>JASUUL010000115.1:40000-10040000 GCA_030449875.1 Aegle marmelos
GGCATGGAAGGAAAGGTGAAGGACTTAGTTTTCGTGGTGCTCCTTCTTGGAACCCTTACCGACTTCAAGAAAGATTACATCGCAGTTGGTCTTGGTGATCGCCACTTCCAAATGATTCTATTAGGATATTCCTTCAAGTTTTGGCAATCCAATGTGCTCCACATGTTGATGTACCGCCTGCGCCTCTCACATCAACGCACTGATTTCCCTGAGGTATCTACTGTAACAAACAATTCAAAAGCCAGAATTGGAAAGAGCCATCGGATTGAAGATTACAGTAACTCTAGTGATGAATTTTGCAGTAATGATCGTTTTGGCAACTCAGACTCAGAGATTATGGATGATGCTATTATCGAAAAATTGGGCAGCCAAAGAATTCTTACCACCACAGAGGGTTTCACTGAAGTCACTCCTCGGAAGGGCTTCAAGATTAATCGTAGACGTCGGCGACTTTGATTTTCATATCTTTTCAAATAATTTGTATTTCCCTTTCTTTGTTGTTGTCTTACTCTGGAGGTTTGGTTCATGCCCCCCTCCAGTATTTGTACTTCATTTTCTTTATATTTATAGGTAGGGGTCCAGCCTAACCCCCCACCGCACAGGTGGTTTTTAATTAAAAAAAAAAACCCTAAACCCTAAACCCTAAACCCAAAACCCCCAACCCCCAAAACCCCCAACCCCCTAAACCCCCACCCCCTAAACCCTAACCCCCACCCCCTAAACCCCTACCCCCTAAACCCTAACCCCCTAAACCCTAACCCCCTAAACCCTAACCCCCTAAAACCCTAAACCCCTAAAACCCTAAACCCTAAAACCCTTAAACCCTAAAACCCTAAACCCCTAAACCCAAAACCCAAAACCTAAAAATCCAAAACCCAAAAACCCAAAACCCAAAACCCAAACCCCAAACCCCAAACCCCAACCCCAAACCCCAAACCCCAAACCCCTAAATCCCAAACCCCTAAACCCCAAACCCCAACCCCTAAACCCCAACCCCTAACCCCAAACCCCCAAACCCCAAACCCCTAAACCCCCAAACCCACAAACCCCTAAACCCCAAACCCCTAAACCTGTGTCACTAGTCCGAGGGGAGCCTGCTGTAATTTTCTCAGCAGAAGAAATTCAATCAATGGCAGAACCATTCAAGCTATCCCTAGTAGGTAAATTTTCTTTTGGGCGACCTTCTATGGATATTATTAGGAAATTTTTTGTTTCCCTTGACCTAAAAGGCAGTACTCAAATTTCCTTGCTTGATAATCGGCATATTTTGATTAAACTACATCTCGAGGAGGATTACTCCAGAATATGGATTAGACAGACTTGGTTCATTAATGGAAAATCCATGCGGGTTTTTAAGTGGTCGACATCATTCAGATGTTCTGAGGAGTCTCCTATAGTTCCAGTTTGGGTATCATTGCCATATCTCCCTGTGCATTTTATTCACTGCAAACCAGCTTTATTTTCTATTGCTGCAGCCATTGGGACTCCTCTGCGAGTTGATCATGCCACGGCCTCTGTTAATAGGCCTTCAGTAGCTCGAGTTCTGGTGGAGTATGATGTTTCGAGGCCATTATTGCCTCGTATTTGGATTGGCGAGGGCGATGCCGGTTTTTGGCAGGATGTTGTTTTTGAGAGGGTTCCTCCTTATTGTGGGGTTTGCAGACATCATGGTCATTCTGCAGATGCTTGTTACATTTCCAACCTTGGCCTCCGCAAACTCCAGCAACCGAGTAATGTTCATCAGACTACAGGGAGTAAAGACAAAGAAAAGATCCCGGTTACAAGTTCAGAGGAGGAGCGTGAGGATGCCTGCATGACTCGATCAAGACAGGTTCACCGATAAGCGGACACACGGAGTCCAGCCCTCAGATCCTTCAGACAGACACACCTCAAGTCACACAGAGCCTTTGCCTACTTCCACAGACATCAGGATGAGTGACCGCGGGACTTCTCTCCCTTATGTTATAGACAGAGGCGATATTTCGACGGGGCCCAGAGATTGTGAGATTCAGCGAGATAGACCTCAGAGTATGATGATGGAGATCAGCACATCTTTTCCCGGTGTTGCGAGGAGACCGTCCGCCCCGGGATTCTATCTATACTCACGTGGGATTTAACTCCCATTGCACTGATATTCCAGAGTCGGACGATGGGGCTGAGGACAGTCGTCAGGGTGTATCTCACTCAGCAGCGGATACCCCTTCAAACTCCGATAGTGACTTTAGAGACGAGGGTCGTTTCCTGACTGACCCCGAGGAGGCTCATACCCCACAGGATAGGGATGCTGTTATTAATAGTTTCGATGGTGTTCGGACTACGAGTTCTTCTCGGGATTTCTCTCTGGTTGTGGGACGCAGACGTCGTGACAACCAGAGATGGAGGCGGAGACGCTCTTCCACCCCCGATGATTAGTTCCCTTATTTGGAACATTCGGGGGATTGGAAAGGCCCCCGTAGTCCGCAGATTGCAAAAATTAGTTCGTCTTCATCGGTTATCCTTGGTTTGCATTTTGGAGCCATTTCTCTCTGCGGATCGGCTAGAGGCTGTTCGGGTGCGGCTTGCGATGGATCATGCTATATCTTCCCAGTCTGGGAAGATTTGGGTTTTCTGGTCAGCCCCGTTCTCGGTGGAGCTTCTGCACGACATGGGTCAGGTGATCCACTGCCGGGTTAGTCATTCTTGTCTCCCTGCCCCAGTTCTTGTTTCTTATGTTTATGCCAGTTGCCTCATGGATGTGAGAGAGGACTTATGGGCTGCTCTTGAGACTTTTGCCGATAGTCATGATCTCCCTTGGAGTGTGGGAGGTGACTTTAATGTTGTTCAGGCGATTTCAGAGATTTCTGGAGGTCATGCTCAGCCCTAGGGGGCTATCGATACTTTTAACGAAGCATTGCTCAGTTGTGGTTTGGAGGATGCAGGTTTTGTTGGCAGTCCGTTTACCTGGACCAATGGGCGTACTTGGCGGCGTCTTGACAGAGTAGTTTGTAATGCCCGTTGGTCAGATTATTTCTCAGTGTTTCGGGTTTCCCACCTGAACCGGACTGCCTCCGACCATTCTCCGCTTCTCCTATCCTGTGACAGAGATGCTATCAGAGGCCCTTCACGATTCAGATTTCTTCATGTGTGGCTGAAGCATCCGGGGTTCACCGATATTGTTCGACAGTCTTGGGATGCCCCAGTGACCGGTGCGGGGATGAGAGCCTTTCAGCAGAAGCTTACTCGGTTAAAGCTCTGTCTGAAGGCTTGGAACAGGGACGTGTTCGGCAACGTTTTCTCTCAGGTTCAGCAGGCAGAGGAGGACGTGGCTGAGAGGGAGAGACAGTACGATATTTCTGGTTCCGCCGATGACAGAGTTACTTTTTCAGAGGCTAGAGCGAGATTGCAGCAGGCTTTGATTCGGGAGGAGATTTTTTTACGACAGCAGTCTAGTGTTCGTTGGGTTCGAGAGGGCGATTCGAACACTCGCTTTTTCCATGCGATGATTCGGAAAAAGCGACAGCTGCTTCACATTCACAGGATTCGGGAGGACTCCTCTTCTGAGTGGATCTCCGAGCCTTCTGCCCTTGCTGATTCAGCTGTGGAGTATTTTCGGGGTTTATTGACAGGAGACTCTGGCCAGATTCACCAGGCAGATTTTCATGCTATCCCGGCCTTAGTGACTTCTGAGGATGACGTGGGTTTATGCAGGGAGCCGGATATAAATGAGGTTCGACGGGCTGTTTTTTCGATTGATCCAGAGAGTGCTCCGGGTCCGGATGGGTTCTACAGCCGATTTTACCAGTCGTGCTGGGATATCATAGGCCGTGATTTGTTGGATGCTGTCCTACATTATTTCAGAGGTTCGGCCATGCCCAGGGGATTTCAGAGTACTTTATTGGTCCTCCTGCCCAAGAAGACCTCACCGACTTCTTGGGCCGATTTTCGACCGATCAGTCTTTGCAACGTTAGCAACAAGGTTATCACCAAGTTGCTCGTTCAGAGACTATCCCCTCTACTTCCCCGGATTATCTCTCCTTCTCAGAGCGGTTTTGTGCCTGGCCGGGTGATTCACGACAATGTTCTTTTGGTTTAGAAGCTGGTTCACGACCTCAGTCGGTCCATTCGCGGGGGCAATGTGGTGCTAAAGCTTGATATGGCTAAGGCATATGATCGCATGTCTTGGCCTTTCATTCTCCACATGCTCCGATGCTTCGGGTTTTCAGAGCGTTGGATTTCTTTTATCCGGAGAGCAGTTTATGGCCCTTGGTTTTCAGTGCTGGTTAGTGGAGCCATTCATGGGTACTTTCAGTCTGAGAGGGGACTGCGCCAGGGCGACCCCATCTCCCCTTGCTTATTCATTATAACTGCGGAGTATTTATCCCGAGGCTTAGATCATTTATACTCCCGGTATCCTTCAGTCCGGGATATCACCTCTGCTCCCTCTTGGGTCTCCCATTTGAGCTTTGCGGATGACATTATTATTTTTGCAAATGGGAGTCGATCCAGCTTGCAGAGGGTCATGGATTTCCTACATCATTATGAGGCAGTCTCAGGCCAGCTGATCAGCCAGGCCAAGAGCAGCTTCTACATTGGGAGATCAGCTACAGCTTCTCACCAGTCTATAGTGCACTCAGTTACGGGCTTTCAGTGGCGCCAGTTTCCTTTCACTTACCTTGGTTGTCCGATTTTCACCGAGGTTGTCAGGATTTCTTATTTTGATGATACGGTTCGGAGGATCAGGGAGAGGATATCAGGTTGGGCTAACCGCCTTCTCTCTTTTGGAGGGAAGCTGGTTCTTATTCGCCACATCCTGGCTTCTATGCCCCTACACTTGTTTCATGTTATCCGTCCTCCTTCGACGGTTCTTCAGAGCCTAGAGCGGCTTTTCACCTGCTTTCTTTGGGGAGATTCGGAGGGGAGGCGCCGGATCCATTGGTGTAGATGGTCGACGGTGTGTTATCCGGTCGAGGAGGGTGGACTCGGCATTCGGTCCTTCGCTGATATGATTGAGGCTTTTGAGATCAAACTATGGTGGCGCTTCCGTCAGCAGGATTCTCTTTGGGCTTCCTTCATGAAGTCCAAGTATTACAGATCCTCACATCCGGGTCTTATTCAGTTTCACTATCCGGCATCCCCGCTTGGGAGACGCCTATGCGATATTCGCTGTACGGCTGGTCCTCACGAGCGTTGGCTAGTTGGGAGAGGAGACTGCAGCTTCTGGTATGATTGTTGGCTGGGATCTTGTCCCTTATATTTTTATAATGCTGCTGCGGCTTCTTCGGAGCCAGTCTCCTTTTAATGGCATGGTACAGTTTGGGACAGAGGCAAGCTAGAGGGCATCCTTCCTTCATCCATTATTGATTAGATACTACTAGTGCCCATCTCCGAGGATGAGCCAGATTTGATTCGTTGGGATCCTAGCCCCGATGTCTCTTTTCATCTCTGGACTGCGTGGGAGATGGTACGGTGTTCTAGGCCGAGAGAGGAGACTTTTGAGATGATTTGGCAGAGACACATCCCGACGCGAGTCTCATTCTTCCTGTGGCGGCTTCTCCATGGTTTTCTCGCCACTGACGATGTCTTATGTTCGAGGGGGTTCCATATGGTTTCTCGATGTTTGTGCGGAGGAGCTACAGAGACCCTCCGCCACCTTTTCGTGGACTGCCCGCGGGTTCGTATTATTTGGGACCACTACCAGCGTCTTGTGGGGATACGAGAGCTTGGTTTTCTGTCTCCTCGTGCTTTGCTTGCCTTCTAGAGGTACTCCGCTCCCTCCCGGAATCATCTTCGCGTCCTTCTTCCTTACTTCATTTTGTGGCAAGTCTGAAGGCCCGAAATGATTTCCGGTTTCGCTCAGAGACATTCTCGACCGATGGGGTCATTTTCCAGGTAGATTCAGACATCAGACTCGCTAGTTCGGCTTTTGGATTCAAGCCTCCCCAAGTGAGGGGAGTTTTGAATCCCCGGATTATGGAGGGCATTCAGGTCATGGCCGCTGCTAGGAGGCCGATCCGATTAGTTTCTTGGACGAGACCATCTTCCGGTGTGATCAGGCTGACTGTGGATGGTTGTTCCAGGGGTAACCCTGGGATGGCAGCTTCAGGAGGTATACTCAGGGACCACCGAGGAGGCGCATTGGCTGCTTTTGGCTCTTTTCTGGGCCATAGGCCGATCTTATACGCTGAGCTTATGGCGATTTGCGAGGGCTTGCAGCTGGCCACTCAGATCGGTTTTTCTGCCCTGGAGGTGGAGTCGGATTCCGCGACGGTGGTGTCTTGGATTCACTCACAGGGTCCCGTTCGGTGGGATTATGCTTACTCTCTGCGACGGGCATGCAGGATGATATCTTCTGGCCCCATCCAGACACGGCATGTTCTTCGTGAGGCGACTTCAGCAGCAGATTTTCTGGCTAATTGGGCCTCCTCCCATAGGACCAGCAGGATATTTCATTTAGCCTAGGAGCTTCCTAAAGGCCTCATTGGCATTCTCCGCTCCGATGCTCAGCAGATTCCGCATATCCGTCGATAGATTTTGTATTTGCAGCTCTTGTTCATTTTCTCGGGAAGGTATTGGTTTATGTCCCCCTCCTATGTATTTGATTCATTTTCGTATTTATTTCACAGGTAGGGGTCCCGCCTAACCCCCCACCTAACCGGTGGTTTTTATTAAAAAAAAAAACCCTAAACCCTAAACCCTAAACCCTAACCCCTAACCCCTAAATCCTAACCCCTAACCTCTAACCCCTAACCTCTAACCCCTAACCTCTAACCCTTAACCCCTAAACCCTAAACCCTAAGCCCTAAAACTTAAACCCTAAACCCTAAACCAAACCCAAAAACCATTCTTCACTTCCCAACCTCTCACTAAAAACCTCTCTCTAAAAATATCTCTCAACTCGCCACCTTTGACCGGCGTTGACCATCGTTGACCGGCGTCAACCCAACACAAAGAAATCACATTGCCGCAAGTCCAAAACCCAAAAATCCGAAATCCAACACTCACCTCCACCACAAGTTCCGGCCACCTTCTTCCACCGGAAATGACCACATCCGACGCCGATCCCTTGCCGCCTCCACTTCCCAAAGCCATTCAACCCAACAATAGCCGTAGATCTCCATCCCGCAACTTTAGATCTACAAAAACCCACACCAAACCGCAATGGAATAAAGTACAGCTTTGCAATGAACAAAGTGCACTGGTAAATAGGGGAGAGAAACCCATACCGGGACTATGGGGGACTCGACGGAGCAGTGGAAATCCTTGCCCCCTACCAAGTCTGGCGCAACCAAATCCGGGAATAATCCTACTCCAGAGACAGCTTAATCAGAATATGGCGGTTATCCAACAAGGAAATCTGGGAATTCCCTTTCAGTCCTAGGGAAACAAAAAATTTCCTGGTAACATCCATTGGGGGTCGGCCAAAAGAAAACTTACCGACAAGCGCCAGCTTGAACGGCTCAGCCATGACTGCAATCTACTTCGATTTGTCTCTTCATTTGTCTCCACATTCTGCTTTCTGTTGTCAGCTTTCTGAACATATTGAGTCTTAACCGAATCCTTTGACTTGTTCCCCACATCACTATGAACCACATTTTGCTTAACTGGACCAACACGAGCTGTATTCCGCAATTCAGGTTTGTTGATGTAGCAAATGTCATCGGAGTGGCCCAGGTGCTTGCAAGTAGTACAATAATAAGGCACTTTTTCGAAGATGATATACTGCCAAAAACCAGTGTCTTTTTCCCCAATCCATAAACGCTTCAATAAAGGCTTAGAAACATCATATTCAATTAAAACTCTTGCAACAGAAGGCCTACTTACAGAGGCAGTGGCATGATCGATTCGGAGAGGTTTACCGATGGTAGCAGCAATAGAATACAAAGCCTGCTTGCATCTGATATAGTGAACTGGTAAAAACGGCAAAGATACCCAAACAGGAACAATTGGAGACTCTTCAGAGCTATGGAATGTTGTGGACCATTTGAAAACACGCATAGCTTTGCCGTCAATAAAACCAGGATCGATTTAAGCCATATTCTTGTGTAATCCTCTTTCAATTGAAGTTGGATTAAGATGTGGCGAGGATCCAATAAAGAGACTTCAACATTACCTTTCAGACCTAATGCCATAATAAATTTGCGGATAATATCAATGGAAGGACGGTCGAAAGAGAACTTACCCACCAAGGAGAGTTTGAATGGTGCAGCCATGATGTTGATTTCTTCCTCGGTGAAAAATATAGCCGGTTCGCCTTTATAGATGGATGATTGCTTGAAGGCGATGGCTGGACTAGAACTCTGAGACCCGGTAGTGGCATCCACAAAAGACTTGCAGGGTCGAGCATTGGGCGGTTTTGATGCCATTTGAGCAAATGACGGTAGTGGTGGGAATTCTAATGGAGTATCCGGTTGGCCACCAGCGATGGCGGAGAAGCCATTTGGGCCAATTTATGCAAAGAGCTGCTCGGAAAAAATAATGCTAAAAAGCACTAAAAAATTCGAATCTGTGAATAGTAACCCGAAAACACAGCGTAAAAGTAGTCGTAGCGATCGAGATCCCGTAGCAAACATGTATTGTAGCAATCAAAGTCATCAGAGCCGAAACAGTCATCGTAGCCGAAACAGTAATGTGAGCGATCAATGTTATTGTAGCGATGAAGAACAGTGCATCGTATACATGAATAGTAAAACAACAACTTCAAATGAGCGTAGAGGCTTCAAATCACCACCAAATTTCTCACGGAAGGTAGGATAACATAGATCGGTGAGAGGGGAACAATTTGGCGGGGTGGTGAGACTTCACTCACGGAAATATGGCCGGATCTAAAATTTGAAAATCGGCACTATTTACCGAATAGGAACCGATCATTCAATGTTTGATGGGCACCCAAATCACCAAGAAAATCACCAACAAATACCCGAAATATAGATCAATGAAGGCCGTGTGTGTTTAAGTGGAAGGTGTATGCTTACTTGGGAAAAATGGCCGGAAATTTGAAGGTCAGTAATCGGGTTTCAGAGCACGAATAGTGATCCGAATTCAAATCAATGTTTCGATGCCCAAACGTGCACCGAATTTTCCAAACAATATATCGAATCGAAGGGAATTGAAAGGCCAATGTGATGGAGTGGGTGGTGATCATTAACTCGCCGGAAAAATGGCCGGAAAAATGAATTAAAGTGGCGGCATCACTGTAGCAAGTTGAGAGAATATGGGTACTGTAGCATAGCGGGGGTTTTTGGGGTTGGTTTTGGTTTGGTTTAGGGTTTAGGGTTTAGGGGTTAGGGATTTAGGGGTTAGGGGTTAGGGTTTAGGGGTTAGGGGTTAGGGTTTAGGGTTTAGGGGTTAGGGTTTTGGGTTTTAGATTTTGGGTTTAGGGGTTTAGGGTTTAGGGGTTTAGGGTTTAGGGTTTAGGGGTTAGGGGTTTAGGGGTTAGGGTTTAGGGGTTAGGGGTTAGGGTTTAGGGTTTTAGGGTTTAGGGTTTTAGGGTTTAGGGTTTAGGGTTTAGGGTTTAGGGTTTAGGGGTTAGGGGTTAGGGGTTTAGGGGTTTGGGGTTTTAGGGTTTTGGGTTTAGGGTTTTAGGGTTTTGGATTTTGGGTTTTGGGTTTTGGGTTTAGAGTTTTTTTTTTTTAATAAAAACCACCGATTAGGTGGGGGGTTAGGCGGGATGCCTACCTGAGAAATAAATACGAATATGAATCAAATACAAAGGAGGGGGACATAAACCAAAACCTCCCAGAGAAAATGAACAAGTGCGGCAAATACATAATCTATCGTCGAATATGCGGAATCTGCTGAGCATCGGTGCGGAGAATGCCAATGAGGCCTCGGGGAAGCTCCTGGGCTGAATGAAATATCCTGCTGGTCCTATGGGAGCAGGCCCAATTGGCCAAAAAATCTGCTGCTGAAGTCGCCTCACGAAGAACATGCCGTATCTGGATGGGGCCAGAAGATATCAGCCTGCATGCCCGTCGTAGAGAGTAAGCATAATCCCACCGAACGGGACCCTGTGAGTGAATCCAAGACACCACCGTCGCGGAATCCTACTCCACCTCCAGGGCAGAAAAACCGATTTGAGTGGCCAGCTGCAAGCCCTCGCAAATCGCCATAAGCTCGGCGTATAAGATCGGCCTATGGCCTAGAAAAGATGCAAAAGCAGCCAAAGCACCTCCTCGGTGGTCCCTGAGAATACCTCCTGAAGCTGCCATCCTAGGGTTACTCCTGGAACAACCATCCACTGTCAGCCTGATCACACCGGAAGATGGTCTCGTCCAAGAAACTAATCGGATCGGCCTCTTAGCACCGGCCATGACCTGAATGCCCTCCATAATCCGGGGATTCAAAACTCCCCTCACTTGGGGAGGCTTGAATCCAAAAGCCGAACTAGCGAGTCTGATGTCTGAATCAACCTGGAAAATGACCCCATCGGTCGAGAATGTCTCTGAGCGAAACCGGAAATCATTTCGGGCCTTCCAGACTTGCCACAAAATGAAGCAAGGAAGAAGGACACGAAGATGATTCCGGGAGGGAGCGGAGTACCTCCAAAAGGCAAGCAAAGCACGAGGAGATAGAAAACCAAGCTCTCGTATCCCCACAAGACGCCGGTAGTGATCCCAAATAAAACGAACCCGCGGGCAGTCCACGAACAGGTGGCAGAGGGTCTCTGCAGCTCCTCCGCACAAACATCGAGAAAGCATGTGGAACCCCCTCGAACATAAGACATCATCAGTGGCGAGAAAACCATGGAGAAGCCGCCACAGGAAGAATGAGACTCGCGTCGGGATGTGTCTCTGCTAAATCATCTCAAAAGTCTCCTCTCTCGGCCTAGAACACCGCACAATCTCCCACGCAGTCCGGAGCTGAAAAGAGCCATCGGGACTAGGATCCCAACGAATCAAATCCAGCTCATCCTCGGAGATAGGCACTAAAAGAATCTGATCAATAATAGAAGATGGGAGGATGCCCTCTAGCTTCCCTCTGTCCCAAACAGTACCCTGCCAATAAAATGAGATCGGGCTCAGAAGAAGCGCGAAGTATAAAAAAATAAGGGACAAGATCCCAGCCAACAATCATACCAGAAGCTGCAGTCTCCTCTCCCAACTAGCCAACGCTCGTGAGGACCAGCCGTACAGCGAATATCGCATAGGCGTCTCCAAAGCGGAGATGCCGGATAGTGAAACTGAATAAGACCCGGATGTGAGGATCGGTAGATTGACTTCATAAAGGAAGCCCAAAGAGAATCCTGCTGACGGAAGGGCCACCAGAGTTTGATCTCAAAAGCCTCAATCATATCAGCGAAGGACCGAATGCCGAGTCCACCCTCCTCGACCGGAAAACACACCGTCGGCCATCTACACCAATGGATCCGGCGCCTCCCCTCCGAATCTCCCCAAAGAAAGCAGGTGAAAATCCGCTCTAGGCTCTGAAGTACCGTCGAAGGAGGACGGATAACATGAAACAAGTGCAGGGGCATAGAAGCTAGGACGTGGCGAATAAGAACCAGCTTCCCTCTAAAAGAGAGAAGGCGGTTAGCCCAACCTGATATCCTCTCCCTGATCCTCCGAACCATATCATCAAAATAAGAGATCCTGACACCCCCGGTGAAAATCGGACAACCAAGGTAAGTGAAAGGAAACTGGTGCCACTAAAAGCCCGTAACTGAGTGCACTATAGACCGGTGGGAGGTCAGAAGCGATCTCCCAACGAAGGTTTGCTCTTGGCCTGGGCCGATCGGTCAAATCGCCTCATAATGATGCAGAAATCCATGACCCTCTCGTAAGTCGGATCGACTCCCATTTGCAAAAATAATAATATCATCCGCAAAGCTCAAATGGGAGACCCAAGAGGGAGCAGAGGTGAGATACCGGACTGATGGATACCGGGAGTATAAGTGATCTAAGCCTCGGGATAAATACTCCGCAGCTATAATGAATAAACAGGGGGAGATGGGGTCACCCTGGCGCAGTCCCCTCTCAGACTGAAAGTACCCATGAATGGCTCCACTAACCAGCACTGAAAACCAAGGGCTATAAACTGCTCTCCGGATCAAAAAAATCCAGCGCTCTGAAAACCCGAAACATCGGAGCATGTGGAGAATGAAAGACAAAGACATGCGATCGTATGCCTTAGCCATATCAAGCTTCAGCACCACATTGCCCCCGCGGATGGGCCGACTAAGGTCATGAACCAGCTCCTGAACCAAAAGAACATTGTCGTGAATCACCCGGCCAGGCACAAAACCGCTCTGAGAAAGAGAGATAATCCGGGGAAGTAAAGGGGATAGTCTCTGAACGAGCAACTTGGTGATAACCTTGTTGCTAACGTTGCAAAGACTGATCGGTCGAAAATCGGCCCAAGAAGTCGGGGAGGTCTTCTTGGGCAGGAGGACCAATAAAGTACTATGAAATCCCCTAGGCATGGCCGAACCTCTGAAATAATATAGGACAGCATCCAACAAATCACGGCCTATGATATCCCAGCACGACTGGTAAAACCGGCTGCAGAACCCATCCGGACCCGGAGCACTCTCTGGATCAATCGAAAAAATAGCCCGTCGAACCTCATCTATATCCGGCTCCCTGCATAAGCCCACGTCATCCTCAGAAGTCACTAAGGCGGGGATAGCATGAAAATCTGCCTGGTGAATCGGCGCAGTCCCCGTCAATAAACCCGAAAATACGCCATCTCTTTGAATCAAGAAGACGATGAAGGCTCGGAAATCCACTCGTAAGAGGAATCCTCCCGAATCTCCGTGAATGTGAAGCACTGCCGCTTTTTAGAATCATCGCATGGAAAAGCGAGTGTTCGAGTCGCCTCTCGAACCCAACGAACATCGGATCATCGTCGAGAAAAATCTCCTCCGAATCAAAGCTGCTTGCAATCTCGCTCTAGCCTCGAAAAAACAACTCTGTCATCGGCGGAACTGAAGTATCATATTGTCTCTCCTCTCGCCTACGTCCTCCTCGCTCACGAACCCTGAGAAAACGTTGCCGAACACGCCCTCGTTTCCAAGCCTTCAGACGAGCTTTAACCGAGTAAGCCTCACGAAAGGCTCTCATTCCCGCACCCCAGCCACCTGGGCATCCAAGACTGTCGAACAATATCGGTGAACCCCAGATGCTTCAGCCACACATGAAGAAATCTGAATCGTGAAGGGCCTCTGATAGCATCTCTGTCATAGGATAGGAGAAGCGGAGAATGGTCGGAGGCAGTGCGGTTCAGGTGGGAAACCCGAAACACAGAGAAATAATCTGACCAACGGGCGTTACATACCACTCTGTCAAGACGCCTCCAAGTACGCCCATTGGTCCAAGTAAATGGACTGCCAACATATCCTGCATCCTCCAAGCCACTACTAAGCAATGCTTCGTTAAAAGCATTGATAGCCCCCTAGGGCTGAGCATGACCGCCAGAGATCTCCGAAATCGCCTGAACAACATTAAAGTCACCTCCCACACTCCAAGGGAGATCATGACTATCGGCAAAAGTCTCAAGAGCGGCCCATAAGTCCTCTCTCACATCCATGAGGCAACTGGCATAAACATAAGAAATAAGAACTGGGGCAGGGAGACAAGAATGACTAACCCGGAAGTGAATCACCTGACCCATGTCGTGCAGAAGCTCCACCGAGAACGGGGCTGACCAGAAAACCCAAATCTTCCCAGACTGGGAAGATAAAGCATGATCCATCGCAAGCCGCACCCGAACAGCCTCTAGCCGATCCGCGGAGAGAAACGGCTCCAAAATGTAAACCAAAGATAACCGATGAAGACGAACTAATTTCCGCAATCTGCGGACTGCGGGGGCCTTTCCAATCCCCCGAATGTTCCAAATAAGGGAACTAATCAACGGGGGTGGAAGAGCGTCTCCGCCTCCGTCTCTGGTTGTCACGGCGTCTGCGACCCGCAACCAGAGAAAAATCCCGAGAAGAACTTGTAGTCCGAACACCATCAAAACTATCAATAACAGCATCCCGATCCTGTGGGGTATGAGCCTCCTCGGGGTCGGTCAGGAAACGACCCTCATCTCTAAAGTCACTATCGGAGTCTGAAGGGGTATCCGCTGCTGAGTGAGATACATCCTGGCGTCTCTACGCGGCCCCATCATCTGACTCTGGAATGTCGGTGCAGTGGGAATTAAATCCCACATGGGTGTGAACAATATCCCGGAGCGGACGGTCTCCCGGAACTATCATCGCATCATCAGAAGAATAAGAACTGGAATCCGAGTCAACTGGAGCTACTGGTCTGTCTGGTCGGGCCAAGTGGACTGGTGGATCCTGGGGTAGGTCGGGCCCCGCGTGAGGTGTGCGTGCCCGAGGACCCTCATGAGTGAGATGCTGAGAATACATACCGACATCGTGCCTAGAGTCGGAGATGACGGTGTACTGGGCTGAGGGAGCCGGTGGCGAACGAACATCTGCGGAGGGCCTAGGCTGCTTGCCCGTAGCGGGCTCTCTCTCGAGTGGGAAATTTGAAGGCTGATTGGGCTTGCGGAGCCCAGGATGTGTAACGAAGCAAGCCTCCGTGCTGTGTCCGAGGCGATGACATGAGGTGCAGTAGGCGGGAACCCTCTCGAACACAACATCCTGCCAAAATCCACTATCCCCCTCTCCGATCCAAATGCGGGGGAGTAAAGGCTGAGAAATATCGTACTCAACTAAAACACGGGCAACTGATGGTCTATTGACCGATGCAGTAGCATGATCGACCCGAAGTGGAGTACCAATGGCAGCAGCAATGGAATAAAGTGCAGCTTTGCAATGAACAAAGTGCACTGGTAAATAAGGGAGAGAAACCCATACCGGGACTATAGGGGACTCGACAGAGCAGCGGAAATCCGTACTCCATTTGAAGATACGCATCCCCCTCCCATTAACGTACCATGTCTGGCGCAACCAAATCCGGGAATAATCCTCCTCCAGAGACAAACTTAATCAGAATATGGCGGTTATCCAACAAGGAAATCTGGGAATTCCCTTTCAGTCCTAGGGAAACAAAAAATTTCCTGATAACATCCATCGGGGGACGGCCAAAAGAAAACTTACCGACAAGCGCCAGCTTGAACGGCTCGGCCATGACTGAAATCTCCTCGGCTGAAAAAATAACGGCAGGCTCCCCGCGCATGAGCGAAACCGGTTTCAGCGGAATCGCTGAATCTCTCGCTCCTGAGACTACATCCGAAAATGATTTCTGGGGTCGGAGAGGAGCATCGGGGTTAAGTACAGTGGCGGGGTGTAAAATGGAAGCGTAGGAGGGTTTGGTGGGTAAATGTGTGTTTTTTTCAAAATTATGGGCTTGATTGATATTTTGCATTTTGGGATTTATTATTTGGGCTTGGATTCGGGTTTGTTGATTTTGGGCTTGGGCTTGGTTTTGTTTTAATGGTTGTGGGTCATGGATTCGGATTTGGTTTTGGGCATGGATCTTGGAGTTGGGTTCACGGGTTTGGGCTTGGGCATTGAAGTGGTTGCTGGGTTCATGGGTTTGGGTTGGTGGATTTCGGATATGGGTTTGGTTTTTGGATAAAGGATTCGGGTTTGGGTAATTAGGGTTATGTGATGTTTTGAGAGAGGGGTTCGTGGGAGGCGGCACAAAGCTATCGGGTTCGGCTGCTGTGGCGAGCTGGCTGGAAGGTTGGGTGCTCACGGGTGGCGGAGATCGTGGCCGAGAGTGGTGGGATGAAGATGGGTGGTTGGCCGGCGGCTTGGTGATGCCGGATGCCGCGGCTAAGAGAGCAAGAATATTGTGATTTCCTTGGCCGCGGCTGTTGGGAGTTTGATCGACAAGAGGAGGCCAATCAGTTGGGGTTGAATCAGAGGGTGGTGGCCGCGGGTTTGTATTTGTGTTGCCGGAATTGTGGAGTTGATGAGTGACTTCCAATGCCGTGAAGGAGGAATGTCCGTGGGTTTGGCTTTGCGGGTTTGTGGGTGAAGCTTGTGGGTTTGTGATTGAAGCTTGCGGGTTGGTGTTTGGATCGTGCAGAATGTTTTGGCCGTGACCATAAGCTGCAGTTGGGTTGGATTTGTGATGACCGGAGGTTGCTTGGACCAAAGCCGTGAGGGGAGAGTGGCCGTGGGTTTGGTTTTGTGGGTTTGTGGTTGGAGCTTGTGGGTTTGTGGTTGGTTCTTGCGGGATGAACCTTTGGCCGTGATCTTGAGCTGCTGGTGGGGTGGGTTTGTGATGGCCGGATGTAGCTTGGACCACGGCAGGTGGAAGCCTCGGATTGGGGTGGCTGGAAGTGGGTTGGAAGCTTGCGGTTGGGTTGGTTGTTTTGCTAGATCTAGGTCTTGATCTAGGGGGAGATCCGGATCCTTTGGGGGGAGGATGATCTGCGGTTGGTGGTGGTGGTGGAGGCAAAGTGCTGGCAGCCGAAGTGCCCATTTCCGGCGGGGGAGGATGGCCGGATTTTGTCTTGGATGTGAGGGTCGGTTTGTGGTTCTTTTTGACTTGGGCTTTCGGCAAGGAGGTTTCGGGGAGTTTGGTTGGTGCCGGTGGTGGTGGGTTGCCAGCACCGGCCACTGGGGTGGCCATGGCCGAGAGTCAACGTCGGTTTAAGGTTTAGGGTTTAGGGTTTAGGGTTTAGGGTTTTTTTTTTAAAAAAAACCACCGATTAGGTGGGGGGTTAGGCGGGACCCCTACCTGTGAAATAAATACGAAAATGGATCAAATACATAGGAAGGGGGACATAAACCAAAACCTCCTAGAGAAAATGAACAAAAGCGGCAAGTACATAAACTATCGTCGAATATGCGGAATCTGCAGAGCATCGGTGCGAAGAATGCCAATGAGGCCTCTGGGAAGCTCCTGCGCTGAATGAAATATCCTGCTGGTCCTATGGGAGCAGGCCCAATTGGCCAGAAAATCTGCTGCTGATGTCGCCTCACGAAGAACATGTCGAATCTGGATGGGGCCAGAAGATATCAGGCTGTATACCCGTCGTAAAGAATAAGCATAATCCCACCGAACGGGACCCTAAGAATGAATCCAAGACACCACCGTCGCGGAATCCGACTCCACCTCCGGGCGTAGAAACCGATCCGGGTGGCTACCGCAAGCCCTCGCAAATCGCCATAAGCTCAACAGATATGATCGCCTGTGGCGAGAAAGGAGCAAAAGCGCCAATGCACCTCCGGTGGTCTCGAGAATACCTCCTGAAGCTGCCATCCCAGGGTTACCCCTGGAACAACCATCCACAGTCAGCCTGATCACACCGGAAGATGGTCTCGTCCAAGAAACTAATCGGATCGGCCTCCTAGCAGCGGCCATGTCCTGTATGCACTCCATAATCCGGGGATTCAAAACTCCCCTCACTTGGGGAGGCTTGAATCCAAAAGCCGAACTAGCGAGTCTGATGTTTGAATCTACCTGGAAAATGACCCCATCGGTCGAGAATGTCTCTGAGCGAAACTGGAAATCATTTCGGGCCTTCCAGACTTGCCACAAAATGAAGCAAGGAAGAAGGACGGGAAGATGATTCCGGGAGGGAGCGGAGTACCTCCAGAAGGCAAGCAAAGCACGAGGAGACAGAAAACCAAGCTCTCGTATCCCCACAAGACGCTGGTAGTGGTCCCAATAATACGAACCCGCGGGCAGTCCACGAACAGGTGGTGGAGGGTCTCTGAAGCTCTCCCGCACAAACATCGAGAAACCATGTGGAATCCCCTCGAACATAAGATATCATCAGTGGCGAGAAAACTATGGAGAAGTCGCCACAGGAAGAAAGAGACTCGCGTCGGGATGTGTCTCTGCCAAATCATCTCAAAAGTCTCATCTCTCGGCCTAGAACACCGAACAATCTCCCACGCAGTCCGGAGCTGGAAAGAGCCATCAGGGCTAGGATCCCAACGAATCAAATCTGGCTCAATAATGGATGAATAATGGATGAAGGAAGGATGCCCTCTAGCTTGCCTCTATCCCAAACTGTACCCTGCCAATAAAAGGAGACTGGCTCCGAAGAAGCCGCAGCAGCATTATAAAAAAATAAGGGACAAGATCCCAGCCAACAATCATACCAGAAGCTGCACTCTCCTCTCCCAACTAGCCAACGCTCGTGAGGACCAGCCGTACAGCGAATATCGCATAGGCGTCTCCAAAGCGGGGATGCCGGATAGTGAAACTGAATAAGACCCGGATGTGAGGATCTGCAATACTTGGACTTCATGAAGGAAGCCCAAAGAGAATCCTGCTGACGGAAGCGCCACCAGAGTTTGATCTCAAAAGCCTCAATCATATCAGTGAAGGACCGAATGCCGAGTCCACCCTCCTCGATCGGATAACACACCGTCGGCCATCTACACCAATGGATCCGACGCCTCCCCTCCGAATCTCCCCAAAGAAAGCGGGTGAAAAGCCGCTGTAGGCTCTGAAGTACCGTCGAAGGAGGACGAATAACATGAAACAAGTGCAGGGGCATAGAAGCCAGTACGTGGCGAATAAGAACCAGCTTCCCTCCAAAAGAGAGAAGGCGGTTAGCCCAACCTGAAATCCTCTCCCTGATCCTCCGAACCATATCATCAAAATAAGAGATCCTGACACCCCCGGTGAAAATCGGACAACCAAGGTAAGTGAAAGGAAACTGTCGCCACTGAAAGCCCGTGACTGAGTGCACTATAGACCGGTGGGAAGCTGTAGCTGATCTCCCAATGTAGAAGCTGCTCTTGGCCTGGCTGATCAGCTGGCCTGAAACTGCCTCATAATGATGCAGGAAATCCATGACCCTCTGCAAGCTGGATCGACTCCCATTTGCAAAAATAATAATGTCATCCGCAAAGCTCAAATGGGAGACCCAAGAGGGAGCAGAGGTGATATACCGGACTGAAGGATACTAGGGAGTATAAGTGATCTAAGCCGGGATAAGTACTCCGCATGACTATAATGAATAAGCAAGGGAGATGGGGTCGCCTGGCGCAATCCTCTCTCGATCGAAAGTACCCATGAATGGCTCCACTAACAAAGATGAAAACCAAGGGCCATAAATCGCTCTCCGGATCAAAAGAAGTCGGCGCTCAAAACCCAAGCATCGGAGCATGTGGAGAATGAAAGGCCAAGACATGCGATCGTATGCCTTAGCCATATCAAGCTTGAAGACACATTGCCCCGCGGATGGGCCGACTAAGGTCATGAACGACTCCCAACCAAAAGAACATTGTCGTGAATCACCCGGCCAGGCACAAAACCGCTCTGAGAAGGAGAGATAATCCGGGGAAGTAAAGGGGATAGTCTCTGAACGAGCAACTTGGTGATAACCTTGTTGCTAACGTTCCAAAGACTGATCGGTCGAAAATCTGCCCAAGAAGTCGGTGAGGTCTTCTTGGGCAGAAGGACCAATAAAGTACTCTGAAATCCCCTGGGCATGGCCGAACCTCTGAAATAATTTAAGACAGCATCCAACAAATCACGGACTATGATATCCCAGCACGACTGGTAAAACCGGCTGTAGAATCCATCTGGACCCGGAGCACTCTCTAGATCAATCGAAAAAACGGCCCGTCGAACCTCATCTATATCCGGCTCCCTGCATAAGCCCACGTCATCCTCAGAAGTAACTAAGGCGGGGATAGCATGAAAATCTGCCTGGTGAATCTGGCCAGAGTCTCCCGTCAATAAACCCCGAAAATACTCCACTGTTGAATCAGCAAGGGCAGAAGGCTTGGAAATCCACTCAGAAGAGGAATCCTCCCTAATCCTGTGAATATGAAGCAGCTGTCGCTTTTTCCGAATCATCGCATGGAAAAAGCGAGTGTTCGAGTCGCCCTCTCGAACCCAACGAACATCCTCAGAGCCGCTCTTGTTCATTTTCTCTGAGAGGTTTTGGTTTATTTCCCCTTCCTTTGTATTTGATTCATATTCGTATTTATTTCTCAGGTAGGCGTCCCGCCTAACCCCCCACCTAATCGGTGGTTTTTATTAAAAAAAAAACTCTAAACCCAAAACCCAAAACCCTAAACCCTAACCCTAAAACCCTAAACCAAAAACCCTAAAAACCCGAACCCAAAACCCCTAAACCCTAAACCCTAAACCCTAAAACCCTAAACTCTAAACCCTAAACCCTAAAACCCTAAACCCTAAAACCCTAAACCCTAACCCCTAACCCCTAAACCCTAACCCCTAAACCCTAACCCCTAAACCCCTAACCCCTAAACCCTAAACCCTAAACCCCTAAACCCTAAACCTTAAACCCCTAAACCCTAAACCCTAAACCCTAACCCCTAACCCCTAACCCTTAAACCCCTAACCCCTAAACCCTAACCCCTAAACCCTAAACCCTAACCCCTAAACCCTAACCTCTAAACCCTAAACCCTAACCCCTAAACCCTAAACCCTAAACCAAACCAAAACCAACCCCAAAAACCCCCGCTATGCTACAGTACCCATATTCTCTCAACTTGCTACAGTGATGCCGCCACTTTAATTCATTTTTCCGGCCATTTTTCCGGCGAGTTAATGATCACCACCCACTCCATCACATTAGCCTATCAATTCCCTTTGATTCGATATATTGTTTGGAAAATTCGGTGCACGTTTGGGCATCGAAACATTGATTTGAATTCGGATCACTATTCGTACTCAAGAACCC
Organism: Aegle marmelos; assembly: GCA_030449875.1. Lineage (NCBI taxonomy): Eukaryota > Viridiplantae > Streptophyta > Magnoliopsida > Sapindales > Rutaceae > Aegle > Aegle marmelos. The sequence continues at coordinate 60,557 of JASUUL010000115.1, forward strand.
GATTACTGACCTTCAAATTTTTAGGCCATTTTTCCGGCAAGTAAGCATACACCTTCCACTTAAACACACACGGCCTTCATTGATCTATATTTCTGGGTATTTGTTGGTGATTTTCTTGGTGATTTGGGTGCCCAATCAAACATTGAATGATCGGTTCCCTATTCGGTAAATAGTGCCGATTTTCAAATTTTAGATTCGGCAATATTTCCGTGAGTGAAGTCTCACCACCCCGGCCAAATTGTTCCCCTCTCACCGATCTATGTTATCCTACCTTCCGTGAGAAATTTGGTGGTGATTTGAAGCCTCTACGCTCATTTGAAGTTGTTGTTTTACTATTCATGTACAGTGCCTGTTCTTCATCGCTCACAAAGAACATTGATCGCTACGAAGACTGTTTCGGCTACGATGACTGTTTCGGCTACTGATGTCTTTGATTGCTACAAAGACATGTTTGCTACAGGGGATCTCGATCGCTACAAAGACTAAGCTTCTTCTGGTGTTTTCGGGTTACTATTCACAGATTCGAATTTTTTAGTGCTTTTTAGCATTATTTTTTCCGAGCAGCTCTTTGCATAAATTAGCCCAAATGGCTTCTCCGGCCATCGCTGGTGGCCAACCGGATACTCCATTAGAATTCCCACCACTATCGTCATTTGCTCAAATGGCATCAAAACCGCCCAATGCTCGACCCTGCAAGTCTTTTGTGGATGCCACTACCGGGTCTCAGAGTTCTAGTCCAGCCATCGCCTTCAAGCAATCATCCATCTATAAAGGCGAACCGGCTATATTTTTCACCGAGGAAGAAATCAACATCATGGCTGCACCATTCAAACTCTCCTTGGTGGGTAAGTTCTCTTTCGGCCGTCCTTCCATTGATATTATCTGCAAATTTATTGTGGCATTAGGTCTGAAAGGTAATGTTGAAGTCTCTTTATTGGATCCTCGCCACATCTTAATCCAACTTCAATTGGAAGAGGATTACACAAGAATATGGCTTCGTCAGTCCTGGTTTATTGACGGCAAAGCTATGCGTGTTTTCAAATGGTCCACAACATTCCATAGCTCTGAAGAGTCTCCAATTGTTCCTGTTTGGGTATCTTTGCCGTTTTTACCAGTTCACTATATCAGATGCAAGCAGGCTTTGTATTCTATTGCTGCTACCATCGGTAAACCTCTCCGAATCGATCATGCCACTGCCTCTGTAAGTAGGCCTTCTGTTGCAAGAGTTTTAATTGAATATGATGTTTCTAAGCCTTTATTGAAGCGTTTATGGATTGGGGAAAAAGACACTGGTTTTTGGCAGTATATCATCTTCGAAAAAGTGCCTCATTATTGTACTACTTGCAAGCACCTGGGCCACTCCGATGACATTTGCTACATCAACAAACCTGAATTGCGGAATACAAATTTCGTGTTGGTCTAGTTAAGCAAAATGTGGTTCATAGTGATGTGGGGAACAAGTCAAAGGATTCGGTTAAGACTCAATATGTTCGTAAAGTCGATAATGTAAAGCGAGAATGTGGAGACAAATGAAGAGACAAATCAAGTACTCGTGACACTTCAACGATTCTTTCGCATCGGTTTGTTAGAAAACACCATTCCTCCTATAGTTGCTCAAGAGGTTAGTACCACCAATGCAGAAATCACTGAAGCAACAAACCAAGTTACCACCAATGAAGCAACACAGGTTATTAGTTCTGATCCTTTGGCTGTTGCTCCTATTATTATTCCGACTATAACCACATTACCTTCAGTTGTGAGTTCTCCTCTAGAGCCCACATGCAGCGACCTCATTCCTGTCACAAATAAGACTAATAGTGGTCATGGAAGGACAGGTGAAGGACTTAGTTTTCGTGGTGCTCCTTCTTGGAACCCTTACCGACTTCAAGAAAGATTACATCGCAGTTGGTCTTGGCAGACTGCCACTTCCAGTGATTCTACTCCGAATATTCCTTCAACAGAAGTTTTGGCAATCCAATGTGCTCCACATGTTGATGTACCGCCTTGCAGTCTTAATACCGAACGCACTGATTTCCCTGAGGTATCTACTGTAACAAACAATTCAAAAGCCAGAATTGGAAAGAGCCATCGGATTGAAGATTACAGTAACTCTAGTGATGAATTTTGCGGTAATGATCGTTTTGGCAACTCAGACTCAGAGATTATGGATGATGCTATTATCGAAAAATTGGGCAGCCAAAGAATTCTTACCACCTTGAGGGTTTCATCAAGTCACTCCTCGGAAGGGCTTCAAGATTAATCGTAGACGTCGGCGACTTTGATTTTCATATCTTTTCAAATAATTTGTATTTCCCTTTCTTTGTTGTTGTTTTACTCTGGAGGTTTGGTTCATGCCCCCCTCCAGTATTTGTACTTCATTTTCTTTATATTTATAGGTAGGGTCCATTTAACCCCCACCGCGCACAGGTGGTTTTTAATTAAAAAAAAAACCCTAAACCCTAAACCCTAAACCCAAAACCCCCCAACCCCCAAACCCCACCCCTAAACCCTAAACCATAAACCCTAAACCCTAAACCCTAAACCCTAAACCCTAAACCCTAAACCCTAAAACCCTAAACCCCTAAAACCCTAAACCCTAAAACCCTAAAACCCTAAAACCCTAAACCCCTAAACCCAAAACCCAAAACCCAAAAACCCAAAACCCAAAACCCTAAACCCCAAACCCCAAACCCCAAACCCTAAACCCCTAAATCCCAAACCCCTAAACCCCAAACCCCAACCCCTAAACCCCAACCCCTAACCCCAAACCCCCAAACCCCAAACCCCTAAACCCCCAAACCCCCAAACCCCTAAACCTGTGTCATTAGTCCGAGGGGAGCCTGCTGTAATTTTCTCAGCAGAAGAAATTCAATCAATGGCAGAACCATTCAAGTTATCCCTAGTAGGTAAATTTTCTTTTGGGCGACCTTCTATGGATATTATTAGAAAATTTTTTGTTTCCCTTGACCTAAAAGGTAGTACTCAAATTTCCTTGCTTGATAATCGGCATATTTTGATTAAACTACATCTCGAGGAGGATTACTCCAGAATATGGATTAGACAGACTTGGTTCATTAATGGAAAATCCATGCGGGTTTTTAAGTGGTCGACATCATTCAGATGTTCTGAGGAGTCTCCTATAGTTCCAGTTTGGGTATCATTGCCATATCTTCCTGTGCATTTTATTCACTGCAAACCAGCTTTATTTTCTGAACCTCCGAACCATATCATCAAAATAAGAGATCCTGACACCCCCGGTGAAAATCGGACAACCAAGGTAAGTGAAAGGAAACTGTCGCCACTGAAAGCCCGTGACTGAGTGCACTATAGACCGGTGGGAAGCTGTAGCTGATCTCCCAATGTAGAAGCTGCTCTTGGCCTGGCTGATCAGCTGGCCTGAAACTGCCTCATAATGATGCAGGAAATCCATGACCCTCTGCAAGCTGGATCGACTCCCATTTGCAAAAATAATAATGTCATCCGCAAAGCTCAAATGGGAGACCCAAGAGGGAGCAGAGGTGATATACGGGATCAAGGATACCGGGAGTATAAGTGATCTAAGCCCCGGGATAAGTACTCCGCAGCTATAATGAATAAGCAAGGGGAGATGGGGTCGCCCTGGCGCAGTCCTCTCTCAGACTGAAAGTACCCATGAATGGCTCCACTAACCAGCACTGAAAACCAAGGGCCATAAACTGCTCTCCGGATCAAAGAAGTCCAGCGCTCTGAAAACCCGAAGCATCGGAGCATGTGGAGAATGAAAGGCCAAGACATGCGATCGTATGCCTTAGCCATATCAAGCTTCAGCACCACATTGCCCCCGCGGATGGGCCGACTAAGGTCATGAACCAGCTCCTGAACCAAAAGAACATTGTCGTGAATCACCCGGCCAGGCACAAAACCGCTCTGAGAAGGAGAGATAATCCGGGGAAGTAAAGGGGATAGTCTCTGAACGAGCAACTTGGTGATAACCTTGTTGCTAACGTTGCAAAGACTGATCGGTCGAAAATCTGCCCAAGAAGTCGGTGAGGTCTTCGCGTAGGACCAATAAAGTACTCTGATATCCCCTGGGCATGGCCGAACCTCTGAAATAATTTAAGACAGCATCCAACAAATCACGGACTATGATATCCCAGCACGACTGGTAAAACCGGCTGCAGAATCCATCTGGACCCGGAGCACTCTCTAGATCAATCGAAAAAACGGCCCGTCGAACCTCATCTATATCCGGCTCCCTGCATAAGCCCACGTCATCCTCAGAAGTAACTAAGGCGGGGATAGCATGAAAATCGCTGGTGAATCGCCGCAGTCTCCCGTCAATAAACCCCGAAAATACTCCACTGTTGAATCAGCAAGGGCAGAAGGCTCGGAAATCCACTCAGAAGAGGAATCCTCCCTAATCCTGTGAATATGAAGCAGCTGTCGCTTTTTCCGAATCATCGCATGGAAAAAGCGAGTGTTCGAGTCGCCCTCTCGAACCCAACGAACATCCTCAGAGCCGCTCTTGTTCATTTTCTCTGGGAGGTTTTGGTTTATGTCCCCTTCCTTTGTATTTGATTCATATTCGTATTTATTTCTCAGGTAGGCGTCCCGCCTAACCCCCCATCTAATCGGTGGTTTTTATTAAAAAAAAAACTCTAAACCCAAAACCCAAAACCCTAAACCCTAACCCTAAAACCCTAAACCCAAAACCCTAAAACCCCGAACCCAAAACCCCTAAACCCCTAACCCCTAAACCCTAAACCCTAAACCCTAAAACCCTAAACTCTAAACCCCAAACCCTAAAACCCTAAACCCTAAAACCCTAAACCTTAACCCCTAACCCCTAAACCCTAACCCCTAAACCCTAACCCCTAAACCCCTAACCCCTAAACCCTAAACCCTAAACCCCTAAACCCTAAACCTTAAACCCCTAAACCCTAAACCCTAAACCCTAACCCCTAACCCCTAACCCCTAAACCCCTGACCCCTAAACCCTAACCCCTAAACCCTAAACCCTAACCCCTAAACCCTAACCTCTAAACCCTAAACCCTAACCCCTAAACCCTAAACCCTAAACCCTAAACCAAACCAAAACCAACCCCAAAAACCCCCGCTATGCTACAGTACCCATATTCTCTCAACTTGCTACAGTGATGCCGCCACTTTAATTCATTTTTCCGGCCATTTTTCCGGCGAGTTAATGATCACCACCCACTCCATCACATTGGCCTATCAATTCCCTTCGATTCGATATATTGTTTGGAAAATTCGGTGCACGTTTGGGCATCGAAACATTGATTTGAATTCGGATCACTATTCGTGCTACAGTAACCCGATTACAGCCTTCAAATTTCCGGCCATTTTTCCGGCAAGTAAGCATACACCTTCCACTTAAACACACACGGCCTTCATTGATCTATATTTCTGGGTATTTGTTGGTGATTTTCTTGGTGATTTGGGTGCCCAATCAAACATTGAATGATCGGTTCCCTATTCGGTAAATAGTGCCGATTTTCAAATTTTAGATCCGGCCATATTTCCGGCGAGTGAAGTCTCACCACCCCGGCCAAATTGTTCCCCTCTCACCGATCTATGTTATCCTACCTTCCGTGAGAAATTTGGTGGTGATTTGAAGCCTCTACGCTCATTTGAAGTTGTTGTTTTACTATTCATGTACAGTGCCTGTTCTTCATCGCTACAGTAACATTGATCGCTACAGTACCTGTTTCGGCTACAGTGTCTTTGATTGCTACAGTACATGTTTGCTACAGGGATCTCGATCGCTACAGTACCTGTTTCTGCTACAGTGTTTTCGGGTTACTATTCACAGATTCGAATTTTTTAGTGCTTTTTAGCATTATTTTTTCCGAGCAGCTCTTTGCATAAATTGGCCCAAATGGCTTCTCCGGCCATCGCTGGTGGCCAACCGGATACTCCATTAGAATTCCCACCACTACCGTCATTTGCTCAAATGGCATCAAAACCGCCCAATGCTCGACCCTGCAAGTCTTTTGTGGATGCCACTACCGGGTCTCAGAGTTCTAGTCCAGCCATCGCCTTCAAGCAATCATCCATCTATAAAGGCGAACCGGCTATATTTTTCATCGAGGAAGAAATCAACATCATGGCTGCACCATTCAAACTCTCCTTGGTGGGTAAGTTCTCTTTCGGCCGTCCTTCCATTGATATTATCCGCAAATTTATTGTGGCATTAGGTCTGAAAGGTAATGTTGAAGTCTCTTTATTGGATCCTCGCCACATCTTAATCCAACTTCAATTGGAAGAGGATTACACAAGAATATGGCTTCGTCAGTCCTGGTTTATTGACGGCAAAGCTATGCGTGTTTTCAAATGGTCCACAACATTCCATAGCTCTGAAGAGTCTCCAATTGTTCCTGTTTGGGTATCTTTGCCGTTTTTACCAGTTCACTATATCAGATGCAAGCAGGCTTTGTATTCTATTGCTGCTACCATCGGTAAACCTCTCCGAATCGATCATGCCACTGCCTCTGTAAGTAGGCCTTCTGTTGCAAGAGTTTTAATTGAATATGATGTTTCTAAGCCTTTATTGAAGCGTTTATGGATTGGGGAAAAAGACACTGGTTTTTGGCAGTATATCATCTTCGAAAAAGTGCCTCATTATTGTACTACTTGCAAGCACCTGGGCCACTCCGATGACATTTGCTACATCAACAAACCTGAATTGCGGAATACAGCTCGTGTTGGTCTAGTTAAGCAAAATGTGGTTCATAGTGATGTGGGGAACAAGTCAAAGGATTCGGTTAAGACTCAATATGTTCAGAAAGCTGACAACAGAAAGCAGAATGTGGAGACAAATGAAGAGACAAATCGAAGTACTCGTGACACTTCAACAGTTGCTGCTACTGGTTCTGTAGAAACAGCCATTCCTCCTATAGTTGCTCAAGAGGTTAGTACCACCAATGCAGAAATCACTGAAGCAACAAACCAAGTTACCACCAATGAAGCAACACAGGTTATTAGTTCTGATCCTTTGGCTGTTGCTCCTATTATTATTCCGACTATAACCACATTACCTTCAGTTGTGAGTTCTCCTCTAGAGCCCACATGCAGCGACCTCATTCCTGTCACAGATAAGACTAATAGTGGGCATGGAAGGACAGGTGAAGGACTTAGTTTTCGTGGTGCTCCTTCTTGGAACCCTTACCGACTTCAAGAAAGATTACATCGCAGTTGGTCTTGGCAGACTGCCACTTCCAGTGATTCTATTCTGGATATTCCTTCAACAGAAGTTTTGGCAATCCAATGTGCTCCACATGTTGATGTACCGCCTTGCAGTCTCAATACTGAACGCACTGATTTCCCTGAGGTATCTACTGTAACAAACAATTCAAAAGCCAGAATTGGAAAGAGCCATCGGATTGAAGATTACAGTAACTCTAGTGATGAATTTTGCGGTAATGATCGTTTTGGCAACTCAGACTCAGAGATTATGGATGATGCTATTATCGAAAAATTGGGCAGCCAAAGAATTCTTACCACCACAGAGGGTTTCACTGAAGTCACTCCTCGGAAGGGCTTCAAGATTAATCGTAGACGTCGGCGACTTTGATTTTCATATCTTTTCAAATAATTTGTATTTCCCTTTCTTTGTTGTTGTTTTACTCTGGAGGTTTGGTTCATGCCCCCCTCCAGTATTTGTACTTCATTTTCTTTATATTTATAGGTAGGGGTCCAGCCTAACCCCCCACCGCACAGGTGGTTTTTAATTAAAAAAAAAACCCTAAACCCTAAACCCTAAACCCAAAACCCCCAACCCCCTAAACCCCCACCCCCTAAACCCTAACCCCTACCCCCTAAACCCTAACCCCCTAAACCCTAACCCCCTAAACCCTAAAACCCTAAAACCCTAAACCCCTAAAACCCTAAACCCTAAAACCCTAAAATCCTAAAACCCTAAAACCCTAAACCCCTAAACCCTAAAACCCAAAACCCAAAAACCCAAAACCCAAAAACCCAAAACCCAAAACCCTAAACCCCAAACCCCAAACCCCAAATGTTGAGTGTTAGAAAGTGTATATTTATAAAGGAGAAAATCATCATTTTACACTTTAAATCTCACTAACATTGCTACTTTTATTTATTTAAGTATTTTGTTATTTAATTATATGTGTTTTATTATAATTGTGTATTTTATGTATTTTAGGGGTATCATAATCGTTTCACAATAAACGAGTGATCAGACAACAAAACGGACGTCATATTTGGACTCAGGACGGTCGAAAACCTTAAGAAGAGCATTAAAGGAAAAAGTTCGTTTCACACATACTGATCGTTTCATACGCACGTGCATCGTTTCACGCATCGTTTCATTCATCGCTCATGATTCATGTATACGGACCGATGATGTGGCAACTACCTACGACGTGGCAGTATCTGATTGGACGAATTATGTGGATTGACTGCTTATGTGGCATTGACCGATGACGTGGCGTTGACCGATGATGTGTCATGATCTTATTGGACTAAATTTCTTATGCATCTTTGTAGATCGATGACGTGGCAAAGCATCTCATTGGAGTAGAAATCGGGTGTACGATACATGCGCTTACATGGGATTATTTACTATTCAGGCGGCGTTTCTTGTCAAATGTGATTGTTGATTGTTGATCGTCGATTGTTGATCGTTGATCGATGACGGGCGCAATCTCGAGCATCCGAATTGTTTTTAATCCGATGGTCACGATTCACTCAATGTATCTATAAAAAGGGCTCTCCCTAATTTGGCACCCCTAAATTCATTTCTAAGCTTAGATTTCTGAAATTCCTTCTCTTTCTTGTAGTTTCTTTGTATTTTAATAAAATTTCCTTTTTTATCCTTAGTTAAAGTATGAGTAGCTAATTTCTTTTCAAGCTTGGGTTGAAGGTGAAGTCTCAACATGTTCCATGGGTTTAATTTGGTAAATTTACTTTCTCTTCCCCTCTAATATTTGTGGTTGTTTTGACTTTTCGTCGACAAATAATAATAGTCTTGTCTTGTCTGAATTCTGACCATGGTTACCGGCACCCAAGTCTGAGTTGTTATTATTTAAGACGATAAGTTCTCATGCACCATACTTATTGGAGAGTGGTTCATGAGGTGTGGAATCCCCCCTTATGATTTAATTGGTATTAATATAGAATATTTAGCCCATGGAGCATGTTGATGCGGATCCGGATACCCAAGTACTTTATTATAACAAGTTTTATTTTTAATCATTCCCGCCATTTTAATTCAACAATTTAGGACAAAATTATTATAATTTAATTATTCCCATTAAAAAAGAAAATTAATTCCGCACATAATTAAAATCAACCTCCTCGTGGGATCGACACTCGTCACCATTAATCTATTCTACAATAGATTCGTGCGCTATGAGTTCATTAAAATTTGCACAACAAGTTTTTGGCGCCGTTGCCGGGGAGGTAAGTTATTTTAATTTGTGGAATTAATTTTTTTTGTTTTCTTATATATTTTTTTCTTATAAAAAAATAATTCTATAATTTAATTTTTGTAATTTAAATTTTTGTAATTTAATTTCTGTAATTTACATTTTTGCAATTTAATTTTATTGTGTGATTTCTTTAAATTTTTGTACTTTAATTTTTGCTTTACTTTTCTTTTTAATTTGTTTTGTTTATCTTGTAATTTATTTTAATTTATTCGTAAAATTAATTTATAGAATTAGTTTTTTTTTTAAGTAATTTTTTTTGCTTTCCTTAAAAATTAAAAAAAAATTAAAAAAAAAAGTGAATCTGTAATTTAATTTTTGTAATTTAAATTTCTTTAAATTTTAATAATTTAATTTCTTTGTAATTTCTTTAAATTTTAATAATTTAATTTCTTTGCAATTTCTTTAAATTTCTATAATTTAATTTCTGAGTTATTTTTCTTTGTAATTTTTATTTATTCTGTTAATTTATTATTCCATAGAATTAAATTTTTTTTTAAGTAATTTTTTTTTTTCTGTAATTTAATTTTGTTTCTTTTTCTCTTCTTTATATTCCTGTAATTTAATTTTTTTATTTTTCATTGTAATTTATCTTTTTATTTTATTTTTTTTTAGTTAATCTATTTCTGGTATTTTCTTTTTAGCACTTGAAAGTGTATATTCATTATAAGGCCAGAATAACTTCACAAGGTTAGTATCTTAATTTCTCCCTCCTCTTTATTTTTGTTTGTTTTATTTTCATTTATTTTCATTTATTTTGTTCTTTGCATGCATAGTCGAAGGTCATTATCACGTCAATCTTCAACCTTTAGAGCGCCGATTTGGAAAAAACACTTCGCACACACAAACAAACTGTTTTCCAAAAGAAACTTGAAAATGGATTTGCAACATCAAGAACCGTAACCACAAGAGAGGCCATTTAAGGATTATTTTAGTCCTTTAGCTAATTTGAGCACATCATGCATAAGGTACCCAAATGTAGGCTGCTAGGAGTTTTGAATTAAAACCTAGTGTCTAAACTGTCTCCCACATTCTATGGCCTAGAAAATGAGGACCCATATAATCATCCTGAATGATTTTCATGCTTTATTTGTCAAACTTTTAAATATGAGAATTTTTAGGATGATGATGTTAAACTTAGATTATTCCCATTTTCATTAAAAGATAGAGCTCGTTCATGGTTTAATACAATGCTCGCTAATAGCATTACATCATGGGAACAAATGGTAACTAAATTTTTAAATAAATATTTCCCGATTCATAAAACCAATGCTTATTCGCAGGGAAATTTCAGAGTTTACTCAAAGAGACGACGAGCAATTTTTCGAAGCATGGGAGAGATTTAATGGGCTACTCTTGAAGTGTCCACATCATGGGTACGAGAAATGGCACCAATGCCAATATTTTTTGGAGGGATTATTGCCACATATGCAAGAATGGCTAATGGCAACCAGTGGAGGAGAGTTAATGTCCAAAAGCGCATCAGAGATTTGGGAATTCTTCCAACGGCAATCGGATAATTCTCAACAACGGAGTCGATCACTCAGAAATACCAGGAGAATTAAGGGAGTGAATGAGGTTAATATTGACGAGTCAAGCTCAGGAATTAAAGAAGTCAAAGAGATGGTTGAAGGCCTTGCTCGACAAATAGCATCTTTGACAACCGCTAAATCAACAGAGCCGCATGACCATGACTCATATTCAGATCAAGCCAATGCCATAGGTATCATGAGAAAACCATCAAACTACAACCCTTACTCCAACACATATAACCCTGGATGGAGAGATCACCCCAATTTTTCATGGTCTCAAGGATTCCAACAAAATGGACCATCAGTTCCACCTCCACCAATGCTACAATTTGCTCAAATGTCTCAAGCCTCTCAACCACCATTTAGACCATACAATCAGAACCCAAACCATTCTCAACCTAAACCATGGGAGGAGACATCCCAAAATTTCAGAAATCTTACTAACTCCAAGATCGAGCAGCAGAACCGCACCATTGATGAATTACGAAATGAGATGAGAGCAAGCTTCAACTCACAAGCTCAATCTGTTTCAAGCCTTGAGAAAATGGTAGGACAACTTGCCTCCTCAATTCAAACATTGGCCATGACCGTTGAAAAAGGCAAATTCCCAAGTCAACCAGTGCCCAATCCTAAAGCAGTAAATGAAGCAAGTTCTAGTTCACCACAGCAGCATGGAGAGGTCAAAGCAGTGATGACCTTGCGAAAAGGAAAAGAAGTTGACAACAAAGTGGAGATGCCAAAATCAACTCAAATTGTACCTGTGAACTCGAAGGAATCATCATCAGAGGAGAAAGAGGAAACCAACCCACGAGAATATGTTCCTAAAGCTCCATTTCCTCAAAGGTTAGCTAAAGGGAAGAAAGGAAAATCCACAGGTGAGATTCTTGAAATCTTCAAACAGGTAAGTGTTAACATCCCTTTACTTGAAGCTATAAAACAAGTGCCATCATACGCCAAGTTTCTTAAAGACCTTTGTACTAAAAAGAGAAACATTCATGTTCGAGAAAAAGGCCTTTCTAACGAGAAAATATTAGTTCTATACTCCAACATAAAATGCCTCTAAAATGTAAAGATCCGGCTCCCCACTATTTCATGTAGTATAGGGAACCACACAATTGAGAATGCTTTGTTGGATTTAGGAGCTAGTGTAAATCTGTTGCCTTACTGTTTTTGTGAAACTTGGTGGGCGAATTACATCCAACTCCGGTGGTGTTACGACTTGCAGATCGGTCCATAAAAATACCTCGTGGTATTGTGTGGGAGGACGTCTTATCCAGGTAGACAAGTTTTATTTTCTGTTGATTTCATTGTAATTGACACTCAACCAAAGTGCGAGGATTCAAAGAAGCACATTCCTATTATTCGGGCCGACCTTTCTTGGCAATCGCCGATGCACATATTCAATGCAGATCGAAATATGCGAGTTGTCATTTGGCAATATGACCATGGAACTAAATATTTTTAACATTGCCAAACAACCTTACAAAGATCGATGATGAAATTGTAGATGTGGATTTAATTGATGAATTGGTTTATCATACATCTCCTTTAAACCTTAGTGATGACCCTTTCTTGACATGTTTAACTCACTTTGGTTTGGATTTTAATATTGTGAGATCAATTGATGAGGTTAATGCCTTATTGGATTCATCGCCATGTATGGACATTGATAAGTGGAAGACAAGGATAGAACAATTGGCACCATTAAAAGAAAATCTCATTCCATCATCAGAATCACCACTAGAAATTGAGCTCAAACCTTCACTCGACCCTTTGAATTCTACATTCTTGGAGGAAAAAGAAATATTGTCAGAAATCATCCCATCCTCTCCTAATTACAAACAAAAGAACACAGACATCATTGACCCCATTTTTGATTCAAAAAGGAGGATACAACTGACAAAACCAGAGGAGATTCGTAACAACAAAAATGCTAAGGACTATAGAAAGCGAATGAAAATCCTCCGTGACAAGCGAAGCATTGGAAAATCTTTCACACCAGGTCAGAAAGTATTTTCTTTCAATTCTCAATGGCACGTTTCTCCAAGTAAGTTACGTTCTCGATGGTCTGGTCCATCTACTGATCATACTGTTTTTTCACATGGAGCCATTAAATTTAAGAATCCAAAGAACAATATAATTTTTAAAGTTAATGGTCAGAAAAGTAAAGTCATTTCACGAATACCAACCATGTGGAGAAAACAGCATAAAACATTGAAGTGACCTGAATTTTTTTTCTTTTCTGTTTCTTTTTGGTGATTTAATTTTTTTTTATGTTTTTGTAAGTTTACCTATTATTATTAATTTTTTTTGAATAAATGTGCCAGAATAATATGCAAAAAAAAAAATCATGTTCTTTAGGAATGGTGTCTGATAACAGAGAAGATAAGATTCAATTCATTAAGGATGGCTTGCATAAGAGTCATTGGATGATATCCTTTTGTCTCTTGAAACGCATCCCAGTGGATACGTCCAACATGCAATACTCCAATTATGGCCATTATTTCAGAAAGAATGTGCAAACTATAGTCTCGGGAATCTGACTATAAAAGACCCTGTTTGCCAGTTTGTAAGAAAACTCGATGGGAAGACTATCCTCGACACATAGAGGGCGGTCAACCAGTTTCTGGACGTAAAACCAGAGGAAGATGTGAGCCACAGTCGCAACTACTTGTTAATATTTTCTTCTGTATTGCAATGCCCAGGTGATATCTTCTAATCTCTACTTCTTTCCTTTAAAACATTGAGGACAATGTTTCGTTCTGGTTGGGGGGAGGGAATAACTGATAATTTCTCCTTTATAAATATATATTTTCAAGTTTTTAAAGTCGAAGATGGCTGAATATGGAGTGTAGTAACTCTAGAAACGCATCTCCTTTTGTAAAAAAAAACAAAAAAACAAAAAAAAATTAAAAACAAAAAAAAATTAAAAAAAATTCATTTTTCTTTAATTTTTCTGCATGTATGTTTTCTTTTTATGTTTAGAATAGGTTGGGGGGAAATAATTCTATTTAAAAAAAAAAAAAATATTTGTGAGTTCTTGATATTGGATGATATGATGACTTTTGAATTTTAGTATTTGTATTATCTTTGGTCTTGAGTAATATTACACTATGTTTACTATTGTATATGTTGATGTTGGAGACAAATATGAGTTGCTTGAAAGAATGCACATGTCATAATAAATTCCAAGTGAGTTTTTGAGCCTATTAATTTTTCTTGGAGAGTAACCCTTTTTGCCCATTCTTCATGTAGCTTAGCAGTTTATTATTTCATACATGATCTCTAGATTTTCTTTGAGTCAACCCTTTAAAAAAAAAAAAGTGTGTGTTACTGCATCTAAATGTCCATTTAATTAGTAGATATGGAAGATTATTTAGAGTCCTAAAAGATGATGGAAGGCCATTTTTGACCCGTTTGAGCCTTTCTAGCCATCCCTATTATTTAATATCCATAGTTACCCCTTTTGAGCCTTTTATTTAAAAAAAAAAAATCCTTTTCTTTATTAACTTATCATCCTAACCCACTCCAATTTGGAGTATTACCCGATATCATATAAGTTCCATCCACCTATTCATGTTTGAGAAAAAAAAATAAATAATTATTTTGTTCAGTAAAGTTGTGCCATATAAAAAAAAAAGAAGAAAAAAAAAAGAAAAAAAAAAGAGAAAAAAAAAAGATGTACAAAAGTAATAAATAAGCAAAATGTATCCTGTAAAAAGTTCTTTAATTTTTTCTCAAACATATATATTTTGTTTCCTTATTTTCCTTTCTTTGTTAACCATGTCCCTAGCCTACGTTACGTCCTAATAAAAGTCCTTCCTGATTTTAGGGAACTATAGTCTAACATAAAAGCTAGTTATATGGGTAATTAAGATGTAGTGATGCATAAATCAAAAAAAAAAATGATGAATACATTGGGTTGACTAATACTTTATTTGAGATCGTACTATTTCTAAGCTATGGGCATATTTTTCATCTTGGTGGGAGTGTGTGATATTTCTTTATTATTTTCTCTCAATTTACCATTCATTGTAGTGACAAAAATTTTATTGGGATTAATTTCTTTGTGAGAGTGTCACTACAACCGGTGAGATTTTGGGGTTGGATATGTCTTTCTTGAAAGTAGCTTGATTACTATTACTACAACAAAATCTTTGGTCGATAAATATGGTTGGTTGTTGTGGGTTTGTTATTCATTTACAATATATATAATGCTTAAAATTTTATTTGATTGTTATAATTAATATGATTTAATAAACAAGTGTGTTTAAAAAAAAAAAAAAAAAAAAAAAGAGTTTTGAATTTTATCTTCGCTTTATTTGCTAGGGACTAGCAATGTTTCAGTTGAAGTGTGTTGAGTGTTAGAAAGTGTATATTTATAAAAGAGAAAATCATCATTTTACACTTTAAATCTCACTAACATTCTACTTTTATTTATTTAAGTATTTTGTTATTTAATTATATGTGTTTTATTATAATTGTGTATTTTATGTATTTTAGGGGTATCATAATCGTTTCACAATAAACGAGTGATCAGACAGCAAAACGGACGTCATATTTGGACTCAGGACGGTCGAAAACCTTAAGAAGAGCATTAAAGGAAAAAGTTCTCGTTCACACATACTGCATCGTTTCATACGCACGCAGATCGCATTCACGATCATTCACGATTAATCTTTGTTCATGTATACGGACCGATGATGATGCAACTACCTACGACGTGGCGAAGATCTCGATTGGGACGAATTATGTGGATTGATCGCTTATGTGGCATTGACCGATGACGTGGCGTTGACCGATGATGTGTCATGATCTTATTGGACTAAATTTCTTATGCATCTTTGTAGATCGATGACGTGGCAAAGATCTCATTGGAGTAGAAATCGGGTGTACAAGTACATGCGCTTACATGGGATTATTTACTATTCGGCGGCGTTCTTTGCACAAATGTTGATGTTGATCGTTGTTATTGATCGCTGATCGATGACGTGGCGCAATCCTGAGCATCCGA
The DNA here is from genome assembly GCA_030449875.1 of Aegle marmelos. NCBI lineage: Eukaryota > Viridiplantae > Streptophyta > Magnoliopsida > Sapindales > Rutaceae > Aegle > Aegle marmelos. The sequence goes on from JASUUL010000115.1 coordinate 76,555, forward strand.
ATTGTTTTTAATCCGATGGTCACGATTCACTCAATGTATCTATAAAAAGGGGGCTCTCCCCCCCTAATTTGGCACCCCTGAATTCATTTCTAAGCTTAGATTTCTGAAATTCCTTCTCTTTCTTGTAGTTTCTTTGTATTTTAATAAAATTTCCTTTTTTATCCTTAGTTAAAGTATGAGTAGCTAATTTCTTTTCAAGCTTGGGTTGAAGGTGAAGTCTCAACATGTTCCATGGGCTTAATTTGGTAAATTTACTTTCTCTTCCCCTCTAATATTTGTGGTTGTTTTGACTTTTCGTCGACAAATAATAATAGTCTTGTCTAGTTCTGACTGATTATCCAAGGCCCTAGTACAAGGTTGTTATTATTTGCACGACGAAGCCCTGGCACCATACTTATTGGAGAGTGGTTCATGAGGTGTGGAATCCCCCCTTATGATTTAATTGGTATTAATATAGAATATTTAGCCCATGGAGCATGTTGATGCGGATCCGGATACCCAAGTACTTTATTATAACAAGTTTTATTTTTAATCATTCCCGCCATTTTAATTCAACAATTTAGGACAAAATTATTATAATTTAATTATTCCCATTAAAAAGAAAATTAATTCCGCACATAATTAAAATCAACCTCCTCGTGGGATCGACACTCGTCACCATTAATCTATTCTACAATAGATTCGTGCGCTTGCGAGTTCATTAAAATTTGCACAACACCAAACCCCAAACCCCTAAATCCCAAACCCCTAAACCCCAAACCCCAACCCCTAAACCCCAACCCCTAACCCCAAACCCCCAAACCCCAAACCCCTAAACCCCCAAACCCCCAAACCCCTAAACCCCAAACCCCCAAACCTGTGTCATTAGTCCGAGGGGAGCCTGCTGTAATTTTCTCAGCAGAAGAAATTCAATCAATGGCAGAACCATTCAAGCTATCCCTAGTAGGTAAATTTTCTTTTGGGCGACCTTCTATGGATATTATTAGGAAATTTTTTGTTTCCCTTGACCTAAAAGGCAGTACTCAAATTTCCTTGCTTGATAATCGGCATATTTTGATTAAACTACATCTCGAGGAGGATTACTCCAGAATATGGATTAGACAGACTTGGTTCATTAATGGAAAATCCATGCGGGTTTTTAAGTGGTCGACATCATTCAGATGTTCTGAGGAGTCTCCTATAGTTCCAGTTTGGGTATCATTGCCATATCTCCCTGTGCATTTTATTCACTGCAAACCAGCTTTATTTTCTATTGCTGCAGCCATTGGGACTCCTCTGCGAGTTGATCATGCCACGGCCTCTGTTAATAGGCCTTCAGTAGCTCGAGTTCTGGTGGAGTATGATGTTTCGAGGCCATTATTGCCTCGTATTTGGATTGGCGAGGGCGATGCCGGTTTTTGGCAGGATGTTGTTTTTGAGAGGGTTCCTCCTTATTGTGGGGTTTGCAGACATCTTGGTCATTCTGCAGATGCTTGTTACATTTCCAACCCTGGCCTCCGCAAACCCCAGCAACCGAGTAATGTTCATCAGACTACAGGGAGTAAAGACAAAGAAAAGATCCCGGTTACAAGTTCAGAGGAGCAGCCGAGGATGCCCGCTGCGGCTCAGTACAGGGTTACCGCTGATAAGCGGACACACGGAGTCCAGCCCTCAGATCCTTCAGACAGACACACCTCGAGTCACACAGAGCCTTTGCCTACTTCCACAGACATCAGGATGAGTGACCGCGGGACTTCTCTCCCTTATGTTATGGACAAAGGCGATATTTCGACGGGGCCCAGAGATTGTGAGATTCAGCGAGATAGACCTCAGAGTATGATGATGGAGATCAGCACATCTTTTCCCGGTGTTGCGAGGAGACCGTCCGCCCCGGGATTCTATCTATACTCACGTGGGATTTAACTCCCATTGCACTGATATTCCAGAGTCGGACGATGGGGCTGAGGACAGTCGTCAGGGTGTATCTCACTCAGCAGCGGATACCCCTTCAAACTCCGATAGTGACTTTAGAGACGAGGGTCGTTTCCTGACTGACCCCGAGGAGGCTCATACCCCACAGGATAGGGATGCTGTTATTAATAGTTTCGATGGTGTTCGGACTACGAGTTCTTCTCGGGATTTCTCTCTGGTTGTGGGTCGCAGACGTCGTGACAACCAGAGATGGAGGCGGAGACGCTCTTCCACCCTCGATGATTAGTTCCCTTATTTGGAACATTCGGGGGATTGGAAAGGCCCCCGTAGTCCGCAGATTGCAGAAATTAGTTCGTCTTCATCGGTTATCCTTGGTTTGCATTTTGGAGCCGTTTCTCTCTGCGGATCGGCTAGAGGCTGTTCGGGTGCGGCTTGCAATGGATCATGCTATATCTTCCCAGTCTGCGAAGATTTGGGTTTTCTGGTCAGCCCCGTTCTCGGTGGAGCTTCTGCACGACATGGGTCAGGTGATCCACTGCCGGGTTAGTCATTCTTGTCTCCCTGCCCCAGTTCTTGTTTCTTATGTTTATGCCAGTTGCCTCATGGATGTGAGAGAGGACTTATGGGCTGCTCTTGAGACTTTTGCCGATAGTCATGATCTCCCTTGGAGTGTGAGAGGTGACTTTAATGTTGTTCAGGCGATTTCGGAGATTTCTGGAGGTCATGCTCAGCCCCAGGGGGCTATCGATACTTTTAATGAAGCATTGCTCAGTTGTGGTTTGGAGGATGCAGGTTTTGTTGGCAGTCCATTTACCTGGACCAATGGGCGTACTTGGCGGCGTCTTGACAGAGTAGTTTGTAATGCCCGTTGGTCAGATTATTTCTCAGTGTTTCGGGTTTCCCACCTGAACCGCACTGCCTCCGACCATTCTCCGCTTCTCTTATCCTGTGACAGAGATGCTATCAGAGGCCCTTCACGATTCAGATTTCTTCATGTGTGGCTGAAACATCCGGGGTTCACCGATATTGTTCGACAATCTTGGGATGCCCCAGGTGGCCGTGACGGGGGATGAGCCTTTCGCCAGGCTTACTCGGTTAAAGCTCTGTCTGAAGGCTTGGAACAAGGATGTGTTCGGCAACGTTTTCTCCCAGGTTCAGCAGGCAGAGGAGGACGTGGCTGAGAGGGAGAGACAGTACGATATTTCCGGTTCCGCCGATGAGAGAGTTGCTTTTTCAGAGGCCAGAGCGAGATTGCAGCAGGCTTTGATTCGGGAGGAGATTTTTTTACGACAGCGGTCCAATGTTCGTTGGGTTCGAGAGGGCGATTCGAACACTCGCTTTTTCCATGCGATGATTCGGAAAAAGCGACAGCTGCTTCACATTCACAGGATTCGGGAGGATTCCTCTTCTGAGTGGATATCCGAGCCTTCTGCCCTTGCTGATTCAGCTGTGGAGTATTTTCGCGGTTTATTGACGGGAGACTCTGGCCAGATTCACCAGGCAGATTTTCATGCTATCCCCGCCTTAGTGACTTCTGAGGATGACGTGGGCTTATGCAGGGAGCCGGATATAGATGAGGTTCGACGGGCTGTTTTTTCGATTGATCCAGAGAGTGCTCCGGGTCCGGATAGGTTCTGCAGCCGGTTTTACCAGTCGTGTTGGGATATCATAGGCCGTGATTTGTTGGATGCTGTCCTAGATTATTTCAGAGGTTCGGCCATGCCCAGGGGATTTCAGAGTACTTTATTGGTCCTCCTCCCTAAGAAGACCTCACCGACTTCTTGGGCCGATTTTCGACCGATCAGTCTTTGCAACGTTAGCAACAAGGTTATCACCAAGTTGGTCGTTCAGAGACTATCTCCTTTACTTCCCCGGATTATCTCTCCTTCTCAGAGCGGTTTTGTGCCTGGCCGGGTGATTCACGACAATGTTCTTTTGGTTCAAGAGCTGGTTCACGACCTCAGTCGGTCCATTCGCGGGGGCAATGTGGTGCTGAAGCTTGATATGGCTAAGGCATATGATCGCATGTCTTGGCCTTTCATTCTCCACATGCTCCGATGCTTCGGGTTTTTAGAGCGCTAGATTTCTTTGATCCGGAGAGCAGTTTATGACCCTTGGTTTTCAGTGCTGGTTAGTGGAGCCATTCATGGGTACTTTCAGTCTGAGAGGGGACTACGCCAGGGCGACCCCATCTCCCCCTGCTTATTCATTATAGCTGCGGAGTATTTATCCCGAGGCTTAGATCACTTATATTCCCAGTATCCTTCAGTCCGGTATCTCACCTCTGCTCCCTCTTGGGTCTCCCATTTGAGCTTTGCGGATGATATTATTATTTTTGCAAATGGAAGTCGATCCAGCTTGCAGAGGGTCATGGATTTCCTGCATCATTATGAGGCAGTCTCAGGCCAGCTGATCAGCCAGGCCAAGAGCAGCTTCTACATTGGGAGATCAGCTACAGCTTCCCACCGGTTTATAGTGCACTCAGTTACGGGCTTTCAATGGCGCCAGTTTCCTTTCACTTACCTTGGTTGTCCGATTTTCACCGGAGGTGTCAGGATCTCTTATTTTGATGATATGTTTCGAAGGATCAGGGAAGCTGGTTCTTATTCGCCACGTCCTGGCTTCTATGCCCCTGCACTTGTTTCATGTTATCCATCCTCCTTCGACGGTACTTCAGAGCCTAGAGTGGCTTTTCACCCGCTTTCTTTGGGGAGATTCGGAGGGGAGGTGCCGGATCCATTGGTGTAGATGGCCGACGGTGTGTTATCCGGTCGAGGAGGGTGGACTCGGCATTCGGTCCTTCGCTGATATGATTGAGGCTTTTGAGATCAAACTCTGGTGCCGCTTCCGTCAGCAGGATCCTCTTTCGGCTTCCTTCATGAAGTCCAAGTACTGCAGATCCTCACATCCGGGTCTTATTCAGTTTCACTATTCGGCATCTCAGCTTTGGAGACGCCTATGCGATATTTGCTGTACGGCTGGTCCGCACGAACGTTGGCTAGTTGGGAGAGGAGAGTGCAGCTTCTGGTATGATTGTTGGCTGGGATCTTGTCCCTTATTTTTTTATAATGCTGCTGCGGCTTCTTCGGAGCCAGTCTCCTTTTATTGGCAGGGTACAGTTTGGGACAGAGGCAAGCTAGAGGGCATCCTTCCTTCATCCATTATTGATCCGATACTATTAATGCCCATCTCTAAGGATGAGCCGGATTTGATTCGTTGGGATCCTAGCCCCGATGTCTCTTTTCGACTCCGGACAGCGTGGGAGATTATGCGGTGTTCTAAGCTGAGAGAGGAGACTTTTGAGATGATTTGGCAGAGACACATCCCGACGCGAGTCTCATTCTTCCTGTGGCGGCTTCTCCATGGTTTTCTCGCCACTGACGATGTCTTATGTTCGAGGGGGTTCCACATGGTTTCTCGTTGTTTGTGCGGAGGAGCTACAGAGACCCTCTGCCACCTGTTCTTGGACTGCCCGCGGGTTCGTATTATTTCGGACCACTACCAGCGTCATGTGGGGATACGAGAGCTTGGTTTTCTGTCTCCTCGTGCTTTGCTTGCCTTCTGGAGGTACTCTGCTCCCTCCCGGAATCATCTTCGCGTCCTTCTTCCTTGTTTTATTTTGTGGCAAGTTTGGAAGCCCCAAAATGATTTCCGGTTCGCTCAGAGACATTCTCGACCGATGGGATCATTTTCCATGTAGATTCAGACATCAGACTCGCTAGTTCAGCTTTTGGATTCAAGCCTCCCCAAGTGAGCGGCGTTTTGAATCCCCGGATTATAGAGAGCATACAGGTCATGGCCGCTGCTAGGAGACCAATCCGATTAATTTCTTGGAAGAGACCATCTTCCGGTGTGATCAAGCTGACTGTGGATGGTTGTTCCAGGGGTAACCCTGGGATGGCAGCTTCAGGAGGTTTACTCAGGGACCACCGAGGAGGCACATTGGTTGCTTTTGGATCTTTTCTGGGCAATAGACCGATCTTATATGCTGAGCTTATGGCGATTTGCGAGGGGTTACAGCTGGCCACCGAGATCGATTTTTCTGCCCTGGAGGTGGAGTCGGATTCCGCGACGGTGGTGTCTTGGATTCACTCACAGAGTCTCGTTCGATGGGATTATGCTTATTCTCTACGACGGGCATGCAGGCTGATATCTTCTAGCCCCATCCAGATACGGCATGTTCTTTGTGAGGCGACTTCAACAGCAGATTTTCTGGCCAATTGGGCCTGCTCTTGATCATTTTCGCTGGTGTTGGTCAAATAATTGCTGCTGGTGCTCTAAAGTGGATTGAGCTGAAAAAGCTTCAAACTGAGATTGAAGTCGGCTTTGCTGTGTCGAAAGAGAATCCATTTTAGCCAACATCTGCTGCTTTTGATCCTCATGGGTAGCTGAAGGAGTTTTGGAAGAACTCGCAGAAGATGGATAATGGTATTTGTGGGACACTAAGATCAGGAAGTTGCTCTAGTGGAAGAACATCGTTAAAGAAACGATGATCTGTAGGAGCAAGTTCAGAAACTTTGGTGGAGTATCTCCGGTCCCTAGTCCATTTACCTTCGGCCCAAATAAATCCTAAGTTGGCAATGGCATCATCCCCTAGTTCTCTTGAGTTTAAAAAGGTTGGTTCGGTAATGGGTGCCATTCCAAGCGGCTAGCCGCTTGGTTCAGGCGGCTAGCTGCCTGGTTGCTGCCCAAACACACCAATATCACTTTTCGGCCATTTTTTATCAATCTCGTCATCATTTCTTGATTCCGAAACCTCTCAAGAGCCATTTTAATGCATGAATCATGATCTTAAACATTTAAAACATGATTAAATCAAGCAAATGATTCATCTATCAAGCACATATCGTAGAGCACACAAGCATTTGAAATGAATATTTCATAACACCTTACTTATCTATCATGCTCAAACTTTTTCAAAAACATTAACAAACATTAAGCAAATAATTTTAATAAATCCAATAACATAATTAGAGATGTTAATGTAAAAATCTCATCATCCCAAGTTTATGCCGAATTTTTGAAAATTATTCTTCGCAAAGGGGTTTTGTAAAAATATCAGCAAGTTGATTTTCCGTAGAGATAAATTCTAAAGCAATATCACGTTTTTGTACATGATCTCTTAAAAAATGATGTCTAATCTCTATATGCTTGGTTCTAGAGTGCTGAATGGGATACTTTGACAGATTAATAGCACTAGTATTATCACACTTGATAGGAATTTGTTCAAGTTTAATGCCATAGTCTCTAAGTGTTTGTTTCATCCAAAGAGCATGTGCACAACAACTACCTGCGGCAATATATTCCACCTCAGTGGTTGAGAGTGTAACCGAGTTTTGTTTGATTTGAAGTCCGAGGAAATACTTCAATTCTCCCATCGTGCTCATTTCAAACTCCTTACTCATACAAGATGAAAACTCTTTGCACAATGACTCATTAGTAGAACCAAAAATAATATCATCAACATAAATTTGAACAACAAGTATGTCTTGGTTCTTATGCTTAACAAAAAGTGTAGTATCGGCTTTTCCCATTGAAAAATCATTATCAAGCAAGAAATTTTTAAGCCTATCATACCATGCTCTAGGTGCTTGTTTTAATCCATATAATGCTTTTGATAACTTATAAACATGATCTGGAAATTTTTCATTTTCAAAACCAGGGGGTTGTTTCACATAAACTTTCTCCATGATATATCCATATAGAAAGGTACTTTTGACATCCATTTGAAATAAAATGAAATCTTTATAACATGCATATGCTAGCAACATTCTAATGGATTCTAATCTAGCTACTGGTGTAAATGTCTCATCAAAATCAATTCCTTCTTCTCAGTTGTATTCTTGAGCCACTAATCTAACTTTATTCCTTACAACCACACCGGATTCATCCATCTTATTTCTAAATACCCATTTAGTTCCTATAATGGATTGGTGTTCTGGTTTGGGAACTAATTCCCATACTTTATTTCTCTCAAATTGGTTTAACTCATCTTGCATTGCCATAATCCAAGATTCATCATTTTCCGCATCCACAAAGGATTTTGGTTCAATTTGAGAAATAAATGCAGCATGCTCACATGTATTCCTAAGTGATGATCTAGTTGTAACACCTCTAGATGAATCTCCTAAAATGGCATCTTTTGGGTGAGAAGAAACATACCTCCACTCCTTGGGGAGTACTTGAGAAGTACCTTGACTTTGTTCTGCGCTTGTTTCTTCAAGTTACTCCACTTGATTTTCTGCATTCTTTTGGTTGTTCTTTGATGAATCTTCTTGTATATTTTCATCTGCATCATCACTAACAGCAACTTTCTCCATAGAGGAGGTATTAGACTCATCAAAAGTAACATGTATAGACTCTTCCACAACCAAAGTTCTTTTATTATACACTCTATAAGCTTTGCTTGAGTTTGAATACCCAAGAAAGATACCAACATCAGATTTTGGATCAAATTTTCCAAGATTATCTTTTGTGTTCAAAATAAAACATTTACATCCAAAAACTTTGAAATAACCAATGTTGGGTTTTCTATCTTTCCAAAGCTCATAGGGAGTTTTATTAAGATAAGATCTGATCAACACCCAATTTAAAACATAACAAGCGGTGTTGACGGCTTCGGCCCAAAAATATTTAGGTAAAGCATTTTCATTTAACATGGTCCTAGCCATTTCTTGAATAGATCTATTCTTTCTCTCAACGACTCCATTTTCAAATGCATGATTCTCAAATTCTCTACCATGATCACTTCTAATGCAAGTAATAGAGTATCATTTTTCATTTTGAACCTTTTTACAGAAAACTTTAAAAGCTTCAAATGCATCATCTTTATTAGCCAGAAATAGTACCCAAGTGTATCTAGAATAATCATTTACAATTACAAATGCATAATATTTTCCACTTAAGCTAGCGTGTCTAGAGGGTCCAAATAAATTCATGTGAAGCAATTGAAGTGGTTTTGAAGTAGAGACATGATTCTTGTTTTTAAAAGAAGTTTTGATTTGTTTTCCAAATTGACAGGCATCACAAATTTTATCCTTTTGAAAACTAATTTTTGGAAGTCCTTTAACCAAATCATTTTTCAAATTTTTTTAGATTAAATCCATGTTTGCATGACCTAGTCTTCTATGCCATAACCATCCATCATCATGCAATGCCGAGAAATATTTATTAATGGTAGATGCACAATCTATATTAATGGTATAGACATTAATACATCTATTTCCTACAAACAAAACTTTTCCATCACATGCATTTTCAATAACGCATCTAGATTTATCAAAGACTACTTTATAACCCTTATCACATAATTGACTAATACTAAGTAAATTATGTTTTAAGTTTTCAACCAAGCACACATTTTCAATAAGAGTAGAAGATACATTACCGACATTGCCAATACCAATGATCTTTCCTTTTGAATTATCTTCAAAAGATACATCTCTACCATTTTCGATCTTAGTAAAACTTGAAAACCAAGCATAATTTCCTGTCATGTGTCTTGAACACCCGCTGTCCAAGTACTATTTATTCTTCTTCTTCTTTAAGCCCTGTAGAGGAAATTTTAAGTCTTAGGTATCCAAATCTTTTTGGGTCCTTGGATGTCAGCAATGGTTTCTTTTGGAACCCAAACATATTTTATACCATAATAAGTATTTCTTTTCATAGAACATCTATTTTTCATGTGACCATTTCTATTGCAATAATGACAAGTAATTTTATGATCACTTGTGGATGTAACTTTAACAAAATAATTCTTGTAATACTTTTGCTTCAAGTTAGGCTTATACCCAAGTCCTCCTTTATCAAAAACACATTTTTGAGAGTTAAGTAAATTATCCAACATTTTTTGGCCATTTGTGAATTTTATCACAATTTCATTTAACTCATTATTTTTCTTCTTGAGAACTTCATTCTCCTTTATCAATTTCTCAACATGTAATTTTTTATGCTCATATGAGGTATTAAGTTTCTCATTTGAAGATGTGACTTTATCATGCAACATTTTATTTTCTAGTTCTAAACATGTAATCTTTACAGTCAATGATTCATTTTCATTTTTGAGATCTATCAATTTCTTTTTAACGCATACATTCTTTTTACCTATCTTCATTAACTCATCATGTAACTCTTTAAAAGCATCATGTAATTCATCATAGATAGGAAGATCATTTACCTCATCTAGTTCATCATTCGATTCATCTCCAATCGCCATAAGAGCTAGATTTGTCATTTCTTGATGCTCATCATCATCACTTGTTTCTTCATCAGTATCATCCCACATGGCCACCATTGCTTTCTTCTTGAACTTGTTGAGAAGAGGGCATTCCGATCTTATGTGGCCAGGCTTCTTGCACTCGTAACATTTAATTGCTTCCTTTTTCTCCTTTTGGTTCTTGAAATCTTTAAATTTTCTTCGCTCACCAGTTTTCTTGAAAAATTTTCTAAACCTCCTAACAAGCATAGCCAATTCCTCATCATCCGGCTCACTTTCTCCATCACTTTCAAATTTTGTGACTTTGAGAGCAATGTTTTTCTTCTTCTCTTAATTGCCTCTTTCAACTGCCAAATCTTCCTCATAAGAAATAAGAGAACCGATTAGATCATCAATAGGTAAGACATTTAAATCTTTAGCTTCCTCAATGCCCAATTCTTTTTTGTCTCTAATCCTTAGGAAGTGATCTAATGATTTTCTTAACTTTCTCGCTATTTGAAAAAGTCTTTCCTAGGGCTCCTAAAGTGTTCACTATGTCCGTAAATCTAGTATACATAGAATACACACTTTCATTTTGTTCCATTTGAAACAATTCATATTGTCGAGTGTATCTACTAATTTTAGACTCTTTCACTTGATTCGTGCCTTCATAAACAACTTCAAGTTTGTGCCAAATTTCATAAGCACTTTCACAACTTGACACTCTATGAAATTCTTTCTTATCTAGTGCACAAAATAACGCATTCATGGCTTTGGAATTTAGAGAAGCTTTTCTCTTTTCCAATTCATTCCATTCCCGTGAAGGTTTTGGAATATCTTCCCCGACTTCATTTTTAGTCAATGGCATAAATGGACCATCACAAACAACTTCCCAAATTTCGTAATCCAGGGCTTGTAAATAAATTCTCATCTTAGTTTTCCAATATGGATAGTCATTTCCGTCAAAGAATAGTGGTCTAGTTCTGGACTGTCCTTCCCTAAAGGTTGAATCACTTTGAGTTGCCATGGATCTTTTACTCTAAACGGTTATGTCCTAATAAGAGAACCAAGCTCTGATACCAATTGAAATACAAATAAGCAACCCAAAAGGGGGGGTGAATTGGGTTATTAAAATTTATTTTACAAATAATTCAATCTAATGCCTTAATGCAAATAAAAATTAAGTTTTATAGGAATTAAATCAAATATAATAAATTAGGCAATGCTTGCAAAATAAATAAGTAAGGGAAGACAATGCAAACACAGCAATTTTTACATGGTTCGACAATTCTCACCTACGTCCACGCCTCCAAGCCAACCGAGCTTGAGGATTTCACTATCCAAGCCTCCCAAGGCTTCAAATGTTTACAATTGACTTCTAATGTGTCAATGGACCTTTACAATCAAGAGATTATCACCCTAATCTCTTTACCCCAAGTGTTTCCCTCACTTGAACACTCTTAATACAATACAAAATAGAAATTACAGCAAAAACACTCTCTACAAGAGTAGATTCACAAATAATGGCTCAATAATGATTTAATCTATTGTGATTTGCAATATGGAAGCTCAATATATGTTTTACAAACTTGTTTTTTCTTGCTAGAAACTTTTAAATGAAGTTGGAGTTGAGTTTTTATAGTTAAAGTTTCTAAAACTTTGTTATTGTCAAATTCCAGTCTTTCAAGTCGGGAAATTCGCTTAATTTAACCAACTCCCCGCTCGTAACAGTGAAGTTACTGTTAATTTTGAATTTTGCTACAGTAATACTGTTCATGAAATTACAGTTTTACCTTAAAACTTATTCAAATTATGTTATGACCCAAAATGTTATAAAACTTTTTAAAAAGACCCAATCTCAGAAATTTTAATTATTATTTAATTCCTAAAAATATTCTAAAATTATAGTGTGGCCCAAACTAAAAAAAAATTTTCAAATAAGTCTTTTTTGAGTTTTAGCTAAATTACCATAATCTTTAAAGTTTTTAAAACTTTTCACTTAAGCCCACGATCTATTATAAGTTACAATAAAGCCCAAATGTTTTAGAATTTAGCAAATAAGTCCAACTCTGAAATTTAAAACATTTTTATTTTTATCCAAAATACTTTAATCCACAAAATATTTTATCTCATAAACATAAAAGTATTTAACTTGAAAAATAATTATTTTATTAACATAAAATTGAGGTTCACAAATGCTAATCTAAGTATAAATTAAATCATACCGGCTTTATAAGAAATTGTCGAAATAAATTATCCGTTGAGCCGCCGTTACCCGTTGAGTGTTTTGAACTTGATTCCACTTGATTTATTATCCTTCAAAAATAATGAACTTGTGAAATACAAAATGAAACACTTTAATGCATATGTTTGTTATCATCAAAATCATAATATTTATAACCTATTAGGCTAACAAATTGCATTATCAAATGAGAAACCTAGTACTTCATATGAACATGACAAATTTTATGTTGATGAATTATGGAGAGAAAATGAAGTGCTAAAGAAAAAGAGTATTAAACTCAATGAAATTGTGTTGAAATTCACAAATGGTCAAAATAATTTAGAGAAATTACTGAGCACTCAAAAATATGTATTTGACAAAGGTAGAATAGGTTATAAACCTAGTATTAAGCAAAAATATTATAAGAATTATTTTATTAAATCTACCTATACAAACAATCCTAAGATTGTATGTCATTATTGTAATCAAGATGTCATATAAAAAATAGATGCCATGTTAGAAGAAATGCATATCATGGAGCTAAATGTGTTTGGGTTCCAAAAGGGACCATTGTTAACACTCAAGGACCCAAAAAGGTTTGGGTACCTAAGACTTCAGATTTTCTTTGCAGAGCTCAAAAAAGAATAAGAATAAATGGTACTTGGATAGTGGTTGTTCAAGACACATGACCGGGAATTATTCCTGGTTCTCAAGTTTCACCAAAATTGAAAATGGCGGAGATGTTTCTTTTGGAGACAACTCAAAAGAGAAGATTTTAGGAATCGGTAATTTTGGTAAGAGTTCGTCAACCTTAATTGAAAATGTTTACTTGGTTGAAAATTTAAAACACAATTTGATTAGTATTAGTTAATTGTGTGACAAAGGTTAGAAAGTAATTTTTGACAAATTTAGATGTATTGTTGAAGATACTTGTGATGGAAAAACGTTATTCATTGGAAGTAGATGTGGTAATGTCTATACAATTGACATAGAAGTTGCATCTACTCATATTAAATGTTTTTCTGCATTACATGATGATTGTTGGTTGTGGCATAGAAGATTAGGACATGCAAGCATGGATTTAATATCAAAAATTTCGAAAAGGGATTTAGTCAAAGGTCGTCCAAAAATTAATTTTCAAAAAGATAAAATTTGTGAAGTCTGTCAATTTGGTAAACAAATTAAAACTTTATTAAAAAAATGATGTTTCTTCTTCAAATCCATTACAGCTACTTTATATGGACTTATTTGGACCTTCTAGACATGCTAGCAGTAGAAAATATTATGCATTTGTAATTGTAGATGATTATTCTAAATATACTTGGGTACTATTCCTAGCTAATAAAGATATGCATTTGAGGTCTTTAAAGTTTTCTGTAAAAAGGTTCAAAATGAAAAAAGATACTCTATTACTTGCATTAGAAGTGATCATGGTAGAGAATTTGAGAATCATACATTTAAAAATTTCTGCAATGATTTAGGCATTGAGCATCAATTTTCATCACTTAGAACTCCACAACAAAATAGAGTTGTTGAGAGAAAGAATAGATCCATTCAAGAAATGGCTAGGACCATGTTAAATGAAAATGCACTACCTAAATATTTTTGGGCCGAAATAGTCAACACCGCTTGTTATGTTTTAAATTGGCTGTTGATTAGATCCTATTTCAAAGTTTTTGGATGTAAATGTTTTATTTTGAACACAAAAGATAATCTTGGAAAATTTGATCCAAAATCTGATGTTGGTATCTTTCTTGGGTATTCAAACTTAAGCAAAGCTTATAGAGTTTATAATAAAAGAACTTTGGTTGTGGAAGAGTCTATGCATGTTACATTTGATGAGTCTAATACCTTCTCTATGGAGAAAGTTGGTGTTAGTGATGATGCAGATGAAAATATACAAAAAGATTCAACAAAGAACAATCAAAAGAATGCAGAAAATCAAGTGGAACAACATGAAGAAATAAGTGCAGAACAAAATTAAGGTACTACTCAAGTACTCCCCAAGGAATGGAGGTATATTTCTTCTCATCCAAAGGATATCATTTTAGGAGATCCATCTAGAGGTATTACAACTAGATCATCACTTAGGAATACATGTGAGCATGCTGCATTTATTTCTCAAATTGAACCAAAATCCTTTGAAGATGCGGAAAATGATGAATCTTGGATTATAGCAATGCAAGAGGAGTTAAATCAATTTGAGAGAAATAAAGTGTGGGAATTAGTTCCTAAACCAGAACATCAATCCATCATAGGAACTAAATGTGTATTTAGAAATAAGATGGATGAATCCGGTGTAGTTGTAAGGAATAAAGCTAGATTAGTGGTTCAAGGATACAACCAAGAAGAAGGAATTGATTTTGATGAGACATTTGCTCCTGTAGCTAGATTAGAATCAATTAGAATATTGCTAGCATATGCATGTTATAAAAATTTTATTTTATTTCAAATAGATGTTAAAAGTGCCTTTTTAAATGGATATATTATGGAAGAAGTTTATGTGAAACAACCCCCTAGTTTTGAAAATAAAAAATTTCCAGATCATGTTTATAAGTTATTAAAAGTATTGTATGGATTAAAACAAGCACCTAGAGCATGGTATGATAGGCTTAAAAATTTCTTGCTTGATAACGATTTTTTTAATGGGAAAAGCCGATACTACACTCTTTGTTAAGTATAAGAACCAAGACATACTTGTTGTTCAAATTTATGTTGATGACATTATTTTTTGTTCTACTAATGAGTCCTTGTACAAAGAATTTTCTATATATATAAGCAAAGAGTTTGAAATAAGTATGATGGAAGAGCTGAAATATTTTCTTGGACTGCAAATAAAACAAAATGATGAGGGAATATTCATAAATCAAGCTAAGTACAAAAGAGATTTGCTCAAACGTTTTGGAATTGAGAACTCAAAGGCAAAATGCACACCAATGAGCTCAACAATCAAGCTAGACAAAGATGAAAAAGGCAAAGAAGTTGATATCAAGATGTATCGAGGTATGATTGGTTCTCTACTATATTTAACTGCTAGTAGACCCGATATCATGTTTAGTGTATGTTTATGTGCAAGATTTCAATCAAATCCCAAGGAATCTCATTTCTTGCTGTGAAAAGAATTTTTCGTTATTTGAATGGAACAATAGATCTTGGTCTTTGGTATCCTAGGGAAACTCATATAGACTTAACATGTTATTCGGATGCTGATTTCGCTGGTCATAAGGTTGATAGGAAAAGTACTAGCGGTACTTGCCATTTTCTAGGTCATGCACTTGTTTCATGGTTTAGTAACAAACAAAACTCAGTAGCACTTTCAACCACTGAAGCTGAATATATTACCGCAGGTAGTTGTTGTGCTCAAGCCCTTTAGATGAAACAAATACTTAGAGACTATGGCATTAAACTTGAACAAATTCCTATCAAATGTGATAATACTAGTGCTATTAATCTTTCAAAGAATCCCATTCAGCACTCTAGAACCAAGCATATAGAGATTAGGCATCACTTCTTAAGAGATCATATTCAAAAGGGTGATATTGTGTTAAAGTTTGTTTCTACAGAAAAACAACTTGCTGATATTTTTACAAAACCCCTTTGTGAAGAATAATTTTTGAAAATTAGACAAGAACTTGGGATGATGATGTCTGCGCATTAATATAATTAATTATGTTATTGAGATTATTATTATTTAATATTTTGATGATGTATTATGATTATGTGTCTATGCCTTATTTAAGTTTTTTTTAAAATGATAAAGATTGTGATTTCTTAACTAAATTGCACTGGATGAAGCTTAATTTTTTTGCCATTGTTCATTGGTGCAATTGTTAAATGTATTATGAAAAGTTGTGTAATAAACGGATAACCGTTTTCATATAAACGGTTCACCGTTTATTTCTAGAAACTAAATGTTGTTCAGTTTGCACTCTATTCTTTCACTGTTTGAATTAAACGGTCAGCCGTTGTCGTGTAATAAATGGATAACCGTTTTCATATACACGGTTCACCGTTTATTTCCAGAAACTAAATGTTTTATTAGCACTCTACTTCCTCACCGTTTAAAATAAACGGTCAGCCGTTCCAAAACAGAAAGCCTCTCAAATGTTATCCTCTCACTGTTTACTATTAACGGTATACCGATTAATACTAGAGAGTTATCTTGATGCTGCCCCTTCACCGATAAGTTTTAATCCTTAACCGTTTACTAATCATAATCACTCAGGAATTTAACCTCTCACCGTTTACAGAAAACAGTTAACTGATTTCGCAAAGTATATAACTGGTCACGGTTTTATCTTCTTGTTCTCACTTGCCCTCTCACCGTTTCAGCCATTGTTACGAAACCTAAGCTTTTTCATCTCAATTTTCTCTCAGATTTTCTTCTTTTTGCACCAAATTACATCAGTAGAAATCTTCCTCATCACCTTCTGAGCAATTCCACCGATTAAAAACATCAAATCGTGATCAAAATAAAAATTTCCCAAATTCAAACCCTAAGAGCAGCCAACTGAAATTTGAAAATTTGTTCAAATTTTTCACAAATTCTTGACACTTTGAAGCATAATTTCTTCTCCTCTACTTCCCCTCAACATTATACTCAGTCCATTTCTTTCAATACTCATCTCCAACAATCCTCTTGCTCTTATTCAATGGCTGAGTCCTCTCGGAGACCTAGGAGAAAACATACTCCTACTGTCAACCCAACACGATCATGGGAGAGTTTTGAATTTGAAAGACTACATTTTCCAACAGTTATATTACGAAAACGATTCGAGGATCGTTTTATGGGTAGACAGGTACTAGACTCATACTTTGTAGACATAGGAGATTTTGAGAATTTAATTATATGTGGTAGAAGTGTTAGTGAAATGCTTAGACCTTGGAAATCAGTTGTCAATATCGATGATAAGACTTACCCCAATCTAGTTCGGGTATTTTACTCCAATATGGAAATTTTCGTTACCCGTTTAGATAGAATAGTTACCGTAGTTGGTGGTATAGCAATTGATTTTGATGTACATTTTTTGAATACTGTCATACTTGGGATTTCGAATGAAGGAAAGTCATTCTATACCTCTAGAAAAACTTTGTCACAATGAAGGTGTGAAAAACATATGTCGTCGTAGGGACCTTAGCGATGATAGTTGTAACTTACCTTTCCGGGCACAGCTGCTGCCTCTTCAGGTTCGCATTATTCATAGCATTCTGCAGCATATAATCACACCTAAGAAAGGTCATTCAGATGAGGTAACACGGATAGATGTTGGATTATTAGATAGCTTACTCAGTAAGAAACCTGTCAAACTAGGGTATATTATTGTGCGACATATGTTAACCACCCCTGCTGTCACCCGTAGGTTGCTTCCATATGGTAGTCTTATCACTCACATTCTGAGACATTTTCATGTACCGTTAAGAGAGGCCGAGTATAAAGAACCTAAGAAAATTGGTAGGGATGCTATGAGTAGCATATGATTTACTAGAAAGAATGGCCAATGGCACAAGACTACAAATGCCAAGAACCTGGACACCTTAATCGCTCCTGAGGATGATCAGATGCTCAACGATATTTATCCTCTTGATCAGCTTTCTAACTTCAGACTTGGAGCTCGTCCTCCACCTCCTCCTCGCCGTGTTTCTCAACCATCAGTTCCCTTTAGTTCCGACATGCCTGAGATGGATTCTACTCCTCCCTCAGTCTCCGAAGTCCCTCTAGCTCCTGAGCAGCCTCCAACTCCAGCACAGCCACCTATCACTGATATTTTGCATCAGCTGATTGTTGATGTTTGCCAGATTTTTGAGACCCAGCAGACGATCCTTGATCACTTAGATGCTATTTCTCAAGATTAGCAGCAGCTCCGGATTCAGCTTCAGACTCTTCAAGAGGTGAGCTTCGATCATTAGTATGAAATCATTGCTGGATATAGACAACTTCTGGGGTATTTTAAGTATGAACCTGGAAGCACTTCTGCCGCCGCTTCTCCTCCAGCTCGTCTTACACAACTATCCACTGTAAGACCTTCTTCTCGGCGACCCTCTTCTGCTCGACCTCCTATTTCATGACGCGGTTCTTAGTTTCTACTATTTTGACATTATACATATTTTCTGATTTAGTGATTTGTTTAATATGTTGTGTTACTGGATGTATTGACATTTGACATTAACTGTGTTTTTTATTTATGGATGTTGATGGCTATGATCTGTCTAAACTATGTTCTGTCTGATTATATTACTGTTTTTGGATCATATTGGAGTTGTTGGGATATGACTATTTTGGAAGTGTTTTCTTCTTAATTGTATCTATGGTTTTCCTAAATTTTGAGGGGGAACTTTGCCCTTTTTTTTAATAATAGAGTCATAATTCTCCACTTTCAAATTACTTTTCGGATTAAACCTTCTTTAATGATGAAGGGGGAGAGATGAATGAAAATTACATTTTGAAAAACAAAATTGTGTTAAGTCATATATGCAAGGGAGCAAAATTCTGAATGTGTTTGTCATCATCAAAAAGGGAGAGAATGTTAACATATATATGTTCTGGTAATTGATTTTGATGATAACAAACAATGAGTTTAAGTTAATAAATGTGTTTTAAGACTCACATAATTTCTAGTATTCTCTTAAGAGTCAAAACTAAGTATGTGTTTAACATTCCTTAGAGAAACTAGAACATTTTGTAAGTTAAATGAAGTTCTGAGTATAAATGGCTAACCGATTATATTAAGCGGTTAACCGTTATTGAAAAGACTTGGCTTCAAAAAATGTTAACAGCTTAAGCCTTAACCGATAGGTATTTTGTGAGATACTGGAAGTAATCGGCAAACCATTAATATATATAATGGCTAACCGATATCGTCAACTCTTTAAAATCCTTTAAAGTTAAAAGGTTAACAGCTTAAGCCTTAACCGATAGGTATTTTGTGAGATATTGGAAGTAATCGGTAAACCGTTAATATATAATGGCTAACCGATATCGTCAACTCTTTAAAATCTTTTAAAGTTAAAAGGTTAACAGCTTAAGCCTTAACCGATAGGCAATTTATAAGATACTGGAAGTAATCAGCAAACCGTTAATACATAACGGTTAACCGATAAGTTTCAGAATTAACATTCTTTGTAAACCCTTAACCGTTTAGAGAAAACGGATCAAGTATTTTTGTTGTGCAGGTTTCTGGATGTTAACGGCAAAAGGGTAATTCTTAACGGTCAACCGTTTATTTGAAATCATGCCCAACGGTAACATTGATCAAAGAAAACGGCTAACCGTTAACGGCTAACGGTAAACCATTTTCTGTCAGATGGAAGAATAACGGCTAGTTTTCAACACCAACTATAAATATGCTCATCCAATTCAAATCAAGGACTGACGACAACACAACTACTGAGCTTATATACGAGTTTATCATCTATAGAAAGCTTTAAACAAATTTGTACTTCATTCATTCACACATTGAGCATTAACTTGTAACCTTGAAAGATTGTGTGAGAGATAAATCAATTTGTATTCCTTTGTCTTGAGTGACTGCAAGTGTGGGAATACATTTGGGTTAAGAGATTGGGAATAATCTCTTGTTGTAAAGGTCCATTGACACCTAGGAAGTCAATTATAAGTTGTTGAAACCTTGGAGGCTTGGATAGTGGAATCCTCAAGTCCGAAGTGCTTGAAGGCGTGGATATAGGCGGGGATAGTCGAACCACGTAAAAATCATTGTGTTTACTTTCTCTTCTCTATCTCTTAATTTATTTATCACTGTCTGTTTATTTATTCAATTATTTCGAATTTGTTCGCATTGATTGAGTGATTTATTTCCATAATTATTAAAAACTCAATTCACCCCCCTCTTAGGTTGTCTTGTTAGAATTTCATGTATGTTGACAACATTACCACTAAAAAGAGTTATAACCAATTTCATTTAGCTTACATTTTAGTTTTCTATAATGCCCATTGAGGATGTTGTTGACTATTAGAGTTTGGTTCAGGTTCGGGAGAAAACTTTTCTTTTTCATGCATGGTAAGGCGCCTATAAGTTTATAGAGATAGTTTTTGTCTAATTGGTTAAGGTTGGCATGGTTTAGTTATTAATCAACTCTTATTTTTCAATGAACGAATACAATGTGTCTTCTAGAGTTTTTCTTAATAGTGGGACATATGGTGGGAAACTCTAGGCATTTTAAAAATTTTGATGTCGAGGAGAGTGGTTGTGCATGATTATTGTTTCTCTAACTAAAATTTAGGTGGTTTCTCTAACTAGAGTTGTAAGTTTAGGAGTATGGATTAAGGTTTGGCTTTTTAAAATTTTCAATGACATTTACTTGTTCGTGCAAACTTCTCTCAGAGTTGACAAGGTTGGACAGTCCTACGTAGAAGGGTCAGTAGAATCGCAAATACAACATGAAATATTTTTAACAGACTTTACATGATCATTCTTTTTAGACTTTAATGCTTCAACTCTTTTAGCTAAGGATGCAAATTTAGCTTAAAGGTCATGATCTTCCCTAAGGTTGTACATGTCTCCACCTGATGGAGATAACTGGGGTTTACTCGATGACTCATATGAACTTACTGTATCTCGGTGTTGTGCATTCTCTGCTATATAGTCAAGGTAATCTAATGCCTTTTCAAGACTTTTATCTCTAAATTTGCTATTACTTTAGAATGTTAATCTCTCATAGAAATAAGACACTAATCTTCATGTTTCAAAACTGTGGTGTGGGCAAATGTTAAGCGACTCTTTATACCTAGCCCAACATTGGTAAAGGGTTTCTCCTAATTTTGAGTGAGTGTGGTGATTTGTCTTTTGAAAGAATTTATTCTATGAGATAGAGAAAACTTTTTCAAAAACTGCACTTGTATTTCATCTTAAGTTTTTATGATTCTAGTCTAAGATTCTGTAACCAAGTTTTAACTTTATTCTTTAATGAAAAAGAGAAAAACTTAAGCCTAATTATATTCATGCTACAATTTTGATCGGTGTAAGTGTTACATACTTCCTCAAATTCTCTCAAATGTAAATATAGATTCTTAAACTCAAAACCATGAAAAGTAAGCAGAAGTTGGATAATACTAGGTTTGAAATTAAAACATGCTACATTAAGAGGAAAACTTATGCATGATTGTGACCCTGTTTTAGTGGCATGCATAAAGTCTCTAAGGGTCATAAGCTATTCATGAATATTTTACAAAGCTTGGTTATCTTCGTGCTTTGAAAAATTATCAACTCCAACGTTAGCTATATATAGGGGTGGTGAAGATTATTTCTAATTACTCTACTGTTGTGCAAATTTTATTGAACTCGCAAGTGCACGAATCTATTATAGAATAGATTAATGGTGACGAGTATCGATCCCACGAGGAGGTTGATTTTAATTATGTGCTGAATTAATTTTCTTTTAATGGAAACAATTAAATTATGGTAATTTTATCCTAAATTGTGAATTAAAATGGCGGGAATAATTAAGAATGAAATTGTTATAATAAAGCACTTGGGTATCCGGATCCGCATCAACATGCTCCATGGGCTAAATATTTCATATTAATACCAATTAAATCATAAGGGGGGATTCCACACCTAATAAACCACTCTCCAATAAGTATGGTGCCAAGGGCTTATCGTGCCAAATAATAATAACCTTGTACTAGGGTACCGGTTTAACCAGGGCTGTATCTAGACAAGACTATTATTATTGTCGACGAAAAGTCAAAACAACCACAAATATTAGAGGGGAAGAGAAAGTAAATTTATCAAATTAAGCCCATGAGACATGTTGAGACTTCACTTTCAACCCAAGCTCAAAAAGAAATTAGCTACTTATATTTTAACTAAGGATAAAAAAGGAAATTTTATTAAAATACAAAGAAACGACAAGAAGAAGAAGGAATTTTAGAAATCTAAGCTTAAAAATGAATTCAGGGGTATCAAATTAGGGGGGGAGAACTCCATTTTTATAGATACATTGAGTGAATCGTGACCATCGGATTAAAAACAGTTCGGATGCTCAGGATTGCGCCACGTCATCAGTCAACAGTCAACAGTCAATATTTGCACAGTAACGCTACTTGAATAGTAAATAATCTCATGTACGCGCATGTACTGTACACACGATTTTTGCTCTGCTGAGATGCTGACACGTCATCGATCCACAGTTCATAAGAAATCTAGCCCTATAAGATTGTGACACATCATCAGTCAATGCCACATAAGCAGTCAATACCACATAATTCGTCCAATCAGATACTGCCACATCATAGGTAGTTGCCACATCATCGGTCCGTATACATAAACAGTGTCGTGAATATTACCGTAAACAGTACTGTATGTATGAACAGTACCGTATATGTGAACAATGACTTTTTTCCTTTAATGCTCCTCTTAAGGTTTTCAACCGTCCTGAGTCCAAATATGACGTCTGTTTTGCTGTCTGATCACTCGTTCATTATAAAATGATTATGATACCCCTAAAATATATAAAATACATAATTATAATAAAACACATATAATTAAATAACAAAATACTTAAATAAATAAAAGTAGCAATGTTAGTGAGACTTAAAGCGTAAAATAACGATTTTCTCCTTTATAAATATATACTTTCTAACACTCAACATCTACCACTATCTGTACGAGACTAATGTCCCATACAATGCTTATGATGTGTGCAAAATAAATTAGTGATGCATAAAAAACTAAATAAAAATTGCACAAATAAAAACAAACTGAAGATTAAATAAGAAAAAAATGTGAAATAAAAATAAACAAGCTGAATTAAAAAAAAGGGCAGTTAAACTAGCCATAAAAATAAAGTAATTAAATAAAATATTAGGCAGTATTTTAAAATAAGCCATAAAACAAAGAAATTAAAGGAACCAAGTTAAGGGTATTTTAAAACCAGTCATATAAGAAAATATAAAATAAAAATTGCATAAAAATAAACAAACTAAAATTAAAATGATAGGCGATAAAACTGATCATATAACAAAAAAATTTAAATAACAATTTAGGGAGTAGAACCGACCCAAAAAAAATTATAAAAAGTAAATTACAGGAATTAAAAAAAATGTGTTTGTTTTTTTAAATTTACCAGCCAATTAAATTTTAATTATGTAAAAGTCCAAACCCATGTTCGTTATGCCCACCAGGTCTGAATGTCCAACGAATAAAACAAAGCCTAAAGATTCAAGCTGTAATTCGATTTTAGGGATTGATTTGTAAAGCTTTTAGGTCAAAACGAAAATTTTCATAAACTTTATGATATTTTATGATTATGAGAGAGAGAAGGGAGACAAGTGAAAGTTTACAAAAAAAATAAAAGAATGACATAAGGGAAGATGCCACTACGTGAACTGAAAAGAAAAAATAAAATAAGATGAAACAAAATAAAAGAATGACATAAGGGAAGATGCCATTACGTGAACTGAAAAGAAAAAATAAAATAAGATGAAACAAAACTTATTCTAAATTTAAGAAAATTTTCGGACAACGGTGTCAAAAATTTGACATGACTTAAAAGTATTATTACGTCTAAGTATAAAAGTATGTAGTTATAATATAATTCGATGAGTTCAAGGTCGAACCACAGAAAATATTAAATTTAGTAATTAAATTGTTAAATAAAGAAAATTAAATGTAAGAAAAGAAATTACTATGAATCAATAGAGAATTATGCTAAGGTTACAAGATACACTCATAAAAATTATGATTATAGTTATAATATAATTCGGTGAGTCCAAGGTCAAACCACAGAAAATTTCAAATTTAGCAATCAATTTGTTAAATAAAAAAAATTAAATGTAGGAAAAGAAATAACTATGAATCAATAGAAAATTATGCTAAGGTTACAAGATACACTCTTAAATTTTAAATTATAATTATAACAACTCTCTCATATTTGAATTTTTTTCTTTTATTCTATCAATTTATTATTATATTATTTAATTCTTAACTGACTCTTAGTGTGATAAATATGGGACTAAGTTTTTAAAATATAATAATGTACTACAATTTTATTAAAGTGTCGATATTATGTCAAAATACCATATTAATTTGAAAAAATTTTAATTAACATGACATAAAAAAATTGGTAAGAAAATAAAATAAAATAATAAAATAAACTTCAAAACTCACTTGAGAGATTGATTAAATAATAATTTGAATCATTGAGCTTCACCTTTCACCTCATTTTAGAAAATTAGTCACTCAAATTAAAAAATAAAATATTC
This sequence comes from Aegle marmelos, assembly GCA_030449875.1. Taxonomy (NCBI): domain Eukaryota; kingdom Viridiplantae; phylum Streptophyta; class Magnoliopsida; order Sapindales; family Rutaceae; genus Aegle; species Aegle marmelos. The sequence continues at coordinate 101,104 of JASUUL010000115.1, forward strand.
ATTTTATTTAATAAATTTTTGAAATATTATAAGAGAATTGCCTACACACAATAAAACAATAGACAAAAAGAAAGATTTTTCTGCTTCACTCCGTCTTCGCTTTTTGGCTCCCAATTTCTCAATACCCCCTTTTGCTTGCATTTCTTTTATTTTATTTCTTAATAATATATATATATATATACACACACACACATTGAATTGTGTGATGGTTAGGAGGCATGATTACATCATGACGATCACACATGATTCCATTTCTTTTTTATTTTTTATTTTTTATTTTTTTAATATTTGTTAACTACATCTCTTTAATAATATATTCTAGATTACTCTAGTAATTTTTTTTTCCGCCTTTAGTTCCAATTTCATCTTTATGCCTGAAAAATATTTATAAGATAAAAATTAACATTTTATAAATTAATTTCATATAAATATTTACTTGGCGAACATTCATATAATTTATAAATTATAAACATATTAATCAACACTTTAAATTAAAAATAAATATTAAAATTATAAATATTAATCAGTTGACCCAAATTTGAGTCCTTGACAATCAAATTGGGATGATCAATGGTGAAAGAAAAGCCTCTTGAGCTCATGTCGTGTGCCTAATCTTGGCAAGGGCACTCTATAGCCCTAACACTCTATGTAAGAGGTTATCTATAGTCAAACTTTCCATTTTGATTTACTTGTATATACTTTGATGAAAAAAGCATCGAATATAATTGAAACTTTTCATCATTTCTTTTATATTCACTTGCATATATATTAATGAAAAACCATTAAATAAAATTGAAGGTTTTCATCACTTCTTTCATATGCAGCGTATCCTTTTCATCAATCATTTATCCGTAGCATATTTGTTACAGCTTATAACGAATTTAATTTATTCAGTTCTATATATCTTCGTGTATTCGTGATGTGAATATATCCAAATTGAGGCATTTATATAATATATTCAGAAATGTGTATTAGAAAAGAAAAAATTAAAACAAATAAATTTCAGGTACCGATATGACTGGCAGAGAGAAATGAAGAGTTATATTAAACAGCTCAGCTCTCGTGATATTTCTAATTAGTAGGACGATCACGTCCTTGGCTTCTCCACTCCTAATAGGCGCAGTTGGTTGGTGGAACTGCTGCATATTGTTTGTCCATGACCTCAATAAGTTTGTTGGCTATAGAACCAGCATAAACAGAAGAACCTTCATAAATCTGCAAAATTATTAGAAATATAAAGAAATAAATTTAAAACCCACGCCATAAAATTATTATATGAAGCAAAACTGATTAATTTTATGCAGTGCAGATAAAATGAAAAGGACTTACTTTGGTGTTGAAGAGAAAGCTACAGTAATCGCCGATGTGGCCACCAGCAACATGGTGGAGATCCAGCCGAAGTGCGTCAAGAACCTTGGAAACAAACAACAAACAATCGATCTTCTTCCGCTGAACGATTTTGATAGTGACTTCATCGTCAATGATGCGAACATCAACCTCAGTATCCTTGGATTTTCTCTGAAGCCAAGAGCTTCTCAAAGATGAATTGTAAGACTGATCTGCAGGGTCAACAAGAGGCTTCATACCCTCATCGTCTTCTTCTGTCCTGTGCCTCTTTCTCCTCTCACGAACACTTCTCTTTTTCTCCACAAGCAATTTGAGCTCATTGACAGTTCTGAGAAGTTCTTTGATGTACTCGATAGCATCTCCCACAACTGATGCTCTATCATTCTTTCGTTGTTGTTGTAGTATAAATAACATAAATAATTAAGGGATCCAGGGCGGTCGGAGAATTCAAGATTAGGATATTAAGGGATTTACAGGATACATACCTTGGTCGGATTAGGAACCAAATCCCTCAAGGCCTTGAACTTGCCATTCAACTGTTCTCTCCTTTGGCGCTCCGTGGCGAAGTGTTTAGTGGTCTTGCCTGCAGTCTCCCTTCTCCTTCCAATACAGCCCAGGTCCCTAGAGAACTCCAGGACCCTATTATCTAAGTGGACACCAACATCACCCTCTTCGTAAAAGGCTCCAGGAGCATCCGTTTCATCCCCAACCACTCCAAACAAAGAATTAGCAGCAGCTCTTGAGGCAGAGGTAGGAAAGCTGTAGCCATGGGGTATAGATTGGAATAATTCTCTGAACAAAGGAGGTTGTGGTTGCGGCGGCAAGTTGAGATGAAAGAGTGGATCATACAAAACGTCTGAGGACGTTGGTGGAGGGACAGGGAAGTGGTGATCTGGGTTAGTGAAGGAAATGGAAGAATTTGGTGGGAGCATAGAGGAGGTTGTGCATCTGGGAAAGTGTAAGAGATTGAGGAGGTCTGGGGTTTGGGATTGGGCAAATGAGGAGGAAATATCTGTGTTAATGAAGCTTTGTTGAGATTGGTCATTTTCATTCTGATCGAATCCCCCCATGTGATCAGCACTGACGACACCCGAATCCCAGTTGGAGTGAGAGTGTTCATATGGCGGAAGAATCTGATGGTCCTGATTGGCCGGATCGTGAATCAAATGGGTATTACTGTTGATGCTAATGCTTTGTGTACAAGTGTCTTCCACGTTGAAGGCCAGATGCTTTTGAAGTTCGAGTTCAATGGCAGAAACAGCAGCGTCATCTTCATTGTGGTGTTTCACAGATTGAGAAATACCATCATCTCCACCTTCAGCCATGGAGTTGGGATCAAAGCAACCTGTCTCCTCATACATCTTTGGATGGTTGTCTGGTGGTTGTCGTCTGTGTCTGTCAGCATATATCAGTTCACACTTGGCACAAACAAAAACTAAATGAAACAAGTACCAGTAGCAAAAGAATTACAAATAAAAAATATATATTAGTAGAAAATTAATTCACGACCTTTTTATATGTGTGTATATATGTATATATAAACCTTGGCACTTTGTATCTGCAGCTAAAAGAAACAATGAATGAAAACCAACGAACGATGGATTTTATGTAAGAGCGACAGGAGTATGGAATTTTGCAGATTAAAAATAATAACAAAAAGGACGGGATCAGGGAAGAGGGGTGGCAGCAGCAGAAGGGTTTGAAAGAGACCCCTCTCTCTCTCTCATTCTTATTACTGTTCTGCAGAATTTGTTACTGAGATTCCCACGTTGGGGCCCACTCACAATATCCGTATTCTCTGTTGCAGTCCGCGTGACTGCAGCTCTGGCTCTTTCTCTCTTCCTTCGGCATTGAGTTGGCATGCTGCGTCTTTCTTGAAAAAATATCTTGTTATGGTAAATTAACCACGAGCCAAAAAAAAAAAAAATGGTAAATTATCATCCGAACTAAGAGAAATGGTAAATTATCATCCGAACTAAAAAAAATTGTAAATTATTCTTTTGTATTTTGACAGTTTTCATTATTATAGTTACTGTTATTAAATTTCATCTTTTTTCTTCAAAAACAATTAATGATGGAAAAAAAAAAAAGTCTCATCTTCCTACCGTATATGATATGTTAGTCACAGGAAACAGTGGCATAGTCGTAATTGAGAGAATTCACGCAATTTGGGGTTTTATTCTGCAACGAGTAAAGAGAGATTGGTTGGAACTGTAAATTAATTAATCTCTCTTTATACTTTGACAGTTTTGGGTGTGGACCCCACGGATCCTTCACGCCAACCGCCCGCTCAAACTAACTATTATTGTTATTAGAACGGTTTAGCCTTCCACAACCATACAACATCAACCCGTCCACGATGCTACTGGGAATAAGATTGGTTCTCCACGATCCCCCACCAGCCTCAGACTCGCATGTATCAAATAATTCGTAGTTACTTCAGGAAAAGTTCGTACGCCGCCTACCGCCTGCTTAATCGACGAGTTAATTAAGGTCTCGGTGGTAGTTTGTACTGTATTTTCCAAGCTATAATTTTTATTAAAAAATTATAATTAAAAAATAAAAATTTGTGTAGAAAACATGATCTTTAAAAAATAATTTTAATGAAAATAGTAAAACTATTATAAATTTTTTATTATATAAATAGTAAATTAAATTAATTTATCTTTTAAATTACAAAACTTAGTATTATCAAACACTTATATGTTATAACTTAAAAATTACAACTATTCAATCTCAATACTAAATAAAACTAAAAAACTAAACTTTAACATTTGACAAATTTGTACATGAAAGTCATTTGAGCGTCTCTTTCAAAATTAATATATCTAAACTTCTTTATGTTCAGCCAAATGAATCATAGATCTTGAAACCCAAGTTGAAGGCGTTCACAAATCGAATTTTGTAGATTGAATATCAATTTATATTTTATCTATGATTTTGTGAATTGTAATTTTTTTTATCTAATTCAAACTATAAATTGATGAAATTTAATTTAAATCTAATCCATACATCTGTGGATCGGATATGAATTTAATCCAATCTATATCTAATCTACCTTTTTACGTGTTAGTTTGTGAACTAAAAATTTTTAGTTCTAACCAATCAATCAAATTTAAAATATGTGTGTTCTATTAAGGCAAACACTAACTTACAACAATTGTAAGTTATAGTACACATAAAAATATGTATATACATTGTTAAATGATGGGGCTTACATAATTTTTTAGTATGCTTTAACTTATAGCTAATTGTAAGTTAACTGTCAAACAAATTTTGGAAAACCATGAGGATGCAATTGATCATTACATCACAAAAACGAAAACAAATAGAACGCGAAATGACAGTATTTTACATCAAGAAATGAAAGATTGTTTTCACATATTGGTCCAAGAATGTGAAATCATCATTACAAAATCTTTTAGCGTCCACATATGATGATCCAATTCCATAGAAGCAATTTCCTCACTTTATACGCGCGGCTACAAATTTTCAAAATTAAGGCAGGCGTCCGTGTTTAAATATGGGAAAATTTTGTTGCCAAGATGTTCCCTAAAAAAATTTTAAAAAAAATCATTACCAAGTTAATGTCTCTCTCTCTTTTGTCTAAAGTTTTGAATATTATTAGAATTTTACATAATAAACATTGGCATAAAATTTTAGTAAGGGTTTTGCACAGAGGTTTTGCATCATAATCGAAATTTAAAAGAATCTGCTGCTGACCATAAGGTACCACATAATAAAATCAGAAAACAAAAAATCTCTCTTTGTCTCTGCAGTCCGTACTCTTGCCTAGCCATTTTAATCTACCGGTCTTAAGGCTTCAAAATATGCCTGGGGACTTTAATTGAAAAGTAAATTGAGAATAAGGATGCATAATGACCTAGTGGAAACCAAGATTCAAGCACGCAAGATGACAAGCAGACACAAGAATGAAGACTGCAATTGCAAGCTGCTTTGGGTGGACAATAACCCATTTCTCCCAATCAAATAACATACAAATGAAGTGACTATTCTGCTTATATATCATGGATCTTTTGATTCTTTACAAATTTGAAAGTGAGAAAATTTCCACCTAAACATGTTTTCAGCTAAGAGAGTTCGGTTTGATTGTACTCGGATCTATAGATCTTGCTGTGCTAGCGTTAGCTAACAAAACCTGAGTTGATTAACTTAAATAAATAGATAGTTTGGGACCGCTGTTGTTGCCCTAACAAATCCCTTACTTGATTATATGTAGCTTTGTGAAAAGTTATGGTAGAAGTGCTTCAAATCCCTTTGTAGGCGTCAAGCTGGATGGTTTATAATTCATAGGAGGTAGGCAAGCAAGCTAGATGGTGTGCTGTCACACCTCATCTCTTCTTCCGTTCATTTATCTGGACAATTTTTAAGAAGGGAGGATTTAAGTGGAAACAAACTTAAAAGGGCTTCAATTGATCCCAAGAAAATTTCAATAGAGATAAAAAAGTATGTCTTTCATAATCATTCAATCTGCTATATAAACCTATTCTAACAAGGAAATGCCCGATATATAGCCCGTCAAAAGAGGTCTTTGCTGGAAAGCAGCGCACAATTCTGGTCTGATTTCACTTGTCAAGAAAAATAGAACGTAGTGAAAATATTCTGCCAGATTCATCACTCCTATCTTGCTCTGTATTTTTGGTGCTTCCTTAAGGCATTTTACAGTTCAATCTTCTTCAAACAGAAGAATTAAAATTTTTGTTGACAGGCAGCCTCAATTCTTGTGGAAGAAAACAGTATGAGTTTATAATCAATACTGTAAATAGCTGACTCATGAAAGCCTGGTTGGTCAGGTCAAGTTTGGTGTCTCTGATCAATTATTGGCACCATCATGTTGAGATCTATTTCAGAAGGGACTTTCAAATCATTTGCACCTTGAAGTCAAGGAATGCCTTACTGCAATTCTCAAGATTCTGGAAATCTAGCTAAAACCCTTTTGATTTCATCATTACCACCAGTCACCAGAGACTTTTATGCAGCTAGAGCTGCTGGCAAGATGTATCCTCACAATCTTCCAACTACCGTGTGAGGTCTTGAGGACACAAAAAATAAAAAGTAATATTTAACACAAACTAAGTACATAAAAAAGTATCTTGAAATATTGCTTTTCATTTCAGTTTCCCAGTAAAAGCTGCAGTAACTCTAGCATGAAAATTTCAGACTTTCATTTATAGAAATTTATTTTTGCAAGCATTTCAGTGGAACATATGTAGAGAGTATCACCTGTAAAACAACAATCACGAGAGATGCACTTGTCATAACACTTCAAAGTGAATTCATTGACAACCACCTGAAAACTTTGTATTGGCAAGAACAAGATATATGATTGACTACAATTCTATTACTCACATTCAAAAGACACAGAAGTTCCCGAAAGTCCTTGATGTCAAACCCTGTGAATGGAGATGAACAGAGCAAAATTGCAAACATTTCTTGATCTCTATTTATGACAGTATCCATCATTCTTTGACTGATGCATTATTTCTTCCAGCAGCTTGTATATCTCTACAGTTTTAGGGTGTGATTTGTCTCCCTTTCTGAATTCATAAAACTTACCATAAACTTCAACTAAACTACAACCAGGAGTTTTCTTCACCTTCCTTTCTTTCATTTTCTTTCTCAACTTCAATGCTTCCTTCCATCTGTTTTTAGAGGAATAAATGTTGGACATGAGTATATATGCACCATCTCCCTCAGGTTCCATCCTGACCAAATTTTCCATAACAATTTCTGCAAGCTTAACTTTTGCATGAATTTTACATGCTCCGAGTAATGCCCCCCAAACAAAGGCATCAGGCACAAGTGGCATACTTTTTATGAGATCAAGTGCCTCACTTATTAGTCCAGCACGACCAAAGAGGTCAACCATACAACCATAGTGCTCAGTTTGAGGTTGTAGGTTGTAGACCCTTGACATGTCCAAAAAATGTTTACAGCCTTCCTCTACTAAACCTGCATGACCACAAGCAGAGAGGATACCAACAAATGTTACTTCATCCGGTTCTATTCCCACTTGAGACATCTCAGAGAATATATCCAAAGCTTTCTGAGCTTCCCCATGAATAGCTAAGCCAACGATCATGGCAGTGTATGAATAGACATCTCTGCATTTCATACTTAGAAACACCCCAAAAGCCTGATCTATCCTTCCACATTTGGCATACATATCGACAAGTGCATTTCCTATAAAACCATCAGCGTTGATATGATTTTTATCCAAGTATGTATGAACCCACATGCCCAACTCAAGCCTTCCTATATTAGCACAAGAATTCAGAACACAGACTAATGTAAAGTCATCAGGCTTAAGACCTAAACCCTGCATTCTCCCGAATATATTCAATGCTTCCTTGAATTGGCCCCGCTGAGCCAGGCCCGATATCATGGAGTTCCAAGAAACCACATTTTTAACGGGCATCTCATCAAATACCTTACGAGCAGAAGGTGTATTGCCACACTTCAGGTACATATCGACCAATGCATTGTGGATGAAGACATCTGGACTGAGATTGAGATGATTATCAGTGATATACCGATGAATCTTAGTACCCAAACTCAAATCTCCCAATTTGGAGCAGGCAGAGAGCACGATTACGAGGATCATTCCATCGGGTCTTAGATTGGCTTGGCACATGTCGAAGAACGAGAGAATGGCTTCCGTAGGATAGCCCATCTTAACGTAGGCTTGAATGAGGATGGTCCAGGAGACCAAATCCCGCTGGGCTTGAGGGTGTTTACGGAAGTGGAACAACTTGTGAACAGCGTTGATGAGCCCACAAACAGCGTATAGTCTCATCAAAGTGTTGAAAACATACACATTAGATAGCAAAGCCGTCTTCATGGAATAGGCGTGAATCTGCTGGCCTACTCTGAGTGACTGAGACTGCCAACAAGCCTTGAGAACATAAGGTAGGGTGTGAGTGTTGGGAAGAAGGCCTTTTGTAAGCATCTCTCTATATAGAGCAATTGCTTCCAAGGAGTTGGTATTCGAAAGACATTGGATGATGAAAGTATACAGGTAAACTTGTAGATTTTGCAACCTGAAGTTTTCAATTTCATTGCCTAGCGAGAGCGAGATGATTTTATCATACAAGATTTGAGTTTGGGGTTGCGGAGACCCTGTTTTGATGACGAATGCATGAAATTGTTTTAGCTGTCCAACAGATTTTGATGATTCTTGTCTCGGACACTGATGAAGAAGAGATAATTGCTGGAAATTATTAATGTCATTGTAACTACTCCGACTTGCAACGGTGAGAAGGCTTGCCATTTTCTCCTCTCTAGAAATTCATTATGGATCTGAAAAAAAAAAATATATATATATATATATATATATATATATATCTAGAGAGAGAGAAATCAATCTACGCTTGTTTGTTTCTCTCTCCTTTTTTTTTTTTTTTTTGGGTAAAAAGGACCTACTTACTTTCACCTTACAAACAGACTGACTGGAGTGACTGCAGACGAAGTTCCCCTTTCAGACAGAACGTGTACTTCCACACATTTATCCCTTGATTAAATTTGACCATTGCGCTGCCATAACCATACGGGCAGTACCGATAGCATATTAAAATGAATACTCTTTCACTCTTTCATACAATTTTGTATTTTAAATCAAATTAATTACTGCTAATTAAAAATAAATAAATCTAATTGTAATTGTAGAAATGGCACCAAAATATAACACATGTCTATCCTTTTAGAGAAAAAAAATTATTATAATACCCACCCATCCACTCTTCTAATTAAAAAAATCATTTCGAGAAATAGCACCTAAGATAAAGATTCTTCCGAAACTCATAAAGATGGCAAGAGGGGGAATTATTTCATCAATCTATTAATCTAAGGATATCATACCCAAAGATTATAATGATAGAAAGATACACAAGTGTGAAATAATTTCCTATAATCAAATTCACTTCGACACGTGAGACATGCCATTAGGTTCAAGGTTCAAAATAAAATTTTAAATTTAAATTACTCATTATTTATAAATAGAGATTTGGCTCTAAAAAATATTGCTTATACTTAGCGAGAGAAATTATCTTTTTCATCTTTTTTCTTTTTTTAATTTTAGTCAAATACTAATTTGAGCATCAAAGTGCCTTTCTTAGGTACCCATTATTGAGTGTTAGAAAGTGTATATTTATAAAAAAGAAAATTGTCATTTTACACTTTAAATCTCACTAACATTGTTATTTTTATTTGTTTAAGTATTTTATTATTTAATTATAAGTGTTTTATTATAATTATGTATTTTAGGGGCATTACGATCGTTTCACAATGAACGAGTGATTAGACAGTAAAACAGACGTCATATTTGAACTCAGAACGGTCGAAAACTTTAAGAGGAGCATTAAAGGAAAAGTCACTGTTCACATATACGGTACTGTTTATACGTCACGATCTTTAATTAATGAGTCATCGTTTATAAGATCTTATTTATATCTTCATTACGATATATGGACCGATGATGTTGCAACTATCTATGACGTGACAGTATCTGATTGGACGAATTATGTGGTATTGACTGTTTATGTGGCGTTGACCGATGACGTGGCATCGACCGATGATGTGTCACGATTTTATTGGACTAAATTTCTTATGTACTGTAAATCGATGACATGACAGCATCTCAATGGAGTAAAAATCGTGTGTACAGTACATGCACATACATGGGATTATTTACTAGTCAGGCGTGGTTTTCTTGTCGCGCAAATGTTGTTATTTATTATCGATCGATGACGACGTGGCGCAATCCTGAGCATCCGAACTGTTTTTAATCTGATGGTCACGATTTACTTAATGTATCTATAAAAAGGAGGGCTCTCCCCCCCTAATTTGAGACCCCTGAATTCATTTTTAAACTTAGATTTCTGAAATTCCTTCTCCTTCTTGTAGTTTCTTTGTATTTTAATAAAATTTCTTTTTTTATCCTTAGTTAAAATATGAGTAGCTAATTTCTTTTTGAACTTGGGTTGAAGGTGAAGTCTCAACATGTCCCATGGGCGTAATTTGGTAAATTTACTTTCTCTTCCTCTTTAATATTTGTGGTTGTTTTAATTTTTTTTAAACAAATAATAATAGTCTTGTCTAGATATAAATTTTCAGATTAAACCTAAGACTTAAAGAGGTTATTATTATTTGGCACCATACTTATTGGAGAGTGGTTCATGAGGTGTGGAATCCCCCCTTATGATTTAATTGGTATTAATATGGAATATTTAGCCCATTGAGCATGTTGATGCGGATCCGAATACCCAAGTGCTTTATTATAACAGTTTCATTCTTAATTATTCCCGCCATTTTAATTCACAATTTAGGATAAAGTTATCATAATTTAATTATTCCCATTAAAAGAAAATTAATTCTGCACATAATTAAAATCAACCTCCTCGTGGGATCAACACGTGTCACCATTAATCTATTCTACAATAGATTCGTGCGCTTGCGAGTTCAATAAAATTTGCACAATAAGGTTTTTGGCGCCGTTGCCGGGGAGGTAAGTTATTTTAATTTGTTAAATTAATTTTTTTTGTTTTCTTGTATTTTTTCCTTATAAAAAAATAATTCTATAATTTAATTTTCGTAATTTAAACTTTTACAATTTAATTTTATTCTGTAATTTCTTTAAATTTCTGTACTTTCATTTATGTTTTACTTTTCTTTGTAATTTGTTTTGTTTATCTCGTAATTTATTTTAATTTATTCGTAGAATTAATTCATAGAATTAGTCTTTTTAAGTAAATTTTTTTTGTTATTGCTTTCTTTAAAATTACAAAAAAAATTTAAAATTAAAAAAAAAGTAAAAAAAGTGAATCTGTAATTTAATTTTGGTAATTTAAATTTTTTTAAATTACAATAATTTAATTTTTGAGTTATTTTTTTTGTAATTTTACTTTATTTTGTTAATTTATTAATCTATAGAATTAATTTTTTTAAAGTAATTTTTTTGTTGTTTTCTTTTAAATCTTTTTCCTGTAATTTAATTTTGTTTCTTTTTCTCTTCTTTATATTTCTGTAATTTAATTTTTTATTTTTCCTTGTAATTTACTTCTTATTTAATTTTAGTTAATCTATTTCTTGTATTTTCTTTTTAGCACTTGAGTGTATATTCATAGTAAAGTTGTAATAACGTCATAAGGTTAGTATCATAATTTCTCTCTCCTCTTTATTTTTATTTATTTTATTTTCATTTATTTTATTCTTTGCATGAATGGTCGAAGGTCATTATCACTTAATCTTGAACCTTTAGACCTTAAATTAGAAAACATAATTCGCACGCACAAACACACTGTTTTTCAAGAGAAATTAAAAATGGATTTGCAAAATCAGCAACCAGAACCACAAGAGAAGTCATTTAAGGATTATTTTAGTCCTTTTACTAATTTGAGCACACATGCATAAGGTACCCAAATATAGCTGCTAGGAGTTTTAAATTAAAACCTAGTGTGCTAAACTGTCTCCCCACATTCTATGGCCTAGAAAATAAGGACCCATATAATCATCGAAATGATTTTCATGCTATTTGTCAAACTTTTAAATATGAAAAATTTTCAGATGATGATGTTAAACTTAGATTATTCCCATTTTCATTAAAAGATAAAGCCCGTTCATGGTTTAATACAATGCCTGCTAATAGCATTATATAATAGGAAAGAATGGTAACTAAATTTTTAAATAAATATTTCCCAATTCATAAAACCAATGCTATTCGCAGGGAAATTTCAGAGTTTACTTAAAGAGACGACGAGCAATTTTTTGAAGCAGGGGAGCGATTTAATGGGCTACTCTTGAAGTGTCCACATCATGGGTACGAGAAATAGCACCAATGTCAATATTTTTTTAGAAGGATTATTGCCACATATGCAAGAATGGCTAATGGCAACCAGTGGAGGAGAGTTAATGTCCAAAAGCGCATCAGAGATTTGGGAATTTTTTCAATGAAAATTGGATAATTCTCAACAACGAAGTCGATCACTCAAAAATATTAGGAGAATTAAGGGAGTGAATGAGGTTAACATTGGTGAGTCAAGCTCAGGAATTAAACAAGTCAAAGAAATGGTCGAAGGCCTTGCTCGACAAATAGCATCTTTGACGACTACTAAATCAACAGAGCTACATGACCATGACTCATATTCAGATCAAGCCAATGCCATAAGTGTCATGAGAAAACTATTAAACTACAACTGTTACTCCAACACATATAACCCTGGATGGAGAAACCACCCTAATTTTTCATGGTCTCAAGGATTCCAACAAAATGGACCATCAGTTCCACCTCCACCGATGCAACAAGTTCCTCAAATGTCTCAAGCTTCTCAACCACCATTTAGACCATACAATCAAAATCCAAACCATTCTCAACCTAAACCATGGGAGGAGACATTCCAAAATATTAGAAATCTTACTAACTTCAAGATCGAGCAGCAAAACCGCACCATTGATGAATTACGAAATGAGATGAGAGCGAGCTTCAACTCACAAGCTCAATCTGTTTCAAGCCTTGAGAAAATGGTAGGACAACTTGCCTCTTCAGTTCAAACTTTGGTCATGACCGTTGAAAAAGGTAAATTTCCAAATCAACTAGTGCCTAATCCTAAAGTAGTGAATAAAGCAAGTTCTAGTTCACCACAGCAGCATGGAGAGGTCAAAGCAGTGATGACCTTGAAAAAAGGAAAAGAAGTCGACAACAAAGTGGAGATGCTAAAATCAACTCAGATTGTACCTGTGAACACTGAGGAATCATCATCAGAGGAGAAAGAAGAAACCAACCCACGAGAATATGTTCCTAAAGCTCAATTTCCTCAGAGGTTAGCTAAAGGGAAGAAAGAAAAATCCACAGGTGAGATTCTTAAAATCTCCAAACAGGTAAGTGTTAACATCCCTTTACTTGAAGCTATAAAACAAGTGCCATCATATGCCAAGTTTCTTAAAGACCTTTGTACTAAAAAGAGAAATATTCATGTTCAGAAAAATGCCTTTTTAATAGAGAATATTAGTTCTATACTCCAACATAAAATGCCTCTAAAATACAAAGATCCAGACTCCCCCACTATCTCATTTAGTATAGAGAACCACACAATTGAGAATGCTTTGTTGGATTTAGGAGTTAGTGTAAATCTGTTGTCTTACTCAGTGTTTATGAAATTTAGACTGGGAGAATTACACCCAACTCCAGTGGTGTTACAGCTTGCAGATCGATCCATGAAAATATCACGTGGTATTGTGGAGGACGTACTTATCCAGGTAGATAAGTTTTATTTTTCTGTTAATTTTATTGTAATTGACACTCAACCAGTGCAGGATTCAAGGAAGCATATCCCTATTATCTTGGGTCGTCCATTTTTGGCAACTACCAATGCTCACATTCAATGCAGGACTGGAAATATGCAGTTGTCATTTGGCAATATGACTATGTAACTAAATATTTTCAACATTGCCAAACAACCTCACAGTACAGATGATGAAATTTTAGATGCAGATTTAATTGATGAATTGGTTGATCATACATCTCCTTTAAACCTTAGTGATGACCCTTTACTGACATGTTTAACTCACTTTGATTTGGATTTTAATATTAACATGTCGATTGATGAGGTTAATGCCTTATTAGATTCATCGCCATGCATGGACATTGATAATTGGAAGACAAGGATAGAGCAACTGGTACTATTAAAAGAAAATCTCATCCCATCATCAGAATCACCACCAGGAATTGAGTTCAAACCTTCACTCGACCCTTTGAATTCTACATTCTTGGAGGAAGAAGAAATATTGTCAGAAATCATCCCATCTTCTCTTAATTACAAACAAAAGAACACAGACATCATTGACCCTATTTTTTGTTCAAAAAAGAAGATACAACTGGCAAAACTAGAGGAGATTCGTAACGACAAAAATGCTAAGGACTACAGAAAGCGAATGAGAGCATTAGAAAATCTTTCACACCAGGTCAGAAAGTATTTTTGTTCAATTCTCAAAGGCACATTTCTCCAAGTAAGTTATGCTCCCAATGGTCTGATCCATCTACTGATCATACTATTTTTCCACATGGAGCCATTAAATTTAAGAATCTAAGAAACGGTGTAATTTTTAAAGTTAATGGTCAGAAAAGTAAAGTCATATCACGAATACCAACCATGTGGAGAAAACAACACAAAACATTGAAGTGACCTGACATTTTTTCTTTTCGTTTCCTTTTGGTGATTTAAAGTTTTTTTTTATTTTTAATTATGTTTATGAAAGTGTGTCTGTTTAACTTTTAAGCTTTTATTTTTTTACTATTTTCCTCACGAATATGTCAACTAAAAAGTATCTCTTCAGCATTCTTAGACAGTTTCGACATATTTAATCTTATCTCAGAGGTCAGATATGATTTTGTAAAACACATCATATCTGGCAGCTACAACCACCAGAGTTAGTAGCCCATGTTGAGGATTTAGAAAGAGATCTCAGAGAAATTGAGAGGGGCATCTACAACATCCAATTAGAGCTTGAGGTAAATTCAATAAGAGGACGATTTTAGTTTGTTTTGTGTGTTTTAATTTATTTTCTTGTTTGTATGTTTTAGTCTGCTTTGTGTGTTTTAAAGTTTGTAACCCCGGTCAAGTGGCGGATAACGGTACTCCGTGACAATCAAGTCGGTCACCTCAGTTTCCCATAATAACTGATATTCTGAGACGAAGGTATGGAAAGAGACGAGATCTTAGCAAAACTTCACAAGCGATTTCCTTCACTTCCTCAGAATGCTCTCCTCACCATTTATAAAGCTCGATCCGAACGCATATGATTGCTTATGAATAATAACATCCCTACTGACATCCGTTGGTTAATCGAGGCAAAAGTTCGCTTAACAAGTGAGTTACCTCTTAAATTTATTGCATACATGCATGGTTGTGGTAAAGAAAATTATGCGAGAAAACGACGAGCTCGAAGACTTTCTGTTGCTTGTCATAAATATGCCAAAATGATATGCAATAAAAAATCATGTTCTTTAGGAATATTGTCTGATAACAGAAAAGATAAGATTCAATTCATTAGGGATGGCTTGAATAAGGAGTCGTTGGATGATATCATTTTGTCTCTTGAAACGCATCCCAGTGGATACGTCCACATGCAATACTCCAGTTATGGCCATTATTCCAGAAAGAATGTGCAAACTATAGTCTCGGAAATCTGACTATAAAAGACCCTATTTGCCAGTTTGTAAGAAAACTGGATGGGAAGCCTATCCTCGACCCATAGAGGGCGTTCAAGCCGTTTCTTGACGTAAAATCAGAGGAAGATGTGAGCCACAATCACAACTATCTGTAAATATCCTTTTACCTCTCTATTCTTTTATTTCACTGTTATTTTACTATTTGTATTATTGTTGTTAATAATTTCATTTACTTTTTCTTTTTACTATTTTCTTTTTGACTTTTTGAGCTATGTGCCTTACACGTTAATTGACATAATGTCCCATACACAGCTGTAACCAATTGTCACCAAGGTCTTTAAATACGATTTTCTTTTTACTGAGCACTCACAAGTTATTTTTTAGCATTATCTTAATGGCAGCTACTTCCAATAAACAATTTAAGAACATTTGTGTGCTTTCTGGGTTTCATTATGGCAAATATAAAGAGTTCATAGAGGCAGCCATAGATCTTAGTCTAAAAATAGCAGAGAGAAAATTGCACTTGGTGTATGGAGGAGGTGACTGAGGGTTATCCAAAATGGTATCAGAAGCTGCTTTTGTCAGAAGGAGCCAAGTGTAAGGCATCATCCCTCAAATCCTAAAACCTTTAGGTTGTTTGTCTCATTCACCAACTGGAGAAGAGTTAGTCGTCTCAGGTATGTAAGAACGAATAACTGAAATGCTCAATAATGCCGATGCTTTTATTTTCCTTTCAGGCGATCTTACAACTCTTGAGGCACTAATGACATTAGCATCTTAGTCCCATCTGAACATTCATCAGAAACCCATTGGTTTGTTAAATGTCAATAACTTTTATGATGGCTTTCTCGCATTTCTTAACCATGCAATAAAAAATTATTTCATTCCTTCCTCAGTGAAAAAAATCTTTATTTGTGCACACACTGCTAATGTGCTACTTGATCTGTTATAAGTTTATCAACCAGAGCCAGATCCCAAGGCTATTGTGTTGGAGTGTTCAAATAATGATGGTAACAGCAGCGGCAGTAAGAAGTACAAATTAGATTTAACTCTCCGCTTGTAAATATTTTCTTCTGTGTTGCAGCACCCAGGTGATGTCTTCTAAACTCTAATTCTTTCCTTTCAAACATTGAGGACAATGTTTCGTTCTGATTGGGGGAAGGGAATAGTTGACAATTGTAGAATGTTGAACTAACCATAACTAACTTTTTGAATAAAAGATGGCTGAATATGGAGTATAGTGACTCTAGAAACGCATCTTCTTAGTTAAAAAAAATAAAAAACAAAATAAAAAACAAAACAAAAATATATTTGTGTGTGTTTCTTTTCTAACCTTTCGTTTTTCTCCTTTATAAATATATATTTTCAAGTTTTTAAAGTCGAAGATGACTGAATATGGAGTGTAGTAACTTTAGAAACGCATCTTCTTTTTTTAAAAAAATTATTTTTCTTTAATTTTTCTGCATGTATGTTTTCTTTTTATGTTTAGAATAGGTTGGGGGGAAAGAATTCTGTTAAAAAAAAAATTTTGTGAGTTCTTGATATTGGATGATATGATGACTTTCGAATTTTAGTATTTGTATTATCTTTGGTCTTGAGTTATGTTACACCATGTTTACTATTCTACATGTTAATGTTAGGGACAAATATGAGTTGCTTGAAAGAATGCACATGTCATAATAAATTCCAAGTGAGTTTTTGAGCCTATTAATTTTTCTTGGAGAGTAACCCTTTTTTATCCATTCTTCATGTAGCTTAGCAGTTTATTATTTCATATATGATCTCTAAATTTTCTTTGAGTCAACCCTTAAAAAAAAAGTGTATGTTACTGCATCTAAATTCCCACTTAATTAGTAGATATGGATGATTATTTAGAGTCCTAAAATATGATGAAAGGCCATTTTTGACCCGTTTGAGCCTTTCTAACCATCCCTATTATGTAATATCCATAGTTAGTCCTTTTGAGCCTTTTATTAAAAAAACAAAACCTTTTCTTTATTAAACGGTGACCTGATTAGTCATAGAAAAGTCAATAATGATTAGTTTTTAGCTCTAACTATAAATTAACTTATTCAAATTCAAATAAGAGTTGATACAATATTGAGTATTGAACCTTTTATTGAGAACACAATCTACATTGAGCCTTAAATCTTTTCTCATTTCAATCATTCACACATTGAGCTTGTATTTCTTATCATCTATATTGTGTGAAAAAATTATTTTTGTGAACTTCATTTTTAAGTGATTGTAGTTGTTGGGATATACTTAGGGTAAGAGATTGGGTAAAATCTCTAATTATAAAGGTTCATTGACATCTTAGAAAGTTTGGATAGTAGAATTCTCAAGTCCAGTGTACTTGGAGACATGGATATAGATAAGATTAGCCGAACTACATAAAAATCTTGTATTTGTTTCTCTCTTACTTTATCTTTTATCTTTGATTGTGTTTAATTTTATTATTTCATATTTGATTACCTTACTTAATTTGATTTTCATTCAAATTTGCTTAAAGATTTTAAATACCTAATCCATCCCCTCTTAAGTTGCCTAGATAGTATTTCATTTACTACTATAGATATCAATTTGTAATGAATTATTGTGTTTTAGATCATTTTATGCTTTGATTATGCACATGATTATCGATGACCAAAAAGCTCAAGTTTCATAGATGAAAATGTCAGAACAACAAATTTGCAAAGATATAAAAGGACTTAGCTGCAGAAGAAGAAAAATAAGTCTGAAGCAGAGAAAATGTTGTAGCTATTGCTGTAGCAATCCTATAGCAACTACACACATTTAGTTGTCATAATTTCAAGTTGTAAAAAAAGCACCCATGAAAAGATCACCCTTAATCTAAGATTATGGAAGAATTAGATACAGGGATTCACCAAAGATAATTAGAACTTAGAATGTATAGTGTTATATATAGTGTTAACATAGCAATTGGTCATTGTTAAGTCACATTTAGATATGAAATATCCAACAGCCAACAACTAAAAATGCATGAAGAATTTTGCCCAGTGCTATAGTAGATGTTGTGGCTACAATATTTTAATTGAAAAATAATTAAAGTCATTAAGTGAGTGAAAGCACTCAACTACTTATTTGCCATTGAAAAAACCCTTGTGCTCTACCATAGTTTTCCTTTTAATTGCATTTTATTTCTTGCATTCTTAGTTTCTTTAGTAATTTTATAATTTATTTTGTTTAAGTTAGCTTACTAAAATTACACTAATAGAATTACTATAATAAATTCTATAACATCAATTCTTATAAAAATAATTTCGAATATTCATCATTATATTACTTGTTATGTACATTTGTACTTATAGTAGATATTTATCAATAAGTTTTTGATGTTGTTGCTAGAATTGAATCGTTATTGTGATTTGAGAAGTCAATTTTAGTTAGTGTTTATTTTAATTTTTTTTGTAGTTGTTTATTGTGTTGACAGAAGTACTCTTGCAATCCTTGCATGTATAAGTACAAATTTGCTGAACTCTACTTTGATCCAAAAATTGAAAGAACTACAAACAGATTGAGAAAAGAGCATAGAAACTTAAGCAATGCTGTAGACATGGATGATTTGCAACTATGAAAGATTCAAACCCTTGAGGAAAAATAGAACTAATCAATTCACGAGAAGATTAGAATGGGTAGAATGATCATGGGCAATCATATAACAACAATATTATCTACATGACAAATGATAAAGATAGAGCCATCCGAGATATGTAGTATTGACTCTTCAAGCCACAAAATTACGAATGGTAATGCCTAAAGTGGAAGCTAATAATTTTAACTCAAATTAGTGATGCTTTAGATACTATAAACAATGGACCAATTCAACGAAACTCCCATTAGAAGATCTCATCTACACCTTAAATTATTTTTAGAGATGAATAATGCTTCCAAGATTACTAGAGTATTGCAAGAAACATTAAAACTTAAACTTTTTTTTTTCATTTTTTTGAGGGATTAAGCAAAAGCATGATTGAACTCTCTATCGCTTAAATCTATTACTACATCAAATGACTTGGTTGATAAATTTATAGTGAAACTTTAATATGTTAAGTGAAACTTTCGGTGATTATTATAAATTTATATATTAAATATTTATAATTTTAAAAATAAAAATTCATAAAAAATTTGTTAGATATCATTACAGATATCATTAAAATCCATAATTACTAAAATCAACAACGGATGGTTTTTTTTAAAAAATAAAAATAATTACGGATGAGTTCGGTAATTTAAATTTTATACTGGTGTGTGGCTTCGGTTCCAAATCCACTTACGTTGCTCGTGTTAAATAAAATTAATGTAAAAAGATAATATAAACTCTTTTATCTATATTTATTAGATTAAAATAAGAAAAACTAAAATAGAGAAGCCAATCGGGGAGGCGAGACGGTCGATCGGAGTAAGGAACTCTAAAAGGGCAGCGAAGCCTAGTAATTGTAGAGTAGTAGTCGACCAAGGCTGTAAAGACTAAAGAGTGTAACGCCTACGAGAACTAAAAAGAGGGAAGACAGAGTGACCTTCTTCTTCGCGTTGTCGCAATCGCAAACAACATCTAGACGTGCTGGATTCAATTGAGGAAGAATAAATAATGACGGAATTCATGGACCTAGAGGCGCAAGACGGGGTGAGGATGCCATGGAACGTGATTCCAGGGACAAAGCAAGAAGCAAGCAACTGCGTAGTGCCAGTGTCAGCCATCTACACTCCAATCAAGGCATTCCCTGTTAACAACAATAGCATGCCTACTCTACCATATGCTCCCCTTCGGTGTCGAACATGCCGCTCAATCCTCAATCCATTCTCCATAGTCGATTTTGCCGGCAAGATCTGGATCTGTCCCTTCTGTTTCCAACGTAATCACTTCCCCCCTCACTACGCCTCCATCACCGATGATAATCTTCCAGCTGAGCTCTTCCCTCAGTACACAACCGTCGAGTACGAGCCTCATGGTCCCGGTGAGAAATCTTCCGTCCCTCCGGTTTTCATGTTTGTTGTTGACACTTGCATCATCGAAGAAGAGATGTCCTTTCTTAAGTCCGCTCTTTCTCAGGCCATCGATCTTTTGCCTGACAAGTCTCTCGTCGGTCTTATCACTTTTGGTACTCTAGTTCAAGTTCATGAATTAGGAGGGTTGGGCCAGATCATCCCAAAGACCTATGTCTTCAAGGGTTCTAAGGACGTTTCAAAGGACCAGCTTCTCGAGCAGTTGAATTTCTTTATCAGGAAGCCCAAGCCCTCTACGGGTGTCATTGCTGGTGTTAGAGATGGCCTGTCTTCTGATACCATCGCACGCTTCCTTGTGCCTGCCTCCGATTGCGAATTCGCTCTCAATTCTGTCCTTGAGGAGCTTCAGAAAGATCCTTGGCCTCTTCCACCCGATCAGCGCTCTGCCAGATGCACCGGCACTGCCTTAAGCATTGCTGCCACTTTGTTAGGTGCTTGCGTTCCTGGTTCTGGTGCTAGAATCTTGGCTTTTGTTGGTGGTCCCTCTACTGAGGGTCCTGCTGCGGTAAACTTGCAAGCATTTGTTTATAATTCTAATTCTTTTAAATAAAATCATTTTCACCATTAAGCATAGCCCACCAACAACTTCATTTCATATTTCTTGCTTATTCTGTTTAACATATGTAGATTGTGTCCAAGAACCTATCCGAGCCAATTCGTTCTCACAAGGATCTCGATAAAGATTCTGCTCCTCATTATCATAAAGCTGTCAAATTTTATGATGTACTCTCAAAGCAGCTTGTACATCAGGGACATGTTCTTGATCTCTTTGCTTGTGCCCTTGACCAGGTACCATTTCAAAATCTTGTGTTCCTTTCATGTGTTCCAAAATAATTGCTAATTGTTTCTCTTTTCTGTCTAGGTAGGGGTTGCTGAACTCAAAGTTGCAGTTGAGAAAACCGGAGGGCTTGTTGTGCTTTCTGAAAGTTTTGGCCATGCAGTATTCAAGGATTCCCTTAAGCGAATTTTCCACTCTGGTGACTATGATCTTGGACTATCATCAAAGTATGGCTTCATACATATCATCTTACACTTCTTTTTGTCCAGAACTGCAGACTATCGACTGCTTGCCTGTTTTAACTATTATTAATTCTCCTTGCTTCATAACTTCAATTATTGATCGCTTCAGTAGTTTAATGTGATAACCAATCCATTTTTGGGATAGTGGGTGGAATTTTGCCAGCTTTTCTGCCAAGTCATGTGGACCCTTCATTTTAATTTACTCCACTTTACAAAATATTTTATTACTTGCTAAGTTGATACATCCATGGAGCTGACTCTCTGTTTTCAACAAGATCTTTTGCTATCCTAACATAATTGAATTTGGAATTACTGGAACAGGATATCCATCTTATTTTCTTTCTTTTGGCATGCAGTGGTATATTTGAGATTAACTGCTCCAAGGATATCAAAGTTCAGGGTATTATTGGCCCCTGTGCATCTCTGGAAAAGGTACAATAGGAATTGTTTACGAAGTTTCTCTAGTCTGGGTGGCTGCATTTGTGATGTCTAATTGTTGGCTACTTGGTGCAGAAAGGTCCTTTGTGCTCTGATACTGTTGTTGGTGAGGGTAATACCAGTGCATGGAAGATGTGTGGCCTTGATAAAGCTACATCTTTGTGTTTAGTTTTTGAAATTGTGAAGAAAGAAATCCCTGATGCTACTCTACAATCCACAAACAATCAATTTTACTTCCAATTTTTGACATAGTATGAACTTCAAACTCCTACCTTCCTGAGTATACTTTCCTTTCCATTGTGCTTGACAAAGATGAGTAATTTGACTTCTTATTGTTATTTTGCTACAGTTATCAACATAACTGTGGCCAAATGCGACTTCGTGTCACAACTCTATCTAGAAGATGGGTTGCTGGACCCGGAAGCGTACAGGCAAGCTCTTTTGACCTCTTGTCCTTGTTTTCTAACTTCGTCTCTTGGGCTACTCCTCATAAATAAGTTACTGATTCCTTATCTTAAGGTATGAAAAATCATATAAAAGAGTGAGTGATGTCAACTTTATCTTGACTCTTTGTATGGTGGTCAAGTACTCAACTTCCGTGAAACATGAACACCAAGTATATAATAGGGTCACAGGATCTGTTTAGGAGTCAAAGTAAAGAGGAACGCTGGGCATCACTTCTTGGAATGTTAGGTATTGCATCACCTTGCAAGTGGATGCATTTTATGCACTGAATTTCATACTAGTAGCTGAAAATGCTTGCCACACTGGTTTTCAGTATTTCCAGTTTTCAGATGGCTTCCTAAGAAAAAAGCTGCAATAGCAAAGAATTTTAGAGTAATGAATTTGCTTATATTTTCCTTTTGCTGTTTATGTTGTTGTTACACTTCCCTCTGTACATTGAATGAATCATGCTAGTTCAGTGAGACTAGAATGTTTGGGAGAAAAGTTGAATGAAAGGTCTGCATCACAAATGTATGAGATTGTGTTTGTCTATTCTGTTCTAGAAATAATATATCATCAAGTATTTCTCAGTGTGTCAGGGATTATTGACTTGACATTTTCTTTATCTGGAAAATGTGAATTTCCATTTTCTCTTCTTTCAGGTAGTTGAGGATTGTTTCTTTGCCCCTCATTAGTATCATTTTATTATTCCTGCTTTTCCTGTTCCGCTATATTTTTAGTCAAGAGGAATTTGCTAGAATTCTTCGAAATCACATCATGAAACTATTTTTAAATACTCTAGGACTTGATTGCTGGATTTGACCAAGAAGCAGCTGCTGTGGTAATGGCACGCTTAGTTTCTTTCAAAATGGAAATTGAGGTAATCTTTATAGCTTTAACGCTTACCATTTCATTCCAACATAACTCACTGGAACTGCTTTTAAAATTTTTCTTTTAAAGAGAGGCATTTTATCTTATATCCTAGCTTATGATTGTAACATGTTTCGTAAATAATTTGCATGCCTTAGTTTGAATATAATTACTTTTACTTGCTCTTTGCATTGAATGTTATCTGTTCCATGTGTTTGATATGGAAAATGCCAACTGCAAGGTTTACAGTAAGCTAGACTGAAAATACTGGCTAAAATGGAGTGCCTTTGTTACTTCGGCATGAATATTAAAAGTTTGATGTCCTAAATTTGTTGGTAATTTTGTCGGAATATTCTTGTAACATGCGCTTTAAATGTCTGAGATGAATCTGATAATAAAATTGTTGCACGAATAGCTCATTCTGGGGATAATCTCAATTATTAGAGGCATCAGTCAATGGTTCACATGTAGTGTTATAACACATGTAGTCCTAGATCAATGGTAGATTTTATTTTAAACACTTTATGTAGTATATTAATTTCTTTTTGTTGCAATTTTTGACTGTGGTGCATGTGGTCATTGTGCCAATAATGACATGATACAATTGTGATGAAGGCTGAGTTTGACCCTATAAGATGGCTGGATAAAGCATTGATACATATGTGTTCCCGGTTTGGAGATTACCAGAAGGACAGCCCGGCTTCTTTCAGCTTGTCTCCTCGTTTTTCAATATTTCCTCAGTTTATGTTTCATTTACGGCGCTCACAGTTTGTTCAGGTGCATTTTCTTCTTTCTCGAATAATCACACTCGCTTTTTGGCTTCTAATGATTTTTTTAAGTTCTATAATTATTTTGCTACTCATTCACTTAGATCTTATTGTGCTTTAATTCTTTTGATTATTTTGTCACAGGTCTTTAATAACAGCCCGGATGAGACAGCGTATTTTAGAATGATACTGAACCGAGAAAATGTTACCAATTCAGTAGTGATGATTCAGCCTTCATTGATTTCTTATTCATTTCATTCAGGCCCTGAACCTGCTCTTCTTGACGTTGCTGCCATTGCAGCCGACAGAATCCTGCTTTTAGATTCTTACTTCATTGTTGTTATCTTTCATGGTGCAACCATTGCTCAGTGGAGAAAATCTGGGTACCATAATCAACCTGAGCATCAGGTAATTAATTTTGTTGTGGAGTTTGATTTTACTGCTAAATGAGAAAGCGTACATTAGTTAATAGCTACCATGTTGTACGTGAGACTCTCTTGGTAATCTGAGTATGCATTTCGATGAGATGTCTCTGCAGTTTTTTCTCTTTTGTTGATCAGTTTTACTTATTCTTGACTCCATCCCAACTTCTGTGTCCCTATTAGTGTGCCCACACATGTTATATTATATAATTCAATATTGCATATTGCGCTGCTTGTCAATGTATTTTCCTGGTTCTATCCCAAAAGCAAAGATTGGTTGCTTCAAGATTTTCTTTTTGCTTATTTTGATGGGTTTCTTTCTTCCGATGCTATCTTTTTTCTTTTTCTAAATTACAATTTATTCTTGTAGGCATTTGCACAGTTGCTGCAAGCTCCTCGTGATGATGCCGCTGCGATAATGAAGGAAAGGTTTCCAGTACCTCGTCTTGTCATTTGTGATCAACATGGCTCACAGGTTGGTAGCTATCATAATGTTCAGCAGATGGGAGGTTCATTTTGGACGATAATAGTTTGCTGCCTCCTCTCTCCTGAGAAGGATATCCTTGGGCATTTGCCCATTGATGTCTACACTTAATTTTTTATCCTTATTTGTTATTTCTAGTCACTTCAAGCTCAACCACAATTGATGTAGGATGTTATTAGGAGATTTTAGGATTTAATTGTTTTAGAAACTTTTGATTACTAAAACCACGCTTTTATAATCATGGAGGCCCCAATGCAAACAACTCCACAATATAGATTTAATTTCAAACAGAATTATAAAAGAAGGGTTTTATTAATCAAAAGGTTCTAAAACAATTAAAATTGTAAAATCTCCTAATAACGTCCTACATCAACAATGCATAGTATTTAGGTACACACACACACAAATTATTCTTATTATTACGCAGGGAGCTCCAAGCCCTAAATTAATGGCAAGATAAATTAATTTAATGGCTCATTTTTCTAAGATGTATTGACACTTGATTCCTGATGGGCGGTTATTGATATGGCTTTTTAATCTAGTCAAGAGGTGCCTTCTTGTCAATTTAGTCAAGGATCCTAATTTGTATAAAAGGTAGGAGTTAGTTCCCACTGATACGTTAGCCCTTTACAGGCCCGCTTTCTTCTGGCAAAACTGAATCCTTCAGCAACTTATAACTCTGATGCTCAAATTCCGGGAGGGGACATCATATTTACCGATGATGTTAGCTTTGAGGTCTTTTTGGATCACCTTCAGAGATTAGCAGTTCAATGAATCCTGCAAAGCTTTTGGCAGTTTGTATAATTTGTTGCTGGAAAATTCTTTGTACAGTTAGTGCATGACTTTTCTAAAAGCCTTGTTTTTTTGGTTTACATTTATGGAAATTACCTTTTTTTTCCAATTTTCTTCTTAGCCAACGAAGTTTCAAGAGATAATGGTGGTGAAAAGCCTTGGTTTCACTTATTGTTGGTGATTTTTTTTAAATGCTCAGAGAATATGTGTCTGATTAATTATACAGCAATTGGAGTGTTGTGGCTACGTCGTGTGGCTACTGCATGGTAAATGGTTGCCTGTCATTTCTGTCGTTCTCAAAGGATGTTTTGACTGCTGCCTTAGTTAAACCGAAGGGATTCAGCCTTCACTCTTCACGTAGTTTACGGTTACCCTCAAATGTTTAATATACGAGGTAACATTTAGGTCTTAAATTTGTCAACCGTACCAATAACAAAGATAATGATGTTGTCTTTTAAGAATGTTTTATTTTATTGGTGACTAATATCAATGTCAAATTAGGGATTATAGAAATCCATAAGTGGATGGGAGTTTTGAGAGATTTTTTCTTTTCACTTACAGAGAGAATGAGAATAATTTATTATTTTTTTTTCATTTTTCTTTGGATGAGGCTAGGGGCGGGTGAACTTGGGTTTGAATCAACTCAATTGGATTTTGAGTCAATCGGGTTAAAAAAAAGTTATCAGAACTCAACCTGACTTTTGGATTGGAATGTATTAAAAATGGGAAATTTATAAAAATAACTAAAAAAATTTTGTATTTTTTAATTTTAATCACATAAAATTTTTTTTATCATAACTAGTCAAAGATGAACATTTAAGACGAAATTATCCTCATCACATTCTTCAAATTTTCAAATAACGCCACTCTTATAATATTCAAAACAGAAACTAAAGAAATTTTAACACACTGAATGCACTTAGAAATTTTTCATCACTCTCAACAAATTTTCAACACTCTCCAAGAAACATTACATAGCTGAAGATATAATCAGCAATTGGGGAGAACTTGTTAAGGTCAATATATGTTTTTACATAACATAAATTTTTAATATATTGAGATTGAAAATTTAGTTTGAAATTAAAGTTATTTTTTTTGTAAATATTATTATTTTTCATCAATAAAATAGTGTATATTATTTAAGTTGAGCAATTAAGAGAAATTATAAAAAAGACAAACAAACTCGAGTAAAAAACGGAGCCCAGAACAAGTGAGACAGGTAGTGAGACAGACACCTATCTTACATAAGCACAGAAACATTATGTGCGACATGCAAATGTCCCACAGCCTGTCTCACATAAGTTGGTGAGATAGATAGTGGGATAGGTGCCTATCTCGCATAAGCTTAAAACGGTTATGTGAGACAAGCAGTGGGACAGACACATATCTCACTTAAGTTGGTGAGACAGGAAGTGAGACAGGTACCTGTCGCACTTAAACGTTCTATGCTTATGTGAGACAGGCTGTGCGACATGTGCCTGTCGCACATTTTGGTTTTGTGCTTATGTGAGACAGGCGCCTGTCTCACTGCCTGTCTCACATTAATGTTCTGTATTTATGTGAGACTGGTGCCTGTCTCACTGTCTGTCTCACCAACTTATGTGAAACAAGTGCGTGTTGCACATAATAGTTTTGCACTTATGTGAGACAGGTGCCTAACCCATTGTCTGTCTCATATAGTCATTCTGTGTTTATGTGAGACAGGCACCTGTCCCACTGCTTGTCTCACATTACTGTTATGTATTTATGTGAGATAGACGCTTGTCCCATTGCCTGTCTCACTGAATTTATGATATTTTTATAAGTCATAACCTGAGCTACATATGTTTGTTTTAGGCGTATGATATACCGTTTCGAAGCTTGCGATGAGACGAATCAAATCTAACATTATTACCTCATTCTATGATATGTTTGAACAAGAAATTTACTTCAATAAGAACCATTACACTTAAGAACCATTACACTTAAGTACCATTATATACTCCACATACATGTTATGCATATTCACTTATTTATATTTTGCAATGTGTAATCTTATTTCTTTTATTCTTTTTTTTTTAGGTTTAATGGATTCAATTGTGCTTCAATTGTGTTATGATGGTTGTTGGGAGATATTGGCAGATGGGCGTACGGAGTACGTGAATGCCAAGAATACAGCCTTTTTGGTTGGAAAGATTGTACGTTTGATCAATTTTTGACAAGAGTGCATGAGATTTTACAGATAAATCCTAACGAATATAGTCTTAAGATGAAGACAACTTTGAGGTCTAGTAACACCATATATCGTGTATGTTCACTGCCTATGGATATATTGAATGATGAAATGGTTAAAGTTGTACTGCACATGACGTCTGATGTGATCAATTATGGATGTATCCCTATATTTGTCACCACATCTCCTCGAGTTCCAGTAGAAGATCCTAAGCCATTTGTAGAAACTGAAACTTCATTTAGAGCAAATAACTCTTTTCCTAATATTGAAGAAGATATGGTACCACCACTGTTAGAGCGACATTATTCTTCATACCACAACAATGATTTCCACATCAATGATAGTCTTGTTCATGACACCATCAATACAGAAGTTGATAATGCTTGTTTGGAGCCATATAATAGCATGCACGGGATTAACTCCAATAGTGAATTTGATGATGGGGACATTAGTCATTCTGATATTTCTATCAATAATGAGAATGAGCACCAGTATGATATTCCTACCAATAACAGTGAAAACTAACCTATTCCTCCAATTCCTCGTTCTATAAGGAGGAGATCAGTTGATCCCTTTGTGAATCTTACTCCAGTTTTGCTTCAAACCTGGTTACTTCAGATTTAGTCAGAAATTACAATTCTTGTGGTATTAGTGTGGGCATGTTGTTCGCTGAAAAGAATGAGTTAATAATAGAATTGTGCAAAGTTGCCCTGCACAATATGTTTGATTTCAAGATTTCACGGTCGACAACAACACGTTTTGAGGCTCACTTTTCTTTAGAATCATGTAAATGGCGTATTCGAGCAATGAGAGCGTCAGATAAGTAAAATGTGCCTTGGGTTGTGAAAAGAGTTGACAACATACACACTTGTTCTAATGACGTATTACCTAGTGGTATCCGTCAAGTACGGAGTCGAGTTATTGGTCATCTTATTACAGATAAATTTCTCCAAGATAAACGAATATACTCTCCTAATGATATTAGAGCAGACATGCAGTAGGAATACGATGTCCAATTAAGATATCAACAGGCCTATCGGGCTAAAGAAGTTGGTCTTGAAATAATACGAGGGAACCCTGCAGAGTCATACAACTTACTTCCTAAATACTCTCATGTCTTATCCAAAGTCAATGAGGGTACAGTTACTCATCTCAAGGTGAATAGAAATAATAATTTTTTGTACTACTTTGTAGCGCTTGGATCTTCAATCAAGGGTTTCATGTAGTACATAAGGCCTGTAATTGCAGTAGATGGCACTTATTTAAAGAGGCTATATCGCGGAAGCATGTTCGTGGCAATATGTCTGGACGGTAATAATCAACTATATCCATTAGTCATTGGAGTCATGGATTCCGAAAATAATGCGGCTTGGGAATGGTTTATGACGAAGTTACATGGAGTGATTGGCGATAAGTCAGAGTTTGTAATTATCTCTGATCGATGCACTACCATAAAGAGAGCTGTTTTAAAAGTATTTTGTAATGCAGCTCATGGTGTATGCTTCTACCATGTCAAAGGCAATATTAAGTCAAAATTCTGGATGTCCAAATCTCTTTGGGATGAATTTGAGCCTGCCTTTATTAATGCAGCAAAAGCATATGGACATGAAGAATTCAAAAAACAGCTTTGTTAGCCTAAAAGGCTATAAATATTATAATTTTGATAATAACAAACATATGCATTAAAGTGTTTTATTTTATATTTCACAAGTTCACTAGTTTTGAAGGATAATAAATAAAGTGAAATCAAGCTCAAGACACTCAACGAACAACGGCGAAATCAAGAATAGAATTTCGAGCTCAACGGATCTTTTATTGCGAAGATTTCTTATAAAGTCGATATGATTTAATTTATGCTTGGATTAGCATTTGTGAAGCTTAATTTTATGTTAATAAAATAATTATTTTTCAAACTAAATTAATTTTATATTTATGAGATAAAATACTTTGTGGATTCAAGTAATTTGGGTTAAAATGAAAAAGCTTTAAATTTCAAAATTGGACTTATTTGCTAAGCTTTGAAACTTTTGGGCTATATAATAGATTGGAGGTCTAAGTGAAAAGTTTTGAGAACTTTAAAGATTATGGTGATTTAGTTAAAACCCAAAAAGGATTTATTTGAAAAGACTTTCTTTATTTTAGGCTATACTGTAATTTCAAAAAGTTTTTGAAATTAAATGGTATTTAAAATTTCTGGAATTAGACTTTGTTGTAAAATTTTATGACGTTTTGGGTCATAATATAATTTAAAAAAGTTTTGAGAAAAAATTATAATTTTATGAACAGTATTACTATAGCAAAATTCAAATTTTAACTATAACTTCACTGTTACAAGCGGAGAGCCGGTTAAATTAAGCGGTTAGCCGCTTGAGCACTGGAATTTGTTAATAACGTCTAGTTTTCGAGCTTTAATTATAAAAACTCAACTCCAACTTCATTTTAAACTCTCTAGCAAGTAAAAACAAGTTTATAAAATATATATTAAGCTTTCATATTACAAATCACAATAGATTAAATCATTTTTGTGCCATTATTTGTCAATCCACTCTTATAAAGAGTTTCTTGCTGTAATTTTTTATTTTGTATTATATTGAGAGTATTCAAGTGAGGGAAACACTTGGGATAAAGAGATTAGGGTGATAATCTCTTAGTTGTAAAGGTCCATTAACACCTTAGAAGTCAATTGTAAATATTTGAAGCCTTAGGAGGTTTGGATAGTGAAATCTTCAAGCTCAATTGGCTTGGAGGTGTGGACGTAAGCGGGGATTACCGAACTACGTAAAAATTATTGTGTTTGCATTCTCTTCCCTTACTCATTTATTTTGTCAGCTTTATCTAATTTATTATATTTGATTTAATTGTTATAAAACTTGTTATTTTTTTTTACATTAAGGCATTAGATTGAATCATTTATAAAATAATTTTTAAAAACCCAATTCACCCCCCCTCTTGGGTTGCTCATTTATATTTCAAACTTCAAGGGTTGTGGATGCTCTACTCGCGTGCGGCTGATTACTTAGAAAATGATATGGGTACATGTAATTGGGTAAGGTCTGAGTTTGAAGGTAGGAGGTACAATATACTTACTATTAATATCGCAGAAAGTGTGAATTCATTTATGAGGGAACCCCGTAAATTTCCTATCACTCATCTTATTGATCACTTTAGACAAACTATGCAGCAATAATTTTATGATAGAAAAAATATTGCTGAATCGATGAGTACTCGTTTAACAACATGGGCTGATGAGATAGTAGTTGAGAGAAGAATTTTAGCCGAAAGAATGACTGTCTATTCTGTGTCTCAGCATCGATTTCATGTTTTAGGTAGTGGTATTAAGGAAGGGATAGTTAACATACATAATAAGACATGCTCCTGTAGAGTATTCCAACTCGATCAACTTGTTTGTGCACATGCAATTGCTGCTTGTCTGACAACTCGAGTGGATTACATAAGGCTTTGCTCACATTTTTTTTCCAAAGAATCATTGGTTATGGCATATGCACAACCAGTGGAGTCGATTGGTAACATAGTAGAATGGGAAGTTCCACTGACCCCTGGTGCGACAGGCCGGTGAGACAGGTCGAGCGTGTCGCGTGCGCAATCTGTGCCTGACACAAGAGGACTGCGTGCGACAGCCCATGTCGCTCGCACGTGATGTTTTTTTAAATTTTTTTTGTTTTTCACTTCATCAATAAAAAAATGCGAACACCTCCGTTGTGCAAGAACTTATCATTAATTTTCTAAGAGGAATTTTGTCAAATAACTAATATGTGATATTTTGTTACACATCATTCTCACTAGATTTCATTTCATTATGCAACCTTAACAATCTATATCTAAAGTTTAATTTTATCACACAATTTTTAGAACATATAATGATTAAAATCTCAATCAAATTTATTCAAATTATTAAGAAATTCTACCCCATTCGATAAAATTCCACTACCTCCATAACAAATAACCAATAAACACAACAACAATAGCAACTATTAAACTCAAAAACACCCAAAAATTACAACACAAATCAATGGAGAAGTAATAGCTCACCTAGGATTTGATGATTGGGGTACTCCGGAATCGATCTACGTCTCCGACGATGTATATTAGGTTTTGGTTCATTGAGAAAGAGAGAGAATTTGGGTGAGAGGGAATGGTGAGAATGATAAGGATAATTTAGTCCTCAAAAAACTTATTTGGCTAATGTTGATTGAAAAAACTTTCAGGGGTTAGAATTGAAAAGTCTTAAAATATTATGACTATTCTCGTAAATTTCCCATTAAAAATTGAGTTGAGTTAGTGAACAAAAAAATGACGAAAGCGTTTTATTCTGTACTCACCTTCTTAAATGTTAAAATCGTGTCTAGATATATTTATCTAATGATCACTGGCTACCTAAACTCCTGCTGCTAGTGAAACTCTCTTTCATATTTTTTTTATAGGCAAGCTTAATGTAAGAAAAAGAAAACAAAAAAATAACTTGTTGCTAGTGTTTCTTTGTTCAAATTTTTCATACAATTTCTTGCATGTTGTTATTACCATCTGTACTTGCATATTAGTTAAAAGCTTCCATTAATCTCTCTATGTTTGATGATTAAATTAAAGTTTGATATTTGAGGGGGAGAGAAAGGAAATGAGAAGAAGAAAAAAAAAAGAGCCTGAAAATTATAAGTGGACTTAGTTTGATATTAGATTTTGATCAATCACTAATATAAAAATGTTATTTTAATAATAACTTCATTTACTAAGATTATATTAGGTATATAAGTACATTAATAAATAGGCTCAAATAGCCTCTCCCTTTCTCTTTTTCCATTTCTATTTTTATTTTATTTTTTTCTAAAATTATTAAGAACACTTAAGTTTTAAATTGTAATAATATGAAAATAAATAATAAATATTATAACAATTTCACTAAATTTAATATAGGCATTTGAATGAATTTTTTCACAATTATTTTATTCATAAATAAGAGAAAATTAATTTTGTTGATCATTTATAACCTATGACTTTTGTAATAGAACAATCTTAAAATAAGCTCATGTAGTTATTGTTATGGATGTATTCATAGTTAAAGCTTTAATTTTTTTTATTTGATAGATTATCTTGTAATATTTATGACATTTACTTAGTTTCATAGAAAGAATTTTAATTATTTTAGTTAATTTTGATACTTTTGTATTGGTAATACAATTTTATTCTTTTAATTTACTATGATTAAATCAACTTTGAAAAATAAAAATATTAGTTATTTAAAGATCGAATACTCCTAGGAGTTCCTTTTCCCTCCCCACTCCATTACTATCCATATATCAAACTAGTCCCTTAATTCATGAATATAATATTTTATTTTATAGATCTATCAATAGTGACATCTATCTAAAAAGTAGTACATTAAATAATACATCATCATTATTTTAGAGAAAAATTAAATAAGACAAAAAGAAGTTCACTGTACGACTAGAAATTTTTTAAAAATTTTATGTGATTTTTGTACTAAATTTTTATTTTATTTTTTATACATATAACATTATTCTATATCTATAATATTCTTGATAATTGAAGGGGTTGGAATTTACTTTCACACATATTTTTAATTTATGGAGAACTTATGATATTTGTTAATTTTGAATTCAGTGAGGTGAGTATCTAAAAAGGACACTCCAATGTCCCAGTTAGTGTTTGATGTAAATATGGATAATTTCAATAAGAAAGGGGTTCCTTAAGCCTGTAAGGATACTACTCATCCCTTAAAGAAAGAAAAACTTAATCTTTTTATTGTTCTTCTTTCTTTAAATCTTAATCAAATACTGACTCAAGATCAACAATTATTAGAAGTTCATTACAAATTAAAAAAAAATATGTGTAAAGGTAAATTCCAACCCATTCAATACCTGAATGAGGCTCTTCGATGCCCAAATCAATATTTAACTAATATTTAAAAGAAGAAAAATAATAAATAAGATTAATTTTTTTTATTTTTTAAGGGATGAACAATACTCTTTGAAGCTCAGGGATCCCTTTTCTTACTGAAGCAGTCCTTGTTTATAGATGATGGGTAACATGGATTTACGATTTTACCTTAAACTCTCTTTCTGATAACATGCGTCACCTATCATTATTGTACATATAGAAGTGAAACTTATTTATTTCGTACTTATATCATTTATTACATGTCTATGCACTTCCTTACTCTTACGATTTTGGGTGTATTTCCTTAGACCTTATAATCTAGAATTAAAATAAGTTTTCCACTTCTAATCAAATTTATAAGCTCCTGCAGAATTTTGTCTTGAATGTTATTCCACTCACATGGATTGGATGATTTTTTTTTTAGAATATTTTTTTCTTTCTTTTTTTATAAAGATGTATGGTGCAATATGGTCCCTCTAAAGTATAGCACCAGTAGTAACAAAGAGTAATGTGATTGTACATACTCATTTAAAACACTCAATTGGAATACTTACTTATGTATCATCTTATATGTCATTTGCTAATTGAATACATATAATTATTAATAATGAAACTATTTAATACAATATACATATCAATAAATGATTGAATTTTTAAATTTTTTTATTGCCAAAAACAAACATGTTAGTAAGTATCCAAATTAAGTAAGTATCTAAATAGAAAAAAAGAAAAATGCTAAACATCCAAGACAACAAAAGAGCCTCGAAAAAAACAATAGCTCATGCTACCATTTTTTAGTTCATTCTCTCTCTTTGTTTTTGGCAATAATAAAATTTAAAAAATAATAAAATAATAATAAAATGCATAGCAAAATCAAGACAATCTAAACCTTATCCTTGTAATAATATGTCAAAAATAACACTTGAGAAAGGGATAGTACTAAAGAAGAATAGCACAAGAAAATGAAGCAGAATCAGAAAAGCAATTCCCCAAATGATAAATTCATGTAAAGGAATGCAGTCATATCAGTTGGGGAAGTTGTTGTCATGCAAATGGACAATGAGAGTAGGTTTTGACATTAGCTATATAAAAGACTATCCTTATTAACTCTAGTTCCAAGCTTTGGAGCAGTAAAACTTATTTTCGACATGTGTGGGCTATAGTAGATCTAAAGTTGTCTCTTCACACAATCAGTAGTTATAACCCACTAATGCCCTCATTACTACATCCTCACATGAAAATGGAAGCAATTGGAAGCTTTCTGATGCTGGGAAAAGAAATTTTATTAATGCCAATTGTTTGCCATTATAAAACCTAGTCCTTCCCATTACAAGATCAATAGATGCTATAGAATCATATCCGGAATGGCGAGTTCTTTCATGTGAATAGAGAAGTTGGTAAGAATCATTTATGTTCTTTTAAATTAAATTTATGTACAATTTTTTTTGCCAAAAGTCGTTTAACTTATAAAGGAAAGGAAAAAAATTTGCAAAATTTTATGGCTTTAATGCCCTTTTCAATACAAAAAGACAATATTCATTCTTTATTTTTCTGATGTTGTAATTGTTATTAAGACATTTAATATAGAATTTATAGAAAGCTTTACTATAAAAGGATTGCCTAAAGTAGAGTATAAATCATTTAAAAAAATTAACTAAACTTTGAAATCATGAGATGGATAAATTCCTTTAGAGACAAGAGAGTGAGATGTCATGGGCCACTCAAATCTCTTACAAACGAAGGCTAATCCTATGTCTGTGGGTACGCTTAGCACTAAAGACAAGATGCATTTAGTAATGGATCGCATAACACAACTAACCAATCGTAGTGCACTTAGTGATCATCCAAGCTCACCTTGAATTCTAAACTTTTCTATAATCGTAAATATACAAAAAATCCTCTAAGTACTAAGTGACAATGAACTCTACCTTAAGATGGAGAAATGTTTGTTTGCTCAATAAAAAGTGTAGTTCTTCAACCACAAGATAGTGGATGAGAAATTAATAATAGAGAACTCGAGGGTGAAGGCCATCCTCTAATGGGAACATTCGATTAAGATACCTGAACTCTAGTCTTTTCTTAGATTGATGAACTACTACCGCCACTTCATCAAGGACTATTTGGTGAAATCAGTACCCTTGACTTCCTTAAAAAAAAAAAAAATTGAACTTAGCATTAGTTTGAAAAATGCCAAAACATTTTCAAAGACTTAAAAAAGGCTATTTCCAAGAAGCCTATCTTAGTTCTTCCAAACCACATGAAGTAGTTCAAAGCACAAATAGATGCCTCCAACTTGGCCAATGTAAGAAGACCACCCAATAGCGTTTGAGAGTTAGAAGCTTAATGACACGAAACGCTGCTACATCATGCAAGAGAAGTAAATGACCGCATGTGTCACAAGTGAAGGAATCTCCTCGAGAGTGAAACAATATGGGAATGCGAAGAACACCTATGGCAATTCGCAAAGCATGTCCAAAGTACCAACACAAGAACGTGATAAGGATGCCATGAGTATAGGTAAGGGAGGATTATCATGGGCCATTTGAATCTCCTATAAATAGAGGCTAATTGCACACCTACAGGTATGTTTAGTAAAAATTTACCTAAAACTGGAGTATACTTAAAAGTCAAGCGTGCTCAATACTAAAGGTGAGATGAGCTTAGAAGTAGAATGTGCCTAGCAATTAGTTACTTAACACAATTAACCAACTGCAGTATGCTTAGCAAGCATCCAAGCCTGTCCCAAATTCTTGATTTTTCTACAATTGTAAACAGTCTAGAAGTCTCTAGGCTTGTGTATTTAAGTCCTTAGAATATTTATACAAGTTGCTAGGAAACTTCATGAACCTAACACCCAACATATATAAATAATGTTAAGCCCATCCTTATTTGCTCACAACCACACCCCACACAAATATAAATTCCAATATATACACAAATGCACTCAAGCTCTCAAGCTCTTATAAAAAGCTCTCGAACTCTATTTTGAAGCCTAATCGCCGAAGCTTCTCATGTGTGTGCGCACGCATATATATATATATATCCAATTTTTGTGTCTTAGTTCATTTCATAAATTTTATCAAAAGCCTCTCCAATCCCCACGGGCCGTCTTGCGCTCGAGACTTATTTTGGTGTCTCCAAAAATCAATTGGACGGAGATTGCATCGCACTCTGAGATGATAACTTGAGCCTGTATGCATGGAACACCGTTTGGAATGGGTAAGTGGGTAAATGTTGTTTTGGATGTGGTGTCGTGAGGATAAGGTTTAGAATGCCTTGATTTTCCTGTGATCTTTTACTATTATTTTACTATTTTTTTATTGCTAAAAAGAAAGAGAGAAAATGAGCCCGAAAACGGCAGTATGTGCTGCCTTTTCTGTCTAAAGTTCTCTTGTTGCTTTGGCATTTTAGCAGCACTCCGGGAAAATTAATAAACTCAAAAGGCAAAATTGCTTTTTCTAAGCATGTGATGGACCTGAAATCTAATTTGCTCGGCGACTTACGGAGCAGAAATGACGAAACAGCAAGCGATAAGAAATTTACCCTCGGATTATAAGAATTCTGCATTAATTTTTTTTAAAAAAAACCCAGAACACATCATTTGGGAATAAAAGCTTCTGCTTTGCCTGGAAATTATAATAATAGTGCGCCAGTAATATATCTGCAAGTAGTTTGCTGTGAGGAGATTTAGTTGAGCTCAATTTTCAGAAAGGTAATTTTATGGGGCCAGGATCCGGCGGTTCAAATCTGCAATTCTTCAATGTTGTTTTATACCAGCTCATGAATTTCGCAATGAATTCTGTGAAACAGAGGGGGAAAGTGATGTCATATAAGAAAAGGAAATGAAACTATCCATGGTCAACCGGTTTTAATAATAGAAATATAAAAAAGAGACTTTTAAGTATGCTGACGTAACTTATATAAATTATAACTCAACATCTTTTATATAACTAGAATTAAATAAGAGAGTGAGTACCAAGAATTATAATATATATGCTGAAGCCGTTTTTTACGCTAGCTAGAATGGTAAACAATGCGGACTGAAGAAAACTTCTTAATTAGGTGGACTGGTGGAGATTCTCCAAACTAAGAAAAATGAAAAAAAAAATCTTAGGTAGAAAGACCATTTGCGCACCTTCGATTCTCAAAAAATGTTGAATATTTTTATTTCTCGTAGGATCGTTTGGCCTCTTACCCATCTCCTCGTTTCGAGTGCGTCCAAAGACGAACAGTTCCTTATTGTGAAATCTATCCTCACTATCTATCTGCAGGAATAAAAAGCAAAAATGCAATCATATTTATGTTCATGCATGAATGCAGCATGCTACTAGCTGATCAATTGCATGCATTATCTAGTCAGACTTTCCTTACTTTAATTTAGTAAGAAACAATTAAAAAAATTAAAAAATATAAATTTTAATATACTATAACATAAAACACATTATATTAAAATATATATATTTTTTATTTCTTAGTGAATTTTTTATTATAATAAAATAAGATATGTCTTATTAAAAAATGACTATATACATACACAGATAAGGAAGAAGTAAAAAATAAAATCAATAAGCTTATTGACCGCATACTTCATGTCCATACATACATTGTACTCATCATATAGACCCTCAAGTTGGCGATGCAGTCCCACATCCAAGTGTTTTTTTAGTTCTTCAACAAGAGACTGCAAAGCAAATGGATATTGATATATCCTATTTTTTAGATAAATTGGAGATACTCATGATTACATTCACAAGCTTACCTTGAAAATGAAATGAAGACATACATCATGCTCTATAAGATTTTGAAGCTTCCCTCGGATAATATATAGCCTTCAAGTGCCATAAAGATATAAGAAATACTCATCAGCATTGTTGGATGCATATAAATTATATAATTAACTAGCTCAATTTGAAAGTTTCATGTTACACACACACACACATATATATATATGAATCATTCTCTAATCAGGACATTTTCATTTTATTAAAGTGAGAATACTACTAAAATATATATATATAAAAAACATATTCCAATGCATTAGAAACTGTGATATTAAATGAGATTTTCTACTCTTTATTAAAATATGATAATACTCTTACAACATATGGTGTAATAATATAATATATATTATATATACCTAGAGTCACTAACGGTGAAAAAATCTCTCATTCTCTCTATGTATATATATACGGACACATACATACTAACTCATCAATAATACATGAAAACCACTATCAAGAGTTGAGATGGACGAGAACTAAAGAAACTTACTGTTTTGGGCTTTGCTCTTCAATAATTTTGGTGGCAATATTTGTAATGTCATCTTCCCAACCAGTCAAAATTTCTTCACCTTCCACAAATGGATAACTGCACTTATATATGTACTTGCACATCAGTTATATATATATATAATTTTCAGGTGTCATTACCTATATGCAGATTTTTTTTACTAATCATTATTATATTATATATAGTGTCCTTCCATTCTCTCTTTGTCAAGCAAAAGGTGTTATTAAAATATTAAAAAATACATATTTTAATATAATAAAAAATATAATTTTTATCTATTAATATATTAAAATATTTATTTTATTTATTAATAACATCCTCACTAATTAAAATGAAGATATCCTCATGTTGTGAATTATTTTATACACGTGAGCTTGACCTAGTGTGCGTTGTGGGGACAGGCCATCTAATGAGAGCTCATCACGAGCACCATCACGTATCATAATATGCGCAATAGTGCAACCAAATGACATGCTCATATAATTTTAGGCATGAAGAGGAGGAAATGAACCAACTAATCCAGGAAGAATATGAAGAAATATATTTTTCAATTGCTCACTTCATCTGGCGGGAGGCCTCGAATGAGCGAATGGCTTGGCGAAGATTGTTCTTGGAATTGTTAGCAATCTTTTCTGCTAATTGGCGCGGCAGTTGTATTCCTTCTTGTTTAGCTATAAATTCCAGGACTTCAACTATCTAATAACATGTAATAAGAAGAAACTTATCAAATTAATACTAAACAAATTATTTAATTAAAGAGTAAATTGAATAAAATGAATTATATATTCGCCAAAAACAAATGAGTTATACATAATTGAGGCCATTCACCTCTTGTTTTGACGGAGGAAGAAGCTGAATAACAGTGCAAAGTGACTTAATTGGTTGAAGTTTTGAGACATCAGAGCAGCAGAAGAAAACCTTATTTAACCCTTTGTACCTTTCCAACAACCATCTCATGTACAGTAGGGCATCTGTTGATAGCTTGTCTGATTCACATAAAATAATAGCTGCAAAAAAGCAAAAATAAGCGTTGTTTGTGGTTTCATCTGATCACCATCTAATTCTAATGTATATGTTAATTAATTGAAATTATGTATGCGAATACCTCGTGCGTTATCAGTTGGGACGTTAGACTGTAAAGCTTTGGCGGATGTCTTGCTTTGTGTTTCCTTCATAAGTTCAACAATGACATGCTTTTCATATCCTTTCAGATCAGAGAGATTAACTTCGATATGTTGTGAAGATTCTTTTATATTTACTTGGATACTGCCTCTGGCTTCACCCTGTGACAAGAATTATATAATTTACTTACTGTTTGTAACTTAATTTATTTTTAAAATATATATTTAATTAATATAATTATTAGGAAGTTAGTTGATCTTCAGTTTTCCTTTTCGATTCAAAGACACAATGCGTAAAAGCTAATCATTTCATGTGCACGCACTGACAAAGAATCAGTATCAGCAGGTGCTTAATTAGTGTCTACAGAAAGAGTTGCCCTGAAAGCCAAAAGTGAATAATATTCAAAATAACAGAATGATGAGAAGTACCTTAAAGTCAAACATCTTCCTCTCCTCCCTAGTCTGCAACAGTTACGTAAACATCGTTAAATTTAAGGTGCCTATTAGTTTCCCTTATTAATTTTCACGTAAAAATAATTAGGTGGTAGGCAGCACCTGGACTCTGTCATGTCCGAATGCTTCACGAAGCATAGCCCGAATCATGGTCCTCTTTCCCACCCCCGGAGGTCCTTCAAATATAAAATTTCCGTGACCTCCCTCTTTTACCTGCAGTATAATTGCGCGTGTTTATATCCAAAATAAATAATGAGGTGGAAAATGAAACATAAAGTATTGGCATATTAGTATATATGGATCGTTGGATCTCACCAGATGCTGCAGTTGAATTGCTCTATCTCGATTGCAGATAAAATCTTGTAAAGTTTTGGGCTGGTACATGTTTGCCCATATAAACGGATCCCTTTGGTCCTCGAGGATGATCTCTGGACCTCTGCTATTATTTGTATCGTTGTTCTCCCCAAGATGATGGTGATGGTCTTCATCTTTATCACTATTATACTCAACAAAAAAAATTTCGTTCTTGTTAGGTGGCAAGATTGAGTCTGATTCCGGTTCTGGTTCTGATTCTGATACTCTCTCCCTCAATGGCTTCTCCGCATGATTAGTATTATGACGTAATAAAGTAGCAGCATAATTAAAAGCAACCCCTTCGCAATTCTCATTTAAGGACACAGTTGTTGTTCCTGTTGAAAAGGAGGCTGCATTGTGATGAGCGTGTTTACTCTTTCCGGCAATGGCAGTAGGAGTAGCAGTACTGGTAGTATTAGAGATGTAACTTGAATTTGTTGTCGTAGCACTAGTACTAGTAATAGTGGTGGTGGTAGTAGCAGCAGGAGAATTATTACTATTATTATTATTAGAAGAATAGTACTTAAAAGTGAAGCAAGAACTCCATTCTTGCATCTTAACGATCAAAGAGGAAAGAGAGGTGGAATAAGAGGCAGTAGAATGGGCCATGGTGGTTGCTTGACTTTCACGTCCAGGACTTGATGAAGATTCAACAATTACTTTTTCACGATTAATGACAAGGGATGCGTCCGTAAGTCCTTTGTAGTAAGGACTGCATTTAGCGTAGTTCTTTTCATCAATCTGAACCTGCTGCAGCTTATTACTAGTAGTATCATTATTAGTATTGAGTATTCTGCCGTGATGATGTACAATTGGAGCATGCCTTCTGTTATGTGCCTCAAGACTCTCCGCTGTTAAGTCCGAATGCTTTGAAGATGAATCGCTGCTATTTCTTCCGGGGATTATCAGGTTGCCTAGTTGGTTTATGTTACTCCAATGTGGCCAATACGAGAATTTCCCTGACGACGACCTTGTCTGAGCTGAACTAACAAACCTCCGGTGATTTTTCGCTGATGTATTGGAGATATTCAGATAAGATGATGAACGTGGGATTGGTGATGGACTCGGCATAATTGCATAATTTTGGCTGACCAAGTGCCTCCGACACACACTCGGGTTTTCTATTCTTTTATTTTCTTTTCTTTTTTTTTTGAAATAAAATTAAATTAAATTTTTTAAAAAAATCAGAACTAGCCATTGCTTGCTAATTAGCTAAGAGATAACAACTACGGACAGATCAGGGCATCCTGAAGGATAAAGATGATGTGATGTGCAGCTGGCGGGGGGAAGACGGTTCAGTTTTCCTAGCTAATACCTATAAAATTAACGAGGTACCGATCATATCAATGCTGAGAAAATAATAATAATATAATATCAATGTATGAACTTTACGTCAAAATCTATATATGGATCTTATTGCACGCACAGGAGGCTCAAATATCTGCTGCTCTCGCCGGTGCATGAATGCCTGACAGCCTGAGCCTGCACGTATATGTATGTGTGTGTGTATGTATAGACACGCATTTACACGTATATAAGATCATGATAGGGAGTCCTTTTCTTTATCACAAACTTTTACGCAAAATTTCAATCCTTAAATCATAATTAATCTGATTACCAATATTTATGTTAAATAAAAAATTAATAAAAATTAAGCCCCACCAAATTAAATATTGTTGGCTTTTTTAAATTCTACTTTCCATGTTTCTCTATTTATCTATTCTTAATATCATCTCCTTAATTCTCTCCTCCACACCTTCCATCATACATGAGGGTGGGTGTTCAATTTGGGTCAACCAATTAAAAACTCAAATATATATAGACACACACATATGTATCGTCCATACCATTTAGTTTCCGTTGGCCATAGCCTTTGCCCTTTTATATGCATCTTACATTCTTACAGTTCTCAAGTTTGTC
Organism: Aegle marmelos; assembly: GCA_030449875.1. Lineage (NCBI taxonomy): Eukaryota > Viridiplantae > Streptophyta > Magnoliopsida > Sapindales > Rutaceae > Aegle > Aegle marmelos. The sequence goes on from JASUUL010000115.1 coordinate 144,160, forward strand.
TTTTTTCTTTTTTATTTTCAATCTTATACATTTCAACAAGTATTTTTGGACGGTGTAATTGGTTCCATAATCACCAGTTATATGTATATTACAAATAAGGAAAATCCTATGGTGCCCTGATTAAAATTATGACAATAATGTCATGATAAATATAAATTTTGTAAATTATACATAAAACTAATAAATAAAAGATAAAATAAGTAAATTAATATAAGAGTAGTAAATTGGTGTTTTAAAATTACAAAAAAAATAGACAATTGTAAAAATAACATAAAACATAAAAATCAACATTGAAATTAAATTTAAAAATAGTTTATTTCTTTAATTTATTTAAGTAAAGAAAGAAATGACTCATCAATTGAAAACAATTGGAACAAGTTTTATTAAACTGATTTAATTATAAATTCTATACTCATGCTAGGACATTTATAACTTTTTTTTTCATTTTCTATCATATTATTTGTTTTCTATATGAGTTGTTTAAACAAAATTATTTTTCTTGATGTGGATAAAGCCGAAACAAAATTAAAAGACATTTTGATATTACTAGACATTTATGAAACATCAATATAATTGAATTTAACATTTAGTTTTATACATATTTGGTATAGTTTCAAACTTCTCTTCTTACTTGTACTAAATGATCATTTGGGGTTATTGTCAAGGAGATTTAGAAAGATGTGAAATCACTTATCTTACAAATAATTTTAAAAAAAATTTTTTCAAAATTTGATTTTAAGAATAAGTTTTATCCGTAATAAAATTTCAAGTATATCATCCCATGTATTATTATATAAACTTAAAATTATCATTATTCAATTTAGAAATAAATAGTAAATATATAATGTAATCACTATTATAATGAGTTTTTATTTTACATTCATAATTTTTTATTTCTTAATAATTCTTTTAAGATTTTCTTATTTTATATTTCATTTACATAATTTATATGTTATTTCATCTATAAGTTTATATTTTATTTACCTTTAATGTGTCGTTTTACTAATCCTATGCTAATTTACTTGTTTCGTTTTCTATTTATAAATCTTATGTTTTATTCACTTAATTTATGTTGTATTTTACACTTAATGTTATTTTACAAGTCTTATATTAAATTTGTAAGTTTATGTTTTGTTACCAATAGTACATTATTTTACCATTCCTCTTTTAATTTACTTGTTTTACATTCTATTTATAGGTCTTATGTTTCATATATTTAATTATGTTTTATTTTAAACTCAATATTGATTTACAAGTTTTATATTATATTGATAAATTTTTGTTTTATTTACCAATGATATATCAATTTACACTCCTTTGTTAATTTAATTATTTTACCTTTCATTTGTGGCTCTTATGTTCAATTTACATTTATGTTTTATTTTAGAGCTATTGTTGATTTACAAGTTTTATGTCATATCTATAATTTTTGTTTTCATTTACCAATCATACATTAATTTACCGTTGTTACATTGATTTATTTGTTTTACCCTGCATTTATAAGTTTTATGTTTCATTCCGCAATATATGTTTTGACAAGTTTTATGTTACATGTATAAATTTTTATTTTATTTTACGATAATACACAATTTACCACTTCTATATCGATTTGCTTGTTTTATGTTATATTGATAAATTTTTGTTTTATTTACCATTGATATATCAATGTACACTCCTTTGTTAATTTAATTATGTTACCTTTCATTTATAGTTCTTATGTTTTATTTACATCATTTATGTTATATTTTAGAGCTATTGTTGATTTACAAGTTTTATGTTATATATATAATTTTTTGCTTCATTTACCAATAATACACAATTTACCACATCTATATTCATTTACTTGTTTTAACTTCTATTTAGAAGTTTTGTATTCCATTTATATATTTTATATTTTATTTTACAGTTAATGTTGATTCATGGGTTTTATATCAAACTTACATGTCTTATATTTCATTTACACAATTTAAGTTCAATTAAGGCACTGATGTCTTGATTTCAATCATGACATTATAGACCTACAAATAATAAAAAATATCAATTGCACTAAGTATTACATTTTTGTCATTCTAATTGTAACTTACAATCACTTACCTTATTTACCATATTTTAAGTAGCCACCCATCTTGAGTTTGGAATAATTTTCTTCTGTATTTGTTTAATGCATTAAAATTCCATAGATATATATCATAAATTCATAACATTAAAACCCTATTCTTTTGAAAAGCACAAGAAAAAATATATTTCTTTTCGATTGCTAGATCTATGAGAAGGGCATAGGCACAAGGTAATATGATTATCATGGGTCTAACCCAGTATCAAGGATGGCCATTTATTTTCTCAAAACAAAGGCTCGCCCTCAGATTCAAGGTTAGTTTGGGGATGCTGTAACTTTTGAAATAATTACTATTAGTTGTGCTGAAAAATAAGCGACTATTAAAAGAATGAATTAAGTACTTCTAAATTTTATGTCTAAAAGTAATGTGAATGTTAAAAGTAATTATTTGTGTTTATATTATATTGATTTTAATTGCATGTTATAATAATTTTAACTAAAAATAAAATTTAGACTATCTTATCATAGAGAACTTTTGATATGATATAAAATATAAAGAAGAAATAAGATAAACGTAAGGAATAAGTGAGTTATAATAAAAAATATTAAAATATTTATTTTTTTAATTTAAATAAAGATAATTTTAGATTTAGATAATAATTATAAAGATATTTATATAATCATATTAAAAAATAAAATTAATTCTCAAAATTAGAATTTAAAAGCTACCCATTCTCTATCGTTTAAAATCAACTGTAGAAAAAATTAATTTTGATAAAAGTGATTTTAATTTTTTTTATCAAACATTAAAATAATTTTTAAATTTTAAATAATTTTTAAATTTTAAATAATTTTTAAACTTCTCAAAACGATCCCAAAAAACCCCTAATGTTCGATTAGATTGTACCATTTGCTTATTTTAATTAATGCAAGTTACCAAGCCCAACGCCCTAACGCATTCACAGATCATCTTTCACCAATCCATGGAGCTTTGGAGTTATCAACGGCACTGCTTTTTCTTTCAAAGTCAATATATATCGGTCTTAAGCTCATCAACTGTACTTGTTTACAAAAGAAAAAAACAAAAGAGGAGGGAAAAAAAAAAAGCTACGTAGGATCTGATTTATTTGTTTATTTTAATTAATGCAAGTGGACATGATCAATGGTTGTAAGCTAATGGTTAGCTTTTGAGCATTATCTAATTGTCAGTCATCGGCAATCGGATTTTTTTTTTTTTGTTTTTTGAATTACATGATATTATTGCTCAAGTATAACTCATTTACATGAGGATGAATTGATATTTACAAATTAACTTATTACTGAGAATAATTTACATCAATTCTAATGAAGCACACCCAAATCTTTAATTCTTTCTAATATTCGAGAAATGTCAACTCTACTCACTTTTTGAAAGAAAAAAAAACCACTTTTACTCAAATTGAAGAAGGATAAATAAACTCCCGCACTACGTTATGGGGGCTCGAACCCATGACCTCACAAGTATGAGGTCATGGGCTCTAACCACTAGGCTTATCGACAATTGGATTAAAGTAATAATTTGCATGGATCATGAGATCATCCCAAAGATAAGGATGTCATTGACCAATCGAATTGTAATTACGGGTGCAATACGCAAAAGTACTACTGAATCTAATCCAATGTCCAACCCTATTAAGGCGCAACATAGTGTGAAGAGTTTAATATACCATTACATTTTATTAATTTTTTTCTTATTACATTATAATCTTCTTATATTTAAAATTTTTAAATTAATTCTGTAATGGTACAATTAAATATTTTACTTAGAATAAATAAGAAATTTACTCTTAAATATTTGAAAAATTAGTAAATACAATATACAAACACATAAACATACTCGCAAACTACATTAAAAAAAAAAGGTAAAAAGAATATCCACTCCTCTACTACTACCTGACTCATTGACTATCCATTCTGATTTAGCTTTGGCAGCAGTAAAATGAGGGGAAAAGGAAAAAAAAAAAGGAAAGAAAAGAAAAAGTATTATTTAATAGAAAATTTTATAATGACATAATAAAAATTATGGCATCAATGCCGCGATAGATATAAATATTGTAATTACATATAAAACTAATAAATACAAAGTAAAACTAGTAAATTTATACAAGACTATTAATTATTTAAAATATTAACATTATTTTTATAGAATTTTAGTGAAAAATATTTTATTCATTTTAAAATAATATTTTTTTAATTAAACAAAAATAATTTATACTAAAAAAATGGAATAAGTTTTATTAAATTGATTACTGTTGAGTGCTAGAAAATATATATTTATAAATGAGAAAATCGTCATTTTATACTTCAAGTTCTACTAACTTCCTTGCTTTTATGTATTCAACTCTCTTGTGATTTTAATTATATGTGTTTTATTCTAATTAAGTATTTTATGTATTTTAGGGGCAACATAGTTATTTCACAATAAATGAGATATCGGATGATAAAATGGATAGCAAATCTGAACTCAAAACGGTAGAAAATCTTAAAAGGAGTATAAAAGTATAAATATCACTGTTCGCACGTACGATATTATTTATAGTACTGCTCATGACATTGTTTATAAATACTGTACGATGATGTGGCATTAACTGATGACATAACATCGGTCGATGATGTGGCAGTATTTAATTAGAGGAATAATATGGTATTGACTGATTATGTGACATTGACTGATGACATGTCACATTCTTATTAGATTAAAATATTTATGCATTGTTAACTGATGATGTGGTAGTATGTTAATGGATCAGAAAAATTTATGTACGGTACATGTATATACACGAGATGATAGCATTGATGATATTTTCAACCTAATTAAAATTTACCACGTGGTGCAATCTTGTGTGTCTAAATTATTTTAATATAATAGCCATGAATTACTCATTGTATCTATAAAAAAAGAGCTTCTACCTCCCCCCAAATTTGATATCCCTGAGTTCACTTTTTAGCTTCATTTTCTCTAATTCCTTCACCATCTTATATTTTTTACATATTTTATTAAAATTCTTATTTTACTCTTAATTCAAATATTAGTAGCTAGTTTTATTTAAACTTAAGTTGAAGGTGAAATATTAATATATTCCATGGACTTATTTTAGTAAATTTATTTTTTCTTACCCTCTAATTTCTGTGGATGTTTTGACTTTTTGTTGACAAATAATAATAATATTGTATAAATTTTATTGAACTCACAAGTGCACGAATCTATTATAGAATAGATTAATGACGACAAGTGTCGATCCCACGAAGAGGTGGATTTTAATTATGTGTTAAATTAATTTTCTAAGTGGGTGATTGGAATTATGGTGAAAATAATTTAATCTATTTTAAAATTATAATTGGAATGGCAGAAATAAATTAAACCAACGACTATTGTAATAAGACACTTTGAGTATCTAGATCTGCATCAACATGTTTCATAGGCTTATTTTGATAAATTTCTCTTACCCTCTAATTTTTGTCGATGTTTTGACTTTTCGTTGCCAGACAGTTATTACTGTTTGGTACGATAAGCCCTTGGCACCATATTAATTAAAGTGTGGTTCATGAAGAGTGGACATCTCTTCATGATTTAATTGGTACTAATAAAAAAATATTAAGTTCATGGTACATATTGATACAAATTCAGATACCCGAGTACTTTATTATAATAGTTATCAGTATAATTTATTTATGTCATTCTAACTTTAATTTTAGGATAAAGTAAATTACTTTTACCATAATTCCAACCACCCACTTAGAAAATTAATTCAACACATAATTAAAATCCACCACCTTATAGGATCGATACTCGTCAATATCAATATATTCTACAATAGATTCGTACACATGTGAATTTAATAAAATTTACACAATAATTTTTATAAAGTCTAAGACATTCTTATACTTTATTTTCCTTATTTTCTATAATTATATCCTTTTATTACTAGTGTCAATTAAGTACAATTGTTTATCTTGATGTGGATCAAGTAAAAATAAAATTAAAAAAATATTCTTATATTACCAGACGCATATATGATATATCAATAAAATTATATCTAATTTTGAGTCATATGTATAATTTATGAGGTTTTAAATTTTTTACTTGTATTTAAAGACTATTTAGGACTGTTGTAGAGCAAGTGTAGAAAAATATAAATTAACATAATCTTATGACAACTATTAAAGATATTGAAATAATATTTTTTTTAAATGCCAATTTTGAGCATAAATTTCATTTTTAATAAAACATCACATGCATTATTTAAATGCAAAACTAACATTATTCAATTTAAATAAAAAAATCAATAAATATATAAGATAATAAACATTACAACGAGTTTATATTTTACAATTGTGAACTTTTTTTTAGTAACTCTTATATTAATTTACTTATTTTACCTTTTATTCATAAGTTTTAGACGTAAACTATAAACTTTATTTTTTATTTGACACTTAATTTTTATTTACTTGTTTTATATTATATTTATAATTTTTTTATTTTATTTATCAGTAATACATTAATTTATTACTTTTATCTTAATTTACTTATTTTACCTTCCTTTTACAAGTCTTATGTTTTATTTTTAAAATTTATTTTTATTTTACAATTAGAGTTGATTTACTAATTTTATGTTACGTTTATAAGTTTTTGTTTTGTTTATTAATAATACATTAATTTACTAGTTCATATTAATTTACTTATATTACCATCTATTTACAAGTCTCATGTTCTATTTTCAACATTTATGTTTTATTTTGTACTTAATGCTAATTTACTAGTTTTATATTATATTTTTAATTTTTAATTTTATTTACCAATAATACATTAATTTATCAGTTTTATGGTAATTCACTTATTTTACCTTCTATTTATAAATCTTTTGTTTCGTTTTCAAAGTTTATGTTTTATTTTATAGTTAATGTTAATTTACTAGTTTTAAGTTATATTCATAATTTTTTATTTTGTTTACTAATAATACATCAATTTCCTAGTTTTATACCAATTAATTTATTTTTTTCATTTACAAATATTATGTCTAATTTTTAAATTTTATGTATTATTTTTCCCTTAATGTTGATTTACAAGTATTATGTTATATTTGTAACTTTTTACTTTATTTACTAATAATAGATCAATTTACAAGTTTTATATTAATTTATTTGTTTTACCTTTCACTTATAAGTCTAATGTTTAATTTTTAAAATCTATCTTTTATTTTGCACTTAATATTAATTTATGAGTGTTATGTAATATTTGCAAGTTTTTGTTTTATTTACTAATAATACATCAAATTTACAAGTTCTATATTAATTTACTTATTTTACCTTCCTTTTACAAGCTTTATGTTTAATTTCTAAAATTTATGTTTATTTTACACTTAATGTTGTATTATGAGTTTTACATTATATTTGTAAGTTTTTATTTTATTTTGCTAATGATATATCAATTTACTAGTTTTATATTAATTTACTAGTTTTATATTAATTTACTCATTTTACCTTCAATTTCTAAGTTTTATGTTTAATTTCTAAAATTTATATTTTATTTTACAGTTAATGTTATTTACAACTTTTATATTAAATTTACAAGTTTTATGTTTCATTTACATAATTTATATTTGATTACGGTATTAATGCTACAACTTTAATTACGGCATCATAGAATAACTCTTATTTAATTTAAGTATTTAACAACATGAGAGTCTTAGTGTCTATCTCTGGACTACGGTCCGCTTACAAGTAGATATATAGAAGTAGATATATTGCTTTATATATCTTATTACTCATCTTGGCTATCGGAAATGCCAATTATTATTTCATCGACGAACGAATAAAAATAGCATACTACATTAACTTCATTATAGTTATTTACCATATCTGCCTAACATAAAAAAAAGCGCTTAGTTGATGATACTTGTGCTCATGCAGTACATAACTCTGTAGTTTAATTTTCTCTATTTGTATATAGTTGGACCATTTAGCTAGCTTACACAAAAAATGAACTATTGTAACAAAAAAAAAAACTTTTCATTTATCATCTCGTACAAGTATCACACCACACATATCCTATTTAGATAATAACAGTATAGTGATAACTCTATAAAATGAGAGTTATCATAGCACTTTTAGACTTAAATCAAGATTATTAGAAAGCAAATAATATGTTTTTATTGCATTTTAGTTATATTTTGCATGAACATCCATTTTAATTTATTATTAATAAACTTAGTTGTCTTAGAATAATTTGTTCTTAGATTATATGCATAATTATAGGTGACTAAAAGCTCAAGTCTTAAGAAAGGAATGTTGCTATAACAGACTTGCAGAGATAAAGAAAGAACATGGCTATAGAAAAGTTGAAACAAGTTTAGGATAATGAAAATGCTGCAACCATTGCAATCTTGAAGCGATGACAGATTGAATTTTGCATAAGTCAACTAAAAGATTGCAATCTAAAGTTTTTAAAAATGGAGGATACACACCACAAACTTTTTGTTGCCCCAATTCTGAGTAATAAAAGGAGCACGCATAAAGAGAAAAAGAGAGACACGTCACTCAAGGAAATTCACATAGAAAAACAAAAGAAAATAAGATAGAATTGAGGGCTTCAACAGAGGATTTATAGTGAACAAGAAAAAGATTGTAAAATTTAGCAAACTTCAACTCTTTATTTTATTTTCTTACTTTCTATTTATTCATAAAAATATATTTGATAGCTGAAACTATTTTATTTTCTATAGTGCTTGGTAGAATACCTCATATATTCTCAATTGTTACCTATTAGATGGCTTTATCTAACGCAACCTAACAATGACTAATTTTATGCTAACCTTAAATATAATCTCAATCGATTTAGGTTCTATTTACCCCATAAGGTGAATTTTTATGTCTAGTTCATCACTAATTTTAGATCAAACATGAGATTTAATATCAAATATGATATATATGCTTTGGTTTTGATGTTTTTCAATTTATGGTTTTGATGTTTAACCTAAGAGATTTGTGTCGAGAATTCAAACTAATTATTAAAAATTCCAATACAATGAGTTAATTACCATATAGGTGTTTAAGGTTATTTTTGGGTTTTATTTGTTCCCATGTATTGTTAGACTTTCTTGCATATTGGTTCTTTAACTCTACCTAATAATTTTACTATTTTTGTACTTTATGTTCCAACTAACTAGGTTTAACTTCGCTATTTTGGGTTAAAAAACAAAATATTATTTATATATGTCATTTTCGGTTTGATTTGTCCAAAAATTGGTTATATTCTCTCAAATTACATTTTGATATTTCACCAATTAGTTTCACTAGGCTTGTGTTAAGAATTTCAACTAATTGGTAAAAAAGTAGCACAATAAGTTAATTACTAAATAAGCCTTCTAGTTTTTTTTTTTTTCCTTGTTTGATTAGTTCCAATATTTTGTTGGGCTCTCTCCTATACTGGTTCTCTAGCTCAACCTAATGATTCCTCTAATTTTGTGTTGTATATTCCAAGTGGCTAGGTAGTATTTCAATATTTTGGGTTAAATGCTAAATATATAAATATATATAATTTTCAGTTTGATTTGTTCTTAAAATTCCTTATACTTTCTTGATTTATGGTTTTGATATTTCACCTATTAGTTTCACTTGGTTTGATTTATGTGATAAAAATTTTTTGAGGTTAATTACTAGATATGCCTTTTAGGTTTTTTTTATTAGGTTCGTTATTTTGTTAGACTTTCTTGTATATTAGTTCTTTGACTCAATCTAATGATTCCACTATTTTTGTGTTGTATATTCCAAGTAGCTATATAGTATTTTAATATTTTCTATTAAAAATACCAAATATATAAATATATATTATTTTCAATTTGATTTGTTCTCAAAATTCCTTATACTTTCTCAATTTACGGTTTTGATATTTCACCTATTAGTTTCACTTGGTTTGTGTTGAGAATTCTAACTATGTGATAAAAATTTCAGTATAATAGGTTAATTACTATATATGCCTTTTAGGTTTTTTTTTATTAGTTTCGTTATTTTGTTAGACTTTCTTGTATATTGGTTCTTTGACTCAATCTGATGATTCCACTATTTTTGTGTTGTATATTCCAAGTAGCTATATAGTATTTTAATATTTTCTGTTAAATACCAAATATATAAATATATATTTTTTTTAGTTTGATTTGTTCTTAAAATTCCTTATATTTTCTCAATTTATGGTTTTGATATTTCACCTATTAGTTTCACTAGGTTTGTGTTGAGAATTCCAACTATGTGGTAAAAATTTCAGTATAATAGGTTAATTACTAGATATGCCTTTTAGGTTTTTTTTTTATTAGTTTCGTTATTTTGTTAGACTTTCTTGTATATTGGTTCTTCGACTCAATCTAATGATTCCACTATTTTTGTGTTGTTTAATCCAAGTAGCTATATAGTATTTTAATATTTTCTGTTAAATACCAAATATATAAATATATATTATTTGCAGTTTGATTTATTCTTAAAATTCCTTATACTTTCTTGATTTATAGTTTTGATATTTCACCTATTAGTTTCACTAAGTTTGTTTGAGAATTCTAACTCAATGGTAAAAATTTCAATATAATAGGTTAATTACTAAATGTGCCTTATAGTTTTTTTGTTTTTGACTTAGTGGATCTCATTAAGATAATACTTGATTTTAGGTTAGGTTTCACAAGTTGAGTTAATTGTAATTCAAATAGGGTCATGCTTGATCTAAAATTAATGATGAACCAATTTTAAGAACAAATCAAAATTCTATCAAAACAAACTAGAAGGCATATCAAACCCAAAAAAAAAAACAAACAAACAAACTAGGTGAACTAATGGGTGAAATATCTTTAGTTGTTACACAAAAATTGTGGAATTATTGAGTGGAGAAAAGGAATGAATATAAGAGAAAGTGTAATCAAATACAGAAACAAGTCGAACACAAAATTTATCCAAAATTCATGTCTAGTAATTAATCCATTGTACTAGAATTCCTACTAGTTAGTTGGAATTATCAATACAAACCTAATGAAACTATTAGGTGAAATTATAAAACCGTAAATTGAGAAAGTATAACAAATTTTAGGAACAAATCAGAGTGAATATATATATACACACACACACATATATATATAAACCATATTTGATTTTTAACACAATATTATAAAGCCCAAAAAAAAAAGCACATCTAATAATTAACCCAATTTCCTAGAATTTTTTTTATTTAGTTGGAATTCTCAGCACAAACCGAGTGAAAATATTAGGTGAAACATAAAAATCATAGCTTGAGAAAGTATAACAAATTTTCGGAACAAACAAAACTAAAAATATAGATATGTGTAAATCATATTTGGGATTTTATCGAGGATATTGAAAAATTACTAAGTTAATTAGAATACACAACAGAATAGTAGTAGAATTATTACAAGAAACTAGAGAATATATATATATATATATATATATATATATAAAGCAAATGTGGTGAATAACCCATTGTATTGAAATATTATCTAGTTAGTCATAATACTTAACACAAGGCTAGTGAAACTATTAGCTGAAAAGTTAAAACCATTAATTGAGAAAAATAATGAATTATAGGAACAAGTGAAATAAAAAGTAAATAAATAAATAAATCATTTTTTCTATATAATCCATAGAAGTAGAATTTTATCTAATTAGTTGGAATACTTAACAGAAACTTGGTGAAACTATTAGTTGAAATATTAGAACCATAAGATGAGAAAAAAATAATGAAATATAGGGAAAACTAAAATTAAAAGAAAGGTACTTAATAGCATATTTGGTACTCAACCCATAATGATTCAACCATCTACAAAGCCTATAACGTAAACTTGAAGTCTATCCCATTTAATTAGGATTTCTCCTTGTTAATCGGAATATGTAATACAAAACTACTTCAAAAATTAGAACCAACAACCAAGAAAGTTTTACCAATTCCATAATTTATTGAATGGAAATAGAAGTTATAGAATCTTAACTTGGGATCTAAACAAAATTTTTGAAATTTAAACGTAAAAGTAGGAATTATAAAAATAAAACTGAATTGAATAGTAAGTTGAAACATATGACCTGTTAATTGAGAAAGTATAACCAAAATATGAAACATAAGAAATAAATTTGGAACAACGATCCAATGCATTCAGATTTAACCAAATTATTTAAAATAATTATTTCACATATTTTTTAATCCATTATTTTTTTTGTTAAAATAATTTGCTCAAATATTTTACAGCATTCCACTTTTTTTCTGTGAATTATTTGTAATTTTCTCAAATTTTTAGTATTTTATCTAATACAAAACCAATTAAATAAAAAAATTGTAAAAAATATTTACAACGGGTAGAAAACCGGTTGCCCAAGTTATTTGTTTCCCTAGACGAACGCAACTAATTGCAATTGGTGTAACTGGTTTGCTCCTTGCATTGTCACTGTTATTTCCATGGCATACGGAGTATGGTGAGTGAATTTTTTTTTTTTTTAAACCGGAACAATAATGTCCCTTTGCTCAATGATTTCCATTGAATTATTTTTAACATAGGTTCCATCTTATGCTCAATAGTAACAAACAGATTTTGTCTTTTTCTTACTTTAAATTTCATGCAAACCCTTGTACTTTTTTATTTATAATTTATATATAAATGCTATTCTTTTATTTTATTTAAACCATAGAGCAATAATTTTTAAATTCAAAAAATATCATTCATTTAATTAAAAAATATAATTATTATAAATAAATTATAATTTTTAAATTTATTATTGTTATTATTATTATTATTAACAACAACAAAAAGGTATTACAATTAAGTAATACATTAACAATAATTAACAATAATTTTTTAGTTAAATTTTTAATAATAATAATTAGCAATAATAATATTGTTAATTAATCTTTTCATAATAGCAATAGTAATAATAATAATTGCAATAACTAAAATACAATAATAATTATGATAAAAATTAATCATAGTTTTATAGTAATTTGTTATAGTTTAACTCATTATAATTTTTTAACAGAGGAAAATACTTTTTTTAATACTAATTTAAGTAAATTTTTATCTTTTTATTACTATTAGTGTATTTAATAACTAATGTGTGGTGGTCATAAACAAAATATTTTTTGACACTTACAAAAAAATACTCAATGAAAAAGAATGTAAACAGATAAATTGAATTTTTATAGTATATGTAAGCAAAAAATTTCATAATAATTATGAACAATAAAAAAAGTACAAGGGCTTAATTACTTTTACTAAAAATAATAACTATTGTTAATTGTTATAATTAATAATTTAACTAAAAAATTATTATTAGTTATTGTTAATGTATTACTTAATTATAATATATTTTTGTTGATAATAATAACAATAATAACATATTTAAAAATTATAATTATAATTATAATTATATTTATAATTTATTTAATAATTATTATATTTTTTAATTAAATAAAGAATATTTTCAATTTTAAAAGTAATAGGGCGAATTTAATCCTCTATGGATTTAAATAAAATAAAAGAATAATATTTATAAATAAAAAATATAAGGGTTTACATGAAATTTGACATAAGAAAAAGACAAAAACCATAACATACTACAACCGAAACTTGGCGGACCCTATTTTAAAACATGTCCAATGCAAATAAATTTAAAAAAAAAAACACGTGGAATGCGAATAATAACAAAATAAAAATGATAACCTGAAAGAATATATTACCCCATATATAATATACGTTTTGAACACTTCTACAGAATAGAACAAGCATTTGGGTTTTCATCGCTAAATAACTGGGGAGCATAAACATAATGTATAAAATAGGGAACATTGCTCTCTTTGCTTTTAACATCCTCCTTAGATTCTACAGATTTAGTCGATAACTCAGCAGACTTGACTTCGAATTTTTCACTGTCTTTTTTAATTTCTTCCTTTTTCTCCTGTTTTGAAGTTACAATCTCTGCATGTTTGTGCACCTTCTTCTGCAAGTATGATAGGAGTCTATCAGATTCAATAGTCCCTTGCACTGTTACAGTTTGGGCTTTCGTGTCAGCATTAACACTGTAAATACCTGCATTTGTAATTAATTGATACTTGTGATTCTTTCATGCCTTTTTCAAATTTGAAAAAGAAAACGTTAATCACACACGTATTTCAAATTGTTATACCTTTGTGCTTCAGTAATTTGTTGCGCAAATCATGCTCACATTGGGCGCAGTGGATGTGAACCTTTAATGTCGTTGTGCGTAAAATTAGCTTAATCAAATTGTTCAAATAAATCAGTTGTTATATATGTTAATTTCAGGTGTTATGTAAAAGAAATATATTAGAATATAGAACCATTATCTAATAAAGAATTCTACACTTCAATTAAAAATTTAAATGGAGATAAGAAATTTTACTTACTAAATACGGACATACATACATACATATACATATATGATTTCAAGAGCCAATTCTAAATAGATGCATATGTCTTATAGTTTGGATATGTGGTATATATAGATCAAATTTTATTAATTTTTTTATCATACGACAATTTTTAAATTTTAAAATATTTAAATCACATAATTTATATATTTTTTTAAATTTTTTTATATTTTAAAATTCTAAATTTTATATATTTATATATATGCGTGTAAAATTTAAATATCGACAAAATTATTTTTTTATTATTAAAAAAAAGATTTAAAAAACCACTCACCTCTTTCTCTTTCATTTCCTTACTGGTTTCCTCCGCAATGGCACCGATCTCTTTGATTTTGATGACTGGTGGCGATATCAACTCAACCTTCTTCTGACTCGTTTTTTGTATTACCTTGTGGATTTTAATCACATCAATCACGCCCTTAACCTTAATTTCAGCTTTCTGAAAATCAGCATCCACGCTTTGAATCCCTGCTGATCACAAATTGGATGATCAAAGCCAATTAATCCGCACGAAAGTGTTAAAATATCCGGTTAACGAAATTAATTGAAAAAAATACAGGATTAAAGCCTTATTTAGTATTAGACAATTATAGCTTCGAAAATACTTGACAATATTTATTACAGTGATTTAAAAGTTGAATTAATTTTATCGCACACTTATACAAAAAAAATTATAATATCTTTATTTTATTAAGATTATTATTTTAATAATTATTAATTTTTATTTCATAAATATAACTTTTTTCTTACAACAACTATATCTTACTCTGGATAAGACCTAGTTTTACATACCTTCAATTGATAAGAGACGCTTCTTGATCTTGCGTGCGCATTGTGGGCAATGAAGGTTAACTTTGTAAACGCCTGTAATCACCCCAATATCTTTGTTTTTTGCTGCCATTTTAGCAATATTGAAATAGTAATTAATTGCACGAACATTACATTAAGCAAATAGAAATATCAGACAACAGACAAATTAAGATCCGTGTGTGTGTGTGTGTAATATATAATGCGGTCTTGGTTTTGCTATTTCCTTCAAACTTAGAGGCATGCAATCTTAGCATGTTAGGTGGGCATCCGTTGAGAGTAGCTCGCCAGATGTTTGAAACTTGCAAATGACGCAGCCAATATATAATTACAGCTTATTGTTCTCCAAATTGATGGAATTTGGCCTTCACCAAATCTAGCTTCCAGAGCTCTGGATCTTCTTTCTCTAGTTAGGACTAAAGTTTTGGTCCAATTAAGTAATTTTATAATTTTTAAAATAATTATTATTACTTATGCTATAAAAACAATTAGTTGTGAAAAAAATTATTTAAATATTTCATAAAATTTATTTTTAAAAGTATTGTAAGTTTTAAAAGTACTGATATGTATTAGAATCTTATTGTTAAACTACTATAAGAATATAAATGACTGAAGTGAACATAATACTAAACAAAATCCGGTTATACATTTATAACCTTATATATAAAATATCTTTTATTGTGCATATCTAGTAATTGATAACTAAAATAAATATATTATATTATTAACTTTCTTTTTTATTTTATTATCTCAATACAAATGGTAATAATAATAATCTTTTCAAAGTTAATAATTTTATTTCCCAGCTAATAAGGATAATTTTAGGTTTTTATAATATATATGAGGATATACATGAAATCATATTAAATATAAAATTATTTTTTAGAATTTGATTTTGAAAAGTTACTCATTCCTTATTTTTCAAAATCTGCAATGGATATGAAAAGTTGCCAAAAGTAATTTTTAAAAAAATTTACCAACAACCAAAATTAATTTTTAATGGAATTAATAAAGAAAAAGGACATTAAGAGATATTCATAGGGGTGCCAATAGTCTCACTCAATAGAAAATTACTAATCAATATTTGAATTGGATGTGTTATTTTGGCATTACAAGCGCATGATTATTCCAATTAACTTTGCTCATGAGTATCAACTATTGTAATCACTCATTGATGATGGATGAGCAAATGAACCATGTTAATTAATTAACTATTTTATTATTTTATTTTTTCTTATTTATATACACGAAGTATAATGAAATATTTACTTTCTCACTAGAGTGTCAACTGTCACATATTTTAAATGTTTAACTGTTATTAATATTAGAGAATATATATTTATAAAGTATAAAATTATTATTTTATACTCCAAATCTCTATAAAATTTGTGCTTTTATTTGTTTAAATATTTTAAGCTTTTATTATGTATGTTTTATTATAATTTTATATTTTAGGGATATTTTATGTATATAATTAATTTTTAATTTAATATTTCATAACTACTGAAAAGTCAAACAACAAAACGAATGGCATTTTTTTAATTTAGAACAGTCAAAAACTTTAAGAGAAGCATAAAAAGTGTATACGATATTGTTTACATATACGGTACTGTTCACAAGTACGATACTATTTATATATATAGTACAATGACATAAAATTAATCGATGATGTTGTCGGATACTATTGGACTAAAATTCTAATGTAGCATCTTACTATACAAAAATATTGATATAGGGTTGACTGATAATGTATTCTAATCAATTAAAACTTACCATGTGGCGCAATCCTCAACAACCAAATTATTGTTATCTGATGACTATAATTTACCCATTATATCTATAAATAAAGAGTTTTCTCCCCTCTAATTTAACCTCACTGAATCTACTTTTTACCTCTATTTTCTTAGATTCTCTCTCCATCTTATATTTTCTATATATTTTAATAAAATTATCATTTACTGCTAGTTTAATTATGAGTAGTTAATTTATTTTTAAACTTGGGTTAAAGGTGAAATCTCAATATGATTAATGGGCGTAATTAGATAATTTTATCTTTTTTTCTCTCTGATTTATGTGATTTTTTTACTTATTATCGACAGACAATGTATCCTATCTAGATTTTACTCAGTATATTGACTCCCTAATAAATGATTATTACTCTTTGATACAGTGGTTACTTAGCACTATATTTATTAGAGAGAAAATTTTCCTTTTATTATCTTATGGGTCGTCTTGACCTAGTGTCTACAGAGAGTATTATTGAATGCTAGAAAATGTATATTTATAAAGGAGAAAATCATTATTTTACACTTTAAGTTCCACAAACTTTCTTGCTTTTATGTATTTAAGTCTCTTCTAATTTTAATTATGTGTATTTTATTATAATTAAGTATTTTATGTATTTTAGGGGTATCATGGTCATTTTACAATAAACGAGATATCGGATGACAAAACGGATGGTAAATCTGAACTCAAAACGGTCGAAAACTTAAAAGAAGCATAAAAGTATAAATATCATTGTTCACATATACAGTATTGTTCATGGTATTATTCATGACACTGTTCATATATATTGTATGATGATGTGGTATTGACCGATGATGTGGTACCGACCAATGATGTGGTATTGACCGTTTATATGGTGTTGACTGATGACGTGACTTGACTGATGAAATGTCACAATCTTATTGGATAAAAATATTTATGCACTGTTAACCAATGACATGGTAGTATGTTAGTATATTAAAAAAAACATGCGTATGGTACATTATCCTGTGTATGTTAGTATACACAGGATAATGGCCTTGATGATATATTCGAACCAATCAGAAATTGCCACGTGACGCAATCCTGTGCATCCAAATTGTTTTAATTTGATGGTCATGATTTACTTATTGTATGTATAAAAGGAGAGTTTTCCCTCTTAATTTGACATCTCTGAATTTATTTTTAAGCTCTATTCTCTCTAATTCCTTCTCCATCTTGTATTTTCTATATATTTTAATAAAATTCTCATTTTACCCTTAATTTAAATATGAGTACCTAATTTTTTTTCAAGCTTGGGTTGAAGATGAAGTTTTAACATGTTCCATAGGCTTAATCAGTAAATTTATTTTCTCTTCCCCTTTAATTTCTGTGAATATTTTGACTTTTCATCAACAAATAATAATAACACAATTATTACTGTTTGGCACGATAAACCTTTAATACCATATTAATTAGAGCGTGACTCATGAGAAATGGATTTTCTCCTCATAATTTAATTGGTACTAATAAGAAATATTGAGCCATAGTGCATGTTGGTGCGGATCTAAATACCCAAGTGTTTTATTATAATAATTATCATTTTAAATTATTCTCACTATTTTAATTCAAAATTTAGGATAATTTGACCACAATTTTAACCATCCACTAAAAAAAATTAATTCAACATATAATTAAAATCTATATTCTTGTAGAATCGACATTCGTCACCATTAATTTATTCTACAATAGATTTATGTATTTGCAATTTTAATAAATTTTGCACAATAAGTATATCTAAACTATTTAATGCATGGTCTCGCCATGTTATTAATAGAATGATTATTATCATCTAGCACAATATGTTCTTAACACTACACTTAGTGAAAGATCATTATCATTTGGCACACTGAGCGTTTAATACCATATTTATTAAAGTGAGGATTGTGAAGAGTGAAAATATATGAATTAATTAGAATTAAAAAATAAATTTTTAAGCCCATAGTGAATATTGAGTGTGAATCTAGAGACTTAAGCGTCTTTTTACATTGTTGTTATCTTTAACTTATTCCAGCCTATTATTTCAAATCTGAATATAAAAAATAAAATAAAATTCACTTCCAACCAACTGATATTTGTACCTAGAAAATTAACCCTATACAAAATGAAATCTATCTTCTCGTCAAATCGACACTCATCACTATAAAATCTATTATATAATAGATTTGTACACTTATAAATTTAATAAAATTTGTACAATTATCTAACGAATCACCATAATTTTAGTGTTTAATTACGTGTTTGCATTAAAAAAAAAAAGAGGGTGCACTAACTTTATTTAACTATATAGCTTACTAACGTGATTGCATAAAAAAATAAATAAGAACACTCATGTGAGAGATGATTTGATGTATGATCTTAAACTTTATGAAAGTCAAAAACTATGAAACTACTTTAACAGTATAGTAGACTAATAAATAATATGAGTTAATAGTTTCCTTATATTTTAACAAATTCAACATCTCAACTTGGCATTGTAAGTTATAATATATGCATGGTTCTCAAAAGGCCACGGCGGTTAGGTGCTTTCCTCTTGAATCGTTAAGCGTCTTAGACGACTGACTTGACTGAGCACATAGAAGCCCACGAAAAAAGGAATTAACTAGTAATTAGCGTCCAAATATATGACACGTATCATGCAATTCGTTTCTTTAGCTTAAAATTAGCTAGCTAAAGGAGATATAGGATGATGATGAGTGGTGGTTTTATATATAGTATGTGTACATTGGTAAACGCAACTAACAAATTATTGTAAAGAGATATAGGCTAAGCTATTTTGTGTCTCTATCTAACTAGTACCTGCCTTAGATCTGATTAAGTTAAGAGAGAGATAGGAAAATGCAGGCCATTAAAGACAAGCTCCAAGATATGAACGCCATGCGCAAAGCCAAGGCTGATGCAAAATCGGAGGAGAAGGTACACCTCTTTCTCTCTCTTTCTGTGCATGAGTATGCGTATGCGAATGCGAGTGTGTGCGTGTCTGTGTGTATGTCTGTGTGTGTGTGTGTACTTGGACACGAGATGAGATGCATGATGATGGTGAATAACGCATGATGCATGCGTGACTAAGTGTACAGTGTATGTGGTAGGTGGAAAAGGAAAAAGCGAAAGCGAGAGTTGATGTAGCTCACGAGGTAAGATTGGCAAGAGAGGCGGAAGCAGAAATGGAGTTACATGTGGCGAAGGCAGCAGACAAAGCAGAGAAGGAGATAGCAAAGCATAATTCTCATTCTACTCACCAACAAAATGATGCAGCATCTGCAGCTGGAATTGATTATCATCAACATTAATTAATTTGATCTTGGTACTCAGTACCACTAGCTGACTTCAAATCATGCAGAATGCTCATGCTTTTGCATAATAACAGATCAGACCACCCAATTATTCCTGCCTTCTAGGCTCTAGCTATTTATCTACTCTACTCTTTCTTATTATTTTTTTCAGAATTAATATCAATATATATTCTAACGGCATTATATTGATTCATTATTTATATATTATATACGACTTTTGTCTATATGCGTATGTATATGCAATTTCATCGTCATGTATTGTTTGCATTCCTTTACAATTAATTTGTTGATATTCCATTAATGAAATATTTTACTAGACTCAAATCTTTGCTTGCGTAGCAGGACCCAAAAAAAAAAATGGACAAACAGAATAAGAAAGAGAGATGAAAATACATGAAAAATAAGGCTAGAGATAGAAAGAGATTAGAAAGAAGAAAGTTGATTAATTACAAACAATGATAAAATTTGAATGTCATCAACTCCATTTAATGTTGACAATGGATAAACTACTAATCTAAAAGTTTTGTAAAAATTTGTGTAAAATTAAAGGGCCAATAACAGTTAAGACCAATTTCAAAATACTGTAACTTTTAAATTAATTATTATTAGTTGTGTTATAAAAATAATTAGTTGTGAAGAGAATCAGTTAAATATTTGATAAATTTTATTTTTAAAAGTATTATGAATTTTAAAAGTAGTTATTAGTATTTAGTAAATTTTATTATTAAATTATTACGAGAAAATAAATAACTAAAATATACATAATATAAGATGAAATTTATTTACACATATAAAAATATGTACATATAATATTTTTAATTATGTATTATAATAACTTAAACTAAAAATAAAATTTAGACTATATTGCCATAAAAAACTTTTGATGTAATGAAGATTTAATTATTAAATCCTATTCATAATTTCAACAATGGATTTCTTCTAATTTGAAAAAAAAAAAAAAAAAGCTTTCTCTTCTTCCTTGTAGTCATCAGCAGTGAATTTCTCGCTTGCAAATAGATTTAATTATTAAATCCTATTCATAATTTCAACAATGGGTTTCTTCTAACTTGAAAAAAAAAAAAAAGCTTTCTCTTCTTCATTACAGTCATCAGCAGTAAATTTCTCACCTGCAAATTGAAGAAAAAAGCTACCTTTTTAATTTCTAAAATGTTGGATTTTTTAAAGGAAAAAGATTTAATTTTTGAGTTGGACTTTGATTAGAATTGTCCTCTTATGTAATTTTAATAAAGGTTAAAATTGTAAAATAATTAAAGTGATTTAAGCGAGATTTGGAAGAATGCCAATAGTCCCACTCTTTCTTATTTTTGCAAAACTAAATTGAGCCTTGAGATAATAATTACATGACCACAAATGTTATTCTGAAGTGCAAAAACAAAAAAGGAAAAAGTTTAAGAACAACATTTTGGTTAATTCAATAATTCCATAATGCTATCTTATGTGTTAATAAAACTAAAAAAATAAAACTTTTGTCTCAAGGAATATGACATATATTGCATATGCCCAAAAACAACCTCAACGGCTAAATTTATTTTCTATGAATAATAGCACAACACATAACTCACACACTCTATTTTAATACAATTGTTTGCACTTATCAACCACAAAATATAGTTAAGATATTCTAGCATAGAATATTTGTATAATAAAAGAAGAAAAATGATTTGAGAAAATCCAAAATAAACTAAAGTTAAGTGGGATTTATGGTGTTCCCATATGCCGCACAATAAAATAATGTCCTATTGAATAAAATTCTTATTTTTTGCTTCATTAACTCACATATTCAATTATAATTAGATCAAAATTGAATCCATATATCTAAAAGTCCCTAGTGTGGATCAGGAGTTAGGTGGAAGATGAAGCTATGCAATAGAGGACAATGCTCTTCCACAATGTAGTTCCCTTTAGAAATTGCAAAAAATTCCAAGCCCAATTTGGATCTACAAAGATCCAAAAGATCTAGATTCAGATGTAAATGTATTTTAAAAATGAGATATTTGGATAAATTTTTTATTTTTTAATTAAATTATCTTATCAAATTAAAAAATGTACAAGTCAAATGAAAAATCAAACCTATGCAGATTTATGGTGATGTCTTTATTTGTGAAGATTTTAAATGAAATCTATTTGATTTCTACAGTTTTTATCTGTGGATTTGCAGTAGTGTTGACTTAGATTTATATTATTTTTATGTTTGATTCATGTTATGGTATTTCTTTTGTGGATGTTATTGTATATTATTCTAGGTATTAAATTATTGATAATTGAATTATAATTAGATTTTATTTTATTTTTAAAGTAAATTTATTTAATTTTAAATTATATTTGTGTAACACTTCAAGTTTATAACTAATGTAAGATGATTTACAAGAAAATACTTAGAATATCAATACCTTTAGTGTAGATTGTGATTCTTAAAATAATGGTTTTATAAAAGTAAAATATAAAACCTCATTACATAAAAACTTTTTTTTTTACTTAACTTATAAGGATTGTCTCTTTGTGAACTTTGTCATCTAGTAGTATAGCAATCTATTTATTAAAAATTCATTTAAAATACTTCTTTATGAAGTAATCCATAAAATGTATTTCTCCAATACAACTTATGTCATAACATGTGAAGTTTCTGAATATATAACAAAGTCAAAACATAAAATTATTTTAAGACAACAATCTTTAATGTAAGTAGTGGCACCATTTATATTAAAATTAAAGTATTAAACAAATGAGATTATAGTATAGGTGATAGGGTCGACCATGTAAGGAGTAAATAAGAAAATATCATAATATAAGCAACAAAATTGACCGTGGCATAATTAAATAAAAGTATCACCTATTAGGCAACAAGTAGATTTTCTTTATATTTGAATCCACATAATAAGTTTAAATTATGAGTTACAACTTCCCTACTTGAATATAGCATAATTAACCTTAAGCTAACAAGTTTCCTTAAGTATTAAAATAATAACAATATAATAATAATAATATAGTAATGGAGTTTATTAGCTTACCTTATTATGTAAGATACATAACTTTTTCACAATCTTTGATGAAAATCCAATAGTTGTAGAAATATAAGGTAATAAAATTATGTTATTTCTATAATTTTTAGATTTTCATCAAACGATTGTAAAAGAGATATGTATCTTACATCATAATGCAAGGTAACTAAAGCTATAGTAATATAAAATATTTAATTCTAGAGTAACGATGGTATAAGTAATAATATAAGTGATGATACAATAAAAGATGTTGTAGAAATATTTTAAAATTCTAAAAATTATTAAGATACTTACGAAAAGATAAATCTCTACCATTAATCAAAGCTATGGTGGCAAACTTCTAACCATCTATTAGTTTTAAAAAATCCTATAAATATCTCACTAACCCTTTTATTTTTTATAAACCCTAGAAATTTAATCCTCTTCTATTCTAATCAAAACAGCAATAATAGAGAAATTCTTAAATTAGGAACGTTTAAAGAAGTAAAAAAAAAAAGTAACACTTCACTTTAATTATAATATAAAGATAAAGTTATATTTAGACTTAAATTTAACTTTAAATAATATCAATTTATATCTCGATCTTACCATCCCTAGTTTCCTTCCCTGAAGGACATCGATTAAGTAGAAAGTAGAATGGTTAAGTAGTTAATTCCTTGTGGAGTCTTAGGTTGAATGTCTAACCCTTACCTTTGATAGCTTATTTGGTTTAAATAACTTACTTTTAGTGGGCAATTGTATCCTTGAATCCAACCCACTCTCCTAGCAGTTGTAAGTGGTTTTTGTTAATCAAGGGTTGTTGCAAGGTCATTGTATTTACTAAATTTCTTTGATGAGATGACACGTTTAGAGCATATTTCTCTTAGCTAACTCAAATAAGTAGATTCCCAGGTCATACAAACAAGGTGCGTTACGAGGCGTAAATTAGGAGATAATAGATTTCATAACTAGTTTTGAATAAGATGACATTTTCATTTTTTTTCATATTGCAAAAGTAATAAGAAACATCCAGGGGCATATTGGTACATTTGTAGATCATCACATAGATTTTAGGTTGTATTTATAAAGTTGGCTCAATAATAGTATATTCCAATTGAGCTTAAGTCAGTTGCATTTCTTGGTGTCATTTCAAAAAAATCCAACTTAAACATCAATCTATTAGTTTTTAATATTAGGAAGTTATGACCAATATTGGAAACTAATTGTCAAAACATAGAACAATTTCGACAAACCCAACATATATATGATAGAGTCATTGTTAAAAATTTCTTACATAGTTAATTCTCATTTCAATTCTTTATAATCTATGCGATGTAAGAATCATGTGTTGTATCTCATAAATTATACAAATTAATCTATACACCAACTTTATAAGAAAAACATTACTTTAATTAACAACACATGCAAATGGACTATTGTTAAATGGATTTTTCCATACAGTTTAAAAGAAGAGACCCTCTTGTTTCAAATAATGATTATAATAATTATTTTTTTATTTGATCAAAATTCAATTAATTCAAGAATTATTATACTATCAAGCTTGTAGTTGTTGAGGCACTTGTTAATTCCAACATCAATAAAACACATGGAAGAAATTCATACATCATCCATTGGTTCTTGAAAAAATCTACTTCATATGATCTAATTGGCGGTCACTGAAGTGGGTTTGATTTTTGTTAGATCAACTTCTTACATTGGCAAATGAGGAAGATGGGATACAATCATAAAAATGTGTGAAAATTTTATCTTGGAATTTAATGAAAATGTAAACACTAACATTTGTTTGTTGACATATGATATCCATCAACATTAATACTACTTCACATTTACTAGTCTCCTCAAATCTTTTTTTGACAAAGTTGGATAGTGGAAGCAGATTGATAAGGTAAATAGATATTAAGTATTGTTCTAATTCCAAACCAAACTAATGTGATTAGGTTATATTTTAATCAAAAGTGTGATTAGATCCCATTCTAATCCAACTGCCTTACAGAATGTTGATAATGTCTGAGCAAGATAAGATAATGCTTTAATCCAAATAACTCAATAAGAGTGATTTTATAGATAATTCCAAAAGAAATTACAAAAAAGGGATTTTTAAAAATCAAAAGGTTATGAGAACAATTATAAAATTTCAATAATTGTAATAAGGTGAACCTGCTTTCCCAAGTTAACCTAGAATAGAAAATGAATTGCAATTATATTGGAAAAAAAAAAACATCTATTATAATTGATTCTAATTAAGATTGAAGCATATCAAAATCCAAAATAACAAAATTCTAGAGCCTTAGAACAACGACCTACATTAGTCTCCCCTTTATTTAAAAAAATTGTCCTCGAATTTGGATACAGCTTAAAAGATGAGACTTGTAATGTAAGAGTAAATCATCTTGTAACTCTTGTTGTCTTCCTCATCAATCTTTCTTGAAATGTTAAAGAATCTATACTTCATTATATTCTTTGCTTATATATGAAATGCTAGTTGTGCAACCCAAAAAGGGAAGTGAATTGAGTTTTTAAAACTTAATCTAAACAAATCATACAATAATTCAATATAATGCCTTAATGAAATCAAATATAATAAATTTAATCAAGTGCAATAATAAAAGAGTAAGAGAAGAGAAATTAAACATGAGTATTTTTATATAGTTCAGTAATCCCTACTTACGTCCATGTCTCAAAGCAAATCAAGTTTGAGGATTTCATTAACTAAGTCTTCTAATGCTTCAATTTATTTATAATTGACTTCCAAGGTGCCATGAACTTTTACACCAAGAGACTATTCCTCAATCTGTTCACTCAAGTGATTCTCACACTTATCACTCATAAATGTTATAATGAATTTTTAAATATACAATAAATACTCTATATCTAGAATTGATATACAAATAATAGCTCAATAAAAATTTAATATATGAATATTTACAAATTAGAAGCTCAAAATATGATGTATCAACTTGTTTAGGCTTGTTGGAGAATTTAAAAATGAGTTTAATTTGAATTTATATAATTTTAACACAAAAACTAGTCATTATAGATAAATTTCTAACAACTAGGTGGCTACCTGTTTGCTACAATGAAACTATTCACAAAATTATAATTTTATTTAAAATTTTTTATAATTTTACTATAGCACAAAATATCAAAAATCTTTACAAACGAATTTAATTTTATAGTTTCTAAGTAATACCTATCATTCCTACAATTTTCTAAAATTATAATATGACCAAAAACAGTTTTGGTTTTACAGATAAATTCAAATCCATAATTAAAATAATACTTAAAGATTGTAATTTTTTTATTTTATTCCACATTTTAAAAAATAATTAATTTATAAAAAGTACTTGATTTATAATTATAAAACTTTAGATTAATGAAAAATAATGATTAAATAAATAAAATCTTGAGTTTCACAAGTGTTAAATCATGCATATATTAAATTACACTGGTTTTACAAGAATTATTGCAATAATAAGTCCATTGAGTGATTGAACTTTGATTCTTAATGAGTCGTTATCCATTGAGTATCTTAAATTTAATTTCATTTGATTCACTTGCATAAATAATATCTTTTAAGAATTAGTGAAAATATTAAATAAAATTAAATCAACTAAGATACATATTTGTTATTATCAAAATTACATAATGTGTAATCCTTTATGTTAACAATGTATTCTTCAAAGTGATAAAAAGTTTCGAGAAACGAACAATGATTAAAACCAAAAAAAAAAAAAATCTTGCCTTTTCTCTAATTTTCACACAATATGTTCTCTCACAACTTCACCTTTCAGTCAAATCTTCTTCAAGAATAATTCTTTTGCCTTCAATGTGGACAGACATAATCAATTTAATCATTGTTGGACTCTGTTTAACTTAATTTTATTGTATAAACTCAATCGTACTATTAAGCTTAATGCCTAAATCAAAGAACATTCTATCTCTTCTTTAAAAATCTCATATAAATCAACAATCCCTTCATCTTCAGGATAACAATTGAAATTCAAGATATCTTTAATTTGAAGGACACAATATGAATCTTAATATTCTATTTTTATTAGTTTTTCTTCAAATTAATGTAGCGTTTACATTTTAAAATAAAATGAATGATATTTAATATTATTAATAATATTATTTAATACAATTATGAGGGTAAATTATTTACTTACACTAGAATAAGGGTATAAATTGAAATTAGAATCCAATTTATATGTTTACTTTTTCTTAAATTAGGAGTAAATGGTCAAATTGTAGTTTTACTCTTATTTAAAGAACTATAGTTTTTAATTGTAAAATTAATTAAAAAATATATTTCAAAATAAAATATTTATTTTAGTGTATTTATAAATTAATAATAATTATTAGTATTCTTAATTATGTAAATTAAAAACTATTGATACAAGTAATATAAATGAAACATTATTATTAATAATATGGCACATAATTAATATTTTCCTAGAATAAGCTTTCTATTATTATTAATTATTAATATTAAATAAATATATTATTATTATTTTTAAATAATTTTAATATTATTATTAATAAATTTATTTTATAAAATAATATAGTATTATTATTTAAATAAATTTGATATTACTTATTTTATTTTATCAAATATAATTTATGAATAAAAATAGTTGTAGCAATGACGAGTGATGATGGTTGATCTTGATGTATGGCTAGAAGGGAGGGTGGTAGTGGTGTTAATCGATGGTAAAGGTAGCTAAACAACTGTGAGTTGAGTGATTAAACTAGTAGGTTTGGATGGTTGTTGTGATAATTTATGTCAAGGAAAATCCGAGCGTGAGGGCAAGGGTTTTAGTCGTCGACTGATGGTTATTCTAATGGTGGGTTGAATGACAGCAATGGTCAAAGGGACAACAATAGCCAAGGTGGCACTAGAGTTTATTTGGGATTTTTTTTTTTTCACAACTTTTATAATAGTAACTGGCAGAATACGATAAGAAAGTAAATTAGGATAAACACTAAATATTATTCTAATATTAAACCAAACCAATGCAAATAAATTACACTACAAACCAACGAAGTATAATCAAATCTTGTTCTAATATAAACGACTCAATGAATTTTGATAGTGCTTTAGGCAAGATTACATAATCTTATGATTCATATAATTCTACAAGAAAAATTTTAATAACTAATTCCAAAAGAAATTGTGAAAAAGAGATTTTTATTAATTAAAAGATTATAAAAATAATAACAAGATCTTTTTAAAAAAATTTAAAAATAAAAAAGTAAACACACTCTAATTAAAAATAGAAAGCATCAAAATCCATAAATATCAAAATCATCTCTCTCTCTCTCTCTCTCTCTCTCTCTCTCTTTTCTTTTTGGTTTGATAAATAACAATAGCTAAATTAAACCAAGTAACCACAGCCATGTCCAACATTATCGAATATTTACAACACGAGCACACACAATGTTTCTATTACTCAACAAAACAACCATACGATTCTAGCTTCCACGATAGGTAGTGAATGAGAATGGTGAGAGCAGCAGAGGAACATGAAAATGTTCTCGCCTTTGTGACTCCCTGATCTCAAACACGATAGAAACATAGGGAAAAAATCCTGCTGGACAGTATTTACCAGTGTTGAAAGTTATCTTGTAAAATCCAGGGTTCATATCTTCAACCATGCCCATCAGTTGACCACATCGTCCATCTTTATTTGTAGTTGAAGACCCCTGGTACACCCACCCACTTACATCTGTTTCACCAAAGAAGGGACATGGTTGGATGCCTTTCCACATTTCCAAACATACCTCAACACCTGCAGCTGGAGACCCTTGAGAAACATCCAATACATGCGTTGTAATTGGTGGTTGAGTTCTTGTAGGCATTTGAGATATTTTCCCAGCTGAAGCTTCAGAAGGAGCGCATAGGTGTCCTTCTATGATGCTCATACGATCTTCTAGATTGAACCAAAAAATAAAAAACATTAACATTCATCAAAATATTAGGGCAGTTAGTAACAATTCAGGAAAAAAAAAAAAATCAAGTACATAAAAAAAGAAAATGGATGGGATGAGAAACCTCACCCCCTAAAGACCGACATTGCTCCCTATTATTACTCAAACTCAGTTTAATCACTTAATTATCTTTAAATCAATGGTACATACTTAAGTTCTATTTAGTATTAAGGCGGTGTAACTTTTATGCCACTATTGCAGTGTAAAAAATAGTAAAGATATTTTACGTTTTCCATGATAGAGTTATGCAATCAAATTAACTCAACTTCCAAGCCACATTGACAAATCCACATTGACAAATGTTTACCAAACACTTTAATGTTATGACTTTTAAGCTATAGCTGTCCGACCACAATACCAAATAGGGGTAGTGACACTTAATCCAATTCGGAATTTCTTTTGATATTTCTCCCTTAATCTCCATTTTTCCATTTTTTTTCTTCCCTGGACAGCAAACTTGATACTAAAGAATCAGAACAGTTGATACACAGAATGAATATTGTACGTGTTCCAAACAAATTATATTTGCTCATTGCGTGATGGAGAGAAAATAGAACTTCTTCAACAGGATAATAAGGGAAAAATTTAATCTAAGGGATCAGAAAAGTGGGTAAACACTAAATTGCATCTATAGGGCAAGTGCAACCAAAGATTATCAATTTCTTCGGGGAGGAAACAGGGAGAATTAAAGGTCCATAATATCATCTATCAACGCATTAGTTGTTTGTTTACTAACAATTAAATGCAGTGACCAAATAAAAAGTCCTGCTTGATTGATGGTAAAAGGGTACCTTCTGCTGTTTTTGCAGTTGCAGAATACTGGAAAGTTGCAGAAGAAGCTTTTGCTTTAGCCGAGAAGAGCTTAGCCAGACGTAATTCAGTTATTTTCATTTGCTCCTGAGCAGCAATCTCGAACTCAATTATGGGCCTGTTTGAGTATCGTTTCTGCCAAGAGCAACACAGAAAATAAATTTTATTAGGCATCCAATCTGTTACTTTAAGATGGGCATTGTAATGAACTTTGTTTGACCAAAACAAAAGCAGAACTGCTGCCGGCCTAATAATATCAATTATTCAGCAAAGATGAAGGAGGAATGCATTTCACACTAGGGTTATCTTTTGCGGATGAGTAGATGCAAGACAACATCTCTGCTAGGAGCAAAAGTATTCAAAATGTAATAACCGTCAAAAAATGAAACAAAGTTGAGGGGTAAAAAAAAAAGATCCTGTCTGTTTGAGAAATATTTTCACATAAAACCATAGACTGACTGCAAAGAAGCAATCTATGAGTCCCTGGTAAAGTAAGTCAATAATATAAATTACTTCAAGTTCAAAATGCTTTTTTTAATGCAAGTAAAGAAAGTGGACAATAGCAAGATTAACAGACCTTCAACTCAGCAAGTATTTCGGCAGTCGTCCTCCCAGATGCACATATAATAAATATAAATCCAAATCTCAGCCTGTACCGATTATTCCAGTCGGATATTTCCTACAACATTTTGGACAAGGAGGGGGGAAAAAATGCACTTATAGGGAGAGATAATTAAACAGGTGTTACGCACACAGAAACCGTTCTTAGAAATAAGGCCTCAAGCCAAGTAGCACTCATCCTTACATGCAAAATCTTAGCTTACCAATGTCAGACTCCATTACAACAGGAAAAAGGAATTGATATATTGATTTGACTAACCTGCGAGCTAGATTCATTCGCAGTTGCTAAAGCAGTGGACTGCTCGGCCTTGCTCCACCTATCACCATCCAAAAAGATATTAATAGGATATAAAAGAAATAAAATAAAAAGCTACAATCTATGAAGTAATTGTAATAAGAGGAGAAAAAGAGTAAGAAAAGAGAACTGAGAAGACGGAGATTGGCCGATCTGAGGATGAGCCGAAAATGCCTCAAGCCAGCCGTTTACATCAACCTTTATTAACTCGTAATGAAAATAAAA
This sequence comes from Aegle marmelos, assembly GCA_030449875.1. Taxonomy (NCBI): domain Eukaryota; kingdom Viridiplantae; phylum Streptophyta; class Magnoliopsida; order Sapindales; family Rutaceae; genus Aegle; species Aegle marmelos. The sequence goes on from JASUUL010000115.1 coordinate 175,541, forward strand.
TTAGAATTGCACATAAATTAAGTGAGAGAGAGAATCCGAGCGAAGTAAAGCGGTATGACAAAAGTGAATACCAGGTTGAACCAGATGTGTCGAGCTGCTGAGATGGCTTGATTCAATGATGTAAAAGGCGAGGCCGATGCCATCTCCTTCGCAAATTTGGTGCTACCACAGCATCCCAACAACTCCTCCTCATCCAGAACCACTATCATCTCCTCCATCTCCCCGATGCCTGTCGATCACTCATCAATCAACCCAATATATTCTAATAATACCCGTCGTTATTAAGCAATTTTAATATTTGACGCTGATTACTTGCGGCTTTATCTTATGGTTAAATAATATATTATTATTTAATTATTTTAGTTTATTTTTATAACATAATTTCTAAAAATTTAAGATAATCTTATAATTTTTAATAAAATCTATCATTCATAATTAAATAATTAAATTTTATTTATAAAAATTCTGTTAATAAAAATTTTATGTTTTATCACATTAAAATGTGAAAAAAGAACAAAATAATCAAAATCCTCCTATTTTTTTAACAACCATCGGTTGGGGTCCCCTTTCTTTAACAGAATCACAAATAAAAAGGATACCATTTCCTTTTTATTTTCTATTATGCAAAGTTGAAAATGACGAGTTTGGTTAATGAAAACCGTCGTTAATTTTTCCCCCAAAAAAGTAATGATGAAAAGGATAGCAGCGGAGGATGTTTTCAGTCTTTTCCTTTGATAGCGTTACAACCTTCTTAGGAAAGTATTAATTAAAGGAACCCCAACTTACGTTTAACTGTAAATCACTTCACCCACATAAATAATATATTAATTTTATATCAATTATTATTTATATATGTGAAACAACTTACTATCAAAATATAAATTAGCATTTTCCAATCTTTAACTTCTTTTTGGTTCATTTCCAAAAAATTGGATAGAAATTGAAGACGCTGCGCGGACCATCTAATCGAACCCGCGCCTGATTAGGTGTCAGACGCCTTACCCCTTGGGCCACGGTGACGCCTCTCTGAAAGTTGTCTGTACCTCTCTTGCAGGCGTTCTGAAGACGAACCAAACCTGTCTGAATAACTTGTGAATCGTGAATTGAATCAAGAGAGAAGAGATCGTTTCCCCATCCCTATTCCCCTTCCCGTTTATTCAACTCTATCAAGTTCGTTCAAGATGGCTTCTACTCAAGCACAGGAAGACCAGGTAGGCTTTGCTCTTCTAAGTTGTATGCATGGTCTGTATATACTTCGCCTTGGCGATGGCCGATGTCGTTGGGGTCCATCATATCACTTGTGTTTTGGCTTTTTTGTCCTCTGTCTCGGTTACAGGTCTTAGAAGAACAGACCTCATTTGTAAGAATATTAACACTAAACAGGCCCAGGCAATTGAATGCTCTTTCGGCTCAAATGGTATTTAATTTTTATCATTCTTTTTATGTGTTTAATGAAAAACCTTACCCCACCTATTCATATTAAACTCATCTTCTTGCTCTTTCCCCTTCTACATTACTATTTTCTGCCCAATTCTAATAATTTTTATTTGCTTTTCAATTCGAGTTATAGATTTCTCGGTTATTGGAACTTTTCCAGCGCTATGAGACCGATTCGAACGTGAAGCTCCTAATTCTCAAGGTTTATTTCTTCTTCTTCTTCTTCTTCTTTCCTTCTTCTTCTTGTTCTTATTAGCATAGAATAGTTTTTTCAAAAAAAAAAAGTATTCAATGAAATTGGAATGAATTTACTAAGATCGATCTCTTTCATTGTAATTGCAACCCATTCTTTTTCAGTCTTGCAGCTAACGCATGAGTATTTGTTTCTAGGGAAAAGGAAGGGCATTTTGTGCTGGTGGTGATGTGGCTGCAGTCGTTCGTGGTATTAATGACGGTATATTCCATCCTTTCTTTTGTCCTATTTCAGGAACATCTGAAGAATCTCATTTGTCCTAGTGAAGCTTATTCCACTAAAAGTTCACTGCTCCTTGCTAATCATTTTTACAATAGGTGATTGGACATCAGGTGCCAAGTTCTTTTCCAAGGAGTTCATCCTGAATTATTTGATGGCAACGTATGCCAAACCCCAGGTGACCCATTCTGCTAAACCCTGTACTATTTTTGGCATTCATTTTCCAGATATACAAGTTTTTCCTTATAGTTGTTGCATGCAATTGACGCTCAAGGTTTCAATTCTTAATGGAATTGTCATGGGAGGTGGGGCTGGTGTTTCAATACATGGTAGATTCCGGGTTGCTACTGAGAATTCGGTGTGTAATACCTCTCTCTTTTTAGTTATTAAGGTTAAGTTGTTGCAATTTTGAGTTGATCACTGATGATGATAATTTCTTAATTTTTAAGCATCAAGAACACTGAACTGATATTGGTTATCTGTATTTTCTAATATATATAATCTACTGGTGAACAGTGTGAAAGCATGATAAACAAGAAATTAATTCTGATATAACTGGAATTCAAACTCTATTCATACAAACTGATGTGGCATCTACATTATCTTTTTCATTCTGGCAAAAATTTGAGACATGTGGCTATGATATAACAATGCCACATTAGTTTGTACAAATTCACTTTGTACAAGGATATGTATAGATGGCATTACCTTTCAATAAACGCGTTTTCTTGTAAATTAGTGACTCTAACTTTATTAGTAATTGTCTCTCGGTATTCTATATTGCAGGTATTTGCAATGCCTGAGACAGCTTTGGGACTTTTCCCAGATATAGGTGCCTCTTATTTCTTGTCAAGACTCCCCGGATTCTTTGGTAATGCCAGCTACTTTCTTTATTTTCTTAAACATGCTCTTACTTTAAAAGTTCTGCATGAGATGATTAATTGCAGCCCTTTCAAATGTGGAGATGTTGTTTCTTTCTTCCATTTATAGGGTTCGCATCCCATTTGAGAGAGCTCTTTAATTCAAGAGAGAAGTGGTCCCTTCTCTCCTTACCAGTTGATCTCCCAGCATAATCCTCCCTATTCCTCTTGTTCTATCAGCTAATCCTAGTGTTGAAATGTGTTTGTGAGATCAAAAAATTGATAGTATAAGTGTATTTAAGGTTCGAAAATATGTGGAATGTTTTTGGTATCGATTAAAGGATTTTCTGATCTGTAAACGGGTTACTAGTAATGCTACTTTGATAAAAGATTCTTACAAAATTTTGACAAAAATTTCAAAACACAGCTGTTGAATGAAAAAGGAATATTAAATAATAATACTGCATGAGAGATGAGACAGCATCCTAATAAATCTAATTTTAATATTGATCTCTCCTTGTTGCTTCACATCCACCCACCGACGGCACACTTCCAACCAATGCCAGAAACTGGTTCAAAGGGACCAGTGCTGGATCCCAAGGGGTTGGTTGATGATGTGATCAATCTAAACTTCTCTGGTCAACAGTTTGGTTCTTTCAGTGTCGGTGCTGGTGGTGGCGGTAGCTTGATTCGGTCTTTGGTGAAAGGGTTTGTGAGGTAAATATTTTGATTTGGGTAAATTCTAATTGTTTGTAACCAGCCATCAGGCAAATTCTAAAATCATCTTCCCTTTAATTATTCTTTGAGACGAAATATTTTGTGGAGTTGATGTGTTGGTGTTTACAAGAAAAATACATGAATGGATGTTCTCCAGATTATCACCCACATAGCTATTAATCATGCCGGATTTTGAAAGCAATATAGGAAAGGAGGTGAAAGAGATTTTGAGTTGATGATATAGAGTCCTGGTGATGGATTGCCATGAAGTACATATTGTTGGTCAGCCGTGTTAATTTCCTTTGTTTATTCAACTTAAGTTGAACGGCTGTGTTTTGGAGTTTTTGTCAAAATTTTATAAGAATCCTTTTATTAGGATAGCATTACTAATAAATTACATGGGGTTATGTGTCTATTTCGTTGTTGTTTTTAACTTCTGTAGATGACATTAACTTGAACTTCTCTTATTTTCTTAATTATCTTGTACGACATTTGGCAGGAGAATATGTTGGTCTTACAGGTGCAAGGTTGGATGGTGCTGAAATGCATGCATGTGGTCTTGCTACTCACTTTGTCCCCTCATCGGTATCCATGACTATAATCATTGGACTGTATATTCTCAGAGGAAGAGATAAAAGCTTGATTGATTTATTTATAATAGGATGCTGAAGTCCTGAAGCTAATATTTGTTTTCTAGAATTTGAAGTTCAATCTTCATTGCTCTAGGTGTGGAAACTGCAATTAGTAGGTCTAAAAGCTTGTTAAGCAGTCATTTTGGCTTAAATCTGGTGAAATGTTTTTTCAATTTTTGAACATCTCTTGTTCAGTCACTGTTTGATGGTGTCAGTACTAGAATAAAATATGAACAATTAGTGGTTTTATGGGTGAACGTGCATCTTACGTGTTGACCTCCAAGTCATGCAATTTTTAATTTTATTACTTATAATTATGTGAGTACTCTTACCATTTCAATGCTACTTGTTTTACTTGATTGACAGAGATTGTCTTTTTTGGAAGAAGCATTATGCAAGGTAAATTCAAGTGATCCAGCTGTCATTTCAGCTGTTATCGATAAATTCTCTCTGGAACCTTATTTGAAAGACCACAGTGCATATCATTGGTAAAGTGTTTTATTTATAGTTTTGCTTTATGTTCGTTGATATAAAATAATTGATTTGGGCTTATTGATTATTTTAAGTTCTTTACCAAGGCTATTGCACTCAATGTTGAGTTTAGTTCCCTTCCACACCCCCCCCCCCCCCCCCCACAAAAAAAAAAAAAAAAACTTGATTACTCTGTTTTTGGTGGAGGAGAAAGTGGGTGGGAGAGAGGTTGCTTGCTTGAAGAAAGAACATGACAACTGAATTTATTGCTGGGAAAGCAGTTACCTACGAATTTACTGCTTTCGGACTATAACTATGATCTTCTGCATGTACTTTATGTGCAATTTCCACTTTTATGGTTTTAGAATATTCCACTCAGCAATTTCTTGTCTACAATGCATGGACAATAGACTGATCAGGACTTCAACTAGTTGAATCAGAACATGGACTAGCCAATCTGGATTTGCTATGTTTTCCTTTTTTATCCTTATTATCAGTGGTTGCTTTGCTTAGGATGGATGTCATTGATAAGTGCTTTTCTCGAAGAACGGTTGAGGAAATTTTATCTGCTCTGGTGAGTTGACGATGGGTTTGTTTCTTTATGGAGTCAACATGTTTCTCCGTAAATTACTTTATTTTTTGTTTAGGGTATTCTGCTTGATCATAAAGAAAATTGTCTGTGGTAAATAAATATATCCATCTTATGCTTTCATACATGTAGGAGAAGGAGAGCAGCAACAGAGCAGATGCTTGGATTTCTGATGCAATTCAGTCCTTGAAGAAGGCTTCACCAACAAGTCTTAAAATTTCTCTTAGATCGGTATGTGTGTAGCATTCCTTTGGTAATAACATGTCATTTTGCCAATAGTTCCTTTGAAGTGCTTGCTTGTTTGAAATTTTTGAAAGTTGGCTGGCTAAAGCTCGATTTGTTCCTTTTATTTCAGATTAGAGAAGGAAGGCTGCAAGGTGTTGGTCAATGCCTTATTCGCGAGTATAGAATGGTCTGTCATGTCATGATGGGAGAAGTTAGCAAAGACTTCTTTGAGGTTTTCAACCCATTCAAACATGCGCGCGCACATGCGTGTGTGTGTGTGAAATAATTTTCCATTAGCAAATTACTTACTTTATTTAAAGTAAGAAGGAACAAGCTAAAAAATACCCCCAAAAGTAAAAAGTTTTCAATAACTACAGGACAATCTTTGAACATTTGTTTGTTATACAGGGTTGCAGAGCCATTCTATTGGACAAGGATAAGAACCCGAAGGTTGGTGAACACCTTTCCCTATCCTTGCATCTGTGGTTGCATGCTCCATAATTTAGGGTTTCTATAAGCGAATGGACACTCTCTCTCTTTGGGTTTTGGAAATGACTGACTCCTTGCAATTGCACCCAGTGGAAACCATCTAAATTGGAGCTAGTCACTGACAGTATGGTTGACCAATATTTCTCCAAGATCAATAATGACAAATGGGAAGATATAAAGCTGCCTGCTAGATTGAACATGCCCGCCACAGCCATTGCGAAGCTCTAGCTGCCATGCTTCCCTCACAAAATTTGCCTAACAGAAGTTAGTGAAATCCTTGTCCGTTGCTGTTCTTTCAAACAAATAAAGATTGAGCTTTGTTGATGCTTCTTTGTAACCCCTCATAGCATACAATACAAGAGAGTGTTTCGGTTCTGGCTTATATTTCAAGGTGTAGGTCAGGGTGAGGTTAGTTTACCTGTAGGCTTCGATGAGCTTGCTGATGTGATTTCTGTGGATTTAAAGCAAAGCTGTTACTTTTGGGCTTTGGGGAAAAATTTAAATAGAGTGATAGATTAGATGCTACCGTTTTTAAAGAATGAAATTAAACTTTCAATTGTGATGGCTGTAGCATGAACAAGAACATTGCAAGTATCCCTAGCTATCAGCATTTACAATTTATAAAGTGTGAGGATCTTCCAAACAAAGGCGAGTCTTGGATATCTGTTCAAATCCACGTAAGAGGATATTGATTATTGGTCCCCAGCAAGAGATGACATCCTTGATCTGTTTACTTGGTGTGAGTTAAAGAAGTCGATTAGAATTTTAGTTGAACCACGATACCAACCGATTCACTGTTGTTACTAGTATTTCCTGTTATTGAGAGAGAGACCAACTCCTGCGGAGCTTTAGCTCTGCATGAAGTTTTAAGAAATGGAGGCCTATGCATTTTTCCATATATATAGCCCTCGCAAACCTTTCCATGTCTTCCAACATCGGGTAAGCCAATCACCATTTTCTTTTGCTTAAGCAAATTCAACTCTTTATAGTTTAAATGGCCATATCTGAGATGACATAAAAGTGGCATAATTAGAGGATAAACTTTGTTCTTTGACATTTTAACAACCGCCATTGTTCGACTGTTAGTTTTATCAATAATTTTACATTTTTCATTATCAAAACAAATTGAAAAACCCTTTGGAATTAGCTGCCCCACACTCAAGAGGTATTGAGTTAAATTTGGAACATAAAGAACATCATAAATGAGCTTTTTGTTACCTACATTTGTATGGACAGCAATGGTGCCTTTTCCCACAGCTTTCTGCGTCTTTCCATCTCCAAGCTTCACCTATGAATCAGAACTTTGGTCAAGGGTGATCAAAATGTTACGTTCTCCAATCATGTGGTTACTGTGGCCACTATCCAAGTACCAAAAATTTTGTGATTCACATTCAATATCTTTACTTGAATAAAACAAGTAGTTTCCATTACCTTTCTTTGTAAAATTTGCCTCATTTTTGCCTTTTTTATTTTGATACCAGCAATCCCATGGTGAATAGTTAGGAATGCAACATCTTGTGCATCGGTAACGACAATCTTTTGATTCCTCTATCATTTTTCTACTTCTTGTGGTTGTCGTTTGTTCTCTTTGCCTTTTACCACGTTGCCCATTTCTTTGAGACAAACCTCCATCCTTCTAGTCTTGCTTGCCGCTTCTATTCTGATCTAGATTATTAGTCTTGGATTGAAAAGCTCGCTTTATAGGCTGACTTGAAGATCAATTGATTTTTTGTTCACAAGACCATAATGATCCTGACAAATCAGAAAAATTGATCTTGGACAAGTCTCTTGATTCTTCAATGGCTGCTGCTGCATGATCAAACTTTGGAGGAAGACATCTCAAAACCTTTTCATTCACTTTCTTATCTTCAATAGTATCTTTGCAGCCTTCAATCTGATTCACAATCTCAGTAACTCTGCTGCAAAAATCTTGAACCCCTTCACTGTTTTTTATTGACAAATTATCAAACTTTTTCCACAAAGTCTGTAATTTGATGGTGACTGTTTTTTTAGAACCTTGAAATTCTTCTTTTAGGATTTTCCACGTATTTTTTTGCCTTTTTGATACTAAAAATTCTAGAAAAATTTGTCTTATTAACACCTTGCTGGATATATCAAAGTATAGTGGTATTTCTTTGTATGTTTTATCTGTATTGTTGTTAATGTGCTTGAGCCCAAACTAAAGAACTCATATATTCTGGTAGTTCAGCATATTCATCTTCAACAACATCCCATAAATTTTGAGAGAGAAAAAAAGTTTTCATTTGACTACTCCAATATTCAAAATGTACTCTTTCAAATATTAAAACTTGACTGGGAGCATAAGAAAATAATGTGGGTGGGGTATTTGGTGCCATTGTGAGGGTGTTTCAAAAAAAACTCTGATACCAAATTTGTTAGGTGTAAGTGGAAGTGTAGAAAAAGATTTTATTTTAAGAATATAGATTTTTGCTTAATTTTGTTTCTTAATGATTGATTACAACTAAAGTTCATATTTATATGGAGAAGCAAACTCTAGAGATTGCATTAATCTTTAATTTATGTTGAAAACAAACCATAGAACCTTTTAGACTTCTTACTCAATTTACTAGATTATTAATTACATCTCAGTACTTGAGCCATTGAATCTTTTGTTGCTTTTTGGAAATATTTAAACACATCTTCGTTGCTCCAGCTTCTTTGCATTTCTCATAAGGGCTTCACAAATCCTCATAGTGTGATCAGGGAATTGTTCTTCTATTATTTGGAGCAGTTTTTGAGGTTCACGGGGTGTTGCATTGCTCCTCAATCCTCGAACGCTCCAGCTAATGATATTCATAGCTGTCAACGGGGTGCCGATATTAATTCAGTAATTACCACTGCCAACTCTCCTATTTCTCCATCTTGTTTCTCCTTTATTTGCGTAGTCAGTTTCTGTTCGGCTCTTGGTGGGATGAGAATCAAAAACTCCATTGGGCCATATTTTCTTTCTTTTAGTTTCTGGACTTGCTTTATTCCCACCCCTAACTTCACTTACTGTCCTTTGTTGAAATATGCCCATTTTGCATTTCCCTATTTTTTTTTCCCCCTATTTTTATTGTTCTTTCTTGCTTGGATTTTCCACTTCCTCCATCTGGGCCTCAATTTCTCTTATGGCTGGAATCGGATTGACAATTTCCCACTCAACTTTCCCGCTGCTAACTTTCCCTACTTCCAATTACAGCTTTGCTTGTAGCCTCTGTGTCTCTCACCCTTTTCCTTCATCATTGAGGTTAGCAATATCTAGCTTTTGGCCTTTTCTAATATTCACTTCACTAGCTATGACCCCCAGCTTTTGACGGCTATCACTCACTAGCCTTATCTTTCTATCCCCTTACATTAAATGCTCCCCTTAGCTTGGTGATTCTCGGGTTTGGGTTGCATCGATATCCCAACTCGAATTTTCACCATAGTTTGAGGTTTAGTGCTCTGTGTTTCTGAAGTTAGGATTTCTAAAATGGAGTTGGTGATTTGTCCCTTTTGATTCTCCCAAACTGCATTCCCTCTTCCTCTGTTTCTTTATTGCCTTATTTTTTCAACTAAAGTTTGAGCTTTAGTCCGCGACCCATAGGACAAATCTTCCTTGGCCTGATTTTTGTATGCTACACATTCTTTATATTGGTGCCGACTGCTGCCACGACAGTAGCAAAACTCCGATAGCTTCTCATATTAGACAGGTTTTGGGATTTGTTACGTTGGAAATATAAGTTGATATTGTTTCTGTAAAATTCAAAATCAATTGAATCAGCTTTTTTATCACAAAGAATAGAATTCCATAGATAGTAATTATACATATAGTCCATGAGCATTATTCATATTACTACTTACGTCATTGTTTATTTAATGTTATTTATAAATATTGTTTAATTTATCATTTATTTGGCGTTGTTCACTTGGTACTATTTATAACAGCAATTATTAAATTTTTAAGACATGCATAATACATTATTCTTAAAACTAATTTATGTTCATTTAGAAAAAATTTTTTATATAATAAGAACACAAATAATGTGAATTGATTTTCAAGATTCAATGACCTTACTATTATAAGATTGTGTTTTAAAAAACTATGTACAACAACCAAAAAAAAAAATTATGAAGGAAACATATAATAGAAGAGGTAGCAGTAATTTTTTTAATCTTAAAGGCATTTATATCTCTTTCATATAAAAAAATTTCTATAATTATTTTCTTAATACAAATTGAATTAGTCACTTATTTTCCTTATTTAATTTGAATTAGTAATTCATGTGTCACACAATTTAATTGAATTTGAACAATCCATATTTCATTTAGATGTAACTTATTCAATTATAATTTATAATTAAATCAAATACATAACTAATTTCGAATCAAATATAAAAGTGATGTCCTCACTTTCTTCACTTTCTTCCCATGCGAAAAATTAGTATTTTGAAATACTAATAAAATTCCGACATGTTATTCATCTTCATTTGCCTCCTCTTGTGCATCTTCCTGCATCACCCTTTGCCCTTCTTCTTGCTTGTCTTCTCGTTCTCCCGTTGTCCCAGCACTATGAATTTTGTTAATGGCTTAATAATTCAACTGAAAACACTCTAAGCCGAATGATCCGTATCATAACATCTCCATTAGCGCCTATTCCCACTTCTTCCAAATTCCTAATTGCTCCAAGAATCTGTGTCAATATTTCTTTATCCATACACATAAATGACACATTTCGGAGTTGTATCCAGAACGATCTATGTGTAAATGACCGTTTAGAGATCTCCCCTATGCCCAAGGACTCTGTAAAAACGATGAGAGCGTTATTGAAATGCCGTGGTCCATTTGTTAACACACGCATTTTTTTCCACTTCAGTTCCGAGCTTGAACATGAATACCCTATCCCCAAATTCTCAACTTTGACTTAGACCAACAAAAGGTTCCTTAAAAAGTGGTGTTTGGATACAAACTGAATGTTAAATACAGAAAAACCAACTTTTGTCGTTGTGTTTATTTTTTTTTTTTCCCCTTTTCCTCTACTGAGATGATTCAGTCTTTCTCATCGCAGTGAATTACGAATAAATGTTTTTTTCGGTTCTTCTTCTTGATAAGATCACGGTGGTGGAAAAAAAAATGAACGCAGGTGGGAATTACGGAGTGAATGAGTGAAATTTTGAAACGCGTCATTTAATTTGCTGTCAGAATAATTAATAAAATAAATAAACCATGATCCTTAAATTAAAATGCCACATGTCGATATATCATCAAAAGAGATCGGATACTAATCGAATATAAGAGCATCTTATTAGTAGATCAAGATTACATTAAGAGGACAATCGCTACATTTTTTCCGTCTTAAAACTTCAAGAATCGTACGATTTTCCTTCTTTTTCTCTCATTCGCCAATTCTTCTTGTACTACATCTATTGCTTGAACTTCGATATTTCATCATATATGCTTTATAAAAGAAAATTTTGTTAAGTTACAACAGTTATAACTTAACAACTCTTTGTACAAGATTTCTTTTAGTCGAGGTAAATGATTGCCTGAGAAGACATCATGTTGAAGAAGTTTAAAACGGAGAAAAATCATAATTGAACAGGGCGAGTTTGATTGGAGTCCAAATAATAATACTGCTATTACAACAGCATGCGGTAAGGGAAATTGAAAAGCAATTGTTTTGATTACATTTTTTTATCTAAATAAATGGAAGGCTTCTATTTTATTTGTATTTGTAGCGAACAAAGGAAAGGATAAACATAAATAATTATTAATAATTTCTTTTTCTCTTTTTTGGATTTCTAGTTAAATAAAGGAGACAACATACATAACAACATACATAACAACTTTTCAGTCAGATGATGATTAACATTTGCGGAGTCTTGCCAAGCAATTATCTTTAGGCCTTGTATGCGGTAAATACATCACTTGACATCCTGGATTCAGCCGTTCCACCCTATAACATCCAATTTACGATGTGATCGTGTACTCACGTAAATAATATTTGCACAAATAACTGTGAAACAGCCTAAAAAAAGATGAGTTTCAGTTTGCAAGATCACTCACCGATAATTGAGCAGAAAATAGTGAAGAAATATAGTTATTTCAAGCTTGGCAAGATCATTTCCAGGGCACAACCTGCTGCCTCCTCCAAAGGGAAGGAAAGCTCCAGCTTTGGCCGAGTAATTCTGTGCTCGGTTTACAGAAACAACAGCAACATCATCATTAGACTATATAATTATAGATATATGCCAAGCATTTGCATTAACTATCATATTAAAATTATTTAAACAGAAAAATCTACAACTTACGTCCCATCTGGAGGGATTGAATTCTTTTGGATTTGGATAAATTTCGGGATCCAAATGAACACTTCTGAACCAAACCAGAACTTTCCAACCCTTTGGAATGGTGTACCCTGAAATGAAACACATTTCGATTTGGGTAAGTAAACCATCAGCCTGTGCGCTGTGACTTATCAAATCATGCTTATCCAGAAATTCAACTGACCACTTATGTTGACATCTGTTTTGGCTTCTCGGAACACTGTGAGTGAGAATGTGATTATACGAAGCGTTTCATCAACCACCTTTAGAGAAAGGGGGGGAAATTTCAGAGAAGGGGAAAAAAAGAACACAAAGGAAAGGATTTTGAGTTTGGATTGAACATTCAATTCGATTGATTCATCAAAATAGTCAAATCAAATACCTTAGAAAGATAATCCATTTCTCGAATTTCTTTAAGGGTCAAACCCTTCTGTGTAGGTGGCCTTTTTTTAACAATCATCTCTTGTTCCGCCTATTAAAACCAAAGTAAGCAAAGGTCAATTACAACGAAAATTTAAAACTTGCAAAACAAAGGAAAACACCGTTGCTAGTATTGATGATGGACTGGTAAAAAGACATTTAAATTATTTATGCTGTGGTTACCTTAGCTTTTTGAAGAAATTCAGGGTGTTCTTGCAAGAAAACAGTAGCCCACATCATGGTATGGCCAGAAGATTCATGGCCAGCATTCAAATACATCAATAGAACATCAATGATCTCCTCGTCTTCCAATTTTCTGCCATTTTCATCCTCAACACTCAGCAGGGCATCCATCATGTCTTTCTTCCTTGGAAAGTTATCGTCCTTGCGCCGATTTCTTCGATCATCCACTACAGACTGTAGTGTCGCCACAAGATTTTTCCGAGCCTCAAACAACAAAAAAAATCATCATTGAATTAATTAACATCCACTAAAGACTATGGTAATTAATCATTACATAAGGGAAAAAAGAAGGAAAAAAACAACTGACCTTAAGAGCCTTATGATAGGCAAATCCAGGAAGATTAATAGCCATGGCTCTAACTCCATAGTTAAGTTTAGTGTATTCCCTCTCCAAAGCCTCGAGTACATGGTCACTCTCAGAGCTAAGAAAAATATACATGATTATCCTGAAAGTAAGCCTCCGGAGTTGAGTTAAGAATTCGATTCGTTCCAAATTGGACCATTTGTCTAAGGCAGAGATCACAATATCTTCAATGTAATGCACATAGACAGACAATGCTTCGTGGCCATTGACAGGAGCGGCCGTTAAGCGACGGAGACGCTTGTGTTCTTCGTAGGAAATGCCAATAAATGATTTCTTCCCAATAAGTTCCATTGTGGAAGCTGGCCATCCAGGCTTGAATGCATCGTCATCCGTAAGAACTCTTTTGCAGGTTTCGGGTGCTGTAACTATTATGCTTGGGTTCCCGAACATGAATGCCTTGTAAATTCCCGTACGTCCGAATCTAATCAATTATCATTTTGAAATAAAATTAAAAAGAAACAATATTATTATTATTAGCACTTTATTAGTTTATTATTTAGTACACTGCATGTTTATGGGATATTTAATTATTGGTCCGGGCCAAGCTTCCTTTCACAATTAATTAATAGCTACTAAATACAACAATGCTGTGAAAAAGTGGAACATGGTTACATCCTCAGGTCACATCCTTCGTATTAGAAACTTTTAAATATTATTTCCGCAAACTTAACAAAATCCTTAATTATTTAGTGATTTTTCTCAAATTTTTTGTGGAACCCCAACCCACTAATAAATATCATTAGCTAAGTGGACCTTACTGGCCTCCGCTGGTAACCCCACTACCTACCATCACCAGATAATGGCGCTCTATCAATGATTTATTGAAATTGCCTCCATTAGGTAAATCTTTTTTGTTCACTAATTTTTAAATTAAAAGAAAAAAATTATCACCAACAATTTATTAAAAATTGACAATGTAAATATTAAATTATATTTAATGTAACTTACATCAGTTATATAAACAATAAATAAATTTTATGTTATATATTAATCGTGTGAGTGATATAAATTATATTAAATTATAACTTAAAAATTTTTTCCAACTAAATATATAGTCTAAAAGAATATATAATAATTATTGTTATTATTATAATAAAAATTATTTATTATCGAACAACTGTTTCTACGATTAAAAAACTATTAGCTATTAACGCATCAACGCTGAATGGGTATATAAAAAATAAATAAATTAAGAAAAAAAACAAGAGAGAGAGAAGTAAAACACTTTAATATTAGAATATATAAATATAATAAAATAAAAGACAGTGTGAAAAAAAAAAAAAGAATAGTAAGGAAGGAGACGAAGGAAGCGATGAAGATGATGAGATGAAAGCTGAGAGGAAGGGGAAGTGGGAAGGCAAAAATCGCAAAAAATGGGTTTGGATTTGGGATTGGGGGATGGGGGTTGGGCTAAAATGATGCCCCCCCCAAAAAAAAAAAAAAAAAAAGATTGACAGCGACGTTGGAAATAAGCAGGAGTTTTGCACAAACAAATTAGGGGAGGGTGGGAGAGACCGTAAGTATGACGGTGAAAATGACAAAAAGGAGTCTGTATGAAACGTTGCGGTGACGACTTTGATTCCCGTACTCATTAACGTACATAGAGATGAGATGGAATGGAATGAGATGCTGCCATATAAATACAAATACAAATACAAGACACAATCACACATCACCCCCATCTAAGACCACACCATTGCCATACCCCGCGGCATTTCGGTACTTTTCTAAGATCTAAGGCACGCCAACGCAACGAATTTGGTTTGGTAATAGCTGATAAAAATATAATAGAAGAACTCAAGAGAAAATGAAAACACACAGAGAGAGGGGTACCTGGAGACGAAGCTGTCGACGAAGGAATCCGGGTGAGTGGTCTTGAAAGCTCTGAGGAAAGACCACATATTTCCAATGAAAGGCCATCCCATATCACCTGGTGGAAGAGAGTACTGCTTTTCACCTAATTTTCTTTCATAAAACCACCAATTAACTCTCTTCATGGCCCATTTCATGGTCATCATTGAACCACCAATCATGCTTCCCACCACCACCACCACCCCCCAAATCCAATTCCAACTGCTATTCGAATTCATCATCCACTCCATTTTTCGATCGACGAACCACCCAACGAACACCACCACCTTTAACTCACTACCCTCTAATATTATTAATAACAAAGACTAGTAGTGAGGCTCAGAGCTTGGACATTCCTCTCTGTCTCTTTCCTTGTACCATATGCCTCCTCACACACAAATACGCCACAGACAACTGGAGTTATTATATATTGAGGGGGTGATTTTTTTATTTGGAAGGGCGGGGGGTATAGATAATTAAGGAAACCTTAGTTTGCCGGCCCACATCTGTTTCTTTGTCCTCATCTCTATCTTTCACATTTTTTTTTCTTTTTTTTTTCTTTTTTCCCTTTCTCACCCTTTTTCAACATATCTCTTATTTCTTATTTCCTTGTATAAAATAAACTAACTAAAATGTTTTTGCATAATATATTTACTAATAACAGCCTTATTCCCTGTATGGACGATCAATCAAATGAATTTCTATCATTTCTAGTTTTAGGCATTCTTGCTTAATGACTACAGAAAAGTTTTCATCATCATTATCTGAATTCCTAGTCAGCTCCAAAACAACGTAACTATATATTCCTGTCAACATTAATTTCTGTCCAAATACTGCTTTACCTCCCATCTATCGCAACGACACGTATGAGATATCGTACACAATAATTCGAAATTAATTTAAAAAAAAAGAATAATCAGCTAAGTAAATTTCTTAGAATTTGAGTGGCACACTTAAAATCCATATTCACAATTATGTTCCGCACAAAATTATTAGAATACAATCAAAGTTACCTACTCTCAATAGTTTGATATGGTTATAACTTTAAAATAATTACTTCTAGTTATACCACATAAATAATTAACTGTAAAAGAGAATTAATTAAATACTTAATAAAATTTATTTTTAAAAATATTATAAATTTTAAAAATAATAATATACATTTAGTAAATTTTATTGTTAAACTACTATAAGAACATAAATGAATAAATTACACATAATTTTATATTTTAAGTCAGTTTTGAAAGTTATTTATTTTTTATTTTTTAAAAATCTGTTATAAGATGAAATCATTTTATCAAAAGTAATTTTTTAAAAAAAAAAATATCAAACACTAAAAACTAATTTTTATCTTCTTAAAATAACTTTTAAATTTCCTAAAAACAAAACCCAAACAGGACTTTAATCTTATTTAGATCACCCTTTACTTCCGCCTAAGTATTCCCATTCATACAGCAATCAATATGCATAAATCGACCTTTAAATAAGTGTGAGGCTTGAAGTTGAGTGGGATATAAAAGATCAATCCGACTAAAATTGACGAATATATTCATGTTGCACGTATTTTCAGTAAAAGCAGGGATTCGCATAAAAACTAGTAGTTCTTAAACAACAAATTCCAAAACAACACCAATCTCAAACGACTTTGGGAAAACGCCATACTCAGTGTCCCTGAAAGTCGCAACCATTCGATTGGGGCTCGTGCTAACTATTTCATAATTCGTTTTCTTTCTTTATTTTTTTTTTGGGTAACCAGAATTTATCCTTTATATATTTATGTACACACAAAAACACTTTTTTTAGTTATTTTTGGGTGACATATTTGACAAATTTAAAAATTAATATAATTTTTTAAAATATTTAAGTAGATAATGATTCATTAACTTTGACATTAATTTTAATGGGAATAATAAATTAATTATAAAATAATATTTTTTTTTTAAAATTAATTAAAAATAATCTTTTCTCCCTATAATAATTATAAAATAATATTTCTATCTCCGTTATAACTTCTACTCAATTAATTTTTATTTTTAAATTAAAAATCATAAAAAAGTTACTTCAAGTGTAATTGAAGGACTTTTTTATTAAATCATAAAATTTAAAAAAAAAATCTTGTCGAATCAAATTTTGCCACGAAATTTAATAATAAAATTTTGATTGATTCAACAAGAAATTTAAAAAAAAAAAATTGTATGATTACTCTGTACTTCCCGCATTTGCGACTCTACATTACTCCGAGCATATTTGCACTTAAGGTAACATAATTAGTACTTTAGTAGGCCATGCTCTTATTAATCCACCTTAATTATTTTAAGCAAAATTATTTGGGCAAACAAAATAGAAAGATAAAACAAGGCAAGCGCACTATCAATTGTTCGTTCACAACCATCTAAATCTAATTTCCGTTGCTGCCTCGTGCTCTACACATAGATATCTCGAGATATTACGACTTTGATTCAAGATATACAAATAAAGTAAAAGATCTTTTTTTTATATAATTTGAATCAAAATAAGTGTATATTTCTAATTAGAATTTAGAAAAGGAAAATTTTCTCTTTTTTTTATAATACATCCAGCCCAATATCTAATTGAGTTGGTCAATCCTAGGATAAATTAATATCCAAAAAAAAGTACAAATTAACAACACTACAACAGCCTTTTACTGTCCTGCATGGCGGATGTCAAATTTTAAGACAGCATCCCTCCAAATAACAACGGTCAATGCTCGACTCATATGAAATAAATAATGTGGTCAGAGAGAATCCAAAAAAATATTCCTAAATCTCTTGCACATCTTTAACTTCCAGTGTCGTCGGTGTAGTTGTGACTTGCACAGAGAACTCCCAAGACAAAAGAAAGAGTAACAAAAATTAACAACACTACAACGGCCTTTTACTTAGCCCTGCTTAGTGTTAATGAATTAAACAAATCAAATATGTATTCGTTCACAGACCATAGAAAAGCCTCGTCACACAACCAGGACTTGGGTAATTGTAAAAACGTTAACTTCAAGTTCAAGAAATGCATTTGGGGTGTTGCTCATAATGATTATTATGAGTCCCCGCATCTAGGTATCGCATTCGCGCGTCTTATATCACAACATAAGTTTTATATTACAAGTTGCCATTTAACAAGAAGTTTACCATGCAAAAGGAAAACAAGAGAAGATAAAACAAATAACCAAGGTTTGAGGTTTCCACACCCAACACAAGCAGCCCTCTGCCTGCCTAGTCTTTACGCTCTCCCGGTGCAGCTGGTGACTCTGAATTTGATATTGCTATCAGCTCAGCCCTATACTTCTCTGCTCCATCATAATCCGTACTCACTTTAGATGGCGTTTCACCGTCGGGGATTTCTGACGACAATTTTGAAGCAGAAGTGTTGTCTGGAAGAGTGTATGAGATGGCAATGAGCAACTCCCGCGTGACTTCCTCACAAGCTTCCTTGCCAGGTGCTGACTTATCCATAAAATTACAATCTGCTTGTCCTGCATATATCATCTCACACCATTCTATTTAAAAAAATGAGCAAGTGTCGTACACATGCTAACAGCATAATAGCATGCATGTATAACTTGTAATCACCAAAATATGTCACCAAAAGAAATAAAAGAAATCAATTGTGCACCAGTTAGTGTAACCTCTTGTGATCAATCAGCAATTTTGCTCATTGACAATATATAGGGTCAGTAATTTACACAACCTGCATCAGCGCACAGGCACAAAAAATAATCAACACAGTCATCCAGTTGCATCAATCATGGTTAATTGGTTATCCAAACTGTCAAAGCACATCACTTTGGCAGAAGCGGGCACTGTGGAGTTCAGTTTATAGTAAAGGCCTATTCAAAATCTACGAAACTGCACAAAATTTCAGAGTCATATTTGTCTAGGAAGCCTCATCCCAAGTGCACGAGTTGTGGAAAATCAAACATTACGAAGCACCAACAACAGATATATGCAACAAGCGACAAGACTTGAAGGATAAATTAAAAGGGTGAACTGTATCTTCCAAGTAGATACATGCCCTAAGTTGAAGTAAAAGTAAATCAACAATTTTTCAATTGAGGGAAGCTTTTGGGCACACCAACAGAACAGTTAAATTTTTGGGAACAATAATGTGAAACACAAATTTTATCCCAAGCTCAGTGTCAATCACACTGGAATTAATTAACAGGAAGAAGAAGGGGGACTGGGGGTAAGTATGTGTATGCTGCCCTAAAAAATAATTTATCAACGGCCAAGCCCTAATAAATGGAGAACTAATATCAAAGAAACATATGTGACCAAATTAAAACCATCCTCCACACACACACACACACGCACAGAGAGATAAAATTAAGGTGTATTTCTGAATTCCCTCGACTTGAATTACAACAGCGCGAGAAACTGAAAAAGGCAAATTAACTAACATGCAGTTACTCAGTTGATTAAAAGTAAAAACACAAATCAAATCAACAAAATCGACACGCAGATAAACAGTAATTCAATGCAGAAATATAATAATCGATCAAGTACGGAAACAGAAACAATTTTGTATAAAGATCTTTATATATTAATTATTATAAAGAAAAAGAACGAGGGAACAAAAATAAAACACAGAAGGGAAATCGAAGTAACAAAAAAAAAAGGGGGGGGGGGTCAAACGGTGATAATTGATACAGATCAGGTAGGTTAGTAAGTAGACAAGCCGGAAAGAACATAATAATTTTAATTAATTAATTAATTAATTAATTAATTAGTTACATATAGAGATGTGATTACACGAAGACAAAGAAAAAGGTGAAAGGTAAATTAGAATTCAGATAACAGTAAGGAAGCGGAAAAGAGAGGGAGTACCGATTAGGATGAACCCCGTGCCCCCACCCCTAGCTAATTCAAATTCAATGATGATCTTCTCTTTCTGCTTACAACGATGCGATGCTCACACCTTTCTCATTTCTATAAGTCGTTACCTTTTTCTTTTTCTTTTCACTTTTTTTTGTTTTGCGCAAATCTAGTTGTGTCTAATCCACTGTTCTTTTACCTACTACTACTGCTCTTTATTTCATTTTATTTTTAATTCCATTTTTATTTATCCACGCCTAAACGAATCAAGACAGGAGAGTTTTCTTTTACCGTCTTCGATGAAGCTACTCCTGCGGCTGTAATATTAGTTTAAGGTTTTAGTTAATACAATAAAATTTCTATAAAATAATATTGTTGGGTTTTTAAAAAAATATTATTTTAATAAAATTTTTATTTATTGATAAATATATATTTTTTAATATATTAAGACTTTTTTTTAGTGTGTGTATATATATGTATATAATTATAATTATAGAATATGGAAAAATTAGTTTAAAATATTCTGGTTTAAGCTAATTGTAGGTCGGCTTGGACTTTTCTTGAACGGGCTTGGGCCGACTCAAATTTTTTTTATATGTTTAAATGTATTATAACAAGTCAATTTTATTAGATATACAATACAGAATATTAATTCACTTGAGAGTATAAAATTATACTTTTTAGATTTATTTATATTTTTATTTTTTAATAAATCTAATTTTGAAACTAAATGAGATTAATAAAATAGCGGCGACTAGGGAGAGAAATTGATGGTGTCATATTTAACTGCTCTTTGTGAAAAGAGAATCTCATTCACATGTGAAATGAGAAATTTGTCGAATAAAAATAAACATATTTTGAAGTGATATAATATATGTATAATTTTAATTGGAGAGGGGTTAATTAGGTGAATTGTTTTCTAAATTTTACTTTGAACACTATTTTACTCTTGTTCACTTATTTACTAAAATTTAAAAAATTAATTTTTACTCTACACACTCTAGTAAATACCAAAATAATCCGCCGTCAATTAAACATATTCATTAATTTTTTTTCTCTACAGATTAAAAAAGTATTCATTACCACTACAAAATTTCAGTATATTCATCAGCAATTCATTTTCCCCTAAACCTTTACTTTTATGTTTGTTTGCTAATTTATTTTTATTATCTTCAATCTCACTTGAAATGGAATACATATTCTCCTTGATAGTTGAGAGTACTCCAATTTCAAATCTAATTCATCACCCTCTTCTTTGCTTTAATTTTCTTTCTTCTACTTCCTACTACTGCAATTTTTTGTCTTTTCCTTTTCGCAAGAACTTGAAGAATAGTGTTGGTTCTTCTTCTTATTGTACTACGAACGGACGAACTTCATGTTATTCCTGCAAGTAAATGGTTCATTAGGTATATGTTGTTGATGGGAGATAGTTTTACGGTTTTGAAATAAAGAATAGTCTTAAACAGCCAGGTGTGTTTGATTTGATGAGTGTCTAAAATAATAATATTGCCTTCAAATATATTAAATGGGTGTGTTTAATAGTGGGACATTTAACATTGTGATTTTTTAAGGATTTTGAAGAAAGAGGGACTAATAGCTTCACTCTTCTCACTATCGTTGCTTCTGATTTAAAATGATTTAAATTTCACAATCTACCCCCATTTGATTTTCAATTTACCCTTATCCTAGTTTAACCCTTTTTTTACACCAATTCAACTTTTTTTATTTCCAATATTGAAGAAACAAATTGTGCTCTAACCTCTCTTTTCTGAATTTCTGAGATGCAAGTTATTGGATTTCGTCCTTTATAAATATTTTTTTTAATTTTTCATATTTCAAAGTGTTACAATTTACAAACACTACAATCTGATAGCTACTCCCATCGTTATTCGGGGCGACATATGCCCTTAATTCACTTCGTTATAATAGCGATTGAATGAACCCCCATGGGGCGTCGATTTCATCCCAGTGGCTACTGATTTTTGTCTACTGTCATTCAAAATCAAATATTGTCATCATGCACTCAAGCATAATAACTCACTCATCCACAACACAACAATAATATTTTTTAGAAAAAAAAAACAAAAACAAAAAGACAAAGTGAAAATGAAATTGAATGTCGATATCGTGGCCACTCGCTGTTGGATATACAGCTTGTGATGGCTGCTTCCATTAGCCATCAACTTGCCCACAAATACCGCCGAAGATATTATACATCTATTATATTATATACAACTACACAGAGACTGTCTAGCACAGTAATCAACAACCTTTAACCGCTCTCTTGTTTTTTTTATGTCATTGCAGTAAAATCTCGATAAATTAATAAATTTTACATAAAAAATTTATTAATTTAAAGAGCAGTAATATATTAACAAATTAACTATTAATTAATTTATAAAAGTTATATCATGTTCATAATAGAATTTTGTTAAGTAAAAAGATAACATAATTAGAGAGCTTAGTAATTACTTAAGGTGTATGATGTAGCATGGTTGCATAAGATTAACAAGATATTTTTGGATGGTCATAACTATGATTATAGATGTCTATTCTTCACTTACAACGTATTATTTTAAAATTTGCAATGAGTCAAACCAAAACCAAAATAACTCCTGCTGCTTTACCCCATGATCAAGCTAGAAATTTCTTTTATTTCTTGATCATTTTGTAGTTTTTAGTTATTTTTTAATTTTTTTTACTTTTATAATTTTTATCTTTTTTTTTTTAGATATCATATTTGCATCAATTGTTTTTGTTTTCTTATTTGATTAGCAGAGTTTTATCATAAAAGATTATTTCAAATTATCTATTTTAATGTGATAAATTAAGATATTTAGAATTAGTATAAACGGATCCCAAAACTTTGGTTTTGTTCATTCAAACTTTTCTAATAAAAATTTATTATTCAAAAATTTAATTTATCTTAACTATTGAATTAGTCACTTGATAATCTTTAAATTGAATTGTATAACTAAATCACAACTATGATGTGATTCATTAAAAAAAACTTTTTGAAAGTACTAATATTAAGTCGATATCTCTCTTATTTCTTTTATTATAGCACATACAATACAATAATAATTTTTCATCTGAAAGGTCTAAATAAAATAATAATGATTAACGAAATGTATAAACCATATATGTTAATATAATAAAAAAATTATAAACAAATCATATGTATTTAATTTTAAATTAATTAATTATTAATTTATTTATTAATGTGGTCCTAGCAAAAAATATCAAGTTGACCTCAAATTGAAACTGACAAAAAATTATTATTTAATTAAAATTATTAATTTATCAAATAATCGAATATTAATTTAATAATGCCTAGTCGGTTTGTATCTGGTGTTTTCTTAGGCTGTAAAACTGAACCTGACGGACTTATTTTGTTTTTTTTTTTTGGGGCTAGTCTTTTAAAAAAAAATCGTTTACCGTGTCATCATCAGTGCATACAAGGAATGAGATTTGTGCCACTGTGTTATTAGACGTAATTTTTGTCCATTGTAGTAATATTGATTAAAGATCAATTTCGTATTTAAAATTAAAAATAAAATTGAGAAGTGGGTTTGGTGAGACAGATGGTGACTTGCATACCCTTCTAAGCTGGCTGTGTGAAATTACTCCCCGCATGTAAAATAAGTTATTATCCAAAAAGCCAAACAGAAGGATATGACAATACGGTAAGCTAAAGCTAATTACTCCCCTCACTCGATATTATAATAAACTAACAATTCTGCGAGTTTGTCACTTATCTTCTTATTTTTCTCCTATTAATAATCTTTTTACACATTTCTTTTATATATGATAGAGAGAAACTATTTTGCCAACAGAACAGGTCAGGACAGAAAGGGCCGTCAACTGAAAAAATAAACCTCTTTAAATATCTAAAAAATTTTGCTTACATCCGTCTAAATGCGCCAGCTATTCTGCTTCTTTACTTCAAAGGAGGCTCCGTCATTAAGCATGTCCTGAGCATCAGTTTCCATTCCAAGCTTATTAAGTGCAAGAGCTTGCATGTAGAAGGCAGTGGGCCACTCTGGTAGGCAAACCTGAGCCTGCATGGCATCTCTCAAGGCAAGCTCTGCTTGTTCAATCATCAGGTACGACAGCGCTCGTCTCACAAAAACAGTACCCGAAGGAACAGACATCATTGATACCAGCTGAATTTAGGAAAATAATTATAAGAAAAAAAAACAAAATCATCGGAATTTCAGCATGTAAATACTCGTACTCATCATCCTTCAAGATAGTTCAGGAATAGTTGGATTTCACTACCAAAAACCAATAGTAGAAAAAAGCAGACGGTATGGTACCTTTGAGTAATACTCAATAGCATTTTTGAAATCCTTGTCTCTGAATGCAATATCCCCAAATTTTTTTGTATTCAACATATCTTGAACTTGTTGTGTCCATTCTTGGAATGAAAGCTTCAACGAAAAACAGGTTCATAGCAAATTAGATGATTATAAGCAAAAGTCCACATAGGGAAGATTATACATAGAAACAAATAGTTTTCACTGTGAGAGGAAGCACGTGTGTGTCTGTCACCATATCATCGAAATATTGCTGGCATTACTTTAAGAAAACAATGGAAGGATGCTATCAGTTTCTTTAAGGTAAAGAAAATCACATTTTCCTGAGTTTTCATTCCACTCCTAAGAAGGTAAATAGCACAACATAAATGAAAACAAAAGCTCTGCCAAACCTCATTTTCTGCGCCCTCTTCATCCTTATAACCAGTTTTTAACAAGATATCATGCACAGCTGTAAGATCCATCCTTGCACAGGCCTTTCCAAGTGAGGATAGCATAGTCGGCAGTACTACTGGGGTTTTTGATAACCCCATCAGAACATGTGATGCAACCTAAAAAAATCAATTCGACCCAAAAAATCTTAAGCAGGATTAAGGTGGCATCAATTTATCATTATGACAAAAAAAGAGAGGTTCCTCTCAAGCAGAAAAGCACTTTTGAGATTTTACCACTGTCTGCTTTTGGAGGGGTGCCACAGCCGAAAGAAGAAATTTAACATCCGGTCGATCTTTAGCCTCATATTGAAGACATTTGGAGGCCAGCTCAACCAATTGAGTCGCATCTTCATTGGCATATTGCCCTTCTAAAGATGAATCCATCAATAGCAGTAAATTTTTCCCCCTTATTACATCCAATGCCTGAAAAAATGATCATAAGACAGTTAAACATAATGCCTCAACAGTTCTAGCTATAAGGTCATTATTACAAATTAGTACAAACAAGCAGACTGATCTTGTGTTTCAATTCCAGCAACCTTATTTCTTCCGTTCTATAACTCATGCCACTAAAAAAACAACCTTATCACACTATTTCTATTATCTTAAGATTCATTGCATAACTTGTCAACCTCACCAACTCACTAGTTGCTGGCACCACATTTTCAGGATAGCAGCATACATATCCTCTTTTCAGTAATAAGATTCCTCATCCAGGAAAAGTTTGAAGCAACCCAAAAAATGAAAATACCATAATCCTTTAGGAAACTGATGAACCCTATCTAATGCAGATATCTCATTAATAACCCATATGCAACAACCAGTGAGGAGATAGTAAACTCTGAAGCATACAATATCCTAACAGAATTAATAAAGAGCAACCATACAAGCAAGGCTGAACAAGAAGAGCAATTAGACCATAGGAGAGAAAGAAAGCGTCATACATGGCTTGGAGGGATATGCTTTCCGCTCAAAAGGTCCAATAGCACAGTTCCATAACTGTAGATCACACTCTCTGGGATGACCCTGCCTGCAAAATTAAGAGCATCCAAAGAATAAAGTGAGTACATACTTGTTTGGTCGGTAATTCTTCACTTCCTGAAGGCTATCTATAATATGATTCACTAGCGCTGAAACTAATCTGGCTATCAGTCATTTGATTCTAGATTTCCTTTTGACAGTCACAGAACATTAATGGCAAAGACTTCTTGCGATCTTCTTGAAATAGTAATCTGAACAAATAAAGTTGCACGGCTCATTTTGTGAAGAATGCAGACAGTGACCCAGCATTATAGCATTTAAAGATGATATTCTTTAAGGAAGCCGCATATTTGTTCAAAACTGAAATTCTTTCAGCATATAATGCGCCCAACTGGTAGACCTCAATATGCATAGAAAATGAAAAATGAAATTAGAATGATGCATCCTGATCAGGTGCGTGCTGTTGCGCACGTTATTGCATGCGACAGGCCTTGTATCACCTGATCATTGGCTGTTGTCCCACAGCCCGGTCAATGATTGGTAGACATGTGGTCTGTAACACACAGTAATGTGCAAGACAGTGAGCACCTGGTCAGAGTTCTAGAATGATGCACCTGTCCGCAAAAACTCTGGTGGAGTATAAGCTAAGTTTGTACTGTAGCTTTTTCCATCTCTGCTGTTTTTCATGAGGCCAAAACTGGATAACCGCGGGTCACCATCCTGCCATGGAATGAAAATTTGATCAAATGAAGTAGTCCACCAGCAAAAGTCTATGAACAGAAGAAAACATGCCACCTTCAAATAGCAAAGAAAAAGAAACATGAAATATAAAGGAGAAGTTTTGAAGATTTTTGCCAATTCTTTACATGCGAAAAAGAGCAATACCAAATTCGAATCAAGCAATTACTGTACAGATAGGGCCACGTGTATTCCCCTTTTTCCAGTCCTCAAAAATTCCCCAAACATTCAACATCAAAGATGTTCAAAATTTAGGAGCAAACAACAAACTCCTTCCTACATAAAGCATTCACGTGTTCATCATTATCATCGTTGTTGTTGTTGTTGTTGTTGTTAGTATTATTTTTGTTGTTGTTATTGAAGAAAGAACATCTGATAGGATAAATTGGCGAAAAGTGTACCTCATCAAAAAGAACCCTGTAAGCATTTAAATCATGATATAATTTCCGGTTTTGAGAGTTGCAATGATCAAGTGCCTGAGCAATGTAGAAAGCAACTCTGACGCGCATTTCCCATGGCAAAGGCTGTTTATCCCCTAAAAAATTAAAATTTTTAAAGAAAATATAGATTAAATAAAATATTAGAGAGAAGATTAAGAGGCTAAGAACTTGTGAGGGGAAGGGGCAGTTGAAAGAAACGAAAGAAGAAAAAGAGTAAGAAGAGTACAATGAAAAAGGTGCTTGGAGAGGGTATCATTAGGCATGTACTGAGCGACCAATAAGCGCTCGTCTCCCTCCGCACAACAGCCAATCAAATTAACCAATCTCTTATGGCGAACATTGCCGAGGCCAGCAGCTTCGGTGACGAACTGGTGGGGGTCAGGCCAAGACTGCCTGGAGAATCGCTTGATAGCAACCAAGCGATTGTTCTTGAGCTTGCCTCTGTAGACCACATTGGGAGCTTTGTCTCCGCTCTCCGACACAATAAGCTCGCTGCTGAAGCCGTTGGTGGCGGCCCGGAGGTCAGCTAGAACAAACTCTTTGAATGCCGGGACTTGCTCCTCTTCTTCTTCTTCTTCTTCTTCTTTCCCTTCCCCTAGATCTGGCTTTGCTTCAGGAGCTTCTTTATCAGGTGATGCTAAATGCGCCGTTTTCGACTGAAAGCACCCCATCACACTTCTCGCCTCCGTTGAGGAGGAGGAGGAGGATTACTTTCTTTTCTTTTCTTGAATTTTGAATTTTCTTTTCCTTTCCTGGGCTTTGAATAATCGAGAACTAACTCACTCACTTACTCATCATACCATGGCATACCAGTAGGCAGCACCGCAGTAACAGTAATTACGTTGGAATCCAGAGAATAGAGTTCATAAAAAGAGTGGCTGTGGCTGTGGCTGTGGCTGGGCAAAGGAAAAGGGATGAGATAAAATAAATTACTTATATAGTGCTAGCACTAGAAGGGGTAGGGGTTGACTGACTTGGGAGTTGGGATTATCTGTATTTTGCATTTCGGTTTCCAGGTTCTAGCAACAGAGACAGGGGAGAGAAACAGTAAACCACTGGTGAGCACCTGCAGATCATTAAAGATGAAAGAAATCGAATCGCCTCTTTCTTTCTTTCTCTCTCTGCTTTTTAATTTTTTCTTTTCTTTCCTTCACCAAAACTGGTACATCGATAGATGGATGGATCATGTGCTGACAAATTAAGGCTACAAAAAAAAAAAAAAAGAACACACAGTGCGGGGGGGTCACATGACAAGCTGACTACAACCACGTGAATGAGCGAAGACGTAACAGAAGACATATTAACACATTGACGCATAACAAAACCCAAGTGTCATTGACAGATACATAAATAAGGAAAGAATGAGCTGTGCTGTTAATTTGTGAGTCCGGAGTAAGATAATATTATTATGTTAATATTATCATTTTTCTTTTTTTGGTCATCACAATAATAATCAAATATCATTTTTTCTAATGATTATTGCAATTTTCAAACAGACTTAAACAAGTACTTCGAGAAGAACGAAGAACGGCAGTCTCTCTCTCTCTCTCTCTCGCGCAATGGCTGTCGAGTCTGTGCTTCCCCAGAAAAAGAGCTGCTGTCGCTGCGGCCCGGGGGCCCGGGGCTCATCAGCTTTTTGCTTCAGCCATTTCCAAATTATTAACAATAGAAAAAATTATATGTATATAAAAGTAATAATAAAGGCTGTCTGCATGTTAGCTGCTGCCTCAATGTCTCTGTGTGTCAATGAAATTAATAATTTTGAAATGAAACTGAAAAACAGCCAGCAATAGTCGTTACCAAATCCAAATCAACGGCAATGAATGATAGATCAGAAAATATACTTCCTACATGTCATGAATACTTCACTCCCTCAACCAGTTATGAACAGTGCACTTCCCATTTAGCGATTATTTAAAGATTTCTTTTCTATTAATTAATCAACAGAGGACACCGCAAATTGTAAATGGTAATCAACTTTGTGTTCGACTATTGGCATCCTTCCAAAGGCTTTTTGAAATCTCATCATTTTAAATAAATTCCATTAAATAATAGTGAAAAATTCCTACTACTCTTAATACTCAGCTTAATTTTAAAAATTCCCTTCTTCCAAATAACAATTTCTCTCCCTTGGAGAACCTAAGAAGACAGATTTATTTCTGTTTTTCTTTCCGTCACACTATCCACAGTTTTGTTGGTGATTATCTGGCAACTCATCTCACCAAACTCGACTTTTATGATGTCAAGAGTCAATTTTGTAGAGTGTTGTTGGCACAATTTCGGCGAGTATTGACTTTCAAAAGATGTCTTGCTGCATGCTAATTCATCCTTCTCTGGAGCAATCCATTTTATCTTGACATTAGAATGTTAATGATGATGAGCTGAAGGAGATTTGCGGTTGGCGGCGAAGGTTGAAGGGGATCTGCGGATTTGTTCGATTTCTTCTTTGTCTTCGATTTTCACTTTGATTTTGCTTGCTTTTCGTCGAATCAGTTTCTGATGATCTGCAGCTGTTAATAATCAATGTCCTGCAGAAAATTCATATGAAGGCTTTGACAATTGAGCGGTGGGGCCACTGCCGAATTTGAAATCACCCTCGACAGTTGGGGCCTTCAATGACCATATCTAAAGGTTTTTGAGGTAATTTCAATATTGTAGAAAGACAAGGGTTAATATGTAATCTACTCTATAATGTATGATAAACTATCAAAGACATCACTGTCTAAAATCCCCACCCCTACCCCGCCCTTCAGGTTACAAATGAACATTGGACTCGCATGCAAGAATTACAAGTCATGCCCTGTTAAAAATCTCACTCTCTACGTCCAAATTTTCATCACAATCAAATCAACAAAACCAAACTAGATTATATATAGCCTGATACATCAAAATGGCTCAAGTGATCAGCGTTCAAATACTCATTTGCACTAATCGTGGCATGTTCGTTCATGATGGCTGCTTTAGGATTAGCAATTTTAGTTTTTGATAATCCATTAATCCAAGGAGGAGATGATCTTTATGCTGCGAAATGTCTGTTAACTCTAGAAAACACGCATGGGTGTGTGCAAGAATTCATACCCATCGTTTTTAAGCCCGCAAATAAACAGCCAATACTCGTAATATTATAAAGTGTGTTAGATCTTTTACTACAAAAATGCAAACATTTCAAATTTGTGTGCAAGAAGAGAAGAATAATTGTCATCAAAATATGATTTTGGATTGTCTTATTAGGGCGAATTCCATATATTCCATGTTGAGTACTACGTTGAGTTGATATTTGATCATATGGCCCTTGATAATAAGATTTATGATGCTTATTTCAAATGAAGGAGAGAGTGGAAGCAAGAAGCAAAAAGAGGGGCCCAGTTGACTAGGATTGGGAGGGTGTTAGGAGTATAGTCAAGTTTTGAAAGATGTTTTATCGCTTTTTGTTCCTCTTCTTTGAAGATGACATCAATATTTGTTAATTTTTATACATGATGTTAAATTTACTTTGGCTTTATCAGTGTTTTTTTTTTTTTTACCTTGCAACTCATATTAAATTTTTGTTACAATTTAATATGTTAAATTAAATAACCTTTGAAATTATTGTGTGATTAGAATGACAAACTTTTGAGTTTGATGGTAATTAAAATAAAGAAAAAAAAAAGAATTGAGAGGGCATTGTCAAGATAAATAAATTATTGATTGATGTCTCTGTAGTTTAAAGTTTTTAAGATTTGAATGATGATATGATGCTTCAATAGAAGAACCTTTCTTTGAATTCAATAAAACAGCTGCTGCTAGTAAAGATAATGTGGACTTGTTAATTGAGTTGGATTTTCGTTTAATGGAGAATAATAAAAAAAGTTACAACAAAAATAATTTAGTCACTAAATTTGATATTTTTTTTGTGGTAGAGGATAAATAGTATCAATTATCCTATCTTAATAAGTTTAGAAAGAAATGCTCTCGTCATTCAGTATTTACTATTGTAAGTAAATTTATTTTTAGTACCAGAAATTATACACTAAATCGATATAGAAGTTCTTTCACTCTTTGACTTTTGAAATTATCACAAAATTAGTTGTGGTCATATCTTTTTGTGGATACGACTACAAACCTTATTAATTAATTAAAGAAAATGACTATGTGGATCAACTTATAGAAGGAATGTCTGTAAAATTTCAATCTAAATTATTTTTTATTGTAATTTAAACCTTATTTAGTTTGTTCATTTTTTATTTTGTTAGTGTGGAACATCGTAAATCATCAATGGCAAACCAACTTAGCATTTCAACGTGAAAATTTCCGTTCAATGTAAGGAACATCTAGGCAATAAAATTAATATGCGTCTATTCATTAAGTATTTAATGTCACTTCATTTAATTTAATTTAATTATCGGTGTTTGACTCACATTGAAGTAGGTAATATGAACAGGGGATGTTGTTTTGGATTGGACGTTGTTTTAGAGTTTTGGTGAATGTTGCTGGCAATGAAACTTTTGGAGTTGCTTTTATCAGTGATAATGTGATATTGTAGGCTTGTGTTTTTATTTTTTTTAATTATTATAGATTTATAATTTATAGCGGAATTTAAAAAATTATGTGCATTTATGACTTGTTTTTGGGACTTTCATTATTTTGTTTGAATTGAGGACTTTATTTTTGTATACATGGTGAAAATTGAAGTTTAGTTAAGACTGGTGAAAACTGTAAATCTGTAAGATGTAAAGTTTAGTTAACAACATATGAAAATTGAAAACTGCTGTAACTGTAATGCCAAAAATGTCAAGTGTCGAAAAATTCGAAATGAAACAAACGGAACTAAATTTTAGAACCAGACCGAATTCTGGGTTTTGAGAACCAAACCCGTCCCCAGTTAAAAGCCCCACTGGAGAAGATAGTATGCTGTTCCGGCGCCCACACAAGCCCAGGCCCAACTTGTTAAAAGCCCCACTGGAGAAGATAGTATTCGGTTCCCGAGCACTCACGCCAAGGCCCAACGTATTGGACGGCATGGATAGGGCCGTTCAATGAGCTTAACATTTGAAATTTGTTCCCTAAGAAGTTAAGTTTGAATAAATTCAACGACTTTTCTTTAGACAAAAATTGAAGAGAAGTGGAGTTAGATAAGTGTCATCTTCAAACGAACACCATCGGAGGATAGCTATTTAGCAGAGACAAAGACAACTACAGATCACTGATCAGCCACAGCAAAAGAAAAAAGGAGTTTAATTTTATCTTAAATATATGCATCTGGACAAAAAAATCCCTACTGATTCCATTGTTGATTAGTCAAACATATAAAATCCCTACTGATTCCATTGTTGATTAGTCAAACATATGCACCGGTAACAATCATTAAGGTCTTGGTCTTGAAGATGAATGAACGACTGCTCGCTAATTACATGCCTTAACTTTTCAATTTCAAAAGAAAATCTCTCCGCAATTGCTTGCGTTCGTTGGAAGTAATTAATTTTAAATTTAAATTTTAGTTCAGGTAGTCAATGAGTGCTCGCTTATCCAAGAAACGAAAATGAACCAAAGAAGGGAAGACACACCAAACATGTTATAAAAGCAGCAACTTGCTGACGACTCTGTTGGGACCAGGATCCAGGCGGCGGTGATAAGCAAGCTTTTCTTTCCATAAGATAAGAACAAGTGGATTTTGGCTTGCGCTTATTAATTATATAATATTTGCCGATGTGACAGGTCGCGGCGCCTTGGCAGCCAAATTTTTTTCAATCGAGACCAATCTCTAATTTATTATTAATTATATGTATACTTACTTCACTGATAAGCTGCAATTTTGAAGCGACGTGCTTGAATTGAATACGACCTCGAGCATTTCAGATTTTCCTCGTGTCATGTCTCCTCTCCCTCGCTGCTTAAAAGTCTTAACCCACAACCTACCAATTTGGAAATTTTTTTCCTCTCGGCTTTGCTTTTTGGATTGGCCCCCGAAAGCAAAAGGGGCTCGTACGTGCCACATGATACTGACAACTGACATTGTCCTCTGGAGTTACGTTACACATATAAATGTGTAAGTATAATGGACGCCGTTCTCTCTTTAATTATATTACTAAAATATAAAAAAATGTATATATAAATTTTAATATATTAGAGATTACATATTTTTATCTATTAATATATTATTATTTATATTTATATTTATTAGTGTCACCTTCATTTTATTAAAATAGGAATGTCTCATTAAAGAAAAGTTCATATATAAATATTATTTTATTGTAATTAATTTTAATAAAATAAAAAATAAATTAAATAATTAAAAAAATAAAATATAATACAATATATAAGAATACTAATAATCTCCTTTTATAATCTATGAATGCAAGTACATATAATAGTTTGTAATTCATTTATCTATTTTTTTCCTCAAATCTTTTGTGTAAGAAATTATTAGATATTATAAAAAGAATAAGTAATAAGTGATGTAATAATTTTAATGAGAGAAAAACTCACCATCTCCTTTTATGATCTATGAAAGCTGTAAGTAGCTTTATAATTTGCAAGATGTTGGATAATTATAAAACTCAAAACGAAACAAACAAGTTTGAATGAAGTTTCACTGGAATTGGAGTATCAGCCAGCATCAGCCATTTGTCCTGCATACAATGGTCGGTATTCTGCGTGTGCAAGAGTGCCGACAAATGGAATATATTGCTAGCTAGCATGCATATACTGACCCTCGCTATTGCACTTGAGACTTTATACCCTTTTTATTTATTTATTTATTTTATTAAAAAAAAAAAACCCTCATGCTTATGCTTTGCGCCAATATCATATAATTAATCAACTAATTGACTAATGTTAGCTGTGGTTTGTTCATGTTCATGCATTAATCAAAACCTACTACAACAACGAAACCAAAAGTAATGCTTTTTGGAAGTCGACCGTGAAGCGGTTCCATTATAATAAGTTATGTCACTATTATTAATTAATAGTCAACTGAGAATAATCATATAAATGAAAAAATCCTCTCCGTTCAAGAACCCACGGCCTGCCTCTTCTCCCCTTTCTGTCACCCTATACTTTCGAAGATATGGCTTCTCTGTTTCTTTCGCGCATGCCCTTTATTTCCCCTTTGCACACAAATTCACGCTCTAAGCTTACATGAGTCGCGGAAGTCAAATAAAAGACCTCCTCCCTAACCATTTGATTTCAAACAGACTTCCAATCACTAATTGAATTTTAGTCAAACGTAATTTCTAGATATCTTTCATACTTAATCGAGAACTATATATTTATTGTACGAAAAAACAAAAGTGTACACGTGTTAAAAGATCAATCCATCAATGCTAAACAAAAGTGCATGCATGTTAAGAGATGAATCAATGCCCCTATAAGATTAAATCATTTCAGAGTATAATTCAAACAGTGGCGGTCGTGATAACATAATTGATCTACCTCAACTTTGTGTGTGTTATTCACATCTTCTAACAGTTATATTTTAATTTATTGGTTAATAACTTTAATCCAACCAAATTTCTCGACCACCTATTTTTTCGTTATATGTTTTTTATTGCAACCTCTCCACTCTCTTATCAGCAGACATATGTGTCGTACTCATCCAAATTGAGGCTGGAAGCTGCATAATACACAAGTAGGCCGACCGGCTTCTAAATATAAAGCGACGCCCTTGGTCCGCTGATCTAAGCTTTTTGAGAAAGCCTTCTTCTTTGATTTAAAGATTGAAAAGGGGGACACGATGGTGATGCTAACAAAATTGGGAATAATAGTTGAGCGGGTGCTCTACAGTTGATACCCGTGTACATGCTTAATCTGTTTCTGGATTTGCTGTTCAACGAATTATTATTGCTCTCAGATTAAACTAAATGATGATAATATATAAAAAGGAGGACAAAAAAGAAAATTAAAAAAAAAAAAGCTTTCGTGTCCAGTCCACAATCATGATCCTGTAATTATGCCTAGAAAGCTGATGTCGAAGCAAATTAACATGTATTTTACGCTATATATAGTAATTTAAGTCAAATTTTACCCCCTC
Organism: Aegle marmelos; assembly: GCA_030449875.1. NCBI lineage: Eukaryota > Viridiplantae > Streptophyta > Magnoliopsida > Sapindales > Rutaceae > Aegle > Aegle marmelos. The sequence continues at coordinate 210,368 of JASUUL010000115.1, forward strand.
AGTGGAACCCCACCCGTGTAAGCAACAACCATGCTTTAATATCATATGTATTATCATTTGTCATTAATTAGCTGCAGTAGATATATTACGCTAATAAATCATTGAGGGGAACGATAAAGGCTGCCCGTCCAAATTTTTTCATAATCTGAATTTCCTTTGAATAAATACTCAGTTAGTGATTGTTTACTTAATGAATTCTTAAAAAAAATTAAAAATAATTAAATCCTGTCTTTACCCTCTAAATTAAAGACATACGAACATAAAATGTTTAAAAACTCTAAAAAGATCAATGATTATTAATAATTCCTATACTACTGTTCATATTATTAATAAGCATCCTTAAAGATTTTTAAAAGACTGAATTAAAACATGTCGATATCAGGACAGCTTAATCCCAGCCAACTAGTCTGCTTTATCAAATGAAAACGACACGACAGACGATCATTCCGTCATTTGAAAGCAGCTGATGCAGACAATCATCGATGATACATGCATGACTGTATCCCAACAATATTGTCGCCAAGCTTTTGCCTCGGCCCCACCGTGTTGCCCCATTTTTCTCTTTCGTCATTTTCACGTGTATATACATGCGTGGATCTGCCTTCTCACTTTGATCACGTTACCACGGCCGTTCATTAATTTCTCCCATCCTCTCTATAAATACTTGTTATATGACAATTAACACACGCCTTTGCCCGTAGAGCCACCCACATCCCTCACACACACATAAATATATAGATTAACTTGATATCGTGCTAAAACCGTTCTTCTCTTATTTCCTAATTTCACCATCTTTCTCTTATCTCCAAATCTTTGGCTAAGCATCTAACATTGCCAGAGTACTACAATGGCTTTATCAAACGTTTGCAAAGAGGTTTGTGAAACGATCATATATATTAATTAATTTGGTTCTTACCGTATGTGAAAATGCTTGCGGTAACTTTTTTTTTTTTATTTTCCCCCTTTAGCTTGCTATAATTGTCTTTCTTTCTCTAGTGTCGGCCCTAGTATTTGATTTGAGAGTTAAATTGAGGGATTCAAATAAAGTAAGGGACAAACTTAAAAATAAAAATTATTCGCATTCTAAATTTAGAGATGTATTTTATCATATAATATATTTAAATTTATTTTTTATCTTATTATTTATTGGAATAAAGTAAGAAATTCTTTATTTGATAATAACTTACACATACAACACACATATATAGTCATTCTCTCATATGTGAAGACCCTTATTTTTTCTTATGAGAACATACTATTAAATTATATAGATTAATAGGGTTAATGGAATATGCTATTGAACTACAAGACTTTATAGCGAATGAAATATCAATTCTACTAAACCATATAACTTAATAATACATCTGCAATAAAAAAAAAAGCCCTAAACATGAGTGTGTGTTTTTTATCTTTTTTTCTATTAGTGTATTGAAACTTTTTTTTTGTCTATTACTATAATATATATATACACACACTAACAGATAAAATATATATAGTTAACAATATATTGAAATTTGTATTTTTTTAATATTTTTAATGATAAGATGCGTTAATTGGAGAAAAACTCCATATATTGAGTGTGCCTGTGGATGTGTGTGCTTTATAAGAAGAATAATTGTTGAAGGTTCCAGTTTTCCTCCGTGGCGGATCATTTTTAGACTTCTTTCCTTGCAAGGTTTTAATATGGTAGGGGCAGAGTAGCGTAAAACGTAACTCCTTTAAACCCAGGTATTGTATATATTGCTAAACAAACTCAATCGAACACTAGAATATAACTGGCAATCTCCCTATTATTATTAGTTAACATGCAGGTTTTGTGTTTGAGTTTGAGGTAGTGGAAACGTGTAGTGCACCATCAACGTGCGTCACCACTGCAATCGTTAAGAGCGAAAGTCAAAAATTTTGATAGAAAGTGAACATGTCTACGTTTCCTTGACCCTCTTTCTTTTTACAGTTTATGCTTATAATCATGAAACATTGTATGATTATAATAAAATAAAATTTAAATTAGTGTCTCTTAAATATTTTAATATTATAATTTTTAAATTATAGTTATACTATCTCGAGATACTAAATAAGATCTTAATTGGAAGATTTAATTTATTCATCCTCATATATATATATATATGTGTGTTAAATTTCAACAATGCTTATATAATGAAGTTGATTGCTTTTTCTCCTTGTATAAACTTTCGCGAATGTCTATATATATGTTTGAACCATTCACAAAGTTATGAGTATTGGTTAATGATGAAAAGTGTGTGTGTGTATAAGTAGAGAATCATCTCCCTGTAACAGACCAGTCGTTCAATGTCACATTTGTAAGCTTGCATTTAGATGTTTAAAAATATTTCAGGTTATCATAAGGGAGAAGATAAAAAATGAGGAAGAGGCAAGCACCCTTGATGGAGCTGTGGATCGGCATGGTCGCCCAGCAATCAAAAGAAGAACTGGAAATTGGATTGCTGGAATTCTTATTTTAGGTAATTAACCATAGCTCATACTTTTGTTCTTAATAAATTATCATAGTCTTCATCTATTACAAGTTGTTAGTAACCACTTGAACAGTTTGGTCTTCGCATACATTTTATCAAAACCCTGTAACGTCAGTTAAGCAGTAATGTTAACATATATGCGTAAGATCCCTTTAACTAATTGATATTTTACGAATTACTATTTTGATTCCTTAATTTTTCTTCAGTGAATCAAGGGCTGGCTACTTTGGCATTTTTTGGGGTAGGAGTCAACTTGGTATTGTTTTTGACTAGGGTTTTGGGGCAGAACAATGCTGATGCGGCAAATAATGTCAGCAAATGGACAGGCACCGTCTATATTTTCTCTTTGCTTGGCGCCTTCCTCAGTGACTCTTACTGGGGAAGATACAAAACTTGTGCCATCTTCCAGGCCGTCTTTGTCATTGTAAGTGATGAAAACAATCGTGCAACTTAGGAATTATACATGCATGCATAAAAATTCAATATAAACGTATAGTATCTCTCCATCGGCTCATTAATTGTCCTAATAATTAAATTATATTGTGTGTGTGTGTGTATTCACGTTCTCGTAGACAATATTTACAGCATTGTAAATATCATTTACAATTTGTAAACTACTTTTCAACACTACAATAAAATATTCTTCATAAGCACGACTCAGTACTCATGTACATCCACATCTAGTTAATTTCATGTAATGTTGCAGGGACTGGTATCATTATCAGCATCAAGTTACGCATTCTTACTGAAACCTAGTGGTTGCGGTGATGAAGGAAATCCATGTGGATCCCATTCATCCCTGCATGTGGCGTTGTTCTATCTGTCCATATACCTAATCGCCCTTGGAAATGGGGGATACCAACCAAATATAGCTACATTTGGGGCAGATCAATTTGATGAAGAGGACCCCAAGGAAGGGCACTCTAAAATAGCCTTTTTTAGCTACTTCTACTTGGCTTTGAATCTGGGATCCCTCTTTTCGAACACGATATTGGGATATTTTGAAGACGAAGGAATGTGGGCGCTGGGATTTTGGGCGTCAGCCGGCTCTGCTACCATGGCACTCATTCTGTTTCTGATTGGGACTCCCAGATACAGGCACTTCAAACCCAGTGGCAATCCTCTTTCCAGGTTTTGCCAAGTGGTAGTTGCTGCAAGTAGGAAATGGAAGGTCCAGATCAGTGATGATGATCATGATCTCTTTTTTAACGAAGCAGATGGAATTAAACAGACTTCCGCGAGGGGGGCTAGGAATATACTCCACACTCAAGGCTTCAAGTAATTAATTAAGTTCATGAATCACTTCAATTTATTCATATATACTTTGTGTGTGTGTGTGCGCGCGCGCGCGCGTGCAAAATGAAGTATTTAGTTATTATCTAATTGATTAATAAGCTGCATGGACGTATGTCTTTGATGATCACTAGTGTCATATATGTACGTTAAACGAATGTAATGGTCTTGCAGATTCTTGGATAAAGCGGTTGTCATCACACGTAAATCTGATAATGATAACAACAACCGGGGAAATGGGGAGAATATTGATATGCCCAATCCATGGGTTCTTTGCACAGTGAATCAAGTGGAAGAAGTGAAATGCATTCTGAGACTTCTTCCAATCTGGCTGTGCACGATACTCTACTCTGTAGTTTTCACTCAAATGGCATCTCTTTTCGTGGAACAAGGAGCTGCTATGAGAACAAACATTTCAACCTTCCACATCCCACCAGCAAGCATGTCTAGTTTTGACATTCTGAGTGTTGCTGCTTTCATATTCATTTACAGGCAAGTTCTAGATCCACTTGTTGCAAGACTAACGAAGGAGTCAGGGGCAAGAGGTTTCACTGAACTTCAGAGAATGGGAGTTGGTCTCGTAATAGCAATAATGGCAATGATTTCAGCAGGAGTTGTGGAAATATTCAGGTTAAAATACGCAACCAAAGATTGCAACAATTGCGAAAGCAAAGCAAGCACATTGAGCATATTTTGGCAAATTCCTCAGTATGTACTAATAGGAGCATCAGAGGTGTTCATGTACGTGGGTCAGTTGGAGTTCTTCAATGGGCAGGCACCAGATGGGTTAAAGAGCTTTGGTAGTGCATTATGCATGACATCCATATCACTGGGAAATTACGTGAGTAGTCTGCTTGTGACAATAGTGATGAAGATCTCTACAAGACCCGGTTGGATCCCGGGAAACCTAAACAAAGGACATCTAGACAGGTTTTATTTTCTATTAGCAGCTTTAACTACAGCTGATCTCTTTATCTACATCATGTGCGCTAGATGGTACAAGTATATCAAGTTTGAGGAAAGGACCGTGGGGGATAAGGAGCATGACTTGATCGATCAGTGCGTGTGACTTGTGAGGCTCAACTTAATTATACTATTAAATTTTCCTCAAACTTAATTATCCATCAAATAAAATGAAGTGAGGGAATTTGTGTTGTATTATTATTATTGTATTCTGCCATGAAACTAGGGAAGTGAATTGACGCCTCTTTTCATTTCCCTAGTGGAGCACACCACAAGCTGAAGCACTACAGAACAATTAATTAATTATTCTTAATTTGCAGGCAAGCGTTGTTTGTATTAATCGATGTTATATATCAATGTTTTGTTTTATCTTGCGTTGTCTCGGTAGTGCCACTACTGCCACTGATACATCATTCGATACAGCAATGTTCGCATTTCGGTGAATTAAGTAGCATTGCGTCTTCTTTCATGGAAGAAAGAGCATTGGGCTTCTGCAGAGTGGACACACACTAAGCATGCGGTCAAGCCCACAAGGCCGCACTTTACACGGGATGAAAAAATAAAAATAACGATAAAAACAGTAAACTCATAAATTTTTTTACTTGAACCACTTTACCAATAATGAAAAAAAAAATCACCGCCTTCAGTGACTGATATTTGGTCAACCCGAGAGCAATTATCTGCACGTAACGTTTGATTAATTCCGTCGCTTTATTTCCCGCTGGCTGCCGTCAATCTTAACCGTACCACATCTCCGAGAAATCATCATTGGTGGCACTCCCTCTCCCGTCATCCATTTTCCAGGTGATGTTTTTTTTTCCCCTTCCTTTGGCGAACTGCTTTCGCTTCGTGTGTGAATTTTGTTGTTAATTCATTGTTTGATGCATTCACATTTGAAGTCAAACACGAACGGTATTCTTTTATTCAGCTCGTCTTTTATATGATATCGATTTTGTTAATTTTAGCGGACACCATTAGTTTATTCTTTCTAGGGTTTTCGTGCCGTAGAAGCTGCTGCCTTTGGTTTATTGATTGGTGTGAGGGAGGAGATAATATCATTATTCGTAACTGATATGAACTTGGTGGAAAACATAAAAGTTTGTACAGGAAGAGGAATTGAGTGAACTTAACTAAAGAGATGGCAGTGGGACAGAGAGCCGTGACGACGTTGCCCATTCTGATGAGAAGCTTAAGGAAGGGCTCCCCAAAGGCTACTTCAAATCAACCATTGCCATCCCTTAGACGTGCTTTCTCTCTTTATGATCAAATCAATCTCATTGACAATGTACCCGAGGATCAGCTTCGCTTCCAAGGGTTTCATTCTTCCTTATATATAAACACTAGTCTTTTGGTTCTATGGTTCCTTTACTGTTTAGCTTAGTTCCTTGTTTATCTTTTACAATTCCTAAATTTCATTATGTAGGTACACTGACACAGGCTTCACAGTGAATGGGATTCAGTATGAAGGTAGCCTGCTTTGTATTGGAAATCTGCTCATGTCTTGGACTCCCAAAAAGTTCTCTGAGATTACTCCTAACAGGTATCTATCACCTCTGCTGCTTTTTGCTTCTATAGTCTTTTGTGGGAGTTGATTGTCATATTAGTGATTCTAGAGTTTTGGCTGTGGTGTTTTCTTTTGGATCACAACCACATTGTCCTGCCATTAACACTCTTTGTATGCAATAGACTGAAGATTTAACATCTATATTCATGACCTGAAACTAGCGTCATTTATCTCTAAAATTGATTCATTCTCTTATACCTCCTAAAATACATGTTTAAACATGAATAATACCCAATTTGTTGCTTAGACTCCTGCTTCATTTTTTCGCTTCAAATTTGTAGTTTGTGATGTTTATGTATAATGATACCTGATATATTATTATCTTTTTATCGTGTGCAGTCTATCTATCTTCCAACTTGTGCGGCCTATTCCAGGTGAGAGTTTAATCTTCATCTTATGGGTAATAAATGTGGTGAAACAAAAGGAACATAAGGCTTTACAGCCTAATCATTTTGTACCCCTTTTGGATGATCCAACTCATTTGATTGGGAATTTACATGAATGTGCAAAATCCAAGTCTCAAGACTGACCCTTGACAAAATGCCACTTGTTTTTCTTGGAAATTATATATATATATATTGCAAACTACTTGTATTGGATTTATTTTTCTCCAAACATTTGATTATTAAAGTTTTAACCTTAATATTGTCTTTTTTTTGTTGGGGGGGGGGGGGGGTGGGGGGTTGGGGGGCAAGAAGTTTTGCTGTGCATCCTATTTATTTATTCTCAACATCTTTGAGAACTGATAAACATTTCCTTGAGGCTGGTCTGAAGAAACTTATGCCATTGACTTACTAAGAAACAAATGACAAATAATATAACCAACCTCATGCTTTGATGGTGGGGTGAAATTGACATGCTTTATAGAAATCGGCTGCTCTCTGTTCATTTTTTTCTTGTCCCTCCTTTTGCTGATCTTAGTTTGTGTGAAATTTGTTTCAGAAATTTTGATCCTTGGCTGTGGAAGGTACATTTTACCTGTGGATTCTGAACTTAGACAGTTCATTCGGTCTACTGGCATGAAGTTAGAAGCCGTTGACTCGGTATTATCTTTGTTAATTATTGATTTTAGTTAATCTTAACCTGTTGCATTTATGCTTTATATTGGTAGTGTGCCATATGAGAAAGCTTAGTACATTGTTAATACTTAATAGGGGTTGATAAAGTTTGGTTGTTGTCAAAGAAATTAACCAGAAAAATTCTGTGAAAGTAGGAAAGGAAGATTCATAAAAAATTCGGCATTGATCTAAAGCTTTGAGAGCCCTGTGGGATATTGCAGGACAGGAATATCGAATAAGTATTAATTGTGGTGAAATCAATGAATTCTGCTGAAAGTTCCATCACGTAGCATCACTGGCTATGTAACTTGATAAAATCTTTACATCTCTATCTCTGTTTTTTTGAGCATGCACCTTCAAAGGTATAATTTGTTGTCCAGATAAGTAGTGAGGAATGATATGATGATATCTTCTGTTTACAATGGGAAGCGTGAATGTACAACCCCGAAAGTTTGACTTGAAACAAGTGCTGACAGCTCCTATGGCTTTCATTACTATTCTGATGGATGCTCTCTTGTGCAGAGGAATGCTGCATCAACTTATAACATACTGAATGAGGAAGGTAGAATTGTGGCTGCTGCACTTCTCCCCTATGGAGTTTCGTCCTAATGCAAATGCTTAGATATATATACACATAGGCTAATCTCAAATTAATTACCCAGTCGTGCGGTTTGGTTACAGCCTGGTCTTGATTGATATCAGATATCTTGATTTTGTGCCAAGTTTTGTAGTATGCTAAATCTCAAAACTAGCCAGCGGTGGCTGATTTTGTAATTAAGTTGGATAGATTTTGTTTTGGGCCACTGAGGTGGTGTTGGATGACATGAGATAGCATCTCACGTTCCGTGAAACACAAGTAATTTCTGCATTCTTGTCATGGGGTTATTCACAATTGTCTTGCCACTAAAATTATTTTTCTGTGCTAAATAAATAAATAACTGGATCATCGTGTCTAGTTTCACTGTTTATTAATATTACTAATCAGTCGAAGTTGTTCTGTTAATTATTGTAATAATTTTTAGAGGTGAGGGAAGGTGTTATTTCTTTCCCAATGTAATATGGTAAAAATCTTTTCGCAATATGAAAGTTAGTATTCCACTAACAGTAGAAAATGAAGTGTATCTTCTGAGACGTTAATATTGGAATGGTAATTATTACAATATAGTAGCGTACAATGCCAAGTAGGAGTAACATAGTAGTTGCTTTCTGAGATGTTGTTAAGTAATAGAAGCGAAGACGTTGGGAAGTCATCAGAGATATTATGGTTGTCCTCTTGGGATGTGATGCGGCTTGATGTCATCAGAATCAGAATTGCTCTTTTTAACAAAATGGAAACCCAAAGGATACCTGTACTCCCCTGTTCCAAGACACCGGGAGCAGTAGATGAGTCCGCCGCCGCCGCAAATCCTGCACCATTTTGGCCATTCTCCTCTAGGAAGCATTGTTAAATGAGTCTCGTTTGTCCTGCCTACGCTCACGAGTAAGAACAGGCAATAATAATGAAGTCAACAGTCAAGGGGAAATTTACCTTTTCCAGAGCAGTTGCAGCAATCAACTCTTCCGGTACCATGGCACACAACACACGGTGGGTCCGGCTTCTTCCTTGCTAGTTTCCGAACATTTGACTGCAACCCAAAACCAAAACCAATCACACGAGCAAAGGCTCAATTCTTTCTTTTTTTCAAAGCTGTAGCCTCTATGAATGGATAAAATCATTTTTCTTTTCTTTTTGAGTAAAACAAAATAAAATAAAGCACGGCTTGCCTCCGTTCGAACCACCCAAGATGGCTTATTAAAAGACAAGGAAAGAGGAACCCCGTTGCTTTTGCTTTTATCTTCTATTCGATTTCGAACTACTGCTGACAGAGTTGCTGTTCTCACCACACCCAGTCCTAGCATCTTTCTTTTTCTTTCCTCCCTGAATTGATGTCCTGCGCCGTCCTCCCGTTCTGTATTGTTTTATTTTCTCTTTTTTTATTCCCCCTCCCCTTTTCACTCTTTTTTTTTGTCTTTTTTATCTACTTTCCTTCTTCTTCCTCCTCTTTTTCAAAAAATAAACTGCATTAATTAATTTTTCTATTCTTCAACAATTCGGGTTGATGGCAGACTTTTGACACACAATTATGTACTTAGCCCTAAATTGCACAACAAACCGGTAAACGAGAGTCAAGATATCCCGATATTATATTCTATATAATTATAGTAAAATCTTATATTTAACACAAAGTAATTTACACGTAGTTTAAAAAAAATTTATCTAAATATGAACTAAACATCACTGTAAATAAACTCCACATTATAATAAATTATAATTTTTTAAAATTGTCTTAATAAATTTAAAAAAAGAATTCTATGTTAGTAATTATCTGTATATTGCAGAATATGTATATGTTATAGCTAATACTTGTTGAGAAATAAACGAAGAATCTAGGTTTATGACCATATGCGACATGTCAGTTTTCTAATCTAGGAATGGATGACATGTTGGTTGTCTTGAATTGGAGAGCTGCATGACAAATTTGTTGTGTCGGTTGAATAAGTTGCTCACGTGACGAGACACAAGTCACTTACTCAAAACAACAGATGAAGTTAGCATTTTAGATGAGACCTTGTGTAACACCATGTTCTATAGTTTTAAATTATAGAATTTTTATTTTATAAGAATTTATAAATAATATTATTGTCTTTATTATTTATTAATAATGATTATTCATGGAATAATTTTTGAAAATATTTACTTTTCATAAATTTAATAGATTTTGTTGAGACTCCCTATAAATTTATATTTTTCCTCATTTTCCACTCTTCTATAACTCTAAGTCCATAATATTTTCTTCTATTGTCTTTACTACTTATTATTCTCTTCCTCATACCCTAAGACTCAAACCCTTATTTAGGAGATAATATTAATGATTGATAACTTTTACTTTCCTTATTCCCCACAAGTTTTCTTATCGCTCTATTTAAGGTTCTATTAATATGGTTTTAGACTGTTACATACTATTATGCATAATTTAAGATATGTTTAAGTGTATTTAAGGCTTTGATTTATTGTTGAGTTTTGATGCAATGAACACATTGAATAATTCTGATAGCATGGATATCTCAAATTGAACACATATTTTATGAATGATTCTTAAGGAAAACATTATCTTTCTAAAAACTAGACATATAAGGTTTATTGAATAAATTTTTTTCATAGGATTTGACTTCATTTTCAAATTTATATGTATTTTTGAATCATACATTGCTGCGCTATAAAACTGCAACTTCAGCTGAATGAAAAACTTCACAAAATTATTTATAGTAACAAACAAATTCTAAAATTCTAAAATTTTAAACAAAGATTAATATATGTGTCTAGTATGACAATTTTAGTTTTATAATTTTTTTATTAGTTTATGATTTTATAAAAATCTAGGAACACATTCTATTCAATTAAGTCACTGTAAAACTATTTTAAATGTGTTAAAAAATAAATAGTTTTGAAAATATTTTTAATATCAAATCCTCTTGAAAAGTTTACATGAGATACTCATGGATGTCTAAAATAATTTTATAAAATATTTTGTGTCACTCTGATTTTTTGATTAAAAGTTAAATTTATGTTGTTTTATTGTAATATCTTGTTTTATGAAATTTATGGATTAAAACATATGTTTTAATGAAAAGAAAGCTTGCAATATTTTTGGTACTGATAAGCCTACTTGTTGAGAGTTGTATTTATTATTGGAGTTAGAGATTCATTACCTTTTGCTAGTTAAAGAAAAGACGGATAAACTCATATTTCTTATAAGTTTGTTTATTTTATAAACTTGTAATTGAGGAGTTTTAAGACTTTTATTATATTTATGTCTTTGGAAAGACTACTAAGTGTTAGACACATGAATTTGTGATTTTATTTAATTTAAAAATTTGAGATATCTTAATTTGAGTTTTTTTTGTAAGAATTTTAATTTAAGAGTAATTTCCTTCTGTGCGTGCTTCACACATATTAGATTTGGACTGTTACATTTTGACATGTGTCCATCCGCTATTTCAAATGGCTGTTAAAGATGTTAAAATGAGAGGGAAGTTTGCTAACAAACCAAAAACGATGAACAGTTCTCTACGGGTTCTTTCTAGGGCAATTTCTTGTTGTACATAAAGTCTCATGACCTGTCACATGGCTAGAGTGAGTGAGTGACAGTTTCTCTAAAACATCTGTATCTTGTAAAGCCAAATCAGTGAAAGCTCCTTTTCCTTTTCACAGTGGATTTAGGCCTGATTGTGGCCAAACGACTATAATCCTTTTATGTCTATATGTGTGATTGATTGAGTTTCACTGACTTGATTTTCTTTTGTTTCTTGATAATCACATCAGTATCATCATAAAGTTCAGGTTGATTACTAGTTATTCTTAGATTGAAGATTAATTGAGTGGGTCTTGGGGGATCAAAATCGGTTCTTTGCTGGTCTTGGTCCAACAAGATTCACGATAGAATAAAATATTTTTAAAGTTGCTTGTTCTATTCCTTAAAATGCTACTTAATTATTATACATTATTTATTAAATTTTATATTGAAAAAAAAGTAAGGAGAATGTAAATTTTATATTTTTAAGATGAGTTTACATATTTCTAACACCCCCACACACATGTATATAAATTAATTTTTCAAAACTTTATCTATTTTTCTTCACCGCTACTAGCCATTGGATTTGGTAAACTGTACTAATTAATTATTAATATAGTGTATACTTTACTTATATTTCACTTACATGAATAATTATGTTAAAATAATAATTTTTTAAATATGCCTCTTAAGTTATAACATTTTTATATAACAATAAAATTAATTTGTCTCAAAATTATAATTATAAAGATATTTTGTTGTATTACTTTTGTGTACTGACTAATTCATTTGAGGAGCTCGTCGATGTGATTCCAAATCCCTCACTCCCCAGGCAACAATTATTGTTATTATCCGATTTTTTGTTGGTAAAAAGCATGAAAATTCAGCTTGCAAGTATCTATTCTTTTATTTTATTTTTCTTGGTAATTGTATCAAGCAAACGCAAACGCTTACTTCTTGAACCTCAAAACGACCTAAAAAAGTTTTCCGAATCTTGGTCATAAAACTTGCCGCATTAATCGTTTTAAAGCATGCATGCATACATGCATAATGTACATGCAATAAGATAAGGCCACTGTCACGGTCTGTTCCAACTGCTAGACCTCGACCCCTTCCTTTGCCCCTTCTTCGAGCTATGTTGCTGCAACAATAACAGTGGGAAATAAGGATAGAACAGTTGATAACACGCCTCAGTTTGTGAATTTTTTGGATGCCTTTATTGAATAAACTATGCTGAATTCATACACTGCAAAACTCTGCATCTTAGCAACGAAAGCGCAACTAATAACTAAAAATAGCAAATAAATCAGACTTGTACACATTATTCGGAATAGTGACCAACTACTTTGATTGACTCAATAGAATTAAAAGAGTAATTAAAATAAAGTGCTGCAGACTCGTAACATTCCTTCCCCCAGGAATATGTACGCTTGATATTTTTATATTACTTTCCACATATAGGTAAAATAAACAAGTTATAACATTCGTATAATATACTAATACGACAGCACTTCACCCCAGTCCAGTCCGCACCACCTCAAGGCTCAAATCAAGTCTCTGGACGGGCTCGGTGGTGGCAAATCACAGAAACAACAAGAATGATGATATGGACTTCATTGATTAATATCAGATATCAGTATTCAGTAGTGGTTGCTGGTGGCAGCCGCAGCCACCAATGCCAAATGAATTTATTTCCCTTGATACTTGAAGATTGCTAAGAATCTGGATTGCCCCTAATTAATTATGTCGACCTGCCACGCTGTTGAAATTTTGAGATCTCATGGAATACTCCTGTATAAGTTGAGAGAAGAAAGAATCCTCTCTCTCTAGCAGCTTTGCCGGTGAGTCATACTCTGCAATTCTTCCTGTTCAATTTAACCGAAATGAAAATAAAACAAGTTAAAACTCAATTTCTCTTTAAAATCTTTCAGTAAGTATGTAATGTAAGCAAGCAAGTGAATAAATAAATGGTGTAATCAGGGATGCGTCCTTTGCTCTTAGGCTTGCTTACCGTCACTAAGGACCAACACAAGATCACTATCTATTACAGTGTGGATTCGGTGAGCTATCGTGACTACAGTCCGATCTTTGAACTCTTGACTAATGATCTTCTGTATGACACCATCTGTTGCAGAATCCACTGATGCTGTAGCTTCATCCAGAACCAGAATACTGCTTTTCTTCAGTAACGTCCTGCCTAGACAGAATAACTGCCTTTGTCCCACACTCCAATTTTCACCATTTTCAACCACTGCAAGCATGTTATATGATACACGTTACATGTACATGTAGTAAATTTTCACTTCAAAATAAAGAGCAAGGGCCCTTATTTTTTTCATTTTTTCAGGTGGACGTGTTTTTAAACCATGAGCTTTAAGAGAATTAATTTTTAACTTCAAAACGTGTTCTTATTAAAATAAAAATCAGAACGCCCGCATCTAACAATTAGGAGAACACATATATATTCATCATATATGTGTATATATGTGTGTGTACACACGCATATTTATGTCATTACAGTCCGTCCAGGCCAAATATGATGAACCAGACCTGTGCTATCCAACTTCTCTTCCTTGGCACGCACTAACTCACCAAGTTGACATTTATCCAGAGCCTGAAATACAATAGCAAAGTGGGTTATTTTGACTTTTAGTAATTATAAAAGATGATAGCAGTCCGCAGATGAAATGTCTGGATAAAGTTCTTTCCAATTGAATTCTTTACAGAATATTTTAGGTGCTCAGGAAGGAAATCATTTGATGAGAACGAATGAATGGATTACCTCCCACACTTGTTTGTCAGAATATTGAACCAGTGGATCAAGGTTTCCTCTAACCGTTCCGTCAAAGAGTGTTGGGTCCTGTGGAATGATGCCCAGCCTTGATCTTAAGTCATGAAGGCCTATTTTGGTAATGTCCACATTGTCGATTATAATTCTTCCCATTGTAGGTTCCACAATCCTGAATATGGCCTGTATAAGGGTTGATTTCCCACTTCCTGTCCTCCCAACTACACCGACTTTCTTCCTTCCCGGAAATGTGCAGCTTATATTTTTCAGGACAGTTGGGAGATGCACAGCGTATCGAATCTGCAAAGATAAGTCAGTAATAAGTTAGTGTAAGTGATTTAATCAAATGATGTCAGTTATGACAGATACGGATTATTTCATTTGCAAGTCTGTATCTGCAAGGCATGTACATAAAATTAATTCCAATATGTGGGCGCTATATTTAATTATTTATTTATTTCCTTTTCTCTTTTTTGTATTTTTTGTGGACTAATTTGGTGCAAAATGAATAACAAACATTTTTAAATTTTAAATTTTGTATATTTTAAACATTGTTATAGAAGCTTTAAATTACCTGCAAATTTTGGAAGCTTATTGTTCCAACGTCTGGCCAGTTACTTGGAGGTCTGCACTCTTCAGTTACTAGGGGGGCTTCACTTGGTATATTTGAATACTGAAGTATTCTTTCTACGGAGATCATTTTATTTTCTGCATTGCATATGTTCCATATAATGGAAGCTTGCAGCACATTCAAATTTATTCCATATGTTACTGCCAACCCTGCAATACCTGTTGAACGAGAACCAAATTCTTGTCAGCTTCATATACTGTTAAATAGAGTCAGTAGTTACCTTGTAGAGGATAAGCGCTACCAAACAATTGGATTTGGTAAACTACTTGGCATGATGTGCATAACTATCGATATTCACTCTTGGGAAGCGCTATGGAATACTCACTTGGATTTATTACTCCTTCAGGAAGGGTCACCAGCACAACCAATGAGAAAGCAAAGACAAAATTGGACAGTAAATTTAGTCTAAAACAAAGCCATTCCATTGCTGAGACATTGTGAAACCATGGCCTTGAATGATTGTCAATAAGGCTGAGGTTCGCGTTCGTGAAACGATCTTCTTGATCAAAAGCATGGATTGTGGCTGCACCTGCTAGTGATTCTGCGAAGTGGTGGAGGATTGGAGCTCTTTGTATCTCAGCCAGACGCGCCAGTTCTCTAGCTGTTGGTATGTAGTATTGCTGCAGTAATCACACATTGGATCAAAGTTAATACTAGGAATTGATTTAAATTTGGAATTCTTGTAGTTTTTACCGAAGGTGAATTCTCTTACTTGATACCATATGCAGATAGCAGTCACTGGAATGAAGATAACAAACACTTGCCACGCTACTTGTGACATCACTCCAATAGTCCCCAGAATCTGTATTATTGAGAAGGCACACCAACCTAATCTGCCCGGCAGTTCCAAGTCTAGCACACTCTGATCGTTTGATGCCTGCAAATGAAGTAATTTAACAATTAAAACCATCAATCATCTTTAGAACTACAGCTTTTGGAATCTCTAGTACAAATACATATGAATTAAGACATTGTATCTTTTAACTGAAAGCAAAATCAAAATGATACCTACCCGGTTTAAGATTCTTCCGGTTGGAGTTGAGTCAAAAAATGCCATTGGAGCTCGATGTACACTGTGCAGCATGTTGGTGAATAGCTTTTGGGCTGTTCGGAGCCCTGTTATTGCTACCAACATGGCTCGTAGCAGAACACACAGTGAACTTCCAACGGCAAGTAGTGTATAAACAAGTAATATTAAATTCATCCCTAATGTTGGCTTGCCTTCACTTGTAGGAGGAGAAGCCCATGCCATCCAGTAGTTACTAGCCACTTGTAATACTTGGAATGATGACTGAGCCAAGAGTATGATAGGAATCAGGCCTCCACCTTTCACTGCAGTTAAATAAGACCAGTAAACTTCTTTCCCAATGCTTCCCTTCTCTCTTTCTTCTTCTTGCACCAGTTTTCCTCCCTGGTCTGTTATCTCCAGGGAGAGCTCGTGCTCTGAGTCATGCTGTGAGTGTGAGTGTACTAGCTTCACATTTGAAGTGGAATCACTGTTGAGTTCACTCTCAGGTGTCGGGTCTTGTGATGTCCTGCTGGAAGTTTCAACTGTGAGAACTGACTCTAGAGCTTGACTATGAGCACCAACTAGAACTTCAAATCCTATGTTTTGCTTCAGAAGTTCTTCGAATCTACCAGCTTGTGCAATTCTTCCATTTTCCATCACCTGCTGAGTTTTATATTAGTTGGAGTTTACAACTTTAACACTCTGGAAAATGTTTTTTATGACTGAAAATATGAGAAAAGTTTTGCTTGTAGCTGTTAGATTGTGTGTTAATGTTATACTCGTGCAGAGCATATGACTGAGCTGAGTTGGGTTATCATAAGCATGTGCAGGTGTACTGGTGGTGTGTGTAGCTGAGCTATATAGTGGTTAACGGATATTATGCTGATGTGTCCAAGTTGTTATGTGAAGATTCTGGAATTGTTGAAAGAATTGACAGATGGCATATTGTAATACAAACCTGTTAGCAGTTTTTTAATCAGTATAAATAGAGCAACACAAGCTCAATTGTAATATTCTGAGATTCAATATACTAATAATATTCAATATACTAATAAGATTTTCTTAGATTTTCAACATAATCAATTTTCTCTTGTTTTCTTTTCAAATCAAACAAGTGCATCAATTCTAATATGGTATCAGAGCCATCAAATATGGCAAATCAAACTAATACATCTTCATCATCACTTTCTATCAATTTTGTTCAAGCAATTACACTTGCTCGTTACAATTATCTAGTTTAGAAACCACAGGTTCGTGTAACAATCTTGGCTAATGGTCTTGAAGGATTTATCAATGGTGGCAGCGTGTGTCTAGAACGCTTCATTACTGAGTCAATTAGAGAATCAAGTAAATCTAGAGCTCAGGTTTACAAATGCAAGAAAATCCAGAATACATCACTTGGATAAAGACTGATAAGCTTTTGCTCAGTTGGATGCTTTCATCAACGGTGGATAACGTACTGATCATGATAACTAATTGTGAAACATCACTTGAGCTATAGGAAATACTTGCTGAGATTTTTATGTCACAATCTAAGGCAAGGTATATGCCTCTGAAAATGCAGATTCAGTCAACGAAGAAAGGCTCTCTTTCTGTGAATGACTACTTTAACAAGATGAAAAAGATTTCTAATAGTTTAGCCATTGGAGGTAATGCTATTTCTTCTAATGAACTGCTTATGCATCTGTTAATTGGATTAGATGATAGCTTTGAATCACTAGTTACTAATATACTCACAAGACTTGAAAGAAAAAAACTCACAATAGAAGAAGTTTACTCAATGATGCTTAGTCATGAAATCATACTTGAAATAAACAAAGGCAAATTACAAAATGAAATCTTGCATGATATGACTGCTAGATTTGCTAAAAAAAGATTAGTCTATGGTAGATTAGGTTATGCTAAAAAGTTAACTCTAGAAATTTTAGAAGTAATGACGCTAATAATGCTGGTGGTAGTGCTAGTTTTAATTCTAAAAAAGAAATAGTTTGTCAAATTTATTTTATTCCTGGTCATAGAGCCTATAAGTACAAAAATAAGTTCAATCAAAATTTTATACCAAGGAATAGAAACCTTGGTGGTAGTTATAAACTAAGAGATGGTCAGAATTTTCAAGGTTTTGCAGGGAATAATCAAAATATATATGGCAAAGACCCTGATTTCACCTCTGGTTTTACTAACTATGGACCAAAATTTAGATCAAATTTTCCTAGGCAGAATGGCCCTTTATGGTTATATGGCTTATCAGAGTCCAAGCAACATATATCCTAACGGTGTAGCTGAACTCTATGGAATGAATGGCAACTACAATAATGTTTTTCTAGGAGCAACACCAACTATGTATGCTGGAATATCTCTTACTACCTCTGCAAATGTACCTTAGGCAAATTTTAGTACTGTAGTTGATCCAGCCTGGTATATTGACTCTGGAGCAACAAATCATATTACTCATGATGCAGGTATCTTCTCTTAATACTTAGCCTATAATGGTACAGAAAAATTATATATAGGAAATGGTATAGGATTACCTATTTGCAACATTGGATCTGCTATCATTCAAACCTCAATTGCAGCACATGTTTATTTACATAATATTCTGCATGTTCGTTCTATTACCAAAAATCTTATTAGTGTTTCCAAATTACTCGCTGATAATAATATCTTATTGAATTTCATCACAATGCTTATTTTGTTAAGGCCAAGAATGCAGAGATCATATTGCTCAAGGGGATTGTTAAATGAGGTCTATATCAAGTTAACAATTTAGCAACAGTCAATTGTAATATCAATTTTTCTAATTCTCAGTCACAGTTATCCAAATCAGTCTCTGAGTCAGTTTTCAATTCAATAAATCATCAAGTGTCAATGTTCACTCAATTGAGTTCTTCAAATATAATTAGGTCAAGCCAATGCTCTAAATGCTCCTCTCAATTCAATAAAAATATATCAATAACATTTGCAACCTCTTATATCAAATCCCTTGATTCTAAATTATTGCACAAAAGAACGAGACATCCAACTATTCATGCTTTAAAATAAATCATGAAGACATTAGATGTAACTTTTACTATTGATAAACAAATTAAACTAAATTTTTGTGAAGCCTGTTAGTTTGGCAAATGCATATGCAACATTTTCCCTCTATCGAAACTTCAACCACACAGCCATTTGAGTTATTCCATGTAGACCTTTGAGGATCAGCTCCTATACAATTTTCTTAAGGCTATCACTATTATTTTCATATTTTAGATGATTATACCAAGCTCACTTGGATTTTTCCACTCACAACCAAATTATAGACATTGTTAGTTTTCATCTCCTTCAAAATCATGATATAAAATAGCTTAAATAGAAAAATTAAATGTATTCAAATTGATTAGGGGGAGAATTCAGACCTTTTGTATCTTACCTCTCTAAACAAGGCATCCAGTTTAAACATCCATGTTCATATATTCATTATCAAAATGGAAAAATTGAAAGAAAATACAGACATATAGTTGAAACTGGTTTAACTCTCTTAGCACAAGCTCATCTACTTTTAAAATTTTTGTGATATGCCTTTCACACAACTACCTTTCTTATCAACAGACTTCCTACTCCTATCTTGAATAATAAATCACCTTTTGAAATACTCTTTCATAACATTCCAGACTACACAATTATGAGAGTATTTGGTTGTTTATGTTATCCCTATCTCAGGCCTTATAATTATCACAAACTTGTATTTAGAACTGATAAATGTGTCTTTTTTAGGTATAGTTCTCTTCATAAAGGTATCATTGTTTCCATTCTTCAGGGAAAGTCTATATCAGTAATCATGTTGTCTTTGATGAATCTTTATTTCCATTCAAATCCAATGAGTTTGTATCCTTACAATCTGATTCATGTTCATCTTTAGTTCTTGATTCCTTTACCAATTATTTCATAATTCAATCTTCAATTCAAAATGCTGCTCAACTTGATGACTCTTCTTCTCAATCTCTAACACCAGTAAATAATCTCAGTATTTCTTAACCACATTCTTTAACCCCACCAGCATCAAACCAACCACATGAATCGGTTCCATTAAACCAATCAGATCAACCTCTACATCAACTATCCTTACCACCACAATTCACAATTGGTCATCACATGATTACCAGATCTAAGATAGGAATCTTTAAACCCCAAACAACATATATAGCTAGCTATTCATCTATTCCATCAGGACTTGCCTCAGTATCAGAAGCATTGTAGAATCCCAAATGGTTTCAAGGCATGAAAGATGAATATCACGCCTTATTGGATAATAATACTTGGATCCTTATTCCTCAATCTCATCCAGTTAAAATAATTGACAACAAATCGATATATAGAATTAAATATAATCATAATGGTAGTGTTTCCAAATTTAAGGCTAGACTTGTAGTCAAAAGTTTCCACCAGGTTCAAGAGGTTGATTATAATGAAACATTTAGCCTAGCTGTAAAAGCATTTACTGTTAAGATCATTCTTAGTCTTGTAATTGAAGGTTGGATAATACTTGCAGTTTAAGATCACCCAGACAGGTGGATATTAATAATGTTTTTCTTCATGGTTATTTGACTAAGGAAGTATACATGCAACAACTTAAAGGTTTTGTTGATCCATCAAAGCCTAGTCATATTTGTAAGCTTCAAAAAGCTATATATGGTTTGAAACAAGCTCCTGAGCTTGATTTGATAGACTTTAAAAAGTGTTAACTGTTTAATGGGACTTCCAGAATTCAAAGTCTGATACTTCATTATTCTTTAAGAAAGTTGAGGGCCATTTATTACTTGCTCTTGTGTATGTTGATGATATCATTGTAATAGGTCCCAATTCCCAACTTATTCAGCAAGTTATCAACAATATGCAAACTACCTATGCTCTTAAGGATCTTGGACAACTTAATTACTTTCTTGAAATTTAAGTCGTTATAAATCGAAATGGTCTGCATCTCTCACAATCTAAGTATATCTCAAATCTTCTCAAAAGGATTAAAATGACAGATTGTACTCCTTATTCCACACTTATGTCAGTAGGCACTCATTTCACTAAAATCGATAGTGATTCCTTTACTAATATCACTCTCTATAGGAGTATAATTGGTGCCTTGCAATATGCAACACTCACAAGACTAGAAATAGCATTTCCAGTAAATAAACTTAGTTAATTCTTACTACTCCCACTATCAATCATTGGCAAGCCTGTAGGAGAATATTGAGGTATCTTAAAGGTACTCTTCATATGGGGCTACAATTTTACAGTCATGGTATTATGCATATAAACTGCTTTAATGATGCTGATTGGGCAAGTGATCGAGATGATAGAAGATCCATAGCTGGATATTATGTCTATTTTGGTTCGAATTTAGTTTCCTAGTGTTCAAAAAAAGTAGGCAGTGGTTTCAAGGTCATGCACTAAATTAAAATATAGAGCTTTGGCATCAGTAGCTTCTGAAGTTCTGTGGATAAAATCTTTACTAACTGAGCTTGGCATCTCTTTTTCTTCAACTCCTGTCTTTTGGTGGGATAATCAGAGTGCTGCAGCTCTCACTAGCAATCCAAACTTCCATTCTCACACTAAACATATTGAATTTAATGTCCATTTCTTGCGGGACTAATCACAGTATTCAGGTCAATTATGTTCCTAGTGCTCTCAATATTGTTGATATTCTTACCAAAGCACTAGCTCATCATCCATTTCATTCTCTTTGTTCCAAGCTCAACCTTATTGTATTAGGTTGAACTTGAGGGGGATGTTAGATTATATGTTAATGTTATATTCATGCAGAGCATATGACTGAGCTGAGCTGAGTTGATTTATCATAAGCATGTGCAGGTATATAGGTGGTATGTGTAGCTGAGCTATATAGTGGTTAACATATATCATGCTGATGTGTTCAAGTTCTAATGCAAAGATTCTAAAATTGTTGAAAGAATTGACAAATGGCATATTGTAATAGGATTAGAGAAATATTTGTTAGTGAGTTGGTTATAAAGTAACAATAACTTGTTAGCAGTTTTGTAATTAGTATAAATAGAGCAACACAAGCTCAACAATTGTAATATGCTGAGATTCAATATACTAATAAGATTTTCTTAGATTCATAATCAATTTTCTCTTGTTTTCTTTTTAAACCAAACAAGTGCATCAATTCTAATAGGAGCACATGTTGTTTCCGAAAAAGAACAGATCTCTCGGGCCTTTTCCTATGCTTTTCCACTGGTCAAAGATATTTTAATCCTTCGCAAATCCCTCTCCATGGATTGGTATGGCCATCCATTTATTTTCCAATGACTGAAAAATAAGCAGTGATTTTGTTCAGAATTGTGCTTACCAGAATGATATCTGCTGCCGGGAGGAACTCAACTTGGTGGGTAACATAAAGCACGCTCTTGTCTTTCAGTATTCCCATCAAGCAGTCCTACAGAGATTAATTGTACAATATTCAATGTTAGAAGTTCTTGTAGTTACTATGAAAAGCAGGGCAAATGAGATATGCGTACTACGATCTTGCTCAAGGAACTCACCTTAAAGAGCTGGGTGCCCGTATGAGCATCGACGGCGCTGAAAGGGTCATCAAGTAGATAAATATCAGCATCCTGGTAAACTGCACGAGCAATCTGTATTCTCTGCTTCTGTCCTCCACTCATATTTATCCCCCTTTCTCCAATCTCTGTTAAGTCACCGGAGGCGAACAGCTCAAAATCCTTCACCAGGGCACATGCTTTAACTGTTCTGTCATACTTGCAACTGTCGTATTGATTTCCAAATAAAATATTCTCCCTGATATTTCCTGTCAGTATCCAAGGTGACTGAGGAACGTAAGCCTTTGTACCACTGATCTTAACTGTTCCTGCCAGCTTCTGTATTTCCCCGAGAATGCATGAAAGCAAACTGGATTTGCCCGAACCCACTGTCCCACAAATCGCAACCTTCATACCCTTCTTAACTTTCAACTGTATTCCATCAAGAGTCGGACTGCTTGACTCCGGATTCCAGCTGAATTTCCCGTTGACGACCTCAACTTCTAACTCGGACTGTCCTTTCGGAACATACTCGACTGCATTCCGCTGAATCTCATCTTCCTGCAGATACGCAGCAATCCGATCTGCTGAAACTTTGCCCTGTGCTATATTAGAGAGTAAATCAGGTAAATTAAATATAGGGTCCTGCAACATCCGGAAGGTGGCCAGAGCAGATAGGACTCTTCCAGCAGTGAGTTGGATCCCCAGTAGCATACATGCCCCAAAAGTTATGACAGAGATGAAAGTGGGTGATCCCCAGAAAATGAAAGCTGAGGTTGCTGACAGTCTTAATGACTTCCAAAGCCAGATGCACTCAACTTGTCTCAAACTCTCAAGCTTTTGGAGGAACTGAGTATCCCATGCTTGAAGTTTTAGTGTCTTCATGTTTTTGAGAACTTCCGACGTGGCTCTCATCCTGTTATCCTTAGCATCCATGATCTTCGATTGGAATCTCTTCTGGATTCTTGTAATAGGTATGTTGCAAGTCATGACTGTTAAAGTTGCAGCCAATGCTGCCAGTGATCCCAAACCTAGATTTGTACGTAAAATGTAGATAGCTAAGGATATTTGTACAGGCAACATGAACATATAGTTTAAGTAAAATATGAAGTCCGTAATTCTTTGGACGTCTACACTCATGTAGTTGATAATCTCGCCTGTGGTGTGGCTTTGACGAGATTGGCTTGATAAATGCAGTCCCTTTCGGTATAGGTGAGATATCAAAGCTGCTCTTAGCCGAAGGCCTAGTTGGCGGGCGCCAAAGATCCATTGCCTCTGTGCAATAGTTTCAACCATTTTGGCACCTAGAAAGGCTAGTGCAAGAAGGTAGCCGCTCTCTAAGCTCCTGCTTTTCTTATCAGTAAGGAAATTAACAAAGTCATCAATAAGGTATGGGCCAACGTATGATGTTGCTGCATTTATCACTGCAAAAGATGCATTGATTGCTGCTTTCTTCCTAATGAAGAAAAAGACTGCCTTATAGATAGATGGGTCTGTGCTTCCCTCTTCCTCCTTAACAAGGTCCAGCTCTTGCTCGAAGCAATTAGAGAGAAATTCAGCCGAATCTTTGATGTCAACGTCAGGGATATCATCCAGTTCGAGGGGTTTTTTAATCCCAACAGCAAACAATGGGTTGAGCCAGGAGAATGTAACGAGTTGGAGAAGACTAGATCTTCCATATGGAGAATCCCTTTTGTATTTGAAATGCTTATTAGCTTTTACGTTGAGAAATGGCTCAGTGGCGTCACTGGCTGCTGTGTGGAGGAGTAAGCCCGTCTTTCCCTGAATAGATATGCCAAACAGGAAAGTAGATGAAAGAAGAGCAATGATGTCCGTGTAGTCCTGTATTCTAAATTGGCCACGGTATCGAATTCTTAAATAGGTGTGAAGAGCAGTGCAGAGAATGGAGAACAAGAAACTGCCGAACCACCAAGCTCTTAAAATCCGAGGAAACTTGAAATGCGCACTATTTGGGATTATTTTGCATAAAAAAAACAATGTACTTGCCCACGACACCACTTGCATAATCTGTGACGAAAAGGCAAGAATTCCAGAATTGCAGACGGTCTCAGCCTCACCACCGTTATTTTGCATAACAGTAAGTAGGATTATGAAGTGAGTGCCAAATATTAAAGTGGAGGAAACCATGCTGGCTTTGTAAGAGATGCCCAACGTTACACCGGAAGGGTACTTGTCTGCACCTAGATCTCTGAAGTCTGCTCCAAGTCTCCGTAATATAGTTGTTCGTGTAAGTCGGAGTAATAAGAGTCCAAGGAAGCCAAGCTGCATCACTATGCTGAGGATATGCTCCCAAAGACAGGATGACCTCAGTGGCAGCCATGCTGTCTGGAAGGGCAGGAGCCTCAATTCTGTGAAGTATAAGCAGAATAAAGACGGAGTTTAATTAAGATCTAATATTGGCCTTGATATACAGATACAGTTAGATATACAGATACAGTTAGTTAATACAATTAGCCACGGTCTATTATGATTATTAGCATCAGCATCAGACGACGTTCAGATTTGACTGCGATGAAAGAAAGAAAGAAAGAAATATTTGAAACAAACTCTACAATGGAATTAGGATTTTCTTAATTGATGACCACGAGAATTCATGAATTGTCGATGGCAAAGCAGGAGAACAACAAGTGGACTACAATTTATCTGTCTAATAACTATTATTATTAGTGCTGTTGTTTGATATTTCGGTGTGTGTATATATAAAGTAACGAATTCAAGTACCTCCTCCTGCTAGTAGAATTGGCATAATCTATTCGATCGTGTTGGAGGAATGAAAATCAGAAGATAAGCAGAAACCCGAAACTGAACCTCCTCCTCCTCCTCCTCCTCCTCCTCCTTCTCCCTTCCCGTGCGGTGTGGGTGGGTCGGTACTCAGTAAGCTTCCGTTAAAATAGCTCTTGAATGACAACAACCAAGACCAAGTTATGGATTTGTTGGGATTCATATATGTAAACAAGTTAAGGGGAACAAAAAAGGAAAGAAAAAAACTCTGATTTATGGCTACCCGCTGCCTGGAATAAAGCCAAGAAACAAAGAAAGAAAGAAGGAAACAAACAAACAGACATTTTTGACCACCACATTTACAGAAATTTAATTGCGAAATATATTTTATAACACCGAATAAACGGAATCAACCAGAATTGGACTGGTTCGAGCTGTTCTGTCCGTGAAATATTTATTATTAGTTGTCTCTTCTTCTAAATTTTACTTGTAATATTACTATGCACTACTCTTCATCCACCCATGCACTAACTGCTAATGAGGCGGGCCTCCCACAGCAAGGGAATGGAGCTCGGAGGGAGCCCGTACATATTCTGTATGCGATTTCTGTTCTATGAATTCATGAGTAGTGCAGTGCAGCAAAATCGTCGAGAATTAATAATAAAAAGAAGATTAAGATGATCACCATGAGCATGCATCCGATTATATTATATATATTATTCCTCGTAGTATACGTCGATCCCTCCAGCCACCGCTCGCTCCGCTCCCTATCTTTCTTTAATAGTCCATAAAAGCTTCTCTGGGCTCTGGTTCTTCTCGATTAATCGAGCAGCCGCACTAGTTTCGAAATCTGATTTTGATTCCCCCTTTTTTTTGGGGGTAAAATTAAACAAACAAATAAACAAAAACCACACATTTCACTTCACGATGAAAACGACATTGCTGGCACGGAATTGAAAGCTCTGAGAAACAACAAACTGCAGAGTAATAAAATGTCTCGAAATTTGTAATTTCATCAATTAGCGGACTGAACGAAGGGACTTGTTGTCTTACGTAATAATGTAAAATACATAATTTTTTTATAAAAATATAAAATAATAAAATTTTATTATTTTCATAATAATTAAATTTTTATCAAATGATTATAATAATTAAATTTTTATCAAATGATTGTAGAAGAATCATGTTGCTTATATTTTTACGTACAATAACTAAAATCTTAAATTATTTAAGAGATATAAATTTGGGTAGGAATTTTAAGATACCAATAGAATATAGCAAACTAAAAGCATGCTCTTAACTGAAGTGAAGAGTACTAGATCAAGAATTTAATAAAAGAACATTAATTTATACTTGTAATTAATAATGCTGCAGTTTTCTTTTCAACTGCTACGTACCTACGTTTAAAACTCTGCTATAAATTCTGCTACGTACCTACGTTTATGAAATGATATCATCATAAATTGCTCCTCACCTCGGTGTGTGCAAGTGCAACTAAATATACATAATATATATATATATATATACACGAAGTAGTCACCTGTGATGTACTGTAATTAATACTCGCCCAGTAAATTACGTGAATTCCACCTCACTTAAGTTACGTTTACTATAACTTAGCAGCTTCCTTCGTATGATCAAGTCATGAACCTGCAGCGAACGTGCCTTGCAACAACAACAACATGCTGCTTCTCTGAGGGAATTAAGCTCCAAAAATGGCCGGCCTTGAATGATTACGCTGTGCTAGTACCGACTAATCACCGATGATTTGAAGTCATTGACGACGGATCAGCCCAGCTAATCTGAGCATGCATCAGGTTAATTTAAGCATGTTTCAGAGGTCTTGTCGTGTCCATTTCCGATGTGCTCTGGCAACCACAACCTTCACAATCAGTTCGGAAAACAATTTCTAATCAACTAGTGGTGGCGAGTTTTGATACGGACAGCACGAGAAATTAATCAGTTAAAAATTTATTAATAGTTAATTAACATTAGCGGGACACTGGAAACACCATGCTAGTCTAGGATATGATATTTATTTATTCTAATTTCTTTTATTTATTATTTGTTTTTGGGTGTTGCTTTTGTCACGTATTTATCACGTCATATACAGTTGTTAATTAACATTACTCAAACACTGTCCCCGAGGACGGTTGTCTTCCAGTGAAGTGAACCATTTCACCAATCAAAGCATGTGATCTCAGATCCGACGGCTACACATACGCTTACGTACGGACGTTATCAAATAATCATTCATCAAGAGAAAAATGAAAAACGAAGCTCATCTTTTATTTTTTAAAAAGTCTTCTAAAGTTGGAGAGATCCAAGTTTAATCGTCATATATATATATATATATATATATATTTAGCATTTGAATCCAACTCCACCAGCTTATTCTCACATCTAACAGTGCTTACCGTTGAGTGCTGAGAGAAGTGAACAAAATCATTTGTAAGTTCTGCTTGAAATTAGTGTTGTTGGAGTCCAATCAATTCAATGAATCGGCCCTCATATACAGGAAATCCATGCTTGCATGCACTTGAAAATCAGAAATGAAAGGATGGTCATGCTGTTGTTATCTATTAATTAATTCCCTTAATCCCTTCCCTTGCACGGGATTTTCTACAAATTTAAACGACACGGATCTTCTGCTTCTTCTTCTGAGTTTATAAATTCCTTGCTCTCCCACTCGCTGCCATTATTTTCAAGAGTAATTAATGTGTCGCTCGTTGCTGTTTTCAGGACCAATTGGCCAAAATCCCGAAAATAGCAAGTAGGAGTGGGGGCCTGTGGTGGGTAGGGCAAGAATCATATAATTCGCAGAGATGCATGGCATGGGACTGTCTGATGGATTACGATTGTACGCAGCAAAAGTTTGACACGTATAGGATTTGACCAATTTGGACTGGTTGGTCTAAGTCAGATTCATATGATGGGACGGGACACTTGATTAACTTCGGTCGTTTTCGATCACCATCGATGATTGTGGGAGCAGCAGCAGCTAGACCCCTCTACGCTACTCTACTCTAGTGTCTGTGTAGACAGTTGGCAGAATCACTAGCAGTTTAAAAGTTATAAATTTTATTGGTTTTTATTGGTTTCTATTTTTATTATAAATTTTAATTTTACAGTTTTTGTAATAATAATTTCTTTTATTAAAAGTCATTTTAGTGTACTTGCGTGGCCTCCCAATCATGAAGTCTTATAAATTTTAATTTTAAAAATCTTAATTAAAAAAATTAACCAATTTAAAAAAACAATCCCCAATTTGCGTGTAAGCTGAAACTTATTGATACACACGACGGCATGTTGAAATGTGTTGAAACATCGGGATGCAATGGAAATTAGTCTATGTAGCAAAAGGTTAAAATAAAAAATAAAAAAGGAATTTTGGCTTTTTTTACTGTTTAGATAGCGGATTGTTTGTTCAAATACGATTTTATCTTGTTCGCTGTTAAATTTTAGGGAAAAACAATTGTATTTAAGATCAGTTGATGTTTCTGTATCTTTAAGAAGTGTATTAAAAATAATTATTCTAAGAAAGATAATTCAAAGTTTATCATAATACATAATAATAAAACTAATTTAGGCTATAAGAAGATTGAAGATCGAAGTCGCATTTGCATCATCGTATCAGTGTGGTAATTGATCTTGTGGGCAGGTATACATGTAACACTATCAATAACAAAAATATTTTTATTTAGTATAAGCGTGCTTAACCATTAGTGCCTGCATACCTGATCGTGGCTGCAACACAAATTAACACATAAATATATAGTGATAATAATTATTATAAAATTGAAATTTCGGCAATTTGTCCACTTTCCTATAATTCCATCTAATTATAACTTTCAAATATCTTTTGCTAAAAAAGTTGAGTCAGTGAGTAGCCAGAAACTAGTTGTCATAACGGCGGCATTGAGATTTGAGAACCACGTGAGCATGCTATCATTAGACAAACAATCTCATCCAACGATTCTCTGGTGTAGATTTGCCAGGTGCATCGTCAGGCGTGTAGAGTGAAAATCTTTCCACGTCTGAAGTACGAGTGTTTGTTTTACATTCTGGATTTTATATCGAAGCCTCCAGGTTAAGAGCTGGTGGGAAGATAAAAACTAAAAGTCTAATGATAAGCAGTTCATTTATTGTGGGTGAGGGAGCTACAACCTTACGCTGAATGTAAGTAAGGTTAGAAAATCCTTATTATTATTATTATTATTATTATTGTCGTTGTGAAGCGGAACGGATTCTCCTTTAATCAAATTATTACTATAATAAATTAACGTTGGCGTGACCCTGGAAGAGACAGGACTCTTGACGAAGACGTGCACGGTAATCTTCCAAGTTTGAGAATCTTATATTCATATATTCACGGCCATGAACGGTACAGAGAGTTGGGCAATAATTGACTTTTTATTAATTAGTTCGTGAATGATGGTGGCGATTACTGCTGAGGCTATTTTGGACGTATCTTTCTTTGAAAAGCCAGACACTTTAACTTGTTTGCGATGGACAACGTCTCTATCATATTTTCCAGATAATTAATTTGGACACCTATCGATGTAGTTAACCAATCCAATTTGGCAATTACAGGCCATTTTAAATGAAATCACGTGAAATTATATCCCTTCGCCCCTCACTTTGTTTGTTTGTTTATTTCATCGTATCCATCGACGCCGAGCGCGCATGCCAAATATCAAACTATTATGTGATGACTGTTATGACAGAAAATCAAGACTGTTATGCGAACATAGATATCCCCATCGTTTGTAACATATGATTAGTTTTCCTTTTCGCCATATATTTGAAGGTATTGTGTAAATAGGCTTTGGGTCATTGAGAAATAACAGATTATTGCTTTCAGTCATGGGCAACCGTCGCATTTGGGCCGAACTTGCTTCATGTAGGCCGGCGATGCTCGACCCATTTCTTTAAGATATTGTTTAAAAATTTTCAAAATTTTTTAAAAATAATTTAAATATTTTACGATACAATAATAATATTATTTTAATTTTTAATTTTTAATTTATTGAAATCATATATATATGCTTATTATAAAATAAATAAATAAAGAATGAGATAAAAATAAAAAATTTATTATCTTTATCACCCCTAACTCATTATTTTTACCAAATTTCACTTTTCAATTACTTAATTTATTAAAATTACCCTTATTAGGAGTAATTTTTAGAGATTCTCGCATATGAAAACCTCTCACTTCCAGCTTGACGGCATTAACATCGTCACCTTGCTTTTGTCTCTTCACTGCTGACAGCAATTAACAAGTATTCGGTGGAGTTTTCTAAAACATAATTTTTGGACAGACACAGGGGTTAAGTCATTTCCAACAACCTCTTACTCTCCTCTGAAAATGTTTGTTTAGTTTATTAGGTCACTAAATTAAGTCAGCAAAACACAAATGAGTTCAAAAATTGAAGGTTGTTCCAAGGCGAAAACCGTAACGTGAGCATATGAACTGCTCCGCCTGGCTTTTGTATTGAGCTAATAATAATGTTCCCAGCGATGAAGGTCTTGGATTTGGGGCTAACTATCCAACACAGCACCCCAGCGACATGTCAACAAGGGTTCGATTTGTGGCTCAACGGCAAGGCACCATACCCGAATGCGTTAGATGGCGCAGTTGTCGGAGGCCCAGATGAAAACGATGGATCTACCGACTCTAGAGGCAACTTTCAAATTGCTGAGCCGTCTACTGTGACACCAGCACCCCTAGTTGGTGTTTTTGCAAGCCTTGCCTCTAAAGTAGTCGTAATTGATTTAGTCCTCAATGCCCCGTCGTGGTCTACACTAATTAATTACAAAATGAATCAACGTAACATTCCCAATTTCCCAGTATTTTCCAATAAAATAAGAGTATGGACCCTAACTCTGGTCAAACAAAAAAAAAGAATTTATTTCATTTTATTAAGTTTATCAAAATCACCTTTTTTTTAAATAAATCTTATGACACTTAAAAATTAATTTGATGTTTATATTACGTAGGTGGGTTCTAATAACAAATTTTTAAAATTGAAAGGAATTGATAGGCTAATAAAAAAATAATTGATATTAAAAATAATAAATCGTATTCATTAATTTCTTTATTAATAACATTATCATTGATTTTACTAGTTATCATGACTACAGTAATAAAAGTCAACAGTAGCGGATGCAGCTTGTGATTGGTGTGGCTTAAAAAAAATTTTCTAAGAACAAAAGAAAAATACACTTTAGGTTTCCAATCAGTTTCTATTAAATTCATTATAATAGTTTTGATAAATTTATAAACTCATAAATTTAAACATTAAAAATTATAAAAGTCTATACTTTGATAAAAATAATGCTAACCTATCAAACAAAACATTTTTTTAATTCTAAAAAATAGGATTAATACTTTTCAGTTTTTATGATAATAGTAGAGATAACGAGATTTATAGGGAATCATCTTTGGAACCAGATATATGAATAATAATTTAGTTGTTTATTTAGGAAATGATATATTTAATAATAATGATAATGAATTTATTGCATAACATTTTCAAAATATGAAACTGCTTTTAAGAACAATTATAAACGTATTAACAAATATTTTATAAACCCAAAGTTTTAATTTTTAAAGCTTATTATTGTCTAATTTGAGCCCAATAATTTTTTTCTTTTTAGATCCACCAGCGATTTTCAACTATAAATTTTGTGAAAAATTATGTGAAATATTCAGATTAGAGATTAATAATTAAGGAATATTATTGCCGTACATGGAGAAAAAAATTATTTTTATTCTTAACGACAAATTCATTTTTTAACCTTTTTAACGCATAAAAACACATGGAAATCAATTATAAATGCATTGAATATGTTGATAAATTTTTATTTTAATACTCGTTGTTATTCGTTGACTTTTTTTAAAATTACATTATAATTTAGACTTAATCCCTGCTAAATTAAAATTTCTGGCACCGGCACTACACCCAGAACCACTTTCAGGATTGATGGAACAACGTCCTGGTTCCGATCTTGCTGCTGAAACTGCCGCTGCTTTCAGGCCAGTTAACCCCCCTTATTCTAACCAACTTCTAGCCCATGCTAAACAGCTCTTCCAATGTGCTCGCAATTACCCTGATCTCTACAAAAACAGCATCCCCGTCGCTGCTAAGTTCTCTACAAAAACGCACGCAAACTTCTTCGAGATTAAAATAACCGGAAGAAGAAGAACATAAATATGTAATATGTATCCGCACATTCATCATCATAACTACTCATTTATATGTACACACGAATGTAATTGATTATGTACATATGGCAATGAAGAAAAATTATAATTGCTGCTGGATATTTGTTTCCGTAATAGCCCAATCCGCCAACGCCAAGTATTATTAATAGTTATGAAATGATGCGCATAGCAATATCATTAATTATTGATTAATAGAGAAGAGTAGGCAGGTTAGCGAACTTCATGATAAAGTTGGTCATGAAATTTGGGATTACAAACCCCAGACTTCATATTTTTGTACAGATATTAACACCTTTTTTTTTATTAATAGCGTTTCTCATGCTATGCGTTGCCTCACTTAGCTATTTAATTTGTGATTGATTTTTTTACATGTTTGCAGTGGATATTTTAACTAGGTAAATATCCTGTGTTGATCTCTCTCTCTCTCTCTCTCTCTCTGGATTAATATATACCACAATCTTGTGTAATTGGAATATTATTCTGTTTACGATCTAAAGCATAATTGTAGAATCCAGATACCACCAACCAACCCCGTCGAGGCTGAAAATTTACCCCTCCTAATAATAATAATAACTATACACCATGACCAGTAAATAGAAAACGAGTTATAAACAGTAAAAGAGTAAATGTTAGGGATTTTAGCAATTGAGTGGTCATTCATTTATAATAAATTTAGTGATAGGATGCCCTAATACGTTACAAAACCGCGGCAGGAAACTCTCAAGAATGGTTTTAAGGAAATGGATTGAACAACCTATTCCAACCAGGGGAAACAAGCCGTTTGACAGAGATTCTGAAATTCTGGAGGATTGCATCGGAGAGCAATCACTTTTTCACTCTCATTTTTTAAAAAATAAGAGTGAGCTTAATGATTTTTGTTTCTTTTTTAACAAAAAAAATGTCGGTAAATAAAGATTTTTAAAATTAAAGCAATTGATTGGATAATAAATAGTCAATTTATAAAAGGAGTTATCCAAAACTAACCCTAATTATTATAACCTATCTCTAATTAGCATACCACAGTTCTTTTTTATTTTGTATTTGAGGAGTAGTTACAAAAGACAACAAAAAATTTTACATGTAGACTCACTAACGAAGAATGGAAAAAGAGCCCAGACTTTACAATCATCTAATTGGAGAGCATCTCCTTAACTCTCCTTGGTTCATCTCAATTTTGGATACATTCAAAATACCTGATTGCTCTTCAACTTTGTTGATGAGAAGTTTCAGCAAAGGAACCTTTGAAAGGGTTCTGCATGACCCCACCATAATCAACTTTTTCTGTACAAATAAAAATTATAAAATTCACCGCAACACAACATGAAAGTCAGCCTACTTCGAAGGATTGTTCTACTTGAAGAAGCTTACAGAGTTTGGGCCAATGTAAGTAGTGAAAGCACTGAAGATTCCTACCTTAGCACGTGTAAGAGCTACATTAATCCGATGCCAATCTCCAAGCAGTGAAGAAGTGCAGTTCCTCAGGTTCTCACTTGATCTCACAAAGGACACTAATATGCAGTCCTTGTCTCGTCCCTGAACCAAAAGAATTGGAAGAGGAAAGCAGATAAAAAAAAAAAGGGGCTTATGAGACTAACATTCATAGAAGATGACCATTTATTGTAAGTATTACAAAAGATGCGACAGTGACAACATTTAAAGCATAAATTGCTTGGTAGAAAATTGAAAGGGAAAGACATAGAGTACGATCTTAAAATCTAGTATTGTTACATGCTGCATGCAAAGTCGAAGACAGAGGATGGATCTGGCAGTCAATTTTCAGGACCTTGGTTCAGGAAAATGAAGAATAAAATATCAGTTAACATGATATACAATTAAGTCTAACCTGATATTTGTCAATGGTATGTATCTCCACAGAGGATACAGAAACACTGTGTCGGATGAGATTGGCCTGGGAGTTATAAGGGGTAATAATGCCAATATCTTTACCTTCAATTTCATTTTTAACTAGTTCCTGTGCAATCTGTATCAAAAACGAAAGGAATAATGAATACAATGCCATAAAGCCCCAATAAATAAAGCACGTGTTTCAATAAATAAAAAATAAAAAATAAATTCCAACTTGTACTTAAGCAAGTATAATCCAAAATCAAGTGAGGATCAGATCATACCTTTGCAATTAAGCAAGCTTCAACTGGATTATTCAGAGTCTGGTGATCTTTTGCCTCATAAGCTGGTAACATGTCTATGTCATCAAAAAGTTAAGTAAGACATGAAGCCGCATAAAAGAACCAACTCAGTGGGAGCAGGAAAGAGAAATATAATTATTTTTCAAACCTGTATTGACAAATATCACCGGTCTGCATGGATTCAAAGCCTGCAAAAATGAGTAGAAGTTCCAGTGTTTTAAATCAACAAAATTTTGTCACTTCAAACTGGCATAGCTATGTAGAAGTTTAAAGCCAGACATCAATTCAATTGAACAAGTGAATATTCAACAGCAACTATTGCCACTTCAAACACCAAAATGTCAAGGAAAAAAGGCCAGATTACCACCTTTCCCTTGAAGAAATCACTACATACCACTCATCCCACTCTCACTTGCTATCACCATAATCGAGAACTCTAAAACATATAACAAAAAGTTCATTACAGGCTAAAATATATGGTTTGGGTGCTAAAAAATTAAAAAATAAATAATAAGATATTTTTCTTTTTTGTTATTTTTACTTTTAACATTGTTGCTTTTTTGTTGATGTAGATTTTGTATTCCTAGTAACATATATCAAGTCAAATGATCTATTTGCCCTGTTTTTGGTTAAAGTTTTTGTGCCAGGCTAATTGGTATTGTGAAAACACTAGGGGTCTAAGTGGCAAAATATGATTTCAATGGGGAAAGTGACTACTCGCAGAAGAAGCTTTGGAACATAATAGTCAAATTCTAAATCCATCTTCGTTACCAAAATACAAGCTTCAGCAATATACAAAATAAATAATAAAAATTTACCTTAGACATAAAAGATAGGCCACAAACAAAAAGATGATCTCTATAAAATTAAAAGAAAACATTGAATGAAAAAAGGGATCTTACCTCCTTTAGCCATAGTGAACAAGAACTTAAATCTGAAACCTTAATTTTGGCATTAGCTATTTCATCAGAACCGCAACTCAATCTGTCACCATATATCAAGGCATTTGATAGTTCCATAATGCCTTGACACATACGGTACTGCATATTAACAACTTGATCAATTCACATGGGTAGAAGCATAACAGAAACAGTAAAGCGATAAAAGTCCAATTATGAATTTAGAATAACCTGGCTTTGCAATGCTGAAATTGCCTGAGGATGTTCTTCTGAGAGCCTGCGAAACAAACTAATCTCCATCCCATTCTCTCGAGCCTCTGTACTCTACAAATAACATGCACAACATTTTGATGAGCTTAAAGGGTAAAGTTCGAGAACTTAGAACTAACAGTGGCTAAGACATAAACCTGAACCAGCGGAGGCAGCTGATAATGGTCTCCAACAAGGACAAACTTTGAAGCAAGCATCAAGGGTCCCAAGGATACCTGAGACCCAAAAATCACTCATAAAACCTCATGGAGTTTGAGAGAATTCATTTCTTTATGAACTCAGTGACGTCATTCCCCATTCACACTAAAATATTTTCCCAAGAGCACGTGACAAAAGATCTGAAATATTCATCTACTCTTTGCTTTTCTCTAACCAAAAGGCTTCATAAGCTAGATAAACAGTAGTACTAACAACTTTAAACCAATAACTGACAGAGTTGATTATAAGAAACAGCATCAATTAAAGTTAATGAATTGTTCTCAATTATAAGGAGCAGGCACAGTAGGCAAAATGCATACTGGGAGAGTTGTCTGTCCAGCTTCGTCCATGATGCACACATCAAATTTCTTGTTGGTAAGCAATGGGTTAGTGATCCCCAAGCAAGTAACTGCAACAACTTTGACTTGGTCTAATCTTTCCTTAATCTCTTCAACACTATTTATATTCATTGCTGTTGCAGAAACTTAAATTAGATGCAGAAAATATTGACTGTTGCATAAGAAAACTAGCTGTAAATGATATAGTTTCTGACCTGAAAGGCAATGCTTCTGAATTTCCTTGTGTACAACTTCATGTCTCCCAATACGTACAAAATCAATGCTCTGAAGTCAATAAAATTTTCAGCTACAATCACCAAAATATATATATATATATATGTATATATATTTGAGAACAGAAAGATACAAATTTCAATATACTACAAGAAAAATACACTGTATTCGAATGTATAATTTTCTTGTCTTTTGGCGATCCCTTTATTAAAGTAAGAGATCCCTTACTGGGGAATTACACTGTACATATTTTGTCTTTTACCCTGTCCCTTATCATATTAAAGTAAAAGATCCCTTATTAAATAATGACTCTCTTTCTCCCTCATACATATAGGGGCTATTTTGTGATAGTGATTGGATTATTTTGGGATAAAATAAGGGATAAGAGTGTCAAGGCCAAATTATTTACCCTAATAAAAGGTATGTGATAAGAGTGTTAAGGCTAAAAATCCAAGGAAGGATTCGTCATTTTTTTTTTTTCAATGCTTAAATTTAGCTATGAAGTGATTTTAATTTAGATTATATTTTATATTACTTCATAATTTTTTTATTTTTAGCTATGTTCAACATCCAATACAAAATTTTAAATCTTCGACTCTAAAATATGAGTTTATGGGAAAGCAAATTTACTTTCCAAGTTGTGGTATAACCATTAATTTACGAGTAATATATAAAAAATATTAGTGACTATCAATTCCAATGGCATACAAATACAATATAAAATTATTTATAGTTCAAACCTATACTACATCAAACAATATAACATTATATTTACCCCAATCTCATCCTATCTCATCCCATCCCATATACCAAATAGGCCCATAGGGTAATCTTACAATAAGAGAATCCTTTACTTTATTAAGGTAAGCGACAAACTAAAAGACTTAAAAAAAAAAAAAAGATTTCAATAAACTGCATCAGTATCCCTTTC
This sequence comes from Aegle marmelos, assembly GCA_030449875.1. Classification (NCBI taxonomy): domain Eukaryota; kingdom Viridiplantae; phylum Streptophyta; class Magnoliopsida; order Sapindales; family Rutaceae; genus Aegle; species Aegle marmelos. The sequence goes on from JASUUL010000115.1 coordinate 247,801, forward strand.
TAATAAGGAATCTTTTGCTTTATTAAGTTAAAAGAAAAACTAGAATATGAGAAAAATACACACTTTGCTGCACTGTATTTTTTTCTATAGCATATTGGAGCATATATTTTTCTTATTTTTCAGTTTACCCCTTAACTTTAAGAGATATCCTATTGGAAAATGATGCAGCGCGATTCTATAAAAGAATGCTCTGTAGCGAACTAACACAAAGCGAAAGGATAAAATATATATGGTGATAAATAGAGGATATTTTCAATACTCCATTGATTCTGAGAATCCCCAGAACAATGAAATAAAACTAAATTCATGCTGATTGTAAGGAAATCAGCAAATCTACAGTGTCAAAACTCATTGATTCCATCAAATACCAAGAAGTAACAACAACAGAACTGGGGGTGGGCATCGGATCGGTTTAGATCAGTTTCAGTTTTGAATTGAAATTTTCGAATCAATTCAATGCCCATTCCTAAAGAACCAAAAAAACCGAATGAATAAATAGCACCAAACGGTTGTCATACCAGGACCAACAAATTCAATTCCAGTTCAATTTTTGGTTCTGAACCTTATTAGAAATTAGATAAAATAATCGATTACAATAAATCTTATCTATATCAGATTTCATTAGAGTTCAAAAAGTCCACATCGATACAAAATAAGCAAAAAAAAAAAGAGTAAAGAAATGTGGATGACAAAGTCATGAAGCAGTGGTGAATGGAGAGCAAATTGTAGACATGAGGGTGGAGGCGCAGGCTGGTGGGGTTCTCTATAATCTTCTTCTATCTTCGAGCCTCTACAAGACCATAACTTTTCTTCTTCTCATTTGGTGCCTAGGTGGGTGGTGGAACATGAAATAAATTGCTAAGAGGAAGCTTTGCTTACATTGTTTGCTCCATATAAAGTATGAAGTGTGAAGGAGTGATAGTGATAGTGATGTATATATACTATTGTTATGGTGTGTGCAAATGTATGATAGTAACATGTTGTCACATGTTACATAATGCCATGTGGCCCCTTTTTTTTAAATTGATTTTATCTGGATTTTCAGTTCGGTTTTCGGATTTAAAATTTATAACCAAAAACCAAACAAAATTTTGGATTTAATCCGAATTGAATATTTTGGTTTTTCAAAGAAAAAAAAACCAAATGAAAAAAAAAATAATAAAAACAAAACCGAACCAAACTAGTGATTTTTCGGTTCCAATTTGGTTGTGGCCACGCATAAGTAGAACTGAAACTAAAAGTTTATTCCAAAGAAATAATCAATAACAAATAACAAGTTCTGTGTTAAGTTACAAAAGACATTTATACTAACTACACCTTATCCTAACTTGACTAGAAAACTTGTTTTCAAAAGACTCATACCTAGGCTAGGAATCTAACTCAAATAAACAATGCCTAAACAATAAAACTCTTAATAGGCAACCAAATTAAACTAGAATCTAAATTAGTTAAAATATTCCTCAATATTATAAACTGATGTAGCATGGTTCCAATTGGTGCAGTACGGAAGTATATTAACAAATCATGCAATCAATTAAAATATTATAAACTTCTAAAACAATTGTAAAATGACAAGATTTATTCTGAACAACACAGGCTTGAGCCTGCCTGAGTGTTATGCATTGCATAATAAGCCAAAAATGCTACCACATCAAGTTTCATTTAGATAAACTCTTGTAGAACATAACAATGTAATTTACAAATATAAGAAGATAACCGAATCAGGCAATGGAAGGAATAGATATTCTTGTACTTTTGGTGTCACATTTACGATTATTTATTTTTTTTCCTGTGGAGATCTTAAAACCAATCTGTTACTAGCCAAGTATGGCCAACACTGAAGTTTCTAACAAGTCAACATTTTGGATCGACAAATACAAATCAATGTAACATGGTAACATACAAAATTTGAAACCTCATACAAAAATTATGAAAACTCCATGGTAAACTTGAAATCCTAACTTGAGTCTCTAACACAAAGTTGAATCAAATCTGTAAACTCCAATATAAAACTCAAAACATCTAATACAAAATTTGAAATCTCAGCTGCATAGTAGTGAATTAGCAATATGTAATAGAAACATGCATAACAATCAAACACTATTCCCCGAATATTATTGATTCTCAATCTGAAGCATGATGTGTGCTAAGAACACTACCATATATCAACACATTGAACAAGGATAGGAAAAAAAAATGACATTATATTACTGTTACAAGGTGCATGAAGAATAGAAATGACCTGAGATTTTAATTTGATCAGTAAATTATCAACGGCAGAGTTCGTATAGGATGTCAGTAAAATGGATGCACCTCTCATCAACAAGGCTTTCACAGCATGTACCATAGTAGATGTCTTGCCTGTTCCAGGCATTCCAAGAATTAGGGAATAATCCTTTGCAGTGAGCACCTGAAATAAAGAATTGGACAAGATAAATAAGTAATTTAAATCCTGTTGGATTAGCTCAAGAGGTACTAGGACATTAGCATGAAAAACATAAAATAACCTTAATAATAGCTCGACGCTGATCATCGTTTAAACTCTTCTCTGACCAGATATATGATAGAGCAGGATCTTGACTGGATACAGACCCACTGTCAAATCTAGGAGCCTGCAAGCAATGCAAATTTTCAGACTCGTACGAGTGAGCATGAACAAACAGGGATATGCACATTTCTGCATACCCACACACAAGCACATAAGGTTTCAAACCATACAAGTCTTCCAATGGATATTCACCTCAAGATCAACAATCATTCTGCGAAGCTGAGAACTTTGTGCGCTTTGTAGAAAGAGTTGTACTAGATTGTACCTTTTACAATAATTAATTGCATGAATGTAGCAAGATATATTGGTCAAATCTTTGATCTGAGAATGGTTAAGATGAAAGTATAGTCAGTAATTACCGCATAACTGAAAATGACGTCATTATTTCATCCTTGTCAATTCGCCAGACCTCATGAAGGAGACTATCTGCATCTGAAGAAGAATTCCTCCCGGGTAGCCGTAAGGGCTTAGAAAAAGATAACTAGGAATTTTGGGGAAGAGGAGAGATTGAGACTGTCTTAACTCATTTAAAAGTGGACAGATAAAAAGTTGTCTGTATCATTGCATTTCTAAGCTATTCCTGAGAACTGGGTAAATGCTAAGAATTGAAATTTAAATCTACAATAGCAACATGAATAGGAAGAAGAGAAAAGATTATCCTTACAGAGACATGGAAGCGACTGATTTCTGTTATTAATCCACTTGCAACAGCTAGACGGTCATATTCAGTGCTAAGTATCTAAACCGAAAAGTATAATTTATTAATCATAACAATAAACAGTAAAGATAATGTCTTGATAAAATCTGTTAAATGGAGCCAATTATTAGATGAACATGCACAGAAGTATATGCGTCTCTTTTCATCTCTTATTAGCACCGGGGGGGAGAGGAACATATTCTGTTCTATTAGTTTTGAATTTAGCTAATATGAGATTATGTACACTCTGATGTCTTGAGAAATCAAATATACCACATAGTCTCCACTTCTAAGCATGCAATCCATATCCTTTGTGGGAATAGCAGCAGCAATCAAAGAATCTCCATCAGAAGCATTCAAATTCAGAGAAGGCATATCTTGACGCACAAAACGATATACAAATCGATTGTCTCTATAAGACTTTTGATGCTCATTGGAAGCATCAAGAACAATAGATGAAAGGCAACCAGTCAAGTGATTGCCCCCTGATCCACGTGAACACCAGATTTTATTCTTCACAACCTAAATGGTAAGAAAAGGTACTGAGGATCAGAAATTGGTGTAAACAATGTCATGCCAATAGTTTTGGTCAACAGTTTTGGTATATGTATGCATATTTTACCTGCATCTCTTTAGCTTCTAAGTCAATTAATCGATCCCAGTGACGAAGGAAACTGCAGTGAGCAGTTGTAAGATGGTAAATATGTGGATCAAACATATCACCCAGTCCACTACGCTCTTTATTTCCACCATATGCCTACAACATTTAAAAGAGAGCCAACTTTAAACACTCAGTGACACTGGAAAATTCTTTAGCCCATGGAACAATAAATAAAGCCCTGTACTGTTAGAATCTTTCACAGCTAAACAACAATATTGACCAAGTAATGACTATAGTGTCTGCATGTAACATGATTTTTCTAGTTATCAGGATAAATGGCTATATCAAGCCCAGCAGATGAAACAATAAACAATTAACACTCCCCAAATTCGTAGAGATGAAAATGTTACCTTATGATAGATGGTACAAACATCAAGATGGCGACAGCCTTTGCACATGCTCGGACTCTACAAAAGAAACATTTGGGGAATTTAATAAAGACATCCAGAAAAAGTTCTCTAGAGACACATCATTCAAAAATTCAGTAACAGACATACTCGTAACATAGGCGGCAGTTGTTGAGTTGTTGATGCCTTAATAATGTCCCTTGCAAGTTCATTACGGCGCATGATTAGCCCCACCAAATCAGATCGTTGAACCATAATTCCCTTCATACATTCTCGATATATGTTAAATTGCCTTCTAAGAGAATAGTTACAGCTGACAGAGAAGTATCTTATTTTACCTGTGTCTGATCTGACTGCAGATAATAGAGAAGACCAGAGTCAATATGCTTCAGGTACCTGAAAACAGAAGTGTAAAAAGTTAGTTACACCCCAAACAAAATAAAGGAAACTGAAGCTTACTCACCTCTCAGACATAAGGAGAGTATACAAGATCACTTGGGCACAGTGTTCCATAGATGACTGCAGAAATTACGACTATTAAGCAAAAAGTAGAATTCATCCTTTAAGATCTGGTTATTTGCATAATGTCTCATCTGCATTCCAAACCGTATGCATAAATTTCTACAGATACCATATACTTGCCTGACCATTGGGTATTTTTCCAGTCTTAAACTCTAGTGGCAGAATCATCCCATTAATTTCTTTTCTTTTTGATTCAATTTTCACTCTGATTGAAGCATCAATCATGCCTTTCAAACCATACTTTGGGGCCCAGGCCATCTCCTCAATGTCGGTTACCTACAATAAAAGAAAATACCTTAACATGATCTGATGTTGTTTTATAAAAAGGCAAATGCATAATATTTTTTCCACTTCATAAGTAAACAAGACCACTTAATTAATTTAAAGCTCCTCTGGTGAGTGCATAAAACAACAAGCAAAAGTGACAATAAAGTAATGCTTGTGTATCACACATGGTTTCTCAAAAGTGACACATGCTAGCTTTGGATTGCCCAGCAACTTGTATTTGAGAACATAGAGGTTGGCAGGATGGTCGTATTCCTATATTCTATACCAGAAGTCTAGGGAACTCGATGTAGATCAATACTTAGGCTTGCCTTCACCATAACAATTGGTAGGATCCCTGCGCATGTGCATCTGAATTGCATATGTGAAAACACAAAGCTGCAAATGACAAATCAAGTTACAAACAAGGCAAGGGAGTGCCTAACCTCAGATATTTTGAGCTTCTTAAGTCCATCAGATCCAAAATCAACAGTAGGGGTATTTGAATCCTGTCAACAACTTATAAATCATTAGGCTCAACATGGAATTTCAGAACAAAGTAGTAATTTGAGGGATAACAGCAATGTAACAGTGGGAAGAGGAGAAGGCTCACCTGAGAATCCTTGAAGAGAATGATCCAATTCAACATTTTTGGGATAGCCTCAACCAAGTTTTTATGAATATCATTTTCATTTACTGCAAGTTCCACATAATCAGGAAAGTGAAAAAAGTGATAAACCTGGTTTTGGCATAAAATGAAATTAGAAATTTGAAGTGACATGCATAAAGTCTCACCTCCACAAGCATACAAGCTCTCAATGTTTTTCTGTAGCACTAACCTAGCATATTCTTCCAAAAAGTTCATTGTAGGAATCTCCTTCATAAGTCCAGCCTGCAAAAGCAAGGATATTGAGACTTATTCTTAGAAGACTATGTATTGAAAACAATAGGAAACTGATAGACAATTCAACGTTGACAAGGGAATTATTTTCCAATCATGTAACCTGAAAAATTTGGTGCATCAAGGTACCAAGTAATGCTGAAATTGATTGCTCAGAGCATTTTAGCCTCTCATCCAGCAAACTTCGCCGGGGGCAACTGAAACTAGCAGCGACCTGAGTTTTTACGGGTTTACCAAGAAGAAAACACAATCACACATTTTGTTAACAGGCATACTTATGAACAAGGGTTCAGAACATGAGCAATATGCAATACATGTTTCCATAGATTAAAATGAAATTCAAAAAAGTACGAGATGTGAGACAACTACCCGAGTTCCAGAAACCAAAATATCTGGATGAACAATTAGAAAATTATTTTCACGACCAACATCACACTTTCCCTGGTTGTCAAATTCACCAATTACATTCACAGTATCTCCAGGAGCAATTACACTGTGAAACCTGTCGGAAGTTTCAAGGAACACTCAGAACATGGATGAAAACTAGGCATAGCATAGAAATTCACTAACCAAAAGAGGACTTTGTAAAATAATAAGACAGAAGCACATATCAGAAACCACTTGAAATGCTATGAAAAATCAAGACGGTTCATCTAGCTACTTTAATAGTAAAAAAATCAATTAGCAGAGCAACAAACTACAAGAGATGATACAAAACGTGCAGCTCTGGCATGGATGGTGTGATCCCCAATCTCTATTTGATATATGATTCTAAGACAAACTATCACACCATTTATAGAGCAGGATAATACCAATCTTCCCACAAATACACAGCCCGTTGCTCTCCACTTTGCTCATTTAATAATCGAAGAACCTGAAAAGTCAAGTAGCTAGTTTCACTATCAAGCCATGAAGTGGTTTGTTGAGTAAGGCTTAGTCAAAACCTTATAGGGGGATATGGCATCAACGGCATCCGCTGGCCTATTCTTCTCAGAAACCTATATCAGCAATAGATTGTGTCATTCAAGAAAAGGAGGAGAAGGAAAGAAAGCTACTAAAGAAAAGCATGCCTCTAATACAAGGAAATGGCTACTGGATGTCCCGTTGACATTTTCTGGCAGATCTGTTGGCTTTCCATTTACAACAGGATTTGCTTTCAAAAGCATTCCAGTACCATTTTTATCTGGAGATTTGGACGAATATGCTTCATTGTCAGAGGACACTGAGTCCTCAACAGAAATGGCATCCTTTACTTGATCCAAAAGTTCAAGAAATGCCTGTTTATGATGACAAACAAATGTTCAAGAAATGCCTGTTTATGATGACAAACAAATGATCGTTGCAGATAATAAGGAATATATCATCTGGAGATAAATCTGATCGGGCTGTGTAAGATACAATGGATATCATGAAAATCATAATTCTGCAACAAAACCTTTTTGGTATGCCTCAAGCCCAGTTGATCAGATGCTCCATTGCATGCAACACCATTAGCTAGCTGCATATCAATACAGCTTAAATGAGAGGACTGTGTAGGAAGGCAGGGGGAAAAAACCACATTTCAATTATAAAGTCACTCAGAAAAAGACAAATAATATATTAAAATTTTCATTATCAAAATTTTTCTGTTTTCTTCTTCCACAAAATGGGGAAAAAGACAGCTCAACTTAAATTGAAAGAAAGGTCCAATTTTAAATTTTTCCTATTTCCTAACTGTGCTTCATTAGGTCCTGCATAATCACAATCTAAAGACAAAGTAATTTTACATCAACATTCTCAGGATGGAACCCAAATAAGTAGGACTCTGAAGACACAATTACCTTATCATGGTAATATGAAAGTGATGGAGGAGTTCTGAATGGACTCTGCTGCCTAGATATACTATAATTTGCATTATTTACATTTCCATCCAAATTAGCATCTTCACATGGATTTACCCTTTTGCGGCCAGTTGCCAAAGATCTGCCAATAGCCTTTAGTGAGGGTGAAGCCTGATTACTCTGAACCCATATTGTCAATAAAACAGATAATAAACTGAAAATTGGATAAGTTAGATGAAATACAAAAACTACAATCCAAAGACATGCCTTATTGTGGGAGCATTGATGAATGGTCAAAGAGTTGAGTCTAGAAGAATTTGCCAATACTCTTATGTTCTCAGGAGGCATTTGTTTTGAAACTGCTAGGAGTCTTTCGTTGACTGGAGATATATTCCATGTGACTTCATCACCTCCATCGTATTGACTTAGCTTTATCAATTGTAAGTATCGCCACTTGCATAAGTATAAATCAATAATATGCAAAAAAACAAAACCCCAGAAAATCTGAAAGAGAAATTTAATATACCATTTCGGGTGAGAACTTGAAGCGCTTGGAGACCTCAGGCGAATTGTGGGTTGAATTAGTTTCATCATCAATTGGTAGGATGTTGTCGGGAGGGGTATTCTCGAGCGCTGAATTAGGGGAATTTCTTTTAGTGGGAGCTGAGTCGGAAGGGTTTCTGTAAACAGAGAAAGGAGGATAATTTGGGCATGATACGGAATCAATCAACTCAGAATTAGGGTTTTGAGGGAATGAAGAAACGGCGACGTTCTTGGAGGAGTTCTGAGTGTGGCGGTCGAAGAAATGTTGAATGCCAAACTTGGTGGGCTGAGGCTGAGAAGATTGTAACTTTCTTGTTGAGTTCGCTTTCTTTCTTGGAGGCATTTTTATTGACTTCACTCACTCGCACACTTCTCCCCTCCTGTCCTGTGTCTTCTTCTTTCTTGATTATTAAAATTTAATTTTTAAAGCCGTTGGTCCCGCCGAGCGTCGATGATCGTGATCTGGGGATTTCCCGCCAAAACTTTTCATGAGGTGCCTAACCCTAAGCAGCCCAAACTTCATTAGGACGTTAGAGTTGGACTACTAGCACCCCAGAGGGAAAAAAAAAAAAAAAAAAACCTTTTAGCGGGCCTTTTCTTTTATTTATCATATTAAAATATTTAAAATAATATAAATTTCTTATTACACCTCCCATAATTACAAAAACAATCCTAATTAAAAACTACCACTCATAGGTATCCGATTCTTTCAATTTTCTTAGTATTAATCAAATCTCATATCAAGAGTTTATTATTATTATTATTTTTTTTGGAATACATGTGCAATTTTTCATTTACAAGCGGATACGATGTAAGGGGCGTTAAGTAAAGAATAGCGCGGGTAATAACGCTTATCAAGATGCAAAAGAAATAATTTTTAACAACAGAAAAATTAATGGTATTATATCTGTGGGTTTCATTAGAAATGTTTTTGTCTCTTAGTGCAATTTCACTGAAGGCTAAAATGGAGCATACATTGTTGGGGGATTTAAGACGATTTTGGAGGAGTGCCAACGCAAGCTATTAAAATTATAAAACAATAAGTTAATGGGCCTAAATACAGAAACTAGCCCAAGAAAACCGACAGTCCCATGAGGTTGGATAACCCTTCGGAAGTAACACTTCAGTGAGATTCCCTGCAAATATTTCCGTCTTTTTCTTCTATCATTGTTTGAAGATACCCGCTTGATGGAGTGTGCGTGTGTGTGTGTGTGTGGGTCCCAACATATCTGTGTATCATCAAAGGGAGAAACAAAAAAAAAAAAAAAAAAAAAACACAACTGAAATCAGTCCACATATTTAAGATAACAGTATATTATTATACTGGATGCATAACCCACTTTTCTGATAACAGTGAACACAACTGAGGAAGTAAATATTGTGTAGGTAGTTTCTATTTTTATTTAAGTCTAAGTCCAGCTATCTCGTAGGCCTTAATATGGTATCCATGTTTGTTATCCGTACCGTATAAAGCCGTAGCTTTTGCCACCCAATGGCATAGAGAGAATTTTGTTCTTTACAAACCCAATCTATAGATATTACTGGAATTAAAGGAGCGGATAGAAAGTCATTTTAGCGCGTTTGTTGGATATGCCAAGCACAAATGGACCGGTTTGAAATTCGATTAACTGGAGAACGCATTGCATCTTAAAATTCATATTTAGGATCTCATTTTGTCTTCATCCTTTTGGCTAAATGTCGTTCGAGAATCATGAACAATGCCCGGGTAGAAAGAGAGGCATAAACCGCAGAGCAGGTGGTTGAATCTCCAAAAGGATTATCTTGCTCGGGCATACGGTTGGGAGAATAATCAGAAACAAGTTTCCTATATTTCCTTTAGATGTCGGTGCATCAAGAAACAAGTGATCAACAACTTTTGATAGTTTTATACATGCAAGATCCAATTGGCATGCAGTAAAAAACAGTAGCACTGAAATAAGAAATTAAAGGGGGCAGGGGAGGAAGAAAGGGTTACAACAAGCTTTATAGAGAGGAGTATACGTATTTGTTCGAGTTCATTTCTGTTGGTACCATTCCATCTGACTTCTCCAGAGAATTGTAATTGACGTCCATTTTCTATTGATTTTCTCACTGCTGGATAACTTTCTGTTAAATATGCAGGTGGTTCACGCCGCTGAATATACTTCTCACATTCCTTACTGTGTCAGCCAGGCGGCTACTGATGATTGCAGGACTGGACACGTAGAATACTTAACCGCTCAAAGAACAAAACTGCATGTCTTTAGTCTCCGTTGGGTGGAACAAGGAAGCAAGCGTATTTAAAATTAAGTCTTCTGAAAGACAAAACACATACGAGCAAGCAAGGGAACTACTACATCCATTGAAGAAACACTAAATTGATTAACTACGGATGATGAGTTGGAAAATGGAAGGGAGATAATAAACTGTTATGGTAGTGTGACGTGAGCATAAGAAGCCACTCTTCATAGGAAGGATATCATCATATCAAGTTCCCAATATTCTTGAAAATGAAGTTCTCTGCAAGGATAGGATAATCCGACTGGTAAAAGCATTTCTGGGAAAGTGAAACAGATATATTCAAGTTTCATATGCAGTGGATGGTGACTAAATAAGAAGGGAAAAGAAATAAACTCCTCGTTTCCAATTTCAAGACCAGGTACTGGCGTTGTCGCTGATGCTGATTCACGTGTTGTCAATCTACAGACTACTTTATGGTCCAAATAAATAAATCATAAAATTAATATTATGTAGTTGCTTAGTGAAGGTCGTCGGACTCATAACCGAATTTCTTTCAATATGGGAACTGAGAAAATGATCAAAAGTACCTGTAAATAACTTGGAATCACCCAATCAGATTTCTGAACAAGACACGCAGACAAATGGCTCTAGAATCATAATGAAACATATAAATATAATGATATGATGCTTAAACAGAAATATAACAATATAATGGTTAAAAAGTTACATGACCATAGTCAGCACTATCTAGCGCTATAAACAGGTTCGGCATCAACGGTTGGCTGTGTCCTTCGAGTGTACTTGAGAAGCAAACTTTCTAACGACTGTCCTGGTACCTTAAGATCCCTAAAAAATCAATTTCGACAAGAGAAGTTAGACAATGCCTGCATCAGCCTACGAGTGCAAAGAGGAAATGAGAATAATGTAAGAAGCACATGAATACCTGATAAAGGGCTGCAAGTCCTTTGACTCCCATTTTGGCCGCTCTCCAAACAGGATGGAGAAACGTTCAGCTGGATTGGCAGGCAAAGATGAAATGCTGAAGGCACGAACCCACAAGTCAACACCAAGCTTTTCTGTCAAAACTTCCCCTTCCAGAATCTCAAAACTTGCCTGCATCCCTTCAGGAATCTTCCGCTGCCACTCTTCCATAAAACTCTCCATTTTTCTTCTGCCTGAACTTAAAATTTCTCTAGCAAAATGCACACAAACTCGCTTCTCATCCAACTTCCACAAACAACTTTTGCTCCTATTCTCATCCACCTTACTACCGTAAACATGCAAACAATGGCATGCAAGAATGGGTGGGAAGCCATCTGATACCAGAACATTCACAACTTCATCTTCAATAAGTGCATCCAATGACCAATCATTCAACACAGAATTGTGTAAAAGCATTGCCAGAACTGTTCCCATGTAGCTCTCATCCACAATTCTCCAATACCCATCAAGCTCTACTGCTGAAAGTGCCCGTAGCCCACTCCTCAATTCATCATCACTTGCTTGAACCTTGTCAACAAGATCATTCCATGTATACAATCCTGTTTTACTTTTCTCCAACTCCTCCAAATCCTCAAATTTGAGCGCCTCCTCTGAGCTGTAAGGATTCTCTGAGAGAAGCAATTTGAGCTTGTCAAGTCTTGGAGCAACCTCAACAAGCTCCATGTTACCAGGTGCAACTTTTATGACGGATGCAATAGATTGCTGGTTATGATTTTTCCCAGAACAATCATCTGCAATTTCACAAAATGCCAAATGATCCGATGGAGGAATAAGGAATACAGAGTTTGAAGTTCCAACAAACTTGATGGCAAAAGTTTTTGATTGAGTGCAAAGAACAGCATCTTCATCGGGTTGTCCTCTTAAGCTCACCCTAGTAAAGAAGAAAGAATAATTATGAGTAACAAATAGTTGATAAAAAGATCATTCAATAAAGAATTAAACTTTCATTTATTGCTGACCGCTGGTGTAGGACATCAGAGAGGAGTTTCTCGTCAAGCTCAAGGAGTATTAGATCATCATGAGGGCCAAACAGAGGGTGATACGCAATAGAAATTGAGGAATTTTGTTGGAGATTCAACACAGCCTCTGCATCTCTACAGATTGAATGTTGTTGTTCCATGAGTAGCAAGAACCAAATGTGACAAAAGATATTATACTATTTTCAAACTCCCACCAAGGAAAGAATCAATGTCTAGAGCCAGAAAGATCTATGACGAATCTAGGAAACCATACTAATGGTTCCACCATTTTAAGTCCATTTGAACAGAGATGCTTGGCTGCAAAAAAAAAGCAGTCAAATCAAGCACCGGTGGCATCATGCAGCAAGTGGATTTGAATCCTTAATAAAAAAATAATAATTATTAATTAATCAAGAATCTTCCTACAAATGCTTACAGATAGAGAAAGATAGTGAAGCAAACAGGTAGTCCTACTCACCTTCCACTTTCCATATTCTAGAAGCAAAATGTAAGTGTATACTCCCAGCAACACAGGACACAAACCTCAAACAACTAAAAACAAAAACATTACCCAGTGACTAATATTTACATGAATTAAATTGTGGAGAAGGAGAAGTCAAGCATTAAAAGTTGAACATACAAGAAACCCTTAGGTGTTAAAGGAAAGCAATTCTTTCCAAATCTATGAACACGAACAATGATCAATAAATCCAACTAATTCATCAGATCATGTCTACTTAACGACACAAACTTACCCTTTTCACAAGCCCTGTTCTTCACTTATCGAACATATAAATCGAGTATCGTAAGAGCCAAAAACAAAAAAATAAAAATAAAATAAATGGCGGAAAATTTAGAGTTTTACTTATTTGTTTAGAAGAAAACAATGACATTTCCCTTTCTTGACTCAACTACTCATTTTCTATGCAACCAAACAGCAAAATGAAATTACATACATAACAAAATAATTCACACTATCCCAAAGAAAATTAAAAAAGAAAACTCAAAAACAGACAAGCATATAAATTAAGAATTAAATGTGAAGAGAAAAATTTAAAAACATACACTAGAATTGAGACTTTTGCGCCAGCTCCATGCGGATCTTTTCCATCATCTCTGGGCAAGATGGCTGGAGATTACTGCTAGTTTGGCGGCAGGGGCAGCACCTCGTTTGTCATTCGCGCCTTTTTTTTTTTTTTTGTTGGTAGCCCCAGAAGAGTTCGGCTTCTTTTTATAGCCCATTTAAAGTTTGAGCCCACTTTACCTTGAAAGACAATTTCAGCACAGCCCATCTAGACTCTATCTCTGACAGTTTTGTTTTTTTTTATTCAAAAGTTGGTATTATTGGGAAACAAAACGGTATATTTTAGTCGGATCACTCTCTTGAGCAAAATATTGACATCGATCTTCCTTTAAAAAAAAAAAACAAAAACAAAAACAAACAAATAAACAAATTATTCAGTTTGAAAAAGCTCCAAAGTTTGTGGATATCAGTAGACAAACAAGACAAGCAAGTTCCAAATTCAAAACACATTATGATTGCGTTTTTTTTTTTTCCTACTTTCACGACGAGATTGTCATTTTCTTAGTTACTAAATTTAGGATTTTCATGCATTAATTGTTATGAGATTATTTTTTAATTGAAGTTCAGTTAGGTCAGGGTATATAGATCTTACGTAAAAATTAAACAAAATAAATTATCATAAATTCTTTGCGAGTATGGGGTCTGCTGTGTTAGGATTAGGTATTAATTCTAATTTTACGTTATTTTATAAAAGAGATCAAATACAGACTTAATGTTTTATACCCATTGATTAGGTGGTTTGTATATGGTATAAAATACAACTCGTTGAACTATTGATTGTTTATTTTTTTTAATATGTTTAAAAGCTAAAATTAACAGCTAAATCAAATTAATATTGAGGTAAAAAATTATAACCCTAAAACAAACCATTAGCATTTAGTAATTAATACAAAAAAAACAAATAAATAAACTAGACATTATTAGACAGTCTAAAATCTTGTCCTAATCGGAAACGAATGACTAGAGAAGAATGCTTAAATGAGGATTGGTTGAAATGAGTGAAGAGTGGATAAGGAAATACATAGATGGAGACTTTTGTTTCCAATCCAAATATTTAGTAGTATCTCAATCAAAATTGAGCTTAACTTAAAATATTATTTTTTTTTACATATAATTTAAAAAAAGTTTTATATGTTCATATAGAGCTAAATAGTTAATATATCTTTTTTTTTTTTTAATATATGCAGGGGTTAAAACATAAAAGGGGATAAGGGGAGAGACAAGTATCCATTATTATTATTGATGAATCCGGACTCGTACCCGTTGATTCCTTTATTTAATGAATCAAACTGAATTGAGTTCGACTCATTTATTATACTGATAGTTTCTATGCACAATTTTACATTTTTATGGCATCATTCAATAGACGAGTCAGTAAACTTAGACCCGTATTTATGAAATATAACTTTTAACTGCCAGCCAACTTGTTCGATCCCAGACGGTGATATTAATTTCGATCTCATTTTCAGGTTTCAACCATTTCCTTTCGTAATCAGCTTGCCAAATTCCATCACGCAAAGTTTCTATCACTTCATAAATATTTCGATAATGGCATTCAAATTGAATTGAAACTTCATCTACTTAATATATTTATGTGAATTTTAATTTATATTTGGCCACCTCAACTTTTTACGCAACTTTGTTATTTATTTAACCTATTAAGATTTAATGATTTATCTATTATAGCCCCGTTGTTGGCTCTGTAATTTTATAAATTTTATGCTATACCTTAATCCATAACCTAATCAAGTATATAGCTTCTTCATTAATTATGATCCGGTGGTACTAGAATCTTAAGTCCGTCACTGTTTGTAGCCACTGCAATGCGTACGAGCCAAGACCGTTGATTTAAATCACAGCGGTTATCGGCTCAGTTGCTTGTTCTGTGTTAACAATTAGTAGTTATAACCAATAAAGTTAATATTTTGTTAAGTTTGGTGTCGTATTGTTTACATAGTAATAAACGAAAGTCACTTAGAATTTACAAGCAAAATAAATCCTAAACTCTTGGGTTGATACTTAAGACAATCTATGGCCATCCTTACATTGGCTATACTAATCACTCTACCAATAAGCATAATAAATACCTCCTCAACCTCACCATATATCGCTTGTCTAATGTGTCCAATGAAAAAGAAAAAGTTTAATTGAGGAATTAAATTATCCTTGCGACGCATATAGCAAGAAAGCAAATAGGTCGACAAAAACTTCAACGTCATTGATGAGCATGGCATTCGCTATTTCGTGATGAAAATACAATACAAAGCAACTTGTTTCGGCAAATGAAAGAGGACTCTTTTTCGATAACATTAAATGGGGAGACGGCGCGATGATCGTTTGATAACGAGCTAACTACAGCCTTTCGAGTGGCGCACGCGATTCGCACTAATCTTGATTAGAAAGAGTTTGTTGTCAATGTAGCCGGCACAGGCGTGTTTGCCGAACAGCTTGTTGTGCTATTTTCGATAGCCTTACACAAGATAATGACATTAGATGATTAGATATAACACGCCCATGTTTGTCATCAGAAATTAAATTTTAAATTAATGCTAAATAGCAGTGGAGAGTGAATTTCGAAATTAGTTTAATTGGTTACTAATATATTCGGATTGATCGGGAGGAAGTAGGAGTGCTATTTGGAACAGCTCGAGATACAATTGTGTTTAAATTAAACTTTGGAAAGTAATAGTGTGTTTAATAATTAGGAATGAGAGTAAAATTTAAATGGAACCCTTGAATTTGGGAAATTTGGGGATATAGAACGAAAATTTCATTCCCAAGGACGAGGTGAGAATAAAAATAAAGAATGAAAAGTGAATTAACATTTGTACCTTTAATAAAAATTAAAAACTTCTTTTATCTCATTTAGTAATAATAATAACAATAATAATTTTTTTAATATCAAAATAATTGTTGCTATAATAATAATAATAATAATAATAATAATAATTGTCGCCGCCGCCGCCGTCGTCGTCACATCACAATTATTATAATAAACATCAATAATAATAGAGGTCAGATTATCAATTTATAACAATTCAATAATTCACTTTAATTCTAAGATAAAGTAACCATATCAATAACAAAATAACTCATTTAAATTTTAATTTTTATTCTTTATTTGATTTCAATTCATTCTAATTTTAGTTTTTTTTTTCAATTCTATCTTATTTCAATTATCAATTTGTATATATCGGTTCAACTACAATACAACTATGGTTTCGTGTCCCACTTTATTGTTTTTTTGTGATCAACCATTGGATCCAACTCAAGAGTTGCAAAAGCTCTACCATGTTGTTATTTGATTATTAACAACATGGTCCCCTCTGTTTGCTAAAAGAATAAGAAAAGATTAAGTTTCACAATTTTGACACATTAGTCAGTTAAAATATTTTATTATCCAAGGTAATTTAGTAAATAAACATATTCATATATTAAAATTATGGATAGATTATTTGCTAGAATACTATCCACTCTCATTCACTTAAAATACTAATGAGATTTTAATAATATTATTTAGTGTTTAGTGTAACGCAAGATTAGATAAGATTTTATATAAATTTTGACAATATTAAAATAAAAAAATAAATATTAAATAAAAACTTGGATAGTCATTTAAATTGATTATAGGGTTTATAAATAATATTTTCAAAATAATAAATTTCTATATGTAATTTTGAGATTTTGTAAAATTACTTATACTTTATTGCATGCATGAAGTCGATCAATTATTTATTTAATGTGGAAAAATAAATTGTATAATATTTATTCTATTACTTAAATTTAAAATTATAAAGAATGAAACTTAAATTTAAAGCTGGTTGAGAAGGAGATAGAGATAATATTTTCAATTGGATTATTACATAAAATTATTAAACTTATAGTTTTTATTATTTACATAAAACAATAGGGACTATTAAAGAAAATACCAAATAAATTTTTAAGCATTTTGAAATTATTATATTTTAATTTGGGCTTCTTGTATAAAAGTTTTAAAACTTACAGTTATTTTATTATTTACAGAAAACTGCAGGGACAACTACAGAAAATACCAACAATGATGTTTGGTACGCGCGGGCAAGAGAGTTTTGCCCTGTATATACACTATAAAACTATTCAAAATTATAATAATAAAAATAACTTGTAAAAGCCATGGACGCAACTAATAGCCCACGAGCATGCACGTCCATCAGCATTTCTTCCTACCATCCGTTCATAAGCATCGCATTTAAGACCTGAATTAATCAAATAGTTGGAAATTATAAATTGAAAAAAAAAAGAGGTGAAGAAAACAACTAATTAAAGGCGGAGCAATGCATGACCGCAGAGTCCACAAAATTTCCTGCAGAGGTTAAAGCAGAATGCACAAGCACAGAAACAAGATGACACCTGAAAACAGGTATTTGATCTTTTATTGGGGCAACAAGAACCGGTGAGAATAATAAATGATCGTCCAGTTGTGCTTGCTCTGTTTGCACACTCTGTTATTAATTGTGTTTTGAAAAAGTTCAAAAAAAAAAAAAAAAGAGAGAGAGAGGAACCTTAATTGCTGCTACGCATTTAAATCTGATTATTAAATGACCGCACCGGTGGTCGGGGTGGGCTAGCCGTGACATTTTAAATTTAGGTTCGGTTATCGTACAATTTTATGTATGGTATATTTCCGTATATGAATTATATGTGAATGAATTTCACACACTGTTTATATGTAAAGTATACCATACATGAACTGAATAGTAAGTTTTTCTTTTAAATTTTTAATTGAAACCAATAAAATATCTCCATGCGGAACGGTATTCTTGAATTCCCAATTGAGCTTCGGGAACGAAACGTCCCCGTTGATTGATTTCTCATTAGACTTGACCGTCCTGATGATGACACGACATCTAGCTTGAATCTATCACCCGAATTAACAGGAACATTATATAATTAGCACCCCTCCAGCCCTACTTGCAATTGCACTCTGCATCCTGCATTTGCAGATTGCTAGTTGATTACCCCAAGAGTGCAAACAAAAAGAATGGCTTCGAAACCTGGATTTCTCACTGATTGGCCATGGACGCCTCTTGGAAACTTCAAGGTTTACTTCTTCTACCTCTAAACTCTCTTCGTTTCCCTCACACAAGTGCAATTGAATTTTGTAATTAATTTAATCGATTGCCGGCAGACCTAGTTACACGTTCATTTTTTACTTATTTATTTTTAATTAATTAATTTAAGGGTTATTGTCGGAGTGAGTTAATAGATAACGATATTATATAATGTTTGATCTTGACATTAATGCGTAGGTCGTCATCCATATATTACGATGATGGAACTGTAATTATTGTTATGTAATAATAATATGACGTTCGATTTAATTAATTCTTCTTGTCATACGCTGATTATGGAATTGTGATAATTACACAGTACGTAGCATTGGCTCCTTGGATAATTCACAGCACATACTCATTCGTCGTAACGGATGAAAAGGAGAGGGAGCTAGCTTACTTTGTGATACTGCCACTGCTGTTATGGAGAATGCTTCACAACCAGATATGGATCAGCTTCTCCCGTTACCGAACCGCCAAAGGCAGTAACAGGATCGTCGACAAGGCTATTGAATTCGAGCAAGTTGATAGAGAAAGAAATTGGTCACTATTATTCTCAGTCTCTCCGATACATGATATTGTTTTTTCAGCTATACACACATGAATATATTACAATCCGTGCATATGCACTGACAGTTACGGTGACTAGCTAGCTACCTAATTTATAATATTCGTCATATATTAATTAAATTAATTTAATTTGAATAAAATTACAGGGATGACCAAATAATATTCAACGGGATCCTGCTTTACGTTTTCGCTAAAATAATTCCGGGCGCATCTCAATTGCCCACTTGGAGATTGGATGGTGTGATTCTCACAGCACTGCTGCATGCTGGTCCCGTGGAGTTCCTCTACTACTGGCTTCACAGAGCACTCCATCATCATTACCTTTACTCTCGCTACCATTCCCATCACCATTCCTCCATCGTCACCGAGCCCATCACTTGTACGTAGCCAACTTTACACCGTAATATCTCTTTTGATTAATTAATCAATTAATTTTTCTATAATTCTGTTTGGATCATTCTATGATGCCGTAATTAAAATTACGTCATTAATACCATAATTAAACATAAATTATGTAATTAAAACATAAAACTTATAAATTTAACATAAAACTTGTAAATCAACATTTACTGTAAAATAAAATATAAATATTAGAAATTAAATATTAAACTTGTAAATAAAAGGTAAAATGAGTAAATTAATATAAAATTAGTAAATTGATGTATTATTAGTAAATAAAACAAGAACTTACAAATATAACATAAAACTCATAAATCAACATTAAGTGTAAAATAAAATATAATTTTGAGAAAGTAAACATAAAATTTATAAATGGAAGATAAAATAAGTAAATTGATATAAAATTAGTAAATTAATGTATTATTAGTAAACAAAACAAAAACTTGTAGATTTAACATAAAACTTATAAATCAACATTAAGTGTAAATAAAATATAATTTTTAGAAAGTAGACATAAAATTTGTAAATGGAAAATAAAATAAGTAAACTGAAATAAAACTAGTAAATTGATGTATTATTAGTAAACAAAACAAAACTTGTAGATTTAATATAAAACTTGTAAATGAACATTAACTATAAAATAAAATATAAATTTTAGAAATTAAACATAAGAATTGTAAATAGAAGGTAAAAAGAGTAAATTAATATAAAATTAGTAAATTGATGTATTATTAGTAAATAAAACAAGAACTTACAAATATAACATAAAACTCATAAATCAACATTAAGTGCAAAATAAAACATAATTTTTAAAAATTAAAATGGAAGATAAAATAAGTAAATTAATATAAAACTAGTAAATTAATGTATTACTAGTAAACAAAATAAAAGATTGTAAAATTAACATAAAACTTATAAATCAACATTAAGTGCAAAATCAACCATAATTTTTAGAAATTAAACATAAACTTTGTAAATAGAAAATAAAACTAGTAAATTGATGTATTATTAGTAAACAAAACAAAAACTTGTAGATTTACTATAAAACTTATAAATCAACATTAACTGTAAAATAAAACATAAATTTTAGAAATTAAATATACGACTTGTAAATAGAAGGTAAAAAAAGTAAATTAATATAAAACTAGCAAATTAATGTATTATTAGTAAATAAAACAAGAAATTGTAAATATAACATAAAACTCATAAATCAACATTAAGTGCAAAATGAAACATAAATTTTGAAAATAGAACAGAAGCCTTGTAAATAGAAGATAAAATAAGTAAATTAATATATTACTAGTAAACAAATAAAAAACTTATAAATATAATATAAAACTAGTAAATTAATACTAACTGTGAAATAAAATATAAATTTTAGAAATAAAACATATGACTTATAAAAGAAAGCTAAAATAAGTAAATTACTATAATACTAGTAAATTGATATATTACTGGTAAATAAAATATAAACTTATAAATACAATATGAAATAAGTAAATCAACATTAAGTGCAAAATAAAACATAAAGTTTGTAAATTATGCCTAAGACTTATAAATAAAGGCTAAAATAAGTAAATTAATATAATAATTACTGTAAAAAATGTTCACAATTATAAAAATAAAAACTTGTTATAATAGTTATTACTTTATATATTTATTCATTCTTTATTTAAATTGAATAATGTTAGTTATGCATTTATATAATACATGTGATGTTTTATTAAGGAGAAAATTTATATTCGAAATCATATTTTTAAAGAAAAATATTATCTTAATATCTTTCATAGTTATTATAAGATGAGGTTATATTACATTTTTTTATACTTCTTTTCAACCCTAAAGAGTCTTTAAATATAAGTAAAAAATTTGAAACTACATAAAATATGTGTATGACTCAAAATTAAATCTAATTTTATTAATATATTATATATGTGTCTAATAATATAAGTTTTTTTAATTTTATTTTTATTTGATCCACATAAAAATAAATAATATGTATAATAAATAGATATCATTATAAAAAATTGAAGAAGAAAAATATACCAATGTCTTAGAATAAATGTAAAATTTATGATATTTCGTACACAAATAAACGAACAAGCGCCAAGCAGATATTTCGTAGATGTCGGGCATCTATTACTGTCACATGCAAGTGGGTGGTACGTGAGAGTGGAGCCAATTAACTCTCTCTCTCTCTCTCTCTCTCTCTCTATATATATATATATATACACACACGTATGTGTTCCAAAGTAAAGTTATCAGGAATAAAGAAACAACAATAATGGCAATCGTTTCAATTGGGTGGCATATATGCATGCAGCTGTGATTCATCCATTTGCAGAGCACATAGCGTATTCCGCACTATTTGCAATGCCAATTATTACAACGTTGCTGAGTGGGATTGGCTCAATAGCATCGGTACTCGGTTACATCACTTACATAGATTTAATGAACAACATGGGTCACTGCAATTTCGAACTCATGCCCAGATGCCTTTTCAACCATTTTCCTCCTCTCAAGTACCTGGTGTACACCCCGTCGTAAGTGTCTCATCCATCCTCCCCCTCTTTTTAATCATTTTAACTTTTTCCAAGTTTTAGTCCCAGTTAATCGTTTGGGTTTATTTTTACGTCATATATAATTATGCAGTATTAGAGAAATAGTGGACACCATGATATGGTATGCAATTTTTAACAATTTTCTATAAATATAGAATGTCTTGAAAAGGCCCTAATCATCGTCAATATCGTGTCTGTTAGCCCTACACTACGTTGTTACATCAGTTATTAAATAACGCTGAAATTCAATCAATGAGTTAAGTCAGTTTATCAAGCAGGCATCAGGCCTTGTTTATCAACCAGACGTGACGTATATTTGATATCTGAAATTCGCTGAATTTGAAATGGACTACATTAATTAATTTCTATTTCAATATAGCGAGTCTCCAAAAATTCAACTTGCATCTTCATTGTATATTTATGTGTCCCCTAGTTTTTTCTTGTCATAGGCTCATACGCGTAGACTATAAATTTAAAGACAACTAACTAAGTTATATAATAATAAAAAATAAATATAAGATGCTTTTTTTTTCTTTTTTTTTTTTTTGGGGGGGGGGGGGGGCGGTTGGGGTGTTTGGGAAGGGGGATGATGTCGTTAACTGGTTATTAATTAAATATGGGCATGCATGCAACAGGTTCCACTCACTGCATCACACGCAGTTTCGGACCAATTATTCATTATTTATGCCCCTATACGATTACATATACGGCACTGTGGACAAAACTTCGGATACATTATATGAATCTAGTCTCAAGAGACAGGAAGACTCGCCCGATGTTGTGCATCTCACGCACCTAACAACACCTGAATCAATCTATCATATGCGACTCGGTTTTGCTTCAATGGCGTCTGAGCCCCATGATCACCATGCATCATCAAAGTGGTATATGTGGTTTATGTGGCCTGTCACATTATGGTCCATGATGTTCACTTGGATTTACGGTCGTACCTTTGTGGTTGAGAGGAATCGCCTTGATAAATTCAAACTACAAACTTGGGCAATACCCAAATATAATTTTCAAGTACGTACATAAGAAAAAATTTAGTTACCTAGCTAGGGCTGCGATCATTATTTCATACGTTTTAATATATCTAATCAATATGATTCACGATCTTCTGGTTGCATATATATGCAGTATTTGTTGCGGCGGCAAAATGAATCGATCAATAGGTTGATTGAAGAAGCCATAGTAGAAGCTGAGAAAAAAGGAGCTAAAGTGATAAGTCTAGGTCTCATGAATCAAGTGAGTGTGCGTGTGTGTGCATTCATCTATTAATAATAATAAGATAATGTATATGGTGGTTCCTCTTTGAGACTGAAATTGAAAATAAAAAATAAAATAAAATAAAAATTAATGAAGAATTAATTGGTTATTAAATATAATATCAGGGAGAGGAGCTTAACAGGTACGGTGGGGTGTTCGTGCACAAGCATCCTCAGCTTAAAACAAAGATAGTGGATGGGAGTAGCTTAGCAGTGGCAGTGGTGATAAACAGCATACCAAAAGGAACAACGCAAGTGGTCCTTAGAGGCGCTCTAACAAAGGTTGCTTACGCCATTGCCTTTGCCTTATGCCAAAAGGGCATCCAGGTTGTAACATTACGTGAGGATGAGCATGAGAAGCTTAAGAAATCATTTGAGGCAAAATCAGAATGTAATAATTTGCTTCTCTCGAGAAGCTACTCCCGAAAGGTGAATCTTTATTCTCTCTCTCTCTCTCTCTCTCGATCTCTCGATATATATATATGTATATATAATATAACCTTAATTATTAACCAGTGATGCATTTTGATCACTTAGAAAGAAAAACAAAGCAGATATACATTATACTGATTAATGTCCTTGCAGATATGGTTGGTGGGAAAAGGGCTGACTGAAGAAGAACAATCCAAGGCTAAAAAAGGAACAATGTTCATTCCATTCTCTCAGTTTCCACCAAACGATAAGAAAATACGTAAAGACTGTATCTACCGCCTCACACCAGCAATGGCCGTTCCTGCTGCTTTTGAGAATGTGGACTCGTGCGAGGTAACAAATATGCCCCAGGAGGAGGCCCCGATGCTTAATTAGTAAATTAATTTAATTTACAGTAGCTACATTATTAATTATGCGTGCGACGACGATGGACAGAATTGGTTGCCCAGAAGAGTGATGAGTGCATGGCGAATTGGGGGAATAGTGCATGCCTTGGAAGGATGGAACGAACACGAGTGTGGTTACAACATCTCCAACATTCACAATGTTTGGGAGGCTGCTCTCCGACATGGCTTTCACCCTCTGACCGATACCATTCCTACTCAATCCTACCCTATCTAGCTGGCTTCATTTTTATTTCTGCTTAAAATTAATAATAAATTATTATTATTATTATTATTATGATTTATCTATATTTAATTACCTCTTTATCTTAATGTAATTTGGGTGTCTGGGAATGTACTCCTGATGTCAGCTAAAAGCTTCTTGCACGCTACACACTCAAACATATCATGGTTAATGTTACTGCAATGCAACATCTTATTGTGTGTTCCACGTCCACATTCAAAGTAGCTAGTTATCTTATTTGCTTTTATTAATTTCAATACATACATACATATATAAACGAATCATGGTTTTTATTTAACTAAGCCATCGCCTTCTTATAAATTGGTACCGATCAATTATAATACATACATACATACATACATTCATACATACATACATGCATACACACACATATATAGTTGATTGGAAAGGAGATGTAAAGTAGAGCTACATTATTTGAGACATACATCAGTCAGCTGAGACACTGGCTCAGTAAGTATCCCTCGCAATTGTCAATTCGTTATGGACCCCACGAATACCAAACATATTCAAAATGAAATGAACTGCTGTCCCGCCTCCAGACGACACACATTGCTACCATTTTTCAAATCCGAAGTCTATCGCTCAGCTAATCTGTATGTATGTGCCATTGATTGTAATTCCAATTGAAGAAGATATTAATTTTTCCAGAACGCAAAATAAAAATTACGTACGGAGATACTTTCAACGGCATGCATGCCAAACACTCAGAAAGCATTTACTTGCCATACGCGACACATAGCCCATTAACTACTTTGTGGAAAGTCCAATGCTTATAATTAAACCAAAATAATATGTCTAAGCAAAATACTACAAATTCATTAAAAAGAAAGGGTTATAAATTATAAAATATTGACAAAATATATAAACAAAAATTAAAATATGAGGTAGTTATAAATATCTTGTTTTTTATTAAAATATTTTAGCCTTTTGGAAATTTTTATCAAAATTTTACAACATAGATTTTTGTCAAAATAATGTTTTCCTTTAAAAAAAAAAAAATGGCTGCCTTTTGCTTTTACCTAAGAAGTATATCTTAACAAGCTCTTGATGATGCTCGATCTGTGACCAAGGCAAAGGATAATTGTAATTAATTTAATTATGAGGACAAAAAATATATGCAGCTGGTGGCCAACCACGTCGAAACTGAGCTGGTTGGGAGATTTATTGTTGAGATATTTAATGGGCAGGCACTGGAGACTAGAGAACCTGCCCAACACACTTATAAATACGTGCACTACCTGCAAATGCACGTATGCTTTAGCATTCAGGTTAAGGATAACAATAACAAATAAATATATACATATATGGCTTCTAAACCAGGAATCCTCACCGAGTGGCCCTGGAAACCTCTTGGAAGCTATAAGGTATCGTTTGTATACATAATGCTTGCTATATATACACATATATTTAAGTAATGAATATTTGATTAACTGATGATAGATAGGCATACATATGCATTTAACGAATGTTAACGTGGATGGCATTATATATGCGTTAATGTCTATGTACAGCATCTGCTCCTGGCTCCATGGGCGATTCATAGCATATACTGGTTTATAGGGAGTAGAAAGAGTGAGCGAGACTATGGTTACTTGACGATATTCCCTTTTCTGCTGCTGAGGATGCTTCATAACCAGATTTGGATTTCTCTTTCACGTTACCGAACAGCAAAAAGAAACAACAGGATCGTTGACAAGGCCATCGAATTCGACCAAGTTGACAGAGAGAGAAATTGGTAACATTAGTTCAATTCAGATTGCTTTGTTATATATATGTTTGAATTTTATAGTAATGGAATTAGTATGAATTTGCTGCAGGGATGACCAGATCTTGTTCAATGGACTGATATTCTATATAGTCCACATGCTCCTTCCTCCAAGTTATTCAAACCTGCCTTTCTGGAGAAGCGATGGTGTGATTCTTACGATTCTGATGCATATGGGTCCAGTAGAGTTTCTCTATTACTGGTTCCACAGAGCACTGCACCACCATTATCTCTACTCTCGCTACCATTCTCATCACCATTCTTCAATTGTCACTGAGCCTATTACCTGTGAGTAGTAATTCTATTTATTTATTCAATTCCTTATTTCTGTAGTATCTTTTTACATTTATATACACATATATCTGCAATTAATTGTCTTAATCATTATATTCTATTCTTTCTTTTATTTTATACTCTTGTGATTTTGGTATTAACTAATTAGTTTATGCCACTAGTCACCGACTGTGTTACATAGCTCTTCAACTAACTTATTAATTATCTTTAACGTTTATTATTTGCCAGCCGTGATTCATCCATTCGCTGAACACATTGTGTATTTCTTGCTCTTCGCAATACCACTGGTCACGACGCTGGTCCTCAAAAATGCTTCCATAGCATCTTTTGTTGGTTACATCATATACGTCGATTTCATGAACAACATGGGCCACTGTAACTTCGAGCTCGTCCCTATGTGGCTCTTCGCCGCCTTTCCCCCTCTCAAGTTTCTTATGTATACGCCGTCGTAAGTTTTTCTTCACTCTCGCATCTCTTCTGTTTCTTCCTCTTCCTTCTTTCTTTCTTGTTTGTTAATTTGTTTCATTTCAAGCTCGTCACGCATCTGATACTCATACTAAGCTCATACCGTCGTTCTTGTTTTTTATTCACGGACACGTTGTGCATGCAGCTAGTGATTTATTGGTCTCCCCTCTTATCTCATCTTATTAAAAAGTGGAGAAAGACCTTTATCACTTGCAATGGCTCGGCGCGCCCCACTCATCAAACTTTTCACTTTAGTCGATGCGCATTAAATTATATATTTTTTTAAAAAAATAAAAATAAAAATACTATTAATAAATAAAAATATAAATTTTTAGGTAGGTACGTATGTAAACCAATTATGTAAAATATGTTTCAATTGATGAGCACAGGTATCACTCGCTGCACCACACTCAATTTCGGACCAACTACTCGCTATTCATGCCAATTTATGACTACATATACGGTACGATGGACAGAAGCTCAGATTCGGTGTACGAAAAATCACTAAAAAGATCAGGCGAAGAAGAAGAATCTGTTAATGATGTGGACGTGGTACATCTAACTCATCTAACGACGCCGGAATCAATCTATCATCTGCGGATAGGATTTGCCTCCCTGGCATCAGAGCCCCATAGCTATACCGATACATTATCGCAGTGGTATCTACAGCTGATGTGGCCATTCACAGCTTCTTGTTCTGTCTTTGTGAGTTGGATCTATGGCCGGACTTTTGTTTCAGAGTGCAACACTTTGGATAAACTCAAATTGCAAACTTGGGTGGTACCAAGGTACATCGTGCAAGTAAGTAATTAAGCAATTTAATTGCTTTTCCTTTTTTTTTTTTGGGTTAAATCATTTGGGATCCATAAATCATATTAGTTTTCGATTAATTCATATTCGAGTCAGATAGAACAATTAGAATAACAAAACTCTCTCAATAAATATTTAATGTAATTATATTCTCAAGTCTCGAATCGTGAAACTTAGTTAAGTTAAAACAATCTCATGCCAGTTGATTTATGCACTTGTTGGTTGCTTTTCCTTTTTTATTTTCATTTATTTTGAATATGAATATGGTGTTGAGTACTGATAATTAATTACTGGTATGCATTCAGTATAACTTGCCATGGAGAAGAGAAGCTATTAATAGCTTGATTGAAGAAGCCATATTAGAAGCAGATGCGAAAGGGGTAAAAGTCATAAGTCTAGGGCTTCTGAATCAGGTATGTAAAAACAATTCATCAAATTAATGAATAAATTAAGCTCAAAATTAGAGAAGCATTTTACGTCTAGATAGGATTAATTAAACGATGATAGGTGTATGTAATTAATGCGCGTTTATCTATATATATAACGGCTACGTGACGTGTCAGGGAGAGGAGCTGAACAGAAACGGAGAGAGGTACTTGGAAAGACACCCTAACAAGCTAAAAATCAAAGTGGTGGACGGAAGCAGCTTGGCGGCGGCTGTTGTGGTGAATAGCTTACCAAAAGCCACAGCCCACGTGCTTCTTAGAGGCACTGTTACCACCAATAAGGTTGCTAAGGCAGTTGCCTCGTCCCTATGCCAAATGGGCATCAAGGTATTATTTAGTTAAGCATTGGGCCCAAACGGAAGCCCGACAACAACAGTAATGATAATAGTAAATGATGATGTGTATCACGCCATTCGCCTTCACCATCAGCCACCACTACTTGTTGTAGCCTTGTAGAGTTCCTGTCCGTGTGCCCTGAATGAAATAATGTTTTCATTGCAGGTAGCTACGTTATGCAAGGACGATTATGAGAAGCTTAAGCTTAGGATCCCTGTGGAATCTCAACACAATTTGGTCCTGTCAACAAGTTGTGCTCACAACACGGTAACTATTGTTACTATTCTATAGTTTTTTTTTTTTGGAGGGATTGAAATGAAATTATAATTTTTATTGATTGGGACAACGAAACAATATCATAATTAAAACATAAATCTCGTTATTATTATTTTATAAAATTAAATAATAATAAAGCGTAACGTAACGTAACAGGAAAGGCATGTACATAATAAATATATATATATGAAAAATCTTTAAAGTATTGCAAGTTATACCTTAGTCGAATCCATATATATGCTACTCTATTGACGTTGAAGGATATTGATTGGGTTGAAATTACAAACAGAAGATTTGGTTAGTGGGAGCTGATTTGACAGGAAAGGAACAAGCAAGGGCACCAAAAGGCACAATATTCATTCCATATACACAAATACCACCAAGGAAATTGCGGAAAGATTGCTTCTACCACTCGACTCCAGCAATGATAATTCCTCCCTCTTTAAATAACATGCATTCCTGTGAGGTTAGTAAGCACGTAGATCAACAATTCGTGGCTTCTGCCGTTCTCTTAATTTTCTCTTTAAAAAAAAATAAAAATTAAGATTAGATAAATGAAATTAATTAATTAATTGTAAGTGGATGCAGAACTGGCTGGGAAGAAGGGTGATGAGTGCTTGGCGTATAGCTGGAATAATACATGCCTTGGAGGGATGGAATTTGAACGAGTGTGGGCAAACTATGTGCGACATCCAGCAAGTTTGGCATGCATCTCTCCGCCATGGATTCCGCCCTCTTTTCCCTGTTGCTTGAATCTCCTATTATGATTATTATTATTAGTATTATTATTATTAACGTAGACTCATAGACGCTTGCTAGATAATTTGCTTTCCCAACTAATAAAGCTAACTATCGATTTTACTATCATTATTCTTTTATTTGCTGAAGCTCAACTATTGCGTTTGCCACGTTGATGCGTCGGCACGACTCGGCTGCATCACATAGAGAAGCAGCCCACACGAAAATAAACATCGTGGTCCGGCCCAATACTATATCTTATTAGAATCTTGAAATCAAATGGTGATCCCCCGATTAATCTCACCAAACCGGCTAAACACTTTATATTAATACCTATTTTATTCTTATACGAAATTACTTAAAATGATTAATAGTTTTTAAGTGCATCCACATAAATATTTAATTTAAAAAGTTTCTTTTAACTTCTTAAATGATTATCTCTTCTCGTATATAATATATTTTATTTTGGTATTTATTAATTTGTAGTGCTGCAACACAAGATGATGAATCTTTCTTTTATTTCAAAGTAAATTGCACTAATTTAGAGCTTGAAAATGTTGGGACGAACATAACTTCAACGATTTCTTTTTCTTGTCTGTCTTCACATATCATATTATCATTCAACCAAAATAACAATGCCATGAGCTCCAATTCATCTTTGTAAACTAAAGTAAAAAAATTAATTAGTACCGTCTACTAATAATTTTATTCATTAAATGAAAAGAAGATATAATTACAAGACACAAGAATATGCCTTAATCCAACTCATCCAACCTAAAACAAAACTCTAATAATTCATAAAAGATCAAACAATTGGAATTCTTGTATTTTGAAATAGAAATTCTGATTGACAAATTCAACGAGCATTAGCAGCAGCAGCCTACAAGAAAGGGCTACCCGTAGGGTCCAGGCTCGACCAATTTTTGGTCAAGAAGGGGCTGCCCGTAGAATCCAAGCTCCACAAGAAAGATCTCCTGCTCTTTGGCGGAAAAGCGAACCAGTGGGGTCAAAATGACGGATACAAAATATAAAGAATGAAAATTTTTAAAGTGTTGCTCCATTAGTCTATTACATTTTTAATCTTATTAGGATTTCTAGTTACATCCCTTCAGAAACCAAAACTTTAAAAGAACGCAACTAAATTATAAAGATTGAAGAGCAAATTTATGGTTATAATACTTTTATTATTTTTTTTTATAGATAAAAATATTAATTTTAACGGACTTTTATTTAATATTAGAGTAATATTAGATATCCTAACAGTTAAATCTTAACTTGAGTTCTAATTATAATGTGTCATTCATCTGTTAGATAATAGATTTTATAACTCGTAAAATCATTATATCTATAATTTAATAGATAAATATCATATTAATTGAGACTAAATTGTTATGATCTTTAATATTACTCTTAATATTAATTCGGGTATTTTGATTAAATTAGATTAAATATCGAACTCAAAATCAGGCTTTATTTTTTCATATAGTGGTAATATTTGATCCTCTTATTTTATCTCATTTGTACTCATTTCTTAATTAACTCCACCAAAAATTTTAAAACAATCTTTATTTCTTAATATACCCCATTTAACTCTACTTTACCCTTATTACAATTATTATCTTTTTTACATACACCCGCAAAAACTTCAAAAGTATGTTTTAAAAAAAAATGAATTTTGGTGACAAATTGATTTAAAAAAACTTCCTACTTTTCTACTCCTGAAAGTGTACAAGCAGTCTCCCTCACCAAAGCAATTCTTGATGAGCCAACAGCCATACATACACATTTGTACAAGTCGTTCTATACACATCTTAAGAGTCATTGCTTAAGAAGGAACAACAATTGGGGACCAAGAGCGGCAGTGGCCGAGTCACTAAGGGCAGGTTGGGGCAGCTGGCCCTTTTGTCAAAAAAAAAGAAAAAAAAGAAAAAAGGAAAAGGAAAATGGAATACATATACAAGAAGAGATTATTTATTATTTATTATCATCTACAAGAAGAGATCATCATCATCATCATCATCATCATATACAAGAAGAGATTGTTATTAGTATTATTATTTAAGGAAGCAAATGGAATACTTAAAGAATCCAAAATTGTTCTATTTTATAATTCTCAAGCAAAATAAGATTTTTGCATTGATTGTTAGGTAAAATAAAAATCGTGATTTAAAACATAATCTCTTAAAAAATAAGAAAGAAACATGTTAATGAATATGGAGATTTATTAGAAAGGGATGAATTAAGGATATTTATGACATTAAAATAAAGGTATTTCAAAACATATTATATCAGTGTTGGTGTTAAATTCTTTATAAGGGGTTGTTTAAGGAAAGGTGTATTATGAGAAATTTTGAAGGGGTTACCAATAGCTCCACTCAAATTCCACAAACAATCAATCAATTCACAAATGGGTAATGGGTATGGTATGGGTGGCCCAATTCGGACAAAATACTTGCAACAATGGATCGATTGTGTCGACGTGATTGCCCTTGCCATTACTAAAAACAACGAATGCATCGACACTGTGCTTGTGACACCGTATGTTTGTATGTATGTGATATATTTGAAGTTTGCCCTTGCCATGAGAAGATGACGTAGGTTCCTCGAGGTTGATCGTAGCATGTCGTCCTTCAGCAAAATCGAAAGAGGGAGAGAAGAGCGAAGGAGTGGGGAAGAAACCATGCTGCTGCCACCGCCGCCGCCGAGTAGGCGGAACAGCGACGTCCTCATGACCTCAATTCTACAAATTAAGAATATTGTCAGAATCATATTCTTACCCTATATTCTTGCCTTTGTTGCTTTGGATTATCGCTGTGAATAGTAGCGATCTCTCATGTACTTAACCAACAAATAGTGTAAACGCTCCGAGGAGGATTCCATCAGGTCAAGACCATGTAGTGTGTCTAAGCAACCATGTCATTTTTATATTTGCGTTGTATCCATCGTTGATGCAAAATAAAAAGGTTATGCTAAGTTACATTTTATGTAACATACAAAATTTAAATAGATACTATTTGAATGTTACAAATTTTTATATGTTTTGGGGCCGCGTAAGTTATATGAAAGGTACTCATTAAAATCATGTCATGTTTATGCAACAATATCACATGTGTATTTACATTGTATCTATCATTAAATTAAAAATAAAAAGTACTGCTAAATTACATGCCCTTGCCAAATTCAAGTGAGCCCCATTTGAATGTTACAATTTTTTACATGCTTTGAGGATATTGTAAATTACAGAAACTATAATTTTATAAAATTTTAAAATAAGGGTAAAACCTTATGTACTTTCAAAAATAGAACTCAAACCACATATATTCATAAGGACAAATGCTGAGTGTTTATCAACAGACCCTCCTCAAATTCCCTTGCTTTGAGCCTCAATAAAAATATTTTATTAATATTTCTATTTCTTTCCCGGATTTTTTTTTCTTTTCGTCTGAATATATAGAATACTATTATATTAAAACAATTCAAAATTATCAGGTAATTTAAAACCTCTTTGTTATATAAAATGGAATTCACAACCCTTAATATTTCGCATCTGGTTTGTGTCAACCGTCGGGGTTCTGGCTTTGTAATTGTACAAATTAAAGAACTGAGTAGCGAGTTTTATATAGGATAGCCCTCTTTTTGAACACCAATTAACCACCCAACGGCTTTGACAAATATCACAACGCCTGTAAACCTGGAACTAACTGGTTCAGCTATTCAGTATATGTAATCTCCCTTCGCTGCCTAGGAAGAAGATTAGACTGATGGAGACCCTGAGAAATTCAAATTAATTACTTTTTTTTTTTAAATAAAAAAGGGCATCAATGCTGTTATTATCCCTCTTGATCTTGCTATTACAGTCTCAAAAACAAGAATACACAGGCAAACAACAATAAATATCATGATATACTGTGAACTTCTATGACATTAGTAGTAAAACATGTGACATAATAACCTCATAATAATAAAGTACAATAACAGGCAGCAACCAACAATAGTACCACCACCTGCAAGAAAAAAGAGGAGAAAATGATTTTACTATACCACAGTATTCACATCCACCCAGCCTCATTCTGAAACTGGTTCATAAAACATGTCTTGTCAACCAGTAAAGAAGCATCTCAACGCCAGTTGGGTATAGAACTTGAAGCAAATAACACATCTATTGATTAATTGGTATTCCATCTACTGGACATCGCTCCTTCCCCCCATCCATACCCCCCCCCCCCCAAAACCCCCCAACACCAAAAAACAACCAAAAAAACCCCCAAAAGTCATCTTGAAATGAATCAATGCCAAAGGTGATTAGAAACACAGAATCCTGAGTATGAAAATTTACAATTGTAACCATTAATCTTGGTATATAGTCTGACTCTCCCTAAAATTCTTATCTTTAGTGGATAGCTGGTCCACCGCACACTTACATTACTTTTCATACAGCTTAACAAAATATTTCTTACTTTCGAATCACCAAAACAGAAAAAGAAGCTTCCTCTGCCCCAAAAGAAATAAAATCCATGAGATGAAAAATGAGAAGCTGCTTACATATTCAACTATATCAATATTACCTTAATATTAAATGTAATACTCTGGTACAAAGAAGACCTAAGCAGCAGCCTGCAGTTCCAAAAATACATGTCATTCGAGGGTAAAATGAATGCACAGTTCATCAATACACAGTTCATCAATACACAGTTCCTAACAAATCTGCAATAGAAGAGGTCAACCATAATCTGGATTTGCTAGAAGAAAAAAGAGAGCAAGCATTGATCCATTTGGAAGCATATCCTCAACAAACTAAATCATTCTTCAACAAAAAAAGTCAACCAAAGAAAATTTCATATAAAAAATGCTATATTATTGCACTTTTGTGTGTCCTTGTGCCCAAATGTAAAGTAGCTAGAACAAACTATTAACCATAAGAGTTAATAGAAACTATTGGTAAGAAAAATTTAAGTTTTTTGCCCAGACTTATAAGTCAGGTAATAAAACAGAGGCTTAACAACTTAGAAGATTAAATGAAATCTCCTTAGAAGATTAAATGAAATTTCCACATTTTCATCTAATCTTCTTTCTTTTACAACAAACTTTTATATCCGCTAAACCTTTCAAAATTTGTGCACACTCATTCCAAGACAGTATCAAGATTGAAAAATCTCAAACAGCAAACTTTGTCCACAATAACAGATGAAATTTGCCCAATGAAACATTTTTCTTTAAACTCCAAATGCAAGCATCAGGTTTTACATGTGTGGATTATCTTGTTTTATATCCCATCCATTCAGGAACTTGCCTAGGAAGCTGTGCGACAACATATGAAAATATACTAGCTTAAACAAAATTAATGCAAAAGTACTTTAATACCCAACTGTCCGCCCCCTAATCTTTCCAACATGCTCTGTCCGAAATAAATCACCTACAGGACAGCACAACTATAGGGCTTCACCTTCTCATCTTTTGGGGTGAAAACAGCTTTAACA
This sequence comes from Aegle marmelos, assembly GCA_030449875.1. Taxonomy (NCBI): domain Eukaryota; kingdom Viridiplantae; phylum Streptophyta; class Magnoliopsida; order Sapindales; family Rutaceae; genus Aegle; species Aegle marmelos. Next base: position 282,941 of record JASUUL010000115.1, read on the forward strand.
GCATCAAAAACCTCTGCAACAGGCTTCGCAGCATCAATCTAAAAGTAAAAGCAACAAAACTGGTCACTGCAAGAACACACACTATCATTTAAAACATTATTACCAAAATAAAAATTGGAGAACAAAATACTACCTTCCGAACTTTACCCTTAGCTTCATAATATTGAACCACAGGGAGACTAGATTCCAAGAAAACCTTAAACCGCTTCCTAATTGTCTCAACGTTATCATCTTCTCTTCCCTTCATGACTCAAAAAGAAATTAAAATTTTTTTATGTCCAAAGTAAGGAAAAGGAATTGAGATGCAAGAGGAAAAAGATTACAGAATGAAAAGACAGAAAACTCCCCCAGAGAAAGGCAACATTTGTCTAACCTGATTCCTATTCAAAATGCGCCTCTCCATCTCCTCCTCAGAACAGTCAAAAAACAGAACAAATGCTGGCTCAATTTTGGTCTGCAGGAAACAATAATTTTCAGCAAACAGGAAGGCATGCGAAAATCAATGAATTGTCAATGTCACTCACATGTAAAAGCTAAGAATTTCCACAATACGAAGAGTTGCATAGAAGACTTACAACAGCTTCAAATGCGGCACGATTTTCCTCATTTCGGGGAAAACCATCAATGAGGAATTTATCATTACCACTTTCCTGCATTGCTTTTTGGAGAAGCTTAATAGTAACCTCTGAAGGAACGATTTTTCCCTCTTTAATCATGCTCTGAATCATGGTTCTGTAGACCACAAGAAAACAAAATGTTTATGCCAAAGTCTTGCAGAACCATGTTGACAGATGGGCCAAACAAAAACTTCAATGGCCAAGAGCCGGTACTATAACATAAAATGCTCTTCAGGCAGAATGGCTGAAAAGAGCAAGAGACAATCCCAATAACTTTTGGAGAGCACACTTCATGCTTTACAAATCTTAGACAGTTTCATAAGAAGCTATTAATCCATAAACTCAAGTCGACAAAATCTCAAATTCTAAACCAGTTGGAGTCAGCTACAATTGAAACATTCATTGAATAAGATCGTTAGCACAGGATATAGGCGACAATGTCACCATTAAGACTCAAGCCCAGTTAGAATATGAACCTTGATTGCCCAAAAGCATTGAGCATGACTGAGGCTCATTTCAAACTAGAGCTTCCACAATATATCACTGATGAATAACCGAAGATTGTAGAGCATGATTTTTCAATTAACAGTTTGACCAAAGGATATATCAAAACTGACAACGTAGATGAAAGCCACACAGTAATCTTCCATACCCATTTTCAGAGCCAGATTTGATTTCGGCTCTGAGAAGATCACCAGCACTGAGATGGGTGTACCCAAAGTGTTCAACAATGTTTGCGCACTGGGTTCCTTTTCCACTGCCTGGTCCACCTGGTCAATTAATAGTATTGATTTACCAAGTCATAGAAGCATCAAAAGAATTATGAGAACAGAAATAAGAGAAAAGTCAGAAATCACAAGTTTAGAAAAATTAAAAGGGAAAAAGTAGCAGATCAGAGATGGATATGCCATACACCTCAAACATGAGAAAACAACCAAAGTGTCAATATCTTCCCATTTGTATCACCGTTGAACAAAATATTTTAAATATATTTGAGAGAAACAGTAACTATTCGTGTTGAGGCGTAGGCTTTGTAACAGATAACTAGAATAGAAACATAATATAAAAGTTGCAACAACAATAACAGAACTCTAAGACATTACCAGACAAAATTACTACAAATACTCTAATAAGAGATAACAAAAAATGCTTACCCAAAACAAAAACAACAGTGGGCTTTTTTACAGCTACTGTGGCATTTGCTTCCTGCAACCAGATATATGTCATATGACAACATCAAGGAAACATGTAGACCAGTGGAAAAGGACCAAGGCATAAATAACCAATCCGCCGGTCAAATATAAATAGATTCACATGATAACTTCTCTATGCACCTTAAAACTTTATCGATAACCACAAGGCAATGAATTTAATTGATTTTAGTTGATAAGGAATAGTGATGATATTTTCAGTGCAACTCTCATTAAAAAGACATGGATCCAGGGATTCTTTGTCATATAATTAAATTATTTACTATGATTTCTCGGGACTTGCATGGGGCAAAAATAGACTGGATCGAAATTGGGATCGCATACTTTAGATCACAAATAAAGGCATCAAAATCAGTACCTTCACAGGGGTTTCAACCACAGTTCCCATCTGCGCCAACAAACTCAGTCAGAACAAACGATCTGCAAAAGAAGAAAAAAAGAAAAAAAGAAAAAAAAGCGGTAATGTATTAGCCAATTGCTTGTAGGATCAAATCCATTATCTAAAAAGCATCAAATGACATCACGAATTCGAAATTGTAAGAATATAATGCAATCAAACACGTCCATTTAAAACTAAGAGCGAATGACTGAAAGGCAATTCAGTAACACTAGTAGCACAAAAGGTTAACGTTATTAGATCTCTAAATTTCTCCATATATTTGGATGCGATCAAATTGCACAGGAATGAGATCGTGCGAAAAGAAAGAGAAAGAACATTTTAGTTCCTGGAATTGAACAAGAAAAAAAGGTAAAAAGAATCTGAGTTGTTAGATCCAATCGCGTAAAAACAGCGGGATGAGAATCGGGAGAAATGCGAAAGCTAAAAGCATGAAGAAATAAGAGAGTTCAAATGAACAAAATAACTAGACGTTAATATATCCGAATAGAAAAAAGATTACCAGATCCAGAGGGAGAGGAAGAGGCGTAGGCTTACCTTAGCGAATTGCAAGCGTTGTTTTGTTTGTAGAGAGAGAGAGAGAATTGCAAGCGTTGTTTTGTTTGTAGAGAGAGAGAGAGAGAGAGAGAGAGAGAGAGAGAGAGAGAGAGTATGGAGGGAAAGAAAGAAGGCAGAGGGATGCCCCTTGCCAATGTTAGTTTTTTGGTTGTTGTTATGGAAGACGATTGGATCTGCGCCTTCAATATATATATATACACACACACGCACACTGAAGTTTCCGTTCGTCCATTCAAAAATTAAATTCAATTAACCTTCAACGCGCTCGTACCCGTCAGTTCGCTCTCGCTCCCTATTGATCCGCGTACACGTCGGTAGGGGTATATCGGAGAATTCGTTCTTCACTCGTACCGTACAAGACGGATCAACGACCACACTGTATAACCTGTAAATTTTAACGAGATACTCCAAAATTACGAAAATACATATACAGCGACAGATTGGAGAAAAAAAATTAACAAGAAATAATTAAAAAGGAGGCATATGATTCTTCTCCTTCACTGGGAATACAATTCGGATTCCTTGACGCTGGCCATCCATCCTCAGTGGTCAAATTACTGGAATCAGCATCCTATGAGGTTTGCATTTTCCATCAAAATATTGTTTTTTTTTCTTTTTTCCTCTTGCATCATCACTACTAGTGGTATTTCTGTTCCGTCGTGATAGAGAATAGAAAACCAACCACAAGCATTTAAATTGCGTTTAATTTGTTGAGCGTCTATAATTATTTGGATCCGGACGCTATCTATTTCTATTTATTTATTTTATAAAAGAGAAAAAATGGGGGGGGGGGGGGAAGATAGTTTCGCCGGAATAAGTGGTGTTGACTGTCGATGGGAGAGGGAAAAAAATTATGAATATATTTTTAATTTTTTTAAATTTCACCACAAAACAGAAAGGTTGTATTGTTTGTTGTCAATCATGGAATCGAGCTGTTGTCTAAGCACCAGTGTACAGAGCACGAGGCAGCGAAAATGTGTTTTGTTTTCTACCTATGCATACTGTAACTATACAAGAAGACAAATCCGCATTACTGTAAAAATTTCAATCTAAATAACCGTCAGTTAATCGTCCACTTAAATCAAGAACGACAATCAAGTTCCGTTTGTCCAAGTTGATCTCTTCTTTGTTCAAAGAGTAAGCTTTCCCGCTAGCGGTAACTTTTTCTCGCCGGCAATCACATTTCTCACTGGACTTAACCAACCACCCATCGCCGCCTTTTGATCAATCAAAGTTTGTTTGTTTTTTTTTTTTGTGTAATTTCTAATCATTTCACTAATTATTAATTTTTTTTAATGTCGTGAATAGTTAAATGCACCATTTTAACACGTAATTTGACTCTTTTGGCTCTTAGAAATTTGGGATCTCAACGACCGATTGTCTGCGGGTGTTCAAGGCGTTAGTTAAGAAATCATCTAGTCCAAATAGTTTCAATTGATCATAAATGATTGTAAGAATTTGGCTAGTAGTATTATAAATATTATTTTTTTTCTTTCGTGAAAAGATCTGCCAAACAGTGCAGCTCGTGCGCTAGCAAGGGCGGTAGGTTCTTTCTCGAATCTTAGAGTTTGACGCGACGTGCCTCCTCTTTGATTAATTCCAGAGCTGTAATTCCATTCTATTTCTTTCAATCAATGAATTCGCCTTTTCTTCAAAAAAAAAAAATTAATAAACAAATTTTGAGATCTCAACTAAAATTGCTTATTTCAATAACAAATTTTACAATTATATTGATAATAACTTGTTTAAAACCTGCAATCCAGAAATTCGAATCTTTAGGTTGAATCCGGGCCGGATCCGTAAGATTAATTATCATTAGGAATTGGAACGAATAAGGACGAACCCGTACCGTGGCCCCAAGTCTGCTGGACTGTACACGCTCTTTAAATTCAATTAGATAAAATGACTATGACTGCGATGAGAGTATTATTCTTTTTATCGACACCCAATAAGCATTATGTTTATTTATTAATACACAAACCCTAAGTAAAATTGGCAATAATACACAGTTCATGCACCAATTAAGGAGCGTGTTTTAGCCGTTGGAGGTGAATTCTCTGATGAACCGTTGACGTGGCGACCATTGAGATCTCAGATCTGAATTCTGATCCACGAAGTTGAAGCTTTTTCTTTTGTGGTTTTTTCCCCTTCAAAGAAGAACGGATAGGATAGTGAAGGTGCTCGTCTTATGGATGATCGATATTCAGTAAATAGTCCAAGAAGGATTCTGAGTTTCTCAAAAAGAAGGAGAGCCACTGTTTCATTTTTAGATCAAGACGACAGAGCTTATTCTGGGTTTGGTCCTAAAACTTCTGAAGTTTATGGCTTTGTTGGATCCATCACCACCGTTGTTGCTACAGGTCTGTCTCCTCCTCTTCTTCTTCTTCTCTTTTTTTTTTTTTTTTTTTGGTCTCTCCCAAAATTATCTTTCTATCAAATCCTAATCCAATTGACAGCATTTGCAGATCTGCTGCTGCTTTATTCATTTATTCACAAAAATAATATGAGTTGAACCTTTATTATTAATTCCTAATGAATTAGCAGGCATATTCTTGGTGTGGGCATATGTCCCTGAACGCTGTTTAAATGCAATCGGGATTTATTACTATCCTAGTAGGTGAGAGATAATTCACACACACACACACACACACACACACACACACACACACACACACACACACACACACACACACACACACACACAAATTAACTTTATTTTGATTTTGGTTTCTCTCTTGTTAGGTATTGGGCGTTGGCGGTGCCAGCTTATGCTATGGTGACACTAGTATTAGCACTTGTTTTTTATATTGGTCTCAATTTCATGTCCACTCCCCCTCCGACTTCGTTGAATAAAATGTTCGGTGAGCTTTCTTTCACTTTGAGCAGATAACGAATTTAGTCTGACCATTTTATTTGTTTAATATGACTTCTACTCATGATGTGCAGACGAGTTCACCAGAGAAGCTTCTTCATACTCACCGGAGGGAGATGACCGGCCTATTGAGCCCATATCTGATATTGCGATTGCCAAAATCAATGCTCTGATGTTCAATGATGTAAATTGACAATCCGACTTCTGTATTTTTGATGAATATGACTTCTTTTTTTGTCTTCTCTGCAAAAGAAAGCTTGTATCCCTCCATCCATCCTTCCGTGCCTCGTCTTCAAGTTAAAAAGCTAAAACTAACCAGTTTATCCCAGCAGTAGATTATGAAAACATTATTGAAACAGAAAACAATAGTGAATCATTGTTTTCGACGAAAAGTTTCTCTACCATGCAATTTCCATCAATTATCATTTGTTAGGATATCATCTCCTCAATCCAGATTGTTCTTGCCCGTACAGAACAACATATTAAGGCAGGCAAAATTTTAATTTTGATTAGGACTCCGGTAGGATCCTCTGTAAGCAATGGAACTGCACATGCAGCCCATCTGCAAATCCCAGGTACCTTAACATCAAGCTTATCGGTCTCCCCAGTTGGTCACCCTCAAGACTAGTCAGTCAGTTAAGTCTCAACATGTACTACCAAATCATCAAGTTGCCCCCAATGACAAGTTTCTCGGCAGCAGAACTGCTTCTCCAGTTACAGACGAATGCTTTTAAGTAGCAACTTCTGGATTATCTTCACTGCTCCAACTTTTAATCCGGTCCATTTGTGCAACTAGCATCTGGTTCACCCTATCCTTAAGCTGCAGAGCACAAACATTCAATTCAAGTTGCAAAAAGCCATGAAAACATGAACAACTGAAACATATTGGCATGGTAATTCCAAGGTCTTAAATTTCACTGCAGAATGCAATCCTCAACATTAACTAGGTGAAATTCAAAGAGAATGCTCTTGTTATGAACCAACATATCAGAAAAGAAAAAGAAGGCTAAGAGTTGTAAGAGTCAAACTGAGTTACCTCATTGAGGCCTTCTTCATTCATCACTGATACATGGATTGCTCCATCAGGTCCCATTTTCCGGTAACTAGCCATTTCAAGATGCTCACCATCCTCATCTTCCGTGACATAAGCCACAGGAGATGTTTGCAACAGATCGCATTTTGAAACGACATCAAGCCAAATACAATCATTGAACCTTTCCTTAATCTCTTTGTATATTGCGAACTGCATTACAGAATATTAATGGAGATAAAGGAAACACGGTTAAACTGAACACTTTCTAAACAAGAACAATGGTCAGGGTAATAAAGTGTAATTTTCGCACCATATAACAGTGTATGCTCACATTATATTCTCTGTTCAAGCTACATAGTCAATACCTGATCAGAAGGTGACGTTCCACATTCTCCAGAGAGATCATGGACAAATAGGATCGCTGTTGGCAAATGAGTGAGGACTGCAAGGGTTAACTTCTCCAAATTGTTCCTGTCCTCTTCAGGTTCAATCAAGAAATCATCAAATAATGATTAGGAGATATCAATAAGACAACTTTACAGAATGTATATGATACTCAATTACAGAAAAGTCAAGTGTCTTTTACCATCATGTCTCTGCAATAGGCCAGGGGTGTCAGTGATCTGCAATCAACATTAAAACATAAACAAATTCTGAGATGAAAAATAGAAACGCTAGTATTTGCATCTTAAAGAAAGTGCTTAACCTGAAAATTCTGGTAGCTTAAATTAATGTGACCCATCAGAATTCCTCTAGTGGTAAATGGGTAGTTGCAGACCTAAGAGGAAAAGAGAAAGTCACTGTTAACAGCAAGGTACCAACAGTCTTTTCAACCATTCTAGTTCACATTCTACATTCAGATGTTTCAACATTTACAACTCAAATTCCTGGTGAAACAAAGTCCAAGAAAACCATCATTTAAATCATCATTGCACTTATCATATTCCCTACTTATGAATTGTAAGATTCCATTCAAAATCAGTGTTTGCAAACTCATTAATTGTTTTGGCCCGCTATCTCCCTCTTTCAGGAAACAGCAATTGAGAAGTACTACGAAGAAGGGAAGGATTGTTGTTATAATAACTGATAAAAGAAAGTTAAAAAAATATACTGCCGAACTCCTTCAAGGACACTTGAACAGCCCATTTGAGAGCTGGGCCAGATCCACACTTAAAAGCAATAACACTTTGACCGTGAGTGAGCTTGGATGAACTAGGCTCAGCAACATCATTCTTTTGCAGCATTTATATTAAACTATGGAAAATTTAACAAGAATGATTGAGAGCAAATAACTATCAGTAGGAAATCTGTGCAAACCTCAGGCTTTCCAGTGGAAAGTACACGAACCAAGGAAGACTTCCCCACATTAGGAGCTCCAACAAGACAGAGAGTGGGTGTTTCAAGATCAACAACAGGCATTGCCCGCAAAGTCTATAAACCACAGATGAAACATGGCTTGTCAGATATGTTCCAATCGCAACATATCAGCACAAACATTGGATTTGGAAAACAATGAAAAGCAACAAAAACAATTGTGGCATAATTCAACATAATATAAAAAGAAAGATACCTTGGCAATGTTCAATAAATCATCAACAGCTTTTCCTTCATGGTTAAATATTTCCTCGAGTCTCTGTAAACCCTGCAGGTAAAATCATAGCGCACATGATATTTATGGACATTAAAAAAAAAAAAAAAGGATAGGATGAGACTTATCCAGTACTTTGCAAGCACATAATAACTAACCTCACTCAATCTTTCCTCCGCTTCTTTTTTTGACAAAGACTGGATGGAATTAAATCAAAAGGTCACTCAAAACAAATTTGTTGCAATAAATATAAGTGTAATATATAACTTGTATTAAAAAATTCAGCCTTCAAGCACATCTAATGAAAACAAATGAGTAAGATAACATGTATAAACCACTAAGTCTTTAACATCTGAAGGAAAACAAAGGGATGAAACAAGCTAAGCATCAGGAAGAAACATGCACAAACACATCACAGTTGATTACTTGATTAAAACTGAAGAATCCAATGAACGTGAACAACAGCATTATTCAATTAAACAACCAAAAGCACTCCCGTAAGATAAAGGATTGATTTTAGCATCCAGCCAGGAGTCTAACCTTTGCACAGAGAGAAGCATGCTCTTTTCCAGCTGATACAACCTTCTTTCTCAGAGCATCGACATTTTTCAAAACCTGTCAATGCATGAGTGTACATAAATTTTGTGTACTACAAAAAGTCCTTTGAAACGTCAACACACTCAATAACTTAAGTTAAGAATACCAGTGCAGAAACAAAACAGACTTCTCAGTAACAATGCATAGCTAAAGAGCATTATATAGTCAAACAATTACCTTTTCGTAGTTTCCGTCCCCAAGTGTCAGCTCAATAAGAGACCGTTCATAAGGGTGCAAATAATTTCTATTAGGAAACTTAGCCATGTAGTCTCTCAACGGAACTGCCAATTCCTGAAGATATCAGCTTTAAGCTTTGTGTTTAAAGTACAAGTATTGAAGCAAAATAAATAACAAATGAAGTCGGGGCATACTTTCATCAGCATATCAAGTTGCTTAGCAGCTTTGTTTCTCTCTCGCTTGGCAATATTGGAAATGCCTAATAAAATCAAATACAATAAAAAAGTATCCCAACTAAACAGGATAACATAAAGCGACAATAACCTTTGGTTGCTGAGACTCTTTTGGCCTTCTTTAAAGCCGAGGACAAAATATCAACGGATGGCATCACCATAGGTAATTTTTGAAATGCACCAACACTTTCAATTTTCTTTTCCTGTTAAATAAAGAAGAACACAACTTCATTTAATTAAAACTGCTTTCATAATTTTTGTTTTCTTTGTTAATAGAGCAATTTATTTAAAAAAGAAAAAAAAAACCATCGGCTTGTTCTGCAAAACTCCGCGAGCGGCGGTCTGTGCTTGTTGACTACAAAAGCACGAGGTCCGATATTCTGTCATTGATGGAAGCGCGTATAAGCCTGCAATTGCATAATAGTGAGCAACGAAGGAATTGAAGTGGAATCTGGAGATTTGTAAATGGAATTAGCGAGACCTGTTGACAATCGAGATCTTCGAAGATGAATTTTAATGCGAGGAATTTGCCATAGCTGTAAATGGCTTAAACACCCTCTCATACTCATCAAAGCAATCTCCTCCACCTTCTTTTCGATTTGGGGTTTAAGAAGAATTTTAAGGAATGCTATCTTCACTTCTCATTCTCATCGTGCATTTTCACCATTCAATTCAGTCACGTGGATGTCATGTGCAATGTATACATGGAAATGGAAGATGATCCCGTAATAGTTTAATCATACGAAATTCTGGGGCATTCCTCTCCTCTGGTACTCTTCCTTTTTTCGTTTACTTCTCACTATTTGTATGTTGTAATCAACCAAGGTGCTGTACACGTACTGAAGACTTTCTCGAGGTTTTGTTTTTCCACCCCATCTAAATTTGCTGTGATGCCCCTTACCATGTGTGTACTTCACTAAATTATGAGTGATATGTATACACTAAAAGCTTGGTTTTATTATTTCTGTATAAGTTTGTTATGTGATGATATCTTAGGACCATCATATCTACTCAATTACAATCAAAGTTATACACATTATTTATCATCATTAATTGTAAACAAATGTGATATGCCTATTTTGATAATTTTGGTCACAACAAAATCGTCCTGTTTTTTTATTTTTTTCCATTTTCCTTTTAAAATTCTTGTGCTTTGTAATTTTTTTCTTTTGTTAAGTTTACTAACCAGCAATTACAATGTATTATAATTGGAATAAACTGAAATTAAAATAAATTAAAGTAAAAATTAAAACAAAATATTTACTTGAAGGGTAGAAATAAAAAATTTTAAATAAACTAGATTGTCACTAATATATTTCTTTCATCTTCGAATCGAAACGAAGATCAATAAATTACTAAAATATCCAAAGCCTATTACTATTATTATTATTGTTACTTTTCCTAATAATTATGATGATGATGATCATTGTTATTATTAAAACTTATTATTAATTAAAAACAAGAAGATAACAGTATCAATAACAATAATAACAACAAATATATTAATAAAAATAATTAAAAAAATATTAACCACAACAATAATAATGCCAATAATATCAACTACAACAAAATTAACAAACAACCACCACCAGATTGATTTATGATGTGCTCGTTTTGCTGTTTTTTCTTTTCCCCCTTTTTCAGATATTTAAGACAGCAAAAATGAGAATTATAAGATTTAAGTGGAATAATTTGCTGTGTCCCCAAAATGAAATTGGCTTGATGAGTAAATTACATTACATTCCCCTATTCTCATCAGCAATTTATAAATACAATCTAATTTATGAATATGCCAGGTATAAGCCATAACCGAAAGAGACAAAAAGGTATAAATAACAAAACTGTTTAAAAAAGAAAAATCTACTATTACATTTACGCGTTACAAGAATCTAAATTTCCAAGTGCCCAACCCTATCAATCTACATACAATACATTAATGAATAGCACATCTATGCAAGAAAAAAAGAAGACGAAGAATTTCAAGCGACAAACAGTTGATTTAAGACTGCAAGATAGGAATCATTCATCTGCATGACTATAATACAACGTGGTAGCAAATGTGAATTCATCTCATCGAGCCCATGAAACTGAATCTATCTCATCCCTACCTGCCTTGTACAATTCAAGCCTCTTAGCACACTGTACTCTCCTTTCCATCAAGGCCGGGTCTTCATCCAACAATTGTCCAAGCTGCTTAGCCTGCAACAGATTGAAAACCAGCAATAAAAGAAAAATTAATAAGATGAATCTGATGCTCATCCGTATGGCATATGAATATGAGGAGAGAGAGAGCACCTCTTTCCTGCCTATTTGAGTGTAGAAGTGATTTAATAATGACAGCTTGGCCTCCCTAACTTGACAATAAACAATTGCCTTTGGAATAGTGTTCCTTAGTGTTTCCGACACCATACCCACATACGAGGACACATTTGATCCTATCCTCCTAAAGTGACCATCTGAATACCGATCAACTGCTTGGGAAGCAGTATTTCCAGAATTTCCAGGATTTCCTGCTTTCTCCACTTCCTGGGGAAGCTTACGAAAGAATTCAACTGTTAAATATGAAGCTTCCATATCCACCAACCGAACAACTGTCTTCTTACCCTCATCACGGAACCTTTCCAAAGCCTCATTTGCAGCAACTGCTATCTCAGCTTGCAGAGTTGGGAAGCGCTTCAACTCCTGCTTGTGCAAAAACATTTAATACATAAACTTTCCTGTCAATTCTGACATAAGATAAAGTTTACAAAGTTCAACCTGAGTTTCCCCAATTGACTTCCTCACGAGCTCTTTCAACACAAAGTGCACCTACACCATAATTTGTAAATCAGTAAAGTCAATTTTGCAGCTTCCAGACAAACTTGAACATCTGTTTTAGGCCAAACCTAGCAATTCAGTAATTCCAGAAACTGGGACACTTACCGCATCCACAGAAGCTTCAGCTGGACCTCGGAAATAACTCAGTGAACCTTCAATTAGGCGTCGATAACCTTGCTCTGGTGCGATCAAGTGAGGCTGATAACCATCTGCCTCCGATACTACTTTCTTTACATTCTGCAGAGACAAATGCCGGTCAAATGGAAGCTTCCTCAATGCAGCAGGAAGCTGGTTGTCGAAGACTCCATAAATTCGATCACCTCCAGCTCGCCTAAGATAAAATGAAATCCAAAGAAGCAAACGATCACTTTAAAAGTAGAAACTTATTCAGTCAAAGTCTGGGACTAAGAACAGATGTACTTCAGGAGCATTTGTCCCCATAAAACAGAGTCATTCATGGTTCCGTTATGACATAGAGAACTCAACCAGAAAGCCTGCAGAGTGTAAGGTTTAAGCACCTAGATCCATCCACCTCCTATTCCTTTCTATTCAGCTAAAAGTTAACTTCTTAGATTATAGTATATCACACTAAAAAACGAAAAGACAAAGTAAAAATAATGATTATCAATATATTCTTAGCCAAAATGAGGTTGGTTAGATAAAGGGCCCACCTGAAGAATGAAAATAAACCAGAACAGAATAGCAAAGATGAGATCAAACAGCACATGATTTAAATGTGGAAAAACCAGTAACCCTCACATCTTCCAGCAAAAGACAGGAATAAAAATAAAAATGATTATGAAGAAGAAGAAGAAAACCCTTGAATTTATCACAATTTGGCTGCTAAAAAAACAACTGTAGCCAGAGAAAAAATTGAAGTTGACAGGCAATTACCCTCCATCCAAATGCTCCTTGAATATCCGGTCAAATGCTCGGCATAGTTCCAAAATAGTGTATAGTTGAGCCTAAAATATAACACCAAAGTTATGAACAATGCGGTAAGATCTTTTTCATAAATAACAGTACAAGTTTAAGCCACTCACCCCAGCATCAACAGCAATAGGTCGACCAAGATGGTCCATCTCAGATTCAAGTTCTTCAATGCTTTTGTTTATCAAGGATGTGATACTTGGTATCCGAGACCTAATTACAGATTCCAAGTGCTAAAAACAAGGCACCCCATCAAAATGATATTATATTATATTTTATCTTTCAAAAGGCCATTTTAAATCAAAAGATGCTCAAAAAAAGAACCTTTGACAGAAGCTTTGCAAGATACTCTGAACCCATTTTGCTGGCTAAGTGTCCATAGTCCGGACTGGTAGCAAAGTACTCACGTTCCTTGCGCCTTGCAAGGATCATGTCAATATTTCTGTTTATATCAGCTTGGGAGCGGTTCACAATTCCAACCCAAGGATGTTGTAGTCGATAAGATCTTCCTTCCAGCACCTTAGGGTAGAGAAGCAAATTAAAACTCATTCAACATTTTCAAAAAATTGAAGAAGCAAAACAGTAAAGACGCACAATATGCAGTAGAAAAACATAAACAGACTCTGGATACAGTAGAAATTCTCTGGGATCACGGTTGATAAACCAAATACCACAATTCCTCATGCTACAATCAGTTCTATTCACATGATGTCTAAATCTCTAGCCTTTATCCCCGTCTATTGGGAACTTGGAAACAGTAAAAATTACTGGAGAACTAATAGATAAAGACAAACCGAACAAACTGAAAAAATACTTACATCCAATGCATTAGTTCCTTTGTCCATCAAATCCAGCTTCGTCAACACCCCAAATGTCCGTTCACCTGCAACAGTTTGTTAATCAATTTATAACCTAAGATTAAACTGCAGAAAAATTTCCTACATAGAATGTATAATTTTACAGAAGACAGTAAAATGAACTGTACCAGTGGGATCCACTTCTCTTGCAAGCTTCATTGCATCAGAGGTTGCAATATCTTGATTAGCTGGAGATATTGCTAATATGATGGAATTAGGCTACAAAATAGAATTGAAACAATACCAAAAATAAGATATTCAACTTGAAAACAAATAGAGGGTATGGTAAACAAATGCCAAGCTAACATAAACTACTTGATGCAAATGCTTATTCAAAATCTAAAGCCACCCTGTGTTGGTGCACTGTAACACATTGAATTGAATTTGAAAAGAAATGTACAGCATCAAATGTAATATGCTCAAATAGCAGTTCGATCTAGCCACCGGTCATATATAATAGTAGATATTAGTCTTGACAGAGGCTTAGTCAATTCAAGAAAAACAAGGAAACCAAAAATGAGTGAAGGTGCTATAAACAGAAACATTGGTAGTTGCTTGTTACCTTCTCGACATAAGATCGCACCATGGATTCAATGTCTTGGACAATAGTATCAGGTTGTCCCTCTGAAAAGTGTAATAGCCATGTTCAGAATCATAGACAACAACCACAAAGCGGAAAAAAGTAAATTCATAACAATAAACTATGTATAGATAAGACATACCAACAGCGACTTTGGTCAGACCAGGCAAATCGATCAGGGTTAAGTTGACAACTGCAAATCAAGGGAACCACCAAGAAATCTTTAGGGAGAAATGAAAATCACTCATGATAACAAAAGAAAACAATAGAAAAGGTAAAAGAAACACAGACCATTTGGGGAGTAGATACTAAGATGGATAGGCATTGGAGAAATTTGTTTTGTCTTTCCAGTTACCCTATCAGTCTCATCCTGAATTTCCTTACGAACCATGGCTGTGGCACCCCAGAATTAGAAAGATTAATTGAGCTCCCAAGTAAAGCAATGAAAAAAATAAACATCCTCAAACATAAACGAATGGAAATAGAAGTGTATACTTGATTCCACTTATTAATAATTAAAGAGGAATAAACATCTTAGAAGTACAAGCCAAAATCATGGACAAAACTAGCGCAATCAAAAGCAGCACATATTAACGAGGCAAAAGAATTAAATGAGATTAGACATACAGAAATCAGTGAATCGTCTTTTAGGCAAGTGAAGAAACTCAGCATACTCCTGCGAACCATCTTCTGTCTTGTGAAGCTGCAGTACCAATGGCCGCCTAGTCACAATCCCTGCAATTATTATCATTATTATTTCAATGATGAAACTCGAGCCAAATAATAAATTAATTTTCCAGTACAAGAAAAGAAAAACTAACCGGATCCTCTAGGAAGAAAGTCACGGCCGACTACGCTTTCGAGCACCGAAGATTTGCCTGAACTCTGGCCACCGACGACAGCAACGGAAGGAAGTGCTTCCCAAAGAGAAGAGAAAGCGTTGTCGCCACCCCCGTAATCTCCGAGCATAGTGCATGCTCTCTGGATCCGATTCACCAACCCGATCAAGCTCTCCATCGTAGTCATTTTTCTAATTTCGCTACTGCTGTTGCAACTAAATTAACTAGTACTAAAAAAATTAAATTAAAAAAACCCTAATATTTAACGAAACAAACTACTTCAGGCCCTTTCGGATAGTCGCTGGAGAACTCTGGATTCTACAAGGAGAAGCTTTGACAGTAGAGCTGGTGGTGGTGCCTGGTTTGGTTCGGTTCGGTTCGGTTCGGTTATAGCTGACGTTTAGTTGAGTTACAAACTAAACAAAAGAGATACAGAGATGAACATTGAATAGAGAGAGAGAGAGAATCAATCGCCTAATGAAAGAATATTAAATAAATTAAAATATAGCGCGTGTTTTTGGACAAAGGCCCCGAGGGCGATGGCTAATTTCAAATGGTCAGCCCCGGTAAAAGTAAAACATATACTGCCTCTGCGCTCGGCCCGCACCGTTCGAATTGCTGACACGTCACCTTGTTCTTATTTTAAAACGACATTACACGTTTAAATTTTGAATTTTAAAGAAATTGAACGTTCGAAAGCTGACCCCCCCTCACAATTTTGTGAAAAATCAAATCAAAACTGTATGTACGATTTTTTATTATTATTTTAAATGGAAAATCTGAAGCTTCCGGAAGCTTCAGCCATTTGGTCTGACGTTAAGGTCGTGTTGTGTCCGTAATAAAAAAAAAAGCAAAAAACAATACATAATTCCAACCTACTAATGTCAGCTTTGTGGTCTGGCCGATTAAAGGGAAAGTTTTATTGTTTATCTATATGTCAGAAATAGTTCGGTAGCATCAAGTTAATGGATATTATTAAAATTTGACAAAACAGCATCCGCGTAATCAATTATCAAAGAAACAAGGTGAAATCAGCCTGATGAGGTCCGTAGAGTAAGATGATTTATTTCTCAAAAAGAAATAATACCTAGTTCTATAACTGTAAATGAAATCCTTTTCCGCAGTTGATGTGATGTAACGTGCAGAAAGCCCAAACCCTCGGAGAACTGTTCTTACGATGAGCACTTAATTTTACTAGAACAACAATTGACGCCAGCACACACAGATGGTGCAAAGCTAACAGATCCCTCCCAAGAAATCAAGCTGTTCTTGGCCAACATAGAAGTACATATAATGCTACCTATTATTTTGTTCCGGTACAAAGATCTTGAAAAGTTCCTCTGATTGGCGGAGTCTTTGAACTTAGTCGCTTCATGAATAAAATGAAGTCGTTCATTCCTTCCTATAAACCAAAGTTGGATACTCTGGATTCCACATGTTCAACTCTACAAATTCCAGAAGTTCCTCCTGCAAATCACAAATGATTATGAGGAAAAAATTTAGAATTTTAAAAGCATAGAGCCCATCTTATATTTTGGAGTGCCCAATAAAACTTGTCCTCTCAAGAAACATGAAGCCCAATCGGCATAATCATCAAGGTCACCTGTTGCCTCAGCTTCAAATTTTGATACCATTATGGATCTTTCTAATGTCATTCCAAAGAATTCAAAGTGAGAAGGTTTGCTTCATAAAACCCAGTCATCTACAGCAGTTGGCTTCACTTTTTGTCGGCGTGACATCCACAAAAGACTATGAACTAAGTTTTTCCTTCAATTAATATGGACTTCTCTTCCCTATAAATATAGTCAAACCGGATTTTTGAATCAAAAGCAACAAGTCAGTACCCGGTTAAATCTCTGGAGCTCTCGAGCATCCACACCACGGTAACCTTCAGCAAGATCCTCTTCCACAGCTTCCTTCACCACAGCTGCAGCTACTTCCTTTGTTATATTCCGTATACTGTGTAAAACAATAAGTTCAGTGAACTTACTCAAAACTTTTCGAATCCCCTAAACCAGGGAAGAAAACAGCTGTTTACCTAGATATAGAAGGGTATATTTTTCCCTTGACAACCTCCTCTTCGGTCATGTATTCGGCTAGGCTGTGATTTTCAATTGAATTTCAGGATAATCAAAGTCCAACCAAAAAGAACCAGAAAACCTAAACTAATGTTAACTACAAGATGCTCAGAAAAAACAGCAGACAATGCCTTTATAGCATTGCAATGATTACTCGGTGATGGTAGAAAAGAGCTATAAAGGTCCAAAGTTTATCAATCTTATATTTGCATTCAATGGCAATAAATTCACAAATTCAGCATTGCAGCAGCCCATCTGATAGAAGTTTATGCAAAATGATAAAATGACAATACCACTCTGCAGCAGCCTGTAGCATGCCATCAGAGATGATCCTTGAACCAGATAGAAGAGTACCAAGTCCAACACTGCATGAATGGGTTGGCATATCATTAAAAAGGAATAAATGGCTTATATAGATTTAAGCATACCAACATATACCGACAGATAAGTGGATAACCAACCCAGGAAAGAGGTACATGTTGTTCCCCTGGTTGCAGTGCCCAATGTGACCATGTCCTGTAGGACCCATTACAATCATCATGAAGAAAAGAGGGAGGAAAGATTCACCACATGGAAAAATAGAATCAATTAAAAGGTTGGATTTACATTCTAAAACTTACAAGGATAATTATGTTTGAAATCAGCTGCAAGAACTTATTCTTATGTCTGTCATATAGATATATTATACGGTAATGGAGGCCCAGAAACAACTTCACAAACTAACTAAGAAAAATGCAACCCTGATTTTGCCATGAGAACCTTTACAATAGAATGGCCATTAAACAGATAGCGCGAGTATGTTGCATTTGCACGTACAGTGGTAGTAAAGTCTCTGTTTATTTACAAGTATTCCATAATTCCAATGAGTCATACATAAGTTGATCTAACTTAGGGTTCCATCCACCTCCAGAAATAAGTCAAATAGACAATAAAATCAAGAAGATGGCAGAAAATATCCAAAACAGTTGTTTTCATACATACCGAGATCGACATCTTTAAATGGGCTTCCACTTGCAAATATAATATTGTCACCAACAATGGAAAATGCTTCTTCTGGGGTGCACTCAGCTGCGAAAGAGGAAAGAACAGAACAAGAAAGGCAGACCTAGTTCAAAAGTCTGCAAGCTAAAATAAAACTATGCTATTTTTTCCACATAAGATGAAGGAGATAGGATAAGCTGTACCATTATTTGTGGGGTTTGACATTGCGAAGATGGCAGGTCTAGTTGAAGTTGAACCTCTCATGGCTTCCAAAACCTAAGATAGCGTGTGCTCGTATGGGCATTGGCAGACCAATAAGATAGAATAATACTTTTAAGTCAAACAAAGACTATGCTATTCAAAATAATTAAAAAGGTTTATTGTCACTTCATTTTACTAATATACTTTCTCTGTCTACAATATTACAAACGCAAATTATGAGAGGTTACCCTGTGGCAAGTTTTCCATTTAAGTTAAAAAAATAATAATAATAAAACAAAGAGAAATTCCAAGGCATTAGGTATCCATTACTTTACAGTCACCACAAACTGATCATAGTACATGCTCATACAACAAAGCAGTGTCAATTTGTTGTCTATAAAACGTCATGCTCAATGCACATGAGGATTTCTCAATGCACAAGAAGATATTTAAATCCCTCTGCAACTTTCAATCCAATTTTGACTATCCGAATAATAAGCAATATCAAATACTTTTGAAAATATCTTTTCATTTATACTTGTTCTATACCTCTTTTGAGAACAATCCTCCAACTGCAGATAATCCAAGAAGCACATCAGGTTTCACTTGCTGTACCTGGTTAGTTACATTTAAAAAATGTAGATAGTAATTTAGTAAGAGATCCTGGAACCTAGCTTACTCCCAGAAATGAGGGGATTGTTCAAGTGACAGGAAAAAGACAGAAATAAAAACAATACACAACAGTCAATATAATTCAAACCAGATTTTGGAGTTCAACATCCAAAACCTGTTTTAGCATAATCACCAAACTAGTTTCAAACATAAAACAAGTGAGAAAGGGGGTAAAAAAACATGAGGAAGATAGGCCTCAATCAACTTAATCCTTCCAAATTTCAAAAAGAAGTCATGATAAAACACAATTGGGTCAAAAAATGAGGACTATTTCTGCTAAAGATAAACAAAACCCAACTGCCAATATTGTTTAAAACAGGATTTAATGTTCACCTTCCACAGCTAATTTTGGCACAATCACTAAAATGGTTCAAACATAAAACAAGTGAAAAAGAAAAGAAATACGATGAAGACAGGGCTTCAAGGTCTTGCAAATTTGAAATAAATCCATGATAAATACAAATGGTCAAAAAACTAAGGATTACTTGTACGAAACCTGAACTGGAAAAGAGGCGTAAAATTAAGATAAAATCACTAAAACAGCTCCTATCAGGCCTATCTCCTTTTCAAGTGAATGTTGCAGTTTGTATCTCGATTTGAAGAAGCTTTATCTAATATCTAGCTGGCTGGGATAAATTTCAATAACCCAACCACTAACAAACTCCGCAAAATAGACGTTGCAATTTCAGACACACATCAATAATTCATATATTATATGAATGTTCACGTGCAATAATTTCACAAACCACTTCAACAAGACTAGCGCCTTCCCATAGTCCTTGGCGACTGATTTCATTGACCTTCCTACCAAAAGGCTTTGCATCTGGATCAATGTTTTCACGGTCCTCAGTTATAAGGCCCTGGATATATGCAAGAGACAACCAATTTAATTATCATCTCTGGTCAGTGGGAATAAAATATCCTTCAATATGATCCAATATGGATGCAAAGGTACTTGCAATCTAATAAATTATGATCAAGAAAGCACATTAATGAGCTCAGACAAATAACTAGAATAAAGAATTGTTTATGGCACTTGAAAGCACGATGCTAAGAATAATAATAAGAACAAGAACACACCTTGGCATCAACTACCCAGAACTGACTCCGTGCACTTTCAAAAGCAGATTCATTATTTCCTGACATCCTTGCCATTGTCTTCCTCGCAGCGTTGAGAACACCCAATCCTGCACTGCAGCAGTTTAAAGATCATGCACAAAGACTCCCTGTACTCTTGCATTGGGCATTCTTCAACTCGTGCTAATCACATTCTACTGGTATTTGTAAATCTAATAAAGCAAAACCACAAAGCATCTCAAAACAAGAGAGCATAGAGCAGAAAGAGAAGGCAATAAGCACAAGCATGTGCATTATAAATCAAAAAATTTCCAATGACATGACCCACATGTTAGTAGCCATTTACTGAATAACAATAACCTAAGCACCCTATCACAGCACTAATTGCCAGAAAACACATAGCTACATTTTATTGTAAATATTGATGCCTAAGTTAGGGGATCAAGATAGTTGTTGTCAATCTCTAACTTGTAGGGATTGATTATTTGGAAACATTTGCTCCAGTTGCCAAAATGAAAATTGTCAGAGTATTATTATCTTTAGCTGCTTATCTTGGGTGGAAAGTGTGCAAGCTTAGAAAGCCCTTGTATGGTCTTAAACAATCTCCTAGAGCTTGGTTTGGACAATTTGGTAAGGTCATGACAGTCATAGGATATAAACAGAGCCAAGCCTACCATACTTTGTTTGTCAAATATTCATCTTCAGGTGGAGTAACAGCATTATTGATGTATGTAGGTGACATTGTGGTTATAGGAAATGATTTGGAACAAGGGAAAGCTTTAACGAGATGCTTAATTAAAGAATTAGAGATAAAGGAACTTGGTAGAATGAAGCGCATTTTCTTGGTATTGAAGTTGCCCACTCAAAGCATGGAATCTTCACATCACAGCGAAAATACACACTGGATTTGTTGAAGGAAATAGGAAAATTAGAGTTTAAGCCAGCTGAGAGCCCTACAGAACCGAACCATAGACTTGGTAAAGCTCATCAAAATGCAGTTGTGGATAAAGGGGCATATCAGAGGCTTGTAGGAAATCTGATTTTTCTTTCTCACACTAGACCTGACATAGCTTATGCAGTCATTGTTGTTGAGTCAATTGATGCATAATCCCAATGAAGGTCATCTTCAAGCTACACAGGATCTTGCAATTTTGAAAGGAACACGAGGGAGGGGAATTTTGTTAAGGAAAGGAGGATTAACACTTGAAGAAGCCTATAATGATGCAGACTATGCACGGTCTATTGTTGATGAGAGGCCACCATCAGGTTATTGTACCTTCCTTGGTGGCAACCTTGTGACTTGGAGAAGTAAGAAGCAAAATTTAGTTGTCGAATCAAGTACAGAGACTGAGTTTAGAGCAATGGCACTGGAGATTTGTGAGCTACTATGGCTGAAAGTCATCCTACAAGACTTGAAGATTCAATGGGAAGCACCTATGAGGCTTTATTGTGACAACAGATCAGCTATTAGTACAGCACATAATCCAGTTCAGTTTGATCATACTAAGCACATTGAAGTTGACCGGCACTCCATAAAGTGACCTAATTTGCACTCCATTTGTATCTACTGTTGGCCAGGTAGCAGATGTGTTAACCAAAGGTTTGAGTAGCAAGGTGTTTCAGGGTTTAATAGGCAAGCCAGGGATGGACAATATCTATTCACCAGCTTGAGGGGGAGTGTGGGAAAACACCTAGCTATATTTTACTGTGAATATTGATGAATTAGATAGGAGATCTTAATAGTTGTCAATCTTTAATTTGTAGGGGGATTTGACTTAGTTTCCTTTCCTATTGTCCTCAATATGTATATATAAACATAGAATTGTATTGTTTGAAGATCAATAAAACATAACTAAATTTCTCCACACTAATATTAATTGATGGTAATAGTATGATCTAGAGGCCAGAGCCCGCAGATTTCATCAGCCGATAAACAAGATGATTCCCAAAATCCAGGAAGCTAATGGAAATATTAGGCTTATTCCCCACTAACTTTGGATTTGCCAGAGAATTTTCTGAACAAAGAGTTAGTGTAGATCAACATGACATCGGTGACCGCATAGAAGATCAGAACCTTCTCAAAAAAAAAAAAAAAAATGAGAATACAAAGCTAACCTTCCAGCCCCAGCAACAACAATCTTTTGCTTTGGAAAGTCAATCATTGGCCTCCCTTGTGCCCTCACTGCTCCTAAAAGACCAGCTACTGCAACCCCTGCCGTACCCTGCATTAGCAATTATCAGTAACAGTTGGCCATAAGTTTAATATTGCATTGTTTTATAACTCTGAGAGGCTAAAATCAGTACCAGATAAACTCAATTACCTGGACATCATCGTTAAACATTCTGTACTTGTATCTATAACGCTGTAACAGCTTGAATGCCCACTTACTCTGGAAATCTTCAAACTGCACAGACCAAAGTTTTTACTAACTATTGAACGAAGAGAGTACTTAAAACAAATCCTCATTGTTACATAACTAAACCAAAATATGCCACAATTAATATTGCCTGCACAATCACATTCGGCCAACGGGTGAATATTGCTTCCATAAATTCATCAATGACTGCAACATACTCATCACCATCAAGACGGTGTTCTTGCAATCCCAAATCTGTTAATAATGAATAAGATTATCATTAATTCATCAGGGTGAAAAGGATACACCAAGTGGAGCAAGAAAAATAAAAAATGTAAACTTTCATTACAGTAATAGAGCCGAGAAGTACTTACACAAAGGGTCTTTCAGGAGCCTCTCATTGGTAGTTCCAACATCGATCATTATAGGAAGTACCTATTGCCACAGAGAAGGTGGGGAAAAAGCAGATAAGGTTTCCTAAATCCACAATAAATCTAGTTAACTAGTTTCTATTAAAAAGCACATAATCGCTTCAGCAGAAATCACCCTTTGTGGATTTATGCCTGCAGCAGCAACATATAAATCCAGCTTCCCAATTGCAATTCCAATACCCTGAACTCCAAGATCCCCAAGACCCAATATTCTGCTTCCATCCGTAACAACAATCATATCAACCTGTACATCTCAAAAATAAATAAATATAATCAATTATACAAATGCACAGAAGTGATAATGAGACATAGATTATGTGTTCACCTCACCAGATCCCATGGTATACAGAAGAAAAGGTAATACATTATTTTCCCATCTATAAAAGTATTTCCATATGGAAAGAATGATAATACAACTAAAGAGATAATAAATGTCACTCTTAAAAAACATTTAAAATTGATTGACCCAACAAAACTAAAGCTAAAACCAGGATGAAATGTTGCAATTCAAAAAATTGAGCCCTGGCTCTGAAATTCAACTGCAAAAAGAAGCTTGTACATGTATCCAAAGACAAGGCCTTGCCACCTTGGTATGGGGAGCAAGTTCAACAGTAACTAAATCATAAGTAGAATAAAATAAAGTAAAAGTACAAGTTTCTAAAACTAATTGCAACATGAATGATGGTAGGTACCTGTTCAGCAGGCCAGTTATAAACCATTGACTTCATTTCTCCCCGATCTTCAGCACTAAAATACATGCCACGAGGTCTTCTGAACAAACCACTGTAGTTCTGACAAACAAGGCCTACAGTTGGGGTATAGACTATTGGCGCATATTCCTCAATATTTGCGATTAAAACCTGTTAATTTAAAGTGAAGTTAGGATTGTATATGCTTCATCACTGGTTGCAATGGAAAGCACAAAATACCAGATACAAGAATTGCCAACATGACCAACAGCTATAGTGTTACAAAATTTTACACATATTTACATTACCGATTAATGAGAAAAGTTCTAAAGACTAGACAAAAATGCAGACACCTTGTAGTACATTGTCTCATTTCTGTCGTGCAATCGATTAAGTATTCGCCACTTGGCCAGAGCATTTGGATCGGTCGGTCCATCTCTTGCTTGCACCTCAAGCCTCTTCAAGTCAACCACTGTTAATCAACAAATTTCTGCAATGATAAACAGCACTGTGTGCTATACAGCCCTATGTGCTATGTTACTTAAGAATGTGAGCAAAATGGGAAGAGAGAATGCTACAAAACTCACTGAAGCGCTCAATTTGTTGATCAGTAGACATAACATTGGGAGGGAGCAGTCCTCGAAGATCAAGGCGATCACGTTCTGTGATGGAAAACGCTGTTCCCTAATTTTTTTATTTTTTATTTTTTTGAAGGTAAAGCAGTCAGATACACCCTTGCTTCATTCAACGACTCACTAATAAAACAAAACCTTAATATCAATGCGAGCAAACACAAAAATCTCATGATTCAGCAACTCTTTGAAATAAATTAAAGCAAGACGAGTGAGTAACAAACAACAACAAGGATCGCGAAACTCCAGAGAATTGAGAAAAAATTGAAGGTCATAAGACAGCAGACCTTATTAAACCAAGGATCGTGGAGAATGTCAAGACTACGCTTCTGGACAATGACAGGACGTTGTCCTTCACTTGGAGTAAACGATCTTGTCTGAATCAACACCGCTGGATTCGACATTTGTTGTTTGAGCCGTCTGATCAGAGACGACGATGCTCTGATCTGATTTGACATTTTTATCTAAGATTTCCTCCTCAACTCAATCACTGCAAGCTCTGCAATCCGTAGCAACTTCGAAACCTAACCTTAAGTAAAAGCTGACCACTGATTTTCATATATCCTCCTTTATTGCTATCTTTAGACTTTATGTTATTTCCAGTTTTTCGTTTCGTTAACGTTAGTGTCGGTTGTTTCCCTTGACTTTACGAGGAGTCAAGGGGTTCCAAAATTTAACGCCCAGGCACCGTTTTTTTTTTTTTTTTGGCACAAATAATCTATTTCAAATATTAGAATAAACTTTGGTTCTCTTAACATTAATAATGTAATCTGTCACTGGTTCACCTTTATGAGCAATTTCATCCTTTTTCATACGGTATATATAAGGGTGTTCAAAATTTAATTTAATCCATTTAATCTATTTAATTTATAAAAATTGGATCCGTAAAAATTTAATTTGTAGATTGATAGATTTGATTAATTTAAAAATTTGACAATTTACAATTGGTAGATTTTTGTAAAGCCACAAAAATTTGTGAATTTAAAAAAATTATTTAATTAAAAAAATCATTTAATTAAAAAAATTAAACATGTAAATATAGCATTAGCACTTATAATAAATAAATAAGTTAAAATATGGTTATATTAATATTGTATTATATTTATTTGGTAATAATAAAAATAGAAATAATTAAATAAATAAATATAGCTTCTAAAACATTTAATTTTCATGAATTGATCTAAGTAAATGAGATTTTTTTCTTTTTGGTGTGTTATATTTTGAAATTTTGAATGATTTTCTAGTTTAATTTAAATAATTTATTTATTTAAATCTTATTTAATTCTAAATTTGATGGATAATGAAGTTATTTTTATATTAAATTTTTTTATTTAGTTAGTTTCTGAATTGGCCAAAATTAAAAATTTTTATTTTGTAAACCAATACATAAAATAATGGATTTGATATAGATTAGGTTAAATTGGTATCAGAACTGCAGATATATAGATTGCATTTAGATTAAATTTCACTAATCTGTAGATTGAATTGAATTAAAAATTTATAATCAAAAAAACCGCAGATCAAATATAAATTCATGCCCAATCTGCAATATATGTTAATAATTATAATGAGAACTTTACTGATACTTACAATGTCAAAAACAAAAGCACTAAAATATTTAGTAATCATTTACTATTGTAATTTAGAAATTGAGTTAGGGCCCATTTGGGATTATTTTTTTTTAAGTTTAATATTTTAAAAGTTAATTTTAGTGTTTAGTTAAAAAAAATCAAAACCATTTTTATCAAAATCAATCTATTCATTTTAAAAAGTAAGAAAAAGAGTAGCTTTTAAATTCTAATTTTGAAAATTAATTTTATCATTTAATATAATTTCATAAATATCCTTATAATTATTACTTAAACTCAAATTATTCTTATTTAAAATAGAAATAAAATTAATATTTTAATATGTTTTATTATAATTCACGCATTTCTTTTGTTTACCCTTTTTTTATATTTTACATTATATCAAAACTTTTTTATAACAATATAATCAAAATTTTATTTTTAATTAAAATTATTATAATACATAATTAAAAATTATTGTGTGTGTATTTCATCCTACATTATATATATTTTAGTCATTTATTTTCTTACAATTGTTTAATAACAAAATTTACCAAATACCAATAACTACTTTATAAATATGTAGTATTTTTTAAAATAAAATTTACCAAACATTTAACTAATTCTCTTCACAGCTGATTATTTATACAGCACAGCTAAAAATAATTATTTTAAAAGTTACAGCATTCACAAATTGACCCTTAATCTTATTCTTAACTTGTATAATAAAGGTCTTATAATTTTTTTCTTAAAATTATTATTTCAAAATAATTTTTATAGTAACCATTGACCTTAATTTTATACCATCCCAACCTTAATTTCATAACATATAGGCTTGTAGCAAAAAAAAAAAAAAAAAATTAGCGACATGGTTCAAATTACGTCCAGCGATCATCATGGTTGTGGCAACTCATACAAAAGTAGGGATGACAATAGTACCTGTAAGCCACAAACTTGCCCACCAAAACTTATCTGTTGCAGGTAATTTTGCCAATTACAGACGAGTTTAGTATTGCAAACTAAAATCTATATCGGTTATAGGCGAGTTTAGTATTTGCCAAATATCAATTTGTACTTTTTTCAATTATTTTTTTAGAAGTAATTTTGATACTTATTATAATTATTATATAAAAAGTAATTTAATATATAATTATAGATTATTTTATACTTCTTATAATTATTATATAATTATAAATTATTATATACTTAGAATAATTTTACTTTTTAGATTAATGTTCAAACGTGTTAGTGTTAGAAAATATTAATAGTGAATTATTATTGTAAAAATCGTATTTCATGGATGCTAATGGTGTAAATGAAATGAATATCTTTTTAACTTTAAAAACCTATGTTGAATGAGAGTATAAGACGGATAATTCTTACTGGTGCAGTGATGGTACTTTTCTATAATTATATTGTTACTTTTACATATTAGTTTGTAATTCTTTTTATTTTATTTAAAAACACTTTCGTCGTTTGATAAATTTTGTATTCTATACTGAAATTTGAGAATTGATGTCAGATTGATGTTAAAATTTTAATATTATATTTACACTAATTAAATTTTGAATTAAGTATTTTATATGAAATTTTAGATTATAGTAATAAATTTACATATTGAGTTATACAATTTAAATTGTTAGGTTCTATTAAAAGTATTTTTTATATTTATGATTTTAAATATAAAAATTAATAATATTACGGATTTAGTAATTATCAAAATTCATAGCGAATTATCAATGAATTTAATAATTTTAAATATGAAAATTAAAAAAATCATTAATAATATTATAAATTTAGTAATTATTAAAATTTACAGTGAATTGTGAATGAATTTAATAATTTAAATTTTATGTTTTTATGAATTTAATTATGATAAACTCACAACGGAATGACGGATGGTGCCAGACTGCCATCCCTAGCACGAGACCGAAAGACGCTTCGGCTTTCTCGTACGCCAACCCTCAATCAGAGGGCCTCAGTAGCCATCATTATTGAGATGGTGGGGCGTTATCAGAACCGTCCAATTTACAAATGATTAATTAGATATTTGTCGAGATGAGATGAATAGTCAAATTTTAGTCTTCCATCTCAATCGCTGGAACTGTAAAATTGGGCCACTTAAAACAAGACAAACGCTAGCATGCTGCTAGCGAGCAATAACCTAATAAAAAATAAAAAAAATCTAGCTGTAGGTACCTGCCAGTATCATCATATAATATATCTATCATGTAAACTCAAGCAGCCCGTCGATGAATGTTTCTCTCGAGCTCCCGTCTGCATGATTTTTTTTATATATTCAAAAAGCAGAAGATGTGTGCAAACAGTTATTAAAAAAAAAAAAAAGTGATTTGATTTGTTTTTGAAAATTAACGTGGAGGAAGAAGAAGAATCAGTTTTGATGTACTGGTTGCTATTATTTAAGTTCAGACCTTTTACAGACGTGACCACGTGCGGAGAACGACAGGTCCATTTAGCAACTATGTTATTAGAATTCTAGCAGCTAGCCGAGTACTAATGATCGATCATGTCATGATCTTAGGGAAAGCTTGTTTCTTTTCTGCATTTTGAGTGCTTTCTTGTACTTTATTTTTTTGTTTTGATTTGGTTTTTTTGTTTTTTTAATTTTTCTCATTCGTTTGCTGGATCGAAAAGGACACAACTGAAATAGCACGAAGCTACTGGTTCCCCGTACCCGTAGGTGATTTATCACATAAAAAGCGGATTTATCCCTAGTATAATAGTAAGAAAATATTCACGAAAAGGAGCGGCAAACAATTAATTAAATAAGAGAATTCTCTCTGAAGATTGAAGTTTGAAGATACGCAACCAAATAGCTTATAATATAGCAAGCCATGCTTGGCAATTGACAGTTGACAAAAACCACGGGAGCAAGTTTACAACAAATGCACGGAAGATCAAATTATAACTATATATATTGGATATGCCCATACACATATCCAGACGTAGATGGTAAGAAATTTTGATTTGGTGTGAAGTTTGAAAGGTTTTGGATGAGGGGGCTACAAATACTATACGCTTGCCGTTTACTTGCATCTGGGATAATCACTTTTACCACTGGTTGCTCTTTCTATATTTGTTAGTTAATGGGGACAATTGTAAAGGACTTGCTTCTATTCTATACAGATGCGAAGCATTAGGACGATCAACGTGGGGGTCACTTAGTGCTTCGCATGTGTCATTCCTCATATGCGTTTTTTATTTGTGTGTTTGTGTGTGTATATATGGGTATGTATGTATGTATTTAACAGAAAAGCAACGACATCGTTTCTGCAGCTTAGATCATAATAAACAACAAAACGTCAGTGAAATTAATAGCATGAGACCACTCTTATTCTCATATCACACATAATTCTAATGTTGATGTTGATCATATAGAAACTGGAGATCCTTTGAATTAGAATTTGATTAACTGGTATCGCTCCATTTCATCATAGTTCGAGTCGCGCCTCTTTAATTTTAATAACTTACTTCTTTAATTATTATTATTATTATTTTCTTCCTTTTTTTTAACTCTACTTGGCTGTTACAATAATATAATATAATTAGTTAGGTTTAAGAAAATTAAACTCTAAAATATCATCGCTGGAGCGGAAATTTCTCTGCACATAAGTCAAAATGCAATGGAAGATTTGGTCCAACACTCCTCGGCCGCGCCGACCTCAAGGTAGGGAGAATAAGTGGGAGATGTTTTAATGGGTTCGTTGGCACAAACAAAAGAGCGACGTAGTAAATACATTTATTTAAATAAATAAAATACAAAACTTCCAAACCAAAAATGTCAAAAGCCCAAGCCCAACATTAAATCCCCCCTCACTCTCTGTGAAAGACTCTAAGCACACATCACGCTTTTTTTCAGCGCGTGCAAATGTTATCTGAGCTCGACTATCGGCGGTTTTCTTTTTTTTAATATAAAGACACCCATTTATTAATCTCATAAAATTATTATTTTATAAAAAATTATATTTAAAGATAAATAAATTATTTTAATTTATTGTCTGTTTTTACTTACTAATATTCACGAACTTAAAATATTAACTACCTTTTTTTTTCTTTCTTTATTCATATCAATTACGTGTGTGCGCATATATATTAAAAAATAATATTTTTAATTTTATATAGAGAGAGAAAATTTAAAAACAAGAATAAAGAAGTTAATATTAATTGTATTTTAAGTGCGAGAATGCTATGGGAAATTAAAAGATTTACAAATAAAAATGATTTTATTTTTTTAAAAAAGTGCATTCTTAAAATTAAGTGGAATATAATAAAAAAAGGTGGTTTTAGAAGGATTTTATAATTTGTATAGGTGTAGTTAGTGCCGTGCTGACATGTGTCCGCCGGAGGAAGAGAGTTTGGCTCCTTAAAACTCCCGACACGAGCCTCGAAAACGGCAGGGGTTGGGATCCACGCACTGTATCAGCATTCTTAATCGTAAAAGATGGAACAAAACAAGTCTCCATTTTGTTTTTGTTTACCGAATAATCAAACACAATGATTATTCTAAATAAAACAAGAAGAGAGGAGGCAAAAAATAATAAATAAATAACGAAGATAGGTAAGGGCAACCAATCTAATATAATCTTGAAGTGAAGCACAATTTGGATAGAGGTAATAATCATTACAGCCCACCAAGTGACAATAAATAGAAGAGTCAACACTCGGCTTACTTAATACCAAAAATAAATAATAATCCTGCTCTTCAAGTAATCAGAGCCTGAAACGTGTGATCAGATCACAGTAGGAAAGCATAGCATTTGGGGTTCTGCGTCAGCTGTCACGATAAAATTGTTAACCCTACCACATAATTCGAATTTCGAAAAATAAGTAAGACCACCATGTAGATCCTGGTAAGTGCAGACACCGTGGCAAAGGCAATGGCAGTGGCATCATTTCTTTCGTTTCGTTTATATAAAGGGAAACTTACACTTACTTAACTTTCCCTCACATACACGTTAAAATTAAAAACTTGCATATGATCTAAGCACGCACGCACACACACACTCTCTCTCTCTCTCCTCGCTCTCCCTCCCTCTCTCTCTCTCTCTCTCTCTGTGGCGGTGTACGTCACAGAAACTTGAGAGAACAAGACAAAGCCTCCTCTCTTTGATTTTCTCATCAGATCTCTTCGTCTTACAGCAAATACAACACAACTCATACTTGGATGCCCACGCACGCATATATAATACGTATACTCCTAGTAACATGTTCAATCACATACTGAATAGAAAAATAGAAAAAATAAATAAGAGTCAGAAATAGAGAGAGATAGAAAGTCTACAGAATAGAGCGATACAGTGTGCGCGAGCGTGTGTGTGTGTGTGTGTTGCAAAAAAGCGTTGCTAGTAAATGAGGTGCAAGAGACATTTGTCGGACCACAGTAGCAGCGTCGGCGTCTGCGCTTCCTGTCTCCGTGAACGCCTCTCCGCCCTCGTAGCCGCACAAGCCCAAGCTCAATCTCAGCTAAATCAACACCAAACACGTGTCACCGCTGAAGATCGGCGGAAACAACAACAAGACCCACCACCGCCTCTTCTATTCCCTCGCTCCGTTTCTCCTTACGTCTCCCGTCGAAAATCTGACGACACGACCGCCTCCACGTGGGCCTATCCCAGCCGCTTCTACAGTACTCCTCAAGTGCGGCCCACTTCCACCAACGGTAATCTCGCCGTTCATAAGAGAAACCGCAAGTTCTCTCTTTTATCGAATCTGTTCAGGTCCAGATCCGATAAGTGTGACTCGGATCCAAGGGTTGCTTATCGAGATTCCAGCGAGCCTGAGGCTTCCTCCTCTTCGTCCTCGTCTCCATCTTCTTGGTTCTTTTCTACTATTTTTCCTTCGCGTCGGAAAAAGAAATCCGCCTTGTGCTTTGCGGATGATTCCACCGCTAATGGTCAGAGAGGCTGCCGAATATCGAATCGGGGAATGTCGCCGGCAAGGGAAACTGAATCTGACGACGATTGCGATAGATCGCCGTGGGGGAGCGGGGACTCGACGGAGGAGTGGCGGAGGACGCCTACGGCTGCAGTGCCGACCGTTAGACGGACGCGGACAACAACACGCGTGAAGAACGTCTCTGGATTGGCGTTCTGCTTGAGTCCGTTGGTGAGGGCGAGTCCGAATCGGCACTGGAATCAGAAAGGCGGTCTGCAGTCGGAATTGGTGTACACCGGCGATGTTAGGAATACGACGAAACCGCACCTCTCTACAGCGGCGTCGTTTTGCGCCAACAGGTCCAGGAAGCTTGCTGATTTCGGAAGAGTCAATCACAACCGTTGAGAGTGATGGGCGTTGACATTCACCACAGTAGTGATTTGATTTTCTTTGGAAGTACGGTTTTGCCCTCCTGTTTTGTGGTTCATTTTCCTTTTTTTTTTTTTGGTCCTTTTAAATATTCAATTTTTATTTTGTTTGACAAAGGGTTTGGTGAAATGGAAGGAAAAAAAAGAGTGAAATTACAAATTTGGGAGAGGGAAACTGGCAAACAAAGAAAAAGAAGAGAGAGAATTTGGGTGTTAGCTGTTCCCTGTACAATTTCATATATACATATTTTTTATCTTTTGTATAATTGCGATTTTGAACCGGACATTTCGATTTGATGGAATGAGTTGCGCAAATGATAGATAATCAATCGAGTTTAGCATTAGCATTTCCTTCTTCTAGGTAGTGATAACAAGTGGTGATTATTTGTGTACTTTGATCTATTGTTGATTTGAATCTGTGTGAGTGCCGAGTTAACATAACATGCCCGTAATTAAGTATTACAAATTTCAAATTGTTGGGTTGGTTACCCTTCTCTGCTGGTGGTGGGTGGGTTGGTCAATATAACGATTTGTTGAACAAATTTTTGATCAAATGGAGATGGTGGGTACACGTGTACGAAGCAAAAGGAGTATGATGATCTGGTTGGCATCTACTTGTTGCAGTGGCAGTGATAGTGCGAGTGCTAGTGGGGGGTCGTGGAACCCACACATTTAAGAGAGGGTTTAATTCGTTAATGCCGGGGCTGCTGTACGCGAGCACCGAATTTAAGGCTTCGAGTCTGATACTGACAGCACGGACCAAATGCCAACGGCAACGGCTGGGTCACTGATTCCATTCATCATAAATGGCTTTTGATGTGGTGGGTTTTTTCTTTCTACTACGCAGCTCGTCTGACGAGAACTAGACACGTGCCCATCAGATCATGGTAACTCTTTTACTCTACCTTTTTCTTTTTGCCCACACGCCCAACTCCCATTATTTAAAATCCGTGACCATATAAATTCTTCTCCATCTTCGGGGAAAGAGGTTTCTCCTTTCCTTGCAACGGCAAGAATTATTTCTCTTTGCTCATTCAATTTTGTTTGATTTAAAGGGTGCTTCTTTACTTTCTTTCTTTCTCTTTTTTGCCCCTTTTATTTTGCCTTTCTTTGTCTAATTTATGAAGGAAAAAATCCAAAAAAAAAAAACCAAAGGGTGCGGAGGCAAGAAAATTCAAAATCTTCGTTGGTCAAGGACTTAACGAAGGACGTTGTAAAAATCAATTGTTGGCGTCTTTGAAAATAAATGATTTGAATGCAAAAAGGAGGGGAGTGCAAAAGTCGTAATT
The DNA here is from genome assembly GCA_030449875.1 of Aegle marmelos. Lineage (NCBI taxonomy): Eukaryota > Viridiplantae > Streptophyta > Magnoliopsida > Sapindales > Rutaceae > Aegle > Aegle marmelos. Next base: position 316,545 of record JASUUL010000115.1, read on the forward strand.
AAACTCTCTGACTCGTCGATGTGCTGTTCAATAAATACAGCGGAGAAGGACTATCCAAATTAATTAACAAATAATTAATACAGATGACTTTTTATCAGTTTTTGTTTCCCCCTATTTCCGTTTACGACAGTATAATATGAAATATTCTAATTAGAATTTTTTCTATATACTATAATTAGAATTTTTATTGATGCTGTATCATTAGAATTTAATTAAGATTTTTTTATATTTTTTTATTATGACATAATTTGAAAAATAACCATCACTATAATTGAAAAAGAGATGAAATTTATAATCGTTATTGTAAAGAGATGAAATTTATAATTCTCACTCTATTATTAAAGGAAAAATTATATTATTTTTAGTATAAAAAATTAAATAAATTATTATTAAAAAATAATTTTTAAATAAATACTGAGACTTAAACTCATACATTTAAAATTATTGAGCGTATGAGATACTGATGACCATAACCTATAATTAATGAATTAGAAAAAAATTAAAGAATATTGAAGAACTGTACATATGACCTATAATAAGGGCAATCCTGCATTGCGTTCGGGTCTTCAAATGACCAATTACGCTTGGCGAGATTGTGACCCCGTAAATAATAATAATAATAATAATAATAATAATAATAATTATTATTATTATTATTATTATTATTATTATTATTATTATTATTATAACAATTGCTTCAAAATATACGAGTCAAAACCAATAATCCTGGAATTGCCTGGGGAGGCTGTCACCATTATTCATTTCGATCACAGATGGTGGTGTTGATAAGCACAACACACATTTGGATTTACTGTAGACGCCACTTGTTCATTTTGCAACAATTGTGTCTATTTATATTAATTATGCATATTCGTATCGTTTCCTTGTTTGTTTAAAAATATTATTGACATACTTGTCATGTTTTAAATTAAAATTAACAACCCAAAAAAAAAAAAAAACCCTTTTTTGGGTAGAGTCAGACACTTTCGGTTAGTAAAGAAGTTATGACCCCGTATTAACTTAAGTTTGACGCAACCTAATAATACGAATTGAATTGCAACCCCCAATTAATTCGAAGTAACAGACAGCAAATTTTCTTCTGTTAACTCCAAACCGCCCGTCACTCTCACTTCCAATAGTCAATAACTACGGTTTGAGATTTTAACAGCTAAAAACGTGGCCTCCTAATATTAGTTTAAGGGAACGCGGCTGAATTTTAAGCTTTGAAGCAGTCTCAACTCTACTCACCCGATGTCGGCGTTACTCTTTTAAAATTCCAGCGAAGTAAACGAAGCATGAAACTTTCCAATTTGCCGAGAAAATCTTTGATCAGATCACGGAGAGGGGCCGAGACGTGGGGCCGCCTAAATCTTCAAGTTTAATTAAAAATCTTATTTAATGAAAGAAAGGAAGAAAGAAGCTAACTCCTGATGCGTGAGTGTCGATCGGCTAGCAAGTCTGGCCAATTGGCGACTTCTTCAGTGACAAAAAATATTTTAAACATCAATTCAGTGAATCAATAATCTCCAAATGTGATTTACAGGATGGACAGACAAAGCTTAGACGACATTAAACATGCGCTTCAACGAGTAAATGAAAGGCATCAATAGTTAAAAGCCACATTCAGATACCAGTAAATGATCAAGAGGAGGTACGTCCCCATCTGAAAATTTGACGGTTGGGTTTCTAGATAATAAGCAAAAGAGTCTCCGATAAAAAGTTCTGGAAGCATTGTCCAAAAAAGTGATTAGTCTCTTTCCATCTTCCGCTCGCAATTTAAGTAAGGAATTGTCTTCGGAAATTAAAACTGAGGACGACAAGGTCAAATCAAGAAGGTCTGTAACTAGCAGAAGCTATTAATATGTTCATATGCACCACCTACAAATTTCTTGCATATCGCCTACGACAAAACGCTGGACCAATTTGGAAAATTCTATGAATGAGACCCGTGAATCTTCTCGGCCAAGTCCGTAAAGGTGATGGATGTATCACGCAACTGTTTCTAAAGTAGCAGCTGACAAATATCTTCTAGAAGATCAAGAAATCCATACCATTAATATACATGAAAGCGCGATTCATTTCATGCTTTTCAATCATAACAGCCACAAATACAACTTACGGCAATCGTTTCGGATTACTTAAAAGTGGTTATCAATTACTGAGGGCAAATAACTGATCAAGAAGTATCTATGACCAACAAGTTTCTGTGTGTTACTTCCACAGATAATCAAGGACATTTAGGGTCGTTGTGGGTTTCCCCATCACATCGTGATTTCCTTGACCCACGATCATCAAGGTAATTCTGATAAATGTAAGAAGCAAAGCCCCAAATTGCCATGAGCATAGCAATTACCTTCACACCATTCATCTTGTCATGGAAAACTATCACTGAAACAACAGGTGTAATAGCCAAAGAAGCGGTGCTAATTACGTTGGAGAAGAGTGAAGAAACCACATATATTAATCCCACAACACCAACAGAACAAACCTGCCAAGATACAGCTGTCCAAACTATTACCATCACATAAGAAACCTTTCCCTTGCCAAAGTCCTGCATTTCTCCGCTCAAAGTTTTCCATTCCCCACTGGCAAAGAGACCCACGATGCAAATACAAGTAGCAACAAATGAAGTATAAATCTGCATATCCAGAACCACACCAAAACTCTGCTTTTTCAGTACCTTCTGGAAGGAAAACTGCATCAGACAAAGCAAAAGAGAGTAAATTGCAGACGCTCCAACAGTAGAAATGAAGCCAAGTATATATTTCCACTTTGAGACTTTTGATGGTCCTTCAGAATCTTCATTGACTGCAATGAGAGCAGCAGATAAAGAGAGGATGACAACAGAGTTTAGGATTAAGGCAGTGAAGTTCTGAGAATTGATGAAGTAAGAGAAAACAGCATTAAAAGCCAATTGGCTTGCACAAATGAGGGAATAGGTAGAGGCAGAAAGGTGCAACAGCCCAACAGAATACAACATGTTGTCACCAGCTAATATTGCTCCAATAACTAAGTAAACCAAGGCAAGAGTCGCAAAAGGAGGATATCTAGAAGAAGATGAAACCTCTTGAGAAGCAGGGAGAAGAAAGAGAGGGATGTAGAGGAATGGGAAGGCAGCAGTTTGCACAAGGGTGGCCAACCATTTACTGTTTCCACCCTGATCATAATAATATCTTCCTAAAAGAACAGCGGCAGCCTGGCCTGCGATGAGGAAGAAAATGTTCACTACCACCAAGACCCACCACTGCCAGCTCTTGAGTTTACGAAATAATGGTGATTGGTTGGTTAAATTTTTTTCTATAATCTTCGGTTCTTCATTATCTGCCATTGGATATAACAAAAACACAAAAAAGTACCATTAAAGAAAAGACTACAATACAAAAACAAAAAAGTACCATTAAAGAAAAGTCCACATATACTACTAAAGGATTGAAAAAGTAATTTAAACACTGTTAAGTTCATAAACTCAACTGGTACAATGTTTACTCTTACCATTTCAGGTTAAAAAACAAAGAAATACACAATTCATCCATCATCTTGATTTAATAAGCAACCAGAAGTTGGATTTCCTAAAACGGGATAGATGGCAATACAAAAGTGAATCTTTATATGGAAACCATAAGTTATGGCAAGAATCAAATTAGCCATTGTTGATTAAAAACACAAAAAATAACATCAATAAGTGATAAATTGTTCACACACCTGTCTAAATAACAAATCACATCTTCTACAAACCATATGAGAGACAATGATTAAAAAAACGGGAGGGAGGTCTGAAGAAAATTAAAACTTAAAAGCTTAGCATTAGGAAGTCTATTTCATGCATAAATATATAGTCAGCTCAAGGCAGCCACTAGTGGGAGATGGTCAGTTCAGTTAGTTAAAATCTACTGGGTGGTAAAAGAGTCTAGGGTTTAACACGGGTGGGGTCCATGCGGATATGTTTGGTATCCATTCATGCAAAAAGATCTATAAAATAATAATAATAATAAAAAAGTAAAAAATCAAAGCAGGCACTACAGGTTACAATTTGATTCACACACCTCCAAATGCATAGAAAGCAGATTAAACCAGAAAAGCTTGGGTAAACCCAGGTCTAAATGTTGGCTAGGGAAGCATCTAGTAGTAAGAGTAGTTATGAACTCTGTAGACCATCTCCATGGGTCTAGTGAAGGAAGGATTCTGCTTGGTAGAAAAAGACCCACAACCCACTGGGTTATTCTGCACTTGGAAGATGAAGTAGAAAAGGTATAAATATAGCTATAATTTGATTCTTCGCCACCGTACTAAATAGGGGATGAAATCAAATTTTTTTCTTCATTTTTGTTTTTTATAATTTAAAAAAAAAAAAAGAGGAGTTAATTAACTGTGACATGTTTATCAAAAAAGATCTTTTGTAGGGAATAGTTTATCATGAACAATCAATAAGCTTAATAGAGAAGTCGGAAAAGAAATAATAGTAACTTGATCCTAACATCTACCATTATACCCACAATGGTCAGCCATACTATTACTATCCAAAATGGAAGGGAGTGTTTACCTATTTATTTAACAGATCATATGGTAGGACATAGATCATAAGAATTTCCTCCCACCATCAATTAATGTAGACATGCAAACACTAATAATAGAACCTGTCGTTAATAAGTGAATATAAATTCATTGATGACAGGTGAACCTTATAACGAAGAAGAAGGTAGAAAGCACATGCTCATAGTGTCCGAAGGGTTATTGATCAGATTCATGTATGTTCTGATGAGGACTCCATTACGGTAATTGAACTCATGCCTTATCGAGTATGTTATCCTATTTTTATATTTGTCTATTCTACAACAGCAAATGGTATTCATAATTTGGTTTCAACAAAAGAATTTTATTCATTATTAAAGCAGAAGTAAACTAGTGTTCCGCTAACGAAAAGATTAAAACGTCAATCTTGAGGAGAGAGTTATCTGATTAAAAAACACACTTGTCATTTACCACTACTAATCGAAGCTATTGCAATTGAAGATTTTGTGTTACCTAAGCTTGAAGCCTTGTCACTTCAGGAAAAGAATATAGCATTAAACCCCAATTCAACTCCAAGTTTCCAACCATTCAAACATTACTACAATTTTATGATTTTCTAAATTCTCAGAGTAAAAAATATCCTACAAAGGAACAAGGGGAAAAAAAGAAAAAGAAAAGAAAGGGTTGTAGGTCACTTCTGAATTTAAGCCGATGATAAATCAACTAGACCCAAGTTGACGAAAAGAGTTTCGGTTCCCCTAGCTCCAGAAAAGAAATTAATTAATTCAACTGCTTATACTAATCATTCAGCATTTAGTTAAATTGTGACAAAGACTGAAACAATAAAAACTCATATCAAAATTTCACGAGTAATTGTCAAACAAAAAGAAAGAAGACAGAGATGAGAGAGACCTGCCATGCTGTTCAAAGGTTTATAGCCGCACGAACTGAACGAAGCTCGAGCCCTTCGAGAAAAAAAAAAGCAGCAGGAGCAAGCGTCAGAATAAATAGCAAACTGAAAAGACGCCACTAATTAAAAGAGTTCATAAACGGTCTAATTCTGTATGTTACATGGAATCAGATGCGCGGCAGTTGTTTTCACGGCTGCGGAGATTCAATTGAATCCGAAATTTCGGATGAAATTGAACCCATCAACAGAGTCCACGTGCCGTACGCATGAAATTAGGTTACATGGAACAAAACAAGAAATCGCAGAAGTCGGAAGAGGGCTTTGTGGTGGGTTATTTATTCATATCAAATATGCTGCTGGGCCAATTATTTACTCTAGTTTGCAGAAATGGCAATTTTTCTAAAGAGTTTGTCGTGGTGTTCCCGTTAAAGGATCATTTCTGACCTCACAATCTGATCAAAGATGGCAAAATATATATTAACCTTCGGCTTTTGGTGGTAAACATGTTTTAAAATGTAAAATTGAAATTAATCACTCGGTGTTTACTTAAAATTTAATTGAATTAATCACTCGGTATTTACTTAAAACTTAGTTGTTAGACAAACAGCATTGTCCAAGGGTGACGAAGCAAAAGTCAAAATGTAATCAAATTATGCTCTTTCACCAATATTTCATTGCTTCGGCTCGGTCAATCCATTCGTCGCCAATTAAGTGGTTTTCCCCTTGTTCTCAGTGCGACAAGTCCTTTCGATGATAATTCTTCCCATTCCAAACCGCCCCGGCAAGAGAATTTCCATAGCGAAGGTGACAATAATGAATGAGAAGGTTCGAATCTCCAGCTAAGTTGTAATCTTAAATTAAGTTTTTCATCAGACCACTTGTTCGAGGATCTAATTTGTTTGAGGCAGGCGTACCGTCCGATAAACTACACATATAAAGTGAAAGACCATCAGAACCTTCACCAATAGTTTAATTTTCACCTGGCAAAAGTACCACAAGGTCCACAACATAAGGGGGTAAGAGATGGAAAAAAAGTCCACTTTGTTCAATGGAATACTAGTTTTGAATATGAAACTACATACATTCCTAAAGAAGGAATTTGGCAAAAACCGCTGAGAGGCCACAAGAACCATACACCATGTATGCGTATATATGAGACAGGTTAGGGCTACCCGACTACCACAATAATATCCTCTTCAAGATTTAACTCTCTCAACAAAGTCAAACAAACCCAAAACGTCAATGCTACAAAAGGGGAGGACAAAACTTTACAGACACTTAAAAGAGATTACAGAAGCATGTAGGGAAATGTTGTAAAGAAGGGCCCAGAAGATGTATTATCTCAGCAGGCGCATCCTCCTGACTGTGGTTGTGATTGAGATGTATTTGTGTTGGAAGACTTCAGATTGACATCGACCAAATCTTCTTGCTTTGTTGAAGAAAGTGTTTCCATTCCGGGTAATGCTGCTGCAATTTTCCGGAAGAGTGCCTAAAAAGGATTAACCAAGTCAATAAGCCCATTTTCGGACTAAGACATACTCATGAGACTTGATAAATAACAGCAGCTATTGAATGTTTGGTGCTAAAATATGAAAATGTTACTTTTCCAAATTTTGTGACTAAAATGAACCAAACACAAAAGTTTTTCAACACTATCAAACATAATACTAGTGGCGGATATGTATGTCCTAATCCAATCACAAAGCCCTAAACACAGCCATTTGCTTCATGATTTAGAAGCTAGAGAAATATGTTCCTCCTATATAACTTCTTCGGAATAAACAGTGGGTTCACCTTTATATTGAAGCCAGCCTTGGCACTTGTCTCAATAAACATAACATTGAGCTCACGAGCTTTAGCCTCTCCCTCCTCTATTGAAACTTGCCTGTCAAATAAGTGACAAGAAGCGGAACAATAATAAGCAAAACTGTATGAAAAACAAAAACATAGCCAAACAAACAAGAAATATGATGCCAGGCAACGTATATTAAGTTGTGTTTGTTTTGCATTGTCCATGGCGATCCGTGTGGAATTCAAATCGAACACTTATTGAAACAGAGTTGCAAAGAATAAAGGTCAAACATTTATTAGTACAAGGGTACCATCTTCATTATTTAAACCAATTGATATTGACCTTAACTCATTGTTTCATGAATCACTATAATCAGGAATAGGAATACCCTAGCTTTTATCAAGAAATAAAAATGGTTAAATATCACTATATTTCAGGAACTAAAATACTACAAGATAGAGCCAGCCAATTTGATCGTAGTTCAAAACTTATTCAGAACCAATATAATTACAGTGAAGCTGCTACTAACTATGGATCTAAAACCCATAGAGCCAAAGGAAGGTCCTTGAACTAAGTGACTGGAAAATGAAACACAAAATATGGCTCAAACAACATTATTAATCAATTATTATTAACAGAGAGGACAAAATCAATACCTTTTGTCCACAAGATCAGTTTTGTTCCCAACGAGGACAATGATTACATCACTGCCCCGCTCAGTGCGAACCTCTTCAATCCACTTGGCGGTGTTTAGGAAAGACTGCCTACCTAAAACATGAGCAAATAAGACAGAAGCTGTAATCAACAGCACAGCAAGGTGGCTAAAAAGATCACTGTAGAAAATAGGCTATGACACAGAGAAAACTGACTACTCGTAAAGTAAGAAAGAAGAGGGAACGAACAAGCTCAGAGAGAAATGAGAGGTAAGACATACTTGCAACATCATATACAATGACTGCGACAGAGGAATCTCGGATGTAGCTAGGAATGAGACTCCTGAATCTCTCTTGTCCAGCGGTATCCCTGCATTAATTCCAGCACAGGATTTTATGACAAAATGAAATGAAATGAAAAATATGTTTGCTGTATGGCATTGTATTGTATGGCCAGTCGTGCAAAAGAATCTCACCAGAGCTGCAAACGAACCGTTCGGTCTTCAAGATACATTGTCTTAGATAGGAAATCTATACCAATGGTAGCCTGACAATCAAAGTAACACTATCTCAAATCTAGCAGGAGAGAGATGAATAACACGTCGAGTCAACTCGTACATCTAAGAAATATTCGGCCAATTCATGACACAATCATATTCCCGCTAAACGATATCAGATCCGATCAAAACACGTAATCAGCTTCCAAAAAGGATCCCCGTATACATAGCATAATTATTATGATTTCTATTTTTCTCGTAATTCAAATAGCAGAAATACCTGATAAGTGTTGTCGAATTTATCGTACATGAAGCGAGTGATGATACTAGTTTTGCCCACGGACTGATCCCCTAAAAACACCAACTTGTACTTGGCTAGAGCTGAAACCGGAGCCATTTTTTCGGATCTACGACAAAAATCAACAGTTTTGACGCAATTCCACGAGATCCCGGTCGGGCGTGTTCAACGGAGAGATGGAGATAGAGAACGGGATCTCGGGGGCCTCTGATTTTCAGGATTTGCCTTTGATGCCTCCCCTCTTGATTTATTTATGTATAGTAGCAAGTCACTGTAGGTGCGTGTACGTACGATTTTTCTTCATCTACGCAATGGCTAAGCCCGGGGTGACTGCACGTGTGCGCTGGCGCTGGCGCTGGCTCTGGCTCCACTCAAGGACATGGGCCTTGTTTTTTCCGCTTTCATCATTTGAATTGGTAAAGAGCCAGCCTTCCACTATGCACACCATTTTCTCCACATTTTATGTTTTCCTTTACGTACTCCTTAGGCTTTTACCTTTTTCTGTTTCTCGCTTTTATTGTATCCTTCACAAGGGTAAATTCTGCCCCGTAAATGGGAACCATGCTTTTATGGTAGAGACGACGGATTCGAGTCCCAATAATAATTTTCTGAATTCTTTTTTTTTTTCTGCCCCCTTAATTTAACAGACTAAAGAGAGATATCTCTTTCATTAGTGCAAATGAAGCAAAATGCTACTTTAATATTAAGTGAGAATAAAAACATAAGCCATCCCATAACAAATAGATACTTAATCATGAGTAAATTTTCCGTGCCCCACCCATCTTCTTTAAACTGACACTTACCAAATTTCCTGTCTAGCATTTTAAAAGGTAAGTCATTACACAACCCCCTCTTCGTCTCCAGCCATTTACGTATTTCAGTAATTCCACTAGTTCAAGGGTAGAATCCAAACATCCATGCTAAGCCAAGTATTAATGTCTCACTAATAGGATAGTATTACATTAACTTATTGCTGACAGTGTGTGGTAATTTTAGAAATTTCATTGTTATGCATTATAATGTAGATTTTGGCTCTCCCCAAATTTCATTGTTATGCATTATTATTTTCTTAATAAAAATAAAATAAAATAAGATTTAAAAATCTGAGAGATGATTTATGGAACATTTATTCAAAGTTAGCCAATAACTTTTTTAAACACAAAAAAATGAAATGGTACAAATGAGTATTTAGGACTTAAATTAAAAGATAAGAATTAGAAAATACTAATTTTCTTTCACAATTTTGTTTTAAGAAAATACTAGTTTAAAAATAATATGTCCGCTTCAAATAGTATTTTAGATGCTATAAAATTTCAGATTATCTTATCTAAAAATTTAATGTTTTTTAAAAATATTTGCATAAAAATGATTTTAAATTTTTATTTTATTTTTTCTTGCCAAAAAAAAATTTTTAAAAGGAAAAAATGAAATGGTCAAAATGAAATTTTTTCATCTTTCCATAAAAACAAGAATCCAAAAGTTGAGATTTTTGTAATAATTTTGTTTTATTTTAAAAAATATTATTTTTAAATAGTATTTTATTATTAAAATTTTTATCTCATCGTAAAATGATAATTTTTGAAAATAACAATAATAAATTTATTTATTTATTTATTTAACAAAAATAAATGATAAGGAGAAAAATAGGGGTCAATTAATGAAAATTTTTTCATCTTCTCTATAAAAATGAAGATAAGTTGAAATTTATAATAATTTAGAGAGTATTTTCAATATTATTATTTCATAAGAGATTATTATTAAAATTTTTTAATATTACGTATATAAAATTATAATTATTTATTAATTTACAAAAATAAATGGTTTAATTATTTATTTATTTATATAATAACTGTAATATCATAACACACTTATAAAGTAAGGCTCCCCTCTTATTTATTAGCAAGCAATTGAGGGGCTTTCTTCTCTATCAATAGCCAAAAGAGAGTGAGGGAGATGGCATTGAGAAGAGCTGTACTTAACCATGTTCGAGTACCAGTACAAACCCTAACCTCAACCGGATCCAAACAACGATGGAGTGTGTTAGGTTCTCTGCGCTTCATGTCGTCCCACGACGATCATTTGACCAAAGAACAGGTCATTGACAGAGTGCTCTCTGTGGTCAAGTGCTTCCCCAAAGTCGATCCCTCCCAGGTCAAATCACTTCTCCCCACCTTCTTCTTTATTTCAATTTTCATTTTTTTAAATTAATTGACTGTTTGATTTACTGGGAAATTCTAATTTGTAATTCAATTTTTTTAGTCTTAACTTCCTGAAAATTGATTGAATCTGAGGAAGGATTGGGGATTCGGTCTTGTTTAATTGCTCAAGCAAATGTTTGATGGCGTTTGCCTTCCTGAAAGTAGGGAAATTGGTGTTCTTGTGAATTCCATAGGTTTCCTTTTTAACATTGGTTGTACCGCGTCTGGGTTTCATCCCCTAAATCTATTTTACGCATTTCAAACAACAATCACTATGCACAAGTAGAATCCATAGTGCAGCTTTAGCTTACATTTGAGCATTTGAAATTTCTTTTAGATATAGGACTTTAATTTGTTCGGAGATGCTCTCGTTGTTTGTAGTGAGATGGTTAGCTCATAAATCTTTACTTCCAAACCATGCCCCATTTATGGCCATATAACCTCATGAATCCTAATGGTTGCTCTTTGAATTAGATTTTCTTTTTCATTTTTGGCTTATCGTCTTGATCTTGATTTATCCATTTTGTGGATCTTATTTGTCACTTGCTGCTTGTTGAGCCTGTGCTGCATTTCCCTGTTAATTACCTCAATAATGTCATTTGTTTGGATTTAACTTCACACCATGGGGCATTGACATGTTATCCTTTTTTGTCTTAACATATGGTTTTTAGATACAAGCATCAAATTTCATTTGCACATTATGAAAATTATGCTAATCAAGTTTTTTCATGTGGTCATGTTTGCCGCCATTCTTTTGCTCATCGTGTTCTCGCACTTTTTAGCCATTCAGGTGACTCCTGATGTGCATTTCCAGAAGGATTTGGGTTTGGATAGCTTGGACAATGTGGAGATTGTAATGGCTCTAGAGGAGGAGTTCAAGCTTGAAATCCCTGACAAGGAAGCTGTTAGGATTGATGCGTGTAATCTTGCCATTGAGTACATCTCTAATCATCCAATGGCTAGTTAATTTGAATAAGGAGGTTTCTCTCCTTGAATTTATTGTTTTGGGGGGAAAAAAATTTCTCTGTTCTACTCTGTTTTTTGTTGGCTTTGATATGATCTCTGTAAGGTAGATGGAAAATAACCCAAATCTGTCTGATAATGAGTAGAATTGGCAGAACCCATGTCTCATGACTTTTGTTGTTTTTTCTGTTGTAATCCAATTCTGCATTTGGATATTTGATCTTGTGACATGTTATCACTGTCCTCGTTTGAGATGCATATTTTTTGTTCTTTTTATCCGTTAGCCCGGTTTCAAGTGTGGCTTTGGCCTGTTGAGTTACAGTTGTGTGTCTTGGAGTCAAATGCTTGACCTGAGGACATTAAATTTTGCTGAAAACGGAGTGAGCATACACAGGTTTTTGGGCTCGGCTGCTTGGTGCGGCTTATACTGCAAGCTCGTTTATGTTGCTGATTGAACTATTTTGGTAATCGCTGGGCCTTACTTCTGTGTTTTAGACAAGGATAAGGAGATTATTACTCACCTCCTAACATATATGAGACCTGAATTTAGTCGTACTCAAAACGCCAATTTCATGGAAATTCCTTGCAAGATGCTCAATGATTCTGTGGTTGCTCATTCAAAGGAGTGATCATGTTGCTGCTTGCAGATGCTCAAGTGCCATTTTAAAATTCTTTTGTTTTCGTGGTTCTCTGCATGAGCGAATAAAGGCATGTTTATCAGTTCATGATATTGATCAAGTTGATTTGAGAGACAAACGATTCACTTCACACCATAATACCACGTGAGATTCTACTAATAGAGAATTTATTTATTTTTTAAATAAGTTTCATATGCTGTGGTTCGGCCAGAAAATAATGGTCTTTAAATTTAGATAAAATAATATTTGATCTCTAGAAAATATTAAGGCTGTTATTAGAATTCAAGTTGAAATACTATAAGTAACTTATTTCATAAGTTTTGATAAAAATAATATTAGGTAAAATTTTAATAAATTTTTTTGTTTTGACAACAGTTTTCAAAAGTCGACGTGGGGTTGGTTTTATAAGTAATTTATTAAATAAGCCACCACAGCCTTTTAAAATTACTATTATAACTTTTATATTCTAATAAAAGGATAACTATGTGTTAGTTTTTCATAAACTCTAATATATAAATAAAAGATAATTTAAATTTATATTTATTTTAGTTATTATATAATAAAATAATATTTTTATAATAAAATTTACTAAATGCAACAAAATAATTTACTAGTCATATAATTACTTTTTTAGTCAACAACTTATTTTATTTACACAGTAAAAATAAATTATTTTGTAAACCACCACAATCTCAAACTACCGTAAATTGTTATTGATCTCCAAGAAAAGATTAATTGGAGAGAATTCACTAATTCTTTAAGTTTACTTCAACACAACCTCATAATCTTTTTCTATAAGTCCTTCTTATGATGATGGTGATGATGATGATTAATCTAATTCTTTTCACAATTTCCAAGACGGCAATCATCCCCAACCTCAGAGGACAAATGATGTAACTCCAAAAATCATAATTGATAACCACATATGAAAGAACATACAATAAATTAATAAATGAACAATAGCAAACTCGAACGACCACTGAATTGATGGAGAAATGAAAGAATTACTTAAGCATGTTTATAATTGAAAGAGAAATGACGGACAACTGAAAGGTATCGTAATTTCTTTTTTGTTAATGGCGAAGTCTCGCCCTGGTTTTCCTTAAACCCATCTTCACAAGTGGTGCAGGCATCGACAACCGAACTTACTTCAATATTAGCATCTTCATATTGCTTGGCCTTGTAGTCTTTCATGGCTTGTTTGAGAGTGGGCACCGCGTCAGAATAAAGATCGAAACAATCATGCAGGCAAGACCTCATAAATGGGTCCAACTTTTTCTTCTTCAAGAGATCCTTAATGTAAGATCTTGTCTTTGTCACGTTTTCTCTAGTTAATTTCATTGAGATCATTCCGAGCTCGACAAGATTTGCACACTCGCTTTTTGCAACAGCTTGGAGAGAAGTTACACAAAAGTTGTAGCTAATGTTCGGGTCATTTTGTGCACATTTTCTGCAAGTTTCATGCACTATATTGTGACCGGTTATCGCATAAAAACTGCAAAAGAAGAAGAAGAAGAAGCTGAGAAAGAGAGGGATAGAAAATGGAGAGGAGTTGGGACACATTTCTTTTTTTTTTTTTTTTGGGCACAATTTCTAAGTTTGCACATGCCTAAGGAGTTTTTGTCCTATTTCAAGAGTATTTTAAAGTGTATAAAAGAAAAAAAAAATTAAGAAAGTTATTTATGCTTAAAGCGAGGGTTAAAAAAAAGGTAGTGTAGTGTACATCTGTCGGAACCATCAAATGGACTAACGGGGCCTTTATATGCCACCTAAAGTAAATGCTCGCTTCACTTAAAAATAAATGTTTGTTTTTCCCTTTTTTTTAAATAAAATTATAATTATGTTGTTATCTTTGTAACGCCCTCTAAAGTGAATGTTTGCTTCACTTCAAAATAAATGTATGTTTTTCCCCTTTTTTTTTCCAAAAAAGAACATTATAATTACGTTGTCATCTTCGTAATGCCATCTTAGCTGGGAAGAATGAATATCAATCGTTAGAAAATTAGAAGCTGCCGTCTACCTCCTCTCACTCGTGAGATTCGAGAGCTTTCCAGTTGAACCAGTTAGTAGGGGATTGTATAACCGCTAGCTGACGTGTTTAACCAACCGCCATGTTGGCATTTGCATAACAGAATCAGACTTGCATGACGTGGGACACTCTACTTAGTTATTTAGCTTAGTTCATTTAATTAGTTGTAGCCTTCTGTAACTATAAATTATTGAACCTTTGTATTTTTATTTTTTATTTTTCTCATCGATCAAGTCCATTATCTTCTTTTACTAAGCTGTACAGCATTTTCTTTCCAACTTTCTCTCATTCACCAGCTTACCAAACACAACCACTCACTATTATTCACGATCTTACCTTTAATAGAACTAATTGAAAAAAAAAAAAAAACAGTAACATAAGGAGTTTGTGTGTCTACTCTTAAAAGTTAGACCTCGTCGGTTCTCGAAACATATTTAATTTTTAATATAGCGGTATTCTAAGTATTGTTTTAACAGACAATAATCTGAATTTACAATCCGATAAATCATTTTATGGTGAAACTAACTGATACTTTTAAAGTATGCACCCCATGATTTTTTATATAAGACTTCATTTAATATAATTTTTTAAGTAAAATTTATTTAAATAGAGTTTTTGTTAATAGAACTTTTATAAATAGAGTTTTTATTCAAAAAAATTTAGTTATTTAACTGCCAATAAGAATTTTTCTTAAAAATTTATGAAATTATTTTAACAGACAAGTTTTTTTAAAGTAATATTGTAGAAAGAATAAAATAAAATTATTAAATAAGTAGAGAATATTTTAAATATTTTTACATTTAAAAAGATGACTTTTCGAGCCCTATTTCTAAAAAATCAAAATTTAAATTTTTACTAATAGAGATAAAATCACTTATTTAAATTTAAAAAGTTCTAATGAAAAAATAATTAAATAATAATAAAAATTATAATAATAACTTGTTTAATTAAATAAATCATACCATACATATACTAAAAGAGAGTAATGCTATTTGACATTGCTTGGAAGTTCTTATAAAATCCCATTTTCTTAAAATACCCATAGATATTTTATAAATACCCTTAGTCCGTTCTTTTTCTTTGCGAAGCCTTCCCCGTGTCATCGAGTCTCTGGCTTTCTATTGTATTCATTCAATTCCTACCGCTCTTTCAAACCATTTAATTGATAAGAGAAGAAAGAGGAACCTTGCAATCTTCCAGAGCTATTAGAGGAAGATCATGACAAAAAAAAAAAAAAATGCAGACACTGCTTTCTAGAAGGTAAACCCGCCCACTTTAGAAAGAAGAAGAAAACTTAAATTTAGCTGCCAGCAAATATTGAAGGAAGAAGAAAAAGAAACAAGAAGAAAAGGAAAACAAAGGCGGTGATTAAAAAAAATTAATTAATAGCCAATCTTTGACTATAAATAGAGGGGCCGCCTCATTTAATTATTCTTTTTTTTTAAGTAGTTTAATTTTATGGGAATTAAAATAAAAAATTCTAAAGAGATTAGTGAGCGAGAATTTGAGTGTATTGAGATTTTAAGTAGTAAGATAAAATATCATAATATTTATATATTTCATATCATTAATAAAATTATTTTCTTTTATTTTTGCTTATAAACGTAAGCTAAAAGTCGAACCACATAATTTTTAACGTTTTGTGTATGCTTGCCCTTTATTTTTCTTCTAATTTTATTTTAACTGTGATATTGCTTCACCCATCAATTTTTAACATATCAATATTATTGGAAAAGAAATTGGTTTCAACTTTTTCATAATGCAATATCTCAAGAATTTTATAATGTGTTTGTAAAATGATTTCCATTTCTAAATTTCATTTTCTAGATATCGTTTCAGTAATGGTTATTTCCCTGCATCTTCAAAATAATCTTGCAGTTGTCAACGATTAAAAGAGAAAATAGTGTTTGCTGGTTGCGGCAGGTAAAGTGTTTCCGACGGATGAATGTTAAAATGGGGTGAGTTGGACTTCTTCGGATAATTTTTATTAAGGTTACGATTTTATTATTTAAAAAAAAAAAAACCTACAGCGGTTTTATAAGAACTTCAAAAGAGTGTTAGAAATAGAAGCTCCAACCTCATCAAAAAGTGAAAGTTAAAATCGGACCAGGCCAGCCCATCTCGAGATATGGGTGGGCTTGAGGCTGATTCTCCTCTTAGCAAACAAATGATACCATGACGAAGGTTTTTCTCCCTCCTAAAACCCTAAAAATGGAAAATGGCCAAACAAAGCCCTTAACGAAAACAAAACTCGTGTTTCATTTCAAAAATCAAAAGAATATGCGTAGATAAGGAACAGCAAACACAGAGCACACTTCTGACTGTGGAGCTCATTTAGAAGGAAAATGGCGAACCTGCAGACGGCAATGGACTCCGCATTCTGGGACCAGCCAATGTCGTCGCCACGAACCCTAGAAGGGTCAGCTAATTCAATCCCCGGCGAGCCGTTTCCTCTGGACGCGGCTCGAGCCAGCCGAGCCCTTAGAATCCAGCAGCTCTCTTTTTTGGGTCTAGGGTTTCCTCTGGGTATTATTCCCTCTTACGCTCCTGCTTCTCCTTCTTCTCAGAAAGAGCTCGAGCTGGGTTCTTTCGCTCTTGAGTCTCTCCTGCTCAGACCATCTATCTCTAACTGGTAAACTTTTATGCTCGTGCTTAAAAATTTCATATTTCAAAAATTCATTTTTAAACTTAAATTTATTGTGTTGTACTTGCTGTTCAGGTGGCTTGGATTGGTTGGCCAGTTTCGTCCGAAGAAGCTGATTTCCGATATTAAGAGGGAATTTTCAGCTGCTGAGGATTTGGAGCTCTCTGTATTCAAATCAGCAGCTAAGCATGTTTTGGATAAGTCTCTTTATTCCATTGGTTTATGTTCACAGCTTTCCATTGGTCCATCAACGTCCTTGTTGTGGAGCACGGAGCGGCACGGCCACGAGAAAGGAAAACGCAGCAAGTTTATGCTCTATCACAAGGCATGTATTTGCCTTCTATTCTATTCATTTCATTCGATCTTTATATTGTATTATTTCTTTAAAGCTATTCATCCTTGTTGCATTTCTATTACTGACATATGGTTTTGGTGTGGCCGTCCATATCAGTTCATTTTATCCTGTTATGCAATTCATATCCTCAAATTTGTCATATATTTGTAGACACTAACTATCAACAACTATGGAGCTTCTACATTGTTTTATTCTTTTATTAATGGTCATTAGATATATTTATTACACCCCATTTTGAACAATGATATCAACATGTTGTGCGCATATGCAGCTACCTAGTCATGACATTACGCTAGAGGCTGCATGGCCTCAGCTGTTCATTGACCATAAAGCGCAGTACTGGGATGTTCCTCAGGCAGTATCCTTAAATATGGCATCACTCGCTTCAGATTCTGGGTTGCGTTATCGCTTTGGTATACAAAAAAATGGCGGACAGCCTAAAAGTGCTAATGCCATAGATGGTGAGCCACCCACTGCTCTGATGCCTGGACTGTGTGCAAAGGCTGCCTTTTCATATCAGCAGAGAAAAGACATTTGGAGAAACAAGGAGACCAAGGAGGATCTCATCATAAAGACAGACAAGGGTTCTTTTTGGCGTCCGGCGTATGATGTGCGTCTTAGAGAACCTCATTTAGCTATATCCACAATCATTGGTAACTTTGCTTTTCTTGTAGTTTCAACCTTGTGGTAATAGTTAATTATGGAACTGTGCTTGTAGTTAATTTTACTCTCTCCCTACCCCTCCGTGTGTGCTCTAATAAGCAGAGGCAGATCCACTTCATGAATTGAGCCTCCACTAGAGAAAATAATTTAAAAAAAAAAAAAGGTAAAAGAGAAATTACTTGAGTTACTAATTAGCCCCCTGTTAAATCTATTAAAGTAGCTTTGTTAAATTCATAAACATAGCCCCCCAAAACTTATAAATCCATAAAATTTAAACTTTAGAGTGATTCTATTGGCATCCCTTCAACCTCTCATAGAACCCCTTTTCTGGGAAAACCCCATTAAATAATTTTAAAAATTATTATTTTATCTTCAGTTACTTTATTTCCATGCATACCCTTTTGTTCTTCTTAAATTAAGCCCGCTATTGAGAGATCTTTTTCCTTCATGCATAAATATATTGATTTTCCTAACTGATTTTTACCCAATAACAATTCTGGTGATTTGATAATCAAATAACAATCAAATGCTATATTGTAAAGTTTGTTCTCTCTTGTTCTCATCGGTGAGATAAAACTATAGCATATTGATAAAACCCCATTGTCAGCGAACGATCTTCTATTTTGGCTTATTGTTCTGCGTGAAGAACAGACGCCCAAACTCCTATATGGAAAAAAGAAAAAAATTATACTGTTAATTAATGTTAGGTGTTTTCATTTAAATAATTTTTTTTTTTTTTTTGGCTTCTCTAAAATTTGATTTCATGCAACTTTCTTGGTGTTCAGGGCAAGGAAGAGTTTGTCATTTATGCAATAAAAGGATTAGTCTTTGCTGGATTTTGTTGTTTTCTTTTTCTTTTTCAAGGACTCATTATCGTTTATGTTCTTAAGTGTGTGTGTGGAATTAAAATATATATTAAAACAGATATATTGAAATTTCTTGCTATTTGATGTGGTGGGGTGAGGAAAGAGGTTTGATGAGAGTTTTCTAGATTTGCTAATATGTCCACTCTAAACTTTAACTTTGAGAATTATAAAAGCTAATGCTTTATTTGAAGAAATAAAAGCTCACAATAACCGATACAGGTAGTTTTACTATTATTTAATTTAACTTCTATTATACCTATAAAAAAAAAAACCTTTATAAATTTATTAACCCATAAAAGTTTAATGTTCACATCTTGTCATTATGTAAATTAAACCCTTGTTAAATCATTCTTCTAGATCTGCCACTGCTAATAAGGGCTGACAAATACCCTTTTTTTTGGGTTTTTGGGGTTGGGGGTTGGGGGTGGGTTGACCACCAGGTCTGATTTGCATGCAAATAACCAATATGATAATTATCATTTTAGTTGTAAGGATCAAATTTCCATTTATTTCCAATTTCTTTTTTATTGAATTGTTTCTTCTGCTGATTTCCTCATGCTAATGTTAACATGTCAGGAGGCACCTCTGCAGCCTGGTTTGGGGGCAAAGAGAGCTCAATTGCCAGTGAATCACAGGATGGGCACATTGCTGTGACCGCTAAAAAAAGAAGTCCATTGAGTGCAGATTTGTTTGCCTCCATATGCTGTACTGTTCAACATGGTAAGTTCAGGAGAATATTTGCTGACCTAACCCGAGTAGATGCTCGTTTGGACGTAAGTTCAGTTTCAGGCCTCGCCAAAAGCGTTTTGAATACTTTCAGCCGTAATTCAGCCAGCAGTGCAGACAATTTGCTGTTTTCCCCTAGGCTGAATTTTATTTTTCAACAGCAGGTATTTCCTTCTCCGTGTTCCACCTGCTTTAGCTGCTGACAAATATTGTTGTAATTAGAAATCTAGGCAAGAAACAGGATTCATGAAGGAACTATATATGAACAGTAATTCAAGAAATCCTAAAACAATTTCAAAGAATAGGAAAACTAAAATCTTTTAAGAAACTCTAGAATGCAGACAAATTATTTTAACTCTCTCTACTACTGGAGAGAACTACCTTTTGAAATGTGACTTGTGGTCGGTGCTCAATAAGTTTATGTTAAGAATACTTTTCAAAATGATAATTCTGTATCCCACTTTCCAGGTTTTAGGGCCGATAGTCTTCCGTGTTGATTCAAAGTATTTACTTGATGCTTCATCTGGGAAAGATGGCTCACATATGGAGGATGTAATATACAGCTTGAGTTACTCATTGAGGCTTCTTCGCTCTGGGAAAGTTGTCGCTTGGTACTCACCCAAAAGGAAGGAGGGCATGATTGAGTTACGCCTATTTGAGTTCTAGAGTTTTGATATTTTGCTTCGGCTTATGATATACATATTTTTTAATGGACCTTTAAGGAAAGAGTTGGACGATTGGCACCGTTTGCACATGAAATCCTTTTTTCTAGTTATATTTATTTTATTTTTAAAATATCCTTTTTTTGAAATATACTTCTTAATTTTCATTTACTTTTTATTGTTAAAATTCAAAGCAATATTAGTTATTTTTTTTAATGGATATTTTTTATTTTAATCATCGATTTAAATTATAATTTTTTTATATTATATTTGACATAATTTTTTAAGTAAAATTTTTATAGATAAAGTTTTTATTTAAAATTTATAAAATTATTTTAATAATTAAATTTTTTAAAATTATGTTATAAAAAAATAAAATTATTAAATAAATAAAAAATATTTTAAATATTTTAATATTTAAAAAATTTAATATTTATTTTAAAAATTTAAAATTTAAATCTTTTATTAATAAAGGTGAAATAATTTATTTAATTTTAAAAAATTCAACTAAAAAATAATTAAACAGTAAAAATTTTTGTGATCGTTAAATATGATATATTAATCGATTAATTTGTGATGAATTTTAATAATTAATTTTAATTACATAAATTATACATTGTTTAAAAGTAATTTTAAGTAAGAAATTGTTTAATGATTAAGAAATTTGTGCCGGTCGTCGGAACACTCTCTCTCGGTAGGCCGGCGGCGGCTGAATCTCACCTTAATCCTTAATTAAATCTTGACCGTCTTGGTATGCAATGTAACAAGTACAACTGAATCGTCATTTTCTGTGATTACATTATTCCTTACAAAATTCTGCGGCTATTTATGGCAATTTAACTCGTCTAAAAGGCCACAGGCTTTTTCACGATAACAAACAGCCCTCTGCCTGCAACCTGAGCAGATGCTGCAGAGACAATTGTTTGAACACTTACGGCAGCCAGACTGCAGAGGGTGGCAAAAGCATATGATATAGCAGCATACTGCCCATAAAAACTTTTCTTCTTAGTTATTCAGGTTTGTAGAAGATAAAATATAAAAGAAAAAGATCCACTATAGAATTAATACAAGTGCAGACATGATGCTAAACTCTAAAAAGCCACTGTGCTGTTGTCTCAGCAAATTATGGTGAAACATCACTCAACCACAGCCAGCAAGTCACTCTCTTTAACAAAGCAATGCCTTTCATCTGTTCCCAGATCAACCTGAAACAAACACACATGCATTCAGAGTGCATTTGATTGTAACAGCAACAAACAAATTCATAATTATTTCAGTGCATGACAAAATTGAAACACCATAATTGTTGATTTCTATGAAAAGAGAGGGAGTCCCCTCCTAAATTGATGCAAACAAAATCGGTCTATAGTATTAATGCAACAAACGAAATGACAACACTGTAGAGGTAAGCTGCTTACCTCATACGCACCAATGTCTGAAAAAAGAACCTGCATTAAGAGGAACATACACAATTTTAGATATGGGAGAAAAGAGCACACAAGAAAATCTTGAAAAGAAAATTGAACTATAAGTGGCATTACCTTCTTTCCAGCATCCACTTGCCCAACATCAGCACCAACTGTGAGAATCTGAAATAAAAAAAATAAATTGGAGTATTGGACCCTGAACAATCATCTGGCACACCCAACAAACACACAAGATTTGGCATCTTACCTCCCCCATCAAATATTGTTCAAATTTAACAGCTGCTTTCGGCAACAAAACTCCGCCAGCTGATTTCTATTGCATAACATAGATCATCCTTCAGCATGAGTAAGCATGATAGGGAAACTCGTGCAATTCAAGGTACAAAAGAAACTGATGATCCAGTTATTATGTCATAAAAAGTTCTTGGTGTTTAGAATGGCAAAGTCACAGTCAACAACTCAACATGTCTTTCTAATTGGGCCAATGTAACACTGTCACTATATCATCCTTTGCCACTCCCACAAATTTGACCAAGAGTTTTGAAAGAGATCTACTGTCCCAGAATGCAAGATAATTTCACAATAACACTGACTTCATAATTGGTCTTTAACTCAACAGTAAGGCTACTACAACATTTACAATCTTAAAACAAACATTATTTGATAAAATGAGACTTTGGCTTTCCGCTCTAAAAGGAAAACAAAAGCTGAAACTTATACTCTATTTTGCCAAGACAAAAGACCGAGGTAAATCCTCTCGAATGTCAGTTTGTTCAGCAGTTAGCAAGTCATCATACGGTATACAAAGATTGCAAATTAGTACGTTAACATAACCAATCCATAAGAAGCATAGGTGGATTCGTCAACTGTATAGCAATAAAGAATCTATTCCCAGTCATGAGTCAATTTAATAAACACACCAATATGGCATGAGATGAAGCCCCCGCATATAAAATCCAATAACAAGGACATTATAGATAAGGGCACACCTCAGGTAACTGCTCGAGACGAACAAGGACTCTGTCGGCTTGAGGAACGACCTACAAAATAGAAGCAAAATTAAATACATTAACAGTGAACATTAGAAGGCGCATCTAAAAATAAAAGCTTAAAATGGTAGACGAAAGCTAAATTTTATTAAAAAGATCAAAGAAAAATTGATACCTTCGTGGGCTCCCATTTGGTGGCAATTGCATTCACTGTCAGAGTTTGTTTTCGCCATCCTGTAAAAATTAAAAATTAAAAAAAAATCCACATTTATAGGGTAAAATTGACAAGGAAAAGGAAATGACAAAAAGATCAAATTGAAAGGTGAATAAACCAACCAAGCAGCCTATGGTTAGTACGCGAAGGAATGTTATTTTTCTTAAGAGAAAATAGAGGAGTTGGTACAGTAACGAAAGTAGCCGCCATGGATAAGGAGCAAGTATAGCAACAGCGCCAAACTCTGCGAAAGCTAGCCCCTTTTCTATTTTTCAAGGCTTTGTAGGGAAAGCTCTGGGCTCCGGCTGGTGTATACGTATGTGCCCATTGCCATTTCTATAAAGTTCTAGAACGTTCTTTCTTTCTTTTTAGTATTATTATTATTATTATTATTATTATTATTATTATTATTATTATTATTATTATTATTATTTTTATAATATTTACATTTTTTTTGGGTTTAATTTAGAGACCACTTTTTTGGTTTATCAATCCGTCGTTAGGAATTCTGATAACAATTCAGATCCACCCAGACTTTTATTTTTTATTTTTTATCAATTTATCTTCAAATATTTAGTACAAGCTTAATATTTTGCATAATTTATGATAAAAGTCAATTTTACCCTTAGAATTCTAAAAGTGATTGAAAAGATTATAAATAATTATGAGCAATGCTATTTGCACTCATCCAAAACCCTCACATAACTCTTTTATTAGAAACCCGATTGAATAATGTTAAAATTTTTTTATTTTATTTCCACATATTTTATTCCCGCACATACCCTTTTGTTCTTCGTAAATTGAACCCCACGATCGAGAAATTTGATTTTTTAAAATTTTTATTTTCTTAAATTACATACATACACACATATATATATATATGTGTGTATATGTATTAACTGATTTTTACCTAATAAAAATTATAGTGATTTGATATTTAAAAACTCACATAACAATCAATCAAGTACTAGTTGTAAAGTTTATTCTCTTTTATTCTCATCTTTAAGATAAAACTGTAATATATTGATCAAACTTCATTATTAATGAAAGATCTTTTATTTCTAATTATTTTATCTGAGTGAAAGAACAAACACCCAAAATCCTATATATTTAAAAAAATATATTATTAATTAATCATTTAAATAATTTGTCTTTTCCTGGCTTCTCTACAATTCGTTGAATTCGATTTCATGCAACCTTTTTGGTGCTGAGAATAAATGCTGCCATGGTTGGGCTCTTAACTTCACCGGCAAGAAAGAGTCTGCCATTTATGCGATAAAAGGATTGGTCTTTACCGGATTTTATTGCTTCCTTTTTCTTTTCCGGTTCAAGGACTCTTCATCATTTATGTTCCTAAGCGCGTTTATGAAATTAAAATAGATATATTAAAACTTCTAGCTATTTGATGGGGATGGGTAAGGAAAGGGTTTTGATGAGAGTTTTTGAGGGGTGCTAATAGCTCTGCTCAAAGATTAATTTTGTCCGCTAAAGTGGAAAACAATTAACAAAATTCATTATTTATGAGATTGTCTTTGAAAAAAATTAAATATGTAAAAATAATTGTGTTACAAAACTAATAGAACTAAAATTAGATAGGGAAATCCAACTTGGAAAGAATTTTGAAAATAATTGAATTATAAAATTAAGAGATTTAATATTTCAAGTGAATTGAGATTAAAAGAAGAAATTGAACCCATACTAAATGTATCGAAAGAAACTATATTTGATAACTTCTTATCACTAAAATGATGTCATTTTAACATAAAGAAATCAAATTAATAAAATACCTTAAACATCCATGTGACATCCGCATTTTATTAATAATGTTGATAAAAACTAAAAAGATAAAATTTGATAATAAATTACTTCTGTGGTCTATTCAATTAGTTTTCAAGTAAATTTATTCAAATGGTCACTCAAATTTAAATCTCAAGGGAAATAAACTTCTCTATCTTGAAGGGGGAAAAAAATAATAGTGAATTGATATTGTCAATGTAAAACCTAAGTGGCCAATTGATAATTTCTAACTGATCAAATAGCTTTTCATTTTTTATTTTTTATAATTATTAGTATGTTTTTACGTCCACCAATCACTCAAATCTATTGAGACTGACAGAGGGCAATAAGGACAAATAAGTTCATTAAAACGTATTTTTATAATCTAACCTCTCAAAAAAATGTATTTACATGCTTAATTTGCTGTCCACGTGGGCCCTCTTCAAGCATCCAGCAAGCATTTGAAAATCCAGCGGCTGGTCCATTTATTTTGCGAAAAGGTAATACACATTTACGGTTCAATCAACGGCTACTGGGGACCACAAGTCCCATAATTTGTCCTCGTTCTCTTTTAATACTTTTATCCCTTGCCCTTTTTCCCGCAAAGTATACATTTTCACCCTCTGATATTCTTTCCACACCATTACCCAACCAACATCCTGTTTTAAATAGGCTGGGAAGGCAGTTTACTCTTCACTAACAAGCCTAGGGTTTTCTGCTTTGATTCTCACTTTTTTTTTGTTTTTTTTCCTTTTTTTTTTCTGGTAGAGGAAGAAGCCCAACATCGGACATTGTTGGTTGGTTACAATGGTGAAGCAGCTCTACTTCTTTGAGTGGATTGTGTTCTGCTATCTACTGCTCTTGGTTGCTGTTTGCTCCAAGAAACATGGTAACGTACCTCTTCATTTTTCTTCGTCTAGTTTCTGAAACCTTGATAACAGAGTATTTTAAAGTTAGCTTGTTGCATTTAAGCTCCTGGCTGCACGTGTTTTCTTGCTTTCTTTTCTGAAATTCTGCTTTATCTTGTGTCTGCGTTTTTGCAATTGGGTGATTTTGCTGTTTATTGTGCTTTTGGGTGATTCTATGAAAAATGGAGCAAGAGATGGGATGTTCAAAAGTTTCGACATTGATGAATGAAATACAACACGTGAAGGGAAATGGTTCAAAATTGACTTGAATTCTGTTTTACTAACACAATACACCACTTTGTTGTTGGTTGTTTATGCTATTCAAGAAAGCAAGAATCTGGGTCGCTGTATGTGTAAGCGCCCCAATTTGGTACTGAAATCATTGGAGTGGATAATCCACAATCAGGTCTACAAACGGACGGCAGGACTACCATATCAGTTTGTCATCACAATTCAACACACGAAAAGATAAATTGACTGTATAAAGTGATTAAATGTCTTGCTTCCTCAAAATGATGCCTGAAATCATTGTCATACGTCTAATTATTATACTTCTCTACTGGTATTGCCTTCACCTACAGAAGCTGAAAACTTCATCTCAATTGAGAATGCACATGCACATTGCTTTGTGTTGTTGAGTGTTGAGAGCGGTGATGCTAACCGTCATAATGTTGAATGTTCTGATTCTTGATGTTTCCAGATTGGACAAAAACAAACTATGGAATTTCTTCTCTTCCTGAATCTTAAATACTTTGAGCAACCTATTGATGCTTTCTTGACAAGTGGTGTAAGTAATTGATTGCTTTTTGACATACAGATACAGGAAACCCCGCAAACGATCTTGTTGACATCATTAACAACAATCGAACATCTCAAAAGCTCCCGAAACTGAACGACAGTCCTGGGCTTGGCTGCATGGCTTTACAATATGTCGAACTGTGCAAGGGGAACTGCTCTACCAGCAATGCTGTAAATTGTAAACCACCTGAAGATGACTTCACTGAAGTTTTTGCTCCCAACTGTGGTGTAGAGCTGCCCACTTTTGGCACCATAACCGGCCACATGGTGGGATGCAAAACAAAGTATCTTGAACCATCACGAGCCTTTTCAGATGTTCTAGTGAAAGACAAGAAGGCATTATCCCTTCTGAGAAATAAATCACATACTGAGGTAGGAGTCGGATTGGTTGGGTTCCACAAAAGTTTCTTTTGGTGTATTTTGTTTAGTGATGGTAAGACAAATTCCACGTTTGTTCTTGATGATCACGGTGAAGGGATCAGGCAGAAGAAAGGATGCTTCAGTGGAAGCACCTATCCTTGCAGTGATGGGGAGAAGACGAAGACTGGTCTGTCTTCTAGCAACATTTTGATGGTGGGTTTACTTTATATTTATTATATTCTACAAAATTGCTGCCATTGTTGAGCGTGAGTTCAGAAAATGAGAGAGTGCTTTAGGATTTTTCAGTTGAATGAACATTATGAGAAGAATATTGTGTAACACAATTTTCTCACCTTTCCTTTGTTTCTGACGAATATCATGAGTGTTAACTTACAGGTAGTCCACAGAATTCCCACAGCATAATCATCTGCGTGGGAGGGTGTTTCAGTCAATAGATAAAATCGGTTGTTTTGTTATATGATAGAGGCTTTAGGTCTGGAATTAAAATTCGGGGAGAGTTTACAAGTCGTAAAGATCCATTTACAACATTGTAAACTCGTTTTAGACTTTAATTTAGAAATGGAAAGTTTTCCATATATAATATATGTATATATTTATCTTTTTCATTAGTTTTGCCTATTTCTTTGTACCAGAGGCAGAGATTAGGATTTGATATGAATCCAATCCCAATTTAGTAGAGGCTAGTCAGATGTGTCGATCTAGTTGGTTAGCCAAGAATGTGGTCCTTTTTTTTTTTTATACGTCTTTTTTTGTCTTGGTCTACTACGAAGTATTCGAGAATCCAGTTTCATTCGAGGGTAGGGTAGGTTGGTGGAGTAGCTGTTTGTAAGATTTGTTTCAACCAACCGTTATATCAAAATGCCTATGGCCAGCTCCTTATCCTGTCCCTCTTACCAAAATCTCCGCTTTCCTTTCTCAATATGATGCAATCCCTTCCAAACTGAAACCACTTATTATCTTACTTGTTAAATACAAGATTTAGATTTGAGTGAGATTATAACATTAAGAAAGAAGAGTAGATTTTACAAGTAATGTTCTTCGCAACTCCAAATTTTTTAGACTTAAAACTAAAGATAACATGAAACGAATAAAAGCGATTTCAATAAAAGATTAATGCTTGTGTTACAAAAATAAAATAAAATAATTGATACTTTCCCACTCTATCAATCACTTATATTCATGACGAAATTAAATGATCATCACTATGCCTCTTCTTTTCACCGTCCATTATGAGAAATCCAGTCTATACAGACAGACATGATCAAACAAATAAAGATATATTACAGCAGGAATCAAGAGGAATTTTGAAAATGCAAAATCAAGAATTTTTTTATCACTCACAGCAAATAAACAGGGACTTCGAATCAGCGACAAAGACACTCAATTAAGCACAAAGTAAAGAATGAATTATGATCAAACCAGAGTT
The DNA here is from genome assembly GCA_030449875.1 of Aegle marmelos. NCBI lineage: Eukaryota > Viridiplantae > Streptophyta > Magnoliopsida > Sapindales > Rutaceae > Aegle > Aegle marmelos. Next base: position 344,867 of record JASUUL010000115.1, read on the forward strand.
TCATAACTGCGTCATATCTTAATTCAATTTAGCTTTCAAAAAAGGGAAAAGAGCTTTCGAATTCATCAAACTAACTAAAAGGTTTTAAGCGATTGACACCCAACCAACACCATTCATATCATCAATCAAAATTTTCAAAATTAATTATATCCACAGTGTCTTACAATATGATACCAACTCGTTCATAAATGATCTGTAATTTTCTGTCTCCTACTCAAATGCTCAAGTACGACGTAAGGTGTGGCATTAAATCATCAGCACAAAATTGTACGAAAGCAAGCATAGACACAACTCGGTACCATGTACACTGTAATTCATAGTAGGGATTCAAAAAATTCGCAACCTACAAATCTCAACCGTCTGATATTGAACTGAACGGACGCGTATGTCCTCTACTTAAAATCTCTCTCTACACAGGATAAAAGGCATCCCCAAGGAGACTTGAGTTTGACTGTATCCACTTCATTCACTCACCTAAATTTTGAAAGCGCCAAAAAAAAAAAAAAAAAAAGTTGTGTGGATAAAGCAAAAGAAACCCAACATACCGCCTGGGGCTGTAGCCTTAAAAAATAACAATAAAAAATAAAAATAAAAAAAGTTGGGTATTTACAAGTCATACCCCTGAAAACCAGCGAAAAAACTCGCTGATTTCTTCGCCAACACGGTTGGTCTCGATGTCGTAATCTCCGACATTGCTCCGGCGACTGCTTCCGGTGAAGAATCTCCCGGAGCTCCCGAAGGACATGGCACGTGAAGACAGAGAGAAAGATAGCCGGTCAACGTAGTCCTTGAGCCAGCTCCTTCCCGCGGCCACCTCCGATGCTAGGTTCGGCTCCGAAGCTGCCTGTGCGCCAATCTCCTCCTTGTCGGAAATGCTTCCCCGGTGTATTTGGCTCATCGTGATATCAGACTCCTCGTCAACTACGTAGTCGAACGAGCCGAGAGAGTAGGAGCGTCTTTGCGGCTCTCCGGGCGGTTCATTACCGGCTTGACGGCGGCTGATGGAGCCGATCTCGAGCCGGAAACTGTCACTTCCGCCACCAGAGGAAGCATGTATAGCCTTCATCACATCCGTTTCCGTGGCAATAATCGGAGAGCGGCAGAGAGGACACGTCAGATTGGACTCGAGCCACGTGTCGATGCATCCAGCGTGAAATGCGTGGCAACAGAGAGGAAGAAGACGGAGCTGATGGTGAGGCTCGAACTTGAACAAACAAATGGCGCAATCTCCTCCGGTAGACGACCGGCGAGAGACGGAGGAGAAGGTGAACAGAGGGAGCGAGTCCATAATCGAAAATGCAGGATTATCAGGCGAAACGCGGCGGCTGGAGGCTCTACGAGAGTCGGAGGAGGAGACCGTGGTGCCGGTGGAGAGATGACGGAGGCATCGGCGGTTGAGGTGGCGGAGGAGGAGGCAGAGGGAGATGGAGAGGAGTACGGTGATGACTAAGATTAAAATGATGATGATTAGGCTTGGCTTAAGATTCTCCATTGATGAGAGTGAACGGTGATGAGAGTGTTGAGTGTTATTATAAGTAAACAGATCGTACGGTGGTGGTGTCGACGACGACGACGAGGACATTGGTGAGAAGGAGTGAAAGAGGAAGCTATGACTTGGCGCCGGTGACTTTCTTTTATAGACAACTACATGTATGGTCATGGGAGATAGATAATATATCATCATACGTTGGTGCTGTGACCGTGGGAGAATGGAAATCACATGACGGTCACGTGAGAAGGGCGTCATTTAATTCTTCATTCAAGATCAAGATGGGAAAACTGGTAAACTGCCAAAATGAGATGAAGCGAGTAAATGCGCTTTCTGAATTTTAAGACTCGAAGGCAAAGGCAAAGGCAAAGGCAGCCGTGTCAACAACATCCTTGAGAAAGAACGAACGAATTCGGTGGGCTCATGCCATGTGTCACTTCCTGATTTGACACCTCATCATCTGGTGTTCCTGTCGATTTGTAATATTTTATTTTAACACGAAAATGGAATGGCGATGAGAACCGTTACTCCGTTAGTTATATTAGTTGTGATCTAATTACTTGTTTTATTGGTCGACTTAACTATGGTTTATTTTATTTTATTTTTATTTTGGGATAAAATAGTCGTTATTTATTAAATTATAAGCAAGAGCAACAGAATAATGAAGCCAGCGCCAGTTCCTAGAAAGGACAGGCAAGGTTGCTGCTGATGAGGCGGAATGAACAGATTGTGCAAGAAGCTCGGCGATACATTATTCTACAATCATGTGTGCATATATGCATATAATATAGGCATGACTTGCTCACAACCTGAGTTTAAGGAATAATTATGCCTTCAAATCGGAAAGAAAGAGAGAAAAGAAGAGAGGATATCATTAATAGTCTAATAATTATCTTAATAATCTTTTTTAAATTTAATGGTCACATGATCTCACTCTTGCGCGTGCGTGCGTAGACGCTGCATTGCTTTCTGCACACTCTTGGCATGTCCCAGAAAGATGACGGGATTGAGGAATCTCTGTGAAACTTATTTAAATTAAACAAATGATTTTGTTTAAGTTGGTTAAAACAACAAATACACAGACGATTATACCTTGAGCTGTAAGCGTCACAGAATCGCGAAAAAAGAATTTTGGTGGAACCATCTCTACCTTATAAAAGGTCTCATAATACTATAATCCATTGATATATTTAATATTAAATTCAATAGATTCCAACAATAGGACTCACTATAAGCGTTACTTTTGAAGCCGCTGTGCTGCCGTATGACAAAACACCACTGGACAGTTCCACACAATAGTTTCTCCACAAGGACAGATCGAAGAGCAAAAGCAACACAATTGTTTCTCCACAAGGACAGAAGGAAAAGCAGTTTAAGTATAAACTTTGGAAGTAAAAGTAGAGACAAGAAAACATAATAAAGGAGATAAAGAGAGACGTCGCTCCACGTCCACAAAGATAGAAGAAATACAACTTTGGTTCGGAAAAGGACGATTGATTCTTCTTAGTTACAGAAATTGACCAAAGAGGAACGTTGGTGGTGGATTTGTCAAAGTTTTTCTTACCTAATACTCCTTTGCTTTAGGAAGTCAAAATCTGAAAATTATCGAAGAGGATTAGCTCACCTATACGTTAATATGAAGGGTACGCCTCCCTCCTTCAAAACCAGTTCATTCAAACTGCAGCACCAACACCAAACCTCTCAAATCGAAAATAGCTGCTTTCAATCATTAAATGGGCTAATTGCAGCTAAATTAAAAAAAAAAAACATTATGGGTGCTTAAGTTTGTACGATATTGTTACAAACTAATAGAAATAATAATAATAATAATAGATAAAAAAAACATAAAATAGAAAAGAGCTGGCAAAACCCCATCGCTGGCATATGAAATATAATGGAGATCAGGTGGATTGCACCCCCCAAGTCCAACAAAACATTAAACTAGGGTATTAAATTCAGTTACCTACCTCATTTAAGAAGAGAAATGGCCGGTCATTCATATTTTCACCCCTTTATTTTTCAGTAACCAGCACTAAAGGTAAAGTTGAACACAGTACAAAAATAGAAACACTCCAGCACACTTGCTTTTAAAGTTGAGAGGCCTCTCTTTTCTCTTACTTTGCTTATTCTTCACTCTTGGTATGTCACTAAAAACCATGACATTGATCCCTTATATCGAACAAACAGCTTTCACTCCTGATAATCTTTCCATAATGATCGATGCCATTACATAGCAGGTACTGACAGGTACTAATATCAGCCGCTTCATTCTTCAAATTTGGGTTCTTTCCACAATCAACAAAAGTCAAGCGGAATGACATAATTCAGGGTGAATGTGATACCTGAAGAAGCCAATTATGTTCAGTAAGTACTTTAAAATCCTTAATTTTCTTTTACTCTACATGTGCAGAACCTCAAGACAAAATTGAGCAACACACATTAGAGTGTTTGACTTCAGAAAGAAAGAAGGGGAATGGGAAAATAAAAGAAAAGAATCGCTTAAAAACTTTTGGCTCTACGGTTGACGCACGCGTCTTTACGATTAGGTGAAGAAATACACAAGAGAAAACACTAGAAAAAGTTCCCAAGTTGTGATTTATCATACGAGAAGCGAATAGGAGAAGGTGACAAATCATCAAGAAACATTTTGTTCTCTCTCCAAAAAGAGGGTGGTTTTAAATCCAATTCCCTAACATTGTCAAATAAGGATCAATTTTTAACATGATACGACAACTAACTGAACCATGTCATTCATACTAACCAAAAAGCAGCAGCGGAAAGGAAAATACATCAAGTAGATTGAACTATTAAATAAGCAGCCATCGAGACAACCTAGCAAGTAGCAACAACTGAATTGTTATGTTCCTAGTATCATTCCATCGATTGAAAACGTAAGGATGCCCTACTTGGGGAAGCAATTACTTACTTTCACTACTGTTATAAGGCCAAACGGCCTATAGCTCAGTCGCATCAATAAGGAAAGCATGATCTAGGATTTTATAAACAGGTAAAGAACAACACCAAATATAAAGATCAGACAGAATATCACGATCGCCTCGTATGATTCCATGTCATCTCAGGTCAATACCAAGCGGTAAGCCAAAGAGCCAGCTCGCTACCCAGTAAAAGCCTTCTTCCCACCACCGGAAGATCTTGCTGGAATGACTTTCAGTGCATTGAATCCCACTGTCTTGGACAATGGCCTGCAGAGAGCACAATGAAGCTGTCATTATCCCTCGGTCTACTTACTTGCCAGAATGAGAAGAACGACAAAGGAGCACTGGTCATATTAAAAATTGGCGGGAAAGACGGAATGTGGCTTATACAAACTGCCGAACAACAATGGTTCTCATCGTTTCACGCTGTGGCAAGTGTGATGGTAAGCAAGAAATTGAAGAAATCTTAATTATATTTAAATTTATAATGTTTAGGAATAATTTGTATTCTAGTTTAATTTAATTGTCCATTTAGAGTTTTATTATTTACCCATTACTTATTTGAGTGCGTTCATAATTTAGGTATGAGCTTATTAGAATAAGTCTTTTAGTCGAATTTGGTTAAGGTAGCATTTATTTTTTTTTTTAATTTGAAATCTAAATAGGTATAAATTTTTTTTAAAATTTGAATAGATTTAAATACGAAAATTTAAATAATATATATATTTTTTAATATCTCAATATAAGTGATATCGTATTTATTTTTATAATAAAAAAATATCTTAAAATTAATTCTTTGACATGTACGTATTTATAAATCAAAATTTAAAAAAATTCTATTTTATAATTTAGGTAACAAGTTATTTTATGAAAATATTTTTAGAATATAATTTTTACTTATCATTCATATTTTTTTTATTTAGGTAAAAATTACAAAATTTAATTTTTTTTATTTAGATGTAAATGTCTAAAAATCAAACATAAATTATAAAAAAACAAATAAGTAAATTTTTTAAAAAGGTCTGAAATTAATAAAATTTCAGATTTCAAACATTTAACAAACAATTTCTAAGGTGTTATTTATTTTTTAGTCTGAAACTTGAATTTAACTTTTTTTTTTAGACACATATTATTTTAGGTTATTTTTTTAACTTATCACTTATTGCCAAATAATTTTATCTAAATAGAAAAAGTGAAAACGTTCACTTTTATTTAAAATCTGAAATCTAAAATAAATATTTTAATTTGAAATCTTAAAAATAACTTTAATAATTCATGTATTTTCTAATATTATGTATAAATCTAATATTTTTATATTATCCTAAGTTTTTTTAATTACTTTAAATTTTTATTCACATGATAACATTAATTACATTGAAATATTGAACAAATTAAATCATATCCATTGTGATGAATTAAAGTAAAACAATAGAGTTGAATTTATAATAAAAATTGATGTTACAATTACATTTCTATTACAAAAATAAATTAAAATTAATAGAGATAATTTTTTTTAATGCTACCAAATTAATCAATTTGTGAAAATTATAAATTATAAAGAACATGTATATTCAACAATTAAAAGGATATTTATGTCAAATTACTAGTTTTTAAATTTTTCTATTCAAATGTTTAAAAAAAAAAAACATGTCATTTAAATATTTTTATTCAAACTTATTTATACTTCAACTAAATTCACATCTATTCAGATTTTAAATTAAAAAAAATAAACAAAACCTAAGTCCTAATTAGTATGAATAAGTGTCTTTTTTAACTTTATAATCATATCTTGATTATTTATTTTTTATTACTTATTGCATAGATATTTTTAGTTTTTTAAAGTAATCAACAAGTTTTAATCTCCTAAATTTTCAATATTTTTTCAAATCAACAAAGACCACTTCTTTATTTCAATATTCTCAATAATCAATAAAATATTAGAACATTGTAAATTAAAAAATAAAACTACTAGCAAAATAAATTTGATAAAACAAAACTACTAAAAAAAAGTAATAATACCCTCTTTGAGTATCTTAAATCCCAACCAAATGCTCTTCCAGAATCTAATCCCAGCTTATTCAACAAGCCTCTTCTAGTTTCCAGTTTTCTTCATATCTATCTATATTACATAAATTAGTTAAATGTCATGGTAATTTTTTTATTTCTTTTTTTTTTTTGGAAAAGAGAAAGAAAGAAATAAAATGTAGACATTTTCTACTTTAAAGTAACTTTACTTTTTAGATTAAAGTGAGAATCTTGAGAAATAGAAATTCTAGAATTAAAAGTGTAGAGTAAGAGTAGAAGTAAATTATTTACTTACACTAAAATAGAAATATAAAATTAAAACTAAAATCTAATTTTCTATTTACATTGTCTTGAATTAGGAGTAAATAGTTTCAAGTTATAATTTTATTCTTATTTAAAGAATTATAGTTTTTAATTATAAAACTAATAAAAAAAGTATTTAGGAAATAAAATATTTATTTTATTATATTTTTAAATTAATAATAATTATTAATATTCTTAATTATGTAAATAATATTTTTTATTAATTTTAATTTTAATTATGTAAATAAAAATTATTAATAAGAGCAACACAAATGAAACATTATTACTAATAATATGGTACGAAATTAGTATTTTATTAGAATAAAATATTTATTATTATTATTAATCACTAATATTAAATAAATATAATACTATTTTTTTAAATAAATATAATAATATTTATTTTCAAATAAAGATAGCATATAGTAATATTATTAATTCTCTATGAGTATAATAATATATTTTTAAGTAATTTTAACTTTTTATTAATGTAAATTATTATTTTTAACCAAATACTATAATATTTTATTTAATAAATATTTAATATTATTATCTTAAATAAAAATTATTTATAAAATGATATAATATTATTTTTTAAATAAATAAGATATTATTTATTTTATTTTACTAAATTTTTATTAAATATTATCTATTTTATTTTATTAAATATATGTAATATTTAATATTTTATTAAACATATTATTTAGTAAATATGTTTAATAAATATAATTTATAAAATAAAATAATTTATTTTTATTTTATTAATAATATTAAGCATATTTAGTAAAATCAAATTAATAAAATAATAATATCATATTTATTTAAATAATACAATAATATTATTTTATAAATACATTTATTAATATATTTACTAAATACTATGTTAATAAAATATTAATATTTAATAAAATATTTATTTATTTATTAAATATAATATTTAATAAAAAATTTTATTAAGGGTAAATATAGAAAAAGATGGAGTGAATTTTTCTATGAGGATGAAAATTCTTATAAATAAAAACTTAAAACAACTCTAAAAAATAATAGGTTTTTGGATTGAGATTTAATGTTAATATAATATGATTTTTCCAAATTTTTAAACTTTAAAAGTAAATTCTAGAGTGGTTAAAATTTCATTAAAATTCTTATTTTTTTATTTTTTTAAATATTTAAACTACTTTAAAAAGTAAATATAACATAAGAAAAGACTATAGGCTACTTAAGAAATGAGTTCTCTGTCTTTTTTAAAAAATAAATAAATAAAACATTAAAACAACGGCAACAATATATTTATCAAATAAATAACAAAATCTAAAGCCTTAAACAAGAAAGAGAAATAGAATGATAATACTTATTGAAACAAAGACCCTAAATGGAATTCTTTGTCGGACAAAAGAAAAAGCAGAATAGGTAGCAGTAGAATAAGGGTTTACTAATGAGTATCTACATAATTAAAAACAAATTAATTTATTTTAATTTTTAATAAAAATTCTATTAAATATTTAAATAAATTATTTTAAATAAATTTTTTATACTCATATTTTATAATTTGTATTTTTATTTTAAATTTCAGTCAAAAATATTTTTTAAAAATTATAAAAATTTAGAATATTCTTTTAAAAATATTCTTCATTTATACTTTTATACTTTATTTTTATTTTAGTAATCTTTTTATCAAATAATAATTATTTATATTATTAATTTAAATTAAAAATATTATTAATTATTATTAAATTAATTTATAAATATAATAATAATTTAATATAATTAAATAAAATTATGTAATAAAAAGGTATTTTAAGATTGTTAATATTTATATGTATCTTATAAATAAAAACTTAAAACAACTATTTTTTAGTGAAAATTTTTGGAAGCTGATTAATTAATGTTAATATAATATGATTTTTCTTTTCACAAATTAAATTAAGGTACTTCAAGAATAAAATAAAAAAACGTGTGTTATAAGTCATAAAGGGGGATTATTATATTTTACGCTCATTTATAAATTAAATTTAATGATTCATTACCATAAATGGGTTAATATTTATAAAAAATAAAAAATGGGCTTACGAAAGGTACTAAGCAACGCGTTCCCATAAAAAAAGTAGTTAAAGGAAAAGGCTCTTATTTAATGCTGGGTTGTGATAGTTGGAAGCCCACTGGCAAAAAGTAATTTTATTTTGTTTGGACCACAAGAAATGGCATTAGTAAATTAGCACCCTTCAGACTTTATGTGGGAAACACTTGATTTTGCTTTGTGCTATAATGGTGTTAGGTTTCTAATATTGTTGTAAGTTTGGTGTTGCGGGCCGCTCAAATCTCCTATGATCGGAAGTTAATTCTATATCCATGAGATTGTTTAATAAAAGTCTGCCAAGAAATAAAGTGCGTTTAGAAGCGGGATGTACTTAGTATTTAAGCACGGGTTGCGTTTAGAAGCGGGGTTCTCTCAGTGTACGAGTTGCATTTTGAAGCAAGTTACACTTAGTAATTGGCCGCCAACACCACTAAGCCAACTGTGGTGTGCTTAGTAAAAACCCAAACCCGACCCAAGTTCTACACTTTTCTATAATTGTCAAGTTACTGGAACTTTTTAGGTCTTAGCATTTAAGTCTCTCTTGTCCACGTGCTCGGCAACCACACCTATAAATAGGGATAAGCCCCCTTATTTTATCCAACACCTCCACATACACAACACTTCACACACACAAGCTCTTGAGTTTTCTTGTACAAAACAATATTGTAAATTATTCATAATGTGTAATATAAACACATATATTAGCCTCGTTGCTCATATTTTTCTCTAACCTTTCTGCAAACATAATTGCTTGACTGGATCGAGAAGAGTTTTAAACTTACTTAGTAATTTAGATACTAAAAAATCGTCTAAATACTGTATGAGATTGTTACGCATAATTTTTATCCATCACAGTAGGTCCTGAAAAACTCAAAGGATTGATTCCTCTATTTTCTTTCACTTGGAGTTGGTTTTGATTTCTAAAGCTCTAACTTATTCATACCAATAAATGCGTAATAGGAAAGATTGTCGGCGTGCATTTATAATACATTACATTGTGTAGGTATGCCATTGTTGATATTTGACAAGACTGAAACAATTTCACTTGCATGAAAAAGACCAATGAACTCCATGTTCATTTATAATAAATTACATAGTGTAGGTATGCCATCATTGATATTTGACAAGACTGTAACAATTTCGCTTGTACGAAAAGACCATCCATCTTCTTACGGTTCAAAGAGACTCTCTCTCTCGCACACACGCATCATACACTCACAAATAGTTTTTTTTCGACATGGATGTTTTTATTTTATTTTTTCATATGAACACATTTTTTTGCTATAAAATTTAAAAGTTAGCTTTTAATTATTTTAAACTACTCAATTTTATAATTCATTTTTAATGATTCTCTTAAATCACACAATTTTGAACCGTATCTATATTAATAAAAATTATTAAACGTTTAGATAATTCTCTTAATAACTAAGTAAGTTTATAGAATGACTAATATTAAATATTTTTAAAATTACAAACTTATCAAAATGGTTGTAAGGACATTGCCGCTAGCAATTCCTAAGTTTTTTTTTCATGCTTAAGTAAGAAGGTTATTTTTTGACAAACTAAGAAGACTACTGGTTAAATGTAAGGATAGCAATACACACCACCCCCTGGAGGTTTTGTATTACCAAACCTATACTAGTGAAAATTTTAAATTATAAAATGCCTTGTGGCCTTAAAATATTATCAAATCCTCCTGCAACCTGCATGAGTTTTTTTATGAGTTTTCACATTTAATCCTCACAAATATTAAAAAAATACTTTCAATAGTAAATAAAAAATTTAAATTATATAATTCAAATTATAAATTTATAATAGTAGCTCAAAAATCCAGATAAAATATTCAGCTCTAGATTTTATCAATATAATTAAGAAATTAAAGTTTCAATAAGTACATAAAATATATCGATCTAATACAAAATATTTCTGTTGTAACTAAATTATTACTAGTAAGATGAATGTCTTACTTCATTTTCTTTTCAACATGTATTGTTAATAATATTAATGAGTAAATTTTGGACAACTACCATTAGTAATTATTTAAATGAATAAGAACCCACATTTAGTAAGCAATCATTAGATTTAAGTCATTAAAGCCAAACAAGCAAAACCAACCATATTAAAATAATATATTATTAATATTAAACTTAGAAATTATAAAATTTCTACTTATTAAAAATTTAATTTATCTATCTTAGACTGTGCCCCCTGTGTATGATTAAAATTCAAAACCTTAACAATTGAAAAAAATAGAATGCTGGCCCAAACAATAGATATATTTGACTTTTTTTGTTTTAAATACGAAACTCACCCGTGATTGCTAGTGCACTTAAAATTTAAAAAACCGAACCTATATGCAATTTATAAAATTATTCATAAAAGACGGATTTTTATGAGCGGGTTTTAAGTAAATTTATAAATTTGGGGATAATTTTACCACTCTTAGTTTGATCGGTGAAGTTCGGCAAAAAGGTAGCTGTTGGACTTGGTCATGTTCAAGATTATGATACAATGGCTGAATGGAAAATAAAAGAAATAAAATCTAATTGGGGTTAATAATTTGATTATTGTACAGGCTGTGATGACAACACATGCGTAAATTGAATAATTAAGTCGCAATAACAAAAAGAACATGAACCCACGCGAAAGTGACTCAATCACTAAGGTGGTTAATCAATTTGAAGGATGCAGTTTTGCTTTTAAACATCTGTTTTATGCACTATTGACATGTTCCGAGGCCCACGCTCACGCAAGCTTTGCTTTGTTGATCACCGTTTCACAACTCAGCCACTCATTTAAAAAACGACATCAGCTCATGCTCCAACGTGGGAGAAGAAACGACAATTGATGCCCTACAATAATTGAGGTCACATCATGTTTATTCATCGTGGCACAGCAAGCACCGTTGATCTAATTGACCTCGTAATCTTGACCGTTAACAATAACAAAGAACAGTTAAATTTTTTAATTCTTAATCAATTGACACGTAGCACGTGCGATTAACTACAGGCTGCTGTGTTGTTGAACCGAGGAGAATCGCACGTACACCGGGCAACGTTTAGATGAGCTGGTTTGTGGGGTCATGTCGGTGTGGGCCATAGACGACAAGGACTTTGGGAAAAGAGCCAACATGATTTTGCGTCACGTGGGTCCTAAATTGAATGGCCTTTGTTCGCTATTGTGGGGTCCGTGGGTCCTACGTCTAATCAACTCCCAAGTTTAGTGCTTTTAACTTTTCATTTTTCTTTTCGAGGCATGCGGGGCCCATTGCTTACTCAACTCCTAGTTGGAGAAAGTAACGACAAGTGTGGTCCTTCGACTCCAGAGAGATCATGAAGGGTCCGCTTGTAATAATTAATTCAGTGGTACCGGTCTTTTAACGTCAGTCCCCGAGGTTTGGGCATACTTCTATTTTTCCCCATACTTCTATATTTTCATGCTTACAGACTCATTAAATTCATATATTGATATTCGCCCCAAAAATTCACATTCATGTGCTACTCTTTTATGCCTTTTACCCCATTCAAAGATATTCTTAATTAAGTATTACTTAATGGTCATAATAAGAACTTAGATAGCTAAGTGCGTAAGTGTGACTATTTTTCATCATTATTATAGGAAATTAAAGTTAAAGCCGCTGACATGTTTATAATGTTGTTAAAATAATAATTTTATTCTATAAAAGTGGCTATCAACGGTATAATGTATTTCTTTACAAACATTGTTTATGTAAAATTATTTTGTTTGATAGACTTTTATTTATTAGTAATTAGTTGATTGATGTTACTTTTAATTGAAGTATTTTTAAAATATATTATAGTTCGTTAACTTCCAAGTTCACGTATGTCATATTTCCAAAGGATTTAATCTGACAAGAGTAATGTATTGCCCATATGTAGATTATAACACAAACATGATTTTAACACATTGGTATTTTAGTATATTGCATCATCAAAATAAATTGTTAAATTTTTAGGTAGTTTGAACAGGGATTTTTTTTAGTGTAATTTATTTATTAGTTAATTTTATTATGTCAATGTAAAATAAATCGCAAATTGGAGCTTCCGCGGACCATGTTACCACTTTTCTACCAATTTAATGTTTTTATTTTAAAGAGCCACATTTGAAGAATTTTGAACTCAGTTTATGGGTGCTAGTCTAGTGCTAGCACTAGCAGCAGAGGTAAGAAAAGTTGAACAATAATATTTCTTTAAAGTGAGTTGTCTAGGTGGGGAGAACAGAATCTCGTGGGGGCAAAAGCAAAACTACACAAGCCGACTGACCGGGGCGGGGCCAAAATGCCAAAAGTAATACTATATATGTTGCCAAAGCAAGAAAAATTATTAATTTTTTTTTTTTAATGTTAATGAAAGGGGTGCGTCATAAATTGCAGTGGGCCAATCAATTGAACCGCCCGGATTTATGAGAATCGCCGTTAGTTTTAAGTAAGCCCTCCTTCGTACCCATTAGCCAATCATATTCAGTCACTTGGAAAAAGAATACCCTCGCCGTTGTAGAGTATCTCATTAGAGTAGTCGCTAATGCACTCGATTCTCTCAAGTCAACTTCTAGTTCAAGGCCACGACGCTATAAAAACGGCTCCCCCACCCCCTTCGCCATCTTCCGCCCTTCCCCCTAAAGTCTGTTCAGTCTTCTTCTATTGCTAGCTCTTACGGCGCATCAGAGCAAACCGGAATCCGCTTCCGCCAGCCGAATCATAGTCACATCCACGATGTCTTACTATTATGCCGGACGTGCAGATTACCAGGAGCCCCATTTTCTTGATTCCTGCTTTTTGTGCCACAAGCCCCTTGGTTATAATTCAGACATCTTCATGTACAGGTTAGAATTTACAAACATCAATACGATCATCTCGATTTAGTCCGATTGTTAATGATGATGATTCATATGAAATCGAGGATACCCAGATGTGAATTTGTGATTCGTATGGAATCGTACTAATTTTTTGAAGAATTAATAGCGTCACGCTTGCTGCAATCGAAATATATTTCAATTTACATAGAATCATATAAATCGATGATATTCAAGATTGTCACTCTAGTGTAAAGAAATTGTTTGTTTGTTTTGATTGGCTCAGTCTGATTACTAAAATACGAATTTTTGCAGAGGAAACACACCGTTTTGTAGCAAGGAGTGCAGACAAGAACAGATAGAGATAGATGAAGCCAAAGAGAGGAGCTGGAAGAAGTCATCTTCTTCTTCTTCTTCTTCTTCTTCAGCTAGAAAGTCAGAGTCAAACAACTCGACACCCAGCAAAACTGTACGGACGGGTACAGTTGCGGTGGCCTGATAAACTGATAGGAACTGAACCCCAAATGAAAAAGCAATATGTTTTCGGATTTTTTTTTTTAAAAAAAAAGAAAAAGAAATGGAGGAAATGGAAATCCCACATAATATGGTCAAGGATTTGATCTGTAGAGGTGTGAATGGTAGGCAAGCCGGGGAGAGAGAGAGAGAGAGAGAGAGAGGGAGTGAGTGCGAGAAGGAGAAAATGAGATCATTTTTCTTTTTCTATTTCGGGTTGAGTTTTCATGAGGATTAAGAGTTTTCATGAGGATTAAGAGGAACCAGCGTCCTTTGAATGCGACGATCTGTGTTGTTTGTGTAATGATGCGATGATCTTCATGTTAATTTTCTCTGTTCGAAGCATTTTGAAGCGATCAATTATAAATAATAAGACTTTGCTCTTTTCTTTTACGTATCCCAGTTTGAGAAAATTAAAGAAGGCTCGGGCTCGCATTTATGCTACCCCCAGTATGCCCTATCATTTTTCTTTTTCCCCTTCGTCTTTTTTTTTTCTTTTTTTTTTTTATTTCCTTCTTTCCAGCTCAGGTGTGATGGTGGGTGGTTTATTGACTTCTCTATCGTTTTGTTGAAAATCTGAAGAGCCCAAACACTTAAGTCCATCTCATTTTATTCCTTTACACACACGGTTTATCAATTCAGTTTTACCGTTAAATTAAAAAAACATTACATTTGCGCACTGAAGACGTATATTGAAATAAATAGGTTTTCTTATTAATTATTTCAATATTATGTATTTTCTACTTATCATAATTTATGTGAATGTGAATTTATTTTTATCTTATTTGTCGTTAGATGTTTCAATTTTTTCTTTTTTGGTTACATAATATTTATTTAATATCCAAAATGGTAACGAACAATAGAGTGAAGCTAATGTAGGAAAAGAGAATACTTTGAATCTCGTTAGTCTTTGGAGGAGAAAAATTATTAGTGCGAGATTAGAGCTTAAAACAGTTAAGTGATGTCAGTTAAGTCAAGATCTAAATCTGATGATAATGTTTTATTTTCATCATCTTTGTAACGCTAGCTTGTTGGATTTATGCATGTTCAAGTATTTAATAGCTCAAAACTTAGTCACGGCATTCAAATTTACATTCGGTCCCATGAAATATGTTTTCTATACTTGAAGAAAAAGAGATGTGAAATGTTTTATCAAAATGAATTTCTTCTACTAAGTATGTGAACTGGTTTGGAAAAAAATCTTGAAGAGTTTTGTCGTGTTAGCATGTATGGAACGTTCTCTTAATGTTATTTTTGAAAATCTAGAAGAGGACATATCTGATAATATTTCAAAACCCTTCTGGATACTTTCGTCATAATAGAAAGCTTATGAACGTGGACCAAAATACAAAACTTTCAAAGTTGACACGAACGAAAGCGATAGACTGATTTAGGAAATCGGCAAACCGGCTTGTTACAATTGGGTCCGTTCGGTATTATTTTTTAATTTATATTTTTTTAGAATAAAAATAAAAATAAAAAATATTTTATAATTGTTATATTTTGAATTTAAATATGCCTCTAGTATTATTTTTTATATCTTATATTTTAAAAATAAATATAGTAATATGCATTTAGACTCAGTTGAAAGTGATAAAAAAAAAATATTCGGTAGTATATTTTAAAAAAATAGTTTTTACTTAAAGTATTTATATCATCATTAAAGTTTTATGAAGATTTACACATTGTCATTATTTTTACGCTATAATTAAGTTATATACTACAACACATGATTAAAATAAAATAATTATAAAAAATTACATGGTAGACATTATGCATTATGCGTGTAATCATGCCATATAGAAACTGTAATTCTATTTCTTATAGCATTTATCTCTGCGACACTCACTGGAGATAAATCAATATTAATTAATGGCCTACTAGTATCTACTTCTTCGTTAGTAACTAGATCTTGCACATCAAAGTTTTTGAATAATATATCACTTGTATTTTCTCGTCGAATAAAATTATGTAAAACGCAACATGCAATTGAAATTAGATATTACTTACGTAAATTATAATTATGCATATCCCTTAAAATTAAAAATCGCACTTTTAAAACACCAAAGTATCGTTCAATTATATTGCAATGATGAATGTTTATAATTAAACAATTATTGGGGACCTCTAGGTGCTCGACCTGATCCTCTATAATCACGTAAATGATATCTCTCATCTCTATATGATGTAAAAAATTTACTCGTATTTATGTATTCAAAGTCTATAATGTAGTAATATCCTAAAATATAGAAACAATAAAACATAACTTAATTAAAAATAAATAAAGACTAAAGATACTAATATATATATATATATCTTCTGGACGTGAAACCTAGATTTTGGTCTTGTTAAGACATCCATAAATACCCTTGAGTTATTTACAATACTTTTCCAACCCTTGTATATAAATATAAATATCATATCAAAAAAATACGTACACATAATATTTTGAGTAACGTAAGCTTTTCTATATCGATAGAATGCTTGTTTGTGTGCTGGTGACCACCCAGCAATATGAGTTCCATCTATTGCCCTAATACACTTCTGTCAAAAAAAGTTACAATTATTAATTTATTAATCAAATATTAATGTTGCATAAACATTAAAGTAACATGTATTAAATTTATTACCTCAAAATATGAAAAAAAAAATGGATTATTTCTAATCTCTAATGGCGTCTCACCTTGAGGTTTGGCTTTTATAATATGTTTTGTCAAGTAATAAAGTGTTTTTAATACAGGCTTAAAGTGCGTAAATACTGTGTCAACTGAACATTGAAACTACTCGGACACAACCTGCATAACGACACCGTGAGACAATATATATAAGCAAACTACCACAGCCTACTTGATGCAAGCATGTCTATCATGCTCTAACAATTGCAAATGTTCAAGTGTAAAATATAATCGAATGAAGACTTCTTTATCCATACAAAACATGTTATATATCCGGTCAGGATGATCATCTAACAACTCTTGAATAAATTCAATTCTAGACAATTGTCTTGTACAACATTACCTTTTAATGGAACGTTGTTACTTCTTATACATTTTTATGACAATAGCAACTTCTAAAGCTTCTTAAATATCAGTTAAACTTTCAATATCATCTTCATTATTGTTATTCATTTTTCTGTTCTGATTAAAAAAAACCATAATTATATCTCAATTTTGAATATTATTTTATCTAATAAATAAATAAAACCATTATAATTTTCAACTCATAAGAATAAAATAAATTCCAGCACATAAATTTTAACTCATAAGAATAAAATAAATTCCAACATATAAATTTTGATTTATAAGAATAAAATAAAGTCAATCACATAAATTTCAACTCATAAAAAATACAATAAAGTTCAACAAATAAGCGAGCGCTACAAAGTTTAAACTATAAAATGAACACGCATATAGTTCACAACCAACAACATCCAAATTAAACACATTACATTTTAAAGAACATACTACAAATTAGTTAACCAATATCTTTTTTTTTTCTATTTTTAGGCACGCACATAAAAGCTTTCCTCCATTCAATATTGGACACTAACCTTTTTTTTTTTTATTTTTAGGCACGCACATAAAAGCTTTCCTCCATTCAATATTGGACACTAATCTATCTATTAATTTGTTGTATGTATCTCCATCAACATCTCCTAATTTCTCCACAGTTTCAATACACTTTTCAATAGACCACTTCTCAACGTATTGAGAAGTTGACTCTATACTTTTACATTTAACCATCTCCAATCTAGCATCTATCATTGAACTAGTCATTTTAAAGTAACTCTCAAACCCATTTTTATTTTTATTTTTCACCACGCTGAGTTGAATTTGTAATTGGTCAACGAGGCCTTTTTTATGTCCTACTATTCAAAAGAGGTTTCATTGAATCGACATCATCCTCAGCATCAACATGAACTCCATGACTAAGAAAATTCTCTTCCAATTCATGATCGTCATCGAAGGATAATAGAACTTGGTTAGAGGAAAAGCGTAAATGGCTAGAAGCTCTAATGGTGTTAAATATCTCCTTTAGAGTTTGGTAATGTTCTAATCTTTTTTTATGATATGACTTCACTCCAAGCACTCTCTATTGAAAAAAATAAGTGTATAGAAATAAAATAAAATATATTTCAAAAATATAGATTTTACCTTAATAAATTCAGCTCAAACAACTTCCGATGTTGTGATTGTATTTGAAATAAGATCCCAACTAAACTCAATAGAGCTATTAAGTCAGAAAATTCTCGATGTTTTTTACACAACCTATTAAACTTGGACTTAAGTTGCCCTATATTGAACTTTTTTTAGGATTGTTCAAATAATTCATCACTTATAGTAGTCCAAATTTTCTTAATGAATGTTGATGCTTGTAAATCACCCTTTTTAACATGATCATGCACTATACGAATAGGCTAGATCAATCAGCCTTGTCCTCACCATCAATATTATGTGGATCTATATGTTATTACTAAAAATTTGAAAAAAAAATCAAATATTAATAAAATTAAAGAAACTACTTCTAAACATACATAGCTTAAACTTTTGGAATTAATCAAATTGAATATAATATGAAATCCATTGCAGCAATATATCATAGATTAAAAATTGAACAAACCAAAATAAAAAAAATTCTAAAACAACTTGACCAATTGAAATTAAGGGCATGAAACCAAAGAATCCATAATCTAAACATGCTTTAAAAGACAATTACTCTAAATATTGGCATGAACTTAGTAAATCCACAATCTAACATGCATTAAAAAATAATTATTCAAAATTTTTTCTAATTATTTGAAGAAATAGAGAACAATTTTTAAGTTTAAATACATAACATACCTCAATTTTTTAGGGGATAACATAAGTTCCCAATTCACATAATTTTGCTTTCAAATCAACCTAAAACAATATCGCATATATGTATTCAAAATGGTGCATATCATACAGGCCTTGAAAACGATACTGAACATGCCCTAAATTGTTCATAATATTTAGAATTTGAATTAAGTTGAAGAGAAATGCTAAAGAGAAAAGTTGTAGAGCTAGGTTTTATTTTTTAATCTATTTTTCAATTTAGTTCCTAATATTTAGAAAACATGTTAAACATGTTTTCACATTTATAGTTATAATATTGAATTTGGGGTTGTTATTTTACAATTTATTTTCTAAGTTTATCCTATTGAACGTGTATTATATTTGTATTACAAAAACAAAAATGAAAACAAGGCCTTGAAAACAATACCGAACAGGCCCTAAATTGTTCAAAGAGTAATCAATGAATTAGTTTACCTTAAGTGGTAGGTAAGTTTGTTTGAAATCCTTCAACGATAATTAACCACTTTAGCAAAGCGGCGAATTAATATTATTAAATCAACAAAACGATTTCCCACATAATTTTTGTTTTATGTTTCTATAGTTAGTTTTTTCAATATATTTAATTATATTTGAACCATCACTTGCTTATACACTTGTGTATAAAGTGTGTTCTTTAAAAAAATTCATCCCAATATTTTTAATTTGAGTGATTGTAAGCATAGCTAACGCTTGGATGAAGTTGTGTGAGATGTACTCCTAGAATTTGTAAAGGTTTATTACTATTTTTAAATTTAATTGTACTTGTTTTTGGAGTCTCGAATATAAAACTTGGTGTTAGTGAAACCCTCAACATTGGATTGTCGGAGACATAGATATAACGAATTATGTTGAATTACGTAAAAATTATAGCGTTTGTTTTCTCTACCTTGCCTCTTTAATTTACTTGTTGAATTTGTCATTGTTGGATTATGGTAGTTAGTATTGTGTATTGTGATTCTTATTGTTGGAGAAATATTTAAACCCCAATTCGCCTCTCTTAAATTATTTAGTTAGAATTTCAAAACATGTAAATAAATATTTCAATTTTACCAATGATATTAATTTTGAATATTCAAAAGTCGTTTTGATTTTCTTTGTTTTTAAAGAAAATGTTTAAAGTTGCCCGACAGTGTAGTAAATGGACATCTATTACTCCACTGTTATAACTTAAAGGCACTAGTTCATCCCTAGAATGTTAAAGTATATTGTTAACTTCATTAAGATAAAGGAGAAAAAGAAACAAATCTAAATAAATATCCTATTTGATCCGAAATAAGAATTCATTAAAATACCATAAACCCTATTTTCAATAAAAAAAATTTTATTACTAAATGTCCCCATAATGATCTAGCATTAAGGATAAGATGATATGGTTAAATATAAAATTCTTCTTACAAAATCTTCAGTCCATCCAATTTTAATTATAGATTTTTTCTTGGGTTATCATGCGGGGAAGAAATCTAGATTCTTGGACGAATTTCAATCCAAATTTTATTATTATTCATTTAAATTTGTTTCATTTTACGTATTAATACAAGACTTAATACTTGACCTTCGCTATGGTCATGAGAATTTTAATTGGCCTCCATTGAGAATTCTTTCCATATCTCTTCTTCGATAAGTTGGCTGATAGAAATCGCTAAATATGGAATGAATACCGGTGAGCTTGCGAAAAGTTTTAAGCAATTTATTTAGTAAAAAAATTAAGAATTGATTTTCGTAAGAGTATATTTGATATTCGCATGGTGTATAGAGTAAAGCTATTACTTTCAAATTTTGGTAAAAATAACTTTCAAATTACTTTTTTCATGAATTGATTATTTTTAAATTACTTTTTATTTTTAAAAATCTTAAGCTAGCCCCTCGTACTTGTTCAAGAAGAAAAAAAAAAAAAGAAGACAAAATGGGATGGATATGATGAAACTTTCTTCTTTTGCCTTCTTAATAAAAAGAAGAGTAATTCTGATAATTAATTCATGACGTGTAATCTTTTGATAATGGATTTAATTGTTCGGTGTAAATTAAATAGTACATAAACACGTAGTGTCTGACTTGCATGTTTGCAGCTTAGCTGGGGAAAGAGCTTTATTTAATGAATTTTTTTTTTTTTTTTGGGTTTGGGGGGATGAAGAAAACTTTTGTTGAAAGAACTAGATAACAAAAGTAGAGAGAATTCCTCAGACCAGGTAAATTTTCTGGTTACACAACCCGTTTTGATGCTATTTTAGCATGATACATTTCCGAACAAGTTGATTTATATCCAACCTGCTTGTGAATGTTGGACATTCTCTACTCACAACACTTTTTGCAGCCCCCTTGTTTGATTTGTTGATTTAAAATAATAAAAAAAAGACCCAGTTTTATTTTTATTTTCTTGGAGAACCTGTACTCGAGCCTAAATGCACCCATTAAGGTCTAAATACACCTGCATAAATTAGTTGGGTTAGAGATGTCATGGCTCATAGAGCAATAAATAAATAAACGACGCTACGACGGCCGTTTACTTCCTCAACTCCCCGCCCCGCCGCTCTGGGTAAGAGATAAGACAGTCGAAAACCGATCGCCGGAGAAACCAAAAACTTCGGATGTGCGCTAACGTGCGCCAATTGCGGAGTACTCTCAAGGTACATCACTCATATTCTCTTCTTTCTTTACTGAAGCTCCACACTTTGAGCTGTCCACAAACCCAAAATCTCACCACTTCACCTCATTTCTCTTCTTCAAATTTTGATTATTTGAATCAGTTTGTACCTTTCTCCAATCCGAGTTCAAACTCATTAACACACGTAAATTCATATGAGCGGCGAAAAATCGCTGTGGGGCTGTCGAAGATCGTCAAAAACGAAAAGGGATATATACTAAAAGGCTTTTCACAAAAATTCTGCCCATACTTCTTAGTGAAGATAATGAAACTATTACAAACTCGTGAAACAGCATTTGCATTCTTCAAGTTTGTAGTTCGCGATGATTCCGAGTCTACAATTAGGTCTTGTTGCATTGTCGCGCATATTTTTGCGGCTGAGGATTTACGGCTTCTTGCACAGGATGTGGTTACTTGGGTTATTAGCAGAATTGGAACAGGTACTAGTAAACGTATGGTGGAGTATATGTGTGGAGGTTTTCATCTATTTGGCTCAGATTTTTGGGTACTCGATGCTCTTATGCGTGGTTATTTGCAGGTGGAAATGAGTGCTGAGGCTATGGAGGTTTTACATAGAATGAGGGAGGCGGGCATCATGCCCAGTCGGTCTGCAATTACTATTCTTTTTAAGTTGTTACTTAGAGTTGGTGATTGTGATAGTGTGTGGAAGTTGTTTAGAGATATGATTCGTTTAGGGCCTAGACCTTCTAATTATACTTTTAATGCATTGATTCTTGGGTTTTGTAGGAATGGTTGTATTAGAATTGGTGAGAGTTTGCTACATGTGATGCTTAAGTACATGTGTGCTGCTGACTTTTTTGCCTACAACATTTTGATCAATGCTTATTGCATCAGAGGGCAGACATCACATGCACTGTATTGGATGCATTTGATGATTGAAAGGGGCTGTGAACCAAGCACTGCTACATTTAGTACTGTTATTGATGCCTTATGCAAAGAGGGAAATGTGATGCAGGCCAGGGTGATTTTTGATATGATTCAAGAGGAGGATCTTTCTTCAAATGTGGTAATTTATAATGCCCTACTAAATGGATATGTTAAAGCTAGGGACATTGATCAAGCAAACATGCTATATGAAGAAATGAGGAGCAGAGATATAGCCCCTGATGCTGTAACTTTTAATATTCTAGTTTCAGGGCATTACAAGTATGGTGGTTTGGAGGATGGAGATAGGTTGTTAAGGGATTTGTCAGTGTCAGGGTTGCTTCCCAATTGCACGTTGTATGATATTACAGTTGCAGGATTATGTTGGGCAGGTCGGTTGGATGAGGCCATGGAATTTTTTGAGGATATGTTTGAGAAAGGAATATCCCCAAGTATTTTTGCATTTAATTCTATTATTGCAGCTTATAGCAGGGCAGGGCTAGAAGAAAATGCCTTTGAAGCATACAAAATTATGCATCATTTTGGTCTGACTCCGTCATCCTGCACGTGTAGTTCTCTGCTTGTGGGTTTGTGCAAAAAAGGGAGGCTGCAAGAAGCCTGGGATCTTTTGTGTAAGATGATTGAGAAGGGTTTTCCCATCAATAAAGTAGCTTTTACTGTACTTTTGGATGGGTATTTCAGGGTAGGGGATCTGATAGGAGCTCAGAGTCTGTGGAATGAGTTGAATAGGAGAAAAATATCCCCTGATGCTGTTGCCTTTTCAGCCTATATCAATGGACTTTCTAAGGCAGGTCTGGTGGATGAGGCCTATGCAATGTTTTTAGAAATGTTGAGGATAGGATTTGTACCAAATAATTTTGCATATAACTCTTTAATCGCTGGGTTTTGTAACCGTGGGAGGCTACATGAAGCATTGAAATTGGAGAGAGTAATGAGGCAAAAGGGTCTCTTTCCAGATAACTTTACCTTTAATATTATCATCAATGGATTTTGCAAACAAGGCAGAATGAAGCCAGCAATTGATGCCTTTATGGACATGTATCGGACTGGGTTAGTCCCTGATATTGTCACATACAACACTTTGATTAGTGGCTATTGTAAAGCACTTGACATGGTTAGAGCAGACGAGTTAGTGAATAAAATGTGTGCTGGCGGGTTGGACCCTGATATCACAACCTATAACATATGGATGCATGGTTACTGCAATATACGAAAAATGAATCGAGCTGCAATGATGCTGGATGAGCTTGTTTCAGCGGGTATAGTTCCAAATACGGTAACATACAACACACTGATGAATGGTGTTTGCTGTGACATACTGGATCGTGCTATAATAATAGCTGCAAAATTGCTTAAGATGGCCTTTGTTCCAGATGTTATTACTACTAACGTACTGCTGTCTCACTTTTGCAAGCAGGGGATGCCTGAGAAGACTCTATTATGGGGTCAGAAGCTGAGTGAAATTTCCTTTGATTTTGATGAGACTTCCTATAAGATAATGGACAGAGCCTACCATAACATACAAGAAAATGCTGAGTTCTTTCAAGAAGCATCTGAAAAGAGCCTTTTTTTGGATTTCCTCATGTACATTACATATGATTACTTCTGTAGAAACAGACCCGATAATAAAACCAGCCAGGCTTCCCTTAAATTAATTTAGCATTGTTCTGCTGGATCCTGAAATAACCTCACAGAACATGATTTCAGAAGTGTGTTCATCTTGTCTTGCTGAATCATTTACTGTCATTAGGCAGTGTATGACACTCACAACGTTACTGGGATTTTTGTGTTCGATCAATGAAATTACAAACAGCGGCAATTGGAAGAAGAGGCAGGAACGTTTGGTGAGACACTGCAGTGGAGATTTGTTCCTTTACTTGAAATGAAGAGGCAAATTGAAAATATGAGAGGACAAATGAAAGAAAGTACTGGGTAAGGACAAGGCGTGAGTGTAGCTCCTAAGGAGAGATTTTATTTTACTGCTCTTTAATAGTATGTGTGTCACCTTCATTGAAAATGTAAAGCTGCTGACATTATTAGATTTGGCACAAGTTACCTCTCTGGCAAATCAAGTGATGAGTTATTGTTTATGATGTAAATTTCCTCTATGTTCCGCAATTTATTATAGGAAATATATGTGGATAGATGAAAGATCCTAACTGCTCTGGGTTTTTAACAGGTGAAGTGGATGAATTCTTATGCAGGACTTGCAGTATAGTGTGATCTGATGTTTCATTTATGAAATCTGGTGGCTTTCTATTAACTTGCTATGCAAGCATATTACAGACAGGTCAATAATGCACGACTGCTTCTCCTTTTGTTATTGTTGTCACCCAAAACTTTTCTGTAACCAGAGCATAACAAACAGCATATACCTTCAAAATGTATATGAAGTAATCAAAATTGATGATTAACAATGAGACGCTGTTTTGTTGCAGGCTGCACTATGGTCTTTGCAAGTGGAGAAGGCGGATCAGCCAGATCAAGAGCTTAAAGCAGGTTTGTTGTAGAAATTGAGTTCACTGAACCAGTGTGCATATAGGCTACATTATATTAGGGTCATAGGTTGTTTTAGAAGGCAGCATTTGCCTGTTGCAGCCAAGGTTGAAGGGAACCATGCGGATGCCAAATGACGTCGGATGCTCTTCTTGACTTGTTAACTATTGTTAGAAGGATGAGTTAGGGAAATGCTGCATACTTTCAGTACTTGAATCAAAATCACAGAATAAGAACTTTCTCCTTGCTTTTTGGGCTTAACGAGAGAATGATTTAAACGGAAACAATCATTACTATTTAGCGGAACGAAACTCGCAGGGGTCGTTTTCACTGCTCTCTTTGTTGTTGCACAGATAAACTGCTTATCTAATGGGATTATTTAGTCTAATGCTTATAAAAAGGAAACTGCTTCTACATTTAAAAAAAAAAAAAAGCGAAGAAAAGAAGGACCTCTTCTGTTACGTCAGGGCAGGAAAATATTAGTACGACCATTTAGTAAGCTGGCCCCACACACAAGGGTCCTGAATGATAAAGCAACCGGTACATTCAGTTTCCCGGAAATTCTTACATTTCCATTAAACAATTAAAAAACTTGGGCAAGGGCTGAAGGTAGAGCAAGTTTTTATTATTGGTTTTTTTATTTTATTATTATTATTATTTTTTTTTTTTTGGTAGAAAAGAATATAAACCGTCGAAGAACTCTAGCCCCTTAAAAAACTCAATTGGATCATAAACTTAGTTCAAGTTCTCCTCTTGAGAACTTGAATTCGTGAAAACAGTCATCGTGTCGAGCTTGGCCCTTGGCACTCCTTCGCACTGAGTTCGCAGGACTGGGACCTACGGGTGATGATACCGATTATTGGGTAACCATCAGCCTAGGAAATAAGATTGGTTGCTCAAGTCTCATGTGCAAGGGCGGACGCACTTATTGGTTAGCTTGGGCGATTTATATGTTAATTTTTTGGATAATTATGTTTTCAGTGGGGGTAATTTTGTAAAGAAAATTATACATACATACATACATACATATATATGGCACCTGTGTGTCCCAAATTTTCAGCTAAATTCTCAGCTGACTTCCTTTGAACTCTATGCAAAATACGATCATGTGCTTATATGAAATTGTTGAGGATGCAAATCTATTGATTGCTCTTTTCCAGGTATGTTTTCATATTTTCTTCACTCCAGCCATAAGACATGATAATATTATTGTCTACAGCTCTTCTCCTCCCCCCCCCCCCCCCCTTTCTTCTTCTCTCTTCATTTTTTTCGTTATGATATTTGAACATAAATAAGTTCTTACATCTCCGTTAAACATATATTACGAACGAAACTTAGGGAAGCACCGAGAGGAGAGCCAGCCAAAAATAAAATAAAATTGAAAGGAACTGTTAAAGCACTTTGGCTCTCTGCATAATCAACAATCTTCTTCTACTAGCCCCTTCTACATGCTCACCAAGTTTAGCTAAATGTTCCATTCGTCTTTTCCATGACTCAGAAGGTTCATCTTGCTTCTGCTTCGTTTGTGCCTCGACTGAGTCCTCTTCACAGTTCTCATCAAAAGTTTTATCAGAAGAGTCTCCATCCTTTGAAACTTGCACTATCTGCTTCAATCTCTCCACCACCTGACTCATCTTTGGCCGTTCCTTGGAACTCTTTGACAAACAAATGTCTGCTAACCTGGCAATTTTTCGAGCCTCATTGATTGAGTACTCGTTCTCAAGACGAGGGTCCATTATCAAGCCAAACTTTTTACTATCAGTGGGATACTGCTGCACCCATTCCAAAAGTCTCTGCTCTGTTTTTGGGCGGTTTCTTTCCAATGACCGCCTGCCAGTAAGCATCTCATACAATACTACACCAAAGCTCCATACATCACTTTTGGCTGTGAGGTGACCTGTCTCCATGTAATCTGGAGCAGCGTATCCGTATGTTCCCACGACCTGATCACAGAAAATTAGAAATGTTAACTTGTGAGCACAATAACACAGTCTCCTGCTTATTTCAGATTAACCCAAATTAACCCAATTGTCCCTGTTGGGAGCATCCCATAGTTTTGCTACTTGTAAGAAATAATCTGTAAAGTTATTTATGAGCGGCAAACAACATTGATTGACTCAAATTTCTACTCTAAGTTGTTCTGTCTGACAACTTTGACACAAGTGCATGCATTCGACTGGATTTTGTGTTGAATTTTACAGAAGTCCAGTGCTCAAAGTATGATTCGGGAGGATCGTTACTGAGAATATTGGCAAAAAGGAGTTACTTACTGCTGTGGACACATGTGTATGGCCAATCATTGGCCCCTCCCTTGCAAGTCCAAAGTCTGAAAGTTTTGGCCTAAAATTCTCATCTAATAACACATTGGAGGCTTTGAAATCGCGATATATCACCTTCACCGTTACCATTACAAAACATTAGATGGCAAGAAACAGGTAAGAGTTGATTAGATCATGAACATGACCTGGGGAAAGAAGATTAAAATGTGGCACAATTACAATGAAACACAACTAACCTGAACTTCCAATCCTTCATGTAGGTAAGCCAATCCTTCAGCTGCCCCAAGCATTATGTGTAATCTTGTTTTCCAAGGAAGCGGTGGAAATGCCTTATTAAAAAGATGATCTTCCAAGCTCTTGTTCGGCATAAACTCATATACGAGTAGGCGCTGGATCCCTCTTTCTCCATCCACAGCACAGTATCCTATCAGTTTGACAAGATTTGGGTGTTCCAGAACACCAAGAAACTGGACTTCTGCTACCCACTGTTTGTGACCCTATATGAGTTGCAAAGCATAAGGGCAAGTAAATATCATGTACTCGAAAATACAAATCCAACAACGAAGAACCCAATTGGCGATCTTTTGGGGTTAAAGAAAAGCCCTGAATGGGCTAATACATAGGGATTCAATCCGCTAACCATTAATAACAATAATATTTAAAAAAAAAAAGGCTTGGACATCCGTATTTGCATATGGCCTACAAGCATATGTTTGGTCCAAAATGTATTGCTAAAGCCAAAGGTTAGCAATCTGAGTACAAATGAATGCCACAGATAATGATTCAAATGCAAGACTAGGTTCGTGTGGAGTAAGAAATCAGAAACAAGAAAAAATGCATTCATAAACAAAAATTTGAACAGAAACTACAATAACATCCGAGTTCTGAGCAAATACATACATACATACTCCAAGCATTCAAATATAATATTTTTATTAGAAAATGAATCGCCAAACAAATCAATAAATTAAAGAAGAATAAGAATATTGAGATAATAATTAATTTAATTTTATACCTGCAAGCCGTCCCTGTTAAGCTTTTTGATGGCAACTACAGTAGCCTCAAGGGTCCCATCACCTGCAGCAGGCTTAATTGAACCTTTGTACACACTCCCAAATCCACCTTCACCAATCTTAACCATCCTGTTGAAATCACCTGTGGCTTGTCTCATCTCAGAATATGAAAACACTCTCAAATTATGAGCTTTCTCTTCATATAACTCAGGAATCCCACGTGGGGAAGTCACTGACGCTGAGCATGAAGATTTAACAAAACGATCACTCCCCGTCCCAAAATAATCTTCAGAATTTCTTGGCTCTTTCAACTCCGGAGCTGATCTTTCTTCCCTTCTTCTCAATTTCTTCTCCTTGAAATAGTGAAAACACTTCATCCTGTACCACTCGAAAAACAAGACAAGCAATCAACGAAAAGCTAGTAACCTATTTGCTGCAAAAATCAACAAAAGCACAGTAAGAAAATTTACCAGAGTATTATATATTTTTTTATTTTGCACAAAATATTAGAGGAAGAAGAATATACACCTTTCGCTGAAGCTGCTCTTTACGATTTCGTAATTTTTGGTGCTTTGAATACAGAGAATAAAAAATTTAATTATGACTAGTCATTTTTTTCAGCCGACGATCAAACAAGGAACAGTTTTGATTACGACTCCACTTCGTTCGGGGGCCCGCTCGGCTGAAAAGATTTATAAAATCTGTACGGGACCCATTGGGGAAAAAGACAAACTTACCATCACTTCTACACACCTTGGCTTTCTTTTTTTTTTTATTATTACTAAATATTATTAATTAAGATTATAATTTATATTATATAAAATTATAATAAATATTTATAAATTAAATTATTATTAAAATTAATACATAAAATTTTATCTAAAGTTTAATTATCACTAATTTTTAAAAAATATTTTCCACTTATAATTTTAAACTATTATCCTTACAATTGTAAAAGCCCACCATTTGATTATGGGTCCACTAGCCTTATACACCTTGGCTTTCAGTTTTGAGTTTCAACCAAATTTAAATCTATCATCAAAAAGAGAATCTGTCCTAGTGCGCCGGTGCAGATCAGTCTAGAATTCTAAATAAATTTTATTAATAAGAAATTTATAGTTAACCACATTAATTAATTTCAGAAGTTTTTAGGATCTCGTAATCGAAAATCCCAATTCCCACCGAGATTTTCATGAACGAAAAAAATATTTTTAAAATTGGGGAGACGCTACGGTACTGCAAGCAGTTGAAATCCTTAAAAGTTGAAATCCCTCGCAACAGTTTATTTTTAATTAAAATAAGGGAAAGGACGGTTACACCCTCCCTTCGGAGTTCGGGGCGGCCTTGCCTTCGGACACGTAGTCTATGAGGTCGACATGTTTTGGCTAGGGCCCAGTGATGGGACAGTTATCCGTCAACCAGCAAACTTGCTACCAAAAACAAGCCCACTCAAGTAATTTTATGGGTTATGAAGGACGGGTTTGGTATTGAGAAAAAAGTTACTCTGCACTGGCCGCCGACTTAAATTTCTTATTTAAATTATTTATATTTTTATTTTTTATCATGAAAATTACATTTAAAAAAATTTAATCATATATATATATATATATAAAAGTTAAAATTCTTAATTTTTAAGCCTAACTTATCCCATTATAAAAAATTTTATAAGTAGAGATTTTATAATTTTTAAGTTTAATATTATTGATATTTTATTTTAATTTGATTGATCTTATTTGTTTTGGTTTATTGACTTGAATTTAATGATTATTTTTAAAAATTAGATTTTTATTTATTTAATTAATTAGTGACGGCATTTTTATAAAATTTAATTATTAATATTATTAATAATACTTGTACGTTGATTAATAGACAGAACAACACGTTGATATTAGTTATAATGATTTACCTACAATAAAAAAAATTTTGTTGGGTTAAATGTCTTTTATGTCTTTGTTTTAATGTTGAAATTTTCATTTCTTTTTTATAATAATAAAATTTAAAATTGAGTATTTTTTTCAAATCTTTTAGACAATTGTTACAAATTTATAGTTTGAGTTATATAATTTAAGTTTTTATATATTATTAAATTTTTTTAATATTTGTGATTTAAACAAAAAAACCAGCAAAAAAAATCGTAGTTGTGGGTCAATTTGATAATTATTAAAACACGTAATAAATGAATTTTTTAGAAAATAAAAATAAAAATTCACTTGTTGGTTGTGGGTGGGTTTAAAAATTTAAAATTTTTATAAGTGCAGATTTAGTAATAAAAAACCTGCAGCCGACGGTACTCGATGCTAACCCCAGTTTTGGCAGCTCTGATTTGGGTAGCACAACTTGCCTTACAATAATTATATGTGCAGACATTGTGTCTATTCTATTTCTTGCATCTAAGCTGCTGCCTCCACTAAGTACACCTTTAGACAGCCCAAATATTGGACTATTTTATAAGTTCAGATAGTCTCATTGTTTTTTTTTTTTTTTTGAAGAAAAAGAAAAAAAGAAAAAGAACAAAGAACATCTGATATAATTTCAAGACTTTCATATTCAATTTGGCAATACATTATATGAACTTTAATTAATGCATGGCCGGAATTTACACTCTACAAGTTTTTTTTTTTTTTAATGGACTGTTCTGCAAAGCCTTTCTAATTGTATTGACTATTAAATAATTAATATAATAACTAAATTCAGTAATTTAATTCTATTTAGAATTTTGAAATTATTTTTTACATGAACATTCTTAATTAGAAAATACTTTTGGAATTCTTATCATAAATCTAAAAATTGGTGCAGAAACTTTTCCCTCTCTCCATTGCATCACTCAAGTAAGCCATGCATTATGATTGGAATGAAAAATTTAGTGATTGGATTTTGCAGGGACGTCGGCAATGAATTTTAGGATCATATTTAGAATACTAAAATTAGACTGCAATAATCATCAATAACAGTTTTGTAAAGATTACTTGATTAATGAAATGTCAAATTTTCTATATATTGGCAAATGTTAATTGTTTAGATCCGGCCAAAGAAAGCCTGATAAATTCATATTGCATTACAATGGTAGAGTGAAAAAGGCTAAACATCATCATAGATTTTTTTTTTTAAAAAAAAAAAAGAGAATGCAAACATTATTTCCACGACTTTTGTATTCAAGAAATTAATTTAATTTATGAGGATAGAAGGTTGTTTGTGTTTTGATGGTTTTGATGAATTGCATCTATAATAATGGATAGATTTAAATCTGAAATAGGACGAGCAATCGAGGAGAAGACGCGAGAGGAACCGAGAAAAAAAATATATTAAAACTTTAATATTATTATATTTTAGTTGGGGCTTATTTTATAAACTTTTTGAAACTTACCGTTTTTATTATTAAAAAAAACACCAGGGACTACCGAAAGAAAATGCTAAAGTGGGTGTGAGGTGCATCCGGGCGAGATGGATTTGCCCTCTTAATGGCATGTGCCCGCGTGAACGAATATTTTATCCATTGTTAACTTGACTGACTCTATACGAGGAAAGAAACATGGTACCCACATGGGCTGTCCATGTGGATTAGACTTAACTCGGTTAAGCAAAAGGGACCCATTTTAGTAAGAATATTGAGAGCATTGAAAAGAACAAGTGGTCTTCAATACTATGATATTCATCGTATCGTTTGATTAATGAGATAATATGGTTGATTTATTTGAATTTTAAAGAACTTTAATTATTTAATAAATGATATATTATTTATGATAATATTAAATAATTTACCAATTCATTTAGATCTTATAAATAATTATTAATTATTTAATATGTAACAATTATTTATAATAAAAAAATTAAAATATCTATGTTTACCCAACGTATTAAGTAGCAGAGCTGTCGAAGTGACCTTACGCATTTCGGCTTCTTGTGAAGCTACAAAAGTACCCCCTTCCATAGATTTTAAAAAATTCAACAATTGGCCCTCACTAATGTGATTTATTAATTGTACGGCCTTCCTTTTTGAAGACAAACGAGACGTCGCGGTCATCACCTCGGCTTCTTCTGAAGTTACAAAACTATTATCGCCTTTGTATTGGTCAATGTGGCTCTTCCTAATGTGATTCATTTATCTTGTTTGTCTCTTTCACGAACCAAAAGAGGAAAAAATGGGGAAAAAAGTAAAAAGAAAAAGAAAGAAGAAGAAGTTAACTTGTATGACTTTCTTAATGTATCGGTAGCGTCGTGATTTTCTTATTTTATTGTGAATTTATGTTCTTCTCGTCTTCTCCACCTAATTTGTATGACAAAAGTCAAACTGACCATGTTTAATAAATTAATTAATTAATAAAAAAGGCGAACACGGCCAGCTGTCAGCTGTATGCTAAGATGCATTAACTAAGTCAAAACAATGCTGGAACACCCGTGTTTCTTATTAAATTTTTGGAATGAGTGAACTCCGGTTTAATCACAACCCGGACCCACCCGCAAAGGCCAAATCTATTTTTACTAACAAATAAATCACGGAATTTCGTAACCATAAGTTTCAGATCGTTCCTTAGTTGTATCCAAAATATCT
Organism: Aegle marmelos; assembly: GCA_030449875.1. Lineage (NCBI taxonomy): Eukaryota > Viridiplantae > Streptophyta > Magnoliopsida > Sapindales > Rutaceae > Aegle > Aegle marmelos. The sequence goes on from JASUUL010000115.1 coordinate 377,762, forward strand.
TGTCGCGCACGTATAATATATGGTCAAATTAACTTTTTGCTGTCAGAAACACTTGACATTGTAATGTGTATATTCGAAACGTATAAGTGTGTAATCTGAGAAATTCTGATGAAAGAAAAAAGAAATTGCATGAATTAAACAATTTCGAAATAGATTAATAAATGCCATTTTACATCCTTCACTTCGCATGAAAATCTCCCCTACCAGAACAATTAATATCTCGAACTCAATAGCTAACGATGCATTCATCAGTCATTACTTAGCTTCACGGTCACGCGTCTTCATGTGGTAACGCCTGAACCTGCCAAAATAATTGATTAATCAAATTAACGGGACGTGATCATTCATTCATTTCTCTTTTTTAATTTTTATGTAATAGAAGTTTACAAGTTAGCAGTCATTTGAGATTCTGAATTCAACGTAATGATTTATCGATTCGTATTGTTCAAATAGGTAATTACAGTGATTATCATCTTGTAACGTTTGCGTAGTTAAAGTTTATAGTTTCAATATAAATTGTCACTTGATTTTTTTAATACCAAATGCAGGGGGCTTAAGCTTCCACAACGATGTTAATTGTTTATTGCAAGCCTTTTTACCTATTGCATTTATTGTGCCATTCGCAAGGACAATTTGTATAGGTATATACAATACTCCTCAAATGGAGCTTGCGGCTGCTTGTCCAGCACCATCGGCTTCAGTTGCCTGCGCAGATTTGCGTGTTGAAGAGGGTTTAAAAAACCAGGCCCAAGCCCAAAGGTGGCGATTGGTTCCCACTAAATACTTCCAATAGCGTCTTTTAAAAGCCCAGCTCAAGGAAACATATTAGTCCGGGACCTTTGACAATTGACAGCCCACATAATACAGTATGAAGTTATTGCTAACCTATGTTTATTAATTTTGGGAAGCTACAATTATATCGTGGTGTATTTCGCATTGAATATTTTACTGTATTTATAATATGATTTATATCATGTTCTGCTTTTTTTTTTATTTTTATATTTGTAATATTATGAAAATAAACATACGACAATAAATTTATATTATATATGATATAATCCACTGTCGCCGCCACCGACTACCGTAAGCGCCACCGCCGGTGCGGAATTCAGATGTTCGTTTGAGTTTTGTCTTGGGGTTGTTAAAATCCTTGTCGCAATTGTACACGTTAGGCTGAAAATTAATGTTCCTTTTGTGGTAGATTTATGGTTAAAGTTTTGAACCTCAAAACTCCAAACCATAGATCTTCGATGAATCCAAGCTCCGCTTCCGGTCAAACATGCACCATTGTAATCATCCACCAATGAGAATTTCGCCAATACCAAAAATAAATAAATAAATAAACATCAAACAAAACAAAAATGTTATGTTGGTGGCGGTTCATGGTGGTTGGCGATGGTTATTTATAAATTTAATTAATAATTGCAAGGTAATAACAATATAAGATATTAATAAATACACACAATATTAATTTCATATAAATTTTAATGTTGAATGTTATTTTATATAATATAATAAATATAACATTAAATGTTATACAGCATTAATATAATACAGTAATAATAATAACGCGATCTAATGTAATGCGACTTCCTTAAGTAAACAATACATTATAACGGGATATAATATATTAATCGCACTCTTAAAATACTTTCCCGTCGTTTTGTTAACACCGAAAGCATATCTATTTTGAGAATTGCAACGCAATACCTACAGCCCCAGTCGCCGGCATCTTTTTGTTTGCAAAAATGAAAAAAAAAAAAAAAAGCGCACACACACATACACACACAAAAATTTTCTAAGATGCACGCTTCCTTTATTTACTCCGGACTTTCTTAATTCCAAAATTGATTGTCTTATCCACATCACAAATCTTTGTTGAATTAATTTATTTAATATTCTTAAATAGCCTTAGAGTCGGTCGAGTGGTTTTTATACAAATATATTTAATTGGTTATTTGAGTTTAAATATTAAGCAGATAAAAATTTAAAAAAATGATTCGTGCTTTATATAAATTCCACCTTTTTAAAATAAAATATCTATACATCTAAATAGTTTTATTGTTATGTGCTACATACATACATACGTGCATATATGTACATAGTTTAGTCGTGCGGTGGTGGTCCTCGCGAAAGTGGTGATGATGTTGTCTTGTTACCCACAGAGGTTGTATTTGGGTCTCGAAATAGTAGTTGAATTGCTTTATAGGCATGTTTGACACATAAGATTGGATTCGATTACATTAAATTGAATATGCTGAATATTTAGCACAATATTATGCTCAGCACAATTTAAAATTGAATTACAATAATTTTATATTAAGATAATTTTAAAATATTTATTGATCCTTAATTTAACTCAATTGATACAATCAAAAACTCATTAAATACAAAAAGGAAACTATACTTTGTTATTAAAATTTTAAATATTTTTTGCTTTAATAATATTAAAAATATATATTTTTTATGATTATTGACCAATTTTTTGTATTATTTATTATTTAACAATGTTTGTTTAAAAGATATAATACAAGGTTTGTATGCTAACTAATGTGTTGTTTTTTTTTTCCCGGGGGGTGGTAAGGCTTTGTGATTAACAAATATTGGGTCATATTCCTCCTTATCTAAATAACGAATTTATATTCGTGACACATTAATTGAGATTTTGTTTTGTTAATGCATCACTATTTAAAATTTATACCCTCTACACAATATTGGATTAACCTTGGGGCACATGTGGCGGTAGTATAAAGTTAGAATAATAGTCCAATTATTTGTTTGGTATCGCAAGGATAAGTGAGGATTTGTTGTCTTGAGATCACGCCATTTAATTCAGGATCCACACTTTTACCGGGCAAATTGAAGAATTTTTGTTCCATGGAAATCCTAGGGATACATTTTTTCATGTTTTAAAATAATTGTAGAATAACAATACTATATTATAACTATAAATATTATTACATTTTATTGTCATATTAATATTTAAATATGTATTTATTTTTTTAATTTAATTTTATTGTATATATTAAACGCGAGATAATATTAAATAAAATTTATTTCAATCTTATTATATCGTGCCGAATCCAATATAATACTCTATATAATCTAATAATAAATTATTCTTTTATATGTTATCCTATCTTATTTCATTCTATCCTGCATGCATCCTTAGAATTTAACAATTTGTTTCTGCAGTTCCATGGATCATCCCCCACCCGACCGCAAGGCTTACAAATTACAAATGCAGCACAACCGTCAACTGCGGTTCTTTTTTCTTTTTTTTTTTTTTTTCAGGGACTAGTTTAAAAAGCCAAACACGGCCTAATAAAACAAAAAGAGAGGGGGGGAAAAATGAAAAAAGAAGAGGGAGAGAGTAGTAATTAGAAGGCAAGTAAAAAGAGAGAAGAGCGAAGGCCGAAGAGCACTCGCAACGGGCGACCCATTCGACTTCGATCTCCTAAAAAACCTACCTTTTGACCACCTTCTTGGTCGGTTTGTTAAATTTATTTTACCCTTCTCTCTCTTTGCTTCGCTTTCTGTCTCTCACCAAACAAAACGTTCTCAAATTGTTATTATTAATTATTATTGGCATTATTTTAAAAAATTTTCATCTTCTCTGTGTGTATACGACTACCGTCATGACCACAAATTAAAACCCTAATTTTCTCTCTCTTCACTCCATCACTCTCTCTCGTCTCAGGTTTTGCTTCTTTTCCACTCTCACTCCCAAACCCTAATCACACTCTAATTAAAATTATGATGTGTTTTTGATTTTGTGGATCTACTTTGTTTCTGTTTTTGGTTACAGTGACGAACAAAGCGAAATTAAGGGGGAATTATTCCACGAAGGATATATGTCCTTCAATCAATCAAGGTCCGATAGAAGCGAGACTCAGTATCGAAAATCAGGACGATCCGCAGGCTCCAATCAGCAGCGGACCTCCTCAGGTTCTTACGGTAAGGGCGCTGGCGGTGGCCCCGCCCCTTCACCGTCTGTTCACTCTTCTTCCTCTCTTCCTTCCTCCAATCGCAGGTCACTCTCTATTCCATTTCTTTTTTTTTTCGATCCTTGAACTAAAGTTAGGGTTTTAATTCTCTGTGTTTGCTTTAATGAAATTAGTCCTTTGATTTTGATTATTTTATTAGAATGGGCGCTTATTATTATTATTTTTATCCTTTATTGATGATAGTTTTAGGAAGTCTCACAATGCACAAGGAGGCCAATCTAGGGTGAACGTACCCTCTGTCAATTCTTCCGACTCTACTAACAATCCTTCTGCTCACCGCAATGTACAAAACGGCGCACATTTACAGCCCCAGTTACATGGTGCGTGCGTGCCTCTTCTATTGTTTTTTTTTTCCCTCATTGTTATGTTGTTGGTTTTCTGTTTTTGATTTTTTATAATTGGATCATGCGCTGAAAAAATGTGAATGGGATTTTGAATCTATGTTTGCCCTAGGAGCATCTGATGCGCCAGTTGGTGGTGGTTCTTCCAAGCAAGTTGATTCGTCCAACCCTCAGAGAAGCACCCGAGCTGTTCCGAAGGCTCCAACTTCTCAATCTGCCTCCATGAGTTCTGACAGTACTGCTTCTGCAACCCAGGCTAAAGGTTTTTTCTCCTTGCATGTGTTTGGTTTGATAAATGCTTCAAGTAATCACGATTTTTACTGAAAAAAAAAACCATGAATTATTAAAATGAGGTTGGTCTTTTGATGTTTTGATGTAATACATGATCTGATTAGCATTATCATCAATTATCATGTTCTACTGTTCAATACTACTAGATTGATGCAGCTGCCCTTATGCTTATAATGTTTTCTTTTGATCTAGCTCCTGGAGATGTGTCGAAGGCATTCCATTTTCAGTTTGGTTCAATTGGGATGCAGGTATTCTTCTTCTATTACTTTTCCACTTTATGCAATTGGGAGAGTTAGTTTTTGAGTATTTGTTGATGCTATATATTTAAAGTCTTGATATTAATGGCTGAAAGATTATTTTTCTATATTCCTTGTAGATTCCAGCTCGAACTAGTTCTGCACCCCCTAACTTGGATGAGCAGAAACGTGATCAGGTCTGTTTATATTCCTCTCTATCATGGGGTCATAGTATTCAGCAGTAAACTATAAATGGTCGGATTTATTATCTGAACCAAGAGTGCTGAAAAGTTTTCTGTCTTCGTGGATAGTATGAACAGTAGCTTTTTTTCTCCTTTCCCTGATCTTCCTCCTAAGTAGTCTCAACCTAGATTTCGCATTATCTTTTTTTGTGTTGGTATGGACTTTTCCCAACGAGCATATGTTAATACCTTAACATTTATATGGTTTGGTTTTCTTACTTTCAATATTCTCGATGCTTTACCGTGTAAGCACATTGGAATTAGCGTTTGATGATCAAATTATGAAGGTGGCTCGTTTATTTTTTCGCTTGCAGGCACGCCATGATGCGTACAGGTCAGTGCCAAATATACCAACGCCTTCTGTCCCAAAGCAGCAGCAGCAGCAGCAGCAGCCTAGGAAGGATGCTGGTGCCGCTGAACAATCTAATACTGCAGAGGTTCATCAAGTACCAAAAGTCAAAAGGGATCCTCAAGTCTCACTTCCACCCATGGCAAGCCAAACACAGAAGCCTTCTGTTCTTCCCATGTCAATGACTTCTATGCAAATGCCATTTCACCAGCCACAAGTTTCCGTACAGTTTGGTGGGCATAACCCACAAGTTCAGTCACAGAATGTAACGGCCACATCACTGCCTATGCCAATGCCCATTCCATTACCAATGGGAAATGCTCCGCAAGTGCAGCAGCATATGTTTGTTTCGGGTCTTCAACCGCATCCAGTGCCTCAGGGACTCATGCATCAGGGACAGGGCATGGGTTTCACAACTCAAATGGGTCCTCCCCAACTACCTCCCCAGCTAAGCAATATGGGAATGGGCATGACCCCACAGTACACCCAACAGCAGGGAGGGAAATTTGGCGGCGGTCCTCGTAAAACCATTGTAAAGATTACTCATCCAGACACACATAAGGAGGTCAGGCTTGATGAACGATCAGATACCTATTCGGATGGTGGGATCTCAGGCCCTAGGTCTCAATCCCAACCAGTACCATCATTTGCATCTGCTCATCCAATAAATTATTACCCTAATTCTTATGGTGCAAGTTCCATTTATTACGCAGCACCAGGTTCTCTTCCGTTAACAAGTAGCCAGATAACACCCAATTCTCAGGCGGCACGATTTAACTATTCAGTTGGCCAGGGTCCCCAAAATGTATCTTTCATGAGTCCAAATCTTAATTCTCTGCCTGTTAGTAAGGCTGGGACCCCAATGCCTGGTATTGTGGAACCTGCCAACTTTGAGCAGTCGCGTGATGCACATGTTTCATCTGCCTCTTTAGGAACTGTACAGGTGACAGTTAAACCAGCCTCTGGATCTGTTGGAGAAAAGGCTGCAGATTCCTCTATGGCAGACATTTCACCTGCAGTTGGTAAGGTTGCAACGCCTAAACCTTCAAGGCCTTCAGGGGAAGCAACTACATCTCGTCCTCAAGGAGACTCTGAGACTTCTCCAGAAAAATCTTCTCAGAAGATGAAATCCAGTGGCGAACTGTTAGTGTCCAATTCATTGGCAGGAGCAACCAAACAGTTTGTTGCAGTTTCTTCACCTGTCTCTGCTCAGAGTCTGGCATCCAATTCTTTGGCCTCTTCATCATCTGAGGAGTCTATACCAGTTACAAATGTGGAAGGAAGAAGAAGGGAGTCTCTCAGTAGGTCAAACTCTATCAAAGATAATCAGAAGAAGCCGGGCAAGAAAGGACAAATCCAGACACAACAGCTGGTAGTGCCACACTTTTGAGATAACTGTTCTTTTGAGTTATTCTGCTTGTTGCAATGCCTTAAACCTTTGTCTGCAGGTTGGTGGGCAATCTACTGTGAACTCTAGCTTGGCTTGGAGAACTGCAGAAACTGGCATACAATCCAGCTGTGGAGTCTCTGAAACTAAGGAAGCTAAAACAACTAGTGAATTGTCGTCCACAATTGATGCTTCTACTTCAGATATTTCTGAGGCAGAGGATGAGAGAACTAAACAGAGCGTTACGTCTGTTTCATCTGAAATATCTGGTGCTAGAAGTGCTGCCGATGTCTTAAACACTGATTGTGATGCTAAGAAAAAACTAGGTGAATTTTCTATGCAGGAATCTTCGGGAATAGAGGCAAGGGGAGGAGAGACCTTGGCTGACAGTTTCAAGCAAGATATTATCCCTTCTGAGATTTATCCTCAGTCTGCTACTTTGAACTCTATAGAACACGTCAGCCAAACTGATCAGGAATCTATATTAAAGGCAACGGCTTTTTCCAACGAGGTTCCAATATTAGGAACCACAGAGGAAGGGTTGGGTGAATCTACAAGAACTTCTACCGAAGCTCACAGGGTTCCCGACAATGTGGATGCATCTAGCTCTGGAATTGCAGATTCAACAAATGTTGAATGTTCACATGGTAATAAGACTTCAACTGTGGATTCCTTGTCAAGCAAAAGTGTAGTACAGCAGCATCCTGCTTCTTTTTCACCTACTGAATGTCTGGAAACAATCCCAAAAACTGAAGGGGAGGTTCTGGATAATAGTGGTGCTAGCTCAGTCTTACTTCCGGTATCTGGTTCCAAGGATATGCCTGTGGCAGAATTAAATAGATCAAAGAGCTCTATTACTAGAGGAAAGAAGAAGCGAAGAGAAATCCTTCAGAAAGCTGATGCTGCAGGGACAACTTCTGATCTTTACATGGCTTATAAGGGTCCTGAGGAGAAGAAGGAGGCTGCCTTGCCTTTAGAAAGTGCTCAAGACACATCTACCGTTGGGAATTCAAAGCAAGTAGCTGCTGATACTGTTCATGTAGATAGTGTAACCAGTGAAGAAAGTGTTCATAGTAAAGCAGAGCCTGATGATTGGGAAGATGCTGCTGACATGTCGACACCAAAATTAGAACCTTCAGATGAAGATGAAAATGGAAATCTGGGGAAGAAGTATTCAAGAGATTTTCTCCTGAAGTTTGCTGACCAATGCACTAATCTTCCAGAGGGTTTTGAGATAGCAGCTGATATAGCAGACGCTTTGATGAGTGGTAATATCAACATTTCTCATCTTCTTGATCGTGATTCCTATCCTAGTCCTGGAAGAGCAATGGATAGGCAATCGGGGGGTCCTCGAGTTGATCGTCGTGGAAGTGTAATGGTTGATGATGATAGATGGGTTAGGCCCCCCGGTCCAAGTTTGGGGAGGGATTTGCGTCTGGACGTTGGCTATGGTGCTAATGCAGGATTCCGTCCTGGCCAAGGTGGTAACTATGGTGTTTTGAGGAATCCCCGAGCGCAAATACCTATGCAGTATCCTGGAGGTATCCTTCCTGGACCTATGCAGCCCATGGGTTCTCAGGGAGGGATGCAGAGAAATAGTCCTGATGCTGACAGGTGGCAACGCATTGCTAATTTCCAACAGAAGGGTTTAATTCCTTCTCCTCAGACTCCTCTGCAGATGATGCACAAAGCTGATAGAAAATATGAAGTTGGTAAAGTGCAAGATGAGGAAGAGGCCAAGCAGAGGCAGCTGAAAGCTATTTTGAACAAGCTAACTCCTCAAAACTTTGAGAAACTCTTTGAACAGGTAAAAGCAGTAAACATTGACAATGCTGTTACACTCACTGGTGTGATCTCTCAAATTTTTGACAAAGCTTTAATGGAGCCTACTTTCTGTGAGATGTATGCAAACTTCTGTTATTTTCTTGCTGGAGAGTTACCTGATTTCAGTGAAGACAACGAAAAAATTACTTTTAAGAGGCTGCTTCTGAACAAATGCCAAGAGGAATTTGAGAGAGGAGAGAGGGAGCAAGAAGAAGCAAACAAAGCCGATAAAGAGGGTGAGATTAAGCAGACAGAGGAAGAAAGAGAAGAAAAGAGAATCAAGGCTCGAAGACGAATGCTAGGTAACATTAGACTAATTGGTGAGTTGTACAAGAAGAAAATGTTGACTGAGAGAATAATGCATGAATGCATCAAGAAGTTGCTGGGCCAGTATGAGAATCCTGACGAGGAGGATGTTGAGGCATTGTGTAAATTAATGAGCACAATAGGGGAGATGATTGACCACCCCAAGGCCAAAGAGCATATGGATGCTTATTTTGATAGAATGGAAAAGTTGTCAAACAACATGAAACTATCTTCCCGAGTTAGGTTTATGTTGAAGGATGCAATTGAGTTGAGAAAGAATAAATGGCAGCAGAGGAGGAAAGTTGAAGGGCCAAAAAAGATCGAGGAAGTGCACAGAGATGCTGCTCAAGAACGGCAAGCACAAGCTAGTAGGCTCGCTAGAGGTCCAAGCATGAATTCTTCGACAAGGAGGGTGCCTATGGATTTTGGTCCTAGGGGCTTATCTTCCCCTACCGCCCAGATGGGTAATTTCCGAGGATTGCCTACTCAAAATCGTGGTTATGGTGCGCAGGATGTACGGTTTGAGGACAGGCAGTCTTATGAAGCTCGGACCTTGTCGGTTCCCTTACCTCAAAGATCCATAGGTGATGAATCAATAACCTTGGGTCCACAAGGCGGTCTTGCCAGAGGAATGTCCATTAGAGGACCACCAGCAATGTCAAGCACTCCCTTACCCGATATTTCTCCTGGTGCTGGAGAACCTAGAAGAATTCCAGCTGGTTTGAATGGTTTTAGTTCTTTATCAGAGCGGCCAGCTTATGGCTCAAGGGAGGATATAATTCCAAGATATCACCTGGACAGATTTGCAGTCCCACCTGCCTTTGACCAATCGATCGCCCAAGAGCGTAATACGAATTATGGTAACCGAGACGTAAGGGCTCCTGAGCGAAGTTTTGATCAGCCTCTTGCAATTTCAGCCACACGAGGCCAGGTACCATCCATCACCCAAAATGTTCCTTCAGAAAATGTGTGGTCTGAAGAATACCTACGGGAGAAGTCAATTGCTGCAATTAAAGAATTCTACAGGTATCACCTTTTTTCTGCATGCATTTATCACCTTGTCCATTAACCTGATCTTGACAGAATATTGCTTAAGAAAATATGCCTGTATATATATCCAAATATCTGCATCTGATTTGTTTGGTAATTAGTTGTTGCCTTATGTTTAGTAGATTTATGTATTAGCACAAAAATGGAAATGAAGGTGCTAGGGTTGACTGATTCTTTGTACTTGCTGGGCTTGCCATTGTTTCAAGACAAAAGTTTGATCATTTGGATGGAGTTGAATCGACTAGGCCTCCAAGTCCTATGCTATTGTGGAACCTTTGTAGATCAGTGAAATTTCATGCCTATTCTTTTACTTGTATGATGCACTATACTATATTGGAATTCAGGCTTCATTTGGCAGCTTGGGAGGGCCCACGGAATTGGAATTGGAATTGTGTGGTTTCGGACATATTCTTCTTTAGGAATAACTGGGGACCAGCAATTTCATGGTACCAAAATGTTGGGAAGGAACTTGATACGGTTACATGTTTAGATGCAAGGAAATGATTAGGTTCATGGACTATATAGATATAGAGGGAGAGGGGGGAGTATAAAGATATATGGTAATTACAGGTATAAGGCTTTTTTTTTTTAATCATGATTTTATGTTTTAATCATACTTGTTGAAGGCAGGAACTAAATGTTGGAAGGGATTTGTTCTCAGTATGTTGAAGACTCTTGTAATATTATTCTTAGCAGGAAAGATATCTCATGCTAATGAAGGATTGATTTTCTCAATTATGAGGTGTTTGTGGTTTCTAACTTAAAAGGAACAGGGGCAATATTTTGGTATTCGACAATTGTCTATAGAATTAAACTCTGTTGTACATCATGTATAAATTATTAACCTTTAGAGGGGGGACAGTTTCTTACATTCATCCCCTAAAGATGCAAGTGGCACTTTCTAATGATCTAATCGTTCTGAGAAACTAATAATTTAGTGCAAGAAGAATCCTCTACTTTTTGGCAAATGTCCTCTACTTTTTGGCAATTGTCTTTGGCATAAATGCTCAAACTAATGATTGAATTTTATGGTTGGCATTTTGTAATATTAGTAACATTAAGATGTTTTTTTATCTCAAACTCTCAGTGCCCGGGATGAGAAAGAAGTTGCTTGGTGTATCAAAGATTTGAATTCCCCAGGTTTCCACTCTTCAATGGTCTCTCTCTGGGTTACAGACTCTTTTGAGAGGAAGGACGTGGAAAGGGATCTATTGGCTAAGCTGCTTGTGAATCTCGCTAAATCTCGGGAAGGCGTGTTAAGTCAAGGCCAGCTCATCAAAGGGTATATAAACCCTTTTTTCACTTTTCTTTTCAAACTAAAAAGAACCTTGACAGTGTTAAAGAATTTATTAGATGAATGAACATTCATAATAAGTTTATCTGCTTGTGATATATATTGAATATTTATTTATTTTTATTTTTCTTGTGCATAGGTTTGAATCTGTTCTCACTACTTTGGAGGATGCTGTAAATGATGCTCCAAGAGCAGCAGAATTTCTCGGCCGTATTTTTGCCAAAGTTGTTGAAGAGAATGTGATTCCCCTGAGGGAGATTGGGAGGTTGTTACATGAAGGTGGGGAGGAACCTGGGCGTCTTCTGGAAATTGGGCTTGCAGGTGATGTTCTTGGAAGCACATTAGAGATCATTAAATCAGATAAAGGAGAAAGTGTGTTACATGAGGTTCAAATGAGCTCAAATTTGAGATTGGAGGATTTCAGGCCTCCAGATCCGAACAGATCAAGAATACTAGAAAAATTTATTTAGAGGGGATAGGTGATGCTCATTTGTATCTTGTTAGAAGAAATTGATCCCTAGTGCTTTTAGGGTACTTATTATTATTATTATGATTATGCTAAAATATAATTTTCTTGATTGGGGATGGAGGCGGCTACATGGCGGTATGGGATTTTCCTTCTAATATTATTTCATCAGCAGATTTTTACTGCAACTGCAATTATGGAAAAGAGTTCAATTGAGCATCAAAATGTTTATCCATGTGGCTTTGGGCGCTCCGATTTTAACATAATATATTACTTCATGTCAAGTGGTCTTAATCTGGTGGTGGGTTCTGGTATGAGGTAAACAGTGACAGGTTACTCCTCGTTGTGAGATTGGGCTGTTTGAACCAAAAAATTGATATCACATGTAACCCAGGCCGCCGTCACCGTCACCGTCACCATCACCATCGCCATCGCCATCTACTATTGTTGATCTGAAAGTTGATGAGATAGCGTGGAGATTGTGGGGTGGTGGGTCTCATTCTGATACTGAAGCTGAATTAATCTGATGACTGCTGTGTGCCTTATTTGACGGTTTGCAATATTATGAAAGAAAAAGTACGACCGAAAAGAATTGAATTTAAGAGAATGAACGAATGAAATCAGGGGCAAGCAGTAATTAAGCGCACGTCAATGTAAGAAACACATGGAGATGGGAACGAGTAAGTAACGCTGTTTCAGGTTCTGTCACATCGTGATAAGCAAAACTACGGTTGAAGTTGAGTAAGTTGAGTTGCTATGTAATCTTGAGGAAATATTAATATCCTTTGTCAGGCTAATCAAATCATGTGTTTTGTGTCCTTTTTGTATGTTGAGGCTCGGGAACCTTGGTTGTCCGACATCCGAGATTCGTTTGCGCTGTTGTCACGCCCGGTGGTCTTTGGGAAGTAAAAATATCTGGATGGGCTCGGCCTAGGCCTATGGGCTTGGAGAAGAGCTCAACAAAAGGGCAAAAAAAAAAAAAAAAAAAAGCAAGCCAAGTTTAATTTTTTACTAACTAATAAATTTAAAATTATAATATTAATATTAAACTCTCTCTTGAGCGTTACTTAATTAAGAGGCATCATTAATAAATAACAAAATATAAATTATTATTTCACAATAATTGATAATAATAATCTCTTTAAATTTGATAATTTTATTTCTTAATTAAATAAAAATTATTTATATATTTTTAATATTTTTTAGAATACACACACATGTATATATTAATTATAAAATTAATTTTTAAAATTAAATTTAGAGAAATTACTCTTTCCTTCCTTTTCGAAATATACTACAAGATAAATAAAATTTTCTAACAAAATTATCAAACACTAAATAACTTTTAACTATTTAAAATTACCCTTCAAGCCCTCAAAAAAAAATCCCCAACGGGCCCTTAGAAACAATCTTTTGAACAAATTAAATTCACTTAATTTTAGAATATTAAAGTCAGAAAACAAAAACAAACTGGTCGTGGTGGGCCCACAGAATGCTAGGCCGCCACCGCTCTGAACAAGGTCCAGTAAGTATAATACGGGTCGAAACGAAAATGATGATAGTTGTTATAACGGGTCGGGCCTAGGGCACAATCGGTTGCGTTTGTTATCAGAATGTATAAATTACCATCACCACAGTAACAAACGGACGAGGGCATTTAGCTCGGCTACTCTTATCTCTGTCTATTCTGAGCAACAGCGAGATTTTTAAGAGTTTCTGGTCTGCTTCTGCAAAATGGTATCCCTTTTATCTCTTTATGCTTTTTTTACTTTATGTTATTTATTCTCTTCGCGTGAATTTATGTTGTTGATTTGGGTGAAAATCAAAATCGAGTGCAATCGATCCAATTATTCTTACTGGATTTGCGTTGTATTTTAACTTGATAATAACAAAACTTATATTTTGAATCCAGTGTTGGAGCTTTTAGAGTTTGGATGTGTTTAGTTAATACTTATTCTCGAGCTGCAATACTTCTTTGATTCATGCAACAGCATCCAGTTTTTTATGTCTCTTCGTTGGATATTTGGTTGTCAAAGGCTTTAGATTCTCTCAACTTTTTTGAATCGCTGCTTTTCGCTTTCCAATACTTACGATTTTGATACTGATGATTTTGGTTTTGGTCTTTTTTTGTTGTTTTAAAAACTTCTCCAATTGATGCATTTGATCATGGTTCCATTCTGCCGGTTTTGCAGACAAAGAGAACCAAGAAGGCAGGAATTGTTGGAAAGTATGGTATGTATTGAGGCTAGTTTTATTCCTTTTTATTTATTTATTTATTTATTTTGGTGGCTTGTTTAGTGTCCTCAAGCATAGATTTTTTGGTGTCGAAGACTAATGTTCATTTTTTTTTTTTTAACAAAAAGAAAACTTGGGATATCTTTATATCAATAGAAGGCGGAAATATTATGTCTCATTATTTAACTTGTCATGAAGTTATTTAGTTTGTCAAAGGTAAATGTTTGGTTAGGCTTTGAGCATGAGTTGAGGGTTTTTCACATGTTAATTTGTGAAAGCTTGCTACTGTCATTATACAAAACAGAAATTTATGATAGGAACCATATCATGAAAAGCCTTGTGGTGGTCTCTCTCTAGCTTGTTGTTACCCTAGCTTTGATGTTTTAATCTGTTTTTGTGTGTGTAAGTTACTATTCTTTTCCAGGTACCCGTTATGGTGCCAGTCTGCGTAAGCAGATTAAGAAGATGGAGGTCAGTCAACACAGCAAGTACTTCTGTGAATTCTGTGGGAAGGTAATACATTCCCCTCTGTCATGCTCTTTAGCCTTTTTCATTTCCTTTTATACTCTAATGGTTCAATGACTGTTCGCCTTTGCTTGTGGATGTATTTAATATTTACTTACTCCTTGCTGTTGGCAGTATGCTGTGAAGAGGAAATCTGTGGGAATCTGGGGTTGCAAAGACTGTGGCAAGGTGAAAGCTGGAGGTGCTTACACTTTGAAGTAAGATTCTCATCAGGTGTTATCTTTACTTAGATTATACAATTTAACTTATTCTAAATTCTGTCTTCTGTGCCTTTCCAGTACTGCTAGTGCTGTGACCGTGAGGAGTACGATTCGGAGGCTAAGGGAGCAGACCGAGAGTTAATTTTGTTGCCAATCTATCTTTTTTCGATTTATTTGTGATAGGAGTAATTCCTGGGCCAGGATTGTCTAAATGAATTTCTATGCCCGGATGTTTGGCCTTGTGATAGGAGTAATTCCTGGGCCAGGATTGTCTAAATGAATTTCTATGCCCGGATGTTTGGCCTAGAAAGTTTTGAATTTGAATCCCTTATTAAACAGATTTTGATTGACTGCAGTGATAACTTCATGATCTGTTGCTTCAAGGCTATAATTATTTAAAAGGGCGACAATGAAAAGTGATTTCCATAGTTATTAATCATTTATAACAGTAACATATAAGAAACTAGCCCTAATTGAATTGGGAAATGGGATATTTGCTCTTGTATTTCAGCATTTTAGCGAACTGAAATCAATTCCTTCAAAGGCATAGGTTGATTGTCCTTGCAGATGAAACCCATTTCCACCCCAGGACACAGGCAGGCATTCATCGTGTTTCATTGGAAGAACCAGTGAGTTCAAATACAACAAAAGGTGGGCCGAAGGCCTTTTAGCAGCGCTTCAGCTCTCTTACATTACATCTAACTTTACAAAACTCCTTAGAATATGCAAAAGGCAAATATTATCTAAACACACAAGCTATTGCCGTTGCTTCTGGTCTCTCTCTCCATTCCCGATTAGTCTGGGAATGCTTCTAAACAGATGATTTTAGGACAGACCTAATATAGTGCTCTTCCACCATCAATACTCTGGGAAGCAAATATCATTAATGCAGGGATTTCAAAAATTTGAAGCACCTTTGATGAAGAACGATGATGAAGAGAGGATGATGATTCATTAGTCATCACCGTCTTGACGCCGTCTAGACAATTGTATTACTATATGAGACACACAAAGGTATATATCATACAATGGGAAGTGGGTTGCCATCCTTGCTGCTGTTATGATGCATTTGTTTTTGGACAGCCTTAACTGCAGCAACTCTAGCTGCATTTGCTGCCCTGTTAGCCGCTGCGACAGCCCTGTTAACTCTCTCATCTACCTTGGCCACATCATAAGCTTTTTCAGCTGCTCGTCGTGCTTCCTGATTAAAAGATGTCAGCAATAAGAGGGGGGGGGGGGGAATTCTCCCAAGTAAGAACAAGATCATTCAAACAACAATTAAATTGAAGAAAGTTATTATGATGTTAACAAGTTTTGTGTAACCCAGTGTGGTTTCCTCACAGACAACCAAAATTCAAAAATAACTTTTGACTATTATCCAAAATTTCATTTATCTTTCTAACATCAATAAAATGCTGAAAGTGAATATGTGTGTTAATCAATATTACAAAGGAACATTGAAACATCTGAAGTGAAACAATAAAGCTGTAATAAATTTTAGGCATCAACAATTGCTCAGTGGTCATGACCAAAAGTTTGGCCGAAAATATTCAAGTACCTGCACCGCATTGAGTACTTTGGAGTGGTAAACTGCAATAGGTGATACAGGATGAGTTGTATTCTGCGTGCTTGGAATATCGAGACTTCCATTTTGCCAGTGACCAGATTGGGTTTCCCCATTTCTGAATGTGTACATTCCAAGCCCTTGTCTTCTACCCTCATGCCAGGCTCCTTCATACCGATGCCCATTGGCAAAACGATAGACACCAAATCCATGCATCTTGTCCGCAAAATATTCTCCAGCATATGTGTCCCCATTTCTAAGTAAGAAACATGGATGTCAATATGGGAAGAAAAAGAATCATATGCCTATGCATTAAAAAGTGCCAGAAAAAACAATTACAAGAATCTACCATTAAACTTACTATCCATTAAAATTCAGCAACGGATCCAGACCAACAAAATGAACATAAAATTATACTTATGAGTGACATCTTCAAGATCACTGTAACCTTGTCCACCGATTAATTAAATTACGATCAAACCTAAGCTCACTTGCATTATCATTCAACAGTTATCAGCGAATCCATTGAGATAAAACAGTCTAGTATTAACATAAGAATACTAATTTGAAACCAATGAAACACAATCACATAATCAATATCACTACCAGACTCATGGTAATGAAATCAAATGACACAAAGAACAGATTTCATAAATCAAAACTACATAGCTCATGCTATGATCCCTGTTGACCATATTGTAGCAGATGAAGTGAGTTATCTTTCCCCATCCATGCAAGTAACATTTCATTAGTTCAATTCAATGCTATCAAAGTAAAAATCAGAAAAGTAGATTAATAACCATGGAAACCAATGCACATACAAAGGCCACCAGTCTCCAACTTTAACACCAAATAGCATAATCCAATTACAAAGAACATTATAAATATTAACATGAGACATCCCGATTAATTAATAAAATTAACTCCATAGGGGAAGGGGGAAAAAACCTGAAATGGTAATGGCCAAGGCCATGCTTGACCCCCCACTTAAATTCGCCAATATATCGACTCCCATCCTCACAAGTATGAACTCCACATCCATGACTCTGCCCATTAGACCACTCACCTGCATAAACATCTCCGGTATAAAACCTGTAAACCCCAAATCCATGCCTAAGGCCTTGCCTATATTGGCCCCTATATCGGCTCCCTCTGGCCCAAGTCTCCACTCCATACCCATCATATTTGCCATCGACCCAGTCACCCTCATATCTGCCACTCAGATAATAATAATACACACCACTCCCAGAACATTTCCCCTTGTGATACTCTCCCTCATAAACGTCGCCATTGCTGTAAACTTGCACCCAGCAACCCGAATTTCCTCTCTTTTCTAGCTTGGGCCTTGACCCAATTGACCAAAACACAGGCAGAGGCGGCCTCGAGATTTTGGAAGAATTAGCGAGCTTAATTGGGAAAGAACGGGCGAAGAACAGACGAATGGAAGGCAGACGAGGAAGAGCGAGATTGAGAGAGAACAATAGAGCCGCGGAGAAGGCAAAAGCGGATAAGAAATCGAGGAAAAACGAATGACTCGGATGAGAAACGAGAAAATAAAAGAAGGGCAACGACAATAACAGAATCAGCCGCAAATGAACTCTCAAACGACGGAGGTGTTTGCAGCGGCGGAGCAATCGAAACGCGGCGGATTTGGCGGCAATCGAAACGGAAAATAGAGACTGAGTCTGCGGATTCGGAGAATCGAATGGAGGGTTTAAGTGGTAGAGGGTGGGGGACTTGGACAGGGACGAGTGATGAGATCGCTTGTAAGGTGAAGGCGAAGGGGTAATAGGGTCATTTTGTATCAAAATTTGGGGAATTTGATGATGATGATCGTCTCCTCCGGCGTTGTGCTTAATCGACGTCGTTTCGAATAACTGCTGGTGCTTTTGGTGAATTGAAGAAAAAAGAGGCGGTGTAGGATTGAAATCGGAAGAGACGCCGCTGCTTTCTTTTCCGATCTGTACTTCTGATTTCTTCTGATGCATTACATAACAAAATCAAAATTCTTTTCTTCTTCGTTCCTTTTTTTTTTTCCGCAAAAGTAATTTCTCCGAAAATTTCTTTTGTAAAATAGACAGATAATATCGGAAGAATTGTACATAAATAGGAGGCTTTTACTTTCAGAGCGGTCTACTCGTCGAGTTTATGGTAATTAAGCAATCCACTAATCCCGAACCACAGGGCCCAAGTCCTCCCTCGTTTTTAAGTTTTAACCCAAAACTAGGGATTATTTTCTCCCTAAACTGCCCTCTCTTTATCTTTCACTTGATTGTTTTCTATTTATTTTAATAATGCCGCCATTTAGTTAATTTTCAATTTCTTTGTTTTCTCCCTAAAGTGCTTACTACATGAGTGCTGCTTCATTTATTTAAAAGGAAAACATCAGTCGCCGGCATTAAATTTTATTTTTGTAAATTCAAAGATCAAATCTTGAGGACACCTAAGGCTATAAACCAAATCTCCATTGCACAGCATAAATTTTGCCCCTTGACTAGTTCAATTACATAAATAATTAAAGGAGTTTTGATAAGTTTATTAAACGACACGGGTACTGCTAATATCGTAATATTTGACGAGGACGTAAAAGAGTACCGCAAACAATAAACAAGCGAAGCCCTCTTTAGTGTTGTGTTTACGTTGAACACATCGATTCGTCGTCGTCTATAGCTCTAATGGCTAGCCCAATATTGTGCTTGGGCTATGGGCTTTATCTCTTTAGTCTTTGCCTGGGGAGAACGACAAAAGACGCAGTTTACATGATCGAATTCGCCATTTACACGTGGCGACCATCATGCATCCTCGTCATCACGTTCACACTGCTTGCTGTGCGTTTCTGCAAATCCCCTCACCCCCCAAAATAAAGTAAATAAACAAAAAGAGTTAATTTGGGTAAATATCAATGGTTGCCATTGGCGGGACTGGCTTGGCCATACATCTGATTTCCCAAAGTGATCGAGCCATGAACCGGAGGCGGATCCGGAACCAGCCGGCTTTAAAGGCAACACTCATCATGTTAGAGCTAAATATAATAATTTACATAGCACGTACGTCCCTCGTGCTATCGATAAAATCGTCTGATAATTGATCGGAAGAAGCACGCCTGAAATTTGATCAACTGTATTCTGTAAATTCAAAGAATAAAAGAAGTGACCAAAAAGGATACCCAATTGGAAAATTTTATTATTTATTAATTGAAGAATCGACGTCCCTTAGGAGTTTGACTTCGCCATCACGAGTGTTTATTCAGCTAAGGAGATGACTCTGCGCGAACGCCTACTTTCAAAATTTGAAGGCGAAAAAAAATATTAAAAAAATAATAGCAATGATAATAATAACGTCATTTTAGTTACGCACAACTTTTTCTTTGATTATATTATGCTGATTGCTTGCGTCCTATAATCATCGTTAATTCGTTAGGGGGCGAAAAAATCAACGTATTGCAATGACATGGCCCTCCTTTACTTGAGCAGCCAATTGCTTCCAGATTCAGCAACATGCGCATTCGTTAATTCGTACAGCTGGGGGGTCAAATATACTGATTCCCCACCTGTGGGGATTGAATTGATCAACTTTCAATTACAAGAGAATGAGAGGAAGCAAACAATGGAATAAAAAGTTCGTATCCATATATAGTACACAATTTAATCCTATCCATCCATATAAATTCTTTCAAGTCACACACTTGAGGGGAAAAAATGTATAAACTGGTTGTCAGAGCTCATCAGGGGAAAAAAAATGGCAGTGAGAGCTACAGTTCTGCGGTACAAACATTTTTATATAACCATAAGCAGTGAGCAATGAATAAATAAATAATGCAAAACCAAAACAATGGATTCTCTTCTAAATATCCTCCTATCATTATTTCCCTTCTTGTATTCTTGAACTAAGGTGTGGCATAAAACAAAAACAGTTATCAACGGCACATTGTTTTGAAGAATTATTTTCACACAGCGGTTGGAGCAGTCACACAAATTCGCAGCCCAGTTTTTAAAAGGGGTATTGCATAGTAATGCATTACCCAATCACCAGGGGAAAAAAAATGCATATCAGGAACTACAAAGTAAAGCATTTCAAACAATCTTCAAACCAGAAATGGGAATAAGCTTACAAACGCTCAGTTAAATTCTTGAATAAAATTTAAAGATGGGTTTCACTCAACCAAGAACATCTAGCATTTAAACATATTCATCTGCGAATCAATTGTAATATATTCAGAAGTACCCTGCTTTACCTCACTTGTAGGGGCCATGCATACTTCAGTAGAGGGGAAAAAGACAAAATGTGAAATGCACTGCCACCAGAATTCTCAACACTAAGCAACTTGCAACTCACAGTGTCAGGGCTTGTGGAGCTTGAAACCAAAAACCCTTGGGACATAGCTCTGCGTAGCCTTTTGCGGCTTTAAGTGTCCGTATGTCATTAGAAATAGGTGAGGAAATGTGGTCCCAAAATAAGCACCATCGATATCTTGATGTGTCAAGGGAAGTTCAACATCTAAACAAACCAAAGAAATAGGTGCACAGAGAGCACATAGTGCTGTCACACAATCTATTTGAAATTAATCACCAGTTGAACTTTAAACATAATGCAGTGCATAGCCCAAGGTCCATTGGCAAAGAGGAACTGAGGTGCTAATTGTGGAACACACAACGCAGATATGATGGTTACTGTCAAAAAATGTGCATAACAAAGAACACACCCACAAACCACGGGATTAACAATGACCTTATCGAACTTTCAATACACAAAACCGCAATTCTTAAAATATGGAAAATTAATAACTAAGAAAACAAAACTAACCAGATGCCAAACCATGCACTTCAACATTCAATGCTACACATGCAACATATTTTAAGGATACTGCCTTGGTACTTGGACCGAGGATAGTATATGTCTTCACATTTCGGGCAGTATATTTTAACAGTACTTGAACGGGGGATGTCTGATTGACCGACAGGAAGGCAGGGTTGCCCACAGCAGTAAACTCTTGGGCATCTCCCAAAATCATAGTTTTTGTACTTCTCTAACTGCAGAAGTTCCCAATGCAACATCATAACCAATAAAAAGGAAAATTAACAATCCACCAATACAAATGATCAAACTCTGAATTTTACCATTGCAGCCATTCCCTTGCTAGTAAGGATGTACCGTACATGAATCAGACCGTACAGCATCTCCGCTGCTGATTCCACCAGTTCATTCTGTTCTTCAGTGAACATATCACCTAAGATGTCCACATCCAAAAATGGGTTGTAAAAAATATCAGAATTCAAAGAGCAGGAGGAAGGGAAAGAAGAGAGGGAGAGTCAGAATTCAAAGAACAGGGGTTTGGGAGAAAAAGAGGGAGAAAGAAATGCCTACCATGAGAAGATTCAACATCCAATATCAAATCAAGAGCATAATCATAGTATGGAACTTGACTGCTCAACCCACATAGATTAAAATCATCTTGGATGTATTCATCATCAACTTCACAGAAAAATTCATTTCCTCGCAAATTGCAAAACCACGAGATCCAAGATGTGTCATCTCCATCAGAACCGCTAACATCAGATTCTTCACTGTCTGTTTCAGATTCCTCTGCAGTTAATGCAAACGCATGGTCATAATCAACAGATAAGTAAGGAGAAGCAAACTTTGCAATTGAGTCAATTACAGATAACAGAATTATGTTTTTGAACGTATCCTGCATGAAATGGCAGTCAATTTCAAAGATATTAGCTTATCATCCATATCATGAATAAACAGGTTACAATCCAAGGTACTCTACTTCAGAACCAAGAAAGTATTAAACATTTTCATTCCTTAAATGACCAAAAATATCATACTTAGTTGATACCACACCATGTTTTACATGTGGAAGTAAAAAAAATGCGATCTTTTGCGAAACAATAATCAATAGCATCAAAGTATCACCTTTGGCCCGACAAGAAAAAACAGCTATATCCTAACATAGTATATGCATCACAAATTAAGTGTTAAAAAAATCCTTATCTCAACATTAGCTATAAATAACATAATAACTCATTTATGAAATATACCTTGAAAACAAACTCAAGGAGCTTATAAAAAATACTATCCCAAAAAAAAAAAAAAGGACTTATTATAAGACTACTCAGTCCCAACAGCATACTAATGAATTCAAATATCAAATGCTTTCTCAAGCATAATAAAGGCAGAAAACAGCAACGTTCAGAAAAAAAATTTCAGTACAAATATCTTCTTGCTAATATAACACGAAAGAGAAAAAAAAAATCACCAATTACTAAAATAACAATGTTCAATAAATGCAGATCCCATAAACCCATATCAACCTCACTCCGGTAATGAAAACGAAGTTCAGAAGCAAAACTCTTCCAGCGCCAACAAATAACTACATTCAGCTACATCGAGAAAACGAAAAAAATACACAAAACTTATCAAGCAAATTAGCTGAAAAGTTACAGCTTTGCATCCTAAATAATGCAAGATCCCACATCGAAAATTAACCCGCAAAAGGAAACGCCAACATTTCCAAAACAGACACACAGAGAAAATCAGCTGACTAAAGTGAAGCTAGAAACTGACCATCAGAGCATTTGTTCTTGGGGAGAGAGGCGGAGCGAGAATCGCGGTGATCGAGCTGCGATTTACCGGCAGAAGTGGAAGGTACGGACAACCTCTCCTTGTCTTTAGAACTCAAAGCCCTCGAAGTAGAAGGGGAGGTCTTCTCTAAGTGCTTGTCCAGCGCATCGTTTATGCGCTTTCGATCCAACGGTCCTGCCACTATCTCCGACTTCGACGCCCCTCCTCCTCGATCTCTATACATAGCTGCCCCAATTCTTTTTTTTTCGTTTATTTTCTTTTTCTGTTTCCAATTTCAAAACCCTAAACTCCCAAGGATTCAACCTTCGATCACATAGAAAACCTATTTATGGATTACGGAAATTAAGAACTTTTTACCGAACAGCAACGTTTTCTGGGATGGAGACGCGAAACCCTAGATTTGATTTGAGTTCAGAGACGGAGAAAACCAAGGTAAAAAACTAAACATACACGAGCTCCTCTCAGGCCTCTGTGTCTCCCCCCACCTTTGTTTTGTTTGTTGTATCTATACTTGCTGTTTTTTTTTTTTTTAAATATAAATAAATAAATAAAAATTCTTATCTTGGACTCCAGGGCCCAACTTCGTTATTCAGTATTCTTTTATGAATTATGACTGGAGCTTTTAACAACCCACGCTAATTTACAAAATACGCACCCATATTTTAAAATTAATCATCCTATCATAAAACTCCGTTTTTTTAAAAAATATTTCCTTTTAAATTTTTATTAATAAAATCATACAAATCTTGAAATCTTAAATCATTTCTTTGTCTTAGATATTACGTAGTCTTCATCTCTATAATTCTAAACTCTAAAGTTTCTCCAAAAAAATATTTTTTTTAATAAAATGAGATTGGTGTAAAAATTTTGTTAAAATAATCATTTATATTAATTGTTTACTTGAATTTTTATTTAAAAAATGAATTAAAAAGAGACCAAACCAAGAATTTAGAAAGTTATCAATTTAACTTTATAAAAAGAGGCCAAGAATAAAATATTGTACAAATTGAATTGATAACTTATCTATACCTGTCATCAAATAACTTGGTGGATGTAAATTTATAGGGTCATGTAAATATTTTTATTAACTACGTTCATTTTTCAACCAATTACTTGATATTATGTAAATTACCAACTAATTTGTATAAGAATATGTGTTATGTATAATAGGAGGCAAATCTATAAATAGTAGCGGAGCCAAGGACGAGTTGTATTATAAATTCTAAAAGATTTTTTATTTTTAACTTATTTAAATTATCAATTTACCCTTATTACCACTAATTAAGTACATTAAATTTGGGTTCACCCATTGATTTGATTTTTTTTTTTTTTTTGCTATGTCATCGTTTCTAGCTGCCAAAATTTTGCATCTTTGGATCTGACTCTTTTAAATGGTTGAGATTTGTTCAGATTGATGACATATTTTTTTTCAACTAATTAACTATTAAGAGCTCAAGCTGTAACTTAATATTTATCTAATTATTAACGCTTTTCTCTCTCATCCTTTCCACAGTTTTTAATTTTTCAAGATGTATCCCACATTCTCTCTCATATTTTACTTCTAATATTTCTTTCACCCTTAAGCTTCGCAAATGATCATGAAGCGATTGATTACACTCTGGGAAAAAAAAAAAAAAAAAGGATTCGAACGCGTTTAATTCGGACCGAGATTTAGTTTTTGGATCATAAGGCGATAAAAGTTCTTCAATACTCTCATGTACAGAATTGCTTGTTTGTCAGGTCTAAGCTTGATATGTTGATGAGATTTTGTTTGGTTTTCCAACTCAAAGGAATCGCAATTTTTGAAGGGTATATTTTTTTTTAATGTTATCATTTAACTACCTAATATTTTTGACATATTATTTTATCATTAATTTTTTTGACAATTATTTTTTTAACCAAATGTTTCGGATATTGCCATTTTACTATCAAACCATTAAAGGCCAGTTTAATAATTTATAACTTTAAAAATAACTATTGTAAGTTGTACTATATAAATAATTAGGTGGGAATAAAATTAGTTAAATATTTGATAAAATTTATTTTCAAAAGTATTGTAAATTTTAAAAATAATCTTATTTATTTGATAAATCTTACTGTTAAACTACTGTAAGAATTTAAACGACAAAATTAGATATAATTTTGAATAAAATTTATTTAAATATTTATAAATGTGTACATAAAAAAATTTATTCTGTACAAAAAATAATTGATAACTGAAATAAATATTTTCTATTATTAATTTTATTTTTTTATTTTGTTATCTCAATATAATTTGTAGTAATAATAATCTCCTTGAAATTAATAATTTTATTTCCTAGTCAATAATGATAATTTTAGATTTTTGTAACGTATATGAAGATATATGTGAAATTATGTTAAGTTTGAAAGTAATTTTTAAAATTAGATTTTGAAAAAGTTAATCCTTTCCTACTTCCCAAGATCTATTGTAGAGTGAGGTGGTTTTATCAAAATTCATTTCTAAAAAATTTATTAATTGCCAAAATTAATTTTTGATTTTTCAAAATCGCTTTCGAGCCTTCCAAAAATAATAGAGACCCCTAACTTAATTAATAAATTGTTGATGTTACATGGGTATTCTAAGAATTTTAGTATATTCACTACTTCTATAATTTCACAAGGCGAGTACAGTTTTATCAATTAACATTTTAGATACATACAATAATCAATTAACAAAAGTCTTATTTGTTTGAATATAAGTAATTTTGTATTTTTGTAATTTACAACATTAAGTTACACTCACATAATTTAGGAGTAAAATTGACCTTTATTATAATTTTTGTTAAAAATTACGTTAACTTTAACGGTTTAGTGATAAACTATAAAAGTTGAAATATTTAAGTATGAATAATTGTTAGAAAACTTTGATAGTAGTGGTATAATAATAATAATAATAATAATAATCCTCTAATGAAGACATATTAAGTTGACCAAGCAACAAAGCCAAATAAACTTCTTTTTTTAAAGGGCATGTTAAGTTATTGACATATTATTTTCAAGCCTACATATTTTTTAAAGTCCATGTGCCTTTATTCAAATTTAATATAATCGAAAATTCAAAGGCTGAGTCCATATTCAATAATAATAAACTAATAATAACAAGAGAATGTAATATTAATTATTAAATTTGATCTAATGGGATTATAATACTTTTTTAGTACTTGACGATAACAATAATAATAAATATTTTTTAAAAGTTAACTTAATTGTTAATTTAGACTTACAAAAAGTCATAAATCATAATTCACAATAATATTAATACATATTTATAAAATCATAGTATTTATAATTTCATTGATTAAAACGATGATATCAACTATTTATTTAATAAATTATAAACACAAATCAATTATAGTATTATTTTAAACTAAAATCAAATAAATTTAAAACATTCAATTTTAAGTTATTTATAAAATTATAAAAATTTAAATTTTGTATGAGTATAAAATTTAAAGTTCACTTTTTCTTAACAAGTAAATCGTGTTTATTGTAAACTTTTTAAAGTGTTATGTTTTCGTCTATCTCTAATCGTACTATATTTTTAAGACTCATGTGCTTAAAATTCTAAATCTAACCTTGTTCGCATGCTTGTTATGCTGCACCATTTGCCATAATGATAGGTACTTGTATCGTGCCGTGCTATACTAATATGTTTCATGCTATGTGTTGTCCAGTCAATTACCCATCTTTAAATAACACAAAATATGAGTTCCATCTCTCAGAGGTGACGTAGTTGAATTATTCAACTTGAAGTTGGTAATACAAAATGGGGCCTAGGCTCACTGAGAACCCAATGTTCGCACTTAAAGCAAAGACCAACAATGGGCCAAACAACGACATCACCGCTCCTTGGTATGCCCTATATTCTCAAAACTTCACTAGCTACAACTGATATCAAGAGAAAGAACAAGGATTTCTCTCTTAAGCAAAACCACTAGATAAAGTGCTAGCCCAATTATGAAAGGGTTGATAACCTTATTCAACTTTGTCTAGCTTAGTTAAATTTAAAAAAATTAAATTAATTAGCAAAGCCCTTATATATATATATATAGTCTCAATCTAGTTTGGAATTTTAAAGTATAGAAAAATTCAAGAAAATTTTTAGATGGGGTTTAAGAAATTTAAAACTTAAAGCACATAAGTTGTAAGGTTTATATATGCTTCAGGACTTTTTTGCACTTTAAAATTTCAAATTAAAATTGCTTAACAACCTATTCATATTAAAAAAAAATGAAAACGTCATCGTTCGAGAAATGTGTAGGTATGTGTGTGTGTGTGCGTGAAGTTAAAAAATAAAGAAACTTTAGATACTGAATGGAGAGCAATACTAATAAAAAAAATTATAGGAAAAAAGGAAGAAAGAAGCAGAGATGATTAGTGTTACTCAAAATCCAATCGAATACACTCAATCTATCTGATCAGTAAAAATCCAAGATTAAAAATTTAAAAATCTACCGTTAGTAAACTGAATATGGATTTACTTTTATAAATTTATAAAAATCCACAAATCGAAAAAAATATTTACTTAAAAGCTAAAACTTATAAATGTAGCATTACCACTTACTAATAAATAAATAAGTTAAAATGTATTTACATTAATATTATATTATATCTTATTTGATAATAATATAAAATAAAAGCAATTAAAAAATTGAATAATAAAAATAACAAATATTCAAATTTCTTTTTGGTGTTTTATATTTTCAAACTTTGAATTTATCATTCTAACTTTATTTAAATTTGAATTCGATCGATGGTAAAATTATTTTTATATTATTTATTTCATTAATTCATTCATTAATTGAATAGAATTAAAAATTTTAAGTTGTAAATCAATCCATAAAATAATAGATTGAATATAAATTGAGTCGAATCTGAATCTAATTTGTATGCGTATTGATTGGAGTAGATTAATTTTCATCAATCTATTAATTGGATTAGATTGAAAATTTAAAATCTATAAAACCATGGATCAAATATAAATTAATATTTAATCTATAAAATCTGATTCTCGAATATCCCTAGAGACGAAGAGAAAAACGGAGGAAGGAAATGATTACTAACAATTAATGCCATGACTTTTGTCATTAGTCAATAGAATAGTTAAAAAAAGGTTTGATCTAAAAATGTAAACTTGATATAAAAGTAAGAATGCTTCTTGAGGTTGGGGATTCGTCTGTAATATGTATATAACTATTGCGTTTCCATTCCGATTTAAGGTTATTATTTTTTAATTACACGCGACTATTATAAATTTTATATTACATGAGATTATTATTTATGTTTATAAATTAAGTTATTACTAAGACTAAGTTCTTATGAATTATTGTCTAAACTTTTAACTCTTACTAATATTCAAAAAATATTTATTTTATTCCACTCATACTTAGTAAGAGGAAAAACTATCTTAATTCAATTATACCTTATAATTAAGAAAATAATCATCCCTTAATATATTTGTGGGGACTTAAACTGCTACCCTCGTATTTAGAGGGCAACGACTTGACTTAAGGTACTTGTTACGTCTCAATGATACCCTAATATTCATCCAAGTTTCACTAGTGGTTATTTACGTTCAATATGAAGCAAAGCAATGCCAAAAGAGATCAATTGGCTCAACGATACTGTAGCTGGTAAAACAAAGAATTGAGGCATCGCGCGAGAGCAGAAGGATCTTTAACGATTGACAGTAATGAGCCCCCAAAGCAGTAATCTCTCGGGACAAATTCATAGTGGATAATTGCAAGCGTATATGAATAAATACTAGGGTGACAAAATAAATAAACAAATCAAATTTAAATTAAATTATAAACAAATTGGATTAAAGTTCTATTAATTTAGATTCGGTTAAGTTATTAAACGAATATTCAGTTCAATTAGTTTAATTCATTTAATAGAATGAATAAATGAATCGAATTGAAGTTAGACCCATTTACTATTCGTTTATCCTTACGAATCCTTAACTAATTGAATCAAATTTGGATTCGTTTATAGTTTGTCTACAAGTTACAATATTAATCTTCAAATTTGAAAAATTTAAATAAATTTAAGGATAAAAAATAATTTAATTAAACAAATAATAAACAAATAGGTTGTATTCGATTCATTTATGATTCTTTTATTAAACGAATCCCAAACGAATAAATTTATTAACATTTTCAAAATCGAATTCGATTTGTTTGATTACGAATCAAATTTTTTCAAACCCAAATCCATTTAATTTGTATTGAATTGAATCGAATAATGAATAAATGAATTCTGCCCCAGATTTTCACCCCTAATAAATACATCACTGGTCGTGAGACGGAGAACTCTGCCATTACATTGGCTGTATGGTCAGATTGCATGAGTTGCTACAACTTGTGGAAATGGCCTCCCAGATGCTGATATGCTTCCAAGCTTGGAAATGGTAAAATACCTATGATACGAGTTACTTCAAAGCTTTTGGTTAGGCTGTCTCCTAGTTTCTTAGAAAAATCAAATGCGTTTTAAGTTATAATTAATGTGAAAAGAGTATACTACTGGTATGGTCAACAAAATTGAAGCAGCCGGCCTTGGTCTGTAAATTGCTTCTTTCTTACTTTCAGAATACCATTTTTCAAATGAGCAGACAGAGTAGTGCTATTCGCTTTCTGGATGCTTCTTCTTTGGTCTCATTTATCATCGAGTAGTACTGCATTTCCTTTGAAATTGCGCTCTAAATGAGAATGAATTCAATTTAATTAACATTCTTATCTTTTTGCGGTTGACAATTTGGTGATTCAAGAAACATTGCGCTTGGAACCGCCGATGCGGTTGGCTTCGGCCAAGAGAGGCCTTCCATTTCAAGATATCAAGTTTACAGACGTGTGTTTCAATGCAGTCAATGTTAATCAATGATGCAACAACATCCCGATTTATGATTATGAGAGCCTCATGCGCACCCCTGAACGATTTGCAAATGGAGTTTCTAGGCTCATATGCCATTATGTGGAACTGGAACCTGGACATGGTGTCAATCTTCATGTAACCTGGGTATGATATTTTCCCGTTTCTGAGGAAACTGAGAGGCTCATTGCAGATTTATTTCACATTCCATGGAAATTAAGAAAGTTAGAACTTACATACATTACTTTGATTTTCTTAATTAGTATGAACAAATAAAAAATAATCAATTAATTAGAAAAAGAAGCCACTCCACAGATAGACTGTACACTTGCTCATCCCCTTTTTGTTTGTTGTGCTTGATACGGAGTTTATTTGCTTTCCTCCCGCTAATGGGTAGTTCGAAATTGGCGAAAATGGACCTTAGTGTTTGTTGGTCCATAATTGAGGCGTCCAAATTCAACCTTTAATACCATTGCACGACCTTGCCAGCCCATGTTAATTTTCTCACTTTGATTAGTGTGGTTCAGGGAAGGAAGTCACAAAGTTCAATCATTGCCCAGTTAGTTGAACGTCGCATTCGTTTTTTTTGCATATCTTATTATATAGCTATATTAAGGTAACTTTGTCTCCATTTGATTTTAAGTACCAATTAAAGATACTGAATTGAAAACCCGGTAAAAAAAAAAAAACATGCTAAATTCATATATGATTCTTTAACGGGTCCATTATAAAAGAAAACCATAATTATTAATCCGAAATTAAGTATTTGTCATTAGGATTTCAACGTTGCCGCACTAGCCACTAGAAAAATTGGTATAAAATGCTTCGGGGGATAAGCAAGTGAATCAAATTGAAGTTTGATAATGGCTGTAGTTTTGGGAGGCGTTGCGCTTGTGGTGTTGTGTCTACTTCTACACATGTACGATGCTTTGGTTTTAAAACCAAAAAGGCTGAGGGCTTTGCTACAAAGGCAAGGCGTCAGAGGGCCTTCTCCTTCATTTCTTTTCGGAAACATCTTTGAAATTAAAAGACTTCAACACCAAGCAGCTGCTGCAAAAGACCAACAAAAAGTTGGCATTTCTCATAATTGGCCACCGATAGCTTTTGCCTATCTTGACAAGTACAGAAAGGATTATGGTACCCCTTCTTGTCTCAGTCGTTTTCTTTTACGGAGTAATTGTTTGTACCTCACTACAAAACATTAACATTTTAACGTGTTCATTCATAATCACAGCATAGGGGAGAACAAGAATCGCTGTTATTGCTTTGCATACTGAGCGTTCTGTTCTTAGTTTAAGTTTTGGTTAAAGCAAATAACACTAACAGGGGCATTTTAATGGAAACGTGGGATTTTAAATCAGTAAGTTTTGTCTCTACTCTTTTCAAGCTTCAACCTTGTTAGGACCAAGCCGCCGCTCTTCAGAAGCCACCCCCATCGCACCCGCCGTTCGTTTCATCACCTTTTCCGTTAACCGTTGCCAAACTGAGCCTCCGCACCTACCGGCAGCAGGGAATAGCCAACGCCCCACCAGGCACCGGCAATTGAAAATAAAAAATAAGGATAAGAAAATTGGAAATCTCCTTTTCTTTTCTTTTCCTCTCTGCCCGGCATCCTTTTATTTTTCCGTTTTTTATTTCTTTTATTCTTTTATTCAAGGCTGTTCCTCTGATTCTGTCATTCTGAGGCTAGCAATGTCCGGATCACGCCGACATGACTGTGTTGGAGCCTTGAGGTGGCTTTAACAGTGGTTGGTGTATTGAAAGTTTGATGATTTTGAATGGTTAATATTTTTGTCGATAATATCTTTAATATTTTTGTCAAAAATTATTAGTTAAAAATTATACTTATTAGATATTATTAATTTTTTTTTACAATAATTGTATTTTAAAAGTTATAATATTTTAATATTTTTTAAAAATAATTAAGACACAAGCACATTACTAAAGCTCTTTACATGCACACACACACATACAATAAAATATCTTGTTAAGTGGCTTCAAAAATTTTAGTAGTTTTTATTTTGAGTTTCTCCCTATGTTGTATTACCATTGGATAAAATTTATTTATTGACCTACTTGTCCTTTTTTTTATATTTGAATTACCTATCTTTTGAATTATCTACTTAATTTTATTGTTCAAATACTCATTTTTGTTTATTATTTTATCTAATTGTAAGTTACACAAATGTGACTCAGACAAACTTTTTTTTTTCTTTTATGTATATTGTTTTGTTTTCTTGGTTTAATTCAGAGATTGGTTTTAATTTCTTTAGTCTAATCTAGTAATTGTATCGTGATTTCTTAGTAAGCACACTAGTAATTTACTCATTTCTTTTTTATAAAAATGTTATCTACACTTATAATAGTTGAGGTGGGTCAACTAAGTCAATCTCGGAAAATTCCTCATGTAACTTATTAAATTTAAATTTATAGAACTGCTTATTCTTTTTGAATTTAAGCAAGTTATAGTGATTGTAATATGTGTTTTTCTATGTGTTTTTTTTTAATTAGACACTTTAATTTAATACCAAACCTTAAGTATTGTCCTAGGTATTGTATTCGAACGCCATCTATTTGTTGATCTTATGAGCATTTTCAGTGCAATTTGCAAATTTTGTTTGAAAAAAAAAATTGGCAGGATCAACGTACATGTATTCAATGGGAAGCATCCAGATATTATGCACAACAGATGTGGATTTGGTGAAGGAAATAAACCAGTGCACGTCTTTAAGCTTAGGCAAGCCTTCCTATTTGTCCAAAGATCGCGGGCCTCTTCTGGGGCGAGGAATTTTAGCATCAAGCGGCCCACTTTGGGTCTATCAAAGAAAAGTTATTGCACCCGAATTATACCTCGAAAGGGTTAAGGTACAGAGAAAAAAGAAAAAAAAAAACTTTACAACGAGTAGTTTACCTTTATCATCTGGCTAACCAAAAATTTTCCCAATTTAAAATGTGTTAGCAAGCCGCATTTGATAATTCTTCTAATGTATGCAAAAGTATTTCATTAAACTAACAATGCCTTACGCAAACTTTATTCAAAAAGGTGATGGTGAAACTAATGGTGGATTCAACAATTTCCTTAGTAAAATCTTGGGAGAGTAAAATTGAAAGTGAGCGTGGAATTGCTGAAATTAGAGTGGACAGGTACATGCAAAGTTTGGCCGCAGATGTAATTTCAAGAGCTTGTTTTGGAAGCAATTATTCCAAAGGCCAAAAAATATTTTCAAAGTTCGAATGTCTTGTGGTAGCCATGTCTAAGGGAGCTGTTGGAGTTCCTGGCTTAAGGTACAACAATCAATCTCAAAATTTTTATTATCTTTTTCACATGGGTGTAAAGTGATCACTTGTGCCATATATATGATCATGTGAATTACAGGTACCTGCCCACCAAAAACAACAGAGACATATGGAAATTAGACAAAGAAATCAACTCAATGATATTGCAAGTAGTGAAGGAACGAAGTCAATCTAGTTCCCATGAGAAGGATCTCTTACAAATGATACTTGAAGGTGCTAAAAGTTGTGGTTGCTACAATGGTGTTCCCTTGAGTATTTCTCGTGACCAATTCATTGTGGACAACTGCAAGAACATATACTTTGCTGGGCACGAGACCTCTGCGGTCACGTCCTCGTGGGCATTAATGTTATTAGCTGCATATCCAGAATGGCAGGATCGTGTTCGTGCTGAAGTGCTTAGAGTTTGTAAAGACAGATGCCTACTGGATTCTACTAAGCTTTCGAGTATGAAAACGGTACGTATGTATAAACAAGTCTGTAGTCAATGTTTTTCACATTATAAATTGGTGTCACATTGTCATGTGGTGGTGTTTGATTCTAAGTACGTATTATAATCATCATTTTTTTTTTCCTGTCAGCTAACAATGGTGATTCAAGAGACTTTGCGACTATACCCGCCTGCAGGATTTGTATTCAGAGAAGCCCTGGATGATATCAAGTTTAAAGACATTGTGATTCCAAAAGGAATGGGAATCCAGGTACCGATCCCAATACTACAACAGAATCCTGAGGCTTGGGGCTCCGATGCTAACGAGTTTAACCCAGAAAGATTTGCCAACGGCGTTACGGCTGCATGCAAGTTTCCACAGGCATATATGCCATTTGGTGCAGGGCCTCGCGCTTGTGCAGGCCAGCATTTCGCCCTAGCAGAGTTGAAAGTGATTCTTTCTCTGCTTCTTTCAAAGTTCAGGTTCTCCCTGTCGCCAAATTACAAGCACTGCCCTGTTGTAAGGGTAAATATAGTGCCCGTAAATGGAATTACACTCCACGTCAGGAGGGTTTGATTTCTCGTGCTTCGATGTCTGAGCATATTGTTATTTGAACGAATAATTTGTATTTGGTGTTATTACAAAGTCAAATTCGAAACTTTTGTCGAATAAAGTAGATTAGTTTAATTTTCTTCTCTTCAATTCAATCCCAAAGGTAGTTCCGAACACACAAATGTACTCTAAAATCAATTTTATAGCCACTACAAGTAACTGTATTAGTAGTCAAAGCCACAAAATTATTACCCTAGAAAGAGTTGAATACCATGAAGAAGGCTTCAGCTGAGAGAGGGTCACAGAGAAAACATACTGAGAGAGGGCCACAGAGAAAAGTCACAGCCCTTGCCGTTGTTCAACTGGAAAAGGCTTCTCTTGCCATTTTTAAAGATTATAAATACCTGCGAAGTGCTAATGCTATCTGCTACAAGGAAAAAAAATTCAGCCTTGGAATACTTTGAGAAGATTTCATTTAGAACATTGGATTGCGTTTCAATCTCAAGGAACTGAAGAAATGTGAACAGATACAAAGGTCCATGAGTCCATGACCAACAAAGCAAACTAAATATTGACTTATTGTTCACACCTCAATATAATTATTTAGGAAAATACAGTATTTATCTCATCACTCAATGGAAGGAAAATCTCATCATCTCTCCAGGTTTACAGAAGAACCATATTAAGCTCATCCAAAGCTTCCTTGTCCAGAAAAAAAAAATGAAAATAGACAAAGTTCATAACAATGTGTTATTCAGTATACAACCTGGGCTGAAACTCAATTGAACTGTATGCCTCATGCAACAAGATAAGGATAACCACTCCATATGAGCTCAAAATTTAACCAGTTAATAACTATGGTTGGGTATAATGGAGAAGGATCTCCTAGGAGGAGTTCATGAGAAGAAGGACCTGCTTCTATTGCGTTCCAACCGAGCTTCCCTCTGTTGACACCACGAAAAGTATAATAACAACATGAGATGCACAGTTCAATGCAGGCTCTATCCCTCTTACTTTTTTTCCTCTTTTGGGTAGGATTAAATGCTGTAGTGAAGATGTCTATGGAAGGGGGAAAAAATGGCACAATGAAAAATAGCATATGAAAAGTCAAGAGAAAATGTAATACCTCCTTTTTCTTGCATTCTTTATAAACATCAAAATGTTCTTGACATTTACTCTTGTCTGTACTAAATTCTTCCAGACCTGAAAAGTGTAAGTCAGGATTATATTTAGGCCAAATGTTATTATTAAAAAGAAAATTTTAAGCTGTTAAAATATGGCAAGACCAATATGCAAATTTCCAAAAGCCCTAAAATAAAAGAAAGCCTATGTGAAAAATTTAGAAGGTGACAACCATCGATGTCTAAGAATGAAAGGTTGGGAGCTGTCTTATTTAGAGCTTTAGTTTCCTTAGCCAGCAATCTTAAGGACACTAGATCAGTGGTGTAATCTTGTGGACAAAAAAATGGAGAAACAAATGAGGAATAATGATTCAATAGACCAGAGAAAAAAAAAATGCATTTTTAGATAATCATCTAAACTCTTTATCTTGTCCTTATCGATTCCATTCACCAGTTATTTCTAAACTTCAGTTCCAACTTGAAAAGGTGCTTTGAGATTATGGGCAGTCAAATAGTTTAATAGACCAATCAGGGAGGCATTTTGAACACAGCCATGCTTATGTTCAAGCAATGCAAAATGAGAAGCTTCTAGGCATGATCTTGCCTTTTCGTCACTTAACAAAAACTTCTAGGAATCTTTACTACCAAGGGGAATTTAAGGCCCCAATACCTGTTCATAATCATGAATCACAATAGTCCATAGGTATCAACTTGAGAATGAGTGAATAACATGGACATATCTTAAACATCAAAAAGGCCACACGTACATGCCATTACGTACATTCAAAGTCTAGCAACGGGAACAAAATTAAAGATCAAACATAAAGCTACGCTATTTGCACAGAAATCACCATATTAACGTTGAATGGAAACAAGATTGAAATAAAATCGCAATCATGGAACTGAACAACTGCTAACTAATTTGTCATAATCATTCCAAAACCATCCAAATAAATACCAAGTAGCAAGATTGAAGACCAAAAACCAATCGCTAATTAAATCTAAAGATTACAAACGACGTGATTGAAAGAAATAGGATAAAGTTGAGAAAGAAATAAAGAGGAACTTACATTTGAGAGAGGCAGTGTACTGAGGGTAACATTGAGAATCTGAAATTCTCGCAGCACTTGCGTATGTCGGTGTATCAGTTGCAGGTCCCGACGCCATGCTTGTGTCTTGTTCGTCAATGCTCACTCTTTATCTGTTCCGGTTGCGTTTCAAGTTCTTATTTATTTTTCATGTTGTTTGGTTATGGGTGGCAAAATAGTGGGCCGGATGGAGCATTTTACAGCAGAGCTCCTGACACCCTGCGAAAATTCTTTTCAAGCCCCACCTTTTTCGCGTTTTTAAGAAACCCGAACTTGTTGCATTCATAGCTTCTCTCTTAACCAAAATTAGAGGAGAGGACAAAAGATACAATAGAGTTTTAATTAAATTCAAATATCATCTAGAATAAGTTAATTAAATTTTAAATATACTTTTTTCATAATAAAGAGATAATTTATTTCTTCATTGTTTTAAAATAGTTTTAAATTTATAAAAAATTCATTATATCATATATTAATTATATATTTAATATGATTTATTTAATAATTATAAGTATTTATTTAATTTCATAAGCTCTTATCATTTTCTTTTGTTATTTTTTAAATAATAT
The DNA here is from genome assembly GCA_030449875.1 of Aegle marmelos. NCBI lineage: Eukaryota > Viridiplantae > Streptophyta > Magnoliopsida > Sapindales > Rutaceae > Aegle > Aegle marmelos. The sequence continues at coordinate 414,610 of JASUUL010000115.1, forward strand.
TTTAAAAGTTTAAACAAATTATTTTACTTTTATTAGTAAAAGTATAATTTTAGACTTTTGAGAACAGATATTAATTTTTTTAAATGTTAAAATATCTAAATCATTCTCTATTTATTTAATAATGTTATTTTATTTTTTATAACATAATTTTAAAAAATTTATCTAATTTTATATAACTTTAAAAAAAAATTTCATTAATAACTAAATAACTAAAATGTTAAAATATCTAAATCATTCTCTATTTATTTAATAATGTTATTTTATTTTTTATAACATAATTTTAAAAAATTTATCTAATTTTATATAACTTTAAAAAAAAATTTCATTAATAACTAAATAACTAAAATGTTTTGAGAAAAAATTCCACTTATAAAAATCATATTTAAATAAATTATACTTCAAAAATACTAAACGAAACTTAAAATTTTAAGATAATAGGCTCCATGATTAGGTGTAAAGATATTTTTAATTTAATTTAATTTAATTTATCCTTTTATGTAATTTCAACTAGTAATAGAACTATGTATGCAGAAACGGGATTTTATAAGGATCTTACTTGCTCCTTTTGATTTTTAAGAATTTAATTATGAAAAGTAAAAGAAATTCATTAAAAACACAAGTTTAACCTGTACAGTTACATCAGTAAACGATTAATTTATTTGAACGATCTTTTAGCGAACCTCTTTTTTCTTTTTTTCTTTTTTTGGGATATTAGAGAATCAAATTTGGGACTTGCACGGTTGAACTTTTGCATTACCTTATAGAGTAATTATCTTCAAAAATTAATTGGTAGATCCAAATTCAGTAAACATTGCATTCATCCATTTGATATGGAGATTACGAATGAAAGAGTCGAGTGAGAAAGCAATGTAGGCATTTGTAAAGAGATTTGACTGTTGAGAGAGAGAGAAAGGGGACGGTGGGTTTAGTTGGATAGTTTTGTCTTTTACTATAATTGCACAGGTGAGGGATTTTACATGGTTGATTGACGGGGTGCCAACCTTGGATAGTTCTGTCTTTAATCCATTTTACAAGGGATTTTACGAGTAGAATGTCGCTTGTAATTTCCCTCTCATCAATATATTCTAAGTAAAGACAGAGTTATAAACTGTCATATTTCAATTTATTTTGCACAATTGATGTAGATAATTTAATTGTTTGGACTAATAACAATTGGTTTACATAATTTATTTTAATTATTTTATATTTTTATTCAATTATTAAACTTAAAATATATTAATTTATTTAAAAGAAATTTATATAAAAATTTATAATTTTATCATCATTTATGATTCTTTCTCTCTCTCTCTCTTCAATATGCACAATTGACTTTCAGAAGTTATTATTATTATTATTTTTTAAGTCTTGGAAAGTTGGTGTGAATTTGAAGAATGCTCAAATTTTTTAGTAGAAGTAAGAAAAAACTTAAGAGAAAAATAAAGATATGAGACAAAAGACAATTTAAGAAGGTAAGAAGATTTACAAATGAAAATAATGTTTATAAAAAAATAAAGAGAGAGAGAGAAAGAAAGATGATACACTTGGTTTTAGGTAGAGTATAATTTAAAAAAGAATTTTTAGAGAATTTTGGAGGGTCCAATTGTAATAATCATCATGTTGGACCGAAGACAGATGATCAAACTACCGGCCCAGCCATTACTTGTCATTCAAATTTTCGCAAAGCGCGTGTTGGAACGTGACTCTCGTGCTGCTAGGAAATTAAAAATGAGCCTGGTGGGGAGTTGGGACCCAGATAATCATTCGACCGTGACGGGATATAGATGTGCCAGGCGCACGCGCTCTTTTCAAGTCCGAGAACATCTACCATCAGTCCAATCACACACAGTGACACAGCGCTGAAAAAACATAGCATAGCAGGAATTGGCAAAATTAAATAGCAAACATAAAAGATTTTCAATTTCTAATTTCCTAATACCGGAGGTGCAAGGGCATACACATGCTGTCAAGGCGCGTAAAGAGCGAAGAAAATTTATCATACTCGAATATGATGACTGATATGTGGAAACATTGACATCGATGGGGTGTAAATTGCAATAATACTCAAATGGTAATGGAGCCTTTAGTTTCCAGTTTGCCTCTCTGATAGCTCAAATTAAAGTGACGCCCCAACCCTTCCCACTTCTTTACGCTTCTCCCTCTCAAGCTCAAACAAAATCGCGAGGTTAGACAAATTTTGCATTCGCTTTTTGGTCCACATGGTATTGAGTATTTGAGTCCCCACGCCACGCCCTCTACATAAAACTTGAGACCTACTCTCTCTGTGACGCTGACTCTGACAGAACAGAGAGGTCGCCTAGTCTCGCGTCAGTGAAGTTGTTTATGGGGCAGCTGTAAAATGACTAGCACAACAGCATCGGCATCAGCACCAGCACCAGCATCTTCAACAACGACGACAACAACAGCAACCAAGTTCATCAAATGTGTGACGGTTGGAGATGGTGCCGTTGGCAAGACATGTCTCCTCATCTCTTACACCAGCAACACTTTCCCAACTGTATTAACTCCCTTTAAAATTTTGTTTCTTGGTCTTGTTTTGATGTGCATTTGGTTAGTAAAGGATCTTGCTTTGTGGGTTCTGTGACAGGATTACGTGCCTACTGTCTTTGATAACTTTAGTGCTAATGTCATGGTTGATGGCCAGACTGTGAATTTGGGTCTCTGGGACACTGCTGGTACTCTCTCTCTCTCTCTTTCTCTCGGTTAATTTTATAGTTTGATTTTCTTGTTTGCCCTTTCTCTATGACCAACTATTGACAAACTGGTTTTATTTATTTTATTTAAATTTTATTAGCTAGAATTCGTTAATATTCTCATACTTGCTTCTGAAAGATTGGTTTTTTGATTCATCATTTGATATGAATCTGATGCAACATAAGCTTGAACAATACCCAGAGAAGAAAATATTGAATCTTGCAAAACTTGTCAGTCGGATTGTTTTAGAAATTCAGACTTTGGTTCTAGTGGTGACAATCAGGAGGATAATTAAACTGCGATCAAAGATGCTTGGAAGTTTTAGAGAGTTAACGCTTAGTAGTTTTTCCACTACAAAAGAAGATAGAGCTTCTGTAAAATTGAATAGTTCAGGTAACCTGTCAAGTGTGAAAATCTAGAGGTGTTGGAATGCGGACACAGCCTTGTCAGCTTCAACCTTTTCATCTGCTTTTGAATAGCAAAAGCAACCCTAATTCAAGAGATTATTAGTTTACTTTTATTTTCAAGTTAATGTTCAGCAAATGGTATGATTTTGCAAAAGTGACCAGCTAAAAAGTGGAAGGATAAGGATTGTCTATAATTCTTGGTTTTTAAATAAACTAATTATGCAGGTCAGGAAGATTATAATAGGCTGAGACCTTTAAGTTACAGAGGAGCCGATGTTTTCATTCTCGCTTTTTCTCTCATTAGTAGGCCTAGTTATGAGAACATCTCCAAAAAAGTAAGCTTCTTCTCTCTCTCTCTGTCCCTCCCCTTCTCTTTCTCTTTCTTTTTCTTAATTTAATTTGGGAACCAGGTCCTCCTAGAGCTTAACTTTCAACCATGCATGATTGGAGCATGTTTATATACTTCTCTGATTCTTCTCTATGCGTTGTTTCTTTTTCCTTTCTCCTTGTGCCCCCCTGTTATGTTGGAGAAGTGGGTCCCGGAGCTGAGACATTATGCCCCATCAGTGCCCATTGTTCTCGTGGGGACAAAACTAGGTGATATACTCCTCCATTAATTGATTTATTGATTCTGTGAATGGGTATTTCCGTTACTGTCATTCCTTTGCATTCAAGTTTCTCAATGCTCTTTATAATTGTGTGTTTGATGAAAGAACTTAAAGTCAAATACAATAAAGTCCCTTTCCATCCTTTTTTTTTTAAAAAAAAAATTTTGCTGCTCTTCTCCTTTTCGAGGGTTTCTAAGCTTAGTTTTGTGCTTGTGCCTCAACATTTGTCCATTTTCTTTCTACTGCTTCATACACACATACTTTTGCATATGCATGCATGGTAGGTAAATGAACATTTTCAATCCTCAAAAATCTTTTACAGTAGCCTGTTTGTATGTATTTGTGCACACCCACCTCCCCATCTTTGTGTATACATAAGTGAGCACTTGAAACTATGGACCCTTCCTGCTGTTAATACATGGTTATGTGATGTAGCAGATCTTAGAGAAGACAGACAGTTCCACTTGGATTATCCCGGGGCATATACTATTTCTACAGAACAGGTAGGCTTCCAACTACCACGGGGTTTACCTTTCCAGAGGGCAGAGGCATGCATATATGGGTTTTGTTAATGTTGTTTATATGTTTACCCAAAACAAAGTGATCTCAAGCTATTGTGGCATGAAGAAATGAACCAAAATGATATAGTTCCTAAGTAGCACTGCAAAAACCTTGATTCTACAACTTATCAATTTACACATGACAAACACAAGTATGAAAGATGTGAGTGGGGCTGTATCTAATTGGTAAATGTAGCTGAATCGCAAGTTCGTTTTACCTTGCTATTATGCAAACTTTTAGCTGCAACTGCAAGAAATCTATTCAAAATTAAAAGTAGTGCTCAAGACAGCCTGTCTGGGTTATTATCATTTTCCGAATCCTATACATTTATATATTATCCATTACCAGGGTCAAGAACTCAAGAAGCAAATAGGAGCATTGGCATATGTTGAGTGCAGCTCGAAGACACAGCAGGTTTTTGCAATCAATCAATGTTCCAACTAACTTTGTGTTATAATATACTTGTGCAAGATCACTATAACATACCTGAATCACTTTTTGAGGTGCTCATCATTGACCTTATTAAAGCTATTTTTGACAAAATTGCAGAATGTGAAGACAGTGTTTGATGCTGCTATCAAGGTGATCCTCCAACCTCCAAAGACTAAGAAGGAAAGGAAAAAATTGAGACTATGCTATGTTCTTTAATCAATTTCCATTAGGTGTTGTCAATGTCGAGTTAATGGCTATGCTTCTCTGTCTTTTGTGCATTCTGATTCATTCTTTACTTCTTTCGGGTGACTTCTCTTGATGGTTCATCATATCTATGTATAATAATAGTTGACCTGTGGTTTAATATATTCTGGATTCTCTTAATCAATTTACTTGTGAAATTGCATTTTGTTGTCTATATTTTTGTATATTCTTTTCAATCTTTTTTTTTTTTAATTTTAGATAATGATTATTTGAAGTTTGGATAGTTCTCTAATTTAAGAATCCGCTCCAAACATTTTTTGTTTGATAATATTACATGTATCAGAGCTTATCTTGAGTATTAAATTCATCCCAAATCTGACATGCCATTTATTTAATAGATGACAAATTATTTTAATTTTCAAAGTAATTTTTTTTATATGAATTGTGGAAATTTTAGTAAAACAAAATAGAAGGGAAAGAAAATATAAAAGGTTACATGAACAAATATTTGGGAAAATCCAAAGAATCTTCTAGTAGACTCTTTCAAATAGGAACCAGTGGATCATCTCAGCAATTATAACATGCAGAAGAGACTCTAAAATTAAGAGAAATTCTAAAATTAAATTTAATTACACATATGATATGTGATTGTATTATTTTTAATATATTCTACAATTCCTCATAAAATTAGTTAAGAGTGCCAATGTAGTAATTAATTTTTCTTCACAAAAGATAAGAGAGTGGAACTCCTTAATCGTCATTTCCCGCAGTGAGAGAATAACTAAGAAATTAAGGTATATATGCATGATATGTATAATTAAATTTAATATAACTATTACTTACATAATAATTTTTATAAAAATGTACACATGTCATAGTATTATTTATTTATTAGATGGCTGATATGTTATTTTTAATATATTTTAATGACTAACATGGTATTTTTAATATATTCTAAAATTTCTCAATAATATAGATTTAGAATTTTTGCAAGTTGTTTTGATGCCCAAGAGACATGGTTAAACAAAAAGATAAAGTACTTCCCGAATATAAGCAATTTCATTTCATTATTTTATGATTTCTATCAGCAACAAAATGAATGTATAACTTTTTGTATAAGCTTTGAGACATGTAGAAAAAGAAAACAAAATTGTTCAAGATATATGCATCCAGTTTATTTTACCCCCAAAGTGCAACCAAACATAGATCATAAATACTACTGATCGCGAAAATGAACTCACTTTGGTATAAAATTATGCATTAATGGCGTTATCGTAGACTTTAAATACCTAATTAATTGATATTATTGGACTGCCATAGACAGCTCAGAAAATTAAATAATATATTACTCCCCCCGCCCACCCCCCCCCCGGCCCGGGGGGGCCCAAAAAAAAAAAAAAAAACAAATCGATCTTGTACAAACTCTCACTTTAGCATGATCATAAATCATTTGCCCCCTAAAATCAAGTGGTGGTGACAAGTAACATCCTTCAGAGTCCAAACTAGTTTTGATTTCCTATCTTCGGACATACCAATTTTCCGGGCCGCCATAGGAATAGAATTTGTCCTACGAAAATTACTCAAAATTTTGTGCAAAATTTTTTCAAATATTAAATCACAAAGATGCGTGTCAAACATAATATATAAAGTTTGACCAAAGCTGAAAACAAAGATGTTTGGGACTCTAATTACTAATAAATTACTTAATAATGGCCGCAACTTACGTGGCATCATCAGATAGTTCCCCAGAAACTGATACACTCGTGGCGGGATTAACCATTCGCATGCATTTTTGGATAAGCTTCAACTAAGCTATAGAATTGGCCGCAGAATAATCTGGGACAATAACATATGACTCCTCCTAATTCCTAAATATGTACAATACATGGGTGACGTACATCAACACAAGTATTGCCCCCACAAGTTCAAGTGTGTTTAGTGTATAATTATTTCGACTTGTTTAGACGCAACTTTTAAGTGAGACATTGTTACATAGTATTAGCCCAATACATATACAAATAACTATGTAGAATAAATATCTAGTCGGGACATGTGAGGTCAACACAAATTAATTGGCCATTTCTGAATTTGTCAAAATTATGATGATTAAATTTTTAAACTTAACTAAATATCTGTTTATACAAATATTGTAAAATATATGAAAATACTGTTAAATTAGTTAGCTAGTGGTACAATTAATTAATAAACAGTCGTATTAATTTTTGGAATTATTGAAATAAGTATTAGGTTAATTCCATATCAATTTAAATTTGAGGCTACCGTGTATTTTAAGGATCACGTCAAATTAGTGTCTGTAATGCAAAAAGTATTGTTAATATATAGAGCACCGGAGGGTATTTAATATCACACACACACATATATATATATATTTATCCTAGTAAAACTTAGAGATCCGGGCGTGATTCTCAAATTAATCAAAATTCTAAATTTACCACGTAGCTTTAAAAAAAGTATTTATAATGTGTATTTGTTGTAACTGCAGGTAGCTGTAAAGAATAACACGTGCAAGCAAAACTAAAATGAAACGGTGCGAATTTAATGGGACCTCCAATCTCAGTCATCTCATCAGCTTCATTCCATCTGCATGAGCATTCTACTCATCATTAATTCCTCTCCTTGATTCTCTTTCTCAAAACAGATCGTTGAAAATATTAGACCCGTCAGAACCTTACGGTTTTCTTGAGTGATCGATCATCTTGTGATCACATTCAGTGCAAATATATTATACATACATATGAATCATGAAAGAAGCAAATAGCATGAGAGATTCAAATCCTATGAAACAGTTATTATGCCAAATGGATTATTCCAAAATATCCCTGGGAAATTTGTTCATCGTCTCTCTTCTCTTCGCAGGGGTCCTTTATATTTGCATCTGGTCTCCGTCGAGATCAAACCCTCTGTTACCGTACCAAAAACCCCAACGCCTCTGCCCGCATACCAGACTCGTAAGTGAACAAATAATCATTCATTTGTGATCATCATCATCATCATCATATCACTTTTTATATTTTAATTATTATTGTTATTATATATCTGGGTAGATGATCGATCATTAATTAATTCAATAATTACATGGGTAGTATTATGTGAGTGCATGTTTAGATTAATATTTAATGATAATAAAATAAAATAAAATAAGAAAAATTTTGCAGAAAACGATCAAGCTTCCAATAGATGAACTTGAATTGGCATTGGAAGAAGCGGCAATGCCGAACAAGACAGTTATAATCGCGGTGGTGAACAGGGCTTATGTGGAGCAAAGCATTAAGGCTGATACGACAATGTTGGATCTCTTCTTGGAGAGTTTTTGGTTAGGGGAAGGGACACGCCCGTTGCTCGATAATCTACTCATCGTCGCTGTCGATCAGACGGCCTATGATCGCTGCCTCTTTAAGCGTCTGCATTGTTACCGATTACTGACGGACGGCGTTGATTTCGCTACTGAGAAAGTTTACATGTCACAAGATTTCATCAAGATGATGTGGAGGAGGACTAATTTATTGCTGGATGTTCTTAAACGTGGATACAGCTTCATCTTCACGGTATGTACTTTTCTTTTTTTTTTTTTTTTACAACATTCCGTTTGCATATCATTATGATTATTGCATGCAATCTAAATTGCCAATTATTATTTTTAATTTTGATTTGCAAATTAAGGTTGTTCAGTTGCTTGGCGTTTAAGGTAGGTTAATGCTGCGATCGGGATTGGGGGTTGTGGGGGTGCCGCCGACGACTAGGTTTAATTGATAAAATCGACTGCGGTTAGGCGTTTAAATTAATTTGACTTTGTCTTTGCCCAGGGAACTGAGGTGTTTTTTTAAGTTCGTTCCCGGTGAGGCCTCTGTGCCACTCAGGATTTTTCACACGTGGGGGGAACGTCGGTGGGTTATTTTAATATTTGTTCTCCCACTGTTTAGTCACATCAAATTCCACGATATTTTAATTGAATTGTCGATAATCATGGATTATGCGACTCTTTCATGAGTCAGGACCATCTAGGTTCCTGACCATTCATTTTCAAAATCCAGAGAGTAATTATGTGGGCCGAAACTATTTTCTTGTCTTAGGCTAGCCGCCGACACTATTTTCGTGTCTTAGGCTAGCAGCCGGGCTGAAAATTACTAGGGATTTGTCAACAGTCCAATTTCACCATTGAAGCAAATGTCTAGTAAGGCTATGATTCAACTCGCCGTGCTCATCACACAAAGTAACGATCTTGATTTGTCAGCAATCCCCATCCCTCGCGGCGTAGAGCTTTGAACTTGTAAAGACTTGCTTTGGAGACCGTCTGAACCGCAAACTGATTTCTTTTTCGTATATTCTGGTGGGAGTAGGCTTGAAGTTTGCAATTCTTCCCATGGTTTGTTACTTTGCCATCTCTAGTCTGTAAGATACTCGGGTACCCTTGACCTTGTCTTCTCATTTTCTAGCTGCGTGCTGCACTTGAATTCCGTGTTGCAGCACCTGGTAATACTGGTTGAGATTTTCTCTGGCTCACCTGTGTGCTGTGTCTTGGGCGAAAGGGAGGCAATTAACATTAGTCAATGAAATATCAACAGAATTAAATGACTTGGTTTTATTTTAAGTAACACTATATTAAAATTACGGTAAATTAATATCATATACGCATGTAGACAAGACGTTTTCGTTTATGTATTGCTTTTGGGCACTGGGAATCATTGCAGGACACTGACGTGATGTGGATGAGGAATCCGTTTGTTATACTGGACAAAAACGAAACCGAAGATCTCCAAATCAGCGTTGATGAATACAACGGGGACCCACGGTCTCAAAAGAATTTAATCAACACAGGCTTCTATTTCATCAGATCAAACAACAGAACCATCGATTTATTCGGCAAATGGTATGGCATGAAGGATAACTCAACGGGCATGAAGGAGCAAGACGTGCTGCTGGAGTTGATGAGAAAAGGCATCTTTAAGCAATTGGGCATGCGGGTTAAATTTCTGGACACACAGTATTTCAGTGGGTTCTGTCAGGATAGCAAAAACATTTGGTCTGTGACCACCGTGCATTCCAATTGTTGCCGTCATATTGATGCTAAAGTCAGTGATCTCAAGTTTGTTCTTCGTGATTGGAAGCGCTACAAGGCGCTCAAAGCTAGATACCCAACCATGGGTCGTAACAAAACCACGACCTATCGGTGGTCCCCACGCAATGCTTGTAAGAATTCCTGGAAACAGGAACACGGCACTTCTAATTAGAAGATGAATATCTTTTTTTTTTTTTTTTAATTTGTTAGATCAATTCAATCTCTCTCTACTTTAGGATACCCAAGATTTTATGATTTGTACAAGATTTTTTATAGTCAAAATTTTCACATTATTTGCTTATTTATTTAATCATTTTCTCGTGGGCTAGACCATTTTCATGAGAAAAGGCTCAATCTTAAAACAATTGTCTTGTTTAATTTACACACGGTATTTTCAATATAAAGTTAATTTTATTTATATGATTTTCCAAATTATCTTATGTTATTTTGATAGTGGTCATAAAATAAGATATGATCAATTATATATTAAAAATAATAAACATAATTTATCTATACATAAATTACACAAAATAAATAGAATGAGAACGCTCATATAAAATGATAAAATTAATAAACTAAATAAAATTATATTTTAGTGAAATGTTTCTTGTTTCTCTTGTGTAGTTTTATATTTTTATGTGTAAATAACATTACTCAAGAAATATTTATATAATAATAAAAAAATTTTATAAAAATTTTCTTTATAAATATTTTTACTTAATTATATATTATAATTAAAAAATTTAAATTTTTATAATATTTTTATAAATATTTAAATTATTATTTTTATAATTACAAAGACAGCAACCATCTCTCATTTTACCACTCGGCTATCCGTTATGGGCCGATATTAAATTCTGGAGCAATACTAAATTTTGCTGCTGAATATAGAAATTATATTTTATTTCATTAAAAAATTTTTTCTAAAAAAAGAAATTTGTCCTTTCCAATTCTATATATATTATAACTTCCTGCTTACACGTGTCGCGTTGCAATGCTGGTGACTGGATGGACAAAAATCGAAGATCCTATACTTCAGGTTATGTCATAAAGCCAAAAATTGATTATTAATTGGTTTCAAAGTTAGCGCTGATGAGCTTTAATCCTCCGTATCACGCATTACAGATAACTATTCAATTTCTCTAAAACTTCACTAATTATTTACCGACAACAGCGGATCAAGCGGTCAATAAAACACTTGCGCTCGTTCTCCCTTTCAGTCTTTGGCACGGAAAAGAATCAGTTAGTTCCATATTGCGCAAACACATCATCCAGCTTTATTGTATATTTAGGGTTTTTTGGGTTCAGTCTCCCTAATTCGTTCTCAATCAAATTGGTGAAATTGGGGTTCTTTTTCACATCAAATTGTGGGGCATCTGCTTCTTGTCAATTAAGTTAGGGATTCTTCTTCCAATAAAGGCGATAATGCCACCGCGAACGGTGAAACGAGGAGGAGCAGCGGGGCCGAGGAGGACGGCGAGAGCTACGAGAGGGACGGCGAAGCAGCAGGCAGAGGTCGCTGAAGACTCGGTTAAAGTAGAGGAGATTCCGGTGAAGGAAGAAAAAAAGGCGGCTGTTGAGGATGACAATAAGCCAGTTGTTGTTGAAGACGAACCGAAATCCGATGTCAATGGCTCGGTTCCTGCCACGCAAAGTAAGTTTCTCGATTTTTCGTTGGTTTGATTTTGATTCAGATCGAACGCTATCAATTTTTATTCAGATCGATTTTTCGTTGTCAAAATTATTTGAAATTATGTTTCCCATAAAGATTTATGTAGTGTTTTGAGTTGTCTTTATTTTTGAAAAATTGTGCTTTTCTTAGTTGGTTTCCTTGTGACTGAATGCTTCAGTTTTGGTTCTCCATCAACTTGCTTAGGCCTAATAGTTTGAGAAGATTTTTGTTTCGATTGTGTATTTACAAATGGAAATTATAGCCAGTATTTAAGTATGATAAATATTTTGTAGCTTTAGGACTTGTGAGAGATAATTTATGGGTTTTTAGTATTGGAAAGGATAAGAAGCAATTTGAGTCTTTCTTGACTGGTCTAGTTGGTCTGCCTTTGTTTTTAATGGCAGAAGAAGATGACGTAAAGGAGTCTGTAGATGAGTATGAAAAGGATGAGCGGTTAGACCTGGATGATAATGAACCTGAATACGAACCTGAAGAATATGGAGGGGTGGATTATGATGACAAGGAAACAGAACATGAGGATGTTCAGGAAGTAGGGAATGAAGAGGATGAACATGATGAGGAGAATGTTGGTGAGGAAGAAGAGGATGATTTAGCAGAGGAAGAAATGGAAGATGTTCCTGAGGAACACGGACAAGGTGAAGAGGAAGCTGAGAATGCTGTTGAGGAAGCAGAGCGTCCTGGGATGGTTGATGCAGAGGAAGATGACCATCATGAAATGTTTCAGGAGAGGCGTAAACGTAAGGAGTTTGAAGTTTTTGTTGGTGGCTTAGATAAAGATGTGGTTGAGGATGATCTTAGGAAGGTTTTCAGTCAAGTTGGTGAGGTCATAGAAGTCAGGTTGATGATGAACCCACAGACAAAGAAGAATAAGGGGTTTGCTTTCCTGCGTTTTGCAACTGTGGAACAAGCAAGACAAGCTGTTACAGAGCTCAAAAATCCTGTGGTAAATTCTTATCTGCCCTCTCATCAACAGAGGCTAAAGCTGTCTTCCTGTTTGATAAATTTTATTATCTAAATTACTTCAATTCCAGATCAATGGCAAACAGTGTGGTGTTACTCCTAGTCAAGATAGCGACACTCTTTTTCTGGGTAACATTTGTAAGACATGGACAAAAGAAGCTGTAAGTATTGTGGTATATCCTGGTGTAAAAATTAGGCATAAAGTTATATTATAAAGATAACCGGCTATTAGAAGACATTATACCCTGACTAGCCTTTAACTCTTTTTTTCAGTTGAAAGAGAAACTGAAACATTATGGAGTTGACAATGTTGAAGATTTGACTTTGGTAGAAGATAGTAACAACGAGGGAATGAATCGAGGGTTTGCCTTTTTAGAATTCTCATCTCGTTCAGATGCCATGGATGCTTTTAAGCGTCTTCAGAAGAGGGATGTGTTGTTTGGTGTCGATAGACCAGCAAAGGTTTCTTTTGCTGATTCCTTCATTGACCCAGGCGATGAAATTATGGCTCAGGTAAATGTTTGGGTGATTCTTCTGCATTGCTTGTTGGGTTAGTCTCAATTCTTGCCGGTATAGCCCGTCTCTGTTTGCTGAATGTAATGCAGAGAGTTATTGTGGCTCTGTGGATATGATGTATGGCTACTGGTTAGTTAATACAAGATTTCGTACTTCTGAGTCACGCAATAAACTTATTGCTAGCCAAAATCATATTTTCCTGTCTTGAGGATATATTATCTGAGGGATTAGTTCTGATAACTTAAATGTAACGTTTGTTTATGCTAACTGTGTTGTTGTTTGTGAATTTGGAAGATGTATGCATACAAGTGTTTGGAGGTTGGTTTTATCCGTGCGCGTAACTGTCTGTAATCTTGATGTGCTTTTTAACCTGGAGTTCAGATGATCTTGTATGAGAGTTAGACTGACTTTGTTTTCAAATTTCAGGTTAAAACTGTATTTGTTGATGGTCTGCCTGCTTCATGGGATGAAGATCGTGTCCGCGAACTTCTAAAGAATTATGGGGAGATCACTAAGATTGAGCTTGCCCGAAATATGCCATCTGCCAAGAGGAAGGACTTTGGATTTGTGACATTCGATACTCATGATGCTGCTGTCACATGTGCTAAAAGTATCAACAATGCTGAGTTGGGTGAAGGGGACAACAAGGTTTGACCTTGGTTCTTACTGGTGTATCTTTTCCTTGTAATGCCTTTGTTTCTGTCAGCTGATCATTGTTTTGTGTTTTTTTCCTGATTCAGGCTAAAGTTAGGGCCAGGTTGTCAAGACCACTTCAGAGAGGTAAAGGCAAACATGCCAGTCGTGGTGATATCCGGTCGGGACGTGGGACCGGACGGGCAACAAGGGGCTCATGGGGTCTTCCATCACCACGTAGCTTATCAGGACGTAGTACAAGGGGGATTGGAAGTCGTCTCCCTCCAGCTAGTTTGAAGAGGCCTGTTCCTCTGAGAGATAGACGTCCTATTATGTCGATGCCAGCAAGAGCTAGGCCTATGCCGCCACATCTACCTAGATCCTATGATAGAAGAGCGCCTGGTGTGTATCATTTCCTTACTATGACTTATTGACCGGCCTGTGAACTGTTATGTCTATAATGCTATTCACATTGTTGACAGTTCCTTCTTACCCAAAGACTGGTTTAAAGAGAGAATATGGTCGCCGAGATGAGGTTCCTCCTCCACGAAGCAGAGCTCCAGTAGATTATGGTTCGAGGGTTGTTCCTGATAGACGCCCTTATAGAGATGACTATCCATCCCGTGGTTCTAGCTATCCTGACATGCCGAGAAGTACTTCTCGCAGTGCAGCAAGGAGACCTTATGTAGATGATGGCTACGGTCAAAGGTTTGAGAGGCCACCTCCAAGTTACCGTGAAGGGCGTGCACGTGATTATGAGACCGTGTCTGGGTCAAAACGTCCTTATTCTGTTGTGGTTAGTTTCAGTCTCATTTAAATTTTGTACATATTTCAAATAGTTAGCATTTAGTTAACTATTGAATTTTTTATGACGTACGCACTTCAAAACTTGATCCAAGGATGATGTCCCGCCTCGTTATGCTGATCCGGGTGTTCGCCACTCAAGGGCTCGTCTGGACTATGACCTTGGTGGGGGTGCTCCTCAATATGGGGATGCATATGGTGATAGGTTTGTTATGCATTTGAAGTTGAAGCAGTTATAGTTCATCCTACTGCTTTAGGCAGCAACACCACTTAGATGACTCATCTTCTTCTGATGTTGGCAGAATGGGGAGATCTAATCTAGGATATGGTGGCGGCAGAAGCTCAATCTCCAGTCAGGATTCTCACGGACTTTATAGCAGTCGTGAGGGCATGGGCTATGGAGCTGGTACGTTTTCTAGATAACTTGATGTTGACCATATATCATGGAAATATATAATGTTTGTGAGTTGTACTCCAGAATGTTATAACTGCCACAGACACTTGACTGTTTTTTTAATAAATTTGCTGAACTGTTGTGTGCTTTTCAGGTTCATATGGTGGCAGCGATGTTGGTGGAATGTACTCTTCAAGTTATGGCAGTGATTATATGCCTCGTGGATCGGATGTATGCCTCTTAAAACCTTTTTGATTTGGGACAATTTTGATCATCAATCTTTGCTATGTTTCTAACGACTCTGTTCTGTCTCACATAGCAGGTGGGTGGTAGCTCTTACTCATCAATGTATCCTGGTCGTGGTGTGGGAGGCTGCAGTTACATGGGGAGTGGTGGTTCTGGATCATACTACTGATATGGTAAAAATTGTTGTAAGTGAAAACTTTCTTTTATGTTGAAATGCTACCTTCTCATTTTTTCCTAGTGTATTTTAAACTGCGAGACAATGATTCACCGAAGACTTTGGCATCTCTCTAGTTTCCTAGAGATGTATCGTTCACGACAAAGGAATCTATGGTTACAAGTGAATTTTCTATGGAACAGATTTGAGATGAGAAAAGAGGCTGCTGTAGGGTGTGGACTATATGAAGCTTCCTGCATTAGGATGCCTACCATTTTGGAGAGGATCAAGTTGCTGAGCCTAGCAGCCTCTATATGTTATGGGAGAAGTTCCCTAACTTAAAGCATTTTGTAGTAAGAGAAGGGCTGCACTGGTTTAGGCCATTCTTGGTTCTACAGACTGGTTACTTTGTCAAGTCTTAATGCTGTAAGGAAACTTCCCTTATTTAGAGATGAAAATAAGAAGTGCTCAGTGTGTGACATGTACGAATTGCTTCTTTATTTTCTGTATAAGAACTCCACTTGATGGACAATGTGGAGGCATCTACATAATCTGTTTAATGGACAGCTTTTGATGAGAGTTTGAGGTTTTCCTCTATATGGTAAAACATTTTTGGGTATTTTGCCATGCTGAATTCACCGGATAAGTTTTGATTAAGATATAGAAGGCAATTTAGTCATGTTGGACTGCGTATGCTCTCAGTGCTGCAAGCATGAATGAAAACAAGTAACTAATTGATGGTTGTAAGAAGAAATCAATGAGTATATTTTGCATAGCCATAACAAGTTTTCTTAATCTGAACACTTGGTACCACTTATGGAAGCTGATAAGTGGTATTGCACATGCTTAGCCTACAGATAGGCTTGTGAAGCATATAGATGCTCCTTGCATTTCAGCATAGCATTGATTTTCGTACGGAGTTGCAATCTAAGTGACAATGGAAAGACGAACAAAAGTTGAATTTTAAAGGAGAAGAACATATGAAAATTGTTCACACCTTTGCTGTTTGTCTATCTAGTGTTTGTTCAATTTTCAATTACTCGTTGACGTCTCCTCAAGTGATATGCTAAGATTTGTGTTTCTCATGTTTAATTTTTGGTCTTCTGAGTTTGAACTGGCCTTTTGAAGCATATCTGGTGAAAGATTGAAATTCCTATGTTTATGTCACCAACAGCAAGTTATGATGCCATTTAGACTGAAGGTCTATTGCCATATATTCCTAGCACTTGCTGTTTCATTTTTATATGATTTCATTTCTCGACTAAAGATATCCCATGTCCAGCTGTTGGGTTTATGAGTGGTTCGGTGGATTGTCAATGGACTCGTGTCCTGTAATTTCCATTCTTTTAACTTCGAACCACAGATGCATGGTGTGGTTTGGAGTGTGGTGGTGATGAAAGGTCTTTTCGTTTGATATCTAGATGAAAGGAAGCTGCAGGGTGGATGATATCAAAGCGGGCTTCAGTGCATTAGATAATGAAAATCAGTTATTATCGACTGCTGAACTTATTTCAAGATCTTTCTTCATTAAATCTTGGAGCAAGATCCTTGAATGTTGAGTTGGATGTCATCTTATGGTTTTGAAGCTACGTACATCTTTTGAGTTCTTCTGTGTAAGTTCTTAGTGCATTCTTTGGAAATAGGATATTTGTGGGATGTGGGCTGGAACTTATCTTGGTTGGTTTATCCTATATATTTTCGTTTACAGAAATTGATGACAGAAATTCTGTCTCAGGACCTTAATTGATGACAGTAGGTGAACTTTAAATCGTGGGTATATTGGAAACATGGTTGATAAAATTTAGGTGGTTTCTATTAGATCTGATTGGTTAAATTCCTGCATGATATAGACTGGTTGGTCTTTGTGTGCATGGTCATTGTTTTTTCTTTATGTCCTTGATGGTTTGTCTAGTAATTAAGGAAGTTTAGTTATGAACTTGATGGTTCATTTCTTACTTAACAAATCTGAAGTTCATGTTGTTCTCCTCTAGAATTGTCTGAATGAACACTTCCGGGCACTTGATTGTGTTCCAGATTGTTCACTATGTTGGCTTTTGTTGTATTTTCATCATATGCATGAGGTTTGTAATTTATTCTGTGTTGGCTATCCCATCTTTTATTGATTCTTTTAAAACATTTTTCTGCTTTTTCATTTGGTGGTGAAATGATATTAGCTTCTTTTGCAATGATTTATTTTTTTAATCTTAGTTAAGGAATTGTTGAATGTCTTCATTTGTGTGTTTTTGATATCTCAGGATAAATACAGTAGTGATATTGCTCACTGCGGGGAGAAGTTTTTAAAGCATATTACTACTACTAATTTATTGTTTGTATGAGTTTTCATGATAGATAAATTTTTTAGTTGCGCAGGCATTCTCCACTTGGTTTGGTGTTTCATTACATATTATTCACTTTTTAACGGCCTTTTTAGCAACTTGTTTGATACTAAGTCCTGTGCTTTTTGATCAATTATGTAATTCAGCACTGTAAATATTTGACTCAGTGAGGTTGCTATAGTTGAGAACTGTATGTTCTTTGAGGTGGATTATTTTGTATACTGTTATGTTTGTAACACCACACGTTTATATGCAAACATTGATCTTCCACAGACGGTTGAGTATTATTTATAATCAGGCTGTTTTATTTCATTTTACGCCGAGCTCGAGTAAACGCGCTTTGAGTCATAACTCTTGACGGCGAGACAGTAAGCAACAAAAAACGATTGACGAGTGCATATAGGAAAATATGCCCCCCAACTCAAAACTTTGCTCTTCCAGTAATCTGCAGCCGGATTATTATTATTATTATTATTATTATTATTATTATTATTATTATTATTATTGTCCTCTCTTGCTCTCTCGGTTTGCGCGCGCTGCTTGCTGCCGATTACCGTTACCTAACGCAAGAAGCTGCAGCGCGAAGGGCTAAAATGCATGGATCTGATTGTGATTGCAGTTGAAGCAGGAATCCAGTGGCTACGAAAGAACATATAATTTCCATTGACTCAACATGTGCTAATTGATTGTCCGTTTGTTTAGTAGAGTCTCGAAAAAGGGTAAAATTAGTTAAATGTTTAGTGAACGTTCAATTCTGGTGTCTGATAAGCATCAATTTGAATCTTTAATCTTATAAAAATTAATTTTTTATTCTTTTATAATAAGTATTGAAATGCCGATTTCTTAGAGAGCCCACTGTAATCTCACACTCACAGGAGTAAAAGTATTTAGTTGGATGCATTTAACATACAGGAAGTGTTAAATTATCAATGTTGTAATTTACAGTCAGTCTAAAAGTTATATAAACAGTGTATATAAGTTAATGACAAAGATGTCCCGGAATTTTGTCTTCGTCGAGTTCATTGGTGCCTCAAGTCTACATAATTATACATTAAATCTACTGCCCATTTAGAGGAAAGCGCCACGTATCACGTAGGATACATTAAACAAGTCGAATGATGTCAGTTGAGTTGATGTCAGCCTATGACAGCTCCATGCACTCAAAACAGGGTCCCTTCTGTTTCAAAAGCTCTCAGTATGAAAAGTGAGAATCCGATTGAATAAAAACAAACAATAAGAGAGTCAATTTCTGGGTTAGCGAACTCCGCTCCATATGGGCCGCAGGCAAACCGACTCGCAACTCGGCAGATTAGCTGTTCTAATAATCTTCGCATTGGGCTGTATCTCCTTCTTCATGTTCTATTTTTGCTTCTCTGTAGCCTATCAATCAAGCACTAGTCATGTATCTTTGGATTCATCATTGTCATTCAGTGGAGGCGACCAAGAAGAAGAAGAAGAAGAAAGATGTTGCAGAGGAATTGAGCATTTGGAGCTCTGGGGTGATGCGGTAAAATGGGGTGCTAATTTCAAGGTGAATTCTTCGAAAGAGTGTTGCATGGCTTGTCAGGACACGTGTGAGGCTGAGGATCGGCCTTGTTCGTGTGATTCTTGGGTGTTTTGTGGAGATAAACAAGCCTGTGGCTCTAGATTCGGTGAGGTCTGGTTTCTTTTCACTTCTGTTATATCAGAACTCGTCTTTTTAATTTTAAATGTTTCTTCTTCTTCTTCTTCTTCTTCTTCTTCTTTGGTGGGAAAAGACAATTGAAAACAAGAAAAAAGAAAGAAAATTTATTTTGCGTTGTAATTATAGAAGGTGGTTAATGTTTACTGGGTTGTGGAAATTTAGCAGGCTAAAATAGAATTTAATAGTGTCTCTGGATACGTGAAAAAGGGACTCATGCTTGATGTTTATTGTTGATCTTTGTTAGCCCGCTTAAGTTTTGTTCTGGTGAATAGTGTGTTGTTTATGAGATTTGATTATTACAAATATCTAACGGGACATCATAGGGTGACAATGATGATGCGATCTCGCTCTCCTTCTTGCTTTAGTGTTGGCTGAAGAAGCAGAAAGATGCATTGGAGCCTAATCCATGAGACGCGCGTGATCAAGTTATGTGGACATCGGGTCTAGTCTTTGGGAAAGGAGAGGTAATATCTAGTAAATTTTGAACACAAAAATCTCTCCTTTCCTTTTTTGTGCTAGTAAAATTATTGTATGAACAGTTGATTTAGAGCTTTTCAAATCTGCATGTCATCAATTTAGAGGTTCATAAAAGTGGGCAGGTAGAGTACATACATTTAACATTGGTACGTTGTGTGATACCGTAAAAAGACCGGTTTGTTGTGTTGTGCGAATCTTGACGACACATGCTTAATGATTTAATCTTAGATCAGTTTGCTAATATTTATCATTAACCTTTCCTTGTAGGGCATTATCAGGTTAGAGACTGAATATGGGACTCTTCGTGTGGAAGTAAGTTTTCTTGTCAGATAATGCCAATCATCAATATCTTTAAGTTGCAGCTAATACTTCTATTGCATATATGTCTCTCGCATTTTCCACTTGCTAAATGTAACCTGAAAAGTCCTTTCTTTGCTGGTCCTTCTTTCGTCATGCATCCAACCCTTTGTGATTGCTCCTAAATGTTTTGACCAAAGTAGACCCACGGTGTAGAAATCAAAGTTTCATAATCGTCGTCGTCGCTGTCATTATGAATTCTTTTCCTCTCCCTGACCTTCGTTCTGTACGTGCATGGGTTTGAAGTACTCTCGTTGTTCACATTGTGATGTCACAGTATCACATTTGGCATTTAATTACTGTTAGCGATGCCTTTAATCACCTTATACTCAAGATAAGCTACTCACCATGATTAATGGAATGGGTCTCTCTTGCGTATCGGTCGGCTTCCTTTACGATCTTTGATTTTGCAGCTTTTACCTGATAGTGCCCCCCTCTCTGTTGCTTATATGCTGGAGCTGTTAGCCTCTCGACATTGTGTGGGATGTCAGTTTCATCGTGCAGAAAGCCGAGGGACCCATTGGGATACAGAAGGGAATCACATTGAAAATGTAAGGCTTTTTTGACATTACCCAACGCACTATTCGAATATCATCATTATCGTCGTCACAAAAATGCTGTTCATTTGATAGTCTCCAGGAGGATACGGCCCTCCATTTGCTTTAATTCAAGGATCACTGGAAACACACAGTATCAAGTTCAAAGAAATTCCATTGGAGGTCTGTTCAACCATAAGCAGAGGATCGGTAGCGTGGGTTGGTTCCGGCCCGGAGTTCTTTATCAGCTTGGCTAATCACAATGAGTGGAAACAAGTATACACTGTCTTTGGTTTTGTTCTTCCCGAAGATATGGGAGTCGCTGAGAAAATTGCACGGCTTCCGACCAAACAGAAGGTATGGAGCAATATCAATGTCTCTGTCTTGGAAAAGCCTATTCCCTTGAGATTTCGTAGAATCAGTACAAGTCAAGCAACTCTTTAAACTCGCTACCTAACATGACGTATACAGACATAGACACAACTACAAAACCGCCCTCTTTGTCTTGAGTAGGGTGAACGCGCTTCTCGTCTTGCACTTTTCTGTCTTAAGAGTAATCAAATTCGAACTTCAAGGTTGTTTTTGTTCCCCCTTTGTACTTTAGCAACACGGATCAAATCTTGGTTCGCCTAGAACTTAAATTTACAGTTGAGAGAGTAGAAGCTCTGTAACTTGATCCATGCAGATCAGATCTTGAAGCCCCCCGCTTTGTTATATCTTTTCATATTGTTAAAAGAGTTCCAAGTACTAATAACATACTCTTTTCTTCCCCCGCCCCAAAAAGGTGGGCCTGGCCTGGGCCGCCTCCATTTTCCAAAACGAAAAACCAAGGGGCATTTTGCACGTCGAATTTTACAAAGAATGACCCAAACAAAAAGGATATTTCTCTAGCCGGCATCCGTTCACATTTCATAGAAGAAAAGAATGACAAATAATCATACATTATTGAAATAATAAATGGGATTTGTGGATAATTGGTCACTCATCCCCAGGACGCATGAACACATGCGACCAACTGCAGCGGAAATTTGTTTAAAGATCCAAATTATTTAATGATGCAGTGCATCAGAAGTTCTCCCTTACACATGGTTGCTGCAGATACAAAGAATTCAACCCACCCAGCGTATTATCAACAAGAAAAATCCCCCAGAAAAGAAAATTGAGGAAATTTTTATGATAAAAGGAAAAGGCACAAGCTTTCAAGAAACCCAGAAAACTTGCAAAGTTTCCTTCCCCCATTTACTACGTCAACCAATAAAAATCAGAGCCTCAATCAGTCAGCATAGGAAGGAGCAGGGAGAAAGGGAAATGGGGCAACAGAAGCATATGCTACAGGTGAGCGCACTTGACTGCCAATTGAGGAATAATAACTCAACTGCTTTTTCCTATTAATATCTTCACTCTCAACGTGTACAATCTCTGAAGATGAAGAAAGCTCGACAATCTTCTCTGAATGTTCTTCTGCTAGGGATTGCTGATTATCAGTGAGACGGTGAAATAGGAGCCCGGACATAAAGACGGGAAGATACAGGAGGCTAGCATGAAACATCTTTCTAGCTTTTTGAGTAGTTCGGTCTCGATAGAACGAAAACGCTGCAGCACTTATTGCTAGAGTGATCACCGATGATTCAAGACAGAACCAACCGGAAGTCACCCCCCCTGTGGGCAAAACACATTAAATTTTAAATGGAGAAATGGAATCAATCCTTGCGAAGAAGCTAAGATACGATCAAACATAAACATGCAATTTCATTAAACCTGCTTGATATAGAAATCAAGAGGAAACAGATTTCAAAAAAAACAATTCATTCCATATGGTTTATAGAAGAAAGGGCTTGGCAGTTCACATGTTAAGAAAAAGTTTTATCGCAGTAACATAAATTAAGCATCCTTGTTTTATACTAATTGATGTCTAATGAAATCCTGCAAATCAATGTTTACCCAAAAATGAAAGAAAGAAAGAAGTAGACTGCAACTCACAATCACAGGCCAAGAATCCCAAAGGGACCAGATACAGGCAGTTCCTGAGGGCCACCAAAGCAGTTCTATGACCAGATGCATCAGCAAGTGAGATCATCCTGTATCTGGAGAGGCAATGCATAATTAAAATGAGATGTGCACTAAGGGCAGAGTACACGGTTAATAGATTTCAATAGCTTAAAAACTATCCCTGCAAAACCATTGAGCTGATGCCAAAGAAAATTATTATGGGTACTGCCTGATGATCAAGTGAGGATTCACTAAATATTTTAAAACATGAATCAATCCATCTAGTACAACAAATATACATACCCTCCGGCTGCATAATCATTGCGGCACAAGTACGCAAGAGCCATAAAATGGGGTATTTGCCAAAAATAGAGAGCAGCAGGGAGAATCATTCCATTTAGAGAAACATGGCCGGCAGCTGCAGTCCACCTGAGAATCAGAACAAACAGATAAGCATGAGCCTGCATAATGCATGATTAATAACTTTTTAACTTAATGTCAAAGTATGAAGTCAGGTCGAATTATGATTCTAGAAATGTCAATCTGATTCTGTTTCAATCAGTCTGATCTCTATGATTTCATCAAAAGTGTATAAGGCATACATTAAGTAACAACTATCAGCCAATACTACATTCCTTAACAATGTAATTGCTAAGGTGATACTAATTCTTCATCCCACTCGTTAGCTCAGCATACCGAATTAGGGTGAAGAAGTTTCATCATTTATTGAACTCCAAACATGCATTCAATATCAATTACGATGGTAGCACTTGCTATACAAAGACCAAAAGTACTTTTCTCTAATACAATCAAAGCATAACTGTCAACCCCAAATCAAACTTGGGGCCCAAGAAAAAAAAAAGACATAAAAAAGAAGCCTAAAAAATAAAGAAGAAATTACCCAAGAAGAGGTGGAATAGCTCCAACAATAGCCCCCACCCACGTATTGACCGGGTGAATCTGCTTCAATGGCGTGTACACAAATGCATAAAGAATAAGGTTAGAGGCTGCAAGCCCAGCTGTCAACATATTAGCCTGCAAAAACCTTGCCATCAAACTCCACTATTAGTCTCTCTGCTCAGAAAAAAATTACACAACTGGTAAAGAAAAGGAGAGGCAGTAATTGAATAAAAATTTATTGGGTCACCTTCCATGCCAATAAAGCGTTGCCAGCAACACCGACAGAAGATGCCCAGGTGACAGCATGGGGTATAGAAATTCTGCCAGCAGGCAGAGGTCTTCGCATTGTTCGCTTCATTTTGGCATCATTGCTAATCTCAAACAACTGGAGGAAAAACAAAATCAGTAAAATACCAACAACGCACCAATTGTTTTATAACATAACAAAAGATGCTTCTAAGAACCTGATTAAGAGAATTAGCAGAGGCAGCAACCATCATAGTGCCAGTACAAGTCCAACAAAGTCCAGCTAAATCAATGGTACTTCCACTCCCTAATGCAAATCCAGTTCCTGATGTAGCAACAACTAACATGCTACATACACAATAATACAAAATAGTTTAATTATGCTTTTGAAAAAAATAACTTTTATTAAGATTAGTGATGAACGTGAACCTGAGGCGAGCTTTGGAGAGTTCCCAATAGCAGCGGCCGTAATGGCGAATCAACGATAACGGACCAGCAGCTGCACCGGTGGCCGAATCCGAAGCTAAAGCTGAAGCTGAAGAAGAAGATCGTCCGTGGCATTTTCTGTTTACGAGAAACCCTAATTCTATCGACGAGTGTTGACTCCGATTGGACTGAGAATGAGATAGAAGTCGTCGGACGACGACGTTTCTCCACATGTTTTGGTATTCTGGTGAACCCTGGATTAGTTGAATTTGCTTGGTTTCATGAAACTGAGTATTGCAAATGAATTTTCCAGATCATTTTTTTTATTCTCGAGGAAGCAATCCGATCTGCAACGGGGTTTTCTGACTTCGCGGGATCGAGTGACGTGCGCCCTGCTCGAGCCACTTCTGATGGGCTAATATCATGAAGGCCCGTTGCCTTTTTGCTAATATTCAGTGTTTGGAAATACAACAGGCTGGTTTCTTAAATGGGCTCCCTTTCAATGTGGTTGACTGAGTACGGTTATGGATAATAAAGACATAAATATTTGTAATATAAGATAATATAATTGATTGATTAGAAATGTAAATAATAATTTTTTTTAATTTAATTAATTATATTATGATCGCATTAATTTATATAAAAATATATTTTATCTCATGGGTGGTGGTGTATCCCTTCTCATTTTTCATTTCAACCATAATGACTCATTAGGATTGTTAAAAATTAGATCTTTCGAATTACTACTGTTCCAAACGTATCGTTTCCTGTCCCAGCTTTGTTCTTTTCTAGTAAGTTGTGAAGACTTGCACTCTTTTTTTTTTATTATTATTCTTATTATTTTGGAAAGAATGGAGGCTTGCACTTTCAATTGGAGATCAAAGAACATTTTATCACTTTATTAGAAATCAAACAGAATGTTGTCTCTATATAAAATGTAATACAACAGAGATTTCACGTGATAGTTGTTATCGCAATTATTGAAATTACCTTCGTGTTCCTCATCACTACAGTTTTATGCACAATTCAGATCAAAACTGCAACCGTTCTATTGAAGAATAGAAAGATTATGCACTGGTTAACCTTTGATTATTATTAACCTGAGGAGAACAGATTTTGGATCACTCTTAAAACTCCGTTCACTAACAAGCATCTTGGTCTGAAGTAGCCAGATGGCACATATGGCATCTAACACCATAAATTACACAAGGCTATATTCTGGTGAGAACAAGAGATCCTGAAACTCATATTCCGCACTTTAAAAACTGTTTTGTGCAGGAAATAATAATAATAATAACAAAAAATAAAAGTAAAAAAATCACAGTTAATGACAACAGTCGAACGGATTTCAGGGACTCAAAGCCATCAAGAACGGTCGCCATATACCACCAAGTGAACATCTCAAGGAGATTATCATGGTTTATAGCTAAAATTGATGATTCGCTTTAGAGATATTCAGTGACAACTGAAGAAAGAAATCAGAGATCCCAGAGCAAATTGCTAGACTAGAAAAAAGCAAATGGGTAAAGCTCAGACATGAACGGCAGACCTTTGAGATGTAGTATGTTTAGATTCCATCCATTTCAAGCAGAAAGCAACACAGCTTTTACACACTTGAATCATGCTGCTTTAGTTAGATGCACGTGAACCGTGTAACAGAATTTAAATCAAGCAGAAAAATTCCAGGCAACACTATTTAAATTTAGCAGCAAAAAGGTATTCCAATTGAATTTACAGCAAGAAATTTCTCTACCTTCTACATAACAAAAAAATCATTGTGTATCCATACAAACGGCATTCAGACCTATCCTAGGCATAAATCTTGTGTGTGGCAGATACCATGCTCAGAGCTAAGAAAAGGGTGAGTTTAGAATTTATTTAAATCATTCATTCCATAAAGGAATCATTTATCAAGAAAGTTAATTTACATCCATCTCAAGTTCTTTTTCCATTGAACATTTGAGTATATAATTGGACATTAACAATAAATTAAATTGCCATAGCCCCAAATCCACATGCATCTTAACTATTCCAATTTCCACACACAAGCATGCACAACAGCACCACTGTCGCTTGAAGTTCAATACACAGCTCTACGTGTAGAATTACATTAAATTGACAAAGGTACATAAATAAGGATAAAGGAAACAGCTAATCAAGTTTAACAACTCTAGGAAAAACTACAATAAGAATGATCTAAACCTAAGAATCCAACTACAAGATCATGTCCTCATAAATCTACTTCAACAAATAAAAAGCAAACTAAAAATCTTACATATTATAAGCCATAATGGATTATTATCACGTCCTAAGATTGTGGGTCGGGCATTCTTTTTGGTTTCTTACTCTTCTCTGAAACAGCCTTAGCAAAGGCCTCCACAATCCTCTGCTGAGAGTCCAAAATCATCTCAGTGCGCTTCATCTCCATTTCCATTCGCATAGTCTCAATCTCTCTTGCCATCTCCATCTTCATCTGTTCCATTTTCACAAACCCGTCCCCCAACATCTTAATCGCTGCCACCATCTCGGCCACCACAGGCTCCCTCTCTCTCTTCCCCATCCCCGTACCCGTACCCATATCTTCACATCCTCTCAATACCCTTGTCCCATAATTCACAGCTGGGCCAGACCCGGAACCCGATGCCGACCCGAAATTAGGTTTGTGATTGAAATTAGGGTTAGGACCAGGGTTAGGGTTTGTTCCAATCTTAGCATAAACTTTAGGCCCAGGCTGAGCTATACTAACTCCGGTGGGGATTCTAATTCTAAACCCACTACCGCCACCACTACTAGGCCCAGTATTAATACCATTGCGATATAAATTATGAACGCTCCTCGTATTGACGGCGCCGTTTTTGAAATTCGATCGATCTTGGTACAAATCTTGGTTTAAATCTTCATCGTCTTCGTCATCGTTGTCGTCGTCGTCACCGCTATCCGAGTTGTAATCGGCTTTCACAGACGGTCCTTTCTCCATGGCGTCCATCCTCTTGAAGTGAACCCACGAAGAGGAGAATCTCGAGAGCGGCATCGATTTAGCACGCTGGATCTCGGTACGATACCTTTTGCGAAGCTTCTCCATCTTGTGACGGCACTGAACGGCCGTCTTCGCGGGTGAGGCGGCGGGACAGCGTCGGCCCACCGCGTCGGCGACCTCTTGCCAGTGAGTGGCCTTGAGGTTCCCGCGACGGAGGGCGTACCACTTGTCGCGGTAAGCGTCGATAAGGGCGACGGTCTCGTCGTGGGACCAGCAAGGCGGCGGGAGGCGGCGAGGGTTGACGGAGGGCGTATGTACAGGCGGAGCAGGTAGAGGTGCAGGTGGTGGCGGGGGGGTTTCTTGAGGGATCGGATCTTGGGGCGTGGGAGGAGACGACATGGCGTTTTGGGCGGGGGAGGGGAGAACGGTTAAGGCGCGCACGACACAAGGAGATGGAGAGAGAGAAGAAGAAGAAGAGAATGATAATAATGAAACGACAGCGCGTAAGTGTAGGTGTAGGTGTAGGTGCGGGCGTGGGTGGTGGTGGAGAAAGTGGGGTTTGGTTTTGGTGACATATTATTGATTGGAAAGGGGGAGGGTGGAGGGGTGTGCGGCTGATTTTGAGATCTAGTTAGTGAGGATTGAGGCCACCGCTTAGGTGTGAGGGGTGGGTGGCTAACATGCGCCATGGGTGATGTGGTGGAGTGGGGTGCGGGGTTGCGATTGCGCACCCAAGGCCGAGGCGGTCCACACTTTCTGACTTTGTTGTTGTTTGGCGACCAGTTGTGGTTTCTCATAATTATCGAATAAATATAAAATGTGTGCTCCGTGTGTGTGTGTGTCTAATTTTTTTAAAACAGAAAAAATAGGTCAATTGGATGAATGAAATGGGAATAGTAGCGTTGGTGGATGTAGTAACCCATCGCTGCGCTGTGGGTGGATGGGTGTTTTTAGGTTTAGAAATAGGTGGTGATTTTTTATTTTTTAATATTTTTTTTGGGGTGTGTGAGAGCGCGCGCGCACACGGAGATTATTGGTGCTGCGAGTTTTGGTATTTTTACTGCGGTGGTGTCAGTGTAACTTTTATTGTTCTTAGTCGAGTATTAATGGCAGTATTAGCAGTGTGGTTTGCTGCTTTGTGCTTTTAACTTAGCTTAGTTGTGTTGGCTACATGGAGCGGCGGTGAGTGAGGAGTGAGGGGTGAGATAAAGGCAACCGAATGTTAATTGTTGGGAAGGATGGTGGGGTTTTAAGGCCAATTTCATTGGAATTGGGTGGGGGTTGGGAATTGCATTTACCCTTGTGCTTTACAACTGACCCTTGTGGTTGCCCCCCTCCCCCAAAAAAACAAAAATGACGCTTGTGGTGGTCCGCCAATAGCTTCAATGGAAACGCTTACAGGCCCATGCGAAAGAAAGACCGAAATTGGGCCTCTGTTGCGATTGCGAAAATATTTGACCTCCCTATTTATTTCATTAATTTCACTTTCTAATTAATTCCATTTATTTTTCAAATTTCTCATTCGTATGCACTAAAATCCTTATAATTTTATATAAGAATAATTTTATTTATGCCGATTATAAATAAGAATGAACTCTCCATTATGTTAGGTTATAGTTTTCTTTTAGATCTAGTCTTAAGTAGGAGAGAATTACAATGGAAACAAATAGATACTACAGCATCAGTGAGAATTTTAAAAAGAAAATTAATATGCAAATGTTATGTCAAAATTGTAATTGAGGTTAAAAAATATTCCTAAGTTAATTAGTATATTTTCAATGTTTTAGTCTTTTTTGTATCCTAACTTAGTAACTTTGAATGTCCTACAAATTTTGTTATAATTTCATTATAACTTATCTTTTCTCCTATGTAATAAGAAATCGTAAGCATCTTCTCTGGTTTAAAATTCAATTCAAAAATCATATTTTTTTCAACCTGTCTCTAAATCTTATTGTTGTTCCAATCTTTGATAATGCTAATTTGTTATCTATTTTTTCTTTGATTTTTCACTAATATTTTATTCTTTTTTATGGTTTAACTATTGATAGTTATGAGAAACACTATTTGTTAACACTGTCTGTTAAACACTAATATTTACTTATATTGTGGGAAAAATGTATATTCATAACCAGCCATACTAAGCTAAGTAATATTTTATTTTATCATTTAATAAGTCAATAGAAAACAATTTATATTCCTTAAAAGGACATTAAACCAAAGTTTAAGATTTTTTTTTTCGGTTCATTTACCTTTTTTGGGGCTTATATCTAATTGTTGTTTGACTATTACTTTTATTGAATATGAGCAAATTTATTGAAAAATGAACATATTGGCTATGAAAATATCGGCATACTTATTTTTTTCTTTTTGAAGTATTTTGTTTACAAATGGTTAATAAACTTTATTTAGAATAAATTTATATTATTTTCTTATATATATATTTTCACATAACCTCTACAACTAAAGTTTTCAACTTCTACCCCTGGTTTTAAAGAACTGACTTTCACATAGTAATATTGAATTTAACATATTTCGTTAATCAATTGTTAATACAATACATACAATTTTTTTCTATTACTCGCATTAAGGATAACTAAACTAAGATAATAATCTTTATAACTATGTTTTATTTATCTTATAACTTTCTCATACTAATAAAATTTGTCTGATTTCAATATTGTGAGTATATAGAGGTGTTTTTATACTTGGCAGTTGTATGCGAGGTTGAATTGCTCTTCCCTATCAGAGCCATTAATGCCGCTGTGATCATCCCCACATTAACTAGTTACCCAAACCGCAAAAACTTCCAGTCATCAAGCCACCAGTACAAAATTAAAAAAAAAATAATAATAATAAAATTGACAAACGAAAACAAAGAGGATGAAAGAGGCTTTTTGGACTTCCTGGACTTATTGTCAATGGCAATCTTTTCGGGTTCTTCATATTAATATACTTTCTGAAAAATTTCACCTTCAATTTACTTTCTGCTCAGTTTTCAGAAATTGACAATCTAAGAGATTGAGACTTTCAGAGAAAACAAATGGTAGAGAAAAAAAGAATTATTTGTTTGTTTTCTAAAAGACGGTAATTTGGGAAATAAAGGAGATAATAAAAAAGTGGAGGTAAAAGATACAAGCACCATTACTCATTATTTCAAGAGTAAATAGAGAGAGAGAGAGAAAGTGAGAGAGATATATACTTCTCAGTATTAAAGAGGGTATAGTTAATAAAGGGTTTTTAAAAGGATTTTTTTCCTTTTTGTCATGGACCCACCACACAGCAAATTCTAGCTTCTTAGAATGGGTTGGGCTGGGCTTTAGGTAATGTGCACAGGCCTGTTCGTCCTTGGCCTCTACAAAGCGTTGGGAAAGCAGACTTGCCATTGGCACCCCCTCAAAGTCCTCTTCAAGCCGCTTTAACATGTTTAGTGTTTTTAACCTGAGTTAAATCGCTGTGTTGAGTTTTAATCTTGGCCCAGAGCAGAAGGCAAGCCTATAAACTTCCTTTGGTTCTGCGGGATCAGTAACAATAACGGCCTGACCTCTTCGTTTTTTTTTTTTTTTTGGTTTGCTTACTTGTCAAGTGAAATTGCCCTGAGAGCGATAACATGCAAGAATATGTATTTCACTGTTTCAAGTATGATTTCTACCGACTGACTTTCACCTATTTTCTTCTTCCACCACCCATGTTGAGCTCTTTTCACGTTAAATTCACTGAAAATACAAATTTCTGAAACTTTTCAATCATACTTTAGGTCTTTATTTTTCATTTGATGAATGTCTAAGTAGTAAAGATTAGATAAAAGAATCGATATTTAACGAGTATAGGTAAATTTAGACTAAAAGCGGTGTTGTAAAAAATTTATATAATTTTTAGTTACTTTAACAAATAAAACATAGAAAAAAAGAGTTTCGTTGAGTTATAAGTAAATTTATTATCAAGCAATAGAGTAACTCTAAAGGAGTAAAACTTTAAACCTTAGCCTAAAAAAATTTAGTATTATCTTACTCTTTAATTGACAACAGCTAAATTAGATTCATAGTATTTGTCAAAACAAAATTATACTTGTAATAGTAATAGTTATCTAGCTGAACATTTAAATGCAAACTTTGAATATAATATTTTTTGCGTTTTAATGCACTCGCATTTTTCACACTAGATAAAGACAGCTCGTAATGATTTAGATGCTGCAATTGCATGATAAATTGGTCAACTAAAATGGGCTCAATGTGACCAATTTGCCATGTTGCAAATGAGGGCAAGCGCTGGCTACCTCTCCCTTTCATCCTCTCCGAAGTCTTAAAACTTCCTTCCATGATTGCACTTGCACATGTTCGATTGCTCGATGTCGCCCCGTGAAGAATCAGAACAACTGTCAAAAAACGAACAAATTATTAAATAAATAAACGATCACAACAAATTATAAAATTTGTACCGCCTCCACGTACATTATTCGCTTTTGTCACCTGCCCTTCTTGCCCCTACATTCCCCTCTCGCTCACCGGTCACCACTCATTTTGCAACCCCTTTGGACTTTTGAAAGGCACCCCAAAAAGTTAAAGAGACTGCACGGCATCATGCATAAGAAGCCACAAGATTAATGAATTAATTTACATTAAAGACTTTGTTGATAGCCAGACTGTAAAGAAGAAACTCCCATATACATCTGTACTCTACAAGCACGAAATAACTTGAAATCCAAAACCCAGAAAAGAAAACAAATACAAGACATAAAACAAAAGTTTATAGTACACCAAATTATGAGTTCAATTTGTCTGCCAACTCAAAAAATGAGCAAGAGTAAAACACAGTCACTAGTCTCTATTTCTAACTACACTAACAGCTCTGCATTAAAGGTTTAATTTAAACAGCGAGTTGCTGTTGTTGCTTTTGTTGTGGGGTGCTTTCATCTTCCTTGAAACACAAGTGAAGCTTCGCTGATCTTGCAATGCTTAAAGATGATTCTGCTACATTTGGTGGAGGCTGTAGCAGTAGCATCTCTCTTTGAAGATAAGTGCAGTAAGTGTGAAAAGTATTTGGAGTCACATTTAAATGGAAACTCAATCCAAAGAGAAAGTCCAATTCAAGAAAGTTCATTTCTATTGTGCTGATTCCTCCAACTTTTGCATAGTAAGCATTGTTGTAGTACCTGAAAATTAATTATTTGAAAAAAGAAAGAAAGAATCTTAGTTTGTAAAAAGTCAAAAATGCAAAATGTCCATGAAAATGGATTTGCCAACTGTTTTTGACTTTTAAAGCATATGCATTTACACAGGTATAGTGAGAAAAGGAGTTATTGATTTTAATTAAACAATTTGCACATTTGCAGAAACACCTTCATCATATATTTGCATTTTGGCTGTTTATCTGGAAACCAGCAAGGGATTCACACGACTAGATTTATTCCGTATTCGGGTTCAAAATGCTTCACAAAATTCTTTGAGATTACAGCCGGAAGCTCT
Organism: Aegle marmelos; assembly: GCA_030449875.1. Classification (NCBI taxonomy): domain Eukaryota; kingdom Viridiplantae; phylum Streptophyta; class Magnoliopsida; order Sapindales; family Rutaceae; genus Aegle; species Aegle marmelos. The sequence continues at coordinate 447,401 of JASUUL010000115.1, forward strand.
AGAAGATATCAAAATTCACTAAATTAAAGCTAAACTATGTATGCATCAAATTTCAAGAAAATCAACAAAACCAGACATCAGATTCAAGAAATTCATAGTTTATAACTTACATGTCATCCAAGAACTTAGCAGCAACCATGACACTGGTGATAAGCAAGCGATGAACATTGAGAGAATTGATGGGCAGCGAGGGTTGCCGTTGAACAAACCGATCAAGATAAACATATGCAACAATGAAACAAGAAGGGCTACAATTTGCATACTTGAAAATTCTTTCAAGATAGCTATGAATTGAGATTGAAGGGCGAGTTAGGCCATGAAAGACCGAGATTTTTTGCGGTTGAAACCGACAGTTAATGTCGTTAGACTCGGAAACTCTCTGAAGGAAAGAAGAGAGAAAAGTGATGAGCTTTGTCATTACATTCGGATTCTCTAGCTGTGCCATTTAAGTTGATGAGCAAAAATTTTTTCTGCGATGAGTTTTGTCAATGCTCAAGTTGAGCTATTTAAGGTTTTAAGGAGGGGGGGGGGGGGGAAGGGAAAAAAAAAAAAAAAAAGAGGTACGGTGGTTAATGGGTGGCAACTTTCACGGAAATTTAATGAAGTAGCCCAAATTTATGCTAATTATAAAAATGTTCTAAATTCTCGTGTCGGAATTAGTTTTGTGTTAGGCTCGTTTTCTTACCCTCACAAAAACAAAATAAAATATTCTAAATTAAACTTCATTAACCTGTCATTTTACTTGATAGCATTGTTGTCAAAGATGATTTTTTTTTTTTTATATATATATTGAAATCAGAAAATTTTAATTTGAATTGTTATATATTTATATATCCAACTAATTTTGAACAAATTAAAAGAGTCCTCAAGAATTTGAATTGTGACTAGCATGTCCCAATTAGTGGGGTACTGAATCTTTTGAGATGGAAATTTTGGGCTTTTGAGTTGGGTTATGATTATTTAATTTCAAAGTTTAATCTGTGTAAGAGGGAACAAAGGTAGGTATCATGGTGGATTAGTACCTTTATCTTGAAAAGAGTCAAAGAGACAGAGATGAAATTGAAGTTTATGGTGATTTATTTGTGGCAATGGTGATGGCATGCCATACTCATCATGTGATTACATGTGAAAATTTTTAACTTAATTTGTGGGTTCCACATTTTTGGCTTCTTGCATATGTTATGAATGAGTCCTTTCAGGTTACAATTTCGTGGCCGAACATGGATTTGCTATGTTGGTCCACGGCACGAAGTACGTGCTTCTTTTTCTCCAGATATATGTATGCTCAAAATTACGCACTTTTGGTTGGTGCATGGCTCCGGTTCAGATCATGATTTAAGTAACCACCAGATTGAAAGATAATTCAAATAGATTTGCATAATCTGTCCGCAAATCCAACAGCACCCTTCACTTCAATTCTTCTTGTTGTTATAACAACTACATTTTAATAAGTTATATAAATTAGTTCTGATTTTAAGATAAAGTTAACACATTAATAATAATATAATTTATTTCGATTTTAATTTTTACAATTGAAATAATATAATTCATTTCGAGTCTCATTCTCCATTTTAATTACTAATCGGCAAGCGCATCATTAGCTTCCAAGCTTCTAACACGATGGCCGTTAACAATTATTATTTCATCAAATCGATGATAGTATCCCAAATCTATTATTCCTTAAATTGACTCATGTCGCGATGATACACTAGTTTGGACTATTTTATAAAGATTTATGCATAAACAACATAATAATTATAATCTAATGGTTACAAATTTTGTTACATTTTTAAAAGTTTGCATTAGACGTCTCAGTTGAAATGAACTCATAAGGTTGTAAATCTAATGAAAATGGTTTGATTGTTGTAGCATATATAGTGTTTATAAGATAGTTTAAATTCCATAATAGTAAAAACAATAGAAAATAAGTAATCAAGGAAGAAGGGCATGAGAAGGAGCAAAGTCCCCAAGCCATGTGCTGTCCCATGTGAATTTCTCGCGTACATCATATAATTTCCACCACAGTCCACAAATAAAATACGCAATTACTTTATTCTAATGTATATATGGACTATGCAAACACAACGGATTAAATAAAAAACACGCCCACTTCACTTGCAGCTTCTTAATTCGAACGCATTCTTGTATATAATTTCCCCTCCGCCCCTCCGCCCCACCAACCCCCCCCCCCCCCCCCCCCCGCCACCCCCCACACCTGGAAACGTGGCTTTTGAATTAAATTTCCTACCGACGGTTTATTTTGTCAAGTAAGGTAAGGACTAGCCACGCTGTCATCATTAATTTCAATTTTTTTTGCTCTTCCTTCGTTTCTTCTTAATCAATAACAAAAACCCATCCAAAAAATCATCGTTCCACACTCAATTACAGAGAAAGTGTCCGCCCCACTCCATAAAAGTTATCAAATTTAAATAAAATTATATTATATATAAGGAATAATATAATCATTAAAATTTTTTATAAATTATTATAATATAATTTTATTAATTAAATTAAATATATCTTAATTTATATAATATATTTTTATTATTTTATTAATTAATAAATTAATATTATATTAATTTATATAAAATAATTTTTATAATTATATAAAATAAATTTATACAAAAATTTATCGGATGGGATTAAACTTTTTTAACAACTTAACATATTGATCAAATTCATTAGAGAACGACAAGTAAATTAACACAATCGAGCCATGCCAATCGAACCCTAAAACAAATAACCCTCATGATGACTCAGTGGCGGAGGCAGAAGTTTCTTGGACGGTGGAGCATCGCGCGGTGTTGGCGCACCACCCCACAGCATCAAATTGTAGTCGCGAGTTGCAGCCGTGGCTGTTGTGGCTCCGAGAAGCTAGGAGAAGATGAGGAAAAGAAAGAGGAGAAAAAAAAAGGGTGAAAAACATATATGTTTTCTTGTTTTTTTAAAAAGATGTAAAAAAATACAAAAGTTAACAATTTTGACGTAAAGTGAAATTCATTGAAATATTCGGGTGCGTCTTCAAATTAACCTTTATATAAAGATGGATTTTTTTTTTTTTTACTTTGTATTTGTTAGGTGGACGTGCAGAAAATGTATAGCTATAATTTTATCGTTTTAGACGTTAAAACTGAATGAAAGATAATTATATATTTAAAGGCTAAATTAAAGTTTATATAAATTAACAAGTTAAATTTAATGATTGTTATTGTAACTGGGGTGATTTAACTGTACTCTTATTTTTAAGATGTGCTAATATATTAAAATGGTTTAGTTTGGAAATTGCTTTGGAGTTCGAATCGATTTGGTTTGATTCAGATTAGTTCAAGCCTTCAAAAATTAATGCACGAACTCAATAACAAATGCAAAAGTTCGATAAAATGAATCGACAATTTGCCCTGCCTTATTGGATAAGTTGGTTAAAAAGTTGCAAATGTTAAGAACCTAATAAGGTAATTTTAGAACTAAAATGAGATCTATAAAAGAGTAATCTTAGAAATCTCAATTGAATTTGAACTCACGTGACATTTATAAATTAAATAGTAAAATTAAGTAATAAATAATATTATATTTATTATTCAATACATGAATGACACATTATATTAGAATTCAAGATTCAACTCAAATGATAAAATTTCTAACATTATTATTTATAAAAAGTTAAATAGTATCACTACTAATTTTTTAATAGAGTTATACATTTTAAATTTTTTATTTTAAAAAATATAATATTTATCAATTAATTGATGTGATAATATACTTAAATTTTATAAAAAATTATCAACTACTTAATAAATAATATATTATTAAAAATTAAATTTAATATATCTACCCTTACTCTTAATTTCTTAGTAATTCCTTATTTTAACACCTCTTTTTATCACATCTAACCGCACTTTTTTAAAATATAATACTGAATCCCATTTAATTTCCAATTTGCCCCCCTTCTTTGTCATGTCTTGAGAGTGAAGATGGTGTGACCCATCATCTCTCTACTTCTTTACTTCTTCTTCTTCTTCTTCTTATTCCATTTTTTTTCCAATTATAATTTAAAATCATACAACTTAATCGCCCGCAATCAACCAAACAAAAGAAAGAAAGAGAGAGAGAGAGAGAGAAAGAAAGACAGAAAAGAAAGGGTTGAAGACAGCATACAAAAATGAGAGAACAAATGTGTGCAGATTTACTCATATGTGGAGATTGAAAATATACCCTAAAATTAAAGTCAAGAAACAAACAGTAGCCCCTCAATTTACATTGAAGTCGGCCTGGCAAACTTCCACATCATCTTTCCCACGCCATGAGTACATGGAATTTAGGCGTGAAAGACAACTGCTAATACAATTTTGTATTTTTTAGTTTTACAAATGGCTAAACTTTGTTCAATCATTTTTCTTGCCAAAAATCCATTTTCTGAAAATAACTTCAATTTTATAGCATGAAACTTCAATTAGACTGCCTTTAAATGTATCTTTGATTTTAATGGAATTTCAAGTTTATATAAATTTATGAGAGGGTGAGGACAATTCCTTAATGAATGGGCTCAACGGAGTGAGACCCTTTCACTGCCCCCTCTAAAGGAAAGTAAATAATTGATTCTGAGGACTCCCCATTCCAGAATTCAAATCCAAAATGTACTCACAGCATTAAAGCCAGAGCTTAACATATAAAGGTCAATAGAAACACAACCCAAAAAATATTTGAAAAAGAGAAAATGGAACCCATAAAGCATTAAATAAAGCAGCAATACTAATCAGCAATGAACAAATTATAAGGCTATGGCGAAATTCCTATGATCAGGTACTAAACGCATAGTACGACCAGGAAACTCTATTGGGTCTAACCTTCACACGTCTACTCAACCTTCCTTCACACGTCTACTCAACCTTCCAAGGAGCATAGAAAGTTTTCAACTTCCACATTTTCTGGCCGCTGTGTCTGTGTGAGCAGAAGAAAGCACTTTGAAACATTGCTGCGGTAAAAACTTCCAGGTTGGGCTCAAATGAAGGCTTTATATATATATATATATAAAGCAGCCTATTCTGCAAACTGCAGTTGGCTGAGAAGCATTTCAGAATTTTCATCACTGTCTTCATCATTCTTCTTGTTATTTTCCGCAACAGCTTCATCAGTTAAGCCAATGAGTGACATATAATCTTTCTCTTTACGGTAACCAGGTTGTCTTAACAATGCTACCAGGGCCTCCTTGCTTCCCATATCAGATTCTTCCTCACAAGCCTTGAAAAAGGTAATGACATTTACAGGCTTTGGCCTCCAACTCCTGGCTCCCTCAGCTGCAAAAGCTTCCTTCAAGCAAGACAAAGCCTCTATAATCCTCCTCTCTCTGATATGCCCTTCTGCAAGAGTTTCCCATGAAGTTGAGTTTGGCTTTCCTCCCTCTTCAATTATGCTATTAAAGAAATCCTCGGCCTTATCAAAATTCCCTTCTTTAACATTCCAGCTCATCATAAGATTTGCTATCCTAGGGTCATATGATGACTTTACTGACAACCACTCCTCGTATACCTTTTCCATCCCTTCAATATCCCCAATCCTAGCCAAAGAAGAGATCATGGCATGGTACCCCAAATTTGTAACACTAGGAAAAACTGATTTGTAAAGATTCCACACCCTATACACCTCCTCTTTTTTACCAACACTGCCATATAGACTTAAGAGATAGTGGTATGGTACCCTATCACGACCAGTAATTCTACTCTCAACCCTCCTCAAGCTCTCCTCAGCTTTTTCAATCTGTCCCATCTTAATATACATTGTTGCCATTGTGCTGAATGTAGTCCAATTCGGATTAACGGCTTTATCCACCTTCATCTGTTCAAACACCCCCTCCATCGTTTCCGTGGATCCTTGGGATCCACAAGATGATAACCAAATGTTGTATGAATATACATCCAGTCGTATGCCCTTCTCCTTCATTTCAGAAACCATCGACTCAACTTTATCGTACTCTTTGAGGTTCATATAGAGAGTCATCATCACATTGTATGGAAGTGAGTGCACAGCATAACCTTTATCTCTCATTTTGTCGATTAGTAATTCAGCATTTCCTCTCATCCTAGCCCGCACATAGGCATTCAAAAGGGCCCCATATACTCTCCTGTCCTTCAAAGTATCAGGAAGACTTAGGAAAAAATCTTCGGCACTGGCAACTCCACGCACTTTTGCGATTAGGTCTAATTGAATAGCAGCATCACTCGCAGATAATCTGAACCTCTCTCCTCTATTGTTCATCCAGTCATATACCTGCAAGAATGTTAGAAATTTCAATAAACATGTCCATGATAAGGTACATCATTTATCAAACTCAGTAACACTTGACTAGAACAGCAAAAATTGATGACGAGGAGCCGAATCGCATCACAGCACACTATGACCCATGGCATCAATCAAATCACCAGTTCATTAATATTCTGTGTACGCACATTGCATCAGCATCACCACCACATCTCTGCAGTACAAGGTTAAGGTTCTAGTTGACAAGCTTAATCATTCAGAAATTGAAAACGATGCTTTCAATCAAACACGCTCAGAAATTGAAGACCAGGTTTTCGAAGGCATACAAAGCTGTGTGCGTTTGAAGAGAAGGGAACCCTAAACCCACCCGAAGAGCCCAAAAAATAGAAAGGCTTCAATCAATTTCATTTAGTAAAGAACAAGTAACAGAGCAATCCAAGACAACCTCCAGAGCTTGTTTGTAGCGCCTGAACTTCCTCAACTCTTTGACAACCCTACAAAGCTCCCACTTGGTGAGGCTTCTGCCGCCCTTCTCCCAATCATTCAAGACAGAAGCAGAACCCAGTTGAGGGTTGTCCATAAGGGATAATTTCCTGAATATAGCATTCCATTTAATCATGGGTCTTCTCTCGTAGTCCACTGTTCCATAGCTGTGAATTTGTGACATCGAGCATTTGATGACCGGCAGTTTCTGTTTCTGGTGCTTTATTACACTTTGCTGGCGGTGACGGGTATAATATCTGGGGATTTCGCATGGTAGAGGTTGAGTGCGTGGCTGTGAAAGACTAATCTTATGGTGATTGTGCAGACTCGGTTGAAGTATCATTTCTTTCTTTCTCTCAGACCCTTCGAGGAGACAGCCCACCGCAAGCTTTACAATTTTTAATGACCGTAAACTGTTAAACGAAGGAGAATTGCTTTCGTTCACGGCCTTGGAGATAAGTCGTAGGGCGGAAATTACATTGATGCCTTGCCCTTTATATTCAATTTTCGATGTCCGACCCGGTCCCATGGACCCATCGATATTTTTCCTCTGCGCCGCGCTAACCCATTTCCGTGCGGCAGTTAATTTTGATTAAATGACCATAACGCCCCTCGCATAACTAAATACAGTTAACTTTCACCTTCGCCTTCTCTCAATAATTAAATACAGAAGCGAATGTCCATTCTTCAGACGAAATCTCGTTCCCGTCGATTAATGTTTCGTTCTTATGAGCGCTGAAGTGATTTAACTCCGCCGTCTTGAGATCGAGATGATTGACATACAGATATCTCCTTGTCAAACATGAAATGGCCTCGATCGATATTTTTGCAATAATTGTCATATGTCCCTCATGTCATCCAAAACGCAGCGGGTAAGTAATTCAACAAGGAGATCACTTTTTTAACCAAATACTCAGCTGCCCTCTCGGACGTTCGAACAAACGGGATTTTCCAGTCCGAAGTTTTCAATCTGATAATTTTCGAACTTTCAGGTAAAATTTTGATAATTGTGCTGAAAAGAACTGAAACAATTTTTTAAAATTTTGAATTATCGGTTGAACTACCTCTTGACACTTTTACCGTTGTTGATTTTATAGCCTGCAATTATTCGGCATGCACTTGATCAAAAGTTCACATTTTAAAATATAATTATTCATATGAAAATTTATTATTAGCACGACCTCAAGTTAGCGCAGGGACTTTAAAGCAGCAAATGTAAAGTCCATGTAGAGCTATATAGGTAAGATTCTGAATTTATTAACTTCTAAGAAAGTTATTAAACGTGTAATTTAATAATGTAATGATATTATACTTTTTTAGAATTATAATAAAATATAGAATCCTATATCTCAGACTAAATCAACACTACACTATATATCCACACGCACACGTATATACATTCTCAAATTTATTAAAATTTATATTTTAATTGATTTTAATTATGTTTTATAAATAATCAATGGCAAGTCAATTGGAAAAAAATTAATTAAATATTTAATAAAATTTATTTATAAAGACACTATTAAGTTTTAAAAGTAATTGCATGTGTTTAAGAAAACTTATTATTAAAACTACTCTAAAAATGTAAATTATTGAATTAAATTAACATTGAACAAAATGTATGTAAACATTTATAACGTGTGTATAGAATTTTTTTAATTATGCACATATAATAATTAAAATAAATATTTTATATTATTACTTTTTCTATCTTATTATCTTATTATATTTGACAATAATAATTTTTTTCTACCCTATTATCTTATTATCTTATTATATTTGACAATCATAATTTATTTTTTATTTGACAATAAGAAATAAAATTAATGATTTTATTTCTTAATTAATAAAGATAATTTTAAACTTTTATAATACATATAAGGATCTATATAGAATTATATTAACTATAAAAATAATTTTCAAAAACAAATTTTCAAAAGTCACTCCTCCGCTCTTTTTCAAATCTATTGTAAAATGAAATAATTTTATCAAAAGTAATTTCTATAAAGAAATTTAACAACACTAAAATTACCGTTAAACGTTAAAAAAAAAAAAAAAGCCCATAGACTGATTAAAAATTTAGGAGAACTTCCAAGTAGGGTTGCTTTTCAATTTGTCTGTTGGGGTAAAAACAATGGCTGAAGCGGTGATGCTCTGCAATTGCTTAGCAGAAGGGCTGGATCGGTCTAATTTAGGAAGCTCCTCTAAAGCATGGGGGTAGGGCTGCTGCTTCATTTATGTTTGAACTAAAATCACCTCTTTCAACAAGTATAGTTTTGATTCTCCACGCTTTGTGAGATAATAAATGGGTTAAACCAGTAGATTTAAATAACTTTCAGCAAATATCTTAGGCGCTGTTGGTTGCACAAGTGGGAACATCTTAGCTCCAGGTTACTTAGACTACCATAGTACCATATAACAACACAACCGTTGCTATACCAGGGATTCGCATAACTAGCAACGCAAAATAAAGCCATGCAAAGAATACATTTCAACTGACTTATGACTCTTTTAATCAGATATATGAAAATAATTAAAGAGCACAGGTACATTAAAAACATTACAAATGAGCAAAAATTTGGAGAAACCACAATAACCATTCTTCTATAAATCTACAAGTTTGGAAACTTTTACCACGTGATCCGAAAGACTCACAAACATCCTGGCCAATTTTTGCTCATCAGATCCTCGTTTTTAATATTTCCATGAACATACACTTTGGGCTCTTTAATCTGCAGAGAATCATGTATAACACATGTTTCAGATCCGAATATCATATTCACTCCTAAGTGGAGTACTTGAGTACCTACCAATAGGAAGGGTGGAAAGCTCAGCTGAGGACGAACCCTAGAGAAACCATTCACGGAAAATAAACACTTGTATCCATCAACTGAGAAATGCTCACTGCAACGGAAAAGAAAAAAGATAATAAATAGCAACACTTACTGTTGTGTGCACACATCTAGCTGGCTGTCTATATATCCTATAACATGGCAAAGAAATTGCAAAACCCCAAACTGATTTCATGGCATTTTTTGGCCAAAGCCACTTCAAGAAGAAAACTTGAGTATCATAAGTTTCTTACTTTATAAGATGCGTGAAGTTTCTATTTTGATATTCTTTCAGAGGAATACTTTCTTCTTTGGAGTATCTGCATTACAGAGTTGCACTGTCATAACCACATAGAACTACTTTGAAAATAGAAGAAACGATTACTGTACACCTCATGGAACAGTATTGCTCATATTAGAAATGCAAATAACTGAATTACTTGGATGTGACGTACAGCTCATCTCATCACCAAATCTTGGGATTATAACTATATTGGATCCCATGCTAGTATGCTACTAAGTTAAACACCCATTTCCGTACGTTTCCTAGTACAACAATAATAAGACAGCCCCCCCAACAACCCCCCCCCCCCCAGTAGGCTTGATTATGTACCGACCATCAATCATATCCATATGGTCAATCTCACAAAAGCAGAGAAATATTGTAGTTTTTATGTTTTCTTTTTTTTCAGACCAGTTAAAATAAAGCTAAACTTTGTTTACACACATGAAAATCAAGTATACCTCCATGGGAAATCATTTTCACAAAAGCGGGAAATTCCATTCATGGCTGAATATGGATCAATGTGAACCCACTGTTCCTCAGTATTGCTAGTGAGGTAACCTACCATAAACAAGAATCAGTTAAAGAAAATGCCAAATTAAAAGAAAATAGTAATCAAAAGTTTACATTTACAATGTACAATCAAAAGAAAGAAAGGGGGGGGGTGTTGTGGGGGAAGGGAAGAAATGATTTCAAAGAAATGGTCTCTGCTTGATGAACTAAATTTGTTCAAAACATTAATTGGATGTTTGTCCTTACCTTATTCTATTAAGGAACGAAGGAAAAAAAATACAAAATTTTTTTACTTGACAGTCCAAACAAAATAACACCGCAACGTATGGCTTTCAACAAGAAAGTACATTCTACAAATCTTAACACAAGCAGAGGTCTAACAATTTGTTCTTTCATATACGTTCTCTACTAAGGAGGTCATATACTTTTACCACATGCAATATCTCTACTAGCGAGACAGCAATATTCATTTACTTTTGAAAGAGGAAATGAGAACTTACCGATTTGATGCAAATATTTTAAAGCGTAACCACTGGGATAATTCTCATAGGATGCCATGAAAGTTACAGCTGTGCACCCTAGACTAAAGAACATAAAATAAGTGCACATGGAGGAAGTAACATACTATCATAAAGTAAAACAGCCTCTTCCAACCTGATCAAAAGAAATCCTATCAAAATAATGCTAAGCAACTTCCAGAAGGCTTTTTTCCTATTCATGAAGCTGTATACAGGAAATTTTAAAGTCTATTAGCATTTGAAAGCTAAAAAGCTTTAGAAATTGAGAAATGTATGAGAGACAGTGATCTAATTGAGTGCACACAAAAAGATGGAGCAAGAAAAATTCTTTCAGTTTATGATGAAGAAACCACAAGTAACATACATTCGGCTAGCTGCAACCGCTGCAGACAAGTTGAAAATTGGAACTGAACTAATAATAAAACGAAGTTCCTGTATCAATAAAAATATGATTATGCTATTGAGTACATACTAATGTATATACCAGACAAATCAGTAAATCTCCATGTGCAATACCTTGTGAGGAAGCTTAGAGTAAAGTAACACAAAAGTGAAAACTGGGATAACCAAGGGCAGAACCCTCCTATCAAGTAGAGGCCCCAGCTGCAAAAATGGAAACATGTCTTAAGGGGCCAAAATGAGTGAATTGAAAAACATAAATTAACTCCTGATACAAAAAATAGTATCAGAATTAATAAAAATCACTTAATCGAAACCAGTGGACCCCAGAAACAAATTGCTAGCTAAACATAAATGACAGGAGGAAGAAGATTATGTATCATGCATAAAAGAGATAAGATGATTGATTAAAATTGTAAATACACATTCAAGCAATCCATTAAGAAACATTTACATTGTGCAACTGTAAACATGATGTTTAACAAGTTGCATACTGATTGGTCATGGTAATGTGCATAGGCAATAATATAGAGTGGAATACACAACCACTCAAAAATGGAAGTCTAGTACACATAAATTTTGTAAACTCCTCATGCAAGGAAGAAACCTTATTAGATTTATTGCAACTATAGTAGTAATGATTAGTTCCATACGACAGCATTTGAATAAAAGACAGAATCACATTTTAAGCAACAAACATGATGACTCACAAAACAATCAATATCAGTATCCAAATAGAACAGAAAAATACTGCAATGTGATATCAAGTAGTTTCAATACTCACAAAACAAAGAGGATACGCAGCCAGCAATAAGCGTGGAAGTGCAGAAGTGAAGTACCAGTGGAAGGAATGTGTCTAATGAAAACAGTGAAGGAACACAGAAAACCTTATGCTGATCACTACCTAGATGTTGTAGAGCAAACTTCTCAGCAGAAACATAAAAGCCTATAATAATAATAATTGATAATCAAGAAAGAAGAACCTACATGCAAAAACTTCGATTCTAGTTCAACATATATTGCTCAGGTTTGCGGGTTTCTCATTAGGAAACCAAGAACTCCATGAAGTTCTATGACCACTCAAAATATGGAACTGAAAATTCTTCCAAGAAGGATACACCCCATTCAGAACTACGATTCAAAACAGAATTGAACCAAAAAACTTCAAATTCAGGCCACACTAACTTCTTCCACATAATTGAATCAACCAATACTGTAAGACCTGCCCAAGAGTGGATGCTAATTCAGGAACCAAGATCATGAACAATTTGAACATAAATTTAAACACCCATACCCAAAAAAAAAAAAGTCCAAAGCAAAAACACAAATTATTTACCTACAGACAGTAGCGCCATTCCAAGACAGCATTTCAATGCCTTCCATAATGAAATTGATTTGGTCTGTAATTGACATATTGAAGCTCTTATAATAAGGCAGAGATGTTCATCAAACATGCCACTAAATTAGAAAATTATGGTAATAAAATGTGCACTATGAGACAGAAATTGTCATACCAACAAAAGCACCAGGCCTAGGGAACAAAGAAGTAACACCATATCACATCTAAAGATGACTGCAGTGAAAATCTAATCACATGATAGAAGAGAAACTTGTTAGAAAATTGAAAAAAGCCAAAAGAATATGATGACAGAACTGGACATGTGGAACCAGGTGTCACATTTTAATTGGATGCAATAAGCACACCAGCATTGCAATGTGGGAATTTAGGAGCACCAAAGGCTATCTCTCGAATATGAACATTGCATATCCATGAGTATTATAAAATTTAAGCAATAGCAGCAGACAAACCAGACAATTTAATGCTGCATAAAAGTCCCTTTTGAGCCAAAACCCATAAGCCAGATTGACTGCACAAAATTGAGGAAGAAGAGTTAGCAACATTATCCTAAAATGTGTCCATCACTTTCTTTTTTCTTTTTTATTTTCATCCAGAAACCCTCCCACATCACTTGAACGTAGACAGTGTTCAAAATAAGATAAAACTGCCTAACACACAACCTTTTCTAGCCAATAAAGATAATAAACTACATAGGTATGACCCAAAGAAAATATGAACTTCTTCTTAAAGATAATAAATGCTTAATTCTTTTACAGAATTAAAAAGATGATCAATAGTGCTCTGCACATGGCCTGGTAGTATAGTTCCCACAGCTTTTCCTTTGGAAGCACAGATATTAATCACACAGGTCAATTAATATGCATGAAACATTCACTAGACAGACCCTATAGTTTGACACACGGTTGAGATCTCCGTCACATTATTCAATAAAAAATCTGGAACAGCACAAAAATAAATGTACCAAGACCAGGAGAGTGTATGGACACTTTCTAATTTCTTAACACTTAAAAAAAAAAATGATGAGTCCCATCAATTTTAAGATGTAGCCTTTTGCATTGGATGACTAAAACCAATTCCCAAGTGTTGAAGCTTAGAGTCCATCACATGTTGACTGTGAAAAATATCTGAAACACCTCCAAAGATAAAATAATAGAATTACGCCAAACAATTACGAATTTCATGTAATCGTTTTGAGGCTGGAAACTTTCTTGGCATTCAAATAATTAGATAGGTACAAAGTGCAACCTATTAAATTTCTCCAGATAATGCTCACTTCTATATAGTCCATTAAAACTGCAATTTCAAGCTTTCATAGGAAAATAAACTCACTAGTTTTGCAAGGAAAACATAAACAGAGTTAAAGATAAGGAGTAATTACCTATACCCAAAGCCAGAATATTAGGAAGAGGACGAGTGCAATAGAATAACAAGTGAAACTGAAATGCAGTTAGTATCACAAAGAACGCTTCTACTTGGCTTCCAAACTTGTATCTAACCTGCTTACAAGAAATTTGACCTTAATAACTCAATTATGTAAGATATATATCTTCTTTTACAAGAATCAATAATCAGCCGACTCAAACTTTAAAATTTACAAAGGATAAGTTAGCCATATTGTGCAGCATAAGTGTTTTAACCATTGTTTCCCCCTATCCAACCAGAAGAAAATTTATTTAAACAGAACTAATTTGTTGATAGAAATGTTTTAAACTGCATTACTAGTTTCCAACCGTCCAATTACATAGCATGCTAGAAAAAAATGGAAAGCATGTTCCTTAGAAAAGGATCTACTGCAACACTGCCAAAAACCAACTAAATATGAAAATTCTATGGTCTCAGAGTCTAAGTGTAGTATGTGACTTACAAATATCATAATCAGAAATAGTTTTTGGCTGCAAATTCTGACATTACAATGGCCACTAGTTCAATTGAGATTGAAACATCATCCGCCAGCCAAAAAAAGACAATTCTTACCATATAGGTTGGGTATATAAACAATAAGTTTGGTTCACAATTTAATAAATGATTACCCCTTAAAAAGTATAGTAGATAAACGTAAACATAGTTAAAAATAAAACAAAAGTAAAAACCTGAGTACGGAAAAAGCGCAGCGTAGACAGTGTGATGCAACCCAATGCCAGACGTACTACAAAACACAAACTAAATAAGTCGGTCAATTGCAGAAATGATTGAATTAGAAAGCTTAATAATAAGTCAGAACACAACTAAAGTTTAAAAATGAAACCTATGCATATATACACATACAAATACCTGAAACTTACAGAGGGCTAGAAGAGTTCAAGAATGATGCAAAAGAATTCCAAAATGATTGACAAGGATTCATAAGGGATGTATCATGAGCTAATAAAGGAAACAATGCTTCAAAAGGTGACAAAAGTGTATTTTTTTAAAAAAATTTATTTTGAGATTACTTTAGTATACAACAAAGCTCAAAAGTGAATTGTCACTGCAAGAACTGTATTCAGGGTCACAAAATCCAAAACTGAGATGATCTGCACTGCTGACATTCTCTAATTCAAACCAAGGAAGTACTACAGCTAACATTAACTAAAATAGAAAGAAAAGACAACAGCAAGTGAAACGAAAATTTTATGTTTTAGATATCACATGGTACAGCACCACAAAAGAACCTATTTCACTGCTTCAAAGACAAACATCATGAATGTAACTAATCATTCTGTAAACCAACCTGCAATAAGACCATATGTCTTTGGTAAGTGCAAGAAGCTCATTACTAATATAATTGGAGATGCCAAAACTGATACAAGTAAGGCCCCTGCCCCCAAAAAAAAAAAAAAAAAAAAATTTGTTAGAGCTTGATAAGCATAGCATTCCAGAGTTATTCACATAACTATGACATTGAAGGATATTAAAATCTTAAATTGAAAAATGCAAGGGACAATTCATGTACACACATACTAATAATTAAGGTAATTTATATTAAGTAAACCATTCCCAATACAATGGAAAGAGCTTGGAGCACAAGATGGTTGAAACTCTGAACAGGATGAAAGTAAAGCGACAAAACTTGGAACATAGATAAACTACTAAAAACCAAGAAAACAAATGGAATAGTTTTCCGCTACAATAAAAACATGCTATGTGATAGGGTTGTATTCGCCCAGGATTTCTATCAAGTTACTCAACTATTTCACAAGACTGTCATAAGACTAAAACAATTTCCCTACATGTAGGAATATATGAAGCTTACCAATGAAAGTGCGAGGAACAACTCCAGGGAACTCCAAGTGATCATACTGATACAAGAAACAAACATTTAAACCCCCATACATTACATCCCATTGCAGCTTAGTTTGAAAAACAAAGATAAAAATAAATAATGATTTTAAAGTATAACGAAGTAAACTTACATTATCTAAGTGATGCCGGTGATAAAGAATATCATGCATTGCCTTGACAGAAGACAATAAAGCGTAGCAGGTAAAAATAAGATAGAAGAAGAAGAAGAAGCAAATCAAAACAGGGAATCAAATTTTAAAAAAAATGAAATAAAGAACGTAAGAAAGAAAAAAGAAACTAGAATTTAAAATTCAACGATTCTTTTATTAGGTATATTTTATTGGCAAAAACAGGTGGTTAATACCTTCCGGTCAAAAAAATATGTGGTTAATCTACTACATAGAAAGAAAAGATAATTCGAACACCTGAACATTGAAACTCTCTTCAACTTTCGTATACGGCACCGCGAGTACATAGAATGTAGCGATCAATCCCAAAGCGATGTCGTAACCTACAATATTTGCCCAGAAATTAATATACACCAGTATTTGAGAGTAAAATGTAAACTGTGTGCATACCGTAAATCTTCAAGAAATTAGAAAAAGATGATGAATTCATCGCGAAGTTCGTGCGATGGGAGAACCTAGCGCGTTTATTTTATTTTATTTGATTGGACATTTCACTTTTTAGAAGAAGTATAATTGGGCTGGTAAGTTCAACTGTTCAAAGCCTGCGGTGAAGGTCAATAGGTCTGGGTCCTTTTGACTCCTCTTTAAATTCATCGTAAAATTCTTTATAATCAAAATTACTTAAATACCCGAAAATAAATTAATTAAATTCTTGTTTTGAATGGAAATTAATTAATTTACTCAATTCACCCCCTCTTGGATTGTATATTTACATTTTAGTTCATTTAATGAATTTCTGCAATCAAGTACATGAGTTCTAAAGAGAAAATTAACCAATAAGAATTTAATTGTGTTATGACACAGGAGATTGGGTCATATCTCTAAACAGAAAATAGAGAGACTTGTATCAGATAAAATTCTTAACTCTTTAAATTTCACAGATTTCGATATTTGTATTAACTGTATTAAGAAAAAACAAATCAATAAAAGGAGATTTGAAGTTAATAGGACTTCAGATGTCTTAAAACTCATACAGACAGATATTTATGGGTCATTTGCTAAATTTACTTGGAATGGTCAATAATATTTTATAACATTCATAGATAATTTTTCTAAATATGACTACATATATTTCCTTTATGAAAAGGTATAATTTCTTGACATGTTTAAAAAATTTAAGGCTGAAGTTGAGAATCAACTTAGCAAAAGAATTAAAAACATCAAATCTAATCATAGTGGTGAATATTATGGTAGATATGATGGTTCAGGTGAATAACGTCAGGGGTCATTTCCTAAATTCCTAGAGGAATATGGTATCGTCTAGTAATATACTATGTCAGGTTCGTCCACTATGAGTGGTGTTGTTGAAAAACAAAACAAGACTCTTAAAGACATGGTGAAGAGTATAATTTTTCATTCTAACTTACCAAAATCACTTTGGAAAAAAGCACTAAAGACTGTAGCGTACATCCTTAATAAGGTTCCAATTAAAATAACTACCAAATTCCTTTATAAGTTTTGAACAGGAAAAAAGTCTAGTTTAAAGCACTTACATATTTGGAGATATATAGCTGAGGCAAGACTATATAACTCTAATGAGAAGAAACTGGACTTAAAGACAGTAAGTTTATTATTTTGTTAGATATTCAGAACGATCTAGGGGATATGAGTTTTATGATTCCATAACTAAGTCAATTTTTAAGTTAAGAAATATTCAGTTATTTGAGGATATCGAGTTTGAGAGGGGAAATATGGTTAAAAACTTTATCTTTGAAGAGGAATATGTTAATATTCCCATAAATATTATTGGTATTGATTAGGGTCTTATTCTTGACTTTGTATAAGACACAACAAATCAAGACAATATTAAAAAAATTCTTCATATAAGAAGTTGTTTCAGAAGATCAAACTCCACCACCTCAAGAGCCTATACCATTAAGGAGATCCACTACAAAAAAGAGAAGTACATTTTCAGATGATTATATTGTATTTCTTTAAGAATATGAGGCAGACATTGGAATGATGGAAGGTGAACCAATCAATTTCCACCAAGCCATAAAAAGTTCAAACTTTCAAAAGTTGATTGATACCATGAATGAGAAGATGAAGTCTATGAAAGATAATGACGTATGGGATCTTGTTTCATTGCCAATAGGTACGAAACCTATTAATTGTAAATGGATATTTAAGATCAAGAGGGATTAGAAAGACAATGTGAAAAGGTACAAGGCACATCATGTCGCAAAAAAATTTACACAGAAAAAAGACATCGACTATAAAGAGACTTTCTCTCTGATTTTTTGAAAAGACTCTTTCAGGATTGTAATGGCATTAGTAGCACATTTCGATTTTGATTTATATTAGATGGATATGAAGACAACGTGTCTTAATGGCGATATTGATGAGACAATGCATATGGTATAACCAAAAAACTTTGTGTTTGGAGATCTAAAGAATATAGTTTACAAACTTAAAAAATTCATCTATGGGCACAAGCAAGTGTCTCGATAATGGTATTTTAAGTTTTATCAAGTGATCGTCTCATTTGGTTTTGAGATAAATTTGGTTGATGATTGTATATATTATAAGTTCTGTGGGAGTAAATATATTTTTTGGTTTATATGTCGATGACATTTTGCTTGCTAGTACCAATATAGGCTTATTGCATGAAACTAAAAAATTTCTAGTTAAGAACTTTGAGATAATAGATCTTGGTGACGCCTCATTTGTATTAGGCATACAGATACAACGAGGTCGTTCTCGAGATATTTTAGAATTATCACAAAAGAGTTATATTGAAACAATTCTCAAGAGATATGACATACAAGAATGTAAACCAAGTGATACCTCTGTGGTTAAGGAAAATAAGTTTAGTCTCAATCAGTGTCCTAAAAATAATTTTGAGAAAAAAATACAGAAGATTCCTTATGCGTTAACAGTAAAAAGACAGATGTATGCTCAAATTTATACGCGATTAGATATTGCGTACGTTATTAGGATGTTAGGTAGATACTTAAGCAATCTGATATTAGACCATTGGAAAGCAGTCAAATGAGTTTTACGGTACTTACAGAGAATAAAAAACTACATGCTCACATTTAAGAGGTCAGATAAACTTAAGATCGTTAGATATACTAACTCTGATTTTATTGGATGTCAAGATGGTATGAAATCTATTTCGAGTTACATCTATCTATTAGGTAGGGGTGTTATCTCTTAGAAGAGTGATAAACAATCTCTTATAGCCTCTTCTATATTAGCATCAGAATTTATAGCATGTTATGAGGCATCCAATCATGAAATATAGCTATGAAACTTTGTCACGGGACTGCGTATAATAGATAGTGTTGATAAACCACTAAGGTTATTTTGTGACAATAAATTAGTAGTACTATATTCCAATAACAATAGGAGCTCAACGAAATCGAAGTGTATAGACATCAAGTTCTTAGTTGTTAAAGAAAGAGTTCAAAGTGGACAATTGTCTACTGAGGACATTTGCACGAACTCCATGATTACGGATCCGTTTACTAAGGGATTACCACTCAAAATGTTTCATGAACACACTGCTCGTATGGGTGTCATGTCATTTAAGGATATTTATTTTTAGTGGGAGTTTGTATTTTTAGATGCTTTTATAATATAGACATTTTCAATTATTTTAGTTTCTAGATATTTCGAATTATTTTCTATAGAAATAATTTTGATTTATTCACACTTTGATCTTTTAGTATGGTTTGATTTTACCAAGGTTTAAGGTAGACCAATTGAAAATAGATATGTTAAAATTACATTGTATGAAATTTTTATACTACACATATACATCGTGATCCATGTCATTAACATAGTGACTATTGATGGGTCAAGTCACTATAAATATAATAAAGACCACTTTGATTTTGTGTTGATATAATTGATAGACCAGATTGGTTATAGATGCATTTTGGTAATAACAGTAAAGATTGAGTTATACAGTTATTTTTTAAAAACATAATTATAAGTTTACACATATAACCCAAGTGGGAGATTGTTGGATTTTTTAATTCAATAATATTAGATCCTTAATCTAATATTGAGCTTATATGTAAATAATTATGTGTTGCAGATTGTCATATAAGGTTAAGTCCAATTAAAGTGATCAATTAAAGTTTTCGGTATTATGGACTTTAATGTATCTAATATAGTATAAGTTAATGTGGAGAAATCTAATAGTATTCTAATTATATAATTGATAGAATTAAAAATACCCAGTGACAATAGGAAAATGTCGTCTATATAAGTAGTTATGGTCCCGAGGTCACACGTATTATTATTATTATTATTCTTTCTATTCTTTTATAATATCTCATCATCAGAGAAAGAGAGAGAGCACAGAGAGAATTAAAGGACTCTCTAGGAGAACGTGTAGATCTGGAAAACTAATCACATAATCCTAGAGATTAATTCAGCATTATGGATTCAGGTACGGTTCCGCATAATTTGTTATTAATTCTTAGTGATATAACATAATATTCCTGTATTATAGGTGATAGTATTTCATCAAAAATTTTATCCCAACAAGTACTTCACTTTGAAACTTTATCTCAAATTGTTGATATATAGAAGATTTGAGTCTGCAGTCTTATGCCTTTTGTGATTTGCAAATTTTTTATGTTTGTTCTGCTAATTTGAAGAATCTTATTATAAATAATTGTTGCAATGATTGCAATGGTGATGGTTTAGCGAACTGTGGGTTAAAGGTTCTAAATCGAAATGTGGGTTAAAGGTTCTAAATCGAAGTTTCACATCTATGTATTTTAATAGTCCATTAGCAAAGAGAAATTTGTAATTATCGATAAAGGACTTCGACTTTCAGGATCCAAACTCTTTGCTGCATGTGAGTTTTAGCATTGACTCTCTAACTAAGCATGTTATGATTGAAAAATGTCAATACGATATGCATAAGATCTTCAAAGGACTACGCAATATTATATGTTTGAAACTACTAATAACCTTTTAAAAGGTTTTGTTCACTATTTTTTTTTCATTCCTAGAAATAGTAAAAGACCAGTTGATTTGAGTTTTATTAAGAATGAAACCCATAAATAATTAACTTAACAAGTGTAAATTAGGCAAGAACTAACTTTTTTTCCTCTTTATACAATTAAAACAAGATATGAACAATATATCTAAAAAAAATTAAACTGACAAAATTCAAAATAATAAATTAACCACAAAAGACAAGATACTGACCAATTAGTGACTAGATATACTTTCATAGGTGACAATGGATGTATTGCCTCTCATGGATAGGTTTTGGTATTGACGGATTTAAGCGTTTAAGTATTCGATGAAATTTATTTTGACTTTTTTGTATTTATAATTTTTTAATACGATTAAGGATAATTTGGGAACTATCAAAATTTTATGGGGAGAAATTGGTTTCTGGAAATGAAAACTTGATGAAATAGTTGTATAATATGTTTACTTGTGAAATCAGGAAATCGTAATCCCTAAAAATAAATTCCTATTTACTAATTTCAAAAGTGTGTGGAATTTAAATATTTAATTCTCATTCTCATCTAACTTTAGTCAATGATCACCTTAAATCATTCTAATTCCCCAATCCCACAAGTAAAGCTATTTCATGTTTGACCTATGATCTCAAAACCGCTGAGCTCCTTGATGTTGAAGGTTTTGAGAATGACCTTAAGCGAATAAGTTTTCCGCTGAAAAATAGACATGTCTTGGAGAAAATGACGATTAACTGGGGATTGTATCTTGAGAATCCCGCGGAGATTATCTCTAAGATATTGGAGTTTTCTAGATCATCCACTGGCATTCTTGGAGGCAGCGTTACCTACTATTAGGGAGAGGGGCATTTATATTTTGAAATCCTTACGTGATGCTTTCTCAAATAAACCATTATATCAGTGATCAATCCTGAAAATGTTCGCATAGGACTGAGTTTGTATGTCATCTTGGAGATAAAAGAATAAGTCTCCCTATATGATTCTTGAAATTTCATTGGATGTCAATGCTTCGGCCGGCGGCCCAGTGGCCTGTGGTGGTAACAACTCAAGCTCATCCGCATCCTAATCCTCATCCTCATCCATGGCTTTTTTTTTGTGTTTTTTTTTTTTTTGGGGGGGGGGGGGGGGGGGGGGTGCGAGTTGGACCTATATATGCCAGCAGCCTCAAATGCCACACCCTTTAGTAGTGTTACAGCCTTACTCTTCGGAATTATTGCAACCTAAACCAACGCCAGCTGCACTATTAATACTCAGCCTTATTATATTGCTAATAATAAAGCTTCATCATCTTCAGCCTCAAATGCCACACCCGTCCCAACATAATACGTGTATACATACACGTATGTATTGGAATTCAAAATGGGTAATTGTAAGTCTAGTCGTTGAATTCTAAGAGTTATGTAAACATACAAAATCAACAAAGTGGAGATATGTTTTTGGTATTTTGGCATTACTGGTAAGTGTTATTCCACCACCATGCATTGTTTATACTTTGTGTATATCAACATATATGCTTCACAAATTCTAGTACAAACTATTATGATCGCTACAAAGACTAAATGACTGTGAGGGCACTCTAATTCATTCCAGGTGGATTAATCATTGAAGGAGAGTCATATATAATACATGCAGGAAGGTCCCAGATATACTAGGAGACAAATTAAGACTGTCGCACTATATATATATATATATATATATAATTAACCATTACAACAATGATAATTACGTTCACCGAAGGTTAAGCTAGATAGCTGCTGCTAATTAAAAGTGGGCAAAGCATTCCTGTTCGGATGAATTTGAGTCATCACAAGGAGAGTGGTTGTGTCTACCTTCATAAGTAGTTATCACCATTCGACAGTCTTCTGATAATCGTTCAACCCTCTTCTTCACTCGACAGTTATTGTGTGTACAACGATAATAACTCCTGCAATTAATTAGATCCGAAGAATCAATGAGACCAATATTCTTAAGCATTTTTTTTTCAATTTAATTAATTAATTAGTTAATTATACATTGCCACACTTTGCAGAAAGGAAAATTTGCACTAAATTATAATGATAGTTCGTTTGATAATAGATTTCAATCAGCTTATGACCAGCTATGAGGTCCTCAAATGTCAATCTTAGAATACTACTGTATTTCTTATACCATTAAGCATGCCTGCATGCATGCAAAACGTTACAAATGTTTCATTTCAGATAATAATGTTCATATGAAACTAGCACATTCTTGTACTTGACACATTAATTAACTACTTAAGTCTGTAACAGCATTTATGAAAGTTCATTACTTGCTGGACTCTTCTTATTAAGTCCTAACTCGATTGGATGTCTTCAGGAATTGGTGGTTTTAATTTCATAAAAATTAATCACGGTTTGTATGCAAATAAGACTACATATTGGGTACCTAGAATAAAAATTGCATGTTAATGCAATTGTTAAGATGTTCCTAAGATCTCACATCAAAAAGTTAAGAGACCAAAAGCCAAGATTTGAGACATATTACGGCATACTTAAGTCTGAAGAAGGCAAAATCAACCTATATCCTATGGATGTACGTGTGCCACCAACTGTTAAAGAAAAGAAATATATGCCTGAACAAAAGCAGCACCCAGCACCTGCAAAGTCATTTTTTCTTTGCTTCAATGATTAAAACAAGCCTAAATGGCTGAGACAGTGTACCAAAAATATTCTCTATTATCTTGTTTTGATATCAATTCTGAAACAATTTACGTATCTATAAACTTAAAATTAGAGACGGCTAGTAAGTTTTGATTCATAATGAATGAAAAAGTGATGGAATGAGATATTGAATGGATATTGAAAATAATTGTAAGTACCTGGGATGAAGGCTATTTTTCACGATTTTTTGGCCGTATTTTCTCCATTTGTAACCGTCATCAAGCACATCCACGTCACTCCTTGTTTGGAAACAAAACCTTGGTTCTCTAAGCTTTCTTCTTGCCTTCACCTTATTGATTTTCTCTGACGATGATGAGCTCCTCCACCTGCAAGATCAGGCTACGGTTTTTAGTTAATTTGCTTTATAATTAATTAGCATAAAGTTAGATCAGTCATCTATTGATATATATAGACACATATATGTGGTTTTTGCTATCAATGTGTATCAAGGACTTGCATCTTCAGAATCAGAACCCACTATATATAGAATATGAACAATAAAGAGAGAGGGAGAGAGAGAGAGAGAGAGACTATATTATAGAGATGATGAATATATATGACAGCACGGAAGCAACATCTCTCCCAGACACACACGCCGACGCACACGCACACACATATTTAAAATATTTAAACGAGAAAGAAATTAGATCCGTGGAAATTAAATTAAGAAGAAGGGGAGTAAAAATATGTATAAAAGAAATTAATAAGGAGATATATGTATGTACCATGAATTGTGGCCTTCGTCGCTAGCATGATTACTGGTGCAATTTTCGTTGTTAACAGCTCTTGGATTCAATGGCCCTACCTACGAAGTTTCCATTATTGAAGAACCAGAATACAAAAGCAATCAAATAACAATCGTGTAAATTTAATTAGGAAGCAGAAGCAAGTAACAATTAAATAAATAAACCACCTGAAGATGATGGTCGTGATTACTATTATGATTAAACCCTAGGGCAGAGTTATCGGAGGAGTGGCGGCTATTAATGATAAGAGGGTGAAGAGATATGGGAGAAGAGTAGTGTGCGTGAGAGTTAGAAGGAGAAGCGCCCATGAAACTTAAGACCTGATGCCCATGATTTTCATCAAAATCATGAACAAATGATCCTATCTCTTGTGCAGCCGCAGCAGCAGCCTCAGCCTCAGCCGTTGTGAATGAGGCTTGTACCTCGTAGTTTGGTATTCCTGCACCTGCACCTGCTGATGATTTTTCTCCTTCCATTAAAAACCCTAGCTAAGGCTAAGGCTAAGGCTAAGGCTAAGCTAATAATAAACAAACTGAATAATTTTGCTAGCAGCTGGCTGCTGTATTTAATTTCTAATCTCTTTCTTGCTACACTTGTAACTGGACAGCGGAGTCGTCGTGGATGATGATCCGATCCGTACGACAAAATATGTATGGAGATGCATATATTCCAGATTCGAGCTCTGCAAGAAATTAAATACTGTTGGCTGGCGTCGGCATTTATAAAAATATATATAATATGCGTTGTGTGTGTAACTTATAGTCGTTGCTGTGTTTTACTTTCACACGCGGAATGGGACTAATGGTCAAGCAATTAGTAGAGCATCGTCAGACTGAACGGAACGCTTCCTGGAAATTAATTAATTAATTAATTGTTCCTTCCTCTTCTCGGAGGCTTCTACTTCATCCGATACGATACAGGAGGATACAGTATTAGTCTAGAGATATGGCGGTTGCCACTTCCTCTACAAATTGTTTTTTTTTTTTTGTAATTGCAATTACAATGCTACTAACGTGACCCAAGAGCCTGGCCGAGTGATTTTCCACCAGTTGCCACCCATTACAAGGAAGTGAGTTATTCACTATTTGGCCCAATGGCTCCTCTACGAATTTACTACCATCACTGCGAAATGCCTGCGAAATATGTGGCTGGGTGCAAAAGTACCAATATATATATATATATAAATTATTATTATTATTATTATTATTATTAGATGCGCATATAGCAAAAGTTTGAATGTATAGAACATCACTCAACATTTATGAGATCCATTGTTTAATAAAATCTTATCAACATACGCATTTATTTTAAGATCTACCAATCACGATAGTTATTAAACTTTCATGATGTGATTTAATATATAGTGAATTGCATTTTTATGATTTTCAACAAATTCAACACGTTTGGCAAGTATTTCCATGTTTTCCTAATTCAATTAGAAAGAGAGTATTCCATTTCCTATAGACGTCAAATTTATTAGCACGCAATTTGCGCCATCATTAACGATGACAAACATTAATTCATTGTTAACCCTTGATACATTTTCACACAATTCATAATCCAAATGATTTTTAAATTTTGTACCTTAAATCAACTCAGAAATAGTCCCCAAAAACTTAAATGTTGTTTGATTATTAATATGTCCTAAGTTATTGCGTATAATTTTTGCATTGGATGGAAGTTACATATTAATTGCTTGCTTCTCTCTCTCTCTATATATATATATATGTCATGAGTTATTGAGTGTAATTTTTATATTAGACATAATATAACTAATCATATCCTGAAATTAATCTTATATAATTGTACTACAACATGATGATGATGACACATATATTCCTGACTATGCCAGTGATTCAAATCTTGGATATTAGAGTTTCACAGTAGATCAAACTTTTAGAACAGCGAAAGCTGTAAATCTTGGAATAAGAGTACAAAATTATAAAGAACTCCTTAATCCTTTTCTTCTTCTCTTTCGCCATATAATGAAAACCTACTGTATCTATCCACCGTCATTATTTTTTTTTCGTTTGTCACAATTGGTGAAATGAGTTACACATTTTACTTAGCTGGATTCTGTCCAGATCGAGTAGTTTTTTTTGTAATTAATTGATCATTTAAATTTAAATCTTAAAAGAGGTATGGATTAAAACTAATTTGAATAGTACCATTAAAAAAATAATAATTCCCTAATGAAATGAATTAATTAATTGATCAGCTTGTTCGATAAAAATATTAGCGCACTCTGTGCTATAACTAGTTTTCCGTAATGTGCGACCAGTTGGCTATCTCATTACTCAAGGTCAACGGGTAATAACTTTTATTTTATTTTTTAAATTAATTTAACCATGCATTATTCGCAGAATTTTCTTAGAACGTGTGGGAGAATGTAGAGATAATTACTGTCAGTCTTAGCTAAAGAGTTACAGAATTATTCACACGGATTTAGATTTAGTGTTGAACTGACTTTTTTTTAATCTTTTAAAAAGATATAGTTGGTAGTTATTAAATAAGATTATAAAGCTCATTAAATCTTAATTATATTTTTGCTAGACATGCCATATGACATAAATTATGAAAAGTTGATCAAAAATCAATTCAAAACTGAATCTAAATCTAACTCATATACATACCAGTAATATCTTTCTCACAACAAATTTAAAAAATACATTATATAAAGAATTATAAAATTATCTTCGAATGATATTATGATGGCCCAATTAGGCTGACCTCTTATAGTGAAAACAAATTGTGTATTGTGTGTGCGTACATGTGTGTATGCATAGGGTGTGTGTGTGTTTATTAAGTTATAATAAAAATAGATAGGAATTGGAATAAGTTGAAATTAGAAATAGACTGAATTTATATTGAAAAATAAGAATCAGAATATATTATTTGTTTAGTGATGATACAATCACAAATTTTTATATAAATTTCTTTTGTACAAACTTATTTGATATTAATTCATTAATTGAATAAAAATATAAAATAATAAATACAAATCAAGTAGACTAAAAGATATTTAATCCAATCAATTAAATTATACATTATCACTTTATATAAAATAAATATATATAAAAATTTATGCCTATATTATTTCTCTCATTCCTTTAAATTGTAGGATTCTATTAATATATTTTCTTGGTCTTGTAAAAAATTAACTTGTTGCATGTAAAAGAAAAAGATAATTAATATAATAATAACAACAACAAAAATGAGTTAATAAAGTTAAAAAAGGAAGAATATATATATATAGAGAGAGAGAGAGAGAGAGAGAGAGAGATGAGAGTCTTGAGGGCAATGAGTAGTAGGAAACATCAAACCTTCCATCCATGTCAAAGTGTCGAAGGCGGTTGAAAGATAGAAAAAGAAATGGTGCCAAATCAAATTCCAATATAATATACGAATGAATAATAATGAACTTGTCACTTGGGCCACGCCTTTTTCCTGCAGAGAACAAAGAAAAGAAAAAAAAAAACAAAAAAGAAAGAAAGAAAGAATTCAATGATAACACTAGCTATCGTCCCAGTCCCGCATAATTATATTTTTCTCTGCTATCCTCCCCAGCCTTCCACTTACTCTCACTTGTAACTTCATCCACAGTCCTTTCTACCTTTATTCCTTTATCTCTCACCATGAAAGGACATCCACAACTTCCCCACAACAACATTTGAACCGAAAAATTATCTCTGCCCCTCAGTAATCACATCCTCTCTCTCTCTCTCTCTCTCTCTCTCTCTTTCAAATTTTTACCAGAATGTCTGTTTCGTAACGAAACCCTAGCTTTATCATTAAGGTGATATGTTTTCAAAGTTATGCTGGAGCTGAAAACGTACCCTTAGATTACTTGGCTTGACTTTTTGGTCTAGCGCACAGACAATTTTCAACTTGCTACTGCTACATAGCCGACTTCATATTTTATCAACCATATCAGATCTCAACTTTCATGTTTTCTTTTGTTTCAGGTCACAAATTTTGCGATCATGTTCGAATTTGTTAGCCATAAGTCTTTGTGTGGGGACCATAATTCAATTTCACTGCCGATGATAATCCAAAAGTTCAAAGGTTTCAATTTTAAGCTAAGCTGTTATATCCTTTTTTTATTGGATTGTAAAGGTAAATAATTCTTTAGTCCTTATAGTTTGAATTAATGATTCAGTTTGTCCAAATATTTTAAAAAATTATCAAAATACTTATGTATTTTTTTGTGCATATAGTAGAAGATGAATATTACTCGCAGAATGAAGAAGGAAGGGATTACAATAGAGAGTAAATCTTGAAATAAATGAAATAATGCAAGCGATGAGTGTGTGTGTGTGTGTGTGTGTGTGTGTGTGTGTAAGCTCCATATCATTATGATAGGTGCTCTAGGATCACCCAAAACTTTGTCTTTCTTCTCATAGATTTCAAATAGAAGATCCCTGTGTGGCTATATCCAACATATTGTATTTAAAGAAAATTCAAGAAACAAAATCAAAGAATTAACCATGAAAATGAAAGAAATATTGGTAAACTTAAAAATAAATTTGTTGATTTTTACCATGTTATTACCCATTTGAAGATCTCAAGATTAAAAAGACTGAAGTCAGAGTGATAGGAATTGGGTGATGGTGATTGCAACCACTAGAAATTTAACAGATCTTGGAGAAATTATAAATGGTAATTAAAGAATAAGATTATTAGCATTAATTATGTACATTGCTTAATTTTTTAATCAAAGTTGATTGTTCAAAAAATTGAATCCATCGTTTTCACGAACTGTGTGATCCGTAGAATTTAAAAGCATTGACATATTAGTTAGTCGGCCAACTCCCTTTCTCTTTTTGCGTCTCTTTCTAATCTCCTAGGATGAACATGCGGCTATATACATATGTAAAGATATGCGTATATACTGTTGTCTCTCTCCAATTTGTTCGAGGATCTTTTCTTCAAGATTAAGTGAAGAGATACCAAGCGATGTGGACTATGGAAAATTATTATTTATATATCATAAATTTGATTTATTATAAAAATACTAATACAACACTTTATGGGTGTATCAATTATCTACACTAAATTGATAAAAGTTATTTACCAACGACTAAATCATTAGTTGTCGTTTGAAAGTTAATCGAATTATAATGAATTTATAATTTTACTCTTTATACTTAAATTAAAGTAAAAGAAAATTATTATTTGTATACCCTTGAATTCTTTTATTGTCATTTTCATACCGTTAAATTATTACTTGTATCCCTTATTTTTATATGAAAAGACCATATTACCTCACTGACATAATCATATTTAAATGACAACTAATAATTTAATGGACGATATATATTTTTTATCAACTTAGTATAGATGATTGATATGTCCTAAAAGTATTGTAGCAAATTTGATAACAGAGTAAACTAAAGGTATGCGAGATAATTTTCTATGGATTATACTTAAAGGCAACTTGTTATTAACTCAGTGATTGAATTGTGTTATGCAAAGTGTACATGCCTTTTTCGTGTGACTTATTTAATGACCATAAGTATTTATTTAATTTATAAGCTTTTATTATAATTTTTATTGTTGTTTGATTATTTTTCTAATACAGCTTTTAAAGTTCAAACAAGTTATCTTACATCTATTAGTAAAAGATCAAATTTTAAGTTTTTGGGAGTAAATGTTATAAAGCTTTTTTTAAAAAATTAAAATATTTAAAATATCATTTATTTATTTCACAATCTTATTTTATTTTTTTCACAACATAACTTTAAAACACTCACTTATTAAAGTAATTTCATTATTTTTTTTATAAAAATTCTTATTAACAATCAAACAATTAAAAATTTTTAATAAAAATTTTCTTTATATAAGTTTTACTAATAAAAAATTTATTTAAATAAGTTTTATTTGAATTAATTCTACCGAATAAAGCCTAAATATTGTTATTTAGAATAAGGCCTTTAACCCTTGTAAGCTCATTACTTAAGCTTTGTAGGTTTACGCGGCAATTAGAAACTCAACAAAAGCCGGACATTACTGATTCCGGAGAGTAGCAGTAGCGATTAACGAGATGGCGATCGAATCTCGCTCCTGCGCAAAAATATTTCATAAGTCATAATTAATGGCTTGAAATTCATTAACCAGAAGTTGTCCCATGCACAGTTCCAGTTGCAGCCTGTTGCACTTGCAATCTCATCATTATATATCGAAAGAATATTCTTGCCGGCCGGGCGGCCCTCCTGATCAACATCAAATCTTAAACATACACGCGTGTGCCTTACAAATGGTGAATGGCCGTCAAGCCTTGTCCCCAAAATATCATCAAATTAACAATATATATAATTTATTCCAATCTTGAAGTTCAAAATTAATTTCATCTCAATTATTATCTTAACTCGTGCATTTATAGAAATAATTAATAATAATTGTGTTTGATGTGTGCATGACAACGAGGCGGAGAAACTATTCTGCCAATAATTAATTAAGCTTCCGTCCTTTTTTTTTCTTGGGGGGGGGGGGAGGGAATATGATCACTATTTGATATTGAATGGAATGTTAATATAATAAGACTGATGAAAATGAGTTGTCATTTTTCTCCATGTTATCATAATTAGAGCCCACGTGAATCGCCCGGATGTAAGTACGATAGCTAGCTCTTGGAGGAAACCTGCAGATTGGATGCTATTTCTATTTAGCGATGGCCACTGCATATATGAATGATTGCCGGCTTGTCAGCGCAACTGACGGAAGTGACTCTTTATATATCATTGCCAGCACCAACCGAAAAATTAATCTTAATCTCCTTTTTATTTTATTATTATTAAAATAAAAAACATTTTAACTCTTTTATTTTGCAATCTCAAAAAAAAAATCAAGAAAGAAAAAAAATTAGCAAATAAAATAACAAAAAAGAAAAAAGACAATTCATATTTTAAAATATTTTCATCTTCATCATCAACTTCATCGTCAACGTCTCATAAATAAGAGAAAGCCTCGAGTCTCTGAAGCACAAATGTTTGATAGAGAAATTGTTACGCCCTAGAAGTTTGAGAGGATCTAGTTATTGTATAAAAGACAAAGATAAATAAAAACTTATACGAATTATTGATTTTAATATTATATATTACAAAAGTTGCTATAAGAAAATTTTAATCAAATGAGCGTCATTGCTCTCCGCCCACCTGACAAGCTCTCACAAAAAGAGTTGTGTAATAGCACCTACAGCTCTGTTCATGAGAGTGGACATGTGGGTTGTCACCTTATCAGCTCTTCCCACATAAGAGCTCCATGATGGTAGTAAAATACAAGTATTGATACATGTGAATTGTCCAAAATCATGGGTGGATCAAGTATAGCACCAGGTGAGGCATGGACCCAGTTGGCTTTTGGAAAAGTTAAGAAGTGTAATTTCTTAAAAGAATAAAAAATTAGTTTCTTTGAATTTTGTAAAAATACCCCCATCTAAGTATTGAAATTATGAAAACTTTCTAGCTGATTTTGAAGAGTTTTAACTTGCACTGTGTCTAAAGCCCGATTATTTAGAGTTTAATTTGTTATTTTGATTTTACAAAATGTATTAACTACCATTATAAATAATAACCTACATAAAAACATAAAAAAATTATATGAAAAATAACATTTTCTTCTTTTCAATTTTTTTTTTTTTTGGCCATACTAGAAAATAACTAACATAAGCATACGCTAAAAACCCTGAAAGTGATAAAATTAAACCCTAGATACTCATTGGATATTGACCCATTGCTTCTTCCATCACCAATATGCTATCCAAAGCACACATTGATAGTAAAACTAATACACATCATTTCAAAAACATAAAAACTTGTTGAGAAGTAAAAATATTATGAACAAATATTATAGTCATTGCCCTATATATTGTTGTATGAATTTTTAAAATTTTTATATATTTTGGACATGCCCAAACTAAACCAAATTTCTGACTAAATACTTGTGCAAAATTTATTATATATGTGTACATATTCACTGGTACCTGCACATGGTCCGTATGTGCATGAAGAAGAGAGCTATCCATGAGGAAGTCCATGGCTCAAAAAAGTAAGAGAGAAGTGATATCACTGGTGATTCCCAAAACATAAAGCAACAGAAAAATACAACCAAACAATCGTTTCACACTTGTGCAATAAGATGAGTTAACTTGCAATTCCGACAACTCCATGATATCAAAAATACAAAGTTCAAAAGTGTCATAAATAAATCTCCAAATAAAATTACAATTTGAAGCAATAAGAGAGGGTAGCTAGAGGCAACATTTGCAGAATTCCATGCAACAATCATGGCATTTTCAATCAACTTCAAAAGTCTTGCAAAAATCATCATGATAGAGTGATACATCAGATATTTCATTGGTCCCACCATGTCTCCAAGCTTGTCCATTCTGTTTATTGTTTCGTTTCTTCAATTTGGGTTTCAAATTTGAAGGATTTGTTACTTAAGGTAAGACTTAACAATCCTTACCAACTATAAATGATGAAAAAAGAAAAAAAACAATTCCCACCAACTTTGCCATAAACTCTTTGATCATAAATATATGATATCATAGCCCTCAGATAGTTATGGAAGTATTTTCTTTTAACAATACCTTTGTTTGGATGTCTAAATTTCTCATAAATTTTATATATATACACGCACGATATATCAATCAATAAACCAAAAAAAAAAAAGAGGGGCTGTTGTGGCTTCAACGTTTCTCATTTATCAGTCATCAAAGACATCTAACTTAAGGGATGTTTGATTTTAGGCTCGAATCCAAGACTCCGAATCTCTGGTCGTCTGTTCAGATGCATACAGTTACGGCAACTACATGTGTATGGTAATAATAAAATTTAGAATTAGTTGTCAAACGTTATAATCTAGTTATCTGATCTTAAACGAGTGTCATCGATCAGCGTAGCAGATTATACTGATACTGCTCTCGGAATTCCCCTCCTCTCCCAATCGCATTCTTTATTCATACCCAATGAGAATGCGACCACCTTCCTTTCAAACACAAGCTCAAGCCCACGAATGAGTGTGGCCCAAATCCTTATTCGTCCTTTGCTTATAGGCCTACAATGGGAGATATTTATATGTTTTGAGCCCATTTTAAGCGGCCTACGGCTCCTAGTCCTTGCTACAACCCTTGAAATGGGCTGATATGGGATGATTCTTGCGAATGCCGCCCCTCTTATAAGCGCTTCCCTCCCGATCTAGTTTGCATGGATTACATTTTCACTCAAATTTATTCGAGTACAAGTTTAATTCAAAATGATCACTAAAGTTGGTATATTAAAGTCAAATAAATAAACTCGAACATAATTTTTTTATGTTTTGTTTTGTATTTAAAAGATAAACATTAAAAGAGAGAATTAAATTAAATTAAATGAAAATATTCAATTGTCGGTAATTAGGGATGATAAAAATATCCCACAAGTACAGGAGTGTAGAAATTCATTATAATAGTGTCAGATTGTATATATAAAAGATTAGGTATGAATATAATTTTTTATACCTATTGATTGGGCCTATTGGATACAAGTATAAAATACTAATACTCTTACCTAAAACATATTTTGATATTGACTATTTTATTTTTATTAGTGTTTTAAAAGTTAAAATTAATAGCTAAATCAATAAATAATAAAGTAAATAATTAAAATTATAAAGCGTAATTATTAGCATTTTGTAGATTAGTAATCGAAACAACTATCTAAGAGCATATCCAAAAGAGTGTTTAAATAAAATTTTATTTCTTATTTAAAGAGTCATGTCGGTATTAAACACTCCAAAAGACATATTAATTTAGATTATTCAAATAAGATTTGTTTCTCACTCTTCAATATTAAAGAGTGAGTTTCTCCCTCTTCTATTAATATTTTATTATTATTTATTGAAAAAATACAACTGCTATAATTATTATTTATGTTTTCATAATGAATTAAATTTGATAGAGAGAAGGATTTGATTAAAACAATGTTAATTTATTTTAATTTGATGAGTCTTTTAGAGAAAATTATATTTTTCTATTCACTTACTTGCCACATCAATAAGTAAATTAAAATTTGAAAAGTAAAATTTAAATAGTTTTTTAAAGATACTCTAATATGATATTTGACTAGTTTAATAGACTTGATATTTAAAAGATGCAGATGTTAAGAGATAAAAAGAGATATAGGGTGATATTAGAAGGAGACGAGTATCTGTGATTGTTAGACGTTAAAAGGTCGATAATAAAAATACGCTCTACCAAGTAAATATACGTACGAATACTAATATTCCCACGTGATTTCGGACCGATTACCCCGCCTTCGGGATGGTGGACAAAGCCTAATTTAATCATCAAAGCCTAATTTAATCGTCAGGTAGAAAATAAAAAGTAACAACTTGGGAGGCACGTGTGTGGGGCGTAGCTCAAAATTGCCGGTGCTTCAAAAGCGAATATTCGTTAGTGACTAGGGTTACAATTCAGCGTTTCTTTGAACACCCCCCCCCCCCCCCGGCCTTTACCTATATATTCACTTGTAATACGGCAAGCTCATTCTCTTACTTGTGTGTTTGTGCTATTTCAGTCGATTGTCGAGCAAGTTGGTTTTTCTGAATCTCAAAAAAATGGAACAAACTTTCATCATGATCAAGCCCGATGGGGTCCAAAGAGGCCTTGTACGTTTCTAACTTTTACTCTCTCTTATTTTTCATTTGTTCCTTTTTTTTTTTTTGGGTTTGGGGAGGGGGGTTCATTTGTTATTAACTGAAATAACTTATTGTTGTATCTAAATTGAGTTTCGTTTTGGATTATCTTTCTATTTGATTTAGATATATTGTTTAATTTTCTGAATGATTTATATGTTTTAGGTTGGTGAAATCATCAGCAGATTCGAGAAGAAGGGTTTCTCTTTGAAGGGTAATTTCCAATCTGTATTTTATGTTATTATTATTGTTTTTGTATTGATCCAAATTCCACATGCCAATTTTTCTCAGCCACGCTTTGCTGAATTGTTAATATATAGTTCAGACCTAATTTGCTGAAACTGAATCATCTCTTATTGGGTCTGTTTCTTTTATTGCTGAATTTATTATGTGTTTATTTGAATAAAGGTTTGAAGCTTATGACTGTGGACCGCCCTTTTGCTGAGAAGCACTATGAGGATTTGTCATCAAAGCCTTTCTTTGGTTCTCTTATTGAATACATTACCTCTGGTCCTGTTGTTGCTATGATTTGGGAAGGTGAAGGTGTTGTAAAGACTGGCCGCACTATTATTGGAGCCACCAACCCTGCACAGTCTGCTCCTGGAACCATCCGTGGTGATTTTGCTATTGTGACGGGCAGGTTATTAATTAAATTAGCAATTCTTTCACGTGTGGTTATTGATTAATTCAAAGCAATTTAAATTATCGGTGAGCTTTGCATTTGGATGTTAAAATATTTGATGTCCTGAGTATTCTCTTTGCAGGAATATCATCCATGGAAGTGACTCAGTTGAGAGTGCTCAGAAAGAAATCGCCTTGTGGTTCCCTGATGGCCCTATTAACTGGCAGAGCAGCCTTCACCCTTGGATCTATGAGTAAACTAATGTTTGGTTGAGAAGCCTAATTGTTCCTGCTGTTAGACTTATCCCTATCCCTATTTCCTTATTTATGGTTACTCCTTGTTGGTGAACTGTTATGAAGTTTTGAGTTAAATTGAGACCAATCCTGCTTATGCTGGCTGCTTTCATTCTTGTGGTGGTGAATGATAATATTTAAGCTGTTTTGTTGACTATATTATGAATGGAGTTTGTCAATGGTTAGCACATGATGGTTGCACTTTTTATGATGAAGATGTTTTTCTTTGCAAAATCTTTTAACAGGTTGTCAAAATGTATTGATTGAACTAGTTCTGTCTTGGAGGATTAATGAGTGTTTTGAGGCAGTTTTTTTGGTTATTCAGACCAAAATAGATAAGAGTTATTTTTAATATGGGTGAATTACAAACCAGTGAAGAGAATTTAAGGCTTATTTATTAAATGCACGAAAGTCTTAAATTTTATTAATTTCATATTCTTTTTCTGAATTTGCTTGTTTGTTTTTTTTTTTGTAATTTATATATTCGATTTTTAAAAATTTAAACCTGAATAAAAGAAATAACTTTTTGAGACTTTTATATTTCAATAATATCTTCATAAAACATACTTGTTTTCTAAATTATAAAATTTAAATCTTCATTTCTTTGATTTACAATGATGTAATTGTCAAATAATAATGTTTAAAATATTCTTTATTTATAAGAACAAACAAGAAATTACTTATATTTAGGTATTTAATTTAAACATAAATAAGATTCATTCATATTTTTTACCCAAAAAAAAATTGTTACCCAAAGTAGACATGTTTTTATTTAGTTTCAAGTGGAGTGTAAAATCATCAAATCTATTTCAACACGCCCCATTAGACTCTATTAGATTTTGCTATTTGTTAAACCTTATTAGATACGCATTATTTTTATAAAAGTTTTGAAACGTAATATTTATAAAAGATTGTAATTGCATCCAATAAGTGAAGTATTACTTGTTATCAAAAAATAAATGAAGTATTATTTGATCATTAAACTGTTTTGAGTTATTAGCTACAATTCTTGGATTGCATGCGATTGTATCTTAACCACATTCCCGCCGCCTCAGATTAACTTATGCGCTGAAACTTAAGTAGCATCATAGAAAACACTTATACATTAAAAAAAAAAAAACAGAGGCATCATATAAAACACATTTTTTTTTCATAAATCAAATCAACATTTTGTGGGGAAACAAGAAACTAGGCATCGTGAACCTGGAATGAAATGGCGTAATAAAATTCATCTGGACTTGCATTCTTTTACAAGTAGTGAAATTTGAACCAAAAAGGCCCTTCACCTCCGCTGCCGGACCTGTCTACTTTATTTGAGGTTATTATGCCAAGGGAAATAATTTTCCACGAGAATCACGGAGTTGGGAGTCATCCGCACATGAAAGCAACAAATCATTCTACAAACTGGTTTCAACCTTACGATCTCCATAATGCTCTTTCTTTCCGGATACAGTAAACTTGCGAAAATCAACACTTTCCTAGAAAGAATCAAGTGGAAAATGCACTAACATGGCTTTGAGATGAGTTTTATAAAAGGGAAATAGGAATCATGTACAAAGCACCATTTAGTTATGAGAACAAAGGAGAATATGCCCATCCGATGACATGCGTCTTGCTGCTACAAGCCCATTTTTTAACTTTTGGAATGGCTATTCTATCGAGAAAGAAGGTTGTAGGAGGGCAAATCTTCCAGCCGAGTTATGTCTTCAAGCAAAAGCTCCCTTTCCAGTTGTCGGCGCGTGGATTTCATTACCGTCTACAAAGAAAAAAATGTCAAAGAACATAAATCTAGTGACATAGACAGCTGATGAAAGGTGAAAACCAGAGAAGTTTTTGTTAATACAAATAAATGACTTTTATCAGTTCACAACCTAAAGATGGTTGATATATCAATTTTCAGTGTTGAAATTAACAGTCACACAGGGAACTAGTAAGTAGAAGGAATGTGTACATTAAAATCCATGTATGATGCTCGCATTGCAAGCCATTGATGATCCATCAGCTTGAAAGTAATGCAATAGAGAAGGTCAAATGCCGATTCATTTTCTGCAGCAAAAGAGCAAAAATGTTAACAGGTCATAGAGAGTACTCACTGCAACAAACTTTACATGGTGCCACCTACAGATTTTGTAAGAACTCAGAAGTATTTTGACAGTACCTGAAAGAAACTTCAAAAATGTTGCTCCCACCATCGTTCGTGGTTTGACTGTAAAGTTAAAGCATGCTATTAACTTATAAAAATCATCATTCCATCAAAAACTTTTTTCTTTTTTGGGGGAAAAAAATCTATTCCTCCAAAGGTCTACGAACACAGCTTAAAAAAAAAAAAAGAGAACAGAATGCAATATTCTAAATATTGAACTGATATCTTGGATCATAGTCATACAGATCAGTTTTAAAAAAGAGAATGGGAACTTCTGGCAGACCCATGTGCTAGATAGAGGGAGCGCCCAATTATAAATGATTTTTTTAAAACAAAAAAAAGCCCCAGTTTGCTAAGCTACTTTCAGATTCTCAGCAACAGAATTGCTCTTAATTTGGATTTATAAAATTAAAAAATAAATAAACAAGGAAGAATGAGGAGAAGCAGAGAGGGCTTGAAGGGGAAAACTAAATATTCTAAATATTGAAGAGATACATTCTAGATAGAGGCAGCACCCAATTATAAGTGATTTTTTTAAAAAAAAAATCCAGTTTGTGATGCTTCTTTCAGATTCTCGGCAACAGAATTTCTCTTAATTTGAGTTTAAAAATAAATAAAAAAAAGAAGAATAAGGAGAAGATTAGAGCGCTTGAAGGGGAAAACTAAAAAGAAATACTATGCACCTGCTTCAAGATCAAGCATCTGAATAAGCATAAATGTGATGTTTACACCAGCTACGGCAAATGGGTATTCCCACACTGAACGATCACCTTCCTGCTTTCGCAGAAGATCCTGGAAGGACTTCTGGAGAATTACCAATAACATATGCACAGTTTATTATTAACCAAACAAAACTTCAAAAATAAAATGAAGCAAATAAAGGTACAGGGTTAAAACTGAAAGTAAAATAATCAAACACAAAACATCTTTATCACACAAATGCCTGAATATATCTACTTCTGCCAGTACCTAAGACAAAGGTACTAAACATTTGAACAGGAACCAGCTTTACCTCTCAGGCCTGCAAACTGACCAAGTCAGTGGATGAAAGATGTATTCTGGGCACCAACATTCTTAAATTTATTGATTATTTTGAACAAGCTGTTCAACTTATTCTGTACATGATTCCATTATTGTCTCCTCTCTCTCTCTCTCTCTCTCTCTCTCAATCTATATATATATATATATATTGTACCCTTTTTTTTCCCTCCAAACCTAAATATTTGAAATTATACATCATCATAATAGAATTCCAGAAGAAGCAACCAAACAAATTTTTATTAGAAAATTTTATCAATTTCCAACCATCAAATTTGCAACGGAACATATAGCACACAAGATATTTCTAGTGGAAAAATGAATGGGTAAGAGACAGCACAAGTGAAAAAAATACCGGAAAATTTCTAGCAAGGTACAACAAATTCTCCAAAGATATGAAACCCCCACCCCTGCCAGACATCCAAATACAAAAAACATTACCAGTAAAAATTTGATGGGAACACAGAATTAGAGCAAGAAATAGATAACGATGGAATACTACCAATCTACCTAAAATCTGTTGATGGATCCTTTCCTTGCCAACCCATTTCCTTCCACTGCTCAGATATTAAATCACGAAGTTCTTCATCTGGAAAAGCAGCATTCCATAAGGCCCTCAGAGCTTCCTACAGTGGAGCAATGGTAGCATACAACAGTGAGAATAGAAGCTTCCTTTGTTGATATGAATAAGACTAGCAGTTTCATACAGCAACAATTGATTGCCTAATGATAAATAAATTCCTTTTCCAAAATAAAGAAAATGAACAAGGGTTATAATGATGACAAACCTAGAACCACGATATTCCATGGCAAGAAATTAAACACTTCTAACATTAAGTCTATAAAGCTGATGGAATCAAGAGATCTTTACCCGGTGCTCAGGAATTGAACTATCATAGGCAACATCTATACGAAACTGCAGCCTCTGCAAGCATTCCTCCTGAGAGCACCAAAAGTGAAAATTAAAAACTTTTACACCTGTGACATTTGACTAAAAATCAAAATTGAGACAGTTGGGACCCAAAACAAAATTGATGATACAAGTCTACTTCCTTTTAAGTACTTGATTGGACATTAATTGCAGAGAACTGAAGAGCATTTTCTAGGACAAGATTGAAAGGAAAACAGTAAAACAAGACATGAGGATCACTCTCTTCTCAGTTTGCAAATTCAAATCTAAACACCCCCCCCCACCCCAAAAAAAAAGGAAAAAAAGGTTACCTGAGCAGGAGTTAAATCAAATGAAGGACGAGGATCACTCTCTCTCCTCTGTGCACAAACACAAGAAAGACCTCGACCCAGCCACGCAGCAGATCCTGCGACAACCTCAGCTGTAACAAATAAAACCATATGTTCATGAAAATGAACCACCTAGACCTTCAACTGCAAAGAGCGAGCTATCATCTCTCCTTAAGTTCATCATTTATTTTCAATGATATTTATAGAATTTCCATGTCAAAAAATAGTATCCACACAGTATGTTTTTCAAGCATAAGGATTTTCACAATTTCCAAAGAAATCAATAAGTAGATATCATAATGAAGAAGATCCACACAAACTTAATATTTCTTAAAAATTTAAAAGCAAATTGAAGCAGCATGAAAAGTAATGCTTATCAAATTAAGAACTACTCAACATAGTTTAATGAGTAGAAGCACAGGTGACATGTTTGTAATCAAATATTTCAATACGATTAACCTAACAACAAAACAGGAATAATTCAAAAT
The DNA here is from genome assembly GCA_030449875.1 of Aegle marmelos. Taxonomy (NCBI): domain Eukaryota; kingdom Viridiplantae; phylum Streptophyta; class Magnoliopsida; order Sapindales; family Rutaceae; genus Aegle; species Aegle marmelos. The sequence goes on from JASUUL010000115.1 coordinate 488,368, forward strand.
AGACATTAGTATTTACAACAAGCTCACCCACCACAACAAATTTGAATCTCTGAAAACATGAAGAAGAAGCTTTCGAAGCTAAGCATACACTGAGTTAACCTCCAGATCCAAAATTCAATCAATTCAAATAAAAGGAAAAAAAATCACTTCAGTGTGAATCAGAACAATTATTGTGTTAATAGAGAATCTGAAAGAGTGAAAATTACCAGAAGTTGAATGGCAAGTATTCCCTCTGTCCAGTCCTTGAGAAATTCTCCTCACAGCGACAAAAGAACCTCCTCTTTCATCCATCTCCCTCTCTCTCTTCTCTCTTCTCTCTATGTCATCCACATCATCATCTCCAATTCGCAAACCCTAACAAACACATGCACACATAGGTAGTCAGATTCTAATCAAAACGACACCGCATGTTCGAATATTCTCGGATAATAGAGTAGAGACGAAACTGAATCCAAACAGTACCTTAAGGCAGCCGAAAGCGAACCGGAACGTAAAATGTAGGAACAATCAGTATCAAACCGGATCGGTAATACCAGTGACGCGCTCCGAAATCACAGAAGATTCCAGAACATTCGCAGATACAAGAAAAGAAAGAGAGAAAGAAATACTAAAATGAGTTCAATTAAAGTCAGTTCTTTTAATAACTGGCAACGGAAAAAATGGAGCTCGGTTAAAAGAGTGGACTAGTTCTTGGAAGAATCTTCAAACAATAAAGCTAGGGTTTCGAGATCTACACACGAGGTGTCAATTAGATGAGAGAGGGAAAGAAGTTACAACTTCCTGAGAAATACAACTTTTTCTTTTTCGGCTCGTAAGGTGGCGGTGGTGGTGGACGGGTGGTGATGTGTTGTTGCTGTTGCCCTGTTGGCGGGTTTCTTTAGGGGAACAGTGGGGCCGGTTTAGAAAAAGGGATCGGAGATTACGAAATGGGATTTATTATTAATTAGGTAACGCCTTTTGGATGTTGAATCTTTTCAGGGCTTACATTAATTATTGTTATTTATTATTTGTTTTGGAAAAAGGATTTAGGATTTTTCTGGCTAACGCTGACGCATTGCGAATTTAATCGAATGATGATGGTGATTCATGTGCTTTGAAGATAAAGGCGCAGTGCGTCAAAGGGCCGTGATTGCGGGGCACTCACTCCACTGTAAAGTGACTGTTGGGGGTAAATTAGTAATTTAAAATGTCTTCAAGTTTATTCTTAGATTGCGAGGAAATTATCGTCAGTAATTTATTAAAATTTTTATAGCACTCCAATTAGAAATAATATTGCTGAAATTAGATATTGTGTAGATGCATACAAAATTCTTTTAAACTTGGACACTTTTAAATAATTTTTATAAACTATAAAAAAAAAGAGATAAGTAATATTCATCATTTTCTACACTCTCCATACCATCAGTAACGTTCATATTAACCTCTCGCAAAATTTATCTAATTTCGCCACTGACTTGGAATTAAAGGGCAAAAAAGGTGCAACGTATGAGAGAAATTCGGAATTGCCCTTGTGGAGAAAGGTTGGGGAAAAAGTCACATGGGATGTTGCCAAGGATTGGACCAGAGCATGATGGATGAGTTCATTTAAGTGAGACCCCACGGTAACATAATTTGTACTTGCTCACTTATGATAGCCTCCTAGTGAGAGTAATGGTCCACACGCATGGCGTGGGTTTCTTTTCTACTTTCTATTTTCCATTATGAAAGTCAATGTCGGTTTATCTTGTAGTCAATCTTTCCCGTAATTAAATATTCCACCCTTCCAGTAAATTTATAAAAAAATTAATAATAATAACATAGTGCACCATGCCGCTTTTCATCACCTTTTCGTCGCCTTCCCTTTCATTTTTAAATGGAATCTATAGCAATTGTAAAATCTAAGTAATTCAAAAAAAAATGCTAAATATGCATTTGCAATTGATGATTAATATGTATCAATAACAATGTCCTAAAAAACGCTTAGGCTGTACTTACAAAGCGATTGGTATAGTTCGTTGAGTCTCTTTCATTCTTAGGAATAATCAAACAAAAAGACGAGTCAGCTAAAAGAAAAAATTTTAATCGATTGAATCATTTAAGTTTTAGTTAGGTTGATAAAAATATTTAAAGTGACAATCAGAAAATTGGGATCCAATCCCACTCATATGAGGAAAAAAATGCTTATTATTAGAAGGGGGAAAAAAGAAAAGTAAAAAAGAACCAAAGCTCAAAATAGGCCATTTGATAAGTAGTTGTTTGGTAACAAGTATTTTTTCAGGATATGCCATTTAACCAATGAGTGATAAATAGTTACATTTGTTTGGCCAGAAAGAATACGATTAGGGTTAAGCAAATAACTCGATCGGATTGAAAAATTCAAAATTAGATCGAATGTTGGTGAAGACTCTAACTTAATTGAATTAAGAACCCAATTTGATACACTTATGATCATAACTCAATCTAATCCAAACTCAATTAAAATTTTTGACTTGATCTAAATTATATTATGATAAAATCATATCAAATTATAAGTTTAGATTATTTTTTTTCCTCAATTTAGTCAACTTAAAACTCGAGTGTATTAATCTCAACTTAAATTTTTTGACCCCGAGATGTGATAGAAAGTACGTAGGTAAAGGGCATAGCGGTAATTATTCATATTATTTTGTTTACAATAAAACATGTCTTTTTGTAACGAAATAATTTTGGCTCGGTGAACAACCACAAAAATAAATGAAAATTAAATTACTTTATATATATATATATATATAAAAGTTTTGTTTTATTCTTTTAAAAAATACCTCTAAATCAATCCATTACCGCAGTGGAATAGGGGATATTGTGGTTTATAAGGTGTTGCCATTGCCCACTCTACGTGGTGTCGCACATAAATTTCTTTTCAAATTTAATTAAAAAAAAAAAACAAAGCGCTGGCTATACATGACAGGATGTTGAATTGTTCAACTAATATGACCTAAAACAAACGAATTTGACCGATATTGAGGTAAAATATTAAATAGTTTTCTCCCAACTGCATGCAATTCCATTCCGCGACTTGGTAAATATAATCTTCAAAGATCTAGACAAAAAAAAATTAAAAAATAAATATTTTGTTATTTAAATCCCACCAACACATTGACCTTAAAAGACCGACTATACATCCTTGGACCTGGTTGGCACCTAAAGTTATAATATATCTTATGTATGTATTGAACTGAGTTTTAACATTATATTGTGAATAAATAAATGCCTCGTTACTTCTCATCCGCATTTTAAAATTTGTGATTTGTAAAATTTGATATTAAGTGAAGACTATGCATTAGATAATGTAAATTTAATTGGTCTAAATGTTAGAGATCCCAACAATTTTAACACAACCACGTAAGCCTTACATGTTTTTATTGCTTACACTTACATTAAATTTCTATTATTTACACTTGGATACTAGATTATACTGAATTATTTTGAAATTGTTTACGTTATTATTTGGTCATATTATTATTGGTAAATTAAATTTTAACTCTATATTTAAATTATTTATTATGGATTAAATATATTTCATGTTATTTCCAAAAAAAATTATTGGTAAATTAAGATATCGCTGTTACACATTTATATTATTTATTATAAGTTAAATAGATATTATGTTGTTTCCCAAAAAAAAACTAAAGATTTTATTTGCTAAAATATTTTTACAAGTTATTGCGCTTACATTATCACTGACATTAATAGTCAAATAAGATCAATTGATCAGAATAAAAAATTTTGAAACAATTCAAAATTCTATGTCAAATTTTGAAACCTTCCACTTTTTTTGCTTTTTCAGAAAACAACAGACACCAATGCTATAGACCAACGAAAAATACATCCATGCCGTTGAAAAAACTTCTGGGTTAATGCAGGCACCATGCACTAGGTGCACAGATGCTCACCCTCGAGTTACAATGAAGTGCCAAGGGATGTGTATGTATGTATAGAGTTCTTTTCAAGTGAGAATTTTTGAAAGTGAAGGCGTCGTTAAAATATAAAATTTTTATATTTTGATCATTTAAAATTATATTTTTTTATTTATTAAGCTACTGAGATCTATAAATTTTTTTCTTAAATAAAGATTTATTAAAGGGAGGATGTTATTAAAATATAAGAAAATTCATATTTTAATGCATTTAAAATTATATTTTTATTTATTAATGTATTAAAATATGTTTTTTTAATCTTTTACTAGCATTTTATTGTGAGCATAAATATATTTGTGATATTAATACGTATGAAAGTAGATATTTGAAGAGATATTTAATAAAAATAATCTTGGCCGTTTCAGTAGAAAAACTATTTGTTAGTTATTATAAAAATGTATTTTGAGGCAAAGCCTCACGCATACATCCAACCGAATGAAATTATGGAACATTGATTGATTTGGTTTAGATTGGATCAAAATACATATCGATGAAGTCAGCGTAGTATATTAGCACAATTTTTAAGTACTAGATGTGGAAACTCTATTTTATCAAAGATATTTTTCGGACCAAAATTTCGTAAGTTGATCATGTTCAAGGAAGAAGAAATTTGAAAATATACAAGACTGAAAAAGTATACAACAAGAGCTCTAATAAACAAAATCCCAATCCAAGTGCTGAAAACAAAAACCAAGTTTTTTAATTTTCACATGCAAGTGATTTGTAAACTTGGTCTCTTATTAGAACATACAGAATGAGAAACGGAAAAAGGAAGAAGAAGAAGAAGAAAAGCCAAGCACAGTGAAAGAGGCGAAACATCTTAGGTGTGAACAGTCATTTCACTGAGAGAGAGAGAGCGGAGAGCTCATACATTTTCTCTGCGTTTTAAGTTTAATTATAATTAAGGTTAAAAATGTGGAAAAACGAGGGGGTTTTCATGAGTTGGATGAGGGGTTTTACCAGAATATTTGAGTCGTGTGAAAAGCTCAACGCCTAAACAATTGGGCAGCAATCCTAATTATTGAAGCCCAAAGGCAGTGTCATCATAGGATCTTGATTTTTTGTTTTTTTTGACAATACCGTGGGCTTTTCATTTGTCAACCAAAAAAAAAAAAAGGAAGAAGAAAAGAAATCATTCCTTAGCTAATAATGAAATCAAATAAAGAGAAGAGAAGACACTGCCTACCAGAACCGGCAAAGAAATCAATCCACTTTTTTTCTTTTTTGCTTTTTCAGAAAAACAACAAGGACACCAATGCTATAGACCAACAAAAATACATCCACACATAAGAAAAAACTTCTGGGTTAATGTAGGCACCATGCATCAGGTGCACAGTTGCTCACCCTTGAATTATAATAACGTGCCGAGGGATGTGTGTGTGTGTGTATATATATATATAGTGTTTTTTTTCAAGTGAGGATTTATTAAAGTGAAGACGTTATTAAAATATAAAAAAAGTTTATATTTTATATATTTAAAAGAATATTAAAATTTGTATTTTTTTATTTTTTATTAACATTTTATTGAGAATTATCTCAATAAAGACTATAAACACACGATATCTAAAAATATATTAAATAAAAATAATCTCTACATACATCCAATAGAATGGAATCGTGGAATATTTTTAAGCACCAAACTTGGAAACTCTATTTTATCAAAAGACACTTTGGGATCAAAATTTTGTAATTTGGCCACGGCAAAGGAGGAATAAATTTGAAAATATATAAGACTGAAAAAGAATATAACGAAAGCTCTAATAAACAAAATCCCAATCCAAGTGCGGAAAACAAAAACCTAGTTTTTTTTTTTTTTTTTCACATGCAAGTGGTTTGTAAACTTGGTCTCTTATTAAAACATACAAAATGAGATTAGGTGCGTGATTGTGTGTGAACAATTACTTCAATGAGAGAGAAAACTCATGCATTTTCTCCGCCTTCTAAGTTAATTATAATCAAGGTAAAAGATGTGGAATTACGAGGGGGGTTTCATGAGTTGGATGAGAGGTTTTACGAGAAATTTGAGTGGTGCCAAAACTTTAACTCCTAATAATTGGGCAGTCATCCTCCTTATTAAAGCCCAAATGCAGTTTCATCATGGGCTTTTGATTTGTTTCCAAGAAAAAAAAAATCATTTCTTAGCCAATAATAAAATAAAATAGAATAATGAGAAGAGAAGGCTCTGCATGCCAGAACCGAAATTTACCCCGTGGTTGCTCATCGAAAAGTTAAAAGAATGTTGATAGGGTTATTGCGGGAATACAATTACAAAAGCCAATAAATTCAGGTAGTAGAACAGCGTCACTTGTACAACGGTGGCGCGGTGAGCGGTCGGAAAAGAAGTGAAAATTGCAAAGATGCAGCAGCAAATGCAATCATTTGGATTTGGGAACAGCAGCCCAGCTAAGTTAGGGTTGTTTCATCACACGGTGAGTCTCTCATCATCGCACACAAACACAATTCCTTATTTGATGAATTTCAATGCATCCAATTCAAAACCAAACCCTAAGACTAAGAAGCTGCGGAGCTACAAGGCCAACCGAGAGAAGAATAATAGAGATAGAGTGGAGGTCAGGGGCAAAGAGGAAAATGTGTGGAGCGTTGATAATGAAATCGCAAAAGCCAAGCAAAAGGAGTTGGCAGTGTCTACGACGAGGACAAGAGGGAGAAGGAGGGGAACCAAAGCCAAAGGGAAGACTGGTCAAATTTTGGTTTCTCCCGCTATGTTAATGGAAATTGAAAACGTCCTTCAAACTCAGGTACGACTAGTCGACTGTATTATCTTTTATTTTTATCATTATTCATTGGAATTTCTTTCTTTTTTCATTTCCGGGAATTGTATTTAATTTTATTCACAGTTCTTTCTTGATAAACAAATATATAAATATTAAATGAAAAATAAAAGTTCTTTTTTTATTAAACAAAAACTGATTTTGAATTTTATTGGCTCAATTCAGGAACCTGTAATAAAACCTGCATGGAACACATTTGCTAGCAGTGTGAGTGGGATATGGAAGGGGGTTGGGGCAGTGTTTTCTCCCATGACTGCTGAAATGGAGCCAATTGAAATTGGAAAGAAGAATGAAAACTTGTACGACAGTTATACTCTTTCTCGTGTCGAGGCAGTGCCTTCGTCTTCTGGCGCACAGACATCTCTGATTCAAAGGAAGATAAATTGGGTGACTCTGAACCCTCATGGTGAAATGTTGCAGCATATGGGAAGGGCTCATAATAGTAAAAGTAAACAAGAGTTGAAGGACAGGAATGGATTTTCACCTGCAGAGGAATTGGTTGATGGCAGTGTAACATTGCCTAATTTTGAGTCTTTTAACATTGAAGCAAGTGATGTGATGGAAGAAGATGTCATGGGCAATGAACCTGGCCTTGTTTTCTTTGAGGTATGATGTATTCCACCATGAACAGGGATTAGTTACAACATATCACATATTATTTGATTGTAAATTGAAGTGGGAAAAAGTTACCATGTCAAGACATTAATCTAATGATTTAACTATTTGATTGGCAGGATGGATCTTATTCTAGGGGTCCGGTTGATATTCCTGTTGGTGATGCTGATGATTCAAAATATTACCTTTCACCTACTTTCAAGTTTGAACAAGTTAAGCTTAGCATGTCATATTTATTATTGCCAGGAATTGTTTTCATTATTATACATTTTTCTTCAAGTAGCTGCTGCTATGATCTATGATCTGGATTTATATGCAAGGACTGCAGCCTTTCAGTGTGCCTGCTTGAGCATCCAATTTTATCAACTCAGCAGTAGCTGGGGGAGTTCCACTGTACTTATGGAATTGTTAATATGCTTAATTTGCTGGTTTAATAATGCATTCTTTGCCTGGGCTGATTCCACTGCCAAGCCCTAAATGATTGTTAGATGGCGTCTAATGCATTGAATTATTCTGTTCTTTCTACTGTTCTTAATTTGTATAAGTTTGTGTGGACAATACGCTTTTTCAGGTTGAACTAGAGGGAGTTGAAAGTAGATCTTCAAAATCTTACAAATAGCGAACCTATTATTTAATTCTTAATGTTTTCTTTCTCAGTGTTTGGTTAAAGGATGCCACAAAAGACTCCGTATTGTTCATACCGTAGAATTCAGTAATGGGGGCTCACACATACAGATAATGAGAGTTGCCATTTATGAAGAACAGTGGGTCAGCCCTGTAAATATTCGTGATGAAAGGTATTCCTCCTATACTTGGACCCATTTGTTACATGAGTTAGTCGAGATTTGACTACTGGTTAACTGTTTAGCAGCTTACAGTTTCTCATGCAGAAACTAAACTAATGTAATTTTGTAAACAGTGATCTGGAGTTCCATATAAAGCCCTTTTCACAGAGGAAACGAATCCACCCATCAGAGCTGATTGGGGCTTGGAAGGTGTTTGAGGTGAGCGCTACTCCTGTATTTGGCGATGAGATGATGATGCAAGAAAGCAATGGCACACCGTATGTGTATCTTTGCACAGAAACTTTGAAAAAGAGAAGCTTGCCTGAGAGTTCAGTCTACTTTGGAGAGGAAGAAATCCTAGACATGCAAGACGTGACCATCCTCTGGCTGCCAGGAGGTGTGACAGGTTATGTTGATGTGGCCAAGGATGGTGTCCTTTGTATTGGAGTTGGCTGGTATTCCGATGAGGGAACCAATCTTGTTATGGAAAGGGATTATGGGTTAGATGGGAAGCTCAAAGAAGTCAGGTGGAAATCGGAGGTAAAGAGAAGGTGGTCTGATCCAATGACGGCACAATAAGTTTTCACTTCAAACATCTTCTATACGCTTTTTAGTTTTGTAAACTCGTGCGTTACACAGATCTAGAAGGTTGTTTTTTTTTTAATTATTTAAAAAAAATTGTGGTGTAAAATAATTTTCAAGAGAGTAGTCGTCTTTTTCCTTTTTCCTTCTTTCGTTAGCGAACCATACATTAGGGCGACTCCATCACTTGCTTTCAAGTTTCAGTCAGAGGTAGGTTCATTTTTAACAGGGCATAAGTAGTTTAGTTGTCAAGCGCAAGGGAAAGATTCTTCTAAAAGCCCCAAGCCAGCCATAACTGACACAGCAACTTTCTACTCGCCCAACGTTTCCAAATCCACAGATCCTTATGTAAGCCACACACAAACCCAGATAATAACAAAGGCAAAAAGATGTAAAGCTACAAAGTCCACATGCTAATGAAGCAGCTGTTACAAATACAAAAGCAAGACCACCGAGCAGATATTGTAAACCAGAAACCATGATGCTGTTTATACAGGTTTGATCTTGAAATGACGTGAGATGAGAGAGAACACAAAGCACTTCAAGTCCTGCAACCACAAAAATTACCAATAAGAACCAACAAGTGCGAGGACGCGTAACACAAACTTAGGAAAAATCCACAGTTGGCAAGTTGATATGAAGTCTACCACAAAACTGATGGGAAATAGAATAAGAAAAACTCAAATATCCATGAAAAGCAATTATTGGACAAGTGCGACAAGACTTCTGAACTTAGGTGGATGCTCAACATTGGAGTATCACATTGTTTCCTCCCGAAGGGTGTTCCTACTTCCTACTCATGTTCAGTTAACTTATTCTTAAACAACCACAGCAAAGGCAGCTAACAAGTCAATGATGTGTAAATTTGAACCTTTTCATGAGCCAATAACTTCTTAGAGCACATTTTTCAAGCTAACTGAATTGAGCATTGATTTCTTTATTACTCAGCATACCACTGTTAAGAGAGAGAGCACAAGCAAGAGAAAATTTGGCAGTTTCGAGACTTCAACATCACTTGCCAAGAGGCATCTTCAAGAATAACAGAAAATGAAATTCATACTTCTCAATAAAGGGAATGCAACATCTCAACTCAAGTAACCTCATATCTAAAATTTTGATAAAACCTTGATATGATGCAACTTCAAGGAGAACAAAAAATGAAATTCACACTTCTCAACTTAAAGCAGGAAATACAAGATCTCAACAGTTGAAACCTCATATCTAAAATTTGGATTAAGATCAGCTCTTCTAAGCTTTGAAGGATCTCGTGCCATATGTCTATTAGTGGCAGTGTATGATAGTAAATGGCTTCTTTATTTTCTTCATTTGTTAACCATCAATTACCCACGTATACTTTAGCTTAGAAGGAGATCAAATCATGATAAAATTCTAATCCTTAAATTTTACTAAAATCTTGGGGTGATTGTACAAAACCAATATAAAGGACTCAGTAACCTCATAAAATGAAATTCGTACTTCTCAAATTCAAGCACATCCACCAAAGAGTATTCACTTCTATGTCATAGACTAAGTAACAATAACATCAGGCAAACAATGGAAAGTAAAACGAAATATTCGCAATCTCTTACTACTTGCAATAGCAATTATAAATTAGTAAACACATATTCTATTTCCATCGATAAGAAACCGGGAACCAAGTCTAGCATATTTAAATAAAGAAACTAGATGTGGGGAAAAATAAAGAACAAGTTGATGAGCAGACCTGAACAAGATAATAGAATATACGAAGGCCTTCTGGGTCCTTACTTCTCTGGACGTCAACAAATGATCCAATTTTTTAAGCAGTGAAGGAGATATGTTCATTTCCTATTACAATCTCCAGCTCCTGCCATCCGACGTGGTCAGGTTCTGGCCAGTTGTTATCATCTTCCTTCATGATCTGAAGAAAAACCCACATTCTACCATCAGAACAGCAACCATGAATAAGAGACACACTAATGTGTCGTGGAAAAACAATGTAGACCCCAAAATTGAAGCCGCAGAGAAAGAAGGCATCCACAGAGGACGGCGGGGGTGAGAAAGACCTTTTTGCGAGTCATAATATAGTTTTTATAATTGGAATTATTAGCGTATCGAAACTTGCCATTTGGCCGAAACTTGAACTCCAAGAACTCGCGACCGAATTTGCCCTTGTTTCCTACACAGTAACGAAGATAAAACTCTCCATGCTCTTCTTTAGTCATTGTTTCTGCTTCAAATTTCAATCAAAGGGAAGACGACGGATAAACTTCAAAGCCCTCCTAGAGCCCGCATATGCTCGTACGTCACAGATTTTACAGGAGACCATTAAAATTTATTTAATCTATAATGGGCTGAATTGGTTCGGGTCGGGCTGAGCTTATTAATTCAACACGGTAACTACATTCCCTATTATTTTATTTTATTATAATTGTTTTACAAATATGCTTTTTACATTTCAAAACTTTATCCAAAGGATGTGGCACGTGATGTGTTATTGATAGCTTTTCATAAATTTTAAGTGATGTTTTTGATAAATTATAACTTCACCGATCAATTAGTGAATAACTGTCGCGTTTGATATAAATTTTTTTAGATGCATAATACCAATTAGCCACTAATTATTAATATTAGTTCCATGTAATGTAGTTGCATAACTGACTACATCGTGAGCTTAATTAATCAGAATATAAATCTAATATACTGTAAGTACACAGTATATTACTTGTAAAATCACTGCATAAAAATAAAAAATTTACACATCTCGCTAAAGTGAAAATTACAGAAACTTATGAAAACAAAGAGATCCAAGTCCAACCATCCAAATCCAATAGCACTGCCTCTCCCCCCAGCTAGCCCATCATAGCCACCACGAGGAAAGAAATTAAAACAGCCATGACGTTGTAATACAGGCTACAGAAAAAGCAAGTAGCTCCATTAGGTGGCGAAGAGGTGGTGGATGGGGGAGTGCCGGTGGTGGAGGGAGTGGACGGCGGGGAGCCACTTGGGGCGTTGGTGCCAGGGGAAGATGCTGCGACGACAGTGACTGCCAGCTTCATGCCTCCGGGACAGTGACCTGCGGTTGGGCATATGAAATGTAGTGTTCCAGGTGCTTTTAAATCAATTCTCGTGTTTCCATCGTCGTGTGATTCAAGTGCATTTGAAGATACACAATTGTTGTAATCACTCTCGCTTACCCTGTCCACCTTGTGTGTTCCTCCGTAATTGAAAACTACATATATTCATCATATACGTATTTTAGAGATACTATATTTGTTCAATACTCTATACAAAATTAAGGCTTTTTGGTCAATTTTAATGCTTCCGGAATTTTTAAAAATTATAGACACTAGATGAGACGACATAATTATTTCAAGCTGATATGTGAAAAATAATAATAATAATAATAACTAAATAAACCTTACCAAGAACATCACCAACTTTGAATGTTTTACCAGAAACCCAACCTGTATAATCAAAACCTTGAGTCCAGCCACTGGTGTCGCCGACGGTGTATTCAACGGCATAAACAGCCGGAGCAACAAAGAGGAGAATGAGGAGAGCAGTTGCCATAGTGGCCATGTTAATTTCTTAATTCTAATGAAGCCTAGAAAATAAAGACTCACGCGAGCTAGGAGCTAGCCAGTGAAGAAGTTGCAAATTAAAGTGCCGTGGATGTTCCATGATATATAGAGAAACAGTGAGACAATGCCTATGTCTTGAGGTTAAAATCATCACTCTCTAACTTTTAATTTATTTGTTTAATGCTGCTTTCTTTCCTTTCACACAACTAACACCCTAACGATATATTTGTTAAATCTGAATATTTATCTATTCTTTCTACCTAATGCTTTTAGAAATTTAAAGCTAGCTGAAGCTGACTTTGGAGCTCATCTAGGATTCTGGCTGCGTTACTAACAACTTTTTTTTTTTTTTTTTTTTTCTTGTAAAGTTTACAGAAACTTATGCCCTCTTCAAAAATAATATAGAGAGAGTGGGAGTACTCTTTTTTTTTTTTTTTCCATTCCAGAATTAATGATAGCATTTCGGTTTCATAAATCAAATATCTGAGTCATCAATCACCCTTCAAGTGCCAATCGATTTGTAGCATAATATAAATACTTTTAGTGATAACTATGCTTTAAATCATATTAGTTATGTAAGTTTAGTGTTTGCCATTAATTATTTATCGTTAAGAATTCTCATACGCAAAACTTAGTCTTATACAAAACTGTTTAATACGCATGCACTATATATATATTTTGGAGGATAATTTGAATCTGGACAGATGTTAGCATATATATATATATATATAAGTCGTAATGTTTTTCACGTTATATTATTCTGATATGATAGTCACCTAATTTGTATATATCATGATGAAGGGATTAGGTCAGCTTGATCCCACACCTTCTTGTCCTCACATAATGAAAATGGTAGTAGTTATCTAACTAAAATGTTTGGTCATATGTGATGTATATATGTTGACTATGAACGTGCGTGTGGAAGTAGTTGGTACTTAAGAGTTGTTAAGGCATTCATTATTTTAGGCATTAGAAATGGCTTCTTTTAATCTTTCACAATAACAAACAGATTGCATTTATTATTATTAAATTCTTGATAATACCTACGTTCGTAACGTATTAAGATATGTGAGTGGTCAAATCTTAAAATGATTCTGGCCGCCCTGATTTGCCTAATTAGAATTTTTTTCCCCTTGCCATTACATGATTGCTCGTTGCTGTCAATGAAGCGAAAAACAAACACACATATTCAAATTAACTTAGGTACAATAGTATTGCAATTAGGCAAAAAATTGACTCGATTTCGCGCCAACATTATTAAAAGATAATTAAAAAAAATATGAAATTATCAAATCTGCAACACCTGCATAATATATGGCGTATTGAATGTTTCATGCAAATAAACCTGGTAAAGTCGCAAACACACACCCAGGGGTTTATTGGGATAAGATTACTTTATTCAGCATTCTTTCTTTTACCTTGGTTCAATTATTTCCTTAAAAAAAAAAAAATTATATATATATATATATATATTGAATTTATTGCTTTATCTGATATTTATGTCGTATGGTAAGGTTTTTTTGTGGGAGTTTTAATTGTTTACGAGAGAGAAATAACAATATCATCTTTGGCTAGCAATAAGCAGCTTCCAATTTTCGTCTCTTGGCATCACAAAATCTTTTCATTCAATGGGCATACTTGGGTGTCTTTGTCGGGCCACACTATGGATTTAATTAGATGATATTGTAATATATTGTATCAGAGGATGGTAAATTAGTACCACATCATTTTTAGTATTGTATGGATTGTATTATACATACATACATACACACACACACACATACATATACATACATATATATATATATATATATATATATATATATATTAATATTATTATTTTTTAATTAAATAGTAAAAAAAAAAAACCCACCAACAACCACAATTGGTCACCACAAGTAATTTTTAAATGTCATTCGTTAGGTTTTAATTAGTGCCGTTGAAATTTCCATCTTCGGCGCTAGACAATGGTACCGCCAATACCTCTAGTACGGAACTTCGGCTAGCCGTAGACCTGCAATCAAAGTTTTAGATTTTAGAACTTCGACTGTGTATTTAGCGGTGAATATGCTGGAGAAGTTGATACCATTACACAAAGGTTTGCTTGATCGCTTCTCCACACATTAGTCTGCACTCTAATAAATTTAGTGCAGACCAAGCTCGCACCGCATGCCAAGCATGCCCTAATGCAGCACGAACATGCGTAGAAGACTTTTATGATGAGAATGAGATTGGAATCACAACTAGAATGGGACGTAAGAAACCTTTTCACATTATATTTTTACCTCAAATTTTATTCACTTTAGATACGTTTAACACATTATATTATATTACATTATTTTAATACATATGTATTATATTATAATATATTGTATTAACATTAGGTTAGAATAATGTTGTATAATGTTTGGTGTAACCTTATTCTGTATTAATTTTTTATGATTAATTTAAATTATTATATTTAGAAAATAACATTGATCAGTATTTGAAAAAATACTAAATATAAAAATCTTAAATTTTATAAATTTAACTTTCTTTAATAAAAATATTAAAAATATCATAATTTTTTCATAAACATCAAAGCTACCACATTCACTAAACCCCGACTAAATGTTAGATTTAGATAATATGGGAAGTTGCTGCATTGTACCCTAATGCGGCAACTTGATACCCCAGGGTTCCAAACGCCCCCTTTGCAAATTATGAATGATAACAATTCCCAGAGGTCCTAACACAGGATGGGGGCCGATTAATTTGGGCTGGACATAGGTCCCCAAAAAACTTTAAAAAAAAAAAAATGAAGTTGGGTTCATTTTAAAGACAAGCACAACGTTCTAGAATAGTTTTAAGTTCAGGTTCGGAAATTTTATTGGCCCTACACAAACCCTAATTTAAATTTTCCATATTCAAGAAAATTAAAATAAAAAATATATAATAAAATTATTACAGTCTAGCTTTAGACAAGGAAATGGGCCCCGCACTGAACCTCGTGGATGAACAGCATCCGGAGTCCGACAAAATGTTCAGCTTCAGAGAATTCCTTGACTTTTATCTTATGCAATGATTTCACAAATCGAAGTTTCATTGATAAGCTGAAGATACAGCAATAAGGAATTTGCAGTGGAGCTCCAGGCATATAAATATTTCCAAATTTCACTTTCAATTTTCAAAAATCTAAACAGCGTCTCAACTCCCGACTAATGCATGGCAAATATCATCTATCTCATCGTATGTAACATGATCCAATTATTTGGATTACTGTGAAATTAGTTGGTAAAGATTTGTAAACATTAGTATTTATTATTATTATTTACGATCAAAGCAAAAAAAAAAAAAAAGGAATTGGACTGGATCAAGCTCAATGAAAATAAGTGGGCCTATAAGCAGTAGCCCGAAAAAAATGCAAATATTTGGCAAATCACCACGAATAAATAAATCGAACATTCCCCAGCAGTCTCTGTATTTCCTTTTCAATAATCTCCAATTGTGTTCTCCTACTTAACGAAAGGGGTGGCGGGGGGATCATTTAAGCCTTTGCGTGTCGTTTCAATATTTCTTTTTTCTTTTTTTTTTTTTAGTCCTATCTTCTGTTTTTGTTGACGTTTAATTTCCCGGCGAAACTCATATCACGAGATCTCATCGAAGATAATAATCTGTTTTGGTTAACCGAACCCGAAGCTTTTATCTTTTACACAAATCTACGACGATGAATCCTGAATAGTAAGTTTCTCTAAGTTTTTAATATCGTTTATTTTTTAAAAAATACGCCTACATAGTATTATATTTTGTATTGTTACGCGTCGTCGTTTTAGGGTGTTGATTATGATCTGAGAATCCTGTCTTGTTATGTTGAATTGTTAGTTAGTATTGATTGTCAATTTAATGTTTCTTAGATCCGTTGATTTCTGTTGAGATGATGATTCTCTTGAATTAATTGCCTGTACCTTTGTGGATCAATGAGTTGGTTTTGAATAAGTTTGTTGTCTAGATCTCTGTTGACTCTTTCGAGCTTATTTGGAAATTACGACGTCCTTTTAATTGCTTTTTAACTGTTTTGTTATTTATTGTCTATTTGGGATCGATTGACTCGTTGTGGTCAATCTTAATGTACGAGAATGTTACGTTCTAGTCACTACAGCATTTTAGAACTAAATGATTGGTGAAAGCCTTCTCTGTTTGCTGAGGTGAGGTGGATGATAAATTGTGAGGAATTTGCAGCGTGATGTGGAAAACTAGCTCAACTTTAAGAAATCTCCAGTAATAACATTTCTCAGAACAACATATAAAGAATTACATATTTTGCAATGATGAAGAACTAATGTTGTTTTCTCATTTATCATTTTCTTTTCTTCCACTTTCCTTTTATGTTTCAGTCTATTCCAATGAAGCATAAGCCTGACGCAGGAAGTTGGATTTTCTTTTGTGCTTTTGCAGTGATTATCTGTTTAAGCTTCTGCTTATTGGAGATTCCGGAGTTGGCAAATCTTGTCTTCTCTTGAGATTTGCTGTAAGCTTCTAGAGGGTTGTTTGCATGAGATTTTGAAAGTGAATGCATCTTCCTTTGTTGACTTTGTATTTTTTTTTTAATATTCCTTTTTATGCTTGGCTTCAGGATGATTCATATATTGAGAGTTACATCAGCACCATAGGAGTTGATTTTGTAAGTAAAATTTACTTATGCTTTATTTGTGTCACAACCAATACTGATATCATTAAGACAAACCAACACTGATAATCTGATATCAATGTTTTTTTTTTTGGGACAGAAAATACGCACTGTTGAGCAAGATGGCAAGACTATTAAACTTCAAATTGTATGGTTTGATTTGCCCTCCAGATTGTTTATATTTCATAACATTTGGTACAATAATTTGTTGGCCAGGAGCTCCAAGCTTTTCACAGTTTTGGTCCTTAGTTTCTGCCAAAGCCCCTTCCTAGGGCTACAATTTCTGAATGACTTACAAGAAGTTGGTTCACTATTTGTTTGATATGCAGTGGGACACTGCTGGTCAAGAACGATTTAGGACAATCACCAGCAGCTACTACCGGGGGGCACATGGTATCATAGTGGGTGATCTCAATTCTTTTCTACAGCAATCTTTCAGTTTATCTTCAACTCCTTTTTGCTTCTTCTTACAATGAATATTTCCACTGGATGTCTCCTCCGGCAGATTGTTTATGATGTGACAGACCAAGAGAGCTTCAATAATGTCAAGCAGTGGTTGAATGAAATTGACCGTTATGCCAGTGATAATGTCAACAAACTTCTGGTTGGGAACAAGTGTGATCTCACTGCAAATAAGGTTGTCTCATATGAAACAGCCAAGGTATATTTACTTCTCTACACTAGCATTTTTTTATTCTCCCCTTAACAAGGTTCAAGGCACTCCAACCCCCCCAACCACCCAACCACCCTCCCAAAAAACAAATAAAACAAAATCATGTGTTTAAGTAATTTTGTATAATGATCTGAAATTGCTAGTTCCACCATTCTTATTGGTAAACCTTTATTTTTGATTCGTATTGCATTCATCAAGATAGTCTTTAATGCATATTGCATTTGTATTCCATTCAAAGATTATAACTCGAAGACTCATTACCTTAGGAGCAGGATAAGTCATACATCCAGCAAGCGTTCTGTTGACCTCTTGTCCTCTTTTTTATTAGGCATTTGCAGATGAAATTGGAATACCTTTCATGGAAACCAGTGCAAAAGATTCTACCAATGTGGAACAGGCATTCATGGCCATGGCTGCTTCAATCAAGGATAGGTATTGATGCATATTTGGTTTCTATATTAAACGTGAAGTAGGTTGATAGGAGTATCATATTTTGCCTGCTTTTTGAAGAAGTCTTCCCATTACCTAACGCCATAACTTCAGACAGTTACTTTTTCCACATGAAAAGCCTTTAAGAATAGTACTATTGCTTATTTTGTGCTTGTTTAGTGTTTAATAATGCCTTAAGTTTATAATTGTATGCAGAATGGCAAGTCAACCAGCCATGAACAATGCAAGGCCTCCAACTGTACAGATCAAAGGGCAGCCTGTTGCTAAGAAGAGTGGCTGCTGCTCTACTTAAGTACCATTGTAATATGTCTGTCGGTAAGTCTGCTGGACCTAATGGTGTGTAATGCTTTCATCTTTTCAGTTGAAAGCTATGTCATCTGGACCAACCTCATCAAAAATTGTTCCCCCTTTGTGGTTTACAGAACCAACACTCAGAAGATGATCCCCTTCCAGTCCCTTTGTGGTTTTTTTTTTAATTATTTTTTTACACCCTTTTACACTTTTGTTTATGAAAAGGCCTGTACAAAGTAGAAATGCTAATTTGATGTTAGTATTCTTCTTTCTGTCCTATTCTTTATTGTGAATTGGCCTTAATAGCATGTTTTAATTCTGTCAATAGCACCATATATTGTCCGTTTTTAACAGCGGTTATTCAGACTGGAGCCAATAATTTGTTAGTTGTACGATACATTTTCTGATCAGCAGCTCGGCCTGTTTCGAGTATTTATGAGTTTAAAGTAGAGAGCTTATTTAATTGGAATTTGTTTTTAGTTTTTATTTACAAAAAATTAGTTGTTTAATTGTTAATGGGAGTTTTCGTATAAATTATAAGTTATTTTAATAAATAAATTTGTAATATAAAATTTATATTACAAATAAAATAAAATAATATAATATAACGTAAATAATAGATATTCTTTCAAAAAAATTCAATTCGAAATTTAAACTTTTATTAATAAATATAAAAGAAACTAATTTAATCCTAAAAAATTTAACTTAAAATAACAACTAAATTATACGAAGCAAGCGTACACTGAATTGATAGAATCACCAGGCGACACGTCTATCCTTCTTAGCAACGCCGGATTAATTACTTAATGAATGATCTGATCCTTAGAATTCTTTTGGTACAGCTTTCAGAATGATCATTACTAAAATTGTGGTGGCATTCAGTCATCGTAGAATGAGAATGTTAATCCTGACAACAAGTTTTCCCTTCCCTTTGGTTAGGGGTGCGCTCGGTTCGGTTCGGATCCACGTTGAACAGAAGTTTTCACTTGTGCTTGTGCGTGCGAGTGTGCTTGTGCGTGTGTATGATCGCAATTCGTTAGGAAATATATATCCCCTAAAACCTAAAGAATTGCGATCATATTTATTCCTTAGTAGACTCAAATTCATTAATTAAAAACAGAACAAACGGAAAATGAAGCATGTTATTTTATTTATTCAATAAGATTTATTTAAAATTTAAATTATAAAAAGGTAGATAAATACAGCTTAGACAACTACTAAAAAAGAAAGAAAGAACGAAAAAGAAGGAAGAAGGTTACCAGCCTGAGTAGGAGGGAGAGGCCTGGAAGGAAGCTTAGCAGGCTTAGGCTGAGGCGGCGGCTGAGCCTTACGAGCTGGAAGCTTTTCCTGCCGAGCAGCAATCAGCTGTGATGGGTCCTCGCTATCATCATCACCCAACAAATCAAAAGGGTTCATGGTCGCCATTTGTTGATATATTTACTCAATACACAAAAATAACCCCCGCCCCCCCCCCCCCCCCCGACTTCTTCAGAATTACTCTGAAATAAGGCGACCAACCAAAACCTTAGCCGCAACACGAGTATGTGGAGACCTAATCCGATGTACTTAATTTATTATCATTATTTTCTGCTCTTCGATTTTTTAAATAAATTTTTATTACTTTTAAAAAATTAAATTAATATTTAAATTTCTAAAAAAATTTTAATTAAAATTTTTAAATAAAAATAATTTTTTAAATTTAAAAAATTATTTTTATTCTTTAATTTATATTTTATTAAAAATAAAAAATTACTTTAATTATTATTCTTTTTTAAAAATAATTTTTTTATTAAAATAATATTACAACATCTCTAACAAATTTTATAAATTTTATTTTTTAAATAACTATTTATTTATGAGTAATTTTTAAGGACCTCCCCTGGGTATTATCAGTTAGAAAGAATGTATACATGTAATTACACATACGCCCCCTGCAGTTCATCAGCAGTTAAGTTGACTTTTAGTAAACTGTTAAAATTATTAAAATATCTTTATTATCAAAATAATAAATTATTAAATATTTCTTTTAGAATCGATGGATAATAGGTTTGGCCGGAATCACAAAACATAATAAAAGATCAAAAAAGCCATCTATATGTAAAGTAATCGACATTGTTAACTATAATATTATCAAAGTATCAAAGTAATTAACTGCATCATAATCAACAAATTGTTTGAAAACCCACTTCAACAAAATTCCCTTAGGTGGTGTGTTGGGCTTTAAGAGGATTCTGTTTGACGTGAGCACCATCAACGGAGGCTGACAAGACGGGGGTGGCTGGATTTAATGGAGTTTAACATAACCACAAGTGCGGGTTGAAAAAAGTCATGTTTTTGTGGCTGTTGAGATGTTATTGAGGTCCAGGGTGAATCTGTTTTGGTTGAGGGGATGGACGGTGACGATTTGGAACCACCGCTGATGCAAAAATTACAGTAGTGGTGTGCGGCGTGACAAGGTGCGTGTTGGGATTTGAGAGCTATATGTAGTTAAGTTTTGAGATTTCAGAGGTTGCTGCATGGTGTCGGGATGGCTTAAAGGTGATGGTGATTGGGTGGCATCAGCAATTGCCAAAGGGGCGTTGCCGATTTGGGGGCTGTTATGAGACAAAAGTCATCTTCTTGGGTTAATACGTGGTGGTAGATGTGGTTGATTTAGAGGCTCCCATGACTGAGGTTGTTCATCGGCCTGAAGAGAGGATTCCAACAGTGGCAAAGCACCTTCACCGACTGCCGATGGAGCCATGGCCAGCTGACCAAGTTTGGTCAACAGCGGTTTGGGGGTCCTCAGTCAAAAATTTTATTGATTTAGTAAAAACACAATTTGAATTTTAAATATGATTTTACACATTTACCCTTCTACACTAAGCCATACGTATTTTCATACTAACGACGGGGGAAGTTTATGTAATTACGTGAATACATTCTTTCTAACTGATAATACTTCAAACCTCAGGGGAGGTCCCTAAAAATTACCCATTTATTTATTAAGGTGATGAATAAAAGAATAAAAATATATATTATTCTTAAAATTTTTTACATAGAAATAAGTTAATTTTTAATAAAAAATTATTTTTTAAAAAATTCAATAGTAATTAAAGAATTTTTATTTTAAATAAAAAATAATAAAATATAAATTAAAGAGAGAATTATTTAAAATGAAAGAGAGTGAATCATTTCTTATTTAAAAAAATTTAATTAAATACTTTTTAAAGAGAGAATTATTTAAAATGAAAGAGAGTGAATCATTTCTTATTTAAAAAAATTTAATTAAATACTTTTTTAAAATTTTAAATTTTGACATGGTTCTTTAAATATATAATAAGATCTTATTTGAAATTTTTTTCGTAATGTTCTTAACTTATTTTTATTTGAAATATTTTAAAAAAAATAATATATTTTTTATTATTTTATTTACTACATAAATAAATAAATATTTTAAAAAATAAAATTTATAAAATATTTTAGAGATGCTCTTAAGGAGCTCGTGTGTGTGTTGCCTTCATTTTATATTGATTCTTCTTCATTCCCTTTCTTCTGTGGATTTGTACAAGATCTAGTGAGTTTTTATTTTTATTTTTTTCTTTTAATAAATTACAAAACATTTATGTCCTTAAATTTTTTTAATATGATTTTATAAACAAGGATATTACTTACCCATTAGTACATGTGGCAAAATATGACACAACTCGATTACCCAATATAAATACAACACAAATAAATAAATTTGGATTGTCGAATTTTAAATGATTATTAAATGAATTAGGTTTAGGTTGATATTTTTTTTTCATATTGGGTTAGCGTTAAAATTTTTAACCTATTTACTCGATTAATCACTCGATTATATTTTTTATTTTAAAATATTTTATGGGTTCTTGTCATAAAAACATAATTATTAGAAATAAATTTTCTTTTATTTTTATTCTTTAAAAAGATAAATATAAACAAAATTTTTTATTTATAAAATTTTAAATACATTTAGAGCTTCAATAATATAAATGCATAAAATATTAATAGATATGTATATTTTATAATATTAATATATAATATTATTTATAGACATAATTAAAACGTCATTAGTAGAAATGTGTAACATTTTAGTTGATAAATTATGTATGTATGTATGTACATACGTATATATGATAGTGTTAAATATTTAATATAACTTTTATTTAATATATGACATTAAGTGAGTTATTGGATAACACCATTATTTTTTCATATTAAGTTTGAATCTTAATATTTTAATATAATTATTAAATAAGTCAGATTTAAATTGACCTAAATTTGAAACGACACAAAACTGACACAATAAGATCATTTTGCCAATTCTACCTATTAGTATCAAATAGGTCCAAGTCTTTCTAAGTATCTCGGTATCAACAAATTCAATGATCCACACATAGACGTACAAATCACAATACAAAGGAAAAAAGGAAAAGTTAAAAACACATTTGATACTTACTGGATACTTAGTATTGGCAAAAATTACCATGGCCTGATTAATTAATACAAACGCGATATCAATAAATAAATATGATTATAAAATTTAACATGATTATTATATAAGTTAAATCTATATTGAAATGATTTTTTTCTCTGTAAGGTTGTAAGGTTAAAATTAAAATTACTAACTAATTTACTATATCAATGATGTACTTATATATTTTTTATTTAAATTAATTTATAAAATCTTGTCATTAAATATTAAACATAATTTTTTTTTAAGGATGGACATAAACATAGATATATACATGTATATATTAACCAATAAATATGCGACAAATGTATAAGTTACATATATCATATATTATAAATTATAAAATAAGATTCTTTAACGATAATGATTTACTATAAAATAAAATAAAATAAATAATGAGTTATAAAATAAATTTTTTAAAAATAAAGTATAATAATTATAACAATAATAAAAAATTCTCTTGGTGACTACAAAAGGAACTCCTTGGGAGTATCTTGGATAAAAGAGTCTTGGAGTCAAGTATTGTATCATTCTTTATAACCAACATTTCTTTTGTAATAAAAAAATCATTTTATTTTCTTATTCTTAAAATTAGTATAAGAGTCCGTACTCCCAAAAGGAATTTTTTTTTAATAATTTTCTATAATAAAATATGTTCTGTGGTTGTCAATTGATCAGATCCACCGTATCAAAAATATTATAGGAAATTAAAGGAAACATATTTAAGATCACCAATCAACATTGACAAAGCAACAATAACTCACAACCGATTAATTGCCCTTACGGGCTTGACTGATTTTTCAGCAATTTTTTACGACTTTGCTCAATAGATAATAATATTACAAAATTATAAAATCCTGAACACTTTAGCAATTTTCAAAACAACCTGAAACGAAAAATCATTTCCCTCATTTTCGTTTCTTATTCTTGCACATTATTTACCATTTTCTCTTTTTTTAATGATATTTTAGTAAATTGTGGAATTGAATTAAAACCCAGGCAAAAGCGATAGATCCGCGATGCCTTTTGGAAGGTCTGCGATTTTCTTGAGCAGCGCAAGCCTGTTCTTTCTGATTCTTTCTTCTTCCTGCGTAAAGGCAAAGCAATTGCACGCTAGTTAATCTCTATCTAGACAGCAAATAGCCAAGCAAAACCATATTGAAGCTAACAATACACAATTACGATTTCAAACTCCAAAAACAAACTGCAATTTCCAAATATATTTTTTTAAGATACAATGAGAAAATAAGATCAAAATTAATATATGTGATCACCGGTCATCAATATTGGTAGCTTCATCTACTGCCAGATATAGAAAATGGACATACAATGACAACTAAAAGGGCAGCCTGTAAGGAAATGATATGAATGAATACAAATGCAAAACTAGAGATTCAAAGCATAGATGATTATAGTAAAACCAAAGGGACCACAAAAGAACATGAGAGCAGAAAACTAACACAAATAATGGGTTGTATTGACCCAGTCCTGGCAGACCAGTTGGCTCTTGAGAAATAAAAACTGAATATAATCCACTTCGTGTACAGCTTTTATTAATTTATTCCTCCATTATACTTTATCTTTAACCACCCAAAAGGATAAAAAAAAAAAAAGAATACTGATCCCTTTATACATCAACAAATGCAACTAATGAGTTAGAACTTTGAATTTGTTGTTCTCAAGCAACTTTTCAAATTGTTAAAATATTTTTCTAGCTTTGATGATGATGACGATATTCATGTTATCAAATTTTTCCAATGCATTGGAAGGCACTAGATATAAAAACTTACAAGTGGAGAATTATTTGAATGGATTATGAAGATACATACCACCATTACAAAGACGTGATTAAAAAAGTCCTCAAGTGGTTGTACTAGCTGCGAAGATATTTCAACAAAATCATCAATATTAATACCTGCGGGAAGAAATGGAAAATTCACTTAGCAAGCGACAAGGGAGGTTCTTCAAACAAATTAGTATAAAAAATAAAGCTC
This sequence comes from Aegle marmelos, assembly GCA_030449875.1. Taxonomy (NCBI): domain Eukaryota; kingdom Viridiplantae; phylum Streptophyta; class Magnoliopsida; order Sapindales; family Rutaceae; genus Aegle; species Aegle marmelos. Next base: position 513,191 of record JASUUL010000115.1, read on the forward strand.
ATAACACAATGTCTCAAAAATTATGATTAGATACCAGGATTAATTTTGTTTTTGGCTGACAAGTATACCGTCCATAAAGCTCTCTCCTCAACAGTCTCAAATGCAGTCTCATCCACCTAAAAAGATCAATTAGATGCAATAAGAAAAGACCCTAAATTTTACAAAACCAAGGGCTGTAATCCTTTTTCTGACAATGAATGAGACAAATTTTGGTTCTAGTTCAATATTTTCTGCTCCATTGTATGTTATCCAATATGAAATAAGTTAAAAAGAGTCATATGGTATAATAATCTCTGAATATTGCGAAAGAACATAACTCATGAATTTCAGGCATGACAATTGGAGGGATTAATTCAAGGGCCTAAATTTTGGGTTGGGTGAATATTACCTCCAAAGCAGTGTCTACATTCTTTCCACGGACGATTCTTGTTGGACGAGAATATGCTTCAACAACCTTGGGAAAAAGCTGGCCTTTTGACAAGGCCTCCATCTACAAACAATAGTTTACATGTAACAAAAGAGATTCTGATACACCATCCAAGTCTAAGAATGTCTTTCCATTTTCATCACATTGATCAACTAAAAATAGATTGACATTTCCACAAAATATTTCCTAATATTAATTAAGTCCACAAAAAAAAAAAAAAAAAATGATTGAGAAAAAAAGCACTACATAAAAATCATATAAAAGCAAACTTAGTGAATGCTCAAGCATCATACTTGTATCTTATAAGTACTGGTACCAAAGAGCTACAAATACAAAACTTACTTTATATGCCGTCTTTGTAGCCAAACCAGGTAGATTTGCACGCTCTGATAGGACAGAACGAACTATTTCTGGACTTATCCCCTTGTCCACCTATAACCAAATTGCAGCCAATATGGGTATAGATGTGTTACATCCTGTCCAAGAATATTCCATTTCACCCTATACTACAAAGAAATGCAATTTTGGCCATAATTAAATGGTAACAAGTGGCAATCTTCAGGCTGCATCGATGAACCATCCACTAACAAAAAACAAAACACAAAAAAAAGCCACAAACACAAATCTAACATATGAAGAGGAACCTGTCAATTAGCAAATCAGATACCAGCACTTTTAAAACAAGTTGGCCCAGCACAATTCCTACTACCTTTGCCATTTTCTGGAACAGGTATTAGAAATTTAGAACGGCGTCAGGGAATATGTGTATGGTGCCTTTAGAAGGGAGAAACCTTCTACTCTCTTCCCCCACTCTTCCAGCTTAAAGTTTGGGTTCACTTCCATTTTTCCAGTCGCTCACTTACCTAGCTTGGTCTGCTTTTCTATCAAAGAAGCTATGAGAACATGCCCATGCACATCATCCAAAATTTTATGAAGGAATCAATGAATCAAGTCCACCAACACCATTCCTGCCCTACCAATTAATGAATCAAGCATAGAACTAATTGATACTAACTTCTACATACCAGAAATTGTTCTAGTCTTCGAGTAACAAATTGATGTACCTAAAAATCATGAAAGAAAGCCGTCATGATTTCATGACAAATGACTATAAACAAATTACAGAGAAATGACAAACAAATAGTGACAAACTAAATATGCAAAAAGTAATAGTGGTATGAGGTTACTAGCTAGTGGGTTCAACTAATAAAACCTCTTAGGGTGATGTCTAAGAGGTTTGAGGTTTGAACTATACTCACATGAGTTGGAAGTCTATTTGGTTTAATTGGTGCAATGATTAAGAGAAAAAATGTTAGTATCAGTATACAAATAAAGGAAGCACCTGCCATGGCACTATATCTATTTTGATGGTTAAAACTTATTCAAATACATCAGAAAAATGTCTTATGCAATGGCATTTTTACCACAGAAGATGTAGTGATTTCATAGATAATAAAAAAAATTTATGGATGATGAATGAGGATTTTTGCCACAGAAGATGTAGTGATTCCACTGATTACAAAAAATTTATGGATGATAAACGAAGACGTGTCGGCCATATTTGAAGGATTTATGTGGTTATAGCAGAGCTTATCGTGACCATGAAAATACAAGTATTGAGCTTTCTCTGTTCTTACATCATTTATTGTGCTGGCATCAACAATAATAGGCTGAACATCAGCAGCAAGTCTTAAAGCAAGCTCCAAATCAAGATTTCTATCCTTTTCAATCAGTATTTGGACCTGTATAACAAAAGAATCATTACTTCAGTGAAAAAGTAATCTAATATCTCCTCAAAAATTTTGGAACCATGTACATACTAGACCGTAGGATATTCTTCGTAGACCAAATGGGTCATTAGTGGAACTAGGCTGACAACCAGCAGCAAATAAGCCAACAAGGGTATCCAATCTGCAATGGGACAACCACACAAAAATCACTGTGAAGAGCGCAGAATGACTCTGCAAACCATATGAAAAGTTTGTAAGAAGCAAAGCATGGAGAGAAAGGTTAAAGACTTCTATAGAAACCCAGGCTGTGGGTACTAGTTAGGATGAAGATGGTGAGAGGACATGATAAATTATCCAAAGCATGTTAGTGTCTATTGCACTAGAAGCAAGACATTGCAAAACCTCATTTCTTTTGGCATTGTCAGAGACTTAGGAAAGCAAGGAATTCAATAATGACAGAGGATGACAATCAATCTTATCGGCAGATGTTAAGAGGTGACCCAGATAGGGATGGGTTTGGACAAATGTAACTTCAAAACTTCCTGAGAATATAAAAATGTAATGATCTACGAGTATGATTGAAAGGTTGTACTTGGTAAAGGCAAAGAATTTATATATAGATACTTCTTTCCTACTTTTTCAAAGTACTTTGGTATGGCCCACCCCATTTCATTTGTCCTAAATTTAGAATTCTCATAATTTGGAGCTTCTCTTTTTCAGCATCTGTTAAGAAATAAGCATCCCCAAATGGCATACGTTTGTTAAACCAAAGTCAAGTTGATTTACATCAGATAGATCAGAGGGCAAAGTTTTGGAAGCACATGAGTGATTAAACTCCACCTGTCAGCAACTGCCAAAACTGTCCCCACTTCAGTTTTTGGAAGCACATCTCCTGAAAACCTGGGAAGGTTGATCTCTAATAGAGCCTCAGCAATCTGTATATAAAACAAAAAACAATAATAGCATCGTGGTTAGCCAGAATATATGGGAACGATACATGAATAACAAATGTAAAGAGATAATACATTAACTATATACAAGGAGAAAAAAAAATTATGAGCAAGTTAAACAACCTGTTGAGAATAGCCATCCCTAAGTGCATAATGACGGGCCATTACTCCTGCAAGAGAAGTAAACTCCATCACGACAGAAGTTGCAAGATCTGACATTGCAAGTGATGCAGCTTCCTGAACAATCTGAAGCATATCTTCATTAATTCCCAGGTCCAAACTTAGTTTCTTAACCATATTTTGCACACGCACTGTCTTGTCCAGCATTGTTCCTAGCTTCTCCTGTCATTTTAAATTACCAAATCGTACAAGCTATTAGATACCTAACAGCATCCATCATTCAGGGGAAAAAAAAATTTGCAATAAAATATAATTAAAAGCTTTTATTCTATGAAGTCACCTCACGCAAAATTAGCATTCAGCAATAGGCCTACGATTGTTTATAAATCAGAGATAATGGAGATAATGTAGAACAAGGGTGAGGTTAACAAAAATATCATACCAAAGTGATGCAACTTACATGAAAAAGAATCCCTTTTAGTTGACCTTGGAAATCAGCAAACTTCTTACGTGTATCCATCTCATAGAAAAACTTAGCATCTTCGTAGCGAGCTCTGCATATATAACACTTGCCTAATTGTTAATCTCCAATAAATGCCTAAACAATATGAAAGGAAAATTTTCTGAGTATAAAGAGATTGTCTGCTTCCAAATAATGAGCTAAACTCAAGTTAACAAGGGGCAAAACAGGATGAGAAAACTGGCCTAGAGGAGTGAATACAATTTTGGATACAGATTATGTGTTGAAGCCCTATCTAGAAGCATGTCTTAATCCTTTCAACTTAAAAAAAATTAGATAAATAAGACCAAAACCAACCTAAGCACAGCTTCATTTCCTTTCCTTACTACTGTCTCATTGATTGCTCCATTTGCAACCTAAAACGAAGCCCCACATCATCTAAATTACTAGTGAGAAATTGAACTTAGCCCCTTTAAGAGCAAAAACCGTGTTTCATAGCATAAACATATATTAAGCAAAGATTTACAGCAATAAAATATGGCAGCAGCCTCCCTCTATCATCGATCAAAGCAAAGTACTTCTGGTGCTCCTTCATAACCTGCATGATAGGTGCACAGCAGTTAACAACTGAAGGAATAAGCATTTCATATTTCCAGAATTCTTTCCGTCCCTACACAATTTCAATCTGGCTAAATTCCAATTGGGAACAATAGCCAACACCATCATCACATGTTTATAACCTATTGCAACATCCCAAGGAACTCATCCTCAATGACAACAGAAAACTAGAAAGGACATAATCGCCAAAGGAATAAATTGAAAACTTCAGCCTGATCAAACTCTAGAACAAAGGAAGCATCCACATGGAAAATTTAATTCAGATAAAGATTTGCCAATATATAAAAGAACAAACAAGATAACTTCTATAATCTGAAATACATATTAAATGGACAAAACAAGGTTCGATCCATAGCAATAATCAGCTCGTTAAGAGATGAAATGTGTCCAATAACAAAAAAAATCACTTGTTAAAAAATAAAATAAATAAAGAAATAAAGAACTCCCAGATACAACGGGCCAATGCGATTAAGTCCTAAAAAGTTGACAACTTACCACAGTTAAAAGATCTTCCGGAAGCTCTAAGAAGGAATCCTCAAATTCTCCAAGAACTGGAACAGGGGCCTCAACAAGATTCGCAACCTAGTACATATTGAGAACAGATATGTCAATGAAGTGCTTCCAAATGCATCAATAAAAACATCAAATCCATTACCTCATTAAGTAAGCTTTCCTCTAAAACAATGTGTCCATTAACACTTTTTGCTAATGCATTGGAGTGGTCCAAAATCGTTTTCCTTCGATCCTGCAAATAGAAGTAATTTTTACAGACCACTTTACAGTCAAAAAACAGCATTCCGACAGTTAAATATAGGACAGAAAGAGCAGATCTGTAGGTAAAAAAGGGAAAGAATCAAATTACTTCAGGATACCTCAATTTTAATCTTTACTCCAGCATTCCTCATCACTCCTGCATAAGATTCTGCATTCTCTACCTGTGATATGTATGACAACTTTAGTAAGTAAAAGTCACTCCAAAAGTGAATAATTAAAAACTAAATAAATATACAAAGATTATCACTATGGATAGCTCAATTAGACACAGCAAATAGCTGCTGAGTAACAGCTAGATCTTAGTGGATTGGGTTGAATATAGGTTAGACACATAGGGCTTCACAAGCACTAGCACTGGGAAATTGCCACCAACCAACACTCTTTGCCCCTTTTCCTGTGTTCTATTTAAACCCAAGACCTTTTGTATAACATCCAGTTGATCCTCTTGCTGTTTATCTGCATTTAACAATTTGCCTAAATGCATCCAACAACTACAAAACCCAAAGCTTCTATGCATTTGCAGACATTAACCGGTAACATATTCAATTATTAAAAAGCTTAAGATAAAAATAAAAATAAAATTCCCTTCCCAAAGACACACACAGATAGATATATGAACAGCATGAAAGGCTTCCAAAGTTTGCAACCCTTGGGGGAAAAGAGGAAGAGAGACTGATTATAAACATTGAAGCCTTTCCTCACATGCTTGTATGGCTACTGAAGCTTCCTTTCTGATTTGGGCCGAATTCCAACCATTCTTAAGAATTTGTTTCATTTATAGCAAAAAAAAGATTAATTAGCTTAACCTTTTGACCAGGTTAATGGACAGATTATCCAATGAATTCTCCATATTTTGACCAGGTGAAATAATAAGCAATCAAGTTCTCATACCTTAACAGCAGCTAAAGGAGTATTACGAAGACCACATGATAGGTTTCCACTGCATTATAAAATGGAAAACAGTAAGCAGAAAGTTCAACAATCCCAAGAGCTAATTAAAGGCACTCAATTTTTAAAAGGACATACGTATTATAAACAGAATTATTTTCTGAATAAAGGATATAGTGTGAAACATTTAACAATATGTACCTCAAGACTCCAGCAAACATGAATGGAACAACCACATCCCCATGCAAGGCCATAATCCACCGAATAGGTCTGCTGAACATTACCTACATTAAAATAACAAGGAAACAGTTGAAATGTCTAATTTATCAGAAATTAAAAATATAACCACTAGTCCAGATATTTCAAGGTATTTCAGATCAAAATAACTGAAAATGCACATGCCTGAGAGTTCCAACGCATTGACTTTGGGAATGATAATTTAGAAATGATACCTGGCACATCTTCAGATAAAACCTAATATGTCATAGTAGAAGTAACATTAAAATATGATAATAAACCGATACTTGAAAATAATTAATATTAGAAAGAATTCGAATCCTATAAATCACCGCAAGCATCAATAGACAAGAAAATCTTCATAAATATAAATCATATAGCATGTCTAATACTGAGACACTTTCATTTATCAGCAAAAAGAAAAAATCATTCAAGATACTGCAATCATTTATTGACATATTGCATCACTAGGTAAATTCAATAGAATATGCTACAACCTAGCAAATATTTGTATGGTGTCAAACTTAATGAATAAACTACTAATGGGCCAGAGGAAGAATCCAGGGTTGAAAGAAGGAAATGTCCTGTTTCTAAATTATCATTCCAAAAAGAAAAAATCATTCAAGATACTGCCATCATTTATTGACATATTGCAACACTAGTTAAATTCAATAGAATATGCTACAACCTAGCAAATATTTGTATGGTGTCAAACTTAATGAATAAACTACTAATGGGCCAGAGGAAGAATCCAGGGTAGAAAGAAGGAAATGTCCTGTTTCGATCGTCCAAAGGTTAAGAAGAGAGTTATATCGATGGATCCATTAAGTCCCATGGTAAATAAATAACCACTTAGATGCTACCTTTTTACACTAGATATAAACCATTAAATTGAATGGATCTAGTGATGAAAAATTAAATAATTGTTTTAATTCAAAATTCTAAGGGAACCCAACCCTTGTATAACTATCCTAAATCCAACCATGAGTGGGGGTTCCTAAAACTGATCAACCAAACCTCCAAAATATAACTAGGGAAAGATCAGATGCAAAACCTCCAATGCAAGTCGAGCTGTCTCCTTCACACGGGCATAAACATATTCAGTTTTCCCTGCAATATGAAAACACTTGGAGAATTCATGATCAAGACATCATGAATAGCAAGCCATATGCAAGTAGCTTATGTTGGATATCAAAACTAAATCTTGATGTTTGATAATAGATGGTGGCAGCAATTCCAATTCAACAATGATCAATACAGCATGCATGAAAAAGTGTGAAAGGAAGTCGTATGAGGATGTAAGGCAAGTGTAAACATTGTTTCAGAAAACTTGGAGAGAATTTTTCCAGTACAATCAAGATACAATAACGGTCAGTAACCATAGCATCAATCAGAACATAGTGTATGCATTAGACTGACTTACCAGCAGCCTTTCTAATCAATGAGTCAATTGGAACAGCATATCTTCGACAGAAACCCTCAACAGCCTGTCAGGAAAAAGTGATTTAAGTATTATAATTAGATAACAGTAAAATTCATATTTAGCATCAGGCAAAATCAAAGGAAAAGCTAAAACAAAACTAGATGCAAAAGCAGTCACTACCATAACCAAGCAAAGCATCAAGGGAGAGTTAGTAATAATTGTTTCTGCCACAGCACAAAGAGCTGGACACTAGAAAAGAAACCCAAAAAAAGAAGGGGGAGGGTGTTGTCATACAAGAGGGCAAACAAAAGTTATACAAATTATAACATGAATGCTCCTTCTGCAGCCACTGCCATCTATACGTACTAACCCAATAACTAGTTCGCTTGACAGAAAATAAAGTTTCCTTAAGCTCAAAGACCTTCAGACAAAATTTACTTGCAAGAAAATGGAAACCTTTGTGGGATTCCCTTGTTGATCAAAGGCTTTCGAAACAGGAGGTCCTCGAGCCTCAAACTCATTCTCAGATTGCTTTTGGCAAAGACTCTCAACGAAAACCTAAAAAGTTAGACAATAAAATGACACTCAGATCGTAGTATTGATATTACATGAGTCTGATTCTCAGTATTGACTATGGTTTCAAGAATATATAAACATAAAATTATTAACAGCTGTAAAGTTTAGGTTAATAGTAAATTAGCTGTACCACTAATCTACGAGGCGTGCCAAATGCTTGCACTTCCCCATGGCTCAATTTTTGTTTATTTAGTAACTGCAGCATTAAATCTTTAAGCTGCAAAGAACAACCAAGGGATAGCAATTCAATTTAAGTCATTCCATAAAAGCCAACAGAGACCAAAAAGGAGAAGATGGAGAAAAATATAAGCTGAGGCATAAAAGTGTTTACAAAAAGAAAAAAGAAATTTCCCAAGAAAACTATACTTGCTGGCTTGCATTAACTACATCTCGTGGCGGCATCTCTTCAGTCCCAATTTCAAGAACAAATAATCTTGGATCATCCTGCAACTGCAAAATGAGTAGTAGAATTGGAAAAAAGCGTTTATTAGGGACCAAAAAAAAAAGCATATTGCTGAAAACCATTTATAACCAATTAGCTAAAAATGACAAAAATATAGCAACTCCTTCCCCCCCCCCCCCCCAAAAAAAAAGAAAAAAAAGAGAATTTTAATCTGTGTCTAAATAGCTATTGAAAGAAATTGCCATCTACCCATGCAGACTAACCTTCTTTAATGCAGCTTCCAGCAACTCTTTAGGACATGGAAGATCAACAGGCTCAGAAACAGTTCCCAGTGGATGCCCAATGGACTCCCTGGTCTTCAACCAGAGCTGGGCACATTGGCGAGCTAAACTGATATATTGTAAAAATAAACACAAAATAAGTAATTATGGAGAAATGATGAAAAATTTTATTTTGCATATCAAGCTATCTACGTTCATTCAAGCATTAGATCTGTGCAGCTTAATTTCATTCAACTGCCAAATTATCTTTTCCTCCATTGATAAGGAGTTACAGCTAGTAATCCTGCATTTAGTCCCTTTGTGTGATTGTTATGATAACTCTTCAGACCTGAAACAAACTAAAAGTACAAAAGACATAAAAGCACCAATTTACTGGCTCTTGTTTGTATCATCATTTTTCCATCTTTGTCCAGATTCACAACCATGATTAAAGATCGAGAAATAGAGAAAAGTGCTCACTCAGGACTCAAAGAAAAAGACAGAGATTAAAGTAAAATATAATCAATTTTTATTTTAAAAAGAGTTACTTAAAAACAAGTGGCAAGTTTGGTGTTTTTTTCTTCTCCCTTTTTTCTTTTTTGAGCTTTTAGGGAACAATGATGCTTTTGTTCATTTTATATTGTGATGGTCCATATTCTCCCGGTTTAGGTTTAACATAAGAAGTCCTCTACACTGTTACTTACATGTAATATGCACTGAATGACAATATGGCAGATATAATTCCCCCCCCCCCCCCTGGCACAGCAGAAAATATTAATGGATCAACAGAAAGTCAAGATAGAAAACTTTTTTGCCTTGATCTCAACATATATATATGTAAAAGGTACCAGCCACTCCGGCTTTGGCCTAGTGGTCAGAACTCATGCTCTCACATTTGTGAGAGCATGAGTTCGAGTTCCCATATTGCGATCTGGGGACTTAACTCCTCTCTCAATTGGGTGGAGACAGCCTTCTCCTAACAAAATGTGAGTGAAGTAGATATCCCTCAAATATTAGAGAAATGTAAAGTAGTCTCAATAGTTGTTTAATTGTAAATAATAGTTCAAATATTACAGAAATGTACGATGTATTATCAGTTGTAGTCTAATTGTAACATTAAAGTTAAAAAAAAAAGGAAAAAAAAATCACTATGCTCAGAGTAGCACTGAAGTTAACAGTGCCCTACACACTTGGACCTAACTCTAACACAGTCAACAATTTTTTGACACCAATTTCATCAATTTATATGGAGTTTCCTGATCAAATCAGACAGTTTCTTTCCACATATGCCAGGAGATAGTAACCTTACCTACGCATTCGACCAAAATAGCGGGCACGCTCAGTTACTCCAACAAAACCTCTGGAGTCGAGAATATTAAAAGCATGGGATGTCTTCAAAAGCTGATCATACCTAGCATGTTTTGAGCAAATGTTAGTTTTAAGGCCAGGAAAACGGTAGAATCAAGATGCTGTACTCCGCATAAGGAAAATACATCAAGGGTTCCTAAACATACGCAGGAATTGCTAGTCCCGAAGCAAGCAAGGAACGTGATCCTTCCTCAAAAAAGTCAAATTGTTTCTGAAGATGATGAACATTGGCTTGCTCTAAATAATATGCACTCATTTCCTTCCTGAAATAGCGATACATAATTGTGTTATATCTATAATAAATAATCGGAGTGAAAATATCACATACAAGTCATCCACAGACATCACAGTTCACTGAAGAGAAAAGATAAACAATGAAGCATGGATAACTGTCAAGAGTATAAGCAAAATATATAAAGGCAAAAACAGTCCATAATGAAACTACCTAGAAATCTGATGTTATCACAAAATTCAAATAACTAATTTCATATTTCTAGGAAAAGTAAGTTTCAAATTGCTAGCAGAAGTCATGTCACCAATAAAGTTTCCAACAAAAGTAGCTCCTTCTTATGTGATGAATTGAAGTTTTACTAGAGAAAATTATTCACTACCCAAGCTTTACAATATCAATAGTACAAAAGTTGGATTACTATGAAGAAAAAGACTACAAAAAAGACAACAATTATAATCCATAACCAGTAATTTAAGTGTTTCTTTACTCATTTTCCAAAAACAGTTCCCCATATGTGATTCCATCAGCATACTGAATTTTCTTAAAATGGTCAACTCCCTGCAAATTTTTCAAATGAAAACTTCAGACAAACTTTGTAAAGATGACAAAAGAGAAACAAAAGAATTCAAGTAATATCAATGGACCTGAAGCAACATGAGTATACGCTCAAGACCATATGTAATTTCCACAGAAACTGGTGACAATTGAAGACTTCCAGCCTAGAGAGAGTAGCCAAATGGAACATATCAACCAAAGAAAATAATTATCCTGAACGATAAGATGTTAACACATAAGTTGAAACTTCTAAAAAAAAAAAAAAAAAAAAAAAAACCTGCTGGAAGTATGTGAACTGTGTGATCTCCATCCCATCCATCCAGATTTCCCAGCCCAATCCCCATGCACCAAGTACCTGTAAGTAGAATCACATGACTTACAAAGATCAACAACCAATTTGCTCGATAAAATCTTTCAAATAAACAATATGATAGATTTGATATGCTCATAACTAAACACATGCAAGAAAATTGAACCAAATGTTTGCACATTCAGTAGCAAAAGATGATATATTACCGGGCTCTCCCAGTTGTCCTCCACAAATCGTATATCATGTTCAGTTACATCAATGCCTGCCAAGCACATATGCATCAGAACAATAAACAAATACTCAAAAGCAATATGGATGAAAACATACCTTCAAGATAACACCCACAGACATGATTACTTTTCCCCAGAATACAATGAATTGATTTGAAATTTCTATTAAAAAATAAAAGAAAATTGCTCAGTACCTAAAGCAGAGAGGCTGCGAATGAAAAGATCCTGTGAGTTTCCAGGATCAGGCTTCAATATAACCTAACAATCAAAGGAAAAGGAAAACATGACATCAGAGTTGAGAAAAGAACACCCACACACATGCACAAGAACAAAATCAAAATTAAACTAAACCTGAAATTGAGTGTGGCGTTGGAGCCTGTTAGGGTTTTCTCCATATCGACTATCATCTGGACGAATACTAGGCTCCACATACCTTTCAACCGAAATGCCACATCAGCTTTTCTTTCTCACCAAAATATTAGTACAGTTACTATCACGATGGCGTGAATATTTTACAAACTTACATTCCAAAGCATACTTACGCAACATTCCATGGCTCTGGACCAAGAACCCTCAAAAACGTCAGTGGATTCATAGTTCCCGCTCCAACCTGGTCAACGCGGTCAGAGTATAAAATTAAATTGAAAGAAAAAAACTAATTTTCTAATGCGAATAAAATTAAAATTAGTAAACATTACCTCTGTATTGCTGCATTGCATTACGGCACATCCAACCGAAGCCCAATATTCCTACATATTTACCAAAAAGTTCACAAAAGAAAAAGGTAAAAAGAATAAAAAAAAAATAAAAGAAGAGAATGCGCAGGAAATATGTCCAAGAAAGTGCGAATGGAAAGTAAACTGACCTGGAGCCTTTGAATAGCTTGTTGAAAAGTAGGAACCGAAGCTTTTTGCCGGTCGTTATTCTGTTCAGTCGACGGCCGCTCTTGAATTGCTGAAGTGGTGATTGCGCAGACCGAGGTTCTGTGAAACTGACGGCGACTCAGTGGCGGCTTCCAGAACCGGCCAGGGCTTGGCTTACCGGCGCAGAGGAAAGAGAGATGTGAAGCGCGGGGTTTAAGAATTGAAATGGCTAACGGTAAAGCGAGAATTGCCATGGCTAGCTGGCCCGCTCCCAATTTTTTAGCGGCTTCAAATGAGCCTTAGCTTTTAGCCAGTCGCTGGCATAAGAGGGAGACTCGGAAAATGATTAGTGAAATGCTCTTTACAGTGGCAAAGTACTTTGCACTGCTGTTTATAGGCCGCAAGTTTTACCATCCCTTTCCGGCAGTCGGTTCCACAAATTTTTACTGACGGCGGGAGTTTTACCATTTTACGATCAGTAATTAGCTTAAATTAATGTTCAGAAGAGTAAGTATTAACTTTTTTCCCTGGAACTGCATCTTAAAATTTTTAACCTAATTTTGTAAAGGTGGTTAGACCACCGAATAAAAAAGGTTTGTAAATTTTTAAAATAGACAAGCTATAAAATTTTTCTCAAATATATTATAACCTTTAGGCTAATAGAAAATAATTCTCTCTTCACGTATACGAGGTAAATATAAAACTTTTGTTTTTTTAAAAAGAGATATGTCTTGACAACTTATATTTTTTTTTCTTTTTAAAACAACAATGAAATAGCATTTTACCATCAAAATTTATCAAACATACATAATATATTTTTCAAATTCTCAACAATTTCAATAGTATATTTTGTCAATTCTTTTTTTTTTATCCCTTGTTCACAATAATTCAACTTAATAATTTATTAGTTCTTTCTATCTCCATTTCATTAGCACAATAAAATAACTTATTTTATTAAGCACGACAATTACAAACAAGCCTTTTAACATGGTCTTGATACCTAATTAATTTTTAAAAATATTATATTAGAGATTACAATAAAAACTAAATTATTTTATAACCAATTGATTTTTTTTAATATTATACAAGAGATTACCATACAAAGGAAAAAGATAAGCGAGTTAAAGAAAGCAATAAATAAATAAATAAGTTAAGCAGTAAATAGCAGCAACTTAACTAAAAGTTTTCTTATCTATTTTTTTCTCCTTAAGAATTATTACAGCTATAAAGGGTGATTTTGAGAAACTTCCCTTAAGGTATGGCATATTCTCATTTTGATAGAAAATATGCAAGTATTTTTAGAGACCTCTCCTAATGTTAGTGTTTCGTTTCGTATATGCTAGGTAGATGAGGGCAAGATCGTAATTGAACAAGTTAATGATAAAAAATTTCAAAAATTTTAAGAGTTTGACATTGGACTTTGGACTTTATTCATCTCTTACGTCCACCAAAATCAGAAATATAATTCATCTCTCCCCTTTACTTAAATCGAAGCGCAGTGGCTCAAAACCTTTTTCATTTTCTTTATAATGAATTGATCGAGTACTTGGGCCACAAACTATAGACCACGACAACAAAGCTAACGAGGCTAATATCAATGACGGACGATTCATAACTGCCACGTAAAAGAGTATAGACTAGAGATTTTTGTCATTGAAAGACCAATCATCTAGCTGTTTTGGAGCTACGAATGAGGTATGTATCAAATTCTTTTAGTGCATGTTATTTTCATGAGATGAAATTATAATTTTTGGCAAAAATTAAAGGTGGGTCTCAAAAATTGTTTGAGGATGTAGCTGTTTCTCATGATTTTTCCATCAATTCATGTTAATTGTAATTAAATGATTCATGTTGAAGATAGAGCTAAGTCAATAGACAAAAATTCTTGTTTAAGAATTAAGATTTGCTTGAAGTGTATATAGACGGTATTTTGTTAAAGGGGTTTTGAATTTTTTTTTCCCTTTTTTGGTGGTTTAGATTGTGGTATTTACATGCCTTGGGGTGCGAAAAACAAAAATGATTTGCTGTATTTTTTGTGTTGGGAGATTGAGTTTAGGCGATTTGAAATGGTTTGTGGCGTTCAATTGATTGTTTTATTTATGTGGTATGTTGTGGAAAAAACATAATATAATTCAATTGTTCTATATATCAATTTGTCTGTCATTTGAAATCGTCAACTTCAAAAAGCTAAAATTAATTTTTTATTATATTTTCAATTGAATATTATTAGTATCTTCTTTTTAGTGCCTAGGATGCATTTTTCCCCATCTTATAATGGTGTTGCAGCCACTTATTTTGAATTTTGATTGACACCTTCTTCTAGACATGCATGTTTCTTGGATTCCAAATTTTGTTTCATATGATGAAGCTGAGTTAATTCCTTCTTTTTAATATCAACTTTGTTCATGTAGGTTTGCATTTTAAAGGCAAACAAATTTATGTCATCAAAATCTGCTACAAAGACTACGAGTTTTGTAAAACTTTGTAGTAGCATGTTCCAATCTCTTTTATTTTATAATAGGTAAACTGCTTATGACAAATATGAATTGAAAATATTCTTTCATCACGTTAACTTAAGTAGATAACGGATGATATTTGAGTAAAAGATTTAAGTTATTTATGTCATTGAATCTATCTTATTTTTTGATTTGTAATTTCACCATTTAAATGACTTTATAACTGATTAGAAACTAAATATGTAAAATGAAGACAATAGTAGAATTTCTGAAGGGGGTATAATCATATGCTAAGATGGGGATCCATGACTTGTAATTTATATTTTTATTATAATTGAAATAGATTGAAGTAAACTGACTCTTCTTATTCTAGTTTTTTTTCTCTTCTTTCTTTATTCTAGATTTTTTTTTTTTTTTTACTTCAAGTTTCTCCAAATATTGGCAAGAGCAAATGGAGAGGAAGAGGGTAGAATATGCCAAAGAAGAAAAATGAAAAAAGAAAAGAAAAGAAAAGAAAAGAAGACAGACACCTCTACTCCAAAAATAAGTAGAAGAGAAAAGGGCAATGATTGAAGTTGTGGATAGTAGATGACAACAAAGTTTCTTGCAACTGGGAGTAGTTTTAAAATGCTATTCAATTGCTTTTGAAATTAAATTGTCTTTTGTACCTGTTTATAGACACACACACACATTTTGTATTTGTAATTTCAATTTTACATTTTCTCAAGATAGTTATGTTTTTTTTTTTAATCTCAATGTAACTAAAATTTTAAAATCTTTATACTTATTACTCTGATGAATTGTTTTCTAGTTGATGAATGTTCAAGGCCAATATTTTTATTTCGTCAAGGTCGTTTTTAAATGTCTTTATATGTTATGTGACATTTGCTGCTTAGGGAGAAGGGTATTTTAAGTCTTTTCGGGTGACAGAGGTGATTTTGTCTTTATGTCAGGCAACAAACAGTCAATGGATGGAAATTCAAAAGTTGGCGAGGTTTCTGTTAATACATGAATACTTTCCATTAATCTGAGTATACGCAAAACCTCAGGGGAGGTTTTTGAAAATTACTCCACCCATAAAAATATTTGATCTGAAATCTAATAGGAAAACAGACATACGTATATCCAAGTTGCAGAACAATAACTCAAAAATCTACCCCCGATTACGAGGAGATTTGCCCCTTGGGGCTTCAACGCAGTACGAGCAATTAACGAATGTTTTAAATTCCATATTTTATTAAAAAAACAATTACTGCTCTCTTTAAGAGCAAAACTCGGAGACTGCAAATCTAGAAGCCCGAGTCGGCGAGGGCAAACAATATGGCGGAAGAGGAAGTGGCTATGGAATTGGAAGCCGTACAAGCCGTATACGGCGACGAGTGTGTTGTGCTCGATTCATATCCTCCTCATCTTCATCTTCGCATCAAACCTCGAACAGCCGACGTCTCCTCTCAGCAGGTCTCTCTCTCTCTCTGTCTAATTTTACATTGAAGCATCATAGAAAATAAATCCAGTCATTCCATCTTTCATCTTTCTTTTTTAACTTTAAATTATCAGTTATTAACTAGTTTAACTCATTATTGTGTAACTAATAGCGTAGGCTTTTATTTCTCCGTGATTGTTGTAAACTAATTAAACTACTCTGCTTTTTCTTCTTTTTCTTATTATTCTTATTATTATTATTATAAAAACATTATTGTACTATTTTCTCTTGTAGTTTGTGGAAGCAGTTATTGGCATAAGAGCGAGTCCTAAGGTATGTTAATTTGAAAGATTTTTTTCTATGTTTACTTGAAATGTGAATGTTCATTTTATAGCATTATTAGTTTATGTGCTAACTTAAAGCAAACAAAAATCTACTGTTTTTCATAGTATCCTGAGCATCCACCTCGCATTGATCTTATAGAATCCAAGGGTCTTGATGATCAGAGGCAAAAACATTTGATAAGTTGTATACAAGACAAAGCTCATGAACTCACCTCTTGTTTAATGCTTGTAGCTCTTTGCGAGGTAATTGTTGCTCCCTTCTGGTGATACTATGTGTTTAGTCATATTTATACATATGAGTCTTTTACTTTTATAGCATTATTAGTTGATGAATTACTTTTGGTGGCTTGTGCATTTATTCCATATTGGAGTTTTCATTTTTTAAAAATTTTTTTTTGACATTTTTGTAAACATTGATTATGATATTTATATTTAGGAATCGGTGTCAAAGCTTTCTGCTATGAATCACCCTGATGGTGACTGTCCATTATGTTTGTATCCTTTGTTCCGAAAAGACAAGAATGTTGAAGCCTTGCCATTTATGAAGTTGATGTCTTGTTTCCATTGCTTTCATAGGTAAGAGTTCCTGCACTGAATTATTTTACTTGATATCAGGCACTCATTTTGGTTACTAAATTTGTTCAGTATGGCAGTGAGTGCATTATTAGGTGGTGGAATTGGCTCCGCAATGAGGAAGAAACCGATTCCTGTGCAACTATGCATCCTAATACAGACGTGCGAAACCAAAAAGGTTTGACGTTAATCTCAATCAACAAGGGAGTTTGCATCTTTTTATTAAGAGTTTATAGGTGTATTAATTGTTCAGTTGAGTGAGTCCTGCATGGTATGCTTCTGAAATGTGATACTAGAATTGATAGCCAGTTATTTCTATCCTTTTCTTGTGAATAAAAATTTTCTACTTCATGGATAAGAAGTTTGTTATATTTGTGGTGGCTTTCACTGTTTGTTTTTGCACTCTTGTCGATTAAGATGTCCTTGTTTTTTGAATTACATTTCTTCACAAATAAAACATTGCTTCATGAGGTACCGTCTTGCAGTTTTTATTTTTCTAAAAATGAAGGTTTTTTAGACCTTGTTTATTTTAATATTCTTTTATGATATTTATATCTCATATGTAACTGTTATCGTTAGACATGCATGGACCGATTGATGGAAACATGGGAAACTGTCCAGTTTGCCGCAAGGTTTTTCACGTCAAAGATCTTGAACATGTGCTCAACTTGGTTGGCAGTCAATCCAATCATCTGGTATATCGTCTATCTCATTGTATGATAAAATTTGTCATCACATTTTAGCTTTTGTTGTGCATTGAACATACCCTCTAAGCTAAAGCAGAGGTAGTGAAAGCTAATTGTTCCGTTTGCATCTTAATGCACTGGTTGGTCAGCATTAGTAATGTTTGACTTGTAAATTGTAATCTCTCAGATCTTCTGTTCAAAATTTCACAATTATAATCCTTTTCCTCCTTGTATGAATCTGGTGAAATAAATTATTTTGTTTCTTGAATTTCAGAGTTCCAATGAAAACGAAGTCGATGACGACGACGACGACAAGTTCCTTCATTCTGATTCAGAGAACATAAGAAGACAGAAATTTGAGGCCATACTGAAATTACAGCAAGAAAATAGTGGTCTTATTGAACCCAAAAGGGATTTAGTTGTTTTGCCTGGCATGTTTCTTCCACAACCAGCCACAATGCCTACCCTAACATCAGCCAAAGAAACCACTGAGCAGGAACAAGGAGAGCGGCCTGTTCCTGCAGAAATAAATGCCATCGGTTCCTCAAATAGGCCCAGTGGTAGTAAGCACTGGAATTCGGGTATGAGAAAGCCAAAAGGAAGGAGAAACCAAAGACAATGGATCATAAAAGACGATAGTAATGTAAATTAAGTTGTACTCTGATTTTGTCATTTTGAGTTTTTGGAGATCAAAATCGATTGCTACATGTCAACGAACATTCATAAATAGGACAAAGAAAAACAAAAAGAAATGTGTAAATGTATTCTCAGCTTGAAATAAAGTCTTGAAATTTTTACCATGACTTGGTCAGTCTGTTTCAACGGACCGTAGTAGATCGAAAGCTAACTCGAGTATTCTCTGTATCTTGCATTTGAATCAGATGCGGCTCGATTTTGATCCGGAAGTGGTGGGCCCCAGTAAAATTTCTTGAGATCTCAGGTATTGCTGTATGAGTGAGCTGGGCCTATCCATGCAGTGATAGTACCTGCAGTAGTGCTTTTCCGACCGTTTAAATATCCCGGTAACACATTTTTCTGTAACCATAATTTTATTGTCACTAAAAATTAAATAAAATAACAACTATAAATTTAATTAAACTAAAAATATCTTCAGAAATCATAAACCTCTAACTATTTCTTATTTCTAACATATAATAAAATTAATTTTGCCGATAAAATCAAAACAATGAAGAAATAAATTACTAATAATGGCATGGTTCCAATTTAACTAATTTATTCTAAACGCTAGTAAAGATATAAAAAATTATATTTTAATTTTATGCCCTTTATGTAATCAAGAGATGTACTGTTGATAAAAAAATTTTATATACTCCTAATAAAAATTTTTTTATCTCAATGTAATCCATGCAATCACTAATTTACTTTTATCATCATTTTATCCTTTTTCGTAATATTAAAATTGCTTTCAATATTAATTGCTCTCTGGCGATTTTTCAAGAAAAGGTATGATTTTGCTTCCCCTCATTAGCAGCACCAAAATTTTTCTCCGGTTCACAGGACGAGTGGTCCATTAAACTTATTCAAATTTCTTTTCGTTATCAAATATAATTTGTGCATAAATTGAGGCAAAAGAATACGACAACGTTCGCCCTTGAGAAATGGTTGTTCTTTTAGACATTTATTTTCAAGGGAATGGGCTGAAAGAGAGCTCGGGATTATTAAGAGTGAAGATCTCAGTAATCGTAATATAAAATAATAATCCATCATGGGATGTTGGGGTTGTTACCAACGTTCTGCATGCTTAAGTTAGAGATTGAGACTGCAAACGTGGCACAATAACAAAGACGAGAGTGCGAGAGTGGCAAGATGATAAACAAATAATACAGAGTAAAAGAAAAGAATTGACAATATTGTACACCTCCTCTGTTATACCTATTTGACCATTTCTTTTTGTCATCTTGGTGTAGTATCCTTTTTATATGATATCTCTCATGCGATAAGATTTGAGTTTGACATGAATTTTAACTTCTTTATTTTATCTTATTTAGATTAAGACGTGTTTTTAGATATCGATCCTTAAAACTTGAAAGTGCGTTTGTTTATATCCTTAGGTCAGGTTTAGTCGTTGTGATCTTAATTACAATATTACTATGATTTTGATTGGGATATTAACTTAATAACAATAGTACATAGGATCATATAATGGTAGATTCGGTTGTAAATTTAAAATATGTCAACGAGAAATGTATGTACAACACTTTAAAGTATGAAAAATGATAAAATTGATAATTGGGGTAAATAGGGATTATATAAGTTAAAGAAACCATTTCTTAAAATTTAATGGATCTTCATGAAAGTTTTGTAAGACTGATGACATTTATTAATTATTTTACTAAGCATTTAATTGACCTTTATAGTTGATTATTTTTAAAGTATAACTAATAATAATTATTTTAAAAATTATAATATTATTAAATGGGTTGTTGAAGTGGTGATACAGTGAGTCTATACAAATCCATACAAATTCAGCAATAATATTTGAACTCTTAATTTATCTTACCAACTCATGCTTTTTAATAATTCACTATTTACTTTCAAATTGCCCTAATTTTTTTTCTTTTCTCTACCCTTTATCTCAAGCTCTCATAAAATAAAATTTTTCTCTCAAATCAACTCTAGCTCTTATGCGATATAGATAGTGGAAACATTGGAAACATTTACATTTGCCATGAAACTTCCAATTGGAGAAATTTTAGAATATATCAAAAGTACCCTATCAACTACACAATAAGTAAATGATTCTATAATATGCATTTATTGTAAAAAAAATCATCATACAAGTGATGGTTATATTAATGGTGCATTTACCAAATGAGAGTCGAAATGAATTAGAATTAAAATGGATAAGAATCAGAACGAGTTGGAATCAGAATGAAAAATAAGAATCAGAATAAGTCGTTTACTTAAACTATATAAATTCAAATAAGAATAAATTGCATTATCATTAATGTATTTACTTTATCTTGAAATCACAATTAAAATAAGTTAGATTGTAATAATTTAGTCTTATTGTAATAATAATTATTTTATTATTTTAATTATTATGATTGTTTATTCAAAAATTATTATTATTATTATTGATAGCTATCTTTGATGATGTTGATGATCATAATCATCATCATTATATTAGTAATTATTGTAGTAATGCATTAATTGACTAATCAATTATAATAATATATTAATTATTTATAATATATTGGTTAATGATTAATTAATTAGTTACAATAATTTTTTTGAGCTAAGGATGGAATAGGTTTTTTTTTTTTTATTGGGAGGTACGATCATTTCTAACAACGAGAGACTCATTCCCTACCACCATTTTTAGGAATTAATCTTCCTTATCCAGTCTCAAATTAGGGTGGGCCTTACAATTTTGATTCCAATTATCGATTCTCATTTACAAGGTAAAACACTGTAAATGATATCAATTTCTTAATTCAGGAAGCAAACACACCATAAATTCAATTTTATACACGTGTGTGTGTGTGTGTGTGTGTAGGTGGGTGTGTGCGTGTGCGCACGTGCGCATGTGTATACACACAAAGGTTGACTTTGACATAATTTTTTTAATTTTTTTATTTTGGATAATTTTTGGTATAATTTTAAATTCAAATATTAGTTAGTTTATATATATTTTATATATGTAATTTCTGTAAATATCGATTGGTCCAAAGAAAAATCCATATTTAATAGAATTACATGTGTACTTGTGGTAGTAAATACGTAATGATTATTCAGTTTTACATGTGAATAATAAATCAACCCAAAGGAAAATGAATTGTTTGATGTATTCTTATTATCATTATTTGATTCTACACTAAGATATCACTTACAAGTTAATACTTTATCAAAAGATAAAATATTAATGGAGTGCCTGGTATCTTGAAATGGGGTTTACCTTTATTTGAATATACTTTTATTTAAAAGACTAATATGAGCTTGTTTTATTTGTTTATTGTTCTTTGTTAATTATATCTGTTGCTAATATTACTATCAACATCAATTCAATTCTCATGTTAAATCGCTCTAATTTAAAATAATGGCATGAGAACCTTTCCATAGTTCTCACAGTTATAGATCTTAATATTGCGTTAAGGGTTGATTTTCCTCCACCCCTTATAGATGAGAGTACTCTTGATGATAAAAGAGAAATAGAAAGGTGGAAGAGATCAAATCACATGTATATTATGATTATGAAAAAGGTCATTCCAGAAGCATTTAAGGGCTCAATGACTGAAAAAGTAACTACAGCTAAAGAGTTTCTTACACAGATTGATAAAAAATTTGTCAAGAACAAAAAGGCTGAAATTGTTACACTTTTGACAAGCCTAATTTCAATGAAATATATTGGTAAAGGCAATATTAAAGAGTACATCATGGAGATGTCTCATCTTGTTTCTAAGTTAAGAGCACTTAAACTTGAACTCTATAAGGATTTGCTACTGTATTTGGTTCTAATATCTTTATCAATACAGTTCAACCAGTATAAAATAAGCTATAATTGTCGAAAGAGACCTGATCTCTAAATAAGCTCATATCACACTGTGTTCAGAAAGAGAATAGGTTGAAAAAAGATAAAATAGAAAGTGTTCAGTTAGCCTTTGCTCCTAACGGTAAAAGCAAGGGTAAGAAAAGAAAGAAGGATAAAGAAGCTGTAAATACAGCATCCTAAAAGAATAACAAAAGAAACTAGGTGATTTAAAAGGTACTGGTTGTTTCTTTTGTAAAGCTGAAGGGCATAAGAAGAAGCACTACACTAGTTATCATGCATGACATGCTAAGAAAAGTATGCTTCTTAGTTTGATTTGTTCTAAGGTTAATTTAACTTCAGTACCTAGACACACGTAGTTGGAGAAACCATTCACATCAGTGTGTCAATGCAGAGTTGCTTGAGTTGTTGAAAATCTATGTAGGTGATGGCGAAAAAAATCTATGTAGGTGATAGCAAGACAATTGAAGTTAAAGCAATTAAAAAATTTATATTATTATTAAAGACTAGATTTTACTTGGATCTTAATGAAACATTTGTTGTTCCATCTTTTAGATGAAATTTGATTTCTATTTCTGTTATGAAAAATTTGATTCTTTTTTATTTGAGAATGAAAAATTTAGTTTATTTCATGATTCAGGACTAGTTGGTTTCAGCTCTTTATCATGTGAGGATAATCTTTATATGCTTGATATAATTGCTTCATTTAATGAATCATTATAATTAAGCACACGAGATTTAAAGAAAAAATTAATTAATGAGAATTCAGCTGCGTTATGGTATAGGAGATTGGGACATATCTCTAAATGAAGAATAGAGAGACTTGTGTAAGATAAAATTTTTTACCTTTTAAATTTTACAAATTTCAATATATGAGTCAAACAAACTAATAAAAAGAGATTTGAAGCCAACAAGACTTCAAATGTCTTAGAACTTATACATACAGACATTTATAGGTCATTTCCTATAACTGCTTGGAATGATCAACAACATTTTATGACGTACATAGATGATTTTTCTAAATATGACTACATATATCTCTTCTATGAAAAAATACTGTTAGCCTAATAGGTTATAAATAATATGATTTTGATGATAACAAACATATGCATTAAAGTGTTTTATTTTGTATTTCACAAGTTCACTAGTTTTGAAGGATAATGAATCAAGTGAAATCAAGTTCAAGACACTCAACGGACAACGGCGAAGTCAAGAATACAATTTCGAGCTTAACGGATAATTTATTACGACAATTTCTTGTAAAAGCCGGTATGATTTAAAATATGCTTGGATTAGCATTTGTGAAGCTCAATTTTATGTTAATAAAATAATTGTTTTTCAAATTAAATTAATTTTATATTTATGAGATAAAACATTTTGTGATTTTAAGTTATTTGGATAAAAATGAAATAGCTTTAATTTTCGGAGTTGGACTTATTTGCTAAGCTCTAAAACATTTGGGCTATGTTGTAACTTATGATAGATTGGGGGCTTAAGTGAAAAGTTTTAAAAACTTTGAAGACTATGGTGATTTAGCTAAAACTTGAAAAGGACTTATTTGAAAAGATATTCTTCAGTTTGGGCCATACTGTAATTTCAGAAAGTTTTTAGAATTAAATAATAATTAAAATTTATGAGATTGGATCTTTTTGAAAAATTTTATGATATTTTGGGCCATAGCATAATTTGAGTAAATTTTAAGGTAAAACTGTAATTTCGTGACAGATATCAGAAGAAAATTCAAAATTAACAGTAGCTTCATCATTACGAGCGGAGGCCGTTAAAGTTAAATTAAGCGGTGGCCGAAAGCTGAAAGATTGAAATTTGACAATAATAATTTAGTTTTGAGCTTTAAACATAAAAACTAATTTCCAACTTCATTTTAACAACCCTAGCAAAAAAACAAGTTTGTAAAATATATATTGAGCTTCCATATGCAAATCACAAGAGATTAAATCATTTTTGTCTTTATTATTTGTGAATATACTTTCTTATAGAGAGTTTTCTTTGTATTTTTATTTTGCATTGTATTGAGTATTAGTGAGGGGAAACACTTGGGGTAAAGAGATTAGGGTGATAATCTCTTGATTGTAAAGGTCCATTGACACCTTGGAAGTCAATTCAGAACGCGTTTGAAGCCTTGAGAGGCTTGGATAGTGAAATCCTCAAGCTCGGTTGGCTTGGAGGCGTGGACGTAGGCGGGGATTGCCGAACCACGTAAAAATTACTGTGTTTGCATTCTCTTCCCTTACTCATTTATTTTACAAGCATTATCTAATTTATTATATTGCTGTGAAACTTAATTTTTGTTTACATTAAGGCATTAGATTGAATCATTTGTAAAATAATTTTTAATAACCCAATTCACCCCCCTCTTGGGTTGGTTATTTGTATTTCAATTGGTATCAGAGCTTGGTTCTTTTATTAGGACTTAACCGTCTAGAGTAAAAGATCCATGGCAACCCAAAGTGATTCAACCTTTAGGGAAGGACAGTCCATAACTAGACCACCATTCTTTGATGGAAATGACTATCCATATTGGAAAACTAGGATGAGAATTTATTTACAAGCCCTAGATTACGAAATTTGGGAAGTTGTTTGTGATGGTCCATTTATGCCATTGACTAAAAATGAAGTCGGGGAAGATATTCCAAAGCCTTCACGGGAATGGAATGAATTGGAAAAGAGAAAAGCTTCTCTAAATTCCAAAGCCATGAATGCATTATTTTGTGCACTAGATAAGAAAGAATTTCATAGAGTGTCAAGTTGTGAAAGTGCTTATGAAATTTGGCATAAAATTGAAATTGTTTATAAAGGTACAAATCAAGTAAAAGAGTCTAAAATTAGTAGATACACTCGACAATATGAATTGTTTCAAATGGAACAAAATAAAAGTGTGTATTCTATGTATACTAGATTTACGGACATAGTGAACACTCTAGGAGCCCTAGGAAAGACTTTTTCAAATAGCGAGAAAGTTAAGAAAATCATTACATCACTTCCTAAGGATTGGAGACCAAAAAGAACTGCCATTGAGGAAGCTAAAGATTTAAATGTATTACCTATTGATGATCTAATCGGTTCTCTTATTTCTTATAAGGAAGATTTGGCAGCTGAAAGAGGCAATGAAGAGAAGAAGAAAAATATTGCTCTCAAAGTCACAAAATTTGAAAGTGATGGAGAAAGTGAGCCGGATGATGAGGAATTGGCTATGCTTGCTAGGAGGTTCAAAAAATTTTTCAAGAAAACTAGTGAGCGAAGAAAATTTAAAGATTTCAAGAACCAAAAGGAGAAAAAAGAAGCAATTAAATGTTACGAGTGCAAGAAGCCTGGCCACATAAGATCGGAATGCCCTATTCTCAACAAGTTCAAGAAGAAAGCAATGGTGGCCACGTGGGATGATACTGATGAAGAAACAAGTGATGATGATGAGCATCAAGAAATGACAAATCTAGCTTTTATGGCGATTGGAGATGAATCGAATGATGAACTAGATGAGGTAAATGATCTTCCTACCTATGATGAATTGCATGATGCTTTTAAAGAATTGCATGGTGAGTTGATGAAGACAGGTAAAAAGAATGTATGCCTTAAAAGGAAATTGATAGATCTCAATAATGAAAATGAATCATTGAATGCAAAGATTACATGTTTAGAACTAGAAAATAAAATGTTGCATGGTAAAGTCACATCTTCAAATGAGAAACTTAATACCTCTTATGAGCATGAAAAATTACATGTTGAAAAATTGATAAAGGAGAATGAAGTTCTCAAGAAGAAGAATAATGAGTTAAATGAAATTGTGATAAAATTCACAAATGGCCAAAAGATGTTGAATAATTTACTTAACTCTCAAAAATGTATTTTTGATAAAGGTGGACTTGGGTATAAGCCTAACTTGAAGCAAAAGTATTACAAGAATTATTTTGTTAAAGCTACATCCACAAGTGATCATAAAATTACTTGTCATTATTGCAATAGAAATGGTCACATGAAAAATAGATGTCCTGTGAAAAGAAATGCTTATTATGGTATAAAATATGTTTGGGTTCCAAAAGGAACCATTGCTGACATCTAAGGACCCAAAAAGATTTGGGTACCTAAGACTTAAAATTTTCTCTGCAGAGCTTAAAGAAGAAGAAGAATAAATGGTACTTGGACAGTGGGTGTTCAAGACACATGACAGGAAATTATTCTTGGTTTTCAAGTTTTACCAAGATCGAAAATGGTGGAGATGTATCTTTTGGAGATAATTCAAAAGGAAAGATCATTGGTATTGGCAATGTCGGTAATGTATCTTCTACTCTTATTGAAAATGTGTGCTTGGTTGAAAACTTAAAACATAATTTACTTAGTGTTAGTCAATTATGTGATAAAGGTTATAAAGTAATCTTTGATAAATCTAGATGCGTTATTGAAAATGCATGTGATGGAAAGGTTTTGTTTGTAAGAAATAGATGTATTAATGTTTATACCATTAATATAGATTGTGCATCTACCATTGATAAATGTTTCTCGGCATTACATGATGATTGTTGGTTGTGGCATAGACGATTAGGTCATGCAAACATGGAATTAATCTCAAAAATTTCGAAAAATGATTTGGTTAAAGGACTTCCAAAAATTAGTTTTCAAAAAGATAAAATTTGTAAAGCTTGTCAATTTGGAAAACAAATCAAAACTTCTTTTAAAAACAAGAATTATGTCTCTACTTCAAAACCACTTCAATTACTTCACATAGATTTATTTGGACCCTCTAGACATGCTAGCTTAAGTGGAAAATATTATGCATTTGTAATTGTAGATGATTATTCTAGATACACTTGGGTACTATTCCTGACTAATAAAGATGATGCATTTGAAGCTTTTAAAGTTTTCTGTAAAAAGGTTCAAAATGAAAAAAGATACTCTATTACTTGCATTAGAAGTGATTATGGTAGAGAATTTGAGAATCATGCATTTGAAAATTTCTGCAATGATTTAGGCATTGAGCATCAATTTTCATCTCCTAGAACTCCATAACAAAATGGAGTCGTTGAGAGAAAGAATAGATCTATTCAAGAAATGGCTAGGACCATGTTAAATGAAAATGCTTTACCTAAATATTTTTGGGCCGAAGCCGTCAACACCGCTTGTTATGTTTTAAATCGGGTGTTGATCAGATCTTATCTTAATAAAACTCCCTATGAGCTTTGGAAAGATAGAAAATCCAACATTGGTTATTTCAAAGTTTTTGGATGTAAATGTTTTATTTTGAACACAAAAGATAATCTTGGAAAATTTGATCCAAAATCTGATGTTGGTATCTTTCTTGGGTATTCAAACTCAAGCAAAGCTTATAGAGTGTATAATAAAAGAATTGTGGTTGTGGAAGAGTCTATGCATGTTACTTTTGATGAGTCTAATACCTCCTCTATGGAGAAAGTCGCTGTTAGTGATGATGCAGATGAAAATATACAAGAAGATTCATCAAAGAACAACCAAAAGAATGCAGAAAATCAAGTGGAGCAACTTGAAGAAACAAGCGCAGAACAAAGTCAAGGTATTTCTCAAGCACTCCCCAAGGAGTGGAGGTATGTTTCTTCTCACCCAAAAAATGTCATTTTAGGAGATCCATCTAGAGGTGTTACAACTAGATCATCACTTAGGAATACATGTGAGCATACTGCATTTATTTCTCAAATTGAACCAAAATCCTTTATGGATGCGGAAAATGATGAATCTTGGATTATGGCAATGCAAGAAGAGTTAAACCAATTTGAGAGAAATAAAGTGTGGGAATTAGTTCCTAAACCAGAACACCAATCCATTATAGGAACTAAATGGGTATTTAGAAATAAGATGGATGAATCCGGTGTGGTTGTAAGAAATAAAGCTAGATTAGTGGCTCAAGGATACAACCAAGAAGAAGGAATTGATTTTGATGAGACATTTGCACCTGTAGCTAGATTAGAATCCATTAGAATGTTGCTAGCATATGCATGTTATAAAGATTTCATTTTATTTCAAATGGATGTCAAAAGTGCTTTTCTAAATGGATATATTATGGAGGAAGTTTATGTGAAACAACCCCCTGGTTTTGAAAATGAAAAATTTCCAGATCATGTGTATAAGTTATCAAAAGTATTGTATGGCTTAAAACAAACACCTAGAGCATGGTATGATAGGCTTAAAATTTCTTGCTTGATAATGATTTTTCAATGAGAAAAGCCGATACTACACTTTTTGTTAAGCATAAGAACCAAGACATACTTGTTGTTCAAATTTATGTTGATGATATTATTTTTGGTTCTACTAATGAGCTCTTGTGCAAAGAGTTTTCATCTTGTATGAGTAAGGAGTTTGAAATGAGCATGATGGGAGAATTGAAGTATTTCCTTGGACTTCAAATCAAACAAAACAATGAGGAAATTTTCATCAACCAAGCTAAATACATCAAAGATTTGCTCAAGAGGTTTGGAATTGAAGAATCAAACACTAAAAGCACTTCAATGAGTACAACAATCAAGCTTGATAAGGATGAGAAAGGTAAAGAAGTTGATATTAAAAAGTATCGAGGTATGATCGGCTCTTTACTATACTTAACCGCAAGAAGACCTGATATCATGTTTAGTGTATGTTTGTGTGCAAGATTTCAATCATGTCCCAAGGAATCTCATTTGCTTGCTGTTAAAAGAATTTTTCGTTATTTGAGTGGAACCATAGATCTTGGCCTTTAGTATCCTAGAGGAACTCATATAGATTTAACTTGTTACTCGGATGCCGATTTTGCTGGTTATAAGGTGGATAGGAAAAGTACTAGCGGAACTTGCCATTTTCTAGGTCATTCTCTTGTTTCATGGTTTAGTAAGAAACAAAACTCGGTTGCACTCTCAACCACTGAGGCGGAATATATTGCCACAGGTAGTTGTTGTGCACAAGCCCTTTGAATGAAACAAACACTTAGAGATTATGACATTAAATTTGAACAAATTCCTATCAAGTGTGATAATACTAGTGCTATTAATCTGTCAAAGAATCCCATTCAGCACTCTAGAACCAAGCATATAGAGATTAGACATCATTTTTTAAGAGATCATGTACAAAAGGGTGATATTGCTTTAGAATTTATCTCTACGAAAAATCAACTTGCTGATATTTTTATAAAACCCCTTTGCGAAGAACAATTTTCAAAAATTCGGCATGAGCTTGGGATGATGAGATTTTCACATTAACATCTCTAATTATGTTATTGGATCTATTAAAATTATTTGCTTAATGTTTGTTAATGTTTTTGAAGAAGTTTGAGCATGATAGATAAATAAGGTGTTATGAAATATTCATTTCAAATGCTTGTGTGCTCTATGATATATGCTTGATAGATGAATCATTTGCTTGATTTAATCATGTTTTAAATGTTTAAGATCATGATTCATGCATTAAAATGGTTCTTGAGAGGTTTCGGAATCAAGAAATGATGACGAGATTGATCAAAAATGGCCGAAAAGTGATATTGGTATGTTTGGACAGCAACCAGGCGACTAGCCGCCTGAACCAAGCGGCTAGCCGCTTGGAATGGCACCCAAACCCTAGAGCAAGCGGCTAGCCGCTTGGTCACGGGTTTACACCCCTCCTCTCCCTCATTTTGGCCTTCTTCCTCACTTGTCTCTCTCTCTCTCAAAACCGTGACTTCTCCTCCATTTTTCCTTCAAAAATTCTTTATTTCTCAACCATTTTCATGTCAAAATCATTGATTCAATCCATCACCCATCCATTTAACTTCCATTAAACACCTTCCAATCATCATTTTATCTTTCTCTTCTCTTGTTTATCTCTTTCTCTCTCTCCCGCGTGAATAGTGCCTCACCATCTCTCACTTAAATTTCTTCAATTCTCACTCATTTTCTTGCTAAAATTAATCATCCAAACCATTACCCATCCACTACTTCTTCATTTTTCATCATTCAAACATCATTTTATCACACTTCCATCAAGATCCGAAATCCAAAAACCTAGTTTTGGCCGTTTCTCTCTCTAGATTTTCAAGCTCTCTCTAGCCCATCTTTAATCAATTCCACATTATATCTAAACCTCATTCATCTCTAGGATTACATTTCTTGGCTCAAACTGATCCATTTTCCTCAAATCCGAAATTGTTCAACAATGGTAGGTGGAGAAAAAGCCAAGAGCAAACAAATGGCCAAGAGACGCAAGGAAGATTATGAGGATAATACGGAGTTTCTGTCCACTCATTTTCGACATCTCCCGCTTCGGAAACGGTTTATCGATAATTTCATGCCGAGGTCGGTTATTCCTCCTTACCTTGTTAGTCTTAAGAATTTGGCGAATTTAGAAATTTGTGGTAAATCTCTTGACAAACTTCTTATTGCTATGGGTTGGAAAAATGTCTTAGTTGTTCAAGAAGCATATTATGAGAATTTAGTTAAAGTCTTTTATTCGAATATGGATATAGAAGTTTCGAATAGAATTGTTACTAGTGTTGGGGGAGTTCGTATTGAATTTGATGTTGCGAAGTTAAATCATATTCTTGGGACTCCAAAAGAGGGATTAGAAATTTATAGTGCTAGAGCTAGAATAGATCATCCATGGTTTTCTCTTGAAAATGTTGTTCGAAAAATTTATCGCCGACGTGATTTGTCCGATGAATTTTGTCGATCATCATTAAAATCTCAAGCTTTGCCTCTTCAAATTAGAATCCTACATTATGTTCTTCATCATGTAATTACTCCTAAATATGGTCATAGGGATGAAGTTAACCGATTGGATGTGGCTTTATTGGATTGTATTTTGGAGGGTAGAAAACTTAATGTTAGGTACATAATACTCAATCATATGCTTAGCACACCTTGTATGGCTAAAAGGTCCCTCTCTTATGGTAGTATCATTACCCGCATCCTTAAACATTTTCGAGTACCCATAACCGAACTAACCTTTTTAAACTCAAGAGAACTATGAGATGATGTCATTGCCAACTTAGGATTTATTTGGGTAGAAGGCAAATGGACTAGAGATCGGAGATACTCCACCAAGGTTTCTGAACTTACTCTTACAGATCATCGCTTCTTCAACGATGTTCTTCCACTAGAACAGCTTCCTGATCTTAGTGTCCCACAGCGCTCTCACTATCCATCCTCTGCGGGTTCTTCCAAAACTCCTTCAGCTGCCCATGAGGATTCGATGCAGCAGATGTTGGCTAAAATGAACTCTCTTTCGACACAGCAAAGCCGACTTCAATCTCAGTTTGAAGCTTTTTCAGCTCAATCTACTTTGGAGCACCAGCGCCTCTTTGAGCAAAGAAGAAGAATTATTTGATCAACACGGCGACTTTTTGCTCAACAAAAGCAGATTCTTGATGGCCGGCCAAATGACTTTTTGCGACTCTTGGGTTTCCACCACCATCATCTTCATCACATCCACCATCTCCATAGCTTTTTTCACACTCACTCTGCACCACATATTTTTATGCATTTACATTTTTCGTATGAATTGTGGTTGATTATTATGAGCTATTTAGATGTTCTGTATTTGGATGCTTTGTCTTTGGATATCTTGTGTTTGGATGTTTTGCATTTGGATGCTATATTATGACTTGTTGATATATTTTTAGCTCTTCATGTCTCTTGCTTGTATTTGGTTGATTATTATTGCCTTAGTTTAATTTTGATGATGAAGGGGGAGAAGTCATGTATTTCGGAGACAGGTATTATATTTTCTCTTTACACATTTGTGTATATTTTTTGAAATATTGAGGGGGAGCTTAAAAATTGTTATAGATCATATTTTCAGAAAGTGTTTATTTTAAATTTGACTATGTATGTCATGTATTAAGGGGGAGCATATATGTCGAAATACATGGGATGTTTGTCATCATCAAAAAAGGGGAGATTGTTAGCCTAATAGGCTATAAATAATATGATTTTGATGATAACAAACATATGCATTAAAGTGTTTTATTTTGTATTTCACAAGTTCACTAGTTTTGAAGGATAATGAATCAAGTGAAATCAAGTTCAAGACACTCAACGGACAACGGCGAAGTCAAGAATACAATTTCGAGCTTAACGGATAATTTATTGCGACAATTTCTTGTAAAAGCCGGTATGATTTAAATTATACTTGGATTAGCATTTGTGAAACTCAATTTTATGTTAATAAAATAATTGTTTTTCAAATTAAATTAATTTTATATTTATGAGATAAAACATTTTGTGATTTTAAGTTATTTGGATAAAAATGAAATAGCTTTAATTTTCGGAGTTGGACTTATTTGCTAAGTTCTAAAACATTTGGGCTATATTGTAACTTATGATAGATTGGGGGCTTAAGTGAAAAGTTTTAAAAACTTTGAAGACTATGGTGATTTAGCTAAAACTTGAAAAGGACTTATTTGAAAAGATATTCTTCAGTTTGGGCCATACTGTAATTTCAGAAAGTTTTTAGAATTAAATAATAATTAAAATTTATGAGATTGGATCTTTTTAAAAAATTTTATGATGTTTTGGGTCATAGCATAATTTGAGTAAATTTTGAGATAAAACTGTAATTTCGTGAAGCAGATATCAGAAGAAAATTCAAAATTAACAGTGAACTTCATTTTACTTAAAGCGGGAAATGGTTAAATTAAGCGGTACCGCTTAAACACCTGGAATTTGACAATAACGGCTAGTTTTGAGCTTTAAACATAAAAACTAATTTCCAACTTCATTTTAACAACCCTAAAGTAAAGAAAAAAAACAAGTTTGTAAAATATATATTGAGCTTCCATATGCAAATCACAAGAGATTAAATCATTTTTGTCTTTATTATTTGTGAATCTACTCTTATAGAGAGTGTTTTCTTTGTATTTTTATTTTGCATTGTATTGAGAGTATTAGTGAGGGAAACACTTGGGGTAAAGAGATTAGGGTGATAATCTCTTGATTGTAAAGGTCCATTGACACCTTGGAAGTCAATTGTAAACGTTTGAAGCCTTGGGAGGCTTGGATAGTGAAATCCTCAAGCTCGGTTGGCTTGGAGGCGTGGACGTAGGCGGGGATTGCCGAACCACGTAAAAATTGCTGTGTTTGCATTCTCTTCCCTTACTCATTTATTTTACAAGCATTATCTAATTTATTATATTGCTGTGAAACTTAATTTTTGTTTACATTAAGGCATTAGATTGAATCATTTGTAAAATAATTTTTAATAACCCAATTCACCCCCCCTCTTGGGTTGGTTATTTGTATTTCAAATACAATCTCTGGACATGTTCAAAAATTTTAAGGTTGAAGTTAAGAATCAACTTGGCAAAAAAAATTAAAAGTGTCAGATCTGACTGTGGTGGTGAATACTAAGATAGATATAACGATTCAAGTGAACAATGTCCATGGTTATTTGCTAAGTTCATAGAGGAATGTGGTATCGTCCTATGGTACACTATGTTGGGTTTACTCACTATGAATGATGTTGCTGAAAGATGAAATAAGACACTTAAGGATATGGTGAAGAATATAATTTGTCATTCTACTTTATCAGAATTACTCTAGAGAAATGTAATAAAGATTACAGTGTATATCCTTAATGGGTTCCAACTAAAGGGACTATCAAAATCTCTTATGAGCTTTGGACGAGTAAGAAGCCTAGTATAAAGCACTTGCATCTTTCGGGATGTCCAGTTGAGGTAATGTCATATAGGCTTAATGAGAAGAAATTGAACTAAAGGACGATTAGTTACTATTTTATTGGATATTCAGAACAATCCATGGGACACAAGTTTTATGATCCTACAACTAAGTCAATTTTTAAGTCAGGAAATGCTTAGTTCTTTAAGAATGTCAAGTTTGCGATGGGAGATATGCTTAGAGACTTTGTCTTTGAAGAAGAATATATTGATATTTCTATGAGTATTATTAGCATTAATTAAGGTCTCATTCCTAATTTTATTCAAGACATAACAAATCAAGACAATATTGGAGAACCCTTCATATAAAAAGTTGTTCCAGAAAAACAAACTCTATCACTTCAAGAACTTATGCCATTAAGGAGATCCACTAAAGAAATGAGAAGTGCATTGTCAAATGATTACATTATATCCTCTAAGAACATGAGATAGACATTGAAATAATGAAAAATAATCTAATCAATTTTCATTCAGTCATGAAAAGTTCAAACTCTCAAAAGTGAATTAATGCCATGAATGAGGAGATGAAGTTCATGAAAGATAATGATGTATGAGATCTTGTCCCATTGTCAGAAGGTACGAAACATATTAGTTTCGAATGAATATTTAAGACCAAGAGGGATTCGAAAGGTAATGTGGACATGTATAAGGCACGTCTTGTCGCAAAAGACCTTATACAGAAAGAATGCATCAACTATAAAGAGACATTATCTCCGATTTCTTCAAAAAACTCTTTCAAGATTATAATGGCATTAGTAGCGCATTTTGATCTTGAGTTACATCAGATAAATGTGAAGATGGCATTTCTCAATGGTGACATTGATAAAACAATCTATATGGTGTAGCCATAAAACTTTGTGTCTAGAGATCCAAAGAATATGGTTTGCAAACTTAAAAAATCCATCTATAGGCTCAAGTAAATATATCAACAATAGTATTTTAAGTGTCATCAAGTGATCATCTCATTTAACTTCGAGATGAATTTAGTAGATAATTGCATAAACCATAAGTTCTGTGGGAGCAAATATAATTTTTTAGTTTTATATGTCGATGATATTTTGCTTACCAATAACGATATAGGCTTAGTGCACGACACCAAAAAATTTTTATCTAAAAATTTTGAGATGAAAGATCTTGATAATGCGTCTTTTATATTAAGCATACAAATACATCGGGATTACTCTCGAGGTATTCTATGATTATCACAAAAGAGTTATATCGAAATAGTTCTAAGGAGATATAGCATATAGGATTGCAAACCAGACGATACCCCTGTGCCTAAGTGAGACAAATTTAGTCTTAATCAGTGCGTCAAAAATGATTTTAAAGAAAAAGAAATACATTAGATTTTTTATACATCAGTAGTAGAATGTCTGATGTATGCTCAGATTTATACACGACTAGATATTGCGTATGTCACTAGGATGTTGGGCAGATACTTAAATAATCTAGTACTTACAGAGAACAAAAGACGATATGCTCACATATCAGAGGTCAGATAAACTTGAGATTGTTAGGTATACTGATTCTAATTTTGCTGGATGCCAAGATAGTATGAAATCCACTTCGGGTTACATGTATCTACTAGTTAGAGCTATTTTCTCTTGGAAGAGTGCTAGACAATCTCTTATAGCCTCTTCTATAATATGGAATATGGCTATAGAATTTTATCGCGAGACTGTGTATAGTAGATGTACTGATAGAGCTTGACAAAGTCGAAGTATATAAACGTCAAGTTCATGATTACAGAGTACATTGGCACAAACTCCATGATTACAGATCTACTTACTAAGGGATTGTTACCCAAGATATTTCATAAGCACACTGCTCGTATGGGTGTTATGTCATTTTAAGGATATTTAGTTTTAATGGGAGTTTGTAATTTTTAAATGCTCTTATAATATTGACATTTTTAGTTATTTTCAGTTTATAGATATTTTTGAGTTATTTTTTGCAAAAATAATATTTTGATTTATTCACACTATGAATTTGGTATGATTTTATCTCACTAAGATTTAAGGTGGACCAATTGGAAATAGACATTTTAATATCATATTCTATGAAATTTTTATATTACACATCTACATAATGATCTATATCATTCACTTGTATTGATATAGTGATATTGATGAGTCGAGTTATGATAGATGTAATGAAAGTCGTTTTGATCCTATGTTAATATGATTGATGGACTAGATTGGTTATAGATATATTTTAACAATGACAGTAAAATTAAGCTCATACAGTTACTTTTGTAAAATATAATTATAAGGTTACATAAATAGCCCCAGTGAGAGATTGTTGGATCCTTAATCTAATGTTAAGCTTATATGTGAATAATTATGTCTTGTAGATTGTCATATAAAGTGAAGCCTAATAAAAGTGAGTGATCAATTAAGGTTTTCGATATTATGCACTTTAATGTATCTAATAGGATGTGGGTCTTTAATGTGTAGAAACCCAATAGTATTCTAATTCTAAAAATATCTAGTGACGATAAAAAAAAAGGTTGTCTATCTAAGTGGTTATGATTCTCAGGTCACACGGATTCTTTTCATTTTTTCTGATATCCTATCATCAGAGAGAGAGAGCGCAGAGAGAATTAAAAGACTCTTTAAGAGAATGTGTAAATCTGGAAAACCAATCACATAGTTCTAAAGAATTATTTAGCATTGTGGATTCAAGTATACTTATGTATATTTTATTATTAATTCTTAGTGATGCAACATAATATTTATGGATTATAAATAATAATTTTCAATAAATATTTTATTTATCCTAATAATATTTGCCTAGATGAAAGATGAGTTGGCATGGACACATGCACACACACACATATGTATATGTATATGTATATGTATACGAGGAAAAGGACTAAAATTGTTGGGCACAAAAAGCAGTAGCAAGAGTGGATATTGAACGACTGCCAGAACTAGAAGTTGCATGAGATGCATATGCGCTTTTAATAAATTCCTTACTTTTTTTTCTCTCTCTCTTTTTTCCCCACGATTTTCACGAGCATGCGTTGTTTGCGCAATATGGTTTCCCTTCGTTATTAGCGGCATCAGGTATTACAGGTAACTTATAATATTTATTCCATTAAGTAATAATTGAAGATCATCCAGTAAAAACTCATGAGTAGCCACAACCTTATCAACTAAAGGAGAATTTATTCGGTAGCTTATTATGTATAAAGAAGGAATAATAACTAAAGAGTAGGATAAAGTAATGAAGAATTTCTATATATATGATAATGATTTCATGAGTGATTGTATTCACGGAGTATTTCAAGATAGCATCATGCATTCAGTTACTCAAACGATATTTAATGTGTGTGTGTATATATATAAAGATATATATGGTAAATGTAAAAAATCTTAGCTTGGTATGCAAGCGCATCACATAGTCAATTGCTCGTTTAATCTTTAATTAGTGCTTATATATAAAGATTTGTAAGGTGAATAGGAAATAACTTAGCTTGATGTGTATTGTTGGCTTGATGTTCGATTGTTATTGATGTTTGCTAAAATTGTCAAGGCTGTTGGACAATGAAGATGAGTTGCCTTTGGAATGTTACCAAGCGAGGGGTGCATGAAATTGCCAATAAGACTTCTTGCACTGTTTGGACTTTGTATAATCCGTATCTTTTTTCGACAGTGCACTTGATGAAATGAAAAAAAATTAAAAATAAAAAAAAAATCCTGGAATCATATAAAAATAAGAGCTGTAATTATTTGATTATTTCAAGATTCGTAAAACAATTAACTGGAGCAAGAAATATTGAAGCGTAACATGTAAAATGTCATATTTTACTTGATGAAGCATAACGCCAATACCTATTTCAGCCATTTATAATTTCTTAATTTCTGAAGTAATTAAATGATAATAACCCTACAAAGAAGCACATTTAGGAGAGAGGAAGTAGTAATCCTCACTTCTGAAACTAAAACAGTATAAAGCAGTTGTGTAGATAAAGTAGGCACAAGAAAATAATAATAATTGCAACAGTTCTATTTATTTTTCCTTTGCAGCTTATTTAGATTGCGATAGTCTTACTGAGACGATGATTTGGATACCAAAAGCTTTTGACAGATGGATAGTCTCTCTCTCTCTCTCTCTATCTGTATACAGACGTAGGAATTCTAGGGCGAACACAACTTCTCCTTCAGTCTTCTTCTTTTCATTTGTGTACCATATAAAATATATAGTTTAATAATTTTTCTAATTGATCTTATTAAATTATATAATTTTTTAATTTTTTAATAAAAAAATTTATTTTAACAAAATAAAAATAA
Source organism: Aegle marmelos (assembly GCA_030449875.1). Taxonomy (NCBI): domain Eukaryota; kingdom Viridiplantae; phylum Streptophyta; class Magnoliopsida; order Sapindales; family Rutaceae; genus Aegle; species Aegle marmelos. The sequence continues at coordinate 551,561 of JASUUL010000115.1, forward strand.
AAATATCACTAATAAATAAAAATATATAAATTTTTATATACCAACTGTTAAAAAATACAACTTTTAATATGTTAAAATATATATTTTTTATATATTTTTATAACTTCATATTTTTATAAAGTAAGGATGTTCTCGTTAAAAGAGCCATATGTAGAATCTTATTATTGCAATAAATACAATACAGGGGTCCAATAAGACCTAATAACTACATATTTAATCCGAAGTATCCAACTTGAGCAGTTATTCCCCTTGTGACTAGCCAGTAGAGCCGATCTCTACCAATGTGCTTTACAACTTTCACATTTGTCCCTTTTTCAAATTCTTCATGTCACTCATCACCAAGCTCTTAAATAAGTTTACGTTTCTCTTAAGGAATATTAAAATCCTTATTTAAAAGCTCAGGAGTAGAGACTTCGGATTAATTAAGAGATCGAGGATGCTAATACAAATCTTAGGAGATAATCTGAAGTCTCATATAGAAAAACTTCCATTACTTTCATGGCCATGAAATTATTCTTTAATACAAACCCATATTTATAGCATGAATTGGTCCACTTTGCCCATCTTGTCATTTTTTAACTCACCGATCCCATAGCCACATCGTCCCTTCGCCAATTGCTTTTTGCTATTATTCTTAGGGGACAATGAAAATAGGAATTTGGTTCTGCCCCTGAGAATAGAAAAAATTTATTTATAGTACGTGACCTACATGTTTATATAGTAACAGTTCAATAATTACAAGCCTTAACGGTTTCTGATGCTAACAAACCAAGAGTAAGAAATAATAGAATCGGGCCTTCTTGTGAACTTTCTTCATCAATTTTGCAGGAGATATTTTTACCTAAACATAGCTTCTCTCCAAGAACAAAAAAAAAAACAAAAAAAAAATTCGAAAAGGAAATATTTGACAAACCATAAATAGGGTTTCATGCATGCATCTGTGTGGACTCCTTCGCTCTTACAATCTTTATAAACTTGTGGTTCCTTTTCAATTTCATTGCAGCCAAGAAAATTTTGAAGACAATTCAATTTCTCCAATTCTCACTTTGATATTTTAATTTATATGATATCACATCACATTTTGAGAATGGTATTTGCTCACTATATATGTAATAAATTGACAGAATGCATGGAACAAATAAATTATATGATCTTCCCAATTCTTTTGACTGAAGTATTTTATCAAAGTTTATGCAAGAAAAATATTGTACCAGCTAAAAGTCCTAAAGTTTGCAAATAAACAAGAGACCTGAGTATTATAAAGCTTCATGCTCATAATCCAAATTGTGCAAAAATCCAAGCACTTATATGAAAGACCAGTATTATGAATAGAATCTATAAGATCGGGATCTGCCAGCTTGGTCTTATTTGACTCTAATAAAGAGACTGAAACAAAGAGACCAAGGCAAGTTGAAAGGGGTTATAGAAATTCTAAACTAATTAAAGAAACAGAGATTATTTCGCACAAGTTTCTTTTCATTTTGCTCCTTCCAAGATCGGAGTTTTATGACCATAAGAAATTGGGAAGTTCTGAGATGGTGTCAACTTCTAAGCATATAATGTCCAGAATGTTTGGTCTTAACACATATAAGTTAAACCATCTTCTAAATTATACCACACAAGCTGATGCATCAATTTATTGGCAAGCTACCAAGAAATCTTCCTGTAAGGAAAATTCCACTTCATTTTGACCTTCTAAGTTGAGCGGAAAGACGTAAGCGTACACAGAAATACGAATACACTACATTTATCAATTACATAGATTAATAAAGAAAGGATAAGAAAAAGAGAAAAAAAAAAAGTAAAGAGAAATATGAAAACACAACGTGACAAAATGAATAAAGAGGTGTATGAATTGAAACAGCCAAAAGAAGGGAATGAAACACATTCACAAAGGAAGGTTACCGGCGAATTAACTCTTAAAAGAAAAGAAACTTGGGGAAATTATTCAAATGTGATGGATCGAGGTATAGCTAGGCACATGCAAAAATTGAAACGTGAGATTAACTTGTGAAACTGTAAAGTCTCGATGCCTCATCACGTAAGTTAACAAACAAGATCATATAAGAGAACGTGTATTATTGCTGGCTACCTCGTTTGTCCCAACAAGACATGTGGTTACTATAAGACTGAATCTACAACCACTTAACCGCAAACGTAACCTAAACTCTCTCAATCTCAAACTGGCTAATTAGTATACATACATGTATATGTATGCATTAAAATTTACACTTTAATCTCAAACTGGGTAATTAGTATATATAAATGTATGTGTCTGCCAGCTAAGCCGATCGATAAATCCATCTCAAGGCTCTACAATGAGCGGGCTGTAATGTCTGATACTTTCCGAAAGTGAAAAATTTTGCCATTATTTTTTTTTATTTGAAAATTTCAGCAAGAGTCAAAGCATCCAGCTTGATTGAATGTGGACCGTTGGATGTGACGTTTACCCTACAAATCCCATGTGCCTCTCTCTCTCATCATCCGATCCTCAATCAGTAACTTGGTGGACCCCCATTTTGCGGTTTTTCTAGTTATATAACTCGATCTTTCTCCCCACCAACCGTATGTACCTAGAAAAGTTGTGACCTTTCTCTTCTTCATCGTCACTCCCTCTCTCTACTCTCCACTAACTCGATCCGTATACCACTACAACTTTCCCCAGTTTCACACACACACACAATTAGTAGCTACACACACACACACAATCTATAAAGCACCACTAACTCGATCCGTATACTCCAGCAGCACCACCAGTAGCTACACACACACACACAATCTATAAAGCTAGCATCATTCATTCAGTAGCTTCAGCTCCAGCAGCAGCATTTATTCTTTAACAAAATTCAAATGAAACTCTCTTTGAAACCTGTGCTCCCATGCACACTCACATTTCAACTTACGCCTTCAAAGAGAGCAACATTTCGTCTTCGTTGCTGCATCATCACCCAACCCTTAACGCAGAACCAACCTGCAGCACTGAAGAACGGCTGGGATTTGGAACGCTTGCTTGACCCGGTTGCCTATAACTACTCGGACTGCTTCCGGTTTAGCACTAGAGCGCCAGTTAAACTCGGCGACCGATGGATGGAGTATCAGGGCATGCAAAACTGGGAAGGGCTTCTTGATCCATTGGATGATAATTTGCGTGGTGAGATTCTTCGATATGGTGATTTCGTAGAAGCTGCTTATAAGTCATTTGATTTTGACCCTTCGTCTCCTACATACGCGACATGCCGCTTCAGCAAAAACACAATGCTTGACCGGTCCGGTCTTCCTCAAACCGGGTACCGTTTGACGAAGAATTTACGTGCCACGTCAGGTACCAATCTTCCACGCTGGTGGATTGAAAGAGCACCAAGTTGGGTGGCAACTCAGTCCAGCTGGATTGGTTACGTGGCAGTCTGTCAAGATCAAGAAGTGATGTCACGGCTGGGAAGACGAGACGTCGTGATTGCTTTAAGAGGCACCGCCACGTGTCTCGAGTGGCTCGAGAATCTCCGTGCCACACTGACCCAACTTCCTGGACCTAAAACTGATGGGTCAGTGTCTGGACCTATGGTTGAAAGTGGGTTTTTGAGCTTGTACACTTCTAAGACTGCCATGTGCCCGAGCTTACAAGAAATGCTTCGTGAAGAAATCAAACGATTGCTTCAAATTTACAGCGATCAGCCTCTCAGTTTAACGATCACGGGTCACAGCCTTGGCGCTGCTCTTGCTACGCTTGCAGCTTACGATATCAAAACCCACTTCAAATGCTCCCCAATGGCGACTGTTATCTCCTTTGGGGGTCCACGTGTAGGCAACAAGTGTTTCCGACAACAACTGGAAATGCAAGGAACAAAAGTTCTACGTATTGTCAACTCAGATGATCTTGTAACCAAAGTTCCCGGTTTCGTGATAGATCAAGGCAACGACGTGACAGATGCCCACTTGGCAGCTCATCACTTGCCCGGGTGGATCCAAAAGCGCGTTGAAGATGCACAATGGGCTTACGCTGAGGTTGGAAGAGAGCTGAGACTTAGCTCAAGAGACTCCCCTTACCTTAGCAGTATCAATGTGGGCACGTGTCACGACCTGAAGACGTATCTCCACTTGCTTGAAGGATTTGTGAGCTCCACATGTCCCTTTAAAGCTACTGCCTCTGCTAGGACTAGGAGAGTCCTTAAAAATGAAACTACCCATAGAGAAAGAGAAAGAGACAGAGTAAATTAAAAAGATATAAAATTTCGAAACCCCCCCCCCCCCCCGGGCGCCTTCCGGGAGCCCACAACCCCAAAAAAAAATAATAATAATAACCAACCTTGTAAGTAAGTAAGTATGTATATATATACATGTATATTTTTTTTTCCATCAGTAGAGCAAATTTTGAAACTAATTTGTAACCAAATTAGAAGCGAGGAAGAAAGAAATCGGTTCAAATTGGAGTTTTTGAAATAACTAATTGTGTGTGTGTGTGTGAGAGACCCCAAAATATTATGGATCCCCCTAAGTTACATAACTTATAGCTTGTTATTTTTTTTTTTACATATAATTTCACTAAATTTCTTGTATTTTATTTTATTAATAAATATTATAAAATTTTCTGCTTATGTATACTATTAAAATTTCATCAAAATCCTTACACTTTTTCATTTTATTTAAATTTTTAGAATATTAAATTCACCTCTATAATTTTTAAATTTTGAAAATACTCTTTATTTAATTAAAAATATAATTACTATTAAATAAATTATCATAATTATAACTATAATTATAATTATTATATTATTATAATTATAAATATTATTATTATTTTTAAATAGATTATTATTATTATTATTAACAAAAAATATTATAATTAATTAATACATTAAAAATAATTAATAATTAATCTTATGAGATGAAATTTCATAATATTATAAAATAATTATATTATTAATATTATAAAATAATTATATTATTAATATTATAAAATAATTATATTTTAAACTTTTATTAATAAATATATTGTTAACATTATAAAATAAAAATATTTTAAAATAAATATACATTCCTAGTAAAATATGCAAAATCTTGTTGATTCCAGCTTAGTAGACAAATCCAAAAACCATAAAAACATGATTATGAAAATAAATATATTTTATAATATTAAAAATATGTTTATTTTGTAATATTCTGAAATTTTATCTCATAAAATTAATTATTAATAATATTATGTTAGTTATTATTATTAACAATTTAAATGAAAAATTATTATTAATTATTGTTAACGGATTAATTAATTATAATACTTTTTGTTGTTAATAATAATAATAATATTATTATTATTATTATTATTTAACAATGAAAATATTTTTATTAAATGAAGAATATTTTTAAAATTTAAAAATGATAGGAATAAATTTAATACTCTAAAGATTTAAGTAGAATAAAAAAATATAAGGATTTCAATAAAATTTTAATAATATATGTAAGTAAAAAAATTTATAATATATATTAATAAAATATAAATAAAATAAATATACAAGAATTGTAGTGAAATTATATATAAAAAATAAAAAAAAAACCGTAAGTTAGGAGAGAGTAACATAGGCAGACCAAAATATTATATAGTTTGTCTTTTTGCACCATTTTGGCAGAAGCTGTGTTAACGTTAACTGTACATTCCCATTTCTTGGCAACTTTCGTGATATAATAATATATGATAAATTATAATAAACAAATACTTCAAAAAGGTCAGAATTGTTTTATGTGGACGTATGGGCACCAACACTATGCGGTTTAGAAATACAAAAGCACCCTCTGTGCCGACCACGCCCTCACCAATTGTGCCATCGCATGCGTTCTGACACCGACTGGGGAAATGATATTCTTTTATGTGCACTGATTGACGATGATGCCTAACTAATCAAGCGCCGTCCACACCAAACAAAGACTATCTGCTTGTTGGTATGGATGCTGAAGGCAGCACACTCTGTCTTTAGTTGAAATGAACTTCGATTTCTTCGGTCTACCATCTCCCTGCACCCAGCTGCCTTCTCATTTTTCAAGAAGCGCATAAGCCAAAAAGTGTCTCGCTATGTTTTCTCTGACTAAGCCTTTTCAGTTTTCAAGTCATAAGCAAGAGTTTCTCTATTAATTTTTATTCTTCGTCGAGTTCTTATTTTCTACCTAATTCTCTGTCTTAGACTATCACATTGTAATTGCAAATACTTGATAATATATGTATACAAAGTACAAGAAGCATACAAACGTGTGATGTAGAATGGGTGCGAAAGTAGAATGAGTAGGGTATAACTTAAGTTTGAAACTTATGAAGACACGAATATAAACCAAAAAAAATATGTCGTACTGACCCATGGTTTGGAAGAAAACTCCATTTCTTTGAATCTCATTTTGCATGTTTCAATTAATTTTTTCTCGTTCAGTCGGTAGAATTTTATTATATAATAATAATAATAATAATTTGATTTTATATATTTTGATAAGTTTGCAGTAATTATCTAAGATTAGTATAAAAAAGTTTTAAAATCTTGATTTTATTAAAAGTTAGGAAAAATTTTAAAACTACATAATTTTAAAATTTAAAATAATTAAACTGTATGATTTATATATTTTTTAAATATTTTAATATTTTAAAATTTCAGATTAAAATATATGAACACATACGTTTGTGCTTGTATATGTATATGTATATTTTCAAATTCTAGTGATTGCAACAACCGAAATGTAACATGGGAATTACTCCTGTTCATGATTTATTTAGATTGCATAAATCATGATCACGATTATTCATCAAATGCTTCTATGATTCTTAGCCGTAACTGTTGACTTCATGCAAGACGGAATTTTTGGTCAATATGTCGTACATCATTATTGCTGAAAAGTAGACGTTTATTGCTCTGTTTGTTATTGCTGTCCGACACCATTGCACCAGAAGGAAGGACCTTGCCATGGTACCGATGCTGGGATGTAACATAGCAAATGCCCAGGCTACACGAGTGCTGGATACGGTAAAAAAGCCGCTGATGCTACCTCCACGCGCCCTCACATGCCCAGGCTGTTAGTTGAAGTAAAGCTGTACTCTCGGCTTTGTTTTGACAACAAAGTTAATTTCACCCGGTGATTATTTTTTGATTTAAAAAAATCACAAATTACAATCCCTCGATATCCATCACCTCCATCTAACCGGGCTTACAGGGTTACTCTACCCAATAATTAGAAAAGGATGTGAAATTACAGTTAATTATAATTTATATTATACATATTTCAAGCATTCGCTATCAAACCGATCCCGATCTAAATAGTATTAAGGGTTAGTTTAGTAATATTATAAATTTTAAAATAATTATTATTAGTTATACAATAAAAATAATTAGTTATGAGAAAAATTAGTTAGATGTTTAGTTAATTTTATTTTTAACAATATCATATATTTTAAAAATAATTATATGTTTTTGTTAAATCTTATTATTAAGCTGTTGTAGAATGTAAACATTGAATTAGAAATATTATTGAATAAAATTTATTTACACATTTATAAATAATTTTATAAAATAATTTTTATTATTTATATATAATAATTGATAATAAAAATAAATATTGTTGTTAATCATTTTATTTTTTATTTTTATCTCAATACAATTGATATTATTATTATTATCATTATTATTATAGTATTAGTGATAGTAGTAGTAGTAATAATAATAATAATAATCATCATCATCATCATTTTAAAAGTTAACAATTTTATTTCTTAACTAATAAAGATAATTTTAAATTTTTATAATATATTTAAAGATACACATGAAATTTTATTAGTTATAAAATTAAATTTTTTTTATAAAATACTTCTTTCTATTTTCAAAATTTATGTAGGATGGAATGATTTTACTAAAAATAATTTTTTAAAAAAATTATTAAATATTAAAATTAATTTTTAATTTTTAAAAATACTTTTGAATTTTTAAAAATAATCCTAAACGAACAATAAAGAAACAATTATCACGGACATTATAGAATTGGTACATTCAACCTTCTTACTATTATTCAGCTTGACTCAACGGGCAAGAACACGGATAACGTATAAAAATAATAACAACAATAATAATGATAACAATTAATCATCTTAAATTGGGAATCCGTTGGATAACTGCTATACTACAATCAACATAATTCGAGAGGGGGCCCACGCATGGCGGCCCCTTTCCGAGAATCTTGTTTATGACGATGACGGCGACAGTAACGTGTTCTACTTCTATAACGTGTTCGGTTGGCCAACATACATGTCCAGAATCCTGATGGTCCTAAGTCGGTGGATACTTAACAAAAAGTTAAATAAACTTTGGTCCTCCTAAAACTTGATGAAAGGCAGAACTCAGAAGTCCAAACTACGAATTTTAGCTAAATTAGTAGAACTCTCCGGGTCAAAAGTTTGTTTAAAAGTTTTTTTTAGATTAAAATACTGGAAGGTTTCATTGGGTGTAATTTCTTAAATAAGATTAATTTTTTATTGTTAGAAATTTTATAAATAAAATTTTTTATTAAAAAAATTAGTTATTTAGTTTTTAATAAAAAATTTTATTTAAAATTATAAAGTTATTTTAATTTATAATTTTTTTTGAAATTATGTTATGAAATAAATGAAATGATATTGTCAAATAAATAATACTTTAGATATGTTAATATTTTTTTAAAAAAATTTAAATATCTATTTCTAAAAATCTAAAATTTAAATTTTTATTATTTGAGATAAATGAACTTATATATAATATTTAAAAACTTCACTTAAAAAATAATAAAAAAAGATTTAAAAAATTATATAAGTAACACTAAACATGTAACCCAAAAGCTTTTGAAATAGCTGGAAGAAAATTTGTAGCAAGTTGTCCTGCACTGTCCTGATCTGGTGACCGGCTGAAAATTTCGCAAACTAGGAAGCTACATTTGCAGAAGCCACATTCCACCACATCGCAACGACTCGATATGCAGCTAAATCTGCCTCCTGGACCAAAACATGCGGAGTTGCGGCTTCAAAGATATCGAGTAATTTTCAAAATCTTCACATAATTTAATCATCACCGAACATGGACCATGAAGATTGATTCAAATTTCATTCATCCAATAGGAGGATAGTGATGGCACAATTGAAAGAGACATCGAATAACCGGCGCTCTTGCGTTCACAATGAAACGTTAGGACATATTTTCATTAAAAGCAGTCTAGGAGACAAACCAAGCGGGTTATATGCACACACAGCAACCCAAATCTTTGTCCTTGGGATTTGGGAAGCAAAAAGTGCTTTCTTCAGTTTGCGCTACGAGTCTTCAATGTAAGGTTGGTACTCTTAAGAACAATGGGTAAACACTCATTGAATTTGTATACTTCAATTGAAGTATATGTTTAGTCCCCAAATGTTGAAGAATGTCTCAAATACCTATTAAATACGTTACACTCTTATCCTTTGCTTTTTACTTATTTTACAATAATAAGCTCACATTACTATTTTTTATTTTATTTTTTAATCTTTAAAAAATTTAATTAGTAATTTAACCAATAATGACCTGTTAACAAATTCACAAAGAAATATCAGTATGAAACAACTAGTATTTTTCATGCCCTTACAACCACCTTGCTCATTGTTATTAATAAATAAATTAATAACAACCAATTCAAAGAAACGCTTAATATCTTTGTAGCAATATTAATAATGTTTTTTTGTAAAAAAAATAATAATTTACCAAATTAATCCTAAAAGTCAAATAATAACAGCTAATTTTTGCTCTACTTTTAAAGATAATTTAATAAAATTATATTTTTATTAATATTTTCAAAAATATTGTTGCAAGGGTATTGTTGTAAAAGTAAAGAAAAAATAATGGGGCGATTACGATTTAATTAATGATGAGGGTGTTCTAAAATATATGTTGAAATATAAGGACTGTATGAACACTTAACTTGAAATATAAAGATTAAATAAGTATTTACCGAATTAAAATAGGTGATATATAATTTCAATCAATTTTTTGCATTAGCCTACTCTCACACTTGAGTGCGGATAGTAAATGGGTCCATTTAAGATCAATATTTATATATTCAGTCCAATTCAACTACAAAATATCCACCTAAAACTTTTTTATATAGATATGTATATTTTCATCGTGGATAATTATAGATTTGTGAATGGATAATATCCATGTACAATAGGACATTTACTATATTTTTATCATGGATAATTATAGATTTGGGAATAGATAATATCCATGTACAACAGGATATGCCCACTTGAGATAATAAGGGGACACGATCCTGCCAAAATAAGTGAGAGAGCTATTTAAATCGTGCTGCTAATGTTCTTGACATCAATGACGATTTATGATTACATTGTTTCATTTAAAATGCAATGTGCAAAAAAAGGTCACATTTGAGCACCAATTAATTAATTGTGAAATCATCCCATACATAATTGTACAATAAAATACGAAGCGGAAATCGGATCCGCAGAGGTATAGGCGAAGGTGAAAATTTTGCTATCTACCAAGCTCCTTACGGTGATGTGGAACCACACTCCACCACAAGCCTCAACTGATATTTTTAATATGCGGCCAAATCTGCCCCCTGGAAGAAAACACAGCGATTTGCGGCCTTAAAGATATCAGGTTAGGTGAAAATTTTGCTATCTACCAAGCTCCTTACGGTGATGTGGAACCACACTCCGCCACAAGCCTCAACTGATATTTTTAATATGCGGCCAAATCTGCCCCCTGGAAGAAAACACAGCGATTTGCGGCCTTAAAGATATCAGGTTACTTTCAAAATCTTCAAAATTAATCGTTTACCGAACTTGGACCTTAAGCTGGAGCCTGAAGTCTTATTGGCTTAAGTACATAAGAAAGCTGAAAGTAGACGAGAAGACGGTGATGGGTCGATTAAAAGAGAGATGTCGAATAGGAGGCGTTCATGCGTTCACACTGTTGCCTAATTCTCCCTGGGCCCTGGACCCATTTTATCACGTAACAACATTTTGCCTTTCGATGCCATGACTCTTAAATCAAAATAAACGGCGTATTTTGTTTCTTTGCCTTCTCTGGAGATGGTCTGGGTAAGCTAGATATATCCCAACAGAGCTTCGTGCATCTACAAATCATATAGAGAAAATAAAGTGTGCTCAAGCAATTGTCCCAGACAAACGCGTAACTAACGTATGAAAAATTGAACAGGGAAGAGTATTATCTTTTATCTAGCAACAGTGGAACATGCTTGTGCGTATTGACTTGCCGATTGTTGTTGTTTCATTCATCAAACAGCTGACACAAAGGCGGCGGTTCGTTGTCGCTCTCACATTCGAGAGACTATATTAAGATATCGCCATATATTATCCCATATCCATCTATGATTGTATGCCACAGTCATAATTCAGACTTTGCCTTACAAAATAGTTCATCACGTAGACAATGAGTCAAAGAGACATCAATGCATGAGTTCATTTTTCCGGTCTCTCTTTCTGTTTATTTCATGCGCGTGTGAACATAGATAGATTTGCTTTGAGTCATGTTCCAGGTATGAATTGCAATTAGGATGTGGAAAGATATTTCATCTCGAATAAACTCAAATTGGTAATCGGTGATAATTACAAAATTTATTTAAATCATAAATCCTGAGCACACATTAGATAATAATGTATGTTAAATAGTATTAATTAAAATAATCTCATACGCATTTTTTCCTCGTTTGCATTACTAAACAGCTCAACTAACAACCAATAGCGCAATTATTTAGAACTGTATAGGGAAAAGTGAGAAAAATTCTAAGGCACAGATGAAAAGATTGATTCATCGCACTTTAAATTTTATTTTTTGCCCTTATCTAGCTACTTTACCATGCACTTGAACTAGTTATTTAATTGTTCGTCAAAAGTTTTTAAAAGCTAACTTTTTGGAATAATTGACTTGATCAAACAGTTATCATATGCGAACAGCTTTTCCACTCATTAGTCGGTAATAGCACTGTCAAAGTCATCAATCACAAGAAAATTTAACGCGTGATTGGAATTGTCTTCGTGCCCTAATTACACTCAACTATGAAGCAAAACTTCGAGAAATCTCGGAGAAAAGACATTGAGCAAACTCCTCGTCATGGTGGGTGGTGTTCTTGTGAAATCTCTGTTTGATATTTTGAATCGATCTTTAGAATCGTTACCGAACTTAATTTTGACTACGAAGTTGGAGGCTTGGGGTTTTAAGTGAAATCAAATCTAATTCTAGATAACACTACAGAAGTCAGAAGCGGAAATTGATTAAATATTCTACAAAAATATAATTGAAAGGACCAGCCGATCGACATCGGGCATTCTGCGTTCAACATTTGCTGTAATACCTAATCTTCCCATGTCAAACTTTACTATTATATGTATAATTTTCAGTAAATTCTAATAATTTCTCAAGTAAAATTAGAATGATAACAATAATACGCAGGTGACAGAGTCGTGTGTATTTTTATCTCTGGAATTTGCTTCTCTGTGATGATGAAAATGTTATTCGACAAGAAGGATTAACTTTAATGCCCTTTATTATTCAAAAAAAGAAAAAAACTTTAATCCCATTTATAGATTAAGTGCAAAATTAATGAAGAATTACGAGAAAATTAAGATAAGACAAGGCAGTACATGAAATGAGACTATTGTTTGTTTTGGGGATTTATAACAAATTACAACATGCGTACCTAGGTTAATGTGATTGTCACCTTATTGCCTGCCGTCCACATCAACTGTAGAAATAGATAAGGTATATACGCATATAAACTTGCCTAACTGTATATTTATTAATTTGGATTCCTAATAAACCCACATTGTTGTAAACCAATTAATAGCAATAATAGATCTATTTCATATTGAGATTGAATAACTATACATCATAAGTTATAACTTTAAAGTGTTTGATAAATACTAAAAATTGTGATTTTGAATCAAAGTTAATTTAGTCCACTACTTGCATGATAAATAACTTATAATATTTTTATTAAAATTATTATTTAAAAATCATATTTATCACATATTATTAACTTTTATTATGTAATTATAATTTTTAACAATAATTATATCTTTAAAAATTACAACACCTCAATTACAAATAAAATTAACATCACATTGCTGCGTCTTCAATTTCGCCAACTTTCAGACCAGCTTCATCGGTAAAGATTCCAATTTTGTATAACGCTTTTTAAGTTAGAAGAATGGCGACGAGTACTAGGGGCAGTTACAAACTTGGGTATTTAACTTGGGCTGGGAACTATATTGGATGCGATCCAATTTAATTTTCCTTCCATTTTTAGTCTTTAATTATTTTAATTAAATAATTAAATCATAATAATTTTAACTTTTAATTAGTCTAACTTAATTGATAATACAATGACTAAATAAATCATATTTATGTCCTTTTTAACTTAATAAATAAAGAGGTCTCTTAGTCCTACTACATCTTAAAAATAGAAACTAAGCCAATGCTTACTCCTCGGTTTAGTGTGAGGATCCCAAGAAGTATAGAGTAGGAGTATTTCTAAAAAATTTTTCAAAAATTTTATTATTTATTTAAATAGTATTAAAATTTTTTAAATAAGAAAATTTTCTCTCTCTTCAATTTTGTAAAGTTATTTTCTTTATCTTTAATTCATATTTTAATACTTTTTATTGGGAAGAGAGAGAGAGAGAGAGAAAGAAAGAAGTGTTTTTATTCTCATTTATTTTTTCTTTAAAAAAATATTTATTTAATTAAAATACTATTAACTTATTTCTATTTGAAGAATTTTTTAAAGAATAACATATTTTTTAATTTTTTTTGCCACATAGGTAAGCAAATAAGTATTTAAAAAATAAAATTAATAAAATTTGTTGGAGATGCTCTAAGATTATACTGTTTACTTACACTAAAATAAAAGTAAGGATAGAAATTATAATATCATTTATATGTTTAATTTATCTTAGATTGGGAATAAATTGTATCTAAATTATAATTTTAACCTTATATATAGAATTTTAGTTTTTAATTATATAAATTAATAATAATTATTAATATTGTTTACTATGTAAATCATAATTTTTCTATTAATTTTAGTTTTAATTACGTAAGGTAAAAATTATTGATAACAATAATATAAATAAAATATTATTATTAATAATATGATATAAAATTAATATTTTATTAGAATTAATTTATTATTATTATTAAATAAATATAAGAATAATTTTTTTTACTTTTCTCCCTCAGCTTTGAGATTTTTGCACTTAGATGGCAAAAATCCATTTATTAATGAAAATCCCTCTATGGTCAGTTAATTTTGTGCTTGACTATTAGTTGAATTTAAAAAGATTGAAATGGCCCTAGTTGGATTTTCAAGAACTTTTACGTCTCATATATTTGGTGCGAAAATTATAACAACCTTAAAATTTCCATTATAGCACTTAAATTTGGATTATTTACAATTGCATTTAATAAATAAAAGGATAATTCTAACCTTAACAATAAGTTATATTAACCAAAATACTCACTTAAAAAGTTCAAAAGTTTAAGTTAACAAATATTCCTAATGTCAACCCAGAGCTTGGTTGGTAAAAGGCGGCTGGGAATAACGGAATAAATCACGGTCACCTTGCCATCAACTACTACTTCAACATCATAATGCACAACACAGCAAGGCCATAAAACAAAATAAATAAATGCTATTAATTTTAAAGAAAAATCTAAAATACAGTAAATAGTAAATGCAAAGTGTAGATAATTGGCAATAACATAAAAATGCTGTATATTATCTATTAAATACCAACAAATTTAGTACATAACAAAACTATACAAATTCAACATCTAACTAACTTGAAAGAGACTAATCATTCTATATGAAAACATTTCAAGTTGTCAAAACAACATTTTATCAATTCTCTATTTTAAGGTTGTTGATGTATATCCTACACTATGCAATTAAAAACAACGATTATTAAGTGCTTTAAACTTTATTTTTTCAACTCTGTATAATTGTCATTAAGACCAAAAAAAATTTGTTTGTACTTCCATGCATATTTCAGGCCTATTTGACCTCACTTAAAAAAGTACATCATGAGTAGGTAAATCAAATGCATAATCTACCATAACATAAGCCGAAACCATATGCTTGCAAAATATAACATATTTTATCTTAAAAAAAATTTTCTCGATTTTATATTTCACAATTCCATAAACCTTATTAAACTTATGTCAATGAATAAAGAATGAAGCACCCACTCAACATTTATCAACAAATCACAGTAATATCAACTTGAGTTAAAAAATATATATATTTTGTTCAAAATTAACCTATTATTGGCTTTTGGCGTTTCTTCTTCCCTTCGCACAGCTAATGGCTATTGCTTTGCCAATCATGAAGAATTTTTTGGGCTTCTAACATAGAGCTCTAAGCCGGGCTTGATGAAAAGAAAAGTTGAATTTAAAGAGAGAAAAACTTAAGCATTGAATTTTTTTTATAACTTTTTATTTATATTAACATTCACAAAAACACCATTTTTCAGAATGACTTGACAATTCACTGTACTCTATCAATCAGAATGTGAAAAACTTTTGCTTGTCAAAATAGATTATCAAATTGCCATAACTGACTAATAGAGAACTATCGTTTGGATTTCGTAGGAGGTTTCCACTAATAAATGGATTTTTGCCATCTAAGTGCAAAAGGTCCAGAGTTGAGGGGAGGAAAGTATAAATTACCCATAAATATAATAATATTATATTTTAAAATAAATATATTATATCATAATATTATTAATTCTCTATAAATATAATAATATTATATTTAGATAAGTTTAATATTATTATTTTTAAATAAATATAATATTATTTAATTTTAATAAATATGATTATATTATATTTGATAAAAAAATATAACTATTGAAGGGGTGGGAGTAAATTTTCACTCCTATTTTTTTTAATAAAATAAAAAACAATGAATCTCACTGCTTTCCTAAAATAAACAAGTACCTATGAAAAGAATTTACACTCCTCAATTCCACTCTTATAAATAATCATAACATACATAAAAAGTATTTTCATCAAAAATTTTTGACCCAGTAATGATTTCTTTCATTTGTCTCTTTAAGAAAGGAGTCTTTGATCCACATGGATATCAATATGTAGCCGACCGAAAATTTTTATTTCAAAAATACCCCACCGAAAAAAAAAAAAAAAAAGCAATGTGTTGGTGATGATTGAATTGTACTTGGCCAGGTCCCATAAAGATTTATACGACAAATTAATTATCGATCTCACAAATTCCTCATAACTATTTTGTGCGGAATTTTAAATATTTGCATGTTTTTTCCCCCTCTTTGAAAGCAACAGTTTGTTGCGATCAGATCAATTGATTACTCATTAGACTTGAATCTTGTAATAATGCATGTCATAATGGGTCCGATTACAACCTTGATAAAACCTATCCAAAAAAGCTGAAACTATTGGTTCCTTTTTAAAAATTTTAGGCAAAAGTAAATGACGAACCTTCATGTAGTTTCCAAGATCACAAACCCGCAAAATCAACAAGAACTAAACTTTTCAAAAAATTTGGCTGAAAATGGTCCCCATTAATTCTATGGATACCTAATTACCATTTGCCAACATTTGCAGATTAAATATGTGAATTAATTTCAACAATATGATGTAGTTTTTTTTTTCTCAAATCTGTATTTTTTCAAGTGCAAAATAACATCTGTAAAATTACATAAAAAATTTTACACTGTATTGGAAAAAAAAAAAAGAAAAAGAAAAGAAAGGAAAAAGTTTTGCTCACAAATTCCATATGATGTTTATGGATTACAGTCATAATGAATGTCACACATGACAGAGCCTCACAAATTAGAGACACTGCACTTATACCTATGGACATATTTGGCTCTCAAAAGCACAAAAGCAACCATGTAAGGACAGTCTTGTGATCTTGTGATATTAATCGGGGGGGCTGTATCGGTACCCATGTTTCTCACATGTTGAGGCCTCAGTCCCTAAGTTGGGCACAAAATTAATGATCTGGTAATATTCGTTATCATTTATCAGATGATCTGGCAATATTTCTCACAATATTTTAATTATCGGCCAAAGAAGAATACCTTATACAAGTAATATTCCCCAAATCCCATCCTATAAGATGATCTGGGTACTGAATATAAAATATTAATCATCATCCTTATCATTTATCAACTATTTGGGTTTATGGCTGCGGAATATGCCAAGTGAATTTGGAATTGCGTAAGAAAGGATCCTTATCAAAGCCTTGAAAAGAGAGTTAGTTAATAATTACAACCTTCTTTATCCGATTCGATTGACGGGATATGACCTTCTACTAAAATTCCACTTTGTGCTGTTATCTCTGCTTTGGCATACTAAGCTTAATTAATTCATATCTTAAATTAACACTTCTAAAAGCTTTTTCCTCTAATGCTTTCTGCCACACAACTTTTGCGTGTGATGAAAATATGAATACAAGATTCGCCCTTGAGAAGATTTAAAAGTCATTGACTAATCATGAACACTTGGAAAGTTCTGCATATGAAATAATAACACCGAGAGGTTTAAGAACTATAAGAAATTTTCTTTACTTTTTCTTTTTTTCCCTTTTTTTTCAAAGAACATTCCATATCAATAAAACGATTGGTTTGATTAACCAATAAAGAAAACTTGGGCAGTGATATGTAAACTCTTAATGGATAAAAAAATAATAATAATAGAAAGAAAGAATACGCCAAAACACAGTGAGAGCGCCCATCTAGATTAATCATTAACATTGTAATCTTAGTAGCTTATTTTCTTATCTTGTTATATTCCTAATCTGTTATGTTCTTAATCATTAACACCGTGACAGGCACTAAGCACTTTTGGTTTGGGTTAGCTACCTTTTACCTCTAATCAATTTATATATATATATATAGCGAACTTTTAAGTAGTAATGTTTAATCATATTAAAATTAGAGATGAATTTAAATATTGTATATTTTGTATTAAAATTTGCATTATTTTATTTTTTAATTTGTCCTTGATTTTAATAGGGAGATTGAAAATTAATTTCACCCTATTAGAATAATTATATACCACTTACGCTTTATTATTTTTACATTATCAAATAACTTTTAGCCCGAAAAAAAGAAGAAGAAGATAAACGAATCACTTATTTGATATCTAATATAGAGTGTATAAAATCCATATTTATTAAAAAAATTTTAAAAAATAACAGAAGTACTAGAAAAAAAAAGTTTGTTATTAATATAAAAAAATTATTTCTTACTTTTATTATGTTAATTTTAATTTCAATTTATATAATTTATTTGATTTATAATAAATATAATTAAAAATTTACTAAAAAAAAAAAAGGAGAAGAAGAAAAAGTTATTTGAAGATAAGGGAATGATTAGGTATGATGAATTACTTGAAAGCATGGGAAATATTGAGTACGTTGAGAATTGACGTCCATGAACCTTAATTTGTTGTTTGAGTTCGCAACGGAGAAGCAGGGAGTGCAGCAGAGACTCTTCTTGAAAATGAACTATTTTGCTTAGGCCACGATCGAATCGCGACAAAGTGACTGTGAATTGAGTACCACCACCAACTCATTAAATTCACGTGCCAGAAACGCGTTGCTGCATGGTCGGAAAGACAAGTTTGTCATTTTCCCAAGCTGAATGTTTTCAAAATTTTCCTCAGCCTGCTTCCGACTTGCGTCTTATATTGCTTTGACTCATTTTATCATCACATATAAAAATCATTGTGGGTCCGCTAGCCGTTTCTCTATGTTCTTTCACCCGTATCTATCATCACACATTATTCGTTACATTTCCCCAACCCACCCCCGCCCCGCCGTATAATCTTTTTGCATGAGCTGCCGTCCACTCTTCCTATATAAAACACAAAATTTGCACACTAGCTAGTTGTCTCAGTCGTCTCATTCGAGTGAAGTGAAAAAGAAAAACCTCCTAATATTTATTTATTTATATACATAATAAATAAAACTATCAACCGCTAATTAGCTCCCCAATAATCAATATGAAGCTTGCTAGGGTCTGTACTTTGCCCGCTGATCGTTTAAAGCAAAATGAAAATGTAGTCACTCAAATGTACCGTGCCAGTGCCACCGCCAGTGCTTCTGTGAAGCTCAACTCCAAGTTGTCGTGGAACTCGCTCGCACATGACTCGACAGCGAAACTCGGCAATAATTGGATGGAAATTCAAGGAAGTAACAACTGGGAAGGTTTACTTGATCCGCTTGATCAAAACTTACGAAGTGAGCTTCTACGCTACGGTCAGTTCGTTGAGGCGACTTATCGTTGTTTCGATTTTGATCCATCTTCTCCAACTTATGCCACCTGTAAATACCCCAGAAATTCTCTCCTAACGAGGTCGGGTATGGTGGAAACTGGCTACCGGATGACCAAGCATCTGCGTGCCACTTGCGGGGTTCACTTGCCACGTTGGCTTGATGGAGCCCCAAGCTGGATGTCGACTCAGTCCAGCTGGATTGGTTACGTGGCCGTCTGTCAGGACAAGAAAGAGATTGCGAGACTCGGGAGACGTGACGTGGTCATTGCTTACAGGGGCACTGCTACTTGCTTGGAGTGGCTTGAGAATTTACGTGCTACCTTAACAGCTTGTTGGTCTCTTGATGACGTTGCTGCAAGTGTCCGTCTTCGTCCCAGTACTCCCATGGTGCAGAGTGGGTTCTTCAGCCTCTACACTTCCAGCACCGACACTTGTCCTAGTCTGCAAGACATGGTGAGACAGGAAATCTCGAGAGTTCTCGATTTGTACGGCGATGAGCCACTCAGTATTACGATCACAGGGCACAGCCTCGGGGCTGCCCTTGCTACCTTAACAGCTTACGATATTAACTCAACCTTTAACAATGCGCCAATGGTGACTGTCATTTCGTTTGGTGGGCCACGTGTAGGAAACAGAAGCTTTAGATGCCAGCTGGAGAAAAGTGGGACCAAAATTCTACGTATAGTGAACTCAGATGATCTCATCACTAAGGTACCCGGCTTCGTGATCGACGATTACGACGTGGCGAACGAGCAGGCAGTAATGGCAGCTCTTCCAAGCTGGCTGCAAAAGCGCGTGGAGGACACGCATTGGGTCTATGCTGACGTGGGGAAAGAGCTGAGACTTAGCAGTAGAGATTCTCCGTTCCTCAACAAGGTGAATGTGGCAACGTGTCACGATCTCAGTACGTATCTACACTTGGTTAAAGGTTTTGTGAGTTCCACCTGTCCGTTTAAAGCCACTGCAAGGAAGCTCGGCAGCATCTGAATTTTCCTTTTATTATTATTATTATTTTCTTTTACAAATTGTAAATACCACGAGGTGCATTTGATGGCTCGATAAATACATAATATTGGATTATTTTCAGAAGTCTCGTGTTTTGATCACTTTAATACTATGTTCAGTGAATATAAAAAATTTATATTATATTATTATATTATAAGAAATTTAAATAATTATTTATTAAACTATAACTAATAAAAAATTACATTATTATATTTCATTAAAAAGTACTTTATAAAAATAACTATGATTTAACTCTTTCCATTTTTATGGTAAAAAATATTAACTATTATCATTTAACTACTTCAAAAATTATAAAATATAAAATAACTACCATCATTTTACTACTATAACTTTGCAAGATTTTTCATTTAACTATTTCTTCGTTAGTACTATTAGTTGACTGGTTAGTTAATTAGTGAAATGTATAGATGGAGATATCAAAGAATAGACATAAAATTATTATTCTATCCTTAAATTGTTAAATAATAATTTTAATCATGAATTTATGAATACCCTAAATTCATTATAATTATAAAAATAGCAAATTGAGAAAAAGAAAAACACAATCCATTCTCAAAGAAAAAAAAAACAAAAGAAAGGTTAAATATGAAAATGATGAATCTATAGATGAACTTTAAGCATTTTTTAAAAAATAAACTGTGCCTTTTTTTAACAAAAATAACCAAAAGTATTTTTGGAATTCGTTATTTTTGTAGTTACAATAAATATTTGTTCATAAATTAATAATTAAAAATATTATTTAGCAATTTAAGGGTATAATATAAAATTTTGATTAAAACTATTTGATATTTTTTATTTGTGTAGTTTTTCATAAGGATAATATTAATATTTTACTAGTCAAGAAACTATTTTTACTAAAAAAATAATAAAATAAAAGATTTTACTAAATTATAGTAATAATTTAGTAAAATCGACCATCAGCGCGGGCCTCATTCAAAAGTCAATATAACACTGGGTGACTGAGCATTGGTCCGCAGAGTAGTGGCTTTTAGTTACTTCGGCATCTCCAGTAACACGCCCTCAAAATCAACACGATTAATTTCTCGGGAAAAGATTTTCATCGTTCGGGATCTCGATTCCTTGAGCAACGCGTCCTTAGGAAACGATGCATTAAAGGCCCAGGCAATCCCTTGTTAGTTGGACGGGGACATTATGTACGAAATTTGTCTTTACTCTTTAATGCGACATACATACACACTTTTCTTATAACGTATGTTATGGGTAGGGACGGAACAACGCTTTGTAACTTTTTAGGAAAGCAAAATGCTTTCGAGTCAGCATTCAACTTTTGAAGCTTTGACAACCCAATCGTAATGCAGAATTTCAGTTTCATGTTTATTTTATTTTATTTTTTTCTTTCTTATGCTACGTACATACATAATTTTTAACTTGAGCTTCAAATTTTAAGCCAGCAAAAATTCTAATTTATGATATATTTCGTCAGCTCCGAAACTAAACTGATTGCTTCGCCACCGATTATGCCATAGTAAGATGATAAAGAAAAAAATAATGATACCACAATAATTTTAAATAGAACCATTTCAAACACACACACACACACACAGTGGACGCTCTATTTTTTTCGTGCGGATATGCTATGTGATTTAATAATTAATTAAAATAATTATATAAGTTATATGATTAATAGTATGTTTACGTTAAAAAAAAAGAAGAAAATATCTGCATTATATGTATGTGTATGTATGTACGTACGTATGTGTATATAGTCAATTTTTGACTTCGTGGCGGTGAGTGGGTTGCTAATGAAAGTCGGTAAAAGCGAGGGAGTGATTTGACTGACATCCGGCGGGGCTAGGACCTAGGACTCGGAGCGCGTACGCACGTGTGTGATTTTTAATAAGGTTCAGCAAAAAGAGCACTTTTGATGGATTGCGCAACCCACTACGACCTCAAGTACAAACCGCAAGGTCGCTCTTAAAGTCTTACTATGAAGAATTAAAACAATGTGAAACATGCAACCACAATAACATGGTCCTGCGACTGTGAGCCGTAACCTGTCCTATTTGAATTTTGAAGATTGTGGTTACAAATTCGCCAATGTGCCTTTAAACAACCCTCCGTCCCACCATCACTGTTTCGCTTCAATCATTTTCAGAATCATTTCCAAGTGCCAATAAATGCCACTGCGTTGAAGCCCAAATTGATCAAAACGATGGCCGATAGGACTCAGAGCACACTGCATCGAATTGCTGTTTCCGTTAAGACACGGGGATTCCACCAATTATTGAAGTAAAACTGTATGAGTTTTGGGTTTTGTGCAAGGTGAAGCCACTCAAGCCTACTTATTCTCGTGCCTATGAATAAGATATTTGCATCCATTTTACTTGTTGGCTTTGAAATTTTACCTTTCATTTTTGGCCATTGGATTGAAGAAATTGAAGCTCTTACATCTCACTCAAAATTAAAGCAATATAACTAACTACTCTTGAATGTCAAATTGATGAGATCCCATTAAAATTATTCATAAAAAATTAGGCATCCAAGCCACCATTTGATGAAACCGAATCACCGATAACCAAATTAACCTTGCGATTAATTATCACTATTATTATTGTTCATTCCTTTTCTTTTTTTTTTTTTTCCTAAGTCAAACTTTTAATTACATATCACTAAATGAAACGCAGCTTCACCCCCAAACAGAAAGAAGAATGAGAGAGAGAGAGATTTACAATCAGAAACTATATAGGTACACAATCTATAAGAATGGGGAAAAAATTGGGTTATTCACGCTTATGAAGTTGCTCTATGTCTTTCAGTTGAGATCTCAACACTGCATGCTCATGCCGCATCCTCTCCAGCCGGGCTTCAACCATGAGCATCTCATCTTTAAGGTAATGCATCCGCCTCTCCAACCAAGCAATGGATTCAGCCGATCTCTGTCCTACTCCTGCTCCTACCCCAGCACCCATGTAATCTGGTGGAGAAGCCATGTGAACATGTTGGGGCCTATTTAATAGCACAAGTATGCTCACCTGAAAAATAAAATAAATAAACAAATTATACTGTATAATTCCTGCCTTACATGACATAAGAAAGCCAATCATTGACATCATTCTTCTCACCGCCAATTTATTTTTCATAACTTACATTTTTGGAATTTTCTTATTCAAAATTACATACCTGCATCAGGAAGATCACAGCAAAAGCAATTACTAGGATCAATGAAACACCGCTTTGGCGTTTCACAAACGAACAAAATTTTGTCATGGATTCTCTTAGTAAAGATGCTACGGCTGCACTGTCGACTAAATTTCCTTGCAAGAGATTGCCAATAATTTGGCCAGCATCCAATGAGCCTGTAATTGGTAATGTCCTTATTTGGTGATCTGCATTGCATAACCTCTCTGAAGTTTCCCCAGTATTCACTACCCTTTCAGAATGGACATCATCATTCTGAACTGTAATAGCAGCAGGACCTCCCTCTGCTTCAAGCCAATGGAAGTACAATTAATTAAAAGTCTTAATGCTAATACAATACACTACCCATATACCAAATTTTGTATGTGAGAAAAAAAAAAAGTGTCTAAATACCACTATCTACCACAATCCAACCTTCCGGCTTTTCAAGGTTCTTCTGCTTCAACACATCATGGGCCTGAAAGGAGGGGTAATATTAATATTGTTTAACAATGTCCAAGTAAAGATGAACTGCAAATTCGGAGAGAGAGAGAGAGAGAGAGAAAAAAAAAAAAAACCATCAAAACAAGAAGATAGTAATACCATGCCTATCCAGATTGCATAAACATCTCGACATTCTTCCAGAGTAGACTGCACTATTTTTCCTGTAACCACAAATACCAACTAGGAGTAAATCCTAGTTCCAAGCTTCAAGGAAATGCACTGAATCATCTATTTTAGCAAGCAGGCAATCCAATATTCAGCAAGCCACAACTACCCAAACAAGAAATAATAATAAAATAAAATAAAAATCTACAGTACATTTCCCCAATTGCAAATCTGAAAAATTGTCCATAATTTGCTCAATTATTTGCCCCATGTCACACACATTAAAAAAGTAAACAAATCAACATAAAACTTCACAATCATTACTTTCAGATATGAAAGTAGCTGTTTCCTTTCTTGCAATGAACCTAACTCATCAGATGGAAGCAATTCTATGAAAGTACAACGTGCCATGAATTGGAAGTCAAAGCACAATGCACCATGAGAAAAGGAGGAAGCATAGCATTCCAACGTAAATCAGACGATCACAGCATCACGTGCAACAAAACACGGCAAGTAGGTGATATTAACCAATGAATAAGCAGCAGCAAACCTTTCCAGACAGTTTTCTTAGAAAATGCCACATTCACATATACCCGCAGAATGCAGCCTTCTTTAGATCCACCATCATCTCTTACTACGTCCCAAAGACCCTAATAGATGGAAGATGAGGCCACATTCATTGACAAAATCTAGTGGAATTCATAGATCTTAAACTTGAAAGGAGAGTTTTCAAAAAAATAACAATCACAAAGGCACTTTCAGAGAATCACAAAGGCACCGCTAGTCAGAAATTTAGAATACTACACTAACCATCTGCATAAAATATCATTTATGCTGCATACCATTTGAAAAAGTACAAGCATTCTTTCCATGAAATCCATATATACTTTTTATTTGCATACTTATATATTAATTGAATTTCTAGGCTAACTCCTCAGTATGACATATAACTATCTGAAAATAGCCTAACAATACAAAAAATGCATGGATGTTTGACACCAAACTTCAACTTGGTGGATATATTTCAGTCCCGGAAATACTTTTGATTTCTTGAGACATCGGTTCTATAATCTACAAAATATACATCAAAATTATATTCTAAGCATGCTGGAAATAATTAAAGTTTCATTTGAGATATAACCTCTATGTGAAAATGATCTCCATAAGTGCATCATTGATTTCTTGGGATGTATTTTAAACATGCTGGAAATAATTGAAGCTTCATTGAGATATTACCTCTACACGAAAATAATCTCCATAAGGCACGTCATTGACTTCTTGAGTTGTCTCAATAACCAAATGACTGGGGGGTATAGTCAGAATGTTAAAAATCATATATGACAAAAGGGATCTAGGATCAATTATTCTTGAAAATTTTGAAGAAAATCATAGATAATTAGAGGGTCACAAAGAACAATGACCAACAGATCAGAGAAAGGAAAATGCAATGAGGGAGAGAGGGGGAGAGAGAGTATGAAACTTTAGCTTTAAGCTTAGAAAGGCTTCAGAGAGTTCAAAGACCAATGTATTGTAAATTTCTTCAGTCCTGAAGCAATTTATGTTTATCTTTATTCACATAAAAATACAATAATGAGGGAACATGTCTTCAACTCTCAACTTTGGGAAAACCAGGAAGAGATTCTACGCCCCAAAAGAAGGTGCTGAATCTCATTGCGACTCCCAGTGGAAATAGAAAACAATAACAACTAAGAATAGAGCTTTTCAGAAAGAGAGACAAGTCCTCGGTGCACTCTATTTTGGGGGGGGGGGCGGGGGGGAATCCTATGTGAATGCACAAACATGACATAAAATTGATGTCTTTCATGCGATATAAAGTTTACCATTAATATTTTTTTAAATAGCTGAGGCAAAATAATTACAGAACACACATATAAATATACCTGTTTCTGTAAACCCGAAATTTCTGAGTCTCCTTGCAGCTACCAAATTTAGCACCTTTTTGAAAAACAAAAACTCTGTACTAATCAATACTGGAAGCAAAAAGAGTGTAACCTCCATAGACCATTCACCAATCCTTCATTCATAATAAAAATATAAAGAGATAAAATTAAAGAAAATATAAATCCATACCAAAATATACTTTTATTGGATGTTGAAATGACACATCACGGGAATATCCAAATTCATCATGTGGGTGCCACGAGGTACACTTAAATTCTGAGATAAAAAAGGGCGAGTAAACAAATTGCAGAGTATAAAATTAGCCTTACGTAATATAAAATTCAATGAAGATCGAAACTAAAATGTGCCGTTAGGAAATAATAATTTCATAATTCAGAGCAGACTACCTTTATCTCCACATTTTCTATGAAAAGATTCGATGAAATTAACAGTGTCGTCTGAAAAAAACAAACTGTAAAAATCTTCTACCTTCATCTGCAGTCCATATAAGAAAAGAAAATCAAGTCTCAACCTTCCAGTATTTATTTAAA
Source organism: Aegle marmelos (assembly GCA_030449875.1). Lineage (NCBI taxonomy): Eukaryota > Viridiplantae > Streptophyta > Magnoliopsida > Sapindales > Rutaceae > Aegle > Aegle marmelos. Next base: position 578,109 of record JASUUL010000115.1, read on the forward strand.
ATTATAGGATACTGTAAAACTTAGTATAAATGCATGATAATAGGAAAACGTGACACTACCTGAAACTTGGCTTCTGCAACCTTTGTGTAACATTCTGGTACTGCATGTCAAACAGAGCCAGTCAGATCAACAAGATGTAATAGAAGTGCCTGCCATCTTAAAAGCAATTTGTACAGAGTGACAAATGCAAGAACAATAAAACAGCTAAAACTGGTATGTCTGAGTGTGTGTTTGGCACAACATATTAGATGGGTTTGCGTTAGCTAATCCGCATTAAATAAACCCCAGGGAGGGGGTGGGATCTGTGTAACAGGAACTATTCACAGTAGCTTTTCTTAAAAAATTTATTTAATTAAAATAATAAATATAAATAAAAATATATAATATTAAAAACTCAAATAAATTATATATTTAATATAAATATTACAGTCCATATTACACCAAACATAGTATTGCATTACAGCTTAATACAATATAATCCAATCCAAATCAGTGTGTCAAATGCACAATGAGTACACACCACTTGACAGGACCCAAAACCTATACCATATGGCATGATATATACATTTATTTCCAAGCCCATAACAGAAACTACTTCAGTAAGCTTTACAAATTTGTTAACCCCATCTTCACTGTCCAACCCTTTCCTACATTAGAATGTTGATCGTAACACAGCAACCGTGATAAAGAGGCCTTTTTTCTCCGTTTTGGGTAAAGGGTTATCAAAGATCTTACTGTGGCATCTTTGAAGACTCAAAATTCCATGTGTAGGTGTCACCTATAACCACCCATCAACTAGTTTCTTCGTCCACAGATTCCCACAATTCATCTCAAGTACCAAACAACTTCTGCTACTTCAACTTTAGTCCACTCAATGCTGATCAGTTTACAAACCATAAAAAGTCTTGCTCGATAATCTAAAGACTTAAAAGTTCATAATTTCTCATAATTTCAACCAAAAAGCAGACTGGATAGCTGATCAGTAATGGTCCAATGTCAACAGGAAATCACATGGGAACTAAAAAGCAATGAAGATCTTCACACGACCCATCTTCTAACCAAGCTCCTATATTAGCTGCTAAACAGTAATGATCAAGGTTTGCATCAAATAATACACAGGCTATCACAGAAAAGATCATCTTAAAATGCCAACAATTTAGCTTATCCACAATTACCAAACAACCATCAAAATGGATCCCACAGCCCTGATCCTCATCCAGTCTGTCAAGCAGACATCAACAAGTTTCCAGAAGCCACTACAACCAACACTTCAAAACCCAAAAGACCTAATATTAACACCCTGCACCACTTAATCTAGAGTTGGCTAACACCAAGGTGTTAACTCAAACTTTGGAAATTAAAAATAAAACAAAGGTCCCAAAGCAAGATATAGAAGTGTTAGTTGACTAACCCTTAGGCGCATCAAAATTCTCTATATTCCATGACCAAGTCTTTACTGGATGTGAAGAGTCAGTATCTAGAACTGGTTCAAAATCATGCTCCACATTATCATCTTGCAATGCCACAGGTGTCATTTCAACATTACCAGGAAGCTTGGCGTCACTTGAGAGGTCCTCTTCCCTGGATCAGAATTCCAATACAATAAGTAGGAGATTTAACAGGATCATCCAAAAAAAAAAAAAAAAACTTACTTCAGCTTATAAAAGTACCTTACAATGGAATCCGATTTGGCAATGCAACCTGTAGAAGAGCAATTGACCTTTTCAATTAAAACAGGTCCATTCTGTGGGCTGCTAGTTTCAGATGATGAATCCTGGAATATGATCACCAAGAAAAGAAAATCCAACTTAGTGAATACTGATTCTCAATGTTCTACAGCACAGGATAATAGAAAAAGTTGCTGTGCAAAATGTATCCATTGCCTGGAATCAATCATGAGGTGCATTAAATATATACTTATTCCTTTATTACAACACATACTCAGATTCATCAAAGATCATTAATATAGTTGCACGCTATAATTTCTGTACTAAGATTTACTTAACAGAGCATGTCATTTTAAATGTGACATACATTATTCAGTACCCATCATCATATTGTGTACCATAAAACAGCCGGAAAACTATAGCAATAACAAAAGGAATGGTATGAATCACTGACAGGCTGGTCTGGGGGTAGGATTTCTCCCACAGAACACCTCCAATAATTTTAAAACTCACACAGCCAATTATATTCAGTCAATTACCTGCTGTTCTGCACTTTCTAGGGAACCACTGCCATGCTGCAACCATCCATCAGTAATGAGCTTGAATGCTTCATCCCGGGACAGAAATGATGCAAAGAAATACTGCCAAACCAATAAGTGGTTTAGATTTTGCAGCTGTTAGTGAAATTTGGAGGTAAAACAGCAATATTGAGGACAGAATCTTATAAGAAATCCCCGAAAGAAACAATATAGCACAAAAGCTAATAGTAAGAGTACCTTCCTCCCTGCGGCAAAAATTTCTATTGCATTAGGGAAGATGCCTGCTGTCTTTGCTCTTCTTACGGCTGTAACTTCATAGAATGGGATAATTTTCTGAAGCATAAACTCATTAGAAATTGCAAAATACGATTAACACTGCAAAGTTGAATTGCAGCTAGCCAAATAACACAGAAACTTTGAAGTTACCTTTGTCTCAAATCCAAATATGTTGGAATAAAAGCAAATAAAATGGACAAACAGGTACATATGGCCCTACAAAAGTTAATAATTTGTAAGAATCAGGAAATATGCATGATTGGACATCACAACCGCCCAACCGCCATCTTTGTACAAGAGGAAGGTGGCATGACCACCTAAAAAATTCACAGCACTGTAAAGCAACTATGAAGAAATGTAAAAAACTCCAAACGCAGAAGCTATTTTAAAGGACAACATTACCTGGAGAAGGATACTCTCCTGGAATGCACAATTAAAATCTTGAAGAAGCACCTAAATTTTAAAGAAAGACGTTAAAAATTTAAACATCTTTTAGGAAATTACACTATAATGAGAGCATGTTTTCTGTTGACAGGAAAAACTATCACTCACTTCCTCGGATGGGAGACGAAACAGTTGCCGATACTCTTCACTTCTTAACGACACTGAAGACTGTACAGCATATAAGATATGCATAATGTCAGTGAATAATCAAAAAACTTTCAGGATAATAAAGAGGGCTTGTTCAAGAAAGAGAGGGATCTACCAGCTAGTCTAACTGAGTTGATAATTTCATTTTCTTGAATATCAGGGGGTAACACAGAAAATAATTAAGTTCAGAAAAAGTTGAAACATCAGTGCACAACCTGCTTTACATCTCTTTCCTTTTCCAATATCTTCTCAGTAGTCAAACAGATTAAATCATAAAGCTAACTGTACCTGAACTTCAACGTCTCTGTTGGGGTTTGAAGAAGAACTGAACTGGACATGGCGATCGTGTGGGTCGGCAGCGCACGAGGCATTGACAGACGACGTTGCTTCAGAGGTTAATTGTGAGGAAGACGGGTCCGTAGGTCCACATAAGTTGATCCTCTCCGCGCTCGCAGACACTGCTGCCATTGCGGCAATTGAATAGAGGGAGAAAGAAAGATCTAGGGCCTTTTTTCTGAATACAGAATTTTGGACGATTCGTTGAAAGGGAAAAGGATCTCCAAAGAAAGCAATACGTCGTAAACAAAGGAACTGGTTGGTTTCGGCAACGGACAAAATAGAGGCACCGTCGGTTTGAGTCGAGTTTCGGTCAATTCATTGCCAAGGAACCGAAATGTTGACTTTTTTACACGTGGCCGTTGTACGGAGCGGATAAAACAATCGACTGCCAGCGGGTCACTTTTGCGTGTTTCCTTCGCCTTGAGCTGCGTTAGTTGGTGTGGGACTGGGACCGAACCTGAGTATGGCTGGTACCGACGTGAAGTCGGTTTTCCCAAACCGACGGCCCAGATCGTCCAGAACCTAACAAGGTCCGACAATCTTGGGTCGATCTTGGGTTATATGTACATGAACGCCTCATTTGTGCCTGTACAAGTATTTTTTTTTTCCTCATTTTTTCCTCTAATCACAGCTATTCTAATGGTTTAATTAATTGAATAATGCTTTTCACCCTTGTTTAATATTCATATAACACCTTTTTTTCTTAATTATAATTTTAATCCCACACAAGATTTTACAAAGTAAAAATATCAAACAAATAATAAATAGAAAATAGATGGAGAATAAGATTAATTATATAATATGAATTTACATGGAAAATCTTGCACTAGAGAAAGACCATAACCACCATGGATGACGAGAGAATAATCTATTATGTAAAAATTTATTAAGCTATATAATATTGTTCCTCTTACCTAAAACTCTAATCTCGCAACAAACCTATCATTTCTTTTGCACTAAAAACTATTTAGTTATAAAAAAATATTATTGTATTATACAAATAAGTGAACGCAACCTCTTTACATATAGTGATTATTTTTTATAAGAAAAGTATTTATTTTCTTATATTAATTATATTTCTCATTGAATAAGTCAAATATCAAAGAAAAATCTCAAATGAGAATCCTATTAAATAAGAAAATATATGAGAAATCCTTACTAAAAAGTAAGACATATCTCCTAACAATTTCTATTTTGACGAGCTTTTCAGTTATGAGTAAAACATGATCCATTGTGTATCTATACAATCATGTCATCTCCACCTTATTTACATCACTCAAAACTACGTTCACATGGGGCTTATTAAAATTGTTTTACCATAGATAAAATCTTGTCTTTGATTAAGCAGTCATAATTATTTACACTAAGAGTGATTATATGTTACTTTATCCTGAGGATAAATTTGGTACATGTCGATCATTTTGTTGAAAAACTCACTCTCATGTTTAGGTTCCTCGAGAGTCTTTAGGTATCAACATAAAATTCTACCATACACTGTTCGTAAATTCTAAATCATCCATTGTGTGCAAATCTTGTGGACTCACTTATATTAACACATTTTTTTCCATGGCACTAATAGTTTATCATGAGTATGTCTTCATTATTTACTATAGGGGATCATTGTCTCTCATAATGGTGAAAGATTTTCTGTTAGTGATACTATCAATATCTTTATATACTGACTTGGAGCCACTTATCAAACTTATTATATTACTTTTTAATAATTCCTTTGAAGGTGTTTTGATTGTCTATACACCCAATAAACTCTTTTCCTCTCAAAATTATTTTTTCTTCCAATCACCAACTGACAATGTTGAATCATTAAAAACTTCATTACCTTTACTAGTTAGCACTTTTTCTTTTGAAAGCAGAGTACTGATAACTTCTTTGGGATCCAAATCTCCTTCCATACATTAAAGTAAGCAATAAGTGCTTGTATAAAGTTAGAAGAGATCAAAATAGACTAATCCTTATCCACATTTCTAATTTTAGCTTAATAGCTTCTAGTTTTGTCACAATGTAATTAAGAACATTAAGATGATTATGAATTTTTGTACCTTCAATCACTCTCAGTATATGAAAATGCTCCTTAAGGTATGAAAATGATTATGAATTAGGAACTTCCACTCACTTAGCATATAAAAGAGGACTCTAAAATCCTATGCAATATAAGTTCAATACATATATAATCAAATAATATATAAGATCAAGTAATTTTCTACAAATAAATATTTAATATCAGTGTGCTTAAAGTATGATGAGTTTCTCATATTATGGAAGAAAGAAATTGTTGTAGAAATATCATAATATATCTTCCACAACCTAAGTAAGGACATCACAAGTCACAAAGTCTAGCCTTGTGATAAAATTTTACATCTATAATGCTTAATATTTAGCCTTAAAACATCCACATATTGTGCCATTATTGTTGAATAAGCTATAAGTGTATGCTTGACACTTTTCCCTAATATAACTCTTGTTTTTATCATAAAGACGTAATTAAATATATAAATACTTTCTTTTGCAATCTCTTAGTATTCAAAACTAGAATTGCTGAAGTATTTCCAATATACTTAAAAAGCAATAAGGCATGTACAAAATTGAGCATACATCAAGCTATTTGTAATGATGCATATTAGACTGATTGCTTTTCAGCTTTATCTACATCATTATTTAATTTTGAAACTTAGAAAATTTATTGTTTTTTACAATTGGTGCTTTCCATGAGCACAAGACTAAACATTAATTTTTTTTTTAAAAAAAAACACCATCAAAGGCCTTTTGAAGATAATCCTAGAACATCTCTAGATTTGTTACAAAGAATCTCAATCCCTTATACACAATGAATTTTACTAAGATTCTCCATATTGAAGTCATATGACAATGTGTATTCTATCTCAAATTAGAATTGAATATTATTAGCAATGAGCAATATATCATCCACATAGTAAAAGTGCCAATATAATTAGCTGTACTGATAAACAATCTTTATATCAAAGTTATATTACAGTATGTATTTAATAAATAAGTTTATAAAAATTACTTTTTAACATTCAATATTAGTCACATATGAATCCAATAGAATATAAAATAATTAGAATAATTTATTCGAAACTCCTCACTATGTGAGAAATAATGATGTCATTTTCTAAAGCAATAACTAGGACCCCTTTTGATAAGTTTTGATGAGAATTTGCAGAAGACAAATTTGTTGTCTATAGTAACCACATCTAAGCGGGAGATAAATAAGCAAATGAATTGGCGACGATGGGAAGTGTCTGCACGGCTTATGATTCCAATGAAGAAATTGAATTTGATTTCATCATGGGCAATGGCACCACAATTTACCGAGTATCTTACTCAAACATTAAAGAAGAAGTGAAATAGAAGAATAGAAGTTAATATAACAACCTGTAATTATTCGTCTCCCTTGCATCATTATTGCACATATAGGACTCTTTTGTTAATGAATTAGAGACTATCTATACATAAAGATAGCCTAGAGGTAGTAGATATTTAGAATATTACTAGGCATTCATCAATTGAATATAATTGTTTAAAATTTGTAAAAAGTTACTAAGAAATATTTATACCTTATTATTTAGAAAAAAATCTTAAAATGTGCACCATTAGGGGAAGTGACTAGAAAGAAGGGCACATTTTTGCCTAACGCTCTGTGTTGGTAAAACTCGCACAGTGCTGCTTTCTCCATGTGCAAATAAAGCGACCCGAATGACAATGTGATCGTGCTGGCGACAGAAGAAAATCTATGTACAACCCTGGAATCAACAGAGGCTTCTAGGCCCAACCCACAAGTATTGCGTGTTACTGTCTAGCAATCCGATTCCACCTTTACTGTTTATTAGGACCAAAATCTTGAAACAATTTGACATGCATTTCGAAAAATCTGGATCCCGAATGCCCCGATTAACATAACCAAAGCCCAAAACTAAGAGGCTTCTAGAATCTGGAGAATTACATGTAATAATGCGTGATTAAAAATTACTAGCGACACCGACTCTCCCCCTCTCTCTATATGAATATTTGTCTCTTACATCAAGAAGAACAGATAAAGTGACACCTATGATCCTCATTTGGTGCAGGATTTACAGGTAATCGCTAAGAATAGCCACTGAAAAAGCTTGTAGTGGGCCAAACGTGAAGTGAGAAAGGAGTTATGAAAGAAGCCACCTTTGAATTGCTGCCCTTTTCCTAATTCCAATAATCAACGCCCACACTTTCAAACCTCTAATTTCCTCTTTTCAAAAAGCAAGGGGAACAACTCAAACTTACAAGGCCCACTAAAGATTACAAAACACTTCTTTTTCGGAAATGTGGGTATGAGTTTCTAGCATTTGCAAGCAGTAAAATATTGCTCTAATCATTTTAATCACTAACTATGCCTTTCATGGGATTTGAGTCTCCCATGACACCTTCACCAACTCATCGTATATATATAAAAGAAAAAAAGTCTCCCAATCATGATCTGCATCATCCGCCCACCATCTTGCCACGTCACCTCCATTTTTCCAATGATAGAAATTAAAAAAAAAAAATCAAACATAAGAAGATTAAGATGTGTGAGTAAAAAAAATATTGTCCGAAGCGACTACAAGGAAGCTGACATATCGCTGTCCTGGCTAAACGCTCACTCGTTTTCATTGGTTAAAAAATCCCCAACACAAACAGGGCGTAACATTTTTCTTTTGTCTATTGTTGACTGGCACTGCCATGCAATCGCAAGCAAAGACATCGATTGACCATGCACGCGCACGCCGCTCCTGCTTCGGCCAAAATTCCTGCAGTCCATCCAACTGTTAGTGACTAGGGTACTCCCAACACCACGTCGTTTTTACTCCTCACTGCCAACCCATCAACACCGTTCATAATTGGAGGGCACTGGACCCTCGTCTTTCCGAGTGGCAACGTAACTGGGGCCCTGTGCAAACAGACAATGAGCCGACCATGATTAATTATTAACAGAACAAAATGTCATTTGCGATCACAAAGGTTTATTAATAAATTAGTCGTAAATTAACAAATCGCATATGCTGATAATGGGTTTTTGAAGATTTGATTGGTCAAAAACTTCTCCTCAAGCTGATTTTCTTTTTTTGTGGGAAAATAGTCCGTCAACGCCTACCAGTCACTTCTTGTTAAATTGTAAAATACAATACGGTGGCGGTAAAGGTGCGAGGCAAATAGTGTTGGATGGGGCATGCATGCGGTGGGGCACGTCGAAGTTTGAGAATTGGACTGACGTGGTGGCCCAGATTTTATATTGTATCTGTATTGTGAAAACCCCAAAACATCTGTATCAATTTATCAATAAAAAATATGTTTATGTTTTTATTAAAATTTTTAATTAATTTTAATAATATAAACACACATAATAAACAGCAAATAACTAAATAAATAAATAATACTCCTATAACACCAAAAAAAACCTTCTCGCTTATTACAAACCATTTTCTTTTCCAATGCTGTTAATCTTAATTTGGTGGTTAGGGACACAAAATTTCATATGCTCTGGTCGCTTCACGAATCACACCTCTAATTGAGAGCCGCCCTTCTAACGCTCTTTTATGTTGCGTAATGGACACATTCTTGAATATAAGCCAGATTTATATTTGTTGTTTTGGCGGACCCGACATTTAGCATTTGGGTAATCAATAGTTTTGTCTAAAATGTTTGTAAAGGATTACATATACAATTCACTGATTAATAAATGTTAGAGAATTGGAATATTCAAATTATCTAGTTTTGAAAAAATTAGTAATAAAATAAAAAAATTATTAAACCAAATGTTATGAAATTCAATAATCTCGCCAATGATAATGATGATACCAATGTCAAATTCATAGTACATTTGACATCACGATTTTTTTTTTAACTAAGAAAAAATTGGTTGATATTTTAGAATTACAGTAAACTACACATTGCTGCCAAACCAAGAATAGACCAAAGAGTTCAAATATTCTTGATTAAAACAAAATAAACAATAAAACTAAATGATGATGTTAAAGATTAACAAAATAAAAATAATGTGCCTCACCAAAAGGATACACGTATTGATTAAATCAACAAATAAATCTTAACTTTCTATAACTAAGGCAGGATTAAAATTAAATCAAATCTAAATTTTATTGTCTCCAATAATAATCACTTATAAATAACTTCTAAATCCAAAAAAAAAAAATCATCAATCATATATTTTATAAGCTTGTAGATTTATTTTTTTATTTTTGATATTTTTTAATTATTTTTCACCCAGAGGTAATGAAGTACGAATCAACATGGGAATAACACTAAGGAGATGACCTAACCCACGACAAAATTATGTCAATGAACGGTCAATAAAAGGACTGCTGCTGGATTAAAGGATCCAATCAATTAGTAGCAAAACGTACCAGTGGATGGAATGGTTATGGTGGGTGGCAGCGAATTGAAGAATCCATCACACGGACGACGTCACGGCAGCAGTATTACAGCCTGGCCATCATTTACACGCGCCGTTAAAGCGGACGTTAATTGCAATTCATTTCATCATTAAACTGAATCCAAACCCGAAAAATTGAGAAATGGAATCGCGGTTACGACACAGAGAGAGAAGGAGCGCTCGTCCCCACTGTTGAAAATATTGTAGCTTAAAGAAGAAACACATATGGGCCATAAGTCCCACTTAATGGGCCCCACCAACTCCACCACGCACAATTGCATATCCACTCTCTGAGTCTCGTCTCACTCAACAACAAAATTAAAATAATAATAATAAAAAAAGAAAAGAAAAGAAAAGCAAAAGCTACATTAGACTAACCATCAACAAAAGCTTTAGCTGCAGTAGCAGAGTCTGTTCGCGGTCTAGTGAAAGAAAAGAAGAGAGAAAAGAAGAGAGAGAAACGAGGAGCTCGAGCTCTAAACGCTCGGGCTCTACAAGTTAATAATTTTCACTTTAATTTTATTTTCAAAGATTTCAGTGAGAGAAACAAAATCGCAGAGAGAGAGAGAGGTAGTGAAGGTTCCCATTTTCAATTCCAGTTGAGGACAAACCCTAATTGAAATTCTTGCTTGATTCTTGAACTTGGCCGTACAGATTCTTGTTACTGATAAGACCGGTGCGTTTTGTTTTCTGTTCTTTTTAATATCTGCTACTGATAGAGCGAAATGAAATGTGTGTGTGTGTGTGTGTGTGTGTGTAGCTTCTTTGTGGCTTCAAGATCATTCTCTGTACATTTACCGACTTTGAGAATTCTTCAGATTCTTCTTGTTTTATTCTTCTTTTGTTGAAGATTTTGCGTGGAATTCAAGTGCGTATGTAGAGAATGTGCTTCGATTAAAAAGGGAATTTCGTATTTTTCGCTTTTTTTGAACTTCAAGCATGTTGCCGCTTTTTATCAATTTTCTTAAATGTGGGCTTCGATTTAATGAGCGTATTTTTTTCCTTGTTTATTACTTGATTGTTAGTGAAGATAAGGATTTGACAACTCGTTTGCTTGATCCGCTGAGCTTTCTAAGCAGTGACTCAAATTAGCGCCTTTTCGACTTGCTAATGGTTTTGCAAGCTCTCAGAGGCTAGCAAAGGGTTAGTGATGATTTTTTTATATCCCAGTTGAAGCAGGCTTGTGAGTTTCTGGGTTTGTGGTCTGAACTTTGATGTTGTCCTACAATTATCATTTTCTTTTCTCCCTGATTGATCATTTGTGATTTGATTGATGACACTTCTGCTTTGAGTGGTCCAACAAGGGAAATTCATATTCTGATTTTCTGTCGATGATTAAGAAGGATAATTTCATTGAAGGATTTCTCTGAATGAGTGGTTTATAAGATTTTTAGTTTGAATACCATTAAGATCTAACCAGCAAAATTAAAGTAGTCATTAAACTCTTGTCTCATTTCCTTTTGCAGGGTTTTTGTCTGACTCATTATTCCATGTAAGTTATGAGGTCATCACACATGGAAAAAGTTCCAGAATCGAAGGTACTTCCTGGAAAATTGCCTGCTGTGGTCCAGGTATCTCATTTATGTGCCAGCTCAGTGATAGAGGTGGGTCAGGTATCCAATATGCACGGAGGTTTGGTGAGAGAAGAAGTGGTTCGATTGAACAATGTAAGAGACTTCAAAGTCTCAAACACTCCTGCATCTGTGAGGACATGGAAGGGAAAAGATTCTCTGGCTGAAAGAGAAGAAATTGTGACTGATAATTTGACATTCAAAGGTAGTGATGATTTGTTTGAGGAGGCTGGCCCTAGCTGTTTCTCTGGGGTTAGTCATCCTCCAGAACCTATTGATACAGATCTAATGAAAACAGTGTATGTACCTATCAGTCAAAACAAATCTGATGCAGCCTCTCTAATGAAGAGCTTGTCTATGAAGGGACCTTTCCTTGAAGACCTTTCAATCAGGGTTCCTCCAAAGAAGCAAAGCTTGGTTGTTCTTTCACCAGCGGAAAGTTTGGTTGAAGAACCTAGTGAATTAGGTGCATTGTCTTCTCCATTTTCAGTTGCTCGGGCATCTCAAAATACAGAGAATTCGCTCCTTCCACCAGATTCTGAGGAGAAAGAGTGTGTGTGGGATGCTTCTCTGCCTCCAAGTGGCAATGTAAGCCCACATAGTAGCATTGACAGTACTGGTGTTGTCACTGCTATGAGCATCGTCAATAGTTGTGCCAGTACATATCGAAGTGATGTGATAACAAGTGATGGCATGCTTAGTATGGAGAGGAATTGTGAGAGTACAAAAGGAAGTGTTAGAGGAGATTCACTTGAGAGCGCGAAGACTAGTATCAGCAGAGCAAGTGATAGTAGTGGCCTTAGTGATGATAGTAATTGGAGCAATATTACTGGGAGTGCTAATAAACCTCACAAAGGAAATGATCCTCGGTGGAAGGCTATTCTAGCCATTCGAGCTCGGGATGGAATTTTGGGTATGAGTCATTTTAGATTACTCAAACGACTTGGTTGTGGTGACATTGGCAGCGTGTATCTCTCAGAGCTGAGCAGTACTCGTTGTTATTTTGCAATGAAAGTAATGGACAAGGCATCGCTTGCAAGTCGGAAGAAGTTGACTAGGGCTCAGACAGAAAGGGAGATTTTGCAGCTGTTGGACCATCCATTCCTGCCAACTCTGTACACACATTTTGAGACTGATAGATTCTCCTGTTTGGTAATGGAATATTGCCCAGGAGGTGATTTGCATACCTTAAGGCAAAGGCAACCTGGGAAACATTTCTCTGAATATGCTGCAAGGTCTGATTTATTTTCCTGTGAGAGTTCTCATACCCATTCATTGTGTGTGTTCAGATATGTACATATAACAAAGCTTTATATTCCTACTGCCACTAACCAATGCTTCTTCTTGAGAAAGAACCATGTGTGGACTGGAGTCTTCTTATTTATTTATTTATTTACTGTACAAAATCCTTGTTGGGTTTTAATCTCGCTAAGGTTCACATTATGAACTAGGCTGAGAGAGGCCAGGGAGCTTTTCTAACTTGTTGGATTTTATTAAATGTTAATGCATTGGTTTGACTTTATAATGTGAACAGGCATTTAATGATTAGGAACTTCTGAGGAGAATATAAAGACAAGTGTTTAAACAGTGGTAGCTGTTATTTCCTTTTCTATTTCTCTCTTGATTTAGGATGATAGTGCATTTGGATATGTTTAGGACTGCCAATGGGAGATGGACAAAAGTACAAGCACCTTACTGGGCTCGGTACAGTAAAATCCTCTTCCTTAACTGATTTTGTCGTTTCTCAATTCTTGACCCCATAGGCATCTGATATGTGTGTTTCCACTTCATGGTATGGCAGTACTTCTGGAATCCTGTACAGAATTGTAGATTGGGTGCCCCTTGTGTTTTTGCAGCTACATGTATTAAGAAACCCATAGATTTATCTTATCTAGGTGTGATAATTATTGTGATTCTGAGATGCCATTTTTGTCTTCAATTCATTGTTTCTGGCTCAATACTGTTGTGTTATCATCTCAATGTGTTGAGACAAGGTTACACTGAAATTGAATCAATTTTTATCAGACAAGCTGTGTAACTGTTGTCTAAGTTGTGTTGTCTTTCTGTATGCAGATTTTATGCTGCAGAGGTACTGTTGGCACTCGAGTACCTCCACATGCTTGGTGTTGTCTACAGGGACTTGAAGCCTGAAAATGTTCTGGTCCGTGACGACGGCCACATAATGCTCTCAGATTTTGACCTTTCTTTAAGATGTGCAGTTTCCCCTACCTTGATAAAAACCTCATCATTGGATTCTGATCCTTCAAAACGAGGACCTGGGGCTTCTTTCTGTGTTCAGCCTGCCTGTATTGAGCCCTCATCTGTATGCATACAGCCTGCCTGCTTTATTCCTCGAATATTCCCTCAGAAAAACAAGAAGAAAACACGAAAACCTAGGTCTGAGCTTGGGTTACCATCAAGTACACTTCCAGAGCTTGTTGCAGAGCCTACAGCAGCCCGTTCCATGTCTTTTGTTGGAACCCACGAGTATCTAGCCCCTGAAATTATCAAGGGAGAGGGCCATGGTAGTGCAGTTGATTGGTGGACGTTCGGTATTTTCTTGCATGAACTACTGTATGGTAAAACCCCTTTCAAAGGTTCAGGAAATCGTGCTACATTGTTCAATGTAGTTGGGCAGCAACTGAGATTTCCAGACTCACCAGCAACAAGTTACGCTAGTCGTGATTTGATACGAGGCTTGCTGGTGAAGGAACCACAGCACCGGCTAGGGGTGAAGAGAGGAGCAACCGAGATCAAGCAGCACCCATTCTTTGAAGGTGTGAATTGGGCTCTAATCCGGTGCAGTACACCACCAGAGGTTCCCAGACCAATGGAAGCTGAGCTTCCCGGAAAATTTGGGGCAGTTGATCCGGTTGGGGTCAGCAGCAGCAGTAGTAAAAGGATTGTAGGGACAGACATGAAGTCAGGGGGTAAATATCTGGACTTCGAGTTCTTTTAGTTGGAGCTAGAGGATTGCTGTGCTGTTTTGAATCTGCAACATCATTTGTTAATCCCGCGATGAATGTGCCTTTGCTGATAATTTAGTTCAGTTCACCATCAGGGGACGGGGGCGGGGGCGGGGAATCATGGCTACTGAAAATTAATAGCTTATTTACGAAGCGTGTTGGGCTTCACCCGGTGACTTGGGTGGGTCGGACATGACAAGCAGACTTTGTATAACCCAAAATCTAATTCGTAAATGACAGTCAGATTCAGTTGAGTTAATAGCTTATTTAGTTTCCTGTCAGCCCATAGTCGTCAGATATTGCAGGCTTTAATGGTTGATCGTAAACTGCAATGAATGCGACAAAAGATTCCATCACAGTAATTACCACCTAGGAAATGAAAGTTAAAATTAAATTGGCAGATAATTTCTTTCAGAAAAAATTAAAAGAGGGCAAATAATCATTATTAATTGATAACAATTTAAGGTGTAACTGTCTATTTGCGCCATGCGATGCTCATCACGTGATTAGAGCAGTATAATTCCAACTAAACCCAACTTTTAGGAACTCCTTTGTCTTTGAACTTGCTAAGAAGATCAGATCCCCAGGATCAGAAGAAGAAATTTTGATCGACCCTCGAGCGAGCTTTGACTCAAATTTACCTTGGCATGTTTGGTTTGAGGTTCACTTACTCCATTTACACCTTCAAGTTGGACTATTCCAACGGTAGCTTCAAACTGAACTCCACCGTCGAACTAAGACGAGAGAAGCTCAGAAAAATGATAGAAGAAGAGAGCAGAGGGGAAAGAATAAGATGAAAATGAGATGGGTTCTAGATTAAGTCAAATAATGAAACGAAGATTGTTCAGACGGTTTTATCATTTTCATTTCTCTGTATCTCTTCCCATTTCTAAAAGAAAAAGGGATGAAATTAAGATATGAGAGAAGAAAAAAATAAGACAAAAGGAAATTAATTTTAGATTAAATCAAATAATGAAATTGAGATTAATTCGATAATTCTTTTATTTTGTCTTCCCCTCTCTCATTTTTTATTCCTCTTATCTCTCCTTATTTCTTCAAACTAAATATGGGAATAACATCCCAACTTCCTCGAAATCTCTTATAGATTTTAATGCGAAAGAGTAATGACATTTGTAGACCTCTATTTATTTCACTTGCCCTTGCATTTCAATTTATTTTTGAAAGGACCCCCGTGGCCGACCCAGCTCGGACCCGCAGGCTTCAGGCGCGGCCCACATCGCAAAACAATAGACATGGGCTACAAAATTTGAAGCACGCTGCCAATAAGCTTGGGTAGGGGCCTATGGAAAAAGCCTAATATGAAAAAAAAAAAAAAAAACAAACAAACAAACAAACGGACGCCAGTGTTCTAAAAATCACACAAACAATCCCTAGAATTTGAAAGAACCAGCCGACACCCAATAGTGAAACCCAAGCAGGCATCACCAATTGAACCCATTCATCTACACCACCGGTGAGCTAAACCAGCAGCTACACGACACAGCAAGATGCAGCCATGGAATGCAACAGGCTGCAGCAGCGAAGCAAACGCAGCACCAGCAGCCTGTACCTGCACTCACGCGACGTAGCAGCGGTTGGTAGCGAACCCAGCACCAGCCACTCGAACTTGTGTGATGCAGCAACAGCCACTCGAACTCACGCAACACAGCAGCATCGAACCCAGTAGAGCCACTCGAACCCCCTGACCCAAACCAGCTGCAAACCAGCACCAACTCCACCTCAAGTAATCTATGATTTTTTGTTAATTGTTGAGATTATTCTGAAATTCTGAGAAATTTTAAAATTCTGAGATTTTTCTTCTTTATATGTATTAGGATTTCAAAGTTCAAACCCTCTGGCAATCAACGACATTCAAATATGTTTTATTCACCATTTTAATTATGGATATAGAATCATTCATAATGGTGCAATTGGTGCTTTTGAGTTCATCATTTATTTCTAAATGTTTTTTATTAATTTTTTGCCCAATGCATATGCCCTTATTCCATTAAATTCTTTTAATTATGGCCGAGAGTTTTTTTCACCATTTTAATTATTCTAAGCCATTTCAAAAACAATTTGCTTATCTTGAAATTAAATTCTTTTAATTTAGTTTTATTAAAAATTTATTTAGAAAAATAATGGAAGCTTAGGCCCGGCCTAAGTCCAGCCCAGCCCTTTCAAGCCTGGGCCAGGTGTATGCCGTCCAAGTTTGGATGGACTTTTAAAAGATTTGGACTTTTTCTAATAGTAAGGGCTTGGGCTTGAAAATGCCTGATCAAAGCCATGACAACCCTACCCTACTTTGATATGCTACTTGACAATTGCATATGGGCTTGAGCTGCTCTTCCCCGGGAGAGCCGTAGTGGCTCCAAGATCGTCTGTGTATTAACCAATTATTAGAACCATACTAACTTTCCGATATCAAGGCGAGCAAGGTAAAATTTGTGAAAGAAAGTAATATGTAATTTATATCAACCCAAGCGATTAAAAAATTTAAAAGAAAGTTACAAAGTTACATCATATCACATGTAATTTATATCAACGCAAAATTATTTTTTAATTTGTTTATTTTTATGAAGCAAGTGTAACTTGTCAAATAGGTACAGAGTCGCAAAAAAATTACTTTAAGCTAACTGTAATTGTAATGATGTTAAAATCTAAATGAGAAATAAAAATTAGAATGGGTTATTTATTTATATTATAGAATTAATTTAAAATAAATTATATTAATATTGATATGTTTATTTTATTTTTTAATTATGAATTATCTTAAGTCGTCAAAATGCTCTAAATTATATATTTGTTCACTAACATAATAAACAATAAATATTTTTGGTTTTTTACTATGAATGTTATTACCATTATTAATATTACAACAATAATAATGATAATGATGATGGTGATGTTATGAAATCACGTGACCTTAGATATCTTTTTAAATAAAAATTAATGAAAACAAAATCTCAGCCATTCAATTTCATTAATAACACATGTCAACGGATCTTTGAAAGTCTAGGAGAACTAGGAGAGGCCATTTTCTTGCAGGAGTGCTAACGCGCGCCCTTTCACTTTCTTGTCTAGCTCTGCAGTGACGATTACAAGGGGTGTAGTTGATTCGGCTACATCAACTACTCAAGCATCTTAAGTGGTAACATATGGTCCATTGAGCCATTACCAAGGAGCTAATTCGTTCAAAACTCAGTTGACTGCTTCCATAGCTAAAGCAGAGCGCAGTTGGCTCAGCATTATAGCACATATAGCTTTGGCACTACTACAGCACTTCGAGTTAGCGAAGCACCTCACTATGAGGATCTAGCTTCGTTAACGCTCGGCATCACCGTAAAGCTTCTCCTTAAGCTTAATCTTAATCTGTCTCTCGCTCTCGGGTGTTCGCAATCCGATGGTTTCCTATGAACATTCCTCGCAGATTTGATTGAATCCAGAAAAGTAAATAGTTAGGGGAACAAAAACAAAAAGCAAAAAGGGGAAGCATACGATCCCTCGCTGTGGTAGTCCTATCACACTGAGTGATCTTCCCTAGGAGGGGTAAGAAGAGAGCTTCTTATATACGTTCGCGGTCCACACCCGTGGAGCACTTCATTCGCTTCAGCTTCTTATGAGACTCTTTTCTTCCCTGTGCTTTCGATATCGATTCGTTTTCCGCCCCCCATGAGACGGGGGATTTGTAGCCCCCTGTTTAGACTTTTCAGCCCTAAGAGAGGATCCGGTCCCGATCAATCACTCATCATCCCTTTTCTGTTAGTATTTCTATTTTCTATCGCAGTGGGTTCTAGAATTCAATCACAAATTCACCATTGGCTGATCATTTGACACGCCCCGTATATATCTGTATGTGCGCGCGCTCACACAAATACATATACTGTAAAGGACGAAAAAGATGATAATGTACAAAAATGAGGACAACAGAATAAAAGACCAAAAAAATTATCGAACCAAAGGAAGAACTGTTTGCCGTCCCTACCATACTGGTTTTGCCTGCACATTTAGTACTGCGTATCGTTAATTCAAACCAGTACTTGAGAACAAGTTGGAACTGAGACTGCTTTGAGAGTTGAGACCCGGAAAATGACATCAATGCATCCTTCTATTATAAGTTTTGTTGATTTATAAATTTGGTTAGAAGCTTTGCAGCCAAGATCAGAGGTGATGATAACACAAAAATAATGGACAAGCGGACATTGTGAATCTCATAAACATATAGCATACAGTTTCCTAATTAAATGATTACATCGCCAACCATTTACACTTTATAATAGGCAACGCCAGCATGGATCCTAATTTCCAGCTGCTCTAGCAAAACCATAAAAGACAACGAATCTTGACTATTTATTTAATCACTGGTTGCCCTTGCATTTGATAAACAGAGCAAATGGCATTAAGAATTTCATACATTTTCCTGCTCTGTCACAATGTCTGTGTTCTTTGAACAAAAAACAATCCCTCCCCCACTTATAAAATTTGAAATTGAAAAAAAAAATTTGGGTTGTCTGGATATTTTCTTCTATTGGCCAACAGCAATCCAAGCAATTTCCTGTACAACGACATTTTCTTCCACTGACCAAAAACAGGATATCATAAAAACACAAAAGAATCCACATATCTACATATCAACTCCCCTTTCCCAACAAAAACAGAACAAAACCTGCAATAATTATAGGAGCCTACAGGCAAAAACTCCAGCTCTTATGAAATTCAACTTAAAAAATTCAAGTGAAAAAATTATGGTATATCTATTTGATACCGTAGGATCGAGTGCATACCATCTCAAGTGCTTCAGTAAATAAAGAAGAGAAACTGGTCAATGCCTGAAAAACCCCTGGTAATCCTGTCTGAAGATTGTTCAGTGTATTTGCTCTGGTCACCTCTACCGCCCTGGAATGCCTCAGCATCTCATCTTCCACCCGCCTTTGACAGGAGGCAAGCTCCAATTTTTTCTCAGCAAGTGGGTCTCGAGCATCTAATACATACCCGTTATCAGGCCCAGAATCAGGAAGCCCAATACCTACCATGGAGTATGAATGGTAGAATTTCCTTTCTATATTACGAAGAGATGAAGCCTTCTTCTCAAGTTCCTTTGATGCAGTTTCAGTTCGCTTTTTAATCTTCAGCTCTTCAGTTTGTTTTAGAGATATCACATGAACAACATTTATGAAGCTCTTGATGGCCTCAGAAGCAACTGTATCCGGAACACGTTCAAGAGCAAGCTTCCACTCATCGAAGAAAGCATACACCTCAGAAGGTTCGCTTTTACCATTTGTGTTGTCATTGCTGACAGGGATAAGGGTGAGCTTGAACCAGCCATGGAGGGACTGGACAAAATCACGTTGGAATTTTATTAAGCGACAGAAGCTGGAGTGCCAGGCAGTAATAGCAGACTCAAGGTTACGAGTGGCCTGTCGATGCATATCAGAAGTTGATTCACCCTTGGCTGCTTGGTTAATCAGTCCACGGACTTGCTGCACAATATTGTTTTGAACTTCATGGTACTGATGCATTGCTTTCCACATGTACATGAATCTGCACTCAATATATCAGATATCAAAAACATGGTTTAAGTTCACATCAGTTAACCAGCACGATATATCCATTGAATATGTAACAAAGACAAGAAGAGACTGTATCGCTACAAATACTTCTTCGAACAAGTTACAAGATTAAAAATGGTGATCGCCAGGTCCAAGATTTATTGCCCTAGACAACCGCTATCTTGTATATATAGTGTAGTCACTTTCTAGGAACAATTTATGCTTTTAAGGCTTCTTGAACCATAAGTTTGATTTCCTAAAAGCATATAATTGTGAAGAAAGCATTGGCAACCAGCAAGCAACATTAAATGACAATTATGCTACAAAGCTAGCTAAAATTATGATAATCATATTCTACTGAGGCATTGCTTATCATGCATGACTATTAAGTCATTTGTAGTTAAATGATGAGAACACAATGAAACATAACTTTGCCTTCAAGACTGACACAATATAATAAGAAAATGACTTAGATTGACACATTCTGCAACCAGTCCTTGAATATTTTCCTCTTGTGAGCCTTAAAGGGAGGGGAGGAGTGGGAATAGTACATTTTGCCCCCCTTCTAAGAAATAGATAATGGCGGTGGACCATATCAGTTAATTTGATCTACCTAACTCCACTCATGATGTGTTTTTGGCCACAAAATGTTCTGGAATCTGAGAAAATGAACTGTAGGCAATTAAGCATGGTGCGGTGCTGGGCCACTACATAAGAGGTAGCTAGCAGTTGCCCAGTTGAGAACAATGTGCTGGCATACGGAACAAAGCAAGTGGTAAAAGCAGAGCAGTGTGTCATAATGATTTACCAACCAAGCAAATCATGAGAGATCCACAGCATTATGTTTCAACAGAGAAAACAACTTGTACCAAATAAAGACTCAAAACACTCTAATTCATTAACCCATTACCAATAAAAACTTGGACAGAGGGAGAAAAAGACCAGCAGGCACTTCTGAATTTGGCTACAACATGAGCCAACTCAAATAAGTTATGACCCTTTGTGGGGTAAAAGAAATAATTCAATTTGGGTTTAATAAATCATTGCTCTGATTGAGAATGAATAAGATTGAAAAGAAATGGACTTACGCATGGCAAAGATCGACAAGCCGCGGAACAAGGTCACTGTCTCTAAGATTGATGATGGCAGATGAGGTGGTATTGACACCTTGAGATGCAACAGCAATTAGTGACTGTAGCTTTTGAATTGAAGCCTTGGTCTTGTCCAGCTTGCTATCGTCCTCCCCCTTGTACTCTTGACTTTGCAAAGCTGATAGCTTTTTTTCATGCTCAATCTTTGCACCTTCTCTAGCCTAAATTCAAAACAGTTTGTTGACTCATCGTAAGTCAAATGCTACATCAAAAATCCGTTCCACAAATCTGGCACCATAACCGATAAAAACCACACCCCATCTTCTTAATCAATTTTATTAAATCACTTGTTCATAACATTACATCATTCCATTTGATGACCGTATTCAGATACACTACAGCTTGTCATCAAGAGAAATGATGTAATTCGGTATTATTAATTATTTATGCATGCCTATCTAGTAGACCCACAACGGCCACGAGCACGTCAACAGATGCAGATTATGAAAAGAAGCATGAGATTTTTTTTTTTTATTACTCCAAAAAGTTTGATAAACGACAGCCCGCCCTAGATCACGACAATACCCCCAAGATGCAGCCCTCAGCCTAATCCCACCGCAAAGAAGTTGTGAGTGTGACCGATCACGTGGGTTTACAATTTCCAGGGGTATTTTAGTCAGGAAAAGACAGCTAGCTAGGACGGTAAATTACTTAAGATTGTCATCGTCCACCACCAGTCAAATACTTCGGTCGACTTACGCTACTACCCCTCACGGTGGAAATCCTAGTCATCACTTTCTCTCCACTGTTTGTCCCTTTTTTTTTTTAATATCCCCAAATTAATAATGTGGAAGTTTATGTTTAACTGCCACATGTTCCTATTAAATATTAATTAATAATTAACTTAAAACTGTTCGTATATGTGAAATTTTTAAAAGGATTGGAAAACAAAAAAAAGAGGTGGAAATAATTGCTCAAAAATTTTTACCTTGACTTCCCCGTAAAGCTTCTTCTCCCACGCCAGGAGTCGGTCTAAAATGGAAAAAAGACTCTTCGGACCGCCCGCTTGGTTGAGAGAATCAATGTCGAGCCGGTACTTAACTGCCAACGGTGGCTTTGAAGTCCAGCTCGAGCTCAGGTTACTGAACAAACTACTTGAATGATACACAGTCTCTGCAGCATCCAAAAATAAAGAATTTTTTTTAATGATTTAACTAAAAAAGGAATGATAAAATTGTTAAATGATTTTGATTTTTTTTTAATCACCCACTCTTCAATTGTTTAAAGTTACGATCAAGTTGAGCTCGGCCGATTTCTAATATCTCGGAAAGCTGGTCGCCAGACGAAGCAGCTTTATCGAAATACTCTTTAAGAGCTTCAACGATCTCTTTCAAATCCTTGTGTCTAACAACCAGCTTCATATCCGAGATCTCCTTGTTCCTGAAACTAGCCGAAGACGACGCCGCATCGTCAAATTTTTTCATCGGCACTTGCTGCTTCCCCGAAGACCCGAAGTCCGACCTGGCACCCATTTCGGATCTCGACTCCTTGTCCATTTCCTCTTCCTCGTCGTCAGACGATGTCGTCGTGCTGTAATGATCCCCCCACTCGCTGCACTGAACCTCTTCCCTCTCCGTCTCCTCATCAGCAACGCTGCCATTGAAATTGAAATTGTTTGGGAAGGGGCGGCTTTCTCTTTCTTTCTGTTGTTGTTGGTGTGGCTGGAAAAAATCGTACTCGGATCTCTCGGCCTCTGTTTCGGGTTCGGACGCCGATTCCGGGTCGGGCTCTACACGTTGCCGACTTTTTTGATTGAAGAATTCGGAGTCGGGAGGAGAGGGTGGGTAAAAGTTTTCCCAGTTCCAAACAGAGGAAGCCTGTGAAGGCGTGTTCGAGTAAGTGGAGTTTGATTGGAAAGCTGTTGGGTAAAAGTTATTTGTCATTTGGCTTCTTGGAGTTGAAGCCAAGCTTGAGTCCGATAGAATGTGAGGGAGTTTCGGTGGTGGCTTACGACGTCGTTTGGGAGGTGCTGTCACGTTGGGCGTATGGGAAAACTGTGGAGGAGGTGGTGCCGGCGCATGGTGCAGACTCAGACTGGGGCCGGGGCCGGGACCGGGACCGGGACCGGGACCTGGGCTGGGAACGGGTGATTGTTTGCCACGTGGTGGTATGTGATTGGTTGTTGCTGCTTTTGGGGGTGAAGGGTTTGGCGGGTGGAGGAAGACGGCAGGGGTTTGGTCGGAGACGGAGAGATGTTCGCCGGCTGCGAAGTCGCAGAGAGCCGAGCCAGTGAGCCGGAGGGTTCGGCAGTACTCGGCGTGAGCTGCGGCCATGTGGTGACGTGCGTAGACGGCTTCTTTCATTAAACGACGCCGTTCTTTGCACCGCCTGACCGTGTCCTCGTTGTCCAGCTTCGATGCCGTACAACCCATTGTGTTTCGGCGCGGTGCCTGATTTCTCCTCTGCGTGTTTATAGAAAGTGAATACTCAGTGCAGTGACAGGATTTGGAGCTTTTATATGACTTTTCTCAAATAATATATGTATTTTAATTTTTCATCTTTAATTTCCTGTAGTATCAGAGTTATCAGGAAAAAAAGGCTCGCTGATGCAGCGCACTCGTCGCTGGTGTAGTGGGTAATTAAAAAATACAGTATTTGATTAAGATTTAACGAGGTTGGTTGGTTGATTAATAATTGAATATTACCGGGGGGATAATGCAGAAGGCTGCCTTTTGTTTTTGTTCGCAAATGGGCGCGACCGTATGATGGGAAAAAGCATTGTGGTCCCAGATCAGATGTTGATTAATTTAAGTCTTAAAGCCTCAGGCAAATGCACTGTTGGATTTTTGTTTCTCTTGCTAGTTGGAATTTTTGCACTTCTACATTCTTGAAAGTTGAACCTTGCAAATGCTTTACTAGTTTAATCTGGGAAGCAGGAAAGCAGCTTTGACGATGGATCCATATCACTTGTCACCGCTCACGGCCACGGCAGTCTTAATTATTGTAGGCTTCTGCATTTAAAGTTTTATCAAAGAGGGGAAAAAAAAAAAGGAAAAAAGAGATCTCAAAATTTCGGTTGTGACCAAACCCAAACGGTAATTTAATAACATAACAGTAAAAAAAAAATAAAAAAACAAAAAAAATTATCCCCCACCCCTCACTCGCTGCCACACTCAATAACCTAACTCATTTAGCAGGAAGTCACATACTTCACGTTCGATTCCCTTATTTCTCTTCTGCTGGACTCGATTTTCCCCCCTTTTTTTAATTTTTTTTTTCCGGTTTTGGAAATTGTTGTTCCACAAGGAGCCCAAAGCACTGTCGCATAGAAAGCTTGGGGAGCTTAGATATTCCACAATAAATGGATTCTTTTCAAATAAAATAACAATAATAATAATAAAAAGAAAAGAAAAGGGAGATGGTGAAAGGCAAAGATTGAAAATGGTGAAAGAAAGTTTTCCCCCACTTTCTATTCCATTCAAATTTAATCCTCTCTGGACCCAAGCATCTACTCCACATGCACCGCCCTTTCTCTTCTTTTGTTTGTAATTATCGATGCCTATTTCTTTCTCTTTGAAAATTTTGACCTTTTCACTTTGCCGTTAAAATGGAGAGAAAAACTAACGATGGGAAAGAGACCTTTCTTGCTTACAACTTTCTTATGAGTACCCAGCGTTTCGTTCATTTGGTATCCGATTCCTCGTGAATTATACAAATGGGCTCCTATCAAATTATTCTTCACCTTTACCTCTGATCTGCGATTGGGAACTTGGTATTGGGTAATGGGTACAGAGACTGAAAATTAAACACCGGCAATAGTACTACTTGTTCCCGGAGATAAGAACAAAAGGACAAAGATGTGGTAAATTAACCAAATCGAAATTCAGAAATCGGAAAAAACAGTTTACAGAAGCAGACCCCTCTGTAAACAAAGGAGTTGCCAAAAGCCGCAGCCAATAAATTAATTTTCTTTTATCTTCGGTTGTCATAAGCATCCAAGCAGACGCTTAGAGTGTGGAAAAATAAATAAATTAAAAAAGGGGGAGAAATGATCAAGTCATCAGACGACGCAACGGTTTTATTTCCTAAAAAGGTCAACAAGGTGGGTCCCATCAAGATATTGGTTATCTCCACAGCCCTCTCCCCAGTCTCCACCACCACTACCTCCGCCCTTTTTTTCTTCTTCCTAGGAGGTGGTGGCAAAAGTTCTAATTTCTGCTTATACCATGTGAATCTGGGAAGTTTGCCCAAACTATAAATAGATCAAGAATAATGGGCTGTTTAATTTAGAACTAATACAATCGAAAGTGTTCATAAAACCTGTACCATGAAGGTCCCGGCTTTCCATGCACACAAATAAAATAAGAAGCGCTTGGCAAGATTATTCCAAAATTCGTCAACAATCACTATTATTTGAAAGTTAGAGAACAGAATTTTTCAATATATCAATGGTTATTTCACCGAGCCACAGTAAAAAGCGTGTTGCTACGCTTCTTACAGGAAAAATATCTTATACCTAGTGAAATTAACTACAAATTTAATAATATAAATTTAAGATAATCCTCAACGAGGAAATTAGTACCATTTGGTACGAGTTACTTGACTTCCATATGTGGTTACTTCACAGACAAATTCGACTTCTAGTAGTGGTTACTCCAATGAACGCAACAATGAACTATCCTATTTCTTTCACTCATCTATCTTTTTCCCTTCCCTCTAATCGCAGTCCACTGATCTAAATACTGTGGCCAAATCATTCTAGTGTGGGGCCACCAAGTTTGCTAGCTAGCACTCATAAATCTCGCAAGGGCATTTTGGTCATCAAGAAACAAGAAACACAGAAAGCAAATGAAGGGATGAGAGGGAAGAAAAATCGAAGAAATTTATTAAAAGCAACCGGCCATGCAAATATATTGTTTTCACATGACAAGGACCCTACAACAAAGGCTAAGTGTATGCATGACACTTTTGGGTTTCGGTCGGGTCCCACCACGTTTCCATGCCAAACAGCTAGCAGCAGCGAAAAATTTATTATAACAATAATTATTATTATTTAGAAAAAAAAAGGGGGAAAAAAGAAAATCTGTTCTCCGGTTTCAAACAAACAACAATAAAGAAGAATCCACACGGGTCATCAATCGTTGCGGGACTTTTTGGCTAAAGACCAGCTACTAGTTGAAGAGACCCTCTTTCACCAGACCTGTCCTGTTAAGAGGCACGTGCCAGTCACACGTGCTTCCCTACCATTAGTTGTTTTACCAAACTAGGCAATCAAGATCTTGACTGCAGTAGGCCTCCTGCTTCCATGGCGATCCAACTGAGTGGGGAGTTGAAGAGGCGCTCTTAGTCTTTCGGAAAGCCAAAATCCCCAAACAACCCCTGGATCATGAAAACATAACAAGAATTAGTAAGTCTGTGAAACAGTCCAGTCATTCTGATACAAATAAGCAGCCTCCAATAGATTCAATTCTTTGTAAACAAGTACTCAAAAATGTATTCATACCATGAAAAATACACAACAGATAATTAGAATTGAGGTTCAATAGACATACCGTGGCATCATTGATTGCATAAGTAACACAATAGTGCTCCTGAAATTCAGCAGTTTCAAACAAAGTTAATACTCATAGTGCTGATATAATAAGTTACAGAAT
Organism: Aegle marmelos; assembly: GCA_030449875.1. NCBI lineage: Eukaryota > Viridiplantae > Streptophyta > Magnoliopsida > Sapindales > Rutaceae > Aegle > Aegle marmelos. The sequence continues at coordinate 604,791 of JASUUL010000115.1, forward strand.
AACAATGTCGATAGCAATTACTTAAGCACAAACTGATAGTTATGCAACCATCACAATTCACAGGACCAAGTGAGGAGTAAGTCAGCCTCCCAATTACTGACATTGGGACCTTTTTTTACTAGCAGGCCCACACAAGTGGATCAGAATGCCCTCACACCACTAGTGTTACTGTATTTGTGCATCTGTGAGAGGAAATGACTATTTGGTGCAGGCATGCAGATCTGAACCACATCATCTTGTTAATTAAGAGCAACAATTTGCTGTTTTTCACGGCAGGAATTAGGGCTTTACTTGCCTGCATCATGTGCCATTCTTCAAATTCATCGAAAAGTTCCAGCCGTTCAATCCTAATCACCAGAAAATCACAGTTGAAAAGGTAAGCTTCCCAAGGCAACGTTTATGTAAAAGAGGCATAGAGATGAACAGAAACAAGGAAAGGCATTTACTTTACATCCTATAAGTGATTCAAGTAGAATCGTGAAAAGAAAACTTCTTAAAGACACCACCAGGGACTCTCCTCTCTAGTAGAGGAAGCATCTCCGAAGGCATACATCCACAAAGGAAAAGAAAAGATATCAAACTTTATTTTTTTCGTTTTTACTTTCATCTCTTTACCTAAGCAGTAAAAACTTAGACTTGACTCAAATTACGCAAAAGAAGCCACCCTGCGTTGCATGGCTGAACTCATAACAAGCGATCCATTGGCACAACTACAATTGACAAGCACATACACCTTTTTGAGTTTATAATTGCATGCGTGCTTCTACATTAATCAGAGAATATCCGACGTGATTTGCATATATAACAATTAAAACAGAAGGGTCCGAAGTGATATTACCAGATGTAAATTAAGGTAATCTAGCTAATTCAAAATTCAAGATAATAACATTCAAGCAATTTGTTTTCATTTTTAAGTTTATATGAATCCATCATGTTAATTAGAAAATAAATAAAAAAAATCTAAATAAATTTTCAATTGTTTTTGTGCCAGTTTCCATGAAGCACAAAAGACAAAAACCATTGTATTTCCAGAACTAGATATCAAGCAAGTAAAATTTCAGGAAACAGGTTCATACAAATACAAATATATACTTTATTATTGAATGTGTTAAGCTTGTGTATCGAGTCTAGCCAAAGAAGAAAACACATTCTAGACTTAAAAGAATATATAGGAACACCATTTTCTTTGAAGTTTGCAACCACATCCAAAACAAAAATGGATTTCAGCTTGGATTCATATAGTAATGCCGAACAATCAGTGATTAACTCATAATGCCGATCAAGCATACTAAACTTCTGGAATCAAATTGTCTGAAACACTTTCAAATATAAATTCAAGTAGATACCTGCATCTTTCTTGAGGGTTAATAAAAGTACCGTAAACTCTCAGCATGTCCCAGGCAACAGCATGCTGATACCTCAAATAGCAAGAATCACCACAGATGACCATGAGAAATCAAAAACTAATAACAGAAAGTAAATGCTAAAATGTTAAACTGCAACAGTAGAAGGAACAGAAGAAAAGCAAACTAGCAGAAAATCTAGTATATGCAAATTTCTTTTAAATTTAAAGTATCCCAATAGCAGCCCAAGCACAATGGATGGCAAATCCACTGTCTAAAGTGTTCTTAAAAAATCAAGATTGAAAAATAAATCCATTAGAATGCTAAACTGTCTCCAAAATAGTACTAGGATAGAAATCTGTATTACCTATATAATTTCATGATTTTCTTTATGAAATAAATTTCAGCCTTTAAAGATTTTTAAAGCTGCCACATCAAGGAAGCTAACTGGTATACCTAGTTTCTATCTTCTCCCATCCTAGATGATTCCCCTACTATCATTTGGGTCATTCTCCATTAAAAATGAGTAAAGCATCATTCATCTGCAATCAATGCATTTCCCTTTACCATGGAAAACAAATAAAACTAATAACAAAACAAAAGAGTAGCAATTATAACGAAAGACCATTTATATATAAGATATACCTGCCAACCCTGGTCAAGAAACAGTTTTTCCTTTGCAAGTAATGTTGGTGTAGCATTAATGCCCAAGAGTGCACATCCACGACTCTGAAACAAAAATGCATAAGAGGAATCAAAATTAGAAAGAATTGAAGCTGTTGAAATTGTTGCAAATGGGCTTGGACAAACGAAATCTAATTTTGACAATTAGACCTTTCCAATACTTTCTTATGTACAGCATATAAAGCAACAAAGAGCCCTTTTGAATTCAAATCAAGGAACATTGTCTATGGCCATTATATTTGGCATAGGAATATGTACAGGGGCTAAATGTGGAAGCCAAATGCAAGACTTTAATTTCCTTGGTAAGGGTCTGTGGCTTAACATTATATAAGCCATGACCTTGGCTTTTGCTAGGGGTGGTTTTAAGTATAGGCGAAAAAAGCAGTCACCTAAGGCCTCAAATTTTAGGAAGGCCTCATTTTTTTAGTATTTCTTTAATAATTCTCTAATCAATAGAGATTATTAAAATTATGTATAGCATTAAAGTCTATTAGACATACATGTAATTAATAAATATCCTACAATTAATAATATGCGTGTGAGTGTGTACACACGAGCGCGCATGCATATGACTTCCCAGAAATAAAAAACTGTAGAAGATTTGTGAAGCATAATAACAAGTTCAAAGAAACAAATATCGACACAAACACTAAGAATTGTGAGCACCGATCTATTGAATGATGAAATGCCCAAAGCAATATTGCCCTACTTATTACCAGTCTTGCACAATTGCTCACAATTATTCTCAGTTTTCAAAATCATTTTTACAATTATACTCATAACCAAATAAATTATTCAAGAGAAAGTCAAGTAGACTTATAATTTTGAGCCACATTGAAAACAAAAGAGGAGAACTGAGACAAATAAACCTCCAAATTTCTGATCATTTGCCGTCCAAAAGCATCATCTGGATGGATCTGTTAAAAATAATAATAATAATAACTTTCAACCCACCATTGAAACTGCAGTGAACAGACAAAAATCTTTAGGACTGAAAAGGCATAGAACCTGCTCATATAAGAAAAATACAGCCATTGAAAATGTTTTTGAAGCCCAAGCGACTATAGCACGGCTTGAATCCGGATCCAAGTATATTAAAACACATTCTGCAATTATAAATGTCGGCAGGCTGATAAAACATCAGAATGAAGCAGCTTAATCACTCCATTAGGATTAAAGGAAAATTAATGACTAGGACTCATATAGAAAATGCAAATTAGCATATAAATATAACCAAATATGATAACATATAAAGATTAACTAACATCTCTCAAACAAAAATTTTCCAAGTCTCACCAATCAAATTATGCAGGTTGGCAAGCAACAGAATGTGGTAAAGTTCCAAAGTATTATAGTTTTACTCAAAAAGTAAAATATGATAGAACCTAAATACTCCAGATCCAATTAGAATCCTCTTAAAAAGTAGAGATGGATGAACTAATTAAATACAGCTGGACAGCACCAAAAAGGAGCTCCTAATAGATACCATATATTTACAGTAATTGAATAATCCTAAAGGATCAATTGACTAAAAAGCAAAGGTGACAGAAAACACGCCAAGGAAATTTACATAACTACTGAGAGAATTCTGTAAACTAACCTTGGATCCATATTAGCCAACTTTATGACGTCATTTAACATTTGTATGTCCCTCAAATCCACAGGGAGTAGCTTGTAATTATCACCAAGCACTTCTCCTTTATCTGCAAAATCACAGATAGGATATAGTGTAAACAGAACAGTTAGAACTTCAATCATAATCATGTTCTTGGCTATTCAAACAAATGAGGAGTTGGAAAAGCATTGCCAGGGAGGTATTCCATCAAGTTATCAGCAAATGGCAAATATTAGCTGCTTGCAACCCTTATATCCAATATGATGTACCAAAACAAATACTTTGCGATTACCAAAATGTTAAGAATACTCCCCCAGGGTCATGACATCAGTCGACTAGGGTAGTTACCTTGCGAGATTGATGCCGTGACACCAACTTTGTCCTTCAATTCGCCATGGGTTTCAATAATTGCTGCCTTTTTACGAGTTACCTAACAGACATTTGTTCATATTAGTTACATAATAACAAAAATACCACATTACTTAAATTTCTTGTGTGCTATAAAAGTAAGAAACATTATCATGCAGACAAAACAAAGTTACTGTTGGATAGCTAGCTGATGCTTGGAAGATTCAGTCCCACTCTATAACTTTTAAGACTGGATCCACCAGACAACACATACTCATAAAATAAACACAAGCAAGTTGACAACTGAACCCAAGATAAGGTCTCTAAATATTCAAACTCACACCTCTATGAAATCCAGTTCTACATATAAATGCGGTGCTTTCCCCTCATCCTGTCAAAATAAAAGTCGTAAATAAGAATTTTTCTTTTTAAGTCAGTAAATGGACTGGAGGAATATTTCCTACAGAATTTTAGAGAACTGTTATAAGAACCACACAAATACGGAAGGGAGGTGGGGTTCAAGCACCTGCAATTGAAAATATGTAGTATCAAAGCCAGCTCCCAGTGATAATATTTGCTTCTTTGTATGACATTTTTTGTCAGCATCACTTCCACAATCAAGAAACTGATAGAGAAGCCTTCTAAGAGCAGCCCACCGAGCAAAGTAACCTTTAAACATGGGAAAGTAAAATCAAATCTAAGAATACCTAGGAAGCTGAAATGTCCAACTCTGATACTTTTCTAAGTAACTAACTCATACCTCGGTTGATTATGGGAGATCTCCTCACAGGTCTTCTTACAAATAAATGGATGTAATCATCTTTCATATATCCCTTCTTCACACATGATCTTCAAAACATACAAAACACCAAAATTAATAGGTAATATTCCAAATCTATAGCACTAACATTGTACAACTAGAAGAAATATGAAGAGATCGTTTGCTAAATTATCCTTTCACATGATGGAATATAGAATTGGTTGAATACGCCTGCGCATTGAATCTCGAAGCAACTAAGCTTATTCAACTCATTGAGTTTGTTGAGTCTCGGTATACAACTAATCCCGTTTCTCCATAATGAAACGACGAAATATTATACTTCTAATCTTTTACTGACAAGCAAATAACGGATAAAGAAACTTGACAAGAAATAAGTTAAAGGAACAAAAGAAAAATATAGAAAGAAAGGGAGAGGAGCACGCACAATTTACTCGCAGAAGCGTCATCGTTTGTGGCTTGAACGGCAGCTCTATTGCTCTGAGAATCAGCGACGGGATGGGCCATCTTCAAACAGCCTTTTGCGAGAGACGATTCAAGGAGTTAAGAGGACGGCGATCAAATTCCTTCTTTGGAATTCTTGAGGCTTAAACAGAAGAGAGCGAAACGGCACCGTTGGCTTTTCAAGGCGTGTCTGCCTCGACCCTTGCTGAATGCGATCATCCGCGCCAAACAACCTCGCGACATTATAATACTAGGGAAATTTACAGAACAATCCTTCGGCTTTTTAAATTCTCAACTTTTCCTCCCCCCTCTCTTTTTTGGTCGTCTTAAGTCTAAATTTTAACTATTTTCAGATATATAGAGTTTTTAATTTATTTATTTTCAACTTATATTTGATTATAAAATTTTTAAGTCTGAATAGAAAATTTTGAACGTTGATTTTTATTTGAACAAAAATATTTGAATAAAACTTCTATATTCTTTCTTTTTAATGCTCATATTAAATATATTTATTCCCTATTATATAAATTATCCCTTTCCTCTCTTAACAACTACCATTTTTTTTTTAATGGAAATTTTAAACATAATGAGACTTTAGGAGAATTTTTTTATAATATTATCATCTCTTTATATTTGTAATTGCATTTTTTGTGATAGATTGTAAATTTTATTTAATGCATTAATTTTAATTCAAAAGATAAAACAATTCTCAGTCAGCTTATATAATTAATAAAAAAGATATAATACAATATACTAAACAAGATAGTATTAGTATCATATCTTGTATTAGATATATTTTTTATTTTTTTATGTTTTATTAAGGTACACATTATCAAATTTTTTACTATTCAAATAATTTATCATGTGTTTAATAAATAAACATAAATATTTTTAATGTATATGAGGTCATATATGTTAAAATATCATATTTTAGATGTTATCTTTTAGAAAATAAACATCTTTACACTTATATTCAGATAATGAAAAAAAAAAACAAGTCATTTAAATATATACATTTAAACTTATTCACACTCTAACTAAATTCAAAATTTAGGGGGAAAAAAAGAAAATGCTATGTTACTCTATTGACTAAAACACACGAGTTTCGAACCTAAGTTTGTATTACACATAACTCATTTTATTTTTAATTGGAATTATCATCTTTGGATCTACATTAAAAATCAACTAAAATTTAACTGTACAATGGAAATGCATCTACAAATTTTTTATGGTTATTGACAATAGTCGGCGGTTTCTTTATTTTTAAATAATAAATTAAAAAATTTTAATAAAAATATAATATATTAACATACATTATAGCCGGCTATTAAATTTAATATAATTTAATACAATATTATTATGTTCACATCGATATCATTCTTTACATCAAAAGCATTTAAAGTGTGTGAAATAATTGATTAAAATTATTTGATATTGTATTGTACAAAAATTCAAGAGGTTATTAGTAGCTAATAAATTAATAAATTAATTATATTTATACATTATAACTAAAAATATATGATGAATGATCTTTAAAAACTCATCACAACTTATTACGGAGAAAGAAGATCTCCCTCCAAGATGTCGGCCCTTTATACGAGACTGTAGGTGGCGTTTGCACCAGCATGCTCGTACACGAAAGCAACCCCTCGTACGCAGTGTTGTCGACGTGGCACATTTCTGTTGGTGAATTTTAGCACAGGTCGCCTGAATCACAAGCACGCTGGCGTGGAGCCTACAAGTTTGGGCCAAATGGAGCGCGCTCTGTTCCAGCTTAGGCCCATAATGAGTAGAGCTTGCCCAGTTCCCAGAGTGCATTTCTCAAACTGAGCGAGACAAATTAGTACTGGTAAAAATTTCGATACACAGTAGCCGTATTTCAGAATTCAGAATTCTTTGTATTTTAAATTCAACTCTAAAATGAATCGTTCTTTGGTTTGTTCAATGAATTTAAACGAATTTTTAGCAAATAAAAACAATTTTAAAAGTTACTTTGTTTTTTTATTAATTGCAATAATTTGAGCGTTTTAAAAAGCGGCATCGATCACGCGAGATCTTGCCACATCATTTGTTACTGCGCTTGGGAACGCTGACACCTTGATGCCCTGTAAAAAGCCCCACAAACGAAGGTGCCAACCGGAAACCAACCTTTTTCGTTGGCGTCATCTATCTCTCATCTAATCTCACTCTTGCAAACGATACGGATTCGGAACCTTAAGATCCGTTCAATTTAGTAAAGAAGAAACTCGAAACCCTAACTTTTTTTTTTTTTTTTTGCGTTTTCTTTATGACCTAAAAACTCATTGTTGGCGTAGATTTATTTATTTTAAGATGGACATCGAACAAAGACAAGCAGAGTTAATCGATCACTTCGTGAAGCAAGCTTCGAATCAGAAAGGCGCGGCTCTCGGCTCCTTCATTGTCGAAGCCACTTCACAACCCTCGCTTTTTGCTTTTTCTGAGATTCTCGCTGTTCCCAATATTGCCGAAGTAAATGAAATGTGCAACTATTTTAGGGTTTTGTATTCATTAATTTCTTTATTATGTTACACACACACACACACACACATAAAATTTATGTTAATTGAGTTAGAGATTAAATTATGTGGTTTTATAAGAAGCTTACCTTCTGTATTGGTCTTTGAGAAAGTGGAGGAAAAGATTAGGAAACGAAATTAATGTTCGTTTGTGGTTTATACTCGGTACTAATTACAATATGATTTTAGTGTGTTTTATGGTTTTGACTACATAACTTGTGCAGTTTGAAGGAACTGAAAACTCTAAATACCTGGACATGCTTCGATTGTTTGCTCATGGAACTTGGAGTGATTACAAGAGTAAGCATTCTAATTTTCATTCGTTCAATCTATATTTCTCTTTGTTATTCAACACTTTTCACTTATTCATTTATATGCTCATAATGCTTATTTTATAAGAGGGTTCCGCATAGAGTGCGAATTGGTCATGACGTGGAGAGTCAACAGGACTTAAGACTTTGTTTCTAACTACCTTTTTCGAGAAAATATATTTAGGGGTTACTTTTGTCGTCGCTTCCTTTGCCTTCCTTTTATGTTGTTCCTTTATGCTCTGTAAGCATTTTATGGTGAGATTTTGACAGTTGAACCTGTTTGATTTGTAGATAATGCTGGCCATCTTCCACAATTGGTCCCTGATCAAGTCCTCAAGCTCAAGCAGCTTACTGTGCTTACACTGGCTGAGATGAACAAGGTATTGTTCCTTGATGTATCTTTAAGCCTACTTTCCTAAATTGATATGATCGCAAGTAAAAAATCTTTTACACATTGTAGATTCCTGAATCCATGTGAAATTCATGCGGGCATCCGCACTTGAGCACAACTCAAGCTGTCAATATCTGGGCTGTTTTAGACTTGTCTTCTTCTAGTACTTGCTGTCAAAATGACAATCAAGACTGTTTCTATTTGAGACATCTGATAATTTTTACAGATTCCTGTCCTAGTTGGAGTGAAAATGAAAATTGGATGTGACTGGATAATTTTTACAGATTCCTGAATCCACGTGAAATTCGTGCGGGCATCCGCACTTGAGCATGACTCAGGCTGTCAATATCTGGGCTGTTTTAGACTTGTCTTTTTCTAGTACTTGCTGTCAAAATGACAATCAAGATTGTCTCTATTTTAGTCATCTGATAATTTTTATAGATTCCAGTCCTAGCTGGAGTTAAAATGAAAATTGGATGTGACTGGATATCATTGTATTTGCATTATGTTGATATACTGGAAATTTTATATAGTGTAGAGTTGGAGGTATGATGAGAGGCAATTTTATGGCTCATACTTTTATGCCCTTATATTGTATTTATTCACAAAGGTTTGAAAGTTAAAATTCCTCTTATTTTAGACCCTTCTGTAGATGCACACGTAGTGTTTTTTATTCGAAGGTCAAATCTTATCTGATTTTAACAATATCCTTGTCTTACAATCATAATATTGATATCTCTTTTGAGCACATCCTGATCTATGTCGTGTATCTTTCTATATTGATCTCTCTTTTGCAGTTATTCTTTCTTATATCTTAACTGATATGCCTTTTTTTTTTTAAGGTGCTGCCTTATGATCAATTGATGGAAGAGTTAGATGTTACAAATGTACGAGAACTTGAAGATTTTCTTATAAATGAGTGCATGTATACAGTAAGTATTCTTCTGTTGTTTTAGCATTTGTGGCCCAATCTTGATCAATTAGCTATATCTTAGCATATTTTTTATTTTGTTAAAAGCATCTTCATTAACTGCAAAGAGGATTTGCCTGCTCTTTGTTATGAGTATGTTGTTCATTCTGGAAATATGTATACTGCTCTTTTGTCTTGAGGGAGAAGAAACTCAGCTTACTATTACTGGAAATATGGAAGAATTAAGGAATGGACAGATGGTCTGATGTTTATTTTCTTTCTTTCTGCAAGGGCATAGTGAGAGGAAAGCTGGATCAGTTGCGAAGATGCTTTGAGGTATGCTTCTGTCCTCTCTAGGCTTTGACTCCTTCTAGTTGGTATCAGATTTGACCATTCTCTACTGCTTGTTGTTGGATGTAGGTGCAATTTGCAGCTGGAAGAGATCTGAGGCCTGGACAGCTGGGGAGTATGATTCAAACACTATCAAATTGGTAAAGTTTCTGAATTCAAATGCCTTTAAAATAATTCTGTGTTTTTGGCTTTATGTTGTTAAAAACTGACTGCTGATTTGCATCCAAGAATTTTACAATGTGAACAATTACAGAAAATGCCAGTACCTCTCTGACCTTGATATTATGGGCATATAAAGATAATGCTATAATTTTGTATCATATTGCTTTTAATTTATTCCTGTCAATGATTATTTTTTAATGATTTTGAGGCAACTGCTTACTATTTGCTTAATTTGATTGGCAAGTTGAAATCAAGTGCCGCTCCATTTGATTTTCAGGCATATCTCATATTCAACTTCCCTTCTGCAATATATAAAAAATGTTTACCTTGCAGCATCTTTTGCAAACAATCTGATGGATCTTTGAATCTAACATCTCTGTCTAATGTAAATCTAGGTTGACTACATCTGACAATCTTCTAATATCAATCCAAGAAAAGATAAAATGGGCAGATAGTATGAATGAAATGGACAAGAAACACCGGAAGGATCTTGAGGAAAAGGTGGAAGAAGTAAAGAAGTCCCTCTCACACAAGGTCTGTTGAATCGAGTTTGTTGAACATTGATAACGTATATATAAATTGACTAGTCAGCTAGACAGAAATGAAATATGTCATAATTTATTTATTTATCTTTTCTCTTTCAATCCTCCATAGTATCAGAATTCCATATTGTGCAATTTTTAGTTCTTTGATGCAATGCAGGGTCATTGTGAATGTTGATTCTGAAAAAGGGCTTGTTGCCTGGTAATGAGAGTTGGGGGGAATAATTTTGTTTTTTCATTTTCTTTTTTCAGAGGTTGGGGTGATGGATTCACTAGTTATTTTTCCATATTATGCTAAGGACTTATATGGTTTGTGGGAGTGCGGGAGGGCTGATGAGTTCATCCCTCTTTATCCTCGTTGATGCTCTTGTAAAGAACCAGTTGGGAACTTAATGCACACTGAATGATATTTTTGCAACTGTAACTTTTATTTTCCTCTTCTCTGTCATTGGCTTTTTTTTTTTTTGGAGGGGGGGGGGGTTGGAGGAAGGGCAGTCAGGTGCTCATTCCTGTGTGTCGGTCAAATGAGAGGAACAGATGGAGAGCTTTTTATTTTGAATATATTTCTCACAAATTTGGGCTTAAAACTATTCAAATGCCGAGATATGTTGGTCGATGTGTCTTACTTACATTGTGGCAGAAGTTACACACTGTAAGCAGGCCGACGTTGAGGTCCGAGGGCACGAGGAGATGTACTCTGAACCTGGTGGAGTGATGGATTATGAGGAAGATCGTGGCCGGCCCAAGAGGTAATCTAATATGCCTTTGCTTTGCAAATTTGTCTTTTGAGAATTATGTTTTATCAAGAACTTCCAACTCAAAAAGTTGGAGCTTGGAAGTTAATATTATATGCTTGCAGATTTGGGTTTGTTGGTAGTTAATCATTTGGACATCAATAATTGCCTTTTAAGTTGCTTTTGACTCCTTAAAATGGGAAGATGCAGGAGGCGACATCCGTTATCCTGAAGACAAAGGTAGAATGTGGGACTCATTGTATTAGGTGACTTGCTGCAATTTTGCTCATGGCAAAATCCAGCAACTAGATGGTTTGTGCTCTTGGGACAAGGCCACCCCATTTGATAGTGAATTTTCATTGTTGGTTGATGCTGATATCTGAGAATCGATGACCTTTCTTGAAGACTTGAACCCATTTTTATTCTATTGAGTTAGCAAGGGCAAGACCTGATATTGTCATGCGGCTAAAAATTTTTCATTTTTAGTGGATATAGGTACTGAACTTTGTAATTTTCTTTATTAAAGTGGTCGATGGGGACGCTGTGATGAGAAATGGCTTTTATAACATTAGAGGCTGGAGGTTTCCTGCATTTGAGCCCATTTTTCTCAGCATGTTCTATTCTGAATTTAAATTGATTGGCAATTGGTTGTCTTTATTTATTCTTGTTTTGCTTAAACTAGATTTTTGCAATTACTCCTGTTGACTCATTGCGGCAACTGTGCCTCAACCGGGACTGCGTCAACCAAGACAAAGTTTTAAGAATATTATCGAACATTGAGAAAACTTGGCGTTAGTGATTGATGATTTTCCTTTTCCATTTTTATGAGATTCTTAAATCGCACATGCATCTTCGACCGTGCATGGCATAAGCATTATGTTTTATTTTTATTATTAAACTTTACTTGTTAGAATCCACCGAAGCATGACCCCCTATCTCAAAATAAAAGATAAAGAGATGGTTAAAACCCAAATTATGAAAGCATAATAATGTGTTGTTAAAAGATGCGAAGATTCAGCAGACAGAAGTTAGTAATTGAACTAAAAAGGAATTAAATATGCAACCATTTATTTCATATTGAACAACAAGGTGTATTACCAATTATTGTACAATTTTCTTTTTTCAACAATTTGAGCTTACATGAGGAAATCAACTACCTCTTATCAATAAGATGAGATGTAGTGAGGCCTATTCGTTGGTTATCTATGTTTATAGTTATATATGGTCACGAAAGCAATTTCTATTTATTTATTGGATCTCCAGTCTCCCACATAGTTTCTGATTTGATTCTCTTAAGCATAAGTATAAATCATAAACTGTGAACTGTACGTATAATTTACAAAATTTTCAAGTGACATCATACTTATAATATTCAAATGAAACAATATTAAGATGAATAAGGCAAAAAGAGGGTCCATGGTTCATATATGATAGATATATCACTGATTAATCTCACAAGGTAAAACTAGATGAGAACATCCGTGTTCAGTCGCGTCGCTGTTGCTCTTTCTCCGCTGGGTCTTGGGACCCCGCGGTCGAAGAAGAAGACTCATCGTTACACACAGATGCAAGGAGGTGGGGAAAATTAAGCTTAGCTTTTGAGCCGCGCATTTTGAAAGCGGCCCTATCATAAGCCAACGCTGCACCCTCAGGCGTCTTGTATGTCCCAAGCCAAACTCTTGCGCCCTTCTTCTTAGGATTAGGGTCTCTTATCTCTGCCGCATACGTTCCCCACTGTCTCCTCCTCACGCCCCTGTAATGCCTGCCCTTTTTCTCCGGCGGTTGGCTATCATGCGCCTCCACCACGTCTTGATCTTGCGACGCTGTACCCTCGCGATTCCTAGCTTCCTTTATAAAGCAGAGCATTGTTGTTTCACAACCATCGTCCGAATGATTATGAATCTGCTGCCCACTCGCCGCAGGAATAATTTTGTTCTGCATGTTCGGTTGGCAGATGATGGATAAATTATAATACAACGATTAATGATTCAACTACTTGATCAGGGTTAATTTTCTTTTCTCTTCATTTTTATACAGCTAGCACGAGAGAAGCAGCTTCGTTGCAACCACTGGGTATCAAAATAGTTTACAGATTAATTAATATTGTTGTCATTTATTATTGTTCACGTGTTTGTGGATCTCATTTACTAGTTGTTTATCTATCAAGCTAAGCATAACGTTAACATTTACTTCTATCGGATTTTGTAATTTTACGTGATTGATGACCTGGACCATGTGCCGCCTCTGCCTTCACTCCAAGTGATCACAACTAATTTTAATTTTTTTACGTATCAATGATCGGTATAACAGTTGTACCCTATAATAATTCATTTCAGCTATTAGATTCTCAATTTTATTTTTTATTCTATACATTCAACGGTTGAAATGAATAATTGTACGGTACAACTGTTGTAACATAAACTTTACCTTCTTTTAGATCGAAACACGGGGACATTAATGGAATAATCTAAAAAAGATAATTGAATTAAAAAGAATGTATGCAATTAAAATGAAAACATAAATCAGGTTGTTATCCTAGACTAGTTCATAAATTTATGATAAATATTTTTGTGAATGACGGTTCATATGCGTACACACGTGTGTACACGTATAGCAACGATGCATCAAAACGCTTAGTGAAAATACATGTATTTAATAAAGGAATGACAGTAAATAAGTTTATAACATGAATGTATTTAATACTAGTGATGTAGGCCCCTTCCAATAATAAGAGAATTCCTTACTTTATGAAGTATCAGGCAAGCTAAATCATAGAAAAATACAAATTTCAGAATATTATAAAAGAAAATATATTGTATTAAAGTGTGTATTTTTCATATTTTCTAATCCCATGCTTTGTCAAAGTAAGAGATTCACTTATTATAAAATTATTCACAGTGACAATATTATTAGACCAAACCATAATTTTTTTTAATAATAAGCTAAAAACAATATTAATATTTTAGCCCCTGATTGTTTCAATTTAATCATTTTATAAATAGTTCGCTAACTCTAATTAAAAAGAAAAAAAGTTGATTTTGGAACATACTTTAAAAGTTATAAATTTATAAAAAGAAAAAAATTGCTCTTAATTATAAATGAAACTTTTCAGGTACAGCCTGCTTCCGTCTCTGAAATAAATATAGCCACGATGAATTTCTTTTTTTCCAAATAATAATAATAATAATAATAACAACAACAACAACAACAACACATATGATATCAACAGCGTTGGACTGATCGAACATCAAAATTAATATTCAAACACTTCGTTGTCGATTTATAGTACATAATCGGTAAACTATTGCTACCACAATAACGAACACGTGGGACACAATGCAAAATAGGTAACCTTGTGATTTCTGATAATTCTCTGTCACTAGATCTGGCTTTCCAAACAAATGACGGATCTTTACACTACTCAAAATTTTTAAAAAGTTTATCCAAATTCAGAAATAAATCACATTATAACATTTAATAACAACAAAAAATTGTCAAATACTCTGCCTTTTTATATCTGAGTGCGACCAAAAAATAAAAAATAATAATAATAATTGCATTTTAGATTCTAAATCCAAAAAATAAAAAATAAAAATAAAAATTGCATTTTAGATTCTAAATCAAGGTAAATATCAATGTTTTCATGAAAAGAAAATTGTTATCCTCTTAATATTTGGAAAAAGAGGAAAGAATGTAAATGGATATGTTTTTGTAGGAACTTGAAATATTAATGGAAGAACAAAATTTAAGGGGAAAAAAAGAGGTTCATTTCTTTCGTTACAAATCCTTTGAGTGTTTATAGACTAACAAGTATTTTGTGTGCATGTATACATGTAAAAATTCGCAAGACCTTGGTATGAATGCAAGACTTGCAGCAATATTAATTAACTGAAAAATGAATCAATTAATGGACAAAAAAGAACTGATGAATGATAGAATTAAAACACAAAAGATTTAAGTGGTTTAACATTAAATAGCGGTGCCTGTATCCACTGAGAAAACAGAACAAATTATTTCAATATATTGAGAACAAAGATTACAAGGTTTTAAAGATGACTACAGAGGTTCAAAGAATATAACTTTTTCTTCTCACAAGGTTTTCTTACACCTCAGTGACCTCTCTAAAGATGCTAATAGAATAAGCCTTTATAAAGCCTATTACAAGCCTAGTTTGTTTCCTTTCAAAATCAACTAATATAACTGTCTCCCACACATGCTATACCTGTGCGAACTTCATTGTTTATACCTTTATAACTTCATAATTTTGATAACCAAATATGGATGACAATTCAGTACTATATTACAGATGACATGTTCTATAAATTGAGATACTCAAAACAACTTGTTAATTATCTGAATTTGTTTTCATACACAATATAATCCACTTTGAACTTAAATACTGAGCTACTCTATTTAACCTCTTCTTTGTTAACCTCGCAGTTTTAAATCCTGCAAATTACTAGCTAAACTTTTACGGAGATTGAACTTAGCTGAAGTTACAACATTGGTTAGTACATCTACTAACCAATGTTATGAGTATTTAGAAACTTCATAGGCCCCTTTATACCTTACGCCTCATAAAAGGAATCTTGACATCAAATATGCTTTGTCTTCTTGTTATATGTTTGATTTTTACTTGAGTGGATTACATTTTGATTGTCACAAAACACTGTTAGTAATCCTCGCATGACAATATAATAAATTGATCAATGAATTAACAAGAGTCATTTAATGAAAGGATCAAAACACAAAGAATTTAAGTGGTTTAGCACCAAATATTGATGTATATGTCCACTGAGAAAACAAAACAAATGATTGCACT
Organism: Aegle marmelos; assembly: GCA_030449875.1. NCBI lineage: Eukaryota > Viridiplantae > Streptophyta > Magnoliopsida > Sapindales > Rutaceae > Aegle > Aegle marmelos. Next base: position 620,763 of record JASUUL010000115.1, read on the forward strand.
ATTTTGAGAACAAGGCTTAATTACAAGGTTTAAGAGATAATTATAGGGATTCAAAGAATGGAACTTTCTCCCTCCACAAATTTCTCTTACCCTTGAATGAATTCTGTAAATATGTTAAAAAAAATTACCCTTTAGAAAGGCTGCTTTTGTATTTTTTACAAGCCGAGTAGGTTTCCCTCCAAAATGACCTACCATCGCCGTCTCCCATAGGTGCCGCACCGGTATGAACTTAAGCGCTTCCAAAATGGCAACAAGTTTATGCCATTTTGATCTTATTTGATTTTTGATATGGTGTGATCTAAAAATGACTTCATTAAACAGCTGTGGGTGGCATCTTCAATATTGTCGGCTGATCTCAAAGGTATTACAAACGACATTTCGTATGAATTTGAGAACCTCAAAATGACTTATCAAGCATCTGAGTTTGTGTTCAGGCTCAACATGTATAATTATCCCACTTGTGTGTGCTATATAATACCAATGTTTGGATTGGTGATCTTCCTTCCCTCTGAATTTCTAAATATATATCAGATTCCCGTATGTATTCAGTTTTCGCTTTGTATGGCTGATATGTGAATATGAACTAGAACGATTTAATATTTGCCAAATAGTCAGCTTGATGGTCTTAATATTTTACTGGCCTTAAATATTAGTAATTCAAATATGTATTCTCTCGAATGCTGCGACGAATTATATCAAATTAATGGTCTCGTACAAACAAAAATTGTGGTGAAGGGTATCCGGAAGTAAGAAGAACTCCTTAAATTCATACCAGCTAGGGATATTTTTATATCACCGAAGTTTCTAATGTGTATTTCGAATAACTAATTGATGTAAATAAAAAGGGAATGTAGCGCAATAAAATTAGATTTGGATTTATTAAATGAATTAGGCATGGAATAAATAACACTTATACATCTACAGAACTGACGGTCACGATCCCTTGTTCTTCTTGCGAATATCGATGAATTCATCGGTAGATGGGGTTAAAGAGGTTTGATTATGCGACGATAATGAAGCTGAAGTGTCATCCTCCAGTGAGCGGCGCTTATGGCTCTCTCTAACCGGCTCGTAGCCTTCAACGCCGATGAGGTGGGGAAAATTAAGCTTGGCTTTCGAGCCACGCATCTTGAAAGCGGCTTTGTCATAAGCTAGCGCCGCATTCTCAGGCTTCTCGTATGTCCCAAGCCATGATCCGGAGGCATGGGCTCCATTTTTCTTTTTCTTATTAGGGTCCTTTATTTCCGCTGCATACTTTCCCCACAACCTCATCCTCACGCCCCTGTAACGCCAGTGCTCCTTGTCCTTCCTTGGCGCTTGAAAATCACGCTCCTCCCCCACATTCTCCTTTTCTTGATCCCTGATCTGTATCTGTTGATCGTGAGCATAAAGAAGATCACTCAATAAGCCTCTTTAAGTTATTTATTAACGCTGAAATCAATTCCTGATGAATCAAAATCATCTAAAAGAAGATGCTGGCAAATCGACTCTATGAGACCCAAATGTCATAAATCTTTCTCGAATAACCTGCTCTCTTCGTACATTGATCTTTTTCTTATGTTTGTTATAATTAACCCCATTATTTATTGAGGTATTAATTGCCCGACTTGTGTTTGTTCCTTTTTTTCGTTGCATTTGTAACTCTGATTGTTTATATAGCTAGCTAAGTTTAGAAAAATGCAGCTTCTCTCAATGAACACCAAAATTATTTTATAATTTTGTAGTATCCCTTAATTACTTCAACTTTGTAAACCTTTCCCGTGTTGATATTCCATCAATCGTGAATATTATTTTGTTTTCTTTATTCAGTAGCTGTACCATTATCGCGTCATTTAATTTTTTCTGTTTGAATAAGGATGCACATGGGTGTTCTTGGCCTTATAATTTATTCAAGTGACAACTATCTAATATATATATATATATATATATATTCTTATCAGTCTAATGCGACGCTGATTAAACATGAGGACAATCAATGATCAATGAACACATGTAATTAAATTATAAAGAAAACACATAATCATATTCCTTCTCATCATCCTAATAATTTTAAAAGAAAGAAAATATTAGTTGAATAAATTCTGACACTATCTGACGCGTTCAACATGTGTTTTAATTTTATTATCAATATAAAATGAAATGGTGTTGATAACATTATTGATTAAAGAACAAGAAATCTATGCAATAATGTTGCAATTTGAGGTGTCTTGAGATTAACACATTAATATGATATTATATATCTAAATAATGATTGACGATACACACCATGTGTTACACCTATATGATATTTTATAACTTATCTAAATAAACATATCTTATATAATCTCAAGTGATATAAATTGGTCAAATAAAATAATGTAATCCCATTATTAATATTTCCAAGACCACCCTATGATCTGGATAAATTATTTGACACCTCCTTTATTGGGGGAAAAAAAAATCTTTAAAGGAGCACTCCTGAGTTTCGAATAATCATTAGGTAACAGTAACTGACCCAAGGGCAGTCCCGGTAGAAAGGAAATTCTCCTTGTAGTCCCTGACAAATATCATTTGAGCCCTTAATAAAACGTCAATTAAGCCCAATGATTTAACTTTTTTTGCCTTTAAGTTGAGCAAGGGAATTTGTTTGAGATAAGTCCCCAAAAAGTAAAGCCGTATACCCAGTAATAAATTTGTGGACCTTTTTCTAAATCTTTTAAATAAAAAATTGAATCACCTTCACTTTAAAAAATCATCTTAATTCAATAAAAAACATGAAAAATACTTGAACTTGTTCATATAAATTTAATATATTTTTTGTATATTTTATATATTATTGATGTTATTAAAAGTACTTTCTTCAAGTAAAATATTTAATTTATTATTATTAAATAATAATAATTATTTTAGATTTTATTTTTAAATAATGTGATATATAAAGTGTTTGATAATTTTTTTAATTTTATAAATTATAAGTGAATTAATCATGTAGCATTACTCATTCCATCAATTATTGGGTTGAAGTATTGACAACTTGACTCATTGCCTCTTCTCTTTCTCTCCATCTCTTTTATTTTATTGGATACGAATCACATTGATGTGCTCCCTGTCTATTTTTTGTGCACGGGTGTCAGACAAAACCATATTCCAAGTTGCAAGGACGGAATTCTATAATCCAAAAAAGTTTGCCGACACTTTCAAATGAGGACAAAAAAATTGTTAAAATCAAGCTTCATCGCGGCAAAATAAATAAACAAATAAATAAAAAATAATAATAATGAGGCAAATAAATTTGCCAGTTTGAAGATTGATTACAGAGAATCTAACCGCAATGTGGCAGGTGATGAGAATAGTGAGTTTACTAAGGAGAAATTATGATCGTTAGGTTTAATTACTATTATTTTTCAAAAAAGTTGCGGCCATACAAGAAAACGTTAGGGAGGAGGGTGAGAAACAAATATTTAATTTAAGTGATAGATTCTAAGCGTAAAAGGCTTTATATGGGAAAGGATAGTTATATATTTATTTTCTGAAAATTATGATTGAAAAAGAACTTATAACCTACAAGATTCATTCATACAAATTAATGATATTAACGAACAGTCTTAGAATAGTTAAATCCACAACTAAATTTTTCAAAAGAAATTAAAGTCATCAATCAATTTTTTTAAAAAAATTTAAGCTGGCTTTAAACACAGCAATTAAAGTAACCGTTTATACATGTTTTAGCTGAGCTATAAACTAAGTTGATTATAACTTAACAAAACCCACATAAATATCGTCTTCCATATTACCTAATTAATCACTCTAGAAACATATTCTTAAATTTTTGTCCATGCTTTTCATAGTTATATAGTTTTCACTGGACATATGCTGATTGCGAAGCTGCTTAAGAAATTTACATAAATATAGGCAATACATCGGTAATTGTCATTTATCATTTATTTAGATAAATATAAATATAAATATCATTTATTTAGATAAACTTAGATAAATATAAGTAATCGTCATTTATCATTTACCAAGGACACAAAGTGATGAATCCAAGAAACTTGCTTCTGGATGTGACATTTTGCAAAATAACAGCGACATTATTGAACGTTATCCCAGATCACATCAGATGTACAAAAACTTATGCCATAATTTCTCCGCTTAGGCTTGGGCGAATCATAACTAAGCACTGTGAACGACGACGACGGCGACGAAGAAGAAGAAGAAGAAGAAGAAGAAGAAGAAGGAGAAGAGGGCTCAGGTGATGGACGCTTCTTTGTAACTCTGCCGACCGCTACAGGCTCAACGTTAGAGCCAATGAGGTGAGGAAAGTTAAGCTTGGCTTTTGAGCCTCGCATATTGAAAGCGGCTCTATCATAAGCCAATGCAGCATCCTCAGGCGTATTATAAGTCCCCAGCCAAATTCGAGTCCCATTCTTTTTTGGATCCCTTATCTCAGCAACAAATTTTCCCCAAGGCCTTCTCCTTACACCCCGGTAACGCCCTCCCACCAGAGTATCACGTGCCACCGCCGTCTGCTCCGCAGTACTCTTGGTGGTGTTGTCTTCATGTACAGTTGATGTGCTAGTGCTAGTGCCATCAGTTTCATTATCAATTTGATCAAACGAAATCCACCCCTCGTTAATGGCATCGTGTAAAGCTCTGTAAGCTTCCATGTCATTGGAGACACCTAAATTTTCTGTAAACGATAAAGTTTCATTACTATTAATGGTTGTTTCTGAAGGAAACGAAATGGGAATGTGAAAAGACTTAGCATCATCATCGAGAAGATACTGGCTGATTGACTCCAAGAGAGCTAACTCTGATTCAGAAATATTTTTTGTGTACATTTTTCTGTTCAAGCTGGGAAGATTTTAGAAATTGTTGTGGAGATCGGAGAGTTGTTCATTGTTATTTATAGTACACATGTCATTAGGGTTTTATTTTATAATTGTTGTTGGGGCAAAGGCTACGCTGCAGCTAACTGCAACGTAGCCGGATCCTTGTTCTTGGTGCTTCCCTTAAATTTTATTTATCTCAACTTAATCACGTGTTTCATATGCATGGGATATTTAATTTTTTTTCTCTTTTATTATTCATTTTTTGAAATAAAGCTCGAACAAGTTATAATATATTAAATGAAAAAAAGTATAGAGTTGAGTTAAAAAAAATAACACCATATGAAATCCTAATGGACTAACAATGATGTCGGTATTTAGGCATCGTGAAGAGTCATCAAGCAAAGACTTTTTACTTGAGATGAAGGAAAATCTCACCATGTTAAGTGGAAAAAACTCAAATTAATATTGGTTAAGTGCCTACAACACCATTATCCTATTTGTAAATATGAGAATAATGAAATTGTATAGACTTTATTATAGTTAGGCAATTGAGTCATTTAGTGAAATTGTATAGACTTTTTAGGCAAGAGTAAACAATCATCAAATCACATTATAACTACAGTGACTCTCAACGAAAATTCAATGGCACAAATAATAGCATAAAGTTTTATGTAAAAGGAAGTTTGATTCCAAATTAACATAGTGAAGTACTCCAAAAAAGTTTCAAGAGGACCTTTATAAATAACACCACAAGAAGTTAGATGTAGATTTCCTTTAAAAAAATTATCTGTATTAACTTTAACCCAAAAAAAAATCAAAAAAATCCATAAAATTGTAATGGATTTTCTTTAGAAAAATAATTAGTATTAACTTTAACTTAAAAAAGATTAGAGAATGCCATAAAATTATAAAGATCTTTGGAGTAATGCGGAGAGAATTACTCGAGCCAAGTAGGTTATAAATAGGAAAAGGACCAATAAAAAATTATAAAATTAGATATAACTTACTTAAGAGAAAGATATAATTCAAACATTGATGCTTAATACAAAATTGAAGATCAAATATTTTCAATTTTAGCTTATTTCTAGCTTTACAAATATGGTACAAAATCACAAAGGAAGACATCAACCACATCTGAGATCGGAAACATTAGCAGGTGGTGGAAACATGTGTTAAACAATCATAAAAGCTAGTCCCAAAGTTATTTAGCATAATGGCAATTGAAAAAAGATGGGTAATAGTTTCCTCGCACTGGATAGTTGTACAAGGTTGGCAATTGATTGTGTACATATACATGTACTTTGTGTTTTATTTGATTGTTTCTAACTTTTTGTATTGTTTCCATTATTCCATGTGCATGGTTAATTAATTAACATTTTAAGTCAATTAATTTGTTGTCGCAATCAAGCTTTCGTTCATGGAAAAAATATAATATATATATATATATATACACCCCTAAAGTTTGGGCCCCATGTGATGATTGATTGCTTTACCGATGCAAATATATTTTTTACATCAAAAGGAAATTGTATTTCGCATGCGCCATGTGACAATGATCTGGCCTCACCAATTTCTAATTCATTGAACTCAACCTTTTGTTATACAATCAAATAACTCTTTGGACTAAGGTGAAGTTGATGATTTCACCCCAAGGGCCCAGGCATCTTGTCCTCTCGTGAGCCCTTGATTTTTTTTTTAATGTTTTTATAATACTACTCATTTGAAAATAGAATTAACGTCCCATCAGAGTCAAACGTTCAAAGTCCAAACCTAAAGTATATACAATTGAGAAAAATACTAACTTATATTTTGATTAAAATTATTTCATGCATCTAATCAGTGAGTAATATAAAATTTATATTATTTATGTGTGTTGAGTAATTTATATTAAAATATAAGTTAGGGGCCCCTATAATTGAAGTTCATTGAAGTTTAGCACAAAAAGTCACTCGTATAACCATTGTAGATATTTGAAACATCTATCAGGAGTTAAGAGAAGGTATCAATCAATCTAACCAAGTGGTTGTCAGTCGAACTTGATTAAACAAAAAGAACTTAGATTTAGTGTTATGTTAATTAACCTAAGTTTTCTTGAGCTTTTTATAATATTAGTGTAGTGTAATGATGGTTATTTTAAAATTTTGTTATAAATTTTATCATAAATAATGTGGCATGAAATGTGTCATTATGACTGAAATATGGAGATAAAATTTCTTTAAGTGTAAACTTTTTACACAATTTAATGGTATTACTTTGATTAGCCATTAGCTTAACTTTGATTGAGTTTGAACTTTAAGTGGAACGACCCAAAATCCTTTTGGAGAAAAATAATGAGTACCTTCCTAGAGTATGAGAAGCTACTATATAATTACTATATAATTGTTACAAAGATAAGGGGTCAAGGAAATTTTCATTAATTCTAAATTCAATTATTATTGGGTTAAATTATTGGCAACTTACTAATTACTTCTCTCTCTATCATCTCAATCAGATTCGAATCACTTCATAAATGTACTGTCTAACTTTTGTGTACGAGTTTCAGACATGAATGCAAGTTACATGTCTAATTTAAAATAGTTATTATTATTTTATAATGCCTACTTTCTAATTAGTTAAGAGAAATTTTATTCCCACCAACAACATCTATGAAAAGATTTAGACATCAGGAGATTTCCACCACTAAATTTGTGATTGCTGACACTTAATTAACAAGAATAAATTTGTGATTGTTGACCGAGAATCAAAATATTTTATTATTATTTTTCAACAAACACGACAATGAGAGAAAAAAGTATTGTGATGCAAGAATGGGAAGCTACAATAAATCAAAGGGATTGAAGTCAGATTTATTGTAAAAATTACAGAAATCAAATAATACTTGCAGAACAAACTTACTAATGATAATAAACCCACAAATCTATTTCTTACAAGAAGAAAAAAAATCATCAATTTTTTTTTGTTTTTTAATCAAGCTCTAAAAATTAAACTCCACTCGTATGTTAGGTGTGTGCATGTGTGTGTATTTGCATAAATGTCATTAATAATAACATGAAAATATGCACATGCTTTATGAAAGCTATAGTTGGCCATAAATAGCATACAAGATAGTATTGCTGATTGATGCTATCTAAGAATTATCATGATGCAGGGGGAGAGGAGAAGTGAAATAACTGTAAAATAAATTTCACTCACTCGTTACGAAGATGCAAATTGACAAGTCTAAGTTTGATACGGAGCTTGTGAAACTAATTATCATTTTAGGACAAGGCCAAGACATATTGAAAGAACATACAATGAGATTAGATGACGCTTTAATATAAATAATTTTATAAAAAAGATTTTGATAGATAATTTCAGAAGAAATTATAAAAGATGGATTTTTATTAATGAAAATAACTTATATTAATATAATGATGAGACTTCCTTAATTATAATAGGTACACCTATTTAGAAAATTAAATTAAATAAAAGATAAAAAAACTAAACATATATCTAATAAGACATGAATTAAAATAGAAAATACAAAGTGTTCTAAAACAATTAAATCCTAAAATTTCTTAAAAAGCTCTTACATCATTCTCCTCGTTTTAGGATGAACTTGAAGTGGAAAAGTAGTGTATCTTGTAGCTTGAACTTGTGGCCTTTGTTATCAATCTTTCTTGAGATTAGTAATTCTCCATGCTTTATCGTTTTCTTGTGCTTATGAATAACTCTTGGAGACGATGAAATCTTGTACAAACAAATCACTTCTAAGGCTTTCGAGATTTTTTGTCAAATCTCACTTAATTATCTCACCAATCAACTTTATCTTTGGAGCCAGATGTCTTTGAAGGACAACCTTATTGTGTTCAACGTGAGTAGGTATAATCATATTAATCATTACTGGGATATCTTCAACTTTGTTTTGCTACACAAACTTAATCATGTTAAGGTACATTGCCCACCTCATGTGGAATTCAAACAGTCACAACACATGAACCACATGCAGCCACATGAATCATGTACCAACGTTAACATGACTAGTAGCAAACCGTCGGAAACAAATATGGCAATTTGTTTCCTGTAACATGCAAACTCACTAAAGAAAGATAGCCAACAACTAAGTTTAGAAGTAATCCTGTGTCTTCTGTAAAATGTTTCTTCCTTTTATAATTCCTCTACTTGTGTATAAATACCTGAGCTTGTTCCTCAAGAAAGGCAATCAATAAAGCTTTTAATCCTTTTTAATCCTCTCGAGCAATAACTATTTTTTTATTGAGGTTCTATGTCCCTCCCTTGATTAGTAACCCAGGACTCGACAATCACGTCTCTGATGACGCACCACCCCAACAATTTCTACTAATGGAAGGTCTATCACCAACCCTAACTTTTTAGTTTGGGCACACACTGATGGGTTACTTCTTATTCGTGGAATGATGATGGAAGACGTCCTTACACTATTAGTTGGAAAACAAACAACAAAAGAAGTTTGGCTCTTCATTGAGGAACACATGCTTTCGACTACGAATGAGCAAGAGTCTTGGCTTAAAGACAATCTCTACTCCTTAAAGAAAGGCTCCCTAAAGCTTGACGACTTCTGAAAGTTCAAATGACCGTGTGACAGTGTAGTTGCCATTGGAAAGCCCTTGACTGATGATGACAAAGTCTTTCAATTGGCACGGGCAATAGGACCCAAGTATGCTGACTTCAAAATGGCTATGCTAACCAAGCCACCTTATCCAAGTTTGAAACTATTCTTGTCAGCCTGCAAAATCACAAGCAGACTGTGGTCGCTCAAAAAAATGATGGCAAAGAAGCGGATCAACAGCAAGCTTTCTTTAGCCAACATGGACGTGGGAAAAGTTTTTAAGGACAAGGACAAGGATGCAACTTCAACAACCACCTTCGTGGAAAAGGAAATTAACCCTCTAATAATGAGCACAACAACATGCAGCAATCACCTTCTAATAACTCTTTGTCGCAACCAATGTTTAACAATAATGGCCTAAATCCTCCTCCTACACTAAAATACTACAATATAGAACATACTAATCAGTGAAAATACAATTCCAAATTAGGTATAATCTATCAAATTTGTGGCAACACTAACCATAATGTTGTTTTTAGGCACAGGTATGACTATTTTACCCTTGAAAAGGAAGCACCTCAAGCCCTCGCGACCATGAATCTGCAAGATAAGAATGACCCATAAATTTATGCTGATTCAGGTGCTACTGCCCACATGGTAAATATCATTAGTAAGTTAAAGAAATTTATATACTATGGAGGTTCTGATAAGAGTTTTTCAGGGAATGGCTAAAGCTTTTATATTTCTTATATCAGTGATACCACACATGTGTAATTAAACTTAAAATATATTTGGCTGTCCCCAAACTTAAAAAGAACCTCCTGTTAGTAAGCCAATTTGTGGATGATATAAATTGTTCTGTGGAATTTAACTCTTTTGATTTTTTTCTAAAGAGCAAGGAGAACTAGGTAATGGCTCAAAAAATTAGGCATGAAGACCTGTACATGCTTAATGAAGGAGAAAATTTGGCCTTTCAAACAATAAGAAGAAACTCAAACGACCAAGATTTGTGGCATTAGACACTTGGCCATCCAAGTACTAAAATATTGCAAGTCTTATGCATAAATGTGTTTATAAGTATAACTAATCGGACTAAGAATACTAGCATTTGTGTTTCATGCCAAGTAAAAACTGTAAACTCTCATTCAGTTTATCTAATTAAATTTTTTTATTTTCACTTGACAAAGTTCACTGTGACTTATGAGGCCCATTCAATTGCTTTTAATCAAGGTTTTCTTACTATGTATTATTCGTGGATGATTGCACAAGTTATTATTGGTTATTTCTTTTAAAATCAAAATATGATTTTTTTTTTTTAGTATTTCCTTAAATTCCAAAAGGAGGTGAAAAATTTAATGGGACGAAAGATCAAAATTTTTCAACATGATGGTGTAGGAGAATTTAGCTCTATCATTTTCTAATAACACCTTCAACAGTTTGAAATCATCAAATAAACTTCATGTCCTTATATTCCTCAATAAAATGAAATTACTGAAATGAAACATAGACATATAATAAAGAGCACCCTGACTATGATATTTAAATCTTCGTTACCATTAAAATATTAAGTGGATGCTGTTTTAACAACTGTATATCTCACTAATAAATTACCTTAAACAATTATTAAGATGCACACATCTCATGAGTTACTTTTCAAGAAAACTCCTAATTACAATGAAACTAAAGTTTTTAGTTGTCTTTGTTTTCACTCTTTAAGGGATTACAATAAAACCAAGTTTAACCAAAAAAAAAAAAAAATTCCCTTGTATTTTTGTTGGTTATAGCCTCACTTACAAAGGTACCACTTTTTTTTCCATAAAACAATTGAATTTATATCTTTCGTCGTGTAACCTTTAATAAATTATACTTTCCTTATCAAAATCTAAAAGATGCTTTTCCTGTGCAGGATGCTCGTAGCATTTCTACTAACCCAAATGTGTCACAATGGCTCCTAATAACTTTAACAGAGTCCTTCCACAATACTTCTCTTGAGCACACTAAAGTTGCTAATCCAAACTACACTGTCACATCTCCAAATATGAATGAACCATTGTCTCCCATCTCTTTACTTGAAAAGCCCGTGTACAAAGTCACCTTAAAAAAGCCCTTCATTCAGCAATAAGCAAGTTGTGATAATTGAAAACATTTATGAACCTCCCACCTCTTTACTAAAAAATTTCTCTGCAAATTCACTTAAAAAAAGCCTCTCATCTGATAACAAGCATGATGCTTCTACTGATACTACATATACCTACACAGCTTTAGAACAAACTTCTGATTGTGACAACCGTGACCCAGCTGCCTTAAACGATCTCTCAGGAAAATTGTTTGTTGAACTAAACATGTCTCCTATCAAAACAACAAAGTCTCTAAATACCTATCTTATACTAACATGCAACAAGCTCAAACAAAATCCTACGTTAGCCTTTCAAACCAATCATGCCACTGTGACAGAACCAAAAACATTAAAATTTGCTCTTAAACATTATCTGTAGTTACAAGTGATAGCCGAAGAACTTGCTGCCCTCTATCAAAATAAAACATGGATCTTAGTTCCTCGACTTCATGATGCTAATGTCATTGGTTCAAAGCTCGTTTAGTTACGAAAGGATACACACAAGTTCTTGGCATTGATTTCGACGAGACTTTTAGCCCTGCCATTAAGCCAACTACTATAAGGCTTGTTTTAGCTCTCGCAATTAACTCCAAATGGCTAATCAAACAGCTGGATGTTCGAAATGCATTCCTCTACGGTCAGCTAAAAGAAACTGCCTATATAGAGCAACCACTTAGCTTTATGGATCAAAATCTTCCCGACCATATTTGCTCACTCCACAAGTCCTTATATGGACTTAAACAAGCACCACGTGCTTGGTTTGAGTGTTTATCATGAGCAATTCTAGAGCTTGGTTTTACAAGTTGCAAAGTTAATGGTGCTTGGTTTGAGTGTTTATCATGAGCAATTCTAGAGCTTGGTTTTACAAGTTGCAAAGTTAATCTTTCCCTCTTTATTCTTCATGCTAAGGATAATTATTTGTTGTTAGTGTATATTGGTGATGTAATTATTACAAGAAATAACCTAAAAAGAATTCAATCCATTATCAACCTACTCGACACTCGGTTTACATTAAAAGACTTAGGCTTATTGAGATATTTTTTAAGAATTAAGATTCGACGTTTTCCAAGAGGCATTTTTTTGTATCACAAGCCAAATACACTTGTGACTTATTAACCAAGGCTGCTTTACTTAATTGCACCCTTAATTGGAACTCAATGGCTATCTAAACCCAACCACGTGATGATGGTCAAGAATCCATACACGCCACTCTCTATTTTACCCTTGTCAGTAGTCTACAATATCTCACATTCACCAGAACAAACGTCATTCATGTTGTCAATAAAATTTATCAACATTTTTAGAGCCCTTCGAAACAAGATCTCAAGGCTATTACAAGAATTCCGTGCTATCTCAAAGGCACTCTCCACTTTAAACTTCGATGCCTTAAACAAAGCTTCAATCAACTGTATGCCTTTTTAGACTCTACTTAGGATGGTTGCCTCGAAACAAGACATAACATGACAGGCTTTGTGTTTACCTTGGAACAAACTTAATCTGATGGCGTAGCAAGAAACAAAGCACAGTTGCACGCTCTACTGCTGAAGCAGAATATTGGGCTTTATCTTCCACTCCAGTTCAACTAATTTGGATTCTTTCTTTATTGCAGGATATTAGGGTCTCACCATCACACATTCTTCACCTCCTTTGTGATAACAAGAGTGCCATCTATATGACATGCAATCCAATATTTCATGCTCGCAGCAAGCATATCGAAATCGATGTCCATTTTGTTCGTGAAAAGGTCTCTCAATGACACTTTAAAGCCACACATGCTTCTTCCTTGCAGCAAGCTACCCATATCCTAACCAAACCATTGAGCAAAGATCTTTTCTTCCTCTTTTGCCACAAGCTCGGCGTTCACTCTGTGACTTGTCGATCTTGAAGGGGGCTATTAAGGTGCATTGCCCACCACATGTGGAATTTCAATAGTCATAGCAAATGAACCACATGCAGCCACATGAATCATGTACCAACATGAAAAATATCAGCACACCAACTCAATTCCCAATTAACAAGACAAATAGGAAACTATTGGAAACAAAAATGGGAATCTATATCTCGTGACATGCAAACTCACCATAGAAAGATAGCCAACGACTAGTCAACGGCTAAATTTAAAAGTACTCTTATGTTTTCTGTAAAATGTTTCTTCCATATATAATTCACTTACTTGTGTATAAATACCTGATCTTGTTCCTTAAGAAAGGCAATCAATGAAGCTTTTAATCTTTTTCAATACTCTTGAATTTTAGCAGATCATACTATTAGGCCTATTACTTAAATCAAGAAGAGGTTATATCTTTTCTTTAAAAATCTTAGACAAATTAATTTTCTTAACATAATCATCAGCTTCTACATTCATTAGAATGAATAAAAATAATTTAATAGCATCACAATAAATAAAATAGTCTTCCATTAATTCTATCATATCAAACCATTCTTTTATTTCATCTTGCTCTTGTTGAATCTTTGATTCTTGTAAAGTCAATAAAAAAAAGTAAAGAATGATTTGAAGACACAACAATTTTTTATTAAACAATTTGAAGAAAATCATCTAACATGCAAATCTAATTAAAAATATCATCAAGATTACCATTACAATCTAGGTATATCTTCAAATTCAAGTAGATAATATAATCCATGATACTCTATCTTTATTAGTTTATTTTTTCCTCAACTAAAATTATAACTATTAACAAAACTATAAATAACCTATATTTCAAGTTTTGAGCCTCCAACAATTACTAGAGTGTCAAGGATCATATCTAGTAAGTATGATGGCCAGGAGTGCAAAGATGGTCGTAAATTGATCAGAATCATGGTGGCTTTTGATCAAAAGGATGACTTGTGATGTGACATTTCACAACGGACATTACCATGTTGATTCGCGATGGTGATGGTTAGGATTTGATGCATAGCTAGAGGGGAATGTGCTAGTGGTGTCTGTTGACGATAAAGGTTGTTGAACGGTGGGCTGAGTGGTAGAGCTTGTTGGGTTGGGGTTATTTTAATGGCAGTTCTAGTGGAAGAAATTGGGATGTGATCCTAGGCTTCGATGTTGGATTTTTTAATCTAATAATATTGGATTCTTAATCCAATGTTGGACTTATATGTGAATAATTATATGTTGCAGATTGTTATATAAGGTTAAGTCCAATTAAAGTGATCAATTAAATTTTTTTTTTTTAGTATTATGGGCTTTAATGTATCTAATAAGGTGTGAAACCTTAATATGTAGAAAATTAATAGTATTCTAATCCTATAATAGGCAGAATTAAGAATACCCAGTGACAACAGGAAAAGGTTGTCTATATAAATAGTTATGGTCCCCAAGTCATAGGTATTATTCTTTCACTTTCTGATATCTCATCATCAGAGAGAGAGCACAGAGAGAATTAAAGAACTCTCTAGGAGAACGTGTATATTTAGAAGGTCAAACACACAATCCTAAATATTAATTCAGTATTATGGATTCAGATACGCTTCCACACAATCTTAGAGATTAATTCTTGATGATATAATATGATATTCCTGAGTTATAGGTGTTAGTATTTCACCAAAGGTTTTATCTCAATATTCGATGCCAAGCTAATGGTGGTAGTTGCCTCTAGTGCTTATGGTTCCTATTTTATGGTTGTAAAGGTGATGGCAGCGGTTATGGTTGTGGTAGCTAGGGTTGTACAATTTTGCTTCATTTTTTTTTTAAGTAGTGAATTCGGAAGGCATGGTGCAGGTGGCTAGGAAAGTTGTGTGATTGGCATAAAACCCTCTCTAATACCGACTAATGTAGTAGGATAGTGAAAGTAAAATAACTGCAAAATAAAGTCCACTCACTTGGCATAAAGATGTGAATTCATGGGTGTAAATTTGATATGGTGGTTGTGAAACTCGATATCATTCTGGGAATGGCTCGAAGCATATTGAAATATCATATGATATGATTAGATGATATTCTAATTTAAAAGACTTTTTAAAAAAGATTTTAATACTTAATTCCAAATGAAATTATAAAAGAGATTTTAATACCTAATTTCAAATGAAATTATAAAAGAGTAGTTTTAATTAATAAAATAACTTATATTAAAATAATAAAAGATCTCTTTCTTTATAATATCGTGAACCTATTTCCTCAAGTTAATTTAAATAGAAAAATTAAATTAAAAATAAAAAAAATTAAAACACGTACTTAATAAGACACAAATTAAAATAGAGAACATCAAAGAGTTGCAAAACAATTAAATCCTCAGGAAAAAAACAAAAAAGAAAGAAAAAGAGGCCTTACATCGTCCTAGAGGATGGTATCCGATATTTGAAGTTTATAGATTTTGGTGAAAAATGAATGGTTATTGATTAAAAACATATATGAAGATCATCGTCGTCAGATGCTAAACAAAGAGAGCCGGTTCATTATTAGCCGCCGAGCTACTCTCAATATCTTTTCTCCACTTAGAATTGGGAGATTCGCTCCGCAAGTGCAATGTATAATTTGATGATGAAGAAGAAAAGGATCCACGCTTTTTGGTAACTCTGAGCGGCGGAGTAACATTGGAGCCGATGAGGTGAGGAAAATTAAGCTTGGCTTTTGATCCCCGCATATTGAAAGCGGCTCTGTCATAAGCCAAAGCGGCACCCTCGGGGGTATCATAGGTGCCCAACCAAACTCGTGCACCATTCTTCTTATTCGGGTCCCTTATCTCCGCCGCAAACTTACCCCACGGCCTCCTCCTGACACCTCAATAAAACACTCGTACATGACTCTCATGTGTCGCGGCCCCTGTTGTTCCATCACTTTGATCATCAAGTTGACGACGTTGACCAAAGGAGATCCACCCCCCGTTAACGGCGTCGTTTAGAGCTTTGTAAGCCTTCAGATCCATCTCGTTAGGGGAACTTCTGAAGCTTGAATTAGTTGGGGAGACGATTAAAGGATCATCATTTACACTGACGCTTGTTTCAGAAGGAACATTGTCAAAATCGTCGTTGAGAAGATACTGGCGGATTGACTCCAACATAGCAAATTCTGACTCGGAGACACTATTTTCTCTGTACATCTTTTTTTTTTTTTGGTTGTTTGGGGGGGGGGGGGGGGAGTGTAAGCTAAGTTTTGAGGGGTTTCTTGCTGGATTCGTGAGTGTTTTGTAAGTAATATATATAATTCAAAGAACTGAATGGCCGTAGACAATTTAATTGAGATCTCCTTGGCTAATTTATTTATTTATAGACACCCCATTATGTTATTTAATTGTTTCTCTTAATGCAAGTTTCCGTGAAAATTCGGTGCTGTCTGTCGCATCTGCACGTGGCATCCATGCAGGTGCACTTAGGGCTTCTGGTTCAAATCAATTGCATGTTTTGTGTGGATGGACTTTTATTTATTTTTACTCCTTTTTGTTTGTTTGTTTGCTTCAAACTTTTTCTTTAATCTTGGGTGAGTTCTAATTAATTTGATTCATTAGTAATCACTAATTAAATTGCATGATTCATACATTGTCGTCCTTGCTTATTCAGAATATTTGCTGCCACCAGTAATCTAACATGCATGTTTCCGTATGATGGCTTCACAGATATTGATAAGATATTTGCATTACCTTAGCGTTATTTTTTTTCGCCTTAAATAATTATTAGCAATCCTTAAAATAATTAATGGTGATATAGTGTGAATGCTTATGAGGAGCATAAAGTGGTAATTAATGAGGAATGAATGGGTTTTAAGAGCACTCAAGACTTTTCTATAATTTGTTCCATCAAGTTCTTTAAATTTAAGTTGAAATGTACTTCATCACTATCATCCTTTTCTTTTGTAACTTTTCAAACTTGAAGGGTTATTTGTCTCATTTTCGAAGTCCTTGAGAGAAATACGTGGAAGATTTAGCTGGGTTTAGGTCAAATATTTTTCAAACTGTTATGAAGAAATTATAATTTTATCAAATTTTAAGGGGAAAATCTACTAATCCCTTTTATTGCTTTACTTATATATACTCCAACTGAAGACGTCTCACGTGTTTCTTGTTTGTCATCAGCTCAGCCATAATGATGTTCCTAGCTAGTAAGCTCTTTTATTGCAGTCAATATGTTTATGGTAAGGTTGCAGATAATTCGTTGTTTTGCATGGCTATTGGCCACCTGTTATTCAAAATGGGGTGCCCCGAAAATATATTACTAATAATTATAAATGTAGAACAATAAGCGTGTGCAATTTCCAATTTATACTTTTAATAAATAACGTCAGGTACTGTCATGAATTTTTAACTTCATCGTCTGTATACGAATACCCGATTGCATGTTATAATCCCTCGTGCTTATTAAAATGCAAGTTAATGTATGGAGTGCACTATTCATTCGGGAGGGCATAAATGGTCTCATAAAACTACACGGGCCTCTAGGAGTCTTCGTTGAAAGATAAATAAACGAGATTAAAATTATTTTCAACCGGACATATATAAATGGTAGTTAATATACAAAAACACGAAAATAATAGATAGAGGTATAGACTACACATGTTAATAATTATTAATTTTTTAATAGTTTTAAAAAGTAGATGATCTTCACTTAAGATTATGAAAAGATATGTTTATTCGAATAGGAAAATCCATTTGTGTCTGGCAAGCACATGCATAATCATGTGATATCAACTATAGAATGATGCCTTCAAATCCAAAGCATGCGTTTCACATTTTTCTATACCTCTTCCATGATCTCTTTGAATTTTAGAATCACATGAAGTACATATGATAATAACTATTTTAATTGCTTTCATTGCCTCGATCGCAAGAGCCTACGGGAATGGTAATTACCGTGTTCGCTTGAGGCTAGTGCAGTTTATTTTGGTGGCTAAATTGACCATCACTCTCTGGCTACATATTGAGGAATTATCTAGTGAATATCCTAGCATGCACGATGCATGATTGGAGATCATTTTAGTTCCAATAAATTTAACTGAAAGAAATTTAAAAATTGATGACAACTTATATTTCTTTAAAGATATTGAAATATTGTTCTCTCTACATGTCATAATATCTTTTTTTTTTGGGAGGAAAAAAATTAGAAAAACTGTTCTTTCAAACAACAAAGTTGGCTACATGACCAGGGCAAAACTAAGTATAATGTCACAAGGATTGAAACTTGGAAAAAAAATAAAAAAAGCTGATTGAGTTGAAGTTTTATCAATCAAAAAAGAGAGAGTTCTCTATGTTATTCGACTAAATTAATCAAAACTTTTCTGATATTTCAAAACACAACTATATTCTCCAAGTGTAAAATTTTTTATTGATCTTACAATTTTATCATTGATGGTTGTTTGATATTTAGAATACGAATATCTTTAATTAATTAATTAAAGTACTTTAAAAATAATTAATTAAAAAAATTAAAATTAAAATTATGAGAAAAATCAAGTGAATTGTCATATCTTTTAATGAATTCTGAAATTTTCTCGGAATTTATTAAAAATTAAATGTAAAATTAATATACGCACTTTTTTAGTATAAAAAATTTGAAACAATAAATATAATTTTTATTGTTTCTAATACCCTCAACTCATTGTTCTCCAAAAAATAATATATTTATATTTATTTTGCATTCTATTTTTCAGTTAATGTGAAAAGCATTTTGAATTAATTGGAAAATTATGAAAAATCTCTTACTTTTTTCCAATAATCTGGAATTTATGTTTTTAATTAACTATGATTAAAAACTATTCAATTAATCAAATAATTAAATTATTCAAATTCCCAAATCAAACAATAATGAGGTAAATGATAAAATCAGCAAAAAAGTTCACCTCTAGAGGGTTTGGATTTGTTTTAAAATATAGGGAGGTTTTGATTAGTTTGGTAACTACACAAAAGGGGGTTTCGCTCTTTTTACGTTATATGCATAAATGTATAAAAATGTATATACCCCCTAATTCTTCGGGCCACACCACTGTTCCTGCCTCCGTATTCGTCACAGCTTCTTCAACCTTATAAAATGTATAGTCGAGTGTGATGAGATTATTTTGTTTTTATTTGTGGCGATTTAGGGTGGAAAGCTCGTAAGCTTTGATTTTGTTCAAAGCAACTTGTGCGACTGACTTGATAAATTTTGTTTGTTATTTACTGGTTTAGGTTTTGGGATCAATTGTTCTGTTGCTGAACATGGTTGAGGAGGAGCAAGTCAATTAACAGTTTTTGGACCCCAAATATCCGAAAAATCCATTTGAGCATTACCCGTATTTGAATCCACATATATCTTTAGTCTTGATTTGGATGCGGATGCTGATACAAAATTATTAATAATTATGCATATAACGATATAGCTATATTCAGGTACGTTTCCCATGTCTAATTGTATAGGGAGTGACAGACTCATAATTTCCATATATTTAGTGTTCCGGTTGTTGGATTGTTATACATTTAGCTGGTAATCTAACTAGAGTACGTATTTAAATCACTCATTTATCTTAGGCATCTTTAGAAGTTATGCCCATGCTCTACACATTTTTTTCTTGTTTCTTTTCTTTTTTTTCCCCCCAGAAAAAAAAATGATTTACATAGTTAGGTCACCTAAATGTGTTTAAAATTGGTCGCTACTCTCGTATTAAATCGAAAATGGGGACAAAAGGTTCCGAAGATCTCTGAAAAATTATTTTTCGAATCCAAACCAAAGATCTTGTGTGATTCCAAACTTGATCTCTTAAGATTTTTTTCGTTTTTTTCAAAAACTAATTAAACTTTATATGAGGGCAATAACATAGTCGAATAATGCTCCATAATCAAGTTGACGAAATCGCGAGAGAGAGGTCGGTTAACAATATATTTTGTTGCCCAAAAATCGTGGCGGCGAATCTTGATTTTTGTTTATAAAGTCTTACTTAAATTTGTACTACAGAGAACCATGTGCGAGTAATTTATAATTTTTTAATTTTAACATTTTCTAATGCCTTACGGAAATCGTGTTGTGTTCTTAAACAACTTTGATTCTTTCCCTACAACTTAAAAAAAAAAACAAAAACAAAAACAAAATCAAACAAACAAAGAAAAATAAAGCTCAAAGTAATCAAATGTTACGATTAAAAACAATAAATCAAGACAAAATTATTATAAAGGAAAATTACTGTAAATAAAATAACATTTAACTCAAAATTAATAAATCAAATAATGTTACAGAAGTATCTTACGGTAGAACCAAAAATCAATTTGTTGAAAAGAAAAGAAATCGTCTATATTGATCTGAGCTCCAATGCAGCCACTAGAATGGTTTAGGAGAACCTCTTCAAAGAAGAAGAATAAAAAAAAAAAAAGAAAAAAAGAAAAAAAAGAAAAAAAAAGAAATAGTTTAGAAGATGTTAAAAATTGAGTTAGTATTTTAAAATATTAAAATCTCACGTTATTTAGACATGAGAACTTTAGTTAATTTATAAATAGAAACTAAAATATAATGTGATAATTAACCTATAAAGAAGAGGCTCACGCACACGAAACTAAGATAAAAATCTCAAGTTGCTCGGACATAAGAGTTTTAGTATAATTTGATTTTTCCAACAAAAGAAAACAAAGTTAAAGTAAAAACACATATGTCATCTTCGCAGTAGCATATTTTAATGACTTGCTATCCGAAAGATCTTTGATTAGAAAATTTTCCCATGCTTTACGAAAGTTGTACTTGATGGCCACATATAATTGACAAAACATAAGAAAATCGTACGTACATTAATCAGTGGACTGGGGACAAGTTATGAATAACCAGTTGTTACAATTGAGGCTCATCAAATCACCTAAACGATACATGAAGCAGAGTAGATACATTATTTATATATATATATACATACAGATGCGCGCACGCACAACATTCATATTAATTAAAGGAAAATTAATGTCAATTACTTAAAAATAAGTAAAAATATTATTTCTCAGCTAATTAAACCCAAATTTCGGAGATTTAATCTGCAGTGATGGATGAGGATGACGAAGCAGAGGGCATATTCTTTTTCGTAATTCCGTGAGGCTGAGGCTCAACGTTTGAGGCAATAAGGCTTGGAAAATTAAGCTTGGCTTTTGAGCCGCGCATCTTGAAAGCGGCTCTATCATAAGCCAACGCGGCAGCCGCAGGCGTATCATAGGTCCCCAGCCAAAGTCGCGAGCCATTCCTTTTACGATCCCTTATCTCCGCAGCAAACTTTCCCCACGGCCTCTTCCTGACACCTCGATAATTTACACGCACGTGAATCTCACGTGTCGTCGTGGCTGCCTTCTGTAGACGAAATCCACTGGCTTGAGCCTGAGGTGGAGGCTCAGGCGTCGACTTTCCATCGATTTAATCAAACGAAATCCACCCCTCCTTAACAGTGTCGTGTAAGGCTTTGTAATCCTCCATGATTCATTGGATTGAATCAGAGTTAGGGTTTGAGTTCAAGAGTTTATGTGTATCACTGAAGCCGAAACTTTAATCTGTAAACCTTCAACTTAATATGCCAGGGAAGATGATGCTATGATTTTGGAATGTTTTCTTGGATTTGAGAGTGATTTGTGTATTTTTCAATTAATTGCAGTGCCTGAAGATTTTATAAACGTTTTATTATATAATTATTTCTGTTAGCGTGCATTTCCAAGAAATTTCATTGCTGCATTTCCATGTGGGGTTGCGGGGCTGGATTTTAAATTTCTCATTTCGCGTTTTATATATGCTTGGGTTTTTATGTGTTTTAAACCTTGTTCTCATTTTTGTTCTCTTTTTTATTGATTACTAATTTTTACTATTGAGTGAAATATAATTGGTAAACGCTACATTACGATACGTGTCTAATAATATATAATAAAATTAATAATAATTTTATTATGTGTTATTAAACACGTATGTTACGATAAATGGTAACGTGGCCACTTCTAATATAATTTGATTAATTCGTACTGACGAAAACGATTCATTCATCGATCGTTCTCCCATATCTGAAATTATTCGGAACAAATAGTCATAGGCACAGGTATAGACACATACACATGCACCATGCATGGCTCTCCACTCCCTTAGTTTTGAAAGTCAAGTATGTCGGCTAGCCTAGTGACGTGACCTCTGGGAATGGGCTGGATTTTCTTCTCTCTGCTCTGGATCGAAAGTGATTCTATTACGGCGGCGCTCACAATCCTGAATAGCTCCAACTTTCAAACTTCAATATATATATATATGTATATGAAGTCCATTAATTCTGATATAATTCTTATTAATTCTTAATAAATAATATAATTGTCTTCTGTGCTTTTTTACGGCTCTCGTAATATGTAATTATTTTTATGCATTATTGCTTAGCTGACACAGGCGTCCCTTATCTTTGTTTTACTTGCTGTGATGATTTAAGGCGTTAAAAACTTTTAATACTTAAATAAAGAGCGATTTAAATGACGGAAGGTTTCTTTCAACTTAAAACTTCGATTAAAAAGGTGACTTAATTTTTATTTATTAGATCCATTTAATCAAATGGTAGATGGATGAACACGTAATATTACTTAACTTTTTAATTTTCATTTCCACTCACTGTAAACCGATCGTTGAATACTTTCCAGTTGCGCTCTTCAACTCCGGAACAAATCAAGTAAGCGTTGGTGCAGTATTTGCAATGTACTCTGACACTCAAGTCTCAAGTTAAAGGTTGAAAGAAGGAACTCAAAAAAGAGCTGAATGAAATTAGAGTATGAATTGTATGAGAATTTGGCTATCAAATATTTCTAAGGAAAAACGATAGAAAAGATAGCTGCTACTTATAGAACTTTGCAGATTAGATTCATCTGGATCTGATCTCGTTCATTCATTCTAGGGATTGAATTGATCCTTTAATTTTAAAATTGTGATGGTTATATCCAGTGGATCAACACTTGCCATGTGATTTTCTAATGAATTAAGTGATCATGCTGGGTGTTTTTCTAGTTGTTTCCAGAGTTCATAAATAATTTGTTTCACTCGTTTATCTGTCGCGTTGTATATTTTAATGATTGACGTGATCGCTGGAACCACAATATAAATGGCCTGGTGCAGGTGACTAACTTTATCGCAATCACATTGACTATTCGGCCAGTACATGCAAAAGCTTGTATAAAGATATTAAGGGATTCCATAATTTTTTTTCCTTTTTTTCTATATATATTTTTTTTAAGAATAGGGGATCCCCTAGAACCTGTAGGTTCTGGTAAAAGCCACTTCTTCTGCAGCTCTTACTGTGATAATGTTTTCATGATAGTAACAAGTTTCCATAGATGAGATACCAACAAAAGGGAATACACATGAAACGAACTCAACAAGTCCCATTTAAATAAATAAATAAATAAACTGTTGCTTTGGATATCATATTTGCTCACTCATATGTGAACCTTACAAATCAAACAGTTTCAAGTAGCAGGTACTTTAGCATCACATAGAAGTTAAAAAGAAATATTTTCTTTTTTAGAATGTTATTTTTTAATTGTTAATATTGAATAATGATGTTTGTGTCGGTGAAAAATCATAATTTTTCTTATAAAAAATATTTTAGGACCGATCTCATATAATATATAAGAAATTTGTAATCCAGAAAATCATACCTTGATAATATAAGAAGATGAATGACACCAAATAATAAATCTGCCACCAAACGATCTTCTAGGTTATGACTCAAGTTTGATCTGTACTGAACGTGTGGACGTTCGTTTCACCACTCTCAAAAATCTCTGGCTTCCTTTCTTCAGTGTTTTTCTCAAAAAGACGTCTCTCTCTCTTTTTTAAGAGAAAATAATACTTATATATAATATTACCCTCGTTAAAACTCTCATTTATGTTATCCTTATTATATAATAATTCAAAATATTAAATATATTATATTTAATATTTTTCCTTTCTACTTACGTAAAAGTAGAAATAAAGTGTGACAACTTTGAGGTCCACCTTGTAAATATCATCTGGATCCCATTTACTCATAAATCATTCTAACAAATATTATATTTGATCCTTTATACTTGGGTTTTATCATTTTTTAAAATTGTGATGTCAATTAAATATCCAGTGAATCATTCAACACTTGCCATGTGATTTTCTAATGAATTAAAATAACTTAATTATTTAATTCCAATTTTTCCACTATAAGATTTTCCAGAGTTCATAAATAATTTGAATAATACTCGTTTATCTGTCGCGTTGTATCTTTTTATTTTAATTAATTAAATTGATGATCGCTGGAACCAATCAATTTAATAACATTTTATTGATGCAGTTTTCTTTAATGATCATTTTCAATATATTATCGCAATCACATTGACTATTCGACCAGTACATGCAAAAGCTTGCATAAGGTTATTAAGGGATTCCATAATTTTTTTTAAGAATAGGGGATCCCCTAGAACCGGTAGGTTCTGGTAAAAGCCACTTCTTCCGCAGCTCTTACTCAAATGAATAAACCACAATCATGAAATTACAATTAACTCAAGATTAAGATGAGATAAAATCAAAAGGGATTTAAGTTTGACAGTTAATAAAGGTTAATTAAATATCAAAGTCCCATTTAAAATAAATAAATAAATAAACTGTTGATTAAGATAAATCATTAAATGAATTTATTACAGTTTATACCTAAATAAAGTGTCTAACTTTATTTATCAACTGCAAATTCAATTTATCAAATCATAAGATAACTTGTATTTATATCTTTTGTGAATCCATATAGTGATCACATAAATACATATAATATGATTAAATAGATTTTACTCAAAAATTAATGCAAATAAGATATCTAAATAAAATACCTCAATTATTTTATTAATAAGAAAAAATATTTATTATAATTAAATAAACATATATGCTTTTAAAGAGCATATTTTTCCAACAGTTTGTACAGAAGAAGTATAAATAGTTAGCACAAATTATATGAGACAATAAAAAAAATGGTCATGTATTAAATACATTTAGTATATTAGTTTTCATAATGTATAAACACCGCCGAATTTGGGTTTTGTAGAAATTACTTGGCGTGGCTTTCTTTCCGTTTGAAAATATGAACAATTTCAAACCTAAAACAGGGCAAACGTCGGGTGCTTTCATGAAGTCAGAGTCTTCAAACATGTATTCATAATTGCTTCTACTTTAATTTATTCGAGATTTTCCATCTCTACGAATGACTAATTCTCATTTGGATTTTAAAAGATGTTCCGCGTATAAAGTTAATAATTGTAAATAATTTGTCTTTTATAATAATTTAATGAAATAAATGAGCATATTTGTAGAATGAATTTTTTTTATTAAAAGATGGACAAAAAAATATTGATAATTGACACACATTAATAATATGTTGCTATTAGGAGCAATATATAAAGAAGGTAAATTTTACTCTAATTAATTCATGAGCGCAAATTTTCAATTTATACAAATATTTGAAATATGAAAAAAATGATACAATGGATATAATTTGAAAATAATAATTGATTAGTAAAGATGACTTAATCAATCTTTCTTACTCAATAACAAACTTAGATATAATCAATCACTTAATTAATTTTTTTCTTTTGTTTCTATTTAATTCTTATTAAAGCTAACAGTGGTTCATCACTTGGGCTTTAGCCAGTGATGAACCATTACTTTCAAAATTAAAAAAGGACTTATCACTATTCAAGTATTCATAAATTTAATCTCTTTTAATTATGTAAATAATTATTTAGAGTTAATTTATAAATTTCTTTTTATGAAATATAAAACGGAGTAAAAATATCCGTCCTTTATTAGAGTTATATATTTAGGTATATATTTCATAGAATTAATGTAAGAATATAAGTTTTAATTATATATATTGATTGTAAATATTAATATAATATCTGTTATAATGTAACTATAAATATCTATACAATACCATAATCTAATATGTAATTAATATTTAAAAAAAAAAAGCTTAAAGTGCAATCTCGAACCTACATTATTGCAATCTTCACTGGCAGAGTATCGATAAAATCAACTCATCAGTTCAATCTCGTGGGGATGGCAAAGAGAATCGAACAACCGCTGTCAAAGGGGAAAAAAAAAATACGATGATTCAGTTGGATTAGTTTCAGTTTTAAAAATTAATAGAAACTGATCAATTCATGGAAAGAATAAAAAAAAATCACAAAATATGAGGTGCTAACTGAAACATTAAACTGGAATAAAATCAAATCGGCAACCAAATGGTTGGTTCGATTTTATGTAGTAACTAAAGAATGATTAGTTGAATTCAATTCAAAACCAAATTAAACTGAATTGATCCGTGCCCACCCCTAAAATCTTTTAATTAATTAAAGTTAAACGGAATTAATATTATGTGATATAACTTATAACTAACATTGGTTCATATATTTACCCTCAGAAATCAATCCAGATGCCAAAATCCTACGTAGTGCAAATATTCTTGCAATCACGGCAGAAATGTGTCAAAAAAGGCTGCATATCACGTGGCGTGATCATGAATGAACTTGGCACGATTTGCGTGAAAATTAGATATCTTTTATTCAAAGAACGGAGAATTATTATATTGTTGTGTTTGACCATGTAGTAGACAATATTAAAAATCTTGAAATTGCCACGTGTAGTCGTTCATGGCAAGCAATAATAATAAAAAAAAAACCCATGACTGTCACGTTCTGGTTGGATTCAAGGTGCTTATCGTAACGTGTGATTAGGTTTACTGTATTAAAATGTTTTGTCGTAATTTTTGAACAGGTCGCCTCTTATGGAATTTCTCTAAGTTTAAAATGTTTAACTGTAGAGCTCGAAGTAAAAATATCATATTCATACGGAAAACCAATTGGTGATAGTAAGGAATTTTGAAGTAAAAGTTGTTATATTACTTTCAAAACCAATTTGTGATAAGAGAATAGACACTGACCATTTAATTTCATTCTCTTGTGGTCGTAAGAGTGGTTGTTGGACCCATAAGGCCAACAATTTTAGTTAAATACTCAACAAAATTAACATATTCCTTTCTCCTAATTTAATAGTAATATTAATAGCAATAGTAGTAATAGTAATAATAACACTCTATTTTTTAACTAACACACACACATATATATTTAACAAACACATACACACACATATATGTAATTATTCTCAAATGCAAGTATTCATATTTTTTTAATGTGAACTCACTTCTAAATTTTATATTTTAAAAAATTAATATCTGAATGAGTTATAAAATTTTATAATTTTAAAAAATAATCTTATTTAACATAATTATTAAATAAATCGAATTCGAATTTTTTTTAACATATCAGGTTAGGCCTAAAGTTTGAGGCCCAGAAATCAGGTTATGTACTAAAATTTCTGGGGCTTAGCTAATTAACCGTAACAAATTGGTTTATTGTTTGCTATGTACGTCAATTATCACAGAGCTCGCTGAAGCCGGTACAATTTTCATAAATGCCCGTCCACTTTCTCTTAATTTTAATATGGTCCAAAGACCTTTGGAATTTAGCCCATTAACAATACAATTCTGCACGATTACATTCTCATAATTTGGAGATACATGGCATATGACAGGCGATGTATTACTTTTTTCACTCAGTGTGACCTCCGGCTTTTATATTTATATTTCGATTGTTTTCCTATGGTTATCTTTTGCTGGCTCTCTACCGTTTGTAAGTCGCAATATTTTTTTAATTTAATAAATTTATCTCTTTGAGGCTAATTAATAAAAATGAAAATCAACAATTAATTTTTCCATTCAAACATCAGTAGTTATGAGAGTATTTTATTAATTCAGGAGCAAATGATACATTTAGGTAGTTTTTGAGAGTCTCAAAAGTGATTCTAAAAGGTTGAAATCTAATTTTGAAGTTTAGTTATTTTTTAAAGAAATTATTTTTGGATAATCATCCCATCCTATAATAAATTAAAGAAGAAGTAATTTTTCATAATTTGATTTTAAGAATTAGTGTTATTGATTGCTTTTGAGAGATTTAAAAATGATTTTTAAAATCTAAAAGCTAATTTTGGTGCTTGGCAAAAAATAAAAAATAAAAATAACTTTCATCAAAATCAACCCTTCTACATCTGATTTTAAAATTAAATTCTAATTTTGAGAATTAAATTTATCATTTAATATAATTTTATAAATATCCATACAATTATTACTTAAACATAAAATTATCCCTGTTTAAATTGAAAATAAAATTGATATTCTAATTATTTTTTTATTATAATTCATGTATTATTTTCGTTTACCTATGTCTTCCTTATATTTTACATTATATCAAAAGTTCTTTATGGTAATATATTATAAATTTTATTTTTAGTTAAAATTATTATAATATATAATTAAAAATATTACATATACATGTTTTTATATGTGTAATAAATTTCATCCTATGTTATGTATATTTTAGTCATTTATTTTCTCACATCAGTTTAATAGTAAATTTTATCAAACACCAACCAATTACTGCTTTTAAAACTCATAATATTTTTTAAAATAAAATTTATCCAATACTTAACTTTTTTTTTACAGTTAATTATTTATAAAGCACAATTATTTTAAAAGCTATAGCACTCTCAAATTGAACCTTAATATAATTTTATATATATCCTCATGTATTATAAAAATATAAAATTATTTATGAAAAACAATAAGGACTGCTAAAAAAAATACCAAAATTAATTGTTTGGTACAGCGATTGTAAAGTAGTTGTGTCTGTTATTTATAAGTTCTTTTTATAATTTCTATTGAAACTTTGCATACACATTTTTTTATTAAAATAAAATTATTGATAAATTAATATGCAAAAAAATATAATTAACGAGGAGGTATTTAGTTCTTTTGAATAATTTTTCTTTATGTGGTCATTGGTGCTCCTGTGCATATTATCATGATTGAATAGAGCAAATATTTAACAAGAGGTATTAGCACGGTAGTGTAAACCTCATCTTGCGTACGCAGCTCCAAACATAAAGACGTCCAGTAGGTTATAAATAGTGTGGAGATACTCTCCTATCTTCAAACACAAAATCACTGACGAGTCCCAAAAACCGTTCTAAAATCTTCCATTTTCCTTCTAATTTGAACCCAAAAAAAAAAAAAGGTATGTCCAGAGAAAATATTTCCAATTCAGAATTTGCTCTCTTAGAATCAATCCGCCAGTATCTTCTTGGCGATGAGTTCGACTACCATTCAGAAACAACAATCAATATTGATGAAAGTTTATATTATTCCCCATCTAATGCGAGCTTCAGTTGTGTCTCCAATGACTCTCAATCACAAGAGGGCGATTCTAAACCTAATCCTAATATCAATGGCACGGCAAAGGCTTTGATTAATGAAATTAGTACAGACGTACAAGCAACAGTGCTAGTTACGCCAACTCAGCCACTTGAGACAAATAATTACCGAGGTGTGAGGAGGAGGCCGTGAGGAAATTTGCAGCGGAGATAAGGGATCGTAAGCAGAATGGCGCTCGAGTTTGGCTTGGGACACATAACACGCCTGAGGATGCTGCGTTGACGTATGACAGAGCCGCTTTCAAGATGCATGGAACCAAAGCGAAGATTAATTTTCCTCATCTTATTGGCTCTAATAATAAGCGTGGGCATCTGGAGCCTTCTTCTTCTTCTCCTTCTTCTTGTTTGTAATCCTCATCCACTGTCCAGAGTGAATCCCCGAAACCCAAACGGATCAGGATGAATTAATTTAATGGGGATTAGCTCTGGCTGGGACTGGGTTTTCCTTTCAAAATGAATCGTACCCTTCTAATTTTTTTCTTTCTGTTTTGAAAATATAAAATATCAATTCATCAACTTTTTGTAGGTAGTGTGAATTTGAAAAATTATACTACATCGATGAAATTCAAATTCGGGCTAAACGAATGTGAGGGATCCCTATCAAAAGCATTACTCGAATACTATATATTCTTAATTATCTCCGGTAATTTGATTAATTACTTTAACAATGAAAAACTTGTAAAAATTGAGTATATATTTATGAATGAAGATGTAAATTTGGCAGTTACTAATTATTTTTTTAGAATTGGCCTCGTAGATTGCTGACTCCGTACATGATAATAGAAAATTGAGTAACCCCATTCATGTCACATTTGGGTTTTTAAACTTTATAGGGCTATGGCGTTATAACCGAAGTCAAGGGGGCAGATCACTAAGGGTAACAAGAACAAGACTTAAAACATAAATAAAATCATAATATTTTCAATCAAGTTGGGGCAGCTCACCCCACTTGCCATACACTGCCACCATCTCTGAATTAATGTCACTGATACTTTGTTTATCACTCATGCTGGTTTAATAGTAGTTTAATCAGGTTACTTGGACGTGTCGTTTGAAGTCAAGCTCTGGCTTTATTTGCAAGGAGCATTGCAAGGCTTAGCTCTTGAGTTTGAGCTTTACTGGGTATGTGAGTTAATAATTAAAAAAAAAAATTGTACAATAATTTTTAAACAGTTTTTTAGTTCAATTTTTTTAAAAATTAAATTTTTTCCTTCTCATTTCTTTTTTTTTTTAAAATTATTAACTAACAATATTTGTCATTCTAAAAATTAACCAACCTTTTTTATATTTTCACAATTTCCACTTCATAATCACTCCAATGTGAAATAGATAAAAAAGCCTAGGCCAGCCCAAGTTTAGACCTGCAGATTTGGGCCTAACCCTCACGTATAAGTCTGGACACATGCTTAAGTAAAAAAGCTCAGACTAGGCCCAAACCCACTATTTTGTAAAAAAATTAAATTTAAAAATTAGAATAATATGATTAAAATTGAAAAAATAATATAAAATAAAATAACTTAAATTCATAATTTATAAATCAATAATAATTCAAAAAAGATAAAATTATAATACAAAACTCTTTCTTATGCTTCAATTAATCAATAGAGTATTTAAAATAAAAAATTCAGTATAAAAAAATTTAATTTTTAAGCTTTTATTTACTTTATTTATGGTTTACTTAGAAATATTAATTTTTTAATTTATTTATAATTATAATAACTTGTTAATTATTAATTCATTTTAAATTTACAATAATTTTAAGAAATTAAAAAATAAATAAAGCCTGAACCCGACCCTTGTGGTTGTTTTAAGGCGGGCATGGATTTGGGCTTAAAAAATTCTGGCTCAAACTCGCTTTTTGCCATCCCTACTCGAATGTCTTAAAATCTCAAAATCACTCTAATGCCAGCTTTTCCCTGTCGAAATCAATATATATTACTTATCTCATATTATGTTTATAATATCCAAAAAATCTCCTTGGTACAAAAATTTAAAGAAAAAGAGAAGTAAATGGGTTGCTTGAAAATTTGCTTGGGAATATAAAATATATATTTATTATAAGAAAAATATTTTAAAAAAGGATTATAAGAAATCACATCAAAATATATATTTCTTATTTTCAATACTTAAGTTTTTATTTTCATTTGAATGATTTATTTAATTTATTATAAATATAAAAAAGTATATTGAAAATAATGGCAATATTATAAATTATGTTGCCAAGAGTCAAATTGTTATTATGAAAACAATATGGAATAAGTGATATATATTGATTCTAGTAGAGGAAAATTAAAATATCCCTAATATAGCTCAATCGATTTGAAATTTGAAAATATTCAAATTCAAAAAGTAATTTTGTCATCATTTCTACTATTTTTAGTTAATATCATTGAATTGCATGAAGTCAGTAAATCATAACAAAGTGGTCTAACCATTTATTATATACTATGTGTAGAAAAATTTTCATTAACAGGATGAGTGTAATTGTTAATCGTCATGAAATTTCATTATATATATATATATATATATATATATATATATATATATATATTTAAAGTAAACTATATAATGATAAAGGAGTTACTGTCTTATAATCCATATAAGATACAAGTCTCTCTACTAATAATAGTATTCACAATTCAATCTCTGAAAGGTTGTAACTAAATCCTAATTAAATTTCATTTATCTTGACAATTGACTCTCTAGAGCCTACTTTATATAAGAGAAAGTATATGTCTATCATTGCTCTTATAATGACATTGCTCTTAAAATGAAGGACAATAATCAATAAAGCTAGTATTTGCTTTATATTTATATGCACATAATGGTTATAATTCTTACCATGTCATAATGATCCTCATTCTTGCTATTTGTTTATCTCATAATAATTTTGATTCTTACTATATATTTATGTCATCATTATAGTAATAATTCTTGTTATATATGCATTACATGATGATTTTTTTATCATTGTTTGATCGAAAATAATTTTTGTCAAATTTTCTATTAGAGTTTTATCCTTTTTATGAATGTCGTGAATATATATTTTACTGAATGTTTATAGCATACTATCTAATTTGGGAGTATTCATAGAACTAGGGGTTTAATTGAACTTGATTTTTTGGACAAAGTTATAATTGAACTTGACTATGACTTACGAGGCAATCCTGATTGATCTTTGTACCAATGGTTGAAACACTCAATAGGAAAAAAAAAAAGAATCATTTATATACTCTAAATTTATTATGTTATAAAAAAATACAACATTTTAAGGGTGTATCAATTGTCTACTCTAAATTGACAAAAGTTGTATGCCGACCATTAAATCGTTAGATACCATTTAAAAGTTAATGAAATTATAGTGAATTGATAATTTAACTCTTGAAATTTATATTAAAATAAAGAAACATTATCACTTTTATACTCTTCAATTCTCTTATTATCACTTATATATTCTTAAATTATTACTTATATTATATGAGAAGACTAGATTATCCTTCTTACGTCATCATATTTAAATGATAACAAATGACTTAGTAGATAATAGATATATTTTGTTAACTTAGAGTAAATTACTGATGTACCGTGAAAGTATTATGGTAAGTTTGATAATTGAGTAAACTACAAATATACAATTGATAATTTTCCAAAAATTATAAAAAATTAAGCTTAGCTTCGAAGCTTCGCATCTCGAAAGCAGCTTGATCATAAGCTAATGCATTAGCCTCGGCCTTATCATGCGTCCTGAGCCAAACTCTTGTACCATTCTTCTTTGGGATCCTTGTGCATCTACTATTGTTCTCAGTGGCGAATTTAGAAAATTAATTTACTAAGGCCAAATTAAATAAAAATAAAAATTAAAAACTTAAATATATAAATTTGAATATATTTTTTTATTTAATATAATCTCTAGTTAAAATATGACATCCATAATTCAATAACGGGGAATTATAAATATTTTCACTGTAGATTTTTTAAGTTAAAGTATAATTTTTACATTTAAAAATATTAGTTTAAATTTTAAAGGATGAAATTATCTAATAATTTAACTAGGACTATTGATAAATATATTAATTTTTCTTTATGAAATAAAGAATTTTTTTTTTTAGTGGTGAGCCCCTACTGATCATCTTGTGAATCCGCCTCTGGTTGTTCTTCACTTCCATCAAAGAAAATCCACCCTACGTTAAAGCCTCTTTGGAAGCTTTAACGTACTGTTCGTTAAAGATTGATCACTTCTGCGGCTTGATCACTTCCATCTACTGTTCGTCAAAGCTTCTACGGAAGCCTTCGTGTCGGCGTCATTGACGTTAGGGTTAGAGTTAAATTATCACCCTAAAAAAAAATTCTTATGTACATTTGAGGTATATATAAGTACAACAAACCAATACAATCATAACACGTATACAAAAGATAATGATTCTATTAATTTCTAAGTTGTAATAGATAACGTTTTAACTGGATCTTCGTTGTCCGATTTGAAACACGTGATGGTGGGCCTTGGCTTAAGGCATGGGCTTGAAAGAAGGCATTTCCCTGTTTGATGCCTGTTTGCATTTAATACTGGGTGATGCCTGTTTGATTTCTGGCCCGGTCATGAAAGAGTATAACCATGGAGCCTTTTCCCTGTTTGCCTCTTAGCAGAATTTTATCTCTAATAGAGAGAAGGCTTCCATGATTTCGAGGAAGAGCAAAAATTTCATTATTCTTTTTCAGGGCTAGCTTTTTTTTTGTGTTTATTTTTTTAAATGTGTTGAACCTCTATTTTTTAAAAAAAATTTTATTCTAACGATTAATTAAAAGAATCTTTTAAAAATAATTGGTCAAGACGCACTTATGATTAGATACATTATGAATAAAACTTGAAAGTAATTCCTCCATCGTAATCATCGTTAGTTAATATTAGAGTATGATGAATCGTGAGCCACCGTAACCCAGCCTCACGTAAAGACCTGCTTTTGGGTGTAAAAGAAAAGTTTTTTAAGTCTGACGATCAGCAAACACATTCGTCGAGAGTCACTGACAACATCAACAATACAAACACATCATAAAGCGAACTCATGATCCGCGTATAACGTCCTCAATTGGGCCGGATCCCCAGGAAATAAATTAATCATGTGTCATAATCATGTGTCATAATTAAACCTTCATTATTATAACATTATTGAGTTCAGATGAATCTCTGCTTTATATGTAAGAAAGAAAAAACATGATGGGCTGTAAATCACTGAATCACGAAATCGTCTGTGTAACTAGAGCAATCGGTTTTAGATTTTAGTTATTTTCTGACAAGACAAGACATATATACTTTTTCTGCCAAAAAAAAAAAATTTGGTCACGCTTCGAGTAAAAACAATAATTGAAATTCTATTTTTTTGCATAAACGCTGGCCTATACAGCAACTATGCAATGGTTAATCACATGGTGTCGCGCGTTTGTATAACTATTTATTTTCAGTTTTCAGCCTGCCTATACAACTTTAAGGACCGGAGAAAAAATTTTATGGTCGACCTCATTGCCCTATGCTGAAATTCGGCGAAATTAGATTCCCACTAAGAAGGAATCTAGCTTCACTCAATAAAAAAGAAAAAAAAAAGAGAAAAATAAAAAATAAATAAAAAAAAAACTAAATTTCCCACCAAAGAGAAATACTTAAATTTTATTCTTCAAAGGTCTATGACTTTAACTTATATTCAAAAGTTAGTTTGTTGCCTCAACACTTGAAAATGTAACATGAGTTTATTTGTGCATGAGTTTGGCTCTAATACCATAATTAAAAACTAACCTAAGAGCTAAGTATTAAATTACATTTTTCTTATTAGCTTAGAAACTATTCTTAGTGAACGTGAGACAACATCATCAACACTTATGAGATTGTTTTTTTTAAAAAAAAATGATAGCTGTAATTGTTATGTATTCAGAATCTCTTCCCTCTTTAAGCAGGGATTGACGTGTCAGTTACAAATGTTAAAGAAAAAAAAAAAAAAAACTTCAATTGCATAGTCTCGAGCGGGGATTAATCTATCATTTCTGTCCTTCCATGCTTGTTCTGTTTCAGTACTTCTTTTTTCTTTGGGTTTGATGTTATGAATTTATGCGCAGGTGATCATTCAAATCCAGAGTTTCTAAATGTATATGAAGTCTCCAAATTCACATTTCGTCTCTTCAAAAAAATGATACGGGGTATATTGTTGTTATTATTTTTCAGTTTGCAATAATTCCTTTAGGCCGTCACTATGACCGAAAGATGTCCTAAATCATTGATATATGAATTACATTTTTTGTACAAGTTATTGCCGTTCTTTTTTTCTAATATATTACGCGATACATAATAATAATATATGGGTAACGTGTTACTAGGCACTGTTGACTCTTTTTGATCTTTTATTTTGGAGAAATTGTCAATTTCTTTCTATTGTGATATATATATAATTTGAAGAAAAAAAAGGGGTGAATAGGTAATTTGCTTTTTTTTTTGTGAATTTAGATATACACTTATTATAAGAAAAGTATGTAAAAAATAACAAAAAATAACAAAAAAGTATCTTATTATTCATCTTTTGTCCACGGGGCCAAAATATATATTTTCTATTATTAGTACTTACAAAAATATTTTAATTTTTATTTGTATGATTTATTTGATTTACAATAAATATGTACAAAAGTGTATTTGAAAGTAAGATAATATTATAAAATTATACTTCTTAGAGGGCTATTTGTTATTATCAAAATAGTAGGGGAGTAAGTGGTTATATTTTGATTTCAACACGAGGAAGCTAGCAATCGCCCTTTGTTCCATGTTACCAGAAAAAATTAGGTGCTCCAAAAGTATTACTATTATTCTATTTACTCGACAAGCAAAGTGCCACCATCAGCAAGACTATAGACCTTCAATATTGGGTAATCACAAGTTGAAACTATAATTAAAATTTTAATATATATTTCCTTTACTTAATGAGATGAGTTTTCTATATATCTTCTTTAACTAAAGCCAAAAAAGGAAATTAGATTACTTGAGTCCTTGCTGTTTGCATAAAAGACTCTCAGAAACTAAAGTTTTGAAATAATGCATCCATTAATTCTTGCATAATTATATCATTTAAGACGATTCAAATTTGAACATTATGTAGAGTTAGTGAAAAATCAATGATGAATGCTATAACCATAAATTGATGTGATATGTTATGATTTACTGAATGAAAATTTCACATAAGTTATATAATTTTTTTATTTTATATTTTTATTCAACTAATTATTTTATGCCGCATTATTGGGGTATGTGTTTTTTTTTTCTTAATTTTATTAAAGTAAGAGATCTCTTACTAGATAATGAGTATATATATATATATGTGTGTGTGTTAATTAGTTCCCTTAATTCAGAGAGATTAAAAAGAAAATCACAAAATGAATATGTACTTGATTGATTCTTATACTAAGAGACGAATCCAAAGCAACATGCTCATATATCCCCCTTCTCTCTCTCTCTCACCATTTCTAATTTATCATCTTTTCTAGGTAAAAAAAGAACATTCTTTCTGAATAAATTAAACTTGTTAATACTGTTTGTCTGGGAATTTCAATTCGTACAGATAGCTGATCAAGCTCTTTGGATAATAATTTATATTGAATCTACATGCTAATTCTGTTATGTAAGATTCATTTCAGATTAAATTCCAAAAGAAAAAAGAACTAATAAAGAAAGAAAGGTAATTAACAACAACGTAAACGGCGCAATCGATTTGAAGAGAAATTATTAATAAGACGTACGATTACATGTTATGTAAATTTGGTCTAAGAAAATTAAGTAAAGCAGCTCTGATACTAATCATCAATTCACCAGGGACTAAAGACAACGGATGATGATGAAGAAAGAGACGAAGAAGAAGAAGGAGGCTCTGGAGACCCACGCTTCTTGGTAACCCTAACCGGGGGCTCAACATTCGAGCCAATAAGATGGGGAAAATTGAGCTTAGCCTTGGAGCCTCGCATCTTGAAAGCGGCTCTATCATAAGCAAATGCTGCACCTTCAGGGGTATCATAGGTGCCCAGCCAAACTCTTGCTCCATTCTTCTTAGGGTCCCTTATCTCCGCAGCAAACTTCCCCCAGGGCCTCCTCCTCACGCCTCTATACTGCATCCTCACGTGATTCTCACGTGCCACATCCGTCTGTGGAGGTGGAAGAGGAGGAGGACGAGGAGGAGAAGTCATGCTCGTATCAATATTTGCTACTGCACTTGCAATATCATTATTACGACCAAACTGATGATCAAAGGAAATCCATCCTCCATTTACAGCGTCATGTATGGAGGAGTGAGGGCTAGAGGTAACCCCTTGTGATAGAGACTCATTGATATTTTCTGTGAAGGAGAAACTATTGAAGCTCGAAACTGGGGAATTTAATGGTTCATTATTGTTGATTGGTAATGTTTCTGGAGAAAACGTCGTGAAAATTTCAAAGTCATCCTCCAGAAGTTGTTGGCGAATTGACTCCAAGAGAGCCAAATCTGACTCGGACATATTTTCCCTGTTCATTTTTTTTCGCCTTTTTGTTTTACTACAAAACGAAGGCCCTGCAGGAGCTCGAGCTGATCATCTCATTATTATTATTTATATAGACACTATTTAGGCTAAAAAAAGAAAAAAAAAAACCTCTTGCGTTCTTTTGCTTGCATCTGGGGGTACAGACCTAAGATTTCAAGCACGTTTTCTATATGGTCCCAACTTCCGGCATATATATATATATATATATTCTGAATTAACTTTTTTCTTTTTCTGTTTCTATTCCAACACATATTCACTATCGAGTGAGTAATGAGTTCTCAATAGGAATGGCATTAATTTTGTAAATTCTAATAATAAGAGTCCTCAATATGTTAACAACATGTACACGAGAGAGAGAGAGAGAGAGAGAGATCGTGTATACCCGTAATTCTTTGCATAAAGAGCCTCTGAAAAATTAAATAAAAAGTTATTGTACCTACAATAACAAGTTAATAAGTTTTAATGAGAAAACTTGAGGGTTCGTTTTTTTTTTTTTTCTAGCAGAAAAATGCAGACGACGTAGTAGAAAAACTGTATAGTATTAACGGATGGCGGCTAGAAGTCAAGAAAATCTGTTCTTAAAGAATGCATTACTGTCATTGTCTATACGGAGAATATTTTGCTGCAGTCTACGAGTATGTAATTTTAACTTTATTAGGCGCTTCGACTGGTCACATTTTTTGAGTCAAATAAAAACGAATTACTGCGAATGAACTAAAATGTGTTTTTGTAAGTCAAATTGTAGTAAGGGTATTCTGTTGCAGTCAACATAATTATGAAGCATATGATTGCTGGGAATTTCATGCTTGCCTTTGGTCTCCGTTCAATTGTCCGCCATTTTGGAAATTGTGGCGCAACGAAATTTTTTTATCACATATGATGTAGATTTAAAAATAAACATGCTCTCAATTTTCATTTTTTCAGTTTCTTGGTAAATGTTACAATCACAAATATTATTATTAAATATGTTTTATGCATGACGAGTCTTCATCGAGTGCAATTGTACAAAGATCCTGTCGTTTTAAAGTGTGTAGGCTAGTTAAAAATTATTGCCTAGTTACATTTCATAGTTAAAGCAGTATTACTAGACAGCATTCTCCTGCCTTAAATTTATATTTTAAAATGCGTAAAGTCTGTGCTTAATAGTATTCACAAGAACAATTGCACGCTAGTTACTTGGATGAAAAAATATATATGTTGAGTTTTTCATTTTCCAATGAATAAATCATGTTGATGGAATTATCGATTTTCAGCGAAAAAAATTCAAGTTTCATGCACATTCATGGACCACGCGAAAGTGAGAATGAGAGAGAGAGAGAGAGAGTGAGTGAGTGAGAGAGAGAGAGAGATTTGATTCTCGAATCTCGATCAAGGCCGTATAAGAACTTGACCGAATATGAATAACTAGGACCATTTGTTATTGTGATATGTCATTATCTTGACTAGTTTATTGTGGTGAATTCATAACATGAATGCCATTGCATTAATTACTAGTGAAATTGCACTGTTAGAATTCACATCCATTTGATATGCGATAATCTTTTAAAGATTTTATAGCACGGGTATACGTACTTATTTACATATTAAATCACGGTAAAGAATTTATTGCATAATATAATTTTATATATTAATTACCAATCACATCATGTAAAAAAATCATCAGAAAAATCATACTATTTTGTCAATCTTGAAACCATACGATCATGCTATATATTAAACGGTAATATTTCCACCTCTTAAATGGTGTAAACTAACCCCACTTTAAAAAAAAATTATTGGAAGAATTCATATTATTTTTAATAATTTTAAAATAAAAAATCTAGACAATTAATCAGTTAAATCATCATTAATTACTTTAACTTTTCTTAATTTTAATTTTTTAAAATATAATATCAAATGTTTAATAATTTTTTGAAAAAGGGTGGATTTACACTAATTATAAAAAGTAATTACCCCTCCCTATGAAATGAGTTGATGCCTCTAACTTCAATAAGCTTATTGCTTATACATATTTTACCGCTCTATTGATCTTGTTACTTGCTTTTAACTTTAGAAGCACATTAAGATTAAATATAATTTTTTAAAAAGAAAATATCATATTTTTAAAGGATTTTCTATAATATTGTTTGAATATATTGACAAAAAAGTTGTCGTGGACCCTTAAATTTGAAAGATTTAATATTCAATATTGATTTAATTTAGTGGTTGCATAACTAATTACTTAATAAACAATGGGTAATCTTGTTTATTAAGTAATTAGTTATGCAAGTTTGTGATTATAATTTTCTTTTCAGTCAATTGATAAATATTTTCTAAATCTCTAAAAAATAAATAAATTAAATATGCGTATGTATATTAATTTAAATGTGTTTATAGTAATATGTGATTATACTATTTAATCTTTCAATGTCAATAGTGATCTCTTTTGTCAATAATAAAGGAACAATACGATTTTAATTTTTTGATTTTTCTTGTTATATTAAATCAAGTCTTATTATTGAATTATGTTAACAACAAAGTACCAAAAATACAGAAGTTTTAGATAGACTGTAATAATTTTTTATTGTTTAACCTTTGCCAAAAAAAAAACACTTTGATAATTGGTTAAATAAATTTTAAATAATTAAAATTAAGATATTACTCCAACTAACTTCAAATTTTGTGAGCCATTGATTGAATTTAGTGGCACATATTTTTACCAGCGTTGATATTGTAATTTTAGTAAGAGCGTGATAGAGTCACTTGCTTCTAAATTATTTCAAGGAAGATAATTGTTCCGATGAGGCTATTTGTATTCAGAAAATAACTCAGAGCACCCACTATGCAAATTTAAAGAATGGAATTTTTAGTCTTAGGACTCTAGTATTTCCAATATTGTCCTAATTTGAATGCATAACTATTCATAACTGTAAATAATGAGTATTCATAATTGTTGCCGATGTAAAAACTAAATAAAAAGTATATTTGTATTATTAAACATCAAAGTCTTAATTTTCATTCTCATTAGCTTCATTGTCTGGCAAACCACACATGAGAAGAAAAATCAAATCTTCTTCGTTTTGTATAATGTAGCTTTGAATAGCAAAAGAAGATTAACCATATTAAATGTTCCTGCAAATTTACATAGGAGGTTGATAAACTTTAACTAAATATTTATTTGAGGGATGTCTTTGCAAGCCACATCCCAAGACAACAAGATTTAACGTATGATCTTGAATTTTATAATTTAAAATAACACCTTAAAATAATAGATATTATTTTTTTAATTATGTGCATTTAAGTAATTTCATTAGAGGACAATTAGGTAATAAAAAATTTTATTTTAAAATTAGTGTTTGCAGATAGCCCCACTCTAATTATTCTGGGATAAGAACATTTAGGTCCTTTAAATTTTACAATTTCTAAAATAATTAAGAATACACTTTTCGTGTTCCGCTCCGCACCCTTTGTGATGATCAAAATTCATTATTAAAAGGGTAATTTGATAAGGGACCCATTGGCTGCAAATGATAAAATCTCCAAGGACGATGAAGACGTTATTACCCCGTATATAATATCCTATTTTCAACTAATTTTGTATACAGTTAACAATCATTTTAATCCAAATCCATTATTTATTCATTGGTTAAAATTACCAATTTTTATAACCCAAAATTCAAGAGTAATGCTGCTCATTTTAAATTAATATTAACCCAAATGAATAGCGATAAATTTTTAATTAACAAATGATAAATGAGGTGTCATAACTTTTTGTTAGTGATGAATTTTTATAAATTGCTGGTGATAAATTTTTATTAATGATATAGTTACAAACTCTTATACGAATTTATTTTGTACAAATTGATTTGAAGTTAACTCGTTAGTTAAAAAATCTAAAATAATAAAAATAAATTATATTAACCGGGAGATATATAATCTAATTAATTATTATACCACATCAATTTATAAAAAATAAATTTGTATAAGAGTTTGTATTTATATATTACTCAATATTTAATTGGCCATTTTTTTAAAATAAAGATTCCCTTGGTTACTTTGAAGCTTTAAAAAAAAAATGAACAGATTGATTAATTAATGCCTCCAAATTACGTACAAGATTGTAATAGAACTATAATATTTTTAGAACTATAGAGCTATAATACTTTTAAAATGATTTTTAGAACTATAATATTCTCAATAACAAGATTGTAATAGAGTAAACAATATAAGCTAAATGTACATATTTTAGGAGTAACAAAGGAAGATTTTGAAAAATGAACAAACTGAAATATAC
Organism: Aegle marmelos; assembly: GCA_030449875.1. Classification (NCBI taxonomy): domain Eukaryota; kingdom Viridiplantae; phylum Streptophyta; class Magnoliopsida; order Sapindales; family Rutaceae; genus Aegle; species Aegle marmelos. The sequence continues at coordinate 663,305 of JASUUL010000115.1, forward strand.
TTTGGTGCCAGGCTACAATACCCTTACATCTGTAATGGTCAAAATTCAATATTTCAATGATGATCATGCAAGATGTAATTGCCCCATATATAATTTTTTTTCTTTCGATTTTATATAACGTTAAGAATCACTTCAATCATTATAGTATTTAATTAATTGTTGAAAATTACAAAATTTTACAACCAAAAAATTTATGGGTAATGTTGGTTATTAAAGATCAATATCAATCCAAATAAAGTGTCATATATATGATATTGATCAAATTATGAATTTTCATAATTTTCAATGCAATTATATACCAAGAAGGCGATGTCATAACTTTACATAAGTGATTTATTTTTTAAAATTGATTAACTAATTAACTAATCGATGATTTTTCCTTTTAATAAATCTTTCCCCGTTCTACCAAGATGCACATAAATAGTTGGAAAAAAAAATTGATTAAGTAATGTCACCTAATTAAGAATAAAATTTTTAATATATATATATATATAATATTTTTTGAAACTAAGTTTTAAAAGTAGTAACGTTCTAAAATTTGTTTCTCAACTTTTGTTCTTATTTCGAGATAACAACGGGACAACGTGTTCAAATTTTTATTGAAACAGTTACGATACCCCATGGTAACGTATCACTATTTTTATTATTTTTGTACGACAGCCGTTATATTTTAAACAAGATTTTTTTTGCTTTTCTTTCTTTTGATGAGTATTTTAACCAAAACTTGCAGCAAGGCAATGGAATAAAGATTGGAAAATTATTTAGTGCGGGCAAAAGGAGCAGTTGAATCAAAGAAAGACTCTGCAAAATTCTTTGGAAAGAACTGACGATTATATTCTTTTCATAACAATACATCACGTAAACTTCTCCTTTAGTTTGATAAAAGGGTATAGACTCAATTACTATAAATAACTTCTTGCCTTATCTGACACCGTCAGAAAATTGACAATAAACTGCAGTAAAATTTTCCTATAGCCATATTTTATATGAAAATAATTTTTATATAGTTTTAAAAGAAATTAGTTCTAACTTAGGCTATTTATAAATAAGAGTAAACTCATATTATAATAAATTATAAAATTTTTAAAACCCATCTTAAATAATTTGCCTCAACGTAATAATAATTATTTGTATATTGTCAAAAATATATGTATACTATATTAAAACTTTAACATAGAATAAAATATTTTTCTAAAGTTGTTTCAAACAGTCATTTAATTTTTCAAAATTCGTTACTACATTTTTGAACTAGTGGGTATATAATAATTCACTAGCAATGACACATTCTTCTTGAAGCAAAATATTTCTAATTGCTCAAGTATAATTAAAGCTTCATGGTTTGACATGCTCCATGAATTAATTATTAATCTATTTAGCTCAATATTACTTTTATTAAGAATAATTAAGTTCAAATAAAAATATTTGAACAACGTTCCTACTTTAGTTCTAATCTCCTTGTAATAATAAAATTAGTAGGTCTTGCAATATGAATATAGAGGAACTTTACTATACAATCTTTCCTTGATTCACTCTCCTTAATCCTCCTATAACACATGTTTGAACAATGAGCTCCTCTTTTGTAGTAGTTATACTTGTGCAGTGATCATCATTATTTCTAATAAGTGCAGCTTCGGAGCAAGTGCTGTATAAGGGTGTTTAAAATTAAATCCGATTGACTTAATCTATCTGATCCATAGAAATTCGATTAGTAAAAATTCGATTAGTAAAAATTCGATCCTGTGAATTGAGTGGATAATATATGAATTTACTTATGTAAATATGGAAAAATTCATAAATCCGCAAAAAAAATTTAATTTTAAAAAATAAACTTGTAAATATGGCATTGTATTTATTTAATTAAAAAATAAAACTTGTAAGTATGGCATTGGTACTTACTAATAAATAAATAAGTTAAAATATAGTTACATCAACACCATATTTTATCTTATCTAATAATAACATATATAAAAATAAATAAATAAATATAACTTCTTAAACAGTTAATTTTCATGTACTGATCTAAATAAATGAGATTTTTCTCTTTTTGGTTGCTTATATTTTGAAACTTTGAATGTGTTTTCTCGCTTTATTTAAACAACTAATTTATTTGAATCTTATTTAATTTTGAATTTGATATGTAATAAAGTTATTTTTATATTAAAATTTTTTATTTAGTTAGTTCATGGATTAGACAAAATTAAAAATTTTTAGTTCATAAAAAAACTACAAAATGGTGAATTAGATATGGATTGAGACAAATTCGTATTCAATTTGTAGATATATAGATTAAATTTAGATTATATTAAAATTTTATAATCCACGAAATTATGAATTAAATACAGATTAATGTCCAATCCACCAAATCTGATCCTCAAACACTCCTAGTGTCGTGGATCATTGTCGTCAACATGGTCAATTGCAATAATGTGCAACAAACATGGGAGTTGATGAGATCGACTGTGCCATTCCTAACCATTAACCAAATTATTGCTACCTCATCTCAATTGATGCGAACTAGCTCATACTCTTTTCCCAATTATTGAGTGGATAAGCCATTTAAATTCATTTATTGTGTGTTTTCTTTTTGTGCGTTAAATCATCATTAGTGTTAAATCAATTTATGAAACGAAAATGTTGAAAGTAAATTGATCAATGAAACAAAGGTTTTTTACTAATAAGTTTAATTTTGAATAGCACAAAACTAGGGTTTCGACTCTTTATATAAATACCTTAAATATCATGAATTTATGAAAATAGGCAAATCTAAAATATTATTTTATAAAAAATTCTTCTAATTACAATAAAAAAACAAAATAAATAGCACTCAAATAGGAGTTCTAATAAAAAATAAAAATTCTAGAACAATTAGAAAAAATAGAAGAAATTTCTTAAAATTAGAAACGACTAAGAAATGAGCAGATTTTTTTGCTTGACCTGGTTATGGTTTGTCTCATCGCAAAACTATAAAACAGTATATTATGTGCAAGAATCAGACACTTGTAACTTAAGTTATAGCTTTTGGAAGGTACCCTGCTCAAAATACATAACCATCCTACATCATCAACAATGGATTACCACAAACATAGGGTGTCTTACCCATGAGCTAGGGTAATATAGGCATTGTTTAGAATCCATGTTGACTAGTAATAACTTAAAAGTTATAGTATTAAAGTGTTTAGTAAACACTAGTTGTTGAAATTTGAAATTTATGTTGATATAATTTTTTATTTGTATGATAAAAAAATAATAATATCTTTAATAATTTCTTAAAATTATTATTTAAAAATTATACTTACTATATATATTATTAATTTTTATTTCATAATTGTAACTTTTTTTTTCAGAATAGTTGTAACTTTTAAACTAAAACACCTTAATATTAAAAAGATTCATAGTCATGGTCGATAACAAAACTTACTTGAAGAGTAAGGAACGAAGAATTTTTACATTGTTAATTAAAAAAAAAGAGTGCATTAACACTTAACATAAGATAAACAATAATTGGATATTGATACTTTATTAAAAACTCGTTTAACCTCTATGTTTTAAGGTTGTTGTTTGTTTTAGTCCCTGAGTTTTTAAAACTATTTCAAAATATCTTTACTGTTAAATTATTGGCATGCATGCCATTATTTTTTATTCTTATTGACTTACTTTTACAATATTACCCTCTTACAATAATTTTTTTGGGACATTAATAAAAAGAAAAAATTAAATTATCTATTTAACCCCCAAAAATAAAATAGGAATAAATAAAATATATATTAATTTTTGTGCAATACTTGATATACTTGTTACTTGTAGATACAAAATCTTCTAATAAAATAGAAAATAGCAAATTCTCTAAAGATGAAGATATTGTTAATGAGATAAGGAACTAAATCTTTTTAATATAATTCATGGATTATTATATATTTATTATGATTTTTATGGATTTTTTTATTTAATCTAAGGCATGAATTATTTCATTATTATAGTTTTTTTAAAATAAATATATGAAAAGCATTATTCTTTGAAAGATATTAATATTAATCATTATTGTTAGCATCGTATTAAATTGGTGCTAATAATGGTGAATAAAATGAAGATCTTCCCTTAAAGCTTGTGTTGAATGATAATATGAAATATAATTATTATTTTTTAGACACTAGTTTTTTTTATTTTTTTATTGGATTTATGTATTTTATACTTAAATTTGAGGATTTGTGTTGGATTGATGTTTTAGCTTTTCACTCACATTGATTAAATTTAAAATTGAGTATATTATATGAAATTTGAGGTTATTATTATCAATTTATATATCGAATGTTTGTGATTTTAAATGTACAAACCCACAAAAAATCAATCGCAGGTTTGGTAATTGTTAAAACCTGCAATGGGTTAAGATTTTTTTAAAAAAAATTAAAACATGTTGCAGGTTGAGTTTTTTTTAAAAAAAGATCAAAACTTACTACAAGTTGCGTTTTTAAAAAAAAAATTAAAACACGCTGTGGGTTATAGGTGGGTTTAATAATTTAAACTTAATGTAGATTTGTATTTAGTAATAACAAACCTACTGCGAGCTGTGCCCATTGTCATCGTTATCTAGGATAATGTAGGATATTGTTCAGAATTTAGGTTGATCAGTTGTAACTTAAAAGTTATAGTATTAAAGTATTTAGTAAATACTATTTGTTGAAGCTTAGAATTTATGTTAATATAACTTTTTATGTATATGATGAAAAACTCATAATATCTTTAATAATTTTATTAAAATTATTATTTAAAAATTATACTTACTACATACTATTAATTTTTATTTCATAAGTTGTAACTTTTTTTTAAATAACTGTATTTTTTAAACTACAATACCTCAATATCAAATAGCACCATAGTCATGGCCAATGAAACAACTTGCTTGAAGAGTAAGGAAGGATCAAAGAATTTTTACGTTCTTAATTTAAAAAAAAAAAGGTGCATTAACACTTAACATAGGATAAACAATAATCAGTTACTGATTCTTTATTTAAAAACTTGTTTAGCATCTATATTTTAAGGTTAGTGTCTGTTTAATTCTCTGAGTTTTTAAACTATCTCAAGACATCTTTATTGTTAAGTTATTAACATCCATATTATTTTTTTTGTTCTTGTTGATTTGCTTTTATAATATTACCCTCTTTCAATAATATTTATTTTTTTGGGACATTAATAAAAAGAAAAAAAATTAAATTATTAATTTAATCCCAAAAAATAAAATAGGAACAAATAAAATATAGATTAATTTATGTGCAACACTCTACTGAGGAGTTACTGTATTAATATTTCTGATAATGTTCAAGGAAATTAGTAATTTATTTATTTTTTTGCACATATGTGAGCTTTCACAAAAAGCAATGCATATTCTTTTTCTTTGTATTTTATTTTTTGTGGTTACATTGATAATTTAATTATGTTATTAATGTATAAAAGATTATTATAAAAGGATAATATTATAAAAATAAATTAAAAGAAACAAAAAATAATGACATGAGTTTTAATAGTTTAATGATTGGGATGTTTTACGATACTTTTAAAAATACAAAATTAAACAAATACTGAACTCATATTATACTTTTATCCTTTAAAATAAATATTTTAACTATGCTCATGTAATATTATTGTTAAGACAAAGGGTGACTCGAAGTCAGAACTACATGTAATATTATTGTTAAGACTAATCACATGATTATAGGAAGAGAACTCAGAGATGCCTATTTTTGAACTGGTGATGCTGTTTTGATGACATGATCTTGCGCTGTGAATGTGCAATTGGTTAGTTTCCAAGTTTATTGGCTGAGGATGCGGCTGCTTGTCAATATATTATATTACAGAGGGCGTGGCTAATGCCCCATTATATGAACTTTTTATTTGGTATCGTGTGATTGGGTAGTTATAGGTTAAAAATTATAATATTAAAGTATTAGATAAATATTTACTATTTAAATTAAAAATTAAATTAATTTTATTACATAATTAAAAAATAAAAATACATTTAATATATTTTTATTAAAATTATTATTTAAAAATAATATTTATCACATGTTATTAATTTTTATATCATAATTATAATTTTTTTTTTACTATAGTTGTGACTTGAAAGTTACAATATCTTAATATCAGATAAGGTTAAATTGACATGTAATAATATATCTTTTATTATTATACATGTATGTATATGGCATTTGATCATCATGGTGGATGGTTAGAAATAATTAATTTATATAATCTAACAGCTATAAATTTCATATTTTAGCATTTGACCTCATGATACTAAATTATTACAAGCGCAAATATGCCTAATGCCATGAACTATATAGCTTATATGTGCTTTAGCAGATTATATTTAAAGTTTGTATCAAAAGTCTTTGACATCAACTTTTTATAGTGATAAAAGAATTGTTATAGGAATAAAAGAAGAAGGTACATAAAGAAAGATAATTATAAAGACCCTCTAAAATACACGAGCTTTACCAAATCGAAATGCGAGTTCGAAACTCGATTGATGTTACTGATCCTATTTGATGTATGATATATTTTGATCACTTGATACAATCTCACTGAAGGAAAAATTACTTCTTGTCGCAAATAATCGTTTGTCCAAAATCATATCACACATCAGTTCATTAGTATGTAAATTGATTTCAATAATGAATCCAGCTTATATAATTTTAGTATGTCGAGTGGCAAATTTTGATGAGATTTGTCTTCTTCTTCCTGTTTTTTTTTTTAATTTTTTTGTCTTTTCTTCTTTATTAATTTTTTATGATACCCTTTATATATTGTCTGTCTAACAGCTATGGATTTTTGGCTATTATAGAAAATTAGAGGCGACAGTTTAAGATAGAGATGATTAAAAAGATTCGGTAGCTGAAAATAAAGTTATTTAATGGATATAATCTTTTTTTTTTTTTGGGAGAGCAGAAAAAATATGTTTAATTCTAAGTTTTTTTCCTTCAGATAAATTTTTGTTAAAATAAGAAAGGAAAGTACTATTGACAAGTCATTTACTCTTTTTATCTTTATATATGTGTGTGTGTGTGTGGAATTACAATTATTTAAGGTATAAATTAATATTGGATGATTTCTTTCTTTCTTTTTTTCCACTTCAGAGAAAAAGAGGAAAAGTTGATTCCGCTAAGTCCATCCATCACCAAAAGAAACCAAAAAGGCTGAAATCACCCTTTCATGATTAAGCTCTAAATGCGACAAAATTCACTGGAAGCCATTTCGAAGAAATCAAAATGAGAGATGTCATACTACATAACCTTTTTTTACTTTTTTCTTTTCTTTTCTTAAATTAATTTCATGAAGATATTGCCGCTTTTTTGTATGCGAATATTTTTAGACTGTCTAGTTATCGATTAACTAGCTCTTGTCATTTTTATTTGGCTTTAAAATATGATTACTCCATTTTTGTGTGTTTGCTACCGCATTCTAATTTTAATTCAATAAAGTTACTTCACTTTAGTAAGGATTCATCCAAAAATAAAAACATATTAAGAGCAACCCCGTTTGTTACAAAATCAGCCACCAACCCAAAAGATATAAAAAAAAAAAAAAAGGAAATTCGTCGATCAAGTCATCAAATTAAAGTGTCACCAATGAAACCAATGGGCCCAAGGGGAGAAAAAGCCGAGTTGATTTAATGGTAAGGCATTCAACAGTAGCAAGCGAATCACTTTCGAATGATTAACTAGTAAGATATTGAACAGTAGCAATCCAAAAACGTGTTTTTATTTTATCTTTTTTTTGTTTCTTTTAATGGGCGGTCGTGGGTCCTTGGTTAATAGTTCCACAGTTCTATACAAAAAGATGACTAGTGCTCCTCTCTTGTATATGCGATCTAACTATGTCAGAGTGGCTCTCTAATAGAATATTTATCAATAATTACATAATTAAAATTATAATAATTTTTATTATTTATTATTTTAATTCTGTAATTATAATAAAATATTTTATAATAAAATAATTCTACCATAACCCTATGTTTATATATATATATATAAAAGGCTCGACCACTCACACATTAACGATTTGGTATATTGGCAGCACATGAGTTTTCCCCACACCCTCACGTCACACTCGCTGAAGCCGGCATGCATTTCACATCACCTTGAACAACTAACTTTGCATGAAATGAGGCAACGGTGTGATCGATCAATTGGCCGCATCGTTTTTCAGGCCGCGAGCTAACTTATAGGCTGTCGACGTCAATCCAGAATTATAAATTTAAGTAGGGCGGTCCCCGTAAATTACCTTTTTTATTTTATTTTTTATTTTTTAAACAGTTATTCATTCCAAAAGGATCTAACGAGTAACCGACTTGATGTAGAAAGCTTGGTTACCGGAGCAAGTATTAGGTGGGCCGTGGGTGGGATACGTGCACCACGTTATTTACGATTTATATGAGTCTAATAAATTTTTCATGCTCAAATATATTTTGAAATGGACTAATTATGCACTTGAAAGGGCCAAAAAAAAAAAAAAAAAGAGTTTTAAAGCGACAATGTAGCCTGATTTGATTGGACAATTTTGCAATTGCGTAATATTTTCTCTGTCGGCGCATAGTTTGTGGAGGGAAAATGTTTTGTATTCTAGAAGCATTGAACTCGAAATTTAAAGCCATGTCTAGGTATTTAGATGGGAGGGGGTTAATTTAAATTTTTCATAATTAATAGTCGATTTATTTTTTTATTGAAAAGTAATTAATGCTAAATATAGTGTGAAGCTATCAACAAAATCATGTGAGACTCCCGGATCTTGATTGTTTATGAGATGCACAGCCGTAACCCACTTACAATTATTTTTATATATGCTTACTTTAAAGGAAAGATAAAGGAAAAAAAAAAAAGAAAATAACCATTAGTTGAAATTTTTTTTCGCTTTTATTTTTGTCCTTACACCAGCAATGTTCAATCCGGCCCTTTTCCTGTCGGTGTTTGTATCCTAACTGCAAATGCACGGATTTTACCCTTTCTATAATATGGAAAGACAAAATGCAAAATCTATAAAGGAAAAAGATATCGGGAGGAAGGAGAAAGGAGTAAGAAAAAGACAATGTTGATAATGAATGTCTCTATGGGGCCATTTGGGGCAACTACGCTCTATTATTTTAAAAGAATCCTCCTGAAATAAAGGGGTGGCGCAGTAGCATACTTGCATAATTGTCCCTTACAGATTCTGTATCTAAGGCATGGTAAAAGCTCGTTCAGTTTTCACAGTTTGAGATTAATATCTATTTACTTCATATATCTTTTAAAATACCTTAAAATATCATGCCGTTAAATCATTGACATTATCATTGATCTTTTATTTCTTTTGACTTATTTTTACAATGTTACTTTATTAAAAATATTTTTTAACATTAATAAAAAGAAAAAAATTAAATTACCAATTTAGTCTAAAAATAAAATAAAAAGAATATATATTTATTTTTTAAAAGTCCAAAAATTAATTTTTATTAATTATATATATATATTGTTTCAATTTAATATTTTGGGATTAAATTGATAATTTAATTTTTTTATTAATTTCCCAAAAAATAAACATTATCGTAAGAGAATAATACTATAAAAGCAAGCTAACAAAATGTAATGGTAGGGTTGTTAATAATTTAACACAAACATATTTAAAGTATTCATTTCAAAATATAGGAACTAAACGAATATTTACCCTATATATAAATTAGACAACAAATTATATGAATATACAAAATTATGGTTATTTGCGTTAGCGTCTCACTGATAAGAAACTTTATTGTCTATACTCTTTAAAAATCTGATTCTAGCCACACAAAATACAATTAAAAAAAAAATCAAATGAATCAATATATAGATTCAACTAGAAGAAATAAGTTTATGTTAATGCAAATGCAACCAAACGTGAAAGTCGGTGGCATTTTTTTTTTTAATATTTTGTTTTTAACCTGGTGACATTTGATTGAGACTACACTTTACTCAGAATAATCAAGCAAGTTATTAGCTCATTAACTGTTGGATGTTAGAAATTAATAAAACCGCACAATCATCATGAATTTTGCGAGGCCGCTGCATCATAAATGGAATCATCAATTCAAACCATCCCTGCAATACATTTGAATTCATCATAATTTAATTGTGACGTTTTTCCAGTTTACTTATTACGAGTTCAAGCCTTTACAGTGAAGTGGCTGCATGTGTTATCAACTGTTAACCGTTTACATTTATCATTGATACGAAACTTCCCACCAACGAGCGTTAATAGATCTCAGTTCCATCAAGAGGCAATCTACATTCTTCTTTTAGTTGGAAATAATTGCGCTTCATTCTCTATACAATATTCTAAGTTCTAACTCAACTAATTGACGTACAAAAGTAAATAACAATTAATAACAACAACAGCAGCAACAATAAAAATGAATGATCCCCTTGAATAAATAATTATGGGTTTTCTCTGAAATGCATATTTAAATAATTGTGTGTGTGTGTGTGTGTGTGTGTGTGTAGACGCTACTGAAATGACCTACACGTGCTACGCGCTGAAATTAACTTTTGAAAAATGGGAATTTGCACTGGTCTTCATCATCGATCAATTTAATCATTATAGCTTCGGTCGCATATATAATTCAGCCTGTTTCTAGGTCTCCCATCAATAGAAACTGTGAACAGTCAACATCCCATCACGACAAGAAATTTTTAGCATCGCACACAAAGTCAGCAGACAAGGACAATATTCTAAATTGGCGAACATGATAAATCAAGCATCCAAAGCTGTAATGTAAAGTCATCTTGTGTGTTCTACTCAAACCACGTGAGCCTTTGCTTATGGTTGATGGGTGCCTATCCGTTATGTTTTCACATAACCCTAGAAAAAAAAAAAACACACACACACACACAAAAACGTACAAACACAATTTAACCACTAAATAAACGTGCCAGCGATTTGTGATGTGACTTCACCACTTTGGATGCTAGATTTTAGTGAATCTTGATGCTTTAACGGTGAGTGAGCATAGCGTCTCATTTTCGAAAATGATGCTCCGCCTCATAGAATTATTGTCGCTTTTAGCATCAGTTTGTCGATTCAATTAGGTAATAAAAAGCCGGCGTTTTTGGAAATGGCGCCATTTCCACATCAGCCGTAACGAAAACGCTCAACTCAATCCACTGCTAGTAGTAGGTAAGGCAACGTTTATATTTTAAACTAGAATAAGAATTTTGAGAAATGAAAATTTTGAGATTAAAAGTATAAAATAAAAATTCTGAAATTAGGAGTGTAGAGTGAAAGTGAGAGTAGATTGTTTATTTATAAGAGTATAAAATTAAAATTAAAATTTAATTTTTGTATTTACATTATAAAATTTAATTTTTGTATTAAGAGTAAATAGTTTCAAATTATAATTTTTAATTATAAAATTAATAAAAAAATATTTATTTAAAAAATAAAATATTTATTTTATTATATTTTTAAATTAATAATAATTATTAATATTCTTAATTATGTAAATCATAATTTTTTATTAATTTTGATTTTAATTATGTAAATAAAAAATTATTAATAAGAACAACATAAATCAAATATTATTATTAATAATATAGTACAAATTTAATATTTTTAGAATAAAATATTTATTATTATTAATTCTAATATTAAATAAATATAAATTATTATTTTAACTAAATATAATAATATTATATTTTTAAATAAAATAATATATGGTAGTATTATTAATTCTGTATGAGTATAATCATATTATTTTTAAGTAATTTTAATTTAGAATCAATGTAAATTATTATTTTTAACTAGATATAATAATTTATATTTAAATATGTTTAATATTATTACTTTTAATAAATGTAATTCAAAAAATAATATAATAATATTATTTAAATAAATAAATATGATATTATATGATATTATATTATTTTATTAGATATAATATTTTATTAAATATAATTTATTTTATCTTATTAAATATAAGAATAAAAAAAAAAGAGAAATGGAGTAAATTCTTGCTCAAATCTCTTCTCCAGAGTGAGATTCTCACTCCTTTAAAATTTATAAATGAGCATTGAAGTAGGTAAAATCTATACTTCTCATTCTTATTCCAATAAATAAACACTACATAAAATCATAGGTGTTTTCTTTACACTTTTTTGGTTTTCAAATTAGTCTGCAAATTTTGCGGAGAGGGATGCACGTGACCGTTCACGTGTTTGATGATGAATTTATATTTTTTGTCTTTACGTTGTCAAACATTTCACTCCTGGGTTCGGCAACGATCAAAACGGCTTCCTCAATTTGTTGTCTGCATTTCTGCTTTTGGACGTGGTTCGTTGGTGGTCCTTTTCTGCATTCGTTTCTTACGAAGCCCTTATTCACGTATAACATTATTGAGACAACGTACATAGAACTCAAGCATGGGGAGCATTTAAAGACAAGGGCATCCATTGATGTGATCGAGTACACGTAATTATTCATTCAATTTAAAAATTTGGATTTTTATTTATTACAACTAATTTGGTTTGATAAATCATTTACAACCCCGAGGGACTGTGCTACGATGGTTAGATCCACAATACGTTTTTATTAATTAGGTCAGATGTTAAAGCCCACACGCAACTCTCCCTTAAATGAAAGATAAATATTTATCTAAATCTTTATATTTTGACTTAAATATTTAGTTAATTCTAATATTTAAAAAAAATCTCAAAACACCCCTATAATTTAATATTTTATATTTTTATCCTTATTTTTTAATTTTTATAATAATACTCTTATAATAATTTTCTTAACATTAATTAATTTATATTTAAAAAATTAAATTAGTAAACTAACCATTAATTTTTTTGTCAGTAAATTAACAAATAAATATTAGTGTAGAGGAACTAGTATTTTTTGTATTGTGAAACAAAATTTACTAATAATTATTTTATAAATTAATCCTAAAATTAAAGTAATAATAAAAATATGTGTTTAAATTTTTATGTTACTTTTACGGTTAATTGGATAAATTATTATATTTTTTCTTTTCATTTATATCCCTAAGAATATTGTTGTATGGGTATTACTGTAACAAGAAAAGAAAAGAAAAAAAAAATACAAGCCAAGTTTCATTTCCAATCGCGTAGTCTCTATGGAAACTTATGCTAGCTTATTTCTCAATGAGTAACCTTCTCCTTATTGGGGTTAGTATTACCTACTTTTTCAGCCCTCATATTTGAAGATTACATATGAAACAGACCTTTTATAACCTCCTCTTTTTTTTTTTTTTTTTTAACTATTGTTCTTCTGAAAACATATTCCCAAAAAAAAGAATAAAATATAATTAACTAAAATTTAATATCGAGCTCCTTTCAATAAAAATTGTAGCAATCCATTAAATATTAGCAACTGTACAACATTAATAATTAAAACAAACTCTGAAACATTATTTCAGTTCGATAGAATAAAAATTAAGAAAATTAAAAAGATATTTTATTTTTTAAAATTGATTTTCTTTTGAAGAGTTCTAGATATTTTATGTATTGCGACAATTTTATTGAAAGAAATTTAACTGTATAAACTTATTTAGTCATACTTTATAATTATATTTTTTCTTGGGAGGGGAATATGCTCTTTTCGGGGAAAGGTTGTAAACGGGTTATAAATATTCTATCTATCAATGAATGTTAAGATCACCTGTCCGAAAAATAAAAGCACATTTCTACCTAACAAAGCAAATTGTGAGATGACTTCTCGTGTACGCTGATATAAGTACCTATAGTTTGATGCCAACAACAATAATATAATACTGGTAAAAGAAATGATGGGTCTGGAAAAATTATTAAGTAGGAAGATCAATCTGTTCAAAAGATTAGAGCATACGTATTACTACTCCTTCTTACTTGAGTTATTTCCCACTTTCTTCCCTCATATTTTTCAAGTACTCACGAACTCCCCATACTTTCCTGATGAGGATACCCAGGTAATATTACCAAATTAAAGCGCAGGCAAAATAATATAATTATTCATTTCCAGTTTTTATCTGAATAATTGGGCAAGTTGCGGCGTTGCGTGTTCATTCATTCTCGTTTTGTTTTTCAATGCTTTAAGATTCGATTTCGATCGCTCCGTACGCCTTAGCCTCTTTTACTATTTTACAGCTTTCAGACGTTGCCATGCCCAATGTAACAAAGTTCTTTATATGATTATATTGCTTTCACGTGTGAAATCGATTTATTAAGTGCTACTGCTATTGTTACACACACACACCGTAATTAATTAAGTTGATCATCAATTACATTGAACAGATCTACCGAATCAACCAAGCTATACATATGTGTAATTCACAAGTTGAATACATAACCAGGAAATTAAGCTTAATTCTATTAGACTCCAAATAACCCATCTATCCAAATTTTGTAGAGGAATGCACCAAAAAAAAAAAAAAAAAGGAAAACTCAAGAATTAGGTAATTATTAAATTACATTTAATATAATTTACTCATCTCACATAAATTATGTAGATCCCACCATATGTGTATTGTTCGTGTGGGAGGAATAATTTACAATTCTATAATTGAATGTATCTTAGGGCTCCCAACCAAGAATTAAGGCGTTGAATCAACTTAAAATCTCGAGGATGTGTGCATGTACATGCACTTGCGCTGGCATAATACACGAAGAATTAATAATGTATACGAGCTAATTAGTAATGGGCAACGATGATATGATTTGCCCATACCAAAGAATCTTATCAAATCAGAGAAAACTGATTTAAAAATAGAGAATAGTCCAAAACTTTGAGTTAAAAGGTGTTAGTTTTCTGGATGAAAAGATATAAATACTGATTATTGTCCTAACTGGACAACGACAGCACACATCACACGTACATTTGATAGTTAACAAATTAAGCCAGCTGTCAGTGAGGCTGTCAGTTTCAAATCTCTGTCGGATTCATTCATAATTGATTCAATAACGATGCCATTAATTTTCATCCCAATCCGGCTTCGGCTTAATTAATTTACCCCGTCAAGTTCGTCGATTCCACACCTCACAACCGTCGACGAATGAAGGAGGTCAAGGATGATCAGATTCATTCATAAACATTGTTGCAAAGTTCATGTTCTACGTTTAATTATCCCGTACTCAACGCCAGCTGGCTTTAGTAATAGTTATTATTAAGAGAAGAGTGCGTTTAACATCGGTAGTTGGTTTAATTGATAAATAATAATAATAATATGCGAGAGGCACACAAAGGGTAAAACGAGAAAAAGCAAGAGATTGTAGCCGGCCGTGCATATCGGTCTTTGAAAGCGGCGTACGCTGATATTTCCTTTCCTTGTTAGGGTTTCAGGCCACGGGTACGGCCGCCTTCTCACATCAGACATCACATCGCCAATACCCTAGCCCTTATACATATATGTATGGACGTATGTATGATTTGTACCCCTCTCATCTTACTACGGGTCATGAGTCCCACGAATCGCCATCGTTTACTTGTAAAGCTGAATTATTCTTATTACTCTTTTTATCCAATTGATATTGTTTCTATGGAATTAGGTGGCTGCATCTGCATGGCAGGAGGGTAGCTCAATCACGTGTTCTGCATGCATGGCCAACGCCTGATTAGTTAATCAACTAATTATAGTCTTTTTTTTTTTTTTTTTTTGCCCTTGGTTTTCGAACTTTTTCAATGATACTATAATCTGAACCTATTGCGATATATAAGTTGGGATTGGTATTGGTAATGACAATTTTTATATCTTTAATTATTATTATTATTATTATTATTTGGTTTCGCACTTTATCAAAGATATTATAATCTGAATCTATGTGATATACAACTTTGGATTGGCATCGGTAATGACACTTTTGTTATCTTTAATTATTGGATTCGACATTATGTGATCCCTATCAATTGACGATATTTTAAAGTCGTTTATCTCTATGTGGTTAGTATGTCTACGGCGTTTGCTCATGCGCAATACATGTTTTAAGTAAACTAAACGACTAATAATCCTGAAAATTTCGTTACCATCAGATTTACTCATCATGTACTATCTAGAAAACATTAAAGGGAAAAACAACAAATAAAACAAAATTTATATTTTATAGTTATACATTAAATTGTTTTGTAATTCCTCCAACCTTTTTAACAACCCCGGAAGCAGTGTCATCGTCATATCTTTGGCCGATCTGAATTTGTAATTGTTTAATTCCTAAAGTCCTTGCATATATACAAATTACGAAAAATACAAACTCTTAATATAAATTGATTTTCAAACTATTTTTCATAAATTTAAACGAAAGCCATAATATGTACTATTTACTTAAGTCCCATCGCACGGCCATGGGTCCCCACTCCCTGTAATCATTTAGCCACCTCGTGACACTAGGCATTTTACGTGGATCGCTAAAAAGTATCGTGATGTTCCTGTCTCGAAGACATGACGCTACAAAATTTTGTCGCGCCAAAGCCTCTTTTGACCAAAAGTTTATTGTAAAATTGAAACATGATGTAAAATTGGTCATATATAACCTTGTTCATTTTGAAATTTTCGTTTTTTTTATCTAAAAAAATTAAACTTAAAATTTTCTTCAGCATAAAAAAGTTATTATTTTCTTAAGAGGAATATTATAGTCACACGTTTTTATACAAACTAATGTGATATAACATGATAAATGAAATAATGATATAAAATAATATAATATATTATATGAACCATATAATATTTTCATTCAACAAATCATAACATAACACATCAATTTATATAAGAAATTTTGTGGTTGTACCATTGCTCAATTTTTTTAATGGACATAAACATGCTATTATTTTCAATTTCTAGATAAGTGTTATTTTCAATCTACATCAATCCATTTCAATTATATTTCGATTAGTATGCCAATTGTCATATTACTTGTCCTTTAAGAGCTTTTTCTTTTTCTTTCTTTCGGGTCTCTGCATCAAGACATATATATTTCATGTTCCATTTTATTGCAATGAATATTCTGCCATTATATCGATTAAAGGTGATCCACTTCAACAAATGTGTTTCACACAAAACACAATCAAGCACAACTTTTGTTTCGAGAGATCTTGAGTGTTTTTTTATGTATACTATCATTTTGTTAGATAAACGCAATTTTCATTATAAAAATATTAAGAAAACCTAGAATACTCTCGATTATACACCTTCAATTATTTTATTGTCAAGTGTATGTATGTTTTTTTCATAATTAATTGAGATATATATATATCCGGGAGCATTTATTTTATAAAATGGCAAACTGAGTAAGAATTCTGATGAATAAATTAAACTTGAACTGTATTGGAATACGTGATAATGCACTCTTTTTATGTCGCTAATTTATCTATATTATAATTTTACCCTAATTTGAAAAAACAAAGAGAGAAAAGAAAGGTGGGGGGGGTGTTAATCAAATGGTGGGGGGCCTTAAGGGAAAAAAATTATTATTTAAAGTTCTCAATTGATAGAATTTGAGTGGCTATTGATGTCTATGGCTGAGAATGACGTACGTTTAAAGAACAAAATTTAATATGATAGCCCAGGTGATTGAGGAGGGATTAGTGACGGTATTAGTTAATTAAACAATCATTATCCTTTGTGGTCCGATGTACTTGGTCCCATTAGTGGTCCTTAAATCATACATGTCAATAAGTTCTTGTTTTCTTTGATTTTCTACATCCGTATTTATCCATATATACATATAAAATAAATATAAACTTGCCTTAACATGGCAAAATAAATTGACATCCATGTTATTTAAGTGTGACCTACCTTCGTTGGGGAATTGAATCACGGGCAACATGTTGTACTACTAGTCTCTCTCTCTTTCTGTTTTCTAATGAGAATCGAATCAATTGATAAACGTATTGCATGTTTTTTGTTCTGTACATCACCTGGATGTTCCAAGATTCCTGAAAAACAAATTGCTACCCTTTTATCATTATTATTACCTTTCATTATAAGCAAGCAATGCCTTCTGTTTCCCGTTAGCAATAGCACGCAAAACTCATGTTATTTTTGTTTTTATTTTATTCTTCTTGTTTTGCTTCATTTTTGGGGTTTTCTTAGATATGTGCAAAAGAAATATTCAAACGGTACAAGAGAATTGATCATACAGCCACTATTTGACATCGTTACGAGAGATCCTAAAGATTGAAGCCATGTTGAGAGCTTCAAAAAATATTCATAAGTCATTAAAAGGCCATCGAAAACTTCAAGCCCAGGCTCTGTTTGTTACTCGAAACTAAATGGAGATGATCTTTCTGAGTTGTTTTTGCCGTTGAATTTCTTAATTTGAGGCCATCAGTAGCATTATCGCTTAAAATAATCTTAGTCCTTATTAAGCATAGTATCAATAAAACTAAATTCTCTTCCACCTATATGTGTGTCATCCGAACCCCGTACCACATGTATCATCCATAAAAAAACACAAAGAATTGATAAATTTTAACCAAATGTCTTTTGAAAATAAAAAATGAAGGTTCTAAAATCTGAAGAGTTGTCGAGGGAGCAAGGAATAACCCTATCCTAGCTATCAAGACAAGGGAAATAGTAATATCATCAAATGGTATGTCGACGCCCTCAAATAAGTCTCCCACAATTTGTAAGTAAAGACTGGGCGACGAAGGGCGGAGCTTGATAAGCGCCCTAAAGGGACACGGCTCCTCAGTCTTACAAAATTAAATTACAAATTAAGCACTTTATTATACGTTTGATCGTTTTCTAATATTTTTTCTACTTTGGTTCCTATTAATTACATTTTTTTTTCAATCATTACGGCCGCCCCAACCAGCAAGGTCTAACCTCGCCTAGTTAGATGATCGAAAAAGCACTCGCTAATTCTATTAGTAGCATGTTTTGAAATCCAAACCTATTGTAACACTCTCAAACAATCTTACTGAGTTAAACTAATCTGAGCCTGCGAATAATGATATTTATTTCTTTTTTAATAATCCTCATCAAGTGAGAGTATTAATTAATAATTATTTAGCTAGACAATATTTCATTATGCAATTCTGATTTTTTTTTGTGTGTGTGTGTGTGTGTGTGTAAGTTTAAGCTTATCACGCATTTTATCATATGAATTTCGATCTAGTGATGATCTTTTAAAATTTTTTTGTTATGCGTCTATTTATAACAATTAACAATTGAGATTTATCTAAGCATATTTTTCTAAAAAGTCAAGCATAAAAATCAAGACAGCACTGAATCCTTATCCTATTCACATGCTTTTCCTCCGGTTCTTATGTATGCTAATTTGTCATATGTAGAAAGCCTAAAATTCTCAAATGATATGTTTATTTCTCCGATATGTGTGGTAAATAAATTACAACAATACCAAACTTTTATTGACAATGGGTGGGGATGGCAAAATTACCCATGAACTTGTAAACCCGCTGAAACTCTCTCGCTACTGGTAATTTTGCAGGTTCTAGGTGGATATGGTATTTCAAATTTAAACTACTATGGACTACGAGTAGGTTCGTATTTAGAAAATTTAATTATTTATGTTTTCAATTTAAATTATATATATTTATGATTAAAAATTTTTAATGTAATTTTTAGTACAAGATAACCAATAATCTTCCTAAATACTAGACTTGACTTGATGTAATTCACTATAGCAACATGCCTTCCTCCTTTCAGGGTGTGTGTGTGCACGCGCATGGGCGTCTGTTAAGATAACTTTAATAGGCTTCTAAGAAGTAGAAATCTTATAGTTGTGAAGTTTAATAGGACTGATATTTTCTCTTAATTTGATTAAATTTGTTTATTCGGCTTTAATTATTTGAATCTGATGATTGGTTACTAAAGTTGGGTTTTCATTTTGTTTAGTTAATTGTTTACAGTAGTTGTCCAAAATTTTCTTCGTAATATTTTTGACAATACTTATATATTGATTAAAAGTGGGAGCAAGCCATTGATACTCGTGATGATGACTTTGAATATAATAGAAACTATTTGTGTTAGATTGATATATTTTTTTGTATTTTTTAATGTTGAAACTCTTAATTTCTCATTACATTGGTAAAATCTAACACTAAGTATTTTTAAGCTACTAATATAAATGTATAGTTTGAATTATATAATATAAATTTTTATGTTTTGTTAGAAGTGCTTTTAAAATACTTTTATAAGGACCTACAAAAAACTCATTGTAGGTTGCTAGTGGATTTGATAATTGTTAAAACTTGCAAAAGATGATTTTCGAAAAGAAATAAAACTTTACTACGTGTTATAGACTTATGGTTTTAATTTAATTTTTTTAATATGAATTTAGATTAACAAATCCTTTGCGAGTGGTACTCCAAACATAAAAGAAAATTATTGAAAAGCCCCATCGCCCATCACTTTTTTTGGGGGAAAAAACTCAGTTTACAAGGAAACGTGTAGATTTTGGTCGATAGTTTGATTTATTCCAAGAACAAAGAAGAATATTGGTTTAATTTATAATATCATGCATAACGGTGACTTAGAAGAAACATAAGAACAAAAAATGTCTTGCGAAACTTTATGCTATAAATTTTAAAAAAGTTACAGAACAGCAAGCATCCGTTATTAATCTAGCTAGTAAAAGCAGGACATAAATCAACTATAGAGTAACTATTCTGCTGAAGCTATCAGTTCAGTTGCATGAGATGCGCTTACAGCCTACTGCTGCTACACTGGTTCTCTCTATAGGATGGACCGGCTCATGCCCAGGCTCAGGCTCAAGCCACCGCGCTTGTCCCATTGTTATTTCTCCTCTTAGGCTTTGGAGAATCTTCCGGCAACATTAACAAAGATGACGATGAAGAAGAAGACAAAGAAGAAGAGGAAGATGATGATGATGATGATGATGATGAAGTAGGAGACGGCTCAGGCTCGGAATCCGGTGAGCTACGCTTAGTGGTGTTGGTGGTGTTGACACGAACCGGTTTAAAATTAACCCTGCCAAGTAAGTGAGGGAAATTGAGCTTAGCTTTCGAGCCACGCATCTCGAACGCGGCTTTATCATAAGCCAAGGCTGCACCCTCAGGCGTATCATAAGTGCCAAGCCAAACACGTGCCCCGTTCTTCTTAGGGTCTCTAATCTCAGCGGCATATTTCCCCCAGGGCCTCGTCCTCACGCCTCTGTAATGCACCACCTTCGCCTGATCACGATCACGTACTGCCATCCCGGCCGTCTGGTGGTAAGCCACCATATCAAGCGTGGCGGCGGCTTCGTTTAATGCTTGATGATGCTGATCAGCTTGATGATGATCAAAGGAAATCCACTCCACGCTATCAGCGGCGTCGTTTAAGGCTTTGTGATGATCATAGCAGCCATAGGAAGAGATTGGGTAACTGTTGTTATTGTTAATAACAACATTACTTGTTACTTGTAGCGGAAAATCAAAGGCGGCGCTGCCGAAGCTCGAAGTTGGTGAGTACACGGAGGGTGCATTGTTTAAGTAACTGGATTCAAAGGATGAGGCTGTGTTTGGGTCCTCGAGAAGATTTTGAAGAAGATCAAAATCCGATTCTGAGAAGTTTTCTAGAGGCATCTGGTGGTGGTGGTGGTGGTGCTGCTGCTGCTGCTGCTGTTGCAATATTGATGAATTGATGTCTTCCACTTGCAGTGGTTGCATCATTGAATTTATGTCTTCAAAATCATCATCTAGAAGATGATGCCGGATTGACTCCAAAAGGGCCATATCCGTTTGAGAAATACTTTCTGAATACATTTCCGAAAATTTACAAGTGAAATTTTTTTTCGCAATTGGACGAGAGACAGCCCACGTTTGAGAAGTGAGAAATATATCGATTTCAGTTTAATTTCAAACCGATCGACCGGCTGTGGAGTCAATTGTTTCAGTTGATTGACACAACTTAAATACACGTTGGGACTTCGGCGAGGGGTTACGTTAAAATAATAGTAGTGTCAATATTTTATTGTTTTTCCATGTGGTCCTTTTGTGGTCCAGTTGAGGGAGACCTTGAGATTTATATATATATATATATATATATAAGAAAAACAAATGGATTTCTTTTCTTTTTTTTTTTTTTTCAAAGTAGGGATCAATTGATGGAGATAGATATTTGTCATCTTTATAGATCTTATTCTTAAAGGAATTTACGTCCATGACATTGTAATTTTCCTCGCTTGTTTATGATGATATTTCCCCGCCTCGCTGCGTGTGTGGTCCCCATCTCGTGTTTTGTATGGTTGGCACTTTATTTATTGCTTCAATTTTGTTTGCTTCTTATTCTTTTTTCTTGCGTATATAAAATTCCACCCATATAATTTCACTCTTTTTGAGTCTTGAGTTAAAAGAGTGTTAACCGGGGAGGAGTGAAATTAAATTTATAACTTTGATCATTCATTTTGTCATTTTCTAAGGAGAATATTTTGATGATGTAATGTGATTGTATTTGTACACCAATATATATATGTACACCTCTTATGTTTTCAAGTGAAAAATAAACATGCCGATGTGCTCAGAAAATAAATAAAACTAGAATAAAGCCAAAATTAATCTTAACTCTTTCTTCCTTGCTAAAGTTATTTGTAATCAATACCACCAACGTCCTTTCTATAATATGGCTGCTCTAACATAATAGCTAACAACAACACGGCAACATTATCACATATTTTATCCGTGTTAAGGTTAAGCAAGCACGGTACCCTTAAGGAAAGTGACCCAAAAAAAAAAAAAAAAAAACAAACAAACAAACAAATGTAATTAGGTTCTAGTCTCTAGGCTTGTAGCATTAAGGAAGCTTAGGGTGGGCTCTAACTACATAGCCAAAATTCTATTTTTGGTGGGCTAAGTTCAATACTAAGAGAGTCTAACGTCCGTTACGAGATTCAAATCAAAATCTTGCCAATACAAGAAAAAGAAAGTTAAGATATAATTATATCCCTTGTATGATGCTCATACTTGTTCATATGAAACATTCAGAAATGGGAAGTTATAGTTGTCATCTTATCGTGCAAAATAAAATATGCGTATGTACTCACACACTATTTAACATTAAATATGTCCTTTAAATCTTTATATGCTAATTATGTTTGGTATTAAATTAGCGTAAGGATCATCACATCTCCCTAATTAGGTTTTTTGGGTTCCATTTTATTCAAGAAAGCTTTTATTATCATTCATTTGAGGTTAGATTGAAAAAAAAAATGTTTTTCTTAAAATTAAGTTTCAAAAAAAAATTAAAGAGAGATTTGATTTTTAATAAATTAAAAGAAGACACACAAATTGAATTGTTGCCCGCTTTTGGGTAATGAATTTGTGCTTAAACAACTTTTCTTTATAATAAAGAATGACTCTATTGACACAGCTTCATTATTCTCATAAAACCACATTTTTATTTTTTTCCTCTGTTATAATCTCTACACACCCACATTATAAACTCCTTATTTCATGTCTAAATTAGAGTTTTGAAGCTATTAAACGAAACATAAAAGTAATTGGTTATCAGTTTTTTTTTTTTAAAAAATAAAATCCTGTTGAATATTCATCACTAAGTTTGTAAAAATATTTTTTAAAATAATGGCAAAATAAAAAATTAACTAGACACGCACGTATGGTTATAAAAGTAGAGGCTCCACTTACAATCACTAGTATTTAAAAATATATATTTAATTTTACAGTAATACATTTGCTTGTGCCTGGAATGCAACTCAACTGCTGCCACAATTACGCGTTTTAATAATAATTGACAGTGTGTGCTTTGAGCTTTTGTGAAGCCTCAAAATCAGATAAAAAGAATTGTCTTTGTACGATATCATGCAGCAATTCTATTGCACCCAAACTCGGACAGTGTTTTTTATCAGCTTTCTAAAACTTATAGCGAGGGCATTTCTTGAGTACTGATGAGATTATGCCTCTGTTATGCGGCCTGAAATTATACGAGTTTACTTTCAGTAAGTTCATTTCATACTATCTAAGTTCATTTATTGTCCAGAAGAGTAGGGAGAATTTTATGCATCTTATATCTTTGAAAAAGAAAGGAAAAGGAAAAAGAAAAAGAAAATATACCTTATGTATGTATAGTTTATGTAGATGTGTTTTGTAATGTCAGTATTTTGTGCTTCATTATTCATGAGACATCAACTTGCCAAACGTGTATATGTTACTGAATATTGATATTGCATTAGTTAGACATCATACTTGTTTAATTCAACCATAGACTAAGGTACATTTTCTATACAATAAGTTATGTTTATCATCATATATTCATTATTATTATTATTTTTTTTAGTTTATTGATGTTACACAAGATATCTTCACATACTCGACTCATCATAAACTATACGATGATTTTTAAATATTAAAATGTGTCTATCATCATTCAATATATTTTTATTTTTATTCTAGATGCTGACATTACAAACGACATTTACTGGGACCCAACCTTTATGCGACTATGTCATTATTTTTAAATATTAAATTATGTGTCATTTCACTTATTAGAATTCGGTGATCACAATGATATAACAAATAAGTTAAATAAATTATTAAAATATCGGTGCCCCAAAAGAACATCAACCTAAATTTAATATAAATACACGTAATTTTCATAAAGCTTAAATGGCATACATAATCCAACACTAGATTCGGGCAGTATTTACCTTGTTTAATTCGTCCGATAATTAAGCCACCTTTTTTGAATATTTTGTTCCAGAAGAGTTTTATAAGCTATTTTAAAATCGAAAATAAGCGTAATATTACTTCCTCCTTTTTAAGAAATGCTAATATCATCAATTAACATTTACATAGCTGCAGTATATTAATCCTCCGTGACAGTTTCATTTTATTTGATTCGTTTTCACGTGCGTACTCTTATTTGTAATTTATAACTGTATTTAGTGGGTTCACCAAAAAAAAAAAAAAAATCCGATACATCATGGTCGAAAATGATGGTAACACGTGTTTTGAACACCCTATTCATAAGAAAAAGGACAAATTAATAAGTTTATTGGATGGACCTCATTTAATAAACGAATATATATTAAAATCTATTTAGTTAAATCGAAAATTATTTAGTCAATGGATGGGCTCAAATTTCGAACAGAGGCCCACCCTCAAATAAGCCCAAACCTCATTGTTTGAATTAAGTCCATAATCATTGGGCTTTGATTCCGAAATCTGAGGGGGGTTTACACTACTAGTTATATGAGCCCAGAATACTCCTAAAAGACCGTGTTTAATGTTATCACTTATTTAGCGTGTGTGTATTTTAAATAAAACTTATTTAAATTAAATATTTATAAATAGAATTCTTACAGAAACAAAAAAAAATTATTTGTTTGATTCCCATCAAGAGTTTTTATTTAAAATTATAAAATTATTTTAATAGATAATGAGATATATATAGCGTTTGGTATGAGCAATTGACCTTACTTAACACAAATTTTTCTTATTTTCGTACTCATATTTTAGAAAATTTTATTTGAGTGGAGATAAGTTTATATAGAAATTTTTATAGTAAGGTTAATTTTAAAAATTATTAAATTTTATTATAATTTTATGCAATAAATTAAATTTTTAAGTCTATTCTTGTGTGTCTCTTAAGTTATATTTAGCCTTCTAGGATAAAATAAAATAGGTATTTCACCCACACGTGGTGCCGCACGTGCTTCCCAGGCGGCACCGTCAAACTACTTTACGTTGACTTCGTCTGTTGAGCATCACACCCTTAAGTTGACGGCATCTGCTAAGGCACCGTATATCATTATTCCTTGTCAAATTCATACGAGGAGACTGGAATTAGGTAAGTGTCGTCGCTCCGCGGCTGTGAGACCCAAAGCTCTCGCAGTGAGAACTTGTCGCGTGGTTCGTCACTCACCGTTCACCATATCACTTCTCATCATATGAATTGGACCACTTTACATAGCCGGCAACTCATAATTGTCATTATCAAGAAGATGATTGCCCAACACTGGATAAAGAACAAGCGCTTTAATTTTTTTTAACTTAGTAGCTTTGACAAATGCTTGGAGAAGCTAGCTTTAATGCATAAGCTGGAGTGATCAATTAGTGCTTTTACGCATTTCTACGGAAGTGATTGATTAATTTGCAAGTAAGTGGAGCAGGGTAAGTTACAGACTCTGTTCTAGCCAGCTCCAAGACAAAAAGCATTTGCTTGCTCCTGCTCCATCTGCAGGACACCTGTGGCGCGTGCATTGGGTCCACCAAGTAAATATGCAGTTAGCAGGTGCATTTGAATTTGATTACGTGTTTTCATTTAATATATAATGTGGAGCTGCCTGCGGACCAGCTAAGCCAACTTCGTAAGGGTGCCATTTGCGTGCTTTGTTTCCACGTGTCTCTACACGTGGAGTGCATAGAGTGGAGGGTGTAGTTACAGAAGATTCGTGTCAATCTTCGGTTGCAAGCAATCATGTGGATTCGGGATGACATTGCACGCCCGATACTGCCATTAACTAGCCACTGCCAGCCATTTTTGATCAACTAATTAACGCACGTGCAGAAAAAAATATCATCAATTTTGCCACATTTTGCTTGCCTTTCCTTTGTTAAAAGGAGGCCTTCTTGCTCTTTTTTGACCAACGATCAGCTGCAAGTGAATATTGATGATTCAGACAGAGAAAAGGGAACAAAAGGTTGAAGTACCGTGGCCTGGAGGACAGTAAAGAAGTGTTTATTTTTTTAATCTTAAATTTGAATATATTTAAATGTTTTAAAAATTTGAATAAATTTAAATACGTATTTTTTTAAATGCATGAATGTAAGTGATGCTTTATTTATTTGTATAATAAAAAAAATTTAACTTAATTTTCAATATTTATATCTTTGTAAATTAAAATAAAAAATTTTATTTTATAAGTTAAGAAATAAATTATTTTATAGAGATATTTTTATAATATAATGTTCACTTATCTTTCAGACCTTTTTCTATTCATATAAAAATTATAAATTCTAAATTTTTATATTCAAATATAAATATCTAAGAATCAGACATAGATTACAAAAAAAACAAGTAAATTTTTTTTAAAATATAAAATTTTAGACTTTAGATATTTAACAAATAATTTCTAAGTTAATTATTTCGCAATCACAATCTATGTTTTTTGTTTGACTTGGTTTCTAAATTTTTATTTTTGAAATAAAATAATTTTAAACAACTACAATAAATCGTGAATGAAAGAGTTACACACGAACAATACTCTAAAGCGTTATACTTAGAAGTCGTTGTTAATTTTATATATATATATATGAAATCCACAGGGACTCCGTATACAAACACTTGGGGCTTGTTTGGTTGGAGTATAAAATGATGGAATTGGATAATTTTACCACAAAATTATCCTAATGTACTGTTTGGGTAACAAAAGTAATTGTAGGATAAAATTAGTGGAGCTCATCATTTAATCCAAAACAGTGTCAAAATTTTATAACAACAGAGGCATGAGATAATAATATATAAGTTAAAATTTAGCAAATTACTGTTCATAGGATAATAAATAATTTTTTAAATATATGGATTGATATTTTTATTATAATTGTTGATGATATTTTTGTTATGCTTATGATAATATTATTTAGTAACAGATAAGTTTACAAACTGTAACATGTTGAATTTAGAAAATAATAATAAGGGAAGATTTTGCTTTTTTTTTTTAATAAATGCACCAATAATTATTTATTTAAGTTGGATTACATTCCATGTCATTTTAAAATCAATCTAAGATAATGTTGATAAATTGATACATAAGATATATTATTTACTTATTAACTAATTTCATGACATACCAAATACAAGACATGATTATTTATAGTTTAATCCAATATTGCACCAAACACAATATAGTATTATATATAATCCAATGTTATCCAATCCAATCCAATCCAATCTAATCCAATTCGGCATATTAAATGAGCCCTTATAGTATAGTTAAAAGATATTTGGAATATTAAATTTGAAAGTCTACTCTTATTTATATACAGGGAAAAATCTATCCTTATTACAAGAAATGGTCCTATAATGCTCGACTTGAGAGAATGAACACCGTTAGACTACAAGCCCAATTAATTGGTTCTCAAGTACATTTGCACTTTGGTGATATAACCATGTGTTTATGATATAAGTTGAGCCCTATTAAGTCCTTAAATATTAATGAGAACAGATTTCTAAACTTAATGTTCAGTATATATTTAGATTGTATATAAATGTATGCATTAAAATTCCAATAGATTTCAAATGTAACAATTTAAACAAAGAAAAAGGAAAAGGAAAAACGCAGTTCACTAGTTCCTGCAATTCCATGTTTATGTAATTCTAGTTCCCCGCGAAGTTGGTTCGCATTTATAAGAAGAGGAATTGCACCACGTGTTTTAATTTTTTCTTATTGTAAGTTATAAACTTGAATATCATATTTTTTTACTCTATATTCTATTAATTTCATAGTTGATTTTAGACTTTTGACTGTCGTTGTGTTGATTCAGGTGACATTACACGCCTATAATTTTAATATTAATCACTGCATGCCAATTTTATGAACACATGCAGCAAAGTTATTTATTTATTTTGTTATGATAATGTGTACTATATATTTTTGGTCTTCCGGTTTCTTCATCTAATCTCTCTTTATTATTATTTTTTTTTTCCTGTCTGATCATGCATGATTCACGGTTTGTTTGTTGGGACTTGGGTTAGACTGACCAGACATGATGAAAATGATTTTTTGGAAGGAGCCGTAAATGACTGATTCACAAAGAGTGGGAAAGAAACCAAAAGTGCAGTTGGTGGGAATTTCATCAAATGAAACAGTAGCTAGGTAACATATTATATTATATTATAATTTTTTTGAATAATGCTAAAATTCAAATTAAAGTGTTTTCTTATTTTTTTTAATTAATTGTGTGATTAGCTAACACCACTTATCAAGAAGTGACATATTATATCGGATTTGGATATCTTATATAATAATGTAAAGTACATAACTCTTCTACAATCGTTTGATAAAAATCTAACAATTATAAAAATAATAATATTTTATTATTATTTTATATTTTTATAATTATTAGATTTCCATCATCAAATGACTGTAGAAGAGTTGTATCTTTTATATAATAATGTAAGATAACAAATTTCACATATATTTAAAATAATAAAATAAGTATTCCAACTATTATATATGATAATATTATGACTCTACTTTTTATGTTCACAAAAAATTAATTAATTCAAATATATGTCACCCCTAATCTTAATTTACTACTTATCTTCCCCACCACCCCCCCCCCCCCCAAATTATTAATCATCCGTAGTCCAGTACCCAGTACTCACCTTATTATAGCTTCGAAAAAGTAATAATAATAAAAAGTAAAATAAAACAAAATGCTACACAAGCATATTTCGAATTTCTCCATTAAGAGAATCTATGCCATTGCTAGCATCTACTCCATCTTCTTACTCTCCGTGGCCATATGTGCATTTTTGTAATATAAAAACTTATTAAAATTTAAATACTCGAAGTTTATATTGAAGGGAATAGTCTGTTTGTTTGGCCTAAGCAATGAAAACAAAAAGTTAAGGGATTCTTTTCTTCTTTTTCTTTTTCTTCTTCTTCTTCTTACACCACCTTCGAAAGGCTAATTTTTCTTCTTTTCTTTTCTTTCTTTTCAAAAAAGAACTAATATAATAATACTGTTCAAAAGAGCAGTCAGTCCCAGAAAAATTTGATCCTCACGCATATGCACTGTACTACTAATTTATTGTTCTTATTTTGCCTTCAAAGCCTAATGGATCTACTGGTTAACAAAATCTGGACAGGAAATTCTCATAGCTGCATAATATAATATCTATCAGGGATCTGAAAATATCTTTACATAGAGAATTATGGGTGCAAAATCCTCATGAAAGTTTTTTAAATTTATGGAAGTAAAATGGCATACAATTCCACTTCCCCTTGTTACAATCAACAGAAAGTAGTAACAGTAAAAAGTCAAATCTCTCCGACAATGGCTCCCAAAAGATACGGACGTAAAAGTAGAGATTCTGAAGTTGATCTTTGAAATTTAGCTTGTAAAAAGTAATTGTTCCTTCGACGGCGAGGATGCTATAGTTTCGTAATTAACGATAGGCTCCCTGTTGTATACTGAAATTCTAAAAACTTAAAAAGTTTAAACTTCCGGCGCATAAATTCGGTTGTTTCAATTTTTTTAATAATTTACACAATTAAAGTTAGAAAATTTTGACATTAAACTAAACATCAATATTTTTTAATTTAAGGAGTGACATATCTGATGAATTCACATTAAAATTCAATTAATATATTAGCTTGTAAAATAAAATTAACATGAAATTACTAAAATAAAATATTAAATAAATAATTGTAAAAATTATATATTTTATCTTCTTTCCTTACACTTTGATCGCTACTTTTAAATATATGCAGATTGGATTTCAAATAAAAAAAATAACTACAATACAATTTAATTTAAAAGTTATTAGTCATTTAAAAATAACAAAATTGAAACTTATCCATAGATCTAAACCAATATGACATCAATCACTTATTGCTAATAGATTGATTTGTTATTTTAATTCATTCAATTCAATTTGCTGTATTTTGTCTTGGTTATGATACGAAATATAATTGATGTCACGGGTGCCGATATTTATCTGCAAGAACCTTTTGATACTCAAATCAGCTCACTATCCAACTTTTTAGAAAGTAAATATATTTTCTGTGAATTGTAGAAAGTTTCAAAAAAATCATTAGAATCTCTCTCGTTTTTATATATCTTCTCGCCTTATTTCACGTTCTCCTTTACTACCAGTCGTTATCTTATTAAAAGTTAATTAATAAAATTTAAGAGCTTAACTTATTGTTGCTTGACTATCGCGTTGCTGATCGTAACGCCTTCTCTTTTTATTACCTAGATAGTGTGTATTTATACATTTCGATTTGGTGGTGAGCTGGTCCTAGTCATGTTAATCGACCCCCTAGTCTTTTAAGCTTTCTTTTTCTTTTTTCTTCTGGCTTTCAAGTTGCTTACTCCTCAACCTTGCCCTTCTCTTCCTCGATTTCAACATTCATGTTTGCTTGCTCTAGTGCGGCCAAGTATGACTGAATTGCTGGATTCTTTAAATTATACCAAAGGCATCCAATCCTCACCCTGTCTTAAAGTCCTTTCAACATCTGTAGATGATTGAAGGCCCCTAAGTCCAAATTATCTAATAATACTTGTTCATAAACTCCCCAAGGGTTTCATTTTCTTCTTGTCTTATAGCTAGCAACTCCATCATGTCATCTTTTGGAGTGATCACCTCACGGAATTTTTCCATAAATCTCCTACATATTTGCTCAAAAGTCCTGATGCTACCTTTTGAAACTTCTGTTTTCATTCCCGTGCTAGCCCATCTAAGGTTTAAAGAAGCATTCTACACCTTTGGGCTTGTGTCAAGTCCTGAACTCCTCTTATGTCATTAAAGTGCTCCATGTATATAATGGATCATTTTGCCCCAAATACTTAAGATTTAAAAACTAAAAATCTCGTGGAATCACTATACTCATTATTTCCTCTAAAAAGAGTGATTCATTGTCTACGACTATTCTCCAATTTGGCTCCTTTAGTCGCCCCTGAAGCTCATCTATAGCTTAAGCCATCCGATGTATTTCACTCTCATGCTCCACTGCTCATTCATCATGCTGCTTTTTTTTTTTTTTCTGTATCCTCCCTCTGCATAGAAACCCCAGGATGATATTTCAGTTCTACCCCCTTTATAACTAGTTCTCCTCTCACATCTGCTTGCCTCTCATCTTGTCTATCTCGTTCATCATGCTGATAGATTTCTTCTCTGATAGCGTTATTCAATGCACTACATGGTGATAATGCCATGTGTTTCATTTTTATTTTTTAATTTACCAATTATTCTATCAAAATAAAAGACTTTTTTTATAATAAAATTACTCCATATATGTTACTTTATTATAAATCATATGATATAAATTATTAATTTTCATTATAACTCTAATTAATATTAGGGAGTTAGGACAAATGTTAATATGTGGAGCCACATTTTTTTTCAGAATATTCTAGTTTATTATATATGCTTCCAACTACTGTGCAACTGTTGTACAGTACCACCAACTTTTGTCTTTTTTTAATTATTTTAGTCTTCTGCCTTTGGATTTAATAAAAAGTAGATTCAACTATAGTGATTTATTCATTTTAATATTAATATTATACTCCCTAATATTTATTAAAAATAAAAAAATTAAACAGTTGAAATTTTTAGCACATAAGTCCAGATTGTTTCCAATTTATATTATTTAATTACTAGTGAGTCTTAAAAATAAAGTTTATTTTTAATATTATATATTTCGTTTAAAGAATATTTATTTTATTTTATATTATTTAGTTATTTTCTTATATTATATTTATCCTTTCAAAAAACTAAATAATATTAAATGAAATAAAATAAATTGTAGTAAGCCTTAAAAAATAAATATAATTTTTAACATTATTTATTTTTGTTTAATTTAATATTATTTATTCATAGGCTTATTATTATTTTTATTCTTTTAAAAAACTAAAAAAATAATATAAAATAAAATAATCAATACTGAGTCTTAAAACATTAATAACATATTTAATTAATATCATTTATTTTATTTTGTTTAACATTATAAAGTCAGAGGCTTATTATTATATTTAATCTTTCATAAAACGAAATAATGTGAAATAAAATAAAATAATCAATAATGAATCTTAAAAAATTCATATTATTTTTAATATTATTAACTTTATTTTATTCAATATCATTTAGTCAGACTTATGATTATATTTTTTTCTTTTAAAAAACTAAATAATATTAAATAAAAAATATTTTCTCCTAAAAAGTATCATTTTTAAGATTACTTATTTTATTTAAAATTTTTAATAATATTTATTTATTTTATTTAATATTACTTAGTCATAGTCTTATTATAATTTATTTTTGAAAATTAAATAATATTAAATAAAATAAAATAAACCATAGTGAGTCCTAAAAAATAAATATTGTTTAGTCATAGGCTTATCTTGTTATCACATTTATTCTTTTTAAAAAGATATATAATATCAACTAAAATAAAATATATTTTAAAAAGTCGCCAGCCAATGCACTTAAACTTATAAGTAAATGTAGAAAAAATAAATAAATAATATTAAATATAATACAATTACATTTTATAAGGTCACAGGCCGAAATAGATAAAATTTGTAAATTAACTGAAAATAAAATGAAATGTAAGGGATTGAATGAAATTTAACATCACATATGACAAAAGTTAATGCACCTTGCAATTGTTGTACCGTAGCTGAGTCCGTCACATATATATATATAGCAGTCCATGTGCAAGTTGTGTTGTTTTCTTTAATATAATTTTCTTTTATTCTTTGTTTGCACTCGAGTAAGCGTCTCACACCGTCCGTCAATACTCGAGCCCTTTGCAATTCTGGAAGCACCCATTGCAGTCATAACGACTGTAAATTCAAACCGATGAAGTAAAAAAGTATTGGAGAGAGAGTAATTGATTAAAGATGACTACAAGGAACAAATAGTCTTGTTTTTCCTTTTTTTTTTCCTTTTCTATATTATAATTTGTATCAATTTAAATAAAATCATATTAGATATGCTCTTTTCTCTTTATAAATAGGAAAGTTATATTGCTCGTGTTCAAGATCTCTTGAATCAATTAAATATGTGTATGTGTGTGTATTTGATTCCTCGGTTTAATTAAGTCTGGCTCGTGTGCTCTCATCTCATCATTTGAAGAAGCCCTAGTGCTAGCCTTTCTTTATTTGAGATTTGAACCAAATCGGCTCCTAATTTTGTTCATATTCATTATTTTTAAATCAGTAAAAATTAAGTTACAACCGACTGTAACAAACAATTTTTTTATAATATTAAAAGACTCCTCTCAAATTTATTAGTATTTAACTGTTATAATAATTGTTTATATTGCTTTCAACAGATGTTCATTACATTGATTGGGGGCCAGTCGGCCAGAGGGCACCAAATGTAACTAAATGTAATTAAATAATTACAAACAGTGCGAGGGCTTCACATAATATAAATAATGTAACTAAATAATTACAAATAAAAAAACAATGTGAGGGCACCAAATGTAATTAAAACCTGCTCTACGGTTCCCATTATTCAAATCCAATAAAATAATCAACCACAAAAGCACGTGGATTCCTTTCCGTAAGAATGAAATTTCACAGAAACGAGGCCGTGTCAAGTAAATATGGATGCAGTACATATATTTCGATGGCCATTTGCTCTCGAACACCAACATCGATCCTAAGCTAACTTGTTGTGGTATCAAGAAATGTACGGAGTGAGTTCCCTTGGCTTTGAGGATTCTGACATCCGCCTCTTAGACTCCATTCAAAAGTATCTCCTCACCGATGATATCTTCGAAGAAGCTCCGGTGACTTTCCCGGCAATAAAATCTGACAATGGGGAGCCACTCATAGGTAGCCCTCATCATTCAAACTTCATGAGTAGCCTCTGGAGTGATCTCTTACAACTTGAAGATTATTTAGCCAACGGCCCTGCGAGCTTTGATGGGTCTAATCCGTTCGATCGTAATGTCATTCATTCAAACGTTATGGCTGTGAAACGGGACCCCCAAGAAGTAGACGATCATCCTCATGCCCTTGACGAAGAGGAAAAGAAAAAATGTAGAGGGGTAATATCGACGCGTCAGAAGCACGCTCCGGGTAGGGGAGTGGGGTACAGGGGTGTGAGGAGGAGGCCATGGGGGAAGTACGCGGCTGAGATGAGGGACCCCAAGAAGAACGGTGCCAGGGCTTGGCTGGGTACTTATGAGACTCCCGAGGATGCTGCAGTGGCTTATGATCGAGCCGCTTTTAAGCTGCGTGGAGCTAAAGCCAAGCTCAATTTTCCTCACTTGATAGGCTCGGCTCACTGCAGGGAGCCGATTAGAGTTAATCCAAGAAGGCGTCTACAATCACTGGACTCTTCTTCATCGTCGTCGTCGTCCTCCTCCTCCTCACCTTCCAGCACTAGTGCTACTGCCGTCTCAAATTCTAAGATCTCAGAGCCTCGGCCTCAGCTGCCGTTTCATCAATTTGTGATTAATTGGAAGTAATTCATTATTTGGTACTTCTAATTAGTCACACTATATATATTTATATATATATATTTTCTTTATATATCATCATATTTGTGGTAATATTAATAATGGGAAAATATTACTAGCTAGAATTTGTTTCTCTCACAGTTATAGTGTAATCTAGAGAATTCCTTAATAATAAAATTTAATATTTTATCAATAAATTAAATGATGTGCATTTTCCTATCATTTTAGCACTATTTATTTTTAAATCTTTTTACTTTTAGGCCTTTTTTTTTCTTAATTAACATTTTCTTTCTTTGAGTTCATATTCTATATGAAATAACATTTTAAAATTTCCTTTCTATAAATTGAAAGAGAGAGGAGAGAGAGAGAGAGAGAGAAATTAATTACACTGTACCATTAATATTGGTTGGCTATTAATAATCGAGAATATCACTGCTATTGATACGTAAACCTATTTTTTATTCATTGGAATAATAATAGAAGAATATAAATTTATTAATTATGAAGATAGATACCATATCTTTTATTATTATTATTATTATTATTTGGGGTGCTTAATTATTTATTATCATCATATATAATAATGTTGAAGAGCTAGCTTGTCGCATTCTCTGGCAATATAATTTAGCAAACCTCCTCCGTGACACAGCAAGGTAAGATTCCCCATGAATGAATACAAGTAACCAGCTGATCAAGAACAGCTAGGTAGGAACCAAACATATCTTGTTGTTTCTGATTGTTAATTATTGATTCAGCAATAATTTTATAATATAAAATTTAGCAAAATAGATTAATATTTTTTTCAAGTCTCAATTAATCCTGAAATTAATAGTTCAACAATATCTTTGTAGTTAACGCGCAACCACACGTTCAGAATGTTCACTGCTTTTATATCTATGCATGACAAGAGATCCATGCTGCTAACTTATTCTCACATCTAATAATTCAACTTATGATACCGGAAACTTTTTTTTTTTTTTTTTTTAATTTTAGAGCCTGTATTGCCATGGCCTGCGTGCCTGATACAATCACTTCTCACATTTTTCTTTGAGTGTACAAAGCTTCATCCCGAGAGGCGCTATGCTTATTGGATAAATTAAGCTGACAGCGAACTAACGGAAATTGCAAAGGAAATGTGATGACGGATAAGGAAGCTTATCTTATTAACTATTTAGGGTAACCAAGCGATTTTCGAATGCAGAGAAGCAGCCTAAATTGTCAGATGAAATTGCAAAGGAGCAGCCTAAATTGTCAGCTGACTGCCAATTTTATGCCATAACCGATCACAATACTAACTCAATTTGTTAATCAGCAGTGTGCTATAAGAGTGTGTGTGTGTGTTGTGTGTTCTTGCTTCACCCTCTGATTTTCAAACTCACGGCAGCCGACATTATACGAGACAATATAAGCTAGCTAGCTTTAAGACTTGAGCCTCTCTAAACTTGCAAAACGAAGCCTAAAGAAATGGAATTTTCAATTTAACCATGAGCTCTATACAACACGGTTTATTGGGTTGATTCATCTTGATGTAAGGATATGAAGAAAATTAGTCCGTTCATATTGATAATTATGAATTAATTTATTAATTAATTTTTTCTATAGTTTAATTAATTAATATCTTCAAAATTGTAATAAAGCATTATTGCAAAAGATGAGAAAAAGATAATGGTAAAAGTATCACATATTTAATAACAACACTATTTTGAGACATGTTTCAAAATATAAGTCGCAAAGGGTACTTAATCCAAAATGCCAAGTTCATTGCTAATCATGAAAGGAATGAGAGGAAGAAAGATCATTATCTATCTATCAAAATCTTATTACAGTTCCCATATATATAATTTTTTAATTTTATAGAACATAACAAAACATGTATGATGCAGGATACTAGATTGTACATATCGTTACCCGTATCAAAGACGATTTCGTTGGAATTGTCCGCAGATTTTCTCTTGAGATTACCACACATAGAGCTGGATGAGATTTTATTTTTGTGGCTGTTGACAGATTTTCCTGGCATATATTATTGCTTGCAGAAAAACTAACGATGCTTCTAATGTCGCGAATTTGTTCTTTCAAGAGGCGGTGCCTGTTCATAATATTTTAAAGATTATTACTTCTGACAATATTCGTCAGATAAGTTTAATTCGAAGTTACAATTAGTAGTGTTTTTAATCACAAACATATGGGTAAACTGAGGTGGTCAGTTGAACTTAAGGAAATATGTTGTTTTGTGCTTATAGTGACAGGCAACACATTTGAGAAATAACATTGTTTTCGTGTTGAGTTTTTTCACAACAGCATGGTTAACGAATATATTGGTAAGATGCCTTTCGAGATTGTTTATAATTTTTCTTCACGTCATATTTTTATTTATACGAACTATCAACAATACCTGAAGGAAGCAAAATACAAGATAGTAAGACCAAAAAAAAAAAAAATAATACAGATTCATGCTGAGGTATGAATTCGCTTAAAAACAATTGATATGAGTACAAGACTAATTCAGATAAATACTGATACTATGTTATATTAAAAATTTATGATAAATTTTTTTTAAAGGTTATTTAAGATAATAATTTATTATTTAGAGTTGCTTCAAATTATTATATAGTAATTATAAAATATATATTATTTAAAAAAAATTAAAAAGAATGTAAATGTTTATACTTTTAAAGTAACTTTTTATATTTGTAACACAATGTGAATGTCTATATTAATTTTCTTGAAAACTGCATGTATCTCTTATATCAATATTTATATATTAGATTTGAAACTTATAATTAATTATTAATATAGTACAGATTTTATATTTTTATCACTTACAATAAGAATAATTAAATCAAAATAATAATTTTTATAAATATATTTTTATTAAGTTATAATCTCCTCCTAGTAATAAAAATAATTTATTATGACCATCAAAAAGTTTTACCACAGATCGAGAAACTAGAAGATCCTGTCAAATTAATGACAAATTATCTGTAGTCCAATAACAATCAAGATTGCATTATTCCACAGCATAGAGTTGTGGCCAATTAAAAAGTACAATAAGAACAGCTGGCTTCTAAAGAAAAAATTGAAGTATCATTAGCAGCAAACAAGTTGCTTTTTCACTCATGAATTGTCTGCAAGTTACACAAAAGCAGAAAACCATTACAGGAAACAGTAATATTGGCAAGAATTGTGTTATTTGCTAAAGAATTAATTTGTACAGTTGGCTGCCGTGGCTTTTAGTGGTCAACCTGGCAAAGACGTACTTTAGAGTGTGCAAGTAAAGTCAAATTTAATCTCAACGAAGAATTAAAAACCCACAATTAGAATCAATGTTACATGGAAAATCAGCCTACCAACAGAATACTCTATTAAGAAAGATCATCCTAATGATTATTTACCTGTAATTCCGAAGGTCTCTCTCTCTCTCACACACACACACACACATTATCCATCAATGATTTAACTTATGATCTCTATCAAAGTTGAAATGCACTTGATAGGAAAATTTGATATAATTAATTCCTATACGAATTCCGAACGATCGACGGATGGTAATCTTAATTTGGTGTTTTTTTTTTTTATCAAAAACGCAATTAATTTGACAAGTTTCTCGGAGAGCTAACCCAGACGAGTTACGCGGAGGCACGTGTTCGTCAAAATGAACAGAAACCAGATAAAGGCTTATCACCAAAGGGAAATTAAAGAATCAAAGCAAACTGATGAAAAGAAGCAATATGATGATGCAAAAAGCCAATCACTTGTGCTATTTAGGGATATTAAGCGACGTTGAAAGACAGAACCGCTGCCAAAGTTTGGTAACGGCTATGGTTATGCAAGAGATAAGATGACCATCGCCCACAAGTTTCAAACTATTATTTCCTTACGCAATCCGGACTACGTATAAAAATAGTAATAATAATAAATGAAGACTTATTAGTATCTCAGAGCTGATTGTGCTAGCCGTGGATCAAATCACGGTTAAGCCAGAAGAACCGTCACTTGTGGCCAAGTGGACGCACCTTTGGCGTCTCGAATTCCTTATTTGTCGAACATTGGCAGTCCAGCCCCTGCGTGCTGTAACGGCGTGAAGAATCTCAAAAGATACTACACCTAACCGCTGCCGATAGACGTGCAGCTTGTGATTGTGTTAAATCAGCAGCCGCTCGCCATCCGGATATCAGGGAAGATGTTGCCTTTTCGCTTCCTACTAAGCGTGGAGTCCAAATGAATATTCCCATCTCCAGAACTTCCAACTGTGCCAAGTGAGATTGCAAGGCAAAGAAGCTCTTCTCCAACTTGATGCATCCTTGGCCGCTTGCATTAAGGTGGCATTAATAATTAATCCTGCTGCTGCGATGAACTGCATCAACTGTTGATTGCATGTGACTAAATAAAAAATAAAAACCAATGCAATGGCGTCGCCCGGACTCGAACCGGAGACCTTCAGTGTGTTAGACTGACGTGATAACCAACTACACCACGACACCATTTAGTTGTTCATGTGTCAACATGAAGTCTATCATATTCTATTTCATGTCTTGCTAATTAAAGTCCATGCTACAGTGAGCTAGAGGTTACATGTCTCTCAAATTAAAAAATAAATAAATAAAATATATTCAGTTTTGTTCATTCAAATGCGCGTCAAGGTCTAATTTATTTGAGAGAACAAACCGATAATAGGAAAATAATTAAACTTCATACTATGAAACTTATTTATTTATTTTATGTTTGCAAGTACATAATATCCCCAAATTAAATGTATTCTCTTAAAGCTGAACTTGTGACTGTGCTTCAACTAAAAAAGTCAAGTCACTTGAGGATAATGCATAGAATGATCATTCTTTCTTTAAATTATAAAAAATTTTAAAATATATTACAATCTGATGTTAATTGTATATATTTTATTGTATAAATTAAAAGGATATAGATATGTTGGAACTGATCTATGATAGAATATGAATCTCAACTACACGTGTAAAGTGATAATTAATAAAAATCTCGTTATAACTTTGATCACGTGGATATAAAAAAAAATTATATCTTAGAACTATTCCAATATAGTCAAACCCAAATTAGAATTACTTACGGTCCAAAACTCTTGTAAAACAAACTAAAAAATATGCTCTCACAAATAACATACTTCCAATCAACTCATATATTCCACATTTTGTGGGAAAAGGATAACGATTCATTGTCATATGCATGTATGTGTGAATGTGATTTTGGTCTTAATTTGGAAAGGTCTGCTTGCTTCCTTCTTGTTCAAACATCTACGAAGTGCCATTTTAAATGGGCTTGATAAACAAAAGGGGTCATTATCTGTTGGTTGAAGGCCCATTGTGAAGCACAGATCCATCTACGCTTGAGCAAACGTGGGCCGAAGTGCCCGACCAGAAGCTGATCCCTCCATCCTCACAAGTCCCAAATCCTCGAATTGATTCCACCAACTCTCTGTATCAATGAGAAGCAAAAGCGTTGACCGGCTGTGCCTGTCTAGATGTATAAATCAGAAACCATTTAAAATTTTAAATGAAAAATTAATTCATCCATGGATCGTTGGAGTGGTATACTGAGGATTCCATTGAACCCTAATACTAACAATTTTTACAGAATCGGGGCATCTCTCTGCCTCTCTTCTTCCTCAAAAACAAAAACACTCGCCGTAAGTAGTAATCTTCTTCATGTACACAAAAAATAAATCTTCTTTTTTTTTTTCAAATATATATTCATGTATGTATATTGGTTTCGGGAGCAGCAGGTGCCTTGTGCAAATGCGATATTTTTTAACGGTGATAGAGTTGAAGGGACAGGAAATCCGGTGATTGAGAAGCTATCTGATTTGCAGAACATAGCTGATATTCTTGTTTCTAAATTCGGTGCTTCTGTTAATGCTTGGGTCATTGATGCTTCTGTCCATAATGGGCCTTTTGCTATTTATAATGATTTTATTCCTGATTTGAATTCGAGGGGCGAGCCGAAAACCTACAGCCCAATTGGGTTCCCTGCCTCTACTGCCACTGTTTCCCTTTTATCAAATTGCCTTCAAGAGGTAAGCTAAGCTTTTTCGTTTTCAGTCTTTTTTCTTTGAATTGTGCGGAGAACGAAAAGCTTTTCTTTTGAGAAGACTATGAGAGCTTTGCAGCTATCATATTATCATTATTATTAGTTTCTGTTAGAAATATCATTATTATTAGTTTCTGTTAGAAATTTATAATAATTATTGTCAATGTGGATCTTTTCCTTAGGGTTTGTATGTAAGTGTCTGCGTTTCTGCTCAATTTTGAAAGGAAAAAGAAAAAGAAAAAGAACCTTTTTTTAGCAGCAGATTTTTACTTATAATTGACAGTTATTGCAGTCATTCCACCAGCACATTGATTTCAAATGAAAACTTTTTCTGCTGAACAAGTTTGAAGTACTTTCAACACTTGAACTTGACTCCTAATTATTGTCCATGGCTTTGGCATTTATTATTTACTTTATACCTTATCTGCAGGCCGAGAATGTCATTTTGAGAAACCAAAGAGAATCATATTCTAAGGGCACTTCTGCATCAAGTTTCTATAAACCCATAACTTTCATCCTGGGATTTAGCAAGGGTGGCACAGTACTTAACCAGCTTGTAACTGAGCTTGGACACTTAGAAGCTAATAAATCCCCTGGACATGCAGCCAGCATAGAGGAACGGGCAATGAGCTCAATTCAGGAAGAGCCTCAAATAATACCTAGAACCAAAGAAAGCCTGTTAAACAGCATTAGTGAAATTCATTATGTAGATGTTGGTTTAAACACATCTGGTGCATATATCACTGACAGCAAAGTTATCGAAAGAATATCTAAACGCCTTATGGAGCAAGCTTTAGGTCCAGGTATCCGCTTTGTCCTCCACGGAACTCCTAGGCAGTGGAGTGATTGCTGGCGACCTTGGATTTGTAAGGAGAAAGACAAATTGGTTCATATGCTTGAATCTGAATCCCAGAAGAATGATGGGAAAGTGCAGGTGTGTGAGAGATTTTATTTTGCTGATAAACCTCCGGACATGCAGATGCATTTCGAAATTATTGAAAGTATGGATGTTAGTTAAAAGTCATGTGAAATACTTATTTATGAGCGTTGGTACACATATACTTTGTGATAAGTAATTTACTTAATTTTTTTTCCTTATATAAATTAATGAAATGGGCATGGGATATATCTTCCTCCCTGTGAGTTAAATTCAATTTTATTAACTGTGTCTGCAAAAAATGAACTTGAAACTATGAAATGCAAATAATGAACATGAAACTATGAAAGTGGAGTTTTGCCTGAGGCTTTGCCTCTTTTTGGCTGTCCTTGAACAATCTGAGACAATTAGGTGGCTGATCCCATTGAATATTACCCTTAGATTTCATTGCCATGGTGCAATTTCAAGGGAAGATGAAATTTCGCTTAATCTAATGTGGCAAGAGCCTCGAAGGTTTTGGAGATTCTATTAATCACAATCATGTCCAATTATAAAGGACTCAGTCAAAAGCTTCCATCACGCTTGTACTCTGGAGCTCTTCTGTTTCTACTTGTACGGCCTATTGTCGTTGCAGATGGGTAATAACATTTGAATCCCCAAATTTTAATGTTTTCACAAATAAGGACATAACGCGTTCGTGTGTATCAAATAGGACCATAAATTGATGCTGAAGAGTATTTTGGCCATTTTATTGAGGTTACTTGTGAAGGGAGTTAGCTTGGAATGCGAAGACAGACATACATTGGCGGCAAATAAACAAACATTAAAAAATCAGTTAATTGATGTGCTAAAGCAGTTGCTGACTCTGGCCCGCTAATCCCTCTACAAGTGAAACTACCAACATCTTCTTGCTTCTTGTCTCATTCAAATGCTTCACAATTGCCACATGTACTCTGTCATTTCCCTGTTACATCGTGACTTCCCGTACATGTTTCTTTTTTGCCCCTTTTTTTTCCTTCCAAATGTTATTTTGTGATGTTGATTGACCTTTCAGCCAGCTTTACATACACTTTATTCACTGCGCGTTATGGCACCAACAAGTGCTTCTGCGTAAGATAGATATTACGTTATTTGATTTTTTTTTTTTTTGTAGGGTTAATGTATGTTATATGTCGCAGCCTAGTTGATTAATTTTTTGTAGCCCAATTTGCATATAACTTGGGCGAAATTAATGGGA
The DNA here is from genome assembly GCA_030449875.1 of Aegle marmelos. Lineage (NCBI taxonomy): Eukaryota > Viridiplantae > Streptophyta > Magnoliopsida > Sapindales > Rutaceae > Aegle > Aegle marmelos. The sequence continues at coordinate 706,587 of JASUUL010000115.1, forward strand.
ATGCATGCATAATTTAATATGAAAATATACCCATTGAAGAAGTTTTTGAAAATCTGAAATGCACAAGGAAAGGCTGATGATGTCAAAGAGCGGTTGATTTTGTTTGGCTACAACTGACATGGGGGAAAAAAGGTTAGGCTCAGTGTTTGTTACATTCTTGTTATTGCTTCAGCATTTTTTTATTTTCCCACATAAATTATGTTGGTTCCGTCTTTCTTTTACAGGAAAGTAAAATCCTGAAGTTTTTGGGCTTATGTCTAATCATATGTCATGGGTTATGGAAGCTGTAGCCATTATGGCTATTGCTGTTGCACATGGAGGAGTAAGTCTATTATGATTCTTCAGCTGTTAATTCTCCTGAAGATCATTAGTTGATAATGTGCTATTACATTTGGACTATGAGATTAAGTTGAGATAATGTCAAATATTCAGAATTAGTCAATCTTAGAGGTGATTGCTTTATTGTTTGCAGTGAAAAGATCCAGATTATCATGACTTCATTGGATTCATCATTTTGCTTATAATCAATTCTATGATCAGTTTCATAGAAGAAAATAGTGCTGGAAATGCTGCAACTGCTCTTATGGCTTGGTTGGTCCCAAAAGCCAGGTCTCTTTCCTTGAAAGTTAATTTGGAGAAAATAAAACCATTCTACATTTAAATAATAACTGACCAATCACTGTTACCAGGTCTTATGTGATGGAAGGTGGAATGAGGAAGATGCTGCTGAATTGTTTCCTGGGGATAAAATCAATATCAAACCAGGGGACAGTGTTCCAGCCAATGCACCTCTATTAGGAGGAGATCCTTTTGAAAATTGACCACGTAGAAAATCATACATAAATAACAAAATTAATATTTTATTTTTACACAACATAGGAAAATTTTCAATTGACAAGTTTCAATTTTACTTTTGGTTAGCTCTTACGGGAGATTCTCTTTCAGTAACCAAGAATCCTGGTGATGGGGTTTATTCAGGTTCAAATGTAAGCGAGGTGAAATTGAAGTAGTTGTTATTGCAACTGGAATTCATACTACTGTTGGCAAGGCAGCTCATCTTGTTAAAAACACTAATTATGTCGGGCATTTTCAGCAGGTTTGCATGAGAGCAATTTTACCTCATGGGCTTATAAAAACTATAATAATGCCAATTTAGAATTGATTGCTATGTTATTCGATGATTCCGTGTTTTAACAGCAATTGGAAATATCTGCATTTACTTAATAGCAGTTGGAATGGTTATTGACATCATTGTGACATATGGGCCTCAAGAGAGGGAATACAGTGTTGGTATAGATAATCTACTTGTCTTGCTAATTGGTGGGATCCCAATAGCAATGCCAACTGTTCTTTCTGTGACTATGGCCATTGGTTCACTTTGCTTGTCTCAGCAGGTCTGTGCAAATGCAGCCATGCTTGAAAATGGCCTTAATTTATGAACTGCAAATCGTTGCTCATCATGAACTATAGGTTCATAATTTTGTAATTTGTTGGAGTAATGGGCATCTACATTTATGCAGAATGTGATAACAAAAAGAATGACTGCCATTGAGGAAATGGCTGGAATGAATGTATTGGGCAGTGATAAAACAGGAACACCAAAGCTAAGCAAACTTACAGTGGACAAAACTATGATTTATATTCTTGATCCAACTTCAGTCCCACCGGCTGATTGAAACAAGCTGTTTAGAAGATGCTGGATTCTTATTTCTGAGTTTGAAGGTTTTTGCCAAAGGTGTTGACAAGGATGTGGCAGTCCTTAGGGCCGCAAGAGCATCAGGATTAGAGAACCAAGTCGCTATTAATGGTGCAATTGTTTCAATGTTGGCAGACCCTAAGGAGGTACTGAAATAAATATTTAGGCAACTGGTCTCTATGGATATTTAAAGGGATTGTGTCTAGTATGCAAAGTTTACAGCAAAACTTTCATACATATTTTGATGATTTAATTTGATGATTGTTTTGAAGGGCAAGTTCACTTCCTACTCTTCAATCCCACCGATAAAAGGGCTGCAATTACATATGCAGATGGTGCTGGTAAAATGCACTGAGTCAGCAAAGGTGCAACAGAGAAGGTACAAATATGATTTTATTAGCATCAAAGCAACTGATACGAGTTCCCCTATTGCTGGGCTCTATTCATAAATAAATTGTAGATTCTCCATCTGGAACATAAAGAAATTGAAAAGAAGTTACATGCAATAATTACCAAGTTTGCCGAACATGGACTAAGATCACTTGCAGTTGCTCAACAGGTAATTAGCCTTGTGTGAATTCTGCATTGTTTCATATACAAGTTTCTTATTTTTCCTTTTTCTGAAACAATGGTTTATCTGCTTCTATAGGAAGCGTTGGCTGGAACCAAGGACAGTCCTCCCCTGGGAACTTGTTGGACTTCTCTCTCCTCCTCATGACCGTGCTGAAACTATTAGAAGAGCTCTAGTTGTTGGCGTCAGTGTTAAGATGATCACAGGTCTGCGCTCTGCTAATTATGGGTTCTACTTCAGTCATTTTCCCACGTTTGCACTGCAGCTGGCAGCTATTGATTGATTCAGCAAAACTACTACTGTATCTAGTTCAAATTTTTTAACATACCTATATTAGCATTTATCAAACAAAAACATTTTCAGTGATCAGCTTGCAATTGCTAAGGAAACAGGAAGGAGGCTTGGAATGGGCATAACTATGTATAGATCATCATCTCTGCTTGGTAAGAGTAAGGATGAGGCAAATTCAGCTCTTCCAATTGATGAACTCATTGAAAAAGCCGATGGTTTTGCTGGTGTATTTCCTGGTAGGTTTATTGGTTTAAATCCGTAACCTCTATTCTTTAACTTCAATATTTTATTAAATTTCTGATTCCGTAGTTTCAACCTGCAGAGCATAAATATGAGATTCTGGGAAGATTGCAATATAGGAAGCACATCTGCAGAATGACTGGGGATGGGGTCAACGACGCTCCTGCCTTAAGGAAAGCTGACATAGGAATTACTGTGGCAGATTCCACAGATGCTGCCACAGTGCTTCTGATGTAGCTCTTACAGAACCTGATCTGAGTGTAATCATAAGCTACCTTAACATGCCGTGCACTCTTCCAAAGAATGAAAAACGACATTGTAATCATACAAGCAATACAGTACTTAAGCTGTAATTATAATGATACCCAACTTCTGAGTTATATGACTAGGAAGCTAAATCACATTTTTTTTCTCCAGATATATGCTGTCTCTATCCCCGTACGTATTATGGTAAGCTTTCCGTTTGATCTGAATTTCTACCCACTTTCTTGTATTAAAAGTTGCACCTCGCATGTTAGTCACATCTCATTTTCAATGGTTTTTGCACAACAGCTTGGATTTATGCTACTGACAGTCTTCTGGAAGTTTGATTTTCCTCCTTTCTTGGTTCTTGTCGTTGCCATTCTTAATGATGATCAGCTTTCTAGTCACTACGCCCGTCATGTTCATATAATAGATTTTAAGAAAGTTTATTTTAATTCTTCTTTTGTTCTAAATCGTCAACTTATACGCCCTGCTTACAGGTACTATCATGACCATATCCAAAGACAGAGTAAAGCCTTCTCCCCACCCTCACAGTCGGAATCTCAGTGAAATATTTACAACTCGGATTGTCTACTGTGGTTACATAGCTCTAATGACAGTTGCATCTTCTGGGCAGCTCACTAAACCAACTTCTTTCCAGCAAATTCTGTTCTTTGTTCCGTGATGTAGTCTGATATATATATCTTGCACATAAAGTGACTTTTTTTCCCCCCACGCGCATGTACACAATATATTGGCATTTGGTATCCTGCATCATTGACATTCTCTTTTCAACAGAAACATTTCAATGTGAAGAACATCAACCAGCACCGTTTAAACACGTCAGATGACACAGTTTTCACTTAGCTTAAAGAAAAAATGGCATCCTCCATATATCTTCAAATCAGCACCATTGGCCAGGCCTTAATATTCGTGACTCAGTCCAGCGGATGGTCATTCTCTGAAAGACCTGGCATGCTGCTTCTTGTTGCTTTCATGATTGCTCAATTGGTAATAAGCATGTGATGCTCACACAATTCTCTTCATAGATCCAAGTGCTATCAAGATGTTAACTACAGAAACTTATCTGGAATTTTGCAGGGATCAGAAAAATAGGATGGGGGTGGACAGGTGTCATTTGGTTCTATAATATTGTAATAGACGTGCTGCTTGATTCTCTCCAATTTGCGGTCAGATCTGCTCTCAGTAGAAGAGCCTGGGGCCTGGTCGCCGACCAAAGAGTGAGAGCATTCAGAATTATGGACAGATTTGTTTCTTTAAATTGTCTAACAAATGCAAATGAACTGTGAATCGTGTCTTTGTTTTTTTTAAAAAAAAAAAAAAAACCAGACTGCATTCACCAACAGAAAGGACTGTGGTAAGGAAGCTCGTGAAGCTGCAAGGGTAGCTGAGAAGCGAACATTGCGCGGCCACCAGCTGCAGTCTACGGACAAAAACCTGTTTGGCGAGAGAAGCACTTTTAGCCATAGGGACATCAATCTCGTGGCTGAAGAAGCTAAAAGGCGTGCAGAGATTGCGAGGATGAGGGAGCTTCTCACACCCAAAGGCAAGATTGAATCCTCTGCTACGCTGAGGGGCTCTGACATTGATGCAATGAACCAGAGCTACACTGTTTGTTATAAGCGCTGACCTTTCAAAATGCCAATTCAAACCTTCCTTTGGACTTCATTCTTTGTTTCCTTTGTATAACCTTGATGAATTCATAGAATATGGCCATTGATTATTTCTCTAAGGTATATGTATATATATGATTGAAACACAAAAAGGAATATCTTCATTTTATTATCAGACAGTTAAATTTCATTACTTATCTAACTTCTTTTTTTTTGCAAAAAAAAATTAATTTAATTTCCTGAATTATTTCCATTAGTTGTGGCGCGTGCGACTACGGCCTCAGAGTAGCGTGAAAGTTGTGTCCAAAATGTTGTTCTGGAATACCAACTGTTTCGACTTCTTTTTTTTGGAGGATAAGGAGCCGATCTCTCTCGAGTCTCGATCGAGAAAGACACGTCGGCTTAAAGAACGGTAGTTGGCCCGGCACGCTGTCCACCAGACCGTCAAAACCAAGTCCAAAACCTAACACAGCCTCTCGATTCAGTTCATGTTTCTCTCGCATTTCCACCAAAATCCCTGGAGCCAAATTGACAATAACAATTAACGAGCCAACTGCAATGGCTCCTTTAACGCTCTCCATCATTTTCGCATTTTGCCTTATCCCACTCTCCTACTCGCTTCCTTTCATCGTTTTGCATGGTATCTTTCTCTACTGATCTTTAATTTTCATTTGATGTTGCCCTTCTCCACTCATTTCTTCTCCTCACATCACATGGGTGGTTTTGTTTACTTAGAAAGGTTTAAATGTGACTTTATTTTTTTTCTTTTCCTTTGTACCTTTTTTTTTTTTTGGGGGGACGCTTCTTCTAAAATTTTGCTGTTCTTTGGTACACTTTTTTCTGTGCGTGGCTCTGGCAGGCATCAGTGACAAATGCAGTAACCGAGGGGTCACACAGTTCACGGAGCTATTGAGCAGTTGGTCTGGTTCTCAAGGATATTGCATGTATGCTTGCTTCACTTTTCACTTTTCGTGTTTTACTATTAGTCTATCGAATCAAAGCATCAAATCTTATCTTAACTTCTGGCTAACGGCTTGTAAATTGTAGTAGTTATAGTTTACTCGATATATTCTTACAATGGTTGAATAATTATTATGTACCCTTCACTTACTTATTAAGCTAAACTCAGCACTTAATATTCTCAAATCATGTTCAGCGTGCAAGATATTTGTTTATTGAATTTTTAATTACTTTGATCATGTTCTGGCTAGTTTGTCAAGGAAAACTTATTATAAATCTTTTTTATTGTCCTTGTTTCATCATAGAGAAATTGGAGATGGAGCTTGGGACTCCTGGACTATGCCCCTTTTCCAGCAGGTGATACTTAGGTAGATAACGTGTAGAACTTTTTTTTTAACCATCTACCAAGTTTCATAATGAACCACATATGCTAATGAATATTCTTATTATTCCTGCAGACAACAATTGCTTGTGAGAAGGTCATAAAGCTATTTGGTAACATGTTTACATGCCAAATTTCTGCATTATGAAGTTTAACTTGCTTCCCATCAAATTTCCATCTGCATTTGCAGGTCAAGAATATGAACCAACTTAGAGATGGTTACAACATTGTTGGACTTTCTCAGGTAATTAACTTACTGAGGTTATAAAATGTTTGGACTAAGAGTGTGATCTCCTCAAAATCATCATGTAAAGGATTAACTATCTATCCAAGAAAACCAGTTTTAATATTTTAATTGATCTTAAACCTTTTAGTAGTTTTACCGATAAGCCTCTTTAAAATTGGCTTCTCAGAGGTTGGAATATCCTTTATGTTAAATTTGTGACTTCTATTCGTCTTATATTAGAATTGCATTTGATTTTATTTCAAATATACTCAATTATGTGCCTTTGTTATTCAGTTGCCACTGTTCAGGCATATAACTCTAATACATAGGTTTTCAATTTTATTTTGGATAACTGTTTAAACAATCTTTTTGTTTGACAGGGTAATATGATTGGTCGAGGGATTATCGAATTTTGTGAAGGAGGACCTCCTGTAAGAACTAATTTCACTAACATTATCATATTGCACCTTGGTTTATTCATCTTTAAACAGTATTTCTGATGCAGAGGTACTCTTTGTCTCCTCTTCAATATGAACCCACGATTTCTTTTAGGTATTTATACATCTCTGAAGGCACCTAAACGTTCCTCAATATTTTAATTACTGTATGCTGTAAATGAATTGTCTTCAAGGCCTTTGAGAAGGTTCATCTTGGTACTCCATTGTATGAAGGTCATGGGCCTTTTTGTAAACATATGATGTTATAACCCTTTTTGTTAATACATGGAACAGGTAAAGAACTTGATATCGCTGGCAGGTCCTCATGCCGGTATTGCTGCAATTCCATTATGTGGAGTAAGTGCTCCTTCTAGCTATTGTTGAACTACTTCACTTCAATCTCAATTGAACCGAATTAGTTGTGGCTCAAGATATACAACTCAAGATATCATGTTTCAATTATAGATTTTGAAAACAAACTACATTTTCTATTGCTGTCTTCTGTTATTCTGATCTGATTTGATATGCTCAACTTTTGCAGCCTTTCTTGATATGCGTTCTTCTGGATGCTTTGGTTAAGTTAGAGATCTACAGTGACTTCTTACAGGTAAGAAACTTCAGTAAATTACACTGCAATTAGTGACTTTGTACCGTGACTTCATCATTTCCTTTTGAGGCTTTTGTGACATTGGCAAATGATGAAATTTGTAATGGTTACCTTTGATGAATTTGCAGGATCACTTGGCTCCCAGTGGTTATTACAAAATACCGACTGTAAGTACCATGCATTGGTTGGGCTTAACAGGAATTCACTATCCTTGTTCTCCTGCAAAATTATTTTTTATTTCTGTCCTCCAATCATTATACCATTCATTTGTATTAGCTCCTTATGTGCTCTGTTTTTTGACTTCCTGTATATTTTGCATCAATTAATACTTTGAAACTAGGAGCTTGATTTCCTCTATTCCCTCCCCCCTCCCCCCTCCCCCTTTGCTTCCTCCAGGACATTCCCGACTATCTTAAAGGCTGTAAGTTTCTCCCAAAACTTAACAATGAAATTGTTAATGAAAGAAATTCAACTTATAAAGAACGTTTTGCCAGCTTGGAGAATTTGGTGCTTATTATGGTGAGTTGAAGACCTCTTCTTGTTTCTTAACATTCCCTGGCTCTTTAGATATGTTGTAGTTAACAGTTATACTTGAAAGGTCGCTGATTCTTTTTTCACCTATTATGATTCAGTTTGAGCAAGACTCAGTTTTGGTACCTAAGGAAACCTCGTGGTTTGGGTATTATCCAGATGGGTCGTTTGATACTCTTTTACCGGCACAACAGGTAGTTTTGCCTACTTTTTAGTTTGAACTATCTGGATTTGAGCAAAATTTTTAATTTTATTTTACCAGTTGCTGATGATGAGTACTTTCGCATTTTTCCTGATCTTATTATGCAACAATGAAGGGCTTACTTCTAACTCATTTTCTAGTCTTTTAAGACAAACCTTTGCCCTTACATGAACTGGATGCAGTATTGCACATGGAGTGCCTCCTATGAAAAAGCATAGATCCAAACGGAATGGTGAAAAGATAGGGGACTTGGATCAAAACCTAGATAACATTTCAAGTTGTTTATCTTTCTTTCCCCAATTTTTTTTCTTACACGGTGATTAATTTTTGTGGCACATATATCTGTTCATGCAGACCCAATTGTACACAGAAGACTGGATTGGTTTGAAAACCTTGGATGAAGCCGGGAAAGTTAAGTTCATAAATGTTACTGGAAGTCATCTTGAGATATCTCGAAGTGACATGAAAAAGTACATAGTTCCATACTTGAAGGACCAATCATTGACGGCGATGGAGCTGATGACAAGAAAATCTTCATCTCATGGATGGGTTTCATCCCTGTGGAATTTCTTAATGAATATGGGCAGGATCAGTGAGGATCAACCTTTGTTGTCGGTTGTGTACTAAAAGCATGCATCCTCTTTCCCAAGTGAATCAGTAGAAAGCAAAAAGGGAAAAGTTAACAAACACTTGCAAGTTCATATGTTATTCTCAGCACATTCCACTATTTTTTCAATTTCTCGAGTTATTATTGAAGGTAATGTTGGCTTTTGGCCTGATGATTTTCTATTGATGTTGTTGATCGGGCTAACTGATATTCTGATAAGCGAAATATTATCTACGGTGTGTATGCAACGAAGATTATGACCGGATTCCAATTGTGCACTCTGGGAGGACAATAATTGCAGTGTAATTTACTGAATAATTGAAACTGCGAGACCATGTTATTGCGGTATTAGTGATTACTATATATTTTTTTTTATCTCAGTGCAGGGCTATTGATTTTATATATATAAATTGGGATCCAGATCTGGATATAGGTGCATCCAGTTCTGGATTTGGATTTACATTTCTATATACCAATCTGCAAAAAGATATGCAGATCTAGATGCCTGCAAAAATCAAAATTTAATAATTTAGTATGTAATTTAAAGATTCAATAATTTATCTAATAATATTAAATAAAATTTAATTATAATTAACATACAATAACATCATAAATTTATAAATTTAATTAAATTTTTAATATGTATTTTAATTTAAAATAAAATTTAATAATTTACCTAATCATATCAAATAAAATTTAATTATAATTCAATTATTAACAATTCTATATGACTAACATAAAACAACATTAAAAATTCATAAATGAATTTTAATTTTTAATATATTTTTTAATTTAATTTTAATTTTAAATTAAATTTAACCAAGTTTACATATTCAATTATTTTGGATGTAAATGTATTCGGATCTAAGTTTATTTAAATTTTAACTTTTTATATTTAAATCTGTATATTTTAATAGTTCATTTAGATTTTAACTTTTTATATCGGAATCTGTATGCAGATTCAAAATTTTTTAGATCTAAATCTTCTTAATCCTTGAAAAATGCAGGCAAATTCAAATTTTATTACAATGCAAGAACTATAGGGAGCTAAATGTTCTTGTCATCCCCACCTCGGGCCGCGGAGGAGAAGGGTGGGGCTCGACAATGGCCAACAAAAGAGAAGATAAACATTAAGGGTGTTTGTTTGTTCGACAACTTTAATCAATTAAGTCATTGAATTCATTTATTTTTTAACCATTAGATCATTTGAAAATTTTCAACCATTTAGATCATTAAGTTATTATGATATTTTTTTTTGTTTTTTACTTATTATAAATGATATCATTAAAAGATATTTTTTAAAATATCTCTATTTAATTAATTAATTTTGATCATTACTTAAATAAAATTTAATAACTTATTTCTATTTTTATTCTCTTCAAATTAGCATAATTTATCTTTATTATTTTTTATGAATATTTTTCATACAAAACATCATAAACAACAGTAAAATTAATTAAATATACTAATTTAAAATATTAAATAGTTATATTTAACTGAAAGTATTATGAATATATTATCTTATTTATATTTTTTAAAATATTTATTATTTATTTAATATTTATAATTTGTAAGGACACAAATGTAAAAATATGAATGTATATATAACCATGCAGATTTAAACATCCAACTCTACTCAGAATTTAGACTAATGCAAGTCTATTTAGATTCAAATTAAAAAAAAAAAAACAACACCTAAGTTATTAATAGTTTGATTTTCAGAATTAGAGGTTTAATAATAAAATAAGTGAAGAATGTTTTAAATAATTAAACATTTCGCATAAAAAAATTAACCTTTACTTCTAAAAATAAAAAAAATCATGTACACATTTTTAAATAGAACTTAAGTAAATAGAGTTTTTATTAGTATAATTTTTTGTAATTAAAGTTTTTAAATTTTTGTTATTAAAAGGATGAAATAACATTAATAAATAAGTAAAGAATATTTTAAATAATTTAATATTTAAAAAATTCATCTTCTACACTTAAAAACTTAAAATTTAACTTTCTGTTAGTGAAGATAAAATAATTTATTTAATTTTCAAAATCTACTCCAAATACAACCAAACGACGTTAAAAATTTATGAAATTTTTTTAAAATAAATATTTTTAAATAAATACTTTTAATTATTAAATGAATTATACTAAATATGTATTAAAGGAGACAAGTAGTATTTCCAAATTAATTTTCCACTATAACGGAAAAGAAATTAACCTAAGTACCTATGTATTTCAGAAAAATAACATCTACACTTAAAATTTTGGAGAATATTCACCACTATTTTTCAAATTTTCAAAGAGGGATAATAAGTTTCTTTTTTTATTATTCTACTATTTATCTTTATTATTTAAAAAAATTAACTTTAAAATTTTTTGTAAATACAAATACCATAAAAATAATAAAATTTATGCAGTAAACTAATAATATTAAAATATTTAAATAAATTTTAATATATAAATTATTATATTTATTTCAATAATATATTTTTATTTATTGTAGAGATTTTAAATAAATATTTGTATTAAATACATTTTACAATTAAAAATATTCTCACATACTAACATTGTTAAAATTATTATTTTACATAATATTCAAAATAATTTAAATTTATAATAAATTTATTTTAATATAATAAAATATCTAAGACATTATAAATATCTAGTACTTATTTTAATTTTATTTTTTATTTATCATAAAATATTAGTTAATTCTTATGAATAATAAAAATAAAAATATAATAATCAAGAGATTTTAATATCTTTCTTTTAAAATTGAGAGATATTGATCATTATTTCTGCAAATCTTGAGTATAGATGTTTTTTTTTTTAATATTTATGATCATGCATATTGTCACAAAGAATACAATTGAAAAAAAAAATAATATTCAGTTCTCAAGTCAATCCCCTAATCCAAGTACCTTTTTAACAAGAAAGGATTTATTACACCTTTCCCCAAAAAAAAAAAAAAAAAGAATGGATTTGTTACATAAAGGAGAAAACAGATCATCTCAAGTACCTAAACAAGCGGGGGGCAGGAGAAGAAAAGATTAAGCAGAAAATGATTTCGGTTCATATACATTTGTATAGTTACAGGGTGAACAAAATATTCTTACGGTTTATTATATCACTTAGCTCCATAGCTCAATAAATAAGCCTTTATCACGAGTTCTTGGGCCGACCATGATGAGTGTACATGACAGATCCCTATATTATATTGAAGGTTCTACATGGTGGTGATGTTCTAGGTTACGAAGTACAATTCTGGCAAATATTTTGGCTTCAATTGGAGCAGCTGCTGCCGCTGCCGCTGCACGCAGAACCCGTGCTGCTCCAGCACCCTGCATAAGGCTTGCATGATGCATAGCATGCCGGCCACCAGGAATCGTAAACTGCAATTAAGAAATTCAATAAATGCCCCCCCCAAGTTAAGTACAACACCTTAATACAAGATTGGGAAGAAAGACAGAGCACAAAGGCAAATATAAAAACTCAGGAGCAAATTTGTAATAGTTACCTGGAGAAGAGCAAATGCAGCACATGACTTGAGTACGGAAGAAGGATTACGTAGCATGGTGATGAATCTTCCAATTTCAGCTCCACTGTGGACATAGAGAGACACAAGGTCAGAAAAATGTATTCTTCATTTTTTCCTTCTCACAAACTATATGGCCTCCTGGATAACCCAGGTAGCAGGAAGGTGATCAGAAAATTAGAGAGAGAACGTAAACCTGCATCTCAAATGTCCTGCTTCTTGAATACGTGCTCTTTCTGTCACTTGAGTCAATGCTGCTGGAGCAGATGATGCAGCAGCAGTTGCAAATGCTTGTGGATCAGAAAATGTAAGAACAAATGCTTCAATATGCTTCAGAGCCATCCTTCTAGCCCCATCCAAACTCACACACTTTGAAGTGCTTTCAGTTGAAGTTCCTATCAACGCAAATTCATCCATTCTGTAGGACAACATGAAAATAAAAGTAGTAAGCACGTATGTTTTCCTCTCAAAGCAAACAACCGTTTCCAAAGCATGAAAGCTATCGAAACCCATCTTCTATGTACTGCAAACATAGTGTGTACTGAAATAAATAAAATAATATAAGGTATTTAGAACAATTTAACATTTTGCGCAAAAACAACATAACTACTCAATAGGTTGAAGTTACACAAAGTACCTGCCATCGAACATGTATGCCAATGCCAATGCAGCCATAAATCTCGCCATCTTTGAACCTGATGAAGAGCATAAATGAACAAGGGCAGGAACTCCCCCTTCCTCCACTATACGGAGAGCATTACCAGGGTTAAAAGCAAGATTCCAAAGAGCTCCTGCAGCGGTTTCATGGACATCCTTTTTTTCGGTTTTTTTTTTTTTTTTTGGTTGGGGGGGGGGGGGGAATCCAATATGACATCACTAAATCAGTCTCTACTTGACAAATTAGAGAGATGAAGAAAAGAAATATAGAGCAGAAAAGATGAATAAAAGCAGTATGGTGAAAAATACACTTGTTGAAATTTCCTCATGAAAGATTAGATACAAATCTAAAATATTAGTTGAACTAACGAGAATGAGCAAGAACAATCAATCAGACCACAGTGTGTGTGATGCCTGCAAAGTGATAACCATTCAATCTCACTTATGATACCGTGTATAGGAAAACTCCAAGCACAGAGTATTTGACAATGTTAGTTTGGTAGTAGTGACTGAATAGCAATTATGACATATGCCAATTAGTCAAAGGTATATCAAATTGAGTGGAGTGAGAGATGAGATCAAGAAATAAGAATGTCATTTATCACCAAGGAATATAAAATACTTGAATTACTTGTCCAGAATATTTTGAGTACAGTAAAATACTTACTTCAGCCTCGGAGCGGGCCAGGGCAATCAAAGGTGCAACACCTCCTTCACGTCCAATGGCAATGCTGACGAACACCAATGAGAAAATAAAGCATTGATACGTAAGCATAAAAGGTAGGGCAAATTTCCCAATTTACCAGGATAAAAAAGCAACTACATCATTCAGCATAGTGCAGAACTATTATACCAGGGTCCCAGAATGCATAATTGGGAGCAGTGAACTGAAGAATGAAATACTGATTACAGCAGGCAAAGTTCCTAAATGGTTTCATATCTTCCAAACACAGAGTGTTCGGTCCAGTGATGCTATCACAACACATTTTCTGGTGTTATTATGGGCTTACATATCACAGTTGACTGCTGAAGATAGCAACCTCGCCTAGATAAAAGTAGGGTATTGTGAAAATCATCTTGATCATCCAACGGCTCAACACGCAGGTTTTACTAACCAAGCAATCCCCTGAAAAGCTTTTGCAAATGTTCCTTTTATTTTATTCTGTGCGGTAAGTGCAAAATCAGTTTTCATACATCAACAAAATATAAATGGAGATATATGATTCCAGTAGAAATAATCTGTGAAAGGCAGAGCACGGAGAACCTATGGGGTTGGGCGCAGGGTAGTTGGCATTTTAAGCATGAACATGTTTTGTGGATCCTCTTATAGATAGTGTTATATGACATACTTTAACTGCATCAGAAGCTAGTTCAAAAATAAAGTTGTATACAACAGAAAATGAGTTAGATATTACACACACATACATCATTGTGCATGTGTGGTGTGTGTGACTTATGGAATTACCAGTTAGCTTCAGACACCGACAATCCCCAAAGAGCACCAGCAGCCCTCTCTTGCAGACCTGGAGAGGCATTTGAACAGGATTGTGCAAGGACAACCTACAAAAACAACGGAGCTTCAACATTACATTAATTGAAAACTTTCTACCATGGAGAAGTAAAACATATTTCATAATCTGGATGATATAAGCATCACTAAAAGAGATAAGTTAAAGCCATGAAGAAAGGACCAACTTCCAACAATTAGAAGTCAGTATATAGGAAGGCAACTCATCAATGTGTTCCAACAAGTTTTATCATGTAAAAGTAGAAGTTTGACATGCAATCAACCATCCACAAGAAACTAGAAAGAATCAAGAACAGTCATCAATAGCATGATAGACAACGCTCAGCTACTTATGGTTAAAACAGCATAATGTGTTTTAACAACAAAGTAAGGAACAAAAATAACATACATACTATACAATCAGCTCCAATATGTTCTCTCAAAAGAGGCAATGCCCATCACCACTGCAATACTGCATTTTGATAGTTTCGTAAAAGCCAATGAACCCCATATTTGATGTGATCAACTTCAAAACAAAAAGTGATCCGGCAAATAGTGGCATTTCCATAGCCGGTTTATGAATTTATGGATGCCAGATCATATAACAATAATTTCCAGTGAAGAGTTTTTATGAGTTTCCGTACCAATTAGCCTTTCAGCTACAGTGCTTCTTGGTTATTCAACAATTTCTTTCCTTTAAAATTTAAATACACATTTTTTTATGTGCTTTCCATGGACCACTTCTTACTGTATCACCTAGTGCAAAGACAGTCTTAGATGACGAAGAACAATGATCAACAGCTCCAAAAGAAACACCATACCAATGCCTCAACGCCACCAGCTGCAGCAATCGCTTCACGGTTCCTGTCATCAAACGATAGATTCCACAACGCACCAGCAGCCTCCTGCCTGTGTCGATGATTACACGCAAGAAAGCAGATAATGCTCAATTTATTTTTTTAAAAAAAATAGACATAATCTTGCTTGCAAAGACAAAAGTTGAGGGTCATAAAGTTATTAATGAAGCTATAGACAGAAAATAAAAAGAGTTGCCAAAAGTGGTTTTTTAATCTTTCATTGCCACTGAGAATAATACCACCAACTTCGAAGTTTTCCTAAAGGGCTGGATTGAGGGCAGCAACATTTTATGTGACTAACAATCCACCCCCCAATCGAAAAGTGAACCCTAAATTACATTCTTCCACAGTAATGCCTATGAATTTTATCCTTTCACATAACAAATATCTAACCTGTCATTGCAATCCCACATATTAACTGCACATTCCTTAATAAAAATGCTAGCTAAGGTTTCTTCATATTTCTAATATTCCCACGATTTGTTTTTAGAAATATGGGGATTCTTACCTTGACCTCTTAGTGTTAATTAAGAAGACTTTTATCTATCAAATCAATGTCTAACAAAACTGAATGGCACAAAAATTAAATGCAAGCATTCGAATATTAACAAGTCAAACAAAGAGGCAAAGAATTTTAGAAGATGCAGTCAATAAAAGATGTACCCACGCATTAAAATAACTAGTATGATGACTTCTGCAATGGAAATAAACTACCTGACACCCTCATGGGGCGAGCGAGTAAGTTGAACAAGGGCTTCAAGGGCACCTGCCTCTTGTCCAACAGCAGAATTGTTGCTATTGCTATCTCCATGAGCAGCCAAATTAGCCAATGCCCGAGCAGCCTGAAGTATATCAGAAGAGATAACAAATATGAGCAAAAGCACCCAAATTCAGAAACGGAAAGGAATAGCCTAGGTTGGCTGCACAACATGATATGAAGAAAAATAACAGAGATGCAGCAGAAAATTTAATGGACAAAAATTTGACTAGAATGAATAAAACACCAAAATAGCACCACCTGCTCTTGCACTCCCTCAAACTTGCAGCTGCGAGCAAGCATCACTAGAGCATGTACACCGCCTGCCAATGCAACTTCCATACTACACTTATCATCAGCTGCCAAATTTGCTAAAGCACCAGCTGCACGCTCCTGAAAGAACAAAATGGGAAACAACACACAGCATAAGCTATCACACAGCAGCAACTCATGGTCAATGAAGCATTCATGTGGCAGACAGCAGCACAGGTTAAGAATATACCAGGACACCATCACCCCCAGTAGACCATTTAAATATAAGATCAACTAGAGCTTTTACACCACCAGCATCAGCAATGGCACCCTGATAGAAGTTTCAAAGTCATTACTACTACAACTTTTAATCGTATACCAACTGATGATAAATGATGAAAAGAAATGTACTTAACCTTATGCTCTTCTCCGACAGATAGATTCCAAAGTCCTCCAGCAGCCTCTTCAGCTACCAGCCTGTTCATGGACCTAGCCAGGACAGCAAGGATATCAATTCCTCCTTCTTCAGCAACAGCTTTTGCAACTTTGGCATTAACAGACAAATTTGCTATAGCCTGCACAGTTTAAGAAGAGAATAATTATAGAAGACAACCGGATGAAACTTAGTTGACACAATTCAGTGACAGAGTACATGGGATATGATCATAATAATATTACCATAAAAGAATTTACCTTTGCAGCCTCTGACTGAAGCCCTTCCCGCCAAGATTTTGCAAGGTCCAGAAGAAGGCGTATGCCCCCATCTTTCATAACTGCTTCAGCCCTTCCACAGTCTATGCTAGCATTTTCATCATTAATGACAACAAAGGTTGCGAGTCCTGTAGCTGCTCTTTCTTGAACATCTTCTTGTGCGCTCTGCATCAAACTGATCAACAGTCCTGCACCTTGCTTGAGCCAGAAATCGTCCAAACCCTGGGGATTGCTCTCAGCAGTGCGTAAAAGTATATGGGACAGAATCCATTCAAGCCAAGTCATAATCTCATTTAAATTTTTATCTTTATTTTTTGAATTCCTCCAATCCAAAAACACATTCTTCTGGTTCTTTGTAGTTTCGGCAAATAGAGAAGCTAAAGCTTTGAAAATATCAGTAAAAAGGGCAAGTAACAATTTGCCTTTACTTTTAACTGCACTAATGTTGTTTTCCTCTTCAAGAACTGGACAATTCAAGGCACACAAAACCTTCAAGCTCTTGGATGAAGTTAACAATCTGGAAATGGTAATCGGTCCAACATCAGTTCTTGAAACATCCAACGCAACTAATTTGGGAAGCTTATGCCAAACCTGTGATACCACACCCCACTTCATATTTGAAGTCCCTGCCACCGAAAGAAAACGAACTGAAAGTACATTTCCCAATGCCATCTCATCAACATTCAGGCAGTCCAAAAACCCAATGTCTGTTAAATTTGGACACAGCTTGGCCAAAGCATTGATAGCATCACCACAAGCATCCCGAATCCCAGATAACCGAAGTTTCTTCAATTTGGGACAGCAAAGAGCTATTGCTTTTACGGCATCACTGGTGATTCTTTCACATAATTCAGGACCAAGTTGGAGGCTTTCGAGCGCCTCATGACGAGCCACGATCACAGAGAGAGTTGCGTCTGTTATTTTACGACAGTAATCGCCACTTAATTCCCGCAGATTCCTACCTTGGAGGTGCATTATTGAGTCTGCAGACTCTGCACCTCTAAATCTAAGCTTCTGAAGATTCATACATCTAGAAGCAAGTGAAGCCGCCATGGCAGTATCACATTTATGTGCACGAAGATCCAAGGAACTCCACAAACACGGAGAAGCACCTAAAGCTCTCCATGTCCTACATGTTGATGACAAGCTTGCCCGGTCTCTGTAATTCAGACATGACATCAACTGAATCACAGTATCATCAGGCAAACTAGTCCAATCGACAACTTCATTCTTCTCAGAACCTATAACCTCATCCTCAACTTCGGGGTAACTTGGCACAACAACTTTCTCCTTCCCTCTCCTTGCCACTTTGCGCCTCACTCTACGACTCATATCTCAATCAAATCACAAATAACAAATACCAATAACCATCCAACCTTAATAACCCAAATCCTACAAACAACTTTAGAAAACACAATGACCCATAAACTAAACTAAACAACCCAAAAACCCTAATCCTCAAACAAGCTACAGAATTCAATACACATCAACGCAAAAGTAAATTTTGATAAATTGCAAATTCCAAAGACAACTTATATTGAAGACCCAATAAATTGTACAATTGGATATAACGAGATTATAAACTTTCAATGGTTTTATCAAACCTGAAAGCTCAATCTTTGTGGGTTTATAGATAAACCCTTTGAATCTAACATCTTGTTTGCCTTTTATGAGATTGCATTAAGGAAAATTCAATTGTATTGAAGAAATAAATACTGAAGAAACACAGATGGGCAAAAAATAAAAATAAAAAAATAAAAGGAGACAAGAGTTGAAAAAAAGGATTCAGGGGTACTAATTAGAGAGAACAAAAGCCAAACCCTGGTGAGCTTTTGCCTTCGAACTCTCTTTGGGCAGAATTGTGAGACACAAGGGAAGAGATTGTGTTTGGGTTTGGTCGTTTGGTACTTGTACTGTGTATGTGGGGATGAGAATATATAAAGAAAAATACGGATTAAGAGAACTACAACATTTATTTGCCGTAGGTTAGAGATGAATTGTGGGAAACCACATAATTTATATGCTAATATTTATATTATATTATACACATATAGTTTTGTATTAGTGCTCTGTTACATAAATTTAAATGATAAACTTTTTTAAAAAATTTGAATTTCCAATTTCCCTGTAGCATTTCCTATTAATTGTGACATTAGATTTCTTGCGATCCAAAACAAAGATTAATCTATCTGATAATAGTTATATGTTACACAGCCATAAAGTCAGTTGTTATTTTTCTCTCTTTTGTTATATAACAAAGTCTAAAATAATTTTTCGTTATAGTTCATAAGTTATTCATAGACTTACAACAAAAGATTGTGGTGGGTAAAAAATACCAATAATTATAAAGCAATATTTCCCTCCAATTATATATGTTGTACGGGTCACAACTTTTTCACAATAGTTCACGACTTATTCATCACACTTTATAAACTTGATGTCACATATCGCACGTTCGGCCATAAGATCATACGCGAACTGGTATAGCGAAAGATTGTGCCCGATGATGAAAATTTTGAAGCAGTTGTAAAGCTGTAGTATTCCCATCCAAAGAATTGAGATTTGCATATTTTTATCGGTTGTGTATTTTCAGAATATTTTAATTTTAACCATGTTTTGACTACCGATAATTCCATGTATATAGATTTCGGATTTGAAATTTGTTTTCTTGATTTTTTCGAAATTTACATCTACCCAATTTGATGTTGAATTTTATTTGTATGGATTTCAGCATTTTTAGCTACTCAATTTAGAGGCAATTGCCTGTTATAAGGCTCTGGACTACGACGCGGACGTTGCAGTACATTGATTCTTTATTAAGTTCAAAGCCATAGATTTGCCCCCCTAAGAGATTTTCGGCAGATACTCTACCTTGATATTTCAATAGCCAAAGGCTGTATAACCTGATATCATATTATTAATAGCAAAAATTGAGGAGCTAATCATAGAAAAATCTCTTAGAACAAGATATATTTTTCGTAATTCCCAATAAATTTTTTAGGTTCAAATTAAAGGAGGATCGGAAGACAATTAAATCAAGTTTATAGTTACTGTGAGTTGCACTTAAGACTAAGATTAAAATAAGAAGGTTATTTTATAAGTTTTGACAAAAATAATATTTGATAAATTTTTTAAACGTTGCTTATTTAATAAATTTCTTCATTTAATGGTACTTTTTAAAGGTAGCTAATTAATTTTATTTTATTAAAAAATTTTATTAAATAAACCATTACACATTTTTAAAATTCCTATTACAAATATAATATTTTAAAAAATAATTATATCTTTTTTTAAAAAAAACCCCGTATATAAACAAATTAAAATTTAAAATAATTATATCTTTTTTTTTATAAAACCTAATATATAAATAAAAAAATTAAAATTTTATTTATTTTGATCAGCGTATAATCAAATAATACTTTAATTATAAAACTTACCAAACATGGATGTCATATTTTTCAATCTTACAATTACAACAACAATAAAATTTACCACGCATTGAACTATTTATTAATTAGCAATTTATTTGATTGGCCATTCGTCTACTTTAAAACTGGCCCTAAATTGAAACACGTTGTAATCAATAAATTAAAGAAAGAGAGGGAGAGAGACTTCAAATTATTGCTTTAAGGAATGCAACAGCCTTTCTCGTGCTTGCAGATTTATAGGCAATTATCACTATTTTTGTTCAATAAAATATCAAAGTGACTGAATAAGTCGTTATCTCAAACTCGAATAACCACAAGTGATACTAATACAATAAAAAAACATGCATTATTATTTATGTTTTAATTGGTTTATTTTATCACATTTAATTACATGAATTGAAAGATATCTTAATTAATTATTTTAAGTGTATTAGATTAATCTCAGATATTGCAATGATTATTTTTTAAAAAAATTACATTTTTGACATTTTTAACTTGAGTGGAGCTTCTTACACCCTTTTAAAATTGTTAAGAAACCCTAATTTTGATTCTTTATTCCTCTTTCCTTAATTAAATAGCAAAAAAAAAAGAATATAAAATTACAATATAATTTTAATTAATTTTTACTATAATTTAAAATAAATTAATTAAATTATAAACAAAATATTATTAGGTAATTTATTTCTTAATTATTTCAATTTTACCAATAAAATTAATCTATAGTATATTAAGATTAAGAAATAGTTAGAGGTTTATGATTTCTCAAGATAATTTAGTTTAATTAAATTTATATCCATCCTTTTATGTAATTTTCAGTAAACATGACAGCGGTGTAAAAAGCATTACTCCACAAACCGGAAAGAACTCTAATCCTGGATTCTGATCTGGGCAACCCAGTTCATAAAATCTAAGTCCGGCCCATTAAATGCAATAACTATTGTAATAGAGCACGTGACGAAATAACAACCGGACGAACTGTACTTTTGCGGACCGCATCGAGAAAGAATTTGGACGTATAAATAAGAGCAGCTGCTAAGTTAATCATGACACGTCGACGTTGTTCATCTCCGATAATTAATAAAATTAATCAATCATGGCTGGTGAAAAGGTTCGGATCGAAAAAAGCAGCAACGAGTCGCCGTCATCATCATCGTCGTCGTCATCGGCACCATCCACGTGTTTCTCTCATTTCTGGTCTTCAGCTCTCCGAGCCAAAACCCTAACTTCTCCGTCCGCCCGTACAAATTATGGCGAAGGACTTCTACGGCGGCTCGGACTCTTCGAACTGGTGCTCATCGGCGTTGGCGCATCAGTCGGCGCCGGAATATTCGTTGTCACCGGTACCGTCGCTCGCGACGCTGGTCCAGGTCCGTTATTTGCTTGCTCAATACTTTCTCGAATTTACTTGGTTCACTTTTCCCTTTCAATAATTGAATTCAATTCCTTATTGAGTATTATCAGAGCAATAATCCCTGTGTATTAAAATTTAAAATAATGTTACATGGCACAAAGATTGTGTCGACTGACATGGCACCTATCTTAATTGCCTGTTGCCACGTGTTCAATTAGTGATGGAAACTATTGAGTGAATGCAAAGTAATTATGAATTTTTATGAATTAATTTGTAGCATTGTACCAATTTTTTATGTATGGACATGGGTGTTCTGCTCAACGTTGCTTATTGATTATTTGCTTTTGGTACTGCAGGAGTTACAATTAGTTTCTTACTTGCTGGAGCAGCTTCTGGGTTAAATGCACTTTGCTATGCTGAGCTGGCATCTCGTTTTCCTGCCGTTGTTGGGGGAGCATACTTGTATGCATATACAGCATTCAATGAACTTACAGCTTTTCTTGTTTTTGCACAACTTATGTTGGACTACCATATCGGTGCAGCGAGCATAGCACGAAGCTTAGCTAGCTATTTAGTTTCAATTTTTGAGCTCTTTCCCTTCCTCAAAGAAAACATACCCAGCTGGATTGGACATGGTGGTGAAGAGTTCTTGGGAGGAACTCTATCTATCAATATATTAGCTCCAATTCTCCTTGCACTGCTGACTATAGTTTTATGTTGGGGTGTCGGTGAATCTTCTGTTTTGAACTCATGCATGACTGTTGTAAAGGTGAGCCACCATCTCACAATCCTTTTCTTTTCCACTCTTATTTTGTTAAATGTTACTTGCTCTCATTTCTTCACGATACAGTTGCCAGTCTTATTTTTTTTTCTTAATGCAATTTTTTCAATAAAAACTGCATATTTAGACTCCAACTCTACTGCAGGTTATCATTGTCATTGTTGTAATCTTTGCTGGTGCTTTTGAGGTTGATGTTTCCAATTGGTCCCCATTTGCTCCAAATGGTTTCAAAGAAATATTGACTGGAGCTACTGTAGTATTCTTCGCATATGTAGGGTTTGATGCAGTTGCTAATTCAGCTGAAGAATCTAAGGAGCCTCAGGTGTGTGTTATGTAATCCAAAACGATGTCTTCTGATTGTATGTATTTCAGTTGTGAATATCTTTTGTTGTGTTCTGTTCAATTGATTGTGCGAATTCATTCTAAATAGCATCCGTTTCATCCTTTTTACCTCCTAATTTTGACGTTTCAGCGGGATTTGCCGATAGGCATCTTGGGAAGCCTTCTTATATGTGCTGCATTATATGTCGGTGTCTGTTTGGTTATCACCGGGATGGTACCTTACAAGTTCCTTGATGAAGATGCTCCTCTTTCTGATGCTTTTGTGTCCAGGGGTTTGAAATTTGTTTCAGTGTTAATCAGCTTTGGTGCAGTGGCCGGACTTACAACAACCCTTCTCGTTGGTCTTTATGTTCAGGTGAGTGAATTTGCAGTGTTATTATTGAGTTGCCTTACCATGTAACCTTTGCAAAAGTAAATCACTTGGGTGTTTCTGTGAACAGTCACGGTTATATCTTGGGCTTGGGAGGGATGGCCTACTGCCTTCTATATTTGCTAAAGTGCACCCAAAACGGCACACTCCTGTTCATTCCCAGGTTTGGGTTGGCATTGTTGCTGGTATTTTGGCGGGGCTATTTAATGTGCGTGTGCTCTCGCACATTCTTTCAGTTGGCACATTGGTAGGTCATAGTCAGTTCTTGCCTTGGATATATTTAGTATATATTCTGAAATTTTACCTACTTTATGCCATTAGGCTCGACCCTACTTTCTTGCTTTCAGTTTCATTCATGATGCATGATGAAGGTAAGGATATTGGTGCATGATGATGATGTAGGATTTCCCAGGAAACTAATATTTGTCACGTGGAGCTTACTTTTTCCATTGGCTGGTTTAAGACTGGCTATTCTGTTGTTTCAGCATGTGTTATAGCACTTCGTTGGAAGGATAGGACATCGAGAAATGATTCATCAAGTTTGACTTCAGCTTGGCGGCAGGGTGTCATTTGTCTTATCATAATTGCTTGTTGTGGTTTCGGCGCTGGACTGTTTTACCGTATTAATGCTTCATATATTCTTCTGATAGTAGTAGTTGTTATTGCAGTACTCGCTTCTGCCATGCTTTGCTTACGACACGTGAGTTATTAACCTGTACTCTTTTATATGACATGATGTTGTAACTAGTTGCATAATGCATTAACATGGACACAAAAAAGTTGGCGATAGCTCCACTCATTAAATGCAGCTATTTTCAATTTTTTTGAACCTCATGCTTTGCGATTCTGGGCTTTTGCAGCAATGCATTGATAACTAGTGGATACTGGTATTTAGAAAAATTTTCATCAATGTGATAACAGTTTAGGGTAGTGGGTGGAACCATTGAAGTTATAAAGGGCTTGTCGTTGGAAATTGTAAATAATGAGCTGCCTTTATAGTTGTTTAGAAGCGATCATTGTTCTTGAGTTAATTACTTCAGCTGTTTGAATTTTTGAATGCCCTGTACACTTAATGTAATGTTTTTATTATTTTACCACCTCCTATCTATGTCTCAGGGTTATTCAGATCCTCCAGGGTTTTCGTGTCCTGGGGTTCCCCTCCTGCCAGCTGTTTCTATTTTCTTCAACTTGTTCCTTTTTGCTCAGGTATTCTTCTACCCTGCTTTTGCATCCTGCACCTTCCTAGAGTCATAATTGCATACAAAACTGATGGGGAAATATCTAAGAATTTAGAGAATGGAACGATATTTGAGATAATTATCTGGACTTTCATGCAGTTGCACTACGAGGCATGGTGGAGATTCGTTATTCTCAGCTTGATATCAATTGGTTTATATGCATTTTATGGACAGTATCATGCAGATCCGAGTTCGGATATGATTGTTTACAACAGGGTATCTGTAGAAGAAGTCCGTTAACATGATAATGATATATGGGATTTTTCGAGCTTGTAACCTGTGCACAATGTAGTTTTTCTTATAAATACTGAATGGGCCTGCCCCTTGTATCAATAATACTTCATTTGGCGGCTAGTTATTGTTAAAATTATAGGTAAATAAATGTGAACGAAATTGTGGAATTATTCTCTTATCACTAGGCCGCATCACTATGTTAACAAAATTTGCTTTCTCATAACATTATGGATGTGAATAATGGTTTTACGGAACGTTTAACTTTCTTAGCATATTTGGTAATGACGTTAACACACAAACTATTTTCGTTTTTGATGGACGGGGCCATGAAAATCCCAAAATCGTCAATGAGACCGCCGGAAAACCTCTGACTTCTTTTTTAACCTGAATTGGATAAATCACTCAACAAGAGGCCCAAAAGTAAGAAGACATTGGGGATGAAAACGACACGAGGACTTTCACCATAATCTATTGCTTAATTAGCAAAGATAAATTTTCACTGGAGCTCTGATCCATTTCCAGAGGTGAGAAGAATCAAAGACGAGATTTTAGAAATTAGCCTCATCAATTACACACGACATCAGAGTAAAAGCCAATGGTCCTCCTTTGACAATCCTGAATGCTTAGCAGTTCCACATCAAACACTTCAAACTGTTTTGCGCTGAAAAATGTAGAAGGCCCCACCTGCAGAATACAAGAAAGTTGCTTAGTAATGAAGTTCTGAGTCAGTATTTCAGCAAAATTTAGCTGTATGCACATGCTGATCATATGTAGTCTTTATAAATTCAACTAATTGGTAGCATATAAGAAAAGGAGGCGGAAAGAACGTTGAAAGCCAAAGATGAAGGAAGATGAATGATTTGAGTTACTGACTGGTGGTCCAAGTTCTGGAGGAATGATTATCCTTCTTTTTCCTCCTGGTCTCATGTCTCGAATTCCTTCCTCAAATCCTGCATAGGTCTTTTGTTTCAGCAATTTCTAGCATTTTTACAATCTCTGTATGCACAGTAAATGGTTAAATTCTCTATGGATTATCTCTTTCGACCTGGAACTAATGCATTAGTACCCATACGAATTCTGGCAGGAGAACCCTGTAAGTAGGTGCTGTCAATCCGCCTGCCTGACTCATTATAGCCAATATAGTGGAAAATTACCTGCAAAGAATGTCAAGCAAGTGGTGCAGCTCATGAGTGGCTGGAGACGTATTCTATGGTTAATGGCTTAAATTTGTTACTTCCTTTCATCACAGCCAATTTTTCCCACAGTAAAATTGTCAAACATTTTAAACTAGTCAGTTTTAGTATGTGCAGCCAATTCTTAAACTGCTTGTATTGAAATGTCGTAACAAGCACAAGAAGATATTGCTTCCAAAGACGATAAAAGAAAAACCTGCTGACCATCCTTCGGGCAATCACCTTTACCAACTTCAAAATCGCGGTATATAAGCCCTGAGTCACGCTTTATGTAATTCTCTGATGTTACTACCTTAACTGCAAAACCTGATACAGACCCACAAACATCAACGCTGATTCCTCCGATTTCCAACTATTTGTGAAAAAACTCTCAAAAAGACACAGAGATGCTGCTACTGTAATATCATTGCAATTTGAAGATTTGCACCAGACAGATTATTCAAAGAAAAGTGGCAATTTCTAAAGATGTCATGCTATAATTTCCAGAAGATGGAAAAATCTGAAATTGGAACGAAACCAACCTTCTCTAATAAAATTTGGAAAACCTTCTGGTGCATTATTTTCTTTCTGCATCCGTTTGTTTTGTTCTAACAAGCGTTTTTCATCATATGGATTCTTACTCTTTGTCTTTCCAGAAGCAGATAAAGTTGGGAACAAGCCAGATGAGAACAAAAAGAGAAGGACAACCCTCCGCCTCAATTTTACCTTGCAATGGAATCTAAACTTGGCAAAACATTAGATGATAAATAACAGTAAGAAACCCAAGAAGTCATAGATAAAATGAGGAGCTGGGATTAAAGTCCTAACCCATTATCTCTCAAGTTGTGACTTAAGCAGCAATGCACTAAATGCTTCTTCTGAGGAACGAAAGTTCTTAAAGCGTGAAATGTCGAAAAGGATTTACCTGCAAGAAAATTTGAGAAGAAACACATTTATTTAACGAGGAAGGAAAGAGAAGAGGATAGTCCAATCATACGAATGAAGCAGGAGCACCTTCATTCACATTGTAATTTACTAAAAATTATCCGAATGAAGGTTTCTTCATATACCCAGAAAAATAATTAGGCAAGTAAAGTGAACCCATAAGAAATGTTCGGCTATTGTGTAAAAATTTCCTAAATTCGTACACTTAACAAATGCTTTTAATCCCATATTCCAATTTCAGAGCAGAGGCAAACTTACAAGCAAACATGAACTCGAAAATTACCCAGAAAATGAAAACAAAATTCTATAAACATGTAACGTGAACACGAAGAGAGGAAGAGATTAGCAACTTACAAGGAAACGAAGGGATAGGTGGAGAAGAAGAAGATGACGAGAAAATCATCGGCATAGCTTCCTACTTCCTAGTACTAACTGAAACTACTCGTTCCCTGTTGCTAGTTAATCGCTATGTGTTTATCTTTAGCTCGCTGGCGCTGGTTAAATGTGTCCCTGTTCTGGTCGAATATAATAATAAATCGGGAATGATAAGTTACAGCTTACATAACTCAACACAGCCTTTTTTAAAATATTATAAAAAATTTTATAAGTGGTTGAATTCATACATTTTTTAAGTTATTGTAACTTATATTTTTTAAAAATTTTATAAAAAATTTTATAACTCAGACAACTTATAATAGTTGAATTCTTTATAAAAATATTATTAAAATTTATTTTTTTCGATTATATATTATAATTTAATGAAAATAATTTTTTTCTTATCAAATATGAGTAGATTAAGTGTTTCACAAATATTAATAATGGTTAAAATTTAGATTATATTTCATAAAAATTTAAGTAAATTAATCATAATAACAGTCTTATATAAATATAAGTAATAATTTTATTGCATAGTTAGTATAAAATAATAATAATAAATATCACATAAACTATATCATCACTCCAACCTTAACCTAATTTAAGTTTTATTAAGCTTTTAAGGATTTTTTTGTTATTTGTATTTTAATAATAATGTATAAATAAATAAGATTAATTTCTTTATTTTTTTGTTCATCAACAGCCGTTTACTTCAACATAATCAGATTGAATGGGCGATTCTAATCCTTTGTATCCTGCCAGCGGTGCTATGTCACATACGGGATACATCGGCATTTGATTTTTTTTAAAAAAATTCATTGGCCGTTGGATTTCTAATGCGGCAATCCAACGGTCGCAACATTTGCAGTTAAATCTGGCTACCGAAACAGGCGGTGAACTATTTGATTAGATGGCAAAACCAATGGCAATTACCAGATGGGCAATTGTACTTTAGTTAAATTGAAATATAGATGTTTAAATTAGAAAATTATGAAAACCCCCTCGATGTAACACGAACAATGTTAAATAAAAGTTGGAAACGTTAACCCCCCCTTTTTTTTGTTGGAATGAGGAAACGTTAATATTACTGGGCATAATTTTTATACTTTTACAAATCCAGTCCATCCTAAATCGATTTACAACAAAATTAAAAGTATAAACTTTAATAGTCCTCATCAAATTTTTAATAATATCACGGCAACAAAATTAATTTTGTATAAATAATATAAAGCATCATCATATGGAGAATTAATTTTATTTTTTGAGTATCATCTTTTCGAGTTTCCTTCTGATATTTTGAGTAATACGCATTCGACTTCTTATGCAGTAAAATTATCTCATAGAAACTGAATTGGTTAAAAATTATTTCATGTAGCCTTGAATGTTTTTTTATATAATATATATTATACATATGAAATTGTGATTAATGGTATAACAACACTCAATACTATAATCTTATCATTAAAAAAAATCAACATGATTATATTTTTTTAATTATAACTTAACAATAACAATCTAATTCCCTCTTCACTCATCTGAGCAAGATTTAAACATTATAACTCTTACTTTTTACACATAATATTATAGTTTTATAAATACCATCAAGAGTAGTATTACACTTTATATAGTTTGTATCTTAAACGATTAGTTGCTTATTGATAGAAATTATATAATTAACAAATTAATGATAAGTAATAAAAAGTCAATTGATACCTTACACAAAAAAACTAATGATGCATGAAACATAACTAACGAACTAGATTGTGAATTTTAATTGGGCACAAAAATTTAATCATTGAATGCACAAATTTATATGTAGTTAGTTTTTGTCTCGTTGTTTCATATCTTGTATTATATATCTCTTGAGATATTTATTACTTCAAATTATTTTTTAGACGAAACAACTCTGTGGGAAGAGAAAAGAAATTAGAATTTGAGGTGAGAGTTGTTATTAATTATGAAATTTTCATCCTTTTCCCCACAAG
Organism: Aegle marmelos; assembly: GCA_030449875.1. Lineage (NCBI taxonomy): Eukaryota > Viridiplantae > Streptophyta > Magnoliopsida > Sapindales > Rutaceae > Aegle > Aegle marmelos. The sequence goes on from JASUUL010000115.1 coordinate 735,708, forward strand.
CCATGGGCTTGTTTGCTAGTTTTCAGGGTGTTGGGACTTGAGACTTGAGAGTATGTGTTTTGCTTTTGATGGTAGTAGTTGATACTAATTATTGAATTTTGATGATGAAAATTGCTGTAGAATTGGCTGGATTTGTTTTTGTTCTACGCACTACTCATCTTGGTGCCCCTGGCCATTAGCTTTATACACAGTGCTTGAGAAGTTCGAAATTGTATTAATAAACCATTTGCTTTTTACGAATCCAACCTTTAATAAAAATGAAGTTGAAACATTATTCACATGTTGAAATGTTGAAATTCAACAATAAGAATAGGAACATAGAACTAAAAGATGGTGGGAAGAGTAGAACAGTTAAACCTGAAAATCAACATGTCATATCAATATTTTGATGAATTTTAACAGCAAGCAGGGTTATAAAAAACGAATTTAAAACATTAATCTAAATTGTTGGAATTTATTTATTTTTTAAAAAATGGTAAAATGGAACTAACAAATGAAGAGAAAATAAGAAGAATAACCCAAGTCGAAAGTCAGAACAAATTACTAAATATTTGATAAATTTTAAAGAAAAATAACTATCTAAAATTAAATTAAGAACATCTACCCAACAATATATAAAACTAAAAAATAAAAATAAAAATGTAAAAGTAAAAGTCGTGGAAAAAAGAGTTGGAATAATTTATCAAATTTTAAATGAAGTTTAATAGATTGTAGGGATTAAAAAAAAAGTTAACTTAAAGCATCCATCTAAAAAATTAAAATTTAATAAAAAGAATGGAAATGTAGGACCAAAAGCTGGTGAGAGAATAAGTTAAAAAAACTTACCTAAATTAGATAAATGGAAAATATTAATTGAAAAAGTAAACTTGACGCATATATTATAAAATTATTTTTATAATTTTTATACTATTTATAAAATATAAAAATTCTAAAATCTTTCTTTCTCATTTAGTTGTAATTTTCTCTTTTTTCGTATATATTATTATAATTTTTTAGAAGACAATTTTTATTATATTAACAGATTAAAAATCAGTCGTATTGGTTGTTTGCAAGCGGTGATAAGATAAGCGAGGCATGTCAAACGGGCTCATTTTTCTTTGATATGTTTTCCGCCTTTCTTTCATTTATTTTATTTATTTTCTTGATCCTAAAAAAATGAACAAATTATTGGCATCTGCTATAGTGACATGATCATGATTTTTTTCTTTTTTCTTTTTTTTTTTTGGGCTAAATTGTCACTCGCACCTCTAAAATTTTTCTAAATGGACAGTAAGACCTCAAAGTTTCAAAATTAGATGGTTAAAGCTCACCTCTCAAACTCCACACGCAGGCGAATGATTGATTATATTATACTCCATTTTAAAATACAGTTCTTACCCTAGCATTTAAAATAAATCAAATATTCATCTATCGATTTACATTCAAATGGTTGTCACTTTCAGTTACTAGGTGCTATAATAATTTTATTAGTTATAAAACTCATCATCTAATATATAAAGGGACATATGTAACTGAAATAACAAGTATAAATTATTATATCGAAGAGAATAAAATTGTATGTTTGCAAATCATATTACTAAAAAAAATAATTGAAAAACTCACTTTATAACTTATGGTGTATTTACTAATCTATAATGAGAACAAAATTGTTAGAATACAAATTAATGCTTTGTTTTCTTATAAAATTATTTACGAGGAATGAGAATCAATACATGGGATTCCTGTTATTGTTGGGAATCAAAATTTCATTTCTAAGATTATCAATTTAGGCCAGAACATTTTCAATTTTCCCGAATTACTTTTTGACAATACAAAAAATATAAATTAAAAAAATCAACATTTCAACTTAGTCCCATTCTTATTTCCTAAATACACCATTAAACTCCTAGGAATCTCTAAGTCTTTTCCTTGTGGGAAGGACCAAAACATTCTCCCGTCATTCTTCTGGTTCTCTACTTAACCAAGAGATAAATATAGAAAACAAAAAATCAAAGCATTTCATCGACTTGCACTCAGTAAAATTATAAGCACGAAAAATTAGATGCAACAATGGCAATACTTATCGACATCTCAATAAACCCAGACGTCAACACTAAGACTCTCTAATTGATCATTCCCCACTGAGTTTCTGAGCTTCTGTCTTGACGTTTTATAGTCCTTATGCCACCGAGGCCAGAGCCATGATAGTCTAGCAATAGCTGATTGACTAGCGAACTGAACCTTGCAAGCCAAGCTCAATTCTGCCAACCTATGATTCCCTGCTACACCTGAGTCATAGCTAGCATCATATCCATCAAGGTCTGTCTCGGTTACAACCACTACAGAGCCATCGTCAAACGATTCTGAGTCCTGATCTGCCGGGAAAGGTAGAGATGTCCTAAATGTAATGCAGTCAGAGTTTCCAGTTTTCTTCACCTTGAGAAGATAATAGTCTTGAACGGCCTGCATTATGACATTGCATCAGGAGAACTCAGGAATATACTTCATTAAAGTAATGCTTCAATTCTGGACCTTTCCATACCTGCCACTGGGAAGAGGCCAAAAGTACCCTTGGCCTGATAGATCTCACATACTCATATGCAGTTTCAGGAGCCATTTGTCTGTGCTCCACCTGTAATGAAAACAGCAATCTCAATTTGAGTTGAAATTGCAAAATATCTCATAGTTAGATTGAATTTATTATCAGTACACACCAGGTAGCAGAGAACAATGGTTGTGCTACGCCCTCGACCTGCTTTGCAGTGAACATATGTTGTCTTCCCAAGAGATGCATTTTCTTCAAAAGGCACAGGCATAAATAAATATACATTAGTAACATAGTGAAGAATTGGAAAGTTAGGGTGACTCTGCTGGGTAAGAGCAATAAGATAATATTAAAGCTGTGCCAGCAAGATCAATTATAAATAATACCGCTCAAAAATCATATTGCAGATCAATTGTTTAATTAGAGCAACCAAGAGAGAATAAGACAGTTCTAAATTAAGTCAACAAGGCACCTCCAGTTGCGGCTTGGTTCTCAAACAATTAGCTTTGCATCCCTCAGAATAGTAATCAGCAGCTGGTTATTATATGGAGGGACACCACCAATTTGGGGGAGAAAAAAAAAAAAAAAAGGAAGAGGAAGAAAAAGCAGGGGTTTAATTTGGTAGGTTTTCAATATTAAATTGGCAGAATCCAGTGAATTATGATGTCAGAAATAAGAGTCAATCTATTGTTCAATTATTGAAAGTGGAACAAGCAGCACAATGCAAATCCTAACATATAACTTCATTCAAGTTGCAACATTTAAATTAATAGGATCTTAAACTTAAGCAGTTCACGAGCAATGATTGACACATCCTTCCAGAGCATACAATTTTAAGAGAATATTACCATGTATAAAATCTACAGCTTGGCATATGTCAGCAAATGAAGGAGCAAAAAGATAGTCTCTTGTGGGAATCACCAGATGATCAATGTTGTGATCCTAAAGAAACAATTAAATAAATAGTTTATAAGCATTGAGGCATACACATGTGGAAACAAATGAAAAAGTTCAGAGTACTGCTGATCTGGTACATTTATAGAAACCACAACTAAATTTCCAAATCCTATATTGAGTCTCAGCATGATGTACTGGAGAAAATACAACAAAAGATTGTAGAATTTCACAGCAAATAAGATGCTAGAAAAATGCAGGACTATCTCTGTTTAAAGACAATTACAAACGTAGATGATGGATCTTGAGAAACATAGCACTTCCAAAATAGAAGCAAACTGCAAGATGCGTATCTTGAGTTAGCCAGCCAGGTCAAAAGAATACATCTTTCTAAATCACTCTAACTCGGAGGGAGCTTGTTAGGGTTGTGTTACAACTACATAGTGCATGCATAACATAAGCCAGAAGACCATGAATAAAGCGGCAGTTTGGGGGCCAAGCTCTGACGCAGTGGCCAAGCTTAGCAACATCAGAAGACAGCAAATACTGTGATTACTGGAAAAAGCTTCTAAAGGCAACCTTCTAGAGCTATTAGCTATTTCCTTGATTGAAGCATCCACAACTAATGAAACTATGACCCAAAATTATATACTCACATGATATAGCGATGTTGGGACCAATGTTTCATATGATTCGTTTAATGTCACCACTCCAGAAACACCAAGTTCCTTCAATCTCAGAACATCAGTGGGAAATGGAACAGCACCTAAAATAATAAACTGATACAACAACCCATTAACACAAGGATTGAGAAGATACAAAAAAAAAAAAAAAATCCCATGAGTCTTTTTTTTAAGTAAAAAAAAAAAAAATTCTTTGACAAAATCATCTATTCAAATGGGGGAGAAAAATCAATGTAAACACAGCGATATGCAGTGTGTTAATTATATATAATCCGCTATCATGCCACAACAATGAAATATTTCATAAAAAATTAATTGCAGTTGCTAAAGCAATAATAACAAATGGGAATTCTATATAAATTAATCTACCAGTGAGCGAATTATACCTGGTCGACTCGATCCCACCATCGAAATTCGGGTTGAATTTTGTTTCGGACAGCATTATACAACAGAGAGGGGTAAAAAAGAACGCGAGCTGCCACTCCAACCAAAATGCGTTTAGCATCCGAAACGACAACGTCTTTAGTACAAGAAAGATCACCGTTTAATTGATCTTGATCATGATCTTGATCTTCCCAGGCTTTCACTTCCTCAATATACATTCCTCAACCCGAATAACAATAATAATAATCGAACAACTAATCGTAAATTACTAAAAATCTTCAAAGGAAAATGAACTGGAATCAAAACACACAATGCGAGATTAAAATTGAAAACATACAACGAGAAAAGTTATGATTCTGAAGTCGAATCGGGGTAAATAAGATTTAAAAAAAAAAAATCATTGATTCAAGAATGTGCATGTTGTTGACGACAGTTGTTGACGAAAGTCTCAAGCGGAATAAGGAAACTAAAGACAAAAAGGTAAGATTCTTCAAACCGGATGCGGCAAAATCGAGGAACAAAAGAGGAAATAGGAGAGATTGCGAATATTGTGGAGCTAATTGTCCAACTAGGACAAGAATTTAAAGAGAGTTGTTTCCTTTCCTTTTTTAATTTTTATTTTTTTGTGTTTTTTCGCCATGTTACTTTTATTCAGCTCCTTTAGACTTCTGCAGATTTCCTTTTCTTTCCACAAACCCTCGAAAATGAAATTAACGCTCCACGTCATTTGGCTGAAGGAACTCAATATTTTATTTTTTTATTTATTTGTTTGTTTTCATTTATCTCCATTTCGAAACGGATAGATTAAGAGCATGGCCGGACCCTATCTTGACGTCCCCGTCGAATAAATACCGTTGGTTATTCTCCCTCCGTTGAAGACCTATTCGATTTTGGTTACGGACACCGTATTGGCTTGGCGGTTCAATCTCTTGTCAGCAAAACGCAAATAACGACACCGTTTTAGAAGACTTCGCGCTAATTGTGCAGTCTTAGTTCTCTTTCTTTCTTTCTTTCTTTTTTTTTCTTAAATAACTTTTGGAATAGCTTTCATTCGATGCTCAGACAGAAAATCTTTCGGCGCCAAGACGTCAAATGTAACTTGATAAGCAAGGAAATAACCGTTTATGATCGTTGGGCACAACTCCAGTATGATCCAGGCGTAAAAAGATTAAGACGGTGCAAAATGCAGCACTGTTTTAAGGATTTTAAGATTCACACCTTAAGTGCCACGCATCGACTCCATGTCGGGACTCAGGCGATTCGTTAAAAAGCGTGTGCCCCTGCGTCTTCTTCCAGATCCTTAGACTAATTTCGATCAAATTTAAGTTGAAATACGGAAGTCGAATTCCCGAATGCTTCCATTCTTCCTCTAAACAACCTTTCATAAAAAATTGACCAATGTAGTTTCATGGCCAGAACGAAGCAAGGTCTTGCTTGTGAAAGCACCGCCATCCACTGTTGAAGAAGGAGTTGGACCAACAAAAAAATGAGAAAAAAAAGAAAATTTGTAAAATAAACAGTGATAAATAATAATCTCTTCGCGGTAATAAATATTTTTTTAATATATGTAGAGAATTTAAGAATTAAATATAATTATTTTTAAATTAAAAATTTTAGGTATATTTAAGATTTGAGTAAGAAAAAATTATTTTTAAAAATATTATTATAAAATTTTTTTACATAATAAATATTTTTTTATTATCTTTTTAACAATGGTTTTTATTTTTTTAATTTAAAATTTTTTACTTAAATTTTATGTTGTACGATTAGTATATGCTCTATTTAATTTTTTACTATTAATTTATTGCTTGATAAATTAATTACTTAGAATGATCTTCGGAAGAATTTTAATTTTCTAACAGTGGTATCAGAGTCATTGAATGAAGTTTTGGTGTCGGAGTACTGTTCACGATAAGTAATATTCACGTATATGGTGCTATTCATGTGAAACAATAGGAGCTAATCCAAATAGTTCGTGCTGAAGAGTAAAAGTTAGTCTGCAAAGCAAATATGTCAAGATCAAAATTTTCAATTTGGTGTAATTTAAAATAGAGAAATTTAATGTAAAATTTAACTTTGGCTTGTAATAAATTCAAGTTAAGAATGTGTTGATTCAATTTGGATTACACAAGGCATTGAAGGGGAAGCCATTTCCTACTTTCAATAATGACTTTGAAAAAGCTAATACAAGCAAAGGAATTTTAGGAGAGGTTAGAAAAGTTATATAAGACAAAGAGCATCTCAAATTGATTGTATCTGAAGGAGCGATTTCACACGCTGCAAATGACAGTAAATACAAAAATTTTTAATCACATCTATGTTCTTAATGGTATTCTGTCAAAATTAGAAGTCATTCGAATTAAAATTGAAGATAAAGACAAGACGCTTAGGTTATTATGATCACTTTTAAATTTCTATAAACACTTATTACCTACTTTGATCTATAGAAAAGAGATGGTAGATCTTAAAGAAATTAACAGTACTTTACTGTCAGAAAAAAAAGATTGAGTGGTGAAAGTATGGAAAGTACTGAAACTACAAGTGTCTCAACTTTAGCAGTTGTGGAGAATTTGAAGAAAGATAAATCTTAAAAGACAAGGGTCCACTGGGGGTGTGGACAGTCAGGATACCTAAAAAGAGATTGTCAAAAGAGAAATAGAGCAAGATCAGCAAGTGACTCCATATTAGATACTAACAGCATTGCTAGTGATAAGTCTCTCATCATCGTGGGAGATAATAGTTTCTTGTAAGACGGATGATAACATTCCCATGGTATGCCGTTGGTGTCATAAAAAGGAATGTGTTACTATTAATGGGTCCATAAGATTTGCACGCAAGGCATGACTGGCATTAATGTGGGGTATAGTAGAGTTTATGTCCTGACAAATTTCTAAGAAAACCAACATAGAAGTTGCACCATAAATTTCAGCAGGATATTTTGACATATGTTGATGTAAATTTCTTAAAATTGGTAATTAATTCTAAGTGGTATGCTCTTTATAGTGGAGTACAATAATTTTTTATGTTGAGAATTAGGACTATAGATGAAGACTGTAAAAATAGAGTGGAGATTATTAGATTCTCAATCAAATCTCTAAGCAGTAGAATGTGAAAGTGGCTGACACTGCCTTTCTAGATGGCAGTGCCCACCATTGTTGAAGGACCAATAAAGAAAAGCAAAAAAAGAAAAGTAGTAAAATGAACACTGATGAAAAGTAGCCACTTTGTGGTTACAAATAGAGGGTTCAGCCCCTCGTTTGATTAATCCAAAATCTATTTTCACATTTTCTCTTATATGTAGAGAGAATTTAAGAACTAAATATAATTGTTCTTATATTGAGAGTTTTGAGTGTATTTTAGGTTCGGGTGAGAGAAAATTATTTCTAAGAGTATAATTGTAAAAAATTTTTACCTAGTGAATATTTTTCTCTAGTTGTTTTTTTGACAACAGTCGTAGTTTTTCTCCAAATTTAGAGTTTTTCATATAAATCTTATGTTGTGTAATTTGTGTATTCTCTATTTAATTTTTTTTACTAATTTATTACTTGACAGTTTGTTTAGAGTGATCTTAGGAGAAAGCTCAATTTTCAAACACTGACCAACTCTCATGCAACGTATATTATTCAATACAGTTTCCCTCCATATGCTCGGTATTGACACTTCACAGGTAAAAAGTATCAAGACGGTATACAATAATGAAAGCATATGTTCACAATGCATTTTTTGTCCCAATTAAGTTCCTCTCTTGAAGGTAATTCTGGAGCATTAATTTGGAAGGGTTAGAAGAACTTGAGTGCAGAACTGCCCAAGTTGATGAAGAAGTACGAACTAATGTGCAACAAAGAATCATTTGTTTCTCCTCCTGAAATTGCTTCTTAATTTTACACGAGGCATCCTAGAAGAATGACTGAGTAGATGCAAAAAAGAAGGTTAGCAGTTGGTGGATTAGTCATGAGACGCCGTACTAGTTGATCTATCTATACACACTACGCAGTCAATGTGTTATATTATATATATATATATATATATATATATATATAAAGATTTGCTTTATACATCATATGGTGTATTAATGTTTTTATCATTATTTGTTCAATTAACTAATACATAACATGGCGTATACAAGAAATCCATATTTTAAAAGATACGATGTGAGAATGATTATACATCTAAATACACATGTTTAACCGGATTCTCATTTATTTGCAACTGGATGTAAGGCCATTGAAGTAAAATTCTCACCCATAACATTGCTTTATATTCTGATTAGGATGAATATCGGACATCTGCAGAAGCAATGGACTTCTTTGCTGACATGTAAAAAATTTTATTTGTTAGATATCTTCTCAATTAAAATGAAAATTGGTTATAATGATTATTATTTCCTTTTCTTAATTGCTTTAATAGACAGGGTATCTATAATACGAGCACTCTGTTAGCTGTAATATGGAGACATCACCAAAATCACCCACGCATACATATAACTGGACGAATATGAGTCGGGTCTATTTTCTGTAAGATATAATTCACTGTATTACGAATTTTAAAAGCTAAGTAAATACTGCACATAATCTGCAGTACATCCTATTTTATCTATCCATGCAGATACAAAAACATGGTAATAGCGGGGAATTTCTAGTGAAAAGCAGGAAATTATAAAGCAAAAAAATTCATAATTTGAAGGTTGAAGTTTTCAAGGATTAACTGAAAAAATAATAATAATAACGAAATCCATAAGAAACTCATTCACAGGAAACTAGGAATGCAGTTGTGATTCTTCTGTGAAGTTGGTGGATACAGAGGCCACAAATGCACAAACTTCCAACTTCATCACTATATAATCAAAAAACACATAAAAAGTATAAAAGATGTAAAAAAATGTGCATAAGTGAAATTAGGAAATGGAAACTCGAAAGACTTAAAAAATCTGTTAGAAATCTACGGAGCACCATGAGCTTGTTGTACTCATCTAAAATGATCGCGCTTGTGCTCTCTGGATTTGCTGATTGATGCCATTTTCTGAAGCCTGATCTGCTCTCTAAATCTGGCTATGAATTCTCCTGCTTTCTTATCAACCTCATTAGGATCAGCTTCAGCATCATTTCCACTGTTAGTCATAGACCCTTCATCTGATTTGACTTCATAATTTTCAGCCTTACTCTCTGATATTTCATTGGATTCTACAGCAACCCTCTGACTATGTTCTTTATTCTTCCTCTTCTGAATCTGAGAGTGTGTTGGCTTTGGCATAGGAAAGCAATTGTCAACATCCTGTTTTTTGGCATCAGTAGATAGATTGTCAAAGCCTCCTTTTGCCATTTCACTTTTTCCTTCGCACACTGCCTCAATTTCTTCCTTTGGCTTCCCAACATCATTGCTAATACAATTCCCAGATTTCTCTCCCGTTTTCACTGCCTCAGGTTCATATCTGCAGGGTCTAAAAGTCCGAACGGATTTCCCCCTTGATGAAGCTTTGGCTGACCTTCCATTCCACTTCAAAGAACCTGATCTACACTCTTTATCACCCAATTGATCCTTTCTTTGGCTTTCATCCCTATTCTTTGAGTCATCTTCAAAGTTTTTCTTTACATTCTTTTCAAACAAAGAGCCATTAGTATAACGTCTAATATGGAATGCATTCAGTGATGCTTTACCATTTGTAGGCATACTAGCTGGAGGATAAGAATTCCGATAATTCTGTTCTTTTCCGACGTCTTCCATTTCCAGGTTTTCTAACTCTGAACTAACAGCATGGGAGGGAGAAAGCCTATTTGGTGAATCAGACATTGAACTGATTTGGGAAGAAAAATTTTCAGTGGACCAAAAGGACTGCGATTTCAGTGATTCAAACTGAGTTTCATCAACCGAGCGAGGCCTAAAATGAGAAGGATGAGAAGCAATATCCACATTTTCTCTCGTTTCCATTCTGCCAGATATTGAACGCCATGGAATTGGCGAAGATAATGAGGCAGTTCCACTTTCATTGAGCTTGTTCTCCAAGTTCAAAGGACTCATCTTGCCAAATGTGTTGTCGATGCTCTCCTCAGGACTAATTGATGAATAAGTCAAAACTGAACTAGACTCAGTCCTATTATTAATTTCAGAAAAATCTTGGTTTCTTACTCCCGATCTCAGTCTCCTAACGGGTAAACCCAAAGGTTTGTGATCCATCATCAACTTAGATTCACCATATCCGTCGACAGCACAATTTTCTTGATTCACTACAACCATTGATTCAGCCTGAACATGCCGTGAATAATTCCATGCTTGACCCACATTATTCTCACTACACTCGCCGGGGTTTTGAAACTGAACTTCAGAATTCAAAGATCTGACTTTGCTCTGGTCACCAATCACAGAGCTTCCACTATCAGAACACCAAGTTTGGTAAACACATTTTTCATTAAATCCATACGAATTATCAAACCCATTATCAAAGAGAGAAGAAACATGAAGCACTCTAGACACATATGAGTACGAATCATCAGTGTTATTAGAATGAGTTTCGATATCGACATCATCATTTCGACGACAAAATAAGCCATAGGACACAGCAAGGCCAATGAATAAAAGATGAACAAGCTCCCAAAACTTGGTGAGTACAGTTTGATTGACGAAATCAGGAGCTTGAGAAGGGAAAAGTGGAATAGCAATTAGAAACAGGGCAACGAAAAGAAACTTACCCAAAAAGTGAGTGAAGGACTTAACTTGCCCAACTGACTCCTTGCCTTTTAGTTCAGGAGATGAATTTAGCTCCCTAGGCAAAGGGGTTTTGGCGAACGAGTTTTCGGAATCTGCCATTGTTGAAGAAAATGAGTTGCTTTGCCTTGTTTTGAGTTTAGGTTTCTTGTGCCTTTGTTCTGTGTTTGAAATGACGAAGATTTTGATCGAGAAAGGAAGACTTTGAAGCTAAGGCAAAACATGAAAGTCATCAAAGTACGCGAGAGACTGAGGGAGGGAGGGAAAAAAGTAACATAATTGTTATCATGACCGTTGGCCTAATTGACGAAATTGGCCTTGCCTTTTTGTCTTTTCTCCCGTTTTCTCAATTCTCTCCCATGGTGAAACCAAATCTATCTCGTCTTTTCTGCATTCCGGGCCCTTTGTGTCATTTTCATGTCTCCCATCTTCTCTCTCTTCACTTAATTAACCTATTTCTTATTAAGAAAAAAAAATGAAAAACGATACTTGTCCAAATCAATTACGTGTACAGGGAGTTAAAAGAAAAGATATAATATTATTATTGTTATTATTTTATCACTTAATATTTTCTCATGTACTATCTTACTACCAACAAATTCTAATAAATATTTTTTTTATTAAACATTTCACAATTTTTATCATGGGTGAAAATTTATTTAGTCTTTATATTAATATCCATTTATTCTCTGTATTATTAAAAATAACTTAAAATATCTTTAAATTAAACTATTTTAACACTCGTGTCATTACTTTTTTTTATTTTAGTTTATATTTATAATATTATCCTCTTTAATAATATTTCTCTTTTTTGAATATTAATAAAGAGAAAATCAATTACTAATTTAACCCTAAAATAAAATAAAAAAATAAATATTAACTTTAACAAAAGCTCAAAATATGTCCCAAAACAAATTAATATTGTAAAAAAATTATGTTACTAGTTTTTTTTGACATAAATTAAAAAATTAATATACTAACTTCTCAGCAGATGTTCTAAAAAATTAAGTATATATTCATTTATTTCTATTATTCTTTAGGTTAAAATGGTTATATAATTTTTTTATTAATGTAAAAAATAAATATTATTATAAGAGGACAATATTAGAAAAGAAGCTAAAATAAACAAAGATTAACAGCACAAGTGTCGATAATTTAACGATGAGGATATTTTGAGGTATTTTAAAAATATAGAGACTAAACGAATATTAACCTTAAAACGTAAGAATTAAGCAAGCTTTTACCCTTTTTATCATTATGCCACCAAATTGATAATAATTTCAATAAAAATTATAATAATTTTACCCTTAAAATAAATAAATTAATTTAACCCTCTTAATTAAAAAATATAAAATTAATCATATAAGAATTAATATAAAATATATCTAAAAGAGTTAATTGATAAAATTATGAAAATTTCAAAATATGTTTATGATATTAATAATTTATTAATAGAGTTAATAATCAGGCAGTAAAATGATTAAAATTGAAAAAAAAAATTATCGAAAAATTTTATTAGGAAAATAATAGGCTAGCCCATCAGGTCCAAAAAAATTGAGGCATCCAACTTAAATCTTTATAGACTACAACACAACGATTTCCTCTTAATTAGTTCATTGGGTTGCTGTTGGGTCTTTGTTGTTTGTGCTCGTAGGTTGGCCCAAGGTTAAAAATAGCCCCCTTTTTAAAAACTTAATATTTTACTTTTAAGATACAAATGCGGTGAGAAAGAAATTATAATTATAAAATAAAAATTAGTATTATATAATAAATTTAATAAAATAAATAAAATATAATAGATTTTGTATTACAATAAACGTAAAATTAAATCAACGTAGTTTTCAGGCTATATCAATTAATGTTTACCAAATACTTTAATTCTTTAATTTTTAAGTTATAGTTATTCAACCTCAACTTCAAATAAGCTATAACTCGTGCATGTTTCCCAGCTCTTGAGTATTACTATATGCGCACCATTAAAAAAAAAAAAAGCACACTATCACTACAAGATTAAAAAAATGTGAAATTTTTTAACCAATTAAAATATCCAACAAACCTAATTTCTAATCACACTCATTAATAAAATTTTAAATTTTTAGTTGCACTTTAAACACCCGTTTTAATCCCAAAAATATCCCTCTCATGTTTATTTTCTTCACAAAAAAATAATGTGAATATCAAACATCTCTATCATCCATGGCATTTTTTTAGAACAATATAAGACCTCAAATTTATGAAGTGACCTGTACAAAATTGTTACTTTTAGATTTATATATTAATATAAATTTAATTATTATAATGATTACGTAACAGATTTTTAATTTTGGAGGGCTGGTTAAAGTGTATGTGCTCTCGCGCATTCTTTTAGCCAGCACATTAATTGGTAGATCGCAGTCAATTCTTGCCTTTGATATATTTAGTGTAAATGCTGAAGTTATTGCCTACTTTATGCCATTATGCTTCACCCTACTTTCGTCTTTTAGTTTCATTCATGCTGCATGATGGAGGCAAGGATATTGGTGCATAATGATGTAGAATTTCGAAGGAAACTAATATTTGTTATGTGGAGCTTACTTTTTCCATTGGCTGGCTTAAGACTGGCTATTCTGTTGTTTCAAAATGTGTTATGTTGGATCATAAGCAATTAGTCTTAATACCTCATCTCTTAGTTGGTTTAAGCATCAAGAAATAGTAAAGTTTCTTAGTTCTAAAACAGTTAGAATTGAAGAGTTGTATTGAGTTTATTTTTTTAAAAAAAATATTTTTAAGTATTTGATCATTTAAAATTTCCAACAAAATGATATCAGAGCTATTAGTTGGTATTTCATATAGTAATGTAGCATATCAACTCAAAGAGCTTGAAGACAATAATGTAATATTGCAAGAATCAGCCTAATTAGAGTCTAAACGCACCCCCCCTTGTTGTGAAAGTTTCTATCTTAAAACCAAGATGACTCGTTAAGTTGAATTAATCTTAATTAACATAAATAGTGTTGAATCAAGTGGAACAGAGATAAACTGAGTTAAGTTAATCAGGCATAACCAATAGTTGATCATTGACCAAAATTTAAAATTTGGTTCGAGTTCCTTCCAAGGTTGAACTCTTTATAGAGTGAAAATTTACTATAACTCTATAATAATGAGAAAGCAAATTGTATTGAAGAGAATAATGTAGAAGATGGTGCACTTTTAACAGCACATAGTGACGCTAATGGAGGTCAAGAAAATACGTAGTATCATAGTACGGGTGTTAAATATGGCATGACCGATAATAAAAATATGTTTGTAGAATTAAATGAACGAGTGAATGGTGATGTCATTTTTGGAGATAGATTTAAAAGTATCATTAAAGAGTAAAGGTAACATTTTTTTTCGTGCAAAAGATGATAATTATCAACTAATTTTAAATGTTTACTACATGCCCAATATGAAAAGTAAAATCATCAGTTTGAATCAATTTTTGAAAAAAAGACTATGGTATTGCCTTAAAAAATTATAATCTTTTTTTAAAAGATAATAAAAGAAATCTAAATGTAAAGGTGAAAATATCAAATAATTAATTTTTTTTTAAATATTTAGAATGATGTTGTAAAGTGTCTCAAGATTTATCATAAAGATCAAACCTGAATTTAGCATCTTCCATATAGGTTTTTCAACTTTAGAGGTTTAGGGTTACTATAAAAAAGAAAATGGTGAAAATCATACCTTTAATTAATCATCTCAGTCAACTTTATAAAGAATATTTACTTGACAAACAATTTAGGAATAGCTTTTAAAAGAAATTAAATTCAAGAGTTCAGAAGCCACTCAAGCTTATTCATATTAATGTGTATGGTCCAATCAAGTCAAGTTCTCTTGGTAAAGTAATTACTTCTAGTTCCTTATTTTATAGATGACTCTCCCAAAAAAAAAAAGGAGTGTTCTTTTTAAAACAAAAGTAAGAAGTTTATAAAGTTTTCAAAAACTTCAAAATTACAATAGAGAAAGAAAATAGACATTAGATTAAAGTTTTATGGGATATAATTGAGGAGGAGAATTTACTTCTTAAGAATTCTAAGAATTATGTGATTTTTATTACTAAAAAAATAATTGTTAATAATAATTATATAATTAAAAATAATATCATTAATAATTTATTAAAATATGCTTTGTCAATTATTGTCATTCGATGGTGGTGATGATGATAACAATAATGATAACAACAATAATTGAATTCCATAATAATAATAATAAATTTTCAGTTTCCTTTTCTTAATTTATATATATTTTTTAATTTTCAAAGAAAGTATTTTGGGTATATTTAAAGTGTAACATGATAACTTTATTATTTTAGAGAATGGGAATTTCATTCACAATCCCCTTTGAGGATCACAACTCTATCAATCAATCTAAAATTTATGTGGAACTCATGCTTGGCATTCCCAATCTTAATTTAACAAATAAACAAGTTATTCATTCCAATTCTCATTTCAGATTAGCAAACCCTGCATTAGTAGTATCATTATTGTGCTGTTACTTCTTAATCAGGTCGAAGCTTGAAAGTGCTACCGTAAAAAAATATTTTGAAAGTTTAATTTGGTTGAAGTTATTTCAAATTTCAACAACTGACAAGGACCACAATTCTTCTTTTACTACTGCAACTTGTTCTCCTGGTCCGTCACATTATCAATTTCTGGTCAAATACTAAAATTCAAAACCGCTATTTCTTTTTCAAAGGGAAAATAAAAGTTGCATTGCAGTGTAAAGGTAGATGTTACGAAGAGTATGAACCCATCCGTACAACATTTTCGCATTTCTCTAAATTGCACTATAAGCTCTAGGTGTATATACGACCTAAACTGGTTAAAAGCCTTCATTAAGCTTTGAATTCCTGAATAAGCTACTTCACCGTTTACTATCTTGGATTCTTGGTGCTGCCACAAGTTAAAGGTTTGAAAACTAATCTCTAACATGGAGACGAATTGGCACTCAATGCTAGCATCTATATCTACACATTAAAAACTGTACTCAAATAGGAATATAGAATCTTGCTTTTTCAAATGATCAATGATTGGTTTTTCTTTTTAAATGGTTATAATCTATGTATATTACAATATGGAATGAAGCCAAGTCTAGCTCCAGTGATAGCGAACAGTATTACTAGATGTCAGGTCCTAAGCACAAGCCTACAGCTAGATTTTGGGGCCACCGTCAAAATTGACATGAAGACTTCAAACTTTGTGAACCCAGATACAATAAACTTGAAAACCTTTTGGATGGGAAAAGGCACCAATATAATAGGAGTGAAAAAAACTATCATCTCCTTTGATTTCATAATTGTTCATTGCTTAGCATCATTTGAACCACACGCGTTGTTCCTTCCCATTTCCACAAAATCCTACTTAATCCACAACCTAGGATCTCAGTTATTACCCCAGAAGCCTTCAGTTTATAATAACAAACAAAATCAAATCCTAACCATTAACATCAGCTACTTATCTTTCTAATTAACAATAACTTCTTTACCGACAATGCCCTTATACCAAGCTGATATTAAGATCGATGGTGGATTGGTAATGCTGCCCAAGGGCTCACTGGAGCCGGTCGTTGATGGTTAGGACCAATGGGGAGACGAGTGGTGCCATTTGCAGCCGCAGAGGATGACGACGACGACGAAACAGCCACACGCTCACAGGAGGGACACATTGTGAGTGTTGTGGGAGGATTCATATTCATGTAGAGCTGAGGAGAAAGCTTCAATGCCCTAAGCTCTTGCACTTCCTTCTGCAATCTCCTGTTCTCCTCCGTTAGATTCTCGCAGCATCTCTTTAAGTACTCACAATCAACCTCTGTTTGCTTCAACTTTGTCCTGAATCAAAACAATCAAGCCCCATTTAACGTTCCTATGTTCATAAGCAATTTTATTTTATATTTTAGTATTCACAACTTAGCATTATACAAGTAATAGTGACAGATAATCAGTCTCATTTAATACAGCCTATCACTTAATAACCATTGAGTTAATGACATTGAACTGTCAAAACCCACACAGCAAGTAGAATTAAAATCACCCGAAATCTTCTTAGCTGAAATGGTCAACTATACGACTGAATGGGCAACTGCCAAGTTACGTTTCAAATAACTTACAGCTGCCCAATCCAATGGATGATATTAGATTGAAGGAAAAACAGTAACCAGTTGGATGGACTGGATTAGTTAAAATCATGACAGTAACTTACGCAGAATGTAAATCAGAGAGATCCGACTGAACGAGGAGGTAATTATCCATTCAATGTTATGACAACAATACCCATAAGAAATCCACAAATTACTAACCTTGCCCTTCTGTTCTGAAACCACACTTCAACTTGTCTTGGCCTCAGATTCAACTGCTTTGCCAAAGCCAACTTTTGCTTCTGAGAAATGCCGTAAGCAACATCAGTTCACATTTCCGCAAGAAAAAAAGGAAAAGGAAAACCCTTATTCACTATCAAATAAAATAACAAGGAAGTAACAAATGCCACTCACAGGATTGAGGGTGCTATGCTCTTTGAAGGTCTCTTCAAGCAACAAAGACTGTTCTTTCGACAATCTCAGCTTCTTTCTTGACGCATCACCGGCGCCACCGTCTTCGTCGTCACTGCCGCGAGAACAAGACGCTCTTTCAGCCTCAATCTCATCTCCGATGGGCTCTCTCTCACTCCTCTTTCCACTTATGCTAGAAACAGTGCTGTTTGGTGATGAAACCCCATTTTCTTCCTCGCAATCTGCCATTGTTGGTGCCCGATTCACATCTATTCCTCTAAGGAATGATCTTGTATCCGCGTCTCTATCTATAGTGCATGATTAGATGGCAATTTTGTGATTATTAACAACTCTACTAATGCCATTTTGTGGTCAGAATCAAGCAAATGCAAAGGCGATAAATTTAGCTTGTTACATAAAGCCAAAAGATATTTTCGGATAAGGGAACTGAAAAGAAGATCTATTTAGATGTTTAAGAATATTACAGATCTGAGACTGAGCGTTATTGTTTTTTCTTTTTTTTTTTTCCGGGAACTTCTAAGATAAAAACTACTGATTGTTTTTTAAGATAATTAAACAAGAAATTCGCAAACAAACATACCAGACGAATGGAACAGCTCAGTCCAAGGGCTGTTTTTATGATGATTTTGCATGGAATGTGAAGAAGACAAGGGCATATGATTCAACTTCAAAGAAGGTTCATTTCTTGCAGCACATCCCAAGCTTAGACTCAAACCCAATCCATCATCATCCTTCTCGCCCATCCTCTCTATTTACTCTCAAGAAAAAATTTTCACTAAACTACTCTCCTTTCCCCTTCTTATACTCTGGGTGTTGCTCTAAATACTCTACCTGGTGTTTGGATTCTTAAAAGTACGAAGGCAGAGGTGGGAAAGTAGGCTAGAAAATGGCTCGGTTTTTGCAGCCAGAAGAGATGTTACAACCTTTTGCTTTATGCAGTCACAGTGATAGGATGGGACTCTATATATATATATAAGGCTTTGCAGAGCTTGAAAGAGAGAGAAATTTTAATTTTACTTTGTGACAGTGAGTCAGTGGCCCTATTGGCTCAATGATGATATGGAGATACCTCGGGCTCGTAGGCTAGCTGAGCTAGCACAACTTAACCCTGGTTTAAATCTTTGAGGTAATAGTTTTGGGTCCTTAATTTTAGTAAATTTATATATAATTGAATATAGTTTGAACTTTTTACACTGAATTCCTACTATTATTATAAGAAGTAAGAATCCTTAAATTTTACTTTGTCTAGAAGAAAATTATTAAAAAATTATAATTCTAAGTAAAATATTAAAATGTTCAACAAAGTAAAATTTCACTTCTCTTTTTTTATGAATTAGTAAAAAATTAAAATATTTAAATAATATGAAATAAAAAATTTCACATTCTTATTTTTTTAATAGTTTCTAACATTTCAGTCGCATCTTCATTCAGTAAGTTAGCATTTTTTAAAATAAACAATTTGACTCTAATGTTCTCCAAATATTGAAACAAGCAAGTCCATAAATTCATTTAAATAAACAGTTAAATTGCCAATTTTTTTTTAATCTGAATTTTATTTTTAAGAATCATCTTCTCAATATATAGGGACCTAAGATGTTATAACTTATAACCCCGCTAATGTTTTCCTCATAATCATGGTTAGTTTTGTTTAACTGTGGTTAAAATCCTGTGTAACCGAACCGACTTCTTTTAATGCAAAGCGATGTAACCAGGGTTTATGTCTTGTCTAGGTTTTTATTAACTTCCCTTAAAAAGCGGCTTTCTTGCTAGTTGACTATTGACCAACGAAAAATTAAAGCAGCGGTTGCACTCGCACCCACACGCACGAGGCAGCGCGCTTGAAAATCATCACATCATAATGATAAATCATGTGCCACCAATTTATCGTGGGCCCAAAATTATGCAGGGGGTCATTTAAGGTGGCCCCCCATAACATAGCTTTTACCAGCAAGCCAACATCAAATCGCGAGCATCGAGAATTGAAATCCACCAATGGACCCCCTTATCCTTTTGATATCTGGAGAGCGTGTTGGCGCGTGGATGGCGTTGGGCTCAATGGAATGAGTGGTCAGAGGTGGTGATGATGATGATTTTATGGTACAGAGTTGAAAGAGCACTTAGGTTTTTGGAGAAACCTCATGGGGTTGTCTTCGAAGGGAACACGCAAATGGTCTTCGCTGTTCAAAGCAATCTTTTTACTGCCCGGTTAAAAGCTTGAATGAAATATTTCGCTTTGTTTATGTGGATCTGCTTTCGTTGTTGATTGGTCAAAATTTCAAAAGTAACGTTCAACGACACCCAGGAACATGACAATAGAATGTCATGAATATTATTGTTGTGTTCATTAAAAGGACAATAAGAGCAGTTTCTTATTAATAATCACAAATGACAAATTGGTGTAAAAACATCATTAATTCATTTGATTGTCTTCCTCCAAAGGAGAGAAAAAAAAATCAGCTAATTGTTAAATATCTTGTCATGAAAAAATTTTAAAATATATTAGAATTGTCATGTCAATCATATAATAATAAATACATGATATTATGATATTATGATATACATATATTTATCTTAAAAATTTTTCTCATGTAAGTATGAGTTATATTAAATTTAATTACATATGTTAATTATATAATAATAAATACATGATATTATGATATGTGTATATTTATCTTAAAATATTTTCTCATGTAAATATGAATTATATTAAATTTAATCACACATGTCATACATATATTAATTAATTGTATTGCTTCTATTATATTTTAGAATTCCTTATTATCATGGTCATTTCTCTAACATAATTTGAGATTGCAATTGATTTTGTTGATAGTTTTTGACTAATGCTACGAATTTTAATATTTAATTTTAAATTAAACCTCAATTTATGAGGTATTCATCTATTGTATTGAAGAATAATAATTTCATAGATTATTAAATTTATCATCAAATAGATGAGTAACACATAACAACTAAAACTAAGCTTTGAGGGTTAGGATGTTTAATATTATTATTTTTTATTAATAAATATTAGTTTGAGATATTTAAACATTGTTGAGAGTTTAAATTAAGAAAGAATTTTTAATTCATGGTTAATATCCAGCAGTTTAATTAGATCATATAATATTAATGGAAAATACGAACGCAATAAAAGCGAGAAAGATACAAATAAAATAAAATTTCAACTTCCTTCGCACCCAATTTAAGTTTTTTTTATTCCATTTTTATATCAGAAAAGGTTCTAACGAATCAATCTCATTAACTTTTAACAGACTTAGTTGAACACATTTTATAATTTAACACACATATCAAGGTGGCGGCAGAATTCTTATTACAAGTAATTCCTAATATATAGCTAAATGCACACGATATTATAACATATGAGAAGAGTAAATAGTATGTGAGATAAGTAAATTATAATAAATTATAATTTAGAGGGCTCCGGTGTATATATATATATTCTCATTTATAAGCACATTGCGTAAAATTCGATCACAAATCTTGAGTTTGAGTAAGCAAGTCGACTGTACAGTGGGCCTAGCCTTGGTCTCATCATGTAGTCTAATTAGGATATTATTGTAAGATCATTCTCAACTCCCATTAAAATTCTCTATGATGATTACGGTGGCTGGGGTGCAACTTGACCTGTATGAATATGATTGAAAGCCAGCAGCAAAGCTCAGTGGCTATTGTCCACCAAATCTCCCCATAAATCTTCGAAAGTGACTGGCACGTGACTCCCCTCTAAACTTCGCAGACGGAGAGCCCTACCATCCCCGTGCTAAATCAATCGTGAGCACTAATCTTTGCACCAAATCTTTATAGAAGGATGACAACGTTTGGAGCTCATTTTTTTCCTTTTCTGAAACAGACCCAGTGTTTTTATCGCCGTTTTAAATGGGGTTAAATAGGGTTTAGGTCACCTAAGAATTTCCATCAATCATCAAAGAATGACCAGTTAGGTCGCGTGCTGTCTAATGATTTCCAGAGTTCATTATTAATTGCCATTTTTTGATTGAGTATTTAAAAGATGGCTTTTTGCTAATTAAGTTACATTTACAGTAACTTAGTTAAAGTGGTGATAGCATAAGTAATATAGCGGGGTTAGTAGCTAAGATCAACTTCTAATATGACTGAATTGTAAGGTATTATAAACGAGGACTGTTATTTGATAAAAAATAAAATTAGATAAAATTTGAACAATATATATATATATATATATATAAAAGAGAAAGAATAATTTTTTTACGAGATATTTTTAAATTATTAAAATAAATAATAAACTGAAAGAATAAGGACTCTTGAAAAATATTATTGAAGAGCATCCTTTTTAATGATGGAGTCCTCATTTTTATTTCAAGCAAAAAAAAAAAACACAAGTTCTAATTTATTAAAGGACAAAAATCCCTGCATAAAAATCTATATTTGTTCACTTTTTCAATTTGATTCTCAATTTAACAGAAAACGAAGGACCCTTGTGGAAAGATTATTCTCCCATGCAACGCCAAATTATGTTCAGAAAACGTACGTCCAAAGCTGTTTTACTTGTATACATGCACTCGGATCGTAGATTAGGTCTAGTAGCGGAGAGAAGAAGCAAAGAAGAGAAGAGTGGAGGTCACGTGGAGAGGATGCATGAATTCACGTGCAAGCAGCATGTGATGCATGAGCAACCTGTAACACGTGGTCCCACGGTCACACTCGTGCGTGTCACCCTGTCTCTTCACAACCAGACACCAGACTTCCCTACAATCATTGGATCCGCCCTCTTTCTCACAGCGATTCTCACGCTTCCTGCGACTTGTCAGCCACCACGCGCTCCCCCCAAGTATACCGCTCCACTTGCTGGGCATGATGTGAGAATCATTTTTTTAAAAAAATTAAATGGTCTTTTTTTATTATTATTTTACTGTCTTAAAATTTATAAAATATTAAATAATTATAAAGAATATAATTTTTTTATTATTTTACTATTATAATTTTATAAAAATTTTTATTTTATTATTTTTTCATAAGAAGTATTAATTGACTAGTAAAATATTAATTCTACCCTTTATAATATAAGACAAAATAGAAATATTAAGTAATAAACATAAAATTATTTTTATAATTTTAAATTATTAAATAATAGTTTTAATCATAAATTTATGAATAACCTTATATTTGTTATATCTATGAAAAAAATAAATTGATAAAAATATCCTTGAATATTTTTATCAAAAATATATTCAAAAAGGGCAAAAAAAAAAAAATTAGATATGTAAGTGTTGATTCTATAAATAAGTTTTAAGCATTTTTTTAAACAGAATATATTTTTTTAACAAAAATATCTATTTAAAAAAAAACTCACTACTTTTATAGTTATAAGAAAATTTAGAGTTATTTATAATTTTATGGTTAAAACTATTATTGACAATTTAAGGGCATAACATAAATTTTTTTTGTCTACTATTTGATACCTTTATTTGTGTGTACAGCAATAAACGAAAAATTAATATTTTATAAGTCAACTAGTTGGTCAACTAATGGTTTTAATAGAAAAGTAGTAAAATAAAAGGTTTTATGAAGTTATAAAAGTATAATAATAGTGAACTACTTCTTGAATTTTATAATTTTTAAAATAGTGAAACAATAATAATCCTAAATTAAAATTACCTCGGTATTCTCTTTCTATTATTTCAGCTATTGTATGCTATGACAATAAACATATGGAATATTTATCGATATTTTTATACTTTGACAACAAAGGAAAAAAAATCCTAATACATTTAACTATAAAAATTAATATTTCACTGTTTTTTTGTTGATTTGAAAAATATCAATATCAATCTTAAAATAATTTTTCCTTCAAATTTTATGGTATACTATCATTTTAAGTTAGATTTGATGTAAAAATATCTCTCAACATGACATTATCATTTCACTAATAGCAGTAAGAAAAAAATAGTGAACTATTATACTTTCACAACTAACATATAAAAAATTTATGCTTCAATAATTATAATACTGATTTATTATTTCAACAAAGTATTATGACAATTATTCCTAAAATTACACAAAATATAATAATTGTGCATGTTTATATCATTTATGTTTTGAAATACTATGAGCGTACAAAATTTTCTAATGAGTACTACAATTTAAATAGTGTTTTAATTTTTATATTTTTATTAGCATGGCAATTAAATAATATTTAAAAACATTACACTATTGATGAATAAAATTTTACACAAGTTAGTGATTTGAATTTTCGAGTGATTTATAAGGAGCTATGTGGACGTTTGCTGGCCTTTGAAAAAGATCACACACGGCAACCGAGTTGCCTAATCCTCCTACCACTTTGAAGCGAATTATGCCAAAGGTGGGCATGAAATTTAGCAAACTGATTTGAGATGTCGGCCGCACGATTAGGTCCCGCCACGTGTGTGTCCGTGTGGAAGACATCATTCCTGTTCGCCTCGACTCTCCAATTTCATCTGCTAGGTTAATTGATATTTCCTCGATTTTAATTGTGTTGAATTTGCGCTTTTACTCTTTCACTTATTTAATTTGTCGGTTCTAGACTCGAGTGGCCATGAGCGCGAGTGTGTGCCGCACGCGAGGAAGTGTGGTATAAAATATGGCCAGCCCATTAATAATATGGCAGAGTTCACGTGTTCAAGCATGTGCTCTCTGCCACGCGTACTGTTTTCAAAGGTTATTACACGTGCTGTATCTTGCTGCAGCCACGATTGTTTTCCGGTCCTCGCTTACTAGACACCGTTCTTTTCCAATCATTGGACTTGGATCCCCCCCTCGATTCCGCGTTAGCACCTTACAAATTTTATTTTTCTTTATTCAACTGATAAAATTATTCAAAATTTCTTTGAAGGAAAAATTAAAGAAATCGACAAAATTTTAAAAATAGAATCTAGTAAATGTATGATACATTACTACATTACAGTATCTCGTACATTAACCATTTAATAGTTTTTGGGATATTGAGAGTCATGTTCCGCCATGGACTTTAATTCCATTGACACGTCAAATTGGTATTTTAATCTTGGCTCCCTTTTTTTCCCTTTTTTTCTCTTTTTTTTTTCTTTTTTGGAGGAAAATAGGGGGTTCTTATTTTATTTTGGAGCAATCATTGAGGCGGTGTTGAGATGATTGGTACTAGTGGTTGATAACCAGTGATGTTAATGCTTTTCATTATCTGCAAACATGTAGGCCAGCTGAGTGAGAATGTGATAGCAACTTCCTCACGGTCTTCTGCAATTCCAGGATGGAGTAGACTTATTTCGCTTTCTGTTACGATTGCCATTTACCTAAAATTATTTCAACAGATTTTGTGCATAGATTTTTATTTTTTTAATTTATCACTTATTTTAATAAAATAAAAGATTTTTTATTATAAAATTATTTTATACATATACGCGCCAATTTAGAATTGAGTATTGCCGACGTATCCCCAAGCGTATGTTACATGTCCTGCAATTATTCCTACCGAAGAATAATGGATGCCTTAATTGTCGGGCAAATCCACCATGCACAGCAATCGAACCGTACAACACGATCCATCACTGTCTTCCTTGTGATCCGCACGTGAACTTGGTCCCAATTGATTTTGGGTTTCTTATTTAAATACGCCCTATTTGTCCCTAAATAATAAGGTTATACCCCATTACGAGTACATGCTTAAAGGGGGATCAAAAAAGTAAAAAATACCCCTAAAAGATCATCTATTTATACTTTTTTCACTTCATCATTTTATATTTTAGTCAAACAGCAAGTCAAGTAAGTTCAAAAATTGAAGTGAACCGAGTAAGTTATGACTTAAGTCGGATATGAAGTCGAGAAATTTGTCAGGTAGTAGCAAGTCTAGTAGTAAAATATAAGTCAAGTAATTAATCGAAAATATAGAATAATTCAGGGTATTTAGTAAAATAAGTCTATGAATAAATTGAATAAAAGTCAATTAAGTATATGAATAAGTTGAGTATTAATTTTAAGTCTTTTAAAAACGTCACATAGTAATTAATTTTTTAAACAATTCGAGTAATAATTATTTTAAATTGTTTGATGAAGTCAAGTAAGTTTTTTAAAATCAGTTTTATTTTAAATCTTTTGAATGCATTATATTAAGTTGAATAAGTCTTTTGAACAAGTCAAATAAAAATTGATTAAGTCTTTTAAACACGTTGAATATGAATTACGTTAAGTTGTTTAAACAAGTGAAGTAAGTCCTTTGAGTACATCGAGTATGGTTCTAAAATCTAATCGATTGTTACTTATCTATAAAATAATAGATGGGATAATTGACAAGCTATGCTTTATTTATTTCCTTAATATTTTTTAAACATGTATTAAATTCAAAATTATTTGTTTATACAGGTTTGATGGGGGGTTATAGATGATATATTGTCTTTAAGGGGTGGTTTCTTAGAGTTTTTGGGTCATGGCCTGAATGCTCGGTGCAAATGAAGGACTATCCTTAATCCTTGAATAAGGTTTTCCTTATTGAAATTATATAATGATGATTCTTTTAGTTGTTATGAGATGACACTATATTTAATTTTTATTGAATAATTTATGGTTAATGTAAATATTATTATTTTTTAATGGTTATTGCATATCTTAGAAGATTATTACTTATTAACACAATTGAAGGTGAGTATATTGGACAATTTACCCAACTTGCATGAAAAAGTCTTGAATTTTTTTGTGAGATTTAATTAGTCATGGTTTAATTGAAGTCGAGTATACTAAACTCATTACTTAATTTCCATAAAAGAATTTGGAAACTTTCAAAACACTTAATTGGCCATGATTCAAACGAATTCGAGTATACTCAACCCATTATCTGATGTCACTAAAGAAGTCGATAGCTTTTCAAAGGACTTACTTAATCGTGGTTCAATTAAGATTTAGTATACTCAACTCGTTACCCAACTCAATTAAAGAAGTTACGAGTTTTTTCAAAAAACTTAATCATTGTGGTTCATTTAAAGTCAAGTATCTTTAATTCGTTAACTTACTTATATTGTCAAATGATATATTTTAGGTAGGTGGAACCATTTAGATTTGAGTATAGAGTGACTACAAAAGGGTTAAATAAGTTGCAAAGGGAGGAAGACAATCAAATTTTTCATTAATAAGGTAATAAGCTTTTAATGATGGCCACTAAGCTTATTGTAAAATTAGATAAGATGAAAACTCTACCACTTACCATCATCGTAATGCAGTCACTATGTATTATGTACATGTACTATCTCGAATAGAAAATGAAGTAATTGACTACAAAGCTTAAGTAATAAAGATAAATGAGTAGAGAATCTATATAACTTATCAGAAACATGTTATTCATTATTTAAAGCTGTAGTTCATTACATTTTGTTATCACATGACCTGCTTATTTCTATATATATGTATGTTGTAATCACACACACACACACACACACACACACACATTTATATATGTATGTATATATAATGCAATGAATATTTCAAAAAGAAAAAAATATATATGAGTTACCATCTTTTACTTCTTGCTCATGTCTTTATCCTAACAGATTGAGTGAAATCCAGGATATGACTTACAACATACCCAAAAATAGGCTAACTTAGTTCTTTCATATATTATATTCATTGTCCTAATAGTGTATGGATTACAAAAGTTATAAAATGACTAGCATAATTTCTTAGTGAAGGTGTAATGAAATGAATGATGGTGTCCTATACCTTTACTTTAAACATCACTCTACAATAAAATCTGGTAACAATAGTTTCTAAATTACTACAAGTATTTTAACCCAATAAAGGAAATTTAACTACATTATTGAAAGGCATTTGAACCCAATAACATATTAGACAACTTATAATAAATATAAGTGATTGATTTACCCTTCAAATTTCTCTTTATTTTTCCTGTAGGAGTAGCAGATTGTGAAGTGAATTAGACTAGCTTCTAATCTTTGTCATTTTAATGCCTAATACAAATGGCCTTCCAAATGTAGCTTCTACTCTTTGTCTCATTTGTCGTCTATTTGTTAATCTCATTGCTAAAACTTATATATTGATTAGAAAATACAATCATTAACATGTTTTGAATAAATATATCATATTAACAATCTAGTTATGCTAATATTAAAAACTCACCAAAAATAAAATCTATCAAAACTTTTAAGGAAAAAAAAACAGAAAATGGACTTTGTTTCAATCAAATCTAAATGATTTAGCTTTAGCAACATCTTTAAAATATTAACAAACATACCATGCCTTTGAAGTTGAAATATTAACCTGATGTAGCTTCGACACTTCCTACAACACAAAATGATTGCGATGGTATTGGTGTTATAGTTGCAATTGTTGACACACCATAACACCTTTCTTATGTAAATGTGTTTGTTCTTGTTATTGAGGATAAGCACCATTTATTCTTAAAAGTAATGGACTTGAGTTTCAAGGTACTATGAAAATCTTTTGATTACGTTCTTTTGGTGGCCTCATTTTCTCAAGAACTATTTGTATGGTTAATAGGTTTGCTATTGCCTTTGTAGGTAGCTTAAGTTAATATGTGGTTAAAAGTTTAATATCAACTACAACTTTTCCAACTTTGTGTTGAGGTTTAGTTTCACTTTCATGTATAGGCTCGGGTTCACTTTCCAACCTCTTTTAGACTTTGATATTTCTATTTTCAATTATGAATACATTATTCTTGTTCTATGTTCAGGATCTGTAGTATTCAAATCAGTTGATGTTCATCTTCAGTTTTTACAACAATAGGCATAAATTTAGGTTTAAAGGTGGATATCTTACCCTTTTTTCCCTCTTCCTTGTAACACACTTAATCCTTATACCACTCTTCTTAACAGGGCTAGTTTAGAAAGTTGTGCTGCTTCTACAACAATAATCTCAATGTCACCTTGAAAAATTAAAAAAAAATCATCAAATTCAATGGTAGCATGTCCATATTAAAAGTCAATATATTTGTGCTTCTCTCATTAAATAAATATAACAATACTTCATAGTTATTGTTTATTGTCCCATTTTTTCCATTCCAAGATAATGTAACCTCAATACAAAAACCTTATAAAAGGTTAGTTGTTTCTCTTAAAAGCTTCTTTCGTTATAGATTGATTAAGACCACTTTACTTAAAGTATCTGGATCTATTAGGTCAACATTCCATCTTACACATATAAAGTTTACAAAAGTTATCAACTTAAATTTTACTACTTGTGCATCAAAACACACAAACATCAATAAAAATCCATAATCCACACATATACTCATACCAAATAAATACTTTGAAACAAACTAATAATTATAGCACCCAAAAATAACAAATGATACATTTTGTAAACAAGCTAAACATGTATGTCCAAAATTATGGCCATAACAAGCATAGATAACCTCATTTTGCAATAAAAATACAAGTATTATATTAATTAGGCATAAGCACGGGGAACAGAAACAAAACAAGAACCCACCACTACAAAAACCATCACTATAAGGAACCTTACAGTCAGAATCAACAATAAGTACTTGTGAAGCTCATAAAAACCTAGACAAAGAACAGAATTCTTGTGTTGCTTTTGTTCTTTTCAATCTTTTAATTGCAAACTAAGCAAAAATTTCTAATGTTCTTACTAAAAATAAGAAAACCCAAATTCTTAAAAATCTAGGGCCTCCAACCATGTTTCAGGATCAACGATGAACACCTTGATATACTGTGATTAAGCTAATATTTTCAAGTTTATGGTTTATATACGTACCAACATGCAACCAAAAGCAAAAAATAATAGCAACATGTTACTCGATACAAAAAAAAAAAAAAAAACAGCAAAATGTTACTCAAATTTTTATTTTTCGTACTCAGCTATTGAGGAGTGTGTAGACTCAAATTCTCCATCACCGTTGCCGGACATCATCCTGCTCTTTCCAGATATGGGTCTGAAGTGTCTTCAATGGTGCTGTATTTTTTGTCTTAGCTAAGTCCCAAGAGTGGAAGAGGAGAAGTCGAGCTTTATTATGTTTTACTCCACACTTTTTTGAAAAAAAAAAATTTTCACCAAATAAGAAAATGGGGGGTTAGGTAAAAATTTAGATGATTTGATGCTACCGGTACAAGCTGCCGCTATGTGGCTATATATATAACAATCATTATAGATTTAGACAATATCCATTTCACCCTTTTTGCCATCTAAATTAACCGAGAGATGATAAATTTTGGGAGTAACTTGATGTTTCTAAAAAATAAGGAAATTATTTGAATATTGTTAATTTACAAAGGATAGTCCAAAATTTATCTTTCTTTAAATTACATGTAAACATTGCCTTACAACTCACAAAGGTCTATATTAAATAATCTTGACTCTAATCTTTTATATTCTTCAAATTATTGATCATCTAATTTTTTCTCTTAAAATTAAGGGTTAAAAAAACAACAGTTTTAACTTTGATTATATATATAATAAAAGTAAAGACCAAGGAACAAACTAAATAACATATACACACACATATATATATATATATAATCCACTATACGATAACAATAGACTACATTAAATTATTTGTTTTTGTTAAATCTCCAATTAGAAAATTATTGTGCTTAATTATCAAACATTCATTTAATTTTTAATCCATAATGATTGGTGTTCATCAAACACTGTCAATTTGCTTTTAACTTCGATTCTGGAGCTGCCGAATTTAAAAAAGTGTAGATCCTCGCTATGATTTTTAAGTTGCAACTCACACTACGCCTTGTTAGTCAATCGCTAACACAGACCAAAGCCGCGCAAAACCAGTCCAGAAATTCTCCGTCGCCGCTGGCCCGCCGCCGCCACCGCCACCGCCACCGCCACTTCCTTCGGTCGCTGCTTCATTCAGCAGTCACAGCGCGTTCTGCTTCCCTCACCTTGGGTTCACTTTTCTGTTTATTTTGCATACCAACTCATTTTGGCTTTAATTATTTCTTTCTTTCTAGTCCAATTCTTTTTAGCATTCTGTTTTGCTTATTCAGTCTTTTTAAGGATTACTCGGCTTGTCAAGCGTTTGTTTGTTCAACCAGCTACGACCGAGAAAAGAAAGCACGCGAACTCCCCCTCTTTTTTTTTTTTTTCTTTTTTTTGTCTTGTTTTTGAGAAAATCTTGCATTTTTATTATTTGCATTTTGTTTTACTTCTTTTCCGTTTCTTTTATGTGTTCTTTACTCTGGCCATGCCGGAACTCCGACGAGGTGCGGATGGACGTGAATTTAATTTCATTATTGGCAACAACGCGAAATCTTCTAATCCTTGCCTTTTTCAATTTCGTGCTTTTTAAAACAAACTTTTGAAGCGAAATATTGAAATTTCTTTTCCTTTTCTTGCCTTATGCTATAATGCTTGAGTGATCTTGAAAATGACCAGATAACTGTTAATGTAAATTTCTGATTGTTTTTTCCTTTTCTGGTTTTGATTTATGTGATAGAGCCATCCTTGGTATACGTCTATTGAGATTCGTGAGTTAGGCTGCTTCGGAGGAAGACTTTGATGGTCTCAGAGGAGCATGAAGATGGCGGTAAAGAATAAACATGACGAGACGAGCATTAAGTTCCTAATTCCCTATAGAATGATGAGATGGAGTATTAAGTCCCTAATCCCTATAGAATTGGTCCTCGATCATTTTTTTTTTTTTTTCGGTTCGAGCAATAATGATACTCTCTAAAAAGGATTATCTTATAATAATTTTTTTAACATAAAATCAATTGAATTTAGAATAATAAACAACTATTGAAATATATTATGATTAAAAATAATCTTCTTCATTAAAATACAAATTCAGCCATCTTTTTGAAAGCAAACAATACAACAGAAAGTCAGAATCCAGGAGAGATGATACTCCGGTACATAAATTTCTTTTGTTTCAAAAAGCGTGAGCCATCAGGAACATGTGGCTCAAATTCATAGATAAACCGAAGATTCCTTTAGAGACACGATCGGCAATAGACTGATAACGATTGGGAAAGATGTGAAAACATTCATCCTCTCTGCAGGCAGATAACAATGCAACTTCATTAGTATTGCAGGAGAAAAGGAGGAGGAATACAAAATTACTACAACAATTGTCTAACAAATTGAACTAGTTGGAGAAAAGTGGAATACAAGGGCATACGGATTTACACATACTATTGTGCACCAGCTTGCTGTATCAACTGAGAATATATGTATTCATCAACCCTCTGTTTGGCCAATGCCACCTATCAATCATCATCAGTGTCAATGAAATATCTTTTTTGAATATTAAATTTCCAAACACCACCAACCTCCCCCCCCCCCCCCCCAACAACACAAAAAAAAAAAAAAGCGGCAAAAAGGGGGAACAAACACCAAAAGATTACATTTTAAAAACCAATAGCCAACATAACTGGCGGCGGGTTTCACATAGTAACCTGCCTGAAGTTCCTACATACTAATTATGTCAGAAGACAAGACTTAGAAATAAAAATGTACAATGACGTTTTTCAGGTAGTAGAAAAAAGTCTATATAGGATGTATAAATCTACTAGATAAATTTGGACACAGAGAATATTATCTAGATTAGAGTTGTAAATCTTTCTTCTCTTTTAGAAAATTTCTTGGGTATAAATAAATGAAACAGATATACCTGTTGAGCACTCCCACCAAACTGAATATGCCTGTGCTTTTGTTCACCTTTCCCACCACAAACCTGTAGAAACAGAAATCCAGGGAAGCAAATAAGACCACAATCCATGCACAAGTCAGATGTCACAAAGCTAAAGAGTTAAGAATCTTCCCACCTTAATCATTGCTCCAGACTCATTTCTGATCCTTGAAATATTGGAGCCACATCTGCCGATCAACCCTCCAACCAATGATTCCGAAATCATCATCTCGAAGGTTACATAATCAGCTGCAAGAGTGGTTGTCCTAAAGATGATGTGGTTATAAGAAAAAAATATTAAAACTTGATAAAACTGCAAATACAGCAGTCACAAGGTACCAAATATTCTGCATGAGAAACATGGAATAACCTGAAGTTGGTTCCACAAACGGTTGAGCTGGTCTTATTGCACTGTAATTATAGGCTGGGCTGATGGAGATAACTTGTCGTGGTGGGTTTTCCCTAAACAATAAGAAATCATGGTACATTTTATGCATATATATACACACACATATATATATGTTCCTAATAAACCAGCTAAACAACAATCAAAATTGAATAGAGCACCTTAGCTGATTACCAATCTCCACCAAAGCCTTTAATACTGCCGGAACATCGCCAGATATCTGAGTTAAAAAAATATGTCGATTAGTACCCAACAGGGAAAGAGAAAGGCAAAAAGCAAATAAGCCAAATGAATAAAGAATAAAAGTAAGGTGGTAACCTGTACAACTCGATCGGATTCATGAGCAGATGCACATAAGGGCAGTTGATTAGGAGCAAGAATTACAATTGTGGCACCAGATGAATTCCTTAACTTCTCAATGTTTTGACCAGACATCCCAATCAAACAACCTGCTTGGGACCCAGCAATCAAAAGTCTAATTGTGTTTGCAGCTACATGCCCAGCTGCAACTTTTGATGCCTCTGAATTGCTATCATCATCCTGTTAGATAACAACACAAAACTATTCATCTAAACTCTCCAGGGCTCACTTGATACTCGTAATTCTCATAATCTGCCAACTCTACCTATCTATCTGATACAAAAATCAATTTCCTCAATAACAAAAATGCGAAACAAATATATAGGTGAAAAAGCCACTACTACAGTAACTGAGTTGAAATTTCATAAAATGAATGTTACAGAAGCAAGTACTGAGTTGAAATTTCATAAAATGAATGACAGAAGCAAAGTAACTACCTTTAGAATCAAAGTGGCTATCTGTTGAAGCGCATTTTCAGCATCAGAAACCACATTATCATTATCTTTAGAACTTATAATAATAACACGCTCTTCATGTCGCTGCCAAAAGAAAATCATCAAAGCACATCATTTATTCACCAATCAATGATTTAAAAAAAAAAACCCTAATTTTCCAAAAAAAGCAAATTGCCCCAAAAAAAGAAAGAGAATTTACAGCAATAGCATCAGCGATTTTGATGGTGGCCTTAGTCTCTTCTCGAATCTTCTGGATCCTATGTCCTTCCTTGCCTATGACCTTTCCAATCTGTCTTGAAGGTACTATTATTCTGAACAAGACGTCTTGTGCTTTCGCTCTCCGTTTCGAGTCCGATCCTTCGATTTCTCCTTCTTCGCGGCGTCGCTTTCCGGAAACATCGTGCCGCAGTTCAGGTTCGGTAACGATGGACAAGGTAGGGTTTACTGTAATTTCGCCTTGTTCGGCCATTAATCCGTAACTACGGCTGAAGTGGAGTGAGAATCAACGAGCAGATTTATCAACTTCGAGTCGTTGTAGCTGTTCAAATTACTTCTTTATCCTCCCAATTGAAAAGGCCATAAAGAAAAAGTAAAACTTTTATCCCTATTTTATAATATCACTGAAATAAAGGATTGCGCTGTTATTGTCCGTCACGGCCAGCCATTCCTATTATTTTGTTTTTAAATTAGAAAATTAAAAAGTTTTACCGAAAGCCCCAAAACCAAATGCAATAAAAATCACAAAGCCAGAAGCCCCAACTAAAACCCAGGAAGCAAAAATGCAAAACCCTAAATCTCTATGCACTATCTTTTCCCGCCACTTGAGTTCAGTGGCAAACCTCAAAATCCCCACAAAGTACAGGCCGCGAGCGATCAAAGAAGCGCAACAAGCAGTGACTGAGTATCTCCACTACACAAAGTCAATACCTTTCACTTACGCGGAGCACATTAGCAAGCACTCTCTAAACACTCTCTCCAAGCTAATTGCCGATCTTGGCGTCTCTTATTCGGCCCCAAGTTTCTCTAGTACCTTCCAGAGATTCCTCAGGTACCATCCCATTAACGAATTTGAGTTTTTCTTTGAAAGTATTGGTATTGATCATGCTGAAGTTAGTCGCTTTTTGCCTGCTAATAAGTTTTTCCTCTCGGAGGATTCCTGCTTGTTGAATGCTGCCTGTGCGCTTTCCAGTTTCGGGTTTCCGTGGGAAAAGTTGGGGAAGTTATACAAAGAGGAAGTTTCGATTTTTAGTCAGAGTTCACAAGATTTAACGGCCAAGCTATCTGGGTTGAAAAACTATTATGGGTTTTGTAATGGTATTTTGGTCGGCATTTGTTTGGCTTTTCCTCATGTGTTGGCTGGTAATGGAGATGAATGGGGTAGAGAGATTGCTGCATTGTTTGATGATTTGAAAACGGTATTTGTTGATTTTGGTCTGATGAGTTCTGTTGAGGAAAATGTTGAGGTTTGGCATGATATTTGCAGGAAGATTCGCGTACTTTATGATTTTCGTTCTGAGAAGGGTAAGTTGGGAGAATTAATGGGTAGGAATAAGAGTATTTTTCTTGATTATCCAGAAGAGGTTTTGGTTCAAAAGGTGGAGTTTTTTTGTAGATTTGGTGTTGGAAAAGAGGATGTAGGTTTGTTGCTTGGTAAGAACCCAGAGATTTTGAGTTTTGATTTGGAGACACAAGTGATTTCGGTGAAAGGATTTTTGAAACATCTTGGATTGAGTGCTGAAGAGTTGAAATCAGTTAGTGAAAAGTACCCTTATGTATTGGGAAGGAACAAAATGGCTAATTTGCCTCATGTGATGAGAGCGGCAGATCTACAAGATTGGTTCTTTAATAAGATTACTAATGGGCATTATAAACTGTTGGGGAATTATGCCTTGAGTGATCCTGATGAAGATTTGGATCGAGAATTTGTAGATAGCTTGGAGAAGCTCCTATCTTCCTCGAGAACTCCACACCACACGATGAATAAATTGACGTTCTTTTATGGAATTGGTTATGGAGAAAACACTTTGACTTTAAAGGTGCTAGCTAAGGCACATGGCACTGGTAGTGAGTTACAGGAACGATTTGATTGCCTTCTTCGCAGTGGTTTTGCATTCTCAAAACTGTGTTCAATGATAAGATTGACGCCAAAGATCCTGAACCAGAATCCAGAAACCATCAAACAGAAGTTAGACTTCCTCTGCCAGGACTTGGGTTCTTCTTTGGACTACCTTTATGCATTTCCAACATTTTTATGTTTTGACTTAGAGTACAGGATTAAACCCAGGTACAGATTCCACATGTGGCTAGTAGAGATCGGTTTATGCACCAAAAATTACTCCATTGCAAGCATGGTTGCAACTAGTGAAAAGAGTTTCATATCTCGCATTTATGGAATTCATCCAGCTGCTCCAAAGCAGTGGTTTGAGTGTTTCTTCCGTAGAAGACTCAGTAAAAGTTGCTAGGAGATATTGATTTTTTAATTCTACAGTAGCTTATTGCCAATACTGACCCATACTTAAGAATGATTTTACGGGACTGTTACCTGGAGAATTTCACTACCTCTACCGCAGGATTCTATCTGGAAAATGATCACTTTCTTAATTTTCCTGGATTGATCTTTCAGGAAAAGTCTGTAAATTAATGTCTGTCCTTGGTGGGATAATAGCATTACTCATTTTACACAGATTCTTGTTCCAGACCACTGAGATTTTATTTGAAGCTGAGCACTATGTTGATCTGCGGGCCTTAAAAGTAGTCCCTAAATGTCGCTCATAAGTCATCAGTGCAGTACACCTATTTGATGAGGGTCTAACTCTAGTATCATTAGACCTTCAGTTTTCCAATTCAGGGCATTTATTCTTTGTACTTGCAACCCCAAGTCTCCAAACCATTGGAGGTACATAACAATTGCTGATTATGGTACTTTTTATTCGTGATCATTTTTTTCTATTTTCACTTGTTTCTTATGTGTCCATTTTGTTTATGAAGAAATGCATTAGCCGTTCCTTTTTCTTCCCAACTACTATTTAAGTCGGTGTAGATCCCCAATTAACCCGGTTACTTCTCTTCTTCAGATTGACGCTGCAACTGAATTCGCCCTAGTTTTGGCTGAATTTTGAATTACCATGCATGTTTGTGGAGAAATGAATTGCACATTTGCATGGAAGAAAGAGGAAACCACATGGAGAGTTAATTTTTTTACGTCTTCTTGCCAATATTGAGCCAAATATGGATAAATAACAATGCACTTTGTGAAAGTGATTCTGGTATCCTGCTAATAGATGTGATTTGCAAACTTACTGTGAAATTTCTTAATTTCAAATTGAAATGTACTAACCGAGCTGAACTTTTGTTTTTCGGATCTCATCACTTCTGCGCACTTCACTATTTTACAAAGGAACATTTAATTAATCAGTTTTCGTGGGGCAATTTTTAAAGGAAATGGCCAATAAAAATTGAAGTTGGACCACCATATTGGCAAAATTGGGTTAGATTAAAACTAAAGTTGGCATACCTCATATAAATATATGAATTAATATGAGCCGCATTAAATCCCCTAAAGTCATATTTGGTTTGAAAAAAAGAGAAGAAAATAAAAGAGAGGCAGGAGAAGAAAGAAGTGGATGAGAGAAGTAGAATTGAATTTCATTATTTAATTTACCATAAAATTTGATAGTTAAAGGAATCATAATTTTTTTTTTGAACAAATTTATTCTTTGTCTTAAATACTACACTATCTATACAACTAATGAAATATAATTTAATATTAATTCCACACTTTTTATTGTCAAAAAGTCTTAAAAACAATTCATCATTTATTAGAATTGCATATGTGTGTAAAATAAAACGGGCGGTCCAGTAATGCTCTAGGGATGGAATTTAAAATCTTTACTCATTGGTGTGGAATTTAAATTCTATATTATAATAGATATTAAATTATAATGAAAATTGTATTCTTATATATTTTGTTCAACCAAACAATAGAAATAAAAATAGAGTCCTCCACTCTTAAGTGAGTATTGGTAATTTTTTAGGAAAGGTTCCATATTTTATTTATAACAAAAGTCGTTCTTGTATTTTAATAAAGCATCATAATTTTTATAAGTTGTGCAATTTGAAATGCTTCACAACTCATTTAATCAACGAGTTTGATTATTCTAAAACAGGGTCGATGGTATAAATGCTCAAAAATTAATTGTAGTAAGTAAATTTGCAATAGGAATCCAAAGAAATTAATCATCGATTAGACTAATAATTAAAAAAAAGTCTACATTTAGTAAAAATTACATAAGATTCTCTCTCATATTTACATAGACATATGGCCACTTTGTGTAAGGTTTTGGTTTTTCACCTTAACAATCAAAATTGAAGTGCGTCTCTAAGTTTGTGGTTCAATAAGAAGAAGAAGAAGAACCCTAAAATATAAACCACAGATTAAGGCCCATTGGGGATTGTTTTAGAAAGTTAAAAAGTGATTTTCAAAAATTAAAGATTAATTTTAGTATTTAGTAAATTATTTTAGAAATTAGTATTGCAAAGTCACCACATCCTACGACATATTTTGTAAAGGCTGCATATATATCATTTTATATATTATTTAAAAAATTAAAATTATTCTTGTTGGTTAGGAAATAAAATTATTAACTTTAAATAGATTAATATTATTACAAATTATATTGAGTATTAGTTACATATTATTATATATTTACACAATAAAAAAATTATATATATATGTTTATATATAGTAAATAAAATTTATTTAACATTATGTTAAATTCAATTACTTATATTACTATAGTAGTTTAGCAGTAAGATTATTAAACATCATTAGAACGGGTCAATGAGCCCCATTCTATTTGCGTAAACTCGCAAAATGGGAGTAATAACACGTAAGCAGCTTGAATTATTACAAATTCCTGAATTTTAGGAAATAATAATGTATCCACCCTAGTCTGTAATTTTTATTTATTTATTTTGAAATTTAGAGTTCCTTAAAAAGAAGAAAGAAAGTGTAATTGATAAACCATAATGATATATCTCAGTTAAAATTACCACTAATTAAAAGAAACTCACAACATTATAAAAGATCAACCTGATTAGTTAGGAATAAGAAACAAACTTATTACAATATCTGAGAATATATCTAAAGATAAAAAGAGTCAATACCTGGAAAAAATTACTTAAATTTTTAGACTAACCAACAGACCTCACCCATGTTCGAGATATTGTTGATGAGTTTTGATCCAGAGTCATTTTCACTAAATCCATAATAATAAAGCCACTTTTCAATTTTTTGTTTAAAATCCGACTAAAGGAGCCGGCCATTGTTAGAGTATTCAAAGAAAAGAGTGTTTAAATAAAATTTTATTTATTTCAGTTATATTAAACCTAATAATAATAATAATAATTTTTCGCCAGTGAGTTTTTTTTCAATTTTTTTCATTTAGTGTTTAAATTAATTTGATAGAGAGAAGGATTTGATTAAAATAATATTAACTTATTTTAATTTGACGAGTCTTTTAAAGAGAAAAATACTTTTTCATTCACTTACTTACCACATTAATAAATAAATTAAAATTTAAAAAATAAAATTTAAATAATTTTTTAAAAATACTCTTATATAAAAAATTCCAAAAAAAGATACATTTATTACTTAAACCACCCAACAAAAATTAAATTATATTCAATCCAAATAATAGCACATCAAGCCATGTAAACAAATAAAAGTCCCGATAGAGAGTCCTGATCTCGAAACCAAATAGAAATCCCGGGAGCTATTATTAGGATTTTTAATTTTTCACGTGGCATGCAACTACCGTGCCACGCCATATCAAAGAGGGCGTGTGCACGCGTGGTAAAATATAAATGGTCATCCTATGGATAATGGATCTATTTGAATTTTGACACAAATGGTAACAAAAAAAAAAAAAAAGCCTTTTATTAGAGAAAATCTGGAAATTAGGAATCCGGATTTTATGCTGTCTTTCATTTACGGCAGGACGGGGGGGCAACCGGAAAAGAATGAAGCCTCAGTTTGGTTTCGTTCGTTTCGCTTCGTCTCGTTTGGATTTCGCCAAGTCCAGGAGAGCATGCCATTCATAACTGCTCGCTGCTTCTTTCTTCTGCATACATTTCAGTTTCGGATTCTTCCTTATCATCAATTTTATTGTTTTGTCTTTTTGCTTCTATTTTCCTTTTCTAGACTAGCAGTGATTCTACTATTTAATGCGAGTCTTTGCTTTGCACCTTGCAGCAAACAGATACCAAAAAAAAAAAAAAAAGAGGAATTAATTTATAAATAAATAAGAAAGAAGAGCTTCTTCTCCTCTCTTGTGTGTGCGCTTGTGATCATCAGCCAACCAATGGTGTTTCATTCAGAGAATAAAATGAATGAAACGCCGCCGTCTAAGCCTACTCCTAATTCACATTCACTCGCACCATCACCATCATTGACCGCCGTCAAATCTCAATCTCCGCAGCCGCTTCATAACTTCTCTTTAACTGACTTAAAATGGGCCATGAACCACGCCAACGCTAACCGTTTCCGCAAGCCCTCCGATTCTTCTCACAAATCTCCTCATTACGACGCCGTTGTTTCTGACAAGCACGAACGCCCGCTGCTTCAGGTTCAAGGTGTGAAATCCGGACTTGGAGTTGAAGAGTTGGCCGATAGCAAATCCACTTCCGGCGATGGCCATGACGCGGTGGAGAATTTGGTGAAGAAACCGGCTCCTGCTCCCTCGTCTGATGGCAGCAGATCAAAGATATTTATTCGAATCAAGACGAAGAGCACTAAAGTTGCTGGTGAGGTTGCGGATGCAGGGGATCACAGCGCCGTTGTTCCTGATGATGATTCCGATGACCTGTTGCTGCCTAAGACTTGGAATTTGCGGCCGAGGAGGCTCATCACTAAGGTTAACAACAATAACACTGTTAATGTGAACGGAGGAGGAGGTGCTTTGAAGATCCGCGGGGGAGCGGCTCAGGAGATTAAACCTCCGGAGAAGAAAGACGCGGACAAAGACAAGGAGACGGAGAAGGAAAAAGACAAGGAGAAGAAAGAGAAAATGAAGTTCTCAATCTCCCTCAAGAAGGAAGAGATTGAGGATGACTTTTTTGCCATGACTGGGACTAAGCCTTCTAGAAGGCCAAAGAAGAGAGCCAAGAATGTACAGAAGCAACTCGATGTAAGCCTTTCGTCTTTCTCAGTTCAGTTTCGTTTCGTTTCGTTTTTAGGTTTTCATCTGTGTTGGTTCTGTCTGTTTTTGCAGTATGTTTTTCCTGGCTTGTGGTTGGCTTCCATAACTCCCGAGTCCTACAAGGTTAACAACGGTACCAAAAAGGTTAAGGTTTGATATCTCGCATACTGATTCTTGATATTTCACTTTTACTTTCTTAACTGTAATTTGATAGATTATATATATACATATACGCATATACATATGATTTGTGGCTTTTTCATGTTGACAGGGCTAGAGGGAATGCTGCTAGTTCCATCTGAAGGTGGGTGACTGGAGAAGTTTTGTGACTTAGCTGAGAAGGTATAGCAAATGATTTAAAGATGAGAGGTTAAAAAATGTATGTTAGTGTCTGTGACGAGCTCGCCTGCATGGGGAATAAGTTATATCAGGCTCAGTGTTTTATGTTTAGTTGCAGTTGTACAAATGGATTATCAGTTTAATGAAAGTTTGTAGATATTTCAGATGTTATGAAATGTGTTGTTCTTTTTACATGGTAGTTCTCAAGAATTTGCTAGCTTTTATTTTGACGGGCTGGAATAGTAAAGCAAATACACATCCTGTATCCCAAATACTTGGGATATATTATTGTTAGTTACGTACATGCCGAAAATGCATCTGGAGTAACTTATGAACAGTTTTTAACGGATTCTGAAATATTTAAGGAAAGTGACATTATTGAAGAGTCAAGTAGATTTCTTTGTTTGTCGTTTCTAAATTAAGAGTGCGTGAGCAGTTCACGGCTAACTATCTGTTAATAGCAACAAGAAGTGTGTCATTGATTGGTTTGGAGTATGAAAATGTGTTGTGCAACCCAAATAGGCGGGATATGTGCTTGTGATCGTTCTCTGTGTTGTACTCTTCCGCAAATGTGCACCTGTAGAAGCCAATCAATATTTTTAGTGAATAGTTGCGATACACACACGTCATGTGATTTTTCAAAGAATTAAGTAGGTTTCTCATACTTGTCTTTCCTATTTTTAGCATTTCTGAGTTTTGTATAAATCATGTCCGGTAACAGCAAGATAAAGGCAGTTCCATTAAGATATTGCAAAATCTATGTGGTTGGATGGTTGAAACATACGAATTGTATCTACATATTATCTTCTTCCTCAACATGTCAGCAGCTGGCAGACAGTTTAGTACTAGCACACTAGCTCTTGGTCATTTTGTGGAATGTGCCATCCTTGAAAAATCAAGTTCTTTTCTCTGGTTCTTATTTATATTTTAGTAGAGTGTGAGCTATTCATCAGTTACGTTGTGTTGATAGCCAGATGTTTTTGAATGAAGCCTTCTGTTTATCTGAGCAGAATACAAGCTGGGATCCAGCTACTTTGGTGATTGACTTATAACCCTTTTCTTCTTTTTATGTAGTTGTTCTCTCTTCTTTATGGAAAGATAGTGGTTGGAGAGAGAATGGTGAATAAGAAATGTGTCATGTTTTAACGATTTTGTTTCTTGTCCTTTTTGCTTTGCGAGATGAGGAACACATGAGGATGGTCTGTCAATTGCAAGATGTAATGTGACCAAATGCACCAGTACATGTTGTAGTGCTGGTGCATTTGCCTTTTGACTTTTATGCTTGATTTCTGTAGGTGTTCAGAATTCCCTTGTTAGAGCAAGAATGGTTAGTCCCGGCTTCTGATCAGTTTAAGAACCCACTGCTCTTCAAGTTTTAAGCTATATGTGTGTCACCATCTGTTATGGGTCTGCCTCTTTCTTAGTCATAAATACTCATAAATAGTCGTAGAGTGACATTTAGCAAGACATAGAGATTGCCATTCTAGTTTGAGGATGATATGTGGTTAGTATGAGAGTTGCTAGATGGGTCTGCCTCTTTCTTAAATCATCTTGTCACAGGTCATAGCTATATTCTCATCAAGCATCTGAATTATTCGGAAAACCTTGAAATTATTTTCACTATTGTGTTTCTAATTGTTTCTTCAATGTCTTATGTATTACTTTCTTTATCATTCACATTTTATATGCATCATTTATTTGCAGATTTTCAGGAACCATGCAAGATTTTCTTGGTAAATAATGGAACCATTTCCTGCATATCTATCGTTCAAGCACGTTAGGGCAAATACTGTTGATTTTGGGAGCATTTTGTATATGGTAAAGCTACATTCTTAAATTACAAAGATGAATTACATGTTCAATACGGCTAGTTTACTATTCAAATCTATCTCCATAACATAGTATCTGATTCATGTTTTAATTCCTGAATTAAATATTAACTAGCTATCTGTATTAGGAATGGGCGTCATTGATTAGGTTGCATTCAGCTCCTTCCTATTATACAATCTTCTTCTGATTGCTCTGTCATTCAGACTTTAGCATGAATTCACTTTGTGATTCAGATCGAAGCATATGTATAAGCACTTTATGTTTTAATTTGTTATTGGTGTTTCTACCAGCTGGGTGATACATGTCTACAATAAGTAGCTGAACAAACTCATTACAGCTTGATGCGTATCATGGTTGCTGAACATCTACATATCAAACAAGTCCTTGGGTCATTGGCAAGCACGAAAGGTAATTATCGCGCTACCAATTGAAAGTCGGTTTCAGGGTTTTAATTTTCAGATGCTCTAATTAGTACACAAGAAAAATTACTTTGTTGAAGTTCTTTATTTATGGGGCATATCAAAATAATATTGATGATTGAAGAAAATTAATTCTCTGTGAGATATATTTCGTTTCTGTTGGATTTAGATGAATTGCAAATTTGTTAGATTAGTAAAGGTTCTGAACTTGTGGTATCTGTTTTTTTAATTTACAGAACTGCCTGCCAGTCAAGTGGAGGTCTGCAAATGGTATTGCGTGCAGTGAATGCTCATGACACGCTGAAATTTACATTGTTGAACTAGGCTTTGAACCCTGCTATTATTGCAAATGTGCGGAACACGTTCCTCAGAGGAATTTCTCGAAGTGCCAACTGCGAACAGAATAATCGAGCAACTAGCTCTGCTTGCCTTCTGAAAATATGTGCAACTGTATGCTTGAATTTCTTGGCTCAGCTTTCTCAACAAGCGAGATTAGTTTTGTTTAATTAGTGTCCGAACACAAACCAGTTGTAAATTAAATCCAGGGTCCTTGTGTTTTCTGAATCAGAAAGACCAAAATGAGCGGAGCTGAAAGAGTCTTCGTGCAGTTGTGCTGTGGCGGCCGGAATCATGAAGGGCCAAATTTCGACCTAAAAGAACCTGACTTTACCGAAATCAAGAGTTCCTCTTAATTTATCCCTGTCTCTCTTTTTGAAAGGGAATTCTTGTCAACTTTGATTTGGTTAAATTAGATTAGATTATTAAGGCCAGTAGAGTTTCATTAATACTCAATACCAATTCGAAAGAAGGGGGGGGGGGATTTATTCTCATCGAGATTTAATTTCTGTTGTGATGAAACAAGGTTTTGAAAAATAATTTGATCAAAACAAATGTTTTGGTCAGAAACGGATTAACAACGGCATCAATACAATATTGTTTGTCTGCGCAACATCTTGTTATAATCTCGCCTTTGAGACTTTGAAGAACAGGTCAACACCGTCATCAGGCGGTAGTCAAAGAATCATGTTAGACTATGGATCGGATCTACAATTAGTATGGAAGAGTTGTTTCTTTAACAATGAATTCTTGTTGCGTGCCCATTTGCCTTTTATAACGTTTCTATCAACAGCTGGACTTGCCACTCACGCAATAGAACACCAAGCGTTAACGGCTAGCGCCCCAACCCGAAAAAAAAAAGGCAACCTGATTCCTGAATTTGATTGATCGAATAATAAAATCATTCTTCAAAAGTGAATTTCCAATGGCATCAAGGGTTCCAGAATCGCGTGCAAGTTCAGTTGACAGAGCAAGAAGAAGATTGATCATGTGGCCACGAATGTCGCCAATAAATGGTGAATGTCAGCAAACGGCGAGGCTTGGAAGAACAGATTAACCAAACGACGGCTTGGAGCATAGATGGAAAAGTAATTAATACAAGAGATCAAATCAAACCCTAGACGAAAATGACACTCGGACTTACTTAGGGTTTGTTCCGATCCGCCAAAAGAAAGGC
Source organism: Aegle marmelos (assembly GCA_030449875.1). NCBI lineage: Eukaryota > Viridiplantae > Streptophyta > Magnoliopsida > Sapindales > Rutaceae > Aegle > Aegle marmelos. The sequence goes on from JASUUL010000115.1 coordinate 780,582, forward strand.
CGCGGAATTTTTTTAAAAAAAGAAAAAAACAGAGAGGGAGAGAATATTCTCTACGCTCTCAGTTTCTGTTACAAGAGACCAGATCGACGCTGATTTACGAGCAATGTCAATGTTTGGATCAAAGCGGACCAAGAAAGCCGAGAAGAGACCACTGAGTGTTCAAAGACAACTCGATTACCTGTTTCCAGGTTAAGTTTCGTTACACCTGATGATTATAAAGCTCGTGATGCAACTTAACATGAATGTCGAATTTTCTGCCGCGAGATTCTGAACTTTGGAGAATGTGATTTAGTTGTATTTAGGGTATGAGATTCTGGTGTTAATCAAACTGTGGTATTCTTTACTCAGAAGTTTTATCTCATGCTGTAAGCAACCGCAAGTGTACTTATTCAGCATAAGATTACTTTCAACCCTGAGGCTTTCCATGATTAATTATTTTCTTATACATGGCGCTGTTTTTTATTCTCACGTGAGTGTAGTTAGAGGCCATCGTAGAAGTGAAAAAAAAATGTGAGTTAGGATAAATTATTTATTAAAATACTCTTAAGAGCAGAAGCAACTGGCCCCCAAGTTAAAAAATTGGAGAGAGAGAAAATTAAAAAAAATATATAAATATATATATATATATATTTTGCCCAATCCCTTACCTTAAAAAAAAAAAATTAAATATTTGCACATTGGACAACAACAAAGATTTTTAACACGGGCTCATTATCAGCTTACTAAATATCATACATGGTACTGAAGTTTAGTTTGCAAAGCAAGAACAAGAATTATGACCAATAATGACGTGGTCATAGTTGCAGCAAATCAAATCTAGTCACAACGAACAGATAGAACCAGTGAAAAGCTGAGGCTTTACATCATCAGATGATAAGAGTCGAAGTCTCGCTAAAGTTACGTATGAGTGCAATACCAGAACAGAGGACACATTAATTGAAAGACAAATTTAGAATTTTCAATTCTAAATCGGATCAGATTGAAGCTGATTTATTAGTCACGCGCGAATCAACACAGACCAAGAGACCAGTAGGTGTGCAGAGACAAACTCGATGGTCTATCTCCAGCTTTGCATTTGTATCAATATCGCCTGATGATTAGAAAAGGTGTTGACACGACTTAATTAATATGAACTGTTTGGAGCAAAATGACACATGGCTTAAAAATTGAAGACTGACTAATGTTGAAGAGGCGGCCGGGCCAGCTCGAGTATCCATATGGGCTAATTAGAGATAAGCATGAACTTAGCAGAAACTGGCTCACCTAATTAGAGGACAAAAATAGAAAGATGCTGAGGTATTTGAGTGCTCGCACGCACTTTTATACCCAGATTGGAACTGGATTTGAACGTCTTTGGATCCTGCTTAGAGCCCCGGCTTCACTCCACTTTCACCTTTCATCTCAGGAGTCATTGACCCTTAACACACTAAGAATGCTTCCAAGAAAAAGAGAATGAAAAAGAAGGACTGAAGGCGGGAAAGCTGGTACACTGGCTAAAACAAAAAATCGTAAAAATCTTATAACTCTCTCTTTCTGTTTACTAGGAGCTGCTTGCCCAGTCAGAAAGCTAGGATCAGTCTCTGTCCACTCTAAGGTAAGGAAGCCCCGTCTCAGGCGAAGGTTGCTCCGTATTCTCTTCTTTCATAGAGCCTCTCTCCGTGGAGACGAAGATATAAAAAAAAGAAAGGATCGCTCCCCGTTCTAATTGAATCAGGTGGGCTGTGCCTTCCACCGGGTTATCAAGGTTCTTTCTTAGAGTGCACGGGAAGAGCAAGCAAACTCAAAACCTCCGCCCCAGTCAGCTGCTCTTCCCAAAGGTGATGTCTTCCACAATTCCGCGTATGGCATCCCTCTTTTGAGAGATCTTTTCGCGGAGTTTATTCTCAAAGAAAAGGTAGAAGACGGTCCCTTTCCTTTCCCCATCGGCATCTATGGGAGCCTGAATCTCTTCTTCTCCCCTGGGAGGGAGACTATTGAGATCGATCTCAGGCTCAGGGATCTTATTGAGATCGATGTCCCACCGAGGACCAGAAGATGGGAGAGTGTTTGATGGGCCGGAAGCCCCTGCGGGCAACATCATATTCCCGATGAGGGGTACGCCTTCGGCATTGATGAGTGCTGGAAGGAGCAATCTCACCGCCAATGAGAACCCCCGGATCCCGGGCAACAAAAACGAAATCTTTGGAGCCAATAAAAGAATAAATCTGAAATGACACGCCTGCTCTCCTAATACTGTCTCATTAAGCTAACCTAGCTACCTAACCAACAATAATTCTCATAAGGTAACTCTACATGACAAATGCCAATATGTTTCATTCTTTGTTCATCAAGCACGTGGCCATTGACATGACAAACCCCACTTGCAACTTGGCCTTCAAGCCTGCTAAGAATCGCCAACAACTGTCATGCAAGAGCAATGACCAAGATATCCATAGTTGAGGAGGGATAAACCAATAGAAATTCATTAAGGTGTGCCGCAATGATGAAAAGAACCCTCGAGCACTCTCCTATTCAAGCTTAACAGGTTCAATTTGAAGGAAATTCCTCCCGGGTTCAAATTTCTGACTCGACTCCTCTCTCTCTCTCATCTTCAACCTCTTAATATTCTCCAATTGTTGACATTCTGGGATTCTTAGAAACTAAACCTCCATTAAATCACAAAGAAGCCTGACTTAAAGAGTAATGGAGTCTGGTCCCAAGTTGTCGTTGGCCCTACCTCATACTTCTGTAGTCTCTTGTTTTGTAGGTCACAACATAATTTCAACAGCTAAATATTGTTTCATTGAATCTCTAATATGGAATAACTCACACCATACCTCCCACAAGATCATATCTAAAGTTTTTTTTAGCCCAATCTCCCACGAAATACAAATTAATTTGTTTCAGATGGAGTTAGTTATTTAGAACTGGTGACAACGACTAAATTGTCAAAACTAAGTGTGAATTACACCTAAACAAAATTCAATGAAAACACGAACGCTAAGATTTTTGTACCACAATAGCTCGAAGTTATGGGAATGCGAATTTGTTGTATTGTACAAGACAATTACATTTTACGCATAATCTGAAGTATCCCTACCACACCAGTATATTTTAAAACAAATAGACATGTAGAAAGAAGAAAGAAAATCTAAATCCTGCACCTACAGCATCAATGAGCTATCTCTAAGCAGCACCAACAGAGGAAATATCTCAAACAAAGAAAATAAAACCACCCCCTAGCGTAGTGAGAAAATACGAAAGCATCGAGTGATAAATTTGACAAAGTTTTGGTTAATGTGGATTTTAATTAAACAACAAGGACGTCAGTGTAAATTGCCCGAATTGGGGCAGGCAGGGACAAAACAAAACCCAAAACAAAAGGGGAAAAAAAAACAGCCCAAAAAGCCATAAAAAATATGGAAGCGGAACTCGGCAGACCCAACAGATAGAAACAAGGAGGAAGTGAATCGCAATTCGCAAATGGAGAATGATACCGACGCCGGAGTTAATGGAAACCACTGGTGGTGGGCTCTGGCAAGCACGGGCCAATTAGGTTGGGGCGTCTCCTCGTTTTGGAAAGGCTACGCCGGCGATTCGCGCCTGATGCCGGTCAAAGCATTTGGTGTCGCCTCCTTGTTTGTTGGCTCCGCCGCCTGCGCCTCCTTCGCTTTCCTTCAAGCCTCCGGCATTCGTAAGGTCTTCAATCTTCCTTTACATCCCTTTGAATTTTCCGTCCTTTCTATTCTTTTCTTTTCCTGTCCTTTCCTTTTCTTTATTAAAAAGAAAAAAAAAACAAGAAAAGAAAGATAAATACAGGTAGAAGACTTGCTAGAAGTGGGTGCAAGTATCAGAACGCGACTCGGTATTCCTTCAAGAACACCTAACAAGTGAGTCTGTCATTTCCCTTATTTTTTAATATTGGCCTGGCATAAAATTTAAATAATTATTTCCATTAATTGACTCCCCCCTCTCCTTTTCCTGGACAGAAAAACGGATGATTTATGACAAGCTAAGCGGTTCAAGTTTACAACTCTGCGTACTAAGTTTTGAATCACCCGTTTCAACTTCAAATTTTTACCCTTTTTCCCCCAATTGTTTAGTTGAGAGTTGAATGAACGCATCTAGTTTGTTGTTGAAGTTATAGTTACACAGTTTCCTACTGTATAATAATGGATACACATTATATTTTTTGCCTTTTTTGAGAGTAACACCGTAATGATTGTGATTGTTTTTTTTTTTTACGTACTGTTTTTATGGTTATTTCTATAATAATGAGGGAGTGTACTAAGAGTTTAATATAATCAGAAGCATAACGTTGGGGGATAAACTCCCAATACAAGTGAAAGTGATTTAGGCGAACGGTTTGTTCCTTAAAATCCGACCATTTTCATTGATTATAAACTTAATTGAGGAAATTCAAATTCATAATGCAACGTCGAGGCAAACACATCACAGTTCTGCGACCACAGCTGATTGTGGATAACTAATATTCATTATCATTCATAACTTAATATTCATAATTGCAAGAGAAAATAATTCCAAAATGTCCCAAGCAGCCAGCCAGCCACTTGAATTATACGCCAAATTGAATGAACTACAAGCAATCTTATTTGATACAAATCAAAACCTATGCCCAGCAAGCTTCCACTCTCTTCAATGGACTTTGAAATCTTGGGGAACACTATCCATTTTAAATCAATCAAAATCAGGGATACAACCCACATTAAGTTGGTACAAAACAAACCGTATCTCGACTGAGCTATTACTACTCATCATATACATCTCCTAAGCTGGCGCTGCTGGCATATAAGACTCCAGCATCAATTGTGCCTTATAAGGTGAAGTTATCTCAACAATCAAGTATGTAAACTTCCACTGCTTGTCCTCTTTGTCTTTGAACATCTCAGTGAAAACTTTTCCAGCTCCATGAGGTCCTCGAATATAGAAATTAACCTACATCATTCATGCCGATTACATACACAAAATGAGCATAAACGTCTACTTTGGATCTCAGTGAGAACATTTACCTCAACATGCTCTATGCCAAATTCATCAGTATATACCCTATTTGGAATGCGTTGACGAGCAGCACGATTTCTACTTTCCTGCCCATACCCGGTTATGGGGGATCCAATCCTCACTCTAACCTGATATGAAGCAAATACAATTGAAGTGAAACACCAAACACTTGTGAAAACATAGACAAATGCAGGGAAGCCAATGGCTAACATGGTTTGCAAATGAAATGGTACACCACATAGCCGATGTACTTACAATTGACCAGGCACACATTTTCGTTCATCCGTTCAGCTCTCTTGCATGAACTAAAAGCCCTTTGCTACCCCCCTTAATTTTTCACATTGCTGCCAACTAAGCTACAATTGAACATAAAGGTCGATCCATTGTCATCAAATTAAAATCTATTTTTAGATTTATGATAAAAAGAGATTAAACTCATGACCTGAGAATTGTGCTCAGCATTTTAAAATTCTGCCTGCCTAATATGCCTGCTTCACCTTCTTGGTGATGTCTAGCACCTAAAATATTCTCTCTTTCTCACACCCAATAACACAATTCGTAAATACTGTTTTTATCCTTAAAAGGGGGGTGGGAGGGAGGGGTTGGGGACTCAGGGCTGCAGAACAAAAATAAAATTAAGTTTACAAACCTGACCATCATCCTGGATCCTTTTGAGAGCTTTGTTAAAAATTTTATACCTAAACAATGATTTCAAATCAGCATTGTATTATGGAGGGACACAACATTTAAAATCACAAATTTCTACTACCAAATGGTCCAAAAAAATCCAACAACATATTTCTTACTCTTTTGGTTCAAATATGAGCTCCTTGAAAACAGCATATGCTGCTGCTGCAGCAACCCCAAGCCCTGCAAGAATTATAAGACTGTAGGAAGCCCCTTCCGCAAATGTCACTGGTTTCTCAGGGATATTGTATGTAGGAGCATCAAAGGGATCCTCGACAGTTGATATTTCTTTTTTCGGCTGCAACGGCAGTGTAGGATAGGTCAGAAAAAAATTTGAAGAAACTGATACTACCATAAAATTAAGGAGGAAAAGTATAAGAGATTTTATGGAAAGAGCAATGCAACATCTTCTGCATGTAGAATACGATAACTAATCTTAAATTCAACTTTCTTTTCATTAATTCATGAGCAGCTAAGAATTCTAAACTAAAGCACATTCCTCAACTGGAAATAGAGTTACGAACAAACAGCTATACCACAATTGTGTTAATGAAAAAAAATTAAGGGTAAAATGTAAAACTTGAGCTCAGAAACTTCAATTCAGATCCAAACCTCAGATGACGTTTCTGTTCCTTGCTTTGAAGTTTTTGATGCAAAGGATCTAGCAGAGCAATAAGTTATGGAGTTTGCTACACGACTATCCGTTTGTTGGAAGGGCAACCGAAAGTTAACTATGTATCCTCTGGTACATTGTCCTCTAAAAGGAGCAGAGATTCCTGCCAAACATTTGTCGGTCAAAATAGAATCTAGAAAAGGAAATAAAGGATAATAATGATTCACATTTTTATATTTCCAAGGGTTCACATGTCTCTAATTGTGTGCGCGTACATCAATTTTTAGTAAACATCATTCATTCAAACTTGATGTTTCAAGTTTCAACACTATAAATTGATTATCGAGGTCAGATATAGGCTGCTTGCTAACACATGGCTCCTGAATTTAAGTGTTAGCATCCAGTAGTAAATGAATTCACAGCAGCCAATGGTACATGAATACTAGAATGATAACGACCAAGCGGCACTCCCACATTATCCAAAGAAATTATGCATCTACTTAAAGAAGATTTAACGCAGCTGAAATATAATATGTGCATAAATAAATGATAATGATAATAATAAAAAGCGCCAAAAGCTAACAACTCAAAACCAACACCATGGGTGAAAAAAGTGAGCGTCTACAATGCACCACTAACCAATTGAAGATAACTAAAATCCTCTCGAGTAATTTAAAACAGAGCAATTAACAAATACAATAAAAATAATACAACACCAACCGTTAGAAATTTGCTTAGAATCAGCAGAAGCTAGTCTTGCAAAATCTGACCTTAACGCTGACGAAAACTGCATGATCATAAGAAAGTAATATAAAAGCTAACACAAATGTATCATCATCAACCTAATACCGAAAGAAATTGAAATATTGAAGTCCAATTAGATGTGTAGATATAATAAGAGAAAAAAAGAAGATGGATTTTGATACGCTTTTGGCCGAATTTTCAACTGCGGTGGCTGAAGATGAAACCGAAACAAGTAAGTGCTTTTCGGATTTTAAAGCACAAGACAACCCGCTTCTAACGGACGATATTGCTGATCTTCGTAAATGGTACATGCTTAAATAACTGAAATTGAAGATGCTTCGTTTAGTATATAAAAGACTAGAATTTGAACTTTTAAAGAAGCGTTATGAAAAATCAAAGGGAATAAGCATAAGCCCCAAGTAATCGACTGAAATTACAGAGCGAGAGAGAAAAAGAATGAACCGCGCGCTCGGAGTGAGCAGAAACCCCAAAATACGGCTCTGTGGGTTTATTGCAGACACGTGCCACTTGAAATCACACGTATCGTCGGGATCCGGTTTAGGAGGACCGGTTTGCACAGGTCGAACGGGGAAGCCTAGATTGGGCTGGCTACATTGGGCCAAGTTTATGACATGAAGCATGGGCCCGTGCTCGAGGAGGCCCAAAATCGGAATGAAACGGTACCCTCGCTCGCTCGCTCGCTCGTGTTCGTAGGAACTAGGGAGCCAGGCTTGGTAATTGTGGTTTGCTTGATTCATTTATCTTCGTATTGCCTTGTAAACAAGGCCTTGGTCCTTGGAGGGTGAATTAATTTGTTTGCCGTGTTGGATAACAGTTATAAGAGAGCCCAAATTAGGTATTAACGATTGAGTCGTGCTAAATATCCAAAATACCACGAGAAGCCAAGAGAAACAGCTTCTGCCGCCGTTTTGCCTCTCTTTCTCTCTCAGCGTAGATATTTTTTATTGTAAAAATTTATAAAAAAAGAAAAGTAAAAAAATGACAAAAAGTTGAATCTATTCATATGCATCACTCTCTCTCTCTTTCTCGAATTTATCCTCACTCGGCGTGGCTCGTCACTCCCGATCACACTTCCTTTGCATTCTTGGATTGATTTTGTAAACTTTAGTGGTAATTATTTGTCGGTAAAGATAAATTTTTTACTTGAAATATAAAATTATGTTCAACAATGTAAAATTATTACAATGCCAAGAGAGAAAATGATGCACTCGAACAAATTCAGCTTTCTGTCATATTCTACTTTTAAAAAAATAAATCAACAATAACTAAATATAAGCCATCTCCTGAATCCCCATTAATTATTGTACAAGTTTACAATTAAATTCGAAACAAAGGGATTTGCAATCTAATTGTTACGGTGTCCTTCTCCATGCCCTAGATCTCCACTATGAAGAACCAATGATTGTCTCTAGGATATTAGCTTAATTTACAGACTTTATGTCGAATAGGAGGGATAAAAATGCTGGTCATGAAGATGTTGTTTAGCCTTAAATTTCTGATAGGAGTAGGAGTTACATAACGATGTCGTCTTGACATGCACTTAATACTATTATGTGATGCGTATATGATAAAGGGTCGAATCCATCATAATATACATTTCATCGTAAATAAAAGAATTAGAACCATCATTTGATGCTAGTAAGCTAAGCCATTTATGATATTGAATTGTAATCCATTATGCATGGGTAAATTTGAAATGTGAATCACTTATTTATATAATTTTCTATTATTGTATTTTCTTATCATTAATTTTCTTATGTCAATTAATAATGCCAAGGATCCAATTATGGGTCAGTTTGGAATTTTAGAAGTTGATAAAATAAGCTGTTTGTGCTGTACGAATGAAATAAATTATTGATTAAAAAATTAGTTTTGTTTTTTATAAATTGTATTGTTGCAATTACTGTTAATTTAAAAAATGGAGTATACACATTTGATAAATTTTATAACGAAAGTATTATTTTATTATATAACAACTAAAATAGACATAGATTTAATAAATCATTTACACATATCTTTTTTTTCTTAAATATGTGAAATTATATCAAGAAAACTCAATTTAAAAAAATCTAAAAAAATTTCATAATTCGTTACATATTTAAGAAATGAATAAAATTATAAAATAAATTATTTTTATAATATCTATCAAATATTATTTTTATTAAAAATTATGAAATAAATACTTCTTGCATGTCATCGGGGTGATTTTATGCGGCTAATTTGAAGACGAAATCAAGAGACCCACGAAATTAAAACGGAAGCATCTATCCATACCTACCAGGTGGATCTTTTAACAGCTACATTCAAAGATAAATCTTTGATTATTACAGCCATCAGTCCAACACGTGTGCTACTACCCACGCACGTGACCTTTTAAATACTTCCTCGCATCGTGAGTCGGACAGCCAGGACCACAGCTACTAAACATTTGGCACCCCTACTCAGTCCATCGTCTTCTGGCGCCACTATCAACATATTAACAGGTAGCCGTAATTTGTTTCAATCTTTGTTTTCGAGTATTCATGACTAAGTGTGTTCGAATTTACGTATAAATTCATAAACTTTAAATTCCTACTCACTGAGTTCGATTCGGCGCGGCGGCTTTGTTGCTTTCTAGTCTCCTATTTCTCTGTAATTGGAAGCGTTGAGTACTTAAAAGTGACACTCCGCTGATGTGAATGCATGTAGGGTTTAGGGATTTTGGGATTATAGTTTCAACTGGCCTTGGTGTTTCTTTTGATTCATTCATTATTATTATTATTATTATTATTTTGCTGCTCGCCCATGTAGATGCCTGTCTATGCCTTTGTGTATGGAAAAATTATGGAAATTTTCTCTCTTTTCCGCGTTTGTGAGCGTCAGTTGAATTTAGTTCAATTGCAAATGATTTGGTTTCTTTGTTGGGTAATGGGACTGTGAAAATCTATTGCAGATGGCTAGATGGGATGAGATTTTGTCACTACCGGTGCAAAATCCACCAACTTTAGAGTTTGCTTCTGTTGATCTTGTTTGGTCCAAAGTGGAAGGCTGGCGTGACAAATTAGATAGAGTTGCTTTAATCCCATTTGCTAGAGTGGATGATTTTGTTAGGGGTGAATCTTCTAACAAAGACTGCCCAACAAGATTTCATGTTGAAGCAAGACGGCGGCGTTCTTCTAGCACATCTTGCAAGCCTAAGGTTGATGGTATTCTTGAATATATTTTGTAAGTTCTCTAAGTTCTGTTATGGTGTTTACTCAATCACTGTTCTGTTTTGTATGAGTCTTAGTTATTCTATTGAATGTCTAGGTATTGGTGTTCATTTGGTCCTGATGACCATAGGAAGGGTGGCATTGTACGGCCCAGTAGGACTACGTATGTACCAAAGAAGAAAAATGCTGGCCGTCCTAATACTAAGAGAGGGTGCACTTGCCATTTCATAGTGAAACGATTGATTGCTGAACCATCAGTGGCACTTATCATCTATAATGATGAAAAGCATGTGGATAAGAATGGATTGCCATGCCATGGACCACAGGACAAGAAGGCTGCCGGAACACGTGCTATGTTTGCACCATACATCTCAGAGGATCTCCGACTTCGTGTTTTATCTTTACTCCACGTTGGTGTCTCTGTGGAGACAATAATGCAGAGACACAATGAATCAGTAGAGAGACAGGGTGGTCCATGTAATAGAGACGACCTCTTAACCCACAGGTATGTTCGAAGGCAAGAGAGGAGCATTCGACGTTCCACATATGAACTGGACCTGGATGATGCTGTCAGCATCAATATGTGGGTTGAAAGCCACCAGAGTTATGTTTTCTTCTATGAGGATTTTTCTGAATATGACCCTTTCACTTTGGGCATTCAAACAGAGTGGCAGTTGCAACAGATGATTCGATTTGGCAACCGCAGTCTTTTGGCTTCTGATTCAAGGTTTGGAACAAACAAATTGAAGGTTTGTCCCTTTGATTTAGCTGATGCTATGGTTGTTAATTGTTGTTGTCAGTTTCATGAGAGCCTTCACATTCCTTGCAAGCTAATTAACTCTTCTCTGCAATTATACTTTGTAGTATCCTGTGCACAGCCTCACAGTCTTCAACGCAGACAACAAGGCCATCCCAGTAGCATGGGTAATAGCCCCGAGATTTTCTAGTGCCGACACACATAGATGGATGAGGGCTCTTTACAATAGAGTTCGCACTAAAGATCCTACTTGGAATTTGGCTGGGTTTGTAGTGGATGATCCATCAACTGATGTCCATACAATCAGGCTAGTCTTTTGAATTCAATTTAAGATGATCATAAGCTTCTGCTTTATTTTCGAACTTTTGGTGGTCTCTGTTGCCAAGAATCATGCCTTTGCATGTACTGACTGCTAATCTGTTTTCTTAATAGAAATTGCCTAATTGAAAACAGTTCTTTGTTGCACTGTATTCAGAGATGTGTTTCAGTGCTCTGTATTGGTATCTTTCTGGCGTGTTCGGCATGCATGGCATAAGAACTTGGTAAAGAGATGTTCAGAAATAGGGATGCGTGCAGAAATTTTTAGATGCCTTGGACTGGCTGTTGATGACATCTGCAAAGGGCATGGAACTATAGCTTTGTTTGAGAATTGTATGGAAGATTTCATGGATGGCTCTGATTTCATGGATTACTTCAAAGCTGTATGGTACCCTAGGATAGGTGGGTCAAAATTTTGTAAACCGTACCATTGAAACTGAGTGGTAATTTTTTTTTTTTTAAATTCTCAACCCTAAAACTTCAGCAGCCAAATTCTTGGTTTAAATGAAATTTCCCTTTTTCTCTCAGGGGCTTGGATCTCTGCATTAAAAACTCTTCCACTTGCCAGTCAAGAGACTAGTGCTGCAATGGAATTTTACCACAATCAGTTGAAGGTCAGGTTGTTGAATGAGAAGGATCCTGGTGTTTACCAGCGTACTGACTGGTTGGTTGATAAGTTGGGTACCAAAGTACATTCTTACTTCTGGCTTGATGAATACTCAGGGAAGGATGATTTTGCACGATATTGGAAAGATGAGTGGGTGAGTGGTTTAACATGTTGGCGTAAAGCACTGAAGATCCTAGATTCCGATGTTGTGATTGAAGATAGATGTGGAAAAGTTACCGATCAACTTGATAGGAATAAAGTATATGTTGTGTGGAACCCTGGTTCACAGTTTGGTATTTGCAATTGCAGTTGGGCGGAAATGGGCTACCTGTGTGAGCATTTGCTAAAGGTTATTATAGTCTGTCGCAAAAAGGGTTCTGTTAAGCCTTCCATAAGTTTATTTCAGTATAACAAAGCCTTGATGGACATGTTACACTGTACATCTCATGATTCTTTAATTCGTGATCATGCTATTTCTTTAGCAGTCTCTATACAGAAGCAATTAAATGCATTGGTAGATTTTGAAAGCAGTCAGATTACTGTAGCTTCAGTTGAGAAACAAACTGTCGAAACCAATGTGCGGCAAACTGGAGGGACGGTCCTCACTTATCAAGATAGAGAATTAGTCAATGAGGGTCACAGTGTGAATGAGGATGTATCATCTCAGAAGGAGAAAAATCGTGGGGAAGAGCTAGATGCTTCTGGTGGGACTGCAAATGATTTGGGTGGTGGGCTCACGAATCAGTTAGTTAGTGCAAACAGTCTCTGTGGTGGCACCACTGAAGAAGAAATTTCTTATGCAAAGGCGGATGTTGAGCAGTCACCTATATATATTTCCACGCCTGGATTAGTTTCTGTTGATGAGATCGTGTCCAGTGATGGTTTCTCCAAGAATGAAGAGAGAGCTTTAATTTCAGATGCTGAAATTAGTGGTTATACACATTATAAAGATGCTGCTGTCACTGATCAAAATGAAGCTGAAGAAGTTATTTCCAATCAAGATTGCCATCAAGATTTGGATGTGGAGCCATTCACCATTGATACACCTCTATCGACAATGGAGTTTCTGGAGCAATGCACTGTGTCTCAGAATGGTATTAGCAGCCTTGACCCTCAGCTTCCTATTCTCTCTAATAAAGCAGATGCTGATTCCCACTCTGACAAGGCCTCTCAGCCCATGTATGTGTCTGTGGAGTCAAAAGGGGTTGGTCTTTCTGAAACTGCTGGTGGTGTGGAAGACAATGAAAATGTAGGGAATGTAGAGGCAGATGCAGCTAAGAGCCCTTGTTCTACTGACATTGTTTTGGCATTAGATGGGAGTTGTCACAATGCAACAAAAAATTCTAATATTTGTCACAGTGCCAATGCAGTTCAGAGTGTAATGCCCTTGGAATCATCAAGAAGTCACATGTCAGTACCAAGTGACACTGAAAATCAACAACCTGTTGAGGTTGTATCTCAAAAGATCAATTCTTATAGCGTGCCTTTGGGCAATAAACCTTCTGTAAATGTATGTGAACTCAAAAGGAATGCTGAAGATGGAGATTGTGATAACAAGCTTACAGTTACCAAAAAAGCCAAAACAGAGAATGAGCCAGTCATAAATTGTTAGATGTTGCAATTATTCAGCTGCTGAGTAAACTGCTTGTGAGATTACTAATTTTACTGCTCCAGCGAATCCACAGCTTGAGAAACACCAGACAGACGCTGTTATTTCATCGGGTGATGGCTGATATTTTGAGTTTTCACGAGGGCTTTATACTCTGTGAGATTACTATTCTCCCATGTACATTCATGCTCTTCGATTTATTCTTTGTAACCTTTCCATCAGTTTGCTTGGTTAGTCTTGGTCATATGAAATTTAACGATGATGAGTCATTGGACCAGTCTGAGGAAACTTTTTATATTATTGGCATTGTTATTGGCCAATTTATACTGATCTGGTTGCATGGTGAAGTGAGAAACTATTTTCTGAGTTAATTATTTTTCAAGTTAAACTTTTGTTTTCTAGTTTATTGTATTATAATTGTACCGACTCCCAGATTTCTATTGGGTGATCTGGGGCCCGACAAAATTCTGCATAAAAGAGAAAAGGCGAATAGTATTATTTATTTTTATTTATACGAAATGGTTGAATTGAAAAATAAAATTGGTAAAAGAGAATTGGTTCGGGCCAGGGCCAGGGCCGGTTCGGGCCACGAGAACGACGAGATAGGTAGAACGGTAGATGAAGGGCAGCAGGGGCATATGCGTAATTTCGGTTACGTCATTTGAATGCCAGAAAAAATTGGGGAATGTGGGTGAATTGGTGGAGCGTTGTGGCAGTAACCGTCTTAACCGTCGCTTGCTCAAAAACAAAGAAAAGAAAGGAAGAGTTGAAGAAGAAGTTAACGTAGTGAATCAGAGAGAAAAATTTAATGCTTCTAATCAATAATTGAAGATTGAAGTTGGTGAGTGGAGAGTGGAGAGTGGAGGCCATGGAAGGAAAAAGAGAAGAGATAAGGAAAGGGCCATGGAAAGCAGAAGAGGATGAAGTGCTGATAAATCATGTAAAAAAGTATGGACCCAGGGACTGGAGCTCCATTCGATCCAAAGGACTTTTGCAACGAACTGGCAAGTCTTGTCGTCTCCGTTGGGTCAATAAGCTTAGACCCAACTTGAAAAAGTAAGTAACTCATTCATGAACGTGTGTGTGTGTGTGTGTGTGACCCAACTTGAAAAAGTAAGTAACTCATTCATGAACGTGTGTGTGTGTGCGTGTGTCAAATGACTGGTTTGGTTTGGTTAGTTTCGAATTTGATATGGGTTTGTGTCCGCGTGTGTTGTAGTGGGTGCAAATTTTCATTAGAGGAAGAGAGGATAGTGATAGAGTTGCAGGCACAGTTTGGGAACAAATGGGCTAGAATAGCAACATATTTGCCTGGGAGGACTGATAACGATGTGAAGAATTTCTGGAGCAGTAGGCAAAAGAGGCTTGCTAGGATTTTACAAAATTCAGCGACACCTTCCTCTTCCAACTCTAAATCCTACAAAACTAAAACGGAATTTCCTGCTTCTCCCCATGCTTCCACTTTAGAGGTAATAATAATCAAATTCCACTGTTGTAATGGCTTTCTTTTATTTGGGGGTTTTTTTTGGGGGGGGGGGGGGGAGGGAATTTTCTACTGGATTTGGATACCGCCGGTGTTTCTATCAATATATTTTACCCTGCATATTCTTGAATTTTTGAGTTTAGAAGTTCAGAAACTATCATGGAACAATTACATTTACATTGGGCTGTGTTCGTAATGCATGTTTTTCTCCACTTTAGGCTCCAAAGTTCACTTCTTCTATGGAGGAAGCGACATCCTCGAAGCGTCAGTCCTGCTCGTCATCCAACATGATGGGGAACACCGAATTAATAACAATGGCGCCACTGCCAGAAATGATTAATCCTAAGTTGCTTCATTTTGGTGCAAGCTATGAGAATAATCCATGCACAGAGCCCCTTTTACCAATTCACTTCCCTCATATTTCTCAACCACAACACGATCTGCCGTTTTCACCGGAAAGCCAAGAACTCTTGGCGAGGCTTGAGGACCCGTACTTTTTCGATGTGTTCGGACCAGTTGACGCTCCTCCTGAACTTAGTAGTGAAGCACAGCTTCCCGTTGGACAGCCGTTTTTAAAGCCAGAAACAAGTTGTGGGACTAGCATGAAGGATGAACATGACAAGCCTGTGAACCCAGATGCCTTTTTCGA
This sequence comes from Aegle marmelos, assembly GCA_030449875.1. Lineage (NCBI taxonomy): Eukaryota > Viridiplantae > Streptophyta > Magnoliopsida > Sapindales > Rutaceae > Aegle > Aegle marmelos. Next base: position 796,262 of record JASUUL010000115.1, read on the forward strand.
TGACTTTCCAACTGATATGTTTGATCATATCGAGCCACTTCCGAGTCCATCAGATTGGTGAGTTTTTAATCACAAAGTAATGTCAAGTCCAGGCAGGATGATGAATATTTGACTACTTCCTCTGTTAACTGCAAAATTTAACACAATTCTTGTAGTTTATTCTTTGTACCCAGACTCTGTGATTAATATTTAATGTGCTTTGCCACTTTGCCTCTCCACTCTATCCTAACTTATTTCCTTTACCAATATGACTTGCTAATGAAACATGTGAGGCTATATGTTGGTTTAACGAACGAGAATTGGATTCTCACGAGGGGCCGGTAATCAAGAGCCCACTATAATCAGCAAATATTATGTGACATGCATAAAAAAGATTAAACCATTGGGTGTGGACATTAGAGAGTAGCATGCTGAGAGCAACACTAATTAATTAAAGCACCAGAAATGAATCACTTCCATGCCAATTGTCCAATTGACTTATACTATCAATGAGGCTGACAGTAGGATTGATAACTTAAAAACATTGCCACAAAGGAAGGGGTGAAGATTTGCTTCTTATAATGTCTGACATATGTAGTCAGGCTTTATCATTCATTATACCCGGCATTTGTGGTACTTGCAGGTAGATAACTGATGCCGGATTGGACTGGATTTGTAAGCACCTCGAATTCTCCAGCAGTAAATGACTCTTTATCACCAGATATTGGTCTTCTTAGTTCAGTGTATGCACAATAATCTACTTCATAAACAGTTACATCCTTCAAGAATGCTGAAACCGAAACCCCAACACCTTCCCCTACATTTGCATTAGTGAATTACAGCCCAACAACTTCAACTATCACATATGGAAGCATAATGAAAGAATCCTATCAGATTCCATGGCTTTTATGACAGCAAATAAAAAAAAAAAAAACAGAGACATGTCATTTATTTCTACTCTCTCTTCTGCCTGGCTTTTGGTTGGGGATCATTTCAGTTCAAAGAGAATGAAAACGTCCCAACACCAGAGGGTTGACCATTTCAAATGCTTGGGGACTGTAAACCCAGAGCACAAACCATTTATAACTGCTAGGGGTACAAATCCCAGGTTACTGATCATGGCAGTCAGTAGCAGCAACAATAACACAGAACTCAAGAGTTAATAGATCACATGAAAATGAAACCATATTATTTTTGTCTTATGCTGGAATATCCTGTGAGGTTCAGAAGACAAATATGAATATATTTTAAACATCAAGTTCACAAATAAATTCATACCTTGGTTTAAAAAAAAAAAAATTTTGAATTGAACAATAAATAGCATAAATTAATCAGATAGGAGCTTACCATGTGTCACTAGCAACAAGTTCTCAAAAGGGTATCTATCTGCAAGCGCTTTAATAACTTGCGCATACCTTTCCCTTGCACCACCCAGGGTCTCCTCCCATTGTGGCAACTAGGGTTTCCCCAATCAAATAACCTATTGTTAGGTGCAATGATTGTGCGCTTCCAAATACAAATTGTAACTGATATATGTATATACCTGGTCATGCACTTGCTTCACAGTACTATCAACTGTACCAGCTGGCAGCAGAGCTTCGAGCTCTGAGGTAACGAAGCCAAAGTCCCCATCTTTAGGCGCCATATTATGTCTAATGGCTTCCCTATTCAACAACTCGCATAATCCATACTCAATGGAGACCTAAAAGAACAACATAATAATATTCGTTTTTTATATAAAGATTCAACGAAAACAACCACAAAGACAGAGAGAGAGAGAGAGATATGCATGTACAGTACTGATATGTCATGTTTGTGTGATGATGATCTGACCTTGACTTTGGAGGGATCCAAAGAAACGATGGCGTCGGAGGACATGACAGTGGGATCGTCATCGACGGAGCAAAGGGCGGATACAACCTCGTAGGCGGTCTGGATGCAACGAAGGAATGGGGAAACGAAGACACGGTGAATGGGGAATCCAAGGTTTGCACGGAGCCTCCGACCCGTACAGAATGCCCTGACCCGACCCTCCTCTATGATGTGCGGGTCCCACGGTCTAGCCGCCGTTGATACCCACAATGGCTCGAAGTTGTCGGCGCGGTCCCCGTGTCGCATTACGATGACGTTTTGGTAAAATTGTATGTCATTGTTCTGAGCTTTCGGGGTTTCTGATGAATCCATTTCGGGTTTCACTTTTGGATCAAACGCTCTTTACTTTTAGGGAGAGAGAGCAATATATAATAAAAATAAACCCAAGATAAATTAATTTGTTGAATTCATCATGCCACTCTGTCTCTGTTATGGGAGATGGCATAATAAGGCATTTCGGTTTCGTTAAAGTGGTTCTGGACTTTTGGTAGTTTGGGTGACTCGCACAAGCGCCTTTTTCTTCTCCCAAGAAGCTGTTTAAGACCAAAAAGCCGACGCAATATGGTCATCAGATATTTATAAAATATTTATCTTAATGGTCAAAATGGCTATTTTTCACCAAATATATGTACACTAAATTAGTAAATTATTCGTTAAAAAGATAAATCTAAGATATTTTAAAATTGAATACAGAAGATTCCATACAAACGGATTGTACGCGAAAAGAAGCGAATAGAAGCGCTTTTAAGTTTAAAAGCACCTCTACGTCTAGGTGGATTTACATGTGTCCGTCGAGGGCCCAATTAGCCAACCAAAGCGGAATACCGGGCCGACAAAAGCCCAGCTAAATAAACTAAGTAACGGCATTTTCACAGGCCCAATTAAAACAAAAGGAATAACAAACGCGACGAAAAGGCAAATGTCCTACAGTGACCAGAGCAGCGACATGCAATTCTGTTGTTCTTTGCAGGTCAAATTTCCCTAGACAAGACAAGACAACTATAAATCTGTAGTCTGTGAAGAGAAGTACGCAAGTATAAAATTGTTAGCATTGATACAATTGAACTTGATTATTAGTTCTCCCACGAACATGAGCTTGCTTCTTCTTAGGCTCGAATTTTTTGCACCAAAGAGGCTTGCCGTCGACCATGAACTTGGTTTGCTTTGCTCCACACAAGACCACCGCCGGTATATAAGATGCTATAAATACCACCTTCCCAAACAACGGTAGCCCGCTGGCACTCCTTGGTTCCGGCGAGTGCACATATACCTTTTCCACGCACGGGCCAAATTTGCTGCTCACAACAAGTTACAAATTAAAATACTGCACGTGCTAATTAAAAATCAATCACACAAGGGAAATTATTCATCACACGCGCAACTGATAGCGTCGCGTATATGCATATATATGTACAAAATAAAATATAAGAGTGAGTAGTTAATTACTTGGTGAAAAATGTGACGATTTGGTCCTCAGCGAGAGGATGCCCATTGGAAAATGTCAGGAATAAGCATCTAACTTCCTCGGGTGCCCTTTCCTTGAAAGGATTCCACTCCTTAGCACAAGGGTTGAGTCTTGTTCGAGCCGGTGGTTGGTCACTTGCTTTGCCGGGAAACCGTGGCGAGCACCCTTCTCCTAGCCATTTTCTGGGGCCTGCACCATGGGTTACAAGAGCAGTGGATATAGGTACGTCCATGTTAACTTGGTCAATATTATAATACATATATCAGAAGAAGGAAATTAATTAAGGGACTGACGACGGCTGTGTACTTAATAAATTAATTTCGTCTGTGTTACGGAGAGAGAAGCTGTGTATCATGTGAGAGATAGATTGAGTACTCAGGACAAGTGAGTTTTCGAGTTGTGTTATGTTTTTATACTGAAGGAGATTCGATTTGAAGCATTGTGTCGATTCACAAAAGGTAATGACTTGTGTTCTTTGCGCGGACGCGGGTGCAAGTGCAACGGTTGCAAATTCCGGTTTTTTAAATAATTAATTTGCTTGCATGTACATGTAACGTGTCCAACTCAAGCAGTCAAACACGCTGCATATGTAACGACTTGTGTGCGCAATCGGATCTTTGCCGTTCTGGTAATTTTTTGCGACGTCTCAGAGCCGTTGAGGTGACTACGCGATCCACCAACCCTACTCTTTAACCTAAAATTGTAGCCAGTTTTATTAATTTTCTTTACAAGGTTCACACACGCTACCATGGCAACATGCATGCAAACCACTTATTAGGACGGGTCTATTTGAACCCATCGGTTTCTTCTCGAATCTTAGTATTTAAATTAAATTTTTATTTTCAAAATAATTTTTGATAAAATTATTTAACTTATCCTACGTCTTTTTCTCTCCCTATTACTCAATTTCACTGCAAGTAATTGAAATGTTTATCTTTTGGGATTAATTGCTTTTGGGGTGGCCCATGTTTTGATAAATTTTTAAAAAATTACAAGTGTTTTGAAAGCACTTGAGTAGGTGACATTTCGTTGAATTTTGCTGTTAATTCTAACAGACTGAGGTAAAATTGGAAAAAAAGCCAAAGAGATAAAAACATTATATTTATATAATGCTTTTCAATTTATAATAGATTTATTTCATTATATTCACAAATTATGTTAATTTAACAACAAAATCTTTTAAAATTTTACTAAATTTAACCAAAAAATTCATCTTAGTTAGACTTAGATTCAATTTTTTATATATTTTTCTATTTAAAAAATTAAAAATAAGTGAATAGGGACATAAAAATCATTTTGTAACTAATTACAATGGTAGAAACGTTATTTTATAATTAGTTGCCGGGGCAAAAATCTCATTTTATTACTAATTCACTATTCCTATTAAAATTAATGGTAAAAGTTGATGAAATGTCACCTGTTTGAGTATTTTTAAAACATGTATTATCTTCTTTAAAATTATTAAAACATATGTCACCTAGAGATAATTAACTTTATCTTTTAATATCAAATAAGCATTGATATTTACTTCTTAACTTCTCAAAATCATATTCATAATGACTATTACAAATTGGGAGATAAAATAAAGGAAAGAATATCAATCAATTTTTATCAGCTATATATGAAAGCATAAAAGTTTTTTGGATTTCATATTTATTCTTGAAACAACAAATTTAAGATGAACAAAAAGAATAGAATAATGATAGGAAGAAATAAATAAAGTTTGAGTTACTGAGAAAATAAAAGTATCAATAGCAAGCAAAAAAAAAATTGAGATTTCAAAATACATAATGCAATAACAGAAATAAAAAAAAATACAAATATGAAAGTAGACAGAGAAAATGAGTAAAAATTTTTATTTTTAATAGACAGCTATGGTTTTTCTTCGATCTCAGTCAATAAGCTAGCTGTTGTTAATTAAAGGTTTAACTGCAAAACACATCTAATGCACACTACTACACATTCTGTGACAATTTGGGGGTTTCATAAAAATTTCACCTGATCGAGGTACGATCCAGAACACTGTAAAATAGGCAAAATTTCTATTTCCCTTTCATAAATCAAACATATTATTTTTCACCTTGCGCGTGTTGTAAAAATTTGCCCGCAACTGAGGATCACGAATCATTTTCCATAATCGGCTCTTTCTTTTTATTATTCATATTTCCTTCTTAACCAATTAAAAACTGATGACTTGTATCTCAAGTCAGATTTGATTCCCATTTTAATTTGTCTGAAACATTAAACAAATAAATCTGGATTTTTTTTTGTGTGCAGTCTTAATTTAATGTTTATCAAATATTTTAAGAGTTTGGTTTTTTATTTTTATTTTTTTGTAATTTAGATTTGATTATAAAACATTTACTCCTTACTTGGGTCCGGCTATGGTGCCCCTCCAACACCATACCCCAAGTTTGTGTCATTTTCTTATCAGCTAGTATGAACCACTAGATTTAACATAAAAGTAGTTTAATGGCTTAGATGGATTTAATAGGTTATTGACTCTATATTCTATAATCCCAATTGTTTGCTTGCATATTAAAAAATAATAAATTTTGACCTGTTTGTTTCAAATTTTTACTCTTCAAGTCCATTACCTAATTAGACTTGTTTGATAACTTCTTTTAAGATTTTCTTTAATATATAATAGATCTATATATTATTTAATAATCACTATTTAATATAGGAAAATTTTAAATGCATACTAAATAAATTAATATATGTTACTTTGCTCTCAAAATTTTAAAATGTGATTTGTCCACACTTATTTGTAAGATTTTTTATTTATTTTATTTAAGCATTGACCACTTTGATCATATAGAATCTAATTATACCCTTATTAAAATTAAGAAAGAAAAAGATTGATCACGATCACCATTGGCTCCAAAAATACATTTCTCGTTTTAGTTCTAATCAATATAAGTTAAAAAAGAATTATACAAAATCACCGCTAGTTTTATTGTCGTGATTACAAATAAATTGCTCAAACTTTCTAACTTAACCACAAATCTTTTGGTTGATTCTAGCATGAATAATTTAAAGTTACAATTTATAAGTCCAAGTGAATCTGCATATGTCATGAGTCAATATTTAAAAGAAAGAGTAACAATTAAAAATTAAAAATTAAAATCAATTGTTACTCTTTCTTTTCTCTATTTTCTCCTCCATCTCTTTCATTTCCTTCCACTTTCCTTTATTTTCTCACTTCCCAAGCACCCAATATAGAGTAGATTTTTTTTTAATTTTATTATTTTAGAGAATTGTATTTGTACACGATGAAATACCTTTAATGGATGAAAAATAAAAATTAAAAGATAAGACTCTTCGAAATCATAAATGTATTTGTGATGTGATGGTTAGATTATGAATATAAAATTTCAGGTGAAAATGGATTGTAACTTTAATTTTGGCTGATCGAGTAAGAGCTAACTGTACTTTTTCATTACATTAGAGTGAAAATATAAACGAAAGAGAGAGTAAGGGGCTAACTGTAATTTGCCAGTACCAGTCTAACAAAAGACAATAACTGGGGTATGTGGCGTCCACACGGGCACCGTAGCCGGACCCTTCTTTTGAATTAAAAAAAAAAAACTTATAACTTTTATGTTAATAGGAAATGTTTGAATTTAATATTTCACTTTCAAAACTGACTCTATCAAATATACTATTTTACCATATAACACTAAATACAAAACACTTATCATACTATAGTGGTATGGTACCTCACACACATGAACAGTATATGGGACTCACATCACATACTGTTCATGTGTGTGGGGTACCATACCACTGTGATATGGTAAGATGACCAAAATCATCGGTTCTAACACTTTTGTTTTATCAACCTGGGCGAGGACAATACTCTATAATATCTAGAATCGATTGTAGCCTTTTGCCTTATCATGGCTATATAACAATAGCTATTCCTTTCACATTTCTAATCGTCTAAACAATTTAATAATTATAATAATTTTTATAATTTTTTGTATTTGGAGCAATGATTATGAATTTTTACATTATTTTAAGACAAAAAATTAACTGATGGATTTTATATTTGCTTTTATGATTAACAAAAAATAGGTTGTACAACAAATACTCTATTAAAACAAATAATATACATGTGTTACATTGATATATATTTAATTATTAGTTAGGAATTTTTTTTTAATTTTAAACATTCACTATTCAAGCATTCACTTGTTTGTTAAACATTTGAAGTTTGAAATTGTATAATTTATGTTTGATTCGGTGAATATTTACATTTAAATAGAAAAAAGTGAACTTTTATGACTTTTATTTGAATGTGAAGTAAATATTATAGCCTCAAAATATCTCTATTATATATACTTATTTCCTAAACTAGAAATGTTCCAATTCAAAATTCCAAAATGCCCCAAAATTTAAGAAAACTCATAAACTGTGTGGTTTATATAATTTAAGTCTTAAACTTTTTAAAAATCCCACATTTCTAAAGTTTTCACATACTCTAAAATCTTATATGAGAAAACTATTGTTTCCTAAGTTCTTAATTGGTTTGACTTAAAAAAACATAATCTCAAATTATCGTATTTAATAAATTTTTTTATTTATATAAATAAATAAGATGTCATTTATATTTAAATATTATTAAAAAACATTAAGACAATTGTAATCAAATCCATTTAAACTTCAGTCAAATTTAGCCCCAATTCAAATTAAAAAATTTTAAAAAATAAAAGACAGCTAATTGCAATCCAATTTCCTCCTTGCATATGTGAGTGGGGTTTAAACCTTAAATCTATTGTTTTCAAAATAATAAATTTTACTAATTAAACTAGTTGATGCCCACAATATAAATTGTTTGGATATATATTTTTATAGTTGTTATTTTTCAATTGTAATTTCTAATTACTTAACTTATAACATCTAAAACAATTATACATATTATCTACAAAGGACATAAATGTCAAACACCAAATTTAAGATTTTTTTTTTATAAAATAAACAACTTAACACTTATATTCAAATATGTCAAGAAAAAAAGTCACTAAAATTTCTACATTTGAACCTATTCAAACTTCACTTAAATTTAAACATATTTACATTCTAGACCAATAATAATAATAATAATAATAATAATAATAATAAAACTACCAAAATCTGGAATAGTAATATTCTTGGATGGTTTATTTCTTTGCATAAATATTTTATTTTGAGAGCTCTGCGATATGAACTGTTATTAGTAGATAGCTACCACCTAAATTTCGCATTTTACAGCCTGTTAACTTAAGACTTCATTGGAATGCAAAAATGAAACTTGTTTAAACTATTGCATAAATTTGATCTTTTTCTTTCTTTTCTTTTTTTTTTTAACGATAATAATTGAGTGTATAAAATTTGTTTGACATGGTTTGGTGATGAGCACTAGGTGATGGTTGAAGGACGTGAAAAAAAAATATAGAAAAAAATATTTATGCAGAGAAATGACTTTTGGCCCCAATTGACCTTACTGAAGAAATTACTAAAAACCTTCATGTATTGGAATTTCAATAAATTATGACCTAGTCAAATTGCACGTCACTTCTTTCAAACAATAATAAAATTAAATGAACTAAAACTACTAATAGAGTATAAGATGTTTTGGTCATTTAAAAATTCTCATTATTATAAATTTAGGATAAAATTCTTAAAAAAATTTAAAAATATATATAAAATAATGAAAAGTAATGATATTTGACTCACTCAATTTATTTCACTAACTCTACATTTCAGTTCATTCTATTAATTTTTAAAATCACCGTTAATATTAGAAATCAAATAATATTTATTTTAAATTATTATTACATTATTGTTTATATTTCTCCCTCATCTGCACTCTCTCTCAAATTCAAGGTTGAGGTTTATGTTTTACACGGCTCATTAAGCCGCCGTCTGAAGAGGATACCTGCTGCCAAAATCCAAGAGCAAAAGATTAAATGAAGACAGGCACCTAATACTTGGATTGATTAATGGTAATTGCAATTTACCCAGAAGCTTAAATGGACATTGAAGGAGTAACGTTCGTAACAACTTCGGTGTGCTAGTGCCAGTTGATGCAATAAGGGCTCAATCGCAAAGAAGTAGAAACATTTGTTTGTTTTCTCGAATTCTTTTCATTCCAATGCATAATGGAAAGTTTGTCTTTTATGCAAAGAAAGTTCACAAGAAAAGGGGGAAAGAGAATAATTTTAGTTTTTCTTTTTTTTAATTTGATTCCTTTCTCTACTGGCCAAAACGAAAACATGAAAGCGTACTTTAGAAATTAATTTTGATGGTGGCAGTGATGATAACTGTGAGAAAGAAGATGAAGAGAGTAAAAAATATATATATATTTACTTCTATTTCTTAATAAAGTAACTCTGATAATAAATAAAATAAATGGAAAAGTACAAATGGATAAGATAGAACAAAAGGGTTTAAGCATGATAATTGTGGACGAACTTGGAGTTTTGAGCTCTTTAGGCAGAGGTGATCCGTGATGTGGCCCAGCCCAAGATAAGTCAGTAGGCCCGACTGTTACGAGAAACCAATCCACACCCCCCCCCCACCCCAAACCCCCGAAAAAAACAAAGAAAACACACAAAACAAAACGATGTCGTTCGGATATTTGGCCGTGACAGATCACTAGTCACACCCAATACGACCGTTGACCCAGGAAACCGTGACGAAGTTCGCAACCGTGATAATAAAATAAAAATAGCAGCCTGTTAGAAATTTGAATCCACCATCAATGTTTTTATCGGACGGCTGCGATCCGGCAGTGACATCAGCCCTGGGTCAAGTTGGTGTTCCATTTTTTTATTTGTTATTGTTACATCCTCGACCTACGTGCACAGCTGGCGTCACCCGCGGGTGCCTTAATTAAATCTTTTGAAATTCTATTCCTTCCCGTCGAAGGAATTACTAGATCCAGATACTGAACGGTTGTGTTTTTGTGTTGTTCCGTTGTTGCAAAGACTTTACTTCTAATCCGTCACACGCACCCCACGTGGCCAACCTATCTGAGTGGAAACAGGAAAGAGTTGTCCAGCTTTGCTAGCCCTCTGGGTTTATAGCCTGTGATCGTCGAGTAAGAAGTAAAATTTCTTTACGCTTTGTGAGGAGAGAGAGTTGGTCCCTCCTCCTTAAGCCTAGTATCTCAAAATTCGCCTCGCCCAGCTTCGAAATTGTGAGTTTTTATATAATCGCTAATTGTCATCTTTCTAGTTAATTCATTCTCATTTTTTGATTCGTAACGATTATATCTTTTTGCTTGAAAATTAAAACTGGTCGACCTAGATGTGTTACATTCACGTGAAAATTGTCATCTTCAATAGACCTTTTGGCTGTCTGCTGATGTAAACTATATTTTTTTTTTCCTTTTTAATAAGGAAGTGGGGATATGATAGACTGTTGCCTGCTTGTACTTTGTGAACTTGATACCAATTTGGGATTTTTAATACATGATTTGTTGTTAGGGTTTCTGTTGATTTGATGGATTCGGAACTTTTTTTTTAAAATTAATTTTGCACTGTTGAATATATACTGGGATGCTTGGTATCTACCTTTAAGCTGAGCTTGTAGGCGTGTGTCAGTTATAAGTCATTTTGGAAACAAAAGACAGGTGAAACTCCTGGCAAATTTTTTATTATGATTTATTTATAGCAGTTATTTATATGTTTTCATTGATCAGTCTATAACCTAAATATCACATCGGTGGATTAGTGCAGTTAGTTTGAAAGTTAGAATTGTATCACATATTGAGGGGATTCAATCATGTTTCGCCGGACCACGACAAGAAGTGATAACACCAAGTATTACGAAATTCTTGGTGTTCCGAAAAGTGCTACTGATGATGAACTTAAGAAGGCATATAGAAAAGCTGCTATGAAGAATCATCCCGACAAAGGTGGAGACCCTGAGAAGGTGATTTAATGAACTCCCCTTGTAATTTTTTTTTTACCTTCCACACATACTCCACTTAGTTATTTTGGCAATCACAGTGTTGTATATATGCCACTGCATTGTTCGTGATGTCATCATCACTATGGTCACTTAGATTGGAAGACATACAGTGGTTTAAGGTTTTGAATTATATGTGCCTTTTCAATTTTTTTTCCTTTTTTTTCTTTTTTTTTGTGTTTATCATTTATCAGAAGGCTCTGAGGTTTTTCATTTAGTTAGATGCATTTATGCCCAAAGAACCAAAACTAGAATGATTAGAAACCTTAAGACTTATGTCTGTTCTAGGTCTTCCAATGGTTCCTCGTTTTAGCTCTTATTATCTGTTGGTCTTCTGCTTCAGTTCAAGGAGTTGGGTCAAGCTTATGAGGTTCTTTCTGATCCCGAAAAGAGAGATATTTATGATCAATATGGTGAAGATGCTCTTAAAGAAGGAATGGGAGGAGCTGGGCCAACTCATAATCCATTTGATATATTTGAATCATTTTTTGGTGGAGCAACTTTTGGTGGTGAGACATCTAGCTGGTGTATTTTCTTCTATATTTTTGGGTTTTCTCTTGAATCAGGATACTCATAAAAAATATTGTGATAGCGTAGCTGGTGGGAGCTCAAGAGGTAGAAGGCAGAAGCAAGGTGAGGATGTTGTGCATACTCTGAAGGTCTCTTTGGAGGACTTATACAATGGGACAACTAAGAAACTCTCTCTTTCGAGGAATGTTCTGTGCCCTAAATGCAAAGGGTGTGTCCTTCATTTCTGCCCTTTTTTTTTTTAAACTTGTTGCGTTTATATCTTATGGATCACCAGCATGATTGGCAATAATCATTCACTTTTTTCTTAGTTGTGCCTACATATGAGACTAGGTGGATTTGCATAGCATGTCTTGGATGCAAAATATTCATCTGTGTTTTATCACTCATTTGTTGCCAGTATTAAGCTTGTTTTTGTTGTTTTTTCACTTTTTTGAATGATCCCATATGGTTGATGCAATTAAGTTTTATAGTGTGCATTTATATTCTTTGCTTTGGATAATAATTGCTGGACTTGCAATATTAGTATTTGTGTTTACAAGTAACGGTTAACTCTGTTGTGCTGTTAAAAGTATGTTGCTTGTCAATAAGTTGATCATAGCATTATTCACTAAAAAATCTCTTGACTTTGGGCAATAAAGTTTCACAGGATGAAGTTAAGAGTCTGTCTGTAATGTTCCCCCTTTAATAATGCCTTGCATAGTACATTTATCTCTTACCTGATGCTGTTCTGATAAATTATGACTTCAAAATTCTTAAAACTGTTGCTCAAATTGATTCTTGAAACTCCCACTTCACTTACAGGACCATCATATTTCATCATAAAGTTGACATTTTGTTTTTACTTCCCTCCAAATATATATATGTATATTTTTCAGGAAAGGTTCTAAAAGTGGGGCCTTGGGAAAATGTTATGGTTGCCAAGGTACTGGAATGAAAATCACAAGGAGGCAGATTGGACTTGGCATGATTCAACAGATGCAACATGTCTGTCCTGAATGCAGAGGCGCGGGTACTTGATTATGACCTTTTTTTTTTAAATTCTATTTTTTCTTTTCTTCTTTGGCTTGATAATATGTTTCATGCTGGATATGTCTTTTCTTGACGCAGGTGAGGTCATCAGCGAGAGAGACAAATGCCCACAGTGTAAAGCTAACAAGGTTACTCAGGAAAGGAAGGTGTTGGAGGTGCATGTTGAGAAAGGAATGCAGCATGGACAAAAAATAGTGTTTGAGGGACAAGCTGATGAAGCTGTAAGTTCAATGTGAATTAAACTTGATTAAGCTATATGTTAAAATTCAAAAATATATCAACTTGATTAAGCCATATGTTAAAATTCAAAAATATGTCAACTCCTTTTTGTTGGTTTTTTGTTTTTTTTTTTTTTTGGGGGGTGGGGGGGTTGTGCGAAGGAATAGATTACACATTTGCAATGGGGGTTATCAGGTCTGGGTCTCTGAAGTAAAGATGCTGGTTGTATATTTTCTAATTGTAAAATTATTTGCAACTCCCTAAGACTCTCTTTGGCAATGACTTTAGCTGAAAGGTCTTTTTTATGTTGCCAATCGTTTTGTTTGCAGCCTGATACAATCACAGGAGACATTGTTTTTATATTGCAATTGAAGGAGCATCCCAAGTTTAAGCGGAAGTTCGATGACCTTTATGTTGATCACACCCTCAGTTTAACTGAGGCGCTCTGTGGGTTTCAATTTGCTTTAACCCATCTTGATGGCAGGCAGCTACTGATCAAATCAAATCCTGGGGAGATCATTAAGCCTGGTATTGTTTTGGACGATTTTACTTCTGTGAATTTTTGCCTTCATGAATACTTCTTCTTTCGTTGGTTAATGAAATGTTATAAATACCAGGTCAATACAAAGCAATCAACGATGAGGGAATGCCGCATCACCAAAGGCCCTTTATGAAAGGCAGGCTCTACATTCAATTCAATGTAGAATTTCCAGAATCTGGAATCCTTTCTCCTGATCAGTGCCGGACTTTAGAGAGTGTACTACCTCCAAGGCCATGCAAGAACCTTTCTGACATGGAGCTGGATGATTGTGAGGAGGCTACCATGCATGATGTTAACATCAATGAAGAGATGAGGCGTAAACGGTATCAACAACAGCAAGAGGCATATGATGAAGATGATGAACCATCAATGCCAAGAGTTCAGTGTGCTCAGCAATGAGGCAAATTCAATTTTGTCTTTCCTGGTCCCTTTGCATAGCAGGGGCAATGGGCATTTTCAATTTGGCATCTGGAATGCTTTTTACCGCAGCATGTTTTTTGTGCTAATTAATATTATAATTAAGCAGTTGCAGTTTTTTACCGGGTAGAAAGTAAATAGTATTTATATATATATATATATATATAGACACACACACAAAGAGACATGTGCATGTGTATATGTAGCAGCGGATCAGGTGGCTATGTCGTTTAAATTGGAGGATTCTTTGATGTATTGGATAAATTCAGATGCTTGTTGCTTGATAAAATGCTTATGATATTTTTCACAGCACCTCTTTATCACTTCTTTTTAATTAGCAGTACTAGATCATTTGGCCTTTGTAATAGAGATTCATTTTATTTGACTGGCTTGTTGAATAAGGCAGTGATTGTTTTTTAAGTTTGAAATTTGAATGGTTTTAAATTTTTTTGAAGTTTTAATGGGTCTAGATAAAAATATTGAAATTAAATATTTATTTTTTTAATATTTAAATATAAGTGATATTTTATTTATTTTTATAATAAAAATATTTTAAATTTAATTATTTAATATTTATATTTTTATAAATTAAAATAAAAAGGTTTTATTTTATAATTTAAAAAAGAAGTTATTTTGTGAAGATATTTTTAAAATATAAAATTTATTTATAATTTATAATTTTTTATTCAGATAAAAGTTATAAAGTTTTATTTTTTTATTAAAATGTAAATATTTAAAAATTACATATAAGTTATAAAAATAAATAATTAAATTTAAAAAAATTAAAATTAATAAATTTTTGGATTTTAAATATTTAATAAATAATCTTTTAAGTGCTAATTAAAATTAAAATTTAAGTTTGACAGGTATGCTCAAGTTCGAAGGATGAGTCATTAAAAAGGAGACATAAGTAAAGAAATAAATAGAACCAACTGAAAATCACGAAAGGAAAAAGAAAAAGGCAAGGTGATTGTTTTCTTAATCAAAACGAATGGTCGCAAAGATTAAAAAAAGGAAAAAAAAAAAAAAGAGGAAGTAGAGGTACAAGCGACTTGCAGCGCTCTTTCCTCTCCCTTTTGGTTTGTGGATTAATTTTTTCCTTCACGGCAGGTGGTAGAGGATTGGGTTATTCTCAGATCATATGTGGCAAAGGACTTTGGTTGTCCAGTAATTCCGTTCCATCATCCATCATTGTTGGGTGAAAGCAGTCTAAATATTGTGTTTCTGCTGCCACTCGTAGGCTAAGCCCCGGCCAAAACCACATATTGGTGGGTATTGGATGGAGGTGGAGACACTAATTGACTCGGGATAGTGCAAATGGGACACGCAGAACAATGGCCTGCATCTGCATTGCGCTTCTGTTTGATACTTTTCGCTACTAGTTCTTTCGTTTGTTGCAATTAACCTAATTTAATTTATTGGTATGACCCTACTAATTAGCAAAGTCGAGCTTTGTTTTTATTAATCATTAATTGTGTACGACTTTAATTGAATGGACTTGTAACCATCGGATATATCCATTGTTATGAGATGAAAATGGCAAACTAAAATTAATGCTAGCCATTCCTTGAATTGAAGCTGATATATATATATATATATATACATATAATTCGAAATTTTTAAGTGCGGAATCGTCTGGTAAAATACATAAATTACACAGTTTAAGTACTTTATCTTTTAAGATTTTAAAATTTTACGGTTTTAAAGTTTTTTTTTTAATATTTTTTGTAATTTAAGATTTCAGACTAAGAAACCACAGTATAAATATATATTATATAATCAAAAACTTTGTGTCTTTGTTCTATTAGAAGTCAAATGTTAATCACATCTTTAGTTATCTAATTAATTAATTATCAGTAAATTAAAGCATGGAGATGCACTCTTTTCATAGAAACTAACATCAATTAACTGCTAGTTAGCCTAACTTCATATGTAATGATCTTTCGTTCTAGCTATCTCAACATTTAAGTTTCAATTTGAATTCCAATTAATCTAGTATTCATTTATTGGATGGTTGTTTAATAATATTGTTATTTATAAGATGTATCATCCAATAAATGATTGACACATAATATTGGAACTTAAATTTTGGAATTCCTTATGTTATTGCTTATAAATATTTCAAAGGATCCACCGCGTTTGCTCTAATTTTCAAATTAAATTAATGCTTTTTAAATTTACAAAGTAAGAACACAGACTCACACACGCGTACTTTATTCTACCCCTAAAATTTTTGCACGAAGATATATTCTCCAAATAACAGCACCATGACGCCATTACTCATTAGGGGATAGTAAACATATTGATTCCAATTATGTATCACTGGCATTTAGCTAGTGTAAGCCAAATCTCTGCTGGATGGACATGTATGGGGTTTTGTCTTTTCACTGTCATTGATTATCAATAATGACAAATCTTGCCATAACTTCGAGATTAGGATAGTTCATACTACCATTGGGCTTACATTATACACGATCCTTTAATGTTGATTGGACCGCGTATAATTGAAGATGATTATGCCATTTGAGTAGTTTAATTTAGACGTGATGATTAATGTTGGGCAACTACTATTTGTTATGACTCGAAACTATGTATATTAATATATCTCGAATAGCTCGATTGCGATACAATTAAAACCCAGGTTTTAATTAATTAACTCGTGTGTGTTAATTAAATGTAAGTAAACATTGATTTGGATGGAATTTTCCTGAATTCATAGAGTGGGAAACTGTATCCATAAATGAATATGTAAAGTCGTAAACATATGAAGCTATGATAAAACAAAACAATAACAGATTTTATTGCACCGAAATATTTGGAAGGTTAGATATGGGTTGGCCCAGAGTTAATTAAGTCAATAAATTGTGGAATTATGATGGACTGATGATGATGAAGATGTTTATAAATTAAAAAAAGGAAAAAGGAGAAGGGCAACCGGCAACCGGCAACCGGCAACCGGGTGCATGTTTTCATTGCAGGGAGTCAGTGCTCGCTACTTAGTTTACAAGAAGGATGTAGATACAGAGGGATAGGCGAAGGCAGGCGTTTGTGTCGACAAAGTGAGAGAGAGGCTCAGGGCAGTGGAGCTCCCCTCCCAGTATTTGGGTGAATAGAGACAAATGCTTGATAGGGTAATAATTATGGGGACTCTTCAACAAAACTGGAAACATGATCATGCCCTATAGTCGCTGCCACCTGCTAGGACCACTGCCTCTAGCGTATCACCGACGGTCCATCCCCTGTAGCTGTCGGCTGTACGGACTGACAAATCCAAATGAAGAGCCCTCGTTTTGTTAATCCCATAGCTCCGGAGCCAGATTTCTTTTCGTCCATCCCTCAATTTCTAATTTAACAGTTAACACTACTCTATTATTAGTTGCAGCTAACACACACAGATGAAACTAATCAATCACTCTGTAAACTTCAAGCAAAATATCGGGACCTATTATTGTTTGTTTCTTTCACTGCATTGTAATGTAAAAATATCAAGCCGTCTTCAATTCTATCTTATTAACACGCATTTTTTTATATTTATTTTTAGAGATATTCACATTATCTCTCGACCATCTAAAAAATATTAAATGTGCAAGTAACTAGCCACTATAAATTTATTATGATATCTGAAAATCATTTTAAATTTTTGTTTTTTTGTTAACTCCATCAGAACTGTTAAAAAAATTCCAACATAAAAAACTATTTTACTCTCGGAGCCTCTTATAATGTTATTGTTTCTACCTTCTAAATAGATTTAAGGGTAAAATAGTTTTTTATATTAAATTCTTTAAGGGTGGCTAATGATGTTAATAAAAAAGTTGTTGTCTAGTATAAAATTAAAACTTGAAGTGACAATGAGATATTATCATGAACTCGTAATGGGTAATTACACTTTCGACATTCTTGAGGTGAATGAAAGATAATTTTGCTTATTTTTAACTCATCTAACAAAAGTAGGTAACCGGCAATTAATATAAAATACTTATACATGCATGTCAACACTGGATAATCAAAGAGTCTTAAAAGCAGGAAAAAAATTTTGAAAAAAAAAAAAACACAACTTCATTCTTAAAACCTAATTACATGGCTTTATATTATATTCCGATCAGCTTTTGAAGTTCAATTTAGTTTCTGTTGATTCTCGCTGTAGATCAACTCCAAAATTTGTACTCTTCAAGGATGTAAGCATTAACAATGCAATCAAATTTTAATTCGAACCAGAGAGCAAACAAGATAGAGTCGCCTGTCAAAGGCAGAGAGAGATTGGCTTAAAAACGAATGTGAACTGTCAAAGATAAGATATATATTATGTATACATACATACGTACATACATATATATGTTAACCCTCGTCTAATTTAATCTCTGTTAATACAATACAGGCTGTAATTCAAATTGTTTAAAGAGAAAATTCTAAGGAGCCACCAAAAAGGAGATGGAAAATGGACTGCTTGCCCAACTAGTTGACTCGATTGGCTATAAAATCTGGCAAATAAGCTAACAATGGACCTACTGCATGTGCATCATCCGTGTGTCTGATTGTGATGTATATTATATAATGCAACAATGTCAGCTATTTCTCGAATCCCCTTATTCTTATACTCGTTATAACTTTAAACAAATTGATGATTTGGTAGATTTTATTATTCTTGACAAATGAAAATATATACGTTTATATTTGTTGTATATAAGATAATGACATGTACAGTACAATATATGAAATATAAAGAAAGTTGAAATTAGTTAATATTTTGTTTCATGTGTTTGTGTGTTGCATCAATTGTCTTCTTTCTCTAGATTCAGAGCCCACATGGTTCATTTTTAGTGGCCTTGAGATCAGTTTATTAATTTTGAAGCTCTATTAATATGACTATTATTATGTCTGGTAATCCCATTAGTCAGAATTTAATTGGTACGTTTGCAATATATATATATATATATATATATTTCATATTAAAACCTAATGTGTAATGTGTGGTGGTTCAATGAACTCATCGCAGAACTCAGTGCACAGAAAATTAATGGTATAAAATTTGAAGAATTTGTATATCAGTATAAGAGACAAAATCGATCCCAAAGCAGAGGCCAGATCAGTATTGATTCAAATATAATTTGTTCAAGTCGAAGATGACATATCAACAAGCAAATTATACCTTGATTTTTGGGTAATAATTGAATTGACAAATAAAATTAAATGGAAAAGATCAAAGTTAAAAATAATAATAGTAATAATGATAATAAAGCATTCATGAATGCAAAAATTCAACAAGGTCGCCCTTGAGAAGCAACCACGTGAAATCGATGGTGTTCTGATGGGATGGCCTAACCATCATTTGTTAATTATTTCAACCAAAGAAGAAATTACGACTACTGATAATCTACTAGCTGTAATTTAACACACAAGGCAACAGTGCGTATTGACAGAAGAAGAAACCAAATCCAAATACAAATTAGTCAATACAAGTAACAAACGAATGAGTAAAGGATGGATGGCTCTCAAAGAAAATTAATTAAGCAATATTTTGTTTTTCCACATGGGTAACAAATTAGATGAACTGTCTAGTACTAACTAGTACCCTCTTGGGTCATATATATATATGTGTGTATGGACGCACCCCCCAATTTCCCCAAGCTGCTTTAGTATAATCAATCGTATAGCTTTTTCATTTCTTTCCTTTTTCTTTTTTAAAGAAAAATAAATAAATCCTTTTCTTTATACACATAGAGGAATAAAATTGGCAAATCATAACGAAGCATAAATAACAACCCTTATAATATTTTGGTGCCAAGCCAATCAACCAGATACATACATACCGCACACATATTCTTCTCTGGCTGGCAGTAGCTAAAGCGAAGCGCTGGTTGTAAGTTGTGATGGCAAAAAATATCAACACCATAAATGAAAATGCTTCTCTAGACATTTTGTGGAGCTCATCCAATTCTGCCGCCGGGGCTGCCGCTAGTAGTAGTTCCTCCAGTTCATGTTCAGAGAGTCCAACCGAGAAGTTGTCGAATAATATTGATATTAATTGCCATAGAGAGAAGAAGAGAGCCGAAAGTGGCAAGCATGGAACCTGCAGTAGCACCGGCTGTTGCTATAGAGGAGTACGTATGCGTAGTTGGGGCAAATGGGTTTCTGAAATTCGTGAGCCCAGAAAAAAATCAAGAATATGGCTTGGGACTTACCCTATTCCTGAAATGGCGGCTCGAGCTCATGATGTAGCCGCTTTGGCCATCAAAGGCCGCTCCGCTTTCCTCAATTTCCCACTACTCGCTCATCAACTTCCGCGTCCCCTCTCCAAATCTCCCAAGGACATCCAAGCCGCCGCTGCCAAGGCCGCAGCCGCATTTCAAGTCGAGCCCGATCTCCCGCAGCTTCCCCATGTTCATGCACTCTCTTCTTCGTCAAACTCAAGCACTACTACTGGTACCGCCAGTTTATTATCATCGGATAGTACAAATATGAACACGCAAGAATTGACAAGCTCTCCTAATGATTCCCTTCATCTTCAGCGTCGTGATGATGACGATGCTTTCTTTGACCTCCCTGATCTCTTCATCAATGGCTCTGATCATCTAAGTGATGGCTTTTGCAGCTACTTATCGACATCAGTCGACACTGGGTTCAGGCTAGAGGAGCCATTCTTGTGGGAGTATCAGTAGAATAATTTCTTACACTTTTATTTTTATTTTTATTTTTTCTTTTTTCACTCTTTCTTTCTTACAAGAAGTGACTGTGACTGACATGTCTTGTTTAAATTTGGAGTCCTCAATTTCCAAAGCCTTTTCTTATTTTACTCCACTGTAACACATATTTGAGCACAATCACAAATGCAGGACCATTATTTGTTATTTTGCTCGTGGGGGGTTTTATTTTGCGAATTCTATGAAAATTAGGTTTAATTCATAAAATTGTTTAATTTAAACTTTTCTTACTTCTGTATGTAAGATGTTGTTATTCACCACGGTAGATTGGTGACGTCGATCGCAGTTTAGTTAACAGATGCAGTTAGTTTGTCATCATCTTTACGGTCATTTTTATGAAATAAGCTATATTATTATTATTATTATTATTATTATTATTTTTTGTTGTTGTAAATCTCACAAATATATTTTCGTGGGTTTTGTGCAATTGACTTAAAAGTTGATCATCTTACTAGATCTAACTAATTAAATGCCTCATTTTAATGGAACTTTGATATGATTTTGACCCTTAAAGTCTAAAGCACACCACACACACACACACATTTTCCCATTTTTGGTGGGTATAAAGAGACTCAAAGGATGAAACGCATATCATGTATAATGGCTTTACAAGAAGCTCTTTCGCTTTATTGTAGCTACCAAATTATAGATAATGGTAGTGGAATATTTTTTAGGCAAGATGCATCACTTTCTCTAGCATATATGATTGGGCAAAGAAATTAATTTGGATTCCCAAGCTGTGTGGACATACGCGTAGGTGCTCAAAAGAAGGTGATAGTATAACCAAACCAAAGTTGTTTTCAAACGTTTTAAATTATCTACGTTTTTTTTATCCCCCCCCCCCCCCCAACCTGAATGTGCTATATGGCAGAGCAGAGGCTCTCTAGACTCTGGAGTTATGCACCACTGTCCATTAGTGGCAGGTGGCTTTAGCGTCATCATCTCCTTTTATAATCTTATTCTTCATCACTATGGCCACACTCCATTTAGTTATTGGCCTAAAATATGTTGGAACAGACAAAAGATAAGCTCCTGCTCGCTGGACAGATTTTGCTACGATTAACATGTAATATATATTTTTGGACCCACCAAAAATACCTAATCATTTGGGTTAATCTTTTGTATTATCGTAACCGTGTCTTGTACCAACGTTTAATTTTATGCAACTTGTTATAGCGTATGTGACAAAAGAAGAGACAAAGGGGACAAGAAATTGATCTTGGAATCTTATTAAAAATGTGTGTAACAATTCTTTTTCTTTTTTTACCAAAATGAAAGTTAAATCACTTGACAATGACACTCTTTACATTGTCTGTAATCCTTAAGCATGTATGTCACTAGTCATGTTAGAAAACATTTGGAGGCCGCATAAACTTACGGTTTCATAGAGTTGTGCTTTATGTATTTATGCAATTATTATGTTCTTGATATTCTTATTTTTTCCCTTAATGTTAAGATATAGTAAAATTCACATACAGAGTTCAAGATTACAATTTCATATAAAATTAAATATATTATCTTATTATTGTACTGACTGAACTAAAATAAATCTTTAATGATGCATTAATAATTAAAAAAAATAGAAAAGATTTAATCTATACAACTTGTGAATTCAGATACAGTATTAATATTAGTTGTCTTTTATTGATCAATATTATTTTCTTATTAATAATAAAAATATTATTTTCATAATTGCATGTGATAATACACAACTAGAGAACTTGGGTTACTAAAATTCGTGAATGATTGGTGCATGATCTTTGTCCATTTCTTGCTCACCAATCCTCTTTTTTTTTGGGTGGTGGTGGGGGGTGGGTGGCACATGTAAAAGTTTCTAAATAAGAAAATTAACCAAAATCTGTGTTTTAAGAATGAAACATGTAACATGAAGGACCATGACTAGCTGAAGACACAAAGAATAGAATGACGATTAGGGAGGTATTGATAGGCTAATTAATGATTAATATATTGACTTGAGTTTAAGCTTGAAGGTTTGAAATATTGATTAATTAGTTAAATACCAACTTGGTGACCATATATTGTTATAACTTTGATTCGAACAAAGAATAATGAGCTACAAGTGGTAAAAGGAGCAAAGAATCCGACTTTTGTTTTCCTTTCAAGTTGGAAAGAGGATGCATCAAATGCTTTTTAAAAAAAAAAAAAACAAAAACAAAAACAAATCATGAGATACTTGTATGCTTTTGATGCATATGTCTCCTTGCTTGCATTCTACAAAGCAAGAGATAAGAGTGTTTTGATCATAATTAGTTAATATGAGCTATGATCAATGTGATCTCTTAGTGTGATAAACGTGCAAACAAATGCAAATGATCATAGAACCTCACATGCAAATCAAAATGACTCGTAGTGTTTGAAAACAAAATAAAGAGAAATCATAACAAATGTTTTGACAAGAACAATGTCAAATTAAAGTTACGAATATCTCATTATCAACGGACCATTAATACCATATATGTATCAACTAATACTGAAGACGTTTGTTTGCACCCAATGGATCGATTGTCAAATTAGTAACTATTAGAAGCAAAGTAGTTAATTTACTTAGTGTACATTTTGCCTATGATTTTGCTAGCAAATCTTATTAATTTTTTAAGATCTCAACTACCAATAGATCAAAAGTAATAAATCAGAACTCAAATGAACAGGCAGTAAAAACTAAGAATGACTAATGATTTTATTTAAGATTTATTATAATAATTAGGGCGGATTACCTTAAAGTCCCCCCGAAAAATATTTACTTCATTAATGCATAATCCGGAATATATAAAAAGATTATTATTTTTTTAAAAAGAAAGACTATGTAGAAATTAAAAAGAAAAAGGAAAAGGTTAGGCAATATAAACAACCCCAGTTTGCTATATGCGAAAGAAAGAGCATGTGCTAAGGCTCTGGGGAGGACACAGGCTGGATTACTGGAAAAAAGGATTTATATGCGCGAGCCAAAAACCTTTCACCAAAAATGAAAAACAAACGAACGAACAGCAATGTCTTTTTTTTTTTTTCAAAAGTATTCATCTTAGTTGCATGTAAGGATGCCACTAAATGCGAGGCTGACGAGATGGCAGATTCAAACGAGCGGGTCAAGGAATCCGAAGTTTTTCAACTTTTATGGAAAAAAACAAATTGAAAAGATTTGTGTAGAAACATGACACTGAGGACCAATAATCGAGCCCATGGCATGTTCAATTACACAATAATAACTATAAAAAAGAAAAAAAAAAGAAAAAAGAAAAAGAGAGAGCAAGGAAACGTGAACATTTCACGCTTATTGGGTTCTCCTTTGCATGAGACTAGTAATAGAATCACTTGTTGCGTGCGTGTCACAGGACGGACCACTGTCCTAATAACAATAGTGGAGAGATGTGAAATTCGTGTCGTTTGGGACTGAATCCAGTTGACAAGGAAAGGACTGCCGCATCACTCTTCAGGGCAGTTGGAATCATAAGTGGCGCTATCGGCACCCCTCCAAAGTCCTAATAAAACCCCTCTCTTGTGTTTACGATTTTAACCTTACTTAAAATTACATAATGAGACGCACAGTTTTATTTATTTAAAAACTCTTTACAGACGTGGGTGACGCCCCATATTAATGATTCTGTTTTCAATTTAAATGCCTTTGACAGTTTCATATTTCTTTGAAATGACCAACAAGCACTCTGCTAAATTTAATTGGCAATCAACTAATTGGTTCTAAATATATTTACGGATTATGAACTATCCCAATACAACTTAAATATAATTTTTTTTTGAGTAAATAATAAGTATACACGTTTAAAACTATTTTCTCTCTACCAATTTACTTTCTTATGCGAGAGTTAAGATTACAAACAAATGACATAGTAGTATATGTTTATAGTTCTTCTTAGATGAATCAAGAAATCGTATTGAGTTCTGAAAGGTAAATGGAGAGGAGAGTGGGAACAGATCCCTTGGAGGACCCAAAAAAGAAAGAAAGAAAAAAAAAAAGGTAGGGGTAAATAAGGATTTTTCTGTAGGTAGGGTTGAACAGGGGTTTTGTAAGAGTTCAAATTTAAGAAAGGGTGAAATCAGTTAATTTCTATCTCGTCATCAGCCCAGGCCCAGCTGACGATCCGTTGCTTTGGATCATAACGAGTTTGATATCAGTGAACTTGAGTAAAGTAAGCAAGTTGTCTGTAATTGGAAATAATCGGCGGCCAATATAAGTTGTTGCAAAGGCAGTGCATCATCTTCTTAAATCTCAATCACCACACCACATTGTACGTACTCTACGCTGACTTACAGTCGACTTTTTTTTTTTTTCTCTTTTTTGAAAAATTTTTGGAATGAAGAGGAAGGAGGAGTAGGTCGAGTCTAAAATAAAATGAAGGGTAGGGAAGGTTGAATCATCCCCCAAAACTACAATGGTATATGTTAATACATCCCGTACAATTGTACGGAATTTCTGAAAAATGTGCTATAAGATATATATTCTCCTTTCTTTTTCTTTATGTGTGTGTGCGTATTTCAACCATAAATTTTTAATTATATTAAATTCATGAATAAATTAAAAGATAAAAAATTACAGACTCTTATACTATATATTTTGACTTTAATTATATTAAAGTCATGAATAAATCAACTCGTAATCTTGAGGCGAAGCTGTTGAAGTTGATGCTATTGGATTTTTTTTTAAAGAATATAAAAGCAAACAAAGAAAGCAAATAGAAAGGTCCGAGGAGTGTATAAACACTTTCCTTTAAGGTTTTATTTGCCCCCACAATCCTTTGGTTTGCTATAGAGTTGAATGGCAAATTACCCGCAAGATATGACGAATCTTTAATATAATTTCTAACAATAAAATTATATTTTAGAACATGTTGAAATCTATAATGAAGTGAAGTATTCATAAAAATAAAGTCTCTATTCATGAAAAGACTTATCTATATATAAGTGACACAACCTTTTAATGAAAAAATATATTTTTATTCATAAACAATACAACTTTTCACATGACAGTACCTCTTAAAATAGATATATATATATATATTTTAGTTAATTCATTAATTTAAATAAATTAACAAGTTAATTAGTTAAATAGATATTACAATCTCTCTTACAATCCCCCTCCAGATTGTAATATTTCTTAAGATTCATCAATGATTAACTTATACATACAAAAGATACTTTCGATTTTAACCTTCAATTAGTGAATATAATTCGAAGCATTTAGACGACAATAGTGTGCCAAGCATTAAATTTTGTCTCTTTTTTAGATGTCAAAAGTGCATCAAATATAAAGCTATCCCAGATTTCAAGATTGTGTTCTAATTATTTTAGCATTATTCCAGTTTTGCGCTCTATCTTGGATTCATGAACATTTACAAGATTAAACCATTATCTCGTTAGAAATGACACCATTTCTTATGTTCACTTAGGTGAAGTTTCAAATTATGTCTTTAGCTACTATAAAACTTGAACTTCATTGAGAGCAAAACTCAAAATTAACCTTGTAGCTATTTGCACCGAACATCTTAAATGGGGCTATTTATTTTCGGTGCCAAACTAGTCACATAACAACAACTTGTTTTTATCTATTTAATTATAGAATAGTGGTAAAACTATTATATAGTTGGTTACCATCGTTGGCAACATTATTAAAGAAAGGTTTCAGTCCTATTCTAATAGATGTATCCTTAAGTAAGTCTCTTGGAAGGCCTTTTGTTAAGAGATTTACTGGGTTTTTATTTGAGAAATATTCACCATCTTTATCATTTCGAACCATTTTGATTTTTTTATCCTTTGGTTCTCAACTTCAACCTTAAAATTTTTAAATTTATTAAAGGCTTCATCTTTTATTCTAAGTAAATACACATAGGTATATTCAAAACAATCATCAATAAAAAATAATAAAGTATCTCTTTTCTCCTCTTGTTAAAATGCCATTATACTCGCAAATATCGATATGAATTAGATCTAATATTTGAATATTTCTTTTGGCATTGGGAGAAGGTTTCTTAGTTAATTTGCTTGGATGCAAATTTCACACTTATCATTTTTAATATTGTTGCAATTAATTAAACCATGCGTAGACATGTATTTTAAGGATCTAAAGTTCAAATGTGTCAATCTAGCATGCCAAATATCACTAGACTTAACAATATAAGCAAAATTGACATTATTATTATTAATACTTAGTTTATATATACCATTACAAGAACACCCTTTCCACACAAATGTCCCAACTAATTTTCTTCACTTTTATACCTAAGATAATATATACTTCACCAATATCTTTCATCTTAAAAGGTACCTAAGATAGTATGTTTATTTTAAAAAATACCTTCGTGTGAAGAGTTGTATTGTTTATGAATAAATGTATTTTTTTTCATTGAAAAGCTGTGTCACTTAAGTATGGATAAGTCTTTTCATGAATAGACACTTTGTTTCTATAAATACTCCCTTTTATTATAGATTTCAACATGTTGTGAAATATAATTTTATTGTTAGAAATTTTATCCAAGGTTTGTGGTATCTTAGGGGTAATTTGCCATTCAACTTTATAGCAAACTAAGTGTG
Organism: Aegle marmelos; assembly: GCA_030449875.1. Taxonomy (NCBI): domain Eukaryota; kingdom Viridiplantae; phylum Streptophyta; class Magnoliopsida; order Sapindales; family Rutaceae; genus Aegle; species Aegle marmelos. The sequence continues at coordinate 823,533 of JASUUL010000115.1, forward strand.
GTAAGGGCAAATAAAACCTTAAAATAAAGTGTTTATACATGTCTGAAACCTTTCTATTTGCTTTCTTTATTTGCTTTTATATTCTTTCTTTTTTTAAAACATCCAACAACACAAGATGTCCTTCATACGATAGTCACTGTCCATCCATGGAATAGCCTGGATATCCCAATTCCCCACGCAACAACACTACTTGGATCTTTGCCAATCCCTTATTCGCCTCAATTTCATGCAACAATGCGTCACAATCTATCACCTAAGGCACTGATAAAGCAATTAATTGAGGTACTTTCTCTCGTCGTGATAGGGCATCTGCTGTCTTATTCTCTAACCTTGGTCAATATTGAATTTTAAAATTATAGCCTAATAACTTTGATAACCAACATTAGTGTTCTTTAGTCCTCCTCCATTGCTCAAATAAGAACTTAAGACTCTAGTAATCGGTTCAAATGATAAAATATCGCCTGAGGAGGTATGGCCTCCACTTTTGAATAGCTAACACAATTAACATGAGTTCTCACTTATAAACTGACTTAAGTCGCGCCTTATCTATTGACACTTGGCTAAAATAAGTAATTAGGTGTTGATTTTATATGAGAATTGCTCTTAACCCATTCCCTAATTTGTCCATCTTTACGATAAATAATTAGGTAAAATCTAGTAATGTTAGCACTGGAAACTAGTTATAGCTTGTTTTAGTTTCTCAAAAGCCTACGCTGCTATTTTTCTTCATTAAAAACTATCATTTTTCGACTGTTTTGTTAGAGACCATGCTATAGTGCTATACCTCTTCAAAAACTTCTGATAGTATCCAGTAAGTCCTAGAAAAGCCCTCAACATCTTTAATGTCTTAGGTAAAGGCCACTTTAACATGACCGCTATCTTAGACGGATCTACTGAAACCCTTTCAGCTAACATTACATATCTCAAATACTCTATTCTCGTCTGTACAAATAAATGCTTTTTCTAATTGGAATATTTATATATATTTTTTTAACTTATGTATGACTTTGATATAATTAAGAATCCTTGAATCAAAGCCCTTATTGCATTTAAGAACAAAATCAACTTAAGTCTCAACTCTCAAGCCGGTGTTCTCTCTTATTTTTTTCGTTTTCCTACCAAAGCTTCTATACCCTTTGAATCCACCCGAGAGACATTCCTTTTGAAACTTTTTCGCTTTTATATTTTGATAATAGGTGTTTTTTTTTTTTTTCTTTTTCTGAAAGGTCACATGTGCAAAGTAGTAGGGTTTAGATTTATAGATTGGCTCTTGCAGAAAGCTGTCGAATTGAAGAAGCCGAATCATTTGATGGGGAACCTCATGAAGGACCCAAGGGATATCCCTATTGGAGCTCTAATTTGATGGGTGGACTGGCCGAAGATGGATGATATCTCAATGATGCATTGGAGTGCACTCATTTATCTCCCTATGCATTAGTGTGTGTTAATGGTCTAGCCAACTGTTATAATAAATTTTCTCTTGCTGCAATTTAATGATGGATCTGAAAAGCTTGAACCCTAAACCTGGACACATACCAGGTGTAAAAAAATCATTTCCTCATACAAATTAACCTAGTTTGTAATAAATTTATATGTAACATCATTTGTATGATTTGATACATCTCCGATAAAGATATTATCAATATTCATTTTGTTGGACGAATGAAAGTAGGTCCATGGCTCCGAAGAGCTATCTCTTTTGCTTAAGAAGACAAAATTGAATCAAGTCTTGTACAGAAGTCATGCAAAAGAAATATCTCTCTTGTTTTGTCATCATTTTTCTTTTCCTTTTTCTTTTTTTTTTTTCCCTCCAAATAGAACTTCTAGCAATCTCTCCCTGGCATGTTTTTAACTAGTATGGTGCCAAACAACAGCTTAATACGGTCATATGATTATCATATCTATTTTATATAACAATGCACACAATTTTCAGGATGACTCTCACGTCATGCTCTCAAGTGGTTTCCTCACAAGTCCAAGCCCATGCTGCATCCTTCATTCTGTTGGATCAGACCAAAATACAGACATGTTTCAGTACTTACCCGGTCGATGACGACTCCGCCCGAGTTTTGGTTCGCCCTCGAGGTATGGATGGATACATTTCTAAATATTTATTCATAACACCATTAAAAATATTCATTACTTGTACATTTGATTGAAACTCGTGATTACAATAACCAAATGTTAAGAAAAATGTAATAATAATAATAATAATAATAATAACAACAACAATAACAACGATAACGATAACAAGTTTCAATTGCTACATCACCATTCAGTCTGTAAATTTTACATCTCCTAACTAAATTCACTGTATATATGGGAATGAACAGTTACTATATACATCACTGCTCTGTGAAACAATAAAACAAACTGAACATCTAACCCATTAGCTTAATGACCAGGCAGCCAAAATTGCTGTTAATTCTCCAGACTTCACAGCTGAGAGAACTCACGAATCAAATATCAGGGAAAGTTCTTACACACCCAGTCAGGATGCTTTCTCTCTCTTTATCCCTTTTTTTTCCTTCTCCTTTTCCATTTTCTTTGACGCACAGCATCACAAATTTTTTTATTTCATTATATTGTCACGCAAACTCCATGGGAATGGATCAATTCTGAAATCTGCAAATAATAAATCAAAAGATCCCAGTGGCTCCAAACAGCTAAAAGAAGGGGGTAAGTAAAAACATCATAAATACAGTAACTTCAAATTATCCAAGTCACTTAACATCCTCTGACCAACCAACAAATCTAAGATAATTTGCACTAGTTGGTAATCGAACAGGTAAGGCTTTCCTGTTGATAACTTCCCCCCCTCCACAAACTCAAATATAGTAATGCATGAGAGCCTGTGGGCATTGATAAGTCAAACCTCGAGTCATTGCAGCAGGACACATGCTTGAAGATTGACAAGTGTTCTTGATGAGGAAAACAAGTCAGGTCCCTGTTTTCCATTCAAATGTAAACAGGTTTCACGTCATTGGGGCTGAAACTTGCGGCACACCCGGGACACTTGCGATGACGACTTTCAGTAACTTTTTGTACACAGGGGTTGCAAAATAAGTGGTAGCACTTTGTAATGACAACCTGAAGGGATAGAATAAATCTGAGTAATTTAACAGAGATGATAGAATACAAGTCAAAGAAAAAAGCATAGATGATGATGTGGATTTGACGAGGGGAATGCAAACCCTAATCATATATATTATTTACATAACGAGAAAAATTCATGTTGTTCCCCCATGTTCAGATATCAAAATTTTTCCCCAAAATTATGGTTTCGCCATATGAACTGTACCCAGAATTCAATCATCATCACTGCCTATAAAAGCTAAACTTTCAATGAAAGCCAGCATAATACCATGATTGCATCAAAATGTTTACCTCTTTTGGCCTCTCAAGGCAGATACTGCACTTGAGTATTTCCCTGTACTCTCTAAGTTCCTGTTGGAGCTCCTCAATAATTGATGACCCCTCTGTCTGGGCTTGAAGATGTGAAACCTTTCTCCTTCCCATTTCCAAGTCCTCTTCTAATCTTTTCTTTGCAAATCTGGGGAAAACAAATGATGAAGCTTTTACCTGCACCTCGAATGAATCAGAGAGAAAGTAAGGACATTATACCAGTACCTCTCTTTGACCAACTCTATCTGCAGCTCCATAAGAGTCAGTCGACTTTTATACACCTTAGATTGTGATTCCTCAAGTGACCCCCTAACTTGAACAGATGATTTTCTCACATCTGACAATCTCTTTTGTGTATTCTCCAAATTAGCTGAATTTTGAGATCTATCGTCTGCAAGTCTCTGAGCCTGGTCTAAGCAAAATCTCAACTGCACATGAAGGATCAACTTCAAATTCAAAAATTTCCATGAGTCTAGAACTATTTAAAAAGAACAGACAGACATACCTGGTTTTCTATTCTTGCAGCTTTCATGTCAAAGAAATTAAGAGATGCATTGGCTTGCTGAATCTCACTTTCCATCATATGTTTGTCCATGAATAGAGCATCCTGCAGCTGTCTTGCCCTCACACCCTCTAGAATAAGCTGACAAGGAACAGCGAAAGGGATGAGGTCAATTTCTGCAAGAAAAAGTACATAACTACCACTCTAGATATATTGTAGGTTCTTCATAAATATAATTCCCTCACAGTATCGAACAACACCAGTGGATTTGTCATGCAAATGTCTTAAGGAGGCAGAGACAATTAAAGATCTTGGCATATTTTTTTCCGGACAGAAACCAAGGAAGATCACAAAAACAACAACAATAATCATAACCAACTCTAGTAAATACATCGATGAATCTTTAGAATTAGAATACTAGAGAAAAACCAGGAAAAAATTTCCAAAATATTGTAATTTTGAATTAGTACCCCAGCTATTGAAAACGTATCTTCTCTCCCAAAATTCTTTAGAGAAATAATAAGGGTAATAATCTCCCACAAACATTAATCACAGTAAGTCTATTTTCCTCCCAAATTTACCAACAAAATTATCCTCCATCATTAAGAATTAAGCAGACAGACCATCAATTACATAATGAATAAAAGCTCCACAGCAAGAAAGAAATGACTTCCATACTTTTGGACTCAGCCAGAGTAATTACCTTAATGTTATAGTCATCTCTTTCTGTAATTTGCTGCAATAGTTGTTGGTTCTGTGTTTGCATGTCATCATATGAATGACCGATTGTCTGAAAGAAAAACCACAGCATTGTATCATAATTCAAATCTGGGGTTGGGTTGAACACGAGAACAAAGCTAGATTAGATAAACAAGAAATCAACCTCTATCTCTGATAAGTAAGCTTCAATTTCTTCATTTTTTGACTTCAAGGCATCAGAAAGGCTAACCATATCCCTAAAACATCAGGAAAAGAAGTATCAAAACCTTAAATTCCATCAAAATTGCAAAGCCCTGTCCACAAACAATATCAAAAGCAAAGATTAACCTTTTAAAGGCTTCCAACTTCTGCCTCATGTCAGCAATTTCAGCTTCTGCAGCCGCTAGCCTTTGCTGGGATATGGCCTCAGCTTCAATGGCTGTCTTTACTCGTAATTCCAAGCTTTGCTCATCAAGAGAGGATTTTAAACTATGAACATGAGCCCATGCCCTGTATTCCAAATCTCTAGCAGCCAAGACATCCCTGCAGGTGCAAATTATAGTTAAAATGACCACAATATTATGTCAAACCATAAATCGACCACCAGCAATCATCTGCAACCACCCCAACCTCAAACCGCTCACCCCACTCGACACCCACCCAATCGCCCCTAGCGCAGGTGGCCCCCAGTGGAAAAAAAAAATGAAGAACCAGCAAAATGCTTGTCACAAATGCAGGTTGCTTCACTACATTGCAATAAAAACATGTAAAGTAATGAAAGCACTTTGAGTGAGACTGTGGCAAATGCAGATGGGGAGACCATTGTAATATGAGTCAGTTGACACCTTTAATGCCCATAGGAAGATATTAGACATCAATAGGCTGGGGAACATGGCTTGGTAGAGTTCCATTTTCGCAATTGGATAGTCGCGCCGTTGGTCCTTTCACTAAAGATCTAATGATCTCAACAGTTTCTAGTAGCTTGGTGGCCAGAGTGGTATAATATGAATTTAAAGGTACTAATATTCATAAAAAAATCATGAAGATTCACTAACCTTGAATCAGTGGATTCACGTCTATACATATCCAAAATCAAATTCAACTCCAAATTACTATCAGTCAAATCTTGAACCTACACCAAAGAAATAATAAAAGTAAATAAATAAAAGAAAATGTCAACGATATGGCATGCGAAACCAAAAAATGGAAATGTCAATGCTATGGTATGCAAACCCCCCCCCCCCCCCCCCAAAAAAAAAAAAAAAGAAAACAACCCAAAAAAGGGTGACATGCCACTTGGCCCGGAAGACAGACAGACATTGTCAAAGAAGTCAGTAGTATCACAGGGTGGCTGCTTTAAGTTGAAAATTAGTAATTGTACGTTCAAAGACTATAATCTGCAAAACAATTTTGATGTAACTGGCCAGATTAAGTAAATTGAAAAAATGGGCCTGTAAGTGAAAAGACTAGCAAATGAAAAACAATGGCTGAAGAACCACTAAGAAGAAATTAACAAAAGAGAGAAAAAGAACAGTTGGCAAACAAATTAGAGCCAAATGATCAATCACAATATGGTAAAATCTCGATAAATTAATAGCAATTGGACCAAGAAAAATTTATCAATTAAGCAAAAATTAATTAATCTTATTATAATATATCACATCGACCTCAAGTGGGGATCTCAAAAACCCACTGCTTAATCAAGGTTTCAGTCTTAATCAAGGTTTCAGTTTATCAAGTATCATGATCTTACTTCCCGAGTTTGTACAAGTTTCTTTTTTTCTTTTTTTTTTTTGGGGGTGGGGGGGGGGTGGGGAGGGTGGGAGAGGCTATTCACTACTATTTTGGATACGTCGTGTTATGGGATTATCTGGACTACACAAGCCAACCAGATCACTGATTAAGATTTGATAAGTAATAATCTGCAAATTGGATTTCATTTATCAACAGACTTTTTTCTTCCGTTCAAACTCGTTTCAATAATTCTTTTAGTAAAATACTTGATAACTGAAACCTCAATTAAATTATAGGTTTTCCCAATCCCCATTTGAGATCAGCATGATATATTTTAATTGATTAGTTAATATGCACTTAATTAATAAATTTTTCTTGGTTCCAATGCTATTAATTTATTGAGATTTTACTTTAATATTTCTACTTAAAAATGATAATTATGTCAACAAAAACACATAAAGAGAACATAGACCATCCAAGATATCAATAAAGTTTAGTTATACCCATTTACATAGGCTAGGCTAAACAATGCCAGTTAAAATTTTTCCTTTGCCTATTTGCATCAATACAGATGCTTTCTCCAAGCATCTCAATACCATTGATAGCCATCCCTAGCATTCTCCACAAGAATGCATATATAGTACAGATGCATGTTTGAATTCATAAACAAATCAAGAAGCTACACAGAGTTAAACATCTGGGAAAATCTGAACTTTAAAGCTATGAAGTTCCTAAAATTTTTTTGATAAATATTAACTTCTTAAAAAAGCGTTTTACAGTTTTCCACAGCTGAATTTCATATTATCTCTCAAGAATATAAGTAAACTAAGAAGTGAAAAGCAACAGAAATATATCAGGATATACCATTGCTTGTAACTTATGTATCTCAGCAACTTGGTCAGCTGAACTTGCAAGTAAGGTTTCACACTCTTTTACCTGTTCCAAACAGTAAAACAAAATAAAGCTTCAAGTAAGGTTTCACACTCTTTTACCTATTCCAAACAAATTCAAGAATACAACTTCATGCAAACATACCCACCTTCCGATCAAGAACATTGGTAAGAGAAAGCACGTCGGCCCGTAGAATATGTATATCCAGAGCAGCCTCTTTGTACTTACTTATTTGTCTTTGCATAGCACTCATATCCTCAGGAAATGATGAAACCAAGGCTCTAAATTCTGCAATGATTTCCTTCCTTCCTATAACACAGAGTAGTTCAATCAGAAGTTAAACATTAAAGTACAAATAAAAGGCGACAATATAATTGGATCAAAGGAAAGAACCATATGTTTTTGAACCTGGTTCTCTTGATGCCTCTTCCAGCCTCATTTCAATCCTATTTTTTTCATCAATTTGTTTCTGTATCTCTATTCCTAGATTAGCAATTTTAGAATCTGTAACTGCTGATGATCTTCGGGAAACATCAACCAAATCAATTTTCATATTCAATTCCGCTTCCCTCCAGGCAAGATTATCCTTTTCAACCTAAAAGTTACACAGAAAAGGTAGAGTCAGCTTCAAAACAAGATCTTTACAAAAGGGGACCAAAAAAAGGCAAAAATGAAAGTACCGACCAGTTACAACCTGTAGTTTCTCAAACAGTGCCTGATACTTGGAAACTTCTGATTTTGATTTTTCTAGTTGATTTTTCACAGAGAGAAAAGCTTTGGAAGAGGAAAGACACTTCACACTCTTCAATGTGTTCTGTAAATCATGTATATTCCCATTAAATTTGTAATATAGTCGAAGTAGATGTGAAATTAATCATTTGTAATAAAACTAACAAAACAAAGCAATTACATTGACATTCACACAGCCTAAAGACATTTATCATCTTAAAGCTAACCTGCAAATTATATAACTGCTGTAGTACTTTTATTCTCTCATCATGAAGACCTTTCAGTTCCAACAACTGATGTGAAGCTTGGTCCTGTGGAACTTATCATGATTATTGTGCTTAACTTCTCCAAATTGTGATTTTTACAAACATAAACTGAAGAGAAAGAGGAGTCATAGAATACCGTCAGCTCTTTATGAACAGATTCCATATCTCGCAGATCTCTTTGTTCATCTCTGACCCTATCACCAGCAACATGTTTGTTTCCCAGGTGTAAGACTGGAAAAACTGCCCCTTTTGTCACATCTCTTTCTGCTCTAAGAGCTGCCAGTTTACAATTACATTCCTCTAATTCTTTAACTGCACTCTCTAGCTCACCTTTAGAAAAAGGCAATCAATGATCATTTACCAACCTTTCATTTCATGAAATCCATGGACATCCAGAAAATAATTTAGACAGCTCAGAAGGATTTTTTTTTTTTGGGGGGGGGGGGGGGACTACGGGTGGAAGTTGAAAGTCTGATATCCGTATCATACCATCCTTTATAACTATAACAAATGCAACAAGATTCAGACAAAACAGAAATTACAGTTGCCATGTAACAAGTAAAAAGGATGACAAAAGGTATGTGCCTTTTTTCTTTAGCTCGTACGTACTCCTCCCACGCATTCAGTCAGGGAATAAAAAGGAGGAAAGAATTTGTATTAAATAACTAGAAGGAAAAAAGTAACAAAGCTTTTCATGGAAACACCACAAACTGAGGGATAACATACTCAGAAAGCCGAAGTTGTTATCTTGAAGGCGTATATTTATAATACAACAGCCAAATTAGCGCAAGCCATTAGGCATTTCACATTTCGTATTTTAAACCAAGTATTCTACAAGAGTTGCTTTACATGAATACAGAAGTGGGTAGTCATTGTGCCTATAAAAAATAAGAGAACCATAGCTATCTAAGCGAGTGATGTATTTGGCCATCAGGTCTAGGTTCAAATGTAAAAATCAACGAGATCTAAACCCACATAGATGGTTACCTTTTAAACGATTGAGCTCCGCTTTATTTTTTGCATCAATATCTTGCCAGCTCTGCAATTCCCTTGTTAATGATTTGTGCTTCAAATGAAGATCCATTTGCGCTAATCTCAAATTTTTAACCTCTGACTGTAAGTTGCTAGACGCCTTTTGCTTGCTGCCTAGAAAAAGCAGCGGTTTACTTCAGAATCTGAGGAACAGATCTTTGCAAGAAATGGTCATAATTGATATTTTACTGCAAAACACTTACCACCATCCTGAAGGTCTTTCAAAACTGCAGCATATAATCCATCCTTCAGATGCCACAGGTTGTCAGCTGCAGCTAATATGTTACTTAAGATGTTCCTAGTCCTTGCAATACCAGTTTCTCTGTCTTCTTCCATCTGATTTGGGCAATTGCTTGAGGAACTTTCAGTTGCACCTGTTTCCATGAGCCGACTAAGAAAAGCATCATGGGAAGGATAAGGAGTCACATCTGACAAGAAATTAAAGTAAACAACTAAATTAACCAGTCATTAGGAAATAATAAAATGGACGGAGCAAAAGATATAAAAGATGATCCTCACCCTCTTTGATTGATATGCATCTACAATCTTGCCCATTGCTTGACCCTCTTGCTCGCATGGAACATGATTCCAGATCAGTGATCAGCTAAAACCATAAAGATAATCTCTCATCAGCCAAATAAATAAATTGTATGCATAAACTAAAAGGCACTGCAGAGAGTCTCATTTTCTTTTCTTCTCATAATTTTAGTCATTTGTTTATCTATTGTTATCTTCAAAAGTATAAATGACATAGATCATCAAATATTAAAGTATAATGACATAAATCATCAAACATATAAAACAGAATCAAGACGAACATAGGCATTACCTCCTCCCAAGACTTATTCACCACCTTTAATGTGGAATCATATGGTTGTTGCCTCTCCCGTAGTTGAGTGAACTTATTCTCAAGAACAGAATACTCAACCTTCTGAGTCTCTAATTTCTGTACAAGCTTTTGATTTTGAAACTGAAGAACAGCAGTATCAATCTGCAATATCAAAACAGAAAACAGAGTTCAAACAAACTAGTTGGCCCAAGAACAAAATAAATTATTAAAGACAACTGACCTAATAACAAAATTACTAAGAGAACATTTAGTTCCTCTAATATTATCAGTAAATCAGTACAGCAAGCCAAGTGAAAAATGACATTTCCAGAGGGCCTCTCTTCATAGCATTCAAACCAGAAATCATATCATCAAAAGATTCACCATGCCTACCTACAGTGTACCAGTCAATGAAAAGTTCAGAAACAAGAACGTACATATAGAGACATGACTACAATCACAATCTCCTTTCAAGTCATTTTGTCCTAGTCAAGCTAACAAGATATCTCTTGCTTTAATTTCTTTTTTTTTCTTTTCCTACTCTTCGGAAAGGAAGCTAATAGGATCTCTAACCAGAGTAATCAGAGATCATACAAGGCCATGAAATGAGCATGAAGCCACCACCGAAACAATTGGTGTTGACTAGAAAAAAATTAATAAAAATAATTTTTACTTCTAAAAGTAGTGATTGTGAAGGAACAGAAGTTAAGAGTTTCAATTGTTGATGGCTATCTAATAAAGTATTACATGGTCATTCAAGACAATACAGGTAACATTTACTACCAACTAGAAAGCAAAGCACTAACAAAAACCTGTAGCTTCCAAATTTCCACAAGCAACAGCCCATCTATGAAAAAAACACACGTTGACATGCATAGGCGCACAAAACTCAAGAATCTGCAATGTTTAACACAGATTACCAACCTTCTTATTAAGAACAATTAAACTACAAAAAAGCAACAAAAAGAATAAAACTAATAATTTCTAAAGAAATTTCGTAAGACATCCATATGACATTTTCTAGCACAGAATTTCCAATCAATTACAGTCATAAAGTAGCAATGGAGTCAAAGTTTCCCATTTCATCATGAAGAAACAAACCAGCATATAAATTGAACAATGGCATATCACAATCAATAATGAAGCACCCCAAAAAAAAGAGAGTATCAAAAAGGAACTTCCTATTGTCTTAACATGCCCAGACCAGCAGACCAATAAACCCACTCAACAAACACTAAAATCTGATGTTTAGGTAAGAGACCAACAAAACTAAATAAATAAATAACACACCACGCGCAAAAACGATGGTTAAAAGAAAAAATGTAGAAAAACCATGCCTTTTTTTCCTCAGAAGAGGGGAAGAACGGGTGCTTCTTAGCCGTAGCAGCCGTTGGTGATATGGAGCTAAAGTGACGGCGTTTTCGGTCTGGCTCACCAGTGCTCCCCATCGAAACAACCCACTCACACAAAAGCACACACCAAACCCTAAAACCGCCCTCTACAACAACTTTACTTTCATTAGGAACCACTGGAAATCTGTAGTTGAATTGTTAATCAAAATCAACTAAACAAGAACCCAAACATTATTTTAATCACAAACAGAATAATAAATATACCGGAACCCTAATCCAAACCCCAACAGAACATTCCTTTCTCATTCCAAAACCCTAATCTTGGAAACCCTAATTCTGAAAAACCTAATCATGTCGGCATCATCTCTTTGTGGAATCTTTGCTCAAGAAGCGTAACCGATCCTTCCCTGTATCTCTCCTACAAAACTCCACGAATCGAGAAAGAAAGCAGACTTCCTCGTGAATGTAAAAAACTAAAAATTGCTGCAAACAGAGGGGGTTTGGGGTTGTGCGAGTGTTTGGAGGGCAATTTGGGTATTAAACATTGTTACACTTGTTCGACGAATCATGCTGGCGATTGCGTCACAGCGAAAGTAGGGAAGCGAGTGACAGGCAGAATCTCATTGGTAAGAACAGTGAAAAGGGTGGTAAGTACTGAGTTTGACTTTCGCTTTCCTGGAAGGTTTAAGATACTATTGGCTGTTGTATTATTTGTATAATTATTCGGCTCCGAAAAATTTTAAAATATATTAAAAATATTATACGAATAATATAATATATAAATTTTATTATAATACGTATATTTATTTAAAAAAATTTATAATTACATCTAAAATATATCTATTAATTAATTATATTGAATATAAATACATATATTAATTAGAGAATTCTTATTATTAGTTTCTTTCCTTTGTTTTAACGCGTGCTATTATTTCTTGGTTATTAGCTTTTTTTTTTCCAATTTTTTATTTTTGGAGCAAACCCCCAGCACTAACGATTCGGCTCGACCGAATCCGCCAGCAGGAGCACGACGTAACCTGGTATCTTGTTGTATTGCAATACCGTTATCCAATCAAATGTGTTCCAAAATAATAATAATAATATAAATCCGATCAAATTTATGGCGGATGAAAATAATAATTCTTGCATTATTTAAAAATTGTTAAAATGATGAAACATATTTACAATATGTCCACCAGTGTGGTTTTTGAATTAATTAATTAAGTAAAAGAAATAATAAATAGTATACAAATACTTGCTAGAATTAGAGTGGTTTAGTTATTTAAAGCGGAGAATAAGAGCATCTCCAAAAGAATGTTTAAATAAAATTTTACTTCTTATTTAAAGAGTCATATCAGTATTAAACACTCCAAAAAACACGTTAATTTAGATTTTTCAAATAAGATTTATTTCTCACTCTTCAATATTACCGAGTGAGTTTCTCATTCTTCTATTAATATTTTATTATTATTTATTGAAAAGATACAACTGTTATAATTATTATTTATGTTTTCATAATGAATTAAATTTAATAGAGAGAAAGATTTGATTAAAATAATGTTAACTTGTTTTAATTTGATGAGTCTTTTGGAGAAAATTATATTTTTCTATTAACTTACTTACCACATTAATAAGCAAATTAAAATTTAAAAAGTAAAATTTAAATAGTCTTTTAGAGATGCTCTAACAACCTCATTTTATATGTCTCGCTTATTTTTTAAAGTGTGAAATAGATTTCCACTGGGACCACTCTCATCCTCTTTCCTTTTTATCTTTTTTTATTAAATATAATATAATTATATTTATTAAAATTATATTATAATTACTCAAAATAATAATAATATACTTATTTTAAATAATATTATTTAATAATATTAAATTTATTAAAAATAATAATATCAAACTTATTTAAATGTAATATTATTATTTAATTAAAAATAATAATTTATTTAATCTACGATACAATTGTTTAAAAATAATATTATTATATTCATAGATAATTAATAATATTACTATATATTTATTTAATTTTAATAGTATCACACTTATTTTATAATAATAATAATAATAATAATAATAATAATAGTAGTTTATTCTTAGAAAATATTAATTTTATACTACTTTATAATAATAATAATAATGTTTCATATATTACTCTTATTAATAATTTTTAATTTACATAATTAAAATTAAAATTAATAAAAATTTATAATTTACATAATTAAGAATATTAATAAGTATTATTAATTTATATAATTGATATTAATATTAACTATAATTTTTTAATTAATGATAAAACTGTAATTTAAAATAATTTCCTCCTAATTTAAGACAAAATAAACATGACAATAAAATTATAATTTTTATTTCACACTTTCATTTTAATAAAAATAAATTACACCTTCTCACTCACACTCCACACTCTCAATCTCAGAATTTCACTCCTCAAAATTTATAATTCAATCTGGAAAATAAACTCTACCTAATTGGATTAAGTGTATAACTTATACCATGATTCTAGATTAGGCAAAACTTTTCAATTTTGGACATAAAAGGAAAGCTCTGCAATTCTAGAAATAGAAGTAGAAGAACCATGAACAAACGCCTGTCACCCGTGATTGGCACGGAAACGAAAGAAATAGCCGGCGACAAAAATACTAACATATCATTTGTTGTTACAAGTTTGCCGCAACTAAAAAATTATTAATAATAATTTTTCTTTCTTTTTTCTGGGAAAAAGAAAAGACCGTTTCTGTACATTACGAGCATAATAAAAAACCGAACTTCAATTAAAAAAAGGCGTCATAGTGGCTTAAAGGACAACATGAATAATCACAACCATGGCGTATTTAAATTTACAACAGAAACACAATATGGCAAGACGGGCAAATCAGGTCATTCATCTTTCATAGCAAGTTCATGCCTCTTCCTCTGCCCAGCTTCCACAAGCAAAGTCAAGAGGGCTTGACACACTTGGGAAGCATCTGCTTCAGAAGTATCATCATTCAATGAAGAATAGACCATCCAAGCGTGGTCTAGTTTACGTTTTGGTCGCACTACAATGGATCCAGGTACTACGGCATCACGACAAGTAACAAGCCCATCACTCTTCTCACCATACCTAAGCTGCAGCAGCTGAGCGCATGCTGCCATTGCAGCACCAAGGGGCATTACAACTGGTAGTTTTGCAGGTTTGTCTGCTGATAGAGAGGGCAGCTCTGCATGAGCAACATGAGATAATGTGGCAAGAACTGCCGAAGTAATGCCAGCTTCTGTGTGGAATGAGACGACAGGTAGTTCTCTAGGCAGTTGATGTTTCCTCAAAAAATCCATCCTCCTCTCATATGTCAAGTCTTCCAAAGCTTGCAGATCGCCCTTCACAGTTGCAGACGGCAAGTAAAACAATACCCAAAAAAAAAAAAAAAAAAATTAAAGCCAACCACGATTCTAATGATACAGCATTTGACACGGATCACATAAATTCATCCTGTTACAGAACTGATTCGTTTCTAAAACCCAAAAGAAAGGGAAGAAAAGCAGTAATCATTATGATAAATGAACAGATATTCTCTGTCAATATCTGTATGAGCGATAAAAATGTCTTCCTGAAGACAAATGCAATCAAATCAGAATTTGACCATCAGTTTGTATTTTCCAATGTCTGGGTAAGTTAAACCAATCTTAATCATTCGAATTACAATTCTTCAAGAACAAGTAATGAACTAAATAATCATACAAATCATCAGAATCATCATCAATCATTAGAGTAAAGTTGCAAAAGAAAAAAAAATAATTTCTAGTCCCATTTAATACTGAAGAGATTTGGTACAAGAAATAACATCAGACAATGAACAAGAGCATATAAAAAAGTTGTTTTTTTTGGGGGGAGGGGGGGAAGGGGAGAAACTACTGCAAAAGGCAAGTTGAAAATAAATGGCAGAATATCTTAGGTACCTTTATCACTTTACAAATCAGAATCTCCATAAGTTTCCGCAAATTAACATAATCACCGAGTTGTCCTTCTCGCAAAATGTCTGTAGCTATGGGGCTCCCACCATATGGACTTTGCGCCAATGCCAAACCAGCAACCTTATCTTTTAGGTCAGGCCAATACAGTGATAAAGCAGCAGCTGCATCTACACCCCCTTTGCTATGCCCAAGGAGCAAAACACGCTTTTTGGAGCCCCAATAGATTTCCTCAATGTACTCTTTTATCTCTCTAGCATTTTTCTCAACTGAAGCCTGATTATCGAATGTTCATTTTAGAGACTGAAGACCAAGAAAATACACTCCAGTACAAACCAAAAATACCTCACTGTGAATCTTGGCAATGTGACAAGCCAATCCCTGCTTTGAGAAACTCATTTTTGTATTAACAAAATAGAGCGGACCATGGTTGCTAAAAAGACCTGCCAAATTAATAGTAAAAATAGAAAATAGTGAAAACCTATGCACTTAGCTATACAAAGTACCATAAATTCTCATATCTCTGTTAAAAATAGCAAAATTAAAACCAGAGCATGAATTGCAATTGCTACCTGGAATCAACAAGTACACCATTGAGTTTGGCAATTTGTGCAGACCATGCCTATCAGAGATAACCAATGGAATCACTATTGCAAATCTATAGATATAGGCATATAAAAAACACGAAGGAGCTACATGTACCTAATATTGTCAAGAATTTCCAAAAATCTTTCAGTTCCATCTTCAACCGGGGGCATACTTGGATCACGTTGTAGCCATCCTATATCATCTGCAGACCCGCGAACAGTTCTCCGAGCTCGTTCTATAAGCCTGAAAATATTCATCACATGATTCTCAGTCCCATAACAAATACACAAGTTCCTAACCTAAGTTCAGGGATCCTCACTAAGGCATCTCCTGATATGCTGTTAAATTAGCTTGATACCCAATATCTCATACATGTTTGCAGCTTATGATGAAACATGTTTATCAACACAATATAAAAAAATCCATACCCTTTGAAAAGGGAAATTCCATTTGGACTAGCTTGACTTGATTCTATAAGTGCATGAGTGCTTTGAGATGGATCTTCAGAAGAACCCCTTGTTCCTCCATCATGAAGAGGTGGCGAGGAAGTTGCAGGAGTAGATGATTCTGATAAAGAATTCTGGCTATTACAGGACAACTCCAGATGTTCTTCAGTTTGCACAGAAGAAAATGTCTCCATTTCCTGCACATGCACGACTGAATCCCCAGAATCTCTAGAAGGGGATTCCACTGCAAAATTTTTGAAAAATAATAACAATAATTCATTAACCACAATATGGCCACCAGGACAAGAATAACAACAGTAAATCTTCTCTGGTCTGGACAATAACATTTTCATTCATTTGTAACTTTGGGGAACAAAAGCCCTTTTTGACCAGTTAAAAGAAAGCTGGAACTTAGAGTCATCTCATTTAAGGATGAAGAACAAGGAAATCATTAGGCGAAATAAGAGAAAATGTAGAACAAAATCACATTGATTATTACATGATAGTCAAGTTATTTAGCAAAACCTCTCTTAGGAAAGAATTTCCCTCAACTGTTCGAATTCCATATGCAAAGCCTTAAAGGACATTAGCATACAAGCAAAAGAAAAAGTCATTTAACAATTTATGAGAACAACAAATCTTTTCAATATTACGAATTTAAGTGCCATCAAACCCAAGCCTACCAAATCATATAAACTTGAAAACAAAGCTAGAGCTTACCAGAATAATCAGAGAAACAACCAGTTATTAAAGATGTTGTTTGAGCAAGATAAGAGGCAGCACCGTCGAAAACCGGTAATGAAGTAAATAGCTGAGGAATAAATCCATCATTTCTGACACCATCATTCTGTCCTTAACAAAAGGAAAGAAATGTTACAAAAAGTCTTAACCGTTCCATCAGCATAAGATAAAATAATCAAAAATAAATTTACCACTAATGGCCTGCTAGATTCTCTACTCATAGCACTTGTAGCTTCCATAATTGAAGTCAGTTTTCTGACAAACAAAAGGAATCTTGTACAAGCAAAAAGAAACGCGAAATGAAGCTGTTAAAGTTCTACCAGCTCCATAATTTCGTCGGCTAACTCCCAACCAAATTAAATTTTGGATGTGCCTGCCATAGCATTTAGTGATCAAAATATCTGCGGAATAATTTGCAGTGAATAATTAGATAGGTTAAGTGGAAATTTGCACAAACTAAAGAAATAATCAACGATAGAAACCCTAAATTCAAAACTTTTTAACAAAAAAGGAAACTTGGCTCGAACTATTTACCTGAAAATTTCTCGAATGGTATCCGCAATTCGATGTAAGCGGTGTTTTAGCTTTTGTTTGAAATTCGTTATTTTAGGGGAAGAGTCGATGAAAATCTCTGAATAAGTACTTGGGCTAAAAAGAGGGGAACCAAACGGATATAACAAGATACGATGTCGTTTCTGTATAATTACCTCGTTACAGTTTTAAATTCAACGCTCCTGGTTTCGAGCTCTAGCCATACCTCTTTTTCTCACCCAACGCGCAACGGCGAGGTCAGAGGTAACATAAAATTTAAAGCGAATACAATAATAATAATAATAATGCCGCCTTAACTTCCCCGAATATGAAGTCAGACTGACGGTATTTATTTAATAAAATTAAAATTGAAATTATGAGATTCATTATTATTTAAATATGAAAAATGAAATATTGATTTTTATGGGAGATGAGAATTAATTTATTATTTTTTAGAGTTTTTATTTTATTCATTGGCATTCTAATACTCTTAAAATGTCTCTCCTTTGAATTAATATATTATTATTATTATAATTAATTAATTAATATATTATTATAAAAATATAATTATTATAATTAATTTATATATTATTATTATTAATTAATTAATATAATAATAATTATTATTATTATTAACAAGAATATATTGATAATTATATTTTTTAAATAAATAACCACAATAATTATATTTTATTATTATAATTAATTAATTAATATACAATCATAATAATTATTAATATAATTATTTTAATTAATTCATATATTAATATTATTGATTAATTAATATAATTATTACTGTTAATTAAAATATTAATAAATTGTTTTCAAAAATATATTAATAATTGTAGTTTTTAATAAATAAAGTGAACATATTAATACAATTCAATTCATTCAAATTTAGATTCCTATAGTTTAAATAAACAAATTATTCTGATTTTCATTATAACTCATTTTTATTTATGTTTATTTCGATTTCAACTCATTTTAATTCTAATTTAATAAACGCAACATAAGAGTAATGCTTCGCTACATATGTATTCTTAGATTGGATTTTGATCAAATATGCATAACACGATACATCTTAATTTTTTATTAATAGATTACATTTGTTTATCTTTTAATTTATTTTTTATTAAAACATTATATACACACAGGGACATGTATAGATCACAAATGATAATTCACTTACTTTTATTAGTTATTACAATAAATAAATAAATAAATGTAATGGCTAATGGTCCATAATTTAAGAACTATAAGAATGAATTACGTCTATTTGGGATTTACTTTTTGAAAGTTAGAATGTAGTTTAAAAAAATAAAATTTATTTTTGGTGTTATTTATAAATAGATAAGAAGTATTTTTTAAATTTAATTTTAAGAGTTAATTTTATATTTAATACAATTTCATTTATATCCTCATATATATATATATTCTAAGGACATTATCATTATTATCAATTATGTTGAAATAAAAAAATAATATAAAATATTTATTTTAATTATTAATTATTATATATGTACAATGAAAATTTTATGTATATGTTTACAAAGAGGTATACATATATATTTCAATATTGTGCTCAATTCAATTATTTAAGCCCCTCTGGAATTATTTTTATGAGGCTTAAAAATAATTTTAAAAAACTAGAAGTTAATTTTGATATTTGATAAAGTTTTTTAAAAAATCACTTTTGATAAAATCATTTCATCCACAAGAGATATTAAAAAGTAAAAAATGAGTGGCGTTTCAAAATCTAATTTTAAAAATTTTTTTATACTTAATATAATTCTATATATATCCTCATATGTATTATAAAAATCTAAAATTATATTTATTAATTAGAAAATAAAATCATTCACTTAAAAAAATAATATTAATAACAACTACATTGAGATAATAAAACAAAACAAAAAATAAAATTAATAATATTTATTTTAGTTATCAATTATTATATATACATAATAAAAAATATTTTTATATACATGCTTATAAATTTGTAAATAAATTTTATTTAATAATATGTCTAATTTTATATATAATCTTATGACAGTCTAACAATTTACTAAATATCTAAAGTTATTTTTAAAACTCACAGTATTTTTAAAAATAAATTTTATCAAATGTTTAACTGATTTTTTCACAGTTAATTATTTCAACAGCACAACTAACAATAATTATTTTAGAAATTACAATATTATGAAATTGACCTTTATATTCTTACAAAAATTTAAGTGTAAGATTTACTAAATACATATAAATAGTTTTAAAACTCACAATACTTTTCAAAATAAATTTATCAAATGTTTAACTAATTTTCTCTACATCCAAATATTTTTATGACACAACTAATAACGGCTATTTTAAAAGTTATAATATTATCAAATTACACACATAATAATAATTGAATTTAAGTTATAGCATTACCAAATTTACTCTTATAACAATAATTAACTTTAACATTATTTATTTTTAAAATTTTTTAGGCTAGATATTCGGCATAAATAAAATCAAAATTAAGTTAGTTATTTTTTATTTTATTAATTATTTTCAGCTATAATCCAATGACAGCATATTTCTCTCTTCAAGTATACGAGTCGGTTCGAACCGAACACCTTGTTTACACTCGAGATTTTAACATGTGTGTTATGGGATACTCGCAGAGTTTCCTCATAAACTTTAACCATTAAAAAAAAAAAAAAAAAAAAATTCTTTTTGATGTCCGGTGCTATAAGTCGAATATGCTAATATCTTTCGATTTCCACATTATTTAGCACAACTAGTTGAAATCAAGTGGAAACTCGAAAAGCTGTAAAATTGAGAATTAAATGAAAGAAAAGCAATCACAGGCCACGAAGAAGGATGCCTTCAAATGTAATGCCAGGTCCAAAAGCTAAAGCAAGTCCCCATTCCTCATCTCCTTTCCTCTTCAACTCCGCCCTCATATAATCCATAACATAAAAGATAGTGTTGCTGCTCACATTCCCATAATCCATCAATGCCCTCCTGCTGCATTCAAGCTTCTGATTATTCAACTTGAGATTGCTTTCCAGTCGGTTCAAAATAGCCGGTCCTCCGGGATGAACTGCCCAGAACAAATCATTGAAATCTTGTAAACCAGATTTGGCCATGAGCTTCTTGCAAAAATCCTCAATATTTTCTTCAATCTTCTGAGGAAGGTCCCTGCCAAGCTTGAAGTTTATACCCTCCTCAGATAGACGCCCATCGATGACATTCTGTGTCCCTGGCAAGAATTGTTGAACTGCATAGCTAAGTTCCATGAAAGGAGGAGACTCGTTTTCCAGGAATGGGTCAGCTCCAATGATCACAGCAGCAGCTCCATCACCAAAGAGAGCTGCCCCCACAAGGTCATAAGGGCGTGCCTTGTTTGGCGGGCGAAACCCAAGTATGGTAGTTTCAGAAGTGGTAAGCAAAACGCGGCTTCCGGGGTTGTTTTCAGCTATGTCTTTGGCAACACGGAGGCCGGTGACACCGCCATAACAGCCCAGAAAGTAAAGCATTACTCGGCCAACATCACTCCTAAGGCCAAGCTTGCTGGAGAGATAGAGATCGCCACCGGGCAGACGTATCTCACTGGATGAAACATAGACAATGTGAGTGATGTCTTCTGCAGGCCTCCCCCATTCCTTAATGCAAGCAAGGCTTGCTTCCAAGGCCATCTCTACCACTGCTGGGTTTGCTATTTCAAGTCTTTGTTTGATGGTTGCTGAGCCCTCGGTGGCCAGTTCGGGATATTTGTCTAGGATCGCCTTGGACATGACGGTGTATCTTGTCTTCACAGTAGTGGTTTTACCTAGCAAAAGCGAACACATATTGAAATCAAGGCATTATTATTTACGTATTCTTTTTTTTTTTAAATTAATTTACCAAAATATATCCGTATTACTGCAGGGAGTAACAATTTCCACTTACACAAGCGTTCAAGTTTCTCCTTGATGGACGCATCTTCACATTTAGTGTCCCGAATGTACCCCTCAACCAAGCATTCCTGAGGAATAAGTTGACTAGGGAAGGCCTTGCCAATAGCAAGAACAGTTGCTTTTCCAGGAGTGGGCGTCCGCCTCGCTGAAGCAGAATGTTGGCCGTCGCTGCCACTGCCGTTAATTTGTGACATCTTGAGGTCGAGGCCGGAAGCCAACAAGATGTTCAGTTATGATGGAATAAGTTAAAGGTACATGTTTTCGCAGGGCAGGAGGATATAAATGGGAGATCAGTTTAGTACTGGAGAGAGGTTGGTGTCAAGGAAGTCTAGCATGAAAATTATAAAAGCACTTGTTTTATAAAAGTTGGTGGTTTATGGGTTGTCTGTGCGAAGGCTCTGGGAATAGATAATCTTTTTGTTTCTTTCTCAAAATAAATTTCCCAAGAGTATGAGCAAGACAGAAATGTCGAGAAAGGTCGTGTCTGCGAAATGTACGTTAGCCTTCCCCCGTCGTGATTACTTCCCTAGTCACACCATTTGTCCCTAAACCCTTATCACTGTTTTAAGATTTTCCCTCTTTGTAAAACGGCTCAAGCACGATAAGAGATTAACCGCTGGTAGCAGATTCAAGTAAATTCCTTGTGGAATTTAGCAGAGCTAATTGTCTTCATTAGAATGAATAATCTTTCTATTCACCTAAATTCTCAGTAAAAGCCAGAACATTTCATCCGTGGATCTCAAAGGCGTCCTGACCTCTATGCTTCTTACTAGGATAAATCACACAATTACGCTTAATTTTTAAAGAAACAAAGTCTGAAACTTAAAATGCCAGGTAAAACAGCATCCTCAAAGCTTCCTCACTGAGATCCCATCAGATCTTGTGCAAAGAACTTGAAATTTTGTTATTGTCTGGCTGTTGCCACTTTAGCATGCATGCAAACTCAGCCTCCCAGGCTTACTTCAAAACTTTTAGGAAGGGTTACTTTTAATGGACCCCTCCCGCCAACAATCCGTAATAGTACCTCCAGAAAGTTTTACCGTTAGTTTTATCCAGCAGGTATTCATAGATACTAGCACCAGACTAGGTTACAAACAGTAAAAATTAGGATGTACAAGAAAAGGCTTCCTAAACATAGGTTTTAGTTCTCTCATGAATTCAGGGGCAGGAATACAACGAATTTCACTCTATAAATAACCAATACATCTGTACATGTGCAAACCGTCATGTCTTGGGCATCAGGATGACCTTTGGTAATAATACCTGTGAATGTGAGAAATAAAAAAGGAGTTAACATGTTAAACATAAATGCAGGTCTGCACAAGGTTGTCGCAGTGGGTGAAAAAGAGAGAGAGGCATACACAAAAATCTTTATGCCATAAATGGAAGCATATTTTCGTAGAAGACGTTCCACGGTATACCACTGTGAACGACCTGATCCATCTTGATAACCAATTCTTGGCATGTGGATTGAAGCTTTTGGACAATGGATGGTAAATAAAATAGCTTTAGATGTATCACAGAAAAAAGATTAAAAAGGTTTTTCAATCAAAGCAATCAAAAACAGTTACAATTACAAGCTTTGTGCTTGTAACAAGCAGTGAAATGACTACCACAATTGACCAGAAGAGACTATGTTGAATTCATTATTAAAGTGATGATAAGGAATTACATACAGTAGCAACCTGCAATAGCTCTGATGATTCAACATCGAGATAAAATACAAAAAGGAAAAGTCTAGAGCAGCTCTTTTCACTTGCTTTACATAATGGACTGTCTGATCATTCAACATTAAGACAACACACTAAAAAGTAGTTATCCAAATGTGAAGGAATCAGACCGTCAAATTCTCAATATCTGAGAAATAAGCTAAGGTGTGCAAAAACTTACCAGAATTTTGAGCTGCTGAAAATGATGCCTTGGACAAACAACATTCCAGGTCAGGCATAGAGATATCACTGCGAGGGACTTTCTGCCTAGGATTATACGACTGTACCACAGCCAAAGCCACCCACAGGGTAGTAGTATTATCCATATTCTCATCATCACAATACTCTGCACAGCAGAAAAGGAATTGATGTTTAAAGATGAAAGGCATTTGTCGGAAAGCTAAAACCTGTCCTTGAATGCTAAAAATATAAGATATGGAACATATAGTGCCCAAAATATGCCAGGAAATCTGTGTTACTGTGTATATGAAATCCATATGTTAGGTCACAGGCATTGGGAAGCAGTTAGGATTTTTAACAATTTATCGAAAGACAAAGTGTGTTTCTGTCTATCAGGAAGTGGTTAGGATATTAAACAGTCTAATGTACATGAAAAAAGTAAATGAAAGCAGACCATTGATCCTTATAAGATGAAGATCACCAAGATGAAGGTCCTCAAATTCAGAAGCGCGTCGATAGGCATCAGGAACACCAGAAGAAAGTTTTGCTATTGCATCAAACATCCCTCCATGGCCCCACTGTCCTGAGTCATCAACAAAACTGCCCAACCAATTTATAAAACATCTCAGTGTACCATACTCTTTTCTGATGACAAACTTACTGCTTCACAATGACGCATAAAATAAACCAAAAAAAAAAAAAACACTTCAATCAAGAACATATTCTAGACTATGCAACGAACGTAATGCATTAAGGAAAGGTAGTGCAGCAAAAATATTCTCTACATGGTCCAGAACAGAAATGTGTCTACAAAATTTCTACAGAGAGTTAGAACCTAAGATCCTACTCCACTATTCCGTACCGCATGCAGTAATAGGCATTATGAGGCTGTGAAAAAATCTCATGCTTCCACTATTTTAATGGTTAGGCAAAACTCTCCAAAAATATTCTTCTCCAATCACCCTCTACAACACTATTCTCAATTTAATCTGTCAAGCTTTACAGATCTTCTAAGCATTTTGCTCCATGGATAGAAATCAAAAAAAGAAATCTGAATATTTCATTTATAAATTAATAATAATATGTATAAACATTCCATTCAAACTTGACATCAAATTTTTCAAATATAATTATATCACCAAAAGCAGAAAAACATAATAAAAAGATGTGCCCTCAAAATTGCTTGTTGGATGACCTCATAATTAGATTCAAGTGGGAAAAAGAGTGGAGCATCAAGGATGGATAAACATAAAAGGCGAAATACAAATAATAAAATTATTCCTCTTGACTGGAAAGAAGACAGGGAAAAAAGCATTAGCCAGCATGGTGCCTGAAAACTCCCAAGCACAACTATAAGAAAACTCAAATGGCAATATTCCAGTAAAAAGGATAACCTCAATATAACTGCAGGCTCTGATGGACAACTGAAATGACGTGTGCAATCTCCATAAACAAATTGAACAGAACCAGAGTCGGACATCATATCACCACCAGGAGAACAGATAGGAGTTTTAACAGACAATGATTGATATCCATTGGCCTCCCACTTAGCCAACTTCTTCTCCTCTGCTTTCCTTCTCGCTGCCTCAAGCTTCTGCTGCTTATGTTCCGGCAAACTCCTCCTACTTCCCAACTCAGCAATAGTATTGCTACTCGACTCTGACGCCTCCTTTAACTTCTCAACCCATGATAGATATGAAGCCTCATCCAGATCAGGATAAAAAGTTGCAGATGCAAAATTCTCACGCATAATACAATCACTTTCTTCCAAAAGAGCCACAGGCTTGACTTCAAACTTCTGACCAGCCTTGCCTGACGCCTGTTCATGGCGCATTGCAATAGCTTTCTCTACCATAGAATCTAATCGTGACAGTCTAAGATCATCTGATTCTTCATTATTATTCGCTTTAGGATCAAAAAGATGTAACCCAAATATGATAGATCGCAAATCATCCGTTTCAACAGCAGTTCTTTTTTTTGCTTCCCCATCCACA
Organism: Aegle marmelos; assembly: GCA_030449875.1. NCBI lineage: Eukaryota > Viridiplantae > Streptophyta > Magnoliopsida > Sapindales > Rutaceae > Aegle > Aegle marmelos. The sequence continues at coordinate 849,068 of JASUUL010000115.1, forward strand.
ACATCATCCCCCACAACATTATGGCTAAGCCACAACTTCCACCCTGCTCTCCTCATAATAACCTGGAATGACGTTAGTGAAATTCAGTTGCAGAAATAACCAGTCTAAAAGGTAGTATACAATATCGCACCTCCTCCACTGAATGTTCTGTTACTAAGTTTATAGACAACACATGGTTCATTTGACCAATTCTGTGTGCACGCTGCAGTGCTTGCTTGTCCACCTGAGGATTCCAATCTTGCTCATAGAATATGACCTGGCTATGGGCGGAAATTTGTGAAATGCCATTTAAATTATTCAAAAACAAAAACATAAGAAGTTTCTTAAATGAAGTTTGAGGAGGACCAATTCTCTTTTGAACATAATACAGCCATTGTGCATTCAAGTCAAAAGAGCAAGAAATTGATAAGTTAAGTGTTTCGTAGAGCTCACAGTATCAGCAGCCACAAGATTCAAGCCAACTCCTCCGGCTCTTGTAGATATCATAAAAACAAAAGCATCATTTCCTCCAGCTTCAGAATTCATTCCCTCTATAGCTGATTTCGCACTGAAGTTTCTTATTGCAGCAAAGCGCTCCTCAGCTCGTATTGATCCATCAAGACGCTGATAGGAATATTTTCGTAACTCAAGGAAATCCTACATAGCATATGAGAATCTCTAATTAAAAAAGTCAAAAAGCAGATAGCATTTGCAATCAAACAGAAGGCAGAGTTAAATGTTTTCATTATGGAAACAAAACCTGTAATATGTCAAGTGTTTGTGTCATCTGCGCAAAGAGGAGGACACGATGTCCAGAATTGTACAACTTTTTGAGTAGCAGGTCTAAAACTACAAGTTTACCGCTGGCCTGATCAAGGAAACCAAAAATTTTAAGAAATTATTATATGATAGCATAAGGCAAATACAAAAAGAGTGGACTCAGAGACATTGAAGCCATGCCTAGTTTCCCTAACCAAGAAACATAGAACAATAAAAAACATGGTGTTTTAACCACTTCCTCAATTTTCCCTACTCCTTCGGTTATCAATTAGACATGACATAAATTGATTCCAAAATAGAATTCGCTACACTTTATTGTACTAAACCAACTTAAATTGACAAGGTACCTGAACCAGGTGTTCACCTTCTTCATATGGCTCGGGCTCAATACCATGAAATAGGTAAGGATGGCTACATGCCTTTCGTAACTGTATCAACTGGACAGTCTCACAGATTTAATAGTTAAACAACAAGAATATTCAACCCCCATAATGAAAAGGAATAGGTAAATGAGAGTAAAGACATTGAAACAGTTGCAGGGTAATCATGCAATGAAATGCCAATCACTTAACTAAATTCACAAGACATGCAAAGAGTTCCTCTTTTAATGGAGTGTCTTTCAGCCAATAGCTAATTACACAGAAGGAAAGGTTTCTGCATAGTTCTTTTCAAATTCCTAAGGTATGGCTGGTGTTACAAAAAGAAAAGAAAACTCTCAGGAGCAGTCAATAACAGAGCAGATAGCAAAAATATAGATCTTTAAGTCTGACTACCTACAAAACTGAAAATCTCCAAGATCTAACCTAGCAAATATATAGTCTGAGTATTTGAAAAGCATTCCACCACACAAGGAATCTAAGCTTTTACTGTTCTCCATGAAAATTTAAAAACTAACAAGGATTAGGATTCACGAAGCATAATGTAAATGCAGCCTACTTTCTGCAGGTGAAGGTCATTGAGCCCATAAATTTCTTTCAGGCAAACAAATTATCATCATGTCAACAAAAAATATTCCTAGGAACATAGTGCTATCCTCAATGTTTATTCAGGGAGGGCAATTAGTTTGCTTTGCTGCAGATATGTGTGGGAAAATAAGAAACTAGGCATCAAGGTGAAATTTTAAGAAGCTAACATACAGTATTCTGCAAAGACTGATTATTAGCAGCTCTGGAAGACAATGCAAGAAGTTTCGGAAGCTCCTTCCTCAAAATTGACACATATAACTTCTTTTGCAAGCTGACAAGTGGAGCCATCCTGTCATGATAAAGTATCTAAACCTCTTATGATGCAATCAGGCCTCACAAGTTTGTGCAAAAAGAATGCTATGGTAAGAAACACAAAGAAAACTTCTAAAAAATTTAGAATTAGGAAACCTACAGTGTTATCTCAGTAAGGGGCGGCAGCATCAGATGTCCACACTCAAGAAGCTTCGCTTTTGTCCGTCGCAGCATGAAAGCACTCAATATACCTTTCAAGCTAGTAAATTGTTCCTTGATCTTGCCTGGTTTTGGAGCTATTCATTTAAAACAAATGCAACATTTGCAAAAAGAAATAAAGTACATAAAATTCTTGACAAAGATTATATTTTGGCTGTTTGTAATAATATCATCAATCAGCGAAATGAAACAAGAAAAACAGCACTTGCTTTGAATTCTCTACAGAACAATGTTCATCTGAATTGTCAAAATTCATCCACTTCAAGCTCTAAACTTTCGAGAAAATAAGGAATAATTAAAAACCATATGCACAAAATTCCGATCTTCATTCACATGAAGCCTTTTAGGAGTTGGCTACTACTTTTTTTGATAAAAATAAATATAAAAAATATGTGACACAATGAATTCTGCTTCTCTGGGCATGAATCATAAAGGCACGGAGACTTTCATCCATCAAAATTTGAAGGAAACAAAACTCTTTTCTTATAACCAAATTGAGCAAGAAAGTGCAGTAATAAAAAATGAATAAGGCAACAGAACTCTCAGAATATAGAATTTCGAGGATCCACAGAGGAATAACTGTTGAAATTTTAGAGCTTTCAGTGGCACAACAACAGAAAAGCAGTCGCTCTGAGTTTAGTCTAATCACAGCCTTTCATCAACCAAACCAGGGGCAAAAAAAAAAAAGTCACAAAGTTGATACCGATAATAAAGATATTTTTTTATCAATGTCTTCATTTTTTGATTTTGAATTGAATGCAATGTGGATAGCCACATTTGGAAAGGAATTCAATCTTCTACAACCTAATCATAGAACAAGAAGATACCCGATGAAGAATCTACAGCATCCTTGAAAGTTGAAAGGAATTGATTCAGCGTCCCAAACACTGAAGGCATACAAAAGTGCATCAAAGCCCAAAGTTCAGAGAGATTGTTTTGGATAGGTGTGCCTGTCATCAGTAATCGTCTTGGCATAAGGAAATGCTCTGTGAGGACAATGTATAGAACCTGTTTTTTAAAAAATAAAATGCTTCCATTGATTAATCACAAGGGAGCAAAAAAGAGAAACAAAATTAAGAAAGACTTTCCACTACTCAGTTCCAGTCCATTTCACCACCCAGCAGCAAACTCACACAAGTAATCAACAAATGAAGAAAGAAAGGTGAAGAAAAGGGAATAAAGTATGCATATGCCACCAGCCTTACCAACATAATTTTAGTCACATTCTAATTTACATCATACAAACTGACCCAACTACATATAAAAGCTACGGCAATATGATTATTCATGTGATTGACAGTTAATACTCTATTATTTGCTTTATACAGAATAAACTTAATTCTTTTAGCCAACAATTGCAAACACAGAAATAAAGGTTTATGAATACATAAATCTCAAACATACACTAGAAGGATTTTTAAGTCTCTGAGCTTCATCAATTATTGCATAGCACCATGGTATTTGGGAAAGAAAATCCTGATCCATCAACACTATGTCATATGTCGTCAACAGTACATCAAAAGGCAATGGTGAGACCTGCAAAAGAATTTAAGTTGAAACCATCAAGACAATCAAATGTGGAAAGAGGAAAATATATAAGAGTGTGTGTGTGTAGAGAGAGAGAGAGAGAGAGAGAGAGAGAGAGTAATCTAGTGGGCAATGATGCTCACCATCCGGTGAATCCACAGCTTTAACACCATTCAAAAGGAGTCACAGATGCTGCCTATGTCCAGGTGCTCACTATATGGTTGGCATTGGTGCTTACTAGTTCATCTTCCTACGTACTTGTGTAAAGTAATTTTATAACAAGGGAATTCCATACTTTAATAAAGTAAGGACAAGTTAAAAGAAAAAAAAAAATTTAATACATTACAGGACCGTGTGTTTTCCCTTACTTTAATAATTAAGGATTTTCTTATTGTAAAATTACATTATAAAGTGCAAGAACCAAATTTGGACCATTGAATTCCTGTTTTTGTTTAATTTTAATAGCTACACACAGTTGGGCCCACCGTATGTAGATTTTATCCGATTGCAATCCAGCATTTTAATTAAAATGGGGATCTATTATTAGATACTCTCTCTCTCTCTCTCTCTCTCTCTCTCTCTCTATATCTATATATATTCCAAATGAAACATATACCATGAAAAATGCTAAGGATTAAACAACACTCCAATTTTGCATAAATCCATGCAATTCAATTTGTCTTACTAATAGTCTGAGTTTAATTTGAAAGACCACATCTAGGTTGAAAAACTCACATTAGACATCTGGGACTGCTCTTTCACGTGTTCATACATTGTTCTGCGTATATTGCGCCGCTGTTCTCTCTCACCAACATATCTCAGAACTTTAAGTTTTGGGGTAAATTTAGCCATCTCTGACACCCAACCATCTGTCACGCTTAGAGGACATAATACCACTGTAAAACAATACAAGAAGAAGAAAATAAACAAATAATAGCATTAGCTCAAACTGTTTCCAGATAACCCTTAAGATATCAAAAGATGGATAAAAGGCTATTTTTCGAACTCACAAAATGGCCCCGGTGACATCTGAGAAAACTTCAAATAGCTCAAGAAAGAGATAGCTTGCAGAGTCTTCCCCAATCCCATCTGGAAATAATGCACAAAGGTTGGAAAAGGCTAAACAGTGCAGTTGTCTTACATCTGAATTCTATTCAATTAGGTAAGTTTAATGAAGGTCAAAACTAGATCTGAAAGAAGTTAGAATCAAATAGCTCATTGCAATATTTAACAGTCTTGCACAACTAGATCTGAAAGAAGTTTGAATCAATCGGAAAGTTTGATGCACCAATTTCCAGTACAGAGTGAAAGCAACAGGAATATTCTCCACGATTCTGGAATTAGGGTTTCTGTTCATAAACCTAACCACATTTTACACCAATAAAGTGAAATGCTATAAAATTTAAAGTCCAATAAATAATTCAAAATAAGTGTCACAAATTTTGCCGAATACATGTTTGGGAAAATGGAAATAAGTCAAATTCAAACCAATAGGAAAGAAGAGAAAAAAAAAAAACAAACTTTTATGGCGATTGAAGAACAGAATCCGTTCCATTAGAGAAATGGATCGAAATAGCATACCTCGTCTCCTGCAAATACAATCAAAACAGTTGTAAGATTCAAAGTTTCTGGAGAATTGTTTATTTTGTTATTACGAGAATTCGAAAAGAAACCCCTAAATTTCTGTAGGAAAGTAAATCCCGACCAAGAACAACATTGACGCCAAGAAGATATCTTCGTATGAGCCAAGACAGTCCCTCGACTTGGTGAGGTTTTGGCTCAGCCGTGACACCGAACTCCGCAGCGTCCACCGGCGTCTGATCATCGCGCGCGTCGTTGTCGAGTATGATTTTCGCGGCCACTTGGAGCCGCTCTTTGTACTTCATTTTTTCTTTTTTTTTTCTTCTTTCCCTCCCCTCGCGGCAATTTTACAAAATGAAATAGCCGTTCATTGTTAGCCCGCGGCAAATCTCTCGCTTTGGATAACCCATGAAATGACAGAACTACCCTTAACCGACTGAAATTTTAATATTCGTGTTTTGTAAAGTGAACGCGGCGCTCATACGCATGCAAAGGTAACGCCGCCCGCAATCATCCCGCGGGTAAACGTATAACTGCATTGAGAAAATTTAGTGAAGTTTTATTCAAAAGAAACGAAAACAGAATCATCCTCATGCTAATGAAAAAATTTTGAAAACTAAGCGAAAGCAAGAAAAAAAATTTGACAAATGATCCTAAGATTCTTCATTGTTGTAGTCCTACTGATCTGAAATTACAGTTTCATTTTACTGTTTCATAGCGTACGTTGCGCACAGCTTGCTTCTCCCCCTGAGGATTCTAAGCTTGCCTCGTAGAAGCTGGCAATGGACGGAATTTGGTATAAAGATAAGAAGGTCTCTTAAATTTATTTTATAAAGGACCAATTCTCTTGAATACGCAATACAGCTTCCATTTAAAGGCCCCGTTTAGAGCAGCTACTCCACACTTATATTTGAGGAAAATATTTCACCTCTTCTTGTAGACGTGAGGCAGCTGCGCTGTCAGGAGCACTCAGCTCAATCAAGACGATCCTAAGAAATATTTTCTTACACCCTCTAACAGTTTCTCAGCCCTCCTTACATAACAGTACACTCTTTCAATCCTAATAGATGTGTGAAACAAACACTGAGACTTTAACATAGCTTCTCAAATAAAATGAGTTGGAGCCTTAAAGGCTCAAATGAAAAACAATAAAAAGGGGAAGTTTGGGCTACCAAACAAGTACAGGAGAGCAGCAACAACCCTTGCATAAACGCCTCCGTAAAGTAGACTCCAAATTCATAAAATTAAAAACTTGTAAATTCTTACCGATAAGATCCCAACTAGAAACCTATAAACGGCGAACAAATTTGTCAAATTGAGAGGGAGAAACAGAGGCTGGAGGGATTTTAAAAGGCCAAGCAAGGAGCTCACTTTGTGCCACAATACGTGACTGTTATGAGTCAACAAGAAACTTAATAATTATAAGCTTCAGGTCAATCCTGCCCATCTCAATCACCCATCTATCTAGAATGATCAGAGGATATAATATACTGCAAAGTATTCTCTCAGCCAGAACTGAAAATATGTAAGCAGTCCAGATATCTTGCATCTTAATTCTATTTCGATTACCTATATATAGATATATATTTTTTTGACGATATTGGATTAGATAATCTTAATGCAATCAACAGAAAGAAAAAAGCAGAAAAATTTGTCGTAGAACATTGAATTAGGTTTTCTGAACTACAGAACCTTAATGCTACTGCCACGTCAAAATTAGCACTCCTTCCATTAAATAAAATTTCATTGCCACCAGCCAAAACGCCAAGAGCGGCATCGGTTTCCACATCCCATTGATAATAACCACTTTACGACTAGTTTTTCAACGGATGGATGATTCAATGTCTGCATATTGGAACTATCAATTTTATTTGTGTCACAACGATGGGAAACAACCGCACCGATTACCTATTCTAGTCTATGCGTTGGGAATGAAACATGAAATTTTGATTTGTAGGGGAATTGAGAATCAGAATCCCATTATCAAATTTATCCCCACCGCATTTTCAATTTTTCCAAATTACCCTCTTTACATTACAAAAAATATATATATATAAAATGAAAAGGAAAACAGTAAATCACTAGGTTGGAGATCGTTTTCAAATAGCAAACCCATCACCTGTCTTTAACTCATCGTCACCAACTGGAAGCAGCACGTCGTTTTTGTCACATCGTCACTGTTGAACTAGCTCGTCCCTTCTGTCATGCAGCTCACCGCTGGTCAACGTCTCTGATCGTTGCTTCGGGTATGATTTTCTTAGTTTCTGCTTGTTTTGTTTTTGGAAAAAAAAATAAAAAATTAAGAATATTTTCCAATGTTTCTACTCATTTCATTTATGGAAAAAAATAAATGTTTCCATTATATTGTATAATCATAATATGAGTTTCAAAATGAGTTGTTGAATAATCTTCATTTTTTTTTTGCTTATCTGGTGTTTTGATAATAACTGTGAAGATTTATGATTTCACAGCCCTCAAACTTGATTTTTGGAACTAACCATGCCATTATTATCATGATTCTATTGGTTATTGAGTGATAAGTTTAATTAAGCATCAGCTGTGTAGAAAAGTTAAGGACCAAAATATTAAAATAAATAATAATTAAATAAATGTTATATGACACTTGTTTTAGTTAATTGATTTGATTGTTTTTATTTACATTTGTTAATTTGGTTACAATTCTGAAATTTGATTAATATTGATTAATTTAAATTGCGATGTTGAGATACAAGATGACTCATTTATTAATAAGAAAGAAGAGAGTCAAATTTATGTGTTACCATCTTTCTTGGATAATTTGATTAATGTGTTTTCTACTACTGATAAGGATACAACTGATCCATAAGGTAAGTTATATTAAAAATGATGAAATTTGAAGGTTTTGGCGAGGATCAAGTATATGAGGCAGCTAATATGTTAGCCACCAAATATGATTTGTTGTATATGTTCTTTACCATACCTGACTGCCTCAGGAAATTACATGTCCTTCAAATACTTCAACGTCGGATGTAGTTCGCTATAAGTTACGAAGTTAAAAATTTTACACTTATGCTGCTATATTGGGATTTTGAAATTTTATGTGTAGTAAACGACTTATTTGAGTATTGATGCTTGAAATTCCATACGTAGGGATTTTAATTTTATTTTTGTATTATGTGTCGTCGAAACTTATTACGTTTTACTTGGAATCATTCAAAATTTATATATGTGTTTTCCGTTTGATTATTATATTTTTCCTTTAATTTATCAGATTATGATTAGTTCGGAACAGAATGTAAGCAGCTGGCCACTTTTGTCAAAGCTTCCTCCTAGCTGCTTGTGTCAAGTTCCTTCATTTTTCCACTTTGGTCGCTACATAATTTATAAAAATACTATGAAATTTTGTAATATTTGTAAATAGGTCTACTATTATTATTAAAGGACAACAATTAACTAAAAGAGATTTTTAATAACTTAACAAAGCATTTCGATTTAAAAATAATGTAAATACATTAATAGTAATACAACTAAATTCAATTTTAATACAGACAATTAATATAAACAACTTATTCACTTTTTATTTTTTATTTCCGTTGGAGAGTACCTATGGAAGCTCCTTCGCAAATATGGCCATTCAGTAGCCATGAATCTCGCTCTTAACAATGGTTCAATTTTCAAAACCTATTCGGTTCGTCGAATATATGTGAGCTTTAAAGCATGTCAATATTTCGGTAACAAAACTCTGGCTTAATTTGGATACAGGATACAATTGGCAAGTGGGAGAGTCGGGCCTTCAACATGATCAGTTGTTGCCCCATCCTCATCTCCTTCACCTACTTTTAAATCTACTAAATTAATTGCAATTGCATTAAGTAGTTGTCAACATTTTCTTGTGACAAATGCAGGTTTCAATCAACTTTGAAGCTAATGGGAACTGCCCAGACTATTTGGTAGAGCCTTTGAATCAACGGAAGAAAACTTCAGACATTTCGACCATCATCCCAACGCAATCTGGCAACAAAAATATGTGCGTTTAAGCACTAACGTCTTCAGTGTCCGCATTTCCCATTTGATACTGTAGTGAAACTAGATGTTTTGATGAAGTCTGTTAGTTCATGGTTCATTTGAGTCCAAAGAAGATATTTGTATGCGAACCTAAGTTTTGCTCAGTCCTAAAGGAGTCGAAGAAGATGATGGTTACCTTCTAGTGGCTGAGGCACCACATCAACTTATCATCCGTTTCTAGTTTCATTTTAAAGCCCTTATTTACTGGCTCTAAATTGTAAATATACCTGATTCTATTGTATTTTTTGGCAGTTTGCAGTCCTATTTATTCATTTTTGGAAAAAAAAAAAAAAATAGCCATCTAACTTGCCAGTTGATAACCACAACAATATTTGGGCTTAGTCGTCCAATTTCCGGGCTTAGTGATTTTTTATGTTTAATTCAAGGGATCCACAGCAATATTTACTTTGGACACGAATGCAATGCCAAAGTAAACCGACTGAATTCCAGTTCCCTCGGGGGTTCCGGTCCACCACCAAAACACCCAAATTCAAACCCCAACACAACGCGGTTGGCTGTTGTCGTCTTAGAACAGAGCCAGTGAGGGCGAGAAGAGGCAAAGTGAGAGTAACAGAATCTCACAAACCGCAATGTCGGGTTCCTCGTTTTCCTCTCAATCCTCCACGTCACCACCCTTCTCTTTCGGATCCTCCGCTTCGTCCTCCGGATTATCGTTCGGATCCCCCTCCTTCGCATCCGCAAACCCTAGCTCTGCCTCTTCCACCACTACCTCATCCTCTTCGCCTATCTCATTCTCTTTCAATACATCTTCCTTTTCTTCTTCGTCTCCCTTCGCATCCACCGCAAACTCCAGCTCCCACCCTGCCACCGCTCCTCCCGCTTTTGGATTTGGTACATCTTCGGCCACCACTGTTGCGAGCAGTTCTCCACTCCTGTTTGGGTCAACTTCATCCGCCTTTGGAGCAGCTTCATCCACCGGCAATTTCAAATCCAGTGCGAGTCCGTCGCCGTTTGGCGCAAATTTATCCGCCAACACAATTACTTCTACTCCATCTCTGTTTGCAGCATCTTCATCCGCTGCTAATTCTGCGTCGAGCACCACTACGTTGCAGTTTGGAGCATCGTTTGCCGCATCCAGTGCAGCTTCGCCTTCTTTTGGAACGGCTTCAACCCCAGCGAGCACAGCATCTCCCTTGTTTGGAACATCCTCATCAGCAGCGACAACATCAAACCTGTTTGGAGCACCCTCATCCGCGGCGAGTACGACATCAAACCTGTTTGGAGCACCCGCATGTGCTGCGAGTGCGACACCGTCTCCGTTTGGACCAGCCTCATCGGCAGCAACTACGACGCAGTCCGTGATTGGTTCAGCTTCATCCACAGCAAGTTCTGCGCCGGCCCTATTTGTTGCTGCAACTGGCTCTTCTAGTTTATTTGGCTCTGCATCCAGTGGTCCTTCATTTTCTAGCTTGAGCTCATCTTCAAGCTCAAGCTCAAGCTCAAGCTCAGCTTCACCTTTCTCAGTATCTACTGGATTTTCATTTCCAAAAGCAACTCAAAGTTTAACTTCTACAGCTGCATCCACTAAAATTTCATCTCTAACATCCTCATCTTCTGCTAGCTCTTCTAGTTTTTCATTTAGTTTCAACAATGCTACTTCCTCAACAGCCACAAAGCCAACCTCGTTATCATTTGGTATGTCTACAGCTCCATTGTTTTCTACTGTCACAGCCACTGGTGCTTCTGCTGTGGCTGCTAGTACAACAACTGCTCCTGCAGCTTCAACCGCAGCATTGCCTAGTTTTAGCGTGAGTTCTTCTTCAGCTGCAACAACTACAGCTTCAACCTCAGCACCTGCTAGCTCAGCTGCTTCCACTACTAGTTCTTTTACTGGTTTTGGCACAGGCAGCACAGCTGCTTCTTCTGGGACTACTAGTTCTTTTACTGGTTTCTCATTGGCTAGTAAACCCACTGCACCTGCCTCTTCATCACAACCACAATCAACAGCCACTGCAACTTCGTTTGGTAAGTTTGTTTGTTTTTTATTTATTACCTTTTGGTGTTTATTGTTTCCATTTTTTTTTTTTAATTACTTATGGAGAGTGGTTAATAGTGCTTGTCTAGGGATAAATTAACCGTTTGTTTGAACTAGATGCTTGTCTGCAATACCTTATTATGAATGAAGCTGCATAATTGAATGTTAATTTGTTAACCTGAAACTTCCACACTGAAAATAAGGAAACAAAACCCTGATCTGAAATCAGCGTTTTCACTTGGTAAAGAAAAATGATGGGAGCACTGCTTTAATGGACATTATTGAAGAATTAATTGGCGTACTCTATTGGCAGTTGTTCATGACTTGAGTTCTCATGCAAATTTGTGATGCAGGTGTCCCTACTTCAGCTTCTACTGCAGCAACAACTTCCAGTGGCAGTACTCCTGCTCCTCAGACATCTACGTCTCTTGTCATAGCTTCCAGTAGTGGGTCTGTCTACATACTGCCTCTTGTATCTATTATTATTTTTTAATTTTCGTCCTTTTGAACCTGCCTCCCACTATTAGATAAAAGTAAATCTCAATAACTATTAAAAAGATCACTCTAAACGTCTCTCTCTCCACACGCATTCAAAGTCGACGCTCTTAAAAGCACTGATATTATATATCAGACTGTTTTCTCCAATCTCTAGATTTCATTTACCATTAGAATTATATAATAACGCATGTATGAGGTTTGTGCCTCAATGTTAAGTTGCATTATTGGTTTTACAATTTATCTTATCATCTTCTTTTCCTGTAGGACAAGTTCAAGTGTTAGTACTACAGTAACTACCACACCAAAATTACCATCTGAAATCACAGGGAGGACCGTTGAGGAGGTACTTATATATATATATATATATAATGAAATAGAAGCTGGGGACTGCCCCTCAATTTTATGTCCATTTCTGATATCTAGCCAAAGAGGGAACGAGAGAGGGAGTCTTTCTTTTGGCTCATTTTTTCCTGAACTTGTTAGGGATCTTATTTCTATTTTATTTTTGCAGTAGTGGGCTTATTTATATTTTCAGAATTCTGGATATTTTAAAATGTAAAATTTCATGTTGTTTGAAGATCATTAAGGAGTGGAATTCTGAACTACAAGAGCGCACTGGGAAGTTTCGAAAGCAGGCAACTGCCATAGCTGAGTGGGACAAGAGGATCTTACAAAATCGTGATGTTCTTCTTAGACTTGAGGTGATGTATGGTCTATTCAGTATTATGATTGTATATGCCAGAAAGAAAAAAAGAGTATTATGATTGTATATATCAGAAAAAAAAACAGTATTATGATTCTATATTACCGTTTTAATTGAATGGATGTCAAAGAATCTGTTTGCTTACAAACCATGTCTTAAATCCACTGTTAGTAAAAGACTTGAATTAACCGTCTTCTGCTTACCTGAAGTCATAAAATTTTGATCATTATGTTCTGTTTGTTTGACAAATTGAAAGCAGATTGAAGTGGCAAAAGTGGTTGAAACCCAATCTAACTTGGAACGACAGCTGGAATTGATTGAGACTCATCAACACGAGGTATATTCTATTAGGGCTGTCTGTCGGGGTGTTTTATACAAAGCTCTTTTATACAAGAACTTCTTACATAATCCCCCCATTCCCACAATGAGGTCCAGCACAATGAGTGAACAATCTTGATCTTTGCTTCTTTGTGAACTTTTGTAAATGTGAATGAGTGACCAAGGATTTAAATTTTGTTTCATGTTTTGTGAGTAACTATGGTTCTTTCTCCTTTGCAAATATTGTCAGGTTGATAAGGCTTTACAAAGTATGGAAGAAGAAGCGGAGCGTATCTACAAGGATGAGCGTGGATTGCTTCTCGACGATGAGGCTGCATCAACGAGAGATGCAATGTGAGGGCTTGTTTCTTTGGCCATTTTCTTCTTTATCTGACCTAGGTTATCTTAGTCGTTTTACTTTAGTTGTCCATAATCTTCTGGCTTTTGTCCATTACATCAATTTTAGAGCCAGCAATGAGCTCTTTGAACCTGGGGAATTGCTGGTGGTCTGGTGTACTATCTGTAGTTAAAGAACTAATTGAATTAGTATTATTGTTTACCAACATGAAAATTTCATGGATGACATCCAATGATAACACATTCATTTTTTGGTCTAGACTCTGTTTAACCTGTTACACAATTCAGAATTTAAGATTATGGTATGTGTTTGCAGAAAGTGTTTTCCTTCAGGAAATTGCATGATTCAGGTTCTGCCCTTGAGATGTTCTTTTTGGTTCTTGTTACAGGTATGAGCAGGCTGAATTTGTAGAGAGGGAAATGGAGCATATGGCTGAACAGATTAAATCAATTATCCAGACATTAAATGCCAGCCAGGTAGGTCCCATATTCAATGATTTTAGTCTCTTTATTAAGCTCTTTTAACAATTATCAATTTATCATACTTTTGATTATTTTAGGGAGGAGGATTTGATGCAGTTGATGGGATGACTCCCTTAGATGTGGTTGTCCGAATCTTAAACAATCAGCTGAGTTCCTTAATGTGGATTGATGAAAAGGTTTGTATTTATCATGCTTTTCATCAACCTTAGTTAATAATTCACTTGTTGATTGCAAGAGCACTTATCTCCTCACATCTTATCAGGCAGAAGAGTTCTCATCCCGTATCCAAAAGCTTGCTACCCAAGGTTCTGCTGCAGATCATGAATTGATGGGCCCAAAATTTTGGATGTCTTGATCCCTGGATTATCAAGTCAGTTTCTACCTCATAGTTCTTTTTAAGGGGTGGGGGGAAGAAAAGACCTTATACAGTAAAGTAAACATGGAAGGCAAGTTCAGTTTCGTGGGCATGTCTGTTGGAAATAGATTTGCTTCCGTGGTACCTGCAGATTTTTCTCTCAACTTCACATATACTCTTATCTGAACTTTTTCTTTTCCTTTTTGGATCTTTAGCAATGAAATTTTTTAACCTGGTGATCATGATATTCAGCAAGCTGTAGATGTTAAGTTGTTTGGAACCTTAGCAAATTGAATTGTGGTTGGCTGACCGATTCTCCTGCCTGGTTTCTGGTGTTAGCATCCTCCCAAGTTTTCTAGCTCTTTTCTAGACGCTTGGTTTTAAAGGAGAGTTTATGCTGTCTGGCTGCTATAGTTTCAGGATCACTGCCATCGAATCTATGTGATGAGGGGTTGAATTGATAAGTACCCAGCAGGATGGGTATCAAGATTGAAAAATCACAAAGTTAAGCTCAGCATTGCTGTTATTGTATATACTGTTTGATTAAGCACGAAAGCTAAGGTCTGCAATCGGTATAACAGTTGTACCGTATAACAGTTAATTTCAGTCGTTGGATTCTCGATTTTATTTTTTATTTCATACATCCAACGGCTGAAATGATCTGTTGTAACATAAGCTTTGTCTGAAAGCTAATGGGTAAACAAACATAAAGCTACAGTAAATTCTGAGGTGTCTCTACTCTTTAATAATCAATGATCAGCAGTCAGCCCGAGCCACAACCACGATCACAAGGATCACAATGGAGAGAAGAAAGGATGACCTAACCTTGTCTTCCAAATCGCCTCTGGTTTCTTCTGTGCGATTTTGATCACTATCAAAAGTATCAGAAGGTTTGAAAACCTGATCCATAAGCGCTTGGAATTTCTCCATAAGTTCTGTAACTTTTGCTTTTGTGGTGTTTAAGATCCACTTCAAAATGTCCGCTGCAATATCTGGTTCTTCATCAGAGTTCTGCTCAAGTGCGCGGTCAGCTGCACGGAGACCAATATGAAATTACTCGGATAAATTTGAGAGCAAGCAAATATGTTTGCGTTCAGCCATAAGAACTCATTCAGAACAGACCTGCATATGGTGACTGTCTGAGCTTCCGAACCAACTCATTGTTAATAACAGCCTCCCAAACAGCTCTATCAGATGATAGTGAAACCACCAATCCCTAAATGCTCAAAGTCACATGAGAAAAACGAGAGCTATAAATCTAAAAAGAATGGCTGAATCAATTTGTTTAAAGAAAAAAATGTTAATGAGATTTGTATAAGTAGGATAAAATCAGGCCGATAAATTATATTTGAATCATTAAGGTCGTTAGATAATGCAAAATATGTAAAGGAAACAGACACCTTAACAGATGGGTCTGACTGTAGCATACGGAAAGCATCATAAACTTTTCGTCCATATCCTAGACCATGAGATAATCATTAAGGTCGTTAGATAATGCAAAATATGTAAAGGAAACAGACACCTTAACAGATGGGTCTGACTGTAGCATACGGAAAGCATCATAAACTTTTCGTCCATATCCTAGACCATGAGATAATGATGTTCTTGGATCACACCCCTCCAGAAGTGGCTCAAGCCACTTCAGCTCTGTTCCGGATGAAGAATTCCGATGCATAAAACTGGTTCTAATGGCAATTTCATTAGAATCACGCAATTATACCAAAGCCAAAACATAAAATATAGCAAGTCACCTCTGAAGAGCAGCCACGGCATTTTCAACTTCAATATTTGATGGAACAGGCCCAAAAACAGTGTTATCTAACAGCACACTTGCTCTTTTCTCTTGGCTTCTATCTGCAAAGTCCAGTTTCTGACAAGGATCATTGTGGCAGGAGCAAGAACAAGAGGCACAAGTCTGTTTGAGAGCACTGTTATTATTGGCTGAAACCGGGAAGTTGAGATTAGAAGAAGAAGATGGAGACGGTAGTTTTGATGAAGAAGTACAGAGCTGAATCATAGAAGGATCTATGTGCATGGCCCCTCCTCCCATACTCGATGTTGTCTTTCAAAATTCAATCCAATACTGGCCTGGTTCTCTCCACTCCCAGTTCAACGTGGAGAGATAAGAGACGGAGATAAAAATCCCTACATTTATTTATTTCTTTCACTTTTCCTTTGGCCAATCATATTATTGCATGTCGACATTCCTGTGAGATATCAATATTATAATTTTATGGGTGTCATTTCACCATTTCGATGTGTGTGTGACGGCTTTTTCTCTGAAGATACCCTGTTTGTTAAAATGAGCTTATTTTTCACCAAACAATTAATCAGTTAATTCCAAATTTGACCTTTCACCTCTCTTCTCGACACATCACTAAGGCACTAACATTGTTAAATCCCCTGGTGTTCTTGCTCAAGTCTCTTCATGTCAGTGGCACGACATATAGGAATCTTTCTCAATTTCTCTCTATTTGCTCAGGTGATAAGCATCCATTGTAATGGATGTGGGCAAACAGTTTTTAACATAAAAATGTATAATGTTAATTTCAACTCCATTTTTCTTCTTTTAAAATATCTTATTTATTTTTTAACGGAATTTTTTAATTTAAATAACAACAGATGTTACGAAATTTACATTATTATTACAGTAGATAAATAAATGAATAAATAAAGCTTATCAACTTCAATTTATCTTTGATATGGTGACAATTCTTTCATTTCAAAGAATTATTAAATTTTAGAAAGTTGTATTAATTTTTATCACAACCTGTTGAGTAATTAATTTCAAAGAATATTAGAAATTAAAGAATATTGAAAATTAACTTTTGCCTGAAAGCGAAATCTACGATGTGTTAAAAAATAAATACAATTTTATTAGTTTAGGCTTTAAAATAACTCAGTCCATTAGTGGAAAAAGTTATTTTAGATTTAAAAAATCTCACAATTAATCAGTGCATCTCTTTATTTGATGATATCAAATTGATAATAAAAAGATAAATGAATTCAATATAATTCAAATAAAGGTTAAAATAGTAAATATAAAAGTAATGAGTTTCATAAGAGTTTTAAATGGGTACAAAGTACTAATAATAATAATAAAAAAAAACCTTTCAAAAATACACCAAGACATGTCCTAAAACGGCAGCGCAGAAAGCCTCAAAGATAACTGCAAAATGCCCTTACTCAAACGACACCGTTGCGTGAAACTAATGATTCAATTGGCAACGAGTGATTAGTACTTTCCCCGTTCCGAAGCGCCATATAAGACTGAAAGCGCCAAAGCGGGCTTGAAATAATGCGTTAAAAAATGGAAAAAAAGAAAAGAAAAGAAGAGAAAAAAGCCGGTAACCGTTGCTCCAAATACGGAAGCGAAGGGTGAAATCTCTTACCACATTTTCTCCATATTCGAATTATTGCGTTCTTTTCCCACACATTTCATTTGATCCCTCGCTACTCAAATCAATCTCTCTCTCTCTCTCTCTCTCTCTCTCTCTCTCTCTATGGTTTTTACAATCAGATGGCCGACGGAGGACAACAATCGCGGTACGTGAGATTAACGAGAGATCAAGCACCCGTTGACGAAGATATCACACAGGGCGACCTCAATCAGCCCATTCAAGTTCCTCAGGTACTTACGCTATTTCTTTTATTGTCTAACCGGCCGCTGTCTTTTCTCTTTTTGATTTCTTGTTTGTTGCTTTATCAAATGTCCTTTGTACAGACAAGAATTTCGCTGTATTATTTCCTAAATATAAGATTGTATAATTATATCTTATTTGTGTTAAGTTAGATTGTCGTGGCTGATTTTGCAGTTGGCTATACATAGATGCTGTGAATGTGGGCAACCGCTACCGGAAAGCTACGAGCCTCCATCTGATGAAGATTGGACTACTGGAATCTGCGGATGTTTTTCAGATCCCGAGAGTTGTAAGAGTGTCATTTCATTTGCACCCCCCCCCCCCCCAACCAAACAAAATCCCCGCACGCGCCCTGTTGTGACTGATATTCAATTAATTTTGACGATATTTTCTAGTAGTTAGGGTGATGCAGGGGGACATGGTAGTTGATTATTGATTGCACGTGTTAAATATAACTGTTGCAGGTGCGAGAGGATTCTTGTGCCCTTGCGTGTTGTTTGGCCGTAATGTTGAGACATTGAGAGACGATATTCCTTGGGCCAATGCGTGTGTTTGTCATGGCATGTGTATTGAAGGCGGACTGGCACTTGCAGCAGCCACTGTGCTGTTCCATGGAATTGATCCTAAGACTTCATTTCTCATATGCGAGGGTCTGTTCTTTGCTTGGTGGATGTGTGGCATCTACACTGGCCTATTGCGGCAATCATTACAGAAAAAATACCACCTCAAGGTGCTTTTTTAATTTTCATGTTGATCATTACGTTAAATCATTAACTAGGAATAATTTTGGAGTGTTGATATATACACCTCTACAAATTCATATACAAACTTATTTTATATAAATTAATTTAGTATTAATTTATTTATTAAATAAAAATATAAAATAATAAAAATAAATCATATAAACAAAGAAATATATAATTTTTTTATATAAATTAATATGGTATAATTTAATTGATTAGATTAAATAAGAGTTTGTAGCAACGTTACAATTACTCATTTCATTGAAGCCGGTGTATTATTTGAAAATGACTACGTTTTTCTTTTATGAAATTCAATGTCGTACTTTATGTCTTTGTACTAGCAAATTGAAGATTGTTACTTTGGATGGGAAAGTAAGTCAAAATTTACTCTTATTTACCTCATCTGTATATCCATGTCTTCTCTGTTGTTTGCTCACTGCACTGTGTTACTTATTCGCAGAATGCACCATGTGATCCATGCCTGGTGCATTGTTGCTTGCATTGGTGCGCTCTGTGTCAAGAGCACAGGGAGATGAAGAACCATCTATCGGAGAATGCTTCTGCAGCAATGACCATCGTTAATCCTCCACCAGTTCAAGAGATGAATCCCAGTGAGAACAAGGAATCTGCTCCATCAGAATCAGTTTCTGGAAACGATGAAAGCCCCCGTTTGGAAAAACAGCCTCTGTAGGACTTTATGATTGCAACTTTGTGGGAATCCAAAGTGTTAGGACTTATAAGGGTATCATCTAATAGTTGCTAGGCAGTGAGGTTTTATATTTCCTCAAAACTTGCTTTTTATGCCTGTAGCAAGATGATGAGATTCAAACATCAATCAATTAAGCCACGGCTTCCAATAGCAAGGCTTATCGCAGCGATCTGTACCTAGCATATGATTGCTTCCAACGTTTTCTAATTATGTACCATTGGTTGGTTTGGCGGTAACATGGGGAACGAGCTGTAAGTTTTCATTTGTGTAGAATTTCAACTATATTATGTAATTCTGATGACTTAGATCTTCAAATAGCCCCTGTGATCGTAATGTGTGGGCTGTCAATTTAAGCGCCCACAACACAACTAATGCGTGATAATTTAAAACATTAATAACAATTAGCACCAAACATAGATGACAGGAAAACTGTTTAAAATACCGACGCGACCCGGTGCATCTCAATGAACGGTTTTTTTCGGGTCCTTAAAAAACCGCCTATCGCCCGCCGCAAGATCCAAACCCGCAACCATTTCTTAATCGCTACTCCTTCCTGCACATTTAACAGTATAACACATCTTCGAGCCCCAAACCGTAAAAAATTCTCAGGGTTTAGGGTTTTAGATCAAAGAAAAAAAGAGCCATGGCTCGATTCCCACGATCTCCAGCACCACGTCTCCTCTACACTCTCTTCTCCTCTTCGAGAACGACAGCATCCAAATCCTCACCCCAATCTCCGTCTGCAGCCCTCCTCCAAGGAAACTTCCACCTCCAGTCGCGGGAGTTCTCGGCGGGAGGAAACGTCGCACGTGCGAAGGATGATAAGGAGCCATGGTGGAAGGAATCAATGGAGCGGCTCCGAAATATCGGAATCTCGGCACATATCGACTCCGGAAAAACTACACTAACCGAGCGAATTCTGTTTTACACTGGACGGATTCACGAGATTCACGAGGTTCGAGGGCGAGACGGCGTCGGCGCCAAAATGGATTCTATGGATTTGGAGCGGGAGAAAGGTATCACAATTCAATCAGCCGCCACTAGCTGTGCTTGGAAGGATTACCAGGTATCTTTCATTTTATTCGCACGAGTGAAATTTTTGGGAAAAAAAAGTGCCGTTCATTAATTATATGGATGTTATGCAGATTAATATAATTGATACTCCTGGACACGTAGACTTCACAGTTGAAGTAGAAAGGGCTTTGCGAGTTCTTGACGGCGCAATTCTTGTGCTTTGCAGTGTTGGTGGCGTGCAAAGTCAATCAATTACCGTTGACCGGCAAATGAGGAGATACGAGGTGCCAAGACTGGCTTTCATTAACAAACTTGATAGAATGGGAGCTGATCCATGGAAAGTTTTGGATCAGGTATATTTTGAAATTGCTACAACTCATTGCAGAAATTTTGAAAAATCTAAAATCAAGCAAACGAAAATTATATACAACTGGATTAAAAGTTAAGATGTTAAATGTATTTACTGATATTTGTAGGCAAGGTCTAAGCTGCGGCACCACTGTGCCGCTGTGCAAGTGCCAATGGGATTGGAAGATCAGTTTCAGGGTCTTGTGGACCTTGTGCAGTTAAAAGCTTATTATTTTCATGGTTCCAATGGGTCTGTTTCTAACGACGTGCAATTTGCTTTCTTACTTTTCTTGTGAGTTTAGATTGTCCTATATGTATATACATAGAGCTCCCGGTATACTTATTATTGTGTTGCCCTTTTGCAGTGAAAAAATTGTCAATGGAGAAGTTCCAGCTGATATGGAGACGTTTGTTGCAGAAAAGAGGCATGAACTAATTGAGGTGGTTTCTGAAGTTGATGATAAACTTGGTGATATGTTTCTCAGTGACGAGCCTATATCATCTGGTGATCTTGAGGTGCGTTGGAAATAACTTTTCAAAACCAGACAAGGTTATGGAAGAAGGATTTACTGAGAATCTTGTCTTCTACAACAGACCTTTAATTGAATTTTCTATTTAACTTTCCTAGTTGGGAGTATAAAAATCTAAAACGGCCTTCTAAAGATTTTAATTTCATAGTTCAATTGTAGTTGGAGCTACATTTCATTTTTCTTTCTTCTTGAAAGAAATTTCATTTGCGCTGATGAAATTGAGGTATTTGCATTTCCTTTTGGGTAGGAAGCAATTCGCAGAGCCACGGTAGCACGGAAATTTATCCCAGTATTTATGGGCAGTGCATTCAAGAACAAGGTATGCTTCTTTTCTTTTTTGCCTCTTTTTTTTGGGTTTTTTTTTTTGGGGGGGGGGGGGTTGGGGGCGGCTGTGGTATTGTGTTTGGAATGCTTCTGGATGATATGTACAAGTACTTGAATATGTGGTTGCCGACTCCCGTGGTTAGTGTACTTCTTTTTTCTGCCTTTCATGGATGACAGGGGGTGCAACCACTTCTGGATGGTGTACTTAGTTATTTACCTTGCCCAACTGAAGTTAGTAACTATGCTCTAGACCAGAAAAATAATGAAGAGAAGGTAATTTATTTTAGTGAAACATGTTTTTTTAGTTTCACTTTTTCTAAATGAATTGAGTAGGGATTATTTTTTCTCTTTATCTTGAAGGTTATTTTATCTGGAAATCCAGATGGACCCCTAGTTGCATTGGCTTTTAAGTTGGAGGAAGGACGCTTTGGTCAGTTGACATATCTAAGGTACACCTAAGAAGTGGTGCATTTGTTTTTAGTACCTTTGCAAGTAGCCTTCATCAATTAACTACCTTGTGTCTGAGAAACTTATACTAACATCAATTTTATGTTGATGGATAAAGAATATACGAGGGTGTGATTCGGAAGGGTGATTTCATGATTAATGTAAACACAGGCAAGAAGATCAAGGTGAGTTCAGGGATTTATTTTAAGAGATTACGGCAACCTATTGAATTTAAGGGTTAGATATCTATAAATTTGTTTCTTATTTCATTTTTTCGAGTGGCAAGATCTACTGCTTAAATCGCACAATTAACATTCATCTAATGTTTTTTATGATCCATCTTTGGAAATTGTCTTTTGCAAAATTTGAAGCAGTATGTTTTATTATATGGCACAGTTTATTGTCCACATATATCGACTGTTAAACTGTTCAATATTAAGTCGTTTAACCAGATGAAATTAAATATTAAGTCACATTAGAAAATTTATCAATAAATTGGTTGTTCTCCTATTTGCCAATTGTATGACATGTTCAGTGCTCTGATATTAGTCTGATACAGGTTCCTCGTTTGGTGCGGATGCATTCTAATGAGATGGAGGTTTGGCATTCATCTTAGTAGTAATGGAACAATTACTTTCTAGACTTTATATAAATCTGAGTTGGTTTATTTATTTATTTATTTCAATTTGTTTATTCATTTTCATTTACAGGATATACAGGAAGCCCATGCTGGCCAAATAGTTGCTGTCTTTGGTGTAGATTGCGCATCAGGTAACACTCTTCCCTTTTACATAAACAAGCTTAAGAATAATATTTGCCTTTCTCTGTTGATTTCTTAATTGTGTCAGGCCACACCGGCTGTATAAGTTATTGATTCTGAAAAATGAACTTTTCTTAAGATTTTCTAGGAAAGGTTTGAAATTCCATACTCAGCGTAAGACTTACTGTTTGAATTACCAGAACTGGGAGAAGGTTTTATGTTGCAATCTCTAAGTAGTTGGAATGAGGGTTTCTAACAAATGCTGCTCCCCTATGTTGCACATCCTTTAACATGCATTTTCTTTTGTCATCAGGAGATACATTTACTGACGGGTCTGTTAAATACACCATGACTTCGATGCATGTTCCTGAACCAGTGATGTCACTAGCTGTTCAACCAGTTTCAAAGGATTCTGGGGGACAAGTAAGTAGCTTCTGTTTATGTTGATTTCTTTGTCTTGATTATCAAATGAATACTAATATTTTGTTTCTCAATCTTTGATAGTTCTCAAAAGCATTGAATCGTTTCCAAAAAGAGGATCCTACTTTTCGTGTTGGCTTGGATGCTGAAAGCGGACAGGTCTGATTTATAAACTTAGTATCTTATTTCTCGAAGTTCCATTCATAACCATGATGTTTAATCCTTTTTCTTGCAGACAATTATTTCTGGAATGGGAGAGCTGCACTTGGACATATATGTTGAACGCATCAGGAGAGAGTACAAGGTTCTTTGTCCGTTGTTATTTAAATTAAATTTAAGGGTTTCTGATACCCACTTGGTTATTTAAAAATTTTGTCCTTGTTGATGTGTAATTTTTCTTCCAACAGGTTGAAGCTACTGTTGGAAAGCCCCGTGTAAACTTCAGGGAGGCTGTTACAAAACGTGCTGAATTTGACTATTTGCATAAAAAACAATCTGGGGGACAAGGTCAATATGGGCGGGTTATTGGGTAAGAATAGAAGATGTACCTTAATCCTATATGGAAATTGGAGACTTTACAGAAAGTTACTGTGGAATATCTCCATTGTTAAAATCTATTATTGGTAAACAGTTTTGGCTGGATACGATCTGTCACCACCTACCTTTAATCTGTCCTAGTACATGGAAACATTTGGATGTTTCTTAAGCGATGTGTTTGTGATTGTATGTTAGTGATGTAGGTCTTTGATGTAATTTTGTGGTGTATTTAGGTAGCGTTAAGAAATATTTGAGTCAGCAATGTTACAGGAATACCATCAAGAAACCTTGTGACTGTTTGATACGGGTGGTTTCATTTAGCAGTTATTACATTCTGTGACCTCTCCTGATGATACTCCTTTTGTTCACTATGTTGGTAGGTATATCGAGCCTCTTCCACTGGGGTCACCAACTAAGTTTGAATTTGAAAATTTACTTGTCGGACAAGCTATACCATCAAATTTTATCCCAGCTATTGAAAAGGGTTTTAAAGAAGCTGCCAATTCGTAAGTATTCATCATTTTTTGGGTACTTCCATTAGTCAGTGATTGAATATGCTCTGATATCATATATGGATTTACTATTTAGGTTTGCAATAGTCTATGGGGTGATATTGATCCTTTTTCCCCCCAAAATATATTTTGCACTTGTATGTACAGGGGTTCCTTAATTGGACATCCAGTGGAATATCTTCGTGCTGTCTTAACTGATGGTGCATCCCATGCCGTGGATTCTAGTGAACTTGCATTTAAAATGGCTGCAATATATGCTTTTAGACAGGTCCACATCCACTTTGTTATTTGCTGAAGTTCACTGTAAAGATTATGCGCTTTATATTTTCTACCCTTGGGCATCATTTTCCCTTTTCATGGTATTTGTTACCCATTTAACTTTTTCCGTTTATTTTGTAAATGAAGCAGTGCTACCCTGCTGCAAAGCCTGTGATTTTAGAACCTGTTATGCTGGTTGAGTTGAAAGTGCCCACAGAATTTCAGGGTAGTGTTGCTGGTGATATCAACAAGTGAGTTGTATTTCTATCTTTTGTGAGAATCATTAGGCTATCCTTACCAAATATTATGTCTGAATTCTCTGTGCAATGCATAATGTAGGAGGAAAGGTATGATTGTTGGAAATGATCAAGAGGGAGATGACTCCGTAATTACTGCCCATGTAAGCCTGTTTGCCATTTCCTCTTTTATTTTCTTTCCTTTTTTTGTTTCTTTTTTCATGAAGCTATTTGGCAAAGCTAAACACTGCTGTCGTGAACTTCTATAGTTTCTATTATCTTTGAATGCATTGCGGAAGTAGTTTCGGGAATTCGTCAGCTAAATTATAGAAGCAGCATGCCTCATATAACTCTTATAGCTATTCTGGTTTATTAGGATATTGCGCGGGGTGTGTAAGATTGATTATTATTTTCTTGGTCTCTTCAGGTCCCTTTGAACAATATGTTTGGATATTCAACGGCCCTTCGTTCAATGACACAAGTAATGTGAAAATTTCTTTGCAAATGCTTAATAGCTCAGCGTTGTGCTATAATGACTGATCTGCATCTTGTTAAATTGTTTGTGGACAGGGGAAAGGTGAGTTCACAATGGAATATAAAGAGCATGCCCCAGTTTCTCAGGACGTTCAGATGCAATTGGTAAAAACTCACAACGCTGACAAGGGAGCTGAATAGTTGGCGCTAAGCAACGTGGCATGCCCCTATATTTTTGTGACTAATAAGTATTCAGTCAATTGTTATATAGATTTTTTGAAAGGAGACCAACATATGCTTGATTCTTATGGTGGTCTAAAAAAGTTTTGGGAAAGGCAATAATTGTTTCTTAGGGGAGCGCGTGTAAGAGTGTGTCCTTGTATATTTTTACATTGTAGAGAAAACAAGAGTCCTCGGCGTGGGTGGGAGGAGGATCTATCACTGTAGAGTAGGTATCACTGTCACAATAAGTTTTCAATTGCATGATGTTATGTCGTTACATTTATGACGTAACAAGAAAATTGAGAATGGCAGACGAGAGACACCGGAAACGTGTAATAAAAAACTCGTTGCGATGCATCAATGATCCGGCAACGCTACAGTCTTGACCTCTAATTCTGTTTGGCCGCGAATGGAGCTCTAAGCAGAAAAAGCATACGTAGAAGCCGACATGTTTTGGCCCAGCGGCTCAAAAACTCCAGTTACCATCACGTTTATTTGGAGTCCTGAAACCTCTATGATTCCCTTCGGCGCCAATGGAAGAGATTTATCCTTTTACAAATTCTTAGCTGTTCATCGTCCAAACACACCAATCTTTCAACAATTTAGCTGCCAACTCATTAGCAGCATCCAACCACTTTCAGCTTTTCAAAGAATTCAGCCAACCAAAGTAAACAATGATGTGTTTAAGAAAACATTAGTTAAATGCTTCTCGCAGTTTTGTGGGCAGCGCTAGATCAAGCTCTGATTCACTAAGTGGGGAAAAGTAACGATCCACCATGTCTTCTGACACTTGCTCCAAACTTCGTGGGCTCCACTGCATAATATAGAACCATGAAAACACATATTACAGCATTAGTAATGCACTGATGAAAGATTAATGTATCACGTTTTATCAGTCGGCATATTACTAACAAGACATGTTAGTATCACAATCTTTAAAAAATTTAAATCTGTCTAGATTCATCTTGGCAGAAGGCACAACCCCTCCCCCTTATGGTAAGCTAAGGTGAAATGGTACCTTTGGTGCGAGGTCCCTGTCCACCATTCGTGCCCGAACCCCCTGGCAACGAATAACAGAAACAGTATTGTGAAAAAGATCACACATGCTTGTTCAAAGTCTGGAAATTTGATACCTCATAAAAATCCCCTGATATTAGCCTAGATATTCCCTGTAGTGACATTCGGTACTCACGAACCAAGCACTTATCAAAAGTTTGAAATCTACCTTCTCTTATCTGAACCAGCAAATAACAAATTTGTCAGGTTACAGTGGAAAGGCTTTTTCAAGTCATTCAATACAGGGTGGCAGGGAGAGAAAAGACAAGCGACAGGAGTGCAAGAGACTCACTGATCTCAGAGAAACCTTCAAGCTTAATGGCGAAGCCTCTTTCAGCAATGTTAGAGTGGAACCACACCACGGATCATTTATTAAAGATGCCTCACCTTCCTGAGAAAATTTGTTGTGTTACATTATTAAGCATAACTTGGCGCAATATCATCCTAATATAAGAAGAAAACGGCCCCCCTCAGTATGAAGAACTCATTCCAGTCTAACCTAAGAAGAAGTAGACCTAGGGTGAAGAAATGTATACCAAGGAATCAATAATATCTTCAACTGTGTCAAGACTGAAACATTTATCAACTATGTCAATCCTGACCAAATGATACAAGAAAGAAACAGAATTAGATACTTGATAAAAATTAGATATTCTGATGTGCTTGCAGTGAAAGAATTTACAGATAGACTGTGAGAGGACCAAAAACAAAAAAAAAAAAAAAAAAAAAAACCTGTGAATTACACTATTCTTGTCAGGATAGACAGGGTCGGAAAATTTTTCTAAACAAGCTTCAATGACAGAAGGGTCATCAGTGACCAATTTCCCAAGTTCTTCTTCAATTAATGGAAGTTTCTGTAGGAAAAATGTGAATTTACATACTGTTAAGAGGACAGAAAGGTAAGTAAATTGAAAGAAACACAAGGGTCGAATAGAACTAACTTCACTGACTGAATAGTGGGTGGCTAGCCCACAAGCCATCATCTCAGCTCCATTGAGTTTTGCTCCTGTTAAAGCCAAGTACTCACCTGCAGGCCAGCATACACCTCATAGAAAAAATGTAGAAAGAAGAGGGAGACAGAGGGGAAAAGATGTTTAAGGTACTTCATACAAGGACATCATGGATGCATAATCAAAAATTGTCACTATCTTTAACTTATAGAACTAAGTCACATATACAACAAACTCTAATGAAATCTTTAAATCAAACCGAACATGAACAACTTTTTTGAATGCAGTAATTTCCAGTAATAAAAGACATGAAGTCTTAAACATACCTAAGTGACCAGGAAGATGTGAGAGGTAGAAGGATGCACCAGCATCAGGGTGGAAACCAATTAGAGTTTCCGGGGTGGCAAAAACCTACACATGAAGATAAATAGTGAACTGACATTGCCACCGATGAAGCTAAACTAAATTAGCAGATCAAAGGTAAAAAGTAAGACCACATGTATCCTTTTACGTACAGTTTGACCACAGGCAACCCGAAATGTCCCTGGTATGGAAACTCCAGCCCCACCGCCCATAGTAACACCATTCAGAATAGCTACCTACATGGAGATTATTGATTACACCATTCAAGATTTTAATACACACCATAGATTACATAAGCGGACATACATTGTCAAAGTAAATCTAAAAGCATCAAGTGAAATTTATGTAAAAGAAAATTAATGTTAGAGCTTAAGCGGAAACAGGAATCATACAACTAATTGAAAGTGGGAGCCAACTATAAACACATGGCCAAACAGAATCACTACATTAATAGTTTAAAAATAATAAATACTCACGTTTGGCTTCAAATATGTGCCAAGCAGGTAGATGAAACTATATAGAGTCCTGAAAAAGTCCTTGCACTCTTCAAGCTTCCCTGCACAGACAAAAGCACCAGACTCATGTATCTATATACACAAGCAAGTCTAGTATAAACATATAAGCATTTTGCAGAATAACACAAGGAAAACAACTGAAACTATTAAAAAAAATAAATAAATAACAATCAGATGGGAAGACTTTGTAACACTAAAAGCTGGTGCTTACCTTGCTTCATAAAATGGTAGAGAGAAACAATATCACCGCCAGCACAAAACGCCCTACCACTGCCCTTCAGAAATTAAAAAAAAAAATTGTAATTCATTTCGTGGCAATTAATCAATCAAATTAACACTGAAGAGTTACCTTCATACTCACAAAACCAATATCATGATCATTTTCCCAAGCTTTAAATAGCTTATTCAACTTAGCCCCCTGTATATAGAACAAAGTTGAAGATGATAAAATTTTCTATGAACCAAATAAAGGACAGAAATTCAGAAAAATATAAGAAAAATCTCCACAAATGATGCAACAAAAGCACAGAAAATTAAAAGGATACCATGTTAGTGTTGAGAGCGTTGAGAGCAGAAGGTCTATTGAGAATTGCCATACGAGAATTAGCTTTGCCTTCAACTAAAACCTGCAAGCCAAAAAGATGGAGAAAAAGAAAAAGAAAATCAATTTAATAAAAAAATAATAAGACAAAATAGAAATTGTAAAAAAAACACACACACACACACACGCACACACACATGTATATATGTTGATGTTGATGATATTGTACGTAAATGTGTAAGCTAACTAACTTGATTGCAAAGCTCGTCAGTAAGAGAAGAGAAGGTCCGGTGTTGAGTGAGAGCTCGTAAGTCGTTAACATATCGACTTATGTTTGAAATCTTCAGTCTTTGCATTCTCTCCTCCGATCGTCTTCTCAACCCTTCAAATTAATTATTTTGCCAACTGTGAGTCTGGCCTTTCGCCTCACTTATCTCTCTCTCTCTGCCCGCGCCCGCATCCCCCCAACCGAAAAAAAAAAAAAAAAAGGTTTCAACTTTTTAAAACCGGGTTCCGCCCCGCGGTCCTTCTTATTCCGGTTCGAATTTTTTTTCCATTAAAATTTAAGATTCAATTTCTTTTCTTTTAAGATACACACACTCTATATATGTATATATGTCTGAAAAATGATATATTTGATTTATGAAAGAACTTAATAAATAAAGATATTTGATATTCTTGACAAAGACTTTTTTGGCCCAAATTAATTATCGTCAGTAAAAATTTTTGTGACAAGTGATAACCACCCGCGTCTCGGATTTGGCTGGACCTACCCATCATGCTGTTGAGTAGGGCCAGTGCTTCCCATCGACAGAAAATGAAAATAGTGCTTTCACGCAAAATTATTCTTCAATTGCAAAATTCTTCTCAATTAAAATAATTTTCAGTCTCAATACTTTTTGGCGATCAATTTGTCCGTATCAAAGAAGTTTTCTTTCAATTATTTTTTTAAACCAAAGAAAAAAATCTGAAAAAGTTAGAAGCAAGCTAACAAAAAAATTCGAATTATCATGCGGCACACAAACCATCGAAAGATCAAACAATTGATTGAGGAGTGAGGACCTCAAATGACAAAATAATTGGGCCGTGAGTTGCGCGAATAACAAAGAAATTGGCGAATACGTAGCTTACGATTGTTTTTTGGTTCGAGGAAATAAAATATAAAATGCTAAAAAAAAATGGAGAGGAGACAAATGGCAGTAGCACGAACAGTCCGTGACGAGCGACGAGCGAGCATGTCGATCATATGAAAACTAACTAAACCAACTTGCTTCCATATTTCATTTTGAGGCGGAAGCGGACCCCTTTCTCTGTATTTGTAGCCGTAGTACAAGTAGTAGTCTCATTCTCGAATCTCGATCTCCTCCTCCTCCTCCTCATCATCATCATCCATAAGCCGGCTTTATCTACGTCCTCGATTATATCAAATTCTTCGATCCTGTTTCCTTTTCTCTCAATCTCATTTCTCTTCTCTCTCCCTCTTATTTGTTATATATATATCACAACCACCCTTATTCTATTGTTTATCAACATAAAAATATTTTCAATCTCTCAAACAATTCTTCGCTAAAATGGCCAAAAACCCTCTTGGAGTTCTTGTCACTGGCGCTGCTGGTACTCTTTTTAACACTCACCTGTATCAATAATCTCACACATGCATTTGATTTTTGTTGGCATCTCAAGTTTTCTTGTAGTGAAAGGACAGGTCGTCATCCATGCAAGCATGCTTTTCTTTGGAGTGAGGAGATGTTCATATTTTTGGTTGTTTCTTGTGGACTTCATCTTGGTATCAGATTGGCTTCATGTAGAGGGGTTTGTGTCTATTCTTAGGTTGAAATGTTATTATATATGACTGTCTTTGCATGCACATATAGAAGATAGGATTGTGCCTTCTTGACTTTGATACCGGAATTAGTTGTTTCTGTAAGGTCTTAAATTATTTTGTGAAATGGAATATTTTTACATGGTACTGTTTCAGAAAATTCTGGTTGTTTTGTTCTGTGGTACGTTGTTTTGGAAGATCATTAGACACATGTGGAGTTTCCTAGATATGCCCAAGGAGCCCTGTAGGATCTTGGTTACTGGCGCTGCAGGCAAGCTAGCTCTGAAAAAAAGGGATTTGTAGATTTTCTTTTCTTTTCTTTTCTTTTCTCTTTTTTTCAGTCTTTCATTTGCTGTCCGAATATGTACCATTGGCCATCAATGGACTGGATTCTAGAATCGATGCCAGATTTCGTTTTTTTAAAATATTTGTCAGAATTTTAAGTCAAATTCTTACAACTGGAAAATTTGATTTGATCAACAGGGCAGATCGGTTATGCTCTAGTACCTATGATTGCTCGTGGGATCATGCTTGGCCCGGACCAACCTGTAATCCTACACCTGCTTGATATTGAACCGGCATCCGAGGCCTTGAATGGGGTGAAAATGGAATTGATAGATGCCGCCTTCCCTCTTCTTAAAGGTTAATTTGTCTCCAATGTGTATATATTGTACATATAGCTAGACTAAAAATACACACACACACACACACACACACACATTAGTTTGCTGGTTTCTTAAATCTGTGACGCTTCTTGTTGGTTTGTGGTTCAAATAGGTGTTGTTGCCACCACGGATGTTGTTGAAGCTTGTAAAGATGTCAATATTGCTGTCATGGTTGGTGGATTCCCAAGGAAGGAAGGTATGGAAAGGAAGGATGTCATGTCTAAAAATGTTTCAATTTACAAGGCTCAAGCCTCTGCCTTGGAGATGCATGCTGCTCCAAATTCCAAGGTGAACATAATTAAAATCCTTTAGAAACAAAATTTTATTCCCCATTAAAGTAATTACTCGGAGCATAGACAGGAAAATTCTGTAATGTAGTTGCACTTGCTCTGATGCTTTTAGGATAATAAATTACTTTGGTATGTGGAGATAATTCTCGATGGTTTGTTACGTTAACACTTCTCATATTGCGTAGGTGTTAGTGGTGGCCAACCCAGCAAACACCAATGCACTCATTTTGAAAGAATTTGCACCTTCAATCCCAGCGAAGAACATTACGTGTCTGACACGGCTTGATCACAACAGAGCGATTGGCCAAATCTCTGAAAGGCTTAAGGTTCACGTTAGCGATGTGAAGAATGTTATCATATGGGGGAATCATTCTTCCACTCAGTATCCTGACGTCAATCATGCAACCGTAACCACAAGCAAGGGAGAGAAGCCTGTCAGGGAAGCGGTCGCCGATGATAATTGGTAGCCAAAGATTTCCAGCCTCTTCCTTTAATATTTTTGTTTTTACGCATTGAAATGATTTTCACATCCTTTGTCTGCTATACTTTCTATCTATCTAGCCATACGTAACCCAATTAAGTTCTTTTCTAATCAATATGTATTCTTTTACTGTTTTTATTATAGGTTGAATACCGAGTTCATCACCACTGTGCAGCAGCGAGGTGCGGCCATCATCAAAGCGAGGAAGCTATCAAGTGCGCATTCTGCTGCAAGTTCTGCTTGTGATCATATTCATGACTGGGTTCTCGGGACTCCCAAGGTAAAAAGAATATCATCCGCATCTCAATTCTCAAGCAGCTAGTGTTTAGTTCTTCCACTGAATATTTGTTTCCTTTCTCTCAGGGAACATGGGTGTCCATGGGAGTGTATTCTGATGGATCTTATGGCATCCCAGAAGGCCTCATCTACTCTTTTCCAGTAACTTGTGAGAAAGGAGAATGGTCCATTGTGAAAGGTAAGTACTAGTTTTGTGTTCGTTGATCAAATTGCAATATGCAGCCTGCAGTCTCTCACAATCGAAGGTATAGATATGTATGTTTTTTATGATTTAACATCTGAGCACTGAACGGAGGACATTTCGTAGCTATTATATATGACAGACCACAGTTCAGGATTCATGACGGATAATAGAACTGCGACTGTGTTGCAAGTGATTGTGACAAGAGGAGGATTCTAAATTACACGATGTCACATTAACTCACTTTTTTTTTAAAACTAGATTACTAATAATTCCTGCGCAACTGTTTTGATATGGCAGGACTCAAGGTCGATGAGTTTTCAAGGGCAAAAATGGATGCAACAGCCAAAGAGCTTGCCGAGGAGAAAAGTTTGGCCTATTCCTGCCTCAATTGACTGTGAACTTATGCTATAATTGAATTGACGCTGAAAAAGCTCTTCCTTGAAGGATTATATTATTACGGAGACTTTAAATAAATCCATTGAAAATGACGTAAAAATAAACAGGAAGTCTCTTTCCGTTGTAATTGTGGTTAATTTGACAATAAGCATCGCTCTGCATTGCGGTTTTTGGCTTGCAAAAGAAGTTACGAGTGATAGACAAAAGCAAATTAGCTTTGAATGTTAGAATAGTTGTCGCCATTTGGATTTTTGGACACTTTCGCTTCATTGGCTTCTTATGAATGGGAAAGTAAACGCAAAATCACCTGTTGGAAAATCCGTCGTTATATGGTTAGAAAGGCCGGCAGATCCGATTCTATTCGGTTTTTTAATCCTTTTTGCTCACAGAAATCCGTTCGATTTTGATCAAAAACGGGACTTCAAATCCGAATATGTAAACCAAAAAAAAAAAAAAAAGAAGGTAATTTTATAAAAGAGAATTATTTACAAACTGCTTATTTATTTATATTTTTTAAAAATTACTTAATTCTTATCTTTTTATTAAACTATACCTAAAATTATATTATTATTTTATACTTATCTATTTCTTTCTTCAAGCCATTAAAAGAATTAATGAAATATTATATAATAACTTTTTAACCCTTAAAATATAAAAAAATAATGATTCATCAACCATTTATTTTTATATTTTTTTAAAAATACATAAATTTTAATTATAAAATAATCATTTTATTTTTATGATATCATTAATTTTGTAATAATTTAAAAATAAAAGTAAACCCATACAAAATAATATAATTCACGTGGATGGTGTCTAGTAAAAAATAAAAATAAAAATCGTATATATTTTTAAAAAATGTAAAAAAAGGTGTGGTCGATGGATAATTTCACATTCAAAAATAATGCTCTTCTTACGAAGACTTTTATGAATTTATGTTATGTCCCAGCAATCCGAATGTAACTAGAACTGACCCAGAAAGACAAGACTGTAAGTTTGTAGAATCGCAGTTGCCAATTCATCCACTCACATCGCGGCCGACCCCTGCTCCGCCCGTTCGCCGCGCCTCTGTTCGTGTGCTGCCGCCTGCTTCGCAGCACCACCTAAGCTCCGTTTTGTCTATATTCGGCTGTGAGGTGAGTGGAAGCTAGATAAATTTGTTTTTAATAATTTTATTTGTTATTATTGTACATTTAAGTGAGATGAAAGTGAATTGAGGGATTGCTTATTGGGGAGAGATTTAGTTTGTTTGGCCTCATCTGGGTCTATTTTAAACGTAGTTTGTGAATCATTCTCCAATGCATGAACAATACAAGCTGAAGATTGTTAACATAGTGGCTTGTTCTGTAGAAATGAGAGACATTGCGAAGAAAGCATTTGAACGTTCCAATTATTTTGATACAAGTAGGTCCCGGAATTTTTGTTATATTTCATTAGTAAAACAAAACTGATTTAGGCGCAGGCCGTATTTCCTGCCATCAAGAAAAAAAAAATTGTTATTTGAGAAAAATTCGATTTTTGTGTTTTTGTAGTCGAATTAAAGCAAAAGACAGGAGATAACCAGAATTATTCAATAATCTCTCACCATTTGAAATCTTGAATTGTGTGGCTTATTGGTTCATTCACAATGTTAGAATGTTCCATGATTGTGGTGGTGCAGTGAGATACAAGAAATATAAAAATTACCATAGTTCTTCGATGAAACTGTTTTAAAGTTTCTCTTCAAGGTGGAAACCCTAGCCCCATAGTTTATTATATGCCTTTTTCTGTACTCGCTAACTTTTTTATGCTGATCGGCTTTTGTTGCAATCAATTTGAATAAAATCATGATTTGTTATGCATATAATATGTGGATGAAGACAAGATAGCTTCTACATTTTATCAATACCATGTAGCATTAGAGTTTCTGCTACAAGTTTTATTGATTACAAACATGTTTTGAATGGTATATTCAGGATTGAAAAATGGAGGAGACAATGAAACAATTCCAGCAAAACCTTATTGAGATTGAAAATGAAGCTGAGCATCTTCTCTTAGCTCGACATCAGGTGATTCAACCCAGACAGTTTGTGTTTCTTGACATCATCATTTTCACACATTTGTTTGAATTCATGTTCTATTTGGTTGTTGAAGAATGTATATCACATTCTCAATATTCTTTGACCACTGAAGTTAATGCATTTGGCTTCTTTTGAAAGCGACAAGAATAAGTTAAAATTAGAAGCCACAAGAAACTGTAAGATTTTTTGAATCTAGAAATAAAGTGCTACAGAAGGCTAATATTTTGATGTTCAGGTTATGAGAAACAATAATTTATGTATATTTGAGCTCAATACAAGGATTTGATCTCTTCAGGTTTCAGGTTTTCTTGGTAATTGTAAAAGCATGCAGCATAAAATACAATATGGGTTCTCTTTTCCTTGTTTTCCTTAAGCCGTTGATGGATGTTATTGATTTTTGGTGATGGAAACGCAGTTGGTTGAAAATGACATAGTGAGGAATGGGAATAGGGAAGCACTCACTGCATTGAGGAAAAGGGCTCGGACAACAAAAACTAGTGTTCCCTCGTCTTTTGAGTCAATAATGAAGGATGCAGGAGGCCCTGGAACAAGGCCTTTGGTGAAGGAGGTGTGCACAACCTGTGGCAACCATGATTCAAATGAGCAAACTTGGATGGTGTTTCCTGGAACTGATGTCTTTGCCAGGATCCCATTTCATGCTGCTCATACCATTCTGGAGACAGGTTCCTTCTGCAACCTATACAATTTGATGGAACTATGCATTTAAAATTGCTTTGCAGAATAAAATATGGCTGAGAAGTGAGAATTACTTGAATTTCATGTGATGATTTATTAACTGTTGAATTCTGGTTTTTCTTGGTTATTTAGAAAGTACTTAATTGCCATATAGCAGTCTGCACATGAATCCAGTTTGTACTATTTAGACATTTATTTGGTTTACAAATAAACAGTGACTGTCTGCATTTTTTCAACTTACAACAACAGCATATAAGGTTCTTGATGCTTTGAAATGCTTGTTTATCTAAAAGAATTTGTGGGTGTTTATTGAACTTGATTCACTTCAGCATATTTAACAGTAGATAGGATAAGATTTAACTGATGGTTTGTTGAGCATTTTGATTTTGAAGGCTTCCATATGTCATGACATGGAGGACTCAATTAGAATTTGAGAAAGTCATTGGCATGATTAGTAGTTGTCCTAATTATGACCGAAAGACTTAGAAGGAAATGATCATGGAGTTGATTAATCTAACTTTATTTACTACCATGACGTGATGTTCTTTCTTTTCTCCAAGAATTCACCAGGTCCTCATTTTGTAATAACTAAGCACAAAGTTTATTCCTTAGATGACATTGAATTGCCACCAATGACAGTTTATATTCAATTGATCCAAATTAATGCGTTTCTTTTTAGGGACTCTAAAGGCATTCTCTCAGGAAAAATTTTTCATAGCTGTTGTATCATGCTGCGATAGAGGTCACAAAATCCTTGGTTGAGTCCTATTATTTTGTTTAGGATGCTAAACTACACGTTATTTTGTGGTGGGTTCCTTGTATCTTATTAGTGTTTCATGGCAGATCAAACACGACTTGATTTTGAAGCCAAAAAATTGCAAAGCTACTTGAAGGAGAAATCCCTGTTTATATCAGAGAAAGGTGCCCTTGCTGACGAGATCAGTCCTGGTGTGCTCAGATCTTTAGTAACCTTAACTGATAAATCAAAGTAAGTTATGTTATGGTATTTTTGGCCTACCTCTTTTCTATTCAATCTGCATTAATTCTGAGATCTAATTATATATTTAAATAATTGACAGAATATAATCTCCTCCTTTTGGGTGACAGTAACTAAATATGGCATTATTTAGTTAAAGGCCATAGTTGCCGTGGAAAAAATGCTGTGGATAGTGTGCAGTAAATATGATTTTCAAATAATAATTTTGACAAAAAAGGAAAAGATATTATGGGTTTTTCATCATACAAGTATAGGATAAAATCAAATTAGCTTGCAAATCACAGTTGCAAGGGTTTACCAAACACTAGTGACCACAATAGCAAATAGGGCCTAAATCCATGTTCACCACTTTGGCATTTTATAATTTCAGGAACTTTCCCCCTGTATATGCAATGTATAGGGCCCTGATTGCAGAATTGATCTTCATTTATTAATTGTGGATGATGAACATGCTAAGAATTCTTGTGTTTATATTTTTTCTTTTTAATAATAAGCCTGTTGTGTGCATTTGCTGTTTTCTCTCATGCTCAGTTATTGTTTATGCCTGTCGAAAACTCGTAGATGCATTTGCCTTGACTTTCTAAACTGAAGAAAAAAGAAATGAGCTTGCCATGTTTTCGGACTGTAAGATGTGAAATTTCGTTACGTGCAAACTTATTAGTTTTGAATACCTGCTATGCAGAGATTGTCCATTGTATATAGCTCACAGTTTGGGTTTTTATCCTAGTCTTGGACTACTTTGTTCTAGCCCGGGACACTGAAGAGAACTCTCCTTTGTTGCTCTAAACATGTGCAAAAAATTATGAGCATATTTCAATATATTGTATATGTTTCATATGGTACATGTCTAGAACTCTGGTTTTATGGATTGGGTTTGTTATGCACCTAACTTCACTGTAAATGGATTGTTGGATACTGTGGTTATAGACAATAGGTTTTGGCTTTTCTCTTTTTCCTCAGCTTCTCATTTTTTTCTTCCTTTCCCAGTGAAAGAAGTGTCAGAAGAGCTTTTTGTCAGTTTAGGGACCATTTAATTTTATACTTTAACTGAAAGTAGGGAAGTTTCGAAGGGACTGATCAAACAGTTGTAGATACTGTGTAACATGGTTGTCTTATTGTTTTCATGTGGTCCTAATTCCTTATAATATTCACATGATCTTGATACCCTTTGAAAATTGTTCTTGTTTGTTTGACATATAAGCTTTGCCCAAAACTCCCTCTGTCAAAATATCTA
Organism: Aegle marmelos; assembly: GCA_030449875.1. Classification (NCBI taxonomy): domain Eukaryota; kingdom Viridiplantae; phylum Streptophyta; class Magnoliopsida; order Sapindales; family Rutaceae; genus Aegle; species Aegle marmelos. The sequence goes on from JASUUL010000115.1 coordinate 886,847, forward strand.
ATCTTGCTTATGAAGCTTTGAGTTAGAAAAATTAAGCTTAAATGCAAATGGTGAACCACAAGTAAAATCAACTTCAGCGGCTGTTTCATGGCTCTCTGCACTTTCCATGTTGAGCTTTTCCAGATATTTTATAAAATGGCTTTTTAATCTGGTCTTGGTTTATCATACAATGACTTGTGTACTGTTGATCATCCGTATTTCATATCTACAAGAGATGATTATGAGCATCTTTGTATTGCAGATAAGAGGAATCTACTGCACTTGCCTTCCAATGAAGTCTCTGGCCAAAGTGGTGGAGATTTTCTATATTACAAATGATTACAAGGATTGCAGCTATAATCAGAGTGAATGGAACGTGCAGCTTGGCTTTCCTGAGATGTCCTGAAACTTTTCCATGATTTTAAGTTTAGGAATGATTCTTTCTGGAATGTAGTCATCGCCGCGCGCACTCTGTGATTTATTGTTAATGGAAGTGGAACTGAAAAAACAAATGCTTAAACTTTACAACTCGATTGATCCATCTTGTCTTACAGCAGTTATACCAGAAGCACAAGCGTCATAAACTACTGAGTGGTTAATTTAATGCACCCGCAATGTATGCCTCAGCTTCCAAGTTTGTAAGCGTGGCTTGGGATGTTGGATTTTTGGTGCATTTTCTGTAAATACAGACGTTAATTTACTCGTCTGAGTATAAAAGTTATGGGCCGCTGACAAGGCAAAACGACGGAGACCAGATTTGGAGCACACGCCCTGTGGCTTCTCGTGCTTGTGACTGTATAGATGTTTCAACAATTGAGAATAAAACTTGCAACTCTATGTAATGGAAAGTAAGCTTCCAGAACAGAATTTCCAATGGGGCAATCAGCCCATCCGTTCTTGTTTTTCAACAAATTAATCTCCAATAAGCTGAATAGTTGGCGTTTTGATTTAGAAAAAGAGGGGGAATGACCAACAGAACAGTTTTAAGTAAATTAGCTCTTGGAAAAAATAAGCAACAGTTATCAGTAAATTAGTTCTTTCTTTCAATAAAAAAAAATTAAATAAAATTTATGAGTCTGACTAAGTAGTAGACATTCCGTACAGATGAGTCAACGTCTGTGTCAGCCTTTCACCAAATGCAACCATGCTCCTACTGTACGCCTCTTTCCCCCTGTTTTGTTTTGGACTTATTTGACACGGTCTCTGCAATTTCCCTCCCCACGCGACTTGCGATGCGCAGTTTCTTATACTCGCTTTGCTTGACTTAGACTTGTTAAGAGGTCGGGGGTACTTTTGTACTTGCATCTCCCACACCGAGCGAACGTGGAGTGTGTTGTACAAATACCCAAAAAAGTTGTGGCTCCAGATTTAAAAAAAAAAAAAAAAACAAACAAACAAACAAACTACTTGCAACACAGATTCACAGAATAATACATCGTACATTGAAGATTTGATCGGCTTCACCTCCTCTGTCTCTTTTATTATCAGATGCCCCTCTCTTTTTACCTTATTTACAGGGATTACCACTCTCGTAATTCTTCTCCTTCTAACCGATGGCGACGATGACGTCATGGTCCCCATGACACAAGTTATCGAGTCGTGGACCCATTGCTAGCCATGGGCTTCAATTGTAGTCTCCAAAAAGGCTTTCACGTTTTATGAACTGATCCTACAGCTCGGAGTACATGAATTTAATGATCAACAAATAATACAGTGGCATTCTTTGTAGCGGGTAGCAAACGCACAAAATTCAAACATGTCCAGTCATTTCCATTGAGCAAATATTTTGGGCGTACGACTGAGTTTCCGTTGTTTGCTGCATCGTTTTTTGAATGTATAGTAAAATTAAAATAAGCAATTGAGCATGCATATTTATTTTCATGTTGAAACAAAAAAACGTCACCAAAGGCAAAGGGTGCATGAATTAATTTTCCGCTGGAGCTCCCTGCAATCTGCATCAACGCACAAAAGTACTAAGGAAGTACATTTAATCTTGCACCGGCTACCAAATTAATGCGCTTGAAGAAAGCATGTGAATAGAAGAATAATCGAATGTGGAGGAGCTCACGAACTTCAAAACCCAAGCGTGTGTTTTTTTTTTTTTTTTTTTGCCCCTTTTGATTTTTATTTAATTTCTTAAAAGCATAAACGTGATGAATTGACTATTAATCAACGCTTAAACTTAATTCTTTCAGTGTTCTCCGCATGGTGGCTAGACTAGTTTATGTTTCGGTCAAATCACCGTTAACATGACGGAATCAAGAATTTGCAGTGTTCGTTTATGTGCAGTAGGCTAATTTCACAATTTAGACTATCTTTAATTTTTGTTTAAATGCGTTTATTTTCAGTAGATTTATGTGCGAGTATAGGCCAAGAGTCACTCGGCCCATGTAGGTTGGTGTCCTCATAATTATATATGGGTTGGTGTCTTCATTCCACAAAAATTTTATTGAAATTTAATTTTTTTTAATTATATATCATGAGTAGAAAACATTTTTTAAATATTAATAAAAATTAAATTTTAAATATAATTTTATAAAAATTTATATATCGATTTTAATAATAATTTGATTTATAAATATTTAAAAATTTAAGTAAAAATTTGTAAGAATTTATGTATTGATTTCAATAATAATTTAATTTGTAAATATTTAAAAATTTAAATATAATTTTATAAAAATTTATGTATTAATTTTAATAATAATTTAATTTATAAATATTTATTATAATTTTATGTAATATAAATTATAATTTTAAATAATAATTTTATATAATAAAAATATATATATAATCCAACAGTCAAAAGACTCATCAAATTAAGGACTGATACTATTTTACGATACATGTAACCAAAAACTGACCATTGTTAATAATGAAGTGATTTAAGTCCTGTCTCTTTCAACGTATGGATAACTTTCAAATTTTGGTTTTCTTTTTCTTAGTTTAAAAAATAAAGTCAGGGTTAGAAGAAAATCAAGGCAGTGAAGAAATTCATGTAAAAATCTATTGCAATTGACACGCATGATGAGCTTTCTGAGCAACTGATAAAAATATTCAGTCCAGTGGGCCCCATTTATTTTTTTTTCTTTTAAATAAGCAGAACTCGTGGCGTTAAACTGAAGGGAGAAATCAAAACTACACGCGGCAAGCATTTCTGACCACTGTTGCTATTCCCAACTCGTTGGACTAAAATTGATGAAGAAACAAGGCACCTCACGCGGGGGTAAACATGTAATTCCAACTATTTTTTATTTTTTATTTTTTCCAACTGGCCAATCACCTCTGCACAAGCCGCCTCCTTCTCATAACCCCTGTCCAAAGCAGGCTGTGAGATGAAGGATTTAATTAAAGAGAGAATGGGCTAAAGGGGGACAGTGTACAAGGCAAATTAAACGGTGGAGAAAGGAACAGTTAAAGAAAAAAACTCTGTGAGCGTTAAAAGCTAGGGTTTCGGAATTCGCATCCATTACTACTGCTACTTTCTTCTCCTTCACTGAGTTCCAGACAGCAGCTGCTGCTGCCATAGGTGAGTGATTGAGTGAGTTTTAACTGCTTAATTATCTAAAATCCCCCAAACAACCAACATGTCTCCAAAAGCCATTCATGCTTCTCATGGAGCAAAATTCACCCACAAAAATGCCTTCTTTTAAAGCATCTACTCAAAAAGAAAAGGAAAAGGCCACAGCTTTTCTTTCCCTCTACAATCTAATCTCTCCTCAAAGCTGACACGCACACATTCATTCCTCTCTCTCTCATACTTATTTTGTTCTTGCCCTCGGTCGCAGATCACAAAAACGACGCAGTTTCTCGCCGGCAGAACAAAACAGAACAAATGGTGGATTACGAATGGGGAAACCCCTCAACAGTAATGCTTGCTGGAGATGAAGCGACTCAAGAACCAAACCAGAGCCGTCAGATTTTCGATCATTACACGACACAGGAGCCTTTTAACCAACACAGTACAAACACTAACAACTACTTCCATCAACCGATTACTAACACAACCCTGTACCACCACCATCACCAACAGCCGCAGCCTCATCATCATCATCATCATAATAATTCTCACACCCTTTTCGACCCACGCGCATACACCAGCGCGTCGTCTTACGCTCCCACCCACCACTCCATGCTCTCCATCGACGCTGCCTCGGGCAGTTACTTTATAATCCCAAAAACTGAAGAAGTTTCTAGACCAGTCGATAACTTTGCTTCGAGGATTGGGTTGAATTTGGGCGGAAGGACTTATTTCTCATCAGCTGATGATGATTTTGTGAGCCGGCTTTACCGTAGGCCTAGACCGGGCGAAGCCGGTTCGGCTAACATTCCCAGGTGCCAAGCCGAGGGTTGCAGTGCCGATTTGACCCACGCCAAGCACTACCATCGCCGCCACAAGGTCTGTGAGTTTCACTCCAAGGCTTCAACGGTCATTGCTGCCGGATTGACTCAACGGTTCTGCCAGCAGTGCAGCAGGTTTTTGTTTGTCATTTTACAAAAATACCCTCCCCATGCATTCCACATTTCAGTCCACGGCTATCTAATGGCATTATTTCTTTCAATGTTTCCGATTCCCGAGGGCATTTCTGTCCGAAATATTTTCCGTTTACGTATTTAACAGAATATTAGAACCAACAACCCCCTCCCCTTCCCCTTACATGCATTTGTATTCTCACGGTGACCGCGATTTGTATTCTAAATAATCGATGCCATTATTCCATTCTGGTGAAGAGGGTTGTCGTGAGATTACGAAAATGGCGGAAACGCCCCTCGAATTATGATGCGGAACTAATGATTGGTGGTCCGTACATGGGGAAATCCCGAGGGTAGTCTCGTCTGTGAAATTTATCTTGATCTTGTCGCCACGCTTTCCATTTACGTATACCTTTCGTTCTACTTCTTATGCCATTGTTGATAAATGGAAAATTGATTTAAATTAATTCTTTGAGTTTTGATCTTTGAAAATGAAAACAGATTCCATCTTCTCTCCGAATTCGATAATGGAAAACGAAGTTGCAGAAAGAGACTAGCTGATCACAATCGTCGCAGGCGAAAATCTCAGCAACAGCCCACTACTACTACTATTCAAGATAACCAAAAGTCCCAGCTTGAATCCGAAAGTCTCGCAAGTAAACCCTAATTATAAACTTGCCACGTCCATTATTGCATGGTTTAATTAACTAATTGTTATACATGTTGAGGAAAAAAGGCAAAAAGAAGTTCTCTAATAATGCTTTTTTCCTTTTTTTACACGGGAATAATAGAGTCACCTCCAGATTCAGGAGCTCACTCGTCGTCGTCAGTGACAGTTGCTGTGTCACCGCCGAGAATGTCACTGGATTGTTTCAGGCAAAAAGCTTCTCAAGCAACTGCTTCGACTTCCGCAAGCTCACTTTTTTTCTCAAGTGGGTAACCGATATCCATGGGAGTAATTTATTTTAGCTAGCTAGCTTTTGATTAATAACGTAGTGATTAGTGAGCTGCACTACTGTCTGCCCCTCTTTTTTTTTTTTTTTTTAACTTTCAATGTTAGTTTACTCGTAAATTGGTGCTAGAAATTGCTTCATAATGAACTAATCATGGAGCATCATGCTATTGCTAATATATTTTCCTTTTGCTGGAAAATGCTGCTGCCAATTATGCGCATTTTGTGATTTTATTTATTTAACTGTTTCCTATTCATCGCCGCGTTAGGGAATTTTCCAATACAAGGGGTCTGTTTGGTTGTAGGGATAGTGCTGAGAGGCACGGGCGTGCAGGATTCTATTCATTTTGGGAATTGCATTATTGAGCTTTTGTCTGGTCCTGAGATTTTCCCGAAAAATGCAGTAAAATTTTGCGTTGTAAAAAGATGAAAATGACCACGTACGTCATACGAATCATCAGGGAAAGAAATTGAAGCGGTCTCGCTGCTGTGGTGCTGTCTCCCTTATGGAGGCTGTACTAAGCAAAGTCATTGTTGAAAGAATCGAATCAATCAGATGGGCCCAATAATCTTGATTAATTTAATTTCTGCATTTCATAATGGTTAGCGCGCGGCTGTTTTTCTTTTCTTAGTTAGAGATTTGATAGTTAATAAGAGATAGGACCCTTAATAGTTAATTAAAATATCTCCTACCTTGGTGGGTGCATCTTAATTCGAATAATTACGATTCGATTTATGGGTTCAACCAATTATTTAGGCACTACTTAATTACAGCTCGACAGGTCTACCACTTTGTTAAATATACGGGAGAGTAGTAATAGTAAGGATGATTTAAGGACACAATTAAACTATTATAATGAGCCCAATAGCCTCGCGTATTCAACCATATGAAATGTATGCATGTACAACATCAACTCGCCAAAACTTACCTAAACTTTTGTGCATCTTAAATGCAGTAGGGGACTTTATATTATTAATGTCTTTAGATCTTCAAATGATGCCAATATGAAGTGGCTAATATAATATAACATATAAGTGACCTAAGACTAAAAACAAATTATTTCTCCGAGAAGAAGTATTTGGTCGTTCTGAAACTACCATGTCATTAACCAACCATCTAATAATTAGGGGACACCACATATATTCTCATCCATTCTTGTTTGGGAGCCGAGGTCCTTATCAACTAAAGAACTATGGAGATGAGATATAGTTAAACTCCTTGAACGGCACGCAGACGTATGAAAGTGAAGACGATACATAAGTACAAATTAATAGCTATGGAGATGCATGCATTATCAATTAATTGCTTACTTTCTTTATCATCAAATGCATGCAAACTGCCACAGTCACGTCAAGACCAAAGATAAAGTTACACTCTTTGTCCCAGGAATGATGATTGATGATTATAAATGTGATACTGAGGGATCTTATATATGTTTGTTTCTTCTTTTACATTTGATCCCCTGCTTTTTGCTAGCTCTTGAAAGATATTAATTGTGGCTGCTAATTAGGAAGCCTCTTTGCAGCTTCGAGGAAATTGAGCAGTGGGTCCTTTCATTTCAGTGTCTTGTGTCCACATCTGAGTTGATACTCAATGTATGCTAGCTCTTTGATTCACAAAAAGCCATTATGGATTAAACAGAGTCTAAATTTTTCTTTAATTAGTGCTCAGTATTTGGGTTTGAGTGTGAAATTGGCCATGACGTGTAAAATACAACGTCTGTGATTACAAAAAGTATACAAGGTACTTAATTTATTTTTATTTTATTTTTTTGAATTTTACTCTCACAACTGTATATGTAGACTCTCTACTTTATAAGAAGGTGATAACGTGTCGAACAATTTATTAATCCTCGAGCATTGATTTCATTGGATGCATCTACCGGATAATTTTTGGACTAGATGGCTTGTTTGCAATATTAACATGATAATTTGAAAATTCAAAATTTTTATCAAATTTTGAATCACTCGTGCTTGCATTAGGCCCATCAACCTTCTTCGTAATGTTATTTTGGTATAACATAACAGTGTATAAAAATTAGGTCAGAAATAGAATTGTGCATGACCCACGTAATTTGCGACTCAAAATTTTAGCTGCGGGCTCTTAGTAGAGATGACAGAAAAATCTGCCCGGACCGAATCCGAACCGGACCAGGCGTATGCGGTTCGGGTTGGATGCATAAAAAAAGCGAGTCCAAGCATTGATTTTCAATGCCCGGCTGCTTCCAGGCATGGGTCCGGTCACAAAACCAAGATCCGAAACTCAGACCCGTGCCCGATTTTTTATTAAGTAAAAAAAAGCAGAAAAAGAATGTGAGTCTAGGAATTATCGGTTAGCTGTTTGTACGTTATCGATTCACCGTTAAATTTCAGTAACTTATAAAACAAAATGTTTAATCGGTTTGCTTTAAACGATAAAGGATTAACAAGATTTGACAGTCTAGATATTATCAATTAGCCATTATATATTAACGGTTCGCCGTTAAATTCCAGCAACTTATAAAACAAAATGCTTAACCGGTTTGCTTTAAACGGTAAAGGATTAACAAGATTTGACAGTCTGGATATTATCGGTTAGCCGTTATATATTAACGGTTCACTTTAAATTCCAGCAACTTATAAAACAAAATACTTAATCGGTTTGTTTTAAACAATAAAGGATTAACAAAATTTGACAGTCTGGATATTATCGGTTAGCTATTATATATTAACGGTTAGCCGTTAAATTCCAGCAATTTATAAAACAAAATACTTAACCGGTTTGCTTTAAACGGTAAAGAATTAGCACACGACAGAGGTTTGAATATTATCGGTTAACCGTTAAAATTAACGGTTCACCGTTTACCTTTAGTGAGTTTAGAAGTTTATTGGTTAAGGCTTAAGAAATAAACATTTTCTAAGCATAAAGGTTAGGCTTTAACCTAAACGGTTAGCCGTTAAAAACAACGGTTAGCCGTTTACATTCAAAGGCTGATTTTTACTAAGTTATAAAACAATCGGTTGAAGAACATATACTTTTACAGAAATGTTGTAGTTTATCTAAAACTTGTAAACACACACAGAAAGTTTTTTGGCTTTCAAGAAAATATTTGAAATTGTGCAACTCCAACAAATTTATCAAAAGAGATTAAGGTTTGTTATCATTAAAATCAATAAAAAGAATATTTACATGTTAACAAAATAGTTAAGATGTTATAACAATTTATTATAGAATTTTTTCCCTTTTTAATTTAAAAAATTCTGTTAGATGGTTACCTATGCTTATTTTGGATTTTTTAAAAGTAAACACTTAGAAACAATTGTTTTGGTTTTGGAGTGTTATTGGTTTGTTAGAAGTGAATTATTTTGGCTTTTTTTTTTCCTAAGTGATTTCACCTTTGAAAATCCGGGTAGAGAAAACCCGGAAAAAGCCCGTGCCTGGATAGTAGCAGGCATGTGCCCAGTCCACATAAAAAAATTCAGGCACAATCCGGGTCCGGGCACTTAAGTGTGGCATGTGGGTAGGTCTCGGGCATCCCCAAACCCAGACCCGACCCGGACTTTTGCTATCTTTAGCTCCTAGGAACCCATCTTCTTTCGGGGTGAAATCTTTATTTCTTTAATTTGGAAAATGAAAATAATTTTTCGTTTGTTCAAGTCAATTAACAATCTGCTTTTTATAACTAAGGGTGTTCGCAAGTCGAATTTTACGGATTATAAATTTTTAATTCAAATCCAATTCATACATCTGCAGATCAGATGCAGATTTAACTCAATCTATATTTGATCCACGACTTTATTGATTATAAATTTTCAATCCAATCTAATCCACAGATTGATAAATTTTAAAAAGATGACACATTTTTTAAAAATACTCAAGAGAGTAACAAATTATTAACTTTTTATTAACTTTAATATAAACAGTAAATTAATTATAAAATGACATTTTTCACTTAAAATTAATTATAAAATGATGTTTTTAACCCTATAATAGCTATAAAGTAATATTTCCATCCATACAATTAGTTACAAAATATGTTTTTGTCCCTACTGAATTATTATTTATTTTTTAAATAAAAATTATAAAAAATCATTTAACTGTAATGAATATACTTTCTTTATTAGTTAAACCAAACAAATCCTTTTAAAAAAATCTTTTTTGTTGAATCAAACTTTGCTATTAAATTGAATAAGACAATCTTGTTTGATTCAACAATTTTTTTTAAAAAAGAATTGTATGATTTAACCCAAAAAAACCATTAATTACATACAGATATAAATGTTTTATAATTTTTCTATTTAAAAAATAAAAATAATTGTGTAAGGGAAAAAATATATTTTGCAACTAATTTTGGGATAAAAATATTATTTTATAATTATTATGGAGGCAATAATGTCATTTTATAATTAATTATAAGGGTAGAGGTGTTATTTTATAATCAATATACTATTCACTTTAAAACTAACGGTTTGTCAAGACTTTAAATATTTTTAAAAAATGTGTCACATTTTTAAAATTGATCAAAACATATGACCCTCAATGGTAATTAAGCTAAAATTAAATAAGATTTAAATAAATTATTTTTTCAAATAAAGTAAGAAAATAAATTTAAAATTTCAAAATATAATAAACAAAAAAAATCTGATTTATTTAGATCAGTAAATGAAAATTAATTGTTTAAGAAGATATATTTATTTATTTATTTTTATATTATGTTATTATAAAATAAGATATAATACAATGTTAATGTAATTATATTTTAAATTATTTATTTATTAGTAAATACTAATATCATATTTACAAGTTTAATTTTTACTTAAATAAATTTTTTTGTGGATTCATGGATTTTTTTCAGATTTATAGAAATAAATTTATATTCAATCCATAACTGCGAACTTTTAAATTTTCAATTCAATCCAATCCACTAATCCATTAATTGAATTTTCATGAATAAGATTTCTATGGATCTTATGGACTGAGCAGATTGGATTGAATTAGATTTTAAACATTCTTATTTATAACTACTGTAATCAGCAATACTCAAAAAATTGATAGGTTAAAAGTTAAATTTTACAAGAGATGTGGATGACAAAACTCATCTGAATAGATAAATGTTGCAATGTTTTCTGATAGCGCGTTGAAAACGGATCTACAATAGGTGAAATGCTGGAAATCCCATCTCAGTCATTATAACTATCTACTAATGTTTGGATAAAGGTGTCTTTCTTGCACTTTGGATCTTAATAAAGTTATGGTTGGTTTGTTGAAATATAAGAAGAGGAGAGGAGGGGAAAAAGAAATAAAGAGGAAAAAATAAATTTTATATTAAACCGGGCAATTAAAAATGAGATTAATCATTTTTTATATCATTTTCTCTCTCAATCTTTCCTTTCCATTCCTATCATTTCTTTCAACCAAATATTACCTATGAGTTATGTCCTCTTACCCGGCGCAAGGAGGCAAATCTAGATACCGACAAAAGGAGAATTTGCATGGAGACTCTGCTCATGGTGTTTTTCTTTTATATATTTTATACATAAATTAAAAAAGTAAATTTCATAGGCATGGGATTGTAAAATCTATCGATATGTTGAAACCCTAATACATCCGCATCATATGAAAATCAAATGAAAGAAAGACAAGTGGTCCAAACAATCAAATGAAAATCGAAGAAAGAGGGAAGGGCCAACATGAAACTGAATAAAATAAATAGGAACGCCAAGCTTTTTCTTAATCTTAAGACAAAGGCATGAAAGGTACAAATGCCTCATTGACCACATACAGCACTTACCTCAGTTTCCCATTCCCGGTTTCTATTTCGAGTTTCTTTATATTTTTTCTCTTTTTTTTTTTTTGGGGTGGATTTTTTTCTCTTTTTGTGTTTTTTTTGGGGGTCCCTAAAATTTTGCATTTTCTTATATGAGGACAAAGTTTGCTAAATACTTCCACCCACGAAATGATCAAATTACTCCTACAAATAAAATAACGAAATTTGGAATTCTAAATAGTATTGCTGAATGTCCAAATTACCCTTAAACGTATGAATTTAAAACATTCATAATACTGGAAGGGAATGTAAATAGACGCTAGACAATACTCTGGCCAATGCAGCACTGAGACAGGGGCTGCCTTGAAGCAAATGACCAAACTATTCACAACTTGTGAAGCTGCAGAAAGATAAAGGAGTTGGATGAAGATAGATAAGAGTTAACGCCATTTTGTTTTCATTCGAGCGTGGGTCCCACAGATGACGTCTTTTCCATCTCAATTACTACTGGGCCTAACCCTGCGAACAGATCATCATCATCATCTTAACACTTTGTGAGGGAAATTGGACGGGCCCATATTCTTTAAATGCAACTACTAACTCGACTGCAGCTGTTGATAGAGAAATGCTTTTCAAGGCCCTGCACGTGGTGAGCTTTCTTTTTGCTAACAGAGATGTTTGCGGGCCCGGCGTCCGATATGCGTTGATTTGGAGTTGCAGGATCACGGGCCATGAACGTGGTCGATTGATCATAATTCATACAGTCATTCACTCATACTCACACACTTATTGTCCTTTGTGGGGACTTGGCCAACAATTTTGATTTCGTCGGCAGTTGTTGTTGCTAACCCTAATGCGCGACTCGTGAGAGATATTTTCTGTTCTTCTTTCCCCTTTTTTTTTAATTTTTTATTCTTTTGTTTTCTTTTTCTTTGACAAATTTTAGAAGCTTTGTCCTCATTTTCAATGTCCTAAGGTTTGCATTGCATCGAGACTAATATTAGACCGACCAAAATACTCTTTTTGAGAAAATACTTAACTCTTTTATTTGTGTTTGGAAAATGAGTGACTACCTAACATGAAAACTAAACTTGAATGTAGTGTTCAGATAAAAGTATTTAATTTTATTTAATATTTTAGCCCAGGTGTAATTCCTATTGTTTAAGCTTTTAAATTATTATTTTTTAACACAAATTAAATTCACAAAGAGTGGATTGGTACCTTTGAATGGATCTTTAGTATTGTTGAGTTTTATCTCACGCCAATTATTATAGGAGAGTCACTTGACTTTATATTTAGAATAACTAGTTCTCTTACTCAATAAATTAATCTTTTAAGTCAAATATATAAAAATTATGAAGCTAGCCTCTCAATTGAAACAAGTCTAAAAGAACATATGAAATTAAGATATTAAAGAATTTTTCATGTACGTTGATATTTGGCCCCTTACCTTCAAAATTAAATTCTTAGTTAAGCCAATTGGTTTTTCCACAAAATAAGTAAAGACTCAAGACTTGTCTCTATGACTTTTGTTGAGCCTTTCTCTAATAATCTAAGTTAACGTTTGAAGGTTCTTAAACCTCCACTCACATAATTCATGATATCTAAATGAAAAATGGATAAAGAGTTTTATCTAACTTTCTTTGTTAATTCTGAAAGTATATTGAGATTTTTAATGATTCTTTTGAATTGTACTCAATCGTGTACTTGAAAAAGATACTTTGACACTTAAATAAATAGTATGATTGAGGAATTTTCTAGATTTTAATATTTCTTAACTAAATTTTTTAGAATAGCTAAAAGATCATCTCTTATTTTTTTGGCCTTTACTTATAGATAATGAGACATAAATTTGGAGGAAATTTCATTTCAGATCTAAATCCTCATCCTCTATTTTCCATATTCAACTTACACTGTTGGATTTGCTAAGTGTTTTTTTCTAGATTGAAATTTGTTTACACATGATTTCATTAGTAATCAAGCGTTGCTAATTTTCAGAGTGTCTAGGTCAATCATCATTAATTTTCTCTGGACCTTTCACACAAATCATCCAATGAATATTGAGCTCAAATATGAGATTGAACATACTTCACGTCCGATATTAATTTATGATCTAGAATTAATATGACCAAATTTCAAGTGGTCTCTAATATGGAACCAACATAAAATATATCCATTTTGTGAATTAATAATTTTTAATGCAGATGTGGCGTGCAAGGTAAGTAGCTATATTTTCTAGCGCTTACAATGTTGTTGGATCAAGTGTTTGCATATAGAATTTCTTAATGTTTCATCTCTAGTTTCTGTGAACTTGAAAGGTATGCTCGGCTGGTACCCAAAGGACAAAGTTACTCTTAAATCTGGTCCTTTTGAATTGTATAATTATCCCTGTACGTAATTTAGGAAATTTTAATTATAAGTCTCAATTAATAAAGGAAAATAGATTGATAGTTTGGTAGTACATTGAATCAAATATTATTGAAGCCTCTACATTCTCTCTCCAATAGATTTTGAATGCGGTCAACCTACTCATTACCAGAGGCAGAATAACTGTGGATGGTCATGCGTTAACAAGCACATTAACTAAATTACCAGGAGAGTAGCTTTACAAATCAAAATATAAGTCATTTGGAACTTTCAATATAATTATTAAGTTGTAGTTGTAGATGATGGGTCCAAGCTATGATATCTTCTTAAGCAGACACTTGCATGTGCGTTCATATGTTGAAATTTCTCCACGAAACATTGCAAGTACTCCGTGAACCCACTGTCAGGAATTCAGAATATTGATCTCAATCAGCCACATCACATAATTTTACACTCAACTTTTCCCCCCTTTATCAAGATGGGTTACCATAATAAAACTGCAACAATTTCTGATACGCTAGTTACCAGTGCTTTTGAATGTGAAAGAACACAGCTAGTTGCCCGTAAATAAAAGAGATGCAAATTTATCATACGATTGTTTCGGCGGCATGGAGAATTAATGGGCACCCGTTGTTATCTGCTGATTCCACTTTCAATGCCAATGCAGAGCCATAACTAATTTACTAAACTGCTGGCTTCCGAAACTTTGAAATCAACATGAAAATACCCAAGTCACATAAAAAGGGATCATTCTATTTTCAGCTTAAAAGTGTGTCGTCCGATCAACTTTTGATTTTGTGGCCATGCACAAGGCATTTAATAGATGCTGCAGGTATGGTCCTGGCATATTTTCAACAATGTAAACATAAATAAGCCTTTAAGATGAATGTAACTAATTTCCTCACCCAAAAAATTTTAATTTGCGCACTTCACAGCTTTGAATTCAAATGGACCTATTTTTGCATCGAATCACCTAGTTAATTTTTCTTTCTTTCTTTCTTTTTCTTTTTTTGACGATTTTTTGTACAAAAGTTAAATGTCTCACGATTTAAAAAAGTGCGAACATGGCAACAGGGAAAGACAAGTGGAGGCGTAAACACTCTGGCTTGTTACTTCTGCAAACATTAAATTTATTATGAAAGATAAGGTACTATAAGTTTATAACATGCAATATAACAGATTCAGCCTTAATTAAATAGAAAGCTTGAAGATATGTATCAGCGAGTTCGGCAGAAAAGGGCTTGGGATCTTTGCACTGCCACAATGAAGAGACCACCATGAAAATTGCGTCAGGAAATTAACTTTTTCATAGAAGTTACATAGCGATTATTGGATGAAGAAAAAAAGTTATTGTTCTCATTGAAATGATGAACTAATCAATACAGTTCTACAACACTTGGCCACACAATAAGCTAGCTAAAGTGTAGTTCTCTTCATCAAATGTACAAAATAAATCAAAATTATAGCAAATCAACAAGAGCTTAATACACAAAAATTACTTTTTAAACTAGATGGTCACCTTCCAAGGATCTCCAAATTTCAGAACACTCTTCTTCTTCATCTTTAGTTTTTCCCTTCACTGACAAGAACCCCAAATCTTCAGTTGGTGCTTGCATTAGGTCTAGTGTGACATGTGTGTTAGTTTGGTGGTATTGGCCCCAGTTATGCTGCTCAGTTAACATCTGGTATTGGTGGCTGCTTGTCATAGAATTGGAGCACACCATTGGGGTCTCCACGTCATTTGCAAGATGTAAATGCCAATCACGGCCGTCAAGTATGAGATGCCGAGTAACAATGGCCGCACGGTTTTCAGCTATAAGCTCACGCAATGCAGCACTGCATCTTGAAGAGAGGTCGGATGAAGAAACCCACGATTCAGCCTTTGATGACAGAAGAGAGAGAGCACGTCCCCTTGGCAATGGAAATGGAAATCTCCCAGTCATCAACTCGTTTACTGCTATTAGAGAAATAAATTTACTTCTTGATCGGCTTTCTAAAGTCACAATAGCATTGAATTATTGAGCAAATGCTTTTCGTCTTAAGTATTTCTAAAATAGAACAATGTAATATTACTAAAGACAGAATCAAACCAAACAAACATTTAATTTACACACTTCATGCTTATTTGTCATTTTGGATCAAAATCTTGATATTGGTTTAATGTATAAGCTAATCTATCATAATGCTAAGTACCTTTATAAGTTGCTTATGATGGACATAGACGAATAGTGGGGAACAAGTTAAGAAATCCTTCTAGTACACATTATTACAGAAATTTTGTCTAGCCACTAAAGAGATTACAGTGTTACAGAATATACAAAAACATGGAAATGAAAGTAAAAGAAAAATTGGATGAGGTAAACTTGATGTATATCTAATTTTACTATTCGGTGTATAATTGAAAAGAAGATGCCAACAACCAAAAAAAAAAAAAAAACAGATTGAACGAACAAACTTCACTAAAACTGTATATTTCCAAAATTCATAAAATCTGGGTCACAGAAATTAACTCCTCAATATAGACTCTAATGCCTGAAGCTGATTGTAAGTGGGCAACCAAATTCAAAGACAAATATGTTGTCTCATAAAATCTTCAGTACTGTGAGAATGAGACTTTAAAGAATTTTAAAAGAACTAGAATCCCTTTAAGAGCCCCCTTAAGTTGTGCAAGTTGAGTTCTATTAACAGGATGATTATAAACTGTCATCAAAATAAAATCTTACAGGATCCTCTACATTCACAACTGAACAAACTGCAACGATACAGCTACAAAATTTCAATTTCATATCAGTACAATTACAATTTAATTTTCCAGTTTCTGCATATATAATTTCACTGCAATCAATTGACTTAAACATAATAGGAAATGTATAGATTAATGTGACGCTAATAGATTTTGATATTACTTTGCCTCTATTCATCCCCTAGTATCACAAGTGCTTCTATTATTATTATTTTTTAAATAATTCTCTATCAAGGGAGGCAAATAAATAAACCTGGAAAAGTTAATGACCCATTTTATGTAAACTGCTAATTTTAAATGAGCTAATGTTTATTATAAGAAAGGTCAGGTGAATCAAATAACCACATGTTTCTTTTCATTTTTACAAAAGTTGCTGATATTTTAGTCCCGAGAAAAATCCTTGGAAAGGATGAAAGGATGGAAAGAATTAAAGAGAAAATTATTCAAATATGAAACTTGTGATGCAATAATAAAAAAATTATTATTTGTTTCTAGGAGACAGAGACAGAGACAGACACTTTGTGACTGCCTAATTAGAGGGAATTAATATTAAAATTAACAAAAATTTCAAAAGAAACTGGAACGTCCCTTGATATAAACCCATGTGCACCTTGGAAAAGCAGAATAATAATCCCTTATTGAAGATTTTAAAGATTAATTAATACAAAGAAGATAAATTTCGTTTTTATTTATTATGAATAAGACTACTCAATTTATTTAAAGAATGAAAATATTAAAAAAAAGTACAAGTACTATAATTCGAAATCTGATTAATTTAATCAATGTAAACATTAATTGAAAATTAATTTTAATATTAATTAATAATCAATCATTAAATTGATTGACAAAATAAACACAATCAATGTTGGCGATCAATTATCTTTATCATTGTCTTTATCTTGATTCTTATCAAGCAAGTTATCATTTTAGTAGAAATGATCATACAGCCACGTGCAGCTCGTGCCAGGAAATAAAAATAAGAAAACTTCACAAGAGCCGATTGAAATTTGAACACAGGAAAAGGTATAATTAATAAAATTAAACAAAAGAGGTACCTTGAGAAGAGTTCCGTGAAAGAGAATCGTGAGAGCTCTTTCTTCTACGCTCATTGTGGCCTGCCAGTCTCCTTCTGCAACTCCTCTTAGAGTCGTCAAATTCTGACACCACATGAAATCTATACATGCATGCTTCGCATTAATTACCAAATACAATCATAAAGATCATTTCGAATCTTTAAAATGGTAAATTTTCCCCAAATAAAAAGATATTAAAAACTAAAAATGGGGGGAACAAATCAAAGGATTTACGGAACAGTAATTGAAAGATTTCAAAAATTGAAACGACCCAGAAGCGAAGAGATATGATAAAAGTTACCTGCTACACTGTTGACAGAACCGCTGCTCTAACCCGAGAACCTTAACCTTTGGAGCCTTAGAGTGCACTTCACAAACTTTATGCCTTCTGTGATAGTCCTTGGCGTTGATCAGAGGCACGTGGCACCCCTCAACTTGACATCTAGGCACCGTAGCCGTGGAGGTCACCAGAACGGGGGAGGAAGAAGAGGGACCCACACCACCACCACCACCACCACCAGCACTGGCAAATGCATAGTAGGGTTTCCCCTTTTTGACCATTGAAAATCCTTGGTCGCCTATTGACGTTGCTGTAGCATCCTCGAAGTAGTGCCTCTTTCCGAGTTTCAAACACATGAGGTGTGGATCGGGGTGCAAGTTTGACCCATCACCGGCGTAAAGAGACTGGCTGTGGGGAAACATGAGCGCGTGTGCTGCATTTCCTTCTGATGCGTGCGTGGTGTTTGTTACCTCCGCCGTAGCGTACAAGCTGCTACTGTTACCCAAATCAAACCTTGAATGATTGTTAAGCGCCCACATATTTTCCCAGGCAAGGTTGTTACTGTTATTATTATTACTATTACCGGTATCCTCTCTAATGACGATGTTCCCGCCAATTTCCATTTCTCTCTAAAAGTGCTTGTTAATTTACAGTTCGATTGGATAAATTAGCTCGAGCTTTGCTGCTTTTGTGCATACTAGCGGTAAGATATTTTGCAGATTGCTGGCTGCTATTTAATTTAAGAGGCTGAGAGTAAAGTAAGCTGCGGCACGTGAGGTGGGATAAAGCACGTGCGATAGTTGCATGTTAATTTACTGATTGATTTTTGAAGAATCAGCTTTGGCCTTCGAGGCTGTGAGGTGCAATTAGTGAGAGAGAGAGAGAGAGAGAGTTAGTATGCGTGTGATGATAAGACCAGAGAGGATCAGTTAGGTGACCAGAAGACAGACTCAGACTCCATTACCTTTTTCCCCCACCTTTGGGGTTTTGTTATGTTTTAAAGCTGAAGGTTTTGTGTCCATTATATATAACAGAAGCCATATGCACGCGCGGTTAACGGATCGTGTCCTACACTGTCTCATTGCTGTTACTTTTGCATGCATGTTTCACGTAAAATTTCAGCCGAATCTTATGTTTTGACGGTTACGTTCCACTTATCTTTGCATGTGAGGGTAAATATTCTACCTACAAGTAAGAAATCTATACACAATTACAATCTCTTGGGATTGGCCACGCAATTTTAATTTCTTCATAATATTCGAATTTTTTAGTTTATTATTGCACATTTAGATTTCTTTTATAGTACTAATTGATAATCAAAATGAGCATAAATAAGAGTAGAGAATGGTAACACAATAAATGATAAACTTAAATTGTAATAATCAAAATCAAAGTGATTATTTCTATTTATGTATTTATTTTGTCTTAAAATCAGAATAAATTATTTTAAATTATTAAAATACACTAAGTTGTTTTTTGTTGTTGTTGTTGTTGTTATTATTATTATTCTATTGTTATTAATGATTGTTGTCAGTAACAACAAAAATAAAATTATTTTTTACTAATTAGCAAATGGAGTGGTTAGACAATCGGCAAGAGGGAACGAAGCTCGGACGGTGGCAGCGATGATCGTGGGTACTGCATAAGACTGATAATCTGTATTGATGTAAGGCTCTGCTGCGCTTACAGGATCTACATGCGATGGTGATGCACGATGATCAAGTCTATTGCATTCAATAACTAGCATGCGATGGTCATGACCGTCATTTTAATCCGCGAGGCTGGCGATTGACCATGGCTGCCATACTTTTTCTTTTTTTTAGCTAAGGATATAATTGAGTTTATAAATTTTCTTTTAAGGGGTAAAATTGTTAGTTTTAAAAGTGAGTCTGATTCTCAACTTCCTTTAAAAATTAAACTCTCATTTTCTAATCATATTCTTGATTCTGATTTTTATTTTTATTTTTTTATAAAATAAATACGGTTAATTATTCGATTCTGAATTTCCATTCATTAATTTATTAAAAAGTAATCAAATCGTTATTTTAGGAGCTGAGCCCACTCCCGCTAATTTAAAGTTTTAAACTTGGGCTGGGCCCATTAGTCCAGCATCGTTAAATGTCAGCCTTCGTGTCAGTATTATAAGTTTTATTATTTATTATTATTATTATTATTTTGTTTACAAGAAGTCCATTCATTCATTTAAAGCAACACAGACTGTAAAGTATTTGTATACGATCATCAGTTAGGCCAAGCCATACACGTGTCTAGAAACGGGCGCCACCGATAGGTGGATGCGTATCTGCCTTTTAACTACAGCAAAAAAATTGACCACGTTGACTAGACTGTGACCACTCCTTAGCTTTTCCACTTTTTTTTTTAAATTTTGTTAAGTTTCAGTAATTTATAATTAATTTAAAATTATATAAATAATATATATTATATAATTTTAAATTAATTGTAAATTACAACAACTGTAATTTAAAAATCTCACTTTTAAATTATTATAAACTTAAGATTTATACCCACCGGTGGCGGGAGGGATCCCTACTCCAATATTTAGAAAGGCATTTATCTTTATTTTTAATTATGAGAGGAAAAAAAATTATTTAAATCACTAGCGTGAAGGACCCCAGCCAGTGCCCACAATGTCATTAATGGGGCAGTGGCTGCCACCAAAGTCTTGGTGCCCTTTGCTTTTTACCCATTTGATCGGTAAGAAACTGCGCTGTGCGTAACATTTTTCTGCAAATTAAATGGAACCACCGGCAAAAACTAAAACCGAGACCAGGCAACAATAAGCGAGAAGCCATGCTTCCGTAATTTACCCCCGTTTTGCCCCGTGCCCATTCAATAGTCCACGCGCCATTTGCCAATTCTGTATAACACTAGCATTTGAAATTTTTAGTTTATTTTATTTTTTTTGAAGGAAGCATTTGAAATTACTTATACAAGAAATGAACACGGTACTTTTAACAGTTTCCTTTGGATTTTCTTATTTTTCATATAATAACACAGTCTTTATTTTATTTCCAAACATGTCCAATTCAACCCTATTTTTCTTTTTTCAATTAGAGTTGGAAACTTGTTTTACAACACGATTAAACCGTATAATTATTGAATAAAATGAAATCATTAGGAACTAAGATAATACTACTACCTTATTATATAAAACTATTATGATTTGATTTAAGTAAAAGAAAAATATGTCAATATATTATAACATTGTTATTAATATCAGAAATTTACAAATTGACAAATAGTTAAAACTAATAATATCTTCATAATTTCATATTTTATTTTCAGACAATTATATCTGCTCTTTTCCTATTTAGTATGTTAAATTATTTAAATATTTCATTTTCTCTATCAATAAAATAAAAAAAATCATAAAAATTTTTGACAATTTTAATAATTTACAAGCTTATTTGTTATATATAATAGGGGAGTTTTGTTATTTGACTCTTTGATATTCGTGTTTTTCTATTTTTTGATATTGTTCCCATATTAAAAAAGTTATAATAAATATATAAATTAGCCCTAATCGATTGTGGTTAAAAATGTAATATGAAAATAGGACCTGACACTGATGGGCACTTGTCGATGTCAAGACTTTTTGCATAGTTGTTAAAGAAAAAAAATGGGCAAGACTTGCTGTAATTAATTGGGAAAAAAAAATCGAACTATTATTGATCAGATGTTCTCAAGCAAATTCGATTATTTATTTACATACTCCAAAGTTCAGATAAAGGCTGCATTTTTTCCGATTGCTGACCCCTCTCTGGGGTGTCATAAAGATGTATCATTTAAAAGTCTGAGATCGATATTGTTTTGTCACCGGGTATCCAAAGAATCGTAGGACCCGAATTTAATTAAAGGCTGCCACGTGTACGGCTATTATTATCCAGCTTTATTATTGAAATAAATAAGTAACGCTACAGAAAAGTTTATAACATACAACGATAGAGTTCCTGAAAAGCAGGGAAAAAAACTTGAACTCTGTACTTGGTTAAGTGGGAGTTTGACACGTGTACGTCAGCAAACTTGGGCTCCAAATTCTCATCCCCCCCGTACTCTACAGAACTCCTTGAAGCAACTCAGAGACGTGGCAAGTCTGAGACTACATTGTTTCTTTTAATGAAACACGTTATAAGATTACAAACTAAAGAAAAATGAAAGAAGGACATGGGAGGAGGGGACCATTTTTCTTTTTTCCCTAATTTTTTTGGGAGTTTTAATTTGGGACCATTTGTACATTCTCATTTGCTCTTGGTTCCAGAGCTCTAGATCCCGAGTTGGATTTAAAAAGGAAAAATTATTGGGTAATTCATTTAACTTGAAGCTAACCTATAGGGCGTTGAACAAAATTGAAAAGATAAAGACGACTACCGTAGCATACTGTCGTCCGCACTTTCAAAATCCCTGGGGTTTATTAATCTTTTTTCTTTTGTGTTATTGACTCTTCAAGATTTCATTCATGTCTCCCAATTTATCCAAAATTACATAAAATATCGTAAAACTTAGGGTGTGAAACTGTTAACAAAGCAAAACCTCGAAGTTTAACATAAAAAAAAAAATTTATAAATTTTCAGTAAAGAGTGGAGGCGTTGTAGCAAACAGAAAAGACTAGCCATTGCCTCATTGATTTGGAACTGACAAGAAACAACGGTGATTAATTTTGTTTAGCTTTGTTACATAGAAACTAGTAATTTTAGGTAATACACAGTTGATGGTATTTCACAAGGCCGTAGTTAAAAATGAAAAAGAAAATATATGGTGCCGATTCAAGAAAGTCCAATCAAGCTGAGTCAAGATGGGGCCAATTTCACTGCACGTCTCTCTGTCTGCGTGAATTTATTCACAAAAGAAGCAAAAGTGCACAACTGGATTTCAACCATAAATGGGGCCTCATCTTTACTGTCGACCTCCACCAAAGAAAACAAATGCATCAATAATTCACACATTGAATGTAGCTTTGTGGCTTCAGCCTTCGTACTTCCACGAAATTTCTGTTTTTAACAACTCAACTCTCTTGGGGCCATCCAATAATGGAAGCATTTTAAGCCTCAACTTTTATAGTGCATGGCTAAAAGGCTTAATATCAATTTGTTTATCATGGAGATATGAAGCGTGCATGTTGCATGCCGGGATGCCGGCTCACTTTTACATTTTTTCTTTTTGCCCTTTTTTTTTTTTTTTTTAGATGATGCCGGCTTACTTGTTTCGGCTGGCCAGGGGCAACGATGTTTTAGGTAGCTGGGTCGGTATCAATATCAATAATGGGCCCTTTTATATCTTGAAATCTAGGCATTTAGGCCCAATGTCTTTTTAATGATTCCAATCTCTGAGGTTCGGAATATGTTTTAGTTCTCGATTTGATTTAGCTTTATGATGGGATAACACATTACTTGTAAATTTTCATTACTTGTAAATTTTATCAGTTTTTTACATGAAATTTCAATCGGTGAAATCTCTCAAGTGAACACAAGAGATTTAGAATTCGAAAAAAATTGGGTTAGTAATAGACCAAAACTTGCAACTGTGGTACTATAAGTGAAAAAATTAAAAGTTTTAGTAATGGAAAACAAAGTTTAATTCATGTTGTTGAGTGTTAAAAAGTGTATATTTATAAAGGAGAAAATTATCATTTTACACTTTAAGTCTCACTAACATTGCTACTTTTATTTATTTAAATATTTTGTTATTTAATTATATGTGTTTTATTATAATTATGTATTTTAGGGGTATCATGATCGTTTCATAATGAACGAGTGATCAGACAGCAAAATGGACGTCATATTTGGATTCAGAACGGTTGAAAACTTTAAGAGGAGTATTAAAGGAAAAAGTCGCTGTTCACATATACGGTACTGCTCACGGTACTGATCACGACACTGTTCATATTTACGGACCGATGATGTGACAACTACCTATGACGTGGCAGTATATGATTAGATAAATTATCTGGTATTGACTGCTTATGTGGCGTTGACCGATGACGTGGCATCGACTGATGATGTGTCACGATCTTATTGAGCTAAATTTCTTATATACTGTAGATCGATGACATGGCAACATCTCAGTGGAGAAAAAATCATGTATACAGTACATGCACATACATGAGATTATTTACTATTCAAACAGCGTTACTGTTCAAACATTGACGGTTGACTATTGACTGATGACATGACGCAATCCTGAGTGTCCAAACTGTTTTTAATTCGATGGTCACGATTTACTCAATGTATCTATAAAAAAGGGGCTCTCCCCCTTAATTTGACACCCTTGAATTCATTTTTAAACTTAGATTTTTGTAATTTCCTCTTTATTTTATAGTTTCTTTGTATTTTAATAAAATTTTCTTTTTATCCCTAGTTAAAAAATGAGTAGCTAATTTTCTTTTAAGCTTGGGTTGAAGGTGAAGTCTCAACATGTCCTATGGGCTTAATTTGGTAAATTTACTTTTTCTTCTCCTCTAATATTTGTGGTTGTTTTGACTTTTCATCAACAAATAATAATAGTCCTGTTTAGATACCGCCCTGGTTAAACCGACACCCTAGTATAAGATTATTATTATTTGGCACGATAAGCCCTTGGCACCATATTTATTTGAGTGTGGTTCATGAGGTGTGGAATCACCCCTTATGATTTAATTGGCATTAATATAGAATATTTAACCCATGGAGCATATTGATGCAGATCCGGATACCCAAGCATGTCATTTCAATAGATTTCGAGTTCAATTTAATTCATGCCATTATAATTTAAATTTAAGCATAATTTACATTAATTTCACTACAAATTTAT
The DNA here is from genome assembly GCA_030449875.1 of Aegle marmelos. Taxonomy (NCBI): domain Eukaryota; kingdom Viridiplantae; phylum Streptophyta; class Magnoliopsida; order Sapindales; family Rutaceae; genus Aegle; species Aegle marmelos. The sequence continues at coordinate 911,265 of JASUUL010000115.1, forward strand.
TCACTCATTAAAGAAAATTAATTCTGCACATAATTAAAATCAACCTCCTTGTGGGATCGACACTCGTCACCGTCAATCTATTCTACAATAGATTCGTGCGCTTACAATTTCAATAAAATTTGCATAACACATGCAACATGACATCATCAAAGTAATGAGTGTAGGTTTGTGAACTTTGTGTCCCTGTTATGGCTGTGACTCTATTCTCTTTCCAATTGCATAAGAGTGGATAACTGTTTGAATATTATTATGGTAGATGTATTTTATCATAAAACTACCATGATTGAATTGGCCGTAGATATATTTACTATTATGTATATTAGTATTCTAACTCAAAAAATAGAAAGATAAGACAACTAAATAAAGACAAAGGAATTTTTTTTTTTAATCTCTTCGCTTGTTGAATTGAAAAGGGGAAAATGAGCATAACCATGATTGGCGAAACTAAGCAAAATCTCCATGATGTTTTACATAAGTCATTATAATGATGTTAACTTCATTGATCATTTTATTATCATGTCTTTTATCTTGATGTTAGCCATATAAGTACATACTTTGAGAATGTCAATCAATTATAATGACTTATATATCCTTTAAAAAATGAATTAATTGAACTTATATTAATTAAAATTTTTACAAAGTTCAATTTAAACTATCTAAAAAAAATGCAAATTTCTTTTTGATAAAATCCATCGTGACTTGTGGTGGTTTGCATCTATTTCATTTAATCAAGTTTTTAATTACTATGTCATTTTTTTTTACAATAGATGTCCATTGAAAAATAACTCTGATTTATTTGATTGTTTCACAAGCTTTCAGAATCTTATAGATAACCAACTTGAAGTAAAGATTAATATATATAAGATTTGTTTGTTGCCAAAAATTTTTTTAGCAACGAATCCTTTTTCATCACCAAAAGAACTTTCATTGAGGAATCACATTTCATCTCTAAAAGTACACACTTAGTGATAAATAGTAATTTTTGTCACTAAAAATACCTTTAGTGAAAAAACTATTTTGTCACTAAAAGTTATCATTTTTCCTTCATTAATTTATTATTGTTATTATTGTTAAAATATTATCATTTTTACTACTAAATTAGAATGACAATCAACACCATTATGATAAAAATAGATCTAATTTATTTAAAAATAATTATTATAATTGATGAACATTACAAAAAAATAAGTACAAAATTTGATATCCCTTTTTTGAAAGAAAATTGTTATAAATGAATATAAAATTTTTTTATTTTCTTTATTATGGTATAATTGATCTTAAATATTCTCTACGGAAAAACACACAATAATTAGCTAACATAATAAACGCAAATATAATAATAATATAAGTTATAATAAATAAGACAAGTAAAAAAATTACACAATGTTAAAAATAAAAGAGAAAAGTATAAAAGTGTATATTTAGGAAACTTTTTAGAGTAAATCTGAGATATCATGTCAGTTATACAATAAGTTAACAATACCATGACATATACGTATTTATTTTTAAAAAATATTATGCAAGTAGTAGTTGTATTAAATTTAACTATATATATCATGTATGCATTAATTAGTTGTAATAACTCATATGTACTTTAAAATTTCTCATATATTTAGAGATAAAAGAATGAAAATTATATATTTAGAGATGAGATAATTAAATAATAAAAGTAAGGGAATGAGAGAATGAGAGAGAGAAAGAAATAAAGAATAAAAGACATCAAATAAATAATATATAAATAGGCTATAGGATCTTTTAGCAATGAAGTTTAAAATTAATCGCCAAAACTTAATTTTAGAGAAAAATAACTTGCCAAAATTTTTTAAATTTTGACATTCACTGTTAAATCTAACTTTTACCGCTAAAAGTACACATCGAGCGATGAAATTTAATTTCATTACTAAATGTTAGAAATTTTGGGGAAAGATTATCCAATTTTTTTTAATTTCCACATTTTTAGTGATACATAAATTTTTTTGCTAAAAATAAGTTTAGCAACAACACTTATTTTCATTTTTAAAACATATTCTTTTGGTATATTAAAGAGTTTTAATGATAGAATTTATTTTCATTGCCAAAACATGCTCTTTTGCACATCGAAGAGGTTTAGTGATAAAATTTTTTCATTGTCAAGAATAGTTTTAGAGATGAAATTTATTTTCCTTATCAAAAATACTCTTTTGCATGTCAAAAGAGCTTTAACAATGAAATATACTCATTGCTAAAATTATTTTTAGTGATAAAACTAATTTCATTACTAAAATATGCTCTTTTGTCATATCGAAAGTTTTAATGACTAATAAATTTTATTGTTAAAACTATTTTTAGAGATGAAATTTATTTTTATCGCCCAAACATACTCCTTTGCATATCAAAGAGTTTTAAAAACAAATAGTTTTTGTCGCTAAAAATAGTTTTAGCGACAAAACCAATTTGCTCTTTTGGCATATCAAAAAGATTTAGCCAAAGAAATTTATTCGCCATTAAAAATAGTTTTAGCGACAAAAACTATTTATCACAATATATCAAAAGTTGGTTGCTAAAGTTTTGGGCTCCAACATTTTTTTCTGCTTAATTTTTTGTCAACCACCATAATTTTTTGTCGTAATATATCCTCTTTAGCAACAAAAGATTCATCATTAAAAGTGATAATTATATATTATTTTTTATACAATTAATTTAGTGACAAAAGTTTTTTTCATCACTAAAGACCAATATTCTTATAGTGTACAAAATTTATAGATAGACGCATTTTTAATAGCCGTATACTTAATAAATCAAATGCCATCCATTATCTAAAGTTACAAATTCATATCTTAAGCTTTCTCAAAAACATTTTGACTATCAAATGTTGAATGTGTTTCAGCTGTAGATGTTTTATTATCTTGAGGACAATTGCAATATAAAATTATTTTAAAAAACTCATTTGTCTTGTTACAAGCTTTAAAACATATATTGTACACTGAAAACTGACATCTATAGCTTAAGTTATGATCTCTGAAAGATACTATGCTCAAAGGAATATGAAAGAGCCATATAGACCCATTTTAAATTTAAAACGAATTAGTTCACCCAATCTACGAATCTATTTTAACTATCGATGAATTCCTAAAATTTTAGATGGGACGAGGATCGTAATTCTCTATACTTCTCAGGATATAATGACAGCAACCAATTTACATCACATAAGGTACACCCAAAATCATAAAGGTTATAAGTATCTTAGTCCTATAAGAGAAAAGGGTTTATACTTGAAGATAATGTAATTTTTAATAAGGCATGTGCTTCCCTTTGTTTTTCAATTAAACATTGCTATATGTGTATGGCATCAATATCGTAATTAAATATAGATTTAGTAAATGAAACATAAAACTTGTAAACAAAATATAAAATGAGTAAATTAATATAAAACTAGTAAATTAATAAATTATTAGTAAATAAAATAATAATTTACAAAGATAATATAAAACTTGTAAATTAACATTAAGTGTAAAATAAAAATTTATAAATATAACATAAAACTTATAAATTAATATTAAGTGTAAAATAAAAAATAAAATTTATAAATGAAAAATAAAATAAGTAAATTAATATAAAACTAGTAAATTAATGTATTATTATTAAATAAAATAAAAACTTACAAATATAACGTAAAACTAGTAAATTAATATTAACTGTTAAATAAAACATAAATTTTGAAAATAAAATAAAGACTTGTAAATAGTAAGTAAAATAAGTAAATTACTATAGCATTGATAAATTGATGTATTACTAGTAAATAAAATAAAAGTTTATAAATATAATAAAAAACTAGTAAATCAATGTTAAGTGCAAAATAAAACATAAATTTTAGAAATGAAGCATAAGACTTATAAATAAAAGATAAAATAAGTAAATTAATATAAACTAGTAAATTAATAAATTACTGATAAATAAAATAAAAACTTACAAATATAAAATAAAGTTAGTAAATAAAATAAATATAAAATAAAACATAAATTTTAGGAATGAAACATAAGACTTATAAAAGGAAAGTAAAATAAGTACATTACTGTAAAATTAGTAAATTAATGTATTACTAGCAAATAAAATAAAAATTTATAAATATAATATAAAATAAGTAAATAAATCAGTACTAAGTGCAAAATAAAACATGAGATTGGTAGATTTTTCCTAAAATAAGTAAATAATAAAAGAGTTACCATAAAAAAGTCACACTTGTAAAATAAAAACATATTATAATGTTTATTACCTTATATATATAATAATGTTAGTTTTCCATTATGTAATGTATGTGATGTTTTACTAAGGATGAAATTTATGCTCAAAATTAAATTTTTAAAAATATTATTTTAATATCTTTCGTAGTTGTTGTAAGACGAGATTGTTTTGCTTTTTCTACACTTCTTCAACAACAATCTTAGATAGCCTTAAAATACAAGTTAAAAGTTTGAAACTATATAAAGAAGTATAAGACTCAAAATTAGATTTAATTTTATTGAAATATCATATAAGTATCTAATAATATAGTAATATTTTTTATTTATTTTTATTTTATCCACATCAAGATAAATAATTGTGCTTAATTGTTGTGCAAATTTTATTGAACTCGCAAGCGCACGAATCTATTGTAGAATAGATTAATGATAACGAGTGTCGATCCCACGAGAAGGTTGATTTTAATTATGTGCAGAATTAATTTTTTTTAATGGGAATAATTAAATTATGGTAATTTTATCCTAAATTGTGAATTAAAATGGCGAGAATAATTAAAAATGAAACTGTTATAATAAAGCACTTTGGTATCTGGATCCGCTTTAACATGCTCCATGAGCTAAATATTCCATATTAATGCCAATTAAACCATAAGGGGGGATTCCACACCTCATGAACCACGCTCAAATAAATATGGTGTCAAGAGCTTATCGTGCCAAATAATAATAACCTTGTACTAGGGTGCCGGTTTAACCAGGGCGGTATCTAGACAAGACTATTATTATTTGTCGATGAAAAGTCAAAACAACCACAAATATTAGAGTGGAAGAGAAAGTAAATTTATCAAATTAAGCTCATGGAATATGCTGAGACTTCACCTTCAACCCAAGCTTAAAAAGAAATTAGCTACTCATTTTTTAACTAGGGATAAAAAAGAAATTTTATTAAAATACAAAGAAACTATAAGATGGAGAAGGAATTTCAGAAATCTAAACTTAAAAATGAATTCAGGAGTCTCCAATTAGGGGGGGAAAGCCTCCTTTTTATAGATACATTGAGTGAATCGTGACCATCGGATTAAAAATAGTTCGGACACTCAGGATTGCACCATGTCATCAGTCAACAGTCAACAGTCAACAGTCAACGTTTGAACAGTAACGCTGTTTGAATAGTAAATAATCTCATGTGTGCGCATATACTGTACACACGATTTTTACTCCACTGAGATGTTGCCACGTCATCGATCTACAGTACATAAGAAATTTAGTTCAATAAGATCGTGACATATTATCGGTCGATGCCACGTCATCGGTCAATGCATAAGCAGTCAATACCAGATAATTCATCTAATCAGATACTGCCACATCATAGGTAGTTGCCACATCATCGGTCCGTATATATAAACAGTGTCGTGAATAGTACCATGAACAGTATTATACGTATGAACAGTACCGTATATGTGAACAATGAATTTTTTTTTTAATGCTCCTCTTAAGGTTTTCGACCGTTCTGAGTCCAAATATGACGTCTGTTTTGCTGTCTGATCACTCGTTCATTGTGAAACGATCGTGATACCCCTAAAATACATAAAATACATAATTATAATAAAACACATATAATTAAATAACAAAATACTTAAATAAATAAAAATAGCAATGTTAGTGAGAGTTAAAGTGTAAAATGGAGATTTTCTCCTTTATAAATATATACTTTCTAACACTCAACATTAATTAGCATGTGTAATAAATAGATATCAACATAGAAAATAGACAAAAAAAGATATACAAATGTCCTAAAATAAATATAAAATTTATGATAACTAATTTAATAAAAATTATTTTACTTTTTTTAGTCAAAATTTTTTGTTTAATTAATGATTAATTTTTTTAATTAAAAAATATTTTTTGTCAATGAATAAAATATTTTTCACTAAAATTCTATAAAAAAAATAATGTTAATTTTTTAAATAATTAATAATATTATATAAATTTACTGATTTTACTTTATATTTACTAATTTTATGTGTAATTTACAATATTTATATGTATTGAGGTATGGATTCCGTAATTTTCATTAGCGCACGTGCATGTACACACACATATATCTACATACATATGTATGTATTTCTTTTTTCATTATTAATTCATCTTGGATCTATATACGTATAAACCAAGACAAGTTTAGGCATCGCGCTTCCGCACCAAAAGTATGGAGAAGGTGTGACTTGGGAGACGCACCATTAGACTGTTCAGGTCGCGAATATGTGTTACATACCCAAGAAATTAATGCTTTTGTTTGGATAAGAGGAAAGTGAAAGATTCTGTTGGAAAATTTGGTGTCCTTGCGCTTTCTTTGAGAGACAATGAAGTAATATGCAATTAAAGGACATGGATAATTTTTGAGTAATTTGCAATAAAAAAGAAAAAAGAAAAAAATGAGCAGGAAACTACAATGTTGTGGCCTAAGATGGCAGCTACATTTGAGGCTTTTTCTTAGAGCTGGAAGTTGGAACATTGAGTCTTTTACACTCCAAGTACTTGAAAGCGAAGAGAACATATTTTTCATGACTTTTTGCATGTCAGTTGACACATTGAGTCGCCCACACGTCAAAAATATGATACAATCGACAGAGAGTGGTAACGACCAGCAATGATAAATTCTAACTACCCAGTTGCTTCATATAGTTTGCCTTCCTCCTCTTCAAGAGAAAATGAAATAAAACTGGGAATTTGTTCGACCTAATAAAAGTCCCCACTTAACCTACAGCCCCTTAAATTTCCAAAATAGGCAATCGATCATAGTACATTTTTATTCGTCTCTATTAGTTGGTTCGTGGATTCACTATTGCTTTTATTAATAAATCATTGTTTATGTATGAATAATATATCATATCCTTAAAATGAAGATGGCTACCGATGCTGCTAGCCCATTAGGCCTGCGTTCGGGGGAAATTATTTTAAATAAATTTGCACTTTGAAATATGATAAAATGCTACAATTGATTGATTTGCTTCTTTACACCTGGTGTGTATTTGAATTTAAAAGTATACGTGGCAATAATTTATCGAGATAGGTATATACAAATGTATCCCTAATTAATTATCGATTAAGTGTTCATCTTTAACCGTCAATAAGTGGCAGCTCCTATAATCTAAAAGTAGTGACCCAACATAAGAAAATGACAACATGTGAAATAATTGTGAGATCATGGATGATTATATTTGTATTTGCTACGAGCATTCAGCAAGACCAATACTCTTTTCAAAGCTTCTGCGTTACCTAATAGAAATATCATGACAAGGATTAAGAGATTATGCAAACTTCCCATCACCGGTCAGCTTAAGCATCATTAGTCTTAGCCTAATATTTTTGAAATCGTTGGCAACCATTTACATAAATTGAATTTGCGAATCTAGCACTTCCTTTATAATAAAGCTTCCCTCCAAATGCAATCCAAATTCTCGCACTAGATACTAGTGGATACCATGCTTTTACTTACCAATCATCTCCTTCTTCTCTTTATCGTATTCATCCATGAATCGCCGCACTGCATTGCCGTCCGATCAACACCAAAATTCAAGTTGAAGCAATCTGATAAGTATGATCCCGCTGAAGCAGCAAGGCATGACGTATCTGATAATACAGTTGATGGATCGAAGATTAAGCTGTCTGATTCCTACAAGGCCAGTTCGTTGCATGCAAAGAAAGATTACGTGTTATTTCCTGGCAAGCCTCGATGGACACGTCAAGTTCCCATGACGCTCTCGTACGCCCTCTCAAAGGAGAATATGATCAATTACTTGCACATAACAGACATTAAAGTCGTGTTTAAACGCGCTTTCGGTAAATGGGCATCTGTTATTCCCGTTAGTTTTATCGAAACTGATGATTACGATTTTGCTGATATAAGAATAGGATTTTACAGCGGAGATCACGGCGATGGAGAGCCGTTTGATGGAGTGTTAGGGGTATTGGCTCACTCCTTTTCACCCGAGAGTGGGAGGTTTCATTTGGATGCAGCTGAGACGTGGGCCATTGATTTTGGGTCGGAGAAATCACCGGTGGCCGTTGATTTGGAATCGGTGGCTGTGCATGAGATTGGGCATTTGCTAGGGTTAACGCATAGTCCGGTTAAAGAAGCCATTATGTACCCTACGTTAAAGCCTCGAGATAGAAAAGTTGATTTAGCTCTTGATGACATCCAAGGCGTGCAAGCTCTCTATGGATCAAACCCTAATTTCACAATTGGTTCCTTGTTAGAATCTGATATTTCAACAAATCTGGCCGTCGATTTGAGAATCAAATCGTCTATATGGGCCACTTTGATGCTGCATTATTTGGTATTTTGCTTTTGCATTAATATCACTAGATGATTAGGATATATATATATATATATATAGAGAGAGAGAGAGAGAGAGAGATCATAGGTCATGATCATTCAGTGGTAGATAGTCTTTTCATATCATAATTACATTCACTCTTTCTAATTACTAGTTTTCATTATTATCTTTTTTCCGAGAGTTTCTTTAAGATTTGATACTAGTTAAAGCGATAGTTGGAATTCCAAGGAAGCTAATTTGTAAAAATTCTTGAATAAATGAATGGTTTTATTGTACTCTTGTCCTGCTTATTCTTCCATAAATATATTATTGAGGTTTTATTTTTTATGCAAATTTAATGGTTGGTGCCCGTGCTCACTGAACATTGATTTATGCAAGTTCAAGCCCTTTTTTTTTGGGGGGGGTGGGGGGGGTGGAGGGGGAATATACTGAAGCCTTACTTTTTCTTAATTTTGATCTATCTTATCTATATACAGCAAATGAAAAACACAGCTACATTAAAGAATCCAACGAAGAGAATCTTTGTCAAGTAAAAGAAGAAAAAAAAAAAAAACAAAACAAAACTCCATAACTAAAAGAAATTCTACAATAAAGACTATCTATCGAGATTATACTCAAATATATGTGAACGGAGATAATTGCATTCAACTACAAATTGCCATGGGAATAAACTGAAAGCGAAGAAGATATTGAAGATGATTGTTTTACCGTAGAACTTGTCTCTTGTAAAGAAACATTTACGGCGATAGATAGTGACATTAAATGATTTTCTTGTTTTTTTTTTTTTTGGGACAATGAGAATGCCACATCAAATTTCTTTCCACATAACAAAATGTTATTTCATGAGAAAGTGAACTTATTTTTTGGATAAAAAATTTAAATTACTTTATTATTAATTTATGTAATAAGCGAATTCTATTAAAAAAAGCATGATTCTTTTAATAATTTATTGTTCTGTAAATTTGTCCAATTGCTGATTTAACACGTTGATTCTTTTAAGTTAGGACCAATAAAAAAAGCATGATTCTTTTAAGTTAGGACCAATAAAAAAATTATTACTTATTCGATAGCATTAATTTATGGAGTAACTACTTTGATTGAAAAAGAGAGAGAGAGAGGTGGTCCTCTCAAAACGTGTCACACAAAAAAAAAGAGTAACGTTTCTTTTCTAATGTCAGTTTTATGCTAGTACGTGTTTGAGAACAAAATTGCCACAAAATTTATTATTCAGAAATGAAGAAGGCATGGCACCACGAATGCAAACACCGCGGTGAAAAGCTTTCTACGAGACTCAGAAGAATCAGCCGACTCAGTTGTTGGGGAGCGTGAAACGAGAGAGGCACGAGGGACCACCGTAAGTCTGCGTTTGTCACTATGTCTCTTCCCCGTCGTCGCTTTCTCACACTCACTGCACGAGTTTTTTTTTTTTTTTTGACCTAGAATTAATATTGTACATTTTATATTGAAACAACTTTACCAACCTTCCATTATTACACTGTTAAGTTGCAGCTAACATACGACTTCAAAATACTTAGTACTGACCATCAGAAGTGTGACGAAATCCCTCGGATCAACTTGCGACAAATATTATAGGCCGGATCTATGTATTCTTATAAATATTAATCGGCTTCATGATGGTATTTTAAATCAATTACATTGTTTCGTTATAATTTAATATTCTCTATTATAATAGATAATTTACTTCAACTTTAAAATGTGCGAATGTTCCGACAAGATAAAACTCATTATGTTGATTACAGAATCTTACAAGATAAAACCAAGCAATCAGACAAAAAATTGACCAACGTTGATCAATGCAATATGATAATGGATTTGTGATCATCTTCAATGACAAAAGGGGAGGAAAAAAGGTGAGAAGAGGAAAAGACCAGCGTGTTTTAAAATGGGTTATGGATTGTGGTTATCTTTCCCATCATCTTTGTCATCATTGACTACACACTACAAGATTACGCCTGCTGGGAGTTGACATTTCGAAGTTAATGGCATCCACGTGTTTCAAGCGTAGATGGTCCACGTGTCATCTCAGATGCAATCTCAAAAAGTAGAATTGAAAACCACAAAATTCTTTCAGCGAAATTGATCAACAATTGCAAGCCGAACGAGAACCACAAGCTTGTTTTGACAAAACAATCGCCAATGAGACACTGGCCCACGTAATATATATGAAACTATAACTCGACGGGCTACATATGCTGTTCACTCCTTGAAAGTTTTAGCAACTTCTAGTAACAATGATAACTTATATAATTTGGTTCTCAATAGAATAAATGACATACGCCAGCCAATGCAAGAGCAAATAACCAAATCGATGTTTCATTGGAACATTTAATTTGATAAAAGAAAGTGGTAATCGCTACCAATGATTTCGTCAAGCAATTGACAAGTAGCTTTTATTAGTTGATAATCCCGGTTTGAGCATTAAAATTTAATTTAGGCCAAAAAAAGTGATTTAAAATAATAATAAATTAAAAATGGTGAAAGTGATAATGTGGAATCTTCCAATAATTAATTCTTTTCAATTCTATTGTTAAATACATTCTTTTATTAATGGTGATCGTTACATTATACAAAATGTATTTAATATGCAAATCCCAGCTCCTTAAAAAACTTATAAACAATGCTAATTACCCTTCTGAGCATTCAAAGGCCTATATAATATAACTGCAATGCGATAGTGCCGCAGAAGAATATTGAAGTCTCTCAAAATATTAATATCAACATATAATAATTACGTGCTATACTGTTGTTTCTCGAGCCATAGGTAACAAGAAACTGATAAAAGAGTCCACGAAGCAGAAATGACTCCACTAAATCCCTAGATTTATATTGGGATTATTAACATATATAACGAGAGAAATTAGTATATATTTAATCCGATTCTATTTATCACAGTATTTCAAAACAATATAATCTAATCTCGAACAACACGACAAGTTTAGTCCATTGGATTTCACAAGACTAAATGCTATAAATGATCTACTTAATCGTGAACTATAAAACTTAGCATTGGATCTGCTCTTACGTTATTTTGAATCCACCAAGTTTTGATGAGTGATAGAATATGTAAATACGTGACGACAGATAGAATATATAAATACGTGACGAGCGATAGAATCATTGCATGTTAATCAGTGTCAGATCCAACATACGTTAACAAGTTGCTTCAAAAATGGTAAAGGGAAAGAGAAAGAGTGTGGGAGGTAAAGCAACAAACATGTGACTGGGGGCATACGAAAATGGGTATTCGGCAATCATTATGAGTTATTTATAGTGAGTTTCCTTGATCTTCAAATTAGGTTCACATGGAGTCTTGGTCAGAAACAAAGCTTATGGTGAAGGAGAAAGTAGTAGCAGCAGCAGCAGCAGCAGTAGTAGAAGAAGAAGGCGACGAAGATAAGAAAAATTGTACGACAAGTTACACAGTGAAATTATCAACAAATTAAAACGTGAAAAAAAAAGAAAAAGAAAAGATTTAAGTTATTAGATGGAGGCGATGTCTTCGTTGTCACTTCAAAGAGCAATAAGAAAAGTCTTTTGTTGGTTTCTCATAAATAGCCAAAGCAGATACAGTGAATGGGATCTTATCAGTTCGTGTACTTTGAAGATATTTCACACAACTACGGGTCAACAAAGTACTAGCTAGCCCCGCTAGAATTCGAGAAGAAATATAAACCGCTACAATGCTAGCTCATCACTTAAGTGACCGGCCACCAGTAGTAGATTTTCCTTCAAATTGAGAACCAGTAGTAGTAACACGCTCCCTATAGAGTACTATTGGAATTTGTGAAGGTAAAGTTTAGCATATGTCCACATAAATTTTGCTTTGTTTTTACTTCCTCAAAGCAATAATAGAGGGCCTAGCTATATTTAAGGCCTTCAATGAATCTGCAAAAGCAAGCAGCTTTAGGTACTATGAATTCTTCGGCAAAACTAAAGCCATCCAAGTGCATTCAATTCCCCTTAAGAGACTCAACAAAGCAAACAAATTAGTGCAACTTATCCCAAGGACCCTGTTGTGTTGACTGGTCGATCAGACAAACCCTACTCACGAACTCGTTCCTTTTTTTTTTCCCAATTAGTATTTTTCTAATTTCTAATTATGGACCAAGAGCACTTCCTTAAAACGTATCAATAATCAAACCCTTTGAATAATAAATTATTTAATTTGCACTCTCATGCACACAACGCCCTAAGGAAATTATAATAAGAAAAGGGATTCAAAATTAACTAGGCACAAAGTTACATTATTTTATTGAAAACGTACTTACTGAAAAGCAAAGCACAAGACAAAGGGCATAAGAAGCACATCTCAAAAAACAAACTTAACTATTAAACACTTACTACTATGAAGACAATTAAAAGATTTTGATACGAAGTTGATTTCCCTTTTTCTTTTTGGTCACTCTTAACACATCACATCCTTGAGAAGCTTGTACCTGCGCGTAGTGGGCCGTGGAGAAGGCGCGCCGCTCGGATTCTTTCCTTTCTCGGCGCTGCCGCTGCTCTCTTCACGATCTTGTTGCTTGATTTTGTCGCCTGAATACTCGGATCGGTTTGTGATTCCGGTTCCATATCCCGATGAAGATTTCTTTGAAGAACTTCCATGTCTTGAGCTTCTTTCTTCACTTTGGCACCAATCGCACATCTCAATTGGCTCCGCAAATTCGCTGTAGTAGTTACTACAATAACTGTACAATCAAGAAACGTTTAACGACAATCGAATCATAATTTTAAACCCAAAAAAGAAAAAAGAAAAAAGGTACATGGGTACTAATGTTTTCGTGAACTATCTATCATATGCTTATAGCATAAGAAAGGTGAAGATGGTGATGGTGGTGGTTGGTTGGCCGATATGGGTATGTACATATTATAACTACATGTGATGATGGTGATCTTGATGAAACTAAGTATGGTAATAATCTCTGTGCGTGTATGTGTGTGTGTATCTAATGGTTAATTCATTGCAATAAATGATCGATGATGGTGAAATTCATACGAATGTTGAATGCGGTTGCGGCATTTGTTGCAGCGAAAGAGCTTGTCTGGAAAACCAACGTCGCCGCACATGCAACATACTGTTTGAAGATCCACCATTGTCAATAACCTTGAATTTTGGCTAAAACCGAAAGACAAAATGAAATGAAAGATGAAGAGAAAGCCAATAAGAGAGACAGCTGCAAGAGAGTCATTTGACATATATAGAAACATAAATATGTATATAAAGAAAGAGAGTAATTTTTTTTTTTTGGGGAGTCGGTGTATAAATCCCATAACTTTTTTATATTTGCAAATAAAATTATAAAATATATAAACAGGAAATATATAAATATACACGCACAGGTAGACCACAGGTTGCTTGCTTGCAGTCGTTTTCGGTTGGGGAGAGAAAGATGTGAACCTTAAAATGTAGATGGGAAAAAGACAGTTATGTCCTGGACAGCAATTTCTTAGCTTGATTTTATTTCTTTACCTATTTTACTTTTCATCTTCTTTTGTCCTCATCTGCTTCTTCTCTTTGTCCATGTATATAACAGGCCCGCTGCTACTATTCATATCCCCAACCCCGCCCAACCGTGATTTCACTTCCCAATTGTACAAGTAAATTAAGATATGGTTAATCGCACATATTATTGAATAAGTACTTCTAAGTGTCTTAAGGATTGTTTAGATAATAAAATAAAATGACCAGGATCTTTTTAAAGTGAAAAGAAAGTATATAATTAATAAGTGATCATGTGATAATTTATGAGTAAATTATCTCGACCATGAGGGGATCCGTGAGTAAATCACTATAAGATAATTCATAAATAGACTACCTCGACCAAGTAATAATCTATGAGCAGATTATCTCAACCAAGTGGTAATTTTGGAAACTATGACCAAATGGGTTCGAGAAGACCAGAATCAGGAGTGATAACTGAAACCTGATAACTATTATGTAACGGATATATTAACTTATCATCATACTAGTACATTCAATCCAATAATAACCACCACGTATTAAAAGTACTTTAATAAATCCATGTACTTATAAAAAGTCCCAAAAATCTTAAATAAAAAAGGAAATTCTCTTTCTCATTTTTTATTTATATTCTATTTTTTAATATTATTTATAGAGATTGAACTAACTTGAGTATCAAAGGGTCTTCTCCAGCACCCTTAACATCGATTTCTATGATTTCAGGTAGAACACAATAAGCATTCCAGTTGATAAGAAGTCTAGGTCGTGATAACCAGCTCGACCAAATTTCTGTATCAACAAGAATTATTTTTGAATTAATGTAATTTTCATTTAAAAATTGTGAGGTTTCGGAATATAATTATAATAATCCAGTTCGAGGAAATCGAACTTCAAATTTTGGCCAAATTTAGTATTTTTCTCACTGTATAAGCATATCAAATAAAAAAATGAGGGATTTTTCTTTTAAAAAAAATGTATTCATGTTTATGGGTGATTTCTTTTTCTTGGGTGTGGGATGGACGAATGTAGATGCTTCAATCCCACACAAATTGAGCTTTATGATGCATTTCACTAAATTAGAATTGAAATGAGATGAAATTAGAATGTGTAGAAATGAAAATAGGTTAGAATGAGAATGGATAAAAAAAATTAGAATAAGTTATTTATCGTTGGAATTCGGGATCATAATAAGTTGGGTTGCCATTAATATTTTACTTTATCTTGGTATCAGAAATAAAATTAATTAGATTGTTATAAATTACTAAAAATTCCTTGATAATAATAATAATAATATTAATCAAAGTAATAAAATTAATAAATTTTCATAATAAAAAAATAAAAAAATTAATAATAATAAATTTTAATAATGATAGTTAATAAAAATAGTAATGAAATTAATGATAGTAATAGCTAAAATAATAAAAATAATATATTTTAAATAACAACAACAACAATAATAATAATAAATAAATAAATAAGAAAGAACCCACGTGCAAATAATGTTTAGGTATTTTATGAATTATGTAGGGATAAAAATGTAAAAATAGTAAAATTTGATTGGGGTAATTTAAAATTTATAAAAATTTAATGGGGTAAAAAAATATTTAAAAAATATGAGGTTAATTCTCAAGTTGTCTCATCCCTCATCCTCAAATTTAAATAAGAATCGTAATTTTTATTTTTATTTTTATTTTTATGTTTATTTTATAAAATAAATATCATTAATAATTTTAATTTTAAATTATAATTTCTTAATCTATAAAATAAACACCACGTTAAAGTAAAGGAAGGTACAAAAATTAAAACGAAATAAAAGTTGTGGGGGATTACGGCAACGAACGCGCACTTGCAGAGTGTGGGGATTGGTAGCCCTTGGGATATGTGAAGGGGTGAAACACTAATAGTGAAAAGCATCAAGGGGTAGGCAAGGGGAAAAAATGGAAATTTTGGGAGCTTCGTATGGCCGATGTTGCGGTCGCGATAAAAATCATAGTAATGGGATTCATATGTCATTATTGTAATTCTCGTGGGGAAATAAGAAATGATGTGGCATTCCAAGTACATTGCTCTTTATCACCTTCGAGCAAAGTCTTCAACAATCAACGCCGTAATTAAAAGTAGGAAATAGCCCCGGATACATGACACAGTGACCCCCTACTGCACTATCAGCAATAGACCGTTGGTTGTTTCTCAAAACAGAGCCCAGATAAGGTTAAATCTAGGGGACAGAAAGAGCCAAAGCATTTCAATCACCACATGATCGTCAAGGTTTTTATTATTATCCACCCAATCATGCGATCAGAATAGAGTCCGCCCATCTAAACGTCGCGAGAGACAAGGATTTGCGACTTTGGTGTGAGTGATAATACAATAGGAAATGGAGCTGATAAGCATCACGTGGGCCAGGTCTCTTTACCTATGCTTTTTATTTAAGAATTCACATTGGAGAAATCGGGAGGATCCGTTGGGCGTCCGCTTCCTCTTAGCAACACCTTCCATTTTTCTTTTCTAATAATAATCATTTAGTTGAAAACTCATAATTTTTTAATCGGTTGTTTTATTTTATTTTTTTAAAAGCTTAATCATAATATAAGTAGGAGTAAACTATAAGAGTTCCTCATAAAATGTGTTAGTCAATTCCATCCAAAGACATTAATTAATAACTTCTCAAAAAAAATTAAAAATGTGCCACTCACAGTACATAATAGGCCAAGCCAAGCACTACTAAGTCTCCCAATACATTAGCACATCACTTCCACATGCTATTCAAATTTCCTCTTTGTTCCTGCTATTCTAGAACACGTCACCTTCTATGCTTTGCAACTTTATATTTAAGCATTAAAAGCATGAAGCACAGGGTCCCGTGCCACTTTATTCTGACCTTAAAAATGAAAAATTTTGATTATGGAACTTTGCCTTTGAAATTCAATGGAATATTATTATCTGTGACTTTATCTTAACCTATGAAATAAGATCATTCTCTGTAGGGCTGAAATTAAGGGTTTTTTTTTTTGGCTACCTCGCAAGAATATAGAAAAATTCAAATTCATTTTTCCCGTTAATGCTCCAAAATTGGAATATGGGGAAGTTTTCCAGCATTTTATCATCATATTTTTTTTGGGTAATTAATCAGCCCCCCACATGCATGTAACATGTGGTGATGTCAAATACCAGTAAGAAACATGCTTAATATATCCATTGAAAGATAAGAACTAGCTAGGGTTAGCTTTTCCATCGAATAGCAAGCAATTAAATGCGTTAACTTGTGAAATAAATCATGATGTAACCATATATTAAAATGCATGAATTGTGGAAGTCGATGGAGTTAAGTAGGAGTGGGGCTTGCCGATGGCGATGGTGTTGATGGTGATGGTGATAGATGGGCTGGCAAAGCTAATACAATTTGCATTTGGGGATATTAGGGCGATGATTTGATGACTTTTTAAATCTAAAATATTATTGTTTTTATTGTTGCCAAAACTAACAACAAATCATTGTTAAGAAACTCGGTTTCCATATCTTCAAGTTGTCAATGAGCTCCATGATTTTGCAACTCAACTTCTGATCATTACAGTAATCATTTATTCTATTGTAAATTAACATAGGAAATTCGGTATGATTATAATCATCACGATCTTTAAAAGGTTATTAACTTAACAATAAAGGTATAGAGGAAAAATTAATTCAATTTCAGAATAATAAAGATCGGATTATAGGGTCATAAACTAAACCATGTGCTTTAGAAAACCACTACATGCCCAAACCGTTGCTAATATAAGATTTCTTAAGTTCTTATGTTGCAATCTACATGTGAATTCATAAATGCATGAGTATCTGATTATTTTTATGTTCTTATTCAATGACCACATATCACAAACTTATATTTTTCCGAAGAGAGATAGGTTAAATCTAGGTAGGGAGAAAATGATTCTAAATTGAAAACCCATGAATAATGAAAATGTTAACTGCGAACAGCCGAACTTGTAAAATGGCAAAGCGAAACTAGCTAATGAAATCTTAATAAATATTATTAAAAATGCACACATGAAACAAATTTTTTAAAAAACAAATAGCTCTAGTCCCGCAGGTAAAAGCACATTAAATCACCTTATTCCTAGGCCACCCATTCAATTTTATTTCGCAACTTAGGCAACCGAACAGTAAAGGAAGGAAAGAGGGTTAGTGGAGAAAAACGGATAAGATTACCTACTCTTATATTTGTGCATCATCGGATCAACTGGAAGCAGCAAAGTTCACAGACCCATTGCACTTTCCCCATCTTTTAGTTCTCCATTTTAAATTTTAAAGAAATGTGCTTCAATCACTGTCATGATCATATGGATTTATGGTAATTTATTGTTTAAGTGCAGGTTTAACTTGACTTGAATTAAAAAATTAAGTTGGTAGTAGTGGATGGATCTAGGAATTTTAATTAGTTCAGGCTAATTTATAAATTTATTATGAATATTTATGTCAATGTGTAAAAGAGTAAAGTAAAAACACATAGTGAGCAACACAATATTAAAACTCCTATAAAGTAGATATATTTAATAAAATAAATGAAAACAGTGCAACAAGTAAGTTTATAATATAATGATTAGTTTTATACCATAAAATATTATTTATGAAATTCTATTTTGTTTTATTGATAGAGAAGGATTTAAAAAAATTGATGTAACAGAAAGAAATATATAGTAAAACTTCTGCATAGTTATATTTTATACATGAAAACCTCCATTTAGTTAAAAAAAAATATAGTCCAAATTTAGGCCAAAATAAAATTCACATGGTAGTAAGTTACAATGTTTTTAAATTCTGTCTTAAAGAAATTATCTCTTTATAGTAATAGTTATTTGTATATCATAAAAAATATAGAATGATGATAAATTTATAAACTCTTGTACAAGTTGATATGGTTTAAATTCATTATTTGGATGAAAATATAAAATAATAAAAATGAATCATGTAGGGCAAAAATATTTTAATCCAACCAATTGAATTATGTTTTGTACAACATAAGTTTGCACAAAAGTTTGTAACTCTATCTTTAGTAAAAAAGTATATGCTTTGTTACATTAATGATTTAAGATAAAATAAAGTATTTTTCTAAGGGTCACATTTAGTCTCTATATTTTGACATTAGTATCTATTTAGTCCTTATATTTTTAGAAGTACCTCATTTACTTCTTGTCATTAAATTATTGATACTAATGCTGTTACTTTTTGCTTATTTTGGTTAACTTTTATAATATTACCGTCTTACAATAATATTTCTTTTGTTTTTGGACATAATAAGAAAAATTAAATTTCTAATTTAACCCCAAATTTTTTTTAAAAAATGAAAAGGATATATATTAATTTTTGTGGAAAAAAATGAAAAGGATATATATTAATTTTTGTGGAAGCTCAATGTATGTCTAAAAAAATTAATATTGTAAAAAAATAAGTTATCAACTTTTTGGACATTAATAAAAATATTATAAAAATGAAATGTTATTGTAAGAGGGTAATATTATAAAAATAAGTGAAAATGAATAAAAAAGTAATAGTACAGGTGTTAATAATCTAATAATAAAGACTAAATAAGGTCTTTTTAAAAGTATAAGAATTATAAAAGCACTAATCTTGAGATATAGGGATTAAACGAATTTTTACTTATTTTCTAAAATTATTTGAGACAATACTTTATTCTTTAGAGTTGTTACTATATTTTTTAACTTGCAGGTACGTAATCACCTGCAACCATGGACATCAAAGGGTACTAGTGATATTTAAAATAAAAACTAATTAAAATCAAAGGGTACTAGTGATATTTTAAAAATGCTCCGCCAAATGGTTTACGTAGTATGACTTCATCGCACAAGTGTACGCTGGTTTTGCATTGCGGGCCTTTATCATTATTATTAGTGAGTTCTATCGACATTCGATGCATACTTGAGGAAAGAAAGCGGCCAGCCACCACCGAGACGAGAAGAGAAAGTTGTGCCCACACATTTAACACTCCATGCATCCTCTTCTTGGATGAAACCCAACCTTAAGCTTAAGTAGTTTCTCAGATGTTAAGACACTTGTGCACGAGCCATTTAAGTTGTGATGTAGCTGGTTCCGAGATGGCGAGGCCCTAGCATCATTGACTCAATAGCACACTGCATGCGTGCATGGTCCTTGCAAAACATTTACCAGTTAAGTACGTACCATCATAATAAAATCCTATAGCAAGAAGCCAATAATATCCTTATAAATAAAATAAAACCTCTCTCCTATGTATAGATGTACATACGTATGTGTGTGTGTATAGATAGTGTCTATATATATATATATAGATACACACACATAGATAGATAGACAGTGAATCTATGATTAAAATATAAAAACTAATAAATTTTAATACATTAAAAATTATTATGTATATATACATATATATGTATGTATGTATACACGTAGGAGGATGTCCTCATAAGAAAATGATTACATTTTAATTTTTCTCCGGTAAACATCTTAGTAAAATATAAAAGAATATGAATTTCAATACAATAGAGACTATATTTTTTTATCCTTCAATGACATATTCACTTTATTAAAATAAAATATTTTAAATAGAGAATTATTATATGTGTGTGCGCACGCGTGAAAATTTTAAAATCGTAAAGTATAAAAAATTTAAAATTTAAAAAATATTTATATATTTTTTAATTTTTATTTTAAAATTTTGAATTTAAACATTTTTATTTATCCACCAACCTACACACTCGATTGTGCATGAGCCTTGTCCTCGTTAAAGAACTTATCAAATGGGGCATGGCCCATGTTACTTCGAAGTTAATATGCTTGGGATGAGCAGAAATTTAATTATTAATTTCCGCGTGTAAAGTGCCGCTGAAGGAGTCGGGCAAAACTTGTGATGTCTTCTAAAATTCAACTACAAGCTTATATGCACATGATGACAGGTTCCAAAACGAACCCATTCGGTGATCTTTACATATCTAGCTTTATTATGAAGTTAAATTGTTAGGTAATTTATTCGTGTCTCGTAATTTATTGATGTGGCAGACTCATTCCTTCGTAGGTGTCAAGATCCTAAACCCTAGTTACTCATCAGTTGCAGCAAAAGCATGCATGCTGTACAAAAATGAGAGGACACGGAAGCTTTTGTGTATCTTAAACACAGGCAAGTGTCTCCCAACGAAAGATGCACTTTTTTTTGCTCCTAATTTGTATGTACCTTTTCCTTTCGTTTGTCGATTTCACTGACGCAGTCCCTAGACAACGGATCGCTGGGACCATTAAAGATCTGCAGCAGAATTCCATCGATTGGATTGTCGACGGTCTGATCCACTGAGATAATTTTCGGGGTCTTCCAGGGTCCCTTATTGTTCACGTGGCAGGGACGTATAACGTCAAGAATTCTATTCCAACAGCCTTTACAAATAAAAAAGAGTGGTAATATTAATAAAGAGCCTAACGATGACAATATCAACTAAATAATAATAATAATAATAATGATAAAACTGTATTAGTTAAAAAATACTAATAAATTTTTTTTTACTAACGTAATATAATTTCATAATTATTTTATCCCGGTTGTATCAAATGTTTTCCAAAAATTTTACTTGAGCTTTTTCCTTTTTGGTTAATATTGTAAGTTTTACAGTAGTGTGTATATAATATATCGCGAATTTTCATTAGCTGGGAAACAGTTATAAAAAAACTTTAGAAATCAACATTTAAAAACATATAAAAATTGAGATACAAGAGTGGTGATGGAAACGTTGCACCAGACAACACAACGGTGTAGTGTAATCATTCTCCTTTATTAACTGCATTACGATACTGGTGCATGCCAATTAACATATTCTACTTTCGACTCTATTTGAAGTTATGGGATATCGTATGTCAATTATTTATGGCTCAATTTTTTCTAACAGCCGAGTACAATAAAAAGAATTTTAATGAAAAAAACTTATTAATTGAAATGGGACCAGCCATGATGAATGGGAAAATGGTAGTTAATTTATTCATTGACAAATTCTCGCTGGTGGGAGCATGTCGTGACGCATAACTCAATCTCGAAAACCCCCCATAGAGAAGAATTTCATCATTTGAGAGTCTTCAAGTTCTCACATAATTATACCATCTGAATCCGATGTCTTTCATTTTTTAATATATCCGTGAATATTAGGTTAAGCATTAAAGGATTTCAAGTGCAACTCCACCTATATATATATATATAGTACATGCAATAGCAATCTAGGAGGCCGAGGCGTGGTTAATTCAACTTTCAGTTACAATTTCCATTCCAGCAAAATTTTCGCCGCTGTCAAATATGATAATCCTCATGTAATGGGTAGGCTTAGCATATAGAGGTACGATCGTATTCCATGAACTACTTTTCGATGTCACATCTTCTTTATTAACGCGATCAAATCAAGAAACACATGGTGCATTTTCCATGTTGGGGGTCTATTATTACATCTTTTTTCTTTTCCCTTTTCGCCAACCTTGGCAATGAGTTTAGTTCGATCTACTTTATTATTTTGATAAGAAAGTTAGGGTTAATGGCTTCGCGCTTGTATAGCTTTTCATTATAAATTAATGAAGAAATAATACAAAAGTATTTCAAAGGGAATGGTCAAGGCAATCTAAAAGGTTCTTCGGACTTTTTGCTCTTGCAATATTCTGCATTTTACATAGAATATTTCTTTCTTTCATTTTTTTTTCTTTTCCTCAAGGAAGAATAATTCTACATTTATAGAAGACTTGAATTTCAATGAAAAAAAGAAAAAAGTTTGTGCGGTTAGGCAAGGGCAGCAGAACTACAATATACAAAATAGGCATAGATGAAGATGAAAGAAATCAGGTAATTAAGAACTAGGGTAGACAAATAATTGCATGCTGTTACGTAATGCCCAACAACAGCATACGTAATATGGGCGGTCGGTGTAGATTTAGAAGCATATCAGGCATTGATAAATGAATTAACTCAGAGTGTAAATTGCAAGTTAAGGATGAAATAATAGTATTAAGGACAAAAGGAATTGCTGATTGGCGAGAAAGGCTGGTATACGCGGAAAGAACATGCCAGCAGTCTTGAAATAGAGTGAAGCACCACGTCCGCTCCGAGTCCGAGCTTGTCGACATTACGTAACTTAGCTAGCAAATTCTGATTCTAAAACAATTAGCTGGTTGATTGATGTGCATCAGCATCAGCACTGTCTGTCAGTTGTCGCCTACCCAACAACGTGAGGCTGACACTTAAAACAGCCCCACGAGGCCCCCACACTTACTCCCTAAAGGCCATTTCAGGTCCAATCCAATTATGGTTGGCCCCCATTCACCCACCATTTTATTGCAACTTGTTATCTTCTTCACTCGCACACCCATGATGCGCCCACAAGCCCAGCAGCCTTGCTTTTTGCCTATGCATTTTGAGCTCAGGGATCTGATTCCGTACACCCAACATTATTATTTGCAAACCAGAAATGTACCAAGGGGCAATTAAAGTTGATTGTTGATTGTCCGATGGGCAGATCGTACCCATTTTCTAAATTGACCCGAGGCAATGACCTAAAAGTTGATGACCACTGGCCCCATTATTCGCCATTACATGTGAATCATGCAAAATTCTTGGCTTCCCTGGATTTAATCTGGGGTTCAGAAATCAGAATAGATTTGCTGAGCAGAACTTTCACCGGCAACCCAGGACCGTACGTAAAACCGTAATCAACAAAAGAGTAGCCAGCTGGAGGTTTTTGTAAGTTAAGTAGAAAGCTAAATAGTGAATCAGAATACAGAAGCAAGAAGGTTACAAACTTACAATAAACAAACCATTCACAACAACGAGGGGTTCCCATGCCAAACGAAGCCAAAATATGAATCTAAATTTGTTGAAAGCTTTATTGAGTTAAAATAGAATAGACAAATAGAAAAATGACATGGAAAAAAAATTATCATGTTTACGGCCACACATGAAGATCCCAAAGCCACTGAAAGCAAGATTTGCACGCC
Organism: Aegle marmelos; assembly: GCA_030449875.1. NCBI lineage: Eukaryota > Viridiplantae > Streptophyta > Magnoliopsida > Sapindales > Rutaceae > Aegle > Aegle marmelos. The sequence continues at coordinate 935,306 of JASUUL010000115.1, forward strand.
TACTTAGGGCATAATCAACAAGCCCTACACTCTATTATAAAATTCCACCCCTATTCCTATTTTTACTTTATCCTAAGTTCCTAAACCCGATTTAACTACCTTGTTGTGGTCAGAATGAGCGGCAAAAAATATTAGCGTAAAAACAACTGTTTATTTTCAAGATTTTGAATGCTATCGTAAACACAAACTAAAAAGCAACCATATTTTGTTGAATGAGAGTCACTTTGGGCCTACACCTCGTGGACAGGAAATTGCACTTGCCTGGATCCTCGTCGAACGATATAAGTTAAAGCCCAGAATTCCCAATGTCAAGGGCCCAAGGGGTATTTGTAAAGGTGAAGATGGAAAAGCAAAGAATTTGCCTCAAATTCAATTCTAGTATTTTGCCAAGTAAATGAACAAGATAGCATACAAGGAGGAAGTCCCCCCAGCTGGAGCCAACATTTTCAAAGAGGAAACATCAAACAAAGAGATGCGTGAATGACAACTGAAAATGATTCCAGAAGCATAAAACTGATCAATGACACCAAGAGAACATCGATCTTTTGATGAAGGAAAATAAAAGCAAGGTGTCTTCCAGGGTCTAACATTTGGACAATCAACAAACTAAAGTTCTAAGCCACTTACTTTTGGAGGGTGGAATTCATTAACAAGACCATGAATTGTACGCTCTTCATGCACTGCAAAGGAACATAATGGAAGCAAGGCCAGCATTCCAGTTGTGCCGATCCAAAATATTACATCACATTTTCCAATAAACTCATTAGATTTATAGACACAAAAAAACATGCAAATAGAGTGAGAAAGAGGTTACAGATGACAATTAGAGAAGAGGTGCATCATTATAGTTCACATGTAAGCACAATATTGTGATACACAACTTTGCATGGTATAAGACATAAAGGTTTTGTGACCAACCTGTTCACAAGAAGCACCTTTTAGAAGCGTGCCTCAAATCTTCAGAAAACGACAGTAACCTTAGTTGACAATATGTTTAAAATGAGCTTGATTCATATACAAAGTATAAGGCTGGAAGACAAGAAACTGTACAATAAAGAGACTAGAGAGCAATTATGCTTATAGAAGAAAAATAGTTTGAAGGACTTCCCTGAGTTGACCCTTCGAGCTACAGACACCTTCTAAAAATCTGTAAATGTAGAGTGGTAAACTATAAGTTTATCATACCTTACTCTTTCCAGTAGTAAGGAGCACGATTTATGGCTTGACAATCTCCATAAATATCCTTTGCTATCTGCATGTTATCATCTAGGCAAACAGATTGAAACCTGCAGAGATTGGGCATTCATTACCAAGAATGTCATCATCTGTGAAATTAGCAGAAGAATAAGCATGGTGTTCATCAAGTGAGTAGTCGAGACCGACAAGAAGGAAAAATTTAATGACTTAAAATGGCCATGAGATTAAATTTATGAAGTGGAAAACAGTATAATAGATTCACGAACCAACTTGAGTGATTCAAAACAAGATGATTGAGGGAGTTAAAAAAAAAAAAAAAAAACACAAGGGCAGAAAATAGGGGAGAGTTACTTTAAATTACATGACATAAAAGTTCTCAATCTAGGTTTCAGAGAAAATCATTAGACATTAGAGGCATTGAGGTGAAACTTTTTCCCTCATATATACATAGATACGGCTGAGCAAACAAATAAATGGCTGAAAGTAGAATTGCTGGAAAAATTTATAAAAGATCAGCATATGAAAGAGAATTCAACCAAATCAAGATGATGCAATACTATTGGATGGAAATTAATCTGGCTAAATGACAAGGGGAACTCACATTCAACTAAGCAGAGTAAAAGCTTTGTTGATCACTCTGTCCAGCGATAAGGAGCACGTTCAACGACTAAATAGTCTCCCCTGATGTCCTTCACAACTCGAATCTCATCATCAAGGTACACAGTTTCAAACCTATGGAAGCACAACAAGACAACATAGTGGACTGACACACGGGTGTAGACATTGCTTATATAGCAAAGTGTTAATCACCGATGGCTAAGCAATCAACAATCTACATTTGATAGGAAAGGCTCACATTCAGAAAATAGAGAAAGCAGGCACTCACCAGCCCTTCCCAAACGGTGGCAATGGTACTTCCCAATTTTTCCCACGTAGAACCGCGCTTGTAAATCTAAAAGATAGAATCGCTAATCAATAATCTGATTTCATGCAATATCTGCAGCAGTAAACGGTATTACCCTTATATTACCTGAAATTCACTCTTTGAGGCGAAGCAATCTCAATATTGGACCGCACAAAGAAAACTCCATCGGGAGGAAAAGTAATTACATTATTGAGAACCTTCTTCTCAACGTCAATCACCTGCAGAACGTCACCGGTTTGTGTACCGAACAAGTAGGCTTTCTCAATGATGAATAGTTGTTCTTTCTCCGTGGTCCAGAGCAAGCGCCACGTAGCAGAAAGCAAATCACCGGTGGTGACCATATCTCTGCCAAGAACAGCCACATCGTTGATCGCTTTGACGATTGAGGATCGCTTGTTAGGATCTTTCTGAGTTTTGAGTCCTCGGTCTTGGTCTGCGATGAGGTTTAGGAGTTCTTGCTTGGCTGATTGCGACTGGCTAGTGATGGACGAGCATGTAATTCTGGAGGCATGATTATGAACTAGTTGGCGTTTAGAAGAACCAGGGTTACAATTTGGATGATTCAAAGAAATGGGAAGTAGTACAAAGCATCGACTTGCAGCCATCGCCAATGTGATTGCAGATGATAACAGAGCGGAAACTGTTAGTGAAAATTGGCGGTTGAGGTTTGAAGCCCCTAGAGGTAACGTGCAACTCACTTGCCCGTAGATATTCGTGTTCTAAAATTAAAAAATTAGATTAAAAAAAGTCTGCTGTCTGTCTTTTACTTTTTTTTTTTTTTGGTTCAATTAATAAACGCCTACTGGTTGTTTTGTTTTTGAAAGTAATATCGTTTGCTATATTGAAAAATAGTACATAGCCATCGGTTGTATATTTGAACTTTTTTTTTCAATAAAAGAATGATAAATTTAAATTGATAAAAAAAAAAGTCTATTGTTCGTCTATTTTTAAAAAAATAATTAATTAAAAATCTTGTAAAAATTACCTCTATAATTTAACTTGCAAGTGAAACAGCGCGCCGTCTTAAAATTGAAACCATTTATTCTCCGTACGTATTGCGGTCCAAAGCCGTTTGGCTTTGAAGTTTCGGGACGCGTTCTCCAATTTCTAGCTCCTACGCACGCTCAACTCCCTCTACTCTGCTTTTTGCTTTTTCGTAAATTAGAAAATGGCTATTTCATCGCGGACTCCAGATATTCTAGGTGAAAGCTAGTCCGGCCAAGATGTTCGCACTCAAAACGGTATTCGCCTTCGCTCTCTCTGTTCAAGATTAAACAAATATCGTTCATTTTCTTTGAAGTTTCGACTGGAGTGTTTGTGTGCTTTGTTTATTTGTGCATATATAGCGGTGGCGTGTCGAGCAGTTGCTAACATTGTTAAATCATCACTTGGTCATCTTGGACTCGACATGGTACCGCATCTACATTTCAGTTTCTTTCACACTGTGCTTTATAGATATTGCAGAAGTTTCAAGTTGAATTAGTTGTGGAAACACAAGAACTGTGGATAGCTTAGTTGAGCTTAGTGAGCTTGTAGAATCATTTAAAATGCATAAAACGTATGATTTTTTCTTCTTTGATTTATATTTGCCCCAATTCGATCATCATGAAGTGGATTTCGTTGCTGCTGGTGGTATCAGGTTAAGGTAGTGAAAGTTACGTTTGCATAATATTGCTTCTAAGTTTTTAGGAAAGTGGAAGACAAATCAAGTTCCTATTTCTTGAATTGAAATTGTTTGCTTAAAATATGCCTAACGCTTTTTTTTTTTTTTGGATTAATTGCAGATGCTTGTTGATGACATTTGTGATGTAACAATAACTAATGATCGTGCTACAATTCTCAAGATGTTAGAATTTGAGCATCCAGCTGTGAAGGTGGATATACTTGCATTTTTATCTTTGTATCTATATGCATTTTTGTGTACCCGTTTGCTATGATTCTGATCTATTCATCCTTCCTCATGTTTGACTTTTCTTTTTTGAGGAGTCAGGTACTTGTGGAGGCGGCTGAGCTTCAAGATAGGGAAGTTGGGGATGGAACAGCATCAGTGGTTATTGTTGCTGCAGCGATGCTGTAGGTAAATGAAGCTTAGTTTGTTTCTGGATGCTGATACATGTCTGCATTCTCAGCTTAAAACTCATATGGATTAGTTGGAAATTTATGATACGGGAGTATGCAGCCTTCGTAATCTATTATTCCATCTTACTTATTGCAGTGGGCAAATGATCTGGTGAGGAATAAGATTCACCCAACATCGATTATTAGTGGATATAGAGTGGGTAACTCTTATTTCACCCATCCTTTTCTTTATAGATTTGTCCTCCATATTTCCTCACTTTTTTAATTTTATGGAAAGCTTGCAATGAGGCAAATATGTTGAAGAAACATTGGCTGTGAAGATAAGTCTCTGGTATTCGATCTAAATTTCTGATGAGTGGTCAAATATTGACGTATTCTTTTGATAATCAAGTATTCTAGTCTCTGTTGCATTGTTAGTGTCTTTTTCGGCTTCTTTTTACGGATTGAAAAGCTTCGAAAATGCCAAGACAAGCATGTCCTCAAAGTTGATCGGCGGTGACAGCGACTTCTTTGCTAATTTGGTGTGCTTTTGTCCCAAAAATATGGATTTTCATTGATGTATGTTCATATTCATGTCACATCTTAATCCTGGTTGCCATTGTGTTGTATTTTGATGCTCCCCAACACTGAATTTATTACTGCAAGATCTATCTATATCTTATTTTGACCGAAAAGAAAAGAAAGGAACATTAATCTATGTGATCTATTACGTATTTTAATTGTGATCAATGTTTTAATATCTGTCTAATTTATCATACCAAAGTTTCCAGTATGGACTTTGGAGGCTCAATACAGAAACTTTAATCACTTATTTCCCCTTGTCTTATTATGTTGAGCAATTTTAATGCTTCTATGCTGCTGTAGGTGCTTGCAGTAAATGCTGCTAAGGATGCAACCGAATTAGTTTCACAACTACAGGCTTGCCACAATGCTGCACAAACCATTGCAGATAAGAAACACTTATCTGGGTATTCTACTTTACGGACTATGTTTCATCCTCAACCAATAGTATATACACTGTAAAATAAATCCTAAATATCATCAATAGAAAACCTTCAGCAGAAAATCTAGTAGTTCCATTCCTGATTGTTTGTCTCGTCTCTATTGTTTATTGGATTTTTAGCTCCCAAAATCGGTGTAGCATGGGACGGGATCTTGCAAAGGGGACCATTCGTAACAACTTGGAAGCAGGAGTCATTGAGCCTCCAATGAGTAAAGTGAAAATTATTCAGGTAATAATCATGAAACATATGAATGCATCAGTCTAGAATGAATTTCAGAGTTTAGCTTCACATTGTCCCTAATTTTGTTTCATAAAATCTGTCTGACAGTGTGCAGCTGAAGCGGCAATCACAATTCTTCGTGTTGATGATATGATCAAGGTTATGCAAGATGAAAGTCAGAACGATGAAGAGTAGGATCAATTTGTCTTAATTTTAATTGCAGTATTTTTGGGTTTTCGGGAGGAGGGATCTGTTTTTGGATGCATGGTAAAGGGCTTTATATTCTCCTGATTCTGTCGTATTAGAAATTAATTTTGTTCACGCAGTCCCTTGTATTTTTGCCACTTAAGATTCAGAAAATTTTGCCACTAAAGCCATGACTTAAGTGGAGGGCATGTTACCCCAACAAAGTTGAGGTTGAAAGTTTTGAGTCCCTAAGGACTCAAAAATTTTTTTTCCTCAAAATTGAGTGGACTCATCAAAAATTGTGTGCAGAGCCATAGAGTTAGCAATATTAAGTTGCGAACATCGTCGAAATCTTTAGTATAATTGCTTTCAAAATATTTGTGAATTAGATTTTTCGGCTTGTTCTGGTAGATTATGGATCCGTTTGGGTAGTTGCCCGACCCCCTTTATTTAGGAGGATTCTCATAAAGTAATGGGGGTAGAGCAGTTGCGCTCCACATACAGTTGTCTAAAACGGCCCGTGTCAAAGATAGAAATCTTCCAAACTTGTACAATGTACAATGAATGTATGTATTTAAATTTTTAGTAGACTTCATATTAAAATATATATAGATAATATTGTAAACAGTTCAAATAAATTTAAGTAAGTTTCTCCATAAAAGACTTCAGGTCTTATTTGAAAAATGAATCATTTATTATATAGTTGATAATTATTTATAAGATTTAAGTAAAGTAATTATAATATGTCAGTAAATAACTTCAAGATTTTTTTTTTTAAATTTGAAATGTGTAGTGCTATTTTAATTTTCTTGTGATATAAAAATTATTTTGTTACTTTTACACTTTTTTAATATTATATTAGATAATAAAATTACAAATATAATCCAATATAGGTTTCTTATAATTTAATATTGCTGGATTTTATCTCCACGTATTAAAGATGAGTCCTCGTTAGAAATCAGAAAGGAGAAAATAACAAATAAATAAATTTTCATATCCAAAAGAAGACTTGAACCGATAATTTTAAGCAGTAAGTGAGGAACCTTCTCAGTCACGAGGTGTCCAGTCAATCAAAAATTGTATGCAAAACCGATGCCAGGCTGCACCCATCGTTCTGCGGTGCTCCGTGTTACGCAGCATGGGCATTCGATCGACCAACCCAACCAAACGGCGACGTCTAGCTTGTAATCCGTCAAATTTGCAATGGAAATTTCCAATTTTATTATAATTAAGTTTCCAAAAAGAGAAAAAGGGCCTTGATTGACATTTACATTTTCTCGCTCGAAGTCGGTTCTGTAAATTAACTTTGCATTTGTCGTTCGCCGCAATCAAAATGTGAAAATCATCTCAACCATGCCTTTGTTGCTTTTTTCTTTCGGAAAAAAAGAAAACGTTAATATTCATTTCTTTCGAATAAAATCAAAATGGCCTGAAACATTGTTAACACCGGAAGCAATCGTGAAAAACATATGTAATCATTTGCACTACGTAGACAACAAAATCGGCACTAATTTTCCGCGTACCATCTACATTTTTCCTTCAACAATTAGCTTTTTGTGGACACCAATCAGGTAAAACAAACAGGTCGCGAAAATTTGTTCTTGCCGAATTTAAGTCAATTTGAATCCAATCCAGTTATTATGGGTGTCAGCGATTTTAAATACTAATTGAATCTGTTTGTCGTAGTTTCATTCATTTCACAAAATTTAAGTCAATTGTAGTTTCATTCATTTTTTAAACAAACCACCTTTGTATATTGAAGGTCCTAAAAAGCTTCACTTGCAATCAAAACAATTAGAGAACAAAGAGTCAGAAAATTATACTCGTTTACCTTGAGAATTTTGAAAGTGATATTTTATCTTTGAAAGAATTTCAGGAATTGGATCCGAGTTTATACGTAAAAAATATATATATATATTCCGATGTATAAGTCAGTATTTGTTTTGGGTAATTTCTAAAGTAGGAGATTTCTCTCAATTATTTGTGAATTAACCACAAAACTATTTATCGATCTTTTAAACTTTATTGATGGATCCAAATTTCCAAAGTGGTGGAAATTTCAATCTAGATCTTAGTTTCTACCATACGTTTGGTTCATTTGATTTTATCCTATTATATTCAATAATCACTTTTATTTGTAAACGAGTTCTCATTAATCTGGTTTTTATTAATAATTACATTCTATTTCTTGTTAATATTTTTGGATTTGATCATTATTAATTTACTCCGGTCTTTTTTATAAATCACCACTTGGCTATTGATTTATAGTCCACGGATCAATATAAACCATATCCTCATTAATTTTTTTTAAAAATAGAATCAATATAAGCTATATTAGTATTGATCTTTAATTCGGAATCAATAAAAGTTATATATGTTATTCGCACTAACAATATTTATTAGATGACGGCGTAGAGTAAGCGATTGTTTTTTTTTTTTTTGCAATTTCATATTATTTTCTGATTCTTTTTCTAAAATTTGAAATATTCTATGAATATACTTCATTGTAACATAAAAAATTAATGATCGTAATTGCGGTTAATTATTCACCCAATTTTACATCTAAATATTTCGAAGTGTATCATTTCACGTCCGTATCAAATGTCGACATTTCATGGGAATAATCTTTGAGATAATCAAGTTGATAATTACATGCCAAAATGTGGATAATAAGAGGCATATGGTAAAGAACTAACACATGGCGAAAATTAAGTGATATAATGCGAGTGTCAAACTTTGATGAAAATATCTTTGCCAATTATATATCCCGAAATGCAGCGGTGGGGCTGCAAATTCGTCCGTGTGCGGAGCATGTGATGCGATGGAGCGGTTTCCAATGCCTGACGCTATCCATGTGCCGGAGCCCGGCGGTGTCGTCTTCTCTTTATATTTTTTACGCATCCTGGGCCCCTCGACCCATGCCCACCGACAATACCTCCTTAACGCACCATGCTACAATCTAGTTGACTTTTTCCCACTTAAATTTTTATGAATAAAATTAAAAAATGTGTGTGATTTTTAGAATTACTTATTACGGTGCAAAATGATGGAAAGTCACATTGCTTACTTAATACATACATACATACAAACATACATATATATGTGTGTGTACGTATATATATTATTGCAATCCACATATATATTACAGTCTAACTTTTTTTATTAAGAGGATAAATGCTACAATTGAGTTATACTGATAACCATATTCTATCATAAAATCACTAAAAAAAAAAACTTAACAGAATTTTTGCTAAAAGAATATTTTACCCCTTAAACTATTAAAATGTGTAAAAAAAATGATTTTATTCTCTAAAGTGAAAATAATTTCCAAAAATCAAATATTTTCAATGTTAAAACTTTCAAAAATAAATATTTGACTTGAGAAGCTATTGCTATATTAATTTTAATAAATACAAATCAACTGTTATAATAATTATAAATTTAATAAAAATAAATAATTATTTTTGTTAGTTGCAAATATTAAGATATTTAGCATTTGTATCTAGCGGTTTAACCCAATTAATAAGTACATATTAATTACAAGATTTAATTTAATAATCCTAAATAATTGATATTTTGTTGAAAATTTATCAATTTATCACCATGCTCGTTAGGAAACTATCAAAATGCTACATGCCTTTTTCCATTTTGTATCAAATCAATACTGCTATTTAGGGTTGGCAATATTCCCTGAATTTCAATCATATTCAAGATCTCAATCTGTTTGGAACAAGATTTAGTACAATTTTTATTCTGATTTACTATTCAAACTTAAATTTATCCTAGTTCACTATTTAAGACGGGATTTCCAACGTTTGAAAATCATGATCGAAATTCTAAATTCACTGTGCTCATTGTGTTTTCACATGATATGGTATGTCAGTCATATGTATATAACGAATCATTTTGATCAATAATATATATGACATATCGGTTACAATATGTCATTTATAACATAATCTATGTCCTATAATAAAAAAAAAAACTCATATCATTAGGGCAATTGGGGATTCCAAATGGGTAGAGATTGAGACACTTTTTTGTTAATAATTTATTAGTCGAGACATATTTTCTGTCAATTTAGATTGATAAATCAAAGTTCACCCTGTCTTGTTGCCAATCCCATAACTGTTTAAATTTATGATATTGAGCTACTTAAATATCCTTAAGATGTCATCATTTTTTTAACTGAGATAACTATTTAGTAGTAAAATGATTATAATTGAAACATTATATAGTAAAATTTAGTTGTCGGAATATCTTAGTTGTAAAACAATGTATCAAAAAATATTAGGTGGTATTTGATAATATCCCATCGAAAATTTGTGACTACTAAAGATGAGATTTTTATTCCCACGATAATAATATAAGCACATAACATTTCCCAGATGTTGAAGCTATGAAGTAATCACGGAATCATCTAATCTTGTCAAAAAGAAGTTGAGCGGATTAAAAATGAAAAAACTAAATGAGTTTATAAGACCTTTAATTAATATTCTGAAAATCCAAAAATGATAATAAAATAAGTAATAAGGGCCGAAGCCTACAAATTAAAGGGCTTTAAAATACAGCCATTCGATTATTTCTGTCAATTTTCTGTGCGCCATATCTTCATGTTGCTAATGTGACGAGAGCAATTTCACTCCCGGACATTACTCATTAAAGAATACTTAAGATAAAACATTAAACATAATTAAATTCCGAAGGCTCTCCAACTCACTTGGTCATGGGCGAACTACTTTGTGCTACTCGGTTTGAGTTACAATTCATCTGGGTCAGAAAATTCAACCCAAACGTGATTCAAACTATAAATTTAAGCCGAATCGGTTCCGTCGGACTGTAAACCCTGCCCTGAATCTGAATTTGTACTCTCTGGAATCCACCTAAAATTGACTAAACACCAAAAAATATTCCCATAATTCCATTGAACAAATTTAACTAATTAACATATAAGGTATTCTATATTTAACAATTAACGTTAAAAAATTAACTAACAATTAACACAATATAAAAAAATAAAATAAAATTGTGGCTCGCACGCAGCGGGACAGGAACAACAGCAGCTTCAGGAACAAACAATGAGATCAAAAGAAGAAGACAACTTCAAGGAGAAGAAGGATTTGGCAACGGCGGAAGAAAAGAAGATGAGGAGGAAGCGCCTGTAGAAGACGAGTAGGTAGTTGGTATTTGTGTGTGTTTGAAAATATTATGGTAAAAAAAAAACTTTAAAGTTTGTAAACTTTTATGATATTATATAATGGTAGAATTTTTACTTTTTTTTCTCAAAACTTATGTTCCTATATCAATTTATATTAAAACAATTAAATATTATTTCGTAGTTTAGTTACTTGTTCATTGGGATCTTTAAGGGTAAATTTTAATTTATCCTCCTATTAGAGTGATTTATTTCAATTTACTTTAAAATGTAAATTTTTTTAATTTACCTCTTAAATTTATTAAATTTAATTATTGGTTGACACTTACTTAGTAAAGTATAATAATATCCCTAACCCTAACATAATATGTGTACTAACAGTTTTAAAGGGTTAAGAATGATAATTTTCATTTCATCCTTAAGTTTTGTTATATTTTAAGTTAGATGACAATAACAAATATAAATTTATGCAAATCTTTAAAAATAAAAAAAGAATAAAACTTTAAAAAATTAAATTAACTTTTACTTAATTACAAATTTTATTCATAATATCACAAGAATGAAAGTAAAAACTTAATTTCTACTTTATCTTAATGTTAGAAATTGAATTTAAAAATTTTAAGCATATAAAATTCTTTATTGCTTTTGCTTCATAGCAACAGATCATAGGCGTCGACGGCAGTAACCTGTGGCAGCTTCGTCGGTGCAACAGCTTGATCTGTAAATGAATTGGAGTTTAGAGTACTTGTAAATTGGCTATTAATGAATTAGGATTTAGGATGTTTATGAATTTGGGTTTAATTGGGTTTATGAATATGAGGATTTGATTGGCGAAGGGCGGAGGAGGCTAAGATTGTGAATCGTTGGCTAGTAGTGGCAGCGGTTAGGGTTTGAAAATGGTGGTGGTTATTGTTTTTTTTTTTTTTTTGAAAAGAAAATGAAGCTTTTCATTTCATCCAATTAGGGAATAGTATAAAACATCTGCTGGGCATTCACCCGACCAGATTACAGTATCTTGGTTCTTCAAAGCTCTTTTGGCAAGAGAATGAGCAAGTGCATTACATTGCCTTGGCACATATTGGATTACAAAGGATTGAAAATCTTTACTCCTGTGCTGGATCTCCGAGATTGTCCACCAAATTTCTCTTCTGTTGCTGCTTTTGTTGTTATACCAAGTTAGCCACCTCACTGTAGTCTGTTTCCATTATCAAATTAGCAAGGTTTACCTCCTTTGCGACTTCCAATCCCCACTCTACAGATTGTGCTTCCAGTGAGGATACATTCCCATGGAAGAATGTATGTTAGATTGCTGTAGCAATTACCATCCCTGATGAGCTCCTTATCACAGCCCCCAGACCCCCTTTCTGCTCATCAATCTGAACAACGGCATCTACATTGATTTTAAAATGATTGATAGGCGGTAGTTTCCATTCATGTTGCTTACCAGTCTGACATTTAATTGTGAAATCTTCTGGTGGGTTTCACCAGAAGCATCTATAAAAGCTCTGGCTCTGGCTACTAAGAAGATAGGATCTGGCTTCTTCCCCTCAAAAATGAATTTATTTCTTGCGTTCCATCTGAGCCAGTGGTGGTGGTTGTTAGGGCTTTTAGATGGTGGCCAAGTATTTCCTGGTGGGTATCAAATCAATTTGGGAATTGGTAGCAACAATTAGGGAGTTTGAGGAATTATGGAATATTAGAGTTTTTTTGGGATTAATTAGTAGTGTTACTTGCGTTTAAAGGGTTGCGGTTCCCATGGGATTGCATCGGAACCGTTTGTAACTTCCCAGTATGAGCAATAAAAATTTTCTAAAAGTTCCCTGCTTCTTTCCTGTTCATGCCGTTGTCTTTTGTTTTGATTGGAATTTAGGTCGTAGTCAGATACAAGTTGGTGGGGAAGATTGCAAATTGAAGCAAATGAGAGATATTGTTTCTACAAAGAAGTGATGGAACGATCACGTTAATAACGGGTTATTAATTTTTTTCATTTAACCAGATTTTTGCCACGTTTAATGGATTTCTTTACTCATAATTTTATTTTTGTTGAACTAAATTCAATTTAACCTTAATTGATTAATTAATTAGTTTCATTTTCCTTTTGTGTTTTGACTTATGCATTAAGAAAAATATTGGTATTTTAAGTTTTTCATTAAAACATTAATTAATTAACAAATAAAAGTCATTTGGGCACAAAGTGAACATTTTAAAATATTTGGATGTGTATTAAAATTGACTAAAATATTTGGATGCAGTGGAAATTATCCTACATAAAAGATAGACTTCTCACCTTTTATCACTCTAATAATATTAATTATTTAATTAAGGAGAGGGATAATAAAAGATTAAATATCTATTTGATATGATTTATTTGATAATTATAAATATTTATTTAATTTTATAAATTTTTATTGTTAATTGGTTGTAACAGATTTTTTGAAGTTTAAATAAAATATTTTATATCTCTTAGTAGAACAAAAATTTTAAATTTTTGAAAAAGAAGTTGAATTTTTTAAAATATTAAAATATAAATATCTTTTTATCTATTTAATAATTTTATTTTATTTTTTAACACAATTTTAAAAAATTATTTTATAAATTTTTAATATAAATTCCCTTTAACAACTTAATAATAAAAATAATTAAATTTTTTAAATAAAAATTTTATTAATAAAAAATTAAATAAATAAATTTTATTTTTAAAAAAATTTCTTAAATGGAGCCTAAAAGTTGAGACTGCGACGTGAATGAAATTTTTAGGCTGGCTACTAATTATTTTTTAAATATCTTCCCAGAGTCTTATACATTTTTATTTTGAAATAATAATATATGTAATTATAAATTTTTATATAAATTAATATTTTTTAATTTAATTAATTAAATTAAATATTTTTTAGTTTATATAATTTATTTTTATTATTTTATATATTTATTTAATTAATAAAATAATATTAAATTAATATATAAAAATAAATTTATAAAGAATTTGTATATGTATTACTGCTCTTTTACTTTGTGGCAACGTGAGATTATTTACTTTTTATTCTCTCAAAGTGCGAAGACCTGCAAGGTACAGATTTCTGAAGATCATTCATAGGAGGACGTTCCTGATGCAAACTAACGTTGTCCCGTACAAAAGCCTGAAAGGCTACTGAATCAATCGAATCAATCAAAAGATTAACGTACCGTACCTCGGAAAAAAGCGAAGGCGTACCGTACGGTTAGTACAATTTTCTCACCTAATAATCCATGACCGGGTAAGTCGCACTCCCACCGCCAACCAAAGCGACCGACCTCTGCCTCCAACACGTGCCTGGTGCCATCCGTTATTATATGCATTCTTCTAAGTTACAATCATTATATCATATATACATTTATATAAACAATAAATAGACCTTACATATTCACTATTTATAAACCTCACATATTCACTGTTCATATAAGTGTATATAAGTTACAATGATTGTAACTTAATAAATTTCTATTATATAGATTTCCTTAAGTTACAATTATTGTAATATACATACACTCACAAGAACAGTGAATGGACCTCACATATTCACTGCTCATGTGAATGTACGTAAGTTACAATAATTATAACTTAGCAAATTCTTATTATATGGATTTCCTTAAGTTACTATTATTGTAATATACATACACTCCTATGACCAGTGAATGAACCCCACATACTCACTGTTTATATGAATGAATGTAAGTTACAATGATTGTAACTTAGCAAATTCTTATTATATAAATTCTCTTAAGTTATCATTATTGTAACATATATACACTCACATGAACAGTGAGTGAACCCTACATACTCACTGTTTATGTGAGTGTATGTAAATTATAATGATTGTGTATGTAAATTATAATGATTGTAACTTAATAAATTTTTTATTATATATATATATATGTGTGTGTGTGTGTTTGCCCAAATTTAATTATATATTTCTTTTTAAATTTTTTTATTTCTTCTGGTGTAGTCTTTGTAGCTCTACTAAATAAGTAACGGCTGGAAAAAAGTTGTCGGTAGAAAGTCAATTTTCGTTTTGTTTCATTCTTTTTCTGTCAAATGAATTACGTGGTGGCGCCAGCGTCGGGGGTGATTGGAAAATGTAAAAACTGAGAACGGAACACAGAAACGGCTCTCTCACTCCTCCTTTTACTTTTATTTCCTACTTTGGCGTTACCGCCTTCGAGCTCATTGTTTACTTTTTTTTTTTACCCTTATTTATTTGATGTGTTATTGTGGGGTCCACCAAGTGTCTGTCAGCGTCCACGACTCCGCGTGTCCTACTTTCTTTATTTTTTGTCCGGACTCGTGATGACTGAAGAGTGCAGCAACTGGCAAACTAGGAATTTTCTTTGATCGCAGACAACTTTCATTTTGTACCGGCCAAGGCCGATGGCTTGGGATAATTTTCACTTTAAAAGAAGATAGCATTTTCTTTTTGGTTTCTTCTACTTTTCTACATTTGATGGTTATTTGAGTCCCACGGTCACGTTTTTCACCGACGCCAACCCAATGGGATAAGGGCTTTCTGTTCTTTTCTGTGGTAAACATTAAATTCAGTAACTTGTATGAGCAAAAATAATGCAATGCCCTCGAGGGAGACAAAGAGAGCATTTCTCGTGAAGGGATGGTGAGGGGTTTTCAATTGATACAACTTGTATTTTATCCAACGCATATGAATGATATCAAATCTTGAAATTTATTACCTTTGGCAAAGGTCCAAAAGTATTTTATTGCTTACTTTTTGCTAGAGTTATCTACATTTATATAATCCATTATTTATCTCAAATCGATTTAGTATTAGTTGTTACGGGATTGATGTTTAAAACGACGACGACGACGACCATCGCTAGGATTATTATTTTTTGTTTTCTGCAAAAGTAATGTTATATTATAATATCTACTTAAATGGAAGATGACTATTTTTGGGTTTCTAATCAACCAACGCAGTTATTTATCTCAAGCGCACCAAATACTTGATCGCCGTGAAGAGGGTTACGAGACAATTTAAAAAAAAAAAAGAAAAAAGAAAAAAGAAAAAGAAAAGCGCCTATGAGGGTGGGAGGCATGAAAAATGCATATAATAACTTAGGTGGATTGTGCATGTGGAGCCATTTGTCCATGATAGCACGAAACCATCCATGCACTTGACTATCCTAAATTCCCTATTTAAAAATTTTATGCATACGGCATTGCAGCATATGAGATGTATATCCAATCGTAAGTGTGCTGGAGAGAGAGAGAGTAAATTAAAGAAACAGTGTGACTCAGTGAGTAGTGTCTTCTCTCACCACTGCCGCAGCTGCATGGTCACTCCCTGCACGTTCATCTGCCCCCCTGCCCGGCCTTTCAATATTAATCAAGTCATCAACTCCCCCTCTCTATTCTCTCTGCCGACAACTTAGAGAGCTGAGCCCCAATCGCCTACCCCAAATTTTTTACTCCACAACCTAATGGATATCTACGGTCTCCCTTCTAATAATACTACCACTCAAGACTTGTTTCCCATTGACGACCTTCTTGATTTCACCAACGAAGAACTCTTCACCTCCTCATCTTCCGCCGCCACTGCAAACACCACCGCCATCGCCTCTGACACCGATAGCCTCCCTCAGCCGCAACACCAATCTTTTGACTCCTTTAATCTCTCCTCTGACTTCACAGGCGACCTATGTGTTCCCGTAAGTTATATGCTTCTAAAAACTTAATTCATTTTCTCTTTATTTTTATTTAATCACGCCGTTTTGAGTTCACCAGAGTGATGACGTTGCGGAGCTGGAGTGGTTGTCGCAGTTCGTAGAGGATTCCTGCATGGACTTTCCAACAAACTCCGTTGCTGGAACGGTCCTCCGATCAGACACGTCATTATCAGGAAGAGGACGAAGCAAGCGTTCAAAAGCGAAAAATTCGGCGGCTAACACGACCACGTGGAATTGGACGTCATCCGAATCTGAGTCTGGAAATTTGAAGCAGGAGAGAGCGAATCACCGGCAATCGTCGCCGATTCCAGAAGGTGGAGTGAGGAGGTGCACCCACTGCGCATCAGAGAAGACGCCACAGTGGCGGACGGGACCTCTCGGCCCTAAGACTCTTTGTAACGCGTGCGGCGTACGCTACAAGTCGGGTCGGCTCGTGCCTGAATACCGACCCGCTGCGAGCCCTACTTTTGTGCTGACTCAGCACTCGAATTCGCATCGCAAGGTCTTGGAGCTTCGAAGGCAAAAGGAACTGTTGAGGAGTCAACAATTACAGCAGCAGCAGCTGCAAGGTCAGGGGCAAAGCTATCGTCACCAGCGTGACTTTGAAGTATGCTGAGGTGTCATAATCGGAGTGTTTTATGATGTCAAATGACAACTAGTGTACTCTTCCGCTTACATGCGTTTATCAAAATCTCTAAATTTTCAATTTTCGTCGATTTTATTTGTTATCTTTTTTTAATTTTTTCCCCATCGAGAAGAAAAGTTGTGTTTTAAAACAAACTTTAAACAGTTTCAACTACCAAATGCGTAGTGCTTTTATTTCACGCTTGCCGAAGATTTGAAAGGGTAATGATGTTACTGTGATGAGGGAGGGAGCTTCCACGTGACCGAATATTCGCTTATTGCTTCTCAGTTCTCACATGGAAACCGAGGGAAGCCAGTAGTGCTTTTGGGCGCGAAGATGAAGAAACATTAATGCAGGAGGATCAATTAGAGTAGATTTAATATTTCTGAGACTCTAAGAGAGGATGAGATCAGATCAGGCGATGGTGGGGACCGATAAACTGGACATTGGTAACTGTTAAGGGTTGTCTATTTTCTCTTTCTGATTTGGAACCAGTGCAGTGCTGGTTTGTGCACGCCGTTGGCTGACTGACTGACTGAATGCTAGCCGTCTGACGCCGCTGATCAGTGTGGTTTGATGATCACGTGCTGAGTGATGTAAGAATATGGGTAATATTTGTTTATGGATCAACCATGTGATTTGTATAATTTGATGCGCTTTCATCTGCAGATTCCTGATGAGGATGCAAAGTAATTGCTTGTTTACGTGAGATATTGTTGGCTTTGGATCCATTGAAGAAACAATAATCTAATCCCCACGAATTCGACAGGATTTCAGTTTTAACAGTAACAGATTCATACACAATTTGGCAAACGGTATAGGTTAATGAGTTACAGTTGCCGTGGGGCCACCTCTCGAATTGGGCAAGCTGGAAGTTACGTTATAATTTGCATGTCATTTTATGGGTAAGCCGACAACACCTAGCTCGATTGAAATGACAGTCTCAGAGACTGCAATATTAGGTTGAGTGTCCTTTACAGGTGGGCAAATTGAGGTTCAAATCAATTTGATTCAGATTTACGTTAATCAGATTGAAAAAAATAATTCGAACTCGGTTTAAAATTGTAATCTGATCCAACTTGATCTAAATATAATTCATATCGTATGGAAAATTTCAGTCGTCAATGGTTTGCGTGCTTTGATTTTTTATTTTTTATTTTTTTGAATTTGATCCAATCAGACCGAGTTGGCCAAAATTCAACCCAACTAATTAAAATCTTTATCGCCGTGGAATGCTATTTTGAATTTTTGGGGTCAAATTAGATTATTTATCCATCTCTATTTTGTTAGAATATTTAACACTCTTACGGGATAAATCTTTGCACGCCGTGGCTAGACATCGGAATGCCTAGCTCAAGTTGTAAAAGCATAGCCTCCCTATAAGATAAGATCCATAGGGGTGAATGGGGTAAAATCTACCGATCTCTCATAAAATAATAATAATAATAATTCTCTGATAAAATTATTTTTATTTTAATAACAGCATCACTAGAAAAGGACTAGATAATAAAGGGCCCAAGTTGTTATAATGGACGCAGCAGGCGACGACGTCACGTCTAGGCATCCCGACGAAATGGTCCACAAAATATGTAAATAAGAGGCCCAAGGGCAAAAGGGCAGCCATGCTCGCAATACATGCGTAAACATTGATGCTATTGACATAGAGATCGTGGCTTCAAAAATAAGACCTTATAACAAATAAATTGAAATTGAAATACATTATAAATTCTGCACTTTTGGGCTTTTAGATTATTCCTCAAAGAGATAAAATGGAACGTAGACCCCAACATTCATTACAACACTCAATTCTGAATGTATGGCCGTATCTCATCCTTGATTACAACTAAATTTTAAAAAAAAAAATTGTAGAAAGGAAGCATCTCTAACCACTTGGATTGGTCTATGTGACCATTGCTCATGCAACAGTAAGTGTGCAGATGTAAGAAAATTCTCAGACAGAGATTCCATAGTTACTGATTTTTGAGACCTCCTTGGTTAAAACATTTCTTTCTTTCTTGGCCTCAAAAGCAATGTTGGAAACCTGCCAAGCAATCAATCTCAAACAAGTGACATTCTTGCCTAAAAAGGGCTATTATGAAAGCAACTGCATCATCCGTGTTTATAGGCAAACATGCACTAAGCGTAAAAAGTCAATTCACGAAAACAAATGACGTGTTAGGTTGATTACTAGAAGGGAAGGGTTATATAACTTCAATGTCATGTAGTCAGTGCATACGTGTCTAATACATTGTCATAAAGATAGCCATATACTTTATAATGATGTACAATCTCTTACATTACAACAAAGTAGCAGCATGTGCTCGGTGCAATATACCTCTTGCTGATAGACAATTAACTCTTTAAGATTAAATATCAAACTATGAACTTAAAAATTACTTGTGCAGCATCAGCAAACATCTCCTGTCCTATCTTAATTGAAAAATTAAAGCCAAAAATAATAGTAGCAGCAACAAAATACTAATTGCACATGTTAATATAGAAAACTCACTTGTGACCGGAACCGGGATGCTTCCCTTCTAGGAAGTTCTCCAAGAATATCTTTCAAGCCTGATGCAACAAAGAGTAGCCGTGAGACCACCTGGGCATGACTTCTCCTTGTCAGTTTTTAAAGTATTAACATACCAGCAGCTTGTCTTTCAATTTTATAGGCCGAGTGAATGACTCCTTGGATCTGCTTGCCAGCTTGCCTGATCAAGATACAAAGCATTTGAATAGAAAACTCAGGCTTTGGGAAGAAATCAATGTAAAAACCGTCATATAAAATTACTAACCTGAGTTTCGTCCTTCCTCGAATCAGCTCATCTTCCGCTACCAATGCCACCTTCTGGAAACAAATAATAGAAATTTGAACTGCATTTAAGAAATTCCTGGTTTGGACAAACTATTGATGTAAAAGTAGTCACTGACGGAAAAAGGAAAAAGGAAAAAGAATGGCAATGATTTTTCCAAGGGATTAAAGTGCCAAGTGATCCATACTACTTTCTTCGATCATTGTGTTTCCAGTAAATATATTTTCTTTTGAGAGCTATTCATGGCATTTAACCTTATGATTTCCATGATTTTCTAAAAACACTGTGAGCTATCGCCAATCAAAGGGCCTAGGCAAACCAGTATAACTCGCACCAAATTCTATTATTTCTCTTAGAAATAACATTGCATAAAAAATTTTGAGGAAAACTTATGAGAGAACCAGCTAAACATCTAATAAGAGTAAAAGATATTATTCTAAGCACAAAAACACAGAGGTTATGTTGATAAATAAGTCGCTAATTCACAATCTGTTGACTACAAATATTGTTGGATGAACAACATCAGTCATTCATTCCACATTATCATTCAACTAAACAATAGAAAGGTTACCTCCAATTTCGCACTTTCAGCCTTCAGGCGGTCAATTGATTGCCGCAATTCCTTTACTTTAGTATCAGCTCGGGAGAGCAAGGACTGCAAATAGAAACAAGCAAATAAAATTTGACATGCTACAGTAAAATGCTTAACAAGCCAATGATTGAAAAATCCATCCTTCCTTAAGGCAGTCCGGTAGTCCTTCAAAAAATCCATTTTGATTTTGATGTCTACAGTTCAAAAAAGGATGGAGTGATTAGAAATAGACTAGTAGCCACCTATAATGCATGCAAATTTACTTATAAACAAGGGAGAAAAAGGAGAAAAAAATCCTTTTAGATGATTGAAATACTCTATCCTTGTATCACTGGAGTGTAGAAAGAGATCAGGAATCAATGTCCCTTAGGCGCAAGAGCACTATTCAGCAGGGGCAAGAAAAAGGTAATATTATTCCACTTACCTCTTCGCTAGCAAAGAGGCGCAAGGTGTTGTAATACAAGAAATGCCTTGGCCCTGCATGTTATTTGAATGAGTTCAAAAGTTGATAGAATCATACAAAATATAACGTAAATAGGAGTTCTAATGAGGAACTGTTTTCTTAAATATATGCAAACCTAGACACTTAATATATAAATTTACAAATGTGCAACTGCAACATATATTATACCTTACAAATGTATATGAACTAAGGAAGCAAAACCAATGACCACACAGAAGATTAGGAGTCAACATCGTCTATAAAAAATTTTCAAAAGAAAAAGAGGAAAATGATAAACAATCTTAGTTGGTAACACACTTTTCAATAAGACAGATCCTAAGCCAATGGCACCACCAGCTGTAATAAATGGATGTGAAGCTGCAACATAGATACCCTCTGCAACAAAAATTGAAGAGGGTAATATTATTATCCTTTCTTTTTCTTAGAGACTAAAAGAAACAAGTTTGTAATCGAAAGTGCAAACCTTTAACCTTTCCGACTGCTGTGTCCTCATAAGCAGCATACTCGGATTTAACATCTTGCAAATAGTCCTGCACTCAAATATAAAATCCAATGTAATAAATGGTAAGATTATCCAACGTTTCATTCTGTCCCATGGAACAATATATAGAGTTTGCTGGAAATGAAATTCGAGAATACCAAAAGTAATTGATATTCTAGAAGCTTACGAGGGTTTGCTGGAAGTGAACAGAGGCAGTGAGACGAATTTGAGAGAGACGAGATCTCGAAGCTTCAATTGCAAAGTCGATTGACTGCTCAACCATCTTCTGGTAAATCAAAACTTGTTGGACCGCTTTGTCGATCCACGGAGTACCATCTTCTAGGGATTGCGATTTAAAAACGGTGTCACTTGCTGCTGCCACGTTTGGCTTATCATCTTCCGATGATTCTGTGACTGTTGTCATTTCACGGGGAAATTCTTTGTGAGATTTTTTTTCTCTGCGGAATACGTTAGCTACTTGGCAGTTGGGGCTTTGATAACCCGACCCACTTTTAAAATCGGCGTGTAAGTGATCCAATTAAGCTCCGAGCGGCTTGCGGCTTGCCGAGCTCTCCATCCAACTTTTTTATCTAGCCTTTCTTTAATGATAATTATGGGTTATGTTCATGTCACTCCTCGATGAAATGATGAACTTTAAAACATCTCTCAAATTATTATAAATTTCAACTTACTCTTATCTTCTTTTAAAAAATTAAAAAAAAGTGAATTGATAAAATTTTTTTCATTATTATTATTATTATTATTATTATCATCATCGTCGTCATCATCATTATAATTTAAAAGACATTTTATAATATACACACTTTTATTTTTCTAATAAAATATACTATTTAATTTTTTTCTTTAGTGTTGATTTTAAAAATTAACTGACTCAGTATATATTATCGCGAGAAAAATTCAACGTATTATTAAATTAATTACATATTTAAATTTGTCACAACATAAAATCAAAACAAATTGAGTGCGATTGCATGGTGGGTTAGTGGAATTTTATTTCCACATGGATCTAGTAATTGCTTAAATTGTATTAAGCTAAAACAAGAAAGATAAAATTCTGTAAATGGAGAGTGAAACCGAGAGAGGGGGAGAGAGAGAGAACTCTTGACTCGATTTAACCGACCCAGACCCATGACTATGACCCGACCAGATCTCGCGATTCTGGCCACTTATCCAAGCAAGCTTGGTACCGTTTTGAAGCTCTCAAGACATTGGTCATACCCATGTCATCCCCCTCACCAGAAAATAGCCAGAATGCCGTTGGTGAAGCTCAAAAGCTGCAGCCAAGAACCCATTTTTATTGCCGTTGATCTCGCCGAAATTAGGTTGCACCACCGACTGGGTTCTATTCCTCTCACCTCCAGCTTCCATTTCTGACTAGCCCCATCACCTAAAACGGCATAATTGCTACCTATCGGCCACTTAAATACCCACAGGTTTAGGAGCTCGATTCGCTGTTGTTGCCATATGTGTGAGGTCATCGCCGGCACTATTATACTCATCATGGCCAGAACTACCAAACCCGAACTTCTCGTCATCGTTGAATGAAGTTCGGTCACCGTTGACCAGTGAGGGGTAATTTAATAAATTCACAAAATCTTGAGTGATAAATTTATAATTTTTGAAATTTATGGGTAATTTAATAATTACAGACAATGACAGTTAAGTAATTTAAGATTTTGAGGGTAAATTGGTAATTTGTGATATAAGGGTCATTTTGGTAATTTTATGATTTAGGGTAATTTCGTAAATCTAGAATTATGGATTATTTTAGTAAAATAAATTGAGGGCATTTTGGTAATTTAAGATTTTGAGAATAATTCGATAAAGTATGGTTTCAAGGGTAATTTAGTAAATTTTGATGTCGATGGTATTTTGATAATTTTTAGACATAATGGTATGTTAGTAATTATAGCTATTTGAGAGTTATATTATACGGGTTCGAGCTTTACTGAGTATAATTAGTTATATTTTATGTTATTGGCAATAATTATGTCGTTGATGAGAATCAACTCACAGACATTAACGATATCAAATTTGATCGTTATTACTGTGAGTGGAATATACAAAATTTATTTTCTTTGCAGACTATTATGATTTTAAATATGGTAAAACATATTTGCAAATAAATTTTAAAAGTTTTCATTTAATAATTTTATAAAAATAGATTTTATCTGCCCAATAGTATTTATTATAAAAAATGTACACGATTAATGATTTTATTCTCGGTTTTAAATATGTGCATAATAATAATATTTTAAAGAAAGGGAAATGAATTTAAAGTTTTTTGAAAGTAAAACGAAAATGCGATTTTAGATGTGATTATATTTTTATGTAAATGTACGCATATGG
Source organism: Aegle marmelos (assembly GCA_030449875.1). NCBI lineage: Eukaryota > Viridiplantae > Streptophyta > Magnoliopsida > Sapindales > Rutaceae > Aegle > Aegle marmelos. The sequence goes on from JASUUL010000115.1 coordinate 959,124, forward strand.
TTATTTGTAAAATCATTGGACAATACCATTTCATATATACAATGATACTAATGAGATAATATGAGACGGTATATGATAATATGAGATATAGGCTTTTGGGATTCGTCTGAGTGCACACAAAAATTTTGGGTCGTGTAGAACGCTTTTTTCTTTTAGAGACTGGTTATGCATGCATAGTTATGATAATTAGATATGATCACTTATGATAAGATATAATGAGGTATAATGACTTGTGATAAGATATAATGAGATGTGATGATATATGAGATGTTATTTGCCTGTTTATATGTGTAGTTTCGAGATATGATAGTTTATTGATTTCCCGTTCGTTGAGGTCTGGATTATCCGCATAGCTCTGAGGCATGATGGTTTATTGATTACTTATTCATTGAGGTTCAGGTGTGATGAAATTATTTTCCTTAAATACTTATTTGGTGATAGGTTTCAGTATTCAATATTTGATATCATGTGTTGTGAAATTTCATTGGTTTTATGTAGTATTGTGTGATTTTATTATATTAGTGCATAATTTTGAATTAAAAACATTTATTTAAGTTATTATGACATTTTGATGAATTTATTTAGAAATGATCAAATTATTTTTAAAGTAAAATTATTTTCAAAAACTACGATCTATTCACTGGGTTCACTCATTTTTTATACTCACTCTGTTTTTATTATATTTTTCTCCTCACAGAAGATTTGTAGGTATAACAGTCGACTTAATAATGATAGTTATTTGTATTTTGGCCACATGATGTTATTAAAAATCATAGAATTTTCTAGTTGAAATATTTCGGATTGTGTAATTTTCATAATTAAGAATAACTTATTGTATTAAGTGTTAAAATATTTCATATAATATTTGGTATTTATTGATAAGTTGATTGATGGAGTTTGTTGTATTTTAAAAATATTTTGAGAGTGTTATTTTGTTATTTGCAAGATTGAAAATGCTATAACTTTTGGAAAATTATGTTGAAATTTCAGTAGAATTTTGTTTTTATAAAATCATTATTAGTTTTATTTCACGGATTAGAGAGATTCATCCTAAAGTTTGGGTGGGTCGTGTCACATTTTAAAAATTAAGATTTCATTAGGAGATAATTTAAAATTAACCAAATAAGAATTTACCTAACAATGAAATCAACATGATTACTAACAATATCAATATAAGATAAAATAAATATAATCATTTGACATCATTCACTTAGTCGAAAATGGTGGTTTGAATTTGAAATCTGAGCAGTTTAGCAGATAAGGAAGATATTTCATCACAAGCGTAAGTAAGTTTTGCAGCGAAGAGGCACATTCTTCAGCTGGGTTTCAAATTTTTATTTTGTTTTCTTACTTTTTTAATTAAAATTCCAATTTTTTTTGAAGTAAGGGCAAATTGGTATTTTATTAGTTAACTAAAAATCAACTAATAATGATAAAGGAAAACATAAAATGAAAAATTCTACAAAGCTACAGCAGCAAAGTAATAGACACCGATATTTTTTATAATTATTTGATAATTTATAATTTATAATATAGTCAAATGATAATAACTCTATTTGTTGCCATTGTTATTGTTGCTATTATATTAATTATGGACATTTTAATAACTTATAGTAATTTATTTTGATTTTAGACTAAAATCAACACATTAATAAAAATATAATAAATAACTTATTTCAATTAATATTATTTATTTTAATTGTCGTAGAATAAATGCATCAAAAAATACAAATTGACCACCTAAAATAACCACTTAACCTTAGTTAAGTCATAATTAGCATATTATAAGACACATATTTATAAATTGTATCACAATTTTCATGTAAATTACATAGACTCTGAGGTTAATAATATAACAGTTATAGATACAAGTCTAAAATCCACTGGAACATGGGCTAAGACTCAAAAGATAGTCATTCATCGTAAAAATTCGGTTTACGAGTTATTAAAGTCAGGCCTCCCTCTTGTTTAACATGTTCAATTATTTCGAATTTATGGGTTCAGATCTATAATAAATTTACTACACACCGTCAAAAACAATTTGAAGTATGTACCGAGCCCGGGCGCTGCACCGCCCCAGCCCAGGCCGATTTCACCCATATAAATGGTAGCCCCGTTGTTTTAATATTTTACTTGTTCGCAGAAAAACAAAATTGCCACTTCGGATAAAAACAAATTCAGGAAGTAAGCTCTGGACTATCTCGTCGGCTTTCAGTCTTCTCAATCTCCAGGATCCTCACCCGCTACCAAGTTATCATTACTCAATTAACTGTTCTTTGAAAGCCCTAGTATTGAGTCTTTCGTCAGTGATCAATCATGCTCGGGCTTTCGTCAACTGTTCCCAGTCAGATTCGGTTCTTGTTGCAGAGCTTGAATGAAGCTAACGCCGATTCCGTCTTCAGAGAGCTCTGTCAGGTTATCGTCTATTCATCTTTCAATTATCAAGTATTACTTATGTTGCATTAATCATCAATGTTGCTTTAATCATTAACATGTTCTCTTTACTTCGTTCAAAACCCTAATTTTTTTTCTCGAGTGGTGCAATCATATGTTTTATTGGCTTTGTTTGTTTATTGCTTATCAATTTCTTGCAAGATTTTCAAAAAACACTTAACATTTTGCCTTATTTTTTTAAGGAGTTTTCTTCAACATTTTATAGAAACCCTAAAAGCGGGCCAGTTTTTGGCAAAGTAAGAAATGCATTTACTGCAAGATATCCAAGAAACCCTAGATATTGTGCCTAATGAATATAGAAGCAATTGAATTGGTGCTCAATTTTTTAGATCAAAATTGAATTGTTCTCAATTTGTTAACGTTGAAGCTTTCTTGACTTTTATATTTTAATAAATTTATGCCAACAAGTTTGGTAGAGAGCGGTGATTTATGCTTAACCATTCCTTGGAATACTATTTGTATAGGAGTATCATACTGTGTTCATTGCACTTCCTCAACTAACTGGTGATTATATGTTCTTGGTTTTCCTCTGTTTTGAGTTATTGCAAGATTTTCAGGGAACCCGAATATGTGAGTTTGAATATTGAAGCTATTGAACTAGGAATTAATGATCTTCTCAAATTATTTTGTTGATCACTAAGCTTCCTTTCAAAACATGGATGATGAATCAGGATAGAATGGCTGTCTCTTAGATGTATAGTCTGTCTATGTACTGCTTTAAAACCTATTGTTTCTGACACTTACTTTCTTTTTTCTTGTTGATAGTTTGTTGAATATGGAGTTGAGGGAAGCATTTTGATGCTTCAAACTTGCTTGGATCACTTGAATCTTCATGGGACTGACTTGAAGAATCCACAGCTTGAATCAGTTGTAGCTTCAGTTTTCAAATACATCATGGACAGACCAAATTTCAGTACTGTTTTTAGTCAGTCTCTCAAAATTACTGAGATCAATGAACAACTCATTGAGAATTTATCAGATGTGTTAAGCTTATCCCTACCTGAAAGAATTGGCATTGGTCTTGCTTTGTCTGATTCGGAAAATCTTGATGCATCAATGTGCGGTGAGTTGCGGGTTCAACTGCTATTTTTCTTGTAAATTCATTGTTTTTTCTTTTGGGGTGGGGAGGTTTAATAGAAATTAGCCTTTTGGTCCTCTACAGGGAAGAACTTTTGTATGGCTCAGATTGAAAAGTTGTGTGCCAATCCTGTTCCTATGAGTTCTGCCGAGCAAATTCAGAATATTATTCTGTTCCTCCAGCGCTCAAGCGACCTTTCCAAGCATGTAGATTCTCTTATGCAGATATTATCTTTGCTGCAATCAAAAGATCTTACCCAGTTCATCTTAAATCCCGTTCTTCCAGATGAATTGCATGATGCTACTTCTCTAAGGTGCCAATCATATATTTCAGCTACGATTTAAATTCAAACAGCTTAGCAGTTGATAGTATATTCTAGTTTTTGAATTGCTTTTCATTTTGAAAGATATATTGCTTCTGTTTTTGGCTGTAGGGACTTGGATTTGTTCCATGAATGCAGAGACGATGATTTTGATGATATTTTGGCAGAAATGGAGAGGGAAATGAGTATGGGAGATGTGATGAAGGAACTAGGCTATGGATGCTCAGCTGATGCCTCGCAATGCAAAGAGATTCTCTCTCTTTTCACCCCTCTGACAGAGATTACCCTCTCTCGGATACTTGGCACGATTGCTCGTACCCATGCTGGACTTGAGGACAACCAGAACACATTTTCAACCTTTACCTTGGCCCTTGGTTGTAGCACGATGTCTGATCTGCCACCATTGAGCTCGTGGAATGTCGATGTCCTTGTGAGAGCTATCAAACAACTTGTGGGTTTGCCTTTCCTTCTTCTGATTTTTTGTTTTGAATGTAGCAGTAGCTACTTTGTGAGATAAGTTCTTTTTAATTGAGTATGTATGCTGAATGCAGGCTCCTAATACAAATTGGATAAGAGTGGTTGAGAACTTGGATTATGAGGGATTCTACTTTCCTACCGAGGAGGCATTTTCATTTTTCATGTCTGTATATAAGTGTGCTTGCCAGGTATATTCTTGGAAAACTTGATACACTAGAGTAATATGTTTTTAACAAATTACATGCGAATTGACAGAGCAAATTGCAGGAACTGTTTCCTCTCCATGCAATATGTGGATCTGTTTGGAAGAATACTGAGGGTCAGTTATCTTTTCTTAGATATGCTGTAGCTTCACCACCAGAAGTATTTACCTTTGCCCATTCAGCTAGGCAGCTGGTATGTTGCTTTTTATATCTACTTCTTGCTTTGTCCTCATGTAATCTGTGTCTGATTTTTATTAATGACAAGCAATTCTCGCAGCCATATGTTGATGCAGTGCCTGGCCCTAAGCTTCAATCTGCACAAGCAAATCATGCATGGCTGTGTCTTGATCTTCTAGATGTGCTCTGTCAACTAGCTGAGAGGGGTCATGCTAGCTTTGTTCAATCAATGCTGGAGTACCCTCTTAAACAGTGTCCTGAAATGCTGCTTCTTGGGGTGGCACACATTAATGTATGTTTATCATATTTATTTGTCTAACAATGTTCCAGATTATGATTTTATATCATTTATTGGTTGCTAAATTTCTGTAATTGCAGACTGCTTATAACCTGATCCAGTATGAAGTATCTTTTGCCGTTTTCCCAATGATAATTAAGAGTACAATGAGCAATGGTATGATTCTTCACATCTGGCATGTGAATCCCAATGTTGTATTGCGGGGATTCGTTGATGCGCAGAACACAGAGCCTGACTGCATGATAAGAATATTAGACATTTGCCAGGAGCTGAAGGTAAAGTTAGGGTGAATGAACTTGCAGAACATGACATCGTTTATTTGCCCTGGTTGTGTGTCATGATCTTGTTTAGTGTGCATTTTGCATCAGAGCTGCAATTTAATTTGGCCAACTATGAAGATTTTTCTTATTGTCTTTATGCACTATTTCTAACTATTCATCTCTTACATTAATCTAATCGGATTTCTTACTTTGTTATGCAGATCCTATCAGCAGTTCTAGAGATGATTCCTTCTCCATTTGCTATAAGATTGGCTGTTATTGCTTCACAAAAAGAACTTGTGGATCTTGAGAAATGGTTAAGTATTAATTTAAGTACATACAAGGATTTTTTCTTTGAGGTAATTTCTACAGCCGTCAGCTGCTGCCATATTGGCTGTTTCTGTCATACTTCATGGATAGAAATGAGAGGAAAAACTGTCTGACGTTCATAGTCTGGCCTTTCAGGAGTGCCTCAAGTTTATAAAGGAGGTTCAGTTTGGTAGATCACAGGATTTTTCTGCCAAACCTTTCCATCATTCTGGCGCTCTGTTGAATCTCTATATGGAGAAGATTCCTGTTATTTTGAAGGTCTACTTCATATATATAATTTTTTTGACAACATATTGTCAATTGCAATGATACTTAAATTTTGTCATCTGTATGTCCATCATGCAGTTGTTAAAAGCTCATACTGGTTTGATTTCGTCAACCAAGCTTTCCGAGGAAATTGAAAAGTTTCAGGCAGTAGTCTTGGATTCTACTCCAAAGCTGCAGAATGGTGAGGCTGCAGATTCATCAACTTCTGAAGGATATGCAGATGACATTGAGGCGGAAGCAAACTCTTACTTCCATCAAATGTTTTCGGGTCAGTTGACTATTGAGGCAATGGTGCAAATGCTTGCACGATTCAAGGAATCCTCTGTGAAAAGGTACATCATCAAAAGCTGTTCTGTCTATTTGCTTTGCCACTGTGTTTTATGTTATTATTCCATTGTTTCAAATTCTGTTCAAATTACTGAAACATTGTGCTGGTACTTGTTTTTACAGAACTGAAATTGTAATTTGGTAGGAAGAAAATTTTTTCCCCTTTGTTTGACATTTTATATTCATGTATTTTGGTGATCACTTACAGAAGGGATTTCTAACTGCAATATATTAAACAATTGCTTTTTAGAAGAAATTAAAAATCTCAAGTACATTGTTATTTTGAATTTTTTTTAATACAGTATTTGCTTGTGAAATGAAAATCAATAACAAGATTTTTCTGCTAAAGTTTACGGATCCATAATAGATTTGAGTATCTTTGAAAGTTTAAGTTTTAGAATGATGATTTTACTGTGACTGGTATGAACTGACAGGGAACACTCGATTTTTGAGTGCATGATTGGCAATCTATTTGAGGAATACAGGTTCTTCCCCAAGTATCCTGAAAGACAGCTCAGAATTGCTGCTGTCCTTTTTGGTGAGTTTTTCTTAGTGATGCATTGTTACTACCCTGATTCTTATTTCTACTTTCCAATCTGATGCCATTCTATAACTAGCTTTAATTCTTAGAATTCTAGCATAGGAGCTTGAGTTACATACAACTTCTACCATTATCAAACTTTGTTATTGTTTTTTCTATCAAACTTTGCTGTCATTTTCTACTGTGCCTGTGTTTTTTGAGTCTAGTTTGTATCCAATCTAGTCATATGCTTAGTACTGATGCATGTGTTTTTGTGTGAAGAAGGTGTTTGTTGACATTAGGGGAGGAAGTATCGGGAATGTAAGAAATTTAGGGGAGGAAGTATCGGGAATGTAAGAAATTTAAGGGCTGTATGGAATTGTTTTCCACAGATCATTTTCCATTATGCAAAATCAAAAAATAAGAAAAATGCTTTATAATGCTTTATAATCTCTGTGAATTTCTGTTTCCCAAGAAAAATGCTTTACAATCTCTTAACAAAAGTGAGAAACGCAAATATTCTGTTTTCCTTCTTGAACTGTCCATCATGGGTCCCGCATTTGCTTTGTGGTGAAGTATCCTGGTCCCAAGGTAAATCAATACAAATAAATTGATTATTTACCGTAAAAATTAATTTATACATACAGATGTATAATTTTTCATTATATATTGATTGAATTATTATTTTTTTAAATTTTAAATAACAATTTAATTGTAATTTGAAACCTTTTTTTTTTGTAATTTTTTTATACCAACAATACCTTATTTTTAAGAATCGCTTTGTAATATTTTTTATACCAACACTTCTCACGTTCTTATTTCTTTTATTTTACCCAAAAAATTGGGCTATTGCAAAATTTTATTTATTTAATTATTTTGGTTCTTTGGGTCATTATTCTTATTTAACATTTTAAAGAATATATCAATATTATTTTAATATTTTGGTGGTCTTCATGAAAATTCTTTCGCTAAAATGCTATTTTTCCTCTCTCTATTTCTCTGTCTCCATATTTACAGATGAACAACCAAACACATTCTCATTTTTTTCATTTTCAGATGCTGTTGTAAAAGCAAATTACCAAATACATTTCTAAATTGTCCAAAAACTAATGATTTCTATATCATGAAACAAATATAAAATCATCATTGGGAAAACTATGCCAAAAGCACCCGTAAGTTTCCTTGATTTTGGCTTGCTTGTTTTGGTACTCTGGTATCAGTGGTTTAACAGCATCACAAATGGTACTCATATTCAATGTGTGCTTAGAGTAGATGCTGTAAACGAATAGGGGATGACACTGTGTCATGCCCTGTATATGAAGTGCTTGAATAGTGAAAGACTTGAGTCAACAATGACAAAACTCTTCTATTTGCTAATCCTTGTGCACATTGCTTATATAATCTTTTGTTTCTTAGCCCCCCCTCCCGACAAAAAAAAAGGTCTTCCTATTTGCTATAGGGTGAATGCACTTCCCCATGTTCACTCGCATAGCGGAAGTGAATCATAATCATACTAGAAATCAAATATAAAAGAGATCTAAAACAATTAAAATTCTGAAATAGTTTTACATTACATGGTTATGCAAATTGTTTTATGATCTGTGCATAGCATAAATGATTTGCCTAAGTAATCTTGCTTTTGTATACATCAGTGAAGCTGCTTCAGCATAATATATGTACCTTTGCGGATATCTTTTTGCATTTAACCGTCCTTATCTATCTTTAAGTTGTTGTGTGCTTTCACTCTTGTCTTATTATGTCTCTGAACCAAACTTCAGGTTCCATAATCAAGCACCAGCTTGTAACTCATCTAACACTTGGCATTGCCCTGCGTGGAGTTTTAGATGCACTGCGCAAACCTGCTGATTCAAAAGTTTGTATTGTCTTCTACTGAATTTTCTTTTGTTGGGTTTCATTGTATAGTATTATATATGGCCTCTTTGCATGCAGATGTTTGTCTTTGGGACCAAGGCATTGGAGCAGTTTGTGGACCGTCTAATTGAATGGCCGCAATACTGCAACCACATCTTACAAATATCTCATCTACGTAGTACTCATGCAGAGCTTGTCGCTTTCATTGAACGGGCTCTTGCCAGGATTTCATCAGGCCATTTGGAATCAGATGGGGCAAGTAATCCTGCTGCTCATCAGCATGTTTCTTCGCAGGCTACCTCAGGAAATGGGGAGGTAAAGGTTGATAACCATGCACAAATGGTATAGGAAGGAAATAAAAAAATATTTTTTGTATTTGATATGTTTTCTTTGGCCTCACTGGAAGCAACTTATGCATGATTGCCTTTTGACTTCTTTAGATCAGTTCTTATGAATATCATTTTGTGATGCTTTTAGATCTTTTTTCTATTTTTTTCCCCTTTTTTGGGGCCAGTCAAGAAGGATACTAATAATGATGTATACTGCTACCATTTGCTGCCTAGATCACTATCTTTCTGCACCTCACTGAACCTGGATTTGCCCTTCACTATCCTAAAATTATTCCTCTAATATTGTAATGCTGTTTTAGTTGGTGTCATGTAAAGTTTGATGGATCTTCCTTATGTTTCTCAATCTTCAGATGCTATTATGAGTCACAAAATTACATTGTCTTCTTCCTTAATATTATGTTCTCAACATGGATGACATGGTTTGATTTGTGATGATTGGACCACAGTTTTCATATTCTATTAGCTTAATTATGTTGTTTTTGTCCATCTGGTCGCTAGATCAATTGGGGCTTCCACAATCTGAACATCTTCTGTTTTTTCTTCTGTAAATGTGGTTTATTGTAATAGGTTAGTAGCTCTGGCATCATACAGTCTGGGCAGCAACTTTCTTCTCAGATACAGCTCCAGCAGAGAAATGAAAGTGTTGTTGATGACCGTCATAAGGTTTCTGCTACTGCATCTAATGATATGAAACCACTTTTATCGTCTATTGGCCAACCATCATCAGTTGCTCCCTTGGGTGATAGTTCTAGTGTGCAGAAGGTATGCTTGATGGGATCTTTCTTTTTCATTGAAAGTATATTATTAGCAGCTCTAATGGACAAAATTTTTAAAACTGAAGCTGCATAATGCGGTCAGTGCTCCAGCAATGCTGTCAGTCTCTTCTGGTTTTGCTCGTCCCTCCCGAGGAGTTACATCTACTAGTAATTATCTGTAACCTTCTTTTCACTTTGCTATTATGTTTCCATTTTATTTATTCAATGCATAATGTATGCATGCATGTGCATTGATTTCTGATGCAGAATTTGGCTCTGCTTTGAACATTGAAACACTAGTTGCTGCTGCAGAGAGAAGAGAGACTCCTATAGAGGTAACCTATATCGTCTGTCATAAGTATTGGGAGGGGAATTTGGTGCAAGTGTATACGGATCATTTCTATATAAAGATTATCTTAAATGATAAAGCCCTCAACTTATATATTTTGTGGTTCATTGACTCAAACCTTTATGATAGTATAACTTGTACCATATGCTTGCAGAGGTGTCCTGAGTTTAGAAGTGCAGGTTGTGGTAGATGCACGGCCATTATGATACTTGGGCCACTTCTCATAAACATGAATCCTAAAAGATGACCCTAACTAGATGTCTGTCTCTGCATTCCTTCTTCATTATTCTTCAGGTGTCAATTTTAAGTTCTTTGTTTAGGATATAAGATTTTAGAAAAGCTGAGTTTATTCTGTGTGCATTCTGTCTTTCTTATTCTTCAGGAGCCAATTTTAAGTTCTTTGGCTAACATTTTAGGATTATAGAGTAAGGGGTGATTTCATCCATGAATAGAAAGAACTACACTGGTCACTTATAGAATGGTTAGGCCATGTATGAGAAAGATGTTGCAACACCTAAGCATGGGAATAAAGTTCTCCATTGAGAGAATTGGGAATCAAGGGGATCATAACTCACCTGTAGACACTGTAGCTATACTGAAGATAGAAATAGTTCTTATATCTGAACTTACCCTACTGCTCGTCTCTGCCCTCCTTTCATACGAAAAGTTGAAATGAAAATGAAAGCTAGGAATTTAGGTGAAAGAAGTTATGAAGGGTTTTGGAAAAAGAATAGCTTTGGGAACTGTAGAGTTCTGATGGTGGCTTGGTAATAATTGGTGATGCTGGAATTTTGATTCTTTTTATATAATCTTAGAACCAAGATATAACAAACCCATTTGGTGCTATTGCAGTAGTTTAAAAGTTGCAAAAATGAACCAATTTTGGATTTGTACTGTTGAGATTTCTGAGAACACAGATGGTATTATATTTGATAGGCAGGCCGTGTCTGATTAAGCTTGTTTTCTCATTAATAATATTAGTCTTAACTGTATTTTGTATTGTATTGCGATCTGGTTATATGTCGACATATAATTCTCTAATATATCTTCTTACCACTTACAGGCTCCAGCATCAGAGGTTCAAGATAAGATTTCATTTATAATCAATAATATTTCGGCTCTAAATGTTGAAACCAAAGCTAAGGAATTCACTGAAATATTGAAAGAGCAATATTATCCCTGGTTTGCCCAGTATATGGTTATGAAAAGGTCGGCAAATAATTTATTCAGTTCTCCTTTTGTTTGAATGCATGTATTGATCATAATGGCGGCCTTTACATTACAATGTCATTGCCAAGTCTCATGTGGTGTACTGCTTACTTCTAACAGAGCAAGCATTGAGCCAAATTTTCATGATTTGTACTTAAAGTTTTTGGATAAAGTTAATTCAAAGGCTTTGAATAGAGAGATCGTCCAGGCCACGTATGAAAACTGCAAGGTTTAAATCTACTATTACCTTAGTAATACATTTAGGTTTATTTACCAAAATAGAGAAATAATTTTTGTATTTGTATATTCTTTTAGGTTCTATTAGGATCAGAGCTTATTAAATCAAGTTCGGAAGAGCGTTCATTGCTTAAAAATTTGGGTAGCTGGCTTGGGAAGTTGACAATTGGAAGAAATCAAGTTCTAAGGGCTCGTGAAATAGATCCCAAATCACTGATTATCGAGGTGATCAGGCCTACTGTATCATATATTATAATTTTTATTAGCCCTTCTTTTTAGGCTGTTCTTTATGATGCATTTTAGAAATATCTAGCCTCTTTGTGTTTTATTACTTGATTTACATGCATAATTTCTTTTGTTGTCAGGCATATGAGAAGGGCTTGATGATTGCTGTCATTCCATTTACTTCCAAGGTTGTAGACTTTAATTTGATTGTTTGTTGTAGCCTTTAATTTGATTGTTTGTTGTAGCCTTTAATTTGATTGTTTTGCCTTATCAAGTGCAAAATTTTGTGGTTTAACGTTATATTACTTGCTGCAGATTTTGGAACCATGCCAGAGTAGTCTAGCATATCAACCTCCCAATCCTTGGACTATGGCCATTCTTGGATTACTTGCTGAGATCTATTCAATGCCAAACCTCAAAATGAATCTGAAATTTGACATAGAGGTATGAAAATATTTTTGCTCAGTCATAGGTTGATGTTCGTTAGTATAGTATGTCTGTTGGGTTGGTCTGCTGTATGTATTTACTATTTATGCGGTGCTTTAGGTTCTATTCAAGAACCTTGGTGTGGATATGAAGGACATTACACCCACTGCTCTTCTTAAGGATCGGAAAAGGGAAATTGAAGGGAATCCTGATTTTTCTAACAAAGATGTTGGAGCATCACAACCTCAGCTAGTTCCTGAAGTTAAATCAGGAATAGTTTCTCCGTTAGGTCACGTGGATTTGCCGCTTGATGTTGCCAGCCCACCTAATTCTGGTGGCCCTACGCATTTATTGTCTCAGGTTTATACTGGTTTGGTGAAAATTTTTATTAGATGTTAGCAAATAACGATGTGCATCATTAAGTTTTATATTATTATTATTATATGTGTGGTGGTTTTAGTATGCGGCTCCTCTTCGCCTTTCTTCTGGCACATTGATGGAGGATGAGAAACTAGCAGCTCTTGGCATCTCTGATCAGCTTCCTTCCGCTCAAGGCCTATTTCAAGCAACTCAATCCCAGTCACCTTTCTCTGTTAGTCAGGTATGGTACCGCTTGTCAATTTTTTCTCCCCTGGGGTGTATTAAGGAGAATTTTACTCCTATTTTAACTGTTTGGATGGTTCTTCTGTTGCAGCTTTCGACGCCAATACCTAACATTGGAACTCATGTTATTATCAACCAGAAACTTACTGCCTTGGGCTTGCACTTGCATTTTCAGAGGTTTGGAATTGTTTCTATGTTGATATTTCCTGCTTATTGAGTGCGATCGCTTTTGTCTGTGTGAAACTCACTCCAATTCATGCATTGCAGAGTGGTTCCAATTGCAATGGACAGGGCTATCAAAGAGATTGTTTCTGGCATTGTTCAACGCAGTGTTTCAATAGCCACTCAAACAACTAAAGAACTTGTTTTAAAGGTTTGTTTTTCCTGTTAAGCAGTATAGACTAACGGAGTCATTGCAGGAATTTTAGTGTATATTTTATTGTTGACTAGGATCTTATCCTCCACTGAATCATATTATCCGGTATTTTGTTTATTACTAGCTCCTGTGTTATCTCTTTTGTCGAGGTTTTAAGTCAAACGAAGTCCTGTATGAGATCGATGTACTGAGTCGTTTCTTTACACTAATCTTTCACTTATTTGCTGCAATATCCCAAGTGCAATTGCATTCATGCTTTGTAGTTAACTCAAAATTTCTCAGTATATAATATTGTCTGTTATTACCACATTTGCGAACCATATTCTTACATGTCCTTGATACCCTTTCTTCCCTAAGATCTATAGCCAGAATGTGTCCATGGATCCTCCCATTTGATATGAAGAGGGAGATGGTATTGTGAGCAAAATGCTTTGTTTGAACTTTTCAGAATCTCCCTACTTGAATAATGAAAGAATAATCTCTACGTTCCTTGACTGTATTGGTAACCTTCACTAGTACTTTGACAGAGCTTGCTAATCAATATTCATATTCATTCTTTAAACCAATGGGATGTTAGGATTATGCCATGGAATCAGAGGAGACGCGCATATACAATGCTGCGCACTTGATGGTTGCAAGTTTGGCAGGAAGTCTGGCCCATGTGACGTGCAAGGTTTATGTTTTACTTCAAAATTTCTTAGAACCATTCTCCTATGATTATTGTATTCTAAATGATGCTCTCTTGTGGAGCTTCGTTGGTTTTCATTTCTTTCTTATTTTTGTTTGTGGGTTGTTAGGAACCATTGCGGGGTTCTATATCAAGTCAATTGAGAAATTCACTTCAAGGTTTAACTATTGCAAGTGACCTTCTGGAACAAGCTGTGCAACTTGTTACCAATGACAACCTCGATCTTGGTTGTGCTGTGATTGAGCAGGCTGCTACAGATAAGGTTAGATCTTTGGAGAACCTTATACTTCCAACCTTTTTTGAGTCATTGAACAGAGCCATAGATATGGACAGGTTTATGCATGGTTCTTTGAGCTCTGATATGCATACCTAGCAGATATACTATTTCATCTTTTTTTTTTTCCCTCTCCCTTGAGGTTAAAAACAATAATAGTAATGTTTTGAACTTCCTGTTGCCCCAAACTCTGGGGAGTACGGTCTATTGTAAGTTCCAGTCTTAAGATCTTAAGTCACAAAAGAACTTCTGTGCTGCAAATGAGCTGCATACATGCTTGGATGATCTCTGTGCCAAGTCTTCATTTTGATTCTGTGGACCAGTTTCTACCATAGATACTGTTCAGCAATCTCAAAGATTAATTATCATCATTAATATTTTCCACTTATTGGAACGGTTCTAATGTAGTTCTAAATGGTTTTGAATTTCAGTTGTCGTTTTTTTCTCATGGCATTTTGCTTCATGCAGGCTATTCAAACCATTGATGGAGAAATAGCTCAACAACTTTCTTTAAGAAGAAAGCATAGAGAGGGTGTAGGTTCCTCTTTCTTTGATCCAAACATTTATGCACAGGGATCTATGGGTGTACCTGAGGCCCTGCGCCCAAAACCTGGTCACTTATCAGTTTCTCAACAGCGAGTTTATGAGGTAAACCCAAAGCAGCCAGTTGAATGATGTCTGATTTAACTATTGAGGGGAAAGGCACTTAAAGATACTCCTATCCAATCCCTCTTTTGCAGGACTTTGTTAGACTTCCTTGGCAGAACCAATCTAGCCACGGCTCACATGCCATGTCTGCTGGTTCTTTGACTTCATCTGGTGACGCTGTTCAAGCCGGTGCTTATGGAGGAGGAGGACAAGTTAACCAAGGCTATTCATCAAGTGCAGGAAGCACAGGATTTGATGCAGTTTCTCGCCCATCAGATGTTGCTTCTGGCACCACTGAATCCACTTCAGCTGGGTTTCTTAGGTTGTTCATGCCCACACTTGGGGTTTTTCAATTTTCTAAAATTTCTTCATTTGTGTATTCAACATTCTTTGTGTGTTTTCAGTACATCATTGGTACACATTGGGGCTGCTGATGGTAGTATTCTACATAATTCTGAAAGTGAATCTGTCAACACTGCATTTACTCCAACTGCTACAGCCGCTGAGTTATATGCAGCTGATTCAACTGAACCTGTAAAAGTGCAAATTCTTGTGGGTATTGGCTTATATGCTGTTAGGAAATTGTCCTTCTTTAATTCCTGACATCTGCTTTTACCTTTTTTATAAGGAACCTGGAGCTTCTTCTCAGTCACAACCATCAACTGCTGCCCCTGAGCGCATTGGAAGTAGCATCTTGGAACCTTCGCTGCAGACAAGGGATGCTCTGGATAAATACCACATTGTTGCACAAAAGGTTGGAAATAGCCTTCATTTTTTTCTTTTTAATTTTTTTCCCTTCTCCCACATTTTTCTAGTCCTTTAATTGGAATTGGATGATCCAATCTGCTGAGCACTTCAAAAAATACGTAATCACATCTGTGCTGTCAAGGATTCTGAGGTTGCATTTACATGGGGGATTGGTTATATTTGACTCATTTACATATACCATTTGAGAAATTTGGTGTTCATTTTTTATCTTTTTTGGTGCTGGAAAGGGGGGATGGTCTTTTTTTGGTTAATCCAATTAAAAGATGCTGTTGATATGGTTTGAAAGTCATATTACAGTTTTATATAGTCTGTTGTCTCTTAGCAAAAAAGATATGTTTTGAGAGTCCACCTAGTGGATTACTCTGACATGCAAATGAAGTCAATGATTTTCCACATGGAAACTTTGTGGGAATGCCAATTTAGCAATAAGACCTGAGTTTTATTGAGTTCTGATTTTTAGATATTATTTATTTGGGATTAGTTGGTATCTGTTAAGTCTGATTCGTTATTTTGCTGCCCTGACTCTTTCGTTAAAAATATTTCAGCTTGATGCTTTGATAGGAAATGATGCTAGAGAAGCTGAGGTTCAGGTATTGTTCTTTTTGCTCTCCTTCGGGTTTATAATGTGTCAAGGTTTTACTTTCTTTGTCCATGTTTTCCTTGTGGACTCTGACTCTGGTCTTCCTTGTAGCTCATTCTTTTGCTTTACTTGTTTTGCATCCAAAATTTGGTTCAGAATATTTTTGGGACTTAATTTACTTAATTGGGATATGTTTTCTGTTCAGGGAGTAATTTCTGAGGTTCCTGAGATAATACTCAGATGCATCAGTCGAGATGAGGCTGCCTTGGCTGTGGCTCAAAAGGTTCTCTCTCTTCATTGGAAATTTTTGAATTGTTGCTTTTGCTGATGTCCTTTTATTTTGAAATAGTTGCAAAAGGAATAAAATAAACTTTGGCAACTTCTTAAGTCAGTTCTAAATTTTGTCATAGGTCTTCAAGGGATTGTATGAGAATGCATCAAACAATCTTCATGTTACTGCTCATCTTGCGATTTTGGCTGCCATTCGTGATGTTTGCAAGCTTGTTGTTAAGGAGCTCACTAGTTGGGTATGCTCTGGTGAACTTCTTCTATTTCCTGGACCATATGTTTTGTTTGCCTTACACTACCATGGTCTTCATGCTGAGTTCCTTCTTTCATATCATTTTGGAAATATATTTTGGTTGATAATGCATTTTGTTTGGAATATTCGGTTTGGCTATGGTGGTTAAGTTCTTTTGGAAGATGAAGAACTCAGAAAAGCAGGTTTAGGTCCCTTGTGGTTCTGAGAATGAAAATTTCATCAATTGCTTACGTGCATTCTAAATTTTCTAAACTTTCATTTATTAAGGTAAGCATGTAATTTCTCTCTTATTGGAATAGTTGCCTTTGAGATCCTTGCTGAAATTTATTCTTTTGAGAGTTAATGTGTATAGTTTTTACCGCGCGTTACACTTTGTGGTACACTGGTGAATTTTAAACTATATTTTCTTGTTTCTTCTAAAAGGATTGTGATTGTTCATTAGAAAAAATTAGTGACTTTTTATTTTTATTTTTTTTCAATCCATATTTCTCTGATTCAATTTGTATTTAATTCTGTTGAACTGATCTCTGATATTGCTCGAGTTCTCCAAGAAATAATGTGATATCCATGTGAGCTGAGCTTGCTAACAAGAGATGATGTGTTGCTTTGTGATTTGCTTGTGCTTTTCTCCCATCTCATTGATTTAATTATCTGTTTTTGTTGTTGTTGTTGTTGTTGTTGTGTGTGTGTATATACACTAACTGATCTTATTTTTCCATTTCTTGGTTAACAATATTTAATTTGTAACTGTTACTTTGTAGGTGATTTACTCAGATGAGGAGAGAAAGTTCAACAGAGATATTACTATGGGCCTCATTCGTAGTGAATTACTAAACCTTGCAGAGTACAACGTTCACATGGCAAAACTTATTGATGGGGGAAGGAACAGTATGTATTAAGGGAATGTTCCTTTTGCTCATTTCTTCTAACATTGTTGAGATGACTGACTCTTGCATGAAATTTGCAGAGGCTGCAACCGAGTTTGCCATTTCTCTTCTTCAAACTTTGGTCACTGATGAATCCAGAGTAGTCATTTCAGAACTTCACAATCTTGTAGATGCATTAGCAAAGGTTGTATTTGTTCTTTTGTTTGAAAGAATGCAGTCAATACTTATTTCTTTGTGACTCTTAACTTTATGGACTTTGCAGCTTGCTGCAAAACCTGGATCTCCCGAGTCATTACAACAGCTGATTGAGATTGTTAGGAATCCTGCTGCCAATGCAAATGCTTCATCTGGTGCTACCATTGCAAAGGATGATAAGTCTCGGCAACCCAAGGACAAAAAGGTTAGTAGAGACATCGTCATCTAAATTTTGGCCCTTGGTCTGATTTGTTCTTATGATCCTAAAACTTATTGAAACAGGCTCATAGTCACACCGCAGCAAACAGGGAAGATTGCAGCGTCACAGAGTCTGTGGATCCAGATCCCATTGGTTTCCCTGAGCAGGTATTGTGACCTCAAATTGATTGATATTGAATTGGAAATATCACGAAGAAAAGACCAGAGATAGATAAAATCTGGGCATTTAAGGTATCTGGTAAAATTCTCCCATCTGCCAGTGCCGTGTACATGAATGGTCCTCCAGATGATGTCACAATAGAGTGTTTACCTGTCTAAACCAGTGGTTTCTGTCAAATTTTACAAAGCCAACCACTTTGATGGCCTCTTTTGGCCAAGAAATTAACTACATCTAATTCTTACCTTGAGTTGGCTTCCTTTTTGGGATAAGAAGGCATTTTTCCACCTATATTCACCATCTCAACTGGTGCCTGAAATGCTGCCAGTGGCATTGCTTTCTAGTTTCTGTTAACATTAGAAAGATGTTGCTATAGGGGATTCCAATTTATGTCTCCAATAATCGAGAGGACAGCCAGAGCTAAACAGGATTGTTTCTTCCCTCTTTTTGTCTGTACAAATGCACTGACTCATGCACTGATGCTCACATATTCGTCTCTTTTATTATTTCCCCATTTATAATGGCTTTGCGAATGTTGGTGTGAACACTTTGCAGGTATCCATGCTGTTTGCAGAATGGTATCAGATTTGCGAACTTCCTGGTTCAAATGATGCAGCTTGTACTCGTTATGTCATGCAATTACATCAAAATGGTCTGCTTAAAGGTGATGATATGACAGATCGGTTCTTCCGGCGCCTTACGGTGATTTCTCATATCTGATTTGATAGTATTTGACAGTCACAAACTTCTGGGCCCCTCCCTCACAATTATTCTTTTAGGAACCCCTTGTACATTTAGAATTGTATTCAATAGCCATGAAACTTTACTTTTTTTATTTCCATTTTCTAGGAAGTTTCTGTTGCACATTGCCTATCTTCGGAGGTCATTAATCCTGGTACGTTGCAATCACCTCAACAAAGTCAGAGCCTATCCTTCCTTGCCATTGACATTTATGCAAAACTCGTGTTATCGATCCTGAAGGTGGGTGTACTATACATTTTTCTGTTTATGTCAATACCTTCATATACCCATCCTGTCCTTAAAATCTGCTTTACATTGCTGTGACATTTTTAAACTTCTATACAGTGCTGTCCTGTGGAGCAAGGGTCAAGTAAATTATTTCTTTTGTCAAAGGTGATTCTCAACTATAATTCTTTCCTGTTTTCCATTTTTAATTCTTGATTTGTATCTTAATACTAGATCATTTTGCAGATTTTGACTGTTACTGTAAAATTTATTCAAAAAGATGCGGAAGAGAAGAAAGCTTCTTTCAATCCCAGGCCATATTTCAGATTGTTTATTAACTGGTTGTTAGACATGAGTTCGCTGGACCCTGTTGCTGATGGTTCAAACTTTCAGGTATGGTTAGTTGGCGTCAATTTGTCTCAGTTATCTCAATTGATTGGCTGATCATGTTTTTGTATCTTGCAGATATTGTCAGCCTTTGCAAATGCATTCCATGTTTTGCAACCCCTTAAAGTACCTGCCTTCAGGTTAGCATTATGAATTTGTTTACATCTGATGAGATATATGTTACATCTTTTTAAAAGATAGATTGCATGGAAGGCTTCCAACTTTGGTGATTCTCATTTTTTCACTAATGAACTATGACTTGCAAGACTATTGAGTTTGAGTAGATTAGTTGCAGGATGTTGAACAAAATCAAAGACCACCTCATCCGTAGAATTCCTCCTTGTGTTTATGTTGAAGTCATTAGTACAAGTGTCATTTCCTAAGAAATAAAGATTTCTTTGACCTGGAGTCTGTTTTTCTCTGGTTGTTTTTAAAGAATAGATGAGTCTGTTTTTCTGCTTTCATTTGGGGGAGAAACCTCACTCACTCAACTAGTCAATCCCCTTTAAACATATAATGATTTTGCATGGCCTGAAAGGGAGCATGAAGCGAATTGATTTTAGTTGGAGTGCAGAATGATGATATCATCTAGGATTGTGTTGGTGCGTAATTGAGTTGTCTTGATCTTTTGACTGGGGGGAGCCTCCTTAAATGCTGCAGGTTGTCGTGAAAGTTTGTGAGATTGCATAGAGTAGTGAAAAATAGTTGATTGATGGCCATTATTGTCTCAGCCTTTGCACTCTAGATCTATCAGAGTTTATATGTAAAGAACTTCTTTTATTGCTTTTCTTTGTGCCTTGTGCATTTCTAACTCTGGTTAAAATTTTTGTCCAGCTTTGCATGGCTTGAGTTGGTCAGTCACAGGAGTTTCATGCCTAAATTACTCATTGGAAATGGTCAAAAGGGTTGGCCTTATATCCAACGCTTGCTTGTGGATTTGCTTCAGTTCTTGGAACCATTTTTGAGGAATGCTGAACTGGGAGTGCCGGTTAGCCTCGCGCAATTGCTAGGCTGTTTTGTTTACTGTCTGTTAGTAAGGTGATGTTTTCTTATTCCTCTGATTATATGTGCAGGTTCGCTTTCTGTATAAAGGCACACTGAGAGTGCTGTTGGTGCTGCTTCATGATTTCCCAGAATTCCTATGTGATTATCATTTTACCTTCTGCGATGTGATTCCCCCAAGCTGCATACAAATGCGCAATATTATCCTCAGTGCTTTTCCTCGCAATATGAGGCTGCCTGATCCATCTACTCCCAACTTAAAGGTGTTTGTTGTTGGTCATTGTTTGTAGCTTGGTTTTAACTCAACAATGATGACTAATTCATAACTTGCTTCTCAGATTGATCTGCTTCCAGAAATTAGAGACCCTCCTCGTATTTTTTCTGAGGTTGATGCAGCTATTAGAACAAAGCAGATGAAGGCTGATGTGGATGATTATCTCAAGGTACCTTATTTTGACGCTGATTATCTTAATAACTTAAAAACATATGTATTTCCTTTTCTGTGTCCTCCTTTCCTCTATGGGTATGATTCTTGTGCCTCTACTGTGGAGTTGAAGTTAATACTCTCTTAACTGTTTTGTTTATGTCAATTGTGAACCCATTTAACTGCATTTGGTCAATCTCTGCAGACGGGCCAACCAGGTTCCTCATTTCTGAGTGAATTGAAGCAGAAATTGCTCCTTCCACCCAGTGAGGCTGCTTCTGCTGGTACCCGTTACAATGTACCACTGATCAATTCTCTTGTGCTTTATGTAGGAATGCAGGTATACTCGAATTTTGAACTGTTTTGTGGTCTGGTTTTCCATTTTCTCGAATTTCACTTTTGTTTTATGTTATGGAGACTAAACCTTTTAAACTGTGTTATTTTTGGAATTATAGTGGTTTGTTATTGATATGTACCATCATTTTGTACTTCTGTTTCCTTTCATTTAGAGAATAGGTCTTGGTTTGAAGTTGCAGAATGAATTTCAAACTCTATGGATCAACTAAGATTTACTTGAAATTGCCAATTGGTTTCTTGCTCCATTCACAATTTTATGAATCTTGAATTATGTTGGCCACCGTGGGAGCAGTGTGGGTCAATTCAAGAACGATATTCTACAGTTTGAACTAAAAGGAGTGGTGGTTGATCTTTGTATTTGTCTATTTGTTCTCTAGGCCATCCATCAACTGCAAACAAGAACATCTCTTGCACAGTCGGCAGGAAACAATAGTTCACTGACTGCATTCTTGGTGAGTGCTGCCTTGGATATTTTCCAGACATTGATTCAGGATCTGGATACAGAAGGACGCTATCTTTTCCTAAATGCGGCTGCTAATCAGTTGCGCTATCCTAACAACCATACACATTATTTTTCCTTTGTCTTACTCTATCTGTATGCAGAAGCAACCCAGGTGAGGGTTTCTACAGCTGTGAATGTATTATTCAGTTCTGTTTGGCAATAAGAAACTTGTTACGTTAATGGTGATGTTGGTAAGGATAGAGTTTTTTTTTTTTCATAAAAGAAAATGGATACGCACGTTCACAAATTTGGAGGACTCTTAAAGCTATCAGCCCATCCTTAACTTTTCAGAGGGTCGAAAAAGAAACTATGAAGAAAAAATTGGTTCAAATTACTTTCAATATTCAAACTTTTTCTTATTTTCGATTTATTATTTAAATGTAAGATTGTTTTATGAAGTTCCAATATCTAATCTCTTACTATGAAGAAGTGGATTAGAATTTACAATTGGTTCAAAATCCTTTGCAAAATTTTCTCTTTGTTATTTAAATGTACTATTGTTTTATCAAGTACCAACATCCAATCTATGGCTGTAAGAGGAGGGGTTAGATTTTATGGCTTAGATGCGGGGACAGTCACTTGGATTTAGCATTTGACGAAATGTTAATGTATGAAAATTCAACATTTCTTCCCTGTGCAGGAAATTATCCAGGAGCAAATTACAAGAGTGCTATTCGAACGCCTCATTGTGAACCGACCTCATCCTTGGGGTCTTCTTATAACCTTCATTGAACTTATCAAGGTAAAGCTTCGTTTTTCTCAATCTTGAGTGTTAAAATGTGAAATATTCATAGTTTCACTCTTGTTAACTCAAATGTTTGAAGTTGCAGAACCCTAGATACAATTTCTGGAACCAATCTTTCATCAGGTGTGCTCCAGAGATTGAGAAACTCTTTGAATCAGTCGCAAGGTCTTGTGGAGGTCTCAAGCCTGTTGATGAGAGTATGGTCTCTGGTTGGGTGCCTGACAACACTCACTAATACAGCTTAATGTTTGTCATTTACTGCGTTTCATTATTTAAATTCTCTTCTAATCGCGCGCGCGTGTACATATATATTTTATCTCGTTTTGTGTATATATTCTCATTGTTGTTATAAGGCTACCGCTGGTCTTATCATTACTACTATTAAGTGTATACAAACGGAACAAACCGACGGCTCCCGGACATTCCTCGATCTTTAAGAAGTTTTTTCGTGCATTTTGCTGATCATTAAAAATGTTAATAATTAGATGTTTGGCAATCTCATTGGTTTAATTGTTATTTCCTAATCATGAAAGTTTGTTGTGTATTGCTGGTCCCAAAAGTAGCTTTGAATAAATACCCCAGAATTTGTTATATAAGGCCAACTCCATTCGCTCAACCGTGTGCTCTGCTGAATGACCTGGATGATGAAATATCACGTGTCAAAAAGAGGATGAACTCAAGAAAATTCTAGTAGTGTGTTTATTGAAGTGAATCGGAATTAGTTGAAATTAGAATGAATAAGAGAGAGAATCAATTAAAATGAGAATAAAAAATAAGAAATAGAATAAATTATTCAGAGTGTGTGTGTTTGTTATATAAATTAAGGCATGTTGAAAATAAAGAAATTGTAGGAGTTTATGGTTTTTAAATTTAAAAAAATTTAAATAATTATTGTAATAATTATTATTTTGTAGTTTAATTAGTGTGGTTATTTATTTAAAATTTATTATTATTATAACTATTAAAATTAATGTATTAATCAATTATAATATTTTTTTGTCATTAACAATCATATTAAAATTAATATTAGTAGCAGTAATATATTAATTAATTATTATCAATAATTAATTATGATGTTATGGTACTTTTTAGCAGCATGGGCGTCACAGTTGATTTATTCTATCATCCTCTCGCCGTGGTGCGCGAGCATACGCCTTGATTTTAAGAGAGATTGTGCCGGTCAGTCGACAAGTTCTAAATAAACCTAATTAAGCGTAAAGGCCAGCTTATATTATATCACTAGCGTAACATGTGTCGCATTTTTCATCAAAGTTTATGAATTGTGGTGATGAAATGAAGAAAGCATATAGTTCAATGAGGTAAATGTGCAATTAACGTACGGATCGCTTTCATTATATATATTTATGCGTATGAACAAGTACATCTCACTTGCGCCGCCCATTCCCCCAAAACAAAAAAAAAACAAAAAAAAACAAAAAAACAAAAAAAGGGGTTTCAATATCGTTACTCTTTTTGACTAACACGAGGTTCGTGCTGCTCGGCCACCGATAAATACATATTCATTAATTCATCCATACTAAATACAATGTCGCTGGTCATAGCTTGCTAACTAAGTCACAACGAAGGATGGCAATAATGCCCGCATCCGCAAAAATTCAAAAAATCTAGATCCGGAAAAATTTCGATCAATATTATTAAAAGTGCGGATCTGAATTTAAAAAATTAAAATCCACGGACCCAGATTCGGATGCACTTGCATCCGGAAAATCGGATATTCGGATCTGACTTTTTATACCTAAATATATATTGAATTAAAAAAAAAGTCATGACTCATGGAGACACGGACTCGAGACTCACATTCAACACCGGTAAAATCTCTAACTTCTCTAATCGTTACTGTCATCCCACTCCCAGTCCTTTGTTGTCTTACTGCCTCTGTGCCGACTCCTGTCTTCCTCTCCTTAGTCTTCTTAGCTCTCGGTCCTAGCTCTATGAGCTTGTTGTCTTCCTTGCATCAAAGCCCTACCATCCAGATCCAGCCTCGTGTCCTCGTCATTCCTCGCGTCCGGTCTTCCTTGCTGTCTTCCTTGCGTTGAAGAATAAGCAAGTTCGCATGTGAGCAGAAGTAGCACTGTAGCAGACCAAGCCTCACGTGCAGACGTGCTTCAAGGCCCGAGCACTACAGACCAAGCCTCACATGCTGTGCTTGGTAATTTGATTTTGTAAACTATTTTAATTAATTTTCTGTATTTTCTATAATTTTTTAAATACATGACTTTTTTTCTGGTTAATAAATTGGTATTGTAATTAATTGTTTATGTTAAATTGTTAATTGTTTAATTATAATTGAATTGTATATGATTTTATTAATCAAATTGTTGATTTTTTAAGTTTTAATTTTAATTATTTAATTTTTTATTTACAGATCTGGATATCCGAAAAATCCACCTGGATCCGTTGTGGATTTTACCCGCATTCAAATCCGCAAAAATGTTTCTGGATTCGGATGTTGATTTGCCATTCTGGATCTGGAATTTGCCAACCTTAGTTACAGCTTGGCTCAATATATAAGATTAATGTGGTCGATCAAATTGGTTTCCTATTTTTAACATGCTATTATTCTAAAGAAACGGGAGACGACAAAGATGATTAAAAGAGATGTCAACCGTTAGCCATTTCCATATTTTTGTTTTTCTTCTAATGAGGCAATTAGCTAGCTAGATACTTACTGATGTACATATTCAAACAAAGCTTTCCTTTTGTAGAATATATAACAATGTCAATTACAAGGTCGTATCAAATTTTGCCTTTGACATAGAGGCATTTTTCCTAATAACATAGATAGTCAATGTAGCATGGTTCTTAGTCTTATAAACTAAAGTACCGGTGGATAGCTGGTATGCACACTGCTATATGGTGTTGAATAGCTCAAGAAGGCTAGAGCTACTTTGATTATCAATAAACTCTTTCTTTACAAACTCGTCAAGATCTCTTTGAAAGGGACTCAAGAAGTCAGAGTTCTTAGATTGACGAGCAAATCTTAATTGCATCTGAACAGGAACAGAGCTCGTGAGATCGAAGGCTAGAGCCTACTCAACCACCTCTATAATTTCATCAGCAAAGGGGAGGTAGTGCTTGGATAGGTAAAGCAACTCCTACTACATTTTGCCTTCTCGAAAGAGTGGAGGAACTACTACGAGTGCAATTAGAGCAACTACGCTTCTTCATCCGTTCAAGAATGCTACTCACCCCACTCGATGCTGAAGAAACAAGGAAGGAATTAACTATATTGGTAAGAGACAGCAAGTGCCTATATGAGCTTGCATTCACCAGGGCAGTCTCGACCCTTAATTTATACTTCTCATTGATTTTATACACTAGATTCTAGGAGACTGAAAAAAAGAATGCGCATCACTCAACCTCGTGTCATGCTGCAGGAAAGAAAGCCGATATAAACAACTCCATTAAGATTAAGTTGACCAAGTGCTAGTTTTAACTTTCTCAAAATTTTGACAAGGTACGGTTGGAGTAGTGATCTAACACTCGGCCTAAAACATTCAAAGTGAAGGGTAACAAAGCCCACTGGTGGACGGCTAAGAGCATAATCCATGCCAGAGATTCTCGGCTCATTCTCATCGGGAATTCTATATTCCTTTCTTAACTCATCCAATTCTTCTGGATTAGTCTCACATTCCATGAAATCAATAAGAAATGACTCAACTTCAGCCCTATGGATGGTTTTGGTTTTCTTCGCTAATCAGAGATCCTCAGAGGAGCTATCATCATTGTTCCTAATATCATCAGTGGGTTGAACCACACCAATATTATGATTGTCAATCACAAGGACACCAAACCTACTAGGTTGTCTAGGGGATCTAATCACCCTAGGAGAAGACGCCTCTTAGGATACTCTCTTAGGAAGTTTTCTAAGTATAGAAGATCCAACCCCCTAGGAGGTGCTTGGCTCATCTTCACCATTGACGGTTAGGGAAATATGTTTTACCCTAGGCACTGAATCTAAAGAGGGTGTAAAACTTAAAACCCAAACAAAAGAAAGACAGAGATACAATGAAAGCACAAAGTAGGTAAAAAATAAAACAAAGACATGATTAGGAGAAGTTTGGGGGAATACTTGGGATAATTAGGTCAGAAAGACAGGAGTCATAGTGAAAGTGTTGAAGATCAGCCTCAAGAGAGAAGTAGATTTTATAAACCTGTAGAGGGATCTTAACAATTTAAAGGGGTGCACTGATTCAAAATGAAAGGGTACGTCTGAAAAGCCAAGGAATGCCATGTCAGGTTCAAAAATGTATGATTTAGGTTCAACTATGTCATAAATAGCCAATGTGATAAGGTAAGTAAAGATGACAACAAGAAATCAATCTATTTAGCTATAGACATCTCGTTTAAATCAAAGTATAAAGTTTCACGTCTTGCTCTGCCTTACTTAAAAAATGCTAAACTAGAGGATCGGTGTTTGGGTATAAAACCCAAGAACCCCACAAGCTTGAGGAGTAATTGATGGCCACAAGAAGAGCACTCGAAACGACTGCGATCTGGTCGAAAGGAACAAATGTTGGCTTGGTAGTTAGCATGACCAGAATCAACTCGAGCCCCCTATCACAAGCTCAATACCAATGTCGTAAAAATGTAAACGCATTTTATCTAGGCAATGAATTAAGAAGACATTGCGATCAGCAGTGCAATAGTAAAGTAATGGTAAGATCAGCTCTTAAATTTCATTAATTGACTTTTAATAAGGTAACGACTGGAAATAAAGTAAAACGTGCAATCAAGCGAGAAAGTATATAAAAATAGAAAGGAAGATTCTTTTTTTTTTTGTTGGAAAACTTTTCATAATATAGGAAATATACATTTTTCAAAAGATTGGATAATCAAATGACTTGAGTATCGGAGGATTTTTACCCGTGAATCCCGACACCTCTGACAACAATTTTCATGATTTCAAGTAGAACGCATCAAGCATTTAAGTGGACAAGAGGTCTAAGTCGATAAAATTAGCTCAATCGAATTTCAGCATCAACAATAATGATGTCCATCCAATCCCTCTAATGGCTTCAATAATTTCTCTAACATTACATTTTCGAATTGTTCATGTTGAATTTAAACATAGTTAAAGGAAAAATGAGTGATCCTTATAATTTTGCTAACCATTCAAAAATATCAAAAGGATCTTCTTTTGTCTTTTTTTTTTAAAGCAAATCATGAAGAGAACACTATGGGATCGTATAAAAAACTATCTCATATTGTTCTACAAGATCAAAAGATGCATTAACAATGTCTCTTTTCATTCCACATCATCAATATAATAATCAAATTTTTGCAGTCGATATAAATCAATGATAGGATCATGAGAAATTTAGGTTAACATAAACCACCACTCAATATTCTTCTTGGATAGAGTAACACTGATAAGATCAAAAATATTTTTTTTCATCAAGATCATTGTCTTCATAATTTACATCTTCAAGAACAAAATATCTTTGCTTTGGGTGTAAAGATTTTCTAGTTTGAAATTTTATTAGATCTTCGGCAATAAAACTAGAGATGGCAAAAATATGCGTGTCTGACTCAGATCCACAAAAATCCAAAATATCGAGACCTAGAAAAATTCATATTCGTACATTAAAAGATACATATCCGAAAGCTTAATTATAGAATTCGTATAAATCTAGATCTGAATCCAAATCCAAATGCAAATACATTTTAGAAAATTTGGATATTTAGATATAAATCTAAATTTAACACCATCATGAGTCCACATAAAATAAAGTGACCCCCATATATATATGTTACTTTAGTTTCACTTATATATTTTTTTAATTAATCCTTTTTTCATTTAACTTATATAGTTTTGACTTAATTTAATTTAATAAATAATTTAATTAAAAATAATTGATATTTGATTTATGTTGTGATGTTTTTGTTGTAAATTTTTGAGGTTGTATGTTATTCTAGTTATTGGATTATTGATTGTTGAATTATGATTAAATTTTCTTTAATATTATTAGATAAATTATTAAATTTTAAATTATGTAGGTTGAGATCCGCATATATTTTTGAGGATCCCAATTTGAATCCAAATATGAAAATAGATATGCAGATCTGGATGTAGTGCATCCAAATACAAATCTAGTTTTGGCTATCACTAAATAGAACGCTAAGTCCTCAACATTCTAACTAGAAGATCAGCTTCATACTCTCCACGAGAATGTTGTGATTCATGACTTAATTTTTTATTTTTTTATTTTTTGTCACGCACTTTTTCAATTTCTTTCTTTCTATATTCATTTTTTCTAATTTATTTGTATTTATTTATTTATTTTGTAAAAATCAAATACAAACTAAACGGCAAAACTGTAAATTGACCTAACTAGTTAATTTGTAGCTTGCGACGATGGCCGAGAATATAACTGTCGAAGGTCCGATCTAGTTGCTGTTGCTGTGACGAGCACGATGGTGGCAACATATTGGTCTAATTCGCAGTGATCTGACTGGAAAATCAAATGCGTTGGCCTCGATTCCGACAATAGGTGTTTCGATCGGTTGTGCAAATTTGTCAAAAGGATCTGTTTGGGGTGAAAAACATCGTGACAAATCACGTGTGAGCAATAAAATGACTCCTCAAGGTCCAAGACGTCTGGCTAGTCGAGTGAATAGAGTTGGCTTGAGAACACGCGAGGAGGACCAGAATCGAGATAGATTAAAGACTCGGTTAAAGGTCAGTTCATGGCACGAAGCCCACTCAACAATAATTACATTGCCTATTCGCCCACGGTTACGTCACTGACCCAGTAATAGTTGCGTGCGAGTGGAGCCGATAATTCCAGTTGAACATAAAAAGTTCCAGGGCACGAGAGAAATGGGGTTAGTAAAAAATAATTTCATTAGTGAAAGAGGGTAATTGCCATCATTAAAATTACATGAAACATAAAATTTATAAATTTAACATAAACCTTGTAAATCAATATTTACTGTAAAATAAAATATAAATTTTAGAAATTAAATATAAAACTTGTAAATAAAAGATAAAATGAGTAAATTAATATAAAATTAGTAAATTGATGTATTATTAGTAAATAAAACAAGAACTTGCAAATATAACACAAGACTCATAAATCAACATTAAGTACAAAATAAAATCTAATTTTTAGAAATTAAACATAATATTTGTAAATAGAAGATAAAATAAGTAAATTAATATAAAACTAGTAACTTAATATATTACTAGTAAACAAAATAAAAACTTGTAAATTTAACATAAAACTTAAAAATTAACATACAAAATTTAGTTTTTAAATTTAAACATAAAATTTATAAATAGAAAAGAAAACTTAAATTGATATAAAATTAGTAAATTGATGTATTATTAGTAAACAAAATAAAAAATAAATTTAATATAAAACTTATAAATTTTAACTGTAAAATTAAAATATAAAGAAATTAAATATAAGACTTGTAAATAGAAGGTAAAAAGAGTAAATTAATATAAAATTAGTAAATTGATGTATTATTAGTAAATAAAACAAAACTTGCAAATATAACATAAAACTCATAAATCAATATTAAGTGCAAAATAAAACATAATTTTTAGAAATTAAACATAATATTTGTAAATGGAAGATAAAATAAGTAAATTAATATAAAACTAGTAACTTAATGTATTACTAGTAAACAAAATAAAAACTTGTAAATTTAACATAAAACTTATAAATCAACATTAAGTGCAAAATAAAACATAGTTTTTAGAAATTAAACATAAAATTTATAAATAGAAAAGAAAACAAGTAAATTGATATAAAATTAGTAAATTGATGTATTATTAGTAAACAAAATAAAAACTTATAAATTTAATATAAAACTTATAAATCAACATTAACTGTAAAATAAAACATAAATTTTAGAAATTAAATATAAGACTTGTAAATAGAAGGTAAAAAGAGTAAATTAATATAAAAATAGTTAACTAATGTATTATTAGTAAATAAAACAAGAACTTGCAAATATAACATAAAACTTATAAATCAACATTAAGTGCAAAATAAAATATAAATTTTAAAAATAGAACATAAGCCTTATAAATAGAAGATAAAATAAGTAAATTAATATATTACTAATAAACAAATCAAAAACTTGTAAATATAATATAAAACTAGTAAATCAACACTAACTGTAAAATAAAATATAAATTTTAGAAATGAAACACAGGACTTATAAAAGAAAGATAAAATAAGTAAATTACTATAAAACTAGTAAATTGATGTATTACTGGTAAATAAAATGCAAACTTATAAATACAATATGAAATAAGTAAATTAACATTAAATGCAAAATAAAATATAAAGTTTGTAAATTATACCTAAGACTTATAAATAAAAGGTAAAATAAGTAAATTAATATAATAGTTACTGTAAAAAAAAGTTCACAATCATAAAATAAAAATTTGTTATAATAGTTATTACTTTATATATTTATTGATTCTTTATTTAAATTAAATAATGTTAGTTTTGCATTTATGTAATACATATGATATTTTATTAAAGAGGAAATTTATGCTCAAAATCATTTTTTTAAAAAAAATATTATCTTAATATCTTTCATAGTTGTTATAAGATGAGGTTATATTATATCTTTCTATATTTCTTTTCAACCCTAAAGAGTCTTCAAATACAAGTGAAAAGTGTGAAATTACATAAAGTATGTGTATGACTCAAAATTAAATCTAATTTTATTAATATATTATATATGTGTCTAATAATATAAGCTTTTTAAATTTTATTTTTACTTGATCTACATCAAGATAAATAATTACGTGTAATTAATATGCATAATAAATAGATATCATTATAGAAAATTGAAGAAAAAAAATACAAATATTCTAGAATAAATATAGAATTTATGATAACCAATTCAATAAAACTTCTTTTACTTTTTTTTAGTATAATTTTTTTAATTAAAGAAAATATTTTTTGTAA
Organism: Aegle marmelos; assembly: GCA_030449875.1. Taxonomy (NCBI): domain Eukaryota; kingdom Viridiplantae; phylum Streptophyta; class Magnoliopsida; order Sapindales; family Rutaceae; genus Aegle; species Aegle marmelos. Next base: position 990,536 of record JASUUL010000115.1, read on the forward strand.
GCAAAGAAAATATATTTCATTAAAATTCTGTAAGAAACAATGTTAATTTTTTAAAATAATTAATAATCTTACATTAATTTACTAATTTTAGTTTATATTTATTAATTTTATATGTAATTTATAATATTTATGGTATTAATATCATATTTTTCATACGGCTTTATAGAATTTTCCTTTAAAAAATTAAGCTCAAGTAGTTGTAATTAGGCGATGTGAATCGTGGCACAGATTTTTCCTAAAAATACCCGTTACTTAACTGAGTATTGTGAATGTAGGTGAGCCTGTTTGACGAGTTCGTGGTCAAAGTTAGCTACTCAAGTTAAAACTTTGAACTGCTGAACCGTCACCCCACCAAACAAAATTATATGTTAGTGCGGACATTAGGTCGCAACTATACCGATCAGATTTCTGCATGAACAAGATTGTACTGGTGAAGATAAGTTGATTGTGGTGGTGGTGGTGTTGGAAATTGACAAATGGAAGTGGCGGCGCTTGCGGCTTTTATTGCTGTTTTCCCGGGACTTTGTCGCTGAACGGTGGCGTTTTTGCGTGGGGTTTGGTGGTCGGCTTTCCCTGACTTCGTTAGTGGTTTTGATCGACGGCCAACTGACTGGATTGGCTCCGGCGAGTTTGTGAATAGAGGTCGCTATTGCATTTAAGACTTTTAAGTTTTCTAATTTGGGAATTTCGGATTTTTAAAAAAAATTGAAATCAAGATACGGAAAAACTTTAAAAGAAAGAAAGAAAGAAAAAAAAAAAGCATAAGTGTTTGGTTTGGTTGTGAATAGTGGTGATGGGGTTTGCAACAGTTTCATCCAGATTTTCTGACTCTAATACCAAATAGATGAGCCACGGCTCTAAAAAAATGTTTTGTTGTAAAATTAATGCAGTGAGAGAATAAAGTGATGTAGGATGATGGATAAATAGGGGATATTCTCAATATTTTATTAAAAATGTACGTTAATTATGAGGATATCAATAAATTTAAGACGTTAAATTTTGTTGACTGAAAAAATAATAAGATTCAATTTAAACCAAAAGTTTATAATAAAAAATAATTAATAACAATCTAATAAGTGCTGTTAGTAAAAACTGCTAAAGATATTTATCTATGCTAATTACAGTTTATAAATTTCAATCTAATTAAAATTTGTTCAATTTTTTGCTTTAGATCAGGAGACAATTTAATTACCTCGCCCTAGCCGCAAGTAAAAAATTTCAGATTGCCCAAGATCATAAAATTACGTTGTTAAATGAAATATTATCATGACAAAATGAAAAAAAATGACACTCCGTCAAAACGTAGTCTGACTGAGTTCGCAGCTCGCTAGTTAACGGACTTTAATAGTAATGAGATGGACGCTTGAAACGTGGCATGCATGGACATCTGGTGAAGCCAACACGCACCAACGTGTCTTACGACGGAATTTCTATTGCAGTTCGTCTACACGTGTCATCATCCACGTCATACGCCCGTCCCGTATCTCAGTCACCCACGCTCATTCCGTCCAGTACTTACTTGGTATCTCCCGTATAAAGAAGGATACGTACATTATTCACATAAGATTATGAGAAGGCAAGGGACCACATTTTCCTTATTATTATCATGATCGATAAGCTCCGTAGGTATTCTATTTAATATTCGTCCCGCTTCCCCGCACCACAATTCACATTTTGTTGAATTTTCTAACTTACCTGTCCCCATTATTTTGCCACACTTAATGAAGCTCCCTTTTGTTTTCTTTTTTATTTTTTAATATATATTTATTTGATATACATGAATATTTATGATTATTTATTTATTTATATTTAATAAAATTTATGTTCAGTGTAATTATAATATCATATCACAATTATCTTAAATTATTAAATTATTAATTTTATTTTTTATTTCATGTATTTAATAACTTAAAATAATTATAATATAAAATCACAAATATAATATTATAATTATACCGGACGCAGACCACATTTAGTATATGGTCAATCTCATACATCGTTGCGTCAATGGTATATTCTCTTGGCGGTTCTTAGCACATGGGCAAACTAAGTAGAACCAGCTTAAGATGGATTCGTATGGTGGCGTATCGTTGAACACAAACTCCCACCTTCGTTCATGATGCATTTTTACGAATATAATACATATGGACCAGAGTCTTTATCACCCTCTCCATTGCTAGCTAAGTCGTGCCACTCTCTCTCTCTCTCTCTCTCTCTCTCTCTCTCTCTCTAACCACATCCTCTCCCACAACAAAACCAAGTGACCAAGTTATTCTCGTCTGCAATATTACAAGAGAAGTCTAATAATAATAAGATCTCGTCAATTATTCTCGATATCATGAGCCAGTGTGTTCCCAGCTGGGATCTCGATGAGAATTATCCCAACAATAGTCGCGCCGCTCTTCGCTCTCGCTCGAATTCCACGGCCCCTGATGTCCCCATGTACGTACTCTCTGTTTGCGCGTGTGTGTACGTAACTGTGTGTTAGCAATCTTGGCAAAAATCATTTTAATTTAATTTGGCGCGCGCAGGTTAGAGTTAGACTACGAAGTAGCAGAGCTGACATGGGAGAACGGGCAGCTAGCCATGCACGGGTTAGGGCCACCGCGCGTGCCAGCCAAAGCCGCGGCCAACAACACCTCTCCCGTAAAAAACACGTGTAGTGGCACCCTCGAGTCAATAGTCAACCAAGCAACCGGCTTGCCCCAGGGCCAACGCAACGGCAAGCCCCCATTATTGGAAGAGTTTGCTACAGCCCCCTTCTGGTTCCACCAAAAACGTCCTGCTATGGCGACTATGGATGCTTTGGTTCCATGCTCGAACCGACGGTCTGAAGACCGGACCGCTCAAGTGATGGATCCCGTGCCACGACTCAGTGCGACGCGCTCAACTCGTGTGGGTTCTTGCAGTGGACCAGTTCCAGATTCCACTAAGGACGATGACGTCCTCAACGGTAAACGCGCGAGGGTGGCGCGTGTACCCGTGGCGCCAGAGTGGAGCAGCAGAGACCAAAGCGTCAGCGGTAGCGCCACGTTTGGGAGGGAGAGCCAGCGTGTGAGTGTGACTCACGACACGTATGATATGGATATGGATATGGGCGTGGGATGTACTGGTACTTCGATGGGGTCACCAGAAAACACTAGTTCTGCCAAACGAGGCAATAAGGCAACCACTGCTGATGATCATGATTCTGTTTGCCACAGTAGGCCTCTGGTAATTTCTGATGTTTCTTTCATGTAATCGTAAATTGTATTCAATTATTTATATTATCGTTCATTTTTTAGATATAAAATAAAATTAAGTTAATTTGTTGTGTGTTGATTTAATCATTAAAGAGGGAGGCAGGTGATGAGGAGGACAAGAAGAAAGAGAATGGAAAGTCCTCAATTTCAACTAAGAGAAGCAGAGCTGCTGCTATTCACAACCAGTCTGAAAGAGTATGTCTGTCTGTCCGTCCTCCTCCCCCCCGCTCCCCCCTTGTTTCTCTCCTCTTTTTCTTTTTATTCCCCTTTTTTTAAAAAAAGAAAATTTTAAAAAGGTTCTTTCTGTTGTTATTAGTATCACGTTTAATTTTGTCAACTTTTATAATATCCATGAAAATGAATATAAAAATATAACGGTTAAAGAAGTGATTGGATTAGATTAGATTATATACATAATATGTACGTATATATGTATATATATAGAGAGAGAGAGAGAGAGATTTGCTCCAAATCCAAAGTGGGGTGCTTCCTTCAACTTTCTAGTTGGGGACGGACGGGGCAACGTAAATTCTTTTATTAAATGTTTGAATTATAAAATTAGTATATTTCTTATTCCCGATGGTATCTCTCTTGTTTGATCTGAAGAAAGGTACCCTTGATTAAGATTTCATGTTTCATTAGTTTCACTCCGGAATTATTTTTATAATATTTTATTTTACTAAATCCATCTCCACTATTGTTACTTCCAGAAAAGAAGGGACAAGATCAACCAAAGGATGAAGACACTGCAAAAATTGGTCCCTAATTCTAGCAAGGTTAGAAGTTTCACTGGCTGCTTTTCTCTGTCAAATCCACGGACATGCTAATTGAACTAAAACCTGAAAATTTAACATTGAATATAATGATTTGTGTTATGATGGCTCTCAACCAGCCTCCTCAATTATATTTGCCTGAATGTAAGGATTACGTCTTGGGAGCTGCTAATTTAAAATTAAGTGTAAGGTACAGTCCTCTCCATGAGTTATGGGCTTAAATGAAATCTACAGCTCTAATCATGAGAGGATGTAAATTACATTTAATTTAAGGTAAGAAAATCTTAGTACTTTACCCCCGTACTTTTTCTCGGTCTAATTTTTCATTTATTTTCACGGCAGCGTCCCAGTACTGTTTATTGAACGATCACTATAATTACTTCTTGCACCACCAAGATTTTGTTGTTGACCCTCTTTTAAGTTTTACTGTACTGCTCCTAACATTATCATGAGTTAATATTCATGAACAATGAAATCTTAGGGGGACTAGTGCACAAAAAACTTGTAATGTCATTCTCAATGAGAAATAACAAAAAAAAAAAAATGACTGGGAGTTGTTCTCTAAAAAGACTCTCCTGCCTTCATCATCACTTCCTCAAAAATCTTCTTGTCCGAGGACCGGGGAATAGCTATTTAGTCCCTTATCCTCTAGTATATGCCTTTTCTCATCCTTCTCAGTCTATGCCTTCAATTGAAAATGAATACGGCGAAAAATTACAATCGCCACGAGATAAATATTGTATTCATTTGTGTGTCAATTAAGTGTTACGTACTGTTTTGATTATCAGCGCTTGTAACAAGTTTGGCGTTTGAGCATGGTTGCTTGACAGGGGCGAAGCTAACGGAGCTCCGCCCGGCGCTCTCAAAAGTTTTACTTAATTACAAAAATGCCCTTTAGAACTTATGTAAGAATTTTATCTTTGATTAGCTATGCTTCCTCCTCAGCTATGATCAAGTTGTTTTCAAAGTTCATCTCTCTTTCCTCTTTTCATAGCTTCATGTCAAAATTTGAGCTTTTTAAATTGAAGTCAAAGAGAAATTGCAAATTTTAATAATTCTTTTATATAGGGCAGATATTTTGAGGAAAAAAGCTTGTCATGTCCTTTATGGAGCATATTTTTAGTTTCTTATTCACTAATTCTCCGATTCTGTAGAAAAGTATTTAATTGACAAAAAAATCCAGCCCACCGCAAAAAAATGTTGCTCCCTTCGCCACTAATGGTTGATTAATAAGTGTGGTCCAAAATCCTCTTTGAACAATCAAATGGCTTTTGGCATTTTGGGACAGGTCCGATGATCCTAGTCCACAAACAAAACAAGCCATTGAGATAAGTTGACAGAAAGTTGTCAGTGGTGGAGACAATCACCAGCCACCACATAATACCTCCAGTCGTTGGCCCTAATGCCCTTATTCTTGTCTCATGTCAAGTCATTTTTCATTTTAATGACACTCTTTGCATCAGATTGCATCTCATGATTGCTTAAAAGGAGTCTCTCAAGTCTTACCCCTCTGATCACGCATTCAATAATTGAAGTGTTAATAACGTGGGTTGGATTTGGGTATCTGGAAAAGAGATATAGTAAAAGAAAAAATGTGGGGACGGTGTGGAGGGCAGCACTGCAAAATACAAATAAAATGGGGTCGAGTTATATGAATACTAGTCAATGTTATAATGATATAGCTAGATTTGCAGAAATGCTAACACTATGTCGTGTGTCTTTTGTGCGATAAGAGTGTCCAGTATTATTCTGTTGTGCACTTCTTCCACTAGATATGTTTTATATTTTCATGATTGATGGAGCGGCCGTCAAAATCACATTTATTGCATGCAGATGGATCAAGTTGAAAAGGTGAAAGTAACCGCTTGGTAATTATCGCATGCATGTACAGATAACATAAGCTAACGTATGGTTACCAAAGATGATTTAGAGTGTGCTTATTTAGAACAAATTTGGTGTTTAAGGAAAGGAACATTCTCTCATTTGGTTTTGATTATTATTGCAGACCGACAAAGCCTCGATGCTGGACGAAGTGATTGAATATCTGAAGCAACTACAAGCTCAAGTGCAAATGATGAGTAGAATGAACATGCCACCTATGATGTTGCCAATGGCAATGCAACAACAACTTCAGATGTCTATGTTGAATTCAATGGGCATGGGGATGGGCATGGGCATGGGAATGGGTGTCATGGACATGAACTCTATGAGCCGCCCAAACATAACCGGCATGCCACCAGTGCTTCCTCCTTTCTTGCCTTTGGCCTCATGGGATGGCTTGGGTGACCGGCTACAAGCTTCCCCAATGACAGACCCGTTATTCCTTTCTTGCCAACCGCAGGTAAGCTAATTGAAGTATTAGGAAGCGTATATATAATTAACTCTTCTGAGTCGAAGTGATCGTTGTGATCTTATAAGTATACAAATCTCTGTGTGAGTTTCTGACAGAATAATAGTTGATTAATTAAACATTATTTTGTTGTAGCCGGTGAGCATGGATGCTTATAGCAGAATGGCTGCAATGTATTATCAGCAGATGCAGCAGCAGCCCCCAGCTTCAAGTTCCAAGAGCTGAGCATTTGCCCCATTTCTTAATCAATTGTTAGATTCTAATATCAAAATGCTTAGCCAAAACATCGACTTTGAACTTTTAGAGCCCTTCTTACTGTTGCGCGTCCAACGCGGGTGCAATCATTATATGATTGCTTGTGAGTGTGTAGATGCTCTATATGCTGTGATGCCAAGCATATCTTTCAATATTTCTTTGTAACTTCAACTAAACAAAAAAAAAAAAAAAATTTAAACAGGTGTCTTTTGTAACAAATGTTGCCTTTTCCCTTTTTGGGTGTATAAATTGGATACATTCGCAGTTGCACAATCAATTTAAAACTTATATCATGAGCGATGCATTATTCGTAATAACTTGGATCTGTTCTTGATCTAATTTTTCTTTTCTGAACGCTAGCCATTATATATTATTATTATTATTATTATTACCCAATATTTTATTTGAAGAGGAATCGTAGCTTTCATTCAGTATGTGAGACTCTGTGGGTTAAGTACTTATTCAAACAACAGATTGATTATACTCTCAAGATAATTCAGCTGTACCAATGATATTAGAAAGCCTACGAGCATACTGGATCCTAAAATTAACTAAATTTCCTGCTTGATCTTGAATTTCAAAAACCACCTAATAGGGTTCTGTTAGGCAGTCCTTTATGTTGTTGATTGGATCCGGAGCGCCCGAATGAGTTTCCACCATGACTTTGATACAACTGTTGATTTTGCAACCTGCAAGCCCATTCCCATGTTTTATGTATCATGGACATTTGAGAAAATTCCCCTAATTGTAAAGATTAGAATATCTCGATCGGCTAACTTCGGATTTACGGATATAAATCAATCGAATTTTAATGCTTATCCCTGTACATCAATGATTAATTAGAAATAAAATCTTCTAATCATAAATGGGAGCATCTATTAATTAGAAATAAAATATTTTAATCATAAATCGGAGTGTCTATCGTCGATGACCAAATTAATTAACGATCGAAATAGTGAGTCGACATTGTTGTCAAAATACTGTGCCCACGGAGACATCTAACATGCTGTGTTTGCTAAGTAAAGGACAAGTGAGTGAATATCGGACCCTCTTTTGACAACTTGAATCAATTCAGGCCACACCACATAATTTCCATCAGCTTGTTATTATCCCACCTATGATTAGTGAATTTGGCCTTTCATGAGAGCAATTTCTTCTTCTTTTATTTTATGTGAATCAACAAGATATGGAAGGATTATCCGTGACTTGAAATTATAATTATTGATAATGCGCGTTATGCATTTACGAGAACTTTTGTAGACCCTTTTGGTAAAAGGAATATGTACACATAGGCAAAATCTAAATTTATTCCTAAAAATTGGGATCCTCCCTCTCATATTTTTTTGGAGAGAAAATTCTAATTTTATGCGGTGCTCAAAGTTGAGTTATTCCATAATAAAGAGAAGTGCATACAAAATGGTACATGCCACAAGATTTTATATTGGCCCACTTTCGCCACCGAGGCACTAGCTCAATGGTGGACTTATCTCAATAAAAGTTGAAGTTGTAAGTTCCGAGTTACATAAAGACTCAAAACATTTCTTCTCGCACAAATGTGCATAAAAACAGACTTTTCCTTAAATATTCATAGAGTTAGATTTTCGGTTTAAAGTCATTAAACATCACTACAAATGTGTGTGCTTAAATTTTCAATAAAAATTATATTGAAAGTTTATAATCGATTAAAAATAAAATTGGCTCAAATGTCAAACTTACAGAGATGGATTGCGGATGAATGGTCTGTCAAATTGTGCTTCGTAACTTTTATTCGATTGCAGTCCTTTCTTAAGGCAGTGGCAGTGGGACCCGAAACATGCTTTGCGACAAAAGCTGTAACATCTATATCTCGTTTGTTGAGAAGTGAATGCGATCGCTGCCAACTGCCAACTTGTGTGATTTTTACACAAGCATAAAAAGATAGGACACAGGGGAGGCAGTGTAAATATGATTGGAAACCGAAGCAAACGCTTGGACGCTCAGATCACCACATGCTGTATGTTGAAAATCTCTTGATTTTTGCCCTGTTCATCTTGCGATGTTAATATCTGTCCCTTCAGTTTTAGTTCGCAATATTTAACACTGCATGAACATATGTTCTTCGGCTATTATAACACACGGCTAATTAACTCTTCCCACACGTGCGGCTTCAATTTACCCGTTAGTGTATCTTTACTTTCTTCTCATGTCGTTAGTATGTTGTTGATTGAGCTGTTTGTTGTATGAATTAAATGACCAAAATACATTTGTAACGTCAAAACGAAAGATATACTGAGTGAGATAACTTCTTATAAAATTAGCGTCAAAATGCATAAACAGCATCAAATAAGTATATTATCAATGTCTTTACTATTCACAATTCAAAATTTAACCAAAAAAAGCTTAGAAAAATATTGAAGAGCACTACCAATATTACTGTTGCAGGCAATGAATTTGGCTATTTATATAGCCTCGGTGAGCTCAATATTCAAAATTGTTATGATGTCCATCTTCCTTACAACATCTCATCTGCATCAAAAAATCACATAAGCAATCTTATTTATTATCCATCTCAAGCTACACACATATTCATCAACTACTTTTACACCAAAACAACATAATCAAGTGAATGAACAAAATCCTATATAACTAGCTCAATAACCATGAATAATATACAAATCAAAGGAATAAATCTCATCAAAACTAAACAAAAATAAAAAGTTATAAGTATTAATTCATTCCAGTAGTAATTCCAGTTTAAACAGTTAATACGGGCTATAATTTAAGCGACCAACACAAATTAATAAAGGCCCCATATACATAATAGCAACCATTAAAGGTTTGTTATGGTTAACACATTAAAAGGCAACATGTGTCTTGTCAAAGATGTCAGATTGATAGTATCTCATGATATACAAAATATTTGAAAAAATTCAAATTATATTTATGGCTGAGTAAGAAAATATGATACAAATATCTTTATCATTTTAATGCTTATAGTTAGAAAGTGATGCATCATCTAGTTTCCAAAAAAAAAAAAAATTGTTTGTATGGGATTAATTGGCCTCTACTACTATTTCTCAGTAAGTACATCGGCTGTTTTCATAGTTGTTGCTGGATCCATATATATATGATTATTAGAGTTAAGTTAATTGTCCTACATGAAACATGCCGTCAACTAATTGTTCATTATAAGTAAAATGTCTAAAGCAAAGTAAATTTTTTAAAAGCTACTGTTTGGCAGCAAGGAACATGAGATAAAAATTCATTTGCACTTGATTTTTATTGAACATTAAAATGAAGCCATAACTTATGTATTTTTAATGCAAGTCTTAAGCTCCCACTAATTTTGTATTAACATAACAAATATAGAGCAGCTCATAAAGCAATATATAACTAACTAAATTCTAAGTTATAATTAGTGAATAAACACACTAATTTACTTTGAATTAATACATGCCAAATATTCGCGACAGTTCAATTATTAAAAAAAATTTCACAAAGTGTATATATATATCTTCTAATCCATAATTTTTAACACACGCATTATAATAATTTTAATTAAACAAAAATTAAAGACCACAAAATCATCTCTAGAAACTACCATAATCAGTAATCATCACCAAGCTTTTCAAAACCATCTCTGATTTTGAGTTAAAAAAAAAAAAAAACCCAACATCATAAACAATATATAAGAGAAATTTGACACATTTCAAGAAGAATAATCTTTACAAACCACCATAATCAATAACCATCATCAACCTTTTCAAAACCATATTCCATTTCAATTAAAATTAAAAACCCAGCAACCAAAACAACATGCAATGACAATTTTGAGATATTTACCTCAATTGTGGCTCGATTCTAAAGAGGAAGTTCATCGGTCGCCAGGAAGCTCGCAGGAACTATATGAGCTCGATTCTTAAATCATCCACCATCGATATGGATTTCAACTAGTTGTTCGTCATCTTTTATTGATTAGGAACAAATTTATTCACATAATAAAAATCTGAGATGCTCTTTCTCTTCTATCTTCAGTTTGATTTTGTTCTACAAAAATCATGACTTTATTTTTGGTTTGTCTATTACCACCATTTCCAAAGTGCAAATTTTGAAATTGATTGAATATTTAATGAATCAACTGTGCAATTAGTAGCTTGTCCTCCTTACTAACCATATACGAAACTATGTATAAACGTCAGGGTAGGAAATTGGAGATACACTGATACTTTCTATGAAAATGGAGATGCGCCAAATTACAGGGGAGAAAACTAAAAATTAAACATTTTAATTTTTTGGTTGCACATATATGCTAATGATAAGGGTAAAGTTCATATTATCCCCTCAGAAATGGCAATCTTCATATCTTTTAAATTATTGTAAATTTTAACTTACCTATATTTTTTTATATATAGAAAATGAAGAAATAAGGGTGGATTGATGAAATTTTTTTTATCTTTTTAATAATAAAATGAGTTGAAGTTAATTATCATTTTACAAACGTTAATTAAAAATTAACCCTAAATAATAATATATGTGTAACTATCGCCTCTAGCAATGAGAAATGGGAATAGCCTTTTTCCCTATGTCTGTGTTCTGTAATGATCACAAATTAAACTCATTTCATCAGCTCTCTTCTCTGGAACAAGCTTTTTATCGTCACATAATTTATAGGCCCTTGTTTGTTGTTTTGTTTTCATTTAAATATTTTGGCTTGAAAAAAATTTTAAAAAAATCGATAAAAGTAGTTAAAAGAATTTAGCATGTGAAGTGAACTAGAAAACGTCGGATAATCGGAATCATAGGTTGATTAAAATGAAGCAATTAATTAACTTTTGATTGGTCCAAAAATCGTTGGATGAATCCATTCGAAGAGCAACTGTGTGCAAACAGATGGAGATGGTGATACAAGCTAATTGGGATCTCAAAGAACACCAAAATTCAATATTTTTTTCTCTCACCATGTATTTGCATGCAGACACAGTAGGCTAATGGGGCTCCATAAATTGGCAGATTAAGTTGCGGGACCAGCAAAACTAGTGAGCCTAAATTGTGTGAAGAAATACGATGCCTATCCCTAGGAACAAAGGCATATATGATTTATGCATAGTAGTAGCATAGCCGTTGTCAAGAATTACACAGTTGTTGTTTTTCAAATCAACTGTTGAGCTTATTAGCGCTGTTTGTTTGCGGAATCTCTTACCTTACCTACTGATTGCAGCTTTTGGCATATGGTTGAAAGGTTCTCTCCAATGTCTTCTTTTCCTTTTCTTCACTCTTTTTGTTCTCTCCTTTTTTTTCCCCCCAACAGTAAGTACAAATAATCATTCAATGTCATGGATTCATTGAATAGCTTTCCGCAAATTGCTCCAACTTCCAACATATAAAACACACTGCAGTTCAATTCCCAGATCAATTTATTATTATTATTTTTTTAGTTTTAAACTTAAATTATCTTGTGTTTTATGGTTTTTTTGGCTTTTTTTTTTATTTTTACAAACCAATCCAGTTTTGTTAGCTTTTAAATCGAACCAATTTATCGACTCAGTTCAATTTTTTCATGGGCACTAGTTTTTTACCCACCTCTAGCTGCAGGGATCCTTATTTCCTCTCATAATTGGGTGGAGATAGATTTCCTCCCTCACATATATGAGTCGGGAAGGTTGTACAAGGGGAAACAAAAAAAAAATATTAATACTATTCTTATAGTTTTGGATTCATATTGTAAAGATAGATTAAAACAAATAAATAAAAGGAGAGTTTTTCTTCTTTTTTTTTGGTTTTTAATGCTGAAATAAGCATAATTGAAAAAATGATTTCACAAAGATTTCCAAGGGGTGTTTGAAACTCCACTCAAAATTTAAAAAATAAGTAAAGGGTAATTTTATTTGACACCCTCAACTTACCTCATTAACCCTCAATTTTTTTAATTTTAATTTAAAATATCTAAAATGCCCACTAAATTTTTATCCCTTCTCTTTGTCTCTCTGTCTCTCTGTCTCTCACTCTCTCTCTTACTTTTCCCCATTTCTCTTCATTCTCTGCTTTACCAAACACCCATCACAACTCCGAATCGATTTCATTTTTTTAACCTTTTTTCAATTTCTATTGATTTTATTTATTTAGTTTAACGAATCGTTGCTTTTAAACATTCTATGGCTAAGAACGATTCCAACTAAAAGAAATGGTTTCGGCACATAAGTGGATAATTTTTTTTTATTACATGAAATTATTACTCAAGATTATAATTAATATTACATAAAATTATAATTGATATTTATAATTTAAATTATTATTAAATTTAATATATAAAATTTTATATAAATTTTAATCCTCAATAATATTTAAAGGATATCTTTTATTTATAATTTTAATAAATAAAAAAATTACTTTTATATTATAATAATAAATATAAATAATCATCTAAATGTCATGCTTTCACTCAATTATATAGGCCGAGTGGCCACAAGTGGACAATTTTTGGAACAATAAATGTGTACAAGAAGATGAGACAGGATAGAGCCATTAAGCCGGGAAAAAAAAAACACTTTTTAAAAATAACTAGAGATAATTGAGATGGAGCCTGTTGAGATAACTGGAGGGTTTAATTGTCAATACTCATAAATAAAAGTTTATTGGACTTCAAGAAATTTGTATCTTGCCTATTCGGGCCCTCATGGTGTATCCCATGATTAGTATTCGGTCCATTATGACTGTCCAATTCAACAGCCATCTCGTGATCAAATCATGGTGCCTGATCCATTAGAAATGGAAAAGCAAGGATGGTTGATGCCCGTCAAACTTCCAATGGGTTGTAAGAATAGTGTTAATACTGCCCCCACTCTTCGACAGAATGAATGGGAAGTATAAGAGAAATACACGGCCCATGTTTAAGACTGAGCCTGCCTTCTCTAGTTAAGAACACCACAAGTTGGGCCTATTCAATCTTTGTTCTCTGCCACTCACTACATATTTGGGCTAAGAATGCGGTGGATTAAATTTATTCAATGAAAAGTGTCCGTTCAAATGATAACATCTTTAATTTCAATTTAAATGATAACATCTTTAATTTCAATTTAAATGATGTGTCATGTGATAAATCATTCGTTAATTATTTAATAATTTTTATAAATTATGAATAAATAAATAAATTATATTATTTAATTAATTAATAAATAAATATTATATCATTTAAAATAAAATTTTACAATAAAATTTAAAAATTTTATCACCGTTTTATCATATATATTTGATATGAATAAAGACAAGTAAATCTCATTTGAAAAAAATAAATAAATAATCAAATCTAAAGATGTTACAGGGCATTGGAAACGTATGGGCAATTCATTTTCTAGACATTTTCTTCTTCGGTGGACCTTTGCACCAGCTAAGCTATGGAAGTGTACCTCATGTTAGCAAATTAGATATTTCTTTTTCATTTCCTATCATTTTTTATTTGTGCGGTGATGTTGGTACACTAATTTATGTAGACACTCTCTCTCTCCACCCATCTTAAATGAAGTTCTTCTTTTATTTTATGGGCTTTGCCATCTTATTTAATAAGAAATTTTACGTTATTGTTTGTAATAACGTATGTCAGAGAAACACAATATCATGTAAAACTCACGTAATATTGTATTCTCTCTCTCGCTTGCAGCAATGTAGCAAGACCCTTATTTAACATCAACAGTAAAAGTTTCCAAATTTACTAAACTTGTCATTCAGGCCACCGTGCCTATGCTCTGATAAATTGAGAACTGTCTAATTAAATTATCCAAAATAAAATAAACAAATAAATTAAAAAAAATAGAAAAAGACAGTCCGGATTTTTTTTATAGAACGGTGTGTGAAGTGTGACTGCAAATCTCGATCAAGTGGGAGTTTGATTAAATGATCGAAGTACAGTTGCTTGATCTTGATCTAAATCAGCAATCATCTTGCAAGATTTGATGATTTTGATGACGACCACGATGAGCGGTCAAGGGCACGAGCGCTGAGGCATAGTACTTACATGAATTAATGCCGTCAACTTAATTTCTGGGTCCCAAACACCAACATATGCTATGACCCACCTATGACCCCACCAACAGATCTCAAAATTTCGTTCATGCCCGTGCTCTGTTGCCCGTCAACACACTGTCGAGTGTCGGCGAGGCGACCTCATTTTTTTATTTATTTTATTTTTCGCAGCAAAACAAATTATAGGTTAATCGTTATTAGTTAAGAGTTAAGATGCTGCGGGCAATTATTGTTTGTTTAATCTCATAAAATTAGCATTACGATTTACAAAAGCTTAGCTGTTTTGCCTGTACTTTTTATCTTTACAAATCTTATTTATTTGATCTATGCTTCCACTCAGCTTCCAAACCAGCGTCGTTTCACTAATTTAAAAATAACCTGTACGTACCTACCTAATTCCACCAGGCCTCGGCAATTTCTCTCCGGTATCCTATTAACAACTAATCACTTTCTAAATAATGATAGAATAACCCCAGCCAGTCTTAGTCCCCCAGCTTCATTTAGTATCTCTTCGCTTCCTGCTCTCCCTTTGTTTATAAATCCTTTCAGTTTCATTAACAAATAAAAACAGCAAATTAGCCCATTTCTCATCTCACTTGGGAATCGCTCAAAATTAATCTATAAAATTAATGGCAGTTGCTTCAGGTTCCCTTGTTATCTCTCCGAGAAAGCTCAGGTCAGATGTGTACTCATACTCCTACCAAAATGACTCAAATACCCCACTGGTAATATCAGTTCTGGCCTCTCTCATTGAGAGAACAATGGCTAGGAATGAGAGGATTGCCAGAAACTGCAGATGGGCACTGTCAAAAGATTCAAGAAGTCGAGTTTTTGACTGCCATGAGATACCAGACATGACCATTCAATCTTATTTAGAGAGAATTTTCAGATACACTAGAGCCGGCCCTTCAGTTTATGTTGTTGCTTATGTTTACATCGATCGCTTCTGCCAGGCCAATCCTGGATTTCGTATCCATGCAACAAATGTATATAGGCTTCTCATTACAACAATCATGGTGGCTTCTAAGTATGTTGAAGACCTGTAAGTACATATATATAAATGGATCATCATTTCAAATTAGCATTTATTTTTTAATTTATTTTCATTTTCACTATATGTACTTGTTTATTTCTTCATTGGCAGTTTAAAATTTGTAGGCTATTAATTATGTGGCCGGGTTTTTGTTTTATGAACAGAAATTATAGGAACTCTTATTTTGCTCGAGTTGGGGGATTGGAGACTAATGATTTGAACAAATTGGAGCTTGACTTTCTGTTCTTGATGGGTTTCAAAATGCATGTGAATGTGAGTGTTTTTGAGAGCTACTGTTGTCATTTGGAAAGAGAAGTAAGTATTGGAGGAGGGTATCATATAGAGAGGACTTTACGATGTGCTGAAGAAATCAAATCGAGGCAAACTGAAGATAGAATATTCAATCATGTTGCTCGCCTTACCCTTTAAATCAAACAAACAAAGAAAATTTTGTGTTCGATCAGTAATCAAATTTGCTTGTTATCGTCGTCATATAAATCTTGTACAGATATTGATGTATATTTCAGTATGATTTATTGGAAATCTGTAGCTCTTCCAAAGCCAATATTATATATAGATCATTGTTAATTTCTATAGACATTTTATGTTTCTTCTCTTTAAATAAATGTGTAATAAATGTGTCTGTGCCTGCGATGCATCTACAAAAGGTAGAATAAGGAAAAAAAAAAGTCTATTTAAGTGATTTTTAAATAAAATTATTTAACTGACCATCAGAATTTAAATTTTGATGGAGATAAATAAATTATAATTTTAAATTCATCACCTATATCAGCGATGTGTAAAACAAAAAAAAAATCTGGTTATTAAAAATAAATTAATGACTTAATTTTTTCTAAAAATTTAATTCAAAGTTGATAGAGGTACGAGGACTTGGCAATTCTTAAAAGCTCTGGTGACAGCATCCAAGGAAGATTCAAAATTGAGCTATCACAATTCCATTCTATAAATTCGGATGGGATTCAGTTCATTTGTTATAAAAGTACTGCTTTTTATTTCAACACCACTAGTTTGCCACAGTGAAAAGCATTTTGCCACCATAATTGATGACAGATCGTTGCATTAGCCTTTGATGTTGATGCATTAAACTATAAGTTGCTCGTGTCACTTTCAGGCTAACTGATATTATTGATTTCATCAACCATCATTGTTTGCACTGAAGTAAAAGCTACAAAGTTAGGATGGCCTGCATCATGATTAATAATCTAACCCCCCTTAAATAAGTGCCCATAAGAGGACCACTTGGCTTTCCCTTGGAAAGAGCATACATCTAATTTACCATAAAGCACAGGACGGTCGTAATTCGACATTAATTTTTAGGTCTGTAGCCTTATTCGACTCGGCAGCATATATTATTGGATCAAGTTAGACAGATTCCATCTTAGCCGATTAGTGGAAGACAAACGAAAGAGGAAAGAAACAGGTTATAATGAAGTGATCAGAGAGGACGAAGTCACAAATATGTAGCAAAGCATCTCATATTTCTTTAAAAAGAGATTGCTTAAACGACAGACATATTTAATAATTTATAATTATTTCATAAGAAATTATACTATACTTCATGATCAAGCTTTTAGATCTCAAACGTGTTTTTGGTCTTATCAAGTTCTATTAATTTCTTAAGACACGCACCTACTTCTTGATTCGTGATCGGGTACAAAAGTGGCCACGTCACCTCACCGACGAATCATCTTCATCCACGAGTGTGTTTTGCCAAATGCCAGCTGTACATGCTCCAGTGCATGCATGCAAATACAGATTTAATTTCAATCTATTTTTTAATCCCTCATCAAAATCGTCGCAAGAATTAATTGATTGTACAAAATTACATCATTTGTGAGATTCTTTAAAATTATTGGCTTTTGCCTTTAGACAACAACCTGCATATTAAATATTTGTGTTGTCTAATCGCACATCCCAAGTGGGGGTCTAGTTTTTATCAAAATCCTGTGTCTATGCCGTAACCGATACTAACATCTTTCTGCTCATCAAAGAGCAGTGGCATTTGAGTGTTAAATTTTAAAAGCACCCACTTTTCGATGACAAGCTCTAATCCTATCTTGCCTTTCACTAATTGATGATATCGACGAACAGATTCCCGCTGAAATAAAGTTTTATAATAATCCTTATAGAAGCAAATTGCACATACGATCATTAGCATTGCAGAGTCCTTAGTTCTGATGAATAATAATTTGGACCAAAAGCAAATGAAAATTCATAATCAAAGTACCACAACTTGATTAATGAGGTAACTGCCTAGGGACAAGATTTTAAGTTGTTTACACGTTTGAGGGAAAGGGGGAAGAAGTTTGGCAATTTAGCAAAAATACTAAGAGATATATATATTATACACACACACGCACACACATAAAGTTAAAGAGTTAGGCGCAGGCGGCATGGCTCTGTCTTTGCGGGTCTTTACGACCATTTTCTAAAGGTAAAGGCCAGACTGAAAGGTTTACTTATTTAAATATTTGTAGCACAACTCAGATTGTCCCCTCACCACCAACTCTCTTCGCATAAAATAAAGACCAGAACTTATCGATAAGTACCAACACTACAGTAATTAATTTCATCTCTTACATAAGCCATGAATATCGGTACGTCAATCCGGATCCGCACTAGAACCAAGAATTTCTCCCATGTAATGAATAGCTCCGTCTTTGCAGAATCTGAACTGGGAAATTTTGTCTTTACATACAGCTAAACGACTCAGCATTATTAGAATCACTTGAGCGGGTTTCGTTTTGTGAACTTAAAAAATAAATCTGGCGACAGGAGAATCTTTCTATATGTGTCGGGAAATCTTTATTATAGATTTTTTTTTTTCCTGCATGGAAATAATGCTGCTTCATTGTCGACTTATATCATATGAATAATATTGGAAGTTGAGGAAGGTGTGAGTAAGCTGATCTTTCTGATACAATTTGTAATCAATTAAAGGAACAGGTATGTCTATTTTCTCTGCCATGTCCATGATGAGCAGTCACCCTAACTTAAGTCACAATATTTTTGCCCTATCACTCATTTATGTTCCATTGAATAAGTAGAAACTTGGATTGTGATACTGATTTTGTCTCCAATAATTATTAATTATAAGCTATGTAAACTCATTCTCCGAAATCATTTAAATTATTAATTAGCAACAAATGAGTTTCTTTAGCATCATAACGGAACAGGTGCAACTAAACCACGGCCTGAAATCTGAACCCCAAGCTTGTTAACCAATTCCAAAGGCCATAGTCGAGCTGGCTCCATGAATCGTTCAGCAAAAGTCGCCTAGTCTGAAAATGAAGAATTGAACTCAATTTCATTAATGCCCAGGCCCATTTTATACACATCTTGCACTAACTTTTGAATTGGGCAGCTGTTCGCAGTTCGCAGGTTATAGGAAATGTCTATTTTGAATTGGACTATTGGCACCCCTTGATTATCTTTATGAAACCATTTACATGAGAATTTACAATTTTATCCTCCGTTGCGCCCACACAATTCTTGGCTTGCAGTAAGGGAGGGAAACCAGAACACTGAACCTGGATGAGCGATTGAGTTCCAGTTTTCATCCATCACTTAATAGTTTGAGCGAATCGACCACATAGACAAATGTACACTGTATTAGAATTAAACTGAAAAAAAAAGGATAATTTCCAACTCAAAACGTGAATCTGGTGAGATTGTAATTAAACAAAATTACAGTAAATCTTTATATATTCATAATATTGAGACCAAACTAATTTTGTTATTATGAAGAATTTATAACTTAATAAGGGTGCAGTTATAAAACTATTGTTTTGACTTAATTATTCTTAGGGCAAGTTATATAGATAAGCAAAGTATATAGTGCATTAATAATTAATTAATAGAGTATGTCAAATTTGATGTATTATTATTGATAAAAGAGATAGATATAATTTCAAAAAAATTAATTTTTTTTTACCAAAATGAAGAAATTAATAAAATGTGAAGGTAAAGTTCTTAAGTGTGTGATCTAAAAAAATTATTATTTTATTATAATGTAAAGTTTATTCTTATTTATAACTAAGTCAAATTAAAATCATGATCTTTTTGAATTTTATCTCTATTTTTAAAAAGATATACGTATAACTCAACATTTATTTATTTATTCACTATTAATGTTGTATATCCCCAATTAATGATGTGGCGTATAAGTTGGTTAGTAAAGATAATATAATTGATTCAGTTAAATTTTGTGAAAAATTATCAACTAATCAACAAATAACTTACTATTTATGATGAAATTTAAGATTAAAAAATTGAAATATTTATCTCGAGTCCTTTATTTGTTTTTAAATTACTAATGAGCTTGACTGGTCAGCAGAGAGCGATGTGAGACTATGAGAGATGGAGCTTTAAGGAAATTTAGTCGCATGGGTTTGAATGTGTGACGGTTGGAAAAGTTAACTGCAAGTGGCATATCCTCGCTGATTTTGGTGTTTGTTTTGGGTACTTAAAGAGCTGTATATTGCCAAAATTACC
Source organism: Aegle marmelos (assembly GCA_030449875.1). NCBI lineage: Eukaryota > Viridiplantae > Streptophyta > Magnoliopsida > Sapindales > Rutaceae > Aegle > Aegle marmelos. The sequence continues at coordinate 1,010,699 of JASUUL010000115.1, forward strand.
CACGATTTTTCACTATTCTTTATGGGAATATAATTACACGTGATTTTCTGTTTCACCAACCAAAATCTTGCTGTTTTACAAGCAACTAAACGTCAGTTACGGTACGTATTGCTATTAATTAATAGATCAAATCTTTTTCCTGTGAGGGAATAATTTTCGGAGCACTATTCTGTTTCACTCACCAAGAAATTCTCCAGGAGGGGAATTTTCTTTCCACTCTAAACACGTGAAAGTGATGGGCATGTGAACTCTGCATATAGGTTGAGAAATTAATTAAGCCGGAGCGGCTAGTTGATAGCGACTTCCGTGTGTAATTACAATAACGCTGGTAAAATTAATTAGCAAACTTCAATGAATCATCAAATTAATCCACGAACTAAGGATGATGATATAATATATATATAATCTTTAAATTAATTACCGAGTCAAAGCTTGAATTGTGCACCGTTTGATTGTCGCTTAAGTGTGATACAGTGAATATAGTAGCTAGAACTCTAGATATGATCAGTCATGTAACATGCCATTGCGGTGAAAAGAAAGGCGAGGAAAATTGAAAAAGTTCTACAAGACCCTGATCCTCGCCATATATTACGTGCTGTTGTTTATGAGTGATGTTGACTGTCACGTGCTAACGGAATGAGTTCAACGGTCTGTAACCACCATTAACGGCTACATTAGAGAACACATGTCACTCCGTCGCTCTCATGGTCATGGAAATTGTAAGGAAAACCCCAATTAAAAATCAAGAATTATCTCCTTGAAATGTGGCTCTTTGTATGGGTCTCACAGAAGAAACTAACGTACAACCGCCATAGAGGCAACTGCTTTTTATGACGCAAGTTTCATCCATGTACAAGGAAACAAACATAAGAAAACGTAAAAGTCTTACCTTATACTTCTTGTATTTATGGATAACTTATAATTGTAGTTTCTCTAAGACGAGATTGGGATATGTATGTTACAGGATGACTCACTTTTAAGAAGTTCAGTTTCATATATAGATTCTTTGCAGTGTCTATTAAACTATCGGTGAAGGATCATCACTAAGCAATTCCCCTTGTACGTTTATAAATTATTAGAAGAGCACTGCAACATGTACAAAGTTATGATACGAAATTTTGTCTGACTTAGTGTTGTCTCTGATACAATTTATCAGGTTAAAGCGACAGGATTGAGCCAAGTTACTACTTGGCGCAAAATAATTTATCATAAAACAATGTCACACAAATGTTACATCTGTCGGAATATAGATTTTGTACCAAGCAATATCAAAATTGTAATTGAACAATTTCAAATTGGAAGTAAGAATAATGTGAAATATAAGGGCACGATTAGAAATTTGATTACATAATCTATTGCCTCATACCCATTGCAACGCTATTGAGAAAAGTTGAAATAAAGAACAGGCTGACGCTATATAAATGAATTAATATACATATTGATAACGACCACGACGACGATTATTGTTGTTGTAGTTAATTGAATTATTTATAAGTAAAAGCACAATAAGTTATTCACTTAAAAGATTCTACATATATTTTTAAAATAAAAACTCGTTGCTTATTTCATAAAAAGAGAAGATATAAATGAGTGATATACATGGTGAATAATGATAGAAATATAATTTTTTAATCTCAAATAATACATCATTCATTGAGTAGTTATTTATCCTTTATAAAATTCAATTAGATTAATTGTATTATTTTCTTAATTAATTAATGAATACCATATCATTTTAGGTGTTTTTGTCGAATAAAAAATTTGTGATATTTAACACTACCTACTCATAATTGGCGGGTTCTTTCTGATAAGGTATTATACATTCCTACTCGATATTCTCCCCCACCTTATAATTACTGTTCAAATTAAATTTTCCATCCCCGTAATCAGTAACTAAATTAATGTATGGAATTATTTGATTTGCTCCTGGTTAGACGGAAAGAGGTCCAAAAGTATATGCTGATGCATGGAAGGAAATATATGCAAGAACGTCCAAATTTCGTATCTTTAGACAATCTTGTTATCTGGCCTGTTCCTGAATAAATTAAAAAAAAAAAAAAGAACACTCAGATCACCTGAAAAGATGACACCTGTCGGTAAAAAAATGCATGCAGTGGATAACATGATACTCTCTCTCCATCTATAAATACCAGTGAGATAGAGCCCATCAAATCCATCAACAATCAACAGAACTCATTGTCATAACTACACGTGGCAAAAGTTCATTGTGTACAATAATATGGCACATGTTTTTCGATATCCCATTTCATCGTTCGCTCTTGTATTCATGTTTCCTCTTTTACTGCACTCGTGTTGGTGCTTCAATCCCAAGCTACTTAATATGACAATGGCAGGGTCCGAGTCTGATTGGTCCCCGGCTGGGGCAACGTGGTACGGGAGCCCTACTGGTGCAGGAAGCGATGGTACGTATGTGCAATGGAGATATCAAAATTTTGATATAATTAAACCTAGTATTTTCCTTGTTTTTGTGACTAAGGTACGTTTTTGAACTGTTTCTGAAAAACTTTTTCGTGCATATATAAATATTATAAATTAAGGTGGAGCTTGTGGGTACGGAGCGGCAGTGGAGCAAGCCCCGTTCTCAGCACTGATTTCTGCTGGTGGCCCCTCTTTATACAAATCTGGCAAAGGATGTGGAGCCTGTTATCAGGTCTCATTCAATTTGCCTAATTAAACATTCATTTTAATTACGGATTAAAATTAAATTACCTAATTAAATCTATGCTAAAGTAATGAAATCCATTCCAGGTAAAATGTACACAGAAACCGGAATGCTCAGGAAATCCAGTGACGGTGGTCATTACCGACGAATGCCCTGGGGGGCCGTGCGCTGCAGAATCGGTTCATTTCGACTTAAGTGGCACTGCATTTGGAGCTATGGCAATTTCTGGCAAGGCTGATCAACTCCGTAACGTTGGAGTCTTACAAATTCAGCACAGACGGTACGTACGTAATTAGTTAGTACGTGTTGAAATTTCCACATTTTTTATTGTCATCATACATCTAGATCGAATGGCCACTTTAATTAATTTGCAGAGTTGAGTGCAACTATCCTGGCGTGAGGCTAGCATTTCACGTTGATTCAGGCTCAAACCCTAACTATTTTGCAACGCTGATTGAGTACGAAGATGGTGACGGTGACCTTGCTTCAGTTGACCTGCAACAAGCTCTAGACTCATCAGACTCGTGGCTTCCCATGCAACGGTCATGGGGTGCCGTTTGGAAACTTAACTATGGATCCACGTTACGTGCTCCGTTTTCGCTCCGTTTAACGGCAGCCGAATCTGGCAAAACTCTGGTAGCAAACGGAGTTATTCCGGCTGGTTGGCAACCTGGACAAACTTACCGATCACTTGTCAATTTTACACCCTAGCTAATATATTGGTGTAACATCAGGTCATTGACTACTAAAAAAAAAAATAGCTATCCTTTTATGAAGAAAATAATAATAATAGTCAAACTATGTGGCATACGTGCCTTGGGTTCCCTCTTCTCTCTTACTACGCACAGTAGCCATTCATATTTCATGCGCAAGGAGCGTTACCGATTGCTCTGAGAAAAATGCAGTCTTTTTCTTTGAAGTTGGAAGGGTGAAAGATTTCACGCATGCGTTCACGTACGTCCCATAGATCAAAATTCTCTCCTAATTTAATTTTTTTTCTGAGCAAATTTTATTAATGTGATTAGTGGCTAATAAATTAAAAAATAAAAATAATTAAATATTAATCATATACTAATACTAAAATTCAAACGGCATAAAAGCCGTAAAAGATCAAAAGAGAATTTTAGTCCACATCCCGCAACTACAAAAGCCTGTAAAAGATCATAAGAGAATCTTAGTTCACATTCCATAATGACAAAAGTTAAATCCAAACAATTTATGGGTAAATAGTAGAATCCTCTCTTAATCTAAATTCTAGTAAACTTTTAAAAATTTTCTACCATGTATTTTTCAGTAATAATATATACATAAAATTAATAATTAATATACCATGTATTTTTCAGTAATAATATATACATAAAATTAATAATTAATAATTAAATTGGGACAAAGATAAGAAGATTGTTAATTTTCGTCTCATTACAATTAATATGTACCACTTATTTTTTTATTATTTTTATAATATCTAAAAACCCTTGTGACACCAAGAAATTTAAAGGAAAAGAGAGATAATGGGCTATTTATTTAATAATTTATCTTAGAAATATATATATTATAAGAAGATATTTAAAAGATAACAAAAAATATAAGAAAAATATCTTACTATTAATTTTTATTTATATAATTATTTAATTTATAATAATATGAATAAAAGTATATTTGAAAATAAAAATAATACTATTAATTATTATGAAAATAATAATAACATAAATGGTTTGTATATTAATTTTAATATAAAAAAACTGACAATCTTCTCAGAGATAATGAGACAGTTAAATGATAAATGAATTATGAAAAAAAAAAATAGCGCAACTAATTAAATCTTCCCCACCTATTTATATCACCCGTCATTCGATGGTTAAAAGTCAAGTAAATGGGAAGGAATAATCCGAGTCCATTTTATTTAGCCGTAAAAGGTGGAGCCGTGGTCTTTGACCTTTATTGCCACAATTTTGAAACAAGTTGAATGGTGGGGCTGATCATCCCGGTAATTTTAATAACCTAAATCCAAACCATCAAATCAAACACACTCCCTCACTTTTAAGAATTTAAAAATTAAGAAAACTTGTCCCAACAATTCTTTAACTGAGTTAGGTGAAATAATTCCTCTTGAAAAATTTTAAAATATATTAAAGATAGGATGGGCATAAGCCCATAACTCATAAATTTACCTAAATTCAAATTAAATAAAATAATTTAAATTAAGTAAATTATAAAATAAGTTAAATTTAAATTTTTATATAAGAAATCATTCCATAATAGTTTTAGTATGGTTTACCCATACATATGAATAAATTCAAGATGATATATCAATAAAAAATAAATTAAATAAAATAAATGAAAATCAAATAATTCCATTATTTTCAATTCCAAACTCTCACATTATTGAGCAAATCGACGCCAATGTATTAACTATTAAGGCATTAATTTTTTTTAATATGCAATCCACTCTCTATTATTTGTTTATTTATTAATTTTGTTTGGGAGTTTATACTTCCAACATTTCATTATCTTAAAATTAAAAAAAATCTAATTTACTTAAAATTAAAAATATTGAGATGGGATTTTATGCTACAATTTTTGTCGTGTACTAGTGACATATAAAATAATTTAATCACTTGTAAAGAAAAAGGAAGTTTCTTTTGACATGAAAAATTTTAGACATATCAAAATTTACAGTTTAAGTCTTTATTATTATTGGGTGGTCATTATGATTATTTTAAAACTAATAATTTATAAATTAATAATCACTATTATATAATAATTCTTTACAGTCTCAACTTTAGTTAAAAGGCTAAATTAATATTTTAATAAATCACTCAGACAATACTTTTATGAAATCGTCTAATTATAATTTTATAGTGCTATTTGTATTGTAACTTACTAAAATAAAAAAAATGTATTTGATTATAACAACTTATTAAATAAAATATGATTCTATTGTTATTTTTTTAATTAAATTTAAGTCTAATTTGATTTCATGTCCAATTTTTTTACTGCATTGAAAATTTTGAAGTTTTTCTAATTGCAACAAATTTTAGATTTATTTCACTAAGATTTAAATTTATAAAATTAAATAATTTAAGTTAATTTAATTTAATAGATTGCTTTAATACTTGAGTTTATATATCTTATCTTGTTCTAATTTATATTAATATTGTTCGAATTTATATTGTAATGTAGTTCATATTTGAGGACGAAGTTATTGTAAGGTCTATTATTTATAATTTTTATCCATTATATTGTTTCATATTTTAATATTAATTTAATAATTATTATAAATTTGATATAATTAAATTTATCAAAATAAAAATATTTTAATTATAAAATTCAAACAAAACCAAACCAAACTCAAATAAGTTAGTTTGGATTGGGTTAAAAATATTTGGATTGGTTTTGGTTGTGTCTAAATTTTTATGGTTTGGTTTAGGTTAACTTAAAATCTAACCCAAACCAATCCATACCCATCCCTAATTTAGAGATACTATAAATAACTAATGCATGTATGATATGTGTAACTTATCTAAATTTTATATAACCTCCACTTATAATATGATTTTTTCAAAATAAATAAATATATACATATACATATGTCATAACATTATTTATTTATTGTATTGATGATATGGTATCTTTGATGCATTAAAAAATTTTTCTTCCTCAAGAAATGAGTTCCTCCATAATTTTAGTTTTTATTAGTGTCATTTTATTTATGATTCTTTAATTTTAAATTGTCGTATGGAATTTTAATATTAAGACATCGAAGCAGATCCAACAATATAATATACAGTAGAACCTCTATAAATTAATATTCAATAAATTAATAATCTCCATTATATAATAAATTTTTATAGTCCTGGGCTAAATTAATAATTTTGATAAAATAAATAGATAATACTTTTGTTAAAAAATCTTATATAACTTTGTGGTCCGATCAAATCATAAAGTAATAATTTGTTGAAATGACAAATGTAATTGACTCTATATTGTTTACATAAAATATGACTCTATTAGTACTTGTTTTTTTTCTTAAATTTAAATTAAGTTATATCTCATCTCTTACTTTTCTTAGTGAACGTATAGTTTATTCCATATTCAATATTGGTAAAACACAATAAATATTTAGTTATTAAATATATGTTAATTAGATTGTTAATAACTATGAGAATTATTGAATTATTAATTTATTGATTATTTAATATCTCTTTTAGTTAGTACATTTTATTTGGTTCCAACCCTATTAATTTATAGAGGTTATATTGTATTATATTTATTAAAATTTATATTATACCGTCTAAAGTAATATTTTTTAAAAAATTTTGTTTACCCTCCAATGTAAATTAGGTGAAAAAAAAAATAATTCGGCATATATGGAAGTTAGTGGGACTCACATGAATCTACGAAGTGGGTACATAAAACTCTTTGCCGTGAGCTACATGTTTGCAAACAGAGACGAAATAAGGGTCAGGTTTCTTCCTTTCAACTCCTCAGCTAACACTCAAAGAATATCAAATTCTATTTTGAGAGTTTAGTGAATAATTACTCGTAATTTCTGTGGGGATGTAATTTGTGGCAAAATGGTTAGCTTTTAAGTGAGTGGATGACATAAAAACGAAAAATCAATCTTCATAAATATGAAATTTGTATTTCGAATGCGTAATGGCCATGGTTTTTTTTTTCCATATATTTGTGTCATGAACAAAAAATCCTCCCTTAATATGCTCCTCTCCTAATTCTCCCAACGAAATATGTGATTCTTCGTTGTTGGCGACCTGTGGACATACTTATGGATCACTTGGTTAGCATATTAAATAAATTGTGAATAATAAATAATAAATAATAATGCATATTTAACATGCCACAGTGTTTCCTTATCGTTTATTCGCTTTTCCTTTTATTGCTAGCAGCCCGTTTACTGGTTTAACTTGACATATATATAAACTGTGAACAGAAGTGGCCCAACGGGTTCATGTTTTGTCATGGGTTGTTTTGATTCAAGCCGATCGTAAACCAGATGAAAGCCGAGAGTTTTGATTTTTAACAGCGCTTCATTAAGTCCGCTAGTTTCGTTCGGATGGCTTTGGACCATACAGAACCTGATTTCCTGGGCGCAGACTAAATGTCCCACCAGCCCCACTCCACAGAGGAGGCCTAACTTTTAAGTTTGACTAGGCCTAATAAAATACCCTCTCCCCAAATTCATTAAAAAATTAATATTTTACCATACAAACCTCTTTACATGCCAAACATACCTTGTTTGAGTAAAATTTTGTGATAGCATTTTCTCAATAAATGAAAAAGAAAATGGTAAGAAGGCGCATGCTTTCTCTTTCTCTCGCTCTCTATGCCCCTCTCTTCCAGCTGAAACTGCAAGAACTGAACTGCACATGCACTGGTAATAGGACATTTTAGCATTGAATCGAGCATATGTGAAAGCATATACAATATTTATTTTCTCCAAAATCAAACCAATTCATGCAGCACGAAAGAATACAAGAATTGCAAATAGAGTTTCACCTCATGTCCGTCGTTGTTATTTATTCAGTTATAACATCATGAATAAATATATAAAAATAATAGAAAGCACAAAGAATTGCGATCCATTACTTGTTGAGCGGCTGGCAAAGATTTAACAAAAGAAAAAGCTCCTTGAAGTATGGTAAATACTCTCTCTCTCTCTCTCTCTCTTTTCCCCAGAAGGATCAAACTTATTAGTAAGCATTATCTTTTCATTTATATGGTTTGGCTTCCAATTTATTGGTTAAATTCCTTTCTTTATTATGTTAAATTACATTTAATTTTGTGAAAATGTGGGTTAAAAAAGAATGAATATGTTAGCTCTTGGTAGGGATTTGTATAGAAAGTAACTATAATGTTTTATTTAAGAGTTTGACTATATTAGAATAGTTTTAAGATAGAATACTCTTTTATAATTAAAAGATTAAAGTTATAATAAATTTTTTTACTATTTATCACTTTACGTGTATGTTTGAGATTCGTACTCTCCCATAAATTAGCTTCAACATAGTCATAATTTTTATTTAATACTCCTATCATGTCCTTTTTTAATAAATTATTAAATAAATATGATGACAATAAAATTAATTTTGAAGAAAAATGAATGGTGAGAGTATTTAGATGGGTTGAAATATGTTCGCTCCTATAAAAAAAGGTTTACTTACTCTTAATATATCATATGTTACATAAAATAAACACTTTTTTCACTAACAATTCTTTAACTGAGTTGATGACTTCTCTAAGGTGGAGAGTTCATGCTCTTCCCTTGATTATAGGAATAAAATAATAATAATAAATTCAATCCTTTTTTTAAAATTTTTCTAAAGACTACGAAAATAGCAACGGTACCTTAAAAAAAAAAAGTCGAAGTTGAGAACTGAAAGAAACTATATATATACATACACACACGAGTATGAACAGTATTAAAAAGAATCAAGTAGAGGAGTGAAGGAAAATATAATTCGATGGCCGAGTGATCAAAATGCTTTAAGAGCTATACGATTAGATATTTTTCCGTAGGCCTACTCATGATTAGATCTAGAAATTGTAATTAAGCAACAATAATCACAATGCAGCTTCTGAATCACAGCATACACCAACGGAATGGAACGTTACACCCGGAAAGGCACAGCCTGTAATCTAACGCAAGAGCATAAGGCTAAAGTTTATCATAATAAAGAAAATATTGCTGCGCTAGACCAAAACATATTTGCATATCCATCAAAGGAAGGAGTAGGTACTCGGTGATTATTATTAATGTCAATATTACAATAAATAAAGTGGAGAGTCCCAATCACCCGTCTACTATCGCTTTTGCGAGTCAGTTACAGTTGAGTAGACTGAGAGCTTTCTACTGAGTAATGACTGAGCATGCTCTTAACTACTTAACTGAGCTGGCCGCAGCTCTCGATCTCAATCTCAGTTGCTTTGAATCAAAGCCAAAAAGAAACAAATGATAATTGTTTGATTAAACACTAAAACCCACTACGGTGATTGAAACAACACTTTTGCTTTGCCATGAGTTTCACTGACTCATTCAAACAGTGCCCTCCAACTTCTTCTCCATGGCCACCCATATTTGAAAAGATAATGCTAATTGTTGTTGTGCGGATAATTAATATCTCTGCTGACCTTGAGAAATATCATACGTGTTTGCCTTATAATACACACACACACACATATATATATGATCATAACAGAGAAATTGGTCCCTTGAGAAAATTAAAGGATTATTATATATTATTATATTAGGGATGGGCGTAATTAATTAAGTAAATGAAAAAAGGCAAACGAAAATTTGTGTGGAAAAGCAACTGGAACCAACCGACAGAGAAGCAGAAGCAATGGGTAAATGAATTAAGTTTTCTTGGCTTAGAATGGAAGGGATATGCATACGTAAATAGGACGTGGCAGTTAGAACCACACACACACACTCTCTCTCTCTCTCTCTATTTTCCCACAATTGTTTCCCTCATACCCACATTATGTATCTCTTATTAACAACCCTCACACACTCACTGTTTGTACGGACATCCGTTGGTTTTTCCTTTGACCGGCGGGACGGCGCCACCAGTACCACATCATATATACCCTCGCAATTTGTTAATCTAATGTAATGATAAAATCAAATCAAAACAAAAAAAAGGGGTAAAAAAAAAATGATCACTCGCAGGGCCGTAGAAAAAGTCTCAAAGCCTCTCACCCTCCTACCACTTGTCATCACACTCTAGATCACACTACCGACAGCTCCCTCATTCTTCTTATTTTTCCATCTTTTCATCATCCACAAATTAAAACCAACCATTACTTCTACTGAAAACTAGGGCTAATATTCTCCCTTCATCCATACAACCTGACAACAAGTTTCACTACAAGAGCAGGCATACTCCTTCCCTTTCTCTTCCATCTTTTCCAATTAAAATTAAAATTACCCCACCCTCCTTTCTTATATTATTTATTATTACTCACTTCCTTTTTTGCATGCATGGCTTTGATTGTGGACCAACAATCAAACTTCAAACACTACTGTAAAATTTGCAAGAAAGGATTTGGTTGCGGCAGAGCACTTGGCGGTCATATGAGGGCTCATGGAATAGGCGACGAGAGCGGTCACATTGATGATGATGATCAAGCTAGCGATTGGGAGGACAAGCTCGGAGGCGATGTGCCACCGAGTAACAAACGTATGTACGCATTGAGAGCGAATCCCAATCGTCCAAAGAGTTGTCGCGTCTGCGAGAATTGCGGCAAAGAGTTTTTGTCTTGGAAATCTTTTCTTGAACATGGTAAATGCAGCTCCGAGGATGCTGAGTCTCTTGTCTCATCCCCAGGATCAGACGCTGAGGATGGCACGCCTCGTAGAGGTTGCGGTTGGTCGAAAAGGAAAAGGTCTTTGAGAGCTAACGTGGGTAATTGCCCGTCGAGCGAAGAAGAAGATCTTGCTAATTGTCTTATGATGTTATCTAATGCAACCGTTGATCCTTTAGACGCCGAGCCGGAAGAATCTTGTGCTTCCGCCAGTAAAGAAGAGGAACGAAGAAACACAAAGAATTTTATTGCCCCTATTTCATGTAGAGTACCAATGGACAATGCCAAAGGGGTTGCTAACAAAGGCTTGTTTGAGTGTAAGGCATGCAAGAAAGTTTTTAATTCTCATCAAGCCCTGGGTGGACATAGAGCTAGTCACAAGAAAGTTAAAGGGTGTTTCGCGGCTAGGCTTGATCACATGGATGACAGTTTAGCAGATGAAGATCATGATGTGATCACACACGAAGAGTTTTTTCCAACTAAATCAACGTCCGCTATGCAGTTTGATCATGGCACAAATAAGAATAACATTAACAACGATACTCCATTGGCTTCTAGTTCAAAGAGGAAATCTAAAGTACACGAATGTTCAATTTGTCATCGGGTATTTTCATCTGGGCAAGCTTTAGGTGGGCATAAAAGGTGTCACTGGATCACTTCAAATTCACCCGACACGTCTTCGTTGCCAAAGTTTCAGCAATTTCATCATGATCACGCGGAACAAATTCAGCAAAGACCAAAATTCATTGACGATTCTGACCCCCTTGATCTCAAACTTGATCTTAATCTTCCAGCCCCCAAAGATGATCATGCTAGAGGAGGCCGAAGGGAACATGTAAGCATGGAAGTTTCAGCAGATATTTATTTACAGCCTTGGATCGGCGTTGATGTTAAAGAAAAAGATACTGACCATCATCAAGACAATCAAAAAATTAATTGTACTACTCCAATCCAAAATAATAATGTGGATGATGAAGCGGACAGTAAGGTGAAGTTAGCAAAGTTAAGTGAACTAAAGGACATGAACGTAAGTGGAGGTTCATCTCCATGGTTGCAAGTGGGGATTGGTTCAACTACTGATGTGGATGCTGACACATAACCTTTTTGTTATTTTTTTTTCCCCCTCTTTTTCTCTTGGTTAGTAATGTAACGATTCTTTTGTCCATTAATGTTGTACTAAAAAAGTGTAATTACAAAGTCAACGAGTTTATAATTCGCTGTGGTCAACTATTAGGTGCAACGAAAATTGTACTCTCAAAATTTTAAGCATGGATTTTAATCAAATCAAAGCTGCCCACGAGATTATCTCGATCAATTAATTTGACTATAAATTTTCCATTTGAATTATATGTTCTTAGCTTCGTCATTAATCATATAGAAGATCAAGAAAGAGAATTTAATGTATTCGTGTTGCCTTTATCCTCCAAAGTGCCTGCCATAACAAGTTTGACTAACTAGCATTGCAAGTTGCCCACTTCATTCGTCAAGAATAGAATGAATAGTTTATTAAACATCAGGGCTGCGTATGCTTCCTTGGACCCTCATAACAAAAGTCCAATTACCCCCAGCCACTAGACAAAGTGACATTAACTGGAAATTAGACCCATTTACGAGAGCTTTTGTATTGAGTTAGGTTTGTACGAAGTTGAATTTTGCACATAATTTTATTTTTTCTGGCATTTTTAGCTGCAATGGCAACACGATGATGACCTCTTTTAACGTTTGTTTTAAACCATTCCCTGTGTGGTTGGAAAAATATGTTCTTTCCTTCGTTTATCCCAATCTCACGTTTATTTTGTTGAGAAAAATGGTCACGATTGGGCACATAAACATTGTCTCCTTCTCTCTATGTAGCGTAAGAATTGTTTGTTTAATACTGTTATTTGTTGATCTTGTGATTTCCAGAAGTTAGGTTGGCACTTGACGGTTGATAATGCGGTGATGTAGTTTTGATTACTTATCTGGTGGCGATTCTTGACCAATTTGCCCTGACGGCCGAGGCCCACGGCTGGATTGTCGGGACAAGCTTTGGTGATTAAAGTATTTCACACTCTGAATAAAACATGCTCAAGCAATAATAATACAAAACTGAGGGAGACTTCGAGATCCTTGTGGCTTTTAGAAATGTGCTTCTTTTTCGTGTGTTGAAATGAGTTTCTCAACGATAAAATAATTTAGCGTTTGGTAAAATATGTTATTGAGAATATTATGAGTTTCAAAAGTAAAGTTTATGTGCTCAATAAATTTGAATATTAAAATATTTTTATTATAAAATTATCAAAATAGACATTAGTTTTAAGTTGTTTTCTTTTTTCTTTTTAATTCCTTATAATGAAAAATAAAAGTGTAATAAAAAAATTAAATGAACTTATAGGATGAAAAATTTTGATCCTAATAAACACGTGATTATTATTAGTCGTAATAAAAAATAAACGTTAAAATTATTATTAATTTCTTGGTGGATTATGTTTTTTATAAGTTCCATTTAAAAAGTAACACCTATGTAAAAAAAATTTTCAACTTAGAGAAACTTCTAAAATAAATATTTTTTTCAGAAAATTAAACAAACATTTTCTTTTATTTAAGACTATAGTACATTGTAATGTGGACTGAAGTATATATCCCAAATATTAATGAGAGCATATACCTCTCTAGGTGCAAGCTCTGGTTTCATCTTTGAAAAAAGTAGATTTTCAGTTTAGTGGATCTCTTCTTCTTTTTTTTTAACTATTATTATTATTGTTTAGTTTAATGTTATCTCCCTATCTATGTGAGTAGGATTGGGAATATAAATATTTTATTTTCAGCATAAGAATTTTTTTTTTTTAACCAAATAGCAAATATGACTCCGGTCTCTCAGTAGACCTCAATCCCCAAATTGTTATATCTCTAAAATATACAAATAAAAATTATTTTCAAAATTCATATGTATAGATAGAGTAGCAAACAGCAAATAATAAGATCAAATAAAAAAAAAACTTGTACTTATTATGAATCAAAAAAATTATACTTTTACATGCCCACGCTGATCATTTCGAAAAAGACAATAGTGGTAGTGATGTAGAAGCAGAAATGCTTGTTAAAAATTAATTAATTAATTAATTAAATCAACAGCCGCCTGTTTATCACCAAAAGTAGTTTTCCCAGTAGTACGCCGGTAATGACAAGACGGTCTTGATTATTGAAGTTCAAACAATGGAAGAAACAAGAATAAAAATGAATTGAAAATGAAAAACGAAACAAATTTAATTGACTTAATAAGAAAGGACAATGCCTATGAATTGTCCTTTAATGTTACTTCCTTCGTAAACTATTGAAGAAGTATCTTGACTTTTAGGTTTTAAAATATTAGGAAATTGAAAAATTCTTCAATATAAAATAAAATTTTCAAGATATTTCAATTGTAAGTTGATTGAAAATAACAAGACTTGTCTTTAATTATTAGTAGATTAGTTAATAGCTTAAACTTTCTGGATCAAACGTTTCTTTTGTCCAAATGTTTTGATCTGGCCACACTTATCCGGTTTCTCGCGATATTCTTTAGTTTCTTTGTATCTTATTGGAACTTAATTAATTTTCAAAGCAAATTTTGGATGGTTATCTAGAATCTATAGGATTTAGATTTTTGTTTTTTTTGATAGAAGGATTTAGATTTTAAATTCAATTCAATTAGTTTAACATGAGTGTATAACATAAACATTTCTCAATGTCCTTAATAACACTTTTAGAGCCATTTTAATAATATTGTAATTTTTTAAATAATTGCTGCTGGTTGCATATAAAAATAATCAACTATTTAAATAATTAATGAAATGTTTAAAAATTTTTATTTTTAGAAAATACGATGAGTAGGAATGGCAAAATTCTTTGAATCCCAAACGGAATTCAAACAAAGTTTCATTTTAATTTACTATTTAGATCAAGATTTAAGGCTTAAATTTTATCCTAAATCACTATTCATAACAAGATTCGTGACATTTAAATATCTCGATTTGGATTGAACTTTTAAAAATATATAGAAAGTCGGATTTATTAAGGAAATAGATTAGATATATCAGCCATATACATTTGACATGAAGGTTTTATAAAGGAAATAGATTGGACATATTAGTCAAACTCGCATGACTTGTTGGTCATATTCATATGACATATTACTTATGAAATAATTTACAACATATGACAACAAACTTATGTTATCCAAAACCTTTGGGATTTCAATTGGGATTCGGAGTAGGGTTGGACACTTTTTTTTCCCGTTGATTTATTGTTTAGATGGTTTCTCCTCTTGAGTTACTACTTAGAACTGGATTGGAATTGACAAATCTTGATCAGAATTCCTTGATTGGCAGCTGAGTTTTAAAAATAATTGTATTATTTAATAAATTTTATTATTATACTATTTTAAGAATATAAATGATTAAAATAGATACAATATTGAATAAATTTTATTTACACATTTATAAAAATTGTATATAATCTTTTTACTATGTGTATATAATAATTGACAACTAAAATAGTTTTTTTAATTTTTTATCTCAATGTTATTGGTAATAATATTAATATTTTAAAGTTTAATAATTTTATTTTCTAATTGAATAAGGATAATTTTAGATATGTGAGGATTTATATGGAACAATATTACATATTAGTTTAAAAAAAAATAATTACCAAACATAAAATTACATTTAAATTTTTAAAATTACTTTTGAGTCTCTAAAATATAATTCCAAATGCACCCTTAGCATTGAATATGTGGAACAGTTTTGAGCAGTAATTAATTAGAAAATCCCTAAATACAGTCATCATAACTTCGATCGATCAGATTTATCGAAGATTTGATGATAAGCAATGACTTGATCAAATGAATACGAGGACGGTCAAGGGCTGTAAATCCATCACCACAACCATCACTGGACCTGACTCCTAGTGAGCTTTACAATGTTGATAGTAAAATATGGCCGCGTTTCTCTATTGAGGGTTCCTCATTTCACATGTAGTAAAATACCATCATGCAATGATGCATGACCAAGATCACAATCATGCTTGAAAAGGTGCATTTGACAAGCTGTACTACATTATATTGAATTAGCTATGTTATGTGATCATGCATTAAGTTATAGGAATGAGGTTATTTAAACTCATCAAGTAGCTCGTTTAATCTATTTACTTAATAAATTTATTTTTAAAATTTAAAATTTTAATTTTATTTTATAAATGTGTCTTGACGCTTGTTATACTATTATCATTGTAAATCAAAATAATCTTGAATATAGTTATTTGACGTTTAGGTCATTTTAGATCAAAACTAAAAAAGAGATTTACTTTTATAATTTAGGAAACAAGTATATTTTATATAAATATTTTTATAATATAATATTTACTCCTAACTAAGATATTTTTTCATTTAAATAAAAGTCACATAAGTTACTTTTTTCATTGAGATGTAAATTTTTAAAAATTAGATATAAATTACAAAAAATAAATAAATAAATTTAAAATTAATAAAATTAATAACTGCAGATATTTTAAAAAACAACGCCAACCGTCTTTCAAGTTCTGCCATCTGGCCACTTGACATGCATTCCTATGCGTTTGATTTCACGCAAGCTTCTCCGCTTGCCAAAAATTAATTGATTCCTTTTTTTTTTTTTTTTGGTTAAGGTTCGCCCTGAATTCTGTCGTCGGTTTTGACTTTTGACCTTTTTGCATATGGGTTGAGACTTTATAAACTTACCGCAGTGTTAAAAAATTACGTGAGCATTAATTAATTAATTTTTTTTCCTAATTTCGAGTTTTCTAGGAGAGTTTATTTGGGACTTAGCAGACCTATAAAAAATATATCAAAAGGCGAAAGCTATAGTGTAAAATTCTTAACACGTGCAATGATTGATTATCCATACTTTTACGTAAGAGCATTGAATATTGCGACATTAGCACCACGCCAGCATTAAAAAACCCAAAAAACAACATTTTATTTTATATCCGTACTCGGTACGTTATAAATAGCTTCGGTCTTGCGCGGATCCTGTTAGTTTTGTTCGGCGCATTCACCGTGAAGAAACGGTTCAAAGTTTTTAAAAGACATAAAAATAATCAACTCCGCTTAATGCAACTAAATTTTTGCCCCCGGTAAAATTATGTTGAACTAATCCACGGTTCGGTTACAGTATTTTACCGTAATTGCAAGCTTTATGCCTGAATTAATTATTAATCATAAATTATTATCATTGTGGCGATATTTACATAATCAGGTTAATAACGTGGGTTCCTTAATGTTTTACATTCTCTCAATAAAGAATACAGTTTTTCCATTTATATCAATTGGATCCCTAAGTCCTTTATATGTTAACCAGTTAAATATTGGAGACAATATCATCAACTTTTGTGTAAGTTCTTATTTTCTTGCTATCAGCGTATTACAATATAAATACTTTGCGGGTTTACAGTAAAGAGAAAGTAACAAAAAAGCATGTTGGATTACATAAGAGCCAAAAAAAATATCAAGATCCCTGAATTGAAAAAATAAAAAAAGCTTTGGTAAGTTGGAGTAAATCTCAATTTCCAATAAATTAGCATATCCCTCCCCATACAAAAAATGAAAATGTGCAGGAAAAAAAACAAATTTTCAAAAAATCCATGGCACGAACGTGAATCTCGCAAAAACTAAAATCGAAGCAATGCACGTGCGAGCACGCGTATATAATTCTCTTATCTATGCCTATATATAATCAAAAGGAAATTAAAGTTATTCAAGTATCCGTTAGCGTGGCTTATCTAATAAATAGATACTCATATAATCTCAAAATCTCTTTTTAAATCTCTGTTGTTATTTGATTATATTTTAAGTATGGTTCTTGGAGATTAAACAAATTATTTTATTTCTATTAGTAAAAATTTACAATTCAATTTGAGTTTTTAGGAGTAGCGACGGTGCTAGGACTTTAATTTAGTAAGGGGTTAAATTCAAATAATAACAAATAATAATATAATTTTAAAAATGCTCAATAAATAAAAAATAAAATTTAATTTAGTACATTTATAACAGTCTTGGACATGATTTCATATGTTGTATACATTGAAGAATAACCTCAATACTAAGGATACAATATATATATATATATAACAAGCATATAATTTAATTATTGATCTCGATCAGATTTCACAAATCATTTTTTCAAAACATTCATAGTCAAATTGCCCTTTCTACCATAATTGTGGCAACAATAATGCAAATGGATAAAATTAATGAATACAATTTATCATTTTCCTTGCTAGCCTACTAGTCCCTTTCAATCTTGAAAAATTGTTGTCACAACTCTTCTTTTCGTTGGTAGAGCAATTGCCAAGCCTCGGAAGGAGAAGTGAATGGAGGCTAAAAAACGAAAGGGCGCTAACGCAGCTTCGAAAACTCAACTCTACATTTATAAAATAAGTATCGGGTGGAATTTCAAGTATCACGAGGTCTATTAGAAAAAAATCATCTAGATAAAACTCGGCAGGCGAAGTAGTTCTTATTTATCATAAGTTGCAAAAGAGTCATTTGGCCATCAATATTTAACATTCACCTCATTGAAACAACTGATTAAAACGAGGGTTAGGACAAATGTCAAAATGAATTTAAAAATTTCTAAAAGTCAACCTTGTTTGGGAGCAGATATTGGAGAGTTTTTTTTTTTTAATTTTTAGATAAAGTTATCTAAAATATCTATTATTTATTTCACAATCTTATTTCATTTAACTTAGAGCATGGCTTTAAAAACTTATTTATTAATATAATTTTATAAATTTTAATTAAACTTCTCGATAATAGCCAAAACAAACAATTTTGTTTTAAATAAAAGTTATATTTTTAAAATTTTAACTTAGACAAACTCTATTTTAAAAAATTATATGAAATGAAGCTTAATGTCGTAAATCTAATTATTTGTTAGAAATAAGATAAGACTTGCGAGTTGTGCCCCTCGACTTTCTGCTGATTGTCCCATTGCACTACAAAAGCTGCCGTTGAAAGCATTGCATGTATAAATGGAGGAGTCAATAAAAATTAAAAGCATTGCAAAACTTGCCAATAAAAAACGGGTAACAATGCTTGAAAATGACCATTATATCCAGCATGGACCAGACTGGGTCTACCAACCCCTAACAGAACGGCATTTACTGCCCACACAAAACTCCGTTCTGTTAGCTTCCACAAAATTCCCACCCTTCATTTCCCCTCAAACATTTCAACAAAAGATCCAATTTTGAAGGAAAGTAACCCCCAAAAAAAGTTGATTTAACCTTTAATTAACTAACAGTTAACTTCTAAATTTAATCAATTTATTATTCCTGTTATTTAAAAAAAAAAAGAAGAAAAACCAAAAACAAAAACAAAAAGGGCCCCCGTAGCCGGTCTAGCCGGCATGCTAAAGCTACTAACACTGACAGTTGGCTCTAAGATTAGCGGCAAAAAGGTAACAGAATATGAGAATAAAAATTAACTGATTTCCGTTTTTTAACCAAAGATACAAACAATTGCACTTACGGCAACACAAAAAACGGCTGTCTACGGGACCATGTAGGGTTGATCAGTTGGGAACGTTGGCTCTGATGATGACACGTGGACAATTCGTTTAATGCGTTCGGATTTTATTCAATCCTGTACGTTTGTTGTTTAATTTTGTGTCACAGCCTGGGTTAAGATTAATTAGTAGGGTCGTTTTCTTTACAAGAGGGACATCCAGTGAATTTTTTTTTTTTTTTTTTTGCCCTAATCAGCTTCGTCGTTACAACAACCCGGCAATTTTCTTGACTAGTACAAGAGAGCCACCGGCTTGAGTCTGGTAACCTAATTTTTAATACCCAAAGCACCCTTTAACTATCTAACAAAATAAATATAAAAAAATCTTGGAAAAAATATTAATATGTTATAAACTACGTGCATTCAACATTTTTATTTAGTTTATCTACAAAAAAACTATTTTAAGGGAGGGCAGTTTAGGAAGCACAGGGAGGGGGAATAAATACAGAAACGGGCAAGACTCGCATGTTACATGTCGTTCTTTCTCCCTTCATGCATACGCTTTAATTAAACTTAATATTTATTATTATTTTGCCGTTTTAAAAAGAAAATAAATAAGAAAAATTCATTTCTGTTTTTTGATTTTTTCTTTCCGGTATCTTTGTATATATCTCTTGGTGGAGGAATGCTTGTCACCTACTCTTTTTTTAGTTCCCAATTCTCTCACATAGAAAAGAGAAACCACCAGAGCTCACAACTTTTAAGCTTCTGTTGATTATATATGTATATGTGTTTTTCAAGAAAAGAAAATCAATTTTGGTAATGGAGAAGCACAAGTGTAAGCTTTGCTTCAAGAACTTTTCAAACGGAAGAGCTTTGGGTGGTCACATGAGGTCTCATATGTTGAATCTTCCAATTCCTCAGAAAATTCAAGAAGAGGAAGAAGAAAGGGAACGTCGTCGTCATCATCATCATCATCGTCAGCTCAGTTTTGAGATTGAAACCGAGTCAGCTTCATCACCATCATCATCTTCTTCTCCTTCAGAGGAAGATGATGAAGAAAAAAGCTTGTCCTATGGTTTAAGAGAGAACCCAAAAAGGAGCATTCGATTGGTAGATCCTGAATTCTCTTTTGGTGTTGTTGATGCCCCTGCCTCTGCCGCTGCCGCTGCCTCTGTCTCTGCCTCTGTTGTTCTTCAAGATAGAGAAAGCGAGACTGAGTCATCCAAGAACCCAACTCGGAGACGATCCAAACGGACCCGGAAACTGGAGCAGCAACATAGACAGGAACTTGATATAATAAAGAAGCTTAAATTGAACAAGAGCAAGAGTACCATTGAGCCGTCGTCGTGGGGTCATGAGCCAGAACCGGTGAGTTCCATCTCTGACACTACAACAGAAGAAGATGTCGCTTACTGTCTTATGATGCTTTCGAGGGACAAATGGAAAAGAAAAGAAAAGCAACAACAACAACATCATCATGACTTATTAATGTTTCAACAACAAGATGAAGATGAAGATGAGCATGAAGAAGCTGAAAAGTCAATGGATGAAACTGATGAATCAGAGGAGTTCAAGTCTTTTAACAATAAGAATCGAAGTAGGGGAAAGTACAAGTGCGAAACATGCAAGAAAGTGTTTAAGTCTTATCAAGCTTTAGGTGGGCATCGAGCGAGTCATAAAAAGATCAAATTTTACACACCGGTTCAAGAAACTGAGCTTGACCAAGAAAATGCAGGTGCTTTAATCAATTCTGCATCACCACCATTGTCAGATAAAAAAGTTCATGAATGTCCAGTTTGTTTCCGAGTTTTTTCATCTGGGCAAGCACTTGGTGGGCATAAGAGAACTCATGTGACGGGTTTAGTGGCAAGCACTTCTGCTAGAAGTGCTTCTGCTTCCACGAAGTTAGGAGAAAATCTGATAGATCTTAATCTCCCAGCACCAATTGACGATGATGATATTAGCCAGATTGAGCTGTCTGCCGTTTCTGATGCTGAATTTGTAAACCACATCAAGCGGTGAATTAAAGAACAAAATATTTGATCTAAAGGTAAAGAATTTTGTCCTTTATTTTATTTTTTTTCCCTCTTCTTTTTGGATCTAAAGTTACGCTATTACTTACGGTCAACTGGGTTTTGTTTGGTTTCTTTTAATTATATATTTTTAGAACTGTTTGTTCTAAATGCTCTAACTGTAACTCATCATCTCTTTGAAGCTTTGTCATGTTCTGTTTCTGTAACAACTGATAATTCAGAGAGCACTTATTAATTAAGAAACCAAAATTATTTTCATTATTCATCACCATTGGAGCACTGTAGTTGATGGGTTCAGGTCAATTCTTTTAGCTTAAGTGTTTCACCAATGTTGTTCTTAATGTAAAAAATGGTCCATCTGAAAGTAAGTTGATATCCCCCAAAAAAAAAAAAAAAAAAGCATATTTTTACTAATAGAAATAATACCTTCCACCTATCGGTTACTGGCATTGTTTACGGTTCATGAAGAAGAAGTTCATTCATTCTGCTACCTGACCGTTCACTATTAGCTCATCTGCCACTGTTCCATATCAGTTCTTGTTTTTATTAACTACTCCATAATTTATTTGCTTTATACATCTCTTTGCTCTGCTTCTCAGAGGCTGTTTCATTCAAACTTTACTTGCAGATCTGCTAAACCAGTAACCAGTTAAAATCAAGCTTACGTTATTTACATTAAATTCATTACCTCATTTGGGAATTCTGGAAAGTGTGTAAATTTATTGTTTTAACGAGACCAAAAAAAAATCACAATGTTTCGGATTGGCGTGACTAAAGTGTCGGCTGAGTCAGGTTCGGAAGGAAACACATGGAAGTTTCGGTCACATTCATTTGCTTTTGAAATAAATGAATGTGTTAACAGTGTGTAATGTAAATGGGTGACTTCATTTCTTGCTTTTTCATCTTTTGCCCAGTTTTGATTTTGAATTTTCCAGCAAATCTTTGTCCATATTTTTGCTACAGTTTTTATTTATTTATTTATTTTATATTAATTGTTAAACCAGGTTGCTTAAGTGGCTAAACAAACATAAGTAACTGCTTCGAAAGAAGGTAACACAACAGGTGGTTGTCTTTCTGACGCATGACAGTTCAATCAGAGTCTTTAGTTCTGTCAGAAAGGATGTATCCTGTTGTGATCACTTCGTTGTACACCAAAACCAAAAAGCTGAAAAATCAGTACTTTTTTTTTTTGGGGGAATATCTTAAAAATTAAAATTTCTTGCATTATTTGGGAGAATTGTTATAGTTTTCTCTAAAAGTCTACTAATCAAATCTATAGAAACACCAAGTCTATGAAGCAATGGTCAACAGGATTATGCCCACTGCGCTTGTGTAAAAGAAGGGTTGCGTGGAACGAATTAACCACTGGGTCGCATTGCCCAACTGCCTACATCAGGATTATTTAATTACTTATGCCAGCTTCACTTTGCATAACTGTCGTTCTTAACTCGAAGAAGCTAAAAGAATTAAACCAAAAAAAAAAAAAAAACTAAAGAATGAGTGAGATTGATTGTGCATATTGATATGTATCACACTATCAGTGTAGAAATATAGAGTTGGAAATGCCTATTGTATTCTACTCATTTTGGCCGCGAATGAATGGGATGCTAAGTCAAATTAACACACTATTATTCTTTGGAATGATGCTAAATCATATTCCCATCAAGAATCCATCTTTTTAAAATCCAAACAACAATGCGCGTTAGAAAATTGTGAAACTGTCATATACAACAATCACAGTTAATTTTATAATGACCATTTAGTTTAGGCGGCTCGGTTGATAATTTATATATATATATATGATGCAAAATGAGGCGTGTGTAAGAAATTTTCATAATTTTAATCGGCTGATATTTTTAAAAGACCTTATTGAGACCAAAAGCATCAATAAATAATCCAAGTCCAAGATAGAGACAGATCCTTGATATTTACTTGGTGAATTTAAGCTTGTGATTGAGAACCACCACCTTGACATTTTTGCCCAGTTAAAAAGGAATATATATGTCCAATTTGGAGGAGCTTTTTTCCTCTTGATCTCTTCAAAACTAATAATGGAAAAAGGCTTACCTTACAAAGATGTTATAAAATCACTAATTAATGCTTTTCACTATTGGACGATGCTTAACTTTGAAGCCGACCTAATTATCCACAAAAACAAATTTATATTTTATAGCAACAGCAATGTGAGGAGAAGACAGCTTGCGCGTTGGTTAGCTGCTACTTCAATTTCTATTTATAGTTGAGAAAATTGAGATGGGCATAATTCACATGAATCTGTGAATCGGTTCCCCTTTCCTTCAAATAAAAAAGATTAATAATAATCCCCCCCCCCCCACAAAAAAAAAAAGAACAAGAACACAAAAAAGTGGCAGAAAATTAAAAAAAAGGGGTAAAGATTAAATTTAAAATGGAAAAAATTAAAAATACTTATGTTGATAATATATTATAAATAAATAAAATTATAGTACGTCGACTAATTATTTATTTTGAAAAGATAATAGCTACATAAGATTTAATTATATATAACGTGCGTACATAAATCAACTGTAGTCTACAATTTAATTTATTCTAAATTTTATGAAATGATACTTAAATTGTGACTTTGTGAGTTGGGAGAGTTGAGTGCTGGCTACTTCACGATCTCACGACACGGTAGTGGTGGGCGTGCGTGTGCAACTTTGAATTAAGAAGAGATGCAATTAATGCAATACAGTAGAAAACAGAACAAAATAAAACGAAACAAAACAAAAAGCACTTGCCTTAATTTGCCGGCTTATCGCATATATGACTTCAACAAGAGAAAAAAAAGGATCCCACAGAGAACGAGTCAACAATGGGATTACTTTTCGACTCATCTTTTTTCCTCTTCAAAGCTCTAACGGACACTACACCATCATCATCAATGAAAAAAGCACTTTTTTTTTTCTTCACCTTGAGTTTCTTCAGAGAGATTCCTGCCTTTTTTTTTTTTTTGGGGGGGGGGGGGGGGGGTGAATTAATCGCTTCGAATTGACTGAGAACCTGCTGGACTTCAGTGACAAGCATTTGGCCTGCATGATTTGCGCAAAATGTACATTGTTGGTCTTGCATTTTAGGTCCGCGGCTGCATCTGCCCTTGTCGTACACAATCGATTGAAATATTCACTAGATGATAAGCGATAACTATAAAATGGACAACTTTTAATTAATGCTTCGGTTTGATCTAATTTTACGGATTGAAAGCGGCAGGGCTTCATTGTCTAATTGGGTGGCAGTAAAAGGAAATTGACCGCTGTAATCTAAACTAAAATTGCGAATTTTGATTTTCATCGATCGGATGAGCTGGTCATTGTGTTGAAAAAAATAATAGGATTCATTGTTCATTGTTGTCTGATTTTTCTTTGTTGCTTACCTGAGATAATAATGTGTTTGGTCAATGCAAAGAACGAAGTAAAAGAAATATAGAGAGAGCTAAGGGAAAAATATCGGAGAAATTCATTCATTCCATTAATATTCTAATTGCAACTACAGATGACCCCCCTAATCCAATTACTATGCGTCTTATCCGTGGATGTATGTTTAATTGATTTTATCAACATTTATTTACTATTGCCTTTTCACCCATGCACGTGTTAAAAAGAGCCTATTCAAATTTTTACTGTTTCAAAGGTAAAAAAAGTTTTTCTCTTCTTTAGCGTTCTCTTTTCAACGCGCAGAATAAGAATTGTGAATAATTCAATTTTATGGGTAGAGATAACAGCACAAAGAATAAATATTTGTGAGGATTGGAAAGTGCACAGAACTAATAGAGTCAAGACAACTCTATGATTCTAGTCCCATTACAAATGGGGTCTTATGCGGTGATTTGAGAAGGCTTTCTGCCCAAATTGCTCGGCGATTCAACCTTGGATCTTCCGCTCCCGCATTCGCACCCTACGGGTGTGTATTCACGCAATTGTTTTTTTATTCATGGTGCATGCTGAATATTGTGACGCAAAACCTCAGAAGACAACGTGGAGAATGCCATTGACAGTTACCCCACATTGTTTCTCTGGCTAAAACCACATGTTAAATGACCCCTTCAAATTTTGGCTCCTGCGCCCATCACTCGCATATGTAAATGAACTTATGCTAAACTACAATGATTTAGAAGCTTTACAAGTGATGCAGTATTATTAATTCAGATTGAGGTTTTAATAGAGATATCACCATTGCAGAGCTGAGAATCTCCGTTGGCATGGTGGTTTTGAGGGAAATCAAAGTAAAGCTAAGGAACACTCGTTAACAATTACATGTAGCTGGCTTCAAGTTCACTCTCTTATCTTACGGCTTTTTCCGTGAAGGTTTCTCATTCATTTGTCTACTAGCAAAAGCAAACACGAAGCTTTAATTGACTCGTCCTCTCATGCGAAGGGTTAGGAATTGGTGTTGTTAACGCAAAAAACTAACGAAATTTAATGGCAATACCATACAACAACTTGTGAAAGAAACTTTGAACATGTCAGCGACATATAGAACTCATTATTAGCGTTTGGCTGGTAAGATGGTCGCTGTGTGCAAAATTCTATAAGTTATCATGTTGTCTTATTTTTGACCACTAACATCGATCGTGCAGCAAACCAAGTGAGAAAAAAAGTCAAATCGGCTTCATTTGCTAACTTTTGTGGTAGTGTATTTTTTATCACGGCCTAACTACCATTAAATAAAGATCTTGATTTCGGGTGTGCTCTTAAAATCTAAATAATGAACAGGGTTAATAACATTTGGGTCCCCGGAATTTTCGCCGTTTTTCAAAAAAGAATAGAGTTGGCATGTTTGTGCAAAACAATTTGAGAACCAATCGCTAATTGTGGTTCATTCATAATATTCCTCACCTTCCCTCGTCATCACTGTTGATTCTTTCGAATTACGATGACACGTCATTTGATAGGGAAAAAAATGAAGCCAACCTTTTTTGACAAAAAAGAGCTTTAAAAAAAGTGTTAAGAGGTATTAGAATAGAGGCACATGAAGTGAGAAATCTACTCGTACAAATAAATCAAATTTTAAATTCTTAGTCACCTTGAAATGACTAAAATAAATTTTTATGCCTAAAAACTATAAGAATAATTTGGTCATTTAATAGAAAAGTATTGCAAAGACCTATTTGATACAAATGTACAAAGTATATCATTGTTTTGAGGTTAAAAAATTTAATAAAAAGGTTTGGAACTTTGGATATTATATCCTAATCTTCAGTGAACTAAGGTTAATGTGTTAAGAGAGATTGTGTGTGTGTGTGTAAATTGCTAAACTTAAATGGTTGTTAAGAGAGATGCGTTGAATTCCAGATCATGGGTGTGTCCGAGTTTATATCGTGGCTAATGACATTATCAATTCTAGCTTTAAAGCATGTGGTAGCATGCATGATCATAAAAACACAAAGGAAACAAGGGCGGTAAAGGAAATGAGGCCATCCCTCCTCCTATGCCGTAAATTCTTTTAGTAATTTCACATAATTGTTTTAAGTTCTCCCTAATTCTCCTTTTTGTTTTTTGGTCCCTTGATTATATGATTGCTAAAATTGACTTGAATCGAGACTTTATTATGTGGTATGACTATTTTTATTTTGAAAATTGAGACAAATTGACTTATTAGATATGAATTTTTTTTTGAGATATTTCAACTCATACGAGAAATTGAAATTAATCGCAATAATTTTTAAGGAATAAAATAATTTTAAAATTTAGAAGAAGAATCCAATGAAAGAAAATAATGGGATCGAATAGTACCAATCTATAATTTATGTCATTTGACCTTAAGGAGGGGGCATTCGGTTCAATATTTGTCGAATTGAATTAAAATTTGTTGGTTTGGTTTAAGAGGTAAAAATCAAATAATTTATAAATAGAAGAACCCATTGTTTTACATTCGGTTCGGATTTCGGCCGAATTTCAAGATCGAATAAAACTAAAGCGAAGCGCAATTTTGAGTAATGACATGTAAACCCCTCCGTCAATCTCAACGGTCCTCACTCCTCAATTTTCTCTGTTTGTTTTCAAAACTACCCTTATTCTTTTTCTTTCTTTCCCTTTCCCCCGGCCCCCCCCCCCCCCAAAAAAAAAAAAAACCTCAAACAGCTCCAACCCTCTGGTGACTGTAAGTCCTAGCCGTCAAAATTGATCGTCAGTAATTTTCACGAAACTAAAACTTAGATTTTCCCATCATTTTATCTTTCAACATCTCACCAAAACTAAATAAACATATATGTAACTAGTAAATTGTAATCGAATAAAAACAGAGATGGACAAGCATCCAAACATGGCGTAAATGATGATGGATTTTGCTTGAGAAACTGCAATCTACGTCTCGCCAATTCAAGTTCCTTGTGTGATTAAAATAGAAAATAAAATTTATGTTTAAAATTCAGATCGAATGAAGTGAGCACCATTTGCATTTTTGGAAAAACGAAACCCTGAAATATTGACGACTACGGAGGGGGTTTGTTAAGTTGTCAAATGTTCGTGTTGGTGTTATGATTGGCAAGAGAGAAAATGAAGGAAAGTGTATGGAAATGAAGACGAAGGAAAATGGCGGGAATGAGAGAGACGAGAGAGGAAAAAGAAAGGATAAACTTATAAAATTGATGCTGAAGTATGCTTCTTTACTTATTATGTTAGCTTTTTAAATTCTGGTGACCAGAGTGAAAACTGTGTTTTCACTTCTCCAATCGTATCATGCTGCATCAGGTTGTATGGATGAGATAGTTTTTATCTGTTGTTTTGTTGTAACCTTGAATGGGAGAATAAATGGGGATAAGTATAGCAAGAGTTGTTTAATTAAGCGATAGATTAACTCGCTTAGCTAACCCTGTCTGTGTGATCATCAACACTTATTCTGTTTGTCACTCATCTTGATGACTGTAAAATGTTGTTTTGATTACAGTTTATGTCCTCTCCTCTTATTGAATTTCGCAGATGTGTGTCCGCGTGACCGGGGAGTTCCTTGAGTCTATTCAGTAGGATGTTACAGGGCAGCGTCCTACTTGGCGAGTTGATGCTGCTGACATTAAGATACCATGAGATTCCGTGCTTCTTATGTCTGACATACACTCTTCCCTCAGGGAAATTGCTCCCCAGACATCTTTTTCAAGTGAGGTCATTTTCTACCCATGCCTATATATTTGTTTTTAGTCTTAAGTTATCACAGGTATTCTCCTGTATGTAGTTGCATCACTTAAATCTTCATAAATGATGACGCTCAATACTATGTATTTGTTCTCCTGTATGTAGTTGAGTCACTTAAATCTCCATAAATGACGACACCCAATGCAAGTCCTAGTCCATTTCTCAATCTGATTGACGTTACATCACAGATATCAGAAAGAAGTGAACATGATCCACTGTACCTTTTTCTGGGTCCAAGGAAAGAGAATGTAAAGCTATCGAGGCTCTGTATACCACTCCTCGGAACAATTTACGCATATTCTTGAATGGTTCTCTTAAATTTGGGAGCTTGGACGGTGGCATGTGCAGTAATAGTTTTGCAGTTGGAGAAGCATTTGAAGATGCGCTCAAGTGTGTGATTAGAGCAGATAATGGCCTGCGTACAGATAGTTTTATACAGCTTGTTGCTGAGGCAGTTCGTCAAGCAGGGATTCTGGATCGGCTTCTTGAAATTTAGAAGCCTGATAGTTTTGATATTGAAGGTGCAATTCATGCGTGTTACAACATAATCTCTCAGCCCTGCACAGCATGTAGAGACCTGCAAAGCATGTAGAGAATTAGATGAGGAGAAAGTATCACATCTGGGTACCTCGTTGCATTCAATTTCTCTGAATGAAAGCTTGAAGATTGTGAAGGACTATTTGACCGCTGCAACTGCAAAGGATTGTCGTTTCATGATCTGTTTTAGACCAAAGAGAAATAAGGTTTCAGGATCTTACAATATCATTTACATAGAGTCAACTAACCAAGTTTTTGATTACAAGGTAAATGGCCCTTTACATTTAAGCATTTTAGTTTTATTGTTTCTTGGTGGTATTGACCCACTGAGAGATTTTGGATCCCAATTTAACACGCATTAATCCATCCTTTCATACTCTTTCCTCTTTTATGAAAATACGGGGGAAAAAAAATGGAGCTGTTAAGGAAAAAGTGTTCAAAACTTGTGCAAAACATAAGAGATTTGGTTCTTTGTGCAAAATGAACTGCTTCCTGTTTAGCTGCTTTTTGCCTCATTCCACATTTCCACTTAGATATGAACTTTCTCATGTGGCTCTGATGTCTTATTAAATCTGCAATTTCCTAGGTGCACTTCATTGACCTGGATTTGAAAACCTTTCAATAAAATGGGAGAGCACTATGCAAAAGACGGGGATATCCGGCTGTTACATTCAGAAGTTAAATTCTGAGTATGGAGTAGATAGGATATAACCACGAATACTGACAAAAATACACATTGAGAAACGGTGTACGCCTTGGAAGCTAATTTTTTTTTCCTGAAAAACGGCACTGGTAAGCATTGGTAGCTTGATACATGATAATCCATGAATTGTTGCTGTGATTGCTTGTGAGAGTATTTATGCCTCCTGATACTGTGTTTCTGACCTCTTTCCTTCTCGCGTAAAATTATTGTTTCCTTGGACATGTACAGTAGTTACTGGCAATTTCCATTTCTTGTTCCCTCTCCTTCTTTGTGGCACTAGAACATTTTGAAACTTGAATCAAAACTAAATAAATGTATCTAATTTTAGTTTTTCCATACTTAATACATCAAATGTATCATGCCAGACATACAATAAGTAAATAATATTATGATATGTGTGTATTTATTTTTAAAAAATCAATATGCAAGTGGTGGTTATATAAAATTTAATTACACGTATTAAGCATGTATTAATTGGTTGTATCATCTATGACATATTATAGAATTCCTCCTCCCTTTAGGATTTGCATTAATTCTTGTTTTCGAACATGATGCACATTTATTTCCTTCTTTAGGGGTTTACTTTGGAGACCAGGTTACTCTTTGAAGTAACTCCTTTTGTGCAAAAAGAAGACGTTACCTTAATTTCACGCCACACTTGTCATGATTCAGATTCAGTCCATGCCCCAGTCATACACGCACGCCTAGTCAAAAGCCACCAACTAGTAAAATACACATGTTGTGTTTGTAGTGTCTCACGCATGCGATCTTTAACGCCGGCACGGCAATACAGCGGCCTTTTTAACAGATAATTTGAACTCTTCTTCTTGTCTACATCGCACTTGAAGAGAGTCGTAGACCGCAAACTTGCAATGCAAATAAAATCCTCATAATTGAATGAGCAACAGCATAGCATGTATTACAGAAATCAGGATATTAAAAGTCATCATAACAAATTAATAATTAAAGCCTCACTTGCCAAAAACTGGACTACATCACGTAGAGGATGTTTGGGTTCAATCTTTGAGTATCTTGGTTATGCAACAGCTCTACCTAGCATTCTTTGAGACTTTTCCACTGATCTACAGTTAATTTCAAATTGAACTAATTGCCTCCAATTTTCACTTTGCGGGGAATGAATCCAAGTGAAAGAGCTCATTACTTGGGGGTGAGTAAGACTTAGTAAATTAAATTCTTAAAAGGAGGGAATTAAATTAATTTGGGCACTTTTTGCAAGAGCCAGAGCCGTAGTGTTTTCTCTAATGTGGAGGAAGGCGGGCAGCCATTCAATTAAGCCACAACCAAATATAACAAAAAAAAGGTCCCGTTTGTACTTCTATAAAATAATACCATACTGGAACCTCATTGGATAATTTCACTTTTTGAGACATTTATGTTATAGACAGCATGTGAAAGAAAATGGTAATACGAAATAAATCATTTTGGCCGGAAAGATTAGTTGGTCTTTTAAAATTGTACTTTGTAGAACTTACGACTCCATAATAGTAGGCTTGTTTGGGAAGCCTTTTGGAATCTTAATTGTCGGTCTCTTCATCGTTCTCGAAGAGTAGCTTTTAACACCCCTTTAAAATTTATTTCCCATAATAACATATTTTAATTTATAAAATACAAACCCTTATCTTAAAATGAACACAGCCTCCCATAAATTTCATCCGAAAAAAATTTATTTTTTTTAAGTATTTTATTTGTGAAATATATAAAAATTCATAATATCTTTTAACAAATATTTTGAATTAAAATTTAATATTTAAATTATGAAATGGGGTGGCCGTAAAAATTTTATAGTCAACGGGCTTTCTCAATTTGAAATAAACCCATAATTAATGAGACTGAATCCTTTTCTCCCTTGGAGAAGATACTAAGCAGAACTGTAGACACGACTACTCCACACTAAAAAATTAAGATTAATTTGTAATTACCAAAGAACCATGATAATTATTATCTTAACATCGCTGACACTGGCCGTCATTGCCCAAATGAAAGTAAGGAGACTTGTAGCTCGTAATGCAATCGGACATGGACTGGACTGAAACCTTGCTAACTTGTTAGCACAAGACTTTTTCTATGCTTTATAGCAGGAGACCTAGATTAGTAAATCAGTTATTTTATTCAATAGAACTTGTTTGACATCTTATTCATCAATAAAAAAATTTCTAGTTTTGGAGGGTCTCTCCATGATGTTGTAATTTTTTTAGGACATCTAAGAAATATGTACTGTTGAATTTAATTAAGGGTATATATTATTTTTATTGATTAAAAATTTAAACTATTTTTAATCTAATATAACCTGTTAATAAACTATTAAAAGGTCGATTTTAAATTTAAAAAAAAGGGTAAAAAGAGATATAAAATATAATATTCATGTAGCAAGAACAATAAAATAAAATAAAATAATTTATAAATACAATATGTAAGTTCTCTGATGTCTTATTTGCACCAAAAACAATATAAAAAGATGTAGATGAAAAAGAAGATTGTTCATTTACTAACCTCTAACCATGCCAAGCCATTGTGCGATCAAACACCCTAATTAATTATTTGATCCTTTTTGTACTTTTACATCCTCGTTATAGTTAATCAAACAATATATCGAGATACAACAATTTGCAAGTCAAAAACAATAAAATGAATTTAACTAATAATAATAATAAATACAATGCCACATATGATCGTATTTAACTATCCTGGAAAAATGGTTTTTCCCCTTGAATTTTGCAGGTTACAAATTAATAATGCCTTTTTATTTTCATTTTTTCTCCCATGAAAAAAAAAATCTTTTTACCAACTACCAGAAGACTATTGGTTATCTTTTAACTAATTAATTAATCCTTTATTATATTAAATAAATGGCTAAGATTGAAATATTTAAATTTAAAGATCCACAAGAATCCTCCTATTAATCTTGTGAAAATACATATAGTATTATAAAAAAATATAATTTTGAGATATAAAAAATAAAGTAGAAACCTGTATAGGTTGGGTTTCATCTTGATTGTGAAAATCCAACCTAACTTGTTATTAAGTGAGTTAAGAAAAAATTAACTAATATAATGTAAGTACGTAACTAAATAAACATATCCTATCCAACCTAATCTAACCCTTAAATTATTAAATTAGGTTGATTGAGTTGGTTAAAATAAAAACAAATCAAATATTAAAGTTTAAAAATTTGACTCTAAAAAATAAATTCAAATGCTAAAAAAAATTAATTCTCCATAATAACATTAAATATTATCCATTATACCCAATATCTATCAATAAGTTTGTGTTTGAACATCTATCAACTTTTTTTAGTGAAAATTTGGATTTTATTTCTAAATTTGAAATATTCATAATTCAGTCAATATCATATTTAATAGAAAGAAATTGAAAAGAGTTCTTTTTTAATAAAAAAAACTTATAAATAAAAGGGTTAAAAATTAGACTTAGCCATTTAAGATTTAACAATTGATAATTAATATTATTTTTTTCTATAAAATTTATTATTCATAGGTTGGGTTGGGTTATATAGGTTCATATTAGTGAACCCAACCCAACCTAAATTATTAATCAAATTAATTTTAAAAAATTGACCAAATCACCCTATTACAATCTAATGGCATATAAATTTAATTAGGTTAGATCCGATTAGAAAGAAGTTTTTAGATCATATTGAGTTTACCCACCTCTAAAATAAAGATTAATAAAATAAGCATAAAAAATGAAAAGACTACTCTTTTTTGTAAAATCAATGAGAAGATCACTTGTTTGTATCTTTCTTTTATGGCCGTTTATCTATTTATTTTGGAATAAATAAATAAATTAAAGCTTACCAATTACATAATTATTATAGTCATTGAAAGAGATTGCCAATTATAAATTAATTAAAGTTTGCCAATTATATAATTATCATTTTGTATTAAATACTATAAATTAATTCTTTCATAAATATAAAACGAGAGTATACAATATTTAAGTGGACATAAAAGGTTAAAAGAAATTAGAGTTTGAGAAATTAAATTAATTAATTTAGATATTAATATAAAGACAATTAATGGAGAGTAATGAAATATAATGACCAACTCATTTCCATCGCACAGGACAAAGGACATCGTGTTGGTTATAATCTTATATTTATGAGTAACAACGGGGAATGCTAACCCACGAAGATTGACGAAGCCGATCTGAACTTTGAGTTGAAATTTTAGAAAACGGGCATGGATTATTCGACGGAATATCAACAATATTATCAGCAGCACTATCAACAACAACCACCGCCAGCGGCAGCAGCTGAAACGCCGGCCTATTACGCATATGATCATCGACAGCTGCAATACCAATACTACCCTTCTCAAGATTACGCCACAGCTTCTTATCCACAACAATTTCACCAAGAACCCACCTCCATTCATCCACCCGGTGTCCCAATCGCACCCGACCCGACCCATGTTCCTAATCACCATAATGTCTATTTTCCCCTTGGAAATGGAATTGAACGGCAACCCAATATGACGCTGTTTTCTGGGACTGCCGCCGTGGCACAGAGGAGCGTTCAACCACAGGTGAAGTAATTGGGTTTTGCAAGCAAAAGCGATATTTGATTTATTTTTTTTTCATTTTTTCGATTGAATTTTTGTTGGTCTTTGAAGCCTTGGTTTGATAAATTAATATGATATTCAATTTGTTTTCTTATTTTCCCTATTCAATTGTTATTGCTTTCAAAGGATTTTGTAATTAAGTGCTCTTGATTTGTTCTTTCAAAATACATAAAAACAAAAAATTAAAAAACGAACTGCGGAGCAATGTTTTCTCCCTGATTTAATCATGATCATGATATATTTATTTAGCACGGTCAATTTCATCCGAGGCAGTCGTCATTCATAAACTACTAGTTTTTGGTATGATTACATACGTGAATATATATATATATATATTTATTTATTTATATTTTTGAGTGGAGAAACAACTTTTGCTTGTATTCCCGTGAGGGGCTTTATATGAAGGCTATAAAAGGGGAGCTGTGTTAGACTTGACTTGACAGTGGAAAATGAGCTCCTCATTTAAGGCCTTTATTTGATAGAAGAGGGAAGTGCTTGTTATCCAATGTTCTAAGCTGAACTAAGCCCAGTTGTGGAAGCTCTAACTAGCCACTTGCTCTTCAAAGTGATCTTAAAGATGTCGTTAGACAAGATGATGATGGACTTTAGAATTTGGCTTCTCAGCTTGGCTTGGCTTAGCTTTCTAGCTTCCTGGCTTGATATGTTATTTCCTTTCTTGGTCTCAAACTTTATACTGGGCCGAACATTTTACAATTTGTTTGGAGTGATATTTGACAGCTATTATTATGTTGGAGTAGATACTCTGCTGTGCTCACTCAGGCGTGTATGGGAATATCATCAGGAAAGCAAGCTGATAGGTATTGAATTCTCGGCACTTAAAAACCCATTTCTGGCTTAGCTATGAACCCCTAGAGTGACCAGGTGTGATTTAAGCAGCAATTATGGCGACGATCATTTCTTCCTTGTTAGGCAGCAATGGATCTTCGCTTTTGAGCTCCCATAGGCATGTTGGCAACCTCTCTAGATATGCCTAGTGTCTATTATTGCTAATTTGGCCACGATCCCTAGAGTGACCAGATATAGTTGATGTGGCAATTGTGGCCCTCAAGTTTAGGTTTATAGATTATGGATCTTTACTGGTTGCTTTAGAGCTCCTGTGGACATGTTGGCTTCCTTTCCAGAGCTGATCTCTCAGATCTAGTGTTGTTACTGCTGCTTAAATGTCTGGCGCTGTAATTGTTTTATGTGGTGCATCGTACAGTTAAAGATTCAGCAAAACTTTTGACAACCTGTGTTCTAGGTTTTTAGATGCCTGAATTTCAGCACATTTCTTGTTATAGCTTTCTGGTCAGTTATGGTCTTATGAATCTCTTCTTTTTCTTGCAGGATAGGTCCACTACATTATGTGTTCCCACAAGCACATGTTTGTGGTATTCATGAAGAATACTGAACAACGTTTTCTGCCTTGTATGATATGATATGATATGATATGCAAACATGTTTTTTTTTTTTTTTTTTTGCCTTTTCACATTTTTAGAGAAAAGAAGTTTATAATTCATCTGATGCATGTCATTGGATCATACCTCTCCTTCCTGGTTCACCGTAGCTGGTTTGTAAATTATTGTAACAGTTTCATGATTTATTTATATTAGCTCTATTATATGGTAGATTCGTATGCAGTAGTTGTTTGTTTTCCAAAAATGCAATAGTTATTGGTGTTTGTAATTCCAGTTCTTGGTATCCCATACCCCAATACTACGTAAATAATTAACTTTTCATTCTCAATTTTAATGAGAGTAGAGTAAAAATTAATGTAAATAAATAATTAATCATCTCTGTGTTACTATCTTGGTGAACTTTTATCTTTTTGACTTAGCAGTTATATGATTGAATATTGCACTTTATCTGGGAATGCTATGTTGCAGTTTGGCCAATCTGCATGTAGAGGTGGAGGTAGAAAGGGTGGCAAACTCTTTCGAAGAGGTGGTCGATTAGTTGGCCAGGGACGTGGCCATGGTGCAGCATCAAATTCTACAACTTCAGTTGCTGTTCCTGGGCAGACATCGTCTTCTATGTTAGGACAAGTTCGTGGTGCTCCAACCCGCCCACCTCCACCTATTGCATGGTGCGAACTTTGTAGGGTTGACTGCAACACACTGGAAATCTTGGAGCAGCACAAAAATGGAAAGAGACACAAAAGAAATTTACGAACACATGCAGACTTGCAGAATCTCAATAAATGCTTAGCCGGACAGCAGAATATTCAAATGCCTAATTCTGGAAGCCAGCCAGAATTTATCCAGCCTGAGAAAGTTGAGGAATCTGGGGAAAAACAACCCCTTGAGTGTTTACCCTCCCAAACTCTTCTTGGTAATGCTAGTAATGAGACTGAGCTGCAGAAAAATACAGTGGATTCAGAAAAAGAACCTCAAAGGAAATCAAGGGATCAAACTGATTCTCGGGACCGTGGCTCCAAGCGTAAGATGAGAGGGGGCCGAGGTGGTAAATACATGAGAAGTAACGAAGGCGGGTCCAGGCGGCCTATCGAGCCACCCAAACCCAAAGGAGTGATTCCTTTAATATGTGATTTGTGCAACGTTAAGTGTGAGTCACAGGTTGTTTTTGACAGTCATTTGGTCGGTAAAAAGCATCTAGCCAATGTTAAGCGGTTTCATGGTCACCGGGCCTTATATGGAGAAGCCGCACTCCAATCACTTTACCCTGCAAGCTTTAACAGTCCCTCATCTTCTGTTATTACTCAAGTTCAGCAAGGTGTTAATGACCCTCAGGTTGTTCTGGCTCAGCTGCTGACATATGTACTTTCTCAAGCCCAAGCCCAAGCCCAAGCACAGGCACCTGGATTACTAGCTGAGCAGTTACATGGACTAGCTGCACAAATACCAGGACTAGCAGGCATGGTGGCACCGGCACCAGCTCCTGTCCCTGGATCAAGTCAGGGAACTCAGTATCAGCATGACTTTCAGACTGAAGGATCAATGGCCCCAACAGAAAAGGGGAGTAAAAATACTGTTATGGTGGAAGCTGAAGATCAGCAACAATCTATTGCTACAGTTTTAGAATCTGCAGAAACATTAGGTGTTGAAACCGAAGAGAAGAATGCAAGTCTTCCTCAGGATAATAAGATCGTAGCATCATTGGATAATCCAGATAATGCTGCCTCCGCATCAAAATGTGAAGTTGCATCTGCAGGTGAAGCTGTCGAGCAACAATATGGTGATGATCTGGTTGATTTGGAGAATGTACAGGATCTGGAGCTGCAAAATGAAGAGGATGCCAAAGAGGATACAGTGGACGCTCTGCAGGTGCAAAAGAATGAGTAAAGATTGTTTGGAGAGCTTATCCAATTTCGTAGATCAGTCTCTCATGTTGGATGGCTTAGCTGTTTTTTGGTACACATATATGCTTAGATTTCCCAAATGTTGGCGAAAAATTGCAGCAGTGCTGAGATTGTAGATTCTTTAACATGTGACCGATAAGGAACTTAACAACACCCAATAAATAATAAATTATAAATTATTGCGTTGATACTAAATTTGTCAATTTCATTCTTTTTGGTATACATATTTACCGCTGGACAATGGACGCACAAATTGAAGTTAATAACTATTATTCAACCGTTGGGCACAAATAATAAAAACATGGTAACGCGGCCGAAGGGTAAGTCCAACTGCGACTTAGAAAACGGTGGGCTTAAATTTTACCATTAAGTTATATTGTGATTTAATATACAGCGACGAGGGAACGATCGGAATTAAATCCACATTCCACTGCTTTGATTTACTTGACTACATTTGTCTACATTTGTCTTTTTGTTATATTATGATTTAATGTATAGCGACGAGCGAACATTGAGAATTAAATCCAGACATGCAGGATTCATATTCCACTGCTTTGATTTACTTGACTACATCTGTCTTTTTGTTATTTACACAATTTTAATCCAAAGATCTCAAATTAAAATATTAATCTTTTAATCATTAAATTATAATTTTTATTTAAATCATTCTTAAATTTTAATAGTAACTTTAAAATTAATATAAATCACATCTTTTCATAATATATATGTGTGTATATATATATAAGTCACATCTTAAATAACTTAACATTATCCTAAATTTGTATCAAAGAAAAAAAAATGGTAAAATTGGCGAAAAAAAAACTATATATAAGTCATAATCTTGAAGTAACGTCCTAAATTTGGCGGGGGTGTTTTCGCTATCCAAATCTTTCTCCAACTCATTGATTCGCTCGCGTCCCAGGCCTCAACGGCCAACCCCTAACCCTAACAAGCGATCTTCAATTTTAATCTGAAATGATTGTCATATCTTACTGTTAATCAAGTCCCAGCTCTTCGCACCATCTTCGATTCGAACAATTCACTTAAATTCTCTTGCCCAGTTGCCCTGTGCCTGTGAATTCTGGCACTTACTATCCGTCGTCTATCAAATATTCAAATGTGTTCACTGCAATCGCAACATTTTCTTAATTCACCACTTCTTATCTTTCCAAAGTTCAATGACAACCCTAAATTTCACCTGAACAGAACCCAGAATTTTGGGCGAAGAATAAGGGCGTTATCGTCCGCAGAAGAATTTCTGCCGAATGCCGCTAGGCGGAAGAAAGACTCACTGTGGAGAGGAGGATTCAGTTTGGGGGTAGATTTGGGATTATCCCGCACTGGCCTTGCCCTTAGCAAAGGCTTCTGTGTCCGTCCGCTGACGGTAATAAACAACATAATCATTTTTAATTATCAATTAATTTGCAGTTAAATTCCTCCCATTTCAATTTGAAATAATGTTGGTTTGTTTTTCTAGGTTTTAAAATTGAGAGGAGAGAAACTTGAGTTACAGCTTCTGGAGATTGCTCAACGAGAGGTAATCCTTGGTTCTTATGAGCATCAATTGAATTTGATTTAAAAATATATATATATGTTGCTTTTATTATTGTGATGGAGGGATCGTAGGAAACTGACGAATTTATAATTGGGTTACCGAAATCCTGGGATGGAAATGAGACTCCTCAGTCCAACAAAGTTCGAAGTGTTGCTGGAAGACTTGCTGTTCGAGCTGCTGAGAGGTCATTTTCTAATATCCTAATCATAGCGATCTTTTCGTTCAGTAGGCATTTTGCAATCTTTCTCACAGCCTTAAACTCAACAAGTGTTGGAATTCAAAAGGTCATAGCTTGAGACAAATAAGAATTTGAGATATTCTAGTTGCTATTTGACTTAGAATTAGAAGTTTCAGACTTACAACTAAATCAAATAACCCCATATATATATATACATATATTCTCAAGCATTAGTGTTTTGCCTTTAATTTGGCCCTGTGAAGTATCGCTACATGTATGTAAATATAATTTTGCTATAGTGGTAATATTTGTTCTTTTTTTTAAAGAATGTAATTTTTTCCCCCCGAAAAAGGCACTAAAATTTTCTTTTGCTGGAGGCTAGAATTTCACTTCTCCCTTTTGGATATGGATTATTGATGTCAGATTTTAATTCTAGGGGTTGGAGAGTGTACCTGCTGGATGAGCACAGCACATCGGCAGAAGCCGTAGACCGTATGATTAACATGTAATTATTTTCTCGAAAGCGTTCCTTTTGTTGGATATATTATTTATCCTTGCTTATATGTAAAATGTTAATTGATTGTGGTGATTATTGCTTGTGAAATAGCAGAATAGCTATTTTCCCTTTTTTCTTTATTTGGATAAACCAAAACAAACTATTTGTTGCTCAGAAACAGGTTGAATCATGAAGGGAATGTAGAGTGACATGGCTGTTTAATCAGGTCAAATATGCTTTGTATTTGACTGCACTTTGTTAATTCTGATATGGAGACATCACAATTTCACTGATGCACATTAACTATATTTAATCGCTTGATGGAGAAAGTGTATTGCTGAATGTGGGACTCTTGATTCCTGTTGCAGTTAAGTTGGGTTTAAATTTTTGGTTGGAGATAATTCAATAGATACTCTTTCAGGGGTCTAAGCAAATCTGCTCGTCAAACAAAAACTGATGCCTATGCTGCTGTGGTACGCAATGAATCACATCTGGTCACCTTATAAATATAATTTTCCAGTAGCATTCCTGAAATACAGGATAAGGTGGGCTTTATTCTTGTATTTATTTATTTTCTGACTGCAGATATTACTGGAGAGGTACTTTTCCATGTCAGGCCAGGGCACTGAAATAGTACTGCCCAAGGATGTGGACTTGCAGGAAAAACTTAGAAAGGGTGCACTGGACAATGATTTTTTCTCAGATAAACCTGAGGGGTGATTGTTGTGTAATGTCCTCTTCCAGTATTATTCTAGTGTTGTTTTAACACATACAGAGGGCGGATGGCCTGAAGCCAGCATTGGTGGGAATTGACAGATGCTCTGTGAATCCTGATGCAACAATCATTTACAGGAGAAAGAAAGCAGAAGAACAGACACGAAAATGACTTATCATATTGGTGGTGAGAGAATTTACAAGATGGGAAGCAGTGCTTTTGTCCGCGGCATATTGTGATCCTTGAATGCAAGTGTTATACATTCCTGTTCAAGAGCATGTTTTATTGCAATCTTTATCTTGTTTTTGGCTAAGGCTTGTTTCATATATTTACGCAATTTAACAAGTGAAATGGAGAAACGTCATAAGTTTTTAGAAGTATTATCCCTTACTGTAATGTAAGGACTCTGCAATGATTCATTCCTCCATGTTGAAGTTTCCAGAAGTATCATAAGTTCTATTAGGAATAGCATCACTACAATGATAAAACAAATTTAATATTTTTGCTTTTACTGGATGACATTCTGCTTCATGGTTTGATTCAATTGTTAGAAATGGTGTTAATAATATTGTTGAAGCCGTGAACGTTCGAGTCTTGAGCAAGTAATGCTAACTTCTCTGGAAAAACTTGGATTCCAAGAAACCAGAAGAGTCCAAAGTACTGCTCAAGGATCTTATCAAAGATCAATCAGGATGCAAACTAAAGTGTAAGTGAATGAGAATAATGAACTGACTGGAACAATCTGACAAGAAAATTAATAAAGATTCAAGCGGGAGGTAAAGCAGATCCAAGAACGAACAGAGACACAAGAGATTACATGGTTCAGTCACTTATTAGTGCCCTACGTCAATGGCGAAGAAATTGATCAGCTTCTTTGATTATTTCGTTGGCGACTACAAGAAATTGCAGAATTGTTTACAGAGAATTGAATACAAGTTTCTCTCTTTCCTATCTCTCTCTACAATGCCTTACATCTCAGGCCCAAAAATCAGAAAACCACTGTAACCACCAGCTTTTAATAGAATGCAGTTGCCACTTGCATTTCCAGATTGCACAAAAAGCTGCCACATAAATTAACGTTACATCGACGGTTGCTTAAGCTGCTCATGTGCTGTCCACATGCCTCACTTAATTAACCACCAGTAGGGTGGAGGCCATATAAAGCTAGAGGGTATCATGGACTTGTAGAATTTTCAAAATTTTTAAGGTTTTTAAGTGAAATATGAAAAGTTATTATAAAATATTTATATCGATTCCTGCACAATTAATATATAAAATTAATAAATTAGGGGTCTTGTTACCTTATAATTTTATATAAGGTATAATTACATTAAAATAAGTTATAGAGATCGGCCAACAAATAATTAGAGATGAATTACTAACTTATTTTATGAGAAATTATATCTTACATAAATTGTAAGCTAATAAAATTCTTCTATTAAATAATATTATAATTTTACTATTTAGTCCCGTATATTTTCTTTGTTAGCTTCGCCCTGACCTCCAAGGCGCTAAAACGCTATGCCGCTTTGGTGACGATGGAAATTCCAAAATGGAATCAATTAGGTGGTCTCTTTCAAAAAAAATAAAATAAAATAAATAGAAGGTCACGCGGGAAGCACATGACCAACTTAAACATCAATAAGGCTGATATGTTGTCGTATCGGTAATCTGGTTTTGATTCATATGAAACTATAACATTGTCAAAGTTTTAAATTGGAGTTGAACTGTTAATACAATAAAGTAAATTTTGCTTTATTGTGGCAACGTCGTTTCAGTATCTTCATATCAAATTTAAGCGTACAGTAGGAGGAAATGCATTTAGCTCTTACGTGACGTTCCTAACGTCAGCTTCGACTT
Source organism: Aegle marmelos (assembly GCA_030449875.1). NCBI lineage: Eukaryota > Viridiplantae > Streptophyta > Magnoliopsida > Sapindales > Rutaceae > Aegle > Aegle marmelos. The sequence continues at coordinate 1,053,349 of JASUUL010000115.1, forward strand.
TTATAGCGGAGAGGTCAATCGGTTCTCTTTTGATAGCATGACCACAGTGACAGATCACAGGTGGTGGTTTTACTTCGTTAATGAGCGTAATCAAATTGCTTGCCGTTTTATTATTTTACCTATTCTATATCACACTATTTTAAATTACGTTTAATGCAACATACAGTTAAAAAAAAAAAAAACTTACCTGCTCAAAGTATTAAGATCTAATATAACAGCTGATATTTAATTTATCTAAAATAATCATAAAATGAAAAATTAGCTAAGTAATTTACTTATTTAACAGTATTCTTTGTCTCTCAACTAACCTTTTCTTACTCTTTAACCAAAAAAAAAAATACTTAAATCCAAAAAAAGTTATCATTCTTTATACCCCAATCAAGATTATCACAAAGAATTAGACTTTTCTTATTTTTTTTCTTTTAAGTATCCTTCGGGGAATACTAAAAACAACTCTTTCTCTGCAATAAAGATAACATCAAATAATGCAAATTCATCCATCAACTCAAAACTCAACAACAAAGAAAATGAGTTGGATTTAGACTTCAGCTTCAATTTCGAGGAAATAGCAACAAGAACTAAAATAGAAATAGACCTCTATCTAAAATTTTCTTAAGAATTAATTTCTTAATATGAGTTTTGTTTCGACTTTAAAAAAAATAATCAAGGACGGAAAAGAATCATAATTAAAAACTAATTTTGTAATTTCAAGATGAGTTACCCATTTGGATTTTGTTTGGAATCAAATAAAAACTCTGATTTTATATTTAGATTTGAATGATGATGATGAAGAGATTTTGTCCGTTTTTCAATGTGATGATGATTATCATTGATGTGAGTTTAGGATCTAATAGTTGTAAAGAAAGATTTAAGCTTGCGAAATTGGGATTCTATTGTAAAATCCTCGTTTGTATCTGACATGTTCCAAATCTACCATTATTAGTATAGTTAATTGTGACTATAATTTTTATAAAATTTTATCATGAATTAAGTTTAAAGTGTGATTTTTATAACGGCTAACTCATGCTTTCCACTGAAATTCGATAATGGAGGTCTTGAGTTTTGAGGATAATTGTGTTGCTAGAGATAGAACTGTTGTAGTAATTTTATTGTAAGAATGACGTCGTTACATTTCTCACTACTTGCTATAAAAGGCAGAGTCTTGCATTAACAATTTTTTGTGACCGGATTTAACTGCTTCAATCAATTTTATTTTATCATGATTATGTTGACTTGCCATCTGATTGTTGACCAGCTATTCAAGCAACTCGCTGTAAGTTATGTCAAATCTTGATTTTTCTGAGGCAGAGATGTTTAGTGAAAGAGTGGGATCAAAAAACGCGGGCCTCCATTCAAACCTTTCAAGAGACGGCGCGTGGTTACTCCAGTGGTCTCACTCCTAAATACTCTAGCGCTTTCAGCGGATACAACAACATTACTTCCCTCTCCGACATTTCTTCACCTTCGTCTGCGATTGTCATGCTCTCGTAAACTCTGTCTCATCTGCACTTCTTGAATACAAATTTATTAAATTAAAAGAATATCGAAATCAAACCCTAGGCCTAATCTCTCTCAAATCCATTAGCCAAACATTTCACCAACTCGCTAATGGCTCAGAACCGACTTATTGATTCACTCACCTCTCACATCTCTCTTTATCACTCGCATTCCCTTTCCTCAAACCCTAACCCTAGCTCTAATCCACGATCGTCAATTTTAAAATGGTTCGCGTCTCTCACTGTACATCAGCGCCTAGCTCACCTCACGATTGTCGATTCGAAATTTGCTCAACTGTTGATTCAAATGCTCGGCAAACTCCATACGAACGGTCACGGATTCTTCATTATTCTTACCGACCTCCCCTCACGTGATCCGCCGTATCTTCCTGGCTTGTGCTACAAAAAGTCACGTGGCCTATTATCTAGGGTTGCCGAGTCAAACGAGTCGGGACGGTGGGTTTTGGAATCCACTCGGTTGTTTAGCTCACGGGAAGGTGAAAATATTGAAGAGTTGTCTTGTCATGTAAATTGCCTTGATACATTTACAGTTAGTGTAGAATTGGTTGAAAATGTGGATTGGTTTATTGATAGAATGGATGAAATATCTAATGGCGGGTTCTTGAGAGGTGAAGAGAGTGAGTTGGGAGGTGATTGGGTTGAATTTGACTGGTTAAAAGCAAAGGGTTATTACAGTATTGAAGCTTTTATTGTAAATAGGTTAGAGGTGGCTTTGAGATTGGCGTGGCTGAATTGTAATAATGGGAAGAAACGAGGTGTGAAGTTGAAAGAGAAACTAAATGCGGCAGGTGCGGCCGCTAATGTGTACTGGAGGAAGAAGGGATGTGTTGACTGGTGGATGAATTTGGATGATGCAATGAGAAGGAAAGTTCTGACTGTGATACTCGGAAAAGCTGCAAAATCTCTGGTGTTGTCTCGGAACCTTGTTATTTTTATGTGATTTAGTGATTTAATGTGTTGTCATCTAAAATTAAACTTGTTTCATGTGCGGTGGGGGATGTTTTTAGGTAGGGCCTTTTAGATGAATATATCAAATGATTACTTCAGGATATAAGAATGAAATTTTTTTGTAGCTCAGACCTCAATAAATTATTTTCCTGAACTCTCAAATTATTCAATGTGAGATTTGTAAAACAAATTTATAAAACATTAAGTGTCTGCATATGTTAACTGGAGAAAATTTCCTAACCAGGTTGTTGGTCTAACAAATATGTGAGTTATGGTGCCGTTACTGGTTACAGGTTCTGCTTTGAATAAAAATTGTGTATTCGATCAGAGGTCACCTTGATGGCTGCAATGGATAAGTTTGAATTTTTCTAACTTTGGTGTCAAGATAATAGAGCAATTTTAGTTGCATTCACTTTATCTATGTTTGGCTTGTTCTAGATATACTTTGAAAATTATGGAAGCAATATCTGACCTGACTTCTTTTCGTTATAAGTTTTCAGACTCGTGAGGTTCTAAAGGAGGCAAGTAGTGTCTTAGAGGATGGAATGGGGCTCTTCAATGCGGGGATGAAACAATCATCATGGTTCTACCATTCCAAATCATTGCAAAGGACTATCTCAACACTCTCAGTTGATGTGGAATGTGGATTAGCCATTTCACCGGCTTCGCTTTCTGGGATACCTGATTCATTAGCTACTGTTTTTCATGGTTTGTTTGTGCTTCAGAATATTTCTGCCATGGAATTATCTAGTCAGCATAATGAAAATGATACAGAAAAGATATTTTTCAGCTCTTTGAGATTTGTCAGTACTATTACTGATTGTATACTAAGAAAACTGCGAGGACTTCTTATGGTTGTTTCACTTGATTGCACAAAACTTGAACTTTTTGGAGAAGCGAACTTCAAGTCTTCACCTAAAAAATCCAAGGAAAAGCCAAGCACAAGTGGCCGTCGAAAAAAGTGCAGGGCCCGTAGTAAGAAAAGACAGAACCCTTCGTCTAAGCCAGCCTCGGATGAGCTTTTGTTAGATAAACCTTCTAAGGTACTGTTTCTTTGTTGAAATCTACCTCAAATATGTATTTTGGAACTTCTAAAGCTTTTCATTTTCTAAATTTTTTCTCAGGATCCGGACAGTGCTTTGACTGATACTGAGAAGGTGGATTTGATGGGGTCCGATAAGATGCCTGGCATATCTAATGGGAAGGATATTAACAGGGAGACATTAACCTCAGAAATGGAGATGGTAGTCTGTCACCAGGAACATGCTCGGGCACTTGTTGCTGGAAAAGGACGAACTAATGGAAGGAAGACTAAGAAAGAGAAGAATAAAAATAAAAATTGTACTTATAACAATCCAGTTCCTGTGAAAGATCCTAAAGTATCAGTCTTAGAAACTTCTTCCTCTATTAGTTTGCAAGATGAGGTGGCAAAGTATGATAAGTTGTCCATTCAGAATGTTTCTGTTGATAATTCAACCTGTAGCAGTATCCTTGCATCAAATCAGAGTTCTTGTGCTTCTGCTAGTGTGCCTGCAGGAGAAGTTATTGCTACTCAGAGTACTCAAGAAGATTGTGTAGTTAATTCTGTAAATTCAGAATGTCACCAGTTCTCAAATGGTAGGATAGCTAACCAAACTCAACATTTCTTACAAAAAACCGCAGACGGTAAGGTAGAAAGTAATATAATATCTCCTGAGATGCCTGCAAGGGATCTTGATAATGCTTTTGGCAATAGTATTAGTGGGATCAACTTTCAGAATTCCTTTCATGAAAGTGAAAGTGGGGCAATATCAGTTCTTGCTGACAAGGGAATAGAAGCCTCTGAAATCAAAACGGAGTCTGCTGCCATTCAAGATCAAAGAAATGAAAGTTTCTTTGGCACAGCCCTGAAAAGCTCTTTAGAATGCCCTTCTTATGAGTGGCCTGCTATTGCACCTGTTTATTTTCCCTCCATTAGTTCACATCTCCTACCTGCCACTGATAGATTACATCTTGATGTTGGTCACAATTGGCATAACCACGTCCGTCAACCTTTTGTTCCCACAATGCATCAGGCCAGAAGTCACCCTTTTGAAGGTGGGTGCAGCCAAATTTTGTCTCAGCCATTGCCAATGAGTTTAGATTGGCCCCCAATAGTTCGAAATGTCTCTGGGATTGCACCATCAGTTAGGTGTAATTACGATTCTGGATTTATATCATCTCGGCAGTCTGGTTTTCAGCAGAGTTTTACTACTAAGGGTATGCAGTTTAATGCAAAAACCTCTGATGATGAGGGAAAGTGTTCTGGGGATTTCATGGACTTGCCTGAACTAACAACTACACAGGAACAAGGTGATGAATGCGACAGTCATTGGCTATCTGAGGAAGAATTAGAGGTTCATGCAGTTTCTGGGATAGATTATAATCAGTACTTTGGTGGTGGTGTGATGTATTGGAATACTTCTGATCATCCAGGGACGGGTTTCTCTCGGCCTCCTTCACTTAGTTCTGATGATAGCTCATGGGCTTGGCATGATGCTGACATTAAAAGAGCTGTTGATGACATGGTTGCTTTTTCTTCTTCTTATAGTACAAATGGTTTGACTTCACCAACCGCTGCTTCATTTTGTTCTCCTTTTGATCCTTTGGGCCCTGGACATCAGGCATTTAGTTATGTTGTTCCTGGAAATGAAGTACCTGGCAAGGTGTTGCATTCGTCATCAACGACTACAGATGTAGCAACAGAGGAGGAAATGTCTGGATCTTTTGCCAGTTTATCCGGTGATGTGGATACTAAGGCTGTAGATACACTGCCTTGCCCCATTTTGCGGCCCATCATCATCCCTAATTTATCACGGGACAGATCAAGATCTGATTTTAAGCGTAGTCATGACCATAAAAGCCCATGTGTCCCTCCTTCTAGGCGGGAGCAGGCTCGGATAAAGCGACCACCATCACCTGTCGTACTTTGTGTCCCTCGGGCCCCACGTCCACCTCCACCCTCTCCTGTGAGTGACTCCAGGAAAAACAGGGGCTTTCCAACTGTTAGATCTGGTAGCTCAAGCCCCAGACATTGGGGTGTGAGAGGTTGGTACCATGAAGGAACAACATCGGAGGAAGGTTGTGTGCGTATGGATGGTTCTGAAGTTGTTTGGCCTTCATGGAGAAATAAAAATCTTTCAGCCCATCCAATGATTCAGCCCCTCTCTGGTGCTTTGTTGCCAGATCATTTGATTGCAATTTCCCAGCTAGCTCGTGACCAAGAACATGTTAGTGTAGCTTTTTATCTCTACATTCGCAACAAAGTGGTTTCTGCATTCCAATAATGGATTTATGATATTTTTATGCAGCCAGATGTGGCATTTCCGTTGCAGCCTCTGGAGGTACAGAACTGCCCAACCAGAAAGGCATCACTCTCTTTGATGCACAGCCTTCTTCATGAGGAAATCGACTCTTTCTGCAAGCAGGTACAACTTTTTGTTTTTGTTTTTTTTTTTTAAATTTTCATTGCCTCAATTGAAATTAATTCTAGATTTATGTAGCTTTAAGCCATTACTTTAACCATTACTTGATTCTACATGATCGTTGATTACATCATATGATGATGTTGAAGGTTGCTGCAGAGAATACAGCTCGAAAGCCTTATATTAATTGGGCTGTCAAGCGGGTTACACGTTCTCTCCAAGTCTTGTGGCCCAGGTCTAGAACAAACATCTTTGGTTCAAATGCGACCGGGTTGTCCCTTCCTTCCAGTGATGTAGACCTCGTGGTTTGTCTCCCTCCAGTGAGGAATTTGGTGGGCACTTTCTTTATGTTGTTTGCCTTTTTATTTTCTATCTTGTGTGCTAGTGCTTTCCCTGGAACAACTTATCTGCTGAATTTTTCTCATTAGGAACCTATCAAAGAAGCTGGGATTTTGGAGGGTCGTAATGGAATTAAAGAAACTTGCCTTCAGGTATATTATCAGCGTCATTAATCTATACAATGCTAATGGTATCGCTTTTGTTGATTTTTTGTTGTCATGTGGTTTACATCCGTACATTTGCCTCTTTAGGTTCAAACATTTTAGACTTACTGGTTCACTATTGCATGTATTTTATCTACTTGACTTGTAGAAATTCATCAAACTGTAAATTTAATCTTTTCTGTGTACTGCTTGTCTGCTTCTAGCCTAATCAAGCCGTAAAATGTTCAAAAGTTTGAATTTGGCGCTTAAGCAATTTTCTATGATCAATTGTGAATTTTGCAATTTTTTTTCCAGTTATCCTCTTGCTTGTTGTATTAGACCTTGTAAGTTTAGCATTCTCATCTCCATCTACTGATTAGTAAATTAATTGATTTTTGTTTTTCCAAAATTTCCTTTTATATGTTTTGAAGATGTGATATCACCGTGATATTTTTATTTCATCATGGCTGCACTCTACACCTTTGCTTGAATTTCACTTACTTGAATTTGATTTCCCTCCAGCCATTCACTCTATTTAGTTTGGCTGTTACATTGACAGTTGGGCTGAAGATATGTTCTTGATGTCTCCTAATTGAAGCTTTTGGAAATTGCTTTAACTCTATCCTGTTGGAAAACTGACATTTGATTTCCCTCCAGCCATTCACTCTATTTAGTTTGGCTGTTACATTGACAGTTGGGCTGAAGATATGTTCTTGATGTCTCCTAATTGAAGCTTTTGGAAATTGCTTTAACTCTGTCCTGTTGGAAAACTGACATTTGACATTTTTCTCCCAGCATGCAGCTAGGTATCTTGCTAACCAGGAGTGGGTAAAAAGTGATTCTTTGAAAACTGTGGAAAATACAGCTGTAATGGTTCATTTTTTTGATATCTGTCAGTTTCTTTTTTGTTGTAGTTGTTATTTATCTTCTTTGATATCTTTTCGTTGCTTGCTTTTTGTAGCAGTTATCTTACAATTTTTCTTCTCACGCTGGTATTTTTTCTGCTCTTAGATACCAATTATTATGCTCGTGGTGGAAGTTCCTCACGACTTGATTACTTCTGCTGCTTCTAATGTACAAACCCCAAAAGAAGAGGCAGCTCACACAACGTTAAAACATGACAACCATGTTCATTCTGATATGGTTGCCTTGGATGACTCTGCCTCGCCAAAGTGCTCACATACAAGTTCTTATAATATTAAGTCAGTGACATCAGTTCGTCTTGACATTAGCTTCAAATCTCCATCTCATACTGGACTGCAAACTACAGAACTGGTAAATTCTTGTCCTGAAAGCATTCATAATTCAGCTTTTGAATATCAAGTTCTGATGATTTTAGGTTTCATTTAAAATTCTCTATTTGTTGCTTGCAGGTCAAAGAGCTGACCGAGCAGTTTCCAGCTTCAACACCCCTTGCTTTGGTACTAAAACAGTTCTTGGCAGATCGTAGCCTTGACCAGTCCTATTCTGGTGGCTTAAGTTCCTATTGCCTGGTCAGTTATTCTGCAGCACCCATATCTATGCCATATGTGGCGTGTTAATGCTATGTTATTGCCCTGGGTATTTAAGTGTTGATACCAGTACTAAACTAGACAATGACCCATGTATAGAGGCTGTATAAACATAAGCAGGCCATCTATTTTTTTGCTGAAAGAATCCACTATCTATATTTTTTTGCTGAAAGAATCCACTATCTATGAACTTTTATAAATGACCCTAGAGAAATAATTGAGAAGATATGAATGAAAGGTATATATGTATCTCAGCTGAATTGGTTTTGGAAATAATTGTGTACCAAACAGTAATAGTATTCCTATAGTTGATACTTCTTAATGCCGCATGATACTTCTTAAGATGTTTTTTCATCAAAGTGGACAAGTAGGTTTGAATGAAATGATACTGTGCAGTCCCTCCTACCGGAAAGTTTTTCTTGCTTAAGAAGGGACAAAAAAAGCAAGGGTTCTATGGGACTGTGCATTCTTGGCTATTTTTTGGTCTTGTGGAATGAAAGAAAAAGAATCTTTGATAACAAATGGGGAAGATCCTTCACACCTGTTGGACAAAGTGAAGTTCTGGGCTTCCCTCTGGGCATCTATTACTACTGAATTCAAAGATATCTCTTTCTTTTTTATTTTGCTTAATTGGGAAGCTTCTGTATCTTAAGAGGGATGCATTCTTAGTGAGCTAGTGTCTTTGCATTTTGGAATGTTTTTTGTTTTTGCAGCTTTTAAGTGTTTCATTTATATTGGGACTTCTCATCCTTGTTTTGTGGATTTGTAGTCCTACTAATCCTTGTACATATTTCTTATAGTTTTATTTAATCTTTTGTTTCTTAGCCAAAAAAAGGTTCAAATGAAATGATACAAGAAATATTTACACGTGCATTAGTATCCTGCTTAAGTATACTAAATCTGAAGCTTCTTCTCTCGACCATCAAATGAGCTCCACAAGAGTTGTACCAAAATTTTCCTTAACAAATTCTATTTGAGCTAATTTGAGTGGTCCATATGGGTTCTTTTGCACCATCCATTCCTATCTTGGCCATATCTTAAGCAGTTATTTTTTTTTTTGGGGGGGGGGGGGGGGAATTGAAGATATGGCTATATCTTCAACAGTTGGTACTGCAAGAAAATTGTTTGCTGCATCATAGATTTATGTGTTTAGAGGCTGACAATGTGCGAATGAATGCATGCCCACATGTTATTCTTATTTTTTATTAAAAAAACATAAATGTGCTTTTCTTATGCAGTAGTTGAAATCCTATGAATCCTCACATAGGGGTATGTGGCCTAGTTGTACTTCTTGCCAGATCATTTGAGCATTAAAAGTTGCAGCTCTTAACTAGTGTATCAAGTTCTGGTTTCTGACTATAAATGTCGCATATATAGCCTACGCAGCTCACTTGATCGTCTTTATAAGTAGTTTAAACTTCTGACTTTATCCGGATTGGAAGAACCAGCTGTTCAGATTAGGGTGCTTGACATGCATTTTGTGATTTTGATGTGATCAGCCTCACTTTTTTTATTATTTTAATTTCTTTTTTATTTAAAAAGAATAGTTATGTCATTGGAGCTTGGATTTTAACCCTATATTCCGATCCTGTTGCAGATGTTACTAATTACACGTTTTCTACAGCATGAGCATCATCTGGGCCGGCCTATTAATCAGGTATTATTGTTCTTTCAATTCTTTTTCTTTTGTTTTTAATAATCTCTTTACATATAGTTAATATGATTTGTTTCTCTCTCTCTCTTGTTATTTTCTTTGGATCATATGCAACTTCATTGTTCTTGCAGAACTACGGAAGACTTTTGATGGATTTTTTGTATTTCTTTGGGTGAGTCAAATGCTCATGCTATAGTTTTCACTTTTTATGGTTTGATGCGGTAATCCACTGGATTTAGATTTACTCGACAATCCCAAGTAATTTATCATATTAACTGATGATAATCTTATCACTTTAATTTTTAATTATACAGGAATGTATTTGATCCTCGCCAAATGCGTATCTCAGTGCGAGGAAGTGGTGTGTATATTAAAAGGGAAAGAGGTTATAGGTAATAGTTCTTTATTTTTTATTAACATGTCTAAAATGACCCACCGGGAGCTCATAGGGTGAGTCTTTTCTAATTTTATCTAATGAACCTAAGTCCAATCAATTAGTAAATATTTTGCCAGAAATCTAGTTCCAAATTTTTTTGTTGTTACCCTTTTGTTCTAAAACTTATTCATAAAATATAAATTAGACTTAAAATTTAACTTTACTAAATTTTAGGAACTTTACCTGATGAATATTGGAATTTTCTCTTGATTCCTATGCATCATAACCCGAAGTAGTGCAAAAGCGAAAGAAAGTTTAAACTTTCTCTTCACACTTACTACACCCCAATCACTGTCCACAGGGTGCTTCCATAAGGCTATTGGGTTTAAACCACCTTAAAATTCCTTCCAAAATAAAAATTTTCCATGCTCTTCCCCAAATTTTAAACCTAAAGCACCTAGTTTTTCCTCTCTTTTATTTTCATATAAAGGATGTTTTTACTCTGGAAATATTGAATTGGCAAAATGTTATTGCTTTTGGTTGTAAATCCAAAGGCCATAATCTAATGCATGTGTTGGAGCCCACAGTGTGCAACAAATAAATTAAAAAGAGAAAAAAGGGCCTAAGGGGGATGCTTTTATCACCTTTTGATTCACACATCTGAGTCCAGGATTATATTGTAGGCTGGAATTCTTGGACTGAGATCTTTACTTTTTTTTTTTCTCCCCCAATTTATCTGTTGCACATGATGGGGCCCACCATGTGTAGCAGATTGTGGCCTTTGGTTCACATCCAAGGGCCACACAAGCATCTCGGGTGCTTTTCCAATCTGAGATTCCTAGATTGGAAAAGCACCCAATATGTATAGACATTTGAGTGACTTTGAAATGAAATGCATTTAAAATGCAAGTGCAGCTAAAAGACAATAAAACATGGACTCCAATTAGCCTTCTCCTAATGTCTTTTATTGCAGTGGATTTTGTGTTATTTTTCCCCTTTTAGCTCCATTCGAATGAATTTTTCATGCAAACATCGACACTTAGCACGACTCTATATGTATTTACATATGAGTCCTCTTTTAATGAAGGATTCCTCATCTTAATAAAAGGAGGACCAAGTTAAAAGCAGAGAAACACATACTCCAATAAACTAAAGGACACAAAACACACTACATTAGAGTGTGTTTTTCTTATCTTTTAGTTTGGTCCTCATTTTATTAAAAAGAAGGACCCTTATTGGAAAGTTATATATAGAATGACTCTTCTTTAGCAAGGATATGCTTACCTAAAGAAAATTATGAATGGGATTAGTTGAGCCATTCATTTGATGACAAAAGAAAACTTTTCTGCTCTCATTCCATTGTCTTTTGTGTAATAAATTGAGAGGAAAACTTTTTGCTGTCATAAATAGACCTTAGCTATACAAATACGTTCCCATGTAAACCATTGGATTTATCTAACAGCTCACATCAATCCATCCTTACTCGAGAATTGTTGTGTATACAGCCTGGGCACCTTACATTACGTTACATTTTTTTTAAGATAGAGTTAGCCAGAAATCAGTAACTGGAGGTGGAGCCACCTGGGTTAGTTATTGATTTTTTTCTGCTTTACTGTAACGTAGCAAGATATATATATATATATAGGGATGGACTTACATTTGTTGTAAGGTATAGCTAGGCAGAAATCAGTAACTGGAGGTGGAGCCAGGTGGGTTAGTTATTGATTTTTTTTCTGCTTTACTGCAACATAGGGTCTGCTTGTACCTTACAGTAAATGTAAGGTAGCAAGATGTGTGTGTGTGTGTGTGTGTGTGGGGATGGATTTGTGGCCCCTTAACTTTACATAAGTTTTACACAGCTTTTCAACCTTTGTCCATCAATGATTAGGATTAAAGGTAGAAGATAACTTAAAAAACAAATATGGTGTAATTTTCCAACGAGAGATCCTTCACTTAATGAAAGTAAGGGATCCCATTAAAGAGAAGAAAAACACACTATCTAATGCAGTGTGATTTGTTATGTAGTATATTGAAATTTGTGTTTTTCTGAAGTAAGAGAAACCTTATTAGATAATGACTGTGTATATATACATGCACAAGTGAAGGCATGAGAAAGAAAGAATAAAATGGTGAAATATTGTGTGCTTGGGGTTCTGCCAAATTTGGGAATGGGCTTGGAAAGCTTGTAGTTTATGAAGGGATTTTGATGTGTTTTAAATCCTAAATTCTTAAGGAAGCACCCATTCGAGAGTGATTGAAGTGTGGGAAGTGTAGAGAGTTTATATCAAGAAATCTAAAATTTTTTCAATTTAATTTTTTACACCAAGCATTTCTCTCATTTTAGCACTACTTGGGATAATGCATTGAAATCAAGATAAAATAATCCTTGAGAGTTTCCAAAATTTGTTAAAGTTAGCTTTAAGTCTAAGTTTATGGTTTATTTATTATTTAGGATCACAAAGGTCAGATCAGCACAATTTAGAGCTGGATTCTTGGTTCTACTTGTTGATTGGTTTAATTTTCTTTCACACAGTTAGTAAAACATTGTTCTTTCAGCTTGAGGCGGGTTGTTTCATTTTGTGTTGGTTTCCCATATTAGTACCTCTCTATCATAACATGCTGCTCTACTGAATTTTGTAGCATCGATCCAATACACATTGATGATCCTCGTTTTCCAACAAATAATGTGGGGAGAAATTGCTTTCGGATACATCAGTGTATCAAGGTCAGCCTTGATCCTTGTTGGATTTATTATTATCTGATAGGAACCTGTTCATAGCATGAATCTGCTAACCTTGTCTGAGATGTGAATATTTGTCTGATTGTTGCCATATGTCTGATCTTTCTCTTAAGAAATATAAAATGCTGTGTGGTGCAGGCATTCTCAGATGCTTATTCAATCTTGGAGAATGAGCTTACTAGCCTTACCCCTGCTGAAGATCCATGTTCAAGGTCCCCATACAGATTGCTCCCGAAGATCATACCAAGTATCAGTTTATCCATATCATAGGAAGGTCTGAATATTTTTTCTCATGGGAAGGTATTCTTTTGGCCATTTATAATGTTATTGCTTGAAGTTGACTGCAACATAATACTAGCATCATGAATGCTTATAATTCTGAGGTTGTTGACTTCGGAATAGCAGAAAATAAGATCCTTCAGGCATTATTTATTCTTTTATTTCATTTCTTTCAAAGGTAATGGGGTGGACAAAGGAAAAATGCACTTTTAATACTAATCCATAAATGCAATGAATAAGAGGTCTTACGTGGGACAGCAAGACATTCATATTCCCATTTTATTTGAGAATTCCTTAATGATTGCATTGTATTTCTTTTTGGGTGTGAGAATTCCTTAACGCAAGTAATAAGTTTTTTTTTTTTTTTTTTTGGGGGGGGGGGTGTTGGGGCAGTGGTTGTTTCTGTTTTGGTTGGGCTAGGGGTTGCACATGCAAAATGTGTAATCAAAGATTTTTTACATGATAGTCATTGATTGTTTGAATTTATGCAATTATAAGCAGTTTTTCCAAGTCATAATTTCTTGTTTGTAGTTTACTAATCCCCAAATGGGAAATGAAAATTCTATAATCTTTTAACATTTTGCATGTTTAATGCAGAAAATGCTGTGCATGGAGATTGGAGAAACAGGGAATTTTGGGGCATGGTGAAAACTATTTATGAGCTTAGGAAGGGAATTCTTTAGAATGTTAGTGTGTCCTGTCTTTCCCTTTTTCTTTTTCTGGCCTTGCTATTTTCTCATTCTAATAATTCAATAATGTCATAATCCTCAACTTCAAATAAAAATTTTTGCTGTTTCCCAGTACTAGTGTAAAGTTTAGTGTAACTATATCTGTATTTATTGTTTCTTACCTTTAGGCACCTCTCTGTCCCCCAGGCTCTACTTCCTCACCCCCGGCCATAGGACGCGCAGACAGACAGATACAAAATAATGAGAAAGTCAAGTTTTCATAAATCATGTGAGCCCCTGACATAACTTTCATTATAGATCCTTCTTACTTGTTAGTTTTATCCCAGATTAATCCCTTACATGCCTGTTTTGATTTTGCTTTTACGATCTCTATATTTTATCGAAGATGGGGATAAAGCTGGCTGAAAAGCACTACCATATCTGGGGATTTTACCTGTCAGATTTTTGGTGGACTTCTATCTTCCTGAAGGTGCTACATTTTATTGTTCATGTGGAGAACCTATTTTGGATATTTTAGATGCATTGCTATTTTATAATATTTGGATATAATTAGTTAATTTGGTTAGGTAGACTCTGGACATATTTATTTGTGAGTTACATGTTTACAATTCTTTTTTTTCAGTTCATTGTTTATTGTATTTATTAGATGATTTTTATATCAGCATATGTTGCAGCAGTGTCTTGTGCGCATGAGCACAGAGTTCATTCAGTAAAGCTGCAGTACTGCATCACCGTTAATTTTACGTACAGACAAGCACAAGGAAGTTTCTTGGGTGCAGCTTACGGCAATGTTGCATCTTGTCTGTGTTTCGGTGAAGGTATTTTGCTGCAGACTATTTTTAAAGTTCCAGCCTCTCTTCCTGTTTTTGCGTTGCTAATTGTTTCTTGTCTGCAGCTAAGATGCTGGAAGATAAGCTGGACAATTTGGATATATCAGGATTGGACTCTATTAATATGCATATGCACATATTCTTGACTGATGTTGAAAACTCTTTCGGATGGGGCATTTGCGACACTGAATTGGGAGGGCTGGACCTGTTCCATTGATACAAAGATGCACCATATTTTTCCTTCATTTTTCCCTTTACCTACATCTTTGTCCTGTTTATTTACATATATGAATATTATTTGTGTAAATTGAGTGATATTACTTTTTCTTTATGTTCAAAATGTTTTGGAGGTTCTGAACTGTGGTGATAATGTAGATGATCATGGTTTACTAGTGACCATCGACATTGATCAGGTTCCTTTGCTATCTGAGTCAAAATGATTGTGATGATTAAATTTCTCTTATTTTGCATTTCGCCATCTCCACAGTATAATGAAAAGAGCAAATATGCGTAGGGAGAGACATATTTTGGGAATCTTTGGAGGACCTAAATGGTCGGTTTTTGTGCAAGTTTTGCCACGGAGATTTTGCTGGGTGTATTCCTAGGATTAAATCACATTTATCTGGAGGGAGTTAGAGGCCGTGACATTCCTGAAGATGCTCGAATTGCAGCATTTCACGCAATTCATACTTCTGATGAGAAAGCTAGGTGTTCGATCTCTTCAGCCAAGCGTTCTGAGGGTATGTGAGAAGGATAAAAGTAGAGCTGATAAATTGCTGGCTAACTTCATAAGCTCAGACAATTTGATCACCTGATGTTCCCAAAGCACCATTTTTTGGTGACCTGCTGAAGAGCATAGCGGCAACTGGGCCTTGATGCAGATTACCGAGCTGTTCATCACAATTGATCTGTTGAGGAGCAAATAACAAATGTCGAGAATTTTTCACTACAACATGCTGTTCGCTCATTGATCTGTTGTGGTGATCCTTAACCTATAATACTGCAGAAGATTTCCACAAGGCTTTTCAGCCAAATTAACATGCCGCACTTCATTATGTGACCATATTAACAGTCAGCAGAACGCAGAGGTTACTGGTGAATTAAGCGTGAATATTATCATGCTGGAGAGAAATTTAGTGAGCTCGAACTCAAATCACAGAAATTGGAGCTGATTGACCTTGACAGAATAACTGGGAGTCCTGTCTATGTCCAGGAGCATGTTCAGAAGATTTTGGAGGACCTCAACTGGCCGATTTGTATAGATTATCCTGATTTATTAGTGAGGATCAGCGACACCAGTTAGCGGGTTCCAGCTTCACTTTTTTGACATTAGCGACGAGAGTGATTCAATGATATCACAATTCAATAACCGTGATTATTTGTCGGATTTCACCACACATAGAATTTGAATGATCGTGTAAACGTATCTATGAAATAACGGCGGTGCCCTGTTGGATTTTCATCTGATAACTAACTTCAAGCTATGTGGGCAAGCAATGTTGGGCTTGAATTCATTAGTGTTCGTTGTTACCTGGCTTGATTTATAAATTGTTTAAATTAACAACATTCAATAGCAAATATCTTCATCTGTTAATTTTTTGATGGGTCTAATGCTTTGAGTTTGTGGTAATTAACTATGGAAAGGGGGCATTTCCAACCAAGAAATGGGATCTATCTGAGAAGCTATTTGAAGTTATTATTTTATGGCAAAGTTAAAAAAAATTTTTTGGATTTCATTTTTTCAGAATATTATTAAGGATAATCTAGCACATGACACAGCAGAGTTTAACTTTTTCATGTCAGTTCCCTGCAAATGATATCTCTGGAGTCGAATATTTTTGTTAGATATCACCAATGGGAGTATAATGCTAGAATATTTGGCCCGTCAGATTTGAACAATCATCTCATCGATGATTTGTGATAATTAAAATTCTTGTGATCTTGTATTGGATGTTAGTCATGAGCTCTTCTTCTCTTGGAGATGATCATCATGATGTGATGAATTAGCTATGATATGAGCTAACAACCATTTGACCCGTTCGTTAATAATCTCTAGAGCAAATATCTGCATAAACACTGTTTGCTTTTGTAGATGAATATAGCCTTGTCTTAAAACCAATTGTAATCTTCCGACCCAAAATCCTGACAATCAATATAGCCTTGTTACCCCCCCCCCCCCCCTCTTCCTTTCCTCTGCGTGAAAGCAATGCAGCGGCCCACTCTGGGCGTTGGAACTTGGGGGAGCATTTTCGGGTTCAAATTCCACACATGACTATATTTGTCTTCTCGCGTCAGATTTTAAGTAAAACACCATTTTAACATATCCGTAGGAGATTCTTAGGAGATTCCTCAGTGCCTTCTTATCTTCACTAAAATCACCAGCATTCACTCACCTACGAGTTGGTCCCACTTCTCTGGAGAATAACGCCTGAATCCTCCGATTTTTCATATTCTTCCTACTATGAGCACCGTTTCTACCATTTGTGTCAAATAGGCCTTTGAACCCTACTAACTTATCCAATAGACCTTCTGATAGAAAAAATTTTCACTGTCATAATTAATATAAGACTAAGTGTATTATTGGCTGGGGGGAAAAAAAATACTTGAACTCATTAAATCTAAGATTTTCTCTAATAAATAAATAAATCTTTGTTATATCAAAAATGGATTATTAAATGTCAATTACTTTCATAAATAGGCACTTACACTCCATTTTGTTAGCAAACAGTGTATAATTAATATAAGTACATAAACAAATAAGTTAAATTTTGATGGCAATTGTTGTTATTCACTAATTTTGGTGGGCATCTAATACACGAATGCCTTTTGTATACTTACAAAATTAAATAGAAGAAACTAATTCATAAACGAAATTGGGGTGCCGGGTATGGATGACAATTTCTTGTAAACCATGGAGGTTTAGCAATCCATTTGTGAAATGATAGTGCGTGTAATTTGCAATAGAAGGAGGGTTTTGAAACACAGAGGGAGACACAAAGAGAGAGAGAGAGTCTTTGGTCTTAAGCACGACTTAAGAGTATACATACAAGGCGAATATTCTTTTGTTAATTCTCTTATTTCAACAGCACTTTTCTTAACGCCACTTCATCACGCCAAGCATATGCCCTCTAATATTCTACCAATCTTTTTGCTGAATAATAAAACCCGTCGTGGCCCCACACACTCCCCGATACATAAATGTGTGTGTGTGTGGAAATTATGGTGTGATGATGATGCCCTTCATTCGTCCCAACTGATTGATCTTGCCTTTTGATTTTGAATCCCGAGAGAGATCATGAAGTTCGGTAAGCGATTGCAGCAACAGATTGAAGAAACGCTGCCCGGTTGGCGTGACAAATTTTTGTCTTATAAAAGGTTGAAGAAGCTTGTCAATTTGATTTCTTCTTCCCCTCCTCCGTCGCTGCGGCACTGCGTCCAAGCTGAGGCTGACTTCATTCACTTGTTGAACCACGAGATCGACAAGTTCAATGCTTTTTTCATGGAGAAAGAAGAGGATTTCATTATCAGGCGAAAGGTAAATTAATAAACATTATTATTATTATTTCATTTTCCTTCCTTCTTTCTCTCTACTTTACACCACTCATCGGATTTTTTGTTACATTTTTACTTGCTTCAGATGTAATGCGCTAGTAATTAGGAAATCTAATCAAACTTTTGGTTACACGAACCAGTGACTGAACATATATTTTTTTTAATTTTAAAGACAAGTTTATTTATTTAAATTTCTTCATGGAACAAAAATTCTCTCTTCAGTCTTTTTTTTTTCTCTCTCTCTCTCCTATTTTTTTAATAAAACGAGTGGTTAAGATTAAATTTTTTTTTTATTTTAGCAGTAAGAATCAAACTAATTTGTTTTACTTTACCTCGCGTACAATTAAGTCGAATTTTTTCATTGAATTTAGAGCTCTAAAAT
This sequence comes from Aegle marmelos, assembly GCA_030449875.1. Classification (NCBI taxonomy): domain Eukaryota; kingdom Viridiplantae; phylum Streptophyta; class Magnoliopsida; order Sapindales; family Rutaceae; genus Aegle; species Aegle marmelos. Next base: position 1,071,752 of record JASUUL010000115.1, read on the forward strand.
AGACTTACAGAGTAAAAAGCCCAGGGGGGAGAGCAAAGATAAACTGAGTTCCGTTAGTTCCGACAAATGCTAGCTTTACTTGCAAGCAATGACGGGGTCCCACTTGATGGACCCTGTTTTAACTGCTTCTCATTTCAGGGCCACGACACAGCCACGTAGGGTCACTGCTCTTTTAACTTATTATTTCTTGCGCTAAATGCAGGATGGAATAAATTCGTCGTTTGAAAAATTGACCAATTTGGGGGCAGTTTACTGTAAATTATGGATGATATGTAGATATTCTAAAAGTAAGAAGACATCAATCAATCATTAAATTTATCGAGAAGAATGAAATGCGGAAAGCAAAAATTTGGTTACACGAAGCATAATTCGTTGCCACTCTGCAAATACTTTTGTAATTTTAAATTGCGAGCATCAGCATTTGCGCACGCAACTCCTATTTTCTGAACCTCCCATCCTTGAAAACTCCAACGTTCGGCATATTTCGGAGCATTTCTAAGAGATGCTTTGTTTGAGACAACAAAAAAGTTCTAGGAAAAGAAAATGAAAAAATAAAGTGGATGTTATTTTTCTTAGTTAAAAAGTTTTTATTGTTCCTGAAACCTCGAAAATCTTATTTATTCACCATTTGTCTAAAATTTTATGGTTTGAATTTTAACTATCTACCAGCCATCCAGTGGCCTATTATTTCTTGACTACACGGATAGGTTATTTTCAGAGTTACTATTGTAATTCTTAAAAAAAAAAAAGAAAAAAAAGCAAATTGATAGATGAACTCAAATAATTTTTTTTAAAAAAAAATTTTTGGTCAAAAAATGCAGGAATTGCAACAGAGGCTGCAGAGGGTGATTGATACATGGGGACCAAACGGAACTCGACCTTCAGAGACAAATTGTAAAGAGGAGATGGCAACGATTAGGAAAGATATTGTCGATTTCCACGGCGAAATGGTGCTCTTAGTGAATTACAGCAACATCAACTACACAGGTAACCCATTTGATCGAAGAATTATTATTATTATTATTACTACTACTTCTAATCATAACGTCAGGATCTCGAACTAAAAGCGAAATAGCTGATGTCAGTAATATGATTGAGTTTTCTGTAGGTTTGGCTAAGATATTGAAGAAGTACGATAAGAGAACAGGCGGATTACTGCGCTTGTTATTCATTCAAAAGGTGTTGAAGCAACCTTTTTTCACAACTGAGGTTGTTTCGAGACTGATCAAGGAATGCGAAAGCACGATAGCCCAAGTGTTTCCGGTTGAAGAAAAGGAAGGAGGAAAAAGAGAGCCAGCAATAAGAGATTCAGGAGAAGGGATTTTCAGAAACACAGTTGCAGCTCTGTTGACAATGCAAGAAATCAGAAGTGGAAGCTCTACGCGAAGTCAATTTTCTCTGCCTCCTCTCGATGTGACGGATTCTGAGTTTATTCTGACACTTCAGATGAATTCTCCTCCTATTCCTATACCAATTCTCTGATAATTGAAACGGAATTTATCAAACAGATTGCTATAGCAAGCAAGAGTATAAAATTGGAGCATTAATTATGGGTGAAATTAGACAGTTTTAGCTGTACTTTTTATGCTTTCGGAATACTTTGTAACAGCTCTGTGTGTGTGTGTACCGACTACCGAGTAGAGAGTAAGCGGACATACATAAGGGTGTTTTATTGTATACATGGGCATTTTGTCACATTAAAACGACCATATGATTTGTAATATTTTCGTGGTTCTGTTGCGAAACTATAGACTTTTGTATATTTTTCATGGCTTGTAGTTTTCTTTTTTCTTTTCTTTTTGTTGGGAGTAAAATCTCATTTATTTATTTTAGAATATAAATCTCGAAAAATAACAACATACATTAAAATCAAAGCAACCAAAAAAAAAAAAAAAGCGCTAAAGCATATGTTATTTGGTTAAAAGTCTTTTGAGATATGATAAATTTAAAAATTCTACTTTAGTATAAGTAAATATTGAATATTCGAAACAATTTAAAATAGCTCAGTATGAGTGTGACTCTCTAAAATAATATAACAATACATATAGAATCTGACTCAACCGTTAAATGGAGATAAATCAATCTTTGTAGTGAATCAACATCATATTAAAAAAAAAAGAAAGAAAAGAAAAATGATCAACTCCAACTACCATCACCAACCCTCAAGGTTACGAATCAGAGCACCAAAACCTACCAGCCCTTAATGTCTGTCCGCAGTAGCATCAGCATTTAACTTATACCAATCCTCACTCGGCCTTTCCTGGAAAACATGCAAATGAAAACCGCCACATACATCGGAAGTAGAGCACATAAGATCAACACTATCCTCCCTCAACAAACCCAAATTAGAACGCATAGTCACAGAGGCAAAAGAATCCAAAACCCCTTCAGCATGAGTAAGCACACTAGTGGCTGGGAATACATTAAGCTTGCATAGACAATTATTAGGCACCCAAAATATAACCCTCGTAATCATGGTCAGCAAGCGAAAATCAATGCCAGGCGACACAGAGGATGCATACTCAACAAAATCCCACAGCATGAACCAGGAACAATACTGAATAACCTCAAGAAAAAGAGTCAAATTCCCACACTTCCTGTGCATTCTTGCAAAATAATAAGGCGCACATTACAGTTCCACCATAAAAACCGCACGATCCACACAGAGCCCGCCAAAAAAAAATTGTAACGCTTGTTGGGACTCTGAGATTCAAGACGTTATGTTATGACTGGGAGGCTATACCTCTGAAGATCCACATCACAAGATTCTCGAAGCTGAACAGCTAAATGATAGCCAGATTGTACTGAGAAATCCGCATGCTTATCAAAATGTCAGATGATAGAATCAGGTGTGGCATGAAAACGCAAACATTAGGCTTCAAGAAATATTTCCGTAGTAGCACAACATTCCACGAGTCATCATCTGTAATCAAAGAGTCCACAGTCACCTGAGGATCCAACAAAATCGGCGAGACAGTTTTAAAGCTAAAAGGCCTAGGAATCCATTAACTCTGACAAACACGAATTGATCACCAGAACTCACGCGCCATCTAATACCCGGTGAAGAAGCTCCCTACCCCTAAGAATACTACGCCAGTTAATACCGAATGCAGCCTCTAACTAATTACCAAGGCGATAATAGCGAGCCGGTAACACCCTCGAAATAAGCAAATCATCACATAATAAAAGTCGCCACCCCTGCTTTGCCAACATGGACTGATTAAAGCAAGAGAGATCCCGGAAATCCAGCCAACTTGATTTCTTTGACTTTCAACGGCCGCCAACCCACCCGCAAGCCGATAGTTTCTTTTCCACCCGGAACTGGAGATCATGGAGAAAACAGAGCCCTTTGTTGCCTTCCAGCCATTGGCGCTAAACCCAAATAACGATCAAAAGTGGAGACATTTTAATCACCAATCGAGCATAAGAAATCACACACGAAATAAACAAGATAGAAGATTTATCATAAGTAAACATATGGCCTGAGGCCAGAGAATACGCCCAAAAAAATTCTCCTTTTAACTGATCAAAATCCTCCGAGAAAGCCCGGCAAAAGATAATCTGTCATCCGCATACAGTAAATGAGAAACCCAAAGATCAGTAGCAGAACGGACCCCATGCCGCACAAATCATACAAGAAAAAGCTTCAGTACAAAAATAAATAAATAAATACGGCTACAGCAGACGACCCTGTTACACACCGCGTTTGTACAGAATCCTTAATTTAATCATTGACCACTAAAAGAACACTGAACTGTAGACTGTAGTAACACAAGCCATATTGAGATGCGCCCATTGATCAGCAACACCCTATCGGACCGTCATCTAAAACACATTCAACACAATCATAAGCCCTATTGATATCTAAGTTCGTTGCCCCCAATCAAGACTTACCAGATTTGTGGGACGGCAACTTACGGAGGCAATCATAACCCACTATAACATTATCGGTGATCAGTCTGTTCGGAATAAAAGCCATGTGGTTCGTCGAAATCACCTCATCTAGCAGTCTCTTGAGTCTATTTGCCAGAACCTAAGCAACAATGCGGCAAATGATGTTACCGAGACTTGTGGGATGAAAGTCAATCACCTACGTGAAAATTTATAATAGCCTACGTTTGCTTCTCACCATAAGCATAAACGGAGTCGATGCATAATTAACTAGAAAGCAAAAATTAGGTACAGAACGTGGATTTTCAGCTTATCATTTAGGTCGTTTAATTACTTTTTAAAACAATGACATTGTGTATCCATTTATCTCATAAAAGCTATAAACCCTATTTCTTTCTCTTTCTAAGAAATTATATTACAGCCAAGTGTTTAGTTTATTTTGGATTTTTGTCGAACGTTGCTAAAAAACCTGTTTAAAAAAGAAAAATGGGGACATCTATTCAACGGAAGAACAAGTCTCCAATAAAAATTTGACACCGTTTACTAAATAAACCCATCAAAACTGTTTACACTGCCATTGATAAGACTGAAAAATTCAAATACTGCCGACTAATTAATTTTAATATATTCGGCCCTGGTAACTGTAAAGAGTTTGACATCAGGCCATAAAGCATGTGCTGGAATATAATTTGCGGTTGTGTGATAGTGAAGTTCGATCTCCCACTGGTCCTTAATCTATCAATTTCCTTGACTAAATAAGACATAAATCGGAGTGAAAATTCTTAAAATTAAATTTCATAGCTAATCAACTTTGTTAGCAGATCCATTTGAAGCCTTTGATTTGGTACATAGGTGATCTCCAATAGCCTAACATGATCTAGTGTGAACTTTTTAATTTAGGCTTTCATACTACTTGTTTTATTTAAACTGCAACTAACATTTCATTTGAATGATGATATAACTACAAACTCGTGTGTGTGTGTATATATATATATTATAAACTGATATGATATTAACGTATTAGTTAAATAAAAATATAAAATAATTAAAATAAATCACATAAATAAAGAAATATCTTACCCAACTAATTAAATCATGTCACATAAATTTGTACAAAAAAATATTTGTACAAGAGTTTGTAACTATATTATTACTCATTTCATTTTGGGTTTTCTGATGGTAGAGCTTAAGATTATGGTGAAATAACTAATTATATTTTCTTATGATACTTATTCATTTAAAAAAAAAATTTGCAATTCCTCTTTATCAATGATGCAGAACATGTTTGAGTTGAATTTTAGTTAATAGTTATAATGGGATTAGAAGCGGATTTAAAAATGGGTACAAGGGATATTAATTTAATTTTATAGTCTTGTAATAGATGTTTAAGTAATAAAAATGGGTGTGGAGAGTATTGTGATGAGTTTAAATATCCTCATTCTTAATATACTAAATTTACTTAAATCTATTAAAATGACCTGTTACTTTCACTATCTAAGACCTTATTTTATTTATTCATTTTATTTTAAAGGAAAGATTTTGTAACATAACAAAATTAAAAAAAAAATTATTAGGGACCTTATTTAATATAAATGAACAAACTGTGCCTTTATTTCAAGGATCATAAAACCTTAGGATTATGTTTGGGAGGTAGGATTAAGTATAGGATTGAATTAATTTTGGGACTAATTATTTATTTTATATTTGGCAAGCTTCACTTTGGATTAGATCATGGGACTAAACTTTGAATTTAGTCCTATGATCATGGGATTAGCAATCCCAATTAAAATATGGATTTAGTTAGGATTAACTTAAAAAAAATTGTCTATTTAATTAATTATTACTTGAATATCTTCTAATGAGTATTTAATTTAATAATCACTATATTAAAATTGATCATGAAAATTAATAATACCAATAATTGGTTGCTTTTATATAAATTTCTGACTTTTTTGATAAAATAAAATATATTAAAAATATTTAACAAAAATTAAATCAAATGTTTAAATAATTTTTAATTTAATTTAATTTAACCTAATATGTTTTTTATTTTTTTATTATAATTACGATTACTCAATAACTAATTTTTTTCATATTCAATCTTAATTAATTATCTTTTAAATTAATATTAATAATTATTTTATTATTAAATATTAACAAATAGTTCATATTTATATTCAAATTTCAACTTAAATGCTATTTAATTTTATTAAAAAATAATTTAATATAGTCCAATCTAATATTATACTAAATATAAAATAATATTATATAATCTAATCTAATCCAATTAAATTTAATATAGTTCAATTTAATATTAATGCAATTCAATTGTGTGGATTTTGTTTGATGGTGGGCGTTGGTAAAATGATAAGGCCCAATTTGAACAAACCACAAAGAAGCAGGATGCAAATCAAGCCCGTTTCGCTAATTTAAGAAATCTTCTCTGTACTCCTCCCGATATCGTTTTCTATTTTCTCGTTCCTCTGCGTTTCATCAGACTACTCACAAACTCATTTGACACCAAGATTTCATCAGGAGTTGTCTTGACGAGGTAAGCTTCGTGTTTCATTGAATTTTCATTCTTTATATCAGTTAATATCGTAAGGAATAGACTTGAACTAATTTTTTCTGGCCCTTCGATTTGACCTCACTGCTTTTCTACTGTCGTTTCTGAAAAAGAATCGAACTTTAAAATAAAAAATAAAAAAATTCCCTGGCTTCTCCTGGAGAGCCTCCTGTTAAAATGCTATTTAGATTTTGCTAAATTCCGGGTCCATTAGTATTCTTTTGATTTTTGAAATTGTTGTTGTCAAATTTGTTGCTCGGTCGGTAGCTCTTCTCAGCTTGCAGCCAGGGGATTTTTAATTTTCTGTAAAAATATTCATTTATTATTTGCCTGTGAACGTGAGCTATAGTTTGTTTTCATTTTTTTGGGGATATTGTTTTGCCAAAGGAACCAAACTTTAGTATAGCTAAGGGGGTAACCTTTATCTTGTAACAGGTTATTTGAGAATATTTTACTGTTAGTCTGATATAATCTTCAGTGGAGCTTGTAGATGAACTATATGTCTTTGTGGTTTCTTAGCATGGGGAATGCCATTCTTCTTCATGTTTTATGTTATCTCATGAAGTTCATATGATTATGTGATTCAAGACTCCAGAGCATAGCTTTCACTCCGAGCTGCTAAAAATTCTGCACCAAGTAATGGCGTCATTGGCTCAAGCTCCATCTAATATGCCTACCATTAGGGTTCTGCGGGCACTACCCAGAAGCATGAGATTGGAAAAATTCAAAAGTGTGATCCCTCTAGTCACCCCACCTTGTACTCACGTTAAACATTCCCCTCTCTGCTGTGCAAAATTGACTTCACAGGAACCTTTGCCACCTTCCCATGCTCCCACCGATACTGCTGATTACAAGTTCTTGAACAAAAATATCAACATATTTGAAAGTTTGAGTTCTGACAATACAGCTGAAGCACCAGCAACAGAAACTGAAGAGGTCAGGGGTGCAAATAATCAGCCATCGGTCCAGCTTCAGTTTCTTAAATGGCCAATGTGGCTTCTTGGCCCCTGTATTCTCCTCGGCACAGGCATGGTACCAACTTTGTGGCTACCGATATCATCCATATTTCTTGGCCCCAATATTGCCAGCCTGCTTTCGTTGATTGGACTAGATTGCATCTTCAATATCGGTGCAACCCTTTTTCTCCTTATGGCAGATTCATGTGCTCAGTCTACAAACACAACACAGGACTGCAATAGCAAACCTCCTTTCAGTTACAAGTTTTGGAATTTGGTTGCAAACACAACTGGATTCATCATCCCCTTGTTGATGCTGTTCAGCTCACAAAAGGGCTTTCTCCAACCCCAGCTGCCTTTCATCCCATTTGCAGTTCTTTTAGGTCCCTATCTACTGCTTTTGTCAATACAGATTTTGACCGAGATGTTAACATGGCATTGGCAGTCACCTGTGTGGTTGGTGACCCCAGTTGTGTACGAGTCTTACCGTGTGTTGCAACTAATGAGAGGATTGAAGCTGGGGGCTGAGCTCAGTGCACCAGCATGGATTGTGCATACAGTTAGGGGCCTAGTATGTTGGTGGATACTAATCCTTGGTGTGCAACTCATGAGGGTCGCCTGGTTTGCTGGTTTCAGAAGTCCAGCTCGCCAGCAACAATCTCCTGCTTCTGCTGATGGTTAATCTTGTTTTTCTGCTATCAAAGAATTACCTGAAACATCATGGTCTCAAATATAGATTTGTGAGTATGCAATAAAATAAAATGTAGAATTAATATACATTAGCTGATTGAACCAGCTCATCGATACGATATGTTGTATGGGGATAGAAATTTAACGTTATAGAACTTTGGTATTGGAAACTTTTTATTTATTTATTTATTTATGCTTGAAAACTTGTTTACAAGAATATATATTGCAAGCAAGCAATGTCATTTGGTTGGTGTGGTGCTTCTGTTAATCAAATTTTGCTTTCACGTGATTCTAGGGTCTAATCTTAAAATGGAATTAATTAAAAGCAGCGTTTCATTTATTTTCTGGAGTGGACTGGTTAGATCTGTAGTTGCGATCCCAGTTACACGATTAATTGATTAAAAACGTCGCGGAGCCGAGAGTTACTATGTTTCCCGCAATCATAACACACAGTCAGCTTAGAAGATACCAGTCAAATGGTCGTAAATGAAAAGACGATTGTGCCCCTACTTAGAACCGAAGAAACTGTAAACTTTGGTCCCAAGGAGAACGCTAGCGTACGGATTCTGTAAGTTACAGCACTCTCACGAAATGAATCCTCAGAACCGACTTTTCATTCACCATCCGTAAACCCCACTTAAATGCAAATTTTTATTTAGTGTGCAAGGATGCTGTACCTTGCGGCAGCTGTAATTTAGGTCCTCCCCGAAAGTAAGGGACAGGCATCACTGTCCCACGATTTTTAACTTTGCTCTTTGCAGCTCTCTCTCTTATAATTCGGCGTCGTTTCTTTGAATCTCTCTTCCTATCTGAGTCTTTCGCCTGCTCACTCGACGGTTAGCGAGAATTCTCCTTTCGGCCGGCACCAGAACTACTTTCCCTTGTCGGTAATTGCCAGTTCCTTTCTATCTACAGCCCCTATCTAAATCGTTTGCGTCATGATGAGTACTGGCGAACTTCTCAACATCGAACCTCAGGAGCTTCAATTTCCTTGTAAGCTTCTCTCCTTTTTGTTTTGTTATCTTTATTTTTGCTTCTCACACTTTTGATGTTTCTGATTTAAGCGTTTTCATTTCCCCACCCCCCCCCCCCCAAAAAAAAAGTTGAATTGAGGAAGCAGATCTCGTGCTCTCTCCAGTTATCAAATAAGACAGATAATTATGTCGCTTTCAAGGTACTTATTTCAATTTGAACAACATTCACTCATAATTTCTGTGCTGCACATTTAGATCTTTGAGATCAATTTGGAACTTTTCGTGCCCTAGATATTTGTAATTTTGATTTGCGTGTTTATGAATGTGAATTCTGTGCGTTTTAGGTTAAAACGACAAATCCAAAGAAGTATTGTGTTAGGCCCAACACTGGCGTGGTCTTGCCGAGGTCAACATGTGATGTTATAGGTAATTTCTTACCTTTTCTTCTTAGTAGTTATTATTATTAATTGTTGCTTTTTTCCAAATCACTTACTGATTAATTATCAATTACATGTTATGATTTAGTTACAATGCAATCACAAAAGGAGGCCCCGCCAGATATGCAATGCAAAGACAAGTTCTTACTTCAGAGTGTAGTTGCCAGTCCAGGAGCCACAGCTAAAGATGTTACTCCAGAGATGGTATTGACATAATGACTATATAATCTTGTTTTGTATACATATTCTGGTTAATTGGTATGGTTTGTAGCTAACATGGGTTTTTGTGTTTTTGCCCCCATTTTTTTGGGTTGGTTCTAGTTCAATAAGGAGGCAGGTCATCATGTTGAAGAGTGCAAATTGAGGGTTGTTTATGTGGCTCCACCTCGGCCTCCATCTCCAGTTCACGAAGGGTCAGAAGAAGGTTCTTCACCTAGGGCATCATTTTCGGATAATGGGAATTTCAGTGCTTCAGAATTTTCACCCGCCGTGAGTATTCATGCTTTTGATAATAGCATCTTAAGGTCAAATTATTATTTTGATTTCAGTTTAATTGATCATTTACAATTGTTTCCCTTTTTCCTTCAGACTTCAAGAGCTTTTGTTGAGCAATATGAGCCACAAGATAAGTCAACAGAGGTATACCTTTTTCTTCTCAAGCTTTATGCATTTGATATTTTTATTTATTTTTCAAGAGGACTATTACTATTTAGTGTAGAATCTGCCAAAACATTATTTACTAGTTGGTAACTAAATATTCGCAAACGTAATTGGTTCTTTCTTTTTCTCATCAATTAAAGGCATTCTTTTTAATGTGTTGGTGCACCTGCACTTTTGTTTCTCTCTGTCTCTTGAATGTCCTCTGGGGGCAACATGATTAATCAGGCAGTATGTGAAGTTGTAAATTTTGATACTCTTTGTGCTATATCAAAGTGACTGCTTAGCATTTCCAGTGATCCTTTTGTCTTTAGAGTCGGTTTGGGTCTGAGACACATTATTTTTACATTTTCATATTGGAATCCCTTTGTTGATGGGAATCCTTTTCAAATTTCTATGAAGCATCTCTGCAGCCATTTATATCCCATTATTAAGCTCAGTAGGAGGCAAGGGACATGCTCACCTATTTTTATGTTAATGCTTATGTTCAGCGGTATCCAGTGAGGTTGACTGTTAGTTAAAATGATATAGAAGTTATTTATATTTGCTGCAAATTACCGATTATAGTCTGTCATTTCCTTTCCTCTTTTTTTTTTTAAATCACATTATTTTTATTTCCGAGTCATCACTTACCTTTGAGTGTTTGTATTAAATGTGTGCATTAAACTCAAAATATATTATTGCTAAAACATCCCTAGTATTTCTTGACTCTCGAATCTGATTAATACTTGTGATTTTAGGCAAGGGCTCTCATTTCAAAGCTAACTGAGGAGAAAAAAACTCTTATTCAGCAAAATAACAAACTTCAACAGGAACTGGTGAGAACATATTTATGTCATTCATCGTTTACGAGGCTTTTTTCCCCTGAGGTGTGCATGATGTCTCTTTGGTTTAGGAATCAATCGAGCTGCACGGATATTTGCATACTCTGAGACTCCTAATAGAGTCTATAAATTATAGTTGGTGCTCATCCCCTAGTTTTACCAGGAGATTGCAGAAAGCACAATTAGTAGAGAGTCCACATGCCTGAAGGTTGTTTAGGAGAGTGAACATTCATTTTCTCTTGATCTTGAAGTTGTGTTGGGGCCTTGTAACTTGTGGTTCCAGCAGCTAGATTCATCTGACTTCTGACTAGGGGGGCCCAAAATCCTGCATTTGGGTTGTTAACATACTTTCAACCCAATAGGCTGAAATTTCTTAACCTGCATTGCTTGCAGGTTGTGTTGAAAATTTTCAACCCCTACCTAACCCGCCAACTCTGAAAGTAAACATCTCTTATGGTTTTGACATATGATGTTCGGTATGTTATAATGCCTGACATTTTCTCTTGTTACTGAAATTGTGTTGGGGCCTCATAGATTGGTTCCAACGGCTGGTTGCATCTTTCTGACTGGGAATGTTCAAAAAATCTGAGTTTTTGGGTTAGTAAAATAATTTCAACCCAATGGATAGAATTTTCTTAACCTGCCTTGTTTGCGAGCTGGGTTGGTTTGTAAATTTTCCACCCCGACCTAACCCGCCAACCCGCATTTTATTGTCAAAAAATCCTAGTTTCACTTGTTCTAACTTTTGAATCCTAGTTTCTATTTCATTCTCTCTCTTGCGCCACACACCTCCCACAGAATCTATTTAAGTTTTCAACTTTTGACAATTTGAACAACTTTAATCCAACTACTGCTTCTCCAACATCTTTATCTTCATTTACATCACCAACATCACAGTGACCAACCTGATCCAAGCAGACCCATGTACTCCACTGGTTCTGACCTAGTAATGGTGTTGTAGGTACTGTCACGTTCTACTTGAAATATTCCCACAATTTGTTTAATATTACTTCTTTTTTCCTGTTTCCTTTAACGGAGGGGCAGCCTTGATTGCTAACCATCAACATCACTAATGTAACAGTCACATTTTCTTATCCATAGAAAAAGTCACTTTGAATGGAAACTAAACGCAAATATACTAGTCCGGCGCATATTCGATCTCTACCCCATTCAAATGCCAATTTATGAATGACTTATGCAACTGGAATTCCTTTTAATAATTGTGCTTGGACATAAGTTTTTCCCAGTTAGCTTAGATATAAATTTTCCAAATTATTGTATCATGGTGATATGATTACAGTCAGGGGCATTACTGCAGCCTGCTTATATGAGATTATATTGTGCAGGAGCTCTCAAGGCGTCAAGCCAACAGAAGTAGCACTGGACTCCCCTTCATATATGTTGTCATTGTTGGCTTGATTGGTATCATTTTGGGGTATCTTATGAAGAAGATTTGGTCAACAAAGCATATTTGACTTCGCCAGTACCCTAGAAAAAAAAAATGTAGAAAATTGATAAAACAGATGTGTAACTGATCAAGAGCATCTTCAATGTGTTATTGGTCTGTACCAAAATTAGCATAAGTCAAGTGGGAGTTATGAGTCTCGACCTGTGAAATTATGTAACCAGGTCAAAAGTTCTTGCTTTCCATTTAGCAGTTAAAAGACTTTTTCATTGAGCTAGTGCAATGTTCACAAAATTCAGATGTTGTGTGGCAAAAGCATTTGCTCGTAAGCATTTGCTCGTGTGACTGATTCTATGAATGGCCCAGACACTACTGCTTTAACGATCCAATATTCTTATTGCGTGACCACAGAAGAAAAATCAAAATTTCAAATGAAACCCATCCCAGTGTGGATCCCGTGTTTCTACTCCATTTAATTGCCCAAATATTTTCCCCTTTGTTTTGTTTTGTGGAAAAATAATAATAATAATAATTGCACAACAATATTATCATGTGTACATATGGAGATAAAATATTCAAGAGCTCTTCAGGTGCCCTACCACCTGAGAATATCCAGAAAAAACACAACTGAATTATGGAAACTACAAACCCATCAAGAACGTTCAGATGCTCATATCATATTGCACCGACTCACAATCTTCCGAAAATCCTCAAGATTAAGCTGCTAAGGAATCAATGGGATTGATGATTAGAAATTCATTAAGAGTTCAAACCTTCTATTCTGCTGTTAAAAAATGAAAATTGTCTCATACACCATATTAGTCTTATAAGGAAGAGTATAACATTTTAGGTAAGGCAAAGCTTATCTTAAGTTTGTTGTACCTTACAGCCAAAAATTTTAAAATTCCTAGAAAAGATAAAAATTAAAAAGCATCAATAAGTTTTTAAGTTTTACTTTTAACCCCAAACTGTAGGGAAGTCGCTACGTTACGATTTGTCGTAACGTACGCGTCTAATAGTACACAGTAAAATCACTGTTGATTTTGCTGTGTGCTATTAGATGCGTACGTTACGGTTAGTGTTTGCCCAAACTGCAGCCAAACATTAATACTATAGAACTTCAATTTTTTTTAAAGTTTTCTATTTATATATATAACAAATCTAGGACCAAATTACCCAATAATTTTTCTATTTTATTTAATTAAATCTTTAACTTATTTGTTTTTATATTTTTTGAGCTTTTATCTATTATACTAATGATCTCTTACTTTAATATACCATAATTTTCAATGTCAAAATCTTTTATTAATTGTTTAACTTTACTAAATTCTTTACTTAATTAATCTCTTAATTTTTTAATTTATTTTATATTTTCTTCATTGAAATTATTAATTTCTAATACTTTGTTTACATGTTCTATATCATTTATAGATAAATTTAGGTTTTCTAATTTATTTAATAAGTATAGCGAAGTTTAATTCAATTGATTATTTCTCCATATGTTTAGATCATCGATCAAATTAAAAGTTTAAAATCTTCTATAGAAAATTCTCTGTCTATAGATAGATGGTGGTAACTTATTGGTTTCTAAGTTTTGCAAATTATTAGAGGTTTTCATAATTTATTTATTATACTATATTTCTCATGATTCATTAAATTTATAAGATATTTACCATATCTAGTATCTCTTATAATTTAGGATACTAAATGTAAGTTACAAAATCTATGTAACAACATTGATAGTATGTATTAGGATGGGAAAATAGATTGAATGTGTGTGTGAGTGTGTTAGTTAGGAAAAAAAAATCTAGTTAATGTCTCTAGAGAAACAAGAAATTATAAATAAAAGTGCAAAAATATATTCAAAATATGTAGAATTTATGAACATAATAATCATTTAAATCTTTATAAAAATATAGTAAAAGCTTTAGCTTAAAAAATAGTCATAGAAGAGATCGACGATAAAATTATTTAATTATACAAAATCAATAAAGCCTTTATCTGAAAAATAAATAAATATGTGATTAAAAATGAAATTCTCTATAAATTACATTACACACGTACCCCATTTTATGTTAAGATTGATTTCATCCATTGAATTTAAGAAATATCAAAATCAATGGTCTATATCCATTGGATGTTTGTTACAATATTTGTAAGATAAGCTTTGCCTTTAGGTAAATGTGTCCAAGCAACAAGAAATAAACTACTATTTCTTTATTTTGATTCAGTTTTAGGTTTGTATGGGTGGTGACAGAGAGAGGAATTTGAGAGAGAGAGAGGGAGAAAAAAAGGTTAGAAAAAGAAATCAAAGCAGCAAATACTAACCTTCCCATCTCCGTCACGATCAAAGCAATGGATCATATCAAACAAGTCATCGTCTGTCCAAATAAAGTCATGTGCAATTGATACTCTTTGTAAAGCTCTTAGCTATTGGATGTTTGTTACATTATTTGTAAGATAAGCTTTGCCTTTTAGGTAAATGTGTCCAAGCAACAAGAAATAAACTACTATTTCTTTATTTTGATTCAGGTTTAGGTTTGTATGGGTGGCAAGAGAGAGAGGGGTGAAAAAAAAAGGTTAGAAAAAGAAATCAAAGCAGCAAATACTAACCTTCCCATCTCCATCACTATCAAAGCAATGGATCATATCAAACAACTCATCGTCTGTCCAAATAAAATCATGTGCAATTGATACTCTTTGTAAATCTCTTAGACTTATGCTACCTTTTCCTGCATCTACATGCCAATAATATCACTTGTCAGCTACCAAAATGTTGTCACAGCTAATATTCAATGACATAGGAGAAATATGGCACATTTACCCTAGATTGGCACTTGATTGGTTTCAATTAGAAAAATTAAAATGATAGCAAAATTCACAACATAATGATAATTTTCTTTCTAGCCTATAGTTTCTGATGCTATAACAAAGAAACTAAAACCATCCATGCCTTTATATCTCCGAGTGCCCAATATAGGTCTACTGCTTCACACAAACACATATAGGGAAAAGGGAAGGAATAAAATAGCAAAAGATAAAGGATGAAATACAACAAAAAATAAAGAATAAAATACAGTAGGATCATTATATTACCATCAAACTGAAAGAAGTGTAAGATCACTTCATCTTCTGTCATTTTCACCCGATTTGCAAACTGCAGACCCAGGAAATATACATTAAGGGAAGACTAATTGAAACATATCCACAAGCTAATAATATTAACTCTGGTCCAATAACAAACCGATTTTTTCCTCCTGCCCCTTCCTGTATTTTCCCAACCACAAGCAATTCCCTTTTTCCCATTATGAGCAGGAACTGAAAGTTCTTCAGAAGGTTGCAGTGATAGAGCTATTGCCTGTAAATGAATGCTAAAGTATCAGTGGAGTAACATTTACAAGATTTTGTACAACCCAAGTCCTGAAAAGTAATTGCAATCACCTGGATTAACTCATCATCATGAACAGCAACACAATCTGAGCTACTCAATTGCTTTTGAATAGCAGCTTTATTCTTAGGTGTGGAGCTTTTTTTCCTCTGTATTGAGCTTTTATTCTTCGCCTGAAGTAGGACATCAGCAAAGCCAGTGTTCTTAAGACCAAACCAGATGTTCAAGGGGTGAAGAAACAAAATTGCCTTACATGTCACAACCAGATAGAAGAAAGTATTAAACAGCATTCAAGACTCACATAAACACACACACCATAAAACGGACAAAACTTCATCCAGTTATGCATAAATCCTTTGTCGCTGACATTCTGACCAAGATATCTAACATCTTACCATCTGAAACTTGCAAACTGTGCGAGAAATTTCTAGTTTTCTTACTTCTTTACTACAAAAATTGAACTTTGCAATTTGCAAACAAAATCAATAAAAATTTGTACCAAAAATACCACATTTTGGAGTCCATTAGTGGGGAAACTTTTTTGGATTCCCATAATTCCATTATGAAGTAGATATTTCTAAACAAAATTTTTCCAAATTCAATATTACCTTCCTTTTGTCAGACCTGGAAGCTTTATTGCCCAAAAACTCCGCGTCGTCATCGTCACCACCACCATCTTCATCTTCATCTTTGTCGTCATCATTAGGCCTGTAATCCTCATCGTCCTCGACAACCGTGCGTTTCCCTTTACGCTTACTCAAATTTTTAGGCGAACCCATTAAAGAAGAAGCAATTTTACAGAGACCCATAGCCTCCATCCTGGCTTTGTTCTCTGCAATTCTTGACAGCCTCTGCTTCTCGTACGCCGATATCTCATGTTCCTTTTCCCCATTGCTGTTGCTATCAGGTGCCTCGCTTTCTTCTTCTTCTGAACTCAGATTCTCACTCTCTTCGGGTTCTGAATCTGATGGATCGAGTCTCGCCATTTTGTTTATTTAGAAGTTTTTTTTTTTTTTCAATGTTCTATTTAGAAGATTGAGTTTCGGTCTTAGCTATATGTGGCCAGCGGGTCGGACAGCACAAGACACGGTGTGTGTTCGTATAGTATGTATTGCATGAATATATTTTAATAGAGTGCAAGATACGGTACGATATGCATATAGATTGGCTGAGATATGTTTAGATTTTTCGTACGTAGGTTTTAAAAATATAATATAATTACATATAAATTAAAGTATATCACGTAAAAAATTATGTTTTATTTTTTAATAAAAATAAATTTAAATTTTATTATTTTATAAATAACTTAAATTTAAAATTTTTAATATATTTTATTAACTTAAATTTTTTAATTTATTTAATTCTTAATTTCAAAAAAATTATAATTAATTTATGTTTATAAATTATTAATTAATTAATATCATGATTTTAATAAATAAAATTATAAATATCATAAACTTATAAATATGTATTAATATTATTATATATTATAATTTATAATTAAGTTAATTCTTAAAAAATTATTATTGTTGTTGTTGAGTACTAAAAAAGAATTATAATAATATAGAGTCAAACCCAATAATTAATATCACATTATCTTATTATTATTATTATTATTATTTTATTATTATTAAATACACACTTGAGTCTTGAATTTTTTATTTTATTAAACTTAAATAAAGACACATATATCTAAAAACATATATAGGCTTAAAAAAATACAATAACAACTTGACATGTATGTTGAGTATTAGAAAGTGTATATTTATAAAGAAAAAAATCGTCATTTTATACTTTAAATCTCACTAACATTACTACTTTTATTTATTTAAGTATTTTGTTATTTAATTATATGTGTTTTATTATAACTATGTATTTTATGTATTTTAGGGGCATTACGATCGTTTCACAATGAACAAGTGATCAGACAGCAAAACGGACGTCATATTTGGACTCAAGACGGTCGAAAACCTTAAGAGGAGTATTAAAGGAAAAAAGTCACTGTTCACACATACGTATCTAATTGGATGAATTATGTGGATTGACTGCTTATGTGGCGTTGACCGATGATGTGTCACGATCTTATTGGACTAAATTTCTTATGTACTGTAGATCGATGACGTGGCAAAGATCTCGATGGAGCAAAAATCGTATATACAATACATGCGCTTACATGGGATTATTTTATTTGGCGGCATTATTGTCATAAATGTTGACTTTTTGATCGTTGATCGCTGATCGTTGATCGCTGATGACGACGCGCAATCCTCGAAAGCATCCGAATTATTTTTAATCCGATGGTCACGATTCACTCAATGTATCTATAAGAAGGGGGCTCTCCCCCCCTAATTTGGCACCCCTGAATTCATTTCTAAGTTTAGATTTCTGAAATTCCTTCTCCTTCTTGTAGTTTCTTTGTATTTTAATAAAATTCCCTTTTTATCCCTAGTTAAAATATGAGTAGCTAATTTCTTTTTGAGCTTGGGTTGAAGGTGAAGTCTGAACATGTTCCATGGGCTTAATTTGGTAAATTTACTTTCTCTTCCCCTCTAATATTTGTGGTTGTTTTGACTTTTCGTCAACAAATAATAATAGTCTTGTCTCAATTCATACCGATTAAATTAAGACCCTAAGACATGAGTTATTATTATTCAAGCACGATAGTTCTCTGGCAGACCATACTTATTAGAGAGTGGTTCATGAGGTGTGGAATACCCCCTTATGATTTAATTGGTATTAATATAGAATATTTAGCACATGGAGCATGTTGATGTGGATGCGGATCCGGATACCCAAGTGCTTTATTAAAACAGTTTCATTTTTAATCATTCACGCCATTTTAATTCAACAATTTAGGACAAAATTACCATAATTTAATTGTTCCCATTAAAAAGAAAATTAATTCGACATATAATTAAAATCAACCTCCTCGTGGGATCGACACTCGTCACCATTAATCTATTCTACAATAGATTTGTGCGCTTGCGAATTCATTAAAATTTGCACAACAATGTACTCTTAAAAAAATATTTAAAAAATTAGTGAGTTTTTACATTTGAGAGATTTTCATATAATCGACTATGTTATAAGAAAGCTATCTATACAAGAAAGAGAAGATGTTGGCCTTATTAATAATAATAATAATAATAACTCCCTTTCTTCTTATCAAGTGTTCAAGTGCTAGTTTTGTCCTTTTACCAAACCCTATAAGTATACATAGTAGAGTTATATTGGCTAATGGCCATTATGAAAATGAGAACTCGAGCTCACTATATTTATTTGAGAAGATTCAAATTGTTTATCTCAAGTTTAAGGGAAGAAGATGGCAGGTGCCAACTAACCCAACTTTAACATATTTTCAATAGCAAAAGATTCTTAAGTTTTTAATAAAGACACTAGGATTTCATTTTAACTATAACACTCTTTGGTAGATCCCCCCCCAAAAGTAACTCTAATGTTTTATAATAAATAAAAAATATAATAATAAACTAAATTTGTATTTTAAAATTTTAAAAATATTTTAAACTTTACAATCTTATATTATATTAAACTATAAATAGAAACATAATATTAAAATAAATATATAAAATTTAAATTGCTTTCAATGTTATATGAAATGATTTTAACATTATTAATACATGAGTTTTTTAAAATTTAAAAAATCTATTTAATTTTTCATAATAAATATACATATGTTGTTAAGATAAATATAATAATTTACATTCTCAAAATGATTTTATATATTAAAAATGTTTTAATAGTATTAGTTATAGACAAAATAAATTATTTAAATTATACTGTATTTATAAAAAAATTTTGAACTGAAATTTTTTATTACTATTTACAAAAGTTATTAAGTTAAAATCAGATCTTTACGTCCCTCATTGAAAATTTTATTTGTTTATATGACCATTTCTTTAAATTTTAAGGATGTAAATGTTATTTTTTCAAAAATACCAAAATTTTGACTGGTTAACTAATTACTTCTACAGTCGTAGGATTTAATTTTTGTGAGGTTAAATTATATTCTTGTCTACTATAAGTTGAAATTTTATTATACAATACTATAGTAAATTTTAACGAAAATATATATACAATAAGGACCTTCTAAATAACTTTTAAACAAATTAAGGACTTTGTTTTTTATTTGAAGTTTAAATTTTAATTATTTTAAGACATTTGTAATTTGTAATTTTTATTTTCTTATTTTTTATTACTTATATATGATTATAAGTTGAAATTTTATGATGCAATAATATAGTAAACTTTAATGAAAATATATATACAATAAGGACCTTCTAAATAACTTCAAAAAAATTAAGGGGTTATTTGTTTAAAGTTTGAAGTTTAAATCTTAATTATTTTAAGACATTTATAGTTTTTATTTTGTTTATTTTTTATCACTTATATATAATTATAAGGTGTTTAGGCCTAAATGAAAAAAAATTTAAATATTATTACTTTTATCTTAATGGTAAAGATTTGAATGAAACTTTAATATTTTTTCTTATTAATATCCTTATTAAATAAATTTATTCTCTATTTTATAAATTATCCTTTATTATTTTTTATTTATCCTTTTTTTTCACGTGTATTCAACTATTATTATTATTGTTGTTGTTGTTGTTGTTATTGTTGTGAATAAGAATTTTGGACATAATAGAACTTTAAGTTGTTTTACCATTTTATTATTATAATATAAAACAACCAAACTACCCAAAAATAAGTTATTGAACCTAATAATTTAGGTACTAAATAATATTTAATATTATTTTCACTACCTTACATGTGAATGACTAATTTGGCGGCTGATAATTTACTTGAATATTGTACTATAAAAATACTATGTTAGTTTAATTGAAGTTTAATGATCATGCTAATAAAGTAGTAATAGAAATAATAAATTCGATATAGAATTAGAAAAATATTGAAATTAAAATAAATTCTTAGTAATTTTATCTTTCAAAGATAAAATAGTTAATTTAAACTTGTGTGATAACAATATTTATAATCAAATATTATAAAAAATATATAAATCATAAAAAGTAAATTAAGATAGATTTAATCAATTACTTCTCCAAAGTTCTCTTTTATCAAATTTTTTTAAAAAAATGATGCGTACTTTTACAATTATTTTTTTATTACGGGATGAGTTTACACGGACTATAATGTATAGAGATTATTATCATTATTAGATAAAATCATAAAAAAACAAATAAATATTTAGATACTAATATTTGACTCTCATTTTATCCAATTAGCCTCAACTCTTAAATTAATATAATATATTTTCAGAGTTACCATTGTTTAAAATAAAAAAAAAAACTTTTTTTTTTACTCTCTCTCTCTCTCTCTCTCTCTCTCTCCAAACGGAATTCAAAATCTTGATGGCAAGAAACCATGCGCTTGAATTCACAATCTCAAAGTATCGATGACAAACTTCAAAATATAACTGAACCAAATTAGAGGTTCCAGCTTCATTGCAAGCTTCGATCACGCAAAATTCTTCAAAGAAAAACTAAAATCATCATTAAGTAGCTAAATGAGATCAATAGTTATTTTTCCAAACTACAATTACAATGATTTTATACAAATAAACATTGTTGATTCATAGATTAAAAAAAGATTATATCTGTACAAAAGGCACAACGGCTCTACTTTGCGACAGGCAGCATGGGATGTGGCGGTGCTTTGCTCGAGCTATAAGCAGCGCGGCTCGAGATTCCATGAAGGTGTATATCATTTCCCTAAAAATATTGGTATGACGGTGGCGTTGGGGGTGCCTACTGTCACGGACCGGTTTGTTTCCTCGCGATACCGTGCGGCCTTAGGCGCCAAACTCACACACTCTTGGCCCTAAGTCAGCCTCAAACTCAAATCCTCTACTAGATTCGAAGACCGGAAAGTGGATTCCACTCGGAGACACTCAAGATTGGAGGAAAGGACTTGTATTACTTGAGAAAGCTTACAAAGCTACAATGTTTCTTGGATTTTTGGATGTCTTGAGCCAAATGAGGCTCCTCCTACTTATAGGATACAAAGAAGCATTTAATCTATGCCAACTACCACCTACCACCTACCACATTAATATTTACACAAGTCTCTAGAGGTTCTAGAATCCTCCACGGGCCGGGCCATGAGAAAAGACGCGGACCGTGACATTCTCCCCCACCTATTCCGGAGACGTCCTCGTCGACTCGCTGTGGAATGCTTTGATTTTGTCTCGGAATTGCCACAAATCGTTGGCGGGCTCCCAACTTGCTTCGCTCTCTGATAAACCTTTCCACTTGACGAAATACTCTTGGCTTGGCGGATAGCCCTTCTTCCGCATAATCCGATCCGCCAAAATTTCCTCCACTTCCTTGTCGTATACCCTCGTGTTGCCGAATGGTGGCCGCTTGCATCCGTTCCGTGATGGATCCTCCGCATCACCGTAATATGGCTTCAAGCAACTAACATGGAATACCGGATGTAGTCTAAGCGAGGAGGGTAACTCAAGCTTGTATGACACATTTCCGACCCTCTTGATCACTGGAAATGGCCCCTCATACTTCCGAACTAGGCCCTTGTGCAGCGGACGTGTAGACTTGTGTTGGGACGGAAGGATCTTGACTAGCACCATGTCTCCCACATTGAACTCCAAGTGTCTACGCTTACCGTCCGCCCATTTCTTCATCCGCTTGGCCGCTTTGTCAAGGTGCGCACGAGCTATGTCCGCTTGCTCATGCCACGACTTGGCCGCTTTGTAGAAGGCTGGCACCGCCCCGAGCTAGAAGAAATGAGTGAGTGTGGTGTCAGCGGCTGCTGCCCCATGATCATCTCAAAAGGACTCCTCGATGTGGCCTCACTCCGTTGCAAGTTGTAGGAAAACTGAGCCACGTCCAGTAACTTCGCCCAATCATGCTGGTTGGCACTCACAATACAGCTCAAGCAATGCATTCACCCTCTCGGTTTGCCCATCCGTTTGAGGGTGGAAGCTCGTAGAAAAGTGTAGCGCTGACCCCATGAGTCTAAACAACTCCATCCAAAACCTCCCGGTGAACCGACTGTCTCGGTCGCTAATGATGAACCTCGGAAGACCCCAATACTTCACCACATTCTTGAAGAAAAGCTTGGCCGTGTTGTCCGCTGAGCAATCCTTCGGGGCTGGAATAAAGGTTGCATACTTCGAAAATCTGTCCACCACCACCACAATTGTTCCGCATCCATCCGATTTCGGAAGACAAGTGATGAAATCCATCGAGATACTCTCCCATGGTCGATCCGGAGTGGGCAATGGCTCAAGCAAGCCGGCTGGACATTGTTGCTCCGCTTTGTCTTGTTGGCACACTAAGCACGTCCGTACAAACTGCTCTACCTCTTCGCGCATTAGCGGCCAATAGTATGCCGACTCAAGCAACGCTCGTGTCCTCCTTTGCCCTGGATGACCAGCCCATTTGGTGTCGTGACACTCCTTGATAAGATTCCGCCGCAAGTTCCCCCACTTCGGAACATAAACCCGACGTCCCTTAGTGTATAGCAAGCCATTCTCGACCTAAAACCGCTTCGATTTCCCTTGCTCAATGAGAGAAACCAGCTGCCTCGCCAATGGATCATGTTCCATTCCTTCCTTGATCAATACAAGAAGCTCTCCTTGTATCCGGCTTATGGCCGCAAGCTCGGCCTTCCGACTCAAGGCGTCCGCCACTAAATTGGCTTTCCCCGGCTTATACTCCAACACATAGTCAAACTCGGCCAAGAAATCTTGCCATCTTGCTTGCTTTGGACTCAACTTCTTTTGGCTTTGAAAATAACTAGTGGCCACATTATCCGTCTTCACCACGAACTTGGACCCAAGCAAGTAATGCCCCCATGTCCGCAAACAATGCACTACCGCCGTCATCTCCTTCTCTTGGACCGTATATCGCCGCTCCGTTTCATTAAGCTTCCGGCTCTCGAAAGCAATCGGATGTTCGGCTTGCATCAATACGCCCCCAATCGCAAAATCAGAAGCATCCGTGTGAACCTCAAACGGTATGGCATGGTCTGGTAGCACTAGGACCGGCTCCTCCGTAACGGCCTTCTTGAGGGCATCAAAGGCTTGTTGGCTCTCCCCCGTCCATCCCCACTTGGTGGCCTTCTTCAACAAGTCCGTAAGTGGTGCGGTAATGGCGGAATACCCCTTGATGAACCTCCGATAATAGTTTGCAAGGCCTAAGAAAGACCGCAACTCGGTCACCCTTGTTGGTGCCTCCCACTCGGCAATGGTGCGGACCTTTGCCTTGTCCATGAGCAACATCCCGTCTCTAATCTTGTGACCAAGGAAATCAACCTCCGGTCTAGCAAATGAGCACTTCTCTGGCTTCACATATAGCTCATTGTCCCGCAACGACTCAAACACGATCCGCAAGTGCCTAGCATGCTCCTCCAAGGTGTCACTATAGACCACGATATCATCGAGATACACCACCACAAATTGGTCAAGGTATGGCTGGAAAATTCGGTTCATAAGTGTGCAGAACGTGGCTGGAGCGTTGGTGAGGCCGAATGGCATGACCTTGAACTCGTAAGCCCCATATCTTGTGACACAAGCCGTCTTTGGCTCATCTCCCTCAGCAATCCGCACTTGGTAGTAACCCGATCTCAAATCAAGCTTGGAGAAGTATTTGGCACGTTCGAGTTGATCAAATAAATCGGCAATCAGCGGGATAGGATACTTGTTCTTCACCGTCACCTTGTTTAAAGCCCGGTAGTCAATGCACAGTCGAAGCGAGCCATCATGCTTCCGTTGGAACAATACCGGTGCCCCGTATGGTGCCTTCGAGGGTTGAATATACCCTGCGTCCAGCAGCTCCTTAATTTGCCTCCGCAACTCCTCTAACTCCGGTGGAGACATGCGATATGGTGCCCGCGCAGGCGGTATGGCCCCCGGCTCCATCTCAATCTTGTGATCTACCTCCCGACGTGGCGGCAAGCGCTTTGGCAACTCGGGTGGCATTACGTCCGCATACTCCTCGAGGACTTGAGCTACCGACTCCGGTATGGCCTCCGTGGCCTTGGTCCCATCTCCGACCTCATGGATGGTGGCGAGAAAAGTGTCCTCGCACCGTTTGACACCCTTACTAACTTGCATCGCGGAAAGTTGGCCTGGCGGTGCGGCCTTGGTCACCGTCGGAACCATGCATGGAGTGCCCTCCAAAATACACACCGAGTTGAATTTCGGAAGCGGAGCCGCATTGAACTGTCGCAAGAACTCCATGCCTAACACTAACGTGAAGTCATCAAGCGGAACCACAGAAAAATTCGCCTTGCCTCGCCAAGCGCCCAAGTGCAACTCCACATTGCACGCAACTCCGCTCAACGGCTTGGCCTCCGAATTCACCATCTTAAGCCAGCCCTCCGACTTCTCAACTTTGAGTCCCAGCCGCATGGCCTCATCTACCTTGATGAAATTATGCGATGCCCCGGTGTCAATTAAGGCTTGCACTCTCTTCCCGTTGATCACGGTCTCCACGTGCACGAGTGACTTGTCTTGCACCTTGGCTGGAATTTGCTTCGCCTTCAACGCGTTAAAGAGTTGAAGACAACCCATGTTAGCGGCGTCGGCCGTTAGTGACTCCGGTTGTTTGTCCTCGGTCTCGCTAAACATGGCGTTGAAAGCCTTCTTCTTTGGGCAATCCCGCACCCAATGGTCTCCATCACAAAGGAAGCAATTGTGCTTGCGTTTGGCCTCCTTCTTGCCATCATTTGGGCCATCCCTCGGACTGTCCCTCGGACCATCCCTCTTTTGTGGCTTATCCTTGCCGTCATGGTGCGGCGGCTTATCGCCCTTCGGTCCCCCACCTTTGCCATGTTGGGGCCTCTCATCCTTCTTCGGCTTCGAAGATTCACCCTTCCGAAACTCCACAAGTGTGTCCGCCTCGGTGAGGGCCGTGGATATGTCATTCACTTGGCGTCGTTGCAACTCTCGTTGCGCCCACGGTTGGAGTCCCTCCATGAAGTTGAACAGCAAGTCATCCGTGTTCATGTTGTCGATTTGAAGCATGAGCTTCGAGAATTCATCGACATACTTCGAGATAGACGCCGTGTGCTTCAGCTCCCTCATTCTCTTGCGAGCCTCGTACGCCACATTCCCCGGATAGAATTGCTTCTTAAGCTCACATTTCAGCAACTCCCATGTGTTGATAATGCACGTCCCGCGCATAATCTCAGCATGCTTCCGCTGCCACCAAGCGGTCGCGTGATCCTCAAGGTACCCGGTTGCGATATTCACCCGTTCTTGGTCACCATGGACATTAGTGGCCTCGAAGTACCTCTCTATGGACCACAAGAAGTTCTCGATCTCTTGGGCATCCCTCTTGCCCCCGTACCTCCTTGGCCTCGGAACTTCGACCCTCATAGGAAGTGCGGCACCGGTGTTGAGCACTCCGCTAGTCACCGCTCTCTTGCAAAGCGCCCAATCGGACTTAGTTTCCTCAAGGCCAGCCTACAGCTCCTCGACTTGAGCCCGCAGCGCCTCGATAGAGTTTAGGACCACAACCTGGAACTCCTCAAGACTTTGGCGTTGCGCCAACACGTCTTGACTCAAATTGACCACCCGCCCTCCAAGGCCATCAACCTCCTCCATCTTCTCCTCAAAGACTTCGAGGTGCTCCTTGATCTCGGCAATGGCGATCTCACCACGGATAACCCGGTTCAACATGGCGTTGAGCAAGTCAACCGACTTCTCCTTGTTGTTCTTCCCCTTCTTCGCATTGGGGTTGGGTTCCCTCCCCCTTTAGTCATCATGAGTGACATCTGACATTCTTCCTTCCGAATACGCAGCAACACACGAGTGTTATCGGCTCTGATACCAACTGTCACGGACCGGTTTGTTTCCTCGCGATACCGTGCGGCCTTAGGCGCCAAACTCACACACTCTTGGCCCTAAGTCAGCTTCAAACTCAAATCCACTACTGGATTCGAAGACCGGAAAGTGGATTCCACTCGGAGACACTCAAGATTGGAGGAAAGGACTTGTATTATTTGAGAAAGCTTACAAAGCTACAATGTTTCTTGGATTTTTGGATGTCTTGAGCCAAATGAGGCTCCTCCTACTTATAGGATACAAAGAAGCATTTAATCTATGCCAACTACCACCTACCACCTACCACATTAATATTTACACAACTCTCTAAAGGTTTTAGAATCCTTCACGGACCGGGCCATGAGAAAAGACGCGAACCGTGACACTACGCCTGTAAGAGACAGAAAAATTGCGGACGAAATAAGAGAGACAAAAATTTTAAAAAAAGTTAATAAGTGCTATTAATTAAAAAGAAAAGGTTACTGGGTTAGTGAAAAAATTTAAGAAGACCTACTATCACTTGGGCCGTCGACTGGGCATGAAGCAAACCTCAGTCTGGCGGGCCCAACCTCTATTGTTTTTTTTTTTTAAAGAGAGAGAGAGAGAGAGAGAGAGAGAGAGAGAGAGAGAGAGAGAGAAAAGGAGTTTCATTCCACGCGCACCCCAAAGGCACGTAAAACCCAAGGCTCTGCTCATCTCCCAAAATCCGTTCAGTGTACCGCACGCAAAATTCTCCTCACCCCCGCCCAGACAACAAAACCCAATCAACAACTATTAACTGAAGCCGCAGTCACACAATTTTCGCCGAATTCAAAACGTGCAATCAAAACTCTAAAAACGACACTATAATGGAGTTTGTTTGATTTTGATTAAATAGGCCAATTTATTTCTCACTTAAATTCGATGGCCTCCTTTGCGGAAATCCATCGATGCAATCATCTGATTCCACTCCCTTCAACTTCACTTAGTGCTTGCCCGTGCCGTCCGTCGTCCAACAAGATCCTAATTTTTACTCAAAAACAGTCTCCGAAACTCAATGTTCGGATAGTATTCAATCGACCCAAATTTACCCTTCGCCTTCGCCAAACCGGCATTGACACGGACCGGCGCTTGATTTCGGCTGTAGCAAGAGCCGAGCCGGACCACCTCGATGACGGCAATTCGAAAGAGGTAATAATTCGATTGCTTATTTATTTTTCCGGTAAATTATGCACTCGCATTCATATTTACGCATGTAAAATGTTTTATTTGTGACCTAGGTAGTTTAGAAGATTCAATTTTCAGTGGGATATTGGTTTCTAACGATAGGTATCATGATTTAAATTTTTTGTAAATTCAGAGATTCATTAGCATGCTTTATTAATATTGCGTTGGAATTATTGAAATGAGTGCGTCATAGGGAATTGACAATGGCCATAAATTAGTGGTAAGTGAGAAGTCGGTTTCTGATTCTGAGAGTCAGCAGAAAGCGAGCCAGTTGAGGAAAAGAATTGGTTTTGGACTTGGCATTGGAATCTTTGTTGGAGGAGTTGTACTGGCTGGAGGATGGGTTTTCACAGTTTTCTTTGCGGCTGCTGTTTTTGTTGGCGCACGCGAGTATTTTGAGTTGGTCAGAAGTCGTGGAATTGCTGCTGGAATGACTCCACCTCCTCGATATGTGTCACGAGTTTGCTCTGTTATATGTGCTTCCATGCCCATACTTACCTTGTAAGATCTTTAAATAACTCACAGATATTTAGAGTTTCCTATAATACCTTGTAAGATTTTTAATAATTAGCATATATTTATAGTTCTCAATAATACATTTGAAGATAGTTGTATCGGTTGTTTGATGCTTCTATATGGAGTACATATGCTTTTGTTCAAAATCTTGAATCCTCCTCAGTTCACAAAATAGATTTTTAAATGCTCTATGGCTGGGTTCAAGGTCCATGTAGATGACTTCTGGGTTTAATCTTTTCATGACTGCTTAGTATGCTATGCTTTCTGGTTCAAATAAATACACTTTGTGTTTCTGCTTTTATCTGGTATATGAATGCAGGGTGAGTGTATAGTTTCATTAGGATGCTAAGCATAATTCCTAGAAGAAATAATCCTTTCAATACCTTTTTAATTGTTCTTAAAATAAAATAAAAATTAGAATTTCCTTTATTTGTTAGAGTGCATTTATTTTTATTCCTTGGAAATCAATTTCATTCTGAACATTGGTGAATTTTTGTCCTAAAGTTTTCAATTGTATTAAAATCCAAATCTTTTTGACATGTGAGATCTTCTCTATTCCGCTTGATCTTTATTTAATATATTCTTTCAGCAAAATACTTTGTTTCATGCAGCTGGGATTGTTTCTGCAAAACAGAATGCTTTTGTATGTGTGCAATGTCTTTGACCTGGAATAGTGTTCAATCTTGGTTGCTAGTTAAGATAATGAATTTTGTTGCTGATTAGTATTTCTTACATGGTCAGGTATTTTGGTCAAATTGATGTTTCAGTGACGTTTGCGGCTTTCGTTGTTGCGATGGCATTGCTTTTACAGAGAGGAAATCCCCGTTTTGCTCAACTCAGTAGTACCATCTTTGGTCTGTTTTACTGTGGTTATCTTCCTTGCTTCTGGGTTAAGCTTCGGTGTGGGTTGTCTGCTCCAGCCTTAAATACTGGTGAGTTTTTTATGCACATTTGATACATTAGATATTAGAAATTTTCATGATAGAACCAATTTTGCCCATTTTGTCTGGGTCGGTTAAACATTTATTCTACTTGAATGTGAAAGATCTTGAAACCATTAAGTTTGTTTCAATCCTTTTTATGATGAGTGTTCTGGCTTTTAATGTTAATGATTGAAAATAGTGAAGTAGATGTTCCAACTCTCTGATGTTCTTGTTGAAGGACCCTTAGCATGCTGTGTTGTGCTTTGTTCTTCGTCAGTTTGGTCTCCTAATTCCTTCATGGCATTTTACTTTTTTCTTTCATCAAACTACATATTCTAAGAACTTCATATTTGCCAGGAATAGGAGTCTCATGGCCTATTCTTCTTGGTGGCCTACCTCACTGGACAGTAGGGCTTGTGGCTACCTTGATTTCTGTCAGCAGCATAATTGCAGCAGATACATTTGCTTTTATAGGTGGCAAGGTATTTAAGCTTCTGAATTGGTTAGCAGGACCTCGTTCTCTTATGATTTCTAACGTCATGAATAATACTTATAATGTGTGCGGTCTGGAAGAATTTACCTCCTCCTTTTTCTTCTTTTATTAGTTGTAAGGTAGAATGCCTCCTTTTTTACATCTCTGAGGTTGTGGCATATGAGGATTTCTTTGGCTCTGTTTTAGCAGACTTCAGACTTGTGTCGGTTATGTAAAGTAGGATGTTTCCTTTTTCTTTTTGGCTATTATTAATCGGAGGCAGTGATATAGAATTTTTATTATGCTGCAGGCTTTTGGTAGGACGCAGCTTACTAGTATTAGTCCAAAGAAAACATGGGAGGGAACTATTGTAGGTTTGGGCGGTTGTATAGCAATTACTGTTGCGTTATCAAAGATTTTGTGCTGGCCAAGATATTTGCCAAGGTATTCAAAATCTTCCTCTAGTTTAGTCCTTTGTAATAGCGAGTTGCATCCTATAAGCTTTTATGTTTTCTCTGTCTGAGTTTTTTTTTTTTTTTTGATTTTTTGTCAGTGCAATAGCTTTTGGGTTTTTGAACTTTTTTGGTTCGGTATTTGGTGATCTTACGGAGTCCATGATCAAACGTGATGCGGGAGTCAAAGACTCGGGCTCTCTAATACCTGGACATGGTAACTAGCTTTCTTCTTTGTTGAGTTTCCTTGCATGCCTTTTTAAGTTTTTACTTACGCCTCATGAATCCCTCTACAATTTGCTCCAGAAGGACATGGTTTTTCAATCCTATATTTGAATATATACTATTTGGGACGGATGTAAAAGTTTTGAAATGTTGAATGTAGGTGGTATACTGGACAGAGTTGACAGTTATATTTTCACTGGCGCTCTTGCATACTCCTTTGTGAAAACCTTCTTACCACTTTATGGAGTTTGACATTTTATGAGCAAATGGCTAGGGAATACAAATTGGAAAATTGCGGGCCATTTTTTATTTTTTTTCCTTTTCCCCCTGCCAACGAAAGGAGCATATGCATCCATTAACAAGATCGAAAAAGCTCTGTGAAAAGAGATAATTCCCTCGCCAGAATAACTCATTGAAGGGGACTGAGAGGGCATTTGCGACCGTCCACCAAATTATTTTTTAAGTACTCAATATTCGTGTGAAGATTGCTTGTGGTGGCAGAAGAGGGTGTTTGAAGACTCAAGAGTCAGCTTCTAGAGGGTATTTGATGGAAATGACGCAGGAGCGGAATGATGTTAAATAATGCTAATGCTTCTCGGCATTGAGGTGGGAAAGTTTGAATGTGACTTTATCTCATCATTATGTAATTGATCTTTGATTTCAGCGACAATCCGTCTCAAAAATCAGAAGGTAAATGACAAATTCATAATTTTTTTGAATCGTAAAACAAACCGACTCAAAATTTTATCTTTAACACTCAAAGCTGCGCGCAACCAGGAATTCAACAAATGAGCGGAGAGCGGTTTGGTTTCGTCTTTAGTTGGGCTCGTGAACTTTGAACATTCGGGGCCTAGAATAATGGCCCAAACAACAGAGCTGATATTTTGTTTTTGAATAATGATAATAATAAAGAAATGGTTGAGGACGTGAGACAATGAAATAATTATTCGTTGGACTCGCATGGCTTTTCAACTATAATTTTCTTTCCTAGGAGTTTGCTCAGGTTTCAAAGTGTGGCCCCACTATAATTATAACACTTGCCACATTACTCGCTTATCATAATAATCATGGTGGTTTATTTAGATAGCGACCCGATGTTAGCACTCTTTCATTCAGAGACGATGATACAACAAAATAAATATTATATGATTAATTCCATTGGTGGAACGACCAAACTCTTTTTCACACTCCTAAAAATCTTTCTGGCCATAACGCGTCTTCCATTTTCAAATGCATCATCATGCCCCTCCATGTAGGCTTTGCTGTCCATATAAATCTTCAATAGCAATAATAGTTCATTGAAAGTTGACCCAAAATCATTGAAGAAGCTATGCTCAATATGTCAACTTACATGACAAAATGGACTTTAAAACCCACCAAATATCATACAACTGATTGGCTAGTGTCAAATGAACTGAATAAAATGATTACCTGTGAACCGCCTTAAGTTTTGATAAAATAATTAAAGGCCGAAAAGTCATCTC
This sequence comes from Aegle marmelos, assembly GCA_030449875.1. NCBI lineage: Eukaryota > Viridiplantae > Streptophyta > Magnoliopsida > Sapindales > Rutaceae > Aegle > Aegle marmelos. Next base: position 1,103,643 of record JASUUL010000115.1, read on the forward strand.
TCATCCAAAGAACCGAAATAATTAATGCAAGAAATGTGTCACCATGTCATTTCCCGAACCCAAGACCACATATTAAACATGCCCCAAAATGGAGCCTACCAACCTTTATTACCCTTTTTAAAGTTTATTGTGGGTTTTGTCTTCATAGCTTCTTGTATTAAGTTAACCTTTTAAATGTATTTCTTACGTACTCGTACATCGGTCATTAACACACGTGGCTGGCAATATTGGTACCCAAAAAAAAAAAAATGTTGCCTACCCGAAATACGCTTATGCGTTTTTCTTAAACGGAGGTAAAAAAATAGAAAGAAATAAATAGATGAAAAAAAGATCCTGAAAGTGCACACCCTTAATGAAGATATATATCTATGTGTCGAACGAGGCAAAGAGAACAAATTATAGTAACCAAGAGAATAGAAAGAAATCACGAAAGAGACATTTGAGAAGTTAGTGTTATGGTTGACTCGATGAGATAAGAGAAGAATGAAAATAAGATAGAAAAGAAACCCAATGAGGCTCTATTTGGAGGGTAGCTAAGCCACTGTGGAGCCGAACTTCCACCAAATGTGTTTTGAGTGAAAGAAAAAGAAAGAGTCTTCAGTGTGAAGAGTAAGGGAAGAGCCAATGGAAGTTCGTATTGGATAGGGCCTACCATAAGTGGCTTTTGACAAGCATGAGTGCTTACTTTTGGGTTTTGGAAACATAAAAGAAAAAGGGGCAAAAAAAAAACCAAATGTGTGGGATGCAAAGAATGCGTTGTTTTTAAGCTGACTAATAAATATTGGGAGAAAGAAAAAGATAACAAAGATGGATAAATAAAAACAATGACGGAAACTTAAAGAAGAGTTGGAAATTGAAGAAGAAGAGGAAGAAGAAGATATGGTGGGCAATTAAAGCATCTATAAAAGTGTATAAAGAGATGGAAGGAAGCAAAAGATTTGTATGAGGAAGGAAACCCTAATCAACTTTTTCAAGCAACACGCACACCCATGTGTCTTACTCAACCCCTCCACCTCATCACTATCTTTTGCTTTTCCTTTTTCTCCTCCCCGAACTTTTCTTACCCATTTGCCTTGGATGCTCACTATATGTTTTTTGGCTTTAGCGTTACATTTTAATCCCTCTTTTTCATCTGTGCTTTTGTTTCGATGAGTTTTTATAGATACAGTATCACACGTACATTATACAAAACTATTTTTACATAATAATCACTCATTTTAAACTTGTATTTATCTTAAGACAAAGCTCAAATTAGAAGGGACAAAAAATACTTTAAATGGTATTGTTTTAATATCTCAAATGTTAACCAAACGAGATAAAAAAAAGTCCTAACGGCCAAAACTCTTTCATTATTTTGGAACTCTCAAAGCATATATTTTGGAAATATAATCCATAAAAAAAAAATTAGGATACTTTGTTAACTGCAATACTGGGTTAAACTTCGTTAATACAATTCAACAATAGTATTTAATATTTGGATTACTTGTTACGTAAATACTGTAACAAAAGACTGTCGAAGTCATATTATGGTTAACAAATTATTGTCAACATGATTTTCGATATTCTTCAACAATGCAAGGGGTCCCATTGGAATTATCTGCTTTCGATGCACGGATGGAAAATGGCTGATCAATTAGGTTTTTAATTAGTGACCCACTTAGCATTTTTTGAGCTTTTTGAAGAGGACAAAAGCTGGCAAAATGTGTGTGTCTCGAGCCTTTAGCATATATCTTTGTTCTTGAAAATCTATAATAACTGAAATTCCTTACTCCTAGGAGAGGCTTCTTCAAGACAAAAGTGCTTACCTCAATTCAATTCCTTAATGAAAAGTTATTTATCATTATACTTTTCAAGGAGTCTCTGATTTTTAAGTTTTTTATTTTTTATTTTTTAAGAGCTTCGGAAAAAAGCGTGTCACTTTTATGGGTTTCCATATCTAGCTAGAAGATGCTCAAATGGCGATCTCTCTTTCTTTCCCGTGGAATCTGCTTTAATTTCAACTGTTGAGGTGACTAAAGGCAACAGTGCCAGGTTCATTTTGATGAGCGCTGTTTGAATTTGGCTACGTGAAAATGATCGCGATGAAAAGCTTCTTTTTTCATACATTTTATCGTGTTCTTTCACTTTCTAATTTCTGCCACACATTGGCCACGTTCGGGTCCAGGGTTTACTTACTAGTTGTGTAGATTTAACTTTCGTTAATCTGCTGTTTGTACTCCCAAGTCAATTGGTCAAATTGCCTTACTATATCATTCATTAAGATCGAGGAATTGTAGATAAATAATAATACTTATTATATATTATTATTTGTTGTCTTTATTGAATCTTGGTCCATGCATTCAACATTATATTTGCTCTATGAAGGCCATTGATTAAGATAAAAAAACTTACATGGCCGTCATAGGCTCCATCTTTTCGAATTACTTAACTCATAACCCTTGAAATGATTCCTCATTTCCTTCTAATATACACTTTGTAAGAAAAACTAAGGTACATTAAAAGTATTAAGTTAGTCATATAATAATTATACATTTTAAAATTATTATATATTATAAGTAATACATTAATTATACAACAAACTAATGACTTTATAAAATATTATTAAATTATTATGTGGTCCACTAGATACTTTGTATGTATATAATTTTTCTTTTTATTTATGAATTTAAAAAATTCCCTTTGTTTCCTTAAGAAAGGGTAGTGCATTTTCTCCTATTAAATCACTTGGAAATGATATAATATTAAAATAATTTTGTAAAGAGAGATTCTTTGAGTTATCAAGATAAGAAATAAATTAAAAGGCAAGAAATAAATTAAAAGGCGAGTAAAACACATACTTTAATATGCTAGAAGTTAAAATATATTATATTGTATTGAAGTATACATTTTATTTATTTTTCAATTCATCCCTTTAAGCAATTCTATATTAGATAACGACTTTGTACTACTGTATGTTACAACATGCTGATTAATGTAGCCGGCCAAATGCAGTGCAAAAATCAATGACTACCGATCAATCATTCATCCACCATTTTTATTCCTTCTTATGTTGTAAATTCATACGGCATTTTCCACCCACTTTCAGGAGAATCAGGTGGTGATTGTCCCGGAAAGGTAACTATCAGATCAGGCGGTCTTAATCACTTGAATCAACATTTGTGTGGCTACGATTGAATCAGGAGAAAAACAAACTCGCGTGGAAGAGACAAGCTTTAAGAGTTAAGACGTTGACCCAGACGAAGAAACCACACTGTGAACACGTGTGGCGAAAATGGGAGAGACACGATCCTTCGAAGTATGAATCCCATGCCAATTGAGGCGGTCGGGCTAACGATAAAAATAATCCCTGATGGATTATGATTAATCATCATGCAATAAATTGACGCATCAACCCGTACACGTGGCAAAAGAGGTACGACAGCGACAAGTAACTTGAGTGGATCCCACTGCCGCCCACGAAATTGCTTTCTCTCTATCTTCTATCGTCCATTTGTCATTTTCAACCGTCCACAACAACGGACACTAGAGACAATCTGTCACATTCGTATTATATATAACTCGGATCCAGCTACTTTCAATAGTTGCAAGGCACCAACACCCCCCCCGCCCCCGCCTTTTCTCTTTCCTTCTTTTGTGATTTAATCTTTTACCGTTAGATTTAATCGAAGAGTAGTTTCAACGATAGAGATTTATCTATTTAATTATTAAGAGTATACTCTATAATATTTATTGAAAACTCAAAAAAAAAATAAGGAGTTAAAATTTTTAACACATAACTTTAGATTATTTTTAAATTTATATTATTTAACCAATAGCGAGTCTTAAAAATAAATATTATTTTTAATGTTATTTATTTTATTCAAAAACTAATAAACTTGTTAGAATCATTTATTTTATTAAAAATAAATATTATTTAATATCATTAATTTTATTTAAAAAATGAATTTTTAATATTATTTAATCATAAGCTTATTATTATATTTATTATTTTAATAAACTAAATAATATTAAATAAAATAAAATTATATTTTAGAAGGTCACAGTTAGGACACATAAACTTATAAATAAACTGTAAATAAAAAAAAATAAGGGGCCAAATAGAATTTAAAGTCACAAAAGACAAAATTGGTGATACCGCTGGATCCACAACTTATATTTGTGCTGGGGCTGGGAGTGGAGAATAACAATTAGGCCCCTTACACTGTTCATACAACGCCTAAATAACCAAACTCCAATTTCTCAATTGCCCCGTTTTCCCCTTTTCCAAAGTAGGAATGAGTGCCTGCCCACTGCCTCGCGGAGCAAAGTCTTCTTATCAGAATTCGGAAGCTTGTAAAGCTGTAATAGTGGTTCAGGGGCCCCGTTTGATCAGTCCACTCCATGCTGCCCTCTTGTCCTTTTCAACTTGCAGATTAATACTCTTATGCTTGAGCTATTACCTCCCAGAGATTTTCTCCGGGAAGAATAAGCAATAATGAAGATTTAGGGCGAATATGTGACTTTAAATTTCACAAGTGAAACTACTGTAACACCTTTTTTCTAAATAAAGAAAACACTTCACTAGTTATTTCTCTTAAAATAATAATAATAAAACACCCTACTCTAGTCGTTTTCAGAAACAACACTTCACTATTTTAACAAGCTCCGTCGACCAATCAAAGTATCCGATTTATGGACACGTCTTCTTCAGTTTCAAAAATACAAAGTTCTTAACCTTAGCCACGAAGCACGAGTAAGCCAAAGAATAAGAGAAAATATGACCGAATTCCCTTCACAGTAATTTAATTTAAAAAATTTTTATTTTAGGAAAACATAACAACTAGCTAATCATGCATTGAGAAAACTATGTCGATTTGTTTAGACATTAAAAAAAAAAAAAAAAAACTTAAAATTTCTTAGGGATAATCTTTTCTAGCGTTCTGTTGTAATTGGACTTTCATTGTGGGTGTCAACATCGAATTGACCCACTAGCTCAATTAACAATTAACAAATACGATAAATCTATTCAACAATAATGACAAGCAACAATGAGGTTGTCTGCGGCGCAATTAACTTATTCAGTGTCCATGAAGCCAACGCAATCATCTCTTATTATATTACTGTTAATAATTATTTAAAGAGAACTAAAGCTTTGTCTCCCAAGCAAACATGAGACTCGGCCTTTTGTGTACATTTAAGTGTGTTCATTATTGAAAATAAATAAATAAATAAAATGTCATTTGTTAACGCGCTGATAAAGAAGAGAATTTTTTAAACAGAATCATGTGAGGGCTCCAATGGGCACAAGAGCCATGTCCACCGGGAAGCAGGGGAGATCAATAAACAAAGTACTTAAACAGCAAATTCAATGCACGACACTGCCGAGCGTTGGCATGCATAACCATCAAAGATCAAGAAAATTTTAATACAACTGGACAATAAAATAAGTGATGAACACAATTAATAATCTATTGTACCACCCAAACCATAATAGACAAAGGAGAAAGCATTTTAATAAGCACGGATTAGAGAGACTTGAGAGTTCTTAGAATAGAGAGAATTAGGCCAACATCCTATCCTTGAGACCTTCAAATGGATATTGAGACAGCATAATTTGTAGAGCTCAATGAGCCTTCAAAATGTGCTTTTTGATGCAGATGCATATACATTAAGAAACTAACTAGGGCGTTTGTTCCCAGATCCTACCAAGACGGTCACTCAGAGGATCTTATAAAGCCTGGATTATTACCACAATAAAGCTTCTGGGGCTCTAGAACCCAAAAAAGAACTGAAATGAAGTTGCATTCCGATACTACATAAAAACTCAGTTTTTTAAGTGTCAAATTCTTTTTTGCTCCATACAACAAATAATTAAACCCATACCGAACAACTAGAGTAGAACACATAACCGTGCTAAGAAACAGAAATAAGAAAGAATGAGCTAAGCCATGCATCAACCAGTTACTAATTCGTTTGGTTTTTTCTTGATTGGAAACAGTTAACCAAAAGCACATAGACAATTAGCATAAGAGATCCACAGACAATAAAATTGAAAATGATCATAAACTAAAGCAGTTATCAGGCACCTTTGCAACCAATATACAGCTGCCACTCCTTAGCATCTCCAAGCAGTGGCTGAGATGAGCTCTTTCCGCTGCCAGCAGAGAACAAGGGAAGACAGTCTCTTCTCTACATGGAAACCCCCAACTGGAGTCCGCTGCACCAAACAGTCAGCCTGGGACTCAGTGAAGTTACTAAATGTCAATGGAGTGAACCCAGATTGCATGAACAAACTCCTCCAAGGAGGCATTCTTTCAGGAGAACGGTGGTGCCCCAGTACAATTTTTTCAATACAAGGATAAACCAAAAACCTCTCAATCTTTTGCAAGGCGTCCAAGTTCACATTCACAGAATCAAGCGATTCAAGCAGTCCAGAGTAAGACTGAAGGGCATGAATCACATGGTGAGGGAAGGGAAAATCTGGTCGGTCACAGCCTCTATCCAAAGAAACAACAATCTTGGGTTGAAGTTGCTTTACAAAGCGAAGCACCAAAGGAAAGGTTGCTGGATAATTAGAGAAGACACCAATTGGAAGATTCACAGCAGTTACATCGTTCTCTAATCCCTGAAGTGGCAGTGGCCAAGAAACCGAATTTAGTGTTTCAAGGCTTAAAATTTCAAGCTCAAATGAAATATTGATTTCACTTGCAAAGTGTTTTAAACTTTCTTGGGTAAACCCGAGCTCAAACTCATCATGCGTGGCCGAAGAAGCAAATGCAGTGATTTTAAGTGAAGGAGGACCTTCGCTTCTGAAAGCAAGCTCCTGCATAAGAGAAGCCCACTGCCCACCATAACCAATATCGAAATCTATAATGTGGATTCGATTGCAGCCTTCAAAAGCTTCAAGAAGTGCTTGGTTACAAGTGAAATTAGCAAACTGAAGAATCGGCGAGATTTCACAGAAAGATTTGTAAGCGCTAATCTTGAAAATGATGTTGTAACCGGACAAAGCTGCACTGGGATTATTCATATTCATGTGGAGAAGTAACTGCAAAGCCTCTTTAACATAAAAAGCAGCCCTTTGAAAAGGCTTAACGACAGGTGAGAGCTGTTGATTGAGCCGCGCCAATATCCCTTGCGCGAGTACAGGATTACCCATTTCAATGAGCTCTGCGGCTTTGAAAATTTGGTCAATTACAGCCTGCTGAAGCTGCTGATTCGCCAATTCATCATTTACCATCTTTTGCTTGGTTGCTGTTGCTGTCACGCCCATTGTTTGCCTTTGTTGAAGCATTTGAAGCTGTTGTTGCTGTTGTCTTCGAAGATATAGTTCTTGTTGCCCCGAATCTGAAAGCGGGACCTTTTGATTGGGCCCAAGATTAAGGCGCTTTGGTGGTGGCGGTGATAAAAGTTGATGCTCTTGCATTTGAGCATATGAAAGGGGCAAGAATAAAGCTGGATTTTGAGCATACTGAGCTTGATTCTGATTGGTTATCAGCTGAGGATTGAGTATCTGCGGCTTCTCATCCAAAACTTCAACTGGTTGCGGTTGAAAAGCACTTGGAGGAGGCGAAAGATTTGTAGCTGCTGCTGTTGAAAAAATGTGATTTTGGTTTGAAACAGAACCAAGCCTTGCGCTGTTGACAACAAAATCAGGGTCAATATTGCTGCTGACCGAAGTAAAAGGTGTCTCAAAGCCAAGACTAGCCTGATCCACAACATCGAAACTTGCATTGAATTCCATATCTTGATGCAAAATCTTGTTTAATCCAAGAGATGGGTCATCAGCATCACCCATAATGAGCCTTAAAATGGACTGCTCTTGATTAGGTGAACCAGACAACACACTCTCCCAGTCTTCCATTCCCAAGCCTCCACATTTTTCAGTATTGGGGATATCTAGTGATGGGGGGTTGCTAGAGGCATTGGCCGCCGCCACGCCGGTTGTGTCGGTGGTGGAGGAGCCACCACCGCCCAGAGAGGAAGACAGTGTTGAAGATGACGTGGGAGGGCTTGGACTTCTTCTGCTATCGAGCACTGATGTGGGCTCAGTGGTGGCACTGCCCACATAGCAACAATTTGCTTTCTTGTTTCCCCTGTTGCTGTTGTTGAGTAGCCAGTCCTGTTCTTCCTTCTGCTGCTGCTGCTGCTGCTGATGAAATTGCCGCGAATCCGAAGAAGAAGAGAAATCTAAAACCCCCTTCCCTTGAAAATCCTCAAAGGCTAGGGGCATGGCCCTCATCTAATAAACTCAACAACAGTATTAAGCACAATCCCAAAATCCCAGAACTCTCCAGTTTACAAAGGTTTAGAAAGGTACAAAAGAAGGAGACTAACAGTGAGTTAGTTTGTGCGATACAAAGAAGACACAAACCAGAAGAAATCCAAATCAAATTTTATCAAAACAACATGCACAAAGCCACGCGACACAAGCTTCTTTGGCCGGCTCCGTCACCCTCCTTTGCTAGCTCAGTAAGTCAAGACTCAGAACAACAACATTCTTTGCTACAATAAGCTTTCTCCTCTTCTGATCCTGACGATGAGTTTTGATGCAGGTTCTTTTCGGTGGGTTTCTCTCTGTTTCTCTCTCTCTTCTGCCCTGATTGGCCTTTGCGATGGTCCGCCTTCCTTCTATTTTCTGCTATGGATGCGTGCAACATATAAAAGAGGTAAAGTGCCCCGTCCTTCTTTCTCTCTCTAGTTTCCCCCTTTCACTATCTCTCCCTGTGTCTTTTTTATTCTATTATTATTATTTTTTTTTTTTTGGCTTTTGCCTATTGATGTAGTTATCTCTGCTCGGGCTTTCGTCCGCTCTTATCGTTCCCCACGCTCATCATTCGGCGCGTGCGGTCAATATTTGCCCCTCCCCTTCTCTTGCCGATGCCTATTGACGTTGTTATCTCTGTTCGGGTTTTCGTCCACTCTTATCGTTCCGCACGCTCAGCATTTGGCGCGTATCATCAATATTTTCCCCCCTTCTCTTGCCGAGTGAGTCAGGGGTAAAACCCAATGGGAGCTGGTAACTTATATCTTATTGTAAATTATAATTCCCATAAAAATACATGAAATTTATTAGAATAGTAATAAATTTTACAAAAATAGTAGTAAAGTTTACATATTTTTATAAGAGTTATAACTTATAATAAATTGTAAGTTAAAATTTTTCAAACTCAATTAATTTTAACTTACATTCCGAAATAATATGTTATTCTTGCTAAGTTAGTATTATTTGCTATTAAATACAAAGATTATTTATAATTTTTTAAAAAATATTATTTAATAAAAATATTATCTGAATATTTGAGATGAAATCATAAGATTACCACTTAATAATCTTAATAATAATTCATTTTAAAGATAAATTTAGTCTAAAAATATAGCTATTAATGTCGTAAAAATAATTGTCTTTCTCTTTTTAATGTTGTCAAAAAAATCAAATATAATTTGTTAATATATATTAAATAGGTTTTTGCTGCTTATTTTTACACATCCTAATGCACTAATAAGATAATAATCTTATTTAGTTTGCATCTCTCGTTTGAATATTTTAGCACTTCGAATATTTTAGCACTGAATAATTAACAACTAAACATCCAAAAATATTTTTATTTTTCAACACTGGTGTAATTTAAATAATATTAACAAATAATAATAATTATTATGATAATAAGGGATTAAAAAGGCTAAATTAATTCCTTAGCCCGTATATTTCTTAAGTTTCAAATTACAACAAAGAATTAAAGAAACCTATTTAAAAATTAATAGTCAAAAATCTTAATATTCTACGAGTAGTCATTTGTTTTTGAATAGTTAAATTATGCACTACTCTATAAAGACTCGAGAACTCTGGGATATAAATGTTATTACTCGTAATCCTTCTTGACAAATGACAACGTTGTGATTAGGGCTCATTTGATATTTCTTTTGGAAAATTTAAAAATAATTTTAAAAATTTAAAACTTAATTTTGGTTGTTTGGTAAAAAAAATAAAAAATTATTTTTTTCAAAATTATCCATTTTACAATTAATTTTAAAAAGTAAGAAATTAATAGTTTTAAGATTGTAATTTTGAGAATCAATTTTATCATTTAATATAATTTCATAAATATCTTTATAATTATTACTTAAATCTAAAATTATTCATATTTAAATTAGAAATAAATTTAATATTTTAATAATTTTTTATTATAATTCACTCATTCATTTCGTTTATTCTATTTCATCTTTATATTTCACATTACATCAAAAGTTTGTTATGGCAAGATAATTTAAAATTTATTTTTAGTTAAAATTATTATAATACACCATTAAAATCAATATAATATAATTTTTATTTTAGTTAAAATTATTATGATACAGAATTTTATATATATATATATATATATAAGGCGCTTACCATCCTACTAAAATCTTAAGCTGTTAGTAGATGCGCTACTTTAATCTTATAAGCACCGTCCCCAAACCCCGTGTGTACGGCACGAGCCCTTACCTCATATATATATATATATATATATATTATGTGTATAAGTAAATTCCATCTTTCATTGTATATATTTTTACTTATTTATTTTTTCACATCAATTTAATAATAAAATTTAATAAACATAAATAATTATTTTTAAAATTTATAATATTTTTATAAATAAAATTTATCAAATACTAAATTAATTTATTTCATATCTGATTATTTTTTTCTAAAAATTACAATATTTTCAAATTCGCCTTATTGAACTGCGCCGTTCTCAATCGGCTGGTGGTTTCGTGTCAACGCTCTTGAAAGGAGCGTGAAGCGAGTATTCTGATTGGATCTGGGGCTCTTAGGTTTTTATTATTGTTATTATTATTATTATTGTTTATAATTTACAGAGATCAAAGGTGCAGAGAAAGGTGGTCAGGCTCAGGCGACTTTTGTAATTTAGTTCAATTCCTAAACTACCCTTTGCCTGCCCAAACCAAAGGGAAAATACGAGGGTTTTCAAGTAATTACGAAGAAACATCTTCCGATGGCAACGTTTTCGAAGCTGGATCTGCCGGCACGAGATATTGGGTGGGGGGGCTTGTTTAGGTTCTATAAATATCGAGACAGTTTTTGACGGTTAAGATGTGTTGTTCTCCAAAACAAGCCGATGAAAAATTCAATCGGAGATGTCGACCAATTAGGGCTTGCGCATGCAAGTCACAGTGACGCGAAAACTTGGACTAAAGAAATAAGAACAACCAATGCCAACAGTTGCGTGCATGTTGAAAAAAGAAACATGTTTTATTCAACAGCTGAACCAGTGAGAGAGGACATTGATTTTAGATGAAAAAAATCTAAAGACAGGTTGCCCAATCACGAATGACTTTATGAAACTGCATTGTAACCCTGCCGCCCCTTTCGTTGTTATTTGGAACGAAAATCACTTGGGCAAAGTTTTGAGAGAAGTCTCAATTTATTGTCAAGTACGTTGGTGGGGTTTCCACTCATCGCTAAAAGTTAAGTAAACGTCTGATTGCATGATAGATCCATGCAATCCTTTAACAAACAGAGGAATGCAAAAGCAAAATTAACGTTTAATCATTGTACCGTTTGACAAGGAAAGCAAGGCAAAATAATTGCCCCCACACTCGACAATTCACACAAAAATATTTTATCTTCAAGACATGCAACCTAACTCCTCCAAATACGATGTTTCGATTGTTTAAAACGTTCCATTTTGAAAATTTTCCTTCCAAATTTGTTTTCATTTTCTATGTTAATCATTGCAGCTGTCGAAGGAAATATGGGATATGTCTCTCTCTAACATAAGATTTTGCAAGTAACAGAGAGCGCCTTGAAGTGAAAATGAACGTGGGGAAAAAAGAAAAAAAAAAAAAAGAAGTGGGTGGTTCTAGAGAGGATTGAAAATTTGGGTATTTGTCGAAAACAGAGAAGGGGGCACGTTTTCCTTAAATGGTCTACATATAATATTATTATATGAGATTTTTTGTTTTTTTTAAGGACTCCGGATAGATGCTATTATAACATAGACCATAAATCTATGAAAACTAGTTTAAGAATCTACTCGTATTAATAACAATGGGATCATTTTCTACTTCTTTATGGAAAGAAAAAAGAGTCCACAGAACAAATATTGTAGAGCGCCACTCCACCAATGGGCTACAAAGCTGAATGGCCTAATCAAGGAAACATGCTTAAATTTGCTATAAATTATTTAGCAAACCAAATACATTATAACATTAATTAAATAATTGTTTTTACTGGTTCCGACTGAGGGCCAAAGTACCATCGTCTAATTTATAAGACAATACATTATAAAAATTTTATTTTTATAGAAGACCCACTAACCATAGTAATCAATAAATAATTAACTAATTTATAAGGTTTAGGAGACTTCTGCAAAATATGTTTCCAGTGTTACTTGTCTCTTCTTAAATTTGACGTGGAGCTGGATCCCACTTCTGAAGTTTTACAATGCAAAAAGAAATTATAGCATGCAGCTATAGGACAACAATCATTATAAATGTTTAATTCCTTAGTTTTATCAAAAGGATTACCTATGAGTGAAATTTTACTAAAACTAAACAGTTGCATAAATTAGAGGAGCGGATCATAATTAATTTAGAAAAAAATAATGTGTTAACTCACTTAATTACAATAAAAAGGTATTGATGTAGTATCTAGAAACAGTATGAAATATATTCATAAACTAATAATTCATTGATTTTTTTAATTAATTAGTGTCCGTTAAATTATTGTTACATTTTGGGGTAATTTGGACATATTAATGAGAAAATGTGATTTTCATATACTTCTTTTGAAATGTTGAGCTATCTCCCTTTGTTAGTTCCGACAAAATTATATCTATTTTACGGTGGAGTACTTGTGATGACCTCATAATTATAAAGATAAATATTAAATACGTAGTTATTGTTACGATATGATACTTATCATCGGGGTTCCACCATCAAACTAATCCAATTAGCTCCTGCCTCTAAATTATTTTTTAATCAATTTATTGGCAGTTTGCAACCCTCTCCATTCAACAAATGGATCAGTTGACCGTTGCTTGACCCTTGTCTTGATTTTTTCCCACTCTGCCCAATGCTCAACGGCTAGCAAACTGGTTGCTGTTGGGCTGGTAAATGGTAAGCTCCCCTCAGGCTCATGCCATGCATACAAAATATTGTTTCATTTCACTTAACCCATAATGCTGACGGAAAATATTGTGCGCATCTGTTCAAATTATAGCGTTATTACAAAATGTCGTTATATAATAAGAAGATGATAAAAGAAAAGTTAAAAATAAAAGCATATATATATATCTTATTATATTATAAATAAATAACGGCAGTTAACTTGAGGGGTGTTAACTGCGAATAACAGGATCAATCCTCTCGTGAGGAGAGAACTCAATACCTGGGGGCTTGGGGAATGTAACTGAGAAGGGGCCTTTTTTCCATCACCACTTACGCAACCCCGTGTGAACTGTGAAGCCTAATACAACAAGTAGTTTCTGTTCTCTCTCTCATATGATGTGTAAAGTGAGCTCAAACGAAAATCACTTTGCTTGCCTCTGTAGGTCTAGGCTTTTATATATTCAAAAATTTCAAGGATTCATTATAATATAACCCCTCTCTTTCCTCTTTCTGGGTATTATTATTAGTATTATTATCATTATTATTATTTGCTGGCAGAAAGGATTGGCGATGACAATTCACAAGTTCTTTTCCCTCATCTCAAGACACCCCACATCTGAAGCAACACACCACGCACAAAAATTGTCTACTAAAGAAAACCAAAGCAAAACCTTTTTAATATATTTATGCGGAAGATGTATATATACAGCTGTAAGGTTCAAGAAAATAATTATAATACATTTAAAATTTTTGATAAAAAAGACAATAAGACTCTTTTTTTTTAAAAAAATTTATAATATCCGTTGTGGATACTGAATAGTAACTAAAAAAATTAATTTTAAATTTTTTTAAGAAATCAAAATATAATTTAAATAGTTCAATTCATCTAGTAGATTGATAATATTAGAATAATTTTAATGTGTAAAATAATTTTTAGAGTATAAATGATTATATTTTATTTTTATAATATATTATATTTATTATAAAAATTTTAAATAATCTTTATGTTAGATAGTTTTTACAATTAATAAAATATATCTCATATATTAATAAAATTAAATTATTTTATACAATATTGCAAATAATTTAAGTTTTTAAATATTTATTATGATATTATGTTTTGATTTACTACGAAATTTAGTTTAATGCAATATAAGATTGTAAAATATTACAATATTTTTTAAATACTAAACTTATTTTGAAATGTATATATTTTTATGTTTAATTTAATATTATATTTCTATTTATTATAAAACATCATAGTCAAATTCTTAAGTTTACAGAGTCAAAAGATGTTATAATAAAAAAGAAGTCTTGGTGTCTCTTATTAAAAATTTAAAATCTATGTGATCATTTTCTCAAACTTAGAGATATAGAAGTCATTTTCCCTTTTTATATATATCGAAGCCAATAACACAAACAAAATATTATCAATTACCCCTCTTGAGATTCAATTATTTATCTCATAAATGGGTATAATTATAAAATAAGCACAAAGGTTTCCAAAAGTATCAGGTGTTTGAATCATTTAACAAAATTTATAAAATCACTTTATTTGCTCTTGAAATTTTCACGCTGAAAATATTTTGGTTACTCGATTTATATCGATATTTTGAAGGTAATATGAATTTCACTCTCTCTTTTCATTTTCTTTTATCTTTATTAAAAAAAAATTAATTATCGTCAAACCGTTATTGTGGACTACCATCAACATCATCTCCTTCACAATACAATTGAAGCAAAATAAAATAGTGTGCAAAATCAGTTGGACCGCATGTGAACCGATACAATTAAATTACTTGAGTGCCAGTGAAATTACTTAAATGATCAGAATTATATATATTTGGACGAACGGTCAACCATTAAGAGGGGGTAAAAGACGAATGTTTCTCAAATCTTCCGATATATTTTATGAATAACCAAACCTCATGAAAGTTATGCAATAATACCCCTGACATAAAATTTTATTGGGTTTGTTTGATTATTTGAGGGCGGAAGCTTTCCCATGATTAGAGAACACAAGAAGAAAAAGTGATCCACAATAAAAACCCAACATCTAGTCCTAACCACTCTATAATAATCTTGGGAAGATTAATTACAAAAAAAAAAATCAATTGACGATTATTAATCATTCGTTCATTCCCCATGACACGAGATAAGTTTATTCCTCTTGGTTTATTGGGGCTACAAGCCATGAATTTTTTTTTTTTTTAAAAGGCTATATGGTAAAATAATCTATGATTTGGGCGCCGCATAGGAACGTGCAAGAAAATTGGTGGATAAGTGCAATTGGGCCGGCTACATCACACATCCGCCGCCAATCTGAGGTCACCCGATCCTTCAGTTTTATCAACTCCATCATAAAAGAAAAAATGCCCGTCAAATTTGATCCTGATACAAATGCGTGCATCCCTTATTTGGGAATTTTATTAAGTTATAATTTATGTACGTTATAATTTTTTAAAACATAAGTAGATCTTATTATTTAAATAATTTTTTATATAATTTTTAAAAATATAAATTACATGAACTGTAACTTTACAATCTCCTTATTTAGACGTATATTGTGCGTATTGTCCGACTGACTTTTATTTACACGCTGCTTTCTTTGCTCGTTCTGTTCAGCGTTTTCTAGTTGCTGTAACCCCGCAGATTATATCGTAATCGAATGCATATTAAGATGTGTTTGAACCGTAAGAACAGACCACATTATTTATTTTTTATATATAAAGGAAAAAAAAGAGTGAGAGAGAAAAGAAAAGGAAGAGGCGTGCCAGGTGACCTTCAAATTCGGGACGCGGGTTTTAATCAGGCAAAGATTAGGCCAATGGATGCCGTTTTAACAAATTATAAACCACATTCTGTCTGCACCCCTTTATATTCCGAAAAGCGCCATTCAGTTTCTAGAAGCTCAATTACCAGTTTGGCGTCGTTGCTAGTATTAAATAAATTATCAGCAACAAGCCAGTTTTATATTTGCAGAAAAATTATTTTATTTTATTATTATTATTTTTTTTAAAGTCACTTGCTGTTGGTCTAAGTGGTAGATAGATTGAATACTGTTCCGATGTTTCTTGATTGGCTCATGGTGGCAATAACACGATAATTACTTCATTTGTGGGGCTTTAGGATTTCCTGCCACATCGTTAGCGTGCTCCTAACCCTAAAGTCAAAGTTATGATCCCTCCGCATAGTCATAACGTACAAACAACTCTAGCGTAAGAACGACACTGAAATCCGGTTCCTTCTAGGTCTCGAGAAAATAATCTCACTTCTATTTAGCATGCAAAGCTCCAAACAGGAGAGAAACCACCTAACGGCTTCCTCAAATCAATCATCCATTAATGGGATTGTGAATCGCTTCTTTTCTCCTCAGCGTTGATATGTGAATTTTTCTCTTTTGGAAAAGAAAGAGAATTATTGCAATAATGAAGAAGTAGAATCAAAAGAAAATAAGAGAAAATAAAAATAAAAATATAAAAATATAAAAAAGAAAAGAAGAAATGAGGAAGAGGAGGAAGAATAAGACGAAAGAGAGAATTAATAATAACAGCAGCAACCACTACGACAGTAATGACAACAATAAAAATATAATAATAATAAATTAAGAACATTTAATAAGTTAAAATAATTTATTTTAATTTTAAATAAAATAAATTCATTAATAAAAATACAATTTTTATTTTTATTTTTATATTTAAAATAAATAATTTATTTTAATTTTTATTTTTTACCAACATCATATTTTATTTAATTTTAATAAAAATTAAATTCCAACCAACTGCAACTCAAAGGACTCCGCTGTAACTCAGGAGCCCTTTGAATTTTAGTTCTTCAAATATCGCACCATTAATGGATCCCGCGAGTTGAAGTTGCTTTCCCAATTATCCATTTGTCATTTTCGATCTGGCTGTCCCCAGCAACGCAAACCTAGAGACAATCTGTCACATTCCTAAATTTGTGTTTGGTACTCCGATGAGTGCTGACGGGAGAATGCTTGTAATACTGGATTGTGGGTCCCCGTCGTTTAGTCCACTCCATTCAACCCACGTGTCTTCTCCAACTTGCAGTATTCTAGTTGAGTTCTACCTTTTTATATATATATATATATATATATATATATATATATAGACAAAAGGGAAGGAAATAAAAGATTTTAGGAATGCATCTTTAAAAAAATGTTTTTAGTTTTACAAAATTTGAAAATAATTTATTTTTTAAAGAAAACATAAACCTTTTTTTAATATTAATAAAGTTTAGATAACCATTAAATATTAACAATTATTCTTTATTATTACTCAAATTCAAAAAAAGCAAAGCAAAACTAGAAAATAATCTTTTAGTGAAATGCCACATCATGCGGATATTTTCAACCACAACTCCATCAAAACAATAACCTTTCCACTCATTAAACAACAGCTTCACTCTTGATAAAATTAAACCAAGGCTAAATGCGTCCCAGCCTTCAATGAAAGAAACAAGACAATTTTCCCTGTTTTCCATTTAAAAAAGTATTTCATGAAAAAAGACGATAGAGAATACTATTTCCATTCTAGAAACATCGTCTTCATTTTCTAAGCCATTTATAAAACATAGCAAAGAAGCTTGAGTAAAGCTCAAGAAAAAAGAAAAATTTCAGAGTCTATAACCAAATCTCTTTTAACTAGGATGCGAGCCTACAGCCAGTTAGTTAACAGCCGACAGCCCTATCACTAAGCTACTGAGAAATGCCGAAATTCCCTTCTTTGTAGAACTTTTTTTTTTTTTAATTTATTTTCAGCAAGCTTAAAACAACTAACTGATCATAGCATTGTGAAAATTATGCCTTCTAGTTTTCAACAGTAGAAACTCTATACTTCGGGCACAGCTAGAGGAAATTTTTACTGGCTTTCATAGTGTCGACTTTGAATTGAATGAGTCACTTGCTCCATTGAAAAATGTACAAAACCCCTATAGACGATAAACAGTAAAGTGAAAATAATAATCTGAACCATTAGATTATTCATTGTCAATGAAGCCAGAGTAATTAGCTCTCTTATTATATAACTATTAAAAATTATTATTATTATTATTATTATCATTATAATAATAAAAAAGAGAGCTAAAGCTGTCTCACAAGCAACATGGGATACGGCCTTTTGTGTATTATGTATATGTGTGTTTGTGTTAATTTAACAAAAGCATTGTTACTTGTTAAGGCGCTGAAAAAGAAAAGACTATAAACTAATCATGTGGGGGTCCAATGGTACATGAGCCATGTGATATCATTGGGATGGAGGGGGAAACAATAAACAACTGCTTAAACAGCAAATTCAATGTATATAATAATGCAAGTGATAAATAAATACAACTAGACAATAAATTAAGCGATGAATTTATTATCTATTGTTCCAATCAAAATGGGCACTTGAAAGAAAATATAACAAGGGATGGATGAGAATTTTAGAATTGAGAGAATTAGGCCAACATCTTATTCTTGGGAGCTTCAAATGGGGAATTGAGACAGCATACATTGTAGAACTCAATGGGCCTAAATCTGCGGATGCATATACATTGACAAACTAGCTAGTGAGACTTTCCTAATTTGCATATACATTGACAAACTAGCTAGTGAAACTGTTCCTAATTTGCATATACATTGACACTGTTCCTAATTTGCATCTGTGAAGGGCAATCAAATGATCTCATAAAGACAGTATTGTTAATAAAATGACAGCTTCTAGAGCTAGAACTGAAATGCAGCCACATGCTACATTTTTGGAGCAGATTTAGATAATTAGGACATCAAGATGAGAAAAATGCGGCGTTTATAGATTATATATTATCCAATGGTAGACAAAAGTAAGCGTTTAGAACAAGAATACAAGATTTATATTCTTTGGCAGGAACTCTTCATACAGTTAGAGCTGCAAATTCACTATGCCAAAAAATTAGGTGTGGATCCCAGTTTTCTAGGCTGAGATGTAATTCACTGACTCTTAGGTAAAAAAGCGAGAAGGCTTCTAGACAGGATAAGAGTTCATGAATCAAATTAGCCATACAATTCATGGATAAAGAAACTAGTTTTGAAGGTCAAATTCTTCTTTGTTCCATGTCTTGTTTCCTTCATGTCAAGTTACAACAATATTTAGCATCCTAATCATGAAAATGAACAATTCAAGTTGAACCCACAACCATGTCAAGGAACAGAAGCAAGAAAGAATGTACTAAGCCATGCATGAACAGCTACGAAAATGTTCTGTTTCTTGATTGAACAATAAACCTAAAGCTCATAGACAATTAGCATAAGAGACCACAAACAAGAAAAGTCAAAATAATCATAATCCAAAGCTGTTATTAGGCACCTTTGCAACGAATATCCCGCTGCAACTCCTTAGCACCTCCAAGCAGTGGCCAAGATAAGCTCTTTCCGATGCCAGCAGAGAACAAGCGAGGACTGTCTCTTCTCAACATGGAAACCCTTAACTGGAGTCCGTTGCACCAAACAGTCAGCCTGGGATTCAGTAAAGTTACTAAATGTCAATGGAGCAAACCCAGATTGCATAAACAGACTCTTCCAAGGAGGCAATCTCTCAGGAGAACGGTGGCGTCCCAGTACAATCTTTTCAATACAAGGATAAACCAAAAACCTCTCAATCTTCTGCAAGGCATCTGCATTCACATTCACAGCATCCAGCGATTCAAGCAGGCATGAGTATGACTGAAGTGCATGAATCATATGGTGAGGAAATGGAACATCTGTTCGATCACAGCCTCTATCCAAAGAAACAACAATCATGGGTTTAAGTTGCTTTACAAAGCGAAGCACCAAAGGAAAGGTTGCTGGGTAATTACAGAAGGTGCCAATTGGGAGATTCACAGCAGTTGCCTCATTTTCTAATCCCCGAAGAGGTAGTACCAAAGAAGCAGAATTTAAAGCTTCAAGGCTTAAAATTTCAAGCTCAAATGGCATATTGATTTCACTTGCAAAGTGCTTCAAATTTTCTTGAGTGAAGCAGAGCTCAAGTTCATCATGTGTAGACGGAGAAGCAAATGCAGTGATTTTAAGCGAAGGAGGGCCTTCACTTCTCAAAACAAGCTCCTGCATAAGAGAAGCCCACTGCCCACCATATCCAATATCAAAATCTATAATGTGGATTCTACCACACCCTTCAAAGGCTTCAAGAAGTGCTTGGTTACAAGTGAAATTAGCAAACTGAAGAATCGGTGAGATTTCGGAGAAAGATTTGTAAGCACTAATCTTGAAAATGATACTATAACCGGACAAAGCCAAGCTACTATTATTCATATTCCTGTGGAGAAGTAACTGTAAGGCCTCCTTGAAATAAAAAGCAGCCCTCTGAAAAGGCTTACCAATTGGTGAGAGCTGGTGATTGAGCCGCGCCAATATCCCTTGCGCGTGTAAAGGATTACCTGTTTCGATCAGCTCTGAGGCCTTGAAAATTTGGTCAGTTATTGCCTGCTGAAGCTGCTGATTTGCCAATTCATCGTTTGCCAACTTCTGCTTTGTTGCAGTTGCTGTCACGCCCATTGTTTCCCTTTGTTGTTGAAGCATTTGAAGTTGCTGTCGTCGAAGAAATAGCTCTTGCTGCCCCGAATCTGAAAATGGGACCTTTTGATTGGGCCCAAGATTAAGACGTTTCGGTGGGGGCGGTGCTGTTGATAAAAGTTGATGCTCTTGCATTTGAGCATATGAAAGTGGCAAGAATAAAGCTGGATTTTGTGTATACTGAGCTTGATTCTGATTAAATAGCAGCTGAGAATTCAGTATCTGTGGCTTCTCATCCAAAGCTTCAACCGGCTGCTGTTGAAAAACACCAGGAGGAGGCAAAAGATTTGCAGCAGCTGCTGTTGAAAAAATGTGACCCTGGTTTGACACAGAACCGAGCCTTGCATTGTTACCAACAAAATCAGGGTCAATATTACTGCCGAGCAAAGAGTTGGTACAAGTAAAAGACGTCTCGAAGCCAACGTTAGCCTGGTCCACGACTCCAAAACCTGCATTAAATTCCATATCTGGAGGCAAAATCTTGTTTATTCCGAGAGATGGGTCATCAATATCACCCATAATGAGCCTCAAAATGGACTGTTCTTGATTAGGTGAACCAGACAACACACTCTCCCAATCTTCCATTCCCAAGCCTCCACATTTTTCAGCAGTGTTGATTTCTACCGATGGGGGGTTGCTGGAGACATTAGCTGCAGCTACGCCGGTGGTGTCGGTGGTGGAAGAGCCGCCACCACCGCCGCCCACCAGTGAGGAAGACAGTGTTGAGGATGACGTGGGTGTGCTGGGACTTGTTCGGTTATCAAGCACTGATGTGGGCTCTGTGGTACTTCCTCCCCTGTTGGGGTTGTTAAGCAGCCAGTTTTGCTTTTGCCTTAGCTTTAGCTGTTGCTGTAACAACAGTACTGAATCTGAAGATGAAGAAGAGAAATCTAACGCCCCGTTCCCTTGAAAATCCTCAAAGGCTAGGGGCATGGCCCTTACGTATCTAATAAACTCCCAACTACAAAATTACACACAAAATCACTCCACTCTCGCTCCAGTTTTCGAAACTTTAGAAAGCTAAAAAAGAAAAGAGATTAATGAGTTAGTTTGTTTGTATACTAGCAAACAAGACACAAAGCAACAGAAATCAAATCAGAGTTCCTAAAATTTACATGCACGAAGCCACAGCTCAAGCTTCTTTGACTCCTTTGCTGGCCCAGTAACTCAACGACCCAGCAGAACAACAGACATCGTTTGGTTTGATAAGCTTTGCTATCTTCTGATGTTGGTGGTGCATGAACAAGTTTTGTTCTTTGGCTTGGCTCCTCTTCGTTTCTCCTCCTCTCCTCTTCTTTCTTTGATCTCTGTACATATGGATGCGTGCTACTCATAAAAGTGGTAAAGTGCGCTTCGCTCTCTCTCTCTCTCTCTCCTTCGCCCTTTTCTCTCTCTCTTTTCTTTTTCATTTATATTTTTTTTTATGTGGCTTTTGTCTGTTGACGAAATTATCTCGGCTAGGGTTTCTGTCACGATTACCATTCCCACCGGCAATATTTAGCGCGTACATAAATTATATTAATTGGGAAAAAATTACCAAAAAAATTTCAAAGTAAAATTCGATCCTCTTTTATATATATAAAAATTAAAAAAAAATTCCTAATAAAATTTGTAAGTAAAATTCAATCTTTTCAAATACAAACACATATAATTTACTGATCGAAAATGATATGGCTAGCATTAGTTCATGACTATTTATGAATAGTATTAAAATTATAAATTGATTAAACAGTAACATGTGATAATATTTTTTTGGAGTCAATAAAAAATGAATATGATCCCTCAATATATCAAAACTCACTTATTTATTATGAAAAGTAGATAAATGTCATATATATTAGGGTCATGATATCTTTATTCCTTAAATTTTATAAATTCATCGTAATATAAAAAGTTAACTATAAAAAGTCATATTATTTTTAATAATTCTAAATTAAGAACAAACATAAAAAATTAAATAATTAATTCCCTATTAATATGATTATTAACTTTAATTACACTAATAAAATATATACATAGTATCTCATTAAATTTATTTACTGTGGAATTTATGCTATTTATCTCAGTAAATTTATTGGATGTGAGGATGATATAATGGATTAGTTGTTTAAATTTTTAAAAATAATTTGAATTTTTTAAATAAATTTCGGTGTTACGTGTGAGTTCCAAATTCGGTCAAGGTTCAATATTTGAGTGGTCTTTTTTGGATTTGGAAAGAGGTGCAGGACCTATTTGGTTAAGAAGGACGGGTTATGTTGTTATTTTAGGAAACGTAAAGGGGGCCATACGTTGCTATCCCCACTGTCAATCTTGCTCTCAGAAGTCTTGGAATCGTGGTGTGTTGTGCACGCTCCACTAAAGAGCGTGCTCAATGCTCTTTGGTCTATTACTTAACTTTTACAGAGATCAATGATTCAGAGAAAAGGTTAACTAGCCTCAGATTAATATTTTTTGTAATTTACCAGCATCCCGAAAGTACCCTTGCTTCTCTAGTCAAGTCTGGTCAAACTTTTGGTGAGGTACTCGGGCGTTAAAGTAATTACAAGGAAACATCTTCTGATCATCTGGTGGCCTAGTTTTCGAAACTGAATCTGACGGCTGTGATAGTTTCAAAAAATAAAAAAGAAAAAGGAAATCATCATGCGGTTATGATATTTTTCTTGAACATGCATGTGTGGCTGTCATCGGCTTTTTTTTTTCTTTTTTTTTTCCCCTGTGGGTTTTATTTCTCCAGAATTTGTATGTGTTAAAATAAAAAAATGCAAATCGAGGGAGTTTCGAGCAATGAAATTTCACCAATGAAACTTGTTGATGCATATACTCGAAAACATAGGAAATTCCGTGAACATTTTTCTTAAATACAAATACGGCTGATGAAAATTAAATCTGGAGCAGAGATGACGACCTAATGTCAACAGTTATTGGTTGGATGAAACCCCCAAAAAAAAAAAAAAAAGGTACGACAACAACCTGAGGAGACACTTGATATTTAAGGAAAAAAAAGGACAAATAATCCAAATTACAAATAGTAAATAACATTTTATATTAACGGCGCCAGTAGCCGCACCCATCATTATATTATCGGTTGTGTGAAAGCTATCAAAGTACTTTGGTGGGGTTTTCTTTCTTTCACTAGCAAAGAATTCAGCAAATGTTGTTTGCATGACAGATTCATGTAATCCTTTAGCAAACATAGCCGTGGAAAAGCATGATACTACGGGGCTTTGGCTTTGGATTAATATCTAAACTCTGCCCTTTCGAAAAGGAAAGGAGGAAATAAAAAAATTAAAATAAAAAAAAATCTGGTTCAAAATAAGCAGTATTACTCTTCCAGATAGAGTCGTACTACTTCGACGTGCATTTTATAATCTCCACTTAAAAAATTTTCTTTTAAAGTTGCTTTCGTTTTTTTGTTTTTTTTTTTTTCCGATTTCTATTATTGCAACTCTCGGAGGTAACATGGGCTTGGCTCAGTCTAAATTGGTTGAGGTGATATAATCTCTCTTTTGTTTCTTCTCGATCGAACCTACCATTTTTAGCTACGAAATGAAGAGAAAATGGGAATGTGACTTAAAAAAAGAAAAAGAAAAAAACAGAAACAATGTAAGCAAGGGTATGAATGGAAAATAAAGAGGTGGGTGGATTGAACGTCCAGGCAACATTGAAATTTTGGGTTATTAATTGAAAATAAAGAAGGGGACAGGCTTAGGTTTGCTATAAATTGTTCAGGAAACCATGATTTGGACATGTCAGTGAGGAAAAGGCATTTGTTTATCACCACCCTCCTAGTCCCCCATGTGATGCCTAACAACAAGTTTCCATTTCTCTCTCGTATGATGTGTAAAGCGACCCAAATCAAAAACAAACTCACTCACTCACTCACTCACTTTGCCATTCAAAATTTTCAAAGTTTGCTGTAAACCCTCTCTCTCGTTCCTCTTTCCTCTCTCTGGTTTCTACTTTTATTTTCAAATTTTTGAGGTGATGACATGTCACTTTCCCTGATTCTCCCCATCTCGGCTTCAGAAATAAATAACCACATAAAATGTCAATCTCAACTCTCCCGGCTCAAGCTTCCTCCGCACCACAAGCAGAACCAAGCACAAACAAAACATTGCCAACTTGATAAAACCAGAACAAAGCAATAAGGCCTAGTTTTTTCTTTTCTTCTTCTTTTCCCTTTTCTTTTTTTTTTTTTCCTTTCCCTAACCTCGACAAATCAACATATTTATTAATACAAAGATAAACAATTACCCAAGAGTAATTAACCTTACCCCTTAAGATAACTAGTGAAGACGCCAATAAGGAAATTCAAAAAAGGATCTAATAAGAACTTGTTCAATATATATATATATATATATACCAAATTAAATATAATATGATAGAAGAGAGTTTGATTGAATTGTTTAAAATTATATTTGGTGTTGTATTGTCTTTTATTTTATTTCGTGTGGCAAGAGATTGGAATGCATTATAAATTAAATTTTACTATTATAATAAGTAAAAATAAATAAAAATTAGCTATGGATTATTTTAATTTAACTAGTGTTGGTATTGTCTTTTATTTTATTTCGTGTGGCAAGAGATTGGAATAGATTGCAACCTAAGTTTGACTATTGTAATAATAACCAAATAAATAATTAACAATTGATTATTTTAATTGAATTAAGTGTTATATTCTCTTCTGTTCGATGTAGCAGGAGATTGGGATAGATTAAAAATTGTATTTTACTATTATAATAATAACAAAATAAAAAAAATTAGATACTGATTATTTTAATTAAGTTAGTTCAAATAAATAAATAAATAAATAATTATTATTCGTATAATAATTCAAGTTTAATGTTAAATATTCTAATAATTTGCAACTCAACGAAAACACATAAACATTAAAATTAATATTCTTATTATTTAATTTATAAAAACATGTCTTAAAAAAATAGTTTAAAATTTGATTGCTGAGTATTTCTAATCCGAATGATATTATTTAAATATTTAATCTCTCTGACTAGCATTAGCCTCTAATCCCAATTCTCTCCGTCTGTAATAATCTTCGGGAAGATTAATAAAAAAAATAAAAATAAAAATCGGTTGATGATCGTCGTTCACTGTCCATTCCCAGAAACATGCACGTCTTTTATTTTATATAATTTTTTTTTTTTGGCTTTCGGTTCGGATTAAAACAATAAAATAAATTTACAATCGGGTACCGTTAGTGCTCCAAATGGATCACCGCTGAAGGAAATTGGCGAAGAATAAGTGCAACTGCCAACTGGCCCGGGATACGTGAGGGCTGGGCGGTGCCGGCCAACTTGAGATCGCGGGCCCTTCGGTTGCAGCAGCGGTAGGCGATCCCGTTCCAGTCAGCCGTGATCAAATAAATATTCACGTCAAAATTCAAAAAAGTGGGTTGATGCAACAAGTGCATGCATCCGTCGAATTGAACATACGTTGTATTCGACTTGTATTCAAATTTTCGTTGTGTCTTTGGTCGTTCTTCCGCGTTTCTGGATTATTTTTATTCTTTTGTTCTGTCGCCTTCTCGTTGAAACTGAATTGTCGAATCTAGTGCATGAACTTAATTGGATTTGCAGCTTCATAAATTATTGTTGTAAGCTGGAACCGAACGCACGTTAAGCTTAATTTAAGAGTTGTGCTCCTGCCACTCCATTAAAAATGTCATTTTCAAAACCCTCTTCTAATTAAATCCCCATCCAATGATAATATTAATAATAAATTATTTCTATACATACGTACTCCAATTCCTACAGATACTTTCACCTATGATTTAATCATGTTAATTTCTCATCGCATCATAACATGGGAAGACAAATTTCGTGCCTTCTCTTCATCTGTCTGTGCGAACGCATGCGTGTATATTTTTCACTTTATTGACGGCTCATGATATTTTAGTGTTCCGCATTTCCTCCCTCTTTTATATCCAATAATTTTTTTCATATTTAGCTTCAAGATTTTGTGTTTTGTTTCTCTCTTACTCTTTACGACGAAACTGTAATGGATCAATCGGAGAAATTGTTTTCAGGAACCAAAACACATTCGTCTATAATTTATAGAAATTTTGAAAGCATCCCCAAGTGCAAAACAAAATCTTGATTCATTGCAAAAATTATTTAATCTTTTACAATAAAGGAAGAAGACTACGGGCTGGTTAGTTGTCTTGACTCTTTTTCAATTTTCAGCTTGAAACACAGCAATTATAGCCCAAAAAGTGGTTTCTGTTTGCACATCGAAACCTTAAATGCTGGAGAACCCAATTGTTTTTGCAGTAGCACAGACACAGTGAATCAATTATGGGCTAGGCCGATCTCACAAATATTGTCACCCGCGATGGGCTGGATCAGCGTAAACTGCTCATACGTAGCCATTCTCAGATAACATGACATTGATATCACCGGAGTATAGGGATTAAGGGCTAGGTCCAGGCTTTTCTAAGTCCAGGCTGAAGAAGAAGCCGAAGGTGTTGGGTCTGGGGGGGCTCACTGCGGGGCTGGGCTCGATTTGGATATTTACTTATTTTTCTAATTTTTAAAAATTGTAATAATAATAATAAGTTATTAAATTAACAATGAATTAATAAAAATAAATATTTTAAAATAAAATAATAAATAAATCAAATGAAGTAAATAAAAGTTTATCGGATCAATTTTTCTTAGTATCGGGTTTTCTAGTTCAATCATTCTCTTAATTAACTAACACTTAAAAAAGAGAATTTGAATTATAATTTAAGTTTTTAAACTCAGTATTGATATATAAATTAGAAATTTAAGTTTTTTTTATTAATCTTAAACTTAAATTTATAATCCTAATTATAAGCTTATTTTTTAAAATAAAAGGCTTGAACTGGCTCGATTTTTTTTTCCCCCCAAACCTTTGCCGAGACCCCTCGTGTATGAGGTAGTTGTAGAGTGAAGCATGCGCAATAAATTACGGGTTATGATTTCATTAGCTAGGTTGTTGGGATGTAGATAATAAAATTATGACACGTGATTTATCGTGCGTAACACGCTTAGCTAACTTTTATGTCTCATTTTTCACGTACATATTTACTTACATAAGACGATGTTAATGAGGTGGCAGAGTTTATTTATTTATTTATTTTTTGATAAGGTGGCAAAGTTTATTTGGTCAACGAACTTGTGCACCAGGCAAGCCAGAGAAGCAAAATTTTAGAATTATTATTCATTGAGTTGCCGGAGAAGCAAAACCTAACAACAACACCGTATAACTTCAGAAGATTTGGTAATTAACTCGCTTGTTACATAACAATCAATGAATTAAAAACGTCGAGTACAAACATTGACACGTCAGGTGAACTAAATTTAAAAGAAAATTAAAGGGTTAATCCAATCTTCTTTAATCGGCAACTGCACGGCGACAATAGCTTATATATATGTATGTACGTACGTACGTGCGTATGTATAGTGCTTACAACCTATTCTCATCTCCTTAATTTTATGTTAGATTTGAAATTTCTCTTTCAGTTTCTTCAAATTTATTTTTTCGCTTCCGATTTTCCCTTTTTGGTAATTGACTGATTTTCATTACCTTTCCTTACCTTTTCGATTTTGATACCATTGTTCGTTCAATTGAATTGATTTTTTTTATTCATTTTTTTCTTAAAAAAAAAAATCGTATCATTGATCTTAGGGTTTTGTTCTCGTTCTGCAGGATAATTAACGACAATGAGTAAAAGCAGCTTCAAGATTGAGCATGAATTCGGTGCCTTTTTTGTTTTTTGAAAAAAATTTGCTCACATGTTTAAAGACAGCCCAATTAAAAATTTAAAATGTCTCAATTGCTGTATTTGCAGAAAAAAGGCGTGCTGAGGCCGAAAGAATTAGGGAAAAATACCCAGATAGAATTCCGGTGAGAATTCGACTTTATCTTTTTAATTTTATCTAGTCTTACTCATTATTTTGATGCGATGTGATGTTATGATCATAGTTCTGTTTTTGCCGTTTGATAGTATTTAGTACTCTTCCTTCGTAGATTTAAGTGGTAGAATGAATAATGCGCTTGCTTTGCTTAAGGTGCATGTTAGTTGCATTTGTGACTTGTTGAATTTCTTTTAGCACTCATCTTATGGCTAACATTGTTGGGTATGGTATGATTACCTTTGTTATAATACAAGATTAAAGTTATGCTCAATTGATAGAAATTTCTCCTGGCGATGTTTATATTGTTGACGGTTGATATGTATTTGTTTTTGGCTTCATATCTGAAATCACTAGAGAAAATGCCGAGCACCCGCCAGATATTTGTTGCTTTAGAATATCTGAAATCAGCAGCAAGTCTGTTAGTCATTTGCTTGTTTCATCTGTGCTTGGCACCCCCTAGTATGTTGTGTGTTTTAGTCCAGGTAGATCATTCTGCTGCTGGGTCCATGGGAATGCATTCATATAATCATATCCCCTGCTGAAGAGAGTGAATTTGCTAGGTATACTGTGGTGCTATTCAGTAACTTCACAGTATTCTGCTTGGATTTAGAAAGAGACCATAGAAAGGAGAGATGCTATTTAAAATAGTTAAGGCAGATGTTCATATTTGTGAGATTTTCTTTTGCTTGTAATTTCTATGCGGTTGGTTTTGCTTGGCCAGTGAATGTAGTTTAGCGTAGAATATTTGGAAGTTGCCTAACAGAATAATGGGTTTCATTTGGTCTTCATCCTTTGGATTGGAGCCCAAAATAACATTTTTTTCCTACCAAATCAGTTATTTGTCGTAAGCTATTGTGATAAAAGTATTTGCTTATTAGTTTGTGTCAATATTTTATTGCTCATGTAGTGATTGGTCAGTGCTCTCTACCACTTGCTTGTCTTCTACGCGAGCTTCATCGTCTTTATGCATGATACAATTGTGCCACTTATTTCAAAGGAAGTATCAAATGTTAAATTTTTATGATATCCTTTCTTAGTTATATTGATCCTTGCTTCTGTGCTGTAAATAGGTGATAGTGGAAAAGGCTGAGAGAAGTGATATTCCTACAATTGATAAGAAAAAGTAAGTACCCATTTTTTGCTGCAAGAGGATGTATCTGTGTTACCCTGATAGAGATCTAGGGATAAATTGATTGTTAATTTTGTAGTTCTCATTATGATCCTGATGATCATCAATGTATTCTCCTATGTTTTGCTTAGAGCTGTCTGTGATCTAGTCCTTATACGCCAGTTGCCTTTTCTCGTCATGTACTCCAAATTTAGTGGTTATTCATTTTGAGGCAAAGAAATTTTGGATGGAGATTGCCACTATGGGCATTCCATTTTTTTCAGTTTATATGCATGAGCTGTCATAAATTTTGTATTACTGACATGGTTACAATGTTGCAGATATTTAGTCCCTGCTGACTTAACGGTGGGTCAGTTTGTCTATGTGATACGGAAGAGAATTAAACTGAGTGCAGAAAAGGCAATCTTTATATTTGTGGACAATGTCCTCCCGCCCACAGGTATTGCATCATAAGGATTCATGCTCTTCCTTTCCCTGCTCTCCCGGTCTTCTGCCCGTTAACTTTTCCTGCTTTCCAAAATTTTGGAAAAATGGTGTCAGAAAAAGACATTCCTAGCTTTAGATGTATAAAGGTATTTAAAGTACTCCTATTTTGCAGGAGCAATAATGTCTGCCATATATGATGAAAAGAAGGATGAAGATGGGTTTCTCTATGTTACTTACAGTGGTGAAAACACATTTGGATAGCATAATCTGCCGCTGCCCTTTTCCTCTACCCAAGTTTCTTTTGTTATTCTACTCATCTTGAATTTAGTGTTTCTGCTTTCTGGCTTTGTGCCGGTCATAATCCGGCTCCTTACTTTACATGTACTTTTTAGACTTTGTATATAGCCGGTTCGAACTATGTGGTATCAGACTGATGATTGCGGATAATTTAAATTCGATGGAAGTGTGGTATCAATCCCTTGATGCTGGTCTTCCTTTTTGTGGGATTCGCTATCCTCATAAATCTTGCTCGAGTAGAGAAGAGAGAGTATAAAATCTTAAGATACGAGAAAATGAAATATTTGCCCCTTTCTAAAGAATACTCTGCAATTCAATGACAAACTTGCCTCAGAAATCTGAAGAATAGTGTGGTCTCATTTGGTGTTGAGTGGGATATCTTATAATGATTATGAAAAAAAAAAAATTGTAATTATAAAATGAAGGTTAATAATATGTAATAAATTTATATTTTAAACAATAATTTTAATAAAATCAAGAAAGATATAATAAATTTTGTATTGTATAATTATTAAATTAAATTATTTTTAAATTATAATAATTAATATTTATTAAATATTTTAATACTATTGGGTAACTAATTCTAACGAAGGCCTATATTCCCAAACCCCGAAGTAATCACAGGCCGGACTAGGATGGAGTCCAATCAACCAGCCGCGGAGTACGGAATCAGAGAGTTGTACCAAAAATCCAAAAGGGTCTAAAATTAAATTAAAATTAAAATTAAGTGTACAATTAAAATCAAAATTAAATTTGACAGATTCATCGCAACGGACAAATGTAATTAGTCAGAAGTCAGGAGCATCATGAACCATGGTGATTTCTTCCAGAAAATAAAACCATGACATGACATGATGTGCGGCCGGATTGAGTTAATGTGCAATTGCCGTGGGGACAACGGGGCCGAGTCGACCAAGACTGTTGGACTTTAACCAGACACGCCCAGTCGAGCCGATTAGCAACCACCAAAAGCCCGAATCCCCAACCGCCTGGGTACCCGAGCCTGTCGCGCCGGCGCCCTCACCCACCAGCCCGCGAATGCTTACAAATGTATGTTACCGCGACGAAACGTATCAACCCAAATGTACGTACATTTCAAAACAGAGTAAAAAGGAGATACGATGGCTGACACCCGCCGCGCATTGTGATGCAACCAAATCTCAGTCGTTAGTTAGTTAATGGAGGGGAGGATGCGTCGTGGGGTTTGAATGTGGACCGGGACCGCCGTTAGTGAAGAGGATCAAAGACATCTGGGGTCCAACTCCACGTAGCGACTGAATGCGTCACATGGGTATGCGCCACGTCACGAGTCAATTATGGCGGTATTGACGGTTCGGTCGCTCTTTTAGTGTTTCGCGCAAGATTATGAAACAAGGGATTCTGATCCATGCCACCTTGTCTCCTCAATCCTCTATGTAGACCCCACGCGTGTGCTCAACTGTTTATATTGGTCCCACCCACCAATGCATGCCATGAACTCTCACATGACATCGATCCATTGCGTGCGAATTTTACGGGTTATGTGTAATTGTCCTTTCCATTTCTCGAAATTTTCTTGGTATAAAACTTGGAACTAACATCACGACCCTGCCAACTTAATTCTAATCAAAATGCCCATTTGCATGAGCAAGCTACGAACAAATATCATCGAATTTTTTTTGCAGTAATTTAGAGAAGGTTAATGTCTTTCATTTTATATGTTTAACCCCAAAAGAAAAAAAAAAGGGACTTGACGAAACATCTTGTTTATATACATATTGTTTGATAAATGTAAGTATATAATTCGAATGTCTAATCTATTATTATTAACTCTTAAATTTCATGCCTAATATGTTACGATAAATAGGCAAAGAAAATTGACAGATTATATATTAAGCTATGCATACATATGACGAGACAGGGCTTCACGAAATTATATATACTGCATCTTATATGCATTCAAGTTCGGGAAACGTAATATATTGTTGAGGAAGACGCTGATCATGAGTAAAAGCTCACAAACAAGTTTCTAAAAACGTACTTTTAACTAGCTAGTAGATATTTACGTAGCCTATCCTGTAATCTTCGGAACTGAACTGGAATTAACAAAGAACAGAAGAGGTCAGAATATTTTAAAGTGAACGCAAAAATCAAGTTTTAATCTGCCCGTGGGACAATGAGCACATACAGATCATAATTAAAATTACTTTAAAGGATGTTTGGTGTTTTCTTCCCAGACCTCAAAAGGCTTCACACTTTTCGGAAGAAGTACATATAAAGATCATAGAATAATTCAGAGTGTTTAAGATTTTCTAGGGAAAAAGGCGGGCTAGGGCAAGAAACAAGGAGGACACAAAACTATGCAAATGGTCTAAAATCTAACAATATATATAAAATCTAGGTAGTTCTTGATAGCTACAAGTAGGGTCTTTTATTTAATATATTTGTTATTTTAATTTTAAAATATTATATGGTCATAATTTTCTTTTCATTCTTTATTTTATTCTTTATTACAAAAGAAAAAATCTCTTCTTAATTTGGAGTCTGCATGCATGTTCACTATTTTTCCCCTTCTCCCTCTCTCTCTCGATATGTCTACAAAGAGGGCTTTACGTTGCTTCTCGTTCACTGGTGAGGGGTCTGTTTTAATTTTCTTGGGACCCAATTGATTGAAAAGTGAAAGAGATGGGACAAATGGCAAGGCCAGCCATATCTTCAACTTCCTTTCATACTTGATACTTCTTCTTCTCACCCATACATGTTCATGTTCTTCAATAGGACCTCTTGAAACCTGCATTTAATGTTCTTACTACAAATATCACGCCAGTAGCTTCATTTCCACTAGTATTCTCCAACTGAATAACTTCTCTTCGCTATCTCATCATCCTTTGAATTCACATTGTTAGTTGACTCATCTCTTAATTAATATGTCGATCTTGTATTATCTTCTTTTTTTATTTTTAAGCCTCTCTTTATTACATGCATGCCATGCGCGGCCTCTCGGCTCCAATGTTGATGATAAGAAGCTTGAAAAGAAATATCGCATATCTAATAATAAGGTTAGTCAATATGTATATCGGATATTTGTTTGTTATAAATCATCAATAATATGATAACTAGGTATCTTCTTCTCCTTCTTAAAAATTTATTGGTTTTATGTGCAGAACGAGGAGACTAGTGACGACAAGGTACCAGTTTTGCCGAAGACCAATAAGTTTTCTGCTTTGTCAAATGAGCTTGGAGCAACAAAAGGAGACGGCGTTAGAGAGACTAGCTGCTTGGGTGATAATAATGCTCAGAAGGGCCTGAAAGACACGAAGGCTAATCAGAACATATCAGATGATGATGAAGGGCCTGAAACTACTTCAGGCACTGCTCTTAAAACTGACGAGTCTCTAGTTTCAGTTTCATGGCGTTTGCCTCGCAATAAACGTGGAGGAAAACATCCTGGTTTCAACTCAGATTACTCACCACCAAAGACACATCCTCCTTCTCACAACTGAAAAAAAAGTACTAGCTAGTTGTTAATTTGTTTTGCTCTTTTTATTATAATCCCTATACTCTTATTCTCATCTTTCCTTCTAGAGTACGCACACGAGGTGTGTATCTATATCTATATATTTTGACTCTTCCATCTAAACAGCTAATTCGGCAGAGATTAATTTTTAGCTATCCTAGCTAGGGCATTGCATTTGCCCTCCAAAAAGGCAGGCATAACGTGCTTTATGTGTCATGACTAGATAACATAAGAGTGTGTGTGTGTGTATTTCATGTGAGTTGCAGGCTTAAGGCAACTCTATACGAGTCGTCACTTATAGGGCAATGAAATGTTAATTGCACAGGAGGACAAATATCAGCGACTCATCTTGGTCGCTGATGATATATAGATAGGGAACCATAAATTGTATACAACTTCATTCATGATCGGTTCCTATCAGCTTACCCCAAATTTGGTAATCTCTTTGATTAGGTTTAATTCGGTGGAGTAGTGGGCATTCACGGTGTAGGAAATAGTGTTGATCTTGATTATCAAATTCATGCTAACCAGCTAGATAGCCAAAAAATATGATGAAAAAAACTCATTAGAAATCGCCTGCAAAATAAATTCTCTTAGTTCATTTCCATGTCCTCAGAAATTGCTCGAGTGTAAGGAAGATCGCATACATGTAATGTAAGCAATGCATGTGCATGTTCATTAGGAACGCATACGTGAGATGAAACTTACCAAAAATTGTTGTATATAATTAAAGCATAATTTCATACATTTGTTGTTAGTCTTACTATTCTCTCATCCAAATGAATAGTACTGGCTGCATTTGAAATTAAAAGTATAACGACGATCTCAAGTCAAGTGTTATTGCCGTCGTAAATGAAAGAAACCACCAATTGATCATGGGCAGCCGTTGCATGTGAGGAATGGTGGTTGGTTCTTCTTAAATAAGGACGGCATAGCTATGCATCATATCAGCTTCCAATCTTTACTGTTGATGAATATAATATTATGTCCAAGTTCTATTCATTCAAAGAAAATTTAACAAAAGATATTTTTTATCCAAGTCGTTTTATCCATGGCAGTGTGAGGCTGAACCGCCCATCAGATGAACTTATAGAGGTTTCCTACTTAATAGGTCAAAGGTTGATAAGAGTGCAAGAATCCAGACCCTTTCTGTATTTTGGATTTGACTTTTAAATTATAGGTATTGTGATTTTAAGGCCTCCGATAATGTTATCATAGATAATAAGATCGAAACGGTGTGTCTTCTTTTGATAAAATAATGAGATGAATATATGAACAAGTTAAAATGGCACTGGGTACAATGCTCCGGACCTAATGAGAGACATTAGATGCATCGATTTCAAGGGTGTCTCCAAAATCAAATAAAACACTTATATAATTCAACTGGAATTTATAATCCCAAAAAGTAATTAACATAATAAAATTATAATATTTTTTACTTTTACGATAACGAACATCCCAGATTTAAAATCCTTGACGAATGCAACATTCCATGAATGAGGCTTTTCCCAATGTGAGTATGAATAGATCTAAAATAATGAATTTTATTCCTTCTAGTTCCCACCAGACAGCCATTTCATATATGTTCCTCTGGATTTTACACCGCTTCAATCAAGTCAAATTTCTCAAGTTAGGGTCAATATTTTGACTTAAACAGAAGAAATAATTTTCAACATTTTACCCGCTAAGATCACATGATGTTAGCCTCTCTCTCTCTCTCTCTCTCTCTCTCTCTCTCTCTCTCTCTATATATATATATATATATATATATATATTTGGATTTATTTCTTTGCTAATGAACCTATCAAGCGATATAAATGTATTTACGAGTAGGTTGCCTTATACTTCGTTAAGGGTTAATATTTTATTAGGTTTTCTTTTTCTTTTTATTTTAATTAAAGAAATTGACTAAATGAGATTCGCCATCCGATTAGGCAAGCCAACTATTTTTTTATTTTAAAGTGTATATGATTTTTAAGTAATTTTGTTTGCCTGTTATCATCTGAATTTGAATATGAGAAAGACAGTGACTAGAAAAAAGATTTTAGTTTTGTCTGCCATTATATTTAAATATTAAATATAAGAATTTTGAAATCATGTTTCTGTAGATTATGCATCAGATATCATTTTAAAAAAATATTAATATTAATAATATTATGATATTAGATTTTTGTTTTTTTTGTTTTTTTTTGGGTGGTTTGCGTCAACAGCCTTGGTGCAGTCAGATTTGGAAATTATCGATTATGCTTTGGCGTCTTCTACGGAACAAGTCGCCTACAGATGATGAGCTAAAGCGACGAGGTACATGTATTGTCTCTGGTTGCGTTTTATGTTATTCTCTATCAAGCTCTGAAGCAACCAGTCATCTGTTCGTGGATTTCTCGTCTCCAAAAGAGGCTTTTGAGTTGGTTACTTGATAAATTCTCTATTTCACATCCTTTTGTTGATTCTATTGGAATTCTATTGTGAATCAATCCTTGTGCTTTCCTTTTCACTCCATTTGCAAAGTGTAGAAATTCATAAAGTTCAAACAGATTGCATGGACGACATTCGCTACTTTGCATCTTTTTGTCCGGGTTATGTTTCTTTCCTGAAAGATTGAGATACGTTGAGCAGTTTAGGCGTTCCTCTTTCTCTTAGTTGGTTGGATTAATGTGAACTCTCTGACGGGCGATTCTTTCAGCTTATGGTGGGATTTATGTAGATAATTCAGGATCTTTTCTAGGTGATCAATACTTGTTCCTATGCTGAAATTATGGCAGCTATTCCTGCTATTGAACTTGCGTGCGCACAAGGTCGGCGGCATGTTTGGTTGGAGTGGGATTCTATGCTTGTTGTTTATTTTATTTATCTTCCCAACGCCTCCTAGAATCCTCCTTGACGCTTACGGGATCGATGGCTGAATTGTTGTTTGCTAATAAAATCCATAAATTTTCGA
This sequence comes from Aegle marmelos, assembly GCA_030449875.1. Taxonomy (NCBI): domain Eukaryota; kingdom Viridiplantae; phylum Streptophyta; class Magnoliopsida; order Sapindales; family Rutaceae; genus Aegle; species Aegle marmelos. Next base: position 1,140,474 of record JASUUL010000115.1, read on the forward strand.
GTTTCTCATACTTTTCGGGAGTCAAACGGTATTGCTGACACTATGTCTCATCTGGGATTACAATATGTAGATTTCCAAGTTACAGATTGTAACCGCAGGGCTATGGTTAACGGGTTTGAAATTTGAATTGAAGACAAATAATTAACCATTAATTAAATAAAAGAGAAAGACAGAAACAATGGGCAGCAGTCTGGAAGTTTTTCCTAACAATCCAGAGAACTAATGCTGCTCAAATGGAGGTTCTAAAGAGACCTCAAAGAGTTGCTTTTAAGTTGATATTTTGGAGTTACAATTACAAAGTGTGGGAGCGTAGAAATATTTTATACAGGCGGCGTGCGGGACATTGCTACTTACTGTGAGTGACGGCTATAATTACGTCCCCAACTCCAAGTCACTGCTGACTATATATGGAATTTTACTGTTATATAATCAATTATTAATTATGCAACTGATTCACACACCACTACATGTAGGAGCCAAGAGATGTTGCAACCACACAAGCAGCTGTGGAGGGGAGCCACCTTTGTTTTCTTTTTCCTTTTCTTCTCTCGAAACAGATATAAGGGGGCAAGATTTTAAGCAATCTTTCCTTCTGTTCTGACATGGACTCATCGCAAGCGATTAGTCAGCTGTTGTCTGGCCCTTTCTTTATGAACCTTGTCTTTGCGAGGAATTTGTTGAAAGAAAAATGAAATAAAAACGTACCAACAATTTCAGAGTAGATAATGAGCCTTATCTGTAAGGAGAATTATAGCCGTTGCTTGGCATGTGTATATTTTACATATTTTAAAATGTACAGATAATAATATTTATGGTAGAAAAAGAGCAAAATCACATTCAAATTAAATTAGGCTTTAGAGGATTAGTAATTTTCGTAACGGAGGCCACAATATATATATCACTAGTAATTGATAGGATACGAAATTAATTGAAAATTTATTTTTTTTTATAATGAATATAATGAAGCGTTAGAAAAACCATCTATATTTTGGTTACAAAAGGCAATACAGTACTCATCAGAATCTTCTGATCGCTAATGCATGTCACATGAGATATATAGTCTCTCTTAATTAAAATGAATAGCAATAAAAAATTGGGTGTCGGTTTGTAAGAATGTAACATGTGGTATATACGCAATGCGGTAGGGGAAAAAAATAAAATAAAAGAATCAGCCGCAAAACATTCCCAAAATGCGCCCACCACCCCAAAAAAAAAAAAACAAAACAAAAAAAAGGCCTTATTGGCCAAGTTGTATTACCAGCTAAATCAAGGTTAATTTGATTCAATCTTTAATAATGTACATGCGTCTTCACATTCACATTGTTTTTAGTTTAACATATCACCACCTCCATCTATAAAAACTCAACTCTACTTTGCCAGACTCACCGCTCAAAACACACAAAAGAAAATAATTTTAGAAGCAACAAAAGTACTACTAGCGCGTTTGGAAATGGCTTCTAAGTGTTCCGCAAACATTGCTCTTCTTCTCATTCTCAACATTGTTGCCTTCACCTTGGCCAGTGCACATAATGTGCCTTGCCGTCCTAAGCCACTAAGCCCTCCCCCAGCCAAGCCTAGTTGCCCTAGAGATACTCTAAAGCTAGGAGTGTGTGTTGATTTGCTGAATGATTTAGTGCATCTTGTTGTAGGAACACCACCAGTGACACCGTGCTGCACTCTTCTACAAGGCCTTGCCGATCTTGAAGCTGCCGTATGTCTTTGCACTGCCATTAAGGCCAACATTTTGGGCATTAACTTAAATCTCCCCATCTCCTTGAGCTTGCTCTTGAATTATTGTGGCAAGGGTGTTCCGAGTGGCTTCCAATGCGCTTAGTGTGCTCTATCTTATTTTAGTAATCACTTTAATTACTGTTTGAAGATTTTATGGGTTTTGTTTAGTCTGTGGTGGCTACCTTTCTAGTGAATACCTTGTTTTACCAGAAGGGCTTAGTCTTTGTTTGGAGCAGCTGCGATCTGGCAGCGCAGCTGCCCCAAACAGGCTATTAGTCGTGTTTGTTCTTTTTTATTTTGTCCTTGTGCTTCATACATTTAGCACAACAATTGATGTTATTGTTTTAGAGGATCGGAGAGGACAGTTGTATTTGTATTTTACATTTAATCTTGATGGATCTGGTTCCTGTCTGATTTGCTGTAATGATCATAAATAAATAAATAGCGACTTCTTGTTCTTCTTCTTGTAGATTTGAGTGGGTAAATTAAGCAGAAAGCAAGCATCGCTAACTCTTGTTAATTTGCACGCATGGATTAACCGCATGCATATATATCAAGGTTGTGGTCAATTGAGCACGCCGTTACATGTCTTTCTTTCAACCTTACAATAACTGAAAACGCCCCTCTCAGATAATTTATGTTGAAAACACAGACTCATGAACAGTTTATACTGTGATTGGAGCTAAAGATTGGCAAATGACGCGAGATTAACAGTCGTGCTACATTCTTGTGATACAAAATTTGTAGTTCAGTTGATGCAACAATAAGTGATTTTCGTATAACTGATGATTAGGAGTGTGATACTGAAATAATTATGCCACGTCACATACTAGGTACATTCATTAACCTTTTTTTTTGTGAAATTTAAGGGAATTTATTTTTTAAAAAAAGGAGTATCGTTACAAAAATGTAATAGGGAACGAGATGAGTTTTCTCCCATAGCAGAACTGTGTCATTGAGACTAATGAATAAGCTACGAAAACAAATACAATGAAGAATCAACTAAATCGATACTCTAGAAAATCATTTGCACCAGTTCGAACTAAATCTCTAAGAAATGGGCTGAACATCGGGCCTCCAAATCAGAACCGAGTGCTGAAACCCTCATTTTGCAAGATAATCAGCAATATTAATTATTGTTCTACCTCTCAGTATGAGTGCAACTAAAATTCATTATCTCAAATTTATTCGTACAGGCTTTGTATGTCTAACTCTGTAAACTGGTTATTATTGGAAGGAATATAATTTTTGAACCACTTATCAAGTTAATATCTAAATGCTAAGCTTAATTTGATAGTAATCTCACAAGATAATTTTAAATTTGTGTTTCCTCAAACATCAGAACACTAAATTCTCTAGTTTGTCATTCTTGATCTTTATTAAAAGCTGTAAGCACAGCATTCATGTTTAGATTGGATCTTGAAGGATTATGTATTAAATGCATTCTGTAAACGTGTCTCAGATCACTATCAAAACCTGCAAATATCTAAAATGCGTACAAAATCCTTCGGGAATATCAGTATCACTATCATAGTTATTAGGTGAAGTTGCTTCTTCTTTGCATTTTTACTTTTAAAAGTTGGATTAAAAAGGAAAGAAAGACCCACCAAAGTAACATGGATCCGTTCAGTTTTTTCATGTACATTACTTTTCTCGTTTCCATTTCTGTGTGTGTACGTGAGAGAGAGAAAGCCAATTTGGATGTGGAAGGCATTTGATTCCAGTTTCAGGCTTTGTATTTGTACAAATTGAATCGAGCGGTGAAGGATAAGATCAATTTATTCGCAACCAAGAAGATTACGACAGTGCGGAATCACGAGCTTAGCAAGTAGTAACAGACATACATGCATTAATTGATGAAGGCCTCACAACACAAGCGATGGAAAATGAGGAAGCCTTCTCTCTATTTGTCTTTACTCTAATTCATATTCTACACTATTTTGCGCTTATACCTTATTATTGGCTTTGCAAGAAGCTCCACATGTAGCTTTTTTCTCATCCACAGAACCAAATCCTAAACACGAAATTCCATTTGTACAGAGGATATCGGCAAAAACCTTGGGGTATCTAAATTTAGTTAAGCTAATTATACCAGCCACGGTGTTTGGCCGATGTGGTAATGGCTGCCAGCACATCCTCTACAGCTGTACTCCATGAATACGGCCAAGGAGTCCTTTTCAATCCTATGACAAGTATCTCCAATACACAGTTCATCAATTATCTATTTAACTAAATGCTCGTTTATTCCTTCTTACCATTTGAGCCAGACATTCATTTCGTCCATGAATTTTTTAAAAATTATCAACAAATTTTATGTTATAGTTCTATCTTCTTTAAAATCTACTTAATTTGATTTATTTTTCAGCCTTTACATGTTAGACACTTAGACTTGTTTGAATTTTAAGTCTTCTTGAAATGTTACATTCAATAGTTATGAAAGTATTAACTTAAACATGTTGAATAGTTTTTTAAAACGCAAAAATTAATGGGAGCTATTAAATAACAGTTGTTGTAATTTATGGTCAGTTTAAAATTATATGAATAGTACAATCAGCGTGTATTATTCACATGATTTTTGGATAAACTGTAAGTTACAGTAACTGTAACTTAACAAAAATTCAAATTAATTAGATAAATAGCTCAAAAAGTATAGGAATCACGTCAAGGCATCTTCCGCTCAATTATACCAAAATTAGAAGTTAATTTCGTACATACAATTACACTTAACAAAAGTCCTCCTAAATTTGAAATATACTTTGTTTTAATTATTTCTTTTACCTCAATTGTGCACGTTAGATAAAATAATGATCGTTGGCTTTATTATTCCCAAATTATATATACTATTTAAAAAAGGGTTAAATCTAGAAAATTTAATTTAATTGACTGAATGAGCCAGAGTCTAATGATTAATTTTTACACTTCTTAAAAGTAAGTAATGTACTACATTCATAAATTCAATCCTTATTTGATATAGAGATCATAAAATTTAACATTGACTCTAATTACAAAAGAAGTTGGCCTTATTCATGTTTTAAATTTCACTTTGAATGTTCACAGTTTAACAATTTTTATATTATTAAAATAAACATTAATTTAATATACTACTAACGATAAATTAATATAGGTTATGATTATGTTGGAGTTAATATATAGTAGAGTATAAATTTCAATCACACATGTAAAGTGATAAAGAATAAAAAATACATTATAACTTTAATTGTGGGGTTATAAAGATATACTCTATTTTAAAGCTATTCCAACATAACTGGATCCATTAATATAATATAGTTATATTATATTGCTCTTTACATAATCTTCAGCATAAATTTAATCAGACTAATCTACTGTAAAATTTGATAGGGGATTATCCTTTCAGAATAAGGAAATTATTTAGTTTACTCATTCAAATGTAAAGAATATTTTTTTGTTGTATTATCTCTTTAAAATAGGCAAAATCATTATGTATTAATATATGTAAAGTCTTAAAATTAATGGAAAATAAATTATTTATTCTCTCAAAATCCTTTACTCTTTTACGGTATCAACGCATTAAAGCTCTCTATTTTTGTTTTCTCTTCTCCCTTTTTCTATTGAATTCTTGCAATGGCAAGCAATCATTCCAACACTAATATTCGAAACACAATGAATCCAACAACATTTCATCACTATTAATGTCGCAGCTCAAACTCCTCTCAAATTAACAACCACCAATTACCTATCTTGAAAGTTACAATTTTAAACACTTTTTGTTGGCTATAATCTCCTTGGATATATAGGTGGCTCTAAACCATGTCCTTCTACAACTCTATCAGCCAACAACACCACATCCCCAAATCTTGCATGTATAGTCTGGATCCCACAAGACCAATTGATTTTAAATATAATCATTGGATCAATCTCTCCCATTATAATCTTGTTTATTGCTAATACCAAAACATCACAAGAATTGGACCACACTTGCTAACACATATGCCAAACCCTCACGTGGTCGAATCAAGCAAGTTAAAAATCAACTTAAATAAATGTCTAAAGGGTCTGAATTAATTACTGAATTTATGCAAAATGTCAAAGCATGAGCTGATGAGTTAGGTCTACTTAGGTCACCATGTAATAATGATGATCTCATCGATAAGATCCTAGAGACACTTGTGACAACATAGGAGCAATGCAACTTTGATCAAATCCAGTGTTTTATTCAAGAATGAAACATGTGGCAATAGATTTTAATTTCATTAAGGAGCAAGTTCAAAGTGGGGCCATTCGAGTAGCACGTATTTTTTCAGCTGATTATTTAGTGGATGTTTTTACCAAAACTCTGTCAAGATCACAATTTCTTCAATTTAAGAATAAGATCGAATTACTCTTTCGAGGTCCATCTTGAGAGGGCAAAATAGTAAGTTCTCGTTTTAAAACAAGAGAATTATCTAGTTTGTTTATTTAAATTCATTCAAATATAATATTTTTTTATTATATTATCTCTTTAAAATAAGTAAAATTATTATATATTACTGTAAATAAAATCTTACAATCAATAAAAAATACATTATTCATTCTCTTAAAATCCTTTACTTTTTTAAAGTTACTTAATTTTGACAAATGTGAGGAGTTATTAAAAATCAAATCAATGCTTCTGTTGAAGGTTTATTAGGACTAATTAGAGAAAGTTTAGTGGCACTATCAAGCACCAGTAATATCATCAAAACACATTATCAAAATTACATAGCTAGAAATTAAAATGAGCTCCTAGGCCTCTTCAGCAGTTGTCTTCTTCATCTCCTTCAACGTTCCTATTCTCTCATGCCACTCCCCTAATAATGCTACATAAGCTTCAATTCTGATTCTACGTCGTCTCAAGCACCAGCCCTGCTCCCAAGGCTAATCCCGTTAGGCTAGCCATAGGCAAGCGCTTATTGGTTATTGCTTAGTCAGCTTCATTCGGGCCTTATGAGAGAAATTATTATCTAGAAGAAGGGCATTTTTCAAAATAACGGTCTTTATTTTTTGAAATTAAGAGCTAAGACGTCTTTAGTTTTAGAAAACGACGTCGTTCCCTGCTGGCCGCTGGCCGCTGGCCACCCCCTCACTCAGAAAATTTCCCTCCAAAAACACTAGAGGTTTTTTAAGATTTGAAATCATCATCAAATCCCAAAACGAATTCAATTTTTAGAGAGAGAAACAGAGTGCGAGCTTAGAGACATAGGGAATTATAGACATGGATGTCAAGAAAGCTGGATCTTCTCTTGATTCTCTAATATCTTCCTTCAACACTCGAATTGCTGATTTACAAGAGCTCGTCATCGCTCGAAACAGTGAGTCAGTTCGGAAATCAATCACATTTTTTTTTTATTTTCGAATCAGACGGCGACATATTATTTTTACTATTCCTCTTCTTTGCGTGTAGTGTATCCAGCCAGTACAGTCGCAGATCTGTCGGCGATTGACGCAGCAGTAAAGGCTGTGGAGCTGCAGGTGCAGGCGATCAAGAACCGTGTGCGTGAGGAGACTGAGGCTATTCCTAAAGCTAGAGTACTATATTTCTCTACTCTATCTTGTCAATTAGGGTTTTAGATTTTGCTTCTACGAATGGGGTTAATATTTAATTGTTATGGGGATTCGGTGAAATTGAGTGTTCGATTTTAATTCTGAATCCCCGATATTTGGCTGCCTAGAAATTGACGGAAAACTATTGAATTTGAAGCTTTCGGTTATATGTTTCCTTAAGTTCACGATCTAGAAGCATCTGTGAAAGCAGCTATAACGTCATCATAATTCTGAGTCCTTGATGTGCTATGCGATTAAACTGTGGATTTCATTGAATTAAGCCATCTTAAACTCCGGTCAAAAGTTTTTTTTTTTTTTTTTTAGTTGAGTTCAAAGTGTTACTTGGATACTTTTGCTTCGTCAAGATAGAGTACAAGAAATTATGTTTTAGTTTATAAAATATTTAGTTATGTTTTATATAGTATGTGGAAACTGAAAGACTAAACTATCTACATATTGTTGCTTGTTTGAGTTGAGATCATTATTGGTAGGTTAATTTGAATTTGATCACAATGGTGATTAACTGCTCCTAGTGTTTTTTTTTTTTTTTTTGGGGCGGGGTGTGGGGGTTGGCAATCCCGATTTGTTTGTTGATGTCATTTGATTGCTGTTCCAATCGCAGAAACTCATTGATGCGTCTCTGCGGCAGCAGAAGATACTGCAGAATATGTCTTCTCATGCTTCAACATCTCTCTCTCAGAGAATGAGCATGTTAGATTTGAACACTACTAAAGCGTAATCCTGTAACTTTAAGATATTTTTGTGATTTGATAGTTTGATTGTATTTCGCCTCCCACAGATGATCAATACTTGTGCTATTTTTGTGTTTCAGCTTGCTGCCAGAGTCCTCTAAGCAACAATCCAATTCTGTGTCGTTCAAACCTGAGGAGCCAGCAGCATTACCCAAGGTGTGCAATCTAATAGAAACAAACAACAACATTCATCAAGGATTTTGCTGGAATTTGTCCAAAGATGCAGTTGTTTTTGAAGAATAAAATTATCTTGACCCACACAATATGAGAAAATTATCTAAATAAATTCATTTCCCTCAACCTATGTTTGCTGTCAATTCCAGGAGAAAAAGGGTCGTGGCTCTCCACCACTGTGGTACATAACTTCTGATGAGCTGGATTCTCTGTCCTCGTAAGCTCATCTATCCTATTCAATCATACAATCTTATTGGTTGAGAATGAAGTCTAGCCAAATGTTCTGCTTGTATACCACAATAGGATGCAAATTTGATATTTCAATATGGACTTAGCCTTGCCTTTTTAACATCAAGTTCTTAAAAAAGAAAAACCACCAGAGCAAACGTGTCTTTCGTATTTTCTTTTAAGCATATCTTTTATTTGGAGTTCCAAATTGTATTTGGGACACTATCAAAGAATCACATCAACAATGTTAGCAATTTTTCTTGGCATGCATGTACATTCATATATATGTATGTATATATATTGATTGCATGAATTATTTTGCTGGCACTAGGTCAGACACTTTAAAATTTCTTATCCTTTTTCCTCTTTAATAGAATGATGCCATTATGGTGTCTTGAACATTTTTTACTTGATGGCATTCTGCTCAATTTCGTGTGCTAACTCTTGTCAAGTGCAGATACATGAGAGGAAGGCTCACTCTGGAGAAGGTTAATGCTGCAGTAAATGATATGGCAACTTATGCTGAAGCCAATGCCCACCTTATTTCAGCCCCAAAGAAGAAGGTCATGATCCAATTTTTTGGTACTTTATTATTTTTGTTTATAGGACCTTATGTTTGTACTTATTGTTTTACTTCTTCATGTAGTTGGCAGAAAATCTATGGGAAAGAGCCCTGGTAAGTAATTTGATTGTGTTGCATCACCTGTATTTACTATTTAGTTTAGGCAGTTCCCATAAAAATGTCAAATACTTTACGAGAAATAGCAATTATCTTCAGGAGCACAAAGCAATTGCATTCTGAAGTGTCTAAAAGAGGCAGATTAGAATTGGTACTTTTTGTTGCCACATTCGAAGATGTGGGGACATTATTATTTCAAAAAAGTGGCATATAATTAACTTGTCAGTACCAATTACCTCTTCAATTGCTAACTATAGTACTTGCTTGTTAATTTATGCAACTGATTTAGGTACTGCCACATGCAGGAGTTGAGAGATATTGCAACTGTCGAGGCAGTGAAGGGGAAACACTTTTTCTTGAAAATGACGTAAAGGGACCCTCGTTGAGGCTTGACAACACTGGAAAGGCAATATTAACTGTAAGTGATTTCTTTCCTTGTGCTACTGTCACATCCTAAATGATCTTAACGTTCTAAAGGCTTATAGATCCAAAATAAAATTTTAGAGAATATCATTCTCTTTGTTCGCAAGATTCAAAATTTGTTAATGAGAATGCAGCCTTGTAGAATGCTCAGATGTGTATATTTATGGACTACATGTGTTTATGAGTAGTAACCAGAGTTGCAGTTTGTAACTTCTTAGGCATGGAACTGCAAGTGATTTATGTTTCATGATGTTTTACAGGTCCTTCGTCACCTTGGACGTATTAGTGAGACAAGGATTGGACATCACAGAGTGATTATTCTTTTGAAGCCTCAGTGAATGGTCTTGCTTTCCCAAATATCAAATGGTAGAATGCTGCGACTTCCCGGAAAGAGTTGAGCTGTGACCACACAATTGACCGCGGAATTGGACCTGTGACCACACAATTGACCGTGGAGGTGAGCTGTGGGGGTTGGTTGTTGTTTCTAATCCACAGTTTCAATAATAGCACCATTTGCACAACAAAAATTACAAAATGACCATTTCCACGACTCGTCCTACACGGCAATAACCATGACCAATCTACTGCATACTCAGTCTTGGGCATCACGGCACTCGAAGTCGAAGAATAAATAAATTATAAATGCAACCCCGGGCTTCGGTCCTTTGATTTATTAAATTTCTGATTTCTGAAACGAGCAAAAGTGGGATTTGTTGACAATTGCTCTCGCTTTTGTTTTGGCCGGTTGGGGTATGTGATTGCGGCCTCTAAAAGTCGAAAAGAGAAATATTGGCAACATAATCAATCTGGCCGAGGCTGCCCTTGTCCTCGCCGCCACGGCCACCCTTGTCCCTCACTCCAGGTTTTGAAATTGGAGCCATTATGCCAAGTGTTACGGTTCAGATTGTTCTCACGCGATACTATGCGGTCCTAGGCATTAAATTTACACTTTTTTGACTCTAAATCAGCTTTACACTCAAGATTAGAAAAAAAAAATTGTATTACTCAAAAAAAGCTTACAAAGCTTGAGTGCTGAAAATCTTAAATTGCTTGAGATTGTTTTGAGTTTAATGAGACCCCTCTTATATATAAAACACAATAAAGTATTTAGAATTATCTCAACTATCACTTAAACTGATTAATTATCAAGGAAATATTTATATATTTTACATAAGTCTCTAAAGTTTTAGAATTCTTCACGGGCCGGGTAATGTAAGGAGGTTTTGAATCTTAACACAAGGCCTCTTGCTATTATCATTACATTTACAATCTAGTTTATACTTAAATTTATATTACTAAAATAATCTTAATTAAATTTACAATTAATGGCATTAATATAATTCAAGAAAATGCTTTTACTTTTGACACATGCCGCTACTAATATAATCTCAAATATATTTCTCTTTATAGTCTAATCTAATTGATTATAAGAGAAAAATACATTGTTTTCCCCGCCTCTAACAACTCGATTTGAGAATCATCAAACCACACAATTTTTAGCTTTTAGTTTCTGTTGTGTTAATGTAAACATGTGACATTTTTTTTTAAAGAAAATAATAATAATCATGAAGAAAGGAAGGTAGAGGACGAACAAATTTGAATATTAATAATAAATTGTTCATTCACAATTCATATGAAAGAAAAACTGAAAGAAAACAAAGAAAAATTAATTTAGCCAAAAAAATTAAAGAGAAAAAGTTTGAAACAAATCTATTAGAGTGACATTCAATATTGAAGGAATACATATATATACGACATCATCTTTATTTGTATTTGAAGGAATGTGTAGGTATATAGCTAAGGTCTGGGATCAAATCTCAACTGAATGAGTTCCAACACCAAATCATCAATCTTGAATCTCGATAATAAGCTTTTGGGAATTATTATTTGATGCATGTGAGAATGGTAAATACTTTATGGGTGTAAAGAGAAAATAGCTAGTTAATATGATAATTTTAGTCAAGAACAATTTTGATATTTAAAATAGTGTTCAAAGTAAAAAATATATAAATTTTAAAATATATTCAATGAGTATGTAGAGTAAAAAAGTGTTCAAAAGTATATTTTAGAGTGATAATAGGAATGATAAAATTATAACCATTTGTATAAATCGATGTAGTATAATTTAATTTATTTGATTAATAGTCTTTATCTTTATCATTTTATATTCTTATTCGATCAATGAATTTATGTCGTTGCAGTTTACATATAAAATATTATATAAGAATTTATAGTTCTATCATCACTTTATTTTAAAGTATAGAGAGATAGATAAAGATCAAATTAATCTTTTTATCTCTTATCTCCACAAGTTTTAAATTCTGGATGGTTAGTTAAATAAAATTATTTAAAAATTACTTAGTTAAGGCCTTTAGAGGTATTTTATAATTATGTTTTAGTTATTTTTGTACTGATTTTTTAATTATTTTATAATTTCTTTATGGTTCCGGAATTACACAAAATCAGAAGAGCAGCTTCTGACCTTAGCTCCGTACCTTCCACTGTTGCCGACCACTGCTGGTCTTTGTTGTTTCCAATATAATTGAGGTTAGGTTTTGTACAAATGAATCTTATCAATAGGTCCTTATGTTTGATCCATTTCTTTGCCGAATGGTGGAGTGAACTTTTTTTTTTTTTTGTTAATCCAATCTTGCAGTTAATTTTCCTTTTTGTTTTTAATCGTGTAATAATGATGAGTTATTTTTTGTATACATATAACTATGACACTATTTGAATATATTGAATTCCTCTATACACCTATTTTAAAAACTAAATTTATTATGAAAAATAAAAAATTTTAAAATTTAAAATTGTCAAAATTATTCTTTATTTCTCTACTTTCATATTCTGCAAAATTAACACTTAATATCACTTTCTTTTAAATTCATTTTTTTAGTCTTTCTTAATGTATTATGATCTCTATTTCATACTTTCTATATATAGTTTTTTTTTAAATATATTCATAAGCTTTTGTATTTGTAAAAGTCAATTTCTTGATGTTCATTAACTTTTATGACTGATAAAAAAATTATTAATGTCCGTTTTTAAATGATGGATTTTATTCTTCTTAATTAGTGATATCAATTATCTGCAGCTAAAAGAATATATCTAAATAAATTGACAAGCATTTAGGAATTGAAGAAGAGAAAGAGAAGAAAAGGCTATTTAATTATTTTTTTAAAAAAATTATTTAGATTATAAAATTCTTAATTACAAATAGGCCGTAAAGAGGAAATTACTGAATTCAAATATTCTCACTCTAAATATTAATAGCTAAATAATCCATATAAAAAAAAATTAACTTGTTTCGTATTGAGGTGTCGTGCCTTTAAAACTATAACAGCAATAGAGAAAACCTAATAATTATAAAATAAATCTTTAATAATCTATGGTAAATATAAATTTTAAATAATTATTTGAGGAAAGTGATAAAGATATTATATATATTAACTTAAATTCTAAACTACAATAATTAGTGTCTATCAAACACCTTAACGTTATTAGCTTTGTCGAGCGAGAATATCAAAACAGGTCTTAATTTACGTAGGAAATGGGCAATAGCCAAACATTTGAACTTTAATTTCTTCAATTGCATGATATTTCCTACCAGCAGCAGACATTCAATGCAAAATAAACAGAACTTTGACTGCATCTACATTTTAAGTGGAGTAACTTTTAGTTTCTCCCCGTAACTACACTGTATTTCTAGTTTGATAGAACGTACGCTGTAATCCAACTTCCACAACCTACCGTCCGCATGCCATTCTCGTATATGAGTTGGGATGGAGGGAAAGTCGATAATTTCATATCTAATTCATTTGGGGGAAAAAAAAAAAAAATTAAACAATTTCGCTTTGGATTACGTAAATGTTCTAGATCAGGCTATTATCCAGTATATAATTACTGAATCATGCTTTTATTCATTGATTAAACTCACAAAACAAAACCATGCAGATTCTTTCATCAACCAAAATAAAAACCAAAAGCCAAAGGCAAAAAGCCTACCTCAAATCAGTTGGTTTAGCTTTCTCTTGCTTTTGGTAAAAGCCCTCGATTTGTCAATAACCTCTGAATTTTTTAATGATAGTGTGATTGAGTATCATTTCTTTGATATTTTAGGTTTAGATAGGCTTTCCGGTAATTTCAGGTCTGAGGTTAATGCTTGAGAAGGTGACTAAGAGCTTTACGAGGATGGAAGCTAAAGCTTATGATTTAGGTAGGTAACTCTGGGCAATTGATCTTCTGTTCCTGCCAAGCTGAAAAGTAAGGCTGCGCTTTGTTGCATGTCTAATTTCGCTTTAAACATATAATAATTTGGTTATGTTTGAGTTGATGGAAAAATTGATTATTGAAGTGAAAAGATGACAAATGATTTATAAATTCTACAGAAAATTTGAGAATTGTTGGATTTAACTATACTGATTTGATTGTTTCGAAATGTGATTGATGATGCTTAATTGACTTGAAATTCTAAGCAATAAGAGTTGAATGTTTATAGTTCAAGACGGGAGATTTTGGAACGAATTGAACTATTAGTTGATTTTTAACGGATTTCTCAAACCACTCAATTGCTGTCTAAATTTGTTAAAAATTATACACGTATTATGTTAGGTGTTAAACTTTAGGGTCTGCGTCCGGTACAATTATAATACCGTATTACAGTTGTCCTAAGCAGTTAGATGCATAAAATAAAAAATAAAATCGAGAATCCAACGACTTAAGATAACTGTAGTACGGTATCATAGTTATATCAAACACAGATCCTAAACTTCGATATGCCTGTTTCAAACAGAAAAAGTTTCATGGTAACTGAACTTGTGGTATATTTTAATAGCTTTTCAAATGTTGCTGCTTTAGCAATAAGCCCCTTTGACAAAACTATTCACATACGTTTGATCTTATGAAACACTAGTTTAGTTGCATCAGAATCGCATGATTTTAATATGTTATAGAGTTATATCTGTACTTATTTTCTGCAAAGTTTAGTTTCAATATATTGAGTGTTTTAATTTTAATAAATCATCAAATCTTATCAATTTTGTTATGAAGTAGAAAGGTAGTTTTGACAGAATAAGTTTAATCCTATGAGGACCTATTGTAGAAATTTTATGTGTATTTATATTCTTCAAAGAAAGAGAAACGATGAAATGGAATTATGAACAACTTTTTTGTTGTTGGCTTAAATTGTTTTCGTGAACAACTTAATTTTTATTTCTGTTTGGGATTATGTCATTGCCGTTGTATAATCAATGCCGTGATATCTCTCTTGTTTCGGTGAATTAACGATGGCTATTGAAATTCTAACAGGGACACTAGATTAAAATTTACAAGCGTTTTACAATAGATTATGGCTATCTGCTTTTCTCCTATTTGCTGGTCAAGTTCGCTAATTGGCCATCTAATTTCTTGATTTCATTATCGTTTGGTTAATTGATGATTTCATTATCGTTTGGTTATATGAAAACTTCTGGCCACAAATTTTAATTTTAATTTTTTTAAAAGAGTGGAGCTTTTGAACACCCCGCAACAAATTTTTACATCATTCTATTTGAATTTCATTTTTTAAAATACCCCATATTAATTTATAAATACTAAGTGCATGTTTGATATGATTTATCTAATTGTCTAAAGTGCTAATTTGATCTCATAAATTTTTTCTATTATTTTGTTTTGTTTTGAGTAGAGTTTTTTAGGAATTAAGTTATTTTATATATGCTAAGAAAAGTTTAAATTTTTCACTTTTGAAATTGGAAGTTGAACATTTTTTTTAAAATTGTGTAAAATATCTTATACTTATTTCAAAATTTTATTCCATTCCTGTATTAAAGTAATTTTTAATAATATTTTTAAAAAACTCTCGTTGACCATCAAACAAGTAATTTTATTTAATCAAATCTCTACTTGAATAAGCGTTATTTGAAAACATATATCAAATGGAGCCTAACTCATAAATTTCAAAATCAATCATCTTGTCATTAAATTTCATCCTAACAATAGTATTTATTTTCATTTTTTTAATGTATAAATGCATATAAATCTTAAAATCTTAAATTGTTTTCTTCTTGTGTATAATTTCAATTTTCATAATTTTAAAATATTAAAAGTTCTTCAAAAAATATTTTTAATTAGAATTTAAAAATAATAAATATTAATTATAAAATGCGGCGGGTGTAAAAAAATATTGTTAAAGGAGTAATTTATTTAAATATTTAATTAAATTTTTATTAAAAAAATTATATTTGGTTATTTAGGTAAATTTCAGTTGAAGATGGCATTTCAAAAGGAATTGGGGGGGGGGGGGTTGTACAAAGGCCTATTGCTTTAGGAGCTCCTATAAGCCCAGCAAGCCCAACCGAACAAACCGGCTTAAACTTATTAGGCCTGCTCCGCCAGTTTGGTCCTATTTTTTAAGAAAAGAAATGCCCGTTACTGTGGAAGAAATTCAAAATACCGTTACTTTTAGTTTATGTGAACTGTTTGATATGGCCTAAGACTTCATTCTGAGGAGTCGGGGGTGATCGAGAGTTTACTACGTTTGACAGCATCTCTCCTGTTAAATTGAAAAATAAGACTCATCAATGCTGTCCAAAATCTCAAGAATCAATGCATTCTCTTCATGTTTCAATTTCTCCACTTCATCCGGAAACCAAACTTTTAATCATCCCTTTAATCTCGCCACCTGTATTGCCTCTCTTCAATTATGTGCCCATCAAACGAACCTTCGGAGGGGCCAAGAGATTCACTCTTACATGCTCAGGACTGGCATCATCGACTCCCCTTTATCAATAACTAGCCTTATTAACATGTATTCTAAATGCTGCCAGATAAACTACGCCCTTTTTGTATTTAACAATTTGTGCTGCGAACCTAATGTTTTTACTTATAATGCAATGATTTCTGGAGCTTATTCAAATGGTTTTGCTTTTAAAGGATTGGATTTTTTTAATCACATGAGACAACTTGGTGTTTTGCCTGATAAATATACATTTCCGTGTTTGATCAAGTGTTGCTGTGATGTTATGGCAGTTTTAGAGGTCAAAAAGATTCATGGATTGGTGTTTAAACTTGGCTTAGATTTGGATGTTTATATAGGCAGTGCTTTGGTTAATACTTATTTGAAGTGTCAGTGTACGGAGGAGGCACTAAAAGTGTTTGAGGAATTGCCTGTCAGAGATGTTGTTCTTTGGAACGCGATGGTTAATGGGTATGCGCAGATTGGGGAATTTCATAAAGCTTTGGATGTTTTTAGGAGGATGAGAGAAGAAGGTATTTGGATGAGTAGGTTTACAGTTACTGGGGTTTTATCGGCCCTTATTATGATGGGACTTTTCAACAATGGGAGAGTGGTTCATGGAATTGTGGTGAAAATGGGGTATGATTCAGGTGTTCCGGTTATGAATGCCTTGATTGACATGTATGGGAAAGGTAAATGTGTTGGTGAGGCATTGGAGATTTTTGAAATGATGGAGGAGAAGGATATATTTTCGTGGAACTCGATCATGACAGTTCATGAACAATGTGGTAATCACAACGGGACTTTGAGGCTTTTTCATAGAATGTTAAGTGCTGGGGTTCAGCCTGATTTGGTGACATTCTCAACGGTGCTTCCTGCCTGTTCGCATTTGGCAGCATTGATGCATGGTAGACAGATTCATGGATACGTTGTTGCTAATGGGCTGGCAAAAAATGGTAATTGCGAGGATATTGACGGTGTGTTTATGAACAATGCACTTATGGACATGTATACAAAATGTGGAAGCATGAGAGATGCCCAAATGGTTTTTACTAAGATGAGCAAAAAGGATGTGGCATCATGGAACATTATGATATTGGGTTATGGCATGGATGGTCAAGGCAAGGAGGCATTGAATATGTTTTCACGCATGTGTGAGGCAAAACTTATACCCGACGAGGTTACATTTGTGGGTGTACTGTCGGCATGTAGCCATTCAGGCTTTTTAAGCCAAGGACATGAGTTCCTGCTACACATGGAATCTGGATATGGTGTAGTTCCAACCATTGAGCATTATAGTTGTGTGATTGACATGCTTGGTCGAGCTGGCCAGCTTAATGAGGCTTATGAATTGGCACTAGCAATCCCTAATGAAGCAAACCCAGTAGTATGGAGGACTTTATTGGCAGCATGTCGGCTCCATGGGAACACGGATCTTGCCGAGATTGCTGCACAGCAGGTTTTTCAGCTTGAACCGGGACATTGTGGAAATTATGTATTAATGTCAAACGTCTATGTAGCCGGTGGTAAATATGAAGAAGTATTAGATGTTAGACATACAATGAGGCAACAGAATGTGAGGAAGACACCAGGGTGTAGCTGGATTGAACTCAAGGATGGTGTGCATACTTTTATTACCAGTGATTGGTCTCATCCCAAAGCTAAGTCTATTTATGCTGAATTGCATGCATTAACTGCGCGACTGCGTGAGCATGGAGATTGCTGTGGAGGAACACTTTTTGACAGCGGTAAACAAAACAGTTAATATGAGCATGTCCCACCCCCACCCCCCAGCCCCACTGGTTCCTTCAAAGCTTAAATCTTATGTCCGATTCTTGATTCAACAGACAGCACAGCAGCGGGTTTTGAAAAACACAGACTCTACCTGGAAGAAGTTATTGCTAACGGCTCATTCGACTTTGATTAATGAACTTCAATCATATCATGACGTCGAGAATTTCTTTCCTGTAAGTTCAATATTCAATGATAAAAACTGTTAATTTTCCTAGTGCCTTTCCTTTAAGAAATTATTAACAAAAAAGATTTGGTGACAGCAATGAAAAGCAAGGATCAAGACTGCAGATTTTAAGAGTTTTAAAATTGGTGCTGAAGGTTTTTATGGGCAACAAAGTGACAGCATGATACATTTTAACTTTTAGGTCTGCGGTGAAGTATACTGAAGGGCAACATATTTGATTTCTTTTTTGTTTTGTTAGCTTATGTTATTTGCTTCTGCCATCATATTCTTTAGAATTAAAATGGTAGCTGACAAGAGCTCATTTCTTCCAGTATAGTTTATATGCAATTTCAATTGTTATCCAAAATTTATTTGTGTGTCTGGATTAATTGGCATGCTAAACTCACATATGGCATTCTTTGTTGTAAGTTGTAACTGCAGGATGACACAGAGATGATAGGTTTGGTATATGACTCATTTTTGGCTGACTTCCATTTGTGCTATGGTTACTGGAGGAAGGCATGCTGTGCACTATTGACACGCGTTGTTGAAGTCCTTGAGCAATCCATGCAATCTGCAACATGTTCTGGTGATGTGTGGCTTCACTATTGTAATTTGGCCATGGCAACATCTGAAGTTTCCCCTGATGTCGATAGATAGTATGAGTACCAAGAAGCAGTGATTTGATCTCCGTAAAAAGCAGCATCTGAAAACTTAGTGGGACACTTGCATCCTTGAAGCTTTAGTATTCTCATCTCAACCACTCATGTTTCCTGGTAACAGTCATCTGCCTTATTGATGTTACTCAGTTGGAACTGTCTCTCTATGCTTAACAAATTTTAAATCAACAACGCCAGGCATGCATGATATGGATATTTTTGCATATTTTTTTTGTTGTATTTATCTTTACATTTAAGAGTCGTGCAGCACTGCAACTTTTCATTGCAGTACAATATACTCTGGTGCTTTTGGTAATCCCATGTTTCTCTGCAGCTAACAGGTAATGAATTTTACGACTTGGCTATATATGGACAATTTAATTATCTTAAACCGTTCAACACATGCTGTCAATTTTTCCTGCATAAACCATATCTGTAAGTTTCTCTTCTATTTCTCTTGTGTTTTAAAGTTTATTTCCCCCAATACACCTGCCTTGCTGTTCTATAGAATTCCTTCTATATTCTTGTTTGTTCAAAATGTTCCAATTGTCTTGCAGATTATTAAAATGGGGTGTCAGTTTATAGGATAGGATTGCCTGTGCCACACCTTGTGGGATTATTCAAGTACATTTGTTTTTTATTTCTTTCAGAATTATTGGGGTTTTCTAGCTCAGATATATGCGCAAACTTTGAGATTTCCAAGGAAAAAGTTACATCATTAATGACAGGTACATTCAAGAAAAAAGTTGATTTTCTTGCTTAATGGTTATAAGTATGTCTCAGCTACTTCAATGTGACTCGCACACTTGGACAACATGTTTTGTTCTTTCTATGTAATTTGATATCTGCTCAGTGGACCATATGGTATTACTTTTAGTCATATGCTTGCTGAATGTAGATTAATGTTTTCTTCAGTTTTATGAAGTTGGCTGCTGCCTACAGAATTTCTGCCTGAAACAAGTGAAGTTCCTACATATTACAAGGACAATGAAATCTCCAATATATTATCACCTGTTGGCTTAGCTAGATCCAAAGCACTGCAGAAATATTTTAATCATTGGGAAGCAGATCTATAAGGAGGCATGTCATTTGGAAGGCAAAAATATAAATTATTTGAGCCTCAGTCAAAAGGCTTCTTTACATGTAAAGCCACTTTATGGCAGCCAATTGAATTGCAAGGCTTATTGAACTTTACTGAGAAGCAAGGGGATTTTTGGACGGGTTTGACTTATGGCTTTCTGAGCTTGTTTGGAAGCTTATTTATTTATTTATTTATTCTTTATTCAAAAAAATAGATTTTCATTACTAACTTCAGGTCCTCAAGCTTAATGAGATGCTTAGCCCGTGTGATTAATTATCTGGAGTTTTGGGTGCGTTTGGTGGAATTCATGGTCGGTAAGAGAAGAAGATAGATAGCAAATTTCACACGGGCCCAAGCAATAGAAGTTTGCTGAAGGTATTTAGCTTCGAACCCGCTAAAACTTGTCTTATTAGCTCGACAGATAATGTAGTTAGCTAGACCCTAGGACACGAGAACCTTGAAAGAAATAGATTTTAACTCGCTAATAGTTTTACTATATTATTGTTATTATCATTTTAATGGAATATAATTGATTTAAGTGCAGATCTTGTTTATGCACAGGTAATTTCATGATACCAACTCGTGCTAATCTCGATTAATCTTAACTCCGAACTATATAATGTTGGTTTTATAAGTATGATTTTGACCATTCCAAGAACATTTTGGGTTTGAATTTTGTTCCTGAAAATCATAAAATTCCAACCTACACAACATGCTGCTTACTTGGATCGTGGAAATACGCAGGTGAACTTATTTACGAGTTCTGGCGATTGCTGCCTTGACTCCCTTGCTTTTTACATCAGAGGATTATGCATTCTGTTCTTATGTACGTGCATGCTTTGTTATTCAGTATTACAAGTTCAAGAATCAAAGAAATGAATCAACAAGACTAAATGTGATTGAATCGATTCCAACAGTATGGTTTCTGGGTTTGCATAGCCCGAACCCGCCTGCTAAACACGCAGAGTTTTCACGCGCAAAGAAACAAATCAAATCATAGAAATTGTTAAGAATCCACAAAGAGGCTAAAAATTATACACATTAAAAGGCAAAATGGTGTTTAGTAATATCAGAATGTCACTAAAATTGAACCTCACATCCACCAATTTCATGGACAGCAGCTGCTAAGTTGTCTTGACCAGATAGCCAACCAAGATGCCAAGGAGACCAATCAGCAGAACAGACACTGCAGAGAAACCACCAGCCCGACTTTTGCTAATTTCTTTTCTCACAAATTCCTGTACAATTTTCATAGTTAATGACATCAAAATATAAACAGAAGGGGAGATATTATACTTAGCAGAAGTTTCACAGATGATAAAGTACTTTTTGCATCATATACAATGAAATATGACGGACACAGTGACCTCAAGGGCCCCATATAAACCAATGAAAAGATTAAATGAAGTTAATAAGGTCCAAATTAGTAACAGCAAAAGGGATATTATGTGTAGACTCAGTGCAAGAAGTCCAATTTCAGGCTCTGTCATGCTCTCTATATCATATCCCGTGATACGTGTGTGCGTCTGTGTGTAGATGTATATATATGTACACACACTCATATATGTATATACAGTATATGTATAGCGTGCACACACCAAAAAAAAAAGAAATATATATATAGCACACGCGCTTAGGTGGAGACATCCACACAAAAAATTCAAGCAAAGGGAGCTAAAAGACCCAAAAAAGAAAAAAATATATTTTCTTGTCTTTTAGCTCCATCCGCATTTTAATTTTGTGTGTACATCCACATGTGAGAACATTGTGTGTGTGTGTGTTAAACAATGTATATAAGGCATAAACATGTTCAACATGAATCTGAACCAACCAGCTCTTGCCGTAGTTTTTGGTTTTGTTGCATAGCAAAAGTTTTCTCTTCAGTCAACTTAGAGATCATTGACCAAGCCTGAAGAAGAATAGTATATTAGAAAACTGGCAGTCAGTCCACAATAGCAATAATAAAAAACAATGCACTACTGCAATAAAATGTAGAGCAGATATCCTACAAGTTCAAGGATAATATTCATTAAAACATTTATGAGAATAAAATGTAGGGCAGCAACCACTTGAAACATATAACATTCACAAGTAGCACCACATGTCCTACACCTTAGTTCACCGCAAGCCCAAGTGGCATATAGATAACAAACCATTACATCCGCCTACAAAGATTACCAGTATAAAGGATGAACTAGAGAAGCCTGCATCTGGGCCTAGTTCTCACAAACTCTCCTGGTCTATTATCATTCAATAGAACAAAATCTTAATATAGCATCATAATTTCAAAATCACACACAATATAGGAAAACCTAAGGAATATTTTACTGTCGCACCATTCTCAAACCTTCCATAGTTTTGGTCAGTGATCAATGAATTATCATTGCGTTATTGCATTTCATACTCACCATAAGTTCAAACAGGTGATCCCCCATAGGAGACTATATTAAGCATGAAACAAGCACCAACTGGCATACTTTTTTTTCTAAGAAACTACAGAGCCTGGAATCATTTAAGATAAATTGAAGAAACAAAAAAGGATTACACAACAATACTGCACAAAATTATAAAAACATCCTTCAATCAATCATATAACATTTGTGAAGGCACCTCGACAATCAAAGTTGAAAGACAGTCAAAAGGGACTGTTTACCTCTGATGATTTCTCTTTGGGCACCTCTAAGGATTTTGATACCTGAGATTTATAACATAAAAAATGAGTATACAAAATGATACGGCAACCAAATTCTATAGTAACTATTCCATTGATGTTTCGCAAAGCCTCACCAAAAAGTAAATAATAGATTTCATATAGCAGCTAGTAAACTCTTACATCATCAAACGATGAATTATGGTGATTCCCATTTTCTTGTGAAGATGCCCTGGGAGAAGATCCTTCTTCAGATCCTTCAGGGACAGGTGAGGGGGGATTAGCAGGAATGTAAACAACCCGCAGCTTAAACTCCTCGACAATCTTGCCGTCCTCCTTAGTAAACTGCAATCAAATTCAGACACCATTAGAATCCAAGAATGATTTAACACAAAATTTAAGTTCAAAAAAGAGAAAGAAAGGAACAGCGGCAAAGAACCCACCATGTCTGGCCCTATGTCCTTTGCGGTGGCACCATCTGGAGCAACAACGCTTTGAAGTAGGAATTTGTCCTTGCACTGAAAGTCAGGCGGTACCTCTTTCTGTGCTTGCATTGTAACTGCCACAATTCATTCCACAGCACAAACCATTGATGAAAATCATTAAACAAAGAAAAAAAAAGGAATTTTTTACTCCATCAACAAGTAATTCATAATCAGTGTATGTAAACAAACTAATTTATAATAAAGGACCACCAGAAAAAGGTGATGGTATATAACTATACTCGTAAAGGCAACTCATTCCGAGAAAAGAGATAAATAATGTAATAAAATAACTGAAAACCACAATGAAAGAATAACCATATTGAATTTCAAATGTCATGGAGTACATTTACCTGTAACAGAACATGAGGTTCTGGGCAAAATTATACCAGTATTAGGACGAACACAGTACTTTTTGGGATTGGTTGTTTTAACCTATCCAGTGAAAATTTTCCGCAAATTACACAAATGCAATTACAACTAAATGGGAGTTGAAGCAAATTAGTACAATAAAAATATTAACTATTCCTCAAAAAGGCTACCTTGAAGGCTACAAATTTATCTGTCTTGTTGGTCAATTGCATTGAACAAGAACTCTGCTTCTTCAATTCAACTATTTCATCATGTGCCACAAAACATGCAGACAACAAATAGAAATTCAAGGAATCAGCACATTAAATCCTCAAAATGGAACGTTCAAAATTATTAGTTAAACTTTCGATTTCAAACACAGAGGTTAAAGCATGGTTTCATTCATGTGAATGTCACGTGACGTAAAAAGTCAAAGCAACATCGATCATCATGTTAGTAACTTTTCTTCTAAATTTTCTTGAGAAACAAACAGAACTTACATGGGAATTTAAGCTCGGAAGGCTGAATATTGACAAGATCCCCCGTACTCATGGCTCTGTATTAAAAATTATTTCTTCAGATTTTTCGTTTTCCGTTTTACGATAAAAATCAAATGTATAAGTCGATTTTGTGAAATTGGAAAAAAAAAGAAATAGAAAAATAAATTAGGGTTTGATGAAAAACAAAAATATATGGTGCGAAAATCGCAAGAAAAAGGAGTTCGTTGTTTTTCAAAATATGGTGACATAATTATGCCTCGTAAAAACTGTGATCGCCGTGACAAATTTAAGTCATGGATTTGGCTGACAGATTACAAGTGTGGGAATCCAACGGTGGCTAGACGGCTGTGACATGGTAGGTCCTGGTGGCTGATACGCAAAGATGCGCAATCTTAAAGTTTCGCTTTTTTAGGTCTTTTGATTATGAAAGAAATTTATCATTATCTCCACCAACACCCCCCGACCCCACCCTCTCCAGAGGATTACCGGTATTTTACTGCCTCTTGAGGCTGTGACATGGAAGGTAACATAATTGATGCTTTTTTATATATATATTAAGATGGTATGATTAAACGATTAGTTTATCTAATGGCGGAAAAGTTATATTAAATATTTTTCTCAAGACATATTTCGTCCTTAAAAAAGAATATGAACAACTTAAAAGCGTTTGCCAAATCTTAAATATAAAAATTTTACTTTGACGTATCATGTATAACGAATATGATTTAATAAATAATAGAGATAAATTAATTTCATTAGCAACCCATAAGCCAAAGTGCAAACTAATTCACTATCAAAATCAATATTATTTAAATAATTCACTTCCGAATGTCCAAAACCTTCAAAAATAATAAAAAAATAGATAAAAAAATCACAAATAAAAATAAAAATATAAAAAGAAAGATGATTAATCACTCGTAAAAAACTTTTTTCTTATGGAACATATAAAATACCATAGCTATATTAGAGTTCATACAACAATATCTAATATGAGTATATTCTCTTGATTTGAACACCATTCAAGAAATTCATTAAAAAAAAAATTGCACTAACTCCTTGTTGAAAGGGAGAAATTTAGGTTTTTTTCCCCTAATTTTTAGGTGAATTAATTATATTACTTCAATGTATAGTATTATTTATCTCTTTTAATTTTGAGTAAATTAATTATATTATTTCATTAGAATGAAATTTTATAATTTATAACACCACTCACCTCTTTTAAAACTTAATATTTTACAATATAAATAAAATTATAAGTAAAGAGAGCATTCGTTATTATAAGTAATAACGTATGTTAAAAAAATACAATATCATATGAAACCTATAAGATACTATGCTCTCTCTCTCGCAACGTAACAGGACCCTCGTAAGCAATATGGGAAAAAAAAAACTTGCGTGCTTCTCAAGCAACAAATCTAATCCAAAACTACTCATTGAGCGGCCTTGTTGTTCATTATCGAACTAACGAATTTATAAGTCAATTTATAGCAACAATTAATAAATTAAAATTTTGCAAAAATAACTTTGGTATCTGAGTCAGTTCACTTCGTATACTGGGCGTGGATCATCTTAAAAACATTGTTAGGTACTTTTAAGTTTTATGTACCATTCGATACCTTCGGAGGGCTCGTTCGGAACTTTCTTTTTTTCAAAAACTTTTACAGCCAATTTACTCGCTCGTCATTACTGTTGCTGACGTCATAAAAAACACCCCGCTCTCTCAAAGAATCCGTTGCGTGCGCGACGAACCCCGTATCTATTGGCAGCTGCTTCACCAAATGCTATGAATTCTCAATTTTACCCTTCCAGCTAGCAATGATTAGCCCGTGGCCCACGCCACCATGATAAAGTCTAATTTTGCTTCAACAATAGGAGTGAAAAAACGATGTCTATACGAGGCCTTTTAGATTTAGGCTACGACAACACCATGCATGCACAGTGTAGCCTCATCCTCAAGAGGCAGCATTTGCATAACATGCAAGTGACCGAAAGTCAATAAGAAAAGGGCAAAAATAACTTTGCTTCAGTTTACATTTAATGGTAGGATTTTGTTAAATTATACCATTGTAATTTATAATTATTTATAAAATTACGTGAATCTCATTTTTTATATTTATTGTTTACATAATTTATAAAAAGTTATAACTTAATAGTTTTCTTTATAATATTATTTAATACAATATTAAATTTTTTTTCTCGACTCAATTCAGATAATTAACTAAGTATATCTTCTATTAACCCCTCGGCCCCCCTCCCCACCCCCAAAATAAAGGGAAAAAAAGAAAAAGTATTTTGTTTGATAATTGAATTGATTGTTGCGCATAGAATCACATTATGTTTGAATTATATTAATGTAAGATAGATACAAGTATAAACGAGTGAACTTGGATCTGCTTCGATGGAGCTGGCCTCCATATGCTAAGACTTGAAGAAATTTTTATTGTCTGGAAATGGAAAACAAACGAAGCTCTGTATTTGGATTTGTTCGCAGGCTCACAGTCACAGGTATCAACCGGTCGACCAGTAGGTTTCTGATGAGTTCTCTTGTTTATGCATGTGGTGATGTGGTCCCTTCTTTTCCTTTTTTCCTTTATTTTTTCCCCTTCTAATGATGATTTAGTTTTTTGTTGATTTCTTATTTTCGGCTTATTAAACCTTTTATTCGAGATTTGTAAAAACCTCTGCTGCTGTACAAATGTTCGTGCATGAGCAACCTGAGATTGATGACACCACGCATATAAAACAAAACTGAATGCTATTTTATAACGGCATAAATATAACCCCATATGGGACCTGCAAAGCTGCTCCCTGCTGGGGTAAATTAAATAACCATGCACGGTTCCAATGTTTTTAACTGTTTGTTTTATTGTGGTTCCTGCTATATATGTCATGCTTCTGCAAGAAGAATGGCAAAAGCCGAATTGAACTCTTAATTGAGCCAGGCTGCCCTATCTTTGCATGCAGCAATTAGCTTAGCTTCGCTATATTTCATGCCATTTCATTGGCACTGGATATTTTGACCGTTCAAAGCTATAAGCTTGGACCCAAATAAATAAAGCCCTTACAGTTGTAGCAAATGCAATAGCACATAAGAGCGCGTCCGCAAGGGCTTGGAGGGCCAACTGGTTAAAAGTCCAGAGAAGAGGCAATGTGTGTCGGCCACCTTTCCTTCCTCCAAAAAAAAAAAAAAAAAGGCACATGGGGACAAATAATCCATTTTCTCCTGTAACCCTCAAATGATCCGCGACTACTTATATATTAGTATAAACTGGAACAAGTACTATATATTCCAAAAGAAAAAAAAGGGACGAACAATTAATTTTGCAATTGTCAACTGACATTACTCTTCTTGGATGTCCATGTTTATGAATTATCGAGTTTCTCTAGCCACCAATACCTACCAATATAAATAACTAGTTCGTTTACCGAAAATGCCCATAAACAAAACGGAAACCAAATAGGCTACACATTCGGAACCCATGGATCGTTATTCTTCTATAGGCATATACAAAAATACAACATAATAATTTCTTCAGGGTTGCATGTCACAAGTTCTCCATACTCGATCATCGACTGAAAATTGATGGGAATTTCTCAAAGAGACAAGCAGAAGAGAGGACACCCCGCGTGTAGATGATAATAACCATAGCCTAATAATGTATTTTATCTCTATCTTATCATAGGCAAAAGACATTAAGAGAAAAGACTAAAGAGAGCACAATTTTAGGATCTTCATCAAGATTGGGGCTCTAGTTCTAGTACTTTCACACTCACACTTCAATAAAAGGAAAATCGATTACCTAACTAGATTAAATTTCAAAGTCAACAGTTAATCAAATTCGAGCACACAATGATTTTTTAATGGAGTGGCAACTTTCCGTGACTGAAACTATAAAAGATAGGTACATATGATTAATATTTGACGGTTCATACAAATACATAAGAGTATGGCACAAGTAAATTATAAATAAGAGGGCCTCGTTTTGTCACTCATAATGAGTTTTGTCATTCACAAAATTTGGAGATATATATTTTACCCCCTAATTGCCCTCTTTCAAAAAAAATAATACTAAAACATCTCATAATTTCCCCAATGCCTTACCGTCCTTACGATTAGCAATTAGCAAATGGATCATCACACCACGAACTCGAATTCAGTAAAGAGGAGCCCTTTGTGGAGTCTTTTTCCTTCTATTCATCAAACCAACCGACATCTCGGGTACTGGCAAACACACCGAACGGCATGCCGTGATGCTACTTCTCTTCTTCTTCACAATCTTTATCGTATCACAGGATGAAAGAGCCCCTCCGTATCCGTCGGATCCAGACGATGTGCGGGTCGACCCTACCGGTTCAAGAATCGAGTCAGGCGTCATTAGACCGTTGTCAAAACTCGATTCTGTCAAGGGCAAGAAGTTGCATTCAAAGAAAAACTTCGAAAGGCCGCCTTCTATTCTCATGAGATAATCAATCTGGTGACAAATCAAGAGGAAAATAAATGAAACCCAAATGAGAAAATTGTGAGATGTGAAATGGGTACCAGATAAAAATTTGAACTAGAGATGACCTTGCAAGAGAGGCAACAGAAGAGATATGAATCTTGGAGGCTTCTGTCACAAGTGCTGCAAATGTTGCCAGAACCTCTGGTCCTTGACTGTGGCCGTTGGTTTAAGAACACCACTTTTGCACCGTTGTTTATGTATGGCTGTCGAAGAAAGATTCAGAAAAAAAAAAAAAGATTTTGAGCAATAGTTGCGAGAACAGTTAATTAAGAGTAGCACAGCGCAACAATGTTGAGAGAATGTTAATTTATTGTATTATTACAATTGATTAATTTTGCAACAACTGATAAACATGGACATGGAAGAAGAGTGAAAGTCCAAAACGCATCATGAATTGTTGCAAAGATATATCTGCTCGTATTTAATTACACTAAACAAAGGCATAGTTCACAAATTTGTCAGCATATAGAGAGACAAACCTAAAATGGAATTAAAGCTTGTTCCTCGCACAGTTTAAAGCTTGGTTCTTTTTAACTTTTCTTATGATCAAGAATCATGACTTACTTGCACATAGTCACAATCCACCAACTTGGCGGCATCATCCAATCGTATAACATCTTGATAAACATATCTTCTTATCTGAAATACGAAAATATGCATAGAAATTTTTTTTGCAAGAAAATAATAATTAAGGGGAGGAAAAGTTTGTGAAATAAGAATTAACTGTGTTTGTTGAGAACCTGCAAGAGTCTATGAGAGCGATGAAGGGACAGACAATGAGGGCATAAGCTAGCGCAACAGTCCAAGCAATATATGTTCTTTTCATTCTTTCTTTCATCTTCATGAATTATGCAAGCGTTGAAGAACTTTTCAGTGAACAGAACTTCAAGCCAGCGAGGAAGATGTGAAGAAACCAACTGCATACATACATAATTGAAACAATAACTCAATTCAACTTTCAGAATAAAATAACAAATTGCAGCAGGAGATAAATTAAAGCTGCGCAAGATTATAGAGAAGTGACAGAATTAAAGAACTCCACCATGATATGATACGAGAGATATCTCTTGATGTTTGATGAGAGAGAAAATATGGCTAGGATTTATGGCGATAGAGAAAGAAGAGTGTTGGAAACGAGAGCGGCTCCTCCTGGCAAATGATACAGGGTGGTGGTACTATTACCAATGCAAGAATAAGAGAGAGAGAGAGATTTGGCTTTGGCTTCATTTAAAGAGGTGTTGAATTATGTTTTTGAGTAATATAATAATAGTACAACACTAGCCTACTCTAGTGGGTAAGCTGTCTTGATTTCCTTTTCTTTCTTTTTTTTTTTCAATTTTTTGCTGTTACGCTGGAAAAATTGGAATTCTCAATGCAAATAAAACGAAACGGCCTAGCGAACGGAATCACACAATTTTTTACAAATTGTTAACAACAAATGGGAAAGGGGATAAATTATTTTGGAAACTCAAATCAAGATCAAAGCTTTCCCCTTCCGATGCTGCTGTTTACTAAGCGCCCATGTCCCAAAAACCCTAACGCTATGAGCATCTGGCTCTCTATGTACGGTTGCGTTGCTGCTGCATCTCTCTCTCAGCTTAAGTGCTAAATGACAAGATACGAAAGACTTTCTTTTCTCAGTAATATATGATACACTGTTGGGAAATTTTTTTTTTTTAAAAAAAGGCAAGTGGGGTGGGATTATATTACAGGTTCAAAAAGTGACCCTATTTTTCTTTTTCATTTTGTCTTGGACATTATTTATTTATGCCGCATCCAATATACTTTTTTTTTTCGCTTTTTTAACACCTTTCCCATTCGATGCTTATTAATGTTTTCTCGAACGAAGCTTCAAAACATATACGTGCATTTACTGCTCACAAATGAAAATGGATCGGACTTAGAATGAAGAATTATGGTTAAAATAAATTATTTATTTAAATTAATTTAAATTTTATTTTAATTGATATATTTATTTTATTTTATAATTAAAATTAATTATTATAAGTCATTAGAATATTTTTAATTAAAATTATATTTTTTATTAATAAAATAAATAAATAATTTTTTAAAGTAAATATATACATGTTTATTATAATATTGAGAGTGATACTATAATTTTCAAATAAACCAATTATTATTGTTACAATTATTATTTACATAATTATCATAACTAATAATAATAATTATTATTGTTATTTAATATTTGCGGAAGATAAAAAAGAAGCATTTAATTTTTTTACAGTAAAATTATTAATTTATTAATTAATTTTATTCTTCAATTTCATTCTCACCTCTTTTATGGGAATTGTATTTCTGTTCTTGATTCCTAAATTTACGGATTCTACTCAAAATTCATTCACATTCTCTATGTGTTTAGCAAGTGAATATAATCAATTATTTCAATTTTTCAATCTCAGAAACAAAAGCAATCTTAAAACTAATTATTTCAACGGATCAATGTGTATCAAAAAAAAAAAAAGGCAAAGAGATAAATTGACTTTAAAAATGGGTGGTGCAGACAAACCAAGAGTAGTTAATGGAGGCATATGAACCGTACGCAAAAGCTATTAAAAAAAAGGAAAAAGAAAACTAAAAAGCAGCAGCGAGTAGGGCAGCTCTCTCTGAGCAGCGCAGACCCAGCTACACAGCAGCAGCAGTTGCAGCTGCAGATACACATATTATCATCAGTTGTATACATACATACATTCATCCATTCATCCCTTCATCCACACATATAAGCGCTAAAGCTAAGCCAGCACTAGCATCATATCCACAGTGTACTACAAAGATCCTCCTTTATTACGCGAATTGACTAAAGCAAGCTAAAGATTTTCAGCTTGATGTGAGATCTTTGGCTGTTGAATTTTTTCACGCGCTCCGTCAAAATAAATAAATAAATAAATAATGGAAGACATTGTCATTTTTATGTCGATAATTTTGACTATTAATTTGTGCTAAAGGCAGAGCCAGAGAAGAAAATTCTACACTTATAGGTTTATCGATGATATAAGAATTGAAAACAGATAAAGGACAAAAATAAGGCGAGTTACGTGCACAATGCTTTATGGGAAAGGAATAAAAACTAATCTAAAACGCGGTGCCTTCGGCGGCAGAAGTTTACAATATCAAAATGAATGCTCTGCTCAGATTCGGATGGTTTATTCTCCAACTTATACAAATATGACAAATTCAAAATCCCTGATTCTCGCCCGTCCACAAGATTCTGATACGCTTCCTTCCTCATGTTAAACACATACCCCAAGCCCAAATCACAATAAATGAAAGCAACGCTTTCTCTTTGACTCTGGAGACTGGAGTGAACCCAGCACCCCCCAAAAAGAAAAGGTTGATTGTCATTGACCATGTTGATCAACATGGCCATGCTATCAACTACGAAATGGCCCAGATTCAAGGGCGGCCTGGATTCACTCAGTCTAGTGAATTTGGGCCTCCTTGACAGTTTTGACTTTGGGCCACAAGCGTTACTAGTTTGAATAATAATAATAATAATTATTTTTTTTTTTATGTTTCCGAGAGAGGAAAGTTTTATGTATTGACAAAAGAACAAACTCTGTAATCAAACCATAAATCATGCGAGGGTTGACCGGTCTATAAACAAACAATTAGGTTATTAGACGGACATCATCATTGTATCAGTAGTTTGCATCTAAAATTATAACCATTTCTGTGAAATCACACCAAATTTTGTTGACCACACCACAGTCCTAATCAATCTGATTGATACATACAACAACCAAAACCAGTGCAAATCTCATCAGTGACGCCGGTAAAATTATCAGCAGGAAGGTGCTGGAGAAACCGGCCATGGCTTAATTTGCAACACTGACATGGCACCATTATCAACAGCTATGCATTTGTTTTTCCCACGTCTTTTGATCTTATTTTGACTGCCACTTAACCACTTCTCACCTAAAGCTGCCAATCATATTATATATTCACGGCATGGACATTACCCCAAGTTTTGGGGTTCTCACTTCCCACTCTTTCTCTATAAGTCAAATTTCTAGCGCCTACACACACACACACACACACACATACACATTTTCCCCTTTTCCAATTGGTATGCATTCTTCGGGGTTAATTTCTGGGCATTTAATATTTTAATCCTTCATCAAGTTTTTCCTTCTCCCCCGATTGCCTTACTTTGTTTGAGGACGAGAGAAGACGCAGGACAGGAGCTACTTCGCTTGCAAAGTTGAGCCACTAAAAGTTGTCTGCTAAAAGCAACGCAACCTTTTAAAGGCATCAGAATTCAGGTATCATAACTTGTAATGATGGCAGAGGACTCATTCTAATTTTAATCCCTACTTTTTATTTGTGCCTAACCTGACGTGATGTTTCACCGACCGTTGAATAGTAGAAGAAGACAGCTGAGTTTAGTTTAGTTTATTAGTTAAACAATTGAAAATCAAGTCCCAAACTTACCGACACAAATATTTAATAGCGCCTAATACGATTTAATCCCGAATCTCAACTGCACTGTGCCTGCACTGTTTATTTTGTCAACTTAGCATAAGATTTAAAGTAACAGGCAAAGGGCGTGTCATATTTTGCAGCTCTATTGTCACATTCAGCCGGACACTGAAGTCCATAATTACTGTTTCCCGGGACCAGAAACTGGGGAGGCAAGTGATTGTTAAAAATACTATTTTAAACTTGTATTTCGTTTCATAGGGGAGAGTGGAAGGGGGGGGGGACTTATTCTTAGTTTCGTACCGTTAAACCATTCTCTCTAAAAAGTCAGCACAGCTGATAATATCATTGCGATCCCTCTCTTTTAAGTTTTTTCTTTTAAAAAATAAAAATATAACTGTGAGCTCATTTAAAATAAATTATTTGATTAGTTAGTAAATTTGAGGTTTATAATTTTTTTTAAATAAATAAATTATATTATTTTTCTATTTATTTTATAAATTTTAATATTTAAAATAAAATTTTAAAATATTTAATAATATTTAATTTAATTTTATCTATTTTCACTGATACATATTAAAAATAAAATTTTTAATAATATCAATATAAAATTATATTATGAGAAATTATTTACCTAATAAAATATAAATTGAGAAAATGTAAAACAGTAAGGACCCATGTGAATTATCTATCATATTCATACCCTAAAGAAAACTTGTTTATGCATTAAAAAAAAATTAATGACAAAAAATGAAGAAAGAAACACAACGGAAAAGTTGAGGAAGTGGAAGCCGCATTTAGTGTTTAGCATTCCTTGCTTACAAGACAGCCAAAGCACATCGCAAAGACAAAGTAGTAGTAGTAAAACTCAAGGCGTCGCAATTGCATCAACCAAATCTTTGCAGTAGCCTTAGCCTAGACCACAAGAAAGCTCGAGTCTCAAGCTCTGCTTTTGCGCAAATTGGCATGCTCGGAAAAGAAATGGACGAGTCTTGTTCATTAATCACAACAACACCGGCGGCAAAGCCCCCACAAATCTCCGAAATGTTTCAGAAATTCGCTATCGCTTTCAAGGCCAAAACGTTCGAATTCTTTGCCGACGAAGACGATCACGATCACGATCCCTCCGACTCCGAGGGCTTTACTCTCCTCGACTCCGCCGAGGATTTCATCACCGACCAGAAAGTCGTCGTCATCAAGCCCGACCGGCCGTACGATGTTCCCCAACAGTCGCCGAGTTTAATTCCAAAGTCTTCGGTGACAGAGACCCAGGCCACACAATTTGAGCCAAGTTGTAATCTGTCTTCGAAATCAACGGTAACAAACCGTTTACTGAAAACCCAGTTAGCGAATACGTTGATTTCTTCGATTTTTGCTACGGTTTCGTCGTTTGAAGCATCGTATCTTCAGTTACAAACAGCGCACGTTCCGTTTGTTGAAGAAAATATAAAGGCGGCTGATAGAGCTCTGGTTTCGCATCTTCAGAGACTTTCTGATTTCAAGCAATTTTATAAAGATATTTGCAAGAATCCTGATTTTATTGGTGCCGAGGAAGATTTGGCTATTGGGTCTTGTTTAGAACATCGAGTGCAAGAGAATCAGAGCAAGTTAAGGACTTTAGAAATTGTCTCGAATCGGTTACAAGAAGAGATTGATGCAAAAGATAGCCAAGTCGCTGCTTTGAGGAAGCAATTGGGTGAGATTTGTAAGTGTAATTCAAAGCTATCGGAAAAATTATCCAATAATTTGAGCTCATCATTCGATATTCTCTTGACTGTCAGGGTTTTTGATTCTCTGTTACATGATGTTTGTAGAGCAGCACATAAGTTTACTAAGATTTTGATAGATTTGATGAAAAAAGCTGAGTGGGATTTGGATTTGGCAGCAAATTCTGTTTATAGTGATATTAATTATGCTAAGAAACGGCATAATCAATATGCACTTCTCTCGTATGTTTGTTTAGGGATGTTTCGCGGTTTTGATTTAGAAGGATTTGGTTTGGTTGAAAATGAAGTGGCGTGTAATGGGCATGATATGGATACAAGTAAAACTAGTAGTCCCATGAAGAGACTACTTGAGCTTGCATCGAGTAATCCTTTGGAGATGATAAGTAGGAACCGCAGCTGTGAATTTTCAAGATTTTGTGAAAGGAAGTATCAAGAGCTTATCCACCCAACAATGGAAATGTCTATTTTTAGTAATTTGGACCAAAATGAAGTGGTTCTGAATTCATGGAGATCCCTCGGTGTGTTCTATGAGTCATTTGTTAACATGGCTAGTTCAATATGGATGCTTCATAAGCTGGGCTTTTCATTTGATCCTCAGGTTGACATTTTTCAAGTTGAAAGAGGGGCTGATTTTTCTATGGTTTACATGGAAGATGTTACAAGGAGGAGTAAGTTGGTAGGAAAAACTAGGGCAAAGGTTGGGTTCACAGTGGTTCCAGGTTTTAAAGTTGGGAGGACAGTGATTCAGTCTCAGGTTTATTTATGTGGCTTGAAGTGTACAGAGTAAATGCTATGATTTTTGACTTTGTTGAAATTTAGAAACTATGTGATTGCTCTAATATGAAAATCAAGAAAAAGGAAAGATGTTACATTTGAGTCTTGGCTCTACAATCTGTAAAGGGCAGGAATTCCTGGGAAACCATAGTGCAGAAGAATCCAAAGGATTCAAGCTGGAACTGTAGTGTATATTGTGATTTACTGAGCTAAATAATGAAATATTATACCAATACTAAGTGAATGTTAGCACCTTTGTCACTCGGGGAACGGGGACTGACTGTAAATCCTTGGCTGGTTTGTGAATTACTTTTTCCGTCTGTAAGGGCTCTCGTGTTGAATCCCATTTAGAAATACTGTAAAGCTGTTTTACTTCTTTACTTCTGTTGTTATTTGTTTGCTAGTTGACATAAGAGATATTTCACCAAACTATGTATCCATATTAGATGTTCTGATATATATAAGTTTACTAAGTGAATGCTAGCACCTTTGTCACTCAGGGAACTGGGACTGACAGTAAATCCTTGTCTGGGTTGTGAATTACTTTTCTCCTCTGCATTACATTTCTCGAAGTGATTGAATGTTGAATCTATCTCTATCTGCAATTCGTGTCAACCTTCTTGCATTTGCAGTTTGTTTGTGTGGTTTATATTTAATTGCTTTGGTGCATGGGTGTTTTTTCATGCTTCCCTGTAGGCTGTGTAAACATTTTATCTACAAATAGTTTGTAGGTGGGGAAGAAGTCTTTGTTGCTGCATTTTCTAGTACCAGGGGAATTGTATTTGCATGGTTAGCATTGTGTGTAGGTTTGCTTCTGCAGAACTGAGTGATTTTCCTTCTGCTCTACTTAACTTTCTCTTTGCCGGCATAACTTTATAGAGTAAGAAATGCTAGCTGCAAGATTTAATGATCGTATTTTAGCATGGAATGAAAATGGATCATTACACTACTTTCTGCGGAAGTGTTATCCACAGTACACGTTTTAAGTAGGAAGCTAGCAGCCCAGATACAAGTAAAATAAACATCGTTTGGTGCTTTGATTTGCTTATGATATCCCTCGGTGGTTGCTTTGATGCCAAAGGGAGATTCTTGCCATCACTGTGAGCTGTCCTTGTGGCTGCTTAGCTGTGCTCTTTCTAATTGTTTAATTATAGGGATTAGAAGATT
This sequence comes from Aegle marmelos, assembly GCA_030449875.1. Taxonomy (NCBI): domain Eukaryota; kingdom Viridiplantae; phylum Streptophyta; class Magnoliopsida; order Sapindales; family Rutaceae; genus Aegle; species Aegle marmelos. The sequence goes on from JASUUL010000115.1 coordinate 1,177,022, forward strand.
CCATTTTTCATTTCCTTTACATATATGCCTTAGATATCTTATGACACGAATTTGTTCCATTGCTTGCACTATCTCACTGCATTGAGATAAGAGTTTCCTATTACCAGCTTCAATGAACATTTATTAGTCCATATTTTAGTAGTCAGTATCTTTGACTGATCATCTATTATTTGTATCTTTCCTTGGCTTTATGCTTTCGTTTGATTCATTCAAGGATATATGCTACTCGGTAGACCTCACATTTACAAATGCGAGGTTTGTTAAAGTTTCTTTTGCAGCCTTAGCTGGATATTTTATCATGTGTGTAGTTACTAGTAATCCCACAATAAGTTAGCTGCATCTTCATGTTTAGTGTGAATGGAACCAAAAAAAAAAAAAATGAATTTCATATCAAATTAAATAATAAAATTGGGATTAAATTAAATAACAAAAAAAAATCTTTTTTTTCTCTCCCCTCCTATCTCTTCTTTTAATTTTTTTTTTTCCTTCTCTCTTTTCCTTTGATTCTTCTCCACAAAAAGGATAATTCGTTTTCTGACAAATCAAGAGTAAGGAGTTTTCAAAAGTTATATGACGCTTCAAATCAATGCTCGATCAAATGGTTAACCTTAACCATCCGTCCCTCATTTTTGTAATGTGAAATGAGCCTCCGTGTTACTTGCGTCAAAACTACGTGGACCACATTACTAGTCAAAGTACATGGACACATCGGGCGCCCCAAACAGCACCCATGTCCAAGCGGAATTTTACGTGACAATAAAGCCCATTTATTACTCTCTGAACGGCGAACCTCAATGTACAGGCAATTAATTAGAAAGAGCATATATATGCAGTTATACATACACGCACGGGGAGAGAATAAGACTTCAAAATTTACAATTTTGTGGCCAAATTCCAGTGAGTAGGGATCACTGCCGACGTTGGCGGCCAACGCCATCCGTTAACTTTAGTCAACAAATACCTACATGATGTACATGTATTAATTAACTATAATATCTCTGATGTATTCTATAATTTCTCACTTTAATCAATCCCCACCATAATTTGCAGACGCTCCATCGCCTTCGCCAACAATGGACAGCATCCCTTTTTGGATTCAACCTCGTCCTCGGGTGATCCATGTGAAGTTAGTTCACATATATATTTACATTTTAACTGTCCCATGTCACATATATATAGACTTTATCAAAGACTGCTGCTGTGCCTGCGGCTATCCATTCAAGTACTTTATCAATGGGTGGGACAATTCCATGTTTTTTAAAAATTTCAAATACTATATAAAAAATAGAAATGATAGACATTTAAATACTTAATTCTAAATTTCATCTAATATAAAGGTGCATTCATTGCGTTATAGATATTTTTTATAAGTTCCTAATAAATAAATTATTTATATTATCACCAACTTAGATCAATACCACCGCATTATTTGGAATGAAAATATAGGATTAGGTTTTAATATATCTAGCATTATTCTTACAAAAATAACTAAGAAAAATACTCTTTAGTATAATTTAATGTAATAACATAAATTAACACACACCAAAATACGCAGTGTAGGGGGAAAGAAAAACTTATATGGCACTATCCCACCAGCTTAGTTGAGCTAGTAAGATAGCCCAACGGTCCCCTATGGGACCAATTGATACACTAACACTAGTTTAAGTATGTCTTATTTGCGACCTACTGCTAGTTTCATAGTGGGACTTACTAGTTTGCCACATAGTAGAATATTATTGGGCTATCTCACCACCTCAATGCTGAAGTGATAGGACAATTTCACATAAGTCATTATTTTTTTCTTTAAATTTAACATATAATAAAGGGAGATTACTTATTTCTCTTGTATCGAAATCTATATATATCATATATTTCTATTGTTTTCATAATATCTAAAAATTACATGGCATCAAAAAAATTTAAAGGGAAATAGGGGTGAATGAGTTATTTGTTTGATAATTTATTTTGAAATATAAAATATATATTTATTATAATAAAATATTTTTAAAATATTTTATTATAAATTAAATAATTCATATAAATGAAAAAAATATATTTAAAAATAAGAATTTAAATATAAAATTATTGGGGATAAAGTTTAACAATACTCAAACTTGACTTCATAAGCTTGAGGTTTGGCCCAAAACCCAAATTATATAAAAAAATTTTAAACATATATGAGTTTAAATAATTATATTTATTTGACCTATTTATTATATATATTTAAAATTTTATACATTGAAAGTTCATTTTTTCAAGTCCAATTTCTTAATTGAAATTTAATAATTATAAAGTTATAAAATAAATTAAAAATATAAATATATAGCATTTCGTTATTACCTGACTGGACTCTTTTATCTAGAAATAAAAAGCTCAAATCTGGATCCAGTTTAGCCACACTCAAGGTTTTGGCATCTCTACTATCAGGAAGTTATTAGTTATTATAAAAATAATAGGGTATAAGTAACATATGTTAATTTTAGTAGGAGGAAACTAGCAATCTTCCTATAATAAAAAAAATAAATAATCATTCTGCTCATGGTGACGACATTCTTGAAGATTAATTGAAATTAACATATACAAATAAGTCAAGAAGAGAAAAGCATAGGAAAAAAATAACAAATCTAAATAAGAGCAAAAAAGTAATCGCATCAATGGTCAATACGAAGAAAATAGATGAAAAAGTTGCTCACTATCTAATTCTTTCATTTCCTTCTCTAAATTTGTTCACTATTCGAACCTTTCATTTCCTTCTCTTAAAAAAAAAAAAAATCTAGATGCATTCCATCTTATAGGGAACATAGACAATTTTGAAACGTAATTTGGACACACTCTTTAATGATTCATTAACCAAAATATTAGTGTAATTTAACAATAGACAATTTTAACAAAAAGGATTGAAGATTATTAATAAATTTCAGTGAATTAACACTCCTAATTAGGTGTAATAAAAACTTTTAAGATGAAGAGTACACAAAAATATTAGCGTTGGATCTGATTAAGGATTATTATGGCATGGTAGGAGGTACATAATTAATTTGGACTTTGCTTAAATCCGTATTTTTTTTTAATGATGATAATAATACTAACTATTTTGACATTATAGATGGTGTTTAGAGTGATGGTTGATTTGAACCATTTGTCAAATGGATGTGCGATATGAATTTAAATGCAGTGCTGAATTTCTCTTTTTAAAAGAATATAATTGGTGATTATTAGATAAAAATATAAAAATAATTAAATTTTAAGATATATTTCCATACATGGTTAGTAATAAAATTTGATGGTTAAGATATACAAAGTTATATACGGCAACTGATGGACCTATCACTGATTGTCAAGTGTAAGACGATGACTAACAAATGAAAGATGAGGTCAGTTAGAAATTTTATATTCCAATTATGTATAACTAACTATAGTATTGCTCGTCAGAGATAGCTATAATTCCACCTAAGCTCCGACATTTTCATCAGGGGAAAAAAAAATGCTTGTTATGTAAGTTGACCAAAGCAAAATAAATAATTTTCCAATAGGCCTATAGATATTAACGTCCTTAATTTTTCAGAACCTTTTGGGACAAGGAGCTCGAGCAGCTTCTGATGATAATTCACCAGATTTCACTTGCTGTACGACCGTAATATGAACAAATACAACGTTTATGACACTTTGACTCGAGCGACAGAGCGAGCCATCTCATTCTCGGTTTGTCTCATCAGATGTGTGTGTATGATTGACTAACAAGCAAAATGATATAAAACTAATAACCCCTACAATATGTTAAAAGAAAACAAAAGAATATCCAAGAAGACAGAAAAGGAATGCAGTAAAAACTAGGACACAGTTAATGGAATCGAAGTCTTCATTTCAGATCGTTAATTCCGGGGAAGATAGATTAGTTATTATCTAACAGAGCTAATTCACAGCAAACATTCCAGATGACACTATAAAATTTTCTCCCAGGCAGATGGCCAAGCCCCTAAATTCTTATCAGTCTCCTAAGAAGAAGAAAAGATAAGAGAAGAAGACGTAAACTAATAACGAAACCTTAGCAGTATTAATATTAACTATCACTTCTTCTCAGTAAGGAGTGACGCCAACATTTGCAGGAGGGGCAAAGAAACCATCCTTTACCATCGCGTCCTCTCCCTCCTAAATTCGGAACAAATTAAATTTCTCAGAATTAAAAAAAACTTTTGAAGAAATTAAATTACGAGTGCAATGTGACAAAATGATACACACACACACACACACTGTGTTCACACAGAGTGTTTATGATCCATAGATTTAATTAAGCACCTGCTGCTGGCGCACGCTAGTTTTCTTCACGGGCTGATCAGATGGCATAAGTCCGAAATGGATGTGAGGGAAGTGGGCCCACTGAAAGAATAAAATAGCTTAATTTAGACATAATTTTATAACAAACCATCTTAATTTTTTCAAAAAAAAAATTGGAAGTTAAAGAAGAATAAAACCCTAACTAGAAACTCTAATATGGTCAGTATGTTGGACCAATGGACTTCAGAAATTAATTTTTCTTGGGTCTCACATTTTTAGCAGCGGCACTAAAGGCCTCTCTGTGGCTTATATCAGGATTTCCAGCTTTGATGCGTTGGATCTCTTCCCTGCAACATGTATGATTTGTTATTTGTTGTTTTGTTAGTATCAATATCAAGATCATGTTCGTGCTTCATGCATGTGCATATTTAAGAGGTCTTATTCAGAAGATGATCACTTACTTGATGAAGCGGTTGTAGGCTGATGGGACTCTCTGTCTCTTTTCTGGCGCTGCACATTTGTAACAGAAAGACAAAACCCACACAGACATAAATAGACGGACGCATTAAAATCACTTTGCTGACTTTGTAACATTTAATTTGTTGTTTCGGTTTCACTTTAATATCTCCCACTCTATCATCACTTCTTCATCATTATCCTCATCCTCAGTGTATATGTAAGTATGATGCATCTTACATGGGTTCATTATTCATTTTTGAACAATTCATGATCTATAACAGAGTCATTAATTACTATGCATTGTGTTTCAAGTTAAAGTTCTTCTTCGAAGCTGCAGTGACTTAACTAAAGCGGCGGATCTGAAGAGGGCTTTATGTCAGTACTATATGGATTTGGAGTGAAATGAAGAAGAAAGTCTAGGCATGAACTAATGCCCTAGATATCGTTACCACATGAAGAAATTAATCACAAAACCCGTTGAGAAACAAAGACCAAAAATCGCAAATTTAACTTTTTCAAATTTCTTCCTTTATAAGCTAAAAGCGTATTGGAAAATTCGAAAGGCTACGCTGCAAGTGCTTTGTGAAATTTTACTTCTCTGAAAAAAAAATAAAAAAAATAAATATAGGGTTAGCATGAAATGAAAGGTGATATATAGACATAGAAGTTAAGAATATAGGCTGCGCTGTGTCGCCTGCACTTGTTACTAGTCACCGACCATATGAAATTAATGTGGCTAAAATAATGCAATAGAAGTGAAGCGCATATATATACATATATATATTAATTCTCACGTCTGTTAACAACAGGAGGCTTAGGGATCTCTTGATGATCAACAACTCGAACAGGCATAACAGATTGATCAGCTGGATTTGGCTGGTTGATCATCAGCATATTAGCTGGCACATTTCGGATCTCCTCCTGTTATATCCATCATCCCCAGTACCCAATAGAAACGAATGACGTTAATTGGATTCAAATGAAATAATAATAAATCACATGTTATAACAAGTACAACATTAATTTGAAATTCTTATTTCTTCTTATGTACCAGAAGATTCTGAGGAGTGAAGAAAGGATGACCCAGATGAGGCTGATTAGCTGTAGGAAGCAGCAGGCCACGCATGTTCACAGACAAAAGATTGGTGCAATGACCGCAGCGAACCGTCACAGTCTTGAACAAACTAGTGCAAGGAACACTCACCTGAACCACATTTTTACAAACTAATTAAATAGCCATTTAAAGAACTAGAAAAAGAAAAGAATTTATTGATATATAGAGGAAGAACTTGTGGGTGGGGGAAGGGGGACGGGGAGTCAGAGACAGAGAAAATGAAATGATAAGATACCGCGAGAACAGTGTCGCAAAAGGTGCAGTGGACGTAACAGAGCTGCTCGGAGGAAGAGAGATGGTCCGGTGAAAAAGCAGCAGGTGTCGAGGATGACATTCTTTTTTTTTTTTTAATTCTTCTGATTCTTTAGTTTTTGTGTTTTGATTTGATTGATTGATGGAGTGACTGATCAGTGGACTGAGGGGATGATAAAATCCCAACTTGATCTGATCTTCTTGATTGTTAAGTTACTATAGATGTAAAGGAGAGGAAGAAGAGATAGAGAAAGAGAGAGAGAGAGACACCACTGATATAGTAGGGGAACAACACATTAAAGAACTTTTTTTTCTCTTTCTACATTTTTTTTCTTTTTATTACATATTATTAGATATGACAATAACCTTTTACTCTTTATAGAAATCTATGAGCCAAATCCATATTTAAAAGGATGATCACGAGTCGAAGGTCATGCACGTGTTAATTTTTAACTGATCTTTTATCTTGTGGAGGAGTAATGTGTGTCTGACATTTACTCATATTTGAGTTTGAGTTAAATATAACAATTTATGACATTAATTTATACTCAAAACTAGTTAAAAAAGCTTATATTTGACTTATACTGATATAATTAACCTAAAAACAGTAATTCAATTTGAGATTTTTATTTTTATCAATCTTTAATAGAAGAAGTAGTAGCTGGTTGTTTTGTTTGGTATGTTAAAGTACAAGAAATGTTTGAGAAATTTTAAAACCGCAAGATTTAAAAGGTTTAAAACTTAAAGTATTTAAACTGCATGGTTTATATATTTTTTCGAACATTTTTTTTACTTTAAAATTTCATATTGAAACGTTTCTAACAGAAGAAGTAGAGGTAATTTCGATTTACTAACATTCATTATTTGAATTTTAACAAAACACATTAAAAATCTTAATTAAATCTCATCACCAATGAAATTACTCTTGTATTTTAAATTTTGTTTCATTTCATCATGATTGGTGCATCTTAAAATGAATATATATGAGTAAAACTTTACCAATGGATATTGATACTTTCCCCTAAAATATTTATGCATTTACCACTTAGGTCCACTCTCATTTGAGACCGGTGTTGAAATGTTCAAAGAGGGTTTTGAGAAGGTGAAAAATAATTTTAATGTTTGGTAAATTTCACCAAATTCTAAAATAGATTTTGAAAATCAATGAATGAATAGTTTTTTAAAATCTTAGTGTGAGAATTACCGTTGTCCTTATCAACTATACATGTATCCTTATATACATTACATAAACCACAAAATTATCTTAATTCAATTAAGAAGTGCAAATATTAAATTTAAAGAGATGATAAGCTTCCAGTCAATAACTCCTTACTATATTAAAGTCAATTATAAGTTAAAAGAAGAAAACACATATTTGATATACAACTAGACAAAATTCATTATATTATAATTTGTGTTTTTTTTTTTTGTCTTTTTACTTATCCCTGACTTTAGTATCCTCAATTGAAAAATTATGATTATAATTATTATTATTAGATGAGAAAACAAAGAATAAAACTAATAAAATATAAATATTATATTTATTCACCAACTATTATATATACACAACTACAAATATTATATATAATATGTAAGTAAATTTCATTAGATAATATATTTATTTTAGTCATTTATATTCTAGTAGCAATTCAACAACGCCTAACACATATAAATACTTTTAAAACTCACAATATTTTTAAAAATAATATTTATTCAACACTTAACTAATTTTTTTAGAATTAATTATTGCTCCCATAGAGCTAACAATAATTGTTTCAAAAGTTATAGCATTATCACCCAAACTCATCTTTACTCTCATAGTTCTTATAATACCCCATCATCGCATTCATGTTAAAACTTTTACCATTAATAACTGTTTTATAACTAAGATGAGTCTTTGTGAAATTTTTAAGATCAAGTAATAGGATGTTAATCAAACTGTAGGAGTAAATGGTAAAAATCTAGAGCCATAGTGACGAGAATGAGGATGCACCTCCCCCGTGTAAAGTTTTATCATATCACTGTCAACTCTTATTGAGAAATAATTATTATGGAAATGAGATTAATTAACACTTGCATGTTACAAGCTGTTGATGTAAATAAATTAAACGGTTCACATGCAGCGGAGTAGAGGGGAGATGTAACTAAAATGAATGGTAGGAATTGAATGAATAGCAATAGGTGAGAGGGAGCAGAGGCGGCAGAGGTGGGGGAAAGGCTGTGAGAACTGGAAAGGGACGTGTGCATGGGAGTGATGAGCTTTGGCTCATTCACCTGTTGTTTTCACAGTAAGAACTTAGCCTCTGATCGATGCCTTTACTTGGGTCACTACAATTCCAATGTCATTGTTAACTCCTGACCACATCGATCCATCAATTGGCCACCACCATATCAAAATCTTTCTTTTTTGACTCGATCATGTGGTGTGGCTAGTTGTGGTTCACTCTAAAACTAAAAGCCCTAAATGCCGGGCACCTACTGTTTGTACATTTTATTATAGATTTAATGCCCTATTCAGCTCCTGAGCTTCCAAACCTAGGTTGACATCTCGGCCGATTTAGGTTCATTTGTCTTTTCATTCAATCATTCATACGCTAGATACACTCACTACAATCATGAATCATGGTGATACCGTGATGGTATATATAGGGGAAGGCTGCTAAATTTGATATAATTTGGCTTTTTTCTTCTTTCTTTCTTTCTTTCTTTCTTTCAAATATATATATATATATATTGCACACGTTATTTATTTTGAGTGCCCATTAGTTTCAGCTCGTAAAACCACTTTAATTGAATGGTAAAAGATATATGATCAATGTTCAAGCCCATCTAATAATCATATTTGTTGTTATTATTTACAACCATTTTACATCTGCATGACCGTTTCATAAACTTGCTTCCCAGATCAGTATCATATGAAGTCGTGATTTGCATTATATGCATTAATACTTAAGGGAAGAATATTAATGCAGTAAATGTTAAACAATTATCGAGTTAGTAGTTAAAGGCGATTATTCTTCTCACAACTAAGAGTGCGTATTACTAACAATATTGGCAAGGAAAAATATTTAATTGTTTTTTTTCCGATCGATTTGACTACTCAGACATTCACTCTATCTCTTTCTCTCTCCCTCTTATATGTACAGAGATACTTAGTTGTCAGTGACAACAGACGGCAGAGATCCCTTTATTAATACAATTCAATTTATTTTGTCCTTGTCTCCATTTCTTTCCCTTGCATTTGCTATTTTGCATAGCTCTGTATTTCTTTTCGGGTATTATCATCTGATTCAGCTATGACTCTACTCTAAACTTTTATCTTTCTCTCCGGAGACTTTACTTATTATTACATTACAAAATTGTTGCTTAGAAACCCTAAAGTTCTCATATTACCTCTTTGATTTCCGGGACATTTGTCAAAAACTATCACCATAATGCTTTTCTCTGCCCCAAAATTGCCTTATAGGTAAACTCTCAGCCATTCAGTTACTAGTCACCGTGGGTCTTGTGTGGTAACTTTTTTGCAGCCTGAATCTTTGTTGTTAGAATTAGGGCATAGCCGATAAGGCAGGACTTTTTAAACTTATGGATCAATTTGCAAAAATATTAAAAGTTTACAATTTATTGGTACGATATTTTTTCATATATTATCTCCACCCAACATCATTATTCGTCTATTGATCTGCTGTTTTCTGGTTGTTGAGTACACAATTTGATAACAACTTAGCTAACATTTACCTGTACATAAATAAGTTCATTGGATTAAGGAGACAGAGACATCTGTTATTCAATAGATTTTATCGACATATCGGCATCTTCCTATGCACTAGCTAATTTGTAGTGGGACACTATATTAATTTTAATGCTGCAACTGGGTTCAAAACATAATTGATATTTCGATGGAACAATTATGTGCCTGGATACCTGACTTTGTTACACACAATTAGGTTGTGTGGTCGCATGATGATCAATATAGTACGTTTCTACTGCTTTGCCAAATTTCTATTGGATGCATATGAACGAAAGCCACTGTTCGTATAGGCATGTATAAAGTGATATTAATAGAGCATACGGCTTTGCATGAAGATGACCTATCAGTTAATACAACATTGTAACACGTTGGTACGGATATGTTCCTAGATTAGGTTCCTTCTCTGATAAGAGAGCAATTATTTTGATTGTGATTCATACTCAGATTAACTGGAGGGACGCTTCCAGGTATATAGGCAAAAATAGTTGAGTAAATTTTTATTCGTCTGAAGCCAATTAAACTTGAGGTAAAATTTTTTAGGCTAATTTATGAATGTAGGGCTTAACCCAGTTTTTGTCCCATATGACCTTGGCGTGCTGCAATTTGCCAGATAGTATAAAAATAAGGGGTGTACTGAAGCTTCCGTGACAATGACTTGAGAAATATTTACTGCTAGGGCACTGACCCAGAAAATAATAAATCTTTATAGCTGTTAAATGGTTAAATTGTACTCATTATTTGTAAAGCTTTTATGATTTGTCGTCAAGTTTTCCACACAACGTGTTTTGTTATATTCCCAAAATAAATAAATAAACAACTTAGTCTGCTCAATGTATATACCATATAGGCACTAAGGCAATCAGGGGGCTCAACTATGTTGAGTCCTTGCCTTCAGGCCTATGGATGTTAATTACAGAAATGATAAGAGGCTTAATTGGAAATCTACCTAGTTATTGTAAGTTTATATGTTTCCCCTAATGTTATATAATTTTTACGGAAAGAAACGATCTCTTCATATTTGAATTATTTTCATTTTGACCCCCCGTCAAGCAATAGCAACTGTAAAATACGACACACTCTAAAAAGCCTGCATGAGAAGCGTTCTCTGTTTCTCTCTCACACACTCCCTTTGGTTCAAATTAAATGGGTAGAAACCCAATAAAGATGATACAATATTTTATATATATATATATATATATATATATATAGAGAGAGAGAGAGAGAGAGAGAGAGAGAGAGCAGAGCAGAGCAGCGGGCTTCTTCTGGCATTTCAAGCTGCGTGTATAACTTTCACAGTGGCAACAAGAAAGTGAGTACTTAAGTACTGAGTTTTTTTAAGAAATAAAAAGATAAAATTTACGTAGTGGAGTTGAAAGCAGATAGCTTAGCTTAGCTATAAGCCTGTTGTAATTCAGTATTGGTACGCAGCTATAGATGCCCGCTTCTCATTTCAATTCCAAGCTGTGGCTGGGCTTCTCGAGGATCACATTGCCGAAAACATCGAAATAAGATCCATTTTTTGCTCCTTTTCGTTGATTGATGCCACGCGTACTGATTCCCACTACTGGTAAAAACTGCAATAAAAATTGTTCGCCTCTAGACTAGAAGCCTAGTTGCTATCCTAATACGTGGCTTTCATTCACAGTAATGTTGTTTTTCTTTCCTAATTATCAATTTGACTATATTTGAGGGAATTTCCTCATTCTTTTCCGCTCGGCTTACTTTTTACCCCCCTCGTAAATTCAGATTCGTTTATTATTTTTCAAACAAAAATTGGTTATTAATCCGCGCCAGTCATGTCAAAATCCTTTCCATGGATCAACTAGGTCAAGCGATGCGCCACTAACGCTGCAAGTACATGCAGCCGAAAGAGGTTAACCATTTCCCAACAAGAGATTGAAGGGTTCCAAGTTGGAAATCATATATGAGCTGATACGAGTTTTCCAAATATCTCATTGTCAGCCTGACCAATGCTCCTGCCACTTTCTGTAATTTGATGAATTTTGTTTTTCGCTCTACATTGACCCCTTCCCTTTTCTTGTTGTTTACCTCGATGATATCGTGGTATACAGCCGGACCCTTGAAGAGCATGTTTGACATTTAAGATTAGTCCTGGCCGTGAGCATGAATTTGAGTTGTAATTTTTCTTTCAAATTTCTATCAGCAAGGGCTGTTTGGCGTCGTGATTAAGATCAAGACAAGGTAATCAAGGAACCTTATTAAGGATAGAAGGAGATGTTAAATTACAGTTCACTGTTGGCTTACTCTACCACAGCTATGGATAGCGAAATTTTACCCACCATTCTACACCCACAAATAATAATAATAATAAATAAATAAATAAGATGAGTCTTGTCATTGACACAGCAAATCACCATTCTAAATATTTAGAAGCGACCAAGACAATGAAGCCATCTATATCTTAGGTTTATTTTAGGAAAAAAAATGTAAAAAAACAGCACCAACGCTGCTAAAAACAGATCCACTCCAAAGGCAAGTTTGGCGGTGCTATAGATTATGATCATGTGGCTTACTAATTTGGACCACAACAAAAACACGACATTCATGGACCATTGTTTCAGCCATTATTGCCGGCAGAAGAAGGATACTAGGCATTCACATGCGCCCCTCGGCCAATCTATGCTTGTTGAAATTTGAAAAAAAAAAATGATCAAAAAGGAAGCTATTGAACTCTGCACTAGCCAAATCACAAATTTAATTTTCAGTGACATAGATTGCAGTGAGATAACGGCAGCTCAACCCACGACCGCTAGTTGAAGTTGAGACATGACAAGGAACCGGCTTTCAAACTGATGATTCCTATGCAGTTAATATTCACTTTTTGTTTTTGCCAAAACCTAATTTTTCCGCTGATAAGTCTCCGCAATTGTTACATCTATATACATTTAATTCTTTGGAAGTGATTACTTACACGTGATATTGAATTAGGCTCTTATTCATTTTTCAGGATAATGGCACCAAGGATTGGTGCCACAAAGTTTATAAAAAAGGAAATTGTTTTGTTATACTTATAGCTTACATAAGCAAAATTCCTATGCAAAAGCACCATCATTTTAGAATCCCCCTATCAATAAATCACATCTTTCTGCTACTTTGAGAGCCAATAGATAATAAGAAATAACGTACAAGCAGCAATGACTGCAGCCAGAATGAGAGTGTCCCTTGAACGCCGCCTTCTGATTGAACCTGGAAAACAGACTTGGGATTAACAATACACCACAAGCAAAGTTGATAGTATAATTTACTTTATCACATACCAAGTAGGCCACGAATAATAGGGAACTTGTCACTTAGAACCTTCACTTTCCCTTGAACATCTCCAAACAAAGCCCTTTGAGAGCCAAGGACTGTTCTTGTTGTTTGAGCTTGACTAATCACATCATCTATCTGCACCAAAGCAAAAACAGAATCCTGACATGGATGAATATCAAGCACTTTCTCATGAAGGATAACGAATTAAGAAACAAAAATAAAGTTGAGCTTTCAAATTAGAAATGGAACTCCAAAAAAAAAGTCCTGCTAGGAAATAATTTAAGTCAGTGTTCTTCTACATAAATCACTTTAGGCATTTGACGTAATGTAGATGGATGTGCACGAGCCATTCACATTTGAGTGTGAGAGACATCATTTGCATTTTACTGGTACATAGTTTTCAAAATTATGACTCGAGCTGGTATCACAAATATCCACAATTTCATTATTTTCTATTTCTCTCATAATTATTAACTCTGCACCATTTCATCTTGAAAAATGTTGAGCGCGGGATGAAGAATGGCTGACTATCAAATAGTCAACCCATCATGTCAAATGAAAAGAAGGATTATTGCTTTAAGAAGCTCAACTAAACCCCATTGCCAATGAGAATCATAAGAATAGATGCCACAGCAGCCTGTCTTCAAAAGTCGTGGGTTACACTTGACTCCAGACATATCCACTTTTACCATCCCATTTTCTAATCCATTTGATTTATATTCTTTAAGAACACATAGAGAATTTAAGTGCCAAGTGAAAATTGCTCATAAGAATTGTGATCCATATATCACTATCAAAAAAGCACCAAAGTCTTACGTGAGCTACGCTTCCATGTATGGCAGCTCTCTCTCGTAATAATTGCATTCTCGGTGACATACTCCCAGATGCCTGCAAGAAGGCAGATACATCGATTTTAAAAAACAATGGTAGTATTTTAAATGATTACAACATCATTTGCAAGTTCCAGCAGATACATCAAGCGTACATTTTAGAAAACTGAAAAAGAATGGTAGTATTTAAAACAATTACAACATCATTTGAGAATTCCAATCACTCACCTTATACTCACTGATATCATCCCTAACAGAACTCAGAAGCTCGGCATGTTCCCTCATTGAGTTGATGTTTCCCTTGATTCTCCTAAATTCCTAACAAAATACATGCCATTTGCTCAAGAATAGCATCTTTAATAAAGATAAAGCAGAAGACAGATCAAGTCTACATTGAGTAGCAGCCCTTTCAGGGGTAGCAGAGAATCCCAAGAAAAGAGAGATTAGTAGTAATACAGCATCAAAATCTCCACGACACAGCCATCTCAACACCAGTAAAAACCATAATCAGATCTGGATTAGAATGCATCTGTATATTATAAACTTACATTTATTAATGCAGGATACAGAGTGTTAAATAAGATCCTAAGGTTGCACTTTCTAAACCAGTAAAATGTAGCTGACTAAGTAGAAAGTTAGACTTTTGAAAGTGAGGTAACGAGCTTGTGGAGTAACAAGGTCAATCACAGAGAAGGTTACTTCTGCGTGTTGACAGATATGATATGTCACTGCAAAGAAGCAATCATGTCTGCCTTACCATGCGAACTTTAATTGATAGTTCACTAGTGTACTAGTCAATACAACAGAAGAAAAGTTCCTGCTTACAGCATGACAAGAAAAAATAACATAAAAAAAATCATAGTAGTAGAACATAAACCTGGGTGAATTCATGAAGAATGTCACGATGCCTTGCAAGTTTCTGAGTTACAGAAGTAGTTGGTGCAGCAGATGCAGCACATCTACTCATTGCATCATTTATATCAAGTAGCTTCTCGAGCAATGATTGGATTTCCATTTCCATGGACTTCCATGACCTGCCAGACCCAACAGTTGGCGATCCTGTATCTACATAACCTGAGAAAACAAATATCAGCAGAAAGGATAGTCAAACTACAGAAGGCCCCTGCTAAAAAAAAAAAAAAAAAAAGAATCAACTTATAGTTTTTCGCAAAGCAATGCATCGTATCTATTGCTGCATACTTCAGTCAAAGCAAGCAAAATAATAGGAACTTCACACTGCCGATAGCATTCCATTTGGTATAATTACTCTTAGTGGAATTATCACTCATCCATAGACATGGATTTTTCTGTAGGCATTCATAATGTGAACAAGTAGACCAGTATAATTCTGCGTTTAGGATTCAAAATGTGAGCAAGTAATAAATGCACACAGTTAGCAAAATGCAATCTAATGCAGTCAAGAAGTACAGGCAAAAAAAAAGTTAAAATGCGAAATGCAATGGCAATCCCCCAGGAATAAAATCTAACAAAATTAGACAGATCCACCCTAAAAATGACACAGCTATCTTTGCCAAATGAGAAAGTGCAAACAATCACTGATCCAAAACCGAAATAGGCAACTCGTTGTCACTTCATTTATAATTAGTTTCATAACCATTGCAACAACAATGCATAAATCTAAAGGGCAAAAAAATGAGTTGACATTCATATGCAAAAACAAAACCTTCGCCAAATCTATACTAACGGTAAAATAAACTACAGAAACGTTATTCGTACTCTTCAACACTGTCAATTATTTGTATTCTTCAACTTGAGATCCAAATGCAGTACAAATGACGAACGAACTTAAAACTAATTCATTTTAAAGTCGGAGAACAGGGGAAATCTACAAACCTCCTTGAGTGAACCTGGCACCAAGCTTAGCGTAAGAAGAGAGTTTAACGTCGAGATCGCCCTCGATTTTACGTGCCTCCTTTCTCAGTTCCTCCCAACCCGATTCCTGTAGATATAGATTCGGATCCGTCATTTGGATCTCCGGAATTCAATTACAGATCCTGGTTATAGTTTCAGTTCTGTCAGTGATCCAACGGCGGAGATTGATTCGGTTATTATAGTTGAAATTTGAAGTTCTCAGCGCACCTGCACCACCACCACATGGGCATTGGGGCTTTAGTTACTCTGTCGTCTTAACTCTCGTTCTCAGAAGCAGGAAGGAAGAGAGTCTGACAGAGTCAGGATCCCCTGCGGGTATCCGAACTTGATTCTACAAAGGCCCCACTTCAACGTTGACATCAACGGCCCACGGCCCAGTACGAGTTATGAATCTGAGTAGCCCCTCCTTCTTTTCTCTTCGCCTCCGGGACAATTTTCTTGTTTCGGCCTATTAGCCCAATAAAGCCCCAATGCTAACTTTGAAATTCCGAATAATAGTATCTGACCCCTCAGTGGCTCAACTTGTCTCGTTAGCCCTTATCGAAAATTAAAAAACTTTTTGGTCGGCACTCGGCTGTCTATGGGGCAGGGTAGCAGTGCAGAGAGTGATGCTCCAATACTTATTAGGAGTTGGTTGATTAGCTTATGTGTCCAACATCATTGGTAACAATGCATTTGTCTAGAATAGCATATGAATTCAAACATTTGTTCACCTAATTCAATATTTCGTATTGCTCTTTGGGTGGATATGGGCTATGTGAAAAAATAATTTTAAAATCTAGTTAGTCTTTGCATTCATATGTCTGTCAACTCTGCTCAATGCAAGTGCAAATTAGATCCCAGCCATTCGCTTGGAGCTTGGTAATAGCAGCGGTCCGAGTCCAACGATGTATGTACAAATTTATATCTCACGCTACACATAATTAAAATGATATGTCAAGATTCAAAGGCAACGCCCGTCATCCAACAAGAAAAGCACCAAGCGATGACAAGTTGAAATGTCACTATATTAGTATTAATTATAAGCAACGTAATCTGGCATATGGCAATTTTATGTTTCCAGTAATGCGCTTTCCATAAATTCATGCATAAGTCTCTACAAACAATAACACCAATATACGTAATTTTTTAAGATCTGCCCTTTCCTCATCTGATTGCTATCAGACATATGACGTCGTTATAATCAAAAGACAGCCTAGAGACAAGAGAGATTTTTCAGAGGCTAATTACTTTTTGGTTCATGAAGAAAAGCCAGTTGGATTTAAGCTTTGAAAACTTCACATATAAAACAAAATAACAAAATAATAATGCAGGGCCAACAATTCCGAGCATTTCCTTCGCTAATCTATAAAGTGTAGGGACAAAGCCCTACATAATTGTGAGTAATAATTATAAAAAGAGATAAGAATGCAAGATCACATCAGATCAAACTTTCTTAAAAATATCGATTGAAATCTACCAAAACTTTATTGAGCAGTAATAAGAGATTTCAAAAGTTAGACGATGTCTCAATAAAAGTCATCTGCTTTATGTCTTTTGTCAACTGTAGGGTAAGATAAAACAAAAAGTAATCAAACTGGGAGACTGTGCCGAAATGAATTGGTTAATACACAAACCTGACAATTTGCGCTTCATTTTAGGGCAAACAGCCAAGCAAATCATTTTCGTTTTGGTAGAATATGGCCATCGACCGGAGAAATGTGTACGATACTATTCGTATAATAACTCGCATGTACTTAAAATAAAGATCTTTTATTTCTCATTTCCTGGTCCACATTCACCAGCAACCGGAATCGTTATCTAATGGAAGGGTCCAAAGCCCCAAAAAACAAAATTATTATAAAAACTGTGACAAAAGAGTCCAATAGAAGAGAGACTTTCTGCCCAAAAAAAATTGCTAACAAAATTCAGTGTCAAAATTAACTGACAACCAAAATTATAAGATACGCAAACCCAAATTTAGGCTTTGTTTGGTTTCGTACTATTTCGATTTTCAAATCAAAGTTGGGTGAAGGGGTCGTTTGTATCGTGGAGAAAAAGGACAGATAAACGGCCGAAAGCCGGGGAAATTATGATATCCTCACCACCCTGTCCCACCACGGAAGAATAACTGAATACGTGACTTTTTCCCATTTGTTCCACATATGCCTGGAGGGCCCACAATTTTTGGAATTTTTAGAGATAATTGAACATAGACGGTCCTACGAAATTTATCGGTTTGTTGCGATACGGCTAAGTACGCACCCCCCGTGCTGTACGGAATGCACTACTTTTCCACGTTCTTGACTGTTTCTTCGTTTCTTGGACGATTTTTTATTTCCCCCCCCCCCCCCGCCCGCCCACCTTTTTTTTTTTTTTTGTGGTTCCCCTGCTAGACAAGCAAGGCTATTGTTCTGTGTAAACATTTTTACTTGGTTAAATGACTACCTTATGATTAGTGAAACCTTCATTATGTCTACCACAAGTGTAACATGACTGACGACAACGAGTTTTAAGTAATTTAAATACATTGTGAGATTTTTAAGATACAAAATTTAAAAGAGAGAGAGAGAGAGAGAGATTGCAGTGGAGTAAGCAATTTAACTAAAATGACATGATCTGAATTGATTTGAGTTGGTTTAGTTTATATTTTTGAATCAATAGATTTAAATTTGATTTTATTTTTTTTTAGTAAAACTTAAAACCGAAAAAATATTACAAAGATAATTAACCAAATCTTTTCAATTTCATTCTATCTTAAATCACAATTAAGTTCGGTTCTCGATTAATTCTATAGCACCCCAAAAAAAAAAATCCATCCTTCGTACAGCCCAATAGTAATACTTCGACAAATAATACATGCACTTAAATCTTTCAGATGATCGTTTTGATGTGGCAGTGGATGAAACAACAATAAAACTATTATTTATGTTTTGAGTTGTCCTTTGTCCCGGCGTGCAACGAGAGTAGTAGCAGTGCCTCGATCCAGATGCCCATGAAATTAAAAGAGGAAGAATATTATTCTGGGGCTCCTGATATCAAGAGATGGTCCGCAGGCGAAGGCACAGCCCCGCAGCAATGAGTTTCCGAGAAGCAGCACATGTCCCCGCGTGCTTGTGACATTTGACGTGTCCATCGCAGCAACGGCTGCGAGCGAATACATTACTCCGTCCAATATCACAACGACTTCAGACTTGGTCGTTCTGTCTCAATTTTTTTATATACTTAAATTTGGACGGATTTATCTTCACTCTTTAAAATTATTAAAATTAAAATTATTAAAAACCCACTCTAAATTTCAATCTCCTACATGGTGCTCACCGAAACAATTTCTTAGAAGTCACATGGTGGAAGCCTGATTTGAATCTTCATTAATTTACCAATTGACCGAAATAGAGGTTTTTCTTTAAAAAATAAATCAATCGTAACGGTGTAAAGTGAATCAGACGGTCCACGTCGCTATAAATATGCGAGCTTTCGTGTCAATCTAGCCGCAATCACTTTTATTAGCTGACCCCTCTTTAGTCTGACTTTTGACTCACTCCAAAATTCGCTCTTTCACTCGTACATAATTCCTCTCTTCATTCTTCACACAATCGCGTGCGACCATATCAAACCCACACACACTGACGTATTTTTTCTTTTAACTTCCTTTGCTTTTGACCATACGCTAGAGCTTTAGCTTGTATAAACAAGAAACAAACACCCACCCACAATAGAAATAGCACCCCCCCTCCCCCCCCATCCCCACCAAAAAAAAAAAAAAAGTCACCAGCCAAGAATCCAATTCTCCACTCACCGCCCCGCCCCTTCCCGCCACGACCAAGAATACGCATACACTTTGAGAGGCAGGCAGGCACGGTTGGGTTTGATTATCGGGAGATGAAATTGGAGATTTTGGTGGAGGACTCGAATGAAAACGCTGTCTTTTGATACCCGGGATCAATATGTCCAATATACCAACCTCTCTTTCTGAAATATGCCTCACTCTTTCTCGCCTTGCCATGTCCATCGCCGACCCTTGGCCCTTCTCCTGAACCTCACCTCACTGTAACAAAATCCCTTTTAAGTTCATTTCCATTCTACTCACCACACTCGGAACCAGCTCCCTCTCAAACAGGAAAAAAGGTTGAAAAATGAGAAAGATTAGAGGATTCAAGATCGGGAAGCGCTTGGTGCGGGTGACCCGATGGATCATCCGTAAAACACAGGGAAGATCCGGGTACCAACGTTTAGGTGCGCCAGACATGTCATGCAAGTACAGGAGCAAGCCAATCTCGAAGCTCATCGACTGGGGCCGTCGTTTGACGAACGGTGCTAAATCTCTCTGCCTTGCGAAGCCCGCGTCGGGTTACATACCGATGGATCGGGATCCGATCAGAGAGAAGCCGGTTTCTGTTCCCCCCAAGGGTCACCTTGCCGTTTACGTGGGCCAAAAAGATGGGGACTTTCACAGAGTTTTGGTGCCTGTTATTTACTTTAATCACCCTTTGTTTGGCCAGCTTTTGAGGGAAGCTGAGGAGGAGTACGGGTTTAATCAACAGGGTGGTATTACGATTCCTTGCTGTTTCTCGGAGTTCGAGCAGGTCCAGACCCGAATCGCTGCGGGTAACGGTGCACGTACCCGCAAGCTGACGTGGAAACGCAACCATTGAGGATGTTTCGGTATGCCTGATGATGACGAACGTATTATTACTACATGCTTTGAAGTTTTGTTTCGGGAATCGGGGCTGTTCCACTTTTTCCTTTTCCCTTTTTCTGTTTTAGAAGTTTTTCTGTTCTTTTTATGTGGTATATGTGCATTGATTTAGATAATATCATCTTAAAAGTAAAAATAATCGATAAAAACTGATGGTGTTCTTGTTAATGAATAACTGTGATAACATTTGCCCGCAACCATCCAGGTGAGGTTAGATACGAGTGTTTTTGGAGATTTTTTTTAATATAATATTTATTTTTATTAATTTTTTTTGTTAAAATAAAAAAAAATCATTAAATTTTATTTTTATTTAGATATAAAAAATTGATATAAATTATAAAAATAAATTTTTTAAAAAATTGTAATTAATAATATTTCACTTCGTAAAGTGGGGAATCTGAGTTTTTAATTAATGAAATATCTTCTCTTATTTATTGTTTTAGGCTTTGCCTCTGTTACTTATAATTTTTTTTTTCGACAAGTTAGATGGCACTTATCGTGGGAATTAATGATGATGTGATTGTGGTAATGACATTTGTCACTTCCAATTTGTCAGTCAACATCTTTGAAATTTAATTTTCGCGGGCCACTTGCTTCTTGTGATGGAATTTTATTCAAGAAGTGTGCGATGAATTTGTAGTCCATTTGGAGATAATGACGATCATAATGAATCGGTGACCAATTGCCATATTGACGACATGCATGCGCACAAAATTTTCAATTGGCGCATGCATATTTGAAGTCAAGGCAAATTCTTAAAAGAGATTCTATTTGTTTTACATTTCGAAAACACATTTAATAGATGCCCTAATAACAAACAAATTAAAAAAAAAAAAAGAAAGAACCTAAAGGAAATAGCAATATATAACTTATAAAGAGCGTCAAGGTCGCCAAAAGATTTTTTTTTCATCTTTAAATACTTATTTATTTATTTATTTCAATAAAAATGTAAAAAAATAAATCTATTTTAAAAAATATCTTTAAATAAAAATAAATTTATATTATTTTAATCAATTTTTAAAATAAAAATAATGATAATTATAATATTTTTTTCTTCCTTTAAGAATGATGAGATAAGGAATAATATAATAAAAAATTAAAATATTTCAAAAGATCCTCTAAATAAAAATTTTTAAATAAAATAAAAAAATATTATTTTATTAAAAGAATTTTTTTTTGTTGGGGCTTAGGCATCTCTTTAACAAAAAAAAAATTATATTTACATTTTTTTTTCAGTGAAATCTTAAGTTTGTCTTTTAGTGATACCCTAAACTTATGAAAAACATACTAATACATGGTGGTGGTGATATAAAAAAAATCAACCCCAAGTTTCAAATAGATAATTGCCACATGTATTTTGCTATGTTTTATAAATTTTTTGTTAAAATAATTTTTTATTATTTTGTTGTGTGTAGTTAAAATAACACAATGGCTGCGATTAATGTAAGAGATACTCCATTATGGAGCACTCTTTTGATAGTCGCATGATGAAAATAATAAATATTAAAAAATATATTATAATTTTAATTATCTAATTATGAAAAAGTATTATACGGTGAAATATCTCCATTATAATTAGATTCTTAAAATAAATGTTGTGCAGAATAAAATAACTAATGAAATTCAATTAAAATGTAGTGCGGTGTTACTTCAGAATATATGTATGACAGTCGTGACATTGAGCAGCTCCATTTAGATCGAGTTTATAATAATCTCCGTATAAAATTTATTTGACACTTTTCTTTAAAAAAAAAAAAAAACTGCCCAAGGATATAGTTCAGGTTACGGAGGTTCACCGGCCAGGAAGAATCAGAAAGTTATCATTTTCATATAGAATTTAGATAAGCATTAGGTAGCTTTATGCCACACGATTTTTAGTTTGATCCGGTCACAACTTTTTTCCTACAAAATCTTATTTCGATTGGGCATCTATAGGGCTAGAGAATGATAATTTGCGCAGCATGCGATGGGCACCATAAGCGTCCCTGTCGTCCCAGTTGATAATATTAGATTACTTTACGATTGGCGAATCTTTCAATGGAATTGGCAGTACACGCACGGTGGATGCAGACCCGCCACAAGTTAAGTGGGCTAAATTTGAGTATCTGATCGTGCACTTGCATCTGGCCACGTGAGCATCTTTGCACACCGTGTTTACTTTATCGTGGACCTGCAATGAATTTGGGCTACAAATTTGTGGCCATAATTTAAATTGGGCCGCATTTTGCATAGCATCTTTTTGCAGCAACACCGACCGAATGCGGACGTTCCAGATAGGAACCTTGTCACGATACATTATTATCATGTAACATGTATCAGTCTTATGATTATTCCTAATAACACACGTGCGTGCGTGTGTGTTTTAGTTCAGCTTTTGTGTCATAGCGGTAATTATAGGGTCGATGTATGGTACATGACAATGCACCTTAACAATTTTTTTCCTATATATTTTGTTATAAGTCTATGAAAAACTGAAAGGGACAGTTGCAAATTGGGTATCACATGCACTTTTTGTTAAGAAAAAAAAGTAGTGTCAGTGTCTTAACAATAACTTGAAATATCAAGGATTAGGCTATTTTCCTAATTTAAGTTATCCACGAACTTTAAAAAAAAAAAAGAACAAAAAAGAGTGACGACTTAAATTTAGATTTCTCTAGTGCCTTAAAAATAGAAACAGAAGTGACAAGCCAAACATAACGTAGCAAAGGTGCATTAGCTATGTCCAACCAGTCATGAACTATGAATTTGCTGCAAAATTTTATGTTGAATTTCAAACAAACTTCAATTTCCTCTACAATTCCCCACTTTATAGTATCACCATAACGATATTATTGTTTTGTTTATGATTATTAACAAATCTTGTGATTTGCGGCTGGGAAACCCTAAACTTCTGTTGTAGCCTTACTGATCTTTTGTAAACAAGGATGAGAATCAAAGCTTCAGAACGTTTACGAACATTGAATCATAATCGACGGAGGATTGGATCACAATTATGCTTCCAGAAACAATTGTCCATGCTTGAAATAATCATATTGTAGTTTTTTAATTCAACAAATTTTGGGGGAAATGATGGGCGTGTGGAAAATAATAATAATAATAACGAGGGTAATTTGAAATTTACGTAAGATATATGGAGAGAAAATTTATTTTGAAAATGGTAATAGGATTAACTAAAAAATGAGGGTGGCTGAAATAATTTGAGGGAATTAAATATTATTACTCATTTCAGATCGATCAACCTTACTTTTTGTTTATATTTTTGAAGGGAGCGTTAAGCGTAATTATACGCAACCCCTACCAATGGGTTAAACACTGTACGAACACTCAAGTGGTTCATATGGTAAGGCCGAGACGCCAACTATGAGCATCTAATTTTTTTTTTTTAGTTATTATTAGAAGGGAAGGCAAAAGGGTAAGTAAAATCCAAAATAATTGTTTAGTCCTTGTCTCTTTCAATATTTAAATTCGGTAGTCAATTGAAAAAACTTACTTAAAAATCATTCAATCAAACTCTTGAAAGATGTTGAGATCCTAAAGTTTTAATAATATAGTAAATAATTTAATAGAAGTGATAATATTATAAAACTTAAAATTAGAGACAAACTTAAATGTGCGTGTGCACCATTCAATAAAATTTTGACACATATATCTTTTTAAAAAAAATTAGTCACAATTAAAAGAAGAAAAAAAAAAAGAAACACGACTTGCATGTATGGAATAGTCTTATCGAGACTATCACGCATAAATTTTTCTTCTAAAATTGATTCTGGCAATCATTATGAAAGCATTTAGCATAATCTACAGGGGAAGTAGATGCTTTAATATTAAAGAAATAGATCCATAAGAAATTAATCATATCTTAAACCTTATAGTTGAAATGATGTATAGACATATTTCAAGTTATAGGCCAGAATTAGATGGTATATTCAGATCCTCACCATAATTCACTCATGATAAATTATAAATTTTAAAGTGAAAAATGCTGTTTGCATGAAAAATTGTAAAATTGCTATTTGCATAAAAATTGTACATGAAATTGCACAAAATAAATGGAATGACCGGGATTGTACAAAAAATAAAAATAATAAAGTGAATAAATTTTATATTTTAATGAAATATTTCTTAATTTTTAGTGATTTTGTACCCTTTTTTTTTGGGGGGCGCGTATATGGCATTATTCTTTGAAAATAGAAGCTGAAGCTATCAACAGTCAACGACAAGCGCGAATTTAAACCCGTAAACAGCAAGTGGACGCTTTTCATTTCTTAATAGCATAAGAATTCAAGAAAAGTATAAAACCCGAAAAGCAACCACTATCTCATATTCTCACTAGCTCTCTCAGCATTAGAAAACAAAAACAATAGAAAGCACATCCAATTCAGGACAAAACAAGAATGTCGAAGGGAAGTCTTCGATCACACTCCACTCATAAAACCTTAGTAGCTCTGAGACTCTCTTCAGTCTTCGTTTTTCTCATAGTTCATTATCCAAGCTTTGGGAGAGCTCATATCTTCATATACGCAGCCTGTTCGCAGGAGAAGTACGAGCCCAACTCACCATTTGAAGGAAACCGCAACTCTTTCTTAGCATCAGTCGTTAGCTCATCTTCTCAAGCCGCTTACAACAGCTTCGCAATGGGAAATGGAACCTCAACGCCGCCAGAAGCGACCATATACGGCTTGTATCAATGCAGGGGAGATTTAAAAACCACTGACTGCTCGAGATGCATTGAAAGTGCTGTGAACCAAATAAGTTTGGTATGTCCGTACACTTACGGGGCTTCTCTGCAACTAGAAGGGTGTTACGTTAGATACGAGCATAGTGATTTCTTGGGAAAGCTTGACACGAGTAATAGGTATAATAAGTGTAGCAAAAGTGTGAACAATGATGTTGAGTTCTTTAAGCGGAGAGACGATGTTCTTGCTGACTTGCAAACGGCTGTTAGTTTCACAGTCAGTAGCTCTGGCTTCGTCGAGGGTTTTGCACAGTGCTTAGGTGACTTGACTTCAGCTGACTGCACTACTTGCCTTGCTGAAGCTGTTGCAAAGTTGAAGAATTTATGTGGCTCAGCTGCTGCGGCTGATGTGTTCTTGGCACAGTGCTATGCCCGTTACTGGGCTTCCGGCTACTACGATTTCGTCGCAGGTGCAATTCGCTATTTCCTTTGAGTAATTTGTTCATAAATTTACATTAGTTACGCATGGTTTTAGTTTAGGGATTGCAGTGCCTAATTCAGTTTTGTGGCACAAAGTCACAAAGATCATAAAGCTTACAATATTCGATTAAGCTAACGCAAATTTGACCACTAAACGTGGTTCCTTTTTCGTGAAAGAGGGAGACCATTCGAAAAATTTGCAAGGAAATGGTCAATAGGTAATCTTTTTAAAAGCAAAACATTAAGGCGCAGCAGTGCTTTAGTTGCTTTCCGACTGTCACCACCGTTCTTACCCTAGCTCTTTGTTAATTGTTTTTTGTTTTGTTATTAATGTTACCCACATTTCATTTAGTTAAGAGTACTTTTTATTTTTATTTTTTTCCCACACTTCAAGAAAGCAATTTTAGGACCCACTTGCATTCAAATAATAAGTGCAATGATAATATAGAAATTAGTCCTTTGTCTTAATTATTCTCTAATTTAGGCTTCAATATTTATAGTAATTAAATTGAAAAGGATGAAAGAGAGAGCTTTAATAAACATAAGAATGTGGTAGTGGCAGCCTTGGTACATGTCCCTGGACAATCCGTATCAAATAAAATGCAACGCTAATTCCCATTGCCTTTTTACTTTTGCTTTTGATGCTTTCTGCAGATTCTTCTAACGACGACCAAGTGGGAAAAACAGTCGCCATTATCGTCGGTGTGGTAGCTGGTCTAGCGATTCTGATTGTTCTTCTCTCACTTTGCCGAAGAGCAATGGGTAAGTGGAGATTCAATCCCAATCGACCTATATAAAGCTTTTCATATATCATCATACAGATGATTAACATGATGAAATTTTACATGCAGAAAGATAGAGATTGACTGACAGGTCAATGAAATGATGGTGGGCCCGTGCTAGAGTCATGATCGATCATGGTAGTTTTTTGTAGCACATCTACTTTTACCCGATTAAAAGAATACATTGTTAGTTTTGTACTAAAGAGAAGGCATAATTGTTTTTATTTGTAATCCTCCTCATGCAAGAATATTATTTTTTAGCGACGAAAATTTTTAGAGGACACATTGCAACCAAAAATTTTGATCATTGCAAAAAAAATTAAGTAGCAAATAAATGTTTGCACCTAATTTTTTTGCAATCAAAATTTGATATATTGTGACAACATTAATTTCGTCTCTAAAACTCTTTAATATATATATATATAAAGATAATGTTTTAGTGACGAAATTAGTTTTATCGATAAAACTCTTTAATTTGCCAAAATAGTATATTTATATTTTTAGTGACAAATAAATTTTATAGGTAAAGTTATTTTTAGCGACAAATAAAATTTCATTGCTAAAATTATTTAATATAAAAAAGATAATATTTTAGAGATGAATAAATTTCGTGCTAAAACTACGTCTTGGCGAAAGTAAAATTAATCGCTAAAACTATTTTTATCGACTAATGAAACTCTTTAATTTATCAAAAGAATATATTTATCAAAAGAATATATTTTGGCAATGAAAGTAAATTTCATTGTTAAAATTCTTAAATATGAAAAATGATAATGTTTTAACGATGAATAAATGTCGTCGTTAAAATTTTGTACTATGAAAAAAATATAATATTTTAGCAATAAATAAATTTCGTCGCTAAAAATGGGTTTAGCAACAAAATTTATTTATCACTAAAAAAATGTGAAAATTGAAAAAAATTTTGGTGGATATTTTTCTGCCAAAATTTATGACCTTCAATGATAAAATTAAATTTCATCGCTATATGTGCACTTTAAAAAAGGTCAAAAATCTAAAAAAATTTGGCATTTATTTTCCGCTAATATTGAATTTTAGTGACGAATCTTAAATTTCGTCACTAAAACTCTTAGAACCTATTTGTGTATAACTTATTTCTTTTTTTTTCTTTTATTCTTTTTTTCTCTCATTTCTCATTCTCTTATTCTCTTATTCACTTTTATTCTTTAATTCTTTCATTTATAAGTACATAATTCTCATTTTCTCATCTCTAGATATACACTTTTATTATGTTCTCTTTTATTTTTAATATGGTGTAATTTTTTTTACTTATCTTATTTATTCTAACTTATATTATTATTATATTTGTGTTTATTGTGTTTATTTGTAGGAAATATTGAAGATTAATTAAACCAAGATGAAGAAGATTAAGAAATTTATATTCATTTGTAATAGTTTTCTTTCAAAAAGGGTATATCAAATTTTGTAATTATTTTTATATTTTCATCAGTAATATAATAATCCTTCTTAAATTAATTACTTTTTTTATCTCATAACGGTGTTCATTGTCATTGTAATTTAGTATTCAAAATAATAGGATTTTAACAACGATGATAATAAAAATAAAAATAAATAAATAAATAAATAAATAAATAATGATACCTTTTAGCGACGAAAAATGACTAGTGGCTAAAAATAGTTTTTGCCATAAAAAAAATAATTTGTCACTACAAATACCTTTTAAGGACGAAATTTAAAAATTTGAAGCAAAAAATCTAAGGCAACACTTCTAAGGCAATGAAATAGTAATGAAAAAATTTTCATCGCTATAATTTTTAACGATGAAAATTACATATTTTAGTGACGAACACTAAAGCCGTTTTTTTGTAGTGATGGTATTCAGTAAAGTAGAACTCCCATATCCAAAGTCCAACCCAAAATGGCTGCCGATTGATTCGCCTTCATGCTCGACAGGTCACCCTAAATTTTTTTATTATTTTATTTTTAAATTTGCTTTTCCTGACAATAGGATTGATGAGTTCGAGATCATCACGTTGACATTCTTAAATATTTTCATACTATTGCTCAATTATTTATTATTTTGGATTTTTTTTAAAAAAATACTAATTCAGCAATTATTTTTTCAGAATAACCATATCATTGGGCCTCCCTGATCCTAGTTTCTGATAGAGGAGTTTCTTGATGGGCCTCTTGAAAATGAACTTATCTCTAAAAGTTAAAACTTATTTGATGAATCTTTTATCCCGCATACGCTTCTGTGGTGCCCTACACAGATGAAATGAAACTGCTTGACATTGGCAAGGAGGGTTTGGGTCATTGCCTGCTCGGACTTTAAATTATTTATCTCTTTCAAGCCTAAATTATTTATTTATTTTAGAATATATTGACCAAGGATACTTGACTAGGAGTGATTGTATAAGAACAAAATCTTGATCAGTTAGATTTACTAAAACAAGAGATGGATCAACCACAGGAGATTATTAAAAAATTAAACATGCTTTTATTTTTCTTTTTAAATCAGTCAAAGATTTATCTTGGCAAGCAAGCCTATGTTTGATGCCGACTCCCTAATAAACCAACTATAAGAAAATAACATTGAACCAGATTATTAAAGAACGGAAAACAATAACAGTCTTTATTGGACAAATTACATTTACGTACAATTTCACAAAGAAAAAAAACTGACAATGCCAAGATGGTAGTCCCTTTTAACTACCTTATTACTCCCCCCCCAAAATTAGCTCAACAAGTTGGAATTAATTTCATGTGCAATAAAATACAAACAAAGAATGATCAACCTACAGACCGGAGGTGAAGGGGACGTTTGTGGCCGGCAACCAAGAATTTCCGGCAAGAAAGTTGCCGACGGTGAACTGGCTAACCTGGGACGGACTGGTTAGAACATGATAGCCGCGCCAATTAACTCTGTTAGCAGTTGAAGAACCCGGTCCACTGTTCTTATACTCAGCATAATACAAAGTATTCAAAGCAAAATTGCCACTCCATTCCATCCATCCAGCGGGGTTTATCAAGCTATCAAGGAAAGTCGTGATGTAAACAGTTCGCGAGTACTGCCTCCAGGGCCTCCCAAGGAACGTCTTAACGGAGCCTTGAACAGGCTTCAAGTCGGAAGCAGCAGTGACCCTACAGTTGTGAATAATGATTCCACTGTTCTGGTTAGGGTCGGTTCTGGCTTGTGCGGTGAGAGTGTTGGTCCTGTTGGGGGGTTTGCGTGCAAATATGTTACAGTTTTGCAACACAACTGCAGCGTTGCCAAATATGAAATCCACTGTCCCATAAATGTCACACTCCCTGTAGAATTGACGCTCTGAATGAACGTAGAGAGTGTCTTGGTATCCTTCAAAGCTGCATCTGTAGAAAACTGAGAGATCCGACCCCGAACGCAGTGCCACCGCCTGGTGATTGTTTGGACCCGCGGTGTTGCGGATTGTTATGTCACGGGCAATAAAGTTATCTCCAACAACAGCTGCCAAATGAAATTCCACACGTAATTATTTTAGTTTAAAGTAACTACAGCATTTCATTCAAACTTACATCATCTCCATGGCGCTCTTATCAAATTCCAGATTTTGCATAAGTTAAAATGGTTTTGACCTTATGGCTGAGGCTGGAAATGACCTTTGATTTTGTGTAAAATCATATTATTGTTATTTATTGTCAACGGAAATAACTTTTAAAAAATAATAGCAACAATCATAATAATGGACCTTGTCCGAAGACTTGATACAATTTTAATTGGATAATTGGTGTACTTACTTGCTTTTAAAGCGAACTAAACATAAGCAAATTGATCGCCATTTCTCTGTAACTATAAGGCAAGGTCCCAGTGTGATAGACATATTCAATTTGTTAACATGCAAAATTAAACACGTCTACTTCGTGATCAGTTTTTGACTTATCAAAATCTATGTACATCTCAACTACTATAATTTTTACTTGGCAGCTCTTTTTTCCCCCCTCTTTTTTTAAAGCTCTTCATTTTGATGTGTCCCTTTTTTAGTACGTTTACAATAATATATTTGGTATTAAATAAAACAGTGTTGGATGGAGTCCATGCATTCATCTGAACTTGACTAGGTCAGGCAATTATAACGCTTCCATTGACTATATATGTTCTTTAATTGATTTTATTAGCCCAAAGTTGTTATTTTTGTTTTGACCAATCAAAATGATCATATGGAAGTAATATGATTAAACCGTCGTTAGCAGGTAATGAAGAGATTGATAAAACTCACCAACAGTAGCTGATCTGAAGGTTGTAGCGCCACCTCCAACACTTTTGCTCCCAGTAATAATGGTCTTGCCAATCCCGTCTCCCACGAACATAATATTCTTCAACTTCACCTCAATGTTCTCATTATATGTTCCCGCCTTGATATAAATCACATATCTACTGCCACCTGCCCGCGATGCAGCCGCTATCGCCTCCTTTATCGTTTTAACATTCCCGGAACCGTCCTGGGCCACCACAATATTTGCTCGTGGAGTCGTCTGCAACAGCTTTCGGTCGCCCGGCTTGACCCACGTTGGGAAGCCATCTTTGTAACTAGGCTCATTATATGGCACCTTGTTGAGGGACAAAGCGTTACTAATCAACTTTGTTACATTATTGGACAATAAAGGCAGCACATATTCGGGAACCCCAAGTTCCTCTAAGCTGGACCGGCACGTCTCTAAGTTTGTGAGAGCCGTGCTAAGCCACGTTTGTTTGTCAACTTTGGTACATGCAGGGCTGGAATTGGAGGTTTGGTTGAGCTTAAGAACTGTTAGTTCATAAAGCTCGCGGCAATCTTCCCATGCAGCCTTTTCACGCTCGTTTCGGCACTTTGAGCCAAGGGTATACGTGCGTGATTGGGCTGTCGTGGCACGTTCTAGTGCAAGCTGTAATGAAATCTTGTAAAAGTCAGAGTCTTGTGTGATAGAAGTGACATCAGTTTTTTGTGACAAAAAATACTCGCACGGTTGAGGGTTTGGTGTTTTGCCACACCACGATTTTACTTCTAGTGGGCTGTACCCAAAAGAGGTATAAGAGAGAAAAAAGAGCACAAATAAAAGTGTTAAAGGAATCCGAGGAGCCATTTTGAGATAATGGAGCGAAAAGCTTGCTATGGACTTTGGGAATTGTTGTGTGAAGAAGGACTGGCGCGATCATCACCTTATATAGGGAACAAAAAAACAATGGGGGCCTATTGGTGGAGATGTAATTAATCATTGGACGGCAAGACGACGTCCCGTGCCTGTCTTTTGTTTTTCATATGTATTGACTTGAGATAAGGACTGCAGAGGAAGCTAGCTTTTGATGGGGGCAGGGGACGCGTTGTTGACATGTTCATGGGTCATGCAACATTTGTATGTATGAATAAAGAATCAATTCGTAATTATACTGTGACCCCCACTAACAGTTTGATTACTATAATTAAATTATATGGGATCAATAACTACCATAAATAATAATCGGTGTCAAACGATATATTTTTTTTGCCTATTCTTCACCCAAAATTGTGGGATGTAAGAAAGGAAATTTAAACCATACAACAAAACTAATTAATGAAACCTACAGCTAGCGTATGTGGTTGAAACGAAAGTGTATCCCCCAGCGATACCAATTGCCAGATCAATTTCAAGATTATTTCCTTTCTGATAGAATAATTTTCTATTTTCCAGCTAGTATACGTGGTTAAAAGATTATTTCCTTTGTTATTGCCAAGTTTAGGAAGATGCTTCTTTAGTTCTTACCGTTTGAATCAATTATATAATTAATTTTTATAACTTTTTTTTAAAAATTATTATCTTTGCTTTTGTAGCTGTTAGACCTAACTTATCATGAGTAAACTGATTTTTTTTAATCTAATATAATTAACATAAAAATCAAATAAATGTGAAGTGCATGTAGTCAAAAATACATAATAATTAAGTAAATTTTAACGAAACTAAATACGCAGCACGGGCCTATACCACTTGATAATTAGCTCAAAGTGCATGGATGCCTAAAGAAGCATTTAATCGCCAAGTTTAGGAGAATGTAATCTTTTGCCTTTATTATGTTCCCACATTGTGTATGCATTATGTCTCCGAAATTCATTCGTTATCTCTTCTTTAGAATTAATTAATACATACATTAACGTTAACGCAATTCTTAATGGAAGGTATACATAATAATCAACTCCGAGTTTGTAAATGTTCCTTAAATATTGTCATGCGTGACGCACGTACCCAATTGTTTAACTGTCATTACTAAAATATTTTCGCCATGAGTCTTTGCTTTTTTAACTCCGACTCTCACATACTCATCTAATTAGTTTATTTTTTAGTCATAATAACTTTAGCTCGAAATTCCCCAAATACCCTTACAGCCAATTATTATATGCTAATACCGCAACTTTCAATAATCGTGCTGAGGGTCATCCTACAACCCTATATTTGACTGCCAACTGGCTGCAGATAAAATAAAGTAATTAAGTTGGTAGGGTTTTGCTTGGGGAAACTTCTTGTCGCGCGCAGGCTTCATAACCTTTTGACACAAACCGTTACTAGCTTTCCAAAATCAGATATCACATAGACTATGAACGAAAGAAGTTTGGTTAATGCAAGTAGCTTAGGGGTCATATTTGCAAAATTAGAAAGTTAGCTATACGGCATAAATGAGCTTATTTTGTAGCAAATTTAATTACACAAATTATAATTATACAAACTGGGATCCCTTTTTTAATGAATGATTCTTATCCAATCAAAATGTTGACTATGTGTAACCAACTGGGATCCCTTGAGATGTAAAGGGAATAATTATATTGATACTTTGGTAGGTGATTAAACTAATTATTTTCTTTTGTTCCAAAGCCCCACCTGCCCTAATTCCTCGTTAATTATTTTCTTATGTTATTGTCTAAGCGCGACAAGTTGCATTTGATTTAGTGGCATACATATCAAATGGTTTCTGAAACTTGATAATCCATTGAAAATTTCTGTCATGAATCATGAATTGAATGAATGACATGAGAAGTAAGCTCCTTTTTTACCTCTTAAAATTAAAAGTTCTAGATCAATTTGGTCTTACTTTTTACTGTTCTTGTGGAAATGCTTTGATATTCAAATTTAAAAAACCAGGGTCAAGGAAATTACGTATGTGAGAATATTATGATGGCATGGGAGAAGCTAATAAATTCCACACCTAATGAGTTTGATTTTAAAAACTACAAGTTGAAATAAATTTGCCAACCAAAAAAAAAAAAAAAAATGTCGTACGCGAATGTGTGTTTAATTATGCAAACGTCAATTCGTTTATAATGCAACAACCAGGCTGAAATATTTTGTTCACTCGTTTAATTGCCACATTATTTATATAACGGCCGAGAGATAAAGATAGAATTTGCCCATATTTATTTTATTGGGTATAGGAATGATTGGTTGATGAGAAATGAAACAAGTCTTTTAATTAGCATATAATTAGGCGCTGCATTTCAAGTTACAACTTGGAATTAGACCAAATTTTGTGTCAATCTGATGCCGGATGGAGCAGGGCCCGCTCAACAATCGGGGGAATACACACACATACGAGAATGCGAATATTTGTTTGGGGGACAATAGCAAATTTTGCCAACATAAGCAACGAAAACGAAGTCGTACGTGCTTAATTCACAGTACATGTTTGGTACAAAAATTGGTGGCTGACACGACTTTTGCTGGCTTATCGAAGTATATGCATGTATCGTAAACGTAAGAATTAGAATTCGTTAGCAACCATATAAATATAAATATCCAATACTTGGTCCGTAAACTATTTTGCTTCTAAGAGTTTGAGTTTATTAGTGAAATTGATTTTTTTTTTAGATACTTAAAAATAAATTCAAATCATGCTCTGAGTTTTAAATAAATATCGATTTTTCTCTAACCATCACGAACTCCAGATTTTATTACTTTCGTTTTCCGGTCCTTTTTTTTCTAAATTTTTCTTATTTAATTTGTAGTATCTATTAAGCAATTAAAGTTATAAATATTTTGAACAATTACGTAATGTCCTTAATATCATAATTATATTATCAATGTCGTTAATGGATGGAATTTGTAACATCAGCATCGTGGCATCATCGATCGGCATAATATCATTATCAAATCTAATTTTGTTTTTTATCACCATTTAAAATACGGTAGCGCCCATGGGACAAAGCGATAGATTGATGATACAATGATATTGGTGGACGGCCGTCATTGAATCGGTTGATTTTTGACTCACAAATTTTAAGCATATATGTTGTTTCTGAATTGATGAAGTTTACTCCTTCACGTATGTGAATATTCACCTTCTCTAGAAAATTTGAAAAATTTGTCAAGCGCACGGATTCTTACTCATCCATCATTATAGATAATTCAGCCATCGCTTTCGTGAAAGCTACAAGTTAACGAAATTAAACTTTAAAATAGAACAAAAATTCTCTAATCATCTGTTCAATCCTTGACGTTTTCTAAAGTCAGACTTTTTGAGCTTACTTTCAAGGAATTTACACTGTTTGGAAGAAGGAGTTAATGTCTACAATTTATTGCGTTGATTCTATCATCAACGATTAGACGTTTCAACTAAAGAACTCAATGCTGGTTGGTTTATGAAATTTTCAATCAAAATCTAATCTTGAATCAGGTTTGTATTTAATACTAGCTCATTATTCACTTGCTAGTCTTTAACAAGGCTCTATAAATTTTAATTTTTAAATATTTATTTATATAATAAATAAAATAATTAAAAAATATATTATTTTTTAAAAATTTTTTTAAATAAAAATAAATTAATATTATTTTAATCATATAATCATTTTTTTAAAGAAAAATCAACAATAATTAAAATATTTCTCTCTTTTTTTTAATAAAAAAGGGATAAAATATAAATTTAAGAGTAAAATATAACTCTCTAAATTTAAAGAAAGAAGTTTATTTATTATTTGAAGAATTTTAATTGAAGTGTCTTTTGAAACTTTAATTGATGATATAGTTCTTCAAATAAGATTTTTCAAATAAGTAATAAAATCTTATTTGAAAAATCTTTTGGTCATGCTCTTAGAGTATCTCTAAAAGACTCTATAAATTTTAGCCTTTAAATATTTATTTATTTACTTATGTGTCAAATAGAAGAGTGGAAAAATATGTTATTCTCTAAAAGACTCTTAAAATGAAAATAAGTTAATATTATTTTAATCAAATTACTTTTTTTTTAAGAAAAGGCAATAACAATTAAGGTACTTCTCTCTTTTTCTTCAATAAAAGATAATAAAATATAAATTAAAAAATGAGAAAATAACTCTCTAAATTTAAAGTGAGAGTTTCATTTTTTATTTAAAGAACTTTAATTGAAGTATTTTTTAGAGTTTTAAACGATGATGTAATTCTTTAAATAAATAATAAAATCTTATTTGAAATTTTTTTTTTGACGCTCTTAGCCACCCAAGAATGTTTTTAAGTTTCGCAACTATTGCCTTATTTGTTTTATGTAGCAATGCCATGCCTCCTTTTCTTTTCTTACAAAATAACATCAATCTGACGTGGTATTAGATTCTTTTGATGTATTTGCTTATTTATTTATAAAAAGAAAGTATTTTCAACTAAGAATAACCCAAAATCACCTTGAAATATACTTAATTTTTGCCATTCATTTGTATTCATTTTCATTTTTATTAATTGTCATTTTTTTTGTTATTCATTGTTCATTTTTAATGACTTATCGAAACGGTTCATTTCCTGATCTAATAAAACAAATTGGGAAACTCTTATATTAAATTGGAAAAATAATACCTATACCACAAAAGATTGACAAAAGAAAATTTGTAATAACAAGGGAATATGATTGAAAATTAATGTATTTTACTTTACGTAAAGGTGTAAATATTAAATAATAAAAGAAGTTGTTTTCAATACATATTTTATTGCAAAAAAGTTTTCCTGGCTAACTTAAATACTTTTATAGGCCAATATTATAATTTTTTAGCATGTTTTCTCTCTCTAAAGTTATTTTTTTCCTCACAATTGTTTCCCCTTTTTTATCTTCATAGTTATGGGGTACCAAACCTATGATGCAAGATAGCTGGATCCTATGTTCTTATTGGGTTTTATAGTTTGCTAGCTTCTTTTGGAATCAAATATCTTTCAGCGTTCCTCTTTCATTTTTTGGCATAATCAAATCCATCTTTCAGAAAGCATTCTAGGTCAAAATTATCTTACTGTTCAATATAACTCAAATTTAAGTTAACTACATTAGAGATTCTAAGGTTTCTAGCTTTTCACAATAGAATTTCTTAAGAGTTCATTTTAACCAAAAAGAAAAAAAAAAGGGAGTGGAGGGGGAATAGCACACAACTAGAAAGAATTTAATCACAAAACCATGATAAAGAAAGACTTAACAGAAAATAGAGAGATAAACGACTTGATAAAACTTAGGTTGTTAAGGTATATTTGATATATAGGTGTGAGTTAGTAAATAAATTATTATGATGTGTTTGTTAAGTATATATATTTATTAAATACTAAGGTGGGTTTAAATTATGAATAGCAAAATTTGGATCTACATGCAGGTACATCTAGAGTCCAAATTCATATTGATAATTTGGCATCTAAATTTGCAAAAAAAATATGTGTATTCGGATGTTTATAATATTCATGCGGATTATAGTGTAGATTTTCTTGATATCAGGATTTACATAGTACTAAATTCAAATATAAAAAATTGAATAAATTTATTTACATAGTAAAATTAAATAAAATCCAATCATAATTCAATAATCAACAATTCAAACATCTAGAATAACATCCAACAATAACACAAATTCATAAATTAAAATATCACGACATAAATTAAACATCAAGAGTGACATAAATTCAAATATAACACCATAAATACACAAATAAAAATACCACAATCCCCATAGATTCTAAGCTTTTAACATATCACACCAATGTATTATCAATCATCAAGATCATCCACTCCTTCAACATTCATAGTTTGTTTTATAAACTATTTAAAGGGCTCACACTCTAACCATCAAAGCATAAAAAATAATCATGAAAGTGCTTTATTAATGCAAAAATGTAAGAATATTGTTAGATGAATTAAATCATGGTTAATTTTTTATTTCTTATTTAACTTATAGTTTTTTAATTAAATTTTATTTAGATAAACAACCTTTTAATATGGATTTGAATATCTGACTTTTTAGATATACTTAGGCTTGGCAATTTGTCGGGTCGGGCTCAAGCTTCATCAAACCCGAGTCCGACCCGAAAAAAAATTTCTAAGGCCCGACCCGATCAAAACCCGAACATTTATAATTCGGATCGGGTCGAGCCCGACTCAATAGTGACCCGGTTCAGGTCGGGCACCTCCAAGAATTATTGTGACACAAATTAATAATTTATGCTCAAAATTTAAATTTATTAATAACTTGTAATTTTATAACCACATACTAAATTCATTTATATTATTTTTTATTTTTATTCTCTTCTAATTACAATTCTATAAATATAAAACAAAAAAAATTAATTTAAAATAATTAACAACATAAAGGTAAAATATATAATACAATTAATCACAAAATTATTTTTTAAACAATTGATTGATAAGAATACTCTTTTGCAATTCAATTCCACAATCAACATTAAGAAGTAAAAACATACAATTAAATTTAAAAAATACAATTTAATTCTATAACTATTTAATTTTATTATATTGTGTGTTTTTTTTCAATCGGGTCAAGTCGGGTCGGGTTGATATTTGACCCGACCCTGACTCGAATTTTGATTGGGCTTTAATTTTTTGACACGAACCCAACCCGAAACCCAAATATTCGGGCTAAAATCTAAAAAATTTGGGCCGGATCAATCGGGCTAAAAATCGGACCGGGTCAAATTGCCATGCCTAGATATACTTGCATTTAGATCTACATAAATCTTAATTAGTAACATCTGGATTTGCATTTTTAACATGCGAATTTGGACTTTTTCAGATATAAAAAAGTAAATACTTCTAAAAAAAAATAATTACAATATATAGAAAGTGGATTCATTTATTGTTATAACGTAACAATCAATTCCCTACAAGTGGGTAGTTTATAATGTAAGAGAAATAGCAGATCTATTGAGAGATTGAATATTATTGGGATTTTGGGTGTGAGAAAAATATTAGAGTAATTGTAATAATTTTTCACATAGCAGATTTTTCTCTAATTGTCCTTGTCAGGTGGCAATCGTGATTTTTCTCGAGCATATGAATTTTTTTACGTAAATTCTTGTATTATGTGATTAGTTTTATTCTCCATCTATTTACAACATCTTGGATAGGATTAAATTCTACAACAAATTTTTGATCATTTGTTTCGTAGTTATAATTATTTGGAAGGAAAAACAATTGAATTACAAAACCTCATCAAATTCTTATTGACAGCAATTAAAATTGAAATGCATCAAAACTTTTTCTATGTATCTTTTTTAACACAAGTTTTGACCCTACACACTAAATCTCTCATAAATTGCATTAATTGACAAAATTAATGAATCAGCAACAGTTTAGATTTGATTTTCTAACAATCTTTTTAATTTATCTTAACTAGCTGACTAGCATTTGTGTCTTGATCCCTTAGGAATTGGATAGATAATGTATTTTTTAAATATTATCTTATAAATAAAGAGTGTGAGATTTTTTCGCATCCTAAATTTAGAAACGTGAATGCATAAAGTCTAATATAGTCACAAATTCTTTTTGTACAAACTAATATGACGTGATTTAATTAGTTGAACTAAATATCTTCTGACCTAGATAATTTATTTTAATTATTTTTTATTTTTTATTTAACTAATGAGTTAATGCCATACAATTTATATAAGAGTTTCTAATTATATCATCACTCCTAAGCTATACTTCAAACTAAAATATCAAGAAAAGTAAGCTAAAGTTTATAAAATAATATTTGAAATTTTAACATTTTAGGTTTAGTATCGGTCTTAATTATGGTATATTATTCATTCATTTGATGATAAATTTTATAACTTGTAAAAATTTTTCATTATTCAATAAATTAATGGAAACAATAGAATTTATAACATTATTCAAATTTATAAAGACCGATGTGTATATTAAACATAAAAAATAATTATGGCAACGAGCAACTACCTGTTCTATTATCGGCTTCAATCAGGATATTTCAATCTGAAAATATTAGAAAAATTAAGAACCTTGAACACACATTATTATCCCCAACAATGACTAATAACACTCTTGTCTAGTTAATTAAATAGTCTTTATTCTCTTCTTATGGGAATTGTCTCCACTCGAGCAAATGAACGAGTTTTTGATTTGTTTTTTCCCGTATAAAGATGACTCCAACGTCACTACGTGATGGTCCAAAAGCAATGACACATGGCTACAAAATTCCATGTGTTTGCCTCTTCAACTTATAAGCTGGCTTTATATTAACGACCAAAACTCCAAGTCAGTAATTATCTGGATCAATGTCCTCACTCATCAGGACCAAAATGTTCATTTCTCTCCCCATCTTTCTCCACCTCCTACTCCTAGCCATGGCTTCTACCACGGCGCCTTGCACCGAAGAGCTGGCCGCGGTTCAATCGGCCCGAGCGGCGGTGTTGCAGGCTAGGAACTGGGCTCGGGTTTCCACTGCACCAAATGGGTTAGAGTTAGAGGGCCAAGACCTGGTTAATTATGATCATCACGCTGATGAGGCTTTAAGCGAATGTGCTCGACTCTATGATGAGAGTGAGTCAAGGCTCGCAAGCTTGCTCCACCTTGCTGGCGATAATTACACTACTGATGATGCTCGTACGTGGCTGAGTAGCTCGCTCGCCTGCCACAGGACTTGTTTGGAAGGCTTGGAAGAGAAGGGGCTTGCTCAGACCCATGCAAGGGCTCACAATTTGACTGTGTTGCTTGGTGAAGCTTTAAACGTGCAAGCGAGGGCTAGGGGTTTTAGAAAGGGTAAGAAGCTATATTGTTTTTACATACAAAATTTTTAGGATCCAATTAAATTTATTACCCTTAGACATACGTACGTACATGCATATATAATGAATATGAAAAAAATCTTATGGGGTCATTAATATATATGTACAGCATTGTGAGCTGGCCGCGGTTCAAATTCTAGAAGGTCAAGATTTTAAAAAAATTATTTTCGCCCATTTATTTTACTTGGTGTAAAAAATGAGTAGTATCTTTTTTTTAATATAAGACTTTCAATATTACTAAAATTACAGTCTTACAATGACAAATGTTTTTGTTACATCTCTTAATATCTCAATATATAAGCGGCTACATAAGCATTTGTTTGTTAAATGAAATTTTTTAAAATTTATTAGTGAGTTATATCTGAATTTTTACATATTTATATTTAATTTAAAAAGTAAATTTTTATAATTTTTATCTGAACGAAAAATATCATATTTGAAAAATATCTCTTAAAAATATATTTATTTCTTAAAATAAAAAATTAGATAATTTTTTATTTTAATTTGTAGGGATATAAATGTCAAATAATTATGTTTAAGATATTTTTTATTTATAAAAATAAATAAGCACTTATATTCAGATATTAAAAAATAAATAAATATGTCGTTCAAATGTTCATATTCGAATATAAATTTTTTGTAGACTTTAAAATTTTAGACTAAGAAAGAAAAGCACTACCTTAGACCCTTATAATTATATGATAGATAATGAAAATTTTGAGGGTAGAACATCACAATTGTTATTTTTATAAATTTTTATTTTGTTTATTAGTAATATACTAATTTACTACTCTTATTTTAATTTACTTGTTTTACTTTCATTTACAAGTCTTATGTTTTATTTACTAAATTAATATTTTATTTTACAATTAATGTTGATTACTGATTTTATGTTATATTTGTAAGTTTTTATTATATTTACTAGTAATGCATAAATTTATCAGTCTTATATTAATGTACTTGTTTTATATTTTCTTTACAGATCTTGTGTTTCATTTACATAATTTATGGTTTATTCCACACTTAATATTGATTTATAATTTTTATGTTACTTATGTAAACCTTTGTTTTGTTTACTAATAATATAATAATTTATCAATACTTTATTAATTTACTTATTTTACTTTTCATTTATAAGTCTTATATTTTATTTTACAGTTAATGTTAATTGACAAATTCTATGTTAAATTTAAAGTGTTATGTTTAATTATAGTACTGATATAAGAATTTTTAAATATATATACCGTGTATATTTATTAGTTATTGGATTTCGCTAGGACTACCTCGTAGACATAGACCAAGACCAAGATACAATCAAAATATTGATGGAGGAATATTAAGATCATGGAGCCCGGCAACATCCAAGGCAGACTTAGTAGTGGCACAGGACGGTTCAGCTGGCAGTCACAGAACAATCAACGAAGCACTGGCTGCACTCACCAGAATGGGTCGTAGGCGACCACAAAGAGTAGTAATATACGTAAAATCAGGTGTGTACAATGAAAAAGTTGAAATTGCAAGTCACATGAACAACATAATGTTTGTCGGCGACGGCATTGACAGAACCATCGTTACCGGTCATCGCAACGTCCCTGATGGTTCCACCACCTCAAGCTCAGCCACATTTGGTAAGAAATTAAATTTAATTAATCACCTATTTAATTATGATTATATACTTACATATGTATATATATAGAGAAGGAATTAAATTGAATTTGGGGCGCGCACGCAGGTGTGTCGGGGGATGGTTTTTGGGCTAGGGACCTGACATTTGAGAACACGGCAGGTCCCCAAAAACACCAAGCAGTGGCACTACGAGTGAGCTCCGATCTCTCGGTGTTCTACCAATGCAGCTTCAAAGGTTACCAAGATACTCTCTTCACGCTCTCCCTGCGACAATTTTATCGCGATTGTCAAATA
Organism: Aegle marmelos; assembly: GCA_030449875.1. Taxonomy (NCBI): domain Eukaryota; kingdom Viridiplantae; phylum Streptophyta; class Magnoliopsida; order Sapindales; family Rutaceae; genus Aegle; species Aegle marmelos. The sequence continues at coordinate 1,219,396 of JASUUL010000115.1, forward strand.
TATGGCACGATCGATTTCATATTCGGCGACGCCGCAGCAGTTTTTCAAAACTGTGACATATTTGTAAGGAGACCAATGGATCACCAATCCAATATGGTGACAGCTCAAGGAAGAGACAATCCGAATGAAAACACAGGAATCTCGATCATAGGATCGCGAATTAGGCCCGCCGCGGATCTTGTTGCTGTTAACAGTACCTTCAATAATTACTTGGGGAGGCCGTGGAAAAAATACTCGAGGACGGTGATTTTGAGGACGGATCTTGACGAGATCATCCATCCCAAAGGCTGGACCGAATGGGATGGAAATTTTGCTCTATCAACTTTGTATTATGCCGAGTACCTCAATAGTGGCCTTGGTGCTGCAACTGCTAATAGAGTCAAGTGGCCTGGATTTCATGTGCTTGACGATCCTCAGCAAGCTTCTCCTTTTACTGTGACTAGGTTTATTCAAGGGGACTCCTGGATTCCGGCCACTGGTGTCCCGTTTTGGCTTGGAATTTAAGAGCCTGTCCACTACTTCTGTTATGTTACCATAGTATGCTCCTGTAGTTGCGTTTTGCTTGTAAATCTGTTGGGGATTAATTACCACAAAGTGACACTTATTTTGACAATATCTCAAAACGTGACGCCTGTTTTAAAAACACTCGTTTGGGTGACAAATTACCGTTAAAATTAACAGATCTTTTTTTTTTTACATGTAAATTGATAATTCTGCCCAGCTGATTTTAAATTTTTTAGATTAAAAATATATAAAATTAATTCTTTTAGAAGATATAAAATTAAATCTAAATCATCTAATTCATACATTTTTTTTAATCTGTGTTTAATAATGCTTATGCAGCCTCATTAACCGTTGGCGGAACAAACAGAGAATTAGAGGTGCCAGGAGAGAAGTATAATCAAGCTCTGGTTGTAATGGTTCTCCATCCAACAATCACAAACTCAACGGCATAATTGATTTGGTAGTGTATAACAAAATAAGCGCTTCAACAGGCTAATTCATTAACATAGGAGGACCTAAATCTAAGTCTAATTATGTTCTGCAACTTCATATCTAAATTAACAATAAAGTCACCAAACTAAACAAAACTAATCAATTCATAAAGCAAAATTTTCAAACCATAAAATTCCTAGACATAGTATGACATTTGATGTTGGTGAAAAATTATAATTTTTTTCATAAAATATATTTTAGGACCGATCTCATATAATATATAAGAAATTTATAATTCAGAAAATCATATCTTAATAATCTAAGAAGATGAACGACGCCAAGTAATAAATCTACCACCAAACGATCTTCCAAGTTATGACTCAAGTTTGATCTGTATTAAACGTGTGGGTATTCATTTCATCACTCTAAAAAATCAATGACTTTCTTTTTTTAGTGTTTTTCTCAAAAAGCGTCTCACACTTTTTTTAAGAGAAAAAAATACTTATATATAATATTTGCTTAGTTAAAACCTTAATTTGTTTTATCCTTATCATATAATAATTCAAAATATTAAATATATTAAATTTAATATTTTTCTTCTCCACTTATAGATAAAGTGTAATAACTTTGGGGTCCACCTTGTAAAATATAACAAGACTCCATTTACACATAAATATAACACATAGGGCCTTAACAAATATTATATTTAGGTTTATCACATAATATGCTAGTTTTATTATTTTTGAGTCCAATAGTAGTGTAGTCAATTAAATGAGCTAACCCGGGGATCATTTGGGAACATACAATAGTAGTTACAATAATTAAATCTATAATTAAAATAGCTTAATTATTTAATTCCAATTCTATTCCACTATAAGATTGGAACTGACCTCCATAATTATATGCTCGAATAATAATTCGTCCCAAGCCACATTGATCTCTTTACTGCATAATCCTTTGCATTACATTGTTAATTAAATTGATATCTCAACTGTCCAATCAATTTAATAACATCTTATTCTTTGATACTTACTGATTTTTTCTAATGATTATTTTCAACATATTAAATATGTCAACACACTCTGACCAAAGAATTCTATGATCAAGTACCGAAAACCTATCAAGAGATGTGTTATACAAATTCCATATTGTTAATCTATAACTTCAATATTTATAATTACTCCCACCAAGATACCGAGTAATCTTGACTATAAGTATGTGTCATACCCATTGGTAACTCAAATGGAATGACAACCACAATCATGAAATTATAACTAACTCGAGATTAAAATTACAATAAAATCAATGCCTATGAGATTTAATAAGTTTAACAGTTATTATAAAGTTAATTAAATTTCATATGTGATCCTATTCAATGTAGTCGTACTACATCAATAAACTCATACATGATTAAGACAAATCATTCAATGAATTTATTACGGTGTATACCTAAATAAAGTACCCAACTTTATTTATCAACTGCGAACTCAATTTATTAAATTATAAGATAACTTGTATTTATGTTTTCTGTGAATCTACATAGTGATCACATAAACACATATAATATGATTAAATAGACTTTATTAAAAAATTAATACAAATAAAATATTTGAATAAAATATCTCAATTATTTTATTAATAAAAAAATATTTATTATAATTAAATAAACCTATATACTTTTAAAGTATATTGATAATGTTGATATAATTTTATTAAAATAATTATTTAAAATTTATATTTATTACATATTATTAATTTTTTATAATTATAATTTTTTTAATAATTATATCTTAAAAACTAAGAAACTTATCTCAAATAAGACTAAAATCAAATATGAAAATTGGAGTCGCATTCTTGCAAATTTCCTGATGGTAGAATGGTAAAATTACCTAACCAAAACCATTTTAGTAAAGTCAGAATTATGCGTTTAGAATTTGTTCCGCCGTATCTCTCTCTGTCTCTGCAACCCTAGCGCCTCTCTCTCTCTCTCTCTCTCTCTCTCTCTCTCGCTCTCTCTCTTTCCGTCAACTCTTCTTCAGAATAAAAGTATCTAGAAAGGGAAAAGGAGAGTTCACGATTCGATGGCCGGTGGATCAGATGCTGCGGAGACTACGAGCTTATCTTGTGTTCAATGTGGCAAGCCAGCTCATCTTCAGTATGTATTTCCATTTTCCTCACAGTTCATTTAGTTTTCGGAAATTATCTGTATTAGTTGAATTCTTTGATTATGATTTAATATGTTATCGGTAGGTGCCCAAAGTGCATGGAACTAAAGCTTCCGCGTGAAGGCGCTGCTTTCTGGTTTGTACTTTGTAGTCCTTTCCTGCTTTGACTATATGCTACGTTTGTGTTAGTGATAATTAAAATGTGACGATTAGAAGTATTCTTCATGATTTTGATTGGTACATGTCGAATTCAATGTTGCATTTTGTAATTTTAGTTGCAATTTCCAAATTGTATTCTGCATTTTGATATTAATGACGCTATTGTATTTCTTAACAGCACTCAGGACTGCTTTAAAGCTTCTTGGACGTCTCACAAATCTGTTCATTTGAAGGCAAAGCTCTCTGTGCCAGGAACTGGAGAAAATACATCTTTGGTTAGTGAAGGTTGGCTTTATTGTATCAAGAAAGGACAGGCTCGAACTCCAAAACTTCCCCATTTTGACTGGACTGGGTATTTGTCAATGGTTTATCTTCCAAGTGCATTTTCTAACTTAATATTTTAAGATAAAAAAATGTGAGCTGTTGATATTCCATGTAATCATCTTGCTGCTTTTTAATTATTTTCAATGAATAATTTAGAGTTTTATGTTATGATTTACTTGGATGTTTTGAATCGGGTCACCTTTATATATGTATATATATATTTATTTATTTATAGACATATACATATACGTATTCTAGAAATTCATAAAAGATCTATGAACTATATTCTATTAACTAAATTCTCTGGTTTTCAATAAGATTGTGAAGCCATAATTGTTTGCTTCTTATATACAGAACACTGAGGCCATACCCCATATCTAGCAAGCTTTCTGTACCTGCTCACATTGAACTACCTGATTGGGCACTGGATGTAAGTTCTTTGAATCATTTCTAATAAAATCCCAAGCAAATCCTTTTTGTAATTTAATGGAGCATGGTGTGCAGAATCTGCCTTTAGCTCTCTGCTTCCATTGTCATGTTAGAGAGTCGAAGAACTTTATTTTTTTTCACCCTTTGTGGTGTCTGGTATCACTGATGCAATGTTTCATTTTTTTTTTTAAATCTTAGGGAACACCCAAAGTTGAGCCCAATAGTGATCTGCAGCATGTTGTTGAGGTATGATTTTGCTTGAAAATATTCCTAGTATTTTGTTATGAATTATCTTGATTTTATTCAGTGTGACTCCCTTCTAATTTCCTAATTTTGATGTGTTTTGGTGAAGATCAAAACTCCAGACCAAATTGAGAGAATGCGAGAAACATGTCGAGTAAGTTTATTCTGCATTCTCAAACATATCCACCCATGTTTAAATAAGTAGGGAATGGATTTTATAAGTTCACATTTCAGTTTCTTTAGATGTTTCCGATGAACAATACAAAGTGTCAACAAGATATGGACCCTGCACTCTTGCTCTTTGTAATGGTTATAAATCTTTAATTTAAACAATCTCAACTGTCAGATGGCAAGAGAGGTTTTGGATGCAGCTGCTCGGATGATTCGTCCCGGTGTTACAACTGATGAAATTGATCGAGTGGTTCATGGGGCAACTATTGCTGCGGGTTTGGATCTTTCTAATGCTGTAATAGGAGCTTACGTTTTAATATCTGTGTGATGCTTTATGTGGCAAATGTCACTGTGACAATTATTTCATTGCCGGTATTGCTTACAAGAGGTCCAGCCCAAGGGTGGGTCTTGTGGATTGGGCCCTCACTACTGACTACTCATTGGGATAGTGATATCATTAGGATAGAAATCTTTTAGTGAATTAAATTTAATCATGATGCATACAGTACAAAAGGCATGCATGATGAGCCCTCGGCATTGCAGTTGAGTTGATGGGTTTGTGGTCTACTAGTCTGTCTCTAGTGGTGCCAAATTGAAACAGATGTGGTGACTTTGAGTCAGGGGTGGACCCAGCTAAGGCCCAGGAGGGTTTCAGCCCTATCTGGGCCATTGTTTATCCTTTTAAGTATACCCCAAGCTCCTTTTGAAAAAGACAATAAAAGAATTTGGCCACACTCAAATACAACAAAATGCTTATAGCGGTAAGAGTTCTACTTTGTGGCTTTGGAGACCTTGGTTCAAATCTCTATAGCCACACAATTTATTTTGTTAAGATGTTCATGCAGAGTTCCTTCAATTTATTATTATTGTTTTTTAAATTTAAAAAGAAAAGAATATGTCCGAGTTAAGTGAACAGTTAAAAAAATCAAGTCCCCAAATTGAATTGAAGTTTTCGAATCAAAGCAGCCACACACACCCCCCATCCCCCCCACCAAAAAAAAAAAAAAACTCCTGGCACAATTGAACTGGCTTGGTCCGGCACTGAGTTGAGTCACACCATAATAATATGTTATTTAATATTGTTGAAGTTCCTTTTTCTCAACTTGTATGTAGAATTATTGATATCTGCCAATTTGTTGAGCAATTCTGCTCTACAATCTTTATACTCGTACAGGTATCTTCTACATGTGCTTGAATTAAACTTGTTCAAGTTCTAGATTCTCTGTAATTTCTATCATTGGCTTATTTGACTGATATTTGTTGTTGTTAAGCATTTATGGATTCACTTTACTGCAGGAGGATACCCCTCTCCTCTCAATTATCATTTCTTCCCAAAGTCTTGCTGCACGTAGGTACTTTTTTGTGTGTACTTATCAATTTGCATGTGGTTCTAGCATATCAATCAAGTGAATGTGTTTGTCTTGTTGATGCAGGTCAGTTAATGAAGTGATCTGTCATGGGGTTCCTGATTCCCGGTAAGTATTAATAGAGCCAGTAGCTAAAGGCTTTGTCTTTTTTCCCCAAGAGATTTAATAAAATACTTGTTTTGTTTTCATGTATTTCCCTGTTTCTTCTATCATTTACTTTTCAAGTATTATTTTTAATATTTTACGATGTCTGAGAGATGTGCATAAAACTTCATTTGATCTGATTTCTTCAGGAAATTAGAGGATGGTGATATAGTAAACATTGATGTGACTGTTTACTATAAAGGAGTTCATGGTAAATAGTTCTCCATCTTTTTGTGAAGTAAATTCTAGTGTTGCCCAGAAGCTTCATGATTGTAACCTCATTATGTAGGTGATTTGAATGAAACATATTTTGTGGGAAATGTTGATGAAGCATCTCGTCAGTTGGTCCTATGTACATATGAGTGCTTGGAGAAAGCAATATCTATAGGCATGCATTTATTACCGTTTGTTGTTTTGGCTATCTTCCGTTTGATGTGGACAGTTTTTGGATCAAAGTTTGATACCTCGATTCCATTATTTTTAATTTTCAGTGAAACCTGGGTTGAGATTTCGTGAAATTGGTGAAGTCATTAATCGTCATGCTGCACTGTCAGGATTCTCTGTGGTAATGCATAATTTTCAGTTTGCAATTGTAATTCACTCTACTCTATTGAAGATACTAAGCAGTGTTTGATTGTTTCTTTTTCTTGTTTTGCTAAAACAGGTAAAATCGTATTGTGGTCATGGTATTGGAGAGCTGTTCCATTGTGCACCCAATATTCCCCATTATTCAAGTTTGTACCATGCTTTCCAACCCTATATTTTCTACATACAAAAATCTTTCTGTTTCATGGAAAATGATCCGTAACTGGGTTAAAGAATTCAGACGCCTCTTTATTCTAAGTGATGATCTCATTTGAATACTTTGGTTTGACCCTGAGCAGGAAATAAAGCAGTTGGTGTGATGAAAGCTGGACAGACCTTTACAATTGAACCAATGATTAATGCGGGTACTTATTTGACTTAATTCATGTTGATGAATCTAGGGGTAGGCAACTTAGGATTTGGATCAAATTTCAGATAATTTCAGATAATTCAGATTGCGAATGAAATCCATCCAATTCTAATCTGAACTTTAAATCCGATCTGATCTGAACTGAAATAGATTGAATCGGATGAATATTTGGGATAAGTTTGGATTTAGATCGGTTTCGATTGAGTTCAGATTTGGTTGAAGATCTTCCAACACCCCCCCCCCCCAAAAAAAAAAAAATCTGCCATCACTTTGTAAATTCACCTTTTTCAGTAACCTTAAGATCATAACTGATCAATTATACATTTTATTGGTCAAGATTATCAGTTATTATTGATCAAAATCAGTTATTATTTATCAAATACACATTTGGATGATCAATACAAATGCGAAACACAAATTTGAATGTCACACTTGTTGTCATGTGCTAGGACTATGCCATGAACAAATAACCAAATATTGATTAAGTTATCAAATTTATATTAAACAGAAATATGTTTTAAGTATAAAATTCAAACACAAATCGTTGGGAGTTATCGTGCATCGGGACTACCATGGACAAGTTGCGAGGTGGTTGTCGCTGTCAGCTGCTCATCTGGAACCTCGATGGCGTGTGGCATGCAATTGGCAGGCTGGACGTTGATGTTGACTGCTGGCTGGGATCCTTTGGCTTGACGTAGTGGAGGCTGGACATTGATGAAAAGTGGCTGGGTTCATTTGGCTTGGTTCATCGGCGTGTGCATCAGGTCGTGGCCGTGGGTGTGGTTTGTGATCATGGGTCTGGTGTGGTTTGTGGTCATGTTAGCGGCTGGATTGTCTTTGTGATCTAGGAAATTAGGAAGTAGGTTTTCCGTTTTCATGTTCTGCTTTTACATTCCCCCCCCCCCCCCCCAAAAAAAAAACCAAAAAAAAAGCAGTGCGGTCGATCTGATTGGATAATTCGGATTGACCTGAATCTGATCCAATCAATCCAAATCAAGTCCGATTTAAAGCCAAATCTGAATCTGATCTGATGCCAGCTCCAGTTGAACCCTCAAACTTTAACAGTTCGTTCTTTTTTTCACAACATTTCAAATCTAGTTATTTAATCGCAGGGGTTTGGCGTGATCGAATGTGGCCTGATGGTTGGACTGCTGTTACAGCAGATGGCAAACGCAGTGCTCAGTTTGAGCATACTCTTTTGGTAAGTGCACATATCTATTATATTTTCATTCATGTTTTCTACATAGGTTGAAATTGTTGTATACTAGGGTTAGAGAATCCATTTTCTGCAGTTTAGTGGGCTAATAGGAATAGCCCTACCTTCGCCCTGGTGGGTGGATTTGGTACTTGATAATCAACTCTGGAGAATGATAGAAGGTCTAGAATTATGTGGCACCTGCCTTGTGTTTAATGGAGAATCATGAGTCTTATGCATGTAAATCCTTGCAACTGACAGCAGTCCTGTATCATATGCTTCAGGAAAATGGTAATTTAACAAGTATATTTTCATTCAGGTCACTGAAACCGGTGTTGAAGTTCTTACGGCAAGACTGCCCTCATCTCCAAAGGTGTATCCTTGGCTAAATGCATAGGTGTTGATTCCGTTTGCCTCTCCATTCTTGCATATTATATAACCTATTGTGTGAGAATTTACCAGGCTTCAGTTAAATGAAGATGCTCAAGTTTGTAGTTAATGTGATAATTTTTTATTCCATTTTTAAATATAGGTTTGAAGTGTGAATGCAAGGTCTAAAATGGATTTTGGTCCCGTACTGACCTGACCTTGCCGTTGCCTTTGTCAAGATAAATTTAGTTGTAATTGAGGCACGATGATGTCGAATTTTTCTTTAGGCTTAATTTTCGATCCCGATCAAACCAAACAATGGCTCTCTCTCTCTCTCTCTCTCTCTCTCTCTCTCTCTTGTTGAGTTGTAATATTTGACCCCTTGTTATAACTCATTGGCTGCCACTAATTACTTTTATTCTAATATTTATTTTATCTTTACATAAAATGATTTAGAAGGGTAAATAGCTTTTAAGTACATATACATATACATGATAATTTTTTTATTAATGTTTAATTTAGTTAATTTAATTTCTTTCCTAATTTTTTTTAACTTTTTAAATTATTATCTGTTTTTAAATATTGTATATTTTATTTTTATAATTATGGAAGAAATTAATTTATGGTACTCAATAGAGGATGATGAAGTATTATATATATATATATATATGATAATAATGGATAAAACCTTAAAAAGAAATAGAGGGATTATAATGATTATGAGAGTTTTTGTTTTTTTAGAACAGATTTTAAAATAATTTATAATAAGGATTAATTTGGGATTTGGTGGGGTATGTTAAGAAATGAAGCTTGGTTTAAAATTTTCAATGTGATTAACTAAAAAGAGGGTTAGTGAGATATTAAGAGAGTTAAAAATCGCAACTTTCTTCCCGTGCAGCTTATAGGCCTATCTCTTCGGTCAAATGAAATTGGGCCGCTCGCTTTTTCTATTAAGCAATAAAATAGCGGCAGCTTTCAACATCCCTCTAAAATCTTGTGAACTTAAACTATTCATTTGAATTTTAATACCAACAATTTGATTTATAAAATATAAATTCATATGTTTAAATTAATCATCTTGCTATAAATTTGTCATAAAAATGTATTTTTAAAATTTTGTTTATAAAATACATAATCCTAAAATTTTAAATTATTTTTTTATATTTTTATAACTGAAAACTCTTAATAATATGGTTTAAAATTTTTTAATTAAATTAAGTATAAATTATGAAATTGAACGTGGGAAACATTTGTTAAAAGAATAATTTATTTATGTGTTTAATTAAATTTTTATTTAAAATAAGAAATGAATAAAATTGAATTTAGTTATTTTAATAGTATCAATTAAGAGAGGGTTTTAGAAGTTTAGAGAGTGTGGAAACTCATAAAGGTTAGCTTAAAATATACGTACATCGTGGCTTCACTGCACTACCACTTTGTCGTGGTATGAGAGTTATTATACAGCACTCCCATGCGACATTTAAACGACTTTTTAGTATTCTAAGTCGCTAAGTAAACTTAACCCTTCTCGATCTAAACCTAAGCGAAAAATTTGCTGAAAGAGGCTAAAGAAAAATGAGTTATTATGACTAAATGTGTTTATATTATACTTGAATGCGTAATTTACTCAATACTTTATACAAGAGAGCTTGAGAAATTGTACACTAGTGTGTTCGTGCATGTGCTAAAATATACTTGTATGTGTGAGAAATGTTGCACAAAATGGGACAAAGGGGTTAAGCATGTGAATAAGAGAATGTTAATGTCTAAGTTTAGAATTTTCTAACAGCCTTATAATTATAAAAAAGTTTAAAACTCGAGTTAAGCCAAACCAATTGCTAAATGTACCATATTTAACTTAGTTGTCTAGGCAATCTATTACTAAATACAACTCACTTCTAAGTGCAGTCCATCTCTTACGCTAAGCAAACCTCGTTTTTAAACACAATCTGCATTGAGTGCTAAGCGCATCCAACTTTCAAGCTCACTCTAGTTCTAGGCAAATTTTTACCTAATGAGTCAATGAACGTGAAATTAACCTCCGGTTGCAGAAAATCTTAACAGTCCATGACAACCTAGTACCTTAATTACAAAGATGAAAACTAGAGTGAGGATCTTTGTGGGTCACCTGGCCCAAATTGCTGATTTATTCATCCGTGATGGCTTTTGAGTTGGAAGACCAAAAATATTTTCAATCAAATAAAGGACAATCATGAAAATATCTGAAACTTCATATAAATAAAACCAAAATACAAAAAAAAAAGAAACAAAGAGTGCGGCAAATATTTTTAACAATCATGAAAATATCTGAAACTTCATATAAATAAAACCAAAATACAAAAAAAAGAAACAAAGAGTGCGGCAAATATTTTTAATCGTGCTAGCCTTAGTTAAACAGCTTGGAGAGGCTCGAGTCAGATGCTAACAGCCTTGGTTAAGGCTTCGTTGATAGGCAGGTGCTTAGACTTGAAGAGCTGCTAGAGCCTTGATAAAGTAAACAGCTGGATAACTTCAGTCATTTGAATGACTCAGGTTCTAAGGCATAGACTGTTGGGCAACTACTAAGGCTTGGTCAGCCAGGTGTTCTAGCTTTTAATATTTAAAATAACATAAAGTTACGCTATAAAAAGGAAGCAAACCAAAGAAAGAGGGCAAGTGAAGCATGGCAAGTTGAGGAACTAAACGAAGAAGCACATGAAGACGCAAGCTAAAGAAGCATGCTAAACACAACAGAAAAGGCAACTGAAGCTAAGCCAATAAAGAAGCTAAGTAAAGAAGGAAGCCTAAGATCAAGTTAGAGGAAGCCAACAGTAAATAGCCATTAGATAAAAGAAGCCAAAAACAAAGCAGCCAATTACTCAAGCAAACAAGCAAAGGTCCTATGCTGCAAGCTTCAACAGTAACATCCCTGTAGTCAAGTTTAAGCAAGAATAAAAAGTCTTATCTTTTTGTTGTACAATCAAACTGCACTTTTATATCACAACAAAGAGCAAGCAAATGACATACAACAGATTCATAATTTACAAGTCAGAACCCAGAAGACCCAACCAAAGAGGAATATGATGCATGTTCATCAGTTGCAGCAGGCCACTTTTCGCCGTCATTATTTGCAATTTTGTTTGTATTCTTGAGTACTCCCATATCCATAGCTGCCAAATTATACAGTGCTAACCTTTGGTGCTTTACTACATTCATGTCACCTTCCCAGCAAGTTTCACCAATAATTTCTAGTGCTTTCTCTGTCTTGTCTTCTTCCAAAATATTTCCATTTTGGAGGAGGACAAGGTAAACCTGTTCCGCTGAAGCTTTTCGAATCTAGGAGAAAAAGAGAGAATAAGAAGAAATGGTGAACTTAAAACTTCACATTAAAAATTAAGCAATTAAGGTGAGATGCATTCCTGGACCGTGGCAATATGGGTGATTGAGCAGCACAAACCTTGGGGAATCGATGGCCAAGGAAATTGAGAAGATGAGAGAAGGCCCGGGTATTGATGGGATCTGAAACTGAAGCAATATATCCAAGTATTGCAATACCTGCATTAAGCTTGGTGAAGTCCTTTGTAGCTTTCAATTCAACCGCCAGGGAATCCAGAACACCAGCACAGAAGATTGGTGTATGAACCTAAAATATAAAATTAACAGTCCAAGGAAAAAAAAAAAAAAGTCACTTCAGGGAAAAGATTAGTAATCCGCAAAACTTAATCAAAATTTTTGAAGGGAAAACATACTCTCAATAATTAATATAGGCAAGTTACAAGTAGATAGACAAGATACTTTAGCTACAAGGAATCTAGTGGAAAGAAACATTAAGTGCAAGGGACAATCCACGTAATGTAACATACAGACTTCCAAATGACGAGAAATTTCAGTCAGTAAGTAAATATATAAGCTCTAAGTTGGTTATTGCCTAGGGCAACATATCATACCATCACAAAAGAATTTCCAGCACTTATGGTTATGGATAAAAGAACCTGATGCAAAAACAAGAAAGAAAACTAAAAGCAACAACAAAATCTGAAAGGCAAGAAGAGAAGGTCAAAGTTTACCTCCATATTTAAGAATATACTCTTGCTGAAAAGGCTCTCAATAGTCTGAAACACATCATAAATCACAGGGTTTAGTCTTCCACAAAAAAATAAGGACAATTGAATGCATATATGTGCATAAGCAAACATAAGGAAAATAAAGATAAAAGGTTAAATATGTAAACCAATATAGCCCATCAACTAATAAACAGTAGGTGCAGAGCAAGGTTAAATATGTCAACTCAAAGAAAGAATAACTAATCTATAATCAAGAACAGAAAAATATTGAAAGGAAGCACTGCCTTATACACATTAATTTGTAAACCTTGAATTGCAGCTCATCGCAACACACCCATCATAGTAAGAAAAACATTTTTAGTTATCAAACTTGAAAGTCGGGGAAAGACAGAGAGGAGGTGAATGGTTAAGATCATGAGTTTGTGCCATGACTCAAAGAATGTGCCACATCAAAGTAAAGGAAAAAAAGGGAATTAAATTCAATCTTTAAGCAAGAGCTTATGAACCTTCAGAGTGGGAACTATCACTCTGTCACATCTCCTATAGTGTTGGAGAACCCAAAGGATGTCATTATATAGCATGTATTCTCTGGAGCTTCTTTCATCAAGGTCTTGAGTCTCAACGGCTTGAAGGTATTCCAGCAATGCTGAAATCGAAGCCTTCCTCAAAGATTCTTGCAGCCCGCCAATTGAAATAACTAATCCAGATAGCAATGCCCTACTATAACAACTGAAACGAAGTAAATGCACAAAACGTGGATATGAAAAGGTGGGTACCTACAAGCAAATACATGATTTTCTCTTTAGTAAAAAATTAACATGCAAACTGAAGGAAAACTGTCCCCATGTGTACTTACCCCCAAATTCAAATCTGCTTCATTAGGAATAATTTCTTCAAACTTTTCCCTATAAGGTATAGGCACAAAAATTGTCTTATTGTACAATATCCTCTGGAGAACCTTTGCAGCTGCCTCTCTTAGTTTATCCATCTTCTCGACAGCTTGCTTAACAATTACTGCAACTAAATTGGTAGCAAGATTCGCATCAAATAGTGTCTTTTCTGCTGTGACATTGCCAGGCAGCTCTGATTTAACTTCTTTTGGTTTTTCAGGGGAACGCACGGAATCTCTCTTACAGAGAATATATGTACATATCTCAAGGCCATCCATAGCAGCCTCACGAACCCAAGAACCCACATCACCTCTGTTATCAACCGAATAATCATCAAGAGCTTTGAATAAACTAGTCATCACTTCATTTTTAATTAGATGAAACAGAGATATTTCATCTCCTCCAGAATGGATAATAGAATTTTCTTGTGCCTGAGTTAAGGTCTCACACACTGATACAAGTCCTCTAACAGCATTTACACGTGCTTCAGTGTCTCTGTCTTCAGGGTTCTCCTGCAAACACAAAATATCCATTTGGTTGAGTCAATTTTCTGTTTCACTGACTTGACAGGGGAAAACATCAACATCACCCAAAAAAGAAAGGGGGGGGGGGGGGGGGAAGGTCTCAGTTCCACCTCAATTAGACAACAGCTGCAAAGTTTTAAAAGCACATCCCTCCACGTATTAGCCAAAAGTTCATAGGGCAAAACACCTAATGCCAAAGCAGATCCTCTCCTTACAGCTGCATTTGGATCAGTCAGCTGTTCCACGTGCTTCAATGTTATACCACTAACAACTCCACTGTCACTAGCAGTCATATATGTTTGCACAAAGGGTTTCAGGGCCTTAACAGCTGCATTCTATACATCACAAGAAATTTTATATTCACAAAATAAGAATACATATACAAATTAGACAAGTTGACATGCAGAAAATCTAACATTACAAGCACCTGTATCTGAGGATTAGGATGTCTCAAATTCTCATTAAGAGTATCAAGCAAACTTTGTTTTGTTTTCTCTGGTAATGACACAGAAGATAAAGAGATGCACTCAATGTATCGTGAAACAGCTGAACGCATTATCTCTCCACCCTTCCCACGATAGAGACGTGCGTTCTCAATACCAGGAACTATACCAGCAACAATTTTTTGTTTATCTGTAAAATGAAAGGTAATGGGGAATCCGTGGCCTGATATTTGCACTCAAAAACTTAAGAGAAGTCCAGACAAGAAGAAGACACTTAAATAGGAAGCAAATCACACACTAGAATATTGCATGCTCATTCAGATAGCTATAACATTCAAGGGGAAGGAAAGAATACCAACCAGCAGGAAGTGCATAATTACATTTGTGTAGAGCTAAAACAACTTCCCCGGCTGCTAAGGTTGCACCATGGCGCATGCATAAATCAGTTGAGAGAGTGAAAGGAGTTAATTTCTCCAGAACAAAATTTGCAAAATATTCAGGATCATATTTGACAATAGCAGAAAGTGCCTCCGCCGCAAGTTCTCTCAAGACTTTATCCTTAAGAAGTAACATGATCACAACAATGAGGACGATGATTATCCAGGCAAAAGCATAACAGAGAATATCAGATCTTTAATTTCGTCATATGCACTAGATTCTGCATATTATCAGAACTTATTGAAAAATCCAGCCAAAAAGCTGCAAGCAAATTATGTGGAGGTTCCTTACTATTATACTCATAACAGAACTTAGTGAAGTTAAAAAGTAAAACATAGAAGATGCGGATAAACACTGTGATAAATATACTGGGAAAATATATACAAGTCCAATGAAACAGGAAGATCAAATCAAGAGCATACCCAGTGACAGATCTTGTTAGACAGCAGTTCATCAACAAATGGATAAAGATAACCCTCATACTGAGCAATACAGACAGCAACATGAAGGTAAGAGTATACTCGTGAAGAGAGTGAAAAATAATCTGCAGTATTCACAATGTCAATGCCATGTGGGTAATTTCCTTGCCTTCCAACATTCTCCTGAAATGCAGCTGCAGCTGCCCTTCTACAGTTAACCTAATCAAAATATCAAAAGTTTTAACATGGCGAAAGAAAATAAAGGAATAGTGGGCTGATAAGAAAAATAAACAAATAGATAGCAGAAGAAAATTGTTGCTTAGCACCTCGCGGTCATAACAAGCCACTGTTAATAAGTGTGGACCTATCTGTTCCAATATGTTTCTCATATCAGTGTGACAATATACACGTCCAAACGCCCAACAAACATAGGCAGCAGCATCACGTACATGAGACCCAACGCTATGGGAGCCTCTTCGAATATCATAATGTAGGGCCTGTAAAGAAGATTATCATATAATCATAACTTACACCCAATCGTGTTTAACTCTAATTTTGCACTTGAAGTACAAAACAGGCTAAAAACAGATAAGGAAAGACCACCCCCCCCCCCCCCAAAAAAAAAGTTGGGGAAAGGGGACAAAATTATAAAGAAAATTTAAATTTTCCAACCATGCCATTCATCAAAAGGTAATGTTTCTTTTTTCTTTTCTAATCATCAATTAGACGACAACAATGCAGAAATTATCATGGCTCAACAACATGCACTATTATTAAGAAAACAAGAATACTACATGTGAAAATAAAAGGACTGAGAAGCCTATAAACCTTAACAATAACAGGTACAACTTTGGGAAGACTGCTAGGCAAGAGCAATCCTCTACGGGCTAGTTCAGCCAAGGCTAAGCAACCCCCATGCCATGAGCCATCTCCCTACAAAATTGTAGCAGGTTAGCGTGAACCACCTCCGAAATTGTAATGTATGCAGTATGGTTGTGGTATTCTCAAGTATTTCTGACTTCAAATTATAAGCAATAGTGCATCTGCTCAATTCAGTCAAAAGAGAAGAACAAGATGTGAAAAACAGTGACAGGGTCGTACCTCGCCTTGGGAGAAGAGCTCAAGCACAGATGACAAGACCTCTTCTGAAAGGGAAGATGTTAAACATGAAGTTATTCGGCCTATTCCTTTTGCAGCAGACCAGCGCACAACAGTGTCCTGCATTGACAACAAGATTAAAAATCACACAGGAAGCAAATGATTAAAACTACGCTGAAGCAGATATAAATGAAGATGTCTCAGGAAGAAGTGGCACATCTCTAAGCAGTCTGTCAATTCAAGTCTAGTTTTAATCCATGGTTTGGAAGATTACTGACATTAAGCCATATGAAATTAGGTTTATCGGGAATCACTCATGAGTCCAAAAGGAAGTCTCAAGCAATCACGCACCATCTTAAGAAGCCTAAAAAGGCTCCTAATATATGATGAAGGATCCAGTTAATGAAACAATTTCACATCAAATAAGCCAATATACCTTGTCTCTTAAACCAGAGAGTAAAATTTCAATAATCTCCTCTAGAATGTCAGGAACGTCCATGCCTTCATCTTCTGGGCAGATTTGATTTTGTTCTGATTTTGGGCTGCTGATCACACTATGGTCATACTGATCAATTTCCCTGAACGCAGCCGGCAAAGACATATTTTCTCCAAGTGAGCTAGTTCTGATCTGCATGTAAGGCATATCAAGAAAGCAAGAGAAAGCATTAGAGTGACATTATACTAATCGACCTACATCAAGTTAATTAATATAACCACTCAGAAGTACAAAATTTTCTTCTATTTAATTTGAAAAGATTTGAACTTAAGACCTGTGCTAGACACTCCCAATGTCATATCCACCTGACCTAAGGAAATACGGTCATTCAAAAAATTGCCAGTGATAGCAATGAGACAAGGAGGAAAGCAACACTGATGCTGTAGAAAGTGCAGAAGGATAGCCATGATGAAATTTATAAAACTATTGGTTAGCTCTTCTTATAGATAGTTTACGATGATAAGGCATGTAGGTAAAGAGATGGGCTCAACCCTGGACAGGCGGTGGAAAGTACCAAGCTGGAGTACGGTAGGGGCAGAGGGAATTTCTGGTGGAGCTGTGAAATGCGTAGAGATCATGGCATCAGTTAAAATGATTTATTTTTCAAAGAATGAAAGCCTTAGTTTGGTAAAATTATTATTCATTTTCGCAGACACTTTGTTAGCCTCAACAAAATTGTCAAGTGCCAATCTCAGGCAATTAACAAAAAACATTGCATCTTTAACCTATAATGCTAGTAGGTCCTCTAGGTTTCAGCGGGCAGTCCATGAGCCTCTTATCTGTACATTATCCCACCCATCAATCAACAAGTTAGGCTACATCATACATATCCCCCAATTGCCAAATATATTTCAACAACGCATTAAGGCACAACCAATAGAGCATATTATCCATGATCAGAAAGAAAAATCAGCTGTAATTGCATAAAAGAGAAATTTGTTAAGATGTTAAGATACAAAAGTTCATCAAAATCATGGTGCAGTTGCAATCATTTGGCATAAGTTGTTTCAAATAGAAACCAACCACATATCGCCAAGCAGAGGTACAACGAGGGAGACAAGTAAGCCCAAGACGGTGAGTTAATTTCATCAGATACTTGCGAAGGAGTGGACTCCGAGCTGCAGATCCAGACTTGAACATTGTTGATGCATCATTCCAGACAACAGGAATCACATCCAGCAACACTTTCCGACCACCAGCCTGACTAAGAAATGGTAAATAAGAGATCTAATCGGTGAAAAGCAAACAATATCGAAAACTGACTGATTAGACAAACCAGATGATTTGACCAATATAAATCCCAGTTAGTAGGAACTTGGAAAAATAAAACTTCATTAAGTAGGACTGAAGAAACTCTGTCATATCATTGGAGTCAAAGATTCAAAAAGGCATTATCATTACATGCCCATGGCAACAAAAGATAACAAAACCATCAGCAAATAGACAGCAGAAAAAACAATCAGCAAAGAGTTCCAAGAAATGTCCCCATTCATTTCATCTCCAACAAGAGGAAATCACTTAGCAAAGCCTACTTTTGAGATTCAAAAGCTCACATGCAATAACACTTCATTATCTGATGAGAGGTAAAATATTCATTTCATCAAAAACTTTTTCATATTTTTGTTGGTTCTTAAGCCACCATCTGATTTAAATGTATAAATAAAGCAACATCAATGATATTTGCAGTGGCATGGGCTTTTTAAGTAGCAAAACAAACCTTGAAAATGGCAGCCAGAGCTTCCACAACACCCAGTAACCGAAAATGATTCATGACATCATCAGTAACAGAAGATAAGACTTCATGTGTCCATTCAACAAAGCTGAAAAAGAAATAAAACAAAGCAGCAGATCAGCAGTGTATGGTTAACTTTAATTTTCGACATTCCAATAGAAACAAATTATTATAGTATGGAACTTGGGTATTTCTCACAATCGGATCATCATCTGGTTATTTGATATAATCCAGAATAGATCTTAATAGCATTCAATTGAAAAGAAAATTTCAAATTTCTACACTCAGGCATGAAACATAACGAGACTACATTAACTTAATTCTTAAAGGTAAAATACCAATTTGAATTGTGAGATAAACCTGGCAAAGGCTGTTGGCATATCTGGACGAGTTAGAAGCTTGGAGAGTAGCAATCCAGCTATAGTTCGCATGGGGCCAGCATTTGAAAGGTATTCCTTACAGAACCCTAATATTCTCATTACTAGTGGAGCTGGTTCATTTTGACCATGATTTTCACTATTTGCAATACTAGTATCGACAGATGAGATATCAAATGGAACCAAAACGAGAATGGAAAGCCATAAAAGTATCACACATTTTGCCTCCATCTCTCCAGTACTTTCTTGCCGCAGAGACGTCACTGAAGCTGTATCATGACATTTCTCCAATAGAGATACTGCAAGTTCTAAGTCGGAAACTTGATGGGGAAAGAACTTGATAACAGCCTTGTATCCACAAACAGTAACCAAAGTGTATATAATAATGCAAATAGGCTTAATAAGTTGGGGAATTTCATCAGAATCAGCACCCAGTTCAATCGTTTTAGAACGGATAATGGACATCAAGGGAGAAACAATGTTTTCCAAATAAGGCTCTACTAGTTGCCCCTGTTCCTGATATTTGTCCATCTGCGTAAGGAAAAGGAACATTTTTACAGCAATTTATCATAAATCTGATCACTAAACCCTGAAAATAAATATCAATCCAAGAAAACATCAAAACCTTAATAAGAAATTATATGAATTAGTTTCAAGAAATGCAGAGAGTTCAATAATAAATTTTGAGTGAGTAAGAGAGTACAATAGATCGGATCTTGTGAACGGATGAGGTGTCGGGAACACGACCGCGTGAAACGATTTCGTCCAAGAGAGACTTGACGATCTTCCATTCTTGCAAGAAGTATTTCTGAAGAACTATCTCTTTACAATCGAGCTCGTCTTCCTCTTGACTGAAGATCACCTCTTTCATAATCTTCACTCCCTCTGTTTTTTCTGAAGTGTGACCGGGAGTGTATCTTTTGTAAAATGCTCGGTTTTGTAATTCCCGCCACTTCAATGGAGTAAATCAAGAATTCGGAATTTTTTTTTTCCCAAAGAAGAAAACGACGAAGAAGAATCCGCTCTCCGCTTTGAACGATTGTTCCTTGCGCTATAGAAGTCAATAACTTTTTTTTTTTTTTAAATTGCCCGCAAAAAACTCATTCCGTTGCCGGGAATCGAACCCGGGTCTTTCGGGTGAGAGCCGAATATCCTAACCGACTAGACTACAACGGATTGTGATGCTATCATCGCAAACACTAACTTTTACTAGAAAGGTTGTAGTTTTCTGCCCTTCAATCTTCATTTGACTCTTCATAAGTAAGATAAGATTAAAAAAAAAAAATGATCAATGGTTGAATTTGAGATCTTTGTATTTCATATTTAAATTCCACAAATTTGCTGGCTCAAATTATTAGAAAAGATTAACAATTTTAATTATGCCAAAAAAAATTTGGCGGGTGAATATTAGTTAATTCAAAAGTTTTGATTGCATATATTAATAGTTTTCCAATAGTAAATATATTTGTATTAAAAAAAATTGAAATTGAGGAACCTCCTTTTAAAGGTTGGGTGGGGTGTGATATGTATATTTATGTAAAAAAATTATTGTTTCTTGTTTTTCTTAAAAATTAATGATTCAAAATAAAGATTAAAATTTTTGAAAAAATAAAATGAAGTTTTGGAAAATTCCAAATTATTTATTAAAAATTTGTGTTTGGAAAGGACATTCTAATAATTTAATAAAAGGTTAAAACGACACTCACTATTCCTTTAGGTTATGTTTAGGAGATAGATTAAATATTTTATCCTATATTTAGCAATTTTACTTTGATTGGATTAGGAAGGAGTAAATTTAAATTTCGTCCTTAAATCATGGGATTAACAATCACAATTTATAAGTGGGTTTAGATGGGATTAGAATAAGAGAAAAATTTTATTCATTTGCAATATTTCTTTCATATATAACACCATTTTTATTTATACCTTAAAATTTAATTAATTATTTATTTATTTTATTCAAGGTTACTTGAAATTTACTTCTTATTTTACTTTTGTAGTCTAATTGAATTGGTGCTTTTACTCTAATAAAATTAACTATTTAATAAATTATATAATAATTGATTATTTTAAATTAAATAATCACTAATGTAATATTAAAAATAATTGTGAAAATTAATAATACATGTAATTAATTGATTATATATATATATTATTTGCTAACTTTTTGATAAAATAAAATATCTAAAATGTCTAACAAAAATTAATTAAATAATTAAATAGTTTATTAATTTATATTCATTTATTATAATTATGACTATCCAATAATTAATTTAATATATATTTAATGTTCTTATTAATTACCTTTAAATTAATTTTAATTACTACTCTTAAATATTTATTTTTTTTGTATTTAAATATGATTTAACATTGTCCAAGATAATATTGTACCGAACACAATATAGTATTATATAATCCAACTTGATATAATCCAAAGTAATTTACAGTTCAATTTAATCTTGCGTGCCAACCACAACTTTATATTAGAAACAATTTTATTGCCTCCCACACACACAAGAAGCCATTCAAGTAACACAGTATTTGGGTAACCAGCGTTACCACGGCAGCATGGTTTGTATTTCGCCTTTATATAATTTCATAACAAATTAACAACTGTGGTATGCCAATTGGCACTAAAATCACAAATGTTTATCTTAGAAACACAAAAACGAAGAGAAAAGAAATGAATTTGTAAGATGATGGGATTTGTTATAAATTCAGAAGGATTTATTAAGTTGGTGGAAAGCACACAAAGATGGTGTTTGTTTGTTTGTTTTTTTTTTTTTTGTTTGGAATAAGAATGGACCTAAAATAATTTAAGTTTTGTATAGAGCTAAATGTCTAAATATAAATGATTTGTTTATTTTTTTATTTGAATCACAAAAATAAATATTAAGTTAATTTTTAACTTAAAAAATATGAAAACTAATATTTGATATTTATGTCCTTACAAATTATAATGCTAAATAAATAATAAACATCTTAAATAATATAAATAAGATAATAATTATTATAATGTAAATCGTATTCAATTGAGTACGACCCTTTAATATTCTATATTACATACACTAATCAATTTTATTATAGTTTATGGTGTTTTTATATGAAAAATATTCATAAAAGTTATAAAGATAAATAATGTTAAATTGAAGAAAATAAAAAGATAAAAATAACAATAGTCTACTACTATACGTTATTAGAAGTAATATATAGATGAGTAATAATCTTAATTATTAAATTTTATTTAGGTAATGATGAAAAATTAATTAATTGCATAGGGATATTTTGGGAAATATATTTCAATGATATCATTTGGACCTTTTAGTTTTTTTATTGTCAGTAAAAGCTTTTATTGAAATTTATGAAATTACTTCAACATGTAAGTTTTTGAAAGTTATATTATAAAAAAATAAGATTATTAAATAAGTAGTTGATATTTTAAATATTTTAATATTAAAAAAACTTTTCAACTTCTATTTATAAAAATTCAAAATTTGAGCTTATACTAATAGAGTCAAAATTATAGAGTCAAAATAACATATTTAAGCTTCAAAAACTCTTCTAGAAAAATAACTAAATAAAAATAAAAATTATAATAAGAACTTATTTGATTAAATAAACACTTATACCTATTAAATAAGTAATAGCAATCAAGTACTTGATAACTCAATATTTTCATTAAGTTAAAAAAATAAATCAACTTAAAAACTTAATTAATTAAAATTAAGTCGGTTAAATTATTAAGTCAAAAAAACAAACAACCTCGAAAAAAAAAAAAATACTTGATACATATTGACAAACCTTGATTGAGCGCAATGGTATATTTACGTTACATTACATTAAAATTTTGACCCAACGAGTAACACGTGAGATCCAGCAGAGTATACAAAGAGCAAGCTAAAATTACAACTTCGAAAGGGTAGCCTTACGGCTTTTTACCGGCACCCGCACGATAACTTGCGGCATAGCGATGAAACAAAGCAAGAGCATTGCTAGTGACCTGCGCCACATTCAAGACCTTGCCTTTAATCGTGGCCTTCAGCTTACTCATATTACGTACAGGGAATTGGGCCACACAATCGCTGGCATCGGTTAAGGCAGCGCTAACCCAAGTCTCAACGTTATCTATGCGCGTGATCGAGTCATCAGTAACAGCATTTTGGGCATTGCCTAAACGACGAATCTCTTTGATTGATTGGCCAAGTTGTTCTATGCCGCTATTAATTTGCTGCTTGCAATCCTCGGCGGTTTGGTACTCAGTAGCGTTGATTGCTTTGAGTTGTCTGGCTACTTTCACCAAGTATGCCTTCGCGACTCTGGCCTTGTAGAGGCTAATCGATAAGGCGAGCTGGGCTAGTTCTTCCGGGCTATGTAACGATGTTTTTCTAGCAAAGCCTGAGAGGCAGTGGACACACAAGGTTGGATATCGGGTCGATCGGCATGACTCCTCGATGTAGGCTCTGGCCCGGGAATGTCTTGCAAAGGACGGCTGGACTGTGGTCGTGAGGCAAGAAATGGAGAAAGTGATTAGTAAGAAGACGCTGAGTTGAGCCATTTATTCTGTCTCTGATACCTGAAGAATTGAATTGAATGGAATTCAAAACAAAGTTTTTCTTTTTCTGTGAAATATGTCGAGAGTTTACTAGTTTATATAGACATACGGAGAGGTTGTCACAACCGGCATAAGTTACTTGACCTTAAATCTATTCCTGTGCAAGCAAGATGAGACCATCACATATTAATAAAAGAACTTAGAAATAAATTATGATTGTTTGTTAAAAGTTTTAAAATATGAAATTTTATTAATTTAAAATTTTATCTGAATAAAAAAATTTAAATGTGAAGTAAATATTATTTTTTAAAAATATCTTTATAAAATATATTTATTTTTAAAATTATGCAATTTATCTTTTTTACTTGTAAGGACATAAATATCAATTAATTTTTTTATAAAAACAAAAAAAATACCGTTATATTTAGATTTTTAAAAAATAATATATCATTTAGTTATCTGTGTTTAAATTTATTCAAACTTTCAAAAAATTAAGACCCACACAAATTTAATTAAAAAACAAGCCTTACCTATATTTAAACGGTTGGTCAAATTTGATAAACCTACTAGCACTAAGCTTGCTTTAAAGATTATTAGCCGGAGTATTCTCAGAAGGAGCACGTGCTATTTATGCATATCCCGCTTCACTAGTCAAACATTTTATTGATGAAGGAAGCCATTTCTTTTTATGGAGACATTCAAGATGATGGCGATCAGCGATGTTGCCGGGGAGTGAGCTCATCGACATATAGTGCTCCGCCAACATGATCCCTAAATTAAGGTTGAGATATTCTGGACTGAATAATTCGATAACTGCGCAGCATCGCAAGTCGTGACATCTCAGCAGTCGTGCGAAATCCTTACTAATTAATTGTCCAGGAAAAAAAATCAGCAAAATTCAAACTAGAATTTCAAAAAAAAAAAAATCAAATCAAAATTTCACCTTTCTCCATATGCAATCTTGGAGTACCTTGGAATTAACAGGCTCAAGCACGCGATGTCTACCCATTTTACGGTATTATTTAAATTGAAGCGGTTTTCTTTCGACGGCAGGGTCCTAAGCTTATAATTCAAGTAGGCTGGCTGGGTGCTAAAGTAACAAATACTGAACTAGCAGATAAGATTCTATTATAGAAAGCAAGATAGATCCAATTAGCTTCCATCAGCTTCCAGGATGGGTCTGTTTTGATATTGACAACTAGCCCTATTCCTTATGATTCTGTACGAGGTAAAAAAAAGGAAAACGATTCTGTATGAAAAACATAAAAAGCAATTAAGCCTTGCGATTTTCCGCAGATAAAAGAACAATCTCACTCACAGTCATTCCACCAAGAAAAAACAGCAACTCTATTACAGATATTTATAAATAGTACAACAAACTCAGCAATACATACATACATATATATATATATATATATATATATATATCAAGGATAAGCAATACATAATTAAACATGCTAAATAGATATTTGGATGAAAACTTGCATCATAGTTATTCAGCAACTTTCACGCCCGAGAGATAAACACGGCTCTGTATCACACTGCCCCCAATCCAGAAACCAGGCATTACCATGAGCCCCACCATAGGCTTCTGATCATTTTCATCTATTATCAAGTTCTTAATTACACTTTCCATATAAACCTCTGAGAACTCACTACCTTTATTAACCTGAAACACCTTGACATTAGGCTCAAAAGAATAAGCCAACCTGTGCAAAAGCCAGATTGACTTGGCCAGCTTTAGAAATGCCTGGTAAAATGGAGTCCTTGGATGTCCACCGCCTGTTACAAAATTCCGTTGATCTAAATTCCCAAAGAACGAAGCCTCCATCTTTGGATGCAAAACCGCTAGATACTTGCTCTGGCAAAATTTCCCAAAATTGGAATCTGGGTTTTGTCCTAATACGTCCAATGGATCAATCTCTCTTAGAGCAAGAAACTGGTGGAAGAAACTCTCTTTATTAACTATAAGATTTCCAGATTTGACTGAAAAATCCTCCTGCTGAAACCCAGTGAACATTCTCTGGCATATATGGGACTCAAATGCATACTTCTTGTGGGCTCTCTTTGCATAAACAACATTGGGTTCAATAGAATTAGCTGCAGCATCAAGATCCCATCCAGCTGCTTTCATCATGTTGATCAATGGCTTAGAAAAATCATGAATAGCTTTATAAGCAGCTTCAACAGCTTGAGTAAAGAGATCAGGGGTTAGATCCACTGGAAAAAACCCGTTTTCATCTCCGGAGCCTTCTGCCTCTTTGGTTGACAAGCCCCTAAGCTTGAGGTTCTTTTCCAGTTTTACCCGCTTCTGGTTTGCATCCTCAATATGCTGCTGCAACTGTTGTATTTCAGAATCTTTATTCTGAATTTCAGACTGGAACTTCTTCACCATAACCTCATAAGTTTTCAGTAGGCTCTGTTGTTCTTGAATCTCTGCAGCTAAGCGAGAGTCCTGAGGGGAAATACATGCAGGTTTAGGGTTGTTTTCCCGGTAAAAATGCTTGAGTTCAGACAGGTTCTTCAACTCAGAAATTACAAGTTTATCTGCAGCTTGGATTTTATCAGGGTCATAGGGAGTATGAGCAGCCTGGAGCTCAATGTAAGCTGACTTCAAAGAGGAGATGTTTGCAAAAATCTTGGACACCAGAGCTTCAAGAGCTTCTGGATTCTGATTCATGGCTTCTTCCATGGGTTGAGGGTGGACCTTTTGGCTGTTGCTCTCACGGAGTTGGTTATCTTTCACCCCAGAAGGTAGCATAGCTGCTACCAGCAAAAGGGGAGCTAGATTGGACTCCTACAGGAAAAAAAACAACACAGAACAACCTGCAATCTCCAGAAATCATAAAGTTCATAGGTATAAGAAAGGAATGCTTGATTTTGGGGGGTAGGGGTGGCAGGGGAATTAGCAGCAGAGAAAAGAAAAATGCACTTTATGGATATTCATAGAAAATGGATCTTCAATTCAGCTTTAATTGTCAAAAGATTTTTGTAGCATGGTTCACGTGTAATAAATCAAATCCAAAACAAAAGATTTTTTGACTTTTAGAGCTGCAATAGGTGCCGGACCAGTCTCATGATTATGTTCAGCTTGATACATAAAAATGCATTCCACAAAAATGTCAAGAATCTTTCAGAAATAGATATCAAAAGATTAACCTTTTCAACATCTCACGTTCATTTGTTGATACCAAAATAACTTAAATGGACAAATCCAAACAATTATAATACTAGCAGCATGTGTAGCAAATACAGCAGAAGCCAAGGACTATCAACCATAAACAACTTGAACAAAATTCATACAATATTCGCTAGCTTAAATGTGTTTCATACGCACTTTTGAACATTCAAATGTTTCAGTTTCAATTTATATAACACAAGCACTTTGATCTGGTAATCCCTAATAACTAGCATAACATCATCCCAAATAATCATTGTAAGCAGTCTAAGGGAATAAACAGTTTATTTTATTTTATTTATACCAAAAATAAAGATCATCAAGTGGAATTGTAATGAAATAAGAAGCCTAAACCAACATAGCCAACCTAAGGAAGAGCAAGCATGATGTACTTCAAAGGAGAATTAAACCTTAAAAGCACTCAAGTTCATTGAATTTACAATTGTGTAAAAACACAAGTTGTTTATTTTACCTATGGAGATCGCAATCTGGCCACGAAGTGAATCCAACAAACATAATACCCTTAAAACACTGTTACAATCAAATAAGAAGATAAATTAATAATGACTGTAGACTTCTAACAATGCGGCAATGCTCAGATTGAATTTTCGCAAAGCTGCTTGGACCAATCACATTCAGTTAGCAATCATACACTTTTCGAGTTATTCAGCCAGATCTTTTGTTGCTTCACGTACACAATACAGCAGAGTAAATAGTATGAAACAGCAAAGGTAAGATTTCACATCATTTTTATTTTAAGACACAGATCCATACAATCAATTAAATTAAGTTCATAAAGCTATCACCCAGACTTATTCGCTATTCTTGCTTTGGTTAGTTTCATAGCAAACAAACAGGGCAAGCGAAATTTACCTAATCGGAGAAGTTTCCAGAAACTCGCCGGAAGAGAAAGAGATACCACGATATCAACACCAGAAATAAAGAATAAAATGGCACGAAGGTTTGATAAAGTTCAACCGTGCCTGACAAAGGGAACCCTAGAAATGATTTATTATTATTATTATTTTATACCGTATTTAACTTTTCTTTGAAAAGATTTTTTTAAGTTTTTAATTTTTACCTAAAAATTTTAATTATTAAAATTTTTTATTAAAAATTATAAATTTATTTTAATATATAAATTTTATAAAACTATGTTATAAAATATAAATTAATATTATTAAATAAATAAATAATATTATAAATATTTAAAAAATATTTTTTTAATATTATTTCTTAAAAATAAAAAATAAAAAATTTTATTAATAAAAATAAAAAATTTTATTTAATGTTTAAACATTTTAATAAAAATTTATAAAATTAAATAAATATTTATCACTATTAAATAAATATTATAACTATTAAAAAATTATATAAAATAACACTTATTTTTTTGTGGTTCAACAATACTTGGTTTAAGTTAAATTTTTTTTAATATTTAAAATAAAGAATCAAATGAATTAATAAATTAAATGAAGCGTCCTCAAAGAAGATGCTTTGAAAATGTTAAAAATTATTTCATTATTACTTATTAATGAGTATTTACATTTTAAAAATAAAGATTTACTGTTATACAGTAATTAAAAAGCTACTTTTTAAAAGAAATTAAACCACAAGTTTTGACCCATTAACTAATTAACCATGATCAAGTAAAAAATTGAGTCCTTATTATCTGTAGAAAAAGATTATGAGACCAAAAGTTTATGAAATGAACCAACTAAATCTTTTTCAATATAAATTTTTGCATTTAAGTATTTTGCTTGATTTTTTTATTAAAAAAATAAGGGAAAATTCTAACTTAATCATAAAAAAATAATTATACTCCTAAATATCATATTAATGATTTAAAGTATAAATTTACCCTTGGTCACTAATTTTTTTTTCCATCTAACTGCTATTTATTAATTTGAATAACAAGAAACAAAACTCTAAAAAAAAATCAACAAAATCTTTAGTCAAACTATATAGTAAATTAAAAAAAGTACATTAACGGGATACAACATTTATTTTTTTTTTTTAAATCCACTAATGATTAAACATAATTTATTTTACAAGATCGTTAAACATGGGAACAATTTGATCAGAAATACATGCAAAATCACCAAAAAAAAAAAAAAAGAATTACTAATCTTTAAACTTAGGTCATCCCAATACTTGAATTTAACCAATACTAACAAAGGTTTGGTCAAATTCATGGTAGATTTAGGCAACATTTTTTTTTTTTTTGGTGTGATGCACCCTCGTATCTCTCCTCCCTCATGACCAATGTGGCAATTTTTGTAACATTAACTTAATTTTTTTTTCAAAGAATATTAATTTAGATTACTTGAGTTTAGTTTAAACTATTGTCATCAGTCAAAAATAAATAATAAGGAGGCACAGAATTTTTTTTTACTAAAATGTCCTTAATATTATTAACATTTTTAATGAGGTAATTAATTTAAGGACTTGAATGACATAAATTTAAATTTGAAAAGATTTAATTGATTCATTTTCCAATTTTATAGTCTTTGAATTTTTTTCTACAAACAATAAGGATTCAATTAAAAATTTCTCTTGTTTGTTTCAATTGGTTAGAAAAGAATTAGTTTAAACTTTTTTTAAATAAACAAGAAAATTAATGTACACCTCTTGACAAATCACATAAATTGAAACATTAATATTTAAAAAAAAAGGGAAAACTGTTTCGTCCAATTCCAAATGGCCGCTTGGTGTTTTCTAAATTTACAAGGGGTGGATAGACTCGCGTCTCCTTGTCAACTCGAAAGACTCTCTTTGCCCTCAACAAATTTATTTTAAACTCAATAAAAAGAAAATTACAATTAGAAAGGCTAATTGTGAATCCGCTGGAGAAGAAAGAAGCAGCAGTGGGTTTCAACAGTTGAGGCTTATTCGTTCAATCTAAGGATTATACTCATATCGTAATTCGTAAGCTTTTCTCTGCTCTCTCTACAGTTTCTGTTAGTTTATTATTCGATTTGAGGGATCTAACTGAAGAAATAACTAAATATTTTGGTTGTCAAGCCCTGGCTGTTTTTTCGTTTGCCTCAATAGTAAATATACGAAATTAATTGCAAAAACCTGTTTGTTAATGAATTAATTCCACGCGAATAAAAACGATCAGAGAATCTCACCCTTATAGAATTCAAACTAGGTTTGCTTTAAAGGATTGGTCAGCTGTGCTATAATTGTATAGTCAGACTTTAGCATTGCAGTTCCCTCATATGAAGTGAGTTCATAATGGCTAGTAGATAGGGCATATGCTAACTGAGATAAAGGGATGCCTTATTTTCTAGTTTGATTAATGATATTATGCATATTGTTTACCTGGATACCTGCTGTTATAATTTACACATTGTGAATAGCTACTTGTAGGTTCCTATATGATGATGGCAACTACAGTTCCGCTGCCTAAGTATATGAACAGTACTGAGCTTTCTCTTTCGTCTTCAAAGTATGATAGAAGAAGAGTTGGAATTATGGTTGTCGCGGCATGCTTTCATAAATATTCTTCTGCCTTTGGCCAAAAGTTATATCCTCAGTGCTTCTTGGTCCACGTAGCTCAACCTTACTTTGTCAACAATCTCAAGTAAGTCTTTCTGATGATTGTTGTTCAAGTTTGATGGCTATGGTTGTTGAGATCTTTGTTTGAGGGTTAATATTTTTGCAGAAATATTTTGCTTGAGACAACATGGTTGGGGGTACATGATGGTGTGACGAGCTTGAATATTCTTAAATTTCATATTTTTGGTTTGGATTACTGTTGTTGGCATCTGAATATGGGCAATTTGCTAGAAAATTGAGTTCCTCTGTTGGTAGCCATAGAACTTAGCATCCGCAGCATGATTATATGTGCACACATGGCTAACACCATGTCGAGGATTAGTTATATTTATCATAAAAGCTTATGCAGCCTCATTAACACTACTTAGATTATTGGATCTCTTTATAGGGGAAGCTTTCTCCATTTCATGGGTCACTTGGATGTTGAGTCCGCAATAGTCATTTTGTGGTGGGCATTATATAGCTACTTGCCATACACAAGGGGCATACTTTCTCGTGGCAGAAGTGCTTGTAGTTTGGGTGGATTTGGTTTTTTTCTATTCTCAATGAGTAACTACATCATAAAATTGTGACAATTTGTGTTGTCTCAGGAGGATATCCTGGGCTATTAGAAGCAGTGTTGATGACAGTGGATTTGACCCTTCTTCATCAGACAGCAGTAGTGGCAGGACTCGATTGATTAGAGTCATTCAAGCATTTCAGACCAAAATAGGTGCAAGAATCCAGGAGCTAAGGAAAGATCTTCCAACTAAATTACTCTTTTTCTTGGTGGGGTTTTACTGTGCAACTGCCTTTGCCACTGTTATTGGGCAAACAGGTGACTGGGACATTATGTCTGCTGCCTTGGCCGTGGTTGTTGTGGAGGGGATTGGGGCTTTAATGTACAGGGCTTCACTCCGTTTACTTAGCAAGATTAAGAGTTTGATCACCATGTTTAATTATTGGAAGGCCGGGCTAACTCTTGGTCTCTTCTTGGATTCATTTAAGTATGAAATGGGTAACATTGTTGGGTGTTGTAACCCCTTCATTTTTAAAATAGATATCTTTCCCCCATTCTTGTAACACTAAGCTCTTTTAAGTGCCGTTGATTTTATATTTTCGTGTTATTTGCATCTAACCATTCGAAGTGATCTGTTGGGAAGCTATTCCGGACAAATAGTAGAGGCAATCAATTTTTGCTACCGCCAGACAAAAGTTAAATTTATTGATACACCTGAAGAGTGAGGAATCTTGGAGACAACACATTGATAATTACATGTAGGGCGTCCAAAATCCAGGAATTCTAAGTATTATTTTTTTAAATAATAAATAACCTATAAGAATATAAACTATTTATCATCTTCTGCAATATATCTGTCAAGGATGAACAAGATAACTTCTGCTTTCTGCTTGGCCTCCGTACCTTATGACAGAGAAGTCATGCGTCTATTTTAGGGCCTGGATAGGCTGGTAAGCTCATAATCCGCCTATCTACTACTGGGCCACCCACAGTGAAATGATACAGACTTTGAAACTTTGATCCTGTCAATCCGAGAATTTCATGGACTGCAAGGAAACACCGGGTTCAAGAGTAACACTTGTTAGAGAGGTAAAACACAAGCAATGAAACCCTGATGCCTTGAACAGTTATTAAAGATGTTTGCCTTATATCGTACTAAAAATAACAATATTCTCATCTAACGAATAGAGCCGTTTTGCTATGACAATTGATTTAAAAGTATTTTGTACTTCCCAATTTTCATGTTTGAAAACTATACATAAAACAGGACTAACATAGAGCAAAGTTAAACTATGAAGCAATTCACAAGTCAAGACTCTTCAGCTGGTGAAGGGTCTCATGCCACCAGCTGAATCCTTTAGCTCTATAATCATCTTAATCATAATAGTGTCTTTTGGTACCTGGTGCATTTTTGCTAGATTTTTAAGGTTTTGCAATCTGATGCCTACTTCCTAGAATTCAGCTATTCTTATTCATCAAGTTATCATGCACACTCCATAAGACATTCGAAAGAAGAAATAGAAGCATTTTTCCTTGGGATTCTAAAGATTCTTGCATAAATATTCACAACCTAGAGAAGAATGGAAGTCAACATACCTGGATCATCAAAGAAGCAACCAATTCCGGTTGCAGACATGCCAACAGCATGCGCCTCAAGGTATAACACCTGGCCAAGAACTCCAGTCTCCCAAAACAATCGTGGATACATCCAAACATTCTTGTCACTCAACGTGGGCTCAAAATGAGCCACCATACCAAGGCTAAAGCAACCATCACCAGCAATGTCCTGCATTTAATTTAAGGATACAGTATTTTAGATGGCCAGAGAAATTTTGACTATTTACTCCATTTGCTATCTCTGGTTTTTCAATTACATAGAGAAAGTGAAAGATTATTTATTCTTCTCAGCGTGGGGCATAATTATGGTCTCAGTTAACCAATATGGAATTTCTGATATAAGAATCCCTGGGCAGTAGATCATGGGAAAATTCATCTAGAATCTGTCTTTCTTTTACCGCTTACTCCAGTTAGTATTTTTCATGCTTTGAGCTTGTTGTAACGTGTTTTTTTTTTTTTTCAATACACACACACACACACACTGACACACCGTTAACAAACAGTAAACGGTTGTTTCATGTGAGAATTCAATGCAGGAACTGAATCAGGATAGCATCTTTAACTAATGCAACTGAACCACAATAAATTAGAATTTCACAATCTAAACTCATCAACTTTTTCACTCTTGGAACTATGACAAGGCATATCCAATTTTCTCCCCGACCGTAATGTTGTCTTTAATAGTTTACTCAAATTTTATGCTCAGGACTGACAACATATAGTTAAGCACCTCAATTGTCTAGATAAATCACCATCACAAATTGCGCATTTTCTTGATTTTGACTAATACAACCTATCAATCACAATAAAAGAAACAGAATCATGAAAAGAATTGCCAAACCTGATGGCACGAAAGTCCTTTGGCAAGTTGCTGACAATCACCCCTAGCAAGTTCATATAAAGGTATATCTGGAGGACACCCCCCTGGTTTCTCCCACATGAAGCCAGTCCTCATAGCCTTCTTTAACTCCTCCAAATGATCCTCATTCCTTACCAAGAAATACAAGCCCTTTGGCAAGCCTTTTACCCTATGAATAAACAAAGCAGCATGCACCTCAGCATCCCAAGAAAGAACCCGGTATGGCAATGCTAATTGCCTTTTCTGCTTCTCTCTGCTTGTAGAACCAGAAGGAAGACAATGCAACATTATTTGATAAAATGTTTCTCTATCAATTGCAGTCACTCCATCCATATCAACTGCACTTCTCCTCTTCCTCACAACTTCTCTGACGGTAAATCCCTTATAAGAACTCTCACTGAAAATCCCACTGCTAGAGAATGGATCAACTGAAAATGCATTTCCTACCGTTAATGGTTTCTTAACTACTTCAGCAATACTATAAATAATATCCCAGCAAACATGCTCTTTACTTAGCAAGTTGGGCTTTCCTTTCCACTCCAAAGCCGAAAACCCCTCCACTAGCAAACTCAATTTCTTATAATTCACATCAAATGCAGTAGGCCCAGATGGAAAAACAACAAGAACACAATCCGGGTGCTCGAATTCAATCTCTGGAATCTTCCCTTTAACGGGTTTTGATGGAATTACAAACTCCGGGAAAATATCAAGCCCCATTAATTTCGCCAATTCTTTGTATCCCAAAGCCTCTAGAATCTTTACATCCCAACCAAGCTCAGCTGCAGCAATGGCAACCGCCGCAATAGCGTGACCCACGTCATGATTACAATACCTAAACGCGCGCTCACCATATTTCCAGGCCTCCCGCCAGAAAATGGAAGAAAATCCTACAAGAAACGTGTTCTTTGGAAAGAAATTGTTCAAAAGATCAAACCCAGATGGGATTTTAGCCCTAAGTTCCAAAGCATGCTCTTTTGGCGCGTAATGAGCAACAAACGGAGAGTCGCAGAGGGATTTAATAGCCGGGGCAATTATGTAAGCCTCAGTGGGATGTAAATTGCCGCTGCTAGGGTTGACCCGCAGAGACCACGTGGAGTATCCAGTTGTTTTCCAGGCGGAGAGAGCTAAGGAATCGTAAAAGAGCTGAGAGATTGAGGAAACAGTGATGGGTTTTGGAGGAGGAAGAGATGTGAATAGAGAAGAGTACAGAGGGGCATTATCGCCATTGTAACTACTCAGGGACGACGACGGAGCTTGGGATTGATGATCGGTTCGAGTGGGGAAGTGTATGAGAGGGAGGAGAGGAGCAGAGATGTAACGGCGAAATGGGTTGGGTTGATTGGCCCAGTCTAGTCCCTGAGGCCCACGTGCGTATTTGGTGAACGAATGCTTGGTTTGGTCATGGTATTTTAGAACGTGGGAGAGTTTTCGAGGGTCTGTGGTTCCTGGGTTTTTCACTTGTCTTGTATTTGTTGTTGATGCTGACGATGAAGAGAAGGACATAGCGGGTATTAATTTTCTGTTAGGGAGGCGGAGCACAGAGGTCGAAGGACCTCCTAAGTTTAAATGGAACCAGGTAGCGTTTGGAGGAAGAGAATAGCATCTTGTTGAAAGGTGTGGCATCTTTTATTACGTGTTACTAGTTCTAGTGCTTTGTCGTCACTTCAGTTCTTCTAGACTTTGGAACTTTGACGGTGCGGGCCGGTGAGCAAGATAATTTCGAATATTTTGGAAAAAAGAAAAAATAGATCCAACTGATTGATAGCCCACCGATGGTTAACGAACGGGGTTATCTCAGTAGTGGCTGATCAGAGGTACCGTTTCATGGCCCAGAAGACAATAATAGAAATTCAAGCCCAAGAGTTACGAAACCGACAAAGCTCTACGTTGCTTTGCTTACCCCATTGGAATTAGACGTACTAGTTAGGGTGCATACAGATACGTGATTCTGCCGCCGCCTCTGGCACAAAGTGCCAATCATTTGAGTACACGTCACGATATCGACCTCGCATGCGTGACGTCAGTTTCCACATCACATCGGGATTGTACTTTCGCATGATATAATTTGGGCGGTGACTCAGCCAGTTGTTGTCATCATTATCTCTCGCTACCAAAACATCTCTATGAGCAAAATTACCCTTTAGTACGCGTTGGTC
The DNA here is from genome assembly GCA_030449875.1 of Aegle marmelos. Taxonomy (NCBI): domain Eukaryota; kingdom Viridiplantae; phylum Streptophyta; class Magnoliopsida; order Sapindales; family Rutaceae; genus Aegle; species Aegle marmelos. The sequence continues at coordinate 1,254,738 of JASUUL010000115.1, forward strand.
ACCGATGCCAGCAGCTCTCAAGTGCTCTCAGTTCTAAACATCAGCATAATAATACCGGAATTTTGAACCGTATGTATAAATAATAATCCCTCTGCCTCTGGCTCCAATCGACGTCGACCGTAACTGAAAAGAAAAGGCTGGTGCTGGTTCCCTTTTAAAGTAGCGCCGGCTAAATACACTTCTCTTCCTCTGCTGCTTCCTCGGACGAAGCTCGATTGTGAATTGTTCATCTCTATTCTCTATCGTTTAAGGTACAAATACTATGGTTCACTTTCACTTATCGGAAACTCAAAATTGGCTAAAATTTCCATTTTTATGATTCATTTAGCAGAAATGTCAGCAATGATGGGAAAAAGAGGAGTTCATTACCTGCAAAAATTAAAGTACGCAAGTATCCCAAATGCTTTGATAGAAAAAGGACAGAATCGTGTCATTGACGCTTCTCTTACCCTTATTCGTGAAAGGGCAAAGCTTAAGGTAAAATCTCGAATTCATTTTATTTTTGCATTCCTCTGATCTGGGCTTTGTCTGTATTGCGGTGCTGTCCCTTTGAAGCTCCAGCGGGTGCTGTCAAAAAAGCAGATCCTTGGGAATGGAATGAATTCACTACCAAATAAATATGACGGTTTAGTTTACGTGCTTTCAAAATTAAATACTCTAAAGCCAACATTGAATTTTTATGCAGGGAGAACTTGTGCGTGCTTTGGGAGGTGCTGTGGCATCAACGTCACTTCTTGGGGTTCCGTTAGGACACAACTCATCATTTCTTCAGGGGCCAGCATTTGCGCCTCCTCGGATTAGAGAAGCCATTTGGTGTGGCAGCACTAATTCAACAACTGAAGAAGGTACTTTTACGTTGCCTAGAATTAGTTCTCCAAGAATTCGTCACGATAGAAATGGTTGACAATCTGGTTTTTTGGATATGCAGGGAAAGAATTAAATGACCCGCGCGTGCTAACAGATGTCGGTGATGTCCCCGTCCAAGAAATTCGAGATTGTGGAGTAGATGATGAGAGATTGATGAATGTCATAACTGAGTCTGTCAAGCTGGTCATGGAAGAGGTAAGTTTTCCTTTTCTCTGTGAGTTTTTGACTAATTTTATTATAGGATCTGAAAATTCACAAATGAACTTTCTATTCCTGATGAATCTTGAAATTAAGTACACTTTATGTATATATGGCTGTTACCGTGTTAGTTTTTCTAGTGTTGGAGGTGAATTGAAAAGACAGCCTATTATCTGAACTCATAACATCAGATTTGTGGAAAGTGTGATCTTCTTAGTGCATCTTTTGTGAGAAATTTGTACTGTCTAAGAAGAGTTATACTGATCAAGAGAGTCTGGTATTTCATAATACCATCTAGGCCAGATGAATTGCCCTTACGAAGTTTATACTCCTTCAGGATCCATTGCGTCCACTAGTATTAGGTGGTGACCACTCCATATCTTTTCCTGTTATAAGAGCTGTCTCAGAGAAGCTTGGGGGACCTGTGGATGTTCTTCATCTGGATGCCCATCCCGATATCTATGATGCCTTTGAGGGAAACAAATACTCACATGCATCATCTTTTGCCCGAATCATGGAAGGTGGTTATGCTAGGCGGCTATTGCAGGTGGACTTTTGTCTTCGAATTATGCATGTTTCTGTCCTTTTCATTCTCACGAAATCAACTGATTGTAATTGGCATGAAGTTGGATACTGGTGTTATCTTACATGTATTATGCAAAGCATTTTTTTTTTAGTTTGCATAATGAGCGGAATTTCTGACTGTTTAGGTCGGAATCAGATCAATAACAAAAGAAGGCCGGGAACAGGGCAAGAGGTTTGGAGTAGAGCAATATGAAATGAGGACCTTTTCAAGAGATCGCCAATTTTTGGAGGACCTGGTCTCTCTTTCTCTCCTCCTCAAATACACACACATACCCTCACAATTGCGAATGGTTATACATGCCTATATTGCTTCTTTTTTTTTTTTTTTGCATAAATTCTATGCCTCACCTTTGATGTGTTTATCCAAACAATTGCATTTTCATAGTATTGTAAATTACTAAATAAATGCTAATTTGATGGCGTCTTCTGTAAAATATTGTAAGAATCCTTGGAATTGGCAAAAATTATAAGAAACAAAGTTGGTATATAACACTTTTTCTAACGTGGATAAAATGTAAAAGCTTTTCTTGCTGAACAGTCTAAATGGTTGTAAAATTGTTCTAATGCTCTATATTATGTGAGTTATGACCTTGTATCACCAAGATTGATCAGAATGTGGAGTAATAGTTTTGTTTTAGAGAGATGTCAATGTTTAGAGTTGAGGTGCAGTTTATAAATTTAAGGGCATTAATTCCTCGATGTTCCTTTGCAGAAACTTGGGGATGGTGTAAAGGGTGTGTACATCTCGTTAGATGTTGACTGTCTCGATCCTGCCTTTGCTCCAGGAGTATCACACATAGAGCCTGGAGGTCTCTCTTTCCGTGATGTTTTAAACATTCTCCACAATCTTCGAGGTGATGTTGTTGCTGCGGATGTGGTTGAGTTCAATCCACAGCGTGACACTGTCGATGGGATGACTGCAATGGTTGCTGCTAAGTTAGTTAGGGAACTGACAGCAAAGATCTCGAAATAGTAGGTCTTTTCCCTCAGCTATCCTACTTTTATACCCTATAATTCATTGATGTCTTTAAAAATCTGGCCACTGGACAGCTCACAAGTCACATCAGCCATTTATCCCCAGGCACATCAATGAAGGCATTAAAAGCCTACCTGCTAGGAAATCCCTCGTTTCTTGAGCATTTCGACATAATTGTATTCTGTATCTTTTCTAACTAAGAATAAACAAATGTTATAAGAGTTCAAATGGAGATTTTTACAATCTGCGCTATGAATTAATAATGTCGATTGGTGCAAATTAGCAGCTGTAGGTCTCTGTAGAACACAGTGGACTGGTTCGATCCCTTGTAGCACGATTGCTGTTATTTATAATAGGTCCGTTTTTTAATTCCTCAGAAGTCAGATGAGGTAATGCAGATTGGCAGTCGGAGAGAAGCACAATTTCTGATTGTCAAGATTTGCATTTTGCGGTCAGAATTTTAGTATAATTTTACATTAGAAGATTGTATAATAAAAAAATTTTAAAATGCCTACCGGAGAATTATTGTACTGCCAACTTTGTTAGTTATCTACTTCAGTTCGCTGGATGGTTAGCAAATTACCCTCTTTGCTATTCCACTTTGCTCAATTAAGGCGAAAGGAGAAGGCGGGGGGAAGTTTTATTGATTTAATGATTTATTAGTAAAATGACTAAATTCTCGAGGACCGAACGTTAAAACATTATGCAACAGATGACTTCTACCTATATTCAGGTACTATTATGGAAACTCGCGTTAAGTCATCGTAACAATTCATTCTCACCTGATTCGGATTTTGATTCGAAATTTACAAGACAAAAAGCTTCATTGGGGTGCAACACCCGTTGCGCTTCCCCCCTCTTGGCTTGCCAGTGATATGGACTTATAACGCCTGGCACACACAACAAAAGCACCCAAATTCATGGCGGTCAAAGTAGCCGATAGAAAAAAAAATCTGTCCAAATGCCCATCATTTAGATTAGGAGGAACCCAACCGGGCTTCCCATTCGAGGTTGTCAATACCATCACGACAGTCAATATCGTGCTGCACACATAGGTACCAATTGCTGTTGACGACATGGACAATGCAATCCCTAAGCTTTTCAATCCACTTGGTATTTGTGATGCAAAAAATTCCATTTGTGCAACATACACAAATGCTTCAGACACTCCTAGGAGCACGTATTGTGGAGTCTGCCAGAAAATGCTTAGAGAGCTTGTCTCTTCACCACTCAAACTAGCATATTTTAGCCTGCGTTGTTCTACGATGCCTGCGATGATCATTGCCATTGTTGCAATGGCCAGACCTATTCCGATTCTTTGCAACTCTGATGGAGTTTTTGGCCTTCTTTTTGCTACTTTGAGATATAAAGGAACAATGAGTTTGTCATATAATAGGATGAATGCAGTCGTGCTCACAATATCAAATGCTGTCATGCTGGCTGGAGGAATTTGAAAGTTTGAGACTTCTGTGTTCATGGCTGCTCCTTGCTCGACAAAGAGCGAAAGCATCTGTATGTATGCCATGGAGGACAGGATGGTACAAAGCCACACCGGTAATATCCTTAATACACATTTCACTTCTTCAACCTGTGTGACTGTGCAAAGTCGCCACTGGTTTGGCTTTTGATCTTCATTTGTTGTCGTATCAGTAGAGGTCACAATGGCAGCTCGATCAAGAAATCTGCATCATTTCATAATTGAAACATTACATTGAGCTTTGTAGAGACAAACTCGGTGTGTGCACAATTCATTATCTGTAGGCCAGGTTTAATTCTATAGATTGTTTGCTTACTTAAAGTCATTAGTGTGTAGGATTCTCCTTGTCCCATTAGCTTCATATTCCCTTAGATGGACTTCAAAGAGCCCTCCCCCGTTTGTTGGCATTTCAAGATTTACTTTCCTTAACGAAGCCACAATGACCTGTGAGAATCTGGAGAGTGGATTACCAGAAGGCTTGAAATGCCGATACCTAAATGTCCCACTGAGCAGTGATGAAAATGCCAAAATATCACAACCTGCACATATCCAAAATCCCAATACCCAATACCCCATGTTCTCTGCATAAACGAGAACTGTCTCCGAAAACAAGCAACCGAGATTTAAAGCAATATAAAAATAGCTGTAAAATGAAGTTTTGGATTTCTTTTCTTTGGGATCCTCTTCATCAAACTGGTCTGCACCAAATGTAGCAAGTGCAGGTTCAGGGGCTCCAATTCCTAGTGCAATTAGATAAATTGATATGTAGAATATTGCAGTTTCAGCTGGTGTGTGCGGATCACAAAGCTGGCCAATTTTGCCACAGCCAAGAGGTCTAAGCAGAAATGACTGAGTTGCAAAGGATAGACCTAGTAGGCCCTGCCAAAAGCAAGCCCAAAATTAAGCTCCAGAAGAATCACTAAGAGACAACGTGAAGGGAGTGGCATTTAAAATTTAATTTGTCAACCTTCATGAATGAATCTTACTTACAATAATTGAGAAAACCTGGAAAGTTACACAAGTGAGGTATCTTCCTAAATAAGAGTCACTAAGAAAAGCACCCATCAAAGAAGAGAGATACAAGGATCCCATCCATCTACTGAAAGTGTTTGATGCTTCTGCATTGGTCTGCCTCAGCACAGATTTTGCAAATAGAACCATATTCACTTCGACTCCAGCAAAAGCAAGGTTTGCAAGCCCTTGGTTCACTGAATATTATAGCAATTTTGATAGAAACGATGATAATGATAAAATTATCTTAATTGACGTAGCAGTGATTAATGAATGCCACAAACCTAATAACAAAGTTCCACATCTCCATCCGCCAGTCCTTTCTTTAACGGCCGGTTTACCATGAAAATCGAGCGACCCATCTTTAGTGTATGCATGGTGAAGCCTTGCCTCGACCGACCGATTAAGCTGCAGTACCACTTGCCATGCAAAATTAATCCAACACTTTTTTTTTAAAAAAAAATTATTTAGTTAATATAACCTAGAATGCTACTAATATTAGAGTTAAAAATCTATGGGAGAAAGCTACTCCAAATAGTAGAAAAATTTACCCATATTTTGTCACAAGTGAGAATTAAACTAATAACTTAATCATCATAAAATATGTAATATTCTTATACCATCAAGATTAAGGAGAAGTAAAAAAATACTATATTTAATGACATGACAAAGATGTATCAGTAACTCAGGCGCATTTTTCCCTCTTAGAATTAATATGTTATCCAGAACAAGAAAACCAAACAATTTTTGTTCTTCTTTTCCTTTTCAATTTCAGGAAGAGAAGTAACTGAATCATAACACAAGGAAAATGTTGAAGTAACTTGAAATAATTGTGCAAGAGAGTAAAAAATAAAAATAAGGGAGATTTTGTTTTGGGGAACTAATTTATCAAAGGGTGTGGAAGAAAAAAAGTAAACTTTTGTGGCATAAAATCAATATTACACACCTGAGAAGCCTCACTGGGTATGGGTTCCTGTTGCTTTGTCTCCATTATTGCTCACACAGAGGGAAGCTGCCGATTGAAAGTTGCTTCCTCTGATTGTCTGAATTTCTATGGGCAAATGACTTGTCAATTCGACACTCTCTCTCTATATATATAAGTGGTCATGCGAAGCAATTAAAGTAATGCTGACACGTACACGAAGTTGCATTGCTCTTTTACTTACTGGGTTTTTTAGTTAATAGTTACGGAGACGATTGACCAATAAATGCATAAACCTTGTCTTGGGAAAAGCTACGGCATTCATTCATGCATCTGAAATAAGTAATGTAATGCAGAGGTGACCAAGTCAAGAACCAAATTTGTTTATTCGCGATAGAAATATGATGATTTTGAGGGCCCTCGGCCGTGACATTATTACCATTTTATAAATCGGATTATCGATTGCTTAATGGACGCATGACGCATCTATCCACGAAGCCCCAGATACGGAGCTCTTGATAGGCAAAACTTTGATTGTGTCGTCAACCTACAGATATTGTAGCTAAAGAGACATGATGCTGCTAGATTCTAATTTATTGGTAAGATCTTTCAGAATCACCATAAGATGATATCTCATTAATGACTGTATCTGGTTTTATTTTATCATGTCATCATATCTTACTGCTTATACAACGAAGATAACCATAAAGTTAAATAAAAATGTCACAGCACATGAATCTCTTGAAAGTGCCAATTCTATCATAATGCAAATTAGACCTTTTTTCTAGGGCTTATAACTTTGAAATATCTCATTTTTCAGAAGGGGATCACTATTGATAATTCTCCTCTCATGTAAATTATATTTGTGATATTTTTGATTTAAAAACGATTTTTACGAAGCAATTAATTTAGCCCCATAAAAAAAAATCATATAAAGGCCTTAAATATACTTGACTCGCCCTTGGTAATTGATCAGAAGCTAAAACAATATTTTCATATTATGTTGGAGGGCAAGAACTCAGCTACTCGTGAGGGGCTTATTCCTCTATTAGAAATATTGATATGCATGGGAAAGATCTTACCCTCATTGGTTGTGGAGTTTCTAATTTTGCATGACAAACCATATTATTGTGCTATAATTATATAAATTTAAACTCACGAGTTTTTCTTTTTATTGTAATAATAATAGACTATAAGACTCTTTCGCCTAAAAAGAGAGAGAGAGAGAGATTGTAATAATAATAGACTATAAGAGTATAATTTTTTTGAAGAATCCAGTTTCAATCGTTTAGGAATCACTACTCACTTGTCAGTATTATTAGCCGCCAGATAGGAACCTATTTGATAAAAATGAAAAAGATTGTATCCATTGAGAAAATTTAATAAATCACAGACCAGAGGTTATTATCCCCTTTTTTTTTTAAGGGGTCTGAAGTCAAATGAACGGGTTTCCTGGTCTTATTTAAACGATATCGACCAATCAAATTCCTCGACGAGCCATTCCTGCAACGGTGGCGTTTGGGGAACTAATCCAGTATTATCTTTCCGTTGCGCCGCACGACAAGCTTTTTAGACTACCAAAAAAACGATGGCTTCGTTACAAACACTCTCCTCAAGAATTTCGCGCCTAAATCTCCTTCAAAAACCATCGCTTAGCTATTCGGCAATGTCTCCAAGATTATTTGTCGGTCACAATCGACAAATAGTAAGACCCACGTGGTCATCTCTCAGAATTTTTTCTGCATCAAACCGTCACTTGAGTTCAAAGAATTTCGGTCAAATCAAGATGACTGCTAAAGATGATTTAATAGTTCTCGGCATCGAAACGAGTTGCGATGACACGGCTGCTGCTGTTGTAAGCCATTTCTTTGCGTGTTTTTAATTTTGGTGGAGTTCTTTCTAGTAGAATTAGCACTATTTTCTAATATATATTTCTAAGATAATGCTATGTTTGCAGAAATCCTAATTTGGGTGTTTATTTTTATTTTATTTTTTAATGGGGTTAGTTTGTTTCTTGCTTTTGGGTGATTGTAGGTGAGAGGCAATGGTGAAATTCTCAGTCAAGTTGTGTCTTCTCAGGTAAAGATTGCGTTTATTAGGTTGAATTAGATATTTTCGGCTTCAGATCTTTTACTAAAATTTGTTTTGCATCAACTGACAGGTATACTGGTTATATGATTTGCAATTTTGTCTTGTGCAGTTTAAATGATAAAATTAATTAAAGCAAAGGCTATAAGTGTAACTAGCGTAAACAAATCTTAGGACAAAAAAATGTTTGTTTTTGTTATCAAATCATTGCAATTGGCGGCCACACAAATTGACTGCATTAGTGAAAACCCAAAAAATCAAGGTGATTTTTAATGTCTACCTTGACTTGTATTCATGATAATTTTAGTTGAGAAAGCTGTAAGTCTGTGTTTGTTTTTTGGTTTATATGCCATATGCTGATTTTTCAAGTCTTTACTGTGTCAAGGCAGATCTGCTAGCTAAATACGGAGGTGTAGCTCCAAAGATGGCTGAAGAAGCACACTCACTGGCTATTGATCGGGTATGGTATCTGGTAACAGGTGCTTTACTTACTTTATCTCGTGTGGTGATGTTAATTCTAAATCTCTGTCACCAATAGTTTTACCCTCCAAGCTTATGTTTTATTATAGTTTTGCAAATTAGTATTACACAGTCTTTGTCAACAACCCATGAATGTGTCTTGATCCTGCATTTTTCTCGTATGGTTTGTGTAATTCCTTAGACGTTGATTAAAAATGTTTTTAATGCTCAGAGGGTTTTGTGCTTTTTAAATGCAGGTTGTGCAAGAAGCACTCCATAAAGCCAATTTAACTGAGAGAGATCTTTCTGCAGTTGCTGTCACCATTGGTCCCGGATTAAGCCTTTGTCTTCGTGGTAATTTAAAACATATTTTGCTAGTTCTATTGTGAATGAGGGTAGAGGAAAATTATTGTGAGGATGATGTTCACAAGTTCTACTTTTGTATGGACTGGAATGCAGTTGGAGTGCAGAAAGCTCGGAAGATTGCTTGTCAATTCAATCTACCCATTGTTGGTGTTCACCACATGGAGGCTCATGCTTTGGTAGCCAGGCAAGGGTTAACTATGACTGGAATGCGGAATGACTTCCTTGATCTTTTCAATAAGATACATATAGTACAGAAAAACACAAGTTAATTACCACATGTTTTTGCTTCTTAAGTAATGATGTAATCATGCTGTTATAAGAGCTTAAACACGATTACACAGTTGCTCACCAGCATCTAATATATTTCTTTCTATGTCTAGATTAATTGAGCAGGACCTGCAATTTCCTTTCTTAGCTTTGCTTATATCAGGTATAAACTTTTACTTCTCCACTAGTCCTTATTTTCTTGGCTTAACTGATAATTTTGTGTGAAGAGGATAGAGATTTTGACCTGTTTAGAGTAATGGAATATAACCACATATATGGGCCTGGGGTCAAATCTCACTCTGTGATTTCAAACCATGGGGGATTGTGATCCTGCTGCATGATTAGGGTGCACAATATTTATGTTAGCAATATTAATATGCATGATCTCCTGGTGAATGAGAAGCAATGGACGTCCTTCTAATTCTATGGTAAGTCCAGGATATGTAACTCAAGTCCTTGATGAAAACTTTTTTGCTTGGCTGTTATTTGATCTTTTCTTGTGAGACTGCTGCCTCAATGTTTCCTTTGTTGAATTCCAAGTCTTTGCAAACCAGTCATTCTTTGGTTAAGAAAAGCGTCAGTTATTCAGTGGTTACTTCAAACCCTCACTATTTGTGCCATCTCTTTTGGCAATTATTGTAAAGGTTATGATGACAGCTGGCTTCCCTGTTCCTTAGGCGGTCACAATCTACTTATTCTTGCGCATAATCTTGGGCAATACACACAGCTTGGGACCACAATAGATGATGCAATCGGGGAGGCATTTGATAAGACAGCAAAATGGCTGGGTCTCGATATGAGGAGAAGTGGTGGGCCAGCTGTGGAGAAACTTGCCCTAGAGGGTGATGCTGTGTCTGTCAAATTCTCAGTAAGTCAGTTTGCCTAAAAATTTATCTTTTATTATTATTATTATTATTGTGATCAAGGTGTTAGACTGTGTCTTTTATGCTTCTTTTCAACAAGTTTGCCATATGACTGATCTTTGCATTCTCTTATGGTACACTCTTAATGTTGGCTTTTTTTTTTAATAGACCCCAATGAAACAACATAAAGATTGCAACTTCTCGTATGCTGGTCTGAAAACTCAAGTGCGACTAGCAATTGAATCAAAAAATATGTAAGTTAAATATCAATTTTTGCAACTGTTTGGATTTGTATCTGCAATGTCAACTCTAGCAGCCATATTGGCTCTTTTGACTCATAAAAGTAATGTATATTAAGTCAATGGAAAATACAGGAAAATATTTCTATCTTCCTCTCTGTGTTTTGCCTTAAATTAACTCCAGTAATGTTGGGAAATATTCAAATATCACCATTTGTCTAGTGCCAATACTTGTCCTTTTAATGACGACATCAGTTGCAAAATGGGCATTCCAGGTATATTGGCCATTTCTCAATATTGTTGAACTTTATCAAGGCAAAATGTAGGGTGATATGATATATACCTTATAAACAATTAAGGAGACACAGTTCTGAATCTCACTAACTAATACTAATAAATTTTCAACCCTTTGCTGTATTCCACCTACCTACTGATGTGCATTGGCTAAATGCAGCAATTCTAAAATTCCCATTTCTTCTACCAGTTTCCAAGACCGAAATGCTCGGGCAAATATTGCTGCCTCTTTCCAGGTTTTTTTTTTTTTTTTTTGAAGAGATAAAGGAAGAAAGAAATGATGAAATTCATGTTGTTGTCAACATACTCCTGTTAGTTATGCATGCATAACAGTCAATTGATAATTTTAAATTACATTTCGTGCAGCGCGTTGCAGTATTACATCTAGAGGAAAGGTGTGAACGAGCAATTGAATGGGCATTGAAGATTGAGCCTTCTATAAGACATCTGGTGATGTCAACTGCAACTGTCTAATTATCTTAAATCCACGCTCTAAGTGGATTTCGATCTCTTAGTGGTGTATGATGTTATTATCGTGCAGGTAGTTTCTGGAGGTGTTGCATCAAATAAGTATGTTAGGGCTCGACTTGATCGTGTTGTTAAAAATAACGGCCTGCAACTTGTTTGTCCTCCTCCCAGCCTTTGTACTGACAATGGTAAGTTGTATTTCACTTCTTAAACTGTTCCCTGTTTGTTTTCTCTGAGCAGAGTGAAGGTTTTTAGATTTACTTATAAGAAGGAATTTATTTACTCCATATTGCTCTAATAAATATAGCACTATCAAGACTTCAGTTTCATTTCCTCAAACAATATGACAATCAAAAGTTTGTAAGTATAACAATATCGCTGGCTTTTATTGTTATGGTTTAAACTAGGGATGTGTTAGACTAGTGAAAACTTATGTTAACAAAGGGGCAGGAGCAGTTTAGTAATTTAGATAATTAGGGCTCAGCTATAAATAAGAGTAAGGAGTCATTTAGGGTTTTATGCGGAGTATTATCTACTGTTAGGAATAATTAGTAGTTTTGGGAGAGATTGACCTACCTCTCAAATTGTAGCTCAGGATTGTACCTTCTTTTAATTGTATTAATAAAAATCAGCCTTAATTTTAGCCCTAAGTCCTATCCGGATGTTACCTAGGTATGCTAAGAAAAAGTTTCTTTCTTGTGAAATAAGCAGGCCATGACATCTAATGGCTGATGGAATCCCTTGCTTTCCATCTATATAGGTGTAATGGTGGCTTGGACTGGCATCGAGCATTTCTGTGTTGGAAGGTTTGATCCTCCACCACCTGCAGATGACCCTGACGATTTTGTGGTAAGTTGAAAAGTTGATTACTTGCGAGTTGTGATTGCTTTCTTTGAGTAAGGGCTGGCTTCCTGTAATCATGGTTTTAATTTTATCACATATTTGTGTTATTAGTATGATTTAAGGCCAAGGTGGCCATTGGGAGAGGAATTTGCTGAAGGAAGAAGCGAAGCGCGGTCCTTGAGAAAAGCTCGAATACATCCATCTCTTACATCTATCATCCAAGCATCTATGCAGCAACAATCTCCTTGATATGGGTCCATGGATTGAGCCATTTGCAGCAAATTCAACAAGCCATAATTATCTCTGATTATGACTGACCATTGCACTCTGAATCAAGTGTTTTGGTGGTCAACAGAGAATGTTTGCTGCTAGCATGTCGGTTTTTTGAAACTAACAAGCAGCATAAAGCTGGGACTGGGAGCCGTTGTAAAGCTTGGTTACATTTTCTCTAATGGCCTAGCGCCCAGTTATGTTGCTGTTAGTGCCAATTTGAGATTGGAATTTGTAAGTGTAAATTGTAAATGCATTTCTTTTTTTGGCATCGTCAACTGAAGTGACGAAAATATACTTGTTTGATTGTTTAAGAATTCGGAGTATCAATCAAATTACTCGTGTTTTCAGCTCTGCCTAATTGCATATTATGGCTTCTGTTAAAATTTGACTTTCAGCTTAAAGATAAATTTCGAAATTTAAGATCTACTTTTATGTGGGTTAAATTGGTATAATCATATAATACCAAAATTTACATCTAATATTAAATTTAAAACTTGGATATCAAAACTTCAATTAATATTTTTAAAAAATTTATAGTGGTTTATTTTAGTATCAAGTGTATATTAACTTTGTTACGGATTTTTATATACGATTTAGTAATATCAAGTACCTTTTTCTATTATAAAACAACGATAAAAAAAATGAAAATTTTTAAATAATCAAGTCTCTTAAAAAACATTTTATTATGATTTTTTTATTATTTTTAATTTTTGAAATTGATAGTGAACAAAAACCCGCCTCAATATTAGCTTGTGGGCCCTATCCCTAAGAAGAAGAAAGGCAATGAGGTGAGAGCGCACGGAGACGAAAAGATGGAGGTTTCGAAACTACCAATCTCAGCAACACAACGGGGGAAACTAATATCAGCAGGTTACACTTCTCTTTCTTCAATTTGTTCGGCCTCTTCTCCTGATATATCTCGCGGTAATTTTTTTTTTTTAATTTAGTTTTTAATTATATGGTACTACAACGAATTTCGCGTGCCAAGTGTTAGTTATAATTGCTGCACGAACTACATTCATATAACATATATATAATTCACTCGCTGCTTTGATTGAAACAGATTTAAAAGTTTCAGTGACCGAAGCTGTTGAAATTCTAAAGGTTGCATCAAAGAGCTGGTGTCAATCTATTTTGAATTGTAATCCATTTCCTCTTTGATTCTCCTTTTTCTTTTTACCAATAATACCGTCTTTAAATTATACTAATTAATATCCGGATGAAGATTCCAACATATGAGTTAATGGCTATGAGGTTGTTTCATGTTTGTGGCATACAGGTACACAGACTGCCTGGGACATGCTCCAAGAGGAACAGGAGTCTTTGAAAAGGATTACTACATCTTGTGCAGATCTAGATAACATACTGGGTGGTGGAATCGGTTGCAAAGAAGTTACCGAAATTGGTTTGTTATTCTTTCTCTTGATTTGGGCTTATTTCTTTGTCTTCTCCCCCCTTGGTGCTTCTAATATAAAGTCTTTGTTTTAAGAAATATTAGTTTTTTTTTTTTATGGGCTTATATATCCAGGCGGAGTACCTGGCATTGGGAAAACGCAGCTTGGGTTAAGTGTTCCTGTCCTTTTAACTTTCTGCTACTGTAAAAATGGCATGTCCTTTTGGAAGTTATCATATTTAATTATTTACATTTACAGGATTCAGCTTGCAGTCAATGTTCAAATTCCAGTAGAATTTGGTGGGCTTGGTGGGAAGGCAATATACATAGGTAAGTGTTTAGGCTTGTAGATATCAATATTGGCTCTTGTGTTGTTTCACTTGATCTCACCATAAAGCTCTAAGCTATAACACGACGCTTTTGTTATTTAGATACAGAAGGTAGCTTTATGGTTGAACGTGCCTTACAAATTGCTGAGGCATGCGTAGAGGACATGTTGGAATGTAATCGATTTTTGCGGAATGATTGCCAAGTTAAAACACAACCGAAAGATATTTTGGAAAATATATTCTATTTCCGCATCTGCAGTTATACAGAGCAATCTGCCTTGATAAATTACCTTGACAAGTTCATTTCAGAGCATAAAGATGTAGGTATAAGTATAAAATGAATATGTTGCTTAGAATGTACACCCACAAATCATTCTACTCGTGAATTGTAGTTATCTGATTCCTGTCACATTTTCTATTCTGTGTGAGACTATGCTTTTTATTGATTTTCTTGTTAAAACTATGGTTCAGAAGCATACATGGATGGTGTACTTGAATTGTTTAAATTACTGATCTAGGATTTACCCATGGATGTGCTCTTATATTAGGAGTATGGTAAATAAAAGTTCTCATCTGCATATTTATTGACTCCTTGGTAGTATAGATTGGTTAAAGTTGAATCACTGGTCATTATGTTGTGCATCTATTGCATCTACTTTCTTGCTTAATTGACTATTATTTGTATAACAGGTTAAGGTTGTTATTATCGATAGCATTGCATTCCATTTCCGCCATGGTTTTGTTGACTTAGCCCTCAGAACCCGAGTGCTCAGTGGACTAGCTTTAAAGCTGATGAACTTAGCAAAAAAGTTCAGTTTGGCTGTAAGGACAATTTAGATGTCTTCATAAATGTTTTAGCTTTTGAATTTTGTAGTAGGCTATTTATGATTGTGCAAGTTAATTTTGTTGAACCCCTACGATCCCTTCACCAAATATTTTTTCCCCCTCAATTAATTCATTGCCATTAATTCAGTTCTTACACTACCTGGTTATATTCTAGTTTGGTGCCATCCTTTGGCTTCCTTTTGTAACTGCTTTTTGCCAATAACTTCTTTTTCTCAGGTGGTTTTGTTGAACCAGGTGACCACTAAGTACACAGAAGGTTCCTTCCAATTAAGTCTTGCCCTAGGTAATAAATTCAATTCTCTTGTCAAGCCTCAGCCTCCTACTCTCCTACTTGAATATCAAATTCACTTGCTTATTTTAGTCATTGCCACAGTTTCACATGAAAATAGATCCATGTGTACATGTGTGTATTTGTAGTTTGTTTGTCCCTTCACTTCGCCATTTTTTTTTTTTTTTTTGAAAACAAACTGGCTAGGTGATAGCTGGTCACATTGTTGTACAAATCGGCTCATTTTATACTGGAACAGCAATGAACGTCATGCGTACATTGACAAGTCACCTTATCTTCGATCAGCATCAGCATCGTATTCAGTTAGTAGCAGAGGGATCAGGAATTCCACATCAAGCACTAAAAGGATCAAAATGATGTAAGATTTAGATAGCATGGAATACAAGACACCATATTATTTTCATAGGTGTCATTTTCCTTCAATAATTAAACAAATTAAGAGGATGAGTAATTTTTATTGCTACCTGCCATCTGAAATTTTTAACTGTGTTCAATTTACGTGTATAATTGGCTTTCAGATCAGAATTCTGTGGTCCATAACTGCCTGATTGTTGTCTTGTAGGATTTAGAAAGGTGAAGTGAATGATCAGTTCATCACCCTGGGAAATGCCAGTAGGTTCACAACTGCATTTCCCACTTGAGGTTAAATCCTCTACTTGCCAAAGCGAGTGAGGTCAGCCTTGACTAATCAAGCAAAATTCATTTTCATCTTCATAAGTTGATATAGGTTTGGCCTTTAGCTTTGCTTATATTTCTCTCTCAACTGGCTTTGCTACCACGCACGGAGTTTAGTCTTAGCTTTCCTATATGGTAGGTAATGGTAATTAGTTATGAGCAATAGTAGGAATTTGAAGTTTGAATAGCAAAAGCCTTATTTTCTAATTTTATTATACATAATTATATAACAAATCTTTAACAGAAAGAATATATATTATTTGACAAAGTTTTTGACCATTGCCACCAAACCTTTTCAACAACCCACCAAATATGCTGCATCATCAAATCATAGTAAAAAATTAAGGTAAATGCCTATCTCTTTTGACCCTCTGGTATGGCGGCCGCCTTGCTGAGTGGATGCGCCAAATTTAAGTTACCTTTGTTGCTTGAGGACTTACAGCTATGTAAAACTCCTAAAAATCCAGCTTACTTGCAGTTTGGACTAATTAGCTGATGATGATTATCTTTTGTCAGCTAAAAGCTTTGTTACTGTTAAAGATTGTTTGAAATTAATGACTCAAAAATTTAAGTTAAATTTTAAGTAAAATTTTTAAACTAAAATAGTTTCACCCATAATTAAGAAAATAAAATAAAACAATCAATTGAGTTGTTAAATGTTAATAACCATTATTTTATCGTCAAGTGACTTTGGCATCGATGTCATGCCTTAATAAGATTTTCACCCAAATGAATAAAAAAAATATAAAAATTTCAAAAATAATGACGTGGCACCTGAATTTTTTGAAATAAAAAAATGGAAGGCTGAGCATTTTCTAAACTCCTACCCATAACGAAGGGTTGAGATGACCCCTCTTAGAATCTAACGGTCGACTCTCCTTACCTGTCCCTAACTTTAGAGGAGAGTTGTTGGCTCTCCGTGTCTCTCTCTCTCTACAATCCCAACGTAAGTTCAAAGCGGGGTAATCATTTTTATATTTCCTCAAATAAGGAACAAAAGTTTGCATTTGTATCAAATGGATACTTTATTCTTGTTAAAATACCAAAGTACCCTTGTGACTTGGATTTTCACTCTTCCAACGTATGGTAATTTAACTTGGTCCTAAACAATGAAGATTAGTTGGTTAATTGGTAACATATTTTAGAATTGTACATAGAAGTATGATGATTTGAGTCGGGTATTTCAACAGAGATTCAGGTCTTATTTAATAAAAATATAGAAACATGCTCCTATTTTAGAAATCATAAAAATTGGGGATGCAAATGTTATTCGCTCTTTATCTAACTAAATGAGTCTTGACGCCAACAAAAGGCTCGATTATATCAACGAACTGATTCGCCCTTAGCACAAGAAACACAATCGGAAGGCAAGCTTAGCCTCTCTCTATTTCTCAACAACAATGGCTTCTTCATCTTCTCTGACTCTATCCCAAGCCCTTCTGGCTAGAGGCAGTTCTTACCATGGCTTCACTCAATCATCAGACCACCATCGTCTCGCTCTCTCTACACTCTCTCTCCCTTCCTTTTCGGGCCTCAAATCCACCTCCTCTTCCACCCTACGCACCGCCGCCGCCGCCACCTCCCGCCGCCGCCTTTCCACCAGCCAAGCCAGCCGACACATCCGCGCTGCTGCCGTAGAAACACTTGAAACCTCGACTGATGCCTCTTTGGTTGAGAAATCAGTCAACACCATTAGATTCTTGGCTGTCGACGCCGTAGAGAAGGCCAATTCGGGTCACCCGGGATTGCCCATGGGATGTGCTCCTATGGGTCATATTTTGTATGATGAGGTCATGAGATACAACCCCAAAAACCCGTACTGGTTTAACCGTGACCGCTTCGTTTTGTCCGCCGGCCATGGCTGCATGTTGCAGTATGCTCTCCTTCACCTTGCTGGTTACGACAGTGTCCGGGTTTGTCTTTCTGATTGGTCCTCTTACTCTTTGGATCTGTCTTTCCTTTGCTTTGGAATAATATTACCTTGGATCTGTTTCAGTGGCACCAATCTCATTATAAATGTTGTGTAATATCATGCATGTTATAGGAAGATGACTTGAAGAATTTCAGACAATGGGGAAGCAGAACACCTGGACACCCAGAAAACTTTGAGACGCCTGGTATCGAGGTCACAACTGGTAAGTTTCAAGTGATCTTTGTCTTTTCTTAATCTACTGACTTGCTATAACTCAGAGAATCCATTATTAAAGTGTGTTAATTATCATTTGATGTTCCACATAGGTCCTCTCGGCCAGGGTATTGCCAATGCTGTTGGTTTGGCTCTTGCAGAGAAGCATTTGGCTGCTCGATACAACAAGCCAGACAATGAGATTGTTGACCACTACACGTATAACATTCATCTCTCTTTTGTTTTATTACCCTGGTTTTCATTTTGTTAGATTAGTAATCTCGGTATCTCTTTTCTTGCAGATATGTGATAGTGGGAGATGGGTGCCAAATGGAAGGGATTTCAAATGAGGCTTGTTCCCTAGCTGGACACTGGGGACTTGGGAAGCTTATTGCTTTCTATGATGACAATCACATCTCTATTGATGGTGACACAGAGATTGCCTTTACGGAGAATGTTGAGAAGCGTTTTGAGGGTCTTGGCTGGCATGTTATCTGGGTGAAGAGTGGAAACACTGGCTATGATGATATTCGTGCTGCAATTAAGGAAGCAAAGGCTGTCACGGATAAACCCACTTTGATTAAGGTTAGGCATCCCTTTCATGCAGGCAAATGGGGATTCATTTTAACCCAGTTTGCTTCTTGTTAGCATCACTTTGATTTTTTTATTAAATCATATGAAAATGAAATTGAATTAACTGATTAGCATTTACTATTGTTTTTCCTTACAAATCTATCTCTCTTTCTTTCTTGCTCTCATTCTTTTCCATTTTGTGATTCATGAATTATGCAAAATATCAATTTGTAGTGTTGTAAATCTTTTTCGAAGTGGCTACTACAAAGTTATCAGTTTGTAGGCTTTGCTTACCTGTGTTATGATTTTGTTTATGTTCATGTTTCCACAGGTGACTACAACCATTGGCTATGGGTCTCCAAACAAAGCCAACAGCTACAGTGTACATGGGAGTGCGCTGGGTGCCAAGGAAGTAGATGCTACTAGAAAGAATCTTGGATGGCCATATGAGCCTTTCCATGTGCCAGAAGATGTTAAAAAGTAATCGATTGTTGATAGCTTTTATCTTGTCCATTGTGCTTCTAGGGTTTGTTTTGATATTTAGCAACTCACTAGCACTTCTGCAGGCACTGGAGTCGCCATGTTGCTGAGGGCTCTGCCCTTGAAGCTGAGTGGAATGCCAAGTTTGCTGAGTATGAGAAAAAATACCCAGAAGAAGCCGCAGAGTTTAAGTCTATCAGCAGTGGTCAATTACCTGCTGGTTGGGAGAAAGCACTTCCGGTGAGTGGAGCTTTGATGATCTTGTTTGCTCTTTTTTCTCACATTCATGGGCCTATTTGATTGTAAATATGCTTTGCCCTTAGCATTTTGAATGACATTGATTGATTGGTGCCCATCAATTTCTTAAGCATTTCATGTCCAATTGAAACATTAAATCTCCATTTCATATGCAACATGGATCATCTGTTAACATATTGTGTTTGCAATATCCAGACATACACTCCAGAGAGCCCAGCGGAAGCCACCAGAAATTTATCTCAGACATGTCTTAATGCCCTTGCAAAGGCTCTCCCTGGTCTTCTTGGTGGTAGTGCTGATCTTGCTTCCTCCAACATGACCCTACTAAAAACGTTTGGGGACTTCCAAAAGGACACCCCAGAGGAACGTAATGTTCGGTTTGGTGTTAGGGAGCATGGGATGGGGGCCATCTGCAATGGCATTGCCCTGCACAGCCCTGGCCTAATTCCATATTGTGCTACTTTCTTTGTTTTCACCGACTACATGAGAGCTGCTATAAGGATATCTGCTCTGTGTGAAGCTGGCGTTATCTATGTTATGACCCATGATTCTATTGGTCTTGGAGAAGATGGACCCACCCATCAGCCAATTGAACACTTGGCAAGTTTCCGTGCCATGCCCAACATTTTGATGCTCCGTCCAGCTGACGGTAATGAAACTGCTGGTGCATACAAGGTTGCTGTTGCCAACAGGAAGAGACCATCCATCCTTGCCCTTTCCCGACAGAAGCTTCCCCACCTTCCTGGAACTTCCATTGATGGTGTTGAAAAGGGTGCCTACATAATTTCGGACAATTCTTCTGGTAACAAACCTGATGTCATTTTGATTGGAACTGGTTCTGAATTGGAAATTGCCGCCAAAGCAGCTGAAGAACTTAGAAAGGGAGGAAAGGCTGTAAGAGTTGTCTCCTTTGTTTCTTGGGAGCTTTTTGATGAGCAATCAGATGCCTACAAGGAAAGTGTGCTTCCGGCCGCTGTCTCCGCAAGGGTTAGCATTGAAGCTGGATCTACATTTGGGTGGGAGAAGATTGTTGGAAGCAAAGGAAAGGCCATCGGAATTGACCGATTCGGTGCTAGTGCACCAGCAGGCAAAATATACAAGGAGTTTGGTATCACTGCAGAGGCTGTTATTGCTGCAGCCAAAGAAGTCTGCTAGGCTTGGTTAGTCAAAAAAATTCTTATTATTCCATATGCATTTGGGAATTGGTGATTACAGTGAAGAGACCATTCCCAAGAGAGTTGCTTCATTATGGTTCTCTTGTTTTAATAAAAGCAAGATAATGTTTCTTCCTTTTGCTTGTTATTCTGCTGCAGAGCATCGTAGATTGAAGAGAGAGAGAGAGAGAGAGAGAGTAGAGCTTGTTCATGTTCATGAATTTATATCAAACTCTTGGACCTATCTTGAGATTTGTAATGCACATTTGCTCGTCCATCATCATTTTTGAGTGATTTCTACTTATATAACTACAATTTTTCTAATTTTCTTTGTGCCAATGGGATAAATTGTCTCGTTTTGCAAAATCTGATCTATAAAACCAAATCTAGCGTCAAGTAGGGTTATCTATGTGATCTCGGTATAAACTTAAATCTCTTCAGAAGACTTTCCACTTGCATATTTCTTAATTTGGGCAAAGGAGCGGCCGGTTCTTCAGCAACACCAAGATATGAAAACAAAATGATGAATAAGAAGCAAGAAGGGCTTTCGATTTACCGTCCCTACCATCGAAACTGAGTCGGATTGTGCAATGTTTCGAGCCATTCAAGAAGCGTATAGGATTGGACCTACAAAAGTTAGTTGGCGAAACTGAAGCTTCAGAAATTTGTTGATAAAGCAAATCCACTTGATGTTTGATGATAAGTTTGTGGTTGTTGAAGCTTAGGGCTATAGGCTCAATCCATATTGTCTTTTACCACCAACAAAGTTAATAATAAGTCGCTTATAAAAATCGATGGTTATGTTCCGACTGGGCAGAGGACCCATCTTACTTACACACACCGAGTCAGCTCTCGTGGAATTTCAGCATATCCAACATTTATCCAGATTCTGGCATACGCTCTTTTTGTGCACCAGTCTTGATGGTTTGGCGCCTCGTTAGACGATTACATCTTGATTGTAATGTTTTTCTTTTTTCATTTTTTTCCCCTCTTAATCCATGATTAAAGTGTTTCTTGATTCTCACTGGCCATGTGATGATAATAATAATAATAATAAAACTTGGCCATGTGATGCCATAGATCTGGGGTGTTCCCCACAATCAACCAAATATTTTTTATTCACACGCACAACAAGATCCGGTCATTTGCGCAGACTACCAATGTTGACCAACAAACTTACAAAACTTTGTTCATCTTTGTTAATTCAATCATCAAATTCTCGTTGGACTTCTTAGACAGCTGCACGCACAAATATTTTACAACCAAAAGAAAATCAATCATGAAAATGGGGTCAGGACCCTCGAAGCAAATTGACTAGTTAAATAAAACCTTAAAATTTGGAAACGTGCTCTCTCTCTCTCTATATATATATACAGATAAAATCGGACACCAATGATATCTACACACTCAAGATGCATAAATCCTCTTTAAATTTAATTGTAATTTTCATTTATTTGGATGTATTAAAAAAAATACATCCAAATGTATAATTTAGTTTTGGAGATCTGCACAGAAATGGAATGAAATTGGTTTCATGAAAAGAGTTAACAGATAAATCACATGCGCAACGTTGACAATACGAGGAGGTTCAGCTCCCGGTGCACGGAAACATGTGTGACTTTGATAAATTTATATATAGAACCCCGTCATTGTGAATTTTGAAATTTCGTACCCATGTTTGTTGAAGTGAACCAAATATACCTACCCAATTCGTGCCGGACAAACCCACCTACTCCATGGGTCCCATTTCCGTCCAATGAAAATTAGAAGATCACTCCAACAACCAAACTCGCAAAAAAAAAAAAAAAAAAAAAATTTAGATCGCGTCTTCACAGAAATCCGTACTTCATTTTTATGGCGATCAAATTTTGAATATTTCATTTAATTATGATAAATATTAAATTATATTTAATATAATTTATTTTTCTCATATAAATTATGTAAACTTCATCATATTTGTATTATTCACGTTAAAAAAATAAATTATAATTAAATATTATTTAAAAATTCTTATTATATAATTTACATAGTAGTAAATATTTGTAAGTCTCTGCTTATTTAAATTTTTACATTCAAGTGACGCAATAAATTATATATAATTATTTTATTAAATTAGTTATTAACTAATAACTATATCATTTCTTTTATATTTAAAGTTTGACTATAACTACTTGTAGGATACTGTTAATAACTACACGATCGTAATATTACTTTTTTTAATAATTTATTATTTTAATTATATAGTTATTAAGCATTACACTATAGTAAAACAATTTCATTATAACTACTGTCTTGTTATAGAGCACTGTTAACAACCCGCAGATTATAATAATAATTTATTTTTTTTTATAATTTATCACTTTAATTCCCTATATAGCTGTTGTCTTATGTTTAACAAAAGCTAATAAGTTATATTATCAATTGACGCGTTATATTATGTTTAAAGTTGCCACAAAACTTATGTTAGGATTCGAGTTGAGATGCTCAAATCTGATTTAATTATTTATGGCATTGTTTTGACACATCCGCAAAGCGATGCTCCCTTTTGTCATTAGCCGGCGCAAAGAGATTTGATTGATTGATAAATGCAGTAGAGAGGTCATCTCACGAAAGAAGCAGTCCAGGAAGTTGGTGAGGGGCAGAGACGAGAGGACCAGCCACCAGCAGATGAGGATCAAAATTTTGTGCTGCGGCATCTTCACCAACCCCGAGTTTGACACAATGCCAATACAAGGTCAATTTTTTTTCATTACAGCCCGGGAGGGTACAATCACTCGCCAGCACAACACGTGAAACTGTTCAAATATTATAAAATTTTGGGCAAGTCATTATTTTTGGAATTTGGGTATCAATAATAATTCACATTTCACTGTGGCTTTCAACTAGGCCTGGGGTGGAGTTTGGTTGGTGAAGGCCTCCACCGAGAGTCAATAATACAACTACCAAGCATTACAGCCAAAACTACTCCTCTGAAACAACCAGGAAAAGGAAAAAGAAAGGGGGAAAAAAAAAAATTCAGAGAGAAATGGCGCAAGTGAGCAAAATTTGCAACGGGGTTCAAAACACACGTGTTTTTACGAATCAGACGAAACTACAGCCACCCAAATCTGTTTCTGCAATTTCGTTTAGATCACCGAACCGAGGGTGTTTCAGTTCGTGGGGTTTAAGATACAATGAGAGGCTGGGTAATAGTAATACAGTTCGTACAGTTAGGGCTTCAGCTTCGGTTGGCACGGCTGAGAAGCAATCAAAAGCATCGGAAATTGTCTTGCAACCCATCCAAGAGATTTCTGGTACGGTTACGTTGCCGGGTTCTAAGTCTTTATCCAATCGGATTCTTCTCCTCGCTGCCCTCTCTGAGGTTTGTGTGTTTTCATTTATTTTTTAAGTAAATAATAGTAGTTTTGTTTTGTTTTGTTTGTTTTTTTCCTGAGAAAATTTATGGCAATCTTATGAAAATATTTATTTTTTAGTGTTCTTGGAAGTCAATGTGCTCTTATTCTGAGAGATTTATAGTTTGTGAAATGTAATGTTTAGTTTGTCATTTCAGGGCACAACCGTGGTGGACAATCTGTTGAGCAGCGAAGATATTCACTATATGCTTGATGCTTTAAAAAAACTTGGACTAAATGTCCAAGAGAACATTGCAATGAAACAAGCAATTGTGGAAGGCTGTGGTGGCCTGTTTCCAGTTGCTAAAGAACAAAAAAGTGAAATTGAGCTTTTCCTTGGTAACGCGGGGACAGCTATGCGTCCTTTGACTGCTGCAGTAACTGCTGCTGGTGGCAATTTGAGGTCTGTCCAATACATAATGATTTGAATCTTGCCCCTTTGGAACACATGCTGCAAACAGATATTTAACATCTTCATTTGAATATAATCATGCTAATGTCATAGGAGCTTCGGATAATTTGATTTTATTGATAAAGCTAATTGTATGGTAGAATATTCTGGACTACTAATGTTGCCATTCAGCCAGAATAGATCCTTAGTTTTTTATTTTGGTATTTTGTGTTTCTTTAGCTTGTGAAATGGAACACGTAACCACGCTTTTTCTTCTGCTATTGGTTACTTGTTAGCAGCATAGGCATACAATCAACCAGCGCTCTAACTTTTTATGTAATTCCTGCAAGAGCTATCTTTTCTTTGAAGTATTATATCAGAAACTAAAACCTATTCCTTTCTCGACTCGTGTCAGCTATATCCTTGATGGGGTGCCCCGAATGAGGGAGAGACCAATTGGAGACTTGGTCGCTGGTCTGAAGCAGCTAGGAGCAGATGTAGATTGCATTTTAGGCACAAATTGCCCCCCTGTTCGAATCAATGGAAAGGGAGGCCTCCCTGGGGGAAAGGTGAGGTTTGCATTTTCCTTTATGTTAGCTTCTTGTGTCTTGATACGGGCAAGATCAGCTCTTTGTTTCATCTAGCGTAGCCATTTTTCATTTTTGTAATCTCATGTTAATCTATACTTCCTGAGCCCGATAAGTATTTTAAGAGATTGGCCTGCATTCATGAATTTTCAGTCTACATGACTGATGTGAGGTCTCAACCAGTGTGTAAAAGTTGGGCTGGAGGAGTAGAGTGGAATCAGGAAATTGGCTTTTATTTGCAGATTTCCTAGACTGTAATACCTATCCTATTCGAACCCATTTCATCATTCATAAAACACATTGTATCTCCATTTGCAGGTGAAACTCTCTGGAAAGATCAGTAGTCAATACTTGACTGCTTTGCTCATGGCAGCTCCCTTGGCCCTTGGAAATGTTGAAATTGAAATAATTGACCAACTCATTTCCATTCCTTATGTTGAGATGACTCTGAAGTTGATGGAGCGTTTTGGGGTCTTTGTAGAGCACACTGATAGCTGGGATCAGTTCTTCATCCAGGGGGGTCAAAAGTACAAGTAAGTTGCTCTTATCTGTATTTGTTCTCCTTGTGGGATCTTGTTTCAATGGAGTACTGATAACTTTTAATCTCAGGTCTCCTGGAAATGCTTTTGTGGAAGGTGATGCTTCGAGTGCTAGTTACTTTATAGCTGGTGCTGCAGTAACTGGTGGGACCGTTACAGTTGAAGGTTGTGGGACAAGTAGTTTACAGGTATTACTTGTAACATTGTCTACTTTATCCTATGACTTATTGTACCTTTGAATGCTGTCTTTCAGATTATATTACATTTTACAAGGAAATATATTTTCTAAATTTGTATCTATACTATTGGCTAGGATGAGCTCTACAAATTATCTGCATTATCTTTTTACTCCATGAACTTACATTTCTTTCTTTTCCTGCATTTTTTCAATGACCAAGGGGGATGTGAAATTTGCTGAGGTTCTTGAGAAAATGGGCGCCAAAGTTACCTGGACTGAAAACAGTGTGACTGTTACTGGACCGCCACGAGATCCTTATGGAAGGAAACATTTGCGTGCTGTAGATGTAAACATGAACAAGATGCCAGATGTTGCCATGACTCTAGCTGTAGTCGCGCTATTTGCTGATGGTCCCACTGCCATTAGGGATGGTATGGTTTGGTCCTTCTTGAAATGTGGTCATTGTTCAGTCTCTGATTCATAAAAAGCTAATCGAAGGAACGTATAATACTCAAAATTTTGGATATTTCACTCAATTTTTTTTTTTTAAAGAAAAAAATCTTTGTATGCCAACTTTCAGGTTCTATTTCATGAATCTGTTTGCTCTCTGAAACTCTTTAACACTTCTTTATTCTGTCTCATTATCTGAGAATGGCTTGTAATCAATTTTATTTTCTAATTTAGGCTACCTTCCTTTCGTGTTTTAACAGTGGCAAGTTGGAGAGTGAAAGAAACTGAAAGGATGATTGCTATTTGCACAGAGCTCAGAAAGGTAGATTATAGTGGCTTTTGGCTCACATAAAAATTTTGACCATGTCTACTTCAGAATTTATTTACATTTTGGGCTGGGTGTTTCAGTTGGGAGCAACAGTTGAAGAAGGACCAGACTACTGTGTGATCACCCCACCTGAGAAACTAAAAGTGGCAGCGATTGACACTTACGATGACCACCGGATGGCCATGGCGTTCTCTCTAGCTGCTTGCGCTGATGTTCCAGTCACCATTAAGGATCCCAGTTGCACCAGGAAAACTTTTCCCGACTACTTCGATGTGCTTGACAGTGTCACGAAGCATTAAACAACTCTTCCACATTTCTTATGAGAGAGATAATTTTCACCACCACCAACCAACGAGAACAGCAAAACCACTCTGTAACTTGTGTGGCCTTGTAATTGCCAATAATTATGTGCAAGTTGAGCTTGTTATTTTTAGAGGACTGAGTGTTTTTTTTTTTTTTTTTTTGTTGCACAAATCTGAGATGAGTTTGTTTGGTCCTATCTTGTAAGAGTAAATATGGCTCTAGTGAGTTCACTCCGATGTACCGATTAGTCATTGAACACAAGTATACTTGATTGTTCATCTCTGATTTTAAGTTTCTGGTTGCAATTTGGAATTGAGTCGGATCTACACTAGTGGGGGTACTTGTGGGTACAATTGTGCTCTGTCAATGTTTATTTACGAATCTTGGATCTTAATGTAAAATTTTATAACGTCCAATTTCAACTTATACAAGCATTAACTAGCAGGGCATGGAACATGATGATGCCATTGCCAGGAGGATATAAAAGAAAAGTCCAGCGGGACGTGGCCATCTCGTCTTTTTCATCAGATGGTCACATGGGTTGAGTGGTGGCGGTGGCTAAAAGTATTTAATTTCATCTCTTTCCCCTTTCAAAACTGTCTTCATTCATTCATCATCTACTAAAAATTGCGTGAATACTACCAATAATAAAAATAATAAACTGTGAAAGATCCAACGTATCTAGTGCTGCACAAAATTGTAGCAATGCATTCTGCTTGGTGGGCTAAATTTTAGATATTTTAATATTTTTATGTCTTTTGTTGAAATTTTATAATTCAATTGTTTACCGAATTAGGCATTGTTTGTGCGTTTATTCAAATTCTTGCTTTGAATGTCATAATGATGAGCACTAAATTCTGGGGAGGAGAGCAAAAATTTGGTATAATTTTCCTCAGCATCTCTCTTCTTGATATGATGAGCTTTTAGGTGAGGGAAAAGGTCTTGTTTTTTCTTGGTGAATTTACAGTTTTAATTTTATTTTATTTGTGTACATGCACTCCACATGATGCTTGCCTATCATTAACAAAATTACAATCTAAGATATCGGTAAGGGCTGTTTGTAAAGGTGCTTTTGCCTTCATTTCAAGCTGCTTTCACCAGATCTGACTTGTTTCGCTCTTTTCTCACATGAGACTTGTCTCCCATTGCTTTAATTCGCTCCCAAGTCTCAATCAAACAAACAAATAAAGAAAATAAATAAATTCAGTGGTTTGTCTTTGAACGTTTTATATACAAAATACAAATCATATTGTCATACATGATGATGCTGTCTGCGTAATGCAATGCAACCAGTCTCCTAATAGGCATTCTATGAATAGCAATAGAACCAAAAAATTCATTAACACCAAAATCTGATTAATCAACTGATATCACAATCATTCAACGTGATTATACGCTGAATAGCTTTGTATACGGAAAAATATCCGGATCCGTCTTTACGTGATGGTTGTCACCCACGAAAATTAAACTCAATTCTCTGTAAAGTTCCTAAAGGAAAAGAAACTCCAAGCCTGAAAAAGCCGGTACTGTATATTACATTCGTTAATTTAATTGCAAATAATCGTGATAAACACAAAGTAGTTTATTATAAATTCATTACCCATCAATAGTTACAAGTCAAATTTCCCCTTGATAGAGAAAATTATCAGTCTCAATTGTAATTATATTGCAATTTAAATCGCAAAATTAATAACTGGCACCAATTATATTTTACCCCATAGAGAAATTTGTGCTAGATAAAAAGTTGGATTAATGTTATTTTACAATCACATTTCGCATCCCTCCCAGAATATTATCAAATTACACCAATATAACAAGAAGAGTAATGATAATAACAAACCCATATCATTTTTTTTTTAATGGGATATTATCAAATTACACCAATATAACAAGAAGAGGAATGATAATAACAAACCCATATCATTTTTTTTTTTTAATGGGATAATAAATCATGTCTCAAGACAACCAGTCTCGGTTGAAATTGATATTGATATTGAAGTAGTCCCATTTCCATTAATCACAGTTCTTTTTCTCTGGCCTTCCTCCACTACCCAAGTTTTAAACTTCTCTCCTTAAAAGGGAAATCAAAACTTGGTCTCTTGAATAACAATAAAACCCAACACAATATAGATCATAGATAGAGCGAAGCAAAGCAGAGCAAATCAACCCATTTCCCCAAGAAACAAGAAGAAGGTTCCCATTTACCATTTTGCTCACAGGAACAAGAGAGCTTAAAACAAACAACAAACAACCCTTTGGCCTTCACTATCCTATCCTTACCTTCAAAACAAACCCTAACCCTAAAATCAATAATCAGAAAAAAGAAAAGGAAAGCAAAAAATCCCAAATGTCACAGCTGAAACAAATGTCCCATCATGATAACATTCCCTCAACTCCTGGCAAATTCAAGATGGACAAATCCCCATATTTTAACAGATTCCGATTCCATTCTTCTTTAGCAAAGCTCACATTTTGGTCCTTCATTTTCTTAGCCGTAATCTTGTTTTTCTTCTTTAGATCCCCATCGTCCAATCCTCTACCCTCTGCTGATCCATCTCGCCGTTCACTTCGCACTCACGACTGGGGTGGCCCCGCTTTCGAGAAACGGGTCAGGTCATCGGCCCGGGTCAGGGCCAGAAACGGCATCTCTGTTTTGGTCACTGGTGCCGCTGGTTTTGTGGGCACCCACGTGTCAGCTGCCCTTAAAAGGCGCGGTGATGGCGTTCTTGGTCTTGATAATTTCAATGACTATTATGACCCTTCTTTGAAGAGAGCAAGGCAAGCGCTTTTGGAGCGAAGCGGAATTTTCATCGTTGAAGGTGATATAAATGATATGGCTCTTTTGAAGAAACTCTTCGATGTCGTGTCTTTTACGCACGTGATGCATTTGGCTGCTCAAGCTGGTGTGAGGTATGCCATGCAGAATCCTAATTCTTATGTGCATAGTAATATTGCTGGTCTTGTTAGTTTACTTGAAGTTTGTAAAAATGCAAATCCGCAACCTGCTATTGTGTGGGCGAGTTCTAGTTCTGTTTACGGGCTTAATAGTAAGGTGCCATTTAGTGAAAAAGATAGAACTGATCAGCCTGCTAGTTTATATGCTGCTACTAAGAAAGCTGGTGAAGAGATTGCACATACTTATAATCACATTTATGGATTATCTTTGACCGGGTTGAGGTTTTTCACTGTTTATGGACCTTGGGGTAGGCCAGATATGGCATATTTCTTTTTCACTAGGGACATTTTGAAGGGGAAATCGATTCCGATATTTGAGGCTCCTGACCGTGGCACGGTAGCTAGGGATTTTACCTACATTGATGATATTGTGAAGGGTTGTTTAGCAGCATTAGATACTGCAGAGAAGAGTACTGGAAGTGGGGGGAAGAAGAGGGGACGAGCGCAGCTGAGGGTTTTCAATTTGGGGAACACTTCTCCTGTACCGGTTTCAGATCTTGTGAGTATTTTGGAGAGGCTTTTGAAGGTTAAGGCCAAGAGAAATATTATGAAGTTGCCGAGAAATGGTGATGTTCCGTTTACTCATGCGAATATTAGTTTGGCTCAGAGAGAACTGGGGTATAAGCCGACAACAGATCTGCAGACGGGGCTGAAGAAGTTTGTGCGGTGGTACCTCAGTTACTATGCTGGTGGAAAGAAGGCTGCCGGTTGATATATTCTTTTGATTGTGTGTTAGGATCCTTTGAATTTTTGTTCGTCTTTCTTCTTATGATTGTCTTTTAATATTTCTTTGTTCTTTGCCCAATTACTGTTCATCTTTCATATATTTCTGATGATGCCAATATGAGGAACATCAAGTTCTACTGCGTTGGAGAAGTTTTGTGGTTGGTGAACATTATTTGCTGGCCAGTCCCGGGTGTATCAAAGAAAGACAGAACCTCCTTTTTTCCCCCCTTTTTCTACCCCTTCTGGAATGTAATTGTTGTAGTTTCAGCATTGTAGAACTCATGACTCATAGAACATATGCTGATTGTTGGACATATATCATTGCAATGCAATTCAATAAAAGAGCACACGTACTAGGTAAATTCAATTACATTTAACTGCTTTATTACCTAATTCCTTTTATTGGTGTATTAATAATGTCCCTGATTTTCTGAGTTGCTAAATTTTTGACTGATGATTTTTAGTGACCGTCTTGCCATGAACTGTTAAAATATGTATTCTCTAATCATGGAAGTGCTTACTTTGCCTAACCAATATATCTTGCTGTTATCCATACATGACAAGCTAGCAAGTTGCTATTTTATTGAACTGTTGTGAATGGATTATCAGATTGTAATTTTGAGGGACGTAGGTCTGTCTCACTATCTCCAGGGAATGATTGGTTTTCCACCCCTACTGGCACTTAGAAGTTGAAAATTTGATGTTACTTTCATTTAATGTCTACTCTTTAAGAGCAATGGTATTTCTTCCATATGCTGTTTGTGATGTACCCAAATTCTGGCAGCCTCAATTAATTCTATTACAGTCAGGATCTTTGACGTCAGTTTAGATCTTCCAATCTCAATAGATTTGGCCAATTGCAGTAGAATCTTGAGTTGCGAATGTTCTTTTCACTTCCATTTTATGTTTTAGGTTATTGTTTGCATGCTGTACTTCAGAAAATTTTAGATGGAGAAAATTTTCCATTTCTTAGAAAGTTTGTCTATGGCTAGCAAGATTACTAAAGCCAAGATCATAAAAATTATTGGTGGTCTTCATGATTGCTTGTGCATGATTATCATCTTAATAGTAACCCGCCAGAAGGGTGTTCCTTCTGCTTGTGCAGGCCTTGCAAGTGCTGCCACATGCCAGGCTTTGGTGTTTTTGGGAGTTTTATTGCAATGATATTCCTGGGTATTCTTTTTTAATTAATTTTTTATTCTTTTTAAAGGGAGTTCCGATTTTTAAATATGGGGGAGTGTCAACTGGCAATTGGAAGTTTTGGGAATGGTTCACCGCGAAGATGATGTATCGTGTAGCATTTGTAACTTGTAAGTAGAGGATCAATGTATTGCTGTTTTCTGAAAGGAAGCTTTCTCTCACCAATTCTTGTTTGGCAAGATTAAATTCCAGGGCATGCTTACATGATTTGAGACTTGCAAATTAGCTGGCCTGGCAGTTGTAAGAACCTAACAGCCAGTCCTTATGTGGTTCCTATTGAATATAAAAAAGATAGAAATATGAAAAGGGGAAGTTCTTTTCATCTGATGTGTGTTGGCGGGGTAGTTGTGTGGTCTGTAGTTTTCATATGCATCAGATTCTTAACTTCTCTTAACTCTCAAGTAATAAGATGGAACTTTTATGTGTCTTCTTTCTCTTTGTTGCAAAGGTGACAAGTTATTTGGGATAGCGTCCAGAATTCTCATTATCTAGTTTTGTATGGCTCAAATAAGCAACCTTTCCTTTACATACCCGTGTGTTATCTCTGTGTAATTAAATCTGAAAGCTGTAGTAAGTAAACAATTTCATCTAGTTGTCAATTTGGAATAATAATGAATTGTTCGTCGCATTTCATGCCTCTGTGCCATGCAAGACTGTATTATTAAACATGTCTGTCTGATTAAAGGCACTTACTGACCAAAGGGCATGGGTTGGATCTGATTTATCCGATGCAAAATTATGAATAAGCAGATTAAACTCATGAAAGTGCTAATACGGTTGGTTTATTTGCTCCTGGGTTTCTTCCAAACCAGGTTTGGTAGGCTTCGCCGCAGCATACCGTTTCATGCAGATGCGGCCCTTCTTCATAATAATAATTTATGCCCATGCGAGTGAAAAGGCCACTTTTTGAAGTTCCGTTTCTACTTGAAATCAGTTAATACAGAGGGCATTCCCATGATCCACAATACCGTATTAAAGAGATGAGCTAGTAACTCAATTAAAAGTTCCTGTACATATATCTACAACTGTGAGAGAAGAATGCTAACCACTAAATTTTCCACAAATTACTCCCAAGAAAATTAGATAGTGAAACTTTAAGCACAGTGCAAAGTCATAGATTGATATTCTGAGAACAATGCAATTAACTTCGTTCTGACTAAATTACAGAGAAACTCTTATATTTTTCAGTTATTACACACAGAAGCGCCAAAAACTCTTATATTTTCCTCTTATTACACAGAAGCGCTAAATTCTGTTCCCTAGTCACACGCACCAGCCGGTTTGTTAAAAAGCCCGCAACGGTAGGTCAGTTACTTTACTTCTTCCATTTCCTCTTCGCTTTTGCTCTTTGGTGTTAATAATCATCACCCCAATAGTGTGTTTTTTCCTTTTTTTTTTTATGGAATCAACCATCCCAGTAGCTGATAACGATAAGATTGCAATTCAAAACTCACAATTACCCAACAATTTACAAAGCAAATTAGCAAAAGAATCCACCATTTGACGTTGGTTTTAACTCATGCAGAAACCATGACAAGTCAGTAAAAGTGATTAGCTTAGTGCCACATTTACAAATTTAACGAAAAGAACAACCCATTTCTCTAGGTCATTCAACCAATCTCAGTTTAGAAAGATATGAGAAGCGTATCCGGCCATGATCCTATCTTTTCAAAGTACTCAACTGGCACGATGCCATCAAATCCTTCTGTCAAGATGGCCTTGTTGTCTGATAAAATTTCGTCTCAGTTACAGAGTTGGGTTTTTGTGTTAAGCTTACCGCCAAAAGCATCTCACAAGTTTGTCCCGTCTTCGGTGAGGAAGATATGCCTAGGCTATGAAACGTGCACGAGTCCAAAATATCACTTGTAGTACCTTTTAAGAGCTGGGCTCTCAGCTCTGTTGCTCGGCCTGTGATACATTCAATTCAAAGACTCAAAAAGAGAATTTATTCCCCGAGGCCTCTCCCACCAAAAGGCGAATGTTCACAGAATTTTGCTATAGGTTATTAGGAATCGAATGAGGGGGCGTCAAACACATAATGCACCCCCTTTTATGCCATCCTCGGCTGCTACTTCAACGTCGGTTAACAAGAAGTAGGAGTAACATATGAAATAAATAAATTTCTAACAGCTTCAATGACAGTCCTTTACATTCTTTTTTCTTTTTTTTTTTTTACCTTTGATGAGACTGAAAAGAAATAATGAAACCATGAATAATGGTAAAAGCGCTATTGCCAAAGAACTATCTTAGGATAGGATATCTTTACCACTGATTACTTCGCCATCAGTTGGCAAGCCACACGAGAATTGATCCGCGTGCATTAAAAAAAAAAAAAATTATCAAGCTCTCAGATCCAACTCCTGAACATATATTATTGCATGTAACCAGTAATGTATTAAGAACAATAATTAATTAAGTTAAGCGATATAATTGAACTTACAAGAGTCTACCAAGAGCATCAATTTTATCCATCTACCGGCCAGGGATGAGGAGCCCTGATCGTACCGGTTTCTGTTGTCCATGAAACCTACGGACGTCAACAGTGCTGCAGGGAAGGACTGGTGATCCTATTTGGTATTGGCTGTATTTATATAAATACTTTTATTTATATAATTGTACGTAATTAAAATAAAAATTAACTTTATAATAAATATTTTGTGTTTCGAACTGGTGGTGAGGACTGAATGTTAATGAATACTTTTGAGACATCCATTCCCCTTTTCTGTTTTTGTTTTTTTTTAAGAAACTATTAAATATATATAATGATGGTATGAAATCAAATAAAGGAGGATTCTTGAAATAAGAAGCTTTTAAACCAGCCTTGAACGTTTGTTTAGGTTGTGTACGAGGTTTAAGTTTTTTATGAATAATCACAACTAAGGGACCGTATTTTATATAAACACTTTTATTTATATAATTGTAACCTATGGACTGGTGATACTATATGATATGATATTTTCACGTAATTATATTTCATATAATTTTAATTTATGGTGTCAATGAATGACACACAAGAAAAATGTCACAAATGAACATTTTCGTAAATTTTTTAATTTTTTAATTTTTTACTTATCGACTCAAGACTTATTTCAAGATATAGAAATTGAGAAGTTTAAATTATGATTTGGAACAAAATATTCTAATACTAAACTTATTTATCAATGATCAGCACAATAAATCCCACAAAAGAGAAAATATTACATTTACATTTAAATATATTTCATCATATTTTATAAGAAAAATGAAATTAAAAATAATAAACACTTATAAATGAACACTTTTATTTATATAATTGTAAGTAAATAAAATAAAAATTAACTTTCTAATAAATATTAAAAAAATAGATCTTGCTAGAAGTGGATGTGATTTTTAAATTATTTGATGATATGTTTATTGAAAAAATATTAAATTTTGTGTGAAATTCAATAGAAAGATATTAAAACTTTATAGAAAGAGAGGTCGTTCTTGATAGGGATGAGAGGAATATTTTAGATAAAATATCACTGTAGTATCATATACATCACATTCTAAAAACATTGTCATATTTCTATTTATGGGGAGTGAGAAATCATTTTCTCATATACAAGTAAAAATAAAATAAAACAAAAAAACAAAAAACCCTAGCGCCGTAAGGGAAACTGTTCCTCTTACCCGCACGTGGCCCATTAATCCCACAACGCTGCGTTTCCACTACAATTATTAATCCTCTTCGATCTCGTGTCCTAAGGACCAAAGCTAAAATTCTTTCAAATAATATTAATAATAATAAATAACTATAACAACGATCGAACTTGAAGTGTAATATTTTTATAATATTCTTGTTAAAGGATAGTTTTACATATTAAACATATGAATATGGCCCTTAAAAAGCAACAAAAAGAAACCCAAAAATAAGCAGAGATTTTTTACAAAATCTAAAACGGCCCCAATAATTTAAAAGTGTGAAAAAAAATTCCCGAACACAATTATCTAAAATTATTTTGCCTCTCTTCACTCGCTCTTCATGTTCATTTGTGCTCCATGAATAATTTCAGTTGGTATCAACAATCTTGTTATATATTTTCCTACATTTTAAATAACAATAATAATAATCATATCAATTTGGATTTTACACGTGCCATATTGTGTAAATAATAATAAAAATATGAAAAAGGATTAATTGAGCATGCATACCAAGAAACAGAGCTGCACCATTGTGAGATGCGTGTGAAATACATCAAATATACTAAATAAACTATGCTAGACAACCAATTAATTTTTTTTTTAAATTAGTTAAGCACAATATTACATAGATATTTATAACTGTTATTTTAGTAAATTAATACATTAATATTTACAATAAAAAAATATAACTAAGACTTATATTATTATATTAAATTTTATGAAATACATACCTAAACAAATAATCCTTACAACCAAAAGTATCTTAGTTCCATCATAATCATGTTTAACTCTGAGAATAATAATTACCACCAGAATAAGACCCATGTAACATACACCTTATTAGGGTTACCACTACATTAATGGATTATTTCTCGATCAACTCACACCGAATCTCAGCAAATTAGTACCATCCCCACCCGCGCCGGGTCAGTGTACTGTTAATCTTCTCTATTTAAAATACCACTGCTCAAACTAAATTACAAATTCTGATACTCGTTAATATCCTTATTTTATTTCACATTCTTATTTTTATCACTTCCACAATATTATGTCAAAATAATTTTATGATAATACTCATTCATAAGCAAACTTATTTTTTTTTTCTTCCCCCCCCCCCCCCTTTCTGGGTTAAAACCCCTATCCCAAAAAAAAAAAAAAAGATTATAACAGACAAACCCTTCCAGCTAGTGTCACTTCAATCTCATATGCAGCAATGCAACCTTCATAACAAAGGTCACGATCATCTTTATTTAATTAGGAGGAACAAAACCACAAAAGCAAAATATAGAAATTCGGCATCGTGGATTACTAAAGAGCGCAGTAAGAAAAGCACCGTCTTCAAAAATCCAACCAACAGAGAAAGGCCATGCAAAACCAAACCGTCAAAGTCATCCAGAGAACATAGAAACTTCCACATTAGAAAGAGAACAATATGCATATAAGAATCATAATTTCAATAAAATACCCAAAAATAAAAACATAAAGATCCAGAGAGAACAAATGATAAACTAGTCCAACACATCAAACATTATTTCCTCCCTAATTAGTTTACCTCACTCTTCTTGCATAAGGTCCTTATAAAAGAAATAACAACAAATAAGGAAAAACTTGAGGCCACATGTCAAAGATACGATCCTGGAAGTTCCTAAAGCAGGCACCAAATATATCTCACCTATGCAACGAGAGTGCTGGCAGTGGTTGACTCACTGCAAAAACAGAGAACCACATCAGATTATTATCAAACATTATATCTAATAGGAATGAAAGATTTCATGCACGTGTTTGACAAATTAGCTACTTAGAACTGATGAAAGAACGTCACAAAGATGAGAATTCCATAAGATGGATGCTCTGTGCTCAGCCCCAACATATTTGAACATGGCCATATGATCACAGCAATAAATTCTAATGAACCTCTGCTCATTACATGCATTCAACAGCCTCCTACAGAACGAATCACCCAACATATGGATGCTAAATCCCAATCAATCTACATAAATATAAATGTGAGAACCATTCACTATTACAAAGTAGAGATACTTACTATTTCCATACAGGTGGAAGCTTCTTTGTCTTCTTGTAGTAGCGAGCAAGCCGGTGGATTCTGCTCTCAACCAAGATCAACCTAAACTTGGAATCTTTATCCTTCCTGTTCCTTTCTAGATGCTTCCTAATAGCAACTGCTTTCTTGATCAGGTGGTACAAGTCCTCAGGAATTTCAGGAGCAAGCCCTAACCAAATAAAGGTAGGAAAAGCCAATGATCAGTTGAAAAAAATTATCTTTCAGAACTAAAGGAAACATCAATAAAAAGGGAAAGAAGAGCCTCTAGCAAAATGTACCATGAGCCTTAAGTATCCT
The DNA here is from genome assembly GCA_030449875.1 of Aegle marmelos. Taxonomy (NCBI): domain Eukaryota; kingdom Viridiplantae; phylum Streptophyta; class Magnoliopsida; order Sapindales; family Rutaceae; genus Aegle; species Aegle marmelos. The sequence continues at coordinate 1,292,127 of JASUUL010000115.1, forward strand.
CAAAATTTTGCTCCCAGTAACACTCTTCACTTGAGCAATCCCATGAGAGTCACGAAGAATAACACCAATTTGAGATGGTGTTAGACCCTTCTTTGCAAACTTGCAAATATTATCCTCCACCTGAAAGATTCAAAGAAAACAAGCTTTAAATCAGTAAACAAGGGCAACTATATGAAAGCTACAACATTCACACCCCCAAGCCACCAAAAAAAAAAAAAAATTCTAAGACATTAGTTCAAATTACTCTTCACATAAGATACTTTCTAACAGACATCCACACTGTACATTATCATAAAACAGACAACAATACTAGAAAAAACACAGATGGATTCAGAAACAGAGACAATAAGCAATTTCTAACACATATAAAAAGCAATGAATAATTAAAGGACCGGCCTGAGAAGCCTAAGAAACTCTAAATTCAATTACTAAAACATAAAAGTAAAACGATACACGAGAAGTAAAAACACAGCAACTGATTAAGTTTCCTGTGGCTAAGAAAGCCCGATATTCATAATTATTCTAAAACCATTTGACAAAAAGAAAAAACAACTTCTCTCGCCTAATATTCTCGGCGGCCATAATATGAGATAAAAATGAAGCAGGCAAAGATTACTAACATCCTGAGAAGAGATCTTAAGCCAACTCGGTGGTGTCCTCTTGTAAGGCAGAGCTGATGCGGAAATACCCTTACTGAAAAAGTAGAAATAAATGAGAGAAAATCGTTTGCTTGTAAATTAAATGAGTTCCAAATCGGACATTGCCAGATTGTTTTCGTAAGAGAATAAATTAGGTGAAGAACAAACCCTCGACTGTGCATACGACCCATGCTGGCGGAGGGTAGAGTTTCGCTGCCACTCTATCTCTGTGTGACTGGTGCTGCGCTGCCCGCTCTTGGCAAAAGAAACCCTAGATAGTCTCGCAAAAAAGAGCGGGGTCGGGACACGGGGGCTGTTATTATTTTTTTTCAATTGCACCGAAGCCCTTACAGTTCTTTTATTTTTGTTTTTTGACCGGTGATAAGTTAATGACTAACTAAATTTCACGTTCGGCCCAAGATTGTTCTAGCGTAGCTAATGTGTAACGGGTCAAACAATGGGTCCAAGGACCGTCGATCTGGGCTATGGCTGACTCGCAAATAGAGAGGGGTCATAACTGCATAGTTGGGCTTTTAGCACCGCCCCAAGAATCCCTACAACACCCCCGCTTGAATTCCATATCCAGAGGTACCCGCAACTTAATGTATAAAATGTTACTGAATCATAAATTAAAACCAATCATCTAGTCGATAAACTTCATCCTAAAATCTTAAATTATTTTCTTCTTATTATATAATTTTTATCTCCATATTTCTTGATTCTTAAGAGTTTCTCAAAAAAAAATAATTAAAATTTAAAACATAAATATAAGTTAATAAATCGAGTGGGTGTAAAAAAATAGTAAAAGAACAATTTATTTAAGCACTTATTTGAATTTTCATTCAAAACCAAAAAAATTATTTGGATTTATTTAAATAGTTTAATTAAAGAATGATTTTATAAAGAATGTAGAGGAATATCAAAAGGCGGACTTCTCAGTTGTATGGAGGCTTGGCAAAAGCCGAGTCCAGTCCGGGTTTGGTGCTACCCGAGACCGGCCGAGCTGACGAAAGTGGGAAGCCTGGACTTGGGTTTAAGCCCAGTTTTCCAAGTGTAGGCTTTTTCAAACCCGTCACCACCCAAGCCTGGGTTTTTTAATTCGGGTTTCTAATCCCGCATTTCTCCTTCAAGCTCTAGACCCACTTGAAGATTTTCCATGATAGATTGTGATTAGCACGAGACAGTGACCAAAACTAGTGTCCAATCACATACCAAAGAGGGTGATTAAATTGATATTTTTGCAGCAGTATCAATGTAAAAGCAAGGACAAATATGGGGTACCATTAATTTCAGGAAAGTAGCCCTAGATCGTAGGTCCTTTTTGTTAAGTTGTTCTACTTGCTTCCGGGCGAACATGCTGAGGTACTAGTTGAAAACTTGACATGAAACTGGATACTTAGGTATATGCAGGAATGATATTAATATTTTAGCACTAAGTAAAACATTTTCAACTGATTGTGTTGAATCTTTGAAAAAGCTAATCGATCCAGAGCAAGTCTACTGGAGGTGGGAGACTGCAAGTCTGCAATTATCTTCTATGATCCGAGATGGAGCAACAACAGTCGAGCAAAGCTAGGTGCCAAGAGATGTCGACCATCGACGACAGATGGTGGCATGTGGGTGGGTGGGTGGCTGCTGCTGGTTGTTGTCAGCTTGGAGTGTTGCTGTGTTAAAGACATGACAGCACTGGTGCTTATGCAATGTGCATAATGCAGTTATGCTTTAAAGTTTAAAATCAAGGTTTTGTTTGACTTTTGATATTTGTTTAATTTATTAAAAAATCCAGGTTAGGGTTCGGATCCAGGTTCTGGGTTTTTAGTGTTGCACCCAGGTTCGAGCCCGAAAATGTCCAGGTTTGAGAATTTCAAACCTAGATCCAATTTTTAATATATGCGGTCTGGTTTTATTCGGATCGAATTTGTCGGGTCCGGTCTAGACAGGCATTTTTGACACCCCTAGCTGTATGGATTATTATAAGCTTTACAAGCAATGATTTATGGGCACACCACTTCCATTTTTCTACCTCCAGTAGTTCAATGCATTTTACCACTTCGTCTTTAAATGGTTTATAATAAAGGGTGTGCTTGGAATATGGGATTATGGGGTATTAAAATACAATTTATATGAGTTTAATATCAATACTATGTTTGCAAAGAATTTGTCAGGGATTAAGGGAGTATGGTGTTTAGCTAATGCATCAGTTGCTGCATTAGTGTTTTGCATGCGCTCTTTTTTTTTTTTTTTGGGGTGCTTTGGCTTATATTAATAATAATAAATAAATATAACTTTTTAGTTTAATATAATATTAATTTTCTTTTTATTTTATTTTACACCATAATTATTAATATAAATTAATAAATTTATAATTTATAATTTATAATTCATTATTCATATTTTAATTTTTATTACATTAAAATATAATAAAATAATACACTATTTTATTATATAATAATTAATGTATAATAATTGATCATTTTTTAACAATTTAATATAACTAATAATAATATTTAAGTATGAATAAATTTAAATAATATTAGTTTAAAATTAATACCAATAAAAATAAAAATATAAAATCTTGTTACGTTATGATATTATTTATAGATTATTTGATCAAATTATTTATTTTGATCTTTATTTCATATGTTATATATTTAGAAAAATACTGAAAAACAATATGTTATGCTACTGAGAATATAAAGGCTATAAATTTCGATCGTTTTGAAAAATTATGATATTTTTTAATATTTATACTAAAATATAATATTAGATTTAAAAATTTTAAGACTTCAATATTTAGTATGTTTCTAGACACTAATAAATATTATTTTATAAATAAGAATGTAAGTTAATCACGAAAACATTAATACAAAGACTGTTTTGTATAGATACCAAGACAACAAGCCCACATTAAGTCATTGTTTCCTTTCTACATATTTAACATACAATATACATAATTACTTAAAGTGTAGTGTCAAATATTATACAATATTATTACAATATAAGACTAATACAATACAATATAATATACTTATATTAAAATAATATAATACATATACTAAATACATCCAAAATGATTTCCCCTTGTTTCCAATGCACAAAACAAAAAGACCATTAACCGAAATTCATTAAAAAGAAAAAAAAAAAGTCATGGACTCATGGCCGTGGGCTCCTGGTCGTGGGGCGTAACAAGAAACAGGCTACTATTTTTAAGGGACACAAGTAGACAAAAATATGTGTCAATTCATTCCAGCAAGGAGCTAAATAAAACCCCGTGTCAATATCGGCATTATACGCGTAACAAGAAAAGGCTACTATTTTTAATGGACGCAAGTCGACAACAGTATGTGTCCATTCATTCCAGCAAGGAGCTAAGTTAAAAATGCGTGTCGATATCACCATGATGTGCGGAACCTCGGTTGTTGCTGTATGAGCATATGACTCGCGTCTCCCAGAGCACATGTTAGATTACAAAATTTAAAGGTTAAATTGTCTCCTCCGTCGAAAGGAATCAAAATCGCAATTTGAATTGTAATAATCAAAATGGTCACTTCTTCTCTTAAAACTTTTAAAAAATGTTACGGACATAAGAGATGAGAGCGGACTGTAAAAGCTGAAAAGACGGAGAGAGAAACGCTAACTCAGCCGCTTAACAAGTGCAACAGTTAAGGAAAAAGCGTGTGTGTGATGGATGGCAGTAATTTAAGTTATAATAGACCCAAATTTTCTTAATTAAATATATAATTATTTATAAACTTTTTTCTGTTATGAGATGCGATGCGAGCAAGGTAGAGGCATCTCCCTTTTAATTAGTATTGAAAAACAAGTGCAATAGCGGCACAGCGCAAATGAGCAAATCCAGCGAGGATGTGAGACTGCATCATCACATTTTCTTCACAAAGGTCTGATAAAAACCCACATCTTTTTTTATGGACTTAGCCTACTCCAAGATTTTGAATCGCAGTAAACAGTGCGAGGAGATATCGCTATCTGATAAGGAAAGGAAAAAGTTAGGATTGTGATTGAAACAAGACTCGGAACACTTTTTTCTTTTTTGTTTGGTATTGCTGTTTCAATTTACAGAAAAACGCTATCAAACGGAAAGTACCAAGCTAACGGGAAAATAAGCATACACAGAACAAAAATGGTTGGGTGAGCGGATTGAGAGTTGAGACCGTCCATCGATTTTTTTTTTTCTCTTTGTCAAAAACTATTTTTCCATCCACATAAATTATTTGGATAAGTTTAATTCACGAGCACACATTGAAAAGAAAGTTTTTTTGTTACTAACTCAGGCAATGCAATAATGCAATGCGAGTTATGGTCCCCACTGCATATGTCCATGCTGCCTGATCTTTCCGGATTAGTGGTTTGTTCTTTCAAGAGCATCTCTGAAACAACGTTTAAATAAAATTTTATTTTTTATTTAAAGAGTTATATTAGTATTAAATATTTTAAAAGACTCATTAATTTAAATTTTTTAAATAAGATTATTTCTAGTAGAGTTAATTTCTCCCTCTTTTATTAATATTTTATTATTATTTATTGAAAAAATGCAACTGCTATAATTATTATTTATATTTCTATAATGAATTAAATTTGATAGAGAAAAAAATTTGATTAAAATAATATTAACTTATTTTAACTTAATTAATCTTTTAGAGAGAATTATATTTTTTCAGTCAATTACTTAATACATCAAAAAATAAATTAAAATTTAAAAAATAAAATTTAAATAGTTTATAAGTGACCCCTTTTCAAGTAGCAGATAAGTGAAACTGAAACATGCATTAAATTTAATTAAGGTTCACGTGGAGCTCTCAAATGGGTCCATCCATTTTCAAAACGACCGTCAATTACCTCATCCAATTATTATTTTAGCTGACCTCTCTTAGCCACTGGGTGTTGCTAAAAAAATATTATGGCTTTTATGAATTTAAAAATTTTAAATTATTGAGCGCTACTATTCAGTCAATGTGTCGTGTGTTGTAAATACAATGTAATGTGTCGCAAGCCGCAACAAGATTCTTAAGCAAATTATTTGGTGAAATTGTTGTAGCTTTGCTTCTTATGTGGTAAAAATGCAGGTTGCTAGTTTTCAATCATCAATCATTGGTACGTGCTGGGAAAAAGATAAAAAGAGTTCACATGTTTTGAAAAACGGTGATTTTTTTTTATTCCACAGAAGGACTTTTTTTTTTTTTTTGGGTTGATTGTGGTAGATTTGTAGGGCACCATATTATACCAAAATCACTGAAGACTTTTAGATTTTCCACGGCACCGGCCAGCGGCACAAATTTGCCTTTAAAAAATTGATATGGAAAGGCAATTTATACACGTGATCATTTTCTTTTTGAAAATGACCATCACCTAACCTTTTATATTTTCCAAGAAGGAAAAGTGGGACCTTTTTTAAAAAATTACGTTAGAGAATTGACGGGGAAGTTTAAGGCTATTTTTGTAAAATTCTAAGAAGAATTCAAATTCTACATTATGTTATTGGGTCACGCTGAGTGAATATCTTGGCCGGGGCAGGTGTCATCGGTGATTCATCATCACACGTAAGGCCCACACCTCTAGTTCCTAAAACTTGGGCCCCACCGTTTTTCGATTTCTGGGTCCCATTCTTTTCAAAAACGCTCGCCTAAGTAAACAGAATAAGAATAAGAATAATAATAAGGACTCTTATGTTACAACTAACGTAACATACATACACTCACATGAATAGTGAGTGTATCCCACAAATTTATTATTCATGTGAGTGTATGTATATTACATTAATTGTAACATAACAAATTTTTAATAATAATAATAATAATAAGGACAAGTTTAAAATATAACTTATTACACCTTGTATTTGAGATATTAAATATTATCGTGAGTTTTGTAATATTGTTTTATTTTTCAGATGTAAGATGTAGTAAATTATATTTTAGTGAAATTTTAATAATAAAATTAATATTGAACTGACCAAAGGATTTCAATTTATTATATTTTACAGTTAAAAAATAGTATTTTTATTGCATTGAATAAATCACTAATTTTACTTAAATAGTTAAAATATAGTGTTATATGTAAAAATATATATATATACTATTGCCAAAAAAAATTCTATACGATAAGACTCTTTTTTTTTCTTTTTTATGTTTTGTATTAAATTTTAAATTTTTTTTTATATTTATAATATTATTCACATAAAAATATCATTCACAGCAAATATAAATGTTTAAATTAAGAGTGACTTATCTAGATAAATCAAATTATTGGTCGATGGATAGGCTAAGAGACGTGGATAAAAAAATAAACTAAAAATACATATGATTATTATTTGATTTAGACAAGTTTAAAAAATGAACTACAAATGAAAAATAAAAAGAAATTTAATAAACTATAAAGTTCAATTCAATTCATAAGTCTAGGTCCCTAAGATTAGTATTTAGTGTAAAAAAAACATTTGATTCATGTTCATGTTATTACGATGACCTAGGTTTTATTTTTCAGTTTTTATGTGTTGTTTATTGTTGTGGTTTTGTTATGTTGTAATTTGACTTCTATTCTAATTCGAACATGGTTTTCACTTGTAATAGTTGAGTTGGTAGGTTAGATTAGTGTTATAAATTTTTTTTTAATAATTTATGAGATTCTATTACGTAGAACTATCTATTTTTTCTATTTTAAAATTTATAGTTCTTAATTACTTTGTGATTATTTATTTCCCAACTCAAGTTTAAATCTTAGGCAATTGTCTTATATACTGTACTTAAGTATAATCTTACATTTATACCTATAAAGTGATGTATTGTTAGTCTTTGTTGACCCCAATAATATATGTTATTATTTTCATTTTTCAAGAAAAAAAAAGTTGTTACTAGATCGAGGGTTTGTTGGTTAAGAATGGGAAAGCTATACCTTTTGTTGAAAAAAACATGAAAAATAGGAATTCAGATGTTATTTTTAACAAATCCAAAGACAAACCGCACGGCACTGGAAAATTTTCACCGGAGGGAAGAAAAGGAGACAGAGGATTTTAAAATACTGGATTTTGTAAGCGTGCTCGGTTTCTATTAACTGAGGTAAGCTTATTAACACTGAAACTGAACTTAGTTTCGAATTCTTCACGAAGTCTTTTCTCTCACCTCAACTTTAAATCCAACCAACAAAAATCGAAACACATTTCCCACACTTTCTCTCGCATTTTCCTTCGTTTTCCCACAAACCAAACATGTCTTTTTCCCTCTACGTCCTCACTCTGTTCCTCTCCGTCACTTACACACTTTCTTCAACTTCAGAGGTCGACATTCTCATGCAAATCAAAGACTCATTAGACCCAGAAAACCGGCTCTTGACTTCTTGGACTCCTAACGCTGACCCATGTAGCAGTGACTCTTTTGACGGCGTGGCCTGTAATGAGAATGGTCAAGTGGCCAACATTTCCCTTCAGGGAAAAGGCCTCCCCGGTAAGATACCGGCAGCTGTAGGCGGGCTCAAGAGCTTGACCGGCTTGTACCTCCACTTCAATGCCTTGAACGGAGTGATTCCAGAAGAGATTGCCAACTTGAGTGACCTTACTGACTTGTACCTCAATGTCAACAATCTCTCCGGCAAGATTCCTTCTCAAATTGGAAACATGACTAATCTTCAAGGTTGGTTGCTACTTTTCGGTCCTTGGTTTTTGCGGAGAAGAGTATAAGTTTTATTATTACAGCATTTGAATTCTATTACACTTGTGCCTTTCTGGGTTTGCCTTTAAGTCTAAAAATTTATTACATATTTCTACTTCGGTTAACTCAGTCACTGTAGATTGAGCGGCGTAAAATAAAAAGGCCTGATTTTAATTTTTTTAATCTAGGCGTTATTCACTGATCTGCATTTATCGTTATTCGTACCGACTCCCCATGTTTACTTATACATGTGGGGGATGCAATGAGAGTCATTTTTTTAACTCATCGGTAGGTTGTTAAGTAAAAAGCTTAAATCTTTAACATTGAGTTCTTTCAAATGTTTTTGGGTTGTGATAATTACTTGGATAAATGAAATAAAATTGAAGCTTGGGTGATAGTTACTGATTCTTGAATTCAACGTTAAAGGTTTGTTTCCAGACTCTAGGTTCACTTAGTTGACTCATCTGGCTTGAAACTTGAGCAACATTATCAGATTTCAGGTTTATTGTTGGAAGAACAGAGTACATTGTGATTTTCGTCAACGGAGCTTTAATGGTGGATCTTTTTTTATACAGTTCTACAGCTATGTTACAACAATTTGACCGGCAGCATACCCACTCAGTTGGGATCTTTGAGTAAGCTCAGCGTCCTTGCATTGCAATACAATCAATTAACTGGTGCAATTCCTGCGAGTTTGGGAGATTTGGGGATGTTGACAAGGTTGGATCTGAGCTTCAATAGTCTTTTTGGTTCAGTTCCAGTTAAGTTAGCTAATGTGCCTATGCTGGAAGTTCTAGACATCCGGAATAATTCTTTCTCTGGAAGTGTTCCTCCAGGTAATATTGTCTTTCCAAATATTTCATGTGCTGTTATGGGCTTTTCAATTTCATTTGTTAAAATTGGAACTCTTGTGCATGGCTATAAAATTTAATCTTGATTTTCTTCCCCTTGTGCATGGCCATGAAGCTCTGAAGAGGCTGAACAGTGGATTTCAATATGACAACAATGCAGCCTTATGTGGGGTTGGCTTCGCTAATTTGAAAAATTGCACAGCATCTGATCATCCAACTCTTAGTAAACCTGAACCATCCAGGCCTAATGGTCTCTCGACAAAGGATATTCCGGAGTCAGCCAAATTACCAGCTAATTGTGGGCAATCACGTTGCTCGAATCCAGCCAGAAGTCCACATACTGGTGTCGTTGTGGGGGTAATTGCTGCGCTCATCATATTGACTGTTACTGGACTTTTTACATTCTCTTGGTATCGTCGGCGAAAACAGAAAATTGGAAATGCTTTTGATAATTCTGATAGTCGTCTTAGTACCGACCAGGTAAAGGAGGTTTGCAGGAGGAATTCTTCTCAACTTATCAGCCTTGAGTATTCCAATGGATGGGATCCGTTGGCCAAAGGTCAGAGTGGAAATGGGTTTTCTCAGGAAATTCTTGAGAGTTTCATGTTTAATTTGGAAGAGGTGGAGCGAGCAACTCAGTGCTTCTCAGAGGCAAATTTGCTGGGGAAGAGTAGTTTTTCTGCCACCTACAAAGGGATCCTGAGAGATGGATCAGTTGTTGCTGTAAAGTGCATTGCCAAGACAAGTTGCAAGTCTGATGAAGGTGAGTTTTTGAAGGGGCTGAAGATATTGACATCATTAAGACATGAAAATCTTGCTAGGTTGAGAGGTATCTGCTGTTCAAAAGGCAGAGGTGAGTGTTTTCTCATCTATGATTTTGTCCCCAATGGAAACCTCTTACAGCATCTTGATTTAGAGGCAGGCAGTGAAAAGGTTCTTGAATGGGCTACCAGAATTTCTGTTATAAAGGGAATTGCCAAAGGTTAGTTTACGTGCCTCTTTTTAGGAAGTTGTGGAGATTGTTTATTTTGTTCTCATTGTTTTACATTTGTGTATACTGAAATCTTGATGTCTTTCTTACCAGGGATCAGTTATTTACATGGAAAGAGACCTCGTCTAGTTCACCCGAATTTATCTGCTGAGAAGGTGCTCATTCATAGACAATATAATCCCTTGCTTTCAGATTCTGGTCTGCACAAACTCCTTGCAGATGATATTGTTTTCTCCATGCTCAAAGCCAGTGCTGCCATGGGATATCTGGCTCCTGAATACACATCCACGGGGCGATTCACAGAAAAGAGTGACATATATGCATTTGGAATGATCATATTCCAGATTCTGAGTGGAAAATGTAATATCACCCCATTCACTCGCCAGGCAGCAGAGTCATCTAAGGTTGAAGATTTCATTGACCCAAATCTTGAAGGAAAGTTTTCAGTATCTGAGGCATCTAACCTCGGGCAAATTGCTCTACATTGCACCCATGAATCTCCTCGCCTCAGGCCGTCCATAGAAAACGTGATGCAGGAATTGAGCAGTATTATTGGCAGTTCATAACTCTGACTAAGGTTTTGCCTCATTTTTTAGCTCCTAGGGGCAAGATGTATCAATCACCAACTAATGCTTATTTTTACTGTCCTTTCCTGAGGACTGAAGTTGCGAAATCATGAACTTGGAGTAGTGTAATCTATTGATGGAACCTCGTCGGCCTTTTATGTAAACCCTTAAGTCAAAATGGTAATTGAAGTTTACCAATGTAACAAATTGGCTTCTCGCCAGAACGACTTATTAACTTTTATGTGGTTTAAAAGTTCGGAAAAATCCTCTTAAGTAGCACTAACAATGACTGACGAATCTCTCTGCTCAAAAGGTTCAGGGCTTCCTCAAACCAAAAATGATGACGGTATCTTTTTTCTCTTTCCCCGACTCCTCCAAAACAATTTTCTTTTGTTTCAAGTCACGCGACCAATAAAACGCATAACATTTCCATTTTGTCATTCTTCAAATGATCGCTATAGCTTTATTTATTTATTTTCTAGTGCCATCGCAGCAAACCAAATTTGGATTCCGCTACAAACTCGGCATGTGATTCCATCCAACTGCAAACCAATACAAATTTTAACATATTCTATTATATCAAAATAGCAGTGCGTTGGTAATGATAAAGACGTTGACCTGTCTATTCTGTGGGCAATCCATGTGAAAATCAATGTTTTGGCATTATTGCTTTTTCCATTTTGCGCCTGTGAATATTTCTTGTCCTCTCCACCCATGAGCTACAAGGCTTCTACTTTTTCTACATCTTGTCTGTTTCGTCCAATGTTTAATGTTTTTTCCCGGACTAAAATGTAATAAACAATAAATGTAATGGCTCGCACCCCCAGTCCGTGCACGAATAGACACGAACATATTTGTTTACGTGTGTGGAGATCTTCGATCCTATGTAAATATAAATTCAACATGCATTAACAAATTTATTTATTAATTTGCTTTGTACAATTGACTAGAAGGCTTTGAATTCAAGGGTAATGTGTACAAGAGGTGGCCACAGAATCAGGTGTCCACATATTATCCAACACATAATAGATGTCTCGAACTAGGAGATGGGATTTATCTCGCACAAAGAATTCATGAACAACTCCCTCAAGCTCAATCCAACTGCAACCCGGAAATTTCTTTAGGTTTCTTTCCTTCATCATCGACCGAACGCTTCTTGCATCATTCCACATACCAAGGCCAGCAAACATGTTGGACAGAAGCACGTAAGAGCTCGAATTACTTGAATCCATCCCAATGAGATGTTTAGCTACAGGCTCGCCAACATTTAAGTTTTCATAATTTCTACAAGCACTAAGCAAAGTCCTCCAAATAACATCATTTGGTTCCATAGGCATGTCCTCGATTAAATTTCTAGCTGCTTCTATGTGTCCAGCCCGACCGAGAATGTCAACCATGCATCCGTAATGCTGCAGCTTAGGCTCTAGCTTGTGAATTCTTCTCATAAGCTCAAAACATAAGAGACCTTCCTTCACCAAGCCAGCATGGGCACAAGCATTCAACACTCCAGTGAACGTGATATCATCGGGCTCTATGGAAAGGCTTTCCATCTCCATGAGCAAATCAAAGGCCAATTCACCTAAGCCATGGATGGCTAATCCATTGATCATAGCATTCCAGTGATCAACACTTCCATCCTCTACCTGCTCAAAGACCTTTATAGCATTCTCTATACTGCCACATTTAGAATACATGTCAATGAGAGCAACACCATGTTTCCCATTCATAGAAAACCTGTCTTTTTCAAGATACCGATGTATCACTACCCCTTTGTCAATATGACCTAGTTGTGCAATTGCTGAAAGAACAATCAGCAACGAGGCATCATCAGGGTGCAAATAAAATTCACATTGCATGTCGTCAAACATTTCCAAAGCTTTCATGGAATACCCATTTTTAACATAACCAGCCATCATGGCGTTACACGCAACAACGTCTCTCTTGGGCATCTCGTCAAACAAATTCCTAGCAATATCAAGCCTGCCTAACTTTGCATAGCCATCAATCATATTTGCCCAACTGACAACATCCCTCATCGGCATTTTGTCAAACAAAGCCTGAGCATCGCCCATTTTTCCACAGTTTACACACCCATGGAGCATCGAGTTCCAAGAAATTAAGTCTCTTTCAGGCATTTTCTCAAACATCTGCCAAGCTAACTCGAGCCCAATTTTCAATTGCGCATAACCATTAAGCATTGAATTCCAAGATATCAAGTTCCTCTTGCTTACAGGCATAGAATCAAACAACTCGCGAGCTGACTCAATATTACCACTCTTAAAATACCCATCAATCATGGAATTATACGAAACCGAGTCTCTCATTCCCATTTTATCGAACGCTTGACGAGCGAATTCAAGACAGCCACATCTTACATACAACGAAATCAAACAATTCTGCAAAAACAAATCTGACCCAAATGTCGCTTTCCTCAAAAAGCCATGAATCTGCAATCCTTCCTCAATCAAACCCAACCGAGAACACGCTTTCAAAACTAAAGACGCTGAGAACTTGTCAACAGAAACCCCATTATCAAGCATTAGACAAAACACAACCAGAGCTTGTTTGGGGTCAAGCCCATGAGAATACGTCTTGATTATAGCATTCCAGAGAAAAGGGTCCTTTTTGTCCTGAAAAGCATGATATTTAAAGAAAATGTATCGAGCGAATTCAATTAGAGGTGCGCACGGTGAAGATGAGAAGGTGGCTACGAGCTTGGCAGTGAGATGAGTGTTTTCGATTAATCCAGTTGTAATCATTCGCGCGTGAATTTGGTTTACGTCGTCTAAGGTTTTGCATTTTCGAAGAAGAAGAACAGTAGATTGTGTTGAGTTGCATGGCTGAATATAATTTGCAGAAACAAACATTAGTCTCAGTTACAACAATTTCTTCAGTCAGCCACCTTTTTCTTTTCTCTGCTGGTGTTGCAACTACCTCTTAACAGCTGACCCGTGTGTGGTCCTCGGAAATTCAGAGCGCGTGGGAGCAATATTGTTGATGCGTTTTGGGACACGCTAGAGGAAATGGGTTGGCCCAGCATAGTTTTATGGGCTGTTAAAGCTCGAATCCGTGGCCCGATAAAATGTTAAGGACCCTTGAGAGGGAATAGCAGTGTGCATGTCCACAATGCAATTCTCTCTCTTTTTTTTTTTAATTCTCATTTTTGTATTATAATAATATTGTCCCGTATTAATATGTAGTGCAACAAAAACTAAAATGAAAAAAAATTTACGGACTTTTAATTTGAGATTGTCAATTTACGACCTTTTAATTTTTTTAGTATTTGTATGGCTGGAGTTTGACTTGAGGTGATAATTAATGTACGTGTCTAAAGAATATTCGAGAAAGAATGACAAAAAGATTATTGGAATGTTTCGATTATGTATTTTTAATTTTTTAAATAGCACTAGATTTTTCTATTAGAAAACCCACCCCCCCCCCCCCCCAACACAAAAAAAAAAACCAAAAAAAGGGAGGGGGGGGTGGGGTGTCTGGCGCTCGTGAAATAAAGCGTTGTCACAACAACTCAAGACCTAGTACCAAGTACTGGGTACCGACCTCCTACGATGGCTCCAAAACATACCGAGATTAAGTCGATTCATTAGCATTGATTGACGTTTTATGGGTATATATATAATTGCGTTTCTATTATAATCAGAATCAGAACAAGAAGACAATCCAAAAAGAAAATCGGAACAAGACGATGATGACAGAAGCTGATATTTTAATTTATGGGGCTTGAACTTTTCAGCGTATCCATCATGGTGTCACGTACTTTGGTTGAGTGCATATCTATATATGCAGCATAAATTTCGGGTCATCCTATTGAAAAAGATGGGCTAGTTATCCTTTTCCAACATGCGGCAACTGATTTTTCATAGATACATGAATGCATATGAGTTAATCGAGTGAGGGCGACTTCCAAATTTTTAGGTCAATCAATTATATATTTTTCATCATTTACTTTATCAAAGATGTTGTTTGATAAACTAACCAAATTAGCTTAGTTTTCCGTTTCCTAATAATATTACCCCCCCCCCCCCCAACAAAAAAACAACCAAAAAAAACACACACACACATACACACATGCACTTCCACGCACAAATGAAATACCGCTTAATTTGTAACACTCGTTAAGAAAATACTTAAAGAGTGATAAAATTCAATTTATACAGTTCTTCTTCTTCTTCAGCTAGGCGGTCTGTTTGTGCATTATTTATGGTAGTTGATGCTGCGTGAAAATAATCAAAACCCCAATATTGTTTGTCAAAACATATCATTACCCCCCTCGTATTTCGAAATCTAAACAGAAGACCTCAGTTGTTTTGATTTTTTTTTTGTTTGGTTTATACTATTTTACCCTTAGAACAACTTTTAATCAATGACGGGTTTCACCATGTCAAGGGTAAAATAATAAGAATAAAGGTTTTAACGATGAGTGATTAAACAGATTTTGAAATATGGGGGTAATGATATCTTTATTGAAATAATATGGGAGTTTTGATAATTTTCGCTTGATCCTATTTATGGACACTGACCCAAACAGTCTGTATAGTTAAATGCTGCACCACAAATAATGGATTTAGTGCATCCACGATCTAAAAATTGGGTAATCTTTTGCCAACAGTTTCATTTAAGTAATATGTTTATGGATCCAGAAAATGGTTTTATACTGCAATTTGAGGGGCTTTGACTTAGCAGAAGTCACCATCACAATCTACATATACTTTGTACAATTAACACAACTTTCTATAATAATAATAATAAATAAATAAATAAAATACAATCTATTGGTTGTTGCCTTATCTCCAATAGTAATGGCAAAGTTTTGACAAAACCTGATCCTTTTTCTAATCAAATGTTTCATTTGGATTTCCTATTCTAATTGATCCTTATGTCACAAAACTCATCTTTTGGTTACTTAATTCAATAAAGAGTTGAAAGTTTTAGCCTTTTGAAGATATTGTACAAATTGATCAATTCAATGTACGGCTGAGACTCTCAAGATTTACATGAGCTCATGATTTTAAATGGCAGTATTAGGTAATGACCTTTAAACTTGTTAATAGTTTAATTGATTAACCCAACCATAGAATATAATGGCCACGCCAATCGTTATCCGCCCCCACTTTCATTTACTTTGTCAACTGCATCCATTATATAACTTAATTTGTAAAAAATTATCAACGAGCAGATAAAACATTACAAATCAGTTTGACTTTCGCTGCCCACGATTCCTATAATCTCAGCAACCTCGAATGTAATTCGCCTACATGATGGTGAATACATACATATCCAGTTTTATGTCTTTTGGTTTGACAGATAACATTGAGAAAGGAACGAAATGACGAGTTAAAAAAAAATGTGATTATAAAAATAAAAATTAATAGTATATAATAGATATAATTTTGATAAAAATAATAAAAATATAATAAATCATTTATGTAAAATAAAATTAATTAACTTAACTTCTAAGTTACAGCATCTAGTATTTACCTAACCTCTTAATACTGTATCCTTTAAACTACAAGGTCTAAACCCATTTAATTTATTACATTTTGCATTTGTGTGGTCATTATAAAATTTAAAATGTTTCATCCCTAGTTAATAAAATCCATTGTGAAAATAAGGGCAAAAAAGTAATTGTATGTGTGATATTTTAAATTTTGACACAAGTCATTGGGATTAAGAAATAAACAAAGAAAAATGCAAGGATACTACTTGAAGAGTGGGCAAAACTATGTCTTTCCACCACACTTGATTCAATGTTTGTTACAAATTATTTAGTTACCTTTAAAATTCACCTACTAAAATCATTAATGTCAAACAGACGATATTTTTATCCAAGAGTGAAGAGATATATCTTATAATATATAAAATATTTGATAAATTCCTTCACAAACTGACCTTCAATTTGACCTTTAGACACATTACTTTGGTGGTAGAAATTCTGAATACATCTGAGATACCATATTAGTCATACAATAAATTAATAATGTCATGAAATATATGCATTTGTTTTGAAAAGATATCATGCAAGTGGTGGGTGTATTAAATTTAATTACATATGTTGTGCATATATCAATTAATTCACCATATATCAATTAATTGTAATACCTCATATATATTCTAAAATTTTTCCTTTGGTGAGTCCAACTACAAGATTCATTTTCACGATTACTTTCGTTATCTTGAATAAGTTCCACATCAACATTAACAAATGGATTCAACACAGCCTTAACTACTACAAGAGCTCTCCCTCTTTTCCCTGCTGTTGGTAATTCTAAAAAAGTGGTGGGTGTATTAAATTTAATTACATATGTTGTGCATATATCAATTAATTCACCATATATCAATTAATTGTAATACCTCATATATATTCTAAAATTTTTCCTTTGGTGAGTCCAACTACAAGATTCATTTTCACGATTATTTTCGTTATCTTGAATAAGTTCCACATCAACATTAACAAATGGATTCAACACAGCCTTAACTACTACAAGAGCTCTCCCTCTTTTCCCTGCTGTTGGTAATTCTAAAAAGTGGTGGGTGTATTAAATTTAATTACATATGTTGTGCATATATCAATTAATTCACCATATATCAATTAATTGTAATACCTCATATATATTCTAAAATTTTTCCTTTGGTGAGTCCAACTAAGATTCATTTTCACGATTACTTTCGTTATCTTGAATAAGTTCCACATCAACATTAACAAATGGATTCAACACAGCCTTAACTACTACAAGAGCTCTCCCTCTTTTCCCTACTGTTGGTAATTCTAAAAAAGTGGTGGGTGTATTAAATTTAATTACATATGTTGTGCATATATCAATTAATTCACCATATATCAATTAATTGTAATACCTCATATATATTCTAAAATTTTTCCTTTGGTGAGTCCAACTACAAGATTCATTTTCACGATTACTTTCGTTATCTTGAATAAGTTCCACATCAACATTAACAAATGGATTCAACACAGCCTTAACTACTACAAGAGCTCTCCCTCTTTTCCCTGCTGTTGGTAATTCTAAAAAAGTGGATCCTATGCCATCCCCACGCTTCTTCTAAGTGGTAAATAAAATATATATTCTACCAATAAATGTGTAGATCAGCTGACATGAGTTTGTTCTATCTTAACTAAAGTTTTCAGTTCAACATTTGTGAATGCACTCACATTAAATATTTGTTAGGAGAGTTTTACCATTCTAATAGTCGTACCTAATTCGAATCTATATTAGTTGAGACCCAATATAATAAAAAAAGATGTTTACCCTTCTTAGATCACAGCGATTTTATCCATCGGTTAAACCAAATAACTCTAGCAACATGAACCTAGGTAAATAATAGATCATCTTATTTATATATTTGTGTGCAGCCACTTGTTATTTTCTTAATTCAAATAAGTTATGTGTGCAACTTAAGAATTAAGGTTTAGGAGGAAAGGCCAAGCACAACTCATGATAAAGAAGTTCTGTCCTCTTGTTTGCAACTTGCTTAAGAGAAATGCTTTATTTCTCTATTCGGCCATCTCTTGTAGGAGTACTGTAGATAAGATCATCGATCAACTGTAACAATCAAAGATTCAAAGGCGATGATTGGGTATGCATGAGTTGCTGACATGCAATATAAACCCCGGCCTCTTAAAACAATATATACACGTATGCCAACGAACTGTAAGATGTATATAATACGCGTATCAAATGTTTTAAAATTATTAAACCACCGGTCCCCAATTCAATTCAACTACGTATCAACGGTTCACAAATCTTTATTTATACTCATGATTTAGCTTATTCGGTAATGATTCAGGACTAATAGTCATTAGTCGCTCAGCAAATGCATACATGTGTATATGCACGCACAAGAGTGAAATCAATTGCATAACCCCATTAAAAGTTGCAGCCTCATAAAAGATGTACGTAGTTATTTCTGGATGGAAATGTAATAAATGTCTTTTATCTTTTTTCAAGAAATTTTACTGAAAAATTCAAAGAACAATACAAGAGCAACAAATGCTAAAAATAAATAAATTATTATCAACATTATTTTTTGTCATAATGAAGCATAAAAAATCACAGTTGATATACAGTTGAATTGGATGGGAATCCCAAAATTAGCTTTTAAAAGGGTAGAAATGACTTCAAATAACCTATATACAAGATAATAATTAGTATATAATATTTACTCAATTAACATATTAAATCCTTTTCATTAATTTTACTACTTTGAAATCAAAACGATTATGTATATGTATATTAGCATAACTGCAACTGCGTGCCCTTTCTAACGGAAGAAATAAATTAAACCCTGCAAATGCAAAGCTATGATTTAAAAAAAAAAAAAAAAACTATGATACCGTTTTCAACCAACTTAGGATATTATTTTATGTTATGATGTAAGAAAGGGTCTAACTCTTACAAGTTGGAAATTGCGGAAGCAAAATTGTCAACGGCTTGCACTAATGGCTAATGCAACTGCTGGTGCCTCACACATAATCTCCTTTTATAAAGCAAACCCATTAGCAACATCCCCTGACCCACATAACTCTGTCTCTCTCTTTCTCTCTCACTCTCACGTTGTACGCAAACTTTCAAAACAAAGCACAAAGAACTTCAGAAGCTCCAAGAGAGAAGATGAAGCTTGCTTGGTCTCCGGATGCCGCTTCAAAAGCATACATAGACACTGTAAAATCAGTAAGCCTGCAATCCCATGCACTGTAAATTCATTTTGAAACTCATTTTTAGTTAGTAGCCAGCTAGCTAGTACTTATAATATATTCGCAGCATAATTGATTTATTCGATCGGATCATGTTGCAGTGCGAGAATATCAAAGAATCAGAGGTAGCAGAGATTCTTTCAGCAATGGCAGCTGGGTGGAACACAAAGCTGATAGTGGAAGCATGGACACACGGAGGTCCAATCACAACAAGCATAGGACTGGCAATAGCAGCACGTCACACTTGTGCAAGACACGTGTGCATAGTCCCAGATGAACGTTCAAGGCTAGCCTACGTTGAGGCCATGTACGACGTCGTAGGCCGGGTTTCGGAGGTGATGGTCAAGGAAGCAGTGGAGGTGATGGGGGAGATAAAGGGTGTTGATTTTTTGGTTGTGGATTGTAAGAATACAGATTTTGCTAGGGCTTTGAGGTTTGCTAGGTTTAGTAATAAAGGTGCTGTATTAGCTTTCGAGAACGCATTCCAAAGAAGCAGCTCCGGGTTCAGATGGCAAGGGCAAGGGGCGCTGGACAGGGGGACACGTGTCGTCAGATCGGTGTTCTTGCCTGTGGGCGAAGGGTTGGATATAGTTCATGTTGGGAGTACCTCTGGTTCGGGATCAGGAGAGAGCGGGAACAAGAATCATAGCCGCTGGATCAAGCACGTCGATAAAACATCCGGCGAAGAGCATTTTTTTCGGGGCAAATTTTGAGAGCAGGAGGAGGTCTTCGCTGTTGGATGAGTACTAGCGTTATTTACTGAACTAGGCCATGAATTTTGATATTAAATAATGTAAATCTTTTGTAAATAAATAAAATTAAATTCTTTGGTGAACTTTGGAATTTGAAATTTTTTTGATAAAAATCATTGCATTGCAAGCTTTCCTTTTTAAGATTTTGATCCCGGGATCACCAGGAAGTATGAAAGAAGAACAGATTATTGAAGAAGGCCACGGCGCCACGTTTGGTTCCAGCTATCGTGTTTGTGGACCTCGTCGACAATTCGACGCCAATCGCCTAGTGTCCCACCGGATATGCTAATTGGGCATCTGGGCTTGATAGATACGTATCGGCGTAGGCCAAAATCTCTTGAGCCGATTCACTAACTTACAGATTATAACTCAAAATCTCTCAAATCAATGGCAAATGTTATTTGATTTCTACTACACTACACTGTACAAATATCTAAGTGCCCTGCCTCGTTCACTGGGCCGCCCGATGAAGGCTAATGTGGCCTGGATCTTTTAATTTAGTAACGATCAGTGAAGTAACGACCACGCAACTGATTTGAGAGATTTTGATTAATTCTGTTTTTTTTTTCTTTTTTGTTATAAATCTAGCAAATTTTTGTTTTTATAGAAACAATATCATTCTTGAAGTCCGGTAATTTTCCTACACACTAGATTCGATTAATCATCGAATGAGTAAACAAAAATAATAACTTCACAAGTCACACTTAATTAAAACTTAAAATCAGTCTTTAAGTTTAAGTTTCAATAAGTGCATGATTTATCAATTTTTTTTTTAAAAAAGTCACAACTAATTAGATTGTGGTATTATATGTATTACCTTTTCTTCTGCATGAAAATATGAACTACATTCTGCCCATCCAGGGATTTATATACATATATAGGAGGTTTCCAACAAAAAACAAATAGCATATCTTAACTCCTTTGAAAGTGTAGAGCCAGATGATTGTAAGTTGTAACCTATCAGTTTCTATATACATACAACTTACACTTCCGAAGTCAGGCTAAAACTTGTGGGGAAACTTTTGAGCATCGATTTGAATCCTAGGAAGAATACGAGAAAGGAAAGAGGAGCATATTATGCTTTCGCTTTTCTCAAACTTCTTTTAATTCAAAGGGTATATATGCACTTTTAACTCGTAATTAAGCTTCAATCACCTTTCGTGGGGATGATGACGATGATGATGAAGTGACCCTAAAGACATGCTCTTCACCAGTAAATTTATCGACAGTAGCAACCCAACGACTCCTTTTCCGGCCACCCCGAACATCAGTATTTTTACCAATTCTAGTGACCAGCAGCCCTTCTCCAATGGGCAAAAAATGGGTCTTGTCTCCACTCCAGGATCCCTTGGGAAGGGCGTTGTACCCTACAATAACACCCCCGCCCGATCCATGCATTACACTTTCCTTCGCGGCTCTGAACACATTATTGTGGCCATCGATATCAATATTGCAATCAATAAGCACAAAATCTGCACCTTTATAGTCGCCCATCAATAACTTTTGAGCATCACCTTTTACAAACTCACTGCAGTGAGCATAACGTCCTAGAGATTTCTTGGAAGCTTCGATATCATTAATTACTCCGCTTAAAATACACACAAGACGGCCGCCAGTTTGTTGTGCAGCCGCAACAAGTGCTAGCGTCGTGGATACAGCGATGCTTGAGCATGCCATCACCATTAGTTGTGCATTATTTCCAGCCGCAAGTGCTGAAATGAACTCCACACCATCTGGCTCCTTGCCTCTTCTACCCTGTATTATATGTAAATTTAACGAACAAGAAATACATGTAACAATTAATGATTAAGCTTCAGAAATTGAGAGATTTGCTTACCATTTTAAGAGCTTGGAGATACGCTTTGGTAGCATTTTCAGAAGACCAGCTAGTCATTTTTATTTTAATTTTCCCTTGGTGAGTTCCAAAACTTTTTATTGGTAATAAGTGGCAGTGGCGAGTAACATAGGAATTGTTTCATCAGGAGCCTTCATATATAACATGAAAATTGAGAAGCAACCGAGGCATCTTTCTCATTAAATTATGTGCACGCAAAAAACTAAGGGACGTTTCAATCGAAAATATTATGCTATGACAACTGGCATGTTGGGTTTTTAATAACACGTCTCAATAAAAATTGTTTTACAAAAACAGGCATCTCTGATTTTTTTTTTCCTTTTAATTTATCATACATGAACATCGTAATGGTTCCCCTTAATTTGGATTAGAACAGTGGAAGGGGGACCGTATATGCATCCAGAAAATCCCCATATACATTCACGCGTGGCCGCCCATAATGCTCTGATAAGGCCTTCATCTGATTGTTTGCGATCCAAAAGAATTTCGATATTCCATCACCGTTACCATAATATTGTAATTATGCCTTTTTTTATTATTTCTTTTGTTTTTTTTGTTTTTTTTTTTTTTATGTTCAGCCCAACGTGATTTCGAGTAACTTTCGAAATTTCATTCAATACATAAGGTTAAGTCATTGGAGGAGAAATACTGAGTTAAGACTTAGGGACTAAAACCCCTCCCTCGCTCACATTTCTGAGGGAAGGGGTTCGAATTTTACAATTATATTTTGAGAGATTTAATTTAAAAATTTATTTTTTATGAGTGAAGGTTTAAGTTCCTCAAATATTAGAAATTATTAAATTTCGATTGTGTTATATAAAATTTAAGTCCCGAATATAAAAAAAGATTAAATTTAAATTACGTTATATAAAAGTTGATATAAATTAATCCCAATATATGTAAATATAAATTATGTATAATTTAATATGATGTATTATGAATAATAATCTCTTATAATAATTTAAAAAAAAAAAAGTGATTGGGGGGAGGAAAATGTCGGTTTGCTTCAGTTTTCAGTAAATCAATTCATTTGAGGTTCTGGAAATTATATATATTTGCAAAAGAAACACAAGCAGCTTGGAAGCAGTGATGTCGAACATGTCGCCAATATGATCAGAAGCCGCCCGTGTCTCGAATAAAATTGATGATAATATTTAATTTTCTCGAATCGAACATCCTCAATGCAACACTCAAGACTAGTGTATATTTTTTGTTATAATTGTGACCTGCTTGGCTAATATTTCTGAATTCTCTGACCATTTAAAAGAATATTGCTATATAATAGATGCCATGTCCTCGACTAGGCGACCAAAACGATCTTTCGAATAAACGTATGTACATACTTTCGCGGCATTTTTCCGAAACAAGCAAAGCATGCACGTGTTCGTTGGGGGCACAAAGACAGTAAAGATTTATGGACGTATAGAAGCCAGTCCGCTGCGACCATGGTTCTTTCACTTGTGTCATTAATTAGGCGAAAAAAAAATATAATATTTTCAACCAATTCAGAATCAAATGCTGCTGCAATTGACTGACGCGTTAAAACATCAAAGACGCCAACATGATTCCGCGGTTGCCTCAGCAACCCAACACACACATCTAAGTCGGATCACGTTGTTCTCCACGCCGCATCGGGTAGCATAGAGGATCACAACCTAAACAATTTAAATCTTTTTTTTTTAATTTTATTTTATTATTCATATTTTAAGAAATCTTATATACATTGAGGATAATGCAAGTAGTTAATATTTGAGTTGTTGGACGGCTAAAGTGTTGCTCCATTCACATTATTACATTAGGTTTAGGATTTACCGACTCCAGTTACTAAAAAAATTAATTTCCGCTTTACCCACCCGCTCTATCTTGTAAAAAGCAAAGAAAAAAAAAGGAAAAAAAATAGAAAAAGAAAAAAAGATACATCATCCACATAACACAAGAATTCCTATGCATTGTCTTTGCAGCTTGAAGAATTTTGCATTTTCAAATCGCAGTGGAACTGCTCTAAGCTGATCAAACTATCGTTACAAGTATTGTTAACAGGCTCCATTGTCTGCTATGCCACTAAGAAATCAAGCTTGCACGGACAACCAAGTGAATATTACTATCTTTCCGGTTTACGGATCTTATTTAGAGAATAATATGAACTAACAAATAAAAAATGCAGGCTTGTCTTTGTAGAGAGATAAGTTAACGCGTGATTCAATCAAACCGACTATATCAGCAGACCACGCCTGATTCCAATGAAACTCGACTACATACATATAAAACAAACAAAAGAAGGAAAAAAAAAAATTAAAAAATGATATGACCCTTTCAGCCAACCATTAAATTGTGGTCGGCCAGGCTAGCCAAGGCTCCGGTTAACACTTCACCGTCTGAAGTCAACCGAAATGGAATAATGATTTGCAAAGACATAAGATTCTGATCTTATTTTAGAAGAAAATGGAAATTGACAATTAACATTATGATCATTAGCCGCTTTCTAATTCAAAGATAACCAAGGATGACATTTCTAAAGATACTTTATTTGTTTATCTTTCAAACAAACATTTAAAAAATAATAAAAAAAACACAGAGTATTTGGTTTGCTATAATCCATAATCAATCCCAACAGACACAACAGATACTATAACAATTAGTAAACGGTTTAGGGTATGGCCAAGAAATGATAATACGCACAGACTGTTCTGCTACAATTCATAAATATAATGGACGCTTGAATCATTCTATATTAATCCTAACAACCTTTTTTGCCCTCCTCCCTGAAGCATTAGCCCTGGCTTCATTATATGATGTTGTGACTCCAGCATCTTGGGTTTTCTCTGAGGATGGAAGTGCCCAACCACCATAAGCTGACCTTCCCTTTTGTTCATCTAGGCTAGAACCTAGATTGGCACCACATGCAAATGTTACAACCATGCAATGCATTTATTGCTGAATCAAAATGAAATAAGCACTATCAGATGCAGCACATCATCTAAGATGAACAATGTGCCTACATCATCAGGAATCAGTTTCACTGGTTACAACCACACAATAGTTATACAAGGGGCACAACATGACAATTCGCCCAATAATTGCTAACTACTTCCCAAGAACACACAAATGGAGCAAAGGTGCAAAGACCAAGCAAATGGTAGCTTAAACTTATCAAAACCCGTACTTAATTGTAACTGATTTCTTGATACATGCATGCTTTGGAAAACCGACATGCAAATCGATTTTCTCCATCAGAAATCTGACTAAAGCATGAAGAAAGCCTAATTTAATGCACTTGAAAGGTTCTTGTACTTCTCAGACAGTTAAGACATTTTCAATCAATCATCCCATAAGGAGACAACATGCTCACCTGTGTTACGATTCATATCAAATCCTTCACTCCAATTATGAAAATGCTTATTTGCATTCCCCTTCCATGCTTCTTCAAATCCAGCAAGATCATCTGGAAATGAATTTGAATGTTAAGGTTCTTGTTGACAAATACATTCAACATAATGCTTTCGGATAGTCATTGACAGCAGCAGGAACAGACCTTCATTTAAATTATGCAGAGTTTGAAGTGTATCCACTTTACCATCTGAATTAAGCTTCTTTGTAAATGAATGACCCTGCACCCAGTAAAACAACCAGAGCACCTTGTTCAGAATGATATCTCACTGTATCTTCGTTTCAGTATCCTTAAAGAGTAAATACCCCTTAAGATAGTACAAATGGTTTGAAGTCCTAACCCCGCTCTCATTGGTGGAGAGAGAATTGGTTTGACATCAAGCTATCTGAGTTAAGCTATTAATTTGAAGAAGAGATTGGGGAGAAAAAGAGTTTTTTTTTTTTTTTTTTGGGTTGGGGGTGTTGGGGGGGGGGGGATTTCAAGACCAGAAAGTGGAGGCAACACATTCAATCATTACACAACATTTACAAGCAGTAAAAGAAGACACATAAGACAACATTAATGGTTTTTGGTCATGCAAGATTGAGAACAGTGCAAGTGAAAATCTGCGATTTCCCAATGTTGAGTTGAAAATTCCAACTAGCATGCTTAAAAACACCTTTATAGTGGATACTACAGAAGCTGTTCAGTACTTTATACATGCACTAACCTTGTCATTAATTCCTCTTGAAATCCTATGTGTTGCTTGACCAGTTGTTCTATCTGCTTCTTTGCTCTCCTCAAGCAGCACCTAATACATATAAGACAACATTAAGATAAAAAAGAAATTTGAAGAATCCAACAACAAATCGGCTATCCCAGAAAAAGTTTACTTACGCCATCATTGCCGGTCCTCCTTGTTCTTGAAGAAGTATAGTACGCTCCATCAACACCACCATATGTTACTTTGCAGGTCTGAAAACTAAAACTGGGAGCCTGGGGCTGAGTCCCTTGTGCCTTGCTATGATCAGTCTTATAATTCACATCGTCATTCTTCCCTTCTGTTAGATCAACCACAGCAATCACATCAAATTATTAAGCATTTATTCCTACAAGGAGAAATAAATAGCTAGCAGCACACAAGTTACTCAAGATTCACTTACCTTCTACATCATCATCCGGATGCTCAACAGAAGGCTCTTTGCTTGACCCAGAATGCATTTCACAGTCCCCAGAATTTAGTTCTTTCATTTCTCCCTCATGATCAGATTTTAATTCTTCTATCACTAATCCCTTTGCACTATTGTCTGGTGTTATAGGCTCTTTGCTGCCAAATGGACGAGTAAAGAACAGATCCTCAAATGGATCCCCACCCCCAAACAGAGGAGGCATCATACTCCTGAGGGATCCAAAACTGCAAAAAATACTAAATGGGTCACCCGTGCCAAACGAATCATTTCTATCTTCTCTTCCCCTCTGCATTGTGTTATTAACCTATTCCCTATTATAAAAACGTCAAAAAAGAGGGGGAGACCTATTAAGGAGAGTAATAAAACCCACAACTTAAGCTTTAAATATAAAAAGGATATCAAGGAAATCAGCATGTTCATAACTAACGAGGGAAGCAAATTAAAAAGAATCACACAAGTAAAGATAAAGTTAAAATCAATATATACTGCCAGCCACAACTTAAATGTACATGCTGAATTACTCAATATTATGAAAACTTAAGAGAACACTCTAACCAAAAAAAAAAAAAAAAAACAACCATCAAACTACCGTAGTACATAGTGGAAAAAGATAAAGTAAATGTTCACGAAATCTAACTTCAATTATGATGCTCGGTTTGAATGATGGTGAGAACACTGTATATGAAGAAGAAAGTGGAAAACGCAATGATCAAATTTCCCCTATATATTAAAACATCTTTTTACGCGTTAATTCCTTATTCCTGTGAGAAAATCGCCATGGACAAAAATCTGGAACAAACTATCACTAAAAACTGATTTAGCTATAAACTATACTATCTGCATGCTACGTTTTAGCACTCTTGGTAGCAGCTACACACACTGTATATGTTGTTAGGAATGCTCGGCTGTAGGAAAATAACAGAAAATGAGAAGCGCCAGAGAGAATTACCCGATCTGATGCAATTATAAAATCAATATGCGAGAAGACGGAAATCCACGAGAGCGAGACAAAGAACGAGAGAGAGAGAGATTCGGCCCCTTGGTCTACGAATTTGAGACCCATATTTCAAATACCGACAGGCAGCTGTAGAAATTTTAATTAGTATACAAGAATGCAAAAGAACGTGACACGTGTACTCCAAATGTATTTCTTCACTAAGCTAGAATGTTCCCGTGTTGCCCCGTTACGGAATCACTTCCCCCTGACAAATATGTATATATATAGAGACATATAATTTAAAATTTAATTTTTAATATAATTATTTTTTATTATAATTTTTAATATTATAAAACTACACTTATAATAAAAAAAATATTTGTACTTAAAAAATATTAGATACAAATAGTTTAACATCGGGTTTAATATCTTAACAATTTATTAAAAAATTTATAAAAGCAAAGGATATAAACAATTTTTGCAAGGCATGAATGATATAACCAAATTTTCCATTTTTCTAATAGTTGGTTTTTCCATTTTTCTAATAGTTGGTCACACAAATACTTTTTCCTCTTCTTTTTTTTTTAAAAAATAAATACTGTCATTACACGCTTCTTAATTTCGTTCAACTCTGCAAAAAAATTTAGCCCCCTTAACAAATTGAACGAGAGTTAAAAACAAGCAATTGCGGCTGCAGATAATGAGTACTAGAGACAATTTACAGAGAGATTGATCACACACTATTTCTAGATCCGAGAGACATAAAAGCATTGTATACAACCTCCGATCAAAATCACCGGCACTAGAAGCGCGAGTCCAGGCAGATTTCATCCTTTATAACCAATTAACCTTACAACAACAAAACTACCAAAAGAGAAAGAAAGAGCGAGAGAAAGGAGGGGGGGGGGGGGGGGAAGGGGGGTGATGGGGTCATCACCAGTATTCCCACCAACTACAAGAAAAATTGCACTCTGATCTATTGGTTCTTACTTCTTACATTTCAGAAAACATATAGTTAGAACATGTTCAGCAAGCAACTTCCAGGTTGCTTTCCCCGATTTGCTCCTCTTCCTTCGTGTCATCCATGTTTATTTCTTTCTACAAGAAGAGCCCATGGGAATGAATGGTTAGGATCCCAAGTTGGCTGCAAAAGTTAGGAACGTCAAGGAACATTTGCGGGGCTCCATTTTTAACATTATACAAGGAAAATTCCAAGTTTCTTGGCATCATGCCAGGATTTGTTAGAACTCTTGAGAATCAAAGTCAGGCTTTGATGGATATTCAAGACCCTGAAGTGCTGGCATCTTTCGTATATCCTCATCTGAATAAGCAGGAATGAACCAATACCGCTTGTCTGTCCCAAATACCTATTAAGAAAAATAATAACCAGAAAATCCGGTCAATGAACAAAATAACCAGCTACATCGATCAAGACAGCCTTCATTGTTCATTTGTATGCAAGTGGACAAATATAGCTAACTGTTTTTTGTACTTTTCAAACAAAGCTGCAGCAAGAGAATTTCTACTATTTCGATTGTAAAGTGAAATAAAGAATTGTTTTCAATGAATTTTCTGTGTTGCAAGATCCTCATACGGTCGTACACTCATTTGTCTGAAGATGTAAATTCAATCCTTCATGCTAAAATGTTTAAACCTTAATTGCAGTATCTTCCTAATTGAGTCTTCTCCTTAAACACTACCCTATCCTCTCTCCATGCCACCAATTGATAAAGAAGAAGAAAATAGAAAATAGAAAAAACATAATAGCAATATATAAAAATAGTAAGGATAGGGATCTCTCTGCCACCCAGATTTCATATAATGCTGTGCTTATCTTACTCTCAGATTTACCCACTACCGAGACAAGTCTGATATTTGCCCTAAAAATTCGTCTAGATAATGTTTATTAAGTTAATGTCCCTCAAGATGACTAAAATCAAAGTGCTTTTAATTAATTCTTTATTATATTTTAATGAATCTGGGAAATAACAAATGATACAAGCAAAGAAATAAGTGAACAGAGCAACAGAAAGCAAAAGGCAACCACCTGTTCAAAATTCTTCTTTCTACCCAGGTCATACCGCCATTTTGGTGTGGTCTTCTTTTCATATGCCTGAAAATAAAAAATTAATAGATTCATAAGTAAACAGGGTCTGCATCAGCTGCACTTTCAATCACCTCCACTAACTCTGTGACATAAAACAAATAGAAGAAAGCTACAATACCTCAATGGTTGTGGTATTAGCAGACACCAACGATATGTGCATGATCAGAAACCCCAACACACTCAATGCAAATGCCAAATTCAGAACTGCAACAGTGAGACACCATTTTTTACAAAAGTGTTGAGGTAATCTATTGCATAGGTCAGAAAGATAGGTTAAAGAGGCCATACCAAAGGCAAGAAAAGTGGTTGCAAGGGTTCCCGGTGTTCCAGGAATTTCACCTTCACTAAAGAATGATATAAAATGCGGCAAGAGTGACAGTGTCACAAGACTTGTCTCAAGGAATGTGTACAACTGCATTGAGAATTAAGATCATAGTCAATAGATAGTAGGATAATTAATTCACCCCAAGTAAAACACCTGATCGAACAATGTCATACCATAATTAACAGGGTTCGCTGTTTAACACAACCAAAATTAACCAGAACCAACCAAGATCGAATTTATACATTTAGCAACTCTTTGTACAAGGAAGCCCAGTATTCAACTATATATTTCCCCCCCCCCCCCCCACCACAAAACTTTCTTAAACAATTGAAATTTATCTCATGAAAAAACATAAGCTAAAAGAGCTGTACTTCTCAATCAAGCGAAGTATACCAAAAGGACCTCTCGTGTTCTTCCAAAGGGAATTTGGTGTAGGATATAGAATCCCAGCCAAACTTTAGAGCAGACAACGAACCTAGCCAGTATAAGGCAAAAGTTCGATTGAAATTTGCCTCTTTTGTTATTGATATGAATAGGTTCTAATGGTCTAAACTAAGAAGAAATGTGAGAAAACAGCCGTCTTTCATCACATCATCAAAATAACCATGTCCACTTAGAGAGTACAAATAAGAACAGTCCATGACAACGTCAGTACAGTGCATTAGAGAAGAAAATTGGAAAATAAACATGACGCATGCCTGAGAACAACAAAATTTCAGAAATGCCAAAAACTGATGCTAAAAAACATTTCTAGGGTTACGAAGTAAAGCAAACATACCAAGAAAAGAAGAAAATACTTGTAATTCAATGCCCCAACACAATTAACAACCCAAACACAATGATGGTCCATCTTTAATATGCACCGCCCACCTGAAACAAATTAATGCACCTTATCTTTCTGTTACGAAAAAGTAACAAAACAAAATTTTAGAGAAAATGTGTATGAGCACTCACAAAAGAATTTAATACACCTTATCTTTCTGTTATGAAAAACTAACGAAAAAAACCTCAGTGAAAATGTGTATAAGCACTCACAAACAGAACAATGATGGCAACGAGGCGGCTTCAGCTGGTTGCACTTCCGACAGTATCTGATTCTTTGATTCAAAGGCTCAGACTGCACCCCACTGAATTCTGATGCATTTGATGGATCAGCCTCCCCTCTCTCCTCATCCAAAGCAGGCCTCCAATTAGGTGGCACACTACCAGGATCCGTCAAAACAACAGAAAAGTAACTCCAAAGCAACATCACCAACTACATAATGACGATGAAATGTCCATTTTCAGTGACATTCTGTTCATATGCTTAGATTCTTACACTTTCTAGAGCTAAAAGGTAAGATTATCTCATAGTTCTAGATCCCAAATCTGTTAGAATTTGTCATATTAATGCAAATATGCATGAAAAAAATAACATTTAGGACTCCAGAATTCTAATTCTTCTAAAAATGTGGTCTAAAGACACTCTCAGCCAAAAAAAAAAAGGTCCGAGACTCGTCAATATTAAAATTTCTACACCAAAAGGAACACAAGTCCCACGAGCTAGAATGTTTACGCCAACTGAACATAACTTTGGCATTTTTATTTACTTAATTTTTGCAAGGAAAGATAACCCCTTTCTACCCTGACGCCGATTTTATCAAATAAAGTTTTTTCAAATTTAAAACAAATCATTGAACTTTGCATACTTTAGTAGCTTAAAGATTCTTAAGCCAAATCTGAAACAAAACCCCACAACCCACAACAAATTTAACCCAAAATCACCCCCTAAAGGTAATGATTCTTTGAAGCTTACCAAACAATGGAACAAGATCAAGACAGCAACTGCAGTGACAGAATCAAGTCCACCATCGTACAAAACAGGACCGTAATTGGTCAAAACGACGGCGTAATAGGTGACACCAACAACCCCCAGAACCAACAAGATCATGATCGAACCCAGACCCCGTAAGGCCGTACAAAACTTGAACACATTCCAAGCCATCGTAGCTCCAGATCTATGCATGCTAAGAAACCCTAAATAAAAATTTTGTTGTGTAAACAATTTCGTCCCTTCTTATTGATTCTTTAAGCAGAAGAATGTGAGTTTAGGGTGTCTATTAGTCGGGCCGTTGAGGGTGATGGTAATAATGTTAATGTTAAGACTCTGAAAGCAAGAAAAACAGAGAAAACAGAGCTACGACTTTTCAATTTGTTAATTATAGAAGTGACTTCTATGCTTCTGCTTTCTGAGGGTTTTTTTTTTTTCTTTTTCCTCTCTTCCCTTCTTTTAATTTTTTGTCAAGTGATTTATGTGACTTGGGTTTATGAGATTTGGTATTCCATGTGGGGTGTGGAATCCAATCAATCCATTTTGTTACACAGAGCGCGTTGCCTGAAAGAATTAAAAATCAGAATAAATTCTTCTTCAACAAAAAAAAAAAAAATTTCTAAGAAAAATGAGAACAGTCCCCAACGTTTTCTAATATTTCAAGATTATAAAATCTTTTTACATTTGTATCAAGTGGGTCCACGTTTCCGCCCGGGGGGTTACTGTTCGTCTTATATTTGAAATTGACAGGGACAACGCCACAATGGTCAAAATAATAATCTTATTTACCAATAAACCGCGGCATGCATCTCAATAATCAAGGGTATTTAGGTTATTTCGGTCACTTTGGTGGAGTTCTAGCTAGGGATCTTTTATGTTGAAAATAGAAAAAAGCAAGTACTTTCTTTGGAAATCGTGAGAATTAACGATCTGGAAAATATTTTACCTAGAAAAGAATTTCGTTTACGAACGATAAATAAAATAGGGGGGTTTGGGTAAGATAATAGGTATACGTGCACACATACACATAGAGGGAAGATAGATTTATTAGGAAATTAGGATTAGTTGATGGAATTAACAACTACGTTATATTTTAAAGATGGTTAGTACGTTGATTGCTTTGTGATTATGTTAACATTTATTTTGTCTCGTTCGATACACTGAGGTTTGAAACTTGCACAAAAGAGATTAATGAATGGATTTAGATTTTTATATATGGTTTGTCATCAGCAAGATGCATGAGGTGAATGAATGATCTAACTAAAAGTCTAAAAGTCTAAATCATTATAATTATAACATAATTTATGGATCTAATGAGCATAACTCATAAATACGAATTAAATAAAAGATCAATCTTATCATGCTTTAAAATATTTAACGCTTGTAAAATATTGAAGAGTTTGAATTTTTAGTAATAAGAATTCAAATAAGAGAAGTGTCTGTTACTATCCGGCCAATAGCTTCGGTGACAGATTGTAAAGTATAGACTGTTATAAAAAAAAATTAACTTATTTCCTAACTAAAGAGTTAATTAGACCTCTACAAAATCTTTAGTTGCCTAATTAACTTTTGGGAGTGGAAGAGAATGGCATATGGCTTGGAATAGTCTTTAAGATAAATATTGTGGATATTAACTTTAATAAGCGTAGGAATTCGATTTTTTTTTATAATAAAAATAAATGTTTTCTTGGTTTCCTCTTTCTCCGATCTTTGAGCTATACTTGAAGCCAATTCACTTTATGCTTAAATTGTACAACTTATAGAACACCACACCTTTTCTAGATTCTCCCCAATTAAGATTAAGGCAATACATACATATACATACATACATACATACATATATATATATATATATAGAGTTCATCTCCTTAGGCCACAAAAGCATCTTCGGAGAGATTTTGATCAGATATAATAGAAAATCGAAGCTCGCTAATGATGATGACGACTGACAAGAACAGAACACCCATGATTTAAGCTCAAGGCTCAAAATGGACCGTGAAGGGTTAGCAAAATAGCTAGAATCATGATTTACAACGAGGAATGGTTATAAGTCCATTTCAAATACCAGATGTGAAATTTCGGTAAGAAGTTTTATTAAAGAATAATGTCACGTTAATAGAGTTGGGATACAAATTTTGCATCTCAGAAGTCTTGTCTTTAATTATTGACTCAATTGTATTTATTTCACAACATTAATAAATGAATGTAACACGTTATGCGCTACACCATTCATGCCCAAACTTTGTAGTGGCATCATTAAAATAACAAATGTGTAATTAATTAAATAATTAAATAAAACCCTTAAACTGCAGCTGGAAACAAATTATTCAAAACTTAAGAGCTTATTAGGAGGGACAAATAAAATGTGAAACATGTGATAACATGGTATGTTTTAGAAAAAAAAAATGTTAGCTTCCTTACATTTGGGAAAAGGAATATAAGACCTCTAATATTTAAAAAAGCATATAATCTCTAAATCATAATAATTTCTAGTTTATTTTAACTAAAAAAATTGTAATATTATATATGTAAAAAAAAAACACTTGTATTTATAAGAAATGATGTCTAAATTTTCCAAAATCATCTTCCTCCTTAAAACCGTGAATATTGCTACTTTGAAAATTTATAAAATTTGGGAGTTATATGTCTATTTAAAATGTTAGTATTTTATGTCCCTTTTCGAAATATCAGGGTTAATAGTCATTTTCCTCATATTTTACTATTAAAAAGAAAAAGACAATGGTGTCGTCGCTGTAATGATAATTTACAATTTGCTAGACCATTAAACATTAATGCAAAATTTTGCTTATTTAACAAATTAATTAGTTAGATCACATTCTGCAGGCAAGTTTTAATTTTCTTTTCTTTTCGAGATTCAAAATCTGAGTTGATATGCTTTCCATTTTCTCGTTTTTACCAGAAGTGCAATTTATGAATAATTTTGTTAGTCTACTCATCACGATTCATGATCACAGTTTTTCATTACTTTCTCCGTTGCGATACTTAACAAATGTTATTACGCATGATCTTTATAATTCGTATGTGTGTGTGTATGTATACGTGAAAGGGGAAAAAAAATCATTCTATTAACGTATAGTCTCCTTAAGTTATTGTGCTTAGGAATCAATTTTCATTTGGTATTTGTGTGCTTGCAAAAAGTATCCCGTAGCGTCGTGCATTTTTACTTTTGTTATTATTATTTTTATTCCAGATGAGGGTAGCAAACACATTAGCACTGCATACTGTTACTCATAAGAAGAATTAAGACATTATTCATCGACAATAGGTAATTTTTGGTCCTAAAAATATAACGCACCTGACGCTGAAAAAAAAATGTGACATATAATATATTGGGCCATATTTAAAAAAAAATACAAGGGCCAGCTAAAAATTGATGCAATCCTAAATAGATAATTGAACTTTTTTTGTTTGCTAAATGTGCCACGGCGTTATTTGACAAAAACAGGATGAAACGAGTACAAGGAACTTGTCTATGAATTCTCTGAGATTTTGCTTTAATGAATGAATGTAGTTAAACTAAAGGACTCGTGAAACATGTGAGGCAAGATCATTACCTGAGATAGCAGCTGTGTAATGATTGACAGGAGGCAAGAAAGACATGGGCTTCCTCTCAAACATTGAAGGAGCATCGAAGAAGCTAAGGATTTTCAATGCTGATCTGAACAAACCAGAAAGTTTCAAAGGCGCCATCAGAAGGGTGCATGTGAGTTTTCTACTTGGCTCAACCAATGGGAAAGGGGAGCACCGAAAGGGACGAGGAAATAGTCACAAAACTCGCCGTTGAAGGACTCTTGGGCGTTCTCAAAGCATGCTTGAAGCCAAAGACTGTCAAACTAGTGGTTTACACTTCTAGTTTGTCCGTGATAGCTTTTAGAAAGGGCCGTCCAGATGAGTTGGATGGGAATGTATCGAGTTATAATCCTGGCATCAAGATTGCGAGCTCGTCTTACGGTTCGCCAGATTATTATAGAAAAGACGATGATGCGGAAACGTGAAAAGTTGATTGACAAAAGAAATTAGGTCTTTTAATAAGTAAATTTTATTAGAAGTTCGAATAAATAAAAATACAGTTTTAGACTCTTTTTCTACTAATAATAAATATCAAGTAATTACAAAAATTGGTAAATTTGAAATATTATTTTATAAAAAAATTCTCATATATATATATATATATATAGAAAGAGAGATAAAAATCATAGAAATAATAAGAAAAATAAAAAATATTTTAAAATTAATAAATAACCATAAAATGAGTAAAATTTTTTATTCGACCACGGGGTATAATGATGCAATTGGTTCTATATTTTGTTCATCTTATCATAAATTTTAAAATGATATATTACATATCTAAAATAGATACGTATAATCTATATTATAACATTTGAAAGATACTCTACTCATTCTATACAATCATCCTCCATTAAAAGACAACCTTGGATTACTCCCGTAAACATGGCATTAATGTACCCTCGTTCATTTGCCTTTGGTTCTACCATTGATTGTCTTTTCTTTCATTTGTCTTAATGTGCCCTCATTCGTCTATATCTTTTATGTAAGAAGGTTATGTAGGACAAACAGGTACTTCCTAGAGGTGATGACTAAGGGCACAAGTGTTTAATTTATACAATATATCATTTTGAAACTTATAACGAAATTAATCAAAATCAACAAACACTTATACTATTTTACCTCGTGATCAAGCTTAAAATTTCATTTTCTTCCTGTTCATTTTTTAGTTTTAAGTTATTTTCCTATTTTTATTATTACTTTCAAATTTTTATCTTTATTTGGATATAAAAAATAAGTGTTATTTGTTTTGTTGTCCTTATTTAGATTAATAATATTTTATTATAAACAATATTTTAAATTTACCTATTTTGACAAATTCCCCTTATTTAAAATTAGTATAAAAAGGGACTAAAAACTTAATTTTATTTATTCAAACTTTTTAATAGAACTTTCATTATTCAAAAACATAATTTTTTAATTTGTCAATTTTTTATGTATCAATGTTGCCAATCTTCTTATTAGGATGCGGACATGCACCACCTCGTGATTGATTTGAATTAATTTTACCCCATCTAAAGAAGAAGTTGAGATCATAATATATGCATAAGAGATTCCTAATTAATCATTTCTTGCTTATTTTTATCTTTTTTAAAAGATTATTTTATCTTATTTTTAACGTAGGAAAGTGAGATTAATATAAAGGGTTTTGCTAAGTTAGTGCATCTATAACTGACTATCCTTACAAACTTTGCAAAAATTGATAATATGACAGTTTATGTTATATTGTAAATTATATTAGTTATCACTTAGTAAGATCCCAAAATAAGGGTAAATATCTTTGTTGTTCATACAATGCGGGGGCATGTTAAATGGTGTGGCATCTGCTGGAATATTTCTTCTTGAAAATCCTAATTCAAAAGGGCGGTACATTTTTTTGTCGGCTGAATTGACAATTGACAGAAATGTCTTGAGTACTTCTCTAGAAGGCATAGTCGGTTTTTGGCCTCTATTCTGTTTTTAGTCTTTTTTTTCTTTTTTTTGATTTATTTATTAAAAGCTGCTACCTTATATTTGACTAAGGTACAAAACACACACGAAATCATTCATGGACTCTTCTGGAGGTCCACCACCGAAAAAAAAAAAAAAAGACTGTATTTTACGTTAAAGATTCGTTAGCCAATTTCTTATTTATTTAGTGCTGCAACTGCCGTTGAAATTTTTCATCCCCTTCAATTTGGCAGGCGTTTAAATACGAAAAACATAATCGACCCTCGAAGGCGCTGTTCAATGCTACAAAGTGAAGGCTTACTAATTATAAGCCTTTACTTATGTAAGTAAAGCTTTATATATACTAATTATAAGCCCTTTTATTTTTTTAATTCTATTATATACAAATTATTACTGATATTACAATTAATATTAATAATTGATATTATATCAAATTATATAACTAGAATCACCGCCATACATTGACCACCAAAATACTTGTCTAATCTGTGTATTACGTCAGAAAATACTTTATATCCTTTCTAATATTTAAGGGTATTTATTACACTCACATTTCGTAAGAAGAGATTATTTTTAATTAATTATTAGATAATTTAGAAAGAATTGAAACTAACCCCTATAATCTTTTTATGGAGGCTCGAACACTCCATGAGCATTTCTATTTATTCTTCCCAAAATGTAAACAAATGTATGATGAGCAGCTGATAATAAAAGTACTTTCATAGCTATACTTTCTTAGTCATTGCTTTTGAAAATTCTGAATAGAGTACTCTTCGTTGGTTTCATTTCATGAGACTGGCTCACAATAATTGAAAGATCATTGCAACTCCAATTTACAATATTTATACAATGAGGGAGCTGCTAACTTACAGCTTGTTGTAAGTTACAACACTCTCAAAACTTATTGTAAGTTACAACACTCTCAAAACTTGTTGTAAGTTACAATACTCTTAAAAGTATGTAGGGCCTACCACAACAGTTATGGATCCCGTATATTTTTGTGAGTGCTATATCTTACACTAAGCTGTAAGATAATATTTCTCATATAATGATGCTTCTCATGTTTAAGAAAAAAAAATTAATTTTTTATTTCTCATCAATTTGTGGCAAAATCTATGCCTCTTTTCCATTTATTTAGTTTTTTTGGGTATTTCTCCTTCAATACTATTTGTATTTTCATAAATTACCTAAAATATTTAGGGGTGTAGTATATGACCAGTGGGGGCTGTTGTCCCCATTGGCTAAAACAAAATATTCTAAGGATAAAAAAATATATATCTAAGGTTTCTAATTAGCCTCCATTAAGTTTATTAAAATTAATCCTATGAATTTATAAACTCACAAAATTTAAACTAACTTTTAGAATTATAAAAGCTTATACTATACTTAAAAATAATGATATGTTATCATCATAAATATTTTTCTATTCTTAAAAATAAGTCAAAATAATTATAAATGTATACATTCATGGTGCATTTATATTTCATATTGGGAAATTAAAATCCGAAAGCAAAATGATTAATGGTGTTACTTCGCAAAAATAGAGCAGGAATCGGAATCGGAATCGGAATCGGAATGATAGAACCCACCACTATTTGGGAATGGGGAATGAGAGATTGATTCCTATGGAGGGAGATGTAAATCAATCTCCCATTTCTTGAACTTTTCATTCTGCCCCCAATGATCATTTAATATTTCAAAAATATTCTCTTTTAAATTAATATATTTTTATAATTATAATTAATTATTTAATATTATAAAATAATAATAATTATTATTATAATTATTATAGTTATTTATATATATTAATAATAGTAATAAATATAATTATTACTATTATTAATATATTAATACATTATTAACAAGAATATATTTATAATTATAGTTTTTGAATAAATAATCATAATTATTAATATTTTTATTATTATAACTAATTAATTAATTAATATACTATTATAATAATTAGTAATATAATTATTATAATTAATTCATATATTATTATTAATTAATTAATATAATTATGATTAATTAATATATTAATAAATTATTAATAAAAATATATTAATAATTACAATTTTTGAATAAATAATCACAATAATTAATATGTTATTATTATAATTAATTAATTAATATGTTACCATAATAGACATTTATATCACTATTATACTTAATTCTTATATTTTTTATTGTTATTAATAATTATTATAATTAATTCATATATTATTAACAAAAATATATAAATAATTATGGTTTCTAAATAAATAATCACAATAATTAATATGTTATTATTATCATTAATTAATTAATATATTATCATAATAATCATTAATATAACTGTTATAATTAATTCATATGTTATTACTTAATATAATATAATAATTATTAATTAATATATTAATACCTTATTAACAAAAATATATTAATAATTATAGTTTCTGAATAAATAATTACAATAATTAATATATTTTGTTATTATAATTAATTAATTAATTAATATACTATCATAATAATCATTAATATAGTTATTACAATTAATTCATATATTATTATAATTAATTAATTAATATGATTATTATTAATTAATATATAAATACGTTATCTACAAAAATATATTAATAATTATAATTTTTGAATAAATAATCACAATAGTTAATATATTATTAATAATAATTAGTTATTAATAATAATATTTTAATAATTATAGTTTTTAATAAATAATCACTATAATTAAAATATAAAAAATAAATTATTACAATAATTCATTAAGTACATTTTAGTAATTTGCTACAATTTAACTTATTTCAATTCTAATTCTTAGGCAAGGTAAATATATTAATGCAATCCAGCTCATTTCGATTTCGATTTCTACAGTTCTAATAAATAATTTATTCCGATTTTCATTCCTTATTCCTATTCTAACTCATTCTCATTCCTATCCATTTTGATTTCAACTCATTCTAATTTTAGTTTAGTAAACGCACCATCAAGATTTTAGTTTTAAAGCTCTTCTATTAAGTAATCTAGCCCTGGTAAATTATTTTTCTAGATCTATCACTAAAAATATTCATACTGTTAGTTCTCCATTGTACAAATTGTTTTAATGGTAAAATGATATTTTTCTATTTGATGAAAATTAAAATTAAAATAAACATGATATTCAAAATTATTTAGAAAATACATATTATTTTAATATGAAGACACTTAATCTTAAATTAAGAGAAACTTGACTCCTACAATTATACAGAGAAACTTACTTTAGACACAAAAGGAAGTATCGACCATTAACCGAAAGAGTAATTAATTGCCAAATAATCTATAGACCTTGGGTGCCCTAAAACAGCAGAAAGGACGTGGACGTGATTTTTAATGAGATTTTAAATATTAAAATGTGAGATTAGTTAAAGTTATTGAAACGTCAGATCATTACAGAGAAGACACGAAGCGGCCCAAAAAGAGCGGTAGAGATAAAAGACAAAATACTGTATTATCATTTTTTTCTCGGTACAGGAGAAAATACTTTGTTATTATCATGTACAAGTGATTCACAGATTTCATATGAGGAGCTAGAAGCACGCGGAGAGAGAGAGAGAGAGAATAACATGGACAAAAGTAGAGTCTGTGTAACAGGTGGCACAGGTTTCATAGGATCTTGGCTGATCATGAGACTTCTCGATCATGGTTACTCCGTTACAACCACCGTTCGGTCCCCGGGTATGCTTTTAGTTACTGTAATCAAAGCAAAATCTAGAGTTGCTAACACTTAAGAATTTTTTTAAATGAGCAGAACACCGGAATTCGAAAGACCTTAGCTTCCTGAAAAGTCTACCAGGAGCTTCTGAGAGGCTTAGTATCTTTAATGCCGATCTCAGCCACCCGGATAGCTTCGATGCAGCTATTGCTGGATGCACTGGGGTTCTTCATGTTGCCACGCCCGTTGATTTTGAAGACAAAGAACCTGAGGAAGTTGTAACACAGAGAGCAATTAATGGAGCACTAGGCATCTTAAAATCATGCTTGAAATCTGGAACTGTGAAGCGAGTTGTATACACTTCAAGTAACGCCGCTGTTATGTACAATGACATAGATGTTGATACGATGGATGAAACATTTTGGAGTGATGTTGATTACATCAGAAAATTGGATTTCTGGGCAAAATCCTACGCAATTTCTAAGACATTAACCGAAAAGGCAGCTCTTGAGTTTGCAGAAGAACATGGATTAGATCTAGTGACACTGATACCTTCTTTTGTTGTTGGTCCCTTCATTTGTCCTAAATTTGCAGGCTCTGTTCGCTCCTCACTTGCTTTGCTATTGGGTAATGTGAAACTCAAAATGTGCTGTGTCGTGAAAATCACGCCTGATTGAATCCACATACATTAATTATTTGTATATGCTATTGCCTTTGATTCCGCTTTTAATGTTTCATTAAAAGATACAGTGTATGCATGCTCTCCGATCAGGTAATCGAGAGGAATACGGGAATCTTCTCAACACATCAATGGTGCACGTAGATGACGTGGCCGGGGCTCATATCTTCTTGCTTGAATATCCTGATGCAGAGGGGAGGTACATTTGTTCTTCAGACATATTAACGATTCAAGAGATGGCCAAATTTCTTTCTGCAAAATACCCTGAATATCCAGTACCAAGTGTGGAGTAAGTTGCCTTCTTAATTCTTCATGATTTTGTGTCTTGTGAAATTGAGAATTTGTAAGAACTAAATTGTTCCATTCTATTTTTTGCAGTTCTTTAGCAGAGATTGAAGGTTACAAAGCACCCGCATCGTCATCAAAGAAACTACTGGATGCTGGTTTCAGGTACAAGTATGGGATCGATGAAATGTTCGATGATGCAATCCAATGCTGCAAAGAGAAAGGCTACCTCTAGGCTGCAGTGCTAAGTCCACAGAGACTAGATGTACTTTATAAATATTTTAGGTACCGGAGCTGGGTTTGTTAGGATAAGTATGTGTATGTCTAATATGAGGATGCGCATTAACTATAAAGAATTATTAGTCAAGAAGATGCGGTTCTGGAACATCGTGGATTCCTTGTGCTTAAATTTTGTCCTCACTTGTGTTTTATGCCTCAATGTTTGATTATTATGCCATGTGTGATTTGATGAGAAGAGACATGATCATTGAGGGTACTTAATCTCCTAATAACTTATTTCCATTAAAGTACGTCAAAGCCATCAACATTACAAGATGATCTATGACCTTAA
Source organism: Aegle marmelos (assembly GCA_030449875.1). NCBI lineage: Eukaryota > Viridiplantae > Streptophyta > Magnoliopsida > Sapindales > Rutaceae > Aegle > Aegle marmelos. Next base: position 1,334,660 of record JASUUL010000115.1, read on the forward strand.
GCAAAAACAAAGCTTCAAATTTGAACACATTAAAAAAAAATGACAATGTTCTCTTTCATTAACATTAAATCCATTGCAAAAGTCACATGGTATAAATCATCAATAAAAGTATCTTTCATTTATGAATAAGATAATGGTAGCAAATTTCATTCAAGTGTTTACAATAGCTCTTATTTATATTATTTATATTAATATTATAATATGTGTTGTTTATATCAATATTGTGATTTAAATTTTAGATCTATTCCCTAAAATTTTTAGTAAAAATAAAATAAAATAAAGGAGGAGGAAATAAAGAAGGAATCTCAAATATGATACCAGGTATTAAATTATTTAGATATCTATTTCAAATAATAAATTAAATAAGAAATTATAGTTGTATCCTTGGGATTCTTCTTTACGAAGATTTCTCCCATTCCTACATATGGGTTATCTTAAAAAAGACAAAAGCATTTCAAAATTGACACGGGTTCATATCCAAGCGATTCATTAATGCGCTATGAGTGTCAAATGAAGTTGAAATCGAGAAGTTAGAAGAACAAGCCACTCTTTTAAGAAAGATAGTAAATTTGATGAATCTCTTTTTTATTTTATTTTATTTTATTCATAAGTTTCCATTTTTTGGAAATTGGAATGGTAACATGTTTTATGAAGAATTACACAGTGGATTCGTGGGTTTGGGTTATATTGCATATTGCATTTGTTTCTTTACAGAATTCAGCATTACTAAACTGCGGTCTCTTGCAAATAAGTATCTCAAGCTTATCGTACAATTTGTGGTCATCAGAATGCTTAAAGTTCTCATCTTGACATTGCTTTTTTATTTGATACGGAGATATTTATTATTTATTTTAATTCGTTAATGAAGTCAAAGAAGGGTGACCGTGTTTCTCTAAGGGATAAGAATGTGTTTCTTATCAAAGATGATTCATAGTAATAGAGCATGTGAAAGATTTTGGTACATCCTGAATTCCCAATACCATGAAGATTATTTGACTATTGTACTGATACTGAAATCTGACTGAGCTGGTTATTATGATCAGGATCTTTTATAAATTTGAATGTTTGTTGTGTTTTACCTGAAATCATGAAAACAAATATAAGAGGTGCTGAAATTTTTAGTAAAAACTCTCCGACGCTCAAGTTAGATTACGATCTAACCTTTTGGAAAGTAAATATATTTTTTGTAAATTGTTAAAAGTTTTAAAAAAAGAAATTCAAAATCTTATTCTCCTTTTTATATACATTCTCGTCCTATTTCACATTTTCCTTTATTATCAATCGCTATCCCATTAAAAGTCAACCAATAAAATTTAAGAAATCAACTTATCATTATTTGATCGTAACGCCTTCTTCCTTTATTACCTGGATAACGTGCGTTTATACGTTTCAATATGGTGGTGAGCTGGCAATCGAGACCCGAATAGATATTGATCATGCGAATTGCTAGGCTAATTTTGGTTTCCTTGATCATGCGTTAGCTGCTCCTCGAGTTACTTCCCAAACATGTTGCTTTGGCGAATGACGCATGACAGTGGCACCTTTTTTGAGATCTTGTAGACTGCAGTTGCGTGTTCTAACGAAAGTCCTCACCCACCATGGTTTTAATATTTATATGATCTTCCAAAATAAGTATTAAGAATAAAGAATGTAAATCAAATGTCAATAAGATTATTTTATGTTTTAAAATTTCATCTCGCTGAACAAGATGATAAATGTTTTTTTGTTTCAAATATATTAACATTTCTTTGGATCTATTATCTAATCTATATATAGTTGTCTTAATAAGTTTTGTCGGGTAATTTTTAATTTTGAACTTCTCTGCATTCTAATTCGTAGGAGGTAGGACTTGAAAATTACATTAAACTTTACTCACCATCTCACCTAAAGCAAACTTAAAAAAAAAAAAAAAATCATCTGAAGATGTGTATTTCCAACCAAAAGTTTATGGGCAATACATGTTAGACGTAAATGTGATAAATTTTATAAGTATAGGGTCAGTATTCCGTAACATTTTTTGAATTTCTGTCGGTACGAGGAAAAATGGTCAACGAAAAGAAATAGCAGGGGTATAAGAGTATTTTTAACATCACCCTCGACCAAACAACCAGCGACGTTCGCGCGACGCGCAGGTGGTTCCCACGAATTCTAACGGCCATTCTCAGAGCGCGCCTAATTTCTCTCCCTTGACAAACGCAAACACAAATGCAGTTCTCTGTTTCCCGATTTCTCTTAATCTCTTCTCAAATTGATTCTTAATTTCTTTGACATTGTGTTTAATAATCCCATCGCTAAAAAAAAAAATAAAAAAAATCAACATTTCATAATGTCATTTTCGGATTCTGAGTCTTCGTCCCAGAGCGGAGAGTACAAATTCTTCCGCCAGTTCAGCCGTGATCGTAAGCCTCTTTCGATGGTCTGGATTCATCATTTCACATTTTGTTTTGCTTTTTATGTTTGTTTGCAAAGAAAATGTAGGCAAGGCAAAGTCATCGAAGATTTAAATTATGTGATTGGAAATCAAATGGAAGAGGACGGTTATGGCTTTTTTTTTTTTTGGGGGGGGGGTGATTCTGATTCATTGTAGTCTGTTAGTGCTTTAGTAAATATGCAAGAAAAGCAAAGCAATAAATTCAAAATCTTGAATCATTAATGTAAGGTTTTATTTTTATTTTTTCCCTTTAAAGAGGACTGTGAGAGGAGATATTGAAGCTGGTTTGAATAAGGTAAACTTGTCTTTATTGAATAATGAATCAAAGGAAGATTAAATAGGGGCAGAGAAATAGTAGTTCAAGATTTGAATTTCAAGCTGAGTAGGTAAACCAAACAGTGGTCATGGAATGTTGTCAAGTTGTATATTTGTATTGTGATTTACTGTAGCATCTGTTGTTTTTTTCCCGTAAGAGACGCAAGAGTAGTAAATAAGGAAATTCAAATTTTTGAATCGTATTTATCAAATCCAAAGTTCCAATATGCTTTTGAATCGTTCTATCTTTGGAAAGAAGAATGCAACATGAGAGACAATACTGAATGCTGGTGTTGTTTTCTTGAATCATATTTACCTACACTTTGGGTCGTGCTTATATCCAGAACCTTTGATTTATAGATTTAGTGCTCTCTCGTCTCTTATGGTAACAACATTTTTTACGGTTTTGCAAAATTCAGGATTATTGCATGAAATGCTGGAGTCAACCAATGCAGATTCAAAATCATGGAAGGTGTGTCTAATGATATGGCTGTTATTTAACTTCTATTCTTTACTTATAATTATTACACATTGTGTTACTAACATTGAGTTGTTTGGTAAGAGAGCTCTATTGTCCATTTTTTTATATACAAAGTTTGCTTTATTTCTTGGAATTGGTCTGCTTAATTCTTATTGTATTTACACCTACTCTAGAAACATATCTTTGTCATAGAATGTCGTTAGCTTATATTATCTATTTATTTATAAATTGAATTATGAGATAAGTCAATGTACAATGGCCCTCCCATCTAATTGCTGTAAGCCTTGAAATTCACAATTGTGGGAGACAATGGCCTTTTTTAAACTTCCATCTTGAAGGCAATAGCTTTAGTTTTCACAACTGATTATTCACAGGTACTTATCATGGATAAAGTAACTGTGAAAGTCATGTCTCACTCATGTAAAATGGCAGATATCACTGACCGAGGAGTTTCCTGTAAGTATCTGAACGGCTATATATTTTTCTCATTTTATAGGACTAAGTGCAACCGTGCAAGTAATGCCTACTGGGCTTACAAGTCATGTTGACCTAATGCCAAAGGTTTATAAAAAATTTGAGACTCCAATACTTAAAGTTAATTTCTTAGTAATGCTTGAAAGTGTGCATTGTTGTTGATTTTCTTTCCATCAATGGTTACAGATGTTGAGCTAATGCTAACATATCTCGCAAATATTAGTTTGTTAAGACTGCATTTAACTGGCAATTTATGTTTGTGATTGCTTCTAAAACTTATTAGTTATATTTCTGTACTTCAGTGGTGGAAGACCTCTTTAGGAGAAGACAACCACTGCCCTCCATGGATGCAGTATATTTTATCCAGCCATCAAAAGAGAAGTACTTTCATTTTTTTCCTCTTTTTTTCTCCTTTTTTTTATGTTTTTGGTCTTTTCGTTGTTTTAATGTCATTTCCTTAATCTTCTTTTGGGCCAATTTAAGCTTCAAATAAATCAAAAGTCTAAAAATTCATTAGTCACAATCTTTCTTGTACAAAATTGGTAATTTTCAGCCTTGATCTATGGTTAATTGAAGTGAGTAAGAGGCGAAACGGTTTCTTATTACAAGGTTATTTGTGAAATTCGGAAATGATTTAGTTTCTTTAGGTATGTGATGTGTGTAACTTTGAAGCTGGAAACTAGGAATCGGTTCAATATATTTGTTGGAACTAGAGAGTTCCCATGTGTTTGTCACATTTACCAAAATGATTTCTTTTCTTTTCTACGGCAGTGTTAGTGGAAAGCTTATGTCAATCAAATAAATAAATATGGTTTATGGCTTTAGCTATCATGTACTTTGGAATAATATATGAGACCAACTGGTGTCATGTTGGTAGCTGCTTTACAAATGTCTTTTACAATGGTAGAAGATATATCTTCGTCCTCTGTTCTATACATTTCCAGTATTGTATGTTTTTTTCCCTTGCAAATCTACTATTTTACCAGAATTCATCCTCCACACCATATTGCTTGCAAGTTCTTTCTGATATTTTTCCCACTCCTCAGAAAACCTGGAACCATTTTAACTATATCTGTTGCTAGCGTGCAGTGTGGTAATGTTCTTGTCTGACATGTCTGGAAGGGAGCCATTGTACAAAAAGTATGTGCAGAACTCTACTTGTCATAACCTAAATCTTATACAGCTCTCAACGTCATTATTTTTCATTTTATAGAGGCACTTCTTTTCTTTTTCTTTTCAGAGCATATGTGTTTTTCAGCACACCAATTCCAAAGGAGTTGGTCAATCATATCAAGAGTGATACAAGTGTGTTGCCCCGTATAGGAGCATTAAGAGAGGTTAAGATTTTTGTTATGCTTCCATATTGATACTTCATCCACATTACAGTGCAGTGGTTTTCTTCTGCTTTCCTTTTAGCAGGCTTCTATTTTTTCTTTTAATCTCGTTTTGTTGGCTTGCTAATATGCAGATGAATTTGGAGTATTTTCCCATAGACCGTCAGGTAGCTATAACTGTTGTTATTTAGAGTGTTGTGAATTCCATTAATTTTTACTGTCATCCATTATCTATTTACTTCTTGATCTTCAAGTGCTGCAAACTGCATTATTTTCAAATGTCTGATAAAATATTCATGAATTCATCTTACATGAGACAGAGAGTTATAACTTATTTTAAGCAGTTTTTTCCCTCTGTTTTTTAAACAATATTATTCTAGCTTCTGGTATCCCTTAAATGCAGGCTTTTATTACTGATCATGAAAGCGCACTAGAGGAACTCTTTGGTGATAACGTTGAGAATACTCGGCAATTTGATATTTGCTTAAACACAATGGCAAAACGAATCGCTACTGTTTTTGCTTCAATGAAGGTATGAATGCTGTAGTTATGCAATTTAATGGATGCTGTAGTTATCAAGAATCCTCACTTTAACAAAGTAGTGCTGTATTTCATGCGCTGTAGATTAACATACGTGGAATAGACACATTGTGTATTATGCAGCGTCCATTTAATTTTGAGACCCATAATGGCAATCTAGCAACATCCTTCACCATTTTAAATTTCCAATTTGTTCCAAAATAGGAAGAATTATTTTTTATGCTAGTTTCTTCTAGTTGGTTTTGCTTGAGAAACCTGGTTAAATCAGCATGTCGCTATTTACCAATTTCACCGTTGTAATGTAGCTTCGGGTTAAAGTCAATTGTTAAACAAGTAATTGGGCTGGAATGAAACTTGGATGGGCGCTGAATGGTGGCAGCTCTGATTTTGATTACTGTTCTGCAAATTCAAGAAAAACTTTCACTAACCTGAATTTTATTTTACCAAAATAATAGCTTCTTAACAGTTTGGCACAGTAAAAACATAGGCTCTTTAAAAGAGAACGCTGAAATTAGGTTGGACTCCATGTTTATTTATACTGTAATCTGCCTGGACTGGAAATAAATTATACCAACAGCATAAAATATTATAGTGATAAAGCAATAAATATTAGTTTTCCTTGTGGCAGCTTCCACTTGATGTTGAACATTTGGGATACATTATATAAGTTTTTCACAAGTCGAAATGGTAAATTCCTTGGATTTAGATCAATATTCTCTATTGGTTTCAGGAGTTTCCAATGGTGCGATACCGTGCTCCTAAAGCTTCTGACGCACCTACTACCACATTTCGTGATTTAATACCTTCAAAGCTTGCTACTGCTGTTTGGAACTGTATTGAGAAATATAAATCTATTCCCAACTTTCCACAGACAGAAACATGTGAACTCCTCATTTTAGATAGATCTGTTGACCAGGTTACCATTATTTTCACTTATCAATAACCTTTCTTCTTGTAATCCGCCAATTGTGCTTTCTCAACGTGATGATTTAAATGTTTAGATTGCTCCTGTCATTCATGAATGGACTTATGATGCTATGTGCCACGACCTACTAGATATGGATGGAAATAAATATGTGCTTGAGGTACAGTGATTTGTTTGTTTGTTTCCTAAAGGAATTCTTCTTCCTTTTATCTTTACCTTCCTTTCTCCATATTGTATGGAAGAATGACCTGTATTATTTACTAGGTTTCTAGCAAAACAGGTGGTCAGCCTGAGAAAAAGGAGGTCCTTCTTGAAGATCACGATCCAGTCTGGCTTGAACTTCGCCATGCACATATAGCTGATGTATGTCTCATGAATTACAAATCTTTTTTTCTTTTAAGTGTGAATGTAGAACTAACTGGCATATCAGGCTAGTGAACGATTGCATGACAAGATGACGAACTTCGTATCAAAGAACAAAGCTGCACAAATTCAACAAAGCTCAAGGTTAGAGCTGATTTCCATTTTCAGTTCTGTAAAAATGAATGTTCTCCATATGCTGAACTTTGCTGTTAAATTGTGAAAAATAGTATGTTTCCAGATCACACAATCACTGTTGTTTTGCATAAATTTCACATGCTTAAGTTCAAATTTGTGTAGAGATGGTGGAGAATTATCTACACGTGACTTGCAGAAAATTGTTCAAGCTTTGCCACAATACAGTGAACAAGTTGACAAGCTTTCTCTTCATGTGGAGGTTTGTTCTTGTTATATAAGTGCCATTTTCTCATTCAACAATATATGTCTAATTCTACTGAAATGAGATGCAGTTAGCCATCTACAATGAAAACGGATAAGGGAATGTACTTTTCCTATTGTTTGCGTAGTTATGATTATTAGTGGCAACAGAATCAGGAAGTGGAGAAAAAATAAATGTACAAGTATTCTAAACTATTCAGACAAAGTACTTTATCTCAAGGAAACAGAAATTATTCAGAAATTATTTTATACATTTTATATAAACAATAACAGAAATACAGTGAAGTTTCTTGTCATCTTGAAACTCATGCTACTCAGATAAGGAATTTTTTTATTGTTTAGCCTAATGGCAACTCAATGGCCTCCCGACCATTTTGAGTGGGGTTCAAACCTCAGACATCTTATTTTCAACACTGGATATTTTAGTATCTCAACTAGACGGCACTCATAATTGGGATATGGGATTTGAAATATACAAAATATTAGTCAAACGACTGTTTGACAGCATTAGAAACATTATGCAGAATGGTTGAAATTAGTACATTTATGCATTTATTAAGATGATTTCTCAGTGATTATTACACCTCAGATAGCTGGAAAAATTAACCGCAAAATTAGAGACATCGGGCTCCGAGATCTTGGACAACTGGAGCAGGATCTTGTATTTGGAGATGCAGGGGCAAAGGATGTTATCAATTTTCTAAGGATGAAGCAGGTGATGTAGCACGAAGTTGTGGTTAGACATTATTTTCTTTCTCTACTGCTGGGTAATATATTGGTTTTTCATTTCTTTCTCCTTTCAGGATGTAACCCCTGAAAATAAGTTGCGTTTGTTGATGATTTATGCATCTGTCTATCCTGAGAAGTTTGAGGGTGACAAAGCATCAAAGCTTATGCAGGTAGCTATGGAATTCCTTGCATTTTTGTTTCTTTATTATTATTGTCATCATTTTATTGTTACTTTTAAAATGCTACTAATATATCAATGAACTTTATTCTAAGTAGGCACACTGACATCTAGTTCTAGTATACACTGACAAAACGAGGAATGAGCTAGAAACTCAAGTGGGAATATTTTGTTTAAGAATGGAAAAATAGAATAGAAGGTTCAATATTACAACAGATAATAAAAAGAATTATGTTGAAATTTGTAACAAGAACTTTTTTTTTTTTTTCAGCTGGCTAGATTGTCATCTGAGGATATGAAGATTGTGAATAATATGCGGTTGCTTGCAGGGTCATTAAATTCCAAAAAGTCATCTACTGATTTCTCTCTTAAGTTTGATGGCCAGAAGGTAAATAAGTTAAAACTTTTCAAATGGATGCTAGACTGGAGTGAGGTCGTCCCTTCACAAAGCGCTTTATAAAAGTATGGCGATAGTTAATATTTCTTGGGTTTTGGTTACCAGACAAAGCAAGCTGCAAGAAAAGAGCGGCCCGGTGAGGAAGAAACATGGGCACTGTTTAAATTTTATCCCATCATAGAGGTAGTCACTCTCTTACCTTTGCCTTACCTTTGCCTTCCTGTCCTGAACCCTCTCTGTGATTGATTTTGGCAAGTGCATGCATTTATCCTTCTGCCATTATTCTCTATCTATTCCAGTTTCGGAGTTGAGTATAACTCAAAAGAAATTTGCCTGTTGTGTGTTGTGTTTTGATTGATGCCAGAAATTTGCCTGTTGTGTGTTGTGTTTTGATTGATGCCATCAGATGACGTGATTTATGTCTCAGGAGCTCATTGAAAATCTTTGCAAAGGTGAACTACCTAAGAGTGAGTATCCATGCATGAATCATCCAAGTTCAGCTGAACAAGAATCCACCTCAAGATTCTCAGTTCGGAAAAAGGCAGCTCCTGCCACTGCCTCCCCTTCTGAGAAGAAAACTGGTCATTCAGTAAGATCAAGACGAACACCATCCTGGGCAAAACCTCATAATTCCGATGATGGATATTCAAGGTATTCTTACAGCTTTCGAGTTGAAGGCTAACTCCATTTGAATGAACATTGATGATATCTTTTGATCTTTCTTCATGGACTATTTTGGACCTTTTACATGTTAAACCCCTTTTGTGCTGGGATCTCAATTTCTTTTTTTCTTTTTCCTTTTTTTTTTTTTTTTGTGCTGCCTCTTGCAGTGATTCAATTTTGAATCATGCAGTTGCTGACATCCGGAAAATGGGACAGCGTGTATTTGTATTTATGATTGGTGGAGCAACTCGTTCTGAGGTAAAATATCTTGTGTAATTTTTTCTCTAAATACTTCAACATCAGGATGTAGGTCTCACCTATTGTTTTAATGATGATACCCGACTGCATTTCAAATTTACTTAATGACCAGCGTTTTGCTGATGCTTCTGTTTTCAGCTGCGAGCTTGTTACAAACTTACGACAAAACTAAGGAGGGAAGTTGTCCTAGGTTCAACTAGTTTCAGTGATCCCCCCGAATATATTTCGGTAATACATGATTATTTATCAACTTCTTTTTCATTTTTTTTTCTTTTTTGCCGCATAAGCTCTGTCGCATTTGAAGGCTAGACTAATTAAACTTTGGCAAATAATGTACTTCTTATATTTTATCAATCCTGAGCTGCAACATTTTCCTGATCTTGCAGAAGATGAAGGTGATCTCAAATGGAAAAATCTAAATGGGTAGGCTCAAATTCCTCGGCATTTAAGTTTTTGCTCAATGCCAGGAGGTTGGCCATCTCATTTTGAGATAATTTTTTTTCATGTACAACTTGCAAGTGAACTAGGTTTCTCTGTTTTTGAAAAGCCATGGCCTGGCTGTTTAGCGTAATTAAAGACCCAACCAGAACCCAGCCGCTATGCGGTTTATTCTGTCAGAAGCAAGAAAAATACACCAATTCCCTCCCAAATTTTGTTAGTCGGGCATTAGGATGTCCAACGGAGCAACTTAGCTTGTGTACAAAACTATATCATTTGGAATGAGTCGCTTGTTTCTCTGTAACATTTTTTATACATCAGTTTCGTTTGTTTTTGTTTCTCAGTCTCATGCTCTCAACGCAAGACGCGTTTTAATCTCAATTCACGTGGTTATACAAACAAGGCATTAATATTATTACGTACCGAAGAAATTGCTTTAATTCGAGACTAAAATCTAAAATGCGTTTACATCGTTGGAAACGAAGACTTACGACATTGTAAACACGTCAGGCACTTGAATCCCACATTTCGTGCGATTGACTATTATTGTTGGTACAATGCTTCCTTTATGGGCTTTTACCCAACATTCAGCCCATAGCCCTTGAGGATCCAAAATTTTATACGTCTAACGTCTCGTTGTCGATGTACTGCTACTAAGTGAGTCCCTCCAAAATCATAAAACCCCCCTCCCATAGGTAGGACGCAGTGCTGTGATAGTCGTCCGGGATCAGTGAGTGCAGAAAGGACGGTGTCCGAATCTGAGACTAACTCGCGCCATTTACAGTCTCTCATTCTTCTTCGTAAGTCTTATTTCTTAAGAAAAGCAAATTCTGTCAGTGTCACTATCCATCATCATAAGGTTCAATTCTCTACAGTTGCATGCAAAATGGATCCAGTTCTTTCAATTACGGTGGTGTCGGTGGTTCTCGGAGCTCTGATCGCTTATATCTTCTTCAGAAGTTACTTCACTAAGAGAAGATCCGAAATCAAATCCATCGCCAAACCGGGGCTCCAACCCGATCACCAAAAGAAGCCTTCTAAGCCTTCTCAACCCATCTCCAAAAAATCTCACTCCAAACCTCACTCACACTCTCACGCCGATAAGGTATTATATTCTATTCTCTTCTCTGCTTGTAACATTCTTTCATTCTAATTATTTGTTTTATTTATTTTTTTTAAAAAAAGAATCATTGGCCGGTAATTTTGACTGTCTAATGTAACCGTAGGATCAAAACAAGCGACATCATCCGTTGGATGTTAATACTCTCAAAGGTCATGGTGATTCCGTCACTGGCCTTTGTTTCTCCTCAGATGGAAAGTGTTTGGCGACAGGTACGGTGCTATCAAACCAATTAAGTTTCTAAAACTAAGAACATGTGAATTATGACCGGTCCTATTAGAATGAATGAATCGGATAGAATCTTTGAAATTTAGATTTTTTTTCCTGTAATTCTTTTTTTTTTTTTATTAAACTAGATAGGCATAACTATCAATTTGTTTGGTTTGTCAGTAGATCAAGAGTAAACTTGCCTCCAGGCTGCTGTAGAATAAATGGTTCTTTAAAAGTTGGCTTATTAAGTTTTTGGCTAACTTGATACATTATGTATGCGAGATTGAGGTTGTACTGATCCACAAATTCTTGTTTTTGCAAACAGCTTGTGCTGATGGAGTGATCAGGGTGCATAAGTTGGATGATGCTTCAAGCAAAAGTTTCAAGTATGAATCTGGCATCTTTGTAACGTATTCAAAAATAATGTGTGTTGTTTGTTTGTCCTCAAGTTTTTTTTTTTTTTTTCCTTTCCTTCTTTTCTCTTTTAGGTTTTTGAGAATCAATTTGCCACCTGGAGGTCCTCCAACAGCTGTTGCTTTCGCTGATAATGCAACTTCTATAGTTGTTGCAACTCATAATCTGTCTGGCTGTACATTGTACATGTATGCAGAAGAGAAAGCCATATCTACTAATGAAAGTAAGCAGCAATCCAAGCTTCCTGGTCCAGAAATCAAATGGGAAAATCACAAAGTCCATGACAAAAGGGCTATTCTGACACTTTTTGGAGCTACTGCTACTTATGGTACTGCTGATGGAAGTACAATCATCGCTTCTTGCTCAGAAGGTATAATTCCTTTATTATTATTTTTTCTTTGGTTTGTCTAATCCTAATAGCCTGCCTAATCCACCTCAATTCAGGACCATACAAATTCTAGTCCGTCTATTTGCATTTTCCTCTCTTAACAATTTCTCTCTGTTCGGCGTTCTTAGGAGCAATTATGCATTGTTCCTGGCCTTTGACTTGTCTCTTCTATACAAAAAGCAGTCATTATTACTTTTTCAAAGATACATCCACCTGTTTTGGATCTGTTTAGTCCTGTTGGAGTAATGGCGCCTTACTTCTGCTCGTTTGTTGCTTTTTAGGCACTGATATCGGTATTTGGCATGGAAAAACTGGAAAACTTTTGGGCAATGTTGACACAAATCAATTGAAAAACAACATGGCTGCTATATCTCCGAATGGGCGTTTTCTTGCTGCTGCTGCTTTCACGGCAGATGTGAAGGTGAATATTGCTGATATATTGTCATGTGGCTTTGACAATATATAAAATAGAGAATGTTTTGAACTGGAACTCATAGTATTTAACTTAACTGTAATTAATGAATCTGCTAGTTACATTTGTGTGTTTTCATCTATAGGTGTGGGAGATTGTATACTCAAAGGATGGTTCAGTCAAAGAGGTTACGAGCGTTATGCAGCTTAAAGGGCATAAGGTTAAGTGATTTGATCAAATTTTACATTCTTGAGATCAGCCATGTCTTGCAGTGTTGTTTATTCATGCCTTTTCTTTCTATCTTTCTTTCTTCTCTTTTATTCCCGTTTCATGCTTCCTAGATGTTCTCTTGTGAAATACACTTCCTTGAGGGGTATAAAGAAAACAACTACCAAGAAAACCATGTCTGAAGCATGTTTCAGGCACTTCTTGCTATTGATGCAAGAATTTACTTTAATGAAAATGCTGTTTTAACTGCTAAGTTGATGTTCCATCTTTATTGACATCTCAAATTCTTGATGCAGTTTTGTAATTAATATGTTGCTAGAAGGCCTAATTTTGATATTCACTTTGGATCATGCAGAGTGCAGTTACTTGGTTGTGCTTTGCACCAAACTCGGAGCAGATTATTACAGCCTCAAAGGATGGTACACTGCAAGTTTGGAACATCAATGGTTTGTAATTCTGTCCAGTTTTTTGTCTTTTAGTTATGCTAATATTCACATATTTCACTTGTAGCCTCAGCCACCACCGTGTCCATGCACTTACTCATCTTCACAAAAGGTCATCTGCTAAGATAATCTGCAATTAATTCACATGCTATTCACTTTGTTTATGTCAGTTGAATGCTGGTGCCACCAGAGTGGATGATGGTATTCACATGGTAGTGCATCTTGAATTGAGTTCAAACACTTGAAAAGCTAGTAGATTCCTAAGTGGTGTTAATATCTGAACAATATTAAATTTTTTTATGAGCATGAGATGCGGCAGTTTCACCTTTCATGATGTAGTTCTTGATTATTACTTCACATCTCTACTTGCCTCTGAAAGGGAAGAATTTCTATAAATACATGGATAAAGTTGTGATGTTGAGATTGAATTTTCTTGCTTGAATACAAATGGCATCTGCATATTCCTAAGATGATCTGTGTGCGCTTGCATTGTTTAATGCTGTGTGTGCTGACTTTCTACATCCCATTTCTGTAGTTCGATATCATCTTGATGAGGATCCAAAGACTTTGAAGGTGTTTCCAATTCCACTTCAGGATTCTAATGGTGCTACATTGCAATATGATCGGCTTAGTTTATCATCTGATGGAAAGATATTGGCTGCAACACATGGTTCAACATTGCAGTGGCTAAGTGTTGAAAATGGAAAGGTTTTAGACACAGCTGAGAAAGCCCATGAGGGTATGTCCAGGCATCAAGATTTCACGCTTTATTTAAAAATTTTCCTTACACTTTGTGCTCCTTTGCAAGCCTAATTATTAGTTTTTAGTTTTCATCAATTGTTTTGCCTTAGTACAATTCTACCTTGCAGGTGAGATCACATGCATGGCTTGGGCACCAAAGACAATTCCAATGGGTACATCACCTTCTTTGCTTAATACCTCTTGTATTTTTTTTTTTTTATGTTACCTAATGTATTGGAATATTCTCTTCCCTTGTGCGGATCTGTATGTATTCAAAGGTTTGGAACTATGAGTTATTCTGATCGATCTGGCAGAAAGCCTGTCGCTTTACTGGGCAATCATGGCCCACAAAAAGCACCACGTAATACCTTTTAAGATAACCCTTGACAATTATTCTCTTTTGATTTTTATAGATATACGCAATTCTTTTAGCCTTGAGATATCAAGTACTTAATTGATATATAATATTGCAAAGTGTAAATATCTTAGCCTGGACAAAAGATAGCCATTCCTGACACCTGATTTACAATGCATGCTCTTGCAGCTCTTTGGTGATATGATTTCTTGGCTTAACTTGAATCGTCTGCTTATTTGTCCTTAAGTTTTATTCTGTTATTTTGGCTCTAGATGTCTATTTGAATTGAACACACATAATCTTAATTGTCCCATCAGGAAATCAACAAGTCTCGGTTTTAGCAACATCCAGTGTTGACAAGAAAGTGAAGTTGTGGTTGGCGCCATCACTTGAGTCATCCTGAAAGAATCTTTCAGTTTGCTGATATCAGGCAATGGCAATGAAGTTTCTTATCTGACAAGTGGCTGCTGCTTTTATTGACCTCAAAAGTTTTGAGCACTAAGTCCTTCGAGGTTCAACAGTTTAGTTTGCTTATTTCTTAGAAATTGCTTGGTAGAGACCTTCCACCTCAGAGGTAGAACGGGAATGTTTTGTGAGGACAAATTGCAAGAAAAAGATAGTTGTTACATGACTGGCAGAGTTAGATTATGCACAAGTAGGAAATCCTATGTTTCAGATAGTAATTACCTGTTTTCTCACTTTGCTTTTATTTGCCATCTACAGCTTTAAGTTATTGCCAATTACTTTGGGTGTGATTTCAACCCTTTTGGTGATGGAGCAACCCCTTTTAAAAGGAAGAAGTGACCCATCATTTCTTATCTAGGTGTCCATCTCTATCATTCTGAGCAAAGCTTGGATCGGAGAGAGATCATACGCATCCCGGCTATTTTAATAATTTTTAGGGCAGGCTCAATATATATATATATATATGTATATTCTAAAGCTTATGAATATATTTTTTGAAAATAACAAGTGCACATTAAGACCTGAGTTCAAGCAATGCTACAAGTGCTTTGGGGTTTTAGCAATAAAACAAAATTTGAAGCTTCATGGGATGAAATGATTAAAACTCTCAGGATGGCTGGAGAGAGAATAATGAAGCAGTTTGCACTGAGGAGAAGTACCCTTTCAAAAAATCTCCCTAATTAACTATCTTTACTACTTATAATAAAGAAATGTTTCTTGGTTTTTGATTCTTGAATTTGGAAAAGTGATTAAATTTTCCGAACTGGAGGAAATAAAACGCAATTGTTTAACTTTTAATTAATTGATTCTCAAGTTTTTAAAAATTGTTGACGTGTTAAAATATTATTAGTTGGTAATTTCATTTGGAACATTAGACATACTTTAGAATTTCTTGCGATAAGTGTTATAGGTAAGAATGATAAAATACGGTTTTTTTAAGGTTAGGCTTAATTTTAGAGAAAGTATAGTGGTTGGATTTGGGGTAGACTTGAGTTGAGCTTACGCTTTTAGTTTTTTTTTTTAATTTTTATGAACTTAAAATAAATTAATAATTAATAAGTTATTATAATTAATAATAAATGTAAAAAATTAAATATTTTAAAATAAGATAATAAAGAAAGAAAATAAAGTAAATAAAAATTTATTTTTAATATTAAATTTTCTAATTCAACATTCTTTTAACTAATGCACTTTGATAGAGAATTTAGTATGATAAATTTAAGTTTTTTGAATTATCATTGAGTCATAAATTAGGGATTTAATTTTTTATTTTCTATTATTTTTAGATTTTGACTATTATTATAATTTATAAAATTTTTTCAAAAAAAGATCGGGCTTGTCTAGACGCCCCTTTCCAAGTCCTCATGTCCAGAGCTGGGCCAAAAGCTCGTGAGTTTAGACCGAATCAGCCCAAAGTTTTTGCCCGCTCCAGTTGCTAGCATTAAATTGGGATGTGCCAATTTTAGTTAGCTGTGTTGCCGCATATCCATTTCCGGACGCCCTCGCCAAAATAAGGCTCAAATTAGTCGTGAAACTCTATTGGAACCGTTGGATTTGAATCTGTTTTTGTTATTTATTATTTATTTTTTGAAATCTGCAAAAATAATCCAACTGCTATAATCTTTTGATTGGAGTAAGAGATCCTTTATTACAAATGGACTGATATATATGGAGAAATTTTATAATAAAAGATTTATTACTTTAATAAAATAAGAAATAAATTAAAGGATAAGAATATTATACTTTAATACATTCTCCAATAATTTATTGAAATTTATATTTTTTTAAATTAATCTTTATCATATTAAAGTAAAGAATTCTTCGTTTCTAACATTGGATTTAAAAATTAGTTTAAAAAAAAGAAGTCATTTTGTATTTTGTTATCGAGTAAATGGTGAATAGGGCAGGGTTATGTTAACAAAATTAATATTAGCAGTTATTAATTTCAACTTAATACGTTAAAGTGGATCATCAATATACCTTTTGAGTTCGGTCATACGCAAATATATATATATTTAAAAAAAAAAAAGAAGTTGTTTTCATAGCATAGGATTTTCCACCCTTAGCATCAAATATTCATATCAAATGTGTTAAAATTTCGAAGGTTCACACATCAGAGTATGAAAACTTTTAAGCATATTGCATTTGTGTAAAAGTAACAAGAAATATTGTTATTCATTAGAACCATCAATATTATATAGTGTGATATATTTAAGAATCTCACTTTTATCATTGATATTCTATTTATACCCTTATTACCACTGCGAGGTATACGTAACTTATCAAGAAACTGAGTAGTGACATATGATAAAGATATATTGCCCTGAAAACAAAGGTTGTAACACTCTCTTCCTCTATTAATATTATGATAGCTGAATATTCTGTTTTTGATTTGGTTAATTAATGAAAATTCTGTTTAGAGATTTGCAAGCAAGCCAGCAATTAGAAGCTGAAAGGCGGAGACTAACAAGGCTAGGATAAGCCGGTTCCATAAATGTACGTATTCTCAGTGCACAGTGGAAGTGGATAACAAAGCATTGTTCATTGCCCTGCGATGAAGGGCCAAGAAAGGATGGAATGCCGCGGACCAAAATCTCAATCCAAGGAGTGTATGGTGCTGAAAAACAAGTTGGAGCTGTGCATTTTCTAATGGTGGCCCCATTCTGTAGTTGTATGAGACCCATCCGCGGATCCAGTTGTCGAATTGAAATCACCGTCTACACTCTACAGCTCAATGTTTCAAAGAACGTTCTCCCCAACTTGGGTTTGAATCTTGAATTTGTTACTTACTTTTAATAAATTATTTATTTTATAATTTTTTTTCAGTAACAGTTTTTAAAAGTACATAAGAAATTATTTTTTTATAAACAATTTATTTAATAAATTACTACACATTTTTAAAATTTTCATTATAATCTTATTATTTTAATAAAAGACAATTATATCTTATTTATCTATAAATCATAATATATAAATCATTAGATATCATAATATCGTTACAATTTAAGAAATTTTATTAAAAAAATTAATATGAATATAATACATATTACCTTTATTTAGACTATGTATAATTATAAATTTATACCATATTTTATGTACCAAATTATGAAATTCTTTAATTTTTTTTAATTGAGTTTTTTAATGTAACCTTACATATTTAAAGAAAAAAAAGGTGTGTCTAAATAATTTATTAAACATACTTTAAAAATAAAAATGTAATTTAAACCTATATCTATTTTAGTTGTTATGTAATAAAACAAGACTTTCGTAATTAAATTTACTAAACACAAGTATTCTATTTTTAAATTCACAACAACCATAACAACACAATTTACTAAATACTAAACTACTTTTTAATCAACAATTTATTTTATCCGCACAGTACAAATTATTTATTTCAT
Source organism: Aegle marmelos (assembly GCA_030449875.1). NCBI lineage: Eukaryota > Viridiplantae > Streptophyta > Magnoliopsida > Sapindales > Rutaceae > Aegle > Aegle marmelos. The sequence goes on from JASUUL010000115.1 coordinate 1,352,759, forward strand.
CAATCTCTGCAGTCCCAACTAACCCTAAATCAATGCATATGGCAAAGGGACTACAATACCATAACAAGAAGATGAAGAATTGAGCGTGAAGAATGAAGTCATGTGACCTTTCTTAATTAAGGTAGCGTAACAATATTGTACAAAAACCTGAATAAGGAGTGCGATGGGAACGAAGAACCAATACGGCTAATAGCAATAGACTTATAATGGGAATGTAAAGGAACTGAGTAATCGAAAGTTGAGAGATACAAAGACTGCCTTTACTCAGTAGAAGCCAAGCGAACAAAAGGACAAAGCTTTGATCTCAGGGCACCCAAGATTTATTCTTCAACGTGAGTTAATCGTAAGTTATTTGAGCCATAACTCTCTTCTACTTGTCTATCATTAAAAATTAAAACACTTCCTTGGATGAGAGAATTTCCCTTTTTTCTTGTCCGACAATCTATACAAATTAGAAAAAGACTGGTTGAGAGTAACTTTGAATAATAACAATATACGCCTGCCTCTAGCCAAAGGATAGTGTGGAATTGACAATAATAAGCTGAAAACAACATAGCGAAGAGATATTGGTACTGAAATTGGGTTATTAACAAGACAAGCCTGTACTGAACTGAAGTAAAAATACAGACAAGGAAAACCAAACTTAATGCACTGCATCTGGCTGTCTCCCTGGTGATGAGGCTAGGAATTCTGGTGAGCCTTTATACGACTCATTTATCCTGAGTAAAGTTGGAAACTTGGACTGCAAAAACAAAACAAGTAAACAGAGCATGTCATTATATCAGCTGGCATGGCAAAACAAAGTAAAGAGATCACATAAAATGACGACTGCACTTTACAAAAGCCTGCACTAATGGATCCGTGAGATATGCCACTGAAAGTCATGATACTTGAACAATTTGTTGGTTTCAAAATACTAAACTCCCCAGCATCAATGTCCTCAAACATACACTAACATATAATAACCAAATATGTAAAGTTAAATTCAAAAAAATACAATACATTACTATCTTCGTATCCCAAAATTCTTCAATACAGCATTCAAGCTCAGAAGCATTAACATTGAGAACTATAGAATAAAACTTGTACCTGAGTCACAAAATAAGGAGCATTACCATGTCAATATTAAACCTTGTAGTAACAACAGCAATTTGTGGGGCCAAAAACACATCAGCCTGTAAATGACAACCTATATTAATTTTAGTTTTTAGGTGTTTGGCAGCTGAACAAATGACAATGGAGGTATTATAAAATCATACTTCATAGTTAAGTATACAATTATCATGATGTACAAAATTATTGGTCGATTCAATGAAACTCATCAAATTAAACTCCTACTTAAACATTCAATCATTCTCAAATATGGGCTACAGATTTGTTATTGGTCTGCCATAGACTAAGATCTTAACCTAACTTAGAAAGTCAAATCTGCGGATGCAACAGAGAACGATCTCCCCCCCCCCCCTTTCCCCCTGCAGGAGGAACCAAAAAAAATGACGACTCTTTTCTGTCAGTTTTTCTATATTTTTATTTTAAGAAAATGAAGAAATAATAAAGAAATGGACTTCCTGTATAGAATAAAAATCAACCAAGTAACGATTATCTTGATGGCAAACTTTTCATTTCACAAATGTTTCGGACATAATCATCAGATGTAACTTTCAGGTATTAATGTAAGTTGTATAAATATTTCATCAGCAGGCAATGTGCATATCAAAGACAAAGAAAGGGGTTACAGTGCAAAAGTGGGTTTTAATGATCAAAGATAATTATACAATTATCAAATCATCCACCTTAAGTTTATTAAGTTATCAAAGATACTAAAAAAGTTTGAACTCGTTCAATTTTCCATCCTAAGTTTGTAATTTGTATCAGTCATCGGCCAAAAAGACATAATTACCCTTAAAAATTTACAAAACAAAAGTAAACACAAATTAAAGCAGTAGTTATTTTGCAACTGTAATATTGTTTTTTGGTGGATGGTTGATACAAATTACAAATTTAGGATAGAAATTAAACAAATGCAAACTTTTGTAGTATATTTGATAATAAGGTAAACTTAAGGCGGATGAATAATAATTTCCCTTGATAAAGTTAGAAGTTCTCTAAATGACCATGTACACATCTTCTCCTGTGGCATACTTGGCAGCAAAATCTTTCAGCAACTTCTCAAGAGCTGCACACAAGGATAATATAACTGATATTAGTACCACAAAATGTGCTCCTTCGATAGTTTGACATAAAGGCAATATGATCTCTTTCGAAGAGACATGGGACGTTGAGCGAAAGGAACTTACCTATATAACCTTTTTCTATGTGAGTCTGAACCCATAAAATTTGCTCATCAGGACCAAACTTATCCTCAATATATTTCTGTAAAAAGAAAGCAGTAGAGAAAGAAAACTGAGTTACTTGATGAAATCTACAAATACACAATCAAATTTAATCATGCAGAAACAGTATGTACCAGCAAGGACAGCATATGAAGAGGCTGCATGCTAGAGCTGATTATACTGGCAGCCTGTGCAGTTTGGCATAGAAACAACATATCAAAACTGAATCAGCATAAGTCTCTCACTTTCACATTCTCGGCAACGAAAACAAGTACCAGAAAGAGATTTCACAACAGTTCTTCTTACCTGGAGATTCAAAGCTCTTTTCTGGGGATCAGCAGGTAAGAGAGCTCTTTGAGGATACTTTTCTTCCAAATACTAACAGCAGATGCCCCAATACAACCAAAAAAAAAAAAGTCAAGATCATTTTATGGTTGCTAAGCATATATAGAAATTAACGAGAGCTCAATTCATCCTATCATTTTAAGACAGAGAGCACAAACCAACAAGATTGCATAGGAATCTGAGACCACCACATCACCATCAACTAACACCGGAACAAAATGCAGAGGATTTAATTCCTCAAACTCTGAAAATCAATAAATCAGAAATAACATAACATACGATTTTGTTTTATTTTATTTTATTTTTGGGCATAGGAATACAACATACATTATAGTATCGGAAATTTTCATAGCATGGCACAATACCAGTGATATAAATATAAATAAAAAGGAAAAAGAATTATTATTATCATCATCATCATCAAAATGTTTACCGGGACTAAATTGTTCCCCTTTTGAAAGGTCCACTGCTTTATATTCATAGATAAGACCTTTAAGTTTCAAAGCGAAGCGGACGCGCCAAGAGCAAGAGCTCTGCCAGTACGAGTATAATACAAGCTTTGAAGACGATGACGAATAAATACCAATATCCATCTGCAACAAACTAAAAGCAACAAATAAATAAATAAACAAGCTCGTCCTTATTGCAGGAAAATCAAAACCCAGAATTTCGCTTTACTTTACACATCGGCATTTGTGCAGTAAAGGAACGTTCGTTTTAGGTTGAAAGTGAAGCCCTAATTTGATATTTGAATGATAGGGTGAAACGGAAAAAGGGAGATACCTGATCATCGTCACCTGTATCCGTCTCCATGATATCGATGATTAACCAAGATACCGAACACTTCCCTCGATTGCTCAACGCGCCAAGTGGCTAGGCTTCAACTAAAACTCGAAAATGATTGTGGAGTTAAATAGTCAACTCCGTCTCTGACCATTAAACGGCACCGTTTTGCTTATTTATTTTTATTCCTTATTTACTTTTCTTGTTTTCTATTTACTTTGCAACACCTTTCGATTTTGGGTAGACATTGCAAGTATTGTATATACTTTTCAGACAAAGTCGAATTTCATTCAATTCAAGAAAATTCTCTGAACAAACAGATGATGTTCGTTTTTCATAGAGATTTGAGAATGGTATTCATTCATCCATCTCGAATTTGATAGTGTAATTGTGGCTTCTCTTATTTATAATTCTTCCATTTACTAATGATTTCGTTTAATTAAAATAATAATCAAATTATAAGTTATTATCTTAATTCACTTATTTTTAAAAGTCACAAAATTATCCTTGGTAACTACTTTCTCTCTCAATTGTAATAATGCCAAAAACTAAATTAATTTCTCTTGCGTTCAATTTTTCTTTTTCTTTTTAATTCTTTCTTACTAAATAAAATTTTCTTTCTCTTACTTTTTGATATAAAATTATCAGATTATCTGTTATTATTATTATTATTATTATTATTATTATTATTATTATTATTTTGTTTAGATTACAAAATGATGAATTTGTTAAATTTTGAATAATTTCATTTGTTATATGCAATATTTACTTCATGTACTATTATAAATTTTGATAGGGAAATGAGACGGAGGGAGAAGGTGAGAGGCTAAATAAGTAATTGATCACTTTATATTTACACTATCAAGTTTTTTATTTGAAAAAATGATAACATACGAATTTTAATATATTCAAATAACCCCTCCATGTAAAAAAAATACACATTCTAATTTAGTATAATAGAGTGCATAGTTTTCTCATTTTTTAGAATGTATATATTTTTTTTATATTTAACTTTATCCTTAAGTTAATTAAGATAAGAGATAAATTAAAAACTAGACGAAGCACGCACTCTAATACAAGTTATCTCTTGCTTCAATTACTACTGAAAATTTGCATTGAAAAATTATTTTAATGAAGCATGAAATCCCTCGCCCGAACATTACCGTATAGCCGTCACACTTTAATATAATAAAATGCAGAAATACTGTTGCATTATATAGCTTATTAGAGTAAACGGAAGAATATATAAATATATACACACGCGCGGTTAGGGGTACAAATTTGACTGCGGGACAAGAGGGAAAATGAACATCAAACAAAAGAGTTCCCAAAATATGAAGTCGTTTTCCGGTACGAGGCCTGCACCGTCCGAACATTTCACATCCTCCAAAGTTTGAAAAGTTCCGACCATAATACATACAAGATGACAGAACATAGCCAATTCCATACTGAAGCAAATTCTACATTATAAAACCAGCAATGACATAAATCCCCATATCTAAAAATGCTGAAATGTTTTTTTACATCCACGAGACCAACAAGAATTCACATTTACTGCATATACAAACAAAATGAACACAGCAAAAAGGACAACATAACTTCAGTCCTCATGTTTTGGCTCACTTTTCACAAGAAAGCTTTGGGCTTCATCATCTTTAATGTCACTGCTCAGTAGAATAAAACAGAAACATTGAATTAAATGGCTGCTAATAGGAATGAGAACTTACTGGATGAAACTAAGCGATAGAAGAAACATAGGAATATGAAACCTGTCTATGGCTTCTGACTTGGAGATCAATGAGAGCTTTTTGGACATAAGAATATCAAAGAAAGTGCTGAAATTTCTTTTGTGGCAGATTTTGCAAACTTTTTGCAGGACATCGTTAAACTGCTTCGGTTCCTGCACAAGTAAGAACCTTCTGAAGTTAACCAACTACTGCTGAAAGCTATATAACAGATGGTAAAACTTATTCCTTTAACTTGTGGAACAATATACAATATCATTACCTTCAGTTTCTTACCATGCTAACCTATGTTAAGTTCAGATAGACTGTGGATGTAACTTTGTTCACCACTAAACAGTAGTAGGCATAACATGGAAAATTCATTTAGAAGTTGAAAAGAGAGAGACAGAGAGAGCAAGAAGAGTGCATGCGCACGCATGTTCAAATGACAGACTACTGTAATTAGTTTCAGCTTTCTGCCAGCTTCCAATAAATCAGAATGAAAACAGAAAATGAGATCTGCTTCATAATAAAATTAACTATAATTAGCAAGAAATGAAAAGCAAGTTAACATAAATACAACAATACACACACTCACACAAACAAACTTGGCCAAGAAAAGAAAGGAAGTCAACAATTTCAAGAAGCAGAACTAAGAGTGACTATAGATGGCATATCATTAAAGCAAGAATTATCCCGAAAGGCAAAAGGAAACTGCAGAAGAAAGAGACAGAGAAGTATACTTGCTCGAGGATGCATCCCTTACGTAAAGCGACTAAAAGTTCCACTACTTTAGGATAATTAATCCCTCCCTCAGAGTTTTCCAGTAGGCCAAATATTTTATTTTTCATACCCTCAATTGCTTTAGCAACCCAGTCAGGGCTATCTCTTCTAGACATCATTGATTCAAAATCTTGGATAGGGGTCAAATTGCTAATTTCGTCAACTGTAGCTACAGGTTTTCTTTCAATGGAATTGACAACATGAGCATCAGATACACTGCCATCACCATTTGCCTCATCAGAGCCTGATGGTTTCTCTCGTAGGAATCGCCTAGTTGATTTCTTCAGCTGCAAGCAACATTTTATTGATGCTTGAATGCATATAATAAGACTGGAATAATAAGGCAATTTTTAGTTTAAAAATGACCTTAGGATTCTCCTTAATTTCAAATTGCCCACGAAATGCATCAATAGCAGACGTGCTTTCAGCAAGAAGTGCGGGATCAGGCTCAATAATCTTCTTAAGACTATCATCAAGTGGAGGTGGAGCAGCATCTTGGTGCTCTGATTTCAACTCAAGATGATCATAGAAACGCTGACAATATACATCATCTGCTATTAGCTATAGACAATGCGCAAGAGGCATGTTGTACAGAAAAACAACTCTCCTTGAATAAATTTAATCACATCTGAAAAATTGTTGTGAATGCATGGAGTTCTCTCAGATCTTTTTTCAAGGAACCATGCATCACTTCAACAATGATGGATGCAAAGTCTATATAATACCATGATTTAAAATACTCCTTACAGTATTTTAATCCTGTACTTGTCTGCAGAATAAAACAGTTTATACACACAAAATGCTAAAGACCATACTTCATAGTAGCACATAAATATGCAGTGCCACTCAAACAAATAACAGGATTTTAAATTTAAACTAGACTGCAGACACAACATAAGTTCGCACCTGCAAAAGGCCAAAACAATCACATATATTAAGTACCTCCAGGACAGGATTTGGTGTCAATTCAGGCCGCAAAATTTCCCCTTTGCCAGATGGTGCAAGGTCAAGCATTTTAACCAGGTTATCTGCTGCTTCCTGCTGTTGCTCATTTGGCTGCCAAGACACAGGAAAATTGCTGAAAGAGGGGAATTGAAATTCTCGAACATCCTCAGCAAATGGGAGTACATTCAAATAGAATGAATCGGGCTGCACATAAAAATCAGAAAACATGGAAACTAGTAAGGATGTACCCAAAAAAAAAATTACAAAAGAACAGAGCGAAGCTGCATATTGAGACATACAATATTTATTTTTTCAGACACATTGGGGGTCAAAATGCCAACAACAACACTCTGCTGTCCTTGTCTCCACACACAGCGCACAACTGCAACCTTGTTCATTTCCTTCATTGCTCTGGCTAAGGCAGAAACTGCAAGTGTTGCTCTTGAATTGCCCGGTTCGGCAATAAAAAGGTTGACATCTTTCATATAATAGTGTCTTTTATTAATGAAGAATTCAGGGGAAAAAAAAAAGAAAAGAAAAACATCAGATAAGACGATATATTTGATAAACCAAAAGTGATCAATCCCATTCTAGGTTACAGAAAGTGTTTTTACCGAAATATGTTTGAAGCATCAGTAAATCCGAGAAGCTTCACACTCTTTTCTGGTTTGAACTTGACAGCCTCCCATTCAGCAGAAGATATAGGAACTACTTGAGGTCCATAGCGATAACCTTTAATTCTTTGTTCAGGGGGTACAACTTTACTAGAATCTTCAATGCTTTTGTATTCATAATCCACCTTGACTTCGTGTGTGGCAAATTTATCAGTCCAAGGTGCTTTATCAGAATATTTCTTCAGGGTGGGAAACTTCTCCTCTGCCGTCTTTTTGTAAACCCATACCTACTCATAATTTTACAATAAAGTGAATTGCAATATTTATTAATGAGAACAATGAACGTAAAATTAGTAACAAAAACTTGTAAGAAAAGTAAAAGCTTGTGACATTTGAAGTGAAAAGAACAGGAGGTTAGCTGATTAAGTTATGGACTTAGTGAAAGATAGGTCCCGCAACACATTACTGAGAGATCTAAAAGTAACTACCGAGTAACCAAGATATTAGCTTTGATTTGAAGCATCAACCTAGTGGCTTTTGCAACTTGAAATTTAGAAAACAAAATTAATAAATGAATAAAAGACACTGATGCAGGGTGTACAAAGGAAAAACCATAACTCTTCCGAATCACAGCATGCAACAATTGACATTTATGAAAATCTCACCTTAATCTTCATTTTTTGGCTGAGTTCAAGGTCGCCTCTGAATATTGTGACAGGAGATACATTTCGAGTTTTAAGTGCACCTCGTAATGAAGTCGGACTATCAACAAATAATGTCTTTGCGCTTGATTTCTTTGAAAAAATATTCAATAGATTATCATTCTCAGTTATTACTCTCATATTCGGTTCTCCACTTAAACTTGCTTGCACAACAATATTTTCCATTCTTAAGCCGAAAGCAACCATTTGTCGAGCAATGGTGCTGACTTGATCTTCTTTGGTTCCCACATCTGGATCTTTAAGAGGACACAATGCATCTGTTATAAGACAGAGATGCTTCTTTCCCTTATATGTTTCTCCATACTTCTTTATTAGCATATCTACCCCAACAACAATTGCATCGAGAACTACTAAAGTTAAGGCACTACACATGTGAGAATGAGCAGCATCTGATCTAGCAACATCATTCCTCAACAGACTCAAATGAAACACAAACAAAATTGAGAGAATATCATAATGTAACATGTGATCTTCATCACATATACTCCATAGAAAAGGTCCTACACATTTTTTGAGCATGGGGGTCAAATTAAGAATATTTGTGGGTAGCTATACATCCACATAAGAGAGTATAAAAAAGGTAAGCATATATTCATCCAAAAACATGGCCAAAAACAGTAACAAAGATACATTTTCCCGAGGCCAATAAATTTCTGGAAGGTAAGTCTATGTTTGACATCAAGGAACCTTGGGATTAAAATATTGGAAAAAAAATGTAGGCCAAGATGACAGTCACAGCAACAATGGTTTCATGTACTATGCAGGGCATGAATCTTCAAAATAGAAAACAGCCTATTAAAAGAGAGGATACAATCCCCAGCACAAGTTCCTTGAGGGAGATGTTTTAAAGATTGGACAAGACATCCATCAACAACTTTGATATCTTGAAAAACCATAACATGCTCATATCCACCCACTTCCTTGGTCAGCTCATTTTTAGTTTCTGGAGAATCCAAAAGAAGGTAAATAAGCAATGTTTGCTAAACAAATCACTGTGCAACGGCTCACGCCTACCTTCAGTTCCAAATAAAACAACTCCAACTTCATGACTTTTTCCATAAATCAGCTGCATATACATAAATTGACAATAGTTAAGGCAGTCCTCACAAAGAAGAAATTATGAAAACACAAAAGATGTTACCTTCTTTTGTATGAGCCTAGAGCAGAGTTTTTCAACGTCTGGAAGAATACTATGCATGGAAGGACTGACGTCAAGTAACAATAACAATGCTTCCTGTTCTTAGATGTGTATCCAAAAAAAGGGGGTAAATTTTTGTAGTCAAAAAGAATTTCACCAATATGAAACCATAAAAATCACAAAACAATGCTTGCCGTTTAACATTTCAATCAGTTTACAGTAAAACCCTAAAACCTAGGTATTTGCATTACGAAATTAGAAATATTAGAAAGAAAATGAAGAAAATCAAGAGACGAGTGAAACTGTACCCTAGTTCGAGCCATTAAAGAGTAGGCTGATTGAGTGATGAAAGATATGAAGCTTGTCACCGAAGCTGCGATTGTGACTGACGAAAAGGAAGACTGGGATTCAGAAGGTTTTTTGAAAAAAAAATTGCGAAAATGTTATTTATTCTCCCGCCTCGGCTTGGGAAGTTTGTTAAATTATAAATGGCCACAGAACTTTAAAGTATTTTTATTTGGACCCCATCCATGTGCAGCCGCCGTGATTAACATCTCTCATAATTCTACCGTCCAAATTTTTTATTATTTAATTTTTCATTCCACGTCTAACCACATCCGACTACTGATGCCGCGGGTACGTAGCTTACCGATTCCGTGAGCTAGCAAAGTCCTTTTATTTGAACGCCAAGCATCGACAAACCATCGCCGTAATTAATTGCGAAAGTAAGGGTAAAAGAAGAAACAGCTGGCTCATTTTTCATGTTTTAATTTTTGTGGTCGTCAAAAGTCAAAACGCGGCGCCGTTATGAGAATATGCGCATGCGGTGGTCTCTTCTCTCTTCCCTGGTCCAGAATCCAGATGAGCCCATAAAAGGCTCGAGAGTAGAGAGCGACACAAAACAGACGGGCTTCGAAACATAAAAAATGGCTTTAATGGCGAGTTCCAGCGGATACTGCTACTATAACTATAAGAAGTACAACAAACGCCACAATTGTTCCACTGTTCCCCGTATTACCCTTTCTCAGTCTCAGGAGGCCCGCGACCAAACCAGTCGAAGGTAAGTACACAGCAGACTCTCTCTAAACTAATTTCTATGGTTTAGGTGTAACGCAAATTGAATTTCTTAGGCAAATTATTATTTTGTTAATTTGAAGGGAAATAATACTGAGGAGCAGTGAAGTAGCAGTAATGGGGGCCATTTTCAATCTCAGGTACAAACTTTACTTGTCTAGTGTCTCCAAATTCGGAAGTTGAATTCTGTACGTTTCTGTGTGCAGCGGAAAAAAGCCCGAGTACTTGGGAGTCCAGAAAAATCAACAAGCATTGGCACTGTGCCCAGCTACCAAGAACTGTATTTCTACTGCTGAGAATATCAGTGATGTCATTCACTATGCACCTCCTTGGTAAAGCCAACCTTTTCCTCCCTTTTCTTCCTAAATTTTTATTGTGGAAGGTGTCGCCACAGGTCGATGGTGAAGCACGTGAAAAAGGTTTGCGTATTTTGCTTTGTCAGGAGCTACAATCGTGGTAGGAAAAAGCCTGTTAGCAGAGAAGTTGCAATGGAAGAGCTCCTTCACGTGGTAAATTAAGAAACATTTCCAGTCAATCCTATCCATCAAGTCCATTAGCTGACACCAGTAATAATGATGCATGTGTATCGTGCAGATTAAATCAACAAAACCAGACAGATTTACCCCACGCCTTGTGGAAAAGAAAGATGATTATGTGCATGTGGAGTATGAAAGTCCAATCTTGGGGGTAGGTTTAGCTCATCGTACATTTGTGCAACTCTTTTTTCACCAAGTCTTATGGTATAGAATGGCTGACTGAATGAATATCTGTCTTCAATAGCTTGTGGATGATGTTGAGTTCTGGTTTCCTCCTGAGAGAGATTCCATCGTTGAATATAGATCTGCTTCGCGTCTCGGAAACTTTGATTTTGATGCCAATAGAAAGAGAATCAAGGTGAAGTTTTTTGAAATAACCTCACATTACTGGCTTTGCAATAAGCAAACTGATGTAGCTATTAACTGATACCTGATATTCATTGCAGGCACTGCGACTAGCATTAGAGAAGAAAGGATGGTCTTCTGTAGACAACTTTTGAGGGGCATATTCAGCAAATTTTATCAAGATTAGGACAGACGGTACACATTTCAATCAGGGTTAGATAAAGAATAGAAAGGATTGACCTGTTCCAATACAGGTGTTCTGCTCCGTCAAAATCAAAATGTTTATTCATAAGAAAATGTGCACAATCGAATAGGAAGTGCCATTATTGTTTTGCAATTTGACATAAATATTCAGAACGGGGAAATATGAGATCGACGATTTACCTCATTGTTCAACAATAATGAAAGATGTTAATTCTCAAATAGCCTCCTGTTACCAGGAAAGAGCCATCAAGTTTCATCAACCATAAACCTCATAAAATTAAGGCCACATCACTTGCCTGAAACTTGCAATCCTAAACTGAAACTGCTATCATTCTTGCCTGAAACGTGCAATCCTAAACTGAAACTCGTGCACTGCTATCATTCGTTGAAATAAAGAGCAAATATAACATCAAAATATAGATGCACACCAGATGTAATTTGAAAACCAAATATACATTTTATCCTTAAAGACAATAGCACCAGAGCTAATGTTGGAGTACAAGAAACTAATGTCTTCTATAGGCATCATCACCACGAAATATCCACTAGCAAGGAAAGACATATCAAACTGGATTCATAACAAAATGTGAAACCATGACAACATAAGAACACTGAAAATTTGCTCATGTCAGCTCCACCGACTTCAGCTTGACCAGCATGGCATGATTCCAAAGAGATTAATCCTTCCTCAGTTCCATGTATTCACGATGAATACCGCCTTTGTTTAGGACAACAATTTCAAGTTTGTCTCCCTGTTAAAAACATTGAAGGACATGTTAGAAAAGGAAAAAAATGAACTTAATGTGCAAGGAATTGAGTCTTGTACCACGAACAAGAACTTGATTTCACCATAGTTGGATTTTCACACCAACTAAAAAGCCATCGCATAAAGTGGAAAAAGTGATTTTTGTTTTTTTTTTTTTGGGTGTTTGGGGGGGGGGGGACTTGCCGTGTATATGTCTCTCTCAGTTGCTGATGCAAAACAAGTTTTGACCAAATCAACTGCTTCAGCCTCTGAAAGAGGAGTGACAGCATCCTGCAGAGAGCACAAATTTTCAATCAGAAGCATATAAGAATAAAAGCACCGAAGCATCATACGTGATGTTAAATATCTGAACTCAGCTTACCTGGGCAGGCAGTAGGAGAGGACTGGGAGACTTTAGTTGGTTATCCAGGAATGGCATAATGAGCATGGACCCAGAACCTTGGGAGCTATATCCAACCCTCTCATAGGAACCAACAGCATCATATGTGTAGACACAACCCTTCCCTGAAGTGGAATGAGAACAACAATTTGACAATAACTAAGAAAAGGGAAAAAAAAAATTAAAATCTGGCGATGGAAGTTTGAAAAATCTTTACCTTCATTGTCAAGCCCACCCAAGACATTAAATGAATAGTAAGGAAAGAAACGCTTGTAGTACAGGGTGTTGGAGAGTAGTTGAGCCATTGCAGGGCAACTCATTTGCTTATTGTGCTGATGCTGATAGATCTGTTTTTGAAGAATGCACAGAAAACAAGATTAGTGGCCCGATGCCCGTATACCAATGCAAAAGAGAAGGACAGGGGGTAAAAATCAAAATAGCTTTCCTCTCCCATAAAACAAAACACTTGCTCCCTTTGTTTCAGAGTTGGCATATTTAAACATTTTTTTAAATAGGCAAATTTAAGAGATTTAAACCACAGAGACTATGCATGTAATAAGTTCTCATGCAAAATAGTTACATTTAACCACAAACATGACTCAACAAAGTGCTTCTACTGAAGAAAATCAGAAAAGAACGCCACTCAGCCAGGCATTTTTGGAACCTTACCAAGTGCCTTGCTGCCAAGAGTTTTTGTAAGGCTTTCACGTCAGCTTGAAAACCGGAAGAGGCCATAACACATTTGTCTGCCCTGCAAGAGGTTAAAATATGAAAGAAATTATTCAGACTTAGATGAAAATGTTTTGCCAACGACCTTTCACCAAGTGTAAAGTTTCAAACAACATGAGAAACAAAAGAATAAGGGATGCCAATCCTAAGTCCACTTTGACTTGTGTTTTGGCTTCCTAGAAAATCAAAATGTTGTTCAATTGCAGTTTTCCTCGCAGACCTAAAAGCCTAGGATCGGAATCCATCAATATGCTCATAATAAAAACCAAGGAATTATGGGAACTCCGCATTGCAATTAGTCTATAAGCCAAAACACAAGTCAAAGTGAACATGTCAATTCTTCACCAGGTCATCAAACTGCTAGATTACAGACATCCAACATCTGCCAGAAGCCATACCCTCTAAACTCACAGCCTACAATATTTGAATTTATAGAATGCAGTCCATCTCATAGCTCAATATATTGAATCTAAAACTACCTCGCAAATTAAGAATCATATGCCCGAGATAATGTGCCTCTGAGTTATTTATCCACTATATGATTCTTTGATGAAATTGAGTATATAATGAACAAAAATGCAGATTTCAATAATTTCCCGCATCTTTTGTATAAATAATCCTAAAAACTGGACTAAGGCAAGCATCAGTAAAACCCTAATAACTGAAGCTCGAAGCAAAATTTTAGCAAACTCGACCTTAATCACTAATAAGACTGAATGCATATAACACACGAACACAAGACGAAATTAATAGAACGAACGAAAGAGATACTGATGAAGGAGCGCGTACAGTTTACAGATTTTGGAGTAATCGCGAGTGAGGATATTGTAACCGGTTGACATTCGAGTGTCGGCAGCGATTACACAGTAATCAGCTCCAGCTATCGCAACACAAGTTCTGCAAAACGCATAAACAAAATGATTGGAAAATTTTTAAACCTAGATGTGTATGTAAATGCATGATCGGAGAAAGACGCTACCCTCCATTGTTGTCGTATGGAGACCATGCGGGATGCTGCTTCGTCATGATGAATTGTGAACAATTCGGGTTTGAAATTTGGATAATATGAACTTGGGTTCGTTTTCAGTGTTTTAGATCTAAGAGTGGCTTTGAGAACAAGAAACGAGCGCTGAAAACCAACGTAGCTTTTAGGTGAGAGTACGATAGCAAGATTCAATTTGCGTCTCCCTTTGTCATAGCGTTTTAAAGTATGATTCATTTAAATAAAATTTATATTAATAGAATTTTTATAAATATAATTTTTTTCAAAAAATTTTAATTATTTAATTCTTAATGAGAATTTTATTAAAAATTTATAAAATTAATTAATAAATAAATTTTTTAAAATTATATTATAAAAAATAAAATATTATTATCAAATAAGTAGAATATATTTTATATACTTTAATATTTATAAAAAAATTTAATTTCTACTCTAAAAAATTTAAAATTTAAGTTTTATTAATAAAGACAAAATAATTTATTTAAACATAAAAAATTTTACTAAAAAAATAACAAAACAATAATAAAAAAATATAATAAGAGTTTATACAATTAATAAGTATTTATAATTATTAAATAAATAATAATAAAAAGGCACTTAAATACTTGGAGAATGACTTTAAGAAAATTTTATGTTGCGCTTGATTGGAATATATTGGATTAAATTATATTATGTTGGACTAGACTGGAATATATCGAACTATATTATATTACATTGGATTGATAATATTTATTATTGTCTTATATCTTATGTAGTACAAGTTTAGGTTTCACTAATAGAACATAACTTTGGATGGAGATAAGAAATTTTATGTCTTTTATTTACAACTTGAATTCAAGTATGTGTGAGTGCAAAATATATTCATAACTAGTTGATTTGCACTCTGGAGGCATACTAAAAATTTAGAAAATAAAAAGAGAGAAAGAGAGAAAGTAGGAAGATGAGTAAAAATTTGAATTATTTTTTGAGTTTCTTATATTTTCTAATATCTAATATCAAATAGTCAACTAAAAAACTACATGAAAACCACAAAGCACAACCCGAGCAAATTGAATTAATATAAAAGAAAATAAAATATACTAATATTAATAATTAAAATATTTTAAAATTAATCTATATATATGTATATTAGTGAATTAATAAATAAATATTTTATGTAACTTTTATGAATGACCTATCAATATAACATCCATGGCATAGATGATACGTGGTTGTATGATTTGCTGCTTATTTATTCATTATCATAGATAGTTTGTCATTAAATATTTAATCCTGAATAAAATATATATGACTTGTCTTTAATAAATTCATCATAGGGATGACCTAAGATATAATTTATGGGAATTGTATGACCCTCGCACAAAGTTTCCACACATAAATGACATGTTGAAAAACTACTAGTTTAAGTTCAATTATTACTTATTGAAAAAAAATTAATATTTTATGCTATCGACTACATAAAAATGTTATTATTTACTATTTAGTATTTAAGTTATTAGCTAAATAACAAAAATAACTGAATTTATAAATTTTATTTCAAATTAATAACATAATTTAATTCTAATGTATTTTGCTATTTTATACATCGCTATATGATAACCAAAATAAATAAATAAATAAAAATTGTGTGTATCTTTCTTATTAAAGTGGGGATCATTTCATTTGTAGGAAAATTACAATTTTCCCTCTTAAGTATAGACAAGAAACACTTACACTTAAATTCAAATGAAATATGACACATGTTCTTTCAAATTTAGAAATGCCATACTTGACCTTTTTACGATAATATAAGTTGATGTACTATGTTAAATTACACTTAAAAAATAAAATTCCATAACACCCCTAGCTAATTAAAGTTATTTTACAAGTCATAGACATCTACTGAATTGAAACACTCTTTGTGGGTAACATAAAGATGATTTTTTATTTAGAATTTTGACATAAACACAAGTTATTTGTATATTGGATTTTCTTATAAAATGCAAAAACACCATATATTTTTATTTTAATTGGTGACAATTTAGGTTTTATCTATTAACAGTAATTAGCTTCCCTCCAAACCCCCCCCCCCGGGCAATTGGCAACAATTAAGATGATTGTCTATCGGCCAAAATTAGGCCGTGTTTAGCTTTTTTTGGTTAATTTTATTTAACTAATTATAGATGTATTTTTAGAATTTTTTTCATATATCAAAAAGTTAATGTTTTAAAAGTCTTCTTAAAAAGTTTGAGTTTGCACGATATAATTATATGCTTAATAATTATATAATAATTGAATAAATAGATCAAAAATTCAAATTATAAGTTAATATAAAAAAATTATGTTTACTTAAATTCATTGATATTATAAATAATAATAATTATTATATTAATTTTTATTTCTTTACCCAAGGTAAAATAAATATTTTGACAAACGAAATGTTCGTAATTTATTACACTTTACGTAGTAATTATAATATAATAATTAAATTAATAATCATGTTAAATTTAACGAATTAAATCTATTCGTTTCAGATCATATTCGGCTCGAGTGAATGGATATTATCAAATTTTTGCTAACTCCAACTAACAGTTCCACTCATCAAAGAGGATTGACAGATGGCCACAAATAATCGACCCAATCTAACTCACAGATATTTAATGTGAGAAATAATCCGTAAACGACATAAATAAATAAATGAGCAAATAACCACAGACGAGGAAGACAGACGCACATTATCGTAGCCTATGTAATGTGTAAATTTGATTGGAAGCAACAAGGTGTAGCAAAATAACAAAGCCTGAGCGGAGACTGAGAGTGAAGAAAGGAGAGGCCATGGAAGATCTACTTGGCTGGTTCTTGGTCTTCATCTTCCTTATATCTCTGCTTGGCATTCTCAGTTACCAGGTCATTTCTCTATTCTCTTCTATTTCTCCACCGAGCAATTTTGTTTTCGCATATATATTACAAGGACAATACTAGCTCAAGCTTCTACTTCTACACCTCAACTTATAAAAACCTAAATGCTTGCACCAACTAATTTTACCAAAATGGCCATCGATCGTCACCAACTACTAATTTACGGCTCTCTTTTTTCTCTTTTTTTCTTTGGTCTCAGAATATCAACAACTAATTTTCTGTTATTCGAGCTTTATATTCGTCGATGATTTGCTGCCGCATCTACATAACCAGCATCGTCGTTCCGGGATGCTGTAGAAACTTTGTTGTTTTACTGAAGTCAATTTCCTAGAATTTAATAAGCTTTGCAAATTCGTTAAATTAGAGGGAATTTTTTGAAATATGCAATTTAATTGGTACAAGCTGGTTTTCAAACATAAAAATAAATATAAATATAAATTCGGTAATCTATGACGGTTTTTTATTTTTGTTTTTATTTGTTTCCTTTATATCTGGCCTGCTGCTGGCGTGCGGCAGATACTTTGTTGTTTCACTGAAATTTTTTATAACTTAATAACACTTTATAAATTCATTAAATTCGAGGGACTTGATTGAAATATGCCAAGTTGTTTATATAATCCTTTTTTCTTAATTTTTATTTTATTTTATTTGGTAATCTATGACAATATATATGGGAGCCGTTTAAGTATTAATTTAATTTTGACCTAGTACAAACTAGAAGGCATGCTTATTCAGAGCAGTTATTAATGGCAGTGGTCTCACATTCTGATGATTTAGTTGCAGCTGATGTACTTGACTGACCTTGAGGGTGACTACATTAACCCGTATGATTCGGCTGCTCAGATAAACATGCTAGTATTCCCGGAGTTTTTTACTCAAGGATCCTTATGCATCCTCTTTCTTATAACAGGGCATTGGTTTATGTTCCTTTTGAGTCTACCGTACCTATACTTCAATGTGAAATTGTAAGTTTCTTTTTGCATTAATTTTTTGTGCCAATGTTTTGCTGGACATCATATTTTGCTGCTGTTACTGGTTCATGATTGGGGTGGACCTCCTCAGCAGAAACTTAGCATTTTCAATAGGTAAAAGAAATGAAAGAATTGTAGGAGGCCAGAAATTTTGGTTACATAGCATTTACAGACACTGGGAGAAAAAGGAGGGGTGAGGGGGGAGGGCGGAAATCGCTGACCATATTTAGGCCAGGGGCGGATTTTTAGTAGTCGCGCTTGTATTGGTTTTAAACTCTTTAACAGTTTGAGACACAGAGATAATAATCAGGTGGCAATTATGTAATGTTTGTTTCCTGTTACTGTCATATTGAAAGCAAAATGAAGTATAGGAAATGACTTTAGGGAGCAACGAAACACACAATCTTATAATTCATTTCCAATATAATTATGGGAGATTTTCTTTAGATGTAAGTGATATGACTTGAACGGATGAACTTTTTTCTCATTCACTCAACTTTCATGTTTCTGACATGTAGTGCATGTCTAATGTGATTTATAATTCCATAATCTAGGTATAGGAGGAGACAGCACTTGGTGGATGTAACTGAGATCTATAGCCAGCTGACCTGGGAAAAGCAGCTAAGGCTTTATAAGCTTTGCTATCTTATAATCCTCCTTGTCCTTTGTATATTCTGGTATTGTGGCAGCAGATGTTTTGATACCCTTTATGAATCACTCTTTGGACTTTATGAAGTAACTTTTCAAATATGTTATAGGTTACTTTGGACCGTTGGAAGAGATAATCATTGACCAGGCATCAGTGCGCCCTACAAGTTTGCTCACAGTAAGTATATTTAGATTGCTCTTTTATTTTGGCAGTGTTTGAGCACTATAATGAAGATGTGTCGTTTTAGGTAATTTTCAAAATTTTTCTGTCTATTAGCATGTAGAAAACTGTCCATTCATAGGATTGATTAATAAAAGGATAGTCAGTCCTTATTTCATAACAATATTAGCATTAATGCATAATTGAGTGCATCACTATATTTATTGGTAAATGTCAAAGGCACTTACGAACTAGGACATGGAATATGGAGCAATCGGATAAAGGTTATTTAGAGTTGGTGAAATGTGTTCAAAGTGTTTGGATGAGTATACTGAATCCTGGCAAATGGTTTAAGTCACTCTGTACTGATACTAGTGATGGATGAGGCAGTTGAAAGGGTGGCAGCATTATGAGATAATGATGTTCCGTGAAGATGTTGAATTATCTGAAAATGGAGTTGTAGAGGTGGCCACTATTCAGATGGCAGTTTTGGGAGCAGTTGCAGGAGCATATCCTAATTCTTTACAGCCAGGGTCTTTATGCTGGCCATCTGAGATGCTCAAAGTATATAGGATGGTTAGTATGCATGCACAAAGATATTATACACTTAAATTGGTTCTGGGGGAATAAATATTGTTGTTGACTGAAATTGGGATGGGTGGTTGGCTCAGCTGTAGATATTTGATAAGTTATTTAATGCCGGTTTTCTTGTTAATCAAAATTAACTTGTATTTCTCTAGTCTGCAAGTTAATCAGAAACTATATGGTGCCTCAGAGATTGACATGTTATTAAGTCTCATCATTTGCAAATTGTACTCTTCCTTTTACCCTGAATTTAGAGGCAATCAAAATCTTACCGATAGAATAAACATAGCACCATCTTTAAATCTCTTTATCTTTACACGAGCCTATTTATCCAAAATGGTGAAGTGTATGCAAGCCCGTACTGGCTGCTGTGATCATCCTAGAAACAATCAGAAAAGTTATGAAGGCAATCAGAAACAAACAAGTTTCTCAAAATTTATGCATAAAAAATGGAATCATATCATAGTTTAAGGTCTTTTCCTGCTGTTGCTGATTGCCATTGTTTCCAGGTTTTTCTTGTGGGAGTGCTCAGATACTAACCATGGGGGACCGGAATTTGGGGGATTTTGCAAATATAATCAGTAGTCAATTCATGTTGCATCTCTGTATTATAGTGTTGGTAGAATCATTTATGCACTCTCTCTGAGTAGCTCATGTTAATATGTTTGCTATTCAGTATTTACTAATGAGTAGTTTGCTTGTTCCTTTCAAATTCTTGTGCCGTGGAGTTTAATGATCTAAAAAATACATTTTCATTATGGTTGGAGTGATTTGAATACATTAAATAATTGTGTGCACCTTTTTATTCTATGCGCATATTGAAAAATAGTAAAAAATTAAAATTTTACTATTTAAACCCTTCGTAATTTCAAAGTTAACCCTAATTAAAAATATCAATATTTTTTGTTTCTAATCTTCTACACCTCCAAAATTTTGTCTGGAAATATCAAAATCAAACTTCAGTTTCTGGTTTTATTATTTTATCTTGCATTCTTATGATCCTTCTCCTTCTTTGGTCTTTTTAACACTAATTATTTAAAAAAAAAAAAAACCAAAAATCACCACCAATATACACAATCATATATAGAGAGAGAAACACACACATATTTCCCAAAAAAAAAAAATGAATGTTACGTTGTCTTTAGTAAGCTTTTTAATTTGACATTATTTATGATATTTGGAAATTTCTTTCTATATAGTGTTTGTGAATATGAATTTTTTTTAAAAAAAATTTCATGTGGAATATATGTTGATTGTTTCCCTTGAGTAACGAGAAAGATTGAACTCTATGATCACACAGTCATAATTTGTGAGTCTTTTTTTAAATTTCATATAGAATATATGTTGATTGTTTCCCTTGAATAACCAGAAAGATTGAACTCTATGATCACACAGAGTTATAATTTGTCAGTCTTTTTTTAAATGTCATATAGAATATATGTTGATTGTTTCCCTTGAATAACCAGAAAGATTGAACTCTGTAATCACACGAAGACATAATTTGTGAGTCTTTATAATATATATTTCAATGTTGTTCAAATAGGCCATGTTGGGATGCTAAGATTGGGTATGAGATTGCACTTATTTTAGGATTAAATTTTTATCCCATATTTGGTAGACTTAGTTGGATTGGATTAAGGGGGATTAATTTAAATTTAATCCTAAAATTATAGGATTAATAATCGTTTAGTTGGGTTGAAATTAAAGAAAAAAGTTATCCATTTATGAGATTTTTATTTGTATCATCTTCTTATTTACACTTAGGATTTATCTAAATTACATTTAACATAATTTATTTTAATATTTTTTCAATGTATTTTCTCTTTTTTCAGAACACGTGGCAGCTAGTTATTAAATGTGTATGGTACATTAAATGTAATATAGCAACTCCCTTACATTTAATATTGGTTAGTTGGTTGATTGATTGATTTTTATTATGATTTATTTAAATTTTATTTTTATTTATTATCTATGATCCAATTAAATTGATACTTTTACTTCCACTGTCTCTTGAAATTTAAATATTCATTACTTGTATATTTAATAATTAATCAATAAAACTAAACATATAATTATTTATTGGCATTATTTAATTGTATAAATTTAATAATCACTAATATAATATTAAAAATAATCATAAAAATTAATAATATCATTTATTAATTGATTTTACATAACATTTTTAAATATTTGATAAAATTAATTAAATAATTAATGTTTCATTTATTTTATTTGCTTAATATATTATAACTACCCAATAACTTATTTGCAATATATTTAATTTTTCTAGTAGTTACTTTTTAAATTTATTTTAATTGTGATTATAAAAAATTCATGGATAATTGATGTTTATATTAAAATATCAACTTAAATTTTATTTAATATTATTTAAATATAATTTAATATAGCCTATGAGACTATATAATATAATCTAATTTAATTTAATCCAATCCTATTAAGTCCAATCCTAATAATTTATCTCAATCCTAATATAGCCTATGAGACTATATAATATAATCTAATTTAATTTAATCCAATCCTATTAAGTCCAATCCTAATAATTTATCTCAATCCAATTCTGTGTGTCAAACATAATCATAAGGTTTCAGTTGGCATGTATGATTAACAAATAATTTAAATTTACAAGGTAATATAGATGTAACTTAAACATATAATAATAAGAAAAAGATGAAGAAGCGGGAGGAGAAGATGGTATTAAAAAATTTATCTTTAGTGTTAAATGATAATTTTGTTAACAGGTAACTTTGTAATATAATTTTTTATTCAAAAAATGAGAGTGAAAATATAATAATTATGGGTTCCACTAACCTCGTTTTATATTTTGAATAAATAAATAAATAAATATTCGCAATTTGCTAAGAAAGTAATGTACTGTATTACGTGATTAAACTAAAAGTAAACATAACCCCGCAAACGGGCAACATTTTTTAGACTCGCCGACCATGGAAAGCATAAAAAGCAGCATATAAAATTGGTCAAACGTGCATTTTTTCTAGATGCCGGTCCACATAAGGCCCCACTCAATTTAAAAGAAATCAGATTCAAATGTGAACGTAGATAAATGGGTCACTGAATCCAGGCAAAATCTTTATTATTGGAAAACAAAAAAACAAAAAAAGGTTAGGTGACTTAGAATTTGAAGATAAAGATGAAATTCAAAAGCACACGAATTGTCAAGCGGAAATAGCGTGGGTTGATTCAGTTTGTGGAAGATTACATGGCATCTTTCTAGCACAAAATTGCACCGTATATCAGACAAATATATGCAAATTGTTCTGACTTCTGATTTATTTATTTATTTATTTATTTTTAATTCGGCTTTCTTTTTCCTAGCTTATCTGATTAGCTCCGCCGACCTCACTTGTAGTAACGGCAATTTTTTTCCACTCATCCATAACCGTCTTCGCACTAACTCTTATTCAAAAAAAAAAAAAAAGTTTCCTATTGACTATTGCGATAATGAAAAAAAAAATTATTACAAAATAAATTTATTATATTAAATTGATATGATTTTTAAATAATAATTTTAATTGACGAAGAAAAATATTATATATATTTTAATTAAACCATCATTACTAAAAAAAAATAACTTAAGAGTCATAATAGTAAATACATATTAAATAATAAATATTTTACAGCTTTCGACTTTTTATTTTTAAGTTACATTTCCTCAATATTAATACTAAATAAAAAATTTACTTACTGTTTTCCGTATCTCTCTAGTTATTTTTAGATACTCTTTATATAAATCTTAGTCTATAAAATTTGATTGGGTCATTAAATTTAAAATACTGATTGTCAATCTTACAATTTATAAATATATTTATTAGAGAAAAGAAAACTAAATTATTTACTTTCTACATTAAAAAAAAACAGTCTAGAAACACCGATATCTTGAACGCTTGCTTCCATTTCTTCCCCAAATTAAAAAAAAAAATCAAAACAAAACAAAAAAAGGCTAGCTTCCTTTTAAACAATATGATGACGCCATGGCGGCGTTAACAACTAACATCATGGCTACGTCATCCCAAAAAAAAATTGAGGGCACTGGAGATAGGGTAACTCTCAAGATTATAAAAAGAAAAAATTCAAAAAGAAACGGTCGATCAAGAAATTAACCATTTGCTGAATGCTAAGAATAAAGAGATAACATTAAAAATAAATAAAATTAAAAATAAATAAAATCTGGTAAGTGCTAAGAAAGCGAAAATTAAGCTATTTTTTAAAATTAAATTCTAAGCACTTCCTCACCTCATTCTTAATTAAAAAGAGTTTGAAAGACTTTCAATTATAATAAATATCTATAGATTGTGTATGTTACAGACATTGTATTCTTCAACAATAATTACAGAACACGTTCAATTTCAGTCGTATTTTGAATTTGAACATTGCAAAAGCTTTGCATTCTCAACCTAGGAGTCTCAACTGCATCTCTAAAACCAGCAACCGTCAAGACTTCTTCGGACTTTATTAGTATTTTTACACACTGCATGCCATGGCTTCAGTACGGCACTTGCTGACGCTGTTACAACCTATGAACACATGTTTGGTGCTATCACTGCACATTAGCATAACTAACTCGGTGGCTCAATGCAACGAAGTGTTTCGGCAAGCGACTCCTCTCTCCATTGCTCATAAACTTGGGCTATGAATGACTCAATTCTCCTTTCCAGATCAATATCACTCTCATCTTCACCATCAACATCTTCTGTATCAAGATAATCATCATTATCTTCATCATATCCGCTATCATTTCCGTGATGCTCGTCACGCTCCTCGCAGCTATCATAATCTTCATCGTATTCTTTCTCCTTTACAGTGTATGCTTCATACACTGAAGGAGAAGAAAGACAAACCCCATCGAAATCCGCTACGGATGGCTTCGAATGCCTTAGAGCGATGGTGAAAACGATAACGTTAAACACTACAAACACCGCAACCCGGCTAGATTTTGCCGCGATGATGAACTCATAAGTAGACAAAAGAAGCTTGTGTTGCTTAGAAACCAAGTATGGTAAGAAGACAAATAAGATTAATATCACAGGGATACTTAGGAAGCAAGTACATAAAATTTTTGGTAGGTTACCCCTCTTCATGCCACCCAATATTTACTGATATTTTTTACTCTGTAGCTAATTGTGCAAGAATGATCCCTGCTTATTTATATATAGCATAAATAAGCCCGGTTGATCAACTTACTCATTAAAAAAATAAGAGAAAAATCTTCCAAGAAAGTTTGGGAAGCCCCATCTCTCCAGGCAAGTAGGATTTGTTTAATGCACGATGATATTTACTATTGTATTGTCTGAGCAGATGTCGACATTAGTGTTGAATGACGAAGCATAGATAGATTTCTAGTCGAATAGAGTAGGAAATTTTTCGGCTTTTGCCAGCTCGGATGCACGGTGACCTCAAAACGGGCAGGTTCAAGAGTCAGTGTCAGAAATCTTACATAATAGAGCAAACGTCACCAAAAGATGAAGTGAAATAAGGCGTAGACTTACAGTGACGAGTCTTTCTTAATTTTACGAGACCTTAGCATGGTAACCTCCTACTAGTAGAATTACATTTAACTGCTGGAGGAACCAAATAGCAGCGCTAAAATTTTCAACTGCAATACAATATTAACGCTAACACTAGAGAATCAAAGTGTTGGCATTTTTCTATTTTTAATTTTTAAGAAAATTCATGTTCCTAAACAAACATACATTCTTCAATAGTCTCCGGAAAGAACCGGTTTAATTCAACGAAATAAAACCCGCTCCTCGAAGGTCGTTAGTCTTCGAGCTTATCTCTCCCTTGATTCGTTACTTTTGTTGAATAAAAACTTGCTGGAGCATTGTAGGGTTTAGAGAAGAGTGGGAAGTTTTTTGTCAACGAAATTGATGTCATAGAAACAACAATAAACAAGAAGCTGTCTTTTGCTCTGTCCTCACAAGCCGCTACTTAACTAGCCTACGGATCAGATACAACTGCTGCCCGAGCAGACAACATAAAATACAAAAAATTGATACTAGTTCAACAGGAAATAGCTGAAACCCTACTTCATCCTATGAATGAATATTCAGTGAACTACACGGGTAAACAAGAAGAAGTAATTTTCGGGCTCTTTCAGTGGTAGTGTAGTGGCAAGATTGGCATCAATACTGTCAGTGAGACTACGGATCTTGATTTGGCCTTTAACTTGCAGGCAAAGATATGTTTATGTCCGTTGTTGAATTTATTGGTTCCTGCATTGTTGGCCAGTTGTCTCTCCGGAAAGGTGACGAAGCTGTGTTTGGCTTTAGTGGGCTAGAATTTTGCTGCCTGTGCCCTTCCATGCTCTCCTTTTCTGCATTATTAACAGGAATGATCCCAACAATGCTGGGAGCTGGTGTAACAATAGCTGGAATGGACTCAGCCTTCTGTTTCTTGGGTTTCTGCTCTTGCTGGTTGCCCGGTAGAAAGCTGCCTACCACAACCTGATAAGTTGGATACAAGAATAAATTGGTTAATCATGGTCTTGAAATACAATCACGTTTGGGTGTATTTGCTAATGCAGATCATGGTAAGTAATCCAAACACATCAATTTCGAGATACATGCTCTGCCCATGTTGTGTTATGTTAAAAGTCCCTTGCTAATCTTTAAACATGCCATGCACGTAATTTTTCACAGGGTTGGCGGTGAGACACTGATATTTCTGTTCATCATCCAAAAATAAGGAAAAGAAAACAGGAAATGAAATTGATCACCTGCACTGGACCTGCTGCTACAAGAAGTCCAGCAACTGCCCCTCCCACAACACGGCCATCCGGGCTTGCCAAAGAGACACTCATACCACCAGATCTGCTCCTTGTCCCTTGACTCTCAGTAAGCATGAATGATCCAGACAAGGAGAGTATTTCAAACCGACCCTGTAAAATAATTAAAACAGAACTTTCTTAAAAATTAAAGTTGAATGTTGAAGTGCAGCAAAACCCTATGCAGCCAAGAAAAAAATATATTTCCAACAATTCTGATCGCCAAACCTCATATGTCAGAGTACCCCCCGAAGAATCAGGTTGACGAAGTGTTACATTTGAAATCACTCCATTGGCAGATAAGATGCATATAGCTCGAGGTCCTTGTTGAGAGAATGATATAACCTTCATCATAACATCCTGCAACATCCAAAGAACACCACCATTGGAGTAAAAATGTTTTTCAAAAAAAGGAAAAACAATATTGCCACTAAAGCATCATGTTTTTCACCATCAAGAACATGGAAGGAAGAGTTAAAAATAAAGTTGAACTTATTCCGTCAAATGTCAAACACTATCTTCACTCATGGACTTATCTTCAAGATAATAAATTTCTCAAAATTTATAGTGTTCAAGGTAAAAGCAATATCAAGATATGGAGATAATAAAGTTCTCAAAATTTATAGTGTTCAAGGTAAAAGCAATATCAAGATATGGTCATTTCATTCAAATAAATTGCAAATTGGTACTGTCATACATAATGAGAAAGAACTAGTGATCTAGCAAACAATAAAAAGTGCAAGAATCCTCGTTGTTGAGCAGCTTTAGATCCTTTTAAAATTTGACCACAATACCAATTACATGAGAACAAAAGATCATTTAACAGAACCAATTTTGAGTTTTGTTTGTTTATGTAACTGGAACAGCTATTTATGAAATCAATAAGAGCATGTTTCATCTCTTTCTTTAAGTAAACATACCTCGCCAGCATTGATAGTGATGACATGGGGCGTAAAATTTGTGCCGACAGAACAAGCATGCAGCTCACCTACAAAATAACAATTGAGGAATATAGGTAAATCCAAAGCCAAGGATTTGAAGTAGATAAACAAGGCAGATGCAGATACTTTTGATGCTACTTGGTCATTGGATTGTGATGAAACTACTTCTGTTTCAACTGGCAAAGCCAAGATAGTTACAAACTGGAACATAAAGAATGATCTGTCTACTGAAGCTATAACAATTTTCATCCATGCTGTCCAACTACTATCAGATCTGCCACCGCAGCTCATGAATGGTCAGTTACTACCTCAATTGATAAAGACCACCCAAATTTCTATTATCTTTAAAGCTACAACAGTTAATTCCAATTTCAGTTACCGTAGGGCTTAATGATATTAATTATAGCCAAATCTCCTAGACCACCAACAGGACAGAAAGATGAAAATAAAAGATTAAAATAGAAGACCAGATACGTCAGAAGACTAAAATATATGTGCAGGGTCAACGAGGGCAGAGGGTATTTTATTTCTTTAAAAAGGCCTTGAGGACGATAACTGGAGGGGGGGAAAAAAAGATTTTAACACCTTAAATTAAAAACACCAAGAACCAATAATTTTGTTGATTGATGTGGAACATATCGAGAAGGCCAAGAAGAGAAACAAAACAATTCTTTGTTTTCCAGAAACAATCCTTTCTAACTAAAAGGCAGTACCAATTAAGTATTCATGTTCCACAAGCATCTTGTAATATCCTTAGCAAAAAAGCAAGGCCACAAAGCACCACGTCTACGCCACATAAGAAATATTCCTCACCCACCAAACTAATCATAGTTCATAGAATACCCCAACTTTTTACATTTCCAGAACCAGCATATCCTTCCAAATTTAAACAAGAGAAGCTCTTTACAAGAAGATCCCACTGAAACTTTAAGAAATATTATCACTGCAATACTTTCACAAGGAATCTCATAAAAGGCAATTTTGAAATCCCAATCCAGCTAAAGAGAAGTTCCAGAAATCAAATAAGAAATTAGCAACAGTCAGATGGAGGAAATACCAATAAATATTCAACAAAACAAAATCATTTCACTCTCATCAAATATATAATCTTGCATGCTCACAGTATTATGGTATATCCATTTCAGTAATTCGGAGCTAGCTAAAACTGAGCCAAAATGCAACAAATGCAGGTAGGGAAACAGCTTGAAACCAACACTACCTAAATTGTCCATTCCCATTTTCTTGTAGTGCTTATTTTCATGACTGCCAACCCGTCCTCTTCCTCTCTTCCCAGAAGGAAAATCACCAGAAGGCGGAACTGAAGACGAAATAGGCATAGGTGACAATGCCATAGTCCCATCAGGACCATACTTCCTTGGTCTACCTCTCTTCTTCTTTTCTTGGGTGCCAGCCAATCCTACACTAACAGGGGACGTGGTCACCGCCAGAGATTCTGATACTTGGGTTGGATTTTCAGTTCTTGGAGCCACGTGATAGGCTGATGGTGCTTCAGCTCCTATCACTGTAACTCCTGTGCTGATGCCTTCTCCTGCTTCCATTGATTAATAGTTATTCAAAAATCCAATTTTCGCCAACTCTAACTACTCATATCAGTATAACGGCCAGACCTCACCTGCATAAAATAAAAAAGAAAAATGAATTGAACTCGTAATTTACAAAATTATGTCAAAAAATAAAAATTGCAACGAGCATTCTCTTCTATCTATCAAACGTGCTACGTAAGCTAGGTTTCTTTCTGTATCACGCAAAAATTAGAAAATGAATCATCCTTTGAAAAAAAAAAAAAAAAAGCTTTACTTAAAATGCATCTAGCTGGACATTTTCTTTAAGCATTATCATCCGTAAACTTGTAAGCTAAAGTACTAAATAACATCAAACTTAACATCTTTCTAAACGTACTTAAAGGTCAGACTTCATCAAATCGAAATTAAGGAATTTAAAAAATAATAATAATATGATCCCAAAACATACTCTGTAAACGCCAAAACGTACTCTGTAAACAGATATTTAAAAAAAAATGAAAATTCATTAAGCGCTCATAAACAAAGCACAAGTTGAAAAAAAAAATCATTTTGGAATTCAGAATCTTCTACTCAAAATAACAATAACTTCTAACAAAACAAAAACGAGAAATTTGGGGAAAAAATAAAGAACTCTGTTCACAGTTTAAAGATCACGACCTGTAAGCGTGATTCTGACAGTCCAAAAAAGCTCTTATTTGAACTGAAACTGTCTGTCTCAGACCTTTTTCACATTTGCAGAGCTCCAACTGTGTGCTTCAGAAGCTTCTCTCAAGTAAAATTTCCAAAAATCACAGTTCGGTTACAAAAAATAAAAAGCAAAGAAAATAATTCTCTTTATTTGTTTCTTGAGAAAAATATTTCTCGAGAAAACGTTTACCCGATTTTCACCGTAGGCCGGTTTTTTCTTCCCTTGTCTTAACAGAGCTGAAATGAAAATAAAGATTTAAAAAAACTTAAAAATAGATTAATAGAGAGCAATTTTTTTTAAAAAAGGTAAAATAATTATTAATTATTTGCTAAACCCGATAAAATAAAATTTGGTTAAGAGAAAATTTCACGTCCGTGAGGGCAATTGAATTTTGAAAATTGAATAAATGGTTAAATTGGTAATTTGGTTAAAAAGATTATGCGAAATAAGGAAACCAATTTGAGTACTCCTTTTTTTTTAAAAAAATTGTTTCCCGTTTTCCCTTCAAAGCTGAAAAGGAGGCACCGTTGGGCCGACCATTTTTGCTACCGCTGACCTGCTTTTTTATCTTTTTCAAACAAAATCGAAGATTCAGCGTTAAGCATTGCCCTTGTTTTAATGACAAATCACGACAATTTGCCACTGACAAGTGTAGAATTTGATTAGGTAAAGCTGATGGTGAGAATCAGATATCGGCTGATTCGAATACAGTTAGAACCCTGAGACGCAATCAGCCAATCATATTCCGTCACGCTTTCGTCGTTATATTTTTGAACTCACCGTATCACACGTGGTAAAATCTTGGAACCCATAACGTTTCCAACTGCCACAGGTGTTTAAAACTCTATTGATATCTATCTTGTTTAGTGATTTAAATCATTTATTACAAATTTAAAAGCGGCAACAACTTTAATTATCAATTGTCCTTTGTCGGTAGAATGAAGTTGAATAGTTGATCGTTTGATTAGTAGGTACCCTTCGTCGTCTCTCAGTCTCGAGTGGAACCCTAAATTAAAACATAATACAGTAAATAATACAAGATTTGTAGTTTATATGATAATTTTTTTTATGATTAATTTTTATTTTTGATTTTATTTATTAGTATTAATATTTTTTTTGGCTGTGCATGATCGTCAGTTTAATTGTACGAAAAAGAGGACAAAATAATTGTACCAACAACATAGAAAACTCTTTTAATTTTAATTTATTAAATAATTATTTATGTGATAAATAAGAAAGAGAAAAATTCAACCAAAAATTTCTTTAAATAAAAATAAATTTATATTATTTTCATTAAATTTTTTTTATCAAAATAATTATAACTGTAACACTATTCTTTTTTTTTTCAAAAAAAAAAAACTTTTGTAGTAGATGCTATAAATTTTTTAAACCATTTTGCTCGTCGTGGTGTGGCAATCAAATCAGTCAACAACAAATTATGGTCTCCTCATACGTAGGAGGCTCTGGTTGGCCGCGGGTAAAGGTGAGGTCTTTGAGTAGTGTAAAGTCAACATATGCTGACTTAGTTTGCTGGATGACCTGTGCTTGGTTGCTGCCCTCTCAGTCTCCATGAAGCTACCGTATGGCAGCACCTGCAACCCCATCTGTTAATATTTTATTTGTGCCGTGCCGTTTCAACCGTCAGATTAAAAAATTTAAATAAAAAAAGGGATCAGTACTGATAAGATTAGAGGTCGGCAGTTCCCAACTATCCAATCAAAAGCACTTAACTGGACTTGAAAACCCTTTTATGTACAGCCGATAATCGTCATATTCAGGTGGAACCACCTCTCCACAAGTCACATTGGTCAAAAATTTTGGTATGCGGGTTGCACATGGCTCGCTAACTTCTATGTCTTCTTCACACACACATACTATATTTATAAAATAAAAACTATGTTCTTTAAAGCCTACCCTACACTTCATTAGAAGTACATCGCAAACTTAGACTGATCTCAGTGTGTGCCCACAAAAGGATTTTCGTATCATAAACAAGCATTAACCGGTAATCAAATCAACTAGAAAGACAGAATAACCAAATCCCTCAATCAAATCATTACAAGTATTGTCGTAAAAGATCAATTTATAATTTTGAACCAACCTTCTCAAGATGGCGGGACAGATTCCGTGATAGAAAATTATCACTCTTGTTGCTTATAAGAAGCCAAGCATAACTGACTTCATGGCCACGTAGACGAACAACTTAAAGCAGAAAGACGAAGCCTTTTTTTCTTTTTCTTTTTTCCAAAGGCAACGGGATGAACCCTAAAATTGTACTTTACTAGGACAAATAAAACCAGCTCTCATCTCTTCAAATGAGTATTCAATTTTATCCACTGTCCTTTCATTTGCCTTGGCACCAAGAGAAACGCAAGGGGTGGCTGGAGTCATTGCCATCAGCATAGGAGCAGTAAATGTTGAAGGCGTTTTTGGTACTGAAGGCATTGTCTTTGGTGTTTTGCTTCCTTCATTGCTTGCGACAATTGGCTTGGAAGGAGTCACGGCCACCCTGGGAAGTGCTTTCAATGATGTCCCATTTTGTGTTCTTTTTTTATCTTCCGAGAAATTTGCAATGTTGGCCTTAGAGGAAATTGCCAAAGAAACAGGGGAGAGGGGCTTCCGAACAGACTTTGACTCAACTTTACGTGCCTTTGCAGCAACAGAGGAGCAGCTTCTGTTCAGTACACTGCCTGGAATCTCTGAATTTCTCCTACCTATGAAGTATAATGATTAGGGGTACAAGATGGGACCAAAAATTCAAGCACTCTCATGTACTATTTAGCAAGATTAGCTTTCTTTCTAATGACAGTATAAATCAGACATATATGTTCATGCGAAGAAATAGAATAAGATCAAATGGATGTTTACCAGAACCAACTGCAAGACTAACAGATTGTGGGCTACTCAAGGGACTGTTTTGATATAAACTGTCAAGCTTCTTATTGGAATATACATGCAGAGCTTCTTTTTCAGGCTTTAAGTTTTGAAGCATCACTCCACCAAGGGAGAGTTTCCTATTACTTGCAATTCCTGTTAAAGTTGTAGAAGTCTTCCTCCCACTCTTTGATGGACTAGGTTTCGATCCATAAATGGCTTCCTGCTCTGCTTTCAGCTGTACCTGAAGTTTTCTGTGATCCTAAAATACATAAAACTAGTCAAGCAAGGCCCATAAACAGAAACATGATCATGTGCTAGAAATTTTTAGTTCCTACTTTCTGTCTCTGCCTTTCGAACTCCTTCTCTTGCCTTGTGCTCCTGTAATCTTCAAGCATAGAAATAAGTCGTACCTAGATAACAAAACAAAGGTGTGAAGAGTAAATGAATACGAGACATCCAGCCCAAAGTAAGGGTACTATCAACGAAGCACTTACACCATCATATGAAAATTCAGTTCCTGTTTCTTTCTCCCAAGCTGCTACTTTACAAGTCAATGCTTCCACCATTGCTGTTCCAGTACCAGCGATAACAAAAAAAACTCCATTAAAAAATAAAGTAGCAGCATCACTAATTTTTATAGGCTAATATTTTAAATGAAACATGAGTTTTTGGTGCCGTTTCATATCAAATTGACCAATATTTTATGTATGACACAGCGATTTTAGTAGACCATAACAGTAATTGACCTGTCATTTGTGCAGATTGCATATAAAAATCAAATATGATAGATTTGGAGTGTCATTTAGAACCATAAAAATCTTATCTTACTGGGAATCAATTCAGGGTAAAAGTAATAACTTTACCAGGAATTTTGTTAACTAGGACACGGGCTTTCTCAGCACGTTTCAACGAAAGATGTGAACCTCTTCCAGCATTATATCGATTATCATCCTAAAATTCCAAGAATATTTGAATGGATTGGAATAAAAGTTAAGGACAGAACTGCTTATATTCTACTGAGTCAACAAAGTCATTTACCCTATTGTATTCTTCCAGCCAGGACTCTTCCTCACGTGCAGTGAACCACTTCTCCACTTTCTCTAATATTTCTTTCCTATTTGAAGCTTCCTCTTTGGCTTTGACAATTTGAAGATCAGTTTGTTCCAGTAGGTCCATGAAGTCCATGGAACCTGAAAAATAAGATAAACAAGTTAAATGGAAGATCAAACGAAAAATACCCCTGATCCATCAGGATTGGAATTTCAAAGTGAGTTGCGCAACAAATTCAGAAAGAATCAAGAAGTATTTGAAACATTAAAGTGAATTTCAATTTACACTGCTTGAAACAATTTTTCTAGATTAATAACTTGGTCCAGGTTTTTACCAGACTCTATGGCTTCAATTGAAAATTCCCCAACTGTTTCTGTCACCATGTGCATCTTCCTCAATATCTCTGCTAGCTCTAACTTCTTCTTCACAACAAGCTCTTTCATTTTGCTGGATTTTAGCTGTTCTAGTCTTGACACTTCCCCCTCAACCTGCATGGGAAAGGGCCACTTTAGTGTTTATTTAGCCATAATACTTTCTCATATGCACCAGAGAATATACCAGAGACAATGAACTACAATTTGCCATTTGGAGGTTTCCAATTTAAAACAAGGTTTCCAATTTAAAACAACATACTCACATATTTAATATTGTTCATGGACAGCAAATTGGGCTCAGTGATTTCAGGTTCTAAAGCAGCAATTTTACTGGTAATGTTGTGAAACATGTCCTGCTCCTCTGGTGGCGTGTCCATCAAGTTCCATAGCTCGACCAAGGAAGTTACAAGATGTTGAAGCTGATACAAGAGCAGCCAAATTGGTCAAAAGGCTAAAAGAGATTTTGCAACTGGGCATGACAAAAGAACTACAGTTAGTAGGGTACAAACCTTCTGCATTCTCTGCATCTTGACTTCTTGCAAACTTTGTATAGTTGTAGCCATCTTCTCAATTGTATCATTACTAACATCCTTAGTTGCTTTCGGATCATCCAGAGTCAGGTGGATCTTACAAACTGTGTCTTTGAAATCCATACCAAGTACCATACACAAGGAGTTTACATTGCTGAGATGCTTCATTACCTTCCTCAAACGGCTGCTCTGCAGGCAAGGAGAGAAAAACAGTCAAATAAAAATATTGTTCCAATAGAATAATCAAAGGAGGACAAAACTATTTTCCAATTCACAACAAACTTTCTCTTCTTGAAGATAAGCCAAGTGGCCATGCAACTCCTTTAGTCTTTGCTCAGACAAATCAACCTCATCCTCAATAATCTTGCACATATTATCTTTTGGACAAATCTCGTTGGATATTATCTGCAACTGATTTAACACTTGACGGAATTGATTCTTTCTATCTATCTTTCTCTGGCGCATATCCTCCAGTTGTGGAGTAATGGTTTTAAGTTTATCCCTCAGGTTTCCACCAGCTGTCCAATTGCACTGAATCATACAAACAAAAGATGAAGTCATCATCCAACTTAAAATCGCTGAAGATTTCTTTAAATTCTAAATATACTTACATGCCCTGGTTGCTCACCCAATGAGGAGAATATGTTAGCAATTTCAGCTTCAGAGAGAGCAATTGCTCGTAGAAGTTGAGCTCTGGAAATTTTTGCATCATCTATCTTTCTCCCATATACAGCGAGGCACTCTTGTTCAATTTCCAGAATCATCTTATCCCTTTCAACGTCGGGCTGTCCAACTTCATCCCAGATTTTCTAAAATAAAAAACAATCGGCGGACAACAACCACAAATGTTACTATTCCAAAGACATTATTCAAGTGAAAGAAGTGGTAACTCAAGAAGACGTACATATAAATAACAAGTAGCTAAGGAATACATCCTCATAAAGATTTTGAGAAAAACCTGTAGCTCATGTAGTAAAGATCCACATGTAGTTTCCAGATGAGCAAATTGATTGGGATGATGGTTCAGCATGGCAACGCACCTATCACTGAAGTGATAACAATTACCATGAGATGGATTTATCACAAAGTATTTGAACTGGTATAAAAAACAAGAACAAGGTAATAACAACAGCAACAAGTGATCCTAGGGAAGAGCTCATTTGGTTCAAATACTAAGGGATGTAATCAATATGAGTTGGGGTGGGGTGGGGCTCATAACTAAAAGAACAACAAAATAAGTTAGTCATCTTACAATGCAATTGTAATTCTGATCTTCCTAATTCTATAGTCTTCGGCAAAACCGTAGATTATGTTTTTGCTTGTTAAGCAAAAGCAACCATCATTGGAGAAACAACAGTTGACATAAGAGAGTTTTAACACAGAATTACGAAATTGATAAAAAGTAAATAGAAAAAAATATTAAAGCAATCTTCAGCAAAACCCTACATACCTTCCAGCTTTTATAGACTTCAAAATCTTGTTAAGCAAAAGCAACTATCACTGGGGTCGCAACAATTTCAGTGACAGAGACTTGTCACAAAATTATTAAATTAATGTCAATTGCCTTCAAAAGTAATAGAAATTCTGATCCTCCTGATTCTATAACGATCGTAAAAATCTAGATTATGCTATTGCCATTAAAAAACTTCAAGTTCTTGTCAGGAAAAAACAATAATCTGTTTCTTTGAGGAGTCTTGCTCCACAAGTAACTACGATTGCCAGCAAATAAACTCAATCGGCGCTACAACCGGTGTTACTGCAAGTTTGAGGAATATTGAAGCGCATAAACATAAAGGCGCGCAAATCTACTTGCACTTACAATGTTGGGACGAAATTTGATTAGCGTAAAATTCTGTCACAAAAACAAACGCTTGTAGTCACCGGTGGTCGGAGTAACTGTGACTCCAAAATGACGTAATTGCCACCGGCGGATTTATTTTACGGCGAGAAAACGGATGTGTTTCAGAAAATAAAGAGGGGAGCGTCCGTCTTCGTTGGAGCTTTTCAAAAGTAACGCTTGAACTTGACGAGGAGGGAAATGAGCAAATGCACTGGAGGCGTTATAAAGGGGAAGCCATTCGGCCGGGTTTCCCGGTCTCGACGTGTAATTGGGCTAAATGTGGACCATGAAAACCACAAAGAATTTGAATTTCAAATGAAATATTTCATTTTAAAATAAATAATAACACTCATGATCGGTAGAACCATTTGGTTATTTTAAATGTCGTATCTTTATAATATTGAATTGCATTAATAATTTAATATCCAGATATTAACGAATTATCATCTCCTTTATTTACCTACTTTTTATCCACCTTTACAAAGTTTAAACGTTCGGAAATTGATTTTAAACACGAGCAATATTAGAGAACCCAAAAATTAAGTTTCAGTTTGAGTCCAACTAATTTGAAGTACAGTTGTTGGATGGGCACAATATTAATTTTACCTACTATGAAACAGTTGCAATGAAAGTACACCTAAAGATTTAGACACCATAATTTTGTTTAGTTAATTCATATATTAAACATCTCTCTTGAAACGTTATAAAATCACACTAATTGTTTAATTACTCACTGTGTAACGTGCAACATTATTCATCAAATCATTTTGGTATAATTTACCAACTTATGTTAGTGTGTTTAGAGTATTAGATTCAATATTCTATTATGTAGTTTTATGATCATGAAATAGTATTAGGTCATTGTTTATTTTCCATTTTCAATCGGTAAATCTACTAATTAATTAATATGTATTTCCATTATTTGTTCCATTAAAAATCAAAACACAATTTTTTATGTAATCCAATAATTTTCGATGAAGAAATAGGGTTTTATATATATATATATATTTTGACTATTTTTCAATTATTAATTTTTAGTCAAAAATCTTGTTCCAAACATAATATCAAAACAAGAGATTTGGAGATTTTATATTATTCAAATTTTACTGTCACAAACTTTTAGGGTATTATTGTATTTAATTAATATTTTGATATTTATAAAAGAAATAGGGTTTTATATATTTATAAAGGAGAAAATATAAATATATTTATTTATTTGTATTTTGTGTGTGTGTGTGTGTATATATGACTATCATCATGTTTGTCATTTTTGCAATTATTAATTTTTTAGTCAATTATGCTTTTGTAATTACTTGTTCCAAACATAATATCATTTTCATTGTGACTTTCACATGTAGAATTTTTAATTTCTTGTAGCAAAGAGGATATTATATTATTTATTGTAATGTGTGTTATTAATATGTCCTAGAAGCCAATCGAGCAACACTTGCTTTTAGGGTATTATTGTATTTAATTAATATTTTGATATTTATAAAATGACAAAACTATCAATATTCATAAATTATATTAATGAATATAGTTCAAGAAATAAAATAATTAAGGAATACATTCTTGAGTTTATTGAGAATATGAAATGTTTTATTTTTATATCCTTTGCACAAAATTATTATAATTTAATTTCATAATTAAAAAATATCTAATAGTTCATTAAAGTGCACAACAAATATAGTTCAAGAAATAAAATTTATAATTGTTTATTGAGAATATGAAATGTGTCAAAAATTCCTAAAAATATTAATTTATGTCAAAAATTCCTATAAACATTAATGTGTGTTATGACTTTTTTATGGTATGTGTTGCTAAAATGGATGATGAGTTTTATATTATTGACATGAGATGTCAAGTCAAATACATAGGTACTTATTATAAAAACAAGTTTACTTAATTTGATCAAATAATAATAAGTCATATGATTTTGAATGTTAGTAATTTATTATACATTATAATAGATATTATGTTTAGTAATGGTCTTTAGACCTGAGGCATCAAAGATGTCTTGTACATAGATATCTATGATATATGAAAGTATAAGGATTTATTCATAATCAAGAAAAATTCCAGCAATAGCTGTCACGGTTAACTATGTATGGTGACAAGTGTACGGATAATATGAAATTCATCAAATTGTAATAAGCAAAATAAATTTGCATTAGAAATCCTTGACCAAGGTGAAATATATATTTGAAGGAGTTCAAATTATATTTTTTAAATCAAGTTCATTTAGATTTTTTTAGAGATAAAAACATGAATACTTAACACGTTAAATCATAAAATCATGCTTATCTCTGGACATTGATGATGAAGAGACCAGAACACAAAGAAATAATGAAACAAGTTCTACAAATCCAACAATTCTAGTTATTTGGATGGTTATGAAATACTACTAGATGAAGTTCATGACTTGTAAAAACTTTAAAATCACTATTACTTAAAGTAATTGCAATGCGTCTTAAGATAATTAGAAAAGTTTTAATTGATGACTAAAGAGTTTAGTATCTTTTAATGAATAAAGAATAATCATTAAAATAATTATACTACCTTATAATAATGAACTTAAAAGATCATAGATCTAATAGAAATGAAAAAAGAGTTATAAGAAATGAGAAGTTAAATTTCTAAATTTCAGGAAAATTAGTATTAAGATTATAATTCATTTAGAATAAATACAAATATATTTAATATGATTTAAGATAGAAATTTTGATATTTCATAAATAGTTAAGGAATAAAATAAATTTCATAATTTATTAATGAAACATTAAATTTAAGATTGAGCGTGTAAAATAACCATATTGGACATGT
Source organism: Aegle marmelos (assembly GCA_030449875.1). Lineage (NCBI taxonomy): Eukaryota > Viridiplantae > Streptophyta > Magnoliopsida > Sapindales > Rutaceae > Aegle > Aegle marmelos. The sequence goes on from JASUUL010000115.1 coordinate 1,391,912, forward strand.
TTCGGTTTATAAATAATTATGAACTTTTAGACTAATTTCAGGTATAGAATCTTGAACTTATATTGGGCCTAATATAGACTAGAAAAAAGCACAAGAACATGTAACAAAGGAAGCCTACAATTAATCATTTGATTTGATAAAAAAATAGGCTTAATTAATAAAAAGTAAAATTTAACAATTAAGCCATTTATTTATTTAAAGATAATCTGATTAAATAAATTATTAGAATGATAAGATCATATCCAATAGAAAAATGCCTTAGTGGATAGGTCTAGCTCATAATAATATTTAGTGCCATTATTGAAAGATAATTGTGGTTTTATTTGGTGCAATGAATGATTATAAATTAGCATTCATATTTCTTCATTATCTCTCTAATTTCTTAACGAGATTTGATAATTCCTAATCTTATAAACTCCTAGAATATTTCTAAATGTGGACTAATTAGAGGTATTATAATTGGGGTGATTTGAGGATCTCGAATTGAGCAAAAAATTAAAGTTGTTCGTGCAATCTATTTCCTAGATGGCATTCGTAGCTTACTATTTTCGATCTTTTTCTCCTACTTCATGAAACTATTTCAGAAACTGTAACTAAGGTAATTAAAGTTTAATTTTTCATCTTGAATTTTATTTTTTAATAAAGTCGATTCGAGATTTATAGAGTTCATACCATTTATTTTAATTTTATTACGCAAAAGTTATATTTTTAGAAACATCATAGACAAATTTTGTCCTTCAATGTGTATATAAGAAGTATTATTTTCCATGATAAGAAGTATTATTTCCATTTATAATTATGTGGAATATTTTCATGCAACCTAGATCTTCACATGAGTCCATATTATTAGAAGGAATGAATATATTATTACTTGTAAAAACATAAAGATTCAATTTCAATCTACAATTTTGTTTTAAAAGCCTCTGAATAATTTTTCAAGTTACTTTATTTGATCGACTGCGTGAATTTAAATATTAGGAAAATTAAACACAAAAAAACTGATTTGTTAAAAGATATGTTTTAAAATAATAAAAAAATTTAAACAATAATAAAAAAAATTCAATGAAAGAAATCTATTCTTGTTTTAGAGAATGGGCTACTTGAGGTTCGATTATAGTACCCCAATATATGCTGAAGGACACCACCCAATAGATTCTAAACCTAATGAAATAAAAAGTGTAATTAAAATTTTAAAACATAAATCTTTGTATCATATAAAATATTGGTATGGCTGATTTAATATAACTTATAGTCAACTCAAGGGCTGCATTCAATAACTTAACATATATGGACAACTGAACATCAATTGAGTTTGTGGGTGCTGCTTTTGCAGTGTATGTATTCAAGGCATATATGTGTGCACTTTCACCCGCCAAATCCGTAATAAGAGTAAAGAGAGCAATATTATTATCTTAAAAAATTTTGTAGACAATAATCTACATCTTTATTTTATTTTATTTTTTAAACGATCTACATTTTGAGTTAAATAAAAGGTCGTCACATACTAAAACAAACCAGCCCCACGAAAAAATATTGTTCTGATGCATACGCTTAAATAAAATCAAATTCAGCAGTTGACTACTGTTTAGCCACGCAATTAAGTGTAATGAATGAAAGAAAGTCAAATTATAAATGCACATTTGACTGCACGCAATTTCATAATTAAGTTTCTCATTGAAGATCTAAATCAAATTACACTTTTAGGGCTCGTTTGGTTCAAATACAAAAAGATGGGATTGGATAATTTCATCTTAAAATTATCCTAATGCAGTATATAGTATCCAAAATTAGCTGTAGGATAAAATTAATAGGACCCACTATTTAATCAAGCACAATGTAAAATTTTGTAACTATGGGGGTCGTGGGATAAGCTGAAACTTAGTCATATGTTATTCACATGATAAGATTAAAAAAAAGAAAAGAAAAAACCTCAAAACTTCTCTCCATCCCTATCAACGCTAGCCTTTCTTCTAGCCAGATCTCCTCTATTCATGCAGCGAGTCTCTTCAAATCTTGACTAAAAAATTTAATTTAGTTTATTTGTTTATTTATTTGCAGTAATTATTTAATAGGATGAAATTTCATGTTTTATAAGGTAGTTGAGTGTTTCTTAGTTTCTATTTTAATTTTTATGTTATAAATCAATTTTGGAGGTTAATTGTTTGTGTTGACTGAACTATTTTATAGATTTGTTCATGGGAAAGAGTAGCTCCATGAAGGAAATTTTGTGGGTTGACTAAAATTCGGGATGAATTAAAAAGAGACATTTATGTAGAATTTATTTTATTATTATTATTATTATTTTGACACGCTAATGGGATTGTTCATAAGCTAGCAAATTTTTTTGTCAATTTCCAGCCTAGATTCTTTGTTTGCTTATGTGATTTGCTTTTTATTAAAGTTGGATCTTGTCATTTGCTCTTTAATGAATGTACTGGAAATTGTTTCTTGAGCTAAAAATTTATCTAGAAATGGGATTGTTCTTTATTGAAAACTTTCTGGAAACTGTTTCTTTACTGGAAATGAGATTGTTTTCTTTACTGGAAATTTACTGGAAATTATTTCTTTACTGGAAATAGGATTGTTTTCTTTACTTGAAACTTGCCGGAAATTGTTTCTTTACTAGAAATTGGATTGTCTTCTTTATTAAAAATTATTTTTGTACTAGAAATGAAAAATTTACTGGGAATGGGATTGTTCTTTACTGGAAATTACTGTCACTAACCCTGTAAAGATAATTGGATTAGTGAACTTCTTCTATTAAATAAAAAAGATAGCAATCTTGGAAATTGTTTCTTGAGCTGGCAAATTGCTGTTACCTATAGTGAATTTACTGCTTGTTATCTAATTGAACTTTATCTTTATGCTTTTAAGAATGCAATAATTAAACTTTATCTCTTATGTTCATAATATTTATATGTTTTGAAAAGAAAATCGTTGCTTTATAAGTTTCTTGGAGCTGAGTGAACAAACTTGTTCACATGGAATGTATCTTCATGAGTTCTTTATCTATCTAGTTATTGTAATTTTTTATATTGATATCTACTTCACTTGCGTTAATATTCATATGATATGCTCACACTATATATCTTCCAATGTCTAGATATGAAAGAAAGACAAATTATATTGTTCTCTCTTATACATGAGTTATATTTATAATAATTATGTTGTGTTGGCTATTGTACTTTGGCATCGTAGAAGTCAACAAAATTAAAAATATACACTTGCAAATCACACATTCATTAGGCATGCGACACACCTCATTTGTCTAGAAAGTATTATAGATAGTGACATAGAATCTGTCGATCAACTATGGATGGATAAGAGGACATTTGGATTATTATGTAAGTTATTTCGTATAAATAGGGATTTCAAAGCTGATGGTATTTTCTCTATTGAGGAGCAAGTATAAATAATTTGTTTCTATATATACTTGCCCATCATGTAAAAAATAGAATAATTTATAGTAGATTTCTACGATCAGGGGAGACAATTAGTAGACACTTCAACTTAATCTTAAATGCAGTTTTACAATTGAACAAATATTTTATTAAGAACACCTACCCCTATAATTGAAAACAACACTGATGAGAGATGGAAATGATTTAAGTATGATATGCCTAAATTTTGGATTTTTATTTTTTTCTTCTAATAAAAAGAGTTTGCCACGTATTTTATATTCAAATGCATGTACCTTGATGTGTGTACCATATAATGCCCTCAAGCAATTCTATTAATCCATTTGAACATAAAAAAGATGTGAAATTGCCACTAATGTCTTAAGAGATTGTTCACAAGATATGATGTTCATATTTATGTTTCTTGACTGAAAGGGTTCAGCTTCAAATTCAAGAGTGCTTCAAGATGCATCATCATGACCAAATGGGTTAAAAATACCAACCAGTGAGCTAATAAATTAATAATGCATAATATTATAATATTTTATTATTTATTAATGTTTATATAATTTACTTATATTTATTAACATTTTTTAAATATTTATAGACTATTATTTTCTTGTGAATACGAGGTATGCACTGAAGGATTTCTTGCACCATATAGAGGAACAAGATATCATTTGTTAGAATGGAAAGATAGATGTATCTCAGTTAATCATAAGAAGTACTTGAACATGAAACATTCATCAACAAAGAATGTAATAGAGTGTTGTTTTAGACTTCTCAAAGTTCGTTGGGCAATTTTAAGAAGCCCTTCTTTTTATCTCTTAATGATGCAATGTAAAATAATAACTGCTTGTTGTATTTTACAAAATCTTATTAGGAGAAAGATGTCAATAGATCCAATGAAACGTGAGATAGACCAACTTGTTAATAGTAAAAGCTATGCTAACTGTAACACTATTAATGAAGTTGGTTTATTGGAGCAATTGTCTACATGGAAAAGCAACTTAGCTTTACAAATGTTTAATGAGTGGAAGGGAAGTTGTTGAACTTAGGATTTCTTAATTAAGATTTTTTTTTGGGTATTTGAATATTAAAGTTGTTTTAATATATAAATATATATATTGTTTTCATATTTATTTTAGTTATGAATTATTCATAGGAATCATTTCTTGAAATTTATTTAATTATGCAATATTTTTTATTAGTTAGTTATTAAACAAGGGTGTTATTTTCTGTGTAATCTTTTTTTAATATTATTATTATAATGAAAGGTGAGTGAAATTAAACTTGTATAGGAATGGAAGATAGAGGTGGTAATGCTCACGTTAATGAACAAGACAAAAAAAAAGGGCAGACGTGTATAAATTAAGGAAGAAGAAAAAGCTTTATTGGATGTATTGGAGGAAATGGTAGCAGATGGTGGGCGTGCTGATTGTGGGCAATTTATAGCCAGGATTATAAGAAAAATTGAGGTGAAACTGCTATAGTCTGAATCTGGACTAAAGGCTTGCCCTTAAACTAATTCCAAATTGAAAGCTTGAAATCGACAATATTCAATCATTTTTTATATGTTGAACATAAGTGGATTTGGATGAATTGATAAGAGTAAGTGCATTGAAGTTGACAGTGATGGGGCATGAGAATCTTTATGTACAGGTTTGCAACAATTTTTTTGTAAATAAACATTACCATTTATTATTTTTAATTGTTATATGTCTCGATACATTTATTATTATTATTATTATTATTATTATTATGGGGAAAAGATCTTGTTAATGGAAGGGCAACAAGAACACCCAATGACATAATGATGAATGCTAATAAGGAAGGACTTTACGGTAATGAATTTGATTTAGGCATGGGTTTCTCTCTACTGTCACCTAATCAAATTAAAATTAACCACTTTATGAATCAAAATGAATCTCAAACTATTGGCAAGAAGAGAAAGAGGTCAAGAGATCCAGTTGGCAGTACATTTGAGAATTTTGTTGGTGCATTTAAGGATGTTGTGGAGAGGTCAAACAAAAATGTAACACAACTAATTCAAAGTATGCCCAAAGAGAAAGAAAGTGAAAGCCAAAAAGTTGATGATCAATTGGAGTTGTCATTTCATAATTGAATTGAGTTAATGAAGAAGTTTTTATATGAATCTAAATAGTACGGATATTTTTAAAACACTACATAATGACTAGGATAAAATAGAATTCATTATGTCAATTGTGAGTGGTAGATTTCATGGTTGACAAAGTTAGTGGTGATATATAATTTTTTGTAACTATATATGTGGATGATATAGACAAATATTATGTGTTAAATATGTTACAGGGTATAACTTTTAGGAAACTTGATAACAATTTAACTTCCCGGCACTCTTTAAATGAGACTTTGGGTGATGACTTTTGCTGGCATTCTTTAGTGTTGTAATTTTATTTGGGTGATGACTTTTATTTTTTTGGTATGTCATCATCCAATGATAGTATCTCTGCTAGGACACTCTTTTGATATTACTAACATGTAATATATATATATTTATATATAATAACATTGTTATGTAATTTTTTTTATTGATTGATATTCTTATTATATTTGTTGATTATATTCCTATTATGTTTGAAATTCTAGTTGTACAATCTAAGAGGGGGGTGAATTGAAATTTTTTAAAAAATTAATTTAAGCAAATCACTCAACAATTAATTATAATGTCTTAATAAAACTAAGAACAATAAGTTTAATAATGCTAAAATATAAAAGAGTAGGGAAGAGAAAATAAATATATATATTTTTACGTGGTTCGGCAAACCTCGCCTATGTCCACACCTCCAAGCTAACCAAGCTCAAGGATTTTACTATCCAAGTCTCTTACAGCTTCAATTCCATTACAATTGACTTCAATGTGTCAATGAATTCTTACAATTTAAGGATTATTTCTCAATCCCTTCGTCTAAGTGTTTTCCACACTTATACAACCACAAATTTACCAAGAGATTAAAAATTACAATAAAAAAAACTCTCTTCAAGAGTAGATGAACAAATATAGCACTATAATGATTTAATCTATATTAAATTATAAATTGGAAGCTCAATTAATGATGTAATAACTTATTTTTGGTTGTGCAAGAAATTAGAAATGAGTTTGATTTGAGTTTATATAATTTATATTCAAAAAATAGCTGTTATAGACAAATTCCAGCACCAAAGCAGCTTGTCTCTTCCTTCAAGCGGTTAGCCGCTTACTACAGTAAAGTTACTATTAAATTTGAAATTACTACAGTAATACTGTTCATAAAATTATAATTTTACCCAAAACTTTTGTTAATTATATTATGACCTAAAAACTTATAAAACTTTACAAATAGACCCATTTTTGAAATTATTTCAACTTACTACATTACCATTATTCATAAAATTATAATTTTACCCAATATATTTTTATAATTGTATTATAGCTCAAAATATTAAAATTTTTACGAATAAGTCTAATTTTAGAATTTATAAAAATTATTTCTCATTCTCACAACTTTTTAAAATTATGATAGGACCAAAAATATTTCTGATTTTATAAAAAAACCTAAATTCATATTTAAAACATTACTTATTAAAATAAAAAATTTTAAAACTTTTTTACTTTAATCCATTTTTAGAAAATTAATTATTTTGCATGAAATACTTGATTTATGATCAAAACTTTAGATTAATGAATTAAAATCTTCAGTTTCATAAATTGCTAAATCAAGTATAAATTAAATCATACCGGCTTTATAAGAATTTATTATAATCATAAGTCTGCTGTGCTTCAAACTTTATTCTCGATTTAGTCGATGTCCATTGAGTATTTTGAAGTTGATTTCACTTGATTCACTTGCATAAATACTATCCTTCAAAAAACTTAGTGAAAAATGTGAAATATATTATTACTTTAAAATAATTAAGATACATATTTATTATCATTAAAATTAATTATGCGTAACCTTTGGGCTAACAATGTTTATAATGATATCATTTTTTAAAATATAAAAAACATTAAGGGAAGATTGTGTGTTTTTAACACATTTATTAATAATTATTTATTTAAGTTAGATTAATAATAAGTCTTTTTTGGTATCATTAAAATTAATATTATGGATACATATATATTAATATATAAGACATATTATTATCTACTAACTAATTCTATGACATGTCAAACACAAGAATTAATTATTTATAGTCTCATCCAACATTGTATTCAATCCGATTCAATCCAATATACCGAATGAGCCCTTACGGTAGTGTTAATGAACATACTGTATCTGATGATGGCAGTTCTCAAGTAATTTCCTTTTTGCAACGGCTATTATTATTATTATTATTATTATTATTTAATTACTTGCTAGGGACCTGCTACAGTGACCAGCGGGAATCAAGCCAATGGTATGTTACAATGATCTTGCAATTCTAACTCACTATAAAGATATGAAAAATACATGTATCAGGGGCCAGCGTATTATAATTCTATTAAAATATACATTATTATTATTATAAATAACGCAACAGCGATGAAACAAGAGTCAGGACAAGAGGAGAAAAAAATAAAAATAAAAATGAAAATGAAAATGAAAATAATTTTTTAAGCCGAGAGAGAGAGACAGCGGGGAAGAAACCCTTGGGTGCTAAAAATGTTGTCAGAGAAACTGAGCTTAGCGTAGGAAGTTACTCAGAAACTGCTGCTTGCTACTCTTTTCTCTCGTCATCCTCTACTTGGCTCTCTGCTCATGAATCCGCACAAAACTGAAGACGATCTGTTTCATCATCCTCATCATCATCATGATCTGGCCCCACCATCCATGATTATCAACCACCACCACCACCACCACCAGCAGACGGAATCTCAGCCGTCCATCCACAATCACAACCCCAACCCCAATCACGATGACCCGGTTTCTTTTTCTTCCCTTCCCGAAATCGTCCTCTTCCGCACCTCTTCCGAGGAATCCCCGAGTCACTCATCTTCCGAAAACGACGACGCAGCGACTAACTATGCGAACCACGATGACGTCATTAACAAGGTGTCGAATCAGCCTCCCGCGTGCATTAGCCCCGAGCCACATATTTCTACTCAATTCTACACTTTCAACGCGGAGTCCCACGCTTTGATGATCCGGTGCATTCTGGAGCAGCGGCTAGCAACTCCAGCCGAGATCCGCGCTGCCACGCCGCGAGCCGTGCTCAAGTCTTGGCGCGCCGTCTGGAAGGACCGTAACGAGGATACGGCGTACCTCACGGCGTGGAAGCGAATCCAGGACAAGCTAACGGCCCACGTGGACCCCAACTCCGGTAATGAATACCTCTGTTTCAAGAATAACTCTCAGCAATATGTCTCTCACTTTAATCAATGGCAAGATATAGTTATGAGTTTTCATGGCGATGCCGATTTAAAACACTTAGGGCTCAAAGAAACTATAGAGAGAATTAAACAAGTCTGGACAGTAGGAGCTAAATTTTATGGCATACCTGAAAGTTACATTAGGGTTTGTGTGGCCGCATGCCCTGTGTGTTCCTCTTCGTCTGGCTCTGGTTCCAGAAGTAAACGGCGTAGGTTTGAGTATACTGAGTCATTTGATGTCCCTGCTAAAGAGGTGCCGCATAGGTTACAGCAATTAGCGGCCAAACATAAGGTTGTGCTTTGTATTAGGCAGAAGTACATTAGGTATAAGCCTTTTATGGCTGAAGTGAAGGATTATGCTTGCCATAGGGCTGGGGAGCCTGCGGCAAAGAAGTCGAAGATGTTGAAGAGGGAACCCTATGCATCTAAGAGGTGTGGTTGTGGGTTTAGGATTAGGGCGATAGTACCAATTGCGAATTACAATGAGAAGGATAAAACATTTGTGTATCAGGAGGAGGGAATGGCAGTTTTTAAGCTGTATGCGGTGCATTCAGGGCATGAGCCGGGGCCGTTGGATGGCAACGCAAGGATTATACATCGTCTTGTTGGGTCGAAAGGTGGGTATCTGATGGATCAAGATACTGTCTATGGGGTGAGAGAGGATCATGAGGGATTTGGGCTTCTGGGAAAGGATGAGAGTGATTTGCAGCTTTCAGTTTTGCAGCAAGTGCAGGAATTGAGAGCTGAAGTCGGGTTGCTTGAAGCGAGAATTGGGAGAATCCCACATGAGTTATTGAGTTCAGTGTCCCAGCAACTGTTTGATATACTGGATAAGGTTAGAAGTGTAGGGGAAGATGGTTCGAAGTCATTAGGGTTGATTTCTGACAAGCCGCATTCGGATGATGTGCTGGTGGGAGAAAGTGATTTAGTGCATTGGAGAACTCTTGGTGATGGCAAGGAGACAGAATTGATTGAGGATGATGAAGATAGTTTTGGGCGAACACTTGGGGATGTTGTTCCTTGGGACCAGATGAGAACAGAGTGTAGAAGTGAAAAGGATCTGATGAGCGAACCTTGTAAGCCCGACAAGTGGTTGAAGTGCAGTGATTTTGATGAGAAGAGCATTCTTGACTGTGAAGATACCAAGCTAACCAAGCCCATCAGACATGATGAGTCAATTGTGGGAGATGTAAGTCTAGTTGGTTTACCAGTTGATAGTTTCTACCAAGACAATCCTAAATGGTATGATTCTCCTTGTGGATTGGATCCCAGTGCAGATTGTGGAGACAGTGGATTTCGACATGGGGAGATTGTGTAGAGTGCTGAAGAGCCTGGTTGACCCTCTCTAACTTAGTCCTGACTTTAAATCGTGCCAATTCATCTCTTCTTATAGGTGGAATTGGATTGTATATTTATGTATACTGAAGATTGGACATTTTACATGCATGTAGGTTTGCAGTGTGTAATTCTGTAAAGTACAGCCAATTGGGCATCTCTGCACATACCTTATCATGACTATTTGTTAACTTGTCTGGGCCTTCACAATTTTTGTTGGGGGGTCTTCCTAGAATGCATATCAGACTTTTTTTGTTTGTCATTTGAATTATTGTATGTATAATTAGGAATGTGCAGTTTTGTCCCAAATTTATTCTCAGTGATGTGTATGTACTTAAAGTCTACTTTTTATATACATTCTAATTATCAATGTTTTCCAAGGCTCAAAGAATTGACTTACATGCTTTGCCTGTCTTTACTGCTTATAGAAGGGCGTACTCTGTTTAAAATTGTATAGATGAGCTAGAAGCTGTCAATATCACACCGGTTAGGTGCCTTTGGTTGGGACCTGGAAGCTACGTAACTGGTCCCTTCTCTTTAGCTACAACTTATATTTTTCAATTGATAGCTATAAATGCTACGCATGCTTGTGGTGCTCATTTGTGGACTATTCTGGATGTATTTTCTAAATCTATTTAACAGCTCTGGCTGAGGTTAATTGCTTTTTTCCTCAGGTCTCTATAAAGAAGCTATTAATATTTATTTAAGGTTGGTTTCAGGTCTATTGCACTGTAATGTGTGTTATAAAATGCTGGTTAACACGCATCATACCTTGGTCATCTTGCTCTGCTCTTGTTATCCCTAGAAAACAAGTTTTAGTGCTATGTAGATTTGATGGCCTTGTTCCACAAGCTTAGGCAAAACAGTTATAGTAGCTCGACTAATGTGTTTATTTGTAATTTGTTTAGATGGGTAAAAATTTCTGTGACATGGTAAAAGGGCAGTTAGGTGAAGTGCGCAAATCTTGTTCCTTGTGTGTGCATCCCATGACTTGATATATTATTGTCTGATTCTTGCTGATGTTATAGTCACTTTTTCATATTTTTCTCATATTTCAGTCTTCGCGCTTCCTGCTCTGACCGTCAAGTTTGCCTATATTTGAATTGCATTTTTCATGGTTCTTCAGGCTGCAAACATACTGTACAGAAAATGCACACTGTTACCAAAGCATTCTGGTTCAGTTCAATAGTGAGGACTTAAAAAAGGTTAAAAAGGTGTGCTTTGAGGAAAGTATCTAGAGAGTTAAAACTTTACTAGGCTAACATTGCTTCAATTTCAGTACATTTCTGTCAAACTTTTTTAAATGCTCGGCACTCCAAACATTTATTTACTTGGCGGACAGCTGGTCTACTTCAATGTACTGAATAGATCTTTAATAAAGTTTTGAGTTTCTAATTTGGAAAAAAAAAAGAAAAAAGAAAAAGGAGTTTCTGAAGTTTGTTAAAGTCTCGGCTATAGATGCATCTGTTCCTGTTTTCGTGTGTTTTGGCATTTTTTGCTTTATTATGATTGTCTTGTCCTCTTCATATTACTTTCCTTTTTGTTGGTTCAGATGGGAAACTGCTTTTAATCATGATGAGGTGAGATGTTATTGGTTGAGATGATATTGTTATAAATCATAGTGAGATTTGTACTCAGTTTGGTCAGATTTCTTCTTTGGGTGTGCATTATAGGCTGAAGCTCGTGACTTGTAATAAATCACTGATCAAGATATGACTACTTTCTCTAATCATAAAATCTCTAGTGCTTCTCTGACTATGTCTGGAAGTCCATGTAACATAAGAATCGGTTCGTACTAATAAACCTGTAGGTTTCTGGAGCTGTTGAAGATTCCAGCTAGTGGTCTGATTGAAGAATTGTCTGTTCCTTGAGTCCTTGGCTTGGCATCCTGGATGTGCTTCTGCAGTTCTGCTCTGATGGATACCTGGTTTTCAGTTGACTATGCTGGGCAAAATTTGATTGATTTTAATAATTCTACCAACTTGACTCTTGATATAGATGTGTAGCTTTAAATTCAATTTGTAGCCTAGGATTGGTGCGGACCGTAATCTAGTTTAATGGCTTGCAAGTTTCTTCCATCCCCCCCCTCCCCGGACATGGGAGCAGCCATCATGTTTTTTTACTACTCTGTTCTGTTTTTTCTGTACTCAGATCATTTTGTCTTAAGTACAAACACAGAAGAATATCCCCAACCAAGTTTGAGTTGCTGCATTTGAGCTAAGAAGGTGGGATGCTTTCTTAGCTCGGTGTACTTTACCGAACTAGGTAGAATTAAGGCATCTGATTAATTGTTTTGAGGAATGATGATGCTGATGCTAAGCAATCAGTAGAATGTTTAGGCATTGTCTGTCAACCTGGATGCAGGGATAGTTAGTCGAATGTTGGTTTAGGCATGTCATCATCTCCTTGGAAAGACGTAGAAGTCGATGAACGGGCTGTGCTCATGTCTTTTCTGGCTTCATGGGCTGAGGCCTTGACCATAGTGTCCCATGCTCCTATTGAAAGTTGATCAGAAGAAACCCTAATCTCTTGCAGTAATTGTGGTAGGCCTGGTGTTATTTGTCCTGGCATGAATTTCTGAACATGTTTTAAGGTTGAGCCTCGTGTAATTGATCTAGGCTTGGAGTTATTCGTGTGTTAATAGTGTCATGTCAAATTTAAATAAATAAATATAAATATGATTCATTTATTAATTGTATGAAATATTAAAAAATAAATATACTCAGTTTATTAATAGTATTAATTGTGTTGATTTGTTTGACATATGTAATATTAAAAATTAATTTAATAATGATAAATATTTCAATATTATTCTTAACATATAAGTTAAGATGACGAGTATAAGTAGAGGTTGTAAAAATGACATAGGAGAGACAAGCCATCTTTTATTTAGAACTCGTCTATCTTATAATTGTAGTATGGTATCACACTTTCTGTCTTCTTTCAAGACTGTCGTTGAATATAAAATGAGTATATCTAAGGGTTGAGAAGAGTCAATAATATACTAAGAGTAGCCAGTTACTTAAAGTTAATGTGGTGAATAATATTCAAATAATAAAGATTCAGATACAGTGGAGGTTCATATTTGATTCTTGTTTTGAGTGGCCATCCCAAACCCGTAAGTTGCTGAAATTTTTTCCTCACAAAAAAAATTTTTTTTCCGATAATCCAAATCTTTTGCCAATGGAATGGCGGTCATATGAGGCTGAAGTATTTCTGAATGATGCAAATAAATTGAAGGCGAATACAAATCTTTTGCCAATGAATGATGCAAATAAATTTTTCCTCACAAAAAAAAAAATTTTCCGATAATCCAAATCTTTTGCCAATGGAATGGCGGTCATATGAGGCTGAAGTATTTCTGAATGATGCAAATAAATTGAAGGCGAATACAGTTTTGTGCCAGGCAATTACAGTGGATATTGGACGGAGTTGAAACTTAAGAAATTAGGCAAATCTCATGATCTTTAAAAAATAAAAAATAAAAAGTGGAAAGATGTGTCGTGTGTGATTGATCTGGGTCCAGCCGCGGCTTCAAAGGATCTGATTTCATTGCCAATACGAATTATCCAAATAGATCCAATGCCGCCCGAGGCTTAATTCAAACCCTAAATGATTTCGTCAAAATATCACAACCATTTCATCACGGAGGCCCGCCGCCAATTTTTTTTTGGACTCTCTAACCAAACAAAAAATCAAACACGACTAGATCAAATGAAAATTGCTAATGGCGATTCCGGTTTGTGATTGTACCTACTCACGTGTAAACATTGCGAGAGTGGGAGATTGGGTTAAATCAGATCTATTGCTTATTAAATATATTATAAGTTGCTACTTTAAATATAAAAAATAATTTTAACCGTTAGATTAAGTTCTGAATCATCCAATTATTATATTAGATAAGGACGAAAACGGTGATACTGTGTTACAATTGTAACATAGGTATATCATTTTATTTAACGCAATTTATATTTCTATTCTAAGCTATTGAAGTTTCAACTAATGATGAACTTCAGTTGACACTCCGTTATAAATATTTTTTAACGTTATTTTTTTTTCTTTATTGATTTTATTAAAAATGCCTTAAAATATTGTATAACTTTTTTTTTCGACAAATTTAATCTTTATTAAAATCATTTCTTACGAAATTCCTATCTTTGGTTTTCTTTCTTACCGGCAGGACGTTATACCCATGGAGTTCCTCTGTCCATTTTTAAAGGTCTCCTGCGAAACAACCACTTTCACAAAAATATTTTAGTAACTTTTTATTTATTTTATTATTATTATTATTATTATTTCTTCTTCTTATTTGCTCATTTTTGGGTTAAAACTTAGAAGCAATGTATTTAATGGTCCGGCTGTGTTACCCCGTGATTACTTACCCTGACTTTTTGTTTTGTTTTGGTTTTTTCCCCTGTTTTTTCTTTTTATTGGATAAGCCGTTGGATTTGAAGAGATCTAATCTAATGGTTGCAGTTGAATGTGTAAAATACACTATCTACTTGGACTTCCCTCTCAGCCAGTCACTCCAAAATTATTTTCCAGTTTCAATCTCTCTGCGTCTGTCTGTTGCAGTCATTCCATCGATCTCAGTTTCTCGGCGGAAAATATTTTTGGTTTGTTACTTGCAACGGCGATTGATTCATCCCCATTTTCTTCCAAGCATCCAGAACTCTTATCAAATTCTCCGCCATTGCTGATACCTGTTTCGCTTGTTTACTTCTTAATTTTCTTTATTTATGCGATTCATTCTTTTAGTTTAAGGAGTTAATGAGAAAATCCCTAAGTTGCTTCTCATGGTGAAATTTTTTTTTATTTTTTAATTTAATTCGATTGAGATTCTTAATTTTTTTCGTTTCCCTTTTGGTTTTCGAGTTGTACACTTGTTTTCCAAAGTCGGGTCCGGGCAATGAAAACGGTGTTGTTTGTAGCTTGGTGGCTGTCTCAATAATTGTGGGAACTCATGACCATAAGAAAACTGGCATTTTAACAGAATCATGATTCATGCGTAACCTTTATGCTTCATTAACTGATTTAAAATGTTTGCTGATGCACAAGTAAGAGGCAACGTGTTAAAAGAAATTAAGGGCTTGATACCAAAACTGAAGCTGATAGGGGCAGAGGCCAACAATTCTATTAAAGCATTGGCATTCTTATTCTTATTATTATTTTAGCATTCCCTATTTAGCTTAGCCGACAATGTTGCCTAGAAGCTTGTTAAGGCAACGTTTGAATAAAGTTTCAACATTTTTTTCTTATTTTTTGGACACCATTTTTGTGATATATATACAGTGATTACATGCATATTAGTTGTGAAGCTTACAACTATATTTCTAGAAATTAGTATTACAACCGGCAGCCTGAGTGCAGAAAAGAAATATATGCATAAAATTCATTAAAACAGTAGAGGCTACTGCCGTGGCTTCTCACCTTCAAGGGAAGCCATTTTTAAGGACAAAAGTCCCACGCACTGCGTGCATTACCAGGAATGGTGAAATTTTAAAGAACAAACGGGTAAAACTCATGAAGCCCAGGTGCAAATAGGTGTTTTGTTTGCACGTTGAACGACGGATTAATTTTGCAGCTAAGCAACGAATTTTAAGTTAAGAGTAAATGCCCCTTCGATTTGTGCTAGGCTCCTATAATCGAGTATTACACTTGAGAGTATGAATCAAGCACCGTTTAATGGTCTGTGTATGTTTAGCTACAAGCCTACAACACAGAAGAATTTGCCAATTTATGAAACAACCAATTTTTTTTTTTTTTGGGGGGGTAAAAAAATGATGGCTAATGAGATATATTGAACGGTCAAATATCACTACTTTTAATCTATTAAGTACCAAAACCGATAACTAATTAATTATATACCGTTAAAAGGGCTAAAGAATAGAATTACATGTACATCAATTTTTCAGTATTAATTTTTAACATATATGGACAGCACAGCAGTGGTATACTTGACGAACGTTATCATTAACCTTCGTTATCAGATATAAGGAAAAAATAATAACAATAACAATCCACAAGCCTTCGATATTTTGATTCTATTTCACTCTCACCTGCGCTCGGTATGTCTTTCATCTATAATACCACGCATAGAGCATACATTTGACATACTTTGTCGATGGAATTTTCGGTCTATTACCCTCATCTATAACTCGCTTATCCCGTAGCAAAATGACTCGTATACATTATTTAGAGTTTGGATCTAATTTTAACCGACTCCAATGTCCCAGTTGACTTTGAGAAGACATTTGAAACTAATCGAGAAAATCTTATGTGCATCCTCTGCACCAATTTTTTTTTTTTTGAAATGTCTATTGTCGTTTTTTTTTTCAATGTAATACATAGTTTATGGACTTTCCTCAACGTTTGCAAACGGATTAAAATTAAAACTGAGAAAATTATCGGCCATGTACCTTTAAATAACACTCATATCAAAGGTACTATAATACTTTTAATATATATCATTCATATATCTTAAGTTGACAAACAAAGTCTGTCATCTACTTATCCGTTAATTACCACTTGTAAGTGCTAACATTATAAGAGTAATTTAGTCTTTTAAAATAAAAGAATGTTTTATAAGAAAAATCATATGTCATCCAATTTACTTAATATAAAATGATATGTCGTCAGATTTATCTAATAAAAAATGATATGTCATCCATTTATCAAAGGACAAAATAAAAGAAGCTCTAATTAACAAAATGACGTATCATTCTGTTTACCTCATAAAAAAATAACATGTCACTCTATTTAACAGATGACGACGTCATATATGTGAAATAATATCATTTCACTAGGACTTAAAAAAAATAATCTAGGACCCTATGACCCAATTTTTCTTCTAAGGTTTAATTTAAAATTTTAAAATGTACTCCTCCAAACTCCAGCCCAAATTTTTATGGTATAATATGTATAATTGTTAGTAATATGTATTATTAATTTTATTTGTATGGTCTAATGTGGATAATTTTTTATGGCATAATTGCCAATAATATTTATAGTTTCTAATAAAAAAATCTACTAATTAATAATAAAATCAAAAGAATTTTTATATTGAAAATTTACCTAAATTTTTAGGGTAAATTTATCTTTTTATCTTAATTTGAGTTTTAAAGACAAAATAGTTAATTTACCACAATTCAGTTAATTTTTTAATGGTAGCTAACAATTTGATATATAGTAGACATATTTTATTAACTTAAGGTAGACGAGTGATATATATTAAAAGTTTTCTAGCACGTTTGATATAAGTGTCATTTAAAGGTATACGAGTGATACTTATCCTTAAGAGTTAATTTGAGTTTAAGGGATAAGATAATTATTTTACTAAAATTCTATTAATTTCTTAA
Source organism: Aegle marmelos (assembly GCA_030449875.1). Taxonomy (NCBI): domain Eukaryota; kingdom Viridiplantae; phylum Streptophyta; class Magnoliopsida; order Sapindales; family Rutaceae; genus Aegle; species Aegle marmelos. The sequence continues at coordinate 1,409,371 of JASUUL010000115.1, forward strand.
CAACAATAAATGATGTGGTGGACAGCAAACATCGTTTATCAACTTAGGATATAAAAGTGATACATATTAAAATGGTTGTAATATATGTGATACGGGTGTCATTTAAAGGTACATAGCTAATAATTTCCCTTAAAACTAAATATAAGTTCCTAATAGCGATGGCAATGGGCCAATGTGGTATGCGATTTGACAATCTCGGTCCCGTCCTAAGTAGTAAAATAAGATTTTAACGTGAACTAACTCTGCCCTGAATGGTTAAATTGGAGACAAAATTGGACCAATTCTAGATGACTCAAAATCCCGTCCTGGATCAAATGGCCCGAATGTCCCAATTGTCCCATTTAATAAATTTATAAATTTTATTAAAATATTAATTAACGTCCCAATAGACATTATAGTCATAAAATGTGCAATTAAACCAAAAATAGCATCTAAAAATACATTACTTTTAGGTCTTCAATTTAATATTTTTATTTTAGATTTAATTAATTAAACTTAAAATAATACAACAAATGGACTTGTGTTTCTTACTCGGTGGGCCTAGAGAATATTGTTATAATGTTGTTTGAATCACTATTCATCAGCCATTAGTTTAATTTTACTCTTAATTTTATTAATATAGTACTTTTTCCATATAGATCCCAATACTGTCCATATAGATCAATAGGTTTGCGTAACAATTGAGGTTAAATTACTTATTAATTATATATAATTAATTATTTCCGAATACTCAATCAATTAATCCTCGCACTTGAATTTTAGACCAACCCACATGGCCATGGGCTGGGCTCTCACGTGCCGTATTGCTGCATTGGATGTAAATTAACCATTGCGATTCTGGACGAAATGATTCTTTGACATTTTCCGCTAAATTTCCTTAACGGACAATGGCATCGATGCAATATGTTGATTCCAACCAGTTGTCGCATGCCGCGGCTTGTTGCTTCCGATGTTGATTTCGTTGTCACAAATTTTGAAGGCTATGGTTGTAACTTTACGCCAGACAAATGTTGCCGGTTTTACGACCGGCTCGGAACCTATTTGTCCGGTACGACTACCCTTGGGCGTGGCTCTTTGTCACCCATTAGATATTATCCAACGGGGAATTAGCAAAGCGACAAAAAGGGGTTACTAATCACGGACTCAAAAGTAGTCACGGCCTGTGTTTAATTTAAGATTCAAGACATAGAAAGAGATTTATTAGCAATGCGATAAACTCTGTTTAAGGATTACAAATAACAAGCATAACAAGTTTAGTAAAACAATGCTTTTAACACGCTGGTTTAATAAATATATTATGTACTTGGATGTAATTTCAATACGGGCTCAAATTTTAAATACCCAAAACGAATTTTAAGTGGCCATTAGAGGGTTGTTATAGTCTAAATCAATTATCAAAACACTATTGATGCATCTACTAGGTAACGAAAATAGGTTAGAATAAGAAATAAATTAAAATTGAGACGAGAATTATAATAAATTATTTAATTTAATTGTAGGAATTAAAATTAAAATGAGTTATATTATTAATGATATGTTTATTTTATCTTAAAATTAAAATAAATTATTTTAAATTACTAAAATACCCTTAATTTGTCATTGCCATTGTTATTATTTATTATAACTGTTGCCATATTATTTATAAATAATAATACTAATAATATCATCATTGTATTATATTATTATTATTATTATTATTATTAATTAAAAATTTTTGTTAAAAAATGAAAAATAATAAAAACTTTATTCTGATAGTAATAATAATGATAATACTAATAATAATAAATAAGACAACAATAACAATAATAATATATTTTAAAAAAAGAAAAAGTAACAATAATAATAAGAATAATAATCACCTGCCACCCCCCCCCCCCACCCCAAAAAAAAGGAATTACCATCACTTCAAAAAAGATACCATGATCATCATCATCATCAATTTTGCAATATCGTGCGAAATCGGCTGGCGATGCGTTAACTAGTGCTGCGATTTCGGGAGATGTCGCTTCGGTGCACTAGCAATGGCAGGCGCTGTTGCTCGACGCGAGATCCATGACTGGCAATCAGCGATTACACAATTAGTGGTAGGTGCTGCTCATTTGATTTTGGGTTCTGCTCAATTTCATTTTCATGATTTTCATTGGATTTTTTTCTTTTATAATTTGTTGAATTAATTAAGACAAAGTAAGAACTAAGAAATTTGAGCGGAAGTATTTTTGTCAATCCGGCAAATAGAGGTTTAATTCCTAACCTCCGCTAGGAATTAGGACTCTAAGAATAATTTCTAGAATTGTGGACGCCACATGCGTTTCATTCCAATTCCAAACTGTCAATTTATAAGTAAACATGCAGTGATTTTAATTTCAGAATTTCTATTCTAAAACTAAGTAAAGATATATAAATCGGGAGAAAAGAAATTTAAAAAGAAAAGCTATTTAATGCATAATCACAAAGTCCATTACGGAGTTAATCGTTGATAACGTATTTGCAAAAAGCAACTGCGCAGGAGCTCCATTTCAAAATTTGTCCATTAAATTAATTTTCAATTTTTTTCTGGCTGTTAAATATGTAGGATAACAAATGCAAGGATAAGAATATTTGATGAAGATCAATTTATCCCAACTAAAGCTCAACAAATAGCAACTAGAATGGATTGGCCATGATCAGATTCAGAAGTAGAATTAAAGATTATATTAGCAGGAAACGTAGCATTGTCATCAGATTCAGATGAAAGGATTGAGGAACACGGAGCGTCAAATGTTTGTTAACAAAGTAACAACTGGACCGGTAAAACTTTAATCAGAATTAGAAGGCTGGAGTTTTACTCCTGGTAAGTATTTAGAGACAAATTCCCGAGCCAAAGCTTGGAGATCTCCATCATCGAGCTCTTGATCAAACGGATTAAAAGAACTAGTGTGATCCGTGGATGTATGTTGTTGTTGTAGAGAATCAAACTGCATCGTTATATTATAACCAGACGACATATCCGTAGTTGATACCATTTCTGACGATGAATAAAGGCTGCAGGGTGAAGCGCTTTGAGCTTGAGTTGCAGGAGCCATTGGAAAGCGCTGCAATATGGAAAGACGAGCCTGAGTGAAAGCTAATTCTGCCTGTAAATTCACTACCTGTAATCAGCAGGTAAAAGTTCAGTTTCGGACTTTTCTTGTTCGTACACATGTATTATTCTGTAAATTATAGTCTTGTTATCCTATTAACATAAAAAAGATTAAAAGCGGCCACACCATGACCAGAGGCTGCAAGTAAAAAGCTTTGAAAAAGAACTGCATACTACCAACATGAATAGGGATGGCGACGGAGAGAAAAGGGAAGGATCTTCCTACCAATTCCTGGTACTCTGATTATACCTCTGTACCCTCTTCGTCCCCATCAAAATTATTTGAGGGGGATAGGAACTTCTGTACTACCAAAAATAAATCCTAAGAGTAGTCGATTCCTAAATAATTGATATTTTAAAAAAAAACAAATTGACTTAACTATTTTAAAATAAAAATATAAAATCATATTAACAACACAAAAACATCAAGATAAACTTATGTAATTAAAAGTATTTCCATCAAACTATGGATTTAAAAAAAAAAAAGATCTAGAAAATTTTGTATTTGCGTAATTCAAAATGCAGATCAAGATGTAAGTCTGAAAGTCTGTTTTTTTTTTTTTTTATCCACATCGTTTTTTTAAAATGCACCCGCAAATTACACGAATTTTATCCCATCTAGATCCACAAAAATGTATACAAATCTTGATCCAAAACCAGATTTTGCCATCCCTAAATCAAACTATCAAAATGACTAGAAAATTTATGGAATAAGCAAAACGTACAACTTCAGGATCGTACACAGTCAGAAATGTCACATAGTATAAATTATCAGCAAAATTATCTACATTAATATCCTAGTATTTATATTAGCTGTTATTTATATTATTTTTACAGTATTATGATACTTGTTATTTACATTAATACTATTACAAATTAAATTTTAAATGTACTTACTAAATATGTTGGAAGAAATGAAAAAAAATAGGGAAGTGGGAAGAAGATGGGATTTCATGAATCCTTATTCCCTCCATAATATTGGGTATCAAATTATTCTCATCTCTTCTCCAAATAAGAAAATGAGTATATTGTCTTTGCGCCTTTCCTAAATAGAGAAAATCCCCTATATTTATGTATTGTCGAGATTTAATCATAAACAGTAGAAGGTGTACATTATTATATTTATATATAAACGACAACAAACAATTGTGGATACCTTAAATTAGGAACATATGAACAATATTATAGCCATCTTAGTCAACTATCATACCATACAAATGTAACTATGCTAGTACTGCCACTTACCTTGCAATCTTGTCCAAATTTAACTTTCTAATCGTCTAAACTCTGAAAGTAGTCAGGATGTAATATATAATTAACTTGTGATGGTAATCTACCTAATTAAATAATTATCCTCAGATGTAAGAGTCCACTGCCCTTCAAATGTAAGTTCAATGTTTTACAGTACTATAAAATAAAACCTTTTACATAAGTAAATAAATCTTTTTACTAGCAATAAATAGCACCGAATTTATAAGTTAAAAACTGACTGACGTCCACCCAAAAAAAAAAAAAAAAAACAAAAAGAGACTCCTTATACAGATAGTGCCAATTTTATAAATTTTCTGTTCTGCCACACAAGCTATAAAGCAGATAGCTACGGGCGTTGGTGCATACGTACCTAATTAAACCTAATTGTTCTTGGTATTCCAATTTACATGAGGAGCAATGATCGTTATCAGGATCAAAATGATCCTTGTACAGTCTCATTCTTATCTGATTGCTCGATTAAAAAGATCTTTTCTATAGAGTAGTGTAGTTACCAATTAGAACCAACACGTGGTAGGACCCATGTTCAAAGGAAAGTTGATCAAAGATAATACATATTTAAATGCTAAGATCATAGAAGCAATTAAGAAAGTCAAAATCAGAATATTTGAATATTTATCGAGCTGATAAGTTTGCTTAGTAACTCAGGCAAGCAACAAGACTTATTATTAGCCACCCGCCACTACATGACACTTGACAGCCGCCAGCTTGATCGAATTTCCTCCGGTTCCTGATCTATATTTGGTTTCTCTCTTTCCAAAGAGGCCGGTAGCATTGTTTTCAATCATATATATTTTACATGGAAAGACGAGACCTAGACCTAGTCACACCTATTGTATACTTATACTATACTAACTAAAACCCTAAATTAGTAGCCTCTCTAAGTCGTCAAACGCTAAAATTTAATTAACGTGGGTTTCACTCAACTTTGAATAAAGAAAGCATCCATAGTTCTATCCAAGAGAAGTAGTCCAGTTAACTAAAACTGGGGAATCTATATAATGGTATGCTATTTGGTAAAAAGCTCTTTCTAGAAACCTCTCATTTTTCAGTATCCTCCAAATTTCCAATCGATGACATTCTAAATATTGAGTAAGTATAGAAATATAAATATAATTTAGGAGAAAAGAATGAAAACTTGGAGGGTTAGTGTTGAAAAATTGTAAAAACTTGAGATTTTTCAACTAAGAAGTGAGGGTACATGTACTATGGTCACTCTTTCTCTCAAACTCGGACTTAGTAGACAATAACTCGCTTTCCACAATTATGTATGCTGTTGCTTAGACCAAGAAACAAGAAATTAACCCTACACCAGCGGCCAGTTAGCATTGTTATCATAAACAAGATGCAAAAATATGACCAACCAAACAGTCTTATAAATGTGAAAAGTTGACTAAGTGATGTTGCATTCCAAGACGCTAGATGACTAAATGTGAAAAGTACTGCCACTTGTTAAAATGACTAAATAATGGTACCATTGTTGCATTCCAAGACGCTAGATGGTATGATTACCACGAAACATCTGTTTTTCCTCTTTTCTAAACCATGCCTCACAGTGACTAAGGTTTCTTCTTGGACATACCTAGCTACCAAATCTAATTATAAGATTCTAGCTTCTAGTTCTGAAGCAAACAATGAGCTCGTATCAGATTACTTCTACAGCTCTAGCTAGCCACGTAACAACACTAGAAGCGCAGCTTAAGAAATACATCAATCGCCCGGCTTCATTCAAGCACTGATTATTATTTGTCAGGAATCTGAAACTCACAGGCTTCATTTAGTATAATTTCTCTCATCTTCATCATAGCATGATGACAAACGTAGTACCACTTTAATTTCTATCCCATAGAAGAAAACGTTTGCTTACTTAAAAAATATGTTAACAATAATAAGCTAATAATGTCATAAAAAAGCAAACCCTAATGGCCTCGGACAAACGAACGGAGAAGTTAATAATATGGATGGTTGGAAAACGGAAAAAAGAAAAAGAAAAAAGAGAAAAAATAAAAGGATCAATATATAGCTAGCTGGTTATACTGACCTGTTGCTGAAGAGCAACGATGTGGCCAACGCAGCCATAAACGGGATCCCTAGCCCTAGCCATAGCTTCATAACAAAGCGAAACAACAGCATCAAGCCTCTTGTGAGGCGGTATTCGGGAGAGAAGCTTAGTGGCATTGCTAGCACCAAATACCCTGTGGACTGCTGCAAAGTGGGTGGTGCCTTGATCTGCGTCAAAATAAGGTGCAAATACGCATCCTTTTACACACTTTCGCCGAAGAAACTTGCAAGCGCCACAAGGTCCACCTCCGTTGTTTGCACTCATCATCATCTGATTCTGATGAGGTATCGATCTCTGTTATCTTCTTCTCAGGATTGATTTGTCTTTATTATGGGGTCACGAAAGTCAGAATAAGAAGGATTTTGGCATTTAGAGAGCTAGAGGGGCTAAATGGGTTTGTCTGTTTGTTACTTTTGATTTGCTTGATTCGATAATTTATATAAAATTTGTGTGTAAAGCTTTTGGTTTTGGTGGTGGGTCATTTGAAAGGAATTTTTTTTTTTTTCACTTTTAATTAATACACGTATGGTTGCATAAGTGAAAAATAAAAAAGCTTGTGCGTGTGTGTGTGTGTGTGTGATGTGTTCCGGGTGGGGGCTGATGTATTTACTTGGTTCAATCTTTAAAGCCACGGCAAGTAGACGCAGGAGCAGTGGGAACAGATTGCGTGAAGCAAACATACATGCGGTGAGTGACTGACAGTGTCAACTGCCAACCGCCGCAGTTGTGGCCACGTGAGAACCCCACGTGTGACAATACTAGCATATCCATCCTATTCCTCCTATGTAATCACATCTTCTCTCCCTCTTGTCAATTTCTCAGGATGAATTATCGAGAGACACAGCTAGCAGAACACTAGCTATTGCTCACCGTTCCTTGTTGCTTCGTCCTGTGACTACTGACTAGTGACTGAGTGATGAGTGATGATGGTCAGCTTTTGCACGGTAAAAACATTATTTTTACAAAAAGTTGTAGTAATAACTATCGGTAACTTGCATTTTTGCTCAGATGGGTCCCGCCCAATAAGCCATAATCTCATTGGCAAAAAGGAGCAAATTAATGCAAAGGCAGTCGCCTTTCACTTTCTGACTTTGATGGTGGTCTCTACTGTTCTATCTCCCTATGTTGTTGCAATTAAATGCTGCACATGACTAAATGAGATGTATCTTATGTTTGTGTCCAACAAAAGAGTTATCGAGATTACTTTTCCTTTATACATAGATTTTAAATTCCGATCAATTTTCAACTGCTTGACTTATCAACTGCTATAGAGTTTATATTCTTTGTCAAGGAAATATATTACCAGATTGGGTATTTTCCTATGTGATAATCCATCGCAGAAGAACAAAGAGATGGTTGTTAATAAGAAGCTATAGGCGAAATGCGATTAAATTTTTAAGAAGACGACAGAGGAATCAGTCAAGGCCACGCTCACTGTGGGGCAGCACGAAAAATCATGGGTTGATGTAAAATTACCCTACATCAAATCATGACAAGTGGCAATTCGAAGCAGTGGCCCACTATAGTCTCTCTAAAGCAAAGACTAGGTCAGCATTCCTTTGAAGCAGTCTCGTCCAAGGGAAAGAGAGAGCTTTGTTTTCCCTAGGCTAGCTGGCCACCTTTGCACATTCGCAGTTTCTTGGACCGGAGAGAAAAAGTATGCTTGGGGAAATGGAAATTACCCAGCTAATTTTTCTTTTTTTTTAATAATATAAGAATAATTATATGATGATGAATTTCCTTTTCATTTTTGACAACTCCCTTAAAGCATATATTATTGTGCTTGAGATTATGCATTGTTTTTCAAGAAGTACAAGTGTGAATTAGAAGAGCTAAATTATAATAATATTAGTTTCTATTTTCTCTTATTTTAAAATTATAATAATTAATATATTAATAATTTATTATTCAATAGTATTTATTATATTTTATTTTTTATATTAATTATATGAAAATAATTTAGTACAATTAAAAATAAATGCTTAAAATATTAATAAATTCAAATAATATAAATTTAAAGTCAATAGTAATATAAATAACGATATAAAATATTATTACATATAACAGAATCCATGTTGTACCAAATATAGTATTGCATTATAGCTTAGTACACCTTAATGCAATACAATTAATGTAATGTAATATGATATGCTAAGGATCTGTTTAGGATTAAGATACTGTAGCATTTAAGCTATAGTTACTGTAAAAAAAATAACTGTAATTATAAAATAAAAGTTCATAATACGTAGTAAACATAAATTTTAAATAATACTTTTGATAAAATCATTAAAGATATAATAGATTATTAATTATATAAGTAAAAATTTATATCAACATAACCTTCAAGCTACAGATGCTAGTGTTTAATGCTAATTCAAGGGCCATGAACCCAATTGGAGTTTTGAGTTCAATGTTTGGTTATTAGACTATGTTTGGTTAATACAAGAGCAAGAGTGGCTCGACCCTTACGCAAGTTAGGTAGTTGCCAAGGGTGGTTATATTCAAAGGTCATATATTTATGTTAAGCTATTATTTTGTATATAAAAAATGAGTTCAAACTATAAAGTTTTTATTATTCATTAAATTTATTATTATTTTGTAATTATCTTTTCGTAAATAAATTATCAAATTCCTAGAAAGTCTATCTAATGTAATACTCAATAGTTTTAATTTTCTAGAAAAATATTGAAACTAATAATTTCATTCCTAGAAAATCTCTGTTTTATCTTAAAATTAACATGTTATAATTTTTTTAAAAATTACGTATTCCTTTTATACCTCTATAAAAGCCTCACATTTTGTTACTTATCCATTGAATTTGTTTATGCAACAACAAGATACAATATGACTGATGAGTAAGAAGGAAAATATATATATATCTCTTCTACTTTTAGCTCAAAAAAAAAATCCCTAATAGTTTTATCTATTTTCCATGATTATTGGTCACTGCTCAAATTCTCAAACAACTAAAGATAAAGTTGTTTTGTGATTTCATCTCAAATTTCAGATTTTCTCTTTTAATTCTTCTTTTAAATAATCATGTTATTTACTCGTACTTATTTCTTTTTAAAATATTATCATGTTCATTTATTATTATGATTATTATTGGTGTGTGCTTGTTTTATCTATTTCAATAAAGAAAACATTTGTATCAAAAACGTTTAAAAAATAGGAGAATAGAAAAGTTAGTCTAATCTAAAAATGAGTAGTAAAAAACATGTAATTTGATTGAAGAATCCATAAATGAAAAAGTTATAACTGAATTAAAATATAATAAAATAATTAATGAAAATTCTATTGTCTATTTTAAAACATATATTAGCATATCAGAATTAAAAAATTATTAAATAATTTTTTATCTTAAAAAATTAGAAGAATTAATTTTAAATAAAGAGATTAATTTTATAATATAATGGATTATTTTCTTTTTTTACCTCAAATTTATCAAAATCATTCGCCTAAGGCCTTAAGATGGTTGAGCTGCCCCTACAGGGAAGAAACGGGAAGAGAAGGAATCCGTCCGAGGTTTCCTCTGTTCGGCTGGCGATAGTGGATGGTAAATTAAACACCGATGGAACTATGATTTTGGCACGTAGAGCGTTTGAAAGTCCTTCACAATTAGTAAGGAATCCGGATTCTGCTTTTGCGCGACGTGTGAAATTATCATTTTTATCCTTTCGAATCAATTAATTTAAATATTATATTGCGTCGTTACACGTGGTTTGCGTGAATCGATTTTTCTTCAATGCCCGCTAGAGAGATAAGAACGGGACTTTCAGATTTTCTATTAATTAAGTTAATGTATTTTAAAAAAACAATAATAACGATAATAATAAGAAGTAAAGCGAGGAAGAAAAAGTTATCCTCTCCCAAATTGTCGTTATTTTTATTTTAGTTTTTTAATGCCATTATTTTTACCGTGGTTATTTAAATGTTTGGTTTTCAATGATTTTGAATTAGGTTATATTTGAAATATTAAATTAATAAAAATTATTATAACAATAATTAACTAAATTAGTTACAGACTAAAATTTACTTAAATTAAAATTATAATCACAACTAATTTATATTTAAATTAAATTTATTTCTAATTTAAAATTTAAAATTATATATAATGATAAATATTGAAAGTTTAATCTAGAGGGTAAATTTGTCCAAATTGAAATCACGTGCTTCCTTTCCTTCCTGACATGTATACTAAACCGAACAGTAAAAATCAAAATTTTCCATACTCTTATTTTTGTTTTCCTCTCCTTTCTTCACCACTCTTTTTTCTCGCAACCAAACTCCACTTCAATATTAAACTTTCATCTTCTTCTTTAATATTAAAACAAGTTCAGACAACTGATTACGCAGTTAATGAAATTATATATTAAATTAAATCGTGAAAAGTCTCTTCTCAAGTACAAACAAAAAGATAACATTACATGCAAGAGAGAATACAGAGAATAGAACCGCGCCGTTCGCCTGCCTGTCCGGTCCGTGCGTTAGACGTTGAAATAAACTAAACTAAGAAAGAAATACATAATTAATTTTCGCCTCCTCTTCTTGCGTGCATCTGCGTTCGCTACGCGTTTCTTCCCATTCCGGTTCTTTCGAAATTTACCGCGTCATCCGGCACCTGCTGTATCCAACCTGTGGGCCGTGCAGACAGGGATATTGATGTCCAGTTAATGCCCACTGGACCGATGCAATTCGGATTGTTAGATGTCCATGTTGGTTCGGCCCAATAGCTCTTCTTTTCAATTTTGTTTTGTTTTGTTTTGTTTTGTTTCTTCACATGCTCTCATGTACTGGGGCTTTTAGCTTGAGGTCAATTTAGAGCACCCAGGCCGTTACCCCGGCGATATAATAAGACTCTTTCCCGCAACGTAAAGAAAATGATTCCTAGTTCCGAAACTAGGATTCATTCTCCCCAAAGGCTATTATAAATATTAAAGTTTTTTATAGGCCCATAATTTATAATATCAGTTCACTGTAAATTTTATTATGCAAAAAAAAATATAAACAATAAGTGACGTGGCTGTATAGAAGTTGAAGTATATTATCAAATCAATACTTTCCGTAGAAAGAAAAAAAAATGGTCAAAATTATAAGTTTATAGATTGTTTGACTAACAAGACTTTTATAGTGATAAAGTGACTGTTGAATTCATGGCTAGTCTCGTTCAAACTCTCTACTTAGACTCCTTTGATTTAACAAAGTTGATTAGCTAATATATTGTTTTCTAATGGGAGCTAAACGAGGCTAGGCTTTGACCGCACGAGTGTAGAATTTGTGGGTCCTAATTGCAATGCATTATTAATTTTTCTGTTGGTAAGAGTTTAAGCAAGATTAAGACAACTTTGGGCTTTCTCAAATTCTGTAGGGACATTGTTACTCCGACCTCCTACATCTCAAGAATAAATATATTTAATTAAATTGCCCTATATGTGTTATAAAGTAAAACGCGTATCCTTCTAGATTATTCTTAATTTTTCGGTACGCATGATTTAATGGAGCCAAGTATTCTTCTCTCTCTCGCTCTCTCTCTCTCTAAAAGTTTAAATAATGATATCCAGCTTTGTATATTTTATTATTGATTTACTGTATTGTAACAAATACCGCTGTCTGGCACATTTGTAACGTACAGATCATGGTTACTGATTATTAGAATTACATTCTTCTTTACGTTATTAATGAGGCTGCGTCTAAATTGCCCCTGGAGTATCGTCCTCCATTTGTTCACCTTTTGCACTTTCACCGTTCGCTTGAAATCAGTAAAATGCAACGCCTAAAATATTACAAGCCTCTGGTGATTGACACCGGGGCCATGTGGAGAGAAAGTACCAATAGTGTAAGAGCCTAAACGTCTTAAATTTGTTATAATAACGGTGTGTGTACTGAGATTGAGGAATCAAAATCTTGAAGGAGTCTTAATTGTTTTGATAATGATTATTTGTTAAAAATAAAATGGTAATGGGCATAAAATATATGAGCCCAACATGTTTTTAAGGTTACGGAATGGGAAGCAATTAAGTTTCTTTTTTTTGAGCTCATCATTTTATCGTATTAAATTTTATGATTTTATTTTTATCTTTAATTAAAATATTATTATATTATTCTTATTCTTATTCCTTTCATTATTGTTATTATTATTATCATTGTTATCATTGTCGTCACCGTTAATATAATTATTATTGTTGTTGTTACTACTATTATTATTGTTAACAATAATCTTTTTAAAAATAATAACATTCACAATTATTATAATAAATAATAAAAATGATAATAATTAACTAAAGATATTTTATTATTTTAAAACAATCAATTCGATTCTTGGAAACAGTGAACATATTAATGAAAATATATCCTATTTCGATTTTGATTCCTATAATTTAAATAAATAGCTTATTTTTATTATCATTTGAGTTTATTCTGATTTTAGATCGTTCTAATTATCAATTAATAAAGACACTATAAAAAGTATGTAAGATAAAGCAATATATCTAGTAACATGTTCAAGAGACATGAGATTAAACACAATATTTTGACCATTAAATTAAAGCATATTAAGGATTAAGATTAAAGTTGCCGTGACATTTTCTAATTTTAAAAACTTAAAAATTAATGTAATGTGTCCAATGATACGATAATTAACTACTTCTAACTTCCTTAGTCCTTCTCTTTCTTACCTCGCGTTTCCCTCTTTCTCTTTTCGCCGAGTAGAGTTTGCCTTGTTCATTTTTTTCTTTCAATCTTGAGACAGAGGCCTAGATTTATTATTTCACACAACGACTCCACTCAATACATCAATGCCATGAAACTCAATGAATTGTCATGCCTCCAAATTTTACAATGTGGGGTTAGACGATTAGCAGTGTGCAGCGCCATAGAGTCGATGAGTAGAAGTGGCTGAGCAAATTGTAATTCACTCCTTAAACATTCTTCAATTACAATCTATCGGACTATGAACTATGTTAAACAAGTTTTATGAGTATAGAATTTCGGAAATAAATCAAGCCACCTCATTTCTACGAGGCTTCTACTGAACTAAAATATTTGCTACATTTAAGAGTCAGATTCCAGATGAGGTACATTGACTAACCTTTGACTAATTTTGTATCTTCCAATAATGCCATGGCTTCTGCAAGTTTTATTTGTGTTTCATCAAATTTCAATGCGATTTGATTACTCGGTGGTACAGACACTCATTAACTTTTGAATGAACAATTTTATTATCCACTAAGAAGAATTATTTCAATTATACTCTTTTTTTTTTTTTGAATCCCAATTACTTGAAATTCTCATGTGATGCCATTTTTTCACTCTTTGCCTGTATTGCACTGTCAAGCAAAACGGCATACGTATGACACCTTGAACCAAATCTCCCTATCTTGCAGAGTCAGTTGACAACCAATTTGACCGATCCTTCGTTCGTACATAAATCTCAGTTAAGAAAAGAGGGGTCGGGAGGGGGGTGTGGAGGAGAAGCCGTTAGATTAAAATGCTTGGAATCTAATGGCTGGACCGCACAGAGGTAAAACAGAGAGTATGTTACTATAGTTGGATACTAACATTGAATGTAAATTGTTTTATATTTTTCTGTTATTATTAAACTATTTATTGATATTATATTTTGAATTTTTTTAATGAAAAAGTAAATCAGTAGAAGAAGAAACAAGAAAGACAAAATTACAGAAAAGGGGTAAATCGACAAGGTGGCTCACTATGCCAGTCCTCAGTGAAACTAGAAAAGCTTCCCACCCTAGCTACTTCGTGAGCAGCAGTATTGGTATGCCTATAAACAAAAGAAAAAATGAAATTGCCAATCTTAGAAGCAGCAGCCTTGCAATAAGAGATTATGAGACTAAAGGCATTTTAGTCTTTTATATTTGATAATAAAGCATTAAAAACTACTTGGCAATCAGTCTCCACCACAATTCGAGAGATCGAAAGGTCTTCACCCAACTCAGGGCTTCACGAATGCAAAGCGCTTTAGCGTAACGGGGGGAGTAGCTACCTTGAAAATTCGAGTAATGCGCTGCTACAAAAGAACCAGAGGAGTCACAGATAACAGCTCCAGAGGAGATCTTTCCCGCAGCACCACCCAGAACAGACTTCCAAGCATAGCTCGGCCTAAAACCGAAGCTCGCCCGCAAGAAAGATTTTCTAGGAAAATACCGCGCTTTATAAACTCTTGCAACCAGAGAATACGGGTTCGTGAGAAATCTCCAGCCTTGACGAAATATATTACCATGGATACGGTGATGAAGTTAACAAGATAATTTTATTGACAAGAAATTAAAGATACACTTAATAAAAAGAAATGTAACGAATCTCATGTTTTAAAATATTTACTCTAAACATTTGAGATTATTTAAATGATAAATTTATTCCTCAAATAATGAACTCATATAAGAATTTAATGATAGTTGAAAAGGTAATATAATTAATTAATATAAAAAAATTTATATAAATTTCAATAGGAATAATTCTGTGTTTAAATAAAACAAATTTTCTGATAGTGCAAACCGATTTTGAGCTTTGCCGCTGAAACTCTTGTGACGTAAGCAATATGATATCCGGGGTTACTGTCAAGACTCGTATTCGGTCGAATCGTGCGGCATAAGACTTTTGTTCATGCTTCCTCTTCACAACACACGGATTGGACAACACTCAAAGAAACGGACGACACGGTGATGCATCGTTACGGACTGTAACATGTATTTAATTTCTTCTTCGTCTTTGTCAATTTTTTAAATATTTTATTTATTATATTTTTATTATATCGGAAAACAGTCATTAACTATTATTATTATTATTTTTTCGGTAAGAAACCAAGAAATACAAATAGAGGGAGCAGGAACGTTAATACGTTACTTTCTTTTCAAGTGAACGGCGCGTGGGTCCTATTTCCAAATGATGTCATCTCTTACTGGGCCGTTACGTTCCTAGTCACCGACTCATGCGTGGCAGTCTTCCATTGGCATGTCTATTCCTTGTGCTTTGAACGCCGGAATTTTGTTTGACTGTCTGATTGGCTCACTAATCTCAATTAATATTGGGCTTAATTTTATTTGTTTATCAATTTTACGTCTTTTTCGCATACGCTGCGATGAGTACAAACGAACGCAAGTGAACATGTTCATAATTGGTGAGTGACAGCCCGCGGGGTTTAATTGTTATGGCATCGGCTATTGGCATTGCAATTTGCGAACCTTATCAGCTTTGTTGTTACTTGTTATGCAAAAGGAACACTCAACTCAAGTACGTACATGAAACAATCATCACCGTAATCATAGAGGTCGTCGTCAAAATCATCACTACCGTCTCCACCGTTTTAAATGTTCGTGAATGTAAACATTTCTTGTGCGTGCCAACTTAGTTGACCCCTCTAAAGGACTTACGAATTTAATTTCCTCGAATGAGGTCTCTCTATATATGAACATTTAATCAAATATTATGCGTTTCCTTATGTAGCATAATTAGCCAAAACAAGCTATCCATTTCACAATTTGTTGTGGTGTGGAAATTAAAGACTAAAAGTTGCTCTCTCTCTCTGTATATAAATCTCTTGCAAGTAATTTTAGTCTACTCATCGATTAAGAGTTTACTTCCAAGTTGAAAAATGATAATTTATTGGACATACTAGATGTGGCTAAAAGAGAAATAAAAAAATCACAGGCCATTTAAGTCATTCTGAAAAACCAAGAGGCATATTATATTGTACAAGGAAAGGAAAATGCTGAGTCATTTGAGCGAAAGAGTTGGCATTGTTCTCTACGCAGCTTAATATGCGCAGTGGCGAATGCAGACAGAAGCATTGACACGTTTCGACTTGCAATTAAAATGCTTTGATTCTTTTGATTGCAAGGCAGATTTTTCATATATAGCGAAAGCAAAGTTGTAAAGATATAACAGATTATTGTATTCATATTATATACGCTCACTTTGTTAGAAAAATTCACGAGAGGAAGGAAGATAAATGAAATAAAACAGGGGCAGTGCAGTTGAGAATAATAGCCTCAGCCTTATGCTTATCGCATGTTTGCTTCACGCAAGCAGCTAAATGGGGGTTTGCTCTCTCGCGTGGCTTTAAAGACTTCATCCAAGCGTTCTAAATCTCCCCCTAATTAAAACCTAAAAATTAAATATAAAATAAATATAATAATAACCCATTACCAAAAACGCTAGCACCAGACCCACCAACCTCACTCTTAAATAACCCTTTGATCTTCTCCTCCTTCTTCTTCCTCTCTTATTGTCATCATGTCTTCAGAAACCCTAATCATCATATGACGATCGTTATGTAAGTTCGAAAACAAAAAATTAAATAAAAAAACAAGAGAGAACAAACTTTGAAGGGAAACAAAATCATAAACCTAATCATGAGTGCAAACCCTAGCAGCAGCGGCAGTATTGGCGGTGGCGGTGGAGGTAGCAGCAGTGGTTGTGGTGGTGGTAGTGGTAGCAGTAGCGGGCCATGTGGCGCGTGCAAGTTTTTGCGAAGGAAATGTGTGCCGGGGTGCATATTTGCGCCCTATTTCGACTCGGAACAAGGCGCTGCTCATTTTGCAGCTGTGCACAAAGTTTTTGGGGCAAGTAATGTGTCGAAGCTTCTCCTTCATATTCCGGTGCACAAACGCCTTGACGCGGTGGTTACCATTTGTTATGAGGCTCAGGCTCGTCTGAGAGATCCTGTTTATGGCTGTGTTGCTCACATCTTCGCTCTTCAGCAACAGGTAACAATTGATAATTAAGATTGTCATCGCTCATCTTAGCGTAATTATTTATACATGCTTTTTTGATATTTAGAAAGACAATTTGCTTTTTGTTTTTGGTTCTATTAATTGTCTTTTCGACATTTTACAGTTTAGTCTCATCCCTGAAACTGCTGGCCATCTTTTTGAGAAGCAAAATATCTGTTTTGAATATTCTAGAACTAATTAATTCGTTGATGAGATTTTGAGTCTTTTAATTTCAATTAATTACCATGCACACACACACACACACACTACATCTCTCAAGCAAATTAGTTTTGTTAAGAAGTGTCCTGCTGTGTTATGAATTAACAACAGAGAACTATGGATTGACGAGGAAATTAAATAATCAATAGGAGTGGACAATAATCCTGTGCTTTACTCAAATGTCGACGCGTTATTTGATTAAGAAATGACATGGTCGGCGGTTACGAAAAATGGTCTATTAGGCTGCAGACGTTTCTGCTATCTTTCTGTGCAACTCGGAAATTTTGCTGGTTTTAGGGAGATGGTCGGTTGATCATTTGCTTCTTATTCAACATTTTTATTTGAGACTAGCTTGTTTCCTGTTCCCCACTTTATTATGTTTTGGGTTCCAAATCACAGCTAGCACATTATTAATTTATGTTTATGGCTATCAAGCTGCTTCTGTTTTTTTTTTTTTTTTTTTTGGGTTTGGGAAACTAGCTCGGCTGCCGGTAAATATAAAGGTTATCATGTAATTAATTTGAAATCAATGGAAGCAAATGCCGTCATCTCATCTCGATTTGATGCTAGACTTGCACCTTCTTTGTTTAACATTGGGTTTATTAACTTCTCATGTTTTTTTGGTATATTATTCGTACATGATACATATATAGCCTTGATTGCAATTATTTATCAGATTATGTACAGTCGAAAATTGTGAAAATTATATCGAATTTCAACTACCAGCCTGGGTCCCTAATTAAGGTACCAATTCTACTTCCGTTAACAATCACTATATATGTGCCGTTTCTTTGCCACAATAAACCTTCATTCATCCGCAACACCATGTGTTGTTTCTTTGCCACAATAAACCTTCATTTATCCGCAACACCATGTGATCATCTAATGCACAAAAATTCAAGCACCATCTCGATTTAACAAATGACTAGGTGACTTCAACTTGCCTCTCACTGTTCAGATTAAGTCATTATTGAATACCGTTTATTGCATGGGTTAATACTCTCTTTTTCTTGGGAACTGTTTAATGGCAAATTACTTGCACTTGCGCAGGTGGTGAGCTTGCAAACTGAGCTTTCATACTTACAAGCTCATTTAGCAACGTTGGAGCTTCCGTCACCACCGCCCCCTCCGCCGTCACAAAACCAAATGACACCACCGCCACTATCAATATCTGACCTCCCATCAGCCTCCTCCATGCCTGCGACATACGATTTATCGACGCTTTTTGATCCAATGGTCCAACCTGCACCATGGGCCATGCAGCAGCGACAAATGGATCCTCGTCAATTTGGTGGTGGTGATCTTCAGGCCATGGCACGAGAGCTCCTCCATAGACAAGGGTCTCCACTGCCTGGCTCTATGCCATGCCCCGATGCTTCATCGTCACCATCTCTTTCTAAATGAGGTTGACCTTATTAACAAACTACTTGCTGCTAAAGCAATTTGCGTTGATGATCATCAGTTCTTGCGAAAAAGCAGAATTTTCATGTTGTTCTAATGAGAGCTAGCTCGTAATCTTAATAACTGAATTTTTTTTTGTTTTCTCGTTATAATAATTTTTTTTCCTTATTTTCAATAAAATACTAGTGAAATTCAATATAGTTTATACAATCAGGGCTTGTGTTGTGGGAGATTGAATGTTATTAATTTTGTTTTTTCATTTAGACCTTTTCTATCACCTAAAAATTTTGCTAATTAAACTAACTAGCACCCACGAGTTGATTAATGATTTGCAACATTTGTATATCTTTTATATCCACTAATAAAACATGCACTCAAAAAAAAAGGAAAAAAAATGTGTATTTTTATTTGGGAAGCCATGAAATTTTGAACTTTGCCCGGGCATTCCGTCACCAGGAACCGATAGCTCTCACATTGTGGTATCAATAAAAAGTACCCGAAAGCCTCATTTCGTAGAATCGTGAAAGTTTTGAATTCACGTACTGAAGCGTCATCATCCATGCGGTGATGATTTGACTTGGGAAACAAATTTTTCCTGGTCATAATTGCTCGCTAATTGAGAGGTTGGATCTAACACAGGCCCAAGCCAAGTGAATTCGGCATCCATATGTAATGAGGCCCAACGCGTTGGCTTTCTCCAGAATTAAACACCCACGGTTCGGCAGGCTTTGACGAAACTAGCCGAGCCATGAAATTTTTCTCCAGGAGAAAGATACTTTTCCGTTCTCTTTTAATTACCATTCATAGTAAACATGGCAATCCTGCTTACATAAGTTCCTCCTAAAATTAATTATGAACTGTAAATAAATTTGCTTTAAGCAACCGTGGAGGATATGAACATGACAAGTGCAGATGCTTCCATACGCGTTACAAGCCAATTAACTAAGAAGCAGGAATTTTACTATAAGTTTCTCTCAAAGCATATTCTTGCAGTACATGCTCCATTTCTTCCACGATACCTAATCGTTTGAACCATGCAGCCAACGTACACGAAGCTTCTTTCTCAACCATGAATCCATCTCTCTCCAAATCTATCAGGAACTCCAAGGCTCTGCTAAGCTGGTTTTCTTTCTCAAATGCAGATAATATTAAAGCTACACATTTATCACTAGGTTCAAGTCCAGCTTTCCTCATATTATCAAATGCAGTATATGCCTTTTGACTTTGACCTGCCATTTGATAGGCATTTATAAGTAGTGCACACATCCTAGCATCTGGAGTAATACCTGCAAACTGGATTGCTTCAAACACCCTTTGAGCTCCTTCAGAATTGCCATTCATGGAATATGCTCTTAACAATGCCTTGTAAACTTCACTTCCTGCATAAACTTCTTCGGCATCCATTTCTCTAAGTAGAACCTCTCCTCTGTCAAGCATTCCAGCTCTAACGTAGGCCATGACCATGGATCCATACGATCTTTTATCTAATGGTTCACCAAGCAGCTTGATTTCTTCAAAAGTTTCTTCTGCCATCTTAAGATTGCCTGCCTTGCTGTACATATCAACCATGACGGTTAAGGTTACGTGGTCACAGATGAAGCCTCTTCTCTTCATTGCTAAGAGAGTGTTTTCAGCATTTTGAATCTGCATCTTTTTCCCATAACCATGGATTATCTTGGTATAGTCACGGATATTAGACTCAAAAGATTCTTCTAGTAAAGCAAGTTCTGCCACCTACAAAGATTGGAGCAAGTGATGAATTTACTTCAGGTTTTAATGGAAGTTCATTACACTTGCATGAAAAAAAAATATATATATATATATATATATTTTAAATAAGTTATAGTTGATCATAATAAACTGCAGAAACTATGAGGCAATTTCTTTGTTAAACAGTTTAAGAAGCTGGCTTAGAAGATGAATTTATGAAGATGGCCATATTTGAAACATAAAATAAACCTCTTTACATGGTTCTAAATTAAGAGTAATTTTCACTGAATAATTCCAATACTAGAAACAGAAGAGGAAAAATACCCATTTGTCATCTGAAAAATGGTTAGAGGATTTCAAAACACAAAACAAAACATCTATGCTTCAAGGAAGAATTCAGCTTCTCATACCAAAGGCATGGTTAAAGTAATCACGGATAGCCTCCTAAACAAGGGTATCTGCAATCTTCGCACGGTAAGGCAGGCTAAAAGACTTCCATTTCGTAGAGATAAGTGTCATCTTCCATAAAGGTCAGATATACATGATTCCAGTCCAAGTAATAAATATGGTTTCTCCTATTTGATGGCAGTAACCAGTGGATCCAGGATGAAGCAAAGCATAGACACAATACAGGGAAATAGGTACACAATTCCTATTAGAAACAATGCTATCATGGGTTGGTGGCAAGTGGCAACCAGTCACAATACACCTTTAGTATTAATAAGTTCCTATAGCAGGATGGTGAGTACTAAGTTGATAGTATGTCCTTGCTACAGCTAGGAATCAAACACATTCAAAACATAGAACTAAATTTATCCATGTTTAGCAGAAACAAAATTAAAAAGTCGTTTCTTTCTCATAGAGGCAAGGCACCCATGCAAGATTTTCAAGAGTGAAGAGTTGATACTAAATATATATCCATCTTAAAAGCTAAACAGATGTGGGTCATATGATCATCAACATCCAAGCGACTCTCATGTACCTAAAATCTTTCAGTTAGGCAAATTGTTAGTAGTCCTTGTTCCTTGCTAATCAAACAACCGATAAACACAAAGCAAAATTTCTCAGCAAAACAAACTACATCAGAATTAAAAACAACATGAAGAATATATCCAGAAGCATATACATTTTGAGTGCACAAGTATTTGTTTTATGGACTTAGGAAGATAAAATGATATATTATTGAGAAGTTCAAAAATCATTTTATATTCCTAAGCCCAAAAATTGCAACATTTGTGCGCGGATATTTGACAAAATAAAGAAGTTATACCTGGAGATACAGGGGATGTTCCATTAATTTCAATTGTTTAAGAACCGCAAGCCAATCGGCTCTCCTAGGCTTCATAAACCTCACCCAAGCAGCCAACAAATCGGATAAATTTCCCGTTTTGGGAGAAAAGCAAATAATCTGATTGACGAATGCCTTGCATCTCTTGGTCATCTTACGTGGGAGTTGAGATATTGCCTGTTTTTGTTCCTCTGTAATGTTGGGACCAATTTGAATCCACGTAAACCTTGATGTCCCGTCTTTCAGTTGAGCTTTTCCCATATCTTCTGCTTTAATTACTGCCAAGGCCGGCCCAGAATGCAAGCTTCGAGACCATTTCGCTGGTTTTTGATGCAATGATAAGTTTCTCCAAGAAAGGCGGAGTCTGGGTTTTGGAGCTGTAATTTCGTCGAACACTTGGTAAACTGAGTAGGAACGGGGCAACAGGTTACTATCACAGAGCGCCATGCTCGACTGAAGTAAGAAGATACCAATTTCGTCCCAGAGTCCACGCCATCCACTAACGGACAGAGACGGCTGCCTTTCTAAAGAGCGGTATTTGACAATTTATCTCACAGGGCCCTAATTTTCGGTTAATTCATTTACTTCCCCCATTACGAATTTTAAAAAATATAATTAATATTAAATGTAATTTTACCCGCTCTCATCTACTCTCTCCACGTAATAATTACATTTAAGCTTCATTTCATATAGATTTTTAAGTAAAAATTATTTAAATAAATTTTTTATTAGTAAAATTTTTATAAATAAAATTTTATTTAAAAAAATTTAATAATTTAATTATCTACAATAATTTTTATTAAAAATTTATGAAATTATTTTAATAAATAAGTTTTTTAAAGTTATGTTATAAAAAAATAAAATTAAATTATTAAATAAGTAAAAGATATTATAAATATTTTAACATTTAAAAAAAATTTCAAGCTCTACTCTTAAATTACTTAACATTTAAACTTTTGGTAGTAGAAACAAAATAGTTTATTTAAGTTTAAAAAACTCTACTAGAAAAATAACCAAACAACAACAAAAATTATAATAAAAACTTATTTAATTAAACAAGCATTTATATTTATTAAATAAACTGTACTATATAGACATTTAGTCTATTAATACCATCGCTACTATTTATCACACAGATAATGATAAAGATATTTATATCTAATAAAATCTCTAGATATTATAAAGTACTAGAAAATATGAGAGCCTCCAAAGATACAAAGAATAATGGGGTAATGCTGGATATAGGATAGCCCCACAGCGAACTTCCAAGTTGTCCAAGGTTGGAAATATAAGATCAAATAAATAATTTCCAGACATGAAAAACAAAATTTAATTTGCTGGGAAACAAGCTTCCAAAATATCCGAGCTTTATGAACAGCAATCAAGACGAAAGTGAGAATATGCTAAAGTTAAGAACAAAAATTTTCATCTTCAGAAGATTGCCAAACAATAAAATCCCTTGCGGGTTCCATAGACAAACTCCATATCCTTGATTTCACTTGCATGGTCGGGGAATGCATTAACAAAAGAAATGGAAAATTTGGAATAGACTCTTTTATTATTGACATTTGACGATAGAGGGGAAAAGAGAGGGTGTAGAGACAAACAAAGAACAGATACCAGTGACATTTATTATTAATAAAGGTATTTAAAAAAAATTGATAAATTGAAAAAATAGAGATTAATGGGATAAATTCGATTTCGGAGATTTTTAAAGCCATTCAAGGTTATAGATCCTCAGGCCCATTTGATTTGACGGGTTCTGAAGCCCAGCCGTACCTTTTTTATCCTCCTCGTGAAAAGAGAAAAAGCTGCCCAAAGTTCCCAGGCCCATGTGGCCATTTTACTCATCGTCGATTCCAAGCGTCGAATGGAAGTCACTAAATAATGAAGGTAAATAATAATACATATGTGATGATTTAATTTCTTTTTCTTGTTTGGATATTAAATTATGATTTAATTTTGGTAATCCATACCTTAAAACACTTCTTAGGACATGAATTTTGGAATCTTAACGTTTTTTGGGACTTCATTTTCTCTTAATTTCAGATTAAATAGGGATAGATATCTCCTCGTTAATAGTAAAATTTTCTTTAATATTCATAAAAGATAAAAAATTTAAATTATATTATTAATTTAATAAGTTTGATCGAACATTTGCCTCAATAAATTTGTATTGTCATTAAAATATCAGTATTGCAAACAAATATCTAGTGACCAATAAATTATGGCGTTTTCCTATTTTTCGTCTTTCTAAATCCCCTTCGATCAACTAATAGAAACAAAATTGAAAATATTAAGATGAATAACCCAAATTACCCCAATTCTTACGACACTATTACGTTTCCTGCGTCGAGACGCCAAAGGAAAATCGTGGGTTTTCTGGTCATAAAAATTTCAAACTTGGACTTTCCACGAAAAAGCAAACCAAATACGCGATCTAAATCTCAAACTCTCTCCCTGAATCTACAGTTCGCACACTCACGCTTCCATCATCTCTCTCTCTCCCATTCGCTTCCTCAATTTCTTCACTGGCAGCGATATTTTAGCGATCAAATTCTGCCCAACCAAGACGACTCGCCGAGTAAAAGATCGTCACCATTACTCAGTTGAATTAAAACCTAAACGTTGTCGTTTGTTTCTGATTCCGTTCATTTTCGCGTTCCAGATCTGACTTACTGAGTCGCAACTCGTCCCAACTCGGGAATGGCTTCTTCGGAAGCCGATTCCCGCTTGAGCCAAGTTGTAGCTCCGGCACTCGAAAAGATCATTAAAAACGCGTCTTGGCGCAAACACTCGAAACTCGCTCACGAATGCAAATCGGTTCTCGAGAGACTCAATTCCACGCAGAAACAGCTGCCTTCGTCGCCGACCGAATCGGAAACTGAAGGCTCCACCCCTGGCCCGCTTCATGACGGCGGGCCCAATGAATACTCTCTGTCTGAATCGGAGTCCATCCTCAGCCCTCTGATCAATGCTTGCGGCACTGGCTTCCTCAAGATAGCCGATCCGGCCCTTGATTGTATTCAAAAAATGATCGCCTACGGTTACCTACGTGGCGAGGCGGATCCCACAGGTGGCCCTGAAGCAAAATTTCTGTCGAAATTAATTGAATCTGTTTGTAAATGCCATGATTTAGGTGATGATGCGGTGGAGTTGTTGGTTTTAAAAACTCTTTTATCTGCTGTTACGTCGATGTCGTTGAGGATTCACGGAGATTGTTTGTTGCAAATAGTGAGAACGTGTTATGACATTTATTTAGGAAGTAAAAATGTGATTAATCAGACGACAGCGAAGGCGTCATTGATCCAAATGTTGGTGATTGTTTTTAGAAGAATGGAAGCGGATTCCTCAACGGTTCCGGTTCAACCGATTGTTGTAGCTGAATTAATGGACCCAATGGAAAAATCTGACGCTGACAGGACAATGACAATGTTTGTACAGGGGTTTATAACCAAAATTATGCAAGACATTGACGGATTGTTGACTCCAGAAAATAAGGTGTCCTTAAGTGGGCATGATGGTGCATTTGAGACAACAACGGTGGAGACTACGAATCCAGCTGATTTACTGGATTCAACAGACAAGGACATGTTGGATGCCAAGTACTGGGAGATTAGTATGTATAAGACAGCCTTGGAGGGGAGAAAAGGTGAGTTGGTGGATGGCGAAGGGGAGAGGGATGATGATTTGGAGGTTCAGATTGGGAACAAGTTGAGACGAGATGCATTTCTGGTGTTTAGAGCACTTTGTAAGTTGTCTATGAAGACACCTCCCAAGGAGGCATTGGCTGATCCCCAGCTAATGAAAGGGAAGATTGTGGCTCTTGAATTGTTGAAAATTTTATTGGAAAATGCTGGTGCTGTTTTTAGGACCAGCGATAGGTATACACTTTATCTGCTACATTGTAGCTATATATATTGCTTATTCTCTTTAGTTCTCTTAAATTTAAACTTTTTCTTTTCAGTTTAGCTAGCCATATAAATGCACATAGTTTTGCTGGTAAAGATAAAAGCTTAGTTAGTGCTGAGAGAGTGTTCTCAAGTGGATTTGTTTGGAAGCATTTATTGATAGAAGAATTGATGTGAGATAGTTGACCCGTTGGGGGATTGAAGATGACTTGTGGTGATTTCTTATAACTACCAGGAGGTCCATACAATTGTTTTTTGGCATTGATGTTTGCAAAAATGTAGCCTTTGTTTCATTTTGTCAAATTTTGAAATCACAGTGTACTTCTGATCTTATCGAGTATTGCAGTTACTAGGAGGTTCTTTTATTACTACTATGATTACGGCCAGTATAATGGAGCAGGCAGAGATTTTTTCCAGTCTCTGATAACCACAATGTGGTAATCCAATAGTTTTTAACTCCTTTTGGGGTAGTTATGCTGGTTCTTTGGTTGAAGGATGGCAGGTTGCCCTTCCTACAAGGTGTAACTTATGTGCAATTATATGAGGTCCAAAGTTGCTTTTTGTTTGGTTGATCCCTTTTGGATCATATTTGTAGTAATATTTTAATTTCAGGTCCCAAAATCAATATTTTTCGTCGGGCTTTATATGCTGGCTGTTAGAGAATAATCTTAACATGTAATGATATGCTCTTGGGAGAATAATGCATAAGTTTCTAGTTCCGTTTGTTAGCATTTTGTTTGAGAAGGCCAGAAGATCACCTCTGATTTATTGGCTTGCTGCTCAGAGCATTTTGAGATTTAATATAAATTTAGAAAAAGAGTAATTCTTTATCATCTTTGTGTCTCATTCTCATCTCAGGGAGATTTTTCTTAGTAGTCAGAGGTGGAACAAGTTAATCTGCTCTAGAATTGTACATTTTACCACTAAACCAGCGTATTTAAGTTGAGAGAAACAGTAGATAGGCCAGAGATATATTTGGAAATAATGAAATCATATGCTAATGGCTTCAACTTGTTGGTCTTTATATCATGTTTGTTAGTGTTTCTTCCAAAGATCTATCAGATTATGGAGTGGATGGTTTGATCATTGCATATTATAACTTCTTTTGCTTGGGATCGATTGATCAATAAGAAATATTCCCAAGGCTGTTTGCATTTAATTTTCATATTTTAACTGTCCTTTTTGGATGAATACTTTGCCATTATCTCTTCCTCTTATACATTTTTTATTTATAGTACTGAGAGTTGGAATCTGCCTTCTCTTATATATGTTGTGGTGTGAAACAGGTTTTTAGGTGCCATCAAGCAATACTTGTGTCTTTCATTGTTGAAGAACAGCGCCTCAACTCTTATAATAGTTTTCCAGCTTTCTTGCTCCATTTTCATGAGCCTGGTGTCAAGATTTAGAGCTGGACTGAAGGCAGAGATTGGGGTGTTCTTTCCTATGATTGTGCTCAGAGTTTTGGAAAATGTTGCTCAACCTAATTTTCAACAGAAGATGATAGTCCTTAGGTTTCTTGAGAAGCTCTGCATTGATTCACAGATCTTGGTTGATATCTTTATTAACTATGACTGTGATGTCAACTCGTCAAACATATTTGAGAGGTATGTTATGTTGCATCCTTCAGAATTTGTACTATTTTTGGCGGTCAAAAGAAAGCTTTGAGAATAATAATATGGTTTTTAAGTTTGGAAGCAGATGCCAGTCTTGATTTGTGTTTACATCGTCTTATGATTTAAGTTTATTTGACTTTGTTTTTATTCAACCTTTGCTTTTATTGTAGAATGGTCAATGGACTTCTTAAAACTGCTCAAGGTGTCCCTCCTAGTACAGCCACCTCTTTGTTGCCACCTCAAGAGTCAACTATGAAACTTGAAGCTATGAAGTGCTTGGTGGCTATTTTGAGATCAATGGGAGACTGGATGAACAAACAGTTGCGTATTCCAGATCCTCAGTCTACTAAGAAATTTGAGGCAGTTGAGAACATTTCTAGCAGTCCTGAACCTGGAACAGTTCCAATGGCAAATGGCAATGGGGATGAGGCTGTGGAGGGATCAGATTCTCATTCTGAAGCGTCCAGCGAAATTTCTGATGTTTCAACAATTGAACAACGCCGGGCTTACAAGCTTGAACTTCAGGTAAGCATTATGTATAATTTATTTCACACTGGTGGATCAACTTCTGACTTTTCTTTTAGCTTATTGTTGCCGATGGAATCTAATGTAATATATATGGCAGGAAGGTATATCTCTTTTTAATCGGAAACCCAAGAAAGGAATTGAATTTCTTATTAATGCAAAGAAGGTGGGCAACACTCCAGAGGAGATAGCAGCTTTTCTTAAAAATGCCTCTGATTTGAATAAGACTTTGATTGGGGATTATCTAGGAGAGAGGGAAGAGTTGCCACTCAAAGTAATGCACGCCTATGTAGATTCTTTTGACTTTCAAGGTATGGAGTTTGATGAGGCAATCAGAGTCTTTCTACAAGGCTTTAGGTTGCCTGGTGAGGCACAAAAGATTGATCGAATAATGGAGAAGTTTGCTGAACGTTACTGTAAATGTAATCCAAAGGCTTTTACAAGTGCTGACACAGCTTATGTCCTCGCATATTCTGTAATAATGCTCAACACTGACTCTCATAATCCTATGGTGAAGAACAAGGTGAGTTTACATTTTTCATTTAAATCAGTTATTAGGGAAGTTGTGTAATGAGAGGGGATGTTGACGAGGTTATTTTCCCCACTTATTGAAATATGCAGATGTCGGCTGATGATTTTATTAGAAACAATCGTGGCATAGATGATGGAAAAGATTTACCTGAGGAGTATCTGAGGTCATTGTTTGAACGAATATCAAGAAACGAGATTAAAATGAAAGGAGATGATTTGGCTGTTCAACAGATGCAGTCTATGAACTCAAACAAAATATTAGGTTTGGATGGTATCTTGAATATTGTGATCCGCAAGCGAGGGGAGGAGAAGTACATGGAGACTAGTGATGATCTCATCAGGCACATGCAAGAACAATTTAAGGAAAAGGCTCGCAAATCTGAGTAAGAATGACTTACTTTTTGGATGCTTTTCCTATGATGCTATGTCATCTGCTATTCTTGTCTGGCAGCATCTAAAGCTGAATCCCACATATATAATAACCATAATTCTGTAGACTTATATTATACAATGTTAGCTTATTTTCTTTGCAGGGTTTAAATTTGGACTAGAGTGTAACGTATAAAATTTAGAAGGAAGCCTTATTTTTAGATTTTCTTCTTGATTATGTACTGATCTGGATGTTCGCAGATCTGCTTACTATGCAGCAACCGATGTGGTGATCCTAAGATTCATGATTGAGGCATGCTGGGCTCCTATGTTGGCTGCCTTCAGTGTCCCACTTGACCAAAGTGATGATGAAGTCATAATAGCTCTGTGTCTTCAAGGCTTCCGTTATGCTATACATGTTACTGCTGTAATGTCCATGAAGACTCATAGAGATGCCTTCGTAACTTCATTAGCAAAGTTCACTTCTCTCCACTCTCCTGCGGATATCAAACAGAAAAATATAGATGCTATCAAGGTTAGTATTGTGCTCTAATCATAGTCGTAGAGGATGCAAAGGATCTAAAATTATCTCGGTTCATGATCCTACTCAATTCTTTAATTTTTGTTTGAGATTTATGGGGTTATGAGGTGACTTTTTCCCTTACTAATGTTGTTGAAGCTTTGAATACCAGTAATAAATGCTACTATTTGAAATCCCTCTCACTAGCTTCTATCTTAACTAGTTTTTCAAAACTGTGTTCCATACATATTTTGCTTTATATATGCGATTTTCCTTTGATCTGACAATTGTCGCAAGTTAGGGTATTTCAGGTATCAAGTGTGTGTGTGTGTGTCAAATTCTTGCGCCGATGTGGATTTGATTTTTCTCTTTTTTGTTATGCACAGGCAATAGTCACAATTGCAGATGAAGATGGGAATTATCTACAGGAAGCTTGGGAGCATATTTTGACATGCGTTTCCAGGTTTGAGCACCTACATCTCTTGGGGGAAGGTGCTCCTCCGGATGCAACGTTCTTTGCTTTTCCTCAAAGTGAATCAGAAAAATCTAAACATGCTAAGTCAACCATCCTTCCAGTTCTAAAAAAGAAAGGACCTGGGAGGATCCAGTATGCAGCAGCTGCAGTGATGAGGGGTGCTTATGATAGTGCGGGCATTGGGGGCAGTGCTTCTGGGA
Organism: Aegle marmelos; assembly: GCA_030449875.1. NCBI lineage: Eukaryota > Viridiplantae > Streptophyta > Magnoliopsida > Sapindales > Rutaceae > Aegle > Aegle marmelos. The sequence continues at coordinate 1,439,312 of JASUUL010000115.1, forward strand.
TGGTCACATCTGAACAAATGAACAATTTAGTCTCTAATTTAAACATGTTAGAACAAGTTGGAAGCTCTGAAATGAATCGTATATTCACGCGAAGTCAGAAGTTGAACAGTGAGGCAATAATAGACTTTGTGAAGGCTCTCTGCAAGGTGTCCATGGAGGAACTTCGATCTGCATCAGATCCAAGGGTTTTCAGCCTCACAAAGATTGTTGAGATTGCGTATGCATCATAAAATTTCCTTTGACCTTTTTTTTCATGTCTTCTTTTTCATCTTGATTTATTGGAGTTTATCTGCTGCTACGTAAAACTTGTAAGACTAATATGATTTAATTTCTTATGACAGGCACTACAACATGAACCGCATCAGGCTTGTGTGGTCAAGCATCTGGCATGTCCTTTCTGATTTCTTTGTAAACATTGGGTGTTCTGAGAATCTTTCAATTGCTATATTTGCAATGGATTCTTTACGTCAGCTATCAATGAAATTCTTGGAGCGAGAAGAGTTAGCTAATTATAACTTCCAGAATGAGTTTATGAAGCCTTTTGTCATTGTAATGCGCAAGAGTAATGCTGTTGAAATCAGAGAACTAATCATCAGATGTGTCTCGCAGATGGTTTTATCTCGTGTCAATAATGTCAAATCGGGGTGGAAAAGCATGTTCATGGTATTTCGAGTTTGTTAATGCTCTTATATTCTATTTGTGAAAATTTTGTCCAAGATCACCCTATTTTGTTACAATATGACTTTTCTTTTCAGGTTTTCACTACTGCAGCTTATGATGACCACAAAAACATTGTACTATTAGCCTTTGAAATCATTGAGAAGATTATCCGAGACTACTTCCCATATATTACTGAGACTGAAACAACCACCTTTACAGACTGTGTGAATTGCCTTATAGCATTCACGAATAGTAGATTCAACAAAGATATTAGCCTGAATGCTATTGCATTTCTTCGGTTTTGTGCCACTAAACTTGCAGAAGGAGATCTTAGTGCTTCATCAAGGAATAAAGACAAGGAGATCTCAGCAAAGATTCCTCCAGCCTCTCCTCGCCCAGTGAAGGAAGGAAAGCTAGAAAATGGAGAGATGATTGATAAAGATGATCATCTCTATTTCTGGTTCCCTTTATTGGCTGGTAAGGAAACCACTTACATTGGTGGTTTTCATGATGCAGAACATTTGCGTTTGCCTTTACAGCTTTAATACCTCTATGCATGTACTGTTCTAATTTCAAAACAGACTTTGTATAGCATTCAATTGCTTGCCTTTTATCTGCAGGTTTATCAGAACTAAGCTTTGACCCTAGGCCAGATATCAGGAAGAGTGCCTTACAAGTGCTGTTTGAAACTTTGCGCAACCATGGTCACCTTTTCTCACTTCCTCTGTGGGAACGGGTGTTTGATTCGGTCCTGTTCCCAATATTTGACTATGTGCGGCACACTATTGATCCGTCAGGGGAGAGCTCACCTGGCCAAGGGGTTGACAGTGATACGGGAGAGCTTGATCAAGATGCATGGCTCTATGAGACATGCACTTTGGCCCTCCAACTAGTTGTGGATCTCTTTGTCAAATTTTACAACACTGTTAATCCACTTTTGAGGAAAGTGCTGATGCTTTTGGTAAGTTTCATCAAGCGCCCTCACCAGAGCCTTGCTGGTATTGGTATTGCAGCCTTTGTACGTTTGATGAGCAATGCTGGCAATCTATTTTCTGATGAAAAATGGCTAGAAGTGGCTGAGTCATTGAAGGAGGCAGCTAAGGCAACACTTCCTGATTTTTCTTACCTTGTTAGTGAAGATTGCATGGAAGAAATTGCAGCGAAAGGACAAATTAATGGGGATTCTTCTGGATCTGTGGTGCCAGATGATGATTCAGAGAACCTGAGGACACAACATCTATTTGCTTGTATAGCTGATGCAAAGTGCCGGGCTGCTGTTCAACTTTTATTGATTCAGGTAATGTCTTCCATTCTTAACATGATTCGATGTTGACAAGCAATTAAAAACATTCTATGTATTGATGATATCAACTTCAGTATTACTGTGCATCCCATAATGCATTTAGAAACTGTTACGCAATGGAACCACTGCACTTAATAAGGAAAAAAAGATTGTATTTATTTAACAACTGTGTGTGTGTGTGGCTGATTCAACATGAATGCCTAATCATGTTGTATGAGTTGTAATAGAATAAAATTTTGCAGTTAGTGAATGTTGTTTTGTTATGAGTAATGGATGTAAACATTCTTTAAATTTTGCAGGCGGTTATGGAGATTTACAACATGTACCGACCCTGCCTTTCAGCAAAAAACACTCTAGTTCTTTTTGAAGCGTTGCACGATATTGCATACCATGCTCACAAGATCAATAGTGATCACCCATTACGTTCAAAGCTGCAAGAATTTGGCTCCATGACCCAAATGCAAGATCCTCCATTGTTACGCCTGGAGAATGAGTCTTTTCAGATTTGTCTAACATTTCTACAAAATATTATACTGGACAGACCGCCAACTTATGAAGAGGCTAATGTGGAGTCGCATCTTGTTAACCTATGTCGGGAGGTTTTACAGTTGTATATTGAAACTTCCAACCACGGACAGACATCTGAATCCCCTGCCAGTGGGCAAGTGCGATGGTTAATACCTTTAGGTTCTGGGAAACGGAGGGAATTGGCTGCACGAGCACCTCTTATTGTGGCAACCCTCCAGGCCATCTGTACCTTAGAAGAGACCTCCTTCGAGAAGAACCTAGCTTGTTTCTTTCCCCTTCTTTCGAGCTTGATAAGTTGTGAACATGGGTCGAATGAAATTCAGGTAGCACTCAGTGACATGTTAGATGCATCGGTGGGTCCTATTTTGCTTAGGACATGTTAATCTTCATTGAGGTCGCACCTCCGCATTTTATGATGTATGATATTCTTTCTTTCAATTCAAAATTCTTGTAATTTTCATTTCTCGGCTTTTGCTTTATAAGTTGTAATTGTTATCGGAAATATAGCTTCATAGTGTATGAAGAGTTAGTGATGATTTTGGATTGGCTAGCGGTACCTCTCTATAAAGCTTGAGCGGTTTATTCAGGAGCTTTTACCTCTGTTCTTTATAGGTGTCGTATCACGTTGCTGGTTAGATATTTTTTCAATATACCAATTTGCGAGCAATGAAAAATGTTGATCGATAAACGACCGATATGAACATGTATTAATTTGATTGATTGTTGAATCTTGGAAGCAGCAGTAGTTGTCTTAGCCATGTATGTTTGTGTTTTTAAGCCGTTTAAGCAGTCGGGAAAAACCAACTAATCAGGATTATCCGAAAGCGGTTGCACCCAGGTCGTCTGTATTGCACGGCCGAACTTGACCATAAAAATCCAATGCGTTAAAACCAAAGTCAGCGAAGCCAGTCAATCCTGTAGTTGCACAGACAGCAAAGTGGGTGAAAATGAAATAATGCCGGCACTTTTAACCAAATCATCATCAATTCCGCTGCCCGGCCGGCATCCACCAAACGCCACGGGACAAAGGGCAAAGGGAGACTCACTCGGTAGTAAGCTCAGTCAAAGACCATGATTGCATAAAGCTCACCGTGAAAAAGATTTGCAAGTGAAGAAAGGGAGTTCCTAGACCTTGTGCCCACAAAAGATTATTACAAGGTCACTCTACATGCAACATTTGCAAATATCATCATATTACTTGCTATTAACCTCTCTCCTCTTCTTTTCTTCTGTCTCTGTCTCTTTTCCCAAAAATAATGCCTGGTTCTTTCAAAACCCGCTTGATCTCTTTACGACGGAGAATGAAACTCTTTCTTCAACAACTGATAAAAAGAAGAACAAAACACAAACGATTATTGTCATCTAGTTTTGATTCCTTAACTTCATCTTTTGCGATGATGGAAGTGTCCAGCCAGTTTAGGCAAATTTTCAAAGCGATGGACTCAAATGGAGATGGGAAACTTTCTTCGTCAGAGCTGGGTGAGGTGCTTATTTGCCTAGGGTGTGACAAGTCAAACGCTCCGAAAGAAGCTGAAGGAATGCTGAAGCAAATGGACTATGATGGAGACGGGTTCATTGATGTAGATGAATTTGTGGATGCGGTTCATGATGATAGTGATGGCAAGCCCAAGGAAGATTATTTGATGGATGCTTTCCACATTTTTGATACTGATAAGAATGGATTAATCTCGGCTATGGAGTTGAGAAGAGTTCTGATCAACCTTGGATGTGGTAAATGCACCCTTGAAGATTGTAGGCGCATGATCAAAGGTGTTGACAAAGACGGAGATGGCTTTGTTGATTTTGAAGAATTTCGTTCAATGCTAGCTCATTGATCTGTCCTCGTTCATTCCAAATTCTTGTTTATGCTCAGCTGGTAAGGTTAAGCTGAGCAAATGTCTTCCACTCACTACTCATAGTTGTTTTATAACCAGAAAGAATGATTATGGAGCAATTTTGTTGGTTACGTTTTGTCGAAAAACTTCAATAAATTTCTAGATTTTAAGTCATTGAAAATATGATATATTATTTATAATAATATACTTGAGGGTGTAAAAGAAAAATAGAGTTTTTCAATTAATATAAGAAATAGTTATGGTTCAAAATATATTCCAAATAGCGTTAAAAACCAGTTATGAGAAATTTTAATATTATAGTTTGTTCACATTAATAAATAAAATAACAACATAAAATCAGTTATATGCAGAATATAGAATTTTACAATTTGTTTCCATCAATACAAAATATCATCACATTCCAAATATATATAAGAGTACAACCCATAAACGATCTTTTTATATTCAAGAGAAAAATAGTCATTTCTTCTATATTTTGATAAATCTTCCAATGGCGTTAATGTTAAAAGTGAAAAATTAATGCATTTTGTAAACTCCAAGTGGCAATTTTTTTTTTTTTTATAAGTGCGAGATGTTAGCTGGTTAATGGGCATTTGCTTAATTCTTTTATTATTTTTTGAATGAAAATTTAATTGAATACTTTAATAAATTTTTACACCCAATCCGTTCACAATTTGTGTTTATATTAATTTTAATGAAGTAATTTTCTTTTCAGAAAATTATAAGATTTTTTAATTATGAAAATAGAAACTAGATAATAAGAAGAAAAAATTTAAGATTCTAGGAACTGTATGCATTTTATAAATATAAACAAAAAAAGTTACTTGTTTTTAGAGTGAATTTTTAGGTGATAATGGTTATTAAACGGGGATATTTTAAGAAATGGTGTTATGAGGATTTTTGAGGGCGTTAAAATCCCAACTCTAATTTAAACTGGATTGCATGCCGCTGTCTCAATGAAACGAGCCTTTTCACGTCGAAAGTCTTGATCTTGGGCTTAGGCAAACCCATTTACTTATCTCAGGCCTTATTGGGTCGGCTTCGTTGAGTTGACCGAAAAACAAATCATCGAGCAGGAACTGATGAACTGCACAAATTTAAGCTTAATTTTACTTAATCGTGATATTTAATTATTTTTAAAATAGAATTTGTCTCGTATAGAGTATTAAACAAATTGAATTTAATAAATGTATGAATCGATAAGTGAGAACTGAGAATTCAAATCAGAACAAGGTTTCAAAGTCTGCCCTGTTTTTAATTGAAGCAAAGTTCATGTTATCTATGATGTGCTGTATTAACAAAAACTTAGATTTTGGTTTAAAATATATGATTAGCTTACATTATATTAATTATCTTCCTGTGCTATTATATTTGCTGTGTTTCCGTACAGCAGCATATTTATCCATTAGAAGGTAATGAGTTTTTTTTTATTTTATTATTATTTTGCATTAAATTTATTAATAAGTTGCTTCTTCTAAGAAAAGAAGAAGAAGAAGAAGTGTTGCTTGATCGATATTTAATTTAAAAAGTTTATCCTAATAAGATAGTCTAAGATGTAACGCTTTTTCCAATACTCAACCAATGGACACTTCGAGTGTAATCATTTTGTCTTCTTTGCTAATGTACTAAAATATTCAAGTTCCATTGATGATATATCAATACTTTTCAAATTTCAATTTCAGAATGCAATATTAAATTAAACTTAAAAAAAAAAATCTCTTCATTGATAACTTTTAGAGTGCAAAAGAAACTATATACTAAGTTGTGTTTCAAAGTTATCATCCTGTCTGGGGCACCGTAAGACAATTATATTTTTCATCATGAGAATCACAGCAGACTTAAATAACCCTTATTACATTAAATTGTTAACAATTACTTTTCTCAATGTCCAAACTAACTAATTTTCAATTACTACAGAAACCATATAAAATTTTTGTAGAAGATTCCTAGTAATAATTAGCCCTTCCAATTATGCTGGAACTGAGTTTTAAAAATATAACCCTTTATGCATAAAAATTAGCTAATCACTTGTACTGACATACAAATATATATAAATAGTTCACTTGAACATTGAAAACCAACGTAATTCTTCTCGCTTCTGAGGAGATATATATAACATAACAAAAGAAACAAATAAACAATGATTAATGGTATTGTAGTTGAAAGTAGTATTAATACTTAATCATTCCATAGTTCGTTAGATGCTAATTAATTATTAGTTAAAGTAATTGTTTTGGGTACACTTATCTCAAAGGGGTTGAGAAAACTTAATCCTCCATTGACAATGGTTAATTAAAACAAAAATTAATATACATTGAAGGGTAATTAGTTACGAATAACTAACTAATAAGTGGAAGCATCTTAGGGTTTACCAAAAAAGATTGCACACATCAATTATATAATATGAAAAGAAATTGATGATGATCACATCACAGTGCCAGTAGCGCAAGCGCCTGATTTGATTTGAAACAGTCCACGATATAATTAAGCAGGTGAAAGGATGACAACAAAAGGATTCCAAATCGATCACTATCACCCACATGACAACCTCAATTTGGTCGGCTGTTTAGCTCTAAAATACTCTCAGTGCTCGATGCGGGTTTCATTAATTAACTCAAAAAATGTAAGCTTTAGCTTGGCCCTTCAATGGAGAGATGTAGAAATCGGAAATGGGTGCCACAATCTCAAGCCACTTTGAGTGAAAAGTGGCTATTAAGAGTGTGAGAACATGCGACATTTATGCTAGATTCGAAGCAATTGGTGCTCTTCACATGCAAGTGCTGGTTATTTTTCTTCTTTAATGTGGTCCATACACTTCATATGGATTAGCTTTAGACCTTTAGACCTTTAATAAATTATTTGTTAATCTGGACATTAACATATTGGGTTTGATTAGTTTAATAAGAAAGTTGATCAGGATAAGTAATACAGTATTATTAAGTAATACAATATTATTGCCGCATAATAACAAAAGTTGCAACATTTTTCCAAGCTTTTGATTCACTTCTTCCACTATCCATGGGCATGACTATGTCGTTTCCCGGCCCCCCCCCCCCCCCCAAAAAAAAACAAAAACAAAAACAAAAAAAGAAAAAAAAGCTCGTCTACTCACAGGATTCAACAAATGTTGATCATTTCTAATCTATTTTTCTTTTTCCAATGAACCCCGTGAACCCTACGCTGTTTGAACTTGGTTATGGAACAAAGTTTCAATTATGAAAATGAGACATTTAAAATGATATAGAATTAATATTATTCATATACACACACATCAATTTAACTATGATGTTGAATCTAATATCAAATATTTGAGAACTTATCATCGAAAACCAATCAATTATTGCAAGTTCTGGGGACTTCTGCAAACTATCATTTTTCTTTAGTTATAATTAACTAGTGGCAAGACTTAGGTGATAAAATTGCGAGTCAAAAAAAGAAAAAAATATAAATAATCTGGTACGAAAGGGGAGGGTGTTAATTATTAAAAGAAATATAGAATGGGATAGAATTAATGATAATTATGAATAAAAAAAATAAACAAATGGTGAATAAAATTTATTTTTGTTAGCAGAATTATTAGTCCAGATGAGGCTTGGCTATCAGTACCTCGGAGAGGGAGAGTGTTTGGAGACCGTTGACCGCTTGAGAAAACGATGGTTTGTTGTATACAACCACGCCTTTTAATTTATTTCTCTTGTTTGCTAGCTGAAAGAGATGGGCTTGCTGTATAATCACTAGATAATTTAATATTGATTAGGTGATTCAATTATATTAATTTCCTTGCTTGCTTGTTCATACGCAAGACAAAAGTTAGCTAAATCCGATAAGGCTCCATTTGAATTTACAGTTTTGCTGGATCAGCCTCATTATCGACTGAAAAAATTCGTAACAAATTCCCAACTGAAAAATATATCACCCCCAGAATAATCAAGGGTCCATTTGTTTTAATTTAACCAAAAATATATATATATATATATTATAAAAACTACGACTTCAAACTTTTCATAACCATTTATCTATAATAAGTTATAAAAAATGATAACAAATAATTTTTGCTTGACATATAGTTAGTTGGCGTTTATCGAACACCTATTGACTTTTCTTTAATTCTAAAATTTTCATTTCATAATAATTGTGATTTAAAACCCACATCATCATATGCTAACTGGATCCTAAGAGAGATTAAATTAAGTAACATGAAACGAGAAGAAAGCGGACCATGTGTCCCGGAGAAGACTCCGCTGATCTCATCATCCAATCAGCAGCTTCTCTCTCTCTCTCTCTCTCTCTCTCTCTCTCTATATATATATATATATATATGTAAAATATATAAAATTTTTTTTTTTTCCTTAGTCTCATAAGCAGAAGAGAGAGGCTAGAGTAACGGTCTGCTATGTGCATTACGTAAGGTCGCTAGCAATCAAGAACACGAACCCTAGCTAATGTTAAAATAGCAAATAGAGAAAAAAGTAATGGAATTTAGGAAAACACAAAAGTAATATCCGACATGATGCATCGAATTGGGTTCACAGAATTCAGGGCGTAGCAGGTGTGATAGTGAAGGCTTGCAGTGAAGAAATTAAATAGATCAGTAATTAGTATTCTCTCTACTCTCTACAGATCAACAAAAACTAGTGGAAATGAGACGGTGGATATATACACACAAACACCTCATTTATTCTCTTGAATAATTAGCTGCCATTGGTTCATCAATTCAATTTTTCGTCTCCCCTTGGCATTGCATTCATTCGACCTTATGTTGGGCACATAGAGGTCAGAATGACCGGCCGCTAGCGCTGGTGCATGCTACATATATGCAGTCAATGATTATTGTTTTGCCTCAAATTATCTGTCAGTGTTTTTGTCAGCAGGCACAACCCACGCTTCTCCTTCTACTCATTCATGCCCACACGCCTTGGTTTCTTTTTCACCATACATTTCCATTAATCGATGCACTCACTCAATCACTCAGAGCTTCCTTATTTACATACACAGCTCTCTTGCTCTTTCACTATCTACCAATCCAATATATATAGACCTTGCCTTACCTAGTAGCTACCAACCTAATTTCTCCTACTTTCTTTTTCTACTCTTGTCATTTGTTTTTGGAGAAAATCTGTATGTTTAGTCAAATTTCTTTTCCATTGATTATCTTAAAATTTTTCACTCTCCTAAATCTTTTTTCTTTTTTGGTTATTGATGAAAAGTTTTCAAAAAGAATATAAATGATATAGCTTTTACTTTTATGAATTTATGAGCATAAAAGATTCAACAGATACAAATATTTAAAACATGAAAAAAGAAATGTAATTAACATAATTTGTAAATAATAATTTTTTTAACAAAGATTGAGTCAATTGGTATTTATGTTGAGTGTTAATTAATTTTTTTATTAAGACGGAGATTTGATCAATTATTTTATTTCCATCAATATTATAATCCATTGTCACATCAAATTTTCTTGTACTTAAACAATGTATCAATAACATCAGCTAAGGTAAAAGAAGTGAACTCAGGGTATCAATAGCAAAGAATTTTAGAAGTATTATGAAAATTTTCAAAATATTCAATGTAACAATCGAGGATGCTATCCAATTGTACTGCAATTATTCTCTCATTCTTCTAGCTGAAATTTCGATGAGCATTATAATATCTCCCATTGTTAGCCAGTGAGTGTTCGAGATTTAAGAAACATAGAAAATATCAATTTAGTTGATAGGCCGGGCGCTGTTACAAGCATTTTATCAAATAAAAATTAAAAACCGTGCATATAGTCAGTGATGGGAGACGGCTGGCTTAAGGTACTTCGATTTGGCCGGCAATCAAGGACTTGAAATGAAAGGAGAAACGACAAGGAAGGATATCATCAACGTCGCGAAGACGAATACTCCGTTGGTCTTTAATATAAGTATGTGTGAGTTAGGCACGACCGCCGGTGCCTGTGGACACATGAGTTGGCAGCATAATTACATGAAATCTTGACAATGTCTGACGTCTTATCATTAATTTTGTTTGACCCAATCCTTGTTATTCTCATGAAGCTTGCTTAATTAAAACAGGCTATATTTATTTATTTATTTTTATTACATGAAACTATCGTTCAAGATTATAACTCATATATATAATACTACAATTAATATATACAATTAGATAATTATTGGAACTAGTTTACAACTGCCCAGCTAGATTTAACATTATCTACTATTCGAGGAACGTTAACTCCACTCACATTATTGGGACTAGTTTACAACTGCTCAGCCAGATTTAACCCTCTCTAATATTCGAGGGATGTGAAACTCTACTCATATTTTGAAAGGAAAAAGACAGTCTTCACTCAAATCTAACTACTTTTATCCATTTAATTCCATGAGAGATTGCCAATTTCAAATCAATATATACCACCTACTTTCTATTATTTTTTAAATAGACAATAACTCTCTGAACATAAAAAATATAATTGAAATAGAGGTCAAAGTGTTATTTGTTTGATATTTTATCTTGAAAATATAAAACATATATTTATTATAAAAGAAATATTTTAAAATGAGTAATAATATAGCCATAAACTATTATATAAACTTATTTTGCACAAACTAATGTGGTATGATTTAGTTAGTTGGATTATATATTTCTTGGTTCACATGATTTGTTTTTATTATTTTGTATTTTTATTCAACCAATGAGTGAATGTAAATTAGTTTGTATAAAGTAAGTTTGTATAAAAGTTTGTGGCTGTATCATCAGTTTTTTAAAATAACAAAAAGTATTTATAAAAATATCTTATTTTAGTTTTTTATTCACATTGAAATTTATATTTCTTTTTTTACTTTTTATTTTATTTTTTATATAGTTTATTTATCAATAATAAATATAAATATAATAAAAATAAGAATAATACTACAACATTATTATGCTGGAAAATTATTGGTTATTATGAAAAAAAATATATATGTATAAGTTTTCCAGTCAGAAATCCTTGAATTATAAAGTCAGGATTGAGCTAAAAAAAAAAAAAAGACTCCAATGCACTTTTTTTTGTCTTTTAATTTATACCTGGCTAGAAAACTACTCCATATATATATAAAACAATAACTCGTCGTTTAATTACATAAATCTGCTGAAATCTTGCACATGGAAGATTATTTTTACATTGGCAAAATGTGAAAAGAAACTAAATACAATCAAACGTTATATACCCAGTTTGCTAGCAATCTAATTAAAAATGTAACGTAATATAGTTAATTAGATAATCATCATCATAGCTGGATTTTGTGGTGGCATCATTAGTTGTTGGGTTTCTAAAAGAATGGATCCATAGTTATCTAAAATGAGATTAATATATTATAATTAGGAGTCAACTTTTTTCTGGTGTCTTATTAATCTACCTCCAAAATTGAGTTCCCCTATCTATATATTCCTTTTCATACATTCAGTTGAGAAATTTGATGACACATGTAAGGTTTCTTCGTAATTGGATTCGAATCCAATTTTGGTTTAGATTAGTACCAGAAATTTCATTGATTGATTTTACAACAAGGCTTCATTGCGATTTGCTGATGAGACTACATTGACCGTGTGTTGTACACTATAGGTCATATTTGGACAACGGTTATTACGCTATTTTAAAAAATTGAAGTCCACAAGATACCACAATTACCTCACAAAACTAATTGCATCTTTTGGCACTCGTGTGTTTCTTATCATTAAAACATAAAATAAATCATTATCTGTAACTTTTGGCAGAGAGTTAATAATAATAATAATAATAATAATAATAATAATAATAATTATTATTATTATTATTATTAAAAAACTATGATTTTTGTATTTTTTGAATTATTTTTAATATTTTATTCAATAATTATTTTCTATTAATTTAATAATTTTTGTATCAGAAACAGAGACGATTAAAAATAAAAAATAAAAACTAGTCTAAGCTGGTATGTGACTAAGGAAAATATCAATGATATATTATTTTATTAATTTAAGAGACCTCTAAATTATAACTCGCTATAATATATGTATTAATATCAATAAAATTTAACACTGTAGCCGTGAGACGCGTGCGTTTCAGTGGCTACAACTTAGATTTTGCCTTTTATTAATCGCGATAAGATAGTAAGCACAGGCTGCATAGAGGTGGAAGCTGGGGAAGAGACAAGTGTCAAAAGATGGAGCCCCGCAACGAAAACATCAACATCAATGCAATTGTAATGGTAATGGTAATATCAGTAGCGGCTAGCGTTAGAGACTTAAGCAGAGAGGGACGGATGGCTGTTTGGTTTTGTTGTATAATTCCATCTTCCTAGAATGAAGAGTCGCCCTTAAGACACGCCCTGACTCTCCTGACCCAATTTGTTTTGGTGGGTCCACTCCAATTTCCCATGATAGTGACATGCTTGCCCCTTCACCTCCTTTCTCTTCATTATATAAATGGTCCTCTCTCTAATTATCATCATCATCATCATATGCCACTCATTCTCAACTCAACTCATATTACTAATGCTGACTGTTGACTGTACAAATCGCTGTTATGTTTTCAGTAAATATTTGTACTTTGTAAATGAATGCAACAGCATCTCAGGCTTTGTAAATTCTAAAACAAATTATACGTATATGCACGGTATTAATCCCACTAATGCAATGACCAATACCATCATTCATCGTTTAACCGTAACGCTAGCTCTCCATTTCTGTTGAGTTTTTAACTTTATCTTTGTCTTTATCTAAGAAATAACGTCCTTTTCACTGTTTCACTTTGGCATTTCATAGTGTTTGTTGCGTAAAACCTGGAGTTAAAAGAATCCTATGATTATGAAGCATCTTCCAGGCCCCGGCCGGTAGCTGAGCTGGTTCATATCTGTCAGTAATTGTTATGTTAAAACATGCAAAGATTATCAGCTTTAGCGACCGTTTTGAAAACAAGGACCGACGACTCATGAGTCATGACCCATGAAGGAGAAGGCTTCGAAGGATCATTAGTGCTGCTTTCTAGCTAAGCTAAGTAGCGCGAAAGGATGAATCATAAGCTTCCTAAAGAAACGGAGGTTTTGATTTGAGTGAGAGGAAATGAAGGAGAAGAATATATATATATACACACACAGAGTTATTTGTGGGTTATATTTTATTTAGTATATGGCTGCGGTCGAGAGATACAGGCATTAGTTTTGAGAGAGAGAGAGAGAGAGAACGTGGGCGTGATGGTGGGAGAGACAAAAGAGAGAGAAAGTGGGGCCCACAGAACCGCCCATGCGCACGCTCTCTCTCTTACCAAAACCAAGTCTAAACTCTGAACCATCATCGATCCAATACCTTGACCTAACCCTAACCCAACATCACTAATACTACATTACACTACGCTGCACTATACCCAAAAAAAAGTGATTATTATTTTTTCTAAATAAAAAAAGACCACCCAAACAGTCACTACTCACTACCTCTCTCTTACTCTTATTCTTCTTTTGTTCTTCATTTTCATCCAAACCTTTACCCAACCAATTTAATTGTTTTTAGATAATAGGAGATCATCATAGTCCATAGAGCAGTAGAAACAGGCTAATTAAGCAATACAAGCAAACGACGATGACTTGAAATATTAGATGGCTACTTCAGCTTCAGCTGATAATTTGGTGGCTGATGCTTAATGTCCTTTTTTTTCCCTCTAGGAAGGCTATAGCGTTTCATCAATCAAAGTTTTCCCAAAAAAAAAGAAAAAGTTACACAAAACCCACAAAATTAAGTAAGCAAAGACTCACGCCAAATAGCTCAACTCAAATCATATCTGTAGTCTTTCTTTCCCGATCAGATCTGATCTGATCTCGTCAACTCATCAAACAGCCACCGGTGACTTGTTGTGTGTATGAGCTAGCTAAGCTCATCTAATTAGGGTTTCGACATGAATCCAGTTACAGCTCAAGGCCGCCCTCTTCCTCCCCCTTTTCACACCAGAGATATTCATCTACAACCACATCATCATCAGTTTCAGCAACAGCAACATCACCACCATCACCAACAACAACAGCAACAAAATTCTGAAGAAGATAATAACAACTTAAACCGCGGTCAAAAACGAGATCGCAATGAAGACAACACCGCCAACGCAATGGAAGAAGGCAAAGAACTAGCGGTGGCGACCGGAGAGGGAGGAGAAATCACAAGAAGACCAAGAGGTAGACCGGCCGGGTCCAAAAACAAGCCAAAGCCACCAATCATCATTACCCGTGACAGCGCAAATGCCCTCCGTTCTCATGTCATGGAAATCGCCAACGGCTGTGATATAATCGACAGCATATCGAACTTTGCAAGGCGAAGGCAAAGAGGGATTTGCATTTTGAGTGGTACCGGCACTGTGACTAATGTAACTCTAAGGCAGCCGGCTTCACCGGGTGCTGTGGTAACTTTACATGGCAGATTTGAGATTTTATCACTCGCTGGCTCCTTCTTGCCGCCTCCTGCCCCACCGGCTGCGTCAGGATTGACTATTTATTTAGCCGGTGGTCAAGGTCAGGTGGTGGGAGGAAGCGTAGTGGGACCGCTAGTTGCATCAGGACCGGTGGTGATTATGGCAGCTTCTTTTGGTAATGCGGCATATGAGAGACTTCCGTTGGAGGAGGAAGAGACGCCGCTGGCATCGATTCCAGGAAGCGGGCCACTTGAGTCACCAGAAGTTAACGTTGGACAGCCGCAGCAACAACAGGAACAGTCGCAGTCGCACCAGCAGCAACTACTGCAAGATCCTAATGCTTCTTTTATTCATGGGTTGCCACCAAATCTTCTGAATTCGGTGCAATTGCCAGCTGAGGCCTATTGGGCCACAGGACGCCCGGCTCCTTTTTAACAGAAAAATTTTAAGAAACTTTGCTGCTTCTCTTTCCCCTTTTTTTCTCTATCCTCTCTTCGTTTGACCTTTTCAGTGATCACTTTTCATTCTTCTTCTATAAGTTAGCTTATGTTTCAGATGTTTGTCTTGAAATTCATCTACCTTTGATTGAAGAAGGATGTACAAATTAATGAATTTTTCTTTTGGCTTCCATTATTTCAGTATCAGAATATAGCTATGTCTTAAGGATGCAGCTGCAAAGATAGTAATTCACTATCATCACCATTTTCTGTGTCTTTTTTTTTTAATTTTTCCAATTAATTTCTTGTATTTCTGGTAACTTGCGTGATAATTGTTCATCCAGTACTCTTAGCTGAAAAGGAAGAGCGGGGAAAAAAAAACACTTTTAATTATTTTTCAAGTTCTTTCTTTGTGTCTAAGATTTCAGCAAGCTTGCTTTCAGATTGTTGCATGATCCTAACCCAAGATTATATTAACAATTTGTTTTCCTTTCTAAAAAGAAATATATAAAATTTTGAAGCTTCTTATAATATTAATTAAGCATCTTGACGTTTAGCTACATCAATACCCACCATGATTAGGATTATATTGCATTTTTCCATTCTCAATTCTAGCTAGCCTGGTCAAAAGGTATTCCTCAAGGATGAGTGAGTTAATTAAGCTAGCTATATTGGTGATTATGTGTAAGGTTGGTGGGTTTGATTATGGATGGAAAATCATCAGTTCATGAAGAAAGAAAGGCGAAAGGTATGGGCCGGCTTAGGGTTTTTGTTGTCTGTTTATTTGATTTTTGGCTGGTTTTAGGGTTTCATTGTTGCAGAAGCAGATGCGGATCAAATGGGTCGTCATTGAATACTGGGTTACACGTGGGGTCACCTGCGAAAAGCTATTTTCCGAGGCAGCAGCTGCCACATTTCCCTTTCCACTTCCATTTCCATATAAAGGCAATCCAACGTACAAAGAGGACAAACAGACTTCATCAAGCGTTAATGTTCATCTCTGTACAACTGTCACTGCCACCTCTACCAGTGATATACATATACATCTAAAGCCTACGTCAAGAGTGAATCAATCTCCTGTGAGGTAAGTAATAAATTAATTAAAGACTTTGTCTTGTTTCTCAAACTTGGATTCTCTTCCAAACCCTAGTTTTTTTTTTCTTTTTAATTTTTTTCCCACCACTTTCGCGACATTTCCTTCTTGCCCGCTGGGAATAATTATTTCTTTGCTTCGAATAGTGCATCTTTGCTGTTACATAACTAGTTATTGTTTACTAGATTTCATATGTTACATCTCTTTAGTTTAATATATACTACATTTGCTTCGTTTGCTGCTAGACATGGCAAATATCAGTTGGACATGTATATTATTCATCCGTGTGTAAGTTCATAATTACCAGTGATGAATACATCCATATTCATAGCTAAATATGGATATGGATGTTATTAACATCGATATGGGTATTCATAGATGTGCATGTACATTAAATTGATATTGTTAAATTCAAGAATAATATAACATATTAATATGGTAAAAATTAACCAATGATGTATTACCTTAAGAAATTTTTATTCTTTTTTATTTGTATTTTCAAAAATCATTAATTTTAAAAGCTAATTAAGATTATTTTGTCTAAAAATGAAATAATTAAATAAATACTGCCGGTGTTACTATTCCACTGGAGGGGGCGCTGTTGTTGCCCACGAAAAAAGTGATCGGACTCAAAATTTCATGATCCACGCAATAGCAATGAATTCAATAGTGATGGAAAATGACGCAGTCGACACAGTAAATACCAACAGACTGAAAATTCCATGATCTATCTAAAGGTGGTGTCGGATATGAAAAATAGCAAATGGTGGAGGTGAACATGCCTCAACGAAGAGCAGCGGCCACCGAATGGCGGTCGTGCCCCTTCGTTGTTTGTGATTGTCGTTGATTGCGACTATAGTTGTATAGATCATGAAATTTTCGATCTAGTTGTGTCCGTGGTGTCAATATTCGATGACGGGACAATGTCACTAGTGAATGTTTCTCTAAATTCCTAAAATCAATTTGGGTATTTTTTTTATTTGAAAATAAATATTTTAGTTGAGGACACCTTATGTTTATTCAATTTTGACATTTTTTACAGTTTTTTGTTTATTACATTTTTCTTTTTTAAATTTATAAAATTAAATCTTTCTAAACTTAGATCTTAGTTAAATGGATATCCGTTGGTTAAAAATAAATGTCCCATCCATATTCGTCTGGACATAATCTTAAATTATCCATTTCAGATCCAAAGAGTTTTGGATGAGTACTAACTAACTCAATTGTATGGATATTATGGATGTCCATAATGGATGGACCCAGTTGCCACCCCCGTTTGCCGCTCCTATTTGCTGCTTCTTCTTCCTAATTAATTTTTGTTGCTCATTCTCTTTTTCAATTGTAACCAATATCTTATCAAGTATGTAGTAGAAAAATTTGCATCTTTGTCTCCATATATATATTGCAGCTCTGAAGGAAGGTTAATATTTTATTTTCTATACCTATTTAATTTTTGACATTATATGATTCCTTCAGATTGGAGCTTCAATTCTCCATTGCGAAAATACGAGTCGACAATGGTCGTTAAATCCCTGAAATCATACAGTTCCCTATCAAAACAAAGTTCTTTCCTATGAATTATGTACATTTGTTTCCGTTTTTACAAATATCCAAATACAAAGTAAATGTTATATAAAATTAGTGGAAGTATACCCCCCCAAAATCATGCTGCTTTTCTCGTCACATACTTGGTATTTGCAGAGCTTCATCTGCGCCCACTCCTTCGCGTGTACAAGGTTTTTAATCTGATGGAAAATATAATAGTTATTATATTATTTGGGGTTTTGTTACAACTCGGTTGTTATTATTGTGTGGACCATGTGTGATGTGCTTTGAGAAGATAACATGATCTGGTTCTTTATGATTAAGACCTCTGGTTCTTTGAACTATACTTCAATGATTATCGTCAGTACATATATATGTTGGTATTATAGATACTATTTTTATTATTTATGCCTTTTTACTTACCTTTATTGACAGTCATCCTGCGGAAGAGCCATCAAAACACCAACTTTATAGCTTGAAACCCCCCTACCGCAGCTTTGTTGCATAATTGCATTTGATGCTTAAGTAGAATCATGTCCCACAAACTTATTCTCTTTGCCTAATATGCTTTAAGGTGGACCCTTGAAGGCTTTGTGAACTATCATAATGTACCCTTGTATTGATTATTACACAAATAAATATTACTTATTTCCAGGACATATATTAGCTTGAAGATGAAGAGATTGACAATAAGGCAATTGGTTTTCTCCTCTTTATCTCATTAAAACTTATCTACGCTCCGTTGACTATCATGGAACCTGATCAGTAGCTCTGAATAGATGCTGGAAGCAAAATAATTGTAGATTCCCTGACAGCATTTTTCTTTATATTGCTATAATCAGCGAAAAAGGCTTGTTTAGTATCATATATGGGGTTGTTGCTATTAAGCCACAACTGCTGTATAAGAGATGAATACTTGATATGTAGCTGTAAGAAATAATTAATTATGCTGCCAAAGCCAATTTGCGAAATTTGTCTGTAGCAAACAGTTTGGCAACAGCTAAAACAAACGGAGGCTTAATATGCTTAACTTGAAGCTCTGTGGTCAGGTACCATTATGATTTCTCTGTGTTCAAATTTAATTTTTAGAAATCCTATGTATTACATATTCGTAATCTGTTAAGTATGAGGTAAATATGATTACGTGGAAAAAGAGTTAAGGTGGTTTTTTCGTGTTGGTGGATGAAGTTTTGCATAGCCAAACATTTTAGTCCGAAGACATAATAGGGCAATCCGGTGCAAGTACTCATGATTTATGGGGTACGACAACTGAACACATTACAAATTAACTAATAATGCTTGTGTTTTGTTCATGGAAGGCCGAGATTTCTGTATTATAGAAGAAAAATTACACGTTTTGTATTTCCTGTCCGCGTGTATCGCCTTTCATCAAACGTGTGGAATTAACAACCAACACTTCTTCATTTATATTGTAACTTTAGTTTGCGCAAAGTGACGATACCGTGCCCTTCTCATGGGCTAATCAAATGGGTCTTATAGGGTTTCCGATTTCGTGACAAAAGCCATAACTTTACGCATACTTGGTATCAACCACTGATAGTTCACAAAAATGTGTAGGTGAGTGAAAGCCCACCACACCGCAGGAATTACGTAGCCACAGTTAAAAACTCAACTTCGGATTTTACATAAAAACTAAAGAATGATGATTTTAGTTACTAGCGAATAATCAAAACTTTATACAAATGTTGAACACGGATGTGACATTTGTGCATACACAACAAATGGAGACTGGATTTGCTAAATCAGCGCAAAGGCTATGAAACATGGATTGTGTACAACAATGGCTGCGCTTTCCATGAAAACAAAAACTGCCAGGATTTGTGCCCCCCAACCCAAGCACCCCCGACTTCCACGCAAGGACATGGGGCTCTTGGCTGAAGCCTACGCAGCAGGCCAGAGCAAATTTCCCACCATCAGCCGAATAGAGGTACCGAAGGAATAACTTAAATAAGCCAAGTCCAGAGATTAAAACTCTATCCGTAGCCGCCGCATTTCAGCTCTGAATGTCAGGCTGGAACTTAGAGTTCGGTGGGCTAGACTCCTTATGTCCTCTCGAGAACAGTCCCGTGAGATACGAACTAGCTCCCAAAGGGCACCTCCACTGATCATTTCTCTCGCATTCACTTCTGAAATATGAAAGAACTAATCAAGGAACAAATCTCCAAGAATGCAAATTTCTACGAGAAAAAGGGAGGTGACAACTTACCATGTTGTGCCAGGTGGCAGAGTGCAAGCTCAATGTGACGCCTGATTGGTGCAGCTTCATTGTTTGCATTTTGTACAATCCATGGAAGGGCACCATCTTCTATAAGAAGAGATCTGCCACTTCTTACACCTGTGGCAGTGCAGTGTATAAATCTTACTACAGAAAAAATGATGAGAAAAGAGAAACATATTTTGATGTCAAAGTTATCATTTTCTATGATTACTGAAAAATATGAAGTTAACCTTGAGTAGCAGCTCGGGACTCGCATTTTGCAAAGTTAGCAATTCCTCGTGCAACTTGGGATAGAACGTCTAGATGCCCACATCTCACCATCCCAAGCAAGGCCCTAATTCCACCTTCAGACCTCAGCTTCATTTGAAGCTTATCTACGATTACAATATACAGATTAGTAAATAACAAGAATTCCAGAATCTGAAATGAAAAAGATTAATTTCAGATTATCCGCCTCATGAAATGACAATCTTTAAAATATCCGTCAAATTATTGTAAATCTCAACTTACCTCCCATTTTTGTGAAGATAAGAAATTTTCATCAACTCACTCCCATTTTTCCCTTATCTTTTGAACAAAAGTGGGGTAAGGTTAAAGTTTGTAATTGGCTTACGAGGTATTTTAAACATTATCGTTTCATGAGGGGGATAATTCAAAATTTACCCAAACATAAAAGAGATGTTTTATTACATATTCCTACCTCTACAAATGACCAAAAATTCTCAACTGTTTCTCTATTCATTTGACACCCAACAACAGTCTCACAAATTTCTATAACATGAATGACTAAAACATAGGATGAGATGACAAAAAAGATGAAGGAAGAGAGAACAGGATACCATTGCCACATAAATTAGCAATAGCTCCAGCGACCATGCGTAGAGTCTGAGGATCCTCAGCATCAGCTGCTGTCATAGATAACAAACTGATTCCTCCTTGTGCCATTATAAGTTCTTGATTGGCTTCTGCTATGTCAAAGGAAAGAACAATAACGGCCAGTATATTTTAAGGCAATTGAGATATGACACCTCATGTGATGTTCTCCAAAAAAGAAGAAACACCAAGCACTGAGAGATGAGAAAAATATTTGACGAGTAATTACCATTCATTGCAAGATTGGCAATTGCACCTGCTGCTACCCTGCGAACAGTCTCATCCTCAAAGCTTCGAAGGAGCATTAGCAAGGAAGAAAGACCGCCAGCTTCAACAATCTTTTCCTGATTCATTTCTGCTTAGAACATAGGGAACACAAATCATTTTGACAAATTGCAACAAGATTAAGGCCTATGTAGTAACTCACATCTCTAGTAGTCACATGCATGGTTATGGATAAAATGTCTCTCTAACAAAAATACTCTCATAATCAAAATTTCTGTCTTTTCTTACAATCAAGATTCAAGATATAATCAAGATAGAATAACAAGTTTAGACGCGGAGGGGTGGGTTGTTTATTTGGAGTGTGCTAGCCCAAGACACTTGAACTCTATTAGTTGATAAGAAGTATTGGTAGTAACAACAACACCAGCACTGGTAGCAGATGCCATCTCTATGCAAAGCCTCTACATGCATACAATGCTCGCAAACCTCAAATGCGATAAAAACGGAGTACACACTTGACAGAACTTCAACATACCCCCCTTACTTTTAACAAAAGAATAGAATAAAACATTATAAAGGTCAGAAAAAAAAAAATGGAGGGGCAAATAAGTTTTGCTTGCAGAAGTAGAACATTGTCCTTTACTTAGCAGGAAAATAATAATAGGCCACAAGCACTCTTGAAGTGTCTGAAACCAACTAATTCAATAGGCTTAATATCCCAAAGCACTTTTAAATAGTTCCACCGGCAGGAGTAAATCACTGCGAGCATGTTTCTGAGAAAATAAAGGATTACCCACCTTCAGCTGCAAGGTTGGCTACTACTTTTACAGCATGAATTCGAACATTGGCATCTTCTGACTCAAGCAGTGACAAGATCTTATGCAATCCAACTGTCAAATTGATTGACAGAAAAATCATGAGAATTGCGTGCACCGACATGGTCCAAACAATAATCTTAATCTACAAGATTCACAACCTTGTTCGAAAAGTTTAGTAATTGGTGCCTTCTGTCCATTCCCAGAGTCTCTGAATTGAGAATGCTTGTCCAGACCAGCAAAAGTATTTCCAAACTCACCTCTCTCAAGACATTTTCGCATCTGTAGTCATAAAAAAGAAGGCAAAAAAGTAAATTTATATTCATGTTCTTGTGCTTCAAGGACTACAATATAGTAGTTCTCAGTGGTGTACAGCAACTCTAGCTCATGCTGGGTGATAGATATCTCACATGGATGGGAACTTCAAAATCATTTTGGATAGTAGCTCAAAAGTAAGCTAGCTGTGGGGAAATCTTAGGAGAAAATCACTACGTTTGGTGTTTCAGCTGAACCTTCAATAGCAGGAAATCCACAAGATATAACATCCCATGGAGTTGGCACTTCTGGGGAGTTAACCCTCTGACCTCTTAGTTAGAAAGAAACAATCATACAACCCTTCCCTTGGGATTTAAACTCAAATAGTACTGAAAGAAGTATTACAATTGTAGCATCATCATTCCTTACAGAAAAAGGGTGCTGACAGCTGACTCAAGCATTAAGAGGATGCCCACCCCCCCCCCCCAAAAAAAGGTCAAATACCTGATCAGCTTCAAAAGTCAACTGCAATAGTTGGCTTCGTAGTATCACTATTTCTTCTTCAAGTTTCCTTTTTTGATGTGTCTCATCCTCCAAGGTTTTGTGAAGTTTTGACATTTCTGCATCTCTGCAAGACTGAACACCAAATATCCATTTATATCACACCATTTTCAATTTACAATCAGAAAAAAGAAAAAGAAAAGAAAGACATCTTAAATACATGAACTAAACAATAGTTCAGATTTGGAAACCATACCCCCAATTCAGTATATTGTCCAAGTTGACTCTTCAACTTGTCGAGCTCCTCTTCAGCTGTTTTTCTCATATGAATTTCATTTTGAAGCAACTTTCTGATTTCAGCAACATCCTCAGCAGCAGAAGCCCCAGGCTCCTGCAAAACAGGAAGGGGAAATAATGAGATCTGAACATTATTGAAAAATTCAAGCAGTGGTCAAAAGGAAGTATAACTTCATCAATTAACATAGATAAAGCCAACAGATCATACAAAGCCAGTGTCAAAGAATGAGACATGCATTTACTTACACAATGCAGTATGCCCATGATAATAGAGATGATAAAGACAGTTGTAAATAATTATATTTTCAAATTAATTTACATGGAAGGGCACATATTACTACTCATGAAAAATCACTTTTATGACAATGCTGCACAATAGTCTCAGTAAAGTACAGGCTACAGCTTTGAATCACATTTCTTCCATATTTCAAAACTAAGATACGGAGCAAAAGTAACAGAAAGTTGAAGAATTATGTGCAAGCCCCTATTGGTGTAAACCATGTCAATTCCCTGGCTTCACAATATTGACACGAGTTCTTCAAGAAACCAGAAGAAAACGTTCTCCACAAAACATACCTGTCCAGCATATTTATCATGGATGATGCCATTATTTTCTTGCTTCTGCTGATTTAAAAACATCTTTTCCTCCAGCTTCTTAACTGATTCCATATACTCCATTTGACACTTTAGCTTCTCCTTCTACAAGAGACACAATATGAAACTTAATGTGTGCATAGAACAATACAAACAGGCACACATTTAATGAATGATAAAAAAAGTTCTGATTAAATCTTGGAAAGTGTCAGGCAAAAAAGGGAAAAAAACTCCAAAGGCTTCTTAAGCAATAAACGAGTACCTCCAGGGCAACCGCAAAATTTCTTTCAACCTCAGAAATACGATTTTGGGCCTCTAAATGTATTCTCTCAACTTCATCATCAAATGCTTTTTGTTGTCTTTCGTTTTCCACAATGAGCTTGTCCAGTTGTATTTCAAGCCTTCTAGACAAACTTTTGTAATCAAACTCTTCCTTTATTTTTAACATATTCTCCACCTTCATAGCCTGTGATGAATAAAAAGCATGTCTTCATAACACATGAAGTATAAAAAGTAGTCGTGCATATATACTTTATTTAGTCAAGGCATACACACAAACCAAATACCATCACATATACAGAGAAGAAACCCCTCAAAAAAAAAAAAAAATTCAAGCAAATCAAGGAAAAGGTAAAAAGCAAGACAGCAGCAGTGCTTCAGCATCAAATATTTGTTGCAAAACCTATCTTCTATTATAAGTAGCCCTATGGCAGGCAGCGTATAGAGTAGATACAACTGAACTCACCCTCTGTCCAAACAATATGGTACTGGCCGTCTCTCCTCGATGACGTGGAGATGGTCCAATGGTAACAATTAATGATGTTCTTGCTGTCCCTGCAAAGTGAAACAATAAAAAGTGACTGCAAAAATACCTTCTAAATGGTTGCAATATCTTGAAGAAGAAATGTTATTAAGGACATACATAGCAATCAAAACAAAAACAGGCATCAATGGTCAAAAGTTAGAAACCAAAATGTACACCAAGACAGAAAATTTGTACATTAAGCATTCCACATGAGCACACGTGGATCACAAAGACCATCTTATGAACTGTTTTATTCTTAACATGTTGAAAGTTGAGTGACATTTGAAAGGAATCTCACCTCCAAATGAATCCCTAAGCAACCTTGTCAGTTTGGAATCACGAAGCGGCACATGAGCACTGTTCTCTGCAAGGGCATTTATGCACTTCCCTAAAGCACTAAGTGAAAGATTAATAGATTTGGCTTCCTCCAACATATGCCCCTCACTTCCTGCCAAAATGGGAAGAGAGTTAAATTTTACCACATAGTTAGCTCTGACTCCCAAAGTGCAATGATCAAATTTAAGATGATCAAAAACAGATATTCATATTAAAATAACTTGGGAACAAACAAACACACTCACACACAAGTTGTAATATGCACCTGACTTGTGAATACGTTCTGAACCTGCCAGATCCACTAGAACCAGTTTGCTTTTCCGCACAAGCGGTTTTGAAGGTTTTATCAAGTGAGAAGCATGGTTGATTTCACTTGAAAGATCTTCTTCCCTTCCTACAACTGATCTCTTAACATGTATCTGCACAGAGGTAGGTATACTTACATATAACAGAATGTGTATTACAAACTAATCCAATCAACAGGTAATTAAACAAAGAAATAGAAGATAATCATTATTCACCATAAGAATGGCGTGACTGCGAGAAGATTCAGTATTCAGTTTTGTATTTGCTGCAACTCGATGAGCTTCCCCCAATCTCAGCAACTCCATGAAACTTTGTTGGTCCCTGATCTGAACAAGAGTTGCCCCAGGTAGTGAAACATCACCGGTTTTCGGATCCTCCACAATGGAAATATTATCATTTGCTGGATCAAGAAGATCCTGGATGGTCTCCATATAAAGCTATGAATATATGCAGAAAACAAAACTATTCAATAAACTTGGATCTATACAGACTACATGAAACCAAGCATCAACTTGTGAAATGATCAAAACAAACCCAAAAAAAAAATTGAAAGGTCAAAATGGATATGTACTTGAAAACAAAATGTAATAAATGATTAAAAAGCGGTAAACAGCCTAACAACCTGCAAATACGAGACAGAGACAGAATCTGACTCCAAAGAAACATCAGCTAAAATATCCTCCATTGACCGAACCATGATTCCACGAGAGAAGGCATCTTCATCTCCCAATCGTCCAAGTGTAAAAGTTTTCCCTGTCCCCGTCTGACCATAAGCCATGACAGTCCCATTGTAACCATCCAGAACACTCTACAAGAATAAAAGGCAAAATTCAGAGATTGCTACACGAGGCATGATATATCCTAAAAGGAATATTGCTATGATTTTGAAGCTAAAAAACCAATGCCATGTCTACAAAAAAAACTTAGTAAAGCATATATAGCTGGATCAAAAATGCTGTTAAAATATTGACAACTATACCAACCATAACAGACCTCCACAACAGGCTTGGCAACGACTTCATAAACACGCTTCTGTGATGCAGATTCAGTAAAAACCTCATCGAATTCATAAGTGTCTGAGTCCCAATTGTTCTTTCGAAGTTTCAACCTCTTAAGCTGAGGTAGAGCAAAAACCCAAAATGATTAATGGCAGCCTATGACCTAGCACAGAGCTCAAAAACACCATATATAAGAATCAATGTGAAATTTTAACAATCACACACAAACTCAGCAATTAAAATGAGAATGAGACCACCTCTGTCTGCAGCTCGACACAATCAGCAAAATCAGCATCTGCTACGGTCTCTTCTGCATTTCGAGGCCGCAATCTCACTGCCACTCTAACTCTTCCAGGCACTATAAGCCCCAAAAAATCAGCAGCTTGAGACATTAAAAGTTACTATTGAGACAAAAATTAAACAGAAAACAAAACAGAACGAATGAAACTGACCTCCGTCATTTCCGGCTGGAGATGCGGAACTGCTGCGGCGAACAGCGGATCCCAATGAGTGAGAGGGATGAGGCCTAGATTTGAAAGAGGATGATTTCGAACTTCCCTTTTGTACAACACCATTTCTACATGCAGTCGAAGCCATCACTTCTTCGCTAATAATTCTAAATTCTATTTGTTGTTAGTTCGAGTTCGAGGGTTTTTCTTTCTTTTCTTTTAAATTTTTGTCATTCAAAGAGAGGCACACAGTACAGTACAAGATTTGGGGGTTCTCTCTCGCTGGATACGAAGTTCAAACAAAGTGATGATGGAGAGCGCGGGCCCCAGTATTGGCGGACTTGGGAAGAGACAGACGGACGGTCGAAGTTAGTGGGTCCATCATTGACTGTGTGTCAAATTACTAAAATATTCTTCTCTTTGTCGTTTATAAACTGTGGTTCCCGAAACTACTTCTGCTAGTTGTGCCTGTTTCTGTAATCTCCTCCGTGAGGCCAGACCGGTCGCGTGGTCGGGTCGTGCGTCTCTTAAATCGCGCCGTAGTGCGCCAGTGCGGCTTGTTATGTGAAACGACCAGTTTACCATTCTTTTATGGCACGATTGAGAACCGTTTTAAAACACCGGCTTCGTAGTTCCCCTCTCTCACAGGACATTGCTTTGCGTTCTCAATTTTACTGTTACTTGTAATCTTAGGAGTTAATCAAAATGACTGCAACGTGGCTTGGTTATTGTTCTAAGAAGAAAAGTAAACAGTTAAAAAGAAGATGCGCGCGGTTAAACTTGGTTCATGCAATTAGAGTGCCACACAAATGCAATAGTTCCATGTCTATTATGCCTTTATAAAATATGGAGACAAAATTAAAAGAAATAAAGATAAGATGAAGAGATCTCAAAGAGAGAAATGAGCCACCTTAATAACATAAAAAGTGTTAAAAAAATGTATCCCAAAATAGTTTAAATTACCACGTATAATTAGAAGATCAATGGCAGTAATAGTCTTTTTGTTAAACTTACTATGTGTTAGTATAGTATGATTTTCACCTGAATTACCTTAAAATATCTCTCAAATAGTCACATACATTAAGAATAAAATTACTATACATTAAGAATAAAATTACCACACATTAACATAGTATGATTACCACTATAATTACCTTAAAATATCTCTCAAACAATTACATGCACTAAGAATAAAATAAGGAATTAGATCAATTACTTCTTGAACCACCACCAATGAAGTCAGTAGCTCCTTTAACTCAATTGACTCATTTAAAATAAATCAATTAAAGGTTAAGATATGGTGTCAGTAGATACAGTCTCGCAGCTAATATGTGTCTAATCTAAAGAGCCCAAATGATTCAATTTAAATAATCAAATTACTCCATAACACTTATTTGAAAAGGAGAACAATTTATGATAACTCGCTACGTACCCAAAAAGATACTAAATTGCCCCTTAGCGGCATTCCTTTTAGAAAGTAAGGTCAATTCCACAAGTAAAAAATGATTTTCTCACTCTCACAACTTTTAGTCTCTATCTTAGTTAAGGGTCTCCTAGTTAAGAGTTTTTTCGAAAACTCATTATCTCTTTCAACTTTCACTGACTTGATTGCCAGAGTGCCATTGTTGGCTACTATTGATGCCACTTCTAATGGCGAATTTTTTTGTTTTCAAGACTACTCCACCTCTATCCATTCCTGAAAACCTATCTTAGAGCAACTCAATCCCATCATCCACAAAATCACTCATAAAAAAGAAATTGTCATAATATTCTTAGCCTGAACTAAAGCCAAACCTAAACAAAATATGATGTCATCAATAAAAGGATGATAACATAGAGTTGATGAGGTAAAAGAAAGTCTTGGAAGAAAGGCCCTAGTCCACCTATTAGAGATCCCATTCCAAATGTCTCAAATATGTTTAGTTACCAGAGAGTATGTCATTTGGAAGACTAAATAGGTCAAGAAATCTAATTGTTGAAAAATTAAATAAATTAAATAAGTATAATTACTAAAAGTCAATTATTAGAAATTTAAATAAGTTAAATAAGGCCACTTGTTGAAAATTTTATTAGGCCTAATAAGTTCTATTAATCGTAAAATTTAATCAACCCACCGAAGAATGATTGTAAGTTTCAAAGTTAATTGTAATTTTCTCATAATAATTGAAAATGATTTCTTTTTCTTTTGTCCTAATTAAATTGGTTGAGACATACTTCAAATTGATCCAAGATCATCTGACATCGAATAACACGTAGTCTTTGTCTTTCTTCAATTGCAATTAATCAGGAGTTGGGAGATCCATGTGCTTTTAACCATCGCCACCTCCTTTTTAAATGTTAGAAAATTAGAGATCTCCTATTAAAAGACTAAGAATACATGTTATGTTGTCCTTTTTTTATGAAATTTTGTATTTGATTTGTTGCTAACTTTATGCCTAATTCTCCAATATCCCATCATATCAGAAAAAGAAAAAATTAATAATAATCCATTATCCCATCGGAACTGGATAAAGGGCAATAGGCTAGCCTTTTATTGGGCTCTACGCAGGAAGCCCATAATATGGAAACATTGGCTACTATGAAGTGGGGGCATTTGGGCTTCTTAACTATATTTATACTGACAAAGACTCTTTATTTTATTTCACTAATTTTCACTAATTAGTTTATACTAATATTAATTTTATCCTTAATAAAATAATTTAAGAAGTTAAATAGCTTAAGTGCACCCTCATAATAATTGTATTAATATTTAATTTAGTTAATTCAATTCTTAAAATCTTAATCTCTTCTAATTTTTTAAATTATTTTCTTTTCTCAAATATTGTATATTCTATTTTTGTAATAATAGACGAAATTAATTTATAATACTCGAATGATGGAGAAGTATCAAAATTTTGTTATGATGTGACAAGAATAGATAAAACCTCGAAAAAGAAAAAGAAAGATTATAGTGATTATGAGAGATTTTTTCTCCTTTTTAAAATAGATGTTATAAATTTTACATGGTGGATACATGAAAAAAGATTAAAATTATGATAAGGGCAAGTTCAAGATTTGATGGGATAAATGTTAAGAGATAAAGTTAGTTTAATAAAGGGGTCAAATATCATCACAGCTCGATAAATTTTTCAATCAGTAGGCAGCCACCCACAAGTGAGGTTCTAGCTGAGCTGTTTGGTCCTGAAAAAGCTTCAGTGGGAAAGAAATAACGATTAACGAATATGTTCTTATCTACTTGATAGCTGATGCTTAATTAATATCATCATCAATTCAATCAAAATTCTAATCTCTTGTTACAAAATCAAGATAAGTCTAAGCATGCACACTCTAATTAATATAAAATGCATACATAATCCGAATTCCTAGAGCAGCCCTCCTTACTCCTTACTTTAACAAGTAAGCAAGTAAACTACCTTCCAAGTTTATTTTTATGTGATTTGAAGGGAAAGCTGCCGTAAGATTAAGATAGATATGTTTGAATTTCTTATTTAAAAAAAGGAAAAAAAAAGCTTTCTCTCACCATTTAACTCCTATCCAAGAGTATTTAGCTTTATGGTACTTCTTTTTTTCCCCCTATGGACTGCATAAATCTTGCTTCTAGCCCCGGAAAACAAACGGAGGAAAATCTCTTTTGGCAGATCAATCTTATGGTAATAATTATGCCCATCCATGTATGTGTATGTATATCTAATAAGATCAGATAACTCAAGCTCGCTTCCATATACCAATTACACGTAAATTCCAATATTTTACCCATAAGAATGGACAGCTTGATTATATATATTTATATATGGCCCAATAATAATAAGACTATTGTGGAAATTAAGAACAAGATTGATAAAGAAGGGACGACAATACGACAGGGTAGGCGAGCCTCAAACTGACCATGCATGCATGCATGTTGATGTTGTACATATGCTTCCTTCCTCATAATTCATGCATCTTCATGATCATGTAGACGTAGTAGTGGTTTTTTAGGGGAAAAAGGGAACAGGGATCGAACTAATTAGTTGTGAGTTGAAAATTGACTGAGATAATAAGGTCTGATTCTCTTGCTGAAGAAGAAGAGCTTTGTTTCTCAGCTTTTCATTCTCTTTGATGATGCTTTGGTTCTCCACGTAGAGCTCCAGGTTCTTTCTCTTTAGTTCCATTGTCTCCTTCCTTTTTTCTTTGTTTAATGCTGATGATAATCTTCTCCTCCTGTGTTATAAATTATATATTTAATTTTAGAATTAAACATCGATCGATGAACGTATTACTTGTGTGTGTTTGTGTGTGTGTGTGTGTGTGAATGCAGAGAGAACGAGAGAGAAAGCCGGCCAGGTCGTGAGTTAATTAATGACGATATGATGATGAAATTAATTACCTGTTTAAGCGGCGTACCCGAAAATTGTGTCGTCGACATGGCCGTCTATAAGCAAATTGCAATAAGCAACTACTGGATGGAGATGGAGTCATCAAGTCCCCAGAGTTCAAGCGCGCGCTCCCGAACTCAGACATATATAGTGTGCAATAGGGTTAAAAATTAGAACTGAGAGGAACCTAAGAGATCAGAGATCTAGGGAGTTAAATGTGGAGGATAGATGAGTACTTTCTGATAAGATGGATGAATGTATATGGATGCTAGGAGAAAATGTGAGCTATATAGTGGGGATCAGAGAAAGTGTTTCGTAAATGAGGGGGGAGAGAGAGAGAGAGAGAGAGCTTTCACCGTACTGATGGCACGCGGGCTCATGAATCATGATTACTTAAGTTTAATAATGGATGAGAAATACAGAAACAAAGCAATACGATCGATCCGATGAGATAAGAGAGCAATGTTTTCCCTTCTTTAATTTCTTTTGCATTTTTCTTACTTTTTGAAGCTTCCAAAGGGAGAATCCTGCAGGCTATTGGCTCTTGGGCGCACAGAAAAGGACTGCAATTATTTATTTGTTGTCTTAATTTTAAATTCAATTCTTCCTTGC
Organism: Aegle marmelos; assembly: GCA_030449875.1. Classification (NCBI taxonomy): domain Eukaryota; kingdom Viridiplantae; phylum Streptophyta; class Magnoliopsida; order Sapindales; family Rutaceae; genus Aegle; species Aegle marmelos. The sequence continues at coordinate 1,470,796 of JASUUL010000115.1, forward strand.
ATATACTGCCTATTTCCTTACGTAACCCAAAATGAAAGATCGCATTCTTTCAACGGTTCACACGAGAACAGCAATACCAGAGATATTACCAATCTTGCTTCTTCCATTAACAATGATACATTAACACATCTAACTATATTTAATTTTGATTAATTTGCATATGATCTAATTGAGTAATAGATGCAGTTAACGACAATTGTAACTAAGAAAATGGAGAATCCTGGGTTTCACAACTTGTTAGTATTACGCATTATTATTCTTTTGAAATTACATTGGCAGATTCATTTGACAAGGATAGCCATCGAAAAGTCAAAGTTGATCCCACCATAACTAGTGGACCAACTAAGTCAAAAGTCCTTGATCACATGCTTTTTATTAAGTAAACCTTGAGCATTATTTGATGAACTTTACTTCGAGTTTATAATGATATATGGGTGTTTTTGTAACTAACATGAATAGAGATTTATGCACATAGGCTAAGTATATGTGGCTGATGGTCAAAATCAAAAGCCTTATCCTTTTAAAAAATGAAACTTTGCACATGATGTGCTAGATGGATATGTTTCAAAAGCAAGCACAACCTTTGTGATTGGTTTGCTTTTTCACAAGAAAATATATTTACGTCTTAGGCCCTCCAAGTGTAAACACAAAACCTGGACTTAATTTCTTCCCCGCATTATGCTTAATAATTTGCATTTATATGAAAGCAATGCACAAATGTAAAAGTTTAGCCGCACTTAGTTTCTAACATTCCAGAAAGTCAAAGTTGAAAAAAGCTAGAAGTTATGGTGAAGGCAAATGGAATTTCAAGTGCAAACTAAGCACATGTGGGTTAGATATTGTTGCGCAGAAGGAGAAGCCAAGAGACCAAATGGGTGGGGAAATTGGGCTAGACTGAAGATGGGGAAGTAGTTAGTCAATGAGATTAGGTTATTGTTTTGACACAATCCGACAAGTAATCGAGTAGCAAAAAGACATGCTCATTTATTTGGAGAATGAAATCCCTTTTTGGCCTCATTTTCTTCTCCATCATCATCCACGAGACACTAGCTAGTATGTATCTGTATTATCATCATCATGATGAATTATAAATTCTGACTTATGGTGGTTTGTTTTTTCTTTGGTCCAACGCCATCTCATTCTCAATTTCTCAGCCAATTCTCCTGGTCCCCTTAAATTGGCCAGTTGGACACTTGGTAGTGTGAGGATGGAAGAGTCAGAATTGAATCAGATATCATCATATATAGAACAATGTACGATAATTTTGAACACATTCTCAATTCCACATTATCAAGTCATAGAACCCCATTTGGGAGTTGGACCGTAATCACCAATCGCTATCACTTATGCGTATCTTGAATTACCAAGGCTACCACAATGTAGAAAGGAAGAATCCAAATATAGGAGAACAAGATCTTTTTGAAAACAAATGGCTTTTTTCATTCGACAGGCATGAAAAAGCAAGATTGAAGTGGAGTTAAAAAGAATAGTCGAGAGATTCAGCATTAATAGCGAAATAGATGAATAAGAGAAAGAAGCCAGTGATGATGATGACCGTTTTTAGCATTTCTCGCCGACAATCACGTGGGCCAAATCCATTACCGGCCTCTCGAATGGTCCGAGAAGAATTCTGCGACTCTCTCCCTCTCATCCTTTTATATGAATATGAGATGGGGTCCAGTCAGGTTGGAGTATCTCCAACGTGGAGCAGCCGGTAGAACCGCTAGATCAATCGCAACGGATGTTGCTCCGACGGTAAGGATTTAAAGAAACTTCGAAATATTCTCCTTTTCGGGTTTCGAATGAAACATCTTCCACTACTGCTTTAACACGCTCCTCGTCCTAGCAATATCATGTTCTTGCTGTGCCCTTGTGACATTTTTACATGGCAGCTGTACATTCTCGTCAACACCATCACTTGTCACTTAAGCTAGCTGCACTCAGTATTTCCTATATTCCTTATATAAATTTACTATCAACATGCACGGCAAGGCTATCAAACGTAATCGCTACTCGGGACTCAGTCCTCATGTTGCTCACCTTTGAGGATTCCTTGCTAATCCTCCTGGCTTTGCAGTTTGCAAATGTATGCTACATAATCAACCCTGTTCAACTTCTGTCTTTTTCCTGGTAACAAATCTCCTTTACGAATTCATGTTACTTCATTATTTCTACGATTTTCCAGTGTTGCATTACCAAACATATTTAACATAAATTGTTACTAACAACGAGAATGCGGCTTCCAATATCTAAACCGCCTTATCATCAGGAAATTGGGACTCATCACGCGTCTCACTATTTTGGCTACTGTTTTGGATCATCCAACGGTGAAGACGGCAGCTGCTTCATCTTGGAAATGCTCGAACCTAGCTGCTGCCATATAATGACCTCTAAAAGGTATGACGAGTCTTGGAGCATATACTAATTTGCATATTAATTATTAATTAAAATTATTGATTGAAAGAGGGGTTAAAAAGAAAGGGGAGGCGGTGACATTATGCAAAGCTGTACCCAATTCCATGCTTTTCCATCTGACTTAGCAAGTAAAATTGTGCATTTCAGAAATATACGTGGTATATGAATGAGAGAGCTCAAAGTAAATGTTATGTTAATACCACAGCACCTTGGCGCAAAATGTTCATTTAGCCGAATATCATATGAGGATTGTTCAGGCTCGCACATGTATCAGCTAAAATTGTCTTTAGTGAAGACAGGCAATTCAATAAAAAAAAAAAAAACCATATGTGGGCTTAATTAATTCAATAATTTACATACATACAGACTAAATAGTCAATATATATATATATATATTTATGGGACAAAGCGAGACCCTGAAAGCAGAACGAGTTCATTGACGTCGAGTATTTACGACTACGATACCTAATCAACAAGGCTGCTATCCTACAGAATCTTCCTGGGTAGCTTCATCATCTTCATCCATTGCATCATCTTTGGTATTTTGATCCTCATCAGCTTGGTTACTACCATCAGTATCTGCACCTGAACATTTACCATCTGCTCCATCATTATCATCACTATCAGCACAGCCCTCAGTGTCAGAGCTGGAAACAGAACCCAATTTTCCTGTCCCTTGATGAATGTCATTTTCCGCAGCACCACCAAACTGCTCTTTTAATTCAGGAGTTACAATCCCAATCATCTCACTCAATGCCTGACGATCATGACTCCATTTGGTGGGAGCAGCTTTTGAAGATGGTATATTTTGACTCTCGGCCACCTGTGCACTGAAATCAGGCAGACTCAGCGGGCCTTCATCATTGTTATCTCTACTCCTAGGAGATTCATTCTCTCCATGGACTGAAGGAGCAGTACTGCAAGCCCAGCTCCCAGCAACTTCAGAAGCTAAAAGGTCCGCCGTTCTGATTGTGTCCTCCATGGCTTTTTGACTCGGAGGACTATTTAATTGTGAGTGATTGACAGTGTCCTGACAAGTTGGGGGAATCTGCTCATCAATTTCATGCCCATGGGATTCATCCTCAAACTGCATAGTCTCGCCAGCCAAAGTTACAGATTTGTTCAAATCAATATTCTGCTCACCATCAATTCCAGGGCTTTCAGTTTCATGAACTTGCTCAGTTCCAATGGCGTCTCCCTCCAAAATAGGTCCTGTGCCAACACCATCTATGTCAGAACCAAAGCCACCTTTACAAGTACGCTCACCACTAGTAAATTCTGCCTCTTGGGTATTTTGACCTTCTTCCTGACTTCTGATATCACAGTCATGCTTCTCAGTAGCACTGGCTTCACCACTGGAGCCAGCATTGACAGCACTGTTGCTGTGACGCCCATTTGGCAGTTTTTCTCCAACAGTAGTTCTGCTATTTTCACCATCATGTACACAGAGATCGACATCAACTGACGTATTCTCATAATTTTCCTCATCTTCCAGTGTCTTCTGCATTGCCTTCAGCTGTTCCTGCTGTTTTGCAAACAATGCCGAGATCTCCTCAGTTGTGGAATAAAATGCTCGTAACTGTGTTTCCCTGGATGCCATCCACACGTTCACAAGGATTAAAGCATAACTCAATTTCAATGTAAAATGGAAAACTCAGCAACTCCTTGACAAGTTTTTCAAATATGTAAAATGGGAAAACTATCAAACATTCAAGATCCAACGCAAATTAAGAGAAGCAAAGCCAAAGGGACTTAGAATATACTCACAAGTGCAAAGTTCAAATGAAAAGCACTTAGAAGTGAAAGTGAAAAGTATTAAGAAACGCACTCTAAAGCACAGGGGTCCTGTGTGACATAAAATGTCTTAAAAGAGACTAATGTCATCAGAGAGCATCCTATTCACTTGAATCCCTGCTCAGTTTTTTGGCCTATTTTACACAAGAGACTGAAAATGCAAACATTAGCCTTCAAACTGATGCACAATGAAATCCTAACAATAAACATGGACAAACAGAAAGCAATCTGGTAAGAAAAACAAAATCATATATGCATTTCAGAAAGTTTATGAATATTCTAGGAAAGTTTATGAATATTTCACGAATAATTAGCAATTTTTGCAATAAATCATTACCACAAAATCACATGCTAAATGCAAGGAATTGGCAAATATCACAATTTTTTAATGGTGAATACATCTATACTAAAATCTCATTACACCAAGGCATCGATATCCTTACCGTAGCATAATTCTTTCCCTGGCGGCTTTTAGCCTCCGTCTCTCAAAATCAAGATCCCGTGTCGCGCCAAGTATATCAAGTTCAAGCACAGAAACTTTAGCCCATGCTACTTCACGGGCTGCCTGCTACCAACAGCAGGAGAAATCTCAGCACAAAAATGCAACTCGGTATAGTTGCAAAATAAAGTTTCAAATGGCTAGAATAGAGATTCACAAGAACCCACTAAACTATGAATTAAAAACTGAGAAAAAGGACTGTACATCTCATTTTCCTTTTTCTGTATAGAGGGGAGAGACATAGGGCCTCTATATTAAGATACTTGTACAATTCATGCCTTCAAATGCTGCATGCATGATCAACAAAGACATGAATCTTTATATGCAAAGAATTTCACAGGAACCAAATAATTATATGCAAAGAATTTTACAGGAACCAGCATCATTATTAATAATGATAAAATGGAAGGGTGAGGATCAAGAGGACATCACATAAAGGAAATCTAACCCCACATATCGATGTTAAATGATGTATAGTTTTGTGAAAACTAGCTGCCTCTATACCTTTTCACTCTCGAGCTCTTCCCTCAACTTTTTAATTTCATGCTCAAGTTCTTCAACTCTCTGCTCCAACACACAGTACAAAAAAAGAGTTGGGAAATAATCTCCTGGCATAATGGTTAAACAGTACAACCAAAATAGATACAGAAATACATATTTGAATATATCCAAGTTGGCACTAAGAGATGTAATTACTTTTTTCCAGCTTGCTGAGACATTTTGTTCTTGACAAACTTGAGTTTCCAGCTGCCGAACTTTATTATCCGAGGTGACCAACCTTCCCCTAGTCTCATCCTATGGTATCAAACAAAAGTGAGAGACAGAGCTATATATTTTTATTTTTTCGTGTGTGTGGGGTGGGGTGGGGGGAGAATGGGTGGCAAGGAAGGGTAGTGGTATCACCCAGATATTAGATAGGGATTAGAATAGTACCAGTTTGAGCTTCAAACTTTCCACTTGCAAAGAACTCTGTTTCTCTACCATCTGGTTTCAAATGCACAATTATTAACATTTTTATTTAAATCTTTTAAAAATAATCATTAATATGAAACATGCATACACCAACAAGGACCCAGATGTTTCTCACCTGAAGCTTGTTAATTACTTCTTGCTGCTCTAGTTCTCTTCTTGAAGCAGCATCTGATAATCGTTTTAATTTCTCTTGAGTTTCTAACTGGGATTTCTGCACTGCCGCCTTTAAGTCTGCTTCAGCATTCTCTCGTTCTACTCTTCTCAGGTTTCGCTCTTCATCTAATTGTGTCTTGAGTTCATCCATAGCCACCTTCTGACTAAAAGAAAGAAAATAAACTATTATTAACTTGACATTCTCATAGGCACATTAAATCCCCTCTCAAAGTTGAGTCATTAGCAGTAGTCTTTAAAATAAAAAACTAAACAGCATACTGAAAGGTGCACAACTAGAAGCATTACACCATTGAACTGAAAGAAACCAAAAAACCCTTAAAGAGTGCTAGAAATGATGTAAACAAATCCCAGGTACTCCAATTAGAAAAATGCATTGATCAAAGAGACTTATATTAGTCACGGAAAACACTATAATTCTGAATACAACTTTGCATGCCCACGGAACCGACAAAAACCATTTCTACAGAGATAATCATCTCTTCTTTCCTGATGAATCTCTTAAGAGTTCCCTTTTGCTTTCATAAAGAGGACTTTGACAGAACCAGCAAGCAATTTGCATTCAAACACCTGTAAAAGACTATGCATCATCTCTAGAAATACTGTAGAAAACTTTCAGTCATCCAGAAAATGTTTCTACATCCTTTCTTTGCTCTTGGAACTATATAACAAAAAGCAAGTTTGAGACCCAAGATTCATGAAGTTCATAGAAATGAGTGAAAAAAATTACTGTTCATCAAAATTTTCTATTTTAGATATAGTCAAAGAATTTAATAGGAGCATGTGACTAATCAACATACATTGTTTACCTCTTCATTATTTCATTTGCTTCTGTACATGACTGCATGGAAGCATTAAGTCTCTCATTAAGCTCTTCCATTTCGTGTTTTTGTTCAGCTGATATTCTACTGATCTCAGCAAGCTCCTTCTGTTTAGCATCTAATGTGTCACGTAGAGCTTTCAGTTGATCAAGATATGATATTGACACTGATTCTTTCATCGCTTTCATTTCCTGCAGATCAATTAAAAGTCAAGGCTGAGTGCTCAAAAAGACTAATATTTAGTCAGATGTTACTTCATCTGCACTTCATAACAAACTTCCGCTCATGCTTAAACTAGATCAATTTGGTAAATAACAGATTGCTAATAGTGGTGCGGGCGGAAATAGCAGAATGAAGCAATGTGCCATTTTAGGTCACCATAGCCTACTCCTAATTGTTAGTATAGCTAGTCTTCTTGTCACCGTTTGAATTAAAAGGGAAGTTAATTTGCACCGTTTATTTCATATATAAGAACCAACTAAGCTTTTTTGTAATTTTCAAACAGTAAGAAAGAGTTGGAAGATTGTACTCGGACATATACAAGGAAAAAGAAAAGGAAAATCGACGTCATAATTCACCACAAGATTACTTTTTCATGACGCTCAACAACTATACGATTCTCATTTTGCAATTTATCAATTTCCAGGACCTGGCTTTCCAATTGCTTCCTTAATTCCTGCGGGTGACAGCATTTAAAATGTGAAAATGGTCAGAAAGCTTGTAATAGATACTGTTCGATGCCTCAATCACTAGAGTAATGAATTCATAATATACCGTGTTTGACCGCTGAAGACTTCGAAAATCATCAAGAGATAAAGGACCGTCAGGAGAGCATATGCCAATACCCTTAAGTCTCTTGTTATCAGAACCATACACCTCTGCGTAGAGGACAAAGAAAAAGCTCATCAATTTATCTATAAGTCTGAAAATTGGAAGCAAGGAGAAGCATTTAAGCCCAAAGAGGACCTGATTGCACATTTTAATGAAAAGAGCAAAACGTATAGGGAAGGCATAACAAATCATATAATAGCCAAGAGCACAATCACCACCAATGCTACAGCATATAGAGATTTTGGCTAGTGTTCACAGTTTCTTCAGAAGTCAATCTTCATAAACAAAGCAATTGATGCATTGCTGGGCTCACAGTGCAATCCACAGACAAGAAAGAAATTGAGTTGCATAGCACTAATGTTATGAGCTAAGTAAAATGTTCTACGTATATTGAAATAAAAAACTTTTTGTCTTTAAGATTTGAGAACTTCATACAATGTACTAATCATTCAAATTCAGATGAAACTTGGTCAACTAATGAAGAATGCTAAGGAGTGGCAATTATGACAAGAAATGAACTAAATGAAAATACCTGCTTTTCTCTTTGCAGAAGCACCTTCCATTGTAGGAGTGGACCTCAAAACATCCCGATATACAAATGCAAATGCAAGGTCTGTTAAAAGTAACAGAAAGATAAATAAATTTTTGCAATGTGTCCTATTCTTTGTAGGATCACGATAACTTTTACAACCATTCACTCTGTGGCAAAAATTTTCAAGCTAGACAGTTATAGTAAGTTGGCAGAAGCAAGCTCATGTGAAAAGCCTAAAGCATTATAATGCCCAGATTTGAAACAAAACCATCAGTTACCCAAGCTTTTTTATTTTAGGTTTTGAGACCCCAAAAAGAGAGAAAAGAATAGTTATAAAATGCTGTAAAATTCAATCATAAGAGGTATCATCGATAATATTGTAAAATTGATATCAGAATAAACAGATTTTAAAAAAAATGACAGTATAGGAAAATGATATTGACTGTGCTCTGTTGGAGTAGCAAGAAAAAATATCATTTTGTCTTCATCAGTAACAAGGAAAAACCTTCACGAACAAAGATTAAACAATTTGAAAATCTAAATTACCATGCTGAGGAGGAGCTGCAAGTGATATAATATCACCGTGACCGATGCTGACTTCGGAGCTATTCTTCTTGAACCTCTGACAGTTGACATAAGTCCCATTTGTGCTGCACAAAAACAATCAGTACACATCTTTTAAAAGAAATGAATTGCACAACCTTCTGGGCAATAAACAACCTTGTATCTTTCAAGAACACAGAAGTGCAACTGCCAGGAGAATGATCTGAATCTTCACTAGCAACCTTCTTCCTGTATATTTTGCAATGGTTTGCACTGACAGAATTTGAATCAATCTGGAAATGCGCATCATCTACCAATCGGCCAATGCAATGTTCGTCCGCAGTCAAAAGCATATTTATGCCCTGTCATTATAGAAATAAATAAATAATAATAATAATAATAATAATAATAATAATAATAATACAGATTTCAAAGAAAGCCCCAAAATCGAGCGAAATTTTAAAAATAAATAATAAAGAGAAGAATAGGAAATTGGTGAATTAGGGTTTATGGTAAGTTAGGTACCTGGTGGCGTTTGCGAGCGTTGCTAGAAATAGCGGTAAGGACGCCCCAGACTTTGGGGTCATAATTTTGAAGAGGCTGAGAAGCGTAAGTGCCGGCCACTGAGAAGACAGAATGGCTGGGGACGACGGCCTTCTTTGGAGATGTGTCATTAGGGTTTCGGTGAGGAGGGTGCGATGAGCTCGTCTGAGATGCATTTACGTTCACCTTCTCTTTAGGGCTTGGACTTGGTGTTGATTTCGGAACTGTTGGGGTTTCTTGCCTGTCTGCTTTGATGTCCATTTAATTCCAACAAGAAAAGAGAGGGACACGAATTGGCGCGGAATTTGTAACCCTAAAATATAACTACCGAACGACTATCCCTGTTTTTGTGTCAATTAAATAATCATTAAGCGTACTTTAGACGCTTTCGCTCCTCCGACCGGCGGCGCGTCAACATAAACAAAAATATGCCGGCTATCAACATTTAAGTGCTACTCTTTCTACTTTCTAGTCTAGTTTCTGTTATAAAATTAGGGGTCCAGTTATGTTACTTACACAAGAATTTAACATGCCTAAAGTTAGCCTCACAAAATTTGTGTACTTTAAATAATTTGACACCCTTATTTATTTATTAATGAATTGTGTCATATTAACTTATAAATTAATGATTATTATAAAAAATTAATTATTAATAAAACTATGGTAATTATTTATGAGTGATACATTATTTAAGATGTAAAATTTTATATCTTGACTTTCTAAGTAAAACATTGAAAATTCAAAAAATAAATTCAAAATACTCTTAACGGAGAATGGCTAAACGTCTCTTCATTCACCATTTTTTTTCTTAAGTAACGAATAAATTTATTTTGGGTGAGCCAGCATTTAAGAGAAATTGTATATTACTCCTAAATAAATTTATTACTAATCGATAACCTTATTCAATTGAATAAGCATATATTACTCATAAGCCTTAAAGCCCATTTACTACATTGCACCGAAGACTTTCATTTTATTTTCTCAATCATCACTTTAAATCTTGAGTCTTTATTTTGTAATTAATTTTCTTGCATGATGATTCAGGGTGGCAAAAAAGCTCGGACCAGCCCAAGCCTAGTTCAGCCCGTCCTAATCTTGCGGATTTTAAGTCCAACCCATGCATGTTGAGTTTAGATATAAACTCAAAAAATATAAAATCTGTATATGTTAGGTTTAGATAAGGACTTAACAAAAAAATTTAGATTTAGCTTGGATTTATATATATATATATAAAATAAATTTAATTTAAATAAAAAATTTAAAATATTAAATTAGTATAATATTTTATATTAATATTTATTATTGATTATACTGTGTTACTAATATTTTATATATTAAATTATTATTTTATTATGTATTATATAACCATCCTTATTTTAACTATTTTTACTTAATTTTAAAAAATTATTTTATAATTAATAAAAGTCTAAGCTCGTCCAAGTCTAATTTTAACCCGGCCCGTCTAAATTTGAATAGACTTTTGAAAGAGTAAACTTTCTTTTAATAATGTAAGTCTGAATCTAGACTTGAAAAAACTCAACTCAAACTCACAAATTATCATCCTTAATGGTGATAGATGCATTTGAGATGGGAAAAATAACTTAGCCACCGAATAGACTTAAGAAAAAAAATTTTAAGTGAATGAAAATTTAAAAAAAAAAACTGAAAATGGAATAACCGGAGAAAACCAAGATTTTAAAGATTCAAAACTACACAAAGGAAATTTCAATTCAGTTCATATTTCTATTGAAATTTAGTCTGTTCAGCCAATTTGGCAAAAAATAAACTGAAGTAAATTGTGCCTACTCCTATATTCATCAAACTCCAGTAAAATTGGAGCTTTAGACACTTCTTCTCTTCTTTTTGTTCATCTTCTGGATTATTTATTGATTTCTGCATTGTGTAGATTGCGTGTGCTAAAAACTTATGAAAGAATTATTTATTGATTTCTGTTTTTCTTTCAAAATGATAGATTATTAAGGAAAAAGAAGATTTAATCAATAACCTTCAATGTTCCCAACAAAATGAAATTAGGAAAAAACAATCCTCTATCTTTTTAATTATTCAGCAACCCAATTTCTTCCACACTTATATGAGCTCTCTTGATTTTAAATACAAGAGAATCTACTATTTAACTAGAGGTCGCCCACACAAAGATCCTTTCTATGAACAAATTTAGCTATTTCTTCAGTCATTTATTCTTGCATCATGTTTAGGAATCACTTGAACTAAATTCTTGGGGGTATAAAAAACATATTTTGTGAATGTGAAAATAAAGCTAGCATGCTGAGTAAAAATATTAAAATTTACGACACTGGATTTTCTTTATTTTTTCTACTTCGCTTAATTCATTTCGTTTGGAGAAAATACTTGAGGAAAAGATTCACCGCCGGCGCTAGGCGATTTTCTGTAGCTTTTACTGTTTTTTTCCCCTTCTGTTAAGAGAACTTTTCAGAGAAAACAACGAGAACATTAAAAGCCCTATAAATAAAGAGAATGGAATCCCCAACGTCATCCGTGACATTCAAGCAGCTTCACACCAACTGATCTCAATAGCACGTTAATTCAGCAAGAGGCACAGGAATGAAAACAAGATTTAAATTACTAACGTTTCTCAATCGTCAATCTCACCATTTGATGCTGCATAAAATTCTGCAGCTACGTCTTCCTTCAAGCACATAGTCATAATTGGGAAAAGAAAAATGTACTGCATCTGCTGGGAGTTTAATCATAAAGTCACTGTTACCGCTTCCCACTAAGCCTCTTTACAATGCTATACAACCAGAAATTTTCAAACAAAGCTAGACAGCAAGTGGGTTAGCATGTATGGTAACTCGATTGATCCTTATCTCTGCAAGTGGTCGGTCCCCTGATCCAGTTTGAGTCTGCAAAAAAAGGAAAAAAGAGGGCACTTATGCTAACTCTAACAAGGGAAAGAACACTAAAACCGGACAACACACATCAAGTATGAAACTTCATGGAAGTGGATGTGTTGACAAGCAGCATCAAGTAAACAAGTTGCACATGAAATACGATCACAACACAGCTCTTCAAGAGAAATAGTGATTATGCTATCACAATGTACCTTTTCCATAAGGTCAAGAACTTCGAACCCATGAATTACTCTACCAAACACAGTGTACAATCCATTAAGATGAGGCTGCTTTGCAAAAGTGATGAAGAACTGGCTTCCATTGGTGTTAGGCCCACTATTGGCCATTGACAGAATCCCTCTGGCATTATGCTGCAAAAAGGCGGGAAAAATATAAAAAATCATTGGTAAAATATGGTCAGCCGAAAGCATGCCATACAATATGCAATCTTTTATTTTTTAAGATATCGCAAAATTATGTAGCAAATAAATCAATCAAACCAAACTTCACATGCATCCTCAGGGCTCAATTTCAGAACCTTGATATCTCTAGATCAAGATAATGCTGCCAAATAAACCTTGCTATGACAATAAGTATACTTATGAATGCAGTCTAAAGAGAAGTGGCGAGAAGGAAAGCAGATGACGATCAAATATCCAAAACACTAAATTATGAGTTTCATAGTCTAACCAATAGAACAACAGGACTTAGGCTCCACCACCCAAATGATCTGCTCTATTCCCTGCCAATCTGTCTTTGGCCACAGAACACAGAGAAATAGAGATTCTAAAGTTTACTAGTTTTAATGCTTCCACCATGTTTAAGTTGTTAGTTGTATATAAGGATGAACCTTCCGCAACCGAGGGCAGGTCATTTCATGAACTATAAATTCACGATCAACCAAAGAGGCAAAACTGGTAGCATAATTTATGTAGTCTAGAAAGTGCACCAAGCAATTGATTATACCTTGAGGGACTCTCTTATCTCATCATTGAACTTCTTGCCCCATATGCTTGTTCCACCTTTTCCAGTGCCTGTTGGGTCTCCACCTTGAATCATAAAACCTTTAATATTCCGGTGAAAAATGGTCCCATCATAGTAACCACTCGCGCATAGTGCCAAAAAGTTCTGCAAAAGATTTTAATATGAGAATGATAAGCAAGCATATTCCTTGCATTAGTTGGCACAACATTTTCATACTTATCGCAGACTTTAAATTGTTTCCAGAGCAGCAAACTCTAACTGAAGCTGTGAGATATAGTATTCGGCAAAGGGCAAAAAAATGATAAAATCAAATCGCAAACATAAATTAGAAGCTAAGCGGTGCATCAAATTGCACGTTATTTCCAGGAAGTTTGTGGAAGTCGCAAGGAACCTTTTAAACCCTAAAAAATGGAGCTATGCGCATGGACATAAAACAAAATCAAGTAACACGATTGAAATTGAGGTTCAAGTGAATTCAAAATTTGTAAGAGCAATAAATTCGCTTCTCTTAGCAATCTTTACTTTGATTATAACATTGAAAATTTGAAACAAACAGAATGAGACAAAGACAAACCTCGGCCGTCTTAGGGACTTCATCGCAAGCAATCTCGCACTTAATATCGCCCAGATTAGTGTGTAGGGTTACCGACTGAAAAACCAAAATATTTAAGAAATGTAGTTATTTTCTTGATGGAAAAGAGCAACTTGATGAAATAACCCCCCCCCCCCCCCAACAACCAACAAAAAAAAAAATGAGAGAAAGAAAGCTCACCATCTCACCGCCCACGCCAAACCAAAGCTCAGAATTTATAAAATCCAGACCCGGGTACGGGTTTATTATTTACGTGAAGACCCTTGTCGGTGAACGCTAACGACGCCGTCATTAATCCGTTCATGTAGCCCGTTTACTTCAGCTGTTTCCGTTTTACTTTCTAAGCTACGCCGTTGAATTAACTGTACCGTTTCTTGATAATTAAAAGTGTTTTGATTTGTTGCTACTAAACGACATCGTCATATATCACTCTTTTGCTTTTCTTTTAACGATCGTCACAGGTCACTCTTGAAAACAGGAAAATGGACCCGTTATGACTTATGAGTCCTGAATTGATTCAGCTTTTTCTTCGATTTTTTTTTTGTTATTAAAAAAAATGCTGTTACGAATCAATTAACACCGACTACATTGATTATTTTCGATTGAGGTAGCTGCAGACGTTTGATACGGAAACTATGACACTACAAGCCTAGAAACGAAGCATAATGAGATTTAGGATCAGTTTAAAAATACTATAATTTATAAAATAATTACAATTAGTTATGTTATAAAATTAATTAATTTTGATAAAATTTAATTAAATATTTATTAAATATTTATTTTTAAAAATGTTATAAATTTTTAAAGTAGTCATTGGTATTTAATAAATTTTATTATTAAATTACTGTAAGAAAATAAATGATTAAAATGTACATAATATATAATAAAATTTACTTATACATATAATTATATATATATATATAATTTTTAATTGTGTATTATAATAATTTTAACGAAAAATAAAATTTTTATTATATTACTATAAATAACTTTTGATATAATGTAAAATATAAAAAAATAGAGTGAGCATTGAATTATAATAAAAAATATTTTAGATTTAGATAATAATTATAAGAATATTTATGAAATTATATTAAACGATATTATTAATTCTCAAAATCAAATTCTAAAAACTACTCTTTAGCTGTTTTTTAAAATTACTGTAGGAGGAATTAATTTTAATAAAAATCATTTTAATTTTTTTTTTACCAAATACCAAGATCAACTTTTAAATTTTTAAAATTATTTTTAAGCTTCTAATAAGTAATCTCAAATGGGCCCTTAATATTATTAGCTTATTTTTTAACAAGTGATCGAAATGGGTTGGAATTAAAGTAAATTAAAATTAGAATAAATATAAATTATTTATTTTAGTTGAAATCAAAATAAATTATATTACTATTAATATATTTATTTTATTTTAAAATTAAAATAAATTGTTATAAATTATTGAAATAATATAAATTAATTATTGTCATTATTTATTATAATAATTGTGATTATTATTATTCAAAATAATTATTTTTAAAATAATAATAATAGTCATTAATTAATAGTTATAAGAATGAGAATAATAATAATATAATAATAATATTTTAATTAAGGATAAAAGTGAAATTTTGAAATTTAGGTCAAGTTGGAGAGAATGGAAAGTTCAATTAATTGAAACTTAATTCCCATATTTCTCAATTTTATAAGAATTCAATTCTCATTCTTTAATTCAAAAATAGATAGAACCCATATATTTCATTCTATTTTCACTTTTATGTTAACAAGTAAATGTCATGATAATTCTCATTCTGAATTTTGATATTTTAATAATAAGTAGGGATGATAATAGGAAGGGGTAAATATTAGGAAACTTACCTCCTTTCCTATCTTATTAAAAATTTAATCTTTATTTTTCACCGGTCTCTATTTATTTATTTTATAATAAATATAAATAAATAATTTCAATAAACTAAAAATTAGAAATTTAAATACAATCATTACTGTGTTATAAAGTATTAAAATTAGTTTGAAAAACCTCTAAAAAATTAAAATAATATTTTAAAATAATATCAAAACTAAAAAATATTTAAAAAGAGCAATATCTTAATATAGAAAGAAAACATAATAATATTTTAAAGTTAAATAAGTATTATAATACAAGATCTTCTTTTAATTACAACTTATTTATATAAATTAGATATAAAATAAAAGTTTATTAATCGATAATTGATAAAATAAAAATTAAAAAACATTCATATATTATGAGGATTTAGGTGGGGCTGGGGTCAGAAATACAGAATTAAACCAAACTTAATAAAGAATTTGAGAATATCTTTTCCCATCCTCCACTTCTTCCCAAAATTAATTCAAAATTCACCCCACTTGTCGGATCCCATGGCTTCTAAACACGCTAAGAATTTTGTATCCCCAATAATAAGTAAAACTCTATGAATCATCCTTACTGCCTCCAAACGAAGAAATGAAAAATCAGGCAAACGATTTATGGAGTGGATTTCATGTTCAATCTTCATTCGCGGCTCGCCCCCTTCAATTTTCATTATCCGAAGTTGGATCTACTTTCATGTCACATGTATATATATAATTTCTTTAGTTTAATGTGGTTATGTATATATATATATATATATTTTTTCTTCAATAGTTCGCGATTATTGCTTGGCAAAGCATGTTCTCCACAATTCTCTCCTTTTAAGATCTGAACATAAATAACATTTTATTTTCTCCAACAATATTGGCTCGTTCGCCCCTTCTGTGCCCCTTGCAACAGTCAAGGCATCATACAAATAGGGTTTATTTCTTGAATTCTGTAAGGTATCAGTTGTAACAAATTGCAAAATTGACAATACCAATCAACGACAATGAGACTAAAACAATGAGAAAGGTGATAACACTAACAGAGATACCTTAAATATTATCCATCTTCAAGGAGCTCTCGGTGCACATGCATACATGATGTGCTGCAGTATTTGTAATTATACCTGTGAAAAGGCACTTTGCCAGCTAAAGACGCACCGCAACATGAACAGTTAATATCAGTTGCTAAGCCAGTGTTGGGCTGTGAAGTACTAGGTGCAATGCTGGAGCTACTGCCTTGAGCATTAGGGGCTGCAGCTGCAGCCATTCTTCTCTCAGCAGCAGTTGCTCTTTTCTCCCTTTCAGCAGCCTGTGATCTCTTCAGCTCCTCCTAGTAAGGTGAAAAAGAAACCATTTTACAATTCATAAGGTAATGACCAAGTAAAATGGCATAGAAAGAGAGGCAACCTGAAAGCCAAATCAGCAAAATATGCTAGATGAAAGAACAAAAATAGTGAAATTTAAAATTGATCTGCTATTGAAAAATCTCAAAATCATGTGAGAGAATGCCCATCATACAATCATTTGTAGAAAATTCTAATCTAACCTCTTTGGAGACGTGCAATCCACGAAGTTGGGTCTCTCCCTTAAGAATGGAGGATGGTGTGGATTGGTTATCTGAAACTGCAGAATTTTCAGCAGCCTGGGCCTGTGAATTCAGATAACAAATTCAAATCAAACTGCCGGGTTCAGCAGATCAATAACTCGGAAACACAAGGCATGCTACAAGCACAATGAACAGTGGCAATGACAATGTTAATTTTTCATCTGACAAAACCAAAAAGTGCACATTCAAGGTCCAACTTATGCACAAAAAATCTGATACTAACTTTGCAACCCCCACACCCCCCCCCCTTTTCCCTTTTTTCCTTGAACCCTTGTGCCCTTTTTCCCTTGAAAACAATTATTAAAAATTGGAAAAGGGAAAAGAGAATATAAGATCAATAGATTGACCCTATCAATTAATATTTAGTAACAGAATGAAAATCCAGTTTTTGAAAATCAGATTTTTGACACCACAGTACTGCATCAGTTTTGAAAATCTAGTCAACAGAAAGAGGCATAAACATCAAGGGATGAAAAATATCTTCCCTGGCATCTTTTAAGAAATATCAGGACCATGACAGAATGATGCTCACCTGTGCTGCCTTCTTTTCTCTTGCTTTACGCAATTTCTTCAATTCTTTTGCTCTTGCTTTCCGCTTAGCATCCTTCTCTGCCTGAACACCCCCAAAGAAAAGTAAATCATCCATAATCATGGACAGTCTGCTTCTCTCATCTTTCATCAATAATCTCAATTATTCATTATACAATAATTTATTAGAGGATAACCAATTTTATCAATGATCTCAATTGTTCATTTTACAATAATTTATTAGAAGACAATCAAAATAATCTGCCCACCATAAGAAAATCAATAAACACCTGTTTAGCAGCCTGGGATTCCTCCATTTCTTTTGTCAATGCGCTAGGCACTTTAGCAGTGTGCCAATCCCATTTATCAGGGTTTGAGGCCATGAACCGTCTAAAAGTATTCCTAACCTCCTTCTCACTAGCCAGCATATACGGAGTGCGCCCCTTTTCATCCTTGATGCAAGGGTCGAGACCCTGTTCTAGGAGTTCCAAAACTTTCTGAGCAATGCCGCAGTGAGCTGCTTCATGGAGAGATGTCGTTATGCCTGTAATGTCACTTTCACTCTCACTTGACATGCACTGTTCAGAATATTGTTTACAACTTGAAGAAGCTTCAAAAGTTTCCTTGAGATCCAATTTATCAGCAACGTCTTCTTTGCTAGAGCCTGGGTCACAATTGCTAATGGAGTTTATTCTCGAGTTCTCACATGTTTCCAATGAAATATCCTTCTCATCCACTTCATAGGCAACCTGTGTCAGTTGCCTGTATACACGTTGGGTTTCCTTGAATGTAGGCCTCTGAACAGCCAGGGGAATATTTTGAATCGTACAACACTGATGACTAAAATACGATTTATCCCCATTGAAAAGTAGTTGACGATTAGTTGAAGGGGCATAAATGAAAACACAAATGGAAGCATCAAAATAAGGCTTCCAAGAAGCAAGAAGTTCTTGTAAATCCTAGAACGTTTGTGAGACAATAATTAGTCCACTTCCAAGAATAAGAAACAATATGTTCCCTCATATTGCTCCATTTGGATATAGTGAAGAAATATACATATAAGTGAATAAAACAAACACAAAAGATACACTATTTCATACCTTCTTTAAGGCAAGTTCATTATACCGTCGAAGAGCAGCTCCGGCAGAATTGGCTGCCTTGCCACTTGCATCTTTTGATGACTGTTTTTTCCCAGCCTTGGCCCTCACAACATATCTACAAGACAGATAAAGCATTTAATTACGATGAAAGCAAATAATAAGCATATCTCATAACTAGGTTTGGGTCAATGCTCTTCAGTTCCATTTTCTAATTCGTGGAAATAAAATGCTCAAACAGCAATAGAAAAAATGTACTGACCTGTGGAATGTTTTGTGAGCCACAACCAAGTTACCATCAAATACAGAGCCAGCAAAGTGCCCACCGCTTGCAAGCAACACAACCCTGAGATGAGTACCATCCCTAGGCTCGCAAGTCAAACTTTTCAATCTCTCAATCACTTCACTCACACTCAAGCACCCCTCATTGTTGACAGAAAATGATTTATCATTCTCATAGGAAACACTTTCAGACTCATTCAACATAAGACACTTCCAAAGTGAAACTCTCTCCCCTGACTTAAGGCGGATAAACAACTTCGTCTTAACACTCTGAACTGACTCTCCCCATGGATCATGGTGGCAGGATAACTTATCAGCTTCATCTTCTGAGCCAGATATACTCGATACATCGTAGTCTCTAAGAGAATCAGAAGTCAATTCATCAAAATCTTCCTCCTTCACAATGTCCTTACCAGCAATAGTTAGCTTTACCTATTATCACAAAAAAATCTAGTAAACACACCACGCTTATAAAACGAAACAACAATTGATAACCATTTAATAATGGAAGAAAATGTGGCACATCTAATAGTAGTTTACAATTATTGAAAACAATGGACATAATAAACGATGAACATAGGATTATAAGAGGCACTTTACAAAAGGAGGAAGATAAAATAGCAATTTTGTTTCAAAGATTCATAAGAGCCAGATGTTTTATTACATTGAAACGATGAACATCGGATTTGAAGTGCGAGCGCTGGTCCTGAAGAGACTCGAACTCGGTTTTACAAGTATTACAAGTCCACCTAGTTAGAGCGACGCCGTTTATTGAGTGCTTATCTTCTTCCTCATAATCATGGATCTCTTTTAGTGTTTCTGCGGCGGAATCCGCAAAGCAAGAATCATTATCAGACACTGATGTTGCAAAAGGAGATAGTAAGCGACAAGAATCGAAGAAGTTCGGGGGAAGGTCGAAGACTGAACGGTATCGTTTCTCTTGTGGAAGGGTCGTTGCAGTGGTGATGCTGCTAGGCGGCTCGGTCGCCATGGTCGCTCGATTCAGTTCTCAGCAACGGTTTGCTATTCTGTACCGTTCAACTTCCTGGCGATGGGGGGAATATTCCCTTTCACCCGTGGGCCAAATTTGTAGTCATCGAAGTACAAAACCGCCTGAGATTTGGGACTTCGGAAACACGTAAAGACGTCGCCGTTTCAAGCCGTTAACCTCCAACCGCCGGTTTATTCCTTTGCAGTAGCCCCCAACTCTTGATAATATCGTGTTGCGTGTTTGAATATTATTAGATAAAAATAAGATTAACGTGGTATAAAAATGCGCACACAGATCATAAAAATTTAAACGCAACTCAGCTTAATTTCAACACTAGATTCATCTCCACAATTCTCTATGTAGAATTTCTAGAGTAATTAATGCATTGGGAAAATTCCGGGTAGAAAAATTTATTATTCGCACGTAAAAATTTACAATATTACAAGTAACGTATTGACATGTCCACGTTTGTGTTGGATTAACTGAGTAATTATTTTGTTCAATTAATCATCAGAATCTTGAGAAATGAATAGATTAAGAATATTAATTAAGTTTTACCCACCTTTATTTAGAAATTTTTTTATTCAATTAACGATTGTTTTAAAAAAATTGATGGTAATGTCTTTGGATTCGCATTCAAAATTCTTATTTTTATTTTGAAAATCATTATACATTCGTTAACTTATCATTACAAAACCACATATACTTTAATTGGGTTGGTAAGAAACAAATAGGATTAAGGGATTGATTGTTTGTTTGTTTGTTTGTTTTTTAATTGACTTATTTTTAACTATTTAAAGACAGTGACCGATTAAATAAGTTATTTATTTGTGTAGATAAAATAAGTAATTTATTAAAAAATTAATTTCATATTTGATAAACTGTATTATTGTGATTTGAAAAGTAAACATATGCTTTAGTACATTTTATTATTAAAGTAATATTTTATTATTTAATAAATAAAATAAATAAATTTAAATTGTCTTTTATTTTTAAAGTATATTTAATAAATAATTTAGATATGCCTTTTTATTCATTTTCTCTTTAAGTGCGTGAAATTACATAATGTGAACAAAAATTTAGTTAAATAAAACTAATGAGTTTCATAATCTGTTATATAAATATGAATAAAATTCACACTTATTTATAATTAAAATAAAATAAAAGGATAATATTTCTTACATTCACATTAAATTAATAATGGAAATAACATATAGCAATTGTGGCAGAAAATAATATCTAATTGTTATATATTAAGATTTATGAAAAAATAAGATACAGTTTTTTTTTGTAAAATATAAGATTATTATAGGAATTTTAAAAAAGTGACAATTTATTTAATAAACTGTTTATAAAAAACAACATTTCACTTACTTTAAAAACTCTTGTGAAAATAACAAATTATAAAATAATCTATTTTTATAAAATTTTCCAAACATTTTCTCTATAAAAAATTATAAAATAAACATATTATTAAGTTTTAATCTCAATCCCAAACGCGATCTAAGTCACTAAGTTCATTTATTTTTCAACCTAATAAAAATTTTTAGTTATTAAGCTATTTTTTTAGATGTTTATTTTATCTCAAAAGCTTTAATAATATCATTAAAAAATATTCTCTAAAATATTCTTATTTAATCAATTAATTTTCATTATTACCTAAATAAAATTTAATAATGAAAATTATTACCCATCTTATTGACTTGTAATAATATAGTGATAGACTATTATTATTTTTATCTCTTTATTCTTCTTACATTAGCATTATTTATCTTTATAATTCTTTTATAAATATTTTTCATATAAGAATATCGTGAACTAACATATATTAACTTAGAATATAAAGGATTATATTATGATTTATGTTACGATAATTTATTATCTTATTTAAATTTTTTAAGATTTTTATTATTTATTTATTATTTATAACTTATAAGAACACAAATACAAAAATACAAACTTCCACATTTTTTTAGGTAGAAAAACTGAATATTTGTTTTTAACAACTTAGCAATTGCACATAATCTTTTACAAACTATAAATAAATCAATTAATTGAATAAAATGTCACGACTCACGTTCACGGAATTATTTATATATATATATATATAAATTTTTTTTTTTACAATTAACCAATCTAGTCAAAGCACACATAAACTGTCAACTCAATTTACACAAGTTATTTCAGGATAAATGCAAATCTCCCAAGTAACATAATTAAGTAAAAATTGGAATCCAAATTAATCCATTTTTCCAATTTGTTGCTCGATGGGAATCATTGCCATTCGCCGGACAAAAACAAATCAAAGTTTTCTGGAAAAATGCATCCGTCCATCGACGACAGCACTAAAAATACCGTACTTTATAATTGTGGTCCCACTGTATTCATTAAAACCTACAGAGCCCTCGCATCTCTTTCGCCACGTGAGCTTCTCACCATTCAACGCAATTCCCAATAAAATAACAAATTAAAATAATAGAATGCGCTTACACCTTGAAAACCAAACAACATGAACAAAAACAAAAAGTGAAAATAGAAATTTAAAAAAAAAATGCAACAAACATCAACACACCCCACTGTTCTCACCCACTCACTCGTCACTCCATTGATGCTAAAAATGCGCACTGTCTCATCCCATAAATTAAAATCCCAAATAAATTAAAAATAAACCTCTCTAGTCTCTAATAACAACAAAACGAGAAAAAATAAAATAAAAGACTTGCGTAATTACCGATCAGGACAAGAGAAACGAACAAACGACAGTAACGAGGACAGCGAAAAATGCTGGAGCATTCACGTGGAAAGCAGCATTGTCGGCGGTGCTATTCTCCGCTGCGGCCGGCGCGTCAGCTGGAGCTCCCCCAGGCGTCTCCGTCGGCGGAGCCGGAGGTGAGGCAGCTGAAGGTGATGGCGCCTCGACGGTCACTGGAGCAGGACTAGGAGAAGCAACGGTTGGAGCGGAAGATGGAGCAGCCACCGGCTCACCCGCTGGAGCTGGAGAGGGCGCCTTTCCGAACAACTCAGTAGGCAAAAGCACATTGTCAACAGTGAAAATGGCTAACGGCGTTGAGTCAAGCACCGTGTCGGCGAGTCTCGACGAGTCGACTCCCGTGTGAAGAGTGACCGAATCACCGGCTGTCGTTACAGTCAGATCGAACTTTCCTGCACCGTTAGTAGCCAACGTGGAGATCGAGCTTTTAGTAGTCTTCAATGTCCCCACTGGATTGTAGCCGTTAGCTGCATGATACTGCAAGAGAGCGACCACCTCGGCATTTGTGAGCTTGGTCAGATCAGGAACGCCAGCAGCCTTAAAAGCCTCATCAGACGGCGCAAAAACAGTCAATCCTTTGGAAATCGCAGACTCAAAAGTTTTAATCACACCACTGGAGACAAGCAAGCTGGCAAAGGTCTTGCACCCAGCTTTCTCAAGCAACGCCGTAATGTTAACATCGGCCGTTGGAGCGGGAGCCGCTAAGATTCCGGGCGCAATAATCGGACTACTGATCTCAAGGACAGAGACATTATAAGGAATCTGCTTAACGGATTTGGTGTAAGTGGAGTCGAGCTTAGAGCCAGAAGCAGCCGAGCCGAAACCGACTTTGCCACCTTGGAGATCGGTAATATTGACGAAACCTAAGTTGCCAGGGGCATTTCCGGTAGTTTGGTAAAGAGTGGTACTGAGAGTGGTGCCCTTAGAAATTTGATGCAGCTTTTGCGGGTCGTAGTAGTCAAGCAAAACAAGGAGGCTAAGTGCATTTTTGATAACGGAGAGGGGGTGTTTGGCTGTGAGATCAGACATAGCTCCATTGGGGAGGACAAGAACGGTGATTGTTTGGCGACTGTTGATTTCATCGGCTAGTTTTGTTTGGCTAAGATAGCTGTTAAACTGGGAGTATTCCGGAAAGTCTTTGAGAACGTCGGTGATGTTGTGCGCTGAAGTCGTAATTGCGAGTAAAGACAGAGTGAGGAAGAGAAAGACAGTGCGTGGAGACAGAGTGCTCATCGTGGCTTATGCTATCAAATTCGAATTTGGAAGACAAGCAGTGACTGATTGGTTATCAGAGAGACAAGGAGCAGAAGTAATAATATTGTGGAAGAGGAAAGGATCGGGAGTTAGGATTTAACTAGAGTTGGGGGTTAAATTTTAACTATGGTTAAGGACTGGGGTCCGTTGGGACTTGGGGCCATGTGATGTGAGGAGGCAGGCATGCTTTGATCACAGCTGGAAATGTGGTAGCAGAATAATATGCTACGGCTATTTGGTTCTCTTCTTTTGGTTAAATGACAGGAATGACCTTCGGTTGCTTTTGTGTTGGTGAATTATCGGTTGAGTCGGGGTAACGGCTATAAAGTATAAACCATGGTTAGAATTTGGAAAGTCGAATTCCGTTGTCCTGTGGGGGGACTCCAACGGAAAGGAATGTCAACGACGCCTCTTATGTAAATGTGACGATAGGAGATTTCTTTCATTTATTGATGTAGGACCGGACCATCAGGTACCCTAATCTTCACTCTGATCAGTAGTTTTGATTTTGATTAATTAGATTATTAGAATATACCCTGAAGTTTGGAGCATGCAATTTCATTAAAGCGACTTTTCTGTATGAGTTCTAATTTGTTGGTAATGGACTGACTAATGGGGCGAATTTTGAGTCGGTGACTGACTGGGCATAAATGATGAATCTGCCGCGGCATTGGCTTTTATGGATATTGTGGAACATGGATAAGTTTCAAGAAACCAGCTGTACAGCTTTCCACCTAAGTTTTCCACTGACAAAATTGCTACGCAGTTGGCCAATAGCATTGTTGTTGAGCCTGTTGTCACATATGCTATAGGGCCATTAGCCTTAGCCGGGCCACCCTCCAGTTGGCTGTTTGCAGTAGTTATGGTAATAATATTTGATAATTCTAATGTAACTAGCATTCTTCTCGAAGTGGTAACAGAGGCCTAGAGTCTGTCGACACAAGTATTTACGGGAATTTGTTTTGAGCTGGTCAATTTTAATCCAATTTTCGGAATCTGCTCCGTGATCAAGTTTATACTCATTGACCGAGCCCGAGGGCAGGATTTTAAAGATATTGACCCATTTTGGTACAAAGCGTTTTGAGGGGTACCGAGCAACAATTTTAATATGGTTTTGTCCTTAGAATAGAGGTCCATTATTTTTTATCTTTGAAAATGGAGCTGGTGCGAACTCATATTGTCGGCAACATTGTATAACCATACACATACGGTCATTCACCATATTTATTTATACCAGGGATGGAAAATAAATACCATAAGAATTAAGATTACTTAATATTAGATGCCACGTGACTCTGCATCCTGTTCCATCATTTGAAACTGGTCCACATTTTGGTGCATGCGGCCCTTGGAATTATGGCTTATGACCACAAGAAATTTGGGGATTTAAAATTTAGATGACGTACGAACAGACTGATGTTCGCTCCGCATATTTGAGCTGCGCTGGTGCAATGCAATGCAATCTAACGTTAGCTCGTAGGAAAAGTGATTAGCGTACGACTAAA
This sequence comes from Aegle marmelos, assembly GCA_030449875.1. Lineage (NCBI taxonomy): Eukaryota > Viridiplantae > Streptophyta > Magnoliopsida > Sapindales > Rutaceae > Aegle > Aegle marmelos. Next base: position 1,496,262 of record JASUUL010000115.1, read on the forward strand.
TACAACCCAAGGATTCGAATTTTTATAATTTTTTTTAATACATATTAACGCTGGCAGATGCGGGTGACGTGAAATCTCCCGCTTGCAAGACAATAACAGACAAGCAATCTGACAAGGCGCGTGGAACACATCGCAAACGAAACATAGAGTCATAGACGCTCTAGAATTTGATAGTGAAAGACACGGGCAAGAAACTCGCTTCTTTGCTGTGACGACTCCAAAGGCTGATGCTGTCGGAAGCTTTAGCCTCATCTCCCCAGCTTTCAGTTGCGAGAAAGCAACAGCTCCCGATTCCCCCCCTCGAGTCTCAATGCAGCAACGCGGCATGTCAGACGAGGTTACTTGTGCTTATAAAACTTAATGTCACCAAGGAGAGGAAAAAAAAAAAAAAAAGAAAACAACTGCTTCTCTGATAATTAATTAAGCGTTCTATGCGGTGGTTTTAAAATTCTCTCTCTAAGACTTATCTTATTTGCATTGTTTTAGCAAGCAATGTTGTTTGTTTCTTGTGTTTCAAGCTTAACGCCTTTTAACTCTCTAAAATAAACAGCCGTCATTGAAGCTTTTATGACAATGGAGGCTAAACCGCTTCGAAGCCTCCTCTTCGTGAAGACTCTGGTATATTCTTTACAAGAATGTCTATTTCCTCTTCAATTCTTCCTTTCCTTTTAAAAAAAAAAACAAATAAATAAAAATGATCCTTAATTCGTTTTAATATTTATTTCTGATGCCTCCTTCATCCATTTTGTGGTGAAGGTGGTGGTGGGACCCACGAGAGAAAGGAGGAGGATTCGACGGTGGTGATGGTGATTGAAGGAAGGAAAAGAAACAGTGAAGGATGCATCAGCGTCGACCAATTGCTAACGCCTGCTCAGCTTTCGGAGTTTCAAAGACAAGTTCTCATTTTTGAGCATGTGAAAGCTGGGCTCCCTGTTCATTGTCATGTTTTGGTGCCCATTTGGAAGGAAATTGCTAGCTGTTTTCGGTCTGATCGCAGCGGTGTTTATAATTTATATCCCAGCCATAAGTATTTTTCTCTGTTCTGATTTTTCTTTAAAGATGGTTCATTCGGCATGAAGAGTACACATGGGATGCATTTAGCCTAACATGAGCAATTTTGTTGACGAATATTGATGCGCAGTTTGATTTTTATATGATAATTTAAAGTCTATTATTAGTAGCTAGGTTATGTTAATAGCTAAACTACGGGTTTGCACAGTGGTTCTCTACAATAAGTTGAATGATATGATGAATTTCAAATGGGGTGTGTTTCCTTGTTTAGAGTTGTGGACATACATTTTGGGATGGTTAATGTAACAAGAGAAAAACTTAGGCAAAACGGTTTAATGGAACTATACGATAGAACATGCTACATATTTTATATAAATGAACATAAATGTGGTTAGATTATACAAATACATGGAGATACCGATGACATGGTAAGTTCATAGCCACCTATCACTTTCTATTTATATATATTTATGTTATTTTTTTACAATGATATTTTCATTTTAAAAATATTAGTAAAATATATAAAGTATATATATATATATAAAAGTCCGTCTATCATACAATTTCATGTATGATAAGATTTTTTTATATATATCTACACACCTTTCTCTTATTTTTATATATAAATTTTCATTTTGTCTATTAGTTATTAAAATACACAAACACACACACACATATATATATATATATATGAGAAAACTTAACATATAATTTTTGTATGTTGTATTATACACATGAATAATGTGTGAAGTTCACACCACACACTGTTTATGTGTGTGGCATAACATAGAGTTGACTGTATGTCAGAGGACTCTATATATATATATATTTTTTTTTTTTTCATTTTGCTCTGTTTTTTAATTTAATTTTCATATATTTGCTTCAAGTTTCTCTTGGGAAAGTTAGTCGAAAAGTTGATCATAGGATCATCATGGATCTAGAACCGGGGAGGTGCAGAGGAACTGATGGAAATAAATGAAGATGCAGTAAGAATACATTTCCTGATCAGAAGTACTGTGAGCGGCACACGCACAGAGGCTGCAAGCGTTCAAGAAAGCGTGTGGAAGCTTCTCAGATTGCAAATCTTTTAGGTACAAATTCGCCAAAGGATTCTGAGAATTTGAAAGCCATTTCAAGCCGTTCTCCTCAATCGTTGTTGCCACTCGAACCCTTTCTCAACCCATGATCCCATATTCCAGCATCACCAATACCGTCATCAGTATCAAAGACGAAAACAAAAACGACCCAATGTTTGTGGGAGAAAGTAGCACCAACAACGCTAGAGACAGCAACAACTTTGTTATCACCATTGATGCTGTCAACAACCGCAACCCCACAGACTACACCCCCCATCGCCCCACCCTAACCTTCACACCCATCATTACTATCACCCCCCATAGTGATAGCAACAATGATGGTGTTGACTGCATGAATGCTACTGCTGACACCAATCCCATCCCCTCATCCAACCGCATGATTCTTTCCATCCTCAGCAGTGGCCCCAGCTTCAGCACTACTAACACCCTCACCAGCACCTCCAACATTAACTGGAAGAGCAATGTGAGCAGGATAATCGGATGCAGTAAAAGTGGAAACAATGTGTCTGCAGGATTTTGCTTCTCTCCGAAAAGTGTTCTTGAAGGTATCTTTTAGGACTGAACCGTTGACATTTTGGATGTTCTTCTTGCACTTATATTCATCCAATGATTAATTACAAATAATTCTTGAGCAACTATAAATTTGCTTATGGTGTTCCATCACTGATTCTTGATAAACTCTTGTGTAGATTACTCCGACCCTTTGGATTCTAGCATTAGGAATAATGTTACAATTGTGTATTTTGTAATATCTAGCAGAATTTCAGATCAAATTATTCATCGCCTTGCTTGTTACAAATCATTCTTATCTGTTATTGTTATCCAACAAGGAGAAGGAAGATGTGAAGATGATTGCAATTTGGAGCTTGTATGGCTGTATGGGATTACAATAGCCGTTGGCTTTCAAAGGTGTGAAGATGATTGGTTACTTCAGTAGGGTTGTTATGCACTTGATCTGCTGCGTTGCAATGGTTTATGCATGTAATTGAGGGGAAAATAATAGAACTTTTGACTACTATGTGATTAGTTTGGTGGTTTTGAATTCCTAGTTTCTATTTTTTTATCTTGAATTTTTTGGTTAACATTTGGAGGTTGGTTGTTGGATTTATTCTGTTCCGTGTTTCAATTGTTGCAGATTTTTAAAATCCATTTCCTCTATAAGCGTCAAATCAAGAAAATTTGCTCTTATATTATTGTTTCCGTTCAAGGTTGCAGATGGTCAGGCTTTTAAAGAAGTGACGTCGAACTCGAGCAAGGAAGGTTTGGAAGAACAGATGGCAAGAAGTGGCGGTGCAGCCGAGATGTTATTCCTAATCAGAAGTACTGTGAAATGCACGTGCATAGAGGTGCAAAAAAGCGCGTTGAAACTAAAAATCGAGTTGTAAACTATTCCATTGACACTACCAGCAGTCCTTTTCCTCCTAGCGCAATGATACACATCTGGCAATGCAGATTCTGCAACCTCATACACCATTCTCTCTATGTCAGTCCCAAAAAAGTCCTCAAGTTGCAACAAGAAGTCCTACCAGCAGCAGTAGTGATGCTACCAGCAGTGATGCTAGCATCATATCCAACAAAGACAATTAATTTGAGGTTTTTGCAATAGCCATCGGAATTAAAGTGCTCTTTTCAAAGAAAACAACTATGTTTCTGGTGAAAGAAGATATATACTTAACCATCTTTCTATGTAGCAATAGAAAACTAGTTGGTGAATTGCGTAGAGGGACAGTTCTTATTATGCTTCTTTGATGGAATTGTGCTATAGAGGGGCTGTATGATATATAGAGGCTTTCTGTCAAGTTATAAATTAGACAACAGAACTGTTTGTTAAAACAATTGCAGAATCTGCGGCAACCTATGCGATCCTAGTCCACTGCAAGATGCCAAAAAGTTAGTTGATTTGAGAGCTTTAGATAATTAAGAACATTTATTTAGTCTCGGGCTTTAAGATGAGAGTAAAAGTATTTTTCTAACGAAGCAACTACTGAAAAGGATGAAGTCAATATCAAGATGCAGTGTAGTGAAATAAATTCTAACGGCTTCTATGGCATGTAATAATAATGCAATCTGGTGTAGTTGGCTATCACATCAGTCTATCACACCAAAAGTCTGGATTCCATATTTTTAAGCTTATACACAGAACACAGCCAAATCCTTCAGTATAAAGGAGGGTGGTACATTAAGTTCAGAATTTAAAATGCTATGTATCACAAGTACCCCTAGGGTTGGCATTCTTGATAATCCAAGGGTGCTCCATAATCTTCTGAAGAGAAAGCCTTTTGGAGGAGTCCTTTACTAGAAGCTGAAAAAGTTTATGTTTGTATAGTCACAAATGTAATTAGAATCCATTCACTGCACAATTGATTTCTGCAAAAGTTTAGGTTGGCATGGTAAAGGACAAACTTACCCGGCTTATGAGATGTTTGGCTTCAGCAGAGATACTGGGAGCGGAAGGAAAGCTCAAGTCAACTTTCATGATCCTGTGTAACACAACCTAACTCATGGTTAAAATCTAGTTCCCAAAATCTGTAATCATTCTGATTAAGCATTCCAACAACCATCCCTCACCTTCTGAACGTGTCTTTTTGACTCTCAGCCTCAAATGGAGGAGCACCATAGAGGAACTCATAGCAAAGAATACCCAAAGTCCAGTTATCAACAGCATAATCATGTTCTTTGTTTTCCACCATTTCGGGGGCCAAATAATCTAATGTTCCACACATAGTATGTCTCTTGCTTCTTGACTGTACCGACCATCCAAAATCACCAATTTTCAATCGACCCTGCAATTATTACGACATTCAAACACAAATCCAAAAATCTGCTCCAATTTATTCATGAATGTGATGCGTGTGAAGGTACAGTAAATCAACTAAATCATTTAGAGGCACATGGCATCTTATGGGGGGGGGGGGGTTGAGTGTGCTGTGTCACATCCCCATGCTATCAAAGTTTTATGGATAAAGGATTGGTGCTCTGTAGCTGCCAAAGGTCAAAAAAAAAAAATTGATATAATTGTGCAAAAACTACTACACGAAATCCGTAGGTCATGCATATAATCATTGTGCTAAAACATGCAAACATTAAACAAAAGTAAGGGCAATTCATAATGAGTACATGTGTCCAAATGTTGTAAGTATAAACTTGCAAAACATGATTCAGTTACAAAATTCTGACATAATTATATGAACTTGAAAACATACTTTCTTTCTGATAAAAATTATTGCGCTGTTGTGTGTGCAGGAACCTAAGAAAATTAGAAGTAGCACATGACAATAGGGTTTGAGATGACTTTGTCACAAAAAAAATAATTGCCAACAATCTCATCAACTTAGATTAGCAGATTCACATGGCAATAAAACTACTACACCAAAATCCACTATTTTAAAAATGTCAAATTGCTGAATCCAGGAAAACTCATGAACAAAACATTCATAAAAGATTGTATTTAAAGACATATGAGATGGAATCCAGGAAGACTAGTTCCCCTAAGAGTGTCTGATCTCGTAAAACAATTATTCAATTTGGAGATCCCGGCAAGGCTGCTGGAGACAGTGTTTGCTTTGATGAGTCACATAAAGGTCCCAGTATGGAAAGGTGTCTATAGCTTCCCCACCAGGATCCACCCCCAGCCTAGAGTCGGAATTTCAATTCCGGTCGTATCAGTTTATGAAGTTTAAAATTCTCCTATGATAAAATAAAAATAATCAGAACAATTTAGGAAAATAAACAAAAGGGTTACTGAGTATACCTCATGATCGAGCAACAGGTTTTCAGGCTTAATATCTCTATGAATCACGTGATTCTCATGACAGTAAGCCAACGCATTAGTAAGACTCGCAATGTACTGAAATTCACACAACAAAAGTAGGCCATATTTTTAATTTATTTTTATTCAAAGAAAAAAAAACAGAAAACCCAAAAATGGTAAAAAGTAATCACCGTGGCGGCTTGCTCTTCAGTAAAACGACGGTGCTTCCTGAGCTCCCCGTAAAGCTCACCGCGATGAGCGTACTCAAGAATCAAGAAAATACGTTCATCATCATGAAACCAACCGTAGAGACGCAATATATTAGGGTGACGTAGACTCGATTGAATTTCCATTTCCCTCCTCAATTGATGTTGAATTTTGTACTTCTCAATTTGCTCTTTGAATATAATCTTCAGTGCCACTGGATATTTGCTCTGCAATCAGCAAACCCACATCCCCCCCCCCCGCCCCCAAAAAAAAATAAATAAATAAAGGATGAGAGAAGGATTAGTTTGGCGAGGAAATGAAGTGAAACCTTGACTTCTCGGACGAGATAGACGCGGCCGAATTTGCCCTTGCCGAGAGGTCTTCCAATCTCGAAGTCTTGTAAGGACCATTCTCTCTTGCGATGATCTTCTTGTTCTGCCATTTTGGTATCCATTGGGGACACCTGCTTTTTCCAGATCAGGTCAGTTCTCAGGGGAAACTGAAATGGCTATGATTGGAAAATGTTAGTCTTTTCACGAAGATGACCAAAATTTGAATTTTCAAATAACTCCCGAAAGTATAACCAATTATTCACTTGTAAAGACTACATTACCCTTACCACGAAAGAAATCCCAAAATTCCATCTCCTTTTCACTCAGAAATTGTTACAGGCTCACTCGGAATTCTCGCATGGCAAGTTTAGTAATATTATACTTTTTAAAATAATTACTATTAAATATGATGGAAAAATAACTAATTTGAATGAGAATCAATTTTAACATTTGATAAATTTATTTTTAAAAGTATTATAAATTTTAAAAATAATTATATATATTTAATGTATTTTATTAATAAACTAGTGTAAAAATATAAATGATTAAATTTAAATAAAATATTAAAATTTATTTAAATATTTATAAATTAATATAATAATTAATAGTTAAATAAATATTTTATATTTTTATTTTATTATCTTAATATAATTAATGATGATGATAATAATAATTGTTTTAAAGTTAGTAATTTTATTTCTTAATTAATTGAAATAAAATATTAAAATTTATTTAAAATTAATTGTTAAAATAAAATTTTAAAAAATATTATTTCTTATTTTTAAAATTTATGGTAGGATGAAATAATTTTATAAAAATAATTTTTTAAAAAAAATTCAATAGAATCCTTAGTTGAACCAAAGCAACAGTTTTCCAATATAAGTTAAAAAACTAACCAAAGCACAAGTGAAAAATTGACTGGGACACGGTTGAGTAGTAAAATAGGCTTTTCGATTTGCTGTGGCCTTTGGGTCAAATTTGTAAGCGTTTGGTTTTTGTCATACTCGTATTCCACAGACCATGGTTCTTTGCCCAAAAAAAGACCGTGCTTGAACACATGGATTTCAATTTCTTTTCAAATTGTTCCACCGCCGCTTCCGGAAGCGCACCATTTCTCATCTGCAAGGATTTTGTTTTTACAAGTAGTATTCTTTCCTTCTCCATCGTAGAGAATGATAAGAATAATAAACAGAATCATCCTCAGGTCTCCAGTTACATGCAAACTGAAAGCAATTGCGAGCAAACTTTGGACTTAGAGCACAATAAGATTCAATTCTATCCTCGTGTCAATTAAACAACTTGAAATTTCTTTAATACATACAAGTTTTGTTCTTTAGATTACTTACACAAAATATTACAACATACGCGCAAAAGAATATGAAGAAATTTACATATACAGAGTTTCATATGGCCAGACATGTAGTACTACTAGAGGATTTTTCATTTACCCAGATGTGTGCCAGTTTAATTTTCACAGTGAAGCCAACACACATTGATTTCAAGCATATGCGATAACAGAAACTTAGTTAGAGCCAAATTCCCGATTCCACTGTTCAAGCTCTTCCCACTTGCTTTTGTTTAAGCTCGGTCTAATGACAGCCATTGCCTTCTGAAAGTCTTCACACCTAAGAGGTCTCAACTGGTATTGTAAAATTATCAATTAATATCAAATGATATTCCTTATTCATCAAGTCAAAAATAGAGAGAGTGAATTTTTAGGTACTTTTCCCAACCTATTGCCGGTGAAAGAGATAAAATAGAAAAAAGACAAAGAAATTAATATCTCTTTAATTTTGTTCAAGGGGACTCTTGCACGAGTACCTGATTTGCCTTCACAGTAAGAACATTAGTACCAAGCTCTCTAATCGGCATCATTGCAGCTTCTTCACACAAGGCTTGCAAATCACTTCCAGAATATCCTATATATTAAAGGTAACCACATTAAGTTCTTCTCTTTATTTTTTTTCTCCATTAAATTCATCTTTTCTTTATTCTTTATTTTTTAAAATAGGAAAAAAAATTTTCCAGCATTGACATTGACAACTGGGCTCAGTTATTGTCCAAAGATGAAAGACCGAAGTGTTATGCCAACTATAAATTGTTGCACCCCGCTACCATCAGCGAAACAATATATTCAAAAGGTAATCATACGTATATATAAACATCTTACCTTCTGTCTCCCTCACAAGTCTTTCTAGATCTCCACCTGTCAGAGATAAAGACAATCAAATTATCAGGTATTTTTCACTGCAGCTTAATGAATGAAGGGCAGTTTAACAGCAATGTAAGAATATATGCATATGAATCATACTTTCTTTTCCGATTTTGAATATGAGAATAATTTGCACAATAATAAAGAATCAAGAATTAGAGAAAAGAAAAGGTAATGGATTATCAATAAAAATCAAATGATAAGAATTTTTTTGGAAAGGGGAGAAAAAAAAATCTAATAAAACATTAACTATAGAAAGTCAATTGATTTGCAAAAAGCACCCTTATGATAAATTTACCAGGTAAGGAAAATGCTTGGCCCTTCAGTTTGTGCTTCAGAAGAAGTCTCCTAACATTTTCATCTGGCAGAGGAACGTAAATTCTCTTCACCTGGTTCAGGGTTTCACATTATGCAAGACACTAAAGTAAAATAAAAGGCTATTTAAAAGTCAATGCTCACAAGAATTTTCATTATTCACATATAATATTCATCAAGAAGATGAAAACTGTATGGAAATTATTACAAATTTTGGGCAAAATATTAAACAGGAATTAACAGTATAACATTATTATTAATGATACATAAGAAAGTTTTGAATGAATCACTCAACAATGTACTAACCAATCTCCTAAGAACTGCATCATCTAATTCTTGTGGCTTATTAGTTGCACCTGCATTAAAAGAAAAATCAAGTCTCAGAAAATGAGAAGGTAATCTAAAGGTGAATGATCAGAGGATTCAAAAGTGAATGAAACAAAACCGGCATTCCTTATCCTAGATATAATGGGTCAAAAACATGTATAGTTGAAGAGTAAAAGAGACCGACTTGACAGGTCCCAACTGTGCAGTAATTTAAATTCATTAATTGGGCTCTCAAAGCCACAAGTACACATTCTCCAAGCTACACAAGTTTCTTTAAGACTCAAAAACTTATGCACCAGGTATCGATGTTTTTGTTTGCTGCAAACCTAAGTATGAGATTTATCTCAGTTGATGGGGGCAGTTAGGCCAACTGAAGACACTAAAGTTAAAGTCTCCATCAAGCTAGATGCAATCGATTGGAAAATAACAGAAGATATGACCCAGACAACAGCAGAAAGGACAAACCCAAATGGCCAGGATGAAGTGTAATTAGGTTAAATATGAGGAGCTAACCCATAACAATCACCAAATCATTAGGATTCGACGTCACTCCATCAAACTGTATTAGAAACTCGGACTTCAACCGTCTGCTTGCATCATTCTCGTTAGCCATCCTTGTTGACATTACACTATCAATCTGTTAATAATCACAGAGAAAAATGCAACATCAAGACCATCTAATCATAATAAGTTGAGAATGAGTTACAAGAGAGAAATTTACATAAATGAGAAATCAGAAAATGGCATTTATCTGATATCATGTTCAAACCAGCCCTACCAGTTACAATTACAATCAAACTCTTTGAGATCACTTGAAACTAACCCAATTGAGATTGAATTATTATATCCAATTTAGTGGTATACTAGTGCACAGGGATACCAATATCCTAAAAAAATAATAATAAGAATAAGAATAAAATCATATAGCCATTCTTTTGTCTTCAAATATCAGTGCAAGCAGCAGCAATGTGCATGAAAGAACCAATGCAAAACAGAAGCGGCGTGGTAGATAAGAGATTGCAGGAGTAGCATACTTCATCAATGAAAATTACAGATGGCTGTCTGGATATAGCTACCATGAAGAGAGTCCGGACGAGCTTTTCACCCTCTCCCACCTAACACCGTACAAGTTAAATTTGTTATGACTAATACCACCAATGAACCAATTAAAGTAACAATTAAAGAATAATAAAAATTAAGGAATAATAGAAGAAAGATACTATACAGACAGAGAACATACCCACTTCGACGTTAGGGAAGATGCCGAAACATTGAAAAATGTAGCCTGTGACTCTGATGCCACTGCTTTGGCAAGCATTGTCTTCCCATTTCCAGGGGGACCAAAGAGAAGCAGACCTAAAAAACCAAAATTCAAAACTTCTGCACTGGAACAAGTATTTAACTGCTGTATCAATTCCTTTATGGATTTATCAATTGTCACCTCTGGCAGGTCTACGGAGGCCAGTGAACAAATCTCTTCTTTTAGTTGGCAAAATAACCATTTCCATCAAAGCTTGCTTTGCTTTCTCAAGACCAGCTGTGGAGAACTTATATGAGAAACAATTTCAATCCAAAAAAATTAAACAAAAGAGAAGAGAAGAACTCTCACCAACATCTTCCCATTTAATAGATGGACTTCTATCCACTATTGCTGTATTTATCATTTCAACCAATTTTGACTCATATCCATTACCAGCTTCTGCCAAGGGTTTAGAGCTTCCAACTTTTTCTGTCTGATTCTTCACCACTGGCTTGTTTCTACTAGAACGCGGAGAATTAGGTGAAATGTTTTTCCTAAAGTTTGATGTTGATGAAGCCGCAGCAGTTTGTGCATGCGGTGAGGTGCTCTGCAAATATTTTTTAAAATAAAAATATGACAGCAAAATACAATCAAAATTTAGCAGCAACCCGCAGCACCAAAAATTTTGCACAAATTTTCTTCAAAAAGAAAGAACAATGATGATTATAGGAATCAACGCATCATTACAAACACCAGTAAGGAACAAAAACGAAGAAAAATGATTTCAAGTTCCAACAACCTTGATTTAAGTTAAACTTGTAGTTGTTGGTCACTGCTACCTCTAACTTGTGTTTTGATAAAACAGTTTCAGTTACATCCCCAAACATATTTTCTTTGTTAGAGCAGAACCAATTCCAAAATCCTCATGAAGCATCCTTCCACAACCATAACACACATCCTTCTTATCAACATTGACAAGGGTTTTGGGAAGCCCATATTGATATCTAAAAAGTGTTTATTAGGTACATTTGATCACATGCCCAGTTTGCTTATTTCACATAAATTTCCTACCTGTCTCAATATTTCTTACCCGTGCATCAATACCTTATTTCAAGTGATTAGTAGATGGTAATACACTTAAATGTGTCTATTCAGTGTGTTCTATTGAAATGTTGAACATATGAATTTCACAAGTGAACACTGAACTTGATACTGAAGATACAAAATCCCTTATTAGAACAAATGTAGGTCACTCAAAGATAAGAAATTTTTTTTTTCCTTAAAAAGATATAGGCACATTTTATACCAAAATAGATGCTCAAAAATACAGCACCAATAAGAATCCAGTAATATATCTTATCCTCCTAATTTAAAAGGAAGGATACACAAGTACATTGGTACTTTAGACAAGCTTCAACCTCCAGGTAATTCATATAAAACTAACTCCATTTTCTAATGTTGAATCAAGAAATGTCACTAGTTACACCACATTAAGAACAGAACCTACTGTTAATTACACACATAAATTAGATGAAACATGCCTTGCTAGTAGATGTGCCACCCGCTCGCCGATTCAATGCTTGTAATCTGTCAGACACTTGACTCTGCCATTTCGATATCTTCTGGCGATATGATTTCACCTTCTCGTGTTCACTGTCACAAAAATATGTCACCCATAAAATTTAGATAACCAACAGAAACAAAAATCAATTAGAATATCCAATACCTAGTGCTAATATAAGATGGGACAGGAGTGGAACTAGATTCGGTCAAAATACGCTGTGCATTCTTGTAATGAATAATGGCATCATCTACTAAGCCCCATTCTTCAGCCCTAACGGCCTTGGCTATCTCTTCTTTGGCCAAATCAAAGTATCCTTTGAGCTTATATGCGGTTCGTTCGTTTGTAATTGAAGTTCCAGCTACGCCGTCCATCGTCGAAGAGCTAGGGTTTCGTTCGGATTCATAAGGCGAGCTGTCGTTGGAGAAAATTGAGCCAAGAGAGTCGATGATATCTTTGATGAAACTCATGTCTGAAAATAAACCAGTAATAATTTGAGCATTTTACAGAAAATGAAATTGAAGAAAGAAATTGAAACAATATTTTAGAAATTTTGTACCATTTCTACAAATCGGGAGGGAGAATCTTCGCAGGAAATTGAAGTCATCGCAGAGATCGTTAGCAGGCTGCGAAGAAAACCAATTCAAGTTAGCAAAAATTTGAGTACGGAAATTGGAAAATGTTGCGAGGAGTGAAAATTGAAATCCGTGACGTGAGTGAGAAATTCAAATAGTGGAGGGACAGGATTGAAAATTTATGACAAATGAGAGACACGACAGTAGGCGCGCGTGAGATTCAATTTCATATCTTTTACAAGCATCCGCGTTCATACAAGAGTGGTATCATACTACAGCTAATTTAAATAGTTAAAATCTCAATTTTATTTTTTTTATATATTTAATAATTTAATATAATTATAATATAATATCACAATTATACCCTTTTACAAATCAACTTAGTGAGTAAAAACAATTATTAGACTTTGATTCTATAAGTGAAGCGGGCTGTCGGATTAGATTTCTTGTGGAAAACGCAAGAACATGTGCTCAGCAGGCCTGCTTACTTTTGTAGATTTTAGACGTCACAAATCGAAATTCATTGGATTTAATTCTTTACAACAACTTTAAAGCTTTATGTTACTTCTCTCAAATTTTTATAACATATTTAGCACTTAAATCAAACAAGTTTATCCTATAATGTGAGGTTTCTAAATATCAATTTCCTCGATTAATTTGTAAACATTCTTTCCCATCTTATTATTCCTTTTATATATGATTTGTAGCATCTCATAAAAAAAAAGGTTTACCTTTAATATCATTTTTATGATATTGTTATAAAAATCATAGCATCAATAGAGACATAAATCGAGTATCGCACGATTTAATGAATAATGTACAAAATTAAAGTTAGTTAGGATAATGTTTTAATTTTAATTATTTAAAATTATTTAACGCTACTTGGCACTTGCTAATTAGATTTATTTCTATGTATAAATGTTAGTTTAGATTTCCAAGACTAATTGAAAACAAAGATTAAATAAAATAAAATTTTAAAACTAGATAGTTGACAACATATCTTATTTAAAAGAGTCTTATAACATCTATTATATAATAATTCATATTTATTATGTGTGCATTGATTTTTTATTTTTTCAATTTTATTAGTGATTTCAAAGATATTTATCAATTAATTTAAAAAATAAATTTACTCATAAGCTTACATTACTTGCAACGATGTCATAACCTATCCTCCAAGCTTTAGACTCTGGTTAAGCTGAAACCGAAGAGGCCTGCTGTCACCATCGTGAGTCATAGGGGCCAACTGTTGTGGCTTAGCTTGGGGCCTTGTGCTGAGCCTTCATAGCAATCAGGTGTGCTCGTGGGGACGAAAACAAGGCATGGACTAGCCCGTTGACTGGGGTGTGGCAATGGAGTACAAGCTGCAGCATGAGCACAAGCAATACACAGTAGGGGGCATAAGAGCGTGCATGGGTGGTGCATGCAGTAACTTGTGAGACTAAGGTGCAATGGGTGTGCTGGCTTGTGGCATAGTGAGTGTGCTGGCATGAGGGCCAAGGGGCATGCAGACGCGAGACCAATAGACGTGTAGGTGTGGGACGCTTGGGCACACGAACATGGCAAGTAGGGCACAGCAGCGTATGGGCGAGAATGGTGCTCAGCAGCACGCGAGACCATTATGGGATTGTGCGGACAGTTACGAGGTTGTGGTTTAGTGGTAGGCCAGAGTGCATGCCAAGGTGTAGCCAAGTGAGGCATGCACATTGGGCTTGATCATGCGAACATGAAAGGCGTAATGCATGGATTATGGGAGGACAATTTTGTGGACGCGGAGCATGGTTGGCTGAAATTCTCTAAGAAGTGGGCTAAAATTAAGCATGAGTGGGCAACGGTAATTTCCGCTAAAAGAGTGGGCAGCAACAGTTATGCTAAGAGAGTAGGCAGCAACGGTTATTTTCCACAACTTCCTCAAATGAACTTATTGGGGCGGCGGTTGCCTTGTTCCTAATAAGAGTGGAGATATGCTCTTATACATGCTTAATGGAAGTTGAAATTCTTGGGGATAGGTTTGAAGTGGCATGTGGGTGTCACGACACCTAGCCTTAGCAAATGGGGGTGTCACTTACAAACATTATATATAAGTAATAATAAAGTGTATGAGGGAGAGAGCATTAGATACTTAGCAGATACTACTTGAACTCGTGTAATCTTTTCTTATTAAGAAATAAGAAAGTTGGGGATCAGTGCCTCCGTAAAAATTAATACTTGTTCGAAGTTTTGTGTGCATGATTGTTCTTTGTATTTGGCAAGAAAAACGCCTTGTGTAACCTCTTTTGTGTAAGTGTGCCAACAAGCTTCCTACAAATCACTTTCGTTGGATTTGAATTGGTTGGCTAAGTAAGGACTTTAGCGCCATCATGTTGGTAGCCACACACCTTGATAGAAAAAATACCTTCGGTGACACCTGCCAACATGAACCCCTATATTAATCTTTTTGAGCCTTTGATCAAAGCATTGATACGATTCACTTTAAAATCATAGATTCACTTGCCCGTACAATTCACACTGAAGAAAGCTAAAGGTCCAGGATTGGCAACTCCACCAGCAATTTTAACGATACACAAAATCTCCATTTTACCCCTCCACTCTCCAAGCCATCTCTCGGACATTTTCCCAAAGTTTCAATCACCTTAAAACCTCTTAAGTAACTAGTTAATTAATATATTTTACATGGGTTAATTTGGACGTACCCTTTTTCAAAATAACAGTCTTTAAATTACTTCTCTTATTTTTGAAAATATAAAGTTATCCTCTAAAAATTTTTATAACTACTTTTTATAATGTGCACCTAAAATCTTTTTTACTTTTCATGAGCTTTTATAATTGAAAAAATTAAACTTGCATGTAAGCTAATTTTTAGGAGCTCAGATCTTCTTAATTTTGTCAAAACATAAAGATATATTTTAAATATTTATAACACACACCTACAAATTTTTTAAAAATTTTATTTTGCACATGGAAAACAAACCCTTGGCTGTGCAGGGCCATGGCAACCAAATCCATGGTCTCACACCCAAGACAACTTTTTTTTTTTTTAATAATAAGGACTACGTCATTTTCATTTTATTATTTTATTAATTCAAATAATATTTTTTAAAGTTAAAATTACGAATTTTATTAAGTTATAACTGTTGTAATTTATAATCTATCTAAAATTTACTAGTTAATAAAATTATTATAAAATAATATTTTTATATTTTAATAAGTTAAGAGTAGTCCATTGATAAGGTAAATTACTTTTAAGATGTTTTCAAAAGTAAAGGAGGCAATTTAAAGATTTTTAATTTAAAAAAAAGTAAGTCAAGATTAACTCATTTTAAGTACGTTGTTTAAATGAGCAAACCATTATCCAACCTAGTGGATGATGCCTATTGTTGGAAAAATAGAGCTCCATCAGCTATTTTAAAATATAATTTTTAGGACTGGCAAAAAAATCGGGATGTACCCGGTCCGTGGGATAAAAATATGGATAAATACTTACAAAATGTAAAACTCATGTATCATGGGCCTGGTCAAGGGCCTCTAAGACAAGTTCGGGTGTGTTTTTTATATACTTTTTTTTTTTTTTAGAAAAAGGCTTTATAATATATAAAAAGAAAAAGTTAAAATTGAAAAGAAATTGACCAAAAAAAAAAAAAAGAGATGCAGGCAGCAGGCGAAACCAAATCCTTAAAATTGCCTCGCTTCACACTCACCCACCCATACCAAGTGAAGTAATCAAGCAACAGCCAAGAGCCACCGGCAGCTACCTTCATTGCCTCACATCGAACCAATGATTACAATCACCATTGTTCATCTATCGTCGATTGAGTTTGAGGAATACAGCGACGCGAGTGCAGAACGAGACGCGGCAGCAACCCAGTAGCGCCAGTCGCGCAACGCAGCAGCAGCCGATCAAACCCCCAACAGCAGCTAGCCTTCGTTGCCTCACACCGAACCAACGATTACAACCACCATTGTTCATCTATCGTTGATTGAGTTCGAGGAACGCGGCCATGCAAGTGCAGAACGAGACGCGGCAGCAACCCAGTAGCACCAGTCGCGCAATACAGCAGCAGCCGATCAAACCCACAATAGCAGCTAACCTGCACGGCGGTGCAGCAGCAGCAAACCCAGGTGACTGCGACCTGAACCAGTCCCCAGGATAACTAGACCAACAATATTTTTACCTCATTTAATTTTGTAGAGGATAACGAAGAAGTTGCCCCATTAGAATTTTTTTTATATATTAAAATTTATAATTTATTATGTTAAATTGTTATATTAGGTAATAAATTTTAATTTAAGTTGTTTTAAATTTTATAAAAAAAATTTAAAAAATTCATAAAAGCCCAAGCTCAATCTTGGCTCAGCCTAACTTGAACGGGACTTTAGAGGATTGGGACGTAATAACAATAACATAGGTTTTAGATTGGGCTTAAAATAATCCGACTCAAGCCAGTAAATTGTCAATCCTAATAATTTTAACTGGAATTCATTTAGTGTAAGTGAAAGGTTTAGATGATTTAAATATTCTGTCACGAGTACTTAAAAGTGATATATTACATGCTAAAAATGATATTCAAGGAATGGGAAATTATTATTGAAAACATACACATGGAGTTGAAAAAACAAAAAAAATTATTAAGGTACGAAAGATTTATATATAATTACTTGTATGTATAGAAGTAAGAATATAAACACCGTGGCTCTCTCTCGTGCATGCATGAAAGTGATTTAATTAGCTGATTAAATTGTGAATTTAAATTCAAGAGCTTCTAATTTATGAATTAAAAGTGACTGTTGCATATTTCAACGTAGTTAAAATTTTCCTTCCTTGACGTTTTCTGTGTCAAAGAGTTCAAGCATTTTGGAAGTTTGCCGGGAGCTGTTCGGTGGTGTGTAAAAATTGGTTCATAGTCGTCATTGTATCTCAGGAGACAAAAATCATTCAATCTTAAAATTATCCCACGGTAAGCAAAACCGTCCAATATAGGCCAAAGTATTTTTTATATAGTTTATATTTCTTACTACTGTAACTTTATTTTTATTTTATTGATTCATGCTTGTTACCTATTTATGTTCTTGACTAGACATTGTTGTGATTTATAATTTTATTGTACTTTATAAGAATTGCGTGCTTCTAACACCTATGAACCTAAATTATCTATAAATTCGCTTTATTTTTCTAAATATTAATGTGAAACAATAAGAGATGAAAATGGCTTGCTTGTGAAACATATGCAATTGTTACAGGCCATATGCAATATATGGTGCATAAATAAAAAACACACAGAGAAATAGTTATTTCAGATAGTCATTTTTTGATGAAGATCTCGTACTTTAATTAAATTATGGGATCTCAATTTGGGCCATCGGATTTGAATCCAATGATCAATTTTTTATCTTTAAAATTTTACACACGGTAGGCTTCACTATATATAGATTTTATGAATTACTCTACTTAAAAATTCAGATTCTTTCCTGATCAAATCGTATACTAAACAAATATTTCAAGTGCTAATTGATAATTAATAACAAAGAAATAAACAAGTTAAATTTTATTCGTATGTTACCACCAAAAAGCATATGACATAAAATTTTTAAAAATCCAATAAAACTCAAGTCAGGAGTGAATCCTATTTCACTCACTACTTTAAATGTATTTACACTCAAATGCCACTTTGCTTCTCTAATTAGTCTAATTAATTACTCTTCTCTTTTTTTTTTCCACACCCGCGCTTCAACAGTTTTCTAATTGAAACTGTTTTAATCCATAAACTTCATTGCACAAAATCAAGAACATCCAACGAAACTTATAACAACTTATATCCACACAATTTTTATCCAAAGAACATTGGGTGGGGACTGCTTTGTGAATTGAACATCTCTGTATAAGGTAGTATAACCTTGACCTGGAAAGTGTTTTATAGTTTGAAAGTGTCCACAAAGATCTTCTTGCTTGAAAGTTAACATATTCCAACCTATACACATAAATAAATGTCATAACAACTAATAATAAATTTTAAAATACGAGCAAGTATTTAGAGAAAATATTATCATCATTGTACGTTTGATAAACATAATGACGAAATCTGACTTCTAGAATTACTCAACATTTTAAAATTTGAGTTCAAGTATTAGAGACAACAAGCATTTAAAGGATTAATAACTACAACTATTTTAGTAGTTTTTTCAATTCTGTTTGTGATTTTTATGAATTTCAGTAGCTTTGCTGTCTTTTTCATCTTCTTATTGCATGTATTTGGTGAAAAATCATAGAAGTAAAGTCTATTTTTGTGAATGGGTAAGACTGTGAAAAACCATCGGTAAATTCTTTGACAAGCTATAGATAGTTTCAAGTTATGCTCTTTAATCCTTTTGGTCTCTTGGGGCCTTAAAACGTTTTTTCTACAGACAATTAGAACTCAGATAAAAGAAAAAAAAGGTGGTCATAAATAAAAGCAAGGGGTCCCAAACAAGTCCCAGCTACAAGTCCGATGCATGATTTATCCATTGAGGCCGAAAAGAATTCTTAGCTAAAAGTCCGATGCATAATTTATTTGACTCGTAGGTTTGTCTCTAAATTTTGGAAAGACAAGCAGTTTAATGCTGGTCACAAATAAAAATCAAGGGTCCCAAATAAATTATGGCCAGAAAACACGATCTTAAAGTCGTAAACAAGGTATGAATTTTCTGGATAATATCTTAAATTATCCCCGCCTGGGACTTGGGCGGTCACATTATATAGGTCATGGACAATTGGACTTGATGTTTAAGTCTAACCATTATTTAAACCAACAGCACGGCAGACATAGCGCACTAATTCATCGCCCACTGACTCTACAACACGTGGCACCATTATGATTTTATCAATATCATTATCCCTTATAATTAATTTCACGGGACAGATTCATCCGCTATGCCCGGGATATGATCATGATCGGTTTTGTTACGTAGGGCATTTTGATGAGTTCTCTAGGTTTTGTTACTCAATGGTAAGCTACGTTGCCAAAATTCATAATCTATAATATAATCGGAGGCTTTTATCAATATATGTTTTCAAATTTGCATTTTGTTGTTCAAGCTTAACATTTTATTTGATAAATATAAGCCGCATCTATGACAATCTGGTTATTAATTAATAAATATCAACGTCATCATTTTCTGGTTGTTAGAATGGCAAATCAAAGTTTTAATTGATTTCCTATATCTTTTCTATGGGTCCCATCTTGTCTAGTAACAGCAAAATAACAGAAAAATTCTGTCCTTTCCTTTCCTCTTCATATTAATGCATCTCTGTTGGCTGCTAGAAGTTAAATATTCCGAATTCTGGCTGTAGTTAATTCCATTTTACATTAAACTAAACAACATAGCTAATGTTCTTCTTTAAAAAAAAAAAAAAACACATAGCTAATGTTGAAAAGGAACACGAGAACAACATGCACGCAATTACAATGTCCTTTTAATTAATTACTTTGATTTCATTATCTTTTGTTTCAAGCACTACTGCAGATCCAGATAAGATATTACTGGCTTAGCTTAATGGTAGTTGCATCAATCCACTCATCAACTGGCTGGATTTATCCTCTGTGATTTGATGATCATCTCTCTCTCTGTGTGCGTGTCTCATCTGTGTGTTTTAAATTTATCTATAAATATTGAGCAGGGAAATGAGCGGCTAGCATTATAAAAATAAATCATAAGACAACTAAAACATGCAGAAAGCTTGGTATTATGAGGAGTACGGCCCCAAGGAAGTTCTCAAATTGGGAGACTTCCCGCTTCCTACTCCCCAGCATAATCAACTACTTGTCCAAGTTCGAGCCGCTGCCCTGAATCCTATTGATTCCAAGCGCCGCCAACGGACCCTCTTCCCTTCTGACCTTCCGGTGTGCAGTTGTAGATCTAGAAGATCATATAGATAATAATATTATAATTGTGCTTGCATGTGACAATAACATTAACCAGTTGTGCATGCACTGGAATATAGTTCTGCATAATCCTATAATAAGTGACATCATGCTTGCATTAATAAATTTTATATACTGACTGTACAGAATAGTTTTGTTTTGCATACGGGTCAAAGGTGAAGAGTGTGTGGTGTGTGTGTGTGTGTGTTTGTATAGTCTTGGTTATGGGAGAATTCTTCTTGCAATTAACTACCTTGACCCATATTGACATATATTGCCTCTCTCTCTCTCTCTCTCTCTCTCTATCTATATATATATATATATATATATATATATATATATCTGTCAACTTTGGTGCATAAAATTTGTTTGACAGTGAGGGATCTTAAAACTAAATTTTGAATTAATTCTGGCTGGTAAATAATAACAACTTTAAACTCCAAGAACAATAGATGCAAGTGGTGGATCGCAGTGCAAGCCGGAAAATACTTTATTAATTATGTTTATGTTCTGGAATAATATTTCGGGGAATGATTTCCAGCCTGACAACATTAAACAAATTTGAGAATGATATAATAGAATGTGTAATAATTTTTGCTGCTGTACGTGTGCTTTTACAGGCAGTTCCTGGCTGTGACATGGCAGGTATAGTAGTAGCAAAAGGTACGAGTGTCACAAAATTCAATATCGGTGACGAGGTCTACGGCAACATCCAGGACTTCAATGCAGAGGGGAAACTAAAGCAGCTTGGGACTCTTGCAGAGTTCATAGTTGTGGAGGAGAGCTTGATTGCAAAAAAGCCCAAAAACATCTCATTTGAGGAAGCTGCCAGCTTGCCATTAGCAGTTCAGACTGCTATTGAAGGATTTAAAACTGCAGGTTTCGAAGCTGGCCAAACAATCTTTATTGTTGGTGGAGCAGGTGGCGTCGGAACTTTGGTGATTGAGCTGGCCAAGCACTTTTATGAAGCCTCCCGTGTTGTGGCTACAACTAGCACCCCGAAGGTGGAATTTGTCAAAGAATTGGGGGCCGACATAGTTGTTGACTATAGAAGGACCAAATATGAAGACGTTGAGGAGAAATTTGATGTCCTCTATGATACAATTGGTAATTTTGTAACTATTCAACATACGCTACATTTAAGTGCTTTATAAACAAAAAGCTTTTATATAGTCATTTTTTAATTTCGTTTTCAGGTGACTGCCATAATTCTTTTGTGGTAGCTAAGGATAATGCCCCAATTGTTGACATAACATGGCCTCCGTCGCACCCGCGGGCGATTTATTCAAGCTTGACAGTCTCTGGCGAAATTTTAGAGAAGTTCAGGCCTTACATTGAAAGCGGAAAGCTCAAAGCCCAGATTGATCCCACCGGACCATTTAAATTTGAAGACGTTATTGAAGCTTTTCAATATCTAGAAACTGGAAGAGCCAGAGGCAAAGTTGTCATCTCTGCTTTCCCTTCACCGAATTTACTCGGTGTCAGTTCGTTTGAGAGCAAGAAAAATCCTACTCCTGAAGTGGTTTCTCAGCAAATGTCTGTTCACTGAGTACTTGCACTAAATTAATATTGTGAATTTATAGCCTTGAATACCCTAATAATTATAAGGAGTAATCATGTCAGTTCCATGGCTTAAAATAATTTGTTATTAATTATTATTTAATATATTATTCATCTTTTTATTTTAAAATAAGGATCTCTTTAATTTATAGTTTATATAAATTACTGATCATCATCTTAACCATTCCAATCAAATTAACCCGTCACTTTTTTTTCTTCGATGCAACACCACATGTTAGATTAACAACTGTAAATTATGTGAAACGTAATTTAGCAATTACCTTAAAATAAATGTGAAATATATGTAATATGTGCCCTCCTTGGTTGCCCTTGTTTTAATTCTAAATCACTTTTATTATATCAATAAAATTAATGAAATTGTTTGATTGGAGAATTACACGATTCGACTTTGAGGAAATTAAACTTGAAAGAATGAGAACAATTTGCTTGGAAAAACAACGAAAGTGACAAGGACAAGATGGAACCATATAAACAGCCAACGGGCCGGAAAAATGGTGCCTATATTCTGATAGTTTGTTAATGAATGGTTAATTAGCCTAAAACCTCAAGAATTAATTCTCTTTTTTCATTAAAATTAATCCCTTTGTTTTTCAATACCTAAATACAAAGACGACTGTTCTACATAAATTTAAAACTGAGGTCACCAATAATGCCACCGGTAACGCCGGTTCTGAATATTTCGCTTTCAATGATGAAAACTATGCCTTATTTTAGCATTATACATTAATACATATATAGAACTTGCGTAATCGAGATCACAATTCATCCTTACTCCTTCACAGTTTAAAATTAGAAAAAAAAAAAAAACATATGGGTATCTTCTTAATCATCTTTACCTTCACGGGATTTTCACTTCTCTTTCTCCTTTCAACCTTTTCTTTGCTCATACTCAAAATCTGCTCTGGCAAATCAATCAAAGACCCAAGTTATCCACCAGTAAACGGTACCGTTTTTCACCAGCTCCTCTATTTCAACAGACTTTACGATTACCAAACCGAAGTTGCCAAAAAGCAACCAACTTTTAGGCTTCTTGGTCCTGCGCAGAGTGAAATATACACAACAGATATAAGAAACATAGAGCATGTACTGAAAACAAAGTTCGATAAATATTCAAAAGGCAAGTATAATCAAGATATTTTGGAGGATCTTTTTGGCCAGGGGATATTTGCAGTTGATGGAGATAAGTGGAGGCAGCAGAGGAAGCTTGCTAGTTTTGAGTTTTCCACCAGAGTTCTTAGAGATTTTAGTTGTGCTGTGTTTAGAACAAATGCTGCAAAGCTGGCCGAAGTTGTTTCGGGGTTTGCTGTCACGGGTCGGGTCTTGGATGTGCAAGTAAGTAATTTTACACTAATAGCCCAATATTAAGCCGATGTCGAAGTAGGATATTATTCGTAGATCCTTATACTTCATTTATTTTACAAAAAATACAATGATATTTTATTTTGAATCAAATAGGTCCCAAACCCAAGTTGCAACGTGGCAATTTACCTTCCGATGACTTAAAAATATGCTATTTAGTTTAGTTGCGTGTTATTACATTGAGATGGTCTAAACTCAAAAGTTCAATATTATTATAAGGACTTTAGGTCACGGCAGGTATATTGGACTCTCAAAAGAAGATGAAGATATTATTTATTTATATTTATATATATATATATATATAGTATAAATAGTTCTTTTGATATAAACAGATTTTTTTTTAATTGAGAAAATATAAAAATTTTGAGATTTGAATGCTCTTGTCTATGTCTACAGGGGTGATCAAAATATCCACCCGATTTGAACTAATGTGATATGAGTTGGGTAATATCTAGTTCGGATATGAAATGGGATCAATCTTGAACATTATTTGATAAACCCAAGATTCAATCCGAAACTTAAAATTTATTAAAAATATTATAAAATATATGTTATTTTAAATATTTATATTGGTTTAACTCGTCTATTACATGAAGTTTTAAATATTTAAAGTCTATATTTTCATGTTTAATTTTCCTGAAATAATTTTAAAAATTTTAAAAATTATAAAAAAATTAAAAAATATATTCATATATAATATTTTAAAAAATTATAAAATTAGAGTATTTGGATCCAGCTCGGATCCTAGCTTTACGATACCCAAACCCGAACTCAGGTTTTGCCAACGCTACACGTCTGGTTGAATGTTGTTTTTGCGTGTAGGCCGTGTTGATGAGATGCACTTTGGACTCAATATTCAAAGTTGGGTTTGGTGTGGATTTGCATTGCTTGGATGGGTCAAGCGGAGAGGGAACCGAATTCACGACGGCCTTTGATGAATCAAATGCTTTGGTTTATTGGCGATATGTTGATCCATTTTGGAAGCTGAAAAGGATTTTCAATGTTGGGTCGGAAGCCTCTCTCAAGAAGAATATCAAAGTCATTGATGATTTTGTGCACAATCTTATTAGCACCAAGAGAGATCTTCTAGCCATGCAACAAGATAGCGTGAGCTAATATCCAATTGATATGTAATGCCGATTTAGGTTCTGATCATTATTTTTTAGATAAACTACTGAAAATTTATTTATTTTTTCTTTTTTATTTTTTATAGAATGCAAAGGAGGACATACTTTCAAGATTCTTACTGGCAAGTGAAAAGGACCCAGACAAAATGGACGATCACTACTTGAGGGATATAATTTTGAACTTTATGATTGCAGGCAAAGATACAAGTGCCAACACACTCTCCTGGTTCTTCTATCTGCTCTGCAAGAACCCTTTAATACAAGAAAAGATCGTGCAAGAAGTGCGAGATGTTACTGGCGATCAAAAGAATGAAGCCAGCATTGGTGACTTCGTTGCAAAATTAGCAGATGAAACACTTGAGAAAATGCATTATCTTCATGCGGCATTGACAGAAACCTTAAGATTGTACCCTGTAGTCCCCGTGGTACAAACAATATTTTACAAACAAGACTAATTTTTTTCTATCTTACAACCAATTAACGCTTTTTTTCTTTTAAATATATAATTACTTATAAAGACTTCAATTTTTGTTAACAAAAAGGATGGGAGGTGTGCAGAAACAGACGATACTCTTCCCGATGGATATAGACTGAAAAAAGGAGATGGAGTCTATTACATGGCCTATGCAATGGGAAGAATGCCTTCTATTTGGGGAGAAAATGCAGAGGAATTTCGACCTGAAAGATGGCTGGAAAATGGAAACTTTCAGCCTGAATCTCCATTCAAATTCATAGCTTTTCATGTTAGTGAATCCCATTTTTTTTTTCCAATTTTTTTTTTTTTGGTTCGGTGGGTATTTAGATGCTACAGATTGTTGTCAATATTTTAATTTTCTGCTTTCATCTGCAGGCTGGTCCCCGAATTTGTCTAGGGAAAGACTTTGCTTACCGTCAGATGAAGATTGTATCAGCGGCTCTTCTTCGTTTCTTTCGCTTCAAGTTGGCCGATGACACAAGAGATGTTACTTACAGGACCATGTTCACTCTTCACATGGATGGAGGCCTCCGTGTTTCTGCAATTTCAAGGAAGTTTCGATGAATTGTGTTGCGTGGATTTCATCACGTCATCTTCAATGCCTCATGCTAATCTAGGTCTGCAAAAACTTGGAATTTCCGTACCTTATGTTTTCACATTTTTAATAATAAATTGAAGGAAACAAAACAAAACTTTTGAAATTGTAGACTCAACACTTCCAAGGCTGCACTTTAAGAAGAGAAAAATTCATGTGAGTTATATTTATGTATCCGATCAATCACATTTCCACCCCTTTTTTTTTAACCCTGAACAAATGAGTCGCCCTATACTGCGGATTTTTTTTAATATGAAATTGGAAAATATTATTTTGATTAAAAGGAAAATTAGGTTACAAACTTTTGATTAAAACATAAAAAAAAAATTTCAAATATCTTTGAAAAAAAAAAAAGTTCTGCATAATTAATATGATATTTTTAGTGTTTTCGACGCTTGTCAGAGTTCGTTGTTGAAATTAAAATTTTCACATCAAATGGATGGTCCCATCAGCTGACCGGACGTGGAATCAGCAAGTCCAACCAGCGGCAACTCATTTTTCTCTCGCTCGCACACTCAAGAGAAGTGCGATAATTCTTGGCCGTAGTGCAATGAAGTTGATGAATATGATATGTCATCTGTCATATGGACCACATATGTCAGCGCCGAGTCATCGACTGTGACGGAAACAAAAGCCACCTTCTTTCTTCACTGACTGTCACTGAGCAATAAAGAGAACCCCAAAAAGCAAAAAAAAAAAAGAAAAAAAGAAAAAAAAAGAATCCCATGGATTTCCTCTCAATCCCTTTCTCCTTCAAAGCTTTAGCTATTGCTCTTGCAGTTCTTGTTGTCCAAATCGTCACAAAAAAATTGAAGCAAAAGGATGGGAATAAACAGAAGAAGTACCATCCGATTGGCGGGACAGTGTTTAACCAGCTACTAAATTTCAATAGATTACACCATTACATGACGGATCTTGCTGCCAAGCATGGGACTTACAGGCTGCTGAGCCCTTTTAGAAGTGAAGTTTACACTTCTGACCCGGCCAACGTTGAATACATGCTTAAAACAAATTTTGAGAATTATGGCAAGGTAGGTCCTACGATCCAATATTAGTATTTAAGTAAAATAATATTATTGTTCTAAGTCATTTGAAGGAAAATTTTCTGTGTCTTGAACTTGTGCAGGGAAGTTATAATTACAGCATTCTCAAGGATTTACTCGGGGATGGGATTTTTACCGTTGACGGTGACAAGTGGCGTGAACAGAGAAAGATATCAAGCTACGAGTTCTCAACAAAGGTGCTTAGAGATTTTAGCAGCGTGGCCTTTAGAGAAAATGTGGCAAAGCTTGCTCAACTACTTTCTGAAGCTGCAAATTCTGACAAGACACTGGACATTCAAGTGAGTTTAATTCATGTTTCATAGAAAGACTAAATTTCGTTTGGCGTTGACAAGTAAATTGAATGTGTAGCAACTTGTTTTCATAGGACTTGTTTATGAAATCAACCTTAGATTCGATATTTAAAGTGGCGTTTGGAGTTGAATTAGGCACCGTGTGTGGATCAAATGAAGAAGGTACCCATTTCAGCCATGCTTTTGATGATGCAAGTGCGATGACCCTGTGGCGCTATGTTGATATCTTTTGGAAGATCAAAAAGTTGTTGAATATCGGATCAGAGGCCATGTTAAAGCAAAGAATACAAGTGATTGATAGTTTTGTGTACAAAATAATTCGTAACAAGACTGATCAAATGCACAGCTGTCAAGAGGAATATATTTCCGTAAGTCAAATATTTTACAAGCCTACTTTCTATTTTATATGATAAAAGTATAGAGCGGCGATATGATTGATATGAGTATGTTGTATCGGTGAGCCATGCAGGTGAAGAAAGATGACATTTTATCAAGGTTCCTGCAAGTAACTGAGACTGATCCCAAGTATCTACGTGATATAATTTTAAACTTTGTAATTGCTGGCAAAGACACAACAGCAGCAACACTTTCCTGGTTTATTTTCATGCTTTGTAAGCATCCTGCCGTGCAGGAAAAGGTTGCACAAGAAGTGAAGGAGGCAACTGGTGTTCAGGACATTACAGGCTTTTTGAAGCTAGCAGACTGTATTAGTGAAGAAGCTCTAGAAAAGATGCATTACCTGCATGCAGCAATCAACGAAACTCTCAGACTTTATCCTGCAGTTCCGGTGGTAAATAATATTGTGATCCCTTTGAGCTATTACCATTGTAAACTTGTAAATGCCTCGTGATTTTTGGTATTCATTGATCTTTCTTCTTTTTTAATTTTTTTGGTGCTTGCAGGATGCTAAGATATGCTTCTCTGATGATACACTACCAGATGGATTTAGTGTTAGAAAAGGCGATATGGTGTGTTACCAAGCTTATGCAATGGGCAGGATGAAATTCATTTGGGGTGATGATGCAGAGGAATTCAAGCCTGAGAGATGGCTTGATGAGAATGGTATACTTCAGAAAGAAAGCCCTTTCAAGTTTACAGCTTTCCAGGTAAGTATGGAATGTAGATTGCTGATAAAACAATTTTCAAAGGTGCCTTCGGAGTCGTATAAGCTAAATTCAAATTTTTGCTGCAAAACAGGCAGGTCCAAGAATTTGTCTGGGGAAGGAATTTGCCTATAGGCAGATGAAGATATACTCAGCTGTCTTGTTAAGCTGTTTCAAATTCAGATTGAGAAATGTCGGTGAAACTGTCAATTACAGGACAATGATTAATCTTCACATTGATGGAGGCCTCCATGTTCGTGTCTTCCACAGATGATAAAGTTCTACCTTGTATGTCTTGCATCAAGACACGGATGAAACTTGGTTAAATACTAAACTGAGAAATTTCCAGGCCTCTACTGCCTATTGCATCAGAAATGAAAGTACTTCTTCACTCCATTCTGCAGTACACTAGAATCATAAAGACAAATGTGTGAAATAACTTCTCGTTTGATTGCCTTTGCTCAAAAGCTGAAGATGGATGCATCACAGTGATTCTGAATTTCTCACAAAATATACTATTCCCTGTCGTTAAATAAAATAAATTTATCATTTCATTTTTCTTTTTCCAGCTGGATAACAAGATTGAAGAGGCAATGTTAGCCATCAACCACAAATACTCTTTACAAATGATAGCATTTAGTCATACAAGAAGAGAGGAAAAAATGATCAACACAGTTGCATGTGCTTTAAGTAGTAGAAATCAACTACAATGATGGTGATGTAGACACAGGAGGAAGCTGGAGGCCAGGTCTTGAGGTCCATCCTTTTCCGTTCCTGTAAGCCTCTATTGCCTGCAAACGTAACCTCTCCTTTGAGGCATCAGTCTTCAATGCCTGAAAGAAAGAAAATGGAAAAACTTCTTAGTTTAACTGAAACATTATTTCTCTCATATAATTAATCAAATATCGATGATGCTACCTTAGGAATTGTTGCCAATTTTGGTGGAGCTTCAGCCACATCCCCAAACTTTATTTTTTCGCACCCAGGGAAGTCCAAATCCTCTTCTGTTTTAGCTTTCTTGTGTCTCTTCTTCTTTGCTTCCAAATACCTACATGAATTAAGATATAATTATCAATTATTTGACAAAAGCAGTATGCAATTGCTACATCATTTGCACCAGAGAAAATCACTTCTACATTCACTCATCCATCTAACTAATTGATTATATTTGCTAAATAAAGAAACAATCTTAATTAGCTTTGAAACAATGGTGGGAGATTCTCCGATACAACTTGGCTCAGTTAATTCTCAAATCTCATATTTCATTTGGTTATATGGAACAGAAGCTCCTTGACTTGGTTTCTGCTATTGATCTCACACAAAGATGTTGGCAACAATCAAGCTTCACAACAGATGAAATTATGTAATTCAATTTTCACTCAGTATCAAGCTAAATAATGTGCACGCACATACAGCTGGTGTAATTGATCGTATAGCAACACCCACATTCGTCTCTCTCGTGACACTGCCATTGTTCTCCTCTCATAGTTAGATTTTAGACTATAAACGTCCAAATTAATTCTGATATTCTGCAAACTAGTGGGGACGCAATTGATCTCCACACAATGTCAGGTATAACCTCATAGCCATAAAAAGTCCAAATAAAATAAAGACCAAGCAAATGCTTACTTTTTCTTGCGCTCTTTTCTTTTTGAATGGGTGCCTGAGTCCTCTAATGCCAGAAATCGCAGGTCCTTTACGTCCTTCCGCTTTCTCTTTTTCTTTCTCTTATCAGTTTTATGATCAAGCAAAATTTCACTACCACTCTCTATATGTCCCATCTCATTATCGCCTCCATTTTTAATCCCAGTTGATTCTCTCTTCGATTCATTCTCTCCGTTGTATTTCTACAAACATTACACAACATCATCAGAAAATCCAGTAATCATTTCAGGAGTAGTATCCAGAAACTTTTAAAAGCATGTCGTGTAAGAAACTAACTTTTCTAGCATCGGCATGTCCTTCAGAACTTCTCTTCTCGTCGGGATCGTTCTTTGCGATTTTATCAGAACCTTTAAAACCAAAAAAAAAAAAAATAAAATAAAAATATATATATATATAATAACTGAATAATAGAGGCAGTTCTAAATGTTTAAGGAGAACGGGAAAGAGCTAAATGAAAACAAACCGTCAAGAGTCGAAGTGAAGGAAATGAGTTTGCGAAGTTTAGAGGGCAAAGCGTCGACTTGTGAGGGATCAGGTGGCGGCGGGAGCCTGGTGGGACCTCCATGAGCTGCTAAGTAGTTCTTCTCTCGTCTTCTCCTTCCTTTGCCTCCCATCTCTATACCCAACCCAAATAAACCCTACCAAAATTTGTGCCTGCAGTCTGCTACGGTTAACTGTTTTCTATCCTTTCCAATTTTGTTATAATAACATTTGAGTCCCTATTGTTTAGTAGTTTCTCAATTGAGGATATAGTTTGTTCATGCATATTAAATAGCTCCTTACACAGGTGCCTCTACTCTACTGCTGGCCTGGTACAGACGAATTTTACAAGACTGGAATTCTTTCTTAACAGCCTAGATAGCGCCCGAGCTCCGTCGATACTTTCAAATCTGGAAAGTGGAAACCAATCTGCCTTCTGTATTGCAATCCAACAGCTAAGCACAACTGCCTGAAAATAACTTGTTAACAAAGAATCCTAATTCAATTACCATGCACTTTAGAGTAACATTACTTTATAGCAAACTGTAAGTTATACCTCTTACAGCCATAATACTGTAATAGAACTCATGAACAAACTACAGTACTGTGGTAGGATCCACAGTACTGTAACAGTAAGAGACGCATCTTACAGTTTGCTGTAAAGAAGACCTGCACTTTATCTAGTATATTTTTCCAGGAGAAAAATGAGGCGCAAGCCTTTTTCTTATCACGACAGGAAAGTTTTAAAGTTGTGCCAAATTTTGGATATATGGCTTTAATCGAACAAAAGGGAACCATGATAATAAGAAAATAAGAACACAGTTCATATGCTTATTTGAGTGATATACAAAATATACAAGAAACAAAAATGAATGCCATTGAATTTTCATTTACTATTCGGTCAAAAAAATTAATGGACAAAACTGAACAGCTTGAGCCTCCGAACGAGGTCATCAAGCTCAATCGCCAAAAAAAAAAAAAAAAAAATTGCCATTGCTCCAACAGTAAAGGAAAAAAAAAAAAATATCAAACCACGTAACATAAATATAAGAACCGACACTAATGGACACACAGGGTTGTCCTCACGTCAGATAGGTACATATGGTACATCTGCAAACTGGGACTCGAAAGAATCTGACTTAATCCACATTGGAGCAGCCTAAATGCCCTTGTTCTTCTTGTATCTACTTCGTGTATCTTCATGCTCTTTTCTCCAAGTAAATTTAGAATGTGCCTAAACCTATGATTTTATAAGGGGGCTGAGCCCATCCCCTTCCCATCCAAGCTTGAGCATTTGATCGACCACTTTCAAGCTCAACTGCAAGCATAATAAAGTGGATTCATAACATGTTTCAAGTATCATTAATACTTTGATCATAATGCTACAATCCTGTGACGTCATTAATAATGATGATGGTTAATATCACAATTGAAATCGCATAACACTAAAGATTTAGTGTTTCTTTTTTTGGGAAAATGTAGCTTTATAACTAATAATCACAATTGAATATATGAGAATTATCGATAAAAGAAATTTATGCAAATTCCAATACTCAACGTCCTGACTAATTGTCTTCCTTCAAAGGCTGAAAAAGTGAGGAAATTTGAAGCAGCAAGTGTTAGTTGCACAGGGGAACTAAGTCATAAGGGCATTGGATAAGAAATGATAAATCAAGAAATTGATTCACAAGATTACAATACAAGCACAAACAATTTAACTTACTGCCGGATCCGTGAATACTATCAACTGCTTATCAGCAGTTGAGACCAGAAGATTTGTGTTATCCTTGTTTAAAGCTACAGCAGTGATATCCTGTCCTTCCCCCAGCTGCAGTACATGAAATACCTGCAGTACAGAGGATTATTTGCTTTTTTAGCAATGGAGGAGCGGTTACACTCATCACACCAAGAAAGTGTATAAAACATTAAAAGCCAAATTACTCTGGCCCTCTGAAAAAAATGAATAACCCCATTTTAAACAAGTAGGGCACACATAGGTGTTTACATGCCTAATATGACACCTACAAAACAGAATGTCTAGTCCAAAAAGAGAAACACTATTATTCTCTTTCTCTCTCTCTAAGAATAAAATAAAATAAAGGCCCTTGTGCTCTTGTTATTTTCAGTAATAAATGTATTGTAGAAATCATCAAAAGTCTCTTGGCAGAGAAAGGTGGGGGCATGTGAATTTCATTCAACAAAATGGAGAGCATGGAAGAGGAAATCACGAAGCTTCCTTGACCTAAAAGCTTAAACTTTGTAAAGACCCAACATGTGGTAGCCTAAGTTTTCCATACCTTCAAAGTGTGCAGATCCAGGAAACAAATTGACGGCGATGGAACATCCAATCTGTTGTTATCCACAGATTGATCTGATGCCGAACCAAAATCTTCAGTCCCGGACTGCCTAGAATTTAGACCCTGGCTGTTAATGTAGGACCCATTATTAGCAGAACTTGAATTCACTGCAATCAGAGCACTATGCCCATCCACGGAAATTTCCATGCAACCAATGCTGCCAGAGAGAGGAAATTTTGCTCTAGCAACCAAAACCCCATTAAGGGTGAAGCTACTGAGAGTGTGCTGGAATTTGTTCCAGGTCATTATAACTCCTTCGGAGGACAGACACACAGCATGAGCATCAACACCAACCAACCGTCTGATCAAGCGGCCCCTTCTTAAAGAATGCAGCAAAACATCCAATGAATCAGAGCACGAAACAACAACTCCAAGATCTGAACTAACGCAACAACAGAGAATTTCCCTGTGGTGACCACGCAGAACATGTATGGGACCTTCAATACGGCGCCTTCTGCTTTTATCTGCTGATGTGTTTGCTGGGATGCTACCGCCAATTGAGTTGGCCGGTGTGCCTGCACCACTGGAAGGCTCTATGGTGCCAGTACGAGAAGCAAATGCTCTATGTATTCTCCAAAGTAGTATAGTAGTGTCCCGGGATCCTGTCACAAGGAAGTTGCTGTCGGATGAGAGTGCAAGACAAGTGACTGGAGCACAGTGCCCTGAAGCTGTTTCTAATGTTTTTGCTCCGTCAGATGAAAGTAACTTGATACTGCCATCGACATGTCCACCTAGTTACAATCCAATAGGTAAATAAATATCAATAATTTAGAACAATGAAAAGCAAATACATTAACATTGGCCAATCAGATTCAGAAGCAAGCAAAATATAAACAAGCAGCATCAACCAAAGTTCACCTACATGTTTAGTAAGAAATTAAAGTTGCAAAGAAATAAAAAATAAGGGACAAATCAACTGTAAATAAGTGGATTGCTTACCAGTAATAATTTCTTTATCATGTGTGATGGAAACTACGGCTGCGCTTCTAATTCCAGATGAAGCAAATGCTAGCGCCCGGGGAAAATGCCACTCATCAGCACCAGATCCACCTGGTCCTTTGAACATGCGCAAGAATGTTCCACTAGCAGGGCTTGCTGTGGCTTTCCCATGCTGAAAGAGGAATGGTGTACCCTGCCCATCGGGGGTGTTCGGTTGCCAGTTGTGCCGTGCAATATGTGCAGCTGGGGCATTCATATCAACAATTACAACAGTATCTGAGGATGCATGAATGGCAGCTGCAGGTAAGTTGCAGCGTTCAGGAACTGGAACAGCATATGGTTTGACCTCTTTTGGATTTCGAAAGATGGTCTGAAAAGAAAACTTGCAGTCAAGATTATTTCTATCAGTTAATAAACATTAATTTAAAGGAATATCCAACTAAAATGCTGGAAAGTACTGAGGGGAATTTCATATGAATCTCAAGGGTATGTATCCCAAATAAAAACAAATTAACAAC
This sequence comes from Aegle marmelos, assembly GCA_030449875.1. Taxonomy (NCBI): domain Eukaryota; kingdom Viridiplantae; phylum Streptophyta; class Magnoliopsida; order Sapindales; family Rutaceae; genus Aegle; species Aegle marmelos. Next base: position 1,530,338 of record JASUUL010000115.1, read on the forward strand.
ATGACCTCTGGTTATGCAAGTGCATGGGTTAGTTACTGTCCCAAGTAAAAAATAAAATAAAATAAAGAAAAAAAAAAGAAAAAACCCTCAATGATTCCACTAAGTCATAGGTAAGTCATCACAAGACATTATTATCTCACATAAAATTTCTCAACAGGTTTTGAAAGCCGCTGCCAATGGTGGATATGTTTTTTTTTTTTTTCACAGTATATGCTAATCCATATCAGCATAGACAAGCCAAAACCAAAAATAGAAATGGGTCAGCAAACTGGATCTGAAAGTTACCTGTAAATGGATAACATCTCCTAATGGCATCTTCTTCATGTGGGGAACAGTTAGAAGTTGGGAAGGGGTTTGACCAAAATAAGCTATCTGGTCTTGTGTAGCACGTTGTTGTACCTTTTTTAACGAAAACACAAAAGAAGAAGAATGAGCATCAAATCAATGCTGAATACACATAAATACCAAAAGGAAACTTACAGGATCTGAGATCTTATCAATATCAACTGTCCCCTCGTAAGTGATGTAGAAGAAGACATTATTTGCTGATATAGCCTCTTTGCCCCGTTGCTTATACCTAAATGTTCCATGCATTTGTAAACAGAATTAGGGAAAAGACTATTTAAAGAAGAAAAATTTTGAGCATTGGTGCAAGCTTAAACCAAAAACAGTAGGATAAAATTGAAAAACAGAACGAGGACTAATGAAAAGAAGAAATTGTCCCAGTTGGAACCTACCCAAATATGAGGTCAACCCATTCATGCAAATGTGCGGATACATAATCACTCTCTAAAGCCATTCGATGTTTATGAATGAAATCGACAGGATTTTCAGCCCAAGGTGGAAGTCCAACAGAATCTGTTACATTCAACACATTCAAAATTGGACAATAAAATTCATAAAATTTATTTGTCTTAACACAATGCGATAAGTACTTTACATACCAAGCTTTCCTCCTAATTGTGTTGTACCGAAATCAATTGAATTTTCATTTGTTAATATCTCAGGGAGGTAAAACAACTCAGGAACCTGAAATATAGAAGACCAAAAGGATATTGATTGAAAACAAAATGATTAAACAAAACCAGGTGAGAACAAGCAGATGCATGGAAGGAAATCTGATTGAAGAGATGAGAGGCAAAATTTTGGTAAGCTAAACAATGTAGTGCTTTTACACCATAAATCAAAGAAGCCATACCAATTCTTTCACGTCACTCATATCCTCAAGAACTCCATTCCAGGTAGCAGCTACATCCGAAAACATTCGATCTGCATGATCAAATTTTCCTCCTTGTAGTTGAATGGAAAGAGTTGTGAACGGTTCAACTCTAAAAAGATAATACAAAACCTGAAAAAGAAACACCAGCAATTACAAAGAGGTGTTACCACAGCATCCACATATTGCACTTCTCAATCATATAACAACCTACAACCATTGGACACTGAATTTAATTAGAATTAGCGAGAGAGAGAGAGTATAAATTTAAAAAAGTTCCAAGGTTGTTCATGAAAGTGATGCCTTGAGAATAGCTGTATGATGTTTATGAACTTCTAATGAGGAAAAGAAAATAGGAAAAAGAAGATAACTCTTTGAAGTTACAGAAGAGTACATCAGGACACTATAAAAAATCAAGAATATAACTATTGAAGTCAAATTAACAGCATTAAGTGCCATTGGCTGTTTACAGGAGATGAATGTCAGTATAAATAGACTGAAAACAAAAACCACAAGATCATTATAAGAAGCTAACTCAAAATTTATATTTGACAATATTCTGAACCATAGAAAACAAACGCCTTCTATAGACTTGTATATGCCCGATATAATACAATTTAATGTATTAAATTAAAAAAAAAAAAAAGAAAGGAAATAAGTGTCATGCCAGCAGCTCTTAATAAGCCGCCAAGACTCTAAACCAACCATATAAGATGAAAAGGGAGAGGAAAACCTACAGTTCCAGCACTGGAGTAGTGTGAACCATAATGGAATTTTGGGATGACAGGATCATCAAAACTAGAATATCTCTCCTGGAATTTTTTAAGCCGGTCTGGATTTAGTGCTCCAACAGGCTGCAAATAGATGGGAGGTTATAATGATAAAAGGAAAGAAAGCAAATCTACGTGTTCAAATCAAAATTTAAACAATGTTACCTTTGAAAGATCTCTATAAGAAGAAGGATTGGCAAGATCCAAATTCTTTGAACTGTAATCAGAAAGAATCCAAGGGAAAACTGGATACTGCAAGGAAACAAATGAACCTTAGTGAAACAAATGCAAACTACACTCCCATCTAAAATGAGTAGTTATTCACTGACCGGTAAAAAGTCCCACCTGAGTGATGTCATTATAGCTTCGCCCGGCCAGTGTATTCAACTGCATTAAGTACTCAAAATTGCTGATCTGTAAAAGGATTGTAATTCAACCAGTTATCGTCAATTTTTTCTTTATGTAAATTGAATTTTAGAAGTGAAATCAGATTATTGGGGATAGAAAAGCTAAAAATTGCGACATGTGATGTTTATTCTCAGTTTATACCTCCCACCTAGCCCAACGTTCCATAAGCTGAGTTCTCTTTAGAAGTTGCTCAGGCCTCTACAGTAGAAAATAGTTAATAAATTAATTGACGGAGAATGATAGAAGTTATGAAGCCATATGCTTACATTCATTGTCAACAAACCATGATCCCCAGAGGAGAAATACGTTTACGCTATCATGAGTTAAGCTTACTACAAAAGTATGAAGCACAACAAGTGCAAACCTGAGTTGCCAGATAAATATCATTTAGGTGAGGAGGGCGAGCTTGAACTATAGCTCGATATGCATTTCTTCGTCCCTCAGTACTCTGTGCAGTTTAATTAAAAAGAAAAGGGTAAAGCCCACAAATATAAGCCAGGAAACTTTAGGAGCCAGAAAGCATCAAAACACATCTTTTGCACCACTAATTTAGAATAAAATTTAAACTAAAAATAGAACAGGAAATTTCAGAAGGAAAATACCCCAAAATCAAAGAAGAAGTTTGAACGGTCAACCATAAATAGTTCCAGAGCACTTCTTCTCAGGAGATATCTGTAGCAGAAAGAATCCAATAGAACAAGACATGAATAACCAATGACAATGCAGTACAACATTAAGAAAAACATTAAAAGAGGCAACAGAATTACGAAAGGTATATTTACAGCCAATAAACATATTGGGGAGTAAAATATTCAAGTGCGGTCAAGTAGGGCATAGTTTGCAAATTTGACAAGACAGGCAACAAATATTCTTCGGAACTCAGTTAGTATTCACTTGGCGTATGTTTTCACAGATATGATGGAATTCAAATCCATCTTCCTTTTTCAGAAAATCCTGGGATACTAAGCAATTTCTTTCATTGGTTGGTAGGGCTAGTCACTCATTAAATGAATCTCACTCCAAAAAGAAACAGAAGTACAGTGTCACACCAAAAAGAGTTGCACTCACATAAATTAATAAAAAACCAAGCCAATGCTTATAAATTCATTCCTACATCAGAAAAATTTAAAGTACAAATCAAAATACTGGAAAACAGCATGCTTAAATAATTGCCAGCATCTAGGAAATGAAGGTATTGCAAAATTTTAACACGAGCATACCTTCGGCTATAGATTTGATGAAGGGAAGACATCAACCAGCTGCGATCCTTTTCTTGGTTTCTCAGTTCAGAAGTACCTTCGTCAGGGCTTTCAGTGTTATCAACTATAAAATTTATTCTCCGAGTCGTAACCTAAAAGAAAACAAACCTCATATGCTTGGTGACAGCTATCATAACAGAATGAATATGTTAAGGTTACAGTAAGCCAGAAATCAGTCTCCAGTTTTCGTGCTCAGGAAACAGAGAATGAGCAAAGTATTCCTATCTCATTCTCAGTGAATTGAAAATGGAAGAATATGCAGCCAGTGCAGTATTTCGGCATGAATGAGAGAAAAAAAAAAATTAAAAGAAAAAAAGAGATAAATGCAGGGTCTACTTCTAGACATCAGCCATCTCATAGTTTAATAGAAAATATATTAGTAAACCCTTAGGTCAGATAATATGTCCAGATCTCCACGATGCAAAAGACAATAAAGCATTGCATCAAATAGCTTCATAACCAAATGTTGAACCATAGATGAAAGATATTCAAAATTTGTAAAACTTACCTGAAATGTTCCTCGTATAACCCTCAAAGGTCGAACCATAGATGAAGGAAGCTCAAAAACAATTCTTTCGTCCAGTTCACTGGGAACATATCCAGGTAAAACTGCTGTGGAACTTGCAACCAAATCTTGGTCACAAGCAGGTGGAGTATTGTTAGAGTCTGCTGATGTTTGTAAGGTTTGCTCTGTTTTTTCAGAGATGGTTGACTGATCCTCCCCCACATGGTCTAAGTTATAGGCTCTATCATCTAAGTTACCATTTTCTGTTTGTTCATCATCTTCATTCACTGCCTCCATAGAGATTGCTTCAGCTGCCACAATTGGTGCATTTGACGGATTTATCACATTATCTTGAGCAGGTTTCCTCTCCATCTGATCTTCGTAATTAGCAGCAGCACCTAAATGATCAGAACCCATGTAATTCCTCCGCAAACATCGCCTCATTCTTGAGGAACTTTCCATAAAGTCTAGCTTCCAGAAAATCTACAAATTCATCCAGAAAAGGAAAATTCATGAGAAGATGCAACAAGGGTTAACACATTAAGATAACAGAATAAGTTGTTTCACAACGTACACGTGGAGGATTGCTTAAATGATCTTCAAATGGGCCAAAGAGACATCTCATCTCGATCAAACAATGAATAAGTTTGCGCCATGCACGCATTCCGGTGCACCAACGATGTCGTGAGATTAGATCAGCTTGACTTCGCCTGTCAATCTGAAGACCAAAAACTAATTTAACAAAGATGAAGAAGAAGAAGAAAATGATGTATCACACACAGCCTCTACAAGTGATGATAATCATCATGGAAAGCAGCAATCAAACCTCTGATCGTTGCATGTTTCTTGCTAAAGCAAAACTTGCAACTAGGACAGCAATAAATTTATATGAAAGAGCATTGAAATCTTTGCCATAGACTGATTTTGTATCAACAGGTTGCAGACATTCCATCCAGGCAACTCCCATGGCTTCCGATATATTCCATCTCTTCACACGCTCTGTATCACTAGCATTTCTCCGCTGTGCAGAAGTGGCCATTGCAACTGCACTGAGTCCTCTTCCAGAACCAATCTTTGCATTGCGCTCAAGGTCACGTGCCGCTGCCAAGGCTGCAGCTTTTGCAGAAGCCTTGTCCTTAGGGAGAGGGGATGAGTTGTTAGTTGCCTCTGAAGCTTTTTGAAAGCTTGAAAAGGTGTATAGCCTAGTTTGTTTTCTTTCAAGCAGAGAGGTATCGCGCCTAAGCTGTGAGGTTGCCACAGGAGCTGGGGCATCCCCACCAGCAGCACCGGCAGCAATCATTGCCAACGCCATTGCAGCAGGTGGTGATGCAAAAGCAGCAGCCCAAGGTGCAGAGATCATAGCAATAGCAGCCTGATTAGGAAAACCAGAATAGATAAAAAATACACCAACCATAACATCACAGGTTAAACAGAGATCAGGCAGAGTCAATGCCTAAAATACTACAACATTTACACAGATCAAAGGTTTGAACTCAGTCCCAAAAAAAAAAAATAAATAAAAATATCACGATGCTCAAAACAAAGGTAGATGGTAACGGGCAGGTGGTTTAGAAAGAGAGAGAGAAATGAGATGACATGAAATGACCTCTAGAGGCAGTGAATCAGCAGCCAATGCACGATCATCAAGAATAAGAGGATTCAAACCGTCAGCAGTTGCAAGTTCATGAATACCAGCTAAAAGTGGCCGCCACCTCCTCAATACAGCAACAAATGGTGGTAAAATAGCCTCAAGATACTGTTTACGAAGTGGCTTTCGGTCCCTGCTCACAGAATGCCATACCTGAAAGATACATCTAATATTAAAGGGATCACAGTAACAACTATCAACATTAAGACAAACAGAGTACTGATTACACATTATGTGGAAGGGAATAAGCACAGAAACTTTCAATGGGAATCTTATCTTCCAACGAAGATGAAAATAGTTGAGAGCTGAACTAAGAAGCAAATAGTCCATTACTAGAACATGGAAAGGTAATTCCAAGGAGAACTGACCTCAGAATAGAGAACGCAAGAAGCAACCAGCACTCTCTGTCTTTTTGAATCAGAAATGGGCATATTCAAAACAGGTGAGAGCACACTGTACATTCCAAAATGAAATTAGTTTAACCGCGTGCATATATATGAAATTTGGACAATGCTATAACCCAGGACAACATATAATTAATTCCAAAATATAAGAAACAATGCTATAGCCCAGGATTGTAAACCTTAATTAATTGCAATCACAGGAAGATTATTTATGTATCAGAAAATCAAATGTAACTTGCAAAAAGTTTCAAGTGTGCATTTTTCATGATTGAGTAAAACACATTTTAAGTGAAGATAACTAAATTAGGAATCATGCCCACAACAAACATATTCATTCAGATTCAGTGTATGAATTTTTACAGCTAAAGAGCTCAAAGATTACTCCCATGGAGCTAATAAATGTCTATGATCAGGACTTTTAAGGCATCCAACATTATGATTCAATTCTTCTAGGGAGAGATAAATGCATAGAATTCATGGAAACTAGAAAACACTCTGGTACTAATACCTCCACAATAATGCAGATCTTGGTTTTCTAGACGACAGTAGAGAACTATTATCTAAGGACCCAATGTTGCTCGCTTGTCGATATAATCCTTCCAACATCTCATCTTCCATGTTAACATTCCTCATCAACATACTGTCTTCACCGTTGTCCTCTTCTCTCATTGAAAGCAGTGCCATACGAAGCATGCATAAGAAAGGTTGATCACTATCCAGCAACTGGTAAAGTGCTGCCATTCCTCCCATCCCAGTACCTGAACCTCCGCCTATACCCAGACCGCCACCAAGTCCAGACTCATCTAACAGTAATGCTTGAAGCATGGATACTGACTTCTTTACCAAAGGAAGCTCAATCCAGCTTCCATTTGCATCTTTTTCCAACAAAGAATTCCATGAATCCCAGCCACTGCCACCACCACCAATCTCAGATGATTTTGATGGAAGGGCAACGCCATACCAGAGCCGGCTCCTATATTTCCAACCCTCAGCTAAATCCATAGCATAACTCCCATATGACACAAAAGCACAGGAAACAGATTCATAAGGTTCAGCTGCTGCTGCAGCAGTAAGACGTTCCATCACTGCGGCAGATATCTGACCATTTGCATCCGCCATTGAAGCAAGGACCTGATTGGAATCTTATTAGAACAAGTGGAGTAAAATAAAATTTGCAGTTCTTTAAAGGAAAGCATTTAACATGAACCAAACATCCTTCTATAGGAGCTGGGCTAATTTGACTTGAACTGAAAATCTAATATGAAAAATCCTGATGGAATTCCTGGTTTGACTACTGAATTAAGGGTGCCCCTTCACATTTATTAAAGTTATTTCCCATAGGTATTTTAGCACCTAGTGATACATGATGTTTGAACCTAGGAAAAATCCTAAAATGTCCACCTTTAAGATTTACACAAGCGAGGTTGACATGTTATTTACAAACATGGAAATAAAAAATGGATAGGCATACTTTCAAGATGCACAACTGCATCAAAAACCAGATATTATTAATGAACAAATTCAATACGTAAAACAAACAAACAAACAAAAAGGTTTTCTTAGACTACTATATACATACATCAAGCGGGAGCCCACTAGAGTCAGATCTGCGATCACCCAACGAATCCAATGATTCTGCACCAATTGATGCTGACAAACTTGAGCGGTTATTCAGTGGAGAAACTAAAGAAAGAGGAGACGGAGAAGCATCCTTTTTTCTAGACGCACAAGACAATTTGCTCTGTAGCCGTAAATGATCTTCAACAAGCATTAGAATCACAATTGCATTCTCTACCAAAGCTACGGAAAGCTGAGCTGCATTCCGTGCTTCTGCCTTCGCATCTTTTGGTGGCAGACCCTCTGCAGCAACACCAGCAGCAGCTGCAGCTATAACTTGAGTCTGCAAAAGGAAAGCTGGATGTAGACATTAATCCAGTTTTACCATTCATTCAACCAATGCATGAAAAAAATAGAGGATTGAAAGTCATCATTCTTATCTTTCAAGGATGCTATGATGGATAAGTGGAAAGACCATAAAATTTAAAATTAAGAAAGGAAATTCGTAGTGGCCAAGTAATAGCTCAATTAATTTGCATGATGATGAAAGGAAAAATTGAGGAGAAAATGTTAAAGACAATAGCTTCCTGGCTTCATGATGTAGATCATCAAATAAAGTTTAATGATGGAACTTCAACCCACAAGTTCATAAATATTATAACTACCAATTGAACTTTAGCAGTCTCATTTTAATAGATGAAAATTTATAGCAACTCATATATAATTTCTGACAAGCAAGACAATGGTGCTTGAAAAATAAAAATTACCTGAACCTGAAGTTCTCTGGTAGCAAAATCCAGCAAGCTACCCAAGAGCCTTCTTTTATATATGGGCAAAGATTCCTCACGTCTTCAAACCAAGGAGAAGAACCATATAAGAGAATCAAAAATCAGATAATTAGTGTAATTTTGCATTGAGATGAACAATAGTTCTTTGAAATTTTATTTTCCTAGAAAGAAATAAACTTATTACAGAAAGCTTTTCTGTCATTTGCAAACCATGCAGAAACAACTCCAGACAATTAACAGCAATCAGAATTTCTATGTATATATAGAGATAAATTTCAACACAAGTAAAGGAGAAACATAATGTTAATTTTTATACTAATAGCTTGTTCCAAGAAATGATGGGTTTCCGTTAATACCTGCAGGTCATAATTTAAAATTTCATAACTTTGCGCCATTTTTTTTTTTAAATTAAACACGCATGCACACTAAATGAGACTAGAACTCAAGACCTAGGTCTTACTAAGGCTGCCTACTAACCAGCGGAGCTAGACCTTTTGGCCTCAAGGTCACGCCCTTCGTTACTCGTGTTTTAAGGAAATCTATTCTCTATTTGAGAACTAAAAGTTACCTCTTATTTTTGCAGAATCACTGTTCACAAACTTTGTATTCAATTGAAAGAGTAGCAATGCAATATTGAGCACCATCTACAACATGGATATTCATGTTTGTGTACGACTAAATAAATTTCCTAAACGATTTTTTTTTTTTTTGGGGGAGGGGGGGGGGGTAACAACAATTCAACAAATATTTGCCGCTGAGAGTGGATGCAAAACTGGGTGGTTTTGTAACTGATCAGTCTCTACCCTGCTTTGTGGCAAATAGATTCATTAAAAGCCTATCTAAAGAACTCAAAAAGAAATTGTTGAATGCAGTGCAATAGCAATAAAAGTTCGTGAAACAAATTGAAATATACTATGATGAAGCAACCAAATTAAATAACAAGGGGGAACTTTAGGGAAGCTGTAGCATACGACAATAATACCTAGTGCGTTGTTCTCCAGTGCTAGATCCACCCACAATAGAAAGCCATTCTGCACAATGAATTGTAGCCTCAATATCCTGCAGAAGGGAAATAAAATACAGAAAATAAATAAAACTAATTTAGTTAGATTAAAAGGCAAGACCAATCACAAACAAACTAATAAGGTTCTTGAAATCCGCATGCAATTATTACTATAATAAACACAACTGAACTCAGATTCAAATCAGTACAAAATGAGGACAATTACGTGAATCCTCTTGAATCGTTTTTACTTGATTTACATAAGTATCCTCCACTGATCCCTGGCAATGATGTCCGCGCCCATAACTTATGGTTTCTTTCTTCTTCTGGTTACCATTGACTTGCATCAAAGGACTCCTTGTTTTGTTGTTATTATACATCTATGCAATGATGTCCTTTCATTGATTCCTCCTAAATTGCATTGATTTATCCTAAAGATTTCATTTCAATTGAAATTTGGTTATTCTCCATGTATGAGGATTTCCGCAAAGCATCCATGGCTGAATGGTTAAAGCGCCCAACCCATAATTACCGAATTTGTAAGTTCAACTCCTACCGGACACACGTCAATGGGTCCCTCCAATAAGTCTATTGGAATCAGCTCTGTATAAGTGGAAGCTCATCATCTATGCATAATAAATTGTTGTGGTAATTGGTATATTCATATCATAACATATGAATAATAAGAACTAGCATTCGTATTGAGACTTGAACTCGTAAGGAAGAAAATGGATTTATAGATGGAATCAAAGATAGAGTTTAAATACAAAAGTATTTGGTTATTGTGGAAAAATCAATATACTTCTAATGTCAAATCATGATCAATTAGGACAGAAATAAAGCACTAAGTCGAACTCTTCTTTGGTGTCAAGGTAATAGCTATTAATAATAATCAACTCCCCTAAAAGGGTAAAAGAATGGGAACTATTATGACAGATGAACCATGAGTTTCAATCATCTTCTCAGGAACAGGTTCCATCTCTACCATTTTTGAGAAAGACATCCATTATACCTTCTATCTTCAATTATATTGCCACTTCTTTCACTGTTGTTGTGCTTGGCCAGTGACTAAATCAACTTGGAATACAAGACAAACTAGTGGCTCTTCCCTGTCAAGCGATGTTTAAAGAGTTTGCATGCAAGACTCAACATTCTGCCTAAGTATTTTATAACTATGCTATTCACTAACTGTCTATTTTGCATATATTTCCATCCCGTGATTTTTTTAATTTTTCTAAGTTGTACTTGTTTTTCCTTCACTGTAAAGTGAGCTAACCGTGTGTATTTGGATTGCCAGCCTTTGTTTAGATAACCAGCAGCATAGGATATAGTTTCATGGTTATAAGAACATGTTCAACAGAACATAGATAAACACCTTTTAAAAACTAAAATGCCTAAGCTTGAACATGATGGTATTATCAGAACCAAGAGCTTTAATAATGCAAACAACAAATTCAACCTGGCCCATCATTTTCAAATAATTGCAAATAAAAACATATTTGTCAGAACATGCACATCTGTTTGCAAGCTAACACGTCATCCAACTTAGGGACTGGGGACAAGTAACAGTCATTAAACAGGTTAGTGTTTTGGTACATGTGACGTTCTAGTCACTAAGCACATATTTGTATAACCTCAAATGTTTAGTACGTTATAATGACAGTTAAGCTTACCTCTTGACTCTGAATGATATTCTACAACATCACTTGACTTGCGGGATTTCTAACTTGGCACTTTGAACTAAACCAACACTAATTTATAGAAATTAGAGGATTTTGTTTCAGGTTCAATGGTTTTAGACTCAATTCAATGCAAGCCAAGCAAAAGGAGAGATCAAGGATGATATACAAGAAACTATAGCAAACAGACGTGTCCATCTAAGATTATTACTATAAAGTATAAAAGAACAATCAATCTTACAATTCTATGAAGGAGTCAAGATTGACATTCTTTGAGGAAAAGCAATAAACAACGTGAATAGAATAAGGAAAGACATCAACCTTCCATCCATCCTTTTGGCGCATTGAATGTTCCAGCATGATTATGAGAAAGTTGTGTATAAGGTCCTCTATGTCCCCCAAGCTTGGTGAAGTAGACTGTTTGTTTGTACCCATCTACAAGAACAAGCAATAGATATAAAGGTATGCATGACAAGCAGCTCGTGTGCATAAAAAATTTTACATGATACTAAATTCAAGAACTTTCATAATCTAACCAAACCTCACCCATGCAACTAAAAACTAAACATGTGAAGATAACACATTGAGAGAGAGAGAGATTCACTGAGATTACCTCATAGTTAGAGATAAGAATCTCTAGAATCCACTCGGGCCATTCCTCCATCATAGTCAGACTATTTCTGTTTTCTGGATGACTACAAGCTAAAATCAGAAGGTCCTGAAAATAAGCAGAGGAAAAGGAGACATTTTAACCTATTGCATCAGAATAACAAATGCAAGCCATCAATATGTTTTCAGGATACAGAATCCAAACAATACCTTCCTCCCACACAATTCACTTAAAGAACTGAGATACTGAAAATAAGACATTTCAGTTTTCTAAACCATACAAAAGGGGCACATAAGCAATGTGAACATATATATCAAACAATAATGATAGGGATTCCAACATTCAAGTCCCAATGCTATGTGTCACTCATCCATTGGGTGAGTGACATAAAATTACTTACTACTCTATTCTATCATCCAATAGATGAATGCTATATCAGTTGTGATTCAAAAGTTAGGATCCCTAGAATTATTCTTCTTGAAATGATACAAAAAAGGTCAGTAAAACATGAAATTTAAAAAGTAAACGAAGTAGCAACAATTCTAATGCTATTTACTGCTGAATTTAAATTCATTAAGCTCATGCATCATTAACCCTCAGCTGTAAAATTAAGAGCCCATGAAACACTAAGACAGTTGCTTCATTGTCTCCATCTACTATTAGTTTGGGAGGTCTAATAAGTATGATTTTCTTCTAAATAAATTAAATAGCATTTGTAATGCAATAAATGCTCAGAATTCATGTTAGCCTCTTTGGTAATCCACATTCAAGTCATAATTACAGGCACAACCAAATTCGAATATAATTCAGAACATGATCCAAGGCTCACATATACACCAAAACTTATTTTCTTTTTAGCTTGGGATTTCAAACAGAAGACTTACATTCAACAAATATTCACACATACACACACTCATGCAAAAAGATTAGAAACAAGAAAGCATTACCTGTAGTGCTCGACTTTGCAAAGCCCTAGATGCATATGGAAGCGAATGCAAAAGAACCAACAAAAGTTGTGAATGCTCAAAGCGATGACGAGAATCATAAAAGTTCAAACCATCCTCTGTTGCTACAGCTGAAGTATTCATCTGTGAAGAGGGAAAACAAGCAGATTTAACATGAAATATATATGACTTTAACCAAGCACAAGACATCAAAATTAACCTGCCAGATCTTAAAAATATGAATACAATGTCATAAAACTACAGCAGATCATAATGGAACTTTTATTAAGAATATCAAGGATGCATGAACAGGATACTGACATTTTCACACCATTCTACCTGACAAGTTTGAGGGTGCTTAGTAATAAGCGCATTAGCATATCTTCAGCAAACAGCAATAGTGATAATTACAGAAACAGCTAAAAAGATTCCCTTGTTAAAATAATTTCAAGCTTAAAAAAGGTCCCAAAATTCACGTCTAGATCATTACATTATTGATGGTGGAAGATCACTAACAATTATCTAAAATAGAACAGAACAGGTCACACAAATGGAGAACAAACATTAGCTTCACTCATAAACTTAATGTTTCAGCATAAAAACATGTGTCCTTGGACGTATATAATAGTTCAACACAGACCAACAGACCAGGCTATGGAAAGCAGAACATGTCTAAGCCATCAGATACGTTGGCATATGTAGTATGACAGGCAGAATATGGAACTTCATATGCCCTTGATGCAGAATATGGAACTTCATATGCCCTTGATAAGTACAAATATGTATGAAGATTTAATATGGTCGTGTTGTCAGAACAAAAAAAATCAATGAATAAAAATGAAGCTGAGGTAAAGAAGATTATGACCTACCGAGGCTCCCAATAGAGCTGTATAGACATTGCCAGTCATAAGCCTATTTGGTGCCACTTGAAAAGCCTTCTGCAAAGCAAAAAGTAGAAGAGAAACTTTATCATCAAACATGGTACCGCCTCTGTCATGCAGCCCAATGCTCGGGAAATTGCTTGTCACATCAGACGGAGTAGATGAGCCAACTTTCAGATGCCCAGCTGATATCAGAGCACCCAAGAGTTCAATAATTGCAACAATGATGCCATCACTTTTGTCGATATTGTAAACATTATTTCTCGCATTATCAGCACTGATTGAAAGACTTATACCACCCAAATCCTTGATAAAAGGATTTTCAGAAACTGAAGATGTCCTTTCAATTTTCTCAGTGGTGGAAATGGAAACAGGAACTCTATCAGTATTGAAGGGCGGAGATTCAGAATCTCTCTCCTGAGAATCACTTTCCTTTGGGGATCCAACAATATCATCCTCACTTCTTTCCAAATTCGCACATTCGGAGTCTGGTTCAGCTCCCTGTATAGATGGGCTTTCATCACTTTTGGTTGCTGGAACTGGAACACCATAGTCACCAGCTTTAGCTTCCTTTTGCAGCAGGACGAGAAGTGATTCTATCCCGCCAGATGCTATAAATATCTCGGCAAACGCCTGAGCTCTTGCTGTATTTGGCTGTACTACTAGCCTGTAGATCAGATGCAGCACTCTGGCGACCTAAAAAAGAAATAGACAGGGCTCATTTCTTTCAACATGAATGCTCTGAAAAAAACATTGAATGGACAACCATTGGCCGATCATCCTCTAATCTCAAAGACAGAAATCATCAGAGAGGAAGAGAGTGGAGAATATGAAAAACATCATTGTCAATTTACCCTCAGAATAAATACACTTATACAAGGTTTTAATTCAGAAAAATACCCAGCTGATGCAAAACATGTGCACTTATTGAGAAAAATAAGATAGTGTCCTCAACAGACCATTTAGTGTCTTTATGCAGTAGGTTGTTCAACATTTCCCTTCTAAATCCAAAAGCATCAATTGGTTGAAAGTGCCAGATAATTAAAACAAGTGAATACACCAAAACTGGTTATACAAATAAAACAATATCAAGGGTTACAGACATAACATAACTTCATCAAAATATAAGCAACTGTATAGCAAATGCACACATGTTTGACTACATCATTTTGAAAATCAGTACAACCACTAAATTAGATAGGAAAGTTACACCAATCATAATTTAATGCCAATGTCAGCAAACTCAACAACAGAAAATTAATGCCCAGGAACAGGGGAAAAAACAATTTAAACGCAAATACGTGCATGTGCTGCAGGTGTTCGTAAACATATATACACACATTATTGAAGATGCATTTTTGTAAACACAGATGTATGAACCTGAGTGTGACAAGAGGGAGAATAAACTCTGGGAGCATTGAGCAATGCATAGATAGCATCTTTGGTACAAAAGAACATCCTAGTAACTTTACCTGATTGGGCTGTGGACAGTCAACCAGGAAACCAAGTAACCGACAGACATCATCTGCTGCCAATGAAGGAGGAGTTGCCCCTATTAGAAGTTCAATTATCACCAGAAGTTCATCAACCAAAGCATTTACTTCACCCATTGGACGCATAGCCTCATCTAAAGAAAAAGTATTGACAGAATCCTTTTCACGAATTGTCCAATAGCACCTTCTGCAGCCATCAAGAAGCATTTGAATAGCGTTGGCATCTCGCATTACTGATGACTCTGTGAAAACCATATCTGCTAGTGATGACAGAAGTTTCTTTTGAAGTCCATAGCTGCATAAACTCCATACTCTCAGGTCAAGTAGCAATGCACTGAAAAGCTGCACTTTGAGTGCATGATTACTCTTTTGAGATTGACAAAGTGAGACAACTGCTGCTACAACTTCCTCATCTCCTACACCATTATGCTTTCCAGCCCCAAGTGAAGACAAAGTTTTCAGAAGATAATTTAAGATTCTTGACAAAACCTCAGGTCCTTTGGTGCGAATCAACTCTTCATTGTTCCCAGGGTGTTGAACCGCAATGGAAATAATTCGGAATATTGGAGCAGCCAATGCAGCAGTTGCCAATGACAAAGGAAAATTTCCAGGATGTGGTTCCAGACTTTCCTTATGCACATTGCCAACTGTCAGAGTAAGCAAAGACATTGGGCCTCCATAAGCCAACGCCCACAAAGCCTCCACTGGTCGCATTCGTGTAGCAACATGGACTTGCCCGAGAACTTCAGCTGGTCGTCTAACCATGCCTGAATATCATTACATTTAGGTGTTATAAGAAAGACGTGGTAGGCGCCTCCGAAATCATGCCAGCATTTAGCCTTCTAAACATCAAAATCTTAAGTAAAAAGAGCAGCAATAAAGAAAGAGCAAAGAGACAGAGAAAGCACAAAAGCAAGTGAGGCAAGAGAGTGAGAAAAGAAGGGCAATACACACACACACACACCCCATCCATCCTATTATTTATAAACTCAGAGAAAGGAGAAGACTTAATAGAACTTTGAGAGAAACCATTGTATGACATATTAAAAGTTTCTCACTAGCAAAGGAATCTCAAATGAAAGAAGTATTGACTGGAAATAATTTATCAGGCAGAATGTCACTTGATAAGTGAGCAAAGCACTGCATTTGCATTGACATTGTGTTTGAATGTATCCAGAATATCTTAGAAAGCATAGAAAGGATTCAGACACCTGCTGCACCCGAAGGAGAAGCATCAGGACAGTATCGCCCACTCAGCAACAAGGGATGGTATAGCAGATGAATGTGGCCTCCAATTTCAGCATCTAAAAGGGAGCTTTCCTCAGCCATATTTTGTAAATAGTCATTTGTGGCCAGCCAAGGAATTCCTGCCCGGTGACCAAAGGAAGGAAGCACATCCCCTCCTCTAGAAGCTAAACGAGCCATCCTTTCTGGGCCAATTGACTCCTTAAAGATATAAATAGGCCCCATCTCAGCAAACAAAGGACATTGACGGCGACGACGTTGCAAACCAGCAATTGTAGGAGGGGGATTTGTCCCAATACAGCAAAATGCAAGTGGCTTGGAAATCCGAGGGAACTCAAAAGGACGGCTTTCATACAAGGATCCATCAATATATAATCTCAGCTCAGTCTCGGCTTTCCCAAGAAGTCCTTGCTTGCAAGTATGCTCAAGACCAATAAAATACCAGCACTGTGGCTTAAATGCATGAGTAAAATGCAAAGAAGCCTTCTTACCCTTTCCACTAGCGGTTTCAACAACCAGAAACTGAGCATGAAAGTATGCCTCTATCCCCTGATTATCAGAAGTTAAAAAACTGAATAAACGTGGCATGTGCGCTGTTCCTTCACCAGCAAGGGCACTGGCAGCAGCTGCAGCTGACATAGCTGAAGATTTTCCAGACTTGGCCGCCGCAGCAGCAGCAATGGCAGCAGCTGCAGTTGCTGTGTTTAAAGTGTCTGCAAATGATTCAATGTAGATCCACGTTGCTAATGCATAACCATTAGTAAATGGCCAACGGCTCTCCCCTGGACCAAGCAGGCCAGAGCTTTCACCATCAAACTCGAAAGTACATGCCGGTCCCCTTGATTCCTTTCCAGCCATTGCCTTCTCTAATGACAGCATTAGGCGAGTTGCCCATGCAGTAGTCAGTGTTATTGTAATGACTTGAAGCCATCTATGCAAGTCAACAACACCAAGCGAATGCCCAGCCAAGTACTGGATGCAATAGCATAACGGAGTTCCATCCCATCTAAATTGGTCTGTTGAATTGATATCCTGTGTAAATATATTCTCTGCTGACCTCAAAAGCACTCCTAACAAACCAGCCATAGAGCACATTGCCCTATTCCTTGTGCAAGCCCTTAATATGGCAAGCAAACCCCTAACCATCCTTGTCCTAGGGGACATGTATACCTTGCTGTCAGCAACCCAAGGAAGCCAAGGAATTAGATCACCTGCCACAATGGCAGCTCGTGAGTTTAGCATCACACTAGGAGGATTATTATCCTCATCTTCAAAGCTTTCAACACCACCCATAGTGGCAAGAAGGGAATCTACAACCAAAAAAGCAATGCTCTCAGCTTCCTCCCCTGTTCCAAAACTCTCACCACCACTCACAATATTCTTCAGTTTGTCCAAGCTTTCAGGCTTCCCCATTATAGCAGAATCTACTAGATGCAATAACTCTGGAGAAACGTTTGGCATAACAGTTTTAGGCTTAGGTTTCGGTGGCGAACCCATGGGAGAGTATCCAACATCCCCATAGTAATAAGAATCAAGACTTGTTGATGACGTTGACTGCTTAATTTCATAACCTGTAATCTCGGGTCCATGGCTCGAAATGCTACGATCATGATGCGATTCAGTCATTGGCGAAGAATCATATTGACTCTGTGAGGTGTCTTCAGTCTCACCATAAAAGAATGCTCCATTATCTTGATCTTTTAATGATACTTGTTCAAACTGGTCATCGTCTACTACCGTAGATACAGAATCAGCCTCCAGTAAAACTACACTGTTGCTTTCCCCAGCACTACTGGCATTGATATTTTCTTGATTAGATGTTTCTACTCTATCCTGTACAGCACTAATCCGTTGAAGAGCCTCAGAGTCCTTCCCAGAAGTTTCTTCAACCCTCTTACTTTTCTCTTCTTCTTCTTCCATTGTGCTCTAGCTTTAATAAAACTAGCAAGTAGTCATATAATTTACACACCAATGCACCTATAAAAAGTTACAATAACTGAGAACTGACTACAAGTTTAATTAACTAGAAATACATGATCGATGACAGTTGAAATGCTGCAATAACCATAACACAATTAAGTAAAAACAAACAGAAAGAAACTCAATGCAGCTCAATTTTAAGAAATATGCTTATACTTCAAGCACCAGCAGGATACATCATGATTAATTCAAGATTTACATATAAATTTACACATAACAAAGTATTCAAAAAGAAAAAAGAAAAAAAAAAGAGTAATTGGTCCAGTTAGCCTCCTATTTACCTTGCTTCTTATCCTTATTAAAACTTATGAAGTAAGAAATACAGCAAGTTTGATCTAGCTAAATTTAAAGAATATGCAACAAAAGAAATATAACGTTCACAACTAAACTGACCGAAACGTTACTCATTAGGTTACTTTATCACGCATCTGTTTGGAAAAAAAAACATTATGGTACAGTATTGCCATAAACTCAAAATCAAAATATCACAGATCCAAGGAAACACGAAAGAGAGACCAGCTTATAAATGCACATATTTCAAATTTTGTATACGATTATTTATTGACAAACAGAATAATAGATCAATGCATTAGATCGATCAAGTGAATAAAAATGCGGAATGTACAAGTACGTATCTACTGCATACATAGTGAGAGAACCAGTCGACGAGCACTGATCCAACGTAATTTGAAAATAAACTACTGAAGAAACTGCAAAGATTTAATTTTAAAAAAAAAACCGGCGAATTAGTCTTGGTAATTTAAAAAAAAAAGGATTGAATAAAATGTGACAAGAGAAGAGGAGAGATGTTTAAGTACCTTTGGAGATTGCGACAGGGACGAGCGAGAGAGAAAAGATCGATCAAGAAACGAGAGAGAGAGATGTTTGAGAATCGGAGAGGACGAGAGAGGAGGCGAGTTGGGCGCGGGAGCAGTGGGGGATTTAGTAATATAGGCCCTGTCGTGTGGTTGCCCAGTCAAAAACATTTGTAGCACACTGGCAGGCCTAGGCGAAGGGATTGTTAATTTCTTCTATTTGCACACTACCAAATTCCTCCTGTTTGTTTTCATTACGTTCTAATTTTTATCACCGTGGGAAACATCTTTGTTTTATCTTAACTTTCACGCTAGGCAAAATCAACGATGTTTATAATATTTATTAAATTATTAGTTATCATTTCTCATTACATATTTCATATTTATGTGTGCGTGTTTGTTACACAACCTTTTCTTTCTTAGTATTCAAAACATTTATAAAATAATTAGCTGCCGATAAAAAATAATTTATCAATTAGTTATGGATTGTTTATCAATTAGTTAAAAATAATTTATTACCATTTTACACTTAAAATCCGGATTAAACCGAATTTATCGGGTTGATGCAAAATGTTTAAGGAAAGAAACAAGGGAAAGCACATGCTTGTCATAGTGGTGCGGAATCAGCTGTTGGGCTTTAGCCAGACATAGGATTAACTAAATATACCCCTTATATGACTACATCTAGTGGAGTCTCATTAGTTGATTGATGTATTCGGTAATGGTCATCCTTCGAGACAAACGCTTTGACCGAAATCTCTCCTGGCTACACTTAAATTTCGTTAAATAAAAAGGAAATATCACTACTGGAAGTTATTGTTTACATTCTTAGTGTTTTGAATATATCTTTCTAAGTCATAAAAAAGTTATAATGCTAAGATCTAGTATTAGTATTCAGCATGGAATTGGAAGAAGGAAAAGTTGGAAGAGTTTGAGATCTCTGAGCCCCATTGCTCGGGCAATAGCGAAAGAGACTTTCGATTGCACCCGCAGCCCAGGGGTACACCATTTTGTCATGCCCAAAATGCGGAAACGAAGTAGACATCTGCGGTTTCATGGAGTGGCAGAGCCACTGAGGGGCCTAGTCCCAAATCACATAAGATTTTTCTTTTTAACTCCACTAAATCATAAATTTGTTCTATTGATTTAATTAAATACATTAAAATTAGGTTCAAAATATATTAAAAATCTTAAATTTAAAACCTATTTTAAAAATACATAAATATTTTTACACACTCTTATTTTCAAGACAATAAATTTTATTATCTCGATGTGTGTGTGTGTGTGTGTTTGTATTTCATGTCCGTCAAAATTTTTGCCCGGCTAACTTGATGTTCTAGCAGCACAGCAGTGCCACTAGTTTCTTGGTGCCCAAAAATGCTCAAATGTTAATGAAATTACTCTGGTTCTGCTAGTTATTATTCTATAAATTATTGTCGACGTTAAAAGAACTGATTTGGCTTTAGTAAACTTTTCTTGATTTATACATTTTATTTCGTTGATTGTTAGTTCTTAAGAGCTAAAATTGCTAACATGCGTGTATCCCTTGCCTTTCAAGTTTCAATGAACATTTGATCTTTGATTATTAATAAGTTATTAAAGCTTCATTTTCTATGCTTTAATTTATCTACCAATACATGATTCATTCTTTCAATTCAAAAGGCTGTAAGTTCATATTTGGTTAGAAGAACGAAAAGGAAATGAAAAAAAAAAAAAAAAAACTAAAAGAGAGGTGAATGCAAAGGCCAATACAAGTGAAGCAAAACCAATTACCTATCTCACTTGTTTTAACCGGAACTAGTTAGAATGAAGACAATATATTAACACAATACATGTACAAACTGATCGATCTCGATGATGTAGACTAGTTAATGTAAGCTTCCCCTCCTGGGTCTCACACACATACACATATAATTACTCTCAGGTGTGGGTGCTTTCATTTTTTTCAATGCCAACATACTCTTCGATTGTGAAGTTTAAAAGAGTGAGTTTAATTTAAAAATATATTCACATGAAAAAAAATGAGGCCACTACATATATGTATGAACATGTTCAGTTTGTCAAAATGAAGATATTACTAAAAGGCCAAAAAAAAAATACAAGCTTTTAAATACTAAAAAATAAAAAATAATATATCAAAATTTTTATTTTTCTTAAGGCTATTCGGTACTATTTTACAATTATTATTTTCATTTTAGTTTTAATAATACACATATAATACATGTTCGTAACTTGCACTCAAAAAATGGATTGTAAAACAAAGAATTGAGATTCATTACTAAAACTAATAAATTGAAAGTATGTTAAACATGTTCTCCAAATACTATAAAACTAAACCTAAAAATAAATTTAAAAAGCAAAACCCATAACCTCGTGACCTCTCTCCTCACCCGTATCTCTTCATCAATACTCTCGTTTCCTCTTATCGTTATCAATGACAACAAATTTGCACTTTTTCTCTCTTTTTCTTCATCCAACAACATTTTCTCTCTTTATTTCTCTTGATCTGCTCTCTCTCAGTGAATCAGCTGCTGCACTTCATCTTTGTTGTTGTTGGTGCTTAATCTTAGCCATTGCTCTGTCTCTGCCATAGTCGCTGCTGCTCTGTTTCTACCTAGCCACTACTGCACCATTTATGCCCAACCACTGCTGCTTCATTTTTTGCTAGTAGCTACTATACCGTTTCTACCCAACCACTGTTGTTATGTTTCTGTCCAGTCGCTGCTCATCTCTGCATAACCGCTACTGCTTTGTCTGAACAACCTTGATTGTTGCTGCTGTCTGGGCTCTGTCTCTTGCTAGTATTTATTTTATTTGAGTGAATTATTTGAACGATTTTATCAATTGTTTTTAATACCATGTAAGTGTGATGTTGTTCATGATTATCCTGGCCATGATAGTGATTTCGCTACAAATACTGTCTGTTGATTGTCACTGCAAATATATTTTTTTTGGGAAAGAATGGTTTCATAACGAATTTTGGTAGTTTATTAAGTCATATACCAGGTTTCTTATTTTGAGTAGCACTTAATTTTGATTGGTTGCTAATCTACTGTCTGTTAGGAATGATTATGACAATAATGGCTTTGAAAAATAGTTTGCTTTTAATAAAATATTATGTGAAACTCTTATGAAGTAACTTAATATTATAATTGGAAACCAAGGGTATTGGAAAGGAGAGGAGTAGTTTAATTTATTAAGGCTGGTGGATTGGCACAGAGATAATTGTTGAATTAAAAAGGAAAATGTCATTTTAATTTTGGATATCAAAGTCGATGGCATGTCATGCAACTTGAAATTCATGGAATAAGGAGAAACATAACTCCATTAAGGCAAGATTCAGCTTCCCTAATGTTATTTCAGCTTAAAACTTATTTAGAAAACATGAAAGTGAGGATAAAGGAAACTTTATTGAGGCCAAATTTGGATTACTAAAAGTTATTTTAGCCTAAAACTTAATGGAGAATTGACAACATTCCTATGGAAGATGGCCATTTGTATATATGATTTGAAGATGAAATATTAAATTACTTGTAGTGATCCTTGCTTGAAGTAATGGAAAAATAATGAGATATTGTTTGATGTTATTTATGGTAATTAATTTGATGGTTGTTTGCTAGTCATCTTAATTTTAAAAGTATGGTTTTTTCAGTATGTTTTAGGAGTAAGAGTTTCCAGTAAAGAAGTGTTTTATTGGTTTATTGTGTAACTAGTATTAGAATTAGTACGAAAGATAAGACGAGTAATTTGCTAGAAATTAAAATATTTAATGTGGAGAATGAAGTACTTAATGCCATTGTCCCAAGCTGTAGTTTCCTTGTGTTGACAAGAATGGATATTAAAAGGGTTTATTGACAAAATGAAGCAATTTTTTACTTTGTTGATGTTTTCAATTGAAATGTAGTTTTTACTTTTTGTTACAAATGACAATTCTTATTGTATCTGTTAATATGACATACTTTTGTTTGTTTATAATACAAATAAAATTTGTGGCATTCAATTATTAAATTTGAAGAGCTAGTCAGCTGCGTGACCCATGTTCAATTTAGCAACTGCATATTTATTTTGTTGTTAATTATCTTCAAAAGTTAATTTTAATAAGTTATTTAGGGACTTCGATGTATAAGATTTTGTTACTAACAAAAAAAGAGATTTTAGTACGCCACTTACTATTATTGATTTATCTTCAGCAAGTGTCGGGGAGATAAATGCCACAAGAGATAGAATTGCACCTTCTTCTTGGCATAACTATACACATAATGTACAATGTTTACCATGTAATTTTTTTTATAATTATTTTATTTAAATCATGTATTGTAATATATATCTTAATTATAGTGTAAACATAATGATAATGTAAAACTTTTTTTAATTAATGCTAATTATAAAACTTTATCATCATGTAATTTTTTTATAATAATTTTGTTTAAATTATTATGATATATTTGTGTATCTATAAGCTAAACAATTATTTTCTAACTACAAATATGACGTAAATGCTTAGTAAAAATTATTTTTGGAAAATGTACTGTGGAACACATTCTCTATTTTTATCACTTTCAATTTTGTCTATTGAATATATATTAATATTTTTATTTTTAAAATACAGGATACAGAAAATAATATCATATGCATATTTAAATTCGAGATACAACAATTGCAAAATATTATTTTTATTTTTATTCTAAAAAAATATAAATTTAAAAATATTACAGAACAAGCTCTAAGACTCTACCTAGTTATTAATGATACACCATTTGATTTATTTATTTATTTTTAGCCTCAGATCATTCAGATTACTCAGCTGATTAATAGAAGAGGTGACACAGGAAGCCCATTTTGCCTTTCAAATTAAAAGCGAGTGATAAATAGATACATCCATAAAACATCGATACACAGCAGGGACAAAAATAACCTTATCAGCTAACGGATCGACCCCAGCTTATGCCCCATGGTCAGCTGTTTCAACCAACAGATACGCACAAAATCAATTCAAAAGGTTTTAGAAGGCTTTACAGTTTACATGCTGGCGGTGAGACAACATCAAACTTACAGAAGAATGCAGCCTCAGTGAAAAGGTTTCTCTTTTGTTTCGTTTGTATGTCTGTTTGTATACATGTGTGGGGTCAATATTTCCCGCTTGATTAACATTTGAGAAGCAATCAAAATTTTTCATCAAGCTCTAATCACGAATTACGAAATGCAAAATATAGAACGAGCAACGAGTATAAAATAAAATAAAATAAAAGAGCGCCCGAGGCACTCTCAGGTCTGAAATCTGACTCAAGGATGATCATGTACCCCGGACCCCACTGACGTGGCCCACAACCAGGAGTGCTAGGCCCACCTCCCATCCGAATTTTTTATTTTTCAATTTCCTTTTAAAAACACGAAAGCCCCACTTCGCGAGTCATCAAATCAAACCGCTGACCGCGCATAAACTATGAAGACGATATTAGTAAGTCTGACGGTGATTGCGCTCCTGATCACCGTCGTAGCATCAGATGCCTCTGCAACCGTATACACCAATCACACTGTCGGTGGCCGCGCCGGTTGGTCCTTCGACGCCATAAATAACATCTCTGCCACTAATTACTCCTCTTGGGCTGCTAACCAAACCTACAACCTTGGAGACTATCTCAGTAAGTTTCTCTTTCTCAGAGAGTTCATTTCAAAATTCAAATGGCTTTCATTTTACCTCTTACTCATTTTTTTAGATTTTTCTCACGATCCAAACAGTTTTCAACACGAACACTAATCAGACCGTGATCCAAACCTACAACGAGACTACATTTAGCATCTGTACAACCGATGACGCCTCGGACGATGATACCTTCCAGTACAACGGTGGCGGTAATGAGTTTGGTCAAAGGGTGACTATTGCTGTCCCGTTGACTACGACTGGCACTAACTACTTCTTCTCGGACGCTCAAGATGGCGTGCAGTGCCAGCGTGGCATGGCTTTTGAGATCTCCGTCAATCGCGGCCTCGGCTTGCCTCCTAGCCTCAACCAGCCGCCTCCGCCTCCTTACATCGAGCCGCCCGGTCCCGAAACTTCTCAGATGACGCCGGTTAATATCAACGGTGGATCGCCGGAGATAGATAATAGTGCGTTTAGGAGTGTTGCTAACGTGCGCTTCCTATTGTCTCCGCTGCTCATCGGCGTTGCCAGTCTTGTTCTAGTCTTCTAAGAGCGCCAGTGCGAAGTCAGGGATAGGAGTGGTATTTTGGTTTTTTTTTTTTTTCTTGTCGTGTAGTTTAAGGGTACTTTTGACTTTTTAATTTATACTTGTTTTGGTTTGGATGTGTTTGGGTGCAGTAATAGGGCGAGCTTTACTACGCATAGGAAGCATATATATTCTTGAGCGAACTGCAGAGATTCTTTGGCACTGCTATTTTTTTATTTTTCACAATTTTTCTATTTAGAAGACAAATAAATTTTATTTATTAAATATATATGTTATACACTAATATTATTTATTAAGTGTATATGTTATATGAATTATAATATAGCAGCTTTCTTGTATAATAAAACTCAATTGAAATCTTTTTATATTTTTTTATTATAAAACAGTTTGAAAAATAATCTTCGGAGAGAGACTTGTAACACTAACTCTAATATTTAGATTTTCAAAAAAAAAAAAACGTTTAATTGAGAAAAATGATTAGAGCCATGCGTGTCCTTTCTTTGTTGATAATCCCAACAAATAAAATTAATAATTAATTATCAACACGTGATAAGGATATGCTTTTTACGGGATTTTATCGCGCATCCTTATCAAATTATTTGTCTTTAATGCTCTTCGACTTTCTCGCTCCATGGCTTCCAAATTTGTTCGTGGCGGGGATCAGACGTCTTATTACAAAAGACACTTACGCCGTTGCAATAACAACAGTTTGAAGGCAGTAATTTAAGAATTTAGCATAATGGACGTTAAGGAATGGTGTTTCCAGCACATAGCACACCGGAAAAACCAATGCGATCCATTTCAGTTACGTTAGTCTGATAATCACGAACCAACTGAAGATAAACAATGCAAATACACGCACACGTAGTGAAGTTAAAAAGCAAAAAAAAAAAAAAAGAAATTTCGTGCAATAATGACCGATGTTATCAATCTAAACTATATGAGCACGCCTTCCAGTGAAGCGAAAAGGCCAACAAAATTTAGTTATTACTGTGTAACATCATTATTCAGACGGTTGCAGAATTGCAGATCCTTGACTAGAGAAGGTAAAAAGAGGAAAAGGAAGAAAAAGAAAAAGAGAAAATGCGGGGGCACAAGTACAAAATTGCCAATTTTTCTGGGGAAAAGATATTTCTAACAGCACAGAAACGGACGACGTGTAAGCGATTAAGTAATTAAAGATTTTATTAAGTTACAGCAGTAACAGCTCCCATTAATTAATGCTTGCGTAAGAATCAACGTCGACCGACGTGTGGCGTGGAGAGTTTCTTTATCTATTTGATTCGACACCCACACAAACATGAGCACCACATTCGCAACCTCAAATTCAATGCTTCCCTTAATCTGTCATATTACTTTCTTGCCAATCTCGTGGAGTGAATGCCAACTCCCAGTGTCTCGATGAAGACATGACATAAATTTGGAGCGAGAAATAGAAACGAAATATCAGCGCGTTAACGTTTAGTGGGAGAGAGAAGATGGGGACAAATTTATGAAGTGTGCCTGCTGGGGTCGACGTTTCATTTATTTATTAATTATTTTTATTTTATTTATTTTTCAGAAAGTCATCTTTTCCTGATCCGCAAATACACATTACAATCTCTTACAGCCTGAGTCTCTCCAATTTCGCACTGTACGTCTCTCTCCGTCTCTATTTCTGGTCTCTCAGATGTAAAATTATTTGATATTTGTTCGATATTTTCTAGGTTTTTGACTTCTTTGTGGATTTTCTTTGCTAAAATAAAATGTAACTCTGTTCGGATTTCAGGAAAATGGGGTTAATTTCCGGTGTTTTCATGGGAATGATCGTCGGGATCGCATTGATGGCTGGCTGGCGGCACATGATGAAATACCGAAGCACCAAAAGAATTGCAAAAGTACTTCTGTTTTTTTTTTTTTCGATATTTTAGCGAAACCAGTCTGTTTTTATTTGTTCTCAATTTTTATTTGGCAAATTCCACTCAATTAGTTTCTGCATTTTTTCTTGCTTGTTCGATTGATTGAGTGTGTCTGAAAATCTGAACATTCTGGAAGATACATCAACTGAACCTCGTCTGAATCAAAATTGTAATAGTAGAAATCATGGCCGTCGCTGTATCTTTAATGATTGTGGCTGCGTTTTTCTTTAAGTTCTATGTCTGGTTATTGCTGTACTGAAAGTTTTGAACTATCTAGATGTTGTGCTTGTATGACTATAATTCATTGTATTTATTCTTCATACAGGCGGCTGATATCAAAATTCTCGGGTCCCTTAACAGAGATGATTTGAAGAAAATCTGTGGTGACAATTTTCCTGTATGGATATCATTCCCTGTTTATGAACAGGTTGGTGAAATTTCAGTTTGATTAATTGATGTTTTGTCTTTTGGTTTGTCCTGTATGGTTCTTATGTTAACCTTTCTTTCTTCGTGCTATACAGAATCCTTTTTTCCAATATTATGCAATAATCTTCAGTCATATGATTATTGTTTCCAAAAGGTCACTTTGCTAGTTTGCTAATGATTTTACGAATGTTAAGAAATGGCATACGACCTAAAGATTTATTAGATTCATGAATGATTCAATTTGCATTACAACAAATTTATAAAAATTGTATCTAAGCTCTAATTTTTATTTATTTATGTTGCTTTCTGTTTCATGTTGCATGAAAGTATGCCTTTTTCTCTTTTTTTTTGGAATTATTTTGATTGTTAGAATTTGCTTTAGTGTCAAGTGTGGCTCATAGCATCTTACTTTGTGGGCTCTTTCAGGTGAAATGGTTGAACAAGGAATTGAGTAAATTATGGCCATTTGTTGCAGATGTAAGCTTCTAGTTTTTCTTAAAATTTAAATGTACAATAAGATGCTTATTTCTTTCACCTGTTCTTATAGTCTCTTTTGTCCTGGTCAGCATGTTATGACTCATGACCATGTCATAAATTTTTTATTTCCTCAAACTTATTGTACCCTGGAGCCCTTGATTGTCAATAATGAAGTTTAAGAATTTTACTATTGTAAGATGAGAGAAATTATGCAAAAGAAGGCTAGCAAAACAAGGAGGACCTACATCACAGGATACCATTCTATGAATGATATAATAACACCAGAATGTTCAAGTTTCTTGTAGGTGTTTAACAAATTGTCCTTTCTAACAAATTGTCCTTGCTACTGTTATACCGGAGGTAGGGCAAAATATTGTGCTGTGGTTGGTAGATTTTATGTGTTTCTGTTGGCAGGATCAGATTAGTTGTTAGACATAAAAGGTATTTCTTGTGAGAAACGAAAATTTGTTAGTGAAAAGATGGCGAAACAGAAATGAGCTAGGAAACTGAAAACAAAGAGAGAAACAAAGATTAGAATAAAGTGAATAGACTTGCCATGTGCAAATTTGTTTCAATCTCTGAAATGTTAAATTCAACATCATTGTCTCTGTTTTCAGGCAGCAGAATTGGTGATAAAAGAATCTGTTGAACCTCTACTGGAAGAATACCGACCTCCGGGTATTACTTCTTTAAAGTTTAGCAAATTGTCCCTTGGCAATGTGGCACCCAAGATTGAAGGTATGCTTTACCCATGGAAATATTTTTGTCATTTGGTCGTGGTTTCACTCTTCTAATTTTTGTGTCGGTTCCTCTTTAAGCACTTATGCCTGGATAATTTCCTATTATGCAGGTATCCGTGTTCAGAGTCTTAAGCAAGGTCAAATTACAATGGATATTGATTTTCGGTGGGGTGGTGATCCAAGCATTATTTTAGGTGTTGAAGCAGCAATGGTTGCTTCAATACCCATCCAAGTAGGTGTTTGATTTTACAGAAGATTATCTCATGTCGTATTATGTAATTTTTTTTCCTTTCCTTCTTTTGTATTTGGAGTCATATCATTCAAGAGGTTATTAATTCGGATGTTGCCATGGGCCTTATCCAACAGTTGAAAGATCTTCAAGTTTTTACTGTTATACGTGTTATCTTCCAACTTACCGAAGAGATACCCTGCATTTCTGCTGTTGTTGTTGCTCTACTTTCCGAGGTACATTTAAAACAACGGTAGTAAGACTTGTTAATATATTCAGATGCTTCTGTTTCTTCAATAATTGTACAAATCTTAGCTTTGGACTATAATTGGTCCCAGAAAAAGTTCATATATTGTTGATGATCTTGTTAGTATTTTGAATGTTAGTGACTGTTTCCACAATTTACCAGACGTCCTTTGTTTTAAGGACAACCTTTTGAATTTGTTAATGTAAAGGGAACTTTGGAAATGGAATTTGTATTTGATGTATTCGTATTTTGAAAGAAGCCAATATCCACAACGGAACTGAATTATATGAATTAATGGCTGTATTAGAAAAGTATTCCTTTGAAAATACCATACATATTGAACAGAGCTACTTGTTCATTGTGAGTTTAAGTTATTCTGAATTGACTAATTCTTATGTGCATTCAATCAGCCAAAGCCAAGAATTGACTATACTCTGAAGGCTGTTGGTGGAAGCTTGACAGCCATTCCTGGAATTGCAGATATGATCGATGTGAGTTATATTCTTTGTAATTTTTCTGATTTTATCTTTAATATTTCCTTTTTTCTTAACTCAGATTTGTGATTCTGCTTTTGTCACAATTGTCAGGATACTGTGGATTCAATCATCACAGACATGCTTCAGTGGCCTCATAGAATTGTTGTCCCGATTGGTGGTATACCTGTGGATACTAGGTAACTTTTATCAGCTATTTTTGTTCTCACTTTTTGCTGTTCACACATAATATTGGAATATGGCTAAAGTTACTGAGTTTTGAGTTGGTTCACATATTTATGCCTGCATATGCCTTAATTTTCTGTTGTTTGGTTCACATATTTATGTTCGGAGGATCTATTTTCATCTACCCTGATGTAAATAGGAAAAAATAGTCGTTCTTCCTCTTAATGTTTTGAGTTGTTTGGCATATGGCAAATCCTCAATGTACTTAATTAAATTTATATTCATGGTGTTTAGTGTATTATTTTAGGGATGTTAGGTAGTTTTCTTTTTCTGAAAAATAGTCTGATATAGCATTCCTTTTGTTATCCAGTGAATTGGAGCTTAAACCTCAGGGGAAGGTTGTAGTGACCATAGTGAAAGCAAATAGTTTGAAGAACATGGAAATGATTGGGAAATCTGATCCATATGCCGTTGTGCATATCCGGCCTCTATTCAAGGTTAAAACGAATGTTGTTGACAACAACCTGAATCCTGTTTGGAATCAAACATTTGAGTTGATTGCAGAAGACAAAGAGACTCAGTCACTTATCTTTGAGGTTTTTATCTTACCTGCTGTTTTTCCCTGCTCAGTAGGTGCCCATTGTTAATTCTGAATATGGTGCCACTTTGTCCAATATGCATCTAATATACATTTATAAATATCTACCAATTTTCATCTATATTTTTGGTGAGCAAATACCTTTGACTGTCAGGAAGATTTGAGATGGTTCATCCATAATGCTAGAGCCTGTTAATACTATGACTGAACCTTGAGACCTGCAGTGCTGACTCTACAGTTTGCATTATATACATACAAAAATTTGGGTTTCGATCATGATATGTTTCAAGTAGAGCTACACAGTTTTAACTCAAACAAAGCCCATCTTTTTGTGCTATTGAACCCCATCTGCACGAGCTTAAATTTTTCATTTGTCGAACACATAGTGTGTATCCATCATTTTTTTTTTTTTTGTGGCTTTTCAGTAATTCTAGAGCCACAAATTTCAATTGATGTGGCATAACAATATTAGTTGGATGAAAACACATGGCTTACGTGATTTATCTTCATTATTTTGTGTTTTCATCCAATCAATACTATTTATGCCACACCCATTTGTACGATACAGGTTGTACAATGAGTTTCTGGCTCTAGCATCGATGGGGGAGCCTTTATATTTTTTTATGTAATATTAACTCTTATGGAGTGAGAGTTTTACAAAGCTTGTTTCCCTTACTGCAAATAATGTTTGTTTACTCCTTAAATAGGTTTTTGATAAGGACATTGGGCAAGATAAGAGATTGGGAATAGCAAAGCTGCCTTTGATTGATCTTGAAGCAAATGCTCCGAAAGAGTTTGAATTGAGACTCCTACCGTCACTTGATATGTTGAAAATAAAAGATAAGAAGGACAGAGGAAGCATTACTATAAAGGTAGGTGCTTCTAAACATAGCTTTGATCTGTTTAAGTAGGTTGTTTTAGATACCAATGTAAATATTATATCATTCATTATGCTGGTAACTGGATATTGGTTTACTTCTTGCTGTTGCTTCAGTGCATGAGAATCCTGTTTGCTAATATACTTGTTCCGTTGTATGTGCGTTATGAATCCTTTGCCCTTTGTAAGAACTTATTTGCTGTCTTGTTTGTAACTTTTTTATGTGAGGAAGGCTCATAGTGAATTTTCTGAATGATGCCAACGTGTCAGCCTTTCTTAGAAAGATGGAGGTTTGTAACTTTTTTATGTGAGGAAGGCTCATAGTGAATTGCCCATTAGTAGTTGTCTACCCGGCCAAGGTGGAGGTCTGAGGTTTTAGTTGTGGTGGTATCTTCACTTCAGTGCTTTAGATTTTTTTCTAAAATGTGAAATCCTTTTTTCCGTGTGCTATATGGTAGAATTTTTCATGTTTCTCTCTACTCTTGATTAGCATGTTTCATTGGTTATTTTTACCCTGGAGTTTATCTGGTTTATATATATATATATATATATATATATATATATATATATATATATGCTTCAGGTAGTATATCATGAATTTAGCAAGCAGGAGCAGTTGGCTGCTCTAGAGGAAGAGAAGAGGATCCTAGAAGAAAGGAAGAAACTGAAGGAAGCAGGAGTTATCGGAAGCACAATGGATGCGATAGATGGAGCAGCATCCCTCGTGGGCTCTGGTGTTGGAATGGTGGGTACTGGTATTGGTGCCGGTGCTGGGCTTGTGACCGCTGGTGTTGGTAGTGGAGTTGGACTTGTTGGGAGTGGCATTGGAGCTGTCGGCAGTGGCTTGAGCAAGGCTGGAAAGTTTATGGGCCGAACCATCACTGGGCATTCCAGCAAAAGGAGTGGGACGACAACTCCTGTCAATAGTGTCCAAGAAAACGGTGGAGCTAGGCCACTACAGTGAATATTGTCCAAGAAAATTGTGGTTGGTACAAAGCCTACTCTGGTGCCACTTCTCAAATATGTGAATTTGGCCTATTGTTTGTACTTTAAATTTTAGGTTGAGAGATTTCTTTTTAACCCTCGTATATCTCCGGTAGTTTCTACAATGCGAGTCTTCTGCTGTTTGGAAATTGATTATCATAGGTACGTCAGTCACCTTGTCCTTTCTGTTCAGGTTCCTGTATACTTGGATCTGAATATGCTGCTATGGACCTTCAAACATTTAACATTGTACAAAAAACAGTCTGTTCTTCAAGCTCTAAATTCGTAAATATGGTGGCTTGGTTTTATCTTTATTTTATTTATTATCCACGTGGATTAATTGAAATACGTCAACTTATTTGCTCTCGTGAGTCAGAATCTCGAACAGGGAACGAACAACCTGTCATCTCTAAGATCAGTCTGCTGTATACGCGTTACCAGTGAATCACAACACCGCAATCGAACCCGACCAATGGAAAACAAACCCCTATCAGTCGTCAATGATCTCACATGGTTGATACCGTGAGCATAAAATATCATAACTTTATCTGTGACACGTGGTACAACACGAAGGCCGTATCGTTGGCCAATCTTTGGAAAGGAATAATATAATTTTCAAATATTTAATTATTACATAGTTACGACTTACGAGTAATATTTGGGGGTTAGAAGTGAATATATTTTTATTATTGATATAAATTATACTTGCAATTAAATAATTACCGTGATTAATTTTCACTAAAAATTTAGACTACTATCCATATTTGTTATTCACATTATTATTGAAAGAATATTTATTTTACTCTTATTTTTTGAGAGAGAGCATTACTTTCATTTGATTTTTTTTAATTTAAATATCCATTCTTAGATGAAAACTTAAAATGTGAGAGAAACAACCTATCATGAGATTAAAAAAGCAGCTCACAACTATTTTTTTTAATCCTTAGGAGTAATTATATTTTTAATATTAATTATACATCATATTATTATATTATATAAATATTTATAATTACTATTAAAGCAGATATGACACTGATATTTATAATCAAATATACATAATTAAAATTTATATTATTATAATAATTCTATAAAATATATATGTAAACATATAATCTTTACATACGATTCATGTTTCTACTCCATTCATATTTCATAAAAAAAAATTTATAAATTAAATTTACACAATTAATTTTATTTAAATAAAAAAAATTAAAGCTATCTAGACTCAACCTCTTACTCTTAAAATTTTCTTAACTTTTAGAATAAAATACACCGCTAACTTCAGCCCTTGGGAGTGATTCTTAAATTACTCGACAGCATTATTATTTTATCATAGTTATGAGTAATCTTTTGCGTTTAGGGGTAATAAGACTTGAATTAATTAAAGGCATTAAGCACATTCTTTAAGATTATCATGGCGTACCCAGTGTAGGAAATATCACTCACGGGTCAGCTCTCCTGACAGGCGTGGGCTGTAAGACTTTGTTGTAGTCATTCCATATATATATATATATATATTTTTTTTTCTTTTTAGAAGTGATGTAGTCATTCATAATGGCCAAAGTGGGACTCACGTGATCTCAGTCTCGCTCTTGTTTTATTCTTTAACCCTTTCCCCCTATAAGTTTCCCTCAGATTCCGTCTACGAAGCTACTTACAAAGTCAATGAGTTCCATCAATTTACCAAACCACCCCATTTGACAATCCGTCCATCTCTAAGATTGTTGGGTATAATGGTCTTTCACAAGATAGAAAAAGCAACGGAAAAAGTCGCCGCAATCACAAACGAGCTGACGTTAATGATGCGTAGCTATAAAATCAACAGTATTCAGTAACCGCGAGTGAAATACACAAACACAGAAAAACAAAGGAAACCCCATCCACGCGATTTAATCAGCGCGTTGGAAGTCTGCCCCAGGTAAAAACTTGCGGAGGTTGGAAGCCACACTCACATGGCTAGCTCTACAATAGACTGCTTCGAGTCCACTTACGCTGATCACTCGCCAGCATTTATCACGCGCATGATCGAAGTGCGTGGCTCATGCTGTTCTAACACGCGCGCGCGCGATGACCTTGCTACCGGTCAGTCCTGAATAAATGGCAGCCAAACCTACCCACATGACGGTTAACGTAGAAAAGCAACGGGCCAATTAATTACCGCCACATATGCAAAAGTCAAACTAATGGCAGCATCCATATCTAAAAGTTCCACGTCACTGAACACTTGTCTTATATAATAAATAGAAAGGAAAACTAAATATTGGGCCCCCGTATGTACAGAAACAAGAAAACGAGCAGCAACAGAGAACTTAAAAGAGCTGTGACATGCAACTGTGTGAGAGAGAGAGAGGAGACTAAAATCCCCCACTCTCAATTCTTCAACCGGCCATTACCCATGACTTGCTAATATTGTTTCTCAAACACCCCTCTTTTCCAAACTATCTACAGCAATGCCATCACGCTCAGTATTCTCAGTTTCACTGCCACCGCCCTTGCCAATGCCATCGATGATGGCACCACCAGTCATCTATCACCGCCGCCACAATGACCACGCTCACTTTCTTGCGGCGATACTCGCCGGAACCCTTGTTCTAACCTGTATCGTCCTTGTCATCATCACCATTTTCACTTACCGGAAACTGTATAGGAACCGTACGGCTCCGTCGGACTTAAAGTCTCCAAACCACCACGACTGCCGACGGTTCTCTTATAACATCATACGTCGAGCAACGGCGTCGTTTTCTCCTTCAAACCGGCTCGGCCACGGCGGCTTCGGCTCCGTCTACAAAGCCGTAGTCCCGTCGTCGTCGCAACCACTCGCCGTGAAAATACTCGACTCTTCCGGTTCCCTCCAAGGCGAGCGCGAGTTCCACAACGAGCTCTCGCTGGCCTCGTCCCTACACTGTCCTCACATTGTTTCCCTCTTAGGTTTCGCCTCGGATCGGCGAGGTCGGAGACTCGTTTTAATTTACGAACTGATGGAGAACCGGAGCTTACAAGACGCATTATTGGATCGAAAATGTGAAGAGCTAATGGAATGGGACAAAAGATTGGAAATTGCCATTGATATCGCGAAGGGTCTCAAGTATCTCCATCATTCTTGTGAACCGTCGGTGATTCACGGCGATATTAAGCCGAGCAATATTTTATTAGACGGCGATTTTAAAGCAAAGATTGGAGATTTTGGGCTTGCTAGGTTGAAAACTGAGGATCTGATGATTGAAGGCGAGTGTGTGAAGAAGAGAGATGTTAACGAGGATAATGGGTCGATCTTGGAGGAGACTGAGAGCGTGATGACTGCTTATGAAGAGAGTGGTGGCGGCGGTAACGGTGTTGATCGGTCGCCGGAGAGTTGTATTGTGAGAGTTTTTGATGCTGAGGTATCTCCTGAGACTGACACAGTAACTTTGTCGCCGGAAGTTGGCGTTGATAAAGGGAGTGCATCCGAAGGTTGTTTTGATAAGATTAGTGTTGAGAGTGGGAAAGATTTGAATGGAAATTGTAGAAAGGGTAGTTCGAGGCGGGATTGGTGGTGGAAGCAGGACAACGGAGGAGGGTCAGAGTCAGGGAGAGTGAAAGATTATGTTATGGAATGGATTGGGAGTGAGATTAAGAAAGAAAGGCCCAAAAACGAATGGGTTGCATCTCCAAGTTCGACCGAGAATAATGGTTCTAGCTCCAAAATTGAGATGAAAAAGGACAGAATTAGGAAGAAGGAAAGGAATAGGAAGCCTAGAGAATGGTGGAAGGAAGAGTTTTGTGAAGAATTAACGAAAAAGAAGAAGAAAAGAGGATTGAATTCTAGTAATGTTGGAGAAATGTGGTGGCAAAAGGATGAGGAAGTCGTTGTGCAAGAGAGAAAGAAAAGGAAGAATCAGACTAGCAGAGGTAGCATTGATTGGTGGCTTGATGGTTTTAGTGGTGAATTAAGAACTGGAAGAAGAAGTAGTCAAGACTGGGCCAGTGGGGATATCCCCAAGAGCGGTGGTATTAGCAGCACGCCGAGTATGAGAGGAACAGTTTGCTATATCGCCCCTGAATATGGTGGCGGTGGGCTGCTATCGGAGAAATGTGATGTTTATAGCTTTGGTGTACTTATTTTAGTTCTGATTTCAGGGCGCAGGCCTTTACAAGTAACAGCCTCTCCAATGTCTGAGTTTGAAAGGGCTAACTTGATTTCTTGGGCTAGGCAATTAGCTTATAATGGGAAGCTTTTGGATCTTGTAGACTCTTCTATTCATTCCTTGGATAAGGATCAAGCATTGCTTTGCATTACTATTGCACTCCTCTGTTTACAAAGATCGCCAAGCAAGCGACCCACAATGAAAGAAATTGTTGAGATGCTTACTGGTGAGGCTGAGCCACCTCATTTGCCGTTTGAATTTTCACCATCACCACCAAGCAATTTACCGTTTAAATCCCAGAAGAAAGCGCGGTGAGTTCATCGGATTTTCTGGTACCATTTGAATTATATCATTGACTGTAGGGTGAGTGTGTACTTCTTGTTGTAGGTCATTTCTAATTATTGTGTTCTGTAGAGAATGATGCAAAAACAAAGAAAAGTTAAAAAAGAAAAATCTGTTTCATGAATTCAGGGTCTCTTTGCACTTGATTGTTTTTACGTTCACTCTGGGCCTACAATATTGTTTCACCAGTAACTTTATGCAACAACTATTGATTTTCTGAGGTACAACCCCACTTGACTTTTGCTGTACAAATTGTTGAATTTTAGGAATCCCATGTTTTAACGGTAAATATAAAGATGGGTGTTTAGATATTGCTTGATCTTTCCAGATGGTGAATGGCGAAAATGCCACCACCCAGTGATCTTAAGGCTTCATTGATAGACTTCGGTGTTCTCCTGGGACATGATGAAGCACTTTGCTTTTTATGACTTTTGGACCTATTGGCCCCAGATGTCAGAAGATGTGTTCTCGTTCTTACTGTTTGCTAGCTTCCACAAGTTGGTTGATTTTTGGGCGCAAGCAAAGGATTCAACATAGGAAACCAATCTTGGTCCCTGCCCTTCCTTTTTATAAATGATTATACAGTTACATTAAAACTGTTTATCATATTCAGCCATATAGTAAGCCCATAATGCAAGCTTATCCAGCCTTTGGCTCTAAAATGCCTCAAATTACCGTAACAAATTTAGCACAAGGTTAATTAACTGAGGCCGTTACAAAATGTGCTAATGATTAATGAAACGAACTTAATGGTGGATGTACCTTTTTCCTTCTATAATTTTTCTCCGCGAAGAGATGACAACCCTGACAAACGCTGTTAATAAGCCCTACCATTACTCCTTATCTGGTACTTTATATTATTCAAGCCCATCTGAAGATCATTGATTTGTTAAGTTTTGGATGCCCAACTCTTGATAATTAAGAAATCTTTTCTATTGTCAGACCCCTCAAACTCACGTCTCTGCAGGTGACAAAGTTTGTTACCAGCTCACCATGTGCAAGTTTCATAGCATGTTGTTTCCTGAGAATTCTGTTCGACGTAAGGGCTTCTTCATTCCCTGCACAACAGACCAAGACCAGCAGCCAGTAGCCTGTTCGAGTTAAATTCTGGGACTCTTCTCCACAAGTGGTATTTATAAGATATATAGCTTCACTGTTCCAACCAATTTCTTTTTTAAATCTCTTTGTCGGTGCGGTGTTAGTCGTAAGATAAAATATAAAAAATAAATAAATAATAAAATTCCCCTTTTTTAATTGGATATTGCAATGTTGGGAAGAGGACTGATGTTTGGATCGAAGAATTTGACAGAACGGCGACAAAACAAGGATACATCCGGCCTGATCTATAGTATTAATTGAAAATTATTAAAAACTTGGCAAACCGGTCCGAGGGCTTTTTCGTCATTTTTCCGTTGGAAATGGCGTGGGGAAGCTGATGCAGAATGAGTTCGGTTCTTTTTATATGCAAGGAGAATAAGAGATCATGAATTGCTATTGCTTCAACTTGGAATGTTCCGATGCTTATTCTTTTTTATTAATTAATTCGATTCGTTAGAATAAAAGATGAACGTGATTCTGCAGCACAATAGTGACAACATAGGTATGCAGTAAGCCTGGCAGACCATGGGAATCATTTTGTAATTGCACTTGCGAAGTTGTGTTATTTGATGGAGTTGAGTCGAGAGAATAACGGTTACGGTTTATGCCATATTGGGCCTATGTTGGGCAACTAGCATACTGAAGGCCCATATAATAATTCTTACTAAGCTCACAAGTCACAGCAAGATCATCGATGGTCTAGGAGGGCACTCTGAGCTGGAAGATCCCAAATTATTTGCGCAGGATCCCATTCAGGGGCAACGCGTAAAATCACGAAAGCCTGATTAATAAAATACTTGGTGTTTGAAAAGATAAAATATAGCAGGGACCATGCCAGGGCAACAAGCAACTTCCCACTGTTAAATGCTCCCAGATCGATCGATAAAATAATTGGTGTTTTTCTTGACTTCTACACTTATCTTTCATTCATAGGTAATACGATATCCACCACTTACTTCCCTGTCTATAAAGAGTCAAGAAAAACCGGCTCATTTATGGCTTTTGTTCAT
Organism: Aegle marmelos; assembly: GCA_030449875.1. NCBI lineage: Eukaryota > Viridiplantae > Streptophyta > Magnoliopsida > Sapindales > Rutaceae > Aegle > Aegle marmelos. The sequence goes on from JASUUL010000115.1 coordinate 1,569,440, forward strand.
ACTTCGCAATCAATTTATTGCGTAATGTTGTTAACTGTTATGAAAATGGTACACCAACCAACTAAAAAGTATGGCCCTTAATTTCTCCACCTCTTTTTCTTGACCACAAAAAAGCCCTAAGCTTTCCGTTCCCGTATAAATAAAAATCCGAACATTTGTTTTTAATTGCGCTAAACAGAGCAGTGGCAAATGGCAGAACAGATGCAATCTTCCGTAGACCCTTTTGAGCTACTCAAAGTGTCCCTCAACTCGGACGGTTCACTCACGAGACACAACAAAATCCCCACTGTTCCGCCATCGGCATCGATAACCGACCAACTCGCCCTCTCCAAAGATTTCCCACTCAGCCCCCAAAACAAAACCTTCCTTCGCTTATTCAAACCCAAGGATATTCCCCCCAACACAAAGCTCCCTCTTATCATATACTTCCATGGGGGCGGCTACATTTTGCTCAGCGCTGACGCTTTCGTTTTTCACAACTCGTGCTGCCAACTCGCAGCTCTTATCCCCGCTTTAATCCTGTCGGTTGATTACCGTCTTGCCCCCGAAAACCGCCTTCCTGCAGCCTTTGATGACGCCATGGAAGCCATCCTGTGGGTCCGCAACCAGGCTCTTGATGATCCGTGGCTGAGAGATTACGTTGATCTGTCCAAGTGTTTTCTGATGGGCTCCAGCTCTGGTGGCGGCATCGCTTACCATGCCGGGTTACGTGCGTTGGACTTGGATGCGGATCATCTTTCGCCGGTGAAGATCGTAGGGCTGGTGCTTAATGAGCCATTTTTTGGTGGGGTCCAGAGGACTGAATCAGAGAAAAGAATGATCAACGACAAGATCTGTCCCTTGAGTGCAACGGATCTTATGTGGGACCTGTCGTTGCCCAAGGGTGCGGATCGCGATCATGAATATTGCAATCCGATGTTACGTGCGAAAGCGAATGATAAGATCGGACGGTTGCCGAGTTGTTTGGTGGCAGGACACGAAGGGGACCCGTTGATCGACAGACAAAAAGAGTTATTCAAAATGTTAGAGGCACGTGGAGTGCACGTCGTGCCACGTTTTGACGATGGTTACCATGCATGTGAGCTATTTGACCCTTCCAGAGCCGAAGCCTTGTACAAGGCCGTCAAGGAATTTGTTAACAACGTATGTGCCCGTCGGCCCGAACATACTAATGCTCAAGCTGCAGCTTCAAATAAACCAAGTTTGTGATGCGAATGAAAAGTTATTTCAAAACCGTCTTTTGCTTGTGTCTCCATCGTCTTCCAAGATGGTATTTAATTTGTTTACATGGGGTTTAAGTAGTTGACAATGTCTGGATTTAAAAAACTCTATGTATATGCATTCTTCAATTCAAAAAATCTAACAATTATTCATAGTTTGTCCACAATCACTTAAATTCGTCAATTAACAGAGCAATGACAAGTCAACAATCATTTTTTATGAGAACTCAAAACATAGAACATACTCATTCACTTGATCTTTCAATAAAATGAAATAAACAACTTATATTTTTTGAGATGATTATTGGGCAGACTCTCCAAGAATGAGCGTTATCATTCTTATCAACCTCTTGACTTATTTCTCAAAGTCTTTTGCTTTCATTTACAAATTACTACATTAATACTCGTTATCTCCTTGACTTGGAGAACCGTACACATCTTTGCATTTGATGACTGCTCTCCAACCAACAACACAACCATGTGTTGGTTCTCCTTTCACTTCTTAATATATTATTCATTCATCGACCAGCAAGCCGTGATATATAACAGTTGATCTCGTTGATTCCATTGTTTTCAATAATAAATACATACATTTGTGTGAGTGCATATAGTAATGAAATCATGCCCCAAAAAAAAAAAATTCAGGAATATTCTAAAAATTTAATATCAAATACGTACATGCATTTCCTTTGCCTTTTTATTTGCTCATATCTGATTCTTCCTTACATGAAATATATTGAATAAATCAAGTAGATTAAGTTCAGTACCTATTTGCTACTACAATAAATAATTAAAATTCAATAAGTGCACAATAAAAAAAAGCCACTTTTGTTACGATCAAAGTCAAAGATATTCTCTTATCATTTCTCTTTTATGCTTATGCTTAGTCATTGGGACTAAACTTGTAGTGTGAATAAGTTTGGACCTGGTTCGGTTCCTCTTGCTTGTTGTGCTTGTTTTCTACATATAAGTTAAAAAAGAAACAAAAAATTAACTCATTTATTTGAACCCATTAAGAATAACTCATGTATAAAGCACATGGATAAGATTTACAAGTTCTTATTTCTATAATGGTTCTAGCAATTATAGTTCATTGATGAATTAAAATTATAGCGGAGCTTAGGGGAAGAAAAGGACAGAAAAATACTATACTAATAGTCATTATTGGAAAGAGTTACAAAACCAAAACAGGTAGTTGATTTTACCTACTATCATATATCTCTAAAGTCAGACTATGCCCTCTAGCAACTCCTTTGGCCTTTCCTTGGCCAATTTGTTTCTTTTTACTACTTGAAACTGATACGAAATCAAATAAGATGCAGACTAACCATCAATTTAAAATTAATTGTGCATTAAATATTAAACTACTACCTCATCAATTGTACTAAAACATGAAGCTTCATCACCAATTCTTCATCATCATCATCATCAGCATCAACATCATCACCGGAACAGTCACCATCATTATTATCACCATCACCGTCACTATGACTATTACCCTTTCTAATTTATCCTTAATATAAATTACAAATAATTAAAAGAAATTTAAGTGGATTATAAATTAAGTGGGAAAAAATAGCTAATATATATATATAATCTATAGGAAAGAATTTTTAATTTAAATTTAAAATTCAGAATATGTTGACAATAGTGAAAACAGACTTTCACTATTTTATTAAGTTGTTTAATAATGTATTATAAGAGCATTGTTACACCGTTATCAATTCATTTGAATTTTATAAAATCTAAGCTTTTGGACCTGAGAACGATTATATACCTCAGAGCTTCCCAGCTGTGGAAGTTAAACATTGACTTCGTGCAAATTCACGTGCTTTTATTTAATATATGGTGTTTAATCAGCTCGAAACTCACATTTAAACATGCGCCTAAGAATTTATATATATAAATTTCAAATGATAAAATCCTTAACGATTTTCAAAATGGCAAGTCCTCGACGCTTGTCCACTATATCTACGGCATGAAAGCCGGTATCATCAAACTGTGCTTCAACTTGTACGCCGTTCAAGGCCAGCAACTGAACAAAGTCTTGCTGCCGATCGAACATCGGATCAAAACCAAATCCGATAACCAAGCACCGGGGCAACAATCTAAGCTTAGTCTTATGAGGTCCATCAATAAAAATATTGGCAAATCGATGGTCACGATCTGTCCCTTTTGGCAGTGACAGCTCCCACAATGCGTCTAATACAGGCAATGGCAATAATTGATCCGCCGCGTATTTAATCTCAGTTCCCGTTCTACGAACTCCACCAAACATTGGTTGGTTAAAAACCAAGCCAGCAATTTTCACTGGCCCTAAACACAACTCCATTGTTTTTAACGCTGCATGAAAAACAATGTTACCGCCGTTACCACGGCCATAAAGGTAACATCTGGTAAAATCACCATAATTTTTAATCCATTCTTCGCCTTCTGGGTCCGAAGCTTGCTGGTTCACCCAGAGAATTGCCTCGACAGCGTCTTCGTAACAAGCGGGAAGCCTGTGCTCGGGAGCAAGACGATATTCGACAGAAATAACAATGGCGGGGACTTCACTTGCCAAATGTGTGCAGGTACGGTGACACACGATATCAAGGCCTGAGTAGAGAACAAAACCACCTCCATGAAATTTAAGGATTATAGGAAGGCGAGCGATTGTGTTGTCGTTTGAGGGCAGCTTCACTGGTCGAAAAATACGCAGCTTTGTCTTGTTGTTAGCGTTTAGAGTTACGTCTTTGCTGACAGTGGGGTTCCCCGGAACCGGCTCCGGATTTGATTGGGCTCCCGGAAACTCACGGCTGCGACTAACGGTGCCGTCTCCGTTGTCAACTACGCCCAAATGGGCATATGCATCGAACGTGGACATTAATTGTAAATTTACCGTTTTTACTTATGCATGCATGTTACTTAAATTTATGTACGTTATCGTTTTTGCATGACATGAAAATTTTTATGTTGATCGATGAAAGATTAAGCTTGCTTCAGTGTATAACTTTCAAAAGATTAAAAGGAGGAGTGGCCTAACTGAAAGCCCTAAACACTAGGATCTGTGTGCAGGATTAGTGTCCATTGCAGCCATACGCCGAATTGGTGGTTGAGGTTTGGGCAAATTTGTAGGGTTCCGTTGCTAGTCCAAGGGCTTGATTCACGTTCATTTAATGAATGTTCAAAATTAATTAAATTGAGTGTTTCAACAAGCTGAGATGTACGGAATTCAGTTTTTGACAAGTAACATCATATACATCATGATGATGAGCCATATCCGCTCATGTTAATTTGGTTTTTAATTACATTGATTAACTAAGGAGTTTGAAATATCTAGATATTTACCAAATAGATTTGAAATAATTAGTTACAATATGATCTTACGAGGCGTTCTTCAGTGGGGTTCACACGCAAAAGATTACTACTTCCTAAAGAAACAATTATATAGAGTTTGTAGCAGCTATCTAAGAAGCCACTGGTTCATCCTTAGCTTATTTATGCGCGTCTCTTCGTAACACTTGAAGAAAAACGAAAGATAAAAATAACTAGAGAAGTATTCTATGTTGAGGTTCATTTAGAAATTGAGAAACTGTAATGTGAAATGATCGGGATATTATGCTATTCGTAATGCTTGTTCGATAGGATGGTAAATCATAATAAACATATATAGGATCTTATCAAATTTAACTTCTAGTTGTAGGAGGTTTAAGTAAATGTTGGGAGTTTCAATCATATGTTTGGCTGTTTGAAGGGAAGATTTAAGCATTTATTTAATTGGCACTTGATGTGTCTTGATCGAGCCACTGGATTGCAGGTAAGGTAAAATCCTAGAAGATTTCTTACATGCAGCATTTATTTAATTGAATACCATCAAATAGAGTGCGACAACTAACGTTGAGGATTTTGGGAACTTTTTGGAAACAACAAATCCTCTTCCATGCAACATCCAAGCATGGCATCAGACATCTTATCGCAAAGTGAATGCATTGCCTGGCTTGTTTCTTTAACTCAAAAACTGCAAATGAAAATGAAATGGGCAATTACTGGGTAGCCACTTTGCATGTTATACATTCATCATAGCCGCGCAATTACATAGCTGGTCGACCGGGCATGCGATGTGATTAAACTTTGATTACTTTTAATGTCATAGCATATTTTGTCTTTTAACTGTAAACCGAACATTCAAATTATATGCTGCTGCTGCTCGTGTACAGCATAAAATTGACGATCATTGATGCTTGCGTTAGATTTAGGGGCGTGTCCAGTTAAGTATGATGGAATTGGACTTTACCATTGTTTTTGTTCCCACTGTCTCATCCTTAAATAAATTGATGGGATACAAGCTTTTAATTATTACCATATATAATAATACACGTGTAATGTATACATCCAATTGAAGAGTGTGTGTGTTAATTAGTAATGCCTGGAGTACACAATGCTGATGTAATTGTCTGGGAATCATGTATACCAAAACATAAATAATGAACTTAATTTGATCCATAAACAATACCGGTGTTAATTTGATGGACTCATCTTATCATATTGATCATGGAAAGTTGTCAAGTTTGTTGTTAACTTGCTTACATGTATGATGTTTGGTGTGTTGATCTTGCCTTCTACTTAATTGGATTTGATATTGCGATTCTAGGGTAGTTATTCATGAGGCAGGCTTCAAACGTTTGTTGACTTTTTTTCTTTGTTAATAATAATTGTTGATAAATAAGTAACAGAGAAATGGGAGGGAATGATAAATCCACAAACATATGACAAATCGTACACAGACGGACGACAAGTCGTTGTAACGTGGCCTGCGAATCTTCCGCTGATCAAATAACGGGGACCCACTCTCAGATCAGATGCGAGTAGCGAGATATCAGATACTTGCCGAGGAAGTAAATTATTTAATTAATTGAGTAACAATAATTCCGTAAAACTTAAAGAAATAACAAATCACTGTCAGACTCATACGCTTTCTCGCATTCCTCTTCCGCTTCTTCTTCTCCGTTTTCTCGCTTCAGTGTAAGTGAAAAAAACCGCCTCACTGGGTGCAGTGGAGAGCAACCAGTGCTATGACCGGCGGCGGCGGAGGTGAATCGCCGCTTACGCCAGCCTGTAACGGCGGCGAATTTCTTCTATCTCTCCTCCAAAAGCCCCAGCAGCATACCCAAGCCCCGCCACATCAAACTCCACCGCAACAACCATCCCTGCCCAACGATCCTGCTGTCGCGGCTGTAGGTCCCACCATAAATTTCCTGCCACAGTGGCCATCCAACGGCTGTGATCTTCCTCCGACCTGGTCCCGCACTCCTCTCCCTCTCAATTTCCTAGGGTTTCATCAAAACCCCTGGGCTTCTCCTTCTACTGAAAATCAGCAACAACGACTCTTGTGCGAGGATTTCGGGAGACTAGGGTTTTCTAATACTAATTATGCTGCGGTTCAAAATCTTATTCAGCAACCGAATCACCAACAGCAGCAGCAGAATCTCCAGTTTGGTTCCTTCCAGGTCCAACCCGAGAGCTTATTGAATTTGAATCCTTTAGATAATTTGAAATTCAATTTGGATAGGAACAGTCAAGTTGATCACCCCCGAGCAAGTTCTATTTCGAGTCCGAATTCATTTCAACAAAGGAATATGGACAATCCTCGAGAACATGATTTGAGACTTGGCAAACAGCATTTTGGCTCAACACCGCCTCCTGGCTTTTCGAACAAGGCAAGAGTTGTTGGCAGTGGTAATAGCAGAAGGGGCTTTGAGCACAATGTTGATGGGACTAACAGATTTACTAGTTCTGCTGTTGAAGGTGGTAATGGTGTAGGGCTCACTAGACAGCTTGATCATCCTGGTCCTCCTTCTGGAAGTAATCTTCATTCAGTATCAGCCTTGGACGTTGAAGAGTCCTTGTTGGATTTGCATAGAGAAGGTCGAGAAAGGCATTTGGGGCGGGATAAGAGGAGAGAGAATGGCCCGGGTTATAGTCAAGGTGGCGATGATTTGGATGATTTTGGTGAAGACCTCGTGGATTCTTTATTGCCTGACGATGAATCTGAGCTCAAGAATGATAAACATGTGAGAAATGACAAGAAACATCGAAATTCACGTGACAAGGTTATCTCTCTTCTCTAGTAGTGATTATGTGCTTCCATGAACTAATGATTATATTAGTGACACCTACATTTGCATGGTTTGATTGGAATTCTTTAGTGATAAAACAGTTACGGTTAGTGGGTTAGTGGATAAACTGTGTGATTTGCCTTTGCTTTTTATTATCAGGAAATCAGATCAGATAACAGAGGGAAAAGACTACTTAGCCAGAGGATGAGAAACCTAAAATGGCAGATAGAATGTCGTGGTGACATAGGAAGACTAAATGCTCCTTTTCTTGCAATTTATGAGTCTCTAATACCAGCAGAAGAAGAAAAGGCAAAGCAGAAGAAATTATTAACATTATTGGAGAAGCTAGTTTGCAAAGAATGGCCTGATGCTCGGTTGTATCCGTATGGATCATGTGCTAACTCATTTGGTGCTTCTAAGAGTGATATTGATGTTTGCCTTGCAATTAATGATTCAGAGATTAACAAGTCTGAGGTCTTGTTGAAGTTGGCAGATATCTTGCAATCAGATAATCTCCAGAATGTACAGGTGAGCCAGTTTGATTTGTTCTTCCCCATAAACAAGGTTCTATGAGTTTGTCGCACTCAAGTTTTTGGAGAACTTAAAAGTAATTGTATTTGTTATTTTTCACATGTATGATGAAAAATGAACCTGATGCTGCAGATAAATGGGTAGTGAACGGTGAAATTTTGCTGTTCTGATTTTTAATAATGAAGCATGTTTTTTGTAACATGTTGGTTCCTGAAAGGAGCATATTTCAATTGATGGATGGATGCCTCTGCTATTTGTTTGATACTGTCTGTAATTCTGACTGCTCATCAATTTAGTTTTATTCCATCATTTGGCTTTAATTATGTGTAATTCCTTCTTAAGTAGTTCTTTTAAATATAATTTACATGGTATATTTTTTTCCTTTGAAACAAATTTATCCTGCGGTGTTTGAATGGTGTTTGATTATTTTAACTGAATGATGGGATTGGTCTAGGTGAAGCACAAATCTTACTTGCACAGCATGTTATGGTCTTTTATTGTTATTTATGCTGTTGGTTTACTTTCTATGGATGCAAACTTTTTCAAGTTTCTTACAGGCACTGACACGGGCAAGGGTCCCCATAGTAAAGCTTATGGATCCAGTTACTGGAATTTCTTGTGACATATGCATAAACAATCTTTTGGCTGTTGTAAATACAAAGCTTCTTCGGGATTATGCTCAAATAGATGTGCGATTGCGGCAGTTGGCTTTCATTGTTAAACATTGGGCTAAATCAAGAGGAGTCAATGAGACTTATCAAGGAACCCTATCTAGCTATGCGTAAGTTATCTTTCAGAGCTATATATTTATTTTCAAATTTAGCAAATAACTATCTGGTGGTCATATTCCAGTGATGATTGTCATGAGACCTGCTTGATACAATCAGCAAAAGCCACAGACAATAATTCTGGCTATTTTGGCCCATCTTTTTTTAACAAAATCACCTTGTTTAAGGTGCCTATGCTAAATGTTCGGGTTTCTGTGCTTATGTTTCTTTATCCCAACGTTTACTTTTATCTCCTCTTCAGGTATGTTTTGATGTGCATTCATTTCTTACAGCAGCGTAGGCCTGCTATTCTTCCATGCTTACAGGTATATATTAGCTGTTTGCTTCTTTAATTTTGTAGCATGAAATGCATATCTTTTTGTGCTTCTACATTTGGATGCAGGGCCCATACTTCTACTTAAGAACTTCCTTTGGTGTGCTTTATGTGTCCTTTGAGTGAGAACATTCTGGTTATCTTGTTGTTGCATTTACATGCTAACCCTATGCCCCACACAGGCACACACACAGAGAGATGTGTGTGCGTGTGTGTATCCACAAAATATTTATTATTTGTTTCAACTCACTGGTTATGCCTTATAATGTGAAGGGAGAATAGAAACAGCAATATGCAACAAATGGTAAAAAATGACTATGTTGAAGAAACTGTTTTGAGTCAACCGAATGAATTTTCTGCCAATAATACTTGTAAAAAGTAATGGTTTTATATGGTACAAAGTGGCACTGTTTATATAATAATTATGTCCTTAAATTATTTACATGCTCTTTGGCTGTCATTTGTTATTTTATTTTGCTCTCTATTAGTGAAAAGTTTGGCAGAGTTGATGTGTGTGACATGCTTGATGTTTTGTCATAAATATTTGTATTTGAAAGTGTATCTTTCCTCCATTTTTGTTTTATTTCATGCTTGGTAAAATCTCATTCAGGGAATGGAGAAAACTTACTCTGTGACTGTGGATGATATTGAATGTGCTTACTTTGATCAAGTTGAAAAACTTCACGGATTTGGTTCTCGTAACAAGGAAAGTATTGCTCGACTTGTGTGGGCCTTTTTCAATTATTGGGCTTACGGTCATGATTATGCAAGCAACGTTATTTCTGTTCGCACCGGAAGTACAATAAGGTAAGATACACATCTTATATGACTTAGATTTTGGTTTTTGAAATGTTATTACACGGGTTTCTCTTGACAAGTTCACTCTTGAGGATGTGACCGACATTTCTATAATCTGAAATACGGTGGAGTGAATTGATATTTAGGTAATGTTGAAACATCACTCAGTCATTGTTTTGAAAGCAAAATTCACCGGGGAAGTTGGTACTTGTATTTAGTTTAGGCACAGCTTGCTTGTTGTTAGTTTTGTGAATAATGGTTGCATCGGTGAGTAATCTGTTTGCTGAATGTTGTTAGCAAATGATAATGGCAGCTATGCTCAGAAGATTTCAGAGGTTTCTTAAAGAATTTTTACTTTATAAAAATTGACGCTCAAGATATCTTTCTCGCAATTGATCGATTGTTTCCTGTTGTGTTAGCAAACATGAAAAAGACTGGACGAGAAGGATTGGAAATGATCGTCATTTGATATGCATAGAGGATCCATTTGAGGTAACTCATGACCTCGGTCGAGTTGTGGACAAGTTCAGCATAAAAGTTCTAAGGGAGGAGTTTGAACGTGCTGCTGAAATAATGCAGTATGACCCAAATCCATGTGTGAAACTCTTTGAACCCTATGTTCCTAGTTGATTTATCCAGCACTTGTTAGAGATGTAATTAGAATTAAAAGAGATTGATCAGCTCTAAGCATCCGAATCCATGGCCTTGTGTTTGTAATTTTGTATTTACGTCTCCAGCTTATTATTTAAATATCCTTGCCTCCCTGGGTGTAAAGAACTTGTTGGCTTAACCGATACTTGCAATTTTAATTACCAAGCAGTACTGTAGTGTAATTTTTGCTTCAGACTCCGAAATAGCGTATCCAAATTATACGAAAGCCTATAGATGCCACAATTGCAGAATTTACACTTTCCCATTTTGTATTTGTTCGAGTATGTATTTGGACTTAAAATTTTAAGAGTATTTTGGTTAATGAAACCGATTTAGATCGGTCGAGAGATCGAGAGAGAGATATATGTATATGTGTGTGTGTGTGTGTGTGTATGTATGTATGTATGTATATATATGTATGTATGTATGTTTATAGTGTGACCTGTGAGCCTTGGGAAATGTCCGTTGGCGGGGTAGCGATGTTCTGTTCATCAATCTTTTTTTTTTTTTTAAGCTGAAGAAGTTTCTTATTCTTTATTTTTTAAAAATTAACTAACTATTATTAATGGGGCTGTGAGCCCGTGACTGCGAGCCGGACAAACTTTAAAATATCTTTAAGTATTACATTATTGATCTAACAAATAAAAAAATAAAAAATATTATAATATCTGTTACGTTTAAATTGGAACTATATATTTTATACGTATATTAATTAATTGGGTAGTTTTAGGAACCTCCCCTCAAGTTTGATGTATTACCACCTAGATAGAAAGTACAATCGTAATTACAAAGGCCTCCTCTGCCGTTTGTATTTTCAACCAAGGACTTTAGGAGATCATTGAAATGACAAAAATACCCCTATGGCCAAAAAAACTCTCACGGCAACCAGTCGAGTACTGTTCGTTAATAGAATGAAGTATGTTTTGCTCCAGTTTAATATATATATATATGGTAACTAAGTATTTGATATTGCACACTTATTAACTAAAAAAAATTGATGAAAATTTTGATTAATTAAGAAAATCATATTTATTTCAAGCAGTTCAAAAATAAAAAGATTATTTTTAAACTATAATCACCAATACGATCTCAAAAATTAATTTCATTAAAAAAATCTTAATTTTTTTCATTTCAATTTTATCATAAAATTTTGTAATTATATTTGTGTTTACAAGCTAAAACCCGTTTTTGTTTAACATGGAAATCACATGAAAACAATTAATTTCCAATACGCAATGGTTTGTTTAGCTCATTACTGGTGTGAATCACAGTAAAAACATGCAACAACTTCTTCAACAAATCAAACACAGCATTAAATCCATTTTTAAACACAGCATCAAATCAACCAAAATGCTCTAACTTTTACATGCATTGAGTTATTTGGAATTTTCAACTTATATGATGTTTAATAACGGGTACATTGCTCGCCGCTAGCCAGCAATGGTCACCGGACGGCGCCATCCCCCCCCCCCTCCCCGGCGCGGACAAAATCACTTTGTTGTTCTTCTTTCAAATTGGGCCTTATTCGGATTTGAGCTTCATTTGGCGAGGTTAGAAGCATAAAGAGAAGAATTCGGGTTTGTTTGAGCGGTTGAATGGATTGCTAATTAGGTTGCGTTTGGAAGATGAAAGAGAAGATATTTCCAATGCAACCTTAGAACCAGTGGATAATGAAGTGCTGTAGCATCAACTCGATCAGGAGGCTACTTTTGATTTTTAATTTTACAAAATTACCCTCCCACATTAATAAGGCACTAAATGGAATGCAAACGGCAAGGGAGGTATCCAATAATAAGTTCATAATTTCTAGCTAAGAGTCAATAGGCCAAACTTCAAAGGGGACCCCTAAAAATAACCCTTAATTAATTATATTACCTCGTATATATTTCAAAATTTCTGCCGGCCGAGGTCGTGGAAAAGTGCATTTAAATGATTCGTTCTAATAGCCCAAATTAGTTTCTCTCGCTCGCCTTCCGGGGGAGGGCGGAAAAGAAGGAAAAAATAAAAATAAAAAAAAGAAGGTCTTCGTGCAGCGGCGATGGCGACTCATCATCACCTCCCAGTCCCAGTCCCACAAGTGCTACTCTTAAGAAAGCCATCTGGCTTCGCTATGTTCGGAGAAGAATTATTTACCTCAAACAAATTCCAATACTTGAAAGCATATGAATCAGCGCTTCCTCTCCACGAATTCTTGACACAACAAGCACACTCAGTGAAGGCCATTTTCTCCAGCGCTGGTGCGCCGGTTACAGCCGAAATCCTCCACCTGCTTCCAGAGGTGCGGCTGGTGGTTGCCACAAGCGCTGGCCTTAACCATATTGACGTAGCAGAGTGCCGCCGCCGTGGTGTGGCTCTAGCCAATGCTGGTAACGTTTTCTCTGAAGACGTGGCTGATTACGCACTGGGTCTGCTAATTGATGTCCTAAGAAAACTTTCTGCTGCCAATCGCTTTGTCAGGCAAGGGCTTTGGCCTTTCAACGCTGAATTTCCACTTGGGTCTAAGGTACTTTTTTCTTTTTTCCAGTTTTGATTTGGAGTATTATTGATTCTCCTTTAGTTCTATCCAAATTCTGTATCATCGCATGGTCTGATGTCATTGTTTAGTCCGAACTATGAAGGGGAATTGCTGATTTTGATCGAGTTTTTTTGTGTTGATTATTGACAATTTTAGTTGGGTGGCAAACGAGTTGGGATTGTTGGGTTGGGGAGCATTGGGTCTGAAGTTGCCAAAAGGCTTGAAGCTTTCGGCTGCTGCGTTTCATACAACTCTAGGAATAAAAAGCCTTCTGTTACCTACCCCTTCTATCCGGATGTCTGTGAACTTGCAGCTAACAGTGATGTCCTTATCATTTGCTGTGCATTGACTGATCAAACGCATCACTTGATCAATAAACAAGTCTTGTTGGCACTGGGGAAGAAAGGAGTTATTATTAATGTAGGGCGTGGTGCTATTATTGATGAGAAAGAAATGGTGAGGTGTTTGCTGCAAGGAGAGATAGGAGGTGCTGGTTTGGACGTGTTTGAGAATGAGCCTAATGTTCCTAAACAGCTCTTTGCACTTGATAATGTTGTGCTGTCGCCACATAGCGCTGTCTTTACGCCTGAATCTTTTAAGGATGTGTGTGAACTTGCGGTCGCCAATTTGGAAGCTTTCTTTTCAAATAAGCCCTTACTTACTCCGTTCGCCTCAGATGATTGACTGCATTTTGTGTAAAGCTCTGCTGCTACTGTTGCTGCTCCTGCTGTCATTCTCCTGGAAGAAAGTCACAGGTACAAAATTAATTATTTTATCAACATTTAGCAGTTATTGGATATTTTTCATGAAGAACCGATGTAGTCTTAAGCATCAAGGTTTATTTATAATCATGCTCGAAGGGTTCAAACTCAAAGGATGTCTATTTAATTTATAAAGGCGATGCCTTCTGCGCACAGGCACACACCTCGTATAATAATTCCATAGTAGCATCAGAAATATGAAGCAGAATGAGACTGACCCACCACATCCAAAATGAATTATCATTAGTGCTGTATTTTATGGGCCAAATTGACGCTTCATTATTAACGAAAACCAACCATTACCATGCAAAGTGGAGCCAAGTACCATGGGAACATGTATAATCTCTTTCTTTTTTGCTCAAGTACACAATAAGAGTGGGTGTGGATATTTTGGAGCTCTGGTTCGGAGAACTTTTTAAGATTCGATCCGCATCTAACTGCTGTTCAACGGATAGCAACAATGACAAGTGGAACAGAAGATTAACAATATTAATGATGATTTTATCTTGCTTAATAAATATATGATCGTTACTTAACTGATATTAAAAATTCGTTTTGCAATTCCAGCTGGGTGGCAATCGAATTAGGATTGTGGAATTGGGAAAGATTGGCTTTAGAAGTGGAGTGAGTGTTGTGAGAATTTGGGTCGAAAGGAAAAGCCCTTTGTCTCTTATAATTTGCCTCCCATTAAAAGAACAGACTGGCCCGCCATATGATATGATTAGTAAGGGTGTATTGTCAGCATTGGGCACTAGGCGAGGATGGCGTGAGCGATGATACTGCCCGGGTTGGTATCATTGATGAGCGGGACGGAACTTGGGACTTGTGAGGCTTCGTGGCGCAAGGAGAGTGGAGAGATCCAGGGTGCTGGTTTACACGTGTTTCAAAATGAGAGCCTGATGGTCCCAAACAACCCTTCGCATTGGACAATGATGTTACGTGCCGTCTCCACACTCGAATCCGAGCCAACTTCACTTATCGCGGAGAGAAACTCGGAAGCTTTCTTTTCAAATAAGCTCTTGCTTTCTGCTGTAGTGTAATTGTAGATTCGTAGTTGACTGACAGATGTAGCATCCGCACTTCCATCCTCCCGCATAATGTATTATTATTATTATTTGAAGGAAAAAAAAAAAAAGGGGGCAGCGGGCGCCACTTTCTAGAAGTGTATTATTATTCTTCTTCTTTTCCCTAGAATTACATATATTACGTACTTATTTTTAAATCTTATGATCGTGCTGTATCCACCCATTTCTTTCTTAGAAAAATAAAAAATCCTAATTCGAGCTGCTCCTCAGCAAATTGGGAAAGTGCGGTGCGTAACTTTAGTAATTAGTAATAAAAATTATAAAGATAGTTCTATTTTTTAACTTACACACCGACCCCATTTCTATTTCTCTTTCTCTTTCTCTAGCAACTAGCAAGTATTTGAAACGGAGCCGTTTCAAGGCACACTATGAAGGAGGGGCAAAGTAAGTGTCTGAGAAATCGCAAGATTTTTCCTTTTTATCTTTTTATTTTTCAATTTCTTAATTAATCAAGTTGACCAGTCAAGTGACTGGAGCTGGTAATGGAAGCAGGTCATGGGCATGGCAAAGAAAAAGAATCCCAAGAGCTCCCAAGAGTACTACTGTTTAAGCCGCCACCGGACTTTCACCTCTTCGGGGACGAATGCTTTTCCTCGAACAAGTTCAAGTTCTTAAAGGCGTGGGAATCTCCTCTCCCACTTGCCCAATTCTTGAAAACACATGCACAGTCAGTCGAAGCCATTCTCTCATCGGGTGGCGCCGCGGTCACAGCCGAGACCTTGCGGCTGATGCCGGCCATTCGATTGGTGGTGACCACGAGCGCCGGACTCGACCACATCGACATCGCCGAGTGCAGACGCCGCGGCATCGCTGTAGCTAATGCTGGAAACGTCTTCTCCGAAGATGTTGCTGATTTGGCCGTGGGTTTGCTTATTGATGTGTTAAGGAACATTTCTGCTTCTGATCGGTTTGTTAAACAATGGCGTCAGCCTCGTCAAGCTGCTGAAGGGGACTATTATTCTCTCGGTCCCGGCAGTAAGGTTTGTCACTCTGCCTGCTCCACTCCACTCCACTCCACTTTCTTGTTTTTGTTTTGCTCTCTCACATAAAGATTGTAATTGATAGTTATTGGATAAGTACTGTGATATAGATATAACTAACTGCACCGATGAGTCAATATCCATTTTGAAGCTTTCTCAATGTTTACGTAGATATTGTCCCGTGGGAAGGGATTACCTCTGCTTGGCATATACTCAAGGCTTTTCCATTCCTGAAAAATTGGAAGGGAATCCAATCCATCTATTTTTGTTTGCCGAACGGGACTGTGATGAGAAAATATATGCATAATCCCTTTTGGGATTCATATTGTAGTAGTTCTGATTGGGATCTCACTGGATGCTTCTTTTGTTTTAAAATCTTTGCTATACTTCTTTTATTTTTATTTTTTTACTCTATTTTTCCTTCTTTCTTGACTGTAAGAAAACGAGATCTAAAGGTTATGATTAATATTATGAAGAAGGTGCTGATGTGTATTACTGCTTTTGAAACCACTGTTGTGGTTGGTGATTGCCAATTTCAGCTAGGAGGTAAGCGAGTTGGGATTGTTGGATTGGGGAGCATTGGCTCGTTAGTTGCTAAAAGACTAGATGCCTTTGGATGCTCCATATCATACAACTCAAGGACAAAGAAACCATCTGTCTCGTACCCTTTCTATTCAAATGTCTGTGAACTTGCAGCTAACTGCGATATCCTCATTATTTGCTGTGCATTAACCGCTGAAACCCACCACATGATCAACAAGCAAGTCTTGTCAGCTTTGGGGAAGGAAGGAGTGGTTATAAATATAGGACGCGGGCCTATTATTGATGAGCAGGAAATGGTGCGGTGTTTGGTGCAAGGAGAGATTAAAGGTGCTGGTTTGGATGTGTTTGAGAATGAGCCTGATGTTCCGAAAGAGCTTCTAGCACTGGATAATGTTGTTCTGTCACCCCACTGTGCGGTCTTTACTTGGGAAACTTTCGAGGATCGCCAAAAACTTGTCATGGAAAACCTGGAAGCTTTCTTCTCAAATAAGCCACTACTCACTGAAGTTGTGGATTATGATTAAATGGAAGTATTTTGGCATGTGATTTCTTCCTTCATTTTGCAAAACATCTTGTGTTATGCCTCCTTGTGTGAATGGGAGCACTTTCTGGTGAAAGAGAGGCTTGGGTTCCTGCTTTGTCATTGAGGAAGTTGTGTTCATAAATAAAGTACTGAAGTGGCATGTTCTGTACTTAATTGATTACCATCCTTTGTATTAGAAGGATAATATCAGGGGCTTGCTTGCTAAACTGAACTCTGTTTCTTGCATCACTTTTTCCTTCTCGCTTTAAATCATCTTGATTGTTTCCTCTAGGGCGATCAAATAGAAACTTGTCAAGAAACAGAGGCTGGCAATTTTGTTTTACTACTTCACTAATTTCGACACACTGATTCCGGAGTGGATGCTTCCGGTGTTCCAGAGCTGATGGTATCATAGGAGCGCAATGAGAGAGAATGCAATGCAAGATTAATTAACTAACAACAACTATTCATTTGGCAAGCATTTCACAACTTCGGGCCCAAAATGGGTCGTGTGTTCCAACATAGAGAAAGTTTAATCTAAAAGTTTTTTTTTTTAAAGAACATTTATGGGAATTTAATTGTATTATTGTGATTAAAACTAACAATTATTTTCTTACAAATGTTACCAATAAAAATTATCAATTAACGATCCAATTTTAATTATTTCTTAATGGCAGGTGGAGTCTCATTCACACGATTCGCTCAGGTCCTACATCTTAGAAAAAGGGTAAACTTCAATATTTAATTAATTTATTTCCAGATAGAAAGACAATCTTTAATTAATCTCTTAAAATATGAAAATCTCAATCTATTTAAAATTCATTTAAAAGATAAGGGCAAACGGAGGATGTGTTGACAACTTTTTTTTTTTGGGTCTAATTCTCTTAATTGTATGAGTAAATTGATGTTTGTCAAATTTTTAGGAATATATTCAAAATTATCACTTTTAGGAAGTGGTAAATTAAAGTTTGTCCATTAAAAAATGATGACGCGTGCACTGATGCAGTGATGCTTGCCAACCCACACCCATACCCTGTGGTTCAACTGGACAAGAATCTATGAATTATCTTTCTCTATTTATATAAAAAGGGATTGCAGCAAATTTATAATAACCAACTTTACTTTCCCAGTCTATATATAAATTTCTAGAGTTCAGTGATCGAATTTCTAAGGGGGGAAAAAAATCATGGAAATTCATGAAGAACGCAGGGGTCACCCACCTGAACACTTGCCACAAGTCCTAGTTATTAAACCTCCAGCACCATTAACGCTATTTGGTGACAAGTTTATTTCGAGCAGGTTCCAACTCTTGAAAGCATACGAATCGTCACTCTCCCTTGAGCAGTTCTTGATCAGCCACGCTTATTCAATTGAAGCCATTCTATGCTCTGGTGGTTCTCCAGTCACGCTGGACATTCTCAGGCTGCTGCCGAACCTGCGGCTCGTCGTCACTGCCAGCGCAGGCATCAACCACATTCACATGCCCGAGTGCCGCCGTCGTGGGATTGCTGTTGCTAATGCCGGGAGCATTTTCTCTGACGACGGTGCAGATGCCGCGGTGGGGTTGTTGATTGATGTTTGGAGAAAGATTTCTTCCGCTGATAGGTTCCTGAGACAAGGGCTCTGGTCTAAAATCAGGGACTATCCTCTTGGTTCTAAGGTCATACCCGCTCTCTTAATTTACACAGTCTTTTTAACATTTTGTGAACTATAAATGAGTAGTTACATTAATTGCTGGTAAATATTAGTTGTTAAAACTAAAAACTCACACTAAGCTGTTGCTTATCCAAAATTAAGCAGACAAATTTCGTGTGCATTTAGGCTTCCTTTCAACACAATGATTTTAGTCTTCGTTTTTAGTCTAATTGGAGTTACACAAGATATAAACTTTCAGTTGAGAGGCAAGCGAGTTGGGATTGTCGGACTGGGAAACATTGGCTTACAAGTTGCTAAAAGGGTGGAATCATTTGGCTGCAATGTGCTATACAATTCAAGAAACAAGAAGCCAGTACCATACCCGTTCTATTCAAACGTTTGTCAACTAGCAGCTAACAGTGATGCCCTCATCATTTGTTGTGCGCTAACTGATCAAACACACTGCATGATCAACAGAGAAGTGATGCTAGCATTGGGGAAGGAAGGCATAATTGTTAATGTCGGACGCGGGGCTCTTATTGACGAGAATGAAATGGTCAGATGTTTGGTGGATGGAGAGATTGCAGGTGCTGGCTTGGATGTGTTCAAGAATGAGCCGTATGTTCCCAAAGAGCTATTTGAATTGGATAATGTTGTGCTGCAACCACATCGAGCTGTTTTTTACCTTTGAATCTTTCGTGGATTTATGTGAACTCGCTGTGGGGAATTTGGAAGCTCTCTTCTCAAATCAACCGCTGCTTTCTCCAGTCACCGATGAATGAATATATATTATGATCCCGTTCTCAGGCTTGTTTCTACTAAATACTCTTGTTGTTACACAGCGGAGTTTGTTTACAATTTGCGGACTCGTCTTGGATTTTTGGTTCCCTGAAAGGGCTGCCAGAAATGGTCTCATGGGATGGGCCTTTGTTTATGAAGTAGAATTTTTGTTTAAAATTTGTGGGAAAGTGACATTCCCATTATTAAGATTAATAGCAATCGGATGATAAGCGTGTAAGCTTAGAAATTATGGGATGGGCTTGTGAATCCCTTCCCTGCAGTAGCTGTTGACCAACCTGATCCAACACATAAGACACAAGTCTGGATATATGTATATTTGCCATAAATCTTAAATGGAATCGATGCCTCTCAAAAAACACATGTAGTTAATTTTTGTTTTCTGGTCGATTGATTTGTAGCTTCCATGTTGTCTATTTGAAGGGGTATTTTTTTGTTGTTTTGAAATTATTTTTTCAGGAGAAAAGAAGCCGTATATCATGCACGATGCAAACTGGGGTTTGTTACGCAGATAATTCATCAATTAATCACTAAAGAGAGAGTACATTCCTGGCCACACCAATGTAATTAATTCAATTAATATTAGTTAGTCTTAGTCATGGATAAAAAAAGAATCAATTTTCGGATGGCAGCTACTGTGAGTAAAGGGACGTTTATATTTATTTTTGCTATTTGAAGTATAAGTGAAATCAAAGAACTTTGTGGAAACCGCCGATGATTATAATTTCTGTTGCTTCTTTCGTTCTATATTTGCCTGCACGACGTGAGGCTCATTAATTTTACTATACAAATTTTGACATACGATAATCGTTTATGGAGAGGTGTAAAATGGAGCGGATGGAACAAAAGCCTTTTTGCAATAGACAATAGAGCAATTTTCAATACTATTCTATTTCCTCTGAATGCTTCTATCAGTGAACAGAATCCTTATCCAACGAGCTGTTGGCTCCATGACTCATTGGCATCGTCGTCAGTCAAGATCATTTACGGATGACATTTTCCTCCACATGTCACGCGAACAGTTAAATCTCTTGCCAAAGCGAGAGGTTGACTTGATAGTAAATCTAGAAAAAATTATTAGAGCCCTCTATTCTTTGTCAAAATTTATTACCTCCTCCTTCGTTTCCAACTGTATCAGAACCTCCATGCTATTAAGGAGACGGCCAACTTTTAATTTTTCTTTTTTTTCTTCGGTTAATAATTATACCTTCTCATAATATTTTCTGCCAGAAAATAAAGTTTTAATGAGTTTGAAAAATGAGGGGAGATTTTGGTCATATAATTCGAAAAGGAGAACTATTAGGATTAAGTCAATTATCAATGAACACTAAGGTAAAGGTAAAGTATTGAGTCAGAAACTTCACGTTAATGAGTGTAGCAGTTCAAATTTTCTCGCGTGGGAACTCAATTTTTCTCTCTAATTATATAATTGAGTGAAGTTAGATTTCTTTCATAACATGTAATATATGCTCCTTTAATAATGAGGGTGGTGTTTTGAGCCCTTATAAGTGATTTGATTTAATTTTAATGCGGACGTATCATTTTTTATTCTTTAAAAAAAAAAAAAAAGAATCAAAGAAAGGGGGGGAAAAAAGTCATCGTCAACGAAATTGTAAGTTTTTAGCAAATAGAAAAATTATAAGAACTAAATTCAGAAGTGAATGCGATGCATCGAAAGCAGAAATAAATGCTGGAAACATACTGAAACCTGACCTAAATTCTTGGCCATCGATCAAACCGTAAACCTAACTGATGTACGGAATTGGCTAACAAAAGAAAATCGCGACAGGCCTTTCTCAAATATTAATTTTCGCTCTAAATGTTCAAACTTCACCGAATGCTTCATACCTGGAGTGATGAAGACAAGCACGACCACAGCGAGCTCAAGCACATGCCTGCCCAAAATCAAAGAAACCACACCATCGCTGTTTATTGATCGAAGTTAATGAGGGCCTAGTTACTTGAGTTTTATCGAAACTGTTTACAGTAACTTTTACCCCCATTTAGTTAAATTAAGAGGAAAAACTGGTTGCATTTTATTTTTAAATAAAAGAATTGTGCAGAGAGATTAGCCCATTGCCCCACCTTCTGAAAGATGCGATGTCGACCTCTGGACTGGCCAGTAGCATAGCATTTTCAAATGCTACAGCAGGATCACATGTAAGCGTAGAATTATTATTATTTGACGATAAGCATGTGAGCTTAGAAATTAAAATAAGTAGCAAAGTAAATTATGCTAAGTTAATTTGAAGTAATTATTTCAAACTAACCCCAAAAAAAAAACAAAAAGAAAAATCACTCTCAGAATACAAGCGGTGGATGGCATTGGTATCCAAGAAAAGAGAACCTTAATCCTGAGAGGGCGCCCCTCCGTTCGTCTTAAAACCAACTCAAAAAACAAAAATGCCGCACTGCCCCCTTGTATGTATATGTATATATACACGTGTGAGTATTTAATACAGGCGTCGGGCGACAAACTGTAGTCTTATAAATGTGAAAGAGGAGAGAGGAATGACGCAACAGTGAAACAAGATTCCAATATATAAGTTCACCTTCCCCATGATCGGCCTTGGCTTTTCTTTTCTCTTTTGTCAGATATAAGCTTCTTTTTTTAAATATTATAACAATAATAGTAACAGCAACAACAACAACTTGGTTTAATTTATTGTCTCATGCATAAATACCCCTAGAGTACACTCTATCTAGCTAGCTCGAGCTATGTCAATGGATTGTTGCAATTCAAGCATATTGCCAACTCAAGAGCAACCACTAGTTTTTGATGCACCAGTCCTCCAATTTCGATCCACCATACCCTCGCAATTCATATGGCCCGACGGCGAGAAGCCAAGCCTTGAGCTGCCTGAACTAGTGATTCCTCCTATTGACTTGTGCAGTTTCCTCTCCGGAGATCCTTTTGAAGTTGATAAAATATCCCAGCGCGTCGATGAGGCATGCAAGAAACACGGATTCTTTTTGGTTGTAAATCATGGTGTTGATTCAATGCTTATAAAGAAGGCTCATGAGTATATGGATTCTTTCTTTGTCATGCAACTCTCCAAGAAGCAAAAGGCTCAGAGAAAGTTTGGAGATCACTGTGGATATTCAAGCAGTTTCACTGGAAGGTTCTCTAATAAGCTTCCCTGGAAAGAAACACTGTCCTTTCGTTATTGTGCTAATGCCGAGAACTCTTCAACCGTCGTCGAAGATTATTTCTCCAACGTAATGGGTCAAGATTTCAGGCAGTTCGGGTAATATATACATATATAGCTGAACCATTAATTGTTACACGCACACACACACACACTAGATGATAATTGATGAAGTACACATATGCCAGCAAATTAATTAAACATAGCTATAGCTATAGCTATACATGTATCGTTTATAAGCATGCATGGAAATAAATTAAATAAAAGTAAAGCATGAAATTATTATTATTATTTTTTTAATGTTTGTATGTGTGTAGGAAAGTATATCAAGAGTATTGTGAAGCGATGAGCAGTCTCTCACTCGGGATTATGGAGCTATTGGGAATGAGTCTAGGAGTTGGCAGAGCACATTTCAGAGAATTCTTTCAAGGACATGATTCAATAATGAGATTGAATTACTACCCACCGTGCCAAAAACCCAACTTGACTCTAGGAACTGGACCTCACTGTGACCCAACATCGTTAACAATTCTTCATCAAGATCAAGTGGGTGGCCTTCAAGTGTATGTGGACGAACAGTGGCAATCTGTTAGCCCGATCCCAGACGCTTTTGTTGTCAACATTGGCGACACGCTCATGGTAATTATTGTAGTTAATTTTCATGTTCTGTCAATTATTGGTTTATTAAATAATAAAACTGCAATTTGAGCTTGAATTTATTAATCATTTTTCGTCGATATTTCAGGCTTTATCAAATGGCATTTACAAGAGTTGCTTGCACAGAGCGGTGGTTAATAATACAACTGTGAGGAGATCACTTGCTTTCTTTTTATGTCCAAAGATGGACAAGGTGGTGACCCCTCCGCCTAACTTGTTCAGTGCTCACAATCCAAGGATGTATCCCGACTTCACATGGCACAGTTTGCTCGATTTTACACAAAATCATTATCGAGCCGACATGAAAACCCTCGATGCATTCTCTGCTTGGCTTCAACAGCATGTCAATATTTAAGAGGGTCGATTGGAAATTTACGATGATGATGATAATGATGATCAGGAATTAATGAGATTTTTTTTTTTAAAAAAAAAATCTATTATCTTCTGTTTTTGTTGTGAAAGGGAGAGAGGAATTAATTAAGCAAAAGGTAGCTAGCTTCTAGATTGGAACTAAAAGAAGGGGCAACAGAAACACCAAAAAGACAGGCCAGTTTCTGTAATTAGCTAATAACGGGTTTAGTGCTGGAAAGCAAAAGCTCAAAAGACGAAAGTACTAATGTAATATAGATATGAGATACTAAGTTGTGAGAGTAGAAAGCTCTCTTATTTTAATGTTCTCTTGTTAACAAAAGATGGTGATACATGTTGTTGTACATTTGTTTTCGTCATCACCAATTGCTTGGCTGCTCTTTGTTTACGTACCCCGTACAGATCTACATGTAAAGTCATCGGATTCCCGACTGGAGAGAATTAAATGTTTGTGATAAATATTAAGAATTTATCAAATCACGTATGTGTGTGTTGTCAATCCAACGCCCCTGATGTTTTTGTTTTTTTTTAATTGTCTCTTTTGACTGTACATAGTGAGACCCATCTTGGTATTGAAGTTCGATTTTATTAAAATTTAAATTTCATAACTTAAAAACGTGTTCATATATATATAAAAAAAAATGTCTACACTATAGAATAATTATAAATACATATATGTACATTATATTCCAATAATTAATAAAAATTAATGAAAGATCGAGTAATTATAATTTAAGAGGTCATCTAACAAATATTTGATATGACGCATGTGAGGATTTTTTTTATTTAGAGAGCTAAGCCAGTTTCTTTTACATGCAAAGTTTAATAGGTATCATGTAGAGCGATCTCCCAATGACTCATCAATATATACGGGTCTTACAATTTTTGATCAATAATATATATATATATATTTGAAAAGTCAATAATATATATTTGGGTGCATATATAAGAACCAAATGGTCACCAAGGTCAGCTAAATTTACACTGTTGTCGCGGAGGGTGTTCTTGCAAATTTTTTTTAGGTTTTGTTTTTTCATGATTAAGGTAGCACTAATGCATGACTTGTCCACTAATTAGTAATCCTATAAACTAAAGCGAAAATTTTTCTAGAGGGAACATGCGTACATTTGCTTAAATTGATAAACTAAACCGCTTGCAAGCTCTAATGAAACGCACGTATGAACGATCTGATTAATTGTTTTGTGACGATAGTTGCTATATAAATTAAAGAAGATAATAGAAGCATAAGAGCAAGAAAAAGTAAGGGTTACTCATTATTCCTAACCTCCTTTTAACTTTTAATATCCCATTGCTAGTACCATCATTCAGCTGAGTGGATTTCATTCTAGCGCTTCCCCAGTAGCCAACGTCGCATTGAATGGTCATCCCCGTCTAAATAGAAACTGATGCCGAGGCAACGCGTAGGCATGGCTGGGTATATGTGGTGCATAAAGAGCCCACCTTATCCTTCAACAAGGGGAATTCCTTATTCCTGGCCTGTGTGAGCATTGGCTATACACGTAAACTATTCTCCCTCTCTCTCTCTCTCTCTCTCATACCTTCTTTCCATTTATCTTTTGGACAACGCAATTATACTTTCCGGTTATCATTAGCGTTAAATTGGCGCCCACATGGACAAAGCCGACCCACATGAAAAAATATTTTTCTATTGTACATATGTTTATTAATTGAATTCAAAAGAGTTATAAGAAGACTACTATTTTATTTCTACAACACTTCTATATAATTATAAATACAGTTACATAGTTGTGAAATTTACATAGGAAAGAAACTAAATTTGGGTATTGTGTAGAGGCGGTGGGCTCTTGCTTCAAGGTTTCGTTATTGTAATATGCTGATTAATCCATGAAACAAGACGATGCATCTCTTACAAGACTATGCACTTGAACTGGTGAAGGGCAAACGACAAATTATGTGCATGAAAGAACCTAGGCATTGATAAGGAAACATAACTCGCGCACATCATTTTCGCTCTCAATTAATCAGCCCTGATATAGGGCCATGTCTATTTGTCATTTTTCATTAAAAGGAAAACCGTTCATCTTTGTTGGTAAGCTACGACCAGTTTACAGGTAACGATAGATGTTAGTGCACCTGGTTCCCTACCCCATCTCTGGTCGTGATCATATAAAGTATATTTAACTATGACGGGAAGATTCTCAAGACACTCCACTTTTTCTATCCAATGAAATCACGACTTCCATACAACCAACCGTACAGATAGGAAGGCCTGGTGATCGAGTCATCAAATCAAA
Source organism: Aegle marmelos (assembly GCA_030449875.1). Lineage (NCBI taxonomy): Eukaryota > Viridiplantae > Streptophyta > Magnoliopsida > Sapindales > Rutaceae > Aegle > Aegle marmelos. The sequence continues at coordinate 1,595,130 of JASUUL010000115.1, forward strand.
ATAATGGGGGTCGGGTCCAATAAAGAACTAGATTCTTAATTTGTTTGATCGATACATCTTTATTCGGGTGCGGGATTACAATTTTGAGGCAACTGAAGATTATACTTACGATCCCGATTTTGATTCTCGAGCTCCGGAAAGGAACAGTTGAGAGAAAAGACGCAGGTTCATGGACGTAGGCGATAGGCGTAGGCCGAATAACACCGCATCCAAAATCCATGAAAAGGTCAGCATCACTGTTCCGAATTCTACCACAGAAGTTTTCAAGAAATAAAAGAAGAAAAACAGGGTCGACACTCGACACTAGGAGACGTAACTTGCATTTCCCCATTGATAATCATTTCCAGATAGCTGGATTAAAAATGCTTTCTTTGTATGTAGTGCTGCTCCTGGAATTCTAAAAAGAATTCCTAGAATATACAATAAATGGGTCAGACAAATGATTTCTGAAATCCCATATTCACATGTTCCCATCCTTCGACTGAATATTTCCGTCTTGTCAGCTCTTGATTAAGCTTCTTAGTTTCGGCAAATAAAAATAAACGCTCTATTATGATCATCCAATACATCAATATCCAATAGGCCCACAGCAATTACATCACATCCACAACAACGAATAAGACACTGCTTCAAAAACGTCCATATCCGTAAGTTCACAAAGGCACAAAAAATGTTAAAATTAAACAAACTTACAACTTTTGGATTGATGATGATGTAACATTTAACTTAAACAAAGGCCCTAACATGTGACTTGAACAAATGCCCTCATTATAAACATCATTCATATTCTAGGAAAAGCATTTGTTCTATTTACTTGAACAAATGCCCTCATTATAAACATCATTCATATTCTAGGAAAAGCATTTGTTCTGGAAAATAGAATCGGGAATAGCACCCAAATTATTAAGCAATATCCTTGGTTTTTACACTAGTTTCACTGTGCTCATTGATAGCAAGTTATGCAATAAACCAGATTAAGGCAGTATTTAGCACAAACTGGATACTGAATCAAAATATAAGCAAACAAGGTATTAACTTTACACTAGAAAATTCATAATTGAGATTAAGCCATTAAAGAAAAAACTCAGCATCTACTATTATTCTTGGATCCTTTACGTGAACATAACCAAAAAACCATTTGTGCAAAATAAATCTCTGGCCAGATTAAGGCAGGTCGCAGGTCATATAAAAGACAGTATGGTGGGATATTTTCAGAGAACATAGAGCAGAAAAAATGGAAAATACATTCCTTTGAAAGCAGTTGGATAATACAACCAACAAGCAGTCAGTACACTGTAAATACTGTTGAAAGATAGCAAGTCCTTGATCTAATAAAGAACCAATACATTACATTCTCTAAAGCAAAACTTCTTCAAAGAATACAGAAATTCACATTTATAGGAGGTTTACTACTATTTCCTGTCCAAATTTGAACTTAGCTACCACAATTTTTTTAAAAATATTAATAAAAGAATAAGCCACAGAAAAGAGAAAAATTAAAATTAAAAAAAAAATTAGGGAGGCTACAAGCTGTCAACATAGAATTTGTTATCTTCTTTCAGTTGGTGAGCAGTGGTGGGAACAAATTTAATGAATTACAAAGAACAGCAAAAAGATGTGGAATGAAGAGAAGGAACATGTGGCACAAAAAATTGGACCTATTACGTCTCATGTATTAAACCAACACAAACTGAACCATTAACAGTGAGAGAGCGAGAGAGGTAGCATTCGTTGTACCTTAATGCCCGTTATCAGATTTATTCACTTAGATTGCAATTCCGGAGATAGGGATGATCATACTTAATGTATTTAGACCAGTATGACCGATACTTCGTCATAGCCAACTCCAGCCATGGTTTCATGTTGCCATTATAGTGGACAACTGCTGCATTTTCTATCTCTGACCTATCAATGCTAGGATTGTAACCCAAACCAAGCACATGCCAAGACTTCTCAAGTGGATGTGTCAGATTATAAAATGTAATCAGCCCTGGAGGCAATGTGCCAAGCTTCCATAGTGTCCTATCTTCATTCTGAGATTAAAAAGGAAGAAACAGAAAAATAAGACCATATGAAGATACTACTTGCTCATCCATGTGCACCATGTTTAAACTCAAAAGACAAATGGAAAGACCAAACTAATTCTTCCCCTAGCAGTTGAATCATCAAATTATGTGTTTGTATAAATGACTATATGTGGAAGCGAAAAAGATACAAGATTCTACTGACTAACCATGTTCTGCCACCTGTGATAGATGCCAGTTATATCCTTCTTTTTCCACTCCATCAGATCAAACATATTCATCCCATATGCCCACCCACAAGCATTTGGATCAAAGTTTCGCGCAATATGAGGATTGGTAAAGTTTAGATACTTGTCAAAACGATGAAAGCTTTCACCACAGGTTTCCACTGCCCCATTCACTTTTCCTTGAAGATCCACAGACCATAATCTGGTTAAGTCTTTTTGGACTACAATATCATCATCAAGAAACAGGATCTTGTTCAACTTAGGATAGACCTGTGGGAGATAGAATCTCAAGTGATTAAGCATTGAAAGATACTTCGGATTCCTATACTTCAGATTTGAAGCACCAGAAGAGAGAGTGGTTGGATGGTCTGCCTTGAAATAATACTCTTTCATTGAAGCAGACTCAAGCTGCCTCAGAACAGGGCAGTAGGATGAGTTAAGCCACTTAAATTCATCAACATTTTCAACATGAATAGTAGCCTTTCCAGGAGGATTCAAAAGAAACCACATATTCATTGCTCCAAAGTTAAGTTTATCAGTAACGAGATGGAATACATGCTTTGAGGAATCCTGCAATATCACCAAGAGGCATATTCTTGTCAAGATTGCATCTAAGGTCAGTTTAAAAGGCTAATTCTTAATTTTCATTAAAAGCACATAAACTACATCCAATAGTCTGAGTGCTCGGTATTAAATGACATTTAAGCAAATGATAAAACACAACAAATCAAAGATGAACTCAATATTGGAGAGCATTAAGACAACAGTGCAACAGGATAAGCAGTCTACATACCTTGGCATTCATGATGGTGGAGTTGACAACAACAGATGCAGCCAACACATTATCGGAGAACAGGGCATAATGATACAGATTTGGATTCTCCAAATTCTCACTTCTAGGGAATTTTCTCTTCTCTGGAGGAAGAAGATAGTATTCAATGGTCAAGCGCATGGACAAGCAATGGATTCCATTTGGAATTGTTTTGGCTGCCAACTGACTGAGGAATGTGCTCTGTTTCTTTAAACTCCTAACTTGCTCATCTGCTGTTTGAAGCATGGCTCTCAGCTTTCCAGTCACCAATTTGCAGTCGTATAATTCCTCTCTTGCTTTTGATAGAACCTGACCCATCAATTTGATTTTCTCGGGCACACTACACAGGTAATACACACAGAATAAGGGGGGAAAAAGGGATTTGTTAGGACCACAATGCATGAAAAATGCAAATTATATATAATACACAGTGAATGACAGAAAGATTTACAAGGCAGCTACCCGTGATGCAAATCAGCATCAGCTGTTGTGTCTCCCAAAGCACGCTGACTCTCCTTGAGCCGGGACTGTAGTTCTTGCTGAAGATCAGGCTTGTTCTTCATCTTTGCAATACTCAGATACACCCTTGCCATTATCATCTGATCCCGCATCAACCGTACAGTAGAATCAGAGTTGTCATTCTCGTTTTCTTTCCTCCATATGCTGTATTTTCCCAGGACAGCTGAGTCCACAGATTTGGAGCGTTCAATGGCTGCATTTTCAAGCTTCACAATTGCTTCATCATCTTGTTGCACCAAATCTGCTGCTCGCTTTTCGCGCCTCCTCTCTCTCAATTGCTGCTCACAGAGACAAGTTTCACAATTCGGAACAAATCATGAATAGCTTCAGATGGTAAAAAGGTTAAATGGGACATATGATTATTAAAGCAACATCACATAGACAGAACATCTACCCTTCGAAATTGCTTTGCAGGTGTATCAACAAATTGGGAATGGCCATCTGTGGGAGACAACAAAGTCAGCATGCAAGCAAGAAACTATCAACAACAACATCAAATAGTCAAAAAGACAGATGTTACCAGCCAGAATATTGTCTCCTTTCCCCTTGGGAGCTTCTTTTCCAATATGTACAGCTTTTTGGTTTGGCTTTGAACACAATCACAATCCCAATCCAAAGACATCAGTGAATAAGCAACATTAAGCAGATAAGGCCTTTGCAACAAAAGTTGTACAATAACTAAATGCATACTCAACCAAAGCATCAAAGTCGAGCTAACCTCAGAAATAGTGCTATTCTCTACAGAAGTCTCTGCTCCCACAAATTTCCATGAAGCAGACATGTTACTTTTCCTCAAAGAATCAAGACTTAAAGGGCCCAAATCAACTGTGCTGGCTGCGATAACATCAATGACCTAAACATTGGTTTAAACAGGTTGCGACAATGTTAATGTAATTGATAATAGAAAAGTACAATTGCTGTAAGTTAGGTAATACAGATAGCTTGTTACTAAAAATCTTCACCAATACACACTTACATCTTTTGATAATAGTGATTTAATGTATTGCAGTGCCAGTCTTTCTCTCCAATGCACATTCTGCACCAGTCAACCACATTTTTCCCTCATATAAATGAGTAACCAGAATCTCTTAATCCAAATAATAATGATTAAAAATAAAATAAAATGTTGCAACAAGCTACCTGATTGCTAGAACCACTTGGAATATCATTTTGATCTGGCACAAGTAACAAAAATAATTTTCAATTAGAAAGAAGAGATAAATAAACTTCGAACACAAACTGATAAAAATCTGATGCCAGGTTACACAAGCAAAGTACATAATTCTAGTCCCTCAAGAAGTTAATATGGTGTTTTCAGAAGCATAGTGTTGGCATCCAGTAACAAGAAAAAATATATAGAATATAAAGCCGAAAGGCAAAAGTACCAACACTATTAGTAATTTAGGATTTTCTAGAATGCAATGAAAACTAACAATAGGCCAGGTCTAAAAAGCAAGAAAAAATTAATTCTCAGAAAACCTAAGAGCAAACGAATGTGAAATAAAAGTTAGATCCGAAAATACACAATTATATTGAAGTAATTAATTAAGCCGAGAAAACTAACCAATCGAAGCGGAGGTGTAAATCCCTCGGCCAACAAAGAAGATCGACGGCGCAAGAACTGAGAAGAAAATAACAAGTACAATAGGCAATCGAGATCCACGGCCTCTTTTCCTGTGGATGCCGATACCGGATAATCCCCGCCCCGACGCCATTGCCTTCCACAACCTAAAATCAATTAATTAAAAGAATATAAATTTAAAATTAAAAAAAAAAGTGAGAAAGTGGGACAGAGAGGGAGCATCTCAGGAGAAGAGATTTTAAAGAATGGGACATACAGATGGATGAGTCAAGAGATCTTTCGAAATCGAGCGATATTAGTTAGCAATTTCGCTAATAAGAGTTCACCGTCACGGCAAAGCATCAGATAATGACGGGAGTCTAAAATGAGATTTGAGTAAGAGAAAGCGTGTAAATGAAGGAAAATGCAGGGACGAGTGGAGTATGCCTGCTTTTATTTCAAAGCCAATTGTTTAAGAATCTGGAACCACCAACGAACGCCGATCTTGGTTTTCGGATTCTCACTGTATTCTGTAATCTTCTTCTACTAATCTTGTGTTTCTTTTTCACTCTCGCTGCGTCTCTCTCCCTAGTCTCCACCCTTCGGCTGTTTCACTGTCTTTATTTCACTGACGTTCCCCAGCCGACAATTAGCGACGTCGTTTTACGCCCGGCTGGGAGCAGACTAATTCTAGTTATTATCGGGTTTTAATCACCTTTATTCTCACCATTATTATTAATTTGGGGAAATGTCCAACGAAATTCATCAGATTAATTAATCCCTTGTTTTTGCCAGACGGTTAATCGCATGATTATTCTTTCACATTCGAGCTATTGATACATTATTCATACAAAATCTTAGCAATGTTGTAAGGAGAATATTAATTATAATAAGACTTAAAACGTACTTTTACTGTTAAAAAAATTAAAATAAAATAATAATAGATATATCATATATTTTATTATAAATAATATATCATTTATTAATTAATTAATAATTTTTTATAAATTTTAAATAAATTAATTATATTATTTTTATTAATAAAACATACTTTTTTAAATAAATAATTTACGACTCATCAAAATTAGATTAGTTGGACGTCTTCGAAAATTTTGTCGGTCATGATTCAATAAAGATTACATGTGTGGAGCATTTTGTTTCGTTTTCACAACTGCAATAAATAAAAATTAAAAATTAAAAAAAGAAAAAACTGGAAACTGACCATCGCATTGCCACATACGTGCACATCGCTAATCGATGCCCGCTTCCGCTACCTACAACTGTACAACTGACCCGTTAACATGGTCCAGGTTACAAGGTTCTAAAGATAAGCGCACGCCAAATGTAAGAAAAAATCTTATTGAATCCCTCCGCCCGCACAACTCACCGGATATACAGCCACAACTGGTTAAAACCATCGATTACTCTATACTCCAAGATGGATCCATCAAAGCCTCAAAAGCGGGGCAGTACGCTTATGATCCTCTCTGCCTCAATTGAATCAGTCTTGCTAAGTTATATAAATATTTCATGTCAACTCGAACCTTTTATATGACTTAATTATTATATGTAAATGCCATTCTTAAATTCTACCAACTTCAACATCACTGAATCTCTCTCAAAATTTCAACGAGGGAAAACAATAATAATAATAAAAACAAAACCAAACGGCACTGAGTCTTGATAATCACAAACACATCAAGGCTCAAACACAGAGTGAAATCATGCTAAAATATCACTAAGTTTACTAAACAGGCCCTTTCCCAAGTCTCAAATCTAGTCATATCATTAACAATCTAAACGAATTACACAGTTAAACTTTATAGGATAGCCACATCCAAGTAATCTCCAATCTGCATACGAGGAACATTAAGTCAGAGATAATCAAGACCAACAGCAGATCAAAGCAGTTTGCTATACCTCAAAGCCAAGTTCAGCCAACATTTTGCCATCATCCAACTGCCTCCTACCTTCATAAGAAAAGGTCTTCCCCACCTTCATAAAAACAACGAAGAATTCAACAGGTAAATCCTTTTTGGCTTCTCATTTACAAATTAATCAATAAAGTTAAATCATATCATTACATCAGCCATCTAATAAGCAATGATAAACATGTTCATGTCCATCATATTTCAGCAACAATTCTGCCCATGGCAAAATCCTTTGTTCATGTGCCTTGCTGAGCCAGTCCTATATTAAATAATAGTTTATATATAAATTATTGAATTAAAATGTTGATATTTAATTGTAAATTAAATACAATTTTAAACAAATTATTGAATTAAATTTTATAATTGGTATCAAATTTGGCTTAAAATAAGAGATGAATTTAGTCCTTTCTAATCCCACCAAAAAATAGGGACTAAAAGTCCCAAAATATTCAGACTAAAAGTTGGAGTAAATTATTCATCCGAACAGCCAAACATAGCCTCGGATTAGATAATTTTCTTACCCTGAAAAATAGTCTAGCCCTGCTTTTATCCCAACAGCCAAACGTAGCCTAAAAGAGCTAACTAACAGATCTTAACTTGAGCTGGCTTTCAACCATTTAACAGGATTAAACAAGCTATGCCATTGCTGTCATGAACAGTTCATTGCACATTGATCATGTCCCAAATAAGAAACAGTGAGGGAAGAACGACTAACCTCTCTCACCATAAAACGACCATTCTTATCGGGATAAACAAAGGCAAAAGAAAGCCTTGCATCCCTTCTTCTTGCAGCTGGTGCTACTTCTTTAACCTGTGATAGAATATCAATCAACCACGCAGCCCAAGTGACAGATGATAAAAATATATGCATAATAGAATTCTAAAAAATAAAAAGGCAATGCACCGTTCAACAGACCAGATCAGTTAGCTCACGGAGAGTAGCATCCTTCCATGTATAAATTTGAACCTCATCCTTAGGTTCCTTGCCTCTGACTGCAAAATCCTCCCTAGAATGGTGGCCCCCAAGCTGCAGAACTTTCAATGGGTGAGTCATAGGGTACATATTTCACATAAAACACATGATTTCAGTGCACAGATAATGTTTAAAATACAAGGAAAACTTATAGAAACAGTCTTCATTCCATAGGCCGTAGCTAGCGGCCAACAAGAAGGTGAACATAGACATATGCTCCAATCAGTTGTGGTGCTACAGGCTCTAGAAATGGATAATGTGGAATTCAATGACAATTAAATGGTCACTACTTAACAAGCACACGGAGGCAGACTTGAAAAGCCATTATAAAAAGCCAAGAACCTTTTGAAACAATAAACAATTAATAGAAACAAGCACAACACATAACCTCTTTCCTTTACAGATTGTGTTTCCTTTGAATACTCCAAAACCTTTGGCAGTCAAACTTCAAACTTTCTGCCACTGCACTACCTTCAGAATGATATACATACCAGGTAGAAAATCTAATAAATAGACATCAGACCTAAAATACAAAAGATAAAACTAGAGGAGAAATAGACCATGAATTAGAGCATCAACTTAATTAATCAAACACAGATCCAGCCTCTCTCAAAGCATTGTAAAAGATTTGGAAATATTGAATGCTGAATGCACAGCAAGAGTTGTTGGGCACGAAAAAGCATTGCTGAACATAACAAAAGAAAATGAACCACTTGGCCAATGAGTCCAACCAAAGACAGGATGCCACTTGCAATAGGTAACAAAATTGATGCATAAAGATATGAACACAGGACATACCTTAGTGAAAACTCGCAGCAACAAAGGACAAGTCTGCATTGAAAAAGGGAAAAGAATAAGAAAATGAAATCAATATGAATAAATTTCTCTGGCAACTAATAAGAAATATGGTCTTGTTCCTACTTACTGAGTGACGGAACAATGCTGCAAGTAATAATTAACACTTGAAATGATCTTAAACTAAATTGTAGGCCAAGAAATCCTAAAAGTTTCGAAAATGAGACAATAAAACGATTTAAAAAATAAAATAAAATAAAGTATATATAAGTCTTGAGTTGTGAAACCCTAAACTATTAAAGTATGCAAAAGAAATTGAAAAAGGAACCTTCTCGCGATCAACGGGCTCGAAGCGGGGGCGAGGAGGCGGTGGTGGAGGGCCCCTTCCAGAAGGATGTAATGGCCTGTTCCTGCCTGCCTGTCTCCTCTGCGCTTCTCCTACTCCCGCCATCCCTCTCTCAGGAGTCAGGTCTAGAAGTTCTTCGTTTTTTTTTTTTTCTTTGATATTTTTAGTATGATATTTCTGCTCGGTGCTAACGCTTCACATTTAGCTTGTAAATTTAAAGAACCATTTTCGGAAGAAAATAATATTAAATAAATCTGAGCTAAGGCTTTTGTGTTTGGGCCTTGTTGGGCTCATTTGGACGAGTCCAGAATCACTTCTTGGGTGGCTAGATCAGACGCCTTCTCATAACTTTCATAATTCAATAAAAACAGTAAAACATCTATATCCATCTCATGAGATGGGTCTACTTATCTCTTGAAAAAATAATATGTGTTTCGCATTAATAATTTTTAAAAAAATAAATTGTAAAAACAGTCGTATGACTTATTATGTACGTATTACATCTCTTGAATTTTCTCCTTCATATTTAAATTGTCTAGTGACGTTTTGTCAATTTAATTTCTTATCATTTATATTAGTTGCATCCCTGCTGAGTAGTTGCATCCATGCCGAGGTCCCAAATAATTCCACCACAATCTAGTTTTCTTATTAACATTTTTATTGGACATGTGAGAGTAAGTTGCTTTGATGCAAGTCGTTTATCCCTTTGTCCCTCTTTTACGTCATGCTGTTATTCAAGAAGAAAGCATGCATTGAGCTTTTTGTCAACACGATATCTTTATTCTTTTCACTTTTTGTGAGTTATCTTCCACAACTTTTATATCTCACTCATAACTCCAACTATTAATATTCCAATTATATATAGTTGATTCCCAAAATTAAATATGCCAAATTTGCATTTACATAGCATAATTAAGCAAGTGTATGGACAAAATGAATTTGTTATTTACCAAATTTAACTTTCTTAAGAAACTTTCTCATAGAAAAAGTTTGCTCAGAAATGAAGGTAGGCGATGGTTGGTTGGGAGGAGAGAATGAATGAGAGAAAAGTAGTTTAAATTTTATTTTTATTTTTATTTTTATTTGAATAAAATATATAAGAATTTAATTTTTATTAAAATTTAATAACAGTCATAATGAAGAACTTGAATTCTACACTAAATCGCGAAGAATTTAAATTCCTCTTATGTCAGAAACTAAAGTTTCCAACATATCGTTTAACTTTTTAACTTGTTTAATGTCATTAATAACTATCCTTTAGAATTTTATTTTATTAATTTAATATTATGAATAATCATAAATTAATTAAATTTAATAAATAATTTAAGCATCTTAATAAATAAATAAATTTATTTAGTTATTGAATATGAAAATATAAAATATAAATTAACTGTCACTGAAATTTCGCACAAATCATTGCTAGAAAGCCATCAGACCTCCATCGGATATTGCCGAAAAGTCATATAAACCCTGTCCAACCGTCACTAGAACACTATTAGAAAGTCATTGGACCCTCATCAAAACTTCCTTAGACCATCGTTCGAAATTCACCAAAAAATACCGGGACCTCTATTTTAGTTTAATATATAAAGTAAATGATAAATTTATCTAAAAAAAATTATAATTTCTTTTGTTATTAAATTTTATATTAAACTAAATAATAAAATCTAATTTCACTTCTTCCTTCCAATAAAATCTAATTTCACTTCTTTCTTGCACTACATTTTTCTCCCTTCTCCTTCATTTCACTATTTCCTTCTCCACCTCTTTCTTCAAACCAAACATATGACCTTAAGTAAAAAAAAAAAAAAAAATTGTGCGGGCTTCTCCTGCCAGCTCCACGTGCTGAGCTGTGGAAGGACCTAATGATGCTTTGTTATGTGGCAAAACAATAGATTTCATATGAGACCCACTAATTATTAAATGCTAAAATATGCGAGTTTCACTATGGGATCTATTATGATCCAAGGTGAGACTTACTGCACCATTTAACTCTCTTACTAATTCAACGTGCTAAGTTATTGGGATAGCCACCACATAAGTCCTTCTCACCCCAAGATTACAAACTAATCAATTTCTAATCCTTGGCATATATATATATATATACATACATACATTTCATTAATGAAAAATGTAAATCATTTTTATTAATATTTCCAAAATATTTTAGTGATTCAATACAATAAGCATTTATATGAGGATCATTTCTTAATTTAATGGTTGGCATCTTCTTTTCTTCTTGTTGAAGTGAAAAAGATAATGTGTCCTTGTGCCTAAAAAAAAAAAAAATTTTACTGTATTTAATTATTTGGGAGTAAACTCTTTATTGTTCTAAATATAATTTGAAGTTGAACTTCTAAATAATTTTCATCACAACAACTTGCGCTAAAATTCAAATGGTGTTTTCGGTAAAGTTTAAAATACATTCTTGTTCGATATTAACGTTGAACAATTGTAACTTAAAATTTATAATAATAAAGTATCTGGTGAACATATGTTATTATAAATTAAAAGTTAAGTTAATCTGATCTCGTATTCATATAATGAAAACCTTATAATATCATTTATGTTTTTGTCAAAATTATTACTTTAAAATCATATTTACTGTACACTAATACTTTTTACCTTATAATTAAAATTTATTATTTTATAATAACTGCCACTTAAAAATTACAGTAACCCCATTCCAAAAATGGCCTGTAGGGTAAACCAATGCATTCATTAGTCAATTGCATCTTGAGGAACACCTTTAGGACCATTTGAACGATAATTGAGAACTCATCGCCCACCCCCACATGAGCTGCAGTGCCACGCAAGGGCATTGGACCCGTTTCGTTTGCAAGCAGTAGTTTCACTGACTATTGACTAACTATCTTCGGAAAAATTCTAAGTAATTAATATTTTGGCAAAAAGAAAACAAAAGAAAATTTCAATAAAGTTTTTGATTCCGTGCTTACGCTTTGCCCCCCTCTGAACTGCGAGGACACAAAGTCATCATGCTTAGAGGTAAAACTTTGAAAGGCCAGTTGATAGTGAATGCTAAGGCCGCAAATGGAAAATGGCCATTAAAGAGGCTTACTCAGATCCTGTCGAGGCTTTCTAAAAATGGTAAGATTGAAGCCACCACCGTTCTCGCATTGGACCATAAGACAATAATAATTGGTCATTATTCAGAGGTTAGCTGGCCCACTATGGAAAAATAGTCTCAAATTTGAAAATTATGGGGCCCCTTTTTTTAAATGCTACGACTATTCAATTTACTTTGCCTTTTTTTAATTTTGAACTCTTTTTCAATTTTCCTTCTCTCTGTAGTAATATTTTGGTGGTGGGATTGACCGATTGAGGAGGTTTCATATGGTGGAAAAAATTAGCATGTTTGTGCCTCAATTAGAACTCCTCTGAAGCACTATTGCCTCGAGCCCAAACTTGGCCAAGCAATTTTTGATTTGGGCGGCATTCTCAACCGCATAAAAACAAGAAATCAGGATTCGCTTAAAATTGCAATCTGAATTATCGACAGTTAATTGGTGCACGATAAGATGACATACAATCCTATTGGTGATGAATTTTCCCTGAATATGGATTATCAATTATGTGCTATTTGTTTTTTTTACTCAGGCTTTACTTAGCATCTAATAGAAACTGCATAGCAATATAGGATTGGGGAGCAGAAAGGTGAAAGTGTGCAAGTGGGCTGATCGATTCATCGTAAGAGATGAAAAAGAAAAAGAAATTAATCTCGCCTCACTTGGTTCAGTTTATCTATGTTTTAGGTTTGAGTGTGATGGGTATTTCTTTCTTCTTTTTCTTTTTTGTCTTTTCAAATTTTTTGAAGACAGTGTGAACGGACACTTGATTCTGTTTGCAGCAGTCATTTTCTATATGCTGGGGTTCAATTTTTATCTCTTTTTAATTACTGGAGATCGATTTAATTAAAATCAGAGTCGTTTATTGTTTTGTTTTTCTCAAGCTTTCCTTGCATAAATAGAGTCATGAATGTATACGGCACTTCAGGTTCATCACTAAATTATTTTTCGCTGCACTTTGGAGATATTTGGATCCATTATTTTCAAATGTGTTCCATTACATTCCCCGTTGTTTAGAAAGAAAAAGGTTGAGTTGAGAAATGTGACCCATATCTTAAGATATCAGCAAAGTATTTAAATAAGCCAACGAAAAAAATAATGTGATGAATTAATGGAGCCAGAAAACGTACAATTATCGAGATGATTACTGTACTTAACCAAATTTTATTTATAATAATATTAAAAATTTTAATATTTGAGTCTCAATATTATGTGTCTCATTATTTATTAGATAATAATTTCATAATTAATAAAATTACTTAATTATTATCTAAAGAATAAACGTGATATTAATTAAAATTTAAATTAAAAGATATATATTAAAATACCTACTATCGCTCTTTTATTTGACATTTTTATTTAACTTCACATATTAACTGTCAAGTATATTAATTAATATCTTTGAACTTCATATCATATCATAAATTAAATTGTTTTTTTTTAAAAAAAAGAAAAGGTAATCATCGAGGAATGAAATTAAATTGCTTTATTAACTTCCGGTTGATCACGCTATTTACGCACTCTCTTTGAAAAGGGAGGGCGTATCATTGAATGCCAATTCCAGTTGCATTAATAGAGCTGCAAAATTTCGGGCCGCAATAATTTAATTATATGTATCAAGGAATAGAAGTGGTGGCACCTTTGCAACAGCAGCATGCAAGAAATCTAGACCTCAACCAGACAAGCCCCCACCGCCCAGAAAGAAGCACTATTCATCTCGTTCTCGCCAACTACCCTTCAACGATAAAATGAAATCGTGAATTCATAAATAGAATTAGTAAATTATTATTATTATTATTATTATTGGTGGGCGACGTGCTTGTAGAATTTGCAACTGATCAAATAATTTCTTCTTACATACCAAAAAAAAAAAAATCACATAATTCTAGGCCGTGCAATATAAGTTGCTCGGTGACTTGTAGATCAAGTTAAAGCAATTGTTAAAATTTTTTTCCATTTTAAAGTATGGCATGAAAGGAAAATTTTCAAATTAAAGCAGAAAACAGCAATCACTGCACTGCACGCTAGCTTTAACTCTCTCCTTTGCCTTATTCATTCACTAGAGACTACGGCTGAGCGTATCAGAATTAGCAACTGTAATGATAAACATACGGATTGCGAATTCTCACTCTGCGCTTTTCCAGTTTCCTTAAATATGAACCTCTATTTCTAATCTCACTCCGAGTGGGTGTGCTTCACGTCCACGACTGTGGCTGCAGGTAAAATTATTCATGTAATTTTAAGGTCACATGGATCCTAAAAGCACACACACATAACGAATTAGATATTATATGTCACAAAAAAGTATGTAAATAAGGATTTGAAACTTAGAATATGAAATCTTCTTGGTTCTGATACAAATGTCAGTACAACGGCAAGTTTTAACACATAATTTTCGTATTACAAAAAATGCACAGAGTCAAAACTCTTATCTTCCAGCCTCTGCAGGTTAACATCGTCAATGGAATTACAGAATGAGAAGTAACACCATAATTAATGTCAACTGAACAACTTTGCATCAGAAGAAAATTTGGAACGTGGAGCAATGAATTAATTAAACTCAAGTCATGGCATGTGACCTGGTGGGATCAATAAGCATAAAAGCATAAAAGTTGATTGGGAATTGCAAATTGGCAACCACTAATATTAGATCTGCGCGGCGCAATAGGATAGGACGACCCGGTTGTGCCCACCAACGTTTGGCTAATAGCAAGGGCCCCATCCATCCAGTACAATGCAAATCCGACAAAACCGTACGGACTATTTGACGATCAATACGTGACATTACATTAAATTATACAGTATAAAAAATTCAAGATTGCATTTCCTAATATTATATTGATGCACTCCTTGCTTCTTTTTTTTTTTATTTTCTCGGAAAATACTTCTGAATTTCTCATCTCATGCTTTTGCATTTGCGAGCGTGGAGGCACGCTTCCGTGAGGAGGGTAGGTTGATGCTTAAGGTAAGAAAATTAAAGGCGCAGGGAAGCTGGACAATTACCAGGGAGAAATTAATAAATAAAATGGTAAAAGAGAATAAGGAATATACACACAGACACACAGACACACATATTTGTTTCCATTTTATTGTAAAAATAGATTAATAAAACAAGATATGCATGTGTGTGTGTGCGTGTGTGTGTAAAATGTACAACCACTGGTCTCAACTTCCACTTCTCTCACAGATACAGTAGACAAAAGAAAGAGTTACATATACCATCATCAATCAGTACTACTACTACTTGATCATCAGCTCCATTTTTGTTCTCTCTCTCTCTCTCTCTCTCTCTATGTGTGTGTGTGTGTGTATCCACAAAACTAAACACATTCAAACTCAAAACACAAATATATATTATCAGCTGAGTACTTGAGTTGGTAGTGGTGACAATTATAACAGCATATACTTATATGTAACTTATATTAGCAAGCTAGGCGCAAAGCAAGGCAAATAATAAAGAGAAAAGTGAGTGTATTGAAAAATTATGGGGAGAGGAAGAGTGGAGCTGAAGAGGATAGAGAACAAGATTAACAGACAGGTCACTTTCTCAAAGAGAAGAAATGGTTTGCTGAAGAAAGCTTATGAGCTTTCTGTGCTCTGTGATGCTGAAGTTGCTCTTATCATCTTCTCCAGCCGTGGCAAGCTCTATGAGTTTGGTAGTGCTGGGTACATATATTTTACATATATCCACTGATTTAATTTCATGTTGTCTCCTCCTTCTGATCCTCTCTTCTCTCTGATATTCATTTGTTTATTTTATTTTTCTTTGCAAAACTCTCGTCTCTTTTTGTTTACACTACATAGGAGATATATTTGGAGTACTTTCTTCAGAGAAGAGCAAGAGCTAGATGCTTTATCCAGTTCATGATATATTTCAATGATAGATCGACACGTTTCGTAGTCTTTTGCAAAAGCTCTTTTCTTTCTTTCTCTCTTGTCTGTTCTCTCTTTCATCTGAATTCTTAGCTAGTCTCAGATAATTATAAGATAGAAGAAAACAATATGATTGAACTTAATTAGTTAGCCTTTGTGCAGTGAAGAGAGAGATTCCATCCCTGACTATACATATATGTATGTTTTATTATTATTATTTTTCTTATTAATTATCAAATGCCTCTGCTTGGACCTCTGTGCAAGATCTAGGGTTTTTGGCTGCCTACTTTATCTTTTCCTTTTTCTTTACCCTTTCTTCGTCAAATTTTTTTTTTTAAAAAAAAAGCTTGCAGTACTACTGTAGCTTGCTCTCAGATCATCAACCTCTGCCCCCAGAAAAGTTCACTGTCTCACAACTTGTCTTCATCTCTTTTCATTCTTTGATCTTCTGGTTCTTTCAATTTTCCTTTTCGCACATATATATAATAAGAAAATTAATTGTCTTTTGGATCGTTAGGGCGTTTCTTTTGGAATATTGTAATCCCTTACCTTAATCTTTCAGAAACAAAGATGCACACTCACATTTCAAGTTTTGCTCTTTCTCCTCTCACTCCCTTTATCTCCTGAATCATGGATGTCCTGAATCTTTCCGTTCTAGATCTCTTGGTTTCATTACTGGTTTGCTTCTTCTCTCTCTCTCTCTCTCTCTCAGTCACCTGAATATATCTTTCATATATGAAAATGGTTGCTTGCTTGTTTTAAATATACAGTTTTTTTTTTCTAAAAGATAAAAACTTTTGACTACAGTTCATGCATTAATTTGGAGAAAATAAATTTTTAGATGAATACACACACATATACGGAATAAAATGTAGAGGATGTTGAGTTGCCTGATATTATCTCAGTCCAGCTTTATATTGTACTCAAGGTTTGGAGTAAATATGGTTTATTACCATGCTATATGAACTGATTAACAGGACACAACTCTTAGGAAGTTTTTGTTTTGCCATTTGGGTTTTAAAAAAAAAAGAAAAAAGGAAGAATTCTTTCTCTCCCTCAATACCAGTGAAGGTTAACTTAATTTGAGTTAAATGTATATGTACTCATTTTGTTTAATTGAGAATCAAGCTTCTTTCTATATATATATATGTATATATAGCGCGTGTGTGTCTGCTTGATTGTTTTATAGACTGAAAGAATGTATCATCTTCTGCTAGAAGATTTTCTTCATCATTTCACATGATACTTTATTTAAGGTTATGTTGTTGATCGCATGCATTTTCCTGTTTAACCCCATGATAATCTGCTTTTGTTAATTTCCAAACTGTCAGTGTAGCAGCGGATGCATAAATTACTAAAATAATAGCAAGTAAGATAATTTATTTTACCGTCAAGTCTTGCATATGCACATAGGCCATGGCCCTCTTGAAACTAAATGCGTACAATGCTATTTTTTTTTTTTAATTTTCGGAGAAAATATAATCCTGGTACTTGTAGCAAAATTCTCTAAGCTTAATACTGTCAAATAAAATGAAATAGTTTCTTACACCATGTATAAGAATCACAGTTGTCAAGAGTATTTCACAATTTTGCTGCTATAGCATCTAATCATTGTATAATAATTTTGAGTAAAGTAATTGATTTATCTCCTGATTGATTTATTATCTAAAAGTGTTTAAAGTATATTCAAGGTTTGTGCATTTTGTATTTTGAGGATATGGAAGTGGGGAGGTTTTTGCTTTTAGGAGCTGAATGAATTCCTGTCAATTTGAGGGTAGTTTTGAATTGAGAATTAAGACGAGAGAAACTTAAGCTGCAAATGATATCTGTCAGGCATTCTATATTCTCTTTCCTTTTCCTTTTTCTGTTTTCCCTTTTTGAATTTTTTCATAGTATAGCTATCTAAAATATTTATATTATACACGCACACTATTCATAAAAAGTTACCTGCAGAAAGAAGAACCACCAGTTAAAAATAATTAATCTGTGTACTTGAGTGGCAAGAGTCAAACTTAATTTTAGATATTTTTTTAGTTAAGAGAAGTAGTCAAAGGTCCCCTTTTAACACATGTAATTTGTTAATGATTAATGGGGTTTAGTTTTGCTACTCTTGCATGATTTATTGCGTTCTCTCATAACGGTTGACAAGCTGTATCTGTGTTAGTTGTTTATCAAATGATCAAATTAGTAATTATAGTTTACCTTATGGGACGGTATATAATCAGTTTGGCCCTTGCACTGGATGCAAGAGGTCAACGGATCAAATCTTTCTCGTACTTCTCTTATTTGTGTTTGTGAATGATTGAGGGTGTGTGTCGCATAAACATTAAAAGTCTAGTAATAATTGAGTTATAGGCAAGAGCTATGATGATTTAATAGCTAGTCCTATGAAATTGAAGTTCTTATTTTTTTTTTAAATGCAAATATTTTAATTAATTAAGTTGCTCTTTGTATATTTTGTGGTCATGCATATCGCCGATAACCGGTATCGTTTTTCTGCTTCTGCATTCTCTTTTTAGATGTCCAGTGTATTTGTTGATGCTTGATATATTGCCCTGTTTATGCTTGTTGCTTAATAAAGCTAGCTCATTACTCTTGTATATTTGCTTAATTGAAATTTAACCCATGCACAGTCTCAAACAGAGATCGATAATGAGTGATTAATTTCTGGTTGCAGCACAAACAAAACCCTCGAGCGATATCAACGTTGCTGCTTCAATCCTCAAGACAACAGCATTGAACGTGAGACACAGGTTTATGTGTGCCTGATAGACATGCTCTACATTTCTTTCTTTGTGTGATGCTTTCTTTTCTCACTCTATATGTTACCTAGCTTGACTTTTGATTAATATGACAAAAATTTAGAGCTGGTACCAGGAGGTAACAAAGTTGAAAGCAAAATATGAATCTCTTCAACGCACTCAAAGGTCATATTCCAATTCTGATCTTCTTCTCAATTAAATTAACCATAACTGTTAGTTGCATTTAATTTGCAAGAACACATACGTATATGTATAGTTTCCACCATCATCATAAGACTGAAATGGTTTACAAATATTTTCGAAAGGCATTTGCTTGGAGAGGATCTTGGACCGCTGAGTGTCAAGGAGCTGCAAAACCTTGAGAAACAGCTTGAAGGAGCCCTAGCACTGGCAAGGCAAAGAAAGGTAGTTGCGTTTGTTTAACTAGGAAGGATCCATTATCGATCATTTTGTGTACCCATCTCGCTGCTGCACGTGATCAGTATTATACTAATTAATGCTCTATATTACTACGTTACGTTTCGGGTATTATAGAACAAAGTCACGTAACCCATATTTCGTTTGATGCACGTTATATGTTATAGAGATCACAGAAGTTTATGCTTATTATTGTTTCCTTTTGTTCGTCCACAGACACAGATTATGATAGAGCAGGTGGAAGACCTCCGCAAAAAGGTAAGAAACTTTACATTTTGTGGGTATAAGTTTATTAGTTCAGTTGGTAAAAATTCCAATGGGTGTGTGTGATTTCTGTACCTTTGATTGGCAGGAGCGTCAGCTTGGAGATATCAACAAGCAGCTCAGGATTAAGGTTGCGTTTTCAACAGAAATAACTAATATAATACGATCTGATCATGATAATTAGTTAAGAACATTGGCATAGTTCCTTGAATCACTTTCAATATTCTGCATGCTTTTCAGCTGGAGACTGAAGGGCAAAGTTTTACGGCCATTCAAGACCTGTGGAATTCTGCTGCTGCAGGTGCTGGAAATAGCAACTTCTCTGTTCATCCTTCTCATGACAGTCCCATGAACTGTGACCCGGAACCTGTTCTACAAATTGGGTACGTACGTACATTCATAAATATGTACGTTCATACGAAAAATAAACAATTTTTAATTAAGACGATGATAAAATACGTAGACATATATTAAGAAGGTCTGTGGTGTTAGTGCAGGTACCTGAATTATCTTCCAGCTGAAGGGTCTTCAGTGCCAAAGAGTATGGTTGGCGAGACCAACTTCATCCAAGGATGGGTGCTTTGAGTAGAGCATCGAGATATATATAATTATATGATCATATAATTTTTCTAGTGGCTTTTGTACTTACTGGGGCTTGTAATATTTTGCGGAGATACTCTACATACTTGTCGTCTATGGGACAGCATGCAATGTGGTTAGTCAAATGTTATTTTGCCGATACATATACACACTCTATATATATAAAATGTAAAACATATACTCAAATCATAAACACGAACCCATGTTACAAGTAACTATAAGAGAGTAGATAGATGACACACGTGGTTTAATAGTGTAATAGTACTATACTCTTAAACCATGCGGTTTAAGAGTACAGTTCTTTCAAACTCTAACAAAATCCAGAATTGTACATGTGAGTATGTATGTATACTCATTTGAATTGAACGCCAACATATCATTTTCCTTTCTTATTTCTTAAAATTGGGTCATTGAACCTAGATAGACTACCTGTACTTGAAAAGAGTAGGTCTTCCTACGTGACATAGATCTATTTTAAACTTTTTATTGAATTCGCATTGAGTTATGAGATAATCATTGTATCACCAAAATCACTGTATCACCTATCTCATATTTAAAACTCATAGTATAATCTAATCCATGAATGCATATAAAATTGGCCTTAGGCCTTTACTAGAGGCTTTGTGTCTCATTTGAAGACATGCTTCACATCTTACCATATATACATACATTTCAAATATATACATATAAACATAAAAGATGCAGTAATATGTGTTGTGGCCTAATAACAACTTATTATAAAGTAAGCTATACAAAACCCTATGGAAACTTGGAAGAAATTAGTTAATAGGAAAACAGTGAACTTACAGCTCAAAATATAATTTTTATATATAAAAATAGTAAAATAATGCTTACGCATTGTCACGTAACATAATTCTATGCTAATCAAAATATATAAAAAAAACATGAAATCACGCAAGCATAGCATACATGACAAATTGCACCGCTTAGTACCTAAGCAAAATAATTTTCATACTAGCCAAGATCATCATCATACAAGTAAAGCGGGCAGAAACCCAATAGAATTAACATTATCACATGAACAAAGCAATCAAACTCTCAATACATTTTCCTAGAGCACTTAACAAGAAGGGTATAGAAGCAATCTCGTGACCAATCAATTATATAATGTGCATACATATAAGGGCGATTGTCAATTTTCCCCATGTTGTAATTAATATATATTATTTATTCTTATTATTTTTATAATAGTCAATAACTTGCCTGATAATATAAGTTTACAATATTACCTTCATTTTCAAATGCACTTTTATTTATATTTATTATAAATTAAATAAAGCATATGAATAGAAACTAAATAAAAAAATCAAATATCAGAAATAAGAAATATGTGTTTTAATGTGAGTAAAAAATAATAATAATAAAATTTTTTTCTTGTACTTTTTATTTGTGAACATTTTCTATAATAAATATTTTATAATGTTTTAAAATTAAATGGAAAAATACAAGAAAAATATTTCATTACTAATTTTTTCACATGAAAACATGTATTTCTTATTTTTAATACTCAATCTTTTTAATTTTAATTTTCATTCATGTAATTTATTTAATCTATAATAAATATGGATATAAGTATATTTGAAAATAAAGATAATATTATAAACTTAAACCGTCAAGGCCTTATTAGCTATTATAAAAATAACAAAAAGGTAAATAATATATATCAATTATAGTAGGAAAAAAATTGACAATTTCCCAGTATATAATCATAACATGATACTAAATCATATTATCAAACTAAATGCTTCAAAGGATATATGCAGCTTTGGTGGCTCAAAATTAATAAATCACTTGGGTCTTCTTAGTTGGCTAAAAAGCCAAATAGGTATGTTACACTGCACCCTTCAAAATTTCCCATAAAACCCTTTTTTTAATAGTAAAATTACCTAAATAATTAAATATAAATTAATTGATTTTTTGTTTTGAATGAAAAGCAATTAAATACCTAAATAAAATATCCTTTTAACAAAATTTTTACACCAAATATTCTATTAGTTATGTTTATATATTTTAAATTTTAAGTAAAAATAATTTTTTGAAGAAAAAGTTATAAGGGTTTTTAGTTATGGAAATATAAATAACATAATAAGAACAAAATAATTAAAAATTTTAGGATTTATATATATTTTATAATAACTATTCAAATAAACATTTTTTCTAGTTAGAATTTTAAGAAAAAAATGATTACTTTTAATATATTAATTTGTATTTTACAAATTCAAGTAAGGATACTTTAGAAATTGAAAAGGAGGATGTTATAAAAATTTTAGAAAGGTGTCATTTAAAGTTAGCAAACGATGTGAATATTTAAGCTGCGTATATTGAGGCATCTGTACCGAGCGCATCGTAACTGAGTAATTAAGCGATATAAAAACAAGAAGCAACGGAATGCCACTGTCATGGTCCTATTTATGCAGAGCAACGAAGAGACGCACAGACGTACAAGCATTACCGACAGGATACTGACGTATTGGCCTAAGAAATGTCAGCTTGCTACTTCTCTGTGAGGTTCGATCGCCGCACCAAGTTTGCTAAGTTTCCACCCCACCCCCAGGATGTCCTCTTCTGGTATATCTTTCTGTTTATGTGTTTTCTTTGAAGATTTTGATTCAATGTTGATCTTTGATGGACTTGCGTTCTGCTATGTTATGTTCTTTTCCTAGATTTTTATCGATTTCTACCAACTTTGATCGTTAATAATTCCTGAGAATGAGATCCAGTTTCACTAATAATTCAAATTCATTCTCATGAGTCTGACTTGATGATGTTAAATTATTCCCCAGTCCTGCCAATCAATTAAGGGCGCTCGAGGTTCAAATCCTCGGGAACCTTTATAATATTCAGATTTCATTGTCACAACTGCCCTGTTTTAGAATTGCCAATGACTACTTCGAATTTCTTTCTAATAACCCTGTTAAGATGGCCTCAAAACTGGATTAGTGTGCATCTCTTGTTGAAATCAAGTCATCTTGTTCGCCAAACAAACTTCCTGCTGATGAAGAGGGACAAAACCCAGATAAAAATGCACTTGTTGTCTGCTGTGGGAAGCATTGATTGATATTTTGCCCACTGAATCTGGAGTTTCACTCGCCAAAGCATCTGCTTTTAGGAAAGCTCCCGGTGGAGCTCCTGCGAATGCTGTCGTAGGTATATCAAGATTGGGAAGTTCTGCATTGGCAAGGTGCAATTTTGAGTATAATTGCTGCCTTTTTGTTCATGTTATGCAATACTTTTTTGAAGTTCATGATGTTTGCGGCTTAACTGGATGGTTTTCAAGAAGCATTATTTGGTTGACCACCTGACTTCAAGTACTAAAAAAAAAATGTAAATATGATATTTACAAGTTTTTTATTTTTTATTTTTTTCCAGTTTTGAACTGACTGCCCATTGATGCTAAAGTATTTCCAGCATCATGTTCTGCTGTCCAGTTTAACGACTGATTCGATTGAGATGCCATCATTTTGAGTCACAGGCAATCCATCTTTAGAATATGATTCATGTTAGTTTTGCTCCATATGTCGTTGCCTTGTTAGTAGTTACCATAACATAACATAGCTTGACATCATACGAATATTTTCTCCTCAACCTATTTGTATAACTGAATTATCTTATCATCTCTATGATCTCAGATAGGGGAAGATGAATTTGGGTACATGTTGGCTGATATGCTTAAGGAAGATACCGTTGACTACTCTGGCATCGGTTTTGACCCACATGCAAGGACTGAATTGTCTTTTTTATGACACTAACAGCTGAGGGTGAACGCGAATTCATGTTTTTCCACAACCCCAGTGCTGAAATGCTTCTTTGTGAGGCCGGGCTTGATGTAAATCTAATAGAGAAGGTAACATTCTGCATTTTTGGGTTTAAAAAAACAAGGACTTACGAAGACGAACTGTAAAGAGTATGTCCAATGGTGCTCGGCAATCCTCATTACTCTATTTAACTATCTTCATATTTAATGAGGTTGAGAAACTGATTGTATTGTTTTACTTTGGGCATAATAGATAAACTTTTTCAAAAAACAATCTCAAACTTGAATACTCCACCTAGTTCAAAACCTACTGGCGCTTGCCTGATATCTGTTTTCTAACAATTGTTGATGCAGGCAAGTATGTTTCACCATTGGTCAGTTAGTTTGATTGATGAACTTCGTCGGCCAGCTCATATTGCTGCCATGGAAATAGCCAAAACGTCTGCCTGCATCGTCTCTTGTGATCCAATTGTAAGGTTACTGCTATGGCCATCTGCTGAGGCTGCTCGTGGAGGCATCATGAGCATATGGGGTGAGGCTGACATCATTA
Source organism: Aegle marmelos (assembly GCA_030449875.1). Lineage (NCBI taxonomy): Eukaryota > Viridiplantae > Streptophyta > Magnoliopsida > Sapindales > Rutaceae > Aegle > Aegle marmelos. The sequence continues at coordinate 1,619,644 of JASUUL010000115.1, forward strand.
AGGTAGATGCATTGACAATTGAAGCTTAATTTGCTCTGAAGCATCGAATATCTATATTTTTAAGTAAAATACAACTGAACTATGGAACGTACACACATGAAAATATGAAATGCCAGAAAAGTGAGGAAGAATTAACATTATTGATTGAAGGTTGTGATGCTTCTGATGATAATGTGGTGTTAGAGAAGCCTTTCCACTCCCATCTTAAGCTTTTGGTTGTCACCGAGGGGTAAAATGGCTGTACATACTACACACGGGTTAGCATCCAAAATTTACGGTTAAAAGGAAGCTTATTGTTGTTCTTATTTGAGTAACTTCAATGTGCTGATAACATCCCAATATGCATACTATTTCCTTCTGTCAGGTTGGTCTAAGCAGATAGCCGGTCATCTCCTTTCCTTCTGTATTATTTTGAATCAATTAATTTCCTTCTGTGCTGTGCAGGAATTGAGGGGTCACGGTAGCGGTGGTGTTGTTAATTGCATGTGTTGATACAACCGGTGCCGGTGATGCTCTTTTAGTGCAATACTGAAAAGTTTGGCTTCAGATCCAGGTCTCTATAAGATGCAGCTGTTAACATTTACCAATTTTTTTTTCATTTTTTAACTTCAAGTAATTTTTCTTCCTTTATTCCCACACTTATCGGGTGTGAGAGGGCTATGCTTACACATTATCGAAAAGTGCGGGTCAGCGATGGGAGATCATTTTCAATTTCAGAATAAACAAAAAAAAGAAGGTTGAGGGAAACTTTTGTTTGCTAATTCCTGTGGTGCTCTCACAGTTAGAGAGAAAGGAGCTATTCCTGCTCTACCCACAGAAGCGGCGGTTCTCTGTATGTTGCCCAAAGCAGCTTATTGGGAGGAGATTGACTCGTGAGTCATGATCTTGTATATGCTTGTTAGAAACTAATTTTGCATTTGGGTTGGCGACCATACCTGGGCTGATCAAGTCTGGTCATTGGTCCGCTTTATAATAAGCGTTCCCATTAGGGGCTCCTAAAATCAAAGTTCTTAGCAATAGAAATGACGACGGTAGGAACTTATGAACATTAATATACATCAAAACAAATACAGCTAAGGAGACTTACAATGCCATACTCATGGAAGTTGGTCCTACAGAAATGCATCTTACGGTACCGTTCATTCTATAATCATCGCTTGCGCAAGTAGAATTTGTACGGCAGTCTTAAAACGAAATACAACTTTTTCCTCATAATCATGTTTCTATATGCAAATCCTTCTGCATAAACTCAATACAATCATCAGTTATGTGGCGGCATTGCCATGCGCCTTGCTTTTCTTTCAGGAGGGGGGCCGATGAACAATTCAGTCTCTACGTCAGAAGTTGAGGCACCGTCATCGTTTATTAGATTCTCTCGCTGCTCTTTTGATCCTTGCCATTTTTCCATACCACACTGAAAATAACAATTCAGGAGTCTTATAATTTTATAAAGCTGCCCAAGTCCATTATACTATTATCCTATAAATTTTAAGATGAATTGCTTGATAAAATCTTATCTTCGTTGATATAGAAGCTTACCTTCTCGGCTAGCCTTGCATTTTCAGCTTCTAAGAATTTTCCCTGATTATTGCATATACAATACAACATAAAACGACAGCGAACAATCGAATTGAATAAGTTTGAAACTGGTGAAAATGAATGTGTGTGTGTGTATTATAAGAGATAGCAATTGCTTAATGCAGAGACAGAAAAACCGTGAAACTTCCTTTGTCTGCCAGGCAAAGCATAAATGGAATCAGACAACGTTTTCAAACAAGATATTCACTTTTCTTTCTTCTTCCAGTCAAGATTGTTGGAGTAAGTTTGATGCAGATTTCAAGATAAATCTCTTCAATGACTTAGCATGAAAATGAAAATCAGATATCTGTTGCGCAGCTGTCCCAAATGAACCCTAGGTATATTTAGGAACTTATATTTAAATTTTGAAATAAATGTATACATAACAAGAATTTATTGAAATGTTTTAAGTGTGGAATGGTATATTGGAGGTGTTATCGAACAGAGAATTAATAAAGGAGTAATCATAATACACTATATTTTAAAACCTTGTTTAGTATTGAACAATTATAGCTTGAATATATAAATACAACTATAACTATAAAATAAAAGTCAACAATATATAATAAATATAACTTTTAAAATAATAATTTTAACAAAATTAGTAAAGATATAATAGATTTTTCATCATATAAATGTAAAATTAAATTAACTTAACTTTAAAGCTACACCATTTAATGTTTGCTAAACACTTAAAGTTGTAACTTCTGGCCAACCTCAGTCTTAACAGGCCTAAAGCAAATCTTGATTACACTGACCTTTTCTTTGAGCTGCGCAATCTGTTCACTGAAAATTTGATTCTGAAACATAGACAAAATTTTAGCATGCATGTTAAATTTTCCTTTTGCAATTCTTTAGAAGATTAGTGGGGATGAACCTTTCTTGCTCGGACATTGCTTACGCCCTTCTCCAGCTGGCGTTCTATTTGCTGTAGTTCTTCAAGTGTGCACGATGCCAGACCTTCTCCCAATAGTTTCCTGAGAAGTTCCCAGTGAAAATTTTCAGAATCTTCTTTGAACTTGAGTGCTATGGAACAATGTTTGATAAAACATAAGTTTAATTTGTTAGACTAGTTTCTACTTAACCGTTTGGAAACTTCAAGAAACTCGATCTTCTTCGCCATGCTAGCTGCTTCATGCTTCAGATGCTGTCATTTCAAATCCAAATGTGAGAAAAGAAGAAATTATATATGGTACTAACAGCCAAGAAAAATATGCATGCATACATGGTGATGATAAAGGATAGCTCCCGTTTAATCTCGAGAACCCACCAGTTAATCTATAAGAAAATTCTTTTAGTCTCAAATCAAACAAAGAGGACAGAATCTTCTGCTGCAAATGCAGCATCACTAGGTCACTACCATATTGGTAAAAACCATACTAGATTTTTAAGCTATAGCTCTGTAAAATGTTGTGAAACTTGCAGATCTGTATGGAAGTTAAGGTGACTATCCTCATAGTTATTTAATGCAAACTTATGTTACTTTCAGAATTATTTTTTAAGTCATTTTTATTAAACACTATTTAATTTTATTTCAAAATAATTATGAATTAAAAACCACAGTAGTTATACCATTATGTTATACGAAGACTTAGAGCGAAATAAATTTTTTTTTTTTAATTTTATCCATAGATTGAGGTCACTTCATCTCAAAAGCATCAGTGTCTAATAGCATGTGATGGCTATTTGTTCTCTCCCACACCCCCCCCCCCACTCCCAACCCCCAGTCCCCAAAAAAAAAAAAAAACCTGGACTCTGATTTTAGAGATCGAATGGTGGATGTTGCACAGAAAATTCATTTTCATTCTTAAATAATTTGAGTGGAGTTGGCATATATGGGTAACCTGCATGTTTTGTTCTGTTGGCTGTTGCTTGTTTCGAGTGTCTTTTGTATGCCTCAGATACCGTTCTATTGTCTCCTGCATGCTGAAGAATAAAAACAATACCATGCAACCAAGATTCCAATCGATCACATTCCAAAACACATTTTAAATAAATAAATAAATAAATAAAACAAGCCATCTTTCGTAGGGCGTACATGAAAATAGGGTAACAAGCCTCACGTGGGCAACATTTCCTCAATTCAGAGTCCAACAAGAGTGCGGCTACCTTTGGAGAATTTTAATACATTTTGTGCATAAAAAATAAATAACTTGTTTAGCTCATTTCTTGGTATTTTCATGACTTTCCTCACGACATTGTGTCAATGTATATATTAAGTATTTGATTTTGTTGGATAATTGCATAATCTTCCTATAGAGAAGTAGCATATGAGTGATAATACCTTGTTGCAAAAGTGAATGATTTCTATTGTGTGATAGGATATAAACATAATTTGCAATTGCCATGTTCCGGGACATGAAGCCCTTTACATTAGGGAAAAGAAAAAGAGCTTTTCACTTTTCATTCGCATTGACATAAAGACTTGTTTCATAAAGGTGATAGGAATAGGGGACAAGTTTGTAGCTGTGCCACGTAAATATTGAGACTCTTCATCATGCTGCACATACACCAACTGATCGTGTCTATGATAATTCTATAAATGGCCTCACCTCCTGATTCTATTAAACTGTCATAATTTTTTAAATATCTTTGTTTGGACCCTCACTTTAGATTTAAAATTTTAGATGGAATGAGTAACTAGTTAACGTAAGATAAATCATAAACCATAGTGGGTGGCACAGTAAAGAAAGGACATATAATTGGATAAAATGTTAATCTCATTTAATCGAAATATTTTGTTAACTAAAATCAGCGATTCACACAATACGAAACAGGCCACATTGTAAAGGAACTATGAAAGAGAAGCAAATACAACTGAATGGAAATACACAACATAACTAATTTTATCACCGCAATATTGGAAAATAGTAAGTCTATGGTGCATCATTGTAAAAACTGATGATCTATTCTCCTTTATTGATACCATGTTATACACATGATAAATCTGGGACATGACAAAACGAACACAGATATCCAATAAAAAATAAATTTAACTAAATAGTTAATGAATATTTATCCCAACAAGGAAAAAAAAGGAGAATAAATATTAGTACTAAAATAACTACGCTAATGCTTTTGTCAAGTATTAGAGAAAGATCTTAGGTCATATTTTGGGACTGAGGTTAGGCAGTTGCAATTTAAAAGATTTAGCTCTAGAATATCTAATAAACATTAATTAATGTAGCTTGAAAGTTATATTAAAATATTATTTTACCTATATACTATTAATTTCTGTCTCATAATTACAATTTTTTTTCATAATAACCATAGCATAAAAGTTACAGCACTGTAATCCCAAATAAGACCTTAGATTTTAAAATTGTGGATATTTAAAATCTTAGGTAATGCATGGCTAAGCTTCTTCTCTTCCTTAATCACTTTGTATAAGGTGTGAAATTTTTAGTTTTTTTTCCTTTACACAATAAAAAAGTAATTAAGATAACCCAACTCAAGTTTATTATGACACAACCTAAATTCCTATGCTCATATTGAAAGAAAATAGATACTGTCCAAATTATTGGGAGATATACCCATCCCAACATAATTTTAAATTTAAGAGAGGACAAGAGTCCTAACATAAAAATATACTATGACTCGAACTCATACTCTCAGAATTTTTAGTCCATATATATATATATATATGTGTGGAGTAATCAACTAGAAACGTATTTACTTCTTTCACTGGTATTAGGGATAAACCTTAAGTTTAATGAATTAGAAAATGAAATGATCTTTTGTACTTGGTGCCTCCTCATATCCTCTCAAGTTTCAACAAAAAGTTGCAAATATTGAAAACCTTCAAACACAATGGCTAACAACTAGCAATGAGAGCATTAGTACTCTCATTAAAACCAACGAGTTGAAACCATCCGGTTGCAGAGCTAATCATAGCCATTGACTCGACTTCCTAGATTTGCTGATTTGCAGCAACTCAACGGTACTATATATTCAGTTTGGCAGATGGCTCGTCATGTGGCTTCTATAGATGAAAAACCATTAAAAACGTAATTAGCAGAGACAAAACTTCAACATATTAGTCATTAAAGGTTTTTTAGAATTTAGACCAATTCAAAAAGGTTCTCCTTCCTCAGTCATCATCCATTCAAACGTGAGACAAAAAAGCCCTTAACCTTGAAAGAAGAAACAAAGATCTTAATTTACTAATTTATACAAACTCCAAATTCTAAAAGGAACTTGTGTCAGTGAGAGCGGGAGATGGAGATAGAGAGAGAGCGGGAGGGAGCTCGGAATCTTCAATCTTGGACCATAATAAAGTCTTATAAGGGTTCCAAAAATCCAAGCAAAGTACAGATTTTGAAGCAACTACTTAAAAGGAAACCGAAAGAACAATCAATAGAACCAAATCTTTTTAGTAAATTTAGAACAATTACCTGGAACTTGCAAATTCGTAGAGCTTGCCTCTAGGAGAGAAGATAATAACGGCAACCTCAGCATCACAAAGAACTGAAAGCTCATAGGCCTTCTTTAGCAACCCATTTCTTCTTTTGGAGAAGGTGACTTGCCTGCTTGTAGCGTTCTCTATGCGCCTCATTTGAGTTTTGCCTCTCACCATCTTAATTCAGACCTGTCTAAACTGGGAGAGTTTATTATCAGTATATCACAACTAGGTAGATCACACCAACAAACTCATTAAGCAGTTAACCAAGGTTTGTTTTTCTCAATGCATCAAGGGGCCCAAAAAGCCAAGAACTTTGAAGAGGACAAGTAAATCTTATTACCCAGAAAAGTTTTGGAGCTAAGGAATTGACAGGAGCTATAAAAATCCGAAATTTTTTTAGAGAGAGGACCTTCAGAGAACTGCAAAAACACAAGCTCAAGAAAAGATTTTTTTTTTTAAAAAAAAACTTTTTGCCTTTCAAGAAGCTAAAAAAGTATGCAAGAATAATAGTAATAATAATTAAAAAAAATCAGTTGAACAGCTATGGAAAACACAAAAAAGGGATCAGGTTGATGAAAGAAAAGAAACGAAGAACAACAATACAAATCTTTTGTGCTGATTGTTACTTACTCATAGGAAGCCCTAAAGAAACCAAAAAGAAAAACAAAAGAAAGATAACAGTCTTACCAAACGGGCAAAATCCAAAGAGAAAGAAGAAACCAGAATGGGAAGAAGCTAGCAAAATATCTGAGGCTTTTGAGCGAAGCTGATATTGCAGAGAAAGGCAACTAAACTAGCTAGGTTCCTTTCCTGACTGATTATTAATTTTTTTTTTCTTTTTAATTTTTGATCTAGTCACCACAGAGGGAGAGAGTGCAAAGCACCAGCAAAAAATCACCTTTCCTTAATTCCTTGTTGATTGATCTATCCTCAAACAGCACCTATTTAAAGAAACAGAAATTAAAAAAAGTATTATATTTTTAGTATCAAATATTTGGAACCTCATGTTTTGCTTGTTTTGGTAAACCTACAAACACAGACCCAGAACAAAAAAGAAAAAAGATTTACATAAAAAGTGCAAAAAAAAATATACGAACCAAAAGAAAATAAAGAATAAAGGAGTGTCCCGACTCCTGACTCCTGATAATGAGAGAGGTATGTGATCTCAGAAGTAAAAAAAGAATCAGAACAAGAGCGTAATAAAACGGAAGATAAGGGTTAAAAATAGCAAGTGGGTGGCACTAAATTGAAAACCATGTCCCATCGTCCGTACAGTTTCGTACTCGGGAGACCAATGACAGATCGTAAACTCAGCAAGTGCTGATTCATCACTCTCATTTATTTTGAAAAATCGAAGACATCTCACTTTACCCGAACAACTGCCTCCCCTTGTTCTGTCATGCGTCACTATTTTTTATTATTTTACTGTCTCATCTAATTATTTTATTGTTTATAATATTAAATTATTGAATCTTTAAAAATTATATTGATTGTATTTTTACCATCAGATTTTTTTTTTTAATGAAAAAAACAAGTAACAATGCTAGGGTTACATGAACCAACAAATGAATTTTGCTTGACTATAAAATACATGCAAATATTATTTAAGGAGACCTTCAATGATTTTTTTTTTCCCTTCTTTTCTAGGTAAAAGTCATCGAATACTTTGCTAACTGTATCCCTGAGGACCTGGACAACTTGCCTTGCCTCAGGATAATGAGAGGACATCCTAAACATAATGAATGAGAGAACTTCTTGAAGCTAATCCCGTTTTGCAGATCTTGAGTCAATTTGAAGTTAAAGAATTAATGAGATCGTTAATCAATTGCTTTTTAGGCTCTTTTTTTGAATTACAAAATTAGAAGGCTTAAAAGCCACGTATTTCATGTTAACGTTATAATTATATTGAATTATTGGCTGAGTAGTTGAGGATTAAGCCAATTCTCTATAATTTTGAAAGTAATGCGAAATACTTCGATTTTAATGGTGGTGTGGAAAAAAGTAACCTAATTCTTTTGACCTGTTACAAAAAGATTTTATAATATTATTTCACGCTTTTCTAAAACGAGGTTGTCCTTCCTTTACAAATAACATCTACATTATATGTACATGATGTTTACAAGTTTTCCAACAGGATTTGAATCCATTCTCATTTTGGTAGCTGAGGAGTTCTTATCATTCGGCTAATACCTTGGGTTGATTCATTATCTTGTATGAAAGTAAACCATAGGTCTTGTTCTTCAACTAATATGGATTTATTTTTTTCGTTTGAAATTTGAATGGATATTGTAACTAAAATCTGAATATATCTAAATGACACATCCTTTTTGTTTTTAATATTGTAAGGTTGTATTAAACACTTATGCCAAGAGTCAATGTTTTTTACTTTTTTCACATTTGAATGAAATATCTAAAACGATATTGCTTTTAACATATTTATCAATATGAATAATGTTAGCAAATGGCAAGAAAAGATAAAAGATAAAATATTTTGATTTATCACATAAACAAATATTGATGTTTTTTTTAGGGTGTGTGAAATCATATTTTAATGAAGGCATCTTTATTTTAACACTAACAAATAAAAAAATTTAAAATTTAAAATTTTTTTTTGTGTATTAAACCATTTAATATTCAAAGACCATATTGAGCTCTAAGTAATTCAGATTTGAGTTAGGTAAAATCATTAGGGTGACAAAACTCTCTCAACAAGTATTTAACGCAGCTGTATTCCTAAATCTCGAGCTGAGAACCTTGGTTAAGTTAGAACAATCCAATATCAGCTGATCTATACGCTTGTTTGTATAAATTTCAATACATGAATAGATTAAAAAGAAAGACAAAATTTTCAATGTAATAAAAAATGTGTGTGTGTATGTGTTTGTGAGATCATCATTTAATGAAGCATCCTTGTTTTAACACTGACAAATAAAAAATATAAATTCAAATATACTAATAGACAAAAATGTAAGTTTCAATGCATTAAAAAAAGTCTGTGTGTGCTTGTGTGTTTTTTATTTTAATTTTAGTAATATTTTTATTTAGCTAAAGAGACAATGTTGTACATAGTTGGACTTAGATAATGCAAAGAAAAAAAATTAAAAACTTGTAAAGACCATATACACGACTAACTAATGCGATATAATCTCAAAAGAATATGTAATTAGAGATGACAGCATGATGAAGTGGGGGTGAGGAGGCCTACTACATTCTCCACCTATTAAAAATTTCACCCCATTCTACAATAAATTCAGTGGAGGTGGATATAAAGAATCCCTATATTTACAATGATTTTTTCATTCCTACCCATGTTGTATTTTTTATATTAGGTAGAGGTACATAATTTTAGTAAATTAAAAGTTACAAACATAAATAAAATTATCATCATATTATAATAGTGTTTAAATTATTAAAAAGAAAAGCCTACCAAAGTTTGAAACAATATCTTAAAATGAAATTAGAACTACAAAATGTTAGAAGAGAGTATTTTCTTAAGAGAGTAAAAAATACAATAATATTTAAAGGTTGAATACAAATTATATTGTATAATTTTTTTCTTTTAGTTATAGCTTGTTTATATAATTATATTAGCTAAAAATAAAAAGAAAATTTATTAACTAATATTATAATTAGTAAAATAAAAATAGTAAATAAAAATTTAAAAAATATTTACATAAAATAAGAATTGGGATGAGAATAGTATGGGAAGTGCAACCCATTCTCCACCTATTCTCTAAAAATTATCTAAAATTCATCCCCCATTGGTGACAAGACCCCATACACATGGAGAATATTGGCGTTCTTGTATGCAATGGTTAGTTATTGAGACTTGACATTTCTAATCCATGCAGCGGATTTATGCCCCAACTTTTATTACTCGTAGTAGTATTCCTTTGAGATTTATTCAACCGTTGAAATCTTTGATAATTTGGCTGTGCGGGGTACTCCAAACCAAAACGTAAATCTCAAGAGCCCGCGGGAACGAACGAGTGTCCTTCGAAAAGAAAGAATAGAAATGAAAAGAAGCAAATTGACGTTGTGGCGCACCGGCCACAACACACACAAAGGTGTAATTTGCAAACAAAGATAGTGGCATGGTACGTTAAATGTGTTCCACGTTCTATCCTGTACGAACATAAGGTGTGGTGCCGACACTTTGCACCAACTTTTTGACAACCAATGTTCCTCCGCGAGTCGTGAATCATCCATCATCAAATTTGATGACAAGGCTAAGGTTTGGAACCGGTGGCTGTCATCAATCGGGACCACAAAGAAAGGGTGGTGCGGCTGGCTGGCTACGTATCAGTTTGGTCTGCTCTCCCATAAAATTAAATCCCGACAACACTCGTATTTTACTAATTATGGGTCAATACCAAAAACCAGTCTTAATCTTTGATTATGGTTTACAACTTAAAATATTCGTCCTTGCGGGGAAGTGGGCTTATTAGAGCATAATCATCACGGTCACGCTTCAAACGTCATATCTTCTTAATCTAATCTAAAGCTCCAACAAGTCGTCTGTCTGTTTTCTTTTGTGATTTTTTTTTAAATTTTTACTTTTTTCTTAAAAAAATTAATTAACTAATTAAATTCTCTAAGCAAGTGGTAGTCAGCTGCGTATAAATTATAATTACTACCCAAGGCATAAATCAATACCTGAATGAATTCAAGTGGTCCTTTTAGGCCTTTCAGCGTCGAGGATGTGGTCCAGCGACTGAGCGAGAGCCAACATACGACAACCGGTCCATTTGTTGTTTTTTGACGTGGACTAATACAAGTAACTAACACACACGCACATGCGCGCGAAATGAGCTGCTACATCTGCTTTGCGTGCTATTTTTGTTGACCGACCAAAACTATATAACACGTAAACTGCAGAGCTGTAACGACATTGGGCTCTCTGGATACCCCTGTCTTGCCAAATGGCCCAATAACATTGCTTACCCATTAAAAATATTGACTGGGTAATGCCACATTTCACACATTCTAGCTAGCATATGTCGAAGGCAAATGTCAGTTCCTTCGTAACTTTGTCGTCCTTGAAAAGATTGCCAACCTTCATCGTAATTGACATAATGTAACGGCATGTACGTCTCATTTGTATTATCTTTTTTTTTTTTAACTAATTATTAAAATACAACTCATATTACATAAAACTATTATTAATATTTTCAATCAAACTACAATTCATATTTACAAGAGACAATTACTTAAACTAATTTACATAAATTCTTATAAAATACTATTTAAATTTTTACCATCTTTAATAATCAACAAAAATCTACTCCATTCAATACTCCATCCACTCAGCCTTTGGTCAAGTGACATTTAATATTTTAGATGGCTTTTAATGGACCTACTAAATATCACTTCCCAAGTTAATAAGACTAATTCTAGATATCTAAATATTTAAGTTTTAATTTAAGTCCAACTGATACGACATTAACATTCCAGTAGAGACTCAAACTTTCGGATCCTAGTGTTATTGAATTAATAAATATTTCAGTCTTTTTAAATAAAATGAAAAATGGTTGATTATAACTTATAATAAGCAGATCAGACGTATGATACTAAAATAATCCAAGACTCGATATTCTTTAACGATCGACCGCATGCCCCTTCTTCCCCTCTCGATTTTCCCCCCAAAATCCAAACCCACAAATCACAGGTTACAAATATGGTACACACATTAGATACATGGACCATGAAAAAACTGTCCATCAGATTACATCGCCCGGCATCCTATTGCGAGCTTCTGAGAAGTCGGTGTGTAGCAATGTAGGCGAAAAAATTGCTATCAAAAGAGGATTCTTCCTAAGGCAGCCAATGAAATCATCTCTGCTCACCCTTCCATCACCATCGCTATCAAATAAACTGAATATACTGTCGAGCTACAAGCAGACGGTATGACACAAATTAGGTCTGACTAAGAAACGTTTAGGTATATACCTGAACCAATATCTATATTGACACAGATAATTTCTGAGATTTATTAGCAAAGAAAAATAAAGGATGAAGAATTACAATAAATTTTACCTCGGATTTAGTCAAATCTGGGATAGCAGGTCTAATGGTTACTTCCAACTGTTTGAAAAGCAATCAGAAACCATTGATGTGAGACACAGAACTCAAGGAAGTCAAAGAATCCCAAATATTGAAGCATAAAAATATAAAGAGCACAACATACTTGATTCTCTGAAATAAAACCATTTCCATCAGGTTCACATTCAGCAAAGGCTAGCTCACAGGCTTGCCAAAATAATGGCAGCTTCATAACATGAGCTGATGCATATAAGAACTGAAAGCAACAAGTAATACAATCACTTGAAGATGGGAGAATTTTGCTAAAATTTGGTATCCATAGTTCAATAAAGTCATAAAACTTGGTCTTGACCATGGCTTAAAATCCTTTGGTGAACATAAAGTTGGGGCAAATGTCAGTGAAAATGCTTGGGAGGGCAAGAACAGGAGATTACCTGCTTAAACGTGATTGATCCGTTCTTATCTACATCAATGAACCCAAATATCTGCAATCCAAAACAATGACCATTAATTTTAGGGATGAGAGAGAGTGCCCAGTAATTCCACGCGTAAAGATCATAGCAAGTCCACTAACTTAATTTTTTTCATGTCATTATCATGCACATCTCACTTTCAATATCTGTTAAAGTCCAGGATCATATCAAGTCCACTATGACAATTTGACTCATTCATGCATAGCTGGCTTTAAATATCAGTTATTCCAGGGCTCTAAATGACAAGGACATTGACTTCAGCCTTTGTGGGCATTGAAGGTACAGAAGAAGAAGTTGGAATTACATGACGTACCTCCTCAGAAAGAGGACAAGGCTTGAGCCTCAAAACACTCAAGAAGTCAAGAAGTTTAACACAGCCACTGCAAATAGTATTAGATAATGAGTATATTAAAATGTTGCATTTGCAGCAATGAAAAAGGCATAAGATAACCACTTTGTTACTAGTTAGTGCACCTTAACCATCAGATATCTTAAAACTATTCTTTCAAGGGTCAAGCTATGTCGAAACTGCTCCATGGCTGAACACTAATCATGACCATACGATCATGGAGATAATTATTAAATTTACACTTTCTACTATGATCTAACGGTCATCACCAGTGCTCTACAGTGGAGCTGCTCCACCATAGCCACTGCCTTCTTTCAAATACATCCCCAAAACAATTGCATAGATTATAGTGCAGAATAAAGACAGCATCTGACATCTTACAGACTTGAAAAAATTTGCATATTTGTTCTGTAACAAAGATTGCAAAGAGGAAGTTACAAGGCATATAATCAGTCTAGTATAACCACAATTTATGGCATTTTAACTAGGGATCAAGTGAAGGAAATCCACAAGTACAAAGAATAGACAGATCTGAAAAGACTTATGTTCTCCCTTCAAAAGAATTACACATATTCCAAGTCATGAACAAAAAGTTGGTGATGGTTGTGCATAACCCACAGCAAACATGTGGGATTGTGAAAATGATCATACCATCAGCTTGCATTTGGGGTATACACAATCTTACTTAACAGCCAAAAGAAACATATGATGTACAATTAAAACAAATAACATTCCAACAGTACCTTTATTTCATAAGTCAGAATACCATTTTAATTTTCTGATGATAATATATATCAACCTTCAACAATACCTAGGGGCAGGGTTCATAGAGAGAAACTTATCCAGAAAGTCAACGGCTTCCAGGCTGCTTATATGGAATATCTGAAAAATGGAAAAAAAAAAAAAACCAATCATTGTTTCAGCAGAAGAACAAAAGTCATTAAGTTGCCAGCTTCACAAATCTACCAACATATAGATATAAAAGCCTCATATGATGTGAATTTTATGTAAATAGTCCATCATAGTCAGAACTAAAATGACTGCAGTGCCTCATAACAATTGCTGGATTGCCCTTTGAATAAAAACCAAAAAGTTATATACATATATTAAAAGAACTTTTCACCAAAGGCAATGCTTCACTAATTCCTTTCATAGAGTTGGCAAGCAATAACATTCCAGCATAAAGCATTTCAGTATAAGGACTCACAGATCCAACCCTAGCCATTTCAACCATATAGCTTGAGGGGTTTTCCTGCATACATTACGACAAATAAGAACATTTGCAAAGTTACTATCACTTTTTGAGGTAGATAAACAACAAATTGAATTCTGTAGCCTATAACCACAACAAACACGAGAAAGTCTCCATATTGCAAGCCAAACATATATACATAAACAAACGCATACTTGCTTTAACTCAGATGCTTTCATGAGAAGCATTAAGTCTCCATAGGAATGAGATGTTTGTACAGCATTGAGAGCGGATGCCATAGCATGGCTGGTCTGTGTACAGGCAAATATGAAACATTTAATCATTTATCATAAAACGACATACAAAGCAAGGAATACGAGGGGAACTCATAATATACAGACATGCAAGTAACTGTTGGTCAGAATATATATTTTTCAAATATATAAATAAATCACAAGTCCTTGCTGATCTTCACCTCCAGATGCCCTAATATGAAATCACTATCAACTGCTAGTGCAATGTGCATATTATTTTCCAATCAAAAACCTCAACTTCAACTTGAAACAAACATTTCACAAGTTCAGAAAAAGAAAAAAGGAGGAGGAGGGGGGGGGGGGGGGGGAATCAATAGCAAGCAGATACCTTCTCAGCAAAACGGAGAGCATTTTCTTTTTGATTATCGCTTGGAAAAACAACAGGAAGGTACTCTACCTGTTTATAAACGATTTTAATTATTTTTAAAGTTTAAACATACATAAAAATTTAAAATACTTACGGTCACCATGAATTCAAATTAAGTATTCAGGCAAGAGAGCATACCTCCATGAAATTGTGAAATTGTGTGAACATTCTAAACATGAGCTTTCCCAAAGAAACATTCCCCCTAAGCAAGATGGCATGCCAGAAAATAAGGCCCAACAACACAAGAACAAAAATACAGTGCTGAAGAAATTTCCACAAAGTAAATAAGGTGAAAAAAAGGGATCAAAGAAGCAAGGAACATCATACCATGATTGGTCAAAGTGCACATGGGGATAGCGAACAATTACAGGTTGAATGGGGTAAGCAGGGATGAATGCACCAAGTTGGAAGGAAATGAGAAATTTTCCATTAGTCGTTGTTCCCTCAGGAAATAAAAGAACACGAGGAAATCTATCGGAAGAAGCCTTTCTCTGTATTCAGATCCTTGAAAGCACATTTCTGTATCAAATAGCTAATACATTCATAATAACTAATTGAATTTAGTTCCGTAGAGCTAACATACATTTTATATGCAAATCCTATGCAATTGTGCCATATCCAACATTAAGGGCCTAAGACAAGCTATTAACGATAGTGATAAATAACACCATTTAAACAAGGAAAAAAACTCATCAAATTGGCATTTCTAAATCAATTGATGGCAGAACAGTAATCATGGAGTACAGACTCAGCTATTGGTGCATATTCAAGACTGGAAGTCCTAAGATATCACATCAGATGCAAACAGTGGCAGTCCTAGACATGTATATGCTAATAAACAAAAAAAAACTGTCATTCGAGAAAGGACTAAAGACCATTCGTCATGCATGACAGAATTAATTTAGAGGAGAGATCAAGGCCATGAGATATTTAGAGAATATGGCAACAAGGAACAAATAGGAAGGGAAACCAGTATCAGACCATATTTTTTAAATTGCTTGAACCAGCAAAAAAATTAAAATACTCAACACCACTAAAATCGAACTAAAGTTTAGCAAAAAACTATAGAAACTTTCTACCTTTATTTCACTAACAGCATTCTTCCTTGATGATTGTGAGAACCTGTCTACATATATCACCTGAGAATTTAGAACAAAACGAAAGTGCGAGAGGGAGAGGGAGAGACAGAGATTGACCACGAATATTAGGACCATGAATTAAAGCTAAAGTAGATGTGTTAAAACTTATATTAACTACAAGTTACCTGCATCGCTCTGATAATAGTTCCAACAAACGGAATGGAATCATGGGACTCTGATGCAACAATCGTGGGGAATAATTCATAGAAAAAGAAAATAGGATCAATATATGATACGTGATTCGATACAACTATAGGAGCAATCTGTCTTGGAGCAGGTTTTCCTTTCCGTCTTATCCAATGATAGCTGCAGGCCAAAACCACCAAATAACCAACACTTAGAAAACCCATCAAAATATTAGAATCCAACCGAAATTGAATTATCCATTTCCCTGTCTATCACCATTCTCTCAGTATCCAAACATGCCATATAGAGAGTTTGACCTTAACACAAAATTAGGCAAATGCACAAAGTAAATAAAGCTTAGTGAAGCCATAACCCTCTGATGAACCATTATGCTTATACTTCCACTCTTAATGGAATTCATAAAACCTAAATAAGAGAAAGGACAGTTCATCATCATCCAAAACGTGACTTTTACCTGGTATTTTTCAGTTTCTTGTTTATCAATTACAATTTAAATTGACCATCACTGCAAGAATGACAAACAAACACACACACGCACACGCACACCCACCAAAATAAAGAAAAGAGAGAGAGAGAGAGAGAGAGAGAGAGAGCCAGGGAGAGAGAAGAAGAAGAAGAAGAACAACAACAACAAATGAAAATTACCCAAAAGAGAACAAAATACAGCGGGCACAAACCCTAGTGACCCACATAAGGCGACTCCTCCATACTGGCATCGGATTCTGCTTATCTTTCCATCCCTCCAAAGCCAGCTTGGTTGCTAAGTACCCCACCAACAAACAAAACCCAAACAACACGAGCCTAATCAAAACAATTGGAAAGCACACCACAATCTTGACAAACTCATAAACCCCAACGACATCCGGGGTGTCGTTTAGAAAAGGATTAGCTGTGGTGGGCCCCGGTACCGACAACCCGTCAGAGCCAAAAAACCAATAGGGGTTGCCAGGATTATTATGGTAGCGGGTATCGTGATTGTTCAGTTGATCTTGCGTTGCTGGTTCGGAGACGGTATCGCTGCCGTCAGCTTCGATGGAGATGATGACGGGAGAATGATCGGAGCGAGGAGATTGGAGGAGAGGTGAAGAGAGATCATGCTCATGGTCCGCCATTGTTATCTGTTGGAAGCGAAGGAGCTGGAGCCTTGAATTTCAATGTTACAGACAGGGAAAACAAAACACCACAGAGAGGATGAGACCCCCCCTAACTATATATAAACTTGGCGATAAGTGGTGGTGTTGTTCTGTGAATGTAATAAGATGTAAACTTTACTTGGTCGGCTATTATTTGTTTTCCTGTCCTACAAATATGGATAATTTTATATTCTTCCAACGTGTTTGACGCATGTGCCTGAATGGAAACTTTTATTTATTTATTACTTGGATAATAATGGGCGTACTCAAACTTTTATTTTTTTTCAATTTTGTAATAGGTGTTTCATTCGTAACAAATAGGTCCTTGGAACAGTTGCACAATGACTAAATAGGTTTATTTTATTTAGTTTTAGGTTTATTTTATTTATTTATTTATCATAATAACAATAATGATAATTGTTAGGTTCGTGAAATTTTTTTTTTCAATAATTACTTTTGAATACGATAATGGCTTCCTGATATAAAAAATTAAGAAGCTGGTGTTTGCATTAAATTTTTCTAATAATATCAAGAAATGCAGTCAATCCTAACTCATTCAAAATCGATTGCCGTTGAGCCGACCTCATGAGTACAACCAAGAGCTTATATTAGCGACCTGATAAATAAGTATAACATAAAAACTCATTTGTTTCAACTGAGAATGTATTAGCTTGACACAACATTATTTGTCAAGTCCATGTGGCCTATGTTTTACGAAAGTTACATACCGTGATTTGTCAAACCGTCTTCAATTAATAACTAGCTACAACTATCCAACATAATGGGATAAATTTGTTGAGATAACCACCCACAACCGAGAGCCTATTTAAGTTGAAAAGAGTACTGAAATAGGGGTTAGAAAAAATCAACTAAAAATTCTACAAACTATCAATCTTAAAGGCTTATTATTTTCTACAAGATTTTCAATACTTTCAGTGGGAAATTCTTTGATTTTAACTTATTCTCAATTATTCTTTTTCATTATTCTTTCTTTATATACATAAAATTTATGAGTTAAACATTAGAGGATCTATGCCTGAATCCCCATCGTCATGTTCTAATTGTATTATGTGATTAATAGGTGTAAAAAGTTGCGATCGGAAGAACATTTGAGTTTGGATTCGTACTGTTATCTCTAAAAGAAACAAATTCAACTGTTAAGATCGTTTTTCAACATCAGCAACAATTAACAATATAACTTCTATAAATTATTATTCAATGAATTAATGATCTCATTTATATAATTCATTATTATTCTAACTTGGAAAAATAGGCTAAATTATTAAGACAATTCTTTTTATGAAAAATCATCATGTGATTCTATAGTCTCATTTATATCATAAATTAATAATTTACTAACATTACAAATATAATTAACCATGGTACCACTCTGTTGTTGCTTAATTTCTTTTTAGAATTTAAATCTAGCTAGGTCCTATCTCTAATTTTTGTTATGCACTTAAGAGTATGGGTTGAATTCTTAAATTGGAATAAAAAAATTTTAGAAGTATAGTTTATATTTTCAGTGCATGCTCTGCTTATTCAGTTATTTGTGCATGGCAAGGTCTAAAGCTATCGTATCATCCTTAGCTTTGTACAGTGATTTTTTTTTGGTCATTTTAATGTATTTTAATAGATAAATTTATATTCAATTGATTAGATTGATAAAATATAATAAAATCTTGGCATGTAAATATATGGTTACTGAATTACAAATACAATATAAATTAATAAATATTTAATTATCAATTAATTAATGTTTGTTTTAATTAAAGGATTTTATATGGTCCCAATGTTATTAGTCTATAGAGATTAAAGTAGATGGTACAGAATGTTTTAGTCCTTTAATAGAAATCTTATATTAATGAGTAGACGAACGATGTTGGTATTTGCAAAATTATAGAAAACTGGGGATGCAAGCGTTGTTACTAATCAATTTATTTATTTATTTTGGGTGTTAGCGGGCAAATAGTAAATTTTAATGTAGAAAAAGAGGCATGGTTTTATGTGGACGAGACTACACGAGAGTAAACAGACTCCTGACAGGAAATCTTCAATCTTGCGCGACGAGTGGCCTGGCGTGGCAACGCGTTGGAGCTGCCAGAGCCCCGCGAACACGTTTTCGGTTCCTTTTTAATTTTAACGAGGGAATTGGGGTTATTTGGTTCACATAACCTGATTTACTAGTCAGTGAAAAGGAATGGACTTGAACAAGGAACGGGACAGCAGACACGAGGCGTATTTTGCCACCTTCGTTCGTGCTGGGCTTTTGGTTTATTATATTTGTCGCGTCCTGTTTGAATTTGGTGCTCGCTCATGTGCATTTACATTCAAACCGCACGACACTACACATAAAGCGTGTCGCATCAGCCGGATGCACTCTAATGCTGGGATTTTTGGCTGTCGGACCAAATAATCGTTTCTAATAGTCGCATGGCACAAGGTCAGGAGGGTAAATCAAGTTTTGGTTCGGGTTATTAGGATTTTGGTTTGAGTTACGATCTAATCTATTCAGAGAATTCTACCCAATTAATTTCAAACTATAAACCCGACCCGAAATAAATTCGATTTTACCTCCATCAAAAAATGAAGTAATTACCTAAATACCAAATAAATTTCTCGTAGTCTCGTTCACAAATTAAAATAAAGAATCCTAGATTTAACAATTAAAAAAATTAACTAACAATAAACAAAAGAAAATTAAAAAAATTAACTGACAATTAAAAAGATAAATTATTAACAATTGATTAATAGAAGATCACCAAAAAGAAGAAGAAGAAGAAGAAGAAGAAGAAGAAATATTTCTTAGTAGAGGACGAAGTGAAAAAGAAGATAATTGACAGCAGCAGTTGGAAAGAAGAAGGAGAAGAAAAAGAAAAGAAAAACTGAAAAGGAAGATAAAAGAAAAAGAAAAGATGAAGATGACACTCGGTGGTGGAGGAACAAAAGCAGAAGAAGAAGAAGAAGAAGAAGAAGAAGGAGGAGGAGGCAAAAAGGGGTGGAGGAGTACAATTCCAATTTCTAACCTAAGCTAGGCCAGGGCACGGGGTACCCCATCGCACAAGCACAACCAAAGTCAAGTGCCAATCTTCGGTATCTCCGCTGAAACATGAAAAATCTAAACATGCTCACACTCCGCTGGGGATCACGTTTCCTGAACTCCGCACTGACAGATACAGTCAGTGCCATTGCATCCATAACAAAGTTTTTATTCCCAAGAAAAAAAAAATTATTAGAATCCCATCTTGAGGATCTCTCTGTACAGTAGATAGCCCGATAAGTTCATCTTAATAAATACATTAACCTATTAAGTACTAATTTTCTTACAATGGAGTAGAAATGAGACTAGCTGAAAAGCGGGCTATATATAGCGGCCTTGGCAAATTAGATAGCATGCTAATCATCATCACCAGAGTGAAAGCCCTGTTGGCTGCCGCGCTCACCTATGACTTCCTCCTCTACACCACAAACCGAACCATTCTCTGGATCATCAAATAATTCCCGATGAGTGAAGAATTGTCCATCATCCCCTGGGTGCTTGTAGTCTTTTCCCCTCCAAGCCACAATCTGCTCCTTCTCAAATGTCACAAGGATGCAAGGAACGAGATCCTGAACCAAGACAAGTCATTAGAAATTGACATAAAAATTTGAGAGGGTGCTCTAACAAATCAGCATACCAAATTCCATACTCTGCAACTATTTTAAAGAAGGGGGAGAAAGGGGGAATGGGGGCAGAGAATGAACAATCCTCGCCAGATTTTCATCAAATTAAGTACTGTTTCAAGCAGAATTAAGCAAGGATGAACACAACAAAAAGTAAAAATTGCAATAATTACGGAAGAAAATGACTAACAAGTAAATTCTCCAAAGGGTTCAAGGGTTGCTTCCCCCCCCCCCCCCAAAAAAAAAAAAAAAAAAAGGAAACAACTTTAGCAGAGAATGTAAACAGAAATTGAAGTTTACCCGAAGTTTACAGCCTATTTTCTTGAAATCACTTCTCTCAAGACCCTGGCAATCAATTCGTACCAACTCACTGACTAGAAAAGCATCTCTCACCATGGGTACAAGGCTACCATAATAACCATTTTTGGCTGCAGTTGCAACTTGCAAATTAGTGCACAAAATAAAAATAAATAATAATACTTAACTAAATGAGGAATTCTCAAAAAGAGAGCAGGAAAGATAGACATACCAAGCTTTGTTAAAACAGGAACAGCCAGTCCTCTCTTTCTCATTTCCTTGGTCTCCTCAATGCTTAGACCTTCAATTGTAGTTTTGATCAGCTTGGGATATACTGGCTCATGAGGTCTCCACAGCATCAATGGGATCACAGGCCTTTTTTTAGGATTATAGTTCCTGCCCCTGTAAAGCACAAGTGTACCTCCATGTCTAAAAATTATTTTTCCAAATGTTTTATCCTGCAATAATTAGAAATTGTATGAAACAATTTTTTCCAGTCAAAATAGCATCTAGAAAAAATATACTGGCATGGGTAAAGTAAAACATAGCGCAGGACACACACATGTTCTCTTTCCATTTAAAATGCCTAGAACTGAAGAAGGGATATTTCGACATTAGAAAGAGACCAGGTACCTCAAGCTGGAAGTGCACATTTTTCATGTCAACAGTGGGGACTCCTAGGCATTTAATCCTCACTGCTTCAGAATGTTTGTAATGATTATGAATATCATTCAGCATGTTGTGCGTTAAACCGTCTCTCCCTAAACAACAACAAAGCACCAAGCACAACTAAGACCATAGATATAATAACTTATAAAGAAAGAATCTGCATGTTCTGCCCATTATAATCAACTCTAAAATGAGAAGTCTAGCCAATTCTTAAAGATTGAGCAAGAAGATACAATTTTGATCGCTTGGCATGGAAAAATGACTGCAAAAAGTCCAACTAGCTCTTATAAAGATGATTCATACTCAGTTCATACACAACAGCCAAATAAGAAACTTATGAGAGAGTTATTAAGTACTTTCCACAGCATCAAAGTTGTTTCAAAGCACTTCTAGCAATACTTATTATAAGCCTCCACACCAAAAAGCAAGGAAATTAGATCTTACTACATCCATTTCTGAGAAAACAATAACAAATTGTCAATTTTAACCTTTATCATCCACTTAAAGTTATAGAATGCAGTAAAAGAATCATCAAATACCCAATGAAAAATTAACCTTCAAACTCAGATAAGAGAGAGAGAGAGAGAGAGAGAGAGAAGAAAACGAATACCCAAATTGATCTGCCTCTTGGTCCGATTTCGGTGGCACTTCTCAACCAAAGCCTTCCTCTCAGCATTAGTTAAAGGCTCCCCCTGAATCCTTTCCCTCATAAGTATCCTCTTCTCTTCCAAATTCGGACCCTCCGCTCCCTCCTCCACCGACTTCAACTTCGGGTCCGCAGCCGGAGCACAGACTCCGGTCCACTCGCGGTCCAGCCGGCTTGGTCCGAACGGAGAGTACTTGGGTTCCCGAAGCCCAATGGGCCTCACATTCTGGTTGCTCTCTGTGTAACTATATCGAAAATCGAACGGCAAATCGGTGTATTTCTTCTTCGGCGCATCAAGAGATGACGGTGGACGGTACTGGGGTTTCGACTTTTTCTTGAAATCTTTGTTAGGATTGAGGGTAGGATTAGGGTTTTCGGGTTTTGGGGAGATGGACGGCGGGGGTTCGAAGGAGTAGTGGTCGTAGAGTTTTGACGATTTGTTGGTGGTATTGGTAGCGGTGGAGGAGAGGCGGCACGTGAGGAGCGTGAATGGCTCTGACCGTAGAGATGGTTTTTGGCGGAAGAAGCGGTTGAAGAACATTGAGTTCAGGGTTTAAGCCCCTCAACGAGGAAGATTTAGAGAAATGATGGGGTTTTGTAAATTAGATGTGATGCAGTGGCATTTCGGTATTTAGCTCTTTACATATACAGAATCTCACTTCTGCCCTCTCGTTCCACAAACCAACGTGGACCAATGACACATTATTATTATAAAGTGTTGTATCGAATTCGGAATTCCAGCCCCCCATTTCACAGAAATTAGGGTTGTGTTGTCTTCCACCAATTAAGATTCGGTTCCATTGACGCCGAGCTAAATTTTTACTCAATTTTTGAAGATCCATTTACGTATATTATTCATAATAATCAACGGTTATGATTAACCCCTCTCTTTTTTTTTCTTCATTTTTTAATCTTTCCTGGCTTAACAAAACATGCTTTTCATATAACTACCTTGTTTATTTTCTCCCTTAAAATTAAAAAGAAAAAATAACGAACACAGATAAACTGACAAACATATAACTTTTTTTTTTTTTGGGTTTTCCCGTTTGGCTTTTCATCAACTCCTTCAACGCTTCTTCTGTACGTCATTATCTTTTTTCTTTTTTCTTTTGCTGGAATCGTTTGGTTGTTGATGGTACTTTTTCTGTTTAATTCATCAATGTAACGATCCATTTTAGTTTCTGCAACTCTTGCTTTGAATGATAATTCTTGAAGCGTTGACTTCCATTTGCGCTAATTTTTATTTTAAAAAAATTGATGTATTTCAAGGCTGCCACCTGTTTGATGAAATTCCTCGCAGAAGGCGGAAAAAATATCGAAGCAATTTCAGACGGAAAAGAGAGTCCAAAAGGAGGGATAATTTTGGTATTAAACAATAAAAAAAGAAAGCAATAAACATAACATATAACGGAATCTGAAAATAGAAATAAAATTGAACTTTGCTATTGTTGAAATTGCTTCAATTGATATCATGATGATGGAAGTCGAGTGAGTAAGTCGAAGGAGGAAAAGCGGAGGCGGAAAGCCAACCCCCGCAGTCTTCTGAAAGCAAAACCGGGAGTTTCTGGAGTTAAATATTTATCCCAAAATCGATGTGTTTTTCGATAGGACAAGAAAATAAAAAATAGAAATAAATTATTTTCTCTGATTGCTAAGGCTCAGAGATTGTTTGTTAAATATTTAAAATTTAAAATTTTATTAATTTTAAATTTTTTTTAAATTTACTTGTAAGTGTTTGAGATCAGACATAAATTATAAAAATAAATATCTGAATAAAAAATGTCAAAATTTATAATTTTTTCTTAATAGAAAAATATTTAAATTATAAGTAAATTTTATATTCTTAAAATATCTGCATAAAATAATTTATTTTCTAAATTATAAAATAGAATCTCTTTTTTATTTTAATTTATGAGGACATAAATATCAAATAATTAAATTTAAGATTTTTATTATAAAAATAAATAAAATATCACTTATATTTAAATATTAAAAAATAAATAAATATGCGATTTAATTTTTCGTATTTAAATTCATTCAGTCTTCAAAAAATTTAAATCCATTCAAGTTTCAGATTAAAAAAATAAACACTACCTTAATTGTGAGAAAGTTATTATTTAAATATACGAGAATAAAAATTATATCACCCAACAATGATTCCAATATATATGTTCTGGGTGGATTTTTTCTAACAGCATTGAGAAATACAGTTGATCTTAATAACTTAGAACTACTATTATTGAACCGACCTTACAAGTACAACCTGAGGTTTAATGTTACGGGACGAGAGTTGTCGCACAGCACTCTTATATAGTACTTAGATGACTTCTTAGTATCCTAGATCGCTAAGTAAGCCTAAACTGATAGACTTTTGGTCAACAAGCCCATGGAAGCGAAATTAGCCTCCGATTGTAAGAAATCTTGGCAGCCCGTGACATTAAGCTAACAACTTGATTTATAAGTTCAACAAACCAAAAGCTTGCATAGATGACCTAATTTATATATTTCCTAATTTGATTATGATAAACGTGGCCTAAATTTAGAGGAATTATATATGACTATCTTATCAACTGCTCACAACTGACAGATAATCACAATTAACTACTATTAAGTATATTAAAATTGTGATAACTACCTACAACTAGAGGGTTATTTAAATGGAAGAAAGCATTAGTGAAGGGTTAGCAAAATATCAACAAAAAATTCTACAAACAACCACTCTCAAAGCCTTATTACTTCTTACAAAATTTTCAATATATCTACAAGAGAATTCTTTGATTTAACTTATTATCAACTCTTCTTTTTCATTTTTTTATACAAAAAATTTCTAACTTAGCATTGGAGAATCTAGATCGAAACCCCATTGACGTGTCCTAACTGTATTTTTAGTTGATAGGTATAAAAAATCACAGTTAGACTGACATTTGAGCTTGAATTTGTGATATTATTCCCTAAAGAAGATAAATTCAACTGTCAACAATATATAACTTAAATACAATTTTATGTTGATACAAGTTATAATATTATACAACTTTTACAACGTACTTATAAGAAATAAACAAAAACATTATATATATATATATTTTCTTCTCTAGCGTGAGCATATAAGTTTTTAATACTATATCAAAATTAATATATATATATATATATATATATATTTTTTTTTTCTTCTCTAGCGTGAGCATATAAGTTTTTAATGCTATATCAAAATTAAATTTTACTATTTTCCTAGATCATAACATTTTTCTAAGACGATGATACATACAACATAGGCCGTTATAAGAGACTTAAAAGCTCGAAATTTTTGTCAAATCTTGCCATTGGGTTTTATTTTACTCGACCGTGTTCCTTCTAAAATTCTAATTGCAAGACGTGATAATATAGTTGAAATATGGACAATTATTCATCAAGCGGTAAGGGAAAGAATGAAAGAATATGATAACAAAGAAATAATAAAATTAAAAATTATGCATTTGTAAAATATAGCTTTTATTTTTTAAAGAGTTTATTTAGCTTTTTCTACTTATTTTACTAGATAAGCAAAGTCAGTTGAGTTAAATTTCTCTCTTTAATAAGAAATAGAAACAACTTCGACAGTGAAAGACTGACTTGCTTGAATTGGAAAGAAAGGTTAATGGGATCTTGATGTAATTTACCCTTTTTCTTCAAGCAACTCCTTCCAACCTCTAAACCCTATAAAAATCTTTTGGCATTCTTACAAATAATACCTTGTAAAAAAGAATATACGGAGCTTTTCTTCTTTTTTTTTTTCCCCCCAAATTCACTAAACTCCTGAATTTGCATATTCGTGCATGCCTAAGATTGCCAACAGCATTTGGGGCCATCCATGCACCATGGGACATGGGGGCAGGCAATTCTCATAAGATCATGATTTGAGCTTTGATATGTATATAGTGACGAAAATAAAGATGAATTTCAGTGACGTTTCTTCAGAAGAAGCAAATTGATAAGCAAAATATCTCGTAGAGGAGAGCACGAGTGAAGAAAGAAATTTGTTACCTTTCTTTTAAGGTTTCCCAACTGATACAAAATTAAACCTCAGCTTGCTGGCAATAATATATACATATGATCTAACCAAAGAAGTACAACTTACGTCTGTCCTTTGTTCTCATCCAATAGTCGCTTTAATTAGTTGTTGTTATCAAATTCAAAACGCCTATTTATTACCGCACCATATAGTGTGCGTGAGAAATATAGCCAAACACAGTTTCTAAGTCAAGCCAACATGGCAAAACTGATGATGAAATGTTTATGCTACTTTTCTTATCAGCTTCTTCTAATTCTAATCCTGACTGGTCCGCTTGATGCCACTGAAGAAAATCAAAAGGTGTTAACTCCTTTTCTACGTATCATAACAATCTCGGTTCTATTTGCACTTTTGTTATCATGTCAGTAATATGTAAGGGAAAATGAACAGAATTTTTATGTGGCTTACTTGGGAGATCAACCGGTGGACAAAGATTTAGCGGTTCAGACACACATACAGATTCTGGCATCGGTGAAGGGCGGCAGGTGATTTCATGACTCCAATCATCCTGCTAGTCTGTACTTGCATAGATGATAGATGATGATCAAGTTTTTGATTTTTGACTACATGGGTTTACATATGTTGATTAACTAGTGATCATGATGCCAAAGAGTCGATAGTCTATAGCTATACAAAGAGTTTCAATGCATTTGCAGCAAAGCTGTCTAATGATGAAGCTCAAAAGTTGAAGCGTGAGTCCTGTCTAATTTCTGTTGTATAAATATCATCAGTTCCTGTCTTGGATTGAAATTAATCAATTTGAAGCTTTTAAAGCTAGCTACTGTATTATAACGTTTAGGCATGGATAAAGTGCTTTCTGTGCTTCCAAATCGGTACCACAAGCTACACACTACCAAATCATGGGATTTTATCGGGCTTCCTCAAACAGCCAGAAGAAATCTTAAAATAGAAAGCGATATCATTGTTGGTCTCATGGATACAGGTTCAAAGTTCTTTTTTTCATTTGTTTTTTTTTAATTTTTTTAATTGTTTTGCCATTTATTTATTTTCTTGCACAACAATACTCTTCACTGCACGGTGATGTCCAGGGATCACTCCAGAATCAGAGAGCTTTAAGGACAGTGGCTTTGGTCCCCCACCCACAAAGTGGAAAGGAATATGTGATCACTTTGCTAATTTCTCAGGATGCAACAAGTAATTAAACAGTCTTATTTTTTCGTTTTTAATTAAGAAATTTCATTTCTATCTGTAAACGTACCTATCCTTTTGTGAGGAACAACCTTTTCAAAAGTTATGTCTAATTCAATCTTGGAAATTCTGCTTGTCAAGTGATCTTCTTGTTAAACAACTGCGTTTCTTTGAAAATCAAACCATCCAACATTTTAAACATTTTTATGAGAACGATCGATAGAAATTCATCAGACTCGTTTTCCAATCAATTAATTAAAATACATTTACACAAGTTTCGTTATAGTTCGTACTTCTATATTATATTTTATTATATTATACACACACACATTTTGCAACATCTGTTCGAATATGTATGTGTTCGATCATCTCTATTGCGCTATTTGGGTAATTACAGCAAGCTCATAGGGGCAAGATACTTCAAGCTCGATGGCAACCCCGATCCTTGGGACATCTTATCGCCGATAGATGTAGATGGCCACGGGACTCACACGTCATCAACTCTAGCAGGCAACGTAGTTGCAAATGCAAGTCTCTATGGACTAGCCGAGGGGACTGCACGCGGTGCAGTTCCAAATGCGAGGGTGGCTGCATACAAAGTCTGTTGGGTCAGCTCAGGTTGCTCGGATATGGACATACTTGCTGCATTTGATTCTGCTATTCATGATGGTGTGAACGTTATATCGATCTCTATTGGTGGGGTCACTGTGGATTATGTATCGGATTCTATAGCAATCGGTGCATTTCATGCATTGAAGAAGGGGATTGTTACTGTTGCGTCAGCGGGTAACGATGGACCCAACTGGGGTAGTGTAGGTAACCATGCGCCGTGGCTTATGACAGTAGCAGCTAGTGGCATTGATAGGC
The DNA here is from genome assembly GCA_030449875.1 of Aegle marmelos. Lineage (NCBI taxonomy): Eukaryota > Viridiplantae > Streptophyta > Magnoliopsida > Sapindales > Rutaceae > Aegle > Aegle marmelos. The sequence continues at coordinate 1,648,119 of JASUUL010000115.1, forward strand.
AGTTCAAGAGCAAAGTTAAGATAGGCAATGGAAAAAGCGTCTCAGTAGGTGGTGTAGTACAATTTTCATATATATGCTCCAAGAAAATCATAATGATTCTTTTAAAGGACCAATATTGTTCCAGGTCTGAGTCTTCCCTCTGAATTTTGGCCATATTTTTCAGGGGGTTGGAGTCAACACATTTGATCCAAAGGAGAAATCTTACCCACTTGTTAGTGGGGCTGATGTTGCAAAAAACTCTGAAAGTCAGGATAGTGCAAGGTAGTAATTTGATCTTCCTGAGTTATATATATACATATACATATGCATGTACGTATGAATTCTTGATGAAAAAGGGAAAAAAAAGGAAAAATGATTAAGAAAATTTATCCATAATTAATTGCAGATTCTGTTTCGATGACTCGTTGGACCCCAAAAAGGTGAAGGGAAAACTGGTTTACTGCAAGCTAGGAACATGGGGTGCTGATTCTATTATTAAAGGAATTGGAGGGATTGGCATTATAGTTGAAAGTGAGCAGTATCTTGATGCTGCCCAGATTTTTATGGCACCTGGAACCATGGTTAATGTCACCGATGGCACTATCATTACTGATTATATCCATTCTACAAGGTAAAAACATCAAATTATCTGTTCTGACCAGTGACGGCCCCTGCAGGCATATGTTGCTAACTTGAAAGTATATTTTGATATGTTCAGAATTTGTCAAACGTTTGATAATTTGTCTGAATGAATATTCAACTTTCTTGTTTGAATGCAGATCACCATCGGCAGTGATAGACAAATCCCAGGAAGTCAAAGTCCCTGCTCCATTTATAGCTTCTTTTTCTTCTCGGGGCCCAAATCCAGGGTCAAAACACCTTCTTAAGGCATACATCTACAGTTTCATCATAAATCTTTTCTCTTTTTGGCTATCTCCTAGTAATAAGACCCGTTACTGACTGTTTCTTTTTGTAATCTGCATTATCAGCCCGACATTGCAGCACCAGGCATTGATATTTTGGCATCTTACACTCTAATGAAGTCACTTACTGGGTTGAAAGGTGACACCCAATATTCAAAATTCACTCTCATGTCTGGAACTTCCATGGCTTGTCCTCATATTGCGGGTGTAGTTGCCTATGTTAAGTCATTCCATCCAAGTTGGTCTCCAGCAGCAATCAAATCAGCCATCATGACCACAGGTAAAAGAAAATCTAAGTTTATCAATTGCCCTTCATAAAGGAATCTATGGACTTGTTATTTTCACTTTCGTCATTGGCTTATTTTTATATGAATCTTTATCTAGCAAAACCAATGAGCCAGAGGGTTAACAATGAGGCTGAATTTGCCTATGGCGCCGGCCAAGTGAACCCACAGAAAGCAGTGAGCCCTGGCTTAATTTACGACATGGATGACATGAGTTACATCCAATTCCTATGCCGCGAGGGCTATAACGGATCATCAGTAGCTGTTTTAGTCGGTTCAAAATCCATAAATTGCTCCTCATTGATTCCTGGAGTGGGCTATGATGCTCTTAATTATCCTACAATGCAAGTAAGCTTGAAAAGCAATGGAGAACTAACCACCGCCATTTTCCGAAGGAGAGTCACCAATGTTGGCCCTCGTCTATCAATCTACAACGCCACCATTAAAGCTCCAAAAGAAGTGAATATCACTGTTAAGCCAACGAGTCTCTCCTTCTCTAGGACCTTGCAGAGGCGGAGCTTCTCAGTCGTAGTGAAGGCAAAACCACTGTCAAGTACACAAGTGCTGTCAGGTTCGCTTGTATGGAAAAGCCCTCATTACGTTGTAAGGAGTCCTATTGTCATTTACAGGCCACAAGACTGATAAATTCATCCATATCAAAGAGTTTAAAAGTTATGAAAACTTACTTCAATAGAAAGATCCTATCGCCAAACTGTACCACTTCCTGAATGTATTTGTGCCTGTGCAACATCGCCACAGTCACCCCGTTGTCAATGACAAAAAATAATAATAATTATTATTATTATAAAGTCCCTAAATAAGAAAAAGATTGAAGGTGAAATAGTCCAATTAGTTCCTTTCAAAAGAAGTGAAAAAGGTAGTCTAATTAGTTTTGTCCTGTAAAGGCACTAAAGTTTCATGCGTCTGGCAAAATTATGGGTCAATATATTGAGAAAATATCTCCACTGCAACAAGATAAAACAGGGTTCAACACAATAAAAAGTATAAGAGAGTGAGTATAATTTTGAAAATCAAAAGTAAACTCTTAGGAAGATGTTGAATCTTTATTTTCTTTTTGTATGAACATGATTATTATACCTGCACTTTCACAAAAGTTGTAGTTGCCTAATCAAGTTTCATCCACAAGGAGTCCACTGATTATGAGAGCCGCCTGTTTTGAGAGTTTCAGTGCAACTATAATCGATACCCACCAAGATACTATTGGGAAACAGAAATCTCCACATCCTAAGCAAAATGAAAGCTCTTTTGTGCCGCAATTGCCGCATGCCATCTGGATTACAAAGTCTTCTGCATTTCTTTGACATTTTTGTGACGTATCCGCACTTCTTATCTCTCTAATCATGATCCTCACTTTCAACGAATGAAAATATGAGATGCACGATGTTCAACTTGAAACCTTTCACATTAGAATCGGCATGGAAAGACACAATGCAGTGTTGTCTAGTACACCGTACACCACTCCCACCCCCATTCCTCGAAGGTTTTGTTCATGTCCCTTAACTTTTGATAAATAATGGAAACTTAAGGGGTCAGCAAAACAAAAACCAAAAAAAAGGGACAAAAGGTTTTCAACAGAGAATAAACAACACGTTTTTGATAGAGCCATCAGTACTTCCCTTTTTATAGCAGCCAATCTTCACTAATTATCCTGTGTGGTAAGTATCTGGCAATTTAAGCCCTTCTCATATTACTGACCATCACATAATCTCTTACATAGCTTGCATTTTAAAAATAATAATAATAATAATAAATGAATAAATTCATTCCTATCAGCAATCATGCTCCATGTCATGCCAGAGAATTCACACTAAGCATTGTCCCCTGCCTTTCCCGCTCCACATTTGACTTTGTGGGAAGAATTGCTCTAAATGCTGGCTACAAATAAAAATAAGAGCAAAGAGAGAGATGATAGTTTTATTCATTTATGATTTATATTGCTCATGCGCATGTATGCTCTACTTCACTCACTCTCTCGGCTCCTTGCTGGCTTTAACCAGCTACATGCCTTAAAATGAACTCATCGTCTCGTCCCATAGATAATTTTATTCTCATCGACTGAGCTTTATTATCTATGCACTCTTATAATGGTCCCTGAAGGAAATTGAATATCATTTTGCCAACATACTCTAGTTTCCTTCAAGAGAAAGCTACAAAAAGAGAGAAAGTTCATTATATTTTTATATAAAAGACACTCAATAATGTCGAAGAGGATCATTATTCCTCCTCTGCCACATGCCCAACCCCCACCCCACCTAGAAAGAGTTGGCTTACATAGCTAGACTTCAGTAGAATAGGATACTCTTACGGAATGATCAAAATTGTGTGCGTGTGTTTGTCCCGATGATAAAAAAATGCAGAGCAAAGCTGCAAAGAATCTCTACATTTATTGAGAAGCAATAGAGAAATTCTTTAGTTAGGAAAATCGTGAACTTTGAACTTGGCTTTTTGCATGTCAATATTTGATATAGCACGGCTAAGACAATATTCATTTAACAGCACCGATGCATTATTCATCAAAATCTTCTAAATGGGGGTCCTTACTCAAATTTATAGTCGTTATGGGCATTTGCCTCTCTCACATCACACATTTTATGTCTCTAGCAATTAGTAGCGGAGGTCTGGGGCGGCTTTTTGCTTACGCTTTAAGGCAAAGAAAGGTGTGCACTTTAACAGAAAAAAGAACATGGCAAGATTACTTTTATTGGTTATGACTACTAGACTAGTGATTCTCTGTATTGTGGCCTATATAATATCCTCAAGCGCTCATTGATTGTGTTACACTTCCAAATTCTCATTTTCTTTTCTTGAGGCAGGGAAAGAGGTAAAAACGTCTCCCGTCTTTTTCGAATTTGCTTGCATTGTGCACATAGTCGAGCATTCCACATGTTATGTCTCTAAGTCTGTATTATTTTTGTGTCTCACGATGGACAATAGGACCTAAAGAGACGTTATTAGTTGAATCAACTAACACTCTATTTATAGGTTCCACATTCATTTTTTTCCTCGACTAATTTGAACCAAATAGTATCTAACAGGTCCATTCATGGTAAAAAATTTTCAAGCTCATGTTTTAAGTCAAGCATTTCGTTCTTCCATTTACTTTTCTGTTTCAAATATAAATTGTTGATGTCAATCGATTTTATTTTTACAGCATCATGGTCTTGAGGACATTTTTGCTTTTGCTAGCCCTGATGGCTACCACATCAGTTGCTTCAATCGGAAAGCAGGCAACATATGTAATTCACATGGACAAGTCCAAGATAGAAGCAAATCACTCCCCAGGCAATGTCAGACAATTTTATGAAGCAGTGATAGATTCAATCAACAAATTCTCATCCCAGCAGGAGGATCAAGAACAAGAAACAACACCTCCTCAGATTGTTTATGCCTATGAAAATGCCATTTGTGGTTTTGCCGCAAAGCTCTCGACAAAACAACTCAAATCACTAGAAATAGTTGATGGTTTTCTCTCTGCCACTCCTGATGAACTTCTAACCCTCCACACAACATATTCCCCACATTTTCTTGGCCTAGAAAGTGGCATCGGACTCTGGGATGCAACAAACTTGGCAAAAGATGTGATAGTTGGTGTTATTGATACCGGAATCTGGCCAGAACACATCGCTTTCCAAGATACAGGCATGCCTCCAGTACCCTCTAGATGGAAAGGCGAATGCGACGAAGGTACAAAGTTCTTTCAATCAAATTGCAACAACAAGCTCATTGGTGCAAGAGCCTTCTTCAAAGGCTATGAATCTGTTGTTGGAAGAATCAATGAAACAGTGGATTATCGATCTCCAAGAGATGCACAAGGCCATGGTACACACACTGCATCAACGGCAGCTGGTAATATTGTAGCAGATGCGAACCTTTTTGGCTTAGCGAAAGGCAAAGCAGCTGGAATGAGGTACACATCAAGAATTGCAGCGTATAAAGCTTGCTGGTCATTAGGTTGTTCTAGCTCTGATATACTTGCTGCAATTGATAAAGCTGTCGCTGATGGAGTTGATGTGCTGTCGCTCTCTCTAGGAGGCAGCTCCAGGCCTTATTACGGAGACACTGTAGCAATAGCCTCATTTGGGGCAATCCAAAGTGGGGTTTTCGTTTCATGTTCAGCAGGCAACTCAGGGCCATCTATTTCAACTGTTGATAATACCGCACCGTGGCTTATGACTGTGGCAGCAAGCTACACTGATCGAAGCTTTCCAGCAATTGTAAAGCTAGGGAATGGACATTCTTTCGAAGGGTCATCTTTATATTCTGGCAGGGGAACAAAGCAACTGCCCCTTGTCTTTGGAAAAACCGCAGGCGTCTCAGGAGCTGAGTATTGTATCAATGGCTCTCTCAATAGAAAGTTAGTAAAGGGGAAGATTGTGATCTGCCAGAGAGGGCTTAATAGCCGAACTGGAAAGGGAGAGCAGGTGAAATTAGCTGGAGGAGCAGGGATGTTACTGCTGAACTCGGATAAAGACGGTGAAGAACTTTTTGCTGATGCCCATGTTTTGCCAGCTGCCGCGCTAGGAGCCTCAGCAGGTAAAGCCATCAAAAAATATATGAACTCAACAAAAAGGCCAACGGCTTCCATTGCTTTCAAAGGAACAGTTTTTGGTAATCCTGCACCTGTGATAGCAGCATTTTCATCAAGAGGGCCGAGTTTGGTTGGACCTGATGTGATCAAACCGGATGTGACTGCACCCGGGGTGAACATTTTGGCTGCTTGGCCACAAATGACTAGCCCAAGTATGCTCAAAAGTGACGATAGAAGTGTTCTATTCAATATAATTTCAGGCACTTCAATGTCTTGCCCTCATGTTAGTGGCCTAGCAGCACTTCTTAAATCAGTCCATGAAGATTGGTCACCAGCTGCAATCAAATCAGCCCTGATGACAACGGCATACACTCGAAACAACAGAAACTCTCCAATTGCTGACGTGGGTGGTTCTATTGACGCTCCATTGGCTACGCCTTTCGCGTTTGGTTCGGGCCATGTTGATCCAGAAAGTGCATCTGATCCTGGGCTAATTTACGATATAGCCACGGAAGATTATCTAAACTATTTGTGCAGCCTAAATTATACGTCTTTAGAGCTAGCGTTATTTTCGGGGGGAAATTTTACTTGCCCTAATCCTTCAGCATTTCAGCCTGGCAAACTAAACTACCCGTCTTTTGCAGTAAATTTCAAAGGCAACGTAAAAAATATGAGTTTAGAATATGAGAGAAGTGTGACTAATGTGGGAACCAGCTATTGTACTTATGCAGTGAAAGTGGAAGAGCCCAACGGAGTTTTGGTCACGGTGACGCCTCCCATTTTAAGTTTTCAGAAGATAGGAGAGATATTGAGTTACAAGGTGACTTTTGTTTCACTGCGAGGAGCATCAAATGAATCCTTTGGTTCTTTAACTTGGGTTTCTGGGAAATATGCGGTTAGAAGCCCCATAGCTGTAACTTGGCAGTAGTTTTTTTCAGGGCTGTAGCAGTTTCCGTGTTCTGGGAATAATGTATCAAAGAAATCAAAATTGCTTAATGTGAAAAGTCAAAACCAACCAAAATGATCCCAGAGTCTCAAGAGTCAAGACCAACGCCAGTGATTCCAAATTCTGAAGAGTCAAGACCAAGCCTAATGATTCCAAATTCAAGTTCAATGTAACTATTAAAAACTTGGAGTGCTTAAAAATAATCATAACAAAGCAAGATTTAATGATACCTAAATTCAGACAGAATAAAGTTAAAAAAGTCAACTGTCAGCTGATGCCGTGACAAGATCATCGTGTGATATGTATCAGTTGCAGTATTATTACAACCATTCTTTTATTGCAGTATTGTATTCGGTTTGTGTCCTCATCATTGCTTGTGATCTGTAGACTACGGGCTTCGCCTGGAGTTTGGATTTGGACGAAGAAAAATTACGCAAGTGGAGGCCCATACAGTCATTCACCCAAAGTCAACATTAATTTTGCACATCGAAACATTCCTATTTCGTATATATCGATATCGACACTTAGTTTAAACGAAAAACAACAATAAGCTTCATTTTTGTCTAACCATTTTGTCCAACAATAATAAATTAAATAAATAAACAAACTATTTATTACTTGCTTTTCAAGAAAAGGACCATTTAATACCTTCAAGAAACTGCGGCTAGCCATTTACAGTTTTACACGTCACCACCTGCAGTAACTTCATTTTGAATTTCTGATTTGTTCAAGTCAAGCTACGACAAAATTCAGTCGCCGCAGTGCTGCTGACGTTACTGTAACTCAAGCATTTTACCGCCAATACAAAAACTCCACGTGACAAACCAACCGCCTCTTCGTCCGCATGTACCCTGTACACGCTGTCAACACAAAAAGTACATTTCGAATTCAATTTCTTTGATCAATTCAAAATCTCTGTCGTTCTTCTCCTTAGGTTCCTTCTTCACACGGCACCGAATCGCTAAAAAATTCAAATGCTTGGCCTTTGTTTCTCTTTAGCCTTAAGCTTTCATTTTCAGATCTTGATGCAAAAGCAAAACCCATAACCAAAAATTGATTTCTATCCCCTTCTTTTTCCTTTTTCCAAGGTTTTGACGTTGTTTCTTTATAGCCCTTGTGGTCTCTTAATCTTGTATTATGTCTTTTTGTTCAAATTGAGGAGATATATTTTTATTTATGTGCAAGCTTTGATCTTTATTTAATCATCACATTGTGTTGTAAAGAAACTGATGGATAATTACCCCTACAATAATTACAAGCCATACCCTTATAATGGTTATCAGCCACCTCCTCCTCCTTCGATTCACGGACAGCCACCACCGCCTGGTGCTACAGATCCATATCACCAACCTCCATATCCTTATGGAGGAGGAACGCCTTACCCATACCAGCCATCTGCATATCCTCCCCCGCAAGCAACACAACCATCTCCTTCATTTCCATTAGATTATCAGTATCAGTTACATTCTCATTCCGGGCCCCTGCCATATCCATATGAACGCCCTGCTCCTGGTTCATCATCTATTCCCGAAGCGCCTCAACATATTAGCAGCTTTGAATATTTTTCGCAGCCTTACCCATATGCCCAATCCCAATCTAGTCAGGATCATTACCCTTTTCCCGAGACTACTGCTCAATTGCCATCTGGAGTCAGTACTTTCCTTGATCATCTTGGCAAGGATAGATTGAGTTCTGGAAGAGTGTTTTCATCAGCACAGCCTGCGAACGCTAGAGACGATAATCTATCCGGCCAAGACTCTTTTGTCCAGGATAAGGTGAGTTCTGGAAGAGTTTTTTCCCGTCCACATCACGAGAATGTTGGAGACAATGATCTTTCTGGCTCAGATCAATGCGTCCAGGATAGATTGGGTTCTGTAAGAGTTTTTTCGTCATCCCATAGTGAGAATGTTGGGGATAATAGTCCGGCTTACCCACCTTTGTACCCATCTTTGGGGGAGCATTTGGGTAATTTGCATCTTTCTACTAACAATAGCAAGAATAATTATCAACCGAGTGGCTCAGCATCGCCACCAGCACCTTCTGCGCCACCATTGCTTGATTCCCCTCTAACTCCTCAGGGTTCAACTTTGAGCAGTCCTGGTAGTTTTTATGGGTACCCCAATGATTCTTTCTCAAGTTATCCTGAAAGAGCTTATTTGGACAGGATGGATTCATCTAATCATCCTGTTTACGCCCACTCGGACTCATTTAATGGTCAGAATATGCAGATTGTGCCATCAACTAAAGGGTCTTTGAAGGTTTTGCTCTTACATGGAAATTTAGATATTTGGATTTATTCTGCAAAGAATCTTCCCAACATGGATATATTTCATAAGACTTTGGGGGGCATGTTTAATTCACAAATTAATACCAAGATCACTAGCGATCCATATGTTACAGTTGCAGTAGCTGGTGCTGTGGTTGGAAGGACTTTTGTGATTAGCAATTCCGAAGATCCTGTTTGGCAGCAACACTTCTATGTCCCTGTTGCACACTCTGCTGCAGAAGTCCAATTTTTTGTTAAAGACAGTGATGTTGTGGGGTCAGAATTGATAGGAACTGTGGCAATTCCAGTGGAACAGATACACTCTGGTGCAAAAGTTGAAGGAACTTATCCTGTCCTGAATAGTAGTGGGAAACCATGTAAGCCTGGTGCGACCTTGACACTTTCAATACAGTACACCCCAATGGAGAAGCTGAGCTTTTATCACCGTGGAGTGGGGGAAGGTCCTGATTATACTGGTGTTCCAGGAACGTATTTTCCTCTTAGAAAGGGTTGTAAAGTGATTCTTTATCAAGATGCCCATGTTCCTGATGGGTGCCTTCCGCACCTAGGGCTTGATAGGGGAATGTCTTATGTACATGGGAAGTGTTGGTATGACATCTGTAATGCAATAAGTCAGGCACAACGTTTAATTTACATTACAGGGTGGTCGGTTTGGCACAAAGTTAATCTGGTTCGGGATGTTGGTCCTGCATTGGATTGCTCCCTCGGGGAACTTCTAAGAGCAAAGTCCCAGGAAGGAGTGAGAGTGCTGCTTCTTGTTTGGGATGACCCTACTTCGAGGAGCATTTTGGGTTATAAAATGGTGAGCAATGTACACTCATTTTTCATGGCATTTCTGCATAGCTTCTGGGACTATGGTTACTATGTATACAGTATACAGTGTATATAGTTCACTTGCTTTGAGCCTTACCCACAGTTAAATTTTAACACTTCACGCATGATTTTACAGTTCTGAATTACAAGATTTTGTATGAAGTGAAAGATAATAACTGCCAATTGTGTAAAGTTTAACAAGTGACTGGAATACTGGAGAACTTTTTGTTTTTTTTTTTTATTTTTTCATTTTTGTGAGTGTGAGAGAGAAACTTCCACATGTATGTCTGATGTCTTGTTGGATTGATGTTTGTGGTGACCATTGTAAAGGAACTAAAAGGAAGCCTAGTATTCATGGCTTTGTGAGAAGAGTATGCCTGGGCTGATGAGCAATGAAATGAAATGTCCATCATCCAAGGTTGTTAGATTTAATATGTAAAGGGTACTTTTAAGAAAATGGTGATTTTGCTTGTGCAATTTACATTACACTGACATGACATTTTCAAGAGTCTGTCGTAAAATTGTACTGTCTCAGGTTTGGACATAACATTTTTACTTTTACAAAAATAATCTGCCTGTCAGCGTGCCTGGGAATAGATCTTTAATATACTAGAGTAAACAGGGATGCATACTTCTTCCTTTTGTTGTGTGTGCTTGTACAGTTAGGCCTGCCAATGCTCAATCAGCTTTATATGTTCAACTTTATCTATGACTGCTGGTTTTGATTCCATGGTCCTCTAAGCATTTCTTGAACTATTCTTATGTTTTACATGCCATGGCCATCATTTTTTATAGATCTTCCTTGGAAATGGTTTTCAAGTGTACCCCTTTACATTACATCATGCAGGATGGAGTTATGCAAACCCATGATGAGGAAACACGTCGTTTTTTCAAGCACTCATCTGTGAAGGTGCTGCTTTGTCCCCGCATTGCTGGAAAACGACATAGCTGGGCCAAACAAAAGGTTGGGTGGAATTAACCATTTTCTTTTCTTTAATAATAATTATACTTGCCATTTTGTTTTCAGTGTTATTTTCATCTCATCAATACATACTTGCTAGGGTATCAGTCTTGCTCATTAATATGTCATTATGTGGTACTTCTTGACTTTTGGAAATAGGAAGAGCATGTCATGCTCATCAGCCATACACTAAATGTTGGTGGCGGATACGAGCATGAGGTGTTTTATCATGAAGAATATTTCAGGAAAGGAAATTCATGAATCATGGTATATGTTAAAGCTAATTAGTACTTTTCTTCTCCTTCATTCAACTTGTTATGTCTGACAATCTGAATAATTGGCTTGCTGGAATTTTCCCATGACCCTTCACACAGCACCTAACTGCTAAAAGCATTATCCAATCCAATTCTCCTAAATGAATTTGGGAATGAAGATTTATGAGGCTGCACTCTCGAGATCTCAAAATTTCTGAAAAAGTAAAAGAAAAAAATTATTATCTCCTCAATTTGGTTAAGTGAGTTATAAGCATCACCCACATAACAATTCCTTGACTTGTTGCCTCAACGAAGGTTTTTTAATTATTTTATTATTATTATTTTTTTAATTGAGTTCTGATCGGGCAAGGAGGAATTGCACTTTAACTTGTTAGAGTTATGTAATTGTTTCGTTTACATGAAGCGTATTATTTTACCCAGTACCATTCTTTTCATTTTTTGCGAAAAATATGCATTTGAGTTTTTCTTTCTTTTCTGTTACCAGGAAGTTGGAACAATCTACACACACCATCAGAAAACAGTAATTGTAGATGCTGATGCTGGTTATAATAGAAGGAAAATCATTGCTTTTGTCGGTGGCCTCGATTTATGTGATGGGCGATATGATAATCCACATCATCCTCTCTTTAGGACATTACAGACACTGCATAAGGATGATTATCACAATCCCACTTACACGGTAACTTCAAAATTTTATTTTTCTTAATAATATTGTACGCAATCAATCTATAACTTTTCATCTCTAGACAACGTAAACAAACTTTTTACATTTTGTTTAATGAGTAAAGAAAAGAATATATTTACAGAGTTTAACACCTTTCTGGTGATAAAACTGCTAAATTTGGTGGCTAATAGTTATTTAACCAAGTGATGTATTATCTTCGTTTTCTTTTCTTACAGTGCACTCCACCTTTTCACATTCTAAATTAAACAGATCCCTGGTGTTTGGATGATTGAACCATTGACTTCTTGCTTCTACTGAGAGAGGCCAAGCCAACTAGGCTGCCCCCCTTAGGGACAAGGCATAAATTATCTTCTAACCATCTAGCTCTGTTGTTTATTTGAGCAGGGTAGTACTACTGGTTGTCCACGAGAACCATGGCATGACTTGCATTCAAAAATCGATGGTCCAGCAGCATATGATGTTTTAACCAACTTTCAGGAGCGTTGGCTAAAGGCTTCAAAACCTCATGGGATTAAAAAACTGAAGTCTTGGGATGATGCTTTGCTTAGGATAGAAAGAATTCCAGGCATTATAGGCATCTCTGATGCTCCTTCTCTCAGTGAGAATGACGCTGAATCTTGGCATGTTCAGGTAATTTGCCAATGATCATTACCCAGATGTAAGATGTCTAAAGGGTGGGGCAGCGCTACTCCGTAGGTTATATCTTGCGTTACATGGTCAAGAATAGTTGAACATAAAATCATAGGTTAGATATAATTTGCCTTTTGTATTCCACGAATGGTAACATGATTGTTTGGTATGGTATTCAAGTGCAGATTTTTCGTTCAATTGATTCAAATTCTGTTACAGCCTTCCCGAAGGATCCTAGGGAAGCCACAAGCAAGGTAAGAAAAGGTTTGGCCATTGATTCTACTTTATTTGTGGCTTTCATTTTCTGCTTTTATCATCTTATTTGTATATTGCTTGTAAGTTGATTGGTTACTCTGTTGGAACAGAATCTGGTCTGTGGTAAGAATGTGCTTATTGACATGAGCATACATACAGCATATGTGAAGGCCATTCGTTCTGCTCAGCATTTTATTTATATAGAGAACCAGTATTTCATTGGGTCCTCATATAATTGGAGTTCATATAAAGACTTAGGTGAGGATCTTTATTTTTCATTTGAAGATTTCATCTTGATAACAGTTGTTTGCTTAATAATTGCACTAGGCTACAGAATAAACCAATATAAGATGTTACATCCTCTACTTTCAGTTGTATTTTATATATATTTGTGGCACCATCTCTTTATATATTCCTTGGTGTGATATTGTATAATTTATTCATGGCAGCTAGATGGGCACATGGCCCCTAAAAAAAAAGGTGCTTCTTAATAGTGTCATTATGAAGTTTGTCATTTTGATTTCCTCAGTGAATGCAGAACTGTAAGCTTGCTTTCCTTTTTCAGGTGCTAATAATTTGATTCCAATGGAAATTGCTCTCAAGATTGCTGATAAGATCAGAGCACATGAGCGATTTGCTGCCTATATAGTTATTCCAATGTGGCCGGAAGGTGTTCCAACTGGTGCTGCTACACAAAGAATTTTGTTTTGGCAGGTTTCCTTCAGCTATAAATTTGGCAATTAAATATCATTGTTCAGCCTTGAACCGAGGATTCATATGATGATCCCTTAAATTTAAGTGTAATCTAGTTCATGTCTTAAAGAAGCTTCAAGGAGAGAAAACTTTTAACAGTTGCCAAATTGGTTTTCAGTGGTGTAATTAAGCATTTAATCAAGAAATATCCTTTTTAAAGAAATCTTTTGTACCTGTGAAATTGATAATGCAGTGGTAGTGCTTGTGCATGTGGTTTCCATAGAAACTTCCTTCACAATGCTTTCTGGAGCAAATGTCTTCAACATTCATCGAAGGTTATCAGATTGGAGCTATGATTTAGAAAATAAATACTTTAGTGAAAAATGTATGATTGTCTTTCTTGTCTTGACATTACTTTGAGCACACCTTTATTATTTTTTGGTAAATCAACTTGCATAAGTCATCTGTTATGAGCCCATTTTAGTCCATTGAATTTTAGACCTGAGAAATGGGCATCCAAGGGACTGCAACTACTTTACAGCTTTTGTACTGGCCGAGTGCTTCAAGCTATTAATCTCAAATTATCATCGATTGCTGCAGCACAAAACTATGCAAATGATGTATGAGACAATCTACAAGGCGTTGGTTGAGGTGGGGCTTGAGAGTGCATTCTCACCACAGGACTATTTGAACTTTTTCTGCCTAGGCAACCGTGAGGCCACTGATCAAACTGACCCTTCACTGTCTGGAAGTCCAACTTCTCCAAATACTCCTGAGGTATTCATCTTTTTCCTTAAAAGTAAAAGAAAATGAGACTTACCCTTTTTGTTTTGATGTGAGAAATCTCTGGGATTCTAATAACTGTATGTATATATCATAGCTGTCTATTGAATGTGATGGCTGCCCTTTTCATCTTTGTTCTTCTTTGAGTGGTCTTTGACATCTGACACTGCAGAACCTTATAATTCTCTTGTTATATAGTACCTTCATTTGTGCATGTGAATGCTCCAACCGTATATGCATGAATAAATAAAATGTTTTTGGCATTTTCCAGGCCCTGAGTAGGAAGAGTGGACGATTCATGATTTATGTTCATTCAAAAGGGATGATTGTTGATGATGAGTATGTGATATTGGGGTCTGCAAACATCAATCAGCGCTCCATGGAGGGCACAAGAGACACAGAGATTGCAATGGGAGCCTACCAACCTGAATATACTTGGGCTAGACTGAACCGTCATCCTTATGGACAGGTAATTTATATTTGGATAGAAGTTAATTTTTCAGTGTTTTCCTATTACTGAAGGAGCCATTCAATAATGAAATTAATCTGTGGATGCCTTTTCTTCCCCAAAATAGTCTAATTCATGATCAATGTTGATGATTGATTCACCAGTTTATCTGGACTTTAGAAATGCAGATGAACCTCATATAATGTTCTCCAAACAGTGTCATTTCTACTTGAAAAAAGCAGCAGGAAGATTCATTTCTGCATGTGCTTCAAAAGGAATTGCACCACACTAATGCAAATTTCACTAATGCAAATTTGTATTTGACATGCACCACTCTTTTGCTACTTTTTGTTTGGTAGATCTATGGATATAGAATGTCACTATGGGCAGAACATCTTGGATACATTGAGGACTGCTTCGGACAACCCGAGTCTCTGGAATGTGTAAGAAAGGTTAGATCAGTAGGTGAGAATAACTGGCAGCAGTTTGCTGTAGATGATAAGTCTGAAATGAGGAGCCACCTTATAAAGTACCCAGTTGAAGTGGATCGAAAGGGCAAGGTGCGGCCAATTCCAGGACATGAAACATTCCCAGACGTGGGAGGAAACATAGTTGGCTCATTTTTTGCCATTCAGGAGAATCTTACCATTTGAACAGTTACCGGAAATTACAAGGTAAATAATAAGAGATACATACAAATTTTGACATATGTCATTAAAAACTCATGTTGATGTATAGCATCTGTCTCCCTATGGCTATTAACATAGTTTGATAATCCCATGATTTTGTAAATAAGTAGATACATCTGTTAGAAAATTATATGTGCCTGTCCACTTGATTTTGTAACTTTTATTTTCCTTTTTGCACTATGAATTAGATTGTATATAATGGCTGCGCAATCAGCTGGCCCTGGAAGATAAGGGCGGCCATAGTCCATGAGGTGCTAACGGGCATTAATATGAGACCATGACTTAGTTTTGACGCTCTTTAAAATTCTTGGGAAATTTACAAAAATAACTATAAATTTTTTATATTTTATAAATTTAGTCACATAAATTTTTTCTATCATAACTAATTAAAAATTAATATTTTAGATAAAATTACCTTCATTAAATTTTTTAAATTTTCTAATAATATCACGCTTATGATATTCAATACGAAAAATAAATCTTAATACACTCAATAACCTTAATAAAATTTTATTATTGTCAACAAATTTTTAATACTCAATAAATTAATAAATTCTAAGAAATAAGTATTATATAATTAAAAATATAATAATCAATTGGAGAGTTTGTTAAGGTTAGTATTTTTTTACATAATAAATTGTTAATATATTAAATTTGAAAATTAAGTTCAAAATTAAAGTGGTTGTAAATATTATTATTTTTCATTAATGCAATAATGTGTTTTGTTTAAGTTGAGAAATCAAGAGAAATCATAAAAAAAAAATAAAATCAAACTTGAGCAAAAAAAAATGAAACTTAGAAAAGGTGAAACAGATGCATGTCTCACATAAATACAAAACTATTATGTGCGACAGGCACCTATTCTATTATCTGTCTTACATGACTGTTCGGTGTCTATGTGAAATAAGCAGTGAGATAAGCGTCCGTCCCACTACCTGTCGTACGTAATTATTATGTGTTTATGTGCGACAGACACTCGTTCCACTACCTGTCTCACATAATTATTCGATATTTATGTAAGACAGACAGTGAGACAAATGCATATCTCACTGCTTGTCTCATATAAGTGTTTGTATTTATATGAAATAGGCACATGTCTTATTATCTGTTTCATTGAATTTCAGGTATTTTTTGAAAGCCATAACTAAAGATACACATGTTCGTTTTAGGCGTATAATATATCGTTTGAAAACTTACAATGAAACGAATCAACTTTATCTCTATAATATATCTGAACAAAAAATTATCTGACTAAGAACCTTTTGTACTTAAGTTATAATCAAAGGATGCGAGACATCTATATAAATGTTATACATATTGACTTATCATATTTTACAATGTGTAATCTTATTTTTTTATTTTTTTAATAATTTTATAGGTTTAATGGATTTAATTATGTTTCAATTGTGTTACGATGGTGTTAGGAGACATTGACAGATGGTCGTATGGAGTACATGAATGCGAAGAATATTATTTTTTTAATTCGAAAAGATTGTACATTTGATCAATTTCTGGCAAGAATGTATTAAGTTTACAGATAAATCCTAACGAATATAGTATGACAATAAAGACAACTTTGAAGTATTGTAAACATTGTATTGAATTATCCAAGATTTATCCCACGAAATAAACTGTTGAAATACTTGTTAAGTACCTTATGCACCATTTTTTATTTTTCAGCACGACATTGCTATTATACCAAAAATCGGTCACGAAGTGTCACTCTCTAACTGATAAGCGAATTAATTCCTCACTAATTTGAAACAATAGTTGATCTTTTTCGTTACTTTCTCCATGGGCTACTTGCGTAAGCAATAAATTATATATAATTACACCATTAAAAGGATACTTATGGCACTCTAAAAAATGCCTAAATATGTCTTCCTTAAACAATCTCAATTATAATTTTGTTAATTTTTCTCAGATTGCTCCTACAACTGTATCCAATTTGCACATGCATATGATATAATTGGGAAAGTATGAGCCATAAGGTACCTTCATCATGCTCAGTTCTTTAGTCAGCCTGGTGGATTATACTTTATTATCTTGGATTTTACTATTTATCTAATAAATAATGCAAAATTAAATTGCTATATTAAATAATTATTTGTGAATACGTTCACAATATTAAAAACAACAAAATATAAAATAATTGAATATAAATAAAAAAATAAAAAAATGAAATAAAAAAATTTTGTGTGATGGACGAGGGTGTCGCATGCAAGTCGAGTGCGCGATTTGTGTGCGACCAGTGTGAGCTACATGCGACATGCGCCAACATTTTTATCTTATATAACTCATATTTGAAGAAATGTACACATCTCAACCAAACTCTCATCACACCTTCATTAAGCAAAAACTTAACATAAATTTTTTGAGAGGAATTTTGTCAAATACTTAATGTATGATACTTATAACATATCATTTTACTTAGATTTTATTTTATTTCACAACTTTAACAGCCTAGAATCATCTAAAATTTTATAACCTATAATCACTATATATCTTTAACAACTTATAATCACTAAAACACCAATCAAATTTACTAAAATCATTAAGAAACTTTTAAATTTGCTTACCTAGGGTTTGAGCTCTTTTAAATTTCTTAGATTTGTCATTGCCGTCGCTGATTGCCAGTCTCCGATCGTCGTTCAAGAAAATTCTTTTTTGTGTGATTAGAGATGATTTGTGATGTGAAGGACAGTTTGGGGTAAAAAAATATTTTTTAGCTAATTGTGATATGAAAAAATTAAAAAGGCTAAATGTATAAAATATAAAAGTTATGTGATTATTTTTATAAATTTTTTAAAATTTTTATAAAACTTCATTGTTGTGATTATAGTTCTATTACTATTGGAAATTATATTAAAGGATAATGATTAATTAAATTAGATTAAAGTCTTGACATGTGTAGATTAATAGACCTTTTCATCTTTACATCTTAGTTTATAAATGAGTTTTTTTTAATAAATTTTTAAAAATAATATTAAGACAATAAAAAAATGAATTACCTAATGATAAATTTTTTATCATAAAACAATATGTTTCAAACTTGATTAACTCCATTATGTTATTTTGACCTTGTATTTTTTTTTGGTTAAATGCTATAAATATATTAACAAAGAATTTTGAAAAGGGGTGCTGGAAGCCAAATTCAAAAGTCTCTTTACCAACTCTTTATGTGGGCCCCAACCCCACTCAACAATTCGGCTCACAAGTTAAATAACCCAATAGAATTGGAATCTACTTGATCGCTAAAAAGTGACCCACAATCACATATGACTTCATTGTGTTCGTTCATTATCGCTATAACATTTTAATACAAAAAGAAATTGATAAATAGATATAAAGGTAGAGCTTCTAACACCCCCAAAAGTTTCTTATGAACCTCTTTTTTCAATTATAGTAGTTTCAATATCAATATATGCTTTCCTCTTCACTTTACTCAAGGCAGCCTCTATGAAAGGATTGAAGGAATGAGCTCTTATGTCTTCATAATCGACTCTTTTGCTATTGCCACTCATTCTCCTCCCTTTGTCAATCATCTTCCCTAGGTCTCTCTCTCTCTCTCTCTATAGTAATCATCAAATAATATACTCTTTTGTAAATTATTGAGAAACCATTAATAATATTAAGGAAAATTATCAATTGCATATTCTTAGTTTAATTTATTATAAAAAATACGATAATACTTTTAAGATGTATCAATTGTTTATTTTAAATTAATAAAATATATCTGTTATTTACCAAACTGTTAGTTACTGTTTAAATATGATGATGTTAAAGGGATAATTTAGTCTTTTCATATGATACAAGTGATAATTTTAGAATATATGAATGACAATAAGAGATATTAAAGGTATACAACTGATAATTTTTAAAGATAAAATAATCAATTCACTATAGTTCTGTTAATTTTCAAACGATACCTAACGATTTAGTAAACGACATATATATTTTGTCAACTTAATATGGACAATTGATATACCCTAAAAGTATTTTAGTATTTATTAAAAATATAAATTTAAGGTATATAAATGATAACTTTCCTAATATTAATTACATTATATTTTATATTTGTATGATTTATGCAGCGCAGAGGTGCTTCCATCATTCTCCCACTCGTCTCCAAAATCTGCCTCCTTGGCATATAGGTCCAGTATATTGTATTCGGATGCTAGGCTACAAGGCGGTAACATAAAGCTTTCCATTTCTTGCCATTCCTTTAGCTTCACTCCTGGTTTTACCTTCACACTTGCCATCATTATCAGGTGCCTTATAATTCGCTCTTTTTTCCATGGTCATACCGGATTTATTTAGAGCTGAATTTATGGATTCAATTCTGTTCTATTGATCAGTGTAGTCTTGCGGCAAAACCAAAATGAGACTGTCGTAGTAGTGCATGCAGGGAGAGATGGCCAACGGGCCGTGCAGGCCAGCTAAGTTCTTGTGGGCCGGTACCTGTCGGCCCAATTTCTGCCAGGCCCGCTTGGCTAGAGGACCAACCGTGAAAAATCATCTTGAAGGACATACACTCATTTAAAATGTACTAATTTCTTCTTTATCCGGCTCCCTCGAACTTTCTGCATTTTATCCATTTGAAGTTGTGGCTAAAGTTTCGGGGCTCACCAAGCCTTGGGCCATTCGAAGTTGTGGCTAAACTTTCTCCAAGTATTGCATTTCCAAAGATGGCAAAAGATCAACTCTAGAAATGAATTCGGGCCTCTTCGTCATTATGTTGTGAGTGCCATTGTCATTTCTATTTCGTTAAAACAAGTAAATTGATTATTTTCTAATTATTTTCTTATTTTTGAAAATTTTAAGTAATTTTTCCCTCAAAAATAGGGAAAAGATGATATTAAGTTGATAAATTTTATTTATTTCTTCTTCTTAACAAAAATAGAGGTAAATTAAAGTTTTTAAAAATAAAGAGAATGATTGAAAATAATCAATTTGAATAATTCAAAATTAATCATTCTCACTAAATAAATTAGAAAATAAAAAAAATATAAATTTATCTTTTTACTCATAAAGTTGGAGACGACAGGCCATCACAAATTCGTCTCTCCTCCAAGTGCCAATTGATATCACTTATTTTCTTCTTCTTCTTCTCAATTAATTTTTATTTTCTGGGACAAACCAAAAACTCTGAAAAGATGTGCTGATTAGAAGTGGTCAAATTGAAAGGAGACTAGCACCATAGTTAACCTGTCTCTCTCCCATCTTTAAACCAGCTTCGCTTTCATAGTATTAAATTAATATCTAAATCCAAATGGGTTTTGTATGGTTTGATAAGATGAATTCGAATCTGATGATGCAATGAATTTTGTAATTTGTTTACATTTGAAGTTAAATTCGATAAATAAGGTGAATGGATTTGGTATTGTAGTAGGATGTTTTTTTTTTTTTTGTATTGACTGGCTGGATGATTTGAAGGATTTTTTTTCCATGATTCTTAGCTGAATAAAATAAAAATAAAAGATGGTGGACTTTATTATGAAAAATTGTAATTATATTTTTTACTTTTACAAATTAAACAATTATGAAAAGGAATTAGATAATATTTTCAAATGAACTTTTCTCCCAACTTATCCTACTTTTCATTTAAATATTTTTTTCATATATAAATTTTTTTATTTTATTTGTTTCTTATTTTTTATTTTTGCAAAATAATTTTACGGATGCTCTATAATATAATTTATTGGCTGAATTATTTAATCCAACCAAATGCAATTGAACGAGTATTTCAATTTCTACATTTAGAATACTAATTTCTTCTACATTTAGAATACTAATTTCAAAAAATAATTCTAAATGCATACTCATAACTAGAATACAGGCTTCGAAAACATAGTTTTCGTTTTCGTTGAAGTTCTATGATAACACCAATTGGAAAACAATACGAGGCGCGCTTTGTTTTTGTTTTTTGTTTTTTGTTTTTTGTTTTAATATTCTTGTTATTATTATTTAGGAAACGCCCTTTGGCTTTTCTGATCGAACAAGATGGCGTAAGCATCCGATTCTGGTGGTCAAGGAACTTTAAACAAGTTTCTTAAATCGGGGGGAAATTACAAGCAGAATATATATTGTATTCAAGACCTCCACTTGAGACAACAACCGCAGTCTCACCTCATTCTGATTTCCATTTGTTTAACAAGAAGTATTTCTGAATGTTGATGAAAATTTTCCTGTATTTCTTATTTTTCAGAGGTACAGTATTGAAGACTGATACATATACAGCCTTTTGCCCTCATATCTCTATTTGGTGCAAAGAATATTCAAAAAACAAAATTTCAAAACCGTATTCTACAATCTCAAAGACCACCTTTGCCTAAAAAGAGAAGAACTATCAAGAGCAACTTTTCACCACCATCATTTTATGACCCTGACATGTAAGTGTACCGTGTCTGGGCACCAACTATGAGCTCTATGATTTTTTCTGCACATTCAAAGAAATTATATCAATGTTCTAGGAAACTAATTTGTTAACCAGATAAAAGCTCGTAAACTGGGAATGAGTCAGAACTAAAAGTCAAACCAACCTGTTAAAAACCCAATTATAGGTACAGGCTCCAACTGTTTTCCAGTGCTTTCAAGCCTATGCCTGAAATATATTGCGTCATGTCATTTCTTAGAAAGTCAACAGACTAAAGTAGGATTCATGGCTGCACAAATACTTGAGAGTATATATCCAGCGCTTGTCCAAAAAGAACTTTTGCGGTGTCCGATCTCTTCTATCTAAAGAAAAACTATGTAATTTCTAAAATATCTACATACCTGGTGTACTTGCTAAAGAATGGGTCTCTCATGAGGTAAAGTGCCCACAAAAGTTTCCTTCTTTTCAACTGAATCAAACACTAAATATGTTTTAGCATGCAAAAATAAAAGTTTCTAAATACTAAGGTGCCTGGGTTCACAGCAAAAATTAATGAACCAGGTGTGAAAAACATATCTGAGTAATTTTCAGAGGAACTCTAACCTCATCCTTTTCAGATGTGGAAAGATGAAATGTTTGTTCTTTTCCACCATGCCTTGACCTAGTAGCTAAAGACAGAAAGCCTAACCCCGTAAAATCCACAGCCAAGGAAAGAAACCAGGGAATCCATGATCGAATTCCATATTTTCTGATAAATAATACATAAATAAGGGGTCTTGTGATAAAGAACACTTCTCCCATAACAAATAAGGCTCCAATGGCGCCCTTTGCAGACAATAGTTTTGAAAGGGTTGGCCTCTCAACCATCAGAGCTGTTAAAAACAAAACAATGCCAAGTCTTAGTGAAGTTATCTCATGAACTGTAACAAGTTGTCATATGCCATTATGAAATCTTAAGCAGTTGATTACCAGGAGGCTCCATTATTGCTTGCTGATGCTGAATCCTCTGCAACCACACTGGCTCAGAAACCATCCTAGCATTTTCTCCAAATCTGTTCAAAGCAGATAATGCCCTTCCTTCTGGATTCCCAGAGTTGTGTCCATAATTATTTTGCAAGTAACCGCGCCTCTGATTCCCTCCAGGCGTTGGACAGCCTCTAATGTTAAGCTGAGAATTGGTATCATCTGAAGGCATCTCAACATTCAATGTCTCCCCTCCATGCAGAAGCATCTTGTATCCACTGTTCTGGAACAGAGCTAACCTAACTAATACCCTGAGTTACAATGAATACCCAGTTGTAAGGCAATAAAAGGATGCCAATGAATGTTTATTACCTAATAAAAGAAGATAAAGAGTCACAAGCACTAGATTACCAATATTGCTTACTTGGTGGCTTCAGTAATAGCAATGAAATTCCATTTTTTCTTATCACCATAGTAATGTTGCGCTACAACTTCAACCAATGTTTCCACATCCTTCAGAGCAGAAATACACAATGAATAAGGGAATGAATGAGGCTCTGGGGAAACTGAACCCTTTTGACTTGGAGTCGTTTCAATTATATGTTCGTTGATAGCAGTAATTATACCCAAGAAAGTAGTTACTGCAAAAGATTAACAAATTTTCACGCAAGTAAAAGAGTGATGACCCAAAAAAGGGAAAAAGTGTTAATAGTTGTTTGGTTGGCAAGAAATATACAAAATCAATCTAATGCTTTCCGTTAACAGAGAGAAAGAGAGAGATAGAGAGAGAGAGATGGGGACAATAGCTAAAACTCTAAAAGAAGAAAGAAAAGCCCTATGTTCTACCCAGCTAGGAGTAAACAAATGTTACCAAAATTTCACAAAACCTGCTTCTGGTCCTATCTCTGACTCAGAAAACCGTTCAGGAAGAAGCCATGTCAATCCCTGTACAATAATTCCAATAGAGAATTTAAGTGATTCATTGGTACATCCAAGCATAATGAAAACAGTGAAGCAAGACTCATTTAGCAAATTCTCTCGAATCCAGGTTACTAAAAATTCCACTAGACAATCAACAAAACAAAATTTAAAGCAATAGGAACACTCAATAAAACCAACAAATAGTAAGTAGAAACATACACATTGATTAAGTGACAACATCAAATCAAGGAACACTAATAGAGCAGCAAATTCATTATTGTCAATAACAATTGAAGAAATAAAACGAAAGGTCAATTTAAAAATTTATCAAAATTTAGTTTCCTTTAAACCGCGAAAAAAGTACAAGTTCTTAATGAAGAAACAGCACAATCTTACACATAATTGATGAATAAATAGATGGGGGGGAACTTACATTGGCAAGAGACTCTAAGGAGTGAACATAGTCTCTATTTCTTCTTACCCATCTCTTGTAAGCATCCATAGCTTCACAAACGCTATCAATACAAAGAAAAAGACTCGGCTTCCGAAAGCGCCGAGTCCAAACCCAAACTCGACTTCGCGAAGCTTAAGTCGTTGGCGGTTTTGGACCAGACCCAGATGACCAAATACAAAACTAATCTAGCCCTAATTTGAATTTGATTTTGTCGTTTACAAAAGCACCAATGAAACGACGAGATAAACAAAGATGGGAGGGAGGGAGAGAGGGAGAGAGAGACAGACAAAGAGAGAGGAGAGAGTGTGAGGGTGTGATGAGGTGACTTTTTTTACTTCGGCCAAAAATGAAGAATCAAATCGGAACCGTTGAATGGGCCAAAAGCTTAGTTATCTCTGACCATTAATGAAGTTGGAGATCACATGGTGCATGATATCCACGTGGATGGTTTCGATCTTGTCTTATGTTTGTCGTGAAGTTTTAGAGAAATAGTGAAATCTCGTTATGGTCGTGGTGATCGCTTAACAAACCCCGAATGAAAAGGACGGAAAATGAACTAGATGGAAACGGCGTCGCATCTCTTAGTTTATTTCACTTAGTGTTTGTTACCTAGGGACAATTTCGTGATTGTGATTCTCGTACCCTAGTGATAGATTTGAATTGTTTTTTTTGGACAGGTACATGTGAAATTTGAGCGAGAACAAGCGACGGGCTATTATTTTTTTCGTCAAGTTACCCAAAGTTCTCGCATCTCTGCTCTTCTAGGGTTTTGCAAATTTCCGAAATTTCTGCAAATCTTGAACCATGCAACTGACTCTAGAATTCGGGTAACTTGTATCTCTCAGACTTTGTCTTTTCGCTTCTATAGTTTTTGATCTTGTAATTCTTTTATATTCAATGTAATCGATTTTTTTTAATGTTTTTGCAATTTCTTAAAGATGTCACCTTTTTGATTGGTTGTCATGTTTGAATCAAGCCTGATACGTATGGAATTTTCTTTCATATTGACTTGGCAATTTCTTATCAACTATATGTGGTGGATTCATGTCCAAACAGTATTCATGTCCTAACAGTCTTAACCTTGTCCCTTATACGAAAGTTTGAAACTTAATTTCCCTGTAACATTCATTCCTAATGAAGTAATTTTCGCAGTGGAGGGTTAGAGCTTCTTTGTGATTCGATAAAAGTCCATAATGTTGATGTTGTTCCACCAAAAGGATCAGAGAAGGTAAATGCGTTTTCTTAAAAATTTTGCTTGAAGAGTTTATTCTTCTTTGCATGTATGATTTAATGCTTTCTCTTACTTTTCAGTTGATTATGAAAGATTTGCTTTCTTGGGTCGGCACCAATTTGATCAAGGAGAGGCCTGAAATGTTCATGAAAGGGGATTCTGTGTAAGTTATAAGCTGCTCATCAAAATTGATTGGCAAGTTTTGAATTCGTGCTTGCACTATGTGAGTTTTGTTTTTCTTAAATCTTGATACAGCCTTTAATGGACCAAGTGTTACTTAAAATCCTATTTGGGTTGGGTTGTCAATTGTCATGCAGGAGACCTGGTGTTCTAGTACTTGTGAATGATTGTGACTGGGAGCTCAGTGGGCAGCTGGATACGACGCTGGAGGAAAAGGATGCGGTTGTTTTTATTTCAACTTTACACGGTGGGTAGCATCTAAATTATTGTAATTTCTTAGATGAAAAGCGCTTGTTATTGAAAATTGGTTGTACCCTTGTTCGAGTATTGAATATGCTTGTTGGAAGTATGTGGAATGAGATCAAGATGTTCAAAGTTTTGTTGAGCCTCATTATGGTGTCATGCATGTTAATGACTATTTGCATAGTTTTTGGGTTGATAATGATGCTGCCCGACATACCACTAAAAGTCATAAGCTACAATTTTATCTAATATTTAACAGAGGGTTTTAAATATACATCTAAAATTGCGGAGGAACGAGGTGGGGGTGAATCGATTTCCTGTTTTGAAATGCATTGCCTGCTTTTGCAAGTCACAGAGGCTATTTGTTAAACTTCGGCCATTCCGCTCAGAATTGGAAGAGACAGCCACCATTTGTTGCTGCCATTCTACCAAGTTGTGTTGGAACGAGGGGAAGAATGGACGAGAAATCCATGACAAATAATCGTGAATGGAAAAGCGTGACGAGAATTCTCAACCCGAGATGTTAGAAGGTGCAAAATTAATGGGTGCCGGAGTTGCTACAATTGCTTCAGCGGGAGCTGCTGTCGGTATTGGAAACGTGTTCAGGTCTTTGATCCATTCCGTGGCACAAAATCCATCATTGGCTAAACAATCATTTGGTTCTGGGGAGTATACTAGAATCAGGGGACCAACAATTTGAGTTATAGGGTTTGTTGATATTTTAGTGCTTAAACAATGATATAGTTACTAAATACGAATCATAATGAGTTGGAATTAAAATAAATAAATGAAATCAGAATAAATTGTTTACTTGAGTAGTAAGAATTAAAATGGAAATGCATTTTATTCTCATTGATTTGTTTATTTTATTTTAAAATCGAAATCGAAATGAATTAGATTATTACAAATTATTTAAAATATTTAATTAACATTGAAATAATAATAATTATTATTATCATCATCATTCATTAAAAAAAATAATAATAATACTCAAAATTGAAATCATCATCGCTGATATCATCGTAAGATTGGAATTGTGGCCATTAGACACGAAATGAGAGACAAAACAGCTCAAACGGAAATGAAATCGGCAACCAATTGTTGCTCCATAGCCAACAAACCAATAACAACGGCGTTGCCTGATTTTGGCAGGGACAAGGGGTTTGGCCGTGATGGCATTTGACTGGATGAAGCTTCGATGCAAGGAATGGGCGTAGGGATTTGCCTTCTTTTTTTTTTTTTTTTTGCATTTATATTTTTCATTTAAAGAGAGAACATTTTAAAAAAATTAAAATACTAATCGGAGTAGAATTGAAATTCTTAAGAATGAAGGGCTAATTCTCATCACTTATTGAAAATAAATCATTCATTTCGCACCCGAGATTCTAATCCCCAGCCTACCATTAAGATCAATCCAATTAGCCCGATTATGATACTTAAGACTTCCTGTCTTTTAAATATTCACGCTGTCAAATTTCCATGTTGAATTTTGGGGATAGAATATGCTCGGCCAAATCAATCCAAACAATTTATTATTATTATTATTATTTTGCTCAATAGGGCCTGGATGGTTAGTTGATAACCTACACCTTTTAACATCTACGTTTCCCATCCCCAATTCCAATTTATTTTATAAAATAATGACAAGATCACTGAATGTTGAGAGTGGGATTTGAACCCACGCCCTTTCGGACCACAACCTTAATCTGGCGCCTTAGACCAACTCGGCCATCTCAACTGCTGACATGATAAAATCACAGACATTAAGCACTTTGTATCAATTTGCAAATGAAACAGCCAACCCACAGCCATCCGCCGTCTTCACAAGGATATCTAAATCAGCATGTACCCTTTAATGTTAAAGAAAAGATCCTAAAGAAAATGGTACGCTTATAATTGAAACGACAGAGGTTGTTTCAGTTCCAAGTGCAATGACTAAAACAGCGAAAGAAAACCCTTCAGATGGTTCATCAAGGAAAAGAATAATGTCATGTTACGATTTAAAAGGTATATAAGCAAAATATTCATGAAATAAATTTGTTATGAAACATTATCCTGCAGCAATGTAGAAAAATGAATTCCCACGACGGTCCAATGAAACAGGATGCCCGCTGTTGTCAGCAGCTGAAATAAAAATAAGCCAAGGCCGTAATTGCAAGCAAAGTATTGTCAGGCCACCTGTTTTCCTTTTCTTAGTCTCTCCAACTCTGCTTCCGCTTCTTGCAACTGCTGCCTAAGAGTGGACACTCTCCGCTCCAGATCTTCCACTGTATCTCTACTGGTTGAAGGTTGATATGGTGCAACAAAATGCCGTGAAAAAGCTTTCAGAGCTTGAAACCCAGTAACCTACTCAATCCACATTTTGCTAATCAAACAGCTGACAAGTAATTTCTAAAAATCATATATATATATATATATATATATAAAGAAGTCAGAAATTTCACTAATCCAACAACTAAAGTTGAATTAAATTGGGTCTATGGATAAAAGAAATATTGGCATGTCTTTTCATTCCAAAATATTTTGGAAAATAGAATATTGTTTTCATTAATTTTCACATGGTGTGAATGGCTCAGGTATGCTTAACATTTGGCAGTCTGAATTTTACCTCTTCTGGCAACAAGGGTAACTTCGTGATGTGAAAGTCATCATACAACATGTAGAACTGATCGAGGTACTTTTGTTGCATTCGCATTCTAGCTCTGAGCAACTTGGATTCAACATCTACAATTACAATGCATACCTATTGATGTCAAACTTCTTGTATGAACAGGAACATCAGAAGGGCAAATAGGAGTAGGATGCTCACCTTCATCATCATAAAGCACTTGGTTAATGATAATATTATGTGTATCAATCTCAAACTTGGTTAGTTCTTGCACAAGTCGCTCAGTTTCATAGAGAGAGAGGAACTCTGGAATGCAAACACAGACAAAAGTTGTCAAGTCCTGCCAACAAGGAAACACGGCATGGGGATATCAAAAGTTGATTCTGGAAGTTATGGAAGACAAGTTAGATTTCAAGCAACTTCACAAATCCTAGTACTTTGGGGAACAAAAAATATCATCCAAAAACTAATGAATAAATGGAATTGCACTTAAAAAAACAATAATCATGTGGTTCTATCTTACTGGGTCCTTGAACTGCTTATTAACTCGTTCAATCACATCTTTCATGCCCTCAAGCCTTCCCAAGAGAGCATCCTCCCCAAATTCATCATCAATACCAAAGAGACGGGTCATCTGTCATGAGAAGTTTCAAAATTAACTAATGAAATTGTAGCAACAGACAGCAGTTATAGGTTCATACCTTACATGTAAAATAAATGCCTAAAAATACAAAATCAGAATTAAGAATGTTTTGATGGTTCCAACCATGGTGGAGGATTAGAAGACATAATCAAATTAAAAAGCTTGAAGGGGCTCATTATTTATCAGGAAGAATATTGAAACCTTTATGGCCGG
Source organism: Aegle marmelos (assembly GCA_030449875.1). Classification (NCBI taxonomy): domain Eukaryota; kingdom Viridiplantae; phylum Streptophyta; class Magnoliopsida; order Sapindales; family Rutaceae; genus Aegle; species Aegle marmelos. Next base: position 1,677,151 of record JASUUL010000115.1, read on the forward strand.
GGAACAACTATAACAAAATAATCAAACACTGGAAATGGCTAAAGCACACAATAAAGTCACACTATATCAGATTGCCACACTTCAAATGATGATTGTAGCATAATGGGAGTCTAAACTCTAAAAGGCCAAACATTTCTACAACCAGATGATTGCACAAGATAAAACTGAAGAACATACCTGATTAATCATGCCGCCAAATTTATTTTTCAAGGACATCATTTTGTCTAGCCCCTTCTCTAAGGTTGAAGGAAATTGTAATAGCCGGAGTGTATGGCCGGTTGGAGCTGTATCAAATACTATACAAGAATAATCCATTGTTTGCACCAATCTGAAGGAAAGTTATTTGTACAAAAGAATTAGTTGATGGCAAACAAATTATACAACATATGAACTAAAGACTGCAGAGAGAGTATACATCATGTCTTTCTCAGTCATCTGTTTACAAAACAAGGCACATATGCAAGAACAAATCAAAGCGCATTTTTCATCCAAATCATAAAGCAATCACTTGAAGCTCAACATTGCATGTGAAGAAAAGTAAAATTCAACTGAATAAGGCAGCAGACTTACATCATCAACATGTTTGACTCTTTGATTAAACATTCAAATGGCATCTAAAAAGATGTCGTCAAATACAGTAAAGTATGATATATCAATAAAGCTTCTACAGATCATAATAGGCCATCAATGCAAAATTTTGAGATGAATTAAAGTCAACGTACACATTGGAAGCAAAATTTACTTCATGATAATGCGTGCTTTAAATGCAGTGCATATCCAGAGGACATGGCATATTGCATATTGCATATTGGTCCAAAAACTATAAAACTTAAGATTAAACAGAAATTCTTCAAACCTACAGCATTGCATTTTAATCTGTCATTAGATGCATCAATAACCCAAAAATGCACAAGAAACTAACAGTCTCATTTCAAAATTCTAGAGTTGATTGGTTTGGTCCAGTAAAGCTAATGTTGGAAGATGTGCAGTAGAAGCAAGGTGAATGGCAATTAAAACCAAACAACAAGCATATCATACCAAGAGCCTCCCAGTATAAAGATTAAGATCAGTAAAATTGCAAATCCACTTAAAAAATTCATGTAGTTGTTTAAAGAATCTTACTTGAGCATCTCTGCAAAGCTCATTGCCTCGTCAATACCAGGAATAGCATTTGCCAGCTCAGAAAACAAGCTATCCATTCCCTCAGTAGAACCCATTTCTTCTTCAACAGTAGGATCCACCTCCTGTAGAGAGGATCACACAAAAGATAGAGACAATTAAATGATGGCATCAATTCACACGTGCAAAGTATAAAACTGAAATCTCAGACGGTGAAACAACAAATTGTCTAAATACAGATTCAGGCCAAGTGAAGAAATTAACAAATACAATGAACCCCATCCCCCAATTTATTCAAAAAGAAGAAAGAAAAACCCAAGTTTACGTTAAAATTGAAGAACCCTAAAAAAAAGCGAGATGAAGGACGACAAATGAAAATAAAAGGCGTACCATGGCATAAAGATTGGAGAAGCCATTGACTAAAGTAGGTGTTTTGGTGAAGCGTTGCTGAAAAGCATCGCTGAGATTGTGAGCTGGGTCGGTGGATATGATCAAGACAGAAGGTCGGACCTCCGCCAAAAGGATCGACAGAATTGAACTACATGTCGTTTTGCCAACACCTCCTTTGCCTCCGACGAAGACCCACTTGAGACTATCTTGTTCTAGTATATTCCGTACACTGCCCTCTGGAATTTCTAATCCTTGATCTTGATCTGGATCCTCCTCCCTCATCTTTTCTTTTCTTTCCTTCTTTTTCAACTCAGTCACTGATTCTTGTTCTGTGTTTCTTTCTTTGCTTCCGATTTGTTCTTTTCTTATTAAGCCTTGGAGACGAGTACGAGTTCCTCTACTAACGATGACACCACTTTTGTCCCTCCCTCCATACGGCCTCGGTTAATGCCTAACGCTGTGGTTGTCACGCACGATTCGACTAACTATTAATGTCGGACTAGATTATATCAGGTCATATAATATTATATTATGTTTAATTTAAAATGGATCATTAATATATATTTTTTTAAAAAAAAAAGAAGAAATTTATGAAACTAATCATAATATTTTAAAAAATTAAAAATTAACTACATAAATTTTTTCTATTAAAATTAATTAATTAATAAATTTTTAGACTAAAATACTCCCGTCAATCTCATCCAAGCTCTCCAAAACCTATAACTCACCCAAACTTCTCAACACTCGCCAGTAAAACAAAATTAGAGTCTATAATCACATTCAATAACACCGTTTCCACTAATATCACGTGTAATATCAATTAAAATCTCTGAGATCAACAATTGAAGTTCAAAAACCCTAAGTTAGCAATTTGAAATATATTTTTTTATCTTAATCTTGTGTTGTGTTATGGTTGTGTGTTGTTATTATGATGGTAGTGGTGGAAGAGGTTGTTTGTGGTCTTCATGCATTGTCAAAGTGTGTTGAATGTGATGGTTGGAATATCTTACAATGGGTGCTGTCCAATTCTTAAAAATTCAAACAATGATCAACACCCATCAGCATAGTGCAACGAGTATTTTTGAAATTTTGTACAATGGGTGACTGTCACATAAAATTTTGTGCAACAATCATTCGTCACATAAAATTTTGTGCAACAATCATTCGTCACACAAAATTTCAAAAATACTCGTTGCACGAATTATTAATATGAAATTTTGTGCGACAATTGGCTATCGCCTAAAATTTTGGGCGACGGTCAATCGTCATATAAAATTTTAAAATTATTTGTCGCACAAAAATAAATCTAAAATTTTGTACGACAGTTGACTATCGCCTAAAATTTTGGACGACGATTACCGTCGTACAAGAAAACATATTTATCTTTTAATTTATCACATATGAATTTTATAATAATTGTTTAATATGTAATCACATTTTCCTATCATAAAACCATTCCTGTAATGTTTTCCTAAAGTGATCAACAAGATGATTAATAGAAAATTTACGTGGTTCGAAAATGTGGTTACACATTAAAAATTATTATAAAATTTATATGTGACAAATTAAAAGATAAATCTATTTTTTTTTGTGACAGGTAACAGTAGTCTAAAATTTTAGATGACAGTCTACTATCGTACAAAATTTTAAATTTATATTTTGTGCGACGGGTGGTTTTGAAATTTTGTGCAATGGTTGACTGTCATCCAAAATTTTATATGACAATCAACTGTCGCACAAATTTTCAAAAATACTTATCGTACTATATCGATGAGTGCTGATCATTGTTCGAATTTTCATGAATTGGACAGCACCCATTGCAAGATATTCTCACCATCACATTTAACACACTCCGACAAGACATGAAGACCACTAACAACCTCTACCATCACCACCATCACAATAACAACACACAAACACAATACAACATAAGAATAAAATAAAGTATGTGTTTCAAATTGGTAACTTAGGATTTTTGAGCTTCAACCGTTGATCTTAGAGATTTTAATGGATATTACACGTGATTTTAGTGGAAACGGTATTGTTGAATGTAATTCCAATGAGATTGCCGTCGGTGATGGACTCTAATTTTGCTTTGCTGATAAATGTTAAAAAGTTTAGATGAGTTATAAATTTTGGTGAACTTAGATGAGATTGATTGAGGTATTTTAGTCTAAAAGTTTGGAAGAGTTACAGTATACTTACTGTATATTGGCCGTCTCTCTCAAGTTGTCTGCGTCCGTTTGCGAAAAATAAGAAAAGATACAATAAGCCTCATTGCTCAGCTCATTACAATTTAATATTTATTTGGTAAAGTATTGAACTATTTACAATCTCTTAAGCAATGTATACAGATGCTATTGGGCTGTAGAAAGTAAATGCTAAGGCACGAGCAAGCGACGAGAAATATTATCTTGTCAATCATTATATGGAAGTTGATCAACTCAACTTAAAATATGTACATCGTTCAGAATTGCGGACCTGGTCAAACCATCTTTGTGATTTGATCAGGAACAGAGAGCAACTTCTTTTATACTGTACAGTCTTTATTAGTCAGAGAAGGCCAGCGATTTAATAGAGAGAGTTGTAAGTGAAGCAGGTGGCAACAATGGAGGAAATACAGATGAAGAGTGAAGGGAGTAAGGTGACATTCAAAAGCCTACTCTCTCCCAGGTACCCAGATAATGTTATTGTTCCATCTGCAATTACCCGAGCCAGGGTTCCAGCTTCTGTTGAAAGTAGTCCACCGTTGTAGGTTCCACGGGAAAGCCTTGAGGACATGACCCGAGACAGAAGCGATAAATTCACACCTGGGTTTGGTCAAGCAAAATTGGATTTTGGATTCAAGCTCAAATCATAGAACAGCTCCAAGCAATAATATACAGAGTCTGACGTAAAATGCCCAAGTCATTGGTTAACTGTTCAATGATACAAACAAATATGATGTGTCATTGCCACAAATAACCACAGTTACCTTCGAGAACTTCAGCTGCCACAAATGTAATTAGTGCTGAGCCAACATATTGAGGCACTGAATAAGGGACCAATATATGGAAGCTTAGCACTATGCCTATGCATACCATGATTTCGGAAGCCAGTAGAACTTGCCTGCAATCAAGTAACAGGAAAAAAATGAATCTGCACAGGATATAGCATTCATACATTATGATAACATACCATACTGTAAATCTGATTATCTGCAGTTTACAACTTCCTGGTGCAACATAAACTAACACAACTAAAGAACTTGATGTTGAGATGAGTCAGGATCATTTATGACATTTTTGTTACTATCTTCATTGGTCTTTATGGGAGAAAAGTGAAGTGCTCCTACAGAATAGGTGGAAACAAAATCAGTTCCTTATTCATTCTGCAGGGAAGCTAAGTAATTTTTCAATGCTTGAAAATAAACTGGAACCAGATTTTGCTGAGATCAGACGATTAAAATATCCTCCTACAGAATAGATTGTAGCTTTCTATTGTTTAGAGCCTTAGGAGTTTCTTTCCATTGACAAAAATGACCATGGATAAGACATCTCAAAATTCAAGATTTCTGACGGATAAGGTGAGGAAAATAGGATAGTTGTTCATCCTCACAATGGAAGGTTTACCTTTCTTCGAAAATATTGCTGATGTAATTTCCAACAACAATGTTTACTGGAAGCACCGTTAGCCCAAGACATGCAAGAAAAATTGCTACACTGCTGGTTGACCATATGAAGTAATATTCAGTGATGACACTTGATTCAGCAAGCAAAATCTCCATAGCATATTTGAGCATAAAATAAACAAATAGTTGGACCTAGCAAAAAATATGATGACTCAAGTAAAAGATCATATGTAAATAGTGCCTATAATACACACACACACACACACATATATAAAAACAATATATTAAATTGGTTGTTTATTTAGCATGCCTAGAAGCAAAATGTTGGGCACCCTCTAGAGATAACAATGAATGAAAACAACATAACATCAGGTGTACTATACCTTAACAGATGGTGTGAGTAATCGATATGCTGAAGTAATTGAAGTGACAGGTCTGTGAGTTTTCTTAGAATCTTCATCATCTTCATCATCATCATCATTATCCAGTTCGTGATCATCATTTTCATCTCGTTGCTTTGCTTCAGATTTCAAAAGCAATGGCCGGGTAGAACCATTATCTACAGTGCAATTGATCAATAGCCCTATCATAATAAGAAATACAGCTATTCATCAAAACCAGTGCTATAAAAGGACATAGTTCGTAATTAGTTTATGGGAAATAAGAACATAAAGGCACTTGAATGAAATGTTGTTGTATTATCTAGGTACAAATGTCCCCATACAACCTAGCCTAACTTAGAGATTCAATTTCCGAAAGTTACTATGTAGAAAATGAATAATACTCCGCGCTGTCAGGCTCACCCAAGGTAACTTTTGAGCAGCCTCAAAAAATATACAATTGGAGTCATAATACCTCAATCGTTTAGCTAACTCAGACAATTCTGGATTGTTATCAGACCCATACATACACCAGTATTTTGCTAAGAAAAGGAAGATGCAACCTAGCTCATATGGAGAGAGCAACATTGGTATAACCAGACAGTTGTATATAGATCTTAACAGCATTGGAAGGAAGCGATTAATGTTGTTTAAGATTTATTATTAGGTGTCAAAAGATGTAAATGATAGTGTGGATGAGAACGCAAGATAGCAAGTTGATTACTAATTATATAGAGTGGCATGAGATGACAAAAATTAATGCTGAACAGAGAGGAAAGCCAAAAACCCTGAAAGGAGAAAAAGAACAGATTAATGCAGAATCCAAAACCAAAGTTCTCAATGTTGTTGACAAACCAGCATTAGCTTCCCGTGGCACAAGATTCTCCTTAGTCTCAAACAGTGGCTCTCTAAAGGAAATCCACAGCCACAATAAGTAGACAAGCCATAAAAGAGCCATAACCCAACCAGGTAGAGTGTCCTTATTGAAGGTGAACTTGTAAATCTTAAAATTAGTTTGAAATAAGCAAGCAAGAGCTGGACCACATGCCATTCCAAGTGCACTGGCACTGACAAAACCCGCGGAAGCCTGCATTCGCAATTTAAGTGGCACACAATCACTGATATAACGTCTGTTAACAGCTCTTGCAGAACCTAACCTGAAATATAATAACTGACTAGTCAATTAATATATTTATTTTCCTGAATATGACTTGTCAAAAATATTTCTAAATCATAGAAGATATGCTATAGGAAAATCTCAGAATAAGCACCACTATGCATGCATATACAGAAAATTTTAATTAATAGCAATAAACTTTATTATAACATCACTTCTATGGTACTAGAAATTCACCCCAGAATTATAACATCACTTCTATGGTACTAGAAATTCACCCCAGAGCTCTGTCTAAAAGGAAACTGAAATGTTAGAGAGAGTTTCAGATAAAAAATTTTCCACTACTTTTTAAATTAATACGCGTCCACTTGGAATTGATTTCTTAAAATCAAAAATTCAAGTTAAACTTCATATTTGTCATAATTCTAAGTTAATCACACACGAAAAAGGAGTTCCCACATTAATCCAAATTCCAACAATTGAAATGATGCAAATGACATCAGAACAAGACAATATCAGTATTTACTCTAAATGTCATTGTTATTGAAGTGCTCTTTTAATCATACTTGTTTGTTCATTCCAAAACTTCATGCAGTAAAGAGCCTGCAATCAGAGGCTTCTATTGATTGATAATGATACAGAATAATAGTCAGAAAAACAAACAAATCAAATGCAAGTTTCAATAACCAAGAAATGAGCCACTTACCCACAAAATAGCCGACCTATGAGAAGAACTGCTATGGAATTAAGATCATAAGCCATTGCATATAAGGTGTTTCCAACAAAAAGAACAATGCTGCTGAACACAAGTGGTTTCAAGTACGATCTATTTGACCATGCACTAAAATAAACTGAAGAAAAGACTTGTGCAACAGCCATCGACCCAATTATGACACCACAAACAGTTGCCGCAGCTCCAAGGCTGAGGGAGTAGTCATCAGCTGTAGGGACAATAACATATGTGTTGACCATATACAGAAACGTGTTTACCAAGTTCAGCAGAAGCGACGTAAAATGATATCTCTGCTCAACTTCTTGGTCTTCTGAAGGACTTGGTAATTCCTCTTGCATAATAAAAGCATGCTTTCCCAAGAACTCAAGGAAATTTGTTGAGTTAGACAACCTGCTCACGGCTGCTTTAATAGAATCGACTACAGGATCCTGTAAAATATTACAAAACATACTCTTCAATTTACTTATTTAAAGTATGCCACGTATATACATGAACTACATTCTGAATCAATACAGAGGTGACTGGCACTACTATTTAAAGTTACAGTAATGAATCATTTCCAATATTCAGCTGAAACATGTAACTGACATCAAACATGCAAAAAACACTTTTGTTGTTTTCCAAGGCAATCAACTAGCTGCAGGAGGAGCAGAATATGCAAAAGCAATTCAACAACACATACCGGACAGAAACTAAGTAACCACCTCACAAGATGTCAGCGCAACAGTGTCGCATATTCCGAACTCCAGTAGTTATGTACTCACGATAGAACAGGGAAAATTTTCAAGTTTTTTATTTAAGAAGAGAATCTAGTTGAATTTTACAGAGAGAAGGAAAGGCTTTTAACCCACAGATACATTCCAAATGTTGATTTGAGGAAGTCAAATAAGAACTTCGTAACCATTTTTGAAACTCAATATACATTGTTAAAGAAAAAGGGAGTAATAAATATTGCATATATCAGGGGATGCAAGAGATAACCGGGTGAGATAGAGCAGGCTGATCATATATGGATATGTAGTTCCCCTGATGGTCTTGAAGTTCCGCAAGATTGCGAGATATTGCTCCAACAACAGCACCAATACCCTGCATATTCAGCTACTATCTCATTCATTTTTTAAAAAAAATTTTTTAAGTTAAAGAGGTGGGCCAAGCTAATCAATTATTTTAGCCTTCTACCTCCCCAAGGTCCGAACTCAGGTGGTGAGCTAAATAAAGCTACTTGAGATCCACTTGGCCACACCCCTTGGTGCAGGTTTTGTATGGTTATATATGCATAAAATGTGTAAAAAGAGTGTAACTAAGAAACATGGCAAGGTAACCAAACTTTTGTTAAGAAATAGACAATTGAAAATTCATTGAAACATGATTGAGTGAAGAACTTTTGATTATAAATTTGAGCACATTACCACATGCTTAAAAACTTGTTGCAGCTGAGAATATGGATGATTGGCACGGGTCTTGACATAGTAATCGGTGAATCTATAGCCAAAGCGCTTATCAAACTTTTTCAAAATCTTACGCAGACCAGTAGCATTCATCTCAACGAAAAAGAGAAGCCTTAAGAGATCGTGTCCAGCAGCTCTGTATGCTTCCTGTAGATCAGAAATTCTTGATCCATCTTGATGCTGTGAAAGGGCATCATGATGTTCTCCAAGATCTGATAATCTGCTTGCTAGTGCACCTTGTTGTTCCAGTAGAAACAATACAATCTTTTCAATCTGAATTTGTAAAAAGAAACAGCAGATATGGCCTTATTTCTTTAAAAAAAAAAAAAAAATACTATAACACTTGCTTTATCCAGATATGCACGTTGAAGCGGTAATTAGTAGGCTAAGAGCTGTAACATAAGCAGCACCTTCTTTTTCCAAATCAGCAAGTAATCTCTCTTATAAAAGAAGGAAATTAGCACTACAAAGTGTTGAAAAAAAGGGTCAACATACATAACCATATGCTGAGTATCTGTGTGTGGGTATGTATCTTGTTTGCATGTAATAAAGATTGACTCTAGTCGTTGATGGTTCAAAATGAACGGCATGAGAACTAAGCATCGTTAGGCAGAGTGTAACCCTCCAGTCAATCACTATGTTTAGGATTCACTTTATTTTATTCATGCCAGTGTGAGTGGTAATGGCTACAACTTACCTGATCATCAAGCATTCTTGCAAAGTCCTTGAGTACATTAAGACGATTTTCTCTCCTGAACTGAATTTGTTGCGTGTATCGGTTGACTTTCTTCTTCAGTAACTTATAGTTGATGTAATATCTGAAAGAAAAAAATACGCCTTCAGACAACCATAATAAAAGAAGAAAAAATTATATTAAAAGCAAAAACAGGAAACATAAATTTCACTTGGCATTGTACATTTACCATTGAAAGGTACTAAAAGTACATACCCTTGCCATTCTTGAATTTGTGTTTCCTTCAACTTCTTCCCAAAAGCAACCATCTCTCAGGGAACAATATTCAATGCCCTAAAATTAAAATATGATCATAATTATGCAAAACAAAATGGTTCAAATAAGCTTTAAAGGAAAAGAACCCGCTAAACTACAACATAAAACCACACAAGTAAAACCAAAAAATTGTGATTCTTCGCAGTGATGAAACCCCTAATTTGGCCTACGACTGCAAAGAATCACAGAAAGAACTGAAAGTAACACTCGAGTCACGAAAACAAACAAACCCGGAAATGAAAAAGTCTCAGGCATGAAAGAATCGTCAGCAAGATAAACGGAGAAAGGTCTCTTTCTCGACATGCTTTTTTAAACTTTAAACTTCAAACAAACAGTTGGCATGCAAAAACCTTTCACCTTTAAAAGCAGAGAAAAACGTGTTGAATTGCTTTCCGAGAACTGAGAAAAGGTTGTGTGGTGTCACGGCTTAATGGCAGTCGCGCGAAATTTTGTATTTTAGTTAATTCAATTTTCGAGAAACGGCATTTTATGCGGCACGTGACCTGACCCGTCACCCGTGGGAACGGGAGCCACAGCCACTAACGTTAACGGACTCAACTTTGTCGTTCCCTTAATGTTAATTGTACGTATTTGGATGGGTATCCCAAATTCCAAATACAACAACTGTATTTTGTTAATATTAAAATATTTACTTCAGTTTTCTGTTTTTCAAATTACATTTTTACTTCAGTTATTGGTAACAAATTACTAGATACGATACGTTGTTGTACTAAATTTTTATTTTTGTGTTCAAATATTAAAATATAAATAATTATTGTCAATACTAAATTGAATTTAAAATAGTCAGCAAAAATGAAGGTTTTATATGGTAGAAAATTAAAATTTTCTACAAATTTAGTTATTAATATTGTCATTGTAATTTTTGGATTTTATGCTCAGTTTATGTGATCAAATAAATATATATATATATATAATTCTAAATTTAGACAAATATTTTAAGGATTAAAAAAAAAAGTATTTTTGTTAGCCAACAAATCAACTGAGTATTCAGTGTTCACTAAAAGAAAAAGAAATTGAATTATGGTCGTCGTAGTCCCCAAAAAAAAAAATTAATGAAAAAAATAGAAATTAAGAAGCACACTTTGACGGCAACATATACGACCCAGCAGCTGAAGGAGAACTCCTCTATACGCTTGAGGAGTTTTAATGATCGAATTAATTGTGAATTTCTTACCATGTATATTATGGTCCAAAAATGGCTTCAGTCAGCTCCATCTTTACTCAATATCCTTCATATATATTTTTCTGAATCCAGTTTCCTCATAGCATGCAACTGGAGGGAATGACTCCAGAGAATTAAGCATACCAATATATTCCAGTAAATAGCATTAAGTGGCGGAAGTGGACGAATTAACAGTGCTGCTGCTGCATGCTCACTAACTAATTAATTAAGTTGTCAAGTTGAGTAAAGATGGAGGGGGGCCAGAAAAGGGGAGCAAAAAATGTATTATCGCCGAGAGCCTGAGACTAACTAATATATTCAACTACATCTGCATATAAAGGTAGGGCGTAGGGGTGGCGTGTGTGTGTGTTTAAGAAACCCATGGACGTTACTTAGCGGCAGTACACCAACAGGCAAAATCATCATGCACTTAATTAATTAAGTTGACTTACAGTGTATCTGTTTATGCAAATACTTTACCGAGCTTGCAGCAGTAAATCCTTACTGAATGATAATGAGGCCAAATTTTGCCTTGAAGCGAAAGCCAGCTTAGCTTGAAAGTTGAAGGCGGAGAGCCTGTTTCTACGGCCGGCAAATCGAAAGTGGAAAGATAGAGCTTAAAAATATAAATACGGCAAGTCTGTTCTCGAGGAGAAAGAAATGGCATGCAAGAGATGGAATGGATTTTGAAGGGTCCATTTTGTCTGTAAAATGTCTCACTAATAATGCTGCCAGTTTCATGAGTAGAACAAGGAATCTTCCCACCATTAATTACCTATCACCACCAAATAGTAGACACGTGTTGATAATTTGTTCGCCCGGCTGTCCAGGAAACGAAAGGCCACCATGGAAAATCCCACTCCTTTGCTTTTTTTTTTTTTTTCTCCTGGTTTTGGCAAGATGGAAAGTCCCACTTTAAAATTATATTATATATGCTTAGAACTATAAATTTGCCATATAATATGCATCGAGTTTCTGTCACCTTTTGATCAAAATCACCAGATCAGTGCAATAGTTTAATAATAAATATATGAGAGCTGGAATTGGCTTGGAAGTAAGTCAAGTAAATATAAATTATAAACATGATTGATCGTATATTCCTCAGAATCAAAATAAAAAATAATGTTATGCATAGCTAATTAAAAAAGTGTTTGCTAATATTTTAGCAACGGCAGAAAGAAACTAGCTGGTTAATTAGGTAAATGGACATGCGAATGGATCCAACGTCCACGTGAGAAAGTAGTGTATATAAATTATGCATGAAGGGAGAGACAAAACAGCTTTAATATTATTAATTTGTATGAATACTAAGAAACATACATATTATGCACCCATGCTATGCTTGTATTGTCCCGATTGCATGGTATTATTTGCATGTCGGGTTTGCAGAATCTGCTGTCTTAATTTGCTAGAAACAGGGAAATTTATTTTAATATTCGACATCATCGTCGTCTTAATTAATTAATTACACACACACACACACACCTCGTCCAAGTTTTATTGAATGTGTACAAATTTACTGGTCCGGCCAAATTAATTAAATAACTCTACAATAAAGAATTGATGATGACCACACGAGTAAGAGAATAAATATTAAATGTGCACTTGCTAATAAACACATAGCACGCCGGATTTTTATATTGTGCAATTTTGCTTATCCACAGAGCAATATAATCTCTGAAATAACAAAAACAACGGCAGCGATACAGTTTGTGATTCTGGGCAAATTAGGACGCATGTGGGTACGCACGACTACTCATTTGATGAGAGAAGCCAAAAGTTTGTGGCCACAGTTCCAGAAACATGCCTTCTTTTTCATACGACAAATGATAATAATCGCGTACTGTGGTTTGGTGCAGGAAATGAACTTTAACAACGACGTCCCTTTATATTTTCTTTTTAGCTATAGGGTAGGGCAACAACACATGCTGATGCTATTTATGATCATGATACGGGAGCCTCATTATTATTTTTTAAAAAGATTAAATAATAATAATAATAGAGAGTATACATTATTTAACACAAGAAAAAAGTATGCGTTTCGAGAGTGGAGATTTCAGATCAACCAAATCAACCAGTGCAAGCATACACGATATGCGACAAGGTAACTTTTTTGTGTTTTGCTTTCAAAAAGCAAACCTCTTTAATCTTTTATTAATTATGCTTGCTAATTGAACTAATCTTAAGTCACAGTAACGACCACAAAAAGTTTAGCATCTCAAATGATGAACGATGTGACTTTCACTTTAATCAGGATAAGTTTTTGGGGGTGTGAATGTATTGTAAAAAAAAAGTTAAAACAGATCCAACATGATCGAGAATATTATTCTTTTCAACATTACTTGGTTATTTTAAAATCTAGCATATATACGCGTGTGTATGTATATATATATATATACATCCAGACACACACACACACGCATTCAACGTAATTAATAGTATTTCATTATTTTCATTCCAAATGTGGAGAAAATGATCTTCATCATTTGGATATTAATTTCATAACTTAATAGTTTATTTTTCATCTAATAAAAGAATACCATTTTACTTTAAATGAATAAATTCGAGATGTTTCAGGTCAAATATATGCTTTATAAGAGATTATGACTTATGAACGAGGACACATTTAAGCTAATTGATAAGCTCGCTAAGGCAGACAGACATATAAGCTATCTCATCATCTACGCAACAAGCCAATCATATTCAAGTGAGTAGTGAAAACTACCCACTGACGAACAAGTAGATATCTACTTTAAAACAAAATCCAAATAGTTGAAGAAAGGTTGAGATTCTAAACACCATAATGCGAATATAATTCATCGATGGGTCAGTGCATTCGCACAGTTACTTAATCATCACTCATGGGAAAGTTACCAAAAAAGCTGTGGGGAAAAGGACAGGAAAATTGGATCCATGGGACAAGAAGTTGAAGCCCTTCATTACATTTTATTGAACATAATTTTCATGTGAATTACATGCATCACATAGTTTTGGCGAGGTCTTCGTCTTGTGGGGTTGTGGCTTGGTTATGCGTGGGCTAACAATTTTCATAATGGGCTTTGAGTGTGATCTGACTTACCCATTTGGAAACATTGTTTCTAGGCGGAAGCCTGTTGAAGAAAAACTTAATGTGGTGGCCGTAAGCCTGCAACTACTCTCATCTGGATAAGTGAATGTGTGAATTTGAGGGTTGAGACTGCGACGACTAACTTCTTCACCTACCTTAGCAACATAATGAATTCATTGGATGGGGGTTGTTGACTCCACTTATTAATTAAGCATGCATCATGAGTTGAATAATTTATACCTACTCTTAGAAATGAAGTTACTCACTCAGTGTCGTCTGTCAATGTCATTTTCAACTCGGATTCTGATCAAGTGGAAATATGACTAAGGATCTCGCATCATCAAGTTCTTCAAGTTTCCATTATGTGATCTTATCTTGAATTATTTAAACATAATTCCAGGAAAATATCTGGCAAAAATCTCATATTCAGTTGAGTTCACGTTGACAATAGGAGGAAGAAGACACCTGCCTGCATGTTCTCTTAACTTATACCATACGTATTTTTCTTTCATGTTATTCTGTTCACTATCATTTCTCTAACAATACGCATCATATGATTCTATCTACAAATGTAAAATATGCGCATATATTATTTTATCACAGACCGATTAAACCTGCAAAACCTAAAAACATGGTGCAAGTATTTGAAGATGCCATACAAATTATACCCACTTTAGGCATTATTGTTAACTTACGAATATTCCATTTCAAATTTTATTTTATAACCTTAGTCAGTTCGTTAAAAATTCAGTATTCGAGATTAGTATGCTGCAATAAATAATTATCAACAACGATCCGTTTAGACCTAGACGTTAATATAATTTTTTGTTGCACTTTTCAAGTTCAGTCTGCCTACGAAAACTACTCAAATAGTTTGATTCGACAAACAGAATTAGAATTACATAAAAAAATATATATGTATATAAATTTTAACAATTTGCGACACTTGTTTATTATTCATCTATGCATATACATAACCAGATGACAATATTTGCGAGTACATAAATGCATAAGAACAACCTAGGAATTAGCTGAAGAGAGGAAACTAGCTTAAGAATACTAAGTAAAGTAGTGTTTAGAAAGGAGGAGAAGTAATCTTGATAACAAGTCCAGGAAAGAGATCATCAGGGTCATGAATATGAGGATTGTGCTCAACAATAAAAGGGTCACCGCATTTATCGCTGATGGTGTGTAGGGTTTCTCCTTCACCAACTACATATATCTCATCACACGGTCGGTTGTACTCGTACTTGTTCAAAACCATCGGGCTGTCTTTATCTCTGCAACTGAAGGAGCTGCTACCGCTTAGCAGTATAACACCCACCAAGATAAACGCACAATAACACAACGAAGTTGCCGCGCCAGCTATCCCTATGCCTATGCCTATAGAGCTTGATCTTCGAAAGCAAAGCTTGCAAGCCATATTTATTTATTTGAACGAATACTGATAATTTTCAGATAAAGGTGAAGTGTTTTCGCGGGGATCTAAATAAATAAAAAGAAGGGGTCTTTGAGACTTGAGAGCAGGAGAGATGTGATGTTGGTGTCAGTTGTGGCGGTTTTAATGGTGGGGGGTTGAGGTTGCAGTATATGGGCACGATGCTGTTGTTACTTACCAAACTACCATTCTTGTTTTTGCCTTTATTGAAAGTTGAAACTAAACTTGTAACTACCCGACGAGCCGAAGAACACTTCTTTCTTTCTTTTGCATCATGGTTTCTTTAATTTGTTTTAAAGCAAGAAATTGCTTGGCTTCCTCCCAAGCATTATTCTTCTGAAAAGTACAACCAATACGTGCGTATCCACAAGATTGGGAATCCTGACATTTGATTTTTAATTTATATCACCACTACATTGTCACGTTTCACTAAATCTCAGTAAAGCTTCAACAAACTCGTTTTTCATTTCATCCTGTTGGAAGAAGAACGATATTGATTGTACCCGATCTGCCATGATGAGATGAGCTAAAACTATCAGCAGCGGTTTTTCGGGGAACGGAACTGTAAATCGTTTTACATAATTTTTGAAAAATTGGACCCCAGGTCCATTCATCATCCTAGTATGCCGTGTGTTGAATTCTCTCTTGAGCAAAGATAAGCTTTTACAAGACGGCACTGAGACGCAGCAAAATGTGTCCGACTGAAATACTCGTCAGCCCAAACAATGAATTTAATTTGATGCTATATTATAAGGCAGGAGACGAGAAAAGGTGGGTGATCTATGTATGCTATATGTCATGATTAGTTGAGCCAAGTAGTTTCTCATCTTCCTTCAGCATCTCACTCGTTGGAAGCTGGAAGCTTGACTTAGTAATTTTATTCCACTCACTTTCTACTCGAAAGAATATCCATTGGAAGCGCCTCAGCATCTCAAGGACTGTGACTGCAAATACAGTCAGGTAGTTATGGCGCAAATGTGCAGAGAGTTTGTATGTCCATGTGCAACGCAGAATCAAGTTGCTTCCAATAACCCAAAAATAAATCTATCATTCACAAATAAAAAATGATTAGGCGTTAATCTGCCTAGTGGCAGAGTATATACAAGTAAGATGGGCGAGTACAAATCTTACCCATTGCCGTCCATATAACAGATTGGAAAAAAAACTTGGTTTGTTGAACTTGAAAATCCTAGAGAAGCCACTGAGAAACAAGATAAACACGTGTTAATTATCATGAGAACGTTGAAAACTCACAACTGGCGATGCTTGTCACTTACTCTTTCTCTTGGTATCTTAAGTAAGGAGGTAAAGAATCAAAAGCTAATTCTCACATTACTCCTTTTTATGGAGAGACTGTAAGACAGTATACTTATTAAAATGTAAATTCTGTTGGTACCATGAAAAAAATTGAAAGATTTATCTTTCCACTGAGGGATCTCCTTCACATCCTTTTTCTTTTCCCCCTACCTGCCCAAGAGTAAATGCTCTTGCAAAAGTTTTGTGTTGATATGAAAAATTTAGCATACCTCAGGTCCCAATCTCGAGTTACATCCCAGTAAAATGAATAGAGTGAGTTGATAACACTTGTGAAAAGCCAGAGTGGGCGATAAACGGATGACCACTTATCAGGGAAGACGTGATATTTGAGGGCTGAAAGAAAAATCACGGGGACTGCCGTTGAATATTTTAATGCTGAAAATTACAAGTCAAAAGAGTTAATGTGCTATTATGGCCATGAAGAAAAAATCAATACAAGTTGCAATCATGAATGAGCAAATCTGGTTACCTTAGATACAGATATTTATAAGCTTAGATCCATAAAAGCTGACAAAATTAAAGTCATGTAATTATATGTGGAGATTATTCCTATAAATATTGATAAAAATGTAGCTAAAAAAGTTGCAACTGCATGGTTAACATGAACAAAAAAATGTAGCATTTGCTATCCTAATTTTATTAAAATATAAATAATTAATATATAGTAATTATATGAAAAATAGGTCACTGAGAGTTAGTACCATTTAAAAGGGTTGTCTTTTCCTTTGTATCCTTGTACTGACGAAGACATTGCAGTAAACGACAGAGATAAGGGAAAACAAGCACCAGTGGAATTGCTATTGAGTGACTGCCACAAACTGAATCCGCCTCAAACCAGGCAATTGTGGCTACCTATTTTGGAGGGAAAGATTATTTTCAGACCATGCACTCCAGAAAGTTATACTCTCTTGTCTCTCTGACTTGAATCCTAAGACTACTAAAATGTTGCATGTACAAATTGCTAACCAGAGCTAATAGATATATAAATAAAAGCAGCAGCATGGTTCATTTTAGTAGTATCAAAAGATACACAACAGATTTTTTATAAAATAATTTGCATAAAGTCTAACTCCAGTAGTAGAATTCTAACCTGTCGATGAACCATTCGACAGATCGAACGTTCCAGATCTGAAAACACCTGCACAACATTAAAAATTACGAGCAACAAGAAAGAATATATGTATCTTATGCTTATATCCAAATGTCACAATAAAAACGCTATAGGTTAGGTTAGGGAAGCACATGAGAGTATGGCAGTTTGTAAGTCCCATGTGACAATTTTTTGCACATAAATAGAAAGCATATTAGCATATTTGCTAAACAAGGGTATACATCCATACCTTTGCCATCGAGGTCAGAATATCAGCCAAGAAAAAGTCAGGAAATGTAATTGCCTGTTAAAAAGCAAAGATTCATCCAATTCAACGACTATGTTAAATGTGAAAGAACACTGGAGGTATGGTGTTCTTAGTTGACTAGAGATGTTCTAAGTAAATTCTGTTATATCTGTCAGTCAAACAGATTACGAAAACAATATAAAAGACACTAGATTGAAACTACATCATCAACTTGCCTGCAGAGGAAGAACTATCCGCCATAGAGTCCTTAAAAAGAAGTAACGAGATGACAAGTAGAAGATATCAAAGGGGAAGATCAGAATTATAGCAATAGCGATATACAAGAGGACCTGCAATGTACACACAAAAGGTTAGCGCCACTATTTAGATGCACCATTTGATGAAGGCAAGATTAGGACCGTTCTTTTCAATGCAGAAAGCATTAGTATAGGAGAAGAATCCAAAAATCATACGGAATAGAAAGGTTTAACTATTTCCTGAAAAAGGAAGAAATACTCAAGGATAGCCAAGTAGCAGCAAAACAAGAAACAGGGCAGATATTACACTGGTTGTGACGCTGCCAATGATACTTCCCCGTGAGAATACAGATAAAGGTATGCTGTCATGCTAGTTGGTACAATAATTGTCATCCAAATGCTACACTGCACGTTAGAAATCAGAAACTGTTAATTGTAGGAGAAAGTCAGCCATGCCTGAACATGCTATGGGAGAGATAAAATAGATTACACTAGGTAATTTTATTTATTTACTTTTTTAGTACTTTTAATAATCTGATAAGTAGCGGCAATATGCATCATTAATTCATTATGGCTGCTGAGACATCTAAATACTCAATTTACATGCTCATTCATTGAGCAAAAAAAAAATTTTGCTTTTGAGTTTCACATAAACTAAAAAGAGTCATGGAGGACACTTTGTTCTGCACAAAAAATTAAGGCTTAAGTGAGCGGATTCAAGAATTTCAACATTAAATGAGTTTCTTTATGCTGTCTTTCTCTAGATTCCGCATTTCCTGTAAATGTAACCGCCAGAGAAAAAGGTAACACTGGAAGAGCTTTTGTACCTTCCAAATTTCGTGGTGAGTGAGGTGGTTTTGATCAAGATCAAATATTTTTGCGTAATTAGCACTGCCCTGCGAGAAGACCCATAAGCTCACTCCCCAAAGCCAAACCATCATTGTCTGCAAGAACAACCAAAAAGTCGAACACAAAAATTGTACGAAGATCTTAAATCTAGAAGGAACAAGTTCTTAAAGTGATAAATGTCAACTCACCACCAAAAGGAGAGGATTGTAATACAAGAATGCCTCATACAAGAACAAATCTCGCAAATCTACTCCCATTCTCAGAACAGATTCCCATCCAATCTGTCAGACGAAACCAAATAATTCCAATATGAACTATGTAAGCACAACCTCCTAAGCTGTGTAGTACAGATGAATGAGATCAAGTAAGGCCGCTGACCTTGCAGCAACCAATGCCCCATATCAGAAACAATGTCACCTGGAAATACAGTCTACGTTAGGTATTGAAATCCAAAGTTCTGATGTGAAAACAAATGCAAATTCCAGGAAACTACGAGCTCAGAAACGCAGCCTTGGTGATTTTTCCTTTCTGGTGTATGTTAAAGATTAGATGACTCGAAAATAATAATAACTGAGTTAAATCAAGTTTAGCAAGACTGGTGATTGGACAAAATAAATCAGTAATGTTAAACGACAAAAACCTAAACACCTTGAACCTCCATAAAAGGATTGGAGATGGCAGTATCGCAGCTCTGTGCACTGGCGAACTTGCACTCTTCATTTCAACTTATTAATTTTGCGAACACTTCACTAACTGCCTTAACTGTAAGTAACACAACCAGAAAAATATTATAGTATATATTATGTGTATGAAACATGTAAATTCGAGAATGACAATGTGACTAAAAAGGTAATAACGAAATCAGTGGAAAAAAAGAGTGATAGATCGGTAAATTTGGTTGATTAGATTGAGCAAGTTGAATTCATAACGAAATTGAGAAGGTTTTGAAGTGTTTGATTACAGGAGATGAGGCAGCGGCATCGTTCTGGCAATTTCGATTTCCCGGCTTCGCCAGATCTGCTGAGAATTTGAGCGAAAAGAAACCTGCATATCACTTATTGGTCCGTCAATGCCGATGACACATCGTCATTTTTCATGCGTTTTGGTTTGGTCTGGTTTAGAGCTTTGTGTTGGTATCGCGTTGTGTGATTTGCCACTGCTGTCTGTTGCGGACTCACACCGTGGCTTCATCTTTTGTTTGCCACGTCATCGTTAATTGATGTCTTCCAATTAATTCAACTGGAAATTAGTACAATAGCTACTACAAAATTTATAACAGACAAAAACGAAATTTATTTTGGAGAAATGATAGGTATATTAATTTTTTTTATCTTAAAAGATATATTATCAATTAAGTGATTGGTGATTTTTTTATAAAATATAAATAAATAAATTATATTAATTAATATTATATGATTCAAGATAAATTTTTCAAAAAAAAAATAGGACCATACTTTTTATTTTATAGTAATTTTTTTTATTGTCGAATAATAGCATACTAAGTGCTAATTGTAATAAGTATATCATTACTATTCTTCTCTTCTTTGTTTGTTTACTTAGTATAACCAAGTAATCTCATAATATATAAGATAAATTTCTATTTTATCTCATAACTTATTAATAAGAAAGAAATTAAAATCCTAATTATCTCCTATTTATAGGAGGGGAACTAAGTCTTAACACCGATTTTTGGTTGGTGGTAGGACTCAAATTTGCTTCCCTCGACTTTCTGGATGGAAGTGCTTTCATTGAGCTACAAAATCTATGGGTAACTAAAAAAAAAATTGAAATAGTTTAGATATTCCAAAGAAGAAAAAAATTATGAACTTGATTATTGTAGATTAAAAAAATATTCCAATTTACTATTAAATATTAATATAATTGTAGGTCTTGTTAGTTTTAGTTGTATTGGCTATTATTAATATGCATAATCCACACAAATAAAAACAAAAGTTAAGGAAATTTTTAAATCAAGTCCAAGTGATATCAACTGTTAATATACATTAAAATTTAGGAACCCCTAACATACATTTGTGGTATGTTACACCTACACACATGAATAGTACGTGGGACTTATACCACTACTGTTCATGTGTGTGGGTGTAACGTACAATAAATGTATGTTAGGCAATTCCTAAAATTTATTCAGCATTACATGAGATTAGCTCATGTGATTTTTCATGCAAGGTAAATTCTCCAAGATTTAAAATTATACATTTTGAATTGGGATTTTCTTACATGGTCCCTAATTGACTCTTTCACAAGAGAATAAATTTCATTATTGTATTTCTTTTTCTCCCTTCAAACTACATAATAGTTTTTTTTTTTTGAATGATTCGAAATATATATTAGTTGAATTCAGGGGGATTGAACATTTTCTTCAATTCACTGTGAATTGGAGACAAGGTGGAAGAAATGGTAAAACTATATCATGCTTTCAAATATTATACATTGCTTCTCCTCCCGATTCTAACTTTCAGACTCGTGCACGGACGATGATGTGTTTGGAAATAACTATGATACAAATTTAGTCTTGCTTTCGATCTTTCAAAATTTTTTTTTATGTATTAGTATGTTGTCCTTAGGACTTTGAAAATATCATGTTTATTATGTAATTTTAATCATTATAATTCACAAATGTGAGAATTAAAAAAATATTCGCAAAAATGAAAATAATCAGCCAAAATTTTGTGCGGGTCAACTGGGGTCAAGGACGTGATTTCTACGCTCACTTCAAAATACGTTTTTAGCTCGCGCCCTTAATTTATTTTTAAAAAATAAAGGTGGATAAAATTTAAATTTATTTTTAACTTTTTTTTTTAATTCAAACTCAATACACAAACCAAGTCAGTTAGATCCCCGCCACGTCAAACCAAAAGCCACGCGACTCGTTGCTAACTTCTATCTTGCGAATGCATTACGCTCTCCTGATGACGTGCCAACTAACTACCGATTATACTTCGCCCTAATCATACGATCGCGTAGCATCTTCATATTCTTTAACGACTAATTTAGGGCTTGAAACTCGTTGCCGCGCTCCGCGCAAAGTGCGAATAAGCAATGGAAGTTTCAACAGAAGCAAAACTTGAACACTTCCTTGAATGGCTGCAGGTTAATTTAATTAGTTATTTCCAATTCTGTGTTTCCTTTCACATAAATCTAAAAGTTAAAAAAAAAAAAAAAACAGTTGTATCATTTCCAATGTTCATCGGTGTTTGGAATTGCTAATTTAATAATTTTCCTTGCTTGAGAACCAATGAATTTGGGATTCAGGTAAATAAAGTTGAATTACGTGGCTGCAAAATCAAGTATAGTGATGAAAGTAAAGGATTGGGTATCTTTTCATCGAATGAAGTTTCTGACGGTAATCCTTTTATTACTTTTAATCAATTTTTGTTTAAATGTAATTCAATTTTAAAGCAGTTATTCATTTGAAAAATCGCTAGGGTTCATTTGATGAGAACTGAGCATAATATGCACACTTTTAACAGGAGTTCTACTAGTTGTTCCGTTAGATTTGGCTATAACACCAATGCGAGTATTGCAAGACCCTCTTATTGGCCCAGAGTGTAGGGCAATGTTTGAGGAGGGAGAAGTAGATGATAGGTTCTTGATGATTTTGTTCCTAACCGTGGAGCGCCTCCGTAAGAACTCTTCATGGAAGCCGTATGTACAATTTTACTTTGATGATTTCAGTTAATATATTCTATTATTTTTCATTTGTTAAGATTTACTTGGGCTGAAAGGATTATACCAGGTATCTTGATATGCTTCCTACTACTTTTGGAAATCCACTATGGTTCACAGATGATGAGCTTTTGGAGCTTAAGGGGACAACATTGTATCGTGCAACTGAATTGCAGGTAAGAACTCCTAGAAATCGGATGGCGAAGATTCTTATGTGCAGCATTTAGCATTATTCCATCAGAAAAATGTGATTTTTAAAAAATTTGGGAACTTAATACATGCAGGAAGAAACAATCTATATTGCCCCTATCAAGACTACAGATTTAGCTAAAGAAGAAAAAAATGATGCACAATCAGACTGGTGACATATTATTCCACGGCTTTTCCAAATAACATTTGTTTTGATGTTAATGCTTCTTCCTAACTTTAGATATTACCTCGAAATGGGTGATGGTGATAATAGAATTGGCAATTATTGCAAACAATTTGCATGTCATTTGTTCTAAACATAAATCATATAACTGATTTGAGTTTAGGATGGAGTCAAGATCGGTGTTGTTTCACTTTCAGTATATTTCCTTTCTACTATTAGCCAAGCTGTCATTTCTGTTCATTTGTAGTCTAGAATAGTAGCAGCATCACCAATGGAGTGCATATTCTCTGTGGATTATATGGGTTCTTAAGAGCATGTTTATGTTACAGAAGCAAAATTTGTTAACTTTGTATGATGACAAAGTGAAGGATTTGGTGAAGAAACTTTTAGTTCTGGATGGGGATTCGGAAAGGTATTTGCAAAGTTTTTTCTTTTTTCTATGTTAAAAATCAGGAGCGAATTTATTTTTTCATCTAGTTCTTAATGCTGGCACTTGCAAGTTATGTAATTCAAGTCCATCTGAGTTCAGTTTAATATTTTTCAGCTACATACAATTTTTAGATGAAGTTTAGTCTATTTATGCTAGTGATAGCCCAAGTAAATCTCCAATTTATGGAAACTTGGTGTGAAAGATAACTTCAGGGTATGATGTAAAGTTTGTGGTTGGTGGTTGGTTTGTTGATGTAAAATTCCAGTTGGGGATTTTCCCTCACTTGCTAAAACTCAGGCTGTCATGACTTGCATATTTGAAGCCTTATTTTGTAGGGGTTTTCCAGAATGCTGCTCAGTCAGATTTCTAATGTCTCAGCTTTGATCTGGCAATATTAGTTGTTTCTAATTGTTCTGATTGAGAAGAAAGATGTTATTGAAATTTATTTGTGGTGGGAGGTTGTGGGTGGAATGATTGGGTGATAGCTGGGTTGTAACTTAGGCGTGGCTCCCTCTAAAGTGTACTCTTTCTCTATGATCACTGATTTTGAGATCTACCATGACTAATTATTAGTGTTGTCCAAAGGTTCTTGAGTTAAACACTGCTTGAGTAGGCAGTCATGTATACCATAATTACTAGCAGTTACTGTCTCTGTTATCTGTAGAAGAGTTCATATTGTATTCTTTGCAGCTGATATCATGTCCACAAATTAGTGTAGTAAAATATTTTTTATTGATCCACATGATCCCATGGATCTCAGTCAGTCCAGATGGTCTTTTTCAGATGTTCTGTGTTGAAGTGATGATTATTTATGTACAGACCTATTTATTCATCCTATTGCTTAGTACTAAATGAATGAAATTCTGTTTCTTCTTTTTTCCAGTGAGGTCTCTTTTGAAGATTTCCTTTGGTACGTGTATTCTTAATAAAGATTTCTTGTTATCATCCTATATGATGACTCTCCTTGAGTTATGCCCATTCATAATGCTTCGATTTTTGGGTGGCTAATATTTGAGAATTGTCATCTAACAGGGCAAATTCTATATTTTGGACTCGTGCGCTGAATATTCCTCTTCCACATTCCTATGTTTTTCCACAAAATCAAGAAGATCTGAACAAGTATGACTCAATTAACAACATTGCTGAGCTTTCGAATGATCATAATTCATGTGGAGAGTTGGTTAATGGACTGAATGACATAAGTGAGTTGGATACTTTATAGTTCTCACTCTCTGTTTGTTTGTGGCATGATTCCTTTATCCAGTATCACATAACTTTGGATTTTTTGGGACTCATGATATCAGATCTTTCTTACCGAACTAAGATTATGTTTTCCTATATTAGAAAATGAAGCTCAAAGGGTTAATAGCCAAGTCAATGGAGCAACTTCCACCTTTACTTCTACACAAGGAGAGACTCTCTGGGTAGAGGGTCTAGTCCCTGGCATTGACTTTTGTAACCATGGTATGGTGGAAAAGTTTGCCAATATTATTATTGAATGCCACTTCTTATATTTATTTTTAACTTCACACAAGTTTTCTGTATGTTATTTCAAAACTTTACCATAGTTGACATGGTTTATAATGTCCTTTGACATGCACCACTAGCATGCAGAGCATATATTAATCTCTCCGTATTCTTACTACATATGATGGTCTTGCATCTTGTCTGTGCATTCCTGACACCGAGTTAAAAGTTAAAAGATTTTTACTTTATCAATTTGTTTCTGTTTGACCAATATCTTAAACAAATCTCATGAATCATGTTGAAGCATGGCAATTTCCTCATGTTAACTTTGTGGGGACATCTAAGAAAAAATTTCCTTATAATTATGTTCATGGATATTAACTTCTATAAAATTACTCAAGTTTCCTGAAATTATACATATACTGGTGCAACTTCAAAGAACTCTTCTGGAAAATTGTTTGAGTTTCCAATTAAAATCAAATTGCTTCCTCTTTTTCTTTTCTTCGTCTTCTATACTCACATACCTCTGAAGTTATTTGTATTTAAGAAGAGAACTAGATTTAAAGCTTACACATTTTCACTGTTGGCATGGCTGTTTAGATTTAAAGGCAGCGGCAACATGGGAGGTTGATGGAACCGGATTAATCACTGGAGTTCCTTTCTCTATGTACCTTCTTTCTGGTTGTTACTCTTTCTGATCAACTTGGTTTGTACCTAAATTGTGTTCATTTCCGGTTCTGATGTCATAACACTTATTTTATCTAATTTGAAAGTTGAACGAGGTTCCTTTCAGAGTGAGAAAGAGATTTCTATAAGTTATGGTAACAAAGGGAATGAGGTACTTTTCCTTGTCATTCAGAAGCTTTATTTCCTCCTGTCGTGGTTGTGTTAACCTATTGGCAACAACATACTTTAATTGCCTCTTACCATGTTGGTCACTTTTAGGTAGTTACGCCCGGTTTTGTACTGTGTTCTTGATAAGCAAGCCAAATGATCTACAATGTCAACTTCTCTTTATAATCTGGAAACATCTATGTGATTTGCATTGATCACCTTGCCCATTGATATTTCTTGTGGTTAAATTGAAACTAGAAATATAAGTTTTAGATTTTTTTTTTTTTCTTCCAAGGTTCGATGTTGCCATGGCTTGATTATTATAAGTTGTTTGAAGAAATCTTTTTTGTGTTCCTATTGCATATTTCTGATGTTGATGGATGTGCAACACCACCTTTACCTAATATTCTCTGAAAGATTGCAATTGCCTTGTGTTGTTGCAGGAACTGTTATACCTTTATGGGTTTGCCATTGACAATAATCCAGATGACTATTTGATGGTATTTAAATTTATTAGGACAATTTTTACCATTTATTTGTAGGCTGTAATATGCTTGATAGCTTTCTGAAGGATTTGATACTTATTAGTGATCCATGCAGATCCATTACCCAGCGGAGGCAATTCATAGCATTCCACTTTCTGACCCCAAGGCACTGCTTCTCGAAGAGCAGGTCAGTTGTTAATGAGTTATTTACTGTGATGTTTACACATCAGTGGACATTCTATGCCTCAAGTTTTTCTCTTCAAATTTGCTTCAATGGTAATAATTTGAGTTTACAGAAGGCTGAATTGCGGTGTCTATTACCAAAATCTTTGCTGGAACATGGATTTTTTGCAGCTGGCCACCCAAAAGATAGAAGTGATGATAACAAGTGGAAAGTTGATCGTATCTGCAGTTTCAGTTGGAGTGGTCAGCGAAGGATGCCCTCTTACTTAAATAAGCTGGTTTTTCCTGAGAATTTTTTAACAGCATTGAGGACCATTGCCATGCAGGAAAATGAGCTTTCTAAAGTTTCTTCATTGCTAGAAGAGGTACAGCTTCTTTCTTGCATTTTTTCTTCCAAAATTATTTTTGGTGTCTCTGTTATTTTCCATGCTGAATGTGCAAACCTTTTTAGCTTGTATCAGCTTGTTCTCATGCTTACAAATAGTGTTCTCCAGCAATATCCGCATTCAAGTGGCTTCAATTGTATATTGGTTTGGTTTTTGTGTACAAAGTGATTTTTAGTGTTCACTAGTGATTCCTTGTTTCTGAAAGTACGTAATTTGGCAACAGTCTTATATATGATAGGTTTCCTTTTTTCTATTGGTGATTGGTTTATTTGTAAAACAGTTGGTGAAATGCATTACTTCTACGGAAATTTTTAGTTGTACTAGAGGCACAAACGGGTGTATGTTTGAATCATCTATTTTTTTTTTGGTTCCTTCACCTGATTGGATCCATCATTGATTTTCAAAAGCTTGTTGGCTCTGGAGGGGAGAGGCAACCATCAGATGCGGAAGTTAGAGCAGCAGTATGGGAGGCTTGTGGTGATTCTGGAGCTTTGCAGTTACTTGTTGATCTTCTTCAATCCAAGTAATCTCCAGAAACCTCTTGACTTACTAATGGGTACACGCTGCTAAATTAGAAAAATACTAAATTAAGAAATACACTTGGTTCCCTCTGCCTTGCTGGCTACCTTAGGAGTATATCATGATGAGATGTACTGAGTGTGTGATCCTGAAGTCAAGCCAAATTGAGGGGAAAAGACAAAAGGAAAAGGTTGGGGTGCACACAGAGAGAGAAACACAGTTGGATCTTATGGAACCTTTAGAAAGTTCTGAAAATTACTGAGATTGTTGTATTTGGTTTAAGCACTTAGCAAAAGGGTAAACTAGGTGGAAATAGGCAAACAATGCAAACTCATCTTTTTTGCCCTAGTGCACTTGGTAGTTTATTTTTCTCTATGGATTGTGTTTATTATTATTTTTACAAGGCCATTATTATTACTTTTGCAAGGCCATTATTATTACTTTTGTTGTCAAAATCAAAATCAAAATCCATAAGCCCATTGGAATAAACTGGATCAATCTTTTATACCCCATTGGAATGAAATGGATCAATCTTTTATGCTCATTGGAATTAAATGGATAATCGTTTGTGCTTGAATATATTGTAGTGAAATGGGTGCTTAGACTTCTTTTAATTTATTTGATCTTACCCTGCAATTTGGGTTCCTGTCCACCAACAAACTAGATGTAGTTATCTTATCTTCAGTTAAATCAATTGTTGAAGTTAGTGGGTGGATTACAAGTAATTCATTGGCAGAGAAGCAAATAATTTTGCTACCACTTATTCATCCAATTCCTTTAATATCTTTCTTATATTAAACTCCAAATGCAAGATTGATGGATCTAGAAGAGAGTTCTGGTACTGAGGATTATGATTCTGAACTTCTATTGAAGTCCTGCATTACTGAAAGCCAGGGACAGCATGCAAGTTGTGAGAATAGTTCAAGGTAACAAAGTTTACAATGATGATTGTGTTGTTATTTAGAATCAGTTATTTGAATCGAGGGAAAGAGTAATTTCTGCTGTTTTATTGGGTTCTTTCAAGAAAAAAAGAAGTGCTTTTTTGCTTGGCATTTGGAATGAATTGAAATTGAAAGTGCTATTAATAGATTTATTTGAACATTTGATTATTGTTAATGTGTGAAGCATTGCCAACGGAGTAACAAAATGCCATTTATTTTCAATGACAAATCAAACATCAGAAATAGTTTCTTTTTAAGGTAAATGTTGGCCAACTAATCTTTGCCATTGCTGCAGCGAAGAGACAAACAGCTGGACCCAATCCAAGATCAGTAGAAAGACATGGTCAAGTATAGTATATAGACGAGGGCAAAAGGAACTTGCACATTTGTTCTTGAAGGAAGCAGAGCATGCCTTGCAGTTAGCTCTAACTGAAGGAAACTGACGTTCTGGCTGATTCTCCTAAAATTCTACTCTTGAGTTTTTATGTCCAGAGATGCAATGATCCAGTGTAATATGTTTCCAGTCACCTCCCTTTTCTTTAGTTTGTAGTTCTTTCAATTGGAATTTTGCAGCTTTGATGAATTAATCTTGGGACTTGCAGTTTTCATAATCCAATAAACGGCTGTACCATGGCCAGTCTCCTTTGCTTTTCATCTCAAATTCTCTCTCTCAGATGTGAGTGATTTTCAATATCTAAGTGACATACATTCAGTATTTGAGAAACAAGAGGATTAAACATTGATAGTTTAGTTTGAAGCAACTTCATATGTCAACTAGATTTAGAAACACAGTCGATGCTGTAATATGAAAGCTGTTATTAATGTGACTTGTAGCATGCACTAAGGCTAGCCAAAAGCGAACCTGTTTACATATGACAGGAGTATAGTATTGGAGAACTTGTGCTTCAGCAGCTGGTCTGCAGTTGGTCTCTTTGCCGGATCTGAAGCTAAACATATTTTGACCATATGCCAGAAAGTTTTTCGAGAGTTTACTAGTCCCATAGGTGGTTTACTCATTGGGAGCAACATCCCATGAGGTAAATTTAGACTGTTTCACCAGTATCTTTATCATAATATCCAAATCTTGCCTACAAAAGACTGGAAGTCCACCGCAGGGCAATTGAAGCGCAGTGATTCCAATCAGCCATATTTCAGACTTACAGGAGGGTTTCTTTGAGTTCAATCGCAATGCTACAGTGAAACCGTATCTGTACCAATTTGACATGATTAGTTGAGTATCTGCTGTGCTGTTAAGGAGCTGCTACGGCATTATTGATTCGAGTGAACCAATTATGTAAGAATTTCAACATAAAACTTGTCTTGAATGATCATTGTTTTATAGATTGGAATTATATTGGGATGGCTTAAATGTTTGTACCTATAAATATCACGTGCCAGTTTTGCATATTCTTCAGCTTGATGATTTATATGGATCACCTTCAAAGATATACGAAAACGGGAGCCCAGAAGTCTTCGGTGAATTAAGGATAAGGAGCTATGATTGCTCTACACACACACACACACACCAAGCCTTAAAATGTCCATTGAAGGTGATCTTGCCAGTTTGCCACCTTTCAAATGTTTTATTATGTTTATGATGTGCGTTGCCAATGGGCCTGTAGTATGTTGGTGAACCTAACATTGATGGGATTATATTCTTTTTCCGGTTTTAAAAATTGAGAGGAGGTAAACTTCTCCTTTACTGATGAGTGAGTAGAGTAAATTTATTTTTTAAAATTTGTGAGAGTAGAAATTTAATCTGCATTTTAATAGAATTGATCTAACATTGTCTTAATAGAAATATGATTATAAATGCAAGAAGATTGTAGTATTGTAATATACCTAGGAATGTGTTGAATCTATTTTGCACCAAATCAATTTTGAAGTAATATATAATCTTTTTATATCACACTGAACACAATTCATTGGTAAGTTAGTTCTTCTATCTGATTGATGATGAAGAATTTTGTTCAAATCACAAATTTTCTTTCACTAAATTTCTGACTTATGTATTAATGTAAAAAAAAAAAAAAAGAATTCGGATCCTCTTGTGGATATTCAAAAGAAGTTCGAAATTACATTAATGACCTAGCTAATAGAAGCTGAAGAAGTACTTCTTAACCTTTGTAGACTTGTCAGGTGGGAACCACCAGTGGGGGCCATCGGCAGCCATATTCTGCGACAATACAACAGTGTAGAAATCACTCCGGGTGTCACTTTTTTTGAAGAATCTGCGCTCCAACAGCTGCTGTGCAGTTGGCCTCTCCGCCGGATCTTGAGCTAAACACATGACAACCATGTTTCAAAAATGTTTAGATAACTTTTTATTATGGAAGCTGTTAAGTTACTGTTCAAGCTATATAATAAAAATTATTATATAATTGTAAATTACGCGAAGAGTAATTAACGTTTCCCTTTTATTGTTGTTAGAAAGGAACCGTGACCATGCATTCCATGATGATAATTTAGATCTGTTCGTCATCAATCTTATTGTTTCACTCACAGAATCCAATTCTGGGCGACTGGCGAGCCCGATTCCTCCATAAGCCACTTGCAATGCAGTAATTCCAAGGAGCCACACGTCAGACTAAGACCAATAATGATGGTGGCCAAATTTGACTACTTCCGGGGCAGCAGCCCATGAAGAGAGGATAGGTGGTGCTGCTGCTAATAAAGATAGAAATTTTTTATCATGTTCGTAAATATATGCTGCGAAGGCGAGTGGCCGGCATGAATATCTGTATGAAGAAATTTATGCTGGAGGGTTTGTTTGATTGCGAGAAGAATAAACTAAACATTTAAAAAAAAAAATACACGATAGAGCATTTTCTATTGTAGTATACAAAAATTATATTTTTTCTGTCTCTTAATTTAATCATATTTTGTAAAATAATTAATTTAGTCATATTTTTTAAAATAATGAAAAAATATACTTTCCAAAATTTTAAATTTATCTCTAATTTTAATAAATTTTAACAAGAACAATTCTTGTTAAAAGTTGATTCTCTATATAAAATTTTGCTTAGTATACATATAGTTAATTTATATACTAAGTAATGTGAAATATGATGTGTCATATTAATAATGAAAAATAAATTTAATTAAAATCACTTGAAATGTAAATTATATATTATATCTATATAAATATAATACTATTTTCTCTTTTTTCTTTTTCAAATTGTCTATTCAAACTGTGATTTATTTTATGTCTTTTTTGTGTTTTTGAATAGGTGCTAAAAGATCTATTTAATATATTCTAGATAATGTGTGTTATAATACATAAAAAACTTTTTAACTTATAAAATAATTTAATATTACATAAATAAAAGCAACTAGTTTAAGAGTTAGTGGTAGAGTTATTATGATCATGAAGTGTAATATTCTCAAAAGAGAAAAGAATAATGAGACTCTTAATATTTGGGAAAAGAAACGTAAAACTTCTTAATATTTTAAAAAAGACACATAATTCTTATTTTTATTTTTAAATTCTATTTATTTTAATAGTAAACTTATTTTTAATTTATAATTACTATTATATTCTTTTAATAAATTAATTAATATATTAACTTAAAACATATTATGGGTATAATAAAATAAATAATTTTTTATTTAAAATTAAGATATAATTATTTTTTGACCAAATTATTTATACTAAATTATGAGCGTACCATTCCCAATGATAAATTTAATTTTAATTTTACCTATTATTCATTATTTTTTATCATCCTATCATTACGAAAGATATGTTCATAATTTAAAGTGAATAATTAAGATAAAAGATAATTACAACTTAATTTTATATTTTAAATAAAAATTTATTAATTTTATTATACACGTGAACTTTAAATGACATATTTTTAAATTAATATATTAAATTATTTATTATAAGAACATAATAGTAATTATAAATTAAAGATAAATTCTTTATTAAAATAAATAAAATTTAAATAATAAAAAATAGTGATTATATATTTTTCAAAAAAATATTAAAAAATTATATATATATATATATATATAAAAAAAAATTTTTAAAACGTTAAGTATCAAAAGGGAGCAATTGTGTACATGATCGGCACCTCGGTTGATTTTTGAAGAGAAATATTGCCCGGCAAGTGGCTCTGTGTCAGTTTGATGGTTAAGGGCATTCTCGTAATCGCAACTAGTCTTGCACTTTTAAGCGGCGCGCGAATGGTAACTTGTGAAATGCTGATGTCAGCACGTTTTTTTCCAAGCTTCCGTTTCTGTTGCGGTAAGTTCCGTGTTGAACTCAGCCAAGTTAATTTAATTAGTTTATATTTGTTAGTATAAGTAAGTGGTTAGAAACCCCTTATTTTTTTTTTCACTCCAATCACTTCTTTGATTTTGGAATAAAAAACTTTATTTATCAATAAATTGTTTCTTCTACACATTTAGCTATAACCCATAATAGGATTTTACCCCAAGTAAATAATTTGTCTGTAACTATTTAATATTCTTATGAAAAATTAATCACATTAGAGTATTTTTATGGTCAAATTGATTTTGAATTTGATAAATGCATTGCTTGCGAAGTATGCATTCGGGTATATCTTATAGATCTGCCTATTATTGATTAAAAATTTTAAATAGATATTCAAAAGAGACGATTGCTTATTTACAATATTGATTTGGGTATTTTAATTTCTCAATTGTTATATGATGATTTTTTTTATTTTCTATATACAGAAAATAGAGATAGATAGACTAAAATCGACATTTTATGTCAATGACATCAAAAGAATATTAAATAAATGAAATTGAGATAAAGATAAAATATAATGAAATAAAATTACTTTGACGTTTCCTATAAATAAATGGGTTCCGGAAAACTTCTGAATAGGTATCCTGCATCTAAACTGAATATTTTTTTTTTAATTAAAGAATCTCTTTCTAATTGCTATAGAACAATTAAGAGATTCTTAAGAAGAAATTTGAGGTTCTGCTGTTGGCAGCAACATGCTCTGGAGTCGTGGTCCCGCGGAAGGCGTTAAGTTAATACGAAAGAATTGAATATCAATCAAACTTTTAATGGTCCACTATTTGTAAGATTAAAAGCATAAAAGAGTGAGTCTTGGGCCATCAGTGTTATTAGGAAGACTCGTTACTAGTGATTATTTCTTCTGTTTTTCAATTAACAATGCAATTTCTAGCGGGTGAAACAAGAAACAAGAAACAAAGAAATGTGTTGTACACTAGAAAAATTTCTTAAAATTTAGACCGATGCTCCTTTTCCTTCATCTGCTTCTTCACGTTCACTAGAAGATAGTTTTCGAATGTTGACTTTGAAAGATGATGCTGCAGTTCTCTTGGTGGGTTTGTCATCTGCAGGCAAGAGTTTCAATGTGATCCCCATTGCTATTAGCAGAAGTCCAGTCCCATGCTGTTCAGTTAATGGCTTTGTGAATATCAAGTATGACAATAGCAAAGTCACTGCCTTTCTTGCCGTTGTCACCTGTGATCATATTCATTCCAAAATTCAAACTGTGCTGTAGTATATTCATTAATGAATATTCAATAGACAATCATATTCACATGCTAGTGAATTAATGTAATGGAACTGGGGAAAAGCTTCAAGCTCGTGTGAGGGATTCACCATAGCTGTTGTAGCAGCACCAAACAGGGCAATGAGGGAAAGGACTGAAACTTGACCAATAAACGTGGCCATGGCTTCAAAGATCAGCACAGCGTAAACATATAGATGCTGGATTAACAACAGAACGAGATTATTCTTTTTAATAATCTTTCTTTTTCAAGCAAAAATGGATGGATCGTGTGAACAGGAGATATAATGAATTTATTTCAGAAATGTTACCTGAGAACAAGAATTCCATGCTTTGAATAACTCCCCTGTCAAAAGCATTGGAGGAATCAACATAGGCAAACCGACCACAGTTGAGCAAAAAAGCATCTCCATCTGCGTATGGAGACAACGTTAAATATTAAATTAAACGAGGAGTCACAATTTTGCCATGAACTCCTTTACTTCACAATTAAGCACCAAGACAAAAGAATAGCACATGCTAAGTCACCTGGGTGGTTTCAGGATTCATGGTAAAGATAGCTTCTTGCAAATTTCCAAGAAAAGAATCCATTATTAGAGCACCGGAAATCATGATAACGCCAATCATGCTGAAATTTGGGGAAGTTTGTGCATCAGCTAAGGTGAAAAGGATCAATCCCACGACCAAAAGTAATGCAGATACATAGTCGTGAGCTGGGTATTTTCGCCTAAGTCCTGGGATGAAGGCTCCCATGACCATCACAGGCAAAACCTGAAATGCCAGAATCATAAAAGACAAAAGAATCGTCAAAGATTGCCGAGAGGTTGATTCAATTTATGAATATAAGTAATTGATTATTGTGAAATCAATTTTTTTTTTTTAAAGGAAAAAAAAGAGATCTCATTTACTAGAAAATAGTGGGAAACTCATTGTGACCTGCTTTAGAGAACGGAATTTGCCAAGTACCTTGGTAGATTTGAACATAAGCTGTGCAGGATAGTTAAGAAAAGCCAGAGAGCCTTTTGTGAGTCCGTGAGAACCCATTAGAACTGCAGAGAGCTTCACATAAGTCTTCCATGGATTCATCATTTGCTTGGTGGCGGAGCCTTGAAGATAAATGAGGACAAGGTACACAAATCCTTGAACAAAAGTGAAATACCAACCATAGCTGGCCAAAAAAATTTTAAAAAAAGGAAATCCAAAGCCATGTAACAATCATCACCATTGGCCAAAAGATAGAAAAGAAATTCATTGAAAGTTTTTCCAAAATAGAAAAGTACCGCAGTAGAATTTATTTATACCTGAATTGCAGCCTATTGTACACATATTCCTGCAGAATTTATAAAGCTAGAGAACTGAATAAAAGTAGAAAATATCTCAGAAGAAAATGAAACTAGAACAACTAAAATATAATGCCACAATGCAAAATACGAAGTTACAATTTCAAGGAGAGGCAAAAATTGAAACTTTATATTTGAAAATAAACTTTTGCAACCGAACAAACTCTCTCGGAAACCAAACAGAGTCTATAGTCTCTACCTCGC
Source organism: Aegle marmelos (assembly GCA_030449875.1). Lineage (NCBI taxonomy): Eukaryota > Viridiplantae > Streptophyta > Magnoliopsida > Sapindales > Rutaceae > Aegle > Aegle marmelos. Next base: position 1,712,773 of record JASUUL010000115.1, read on the forward strand.
AGACGCCATTGACGAGGTAACCAAAGAAGAACCCAGAAGAGCAAATGAGAAATTGTTGCCATTTGGGTCTATCAGTGAGCGAAATCCCAAACAGAGACCGAGTTTGCTCTTCATTCTTGTTCATTTTTCACCTTTCTTGTTTATGCTGACCACTCACTCTTTTCCGAACATGAGCTTTAAAAAATGGAGCTTTGAATTTGATCAACAATGCTATTATATGCTATTTAGATTATCGGTTTGGTTACGTTAACAACTCCTATAAAAATAAACTAAAAGCTTGTGCACGGCCAATTTCCAGGGACAATGAGAAAATATAATGGAGAGGAGGTGATTTTCTATGTGGATGCAAATATTCTCGGAATTTTCATTTTCGGGAAAATGAGAATTGATAGAAAGCGAGAGTATTTTTATTTTATGGGCGGGTTATTTTTATGAGGAGGTCGAGTGCATGGTTCTTTTTGTGTACTTGTGTCAAAATAAAATGAAAAAATTTAGTAGCCGTGTGATTAGTGAAGTGAAGTTGATGACAATTTGCTAAGGTTGATTTCGTTTCGTCCGTAGTGCTGTCCGCAGTTGATGCGGACGTTAGTGATTGATTGTTATGCACAGTAGTCTCATAATTAAGGATTTCAACAGAGGATTATATTTTTTTATTGGGTTTTTATAAATGCGTATGTCTTTGTTTTTGAAAGCTACTGGCATTATTAAATATCTTGGCTTACTCGCGTAAGTATATAATAAATTAAAAACACGTTGAGGTTGAAAAATTAATTAAATATCTATGTTAAAAAAAAAAAAAAGCCATTGGTATTTGCAGTTCTTGTATTTCTCAAATGTCAGTCTCCTCGGGAGAATTTTAATATCTTTACAAAATTCTCAAAGGAAATAAAAATAATAAAAGAATGCGGCATCGTACTTAATTAACTTCAGAAATTATAACATGAATTAATAACAGACATGAAAGGGACCGCGCAAAATCACCCCAATTGTCTGAGCACACTGAAGCATTCATAAAGTTCACCGATTAAGTTCATTAATGGCATCAATTCAAAACCCTTGCCTCTCTGCCTTGCGCGCGGTGGCAAGGCATCGGATCAGCCTGGTCCCCGGCCAATTGAAAGTCCGTGGGCACCGAAAAATAAACATTTGAGGAACGGAAACTTGGCTGTAGTCTTGTAGTTATCGAAATATTCTAATGAAAGAAAATATCACGTCATTGAAAAGGCTGCTTAGAATTCAGATTCAACATCTGCGGCCCATTGAGCCTTAAAATTTCGAAGTCTACATGCCACATGGCTTAGATAGTCTAGGTAGCAGTTTCTTGAGGACTTCAAAAGTAGTGGCCTTTCACTCAATTTGTTGTTTATATATAAAAGTAAATAATAAATTATATTTAATATAATTTATATCATTTAAATAAATTTTTTATTATATATTGATTAGGTAAATAGTATAAATTACATTAAATTATAATTTAAAAATTTATATATATATATAATATGTATATTTTAAAATTACAATCATGCTACATGAAAAAGAAGACCTTTTACTCATTTCTTAAAATATTTGGTATGTTAATTAATCATATGCGTGATGATAATATTAGATGGACTGCTCCAATGAGGCATGACATATTGAGTGAAATATTATTGGCATCGAGACGTTTTTGTATTATTTATGCACGTTAAAGTCTCAAAATTTAAATTTACTTATTTATTGATTTTGCCATTTAAAGAAGTGCATGTGTCCACTTCTAACAAAAAGATTAATTAATTTTTTTTTTAAAAAAAGAGATTATCTAATATGGTGGGAGTCTTCATTGCTTTTGTTACCATAATTTTTTGTATAACTTGCCACCCAAAAGGGGGTCTTATGTCAAATGTATCCGTTCTCGGCTCTTGTTTTAACGCAGGACAAAATTGAAGATTAACAAATTAAAGTGACGATGCTTTTTCAAGTCGTGGTGTAGTGTGCAAGTTTTGAGTTGAATGAACCCCCAAAAAAAAAAAGGAGGACTCGCTTGTTTTTAGGGCAAGAGCAGGCTTTTGCTGCGTGCTAATTGCATTGCATGAGGTGGGATTTTGGATGTTAATAGTCACATGAAGCTTGTATTAAGCGGGAACTATGGACCAGAGATTTCTTTACTTACATTGGGTTGCCGCACGAGAATAAATTTTCAAAAGGGGCAGGCCCAAATATTATTTATTATTTATGGAGATGCAGAAATTCATTTGGTTTGAAGATGAAAGGACTCCGGGCTCTGGTTACAAAAATCCAGGTTGATTGTTTCTTTCGTTTGAGCGCCACTTTGCTTCTATGGGCGTCTGGGTTTCATTCTGGCCTTGAAAGTTGGCTCAAGGCTATGATCCAGATGGCCTTTGTAAAGGTAACTCAAGCTCTTCAATTTGTGGTGCTATCTTCCATAATTATTTTGAGAGTTTTTGGGTAGTTTTGGTATGGCTGTAGATCATAATTCGGTTTATTATGCAGAGTCAATGACAGCCTTTTTGGCTGTTGATTTTGGTTATGTTCAAGGTTGGCACAAACGTTTGATCAGAATGTGGTGCATTACTTATTGTGAAATTCTTTCTTTCTAAAAGTAATATATATATATATAAAGCAAAAAAGGTAATAAATGAATGGTTGTTTCATTTTGTTCTTGTACAAAACTAAAACTGCAGCATCGATGTTCTAAAGGTAGTTAACCTTTGGCACGAGTTGTGTGCCTCAGGACATGAATTAGAGCCTAGAGATCAAGCAATAGGTCATCTAGCAAAAGATTGAACAAAGCGTTCTCAATTTGCATTGATACCTCTTCTTGCTCACCCTCAAATTTGTTCCAACTCTCTTTCCTATCCATATCTCGAACACATTCCCCATCATCATCAAATAATAATGTTGTGGCACTGTCTTCCCCTTTAATCCATGCCTCCGCTTGCCTTACCATCTCATCAATTCTACTTTGATCATTTCTCTTTGCAGACAATTCCTCTACCAAGAAATCCAACAAAAGTTGTTCCGATACAATTGTACTGTCTTTACAATTCCAGGTTGGACTTCTTGTTGATTTTATTTGATTCAACAGCAGCTTTGCCATTTCTTCAACTTCAATATTGATTTCTTCTTCTTCTTCTTCTTCTTCGGCAGAGCTATCACCTCCGTCCTTCTCTTCCATTGACACCGGTTTTTCTGGGTCTGCAAGAGATGAGACTGAATGCTTTTCATCTTCTTGGAGCTCGGAATCCAGCACTGAAACTGGACTGAGTTGTTCTTTCTCCTCACCATGCAACTCCTGTTAATTAATGTAGTATAACATGCATCAGTCAAACTGGTCACAACAATATATACCCAATTTTAATAAGGCACATAATTAATCATATCTTGTGACGATATCATATAATTAATTATATTACAGTCTTGAGCTAGCTCAAGCGTGTGTAAAATTTGGAGCTTCTATGCATGCAAGTGTTAAGTTGATTTAAAAATAAGCCAATCGTCTACATCTCCGTATTAAAAAATTGAACTAAGGTAATATCATGTGTTAACTAAACCATATAAAAATATCAATGATTTTAGTTTCCAAGTAGCTTCCTTCCTTCCCCTTTATTTTTGTCTCACATGTGATTAATTAACTATGTACATGCACATGCAGTTCTAATCAGACAAATTAAGCAGCGGTAATTAAACTTACGAGCTAACCGCGTTACCTTACAGTCAGACAAAGTCAACCAAGTTAATCTGACTAGCCGACAAAATCAACTACATAAACTAAGCCACACGAGGATCCTCACCAGCAGACACAAGATATATTTTATAGATTTGCAAACATTATATAATTGCTCACCTTGGGTCCCACCGCTGACTCAGTTGTCGCTTTCACCGAATCGCAATCGCTATCGCTGCCGACACGCGGTAAACATTTTTCATCCGCTTGGCCGCCGGTGTCGTTTTCCGCAGAATTACCTGTCCAACGCGGTAAATAGTAGTACTCCGAAGTAAAATCGCTTTCGCACCAACTGGAACCGTTGCTACTGCTGCCTGGAGATGGAGTGCTATTGGTGGTGGACCCGATTGTGGTAGTAGTAGTAGTAGTGCATTGATGATCAGGAGAGGAAGCAATATCGGATGGCTGGGGTTGGGGCTTCTCTTCCAGTGCCAAGTCCCGGAATGACTTCCACCGTATGATGTCTTTGACTCTGACTGTTATTTTGATATCATGAATTGTTTCTTTTCTAGTAGCAGTGCTCTTCTTTTCTGAGGAAAGCTTACGTGAAAGGCTAATTCGCGGTAACATTGAAGGGGGCTTAACCTTAACCACATTATTGAGTTGGATGGTCTTGACGGCGTTTATGATGGCTAAGAAAGCTGAGATTGTTGTTGAGGCAGCTGCTTTTGATCGGCTTCTTAGTAATGACGCCTTATTATTGTTACTACTTGCAACGTCTTTGACATCGTTTTGAATAAGGCTCCTTATGCTGCTGCGTCTCCTGGGAAATGATTCGAACCCAGTTGAAGAACATGAATGGGAATCATTATCTATGAGAAAATCTTTAAGCATTCGAGGCCTACGCTCCATCGAAAATTGCTTTTCTGAAGATGAAACGATGATGATTAACTAAGCAAACGCAAAAGTAGTTTATATAAGACTTAAGAGAGTGAAGAAGTAAGCAGTGAGAGGGTGGTTAATTTCGAATATAAAGGAAGACGAAGGGCAATGAGAAAGTGAGAGGTAGCTTCTGGCAGCTCCAGCTAGGTTGAGATCTCCAGGTAAGAATTAAGGACCTTGTGCTTCTGCAAGTGACGGATTAATAATATCTATAACTGTTTGGTTGTAGTTAAAAAAAAATAATAATAATAACAAAATGACAAAGCGAGAGGAGAAGCTGGGATGCTTCTATTTTTTGAATTTTTTAATAAGCAGCGACATATCAGTCACTCGCCCAAGACACACACACACACACAAATAAATAAAAGTAAGATGTGATCTTGTATTAACTATGATTTATGTGGTGTATTTTCGACTGGAAAGTGTATTGTCTAAAAGAGAGAGTAGACAGTAGACTAGTATACGTGGGTTGACTCACTGTTAATCTTACAGATGTAATCAAATCGAGCGGTGTGCGCTAGCTTGTGGTGTTGCTCAATTTCAAATAATGAATTGCATTCATGCCCGCATGCATGAACGAATATTAATTTGGCCTCATGGGTTTTGCTCAATGGAGCCAACATTGGAGCGTACACATAGATATATGCCAGAAGGAATGATCTCGTGATCTATATGTATTATAATATCTCACACATTGTTCATCTATTTAATTTGCTATTAAAAATACACACTATTGTAAATGTAAAGAATTCGAATACTAATGCTAATCCTAATGGAGATGTCACTCAAGTTTTAATTTAATTTTGACAAAAATTTTATTGTTATGCGCTCTGAGCATTTAATAATGTTCGATGATTTTAACCGGAGAATGTTCGATCGGTGTCGTTTTCTTTCTCATCTTTAATTCTTCTTGTTCTGATGTTGATACAGGTGTTCAGGGACACCAAGCATGCATGCCCAATGCTGCTATTTCTGATAAGGCTTCTTCAGGAGGCGGGGCAAATGAAATCTAAAGATTTGCCTACAATTAATATTATTGGTACGTGATCGTGGTTTGTTTGTGGTTAAGGCCACTAGTTCAGCGCCATGTCAGAGAAGGTATACACATGGCCATATGGTATTAGCCAACAGCACGTGCAGATATCTAAGCTCATCGATTTGTGGATCCCCAGTCACTGCGAAGGATCCGATGTCGTAAGAGTTCTCGTGTCGGCTCCTCCATTTTTAATATGAAGCCTGGTGCTCAACCCTCGTTCGAGCCCTCGCTGCGGGGATTTGCCTTCAAAATAAAAATATTTCATGAACAATTTGATTCTCTTATTTGAGAAAATTTAATGTATAATCTACTATATTTTCTCTGATTATTTCTCTAATATTACATTTTCTAACATCAATAAAGTGTTTATCAAATACTTTACTCCAACTTTAATTTCAATCACATCTTATATTGTTATTCAAGAAATATTCGATTGATTAGATGTATGCTTAGACATATAATGCCAAGTGTGTGAAAAATAATACTATTTTAAAATATGATCATATGTGTCTATAAAAATTTTTAGTAAAAAAATTCTCAATTTTTTAAAATAAGAATGCCGTTAACAAATCAAAAAAAATATATATATATGTATATTCAATATATTAATACACAAAAAAATATAATTTTTAATATATTAAAAAATATATATTTTTATATTTTAATATCATTATTTTAATAAATATGAATATATATAATTAAAATTTTGATTTTTCCTAGTACTAGGGAGCTGCGTGAATTTGTTTCAGGTTCTTAAAAGCTGATGTTTTAATTTCTTTTGGATGCGCAACAAATTTTGTTAATTTTCAAGAATTATTTTAATTTATTTTTAGTCAAACATTACAGTTTTTCCTTCTTGTTACACAATGTAGTTACCATTTATTTGTGTCACACCCTTTTAATTCAAGAAAAATGATATTTTATATATATATATATATATATTATAGATATATATAAAATAATATAAAAGTTAGTTTAAAAATCACAAAAAATAAAAAAATGATCTTATAATGAACTTTTTTTTTGGACTCACAGTTTGTTTTTTTTTTTAGTTTAAAAATCACAAAAAATAAAAAAATGATCTTATAATGAACTTTTTTTTTTGGTCTCACAGTTTTTTTTTTTTTGGGGAATCTTCAATGATAACGTATTATTTTGTTATACTATTTTTTATACAAATATAATTAATTAATTGTTATATATTTGTACCACTATTTGTGCACGTAAAAGGCAAGCGAAAGCCGAAAAGATTGTATTTTATTTTTAGTTTAGAAAAACGTATTTCCTATCCCTTAATCCTTGTAATGGGGGACCAGGAAGGAATTACACACACTTTAAAAAATTTTTGTCGGTGACACTGGTAGACTGTTATGGTACAAAAGGACCCAACATCAAACTACCCGCCCAAATTCAATCTGACCTAGTGTGAAATTGATTCAAGAACGACCAACGGCCGCAATTCCAGTGACCAAAATCCAAAATCCTAGTATCAAATTCAATGTGATGGGTGTTGGAGGCAAGTTCTGGGATTTATTAAAACCCTACGCCCGGTTCGAAGGTTTGGATTTCTTGAGAGACAAACGGTTGGCAGTGGATCTCTCGTACTGGATCGTTCAACATGAGACTGCACTTAAGAAGTGCAGTGTCCCTAAACCCCATCTCAGGCTCACATTCTTCCGTACCATCAACCTATTCGCCAAGGTTTTATTTTCACCCTTTCTTCATTTCCTTCTTTTCATTTGCTAAGAAGGAAAGAAAAACTTTTTTTTTCTTTAAATAAAACTCAATTAGGGTTTTATTGTTTTATCTCTAATTTTGGTTGACCAGAAAAAGAAAGAAAAGAAAGAAAAGAAAGAAAATGGATTGCTTTGAATTTGAATTTGAGGTTTTGGGTGGTATTAGGGTTTAAGAGAAGTGAAAGGAAAGATTGATTACGTTGATCGTTTGGGTTCATATGAAGATTTCTTGGAGATCATTTTAGCCCATTCTTTCTTTCTGAATAAATTGTTCTGCTATTCTTTTGCATGTAACTCTACTAGTAATTAGACCAAGAATCGGACTTTTTGGTATGAAAGTGAAACACTGTCTGTAATTTTGCAGTTTGGTGCATTTCCAGTCTTTGTTGTTGATGGTACTCCTTCGCCATTGAAATCTCAGGCAAGGCTGACACGGTTTTACCGTTCTACCATTGATTCTTCAACTTTGCCTGTAGCTGAAGAAGGCATCACTGCAGAGAGGAACCGGACATTTTCAAAATGTGTTCAAGAGTGTGTGGTTGGTTAATTGATTCTTCTATCATGACTGTTCTTATCAATGTGTTATGGTTGTCTATGCATTTTTGCATTGAATCCCCTTGTGGCTGCTGAGAAATCTGGAGTTAGTATGTTCCTGAATAGTTTCGTACAAGATAAAAGTCCCTTGTGTATATAATTAATTGTGTTATATTTGAAAATGTTGAAAAGAAACTCTACACATTTTCTCCAAATAGATATTGGACATGTTCTCTTTTTCATTTGAGTCCCAGAAGTTATGCAATTGAAGTTCTTTGCTTCTCCTACATCTTTAGGTATATAAATGGAGCATGAATTACTTGTTTAATTTTTCTTTTACTGTGTCCGCTTGTCATATCAAATCAGACTAATATTATGCCATGAAAATAGGAAGAAGGTATCACAATACGTATGCTTTGCCATCAGAGAGAGGTCAGAATACTTGCAACGAAGGAAAGATAAAGGAGCAAGAAAGATAAAGTATTATGTCGTTGGTTCAGCCTTTTGCTAAATTTGCATCCTAACTCAGACTTAACATTTGCTGAATAAGTTGTAGATTGTATGAGCAATAATAGTTCCATCTTATTTCTTGATCAATTATTAATACTCCCTCATTCTTATATTGGAGAATCTATTGTGATTTATTTATTGTGGTAATTGCTTCTTTGGATGCATTATCTGATAGATTGGTGTTATTATGTTTTCAAAAATGACTGTACTTTGTAGGAATTGCTTGAACTATTTGGGATGCCTGTTCTAAAAGCAAAAGGAGAGGCTGAAGCACTGTGTGCACAATTAAATAGTGAAGGTTATGTAGATGCATGCATTACAGCAGATAGTGATGCATTCCTTTTTGGGGCTAAATGCGTAATAAAATGCATCAGGCCCAATACAAAGGTAAGCCCTAGTAGGTTTAACCAATATGACTTTTTTTTTTTTTTTTTTTTACTTTTTCCTAAAGTGCTCATTAGATTTATGAACTTGATAATGCAGCAATCTAGCTGTTCACATTGGTAATCTCACATTTTTATAATCTCTCTGTAATTTTCAATAGTATTTATAGCAGCAGTTTGAAGTTATTGCAACAATCAAATTCTCACTTTCAAATTTTCTCTCAAAAGTAATTTTTTGTTTTTAAAAAAATATTTTCATCACGTTGTCCTCTAAACTTGCTTAAAGTTGTCATTTTTACTGTGAGATCTCTCTAATTGTTTATTCTTATTAGTAGCTCCAATGTCCTTACAGTTTTGCAGGTTGCACATCCAAATAAGCAATTAGAACACTCATGGTTTTTTTTTTTTTTTTTTTTTTGGGGGGGGACAGGTAAGAATGATGTTGTGTTCATTTTGATTTATTCTTCTTGCCATATCAACACATGCATCATATTGAGAGAGTTGTTATGAGCTTATATCTTTTTTTAACATTCTTATTATATTCATGTTTGCTTGGCTGAAGTTAGCAACTAGCTCTCTGCAGTAGTAATTGTCAATACAAGGTTCTGGCTGAAATTTCTTATTAGAAAGAAAATAAAAGATGTGCATAACAGTCAGCAATACCTCAGATAATGAATTTTGGAATAGTTATGTGTAGCCAGTGCGAGAATCTCAATATTATGGATTCTTATGTTTATGTTTCAGTTAGTAACTCTGAGAATCTCATTGTAAGCAGGAACCATTTGAATGCTACTGTATATCAGATATTGAAGCTGGTCTTGGGCTGAAGAGGAAGCACTTGATAGCCATGTCTCTTTTGATAGGAAATGACCATGATTTAAATGGAGTACAAGGAATCGGGCTAGATACAGCTCTTCAATTTGTCCAGAATTTTTCTGAAGATGAGATATTAAATATGTATGCTCTTAAATTGGACCAAAGATCAGTGCATTGTTATTTTTAATCTTAAAGATATCTTTGGTAAAGCGATATTGAGTTAAGAAATTGACTATATTTCTTAAAAATGAAATTTCTTGTAGTTTACACAAAATAGGCAATGGTGATATTCCGCAATATTGGGGTGATATTAAATCTACAGAGGATGCTGTATCCCATTCAGATGAAAGCATGCCAATGATAAAATCTTCACATTGTTCCTTCTGTGGGCACCCAGGCACAAAGAGAGCTCATTTTAAGTTTTCTTGTGAATACTGCATTAATGATAATAACGAGGGATGCTTGAAAAAGCCAGATGGATTTAAATGTAATTGCTCCCTCTGCAATAAGGTACAACTTCACTGACCCTGCAATTAATTTTGTAGGGTGCTTATATGTTGAATCAATAGCTGGCAGTTTCATCTCCCATATCCTATTTATTCCTTGTATCATACTTCGAACTTGCAAATCTTTTAATTTGTATTAAACTTTGTTATCTATTCTTTAAGATAACTTCATGTATTTGAATGACAGAATCGAAAAGAAAAGGAACAAAAGAAACATGAAAATTGGTGGATTAAAGTTTGCAACAAGATTGCCTTGGAAACAAACTTCCCAAACAATGAAATTGTTACAATGTACTTGTGTGAGAATAATGGTAGCTTTACAGGTATATTTCATAGTTGTCAATCCCTCCGTGCAGGCATTATGATATTCATTGCCCTTTCTATGTGTTCCGCTGGCTTTATTATGATTATTATGCAAGTCTCAGATGAAACGATTTCACTCTTTACCTTTTGAACAGCTATTTTTCTCCTTGTTTTTATAACCTTTATGGCACTGCATGTACTTGGCATTCTGGATCCATGCTCCAGCGTTTATCTTCTTCTTCTTTTTTTTTTTAAATTGAATGGATTTTATCTGTTTATCCTTAGTTATGGGTGGAGGGATCATTGATAGGATTGCTATTAGATGCCTGAAATTCAAGTTTGCATTCCTTAATAGTTTTTAACTGCAAAGGAAGGCATTGGTTTTCTTTTCTTAAACTAATTCTATACAAACTATTGCCTATTTTGAATTTTTGTGCAGCAACTGATGGCCTTTCTATATCATGGGGTAGCCCAATGACTGAAATGCTAGTTGATTTCTTGGTTTTCCATCAGCCCTGGCAGCCATCATATATTCGGCAAAAGATGCTTCCTATGCTGTCCACTATATATTTGAGAGAAATGGCCACAAATCCAGTACAGACTTTGTTGTGTGGGCAATATGAATTTGATTCTATTCATCGTGTGAAGATAAGATATGGACATCAATCCTATGTGGTCAAGTGGAAGAAGGCTGCTTCTGCAAACAGTGGTGTTAAGTATACAGCCCCTGTTGACTCTGATTTGCATCTGGAAGAAATCATGGAAGCTGATGAACCCAGTGATCTGCTCGATGAGTCCAGTAGTCCCCAGATTTATGTTGATGGAGGTTGCTGGTTTTTGCTGACAGATGAAAACATGAAGCTTGTGCATTCTGCTTTTCCAAAAAAAGTAGACCACTTTTTGCAAGAAAAGGTATGTGCTTTCGGTTAATTTGTCAATCCTCTTCCACCACCCCCCCCCAACCCCCCAATTTTTTTTTTCCTTACTATCGGATTCTATATTAGATATGTTGGAATCGATCGTAGGCTTTGTAGAAATGAGACCACAGTGCCTAGCATTTACTGGTGGATTAGATATTCCTTTAAATCATTATTGAAATTTAAATTATATTCGACTATTAGCCAGCGACGGTGGAAATTGTTGAATAGTCAGATTAAACTGATCATAAATAAGGAGGTTCCTCCCCCCATTAAAGATGTCTAGAATATGATGGCTCTACCAAGGAGCAATTTTATCTTTACCGAAATTCTAGAACAGAGGGTGTTATGAGGGCCTGACATAATAACAAAAGATGCTTGTTTTTCCTGGTTGAGTTTTTCCCTGTGAGATTTGGTAAATGAAAATTTATTATCAAGTAATCAAGTTGTTGACAAACATTAAATAACTCTTTATGTTGTCTCCATCATTGTTGTGGTGGTTCTTGTTGCACCAATGACACTCAGAAATCAAGAGCCTCTGAAACTGCTGTGTTATTATCCTCTTTGTTCTTTAATTGACAGGAGCTAAGAGAGTTGAAAAGAAAAAGGACTTCAAGTTTGAGATCTGAAGAGTCCAATGGGAAGTTAGAATCACCAAAATCAAAGGGGGGTCAGCTGAGTATTACTGAATTTTATCGTTCAGCCAAAGTACAATCCCAGACAAAATCAGGTGCAGATTTGGCCAAGGATTCCAATTGTCAGGTTGATCGGATATCAAGGGAGAACAGGAGAGTGTCAAATCCCAAACTTTCCAAGTCTGTGAGGCGTAGTCTTTTGTTTAACTAAGACAATTTGCGGTTATGGGTTTCCTGGCCTCTGATGCTAGGAAAGTGTTAAATTAAGTTGTTAAGTTATTCTCTTATTGCGTATGAGTAGCTTGTAATTTGTAATTAAATTTAAGGAGTAGATATCATCTGGGGCCCTTTCTTCCTCTATCTATCTGTATTTTTCCTCTCAATGGTTTGTTCATCTAGTTTGTGTTAATATGGTTGATGCTACCTTGGTTCAGCAAGTGAAAGTGCTCTAAATTACAGTGTATTGATTTATGCAGTGATTGTGATTCTTTGATTTGAATCTTTGCATTAACTTTTTGAATTGGTGAATATTAAATTGCAATCCAATGTTTTGCTGTCTGTGGAATATCATGAAAACCCATTTGTTGTTGCCACAATTCTCTCTCTCTCTCTTCCCCCCTTTCTCCCTCACTCTCCTCTGCAGAGAAACGTAGGCAAGAATTGCCCTTTTAGGGTGGCAGCAGTCTTGCTAATTACATTGATCTCCAGCAGACATAACAATGTTCGATATTGAAAAAGAATCAAAATGCGCTTGTGTGTAATGCTGGAAGAATATCATCTCAAGTTTGCAAACTCTACGGCGTTAAAGAACTCAATGCATTGCTGTCCTACAAAATTGGGCAGGCGAGAGATATGCACCAAAGGTAACTTATTTGAGGTAAGTATTTATGTATTCCGTTTGAAAGATATTACAATGTCACTGATATGGACAACGATTATCAAGTGATGTGGACTCTCGTAATATTTGATATGGCAATTGTTATGGAAATAAATGACTTGTCAGATAGACATTTGACTATAGGTTGACATTTTTACCATGTAAGTCTTTTTTTCTTTATATAGTGGTCCCTAATCAATTATGCAATATTTAAATCGGAAAAGAGGATACACAGATCACTCACCAAGTCTTATGTCATCTGTTGCCATATGCAAAATCACTACTCAAATTTCAATTGCAGTTGCAAGTTTTCTTGTTACATTTGGCAAAACTATAGATGTAACCGACTGAAGTGAAATAAAATACTTTTATTCAGAAATATATAATTACATGCCTAGTCATATATCTGCTGAAAACATTTCTAGGAATACAAAAGATTTTGCTTGAGAGCTGTCTCAGATTGTCTGCTCTCATGAACAGTGAGAAGGCAATTTCAGTTGAATCTGGTAGAAGTGCTATGCTACCACCAAGAGGTATTAGTGTCTTGATCGTGGATGGTGACTCTACATGTCTTGTGATTCTATCAAAAATGCTCCGCTGGTTTGGATATGAAGGTATATCTTTGAGTTTTATTGTTTTTCTCTTTTATATTGCTTCTCTCGTCAGAATCTTTAGATATTAAGTAGATAGCTAATATATTTTTCTCCGATCTAGATTCTTGATGATTTACTAACTGATATTTTTCTCTGATCTAGTTTGCAATTTACTAGCATTTATATTTTTTCTGCGATCTAGATGCTTGGCAGTTTACTAGACTTGACGGATTGTTATACCCTAATTGGGGCTTTGATGTCTGGGATACTTCTTTTTCTCCTTAAACTCAAGGTTTGCTGTCGATTGTTGTTAAAAGATAAAAGTGAAAATCCTCACATCGGATGCTGGATTGGGGAAGCATCCAATTATAGTTCTTTGTGTACATAGTGGCATGGTGCATATGTTATGGTTTGTGCTTACAAATATAGTCATTATCTAATAAGGGATCCTGCACTTTAGATAATGACTATGTATATTATCTTCTGTCCTTTTTTCTCTTTTTTTCGGGAAGAGGCAGACAAAGCCCTCAGTTGAGACTCTAATAGTGACTATTTTGCTCACCTTCATCTTTTTGCAAAATGTTCTAACTCTGCCTTAATCCGCAGTCTTGACTGCTAAACGAGCCGCTGATGCATTTTGCATTGTCCGGGGATGTGCAGATGAACTCGATATTATCCTAGCAGAGACTCACTTACCTGACATGGATAAATATGAACTGCTTGAAACAGTAAGAGAAATGTCAAAGTTGCCAGTTATCTGTAAGTAATACCAAAGTCCAGTTTTGCCATCAGTATTCAGTTAAATAAAATTTGCAATTTGTTCTTTCTCTGATGATGTTTTCTTTTAATTCATTTCCTAAACATAGTCATGTCTGCCAATGACAATGAAAATGACATGCTAGGTGCCTTGTTCAAAGGTGCTGATTTTTATCTTGTGAAGCCAATCAGCATGAGCGATATAAAAAACCTTTGGCAGTTTGCATTCATGAAGAAGACAGATAAAATGGTCGCTACTGAAGAGGTTAGTAGCATTTCATCAGATGATACAGATAATCATAGACTTCCAAACAAATGGAAGAAGTGTCATAAGGATCCCCAAAGGAAAGAATCAACAGCATTGGACAAAAGTGTAGGGGAAGTCGATGATGATGCATCAGTCCCAAAGAAGCCAAAATTAACTTGGACTAGTGAGTTACATAATAAATTCTTGCAAGCTGTCAGAGTGCTAGGCATTGATGGTAAATAAAATAGGTTCTGGGTTTGAGTTCCACAGAGTGACTCACTGTATTTTTGACGATTGGTAATAATGGTAACTGATCTATTTTCTTGTTTTGTTTTCAATTTAGGAGCACATCCAAAGAAAATACTGCAGCATATGAATGTCCCAGGACTAAAGAAAGAAAATATTTCAAGCCATTTACAGGTGTGTACTCTGAAGATAAGTGACTTCTGTGATTTCTGGAATTATATTTTATCTCAAGTGTGAGCATTTGCAAATATTTTTCACAATTTCCACTTCAATATAGCTATAAAAAAAGATTTGAGGTTTAGTGACTTCAATACAACTATAAAAAATATTTGGTGTGACAATAATAAAGTTTTCATGTACTATGATCTTTGCAGAAATATCGCCTCTCCTTGAAACGAGAACAAGATGCAATAGGAAAGACAGGGAACAGGGATTACAGTGAATCACAGGTTGCATTGTGCAATTTTTCATCAACAGTCAATATCCAAGAAGGATTATTCCAATTTCCGGAGATGCAGACCATGACTACGTGTCATCAGCCAGAATTTGGAATCCAGGAGCAGAAGAATGATGTCAATTGTTGCATCCTTGTGCCTTCTGTTGGTTCTATACATTTCCTTAAAAATGGAGGGTGGAGTTCTAGTGATGCATCAGATTGTAAATACGAGCAATTGGCACCAGCCATTAACCAGCTAGATTTTTCTTATCCCTGTTCTAGTCATGCAGGAATTGGAATCATTAGCAATGGTAAGTTGGCAGGTTTCCATCAGATGGTAAAGTCTAATGGGGAAGAATTTCTTATTGGAAAAACGTCTTCCTCCATTAATGTAGATTCTGGCTTAGATATTGGAATGCAAGTTCCTTCGTCATTAACTCAACAAGAAGAAAAAGACCAGCAGTGGCAAAAAATTTTCCTGCCTGCTCCAGCACCGCTGTATCCAGAAGAATATGATGTACATGGTGCTGGAAAAGTAGAGCTTGATAAGTTGTTTGATATGGAAAAGGTATCGACTCAATTATTCCTCGATAAGAATTTTGATGATATCTGGTAGATTTTGTTATTTTGCTTACAGTTTATTAAGGGCTCTCTCTGAAACTTCATTCTGGTTTAATCTCGTTGTGTTTTCCTTTTTCTGTAGTGACAAGGCTATGAACTTTGAAATTAGGTGCGGGCATCAGGGTTTCCTGGATATTGAATTCTGCCATAAAGAAGGTGCAGGAAAGGATCGATAGTTTATCTATTTTTGTGGTTGTTTCTGGCTTAAGACCTTTGTGTGTATAATAATAACACGGTGGCTTCTCAATGCTGCCAATGCTGTGACTGATTTTCTCAGACTGTTAAACGTAGTCTGTGTGAATTTGGTAAAACTTTATTAATATCATTGTCTCCGGTGATGAATCCCTCCAGTAGGGTATTTATTTGTCTTACAATTTCTCAAGTCAATTTATTTGTCAAATGGTAGAGGCATTGTGTTTATATTATATGGGGTCCACGGGTGGGGTTGATGGCTTGTCTGTGGGTTTCAGAGGAACGAATATACCAAGATGGGTGAGTTAGTCATGTAACTCTGATGTAAATCTCTAACTGAACGGCAAGTCGTTTACGTTATTTGACGGATCCTGGTGACGTGGTGCTGTCAGATGTACGGGTTGTCATCGGTAACTTTGACGAGAGAAATCGAAGAACCCAAAAAAAAAAAAAAAAAAAAAAAAAAAAGAGGGAAGTATTTGCGAAGTCATTTTTTATGTAGAGACTAACTTCTTTTCGCCGATGAGATTGTCACAAACGCTTGTCAGTTGTCGTCGGTAACTTTGACGAGAGAAACCAAAGAAAAAAAAAAAAAAAAGAATTTGCCAAGTCATGTTTTTGTATAGACCGACTTGTCGTTCATCAAGGAGATTATCACATTTATTTGGTTATTATTATTTAGCAAAGTAAATTTAAGGACACTTTTCTCTTTGGATTGAAGAATAGAGAGCGAGAGCATTTCTTCGGTGACAGGCAGGCAGAACCAGAACAGACATAGGATAGCTATGACCGTATCCACTTTATTTGTCTTCCAAAATCCTCTCCTACCAAAGTCAACACTCCCGGCGCACAGTAGCACCGCCGGCGTACAACAAAAGGCAGAATCTGCATGCATTGTTTGCGCAAGAAACAAAGACGACGACTATCACGCAACTATTAAAGCCCTCAACTCCAAAGGCCGTTTCCCTAGAAAATCCCTCGGACAGGTCTTGTCTGTAACTTGCCTAGTTCATTCAACGAGGACATTTGTCGAATGCTTAGTAGGCATTATTTATTTATTTATTTTGCAGCATTACATGTTAAATTCTGAAATAAACGATCAGCTTGCAGCCGCCGCGGCCGTTCAAGAAGGTGACGTCGTGTTAGAGATTGGTCCTGGAACCGGTTCTTTGACTAATGTTCTGTTAAATGCTGGCGCCACTGTCCTGGCCATTGAGAAGGTTACAACATCTTTGCGAATTGTTATTGTTGACAGATATGGTTATGAATTTAATTTTTATGAATTTCGTTTTCGTGAGTTACAGGATCAGCATATGGTTGGTCTTGTGAGAGAAAGATTCGCAAGTACAGACCAGTTCAAGGTGAACTGTACTTGTTATTTGTAGCTCTTGGTGTTTGTTGTAAGCTTAATTGCTTCAGTATGATTGAATTGTGCTAGTTTGAATTCTTTATTTCGCTAATTAAAATCTGTAGGTTCTGCAAGAGGATTTTGTCAAATGTCACATCCGCTGCCATATGTTGTCACTGTTCGAAAGAAGAAAGTCTAGCTCGGGGTTTGCAAAGGTGAGAATAGTTACAAATTCCTTCACAAATGTTATCTCCTAAATTTTTGCAGTCATCAAGTGGTGCAGTAAACATGTTTACTATGCATTATCTACGCTTGAACACAAGGTGATGATATACATGTAGCAATAATATTTTATGAAGTAAGGTTTATACGCACATACATGGTTTAAGATCCAGAACATTCTTTCAAGTATCTTATTCGACATATGTCCATCTGGAAATGAAATTCTCTTCCTTTGCTCCGGTTAATCATTAGTTTCTCAAATATATTCATTATTATTTATTCTGGATAACCGTTTTCTTCTTCGCAGGTGGTTGCCAATATACCCTTCAATATAAGTACAGATGTAATCACGCAACTTCTTCCTATGGGTGACATTTTCTCTGAAGTTGTTCTCTTACTTCAGGTTGGTGTTGATAATGCAATACTTCAAGAGTGCTGTATTTGTCATTTAATAATACTTCAATCCCTTTGTCTAGCTCAATGGTCTATAACTGTTAAAGTAACTGGCAGCTTTAAGTTATTTTTTCCCGTTTTCTTATGATAATTAAAAATTTACAACCTTACTGGAGCAGGGAGAATGAAAGCCTGAACATAGAATGTCATAGATTTCAAAGTGCTCTATTGGTTTATTGAAATTATAGAGATGATTATATTTGAAAATTGAAATGAATTATTCTCTGAATTGAGAAAAGCTTTACGAAATAATCACCTTGTACTTTGACAGATGTTCCTTTAGTGTGTTAAAGCTTGACCTCTGATTTGTGGTTATATTATAAACCTTTCAACTTTTTTTTTTTTTGGGGGATAAAATAAACCTTTCTACTTAATGACTGATTAAATTAAATTTTAGGAAGAGACAGCCTTGCGCTTGGTAGAACCATCCTTGCGTACGTCTGGGTACCGACCCATCAATATCCTTGTCAATTTTTATTCAGGTAATAATGCAGCATATTACTAATTCAATGATTTGCAATGAACTATTGCTGATCGGACCTAAGACTCTTATCTTTTTCATGGAAACGACATGACTTTAAATGATGAAATATTCAAGTTAACAGAATTGGTTCTGCAGCATGTTTATTAATAATCAAAATACATGGTAAAAAGTAATGGTTAAATGAATTGTCCTTACTGATTTAGATGGAATGACAGGACAACTTTAGGTACATATAGTCCCTGGAAACCCGCCTTTTTCTAGTAGATAGTGATTCTTTTGGCATCTTATTCACCTTGTAGTGGCTTGGTCCGTCTAACTCAGATTCTCTTTTTCAGAGCCTGAATACAAATTCAAAGTCCCAAGGACAAACTTTTTCCCTCAGCCCAAAGTAAGTAGTTTAACTTGCCATAAGTGCCAGTACATGTTTGTCTTATATTTACCTTCCATCCAAGAATACTAAGGAGATTTTGCATAAATTGTTGTCCCGAAATTGTGCTGAGATTGCTTGAGTTGCCTATAAATACAGCTTGATACCAGTTAATGTTGTCTACTTCTTCATCATGGAGTTAAAATTACTTATCAGGCCATGCCTGATTGACCTAAGTAAATTGTTCTTCCTTTCTTTAGTGGTGCTTGCTTTGAAGATATTCCATGTTGTTCAAGATGTCTATCAGTTGAAATTAAAAGCAGGATGTTTATGATTCTTATTTTTAATAAACCACCACTTTTTGCTCTTTATGCTTGTGTAGGTTGATGCAGCTGTTGTTACATTCAAGCTGAAGCAAGCTACAGAGTATCCTGCAGTTACCTCCACAAAGAGCTTCTTTTCGATGGTTGTCCCAATTTTAAGTGTGCTCCAGTTTAAGCTTTTAACCATGGCATCAAGCTTTCCTGATCATATTGCCCTCCTTGTCAACAACAATATCTTTTTACCTTCTATTTTTCTTGATGCTGACATTCAGTAGAATTAACTTTTAAAACTTAGGGAAAGATTAAACATGTCTTCCTAAACTGATTTAATGAATAAGTTTTTCCAGCTAATAAATATAGTGACGTGACATTGTTCTCTACGGATACAGGTCAGTTCCGCATTTAATGGAAAACGAAAAATGTTGCGGAAATCACTCCAGCACTTATGCACATCCCTTGAGATTGAGAAAGCTCTTGGAGATGTTGGACTTCCAGCTAACGTATGAATTATTGATCTGCGTCAATCATTCATTTCGCCCTACCTTTTTCCTTAAAAAAAGAGGGTCACTGGTTCAATTATTTGTTTGTTCTAAGTTTCTGCCATCTATTTACTTAAATGTGTTCTTTCAACCATTCATGCAGTCAAGACCAGAGGAGCTAACGTTAGATGATTTCGTGAAGCTTCATAATTTAATTGTACAGATATAGTGTTCGTTCAGGTATACAGACACGTTGGACTCTCCTACCTTGTACAGGCTGCTGCAGATTACAAATTTCCAAATCACACCACTGTCAACAGAATATACAGTATTTATGGAGCACAATCTGTTAGTTATGGCAGTGGTTCTCTTTGAAGAAAAATGCGGGTCAAGGTTCTTCTCCTTTCTCTTTTTCCAACTTTGAGAGTCCACCACAGGATGGATGTGCATTGGAAGATCTGTGTAATAAGCAAACTGTACAGTGATAATTAATCTTGCAATATAGAGGTGTTTAGGAAGCAACGTTTATGCCAAATGTATGAAATTAGAATAAACATATATTTGTGTTATTTTTCGGAATGCACTTTAACATTTGAGAACGGAAGCAGACATTTTATCAAAATTTAAATGCAAATGGGGTTTAAGAAGAAGAAAGAAATGAATTTTTGGTGATTCAACATGTTTGTAATAATTAATATATCTGTCTGGATGCTGTAAAATAAGATGAATAAACAACAACAAACTTATAATTGATAGAGAGAGAAAAAGAAAACATCCCTACAAATCTTAAGTTGAAAGGCAGTAAGGTATATAATATTGCCGTACAAGTCACTATTGTTTCTCGAATTTTTTTTTTCTGCAGCTCTCAGCTCAGCCATGGAACTGATAGACGAGATCCAGAGCTCTCAACTTAGTCCCATTAGGATCAAATCCATAAGCATTTGGTCCACCGAGAAAGCCGTCTTCATACAGCCGATTTTCCTCAGCCGCCGCCATAGAAGACGGAGAAAGCGGACGCTTGGCCCTCTTGTTCTTGATAAAACAATTTCTCATCCTCTCCTCGACCTTGTCGATTGTAGTCTTGGAGTTTTCTTCTTCTTCGTGATCACCCACTTCCATTGGATCGCAGTCGCCGTCGCCGCGAGTGGCAGAAGAAGAAAGGGAGTTTTCATTTTCAGTGGCTTGTGTAGGCAATTGAGTATTGGATAGAAAAGAAGAAAGATTATGATTGGCCTGTTGGAGGTAAGAATAAATTTGCATACGATGGGTTGCGTCAGTAGTGGCTGGCAATTGTTTCGCCAAAAGGGTCGCCCGTTCAAGTGACAGTATCAGCTCTCTGTCGGTTACCGGCGGCAGTGCCTCTGTCTTGCTTTCGTCCGTGTTCATGTTCATTCTTTCCAGAATTTTCTTTTCTTTGATTCTTCTTCTTCGCAAGTTGTCCTGTTATCGAGTTATGGCATGAGTCTGAAGATTCCGAAGAGCTAACTGAGATTTGGATTCTTATGTTGTCTAAGCAGCGGTACCTTGCCACTGTCGAGTAGCGCGAACTGCGGCTTGGGCATGTACTATGTGGTTCAATCAGAAAGCCTTACGCCTGTCTTTTTCCATTATTTTTATACCACTTATACAAATGATTTTCTATGTTTTTATATAAATTAAAATTTTGAAATTATATTCATTTTCCTTTTTAAATCATTGCAAGAATGAAGCCAAGCCCTTTTCAAGTCTGCCGATGCGATTCATTTCTTGAATCAGCTTTTCTCTAGAATCTGGATTGCAAAATTGTTCAAAACCAGCCACAGCAAACAAGTTTTACATAGCTCTGGCCGGATGGTAGCATACACAAACAGAGCTTCAGCCTGTATAAAATATACCTGTATAAAATATACATACATACTTTAATCCAAGAAACTTCATTTTTAACGCACGCCTACACTTTCAACATTCGAAGATAGCCATCTATTATTGAGAGAGCAGATGAACGGTAACCAGAGCCAAAGAGATTGTAATGATTCAAGTAATGATACAACATGTAGAGATCTCTCCTTTTTTCAAAGCCCGGTTGTTTGGGCATGACCTGGTATGAAAAAAAGCACAAATGAGGAGACTGGGAAAGAGAAACCGATGCAACTAGCAGCAACACGCAAGTGTCTGTAGGCTGTGGATGGAAAATTCAGGGAAAAGAAACAACGAATGAAAGGAAGACAGTCACGTCAATACCAATCGGGCCTTGTAAACGATCATATATACATTGCTAATCAGTGCATTCATCAGTATGCATCTTATTTGTATGGAATACCTCAAAATAAGAATTGTAGAATGATCCGCCGAAACCAGCACACCATGACATTCCAAATTCAGCCTCGTTATGTCCGTCTGTAGAGGAAGATAACCAACAAATATAGAGAAATCAGTAATTTATGAACTCATGCTGTCAGTGCTTTGAGTTATTCAATGAATGCCTCTTAACAGGAAAGATTCTCCGGACTTAACAGTAACATGCTGGGTCAAGTATAACAGGCTCCCCATTTTTGTCAGAGCTGATATTCCCACTCCACAAGTCTCCATGCAGCAAGCATGGCTCTATATTGACCCCTTCAAACAGAGGTGCCAAGTTCTTCATCAGTCTCTGTCCTGTTAACAATGATTGAGATAAGCATTATTTTAACTAAATAGAAAGTGCCATAAAAAGATGGCACTGTCACAAGATCAATTACCTTTTTGGTAAATAGCTGAATCACCATACTGGTCTAATGCTAACTTAAGCTGGTAACCTAATCTATGCTCGGCATAAAACTTAATCCAATCAGATGTCCATTTGTTTATCTGCGGGGTACTAAAAAGGCCATGCAGATCAATTAGTCAGAATTGAACCAGTTATCAAATTTAGCCAGTCTTGAAATCCTTTGAAACACCATAACTAAATGGTAAACAGGGGGCAAAATTCCACTGAAAGGCACAAACAATATCGATGAACACATTGATCATTGCATAAGAAAGCTATATATATCATCTATCTATCTATTATATATATATTAGAATGACCATGGCCATAAGGATCATACCTCCCAATGGTATTATCAACATCAAAACCAAAACCTTTACTGGACTTCCCAGCTTTATGCATTTCAGCAAGCTTCTTCCCTAACACAGACTGAGGAGCAATTAACAGTTTGGATATCACAAAGCAAAATGGTATTTGCTATTACAATGTTTAAAACCTCCCAGCCTCACCTGATTGCCTCTAGAAGAACCAAACTCAATGAATTCCAAAATGATATATGATCCACCAGTTGGTAGAGCTCCAACCTAAAATACTCAACAATAAGTTACACTTAGATTTGGCCCCAATGACCCCTAAAAAACGTCACTAACTCAAAAATAGTGTGCTCTGTATTAAGATAAACTGAGACTTCCTAACCTGAAACGGCCTAGGTACTCGAATTGTTCTTGTTTCATACATAGCACTGAGACCGCGAGCCTCTCCTTCAAACATAGATGGTCCAATGCTCCTGATTCATCATTTCAACATCATAACATCTTGTAACTCCCTTGACCAGTAGCTTACCATTCAGCAAAGACATTGAGTATTCAACTCATTAAGAGCGTTACATTCATTACTACCTGTTAGTTTTAACAAAGAAAGAACCAGCATCTGTGTCATAACGACTAGCAAGATTAATGCAACCACCACCAACAGGACAAATCTTTGTAATTTGGGTAGCCTTTCCTTCAGAAAGAATCCATTCACGGATGGGGTCATCACTCGATGCTGCCACTGTCATATAGCAAGAACTTGAGTATAATCATTTTCTTTTAACAGACTTTTGCTCACACAAATGACTAGTCTCAAATAAACAATCAAGTTGAGTGTTAGTGCTTAAAACCCATAAATTGGGAACTACAGTAGCTAAAATCAGTATCTAAAGATGATAACAAAAACAGCGAAAGCAAAAATTTTTGCAGCCTGTAAATGAACTTGTTAAGAGAAGCTTACTGGCAAATGGTCTGCGTTTGCTGAAGGAGATTCCAGAAGGAAGAGGAAGAAAAGAGCTGAAAGAAAGAAATCCCACGTGTGTTGTTGCCATCATCTCTCAGTCTCGCAGTCACAGACACTTGTTAGTGGCTTGCCTGTGTGTCGTGTGTTCGGTTTTCATTGGCCTGTTTCCAGACCAACGTTGCGCTGATGTGCACAGTCCGTAGACATGGATCGCGTTTGGTGTCACGGTTAGCGTGCTCCAGTTGAAGGAAGAAGTTTATCCTGTCCTCAGTTTAATTGTTAGCATTTTTTTATATTATTCTGTTTAGTAACAAATGTAATATTTTTATGTCAGTTCACATATTTGCGTGTGGGAGTGTGTGTTTGTGTGATAAGTATGGTTAATATTATTTTTACTATTAAATATTTGCAATTTAGGACTTTAATTTTGTCTTTTTGAATCTTAGAATTTAAGAGTGTGTTTGCTATATATTACATTTGTTATTTTTCGTTTTAAAAAATACAAAATCAAAAAATACGTTTGGCTAGGATTGATAAGGACTAGTTTCTATTTGTCGTATAACCTAGCTCATCAAAAAAAGGTTCATATCAGACTCGGCCTGAACTCAGATGAATTTGAATAATTTAGATTAGGTTTAACCCGTATTGGATGAAATTAAATTTAAAATCTAAATAAAATTTTTTAAATCTAAATGTATCTTCTCAATTTAAGTGAACCAGTAAATTTGGAATCTGGACTTAGATGTTTTAATTTTTATATTAGTTTTTTTAATATAAATATAAACAATTGAAGGAAAAAATAGTTGTGCCCTAGTTTTGTTTTCATAGCCGCGCCGCCAAAGTCAAGTATTTCCTCATCAAATCACCGTGAATCATCTGTGTTCTTCATCTTCACCGCTAAAACCCAAATCAAATCGATGATGGTATTACCAAAGACCGTGGTACAGTCGAGAAGAAGAAGGCAAATAAGACCCATCCTGAACTAGGTCTATCTCGATATAGGTATCTCTAGCAAGGCCATGGGCATGATGGACACTTTCGTCAATGACATGTTTGAGAAATTGCCACAAGAACATAATTTCATTCATTTTAGATTTTAATTAGTGGAAGGGTATTAAATTGTGATTTGATGGGAGCATAAACAAGGCAATTTCAGAACAAGTAAAGGTTATAAATGGGATTTTAATTTTTTTTTCCTTTTAAGATTGTGAATTCGAGAAGCTTTGGTTGAGTGATCTTGTTGATAATAATCCTGGCTTTAGTCATTTAATGTTCATCACTTCATCGTTTATTCCTAACAGGTTGTAGAAAGTCGAGTTTGATAAAAAGTTTTTCAAAGCAAATGAGAGAAATTAGGTTCCAAAAAATTTATCCAGGTTTAAAATCCAGATATTTTCGAATTTAACCCATACTAAACCCGAAATTGAAAATTCCCGGTTTTTTATCTGGATTTGGGAAAAAGAATTGTCATCCGGGTCGAGAATCGGAAAGGCTAAACCCAGACTCACATCTGAATTTTGCCATTCCTAGCACTTCCTCATGTCTTGCCATGTTCATCGTATGCTCCGTGACGTTTTTTTTTTTTTTTTTTTCCCAACTTAGACATGGCCTAACACGTGTCGTGCTAGGCCATTAGCCGCGCCTAAGAAAAACTCATAAGGTGCTTTTTTTTTTCTTTTTTTTTATTTTTAAATGAGCATGCAAAACTGATGACATAACTTTTTCAAGCTCATTTTTTTTTTGTCTATATATTTTTAGTTAAATTCAATAGAATTAAATGTTTAAAATTTAAATCTATATTCAATAATATAAACTAATAATAGTAAGAAAATATAATATTAACCACTAAGTTAAAACCTATGGTATTAAAATTTTATTTTAACACTTAAAAGTACAACAATAGTAATAATGATAATAATATTTTTCTTACGGGTTAAGTTAATTATTAACTTAAACTTATATAAAGTGATAGGTCATAATTCATAATAATATTAATATATACATTTTATAAAATCATAATATTTATAATTTTAGTTATTAAAATTATGATACTATCTATTCATTTAATAAATTATAAACATAAAACAATTAGAATTTAACTTATTATTTTTATAACAAGTTAATAAATTTTAAAAAATAGTAGTCAATATTATTTTAATTTTTTAATGATAATAATAATTAATGTTTTAACAATATAAATTATAATTCTTTATCGTCCATAATTTATGTGTATAAACTTGTTGAGATAAATAAAACCTTTGGTGAAATATTATCTTCTATATTTCAAGAATATCATGTTATATCATCAATAATTAATAACAAAATTATGTAAAAGTTACCTGAATCCATAATGTTGAATTAATCTCTAGGATTATATGGTTAACCTTTTAAATCTACATGTTCTCTTATAAAATCCTTTAATTTTCTCTGTGCTCTCTCTCATGATAGAATATTAGAAAAAGTAGAAAGAATACGTGTGACCTGGAGACCATAACCACTTATATAGATAATATTTTCTTGTTGTCACTGGGTATTCCTAATTATTCTCATCATATAATTAAAATATTATTAGGTTTTTACACATTAAAGGCCTATATCTAATTAGCTACATTAAAGCTCATAATGCTGAAAATCTTAATTGATCACTTTTATTGGGCTTTACTTTATATGAGAGTCTATAATATATAATTATTCACATATAAGTCCAACATTGGGTTAAGGATCTATCAATATTGGATTAAAAATCTAACAATCCTCACTTGAGCTATATATGTAACCTTATAATTATGTTTTGCAAAAATAACCATGTGAGCTCGACTTTACTATCATTACTAGAATGTATATATAATCAATCTAGTCCATCAATGATATCAATATAAGATCAAAGTGACTTTCATTACATCTATCGTAATTCGACCCGTCAATAGTCATTATACCAATACAAGTGAATAATATGAATCATGATGTGGATGTGTAGCATGAAAATTTATGCAATGTGATCTCAGCATACCTATTTCCAACTGGTTCATCTTAAACCTTAGTGAGATCGAATCATACTAAAAGATCAGAGTGTGAATAAAGCAAAACTTTATTTCTATAAAATATAACTCGAAAATATCCATAAACCAAAATAACTGAAAATGTCTATATTTTTAGAGCATTTAAAATCACAAACTCCCACTAAAAATTAAATATACTTAAATGACATGACACCCATAAGAGCAGTGTGCTCATGAAATATCTTGGGTGGCAATCCCTTAGTAAGCGAATTTACAATCATGAAATTTGTACCAATTTACTTAATAGACAATTCCCCACTCTGAACTGTTTCTTTAACAATTAGGAACTTGAGGTTTATATACTTCGACTTTGTCGAGCTTCGTTGTTATTGGAGTACAGAGTGCTCATGAAACATCTTAGATGGCAATCCATTAGTAAGCAAATCCACAATCATAGAATTTATACCAATGTACTTAATAGACAACTTCTTACTCTCAACTTTTTCTTTAACAATTAAGAACTTAATGTCTATATACTTCGACTTCATCAAGCTTCTATTGTTATTGGAATATAGCACTATTGACTTATTGTCACAAAATAACTTAAGTAGTTTATCAATACCACTTACTATACGCAATCCTGTGATAAAATTACGCAGTCATATTCCATGATTAGATGCCTCATAACATACTATAAATTTTGCTGCCATCGTAGAAAAGACTATAAGAAACTGTTCATCACTCTTTCAAAAGATAGCACCCCAGTTAGTAGATAGATGTAACCCGAAGTGAATTTTATACTATCTTAGCATTCAGCAAAATCAGAGTCAATATACCTAACGATCTCAAGCTTAATTGACTTTCGATATGTGTGCATATAGTCTTTTATTCTCTATAAGTATCGTAAGACTCGTTTAGCTACTTTTTAATGGTCTAATCTTGAATTGCTTAAGTATCTGGCCAATATCCCAATGATGTATGCAATATCTGGTCACGTACAAACTTGAACATACATTAGACTTCGTACTGCTGACGTATAAGGAATCTTTTATATTTCTTTTGAACTACTTTGATATAGGTATTTTGTAATAATTTCAAAATACCTCAAGAGTGATCCCAGTGTATCTGTATGCCTAATACAAAAAAGGCATCACCAAGATCTTTCATCTCAAAATTTTTAGTTGGAAATCTCTTTGTTTAATATAATAAGCCTATATCGCTACTGGCAACAAAATGTCATGACATATAAAACTAAAAAAATATATTTGCTCCCACAGAACTTATGATATATGCAATCATCTAACAAATTCATCTTGAAACCAAATGAGATGATCATTTGATGAAACTTGAAATATCATTGTCGAGATGCTTGCTTGAGTCCATAGATGAATTTCTTAAGTTTGTAAATTATATTCTTTGGGTCTTTGGACACAAAGTTTTCTAGCTGTACCTATAAATTGTCCCATCAATGTCTCCATTAAAAAATTCTATCTTCACATCCATTTGATGTAACTCAAGATCGAAATGAGTCACTAATGCTATTATAATCCTCAAAAAGTCTTTTAAAAAAACAAGAGAAAAAGTCTTTTTTGGTCTTAAATATCCATTTACAACTAATAGGTTTAGCATCTTCTAGCAATGAGATAAGATCTCATACATTATTGTCCTTCATGGATTTCATCTCTTCATTCATGGTATCAATCTACTTTTGAGAATTTAAACTTTTTATGGCTTGATGAAAATTGATTAAATCATCTTTCAGCATTTCAATGTCTGTCATATGTTCTTGGAGAAATACAATGTAATCATCTGCCAATACACTTCTCTTTTCTCTAATAGATCTCCTTAGTGGCATAAATTCTCGAGGTGGTAAAGTTTGTTCTTCTAAAACAACTTCTTATATAGGAGGTTCTTTAATATTGCTTTGATTTGTTGTATCTTGTACAAGGTCAGGAATGAGACCCTGATTAATGCTAATAACACCCATGGAAATATCAATATATTTCTCTTCAAAGACAAAGTCTCTAGCCGTATCTCTCCTTGCAAACTTAACATCATTAAAGAACCGAGCATTTCCTAACTAAAAAATCGACTTAATCGTAGAATCATAAAATTTATACTCCCTAAATCGTTCTAAATATCCAACAAAATAGCAATTCACCGTCCTTGAGTTAAGTTTCTTCTTATTAGGCTTATATGGCCTTACTTCAGTTAGATATCCCCAAACATGTAAGTGCTTTAAATTAAGATTTTTTCTTGTCCAAATCTCATAAGAGATTTTAGTAGTCGTTTTAGTTGGAACCCTATTAAGGATAGATGCTGCAATCTTAAATGTTTCTCCCCATAGTGATTCTAATAGGGTAGAATAACAAATCATACTCCTAACCATGTCTTTAAGCATTCTGTTTCGTCTTTCAACAACATCATTCATAGTGGGTAAACTTGATATAGTATACTGGGGGACGATACCGCATTCTTCTATGAATTTAGCAAATAACCTTAGATGTTCTTCACCTGAATCATCATATCTATCATAGTATTCACTACCACGGTCGGATCTGACGCTTTTAATTCTTTTGTCAAGTTGATTCTCAATTTCAACCTTAAAATTTTTAAACATGCACATACATTGTGTCTTTTCTTGGAAGATATATATATAGCCATATCTAAAAATATCGTCTATGAATGTCATAAAATATTATTGACTATTCCAAATAACTGTAGGAAATTACCCATAAATATCTGTATGTATTAGTTCTATAACATCCAAAGTCTTATTGGTTTCAAATTTTCTTTTATTAGTTTGTTTTATCTTGATATAGTTAATACATATATCAAAATCTGTGAAATCTAAAGGGTCAAGAATTTCGTCTAACACAAGTCTTTATTCTCTGTTTGGAGGTATGACACAATCTTCTGTGTCATAATGCAGCTGAATTTTTATTAGTTAATTTTCTCTTTAGACCTTGTGTACTTAAGTGCAAAGATTCATTAAATGAATTAATTGAATCCATCAAATATAGATTGTCATCGCCTGATAAAGATCTTGAGCCTACTAATTTTAAATCATAAAACAAACTAAATTTTTTATTTCTAAATAAACAAGAATAATCATATTTGTCTAAAGTAGGAACAGAAATCAAGTTCTGCCTAAAAGATGGAACAATAAATGTTTCATCAAAATCTAAATAAAAACTTATCTTTAATAATAATATAAATTTTTTAATTACTTCAACTTCAACCTTTTTGTCATCATCAATATAGATGTATCTTTCACCATCATTGGACTTTTTAAAATTCAAAGAACCCTACATAGACACACTGATATAAGCTGTTGCACTAGAGTTTATCCACCATGTGTGTCTACATACCACAATTAAATTAACCTCAGAACAAAACAAATCATGCCTTTTAGCTCCACTAAAGAAACAACAAGCTAGATCATCTAGTTTTTTTTATTGTTTCTTGTAAAGTGCTGTTTTTGCATTTATCCTTATTCATTTTCTTGCCTTTATGCTTTATTAAAATGAAGATTATCAAGAGCGTACTAATTTTTGCCTTTTTACTCTTAACAAATCTTTATTTAATTTGTGCAAGAAACTTCTTAGCTAGAGTTATTTTTTCAATCATTGAGCCTCTAAATGCTTTTGGAATGACCTTCTTCATGATCATAATACACATGCGATTTGATCTCTCTCACTTTTATATTTTTCTTTTATCATCAAGGGTACTTTAATCCATAAGAGGTATGAGAGAATTAACTCTTAATGTAAGATCAAGATCTATGACCATGAGAAATATAGAAAGATTCTCATGCCATGATTTGAAATTAGAGTCATTTAGCATAGAAATTGAATTGATGTTGGTAGTAATACCAGTGGACATAACTGAATAGAGAACAATAAACAAATGAATAATATCATATTAGTCTTTAAAAAAAAATAAATTTAAATAAAGATAAACCTCATCCCAAAATAACGAATACTCTATTAATATTTTATCTTTGGATAAAATATTAACTTGTAAATGATATCTAATTTTAGTAATCAAACACTGATAATAAGAATATGTTAAACAATTAATCTTCATTTGGGTCGATTTATTATTCACATATAAAATCGAATAATTATCACGTGTTTATTATTACAAGTACACATAAAATTCTATTAAATATAGACCTTCCTTTAGGTCAATTGATATTTATAGAAATTACACATACAAAAAATCATTTATGTTTCAAAATAAATTAATTTTCATAAGAGATGTTACTTTTGTGACATGTTATTTTAATTAATTCATTTTAAAATACTTATAAACCAACTAAAATTTAAATTTAAAATTATACCAAAAAATAATTATCTAAAATTTAAAAAATAGGTCAAAATTAGTCAATGGTCAAAATCAAATATCAATATTGATAGTTGATTGATCAACGTTAATAGTTGACCAGGTCAAGGTCGGACCTATTTGAATTGACCTAAACCAAATTCTAAACTAATTTACCAATTAAACTAATCCCATAATTTTTTTAAAAATAAGTTAAATCTTATTTTAATGGGCTTTATTAAAGTTCTAAATTAGTCCTTTAATTTCTATCCATGAGTTCATTATTGGGCCCAAAACTTTAAATTCTCTAAGCTTAAACAAATTTTGGATTTAAAAGCAAAATTTTTATTATTCAATGAGAAAATAAAATTTTACAATGATCTAGGGACCTTGACGATATTATCCCTAAACTCTACCATATTTTTCTTCTTCTCCAAATCGACGGCCATGGCATCCCCTTGCACCAAACCTGCAGATTGCTGTATTGCTTAATGATGTGACCTGATGGTCGCGCCGACTGGAAAAGGAAAAAATCGACCACCACCCTTTTTTTGTTCTTTATTTCTTTATTCCTTTTTTTTTCCTTCTTGATGCAATGGCCTTAGGCAATCGCTTTTATTGGATCCACTGTGGCCGGTGCTTGCTAACAAGGCTGGATGGCTGTGCCTCTCCCAAGACTGGTGGTGGCAGTGGCTACTGCCAACTATATTCTTTAAAACAAAAAGAATTTTTTACTCCTTTTTTATTTTAAATTATAAATCCAAATTTTAAAAAATGTTCTTAAATTAAAAGATACTGAATTTAAGAATACTAACATATTTAATCCTTAATTAAAATAAATTTAATTCTCAATGATTCAATAAAAATTAGTTCTGATACCACTTGTTAAGATAAACAAAACCTTTAATAAAATATTATCTCCTATAACTCAGGAATATCATATTATATCATCAATAATCAATAACAAAATTATAAGAAAACATACATAAATCTATAACGTTAAGTTAATCTCTAGAATTGTGTAATTGGCCTTCCAAATCTATACGTTCTCCTAAAGAGTCTCTTAATTTTCTTGTGCTTTCTCTCTGATGATAGAATATTAAAAAAAAAATTTGAAAAAATACGTGTGACCTGAGAACTATAACCACTTATATAGATAACTTTTTCTTATTGTCACTGAGTATTTCTAATTCTATCCATCATAGAATTAAAATATTATTAGGTTTCTATATATTAAATATTCACATCTTATTAAATACATTAAAGCTCATGGTATTAAAAATCTTAATTAATCGCTTTTATTGAGCTTCATTTTATATGATAGTTTGTAACACATAATTATTTACATATAAATTCAACGTTAAATTAAGGATTCAACAATATTGGATTAAAAATTCAATAAAACTATCCAATAATAATTAAATAAGATTTTAAATAATACAAAATCTGTATTATAACTATTTTACTTGTTTGTGGTATTTGATAAAATTAACATCTATAAAAATAATGATGATGAAAGAGTATTTAAAATATTTAAATATCAAATATTAAAAAAACTTAGTTAATTTATTTCATTATTCTTTTATATTATCTTTAAATTTTCAGATAAACAATCAAATACATTTTTATCAATTTCATTTTCATACATTGTTTTAAAAGATTGAGAGAAACAAATTTCAAATTCACCAAAAATTATTTATTTATTCTTATATTATAAAATAAATTTAAAAATATTATTTAAAGAACAATAGCAAACGCACTCTAATTTTTTATTTTGAATGCAGGTTAGAGTGTAGGTATTGGGCAACGTTTTCTTAATCAGTGAATAAGAAAGTTTTAAAATTCAGAAGATTATTTAATAGTCAATATTTTTGGATTGTGGATAGGGAAGACTCATGAAATGATCTTAAAAAAAATTATTTAAATTATATTTTATGTAATTTATAATTTATATTTTTTTAATATTTTTTATATCCCTCAAGATACATAAATATTAATTATTAAATATATATATTACTGTAACGTAGCAGCTCCGAAATGCTGAGCAGTTGACTTCACTTTCTTTCTTTTGTAAATTGAAATCGGTAAGCAGCAGTTCTGTTGTGACCCTTGAACTTGAAAGTTGAAATGGCGGATCCAGTTGTCCACAGTCTCCATCAAACTGAACCCATAAAAGAAATCGCCATAGATTACACACCGGAAGCATGCACTCACTGCGCAGACTCCAATTCAATCACACTCACCTTCGATCACCGCGGCGGAGCCAGGTGGCGATCCACCACTCGCTTCCTCTACGGCACCTTCAGCTCCCTCATCCAGTGCCCCAGAGGCAACACTAGTGGCCTCAACTTCAACATCTACCTTTCTTCTCTAGAGGGTGACAAATCCCAAGATGAAATCGACTTTGAATTCCTTGGCAAGGACAAGACTATCGTTCAAACGAATTATTATACTACAGGTATGTTCGTTTATTTATGAACCTACGTGCCCATTCATCAGATACCTACCTTGCATATCATACCCATCAACACTTTTACATTTTAGTCCATCTGGATTCTTATTTATTTATTCAATGTAAGTGTAATTGTAAATTTGTATTGTAGGAACCGGGAATAGAGAGGAGATTCATGATCTGGGGTTCGATTGTTCTGATGGATTTCACGAGTACATGATCAAGTGGGGTCCAGATTTGATCCAGTGGTTCATTGATGGGAAGGTGGTGAGGAGAGCTGAGAGGAACGAGGGCGAGGGGTTTCCCAATAAACCAATGTTTCTGTATGCTTCAGTTTGGGATGCTAGCTACATTGATGAGGCCAGGTGGTGTGGGCCCTACGTGGGCTGTGATGCACCTTATGTTTGCCTCTACAAAGACATTCATGTGCCTGTTGGCACTGCCAGTGCGGTGGAGTGCCCTTGTGATTCTTGATCTGGTGAGTGGAGTATTTGAGTTGTTCTGATGGTTCTTGAGATTTTGTTCTTCCATTTACAATGTGTTTTAATCATTTGGATTTGGTTGCTGTTCCTACCAATTAATTGTATCTTAGCAATTTCAATCTGTTATACTAAATTGTTGAATGTGTAATCTGATTTGCTTTCTTGTTTGGTGATGTCACTGTCCCAAGCATCTTCTGTATGCTTGGTGTTGCCACTTTCTTGAAATATTTAAGCAATAAGATGTGAACTTGCGATTCTGATGTGTAGAGCACAATAACTGGACAAATGTCTATGGAATCTGTCATTTTAGTATAGCGCCACTTCCAGATATTTTTGTCTGCTTAAATTGAAATTACTTGCAAACTGGAGTTTTAAAGGAATGACACTTTATGCCTTGTTTGGGGGCATATTAATGTTCATGGAGGACTTTAGATGACTGATTGGGGTGGGGATTCCAGAGATAATAGTCATTGCATGTTTTGGAAATTAGCTTAATATCAACTATTCATATGCTTTTAAATGACTTGGAAAGTCATTAGAGACCTACGTCAGTCTTGACTTGTGTGTTGAGCATTTTGTTATAGTTGAGCTTTTGCAGCAAAAACTCAAAAGATGGCCAAAACAGTGTTCTTTTTCTTGGATCTGTCAGTCTTTTCTTTCTCCCTATCCTCACATTTACAGCATGAATTCAAAAGGATACTTTGGAAGTGAAACCGTGAGTTCAACATTTTCACCTTTTAATTCCTTCAACTACATCAACATCAGCATTAAGTGGAACCCCAATATCATACATAAAGTGGGATACCTCCTTTAGCAACCTCAGGGGTTTTATGGTTCTGCTTTAGTCAACTATTTAAACTTTCATGCTCAGTTTCGCCAAACCCTGGCTTGACTAGAGGGCAACCAATTTTTCATTTTTGTTCTTACTTCTGTTTATATGATTTTGCTTCCGTTTTTCAAGTGATTCTCTTGGCAATGGAACGGTCCATCTCAACACACGTAAGCATGCCCTCATTCCATTGTTGTTATTATCTGTTCTCAAGTTTATTTAGTGAGCAAATTGCGGGAGATTTTAATTTAATCGAAGCTCTATGGCCCCCGTATCTTACCCTTTTTTTTTTTTTTCCTGAGAAGCCCCTATGTCTTTCTTAATGCCACAAAACAGGTACCTCGTCAAATACTTTTTCTTCTCGTGGAAAAGAACGCAAGTTAACTTGTGTGGTGCTGGACTGAAACTAATGATAATATTAAAATAAGAACAAAGAGAATCCATTTCGGCCTAGACAATGCCATTCAACCGCGAAAGCATGAGCATAATTGAACGATGCCAAATCATTAAACGCCAGCTTCCCATTGGAGTACGTCTCCTCGCTGAGGCTGCCATAAAAGCAAATTAGGGGAATAAAAGAAAATAATGCAGAAAATTAAAAACAACTAAAAACCCCAATTATTGGACCCGAGATCTGAGCCTTATCCAAAAGCACTCAACAAAACAACACACCTGGGATTCTCATTTCTCTACCCTTCAAAATGCGCCTTAATTCAGTCAGAATCCACTCTCTCTCTTTTCTCTAATTTTTACGCTTTCACCGTTGACATACTTGCCACCATAACTGGCTGCCCCCCCATCTGAACCAACTGATATTTAAGGATTAGGATTTTCTTCTTAATTCTTTTAATTTCTCTTCGTCTTTAAAATTTAGTTTAAAAAATTAATCTAATTGTAAATAAAATAAAATTAAAAAATTTCATTATTAATATTAAAATCTAAAATTTAATTTTGACCATTTATTTTAAACCCAAAGAGATTAGAAGATTAAAATGGAATTTCAGAAGCTGTATCCAGCGACTTTCAACCCTTTTTAAATCCAGTGGGTCCACGTTAAATGTACACCGCATTTATTCAATTCCAAATAACAAGACAACGCCTTTTAAAAAATTAAACAAAAAAACAAAACAACGATCATCGTTTCCGGAGTTATTAATAATAGGGATAATAATATTATTATTTAAAAAAAAAAAAACCACTAAGACAGCGGGCCGTCCTTGTCTTAATTTCTACAATTCTCCTCTCATGTCTCCTCATGTTAACTTTGAGTCCACCCAAAGCTATTGGCATTTCTTGTACATAAATTTATATCTTAATCTGCATTGAAAATCTTTTCATTTCTTCAATAATCTTGAAGAAACTTGCCGCTGTTTCATATATTCGTAAGCCTTCTTAGTTTTGACAATTGGGTTCAAACAGGGAGGAGTTTCCCATGTGGGTTTCAGGTATGAATTTGATAACAACCGCTATTGGGTTTGGGACGAGTGCGGCTTTTATTGTGTTCATATGTACAAGAATAATCTGTAGAAGGATTCGAGGGGTTGAGTCAAGGCCAATGTTTGAGGTTGAATCCGGAATTGATCTTGAACAGGTATATTTATTTGTTTCTCTTTTTTTGGGCAAAGCAGCTTACCCAACCCTACGTTCTCATGTATTTTGCTAGCTTTGTTCTGTTTTATTTTCATATTTACCCAATACATATACACGAATTGCGATTGTTGCATAACACTAGAAGCACTAATTTGTCCGATTGCGCTTTCATATTTTGCCTTGCTCGCCGCATATCGGTGATCTGCCTTCGCAAGAATTACAGCTACCTGCTTGTACCACAAGTGATACTGGAGTATTTATTTACTATTTACTAATTACTTAGGTTTGTTTGAGGTTTTGGACCTTGAAGAACAATTTGTCCTTTGCTGGCAGCAAGCGCCAGGGCATCGGATTAATGGCCTTGAACCTGTACTTGTCGCTGCAATCCCCACAATGAAGTTCAACCGAGAGGCTTTCAAATCTGTAGAAGATGCACAGTAAGTTTAGCCACCTACTTTAAACAAAGAGTATTACTCGTCGCTTTGCTATCCTTCCGAAAAGCGGAAGTTCAAACTCTTAAGAATATGGCGTGTGCAACCAAAGCAAAGCAGGTGTGCCAATGGCACTTTCGGACAGAGTGTTGTGTCAAATGAATATGGCTCTATATGTTTGTTGTGTTTTGTGGGAAAGGTGAGAGCGAGTGATACCCAAATGCCTTTCTCCTTTTTTAAAGTTTAGATTGAGACGTGCTACTTTTGGTCCTGCAGATGCTCAATATGTTTGGGGGAGTACCAAAATGAAGAAGTGCTGAGAATAATGCCCAAGTGCGGACACAACTTTCATCTCGCTTGCATCGATGTTTGGCTAAGAAAACAAACGACCTGCCCTGTTTGTCGGTTACCCTTCGAAGACCCTCTTGGAAGAAAGCATGCCGAGGGAAGTGACATTTAGCACGGCCCAAGCTGTTGATAGTCCTGAGACTTCAATTAACCATTCTAGACAGTGGCTGCTAACTCATCTGAAGCTTTCAGAGGCGAACGGCGACAATCAAGGGTGCCTTCGCTCTGTACGCGGAAATTAGCTACATGCTTTTGGAGAATCAGAAACAAAGCAAGGAAATTGGCATGGCCCTAACGCCTCGGGGCAATGTAAACTCTTGCTCCTTTGAGCATTCATAGTCCGTTTCCTAGTTTTTTTTTTTTTTTTTTTTTGTATAGATGATCATTTTGTACATAGAAATACAGACCTTTGTAGTGGTCCAGCTGATTACAGTTGTTCTTAAGTTGTTGTGACAAAATTCATATTGTCAAGGGGGATTTTGGTCGACTGAGCAGTGTGCTGTCTTAAATAATGTGGTGTTTATCAAGTGAATGGGGAGATAATTTAATTAATTTGTTTGAGACTCATTAAAAATTATCAATACTTGCTAAATAACACAAAATTTTCGATCTACATGGGCCTCGTGACTTGTCAAGGGCCTCAAGCCGAAATCACATAATATTAAAGTACAGCTGATGCGCGAAACTATTTAATGAGTTCGATCTCATCAAAGAATAACTCATATTATCTATTTATGTTCTTGAAACCCAACTTAGTGCAGTGCGGCATATATTAACGTATATGCGTTGGATCTATCCCGAAGGTAAAGACCCATAATTGTTTCAAATCCATCATTAGTCTCAAATTTTTACTAAATAATGATATCACTCCCTCCGTAACTCTCACTTTTTAATTTATCTCATTATTTTCATAATTATCCTTATTAAAAATAAAAAAAAATTTCTCTCGCCCCCTCCACCTATCTTTACCAACATCAAATACATCATCATCACTATAGGTCATGATCCTCTCTGATCTAATCTTCTTCTAAGTAAATTCTATTAACGTGGCTGGTGGTTAATAAATTAAAAAATAAATATAATACATGTAATACAAGATTTTTAAAAGATTAGAAAAGCATCCTAGTTCTATCACTATCATCACTGTAACAGATATTATTCTTCATCAATTTATCTCCTCTACCAATATATGATAAGTTTCAATGTTGAGCATTGTTAAATTTTTTTAACAAGTGATGGATTTTGTTATACTTGGTGATATTAGTTTACTTTGTGTGAGTATCCAAAATTTTATTTAATTTCAATTTGAGATTTGATTAGAAGTTAATATTTGATTCAAATTGTAATCAATTTAAAAGAAAATGAGGGAGATGTGAGAGATAAAAAATTAATCTATTGAAAACAGAAGAGAGAAGAAAATTATTTATTTTTAATTATTTTTTATTTTGCAATGAGAGTAATTTTAAAACAAATAATATTAATTAAAAAAGTGAAGGCTAATGAGATAAATTGAGAGGATAAACTGAAGAGGTCAAATATTACTCCTCTTTTTACTTTATATCTAGATGTTGCTCTAAATCCAAAAAATTGAAAAAGAGTAATGATATTTGATTGTCTCAATTTATCTTATCGGCCCTCACTTTTTCATTAAATCTATTTTATTCCGACACTACCCCTATTCCCACTCATAGTGAAGTAGAAAGAACCGAGTTCAAGTATTTAATAGCATTACTATATGATCAATTTGAAGTGTGACCTACTATATTGCCTTAAACTCTTAAAGATATTTGTGATTATTTTATTAAATGCCGAAAAGTGATTTTGAAAATCAAATTTTAATTTTGGTATTTAGTAATTTTTTTAAAAAAAAATTACCGTTGATAAAATCACCATATCTTACATACAATAGAATTTGGAAAATAGAAAAGATAGCTTTTTAAAATTAGATTTCGAGAATTATTTTGATATTTAATATAATTTCACATATATCATCACATGCATTATAAAAATTCAAAATTATTGTTATTTAATTAAAAAATAAAATCATAAAACCCAGCGAGGTTATTAATATTATCAATTATATTGAGATAATTCAGTAAAAAATTAATAAAATAAAAATTATTATTTTAGGATCAATTATTATCTATACAAACCAATATGTATGTGTGTATGTATGTATACATACATCCATAAATATTTATAAATGTATAAATAAACTTTATTTAATATTGTCATT
Source organism: Aegle marmelos (assembly GCA_030449875.1). Classification (NCBI taxonomy): domain Eukaryota; kingdom Viridiplantae; phylum Streptophyta; class Magnoliopsida; order Sapindales; family Rutaceae; genus Aegle; species Aegle marmelos. The sequence goes on from JASUUL010000115.1 coordinate 1,752,092, forward strand.
TGCATTGTACAACTTATTAATAATAAGACTTACTAAACATATAAAATTATTTTTAAAACATAATAATTTGTAAAAGATAAATTTTACTAAATTTTCAATTGATTCTCTTCATCATCTTTATTTCTATAGAACGGCTAATAGTGATTATTTTAAAAATTACTACATCGCTGAATTAGCCCCAATCTCTTAAGTTATCTCTCATTCTAACGTGGGGAACGGAATCCATTAACTGACTCAAACTACCCAGACATATTTATTTGTATATATTAAAATTTATTCTGAAGAAGATTAGAAAAAAGATAGTCCCCATGAAACATACGCTTCTCGAATTACAGGACTCTGATCCAACGAGCTCTATGCCACCTCTTATACTACCAGCTTCAGGTCGAATAATTCAACTAAATTCACAGCTCAAATTTCTCGAAATCGTATAAAAATTCTTTCTTCCAAAAAAAATCATTTCTCTGGTCCCACTGAACGAAAAAATGTCCATAATTTTGTAGATAAATTTTTCGTAACGGCATGAAATTACGGAATCCTTTTCCAAAAAAATTTGGAGCATGCGTTTATGTTTCTTATGATTAGCCGATAGGAAAATGGGAAATAACCTAAGGTAGAAAAGCCAACCAATAACGGAATAAATAAGATTCTGTTATTTGTGAAAAAAAAAATTATTCTCAAATGCTCTGACCAGTCATGAATAGAAGAAGATTAATTCAACTCTCAATTTATAGTAATCATCGAAAGCACGGGAAATTAAATTTTGCTACCAAACGTCGATTACGTGACAAAAATAATCGAGCTAACCTAAAGGGAAAGATGTTGCTTCATTCTGTGTAAAATTGGTTTGTATAAATTTATGTATTAGAGTTATATAATCATGTACATTGAACGCATTGGATTCTTTAGATGACGAACTTAAAAATTCATGCAAAAATGTGTTAATTGTCACTACATAGTAGTAAAGCAAAGTGATTGGCCGACTAAATTTTGTGGCACGTACAACGTGTCATTCCGCACACGTCGTAGACACAAAATCCGCCCATTACTGTACAAAATTCTCAGTTCCACCAACAAGGGAATGAAAGAAATGGGAATCTAAGGTCACATGACGTGCCTATAGTCCTGAGCCAAGGGCCACGACTTAATACGGAGACAAAATTTTGATCCACAATTGCCCACGAATCTTATGCCAAAACAAATTAATGTTCCGTAACCATGGCTATAATTATGTTCAGAATAATGGGCAATTTGGTGAGGAAAGAAGCAAGCTAAACAAATTAAAAGACAAAATACGGGTTTACGGGGCCCACGAGTCATTCCATCAACGAGTGCTACATTCCAACGGTAAGTTACACGTCACTCTTAATTAAATTAATTGTTCGCGCCGGATTTTTAAAATTCGGAATCCGACGTTCCAAATCTGTTCATCATTTACAAGCTGACAAAACTGGACCGCCGTTCTTCTGTCGCCTTGTCTCTGTAATTTTGCCTGATTACGTACATATTTGATGATCAAGCCACGGCTCTTAATTCTCAAATTAAAGAAAGATACGGCTGGAGATGGAGATACGTGCTGTTGTGGGTCTTTTTTCGCTAATTTTAATTAAGGAATTAACCTTCTCAAAAAAAAAAAAATTAAGGAGTTAGCAATAACTACCAAGTGAGTAAATTACTTTAGTGCAAGTATCCTCTTTACGCATTTTTTTTTTAAATATGTATAAATTTGAGAAATTAATATTTGCAAAAGGGAACGAGTCTTCTTGAGTGGCATTTTTCTATTACTCATTATTCACGATTAAGCTTCATTATTGGAGTTGGTTTCTACTTGAGAATGTTATAATTGATAAAATAATAGGGTTTGGATTTTATGTTCAAGTGGGAATTGCATGGCGGAGTTTTGTTATAAGCCGAGAGTATGGATGTGGGGCCAAGTAAATGCAAGCAATTTAATTAATTTTTTTAATTATATTAGATACATTCAATTCCGACTAATTTAGATTTGAATTGAGTAAGATTATTAAAATAATAAAATTTTTTTAATAAATATTTAATATAATTATATTTTTAAATCTTAAATAAAAAATTTTACTTAAGATAGAACAAATCCTGTATAAGTAATTTAATTAGTTTAATCACGCAAACGATCAAAGGGACAATAAAAAAAATTTAGAAAGCAAAGGATAAGCAAGTGATGTTAGTAGAGGAGGTACTGTACACGGTTAACCACAGTACGGACTCATCTCATGATCATCATGAGTCACCAGTCCAAGCCCCAGGAATACTGTTCTTATAAATAGCAACAGCCTAGTACTCTTTATGCTTCATAAAACATTTTGCTCCCTCTTTTCACAAAACTCATTGGGAAATTAAACCCTAAATAATATCACATCCAAATAAACTTGAAACTTTATATATAATTAAATTTAGGTGCTAATGGCATCTGGATCTGAAACAACAAAGAACCCCACAACCACCGACTCCAAAGGCGGTCAAACAACAACCAAAGCGGCGGCTCGTAGGTTCGTTGGGGTCCGGCAAAGGCCGTCAGGTAGATGGGTGGCTGAAATCAAGGACTCATCACAACGTGTGAGATTATGGCTTGGCACATACGATACGCCTGAGGAAGCCGCAAGAGCCTATGATGAAGCTGCTCGTGCCCTACGCGGGGAAAATGCTCGAACAAACTTTGCATCATCGGTGGTTAACAATAACAATAATCCTTTAAATCAATCGGATTCTGTTAATTCCTCTCCCTGTATTAATGGAAGGTTTGTGGCTCAATCCGATGGGCGCCACGGGATTAGCCTCTCTTCATTGAAGGCCAAGTTGAGCAAGAACCTACAAAGCATCATGGCTAGGACTTCAGAAAATAACAAGAAGTCAGCAAAGAGTAGAGTGAGTGATCACTTCACCTTTGCTAGTATCTTCCGCTTTAGGAGCTACCAATTCCAAAGCCCAGTGGATCTGAAGAACATTGAAAAATTTGTGCAACCAAGCATCATCGTACCACATGCAGCTGACCCTATGCATGAACCATCATCTTGGGAAAGCTCTAGCACTTTGTCTGATGGTAGCAGCACTGAGTGGGGCGGGTTCAGGCAACATGGGCTGGACTCCGATGGGTCGGATATTGGGGAGGTTGTCGTCGATCCAACCATGGGGTGGATTGATAGCCCAGAGAATATTGGTGCTTGCACTAGTGAGATTGAGGCTTCGAGGTCGAGGAGTAAGAGGTTCAAGGTTTCTTCCTCTGTTGTAGTTCCCCCAACGTTTAGTGGGTCCCCCCAGTGTAGAACTGAATTTGATCAATAATAGGACGCCATTATGATTATGAAGCTTCTTTACTTAAGGGTGCATGAGAAGCTGTAATAGCTGTAGCTAGCCTTTAGTTTTGAAGTTGTTTCTGTTTTTATTAAATTTGCAGTGATGATGACCATCGATATGTTGATGATCTCTAAAGAGTGTACAGTGGGAAACTTAATTACGACACTTCGATTTCAAATAAAATGATCATGTATAAGGCATATGTTTTCAATGATATACTGTTGTTAAAAAAGAAACTATAATGATAGCAGGCAACCAGTATCTCTCTGTGGTTTGGAGGGGGGGAATCCAGGCCAAAATCCAAGTTTATGAAATTCAATACATTGATCAAAGCACCCAAATTAAAGCAAATCAATGCTTTCGAATATCTTCGCGTCGTCCTGATTCGAGACTTCCAGCAATAAGACATTGGATCATTTATAGTGCTTAATCATTCGAAAAGTCTACAAATTTCATGTATTAGCCCTTTAATTTCTTTTCTTCAGCAATCAGCAAGGGGCCGGAAGGAATCTCTAATTGTAGATTTGTTGTCACTGGAATAGTATATGCTAATTTGATGCTAGTGACTCAATTAATGAGCTATACATAATGTCATAATAAATCAACTTTCACGTTAGTGGTTGTTCTAACATAAAAGTTTCATTCGACGAATTACAGACCCAAACACATAAATTAAAGGCTTAGTTCAAAAAATTTTATTTAAATTAAAATTTTTTAATTAAATATTCACTTAAATACATTTGAAGCCTCATAAACTCAAGTTCCATTACTTACTTTTAAATTTTAAATAATAATAGTAATAAACTATTTATTTTAAATGCATGAAAGTATCTTTTTTCTAAGTAGTTTTTACAAAATATCTAAAAAATAAAATATGTAATTAATAAGATTTGAACTAAGACTTTTAAACCATCAAATAACATTCTTAACACTAAACTATAAGTCCTTTGTTATATGAATAATGTGTCTAAATTTATTTTATTTAACTCTTTCTAAGGGGTTTGGGATGCATTTAAAAGAAAATTAATGGCCTAAAAGGGGCTAAAGCCTCTCCTGAACCTTAGTTGGTTCTGCCTATAATTTAACGAAATAACAACATACCATGATACTTTTTATTTTGTCAAGCCTTGCTTTGGTCTCTGGTTTGATCTTTGTACATGCTAAAATCCCATACATTATGTTTTGGCTAATAGAGCCTAGACAACGTGAATGTTTTTCTCTTTTAAATAGTAAACACTATAGGAGGAAAGGTTAGGTGAGACTACTTTATCTGTAGATTAAATAAAAATAAAAATAAAATATTTGGAGGAAGAAATAAAGCAAAACCTCCAAGACAAAGAAAGAAATAAGCAACAAAAGAAAATAGCAAAAAATAGCCTAATGAAAGAAATCATATAAAGGTAAGTTAATGCCCAGAGAGCCCTTCTCTGAACCAGAGGCACTTAGGCTAGCAACATTAAAATCAGGGCTAAGACCAGGCGGCTTGTACCATATTATATCCACAAAAGCTTAATAACAACTTTCAATAAACTTTTCTTTGCATTAAAGATAAAATAACTAGTTGATAAAGTTTTACTTCATATATCATTAAGGATCATATATGACATTTTATATCATATATGTATTCATTATGTCAAAATTTGATAAATGAATTGAAATTTATTTGATGATCTGATCACAAAAAATGTTCTCAATAATAACCCGACGTAGGAAGTTTTACATTTTGCAAAATTATAAGATATTCATGTTTTTGATGATATTATTCAAAGTAACAGTAAGATAATTCAAGCAGTCAATTAGCAATGAAAACTCACTCAAATCTTATCTGACTAAAAATTATTACCGTAGATACACAATATAATAGTTATTTATTTAAGGAACAAGTTAGCAGTTATTTAATTCATTATGATTAGGATACTCATACATTACCTCTAAAAGAGACATAGTATGAGATCTTTGAAAATTCAATAGAGAATTCTATTCCGATCAATTACTCTCGCATACGAAAGGAATGTTGCAAGTGAAAGGAGGTGGCTTTCCAGTGAAGAAGAACAAAACAACACAAAGGACAAACATTGGATTTTTCTTCGTAAACATGGTCAGTGGCCACCGCGAGAGTGCATGACTGCATGGTGCCATTAGTCCAAATCATGGTTAATTATTTGGTACGTATAGGAAGCTTGTACTTCTCCCCTTGCGTAAAATAATTATATAATCAATGATTGAATTTGAATGATCGTAATCGGACGTCTACATTTGTAATCATCTCATAGATATTTAATTTTTTACTTGGTGTGCTTTGTGAGAGCTAAGTTAGAATATTAAACTCCATCGCTAGCAATTGCTGTCAATAAGTATAAAACAAAGTAATCGTTAAGCAATTTTTATTTTTTTAATTTTTGGATTCTTAATTGCGCTTTGACTGCTTGTTAGTTAGTACATATATAATCAAGGATTATGATTTTCATCGATCGATCTAAAAAGTTAAAAAGCGAACCATTCGTATGGGAGCAACTGCTTAAAGTCTCCACAAAGTGATTGCGGGACTTTTAAGTGGGTCTGTCTCGACTATATAAATTTTATAACTATTCACTAGCCTTCTTCTTACCTCCGCTATATAAATTCCTCTGGTTCCACTATTATACATCGTACACAAATCAATTATATCAACAGTTTAGTCATTTAAATCCACACGTGTGCCTTCATCTCTAACCTCCATTATGCCTACGAATGTTGCAGGACTTAACTTGTGTTCTTTTCCATGTAGAATTATACTTTGCTTAACTACATCATATTGTTTAATTAATGTTGCATATAACTCTTGTCTTAACTGTCTGTATTTTACGTAAAGCAGACTTTCAAAGCCAATTTCTCTCAATACCACTTGTTGATCACTTGAAAATGATGAAATGACCTCTAAGAACGAGGCAACACGACATCGAGATAAAAGGTTGCCACCATTAGCCTTGTTTTCGTCAGATTTCTTGATTTTTTTTTCTTGTGCTACTATTTTCACCAATATTTGAGATATATAACTCATTCATATGACTAACCATCCATTGATACCTCTCCTCAGAGTTTAATTTCTTCCAATTCTGTGCAATAGGTACTCTAACCTGCAGTAATGATAATGTATATATATATATATATATGTTTAGTGGCATATAATGCTCACGGTTAGACAAAATGAAACATTCACTAAGTAATATTTACATTACATATCTTTCATTCACCTTTTGAACTCTTATAATCTTAGTCATTTTACCTCTGTCTAACTGTAATTAAATACCTCCAAATTTTATCAATAAAAAAATATTAAACCTATTGAGATAATGGGTACATAAATATATATAATTTATACTTACAAATAGTACATTCATGTTTTTTTGTTCAACTCTTACTTTTCTTGTAGTATTAATTATTTTTTACTTATTTGGCTCTTATTCATAATAGATTTCATGTCTTCTTACAAAAGCTGCAATAAAAGAGTTAATAAACAATAGTTACTGTTACCACACTCTTGTTTAGTGTAAGAAGTACGTATTGCATCAAAATAATACTCACAAATGCAATAAGTAACCACATATGCGCATTTTTTACAAAGGAACACATTATGCCGTTTGCACCAAAAAAATGCATACACTAACCTATCACACAAAATGACCACATCGAAACAGCCAACTCTAATCTTACTTATTATCAAATTGTTATAAAAATTAAATAAACACAACTGCAGCATTTTCACAAACAATTCATTAAAAAAAAAAACAATAACCTGTGATCTAATAATAAGAAAACAAATAGCTCTTTTTGGCATTTTTTCAAACATTATGTCAACATTATATTTATGCACTATGTCATTGATAAATTATTTTCTCCAAAGACAAAAAAATTACACCTCTAATAACTTTCATAATTATAAGGCAAAGTTTAAAAATGAGTTACCTTGATGAGAGGAGTGAGAGCGACGTTCTGGAGCAAAAGCGACGTTCTAGAGTAAGAGCGAGAGTAAGACCAAGGTAGAGCGTCTGTATGGGTTGGAAACAAAAGGGCAAGGGAATTTTGTAATAGTAAGAACATGGGTGAGACCATGAGTGTGAGTAAGAGCGAAATCACGAACCAGAGTAGGAGAGAGTCGGCAACAATGAGAGAGGGTTGTTGTCACTAGATTGAAAGGGAGAGAGAGGCGAGTGTTTCTTTTTCAGTGTGTGCTTGGGCAAGAGAAAGAGAAGAGAACAAGAGAGAGAAAAAGATGGAGGGAAAACTTGGATGTCGGTAACCCTTCTTTCTTTTTCTTTTTTTCTTTTTCACTTTTGTTCACCTTTTTTTTTTCTTAATTTAAAACTACAGTCATTAGATTCACATAAGCTAGATCCAACGGCTAAAATCATCATTTGCACCAAATAGGGAATTTTCTCCTCTGCATGATAGCTGAGGCCATTTAATAGATAATTGGTTTGGATCACTTCTCTTACCGTCCACACCACACCCATCACAGTGAGCCCCAAATGAGTTGTTTGGATTCATTTTTACTGCATGAGAAACACATTTATTGCGCGACAAGTGATATAATGTAAAGCATGTTACATGAGATATGCTTTTTTATAACATCAATAGCATTTGGTATAATGTCTTAATTTTTGCATATATGGTCATCGCATGAATTTAAGGATCCCATAAATAAGTTTTGCATGTTCTGTGTAGCATAAGAAAGTATTTTAACTAGCTTGCATATTTGCATGCCATGAACTTATACATGTAGAATACTGCATGGCAATTCGCATGCCAATTTTTGTGTCAAATTGCCTGTGTTTGATAAGAAATCTCAAGCGTTTTTCGTTAAGCTTTGACGACCTTTCAAAATAGTCTCGTTCAACTAGACTTTGACTTGAACTCAATGTTATTTAAGCTTACTTTTTAGACTTAAAAATATGGACTTTTGCTTGTGTATTTTTTCGTATGTATGGAAAAAAAACAGCCAAATGCATGGTAATATTATGATTTTTGTGTCGAAATTGAAAACCTTTTAGTTTTTCTTTATTTTGCAGCAAGCAACAAGGATTCGAGAGTCAAATAACTCTACTATTAATAAAGATGGGTTGGCCACAGCCTACAAACAGCCAAGAGGATATAAGATGCATAGACCGATTAGTGGACATACAGCACAGTTAGGTCCTGCCAACGCAGGGCCAGAATGGACACAACATATAGCATGCGCCTCGGTGATCTCCATAGTGGTCTCAAAAAGCCTTTCTCCTTTTCTGTTATTGAACCCATTGATTTTAAAGAAAGAAGCGATTAGCCTTAATTATTAAAAAATAATAGGCCATTTTGACATTTTCATAAACGACAGCAACATCTTATCGAGGTTTCTGCCCTTCTTGTAACTTTCAACTACGAGTCCCTCATTGTTTATTCAAAATCTTGCTTTGGTATTTTCTTATGTTTCTCTTCTTACGTACTTCAAGCGTTTTGGTCTTCGAATGATGTATCTTCCCATGCGGACATTATAAAAAAGGCACCCTCATTTCAAATAATTGATCAAACAAGTCCTAACAACATTTATAAATTAAAGAAAACGACATTCTCTTTATGAATTTATAGAGTAGTCAAATTTTGAAATATATATATATATATATATAAAAGGGTCCAAAACAATCATAATCTTTAAAACTGCATGTTTATACATTCATGATGAAATAGATAGAATCATAAATTTGTGTGATTTGATAACCCTGACATATTATTACATATGTAGTTCAAAAAATTAAAATTAATTTTTTTTTGAAATATGAAATTTAAGTATTGATTAGATAGATCCGTTGCCTATTAATAATTAATAAAATCATTAATAACATAACATGGGGTATACATACATACATACATACATACATACATACATATATATATATATGATCATATTAGAAAAATAAATAACAAGGCCCTGACTCTAGGGTTTAGGTTTAGTAAAAAAATTCAGCCCAGTTAGACTCTTTAAGAGCTTAGAAAACAGTTAAAAAAAACTTAGGCCAAGCCCAATCTTCTAATTATTAAATATAAATTTATAAATTAAAGTCTAAAAATGTAATTATTACTTAAATTCCTAATTTATAAATTAATTCTGATTTAAAATTTTAAAATCATGATGCTAAACTCTCTCTTAAGTATTAAATAATTAAGAGGATATTTAATTAGATAATTCAATTTAAATCTATAAAATTTTATTTACTTTATTTTTTATTTATTTTTATTTTCAAATAATTATTTTTTAATTCATTATAAATTGAACAATTTATTAATTATTATATCACTATAAATTCACAACAGTTTAAAAATTTAATAAAAAAATATATAGAAACCCAGGCCCGCAATGGCCCGACCATCATATTTTCGGGTTTGGAAACGCCCACCGCGTCCATTAATTTACATTCCCTACCTCGGCCTAACAGTCCCATTCTATATCGGTGGCAGTCTTGAAATTTAACATCCATTTGAGTCCATGAATGTAAATTCGCCCAGCAATCACACAGGCTTCAAGAAGTTACCTTTCACACACGTGCTGTCTAAACCAACCATGAAGGCTTTTAAACTTTGAAGCTGACCCGTTGTCGCTCGTGGCATATACCGCCACGTCACCTCTGGGTAACGTAGAAATTCGAAAAGCACATTCAAATTTCACCGAATCTCAACGGTCATATCCTCTGTCCTAACATAGATCATAGCCGTAAGATTGATAGATGATGCTGGACAGTTAAGCATCTGTGTCTCAAACACAAGCTCTTTCTCTCTCCATAACGCTCTCTTTCTCGCTCTAAAACTACTACTACTTGTCTATAGGATAATATAAAACCAAAATAATTAATGCGTTTTCTGAATTTTTATTTTAGTGAGAGAATCTAAAGGGACAAAAGACCTGACACGGCTTCTATATGAGCAGAAAAGCAGAGAGGGACTTGAAGTAAAATTTGATTTTTGAATGGGATCGTGATTGTTGTATTATTTTTTCTCTGTCTTGTTCCTTTAAAAATAAAAAATTTTTTAATGGGTTTTGGGTTTTCAAACTAAAGCTTCTTTCATTTTCTTAGTTGAAGTTTTTTGCGTTTTGTTGCGTGATTTCCAGCATTAAGTGTCTGTTTCTTCACTAAGAAATAAACAATTTCTATACATGTCTGGTTCTCAGGAATGCTCTAGCTTTTGTTGATTGCTAAATATGGAAGCATTCTTGGGTCTCAGTTCAGAGAGAACGGGATGAATAGATTTGAAGATAAAGCCATTCTGGGTTGCCAATTCCTGGAATTTTGAAGATTAAGCTTTATTAGGTTGCTTCTGGAGCAAAAAAGAAGATCAAGATTTCAGTTTCTGAGTCTTAATTAAAGGTTGGTTCTTGAAGCTTTTTTCGTTTGCTTTCTTTGATTCTTGCTTTTCTCTTTTCTTCTGCAAATGGATTCTCTTTGTTTTGTTCTTATCTGGGTTCTTCACAACGGAGCAAATCTATTTGCTATCATTTTTCTTAATCTGTTTCTTTGTGCTTACTCAGAAACAATGGAGAGAGATAGAGAGCCATTTTCTGGTGTCTGTATATATAAACACGCCAAATTTGAAAATTTTCCAGTTCATTGCGTACTTGTTTTGATTTTAAGTGGAGTTGGGTCCATTGAGGAGAATTTAAATACACTCTACATATGTACAACTGTAGATAGAGACTCCTCCTATCTTCTCTTCAAAGGGAAGTCTCTCTCTTTCTTACTCAAACCATCTAAGGGGTGAAATTGGCAATACGTCTAAGGCTCCTACTTTTCCTGTCTCTCCTGCGATTCTTGACCGTTGGATGTAGATCGGAATCAGCATCAAATCTTCTGGGTTGAAAAGCAAAGTCGTGGGTCTCATTTTCTCTTACCAATCTACCCCTCACAGTAACGACAAAACCCTTTTGTTCCCCCTTTTGCTTGATATGTAAAAGGGTGTTTTGGTATTTCAAACAAGTTGCTCACCGACGACGGCTTCTTAATTAGACGGCACTCTGAGGCCGGTAAAAGTAACTTCTTACATTGTCATTTAACGATATTCTAGAAACTTTTGTGTCTCCATGAGTACGGGTTATTAAAAAAAATTCAATTATGGTTGGCATTTAATGATATCACTTGACTAAACAATGGAAATTACTCGTGGGGGCATCTTTAGGTACTTTGATTGTGTTGGTCATGGTCGGGTCTTGTTTTCAGCAAACGAGCTTTATGTGATCATACAAGATTCTCGAGAGGCTTGATGTTGATCTAATTTGTGTTAAATTTTTGTCTTATTTTATTTGCAATAATAATAGTTTATAACATTACACGCCTTATGATTGCAACTGCTCCACTGCCTTCAATTTTTTTTATCCAAATGTCGTTTTTTTCCTCATCTGGGACGTTGTATTAAGGTTTGGTTGTCTCTAGAATTCAGTTAAAACAACTCCGCCGCTGATTTGTTTGATCCAATCCAGAATATAATCATGGTGGAAGATGGCAGTAACGGGGCATTGGCCAATATTCAATCCGCTGATGAGTGGTTGTTACATGCACAAGAGCTTGTTCCACTGGCTCTTGACAAGGCAAGACAGATTAAGGGGTTTCCTGGTAGATGGAAGATGATAATTTCCAAATTGGAGCAGATCCCATCGCATTTATCCGACTTGTCAAGCCATCCTTGCTTTTCCAAAAATGCATTATGTAAGGAGCAATTGCAGGCAGTATCAAAGACATTGAAGGAAGCAATTGAATTGGCAGATTTATGTGTGAAGGAGAAGTATGAAGGGAAGCTTAGGATGCAGAGCGATCTTGATGCCTTGTCAGGGAAATTGGATTTGAATTTGCACGACTGTGGACTTCTAATCAAGACAGGAGTGCTTGGGGAGGCTACGTTGCCTTTGTCTGTGGCCAGTTCTTCAACAGATGCTGAGGCTACAACGCGTGGCAATATAAGGGAATTACTTGCGCGGCTTCAGATCGGGCACTTGGAGGCAAAGCACAAAGCTCTTGACAGCCTCGTTGAGCTCATGAAAGACGATGAAAAGAATGTTTTGGCTGTTATGGGCCGGAGCAATATTGCTGCTCTGGTCCAATTGTTAACAGCAACTTCTCCTCGTATACGTGAAAAGACTGTTACTGTGATATGCTCGCTTGCTGAATCAGGTAGTTGTGAGAATTGGCTTGTTTCAGAAAGTGTTTTGCCTCCTCTCATTAGGCTTGTCGAGTCTGGTAGCACTGTGGGTAAAGAGAAGGCTACAATTTCGCTCCAGAGATTATCAATGTTGGCAGAAACGGCCCGAGCAATTGTGGGGCATGGTGGGGTTCGACCTCTTATTGAGATCTGTCAAACTGGTGACTCTGTTTCGCAGGCAGCAGCTGCATGTACCTTGAAGAATATATCATCTGTTCCTGAGGTTCGCCAAATGCTTGCTGAAGAAGGGATTGTCAAGGTTATGATCAAACTCCTAGATTGTGGAATTTTATTGGGATCCAAAGAATATGCTGCAGAGTGCTTGCAGAATCTCACTGCCAGCAATGAGAATCTAAGAAGGTCTGTCATTTCAGAAGGTGGAATACGAAGCTTATTGGCATACCTTGATGGTCCTTTGCCCCAAGAGTCTGCAGTTGGGGCATTGAGGAATTTGGTTGGTTCAGTTTCTGAGGAGGTTTTGATTTCTCTTGGTATCCTCCCTCGTTTGGTTCATGTGCTTAAAGCAGGATCATTGGGTGCACAACAAGCTGCTGCATCGGCTCTCTGTAGGGTTTGCACCTCAGCAGAGATGAAAAAATTGGTGGGTGAAGCAGGGTGTACGCCTCTGCTCATCAAGTTGCTTGAAGCTAAATCAAACAGTGTTAGAGAAGTTGCAGCCCAAGCAATTTCAGGCTTGGTGACACTCCCGCAGAACTGCAGAGAAGTCAAAAGGGATGATAAAAGTGTGCCAAATTTGGTCCAATTGCTTGATCCAAGCCCACAAAACACTGCAAAGAAATATGCAGTAGCCTGCCTGGCGTCTCTTTCTCCAAGTAAGAAATGTAAGAAACTAATGATTTCTTATGGTGCAATAGGATATCTTAAAAAGCTTTCAGAGATGGACATACCCGGTGCAAGGAAGCTCCTTGAGCGATTGGAAAGAGGAAGGTTGAGAAGTTTTTTCAGCAGAAAATAGAAAATGACAAGAAAATCACCCTTCGTGTAACAAAGCCTCTTGTATTTTCTGTTGTATGGTTAATGTTTCATAATCTGTATGAAACAAAAGTAGTCAATGATATTCATAATGTTTCGACCATGCAACACCAGTCATTATTATTAATATTTATAAGTGTATAATGTGTTTTCTTTTCTTTTCATTTTTTTTTTATTTCTTCAGTTCTCAACGATAGATGTCGTCATTTTCCGCAACCTACCTTTGCACTTGAACGTGCTGCAATCATGATCTGTTATAATGAAGACTTTATCCCTTGTCATTCTTCATTCTTTTCTACTGTTGTTTCCTAGGCATAGCTCATAAGAATGGTTGAAATTACTTCTACTACATATTTATTTTATTACTACTATTTGTATCTATTAGGCTTTATTTATTTGAATGTGCAATCTCTCTGGTCAACAGCTTTCAGTTGCTGAGAGCCCCAGAGGAATTGTATCCCCCATTGTACTGTTCTGTATCATTTAGGCTTATTATTACTTGTACAATTCTCCGCCATTGTCCTGGAATCCATATCCTGGCTCGGTGGGGGGATAAGATCATAAATGCTCTTTGAACGCTTTTCAACTTAAAACTTGCTGAGACTGACATGATGCTCGCGCACTTTTAGTCGGCCTTTATGTTACCAAACAATAATTATCAACACAATACTACAAGTTCTGCCTAACTGCTCAATGGTTGAAATCGGGGCTAAAAGAAAAATCTATTTTCACAAAGGCGATACTTATCAGAGGGTTCAAGAGAATATGGAAACAGGGTAAAGTCGTTACGAGAACTGTTGTGATTTTTTCTTTTGGGTATTTCAGTTAGGCCTGCTCCACAAAAGGATAGGGAAAGTCAACACGACATCACTTAAGAAATAGTTTGTTGTTATACTTGCACAGCACCACGACCAAATCCCATTAGTTTTTTTGTGTTTTCACTTCAGAGCATCCGTCGGCATCAAATGGATTAGCTAAAGAGTAAAGCGACTGGTTCTGCAATACATTATCAACAGTTTGAAGCTGATTGTTTGGTGGGCTTTTAAGATGGCGGAAGAATGGGCTGCGTGATTTGGTAGAAAGCACGTTTTATTTTGGGTCAACAGAAATCCATTTTTCCGATTTCTGAGCCTCCGGATGAGTGACATCGCATCAGTGACTCACTGAAGAGAGCCGTCCATTTTTCTCATTCGTGGGATTGGTGTTAAACGAACCGAACGCATAAATTTAGAAAAATTATAAAACACATGTATTATATCATTCACAATAAATAAATAATATTTTAATATATTTTTTAAAAAAATTATGATATAAATAATAATTATATTAAATTTAATTATATATATTATACATTTATTAATTAAATTACCACGTGTGATTTCCTTAGTTTCTTTTTTCATTATTGTATAATGAAAACGAAAATGAATCGTGATCGCGTTACGTAAATCACTTCGCCCTAACAAAAAATCAACGGTCGGATCATGAGCTGTGGTAGTGGGACCTTATGCGGAAGCTCAGAGGAATTACACAATTAACGGCTAAGGATTTTGTTTTATTACATTGGAAAATAGAGGACCAAACAAGCCCTTATCACAGTTTATCATTTGCGGGGATAGAGAAGCAATCCAGTCACCCGAGGCAAACGACGCTAAAGCTGACGATAGCTTGACTGAAGAGCAGCCTCTGCAACTTGTCTCAGATAAAATTGAGGAAATACGGAAAAAGGTCAAAACCGCAAAATTTGAGCTTTTCGAGGCCAAATCGTTGGGCCCTCCTTTCGGTACCATACTTTTCTCTATCAATCCATCAAATACCTAATAAGAGTATCTTCGTGAGATTTAAAAAAAAAAAAAAACAATTTGCATTCGCCTATAACAAAGAAACCCCGGTTCTTTTTTATCTTTCTCTTTTCATTTTGGACCTTTTAATCTGTACTTTAGGTATGTAAAATCGATTTTTGTTTATGTTTATGTGAAATTTTACTGCAGTAGTCTGCTGTTGTTTGATTATTGAGTTATGGGTATCGATTTTTATTTGGGTATCATGATAAGTTAATGTGATTTTAGATATTGGTTATTGAGATTTTGTGATTTTATTCATTTGTTGAAGAATTATTTGGTCATCCTGTTGTACTCCGTCGGGTAGCTTGGAAATTTACTGTGGTGAGCAGTTGGACTGAGGGTTGAGATAAAATAGTCCTGGAAGGAAGATTGATTTTCTCTTTTTCTCTTGCTTTCAGTTTGTTTACGGCCCACCATTATATATATATATATATATATATATATATATATATATGTTTTCTTTTTTTCTTTTTTTTGTTCATTTGGTTTCTGAGTTTTTCTTGGAGAAGTACAGTATTATAATCTGCCGGTTTAGAAGTGATTATCTGATGCTGAAGCTATTCTGGGATGTTTATTTACTCTGCTGTAGAGTGTCTCATACAGTTATTCGGCGGCTAATGGGTCATGGTGATGATTCTTGGATAGAAATTTGAAGTTGTAATCAGATTTAGTGCTACAAGTTTTGGTTAATTGTCCTTCCTAAAGTTATTTTGACATGTATTTTTGTTAATGAGCTGTTCAAAATCTTTTTGCCAACTGTAATTGTGTAATTTTTATCCTCTAATTGAACGGTCTCCACCTTATAGTTTTCTAATTCGTTGAGAATTGACGGATCTTTCAAATGGCACTTTCCCTTGGACATTGGATAATACACTTTTAGCTCTTGCTTGACTTGATTCAACTTATGTTGGTTTTGGTTGACGTATTTTGTTTCTGTTTTATATTTGTCATATGATGTTTGAATATTGTATGCCTGATGTAATATTGTTAATCTGAGTTATAATATGAATCATCACAAACTGCAAATACCTTGATTACAGGATTAAAAATGAGTACACTGGATGCAACCAGAGCAGAACTTGCACTTGTGGTTCTGTATTTGAATAAGGCTGAAGCCAGGGACAAGATATGCAGAGCTATACAGTATGGTTCAAAATTCTTGAGTAATGGACAGCCTGGTACTGCCCAAAATGTTGACAAGTCAACCAGCTTAGCCCGGAAAGTTTTCCGTCTTTTTAAGGTTACGCAATATAGTATTCTTTTTGAAGTAACTGTAGTATAAGGTTATTTGTTTCATTGGTAGTTTTGTTTGACATGTCATTTATTAACTGATGATATTTTATTCTGCCTGCTGCAAACAAGAGCTTGAGAAAGAAGCAGCTTTGTGAGCTTATATTCTCTCTGACGTTTAATGAAAATGTTTGAGTTGAAATCTGATATTGAACTTATATTTCTATGTATCTCATGCTGACATGATTTGGTTGTAACTCTTGTTTTTTCAGTTTGTCAATGATTTGCACGCTCTTATTAGCCCAGTTCCCCAAGGAACTCCCCTTCCACTTGTTTTACTGGGAAAGGTATAGAAATTTTGTGAAATGGCTTCTCTATTATCATTCCTTTTTTTCCCCCTTTCTATGGCTTTGACTTCTTAATTCTTTTCATGTTTCAGTCCAAGAATGCATTATTATCAACTTTCTTGTTTCTTGATCAAATCGTTTGGCTTGGCAGATCAGGCATCTACAAGGTAAAGACAGTTCTGTATGTTCATTTTAGGTTTGTCACCCCCCCCCCCCCAACCCAAAAAAAAAACCAAAAAAAAAAAAAAGAATCAACTAAGACAGTACTATTGCAACAGAACAAAGAACGTGCGGAATTGGTCGGTCGGATATCTCTTTATTGTTGGATGGGTTCCTCAGTTTGTACCACATTGGTTGAGGTATGTTGCTTTTAGTTTTCTATTAACCACTGGCTTCTATATGTTGGAATAGTTTCTTGTTATGGTAGTTTTGCTAATCCACTTTTTCCCTTTCATATGTCAGCTTGGAGAGCTTGGGAGGCTTTCAACATCAATGAAAAAGTTAGAGAAGGAGTTTAAGGACAGTGATAAGTATAAAGTATACCAACCTAACGTTTCCACAATAAGTTAGCAATGAAATTTTTGGTCCTACACAGTATCCAGCTAACTGTTATCTTTCTCCATCCCCTGGTTCGTTTTCCTTGGCGTTTGTTGCAGAATGAGCAATACCGAGCCAAACTTAAAAAATCAAATGAGAGGTCTCTAGCGCTTGTCAAATCAGCCATGGACATTGTGGTGGCAGTTGGGCTGCTTCAATTGGCCCCCAAGAAAGTTACTCCTCGTGTAACAGGAGCCTTTGGAATTGCTACCTCTCTCATCTCTTGTTATCAGGTATCAAATTCTACAGTTGATTTTCGGTTGATATCTTCATTACTGTGTTAGTTATATACCCGAGAAAAATGAAATATATGAATGTAGAAAGTAACGTGCGAGGGCGAAAATACCCATAACAAGGGGGGGGGGGAGGAAAAAATACCCATAACAAGGGGGGGGGGGGAGGAAAAAAAGAACTAGATTTGACAACGGTCTGATTTGAACGTAGGATGAAGAGCATCAGGCATCTCGTAATTAATCATGAAAATGAAGATTTTTGTTACTTGGGAAATTATTTTTATGTGACTTGTCCATAGATGTATTTTGACAATTTTTTTAATTTTTTATATAGATATTTTGATATTTTGACCAGTTGTGAGAAAATAAAAATTGGTTTTGACTTGGTTAAACAGTAAGTTTAAATTTAAATAAATAATCCTAGCATTGGCTTGGCGGCAGATTAAGCCTTTGGATCAATATAATCCTCGGTAATTTTCTGATGAGATTTTTGCTTTTTGTGATGCAGCTGCTTCCAGCTCCAGTAAAAGCCAAGGCACCTTGAATAGAGAAGGCGGTTTCGCTCCACAAGCTTCAGTGACATTAAAATAAGTATTCCCTGTTGTTACATAAGTCAGATGTCTGATGTACGCTTTTGCTCAATTCGCCACCTTATGAGGTGACGTTGAAATACACTACTTGCCGTCAAAATTCACTCCTCTTAAAGCAGTAATAACACACGTGTGGCTTGTCTTTTAATTTATGATTCATATAAAAATTTGAATGTCAATCAGCATCTACATCCGAGAAAACCACGTTGAATTGTCAACCAAGTATTGAACACAGTCAGGCACCAAACTGAATCGTCACTAAGCTCATTTTCCCATTTTTAGTTTTGAAATCTTCACACGAGTGAGATAATGTTCTATTAAGGACGGGGAAACTATAAGTTCAAACTTCTTACTGCCCAGAGTGGAAGAAAAGAACGAGCGACTTGGTGCCAAAGACGGCTTATATGGTGAACTGGTACATAAATTTCTGCCTCAGCACTACAACAAAATGGTCTTAGATAATGTCACTCCAAACTCCAAATGGATTTATTACTTTGTGCAAAAGCAGGGATCAAAGTGAAAAAGGAGATACAACTTATATTTAAGTGACGCACTAGAGAATGAACTCATCATCTGATTCATCGTCCTCTTCACCCCACTCATATTCTGCAACAGCTGCAGCATTGCCCCGCAAGATGTTTATAATCTGCCCCACACGCCTGTGTAAATACGCACTCTGGATTGAGGATGGATCTTCAAGAGTGGGTTGAGTGTAACTCAGAACCTTCAATGCAAATTTCCCAGAGGGCTCAAGGCTTTCAATACCAAATGCAGGTGATAATGATCGTCCCATGATCTGAACATGGGACACACTGTGATATGCCAATAAAGTACCACAATTAGGGTCGGTACATAATGGACATACATATTCTCATCTTACACGGCTAGTAGCAAAAATGGTTATAACAGTTTCTAACCAAAGCTGGGTACAAGAATATCTACCCTTAAAAACAATAAAAATAAAAATTGAAGAGGCATGAATATCTAGTTTGTTCAGAATAAAAGTAAAATTTTCAAAAGATTCTCTCTAATCAATAAAATGGTGCCAAAATGAATCATCAAAGCCCTCAAAACAGTGTCTCAACTAAAACTCCTAATCCAACAGCCGTCAGTTTGACCAATGCTAATGTGAAGATATTGTTGGATAAACTTGGAACTCAAAGCTGGTCTGTGACATAAATATTACGGCTAAAATTACAAGGCATTCAATTAAGATACTAACACATTGATGCTAAAAAAGCTCACAACAATTTACCATGAGTACCATAATAGGACAATTAAAAAGAGAGGAAGGGGCAAAACCATATATAGAATAAGCCATCCATCTCTTGTCTCTGAACCCTACCCAGCAGTTCAATCAGCAAAAAGCCACCCATGCACAGAACAGGTTCTGGTAGCTTGAATGTCTGGAGGCGATTCTCCTGTTGTTGAATTCATTGGGATGATTAGAATGCGGATGGGGAATATAGAAAAAATACAGTGCCACTCAGAGAGTCACATAGCAGCTCAAAACAAACAGTATACAATAATGAAGACCAAATGATAAAAAACACCGCCATGACTCGTAAGAACATCCTAAACTTTTCAATCAACCGATTGAGTTTTGACCTCAAAGTACATTTCAGTTGCATTCAGACAGCTTCCAGGACATTTTGCGGCAAACCATGGTCCTCAAAATTTGTATGTTCAAAATTGAAACAACATATGGTGAGCACTTTATTATCCCATTTACAAAAATAGTTCTCGGTGATAAATGGCATTTTAGGCACTGATAGTCGCAATGGTCAAGGACTGCCCATTTTTTAATCCGTATTTTGCTCCTTGAAAGGTATCAGCCACCCTTTACATTAAATCTCTGTGCATGGAATTGACTTACTGCTGGAGAATGTGCCATAATACACCCCCAGCAATTATATAATTGTCAGGCTCCTTTTGTGCACACAATCTCAACTCATTATCTCAATCTAAAGTGAGATTATGCAAAAGGTGACCATATCAAATGATAATAGTTCGGCGCAAGAGAATATCTATTGAAGGTTTATTCTCTACATTCTACGACAGGTTCTTTTCAGATGATTGCAACATAATAGGTAAAATCAAAGTTGGAAATACAGCTAACCTGAGACATTGGGAACTCCTGTGAGGTGTACGTCCAGATGAACTTATTTTCATAGTCCTTGTATGACTCGCCTATAGGAAGATCCATAGGAGACTTCCGATGACCCATTCGGAAGCGCACGGCTTTGGCTGAATATATGGGTAGACCATATTGAAAATAAGCTGGACAAAAACACATAACTTATCATCAGTGATAAGAATTAAATTTGGTATGTCCGTCAAAAAGAGAATTAAATTCAGAATGAAGAACTCAGGAGTATCTATTTTCTAAAATTATCAACCTTGGAAAGGTTGTACGCTGACTTCAGTAATAACACACAGATCACCAATCAACTTATATAACAGCATTTCAGGCTCTGCGGGATTGCTTTGTCCTTCACTTGACCAGTACGAAGCTCTCCGCTCAATTCTATCTCTAGGTTCCAGAGTATTGTCGATGCTCTCCTCTGGGTAATTATCAGTGCTGGAAGCACAGATTGGCTCTAAAATCAATTCTCTAATAGGAAACGTTGTAAAACCTCGTGCTAAAAAGGCATAAGCTCTGTGCTCTGTCTCCAAATTTTCCTGCTCCATAAAATTACTAGATCCCACTTCTGCAGGCTGTTTTGTACCAGATCGTTGTTCGACTACATGAACAACTTTAGATAACTGAGGAAACATTCTTAGGCACAGCTGCCGACAGAGACCGTTTGCAATGACTGCAAAACATAGAAATTATGTCTCTCAGCGACAAGACTACAATCTTAAAACACACAAACAACCTTGAACTGTTAGGACAAAACCATAGCTTCTCTGCTCCGTCTTCCATCAAGTAGAGACAAAACAAGTAATTCACCCCCCCCCCCCCCCCAAACCAAAAAAAAAAAAAAACAAAGTTTTTAAAGCATGACAACCATGAAGTCGGTACAAAAACAGAGGAAAGCATAGAAATTAATGAATACTTTCGCTTACCATACTGTCGCCAAGAACGTGAGACATAGGTAACACGGAGAAGATCAGATAGATCATCCAAATAAGTGAGGATCTGAATAGACGTGTCGGGATCAAGCCGGTTCACAAAATCAATTCCATTTTCCATTTGAACTGACCAACTGAAATAATGTAACACGGTAAATAAGAAATTGCACGGACGAGCAAAATAAAAGTTGGAGAAATCCAAACGGTGCCTAAAAACCCCATGGAAAAGAACACACACACAAAAATTCCTTAAAACCCCTTTAATCCATTCAACGAGTGAAGGTAGATGGTAAAGCGAGCAAGTTCAAATGAAAAATCTGAGAGCTCCTATAATTATTGAACCAAAAATGAAAGAAATTAGGGATTTTTAATTCTACAAAAACTTGCATACATTATTAACATGGTTTCAGATTCGATAACATACACTCACATAAATGCCCAGAAAATAGTCCAAAAGATTATGATTTTCCATTAAAATTCAAAGGTATATATTATTTAAAAAACAAAAAAACAAAAGCTCGAAAGTGACGAAGGAGAAAAAAAAAAAAACCGAAAAGCAAAAGAAAAGAGAAGCAAGCTTTTAAGGAGACGGGAATCACAGACTCACCGTTGAGGGAAAAGATTAAATTTTTGCCCTTTATCGAGCAATCAAGAGGAAAATCCCCAATAGAGCGAGAAAGTGTAATAATTTTGGGGAGAGAGAGAATTGCGGTTGTTGGCGGTGATTAGCTGATTATGCCACAGAGCGAGGTGAAATGCGACTGGGAGTCACACATAGGCATGCGTCAGCTTGCTATTGCTGCTGTTTTGATGGATTTGCCCTTTTATAAGTTCACTTGGGAGCCGGTCGATCAATTATCAAGGAATAAATTAGGTTTATTTGTTAAATATTTAAATTTTGAAATTTTATTACTTTTATTAATTTTTTATAAATTATGTTTTGATTTTTAAATATTTACGTCAAAATTAAAAATTAAATTTTATAATTTTTTATTTAAATAAAAAATATAAAATATAAAAAATTACTAATATATTTATGTTTAAAATTAAAAAAATTATTTTTTTATTTTTTAAAAAAATTATTTATAAAAATAAATAAAATACCATTCCTATTCTAATATTAAAAAAATTATTCGGATCCTTATATTCAAATTTCATTCAAATTCAACTTTTAAACTTACGATAAAAACACGAACTTCTATTTTAATTTTCCTACTCTGTCCTTGGGCTTATCAGTGAAGTGCTCTCTCGTCATTGTCCTTGGGCCATTTTGTTTCACGAATCCAGAATCAAACAAAATTAACTTTTCCATTTGACGACCTTTTTTTTTTTCAATTATATTAGAAAATTTTGGTGATGTTTCACGATTTATAATATTAAATTATCCATTTGAACACCGACCAGTTATATATTGATGATTTATGGGTTTAATTTGTTTAATTTCGTTTATTTCTTTAGATGAGAAATAATTTAAAGGTTTGAATTGATCCTTCGACATACGCATTAATATTAAAAATCGTGTGCTTTTCATGAATTATTATAACAGAACAAATGAATGGATCAGCTTAAAAAATTTTAGATCATTTTTTATCGACAAAAAGTCAAATATCAACTCTTATGTTTAGGCTACTGATACACTTTGTTAAATAACTCTTTGTACAATATTAAAATTATTTGCTTAATCATTCAAGCTCTTTGATTTTAATTTCCATGGACGAGATTTTTTTACAGCAATTACAAGTAAATACAACTCAAATTAAAACCTTTCTAAAACATCTAAATTTGATCATTTCTTTTATTATGATAACTCAAAATATGTATTGTACGCTACAAGCGGTCTTACTTAATTATATTGAGTAGGACCTAAATAAGAGAAAATAATAATAATTATTATTATTATTATTATTATTATTAAAGCTCTATTAATATTATAAATATTTATTTTACATTTATTTAATTTTAACTTAATGCTGAATTGATTTTTAATATTTTTAAAGATATAACTAATAATTATTAAAATAAAATATAAAATTAATTACATCTTAACCATATATTATTAATAGTATATATGTTAGGCGGAGAAGATTACGAAGACTAAACGGAAGATAAGAACGAACTGCGAGGTGCAAATCCAAGAAATCAAGCTGTCTTATAGGCAGCCCACGGCTTTCCGAACTTGGGTCCCAACCGAGAAAAACTGCGAGTCACATATCTTAAATATGGGCTCACGGCTCGAGGCGAGTACATTTGGGGTGAATTTATTTACACTTTAAATTATACTTTTGTTGAGTTTTAACATGGGAAAAATAATGCGAATTCCCAATATTTGGAGAAAGAGGTATTATATTTTTTAATATTTTGAACAATACATATAAACATAAGTCTGTTTTTCACTAATAATTCTGTTTATTTTAACCAAAAAAAAGGAATAACATTGTATATTCACAATAAAATACTTAGAAAAGAATTGTTAACCCCTAAACACTTAGAAAAAAGAATATAAAACTACCTAATAATTTTAGTAAAAGATATATAACTCTCTTTACATTAATAAATTTTGTTCATCGTAATTAAGAAAAGGGTATTATCGTTGCTACTCACTACTATTATTATTGTTATTATTATGATCATCATAATAATTATGATTGTTGTTTATTAATGTTATTATTATTAAATTTTATTCTTTTAATTATTTTTAACATTACTATTATTACTACTGCTGCTGCTACCCTCTCTTTTTTCTCAATTAGAATAAATGAAATTTATTTATAAAGGAATTTATGTATCTTTTTCTAAAATATTAAGAACTTTTATATTTTTTTCTCAAACGTTAGGAGACCAACAGTTTTTTATGTATATTTTGCCATAAATATACAATATTATCCTTTTTTTATTAAAATAAAGAGAGTTATTAATAAAAAGGGGCTTTATATGTCTTGTTAAAAATATATAGGACTTTTACATCTCTTTTCCTAAACATCAAAGGCTTGATAATTTCCTTTTTGACATTTTAATTTTGTATTATTAAACTAACTCTGAACTAATTTATTGTTAAGAACATTAATATTTAATAGACATTAATCTTCAACATCATAAAAGTACTAATTCATCTTAAACATTTTCTTCTTCATGGTCGCACCTTGCAACAAATTTAAATTCAAATAAAGACAAAATTACGTTTTGAAGAAGAATAAGAACTCAATTTTTACTTGAGTTTTTGTTGAATGTTGAATTAATAAATAAGATTTTTTTTGAAATTTTTTCTTATCTAATTACTATTGATTCAATAAGAACTTTATTTGACAACAAATCCTTATCTTTTAAAAAGATAAAGAAAGAAAGTTAATAAAACTAATAAATGAGTGATGATATAAGTATAAACTTTTATATAAATTGATGTGATATTCACTCGTTAGTTGAATATAAATATAAAATAATTAAAATAAATTATGTAAACTAAGAGATATTTAGTCTAACTAATTAAATTATGGCACATTAATTTGTATAAGAGTTTATAGATATATTATTACTCCTGATAAATTATGTAGGCATCACCTATATATATATAAAACAAACAAAGCAAAAGTTGTGATTGTGATTAAAACCTCCTTTCAATTGTCACTTAAACTAAGTCAAAATATATTTATGACTTTGGTAAACAAAAATGATATTATAATACTGAAATTTCACAAGTATTTATTAATGAGGGCATTCCCTACCTTCTGGCTAATTGTAAGATATACTTTTCATAACTACATTACTGTAATGGAATCCACAATATTGTAGTTGTGAGAGGCATACCTTACAGGAAGTTGTAAGGTAGTATTACCCATTAATGAGATAATTTTAATGAAAAATTATTTTGATATTTATAATAGCGTGATGAGTAAAATTTACCTTTTTAACTTAAATAAATGAGTTTGTTACAGAAAATATTATTTGAAATAGATTTTAGACTACAAATAGTCCCACCTTATAATTTAAATTTGGCTGGCTGACCTTCACCACGTAAATCCAAACTGGTACCTACTAAAATTAGGTGAAGATTCTTGACTACTATCACAAAAATGTTAAGGATTGAATATCAGGAACACGTTAACTGTCAAGCTATATGTACGTTCAAAACAATGATCTCCATTCTTCATTTTCTGAATTTTACTTGGGCATGAGATAACCAGGATTGCCAGAGATGTAAACAGATAGCCGAAATTTAAAACAATTGACAAATTCTGGGAACACGCTGGTCAACTATCAAGAAGCAATTTCATTTACATCAGGAGAAAAGCAAAACAACCAGAGTGGAAAGCAGGATAATATGTTGAAGTATATTTCTACAGCCACAGCACTAACTCCCTAACAAACTAAACCTTAACATCGTTTACAGGAATGACCTGACAAACTCTTTTCAAACCTGCTGGGGCATATCAAAAAACTGTCCACACAAAGACCTCCTTTGGTGTGAGTGCAATCGATTTGAGTCAGTGAAAATTTAATCTTTGTCGGTTCACTAGGATCCTCAACAACAAAATCTGCCCCACGGTAATGAACCCAGTGACCAGGATTCTCCAGAAAACATTGAGATACGGCATGTTGTCCATCGGATGTTGTTAGTTGAAAACGAACGGGTTTTACATCCCAGCCATGGACATGCTCAAACTTGCAAACCCGACGACCAAGCCTCTTTGAAGGCTTCCCAAGCTGTAGTCTGAAGAAGAGGCTGTATGTCCCTACAGGAAATTGAAACTCAAACTCTCCATCTACTTCAAACCACCAGATTTGTTGAAGATACGCCACTGATTGGAACCTAACATGCAAAGAAAGGGACGACAAGTCCCAAGCAAATTGCTTCAGCCATCAGAGAGTAGGAGAAAAGTAGACCACTATAAAGCATAAACAGTGCAATCAAGCTATGTTTCTTTTGGGGTAAATTTTTTATGCATGTGAATATATCCATGCTCCTAAAAATAAGAAGAAATGGCAAACTTAGCAGGCGGCCAACTTTATCACTGTAATCTAATTACTATCAGTAAGTAAACACACATCAACATATGAATGTGTAAACTCAGCTTAAAAGCATCAATCAGATTGAATGTTGCTCAGAAACCAATTTCTGACTGCTCCAAAACGGAAAGACATAGCAGGAAAAGAATCAACTCTGCAAATATCATGAAAGGCCAAATGGAGTCTGTACACTGTAAATGAAATTGAGAAACAACCTTATAGTAGAGCAGAGGCAACATAAAGAGACAAAATGCTAATTCCAATGGATAATTCAGTGTCAATACATTGCAAAACAACCACGGATAATATTAAAGGCACCGGCAAAGCAACTTACTACAACGAATTTCAAAGAATTTCAGGGCCAACACAGTGCAGAATTACATAGCTATTATGACAATCTCACCTAGATTCATCAGTTGAAATGTGAGTCCAGTATCTCCGATCATCAATTCCGGTGATGGCTAAAGCCTTGGAAGAAATAGATACACAGAGGCCACCCGTATTTTTATCCAGCCACATCTCCTGCACATAACCAAAATCACTTTGAATCCCCCTATATGTAATAAACATCTGCAGCAATTCAAAGGTTCTTTGCAAAAAGATGACGCACACATTCCAGAGCTTATAGATGAGAAATATAAAATTTTCCAAATTTCAGACAAAACTTGTCATGACTTGACCAAGATATATTATTTTCAGAAACAGCAACCAAGTTTGAAGATTATCGAGGAACAGACCGTTAAGGTTTTGTGGATGCATCAAAACATTGCAAAACGGAAACCCAATTACAGGTTTTTTGTAATGTCAAAAAACAAAGAAAATAAATGAAAATAAACAAACCTTATTGCCACCATCAAAGGGATTGGGGCTGCAAAGCCTAGCAAAAAGATGTTTCTTACTCAAATAATCCACCATATTTGTTTTACTACAGCTACCGAAAACTTTGTCAACAATGAACCGATAGTTGGAAGGCAATTTGGATTCCCATATAAAATCAGCTGAAGAATTTCCCCGAAAAGCCCGATTCAAGCGGGCAAGTTTGCATATCTCAGGTGGGTCTAAGTGCATCAAAACCAACGCCACGCAGCTCTCTGGCATGTCGCTGAACCTCGGCCTCAATGAAGACAATTCATCTCCACTGCTGTCCGATAGAATACCAGACACATTAGCTCCCATTAAACCTCTCAACCAAGACGAATCCCAAAATCTGATTTTTCAACCAATGAGGTTTGTTGTTGATTCTTCATATGCATTCATCGACCCAACTTGAACTGAATAAGAAGGCACGTAGACTCAGACAACTTTAAGTCAGAGAAAAGAGATTTATGACAACGCTAACGGAGGTTTCTGCTGAATCAGCATCAGGTGCTGTGACACTCGAACTTTAATCTTATCCAATACAACAACAACAGCAACAGTAGGAGAGCCAAAAAAAAGAAGAAAGAAACACCGTCTTTTCCCAGGTTTAGAGAACGTGAATACGCGCGATACGCTGTTGCTTCGGTCTCTTTCGAACGCGCCATACGTGAGCAAGCGGATGTAGTTTTTGTTAATAAGACATAAAACTTGCGATTAAAATAAAATTGAATGATGGATAGAGCAAACAGATAATTCCGCACTCTTCCCGTTACCTCGTAGATCCGTTAGTCAGTCAACTGTATTTGATGTGTAATTCAACTATTTGCTTTCCTTATCTGATCTGTCTGTGATAGATTTCGTTACGACTTCTATTTCATATATAATAATCATAATAAAATTAGACAGCGTCACAAAGGCTGGGTGTCCAAATTCCATTGAATTAAGTGTCGTCATGTACGATTATTTTATGTATTCTGAACCCCAACTGATTTGTGCATTGCACAAATACACCTCGTTCATGTATATGTCTGGCTCCGATGTGGTCAATTATTCAAAATTGATAATTTTACTAAGAAATTAAAAGAGAATATCATAGGATAGGCCACTCTTAAAGGATCTATAATGCCCACTTGGTAGTGGTGATTGTCATGTTCATTGACGAAACAAATGATGCCCCTTCCAAACAAACTAGCAGTTAATTAAGATCTTGTCCCAATCCAAAATTTGCACTTTCGCTTTCACTAAACGAAAGTGTGATTTCCTTTTTCCTCAATTTTCCAACCACCACGTGTCCCAACCCAACCCCCTTTGTTTTTAGACCAAATCGCACAATAAACAATTATATGCAACCCAAATTGAATTGATTTTCAATTAATTAATGACTTGAATGTAAGAGAAATTACTAGATTGTTTCTTTCCCATGAATCCGATTCTGATGTATTCAATTGACTGATGATTTTGGCCAGTTCCAAGTGAGAACAAGTTTAACACGGTTATTAAGTTATTAAATAGATTGGGTTTGGATAATTTTTTTAATGTCGGACTATAATTAAAGTTCTTGACTCATTTACCGATCAATAACACGATTATATTTTATATTTTAAAATAAATGATAGATTTTTATTATTAAAATTTAAATATTAGAGACAATTCTCTTTTTATTTTTAAAAAGATGAATATAAATACAATGTTTTATTTATCAAATTCTATATACATTTAGAGTTTTAATAGTATAAATGTGTGAAATATTTGTACATGTATATTTTATAATATCGATATATAATATTATTTACATATATATAATTTAAACTTCAATAGTATAAATATGTAATATTTTGATATATATGTATATTTTATAATATCTCTAAATTATGTATGTATATATATGTATGACAACATATAAATATTTGATATAAATTTTATTTAATATATAAATAATAAATAAGTCATTAGATAATCTGATTATTTTTTCGTGTTGGATTTGAAATTCAATAATTTGAAACGATTATTAAATAAATAGAGTTTAGATTAACTTAAATTTGACAATATACAAAACTGATACGAAATGAACATAATCTAATAATTCATTTTGTCAACTCTAATTAAAATAATAAAATATTCTCCACGTGGAGCTGAGTTAGCAGAGTCTGCTCTTTCTTCTTTTCTTTAAGCCTTATCATGTAAGAAACTGCTGTGTTTTTATCTCTCACTCCTCCCTTAAATGAAATTACCAAGAAGGGTAAATGGCCAAACAGGTCTATGTTCCCACAACAGAGAAAAGCGCAGGTCAATTTATTGTAATAAAAGAAATGCCAATAATTGGAATAAATTTGAAGAATAACAGCTCGCTCCTCCGCAAACATATTACATAGATAATTTATTTATTAATTATAATTGTAATGTATAATTTTTTTAATTAAATGTGAGTGAAGTGTATATTTTTTAAATATTAATGAAAATTAAAATTTTAAATAATACTTTATAAGAATTTTGTAACCTAATTTTAATATTAATTTAATTTATAAACGTTAATTATAATAATCTAATTTATTAATAGTTGACAGAAGTACGTCTCTGCACGCTTTCATACGGTCAGTCTGGAAAATATCATTGCTTGACTGCTGTCTTGGGGGGATCTTTAATATGCTCTGCGCCAAAGTAATAAGCACACCAAGTCTATTTATTTATTTATTCCCATTCTTCAGTAGATACGACTTACGAGGCTTCTATAAACCTTTAATTTAAGGAACCCTACCTTACAACAAGCTAGCATTACCCTTAATTTAAGCTCCCAATTTCCTTTAATCATTTTACTCACCATCCCTGTAGCCTGAAATAACATTTGAGATTTCCCATCAAATCCGAACTCATCAACTAATCCTTTCACAAAATTCTTCATAGTTTCAGGTTTATAGACAAGAAAATTTAGGGAAAAGAAAAAAGTATCTGAGTCTGACAATCTGCTAAGTGCTATTTCCACAGCTCTTCACAAATTCTGTACTTGGCATTAAAGTCTTCCCAAATCGTAGTTACTGCTGTCCCGGAATGAACAGCAGCAACTGCACTACCGCCAAATCATTGAGGATTAAACAAGTTTAACGGTGATTCAAGGGTTTATTGGGCATGATAGGAGGTACGTTAAGAGATAAGAACTATTTGACATTTTTTTTTATGGTGTTAGTTGAGAAATGTGGCCGGTGAGATGAGCGAAGGGGACCAATTATCATGACTCTTTTGTATTTAGCCGTAAGGCAAACCAGGCTTTCCGCAATCAGCACTCTTGCGTTTGGTGAAATACTAAATTAACCTCGATCCTTTGAAAGCACACCAACATTCTTGTCCAAGAGCCAATCTACCAAACGTTCTATGGGCTTGTTGGGCTTCGAAACCGAAAAAAAAAATTACAATAAAAATAAATTCATTCATGCATTTTGAATGGTATAAGACGGCCGAATAGTAAATATTTAATATATTGCAGGAGGAAAAAAAAAAATTAACTATGGCGCGTGTTTCTGCGCACTCTCTGTTCATATACCTGACAGAGTAGTCTTACGGCAAATTAAATGTTACATAAAACGTTTTACTAGTGTTATAAAAATAAAAATGAAGAAACGTCTGTGTCCACTGGCGACTTGATTGTATGTATGGGATGTGTGATACGATCTATGTTACGATTGACGCACACACAAAAAGGAAAACCAATATATATATATATATATAAATCAAATGCATGTTCCAAAATTTCCAAATTGGAGCAATTCCTTGCTTGATATGCTAATGCATGGGTAAAGTCAAAATTTCACCAATTTTAGGTTTGATAAAAAGCAGATAGGGTTGTGGCCCGTCTCCACAAAGATGGGTCCATGTTGATCCATCGCGTACATTATATAGCTGTTCGATGAAATTGAATTTCCAGATTACTCAAATTAATGAAGGACTCTAGTTAAAGAAAGGTATAATATGGCTTTAGGAAAGCACATTCCCCCCCCCCCCCCCAACCACTTAAAAAAAAAAAACAGTCATACGAGTTTCTTAAGATCTTTGCTTGATTCATTACTCGTTGTAGTTAGAGGAGTCACGTTCAAGTCCCTTACCATTACCATTAACTGCCACGCATATAGTAATAATGTACATGGTACATAGGTTGAATTGCACTCGTACAATGTGGGCGAGCAAGCTGTCATTGATAGGAGTGAGAGTTAGAGAAAGAGCACAGTTAGAAAAATCGAATACAAGAAATTAAATATCATGCATGCAACTTCATGTGCTTGAAGACTTTATACGTAGTTGTAGTGCCACCATGAAGATGGATGCATTGGCTAAAAATGTAACGTGTACAGCATGTTATACACAAATTACTTAATTCATAAACCCAATTGCATACTGCACGTGCCTCTCTTATTATTCTAATCTGGTCTGGCGCTTACTTCTCCAATAAAATAAACATTAAAGATTAAAGTCAAACTTCACCGGTTCCTACCTAAAGGCGAGACCCAGGCAAACAACTACGCCTTGGACGAATCAAGGGCAACTAAAACTCTAGATGCAAGAAAAGTTTGATTCTCGTTGTCAGCGAAAATGAACGAAACGAAATCACACTTGTGTTGTGATCTTCAATTTTGATCCAACAACGGATATGCTTCTCTCGGACATAACTGGACCTTCTTGTTGCTGACGGGACATTACTTATCCACACGCGCCGTATCAAGGGACGTGTAAGACACTCTCCTCGACGAGTTTTTTTTTTCTTCCTACCCGCCCCCTCCCTCTTCTTTTTTTTTTTTAAGTAAATAGTTTCGATATTCATCAAAATTTACGGCAATTTAAAATTCTAATTTGGGAGATATCGAAACCGATTCAGAATATATTAAATGATTCAATTAGGTCCAGAAAAAAACTTACCTACCTGTAAAACCAAAGATAGTGCTATTGTTAATAACACATTGAACTCAAAGGTTCATAGTGTAAAAAAAAAAAAAAACTTTATCGAGGACATTTTTAATTTTAAAGAAGGCACACCATGTGATTTCATAGTGTTTTGAGCTACGTGCCCACGTCTTTTGATTTTGTATAAGCGCAAACCATATGATGTGCATTATGATGTGCCATACATGATGCATGTCCATTATCTCCCACGTCCCTCTTTCCTTTTCTATTTGTCGAATGAAACAATTCCAAAAACATGTGTTCTGCTTATTATTTTCAACCCACAATCTCTTCAAAACGTGAAGGTAACGTTCTATCCACGAAAATTAAATAAATAATTCAATTCCTATTTTATTAGAATTATTTCGAATACCATAACTAGAGAACATATTAGATTAATATTCCTTAATTGCATTGCAAAAATATAATTTTGTTAAATACACAAACAGAGAATGGCGAGTGGAGACGAGACGAAGAACAGAGAATCTGCCTCTTTATTCACTTGCCTTATTAATAATATGCGCGCGCGCGCACGCACCTTCCATAAATACAAACACGCTCTCTCGTTCAGCCAATCTCTTCTTTCACCAGCGCGTCAGCCTCACTCGCCATCGCCAGTCCGCATACCAAACAAGACCTTGAAAAGTTCACCCGTCACCCTTACGTTAACCCGTCTTCCTCCACTACAGCGACTCTCACATAAAAACAATACAGCGACTCTCGTTTTCATTCATAATTCATCCATCTCTCCTTTTTTTTTTTTTTCTTTTGGTTTCAATTTCAATGGCCAATACGCCCGGTTCAACAAGACTATCTTACATAACATTCAAAACAAAGCATGCAAATCTTTATTCACTAACTCTCATTACAATCCTCTGCACAATCTTTTACCTCGCGGGTATGTGGCAGCACTCGCCGGGGGCCATCCGCGGTGCCGCGTCGCCTTCTTCTTCTTCTTCTCATATACTTACATCTGTCTCATGCAGCAGCACCACATCGGCCAAGGCCTCAACAAGCCTCAACCTCGACTTCTCAGCCCACCACCAGGCTCCTGACCCACCTACCACCTTGGCGCGTGCCACCCACATCCCTCCCTGCGACCCCAAATACGTCGAGTACGTCCCCTGCGAGGACGCTCACCGGTCGTTGAAATTCGACAGGGACAGGTTGATATACAGGGAGAGGCACTGCCCTGAGAAGACCGAGTTACTCAACTGTCGCGTGCCGGCGCCGCATGGTTACACGGTGCCGTTTAAGTGGCCGGAGAGCAGGCAGTTTGCGTGGTACGCTAATGTGCCGCATAAGGAGTTGACAGTGGAGAAGAAGAACCAGAATTGGGTCCGGTTCGAGGGTGACCGGTTCAGTTTCCCAGGTGGCGGCACGATGTTTCCACGTGGGGCAGACGCGTACATTGACGATATTGGCAAGTTGATTAATCTGAAAGATGGCTCCATAAGGACCGCCATTGACACTGGTTGTGGGGTACGTACTACAAATTTACAATAAAGTTATAACCAATTTCTCACATTTAATCAAACTTGCTTTCTCTTACATTTAATTTGTTTTACTTTGAGCGTCGACCATCCGGTTCATTTGTGTGAACCGGAAGCATTTGGTCTGTATCTATTTGATTTGGATATAAACTTAACTGAATGTGTGCACTGGCTGTGGCTGAGTTGGCTTGCCGGCGGAGCAAGTTGGGCTTTTAGTTTTTTTTTTTCCTTTTTTTTTCAATTATAATTGAAAAAGAATAGCGTGCGGTCAATAACATCCTTATAAAACAATGAAAATTAGGTTGACTGGGAAAAATATATTTTTCGATAAAATGATTCCTTTTGATATGCTATAACATAGGGAGGTTATGGAGCATTATTGAAGATTTGAATCGAAATGGAATAGTGAATTCATATTTACTTGGTTATTTTCTTACCATTTATGGGTATTTATTACCTCTTCTTCTGTAATTATTTCAGTGTTTATTTAGGGTAATCCAGCTCACATGTTGCAGTGCACCAAACCTAATCTTAAATCGCAGCTAAGAAGCGCAGATCTTATGATGAGTTTTAGGCTTTGCCCCCATCCTAATTCATCTTTACTTTTTTAGTTTTTAGCAAAAATTTAATAAATTCTTAGCCCTCAAGTAAAGTGGTTCACCAAGAAATGACATAATATCTATCTTCTAACTGCAGAAAAGGTGTTTGGTCACCTTAATTATGTAAAAAGTCTAGGGCAATGCAGTATGTCATTAATATCTACTCCCGAAACTTGGAACTGCAGTCAAAGAAATGTTGTTAATAATGCTAACGTAGACATTATTACTTAATTAACATTTTCTGTAACTACTTTAAACTTTTGTAAGATTAATTCCTTCATAGTTACCCTTATGGTTATTATTTTTCCTATTTTCTTATGATTCATTAATACAATGCAATTTTTTTAAAAAATAAAATAAAATAAGAGAGCATTCTTCAGTGACATGCTTTGCTTAAGGTTTCAATCTTTAGTGGATGTATGGACAAAACAGAGACAATATTTTATACTAAGCAAATAGACGTTTGGAGAAAAGAGGGAGACAGTAGTTTTATATTAAGCAGATACTTATTTTCGTTGGATTTGATGTTAAAATTTCCAGGTTGCTAGCTGGGGAGCTTACCTTATGTCAAGAAATA
This sequence comes from Aegle marmelos, assembly GCA_030449875.1. Classification (NCBI taxonomy): domain Eukaryota; kingdom Viridiplantae; phylum Streptophyta; class Magnoliopsida; order Sapindales; family Rutaceae; genus Aegle; species Aegle marmelos. Next base: position 1,786,977 of record JASUUL010000115.1, read on the forward strand.
TTCTGGCAGTCTCATTTGCACCAAGAGACACTCATGAAGCTCAGGTACAATTTGCTCTAGAGCGAGGAGTTCCAGCATTGATTGGAGTCATGGCTTCGATTAGGCTTCCTTATCCTTCAAGAGCTTTTGACATGGCGCATTGCTCTCGTTGTCTCATTCCTTGGGGCCAATATGGTAATCTAGTTAACTAACTGGTCCATTGCAATTTCAATGTTTCTTTTACTTCTCAATTGTTTGTAACGTTTAAATTATGGTTTAATTTCATCTTGGGCAGATGGTCTATATTTAATTGAAGTCGATCGAGTTTTACGCCCTGGCGGGTACTGGATTCTATCTGGGCCGCCAGTAAACTGGGAGAACCACTGGAAAGGTTGGAACAGAACAACGGAAGACCTAAAATCAGAACAATATGGAATAGAGACCATGGCAAGGAGCCTATGCTGGAAAAAGTTAATTCAAAAAAATGATCTTGCTATTTGGCAGAAACCCACTAATCATGTACACTGTATAGCTAATCGAAGAGTCTTCAAAAAGCCTCGCTTTTGCAAGGCACAAGATCCTGACATGGCATGGTAATTATTTTAATGATTTTTTCTGGTGTGAGAAAATCCTATCCTTTTGATGGGTTTTCGAATAATTTTCAATCTCCTTTATTATAAAGCTTTTTATGAGGAATTACTTTACGCTAGGATGTCGAATTAGATGACAAAAGCAAAATTGTCCATCTTTGCCAGGGAAAGGTTTAGAAATGATTCCAAAACCAAAAGGATTATAAAGCAGCCAGATGCTTATTCGAAGTATTTTTTTTTTAATTTTATTATTTTTGGACTGTAGGTACACTAAAATGGAGACTTGTTTGACCCCACTGCCTGAGGTGTCCGATATAAAGGAAATCGCCGGAGGGCAGTTGGCCAAGTGGCCACAGAGGTTGAATGCAATCCCTCCCAGGGTTAACAGTGGAAGTGTGGATGGAGTTACAGCAGAGATGTTTAGAGAAGACACAGCCCTATGGAAGAAAAGAGTGACATATTACAAGTCTGTGGACTATCAACTAGCACAACGTGGGAGATACCGCAACTTGCTTGATATGAATGCTTATTTGGGAGGCTTTGCAGCAGCTCTCGTTGATGATCCATTGTGGGTCATGAACACTGTCCCAGTTGAAGCCAAAATCAACACTCTTGGAGTTATCTACGAACGGGGTTTGATTGGAACATATCAAAATTGGTATGCCTCTATCTCGCCACTTCATTAATATTCAATTAGCTAATAATCTAAATCGATTGAGTCGGTGTGCCTACATGAGAAGCCTTGATTAACAGCCGATGAACTACTGCCTCTTGTCTTGTTCGGTTTTTTCAGAAACCACCAAACCAGGCCTGTTTTGGCTAAGTCTCCCTCTCAACTGTTACTGTTTCAGATAATTTTGTTATCTTTTATTGATCGGTTATTATTATTATTGTTGTTGTGGTTGTTTGTCTCCTTATTACATGTAATACGCAACTTTTGGAGGTTGTTGCTAAATATTTGTCTCCTTGTAGGTGCGAGGCGATGTCTACTTATCCAAGAACTTATGATCTCATCCATGCCGATTCACTTTTCAAGCTTTATAAGGACAGGTAATTCTACTAGCATGTATATCACACGCGTCTTGTTTATTAGGGTATGTATATAATGAATAAAATATTAATAACTGTATTGCGATCGAATCGAATTTATATCACAGATGTGACATAGAAGATATCTTGTTAGAAATGGATCGGATATTACGGCCAGAAGGTAGTGTAATCATCCGCGACGATGTGGACATCTTGGTGAAGATTAAGAGTATCACGGACGGTATGGAATGGGAAGGAAGAATTGCGGACCATGAAAACGGACCCCATCACAGAGAAAAGATTCTTTTTGCAAATAAAAAATATTGGACGGCACCAGCCCCCGATCAAAATCAAGGAACACATACAGCTTGATAAAAAATTGCTCTTCTTCCAACATTTTATTTATTTATTTATTTTTCAAGATTTTTTTTATTTACATCCATCAAGGCATTTGTTTCCCTCCTCTTTATGATGACCACAGAATTGATTTATTGATTTCATCAAATTGGATGAATAAGAAATTAAAATAAGTTCAGAACCTCGGTTATAAGCGTTCTTGTACTCCCATTAAATGTAAGCAGAGACATGCACGGAGATTAAAGGCATAAAGGATCGATTAGAACTTTTGTTACCTTCGACTTTCGAAAGTACCAAACCGCTTCGAGCTCAAGGCTACGGCTTCTCTATTTTCAGCTGCGGCTTTCAGGTAATGAAAAAATGAATACCATAAAACCTAAGAACCTCAATTCACCCTAGTCGTGCAGTCTGAACAGTAGAACAACAGACTTTGAGAATCGTCTCTTTCCCCTTTGGATCTGGGAATCTTCAGTGCAGTACGTGCAAATTAAAAACATAAAAGATCACTTCTTATTCTTGTTATCAAACAGAAAGGCTTAATTTGAGCTTCCATGGGGAAAGACAGTAGTATTACATATTTCCTTCCCTTGTGCTTCCCAAAAAGGTTGAATATTTTGCAGTGCTCAAACAGAGTATTTACTACGAGCTCACCAGAGCAATAGAACCTAATTGGCATTTACACTGTGATGTTCGGAGAGTGACAACACTAAATGAACTCCAGAAATAAGGCTTCCTGTTTGCTTGTCAGGCCAAGTTCATTCAAACTCGAGGATCCATCAGAAACACTGAAAGCACGCCGAGGATATGGCCTCACCTGTTCATCAGAAAAACAAGAATGAATCACTTCCGCGCACACACACAGATACATGTTTACATATTTAAATAATAATTTAAAAGAAATACATGGGAAAACGTAGGCCACCCAACACTCGGCTTGATGGGTTCACCAACTGCTGTAGTCAAAGAGAAGAGAACAAGACTTACCACTCTGTAAGTGCCAGACTTCACTTCCCTACCAACATCGATGAAATCAAATAGAACCTACAAAGGAACAAACAGCAAGCAGTTAAACCACAGGACCAAGTGTCTTCTAAATTTCTGATATTTTACCTGAAGCCTATCGGTCTTGAGAAAGCGACGGCCACGGCGACTGCCATCTGGCATTTTAACAACAAGGGATACTACATTCTCATCATCTATTGCTGGTTCCTGAGGAAGAGAAGTTTCTTTTGCTGCTAACCATCTTTCAAGTTTCTATCATCAGTAATATCAAAATGATCAAAATCAATGTTCCAGATATGGACAATAAAAATCAAACGGCACCTCCCTCCTCATCAAAGAGAATAAAAAAGCATTTAACTATCCCTTAATTTTTTAGCCACACAGTAAGACGTAACACAAGGAGAGAATTGGCAATAAATCTAAATCTCCCCAAGGATAGTCTTTTCCATTCCAGTTCACATTGAGGGTAATCATCCATACATCAAGCATGCATAGGCAGAAGATTTTAAGGAGTTCACGCCAATAACACTCATAACTTTTTAAGTCCATCAAAAATCAGTAAAACCATGCCATATAATTCAAAATCTTAGACAAGATTTGACCTTGATCTGATTGGATTTATGAAATCTTATTTTTTCAAGATAAAGAAACAACAAAGCAATTGCCAGAATTACTAGACCTACCAAAAGCACAGAAATAGAGGGAAAGCTTAAAGAATCCTTCTGTCATATCTTTCTAACAGAAGTTGAAGTACATTCAACTAAAGCACGTTCAACTCATTCCATGAAAGATTCAAGTATAAAATATCAGATCAAATCTAAGGATCTATGTATCAACCCTGTCACTCTCCCCTCTATCCGTGGGGTACCAAGCTGTAAGGGTCTTCAGATAACAAAGAAAAGTAGTTTTAAGCACAAAAGAACATGGTAAATAAATAAGGCACCCGAAACTCAACAGTTTTACTACCTCTTCCTCAAGGATTTTCTTCTGAGATTCATCACTACTCAGCTGAAGAGACTCAGCTTCCTTGAGAGCATTCATTTCTTTTTCTCTGTCGGCCAACAAAGAAGCCAAATACTCATTATCCTGCAAGCAAAATTAGACAATCAGGCCACAGACAATGCATCATCAAACATGTAATTGATGTGGAAAAACAGTAACCTGTTGTTCTCGTAGTGACTGCTGTGCCATTACAGAGGAAGATGCATGGGAAGCTGACGAGGAACCAGGACCTGCATTGCTGTGTGGATCACTTTGTAGATATTTAGAGAAACCAGTAGCAGCCTTGCCAAAAAGTGCTGCCTCAAGCATAACTGCTTCATCAAGCTCTTTGGAAGAAATGTCACCCCACTTCTATGGCCAGACCAGTAAAATGTTTTAAATTTACTTACTTTTCTATGAGATCCAATTCAAAATTGTTAATAGGCAAAGCACACTACCTCATTAGCAGAAAAAGCATCTCTACTGCACTGAGTATGGACATTAACATCATGTTCTGACTTGTAACTCACAGGTGATGGTGTGCACATATTTTGAGCTCCCTCTTGGACTGAGGATTTTTCTAGCTGAAACGAAAAGATGTCTTTATTTAGAAGAAAGTGCAGGGATTATGAAACTATGTCAGAAAACCATGTAGTTTGTGCCAAACAGAATCAGCAGAGAAAGAGTATACACCTTCCTGGTGCTGTTGTTAGTTTTCCCAGCTTCTTTAACTAAATCATAGACTTCCAGTTTTTGATCTCGGTCTTTCACTCCTTGGCCACGCATTGTTTTCTCTTGCTCTGCTGTCTGATCCAAGTAAAATAGAACCAAGGACCAGTAAGAAAAGAAAAGCATAGAATATGAAAATAAAAGGCAATATTTACAAACCTTCAAGGACAAGGATATTGCACGAGAAAATTCATCATCTTCAGGTAGCTCAAGTTGCGTTTGAACAAGTCCACGACCAGATGAATCCTGCAACAATATGCACAGAAAGTAAGAGTTTACAAAGGATGAGAAAGGAATTGGCCAGAAGTAAAATAAGCAGTGATGCATAATCCAGAAAATAAATTGCTTATTCAGATAACCCTCTCCAACCTCTTGTTTTGAAGCCTCAATGGCAGCTTGTATCATTTGTTCTTCTATGTCATTGCCATAAAAGTGCGAACCATTATCCCCCAAAAGATTGTCCCGAGTATCGAGACCATGGTATGATGAAGTTCTTGTTCCACCATAGTCATAAGGCATCTGTCCTGAATGATAAGGCTGCTCATTCCAACTATTGAACCCTGCAGGATGCCCCATTACCCCTCCCGTGTGGGAAATGACTGGCTGAGGAGTAGTGAAAGAACCACTAAGCTCATTTAAAAGACTCCTCCTGTAATTCGGGTCAAGTAGAGATGAAGGCCTGAAACTTCTAGCAGCAGAGAAAAGTTGTGCAAGTCTGCTTGGCCCAGCTTGAATATTATTACTATTCATGTCTGGAGAACGAAGCCCAGGAGAAGGAGAAGGATAAGGATAAGGGTAAGCAACAGCAGTTGGATTTAAGCTGCACAGCAATATTAGAGGAAAACGAAATTGTTAATGGAAGACCAGACAAGTGAACACTAAATCTAAAAGGTAGATAAATTACTTAATAACTTCTAAAGCAACTTATGACAAATAAAAGGGAACAAAATACAAAACAATAGCGCAAGGAAATAATGCCATACATGTCTCCGTGGCCTTCACTAAAATATGCATTCACAGCTTCGTTAAGATTGCCTCCGTATTGCTGTTCGCCAATATCAATGCGCCAGAGTGTCAGATAAACAATTGAGAATATTGAAAGGTCATATGGTCAATATATTGAATAGGGCACTCAAAGCTAGAAAAAGAGCCCAGAATCTCTCAAGGCTCTCTCTCTCTGTGTATGTCATCATTTGCATAATCTATTTCTGCTTTTTAATTTTTGAGGAGAAGTTTATTCGATTTGCAGCTAATTGCTTAAAAAGAGAGTTTTGTTGTTCATCTGACGCCCACGAAAGATACAGGTTCATGTCCTACTCACGTTGGATGCATAAAATTAAAAGTTTACGATATTCATTCCAATTTTTTACTTAGTTGATTAAATTACCAGAACAAAATGGATGTTATGCATTATGCTGATTCTTCATTAACCACTCAGAGACAAAATTCCTTGTAATTTTGATGTGGACTAAATGGGGAGAAAGAAATGGTGACAAGACGAAGATTTAAAGAACGTTTTTGCTAAATCTGAAGCTGCTTCACTGTTTGTAAGTCATTGAAAGTGGCCGTCCAGAGGGCAAAAAATGTGAACAAAAATTGAGCATCATTTGCACCTTTCAGATATTGTGAACAAAATACATTCTTATTAATCACAACTTCCAATTTCTGCAAAGCTATAAAAAGAGCTCAGAAAATCAAGGCTCTCTCTCTCTCTATATATGTATGTATGTATGTATGTACGTATGTACGTATGTACGTACGTATGGAAGGATGTATGAGTATGTCATCTATGGAATTACAATGCAAACCAAACCAGTTTAATTTGTTTAGCACACAAGATTAGAGGTACAATTGCACCTTTCAGATAATTCAAAGCTAAAAGTAGACCACATCAAAACAGAATATATCATTTAGTCAATAAACCCTAGCTGACAGTGAAATTATACACTGGAAATAATTTCACTGGAAATGAATATAACAGAAAAACAGGCATTGGCAATTGGAGGGAATAATCACATTAACCAATAAAGTAGAGGAGTACTCGGTAACAATTAGAAAACTAAGCATCGCAATTATAGAAACAATTAGCAAGACTATCCACATTGCTTGATTATCGAATGAAGAAACCCTAGAAAACAAATTGAGAGCAGTTTCTAGATCTAGACAATTATATAATGCCGACGGTCATTATAAAGTAAAGACTCATAGTATGTATGTAAGAAGCCACCTCTTGAGGTTCTTGGAAAATGAATAACAAATAAACCGTGAGATCAATAGATAAAGGCAACAGTTTAGTGAGCCGAGAAGAAAAGACCAAATAATAATAATAATAATAATAATAATGATAAAAGAAAAGAAAGAACCTCCAATTTCTGCAGCGCCACTGACTGAGACGCGCCGGTGATGCTCGTGAACGTATCGACTGTTTCTTGATTTGGTCTCGTCATCACTCATCGGCGTTCGAGAATGTACGTAACACTCTCCTCTCCAGAATCCAGGTAGACTTAAAGCAATGATGACTGTTGAAGCCTAAACGAGAGAAGAGAGAGAGAGAGACTGATTACCTGATTTACGGGAAGTGTATTATTCGTACGTGACGTAGCAATTGTGGGGGCAAGTACGTACAATCTTTTGCGCGCAGTTCTAAGTATTTAACAATTTGGGTCCATCCTCACCGCTTCAGTGGAAAAAAGCGTGGCACGTTCATTGGCTTCCACGTGTAAAAAATGGTACCGCACCCCCATTGCGTCGGTTCGGTGTGGGCTTGCGCTGGCAACCGTTACTGAGAATTCGAACAGCCATTATTATGCTTTGATGCATAGCTTTCAAAAACACGCCATTATGCTTTGATGCATAGCTTTCAAATGGCAGTTTTTGTCCATTACTTGGTCAAACGATACAGGCAATTAATTCTGTCGCCATACTGACTCTTACTCACACCATCACTTCATTAAAATGAATGAATGATAACCGAAAATTTCACGTTTCTAAATAATTCCGAATGATAGCTGAAAATTTCGCGTTTCCAAATAATTCCGATACTTTCAGGTTGTCTGAGAGGATATTGTTATTCGAAAGCCTGGCCCCATATTTCCCAATGGACCTCACCTCGACATTGTTGCAAAATGCAAATGATCTGGTGATTTCAAAAGGAACTATAAATTCTATGTAAACTGAAAATTTGTTTACAATGTAATTGTAATTGGGGGTTATCATATCAAATATGAAATTAGTTAAATCTTAATCATATCTGGTTAGAATAACACTACAATCTGCAACAAACGTGCCTTTGAATAGCAGAGAGAATGTGCTGCTAATAAAATGTTTCGATATAGTTAGTTAATCACCTTAACCGCAACAGCCTCTCGCGCGTAATAGTTAAAATAATGAATTCTATTTGCAATATCACGGAATAAATCGATTTGCTATGCTAAATAAAATGCAAACATCACTGGCACGCACAAAGTACAGTACCCGGAATAATGTTAAAATATATATATACAGAACTTTCATTATAATAAATCAACGGTGTGCAATCGACGAACTTTAGCTATAAGAAGATATATGGAGAGAGAGAAAAAAAAAAAAAAAAGCACTCGAGAAAATTAACATTTCTCTGTGGATCACCATGTGAAGTTCCTTCGCGTCGCTTCCAAACATAATGTATTCTCTGTAGCTTCAAAGTTACGGGAAAATAAGAATTATAGAAAATCAATAAGAAGCTCTAATGATTAACCATAACACAGCACCCTCTATTAATTTATGTGATTATTACACAGACAAAAATGTATAGAAAAATAAGCATAATTGCAAACAAAAATGTATAAAAACACAAACATACGACTTAATGTAGCAAGAGTTTAGTGCTTTATTATTCCGTGGATTCTTAGGAATGCCAGAATAAGAAATTGTCTAAATTTATGTTGATTCAAAATAATATTATAAACTCAGAGGTTAAGACTTGTTGACCCTACAAAATAATGAGACTTAATTAAATTTAAAAACTTACACAAAAGATTGGTAACAAAAATATTGTTAAACTCAAATTTAGATTTTTTTTCAATGAATAATTAAATAAGAAATAACTAAAGCCTGCCTGTAATAGTTAATTTAACTATGAGTAATACTAATTTAATTAGAAATTTTATTTTAATAAGACTCGTATCTAATTAGAAATACAACTCAAATAAGAAATGCCTAAATAATAAAACTTTAAATAAGCAATCAAATTAAACTAAAATATAAATTAATTAAAATATTCTTAAATATTATAAATTTTAATCTAATTAAAATTTCATCAATTTCTTGCTCTACATCATTCCTGTCAAGGTGGAGAAAGTTCATCCTCGAATTTATGCTTGTTACGGCCTCCAAGAAACATCCTTATATACGAATTAAACTTTAAATTTTCCAACCTTTGTAACAATGTCCGTTCAATCATTTCAATAATGTAAAGTAAATTCTTCAATCAACAATTTCACTAATATTATATTTTTGTATTCTTCATGCCGAATTTCAATATAATTGGGAAAAAATAATTTCTTCTCATAATCTACTAACCGTTGAAAAATATCATAAGAAGTTGGAAAATATCCCAACAAATCTTCTTTATTTTCTTCAAGCAAATCATCAATAGAACAACATAAGATTACATTGACAAGTACCTTATCTTGTTGTATAAGATCAAAAGTTGTATTAACAGTTTTTCGTCTCATTCCACAATGTCAATATAGTCATCAAATTTTAGCTGCTGATCTAAATCAATGACACGATCTTGTGAAGTTGAGGTTCATAGGAATGACCAATCAATATTCTCCTTGGATGGAGTTACACTGACAAAAAAAAAAAAAAATCATTTTCCTTACTAATATTGTCTTCATAACTTACATCTCCACGAACAACTTCATCAAACTCATATTTCTGCTTTATGTGTAAAGATTTTATATTTCAAAGCTTCCCTAAATCTTGAGCAATCAAATGCAAAATCCTCACGTCATAACTAAAACATCTTCTTCGATGATGAATTCTTCATGATGATGAAGGTGGTGTGGCTTGACTTCAATTGCTTAGAATTGATCACAAAATTAAATAAATTTTATTATATAGGTTCAATTTGTTTTCAACGAATGAGACGATGGTTGGTTGGGAAGAAAAGCTTGATGATGTGGAATGATTTAGTTGTGACAGTTGACGACAAATCAAGCGAATGATAGTGAATCAATTGGCAGTTGGCATAGCAATTGAGGCTACTTTGGGGACAGATTTATGGGGATATATGCTGGCCTATCATGGCCAACTTTTTTCATGGTGCTTATGGTGGTGGATATCGATGTAAAAGGGCAGAGATTGGCAACAGCAGCGACTGTGAAAATGGTTTGGGTGTGGTTAGAATTTTGTTTTTTATTTGGTGTAATCTGCAGAGCTAATGGATCGTGAATGAGAGATTTGTATATAGAAGGTGAATAGTGGTCATGAAAACTCACCTTCACACAAAGAATGACTTTGATACTAGATTTATTTGACAAATCATTCGATTCTTAAAATTATTGGAATAAGGAATAATTTAAATTTATATTAATTTAAAAGAATGTTATGGGCTTAAATGATTAAGACTTTTTGATTTCACATAATGTCGATAATTAATTATATTATAAAAAACTCACACAGAACTTTGATATTTGAAATATTATTCAATTCAAATCTAGGGTTTATTCTAAGAAAAAAAAATCAAATAACAAATATCCAAGGCATGCTTGTAAAAACTACAAAAGACATTAATTGTTTTAACCACGACTTTTTAAATTGACTAGAAAACCTATATGAACTAAGACTCTAAATAGAGAATTTGTTCCTAAGAAATTTGCACTCTAGAAAATCTAAGAGAGTTTATTGCTATTTTAATAAAACTCATACCATATTAATGCTGAAACATTGTTTTGGAATGTATGAAAAACTCATGTGTACTTTAACACTTTACGATAAGTGACTTGGCAGAAATAATTTCATAGAATTAGTACAAGCCTGTAAGGAATTATCTCTTACAGTTATGCAGCTCCAACTTCCTTTGAAATTTGTGTAGATAACTAGATAAGTAATAACCTAAGAAATAAAGCATGAGATCGAAACTAATGGACTATTCCTCCCAAACATGTATGCTCAGTATTTTATATTGCTCTTTGAATATTTGAATTGGAAGTTAAAGAAAAAAAAAAAGATTGTCAAAATTTTATTTACTGTAATTAATATATACCACTTATCCCTTACTGTTTTTATAAAAGTCAATAACTCATTTGACAGTATATGTTTACAATATTACTTATATTTTTAAAAACAATTTTATTTATATTTATTATAAATCAAATAAATCATATGAATAGAAAATAAATAAAAAATTAAATATTAAAAATAAGAAATACATGTTTCGATGTGGAAAAAATTAATAATAAATTTTTTCTTGTACTTTTTATGTTATAAACATTTTCTTATAATAAATATTTTATAATATATAAAATTAAATGTAAAATGTACAAGATAAATATATTATTATTTATTTTAAAATTAAATAATATATTTAATTTATAATAAATATAAATAAAAGTATATTTGAAAACATGAGTAATATTGTAAACTTATATAATCAGAGGATTTATTGGATATTATAAAAATAATAAAGGGTTAATTATATATATTGATTACAATAGGAGAAATTGACAATCTCTAAAAAAAAAAAAATTGTATACTAAGAAGAAATTCAAGAAGAATTAAAAATTAAAAGAAGATGTAATAATCAAATTAAATACCACAACCCCAAGACGTTACAACAATTTAATTTATAGAGATCTGGGCCGACAGAAAGATCCATTCACTAACGGGCCAATGGTTATGTATGACTTAGTGGATTGAAATTTCCAAGCTAGCTGACTGACTTATATTTTTGAACCCAAGCAATCGAAGAAATGGCGCAGGGGATATGTTATTAGCAATCAATCAAGGAAACAAATTAAAGTCACCTGCGAAGCCATCCCTCTCTCCAGAGACTGAAGCAAACCAAAATAGCCACTGCCCTCACACATCACCTCACGGTGAAGAAGGCAATCGAAGTTGCTAGCAATTCCTTAACCAAACGAAACCGTAACCCTAAGTCCTAACGCAATGGAACCCGAAGACGAGCAATCGAATTCAATGATGGAGGAGATCTACTCGAACGGCAGCGAAGAATCGGCGCGTAACAGACCAATCATAAGCGGGGAGCAGTTGGACGTCGAGGCTTACGCGAGCCTGTACCAAGGGAGAACGAAGATCACGCGGCTAATGTTTATCGCCGATCACTGCGACATCGTTTCGATGCAGCTCGAGGCGCTTCGAATGGCCTACGATGAGATTAAGAAGGGCGAGAACACGCAACTTTTCAGAGAGGTTGTGAAGAAGATTGATGGGAGGCTGGGCCCCAATTATGCCATGGACGAGGCTTGGTGCGATTCCGTGGATCGCAGAGCCGAACAGCGCAAGGAGAAACTTGAGAACGAACTCAATGCTTATAGGGTATGGGCCCTTTCACTTTCGTATGAATTTATTATGATTGAAAATAATGTATATTACGATAAATTGTTTATGAAAATCTTGAATAGTATTTCGACTCTATTATCTTTCCTATTTGTTGATTTACTTATATTCAGTGGTTATAATTTGCCCTTTTTTCTCCTCCAAATTGTGGTTTAATGCATTTATAGATTAAGGATTTGTGTGTTTGTTTATATCTGTTATTAATATTTAATAAAGTTTGCTGAAGTAAAATTTCATTTATCTGCTACAAAATAGAAATTTTATCTTATGTGGCGACCATAAATCCCCCTTTTTTCCCCCAAATCTTTGTGCAGACAAATTTGATCAAAGAAAGTATAAGAATGGGATATAATGATTTTGGAGACTTTTACTATGCACATGGTGCACTTGGGGATGCTTTTAAAAGTTATGTTCGAACTCGTGATTATTGCACTACATCAAAGCATATTATTCATATGTGTATGAGTGCAATTCTGGTCAGCATTGAGATGGGTCAGTTTACTCATGTGACAAGCTATGTCAGCAAAGCAGAACAAACACCTGAGGCCCTTGAGCCTGTTACGATCGCAAAACTACGTTGTGCTGCTGGATTGGCTCATTTGGAGGCTAAAAAGTACAAGCTTGCTGCACGTAAGGTTAGAAAATTCATATACTGATTTTTCTATTAATCTAGCAAGCAGTATTTAGATGAAATGAGTTCACTGCCTTTGGCTTTCTTTTGATAGTAATTTATGTGGAGAAATTGTACATGTGGAATTCCAAGATTAGCCATATATATATATTTTTTTGGGTTGGATCTATATTCTCAATTTGACATCTATCATCTTTCATATGCATGCAGTTCTTGGAAGTGGGCCCTGATCTGGGAAATTCCTATAATGAGGTGATTGCTGCTCAAGATATTGCAACATATGGGGGACTTTGTGCACTTGCAAGTTTTGATCGGGCTGAGCTTAAGGCATTTGCATCTCTCTCTATTTTATTCATAATTTTGTTTTTATATGATGTATTAATCTATGTCTGAGATATGAATTATTGATTTAATGTGCTTAATTTTGCAGAGCAAAGTTATAGATAATGTCAACTTCCGAAATTTCTTAGAGCTGGTTCCTGAAGTTAGGGAGCTTATTAACGATTTCTACTCTAGGTAAATAGCTCTTTATTGATTTGGTCTTGGGCATATTGATATATAGTGGCTTTGCCTATGCTTAAGAGTGAAGCAAGTAGATGGAAACAGTAAATTTAACAGGTATATAAAAACTGCATCTCCTGGACTGTAAGAATAAATTGGTCGCTATTCCATGGCAATACCTCTAAATCTGACATGGAGCAGCTTATTTTATTGTTCTACAATTCACCCCCCCTTTCTTCGAAGTGAATTCCTAGTTGGCCAGTGAAATTTTTTGCTGTTAAATTTTATTCCATCAAAGCATAAATGTCTATCCTTATTTGCATCTCCCTCTCTATATCCTGTACTTGTTTGTCATGTGCATCTGGTTTTCTTGGTTTCGCAGTTTGAAGCACTGTTTTTTTCAATCCCCCCCCCCCCCTCCCTTCTTTAAAATTTTCAAATGTTCAGATTCTGGTCTGATGTCTCCTTTGTTTAATTTGTAATTATTCTTTGCCACTGCAGCCGCTATGCATCATGTCTAGATTACCTTGGAAATCTTAAGGCAAACTTATTGCTTGATATCCATTTGCATGATCATGTTGAGACGTTGTATGATCAAATACGTAACAAAGCCCTCATCCAGTATACACACCCATTTGTGTCTGTTGATTTGCACATGATGGCAAATGCTTTCAAAACAAGTGTTGCTGGGATAGAGAAAGAGCTTGAAGCCTTGATTACCGACAACCAAATACAGGTGTGTGTCGTGCTGCTATTTTTCTGTTTTTCTTGCTCCCTTAGTTAGGTTAAATATGAGAATTTGATTGTGAAAATATGATTTACAAATTTTTAGGGACCCCTTCTACTACCAACACAGGATCAGTTCTTATGACCTGATTTGGGTTTGTATCTTTGGCATCTTTTCTTTTCTTGATTAAGTTATCACATATCTGCAGGCTCGGATTGACTCACACAACAAGATTTTGTATGCACGACATGCGGATCAAAGAAATGCAACTTTCCAGCGGGTTTTACAGACTGGCAGTGAATTTGATCAGGATGTAAGGGCAATGTTACTGAGGGCAAATCTCCTGAAGCATGAATACAATGTTAGGGCTGCTAGGAAACTCTGAATAGGTAGATCTGCTTGATTAGATTCAATTTTACCTGGCTTTGTCTACTGCTATAAGCGAAGGAGAAGGGTTCGACGTTATTTGTCCATGTTTGAAGGAATTTTGTGCATGTTAGAGTACAATGTGGTGACAATCGTTGTATATGCTGAGATTTATTTGGAGAGTTCAATTATTCTTCCCCACTCCACACCACTACCACCTATCAAACCCCCCCCCCCCCTCCTTCTCTCTAAAATTCGTATTGAATGTGTTTAAGTTGAGATTCTTGAATATGTTGATTCTTCTGTAAGAAAAATTTGACTGCTTGATTAACTGAATAAGAAATTATCCCACAACGCTGGTAAGCGCGAAACGGTCAACGTGTAGTGTGATGAATGATGATGACCAAGAGCGAAGAAACGAAGGGCTGACTGAATAATGTCGTTATTTATTTACTTCAATTTGTTAAGGCACTACAAAATTTTTTAGTACAAAGTACGTAATCTACGGTAGATTGATTATTCCAAATCTTTGCCGTCAGTGTCCCAGTTCGATACGCTTGACTCTTGAGTCGGTAGAAAGTAGACGGCTGCCTACCAATTCCACATGGTATAATACATTATTATTATTACTCGGATTAATATTAATTTTGTCACCGTCGCGTTGAGGTTAATCTCCTTGCTAGTCACTACGACTCCCTTTACTCCACTGAACTGATCCACTCAATACTGTCAGACCATTTCCAGATTTCCAGTCCCCAAGCCCGCATCATCAATTCATCATCATCTCCTCAAAACAAATAGAGCACTCCCGCCGTCTCCTTTGGGCTCTGACGATTGAGTAGTTTATCGAATGTGCAATTAAGTTAATCGGATCCTTAATTTACCCGCAGCATGGGTCACCTGAATTTACCCGCATCGAAACGCAACGCTCGACAATGGAAACTTCTAGACATCGTCTCCGCCACATTCTTCGGATTAGTCCTTCTCTTCTTTCTCCTGGTCTTCACCCCACTCGGCGATTCACTCGCCGCATCTGGTCGCCAAGCCCTCCTCATGTCCACGTCGGATCCACGTCAGCGCCAGCGCCTTGTCGCTTTGATTGAGGCTGGTCACCACCTCAAACCCATCGAGTCCTGTCCCGCCGTCTCCGTCGATCACATGCCTTGCGAAGATCCCAGGCGAAACAGCCAGCTCAGCAGAGAGATGAATTTTTATCGAGAAAGGCATTGCCCGTTGCCCGATCAAACTCCTCTTTGTTTGATTCCGCCCCCTCGTGGCTATAAGATCCCTGTTCCTTGGCCTGAAAGCTTATCCAAGGTATCCATTTCCATTGCCCCCTACCCTTTTTATTTTTATTTTTTTATTTCAGGAAAAATAGAATTGCATCTAGTGGAGTTGAGTAGAGTTGTTATTCCTCAGTAAAGGAACATCATGTTATTATTTTGTGTACTGTACAGATATGGCATGCCAACATGCCATACAATAAAATTGCGGACAGGAAAGGTCATCAGGGATGGATGAAAGAGAGTGGTCCATACTTCACGTTCCCCGGCGGTGGCACCATGTTTGCCGATGGAGCTGACAAATACATTGACAAGCTTAAACAGTATATACCTATCAGTGAAGGAACTCTGAGGACTGCTCTTGATATGGGATGTGGGGTACGGACTAGGGTTTCTCTTCTTCTTATCTGTTTTTCCTTGTTGGATGTTTTATGATTTGAAGACTTATCTTCTTGCAGGTTGCTAGTTTCGGGGGATCTATGCTTTCGGAGGACATTTTAACCCTCTCATTTGCTCCTAGGGACTCACATAAAGCACAGATACAATTTGCATTGGAAAGAGGGATACCGGCATTTGTTGCCATGCTTGGCACGCGCAGACTACCTTTTCCTGCTTTCTCTTTTGATATTGTGCATTGCTCTCGTTGCTTGATCCCTTTTACGGCCTACAGTGAGTTCATTTTGTGTCTTGTGGCTTTGTATTTCAACCCTACTACTTCCTGCTTTGTGGTTTGCATTAACTTAGGAGGCTGGATTTGCAGATGCGACTTATCTTATCGAAGTGGATAGATTGCTTCGGCCAGGAGGATACTTAGTCATTTCTGGTCCCCCTGTACAATGGCCTAAACAAGACAAGGAGTGGGCAGATCTCCAGGCTGCTGCAAGAGCCTTGTGTTATGAGTTGATTGCGGTTGATGGAAACACCGTCATTTGGAAGAAGCCTGTTGGAGAATCATGTCTCTCTAACCAAAATGAATTTGGTCTTGAATTGTGTGATGAATCTGACGACCCTAATTATGCATGGTAATAACTAACTCTCCTCAGAATGCAGTCTTAGTTTCTGGAAATATTTCAAGTTTTTTGTGGAAACTAAACTTCAATACTTCCCCCCTATTTTAATCGCTTGGATTTCGTATCATGCAAGTGTTTCTGCCGCATAATAGGTACCTTAGCTGTCTTGGTATTGACGTAATCTTTGCTGCTATAATGTTGGTGAAAGGGATCAGTTAACTTACACCTGAAACCTATTAATCTAAGCTTGTTTAATTTGCAGGTATTTTAACTTAAAGAAATGTGTGAGTAGGACATCTTCTGTGAAGGGAGAATATGCTGTTGGGACTATCCCTAAGTGGCCTCAACGACTAACAAAAGCGCCTTCCCGAGCATTGGTCATGAAAAATGGGTATGATGTATTTGAGGCTGACTCAAGACGATGGAGGAGAAGGGTTGCTTACTACAAGAATACTTTGAATGTGAAGCTAGGAACTCCAGCTATACGCAACATAATGGATATGAATGCATTTTTTGGAGGTTTTGCAGCAGCAGTTACATCTGATCCTGTGTGGGTGATGAATGTTGTACCTGCTCGCAAATCATCAACCCTGAGTGTCATATATGACAGAGGCCTAATTGGAGTCTACCATGACTGGTGAGTCACTGTATACATCCTTGTCTTCTGTTGGATGTAAAACTGTGCCCAAGGATAATGGAAGTTATTTGCATGATGGTTAATTATGAAATCAGGTCCTCAAGCCACATGTTTTTTGTTAAGATTGATTGGAGCTTTTTTTTGCTATGATCATGTCCTTTGCCGTGCATTTATATGTGAAATACACTTTTTCTCCAATTTGTAATTCCTCTTGCGTGTCCTTATAGGTAGCTGGAAAACCTTCTTTTTGTTATTGAATCTTTTATGGCCAATTTAAATATGTCATGGATTTTAACAGAATTTGTGTTTTATTTGTTGGTGGGCTCAAATTTTCTTCTAGTTCACTGCCATTTTCATATGGTCATGGACTGGATTAGCTGCTTAAATTTTTTAATGGAACTATGTTGTTTATGGGAAACTATTGTTATTTGATTATGTTTTTGATTTATGTTCATAGGTGTGAACCGTTCTCAACATATCCTCGTACTTATGATCTGATCCACGTATCGGGAATCGAATCACTGATAAAAAATCCAGGCTCCAACAAGAACAGGTATGTATGATCTATATACTTATTCTTCAACACTACATATGTGATCTTTACGGTTTATATGGGGAAGTTCGTTACATTCAAACAGTCACTTGTGGAGAAGTGTGTTTTTTCTTTTTCTTTTTCTTTTTTTTTTTCATCTCTCTTTTCTTTTCTTTATTTCTCTTAAAGGCAATAAGCTACAATTAAATTATACTGAGAAATAAATTGTTATTTCATGTCCCATAGGGGTCATTACTGCTACCTGCATAGGTTTAGTGTGGTGTTGACAATTGCATGGGGATTATAAATTCTTCCAACAAAGGCATAGTGGTTTGGTATTTTCTGTGATGGAGCATATCTAAATTGTAGATTTAACGCCCTCTTTACTCCCAACCCATTATTGGTTAACCATTAACTCGTCAGAAAAGACTGGTACTGCAGGCATCGACTTCTGGCTGTTTATAAACGAGCAGTATTTGTTGCATTCTTATAAATTGATAAAATTAACCTTTCCTCATGGTTATGTTGCAAAATCATGTTATGGATGATTTTGCTAAATTGGACTCCAGTTCTGCAAAGTCATTTTAAGTCATGCACCCATATTGCAGTTACTTTGTTTCTCCTTAGTCGTAATGTGATGCTTAATCTGAATTTTCTTCTGGCAGCAGACACAGTGCTTAGTCAGACTTTTACATTATCTGATTTTTTGCTGCTGCAGTTGTAGCTTGGTAGATCTAATGGTGGAGATGGATAGAATGTTGCGGCCGGAGGGAACAGTTGTGATTCGAGATTCTCCAGAAGTTATTGACAAAGTAAGTTGCATAGCTAATGCTGTGAGGTGGACGGCTGCCATACATGACAAAGAACCTGGATCAAATGGAAGAGAGAAAATTCTTGTTGCAACCAAAAACTTTTGGAAGCTACCTTCATGATCACTGACACAGCTTTTGTTTATTTGTAATGTAGGTACTGATCTCTTCTTTTATATTAAAAAAAAAAAATCCCCCTCTCATCTGAAGCCAAGATGTCATCTCAATTGCATCCAAATGATGTATGTTCTTCATTTGTTTAATTGAATAGTAGCTGATGGATCTGCCAATCCACTGTGTAAGAAACAAAACTATAGGTGTCAAGCTTCGCTTTCCTCCCTCTTTGGTCGAGGATATTCCATATTTAAGAAACAGTAGGAGTAGAATATGTTAATAGTATAAAAATGGAAAGACTGTGCATCGATATGTTAGCATACACATATACAAGTGGCAATGGTAACATCAGTTTGTTTCGAATATTGAACTGTAATTTTGATGTTATTTTATCCATAATAGTTGACGTTCTGTTGCAAGTCATCATATTTTATTATTTTTACTCCCTTGCATGTATGCAGTGTGCTTTATACGCTTGCTTCCCTCTGGGCAAGTGGAAGACCACTTTCATGGCAATGTCGTTATTAGGTGCCAGTGTTGGGAGCTAGCCCGAAATTGCTAGTTAATGCTACGTTTATTGAATTGAAATTGGAATGAGAATGAGCTGAAATAGAAATAAAGAATAAGAATCATAATAAGTTTCTTATTTAAACTGTAGAAATTGAAATTGGAAGGAGTTGGATGGCGTTAATGTATTTATTTTGTTTTATAGTCAGAATAAGTTAAAGTATAATAAATTATTAAAAAATATTTAAAGAATTATTATTATAATAATTAATATTTTATATTTTAATTATAGTGATTATTTATTAAAAAATTATAATTATTAATATATTTTTGTAGATAATGTATTAATATATGAATTAATAATAATCATATTAATTAATTAATAACAATAATATATGAATTAATTATAATAATTATATTAACGATTATTATGATAGTATGTTAATTAATTAAATAACTATAATAACAAAATATATTAATTATTGTAATTATTTATTTAGAAACTATAATTATTAATATATTTTTGTTAATAAGGTATTAATATATTAATTAATAATTATTATGTTAATTAATTAATAATAATATATTAATTAATTATAATAATTATTAATAACAATAAAAAATATAAGAATTAATTATAATAGTTATATTAATGATTATTATGATAATATATTAATTAATTAATTATAATAATAACATATTAATTATTGTGATTATTTATTCAAAAATTATAATTATTAATAATTTTTTAATAATTAATTAATCACAGTTATATTAATTAATAATAATATATGAATTAATTATAATAATTATATTATTAATTATTATAATTAGTAATATTAGTTAATTAATAAATTAATCATAATAATAAATATATTAATTATTGTGATTATTTATTCAAAAACTATAATTATTGATATATTTTTTAATAATATATTAATATTTTAATTAATAATAATAATAATTATATTTATTAATAATATATGAATTAATTAATATTAATATATTAAATAACTATAATAATTATATTAATTATTATTATCATTTTATAATATTAATAATTAATTATAATTATAAAAAATATATATATTAATTTAAAAGAGGATGATTTTAGAGTATTAAAAGATCATTATGAACAAAATATAATATTCAATGAATGAGAGATTGATTCCCACCTCTTCTATGGGAATTAATATCTCATTTTTTATTTTTAAATAATAATAGGTCTTATCATTTTAATTCTGATTTTTATTTTATTTTTATAAAATAAATATTATCAATTATTTTAATTTTAAATTCTGATTTTTTAATTTGCGTAATAAACGCACCATAAATGTAGAGAAACACAGGAACTGTCTCAAAGCGGGCTCGGCTGATCAGGCTGAAAGGGAAAAGGCTGTCTCTAGGGATGGTATTGTGGCCCATGGGCTTTTAAAATAGTCGTGTATAGATGATGAACTCATTGCTAAAAGCGCTTGTAATTGAGATATGACACGCATATAATCTAGATGATGAAAGCTGATATTTCATCAAGGGAAGGGGGAATCTGTACGATTTAGTAAATATCATTTTATTGGTTCTGGGGATAGGGGAATCGTTGGAATATGGAGGATGTAGGTGAGAGAAATAGAAAAATTCTTTGTGGCAGGCGTGAAGTGACGGGGCCCGGGAATGGGAATGGCAAATGAAAAAGTTATCATTTGACGGATTGCTAGGTGGGGATAGATCATCGGTTGGTTGTGGCGTGTCTAATTCAACAATTCCTTCCAATTTCGTGGCTTCTGGAGTCTTGGCCTGCCCGGGGGCGTCACTGGTCAGCCATCAGCTTCACATAGGCCTGTGCACCCCGAGGCGGACTCTGATTTGATTTCCGCTGACCTGAACTTGTAGAAAAAGGGTCTGGAGCCCTGTGTTGAATGCGCCCGTACCGACTGACAGTTGAGCTCCTGCGCGTGTTCACGTGTAAATCATTTAATGTGACCTTTTAACGTTTATAACTCATTAAAAATTAGAGAGCTGCAAAGTTGGATCATTACGTCCCAACCGAGAGCTAACAAATTAGAGCTGTTGGATTTTTGCCTTTCAGATTAGATTTTTTCAATTTTATTGCAACCAATTAAAAATGTGACACGTATATGGAAATTTTTTTTTTTAAAAAAAAGAACAGGCACTAAAGTTCTCCGGCACTCGTATCAGCTGACGCCGCTTCATATCTCGGGCGGCCGCCTAACCTTTTCTTTTTCTTTTTTTTTTGGGTTAAAAACATGAATTTTAAGTTTTTACGGCGCATTAATAATGAGATTGTTGTGAATCTTTAAATTGGAATGTTTTGATCTTAACCATTCATTAATATAACTTAATATAATGAATAAATATTTAATTAATTAAAAGATAATGATGGTGCTCTAGTAGCACAATGACTTGGCATGGTTGGTAAATAAATGTTATTATTTTTCATCGACATCTTTTATTTTATTTTTAGTATAAATAAGACATTAGAGAATTTAAGTATTTATAAATTATTTTGATCTTTAGTCAAAATTATTTAATTTTAATTTATTGTTATTCTCGTTTCATGATTTTAATTACTTACTTCGTTGTTGGGTTATTGATGCAGAACGTGAATATTGGTGTGACACTGCAATAGTTTTAGCTGAAGTATTGGACTGACATGAGTATTAGAGCAGCCAATAACGTGGCATTTCGATGTTACTTGTGAAGTTACAATAGCTTTTTTTTTTTTTTTTTTTAAGAATTAAGGATGCATTAATATCTTGTGTAATGGTTATCTAATTAATTTGGGAATTGTGAACCATTTGCTTTATGGTATCCTGCAATATACCAAAAGTTTTATTTACCGTTAATACAATGGCTTGCACCTTATAGCTGTATATGATTCTATGTCTTCAAATTGAATTCTTAACAAGTATTGCAACAATGATTTCGTCAATAAGAGTACATATTGGAGGAGAAAAAAATAATAATAACTTGTCAATAAACTTTACACGTTCAGAATTCACTTTCAAATGAAAAAAAAAATTGAAATTTATATTTTCTCATGTCTCTTTTTATTTTTATTTTTTTGAATTCAAATAACACTTTTAATCGGTTTATTAATAGATTTTATTATATTAAAAATATTTGAAATGTTTTACTAATAAAAGTAATGCATACCATTAATTAGATATGACATAATATATTTCTTATATTATTAATGTTGTGAAAAAATTATGGCATCATCCTAAAAATATATATCAATCAGGCTGAATTAAAATACTTGGTTTAATGCTAAATGTTTGGTTCTCCAATCTAAAAATGTTCAACCCAGACAACCAATACATGTCTAACCATTTAAACTATCGGTAAGACATTAAGGGTTGTATCAACTAACTTTAGTTGACACCAAGTTAGAGTAAGACTCCATTTGGTATAATTTTTTAAGTAAAACTTATTTAAATAGAGTTTTTGTTAGTATAATTTTTATAAATAGAGTTTTTACTCAAAAAATTTTAATTGTTTAGTTGCCCATAAGAGCTTTTATTAAAACCTTATGAAATTACTTTAATAAACAAGTTTTTTAAAGTAATGTTATGGAAAGAGTAAAATAAAATTATTAAATAAGTTAAGAATATTTTAGATTTTTAACTTAAAAAAAAACTTTTCAAGTTCACTTCAAAAAATCTAAAAATTGAGATTTTATTAGTAGAGGAAAAATAGTTTATTTAAGCTTAAAAAGCTCTATTAGTAAAGCAACTAAACAACAACAAAAATTATTACAAAAGATTATTTAATTAAATAAACACTTGTGACCATTAAATAAGTCATACCAAATAGGCACTAACTCTAACTTAGCAATAGTAATAACCCCTAATAAACATTTTAAATAAAAGTAATTTTTTATATTCTTTTAAAGGATGCCGACTATTTTGTAAATCCATCTTACATCTAGAAAAATAATTAAAGAAAGTCTATATTATTTTAAGAAATTAAATGAAGAAGAAGTTTAAAGAATTTATCATTTAAATCTATATGAGTTTTGTTGGGATTTTGAATGCGCATACGATTGTAACGCTATTTGGCTATTACTATAGACGAAGGAGGAGATCCCCATCCTTGCTTATTTATATTTATGTAAATTAAAATAATTTGAAATTAAGTTCAATAAAAGTTAGGGTTTTTTTAAAAATAATTGTTGTCCGCCGTACTTAAAAATAATTAGTTATGAAAAAAGTAAAGTGTTTGATAAAATTTATTTTTAGAAGAGTCATGAGTTTTGAAAGTAATTATATATATTTGGCAAATATTACTATTAAAATGATGTACGAATATAAATGGCTAAATTGTGTATAATATTTAATAAAATTTATTTAAATATTTGTAAAGATGCATATAAATTTTTTATTGTGTATATACAGTAATTCAGAACTAAAATAAATATTTTATATTTTTATTTTCTTATCACAATAAAATTAGCAAGTTGATGATGTTATTACTTAATTAATAAAGATAATTTTAGATTTATAATACATATGAGGATATATAATAAAACGCATTAAATATAAAATTAATTTTCGAAATTAAATTTTTTAAAAAATACTTATTCCTTACTTTTTTAAAATATATCATAACATGAAATTATTTTATCAAAAATTATTTTTTTAAAAAATTAGGTATTAAAATTAATTTTTAACTTTTTTAAATTATTTTTTAGCCTCACAAAAACAACAGCAAACCGGCCCCTAACCTTCTACTCTCACCGTGGCGACCGGCGACAAGACTATATCTAAAATGAGTAGGGCAGGAAATTTGGGTACAAGATTATTGTTTTAGCCTTGGGAAGTCCCAGCCCCCAGGTCCCCAACATCACGGAAGTCACGTCTCCTCCAATCTTCAGAAAGCCTGCTCGTTCGTTAGAAGAAATTATATTGTAATTGATCGGGCACAGTGATTTTTTTCCCCCCTTTTCCTGCTAAATAAGCCCAGAATTAGGCACAAATTGGGAAGTTGTATCCGAAACATTAGCCACAAATTGGTTGTTGGTGTAGATATGAGTTATAAAATCTACAGGAGGACCGTATAGACTCAAAAGACGTGTGCACATGGCTTTTGTGTCAAGGATTTGAATTTTATAGAGAGTTTTGAGGAAGAAGGGAACGGCTGTTGCTTTTTCTTTTCCACGTAGAAAGCGAGAGGCCATTGTCATAAGTATGAACGTGAGAAAGTTTTCAATCTTCGTGGCATTTTCTGCCGAGAAAGCGAAAGGTGGCTGGCAATCAAAGAGCGCTTAATGTAAACAGAGAGGCGATGCGCTGGTAAACGGCAATGGCATTAATGCAACGGCTATAGCTAAGCTGTACATTAACGACCATTTCACTCTCTCTCACTCGACCTGGACTCTTGGAATTTAATTCTTCAAACACATAAAAGAAAATTAAAATTAATCATATGCACATAGTAAAATGTTACGGTGTCCCCTTCACGTTACAACCAACATGAGAGCGATAGGTCATGTGCAATGTGGGGATCAAAGTGTGGGACTCTCAACGGCAACGTCATCTCCTCCATTTCGGCCTGCTCACTCCCTCTCAATCTCACTTAGTTACTCATTCTAGGGTTTTCAATCTGTTTTCCTTTTTTTTTTTTCTTTTCTTTTCTGTTCTTTTTTATGTCACTTTCAAACCCAATTCATAAAGATAGGTTAATGATCGATCGACTATCTTATTATCTTGACAACATCTTGTTTACATTTTTGCATCACTATGGTTATAACTAGTGTTATCAAAACCTTGTTTGAGATTTTAAGATCACACCTATCTTTGCTCTATTGGGTATGGCAGAAAGTTGGCATTTCTTTTGGCGTTTGAGGGGTGACATATAGAAGAGATTTTTCGAACACGATCATGCTTTTTAAGTAATATATCATGCTCTTTCGTCATGATCATATATAATTAAGATAATCTTAATTAGTAATTCCTTTGTTTTTATGCTTATTATTACATATATTTTTGAGTTCGGCAAACAGAGCATTTGCCATTATTTACACTAGCTGTAAACATTTTATATGAAGTCATCATCAAATGGCGTATGTATATAGGTGCAACAACTGAATCAGAAGTGTATAACTCTTGCTGCAACTCCTCTCCTGCCTCTATTGATTACGCAAACACACACACACACACACACACACACAAAATACAATTCCCTATTTCTTATAATAATTTTCTGCCGAGTCGTTGGATTTTGACTGATATCAGTATATTTATGTTGATATTAACTTCTTGTATGATTAGTTGGTAAATAGAGTTTAATGCTGGGTATTGTTGGGCACTCAAGTTTCCGTTCATTTCTAATTTAACTGAAATGTTCTTTTCTTTCTAACACTGTCAGCGAACGGGGGATTAAAGGTTTAGTACCAATTTATGATATTTGTGTCACCTGGCTCAACTAGTAAAATCTCATGAGTGATACAAGAGACTTACGGCTTATTTTATATTAAGGTGCTGTGACTTTTGAGCCACAAGTGTTATGAATAAAAAGTTGTAATTACAAAATAAAATTGGTAGTATAGCTAATGTGACTCTTTAATATAAATTTTGACATACTAGCAAAAACATGATAGGTTTTTTTTTTATCATCTAAGAGTGAAATAAAATTTAATTAGCTTATAAATGAAAGATGCAGTGAGATAAAATTGAGCTAGTTTCAAAATGAAAGATGTAAGTATTTACTAAATACTTTAGAGGTATAGCTTACAATTACCCAACAACATTACCAAATAGGTCCTTAGAGTTTGAACATTTTTTTCCTAATAAACCTCAAATACCAAGAGAAGCCATTGTATTTAGAGTTGTAACTTTTAAATTACAATTGGCCAACAATATTACCAAACAGGTTCTTAGAGATTGAACTTTTTAAAAAAATAAAAAATAAAAAATAAAAGCCATTGTGTTTATGTGAGAGTGATAGAGCTTGATTCTAAATTCACAATTATAATAAATTTTAGAATACATCAGAGGTACCGTGTTAGTTATATAATAAGTAAATAATGCTATAGCATGTGTATATTTATTTTAAAAAATCACTATACAAGTGATTGTTATATTAAATTTAATTATAGATATTATACGTACATTGATTAAGTATATTTCTTGCGACGTATTCTAAAATTTTTCTAGAACCACATATCATATTTACTAGTTTTGTAATTTATTGTTCTTCGACAAAAGGCAGAAAACAAAAATAATAGCTTCACTGTGTTGAATACTTCTGTAATAATTTACAGATTATACATAAATAGACATACGCGCTAACAGTTTTAAGTTGTCTCGACTCTTGAGCTGCTATTGTTGTTATTATTAGCTAATTAGTGTTCTATTAATATTTATTTGGCAGCTTAATTATCCTGTGTAAGCACCGCGTGATGGGTACCAAAGAGCGAACCCCTTCCCCCCCACCAAAAAAAAAAAAAACCCAAATGTTTTATTATGTATTTAGTTAATGCATTAGCATAGAACAACGTCTTTGACCTTTTAGAAAATTAGTGTGTGTGTGTATATATATATATAGTGATTTTGTAATTAAAACATTTTAGGTTTTATTAAAATTCAAGATGAACGTTGTAAATTATCTTTTTAATAAAGTCTAAAATTTTTGAATAAAAAGATGACTCTCTCTCTCCCCCTCTCTATATATAAAAGTTATTTTCATAAGTATTTAGATTCTTTACTTATAACTGATTATTGACTAGGCATTTAGGCCTCTACTGAGTTCCATTATACGCGACTTACATCGAGTTAAAACTAGTTATTTAATACAAGAGATGGTAACTTGTGAAACAAGTGGAAGGTCTGAGTTTATTGTAAGTTACATTATATTGATTATCATTTATTCGCAGAACAAATGATTGATTAATCACAGGCATTTGCTTCGTTATAATTGTCAATAATAATGCGCATGCGAATTTGCATCACACACGGTATTTAATACAACATCATAACACAGAACAGCAATTAATTAAAAGAGAAGGTTTCAGTCAAAAACAGATTTCTGAAAATTACGGCTTTTGGGATGGTAATTAAGAATATTCAATTACAGATTTCTCTGTTATCCTGTTGGAAATATTTAAAATCAGCGTTAAATCCCAATTATGTTATGCATGAAAATACTCCAAATCTCCAACGTAATAACGCCCGCGTTTATTCCAATAAATCTTTAATTATGAAAAGATTAATTAGTAGCAATATCTCGGAATTTTTTACAGAAGAAAAATGTGGAAGTTCAAATAACACTAATATAAATGCTCACGCTTGTTACATTTACAATGAAGTGACTGGATGTGACTTTAATTGCATTCTTAAATAGACATTATTGATTTTGTTAATCATACTAATCAACAAGCAGACTTAATCTGTTCTCATTATTACTAGTTGTTAAGAAACGTATGCAAAGTGAACGTGATAAATAACAATTATCACTTCACACTGATTCTCTGTGTGTATAAATTAATTGTTGCATCACTCAAAGTTTTTAGACATTGGCGGGTACCCTATATGTGGATCACATATTATTTTCCAGAATTATTGTGTGGTAGCAACCAATGAATTTTAATAACACATAAGATTGCACTTATAATTTACAATATTGTACCGACACATTAACTCATTAACAGTCGTAAGTCTGATATTGTACGATACTACATATGAGTCATAAATGATAATGTAGACACTGTGTCTCAGTGTTATCTTTATTTCCATTATTAAGGGCTTAGATTAGCTGTAATGCTATTTTAGAGAGATTCTCCAAAATTGGTAAAATATTTGTCCAAATGAGCAAAGGAAAATCAATAAATTCCCTTATTTAATAAACACTTTAATCAATTCTGGATTCATTCACAAAACACGATAAAAATAAGAAAGATAAAGTTGAAGACAATTCAAAATTTGCTTTCAATAATACCTTCCTGATTGAGTCCGCACTGCTGACGATCAGTGGCCTCGTCCTCATTCACTTTACAATTAACAGGCTAGCTGGCAAAGCCCTAATTTTATATTTGCCCGTAATAGAAGTAACCTCATTGTTACTACAGATACCAACGTGGGTTAATTACCCTAACCCCCCCCCCACCAAAACACCAAAAAAACAACCCGAAACAAATTAAAAAAAAAAAAAAGATACCAACGTGGGAAAAATAAAAAGAGGGAAAAAAAAGGATTTTTAATTTTTAATTTTTTCTTTTGAATATTGTAATTTTAAGACAAGGGAAGGGCAATGGATCAGAACTCAGAAGTAGCTGATTCAACGCAAAAACTTTTGTCTGTATTCTTATGTAACTTGTTACAGCGACCAAGAAAAAAGAAAAGAAAAAAAAAAACAAATTTTTAACAAAAAGTTTTCACTTTGACTGTCAATCACTGACTTTTTTGTTTAGAATAAATAAATAAATCAGTAACAGGGAGAAAAGTGGAAAGGGAAAAACAAAAGAGTCAACCGACCCTTTTTGGTGGTATCTATTTGTAAGGCTTCGATGAGTCCACATATTGCGTTTTATCTTCAACCCTTTTGTTTTCTTTTGCGTTTGCTTCTCTCTCTTCTCCTTTTCCTTTCTCTCTGATCAAATCTTTAATCCGCTTTCGTTTTCTTCCCCTTTTTTTTTTCTATATAAAATATTAGTACTATTATTTATTAATTTTCATCATATCTTTGAAGCTGCTTCTAGTAGCGTTTGTTTAAACATATTTTATAGACAGTCAATAGTGAAGCAAGCATGCAGAGAAGAGAACGGGATATATAATATACATATAGCACTGAGTTTGCCAAAACTAGGGTTCCTAGTTAAGCTAGAGCTCGTCTCAGTCACCAGAGCAAGATTATTTAGTTATTAGAGAGAGACGGTTAGAGAAGGAAGTGCTAAGTGGCCCTAATTTTTCTTTGCCTTCTTTCTCTTTCTTTCTCTTTTTTATTTTTATTTTTTATTTGTTTCTCTTTGTAATAGAGCCTGAGCGTGAGCTAGAGGAAGTTGGAGGGGCTCTCATCCTTCTGTCTCATCTATTTCTCTCTCATATTTTATTTTATTTTTCTTTTGGTTGGCCAAGCTAGCTAAAGAGTGAATGGAAGTGTTTGTAAATTTGTAGAGAAGGAGAAGGAGAAGAAGAAGAAAGGAAAAAAAGTATTTTGATGAGTTTTGGAGGGTTTCTTGAGAATAATATTAGTACTAGTTCTGGTGGCGGCGGTGCAAGAATCGTTGCTGATATCTCGTATACTAACAACGACAAGAACAACAACAACAATATGCCCACCACTACCACACTTGCTCATCCTCGCCTTCTCAGCAGTACTCCTCAGCCTCTCTCCAAATCCATGTTCAATTCTCCTGGCCTCTCACTTGCCCTTGTATATCACTCATCTTTCTCTCTCTTGGACTGGTACTGTGTGTGTTTTGTTTATAGCCTCTTGAATTCACCGATGATGATCTTGTCTGTCTGGGTTTGTGATCTTGTTTTTCAGCAGCAACCGAATATAGACAATCAAGGCGGAGGGGATTTGCAACTGCAAAGAATGGGCGAAAGTTTTGAAGGGATAATTGGGAGAAGAACCAGAGATGATCTCCTAGAACACGAAAGCAGATCTGGAAGCGATAATATGGATGGAGCTTCTGGTGATGACCTTGATGCTGCCGACAACCCTCCCCGGAAAAAGAGATACCACCGACACACTCCTCAACAAATCCAAGAACTTGAAGCGTATGATATACACATATGATTGATTCATGCAGTGTACAATAATTTAAAAAATCAATCTTTTTTTGTTTTGTGATTTTTTATTTTGTTTGTTTTTTCGGGTGTGCGCGTAGTTTGTTCAAGGAGTGTCCTCATCCTGATGAGAAACAAAGACTGGAGCTCAGCAAAAGACTTTGCTTGGAAACCAGACAAGTCAAGTTCTGGTTCCAAAATCGCCGTACCCAAATGAAGGTAAAAACTGAAGCTTTTTTTTCCCCCTCTCTTTTTTCTGGAGTGTTACGTGATGTTGTTTGGTCTGATTTATCTTGGTGTATTTTAATGGCTTTGTGGCGCATCAGACTCAATTAGAACGCCACGAGAACACGTTGCTCCGGCAAGAAAACGACAAGCTTCGAGCCGAAAACATGTCCATTAGAGATGCAATGAGAAACCCAATTTGCACCAACTGTGGTGGTCCTGCAATAATTGGTGATATATCTCTTGAAGAGCAGCACTTGAGGATCGAAAATGCTCGTTTAAAGGATGAGTTAGATCGAGTTTGTGCCCTTGCTGGCAAGTTTTTGGGGCGACCCGTTTCATCAATGGGTGCTCCTCCAATGCCAAACTCAAGTTTAGAACTCGGCGTTGGTAACATCAATGGTTTTGGTGGTTTAAGCAGTGCCGTTACCACAACATTGCCTGCTGATTTTGGAACTGGGATTTCTAATGCCTTGCCAGCTGTTATGCCTCCGAACAGATCAGGTCCCGGCGTTGCGGGCCTCGATAGATCCGTTGAAAGATCAATGTTTCTGGAGCTTGCTTTGGCCGCTATGGATGAATTGGTTAAAATGGCTCAAACTGATGAACCCCTTTGGATCAGAAGTTTTGAAGGATCAGGAAGACAAGTGCTGAACCATGAAGAATACTTGAGAACTTTCAGTCCGTGCACTGGCTTGAAACCAAATGGCTTTGTCACGGAGGCTTCTAGGGAGACTGGCATGGTCATCATTAACAGCTTGGCTCTTGTTGAAACTTTGATGGACCCAGTAAGCAGTTTACTTAAGTTCTTTTTCACCTCCTTTCAATTTTAAACATTAATTAATTTTTCTAGTGTCATTTTATTATTCTGATAGAATCGATGGGCGGAGATGTTTCCTTGTATGATTGCCAGAACTGCAACAACTGATGTGATATCAAGTGGCATGGGAGGAACAAGGAATGGGGCACTCCAGTTGGTAGAATTTTACAACTTCATAATTAATGAGCATTTAATCAAAATTACTTTCTTCTTATTATTCTTGTTTATAAAAAAATAAAAAAATAAAACTTTTTTTCCCCTCTTTTTGGAGATGCATGCCGAGCTTCAAGTACTATCACCTTTGGTCCCCGTCCGTGAAGTTAATTTCCTCCGCTTTTGCAAGCAACATGCTGAAGGTGTATGGGCTGTCGTTGATGTTTCTATTGACACCATCCGAGAAACTTCTGGTACTCCAGCTTTTGTTAATTGTAGGAGGCTTCCTTCTGGCTGTGTTGTGCAAGACATGCCTAATGGCTACTCAAAGGTAATTTATTAATAATTAAAATTTTGCACTTTGCTTATACGATTTCTTAGTATTCATCACTCATTGTGCTTTTTTCCCAAGTAGCCCTTCCGTTTCACTTTAGTATTAAATGAAGTTTGTTGGAAGCTTGAGCTTAGTTCAGTGCATTTACTTTGGGAGTAAAACACCAGGTCAAAAATAATCATGGGCATTCGCATTTCCAATCAAAATTGAGAAGCTCATGCATCAAAGAATTTTGTTTGTCTAGTGATTACTCTGTGCATCGCTCACGCTGTCAGTGCCCTAATTTGCTTCCCAAACATTATATTAAGTCTATCAGGGAATCTGAACCTTCCTAAAACATTGTTTAATTTCCTGGATGCTTCCTATTGTGCTTCCAATATATATATATAGTTCATATTTCAAGTTTCAACAATGGGTTTGCTTAATCATATTAGAATAATGAATCGTACAGCAGCAAATCGAGGATGAATCATTATTTTATTGAATAGAAGTCTCTATTTTCCCTTATTTTTTGTGCCTTGAATTGAACACATTAATTTCATATCCTTGTATAAGGGGTCCTTGATATTGTCAACTTCGATTGAATAAAATACACATTTTAATTTTATGTTTCTATTCCTATTTTTGATGCCATCTCGTTTTCCCTCAATTGCAATATTTCAGCCATGTAATTGTGTGTCACCTGCTTCGAGTCTCATGATGTGTTTGTTTTTCTAATCAATAGGACCTTGCTAGTCAAATTCCAAGACTGGCTATTTTGTTTTCGTGTACGTGTACCTAAAAGCTCGAGTAGACATTGGTACACATCTCGATGTCCCTTGCCACGGTGTAATCTGTCCCTTCAAAATCTTGAGAAAACTTTATGTATATCAATATTTTATGCGGCCTACACAATGCCTAAATTATTTCGTTTCTTTTCCCGAGCCCAGATTATTGAGCCATTTTCCGAGATTTGCCATGCATATTTTTATTCATTTGTCAAGCACATTGTTATAAGCTCATAGTAAACTGACAAAATAGATACAGATTAAGGTTTAAATTACTATATCTGAATCATATTTATATTAAGTTTGACGGGTATGTATTTGAAATGTGTATATATATAAATATATGATGGGTGGAATTTAGTTTCTACAACATGGATATGAATATTTATAAATATAAATAAGTTGCAGGTGACATGGGTTGAGCATGCAGAGTACGATGAAAGCCAAGTTCACCAGCTCTACAAGCCCTTGATAAGTTCCGGAATGGGCTTCGGCGCCCAACGGTGGGTCGCCACCCTTCAAAGACAATGCGAGTGCCTGGCCATTCTCATGTCCTCCAGCGTCTCCGCCAGAGATCACACCGGTATGTATGACATTAACATTTTCACCTGTGCACGTATGATGCAAGAATTGATTATAATGATGTTATTGTTGAACATGTAGCAATAACTGCAAGTGGTCGAAGAAGCATGTTAAAGCTAGCACAAAGAATGACTGATAATTTCTGCGCTGGGGTGTGTGCTTCAACCGTCCACAAATGGAACAAGCTCAACGCTGGCAATGTTGACGAAGACGTTAGGGTTATGACCAGAAAGAGCGTTGACGATCCCGGTGAGCCTCCCGGCATCGTGTTAAGCGCTGCCACATCCGTTTGGCTACCCGTGTCTCCTCAAAGACTCTTCGATTTTCTACGTGATGAGCGGCTCAGAAGCGAATGGGATATTTTGTCAAACGGTGGGCCCATGCAGGAAATGGCCCACATTGCTAAAGGACAAGATCACGGCAACTGCGTCTCCCTTCTACGTGCTAGTGTAAGTCATCTCTCGTATCTCTAAAAGTCTCATTTTCATTTTCTCACTGCTATTTTCATGTGGGCAGCGGGTGCACAACAAGGTTGAATTATTTTTCTGACGAAATTGTCACTTCGATTGACACCAATATTAGTTTGTCCTGTAGAGATAAAAGGTGAAATTGAAAGGACAAAGTTTAGAACTTTGCGGTGTCTGCATCGCTAGAGACAGTTCATGGCAGGAGATAATAGAGAAAGAGAAAGTACTTTTTTCTTTTATTATTCATATTTTTTTGTAAGCATTAAAAAGTCAAAATATAGGACACATGCTAGCTTTCTTGATTGTGTTCTGACCTCGTCGTTTTTGTAGCTAAAATGTGTTTCTTATAACAGGGTTTGACTCTCGGGTGCTGTAAAGGTTTTACCACTGACATGTAAAATGGTTAAAATGGCAAATCATGTAATTTCGATGAATACGAGGGTTAACGAAACGCCATGTTGTTTGGCAGGCTATAAACGCAAACCAGAGCAGCATGTTGATACTGCAGGAGACATGCACAGACGCCGCTGGGTCGCTTGTAGTCTACGCGCCCGTTGACATCCCGGCCATGCACGTGGTGATGAACGGTGGTGATTCTGCCTACGTGGCTCTCCTTCCTTCTGGGTTTGCAATTGTTCCAGATGGTCCTGACTCACGAGGGCCACTGGCTAATGGCCCCACAAATGGGAATAGGAGCAACGGTGGGTCACAGAGAGTGGGTGGCTCGCTTTTAACAGTGGCATTCCAAATCTTGGTGAATAGTCTTCCTACGGCCAAGCTTACGGTAGAATCTGTGGAGACGGTCAACAATCTAATATCATGTACTGTTCAGAAGATCAAGGCCGCTCTTCAATGTGAAAGCTGATATGATGATGGAGATAGTGTTTAGTTTTTAACATTACATGATGGGGTGTTCTGCTTTGTGCATGGTTATGGTTAGTTGTAGAGTTAATCACACAGCTTGCAAATTGTGGCGATCAGAGAGACAGTGGGAGGGGGGGGGGGAGAGAGAGAGAGAGAGAGAGAGAGAGAGAGAGGGAGAGAGAGCTCTGGTACGTGGGCGCGTGTGACAGTGTGTGTGCTTTGCTTTGGGGTTGTTGAGTCAAGAACGAACCGCGCGTGGAAACTCCTTGCATGGTGATGAGGATGGGGCTGAGTCACGGACTCGAGCAGAGACTATTCTTAGCACAAGGCAAGGGTGGTGGTTCGGGTATTGACTCAGGTCAACCCCTTTATGAATTGTCGAAAAACAAAACTGAAATGAAGTTTCAAGTATTCCTTTGTGCAATTTAAATTCAGCTATGAGCTTTAGGTTTCATTTTTTCAAATGTTGAACGTTGAACTGAACTCCTTGTAACGACTTGGTGATTCATGTTAGCTAATGTTGTTTTCGGGTACTTAACTGACTGGTTTTAGTTTCATTTTAGTATCTTCTTTTGAACTGCGACGGTGATGCACGTAGAACACGCGCCTGGGGGTGCAAAAGGGCGGGCCGGTTTGGATCTTGTGATCATATCGAAGTATTTTGTGGTGGGAACTAGGCAGGAAGAGAGCGAAGAGTGAACCGTGTGGGGTGGCTGGCTCTGCAAGCATTAAATGAGGAAACAGAAGGTGTTGGGGGAGAGTTACTATCATTTAATGCTGAGGTTTTGGCATTGTCTCTGGGTCTGGGGTTTCGTGTATTGACCAACGCCAATGCGACGCATAATTATTTGGATGGTAACGCAAAGTTTTAGAATGCGTATGGGATATGATATATGATTTTAGTTTTGTTTTACTTTCTGGATATGACGATGATTTTAGTTTTGTTCCTTCGTTAGCTGATAGCTGCTAGCCCCTTCCCTCTTGTTGTCTTTGATGGTGTATTGTGCTGTGGTTTCGACTTTGATTATCTGATGAGTGATGATTACTCACGCACGCACTCACTCACTTCTAGCGATAGGGAAAAGAAAATATTTGGCTGTCTTGTGGCGCTGCCATTTGCAGTCTGGGCTAGGATGAGTTGCCCGCGGATGTAAAGGTGCGGTAATTAATGTTGATTTGAGGTTCTTCGTTGTCAAATTAATCACCTACTTTCAGAAGTAAAATTAACGGTAAAATGAAAAAAAAAATATTTGTAATAATTTCAGTGAGGATAACGTTCTGCGCATGCATGGTTGAGCAGTTAATTAATTTTACGCTCTCCAATCGCGATTTCGTCTTTGAAGCACGATTAACAAAAGTTTCTACTTTGCACTCGGAAACTTTCCAGTACCATTCGCACCCACTTGTTGTGTGCTATTTATCTCGTACGAGTAGTTATTCTCTTTGGGAGTTGGTGGTTAGAAATTTGAAATATTTTTTTTTTTAAAAAAAGAACAGAAATTAACAGCCGAACTCAAACTGAACGGGTTCGGGTTCACAAATCAAAATCAATTTACTCTCTTCTAAGACGTACCGAACCAGAAAATGCCCGACTCTTAATTGCGTCGACGCAGCGCTCGGCTACGTGACAAAAATGATTCACAGATGATCAGTTACGGTTCAAAACTTACGGCATATACATGGGCGGGGCCATGCAAACACACGAAGAAACACGTGAGGATCACAGGTTAATGAGGACACAAGTAGGTGTGGACGAAGGTATTTAAAGTCAAGAAAATGATATGCTATCCGAAAGAAGCTAGGAAGGCAGTTGGGCCTCATATATAATACATTAAAATTATTCATCATATATATAATATCAATATACATGTGCAAAAAAAAAAAAAAAAAAAAAGCTCTTTTAAAGGACATTGTTTTTGGACCATCTACTTGTCAATCTTGTTCCTAGTTCCCAGTTATCCAGAGTAAAAAGTCATCGTGTGACAGATCTCCTCTTTGCCTCTCTCCCACCTATCACATGCTCGTGGGCTCCCTCACCTCCACCCCCATACAACTTTCAAACTCCATCCAGATCGTCGTGTTGTAAAAACTAATCTCCCACCCCTACAGTTCACTACAATTATTAGTGGGCCAATTCATTGGACCATATAAATTTCCATAAATTAACCGAGTCTTACTCTCCATTATTGCTGCCAAATCAAAACCAAAATCAACTGGCGTGCGCTATATATATACACATGTATGTTTTTATGCATACGTGTATGTGGATGCGACCATTGGCGATGTTCGGCAAGGCATGGCATCGTCAATAATTGAGTACGAGAACTGTTGAGAGAGAGCGAGACACGAATGGCCCTTTTTCCCATCAATTATGTAAGATAATTACGTACTGATGAGCTATTGAGGAAAAACCTTCCACTAACTAACTAATAATGAACTAAAGTGTTCTTGCGTGAATGGCACAATACAAACAAATATATTTTAGTGCCGAATGTCAAGAGCGTCAGTGCCACGATATCTCGTGTGTGTGTGTGTTTTCATTGAAATGGAGACACATCGCTCGGATATTCATACCGAGAGTTTTGACTCGGACACAACAATGAATATCTTTAAGTGCTTAAATTAATTGTATAATATTGTAATCAAGACCCAATATGAGTGTCGTTATAACGAGATGCTAACTGGAGTTAAAACGTGACCAAGGAGATGAGTATGGTTGACAAGCATGTGTAACGAGAGATGACGGGCGTTGTGAGATATTGCTATTCGAAACATTTAATGCGTTGAAAGTAGCGAAAATAATATGTACATGTGTGTATAACAAGACCCTTCTGAGCTTTGAATTTTAAGAGAAAGTGAGGGGAGTGTTTGGTGGGTGGAACGTTAAATGAGTGGGACGTAAACTAGAAGATTGCAACCCTTAGGGTACAATAAATGAGCAGGACCGTTTATGCTTCGCAAGCCAAACGCTTTTGCATTAATTTTTCCTATTGCTAGCCACCTGCAAAAAAGCACCGAGTCAAGGCCACGGATGACGGAATATGAGCATAGGAAGTACAAAGAATATTAGCGCGAGTTTCAACAAGAGAAGAATTTTCTCATTTTTATAATTATTTTTTTTCCTCCTCCTGTAAGCAAAAACTAAGATAAGCTTCGAAGGGATTAAAATTGGACGCTGAAAACACTTTTCAAACCAACAAAAAAAAAAAAAAAGGATGAAAACAAACAGGGTGCCATCTACTGTTTGTTTGTTATTTATTATTATTATTTATTATTATTATTATTATTTAATGTCAACTCCTGTTATATAAATGGTAAGATATTTCAATCATGCTTGTGATTTTGGGCAACCGTGTCTGATAGTAAGTAAAGGCGTTGCTAATTAGTAATTAGAGGCTAGACCTAACTCCAAACTGTTCAAGGTTCCATCTTATTCATTGGATATGACAATTACTAAATTTGACATCTGCATATCCAGCTTTCTTTTTGAAGTTGTCGCCAACGTGGTGTCTTGAGAAAAGAATTTGTTTCGTACCCACAAACTTTCCCTTTCATTGAACACTTTAGAATACACCAAAAAAAAAAGAGTAAATAAATAAATAAATAAATAAAATTGCTGTAATATAATTTCTTTTTTCCTTTAAACGACGAAAGGAGCATCGTACAAAGATTCTATTATAGAAGCCCAACTTAATTAGAGGGCTCCATGTTAGTGTCTTGGCCCATCATCCTTTATTAGAGCATCAGAAAACAAAAAGCGAAAATTTCTCAATGCTCCGAGATTTCGAATTGTCCTGTCCGATGCATGCCCCACGCGCGATTAGTGAAATTCTTCAGAAATTTTGGGCATTCGAAATTAATCATACTCACCGGCAAGCCAATTTTGATCTGACTTGTCAAGACAATCGGGCAGACTTTAAATAATACTAGCCTAGTCCTTCAAGCTTGAATTGGCAAATCGTAAGTGCAATAATAGAAAGCAAAGGCAGTTGTATTGTGGGCTCTTGGAGTTATCTAATTAGTTTTGATGGGTGCAGTGCAAAAAGCAAAAATAATACTTTTGTCATTTTCATACTATTACAATTTCACGTGCATGCTGTCATTTTTATTTTTTTATTTGACAGGCCATGCCGCTGCTGTCCCTTAATATCATTGATTGAACAACTCCAGCCTTGATGGATCCATTTAAACTACAGATATAAACACCAAGACCGCGTGGACATTAAAAAATTTTATTAAAAAAAAAAGGGTCGATCAAAACAAATTTCCATGTAATTTGTGCACGATTGTTTGCCCCGAACCGGAGCGTTCCTTTCTTCGTTGTCACCCAAAAGGGCCCATTGGGTTGCGAATGTATTTTTGGCCCATTGGGTTGCGAATGTATTTTTGTATTTTGGACCCAATCCAATTCTTTGAATGAACAGAAGAGCGACTTTTGTTTTCTCCATATTTTCATTAATTTGAAGGATATTATTTACTTTTTCCTTTTAAATGCTCACTCTACGCCATTAATTTTACGCAATCTACAATGGAGATGATCAATTAATTAGATTTTATTATATTTTGCATTCGGATTTGAATATTTGCTTTTCCAACTCTCATATTTTTAAAATTTTCATTTGTTGATTTCCAACTTAGGGTGTTCGTCATCCAGAGGAAACAACCCAAATCACCGGCTAGAGCCCCTAAATGATGCTCAGTAATAAAGAAGGTGCAAAATGGATTTGTTCCTCACTTTGAGTTTGTATAATTAGAAAATTTTTTGTTGTTATGTTTTTTTTTTTCCAATCCAAGAGTTAATCCTTTTTTTTTTTAATATGAATCTCTTCTGCGTATTGTCCACAAGTCAAATCAAATATATAATTATGAGAATAATTGTTGGAATTTTGTTCAGATGTGGGATATCTATCCATAATCTTCTGCAACTCAATCATGCATAGGAATTCAATTCTTACAGGGTGCATGCTCCATACCCAGTTAAGCTTTGCAAAATATCAATGTTTCAATTCCTATTAGAGCTTTAAAATTACTTATTATCTCTATTATTTAGGGTGATCTGTGCAAACTCTGCTCATGAAAATTATCATACCATTGCATTTTGAGTGTCAGATAAAATATCATCATATCATCAGTAATCAGTTTGTGTTCCAAGTATTACAAAATTTGAAACTATTTTGTTGAAATCAGTAATTTATTTTTATTATTGTGATTGGTAATTTCTAAAACATTTTATTTGATTAATCATCGAAAACAAAGTGGATGGATGAATTTTATAAAATTATAGAATCCACTTCTAAACTAGGTAAACTTATTTCGTTTGCGGGTATCAAATTCCAGTAGCTCTCTAAGCCGTGAACCCTAAACAGAGCACAAGCATAATTAAACTTAAATGCCAGTAGTGTGGTCAACGAGTGGTCAAATGCCCGGAGGATGTTCCGTTGGAATGAATCTGTGTCCGGACTCCGGTATCAGTAAATACGGAACAAACGTGAGGTTAATTTTGGAATACCGTGTAACCGAACCCTTAAAACTATTCAAAAATCCTCAAACACAAACCGTCTGATCATTAATGATTACAAATTAACGGTTGAAAATCCTTGTTTGACTGAAGTACAAAACATGAGGCTGGAATGATTGGCTTTTCTTTGATCGAGCTTTGACCGCGGAAAAGAAAAATCAAAACTAAGGAGACACCTGGAGGCTTTCTAGAGGGAGAGCGTCAGCGAAAATTAAGAGAGAAAAGAGAGGGGGGAGGGATTTTGATTTTTGTGTTTGTATTTTGTGATTTTATTTTCCTCTTGGGTCGCTGAGGAAGAGAGAGAAGCATTTCTCTCTCTCT
Source organism: Aegle marmelos (assembly GCA_030449875.1). NCBI lineage: Eukaryota > Viridiplantae > Streptophyta > Magnoliopsida > Sapindales > Rutaceae > Aegle > Aegle marmelos. The sequence continues at coordinate 1,827,123 of JASUUL010000115.1, forward strand.
CTCCCCTTTTGAAGCAATACTGTTATTTTGAATTTGGTGTTGGATTTGTTCGTTCTTTCATTTTTGGAGTGAAGAATCATTTAGGGTTTCGTTGTCAGAAAAAAATGAATGTCATGCGCCGTCTCAAGAGCATTGCTTCTGGGCGCACTTCTATTTCTTCTGATCCGGTAAGTTTTTGGTTTTTATTTTTGTTTGTTGCTTATGTTTGAAGTTTCTAAAGTTTGTTACTGTTTGTGTATATGGATTTTGTATTATGCGTTGTTCAGATTTTGAATGGATTTATATGTCCATCAGCTGAAGAATGTGGTTATGTAAATAATGATCTTGTCCTAGTTTGTGAATCATGTTACTTTATGTTAGTTTTTGCCTTGATTTCTTGAACGATTTAGCTGCGATTCAACTGATGTTTTGAAGAAGTAGAACATGCTTTTATATTCTTGTGTAGTGCTTTTAATTTTTGTTGTGAATCATGATGTAATTAAATTTAATAAACAATGAAATGTTAGGTGTTTTAGATTGGAATTTTCTGTTTGTAAGAGTAGTTGATGGTAGGCTGTAATATAGCAGTTGGCTTTTCTGAAAACTGTTGTTCTTGGGGTTGGTGAATGGTCAAAATCAGCTTTATTGGTTCTTCCCTGAGAATGGCTGCTGCTAACTTGCTAACCTTTGTTCCTCTTTTAAGCAAAGATGGCAGCATTAACAGGTTCTAGTGGCTCTAGGACGGCAAATTTCAAGAAAAGAAAAACAATTCACCTCAGTTGCTGTGTCCTTTCTGTTGTTGACTGCGGTGTATCTCACCGATAGGGAAATCATATCTTAACCTTTTCTGTATTTGACCCCATAATATTTTTTAAGGGAAGTATCAATCAGTTGTAATCTCAAAACCACATAGTTTGCGCTTAGATGGGATGCAGAGGTCTAGTCTATTTTCTACTTTTGTTTAAGTCTATCCTGAAGGTGAGTTTCCAGCATCAATTCTCACGTGTCTTTGTAAATTACAAGAATTTTGTACTGTTCCATTTATTTAAGTTGACAGCTATGTTATTTCCAAGTAGCTGCTGTTGTTTTATCACAAATAGACTTGCAATTTATATACTTTGCAACGGGGTTGTTCTTAGTGTCTGGCTATGCATTGCTTTTACTGTTAATTCGGACCAGTGAGGTTGGTTTTAACTTTCCACAATTTAAATTATTCTTTAAAAATGTCTATTTGTTTCATACAGGGTGGAGATTCTGGCATAAAGAGGGCAAAGGTCGATAAAGAATTAGAGGTAAATGGTGAAGCAAATTTGGTTGAAAGAAGTGCCTCCAGTCTAGTGCAGCATATGGCTTCTACATCTCTGGAGCCTGTTGCAAGCACGTCCGAAGCATCCACAGTTGCTAGAACTGAAAGATCAGGTTTTGATCATCTGCCTAAGGAAATGAATGAGATGAGAATAAGAGATGAAAAAACTGTTAATCATGATGATAAGGTATTGAGACAATCATAACTTGAAGGTTTTTCTGGAGACCTTGTTGGCAAGTCTCTTTGTGAATAACTGTTGATAAAATAAATGAACTGCTGTCTACAGTTTCTTCAGGTACTTTATAGTTGCTAAATACTTGGTTGTGGCTTTAAATTGTGCAGGATTTGGAACCGTCAATTGTCAGTGGCAATGGAACAGAAGCAGGTCAAGTCATTGCAACAACAGTAGGTGGTCGAAACGGGCAGCCAAAGCAGGTAATTCAAATTCTCTTCTGAATTTTTGTTGAATCCCCAAGATGCGTTTTGCCATCAGCTGGCTTTTGGGTTATTCTTGTTAACAATTGGCCGAGTCTTGGATTCTGAACAACTAACAATTTTTTGATTCTTGACTCCCAGACAATCTCCTATATGGCAGAACGTGTGGTGGGGACTGGTTCCTTTGGTGTTGTCTTCCAAGTATGTGAAACCTGTTGGCATGGATTTGAAGATCCAGATTAAGATTTTGGCCTACTGTTTTTGTCATCTTATTCCTTCTTGCATTTGATCTTTATGCTGCAGGCTAAGTGCCTTGAAACAGGGGACTCTGTTGCAATAAAGAAGGTGCTGCAGGATAAGAGATACAAGAATAGGGAACTCCAAATTATGCGTTTACTTGACCATCCTAATGTTGTTTCCCTGAAACATTGTTTCTTTTCAACTACTGAGAAAGATGAGCTTTACCTTAACCTTGTCTTGGAGTATATATCTGAAACTGTCTACCGAGTTTCGAAGCACTACACCAGAATGAACCAACATGTGCCCATTCTTTACGTGCAGCTGTATACATACCAGGTGAAATTTGAACCTGTTACTTAATTTGTTTATTTGTTGGTAATTGAGAAGATTCTTTTTTATAAATGTACTGAATTGTGCTCAATGGTTTGGATGTGCCTGCACATTGTGGCAATTATGTTAATATACATGCTTTCTTTCTGTAGATTTGCCGTGCGCTGAATTACTTGCATCATGTTGTTGGGGTGTGCCATCGTGACATTAAGCCACAAAATTTATTGGTAAGTTCTCTTGCAATTTGTTGTTCATTCTTATAGAGAGGTTGAAAAATAAACGAACTATAAAAATGTAGATGAGTAGAGGATTGTGATTTCTGTGTCCGTGGAATTCCTTATATTGATTTTTTAACTTGCTTTTTTTGGATACTTAATTGGTCTGAGCTCTGTTGTCGACTAATTAGTTTTCTGTTAGTGAGAAAAGGTTGTTTTGATGAGGAGATGTAAGGTTTTGATAGTAAGCTCCTTGGCACTTATTGCTAGGTATGCACTCATGATTGCCTTTCCAAAACAATATAAAATTAAATTGGCATGTGGGTGTAAAATTTCTTTAAGTCACTCAAAACCTAGTAGTGTTATTATAGGTATTTGTTTGTAGAAGATTGAGATGATGATCTAGATATTCTTCACTATCATGTTATCTTTCTTAAAATTTTTGTTTGGTTCTTGAATAAGGTATCAAAAATATTTAGATTGAGTTTCTAATGCGATTTGCAGGTCAATCCCCATACGCACCAGTTGAAGATATGTGATTTTGGAAGTGCAAAGATGTTGGTATGTTCTTTATTTGGGAAAATGTTTTGGGAATTTCTGAAGTACTATTGCTAACGCTTGGAAAATCATGTCTGATGAGATTCATTCTCAAATCATCAGGTGCCAGGTGAACCCAACATATCGTATATATGCTCAAGATATTACAGGGCCCCAGAACTTATATTTGGAGCTACAGAATACACAACCGCAATTGATATGTGGTCCATTGGATGTGTCTTGGCTGAGCTTCTTCTTGGACAGGTTGGTGTGTGCTTTTTATTTTCATCTGAATGTGTTTGAATGTTGGTGTCAAATCTCAATTGCATTTAATAATTTTTTGGGGTAGTCTATTTGGACATTTTTTTCAGAATGGTATGATCTTAAATCTTTTGTTTGTACATATCAATGAGTGGTCTGAATTTCACAGAGTGTATAAGGTTAAGCAGTCATGTCTTCTTTTTGCTTATTCATGATGAAAGTGCTGTGTCGTCACTTGCGTATTATTTTGGACTTTTTTATGGTTGTATGGAATGTGTTGTCTATATTATATTCACCTGCTTTGAGTTCCTTGTTTCAAGCATTGTTGATGGAATATGTACTAATGTTTAGGTCCATGATGTATTGTTTTTTATTCATCTTCTAAAATGAAGCATACATGACCAGTTATGATATCTACTGCATGTATGATGTGCAGCCTTTATTTCCTGGGGAAAGTGGAGTTGACCAGCTCGTTGAAATCATTAAGGTCTAACATCTGGAGACTTTTTATGTTTAATTTTTTTTAGTTCTCTTTTTCATTTTGCCATCTTTTCTTTTCTCACTGATTTTCCCCACTATGCTGTATTTATTAGATTCTGGGAACACCAACCAGGGAAGAAATTAAGTGCATGAATCCAAATTACACAGAATTTAAGTTCCCTCAAATTAAAGCTCATCCATGGCATAAGGTGTGTCTTTGTCCAGAGATTTCTATCTTCTGCTTTCCTTATTGTGTTTTCTCCTTTACAACCGTAGATATCTTAATAAATTTATGCTTATCAGATATTTCACAAACGAATGCCCCCTGAAGCGCTGGATCTCGTCTCCAGGTTGCTTCAGTATTCACCAAGCCTAAGATGTACTGCTGTAAGTTTTTCTTTTTCCATTTTTTCTTTTCTGGATGGAACCCCTAAAATTGAACGCTGGAGACTGCACACGTGAGCACCATTCCTTGGAGCCATTGGAGGTTGAAAATTTCCTTGACTGTGACGCACAGCATGTTTTATTATTTTATGTCGATGTGCTTTGTGTGAGTTGTGTGATGACTATTTGAGAAGTTTACTAACCATAGTTGCTCCTTGGCTCAGTTGGAGGCATGTGCACACCCCTTCTTTGATGATTTGAGAGACCCCAATGCTTGTTTGCCAAACGGGCGACCCCTACCTACTCTTTTCAATTTCACTACCCAAGGTAAATTGATCCTCTCTTTTTCATACTTTGGCTTAGTAGTTACTTTCTTCCTCATGCTAGTTGCCTTGCAGAATTGGCTGGTGCCTCTAATGAATTGCGACAACGTCTTATCCCGGAGCACGCAAGGAAATGATTTAATTACTGAGATGGATCCATATGCAATATAAATCAATTTTTGGATGCTGAGGTATGCCACAAGCCACCAATTTTCTTTTTTTCCCCTTCACCAATGAGTTGGTTTGTGGCTGGGCTGCTCAAGGATTTTGATGGTGAATCTGCTGATCGGAGTGAGTTGTGGATGGAGGAAGGTTTGACATTTATTTTTCTAATTAGCAATGTTTAATATGTTGTATGTCTCAGTTATGAAAGCTTGAGTTATTCCAGATATGTCTGTCATATATTATTTATGATTATTCGATGTGCAAACTAACTTGACTGTATCAAGTTGATGAATTAGGACGGTGTTCTCGGTGTATAATTCACTTGTTCTTTTCTCAAGTTACCAAAATTCATCCTCTGTGATTCATCTTCTTGTTTCCTTGTGATTGCTGCTCTTACTTTTTGGACAAGCTGTGACCTTTCATTTCAATGAAGGAAAATATTCCGGCTTTCGTTTCAACTGCAAAATGTTTTGTTTTGTTCTTTTTTTTTTAACCGTAATAAAATAAAAAACCAATTCCTCTTATGTTCTCATATACGGTGGTAAATTTGGTTTAATATGATCAACTGGGACAACAGGACTGAAAATATTAAAATCCATGTATGAAATCCAACCACAACATGGCAAGTTTCTCAGCAAGAACTGTAATGCCCAAGTTGCGTGCTGCAGTGCCGGACGGTAAACTGAAATCCAGTCTTCATTACTTCGACGGCCTATTGAACCAATATTTCGGAACACGTCGCTGAAAAGAAATTGTACGCACCAGTAGAGGAAATTGGCGCACTATCTCAAGCAAATGATTCATTCTAATTTTAAGAGAGTTAAATATTGTCCACTGCAATAATGCTAGAAAAAGAATGGACATCGCTGAGCACTAGGCGTTCTTGTTCGGTTCAAGGTATCTGTTACTCTGTCCACAGCATTTAAAGATTCAAGACAGTTCATTTCAAACTACAACAAAACCTTGCACTCCAATGGTTCGGTTAAATGTTGATCATTGTGGAATTGATCCCCCAGTTATGCTCGTGTTCTAGCACTGTCGGATCCACTATTGAGTCCAACATCACGTGTTTTTTCTTAGAAGTCCATTCTGAAGGGGTTTATCTACTTAAAAATAATAACTGAAAACCAACCAACATCGCTTCTGCCTAAGGAAAGAAATTTGCCGAAATCGAGTCTTCTCTCTTCTGCCCCATGCCTTTGAGAACAACTGTACAGGAAAACTGGATAAGTACTGGGATGTTTATCAGTAGTCACCGAACACGAACAATTTCCTACTTTGAAGTGATGAACCGGTTTGAATCCCTCAAGATAATGTGCTGAAGAGAGACTCCTGGTATGTACTTTGTAGCAGTGTGGCAATCACCACAAAACCAAAGATTCCTGAAAATTGGAATGGGTCCATGTATGAATGTATGTATGTATCTTCGGCATCCATTCTGAAGGGGCTTTATCCACTTAAAAATAATAACTGAAAAAAAACGGACAGCTGCTGCCTCAGGACAGAAAATTTTGCCAGAGAAATTGAGTCTTCTGCCCCAAGCCTTTGACAACAACTGTACTGGAAAACTGTTTGAGAACAACTATACAGGAAAACTGGATAAGTGCTGGAATGTTTACCAGTAGTCTCCACATGAACAATTTCCTACTCTGAAGTAATGAAACCGGTTTGAATCCCTCAAGATAATGTGCCAAAGAGGGACTGCTGGTATGTACTTCATAGCAGTGTGGCAATCACCACAAAACCAAAGATTCCCGAAAATTCAAATCGGTCCATGTATGTATGTATGTGTCTTTGACGTCCATTCTGAAAGGGCTTATCCACTTAAAAATAATAACCAAAAGCCAACAGCTGCAGGCTCAGGACAGAAATTTTCCCAGAGACATTGAGTCTTCTGCCCCAAGCCTTTAAGAACAACTATATGGGAACACTAGATAAGTACTCAGATGTTTACCAGTAGTCTCTGCACGAACAATTTCCTGCTTTGAAGTGATGAAATCGGTTTGAATCCCTCAAGATAATGTGCCGAAGATAGACTGCTGATATGTACTTCATAGCGGTATGGCAATCACCACAAACCCGTAGATTCTTGAAAATTCTAATGGGTGCTCCTTGTGGTAATGTTAGAAGTCCAAAAGCAACAGCCAACTTCTCACTATGATAAGCCAGACCAATCTCCTTACCCTCTTCTTCCACATCATGAAGCGCAAAATTCATGTCTGGCACATAACCAGCTTCCTTGATCAGTAGCATAATCTCATCAATCTTGGAATAAATGTCAGTTCTCAACGGATGGCCTCTATCTTCAGATATAAAGATGTGCACTTGGCTGTTCATCTCAATCCAGCTACAGCCGGGTTCCTTACGGATTCCTCTTGATTTCATTAGTTTTCGAATTCTTGCAGCATCCTCCCATTTACCCGCCCTGGAATACATATTAGATAGCTGAACATAAGGCATAGCATTCATGGGTTCCAATTCAAAGAGGTTATTTGCCGCTCTCTCTCCCAGTTCCAAGTTCCCATGTACTCTACATGCAGATAGGAGTGCTTTCCATACAGTTGCATCTGGCTCTACTACCATCTGATCTAGTAATGTCTTGGCTTCAATAAGTTTTCCAGACCTCCCCAAGAGGTCAATCATACAGGCATAGTGGTCAGGACCTGGTTTGATTCCATAAACCTTATCCATTGATTCAAAGTAGCAGTGAGCATTCTCCGCAAGACCAGCATGGCTGCAAGCAAAAAGTAAGCCAATAAAAGTAATGTAGTCTGGCTTGGTGCCCTTGGCAAGCATCTGATCATAAAATTGTAAAGCCTCTTTTCCTTTACCATTTTGCGCACAACCCATTATTAGAGCTGTCCAAGTGATAACATCCCTTGTATGCATAGAGTCAAATACATGATTAGCATTGTCGATACATCCACACTTAGCATACATCAGTAGAAGGGAATTATCTACCGATAAGGATGAGTGACGACCAGATTTAAGAAAGACTGCATGCACTTGTTGCCCAAATTCCAAAACTGTTAATTCTGCACAGGCACTCAGAATGCTGGAAACGACAACATGGTCCGGACAAATGCCTGAGATTCTCATGTCAGAAAAATATTTGAGAGCTTCTTCATAAGAGCCATGGTGTGCACACCCCGTGATCAAGGAGGTCCATGAGATCACATCCTTATCTTGCATAAGGCTAAACACCATAAATGCGCAATCTAAGTTCCCTTGTTTAGCATACATATCAATAAGTGCATTATCCACAAACTTGTATCCTTCGAATCCAGTTTTTACAATTAATGAATGAACAGACTTTGCATTATTCAAATCCATATTTGAAGCAAAACAATTTAAAACAGATGGGTAAGTGAAATCATCGATCTTTATGTCTCTCACATGCATTTTCTTGAACAAAGACAAAGCTTCGTTATGAAATCCTTGCCTGACAAACCCAACTATCATAGAGTTCCAAGAAACCTCGTTGTCAATCTCCAAATTCTCTAACAATCTCCTGGCACTGTCCAAATCCCCACATTTTGCATACATATCAACCAATGCACTTTGAACATAGACATTAGCTTCAAAACCACTCCTGAGTATACAACCATGCACCTGAGCCCCAAAATCATGTGCCGAAACAGCTGCACAAGCTGTCAATATACTAGGGAAAGTAAACTGATTAGACTCAACTCCTTCAACTGTCATGTCTCGGAAACACTCAATTGCTTTAAACCCAAAGCCATTTTGTGAATACCCAGTTATCATGGTAGTCCAGGCCACATGATTTTTACCGTCAGGAAACATTTTAAAGAGATACTCAGCTTCGAAAATGCACTTGCACTTTGCATACATATCCACAAGACCGGTCACAACAAAAGCATTCAAGTAAAAACTAGTCTTTACGGCATACCCATGAAATTGTTCTCCTCTTTGAAGCAATCCCTTTAAAGAACACAACCTAAGTACATCATCCAATGTGTATTGACTAGGCCTATATCCTTCAAACTGCATTTGCCAAAACAACTCAAATGCTTCAATGTCACGTCCATATTTTGAGTACCCAGAAATAAGTGAAGACCAAGTGAAAAAATTCTTCAAAGGGGTTTCGTTGAATAGCTTTTTTGCTTCCTTTAATCTGCCTGAATTGGCATAAGCAGCTATCATGGTGTTCCATGTAAACCTGTCTCTATCAGACATTTTCTCAAACAACTGGCCTGCTTCATCGATTTCACCTGAATTCGAAAAATCAATAAGAGCCCGATTCAAGTCAGATATGGGCTTAACAGAGTTTCCAACGTTGTGAGTATAGCGAGCAGGTTCTATGATCTTGCTTCGGCACTTGAGGGAAAAATTAAGTATTTTGAAATCCAATTTGAACATAACCGTTTTTTTTTTTTTTGGCGGTTTATGCAAAAACTCACGGATAATATTAGCCAAAATATACGCGGGTCCTCTCTGAAGTTGAGTTGCAACAAGATCTTAAGCCACTTGGCGGAACTCTTATGTAGGAGTAGGACAGCTAGTTAAAGTGTCAAAGCATTAAAAAAGAAAAAGGCCCAAAGTGAAAGTGTGTGTACGTGGCTCATCTAATTAAGAATCTAAATGAGTAAATGGGATCCGCTTATGTTACGTTCCGTATAATAATTTATTTCAGCCTTAAATTTTTAATTTTATTTTTTTTTATAAATAAAAAATAATTATATAATATAACTATTATAACATAAATTATTTTACAAATAAAATAAATAATTATATAATATAATTACTGTAACAAAGCTTTGCCGAATAAATGATTGAATAAATAAATAAAAGTAGCCGTCATCATTTACTCACTATTCACTCATCACCTCCCCTCTACTTGTCGGCTCTCATCTTCGTCTTTATCATTTTCTTCTTCAGCCGTGAGCTTGTGACAGTAACAGTGAGCTAGCGCCCAACTTCCTCTACTGTTAATAACGATGTCTCAAGTTATTGCAGGCTTGCAGTTGCCTAAGTATCAATACCGTTGCAGCTAATTTGTTGTGGTGAAAGTTACAAAATTATTAATTCTCATGCCTTTCTTATCAGAATGTCCCATATTAAAATCAATCTCAATATAGTTGCCCAAAACTTTATAACTGATATTAATTTTGTTGCTTTTGAGTTGATTCTATAAATATCCAATCTAACATAAAGAGTTTAATTAAGTGGGATATTGCTGAATTCCCTTATTGATTTTTTTTTATCTCATCGTTGGTAAATATGTCAGAATTAGCCTGCAAAATTAAGAACTTGAAAATTTTAGTCATAATAGTCATTAGCCACCGAAAAATGTCTCCTCGCAAGAAGCACGTCAAATTCTGCTGTTGATGCTTTTGAGTTGATCTGTGGTGGTGGAAGGTGTTTGTTCAACGTAAGCATGCTGCAAGCATAATTTTGTGCTTTTAGCTACTTAAAATCAACATGTTAATTTAAAATCAATTAAAATAATATGTTAATTTAATATAATTTAATTTAACTTATTTAAAATTAACATGCATAATTTTTTTATTTTCGGTTAGCTTTACTTATTAACTATATATGATTTAAAATTAATATTCCTTAACTTATTAATTTGATATGATTTAAAATCAGTTTTACTGTTTATTAATTTAAAATTTGTTAAAATTTTTAAGTTAAAAAGATAGAGTCGATCATCTGTTGGATTATAATTGTTATTTTTAAATATTTATTTATATTTTTTAATGAATTTATATAATTTATTTTATATTTAAAAAATTATTTTAGATTGATATTAAAATTTTAATTTTTTATTTATATTAATTAAATATAAAATTAAGTATATTTTATAAAATTTAAAATTATTATAAATTTATATATTAAATATTTATAATTTTAAATATAAAAATTTGTAAAAAATTTGATGACTTGTGAATGAATTTGATAATTGTTAAAAATCACAGCGAGTTACGGATAAATTTAATATTTCAAATTTTACATGAATTTAAAGTTGATAACGACACTTATTCTCATCCCTAGCTGTGACTCGTTCATTCACACCATAACTCCTTTCTTGTCATTCCTCTTGCTTACTCTCTCTACTCACTTCTTAAGATTTCATGCACGCTCTGTAACTTTTTTTAAAACTCGCTATGGAATTATGAAAATAATTAAATCCGCGAGTACAAGCAATTTATGAACGGCAAGAGGTGGGTAAAACTCTTTCAAAATTGCCCGAGAAACTAAAAATGCTCGGGACGTACTCGCTTTTTATTTCTTTTTTCTTTGAAAAATCACCTTCGAACGCCTAATAGCAAACAAAATTCGTGGTTTTAAAATTAAATCCCTCTTCACATCAGTCCACAAAACCCCAGGAACCATATCACCCTTATATCAAAACCCGAATCCCAATTCTTGAAGTTTGTCTCGAAACCAACTGATTTCACTTCATTTTCAGTCGTCGAATACAAATGAACCCCCAGGCGAACGCCGTGGAGACGTCACCACTCTTAACTCACTCACTCCCCCACCACCTCATTCGAAGCCGCAATCTACTCCGCCGTCCGCCACCTCAATTACAGGGCGCCACGGCGAGACTCCTCAGACGCGCTAGTAGAAGGCGGTTGATGCTTCGAGAGCCATCGCTGCACGTGAGGGAAACTGTTAAAGTCAGCACCGAAATGGTGCTTGACTTTGATATTTCAAGCACCGAATTAGTGCTTGGCTGTTAGTGGAACAAGGAACCACGAAAGAAGAAGAAAAATAAAAAGGAAGAAAGTAAAAAAGAGGAAGAAACAAAAGAAAAGGAGGCGGGCGTGTGGAGAATAATAATAATATTTTAATAAAAATAGAGAGAGAAAATAAAGTTATAAATGGAGAGTTTTATTTTATATTTTATTTTTATTTTTTTATTTTAAAAATTGAGTGATTTAAAAATTTTAATATATTAAAAATTTTTAATAATGAATTAAAATATTATAATATTTATAATTTTTATTAATAAAATATTTTTTTCTGTCTCTATTTATTTATATAAATTAAAAATTAAATTACATAATTTTTAATATATTTATATAATTTTATAATTTTTATTTTAATTATATATCTATTGTAATTTCCTAACAGAAACGGCGGTGGAGCAGCTGGAGGAGCGTCAAAGCAACTGGGCTTCTTTGGGGCCCATTATAGTGCTTGATGTTCTGTGGAATTTAGCATTTCTAGTTGTTGCCTTTGCAGCCTTGGGTTTGAGTATAAACGAAAAGCCTGTGGTGCCTTTAAGGCTTTGGATTATTGGTTACGCTTTGCAGTGTTTGTTTGTTCAAAAGAAGGCGCCAAATGGAACGTGTTGTTTTCGGTGATTCCGTTTATGGATCCAGCAGTGCTACTGTCGCCGGAGACGAAGAAGAGCAGCTTCATGCTGAAAATTATAGCAGGTCAAGCTCACAGTTCATAATTTTTTTGTTTCTAGAACTGGAAGAATGTTTCACTTAACTTTGAATGTATGCACAGTTGTTAAAGTATTTGGTGAATGTTCACTTGTACTTGCCCGCTAATGTTTGTCAACCAAACATCCTCTTGATATTTTATAACACAATTGCTTTGGATTAAAAGCCCCCAGTCTCAAATATAGCTTTAATTTTTATTTTTTTTTTAACGGATGCAGTGTCGCAACAAAATTTGGAGTCTGCTAATACAATTTCTTCATTTTTGTGGTGGATTGTTGGGTTCTACTGGATAACTGCAAGTGGTGAAACTTTGATAAGTTGTTCACCGTAGCTTTATTGATTCGTGTAACTTAAACTGTTTATTCTCGAAAAAAATATTGCACATATTGTTTTCTTTGCTCACAGAGATTAGATGGGTTTGTTTTGCAAGCTTTGTGTTACATTCCTTGCTTTTGATGCGGTCTTTGTTATGATCTGTGTTGTTGTGGCATGCCTTATTGGGATTGCTGTTTGCTGCTGTCTTCCTTGTATATTTGGAATACTCTATGCATTGACAGAGCGGGTAATGTACTGTGAATATCTATGAATTCATGTTGATATGATATTTCCAACGTATCTTTTTGTTCCGTTTGAGTGGGTTGGTTTTTTAATCTCTCTTTCTCTTTCAGTTGAACATAAGAAATAAGTGCATGTTCTTGGAATGTCAATGAAGTGCTTCTGATATATGTGACTCCATTTATTTTTATCGTCATCACCTCAGTGCTTTGACATTTTGCATCTTTCTGTTGTTATATGTGGTTTGTTTAAAGTAATAGGCGGCTAATCTAATTCAAAGATTTGGTGTATTTGTGGTTGCAGAGCATAGTTTGGAGCAATACAACATATAGATATAATTTTGCCTGTCCTCTTCGATTTCATGTAACATATGCACTTCAATTTTCTAAATTAAGTGTGATATTTAATTTTTGCTACCCCGAATTAATTTTAAAGTCAGATTTATTACACATATTTCCAATAAATTTGATGCATTTATTAAACTAATCGTATACATATAATTTTAAATTTATCGCGTTATAAAATCAAGATAATTTTAACGCGATTACAAGTGGATTAGTCGGATTTCATTTTTTCATGGATTCGGTATTGGTTTAATATGTATTAAGTTAACAAAAAAAAAAGAGAAGAATTTCTATATAAGGAGAGAGGAACAGGAGAGAGAGAGAGAGAGAGAGAGAGAGAGAGAGAGAGAGAGAAGGAAAGAGAGAGAAACTAGGTTGACCTATTTGATTGTTGACCTGGATCCGACTCGCAAGTTGACTCGGCCATATTGTACTTTTTCAGCCACCGTTCTAAGAGAATAAGGTATCATTTGAAGCTTGGGAGACACTGGTCATACACCTACCGTCCTTGTCATCGGAAAACGAGCAAAACGCCAATGATTTAGCTCGAAATTTGTGGCCAAGAAACCTATTTTTGTTGTCGTCAATCTCACTGGAATTAGGCTACACCACCGGTTAGGTTCTACTCCTCTTATTTCGAACTTCTATTTTTGATTGCTTTCGTCACTTGAAACGATTGAATTATTGGTAATCGGCAACTTGCAAACCGACAACTGTGGCAGCTCAATCTGCCACCATAGCCATGTGTGGGAGGTCATTGTCGGTATGATTGGACTTACCGTGGCTAGAACTAGGGAGGTCATCATCATTGTATGATTGGATTTCCGAATTGACTGTGAAAAAATTCGATAAATTCACCAAAACTTGGGGTTAATTCTATTATTTATAAAAGTTTTGGTTACTTGGTAATTATGGACTAAGACAATTAGGTTATTTGAGATTTCGAGAGTAAATCGATAATTAACGTTATCAAGGGTAGTTTGATAATTTTATACTCTAAGAGTAATTTCATAAATTCAGAACTCGCGGATTATTTTTAAAGTTTAAATTGAGAACATTTCGCTAATTTAAGATTATGAGGATAATTTGATAAACTATGATTCTAAGGGCAATTTAGTAAATTTTGATATTATGGGTATTTTAATAATTTTTAGATATAATGATATTTTAATAATTTTATATATTTGGGAGTTATATTATATGAGTTTTAGGCTTTATTGAGTACAATTATTCGTATTTCATGTTACGGATAATAATTATATTATTTCTTAAATTAGGAGGACTTGCAAATGAGAACAAATTCGCAAACATTGATGACACCGGCTTTGAGCCTCGTCACTGTAAATGAAATATGCAAAACTTATTTTCTTTGTGGATTATTATGATGTTAAATATAGTAAAGCATGTTTGTAAATATATTTTTAAGGCTTTGATTTAATGATTTTCTAAAAATAGATTTTATTTATATAATGATATTTATTATAGAAGTTGTGTATAATTAATGATTCTATCCCAATTTTAAATATGTGCGTAAAAACAATATTTAAAAGAAAAAGAAATGGATTTGAAGGTTTGAAGTAAAAGGAAATGTAATTTGGAATCTGATTACATATTTATGTGCATGTGTATATATGATTATTAGCAAAATTATTAGATAGTACCATTCTTTAAATATAATGATACTGATGAGATGATATGAGATATAAGGTTTTGGAGCTCATTTGAGTATACACAGAGGTTTTGGACCGTGTACTTAGACTTTGTATCTTTTGGGGACCAATTATGCATGCATAATTATGATGATAAGACTTGATGAGATATGATGAGACAAGATGAGTTATGATGAGATGTAGTAAGGTGTGATATATTATTTTTCCGTCTATCTGTGTAGCTCTGGGGTATGATAGTTCCTTGATTACCCGTCCATTGAGGTCAGAATATGATGAGATATGAGATGATATTTTCCTGTCTACCCGTGTAGCTCCGATGTATAATGGTTTCTTGATTGCCCTGTGTTGAGGTACAATTTATCCGTGTAGCTCCTGAGCATGATGGCTTCTTGATTACTCGTCCGTTGAGGTTCGGGTATGATGAGATTATTTTCCTTAGGTACTTGTTTGGTGATAGTTTTCGATATTCAGTACTTGATATTATGTGTTATGAATTTGCTTTAATTTTATACAATATTACTTTATTTTATTATATTAGTGCATGATTTGAATTGAATATGTTTATTAAAGTTATTATGACATTTTGATGAATTTATTTAGAAATAATCAAAATATTTTAAAAATAAGATTATTTTTCAAAAATTATTATTCACTCACTAGACTCATTGAGTTTTTATACTCACTCCATTTTTATTTTATTTTTTCCCCTACAGGAAATTTATGGATATAACAGTTGACTCAGCAACAATAGTTATTTGTATTTTGTCCATATGATAGTATTAAGAGTTATAGAATCTTTGAGTTGAAATATTTCAGATTGTATAATTTTTTTATATAATTAAGAATCACTTACTATATTTTATATTAAAATATTTTGAATTTGATTGAATATTTATTGAGAAGTTAGTTGACGGAATTTGTTGTATTTTAAAAATATTTTGGGAGTATTATTATGTTATTTGTAAGATTGGAAATGTCATAATTACAAGAAAAATTCTATCGAAATTTTAATGAAATTCTTATTTTTTTTAAAACCGTTATTAATTAGGTTTTATGAATTAGAGAAACTCGTCCTAAGATTCGCGGCAGGCCGTGACATTTCACGTATTTGTTTCATTCAGAGAGAGAAATAACACAAATAAGATTTGTGTTTGTGGATATGCTTAAAATAAATAATAATAATAATAACAACAACTCATCTTTGAAACTTATCTTGGGGATATTGCTACTGTGTTAGAGCTGTGAACAATCTTTGTTCTAATGCAGACATCTGGTGGTTCAAATATTCTGTGCAGCATGTGCTTGTAATGTTCTTCCTATGGGGGGATTGTTATGCTGGTTTGACTGTTTGGATTCCTCTCATTTGTTCACTTTTTCAAGCTTCACCTTTCCATTCGCTCTACATCCATGGTGCGGGAAGGAGCCAGAGAAGAAGAGATCGATTGATTGCCGAAATTGAAATTCGGCAGAATAGCTGATTTAGAGAAAGTCAATGGTGAGATCTAAGAACCTTTTGGAGGGATAATGATTGAATGTGACACTGATATGCCGATGGAACATGTTATTTCTGAGGATGATGCTGTAAGTCTCTCTCCATGTTGCTTTTTATGGTCTTAAAAGTTTTAGAATGTTATTGTATACATTAGCTTCTTTGAGTGTAGTAAAGCCTAGGATTTATGCCCATGGCTCTAGCAGGAAAAATCAGAAGGCCCAGATTCAAATACAACTGAGCACCATATATCTAATTATTGATACATTTACAGTCAAATTACGATGAAAACTAGATAACAATTTTAGACATGAGATATTTCATGTTTGCAGGAGTGTTGCATCTGCCTTCATGCTTATGACGATGGAACTGAGCTGCGGAAACTTCCTTGCGGACACCATATCCACTGCACTTGCTTAGACAAGTGGTTGTACATCAATTCTAAATGTCCTCTTTGCAAGTTCAACATTCTAAAAATCAGCAATGAAAGACGCAACGAGGTGGTTTAGAAAGTCGTGGTTTTCTGTTTGAGGGCCGAAGACAGCTGGTTTCTGGAATGAATATTAAGTGTGCCCCACACAGTAGCAACAGGAGCTTCACTCAAAGGTGGGTTAACCAGTGTAGTTTCACTGTATTTGCAGGTTGCTTATTCTCGTTTTTCCACGTCGTTTAGGTAGATTTTTGCTCTAGATCAAAGTTCCGGAAATATGGTCTTAATTATGTGTTAACCGAATATATGATGTAGCTAAACCTTCTATGTAATATATCTGCTTCACAAAAGACGAGAGAGGCGCAGTTAATGTTTATAATGGAAGATTAGTTACTGATGACTGGGGTCAACCCAAGAAAATGCAAGTCGCAAGTGTCCTCATTGCTCAGCAATTAGGAGCCCAGTGGAGAGTCGTCCCCGCGTCCTGATGCCAAACATCATATCTTTGGTGCACTTTTTGTCATGCATCCTCTTTTTGAAGTTTAGAGGATTCAATGCTTTGAGGCCACAGAGGCGTGAGAGTAAAGAAATAAACAAATTAAATATAATTCCTCAAGAAACATCGCAAAAAAATTAAAGCAAGAAATACGTTCGTTAGTCCCGAACAAAATTTCCTTGATTTAATCACGTCCTGCACAATTAATTTCCTTTTTTTTGGGTTGATAAAGCACGATTAGTTTCTTCAAAAAACAGAGAAAGAGAGAGACCCATCAAAATATCAGACGAGATGCGGATTCCAAACAGGAATCCCAGTAACAAGTCCGTTAAAATTTTTCTCATCTGCGCCAATACCTGGCTTTTGTTGTGCCGACGAAGACGATGAACAGCAGTCGTATCTCGACCTCGTTAATCCTGATCCCTCTTTCACTCTGACGGAAACATTAATAATCCCACTCCTGATCCCTCTCGCGTCTCTCAACAAATAACTCAAAAAACTCAGATGATTTTCCGGCGCATAGCCTCCAATAAAATCGGAAACGGGCAACGTGGCTCTCCCAACAAGCCTGTCACCGGAACCAGAGCAAGTCCTGCATTGTACTTCTATGGTTATAAAAGTGACGTGCATCGGCAACTTCACCACAAGACTTTCGTCCCACGCAGGATAACTTCCACCAAGGGCATCGACTTTCGTGACACGATTGTTAAACGGGTCGAGTTTAACGACTGCGAATGCTTTGTTTTTCACTGATCTTCCGCCAATGCGAAGATCTTCTGCTGACAAGACTGTGATTTCTACCGTCCGGGAATGGGATGAGCAAGAATTCTCCATATATCGTGATTCTGATTTCTGAGGATGCGATGGTGATGGATTGTGATTTTATATGTCGATAGCATTTAGGAAGGAAGTTGACGCGAAGGATAAAGGAAAGTACTGCGATGCGTCTTTGTTATGAAGTCGTTGACGCAACTCAACCTACGTTCTACCAGCCGCTGATTTCGAACAATGTTGAATTTTTTTTTTTAAAAAAATAACAATTAATAAATGTAATTTATTACATTTACAACTTTTCTTGACCAACTCTTTTTCGTTGAAAACACTAATGGCTAAATTCATTATCCGGACAATTAAGTAATCTTCTTTTTTATGTATACTATAAAATTATCATTCAATTATTCATCTCGTACTCGATTTTACAAACGATTTTTCATAAAATTCGTAATTAAAAATACCTTTTTTTATTTTAGTCGTGTTAAATGATTAAATCAATGGTGAATATAATTTATCTTGTTTGACCTTCACTAGTTTTCTTGCTAACTCAACACTCCCTTTCAATCTTAAAAGGAAAAAAAATTATTAAAACCTACATCTATAATGTGAAATTCAAGTTGAATTTCAAGTGCCATAACATCCGTAAAAAAAAAAAAAAATCATTTTGAAAAGAAACTCATATAGATATTCTCTCGTCTCATATTCCGGGTGGGGGGGGGGTGTTTTGCTTGTAAACTTTTACTTAAACTACTCACGAGATGGGAATAAATGCATGTGAGACAATGTCAGATCATGCATTGTTTGTCTTTAGTGTTACATTAAACATTTTTACATTTTCCAAAACTCAAAAAATAATTTTCCATAAAATATCGCAGAGCTTGTGTGAAGGTTCAGGGATTGAAAATAAGAGTGGCATGGGTTGAGTTGGATAGAATTTGTAAAAATTTAATCCAACCCATTATTAAATGAGTTGAGATAAAATTAAGTCAATCTAATTAAATAAAAATATCTAACCCAACCAACTCAATTAAATACATTTACATTTCCCAAAACTCAAAAAAGAATATTTCTTGAAACAATGCAAAGCTTGTGTGAGGAGACCTAGGGAAATGGGATTGGGAAAAAGGGTAGGTATGGGTTGGGTAAAATAGAGTTTATGAAAATCCAATTCAATCCACTATAAAAAAGGTTGAGATAAAACTAACTCAATCTAATTAAATAAATATATTCATCTCAATCAAACCCAAGTCTTAAATTATTGAGTTGAATTGGATTGAGTTAAATGGGCTGAAAATTTGAATTTCAACTCAAAATTAAAAATTAAATAAAGAAAAATATATGAAACTTGAAATATAACTTATTAAAATCAAACAAAAATATATTGTAGCATGAAAATTTTGGTCACGTTCTAGTACTGGGTGAAGAAAACTAAAAGAATTAGAATAAATAACTTAGAGAAATACTTTAATTGACTAAGAATTGAGATATAAGAGGTGATTTTAATTTTAGAATTAGAATTTAGAGAAGTAGATATAAGAACAAAACAGCCTCTTTTATAAAAGAATAAAAGGAGAATAAAAAATAGATTAGCCATTTAAATTTTTAAGATTTTGTAATTAAGAATTATTATTATTATTATTATATGTGAGTTGGATAAGATTAGATGGGTTTATTTTAATTAACCTACCCCACCCCAACCCAACCTAATTAATTGGGTTAAAAAAATTAACCCAAAATCTCTAATAACCCATTCAATTAGTTAAAACTAAATTGGTTGGATTGGGTTCGTCGGATTTGATTGGATTTACCCACTCTTAATTGAAAATACTAATATTTATAGTGGGTTAGAAGTATGAAAATAAATATATATGACATTTCAGTTATTTAAAATTTTAATATGGGTTTTATGATAAATCAAATTAGATAAAACAAAAACTATAAAAATGAATTTGTAAATTTTGAAAAGTCAACCCCTTGCTACTCTCAACGCGACATCACAACTGCGTTGATGATTGTGCTTCTAAAATTGAACAAGTGAGCCAACAACAATGAGTAGCTAAACACTTGTTAGGAGTGTATAATTTTCAAAATAATGAAATATAGTTCGGCGATAAATTTAGATTTTTAATTTAAATCAACGTAAATTCTCGATTAATCTTTTTCATTTTAATTTAGAGTAGGCCATGCTTTATCTCCCTCCGTTTGAAGATTTATTATATGATTGATTCATGAGATCACAGATGATTTGTGTCAAGTAAAAAATTTAGGACAATAACATTAATCTTTTTTTAAATTAAGGAAAAAGTGAACAAAGCCAAAATTAATTTATATCTTTCTATAGTAATTTACATTAATCCATAGGGTGACCTCACTCGTTTAATGCAATAAATTATGTAATAAAGACGTGTCTACTAATTTAAAATAGAAATGAGATTGCCAGAATGTGAATTATTATGGTGTTTACTTATAGAATTAGATACGAGAAGGAGAATGAATTTGCTAGAGCCCTCTAAATTGGAGAATGATTATTGGAGTCTAATTCTCAAGGGTAGTTGTGAATCAAAACTCCAGTATCAGGTTTGGCATCTCTATTCCCCACAAAAATTTTGCAATTTTATCCTTAGTTAAAAAAAATCCGAACTAACAGCCATGACCATCGAATGGTGATCGTTGAACGCTGGACACCTAATTGTCATGCATCACCTCCCAATGTCAGTTCCATTGAACATAGTATAGTCTCCCATCATATAAATCGTCAATCGCGCACCGTTATCGATCATCACCCGACGTACACGGCACCAATTGCACATTTTCTAGCTGCTGCTGTTGGCCAATTAATAAAAAATATTTTTTTTTTGTTTCAATAATAATAATAATTAATATTATTACTTTTTATTATTGCCACGTGTTGATGTTGAAATCCGGTTGAGCTGGTTACTACAACCGGAATCTCTCATTAACTTGAATGCTTATCGCGTTCTACCTGAAATTACTGAAACCTAATGTCAGGGGTGCTGAAATTTCCGGCAAGAACCCTTCGACGCTTAAGTCAGATCACGATCCAACATTTTGGAAGTTAAATATATTTTTTGTGAATTTTGTAAAAAGTTTTAGAAAAAATCATCAGAATCTCATTTTCTTTTTTATATACCTTATCGCCTTATTTCACGTTCCCCTTTATAATTATCCGTTATCCTATTAAAAGTAATTAATAAAATTTAAGAGCTTAACTTACCATTATTTGATTACCATGTTGTCAATTGTAATGCTCTCTTCCTTTATTGCTTGGATAACGTGTGTCTATACGTTTTGATATGGTGGTGAGATGGCAATCAAGGCCCGAGCAGATCCTAGTCATGCTAATTGTTAGGCTAATTCTGATCTTTCAGAGACCACCAGCTACTCCTCGAGTTTATAGGATTCTCACATTTTACATCCCAAACATCACAGATATTATTATTAAAGTTATTATTAATAATAACAATATTTTAAAATAATAATAATCACAATTATTTATAATAAATAATAATAGTAATGACTATAATTAACAAAGAATATTTTATTTATTTTGTAACAATTCATTTGGATGGTAAAGTAAAGTTGGTAAAATAAAGTAAATACACTAATAAAAATATAATTAATTCTAATTTTTTGACTCAAGCAAATTTTTTTTTTTAATTCTCATTTTTCATTATCATTCTAACTTATTATGATTACCGATAAGTAAATGCATTGTAAAGGAAATGAAAAATGCCAAGATTGATGCAAAAGCAACTCGTCGCTGACGCCGGTGCTTTTATCGCTTTCTACTCTAGATCTTGCACTAGAATGGCTGTAAGACATGAAGTCGTGGAAATGTACGTTAAATTTCAAGTTAAGAAGTTTCGAATGGGAAACGTAACACTCTGATCCCCCCCAATGTATTGTAGTGTGTTATTGAACCGTGAACATGAGAATGATAAAACAGTTCAAATTAAATAATTAATGTTCTCATTTTACACGATCTCATTCATATCTGCTAACCACGGTTATTTTACCATGTGAGTGATCGTATAATATACACAATAGGCGGTCTACCTCATTCGTAATGACTGTCTATGAATTTGGCAACTTAATTCCAGGTTGTTTCGTGTGACAATAATTCATTTTTCAATGTTGGTATGTTGCGCTACCCCTGGGGATTCTCGCGTTGAACCGGTCAACTTCAGTATGATAAACGTGAATACGCGATCCAACTTTAACGAACCCATGTCTTATTTATTTATTTATTATTATTAATTATTAATTATTAGGCGTTACAAAAACATTTGATCTCAATTACCAATCATGTAAATGCAGATGCACTTCGATAGAATTTCTTCTAGAAACGCTACATTAATTGAACTGTTTCCCCCCTTTTTTTGCCCTTTTTCCCCCTTTGGGGAGTAGTTTCCTTTGCTCTTATGTACATGCAAAGTGCATACATTCAATCAAAAGAATCAACAAATTAATGATTTACACTGTCTGTAATATAGGATTTAGAATCATATTATATATTAAAAATCCGCACAAGCATCCAGATGTTTATGCGCGGTTTGCGCACCAAACAGGAATCCCAGTGACAACTCCGCCAACGGGAGCTCCGAATCCCGAAGCAAATCCCGAGCAGGAGGTTGCATAACCCTGCACGTTCAGTCTTTGTGCCTTGGACAAATGATTGCTACCGCTTGCATGCTGATCCGCGGCCGCGGACACCTTAAGTGATCTCACAGAGACGTTGATAATCCCATTCTTGTCCCCTTTAGCATCCCTTAATCTATAACTCAGAAAATGCAAATAATTTTCCGGCGCATACCCTCCAACGAAATCTGAAATAGGTATTCTGGCAAACCCAACGCTCTTGCTCTGGTTAATGTTATTATTATACCCTGAGGAAGAAGTCTTGCTCATGCATTGTACTTGCACAGTAATAAAACGTGCATGCATGGGCAATTCCATAACGAGCTTTTCGTTCCACGAAGGATAGCTTCCTCCTAATTCGTCAACTCTTGTCGTGCGGTAATTGAAAGAAGCGTCCGTTTGTACGATTGCGAATGCGTTCTTCTTTATTAATCTTCGATCAATACGTAAGTCCTCGCCTGATAATACAGTCAATTCTATCGTGCGACTGCCGGAGGATGAACTTTCCATCACCATTGCAATTCAGTTGCAAGGGATTGTAATTGATTTTGATGCAACTGCCGAGCTCGAGAGGCAATTAAGCAAATTGTATATGTACAAAATACCTATGTGTGTTTAATTTCTCTTTTCGAAGGTTTAATGGATGGATGGGGGGGAGTTATTTTTATAGCTGTTTGTGAGGCGAACTGGCAGGTGACGAGAAGGATGAGAGAAATAGGGACGTTGTTTCTCGGCCATTGTTAATTTTTGGACCAGCGCGCCCAATTTGGTCTTTTCCTCGAGGAAACATGCTATTTCCCAAAAGGGAGGGCAGCGTGTGTGACATGACGCTGCCCCTTTAAAGTGGGCTTGGACTGCGTCAATAATTTTACTTGGAAAACTTCAGAAATCTCTAGTAAAAAATTAAAAATTCAAATGTGGCGTCACCGCGTCAGGGCGGCGGGTTTGTCAAGAGAAAATTCCGATTTCCAAGTCGTGTTCGTAGCGAATGTAGTTAAATCTTAATTACCTGCAGCTAATTCAAATTACAAATTGATTATCGATAACATTTTAATGTATAGTTTGACCCTTGCCAATGTTTTCACAAAAACAAAAGCATTGTATTGTATTGTGCAGTACATCTGACTTTCGGAGCGCTGAGCTTGCCTATCTGCTGACTTGTCTATTTGGACTTTGGCGGCTGAGCGTGAGCGGAACTCTTGAAAACGGATTGCTTTTTGATTTGATCGTCTTCCGATTACCAATCGGCATACAAAGCCACAAACATTTTCCACCTCGGCTTCTGGGAACTTCAAATGAACTATGAGAAATACAAAACAGAATCGCGAAATTTCTTAGTAGACTCTGCTTTTATCAGGCAACTTACAACTAAAAAGTAGCCAACCAAACACCACGTCACCGCACGCGTGTAAAGATATGTATGTTTAATTATTGCTTAGGGTGCGTTCGGCATGTGTCATTACGGTGTATTGGAATTTTACATTGTATTAAAATATTACAGCACGCACTTACCCAGTATTGCATGATGATGGTGATAATAATAATAATGCGGAAAAACCGGCGTACGGAAAGCTCGGGGGAGAGTGCCCATTGCATTAGTTCATTTTCTCTTCTTTTCCTTTGTTTCTCTCTCTCTCTCTCTTCTTTTTCTTTTTTGACTCTTTTGAGTTCTTCCTTATCCCCTCTTTTTCTTCTTCGTCTTCTCTGTTTCTCTCTCTCTCTTTGGCTTTTTCTTTTGTCCTTTTCCGCTCTCCTTCTTCGTCTTCTCTGTCTCTTTTGCTTTTTTTTTTTTCCTTTTACCCTCTCCTTCTTCGTCTTTTCCGTATCTTTCTCTCATATTTCTTCTTCATTTTCCCCTTTCTTCTTCTTCTTCTTCTTCTTCTCTGTTTCTTCTTCTTTTTCTTATTCTTCTTCTGTGTTTCTTGTTCGTCTTCTACTACTCCATTTCTTCAACATCTTCACGTAACCGCTTAAGAGCTGCCGCCGCCGCCGCCGCCCTTAGTTCTTTTTTAGGTTTGATTCAGGGGGGTTTGATTTTGTGGATTGGTTGAAGAAGACAGCGATGGATGCGATTTAAGAAATTAAAATAAAATTAAATGCCTTAACCTAATTTTTATTTTATTTTGTTGTGGGAATTATTTTTAAGGTTTAGTATTCGAATTTATTAATTTTAACAGGGTTGGAGTTTTGGACTCGCCTATGTTGCAACAATTGCAAGCTACCACGCTTTTTTGTCTTCGTTCATAACGGCTGATGGACTCACTTTATAATTAAAGTAATCGGTTGCCTCAAGTAAATAAAAGGGATTCTAATACAGTGCGAGTTCTTTCTGGGCATGTTTTGAGTGGCCACATCGAAATCTTATCCACAACTGAAAAATTATTGAAATCTTTTCTACACATAAAATTTCAATTATCCAATCTTTTCCTAATTGAATCGCGGTCATCTCAGGCAGAAGTAATTTTGATTTGGACATCAGATAAATTGAAGACGAATATAGTTATGTGCCAGGCAACTGTAGCCGACATTGGCTGGGGCTGAAACCCTAAGATTTAGGCATAACTCATTATCTCAATCAAGGGTGGAAAGACGGGTGTTTGCTCTAGCGATAAGGCGTTCAGCCAGCCGCAACATGCACATGCCTTTAGGTTAAAATTTGCCTTAATTAAAAGATGCAAGAAATTCATGTACTTTGCACGTCTATAAACTGATCCAAAACAAGTCTCTACTCTCCCATGAACTTTCCCATTAATATCAATCTTCCACATCCCCGTTAGGTCACTTGTATCGCAATATCATCATCCAAGAACAAAATCCTATGCAATTTTCATTACATCTCAGGCAAACGAAACCTCAAATAATTCAATATCGACAAGTTTTTAGGATTCTTAAACTTCATATTGGTACCATCTTCCTTAGCATTCTTAGTCTAGTTCTCGCAGTAAAACCCATGCAAATAAGCACACTACAGCTGCCTCAACACAGAGACATGTGACGAATTCAAAAACTTACAATCCTCAACAACCTTCGCATCTACATGTGCCCTATTTTAATCTTTCAATCTGAACATAACCTTCATTACCTCGAAATTCATTTTATCTGTCGCAACATGAAACACATGTTTCCAAAAAAAAAAAAAATGTGTTATGATAAAGCTTGGGATACTCGAATTCTGCAGCCATGGGCTTCCTTTCATCATTATAGTTCACAGGTTACGTGCGTCATCGCCACGGCTTGGTTGTCATCTGCTTGCTTTATAATCTAGTCCGCCCGCAGATTCAAAAGATTTGATTTCAGTACCAATACGGATCTCAAATAGATTGATTCCGTGTGAGCTTGAATTCAAAACCTAAAGGGATATTTGGAGCTGACAGGATGCCTTTTTTTTTGTTTTTTCCCTCTCACTAAACAAATAACAAAAACCGGCTCCAACAGCTGTAAGTTGCAGCTTCAAATATCTAAAAGTTAATATAAGCTGTTAGATTAAGTTTCGAATCATCCCATGGTTGAACTGGATAAAGACAAAAATTATGGTACCCTACCACATATATCACATAAGTAGATAAAAAATAGAGTTTTATTTTTATTTTTATTTTTAAAATATTTATTTTTAATAAATATTAAAAAAAAGAGTGATGATTGTACAAACTTGACATTAATTTATTGATCAAATAAAAATATAAAAATTAATAATACAATCATAAATTTTTTTATAAGTCTTTATTAAAAATAAATAAGTAAATATGTGAACTTGTGACAAATTATGACATTCTTTATAAGTCCTTATAAATTTTTTTATAAGTCCTTATTAAAAATAAATGGATGATAAAATTATTTAGTTATATAAAATTAATAAGGACTTATTTTAAAAAATAAATAAATATGTGATTAAAAATTAAATTTTTGTAAAATTACTATTACTCATACCTTGTTTTACCTTAAAAAATTTTTATCCATTAGATTTAAAAATATCAAAATCAACCACTAATATTTAATGATTATTTGTTACAACTAATGTAAGATAAGTATTAGCTTTAATTTATTAAGATCCGCTATTTTGCTATATGGCAAAGCACTACAAATACATCCTCCATAATTGCTTCTCTTAAAACTCTTATAAAAATCCTTCTTTTTACAATTTTATAATGTAATCTCGATCAAAAGTAAGTCTAATTAAGCACGCACGGCTTACTGAATCATCCTCGTTATCTCATGGATGAAATTTTAAGTTTTTAATTAGTGAAGAAGTTCTGTAATAAAAGTAATTTATTTTATATAGTCACATGAGAAAAATATATTATTTAAGATTATTTACTTTATAATAATAAAAGTTCAAAAGATACACTTTTAAACATAAATTTAGATATAATATTCTGACCATGAGATTGAGAACGAAGCTCACATGAATTTTCTTTTTTATTTTTTAAACTAACAAATTAATGTCATGGATCCCATATAATAATAAATTATTGTAATTTATTATTATATGCAGACCCATTGTGTTAATTTGTTAGTTTTAAAATTAAAAAAAATCATGCCAACTTGAATTTTAACTATTGATTAACTCTAATCTAATGGTTAAAATATTATATTTAAATTTATGTGTAAAAATATGTCTCTTAAACCTATCTCTATATATATTTGGCGTAATTTGTGAAGCTGATCACCAAAAATCCAATCTCTTCCCAATCTTTTCATCAATAGGGATGGAAGAGTGCCAATAGCGCTACTCTTAAGCAAATTATCATACACATTAAATTCTAAAAAATTGTAAAACTGTATAGAAAGGTCATTTTGTCATAAATTAAAAACCCTTTTCGGGGCTTCAAGTTTTAGGCAATGGATGGTGAATTCAATCGGTTCGGTTGTGTTATTATATATTCAATATTTTTTGGATTGCCATTGGAGTAAGATCCTAAAATAGTGTTTATATGTTCCTAATAATTATGTGAATAGATTCTCCAATTTGTATAACAATTATTTTATGGAAGCTGATATCTTACAATTGAGATATACAGTTAATAGAGAGAAATTTTCCTTACAATTGAGAAATTTTCCTTGCGTCAACTGTAAGGTAGAAAAATCTTTACTTTATTTTTTCATATTTTGGCAAAACCCGGGTTAACCTCCAAAAAACCCAGATCCGATTTCAAACGAAACGGTTCGTTTTAGTTGGAAAAATGAAACGACGTCGGCTATGGAAGGCGTTTTATCTGGTGCTCTTGGCTGGACTCACGATTTTGAGAAAGTGAGAAATGGCCATGGCTTCAGCTACTCCCACTCATCTCCCACTCACCTCCAAACACACTTCCTTCAACTTGACCAACTGTCTCCCTCAGACTCAATTCTCTCATTCCACTGCAATACGACCGGCCATGAACCGATTCAAATGCTCAGCCGCTGGGCAGACCGGGTTCTTCACCCGTCTAGGGCGGTTGATTAAAGAGAAAGCCAAGAGTGACGTGGAGAAGATATTTTCTGGGTTCTCCAAAACCAGAGACAACCTCGCCGTCATCGACGAGCTATTACTTTACTGGAACCTCGCTGACACAGACAAAGTGCTCGATGAACTGGAAGAGGTTTCCCTTTCTGACCTTTACTAAATAAATAGTAAATGTTTGATGTTTCCTCTAGAAATTTCTGTAGGGATAAGAAAGTTGAGTTGAAGGAGTTGTTTCTTAACTGCCAGGCTTTGTTAGTGTCTGATTTTGGGCCAAGAATCACTATTAAGATTGTGGAGAGTTTGCGAGACGACATACTAGCAGGGAAGCTCAAATCAGGACCCGACATTAAGGTACTTAAAAACATTCACAACTGATGTGCAGTGACCCCGGCGCCCATATCATTTATTGCTATGTCACATCATTCGAAATACAAACTTCTTATGTGCACATTTGAAGGGGAAATAAATTTATATTTATTATATGTTATTCTTTTTTCAATTCTAGAACATTCATTTTCTTTGACTGATGGGGTTGTTATAGGATGCATTGAAGAATAGTGTGTTGGATTTGCTGACTAAAAAAGGGAACAAGACTGAGCTTCAACTTGGATACAGGTTTCTTGTTTATCGTCTTATTCTATTCTGAGTTCTATGAATTCTTTTTAATCTGGTGTTTGTGTTTGTGATGTTAGGAAACCAGCTGTGGTCATGATTGTTGGTGTGAATGGTGGTGGAAAAACAACATCACTTGGTGAGTTACAACCACTTTTTATTTCATGCAATTCTGGTGATGAAGTTATTAAATCATTTGTTTCAGATACTTGAAATGCTGTGGCCATTCATAGTGCTTGGTTCATGGTCACAGCAAGTGACCTTGCCTCTTATAAATTTCGAAGGTTATGAATGTTGCTATCTTTAGCAAACAGTTTTGGCACTATATAATAAAATGACTTTCTGAGGCACTGTATTCTTGCAGGAAAGCTGGCATATAGATTAAAGATCGAAGGGGCAAAGGTGAGATGTTATTCACGTGCATTGCTTCTGCTGTGGTGTTTTAAATAATTTCTTGTAGTTATAGAGCATCAGAAAAATAATTTAGAATCTCTGCAGCAATAATGAAGTGGTATTACTTTCTATTGGATGGTCTTGTACAGATCTAGTTCTGGCAGGGAACTAGTTTTCTTTAACTTGTAGGATATGCTGGGAGGGAGAAAAATGTTGTTGACCCCAAGTCTTAGGAGATGCTATTTATATTACCAAGCATAAGACACCATTATGTTCACCAGTCTTTTCTGATATCTGCATTACGTTGGAATTTGCTCTGGTTTGTCGGAAAAGGGAGTAGTTGCAATTCAAGCCTCTTTCTAAATTCCCATCTTTATTTAATATCTTTGCTTCCACGGACATGCTTTATTTGTTTGTAGTTTCTTTCATTTCTTTCCTCCTCATTCACCACCTTATGCTTTAAAATTATGCCAGATACTGATGGCAGCAGGTGACACTTTTAGAGCAGCTGCTAGTGATCAACTCGAAATATGGGCAGAGAGGACTGGTTGTGAGATTGTTGTGGCTGAAGAAGAGAAGGCCAAAGCATCATCAGGTAGGTGAAAAATTCCTATGATTTTTTTTTTTCCTTTTTCATTTCTTCTTTTTTTAGATTGCAAAAATCTATTGGACATGATATAACTACTAACATATGATATTAGAGTGCTTCCTGAATAGTTCTTTCACAGGCTGTGAAAAAAGGGAAAGAACAGGGGTTTGATATTGTTTTGTGTGACACATCTGGACGTAAGTATGGAGAGCTTTTCTGGTTTTTCTCTTGTGTGTATTTTTACCCACCTCTTAGCTTCTATATGTTCAGCCGAATCTTTTATTGATTATTAGGTCTCCACACAAATTACAGCCTGATGGAAGAGTTGGTTGCATGCAAGAAAGCTGTGGGCAAAGTTGTTAATGGTGCACCTAATGTAAGCTCTTTGGTGGTTTTATATCTGTGTCATCACATATCCTAATAGAAGTATCTTTGGATGTGCGACGGATTGGCACTTCGTGTCCAATCCAATAGGTTTTGCATAATATAGTACTTGATACTTCTGTTATTGGTTTAGGAGTCAACCTCTGAGATTGTAAGTGATTAATAGCTCACACATTTATTTACAAGCTTAATTATTAGATCCTTTAATTTTAGTTGTCACACTCACATTCCACTGTCATGATTCAATTTCTCTAAGCTTCTAATTTGTCTATGACCACAGTTAACATAATTTGCAGGAGATCCTACTGGTTCTGGATGGGACTACTGGCCTGAATATGCTTCCACAAGCAAGAGAATTTAATGATGTAATATTTCCATCCTTTGCTTCCTAATGATAAGTTGGTTGTGTTTTGGTTATTTATGCATAGCTACTTTTCATTTTGGGCGAGTTTGATTATCTATTAGTTTAGCGTTTACCATAGCTAGGATATGATATAATCATTCTATTTGAAGCACTGTATCAGTGCATGGTTTACACTATCTTTTGTCACAGGTTGTCGGAATTACTGGTTTAATTTTGACAAAGCTGGATAGTTCGGCTAGAGGTGGCTGTGTGGTGAGCTCCAAGTTTGACCTCTGTGCTCAAAGCTATGATTCTGGCGAGACGTCTTACTTCTTTCTTGCAGGTCAGTGTTGTTGATGAGCTTGGCATTCCTGTAAAGTTTGTGGGCGTTGGTGAAGGTGTGGAGGACCTACAACCCTTCGATGCAGAGGCCTTTGTTAATGCCATATTGTCATGAGAACTGAAAGTGGTCAGTAGACGTAAATTGGTCAATTCTTTTATCATATTTTCAGTCAATTCAGTGATCCTTTTTGTCGTCCTCTTATGTGCAGATTCATTGTTTGATCAAACTATTAGGTTTTTGGCAAAAAAGGATGGCTGAAGGCTAAGCAGAGAATTCCATTAAAAGTGCAAGACTATTTATGAGGCTATGGATGCAGCATAATAGGATTGCAAGTATGAGAAGAGTTTATTTATATGAATAATTCTATCAGCTTGTGAGTATAGGTGGATGCCTGATGTAGGGCGGTGTAACCACATTGGTTTTCTGTAAATGTACTAGTAGCTAGATGATGTTGTTACATAACAGTCGGTAGATTTTGTTGTTTATTTTAGTTTAAACAATGGACCCAAATGTTTCTTTCACACATACACATAGTTCTTTTTCTTTTTTCTTTCTTTTAATTTCGTTTTTTCCCCCTTTTCTGTAATTAAACTAAACAAGTTTTAGTTTAAATGACAGACCGAAATGTTATTTTCATGTGTAGGTATTAAACTAGGCAAAATGGATCTAAACAAAATGTCGTCCTAGTCTGACGTTCAACCGAGAGAGTCCGAACGACAGGACATCTTCGTTTCAGTTGTTGTTTTTCAAAAATGCAAGAGATGATGATTGATGATTGCCAATTTTGCTTTCACTTCTAAAGGAAAAAAAAAAAAAAAAAAGAGAAAACAACTACTGATTCATAGTCTACTCAACCCCGCGGTTCGTTCACAGTGTTACACATTTCATTGCTTATATAAAGCTTTTGAAGTAGGTTAGTAAATTTCGTTATCAAAGTTTTAATGCAGTTATAGGATGTTCTTAGATTATATGTAGAATCTCTTTTGATAGAATATTGATAGCGATCTCTCCGATGGATAGTTGCCCTTGCTTTCTGCAAGACACTGTTGAAAATGCCTTTCGCAGTTTGTCTCTCTTAGACCTGTGTTATTATTCTATCCGCAGTCATCAGGGCATTTGTCTATTAAGCATTAAGTTAAGCTTCGGTTTCGTAAGCTCATTTTTCCTGAACTTATAACATGCAATGATCATGGCAGCACAGTCAGCAGCAAGAGGGTGCAGGTTGTGGTGGTACCATTTCCCAATCCACTGTAATAAGGAATGAAGAATAATGTTCGTAAAACAAACCAGATTAAAACATTGTGTTAAAAACTCATGTTAATTCTAATCCTATTTGCAGAAGGATTGATGGTAATTCTAAAAAAGGCGGAGAAGTTGAGTCTCCAGTTGGCGTGGAGACTAAGACAAATTTTAGCTCTTTCATATTTGATATATCTTACTTCAATGAGTTGAAACCAAATACGATAGATTTAATGTCTGAGGTGTGTAATCGAGTTTGAGCTGATACACATTGTAAGTCCCAATTAAAATTACATTCCAAGTACGATATATTCCGTGTGCGAATTTAACTGGTTTTTCAGACATTTTATCTGTGCAGATCTGAGTCGAAACTGAACTTTTTAAGTTTTAACTGTGACTTTTGTCGATGTCAGAAGGGCGACCTCAAAGCTACCGGTTTAATTCACATTCTTATTGTTGAATCTAAGACTTCCAATCTATTAGTTGAACGGATCATGCAAACATGTTGTTCTGTTGAATTATTGGTTTGAGTAGTGCTGAAGCGAAAACTCGTCTATGGGGAGGCTATTAATGTTCGACAAGTACCGGCCTAGTTTTCAACCAGCTCGCTCGGCCACTTCCTTTCACATTTTACATGGGCAATTTGGAAGCATAAGTCAAGCTCCCAAAAGTGGTCCTTGACTTCGTTTCGTGCGGGATGGCAATGGCAATGGCTTGCGAAATCAATTCAGCTCCATTATTCATCACGTTGGCAATTTTGCACGTTCTCTTGGTGGCTTACAAAAGTCAAGACTATCCAGCTAAGATGGAGGCTGTTTCACTGGATTTGGACCCCCAATTTTTTCGACAGTAAAGCTTCATTTTGCCTATTAGTCGAGAAAGCTCTTCGCAATCGCCAAGGAGATCCAGATGATCGTCTTTGTCGTCGTAACTTCCCCACTCGCAGGTTTTCACAATCTATATGTTTTAGTGGAGATATTTGAAGTGGATTTGGATGGTCATCAGTTGCTGTTGTTGAGTCCAGCTCCAGCCGTTTCAGCTCACCACTAAAATACTGATGGAATGAAAGAGGATCTTGTTTGGATTCTCCGTATCACCAACAATCCATTTAGCTACTACAAATGCAAATTGATCATTCCACTTAAAACTGTATAAAACGCTTCAAAGCTTCAATTTAAATAAGTTATTGCAATCACCAGGAAGTTTGAATGTGATAACTGCATGCTTGTTTGTTTTGTGAGCCCCCCATCAAACACAGAATTGGAAATGGATAACAAACAAAATACACGATATCTGCTTGCTTTGTTCGTGAGATTGACATCATAAGCATAGCTATCTACCTTTCAGTCGAAGGGGAAAAAGAAAAAAAGAAAAAAGATTTTGAACAGAAAGGAATTATTGTAATGGCTAGGCACAGAAGAGAAGACCGGCAACTGCAATCAGCAGTACCGCAATGAATAATCACACCATGATAACATTGTCAATTATTTGATATCAATTTTGGATTGTGGATTCCTGCGATAATCAATATTCAGCATAACTGACTACATATCAGAGTTTACAACTAAACCATCACCTGTTTTTTTTTTTTTTTTCTTTTCTTTCTCTTCCCCCCCTCCCCCCAGCCCCGTTTCAGCAGAATGGGAGGGTCAAACCCGCTTGCTTGGTACTTATCTTGAAGTTGTTTCAAGTGAGCATACACCACACCAGAGCCCCAAGTACCACAGCTGGAGAAATGAGTAAAAGACTGAAATGCTAAATAGATGCAAATACATGCATACATCAGATTGAGCCATAAAACAACAACATAATCAGAGGGCATACTACTAATTCCTCCCTCCCTTCTACTAAGTTTGTAATTGAAAAATTCATAACTTGGCAATTGGTGTGTTGTAAAAGGTAGCACGAGAAGCACATACTAGCCTCCCAGTGTCGTTGAGTTTAAACTCCACTGCAACCACAGTCACATTTCTTCCACTGCGCACAACAGACCCTTCCATTGTCAACTCTGCCTGTGTATTTAAGAACAGAAAAAAGGATAGTGTAAAGAAAAAAAAATAAAGAAAAGCACCAAACTTGGGTAAACATATAAAATGTAGAGCAGCTGCAGCTAGCTTTTGAGAAGATTCATATAAGATGATATAATAGTAAAGTCACACAATACAAAGATTGAAATAAAACGAGGAGCATTAATGCCAGATTCAAGTGTCAAAATGATTCAATTAGGCTGTGTCCAAAATGGAAAGAGCTTACATTACGCGGGGCAGCGGAAAGATAAGAGATGCCCAATTCACCGAGAAAAATCTCCTTATCCTCAGCAACAACAGTTCTAGCACAAGCGATTGCCATTCTCTCCAAGAAAGCTGCAATTGCCCCTCCATGTATTCCACCGAAAACGTTCTGATGAAAATTAGCATGCATAAAAACATTAAACTTTCGATTGATTACTAGTGTAATTTTGATCCGTTCAGCAACCAAATATTATACACTGCAAGAGCCAAAAAGAAGAATAATCCAAGACACGCAACGACATCATATTGACTGACTATTAACGTTGAGAATTTACAATATATATATATAGGGAGAGAGATTACGAGGATAGCGGGTTTAACAGAGAGGTGGCAGATGAGGTGGCCCCGTTGGATTTTGAGGACTTTGATATGGCGGCCAAGAATATCGGAGTAGAAGTCGTTTGCACAGCAGTCGTCCGGAATCGAACTGGAAACTCCCACCGCCGTCAAGAAACCCATAACTCGAGATACGTCTTCAGGATCCACCTCTTTCGCCGACGACTGTTGCGCCATCTTCGAAACCGCCCACCCGATTCGGATCGGTCGCCGGTTTATTTTTTCTCCATACTCCTATTATTCTTATTTATTAATTGTTTTTAGGCCCAGCGGACTACGCAAAAAGCCCATTAATGCCCCTTAAGAGTCAGCCTTCTGACACGTCATCCAATTTTTTAAATTAAAAATACTACTTAAATGATTAAGTATAAATTAATTTATTTTTATTTTAAATCAAATTTTAATTAAGTATTTAAATAAATTATTCTTTTAACAAAATTTTTTGTGCTCTCATCTCATAATTTATATTTATATTTTATGTTTAAATTAAAAATATTTTTAAGAAAATTATAAAAATTTAGAATTATACATATAGAAATAATGTAGTAAAAAAATAATTTAAGATCTTTTTTAATTTTAAAGATAAAAATTTTTAAGATTTATTTTTTTAAGTGAAAAATTTGGGAAAGTGACCAAATGGAAATGTAACAACAGTACAAACAGTCGGCATCTTTGTTTTATCATTGACTGTGGTTGCAGAATGATAGACGGTGATTTAAAATGACCTCGCCGCACTCCTCAGTTTGGATATTGCACTCTGACAAGGAGAAGAGATTCCCTCACCTCGGGCTGGATGAGTAATGCAACTAGATGTGTTCTGGAGCATTCAAATCCTGTAGTGGCGCCAGAGTAATTGCAATTGCACGTTCAGGGTTGCAGGATTCTGTCGTCAAAATTCCATTATCGGAAGTTGGTAAATGACTCTCGCCTGCACTAGCATTTCCAAGAACCAAAAAAAAAAAAAAAAAACACATTGCATCAACTCTCTTCAGATGCACTGTTCCGAAGAAGAAATACAGCTATTTCACTTCACCATACAATTAAAGAGATAGGATAACAAATAATAGTTCATCACGAAGATATGTAACCAACTTTAATTGTTTCTCATTTTATGCAAAAGAATTTGATGGATTTCCGGAGCCAGTTATGGAATTCGATGTTTTGTTCCGCAGATTCTCCGAGGCAGCAGCTTTGCTTTCTCGGCCCATCTGTTCCCGTAAGTATTGTGGGCGTAAATGAGAACCAATTCCTCCTCCTTGGTCCATGTGGTTCATTTCACATCCGGATTTAAATGGCCGTGCCATCTGCCGAAAACAATCAGATACTTGCTCCGCTCCAACTTTTTCTCTTTCTGGGTGCAGTTTACGTGCGTTGAAATACTATCAACCAAAATTGAGGTACCTTTCTCGGCACTGCTTGCCTATGCGGCCTGGCAAGAGTTTTGCTATAACAAACCCTTTTTATTTCCCTGCTTCACGACAACGAGAATTTTCCAGATTTATGATTTAACATAACTTGCACCTCCTTCGTCCACAGTCCTTTGATGACGAGATTATGACTGAGAACTTTCCGCCAGCGATGCAGGCACTGAACTGCCGTACTATTAGGTACACATTCCTCTAAGAAAAGTCCGAATTTGATTGGCAAACAATTTCCCACGAGAGACAAATAGAAATCACGTATTCACTAATACACACCAATCTTTTTCCAAGTTTTGGCGCTAAACCGTTGGACAGCAAACTCTAAAATTTAATCCTATCCGTAAGAAACTAACAAAAACAAGAATCCAAAAATTCACTTAGAATATCCAACGGTTAGCAATGAGCCACAAGTTTGATATCCAATGATAGTTGTATCTTTTCAACTACTTGTTACGATACAAAATAAAAGGCTCGAAAATTGCCCCGTAAAAGCTGAACTCCTCCGCGGTCCACCTCCCTTTGTTGATCGGTACACAAGATAAACTACCATCATCACAAAGTCTTTGCCGTAGAAGATACCGATTCAAATTCACATAGATAGTGATATCAATTAGAGAAAGCGAATATTATCATAACGATATCTTTCAAATTGCGATGCTAAGAAGATGATGTTAACATGATAAGAGGTTTCTAATTTCTAATTTCTTGTTTTGGACAATGTTGTATATTAAAATTAAAATTAAATTAAATTAAATTAAAGAAAACAATACTCTCAATTAAAGCCTAATACATCATTCAACTACTTGGGTATAACTGAAAAGAAGTTCAAAAGAAACAAAATAGAAACGAATAATTAGTTAATAAATCCTCGAATGTAGACTCTCTTTGCTTCCCTGGCTCTGTTGGAATTGATATCAGGCAGCGGGCGAATTAAAAAAAAAAAAAAAAACAAACGCTTATTATTCCCATCATCGTTACGATCTGTAGCTTCCACCATTTTAATTTTTTTAAACCGAAACGAGGAATAAATAAATGATGATCAAGAACCCGCATATAATTAAGAAAGAGTAACCGATCTTTTGATTTTATGTTAATGGAACTTTGTGCCGAACGAAGAAAACCAAAGATGATAGCAGAATCAAAGGAAACGTTAAAATTTTGAAAGAACACCGAATAGTTCAATTGGATATGCTTATTAAAACGCTTTCTCGAATGGAAAGAAATTGACTGTAAGAGTCTAACGGCTAAAGGGAACTAACAAGAAAAACAAATAGGGTTGATGGGAATGTTAGCTACAGATAATTTAAAAGATTTTGTGTATTTACGAAAGCAAATAGATTCAGAAGACTTCGTTCAAATTAATAGACAAGAACTGAAAGAGAGAGAGATAGGAAGATATCAAACCGCAATGTGACAGACCAACAGAAATAAAGTCCACTTGTATATAAAATATAAATTTAACTAATTTTTAGTTAGCGAGCAAAAATGCTAACACTCATTTTTTTGTTGGGGGGGGCGAAAGAAATAAAGAATTGGCTGAGTTTCTCTACTGTGTGATCAAGTAATTGATTTAAAGTTTTTATGTCAGGTTTAATTGCTTCAATAAAGAGGTTTAAATAGTGTAAAATTTAAAATTTTATTATGTGGGTTAAATATTATATTTAAATTTATTACGAAATTCCCGTGTGAATTTATTAACTAAGATAATAATACTTTTCTTACAAATCTGTAAGATTAAGTGACGTCATCAAAAATTGAACGCCGGGATGCAAATTTGTATTTGTGAGTTGTGACATTATTTTTAGAAACAGAATACTTTAATGTTTGGGTGTTAAATTCGGGGGAGAAAATTGCCTCTAGCAATTTAAAATCTTCACTGAGTTGGACAGATAAGGTTTCCTAAAAATAAAAAAAAAATCACGAGGATTTAAAGATATAATATCTTAAAAAATATATAAATAAAGGCAGTTAAAAAAATTATAAAAGAGTTTTTTTTTTCTTTTTCTTTTAGAAGATAATTCCAACAAAAAAAAAAAAAAAACGGACCGCTTTACGACTGTGGCTGACTCAGTTATTAGCAAATAGGTTGACCGTTATACATATGCATGTATATACATATATGTACACAGAGACAAGTAAATGGTGGGTGAAGGTGACGGAGAACTGAACATCAGACAACTGACAACCAAATTTCACCTGAACTGAGCATCGTCGAAAGATGCCAAGAGGAACCCTTGAAGTCCTTCTTGTTGGCTGCAAAGGCCTTGAGGATGCTGATTTCCTCGGTACGATCCCTCTGCTCTATTTATATGGTCTGTGAACATTGCAAAGTTGTTGCTAATCGACCGTTTATTTTTGCTATTCCTAGGAATTGAATCGATTTGGAGTTTATATTCGTAAACGTATGCTTGCATGAGAATTTTTATGATCTGATGGTTTTGACTTTGTGCATCTGCAGTAATACTTACGCAGTGATTGGATTTAGGCGATAAACATTGTAATGATCTCAAATCACATTGAAAAACAATACTGTCAATCCCAAACCCCTTTGTTTGTTTGTTTGTTAATACAATCATAGATGATTGTATCTGTTCATGTAGTTGCTTATGAATCCTCGAGTTTTTCTTCATTCTGGCAGGTAGTGTAGATGCGTATGTTGTTCTTAGTTGCCGGACACAGGAGCGGAAAAGCAGCATCGGATCAGGTTAGTTTCTTGCTACTTTGGCTTATTAATTCTGATTAACGAATTAGGAGATTCAGATCAGGCCACAAGAACATGGATCACGTCCTTGAAATATTGATTCTGAACAACTAAATTTGCAGACGCAGGATCTGGACCTGAATGGAACGAGACCTTCGTGTTTACAATCACTGGGGATGTTAGGGAACTCACTTTGAAAATCATGGACGAGGATACATTTAGCAATGACGATTATCTAGGAGAAGCAACGTCAGTTGTACTTTCCCTTAATTTTTTTTTTCTCTACATAGAAACTAGTGTACGCGCACAAATTAAGCCTAATTAGTTGTGGCGTGGATATGACTTTTGCAGCATTTCGTTAGAGCCTTTGTTCGTGGAAGGAAGCCTTCCTCCAACTGCTTACAATGTTGTTAAGAACCAGGAGTACTGCGGGGAGATTAGAGTTGGCCTTACTTTCACGCCTGAGGTAACCGCACCACTTCACGAAAATTAATTTAGATAATTAAGAGGTGAAGATTAGAATTTAGCAACTTGCAATTTTCATGCATGCATCAAAAGAAGATTATTTCAGCAAAGGAAATCCTCTCCTGCATTACTCAATGACCAAGTTTCTGGTTGCAGAGAGACGGCGATGGAGCATACTGAGCCGAGGAGAACAGAGTTGTCGTCGTGGATGGGGAGAATCGTCTTGCATGATATGACAATTTGTGTTGGATTTTGTTTTTGTTTTTGTTTTTTTTAACCAAAGAGTCAAGTGTTTGTTTGGAAATATTGGTTTCCTCTGCGTAATTGTGTTTAATTTTCTCCAAGAGAATTCTCTCTCATTCAATGACCCCCTGTGCAAGGAAACCATGTTCCTCAAAATAGGGGTTTTACTTTAGTATGCTTGCCCGGCTCTACCAAACACAGTCTCATCACCGCCATTATAACTAAAACTCTCCAGCAACACTCCATCGGCACCACATAGAACAACCAAAATCATCTAAATGATCGGTTGCGTTGGTTCCACGTTCTTGAGCACCGGTTTCGCTGGGAGGACAAATTGCCTGAGAAAGCTTGCTCGGATAATGAAGCTTGTTTAAACCTGCTACCCTTAAAAATCGGAAAATGTAGAAACAGCACAAAGTTTCTCCCGGACGTTTGCTGATGGTTTTATGCAAAGCATAAAAAACAGTAAAGCATTCGCATGTACATAGAAACAGCCT
Source organism: Aegle marmelos (assembly GCA_030449875.1). Taxonomy (NCBI): domain Eukaryota; kingdom Viridiplantae; phylum Streptophyta; class Magnoliopsida; order Sapindales; family Rutaceae; genus Aegle; species Aegle marmelos. The sequence goes on from JASUUL010000115.1 coordinate 1,866,919, forward strand.
CTCAGGTAGATTATAAAAATAAAAAGCTTAGAGCCTCCTAAAGTTTTAGAGCCTCCCAGCAAGACTTTTATGAAGTTTAGACCTCTGCAAACACAAACTTAAAAACAGGAAGAAAGCATAGCCAAGTTTTTGACACAAACAACAGCAGCCAAGGCTTATCGCTTCTACGGCGCTTTATTTATTATACTGGAGGCTGAGAACTTAATTAGATCTCCCTGCTGCACTCTTCTTATGACCCCACCTACGGAAGCGCCTAGGCTTGGAAGCCCGACGCCTAAGCCTTGGGTTTGCTGCAGAAAATTCTTGAATCATGGCTGGGGGAATTGCCACCAGAGGAGATTTTTCTTCACCATGGGGCCTTGCTGGCACAGGAGGAAAATTGGGTATCTGCTGTAAAAGAAACAGATCATCATGAGTAATGGTGTCTGCTGCAGGAGCTGAGACGTTGTTACTTGGGACATTCTTGAGATTCTCTCCTGCATCAGCGCTTTTCTCCGCGTCTAAGCTCTTGGTATCAGTCCCTTTGTTCGAGACCAAACTTTTCTCAATATCAGTGCCCTTCTCTGGGTCCAAATATTTCTCAATATTAGCACCCTTCAGTGAGTCTGAACTTTTCTCCAAATCAGTGCCTTTGTCTAAGTCCAACTTTTGCTCAACTGCACCTAAAAGAGAGAGTAGCTGAACATCACATAACAAATTATCTGCCATACAAATCTAAATTAAAGTGTTATTAATTTGAGCTCATATCTTCTACAGTAACAAATAACAGCACTTTAGAGAGAGACTTTACAAATAACAGCACTTTAGAGAGAGACTTTACAAATAACAACAGTTTAGAGAGAGACTTTAAAAGTAATTATAAACTCTTTTACATGAACAACATGATTCTCATCTCAAAAGTACCCTCAAGATTTTATTGTGAGACAGACTTGATGATACACGTAGAGCTGTTTTGGTAAGGTGATGGTTAGCCTGGGTGGTGAAATCTCTAGATGGCATATCAAAGAACCAGAAGAAATATCATCTTCACAAGGTAATTTAAGTTTTTAAAGGGTTGCAGGTGAGTGACCACTAATTCTGCACAGAGTCGTTGTACTTTTAAAGGGGGGAAATGAAAGTCATTTCGGTATGGTTACAAAGGTAAGAAATTTACTCTGATCATCAGCAGACCCAGAGCTCTGGCCAGCATCTTGGTTCCTCTGCCACCATGGGAAGTTCTACAAGAGAGAAGATGAAGGACAAATTAGGGAGAGAGTTAAAAAAAAAAGGGTAATAACTACTCCAGTCAGTAGACTATATTTACAACGAGAATAACATCTTACAAGGAAACCAATAATAAGAAAATAATAATAATAAAATCCACAAAAGGAGATACAGGTTGTAACTTGGAAGAGTTGAGGCCTTATTAGAACCAAAATGTTAAATCATGATATCATATCCATAGCAAACCCAACAATTAGACCCTAAAAAGGTTTCAGATCATCATGACATAAAGCAGCTTTTCTTGCTCTGGCTTCCTCAAAATATCTCACCAAGGGCATCCATCTCTGCCTTGTTGGCTACTTGAGAGTTGTAAATCTTTGATACAGCAGAAGTAACACCATCTTCATGGTCTAGAATACTACGCACAGCTATTCCAATTTTAAATATTGAATGAAACTACTCAAGGAACCACAATGGAATTTTAAAATTATAACTACTCAGCAAGCACAACAATTTTCAAATAAGAAATGGCATTTCATTAGGAATAAGGACCTCTATTGAAAAGAGAGAGAAATAGGTGGTTAACTTTTAAAACCCAAATACATAAGCCAAGGTCACTTGAAGGAGCTGAACTAGTACCAGCCAAACAGAAGTTACAAACTATGTCATCTACATTACATGCAATAAATGAAGAAGAACACTGACCAATTACAATTACCACCAGAGAGAATTTAGCCTGAACTGAGGCAAGTTTCCAGGGTTTTGGTCAAAACCCCCTCTCTTGGGGCAAAAATTAACTATTTCCCATTTAATGTTTAAAGTCCACCACAACCACTCTGATGTTGCAATGTTAAACAACCTGATACACTTTTGGGAGGGTTATTTGGTCTTTTTCTATAGACAAATCTGATAATTGAAAAACGAATGGACTTTGACACAAATTTTGAATAAAAAAATGTTTTCACTTAGTGAAATATTATTGACGTTAGGGGCTTTATAAACCAGAGGGGAGAATGACAACGGTAGTGTCAGAGAAGTCTGAAGCACCAAGTGCTTTGAACAAGATTTACAAAAGCAAAAACAGTCCAATTGAAAATACTAATATCTAATGGTATGAAAAGGATGGGCAAAAACTGTAATAATTACTAAGTCCAGCTAAGCTAAGTAGGCCCAAGACGAATATACGTACTGAACTTATGAAAGCAATCAAGAAAAGCAAACAACTAGCTCGTACAATATGGTTCCATATATCATTTAGCAATATTGAAATTCTATCCCTTGTGATTCCTATAATATTAACATTCAAATTTGAAGTATAAGCTAAACAATATTACAGATAAAAAGATTAAAGCAAAAGAAGCTCATACTTACCGGCACAAAGACGGGAAGCTCAGCGTTTTTGGCATAGATGACATATCGCATCATATCTTCATAGGACGAAAAACATTGTCCTGTTCCAGGGCAGACAAAGGACTGCAACAGCCAGAGTTTCAAAGGAACATTTCACTTAAATTTCCTCTTATTTTATTTTTTTCTCTTAAAAGTTTAATTCTACCATACGAAGGAAACTAGGCTAACAACATAGAAAAAAAAAAGAAAAAGAAAAAATGCAATTTTCAACGCTGGCTAGGTGGGCCACTCCTGATCTTTGTTGTTTAAATTGAAAATGAACAGTAAAGGTAAGCTGATCAGGTCAAATCAATCTACAACATCGACATTGAACAAAAAGGGTGCCATTAAGTGTTATGATATCACTGGAGGCGAATAATCTACATAATACCAATCACAAATATATTGATTAAATGTTCAATTACCAAAACTTTAGACCCATCTTTCTTCTTTTTGATCTCAAGCGTCCAGCCATCAGGAATCGGCAATGATAAATTTTTGTCTGCCATGTTGGAAAATCTCTCTTTCAACTCTCTATGTGAGAGAAGCAGCTTAAACTAGGTTTTCCGATGCAAACGAGGCATTATAAGGGCAATCCATAAGACACATAAGCTGCCTCTAATGCCACATGTTCCCATTATCTCCGCGTGTTAACACTGGAGACCCAAAACTTGCCCAATGATAAATCGGGAAACTAATTCTTCTTATTTGCTAATCAACCCTTTTAGTTAGGCAATATTTTCTTTTACATTTATTGTGTGTGCAGTGATAAGCAAGCGAAACAAAACAAAAAAGGTAACCTTTTTTAAGGGAATAGAATAGCTAATTGAAATTGGCATGTTTTTCTGTGATGATAAAAATGCACAAATAACTAAGACCCACTCCATGGTAAAGAATAATAAAATCCAAGTCGCCTAAGCAAAGTTATGCAAGATAGATTACCTTCTCTACAAGCACAGCATAGCTGAAAGAAGCAGCCTCATTTTCTTATCCCCAAAAAGGTAATCAAGATCAATAACAGACATTCAATTATCAAAAGGAAGTGGAGGATTCTCAATAGTCAGATTGTTCACTGACATTTGCATGAAAAAGCTTTCCAATGAACATATGAACCTGTAATCAGGAAAGTAAAGGCCATTACAGTCTTGATGCCTACAATTCCAAAGCAAGCCAGCACATGAAGTGGCAGCTATAAGGACTTGACAGCCACTCCCCCACTTGTCACCCACTTTTTCCATTTTAACAGTAATAAAATTTAACAAAGAAATGTATGACCCTGGAGAAAAAGGCAAAGAACTTCCAGAAGGTTGTTCAAGTTTCAAGACAAGTTTCCATCTCACTTTCTTTATGCAATATGCTTGGTAAGAAGACTTACTTCCCGAAACTAAAGGTGTTTGTTCAGTTTTTAGAGTCTCTAAAGCTAGTAACCAGGCACCTGGCCCTAAGCTAATGAGATAGGAATACATTAGGGCATAATGCATTTAAGAACATAACATCAAAGAAAAAATGCAATTCAAACAACAGTTTCTACAAGAGAACATGTAAAGCTTCCCACAGGTAAGTGCTTTCTTTTTGTACTCCATTGTTTCAAGATCTAACCGTGCAACAAATACTTTCATTTGTCAACGATGATGCGCATTCAGTGTCTGCCTGGAAATCAGTTGAAAGAACAAGATACAAGTATTGACAACTAGCAAGACAGAAGCAAACTGCACAAACTAAGCCTTTCTTTCATGAAACCTTCATAAAGCATAAGTCAAACTGATAGAGTGTCTCAACTCAGCCGTCGGTTATGCCATTTCTGTAAAATTATTTCCAATTAAACACATTGCAGATGCACCAAAATACATGATAGCCCTCCAATCTATCTCAGTACAACATGAATCAATAAATAAGGTAGCGAATTTATATCCTCTCCATTTAAAAGCCTATGGAGAATATACAAACACAAAAGACGATAAACAAAACGGTCTTCTAGCAGTTGGAAAGAAAAGCCAGCTAAATAGCTAAAATAATTAACCAAAATTAATTAATTTCTAAAAGCAAATATCTTTGAAACACTTTCTGTAACGCCTTTGAGAGGTAATACAAGAGGAAAGAAAATTAAGTTCTGAACATTAACTTGCAAGTGAAAAATACTCAAAACAAACTAGAAATGTTTCATTATTGCACTTTGAAATAACCGGAGCAATCGAGAGAACCTTTACTTCTTCCACCGTTTCTCTGCAGCCAAACGGAAATCAGAGACATGAAAAAGTCGTTAGACCGTTTCTTCGGTGTCACCATCAATACCGCAATAGCTTCCCCTCAGTCAAACGACACCGTGTTTTTGCCGCCTGGGAGAGGGCGCAAAGCCGCAAATTGCCAAATACTAACAACCCGTAGTTTTGTTTTTCCTTTAATAGCTCCTCGTCCTTTCAAATGTAGCACATATTGAGGGCCGTTAAGATAAATAGCTCCAAAAATGTTGCTAGATGACAAAAATACCCTTAAGTTTTGAAGAGTTGCCAGGCGCGCTCACGTATGAAAATGATAATCTAGCTATTAAGTACCAAAAAATTAACATAATATACATAAATCAATAACCATCAAACGAAGAATAATTATAAATCAAAATTAACTTGAAAAGTCTTAACAGAAATAGTTGAAAGTTTAAAGTCTAAATACAAAAAGCATCTAAATGTTCAGAATTCAAAAGCTCAAAGCTGGAAGAAAAATTCAACAGTGAAAATTGAAGCTGATCAAACCTCAGTATCTGATTATAGGTTTAGGTTCCCATTACCAGAAGAATTAAGCATTATATTCGTGCAGGGTATCTTAATCCTTGGCCCTTGCATGTGCTTGGCATAAAGGTGCAGAGACTTATTTAGAGAAGAAGCTTTAATAAGCTGGTGGAGCCTCTACGCTGCCTTCAGAGGGTCATTCAACCTATAAATAAATAAGAAGGCACCCGCAGAGTCTCCTTAAATAAACATGTCTCCTTAAATAAACATAACCGGGCCATTCAACAGACGATAACAAATGTTATTCTGTTGTCCAATGCAAAAATCAAATATCTTAAATTAGAAAATCTCATAACTGAAGAAGGCATAGAAGAAGAAAGGAACAACGATAATTTTGATTCCTGATATCAGAAATAAATCATCAAGAAGTTCAAGCAGCTACTGGTAGCCTTTACTCCAGACCATCTTCCTCTTTTTGAACGCCTGATTCCCAGTTTGTCGTTGCTTTTTCTTTTTCTTGCCAGTTTCAAGGCCCCATGAACATTGCAGATGAGGGAAAAGCAAACCCCAGATGGGAATTACATGGATTAGAAACGTGTGGAGCCAACATGACTAGCTGCTTTATGCTAGAAAAATCACAATCAGTGTATGTTTAGATAGAATTTAACAATGTGTAGCCGACTAATACAGGCATAGTTCGCAAAGAATAATCATTCCACTACTATGGCCTATGAGGTATTACAAGAGATATAAAAAAGAAAAATCACGCTCTAAAACATTATTTGCAAGTAAAATGATACGTAAAACAAACAAGAGACTACTGGGTTTGATGCTTCGTTATGTTGAAGTTAAAAAGGATGTTATTTTTATGAACTAGTTTGGAAAAACATCCGAAGCAATCTGAGAGATTTTTTTTTCTCCCCATTAATATGATACAAAATTCCACCGTTTTCTCGGGAGCCAAACATAACCCGAAGACACGAAAATGTCGTTACGCTGTTTCTTCACTGCCGCCACGGCCTTCCTCAATCAAAACGACATCGTCTTCATGCCTTCTGGTTCTGGGGACGGCGCAATTCGCAAACGACAAGTTTTTCGCAGTTCTTTTTCTTCTAAATGCGAAGATGAGTAATTCCCATAGTTGATACATTATGACAAAAGTACCCTTATTCTTGACCGTTAAAACATGCGCGCGGCATTCACATCATCTAGCTACTTAAACATCCCCATAAAAAAAGTCTTAACAGAAACAACTGAAGGTCAAATGTGAAACACAAAGGCGTCCAAATTAATGTTCAGTATTCAGAAGCTCAAAATGGGAGACAAACACGCATAAATTGAAACTGAAAGTTCAGCGTTTGAATAGAGGTCCATGGCAATTGCGGATGTTATGCCCCCCTCGGCCACAGCGCTTGCACTTCCTAACTTTTTCATTGGGACGTCCAAACAACATTTCGTTATAGATCTGAAAGTTCAATGAATAACAAGTTAATGGCATTAGCTATTATTACTTTTTAGTAAATTTTAATATAAGTTTGTGAATTATGAGATGAAAAATATGTTCTAGTGAGTGCTAACATCCATCGTACGATGAACACTTAAATACGTAATAAAATTTTGTGATTTTTTTTAAATGATGTTTAAGTTGTGGTTGGAGAAGGTCATGTCAATAATGTTAAAGTTGTGGAATGTGAAGGTAATGACACGCAGTACTCTCCATCGTCCATTATAACATAATTCATTACAAGGCAAATAAAATTTTACCTTAACGAGTCTATCAGAACAATTACATTCCAGAGCAGTGTGTCCAGTGCACCAGCATCGAGTGCAACGCACTTCCACTGGTTGGTTACAGTCCGCCTACCAATTTTTAATGGAAAAAGATAAACGAAATGAGAATCATTTGGTGAATAAAAATGGAAAGCGATAATTTTTTTTTTGTGTTGGGGGGGGGGGGGGTGGGGGTGGGAATCTTCCTTAAAAGAGTCCCATTGATAGTGTTAAACTACTTTAATAAAAATATAAGAAGAAAGGGGCCGCAAAATATCAGGAAAAATTGCAGTGTATTTGCGTAAAACTACACAGCATTGTCAAATGCCAAAATGCTAGATTCTGCTGCAATTTCCCAAAAGCTGAAAACAATCCCTGGGTCTCTTCAATTTTTGCGTACCAACCTAGGTAAATCCCTATAGTTATATTTTGCATCACATGATGATTAGTAATTAATAGATCAAGTAAAATAATTCACACAGAAGAAGACAAAAGATTAAGGAGCCAAAACTGACCCTTTGAGGAAGGTTTGCTCGGCTTGCATATGCAGCATAACGGTTCAGCTCCTCTCTTGTGTTAAATGTTTGATGTGTCTCAATATTGGTGAAATACTACAGCAGTCACAATAAAAAGAGTTTTTTTCTACTCAGTTAAAATATAAATGAATTTCCAACTTTCCAAAAAATTTTCCGGGTTCATGTGCTGTGATGACTCTAATAAATCTGTGAGGCTAAGGCTACTTCATCTTGGGAAGGAAGCAAGAGGAGCTCTAGCTAGAAAGAGCTATATATACTACAAGGGAAAAAGGTACTTCCCTTTATTATATTTCTTCTGATCAAAGAAACCTAGATCAAAAAGATAAAAACAGGTAAACTTATGTAGCTGTTTTCTTCCCTTTTATGTGCTAATAATTCTTTTCTGTTCTCGGTTTCTTACTGAGCAAAAGGCTAGAGTAATGATACTAGATTTCTGAGGTTTTACAGGCTCTGATTTAGGGCTTCGCTGTAATATTCAGATACCTTAATACGCTTATATGATATGATGAATTGCACCATTGTCAGATCCCATGTTCAACTGATTTAAGAAAGTTATGTACAATAACTTTAAAATCACTTATCGAACTCAAATCTTTCCTTTAAATTTAGGAGCAGGGACTGGTGGCTAAATGAGAGAGAGGAGGAGAAAGAGGGTTGATAAACTGAAGAAACCACAAATTTACAAAACAAAAATTAACGAATACTACATGCATACAATGCTTTAAATAGTTTTGAGTTTATATTATGAGAAATAATTTGCGGAAATCAAATAAACATACCGTGTAGTTTAAACAACCCCCCCACCCCCCCCAAAAAAAAAAGAATATATAACAAAGAAAACAAAAGTGAACACGTATGCAGAGAGACCGATAAAAGTTTGAAAATTTCGTGATTTCTACTTTCTGGTTAGGATAAGATGCAGAGGCTTATTTAATAGCAATTTGAGTGAAAACCTTTGACAGAATGATGAAACCTCTTCTATACAGTAGAAGGTCACTCAATCATCACAGGCTAGGAACAAAGACTACAGGATGGGGATATATATTGCTTTTGTTTGGAAACAGGTATGCGTATGCAGGTAAGAGCTGGAGCTCTAACATTGATTTACAAGCTAAAATCTTGATAGCAGGTCACAGTAATAGTCAATAATGGTTCTCAGAAATAGGCAGTCTTTACCAGGTAAGCCAATTACATCCAATGCTAAATGATATTTTTCCTAAAAAGTTTTAGGCTGTCGGATTGAACTTAATGTTCAGCTAGCAGAACAACAAAGTATTGTGAATCATTAAATCCTGATGCCTACATGGGTGCTGGTAAACAATTGAGGAAATGAATATGCTCGGATACTACCAACAAGTACACCAAATGCAGTAACTCTGACTGAGCACATGTTTTTGCTGGATGAGTGAATCCATGCATACTGTTAGCTCGACAATGGAGTCCCTACAGGTTCCCTTTAATTAAATTATCCCTGCAGCCACCAAAATTACCATACCCCAACCATCAACATGCTGTGACATTAATCAACCTCAATAACAGCTATTCTCAGAAAACTTGATACATGCTACTCTTAGTTTACATAACAAGACACCAGCAGAATCTCTTTAACTAAATATAGTCAGGTCATTCAACAGAAGACAAAAATTGTTTGTCTTCCATCTCCAAATTTAAATATCTATAATTGGAAAATATCAAAAGATGCTCATGATTAAGCAACAAAATATGTGCCATTTTAAGACCAGCTTCTAACTTGCATCACCAGAGATCTAAACAATGACTTAAATGACCTACATCTTATCCAAGAAAGATTCCTGTCTCATGTCTACCAACACCTTGCAAGAGCAACTAATTTAACTAGCTGTTCCCCTTTATACGGCTTATGGACTTAAAGACAAACTTCAGCTGATATGCTGTCAATTGTGTTCCCTCCTTCAAACATACAACCTTTTCCTAATTTGCAATCACTAACCTGCAGTGACAAAATATTGATCTAGCAAATATAAAGCTGTAGATGTACGCATACCTTGACACAAAGATCTCAAACAACTCTATGAGCAACAAGTTAAATTTAACTGCAGTAGCTTGCACAACACTCAATGAAAGCGAAACTAAGAGAAGAAACAACAGATCGGGGGGAGCGGGGGGGAAGAGACTAACACAAAAACTGTTTGAAGCAAGGCATTAAACAATGTATACAAGTTGACATATAGTTGAGAGATTAGTTGAATTACTTTCATGGTGTCACCTTCCTCGGTGACTGCAATCCATCCATCAGGCAAAGCATCGGATGGGTTCTGTTCATCAGCCATTGTTAGGAGAAATAAAAACTGATTATGTAAGACTGAAGCTGTATGCAAGTGAACTTGCGATAAGAACAAGGGTATAAAAGAGAGTGTAGCAGAGAAGAAATGATTCCTGGGGAACCACGTGTTGCCATTTTATGTGAGTTTGCAAAACGTGGAAGTTCACAGCAAAAAGATGATGAAGAAATTGGTTCTCCTTAAGTTCAGTTACGTTTTGCTGTGCTGTGCTTGAGTGAAATTGCAAAATCAGACAAAATAGAGTAATGGCGGATGAGTTGTATTGCCATATGAGGAGAGCAGCGGTTTTGGTTTTAGACGAGCAACGAGACTTGAAAAACCAGCCGTTACAATACAGGATTTGAAAAGGTCGTTTGTGTGTTCAAACGATGTTATTTTGCCGTAAAGCAACGGAATCTTGATGAAACGACCTTGTTTCACCGGGAGCAGAAACAAATATTTTTTGAACGACGTTGCTTCTCAGGAATAGTTCAGTTCACTACGTGAGGTATGGCAACCCCTTGACGGTTCATTCAGTTCTATCAGATAGTTAACCGAACAATTAATTACTCGATGAGATTATACTAAAAGAGCCGAAAGTGAGTGCATTCGCAAAAATAAATGAGAAAGGAAATAAAATTTGTCACGATAATTCTAGAAATAGTCACTAAATATTGAATTATTTACCAGTTTATGCAAGATTATCAACAGATGGGCATCAATTATTTATTTGATATTTCTACAAAAATAAAATTCAATAATACAATAACCCCCATGGTTACATTTGCCACGTGATGAATTACCTTTTTATGCTGTTAACTGTGTTTTAATCGACACGTTACATTTGCCGGGACTGTAAAGCTGATGGTAGGTGCAGCTTGTTGCCATGGCAGTAGCTATCAAATTGTGAGCCCTGATTTGGTTGAGCAGAATTGGGTCACTTGACAAATGGACAAATAGTCGGAGAGAAGGCTGAGTCTTCTTAGCCAAGCCTCAGAGTCCTCAAAAGACCACCGTGCACTCATGTTTTAGCAAAATTGCTGTCCAATTTCACTCCATTTCCATTTCACATTAATGGCAGATAGAACGACATATATCAGAAGAGTAAATCAACTAATATACGGAATGTCCAGCCCCCACTTTCTGCCTCCCGGGGCCAAAGGAAAACCACACCATCATAACATGTGCCCCCAGTCTGGAAGAACAGATTTTTCATTTGCAATTTCTAACTTCAATTAGAACTTCAAGTACAAAAGAATTCAATGAACCCGTACACGCTACACTTTCTAGGCTTTCAAGTATAAAATATTTGAACAAACTACATTTTAGAACCAACATTTTTTGAGCCTCACTTGCTTGTAGGGGTTAGCAACCCAAGTTCTTTGCATAGCTCTTCATCCGGATGCAAGCTCCCAGGAATTGCACCGAATGCTCTTCTTGATGTTTCAAATCCCAATGCTACAAAATGCAAATAAGCCGAAGCCTCCTCCATGTTTTTCTTCAAATTTAATGATGTGGATGCAAACTGCTTTGAAGGACTTTTCAATGGTTTCTTCACAACAGCCAGGTCCCGCTCAGCAACTCGCAGAAACCGTTCTGTAGCAGACTCCCATGACAGTTGATGCCTCTGTGCATCAGTTGGTTGAGCAGGCTCTTCAGCAAGTGCTTTCAGTGTAGCTTCAACAAACCCATTGTCGTCATCATAAGTTCGACAATTTGGGAATTGCTTGAAGAAGTCATTTGAGGGGTGGTTGGCACAGACAACAATTTTTCCCATAGCCAGTGCTTCAGCTGTGGTTGTGCAAACAACATCTGTTGTGCTTGGGTTCAGGAACACTTTATAACTGTAGGATGAAAAAGGGAAAGGACAATGCCAATTTCAATTCCTGATCACAGCCTACTAAACATTCTCACAAAATAAAAAATTAAAAAAAAATAATCTACATTAGATAAAGAAAAAACAGGAATAAGGGAGGCAAGGCTCTATGTTTTATCAGAGATGTATGTTGAAATGCTGTAAGGGTTGGACATATGACATGCTTACTCATGGAATATGGGGTCAGAATGATCACGTCCAGGGTAAACTCTAACTGCTATTTTTAGCTTTTTAGCAGCTTCTTGAATTTGATTGAAGTCCTCCCCATTGCCATATAAATCCACTTCAAGCCCTGCTAGCTGCTTTTGATGATCATCAAGAAGTTCAAGTAGCTCCTTGTAGCCTTTACTCCACACCATCTTCCCAATGTAGTAGGCACCCTTTGCAAAAGCCTGGTTCCCATTTTGTTGCTGCTCCTTCTTTTTCTTGCCAATTTCAAGGAATTTAGGATTTACTCCATGAACATTGCAGATAATGGAATTAGCATATTCCTGTGTGGCAGCAGACAACCTAATTACCTGAAATCACATAATGCCATCTGGTGAGAAGCAATTTTCAACAACCAAAACAAATGAGAACAAGCAAATTCCACATGTAAATTGCATGAACGAAAAACTTCTAGGACAAACATGACTGTCTCATTTGGAAAATCCATTGACAAAATTAGTACGCATGTGTTACCATACCATTTTGCCAATGTCACAAATAAAATTAGACTGAAAATACTCAATATTCATCAGTTTTATGTGATTGTATAACCGTAAAAATCTTTTTGAAGACACATAAAAAGATGAAGGCCCAGCCGGGAATCTAGTTGCAACTAGTATATCTGACAAATACAGGCTCAAAACATTAATGATGACAAAGAATAATTATTGAGTATAAAGGTTAGCAAAGCTTGGTAAACTAACTGCATGGAAAGGTTCAAAATCATTGTGTCAGTCCTTGAAATAAATGTCAAATTCAAGTGTTAACAACTTGCCTGATTAGCATAAGCTGATTATAGTATACAAAGGCTAAAAATTTGATAAGTTGTAGTTATAGAATTAATAATGTACATTGAACGTCCGAAGATACAAATAATGAATGTTCTATTCACATGTCAATAATGAACATCCAGAGGCAAAAAATTGAAAATTTGGACCAGTAAAGAAAATTAATTGAACCATCAAACATGCAAAATATACCATAAAATACAAACCAAACACCAACTCCGAAAGCATACCTTGTGGCAGTAGATACCAACAAGCCAGCTATTTACATATTTAAGGAAAAATGCCTGTAATCGTCCATTCTTCTCTCTCTTGACATATTCTACGTAATTGGTATGTACAATTCCTACAACATAGCGGAATTTAGTTTTCCATCTTTTCCCATGATGAAACCACGTAAGATGCTCAGGCTCCTCAAGGACAGCAACATCTGCCACTTCATCAGGGATGACTTCCGATATGTCCCCTACAGCAAGAATGCTCCTTTTATCTATGGCGAACTGCACCGGAAGCAATCCAGTGAACAAACATCAAAATTCTTATTATTGTCTGTTTGTAGCTTCTATCAAAGAAAATACTAAACAGTAAGAATAATAAACATCAAATTCTACCTTTCCAGGATAAAAATGTATATCAAAAGTAGACATAAACCCAGTCCTCTCCTCAAGCCACCGACGAACATATGCTTCCTGCTCTTTGGGGGAATTGAAAGTGATGTTTTCAGGATATACTAGTTTTTGATCTATCAATGATAACCAAGGAATCACCAGAGTAACTCTTCTTTCGCCATCTTTTGCAAGATAGGCAGCACGGAACAGAGGATTCACAGCTGTCCCAGTCAACCAAGGAAGGCTTGCAGTTGTAAATATAGCAATATGCTGTTGTTTCCCATCCATCAATCATCAGCTCAAATCCAATAATACCTGTGTCAAATGTAGGTGGCGATTCTTACACAAATAGCAGTAAACTAAAAAATCAACGACTTCAACAAACAAAGTCAGAAACAAAAGCAGTGAACAAGTCATAATTGTATTTAAATTTTTTAATTCATAGGATTTTACAAGTAAATGATTCTCCGTTTTCCAACAAAAAGTCAAGACAAAGAATTCCAAAGCAATAATATAAGAACGTAATAAGAGAAATAGAGCGCTTTGTTTGACTTTGATCGTACCTTTCAATTTTCCTGAAGTAGTCCTTCAGATAAGAACACTTGAGACCTTGATGAGAAAACGATTAATAGTCGCGCCAAAGCGACGACCTGAGAAACTGGAAGGAAAATGCGAGCGAAGTTGGTTTAACTTTGTTATTATTGAGCAGAGGAGAGAACGTAACGTGGTCCCTCCAGTTTTGTCAATTGCTTACACGGTGTCGTCACGTATTCGACTTGGGCCACGCCAGCTCATTAGTCGTCGGGTCGAGACTCTTCCATTGCGGGCCACGCTCCTCCCGAATTGGGCTTCGTATGATGGCTTGAATTCGTAATAATTTAATATTTGCTGGGTGTAACAATTTTGAGTGCTGATACGTCCTGTACCGTCAGGATTAGATAGATGATTAGCTATGTGATGATGATTATCAATTTAGCATGGAACAGACAACACTAGAACACGGACGGGAGTTCATCGGTACTCCAGTTACTAAAGCGGAATGTCCCCGAAAGACACAGACTCCTAAAATTTTACATGAAAAACCTAGAAATGAGCCATTATTGCCGACATAATTCCATTGATCAAAGCATATACAAGGATTAACCGGTAAGTATGGAAATTACAAGTATGTACTTCGTATTCATCTGATTGCCTTTCGGCTTCGTAGATTCCGGAATCTCTAATTAGTGTATTCTTGAAGAAATGTTGATGGGCCACGCTGAGAGTTTATCGGAACTTAGATCATCGAAGGATCATCTGCTTTCTGATGACGAGCTGGAGGTCGAAGAATATATTGACGATGATGACGAAGAAGCCGCCAATAGTTCCGAAGAAATATTGTATGCAGCTTCCTTTGAGGAACTTGCCAGTAATAGCGTCAAGTATGACACTATTATTTGGTTTTCCATATCCCTGCTGCTGGTTTTAGCATGGGGAGTTGGTGTTTTTATGTTGCTTTATCTGCCAATTCGAAGATACGTGCTTAAGAAGGATATCTCATCTCGCAAACTGTATGTCACGCCTAGGGAAATTGTTTACAAGGTATGTGAATACACACTTATGATAAAGAGGGGGGAAAAAAACAACATTTGTATGAAGATAAATGTCATTGTTTATTCGTTTGTGCTATGTTTTTGTGAAGGTTTCAAGGCCGTCATTCGTACCTTTTTGGGGCAAAACAACAAGTGAGACGCATGTACCTCTTTCCCTTGTCATTGATGTCATCATTGAACAAGGTACTGATGCAAAGCGTAATGCATAAGCACTTGAATCTATCATGCGACATTGCAGTTCACAACACACGTGCATCTATTATTTGTGTATGGTCAAAAGCAGAAAACATGGTTCTATTGTTAATTTTCTTTTCTTTTTTTCATGTTATTCTGTTGTCGTCAAAAGATATGGCTTAGGTAAATCTATGGTTCTGTTGTGAAGTTGCTGCTACTTGTATTGTATGTTTACATATGCACCACTGAAGGAGGAGGAAAACTATTGCACACTACTGCCTGAACTTACAGCACAAACTGGCCTCTGATATGTTCTTTGACCCTTTGTGTATTAGCTTCTACTTATTATGACAAGTGTTTGTTGGTTCCATCATTTTTTCAGTAACTAGAGAATTAAATTGTCTACAGGATGCTTCTTTGGAAAGACTAATTTTTTCCCCTTTTTCCATCTTCTGATATTTACAGGTTGCTTGCAATCCATTTATGGAATTCATACCATCAGAGTTGAGAGTATTGCACGTGGAAAACCGGCACCTGTTGATGAACTACAGGTACAAGGGGTTGATAATCCTGGTCTTCTGAGGAAGGTAAATCAAGTCTCTTTTCTTCTTGTCTATTGTCTGTGTAAATTACGGACACTGAAGGCATTCTTTGCGCATACAATTATGGTAGATTTCCTATTTCCTTCAGGTTATTGTAACAGAGGCTGCAAAGGTCATACAGAATCCCAGTAAAAACTGGAAAGTAAATGCTTTTACAGGTGAAGGGGAAAGCGTGTCTAGAATGGCATCATTGACAGAGGGACCAGCTGTTTTGAGATCGCCATCCAAGAGTTGGAAGGTAAAGAAAATTGTTAGATTTTCCTTTAGTCTGTCAAGAGCTTGTTTGAGGCATTAGCCAGTTGAAATATCCGTCCACTCCTCCATCCCTGTGCAGTGGGTGGAAGCAAACCAAGTAAAGTGCTTGAGATGTTTAAATATTTTAAGATATTTTTCTATTATATCTGACAGAACTATTCTGTGGATATGAATGTAGCTAGGTTCCACGGTTATTTTATTGTTGTCTTTCCAATGATCCATGGAGAGCACTTTTGACGGCACATTACCTGTTTCATCCATTGAAATCCCAGGGATTTGAGAAAATTCTCCAGGCTATTTTAGAAAATAATGGCTTTTCAACAATTATGGAGCTGAGCAAACCCTAAAATCACGCTTTTAGGAGTTTGCTTTCCTCTGTTTGCATTACTAATATCTGTTATCATTATTTGCTAGTTTATGTGGTTTTCATGTAACTGAATGTAATAGTAACTCTTGTTACTGCCCACATTGTGTGCAGATGGGGGGTTCACCGCGTCAAGCTTCAGTAGAGTACAGGGGCATGGTGCCCAGGGAGTTGATCCTGCATAAACTTGATGAAGTTAATAAATCAGTGAAGGTATGTATGATTCTTATAAATCTATTGTCGTGTCAGCCAACTGAATCCTTTTCCTTTTTACATTTACCGTGTTTCTTTTGGAGATGGTACTAATTCAAAATCAAGCGACTTGATTTGTATTGTCTATTGGTTTAAGTCATAAAATGAGGACATTCCTCCTCCTTCACATTTACGAAAAATCAAAGCGGAACCTAGCTTGCCAATTGTCAACTTGATTGCTAGAGCTGAGTACTTGCTTCAGGGACCAATGTTTGAATACTTATTCTGCATTAGGAAAAAATATAGAAATATAAATATGTTTGTGCTAACTGTGTTTTTCTTATCCTGACATTGACTTGCTTTTCCTGTCTTGACATCCAGAAAATCCAGTTGTTATTTGAGAGGTCTAAAAATCCTGAAAAAGGCAACTGATCTAGAGTTGGTTCTGGAGACTTGGTTTGCAAAGAAACAGTCTGTCAGCAGTCTTACAAATTGTTATCATCCGTTAATCTAATTAGCTTCAGGCTCAAAACTTGCTGTTGTATAGAGAGAGAGAGAGAGTTGAGCCTATTTTGCACTCAACAAATTAGGTTGTAAGTTGTAAACTGCCCTCTCCTGGACTTGCTTCAATATGTAATTGAAATGAATATATATATATATATATATATCTACATTGTCCTCAACTCTGTATTTACTGCGATTCTCTTTTAAAGAATATATATATCTACATTGTCATCATTATTTTTCACTCTGAATCAAATATCAAGTTAAATGAATGATTGATAAAATACTGTGTGAAGGACCAAGACAATTCAGATTTGTAGTTTACTGCGACTCTCTTTTAAAGAATCGAAGAATGGACAGGAAAGAAAATAACTGCTCAGAACTACGAACGTCCATTCTCATAGACTTTTTTCAAAAAAAAATCTCTGAAGTCTGACATGTGAATTTATTCGTAAATCATCACAGCAGTAGACAATCCAAGGGACGCATTAACCACAATTTTACAAAATAAGTTACGGATTAGGGTTTGTTAAATAAACAGACGTAAGCGTCTCAAAATTAAAAATGAAAAACATTTATTTGACAATTGACGAGGCTATAGAGAAATAATAGTACGTGGATTAACGCAATTTTTTTTGAAGTAAAATCTGTTAGAATACCGAAATTTGGGGATTTAATCCAATATAAATTAAAGCAAAGCAATTGCAAGGGATCGATACATGTAGGAGAGATCAGATATTGGCAAAAGGTTATCGGTCACCGTCAAATCAGAAACACGGACCAAAAGATTTATCATCACATCTCCGGCGAAATTTATCAAAAACTGAAAACGAGAAATTTGAATAAATAAAAAAGATGACCAGGGAAAAAAAATTCTTGCATTTCAAGATTTAAAAGAAAAGAACTTTTTGGGTAGCATAATATCGACGAAATAAAATCATCAGAGACTTAAATACACAGTAATCACGATGATAATCGATCATTTTGTTGCAGTTAATTCCTCATCACATGATATCATTTCGCCACGGCATCATCGGATGACATAAACGATTAAAGGCAAAGCGAAACAGAAATACTTTCTCGAGTTAAAGAAGCATCAAAAACGACGATTGATTGAGTCGAAACCCCAAAAAGGTGAAAGCCATTAGAAAATATTGAATCGAAATTCTAGATACTAAATCTTCGAGAGGAAGAGGGAAAGGCTGCGCGTATGACGAGCGGAGTTTGTTGAAGAGGTGCTCGGGGGACCGTTTATATATATAGAGCTTATAGAGGAAAAGGGGCTTAAAGAAACCCTAGTTCTATTTTTGTTGTGCACAGTTGCCCGTACGCCTTGATTTTCCACCGTCGGATGGTCAGAAAAGTTTCGCATCAACAAGTCGCTTTAAAAATCACTTATTTCCTTTAATTGCTATTACTTCTACAGCGCTGAGTGATAAGTCTACAAGAAAAAAAAATTAGCACGATTCTAAATTAACAAAATCAACCAACTAATGCACGTAAAACAAAACGGAATATTCTTAAATTAAAAGATGAGGATAATATACGCTTCAATACAATATATTTTATTTTTATGTATTGGTGTCATATTAAAATAATCAATTTTTTTTATTAGAAAAAGACTCATCTTTGCTTGTAAAATTAAGAAGTTGTTTGTTTTTTATCTGATCTAAATTTTAATTATTTTCAGTTGTTTGTTTTTTATCTGATCTAAATTTTAATTATTTTCAAACGTTTAAAATTTTTTATTTATTTATTTTTTATGATTATATAAGATATTTAAGTCTAAATGAGAAAAGTTAAATATTATAACTTTTGAATGGCAAGATGTCTTAAGAAAACTTTATTATTTCTTCTCATTCATCAATTTCCTTTTTAAAAAAGAAAACTTGAATGAGAATTTTAAATATAATGGAACTATAAGTAAGTGTGTTTCATAATTATTGTTTTTCTAATAGATTCTAAATGTTAATTAATATATTAACTTTCACTGAAATTATTAAATAATTCTTGGTTGGTTTGCGTATTTAGCAAGGAAAATATAAGTTTATATGCTAAAGATAACATTACAAATATCATATATTAATGTCAAAAAATACTTGTGTTGATATATTTTTTATTTTTCATGCTTTATTAAAGTAAACATTATCAATTTTTTTAACTAATCAAATAATTTATTTATAACTTATCATATATTTAACAAATAAACATAAGTATTGTTAATGCTCATGAGGTTAAAAGTCTCAAAATTTCATATTTTAGATATTTTCATTTTAAAAAAATTAAACAATTTAACACTTCAAAATTTATTTAAAAAAATATCATTCATATATTTACGTTCATATCTATTCAAATTTCAGTTAAATTTAAATATATTTAAATTTTAATTAAAAAAACAATTGATGGCTGACTTGGTGTAATCATTTAGAAAGGCATCATTAGGTCATTTGAAACTTGGAAAAATAATTAGGAGACATCTGCAAATCACCAGTCATCTTCGTTTTAAAAGCATATTAACATTGTTTGGAAGTACATACTTCTTATATTTAGTGACCGTGTTGTTACGTAATTATTTTATAAATACGGTTTGCACGGCTGGCGGAGATGCACTAACGACCAACAGGCATTTTTTTTTTAATTATAACAAAGAATAATTATTTCCATGGTTAAATAATAAAAAACAACAGACAAAATATTGAAGTCTAAAATTTCACATTATTGTGCTGTACTAAAGTCACCTTACCTTGATCTAAACTATCGAATTAAAAATCATCTAAGTTTCCAAACTAATAACTAATAAACTAATAACCACTAAGCCAAATGGAGCCTCAGTACTGCATGCCTACTGCTACCAACACGTGCGTTTACAGACAATTTCAGTGTTATTGGTTTTACAAATAATATGCCAATCACCGAGCCGACTAGTACTAAAACCGAACCGAACCAACTTCGGTTTGGGCGGTCGCATTGTCTTTTGCCCTGTCCTGTCACCAATCCAAGTTCCTTGCATAGTTGTTCATCCGGCTGCAAGCTCCCAGGAATTGCACCTAATGCTCTCCTTGATGTTTCAAATCCAGATGCAACATAATGCAAATATCCCAATGCATCCTCAATGATTAATTGTGAATTTAATGACTTGGATTCCAAGTGCCTCAAAGGACTTTCTGACCCTTTTGTCCAAATATCCCCGCCCAGCTCAGCAACTTGCAAAAACCGTTCTGTTGCAGATTCCCACGACAGTTGATGCCTCTGTGCATCCGTTAGTTGAGCAGGCTCTTCAGCAAGTGCTTTGAGAGTGGCTTCAACAAACCCATTTCTGTCAGCATAAGTTCGGCAATTTGGGAATTGCTTGAAGAAGTCATTTGAGGGGTGGTTAGCACAGACAACGATTTTGCCCATGGCCAATGCTTCAGCTGTTGCTGTGCAAACAACATCTGTTGTGCTTGGATTCAGGAACACTTTATAACTGTAAGAGAAAAGCACAATCTCAATTTTGATTCCCGATCGACACCAATTTGATAATCTCAAACAGGAAATTAATTCTCTTTAGAATTGTGAAAGAAAAAAGATTTAAACACACACACACACACACATATCCAAAAAGAAGTAGGGAGATTTATCAGATCAATACTGGTGAAATGCTATCAAAGTTGGACATATGTTATGAAGCTTACTCATGGAATATGGGATCAGCATGATCACGTCCAGGGTAAACTCTAACTACAAGTTTTAACTTTTTAGCTGCTCTTTGAATTTGATCAAAGTCCTCCCCATTGCCATATAAATCCATTTCAAGCCCTGCTAACTCCTTGTGGTAAATATCAAGAAGCTGAAGTAGCTCCTCGTAGCCTTTACTCCACACCATCCTCCCAATATAGTATGCACCCCTTGTGAAAGCCTTGTTCCCATTTTGTTGTTGCTCCATCTTTTTCTTGCCAATTTCAAGGAATTTGGGATTGACTCCATGAACATTGCAGACGATGGAATTGGGATATTCCTGTGTTGCAGCAGATAGCCTAATTACCTGCAGATACATGATGCTATTTGGTGAGAATCAATTCTCCAATGACCCAACAAATGAGAGCTAGCAAATTCACTCTTTATGCTAAGATAAACATCAATGTACGTTTAGACAGGATTTAACAATGTATAATAGCTAAAAAGTTTTAACAATGCATTGATCGATCCTTCATATACTGCCATGTCAAGTCCTATGACTCTACCTTTGATTATGTATACCAGCATGACCAGACCTTCTTATACAAGTAGGAATTCAAAACACTATACCATGTTGCAATGTGACAGATAAAGAAACCATCGAATACCGAGCCAGCCAACGATACAAAATGTACTGTTAGTACAGATTAAATCAAATAATAGCTCAGAAAGCATTAATTACCTTGTGACAATGGACACGAGCAAGCCAGCTATTTACAAGTTCAAGAAGAAATGCTTGTAATCGTACATTCTTCTCTCTTTTGACATATTCGAGGTAATTGGTATGCACGATTCCTACAACAAAGCGGAATTTAGCTTTCCACCTCTTGCCGTGATGAAACCACGTAAGATGCTCAGGCTCCTCAAGGACAGCAATATCCGCGTCTTCATCAGGGATGATTTCCGTAATGTCTCCTACTGCAAGAATGCTCTTTTTATCTGCAGCAAACTGCGCCAGATGTAGTGCCATGATCAACAAATATAAATCAAATTCCACCTCATGATACGTGGGATAAAATTTACAGGCATGCAATTACCTTTCCAGGATAGAAACGTGTAACAAAAGTTGTTGTAAATCCAGCCCTCTCCTCAAGCCACCGACGAACATATGCTTCCTGCTCTTTAGGTGAAGTAAAAGTGATGTTTCCGGGATATACTTGTTTTTGATCTATCAAAGATAACCAAGGAATCACCAGAGTAACTCTTCTTTCGCCATCTTTTGCAAGATAGGCAGCACGGAACAGAGGATTCACAGCTGTCCCAGTCAACCAAGGCAGGCTTGCAGTTGTAAATATAGCAATATGCTGCTGTTTCCTATCCATCAGCAATATTATCTGTATAAAAAAGTTAAGTCGGAGTTCTTAAAGATAGAGAAATTAAACACAAAAATTGACTTTTTTCAACAAATTGAAAGCCAAACTTATTGCTCTGAATATGGTATTTCAAGCTATAATTGAGCAAATAATAGGATTTCACAAGCAAATGCAAAATGTTAGCCTTTTTATTTTTCAGCGGGAAAAAAAATGTGAAAGACAAAGATAAGAACATAATAAGTGAAATAGAGCGTTTTGATTGATTGTAATTGCAGTTTTACCTCTGGATTTTTGTGGAGAAATCCTTTCGGATAAGCAGACTGTCATGAGAACACAACAGCCGCGACGGGTTGAGAAGGTTGAAGAAAACGTGAGAAAGGTTTGTTAAACGCTTGCGTAACCGAAGTGTGTGTGAAGCATGATATACGTGACAAAAGCCTAATGGAGCGTACCCTGTGAAACATGGCAGTTGATGATACGCTGACATGGGCTATGGTCTGGGATAATAATAGAATCACTGTTGTCGGGCTTTCCAATGCATGCGGAGTCATAGTTGATACATAGTAGACTGGGCCCACACCAGGTTTGGTCGAGGCAATTCAATGGCGGGGGCCGGCCACGTTTCTCATGAATTGGGCTTTATGTAAGAGTTCAAATTGATTTACCGGACACGGTAAAACTGTAAGTGATACAGAAAATTTGCGGAAGTCATATGCATCCAAGTCACGCTTTATGGATTTCAACCGAGCCTGAAACCTCTACCTGGCCTACACGAGAGAACGAGGGATGGTAAAAGTAATGCGTCACGTGTATCGTAGATGACAAACCGTCCAAAAGACGAGACTATGAACGACATTTCAACTTTTTGAAATATCGACGGCGATATTCCCCGATCGAATTGGCGAAGAAAATTTCCAAAATCATCCTCTATTAACTTTAAGGATTAATTAGCCTTAAAGATTTCAAATTGCAGAGAGACGAATCAGAAGTGTTTGCCTTTTGGTTTTTTAATTATTGTTGAATCAGAGAATGAGTAAAAAGAGAGTGTTGGTGGTCGGAGGCACAGGCTACCTGGGGCAGCATTTACTGCAAGGCTTATCCGAGATCGAAGGAAGGCCTTATGACGTGGCAGCCACTCACCACTCCGCGCCGCTGCCTCAGCTCTTGCTTGACGCCCTTCCTCACTCTTTTGTTTTTTTCCACGTCGATTTGAAGTCCGGATCAGGATTCGATGCCGTTTCGCTCAAATTTGGCCAGCCCGACGTGGTCGTCAACTGCGCCGCTCTCTCCGTGCCACGTGTTTGTGAAAATGACCCCGATTCTGCCATGTCCATTAATGTACCTTCTTCTCTTGTAAATTGGTTATCAAGTTTCACTGAGGATAAAGAAACTCTCTTGATTCATTTATCAACAGATCAAGGTTTTGTTATGTGATTTATTCATTTTCCAAGTGCTTTTGGTGCCGGGGTTGTCACCATTGCATAATATTGGTCAATGCAGTTT
The DNA here is from genome assembly GCA_030449875.1 of Aegle marmelos. NCBI lineage: Eukaryota > Viridiplantae > Streptophyta > Magnoliopsida > Sapindales > Rutaceae > Aegle > Aegle marmelos. The sequence continues at coordinate 1,890,532 of JASUUL010000115.1, forward strand.
TTTTTTAATTAAATTGATTTTGGTTGTCAGTTTACGAAGGAGTCAAGTCTTTCTATAAAGAAGACGACGAAATTGTTCCGGTGAATGTTTACGGCAAATCGAAAGTGGCAGCAGAGAAGTTTATTTATGAGAAATGCTCAAATTTTGCAATTTTGAGAAGCAGCATCATATATGGGCCACAAACCATCTCACCTGTGCCAAAATCTCTTCCGATTCAGGTGTGCTTTTCTAATTGTGCAAAAAAATTTCTACTGATTTTGCTGTACATCTGTAAAGCTAGCCGATGCACTCTGTTCTTCAAGTTGCAAATGAAAGTTAATTATATGACGTTGCTGACTCGATCAAAGTTTTAAAATATTAGCCATAAAGCCTGGAAATGAAAATTAAGAAAATATACATGGTGGCATTGAATATAAAAGAAGATTGCAATCTGCTTGTATGTGGCTCTTTAGATGGACATTCATGGTTTCTAGGCATTTAACCAGTAATTTACTTTCAACTGGTGCAGTGGATTGATACCGTTCTTTCTAAAGGAGAGAAAGTGGAATTTTTTCATGATGAGTGCCGCTCCCCAGTGTATGTCAGGGATGTTGTGAAGATTATACTGGCTTTGACAAATAGATGGTTATCAGGTAATAATCTAGTATCTGTGCTTTTATTAAAAGCTGAGATAAGTGGTAAATTACAAGAAGATTCTTCAGGCCTTTCTTTTTTTTTTTTTTTTTGGGGGGGGGGGGTTTGTTGGTGGTTCTGGAATTGGTTTTCTTGGTGAAGAAGTTAGATGACAGAGAAGATATCCATAATGTTATCAAGGGGTATGGTTGTGGCAGATATTAGAGGATACAGTGCCTTCTACTTTATGGTCGTAGGCTAATAAATTACTTTTGTTGCTTTTATTTGCAGTGTGGTGTCCAAATGAAATAAGGACTCTTGATTGCTGACTTTGCTTTTGAATGGATGATCCTTTTTCGTTTCTGGGAACTTGGTTTTCATGAGTCATACAAGAATCTTTGGCTAAATATGGCCTTCTTTTTTTCATTTTTTTTCATTTTTCTTCTTATGTTTCACATCTGGATACTGAACTAATTTCCATTATATACTATTATTGTTTAGAGGACAAGCAAATGCAGTTACTTCTGAATGTTGGTGGACCAGACAGGGTATCACGGGTTCAAATGGCTGAGGTGGTTGCTGAGATAAGAGGATACAGTACCTTTTTAATCAAACCAGTCTCTGCATCATCTGTGTGTAGACATTCTCTCAATTCATCTTAAAAATTTAGTCATTCTTGAAATATGGGCTTTGCAACGTGTGATTTCTGTTATCAATCTTTTTTTTTTAAAAATCATGTGCATGAAATTCTTTTCTTGTTTCCAAGCTTGACCATTGTTAACTGTGAACGATTTTGCAGGTTGATCGTGGCGTCCTGTCTCCAGCTGACATATCTATGGACATCACGAAACTGGTTCAGACACTTAATATTCATCCAGTTACATACAAAGATGGGGTCAAACTGACACTTGCAGCTGAGGCTACCTAAGCACCCAATGCTATGATACACTGTCAGTGATTCCTCCATTGTTTGCCAAATTTTGAATGACAGAATAAGGCTACAGTATATAATGTAATTTACATTCTTTTCCTCTCAGTGTTTTTGGTGTAAAGAGTACAAAGATATTCTGGAGGAGAACTAGTGCTTGATAATAGATGTTTATGACTGCCTATTATGGTTTTAAATCGCCGCAAAACAAGAGATATGGACATATATTAATAGTCATCTTCTGCCAATGTTGGCCTTGTATTTTGTTTTGTTTTGTTTCGTTTTGTTTTTTTCCTTGTTTCTTTCAGATTGTATAGGGCACATAACCATATTTGCTGGAAAAAATTTTAAATACAATTATGTACTGTAATGCGACTGCCATAAGTTGCAGTTTTCAGGAGCCGAGCCTAAAATTTGTGAGTGGAATTTGGTGTGAAAAATAGTAAGTGGGAAGATTAAATTACATAGCTTATATTTGCAAAATTAAAGTTGAATTTTATCACTTTATCTGAAGACATATTGCTTTTATTCCTCAGTAATAAATTTTTCGCAGCATAATTGAGTCCATGTTTTCTCAAATTCATAATAATTACAATATCATTGTTTCCTATCAACCTCAGGAACCTGAGGGAGTTTTCTAATATTGAGGAGGTGGTTAAAAAATGGGTCTGGACTTTATCTATTTCTCTATCTTTCAACAACAACAGAACGAGGGGGGGATAAAATTTGTTTCCTATGAAACAGAAAGAAAATGTATATAAATTTTAAAACATATATGTGACAGAAAAGGGAAAACATTTGTGTAATCACCAAAACCCGAAAATGCAGCTTCCAAGTGCTGCTTCCTTTCCCGCCAAAATAACCACTCTCTTTTCATTCTCTCTTGGAAGGAGACGTCACAATTCACACGATATCAGAACTCAAGATTTCGAATGCAGGTCTTCTGGGCAGAGTTGCGAGACCGCTCATACGGATGAGTCGATGAGGGCATCGCCGACTACTCCCTAGGTGAAATATCACTTATGGTTTTAGATCCAGAAAAGTTCGTTCATGTTATGCTAAGAATCAAATCTTCCGATTTCGGTAATAATTTATTTCGCTGCAATCACAGATGAACTTGCCGTTGATCTTGACGAGTTTCAAGATCATCTGGGACTTGAACTACATGATGAAGACTCCATCACTATCTGTTCTGCAGGAGGGAAAAACAGAATATTCCCTGTTTTTCTAACTACAGGTGATAATTTAACTGACATATGGCTTAACAAACATTAATTGGTAGTGGTGTCACTGGTCCATTAAATCTCAGGATTAATTAATCAGTTCGGACGCCTGGAAATGGAATTAACTGAAGTGACGGAAGAGCAACTAGCTTCAGAGAAATCTTCAGCAATATGAATACGAAGTGATACTTGGGATTCCAACAGAAGCTTTCAACAATATTTCCCAGAATTGGATCCTCAATGATAATCCAGGTATAATAATATATATCGTCATCTCGATCAGTTTCTATAGAACACACACACACACACATACACACGCGCGTGTCTAGTATGGATGTGCTAACACGGAGTGTCATCATCTGAGTTTCTGTTGCTACAAAACAGAAGCAAGTGGAGTTTTCTGCAGAAAATATGATTTCTATCCTTCCAAAAGGAGAAAGAGAGGTAACTGACGTATTGAGGATACTTAAATACTTGCATGCTGCATGCAACTATATTATTTAATTTACTCCCATGATGCACCGACAATGCTCAATTTTCCTGTTGGTGCCGCTGGTAACATCTTGTTTTATTTCACGTAAACAACTCCAAATTTGGTTCCCAGTTCGAAATTCGATATGAATTGCCCGATTCCAGAGTCAAATTAGCGTCCGTAAGCAGCCGAGTTCAAATGGACTTTCTTCAAATGTCAAATTGTTAAAATTCGATGTGTAAAATCTTGATTTTGTGTGTGTGTGTGGGTGCGCGCGCGCTGCCGTCGCTCGTCATAGTTTTGACTTTTGATATGCCAGTGGTAGGCACAATATTACTAATGAAGCACCAATATCTGTGAAACACATGAAAAAGGATAAAAGAAAAAAATATTGAAGTGTTATATAATAATATTACATTTGTTAAAAATAATAATATTGACCTTATTTAAATATAATATTATTGTTGGATTTTTGTTTTTATTTTGTTGCAGAGTGCGGGCTGGTGAGTGCGTCATCGGAGGTCTTGTAAAAAAAGATCATACTTTATTTAGTATCAATTAATATAATCAAATATGTATAGTGGAACTGTTATTTTTAAAATTTATTCTAAGTTAGTAGGCCCCAATATAACATTGTGAGAAACTCTTGGTGATCTTAGAACATTTTTCTTTATTTATTCACTATATATGTGTATAATTATAATTAGTTGACATATACATATAATAATTAGAATTGAAAAGAGGAGATGCTCTAAAATCACCTAAAAAATTTTTTATTTTGGATAATTGGGGATATCACTAGAAACCAAATGGACATTATATGGTGTAATACATCTATCAACTTAAGAATTCTAAGCAAGTTAAATATAATTTAGTTGTCAAACGCTCTGAAGTTGTTCGTACAACTCTTAATCGATGTATTATATAACTTGGGCACGCCTGTAATATTTGTGCTCCTGTGTTGTTGATCAGGGTTTCAATTTCAAAAGAAGCCTTATAATGAATCTAAAGACCCCACCTGATAGTTAAAGTAGCACCTGCTAAAGGCCCACACAAGAAAACAAATCGAACAACGCAATCTTATTTAGGAGCTTGTTACGGTACAGATTCTGTATGTAACGCAGCAAATGGGGAGCTTCCACGCGTTGCAGGAGAGACAAAAAGCACCCCAGGCTCAGCTGATGCGAGGCCAATGTGGACTGAGCTGCTAGTTGCAGAATCTGCAACTTAGCCGAGAACCCTTAACTTGAAACTTTATGGTAGCATTTAACTTCAAATTTTAAAATTTTTAGGTAGTATTTACTTTTGAGATAGAATGAGAGTCTCAAAAAATCCTAAAAAGTAAGAATGTAAGAATTTTGGGAGTGTTGGGTAAAAGTAAAAGTAGATTATTTTCTTATATTAGAATAAAAAATATGAAATAAAAATTAGAATTTCATTTATGTATTTATATTATCTTAAATTGAGAGTAAATTATTTTAAATAATAAATTTATTCTTATTTAAAGAGCTTTAAATTTTTATTACAAAGTAAATAATAAAATGCTTATTTTGTTATTAATTTTAATTATATAAATTAATTATTATTAATATTCTTAATTATGTTAAATCAAAATTTTTCATTTTTAATTATGTAAATTAAGAATTAAGAATTATTGATAAAGGCACAAATGAAACATTATTATTGATTATACAATACAAAATTACTATTTTCGTAGAATAAACAATTTATTATTATTAATTACTAATATTAAATGAATGTAATACTATTGAAATTAAATCAATATAATAAATAAAATAAATATAATAATATTATATTTAAATAAGTTTAATATTATTATCCTTAATAAATGTAATATTATTAAATAACATAGAAATGTTATTTAAATAAATATGATATTATTACTTTTAAATAAATGTAACATTATCTTATGTTAATAAATATTATTATATTATATATAATAAAGGAAAGGTTAAAAAAAAATGTGAGACTGAGAGTGGAAATTCCATTTCTGTAAAAATAAGGGAAATTCATAAAATGGAACTCTTATTGTCTAATGGAAAGAGTCGATGCTTCTGTTCCAACTCCCGCTCCCCAAACTAAACATAGCATCTGTCTGGACTTGAGAACTCCCAAGTTGGCTTTCGTCACGTGCGAAATCCTAAAAGACGAAACAGCCCTCCGTCGGATCCCATAACTACAAACAGAGCGAGAATGCTTGAGTCTCTTCGTCCCCTAACAAAAGTTTTCTCAGAAAAGCAAATTGTTACGCATCGTCGTCCTCTCGAATCCTACATTTTCTCAGGTAGTTTTCAACAATTCACCTCGTAATCATGTCGATAACTAACATTGAATAGCTAGACATTCGACATTTACTATGTCACATGCTTGTGAATGTGAAATTAGGGTAATTAGGGGTTTTGATTTTGTAAAAACACAATCCGATCCTTTTCTTTTGCAGTTGAATAAGTCGGCGAAGAATGGGAGGAGCGGATCATGGACACGCAGGAGAGGGGGCCCACGGGGATTTTAGGGCGAAGGTCTGGAGCATGCCCGGTGGGCCATACTGCAGGCCTAAGCACTGGAGGCGCAACACTGCCATTGCCATGGCTGGAATTTTCCTTATTTGCATTCCTATTGCCATGAAGTCTGCGGAGCTTGAGGTCTCTATAAACCTATTACTTTTCTCTTTTTGATTAATAAATTGGAATCTCAAATTGTTCTGTCATATGCTTGCAATTTTGATGAATAATACTAGATTATGTTCTAGTTTAGTGCATGTATATGACTAGGTTGGACTAATGGAATCATTTGTTAGAAGTGGATAGAAATTGTTGTGCTATGAATTTAGCTTGAGTAACTACATATACCATCTTGTAATGAATGATCTTGTAATGAGTGAGTGCAAAATTAATACATAAATGGAGACTTCACTAGGATGTTAGGAACCTATGTAATATGATATGGCCCTTTCTGATTATTATGACTATTTTTTTTTTTTCCAAACATACAATGTTTGGGGAAGATGGTCTTCTTGTATAATTGTATTCAGCTTTCTCACTAATAAGGGAAAGTATTTTTCTGTAGCAATGCCTTTTTCACTGTTTTTCTTTTCATGGGTGTGTGTATTTAAGGCAGAGAAAACAATGAAAAAGGCATTGTTCCAGAAAAATACTTTCCCTCATTAGTGAGAAAGCAGCCTCTACAAGTTGCCTTGATTAATGTGTATGTGATGTATAGAAATTTCTCTTCGGCTATCGTTTATTTTTGGTACTTATTAATGACCGTATACCATACAAAAGATAAGGACATGTTGTCTGGCTCTGGCATATATCATCAGTAGATGATTTAGAAATAATTTTGTTTACGTAATTTTTCATTTGTTGCTGTTGGTTGTGAGGTTATTCATTTTCAAGCATCACATACCCATGAGTAGTTGCCTACTGACCTGGATTTAGCTGAGACATTCCATGGGGATTACTTAAGTTGGGTGCATTTTGTTGTAACATTCTGGAACTAGTTATTGAATTGTTATGTCAACCTACTTTTGCAAACTAGTTGGGAACTGAAGGGGAAATAGCTCTCAAATTTTTCAGTTCTCAAAAGATATAAGTAACAAACTTTCATTTACATAAGGATTTAGTATTGCTGATGAATATATTCGCCTTCTTTAACACATTCACTGGTGTTTGTATTACAAATTTTTTTTTTTGCAGCCACCTTGGTGAGTAGCTAATAGGTTTATTTTCTTGCAGCAACGTCCTCATCATCCAGTTCGGCCGATTCCTTCACAGCTCTGGTGCAAGAATTTTGGAACCAAAGACTACTGAAGTTGTCTAGGACCGCCAAGAAGAAAAGTACTTGTAGACGTCAAATCCATCCTATTTGCAACTTGGCAAACTATGGCTTGTATCTTTTGATTGCAGATGGTTGTAGTAGCCTTCTAAGACTTGCTTTGCTAATGATTTTAAGATTTGAGTCAGGCTTCCTGTGAAGTGGGTTGGTATGATGATTATATATTATCAATAAGTTGCCATTTGTTACATTGTCAACATAAAAATGTTAAAAATTGTTGTTGGAAATCGTGACATATTCATTTTAGTGATGCACAGGAATTAAGATTTTTTGGAATGTTATTATTGGCGAGAATGTTATTAGCTGGAGGAAGAAAAGTATCACACCGCGGGTCAAGTTGTATAAAGTGCATGTCTGTAGTTAGTGGTGGTGGGCTAAATGCCTGAGGAACTTGGAAAGTTAAAAAGTAGATAAAAGAAGAATGGCAGTTTCGGTTTGCCGCAGCCGGGGGCAATCTAAAGGTATTAGTCGTGATTAAGCAGATATGAGGCTCATTCCATTGAATTCGATTAGCATCAATCCATTTGATTGGAATATCATTTAGTGTTGAATTATTACATGAAGTTAAATTAGAAGTATTGCTATTGACTTGACCGGCACCGTAGGTTTTTAAGAATCTGTAACAACCACTAAGTTCTTTGATTGTTAGATAGTCTACGTAGCTGGGTGTGACTTTTGTACGTGATGTGTGTTACATCAGATTTTTAAATCTGCAGTTGAAGATTCGCTAGGTAGTGGCTTCGCCTCGGATTGAAGTAGGGGTGGTTGAGCCTTCGTTACTTCAATATTTAATTACCGTGAAGTTCAAAGCTGAGGCGTCAAAATTCTTGTCTGTCTGACAAAATATTAGAACTCAACTGGTGAAGGGCGTGAGGTAATAATACCTTTGGCTGAACTGGAGACAGAATAATTTTGTTCTATAAAAAAGTTGCACGTAATAAATTCTTTTCAAGAGAAGGTGAATTTCCAATATATATATATATATATACAAACATGAAATCTAAGTTGATTTTAGGTAAGGTAGAGATTAAGTTACATTTTTAGTAATTTACAATCTTTTTATGCACAGTTCACGTGCACAATATTTTTATTATATACGTGAGAGAGATTGTAAGTTACTGAAAATATAACTTAGCAGTTTCTTTACGTAAATGTTTAAATAAATTTTTGTTAGAGCGATTTTGTCTGTACCAAACTAATTTATACTTTTAAATTCCTAAGAAATTTATATCCTGCACAGGTAATCCGTGAAATTCAAAAAAATAAAAACTCATATAGACGATAATTGATAAGTGGAATATGTGGCAAAATCGAAAGGGCAAAATCATTTTCTCTTATGGAACCCCATGACCTACACGAATGTCCCTAAACCATTCAAAAAATAAAATCAGTTCCTGTGATGGTCCCGCAATTTGTATGAATTAGCATCGAGATATACCCATATATACACCAACTGCCCGTTTTCTAATCTCGGGCAGCCTCCGGTCCGCTGCCATCAGCATCTACCTTTATTTTGGCACATTCTTTCACTGCCCACGAATCCGGGGCAGCTGCATCAAACTCGCTTTTTCAAGCTCTTAACAACTTCAACTGTATGATCGTTCCACACATAACACACGACCAAATAGACTAAGAATTACAGTCGAAAGTTAAAAATATAAAAATATAAAAATTAACAAAGAAAAAGAGAAACCAAGTTCCTATAAATTGACTAACAAACACTTACACAACGCAGTCCTTTTGTCACATTCTAAAACAATGCGGAACAGCAATTGCAATTGAGGTGGACTTTTATAGTTTGTATTATTGTTTTAGATCTTTTCGGGAGAGCCTTTTTGTTCTTGGCTTAGATCCTGACGCGCGAAATGTGGAATCTTGCTCGAGTTGCCGCGTCCGTATTAAGCAGATCGAGGCGATTCTCGACGGCGATTCCTGGTCCCTGTATTGTTCACAAACGCGGCACTGATATTCTTCATGATCCCTGGTTCAACAAGGTTATTTTTTCTTTCTTTCTTTTCTTTTTTTTCCCTTTATTTTCTCGCTTACTATCAATTAGCTTACTTTGGGGTTTTTTTTTTTTTTTGGTTTTTGTTGGGGGGGGGGGGTAATGATCCCAAGTTAAACAAATGAGTTAGGCATTATAAACTAGATTGATTTAAATTCTGCAAGTGAAGTGAACTATGCAGTTTTTTTCTTACTATTTCAGATACTGATATTTATAGTCCGTAAAATTATTGACCGATGAGATTACAAAGGTTTAATATCTTGCTTCTTTTTGTATTCTCTTGGAAGCAGGATACTGGCTTTCCTTTGACTGAAAGAGACAGACTGGGGCTCCGTGGCCTCCTCCCACCCCGCGTGATATCATTCGAGCAGCAATATGCTCGTTTCAGTAAGTCAAACCACAATACCTTCTATCTGAAGTTTGTTAGTATTTGTATCCCATTTTGGGTTGAATGCTTGATTGCTCTGCTAACTGAGTTGAAAACATTATTAATTTTTCTTACTAAATTTACCAGAATGCTTTGGCACTTTTTGTGAACCACTGTTTTATTTGTCAAAAACTTTTCCCTGTTTCTGACTGGCGTTTGTGATTTCTTTCTTTTTGCTTCTTGATAGTGGCCTTAGTGTTTCTTATCTGTTGTTTGAATTGCTAGTGGAATCATTCCGATCATTAGAGAAAAATACTGAGGGTCAACCCAATAATATTGTATCATTAGCAAAGTGGAGGATCTTGAACAGACTGCATGACAGGAATGAAACATTATACTACAGAGTAAGTTTGGTGCCTTATTCCAGCTTGTCGGTTTTTAATAGATTCAATAATGTCAAAAGTGATTCTGTTGGTTATCTCTCCAGGTCCTGATTGATAACATCAAAGATTTTGCTCCAATTATATACACTCCAACTGTTGGATTGGTTTGTCAGAATTATTCAGGTTTGTTTAGACGTCCACGTGGAATGTATTTCAGTGCAAAGGATAAGGGGGAGATGATGTCTATGATCTACAATTGGCCTGCTCAACAGGTAATATGTTAATCCCATGATAGTGCTTTGCAACTTATTTGAACTTCTGGAATCTGGAATCTTGTAACCTCATTTAATCTGTAAGCAAATACCATAAGAGTGCAGACACTTATTGCAAATCGCTGTAGGTAACGATATTGTTACACATCTTGCTAAATCTTTTGCTATCTTGCTGTTTTAGTTAGGCTTTGATACTTTTATATAATTGGAAACTTTCATAAGAAATGGCCATATTCCTTTGTATCATTTTATACTCGTCTTTATTTTGCAGGTAGATATGATAGTCCTAACAGATGGAAGTCGTATTCTTGGCTTAGGTGACCTTGGAGTTCAGGGAATTGGAATTCCTATTGGAAAGCTGGATGTGTATGTGGCTGCTGCGGGCATCAATCCACAGAGAGTATGAGTCAGTCCTTGTGTGTGTGGTTGTGACTGAGGGTCTGGGTGGGTGGGTGCATACTTTTTCATGAGAATTTTGACATTTATAAATTGTGTGGGTGCAGATGCTGTTGTAGGGATATGCATTACGTGTAAATTTTTTAGATGGTGCATGAGTATGGTTTCTTGTGCTGCCCCATTAGTTGTCTCTAATCACATTTATATTGCACACACAATTTTATAAAGTCTTTACTTCTGCATCATACACGTGCCTATGTATGTGTTTTGCTAAAAAGCTGATAAGACATGCGTGAAAACAGTAAATTAGATTTTATTCTAGTTGGTTGGTGTCATTTTAGGATACAATTTTATTACCCATTTTTTTGAACCCTGCCCTTACCCTGGCAATCCCAGAGTCCAAACTCTAGTATCAATAGTGTTTGATCCCATACCTCTTGTCATGCAGCAATAAAAGATCCAACCTGCCAAGGTTGCCATTACCAGCAAAAGTTTGTGAACATTTATATGACTTCCGTGTTGTTCTTACCTCTCTCTTGGTATGTTTTATTCTATTATAATTCATCAAATCTGTTTTCATCTGTGATAGATTCTCCCAGTTATGCTTGATGTTGGTACTAACAATCAAAAGCTGCTTGAAGACCGTCTATGTGAGTAAAAACATATACTTCAATATTTTGTTCTTCAGTTTTCTTGTATCCATGACCACGTAATGCGTTTTTACCTTCTCTTTCTTGGAAGCACCGTGAGAATATCTTGTCACATCTGTTAGTTGAACAGATTTGGGACTCCGACAACCTAGGCTAGAAGGTGAAGAATACCTATCAATTGTTGATGAATTCATGGAAGCTGTTCACGCACGTTGGCCCAAAGCTATTGTACAGGTCTTTTTCTTTCACAATATGTCTTTCCATGTAATATTAGTTTCTATTCTGTCCGTGACTTGATGGTTCGGCTATTGTTCCAGTTCGAGGACTTCCAAATGAAGTGGGCTTTTGAAACTTTGGAACGATATCGAAAGAGATTTTGTATGTTTAATGATGACATACAGGTGATTATTTGATGTGACACCTTGCCATTCTATGTGTATTGAAAAGAGCATGTAATACAATGTAGACTGTCTGTTAATACAATGTAATTACTCTAATTGTGCTTACTTCATGCCTGACAGGGAACTGCTGGTGTTGCACTTGCGGGATTATTGGGAACTGTCAGAGCACAAGGTCTATCATTGACTGACTTTGCGGACCAAAAGATAGTCGTGGTGGGGGCTGGGAGGTAAAAAAATAAAATATTTGTTGGTTTAATGCTAGATATTTGCTTCATTGCATTATCTAACTCCTTCGTTTGGTTTTCAGTGCTGGGCTTGGTGTTCTTAAAATGGCTGTACAAGCTGCAGCAAGAATGGCAGGGAACAATAACACTTTTGCAAGAAATAAATTTTTCCTACTCGACAAAGATGTGTGGTTCTACCTTGTTTTCACTCTCACGACTCTTGTCATAATGCACATTTTCTTTATGATATGATAACATGCCTCTGCTATTTCATGATTATGTAAAACAAATTTACTAAATGTGATCTTATGGTTTCCAGCATCTATGTTGGTAATCAGTGTCTTTGATTCGTTATATGACGCTAATATTATATTGCTAGTAATATTAAATGGAAAAAGGGTAACAAAGGCTAACTGAATGCTGTAATTTCATCTTAACATGCCATAAAATCATTCTTAAAATTTGTTGAATGTGTTTAAAAGAATTTTTTTGGCTTCAGGGTCTCATCACCAAAGAAAGGAAGAATCTTGACCCAGCGGCAGCACCTTTTGCTAAAGATCCAGGAGATTTAATGGGGCTTCAAGAGGGAGCTAGTCTACTTGAGGTGGTAAGTCACTGGAGCTAACTTAAGCAATTGCTGCAACTACAAGGCTGATATTTTCATCAGAGGAAAACTGTTTTCTAAGCAGTCCTTATTATCTATTTTTTAAGAGTTCTGCCTGTTTGATTTAGTATTATAATAGTCATCTTCTGAATTTATGCTTCATTTTTTATATAAGAATTCTAATTGCTGAGAGTCAAACTATTGTGCAGGTTAGAAAGGTCAAACCCCATGTGCTTCTTGGTTTGTCTGGAGTAGGTGGTGTCTTCAATGAAGAGGTGAAAACTTGTTATTTATGTTTCACCCCGTTTTTCATTTTCTTAGAGCCAGAGGAAGCAGCAACATATTGAATTTAATTTCATTCCATTTGAACTTGAGTTATCTTGACAACTTCTGGGTAAGAGTTGTCAAAAGATTGTATGTTTTGAAGCAACCATATGGCATTTTAAATTTTCTGTTCAAAGAATGCTCTGGCCATTTTCGGCTCTTGAGAGTGTTATAATTAATGATTACTGTTAATTTGCCTACTTGTTATCAAGAAATGCTATGTCTGTTTATTGAATTTAATAGTTCATTTCTCTAAAAGCATCTGTTGGCGTGTAACTGTAGGTGCTTAAGGCTATGCGAGAATCTGATTCTGTTAAACCTGCCATTTTTGCTATGTCAAATCCAACCATGAATGGTTTGTTTTCCTGCCATCTCACAGCCTTTTTTTCTCTCCTTATGGCTGCTCAATCTTCTTTCTTGATGTCGTCTTTTGTGTTTTGCTTGAGCAGCTGAATGCACTGCTGCTGATGCTTTTAAGCATGCTGGGGAAAATATAGTGTTTGCTAGTGGAAGTCCTTTCGAGAATGTTGATCTGGGTATTTTCCCTTGTGTATTGAATATTTTGTTTAGATTTTTTTTTCTTTTCTTCCCTGAGTTTTGAAGACTTCCCTCCCTTATAGCTATTGGGTAAAACAAAGACAGAACAAACAGAGAAATACAGTTTCAGGCATGTAGCGTGTGAGGCATTCCAACTCTCAAGGCCTCTGCTACATTATTAAATAAGTTTCTAATCCAAAAAGCCTCAGTTTATAGGTTAGAATCCAACAAAAGTATTTGAGCTCCAACTGGCACCATACTAATAAAGTAATAAGTGCTGCTTCTTCCCTTTGTCTGATTATCTGATTATTAGTTGTTTCTCTGTCAGGAAATGGGAAAATAGGCCATGTAAATCAAGCAAATAACATGTATCTGTTCCCTGGGTTAGTGCTATTTTATTTATTTGTTTATTTTTTGTATTATCATTTATTTTGGTTGACCATCTTAAAATCTTGATAACATATAAGTAACCTGATTGCTTTCATTCAGGATTGGTTTGGGAACTCTCCTTTCAGGTGCTCGTTTTATAACGGATGGAATGTTACAACAAGCTGCAGAATGGTATGCATGTGATAATTGTAATGAACCCATATCAACTTAAGAGCTCAAATTAATATTTTATTGAAAGATCATGAATTGTCATCTGATTATGGTAGAAGTTATGATTTGTGTTGAAGCACTCTTCTGCTGCAATTGCTTAACATGATGCTCTGTATACAGCCTTGCATCCTATATGACCGATGAAGAAATCCAAAAAGGCATTCTGTATCCATCTGTTGACAGGTAATATTTCTGCTAGCTCAGGTTACTGCTATTCTAACATCAACCAACATCAACACTAACAGTTGTTATGTCCATTGGACAGACTAGTGAGAACTCTGTCTTTTCTGTGATATCATGTGGCGCATGATTAATTTGACTTTGTGTGATGCAGTATTCGAGATATTACTGCAGAGGTTGGAGCAGCTGTTCTACGAGCAGCAGTTGAGGAAGACTTGGCAGAAGGTCATGGTGAAGTTGGTCCCAGAGATCTCAAGCACATGTCAAAAGTAGGACCGTATCAAAACATATTAAAAAAGAAGCTGATATTTTATGGCATTGATAATATATTTAATATTTGGGTAATATATTTTTGGATGCAGGAGGAGACAGTGGAATATGTCACTCGCAGCATGTGGTTCCCTGTTTACAGCCCTCTGGTTCATGAGAAATAAAGCTCCCAGATTCAAAGTTGAATGTTCTACAGTTGAGCATAACATTCTTGATTTAGTTTCCCTGTTATAGTTTGTTTAGCCTGTAAATGTAGATGGGCTAAAGATTCAACAGTAGATTTAAGACTCCTACTTCATTTGAAACTGATTTGTTTAGCTTTTAGCAGCTATTAACGAATGAATACCCACTTTTCTCGCTCAATTTTGTTAAAACTGACATAAATTGTAATACTGGTCTATCGACCGCTGTTGGAGTTGAAGGAGCCCCAGCTCTTGAGAGCGTCGTTGAACTTTCTCGTTGCCGTTTTTTGGCTTTCTCATTGTTACTATTATTATTATTATTTCGACGGAATTGTATTCCGTAATCTTTGATTTTTTTTAAACATTTTTTTAATCAAAACATGGCAAGAAAGCCAAAGTTGGAAGTTCAGATCTCTTTTTTGTATCAACCTGAAAACCGCCGTGAACGAACATCAAAATAAAAGCTATTTGTCTTTCTGGACGTGAATATTGACCCTTTTTTGCTTAATTTCACGAGATACTCTATGCTCCATTTCCGGCTTACAAAAAGCAGTGACCCGTAGCATAGTTGGACACTCATATCCAAGCATCCAATATTGGAAGCATCGAATGGGCTCTGTCAATGGGTAATGTGGATCCCCGAACTATGGGATTCACTACCCATACCCCGGGCACGGCCCAGCCTTGGTCAAGGCCGAGTCGGTTCACCGACTCTCTCCAATCACATTTTAATTAGGGATGATAAAAAGACACGTGATTTTTTCATAAGAATTTAAATAAGAATTTTTAAAAAAATTTAAAATAAGTTTAAATTTTTTATTTGTTAAAAAAATAAATTTATAAATTAAAATTTAAAAATAATAAGAAATTAAAAAAACCTAAATCTTAAAGTCATATATTAATAATAAATTAAAAATTTTAAAATTATAATTTTAAATATTAATTAATTAAAAGAGTGTTTAAATTAAAAAATATAATATTAAAAAATTAAAAAATTAAAATTTTATTAAATTTATTTTTTATTTTATTTAAAATATTTATTTTTTAATTCATTACTGATTATAATAATTTAATTATTATTAATTCATTTTTAATTTATAATAATTTTTAAAAATAAAAAATAAGTGAAAGCCCAACCCAAGCTCAGCCCAGACCCAATCTTCACAGTTCCAGCGGGCTTAGGCTCCGGCTTTGAAAGAACTCCGCATTGCCATCGTTAAGTTGAACATTCCTTGGAGTTCACAATTTCAGTATCTGATGCCCTGTTGTGTTCCTTGAGATAGAGTTCTACTCTCTAAACTTCATCAATGGCAGAAGCAACTAAGAAGTATGTATAAATATATTTTGTCATTTTCTTGCGTTTTCTTTTATTTCATGTCACTCTTAAAGCTCCTCTTTTTTTTTCAAGCATCAGACAAGAAACAGACAAATGTATAAATTCACGTTATATTCTTATTCTATTTTGGCACACTCTATTCTATATTCAGGTATGCAGTTGTTACAGGAGCAAATAAGGGAATTGGGTACGAAATAGTAAGGCAATTGGCTTCAAATGGCATCACTGTGGTGTTAACAGCCAGAGATGAGAAGAGGGGTCTTGAAGCTGTTGAAAAACTCAAACAGTCTGGCTTTGATAATGTGATCTTTCATCAGCTTGATGTTGCTGACCCTGCTTCTATTCACTCTCTAGCTGATTTCGTTCGAACTCAATTTGGAAAGCTTGATATTTTGGTATGATTCAACTTCAGTTTCCTGATATTTCCTTTTAGTTTCACTTGGTGTGCTCTCATCTTCTTAATTTATTTTCCACACCACATAATCGTATTAGAGTGTTTGACTCAAAATAATTCAGCAGTTAGAGAGCAAGAAGCTTAGGACTTTGTGGAACTTCTGCAATTGTCACTGGTTCTAATGATAAAACTACAACGCTCATAGTTTTAGGAGATGACAAGCATCCCAGTACTGTGAAATGTGATATTAGAACAAGCCCCGGTCTATGTTATTATCCGCTTATTTTTCAGTGCTAATTATTTTGCTTTGAACCTGAGGTTAATGTGCGAAAATTTTTTCTCTGTCAGTGTAACTATTTCTTTATCAATATATAGCTGATCGCTGAGCAATATAATACTGGACTTCTTGGCAGGTAAACAATGCAGCAATCTTTGGAGTCAGTGTGGATGGTGATGATTTGTCAGGTTTTGTTAAGGTACTTTTCTATAAGAGATTTCTCATTGCCTGAGTTTAAAACTAGTTGTGATTACAGGAAAGGGTGCTCAGATTTGTTATATCACCTGAATCCATCTTTTTCAGTTGAAGGCCTATTTTTCAAAGTGGATGACACTGTAAAAATCTATAGTCTTAACTCACTATGGTTTGTAAAATAGATCAAAACTTACCATCTGTGAAATTCAATTCTGTGGAAGCAAGTTAAAAACCTTCTATCTCCTCAGCTGTATGTTTGGAAGAGTCGCTAAGATCAAGATTTTTTTCCCAATGATGCAGGATGGTGAGCCAATCAAATGGAATGAGATAGTAACTCCAACTTATGATTTAGCTGAAAAATGTCTTCAGACTAACTACTATGGCTCCAAAAGAATGTGTGAATTGCTTATTTCTCTCCTGCAATTATCAGATTTTCCGAGAATTGTCAATGTTTCCTCTGACATGGGAAAGTTAAAGGTAAGAAGTTATTTGCAGCCCTTTGTTAGATAGAACTAGCTGACATTTGGATCAGAATTAAGACAGCCTATTTGGGGCTCTTAGTATTGCTACAACTCCATGTGGTGATAGCAGAACACATTATATTTTTTGTTCATCAAAACATAATCAATCCCTTGTAATTACCTTCTTGTTTGTGATACCATTCGGTGGAATCAAGCTAAAAAACTTCTGCTTCTTATTATCTTGTTTCAGATGGTCTCAAATGAATGGGCCAAAGGAGTGTTTAGTGATGCCGAGAACCTTACAGAAGAAAGAGTAGATGAGGTATTGAACCAGTATCTAAATGATTACAAAGGGGGTTCACTAGAAAATAAAGGATGGCACGCTAATGCATCTGCTTACATATTATCAAAAGCAGCTATGAACGCCTACACAAGGATCCTGGCCAAGAAGTATCCAAATTTTTGCATCAATTGTGTTTGCCCTGGCTATGTCAAAACAGATATGACCTATAACACTGGCAAATTATCCGTCGAAGAAGGTGCTGAAGCTCCTGTGTGGTTAGCCCTGCAGCCCAAGGGCGGTCCGTCTGGTCTATTTTTTTCACAGAAAGAAGAGACCTCTTTTGATTGAAAACGATACATCTCTCTCTATTTATGAAATTGAATACTGTCTTTCCACATGCAATAGAACTATCAAGTAGCGACTTTTTGTTCGCTGAATGCCACTTCGTTCGGTTGTTGCATAGTATATTAATGAACAAGTATTTTCAGAGGGATTGCCTGACAAAAAAGACTGGCGTACGCATCAGTCTGCCTACATTGTCAGACTCAAAAGCAGCTTTGAATGCCTAAACAAGGATTATGGCCAAACACACAAGTTACGAGCACTTAGTTTTCTTGATGAATTGTGTTTAGTTAAAGCTGAAATAACTTGCATTGCTGGCCTCTTAACTGCTGCTGAAGAACTGAAAGTCCTGTTGATTTATCTCTAATGCCTCATGGAGTCATCGAGGGCAGTCCGGACCCCCTTTTATTTTTTTCTGGTCGAAATGAAATGTCCTGCTTTTCAATATCTTTTTTGATCTTTTGTTTTGTACCGAACCCTCAAAAGAACAGCGAATAATTTTTTTTTAAGAATAATATTTAAAAAAAAAAAGAAATGGAAGAGCAGTCCACGGGATTGTATTTATCACCCGTACAGCGATCGGAAATTTGTGGTGCATTGTACGCTACGCCATTTGATTAATTTTTCGACGAAAATGATACTTGCACCGATCCAAACCCCAAGTGAAGCCCCGAAATTACTGGACTTTTTTACTTAAAGTGGCAAATCGCACCGTCTTGCCAAGTTATTTATTCTTTCCCAAATTCAAAACACTTCGTTTTAGCAGGTCCGCATTTTGGCGAGTTATCTTCTCCTTCTTTTATAGATCGAGGGGAGGTTAAATGCATTCTCAGCCGCCGCCTGAAATCGCCACAAGTCACAGCCATCATGCGTAGTCAGCCTCTGCCACTGCCACTGCCACCATCGATAGCCATCACGCGACGGCCATAGCTACTCACCGACAACCTAAGGCTAAGCAACTTTTTTCCACTAATTCCTCATTATTTTCTTCAAAATCAACCTCCTGTAAATCTTGTAACTCATCCACTTCATCAACCTCCCCAACTTGTTTCAAATTGTCCATTACTGCTACGAATTAAAATAATTCAAAATATTATTAATCAATTATACCAAATTAATTAAATGTACAATGGGTTATAAACCTATTCTAATTAATTAAGCCAAAAATTCACAGTCCGTATACTAACTTATTAATAAACTGGTGAGAAACAGATCAAGACTCAAATGAAATATAGAAACAAATGCTCGCATGGCAGCAGAAGCATGGACGCCTAGCTTTGTTAGCCACGGACGGATCGGTGGTTATGCCAATATAGAAAAAGGAGGACAACTATAGAGCAGGAAAAATCAAGCTAACATATGCATCAGAATCAGGATATTCAAATGACTGGAAGTTCTTCAATTTGCGCAGGTCCCACAGCTTCACTCCATCACGGGCTGTGAAAGGAGATGACAATGCTCCATAGTTGGGAAGAAAAAGGAACGAAGATGAAAGGGGAAAGAGAAACGAAACAGCATACGTTTAATTTTAAATTTAAAAAATAGTGATCCTCAAAACGGCATCGTTTTCGACAATCATCGGGGCTTGACTCGGGTTTTGACCCGGAACATATCTATCAGCGCTGATTTTCGGCCGTGCCCGGTCAACAGCCGCCTGTGTTTATATTCAATTCATTTTGTCTTCAACTAACTGAGATATCAATATCAAATTGGTAACTTTCTTCGTATTAGGTGCAATTCGTTACCCACCTTCCCTTTAAGTTCACAATTTCCTTTAACTCTCAGCTCTGTTCCACCCTTCGTCATCAATGGCAGGAGCAACTAAGAGGTAATATATTATTTTTTAATCTCCGTGTCTTATAAAGCTTTATAACAAAAATAAATAATAAAGCATCATAACAAAAAAATAAATAACTAAAAAAAATCACCATACACTCTTATTCTATCTTGGCACACTATTTTCTACATTCAGGTATGCAGTTGTTACAGGAGCAAATAAGGGAATTGGGTACGAAATAGTAAGGCAATTGGCTTCCAATGGCATCACTGTGGTGTTAACAGCCAGAGATGGGACGAGGGGTCTTGAAGCTGTTGAAAAACTCAAACAGTCTGGCTTTGATAATTTGATCTTTCATCAGCTTGATGTAGCTGACCCTGCTGCTATTCACTCTCTAGCTGATTTCGTTCGAACTCAATTTGGAAAGCTTGATATTTTGGTATGATTCAACTTCAGTTTCCTGATATTTCCTTTTAGTTTCAATTGGTGGGCTGGATGGAAAATTTGAAATCCGCTATGAGCGGATTGGATTCGTAAATCCGCCAAAAACCGTGAATTCGTAGAAATATATTTATATAATTAAAAATTAAACTTATGAGTATGATAATAGTATTTATTAATAAATAAATTAATTAAAATGTAGTCTTAATAAATTAATTAAAATTTAGTCACCTTAACAGCATGTTCTATTTTATCCGATAACAATATAAAAAATAAAATACTTAAAATAAATAAATATATATAATTTTATAAATAGTTAATTTTTAGGTATTGATTTAAATAAATGAAATTCTTTTTCATTTTGATGTATCATATTTTAAAATTTTGAATATATTTTCTATTTCTATTTAAATAACTAATTTATTTAAATCTTATTTAATTTTGATTTGATAAATAGCAAAGTTATTTTTATATTGATTTTTTATTTAGTTAATTCGTGAATTATATAGAATTAAAAATTTTTAATATGTAAAATAATAGATTGTATATGGATTGTGTCAAATCTGTATCCGATTCACAAACGTATGAATTAAATTTAAATTGAACTTCATCAATATATAAATTGAATAAAAATAAAAATTTATAATTTATAACTTCATAGATCGGATATAGATTGATATGAATCGTCAACATCCTAGATAAGAGTACAATGCCTATAGTTTAGTGCTACAGTTTGGCATTAGAGCAGACCTCGGCCTTTTAGGAGTACACAAGAATCTCACTGTCAAAAGTGATGCAGAACAAGCCCATATTCAAAACTCCTAATCAGCTTACTTTCCAGTTTGGAGCAATTTCAAATTTGAACCTGCACCCACTGCATGAAAGAGATTTTCCTACATACCGCAAGAATCTATTAGTTTTTTTCTGTTGATGCAACTAGTTTGGCTGATAATTCAACTGAGTGATAATTAGTTGGATTTCTTGGCAGGTAAATAATGCAGGGATTACTGGAATCAGTTCGGATCCTGATACTTTATCAAGTTTTATTTGGGTACACTTTTGTACAAGATATTTTTTTTTTTTCATTGCCTGTAATCTGAGGCAGCTGGGTTTAAAATTAGATGGGATTACTAGAAAGTGAACAACATGGGTGCCAGTCTGGCCTACGTCAAAATTTACCAAATATAAGGCCCTTTCCTTCTATCTAATCAACTATAGGCTTGGGAGATTTATTATATTACATGTGAATCACAGCACTGAGATCATTTGTTTTTAACCCTCAATGATGCAGGATGGAGTTGTGAAAGGAAAAATAACTCAAACTTATGAGTCAGCTGAAAAGTGCCTACAAACAAACTACTGGGGCACCAAAAGAATGTGTGAAGCACTTATTCCTCTTCTCCAGTTATCTGATTCGCCAAGAGTTGTTAATGTATCCTCTTCCATGGGAAAGTTAATGGTAGAACATTTTTACAGCCCTTTATAAAATAGAACTAGCTGACCTTCGGGTAGTAATTATGCCCATTTTGGCCACTAAATTTTGCTTCCATTGCATCTGATGCTCCCTTATGATCACCTCTAGATCAATGTTGGAGGACTCCTTGTCTCAAATTTTAATAATGATTATGTTCATTAGAATCATGAAGGTTGAAATTAGCAGAACATATTAGCATCACAACATAATCAATCCCTTGTAATTACCTTCTTGTTTGTGATAATGTTACCTGGAATCAAGTTTAAAAACTTCTGTTTCTTATTGTCTTGTTTCAGATGGTCTCAAATGAATGGGCCAAAGGAGTGTTTAGTGATACTGAGAACCTTACAGAAGAAAGAGTGGATGGGGTATTGAGCCAGTATCTAAATGATTACAAAGACGATTCACCAGAAACAAAAGGATGGCCTCCTAATGCAGCTGCTTACATACTATCAAAAGCAGCTATGAATGCCTACACAAGGATCCTGGCCAAGAAGTACCCAAATTTTTGCATCAATTGTGTTTGCCCGGGCTATGTCAAAACAGAATTGACTTACAACACTGGTAAATTAACCGTAGAAGAAGGTGCCGAATCTCCAGTTTGGTTGGCTCTGCTGCAGAAGGGCGGTCCTTCTGGTCTATTCTTTTCCCGGAAAGAAGAGACCCTTTTTTGATTTAAAATGATTCATCGATCACTGCATATCAATGTTGACTTTACATCTCTTTTGATATTGAATTTGAATAAGTAAAATATCATGTTATGCAATTGAACCCTTTGTTAAAAATAATAGATGAATTGATTTGTCCAAATACTTGAACGCAGCTTCCTTGTTACCATTATTTTTAAATAAAGGTGTTATTAATTGACTTCGAAGAAAACGAAAGCAACAGAACTACTAATTGTCTCACCACGTGAAACGGTGTGAATAAAAATATCAGAATATTATTATTTTACTTTCCTGGAGATCTTGATGGAGATTGCGCGATGCATATACATCTGAAGCAAGTATTCTTCTAGCTATGAAAAGTCTAGCGTCCATTTCTCAATGCACTCAATGGAAAAAGCAACAACCAAGTAAATTATTCCGCCTTCCTCTTCTTTCATCTTTTGTTTTTGCTTGCTTTCTGACTCCCTCTCTCTGTTTTTTTTTTTTTTTTCCAAATATGAAATTTTTTATCAGGCATGCGGTTGTTACAGGAGCAAATAAGGGAATTGGGTTTGAAATTGTGAGGCAATTAGCTTCCAAAGGAGTCACTGTGGCCTTAACTGCTAGAGATGAGAAGAGGGGTCTTTCAGCTGTTGAAAAACTCAGAGACTCTGGCTATGACAATGTGATCTTTCATCTGCTTGATGTGACGGACCCCGCTAGCGTTGACTCTCTTGTTCATTTCATCAGCAGTCAGTTTGGGAAGCTTGATATTCTGGTATGATTGATCCAGTATCAGTTTATTGAAATGTTCGCATAACACCATAAATCTTGAAAATGTTCTTATGGAGTCATTTAGCAGGCAGAGTGTGGATTGTAGAGTATCCAGAGCATTACAATTGTAGACTTGATTCTGATTATGAAATTAAGATGCTGTTGCATAAGTATTACGGTCTTGTTTAGATTGAAATCAGGTGGATTCCAGGGCTCAATAAGGTTGACAAATAGTATCAACTGATTGAGTTAGTTTTGTGGGTCAATGGCGAGTCTCTAAACCATAACAAGTGATATTAGGGCAATCCGGAACGTGTTTCTCCGGAATACTACAAGAATATATTAGTTTTCCTGGTTAAATAACTTCTTTTCGGTCTATATGTAAACTGATTTATTATGAATGTTGGACTTCTTGGCAGGTAAACAATGCAGGAATTGGTGGAGTCAACGTGGAAGGTGATAATTTCGTAGGAATTGTTGAGGTACTTTCATACATGCAATTTATTTTTTTATTTTTTCCTCCATTGCTTTGAATTGAGGGACGAATTAGGATTAGGAATTAGATATAGCTTGAAGCAAAATCGACAGCACATTGGCGTTGCCATCTAACAGCCTAGCGTGTTTGTAACTGTTTTATTTGAAAGCAAAACGGCTAGAGTGTACAGTAAATGCTTTCCAATCAATCCTATCTTTACCTTATATTTGTTTACGGAACGCCTATCTAACATTTTTAGAAAGTGGCATAACTTTTGCTTTAGTACTATTATTTATCATACAATCACTTTTCCTCAAATCGCATAATTTGAAGATAGATTGAAAGTCATAGCACTTATACCGCAGACAGACCATAATTTCATCTCTATCAACTGGGAGCTGAATGAAGATTCAGACATCAAGTTAAAGTCAACAACATTGTGAAGATCCATAGAATTAACTTACAATATTGGTTGCCTTTCGTGTTGACTAGAATAAAACTTCATTGCATGTAATGCTTGTCCTTTTCATCTCATGACTAAATCAGGTTTTCTTTTGATTATGCAGGGTTGTTTGCCTGACAACTGGTACAAAATGGTAACTCAAACTTATGAGTTAGCTGAAAAATGCATTCAAACAAACTACTATGGTACCAAAAGAATGTGTGAAGCACTTATTCCCCTCCTCCAGTTATCTGATTCTCCAAGAATTGTTAATATTTCCTCTTCCATGGGAAAGTTAAAGGTAAAACACTTTTAAAAGCCCTTCTCTGGGAATAATCAAATAGTTAATTGTCGATGATAAGTGCTGCTTTATTTTGAAATTCATCTGAACTGAACTGGAAGCTACTTTGAGCTGAAACCTAAGTTGAACCCTGCTAAAAAATTAACTCAATTCAGTCAATTCTGCAGAAGAGTAACCATTTACCTTGTCTCAATTTTTCACGTTGATTAAAATTTAATTTCCCGGCTCTCATCCCATCACCTTGTCTCAGAATATAGCAAATGAATGGACCAAAAGAGCGTTAAGTGATGCTGAGAACCTTACAGAAGGGAGAGTGGATGAGGTGCTGAAGGAGTATCTACATGACTTTACACCTGAAACCCCAGACGCTGCTTACGTAGTGTCAAAAGCAGCAACTAACGCCTACACAAGGATCCTGGCTAAAAAATTCCCAAACATTTGCATCAACAGTATTTGCCCTGGCTATGTCAAAACAGATTTAAACTACAACAGCGGCATATTAACCGTTGAAGAAGGTGCTGAAAATCCTGTGTGGTTAGCTCTGCTGCCCAAAGGAGGTCCTTCTGGTGTTTTCTTTTCTCTTAAAGAAGAGACCTCTCTCGATTGAAAACGATACATCTCTCTCTATTTATGAGATTGATTTGCTGTTTTATTGTAATGTATACAATAAAGACTGAATGCCAAGCATTGTTTGTGAACGCTCCTTTGAGACATTTGACAGACAATGTTGCTCCGAGAAACAAATAAAGCTTTGGGTTTTTGTATTACTTGTTCAGTCCTTACATTGAAGCTTTGGCCTTACCCCACATTGTCGCATTTGATGCCTTCAATTATTCAAATAAACTGGATGAGTTAAATAAACTAAATGAGTTAATTGTGGGGGCTATCTCTACTTTAATATATACTTGGAACACTATTTTATTTTACACACTCATTTAGTAAAATTTAAAAGTTAATTTTTAATTAGTAAAATTTAAAAGTTAATTTTTAATTAGTAAAATTTAAAAGTTAATTTTTAATTAGTAAAATTTAAAAGTTAATTTTTAATTTCACAGCCTCTCAAATACCAAATTAGTCTTAAGTAAATCTTCATTTTCTTTTTACAAAATTGACACTCATGCAAACATTCCTTAACCAAATTTAATATTTATTGAATTGGAGAAATCCTAAAGAAAAATTGAAAGACGAGGACACCATCCTACTACTGTATTACCTATAACAAGACGTTGAATTTTACTTTTTTTTGTTCTTTGAACAATATATTACTTCTCTCAATAAAGAGAAGTAAGAGAAATCAGTATTAGAAATATCACTCTAGGGGTACTCTCACTAGAGCTTATTTTTTTTCTATTTATGCGCTGCATTTTTTTTTTTGGGAACTGTGATCCCCGCCCCCTCTTCCAATCTTGAAGTTGGCAGGTTCAACGTTGTTAAATTTTTTCAATGACGAATTAGAATTAGGAATTCGTTACGTTACAGTTTGTTGTAATGTACGCATGAGAAGAAAGCGATCTGATATACGCGTGAGAAGCGTACTGATATTGTGGGCGCCTATATAATCATTGTGCTTTTTCACGCACAGACATGCGTTACATAAAGAAATCATAACATAAACAAATCCTTAGATTTAATATTGAGGAAAGTGTTGGAGGTATTTGATGAGATAGTTGGATAGGATGAGTGTGCTATATGTTGTGAAGATAATAATATTTTATATTTAAATTAAACTTTCTTTATTAGTAAGTTGTCAATCATATTATTACAATAATAATTTATTAAACTTTAGGTATATATAATAAATTTTAAAATATAAATATGCTCATCCTTAAGTTAAAATCACAGAACTTTTAGAATTAAATATTATTTTCTTTTATACAATATGTATAATCTTTTAAGGTGTCTTTGTCTAAAATAAAGAGAAATTCAATGCCTATATAAGAATAGACTTATTTAGTATTAGTTTACCCTTAATATAATTTTTTAACCTCTAAGAGTTACCACAATTTCTTAGCCCGAATAATTCTTCTTTCAAGTCTCCTTGGAGCATACATAAATTATGGATGAACTGCCGTGTAAAACTGTCTCATCGGTTTTTGCCTATTTTTTTTGTTAATCTAATGATGCTCCCTCTCCAGTGTTCGAAGAGCATTCTTTACTCTCTAGTAGCATTTTCTAAATTATAGATTAATGTAATTTTTGCTTTTGCTTTGTCATTACATTCCCATTTGGTTTTTGGAGTTACTTTTAACTCCACTCTCTTTCCGCTTTTGACTTAATGAATTTTCTTTTATTAAAACAAAAAAAAATGAAACTAACAGCTGAAGTTATGATATTTAATTACTATCTGCACAAAAAATCTAAAGGATTATTGTTTGTTTCAACTTTATCCGAGACATGATGGAGAACATGAAACTCTGAATATATCTCAAGCTAGTGACCTTTGCTATCTGGCACAACTTTATCATTCTATTCAATGGCAGAAGCAGCAACAAAGTACTTCCTTCTTCCTCTTCTTCTTCTTCTTCTTCTTCTTCTTCTTCTTCTTTCATGTTTTGTTTTATTTTCTTCCCTGACTAACTTTTTTTTTTTTTTTGGGTTGGAAAATTTCTTATCAGGCATGCAGTTGTTACAGGAGCAAATAAGGGAATAGGGTATGAAATAGTGAGGCAACTAGCTTCAAACGGGATCACTGTGGTGTTAACAGCCAGAGATGAGAAGAGGGCTCTTGAAGCTGTTGAAAAACTCAAACAGACTGGCTTTGATAATGTGATGTTTCATCAGCTTGATGTTGCAGACCCGGCTGCTATTCATTCTCTAGCTGATTTCATTCGAAGTCATTTTGGAAAGCTTGATATTTTGGTATGATTGAGAATCAGTTTCTTGATACTTTTCTGCCTTTTCTCTTGAAGCATAGCTGGCTATGCGCATCATAATTCGGATTTGCGATGTTGTATAAGATTGTACGTGGCATTTATATTTTATAGTGCATGTTTATTGCAAAATATAATATTAGTATGTAACGTTGTATGTTCCAGTTGAGCACACAACTTTAGGAGTGATTCTTCTTGATAAAACTATGGTGCTGTTGCTAACTGTTATGATCTTACGTTAGATTGAAATATCCGTGGCTTTTTTAAGTAGGCAACTAGTATCAATTAATTTGTTAGATTTTGGGTTAGTGATAAGATTCCCAAGTATCGCAAGTGATATCAGGGCAATCCAAAGTTCGTCCTTCCTCTGTATTAGTTTTCTTTGTCATGCAACTACTGTCGGTTGATATCTCAACCAATTTATTGTAAATTCTGGACTTCTTGGCAGGTGAACAATGCAGGAATTTGTGGAGTCTGTATGGATGGCAATGATTTCTCTGGTGTCGTCAAGGTACTTCCATAGATGCGTGTGATTTATTTTCTTTCCATTGTCTTTGTAACGTTTGCTGCAGCTTAATTTGAAAGTATAGCAACTAAGCACATTTTGTAAACCCTTTCAGGCTACTTCTAAAAGTAATATGATTTTATTTCGCAGTTATACATACCAAATAATTTGGTCATATATAAACTGGCCTGTTATGAGTACTGCACTTCTTTGTAGGTCAACCGTGAAGCGACTAGTGGAGTCATTTTGGAGGGTGACAATTTCTCAGGCTTTGTCAAGGTATATTTTGATATGTCTTTATTTTTTCCCCTCTTGGTTTTTTATTTTTATTTTTATTTTTTATTTTAATACCTCCCCTTGCTAGCCAACGGCCTATTTGTAACTCCAATGTGGCTTAATTTTCATAGTATAGTAGCTAATGTGTCTTGCGTCAAGTTACCGGACAGTTATTGATAAGAAACTGTTGATGAACATCATAGTGCCTTGATCTCAAACGGATCATGTATATTTCCAATCCTTTTCAATTGAGAGCTACATGAAGGTTTAGAGTTGAAAGTGAATGACAGTTTGACGATCTATAGAATTAGCTTACTATATCTAAAATCCTAAGGGAAAAAAAAAAATGTTGTATAAAACAGTTCCTCTGAGACCATTCCACTCCCCCCACCCGCCTTCAATGATGCAGGATGGTAGGCCAGTCAAGTGGTATGAAATGACAACTCAAACTTATGAGTCAACTGAAAAATGCCTTCAAACAAACTACTATGGTACCAAAAGAATGTGTGAAGTACCAAAAGAATGTGTGAAGCACTGATTCCCTTCCTCCAGTTATCAGACTCACCAAGAATTGTTAATGTTTCATCTTCCTGGGGAAAGTTAAAGGTAAAATAATTTGACAACACTTATAATATTAATCTGTGATTATGTTCCCTAAATATTCTTAAAACTCATGTTGCTGATCTTCTCGTTCAGTATGTGACAAATGAATGGGCAAAAGGAGTGCTAAGTGATGTTGAGAACCTAACGGAAGAAAGAGTGGATGAGGTGCTAAGGGAGTATTTGAATGATTTTAAACTAGGTTCACTTGAAACCAAAGGCTGGCCGGTATCTCTGTCTGCTTATGTGGTATCAAAAGTAGCAATCAATGCCAACACAAGGATCTTGGGCAAAAAATCCCCGAATCTCCACATCAGTAGCATTTGCCCTGGTTATGTCAAAACAGATATAAACTACAATAACGGCCAATTAACCACTGAAGAAGGTGCAGAAAGTCCTGTGTGGTTAGCCCTGCTGCCCAATGATGGTCCTTCTGGTCTATTCTTTTCGCGGAAAGAAGTGACCTCTTTTGATTGAAATCTATTCACTCAACTCTGCATGTAAAAATTTCTGAATTTGAATGCTATTACGTCGATGCTTCGGATTAGATCACATCAAAATTCTGTCACGACGCAGTAATGGGCACCCAAGAAACTTTTACCAAAAATCTCCATGCCAATTTTTTATTTTTTTGAATTGAAATCTTTATGTCTTTTTACTTGCAAATGAACAAACATTAAATATTACAAATAAAATGCCCGCCTTTGTTGAAAACAAGTGTAAACAACTGGCAAGGGTTAATTATGTGTGGAAATGCGAAAGCGATTTTCAGTTGTTTAAAAATGTCTTATTCAGATTGCACCTGTTTTCGGTATCTTAATGGTGTTTTCCATCGAAGGAAAAAATAAATAAATAAATAAAAGCGAGAGTTTCATTGCCTTTCGTCGATACAACCAAAAAATCTCGAATACATTGCTCAATTCTCCGACTTCTTCTCGTCAATGGCGGAAGCATCTAGGAAGTATACAAATATGTTTTTTTCCTTTGGCCTTGATTCGTTTTCTTTCATGTTTGATTTTCTATTAAAATTTTCTGACATTATGTTTTGTTTGTTTTAAATAATATTGTGTTCAGATATGCAGTTGTTACAGGATCAAACAAGGGGATTGGGTTTGAAACAGTGAGGCAATTAGCTTCAAACGGAATCACAGTAGTTTTAACTGCTAGAGATGAGAAGAGGGGTCTTGAAGCCGTTGAGAATCTCAAAGCTTCCGGTGTTGATCCTGAGCTTTTGCTTTTTCATCAGCTTGATATCTCTGACCTGGCCAGTGTTTTGTCTCTCGCTGACTTCATCAAAACCCAATTTGGAAAGCTTGATATTTTGGTATGATTTTATCAGTTCTATTCATTTCCATTTCAACCCATACCAATTCCCCCCTCCCCTAACTTAAGAGGAGGAGGAGGAGGAGGAGGAGGAGGAGGAGGAGGATAAAGTATACTGTATTTATTTCACTCTTGGGTTGGGTAATATCATCCAGCTTCCTTTCCTTTTTTTTCATATTTTTCTAAATAAGGGCAATTTTTATTCTTTTTCTATTTGTATGAAATAGGTCCCTGACTAGTGACCAGTGACCATCCTGTTGGAGTTACTGAAATATCTTCTAATGTTAACTTCAGTGAATGCATTGCATCAATCAAAATTCAGTATTTTAGTTGTACTTTGGTCATCGCAATAGGAACAGGGACCTATTTGGTACTAGAAAATATGAAAATCGGGGATGCGGATGTTATTAAACAATATGATAAGGTATGAACCAAACTGCAATATAGTGAGTTTTTGAGACAGATCTATTCATGAAGGTATTTATTCTGTCAAGTTATCAAAGGTTCTGTCTACGCATATGTTCTTTCAAGTCTATGTTCTTGTAGTCGAAGTATACCATGAATGATACTGAGGGTTAGACCTGTATGTGCATACAGGTTAACAATGCTGGAATTGCAAGTGTCAAGTTTGATATGGATGCTTTCACAGCTTCGGGCTATCAAATTGTAAGATGTAATCAATATATTATCTATGATTTAACATTAATTAACCTCATTTTCCACAATCAGAAAGTGAGTTTGGAACCACTAATGTTTTAAATTTCACGTATCTATAGGTGAAAAAAGAATATCATTTTTGGTTAATGTTTGTATTTTATAGACGAAGGGCGATGCTGAAGTTGACTGGAGCAAAGTTTGTTATCAAACTTACGAGTTAGCAGTAGAATGCCTTAAAACAAACTACTACGGCACTAAACAAACATGCGAAGCGCTTCTTCCTCTCCTCGAATTATCTGATTCACCAAGAATTGTTAACCTTTCCTCCTACGTCTCGGCCCTAAAGGTACTGAATTTTCCTTAACTGAAGGATCGGTTACACAATTACGAGAACAAAATTTATGATACTCATTTATGATTTGTTTCAGGATTTACCAGAAAAAGCCAGAGCAGTGTTAGATGACGTTGAAAACCTTACGGAAGAGAGAATAGAAATGGTGTTGCAGGATTACTTTAAAGATTATGAAGAGGGTGAAGTTGCAAATCGGGGCTGGTGTCCCCACTCTTCTGCTTATAAGGTGTCGAAAGCAGTAATTAATGCGTACACAAGGATTTTAGCTAAGAGGTATCCAAAAATTTGTGTTAACTGTGTGTGTCCTGGCTTTGTCAAAACCGATATAAACTTCCATGCTGGCATATTATCTGTTGAAGAAGGTGCTGAAAGTCCTGTGAGGCTTGCTTTGCTGCCCAATGGTGGTCCTACAGGCCGTTTCTTTCTGCGCAAGGAAGAGGCACCTTTTTGATGCAATGCCGCCGACGAAAGTTCAACATATACACAGATGGGGAAGAGCTATGGTTTTAACCTTGTCATTGGTCTTAAAACAATCTATTTGATACCTTCATCTGTGTAATTCAAATCCAAAACACGCTTGCTTGATAAAACAAATAATAAGTTTGTGAATAGTTCTGAAATGTTAATGTCATGTGCGTGTATATTCAGGTTCGGCTGAACATATTTTAATGGCCTTAAGGATGAGTAGCCAATAGGATCTCAGCGAACTGGAAATTCAGGGCAATGAGAAACTTCCTCTCAAGCTAAAACAAAAGGTGGTCCTGAGAAGCAATTTCCTTTTACGTCTTTTGTAGCTTGCACATAGGTAGCTTACTGGTTACAGCCAACACTCTATGTCGTACACAACGTTCACATTTTGTCGGATCAAGTCTTAATCTCTTACGTAAATGGTTTTTCTGTTTCCGACAGGAAACAGAGTATTGTCTGCTCTTCCAAACCCAAGTTCCATCCATTTTGAGTGACCCTAAATAAATAGTAAAAGGCCATTCATCAATTCAGTAAGGGTCTTGCTAAGTTACATACAAAATTCACATGTAATTATTCATGACTTTCTACTTGTTTTATATGATATGATTCTCTTATATTGGATGATTACTTTTGGGCAATTGTAAATTACATATAATCTAATTTAGATACTGTTTTTTTAGTAAAATATCACTCTTTATAAATATTCATTTATATATATATATATGTGTGTGTGTGTGTGTGTGTTTTTTTTTTTTTAACCATAAATCCTTAATTATGTAGAACTAGGAAATTAGTTAAAAAAAAAGCACACAAATTTTTAATACATTATAAGAAAAAAAATATACCTCATTAAAGTCATACATTTTTTATCTGCTTACTTGTTTCAGACCATGATATGGTCACATTCCCTTAATGGAATATTTTTGCGCGCGCGCCACATTAATAGCTTGGATTGTTGGTGTGTAATTCTCGTTTGATGTAGTCTCGTGGACAGGCAATCCACTGCAACCAATACAAATCCGACACGTCACCCTCAGTCAACGCAGTCAGCCCAAATTAAGTCTTCGTCATCCTTCATCGAATTAAGATTCGTTGGCCCGCGACCCAGTACCGTCAAATTCGCATATTCCAACGGTGACGATCTTACGAGTGCGTCGAAACCACCGAATATCCGCTAGAACCCGAAGCACGAGAGAATAATCGACAAGCCACCGAGATCTGACCTTTAGGTCTAACGTTGCTCTCAAGTTACCCTCTAGAATACAAATAATTCCCGGTAACTTCCCAGCTTCCGCCATTCAAGATCTCAACTTCAAGATCTGCTTTAAATTCCGTGACCAAATTTAGAGTTCTGCGCTCTACCCACTCTATTCATTCACTTCTATTCAGGTTACTATTTTCTTAATTTAAAAGAAAGAAGCATCTTTTATTATTATAACATTTACAAAGTTTGTGAACTTGATTTCAGATAAATCCATACATTTCAAACTCCAATGGCTGCTAGGAAGCAAGGTTTATTAGCTCTGTTTGATGTTGACGGAACTCTCACGGCTCCGAGAAAGGTATCTAAATTTTCAATGCTGTTGAACTGAAAATTATATTTCATTTTTTATGTGCTTCTGTCATTCAGGGGGCAACACCACAAACGTTGGAGTTCATGCGGGAACTGAGAAAGGTAAATGGCGTTTGTCATTGTAAATGAGTGATCTTTGAAGTGTTTTCTTACAATTTGATTTAAGTTTTGTTCAATTTGTAGGTTGTTACAGTTGGAGTCGTCGGTGGATCTGATCTTTCTAAGATATCAGAGCAGCTTGGGAAGACAGGTTTGTAGAGTCTATGATTCCAAAGCTTGTGTGTAAATTTATTGCTTTCTACTTTACAGTCGCCAATATTTGTTTCTGAGCTTTAAACTATGTTTTTGTTAATGCAGTTATTGATGACTATGATTATGTGTTTTCTGAGAATGGCCTTGTGGCTCATAAGCATGGGAAATTAATTGGCACACAGGTACTTCACGGCATGAGCCCTGAAACTTGAACTAGGTCCAGGGCATATGTTAGCCTTAATCTGAAGCGTCAAATAGCTTTTTATGAATTATTGATGTAGAGTACCCTGATGGTTTGTGTACTTTTCCTTTTTCTAGAGCTTGAAATCATTTCTTGGAGAGGAAAAGCTCAAGGTAAGATACCCCCCTACTAAGTGTGATGACTCTTTGATAACATGTTTAGAAAATTAATAAATAGGTTTATTCAGGTTAAAATATGTGTTATACCATGACAATATGCAGCTTCCGAGCTTTTTTAAGTGGTTTTTGAATGATATGCTCTTGTAGTCTTACTGGTACATGGAATTTGTCCTTTTTTTTTTTTTGATGAAGTGGAAAAAAATTGTGCAGGAGTTCATAAATTTTACTCTTCATTACATTGCTGACTTGGACATTCCAATTAAAAGGTGAGCCGTTAGTGCATCAGAGCCTGATTATTAATTTTCGGGTAAAGTTAAACTATCTATTCTTTTAGCTGCACAGCTGAATATAACTTTTTTTTTTTAATTGGTTCAAATTATAGGGGAACTTTCATTGAATTCCGAAGTGGGATGCTTAATATTTCACCAATTGGGCGAAACTGCAGCCAAGAAGAAAGGGATGAGTTTGAGAGGTATGACAAGGTAAGAAAATTCTGTTCCTTTTTTTATCTGAAAGCTTATGCTAGTCTATATTTATGTAGTATAGATTACCTCTTTGACAATATTTTTGCTGGTTTACACCGTTCACAACTGAGGTTTCAGATTCACAATATACGGCCAAAAATGGTATCTGTGCTTCGGGAGAAGTTTGCTCACCTTAACTTGACATTTTCAATCGGAGGACAGATAAGCTTTGATGTGTGTTGATATTAAATCAAGTTTATGGTTCAATAACCTTTGAACTTTTTACTTTTAAGGTAAATTGGAAGGATGGCCAGTTGAATCTAGATGACCTGTGTAACAGGTGTTCCCCCAGGGTTGGGATAAGACATACTGCTTGAGGTACCTTGACAACTTCAATGAAATTCACTTCTTTGGGGACAAAACTTACAAGGTTAGCTTCTGTGCTTGCTCATTTGTTTTGTGCTTGCTCTTCCATCTTTATGTCTATGCTACTCAACCTTCATTTTTTATGCTTTTGATGATATTTTTCTCTTTTATGTCTATGTTATCAATAAATCATATTTTCTGTGGCTTTGTCGTTTTAGTCTGATGATGTCTTAATGTATCTGTTGGAAGTTGGAACTAATAAAAGAGCTTGGGTGTTTTGTTTCAGGGAGGGAATGATCATGAAATTTATGAATCCGAGCGAACAGTGGGTCACACAGGTCAGCTTTACATTTTAACTACAGTCTACTTATTGGTTACACAGGTCAGCTTTACATCCTAACCAAATGGTTGCCCAATTGAAATATCATTAGAACTGGTGATGATGTTGACGCCAATAGCTAGTGTATGTAAAAGTAGTTGTATCCTTGGACACAAAAGAAATGACCTTAAATAGCTTTTTCCACCAAATGCCAAGTAAAACAGAATAGAGTTATTTCTTGTGTGGTTACTCAAGATAGGATGATCTCATTTCTATGGAATTTCCAATGGACAATTGTTGCTGCAACAATGCTTTCCATTACTTATATTATGGTATTATGATATCCATTGTGGGGTTCCCCTTTTTGCAGTTACTAGCCCTGACGACACTATGGAGAAGTGTAAAGCCCTCTTCCTGGCGCAACCATGAATTTGGAAGAACTTATATGAGTCTACAAATACGAGAGACTAATTTGTATTTCTAATAGGGGCAATTCAATGTAATTTTATTTGATCAATTTAGAAGACGTGCCAATTGGTTGCGTTGTATTTGATGTATGAATAATTGAATACGTTGCACCTGTTTGATAGGCGGGGTAAGTACTTGCATTTTGGATGTGGGTGTGCAAAATCTCCATAAAAAACACGGGAGCAGCAGCAAAAACTTACAACGGAGAGCCATACTATATCTTTTAATAATCCAATTAACAAAGTTTTGCAAATTTTCTTTTTATATTTTTAATTTATCCAACTGATAGCAAACTAAAGACGCAACCATGTCCGTGGGCCGACATGCTTAATTTTAAATCTGTTAATTTCCATCGAAGGGCTTGAACTGTAGCCCACGGTAGCACGCGCACCGCTAAGAGCCACCCTCTCCACTCTTTAGTGCTTTAGTCTCTCTCACAGCACGCGTTGATTCCGCAGCCACATTAGCTGATCATTCATGGCTACTGAATCGGGGGATCATAAACCAAGGTTCTTCGTAGCAGTGCACGTGGGCGCCGGGTATCACGCTCCTTCAAACGAAAAAGCCCTAAGGTCCGCCATGAAACGTGCTTGCCGCGCCGCCGCTTCTGTTCTTGGCAAGGTCTTTCTTTTCTTTTCTTATTACCAATCATTCCCTCTCTACTCTCGAAAGTTCATTTGAATTAAAGATTTTTTTTTTCGGGGGGGGGGGGGGGGGGGTTGAACTTGTTGGTCTTTCAAATTAGGGCTCTGGTGGATGCATAGACGCTGTTACAGCAGCAATTCAAGTGTTGGAGGTGATAAAATAAACTATTCTCCTCTGGAGTGTTTACTTCCCTTCTTAATTTTGTACTTTAAAAAAGTTGATATTGTTTTGGAGACATATAATTGATTTCTTATAGATTCTGCAAATTTTCTTGTGGTTCCATATTTTACTTTATCGAAGGACGATCCAAGTACAAATGCAGGCAGAGGCTCCAATTTGACGGAAGATGGTCATGTGGAATGTGATGCAAGTCTCATGGATGGTGATTCTGGAGCCTTTGGAGCTGTCGGAGCAGTGCCAGGTATTTACTAGACAGTTATTTTTCATTACTTAAAATCTTATTGGCCGACCTGTCTGCTGTTACCTACTCCTTTGGGGTTTTCACTTTTATTTGTACTCAATAGTTTCTTAATTTCATAAGCTGTAGACCAGGTGTCTGGAATGCTATCCAGGTTGCTGCTTTCTTGGCCAAGGAGCAAATGATGGGCCCTTCATTGTTGGGCCGAATCCCTCCCATGTAATGATTACTCAACCTTGCTTCTCTTTAAATCTCTTGGACAATTATTTTGTGGCAACCCATTTCCTCTTCAAAGCATTGCCTTTTCCTTTTTCCCATTTGAGTTTTGTTTGAAAGCCAACATCTGCGGTGTGTATTTTGAAATTTCTGACATCGAATGGTTTTTAATGTTGAGGCAGACATGGAGAGCCATTATCATTCAATGAACAGCTGTTGAAATGATATTGTATAAAATGAACTTTATTTTCTCCCTAGTTTAAGAAGCATTCTGTGTTGTCTAGGTTCTTGGTGGGCGAAGGTGCCCGTGCATGGGCCAAATCCAAAGGCATTGCATTACCAGCAACTATAGCTGAGGCAGATGAGGTATCGTTAGTTTATCTACTTTGGTTCTGATAATTGAAAAGTGCCTTTTTCTGTGCAATAATATTTCAGTCAAAATATCTTCTTGTATATCTTAGGATGATGGCTATATTGCACTTCTTTTTTTATTTTTTATTTATTATTATTTTTTTATTTTTTGTAGTGGCTCGCGACAGAGAGGGCAAAAGCACAGTGGAGAAAATACAAATCAATGCTTGCTGATGCTGAAGCCAAGACTGATACCTCTGCTGAAGGACATTCTTGTGTGGCTGAAGAGACTGCTGTTTCATCTGGATTTTCTTGTGAGCCCTTAAAGCGGAATGGTGGCAGCCAACTATTGATACCTCAAGTTCTGGAAGAGGACAGTAACATCATGGACACAGTTGGAGTTATTTGTGTTGACTCTGAAGGGCATTTAGCATCTGGTGCCTCAAGTGGTGGTATTGCATTAAAGGTAATGGATTAGATAAGTCTCAAATCTTTTCATACTATTATCATCTGGCTATCAGATGAAAGCATATCTTTTCTCTCTCCTCTTTTAAATCAGGTTAGTGGGCGTGTAGGATTAGCAGCTATGTATGGTTCAGGTTGTTGGGCTTCCTGTAAAGGTCCCTTTGGAGCTCCATTCATTGTTGGATCTTGTGTTAGTGGTGGGGGAGAATACTTAATGAAAGGATTAGCTGCTCGGGAATGCTGTGTCTCATTATCGCTGTATGATCAATCTTCAAGCTAACATTTCTAATTCTTCATTAACACCTGTGTTTTTGGCAGACTTCTTTTGTGCTTAAACTGCAGCCCCCTTTATATTTTTGATGATTGTGTTGACCTGCCAAAAAAAGGAAAATTGGATAATTATTGTTCTGATTGGCATTAATAAATTCTGCTTTTTGTTGTTTTACCTTCTTTTCCCATTAAGAATGTTTGCATATGATTACTTCATCTGTTTATTTAGTTTTCCATATATATGTTACCTGATTGTACTTATGGGGTTGCAGAGTCAAATGTTTTTCCTATTTGAATGTATGTATTGTCAACTATTGCTCTATTTAATATTATGAAACTTGAGCTTTCGAATTATGTCTGATGTTGAAATGTTTTTGGAATCTTTCAATCTATTCAGGAGGCAAAAGTTTTATCTTAAGCGCTGTATATATACAAATGTATTTAGTTGCCTTAATTTTCTATCCTAAATGCCTTTTCTTGTCTCTGAAGATTTTAGAAACCTAGCAAGTTTTGCTTCCCTCGAATCCTCCTCCCCTGCCCCTCTTTTCTTTTATAAATGCTGAGTTGGTGTGATTGACAAGGTCATCTGCTTTCAGTTCAGAAGCTGGTCCTGCCTCTGCATGCATGAAAGTTTTATGCCCTATCGTCCAAGAGAGCAGTCGAAATGGTACTGATAAAAGTGCAGGAATATTAATGGTGCAGGCTGATGCTCCTGCGATGGTGAGCACCTTTGCTGAAAGTTTTGTTGTCAGTGTGGTCATCTTAACTTACTTTTGTCCGATAGGTTTCAGGAAATCCGCCAAAGCTGAAAGCAATAGAAATAGCAGCTGCTTATTCTTCATTGTCTTTTGGCGTTGGATATTTTGGAAGCTCTATGAAAAGTCCCAAGGTATCACTGTCTGTTGAGTCTCTATAGTTTCAAGACCTAACAGCACCTTCAATTTCGCATGAGATGGGACTGATTAAATTTTTCTTTTCAAAGAAAAATAAGTATACATCCTACCAAGAGTAAAGAATAGCAATCTAAAAGTTCATTCCTTACCAGTATAGGTGACGGACAGTTTACCCTGCTTAGTTATCTACATATCAATATAAATGAGAACATCTGTAATTATCTTCTTATCTTGTAACATAAAATGCAGCCTCATCTTTGTGCAGTTGTTGGTGTCAGTTGATTACTTATTATTTAAAAAAGTAATCTAAGTTAATCTTTTCTTGTTCAATTTATATTCCAGGTCTCGGTTCTCCGTCGTACAAGACCACAAAACCAAATTGGGATAGACCATTTTGAAGCACGAATTGATCTTTCTGAGAAAACAGTACAATGATTGCAATCTTTTAGTGGTTCTGGATTTCTGATTTTGAATATTGAAAGAAAATGTTTTGAAGTTGTCCACGAACAGTGAAGAAGCCTGCAGATTATCATGTGTTTATAATGGAATGGGGCTTGTATTTCTGTGCAAGGGCGGAAAGATGACTTTGAAAATTCTATAGAGGAAATTTGAGTGACACATGCCACAATTTATTCTTTTCTACATGAACATAAACAGTCCAACTGAACTGAGTGCAAGAAGAAATCAAGGGGTAACGTATTTAAAATTACGAGACTATGGAGGGCTGGAAGGCCAGTACATAGAACTGGCCTACAGATGAGCTTTTGAAAAGGAAAACCTCCCTTCGATCCTTATGCTCGTTCTCGTTCACAGCAAAAAGTGAAAAGGAACCATTTCCCTCATTTCATCGTCATTGACAAAATATTTCAACCAACATAATCAGTGTTAAAGAAAACCAGCCGGTTTGCCGGATTTTGGCTTCAGAAGGCTGTGACATAAACCTAGAGCTACGTAACCTCCACTGACAAATAATCCACGGGCTTTATGACAGGATTCGAATCCTTTGAACTCTACTTTTAAGACTCTTGTATTTATATGACATGGCTGGATTTCAGAATTTGTTGCCACAAAAGATGAGGCTCAAACTGATACAGAGACAGGATCAGCAGTATCTGGATCTGAAACTTGAATTTGAATGGCAGATTTCCTACTAGAAGAATCATCTTGAAATCTTGTAGAGATCACTGGAAATTGTGTACCCTCTTCGCAGAACTGAGAGTATTAGAGAGCAGCATTGCTATAGTCATTGGACCAACTCCTCCAGGAACTGGAGTGATAGCTGAAGCAACCTCACATGCCTCTTCGTAGCAAACGTCTCCAACCAACTGGTAACCTCGGGGACTTTTTGCGTCCTTTACAGAGATGCACATACACAAAACCAGTCATTGACAAGACATGGTCCGAGAAGCAAGCATAAACTAAGCAAAAGCCAAAATATACATGCGCCTATAGGCATGCATGATAGAGAAGGGAGAGGAGAGAAAATGGAGAAATATTATTGAGAGAAAAAAAAAAATTGCTAGACTTTATCACAAACCAACAAAAAAGTTTCCTCACCTCCACTGGGTTTA
Source organism: Aegle marmelos (assembly GCA_030449875.1). Classification (NCBI taxonomy): domain Eukaryota; kingdom Viridiplantae; phylum Streptophyta; class Magnoliopsida; order Sapindales; family Rutaceae; genus Aegle; species Aegle marmelos. The sequence goes on from JASUUL010000115.1 coordinate 1,930,318, forward strand.
TTCCAACATCAATTATGACTGCACCAGGTTTTATCCAGCTCCCCCTTACCATATTCGGTTGCCCTACAGCAGAAATTATGATATCGGCTTGTCTCGTAATCTCCTCAGGGTTCTTAGTTCTGGAATGGACAATACTAACAGTAGCATCTTCCCTCTACAAACAGATTTAGGGAAAGAGATTTGAAAAAAAAAAAAAAAAAAAGAGAGGAAAAGAAGAAGAAGAAGAAGAAGAGAGAACCAGGTGTTATTGTTAGAAAGGAGAGGAAAGCCAAGCCAAGGAACTACTTTCTGAACATTGAAATACAATATTGGGGTAAAAGAGTATTACTTGGAGCAACAAAGCAGCTGGCATCCCAACAATATTGCTTCGGCCAATCACGACAGCCCTTTTTCCTTTGATATCAAAGCCATATCTATGTAACAACTCTATGCAACCTTTAGGCGTACAAGGAATGAACAGTGGTTCTCTACCTCGCATGGCTAGACGGCCAATATTCAGCGGGTGGAAACCGTCCACATCTTTCTCCATGCTGACAGCATTTAAGATGCTCTGCTCATCCATATGCTGGAAGAAACCAACGAAATGAGTAACAGCAATAGGAAGGTAGCTTTAATCTCAATGAACACAGAAAAATTAATGTTTGCATTGGAAACATACACGAGGCAGAGGCAACTGCACGAGGATGCCATGAACTGAAGGATCATCATTGAAGCCTGAAATATGCTTGAGCACTTCTTGTTCAGAGGTGTCCTCAGGTAAATGAACTTCAAAAGAATTGATCCCCACAGATTGACAAGCTTTTTTCTTGTTGCGAACATAAGTTGCAGAATCCTTTCTATCTCCAACAAGAATAACAGCTAACCCAGGTACAACTCCAATCGCATCCTTCATCCTGGAAACTTCAGCAGTTATCTCATCTCTGATTTGCTTTGCCACTGCTTTTCCGTCAATAACCTTGGCGGACGCGTCACTAGCCATGGTTGCTGAACAAGACACTAACCAAACGGGTAAAGATAGGAGTATCAAAAGTATATCATATTCATCAAAAGAATGATAAAGAGTATATACAATGAAACCAATTCAGATACAAAGCATTGAAGAAGTAAACTAAATGAGAGGACGAAACCATTGCAAGCAACAAAAAATCTATATAGCTGGCAACCAGCCTCATTGCAACCAAACACACATTAAGTGCAGATACGATAAGCGACCTAAAACCTAACATAAAATATCGTTGTAAAATTGAAGTCCTGATTATAGAAATATATATATTTCCTAAAGGGGAAAAATACAAAAAAAAAAGGTTCGAATATACCGTTAATAACAGGAAGAGATGGTGAGGGAGAAGAGTGGACGGTGAGGGTGGTACGGAGAGAAGCAGGAAGAGAAGGTCCCACCCCCACATGATGACGCCGCCGAGCAAAAAGAGCGCCTCCGCCGCAAAGTAATCGGCCTCGGCCGAAAGGAATGAGCCGAGACGTCGTGGAAGAAGAGCAGTCAGCAAATATCATCGACCCCGAACCACCCATTCGAATTTTTTTACAACCCGGCTTCAGTAGTTTGCTTGCCGTTTGCTTTTTCTTGTGGTTTGTCTATGCAATAAACTAATAATATAACTAGGGTGCGAGAGCATCACTGTCACTGGTTCAGTGCGCGCACAGGCCCGCCCGAGAGAAAGTAAAGGCAAAACGGTGCGTTCATACTTGCCTGATAAATTAAGCGCATTCTGCGAGCGTACGTGACTGAAGTTTTTGCCTACTGGGTATACGATCGAAAAATCATAATATTTTTGTTATTTTTGAAAAAAATTTTATTCATCATACGCCATAAATTTATTTTATAGCCACAACTTTTTCATATTAAAATTTTAGCCAATGTACCTTAATACTAAACAAAACAGAGACTTAATTTAATTATTTATGTCGGGAGTCTTGATCAAGAATTTGAATCGAATCAAAATTGTAGTAAAATGTATTGAGCTACTTAATGTCATTCATATGTATCAAAAGCTTTGAATTAATATTAATTATCAATTTTTTAAAGATAAAAAGGCAAAAAAAAAAATCTAATAATTGACTATGTTGATGGGTTATGATATTTTTAACTCAGTTTTGACATAATTTTTAATCATTAATTTTAATTTTTAATATCTACTATTAAATTATGCAAGAATGTTAACCTTTTTTTTTTGTTTAATTAACAAAATTAAGCTATCCAGAGGATGAATCCCCAGCGCCTCGCCGAGGCGCCGAAGCCCGTCCAATTGTAAACCCAAGTTCTCAGGTTTTCATTTCCTCCCCGCTAGCTTGCTAATTGATGAAAGCACACGTTTTAACACGAACGAGAACTTTCTGAACATCATATTTCCGAATTATAATATTTCGTTGAGAAGCAAGGCTTCTGCTCATTCTTTTCTTGAGCAAGAGATCCCATCTACTACCACTGCAATGGAACAAACAACAATGTTCTCCTCCCAGACATCTTAGAAAGAAGAATTTACCAGGGTCTATCAAAATTTATTAAAGGAATTGAATAATTGGATAGTTTGTAACTGCCAATTCTTCTCTGGTCTATTTCTGTACAATTTATACCAAAGAAACATGTCTTTCACTATACAGTTTTCCTTTTTTCTGTTTTTCCCCTTTTTTATACCTAGTTTGTCCCGAGAATTTTTTTATATTGCAAGTGTCCCTTCAGCGACTTGGTTTTCATCTGAAGACTCTGACGACTGGGCTTTTGGTTTACTCATTACCCGAGAAAACCCATAACCAAGTGAACTTCCACTTGCTTGACATAGCTGCAAACATAAGAGAAACAACAATTGTAGATACTCTGATGCCAAAAAGTTCATATATCCATTGAGGACAATTATCTAGATCCACAAATTTAAAATCTTACTGAAAAGATTTGAGTACCTCAGCAAGCTCAGACAGGTGGCGAGTTCTAAATTCATTGATTGTTGCTGCAATCTCTGATGCTGGCAGTTTAGCCTAAACACCGAAACAAACCAAATGGTCAGTTAAGGTCACATCTTATCACTGAAATGTCTTTTGTACACTGGATGTAATACAACCATCTCAAGATTTTACTAAAGATGGGTATACTTGTATACGAGTTACCCATTTTTATAAAACCCTTGTGCTTGTTCGACTTGCTATCTTACACCAGATCTAAACACCTTTTCACACTGATAATCATATATTACCTGTGCGAGAACAGCAGCCGCTAACTGCAAACTTGGTTCCAAGGTTTCTGGAACAACCTGGAAATTTTTATACCAAAAGGTTAATTGTCACAGAACTCAACATGTAATGCAGGAGAGGTGATGCCCATGAAAGTAAATTCCAGCTCAAATGGGCAACTTTTGTTTCTCTGTCTTTTCTTTAGGGAAAAGAAATAAAGCTTAATAGAAGAATGTTAAACAGAAAATGGAGGAATCTAGCACTGTACAAAGAAAATAATAAGATGCTAGAAAATTACAGCTGTAGCCCCAGCCTTCTCCAAATTGAGACCATGGTCAACATCATGAGCACGAACAAAAGTCTTGACATTTGGGAAATACTTGCTTAAGGCCCAAACAGTTCTATAATTTGCACCAGGTGTATCCAAGGTTATTGCTGCAGCACATGCTCTTTCCGCACCAACTTTATGGAGGACCTAATCACCCAGTATGAAGCACATCAAATATTCATCAGCAGGTAAGCATTTTGACATGACTTACTATATTTTACCTCTCGACTTCCTGCGTCTCCAAAATAAACAGGAAGATCCAAGGCACGCCCAATCGCCACTCTATCACTGAAACAAAGGAAATACCAATTTAACACATCTTGGAAACGTACGCACTTGATAATTCTGGAAAGCAAAAATTACTAACTGTATAGATCCATCTAAGAGAACCAAAAAGGCATACATAATACTTTTACACCATATACACACACTGTCAGTATCTGGTGAGTGATACTTTCCTCTGGGTAGGAAGGGGGGGAAAAAGATAAGCCATGGATTGGTTTACCTCCGCACATCAAGAGCAACAAATGGAATCAGTCGCTCTGACAGAAGCTGAGCAATGATCTGGAAAATAAACCAGAACTGTTACGTTCAAATATATGTATCACGCCATAAACTAAGAACAGATTCACCCTGTAGATGCTGTTAACCTAATTCATCAAATAAGAGAGGAAGTCCAATCAATACCTGGCCAACACGTCCAAATCCACATAGGATAATATGATCTTGCAAATCATCAGTCTGTAAATAAAATTGAGCCCAGATATACGTCAGTTGAGAATGATTTTTTAACAATAACCCAGTCAATCATACAAAAAAGTTGAAATTCAGCACATGAACAAGTACGGCTACAATTATAGCACAGGACAATGAGAAATGTAAATAACTTGGTATAGAAGAAATATTAATCCTCCAGTTAAAATCAAGGTGCTACAATTATAGCACAGGGAAATGATAAAAGTAAATAACTTGGTATAGAAGAAATATTAATCTTCCAGAGCATCATCAAGGTGATAATGAGCCGCATGATGTCACATGGCAACAACAACCTCTTTCATAGGATGAAGGTTATAAATAATGCAAACCCTACATACAACAGGTGGCGGACATGGAATGAACTTGTTTGAGGTACAGATCTTCATTGAGGGCGCATAATCTGATTCTACGAAAAAATAATAATAATAAAAAAGAGACTCACTTCACTATTTCCGTATTCATTATAGATACTGAAATCAGGGATTCAACCATAATACAATCATGTTTTAAATTGAGTTAGACATCTAAACTTTATACATCTGTTAGAATTTTCAAATAATTCAACTCTAACATTAGAGAGTTCAGTTAGGATTTCAACTTTAGTTGGAGTTTTCAAATTCTGTGTAAAAAGTTTTAACATTTGTGTGTCTGTAACATTACACGTATGCATATTAGCCAATCTCATGAAATCCTCTAACTGAAATTTAAGCAGTGACTATTTGAGAAGGAACTAATTCAATTTACTAAACGTGACCAAGTAAGACATTTTCATCAATTCTTTTGAACAAACCGATCAAGAAGTTGTAGACTTCTGCCATCTGAAACCAAAAGGTACCCACCCTCAAATTAAAGACTTGTCCAAGCACATAAAAACAATTGAACCATGCCACAGTTAAGGAACTTCTTTTTTATCATTTTCTGCTGCAACTATGAAATGGAAAGAATGAGAGACAAGAAGTATCTTTTCACATTTCAATTGCTTTAGGACCCAAATGTTGCCCAAAATTATTATAGTTGCCCAATTAAGATTATATAGTTAACTGATGACAATACTTCTGAATAGAAACTCATCATATCCATCCATCTATCTGTTATTAAATCAAAATACTACCAATAATGATCTAGATTTCTGTTTCTGAAGGTATATAATTCTTCAAAGCTCACTAAACTTATACTTTAAGCATTTTACCTCACTTTCAACAGGTAATAAACTTCGAACGTCATGCTGCTCAAAGCGAGAAGCAATTAACTGGCCTCCAGCAGCTAGCCATGGTGTAAGGGCCATTGAAATTCCCACAACAAGAAACAGCAGAGATGATAGCTGAGAAGACATTATTCCCTGGAGAAAAACCAATTAGCAAAGTAGTACTTCTGCAAGTAACCAGTTAACAACTTTAGCAGTAATTTTGCAATTAACAACAACTGTTCCTGACTATAACTATTTAATTCAGAAACGCAATTTTGTCCCTCATTTTCCTCTTAAATAAATTGACTTTGCTTATCTATCTGAAATATGTATAATTTTTAAAAAATAATAAAAAAATCATTGTAAGCTCTAGGTAAACTGAAATACCATTGGGAATCAAGAAAACTGAGTGTGGTCGCAAACAAACCTGATTAACAGCTTCACCAAAAGCCACAAATGCGAACTCTCCACCTGGAGCAAGAAGGAGACCAGTCCTAATTGCAGATATCACTGAAACGCCAAAAAGTCTACCAACTAAAGCAACCAATATGGTCTTGCCACCTATTAAAAGTCCTAGTGCCACCGTAATGACAGGAAAATTTGAAAGAAGAAGTTTTGGATCAATTGACATTCCCACCTGTAAACCAATAAAAATATTGCTGTTAATTGGATAGAAATCGGACAAACAAAATTACCAAGTATTATCATATTCTCATTCAGTAGCATACCAAAGTTAAGTACATAAATAGTGAAAAATGCATTGTCCAAAAACTGGCTCAAATAGCTTAAAGATTATTCAAAGAAAAATAGTAAGCAGGATTTAACATCCAAAATTTCTCTCAGATTATTGTCCCCATGAAAGTAACAATCCAGTAGCCTTATCCTCCTATGGAACAAGATTATAAATTTTAACACAAGAAGTCAGCAAGCATAGAGCTGCAGTTACAAAGATTTACCGTCATGAAGAAGAGACCCAATAAAAGGCCACGATAAGGAGCAATATCAGATTCAACCTGCAAAGAGAATTCAGTTTCTGCAAGGAGTAAACCAGCCAAAAATGCTCCCAGTGCCATGGAAAGTCCAGCCTGCTCCAGAATAGGACAAAGATATGATTCATCATTGTAAGATATACGAGAACAGCAATCAATAAATTGCATTGTTATACCCTGGCTGTAAGGAGACTAGTTCCCAGGATCACAAGGAGCGTATTTGCAGAGAATATCTCCGCATTCTGATTTTCCGCAATTTGCTTATAGATTGGTCGAAGCAGCTGCAAAATCGCATAAAGAGAACATAAATTCACATGCCAAATTTCACTATTCACCGATGGGCAAAAGAGAATGGGAGACCCCGGAAGTCCCAGAGAATGAACAATCCAGTCCAAAGAAACATAGAGAATAGGGACAAAATTGAGAACTAGCTTTTCCCCATGGCCATGTATTACTGCACCAAGCATGTTTGCCTGTGCTTGACAGTAAAGAACATCGCCCTAAAATGCATATCTCATCATCATGCGCAGATGTAAACTGACAATGAGCTGAAGTTTTATGAAATAGAGCATAAAAACTAACTAAAACTTGGCTAAGGTCTCAACTTATATAAATTTCTGATGCACCAGAAGAATGGAACATAGAAGGTTAGAACACAAAGTCAAAAAGTACTTATGAACAGAATCAAAACAATAATACAGGTTGCCACCGGGACTCAAGAGTACAATGCCAACCTAGAACAAAGTTTCTAATGATTTCTCATCAGACAAAATGGTTGAATAGATCAAGGAATAAAATCACTGACAAGATGTTTTTAGCAAAGTGATTCAAACAAATTGAATGTCAGTATGCATGATGTCTTGGAAATTTTAAAACTTACCAAGCGTCCGCCCGCAATTATGGCTGTGATGGCAACTGCTGCCTTAACAGCAGCCACTCCAAGAGCTTCAGCAATGGCTTGAAAACCAACCTGAAACAATTGCACATTCAATAATTCTGACAGTGGTGGTGATGACCATCACTGCTACCAAAAGAAAGTTAAGTCTAGAATAAATTCTTGACACACACTTCATAGGAAAGAACAACCTTTAGTGCATCATGCTTATAATGGATGGTCCTGGCAGTTTAGGGTTATTTGTAGGCCTTACTCATTCTAATAGAGGGAAATAGGCACATATAACTATCTGCCATAATAACACATGGAAGTGTAACATTGCAGCTTTAGTCCTCAGAAAGAGATAGAAAGAGAGATGCAAACAGTCATTATGGCAATTTTTCCCAGATAAAAATAGTAGTTTTCAATTTCTGTTCAGTCAGATGCAGTTTGTATCTGAATCCACTGCTTCATCTTACCCATCCAACTCTTTCTTATGAATGTTTTCACATAATAAATATTAATGCATTTTCTCATTTAAATCAATTCTTCAATAACTTTTCAGTGAAACCAATTTATATGAGCACTCCTAAGCAATGGAGGACCCATGCATTCTAGGAAAAATGATAGGTGTAAGCCGCAAGAACAAAGGACAAAATGAAATATACTGATTGGATGAGACAGGTATTTACAATATTTATTGGCTGATAGCACTTTCGATGTAGCTCATTAGCAATCTTAATTCCAGAAAACCTTAATCACTTGTAGTTATGTGCACAGAAACTCAGAACTATGTGCAAGCAAAGGAACAGTTGCAGAAAAAAAGTGATCACAACATTCACTAACTTATGAAAGAACAAAAAGAGAAAGAAAAGATAGATTATTTGTAATCTTTACCCCTCCTTTGGAAGAATTTGGTGAAATAAGAGGAATGAGTATTAGCAAAACCACAACAGCCAAATCCTGAAGAATACAGAAGGAAGAACAGATATTTTTATTAGCACATTTCCACATAAAACAAACTATAACAAAGATATTTTAAATCACCATAGATGAAGGACAGTAGGCAGTAATGCGCAATTAAAAATATTTGTTAAGCTGTATGTGGTACTGAAATTCACTTTTGACATCCAAAGGACACAAATTAATACCCACATTTGTTTAGGATATAAATATTTTACCATATCATGAAGCAGTTAGACTTTTCATTTAGTCCTCAGTACAGATGCCAGTAAGGCACAGTAAAAATCACAAAAGCAGGGGATTTAAATCGATATTTTTTCAAGGAGTTCAATTGGATATATTAACTGTTAAAGAAGCCACAATCCTACAAGCACAATATTTTTTAATTATTTGACCTAAGGCAACCAAATCCCCTCCACACCCATGTAAGCGGTGTTTGAATCCTCGACCTCTTGTTTTTAACACGAGATTTACCACCTCAACTAGAAATTTTGTGAATGTTTTCCAGGTGAATCCTTTTTTTGTTTATTTTAGTAGAGTAACCTGGAAAAGTAAGACAGAGAATGTAGCACGGCCATGGCGTGATGTGCTCTCGCCTCGCTCCTGTAAAACCTGCAACAAGATCCATGAAAATTAAATCAATTGTATGACAAAAAAGGTGTAAACTAATAATCATTTGCATTCTTGACTGGCAGGTCCACTACAAAAATGGCTAGAGAACAAGCTCTTCTCCAACAAGGAAAGTCTGAGAAAGCCATGGGCCAAGGACCTTCCAAGTTATTAATCATAGATCATTCAACAGGTAGTCGATTTTGAAGATTTTGCAGTACCATATATATTTTACATTTGGAATATGAGATGAAGGTAAAATGACATAAACTCGATTGCAGCACAAACAAGTTCCTAAACTACTTAGAATCAAGATACAAAATGTCCAAATATTTTATATATTTCAGTTCTGTTCCTTCTCCAGAAAAAAAAAAAAAAAAAAGGTGATGCACAAAACAAGTTAATATACCAGAAATCTGAAGCAACAACAGTTCATAACAAGTACCTGCAGGACAACAGCAGTAGAAGACAGTGCCAGGCCATTTCCTATGACTATTGATGCAGGACCAGGCAGCCCAGAAACGAAATGTGCAACCAAGCCAACCACCACTGCTGTCACCAGGACCTGCATTATGTGCATTAAATATCTATAATTAAAAAATTGATCAACGGGACCTGACAAAATAAACAGATATGATAAAAGAAATTGGAAGTTTCCCAATCACCTGAGCAGAGCCTAATCCGAAAACATATTTCTTCATGGAACTTAGCCTTTCAACAGAAAGCTATAAAATGAAAAACATTTCTGAGTTAGCTTTCCGTATTATTGTGAGAATAATATAGTAAGAAGAAGGAATGTAAAAGAAAATCACCTCAAGGCCAATATTAAATAGCAAGAAAACAACTCCAAATTCTGCTATTGCCTTTGTTCCATGCACATGACGGATTATAGAAAGACCATAAGGCCCAATCAAGATGCCAGCAGCCAAATAGCCAAGAACAGGACTGCCTAAACGTACAATAAGTATATTACTAAAAAATAAAATCAGGATTTGATTTAAAGCAAGAACTCACTGTCATAATATTGATCAGGATCAAGGCGGCACCAAAACATTTAACCGTACAATATTTCAGGGAAATTTTTTATAAATAAGGAGAATGGAATATATGCGGCAAAAGTTCAAGCACCATTTAATAACAAAATTTTCATTTTGGAATATTCTGGAACTACAAACACATAAACTATACAAGCATGTTATTAAAGAATAATAAATTTAATTACCTCCAGGAATTTTCTGAAATACAGGCACAAAAATTACACTTGCAAGAAGTAACCACAACACATCAAAGAGAGAAGCTTCCTCCTCGTTTATCTAAGAGAATTCAAAGTTAAATCAATTAAGAAAGAACTATCATATTGCACTTATGATCCAAGGCAGAAAAAGTTAATGATACATGAAATTGCATGCCTCTTGCTCAGGAAGCATATCCAGCAGCTTTTTTACTCTCTTAGGAAGTTTCTTAATTTCTCGGATTAGAGGCTTTGCATTTGAAGAAACTTCTTCAATACTTGTGGTAAGAACATCTGGTTGTTGAAGCTGCAGAGAGCTCCTCTCTGCTTCATTAGCATAAAAGGCAACCCTGTGATCCATTAAGCATCTGTTTTTCAATATCAAGAAGGCCCCTCTAAACTAAATGTCACAATCTAATATATCATATATGAAACAAATAATAGAATTATGTAGTAACACCTTTCAGACGAGCTAAGGAAATGAACTTGAGACATCGACAATAGGAATTTACACCAGCAAAATCGAGCAATAAGTTAATAGGAAAATAATGATAGATAAATGCTTCAACGGTTGTCAAAGAAGGTTGGTGTGCTTGTGAACTACTTTCAAGTGAAGCACTTCTTTTCCTCCAAGTTATAAGGAAAACTAAAATGAACTGCAATATCAAATGATGCATGTAGCACAAACTTAATATCATTCAACAATGACATGATTAATGAACTAAAATCAATAATGAATTTTTACAAAAATATATAGAAACAAAGAAGTAGCAACAGATTGATACATACCCTGCTCCAAAGAGTAAAAAGCCAAGAACCAGCTTAGGGAATTGCTTCCTTGCATATTCCACAAGCCCCTGGAAAATTGATGCTTGTGTGGACTCAGTACCCTCCACAACAGAAGAGAAGAATGAAGCAGAAAAGAAACGAGAAGATCTTTTCTGCAATGTCTTTGGAGCATTAACGGGTGAACTCTCCCTAGTAATATCTTTCTGCATTTCTTGCTTTTTCGTTTGAATAACATTTGTTGACTTTTCTTCTTCCGCTTCAGCTTCTTTAAGAGAGTCTAAATTCAGCTTTCCATACTCCTGATTGTTCAGTTCATCTGATTGGTATAATTCCTCAGAACTCTGGCTGACTTTATCCCGCAGAATATCAAGTGAAGACTCGCTGATTGAATAGTCACCATTAACTGGCAAATCTATGTCTCTTTTAACATTAACATCATCAGTGCTGCCTGCCTTCTCTTCGACTGCAGCCTCATCACCTGATACGTAACCTTTGGTTCTTTCAGAGATATCAACAGAGGAATTGGGGAGTGATTTCTCTGCTCTCTGTAATGCAATTTCAGCATCATTCACACGTTGCGTAGCCTCTAGCTCAAAAGCAACAGCTTGCTCTGCTAATAACATAATGTTTGAGACATCCTCCTCGGCTTTCAAAGCATTCATCTGAGCTTTCTCAGCAATCTCATTTAATCTATCCACTTCCTTCTGCAACTCTTCCTTCTTACTCTGCAACCGTCTCAATTCTGTCTCACAATTTGCTAAATTTGCTTGACACTCCTTGATATCATTTTCAGCAGCCAAAAGAAGTCCACCCTCTTCTTTACCATCACTTTTGGCATCATCCTCTGTAGAACCTTCTGGATAATCATCCTCTCGTTTTGCATCTTGTATTGACTCAACAGCCACCCGAAGCCTTGCCTCAGCCAAAGAAAGAGCCATTGTTGCTTTTTGAACAGCTTCTTTGGCTACGCACTCCTCATTCACAATTTCGTGAACCATATCAAGTGTGAAATTAACATCATTCCAAGCATTAGCTGCTTCATCCTTCAACGCTATTGCAGCTTCTGATATTCTCTGAGCCTTCTCCTCAAACATGGTACTATTCAGCTGTGCAACTTCCAATTCTTTCATTGCATTCATCAACAATTCTCTCAATTCGTCAGTCGTAGGTGCTTGTACATCTTCTTTTGTTTCTCTTTCTTCTTCGCCATTTGCCTCTGGACCATCACCATTTTCAGAAAACTCAACATTTCGGCCGTTTCCATCAATAAATGCTAAAGAATCATTACCTTGACATGTTGGACGATCTCCCCTTGACAACTTTGAAAAATCATCAAAACTACGAAATAAAGACTTACAGGTGTACAAACCCAACAAATTAGCATCGGAGTTTCCTCTAAAAACCCAACTTGATTTTGAACAGCCAGCATATGAAATACTTTTCCTCAAGTTTCTCAGGGACTGGGTTTTTGAAATAATCCTCCGATTGGAAACATCATAACCAAAACCTCCATATCTAAACCTTGAATTAATTAATCTATCGGAAATTCTGTAACTCGTACCCTCAAACACATTAGGCTGCTGTAAACCAAAAGCAAAACCCATTTCTCTAAGCCAGTCAATGGAGTCCAATATTTATAGAATCAGGCTCCCGTACTCTGATTGGCATACATCCAAACACCTGGTGAAAGTGAAATGAACAAGTAGAAAAACCCACTGGGTCAATGCGAATCTTCTTAACTTAAAATGTCAGGAACCTTCACCCAAATACAATAAATAAATCGAAAATAGATATTAAAATACTCGAAGAAAAACACGATCTGGCGTATACACACTATACAGAAGGAAAGTGCAGTTACCAATCACGAGGAGCGAGATGGTGGCTGTGGCCGCGGCTGGAGCTGATAAAGTCGACGGGGCAGCTGTGAGAAGAGTTAGGAGCCAACAAAGCATGTAAACGAATTTTCTATAACATTTCTCTCTTTCAGCCAGCCTTCAACAATCAGAAGCGAGAAATTAGAAATTAGAAATTAGAAATTAGAAATTATTTTGATTTGGATACTTTATTTCAGTTGTGAAATGAAATTACAAGAATGGCCTTTCTGTCAGTAAGAGATTCGTAAGTGCCCCAGGATATTCCAGTGATAGGGTTTTATGTCCACTCCCATTTGAGCTTCGTGAGAAACAATCCGTTTGTCACAGGCCTCGTTCCACTCGACCTAGCAGCACCAGGCCGGGGTTGCGCGCGTGAGATTAACATACTGTTCCGTTAAAAATCTGAAGCGGAACGCTGTATTCGTTTGGAAGTCTGTTAGTTGACGACTGGCAAATTGGAGAAAAACCCTGGGCTTGCACTAAAAATTCGTGACAAAAATTAACGGTCACGTGATCTTGATGTTATATTAGCAGTTAGCAACGATCAATGACATGAAATAGACCTTTAGACGCTCTCGAAACTTCTTATAAAACACTATTTTAATTAATATTATTTAAATAATATTTAATTTTATAAATAAAAATTTAATTAAATACTTAAATAACTTATTTTTTAAAATATGTCTTACACCCACTTTATTTCGTAATGCATATTTATATTTTAATTTTATTAAAAATTTTTTTAAAAAAATTATAAGAATTTAAAGGTTTAAAAATAGAAATTATATAATAAGAAGAAAAATTTGAAAGTAAATTATTAAAGTTTATAATCTTTAAAGTTAATTACTAAAGTCAAGCCGCTTTTTTTTTATTTTCTCTATTCGTTAGAGTTTTGATATTTAATTTTTACGTTGATGTTAGATCGTTAAGAACGGTGAGTTTTAAACCTATATATGTTTTAAATTTTTATATTTTAAATTAATTTAAATATGAATCGTGTCATAATAATCAATGATTGGGTTAATATTTTTTGTTACTTGAATATAATTAGACTAAAAAATCTGAGCCCTACCCAACCCATGACTCTTAAATTAGAGCTAAGTTTTACAAATTTCAAGACGGGTCAATCAAATGAAGGCTTAGGTTGGACTTTTTTGCAATCTCTTAATGTAACGACTATCAAAAATCCTTTATACTTTCTTAGTAATATTTATCCTTTTAAATTTAGTTTCTCACCTTTCTTTATCTTCGTATATGCCGCCGATCCTATAAGATTTGACGCAAGAATATGCGTGAAATAATATGCAGTATGCTAGAATACGCAGTTGTAAACTGTAAGCACCAACTGTATCCCGAATTATCTATATCCCATGAAAATGCAACACATGGTAATAAAAATAGACTTTTACATGTATGAGGCTCTGTATGCTCTCTGGTGATGTCGACAAAGTTTAAATGGGTAAAAACAAATTCGCAATTTTTAGAGCGGAACCAGTTATCATCTCAAGAGATGAAAGCAAAACGTGATGCTAGCTCTCATTAATTGGTCCAATACCATTGCCATCAAGTACTTAAACTGGCAATGGTACATACCCTCTGCTTGTAAACTGCGATAGGTGCCGGAATAAAGCCTTAGTAACAGGGGTCAATCACGAAGAATACTTGACCTTTTTCGTCAACACCGCATATGGTATATGCCCCACGCTGCAGGAGAGGAGAAAAGGTATGACATTCGGTTAATAACTCAGCAGCTTGGAATGGGATTGGGGATGCACACTCAACGCTGTTGAAGAAGATAAGGCAGTTACCTCCCTCTTTTTCAAGGACAAATTTTGTATCTGTTGCAGCGAATTCCACTCCCCGACCGTCAAGAGTAAAATGAAATTTCGGTTCAGAAAATGTAACACCAATGACACCGTAAATAAACCTATCTCCTCAGAAATCGCTAGGCCTAAGAAAATACGCCTGAACTATGTTGCAGGTCTTCAAAATCAAAGCCCCACCTTGTATTCATCTGGCAATTTATAAATTATAGCTACACGACTTCAATCGATTCCATTTCGCTCTCCGCGCGACTATATCCTGAGGTTTCATAAATTCAGATACATGCAACTAATCAAATCCTAAACCTTTATGAGTCTAAAATATGAGACTATAAATACTGGCAGCCCCAACTCCCGTATCAATCTCAAAGACTCAAAACCATTAACCGTCAAAGCCCATTTAAGATGGGGACTTTCAAGAAACTGGCAAGATTATTTGACGGATCCCCCTAAGTTACAATCATTGTAACTTAGCAAATTCCTTATTTGACTGGTTACTTACGGTACTCAAAACAAAAAAGCCGACTCTTTTTGTTCTGTCCTTCATCAGCGTGAATAGTGATCAAGTCTTCAGTAGTGCCACCCATTTTGATCAGCTTTCGTACGACTGGTGAAGATCGATACGAGCAACGTTGACGCGTTTGCATTCACAGTAATCAAATTCTCAGATTAGCGCCACTCTAAAGATCTCTTCCGGGTCTAAAGCTATGGTCGATTTCCCATTTTTTACGTGGTACACGGTCGCTTCTCTGGGTAATTTTTGAGCGGGAACAAGAGATCCTTCGTATGATTCCCTGAGAGTTTCATCTCTAGCCATGGCTTCCGTATCATTTTTTGAATATCCGTAAAACCCATTTTAATTTGGATGCCTGTGGGGGAGAGAGAGTGCGTTGAGGAGAGGTGCTACATTGACCGGAAAAAGGTTACAGTTTCCGGTATTGGGTACTTTTAGCTGGTGGATTCGGTTACCGTAATGCATTTCCAGCTTGAATTGTTGTTTCCAGGACAATCTCTAAGGTGATGTAACGTTGAATGCGTGGAAGGAATCAAATGAGCCCGGCAATAATAGAAAATAACAGAAAAATATAACAGAATTCGTGAAATATTTGCCACATATTAATTGCACCACCACAACATCAGCCTCAGTCTAATCTTTTTCTCCATTTTCTGTTAGTGAGTTAGCACTTGTACTGACCATAACTGTAATGGAGACATAGCAAAGCTTCAAAATATCATCGTCGTCACTCAGCTAATTGTACTGTGTACATGGAAATAAGTTGAAGGTCACATGGACCCAGTTGCCAGTTAAACATTTCAGCAATGTACCCAAGACATTGGATCTAGGCAGCCACCTTGTCAGTCAGTCACTGCTTTCAAATACAAACTCGCAAAGTCGAGGGCGCATGCTTCGTTCATTGGCTGCTCTATTTTGGCACCACCAAATTCATACTGCTCAAGCTGCATTAAAGGAAAGAGCAAAATCATACTCTCGAATCCAAGTTAACTTCCACAAATTTCCTATCATTAATTATCAATCATTTCCAGTAAGCAAATGAGGTAACATCGAAAGCAACCACAAAATATCCCTATCCCTCTTCTATCACGAATGAGATAGTGATGACCTCATTATCAGCAGCCAAATTGAGTAATTCAGAAAAGGCATTGAGGTCAATGTCCATGCGTCCTGGTTTGTCACAGTAAAATATTTCGAAACCTGAAGGAATTAGATGAAGTACAGCAATGAGCATGCCTGCAGGCGCCTCGCAAATATAGAGAGATAGCTCATCTTGCGTGTAATACAATGGAAGCTTTGGTAGCGTGACGGATATTTGCCACTGACGCCACGGCCTCTTTCAGCAGAATACTTATATGAGATTCGAGCCCTAAAATGGTGGCAAGAAAGAGAAAGAGAAATCTGGGGAAGAAAATTTTTATTTCTTGATTGAGTGTTATTGTCAAGAGTATGAGTATTTATTTTAAGTATATGCTAAGATGAGACGTTTTTTAATGTTATTGTTACAATTTCCACAAGAAATTTGAATTGAGGAAGCCCAAATCGGAAGTAACAGGTTCATTATACACGAGAAACACAGTTTTTATATGTGCACAAGTCAAATTTGACGGCAACAAATATTTTGGCAACAGTCTAAAGATCTTAATATAGTATATCACATGAATGGTATCAAGGACATAAAAACAAGAAAATTCAAGTAATTTGTGAACAATAAGACAAGAATTTCAATTTGATGAGAAGGTCTTCCACCGGATAAAAACACTTAAATACTCGAAATGGCAGCAAAGAGAAGAATTCATGGAGTGCTTCTCGTACGAATTAAGATTTCTCCTCTGTCTGGTCTTCGGCACCAGATTCATTATCTGGTTTATTCTCAATTTGTTCAGCAGGTGGTGTAGAAGAAGCAGTTCTTTTGTGGCTAGCAGCCTTGAGAACATGGCTATAATTGCCTTTCTCCATGAAGAGCTGAGCAAAGTGATGCTTGCAGTAAAGAACTCCATCAAGAGCAGCATATGATGAGTGTGTGAGAGGGCACCCTCCATGAGCACATCTGAAGCATGTCTTGTGGAAACAATCTCCTTCCATGGTCACCTGTTTCAATCCAAATGATCATGAAGAAAATGAAACTTGAATCTAATCGTCAAAAATTGATCATCAGAAAGAGGATTTAACTTTAACATTTTATGTACTAGATCCAATATGAAACTTTGATTCAGCCTAATTCCTTTGCAAATAATGAAACAAAACAGGTACATGATCAAAGCATTACAAACCTTCTCCAAGGGATACACAGTTTTCTCGCAAGCAGCACATTTATCTTGGGTTCCACTGAACAAGGAGGAGAGTTTGCTGGGTGTTCTATTCTGCTACAGCATCGATATAAAATGGGGGGGGGGGGGTGGGGTGGGGGAATCAGAGTCCGAAGGTGACAAATCCAATTAAGTAGGAGGGTTTGCAATTCCCATGCAAATCTAGCACAAGTGCTTTCATTGTAATGATACATTTAATAGGCATTCAACTACATGCACCTAAATGTACAGAATTAGAGGGCATACCAGCTCCATTTGTTTCTCAGCTTTTGTTCCTGTAAATCATTCAGCAATGAGAAAAGTTATTGCTTGCATAGCCAAAATATAATGTTATGAACATTCGGACGAAACGATGGATTCTTACCGGTCTGAAAATTCTTGCTGAAATTGCCAGATTCCTTGAAAAGTTGCTCGAAATGAGGCTTGCAGTAGAGGACTCCATCCATGGATGAGTAGTTGCTCATCTGGCAACGGTACATTTTTCAAAAATCTGGAAGGAAGGAAAAGAATTACAGAGAAAAAAACAAATACAAAATAAAACATACCACAAGAGTTCCTTTGCAGTGGCTGCATTTGAAGCAGGATTTATGATAAGGCATTCCTTCAAGGGATAACAGGTCAACAACATAAACAGTCTTATCACAAGCCTTGCATTTGTCAAGAGTTCCAGTGAATGCCATTCTTTTTGCCTTCTTCGAAAAAGATCCGAAATTCGGAAACTTTTTGAAGATTTAAAAGAAAGAACGATTAATGTTTCACGTTGGCTGAGTATCAAAAGGGAAAAGGCTGAAAAAGAAAACACCCTAGTAATTGCTTGGTGCCTCAGACAAAGTTAGAATAAACAGAGTCCTTGTTCTATTATACAAAACGGATTTATATCTAGATTAAAATTGGATACTTGCCTTGTCTTGCAATGGTGGAAATTTGATTGCATTGACCTGTAAATGATGGACACGTGATTGGAGATCCCAACATTCTGAGGTAAGTTTGCAATGTTGGCGCTGTGATTGTGGATATAATCCAATAGAATTTGAGTAAAATAAGGTTAGCAATCTGACCATTTCAATTGTAAAACAACTGTTTCTGCTATTAGCTGTGGTTGTAGTTAGGTGTCAACATATACAAATGGCATGTCATGTACGTCAAGACCAACTGTTAAAATCATAATGCAATTAGCAAATGGTGGGTAATAGCTTCAATGTTACATTAATCCGGCAGTAGCTAGCCTAATGGCTCAAAATTAAAGCTGCATTAGGCGGGCGGATTATTGATTGAGTGTTGCTTGATTCATTTGCAACAACGACAATTCGAGTTTGGGATTGCTAAATCGTTTCACTTGCCACAACCATTAAAGGGATATAACGCAATCATTTCGTTAAATTTCCGCTTATAGTGGGTGCAAAAAGAATAATATTTATAGCCATAGGAATCCTTAGATATTTTGGAATAAATTAGTTCTGAAATTTTAATAGGACAAAATACTTATTAGCATATCCAGTGCCGTGACAAATATCCAAAAATAAAAATAGAATAAAAACAAAATAAGATGAAGGAACGAAAATATGATCTCAACATGTAAGATGCCGATACTACAATGGTGCTTGAACCACTAAATCAAGGCAGCACAACTTGCTGGGAAAGGATGAGATCAGATATTGATTTCCCATGCCTATCAATCCTCCTAGAGCAGTTGACACCACCATCTAGAATGTTTCGGACTACCACGTTCAAAGAATGGATTCCTCTGACTTCATAAATTTCTACCTTTACATGTTCATTTACCCACTGGTCTCGGTTCTTCATTGCATCCGGGTCAGGAAATGAAGAGGTATTCAGAAGAGTTGAGACAACTTCCTTCACCCACTGGGGTGTTATGATCATCTTCAGCCTCTCAAAATCAAGAGGGAAATGTGGAATGATGGAGAAATTTAAGTCATTTCCTTTGTCTCCTGCTCTACTGTGGCAAACAGTATAAAGAGGAACCTTCCGGCCAGATGGAGCAGAAGAAAGGCCAGATTCTTGTGATGAACAATCCACAGAAGAATCATTCAGACTTGCTTCTGGCAGCATCAAAGGTTCATGAACATCGGTCTTTAGCAAATTTTCTTCACCAGTGACCTCTTGAGTCATAGAACCTGCTACTTTACTGCACTTTAATCCAGTTTGCCAGAAGACATGTTCCCGACCAACCTGAATGACCATAGAACATTTCTTCTTAAGATACCACGTTCCAATAATTAAGAATTTTTGCCTGACAACTAGAAAAATTTGAATAAGAAGCTTCATGTGTTTTGACAAATGACTAGATGGACTGAAGGTTTAAGCACTGATTTTAGGAAAATAATGATCCAGATAAAAATTAATAGCAGAGACAAATAGAGAGTGGGCAGAGACGGTACCAATTGCTTTTCAAGAATGACTTCTTTTTTGTGCCCAGTGCTGCATAAGAAAACAAATAAGTATTCAAGGACATTAGAAAGAAAAGGGAGGTTGGATCATTCACAGATCATGAAGGCAAGGGAGACGTAATACGACCAAGATAGAAAACTACTTTGAACAAAGTCAAATAATTTGAAACAAACTGGTTTAGATCATGCAGCGAGCAAAATGCTCCCACATTTTTCAAACAGTAAAGGACAAAGAAGCTGATAATAAAATGACCTGACACCACCGCCACCAGCTGGTCCATTTGTATATAAAGCAATGAACTCTTTAGTGAATTGCACTGCATGATCCTTCAATTCAAACAGACCATCCATGCGTAATCTAATATCTTCAGTAGTCCTCCATGATGAAGGATCATCACTGATGCTTGCTGTCTTCAAGCTATCAAGTCCAATTATGTAAGAAAGTATACTGGGATTTATTCCAGGAACCACTTCTTCCATCCATGACCTTACCTAAATTATATAGATGGAAAAAGAAAAAGAAAAGAGAATTACTATCAAATAAAATTAAGAGCCCAATGCAGTTGGATCTGGGAGGTCTCAAGCGGGGACCTCAAGTAGAGAATTAATAATCACTGTTATTCTGAGACATCAAACTGATTAACTAGTCGCATGCTTAAAGAGCCTACCAAAAATTCAGCAGCTCTAGCTCGTTTAACACATTCATGTCCTCCATAGGATATCTCACCCCATCCCTTCCATCCACAGTCCTGAAAAGTAGGAAATTATAACATTAGGAATAGCTTCAGTTGTTAACCAGAATGGTCCCATCAATAGTTATGGAGTGTCATTCATCAAGGTCAACTGTAGTACACTTGTTTCACACAAAATTCTGTATTAGGTTGTAATAATATCTCTGCAATGAATATGGTCAACTAAATTTTTGAAAGACCAAGGGATTTGATATCCATGAAAGTTGATCCTTTTCATTTGATTCATGTTGTCCATAACTGTTAAGTGAAAAGAAGAACTCAAAAATTACCTTTGGAACCAACTGCAAGAGTTTACCAGGCACAGATACAGGAGAAGGGTTTGCTCTACCACAGAGAACTTTATGGCTTGACAATGACTGGAAAGAAACATCCTGAATGTCAATTACCTGCATTGACAAGTAAGAATTCAAGTTTGCACTTTTTTCTTTTATATCCTTCATTATCATGACCACAAGTTCTTGATATGCAACTGGCTTACGACATCAGGAGTGACATAGGCAGCTGGATCCCCAACTTCATAAAGAAGTTGTTGAGCGCATGTTCTAAAATTTAAAATTCCACCACTGCCTTCTGCTTTCGCCACACATATTTTTCCATCAAAGCTAATTTCAGCATAAGGAAGTGACTGATCAAGAAGATTCTGGAAAGATATATCCCGATACTTGTCACCTACAGTAGAGATGTGAGAAAATTCTCAATAAACCTGTCAAATATATTACGACCCACAGCCACGCTTAATGAACCACAATGGAGCTGCTACATATCTAAAATAAAGACCACCTGGATGCATGAAGTATCCCCCTGTAAGTTGACAACCACACTCTAAAAGGTGGCCAGCTAGGGAACCCTGTGCCAGCAGCTCTAAGTTATCCCAATTCCATCCTAGTTCATAGACCTATTCATATAGTGATCAGAACACGGTTTGTGCTGATAACATAGGACAAATATCTGGTTCATAAACCTATGCTTTCTCTATTTCTTTCAAACCTCTAGTCAAACAAGGAGGGTGTGTGCTCAATCCTTGTGTTTATCTTATGTGCGGGATACTCTTTGGAGGCAGAGATGTTAAAAGAAGGAATAACGTTACATACCATGGGTGCTAAAAATAAGGCAGCATCAGCAAGCCGGGAAGTAATGACAACATTTGGTTGGTACTTCTCCAGACATTCAACAATCGGAGCTGCCCCTAGATAAGTGCTGACACCCTTAGAAAATTATACCAAGAAATGAGTCAGCTCTATAACAGGAAAATTAAACGAAAAGAAAGACAGGAATCTTTTATTCTGGATGAACAATCATCATTACCGCATATTATTCTGGCAAAAAATTATGACAGAAATGAAAAAGTAGTCAACGTAATGCAGATATGTACTCGGAATACTTGAAAATAAAATAACAGTAAGAGTACCAGATTCTTACACCTTCCATGATATATGGTTTCTTTCTAGATGAATTTGAGCCTGAAAATGCAAAGAATAACTTTTTATAACTGACAGTAAACAAATAAAAGAAAAGGAAATACAATACAAAACAAAACAAAAAGGACATGCATCGTAAATAGCCTTGATTGATCAAAAAAGCTGCATGATTTTGAATTTTTCTCAAAGTTGCATGTCCTATTGTTGCTTTGCTTTAGTACCTCTCAAGAGTCGAGAGAGAGCAGCCATACCTGATTCTCTAACAGAAACTTCATAAGCCACAGCAACAGAAACATTGAGCCCCAGGGTAGTGGCTATTTCCAGAACCTTCTCCTGAGCACCAGGCGGGTGCACTGCCCAAAAGAATGAAATAAGTAAAATAAATTAATAGCATCAAATGTATTGAAAAAAATAATAATAATAATAGAATAAAATAAATGTTCAAAAGGCATTATTTTTGTCAAATGGCATTAAGATTTAGTCGTGACTTCAATCTTGACCAGTTTTACTTTACTTGCACCCATGTTGGTAATAATGCAGGTTCCTCTCTCCACAGCCAATGGTAGAAGCAACCTCATCCACTCTGAAACTGAGAAATTCGTGAAAAATAATAATAATAATTAGAGTTTTAAAAAATAATAAAAATGAAAAATGAAAAATGAAAACAACGGAGTAAAAGAAAAACATACTACGAGAATCATAACCATCGCCACCAGCTAACATAGTCTGAAAACGGTCAGCGAGCGTGCGTTCGGCTAAACATTCAAGTACAAGATAGTTAAGTTGTTTGACTCTTTGAAGCAACTTAAGAGCCGCCATCGGCCGGTCACCGCCAAACCCAGCTCCACATCCTATGTATACGTTGTCTCTCCGTTTTTTAGGGTCCACTCTCTGCAATCCAATAACGTCATCAACTATTAATCACTGATCTCCGCTACCCACTACTACTAGTGCGATTTTACGAAATATAAAATTAAATTAAAAATACCGACCAGCTTGATCGCGCAGTTACGGATCGAATCATTGTCTTGCTTTTCCATTGACAACTTCGATCGAGAGAGAAACTCGATTAATTTTGCTACGAGTAAAATTAACAATCACCTCATTGAAATAAGTAGCTATTGTTATATCCGTTAGGTTACAAGAGCGAAGAAGATGATCACACTCCCATTTGCTCCTGATTAACTCTGTCATAGTACATGTGCATTGCATCAATTCTTCAACGACGTCGTATAATCCGCACAATGGATGAGATAAGACGCAACCAAGGAAAAGTCAAATCTCTCTCTTGGCTTTATCCATCTGTAACGTCGTGGAACAATTGGTTCATTGTAACCCGCATTACGATTATGCGTAACATTTGGTTCGCGTTAATCAGCATTTTACGAGTATCAACATGTATTCTCAAAAAAGCACGAACATATAAACTGTAAGAAGAAGAACAAATCAATGAACAATTGCTACAATTCATTTCATTTCCTCGATCAAAACTTTGCTCTTGGATTCTACTCTATCCTCTCTTTTCACAGAACTTTTATTGCCTCCACATTCCATGTATGATATTTTTTCTGCCCTTAAGATTGCTGCTGCAGAAGACCAGACTTCTCCAGGCTGTTCATGCACCCAACACATTATGAAATAAATTTTCCTCTCAGCAGGCTTCAGCTTGTTCTTCATTTCTACCTTTCTTGACTTTTTCGTGTTATCTAACTTTAGCTCCCTCTCTCCCTCCTGAATCATCCTCTGGAGATCACAAAGTGCACAGGTTAAAGCAGAACTTCCCAGCAAGAGTAGGCTTATTATATCATCAAGAACAGTCAATCCAAGCTCCAACCCACCCATGTCTTTGTACGAACTGCAGGTTTGCTCCAAGCAGTGAGACAGAACCTCCTGCACACTGTCAGGCTGTCTACCTTGCCCCAGGACAGAGGACACACTCAAAACCATCATTGCCGATCCTATCGCATCTGATTGCCAATCTCCATTGTAGAGACGAAGAGTCAAACAGTAGCTAAATATAATGTCGATCAGGTGAACAACTAAAAGGGGAGATGGCTCTGTAGAACTAAGCTTGCTGATTGGAGGTAGTGGGGCCTCAGGGCCAGGTGGAATTTCACTTGATTGGTTACTTTCTAGATCATCTTCAGGTGGTGCTAATAAATCATGCCGAGCAAGAGGTTGGACAAGTCGAGTTCCTTGCTTGCTGAGAGAAATCGTTCTGGCAGAAGGCTTCAGCCACCAAGGATCCCATGGCTCAATCATTCTGCTCAGTTCTCCAGATGCCACGGCTCTTAGAAACCGCTTCTTCTCATCTGCAGATAAATCATCAAAATTGACTTCACCACCTGCGTAAAGTGAAAAGGAACAACTCATATCAGCTTCGAGGTATAGCTTGCAATCCATCCATCACCAGACACCACAAGACATAATCAATCTTCACACTCCAACTACAACCTACGGAGTGCTGTAATCTGTTTATGTGCCACATACAATTACAACTGACTGATAGAAAAACAAACTGAAAGAAAACATTTTTGAAATCTAGGGAAAGGAAAGTTATCATGGAGCATACCAGACAAAATCTTTTGCATTGTCTCCTCGGATAGTTTTGATTCTGTTGAACCTGCCATGGTGCATTTTGAGCAGTGAGCCGATCATTGTATGTCATATATTGCAACACTAGTCCACATATATTCTTAAGAATTACAGGACATTCCACATAAGTAAAAAGGTAATAACAAAAGCTTCTATTTGTACAAACCCTCTAACAATGATAACAGATACATAAGGAACAAAACCAACAAGATTTGATACAGTTATTAATCAAAGAAAAGATTAACAAAGAACTAAATAACAACATACCATCTTCATCCATGCTATCCATTTCCTCTTCTGAATGGAATCGCTTCAAAATATCTAACATTTTCCTTTTAGTTTCATCATCAGATTGCATATGCCGCATCTCTTCAACCACATTATCTCTCATGAAGGATTCAGTACAACAACGACTATGAGACTATACAGCAAAAGAGAACCATGGAAAGATTTTCAGCATATGAACATAAACATAATATACCAATTCTCGTAGTCTTGAGAAAGATAAAGACCACTAAGAAAACATTCAAATTATGATTGATTTTTTATGTCTCACTTTTTCCCTGACAAATATATGGAAGAACAACTTTGAAACACAAAGCACCACACCTCTGAACAATGGTAAAATTTCTCGTAGTCAAAGCAGAGAGCCAATGTTGACAAATATCAACCTTATAGAGATGCATATAATTATGAACATGCCATTGTAATCCATAACCATAAACAATTACAGATGTCAAAAGGCTTAGTATGAAACTAGTACATATGAGAAAAATGATAAATCAAGCTTTTGACTTTCAAATTCGAACCTTCACCTACATCTTATGATTTGCCTGTTAGTCAACAATATAACATTTATTAAAATCTGGTACTCCTAGAATAAGATTCTGCCTACCTGATAGCACTTAAGGGAACAATACCGCGAATTACATCGAGGGCAAGTATACTGCGAAAATTGCTTCTGACACCTGTACAAGGGAAGGGAAAATATCAAACATAACACAAAGAGAAGAGAATTCATCAATTTAAACCAACATAACAAGTAAAACAAAGATTGAAGACACTGCAATTATCAAAAAGTAGGATTTTACATAACTATGATTGCTTAACATCGGATGCTATTCCTCTCTCAAGGAATAAACAGGCTCCGCTTATAGAGGCACAACATGCTCCAGTTACATGAATTTTCAGAAAAACCAAAATTGCATTAACACGTTGGCAACAGTGATGTTAAATCAACAAACATTAAAAGCATCTATTCGTCTTTCAAGCAATAAACAGCTCTGCTTATAAACGCATAACATGCCCCAGTTACATAAATTTCAGAAAACCAAAATTGCATTAACACATTGGCAACAGTGTTCTTAAAATCAACGAACATAAAAGCAATCAAACTGAGCATCAAATTTAATTATAAAATAAACAACTTCAGCATGATTAAACTTAAAAATCACCCCTTTCAAACAAATAAAATAAAATAGAATCACCAAAAGAAGAAAAATGAAGCTCGATATTTGGAGAAAAACATACACGTGGCAGATTATTCGAGAAGGAGGATTCAACGAGGACGAACTCGAAGGTTTGTCCGAGGTTAGGATTGGCTCAGTCATCTTCAATTAATCTAAACAAAGTGGATTTATAAATGTTTCAGATATTAAGGTTTCAATTTTAAAACAGTCAATTACCAAACTCTGAGAGTCTTTGGTTGGGTTGAGACTTTGAGCGTCAGACGACAGAGGGCTCTGGCAGTGGGATTGTCGTCTTGAAGAAGAACGTTCTAGCTTCTACTTCCTACAGCTACAGGCCACCAGCGCGGCAATTTTCAATTTGGGCTTTGGACCACTACAATTCTGGAATTTGAGCCAGGCCCATAACAACCCAATTGATTAAGCAACCTGTCTCGCCACGTACAAATAGAATGCTGGTGCGCCCCCGGAGTGAAACGCGCGCAGCGATGTTTGGTGGGACTTACAAGTTATAAATGAAACCAATCCGCCACGGACTTTATTTCTGTTTCCTGAAAACGTTTTCGCGGGGCACTGCAAAACATCTGGAACGTTGGTCCCCAAGCTTCTCCCTCTTAATACATTTCTTCGCTAATCTGATTAATACTTGCTTCTCCCGGAAAACTTGTTAACAGAAACAACGATTCTGATCGCATGAGTTTCGCTCTAGCTCAAAACGGAAAAATTTAACGTAATTGAATTACCTGGTAGTTTATATTTTCTCTTCCATTTATTATTTGCTCCGTTTGGCGGCCAAGAAAGCTCCTAGAAAGCGTGCGTTGACATAGTTTGATCTCCTAGAATGGGAAGAAGCATAATTACCCTTGCCAGACGATATGGATACAAATATCATCCTTGGACACGTGACTTACCAGAAGTAACTTACCTATCTTACTTCAAGTCTCAAGAGGAGAAACCGAAACCTGTGACTCCTCCATTTGAGAAGCCATTGGTTGATCTAGGGAAGAGGATTACTGAGGTGAGTTTCCCTTGAAGCCTAAACTCAGACTTTGAAGACTCTTTCTGTCTATTTGGTTTCGTTCAATCAATCTTGTGCAGGTATGTCAAATGGCTGACGTTTGGGGGGAAATTTGAATGCTGACGAGTTAACTTGGCAGTATAGTTCTCAAAAGGTTAGGAGATAAGCTCCTCGAGAAAAATGATAATTTTAGTAAATATGCCTAATATCAAAGGGTGTCATTAGCACTTAAATTTTGTTTTATTAGAGACAGTATGTGAACAGTATATGCATAGTAAGAAAAAATAAAATATATTCTTTTTTAGTAAGAAAAAATAAAATATATTCTTTTTTTACTAAGAATAAGAGTTAATAAAAATAAAAATTATTTAAATAAATCAATAAAAAGGAATCACGTCAATTGTCTTTTATTACTCTCCTAAAGAGAAGTTAGCAGGGTCACTGCACTAACTTCTCTATATAATAAAGAGTAAGGACCATATAAAGAATAAATAAATTACTTGTTTATTAAACTTATTTAGTCACTATTAAATGAATAAAAGAAAAAATAATAATAGCCCCACTTGAGAAATACAACACTAATGAAAAATCTCCATTTAACAAGAAACACAAAATTACTCATAAGACACCAATCTTATAAATTTAACTTAAAATATAAGAAAATAATTTTTTAAAGATCTAATTTCTTGAAAGATTGTTTCATTTTTTTTTTCTTTCTCTAGTTTTATACCTCCGTGGGTGATTTTGGCCATCTCATTTTCTCAAATGAACTTTCTTTTTATTCTTATCTTAGAAAACTCTTTAATCTTTATTAGTCTCACGTCTCCCTCATATTATTATTCATTATCACTAACTTTTAGTATGTTTTTGTTGATGTTGTGAAATAAATCATGTAATATTTCACTATATATAGTGGATTGAAGATGATTATTTCTATGAATATAGGCCACAAGGCTAAATCATGTAAAAGTTTATATTTTTTAAGCGATAACTTTTTACTTATTATATCAATTTTGTTGTCTAATCACATTTTTTTTTTATGAGCTTCCCTGAATTATACTAAGAGCCTAAGATAAGATCTTTGGAACTATCTTCAAGTTCAATAGAGCTATATATTGAGCTCTTTTAAATCTTCTATATCAACTCTCCGAATTAGCCCCATAGAGTTTTTTATATTATTTTAAACTCAAAACACCTTCTTATTTCACCTTTCAATTCACTTTAGCTCATGTCCTAAATTACTATAGTTCACTTCTCAGATTACCTCAACTATTCCTCCTACCCTAAATAGTAGAAATACACACCTAAATTCATAATCTTTACTATCTCAATCTCCCCCTAAAAATAATAAATTTATTTGTTTTAATTGGATCTAATCTAAATCTGATGTGAACCACACACTAGTCTTGATTTTAGTGATCCAATTGGAGCTTTGGAAATCAAATATTTACAGGTATATTTTATTTCTATTTCAGTGGATATTATTGCAGAATTTTACTTGTACACTTGTTACTGACGGAGCCGTTGTTCTCATTCATTGGATTGGTAAATTACCTGATTAATGCTCTCTCTTAATCGCATTATGCACTGAACATCATGTCACATTAGTCACATTATGCACATTATGTGATTTCTATTCAGAGCACATAATGCTCTCTCTCTTAATCACATTAGTCACATTATGCACTCAACATAATGTCACTAAGGATTTCTATTCAGACCTTGACATTTATATTCAAGCCTCGAAGGATTTGTATGCACATTTGACACCCATTCAACGCCCAAGCATTGCTCGACATCCGAACAGACTGACTTCTGTTGATCACAAATTAAATATCACAGAGAAGATAGCTAATTACTAGAATCACTTTTATAAACTATTTGTTTTGACATAGTGGAAAGCACATTTTCTCACTCAGTTTTCTTCATCTTACCGTGGGTGGACCTCCATGGAGATCGCGCAGGCTACAATTATCCCGCTTTTGTAATTGATATTCGAAGCATGGACGGCAAGAGCCACGTGTTTATTGGCCATCAGAAAGGTTGGAACACCAAGGAAAACAGTTGTTGCAACTTTGCCATGCCAGCGTTTTTTGGATCATTGGTTGAATATGCATAATCTTTGAGCATCTTGTTGAGCAGTATGCATGAAATTGTCCTTATCTCTCTCTCTCTCCCCCCTTTCTGAATAGATCGTGAAAAATGTAAGAGAGATGTGTCCCTTATATTTCCTATTCCAAACACCTGCTAAAATCCATTCTCAGCAATAGCAGTGTTTGCTCTGTCTGCTAACAGCTATGGGAAGGACCTGCACATGATAAAATAGGATGATCATAATGGGTTTCCTATCATTACATTTGTTGACATTCCTGGGGCCTTTGCTGATCTCAAATCTGAGGAACTTGGTCAAGTGCCTATGCTGTCTTCATCCATTCCATGTCGTACCATCTGTAACGCACATTATTCAAGCCATACATATATATTATGCATGATTTGACCTTTTCTTATATATTTATGCAGGGTGAAGCAATAGCACATAATCTTGGGACCATATTCGGCCTCAAAGTGCCAATATTAGTCACATTGGTTACTGGCGAATGTGGTTCAGGTGGAGCTCTTGCTATTGCTTGTGCCAATAAATTGTTTATGCTGGAGAACTCAGCTTTCTATGTTGCAAGGTGATGATTCTTTTCCCTTTCTTCTCTTCTTCCTTAATAATATTACTTATAAACAAGAAATTTAATTTAGAAAAGAGATAATACGTCTGTATCCAATGACGGAATAATTAAATTTATAAAATTATAAAGGATTTTCGCATATTTCATTGTAGATAGTTTGAAATTAGGCAAATGTTAAGTTGCAGTTTACTGTAACCTAGAGAGCTCTTTGAAATTAACCCTTCCCCGTAATTTATTCTTGACAGCAAACCTTTAATCTTTGTTTGTTGTGACTTTTTTGGCTGACTAGTCCTGAAATCATGTTCTGCAATATTGTGGAAATCATCCCAAGCAACTCCTTAGGTAAAATTTTTTTACTAAAGCGAAAAAAGCTTTGGAATTATTCTGAGTGTGAACCATTTGCTCTCATCTGAGTGTTGTTCTTATATTCATCTAAGTACAATTAATCCTCGATTTTGTTTTACTTTGTGATTACCATGGCTGGTTTCCTTTATTCGATTGTGTTATTTTGTAGAGCTTTCTTGCGTCTCAATACGATCGATGGACTCTGCTCTTCTCTTCTGACTGTTTCTGTTGTTATTGATGCTGCCACAATGGACTTGCAGGAATCTGTTGGCGGTGCACACCAGATGGTAAGATGCCAAATCGAAGAGTTGAAAGCAGAGATAGCCAAAGCTTCAAGTTCCAGTGAAGCAGAAAAAAATGCAAGCAGAGTTCAAAGGGAGGATAGTTGCGTCTTTGGATGCCACGGCATTGAAGGAAAAAATTGGAAATTTACACGTGGACTCGCAATCCTTCTCGGAAACAACTACAGAAGATAAGGCCACAGCTGAAAATGGAAGGTGGTAAGATTTCATTTGCATTGATATGATTGATTTGAGCATTTCCTGTATTATGATCTTGGGTGTTTGTTGTCACTTGATCATGATGCCATATTATGTATTGTTCTCTTGAATTTATTTATATTCCTTCATCTTCTTGTATTATACTTGAAGATTTTTTTTTTTTAAATACAAATATGCTTTGTGTGCCCTTTATATGATTCTATTATTGATTGACATTCGATGCCTTATATTTTGTGATTTATGGTTCAATGTCTGTGTTTACCATCACAAGCTTCAGCTTACTCTCTTGTTCTAGTAAAACTCTCATAAATAAGCTTTATCTATAACTTTGTCGAGAAACGTCTTAATATAAACATATGTTGATCCCAGTCAGCAATCTTTATTTTTCCTCTTTTAGAAAATAGCATTTTCGTTAGAAACAAAAAATGCAACTTCATATAGACGTTTGGCCTTGGGATTTTTTTTAAAATTATTTTTTTGCCTTTTCAAAAAGGGAAAAATAATGGAACCGGTGGCATTAGATTTTCTTGGGTCCTACAAGGCTGCAAGCCGTCCCCAAAAAGCACTCCATAATGATCCATACCCGTTTTGGCCCTTTTATAAAACAGAATTTTATTTTTTTCGCCCAAATCTTTTGACAATTGTATCCACATCCTTTAAGATCTTGGAAACTCAGCTGAACCTTCGGACTTTACATGAGTTGTTATACATCTCCCCAGGCTAAGGCTCCCATCTTTTTGTTTTTTTAATTTATTTTATTTTTCAAAAGATAGAAAAGTGCGTAAAGTCAAATCAACATTTTTAATCCCATACCTTACCTTTGACTCAAACAAGATGACCAATCAATCAATGAAAGCTTCAATTGAACATAAAAGTTTTGTTTAAATCATCTATCTCCAAGCTTTCCCAATTCAATTACACGTAATAATTTTTTATTTAATTGTAAGAATTATTTCTTTGTGTCTGATGTGATAAACGAGCTATAACAATATTTGCATTTATCAATTTAAAGTTAATGGTGAATAATTATTATTTTCAAAAGATTTTCTTTCTAGTGCTTAAAGTTGATAATTATTATTAACTTTAAATCTTCTAACACAAATTCTAATCTCATCGATTGAATCAAATTAACATCCGTTCATTTTAAATTGAATAATTAAAACTTGTTATGCTCAATTTATAATGTTTACAAAAACTTATTTACTCTATATATTAGGAGTTTAGTATCTTTTTTAGTCCCCATATATATATTTTTAAAATACTTCAAAATATCCTTACCTTTAAACTATTGATATACTTACCATTAGTATTTTTTTCTTTTTAACTTATTTTTACAGAGTTATCTTCTTACAATAATGCTTCTTCTTTTTTTTGGACATTAATAAAAAATTACATTATCATTTTGACCTTAAAAAATAAAATAAAAGTAAAAAGACTATATTTTATTTTTTGTGGAAAGCTCATGTACGTCCAAAAAAATATTGTAAAAAAATGAATTACTAATTTTTTTGACATTAATAAAAGATTAACATATTAACTTCTCGATAGAGTGTTCTATAAAAACTAATATTCATTCCTATTGTTTCTATTTCATTTTTTGGTGTTTAAATTGATAATTTTGTTTTTTTATTAATGTCCACAAAATTATGTAAAAAGGATATTATTGTAAAAGCAAGCCAAAAAGACTAAAAATAATAATAGGAATGTCAATAATCCAACACTATAGATGTTTTAAAGTATTTTAAAAATATATAGACTAAACAAACACTCACCTTAAAATATAAAAACTTAATAAGTTTTTATCTCTAATTGTAAAATTATATCATATGATGGTATGAGATGTTATAAGAATAAATGAATTCTATCACCATCGCACAATAACTTGCATCATTGGCACATAAAACTATTCCATATAAAATGTCTAATTTAATCATCGGGTAATGAGTGCTCTTTTAGTGTTTTATGGGCTAAGAGATTTTTTTTGCTAATATAAGAGCTCGTTTGAGATTGTTTTTAGGAGATTTAAAAATGGTTTTGAAAATATAAAAATTAATTTTAGTGTTTAATTAAAAAATTAAAAATTAATCATTTCTACAGTTGATTTTGAAAGGTAAAGAAGAAATAACTTTTAGATTTTGATTTTGATAATCAATTTTATCCTTTAATATAATTTCATAAATATCTTTAAAATTATTATTTGAACCTAGAATTGCCTTTATTCAAATTGAAAACAAAATCAACATTTTCATAATTTTTTAATTATAATCCACCAATATAAATTTATTAATGTCAATTTATTGGTTGAATTATTATTAAATTTATTTTACTATAGTATAAATTTAATTATCAATTATTTTAAGAAAAAAATAATATATTATAAATTTTATTTTTAGTTAAAATTAATATAATACACAATTAATTGTATTACATGTACATGTTTTCATATGTATAAGTAAATTTTATTATGTATTATGTACATTTTAATTATTTACTTCTCTTAATAATTTACTAGTAAAATTTACGAAATGCCTAATTGATTCTCTTTACAGCTAATTACTTATACAAAATAGCTAACAACAATTATTTTTAAAATTATATTATTTTCAAACTATCCCTAGTTCATCAAAGTATCAAACTTGCACTTAATTTATTTGCTGTGTTCAATCTAAATTTTCACTTGGTTTATCTATGAAGTTCAATATAAATTTCAATAATTTTTTAATTAAAAATACATTTTTTGTTAACCATGAAATAAATTTTTATGCACTTGTTTCAAAATAGAATAAAAATATAATCAATTATAGCATCTTAATGTAAATTATTTATGCATCACTCGGACCGAGTGATATAATAATTAAATAAGAGGCAATTATTATGTTTTTTTTTAATGAAAAATTGACATTAAGAGAAAAATGATAAAAGCTTTCTCTAAATCTTGCATAATAGCAATAGTCTTGGATGAGAAAATCAATAATACGAGTGCTTCATATCCATCGATTCGTGTAGTTATAGACGTTTTTAAAAATTGATCCAAAGATTATTTTATAAATAAAAAGATAATTAAATTTAATGAGAAAAAAATACTATAAATATAAAATAATTTATTATTATTATTGTTATAGTTATTGTTGTTAAAAAATATCAAATAAGTATATTGTTCAGCAATAAGTAATTGATGCTTTCAACAATAAATATTAATCAAATTTCCACTATAAAACTGGTTGTCCAGACTCCCGTATAACAAAATGACCCAATTTCCCTATTTTTGATGGTAAGTTAAAATAATAAAATACTCACACGTAAAAGCAGAGAAAAGTCGGTGGCCTTATATCAATAATAGAACAAGAGGGCCATTTCAGCAAATTAACGATTCATCGAGAAACGACTGACGCCCTAAGGACGGTGTGAGTTGTTGTTGGTCATTTTAGCAGTTTCAACAAAACGCAAAACCGATCGATTGAATCAAAAACATAGCCATGAATCGACTTGCTCCTCCACCTTCCTCCTCCTCCACCTAAAGAAAGGAGAATAAAATTCAAAAATTGAAAAAGAAAAAGGAAAAAGAAATCAAGAAATCAAACCGTTTCGTTTCAGTCACTTCGCCGTTCCCAAAAAAAAAAAAAAATCACACCATTTTTCGAGAGTCGCCCCAGATCCGTACATAAGCGGCTTCCAATTTTCTCCAATTTTAGGATCTCGTCCTCTAACAATGAAACCCTAGCTCTTTACCTGTCAATACGCACTTTTTTTTCTTTGGCCACTTTTAAGGCTTTCATTCGTCAACCCAACCCTAGAATCGGCTTTTATTGCTGGATTTCTATCGAATAGTTTTGTAGTTAGGGTTTTTTTTTTCCTGCTTGTTTAGTGGTGATGAATAATAGTAGAGGGAGATATCCACCGGGGATCGGCAGCGGCCGCGGCGGCGTTAACGCGTCCAACCCTAGCTTTCAGTCGAGCCGTCCTCAGCAACACTACGTGCAGCGGAATTTGCTTCAGAACCATTACCACAACCAGCAATTTCATCAGCAGCAGCAGCAACAACAGCAGCAGCAGTGGCTACGGCGGAACAATTTTCCTGGCGCTGATTCCTCCATTGTTGATGAGGTCGAGAAGACCGTACAGTCCGAAGCTGCCCTCGACCCGAGGTCTGTCTTCATATTACATTCATGTAAAATTGTTTGAGAAGATGCATGTCTAGGTCCTTCATGCTTCACAAGATAGTTGATTTTTCTTTTTATGGGAAAAAAGTATCATAATGATATATTCAGTTAGTTATAATGTCTTGCTAGGTTACGTATGCATATGTCTAGTTTTTGTAATATTTTTATTTCAGAGGTAATCTGAATGTTTCTTTTGTTGTACTAGTTCACAAGATTGGAAGGCACGGCTAAATATACCACCAGCTGATACGCGCTACAAAACTGAGGTATGCCTGTCATTGATACTTGTTAATGGTAGTGTGATTGATCTTTTGCATTATTTTGTTCACAACTGTTGTTGTATTAGAAGAATTTGATGGGCCTTGCTTTGTGCAAGGTTCCTTTTAATCTTCTACCATTTGTTTTGGATTGGCACGTGAGGGATTTTCACTGATGTGAATAACCATTTAAACATGGATGAGTGATTGATTGCAATTTGGGTTCTAAATGTTTATATTGGTTAGGGGATTTTGACTGTCATGGTTATCTATACACACTGATGGATGAGTATTGATTGGAACTTATTTTTGAAAAAGATCAATTCATTATGATGAGTTCACATTATGGCCGCATGATCCTGTCTCTATGTTACAAGTTTAACTTTAAGAAACTGCATTATCAAGTCTCTTTATCAGTTATCTTTACATTGATCTTAAACACAGTACCTGAGATATGGCCTTGCTTTTTATCACTCTTCTGATTAATTTTATTATGGTAATCAAGTTACATGCATAGCCAAAAGGATGTGGGTGAATACATCCTGGTTTTCTTAGGTGCTCGTGAGTGGTCAATATGCTCAGGGCGCTACCACTGATTTAGGGGATTTTTTTTCTTTTGTCTTTATTATTACTATCCTTGTCTTTGACACTAAATGTGATTTTATTGGTACACATCCTTTCTTGAATGCATAAATGGTTTCTATACATTATGTTAATTGTTTTATATGGGTGAGAGAAATCATTACTGCATTATATGGTGTTATACAACCCATGCAGCTGGCCTGGATATAGATAAACTATTAATGAGTGAGAGAACCTTTTATATTCATGGAAATTCAAAGAGTTGTTTTACTCAATGCTTGTTTGAAAATATTCTTAAAACTCTGGTATTTTTGTCTTCCTATTTTCAGTTGGTTCAATTGCTTAATTTATCATAAGACGCTTCCGCTTTTATAACATTTTATTTAACCACAATTCTTGTTTGCTTCCCAGGATGTTACCGCCACAAAAGGAAATGAATTTGAGGACTATTTTCTGAAACGTGAGCTACTTATGGGAATATTTGAAAAAGGTTTTGAAAGGCCATCACCTATTCAGGAAGAAAGTATTCCGATTGCTTTAACAGGTAGTGATATTCTTGCCAGAGCTAAGAATGGTACTGGGAAGACGGCTGCCTTCTGCATTCCGGCATTGGAAAAGATTGATCAAGATAACAATGTGATTCAAGGTTTGGTTTCTGACATGGCTTCTTTTACATTTTTGGCATTCTTGGGTCTGGTCAAATAATAGTGGCTATTTTGATGTCTAAGTTTAATGACATTAGAATAACTCTGTTTTTTATCATATCTATTGAAGTACTTTTCCAATCAAGAGAAGATTGTAGGTACATCAATTGCTTTCGATATTTTGTGGCGGTTAATACAGATTGGGAAACATGGGTTAATTAGAAAACTTACTGCATAAGTGCATGCATTTGGGCCATAAATAGAATTTATATTATTTCTTATTTTGAAAGTGGAGGGACTTCATCCCTCTCAACACGTTTCTGGAGCCTAAAAATTAGTAACTACTTGTGCTGATTTTTATGTAGGCACTAAGTTTTTAAGTTGGTTGTATTCCTAATTATCTGTCCTCACTCGAAGTTGTTATAGCACAATTTCTTCGATATCAATACAGATTGTAATTAGCAATGATCAACACTTGTTCCATCCCATTTTTTTTACTTTATTCGTGCAGTTGTTATCCTTGTTCCAACAAGAGAGTTGGCTCTTCAGACATCGCAAGTTTGTAAGGAGCTGGGGAAGCATTTGAAAATTCAAGTCATGGTTACCACTGGGGGAACCAGTCTTAAGGATGATATTATGCGTTTGTATCAACCTGTTCATTTACTTGTTGGAACTCCTGGAAGAATATTGGATCTTGCTAAGAAGGGTGTTTGCATTTTGAAAGATTGTTCAATGCTTGTTATGGATGAGGTAAATGCTTGAAATTTCAGTGCAGTTTACATTTGGGTGTAATTGAATCCGGCACAATTTGACGATAATTTGTTTTCCTTTTTGCACTTACATAGAAAAATTGACAACCATTATAGAGGAGAGAATGATATAATCATTTTCTGGTAGCATTTTAGTGGTCCTATGGTTCTTTCTTTTGCAATTCTCCAATAGATTCAGCCAATATTTTTAATGCTCTTGAGAATAAATTCATGAAATATGTACTTTTTTTCTCACTCTTAAGCTGCTATTAAACTCCTTAACAGTATTGGCACCCCTTTCCTGGGTACATACCATTAAATTCCTAAAAGGAGTGCTGGCACTCCTTTTGTGGGTACATCTACATCCTAAAAGTTTTTACATTCCATAGTATAGCAGTGAGGTCTGAGTTGTGATGAAATTATGAGGATTGAGTATAATTCCCTGTTGCTATTTAAGCTGTGCTTTGCTTTGATTTTATTCACATCAGAAATCTAATGTTACATGTGTTTTTTTTCAGGCTGATAAGCTTTTGTCTCCAGAGTTCCAACCTTCGGTAGAGCAGCTTATTCGTTTTCTTCCTGCAAATCGTCAAATTTTAATGTTTTCAGCTACTTTCCCTGTTACTGTCAAGGACTTTAAAGATAAATACCTACAAAAACCATATATTATTAATCTGATGGATGAGCTTACTCTCAAGGGAATTACCCAATACTATGCTTTTGTTGAAGAAAGGCAGAAAGTCCACTGCCTCAACACGCTTTTCTCTAAGGTTTGATCTCACTTTAATTATTATTCATATTCCCTCTTTTTTGTGATATCATTATGGTATTTAATTGGATGCCATATTGGGTGAATTTTCAGTTGCAAATTAATCAATCTATCATTTTCTGCAATTCGGTGAATCGGGTCGAACTTCTGGCCAAGAAAATTACAGAACTTGGGTACTCTTGTTTTTATATCCATGCAAAGATGCTGCAAGACCACCGCAACAGAGTATTTCATGACTTCCGTAATGGTGCATGCAGGAATCTTGTTTGTACTGGTATGTTAATTTCATGACCTCCTCCTGTAAAATGTAGAAAATAGGAAAAATAAGATTTAATAGGCAACTAATTTTGATGTTGATTTCTTTTTTGAGATGCTTAAGGATGTATGATTCCAAAACTATTTGAAGTGATTTTCTCTAGTTTTTGCACCTGTTTGATTTTGAAAGAGCTTGAGGTATGCCATTTGATATTTTTAAAGCTTGAATTTTAGAAATTTAATCTTTTAACATGTAAATGGTTAAGCAGTAGCTTCTGACGGTGAAGAGTGAATGGCAATTGAAATTTGAAAGTTTGGTCATGATGAAGTATTTGCTGAGTGGAAAATAAGCTTGGTTGCTTGTAATATAGTTAATTTAACTTATTGAATCTGTTTTATTAGATTCTAATGATGATCAATACTTAATGCAGACCTATTTACGAGGGGTATAGACATTCAAGCTGTGAATGTTGTCATTAACTTTGATTTTCCTAAGAACTCGGAGACATATCTGCACAGAGTATGTTGGATACAGTTATCTTTCTCTCATTGCCAAATTTGCAGTTTCTGTGTGCAATGTTGATGTATATTTGTTTCATGCACAGGTTGGTCGATCCGGAAGGTTTGGACACCTTGGATTAGCTGTGAATTTGATTACTTATGAGGACCGCTTCAACTTGTATACTCCTTTGCTCTTCCTTATAGTCTTTATTGCCATATGTTGTGAACTTGTGCTATATTGTCATTCTTATTTATCTGCGAGGTTAAGCATGCTTGTATTTGTACTCTTACTGACTCGTGACCATCTTTACCTGAACAGGTATAGGATTGAGCAAGAACTCGGGACTGAAATTAAGCAGATTCCTCCGCATATTGATCAGGCAATTTACTGCAGGTGATTTGTGGCAGGTATCTTGCTATGTAGCCGATGGTGGTAGCAGTGGTGAGTATTAACAAATGACAATCTGCAGCACTTGTGTTTGTGTAGAGTTATTGTATTGAACATAATATTGCATATGCTTGTCTTCAGATTTTTGTTTTTTTGACATGATTGAATCTCCAGAGCAACTTTTGATATCAGTCTTCTCATGCATGTGATGCATGCTTCTGAGAAGCAAATTGTTCAAGATCTTTATTTAGATGTTATTGAAGTGTCAATAGAACAATTTTCATACCCTCAATTCTTATGGTAGTGGGAATTATTTTAGTGCAACTTACATGTGATGAAAACTGTTTCAGTTTGGAACTTTTTAACTTTGTAGAATTCTTTGCATAATTACTAGTTTAATAAATTTGGTCAGAAGAGAAGGATAGAAGTTCTGTTACCACAATGTTTTACTTGCTTTTGGTTTTTTGGTTTTAGCTCTAATACAGAATGTGACCTAATGGAAATTAAGAAAATTTGTATGCAATTTTATATTTTGACTGTGCTAATGATGTGTTAATTTGATGACGCATGCTAATTGATATTTTTTAGGGTTCCTGAGGCTGTCAATTCAAGGCACTTAGCTCTGCAACCAAAGAAGCATTTTATGAACTGGGTATGTGTGTCGGTGGAAGAATTGTAGCTGGTGCTGTGCGATTAACCATGGATCCTTTTTCTCTCTTGGTTTCTGGATTTTCTTAGTTCTAAATATTTAACAGGATTGTAGAAGAGTTTTAGAATGGTTTATAAATCCCAGATAGAAGCTGGGTCCAGTTCACAGTTGCGTTTGCTTTCATGGATGAACTGGTTTGGTACTTGTATGCCCATGTTCTAGTTTGATTTACTTCTGAATTTGGAGGTTGTACTCTGTGCAAAAATTCACCTTTTTTCTTTTGAACATCTTAAAAATTCCTTGGTGCATTTTCTTAGTTTTCTCCCGCAAGAACAATAAAAGTAAAGGAGCCCAACTTCACTGTCTGAGCAACCGTGATTACTCTGTGTTCTGGCTACAGGGTCTTGGCTACCTTGTTTTTCCAGGTTGTGACAGGTTCAAGAGAATTAGTCCGGTAAGAGATCTGAAGCTATTTACAGCAATGCAGTCTTGTGGTGATCCATGGTAAATGAAGCATTAATTACATAATTGCCGTCGTGTCTGGTGGAACTGGTGTTGTAATGCATGCTGTATGTGGTTTCATTTTTCGTCTTTAATTTATTTTCCCAAAATTGCTGCGGTTAATATGTCTGGCCATCCTTATCGTAGCTTTAGTTTAAAACTGCTGTAAAATGTGAGCCCCACGAGTTCAAAACTTGGATCTTGCATTTACTGGGTTCTGATGAATGGAACAAAGTCATGGATTTCTGAGGGCTTCTGGTTCTAGGGAGGCTGAAGAGCTTGACTTTTAAGTAAATGAGTTGGCCTTTTTGATTCCTACTCTAAATTTCTTATCGAACCTCTATTCAAATAAAATTACATAAATAATCAAACATAATTTTTTTTTAATGAAAATTTAATTAAATATTTAAATGAATTATTCTCTTAACCATTTCTTATGCAACTCTCGTTTCTTTTAAGGAAGCCTACAAAGACTTATGGAGAAGTTTGGATGGAGGTATTTAAGAAATAAATCCAAAAAAAGTGTCATCAAGATCTTTGAATCTTTGAAGGGTGTTAATAGCTCACTCTTAAGTAACTTCTAGCTAGTCTTTGTTGTTGGAGACGAGATGCTGAAGATCGGCCTGCGGTTACAGTGGTGGAGCTATACACTGTATGTCGGTACTTGCTCTGCCCATCATTCAATAGGTACGCGTCAAATCCCGTCAGTCCGACTTTCAGATTGCCTGTCATGCAAGGAACATAGGTCACTGTGTTTGAAACAAAAGATCATGTACGCATTAAATTGGCCGTGCTTAAAATCCAGGTAGGCCATGAAGGTATAATAAATATTTAAAATGCTGCAATTCAAAAATTTAATGTACAGAAATATTAAAAATATATATTATTTATATAATTTTTGGATAATTTATAAGTTACAATAGTTATAATTTAATAAAATTAAAAAAAATTATTAAGTTATAGTTATTGTAATTTATAGTCTATTTAAAAGTTTATGAACAGTATAATCAATGTGTACTGATTATGTGGTTTTAGGCAGATTATAAGTTACAACAGTTGTTACTTAGTAAAATCTTAAAAAAAAAAAGAATTGTCAAGTCACAGTTGTTGTAACTTATAGCCTATCTAAAAGTTTATGAACATGTAATCAGTATGTACTGTTCATATGGCTTTTAGACAGGTTATAAGTTACAACAGTTATTACTTAGTAAAATCTTAAAAAAAAAAAGGAGTTATTAAGTCACAGCTGCTGTAACTTATAGTCTGTCCAAAAGTTCATGAACAATATAATCAATATGTACTGTTCATATGGCTTTTAGATAGGTTATAAGTTACAGCAGTTGTAACTTTATAAAATCTTTATAAAAAAAAAGTTATCAAATTACACCTGTTATAACTTATAGTTTATTAAAAAATTAAACACTTTAAATTTAAACTTTTTAAAATTTTATAATTATAATTTTTTATTTTTTTATATTTTAAGATCTTGAATTAAAAAATTACTGTGAAAAAAAATTAATAACTCTATAATTATAAAACTAAATATTAAATTATACTTAATATTATGATTTGAAAATTAACATTAATAATCTATGGTGAAGTTGCTCCACCACAGCCATCCCCCTACCGCCGTTGCCGCCGCCGTCGTCCTCATAATAATAATAATAATAATCAAATTTTTTAAATTATAGTTAATGTAATTTATACATAAATAAAATTTATTTATTAACCTATTTGATCTCACTGTTTTACTATATTTTTATACTGAAAAAGTTTTAGTACAAATTACAATAAATTCAACTTAAAAATTTATAAATATAAATTAAAAAACAGTAATAAAATATCGATAAAATTAAGAATTTCAATATTTAAACTCCAATATGTATTTCAATTGCATCCTAAGTTCATGAATTTAAACCGACAGATGACCTCATCACATGTCCAAACGCATAAATAACCTACCAAACTAGAGCTACGCTTAAAGAAACCAAAGGAAACCACAACAAAGGTCTAATAATAAATAATAATCGAAGCATAAACAGCTACCTGTCAAAAAAATCACCGACTCATCAATTTCAACCCATTTCGGATATTTTTGACTTTGCTATTGACCGCATTTATGAGTATTGACTAGTTTCCTGATTAGCTGAACTAGACTGGCCAATAGCCCAAGACCACGGCTTTAGTTGGACATTTCTTTGACTCTTGCTCTCTTCTTGCCGACGTGGCTTCAGGTGTAGATGGAAGGTCAGAAGCACAAAATTGACCACGACCACGCGCCACCATACGCTTGATGACATGTCATCATTGGATTGGATCACGGCCCTCACTGGTGTCTTGCCAAAAATTATTTTGAACTCGGTAATAACTTCTCCTGCGCGAAGTTAAGAACCCCTCTGCTTACACAATCACTGAAACTGAAACTGAAACTCACGCCACAAAGCCAAAGCTGGCCTCAGGTTTTGTTTGTCTACTTGTTTTTAATCAAAGCCTGTCTCAGTTTTCAGACTCCAGCATTTTATGAAGTAGAAGCATTTTTTATTTTGTACAAAAATGGATCTTACAAGTTACCGAACATGTTACATAATTATATATATATAAACACTGTTGAAAACAGTGTAACTTAAACATTGTGGCTCACTAAATCATTACAGAATTTTGAACATTTATTTATTTTCTCTTCTTCAACAAACGAAATCAAATGAAAAAAACTCAATGGGAAGTCGTTTCATTGCCATTAATGCATTTCCATTATTTATTTATTTATTTTCTTGCAAATTAAGCAGTGCTCCCTGAGAGAGAGAAAACAGAAATAAACAAGTGATGCACCGGATCGATGGGGCTGGCGAGTCCTTTCATCATATGCGTGTCCGTACGGTGAAAGTCATTGTCACAGCGATATCTCTCTCTCTTTCTTCATAAATTGTTCCTCTCTTTGTCTTAGCTATGAGAATCCGCCATTAATGCATTTCGCTTTCAGACTCCACTGCATCATTTTCTCTTGTCTTTATTACTTCTGCGCTTCTGAAAAACCTCAAAAACGAAACCCTTCCCATTAACTCTCTTCACTGTTTGTACAAGTTTCTTCCAGGCGCTCAATGATGATTCAACTTCTCAATGCGCGTAATTGTTAACATAAATACATCCATCCATCCACATACGCAGATAGACACTCACCCCTCCTATATTTATTGCAAAGGCCAGCTTAAAGCTCGCTGAGCATCCTATCTCTCTGCTGTTGGCTTGAACCCACGTATTTATGAGAACAACAATTAATAAATAGATCATAATATTCACTTTCGATTTTCCCTAGATAAATACCATAGCAGCATTTAATGCCCTTCTCTGTTTTTTCTCTGTTACTTGTGTAACTTGCTTGTTTCACAAATCACTGTCGAAGTGCGAGCTGAGCTTTAAAGATTGAAGGGTTTGCTTTATCTGTTCATTGGGTGCTGCTACTGTTGGTGGTGGTCGTTGAGCATTGATAGTGAACCAGAGATAGAGATGGGAAGGACACCGTGTTGTGATAAGAAGGGCTTGAAGAAAGGGCCGTGGGCTCCTGAAGAAGATGAGATTCTTGTTGAATACATCAAGCGGAATGGCCATGGCAGCTGGCGTTCTCTTCCTAAGCTCGCAGGTTTCGCTTTGACTCTCATCTTTCTTTCTTTGTTTCCTTCTTTCTTTTGGTCAAAAAGCCATTTAAACGAAAACAGACCCTTTTCTTTTTTCTTCCGCCTTGTCAATGGTTACACATAAAGCGCTGCCGGGTTTCTTTTATTCAAAAGCACAAAATGGACGTATGGCTCATGGATCTATTTTGAGTGTTTGGATGCGAAGAATTCGAGGGACATGAGGAAAGTTAAAAGTCTCTGTGATGCTATTTTTTATTCTGTGAAATCATAGAATATCCCACTCTGCTGATATAAAAAATAACTCAAAAATTTAATGATGATTTGAGGACTGAATAGGTAATAAATTTCTAATAACTGTTCTAGTATGATCTTTCTCCTTCTATAGGGCTTCTTCGCTGTGGCAAGAGTTGCCGGCTTAGGTGGACAAATTATCTTAGGCCAGACATAAAGCGGGGCCCCTTTACCGAAGAGGAAGAGAAGCTTGTCATCCAGCTTCATGGCATTCTTGGAAACAGGTCTTCTTTCCTGCTACTGTGCTTTTTAAATTGCTATATACAATTACGTTTTGGATCATTTTCATTCAAGCTTAGTTTTTTAAACTTCTAGCTCTAGGGAAGTAAAATTCCATTTGTGATAGATTATGCTTGAGCTTGACAGTTGACATGGCGGTTGCGTTGTTTTTTGGTTTGTTCGATATTTTGGACTGCAGAAATGACTTTAATATGCATGGATTTTAGGTGGGCCGCCATTGCCTCTCAGCTTCCTGGAAGAACTGATAACGAGATCAAGAACTTGTGGAACACTCATCTGAAGAAGCGGATGCTCCTCATGGGTCTTGATCCACAAACTCATGAGCCCTTCAGCTCTTCTGGACCAGCCATCAAAGCGCCTGCATCTCCGACCACCCGCCACATGGCACAGTGGGAGAGTGCTAGGCTTGAAGCTGAAGCTAGGCTTTCCAGGGAATCCTTACTCTTCAATTCACCATCTATGGGAAAGACTGAGTCTGATTATTTTCTCCGCATATGGAATTCTGAGGTTGGAGAATCTTTCAGGAAATTCA
Source organism: Aegle marmelos (assembly GCA_030449875.1). NCBI lineage: Eukaryota > Viridiplantae > Streptophyta > Magnoliopsida > Sapindales > Rutaceae > Aegle > Aegle marmelos. The sequence continues at coordinate 1,975,076 of JASUUL010000115.1, forward strand.
ATAGGGGAGAGAAAACTGCATGTCAAAGCCCGAATTCTCAGGTTTCTTCTTCGACAAAGTGTGGATCAGTTTCAGCCGTCACAACAGAGATTGGACACTACTTAGCGGGGTCCTCTGCCACGCCGAGCAATCAAAATGAAGACATAGAATGCAAGAGCTCTAAGTCATGCACTGAGGATATGGTTGCAGGGTCTGATACCTCGAGTTCCAATGACTTGCAGGATTCTTCAGACTCTTCTCTGCAATTGCTGTTGGATTTTCCCATTAACAATGATATGAGCTTCTTAGAAGATAATTATATTACATCTTCTGCACTGTTCACTGGAGACTCATTGATCTGCCCACTCTGAGCAAGCTGTTTGGTCGGAAACCGTGTCGCTTAGCTTTTGATCTTGAATTTTGGCATCAGAACCTTATGAATTATGAAGTTGAAAAGTGAAGAAAAGAGAATTTTGTGGTGGTTAGAGGTGTAGTTCCTTCAACTGGGTAGAGGTTTTAGAGGATTTAATGTACCCCCAATAGGTTTAACTGGAAACCCAGTTTATTTGGCATGTATAGAAGATATATAAATTCCCTAACCTCGTTTGAGCCTATCAATTAGATATGCAAATACTTATTCTGTGTGACACTTGTTTTTCAGTAGACTTTTGGTTTCCTGTCCGTCAATCTTGCATTCGAGTTTTGTAGATACGGTTTCATTTTTCTTTTTGACCTGCTTACACAAGAACTTCTCTAGCAGATTCCTAAATTGGACATTGTTCATCTATTTTAGTTACAAAAATAGAAGCAGCAAACTGATAAATGAACAATGTTAAGAAGATTTTACAAAATTTTTGAGGAAATATTTCAGTAAATAAATGAAATTGAAATGTAAAAGGTCACGATTTCTGAACTCGGATTAAGAAAATCACATTGTTTCAAACAAATAAAGACACATAGTACTTCTATCCCACAACACACCGATCTTATCATTTGCTTTAAGTTCCATTGAGATTTACACACAAAATAGCACACCAATGGCACGAAAATATACAGATATAAAGTCGGAAGTTATAAACACAAAAATATACCACTCGCAAAAACAAATTGATTTCAGAAGCAACCGAGGAGCTTCTTTGGAGTGTTCCCCGTAGCCCGATATTTTGCAGCCATCTCCTCTGCCTTAAGAATGTCTTCTCCCCGTCTAGCTTCAACCATTGCTCTTCTCTCTTCTGCTTCCTTGTGAACTAGGGCCACCTTATTTTTCATCTTTTCAGCATACTCTGCTTTTTTCCTCTCCAATTGTTCCTGCCAATTATTAATACTTAAGTTGAATGTAAACTTGAAGTTGCCAGAATCACGGTTGCATCCACAAAGTAAATATAAAAATAAAATAAAATAAAATAAAATAAAATCCAAAGATGTTCAACAATATACAAGAGGGGCCAACTTACCTCAATCTTTTTCAGTTTCGCTTCCAAAGATGCTTTCTTGCTGTTTTCCCATGCAGAAACAGCTGATAGCTTTTTCTGCGCCCTGTTCAACATTTTTCAACACAACTCATTCAAAATCAGATCCCAGAAGGAAAAGAACAAATTTATATTTTTTGCTCAATCATTGGTTAAAATGTTTAAGTTGAAAGGTGACTAGTACTCCCGGCATCATAACATTGCTGCATACCAGTCCTAGCATTTTTGTTAAAAGAAAGATAATTAAGAGAAAGCCTTACTTATTCTCTGCTTTTGTTTTTTCACTCTCTTCCCATGCCTTGATAAAAGAGACTCTCTTTTCCTTTTCGACCTCTGCAAGAGCAACATCTGAGAAAGCATTACATGATAACAATTTAGACAAGAAACAAAGCAAAACAATAGTCGATTAGAATAATGGAAATGATGACAATTTACATCTGCATCCCCAACTTAAAAGCCAGAAAAAGGATTATCAACTCATTTCTTTTGCTAGTTGACTTGTGATCTCTAATGCAAACATTTGATTGTTCTATCCAACTGTCGTGATAAAGAAGATAACAAATATGTTCTCAGAGAAACTCCCAACCCTTACCTCTATCATGGGATCCAGAGCTTTTCTTTTCCCCAGAAATTTTCTTTTTGGCCGAATCTGGAGTTTCTGTCAGAGGCAATGTATGGAAATATATAAATCCAGTACTCACAACGAGAAAATACATATGCTACACTAACCATATTACGAAAGAACTAGATTTACATTATTTTTCCATCTATCAAAGGAAAATGCATGAAAGTGGATGTTCTATTTTCAAATTTTAGAATGGGTTTTTCCTTTGAATAACTATTACTGTCTGTTTTTATCAGATCTTATGGTTTAATGAGTGGCCTTAATCTTCAAATAACATACTTAAAGCATGCAAGCTAGCATCATTCAAGGTAGTTTACATGATAAGTCCCTCTTATTGATGACTGAACAGGATAATTACCCCTCTCCTTGCAAACTCATTCGAGGCAGGTTTGGTAAAACAACTTCATCTGATTGTGCACCAGATTCCATTCTTTGGAGGAAAGAAATATAAGTGGCTTTGATATCATGAAAGAACAGTCAAGAGAAATTGCAAACTCCCATTTCTTCCTACCTATGATAGGTTGCAAGAAAATGATTTTTCAAGAAACCATAGGATCTCCTTCCAAACAATTGAGGATATGGCTGGTGCTTTGATCCTTTAAAGCAAGGGATACCAATACATGATTTACATGAATATTCACAATATACGATAACTTCTACAATAAAGCAATAGCTATTAGCCAAGTCAAAGTCAGCTAAGATAGGAAAAGGGGGAGTCTTTTTACTGTACATTGCAAGTATTTCTATAGTAGACAGTTAGTAATATGAAGAGATTTGTATACATGCTAAATTCACCAATCACAATAATTATCAAATTTGCATTATGGAAAATCTAGTAAAGTGAAGTCCAATCGTCGACAATTAGAAAGGAATCTTAGCTGTTATCAACCCCACCATCAACAATAATTTAAGATTAAACCCATCATTTTCTCTGCTTTTGGAATCCTATGGCGTTAATTTCTTCCTGTCATCTAATTAAAGCATGCATAGAAATTTCATAAGTTGTTGGTTAAAGTGTCATCAATCACGGAACAAAGTGGACAAGCATATATGTATGTGTGAGTGTGTGTAAAATAAAAGTATACTATGTGCAAGAGTAACGCTTTGATATTAAATTGCAAAAGTGATCATCAGAGAAAACGAAATGATTTTTTTCAAACACAAGCTGCCTCTCAAAAAGAGATTCTCAATGATAAAAATTAGACCCAAGAGGCCAAAACTTTAATGATTATTACGAGACAAATTGTACTTAGGAAATTTCACTGGCTACAAAAATATTCATGTGTCTTTTTCTAGTATTATTGTTGTTGTTACTGTAAAAAAAAAAAAAAAAAGCCTTCTTTTCAAGGGCCAAAGCCTCTTGAATCGAATTAAGTGTAAAGAAGGGGTCATATCTACATAAAAAATTAAAAGCATAGCTACCACGTATTTCTACAAGTGTTATTTACATAAAATTAAAGTAAAAAGAAAGAAGCCAAATTCAGAGACTACAAAACTAAACATGAATGGATCAAAATTGAGAAAAATAATCCCGAATTGAACACTATAACTCCATCATTTAGTCTCTTTAAACTTTCAAAAAACAGAGTACGAGCAAATGATCAAAACTATGAGCTTCATATTTTCTATTTATTGTTACGTATGAAAACAATGAAAATTATAAATATCCGTGAATCAGTTAATTGTAATAAGCTCGTTTGATACAAGCTGTTTGATTTCTCAGGTCCTGTAAAAGCATTCAATATTAATTTAAAGAATAAATGGTCTAAAATAGCAGCAATTAAAACTTTATACTTATGTTCACAGAGAGACAGAGCTTACGATCAACTACAGCAAGAGCTTTGGAGTCATCGACAGGCTTCTCTTGATCATGTGATTGAACAACAGCTTTCTCCTCCGCGACGTCGTTGTTGGGGACAGCCGGAGCCGGAGCTGGGGCCGCTGGCGTCTCGGCTTCTACTTTCTTCACTTGCTCCTCCGCCATTATCGTCTACAGAGACTCTTACGTGTACAGCTCAATACGACAAAGCTATTACCTTCTCAATATTTCCTCTCAAAGACGTGCAATATGGCTCTGTTCCCTCAGTGGGGCTCTCTCTACTCTCTTCGTAATATAAATATATATACAGTGTCTCTCACTCGAAGAGTGCAGCTGAAAAATCAATATGTTTTGTCATGTGGAGCTCGATTATTTTGCGTACTCACATGGACTAACTACCGTTGATCTTGTATTATCCCGCAGATTTTACGCGGAAGAGGTATATCCAACGGTGGGTCTTCATTCATTGGTTTCGCTCGGGAGAGATAATGACACCAAAGCGTGATGCATAGTTGCTTTTTGCCGACAGGCGACAGGTAAAGTAGGTAACGTTCTATTATGCTGCCACGTATGAGTAGTAGTGAGGAACCGCGGTGTCGGCATGTGCAATACGGGAACGTTTTAGGACAGAGCCAAAATAAAAATAACACGTCAGACTCAAGTTTCGCTTCCACGAGTTGTACCATTCGGATAGAAATGGTCGCCAGCGCCCATCTCGTCCTCCCACGCGCCGGCATTACTCGTGCTTTTTCCGAGTTCACTCAGTTGTTTGTAATTTTTGGCCTACGCCCACCCTCCCCCCCAACCAAAAACCAAAACAGTGCATGGACGTGGACCAAATTGACTCGTTTCATCGCGCACCCAATTCTATAACTTTTTCAGTTGAGTTCAATAACGGTGCAGGGTAGAATTGAAAGCCCAAGCCTTCAGTTAATTTTTAAGGAAATTCTCCTTAATTCTGTCTCTTTTTTCATCAATTTTTATTTTTATGTTTTCAAAATCAAACGCATTGATCAATGATTCGCGGGTTAATTTTCAAGAATATGTGTTAGATAAGGATTCAGTGATGATGAAAATTATTGTCGAATGGATTAAATTTGATTGTGATTCAAATTATAGTGAGGTGTTATGTTTTTTTTTTTATTATTTTATTTTTATTTATTTTCTTTTCTTTTCTATCCCGATTTCTCTGCGGGCAAGAATCTCGTCCTCTATTAAATTTTTCTTTGCAGCCATGTGTTTCATAAATCAATAAGATTTTCTTGGAGAAAAATATTAATGTTGACAATGAACATGTAAGAAGAAGTTTTTTAGTTGCAACTAAAATGAAATCCTTTACTTGGGGGGTGGGTGGAAGAGCATGTGCCATGTAATCAACCTTTTATTTCAGGACTTTAGCGTAAATATAAAACATTGGACTAGACTTTATGTAGTTACACTCATTTGAATCGAAAAAAGGAGCATTTTGGTCACTCAATTAAAAACCAAACTAAGCCATTATAAATAATTGAAAAACTAATGAAATTGGGTGAGAGTTCAACACGCCATTTTTGAAGTGGGGTGCAGTGCAAAATGTCAATCATTTAGTGGGGGGGTGAAAATTTGCCTTTAAGATTGTAACATTACAATAAAAAACACTTATATAAACCGTTGTGTTATAAGATGATTGATTGATTAAAAAGATAAACAAAAAAAATAAATCATGCAAATAATTTTCTAAGAGTATCTTTTTTTTTTTCCCCATATGAACTAGTTGATAACAAGTCTTTTTTTTTTCTACCAGTCAAGAATAAACAGGTAAAAATTACTAGTGTTGTGGGCACTTTGTTAGTTGTTTTGCTAATTTTTCAACTTAATTATTTTTAGTTTTCCTCGTGGTACATAGTTGTAATGCACTTATACATAAGCATCCTTTGGCATGAATAAAAAGACATCAAACAAGTTTGTTAACTCATTATTGAGACGTGGGATGTCCTAACTCCTCAAAGAGTTAGCAATCATGCTTAAATCTTTTTATTTTTTAAAACAAATAATTATGTGTGAGTTGAATATGATCTTTTTAATTACTAATTGTATTATATTATATTAATTTATACAACCTTCTTCATATAAAAATATTAATGACTATATCATTACTAATATTAAGATAACCTTATATCAATACCCAAAGGCTTAATTAAGTGGTTTTCAAATGGGTTTCTTTAATTGGCTATTCAAATTTAAAGTTAGGGAGAATTAGAGGTTAAAATAATTAATTTAAACTTTATCCACTTGCTCTATATAATTTTTTTGAGTAAAATTTTTAAAATTATTAAAGTATCTTCTAGTATTATAAACTTATAATATATAACCAAATTAAAACTTTACAAATTAGGAATATAGACTTGCATCTCATATGTACGTTGCTAATTAATGATAGTCACGTGTTAGGAAATGATTAATTTTTGTTGGTAATAATTTTATACATTAATAATTAGCGTCAAACTTGTGTTATTAAAAAAAAGAGGGGGAGGCATCCCCTCAGATATATGATTGGATAATAACATTAAAATATTTTGTAGTAATTTGTTAATCGCGTAACACCAATTAATAAGTAACCATTCAAATGTTATCGCATTTAGGATTATGATACAATATTTATAAGCTTGAAATTAATCTATACCACATAAACTTACACGACTGTAATTCAATTGTGAGGGTAGTTGGTCGTTTAGACGGAGCAGAGAGCTATTTATTACGAACGGGCAAGCCGTGTTCTTTCCATAGAAAAACATAAAAAGAATTAAATTGGAGGTTGCGGCACGCGCTTTCATGAGCGTGAAATGTTCCGGCACTGTGCTGATTGCAGAACATGTGTGGGCCTACAGTGGATATAACTGATATATATATATATATATATGTTGACTTGGTGTATTCTTATTGCTTAACTGGTCTTATCAGAGGCTGTACGTTAAAATGCATCTCAGGAGATCATGAATTTGATGGACTGAAACGTTAACACGTTGTGTTGTTTCGTGCTGTATTACAACTGTCGAAAGTCAGACGAATCGCCTTTCCTATCAACACTCCGATAATTAAATGTAGCTGTCGTTTTGTTAAACTCTCTTGGACCTTTCATTCCACTGCCTAGTCCAGCGTGGCAGTATCCGCGAATGGGTATTTTAATTTTCTCGAATATCTGTAAAGGAAACCCCCCCAAAAAAAAAAATCGTAATTCCATGGTGTAGATTTTTAATTTAATAAAAGCGAAAGGTTGGCTTTACAGGTTAGGAACACGGTTTTGCATTTCATGATTCCCAATTGGAAAAGCCAATTGGTTTTGCGTTGATTAAAATATGTTATTTAAACCCAACCCATTATTTTATTGAGTCAAAAAATCGAAATAAAATTTATTCGTCTTTTATATTGTATTATCAAACCAATTCATTTGATCCATTGTTCTTTTCGATAAAAAATTCAAATATAAAACACAAACAAAAATTTGTGAGGGTGAAAAAAAACAAATCCCCCGTTATAAATGTAGCCCCACGATAAAAAAAATGTAGATGGGATGTAATAATTATCGTTTTCATTCGTGAAATAATTGTGATCGAGATAAAATATATAATACTTCTTTGTATTATTAGAATAGTATTTCAAACCCAGACTATAACATAAAATGAGAAAAGAATTTTACTTAAAATGAGTTTTGATCATTTAACGTCATATAATTGTCCGACAAATATCTGTATAATAGTGATCTAATTGAAGATTTACGTATAAAAATAATAAAATGGGAAGAACTAAGAATGAGAAAATTATTAAAAACACGTGAATGCTAATGGGCTGATCCCGAAACCAGCCCGTTCTTAAATGGGTTAAATGATTTGGCCCGTTAAAAATAACCCGACTCGGTACATTTTTGCAGGGTGTCCGTGCTTGAGCACACAATAGCTAAAGATCCAAATCCTTTGTGTGTGTGTGACCCAATTGTGCTGACGTGTCAGAGATTTTCGATGGTCTGCAGCGCTAGCTCCTGAGGGCACGTGGTGACGGAACATGGATGCTGAGTGTCGGGGAGACGAAATATCGAAGAAGGTTTTGCGGCAATACAAGTCACTGCCGAGGAAGGGGAAGCCCCAAGGGCGTGAAGTTACAGTCTTGGCTGCGTTTCTCATCTCCTCTCCTTCTAAAGGTCCTTCCCTTTTTCCTTTTTCTCGTATTTTATTTTTAATGTGAGAGCCAACTCTGAGCGGCGATTGATAGTTAATTTGTTTAATTTTAGATTTGGAAGTTGTAGCTCTTGGAACGGGAACAAAATGCATTGGCCGTTCGCTCTTGAGCCCCCACGGTGACATTGTCAATGACTCGCATGCTGAAATTGTCGCCCGTAGAGCTCTATTGAGGTTTATTTATTTATTTTTTATGTGAGTTTATTTGTTTGATTAAATCACCTCTTCGGTAATTGTATCGGATGTCATAAGTATATATGACCCATTGTGTTTTTTTTTTTTCTTTTTTTCCTCATATTATAACAATACAGATTCTTCTACACTGAGGTTCTGAATAAGCAGAAATGCAGTGATGGAATAGAAGGCCTGCAAAATGATGTTTTTAAAAACTTTCTTTTCGAATTGGACCCATCTGGGAAATACAGATTCAGAGAGGGCTGGCAACTTCATCTGTACATTTCACAGTTGCCATGTAATGTTTGGTGGTTCTTCACCCCCCCCCCCCCCCAAGCAAAAAAAAAATTATTTATTTGTTCATTTTCATTATTGTATTTGTTCTTCTGGACTAGTTGAGGTATATCTTTGGATATGTTTTTCTCTGCTTTCTTATAGGTGGGGATGCTTCACTCCGGTCATGTCATTCTGCACCGAGAAATTTCTTCTCAAGAGAAGGCAACTCACTGTCATCTGTGGATGAGCTTAATGGTTCCAAAGATGGGATTTGTGAGACTTCAAATTTGAAAAATGGTTATCATGGAATTTAAATTTCTTCCTGCACATCGTTCCTATGTTATTTGATTGTTGTCTTTTGAGTAACTTATATTCTTATCTGCTCCACTTCTTTTTTTTTATGCTTGCCAATGTTGTCTATTGTTTCGCTTAAATCTTTATGGCTAATTTTATTCTCCTTCTTATGATGTTTAAATATGTTTTTTATGATGGAGCATGGGTTTTTTTTTTTTTTTTGGGGTCCCTGTTTTATAGTAATTACAATGTGGTTGGTGTTGACATGAGAGGCCGATTTACTCAAAGAACTTACAAGAGTCTATATACTTGCAGATGATAACCTGCAACACATTGGAACGGTACAAAGGAAGCCTGGTCGTGGTGATACAACATTGTCAGTTAGCTGCTCAGATAAGATAGCTCGTTGGAATGCTGTTGGAGTTCAAGGTCCACTTAATTAGAATTTATGAAAATTTCAAAATTTCACCAATCACAGTCAACAAGTAGCATAATTAGTAATTTGTCGTACTCCCATATTGCCAATGCTTCCATACCTTCTGCCATATGCAGACTAGTTTAAGTGCATAACATAAATCATTTGCACAATAAGAGTCAGTATCTCTACTTAGCTCTAAGTTTGCAAATATATGCATTTGAAACATGGCATGCTATGTCTGCTACTCTCTTAGACAATGATATTTCAGCTGATGCTCACTGTTTCTGCATTGGCTTGAGTTAAATGATGAGGTAATTCTTCCTCTAATTTCAGGAGCTTTGCTTTCCTATTTTCTTCAACCTGTTTACCTCTCTTCCATTACTGTTGGAAGATCCCCTAATACTTCTGAAGATTTTCCCTTGGAGGAGCACTTGAAAAGATCTTTGTACGATCGAATTTTACCGTTATCAGAGGAACTATCGAATCCCTTTCAAGTTAACAAGGTCTGTGAAGTGTTGGTGTTTCAATAACTAGGAAAGTGAGCTGGATAATGACAAAATTCATCATAATACCATTGGCAGCCAATTTTTTTGGCGGCATCAGTACCACCGGAGGAGTTTCGGCATTCTCAGACTGCTTCATCCACTTTAACATGCGGGTATTTAATTGAATTTGATGGAAGTCTAGAAATTATTCTGTTGTGCTTTTTTGTTCAACGTTGATCTATACTTTGGTTTGCAGGTACTCTATTTGTTGGAATAAGTCAGGCCTGCATGAAGTCATTCTTGGAACCACAGGGAGAAAGCAGGGCACATCTGCTAAAGGAGCTCTTTCTCCATCTACTCAGTCATCTTTATGCAAGTAAGCTGTGACACATGTATGCTCCGTAGATATTCATATGAGGCAAAATCATTATCTTAACCATTGTTATTTTTTTCTTCCTTAGAAATCGATTATTGGAGGTTTTTTGGTCCCTGAAGCATGAAAGCAAAATCAAATGCCTAGCTGCTGATATTTCGTATAGAGAACTCAAGGTAGTTTTGATTTTCTGGATTTAAAAATGAATGGCCTTTTGTTTTTGTTTTTTTATTTGAATTTATTGTTATTTTACACTGGGACATGTTAGGACTTGTAAAAATCTCTTTTCTGCTCTTGTGATTAAAAAGAAGTTGGATGCAGATTGACATTTCTATTAATTTGCAATCAAACTTTTTGTTATCTTCAACTGATGGTTGTCACTAGATGTGAAAGGTGGAATGAGATTCTTATCCTGGCATTCATTTCTATTGCTAAATCTCTAATGCATTAGCCACTAGCTAACTGTTTCCTTGCCCTGGTAATTTCACTGATTTAATGGTATGTTCGGAAATTGCAAAAATGCTCGTCTGTTAACTAGTAATAACTCCTGTCTTTGAAGTAGTTTGATATGAAATTGCTTTGCAGGAGGGTGCTCAAGCATACAATATGGCCTCAAAAACTTTTAAAGGAGGACCACCTTTTAGTAACTGGCCATTAAAGCCCTGGGGATGTGAAGCCTTCTTCCCAGAAGAGAGGTAAAGTGAATGGAGTCGTTAAACTCTTTTCACATGTGAAAGTGGGAACTAGAAAGGACACACAGATTAGTAGCATAGCCTGATGTTCCCAAAGAATGATCTAAGGTTAGCAAACACAGACTTAACTTTTATATTTGCATCACTTGGTGGAGATGCACTGAGGGTGCTAAGACTTGGAAGTGCAAGCCTTGATCAGCTTTGAGCAATTTTGTCGACAAGATGAGTAAAGCTGTTGTTAAACGAGACGCTCAGTTATGCTCTGCGACTGAGAAGGGAAAAAAAGAAAAAAAGAAAAAAAAAGAACATTGGTAAACATTTGTGTTACTGCCTGCGTGTGCATTGTGTGCATTGCAAGCATGCGCGTGTGAGAGACCAATAGAATAAGCAATTCCCATGTGCTTGATTAACAATTGTAATTGCGTAATATTTGTGCCAGAGTCAGACGGGGATAGACATTTGTGGCTGGTGAATGGTGAATTACCCCGTGCGTTAAGGCACTTCGTCGCTGTGGGACTTGCAAGTCAAAGCTCTTGTTGTTTTCCTTTTTCGTGTGTGGACTTGTCACGTCGGCACATGCATGCCAAATCCTAATCCTGTCGGTCTGTAAATTGAATTCCAATATTTATAATCGTATGCCTAACTTGTAGATTCTGAATTTTTTAATTTATTTTTCTTGGAGAGCAATCAAGAGGCAGGTGGCAAAGACCAAACAATTGTGCTGCTAAATTTCATATGATATGATGTGCCCGTTTCGTTTTTTGTTCTGTCAAACTACTTATAAATTTTCGAACAGAATCGCGGAGGATAGATTTTATGAACGCAAGCGTTTAACAGTTTACCCAAGCGTTATCTGCCCCTTTAACCGTCAACGTCTTTCTCTCACGCCGTCTCACATGTATTTTAACTATTGATAACAACATCAACTGCGTCCTAAACGTGTCTTAGGCCTAAATTACAGGGTGAGTGTCGCTAAACCGATGACTGACTTCGAGCTAGACTCCCTAAACTAAATTATTAACCTTTTGTCTTATTCATTGTCATTGATGTTACAAATTGGAAGAGACAGATAGAATATAAATAACAATAAAGCAAGGAATTAGTTCTAGCGGAATTTATTGCCTAATCAAATATCAAGAGAGACCATTGTATTTAGCAGTGGCCTAATTTCATTGACCCCTACAAGTAGCATTAATTTTTGTTTTGATTGACCACACGTAAAAGAGTCAACGTCTGTCTCTCGGTGGGGCTGCTGTAAAATTAGTCACAATCGTGTGGAGGGCGATGCCCGAAACACTAATTAAACAATGGGTAGGAACACGTAAATTATAAATTAATTTTAATAATACGATGATATTATGGAGCAAATTGTGGGCGTAAAACGCGAATCAACCCCTTCATAAACAGGGACGCGAGGACTGTTTCCATCGTTAGCCAGTCTTCTACACCAACTGCTTAATCTCGAGATAGAGTTATGATTCATTCATACTTATTCTATGTACGTAGAGCGATAATTTGCGTGGACCAACCAACTTCTGTAAAAACCGTCTCTATACTCTTATTAGTCTCCTCCCTCTTGCGTACGATAGAAGCTATCCTCCCTTCTCGATCTTAAAGTCTTTCTCTTTTCTTCTCTCTCTTTTTTTTTTTTTTCCTTTTTTCTTTTCCCCCATCTCCCTCTTTTTCTTGATTGGTTTTAAACAAGACGTTAGAAAAATTATGTGGAAGAAGAAGATGTAATAAAAGAAATCAAATAAAACAAGTCCAAAGTATTAGTTGTGCGTAGGCGGCAAGGCATGAAAAAGAAGGATAATAGACATCAAAAGAACACTTTCTGGCCGTGGCAATGGCTGTGGCATGGCTCCTCCTCAGCTTCAGGCCTTTATGGACACTTCAATGCAACGCCATCGCCAACAACATCAAGAAAGAAGCAGACAGCTGCCACCTTCTTCTCCTTCTTCCTCTTCGTTGGTGCTTCAGTATTTTTTGGCTGGTTCCGCTCTGTAAGTCCTCCTACGACCCTCCATTATTTTTTTTTCTTCATTTGCATTCATATTAATTAGCAAATTTTTGTCTCATTTCTCTAACATAACAAATCGACATGAAAGTATCATGCACTAGTTGATCCCCTTCTTCGCTATGGACTCCGAAAAATGATTATTTACAACGCTTCTACTTCTACTACTACTACTACTAATAATAATATATTAAAACTATTCTTTTGAGGGTGATAATTTTTTTGTTTACATATTGTTCATTAGTTCAAACAATTAATAGTTTCTATTGGTTTTTCCTCTAAATTCAATAAACCTTCGTCGTACGAGAAACTCGAGTGCATGGTTTTTTTGGTATTCTTTATTTTGCATGTTCATAACATGATGATTGAGTATTATTAAAACATAAAAGAAAAAAAGAACAGTTTTTAGAGAATAAAAGAGAGATAGAGAGGAAAGATAAAAAGTGGTCTCTGCTGACGATAGGAAGATAAAGAAGGGGTCTCTGCTGACAACAAGTGCTTAGAATTTTAAACATTAATGTTATTTAATTAGAATTGTTGGATTGGCTTAAAGTTAAATATTTTATTTAGGATATCTCATTCAATGACCATAATTATTTATTTAATTATATAAATTTTGATTGTTATTTAGTTATTTTTTTAATATAATTTTTTTAAATTTAAATAAGTTATTTTATTTTTACTAATAAAAGTTTAAATTTTAAATTTTTTAGAATAAAGTTGAAAAATTATTTTTAAATATTAAAATGTTTAAAATATTATTTATTTATTTAATAAGTTTAATTTATTTTTTTCATAACATAACTTTAAAAATTATGCCTATTAAAGTAATTTTATACATTTTTAATAGACAGCTAAATAACTAAAATTTTTTAAATAAAAATTTTATTAATACAAACCCTAGTTATATATACTCTACTTAAAAAACTCTATCAAATAAAGTCTAAATATAATTTTAAAATACGACCCATAAAAATTTATTAATGTTAATTCGGTAAATAATACCATGTCCACAGTCTATATTTTCAGGAATTTTGCCTCAAAATTCAGTTATAACTACCGCAAAATTACCGATCAGGCAACAAGAATTTGCTCTCCAATGCACTAAACGAAATGTAACGCACAGCTGCCCCACTAATTACCGCTATCCAACAACTCATAACCCCACAAATCCTGACCGTCCATCAAATTTAAGTACGTGTCCATCATACTTCCGATGGATTCACGAAGATCTACGGCACTGGCGAGACTCAGGGATCACAAAAGACATGATCGAACGGGCGAGAAAGACCGCACACTTCAGGCTTGTGATCGTAAACGGGAAGGCTTATGTGGAGAAGTACAAGCAGTCGATACAGACAAGGGACAAGTCTACTCTGTGGGGAATATTGCAGCTGCTAAGATTGTACCCTGGAAGATTGCCGGATTTGGAGCTCATGTTCGACTGTAACGACCGACCTGTCGTCCGAGCCCAAGACTTTCGAGGTCCAAAACCAGGCCCACCACCTTTGTTTAGATACTGCTCTGATGGGTCCAGCTTGGACATTGTGTTCCCTGATTGGTCTTTTTGGGGCTGGTAATTTTCACCTTGTCCTTATTCTTCATCAAAATTTCTATATAAATAAAGACGTGATATTTAGACTTTTAAAGGTAAGATTTCAAAAAAAGCTTAGTTAGTCTTTTTCTTTATTTTCTAGCAAAAACTAAGCATTGCAAACATAAATGCCCCTAAGTATATATGCTCTGCGAGAATACTATGTTAATTGATTATTTTCAAGTATTACCTCTATTTCTATCATCACTTTGTTCCTTTTTTTTTTCTTTTTTTTTTCCCCTGGTATAAATGCCAGTCACATGCAATTTTGGATTACATAAGCAATTGGCATGTGGATCACCCGTCAATTATTCATTGGTTGGAATTGTCTATTGATTGCTCATCGACTACTTGTCAAGTGTGACAGATTATGTGCTTCTTAGCGACATTTGTGTATGAGATGGGTGTATTTTGAGATATTTTGTAATTGAATTATTTATTTCCATAATTTTTTCAAGATTTTTTTTCTCTTCCAATTTAGACTGTAGGCTAGATTTAATAGCAAGATATTTTGTACAACTAAAAGAAATCTTATTTCTAATTTAATTAATCCATATGATCTTTAGGAAATACGATTAACTACTAGTAAATGAGTAAATATTTAGTTACATATTAAAAGGTAAATAACGCGGGTAATAATACTTGTTTTTGGCAGGGCTGAGACTAATATAAGGCCATGGAGTAATGTGTTGCAGGACATCGAAGAAGGCAACAAAAGAACCAAATGGAAGGACAGGGTACCCTACGGTTACTGGAGGGGCAATCCAAACGTGTCCCCAATCAGAAAGGATTTGATGACCTGTAATGTCTCGGACAAAAATGACTGGAACACTCGCCTTTATGTTCAGGTAATTAAAATATTTGCCTTGACAGTAACATTTCAATAAAATGTTATCAACACTAATACATCAGTGAAATGTTGAACTAATTACTTATTGTGTCTGATTGAATGCATGTTTTAATTTATTTTAGGACTGGGGACAAGAATCAAAACAAAATTTCAAACAATCGAATCTAGGAGATCAATGCAGCCACAGGTATAAGATATACATAGAAGGATGGGCGTGGTCAGTGAGTGAGAAATACATTTTGGCTTGTGACTCAATGACCTTAATCGTGAGGCCACGTTATTATGATTTCTTCACCAGAGGAATGGTGCCAATGCAGCATTACTGGCCAATCCGAGACAGCAGCAAATGCACTTCTCTTAAATTTGCTGTGGATTGGGGCAACACTCACACAGAAAAGGCAGAGGCCATTGGTGAGGCAGCAAGCAGATTCATACGGGACGATTTAAAGATGGGTTATGTGTACGATTACATGTTTCATTTGCTAAATGAGTATGCAAGGCTATTGAAATTCAAGCCCACAATTCCTGCTGATGCACCTGAGCTTTGTTTGGAGACAATGGCTTGCTCTGCGAGTGGGACATGGAGAAAGTTCATGGAAGAGTCAATGGTCAAATCTCCTAGTGATTCAACGCCATGCTCCTTGCCTCCGCCTTATGATCCTCCTGCTCTCAAGAATTTCATCGACACAAAAGTTCAATTAATAAAGCAAGTCGAAGCCTGGGAAAATGAATATTGGAAGGACATAAATTAATCCTAATAATTTTCCAATAATTTGTAATAGCTTAAAGCTTATTGTATCTTCATTGTGATGTTTAATGTTTTATGTTTTTTTTTTCCCTTATTATCCTGTGTAAATTTGGATTCGAATCTTCTCTCCTATCCTCAATTAATCTTTCCTAATATTTGTAGAAGATGTCGCCGCATGTCATTTTAATAATTTTATGGGCAAAATTTAACAAATCTTTCTTTACCAAACGCATGTTTTAGTGGCTAATTAAAATTCTAAAATTAATTGTGTTTTCTCCTTTATCATTTTTTTAAAAATTTTTTTATCTATTTATAAATATTTATCGTCTTCTATCTATTATATATATATATATATATATATATATATATATATATATATCGTTTTCTTTTTCTTAGTTTCTTACCTATACATGTACGCAAGATGAAAACTTCCTTAGTCACAAAGTTAAAGTAGTATTGCCACAATTAATCTAAATGTTATAATTTTTTTTTTGAATGATGAATATATAAATTGTGAGGCCTAGAGTCAAATGTAAATTAAAGAATCCGATTCAGAGTCAAAAAAAAAAAAAAAGAGCACAATTTCACACCTAAAAATTGAAATTAATTAAAAAGCAGATACCCAGTTAAACTTCAAGAAAAATTAAACTGGGAGAGAATATAAATTCATGAAATTTTTCATGAATTAATACTTATTTTTTCTTTGTTGGTTTGTGTTTGATTCCCTTAAAAGGAAGGATACTTCAATAAAAGTGTAGGTAATGAAAAATAACACTCAGTTTTAATCGAGAACTCTACTCGTCCAAGTGTCCTACTTTACATGTCTTTCTAAGGATCTTTTACGTTTGTATTTGCCAACCATCAATGAGTGGATCTAAAAAAGGCAAGCTAAAAATAAAAAGAGTAAAAAATCTCTCGCCATCGAATTGGTGAATAAATGAATTTTAGCAGAATCTGTGACAAAACAATCAGGGTTGTGAGTTGGCAGTTTAATTGGTTTCCGTGTGTAAATTGGTGTGCGCTTCAGTGGCCACAATCTTTGTACAAACGCGTTATATAAATGCTGTTATGTTTTAATCGGGCTCAAAGAGTGAAAATTGGGTAAATGCACACAACAGAAACGGGAGAGGGCTGCGGGACCACTGTTTACCTGATAAGTCGAGACGAAGTAGACCAAACATTTCGGACTCTTAATTAATAAGCTCTCATCTTCCTTTGCATTTTCTTTCTCTTTTCTTCTCCGTCTCAGTTCTTTTAGATCAATAATTCTTGTGGTAATCTTATTTTGATGTTGCCATCGGGATTTTTATCCTGGAACTGTGATATGTTCATGGATCGATACCAATTTCCATTTTTGTTTTTTGCGTTCTAGAGTATTCATTAGATAGCAGTAGGCGGCAATCAGCCAGATTAATTATAATTAGTATAGTTAATGGAGAATATTGGCGCATTCCTTGGATTTTGGGAGCGTGGAGCTCAAAAAAGTAGCAATTTTGAAGAGAGTGCAAGTCGATCTGTGAAGAGATGGGTGTCGACAACAGTTTCTTTATCATTTTTTATCATCTTCTTCATTGGTTCCTTCGTTTATTGGGCGAACGTTGTAAGTATCTAGCTACTTGTTTCATAATCTGTAGTTTTTTTTTCCTTTTTATTTTGCTTAATTGTTATTTATTAATTTATTTTCGAAAGACGGTGCTTGTTTGTTGATAAATGATAGAGTTAGAATCATATAACTAGTTATTATAATTACTATAAAGACTTTGACAATAAAAAGGAATAGTTATTTTAGTAGAACTAATTTTTATTTGTATTGAATTTTTTGCTGAAAAGCTTTGTCTCATAGAAAGTAGCTCAATTAATTGATTCAATTCAAAGTTGCCACACTTTAATAATACAACACTATCTTCTTAATACTGATTGCACGTAAAGGGACACATGTAAGAAGATGTAGAACGACTCAAGATCAATCAATAATTTTTACTTAACTTATTAAGTGATATTCGCGTGGTAGTGTCAACCTTTGAATTAGGGTCGGCGCCTCCTTTTCTTAATCGTAGGTGAAGGATTATAATCTTCCCATTAGTTATGAGATTTTATCATTAAATGTAAAAACTTCCGGTACACAATAAATAGATTATAATTACAACAATATGACTTTGATAAAAAAAAAATTGGTTCCAAAATTTTCACAAATATAATATGTGTATATATATCCAGGTTACTGTATGCTCCACATCGATCGATTATGAAGTGTGAACATAACATTTTTGGTAATTTACAAAATTTTGCCATGCTATCATTTCATGGTTAGACAATTCATAGACATTATTTTTGTTATTCAGTCTGTGTTTCCAGGTTCTCTTCCACATGAAGAAAAATTTGCCGCCAAAAATTCGGAAGAATCTCTTGAAAGTCAATCGTTTACAATCAACTGCACAAGTCAGAAACCATTTAAATCGTGTCAGTCCGATTATTTTCTACAACCCACAACTCACGAAATATCGGGCGGCGAATGTCCGGAATATTTCCGGTGGATACACAAAGATCTAGAGCCATGGAAACACACAGGAATCTCCAGGGAAATGCTTGAAAGAGCCAAAGCACATGCACACTTCAGACTAGTGATTATAAATGGAGACGCTTATGTTGAGAAGTATACAAGGGCTTTTCAAACAAGAGATGTTTTCACAGTATGGGGAATTTTGCAGCTACTTAGATTGTACCCTGGGAAAGTACCAGACTTAGAGCTTATGCTTTCGTGCGGTGATGTGCCAGTTGTAAAGAAAAGAGATTATCAAGGTGGAAGTTCAACGTCGCCGCCGCCTGTTTTTCATTACTGTAGCGATCAGGAGTCGCTGGATATTGTATTCCCAGATTGGTCCTTCTGGGGGTGGTGAGGCCTTCAAAGTTCTTATTCTTTGAACTTTCTAAAGGCTATCTCTAGCCAGCTAGAGGTTCATTGACTTTTATTTTTTTCGCTATTATGTTTAACTTGTAGGGCTGAGACGAATATAAGGCCATGGAATCGCATACTGGAGGATATAAGAGAAGGAAACAAAAGGACAAAGTGGATAAATAGGGAACCCTATGCATATTGGAAGGGGAATCCACACGTTTCCATAGCCAGAGAAGATCTTATGAAGTGTAATGTTACCGATAAATATCAATGGAAAACTCGCCTTTATGCCCAGGTAACTTTATTTCACGGTAAATATTTTTGTTTAAATTGAGATACTTCATCCATTGTATGTAGATCATCTCTAATTTTGTGAAAACTTTGAATTGACGTGACGTCGCCAAATATGTATCACTCACTATAACATGAGTAACATTAATTAGTATTCATCTGTGTCTTGATGGATCATTTGCAATTATGCCCAGGATTGGTATAAAGAAAGCAAGCAAGGCTTTAAGAAATCAAAATTAGCAGACCAATGCACTCACAGGTACCCTAATTTTGAATTTTCTTTGGGTTGAATTTTACTATAAAATTCAGATAGATTGTTTTGCTATACTGATAAGGCTTTGATTCATTGTTTTTGAACTTAATGAAGATATAAAATTTACATAGAAGGACAGGCATGGTCGGTGAGTGAAAAATACATACTAGCATGCAATTCAATGACCTTGTTGATGGAGCCTAAATATTACGATTTCTATTCAAGAAGCTTGGTGCCCTTGCAGCACTACTGGCCCGTCAGATCTACAAGGAAATGTAGAGATATTAAATTTGCTGTTGAATGGGGCAACACTCATACACGCCAGGTGAAAAATTATTGGAAAAGAAAATAGTAGTGCTATATATTCTAAATTTTTATCCCAAAAAATTATTTCAAATGATATGTCATTCATTAGTTGGTTGGTGAGATAATACAATTAATTCATTTGGATTTTATAAAAAATTATCAACCACTTAAAGGATGACGCATTATTTGAGATAAAAAAATTTAGAATGTGTATCATTGCTAAAAAAAAAAAAAAAAAAAGAAGAAAATGTTGCAAGTTAAAAATATGCTCATCGTTTCAAGACAGTTTTACTTGTGATGCTATCATAATGATATTCATATATGTTAATGAATGAATTCCAGGCACGGGCTATAGGGCGCGCAGGAAGCAGATATATGCAAGAGAAGCTAAAAATGAAGTATGTGTACGATTACATGTTTCATTTGATAATCGAATACGCGAAGCTTTTGAAATTTGAACCAAAAATACCCAATAAGGGGACGAAGGTGTGTGCACAGAAACTGGCGTGCTCACAAAATGGGGCAGGGCAAAGATTCATGGTGGAGTCAATGGTGAATTCGTCTAGTGAAACACTTCCATGCACGATGCCTCCTCCTTTTGAACCGCTGTCACTTGAAGCATTTTTTGAGAACAATGAGAAGATTAAAAGACAAGTGCAAATGTGGGAGAAAGAATTCTGGGAAAGTCTCAAACTTGATTAATTAATCGATAGCACGTGGGAGAAAGAATTCTGGGAAAGTCTCAAACTTATTAATTAATCGATAGCATATGAAGCAATAACTAAGCTTTTTAAACTTTGTTAACTTCTTTAAACCGTTGATTATCTTTTAATGGATTCTGTAAATTTGTTTTTGCGTGCATAGTTTATTTATTTTTCTAAGTACATATATGTTAAAGGCGAGAAATAATAAGATACATAACTAGCAATATCTAATGGAATTAGGGCTAATTTTGGTAATACATTTTTATTGGCTATGCTATAGAGATAATCAATTATAAAAAAAATTATATGTTGCTAAAATTTATTTTTAAAAATATTATAAGTTTTCAAAGCAATCACATGTATTTGATAAATATTGATTAGTGTTGAAAATTATATGATTATTAAGAGGTAAAATATTATTTTGTGCTGTTAATGTTTTGTTTATTTGATATTATTCATAAAAGATTAAGGGTCTATTTGATATTGTTTATCTAATAGTTATAAGTATTTATTTAATCACATAAACTCTTATTATAATTTTTCTTGTTGTTTAGTTATTTTCTTGTAGAACTTTTAAAGATTAAATAAAATATTTTATTTCTACTAGTAAAATGTTAAATTTTAAGTTTTTAAGAATAAATATTTTGGTTCCTATCTTTCACAATCCCTGTGATCCTTCTGTTCAAATTTATCTCTCCATATGATTTATTTAGTTTACTTATCTTTGTTGATAACACGAGTACCGTAACACTATTCCAGTGTGCTATTATAACAAAATGACGGCAAGCAAGGCATGAAGCAACTACTGTAGATTACTGATATTTGAAAAATCTGACATGACGGTGATAAAACGACTATAAAATCGCATGGTTTTAACTTGATTGGCTGATGTGAAAATCAACTATAAAAAAAAATTATATGTTTGGTAAAATTTATTTTTAAAAATATTGTAAGTTTTCAAAGCAATCGCAAATGTTTGATAAATATTGATTAGCGTTGAAAATTGTATTTTTATTAAGGGGTAAAAATATTTTTTGTGATATTAACATAATTTATATTTGTAATTGTGTGGCATAATGTGAATGTATTTTTATGTGTTTATTAGGTAAAAATAATAATTTCATGTAATTTTTGAATTTAAGGCTCCAAACAAATGTATGGATGTTAAATTTAGATTCTAGAAGTCCATAAAATTATATCTTTATCAAGGAGAATCCAAGACTTTTGTTGTGAATTTTGTAAGTTTTTACCATAGTGAATATAGTAATTGGGAAATTATAAGTTTTTTTTTTATCATATTAAGTATGGTAATTGTTAGTAGAATGTGTTGGATGTGCTTGGGTGGATTAAGTTAGTGACAAATATAATGAATTAGGTTTATGTTTTATTAGTGGGACAAATATAAGGTTAAGATATAATTAGTTTCTTTTTATTTGTGTGGTATAGATTAATCATGTATTAGTATAAATAGAGAAGGGAGAAACACATCTCTCCACACCTCTCTACACCTCTTCTTCTCTTTTTTCTCTTCAAATTCTTCTTCTCATCTCTCTTTGTAATTTATTTTCAATAAATAAAATTAGTTTTATTTCAATTTTTAAATACTATTTTTAATTATGTGTTTTTCAATTTTAATAATTTCCTTTATTTCAAACATGTTTAGCTAAATTTTAGGAGTGAGGAGGAGGAGAAACACTGAATAAAAAAATATGATTTAATAAAAAAATATTTTTAATTTTATAAATTAAATTTTTATTTAATTTTATCCATATTTTATATTTTAAAATTTTAATTTATTGTAAACAAATATAAGAGTTTGGCACAATAAATTCATAGTCTCTTAGTTTAAAGTATGGTAAAATATTATTTTGACTTATTCTAGATAAGTTAAGTTTTGACACATTAAATTTTTAATTCATAATAGAATTAATGAGAAAATTATTTTAATTTATATAATTAATCTTTTGAAAAATAAAAAACAAAAAGAATTTGTCAAGTTATAATTTTTTTACTAAGAGTGGATCCATAATCCTAACTAATTTAACTTAATAGTTTTTTAAAATTAAATTGCATATTTTAAATTTTTATTTTTTAGATAAAACTAAATAAATAAATTAAATCTTTTATCTGTGAATTGACTCCATACTCACTGAGCTATAATACAACAAGACATTCTTATATTTGAGAGTTAAAAATTACTTTTAAATTGTGTCAAATATTACTATTAAGCTGCTTTAAAAATGTAAATAAATAAATTGAATATAATAGTAAATAAATTTATTTAAATATATTATATATTGACCATGAAATAAAATTACCACTGTCGATTTATTGAATTAAAGATATATGCATAAACAACTGTAAGAACGTAAAAGAATTTATATCAAATTAATTTTTAACTTTTCAAAATTACTTTTAACCTCTAAACGTAGTCCCAAAATGAGCCATTAATATTGTTTATATATATAATCTTTTTTAGTGTAGCCACCCTCAATTTTTTTTTAATACTAACACGCTTTTAAATCATGTGGTTTAAGAAAGTTAATAATTATCTTATATTGGGGATGAAAATAAAGCAATAAAATAAAATTGGGAATGATACGTGTGTGTGGGTGTGTATGTATGTATTAATTGGAGGTCTCTAACGTACAACTATTATACGTTACGCCACACACATGAACAATATATAATGTGGGCTCTATATACTGTTCATGTATATGAGATAATGTACAGTCTGCTATATGTTAGGTTTTTCCTAAATAAAATGGCTGGCAAAGATTAATTTTGATAAAATTCACAAAGTGCGCCAAAACATAGAAATAGGCCATGAATATTTAAAAAAAGGAAATTATTGGAGGGCTCGGCCTTCAACAATATCCAAGCTCATCTCACTTGGGTCTGTTGCCTGCAACTCGACGTGAATCCCATCCAATTGTCTCTTGAATCTGTCCTTTGAGCTTGCATAAACCATCTTACTGCTCACTCTAGATGTGTCTGGCGCCCTACACGTGCACACAAAATTAAATTATTATGATGCTTATTTATTTTAAAGCACAATTCGCGGGATGGACTTAGACGTACCAGGCGATGAAGAAATCTTGGATTTCTGGACATTCTCGTTAGTGATGAAATCAAAATCAAAGACAGCGCAGCGGCACTCATCAACAGGCAATGACTTGGTAAAATCCTCGTAGCTTTCTTGGGGAGTGCCAACTTTCTCCACTGTCACTTGCTGGACTTGCTCGTCGATCTTGAACACAATGAACCGATGGTTCCTCTTTGTCTTCAGCTCCAAGAACTTGAGCTTGCACTCGTCATCCACCGCCATTCCAGACGCCGCATTTGCCTACCACCATAAAAAATTATCAAAACAACGTTTTCGAGGATTTGAGGGAATCACATTGGTTTTTCAGGATTTGATCTCCGAAACAACGTCTATTCAATTTTACTACAAAGGACTAAAATTATGCCAAAAGAAATTAAGATCCAAAATGTATATACACTCACACTACGGTATTTTACAACCTATAGGCTGTAATGAAGCATTGAAGGAACCCCTTCTAAAGTTACCTCGTTTTATTCATTTATTTATTTATTTTACCACCTTTTGATAATTTTCTTTCGTGTCTTAAATATGCTAAGAATTGTATAATAAATGAAAAAAGAAAAAGGGGTTTGGGGGGGGGGGGAGTCTCAAATGGTAGAGTTGAGTGAATTACCATGTTGTCTGCAATGGAAGATAAATCCTGCAATGGATTTTATATTGATGAAAATGATCAAGAAAAGAACAGTAGTGAGCTGGGATTTGAATCGAACGTAAGAGAGAGTGTTTTCTGATTGCAATGGGACATACGAGAATTGTACAATGAGAAACAAAAGAATTGCAGGGGATGGAGGAGAGATTCCTATGGGTTGGTACGAATTTTCTTTTTTTATTTTGAATTTAATTTTAAGCCGATCGCGTCCAACAATAAGCTTTGATGTTGCCACGTTGTGGATTTATGGGTACATTTTAGATTTTCGATTAAGATTTAGGCTGTTGAAAATTGGGATTTCTAAGATTAGAATATCTGAAAGCGTAATCTTCCTTATACTTCGCATATTTGTTATACATGATCATGAACTTAAAAGGTGGCGCGTAATTCAAATCTGCAAATTAGCTCAGATAAATTTTGTGTTGGCAGCAATACCCACGGGGCTCCCAACCCGCGGGCTCCGATTAATTTGGGGCGGGTATGAGGCCCCAAGAAAATATGAAAATCAATTCGAGTCGGTTTTGGATATGGGCTTAAGCCCCAAACAATTTTTGGATTTGAGTTTGGGGATTTTGTTGGGTTCTCTAACTGGATCAAGAAATAAAAATTAAAAAAAAATTAACATCGATCTATCTATTGGATTTAAATAGAAATTATAAATTTTAATATCACTTCCCTTGAATTGAATCAATCTTCTCCAAATGAAATCCTAATAGCTCAGCCACCACCGTCACTAACAGCTCGTCAGCCACCATCGACCAACCTTCAGCTGCACCTGTCGGTTCTCCTACTGCAAGGTTTTTTATTTTTCTATTTTTCTTTATTTATTTCAATCTGCGTCTGGTTTTATCGATTTGAGTCAATTTTTGTGTGCTTTCAATCATCTTCTTTTTATTTCATTTTCAGTCACATAGCATTGAATCACACATTGCAGCCATGGAGAGCTCATGAAGCAGAGGTTGCAGTCGTGATTTAAGTCACCCATAACCATGATTTCAGCCTAATAATGGTGAAATTTCATTCATAAATAAGTTTTATCTTAGTCACATAGCTAAATTGGTGTTTCTAGTTAAAATTATTAAAATTAGGGAGAGAAACAGATCCTAGTTGATACAATTTTAGGGAATATGATCTGTAATATTAGTGAGCGTGATTGGCAATTGGCTAGTGCCTTAGAAAATAATTTGAAATGTTTTTATAACTGTACAACATTGTTTTTTAGTAGTAGTTATCCAATATCTAATCTATTTTTGTGCCATGTATGTGATATTAGATTGTGCTTGAATGAATGGGTTTCAAGTTCTAGATATGATGAATTTAGAATCATGACAAAGAAAATTATTGAAAAATTTGATAAGTATTGGCATAACAGTAGTGGAATATTGTCTATTGCATGTATCTTTGATCCTAGGTTCAAAATTAGGTTGGTTGAATATTACTTTTTCATGATTTATAGGGATGATGTTGCTTTTTGTGTTCAAATAGTGCATGATGATTGTCAAAGTATAATGAAAGAGTACAAAGCTAGATATGCATCAGTTGCTAGTTTTCTTGGATATAGCTCTAGTTCTTTAAGTACTTCTCATTCTATGCCAAGTTTAGGTTTAGGTTCCTATAAAAGTTCAACTGAATGGATTTTGGGGTTTACTAATTTTGTTAATTTTGGTAATGAAGAAATAAAAGATGAGTTAGAAACTTTTTTATTTGGGTGAAAAGTTAGTACCATTTAATGTTGAGAAACACTTTGATGTTTTAGCTTGATGAAAAGTAAATAGTAGTAACTGTCCTTTATCATCTTGAACTGCGAGAGATATCTTGGCTATTACGGTTACTACTATTGGTTCTGAATCTGCATTCAACACAGGTGGTCGATTTGTAAGTCCATAGCGCAATAGACTTCATCCAAGCACATTGGAAGCTTTGATGTGCAGTCAAAGTTAGATACGTACTCTTTGTAAAAGTATGTGTTTTAAATTTTAATTTATATATATTTTATTTATTTAAATTAACTAATAACTAACTTGATTTTGGTTTTCATTTGTATTTTTTTTAATTAGTTGTGGCATCGACCTCTCTAACATATGCCAAGATTCTCGATGAGGAGCTGGAAATTAAAACTGATGTTGAGGCTGTAGAGGTATATAGTTTTAATTTTTATTATTTTACCAAGTATTTACTAAGTTGAATTGTTAAAAGATTTTTTTATTTTTTTAATTTATTTTTTGTTTATATTGTTGTAGGTTTATGAAGAATGTTAGAATGTGTATTAGTGGTGATGGCAAATTTATATTCAAAGCTTAAAATTGTTTTATTTTATCATGTAAGCTTTGATCATTTGTAATTATGTGGAGGTTGTTAAAATTTCATCATTTATAATTTTATTTCTAAATTTGGAGATAGTTAGAATTATTACTTTTTTTAAAAAATTATAATATTCAAAATTTATTATTTTTAAAAAATAAAAATCGATTCTCTATTTTAATCCCTATTTAATTTGAGTATTTTTGGAGACATACCTAAACTATCCCCAATTATAATTTCTCGGATATGGAGGATAGTTTCTAAATCGATTTTAGGTTCGGGGATCATGATCTTCGTCCTGAACCCGCCCCTCTGACATACCTAGATAAATTTAGGATATTACCATCTGTTGCCCGGTCATTACTATTGAATCATTGACTTAAAAGTTATATAAAACTTGATATCTTTTTCTCTCCAAAAATTAATGAAGTTTAGAAGGAAATTAGGCATGGATAATGTTGACATTATAAAGTTCAATAAAAATATAGAATTTGAGTTGGCAAAGACGACTGTGTCAACGCCTATCTTTCCAAAGGGATTTATTTATATTATATAGTAATAGTCTCACTTCGACTTCGTATATTGACCCTCGCTTAAAAACAAATACAACTGCATATATGTATAATCACAAAGAAAACAATTCACGTCGCACGCGCAATATAGTGCCTTGGTATTCCAGTTTAATTTGTTTCATAAAAAAATTGGTGATTTCTCCGAGGGATGATACGATGATCCGTGGCCAAAGCTAAAATTACATAATCAAAAAAGTATAAAAAAAAAAATTAGTGATTAAAAAAAAAAACCAGTGACGGTGATTTCAAATTGTATGCCTTATTCGGGTTTCGATTTTGCGATTGGAGGAGGGAGGTGCAAAAATGGTCACATGAGAAACGAGTGGAGGAAGAATCCCCACCCCCAATCAGCGCGGCAGGGACTCGGTGGGTCAAAATCATGATGCCGCTCTTCGTCTCTGAAAGGACATGGGGGCCCTTCCCTTTTGATTGTGGCGCAAATCATCGTGGTCGTAGACTACAGTCTGCAGATCCAAGCCAAAACCATCAATGAACGGATTTTATTATATTCGTAGGTCCCGCTTCGTTTCATTAAATATCTGGCATTTTGAAGTTGATTTGGACTGTCTAATTCATTTAAAACAGTGTTTTTTTTGGTGTGCCACGTGTAGCCAGTTCTGATTTCAATTGTCATCCTTATCTAATTTTTTTAATTATTTTTTTGAAATAATAAATATCTATACATATCATGTATTTCATGGAAATTTTAATAATAATAATATTATTATTTTTTATCACTACTCTATTGGCTAATGCGTGCATAGAATTCTTAATACCAGACGCGCTCCCGCTGAAATCGAGACCCAGCAAATTTCAGTTACTAGTCTCATTTTCACACTATTGACTATTAAATTTAACAATTTACTGCCGTTATAAATGTCCCTCTATTCGCTATTATTATTGCTCATACATACGTTACAAAAGGAAGTTAAATTGGTTCCCTTAAATAAAAATCATCTTTAACGACACATTTAATCAATAACATTTTAATTAAATATGTCTTTAATTCAATAAATCAGCAGTGGTGCATTAATAAATAGGACAGCATGAATGATAAATAATAAATTTGCTATTTTGTACGAGTGTTAATGTGTGTGTTTATATGCATATAAACGACAAAAAAAAAGGAGATAAAAGGGCTAATGGTTGAAGGGATGGTAATTTAAATTTATAATGAAAAGGGGTGACGCGTTTTGAAATTGAGAGAGCGAGTGTGGAACAATGACCGCCTTTCACGAGTGGCTCAAAAATGTGGGGGTAAAAAAAAAAAAAACAAAAAAACAAAAACGCTGAGAGTTCCGTGGCAGAATTGTAATGATAATAAAAACAGAGCAACACACATGCGTCGAAAGGCGGGGGTTGGAAAAAATACAAAGAGAAACCGATGAAGAAGAGAGAGAGAGAGAGAGAGAGAGCGTGGACCATGACCAAACAAACACAAACGAATTACTTACTCGCATTCATTAACTTTCCCGTCGGGCTGGTGCGTCAGTGTCAACTCGTTTTCGACGACTTTGTATCTTCGTCGAAACGTCGTTACCTGTACTTTTCATTTCATCATTTCTTTTCTGCTATTTGATGGCCATCTTCATCGCAAGTAAACAATAAACAGAGACAGAGTTCTCTTTCAAAG
Source organism: Aegle marmelos (assembly GCA_030449875.1). Taxonomy (NCBI): domain Eukaryota; kingdom Viridiplantae; phylum Streptophyta; class Magnoliopsida; order Sapindales; family Rutaceae; genus Aegle; species Aegle marmelos. Next base: position 2,003,811 of record JASUUL010000115.1, read on the forward strand.
TTTAACCTGCGAAAGCTCAAGAGATTGCACAGAGGAGGAAGGTCAGTCGCAGCCTTGGGATCTTTCTTTTCCTTAAATTTCTCACTGTTTTTATTTATGCCTTGGCTCTTGCATGCTTTTTTTTTTTTAAAAAAAAATGGATCATTTTTCTTTGCTTTTTGATCCCTTGACAATCCCGAATAGTTAGTCGGATATAGTACAGATACCTATATTCTTGCGGAATGGCGGAGCTCCTCTGTTCTGGGGTCTGTCTTACTTTTCTTTTCTCTCTTTTTCCTTTTTGTGATTTAGTTCAAAATCTCTGCAGCTTAGATAAGATATAATTGGAGTGTTATGTGAAATATGCTCTGTTCAGTCTTGGAGGCAGCCCAAAGAGTGCATGAAGGACTCCAGATGTTCTTTTTCTTCCTTTTTGGTTATCCAGAACGAATATACACATATAATTTCTTTGTTCTTGATTCACTTTCTGACTTTTACTTGCTTTACTTTAGTATTCTCTGGTTCATAGTTTTTTGCTACTGTGCTAAAAGTGGTGTGCCTTTCTTTCTTAAAAGGATACATCAATCCAACTTTTTGTTTAATACAACAATTTATTCCCCTTCGTTATCTCTTTTCCGGATTCTACGATCATTGGTATCTGTAAATTGTCCGCATGGAAATTAAAACGAAACTCAACGAAGCCACTCTTTGGGGGGTTTAGGGTTTCAATTATCAGGGTCTTTAGATAGCACTGGATGTATTTGTGCATGTGCTTGCTTTAACCGTCGTCAGTGTCTTCGTGTTGTTCAAATTTTAACGCTTTTTATTCTTCATTTAGTTGTCCTGTTGTCGGTTCTAGCATATAATGCTCAAGCAAGCTTTAAAATCTATATATGTGCTGGATTGCAGGTGCTTCTTGGTTTCTGACCATTCCTGAAAGAAAGCTGGTTTGATTCCTTCAACTAGTTCCTCAAATTTGATAAAAATTATCATGAGTCATCTCAAGCTAGGAGTAGAGGTTGTGAGCGCCCACGAACTCATGCCCAAAGATGTGCAGGGCTCATCCAATGCTTTTGTAGAGCTCCATTTTGATGGTCAGAAATTTCGCACAACCACCAAGGACAAAGATCCAAGTCCTGTTTGGAATGAAAGTTTCTACTTCAACATCTCTGATCCCCACAATCTATCAAACCTTGCCCTTGATGCCTATGTCTACAATCATAATCGAACAACCAACTCCAAATCCTTCCTTGGTAAGGTCCGTCTTACTGGAACATCATTCGTCCCTTATTCTGATGCTGTTGTTTTACATTATCCTCTGGAGAAGCGTAGCATCTTTTCTCGTGTTAAAGGAGAGCTTGGATTGAAAGTTTTTGTTACTGATGACCCATCAATAAGATCTTCAAACCCTCTTCCTGCAATGGAACCATCTGTGCATTCAGATTCACGCTCAACCAAATCTCAAGCACCTGAACAAGTTCCATTCTCGGATGATAAAGCTCGGAGAAGACACACATTTCATCATCTTCCAAATGTAAATACCTCGCAACAACAGCAACATTCGTCCCCAGCTGCAACACGGCCATCAAATTATGGCGTTTATGAGATGAAATCTGGACCACAAGCTTCTAAAATTGTGCACACATACTCAGGGTTATCATCACAACCTACTGATTATGCACTTAAAGAAACAAGTCCTTTTCTTGGAGGGGGACAGGTTATTGGAGGGCGAGTTGTACGTGGTGACTTGCGAGCTAGCACCTATGATCTTGTTGAACAGATGCAGTACCTTTATGTACGAGTTGTAAAAGCCCGTGACCTTCCTTCCAAGGATGTGACCGGGAGTCTTGACCCATTTGTTGAAGTAAAGGTTGGGAACTACAAAGGGATTACAAAGTACTACGAGAAGAAACAGAATCCTGAGTGGAATGAAGTGTTTGCCTTTTCGCGGGAGAGGATTCAGTCATCTGTGCTGGAAGTTGTTGTCAAGGATAAGGATATGGTGAAGGATGATTATGTTGGGGTGGTAAGGTTTGATCTGAATGAGGTTCCCACACGAGTTCCACCTGATAGTCCATTAGCTTCAGAGTGGTATCGACTTGAAGACAGGAAAGGGGAGAAGAAAAAGGGTGAACTGATGCTTGCTGTTTGGTATGGTACACAAGCTGACGAGGCTTTTCCTGATGCATGGCATTCAGATGCTGTTACTCCCACTGATAGTTCTTCAAATGTCTCCACACACATCCGGTCTAAAGTTTATCATTCTCCAAGACTATGGTATGTCCGTGTTAATGTGGTTGAGGCACAAGATCTTGTCATATCTGATAAGAATCGGTTTCCTGATGCATATGTTAGAGTACAGATTGGTAACCAGGTTCTAAAGACAAAATCTGTTCAATCTCGAACTCTGAATCCAGTTTGGAATGAGGATATGATGTTTGTTGCTGCTGAACCATTTGAGGATCACCTGATTCTCACAGTTGAAGATCGGGTGGGCCCCAATAAAGATGAGACTATTGGTAAGGTTGTGATACCGTTGCACTCTGTTGAGAAGCGTGCTGATGACCGCATTGTCCACACCAGGTGGTTCAATCTTGAAAAGTCTGTCTCAGCTGCATTGGATGGAGATAATGCAAAGAAAGATAAGTTCTCTAGTAGACTGCATCTTCGTGTGTGTCTCGATGGAGGTTACCATGTGCTTGATGAGTCAACTCACTACAGCAGTGATCTCCGACCAACAGCGAAGCAGCTCTGGAAACCATCTATAGGTGTCTTGGAGCTTGGCATTCTAAATGCTGATGGCCTCCACCCTATGAAAACAGGAGATGGAAGAGGCACGTCTGACACATATTGTGTTGCAAAGTACGGTCACAAATGGGTTAGAACTAGAACCATAATTAATAGCTTGAGCCCGAAATATAATGAGCAGTACACCTGGGAAGTTTATGATCCAGCCACAGTTCTTACGGTGGGAGTTTTTGATAACAGCCATATTGGTGGTTCAAGTGGTAGCAAAGACATGAAAATTGGTAAGGTTCGGATTAGAATCTCTAGTCTTGAGACCAGTCATGTATATACACACTCTTATCCCCTTCTAGTCCTCCACCCCTCTGGTGTCAAGAAGATGGGTGAACTGCATCTGGCAATACGGTTTTCTCATACATCATTTGCGAACATGATGTTTCTATACTCACGACCCCTCTTGCCAAAGATGCATTATGTCAGGCCATTGACCATGGCCCAACAGGACATGTTGCGTCACCAGGCTGTCAACATTGTGGCAGCTCGACTTAGTCGGGCAGAACCTCCTCTGAGGAAGGAAGTAGTTGAATACATGTCCGACATGGACTCTCATCTCTGGAGCATGAGGCGCAGCAAGGCAAATTTTTTCAGACTGATGTCAGTTTTCTCAGGATTATTTGCTGTTGGAAAATGGTTTGGGGAAGTTTGCATGTGGAGGAACCCTATTACAACAGTTCTAGTACATATTCTCTTTGTGATGCTTGTGTGTTTCCCAGAATTGATTTTGCCAACTGTATTTCTGTACATGTTCATGATTGGGCTTTGGAATTACCGTTATCGTCCAAGATACCCTCCTCACATGAACACGAGAATCTCATATGCAGATGCAGTGCACCCTGATGAGCTAGATGAGGAGTTTGACACATTTCCTACAACAAGGAGTCCTGATATAGTTCGCATGAGGTATGATCGACTCAGGAGTGTGGCTGGAAGGATACAGACAGTTGTGGGTGACGTGGCTTCTCAAGGAGAGCGAATTCAAGCGCTATTGAGCTGGCGAGATCCTCGGGCCACATCTATATTTGTGATTTTCTGCCTTGTGGTTGCTGTTGTGTTGTATGTGACACCTTTCCAGGTGCTTGCTCTTTTAGCTGGATGTTATATCATGAGGCATCCCAGGTTCCGGTATAAGACACCCTCTGCACCAATTAATTTCTTCAGACGGCTTCCGGCTAGAACTGATAGTATGCTGTGATGGGTTATTGGTGTCACTGGCTAAGTTTCTTTTACTAGTGTGTCAAATTCTGGTTTTGATAGTAGTGCCTGTAAAGCTTCGGCTTCTTCACTTGTTTATTGATCCTGGAAGTAATTAAGACATATGTAGATATACTTAATTTGAGATTAATTATATAGATCTTGTGTTTCCAACATATCTAGCACTAAACTCGAATACCATTCTATTTATAAGGTTATGAAGAGCATTAGACATGCGATGTATCTCTTTCTTTCTCAGCGTCTAAGTTTTGAATTAAAAGAATAGAAAAAGCACAAGGCTGATCTAATTAAATTTCTTTTTGTATCATATTACCAATTCACCACAGAAAATTTTCTTCCTTCTCATTTTTATTTTGCCGACTGCAGCAGTCGCTGTCTCGCTAAACGGAACAAGCGTTGTTTTGGTTGCTCTGAAAATGTGGTTGCCTCCAGTTTAGTTTATCGAGGTGTTAGATTCTTGCAGACAATTTGTGTTGTAGTTCTGATTAAGGGTGGACAACTCTAATTCAACTCAATAGATCCAACCCAACTCAATTTAATTTTAAGGGGTTGAGTGAATTATTATAGGTTAATTAAGTTAATTTTTTTTTTAAACTGAAGGTTAGATTAATTATAATGAACTCATAGAATCCAATCAAATCCGCATAAATAATAATAATAATAGAATAATTCTTAATTGTGAGGTCCTAAAAGTTTAAATGATTAATCTATTTTCTATCCTCTTTTTATTCTTTTATAAAGGAAACTATTTCATTCTTATATTTTTTACTTTAGGCTTTAATTCCAAAACTGAAATTATTTCTCTCAAGTTTCAATTCTCAATCAACAATGGTACTTCTCTAATTTAGCCATCATATATTTTTTTAGTTTTCTGTATTATATACAAGGCTGTGAATATAATTTTTAAGTTACAATATATTTATATTTGATTTCAATGAATTTCATCTCAAGTTTCATATCTTTTTTTATTTAATTTTTAATTTTCATTTTATTTTTAAGTTTTCAACCCAGCCGGACCTAATGATTTAAGGGTTACTTCGGATTAAATTGAGTTAAATATAATTATTTAATTTGGTTAGGCTGATTTTATTTCCATTCATTAAATAATGCATTGGACTAGGTTTTCACAGACCTTGTCCAACCCAAGCCACACCCTCCTCTACTTCTTACAGAGATTATCAGTGATCCTTTCAGCAGTACAGAGAAATAACTAAAGAAAATTTGAAGTTGTTTTAACATATATAAATACATAGAACTTAACGCACCAACTTCAAACCGAAAGGAGAAAGTAAAATTAGAAGAAAACGAAAAGTAACACAAGGTATTGCAATACTAATAATATATGGAGGACTACCACGTAAACAGGAGTTAAACATCACAAGAATCAAGCATCAGACCAATATATTTCCATTTCACCCTGACTTTGAGGCACTCCTAGGGCTTCCCAAACAGCTTTTGATGCATCAACAATATTGTTACGGCATGGAGGCTGATAATCATGATCATCATCACATCCCATTGTGGAGTCACACTCATCGACAACTTTAGCCTTAACACTGTTTCCATTACCATAGATGTTAATATAGTTCAAGCACCTGCTGCCTTTGTTGTACCATCCAGTTGACAGTGCCACAACTGGTTCATCATCTGAGTGGTACTGGTTGTCACATTCAGACGGGCCACCGCCATCCCCGCCTTTCTGGAAGCTGTTGAGTGTTAATGTTGCCTTTGTGTGACCCGTCACTGCTGGTGAACATCTGAAAATGCTGTAAAGCTTGCCCTGTTTGCAGCAATCGGAGTAGTTTTCTTGATTGCACTGTCCCGGTGGAGGTTTTTTCCCTCTTATCTTGCCGCTGGGGTTACAAGTACCAGCTTCAACGCTCAATGACACTAATACAAGAACGCAAATGAGAAGAACACCATAAGAGCACAGTTGCTTCTTCATTTTGTATATTTCTCTTCTATTGCTTTGTGAATCTGGTGTAATATGATAGGGTTGGTGACGACTTTAATATGCAGTAATCTATATATAATACAGCGGTTACATGAATCTGCAAAATTTTATTACTTAATGTGATATTACACCATTTTTGCAGTCAAAGTTTTAAGAATTAGATCCATTAATTATTAAAGATAACGTAGGTGATAAAACATTGAATTTTTTTTTTTTGGGGTGCTCTAATACTAGAAGAACCTTAATTTAGATTTTATTGTGAGATGTTCATAGTGAAGTCAACTTAAAGAAAATGCTTATGCTATGTGATATATGTCTGTTGGCTTATGGAGGCACAATCATCAGAACCAAAAGGTAAGATCTAAGCGATGATACTTTATGATCTTTTTTTTTTTTTTAACTTAATTATTATTTGTGATGGATTGTTAATTAATTACTTTGTTTATTTGGCAATTAAGTGATCTGATGAATATTTTATTCTGATGTCAGTCCAAGAAAACATATTAATTGACTAACAACGTACGTACATGGTCCTTCAAAAAGCTAGCTTTTATGCAATGATTTAATTGTTTTTGTTTTATCACAATAATTTAACTGTTTAAACAACTATATACTGTATTATTATCAGCATATTGCTGCAATAACTTATATTTAAAATCCCATGATCTGGCGTTACCATTCAAACATGTACCAGAGAGAGACAAGATCGTGCATCTTGATTAGCCATGGTCAATGCTGCTGCTCAGCTCCTGTTACAGCCTCTGGCTTCTCTGCTTCTGCTGTAACTCGTTGCCTTTAACTCAGGCTTGAAGTTGCAACAATCTGCACGGACACATGCTAGCAAAACAAGAACGAGAGAGAGGTTTCTACACTCTTGGCCAAGTATCAAATGACTGCATGGTAATTCTCAATGGGCCAAAGTTATTCATATACCATAGATGAGTGTAGGAACTCCTCATATATCCCTCATATATCAGAATAAAATTGTTCATCGTTAAAACAATATAATTAAAAATTATAGTTATCCATAATATAATAATGTATAGGGTGAAAAAATTAAATTCAATAACATAATATTTGATTACTTAACAAAAAAAGTTTATTAAAACTACCCTTTTAATACTTGACATTAACCATGTATTAATCTGACAAAACATAAAATAATTACACACACACACACACATACATACATACGTATATATGACGAGAACATTGATTGATCTTAAAAGGTAACTCATTGAGACAGCAAGATTACAAATTATTTGATATTTGAAAAAAATAACTACCTCCGATATTTAGCGAAATCAATAATTTCCCCTTATTATATTGAAAACCTACTAAAATGTCCCTAGAATGAAAATGTTAACAAATATTAGAGTAACACACTCGATCAACTTTTAGAGGGTGATTCCAGTCTTTAATCAAAAGTAGATAAGTAATAACAGAACTAATCAATTAATCTCAAAACTGTGTTTTGAACAATATTGAGTTATCATTCAAAAAATGAATATAATTAACATTTTCCCAATAGGGAGCTTTGCTGGATATTAAAATATTAATTAGTCTGAAGATTGTTCATTAATTTTGTTAAGGCCACGTCTACGTTGAAGATGGCATACGAATATGAGTATGACAAAAATGAAAATCAAGCATCAGGCTAGCAAGTATATTCGAGCCACCCCAGAGCTTTTCCATACAGCTTTTGATGCATTGACAATTTAAATATATATCATAAATCATAAATCATAAATCAGACGGTAATAATGATCGGAGTCAGATCACATTCATCGACGACCTAATTATGTATATATCTCTAACTTTTCTCCATTACCGTGCCTAATGATAATACTAATTGTTAATGTAATTGCACGAAGCATCTTCTCTTATTCTTATCGAACCATCCTGTACGCTGATAGAATGCATCAACTTTCATTATTTTGAAGTTGTTTAGTGTTAATGTTGCCTTTGGGTAGCTAGTGATGGGTACAGTACTAGCGGGTTGAAAAATTGTACATATATCTCAGCGTGGTAATAATATATTTGCCTCCAATGCAACACTGAATCGTTCTTGTGTGTTGCATTCATTTTCTTCTTCGTGGTGTTTTGCCCCTTATTTTGCCACTGGCCACTGGGCTCGCAAATACACTAAATGAAATTACAAGAAAATAAAGCAAGCCTGTGTTTGCGCAAATTTTGTATTGGGAGGAGCTAGCTGTTAATTTAATTGCCAGTGCAAAGCAATACAAATTAAATCAAGTAAAATGAAGTAGCTATCAAGATGACAAAAATATGTCTTAAATAGTTAGATTTAACTACTCTAATAATTGTCAATCATTTTGTATTTTACTCTGAAGAAACTTAGACCAAAAGATCATCTGTCACAAGGTTAAATCAACATTAAATTATTATCATCACAATTTCTTTGGAAAATTACACCAATCGATGCTGTGATGTTGGGTACAGCTTATCTGAAACAAAGATTAAAGCTGTTTATAATATATTAATACTTAAAACTTTATAGCATGCATGCATCAACTTCACCCCCAAAAAAAAAAAATAAGAGAGAGAGAGAGAGAGAGAGAGAGAGATAGGATGAATCTGAAAGAAAAAGAAAAGAAATACAAATTCTCATTACAATTATCAATACATGGACGATTATAAACAAGTATACTTTTTCTTTTGAAAAAAAAAAAGAAGAAAAGAAAAGAAAAGAAGGGGGTTTGGACGAGGACGAGAATCGTCACCACCTGTTAAACACAACATTTATTCTTTATTATTATTCGAACTCAAACTCGGGTGACTATGGACATAAAAACCATTTATGGCCAACCGATCGAGCTTCTGGTGAGGGTCTAAAAAGGCAACATATATAATTATCATAAGCACATATATTTGATGAGAGATAGGCATCAAGCGTCAGACCAGTGGATCTCCAATTCACCCCGAGACGTAGGGACTCCTAGGGCTTTCCAAACAGCTTTAGATCCGTCAACAATATTGTTGGGGCAGGGAGGCTGATAGTCGTGTGCAGAATCACACCCCACTGTCGAGTCACACTCGTCAACAACTTTAGCCTTAACACTTTTGCCATTACCATAGATGTTAATGTAGTTCAAGCATCGGCTGCCTTTATTGTACCATCCAGTTGACAACGCCACAACCGGGTCATCATCTGAATGGTACTTGTTATCACACTCAGATGGGCCACCACCATCCCCATGTTTCTCGAAGCTGTTGATGGTTAATGTTGCCTTTGTGTGACCAGTCACTGGTGGTGAACATCTGTAAATGGTGTAGAGCTTGCCTTTCTTGCAGCAATCTGAGTTATTTTGTTTATTGCATTGTCCTGGCGGAGGATTTTTCCCTCTAATCTTCCCACTGGCCTTACATGTCCCCGCCTCGACGCTACTACATGTTACTAGAAAAACAATGCTAACAACTACAAGGATAATATTGCTAGCACAAACTTGCTTCCTCATGATTATAATAATTTGCTTGCTTCCTAGTTTTGGTTTGGCAAGCTTGGGTTTGTGACACGCTATTTATAGGGATATATTGACCAAACCCTACTATTTAATTCAAAGTTTTTGGCCGTTTCAAGAAATAATAGTTACAATTAATATATATCGGCAACAAAGGACTGCATAGCTGTCATCTGAAGTGATAATTTTGAGGTTTCCTAATTTGTTGGTTTTTTTCACATGTTATGGCAAGCAGTTCTTCATTCGTTTGGATAAAAAATATGAACCTTGAGCCACTGATTTTGCTGCAATAGTATATGCCATCTATATATTTTAATAACTCTTAATTTGTATGAATTAAGAGTTATATGGATGTTGCATTTTAAAAACATACTTATAAACATCTATGCATGAGAAATTTTCATACACACGCGCATGTGTATGTATGTATGTATGTATGTATGTATATTCACAGTTTACGGTGAAATTTACATTTTTACCCGAATTTTTTTAACTATAATTGATATCGCTATTTGCATTTTAATGTTATAGATGTAGACGAATGATCATCGGTGAAGTATATTCATTTTATATGTGGGAAGTAGCTAGGTAGAATCTTACCTCTACCTCGATGATAAATTCAATGGGATTAATATAACAAAGCTCCTGAATATCAAACCACGAAAAAAAGAAAGAAAGAAGGGAATCTGACTTCATTGTTCACAGAAAGCACTTAATTAAGTAAAAAGAGGTAGATGGATCATAACAATTATCCTCAATAGGATCTCATAAGGAACAACTGTAATTTTAATGCAAAATCTTCTTAAACTGATTAATAATACCAGATGATGACAAGCCGAAACAAGAAGTACAAAAAACAAGATGATTGCCTAGCGCCTTCACCCCCCCACCCCTCAAAAAAAAAAAAGAAACTTTGGATTTAACAACGATTTTGTTGTTACCTGTTGTTATGCAAATTAATTTAGCAGGAAGCAAAAAATATATGCTTAAAATTTTAACAAAGATAATTCTTATGGCGACATATATGATTACTATAATAAAGTTTAAACTTGTTTATATATTGTGCCACTACTTATGATGGGTGGGATATACTAACCATTATATATATGTATTCCCCACCCCCCCCCCCCCCCTTTTTTTTTCTCATTTTCATAATCATCATTGTGATAGGTTGAATGGACATTAATACTTTCTCAAACTGAAACAGAAACAGAAACAGAAAACAATACTCATTTACTATGGTATTAGTAAATCCTCAGTTCAGAAATGTATGAGATAAACAAAATTAACTAGCAACCGCACATGCAGAAAATATCCATATTCTTATACACATAAACTAAATTAAACAACCATAATAAAGCAAGCTTTTAAACTATATGTATATAGTTAACATAAATTACATACAATAATCCCATTCAATACTTGGATGAATAGGTAATATATAAGTGGTGAAGATCAAGCTTCAGAATGAAAATATATAGTTCAAGCCAATCAATTTTACGGACTCCCAAGGCTTTCTGCGCAGCTTTTGAAACATCAACAACATTGTTAGGGCAAAAAGGATGACAATCATGATTAGAATGACACTCCATTGCGGAGTCACACCCGTCAACAACCTTGGCCTCGACACAATTTCTTTTACTGTAGGCGCCAAAATATATAGTTCAAGCATCTGTTGCCTTTATTGTACCACCCAATTGGCAATGCCACCACCAGTTCATCATCTGGATGGTACTGCTTGTCGCACTAAGATGGGGCGCCGCCATCTCTGTTTTTCCCAAAGCTAGCCCCGGAGTGTTAATGTTTGCCTTTGTGTGTCCTGTCACTTGGGGTGAGCATTTGTAATTGCTGTAAACCTGGCCTTGTTTGCGGCAATCTGAGTCATTTCCTTGATTGTATTGCCTGGTGGAGGCCTTTTCCCTCTTATCTTGCCGTTGGCCCTGCATTGGCCGGCTTCAACACTAGTTCTACTAGTCAAATGTACTAGAAAAATAATGCATGCCAGTAGTAAAGCATTCGCACAAAATTGCCTCTTCCTCTTCGACCCGTAACTCTTAATACATTTTTCTTGGTTGTAGTTTGTAGGTTAATTTTGGGGTGAAAAACTGGAATTCGTGAAACGATATTTATGGGGATATATTGACTAAAGCCGATAATTTTGAGGCCTTTGGGATTTGGAAAGCATCGGGTAGAGAGTAGAGACATGATGGAGGGAGTGAAAACAAAGCCAGCCTACCTGCAGAAAAGCTTTGATTACAGTTTGTGCCAAGTAAATTTTACTGCCCGAAGATTATAACAATTAGACTGTTCTTTTAGTATGCAACAATCCTAAGAATCAGTAACAGGGACAAATTAAGTTTGTTCATTTGCATTAAACAAGTCCTGACCATAAATCCTCTGTGAAACAACTGATATATACCCTCCAGGTTTATGTTACAATTTACAAATGATGGTCAACGTGTATAGCTGTAAGTATTAATTTGGTCAATATGCACAACAAGAACACTAGAACAATGATACATTAGAATTATTTAAGTTTATGGACTTGTATGCTCTAGCAGTCAAATAACCGTGATTGTTCTCACCATAAACAATCTCGAAAACAAAACAAAAGGTGAGATTGGGATTCAAAATTTGTCAGCAATTCATCGGGCCATAGCCGTTATGTTAACAAATCACCAGTAGCTAGGAGGTACCAGTCAAAGGGTCATGTACAGACCACACTATATTGAAATCCATAAGCAAAACTTGGACAATTTGGTTTGATACTGGTTATATGTATCCACTAAAAGTATGCTCTGCATCAAGCATTCAACGAAAAGAGAATGGAGAGGTTTTGGTTGAAAATTTTCTTCTCCTTCTGGCCATTCTCTTATTAACAAATTCTTCCAACATTGAAACTCAAAAATGCATCCAAGAGGCAAAATAAGAGGAAAAAAAAGGCTCCATCTGGGTAACACAACACAGAGAATGACTCAGATTGTTGTCTAGAAGGGAAGCTCTGCACAACATACAAATGTTCCCCACCTCTGTCAAGCCATAACAAAGCCTACTTGGCTCTCAACAGCTTTGAAGCAGGCGGAGATAGCGGCATCCCCTCAGAATGTGACTACTGGCATCACTCTGATGACAGTCCAATTGTTGCATTTACCAACTGGTTCAACAAAAAGAGCAGGTGCGTTAATAACATAACTATCACTGCAAATGGGCAGTGTTGTTGCTATGAGTTGATGAGTGCGACTCAAAAACGGGATGTGATAAAGATCATAGTTATCAATCTCCTTGTGCTAACAACAGCGTTGATGCCTCCTACGTTGTACGTAACGCACCGGCTATCCTTCTTGGTCAATGGGTCGCCTTAATATTGCATGGACTGATGCTTAGTTTATATATCGTGTATTTCACATTCTCTTTTATTCTGTAGCTATCATGTAACCCATATCTATTGTATCTTCTGGAAAGTTGATCATTGTTCTGATGAATCAATAATCGACATGAACCACAAGATGTACGGTCGTTGAAATCAAGAGCACTAAAAAGTTAAGAGAAATTATCATTAAGCTACAATAGAATTCCATTATCTGTCTGGACTGAATTATGTGAGAATTGTTAACCCAAAATCAACTGGTCCTTCTCTGTCATCCAACTTCAGAAAATCAGATCCAAGTGGCGTGGCCTTGAAACATCGAAATATATGTACATTGCTTTTGAAACTAACGAAAGAAATTTGTCAACCACGCATTAAATCAATGTCAACATGGGCATCGCGCATCATGTCCATTTGCCGAGAACCAGCCCATACTCCGCCTACTGAAGAGGTTGGAGTGAGATTTTGACTCGATGGAGCAGTAGCTGGAGTAACTGGGTTTTCGACTGACTGATGTTCTGAGTCTCTAATGCCTTCTGAAGCATCCCCCTTCTTATTTTTCATCTTTGGACCTCCCCACAAGAAACTCCCCACAATTACCTGCAGCATTCACTATTCATCTCAGCCTATGAAGGAAAGGATGCAATCGTCAATACTTCACAAGATTAACCCATTGGTATAAAAAATGACATGTTGGATTACCACAATCGTCAAGACCAAGAAGTGCAGGAGTTGAAATTGTTTAAAAACCTTTCCCTTAATGGTAATTTACCTAGAAAATCTTATTGAAAACCTAGCAGTAGATCTACATAATGGTGTCCACATAAAAATTAATAAAGTTATAATTTAAAGAACCGGAAAATTTAAGGGGGAAGCAAAGCATATTATGAATGCAAACGCAATCTAAAAGTTACCTGAACATTGTTTGCAGCAATAAGCATTCCCCCAACTCCTCCACCAATGACACGTCCATCGGGACTAGCAAGGGAGACACTCAGACCACCAGATCGATTGCGGGAACCACCATTACCAGTGAGCAGGTAAGAGCCTGACAGACACAATATCTCAAAACGCCCCTATGGAAATCAGAATGCACCAATAAATTTAGCTTCTCTTCTATGAATCATGAGAAAGATGGAAGCTTTAAAGCGAACGAGTCATATCTAAATACAGAAACAAGTTAACACTCATAAAGAGGTTAAAGTTTGAAAAACATACAAATAATGGAACCATTACTATTGTGTATGTTCAAATGTTGGTTGCACTATTAAGCAAGTCATTACTCGTGAGGGAGGAAAAATATTGACAAGGGACTAATGAACCAAGATCTCAACATTCAGCAGTATACTCCCAGAGATGGGCACTGGAGAGATTCCAGAAGCAAATTACTTAAAACTTCACAAGATGATTGTCATTTTGTTTAATCAAATAATTCTGAATTTGAGGTAAATGAACATTAAGGACATTAATGGTGAACTCCAAAGACGAAAAGACGAAACTCAACTATCATCCTGCAGTCACAAGCTTAGAGAATGAGGAGCTAAACGTCCAAGCTTATGTTCAGACACCTAAATGTTGGGACCAATATCAAAGAACAATTGCTTTTAAACTAAAACCAGGCAATCTTCTCCAGAAATTATCAAGCATCATCTGCAGGTAACCGGCAAGGGAAAAAAAATTGGAAAAAACAAATTCAAGCACTCAGACCTCATATGTGACAGAGCCACCAGAAGTTGACGGCTGACGAAGAGTTGCAGTAGAGATGGCACCATTGGCCGACAAGACACATATTGCTCTTGGGCCTTGTTGCGAAAATGACAATAATTTCATCGCAATGTCCTACATGAAAGATTAAGCAATTTCAAGACACAGTAATTTCTTCCAAAAATCACATAACCTGCCAAAAGATATAGTAATGGATTGAAAAGTGTTTCTTAAAAAAAAAAAAAATCTTTAAAAGTATTGAACGAATTTTAATAAGAGAAATAGAACTGTAATATTTTGAGCACATCTAAGCCCTTCTCAATTAAAGAAATGGCAGCTCAGTGAACCAAAAGATAATGCAGATGAATAATCATCTTGTACAAGGTGTGAAAGGATGCGAAAAGCACATCAAACCAGGCCTTGTTATTTTCCTTTTCCCATTCCTATGGATTGCGTCTGAACTCTAAGCCTTGGGTCTCTATGGGAGCATAGAGCCTGAATAAAAAGTAAAATCAAAATGACACAAGGCCAAGAGCACATACGAATCTTTCTTGATTGAAGTTTATTTAAGTGTATTTATATCAACTTCATCATTATGGTTGGGTTTGTTCCCATGAAGTTATCAATTTTTCTGCAAGTAGAAAATAGATCAGAATCGAGAAGCAAACATATTGTTGACATCCAGCCAAGGTACCGTATCTTGGCCACCAAGACGTGTCAGGAGAGGGTCTTTGTTCCCAGTATCATACAGAAAGAAATTAAGAAAAAGTGACATACTTCTCCTACTGCAACAGTGATGATATGTGGAGTAAATCCCATCCCAGCTGAACCAGAGAGCGATTCGCCTAGCAAAACAATTTAAAATCAGCAAAATCAGTGAGACGAATTATAATCCTATGCATGAGCATAACACCCAACCTTGCTCCACAAGGCAGAGTAATTCTCGCACTGATGGGGCTGCTCATAATTAGAATTTAAGTAGCTAAAGAAATCAAATAACAAGCTTGTGAAGGTTTAATTGCAGTGAAACAATGCTTTGGTAGACATCCATGAATAATATATTTTAGCAACAAATCTAATAAATATGCTGTTAGCTGGTGGCTTCATACAATATGATGATGAAGGTCATAAACCTGAAAATTTTGGTTCTGGAGGATGCTATTATGGTTTCTCAACAGAGATTTTAGAAGTAAACAATTAACCAGGGATTTCAAGATGTTTTAATTTATATCCCCTACGTTTTCGAGCAAGAAAACAATATCAAAACTAGAACATCAATTTCTTCAAACCCCACCCCCACCCCCCCCCCCAAAAAAAAAAGAATGACACCCACTCTTGCTGCTTTCTGACTAAATCTTCCATAAACAGCTGTCTGCCAACAAATGATATTTCACTTCCGAGGTTTTCAAAGTCAAGGCAGATACATTCAAATCCTAACATATTGAACTCTGAAACATCAGGGATAAAAAACAAGTTTAAAACTTAACCATGCCTTAAATGTACACTGTTATAAATTCAATATACATGACAAAAATAAGAAGACAAAATATTTGTTTCATCCATTCTCTATCACTTACCAGTAGACGCAATAATTGCATTTGGTAGGTTGTTAATTAATACTTTTGATTATACATCAACATTTTCAGAAGACTGTTTGATTCAAGTTTTATAATCCATTCAAATATGTAGATGTTTGAACCAGATTCTGATTCACCTTAGATAAGGACTGATAAACTGGCAATTAAGCAACCCAGTGAAGAGGGGAAGCAGGTTAATTTGGCAATAAAAAAGATGCCTTGTAATTTTCCCATTAGTCTAGTTAAAGAATATTGCATAAAAGAGAAAACAAATTGTAACACAGCCATATCAAATAGAATAATATCTTTACCAAAACCATAAATGGCTTGTAATATGAGCTATAAATCATACATTCATCACAGTCAGTGTGACCTCAGCAGAAACAAAATATGCCAAGAATTCTTACCAAGAGAATATAGTTGTTGCTTCCTTCCAGTTCCTGGTGGCCGTCCTCTTCCTCGCTTTTGAGTTGGTGATATGGCCCCTGGATGAGTAGACATGGAAGGAGACAATGCCAATGACACGGATCCATCTGGCCCATATTTCCGTGGCCTTCCTCTCTTCCGTTTAACAGGCTCGCTTTGTGGCATTGAGGCAGGTGCAGCAACATTGACACCATGAGGAGAAATTGCAGTTGAAGGGTCTACAGATAATGTTGATCCGACAGTAGAGCCTCCAATATTTGATTGAAACTGTACATTTGGATTAGATAGTGGATGAATGCCCGGGGATCCATGAAGACTAGGCTGTGTTCCCGACCCAGCACCAGTCATTCCTCTTTGCATATAGAAGGAAGTTGACCCAGGTAACGCCAGACCATCCCTTCGATCCATGCATTTACTTTGAAAAACCTAAACTTAAATGACTCTGAATCAACTCACACACAATTAATTGCAAAACTAAGGTATTTCTTTACCGGCTCCAGTGTTCAAAATAGGAACAATACTTCAAAAATTCAAGAAGTCAGAACAATGAAAATTCTATTGGACTTCAAATTTGTGACCAACAAAAGCAAGGCTTACCACAGAGGGTATGAATCACAGATTCTTAAAACCAACATTAAAAAGGGCCGCTTGCAAGACATGCATGACATTACAAATAATTATGATCCAACACCACCGATGTTCACACATGTAAAAAACTCAATGTGATACTACTCCGGACAAGAAATCTCAAAGCCGGCACATTGCACAACGAAAAAGAACAGAACCCATAAGAGTGCAGTCAAAGTTATACGTGAAATCGCTTGAACCAAGAAGGAAAGCAAACCTAGATTCAAAGCCTCTTCAAAGTTACAAGCAAGAACTAACAATCAGCCCAAAGGAAAAGGAAGCAAAACATGATTAGATAACAGAAAATAAGAAAAGATCCTTGAACACTAACATGGAAAGAGAGAAAAAAGAACTCAAATCTAAAGCCAAGAACTTAAAAGAAAAGACAAAATGCTGGGCTATTTTACAGCTTACCAACTAGAAGAAACAAAGAAAAAGGCTTAATCTTGAAGACAAAGACCAGAAAGGTTGAAACTGGTCCACTCTCTCACCAACTCATGATAATTGATAAAGCCTTAAACACCAAGCATGTTCTTAGGCAACTAAAACCCAAGTAAACGCCATACAATAACACAAACCCAGTTCTCCCAATTAACATCAAAGAAAACCAAGAACACACAGCCAAGATAACATTCTTATTATTTTGTCCTTTTAATGGTCTCTTCAAAACCAAGTGGGTAACAAGTTTAGAAAGTAAAAGATAGAAAATTTACTCACATTAGTGAAGTCAGTCAACGGTCGAACGCTTTTCCAGTCACAACTCACAAGATAGAGAGAGGGTGAGTGAAGAGGCTTAAAGGTCGAACAGTTTTAGTGGGAAAGACAAGCTGACTGACAAGTGTAAAGAGGTAGAGGCGGAGGAGGTCTTATTTGTGCGAAAGACTAAACAGGCAGGCAGATGCAGAGGCAAAGTATTATTGTTACTTACTACAAAAAGCGCTTTTCGACACCAGTCCTTATCGGAATGCAATGGCAATGGTAGTGGCAATAATAATCTGGGTCTTTCTCAGAGTCTTAAGAACCAATAAAGTTGTTTATCTTTATATCTACCTATTCTTCTGTTGAGTGATGACGCTTTTGCTAACGCTTTACTGGGTTTTGTGTGAATGGCAGATTCAAGAAACAAACAAAAATTACAACAGGAAAAAGCGCTTATTCTTTTGGATAACCCTTTTTTTCTTCTTTTTTTTTTATGTTTCTTGTTTGGAATTATATTTTGGAAATAAAATTAATAATAAATGGGACATCTGTGGCTGTATCTGTTTCAGCGGATACGTCATCGTTATCAATTTAACGCGCTGCTCACTGACGCGTGTTATCTTATTTTTCCCTTCATAATATTGAATTAATCAAATCCTACTTTTTTTTAAGAAATTTAAAAAATATTAAAGAAATATAGATCAAGAGTTAGTTTTAGATTGCGGAGGCTGAAAAAAAGTAACTTATATTATGTAAATAAAATAAGTTATTAATTAAAAAAATAGTTTAACGTTTAGTAAATTATATTATTGTAGTTGTTGTAAATTTAAAAAATTGAGTATATGTGTTTGGTAAATTTAATTATTAAAGTGTTATTTATTATATAATGAATAAAATAAATATAGGCCTAAATTATATTTTATTTTTAAAGTATGTTTAACAAATTATTTAGATACACTTTTTTTAATGTGTAAAATTATATTAAAAAACACAATTAAAAAAATTCTAAAGAATTTCGTAATCTATTATATAAAATATGATAAAAATTTATAATTATACATAATCTAAATAAAATAAAAATTAATATGTATTATATTTACATTAATTTTTTACAATAAAATTTCTTAAATTGTAATGATATTATATTATTAATGATTTATATATTATGATTTATGGATAAGTAAAATATAATTATATTTTTATTAAAATATTATAGTTATAATAAGAATTTTAAAAAGGTGTAGTAGCTTATTAAATAAACTACTTATAAAAAGCAATCTGTTATCTCCTTTTAAAAATTATTGATGAAATAAAGAAAATTATGAAATAAGATGCTTTTACAAAGTTTACCAAATGCTATTTTTATTAAAAAAATAATGAAATAAATAGCTTATTAAATTTCAATCTCAATACCGAACGAGACTTGAGTCTGTTTCTATATATTTAGCATAAAATAATGTTATGAACTATAAAATATGCCTAATTATTTGACTGAAGGTTAGTAAATTGAAAATATTTAAATATTTAACTAGTCTTCATTTGAAATAATTCAATTAATAGTGGTAATAGTAACAGTAATAATAATAATAATAATAATAATAATAATAATAATAATAATAATAATAATAATAATAATAATAAACAATGCTATGTGACTTTGTCCATAATTTAAATATGGATGTTAATACCTTGAAGCTGAGCATGATTCATTTAATTAAATTAGTGGTTGTGTAAGTATATAACATTTAATAACTTAAGTACTTACTCGAGTAATTTTACTTTGCTGATTGCTTGGATTCAAATCTTAGCGGAGGTAAGACGCTAAAAAAAGAATTTGGAATTTACCCATCCTCTGATATCTACATGCCCTTGATATATGTACATGGGTGCATAAGACAGATCATCTAATTTAGTTCGGTCCTATTCTATTTGATACAGTTGAAATCAATTCATCAATACCAAATTATGCTTTATGTATGTTATTTGACATCATAGCCTTATATGTTTCATAATACATTCTTGTAAAATAATAGTTATCTGTTGTAGCTATAAACCGAATTTCGGACATTTAAGAAATTCTTTTGTTTTTTTTTTTTTTTTTAGTGGGAACATTGTGAATACCTATAATCACGGTTTACATATGCACGAGGACCGAGGCACGTATGTCTCCCAATTTATAAAGAAATTATGCATGTACAACACTCATTTTAATTCCTCAAATAACCCCGTTCTCTTCCTCCTCATTGTACCCTAAAATAATTTTTTTTTTAAAAAAAGTTCTCATGACCAATGATAACGTCCAGCTAGATGTAGAACTCAGTAAATAAAATTTACCTAACCAGTAAACAAACTTCACAAGCCACCATTCCTACTAGCCTTTTATTCTTCCTTTGTCAAAGTATAGATACCCCTTTAATTGCTACTTTTGCGTGCAGGGGGAAAATCTGTTTATGCCTCATTACCTAGGTTCGTCGTGTTGTATTATGCCTCTATTGTTTATTTTATTTTATTTTTTAAAACAATTCATTTCTTAACCATGCATGGGCATGAGGAGTTGTTATAATTTCAATTAAGTACGAAAATTACATCGCTGTGGAGTTCATTATCGCTCGAATTTAAATGAACGTCGGCGCAAAAAAAAAAAAAAAAAAAGGTTGACGGGAGCGGGGACAAGCCGAACCAAAAAAAAAAAAAAAAAATGGTCTCTAGCATACTTTTATTACTGGTCGTGGTAATAGTTAGCGTTAAGTGAAGTGTGCGGTGTGACGAGTGGCGTGACACAACGAGCTTGTAAGTCGCGTGGAGTGCATGAGCCCACCGGATAGAGACACGTAATACAGTTATAAATTTTTTTATAAATTTATTTTATATAATTAATATTATATTAATTTATTATATAAATAAAAATATAAAATAATTAAAATAAATTATGTAAATTAAGAAATATATAAGAGATATTTGTAAAATTTTTATTAGTAAAATTTTTATAAATAAAATTTTAATTATTTAATTATTTATAAAAATTTTTATTAAAAATTTATAAAATTATTTTAATAGATAAAAATTTTAAAATAATATTATAAAAAGAATAAAATAAATATTTTAATTTTTTTAAACTCTATTTTTAAAAATTAAATTTTAAATTTTTACATAATTTATTTAAATTTTAAAAATCTTATTTAAGAAATAAAAAATAAATAAAAAATAAATAAAAATTTATTTAATTAAATAAATAATTATAATTATTAAATAAACAACAACAATGGGCACTCAAAAGAAGGAGAGAGTCAGTAAGCTGCTTTTGCGAGACATTTTTTTAATTTTTTTTGGGGTTAAGTTGTTACCGTGGAATGATATCAGCTCCCCATGTTCCAGCTTCAACGCCTAAACTGACCCCACTGGTGAATCAATTAACTTTTTGCCAAAATTTTTTTTTTACACTTGTAGCAAAAAAAATTGAAAATAAAGTAACGTAGAAATCTCACTAAAATAGAAATTAACTCTATAAATTTACCCCCGTCTATGGCACTATAAAGAGTATATTTAATTTTTCTTACTTTTAATGAATTGAAACTACACAATGTAGTCCTCTTAACTCTTAAGTGTTTTTAATAATGTTTATTGATTTATTTATGTACATATTAAAAAAAAAAAGCGTTTATTTATCGATCTCATCTGCACATTGGTCAAAGGCTGACTTCTGGCCGCTAAACACGAATAAAAATAATATAGATTTTCGGAAAGTAGGTTGAGACATTGATGACATTTTGTGAATGATTGCTCTTAATATTATAATTATTATTGCTGTTTACCGACAAAAGAAAATCATAATCTTGTTTGGAGCAATGCATGATATTAGGGGATCCTCAATTCCGAAAATAGAAGTGCCTTGGACTTCGGCCTATCATGAACTTTCCCTCCTTGAGTCACATACATATATATATATATATATATACTTTGATTATTATCATTTTTTTATATAAAGTTGGCAATGCCAACGCAGACCACCGATTTTTCGTACACGCACAGTCGGGGGAGAATCCACCGAATTAATAATTCATCAGGCTATTCAAACGTGCTATAATGTACTTACAATAGGAAAAAAAAAAAAATTATATATATATATATATACTCATTAGATTTATTATTTAATGCCCCAAAAGCAACCGCAATATTATTAGAATGGCATCAATGATACAGTTAATATACATCAACTTCTCTTGCGGAATAGTCGTCGCTTGAGCCTACAAAACACATACGTAGAAAATACATACCATTATTATACGAATAACTAAATAAATACATAAAGAGTACCTTAACGCAGGAACGGTGGAGATCGGTCTGATCGAATCCGGTGATGACTTCCTCGACGAATCATCTCATCGGACTGAACGGATCTCTCCCTTGCAGGAGCTGCGAGGATTTAGCGGTCGTCACATCAACTATTGCTTCGAGGTAACGATTGGATAAATCAAATTGGGTTGAATTCAAATATGCAACGTAGACATTAGATGCAAATGAACAGTCTCTTTGATTATTACTGTAAAGGAAAAGTCAAATTGTTGGACTGAACACACCTACATTGATGAAATTTCCATTCACCAGACCTACAAGTGGGAAAGGAATGAGTAAGGGAAAGAGAGAAGGACGTATGAGTTGAAAAGCAAAGATTATGTTGGTGGGTGGAACCACCCATCCACCTGTTTCTGTTGAAGAATAAAATTGTAGATTTAGGGTGAAACTGTGTTTTCGAGAATAAAACAGGTTTTGCTGTTGACTAAGAAACTCTACTTGTTTCATTTTAATGTCGGCACTCTCAAAAAAACTCTTGGTCAAGCTGCAGAACCATGCAACAAGAATGCTGCACAGGCTTCCACGTAATGCAAAGACATGTGACACCATTATCCTTTACTACAGATAGGAAAATGGTACCCAAATCAGCCATAGGGATATCTCTAAACCACTTGATCGGATGAATAGCCTTTGGAAGGTTAATTCCACTTCTGATTGAAGTTAGGATGTTCTGGCCTTCTGGCAATGAACCAGCAATTACTGTGGACTCTTGTTAGAATGAATAATGACAAGGTCAAATGAGTGATCTCCTCTTTCTCACTTTCTTTTTGCTATATACCTGCCTATTACATTCATTACATTTCATCTCCATATGCCAATTAATTTTATATTTATGACCCAGTATAATTATCATCTCAGTTAAGCTCCAAGGTAATCTCATCAATTACAGAACCAGTAATATGATCAATCAACCATAACTCAATAATTTCCCAAACTCCTACTACGCAATGATATGGAACTCACTATCACATGATGTGGACCTCTTAACAGAGAAGAATATCGCACAACAGGTTCTTCCTCCCTCCTGGACAACTACGCATTACCCCTCTACGCTAACTGAAAAG
This sequence comes from Aegle marmelos, assembly GCA_030449875.1. Taxonomy (NCBI): domain Eukaryota; kingdom Viridiplantae; phylum Streptophyta; class Magnoliopsida; order Sapindales; family Rutaceae; genus Aegle; species Aegle marmelos. The sequence continues at coordinate 2,027,060 of JASUUL010000115.1, forward strand.
CAGGAGCACAAGTACGCACTTCACCAATCCCCTGAATATCTAGGTGAAACATCATTAAAGACGACAACAAATAAAGTTCTTCATGAGACATTGAACTTTAAATCACAAAAGGATAACGCATACCACCAACTGTTAAATATAATCAGGCAATAAAACCCCGATTATGTTGCCAAAATGCCATAGCCTGCCAGCTCTCCCTTTTAATCACCCTTGCAGTCAAGTCACTTAAACCGTAACCAATCAGGAACTTATGCAAGCATAACAGCAGAATGTTGTTTCAGAACTAAATTTCCCTTTCAGAATCTTCGTAAGCTAACAGATACAAATTAAATTTTAGATAGCACACAAAGAATGCAAAATTTTGTGAAGTGAGTTGTTACAAAAATCCAAAATTTTCCAACTTTACACATAATCATTTACATAAGCAAATTGGTTAGAAATAAAAGAGATAAGCAGGACAGCAAAGTGTTAAAACATGAGATAAGAGAATGAAGACACCAGCCTCCGTCGACCAGATAAAATGTTTTGCAAGAAGAGTCGTAAATTGTCAAAATGTAGAAAATTATCCAGCTAACACAGAATAGATATTCTCAAAAGTATGCTGGCAGCAAGGAAATCTCATAAACTTTTCTCTCTAATCTACAGAATGAAAAAAAAAAAATTTTCAAGAAGCAAAGCCTATAAAACTCAAAACTTCTACTTCAAACTTGTCAACTTATCCATGTGCACCAGAAACATTCAATAAGAACCTCAACTGTCAAGTTCCATTGCCTGGGCAGCTTTAGCTTTTGCTACCGCTGTCAATTTGGTCTTCACTTTCTTCCCCACTTGAAAGCCACTCGCACCCATCTTCTTTTTCTTGTCTTTCCCATCAACCTAAGCATATACATACCCAATATTCAACCAACATTTTGTGTGTGTGTGTGTGTTAAAATCTACTTAAATAGCGTGCTACAAATCTAGTGGTATACCATTAAACTTCTGTCAATTGATCATCAAGTAACTAATAAATCTGCTAAACCAAAAGGATTACAAATCCCGAAAGCTATTTTAACAGAGACTAAGACAACTACATAGATAAATCGAGCTAAAAGTTTTAAGTTTTAAGCGCCAAACCCAAATCCAGAAAGAAAGAAAGTAACCTTCATCTTATTCTTCTTTGCTTGGAGTTTTTTGACTTTCTTTTCTTTCTCTTGCTTCTCTCCTAATTTTCCAAAATTAGCATTATTAACAAACGAAAACGATGCTAAGCATGAATACAATAGGCAGATGAATAATTAAAACGAACATACTTTGAAGCTCGAATTCATGCTGTCTTTTCCTTCGAGCTAGATCGTTTTTCTTCGACATTTATGTGTTCTGTACCGGACTCCGACGTGAAGTCTCTTCCCCCTTGTTGATGACGGTTGGGACTCAAACCCTAGAAATTTTATTTGAAAGGTTTCTGTTTTTAGCACTTTTACCCCGTTGGTTTTACGATTTTATTATATCTTTTTCAAATTCCATAGCTGGACTAAATTGGGCCTATATTTTAAGGCCCGTTGAACTCAGGAAGTCTGCAAGCACTAACTTATGGGCCTGCAATCTTGACAACCCAACAAACGGGGAGTTGGTAACCCTCATACATTTGGATCCATTAATTTTTACATTGTCTCAAATAAGAACATCATACGAGCCCTTATACCAAATAAGTCCCCACTTCCCGGGATGGCACTTGGCAGACGGCAAGCATGGCAATGTTTCTTAAGATTCATCGAGCTAGAATTTTACTTCTCACTTCTCCTTATCCATGGCTTCTCGGTCCTTGCCAATTGCTCTGCCATCCCTGATTATAAGATAACAAATGGCCCTCTCCATGACAACGATCCGAACTTGAAAGATTAATAGGAAGTTTGATTTATTATTATTATTATTTAAATACTTCACTTATTTAGTTTATATACTTAGTTGGAATGCAAAATAAATTTAAATGTCACTGCTGTGGGAGGAATTTAACCATTCACAGTTCTTATTAAAATGACCAAGTACCGTTAAATATAGAATTTTGAAATGATTCGTATAATGCGTACAGTACATGCAACAACTGCAAGTGTGCAAGAAAGCTTTTTGACCAACAACATGACTGGTCCTACAGCGTGCACATGCAAAGTGAAGAAGTGGCAGAGCTGAGCAGATCGTGCAAGAGCCAAAACGGCGCCGCTTATAGACACAAGGGAGAAAAAGGGAGTACAAACGGAAATGATTACGGCGGGGAGCAAAGAGAATGATGAAAGGCGTAAAGGGGGTTGGCTTTGGCCACTTAAAGCCTCTCCTGTAGCTGTTACTGTTGAATTCTCTGAACAGAGACCATTCTACTCTAAATCTCCCCAGCGGTGCAAAATTATTATTATTAAATTTTAAAAAATGCCAAATAGATTAACCAAATATAACATATGTAAAAATTAAAAATTCAACCAATAAAAAACTCATTTTCATATAAAATAATCAGCAGATTCGATGGTCTTGAATCAAAATTCGTGACATGTCGGTAATTATTGCTCTTATTCTTTTATCATCAACAAACAAAACCTAAACAAATTAAATCATATCATCTCAGTACATGTGGTCTGATCTGATCTGAGCTGAGCTGAGCTGATCTGATCTCCAGTGCTCTCTTATTTCCTCAGCATTGATTCTGGTGCTCTAGTTCTTTTGTAAATTTGAGGCGAGAAAGTGGATCTTCTAAGTGTTTGTTGCATTGACCGAAAGAAAGTCTCCAGTGGTGTTTTCTTGTAGTGGGTGTTGCTTAAAAAGGCGTGGAACTGATAGCTGATTGATATTATTTAGTGGGTTTTTGGTTTTGTCATCTGGGTTGTGCCTAAATTGTGGTTTCAACGTCTCTGAAACTAGGTTTTGACTTTACAAGAAGCAGAAGCACTTTTTTAGGTACTTAAAAATCCTCGTACGTTTTGTTGTCCAGCTTTTATTAGTTGTTGAGTTCTAATTTAATTTGTGAGTATTGCTGAAAAGTAACATGCTTATAACCCGGAAATCTGCCCAAATCGTTTATTTTTGTTTTTCGTATTATTTTTCTTTTCTGGATTGTGATTAAATGATCAAGTGACTTCAAAGTGGAGCATTGATTTATTAACACCTAGTATCTCTTCCTAATATGCAAGTTTTTGTTGACTTGATCTCATTCTATTTGCCATAGAATTTGTGATACTTCGATTGTGTTCTAAACTAAACTATCCATCTATATATATATATATTATCTCAGATTCTGCTGTTCTGAGTAAATTTTGTGGACAACTGGGGATTTAATAAGTTCTCCTGAGCCTTTTAAGTAATTGAGAAGATCAGGATCCTGACTTTCTACTCACTGTGCCATCGAAGTGAATGAAGCTGAATGAACTGGGGATGCAACTGATCCCAGTTTTGCTTTAGAGGGGTTCTTCTCTGAAGAGGGTTTCTTTGTATTTATGCTTTTATTTCTAATATTTAGATGGGGATTCAGTGTTCTAAATTCACGGCATGTTGCTGGAACTCACAATTCAAGGCAACAGTTCTCGAGGCTCCCGATGTTGGTGGGTATATGTGATTTCTGTTATTGGGTTGTCTATCTTCTCCAAGAATGAGAAGAAGCTTTGGAGTGAGCGGTTTTTAACTCTTTCATGTTTAGATGCTGCAGAGAATGATGAAATGAGCGAGGTCGATGGCTTGCCTTCATTCCGTGAATTCACCTTGGAGCAACTTAAAAATGCCACATCGGGGTTTGCTGTAGAAAATATTGTGTCTGAGCACGGAGAGAAGGCTCCTAATGTTGTTTATAAAGGGAAGCTGGAGAATCAAAGGAGGATTGCTGTTAAGCGATTTAACAGAATGGCTTGGCCTGATCAACGACAGTTCTTGGTAGGCAGTTATTAGCTACTGTAAATGTTTCACTTTTGTCAATTCTTTTTGACATCTTTTAGCTGGTTTTTCTTGAATTATTTCCACACTGATATGCAACTAACTCATGGAGACGTGGTGTATGTTTTCATTTTCCTTTTTCATTTTATTTATTGTTTCGATACTTTATTTCTTCATCTTTGTTCCAGTAGACCTTCCTAAATTCTTTGTTCCTTTGAAGCGATGGTGAAACTTTTAGTTTTGTTTTACCCTTTATGGCCTGAAACATTCCTTGTAATGACCAGCATTAGCATCTTATAATGTGTTTCTTTTGAGTGCAACATGGCAGCACTTATATTTCTTCTTTCAGTGCCTCATTGAAAAGGTACAATAGATTTGGCTCATTTATGGACTTATCTCTCAGTTCATTTCTTCTTTTTCTGACACTGTAGGAGGAAGCAAGATCAGTTGGTCAACTGCGAAACAATAGATTGGCAAATTTGCTAGGCTGTTGCTGTGAAGGCGATGAGAGGTTGCTTGTGGCAGAATATATGCCCAATGAAACACTTGCCAAACACCTTTTCCATTGTAAGACTTAAGGCTTATCCTCTTGCTCATCCTTTCTTTTAGATATCTGATTAATTGAGTACTGCATTTGACCTATCACGTGTAATGTTTGTATTGAATCAGGGGAAACACATCCTATGAAATGGGCAATGCGATTAAGGGTTGTTCTACATCTTGCACAGGCTCTAGAATACTGCACAAGCAAAGGGCGTGCCCTTTATCATGACCTCAATGCCTACAGAATTTTATTTGATGAGGTTACTACAACTGTTAATTTGTCTTTCAATAACCATTTATCTGGTTGCTTTTCCTATCAGTTTGTCTAGTTACATTCTAAGATATATGCAGGATGGTAATCCAAGACTTTCAACTTTTGGTCTGATGAAGAATAGTAGGGATGGAAAAAGTTATAGCACAAATTTAGCATTTACTCCTCCTGAGTATCTGAGGACTGGTATGTATTTTATCATGGAAAGAAAATTTATTTTTCTTGGTATTAGATTTCAAAATATTTAGCTGATTGACTCTTCTAGTGATTCACTTTGTTGGATAAGAGTTTTCAGTTCTTAAAGACTCTACCACTGCGTTTCAACTTGATGCTTCAAGATATTGGTCAACAATATATACTTTTCCAGATTATATCATTTAATTGTCTTTGTTTGGAGTCTTATAATTTATCTTGCAGGAAGAGTAACGCCTGAGAGTGTAATATATAGTTTTGGGACTCTTTTACTGGACCTTCTTAGTGGGAAGCATATTCCCCCAAGCCATGTAAGTGTAAATAATTGTGGAAGATATTATAAAGGGATTTTTCATGATATTTTGATCTTTTAATAGGCATTTATACACCTGTGCATCTAACACTTAAATAATTTGTACCAGGCCCTCGATCTGATACGGGATAGAAATCTTCAGATGCTAACAGATTCCTGCTTGGAAGGACAATTTACTGATGATGATGGGACTGAGTTAGTACGTTTGGCTTCTCGGTGTTTACAATACGAACCCCGAGAACGCCCAAATCCAAAGTCATTAGTGACTGCTTTAAGTCCTCTTCAGAAAGAAACTGAGGTAAGTTGTTTTCTTTTTCTAGAGTAGCAAAGGCATTTCTTTCTTCATAACTTTGAATTTGAGAATTATCAGCCGTAAATAGTTTTCTATTTCCCCTCTCTCCAGGTTCCTTCTCATGTCTTGATGGGTATCCCACACAGTGCTTCTGTCGCTCCCCTGTCCCCACTTGGTGAAGCTTGTTCAAGAAGGGATTTGACTGCCATACACGAGATCTTGGAGAAAATAAGCTACAAAGATGATGAAGGAGTAGCAAATGAGGTCCATTATGTGTTTTCAATAATCAAGAATTACTGGATGGCTCTCAAGTATTTTGTAGTATTTCTTCCGCTGTAGAATGTGCAATGGTTTATATGTTCACTGGTTCTTTGCTTTTCCTATGCAAATATTTATTTTTTTCGCTGATGCATCTTCTTTCATACTCTGTTCCAGCTCTCCTTCCAAATGTGGACTGATCAAATGCAAGAAACATTAAATTCCAAAAAAAAGGGTGATGTTGCCTTCAGACAGAAAGATTTAAAAGATGCAATTGAGTGTTACACACAGGTGAAGATCTTTCAATGATATGCTTGGAAATTTTTAATAACTTCCGACACATGAAGCCATGGACATATGATTTTTATGTTTAACCATTCAATATTTGCATTCCTTGTCAATTGACAAACTATTTGCTATTCTAAATCTGTTTTGTCCATCTCACTGAATAGAAATACTTCTTCTATAACTTTTATGTGATACTTCTTCTGTAACTTCAACACATAAAAGTTCATCTATCTGTTCTTTGCCTGATATTAATGAACTTTCATTTGTAGCTCAGAGAACAATCGCAAATCTTTTTTATATTTTATCAATCTGGACCCTTAAATGACAATCTTTCTTGTATTTGGGATCCTGCTAACAGCATCTTTTTTAACTTGCAGTTCATTGATGCTGGAACCATGGTTTCTCCAACAGTTTACGCACGACGTAGTTTGTGTTATCTTATGAGTGACATGCCTCAAGATGCTCTGAATGATGCAATGCAAGCCCAAATCATTTCCCCCATCTGGCACATTGCATCTTATCTTCAGGCTGCTGCTCTTTCTGCCATGGGAATGGAGAATGAAGCTCAAGTGGCACTCAAGGAGGGCACAACTCTTGAAGCAAAGAAGAATTCAACTGCCGGACAAAAGTGAGAAAGCAATTTGTCCGAAGTAGCCTTTTACTAGTATCAGCTTGGTCGTCAGAAAGATGAAACATGGCATTGATTGTGATGAATTTCACTGTCATTCAGGCCAGCAAATCTCGACATATCAAAGTAATTTTTTTCTTGTTAATTTTTAATTGAGTTTATGGTATGAAATTCATAGATGGGTTTGAGGTGGTAATGGACAAAAGATATGATGATGGAAATAGGCTGTCCATTTTCTCCTGTGGGGGGTGTAAGAAGTTCTTTCATTCTTTGTGCGGTTTGATCAATTGTTCATGTAGTGTTCCAATTTTTGCCTTCACTTCCATAAAAATGGGTTGCTTCTGAAGAAGAAAAGTTGGAAGACTAAAATTGTTGACAAGCTTGTAATTCTGTGTACAGAAACTCTTCTTTTGTGTGCTTTGCTAATGAAATTGCCGGTTTTAGATGTTTAAGTATGTGTTTTCGGTAGACATAAAATAAGATTTATTTCTGTATCAGTAAGAAAATTTTGATCCCTGCAAGCAAGTACTTGATGACATCGTGGGTAATGCTAATATTGTCCCTGTTCCAGTACAAACGGTGTAAACGTTAAGTTTGACAAATACGAAACTGGCCGTGCTCTCAGATGGCCCGCAATGCAAATTCTCAGGCGTTAAAGTATATAAATTGTAATAAATTAGCGCGACCCTCTTTCCCTCCTAGTTCCCACAGAGAATGCGGCACTTGGTTTTCTTTTACAACATTACTGGAATAGCTACCAAACTCGATAAATAATCCCAAATATTCTGTAAGCATTAATGTAAAGAATTACAATCAAAATCCCCCTGCATTATTAAGGAGGATGAAGCCTCCACAATTAATTCCGTGACTGCTTTATTTCCTTCCTTTCATCTCACAATGTAATTGGAGAGAAATCAATTCATGATCCTTCAAAATTCACTTGAGAACTTCGAAATGATTCCTTTGTTACTCCACAATAGACTGGTTCACTGCCAGAAAAGGTGATAAAGTTCCAGCCAAAAGCTGATCCTCCAGTGATTTGTGACCCATCGCCGTCGACAATTTGCTGCTTTGCAGAGACAGAATTGGACTGGAAAGACTTATTTTCAGATGGTATGGTGCTTGCGCCATCTGGTTGAGGCTGCTCAGCCACCTTAACCTCTTGAGGTTGCTGGCCATCAGGTGAAACTTTATGCTTCTTTACAGAAATTGTTTCTGCTGTCAATTGTTTGTATAGTTCCATTAGTTTCTTTATCTCTGCAAGATGCAAATCATATGCCTCATAAGCACTTAAAGCACATACCACAGAATTGGCTCCAATTTCCAGTAATATAACAGGCATCATTAGCAGCTCCAAAGATCAAAGACCACAAGGTTCAAAAAATCAGTATCATAGTTTTAACCAATAGTCCAAGGCCACATATTAAACCTATGGCAAATCCAGAGAGGAAAAACTTCAATGGTGTTCAAATGAGATAAAAATTCAAGGGGTGATGCACACAGGCCAATTATGCTGATTGTTTGTTTCCATGTGAATCCTCAAAAGCACTTAAAAGAGTGATTAGTCAAACAGGCATTGGTTCAAGAATTTCAAGTTAAGAATTCAAGTTACAGCAATGAAATTCCACCAGAACTATAGTTACAATTAGCTTAAGCATGGTAACATAGAGATCATGTTCAAATTTAGAACAGATATACCCAGCCAACCGTAAGGAAGACTAGAAGGGCATATTGATGAGCTTACTTTCCTGAATTTCAAGGGAAGCTTTGCAATTTCGAAAGTCAGGTGTCTGCAACACCTGCAAGAAATCAAAATGGTGAAACCAGGTCAAGAGTGCCAACAACACAATCCTCCAGTTCAGTCCCTTTACAGAGACAGACATGATCTAACTGCCACAACTTTAGCCTAAAATCACATTGATTGTAGCACAGAAACGACCAACATTGTCAACGGTTCCAGAAAAAAACACGAAACAAACTCAAAAAAATTATGTCTTTATTAGGCCCTAGCTAAGGAAACCCAGAAAAGAAATCACGCGAGCACCCCCCCCCCCCACAAAAAAAAAAAAAAAAAAGAGAGAACAATAGCGCATATGGCACCTAAAACATCAAGAAAAGTAAAAAAGGGCAGCCTCATCAAGCATCAAATCAAGTCAACCCCAGACAGAAATCACACAAGACCTCCAAATTTAACATTTATGCATATGGGTTCTGCATTGAATTGTACCTCAACAAAATGAGGACGAAGATCTCTAAGAACAAGACGCATCTTGTAGCAGCTTGAGTCTTGGATTTGGGCATTGTTATCAAGCGGTCTTTTCTTGGAGTTATTCGCCGCAGTAGCTTCAGGTTGAACAGGAGGTTGTGAAGGAAGTGTTTCAGTTGTGTCCGGTTGTGGGTTCGTAGCTTTGGCAGCTGTGTTCCCAGCTGGTTTTGGTTCTTCCATGGATGATGATCTCGTCTGAATCCAGTCTAGGAAAGCAAATGCTAACTGGTAATCGAGGAGGAAATGAAAAGCTTTTAACTCTTGTTGTATAGAAGTTTAACTAGAAAAGACCTTGTGAAATTAGCGCTAACATTGAGGATCTTAATGAAAATAACAATAAATTATGACAATACAATTCGACGAAGAACAATAGTTCAGTCGAAACGTCAAATAGCTAAAAACTAAGGGTCGGTCAAACGAAATCTCAAACTGAAACATTAGAACTTGTAAACTTTTTAATTCAAGTCCCAAGCTTTAAATTTGATTAATTAAATTTAGATTTCGGTTTTTTTTTTCAGCACTTACAAATTACAACTTCTTAATCAAATACTTCTATATGAGCTAGTTAAAGGTACAAAACAATCAAATTGTTGATTTTGTCAACAAATTTTTAACTGGATTCTCATAATTGGGACTATGTCAAAAGATCCAAACTATCTCCTTAATTGTAATTTTATAAAAGCTTGGGGAGCTAACATCACTATCGTTTGCCAAGACGGAACCGTCTAGTCCTTCCAAATCCTTCTTTAAGTCTTCCAAATCCTTCTGAAAATCCCTTATTAGTTATTACTGTCGACTTCAACTGTGATCGAAACTAAAACCCTCTTTCTGTTTCTTCATCTGAAGTTAAGCAAGTGGAAGCAGAAAGGAAAAGTGGCAATGAACCCACAAACAGATAAGATGGTGAGGAGGACAACGATGGTGGCCACTGCCGTTGCTTCCTATTTTCTGTTAACAGCTGACTATGGCCCCGAGCCCAATGCTCTTGACCCCGTATGTGTCTTACAGCAAATTTGTAACTGTATTTATTTTCTGTTCTAATTCCCTTGCACTTATGCCATCTTGATGAGTTTCGAAGAATCTTTTCTTCTTACTGATACGACACATATTTACTTTTCCAAATTGATAACATTTTATGTTGGTGTTGTTTACTATTGCTACTTGTTGTAGATGTTGCTAATATTATTCTCAAGTTTACGGGTCAATCGTGTTACATTCAGGTGACCTGTGTAGTTTCTTACTATTTGAGTTGCAACTTATATCAGTTTTTGCCCTTGTGTTTGCTGACAACCTGTTCTCGGTTGCAAATCATCTCCATTTCCCTTTATCGTATGTAATTGATGCCTCACAACAATCTAGATGCCTTACTTTTTAAATATTTAGCCAACACTGTCACTTAAGATATTATCATCTCCTGATTAGAAATAGCTAATGAGTTGCAACGCATTGCATCATTAATTGGTACCAAACAGGATTGAATCAAATTTATCTAATCTTTAGGTGATGTACTAAGATCTCTAAGCCCCATTAGATTTGATTCCATTCAGCATTAAAAAAATTTCGTTTCAGTTACGATGTTCCCTAGGTTAAAGTTATGGGAGTGATTCGTACCAGCTTCTAGGAATAGTGACTTTCATACCCCTCATATTTTTTTGATTGTTTCCTTAAGATGTGTTTTTTTATCTGGTTACAGCAGGGTTTGGAAATTCTTGCTGAATGTCATCTTGCAGCATCACTTTTTAAACTCTTGTATGAAACCAAGTATTTCTTTTTGTGACTACTATAGAATGAGATATTCAGCTCCCAAAGAGAGATCACTTTGTCAAGTTTGTGACTTATCAGAATATTGTAGATGACTTCTTAGCACTCAACCGGGTTTTCAACATGTCATCACTTTTTAGTCTGTCAAGCTGTTTCCCCAAAATTTTTGTTTGATCCAGACAACCACAAGGAGGGAGCCACTGGAAGCACCCTCTCTTCTTACACAATGAGTTCATGAATCCTTTTTTCAATTTCAATGAATAAAGATATATACAAGCTCAAAAGCTGAAGCACTAAATGATTGTTTTATGATCTCTTTCTGACGTGTTAGTGTTATTGATGTTATTCTCTTGTTGTCTTTTTTTTTTTTTTTTTGTGCTTCCTTTCACTCTGTTTCTTTCGGTACAACATTCAGACTTGTTGTACTAGATTCAACCCTTCTAGGCATGAGTATTTTTTCTCTGTATCCTAAAAAACATTCTTTCCAAATATTACATTACTAATAAGAATAGGGAATGGTGTCGATTGGAATTCTATGAGAAGCTTCAATAATAATATTTGATGAAAAGATGGAAGGTAAAGAAATAACCAGCGAACCTATGAGACATAAACTGGAAGGTTCATTCATGCATATCACTGGTAAGTGATTCAGCTAATGGAATATGCTACATTCTTAACTAGTCAGCCTGCTTAATTATCAGTTGACCTTCCTATTCCTTCTTGTCCATAATTCCCCACGTTTCCTAAATCACGATTTTAGATTTCTATGCTTAAAATATCTTGATCCTATGTTGATTGAATTATCCACACTGAGTTGAATGACTATCAAAAAAGTTTTTATTCTATTGACGCTGGGTTTCAATGGCAGATTAAAAAGGCAATACTATCAGCAGAAAGCTCTGTGAAAGAGTTCATCTTTGGATCAGCGAAAGAACCTCCAGAAGAAAGTCAAACAGCAAAGCTGAGCCCTCACAATTCTAAGGAACATCCTTAACCTACAAGATGTTTGTTTTGCATAGGAACGTTCATACATGACTATTTCAGTTTTCAAGTAGATTTCATAAGGCTGTTGTTCGGATATGTGAAGGTTGTAATATGAGACCAAGCACCTAAATTTGATGGATGATCTATTTCTTGACTGGTTGGACTTTTTAGACTTTTAAAATTTTCTAGTGAAATTGCTTGCTGCCATTCACATACAGACAGTGAGGGTATTTTTAAATAATTTCAATTAAAAATATTATTCTCGTCAAAGCTTGCAGGACAACATATAAACGGTAAAGACTGGTCGGTCAACCAACAAAAAGATAGAGAGAGAGAGAGAGAGAGAGAAGTGGGGAAAAAAATGAATATTTTATATTTATACATTTCAGAATTCGAACGTGTGTAAAAATTTGAGACAACAGTTTTCTGCGCGACCCCATGGCCATGACCATCCACCATCCACTCTCACTCCTCACCAACTGAAGTTGTGGTTCAAACTTAGAACATGCTCTCTGGTCTGTTTCACCATCTCTCCTACTTCAAAGTTCAAACCCTAATCTTCATCACAAATGAAACAAGCCACATACAGCTCAAAACTCTTACATCCTTCCCATTTTACCCCCAAAACCTCCCTCAAATTACCATCTTCAGTCACCACCCTCACCATGCCATCCAAATCCCCAAAGCCCCTTTCCTTCAAAACCCTCTCTTGCTTACAGTCGCAATCTGAATCAGAATCCAAAACCCTAACCCTGATTTCAGTCCTACGGGCGATCCCAGACTGGGCGGACCGCGTGAAAGAGCGTGGGGTGAAACAAAAGCGTACCTTATACAGCCATGAGAAGTGGGTCCAACACAGAAGCTCATTGCGTCACGTGCGGCACTTGCTTTCAAGCTTATCTTCGCGCGTGATACTTTCACTGATCCCGCCTGTGATTGCGTTTACTATGGTGGCTGTGGTGATTGCGACTTACAATTCTGCTGTGGACTCGCATTTGTTGCCTGGGTTTTTGCCCGTTTTGAGAGCTTCTTCGCTGCCGTATCAATTGACGGCTCCTGCTTTGGCTCTGCTTTTGGTGTTTAGAACTGAGGCTTCGTATTCAAGGTTCGTAGAAGGAAAAAAGGCCTGGACTCAAATCGTTGCTGGAACTAATGATTTTGTTACGATGTTAATTTCCGGAACTGACAACTCCACTGATGAAAGCATCAAAGATTCTCTTCTGCGCTACATTATGGCTTTTCCGGTTGCTCTCAAGGTGATTTTGGTGTTAAATTGGTTTTGCTGAACAACTAATTGGATTACTAGACCAGTAATTTTAGAATAGAGAAGCTAATGACTTTTACATATGTGATGTCTAACTTTATTCTCTGTACGTGCAGGGTCATGTGATTTACGACTCAGATGTTAGGGGAGATCTCCAAGATCTGCTTGATGCAGATGATCTAGCAATAGTACTCGATTCAAAGCATCGACCACGCTGCATTATCGAGTTCATTTCTCAAAGCCTACAGTTACTAAACTTAGAGGCCACAAAGCGAAATATGTTGGTATATCTCTTCTTGGATTACATAAATACTCTTGAGATTTCCATTCTATGATAACATTTTCTGAAGTGATCTCAAGGAAAATTCTATCCTTACTTTAGAGTTTGGAGTTATTTTTCATGAAATATTATTCAAAAACCCCAAAAGCTGGCTGACATGTTAAACTAAATATACTTCAGTCAATATATTCATCTTAATTTCCCCAATTTCCCCAAATCATGATGCAGGAGTCAAAGATCTCCTGTTTTCACGAAGGCATTGGTGTATGTGAGCAACTCATGGGTATCCCTATTCCTCTCTCCTACACTCGCTTAACATCAAGATTTCTAGTCCTCTGGCATCTCACCCTCCCAATCATACTTTGGGATGATTGCCACTGGATTGTAGTTCCTGCTACTTTTATCAGTGCCGCCTCTTTGTTCTGCATTGAAGAAGTAAGCCTCTCTTACCTGTTTGTTAGTTGGTGCTCAAATAACTTATGAGTCGTGGTAGACTTCCCAAAATTTCTTCTCGCTTGATGTGTCATTCATCAAGTGATTGATAGATTTTGATGGTCCAGGTAAATTAATTATATTATCTCTTGATGAATGCTGTATCATGTGGGAGGAAATTTTGGGATGTCTAACACTACTTACATCAAGTGCAACTTCCAACATTAGGTGGGACAGTTTAACCTAATCTGCCATCGGTGATACACTTGTTTGAATTCTGTATATTATGCACATTGAACATGGATGCTAACTTGACAGCTGGTTTCTCTAGGTTGGTGTCCTTATTGAGGAACCATTTCCAATGTTAGCTCTGGATGAGCTGTGCGGTCTCATTAAGAGCAACATTCGGGAAACAATTGCCACTCAGAAAGTTATCCAAGCTCAGGTATCTGCAAAAGGAAAGAGCTATTCCTATGAGCACTGCACAAATGGTTGGCCTAACTCTTAAAAGTGGACAGGAAAGTCCCTGTAGTATAGTTTCACGGGACTACAGAATAACTACTCGAATACTTATCCCATTTAGTGGAGCCTGCGTTCCCTCCCTCTTGTATCGCAATGACACACTAAAGCTCGGCTTAGTATTTTGAATATGTAAATATGATCTGGCATATCTGGGAAACCTCAAATTTTGATTTATTTGTTGTACATATACATATACATGCATGTGTGTGTACACGCGTGCACACACACACACACATCAAATTCAACTCATTGGTAAAATCCTTGTCTGCTTAATTCATATGTTAACAGTTGGTCATTTTCCTGTTTTGGATTGCTATCTCCAATTTGGTGTTGCAGTTTTGAATATACTAGGTGTCTCGACAACAATTCTTAGATAGCATCACATGGATATAACGATTCCAATTCTACCACGGGTAACTGAATCCAATTCTTATTCTCTTCATTTTCTTGGCTTTGGGCGTTCGTGTGAAGCTTAGGATGCGATATTATAGAAAGAAGTTTAAAAATGTTGCCCAAAATGAACCAAAGCTCTAATATTTCTGTGTGTGTGTGTGTGTGGAACCTACTTAATGGAACTCAAATTTGAATGTGCTTCGACACAATTTTGTATCACAAAAACAAGGGCGAAGGTAAAATTACATTCAATAATATCCTCGGGACACAAGGAATGCTGCTTCAAGATTCAAAAGCATATGCGGAAAGAACATTTTTCTGGGGCCGTGAAGGAAATGATCGCCGAAAGCAAACTATTGGGTCGGAGAGAATGCAGCCCTTTTCTTCACAAGCAAAGGAAGCAGACACTTCCTTTCAAACTATTTGGAGGGGAATGGCGGGGCAGACAAGAAGGAATAAAGAAAGAAAGGGAAACGGCTACTTGACTACTAGGTAAACGAAGTACTCCCTGCTAAGATTGCCATAATGGCGCCCATCAATATTAAGTTAGAGAGAATGAATTCTGTATCCATCCATGGCCTCCAACCGCACACATCATAGGTACCCCTCGAGCACAATGCTCTGACTTGACATCTTAGGCTGTAAATTCCTCAATAGCAGTCTTTTCCCTAAACCATTCAATAGGGTGGGTGGATTCCTGCCATCACTTCCATTCCATACCGGCAAAACTTCCACTACTATTTTTTGCAACAGATTGTGTTCGATACCCTCTTTGAGAAGCATTTCAAGATCACCATAATTACCCCTCAAATCCACCAAAACACTGCAAAATCCCCAGGAATAGCAGTAGTCCAAAATAGCATTTAAATTCAACCGATGCAGTTTTACTGTTTCAATTCCTTTTGTACCCATGTCAGGTTCTACAGCTGTCTCTCTGTCTGTAAATACTATCACTTTAGAAGAAGATTCTTCAGGAAGACCAGGAATTTGGATAGGCGAAGCATGATTACTAACTGTTATAATCCGAAAGGGCTGATTAGCATCAGGTTCTTGTGATGCAGGTATTGAATACTTCTCAGTTGATGAGGCAGAAAGTATAATTGCATCATATTCCTGTAACAACTGCGAGTAATATCCACCAGATTCTGTAACTCCTTCTCCAAGTTGGTCTAGGACGTGGCCATTGACAGAGAGCGTGTATCTGCAAGTCAAGAAGAGATATTCAATCAGACAATCTTTACATTTCTATCACAGAATTAATGGTAAGTTGTCTGACTGGCAAGTGAACTAGCTCCTAAACCCTTTAAGAAATTACACAGTAACATCTATCCATGTGTTATAACTGATGTTAAATTCAATAACTGAAAGTTTACCTAAGTGTAACAAAAGGCTTCCCTGTGACTATTCGATGGATAAATGCCTCGTTGAGCCTCCTGCACAATTCATCCTCTACACCCACAGTCACATCAATTCCAGCATCTCGCAGTCTGTCCAATCCTATTGAATTCACGATTGGGTTTGGGTCTACCATCCCAACCACCACCTTTTTCACTTTAGCTTTGATCAGAGCTTCAGTACATGGTGGAGTTCTCCCATAATGATTACAAGGTTCTAAGCTCACATATGCTGTTGCACCCTCGGCCAACTCCCCAGCATCTCTCAGAGCAAATACCTACAAGACACACCTCCTGACTCGAATTATTCAGCTTTCAAAAACAAAACACAGCAATGTCAAACTCACATACAGCCACTGGATAAAATGTATAATAGTTCTACAAGCCAACGACACAAACACATCAAAGTGATGGTTTGGATTGCATTCCGGAAATGTGTTTGTTTTCCTTTACAGAAACACAAACACATAGAGGATATATTCCCCCAAAACTGGATGCAGAAACTTCCAACTAAACACTTAAAAACATTTTATATTACTACAAGAATAAACAATTTTAGACTCCAATGTTAAATCTTTCACTTCAACATGTACATGTAATATTCTTAACAAAGACATACCATTGTGGCTTACCTCAGCGTGAGGCTGGCCAGCTTTAGGGTGATACCCTTCACCAACAATCTTGCCATCTTTCACAATCACACAACCCACCATTGGGTTGGGACTTGTGGAGCCAACTGCCTTTGTAGCAAGCTCCACACACCTCCTTATATAAAACCCGTCGTCTTTATCATTATTTTGTACCTGTCCGCACCTGATCCTATATCCATCACTACATTTTCTCATGCTAGTTAATGATCTGGCTACCCTTCTGAGTGAATTGCAAAACCCAGATGTTGAATTTTGATTGAATGCAAGTATTGGTGATGAAGAGAGATAAAATATACGACAAGGTGAAACGCCGAGTTGGTGAAGATTGTGATTTGGCGTTGAAAGTCGATGAGTGTGCATTTTCGTGGGATATTCGATTGTTCACAGCGGTGATTTGGAGATGAAGAGACGAAAAAAAGGGGAATTGATTTAAAAAAAAAAGTTATAATGTCTGAGCCCGGGTTCGAACCAGGGACCTCTAGTGTGTGAGACTAGCGTGATAACCAACTACACCACCCGGACGATTTCCTTTTTTTGAAAAAAAATTATTATCGAGCACTCCAACAAACACTTCTCCTCATACTACTCCACGGAAAACGTTTCTTTTAGTCAATTTCAATTTCCTGTTCGCAGATTCGCAGGACTCAAAAGAACTGATGTTGCATGTGAGCCTGTGAATGCTGGCTTTTTTGTCAATACTGGAAGGTATCGTGTATAAGTTAACCAATGATTCAGCTGGAATGAGCAGAGGTTCATATGCACAAAATAAAGTCACAATAATGAATCGTGTCAATGTATGTAACATGTATAACCAAATCTCCATAAGGTTTTTGTACAAAATCCGTTTGATTAATCTTCTTCCGGATACTAGTAAGCAAAGGCAGAAGTACACGGTGCAGAGCGGAAACCTGTAATTCAATCAATTATGAGGGAGCATATATGCCTGCCGTTGATCTGCCTCATAAGATCATACAATCACAGCAGGATGGCATTGTCTTCTTCTGGAAACTCTCTTGGATAGCCTCTAGCCGGAAGATTATCTCTTCAAACGTTGGCCGGCAGTCTGGATTCTTGTGCCAGCATTCTCTCAGAAGCCTAATGTAAGACATTAGTAATGGCAAATTAATGGTGCAACTAAATACTAGTTTTAAACAAAACTTATCAATAAATTTAATCTGGTATGATTTTGTAATCACAATCTTAAAATTGATTCTCCAAAAAGTAGATGACTGTAACTACATGGAAAGGCCACCATTCACAAACAGTAGTGATATGGACGATTTATGGTATTTCAAAGCATATTTCAGCACCAAAATGTTATTCGCAAGTTTTTCTTGGAGATCAATATTTGAAGCACTGCAGTACTTTGGTCGCTGCATAAGTCTTCACAATATGGCCTATCTGGGTGCACGTCTTTTCAATTATTGAGGGAAGAAATCAAAATAACTCACCCCTTGACTGGTTCAGGATACAAAGATGAAAGATTTGGTCGTGAATCTTCATATGCCCGTCTATCTGCAACCTGTACTGCAGTGTCTGCTCTATTAGATGGTCCCCCTTGAAACATCTGTAAGCAAAAGCAAACCCACGATCACATATAAGATACTAAAAAGGCAAGCTTAATCTGAAATGAAAAATACATCAGCTGAAAATATATAGTAAATATAAGGTTGAGCTTAGGGTTACCTCATGGACTATCAGAGCAAAGGAAAAGACATCAACACTCTTCCCATATGATTCTCGACGATAGACCTCAGGTGCCATATAACGATCTGTCAAATGTGATAAGAGCAGCTAAACAGACGTTCAGATTTTAAAAATTTATAAGCCTTCATTAAGATGGAAGAAAATTACATGAACCAGTTCCACCAGTCATTTTGTAACTATATGAATCTTTTTCTTGTGCAATTTTGCTCAATCCAAAGTCTGTGACCTTGAGGTGCCCTGCTTCATCTTGTAGCACATTGCTACAGGTCAAGAAAAAGAAAGGTATATGAGAAATTTTTAGGTGATTCAGAAATTGCTGAATGCACCTAAGCCAAAGGCTTGACTACAATTTATGACCTGATATTAATATTTCAAAGTTAGATGGACTCAACATTGAATTGGCAAAGTATATATTCGCAATACCTAGGTGTCAGATCTCGGTGTATGATAGCATGCGGTCTGTGCTGATGGAGATAATTCATTCCTCTACAAGGTTCCAGAAGGAATCAGCCCATGATAGAAGTTAACAGAACTTGACAAGTATATGGATGTACAAATGTCGACTTAAAGAAGATTTATGAACAGAGACAAAATCAATGATCCTCATGACCCAAAAGCAAGAGAATCCAAGAACTAAATACAAATTTCATCCAATGATCTTTTCTATGCAGTTTTTCACAAACCAAATTATAGTCCTCCACCTGAAAACTTCTTTAAGTTCTGGATACACACAATGATGCAAGCAGCAGATTGTTGCATTGTACACAGGATTCAAAGCATGAACATTTACATTTGAATTCTATAGCATTATTTTCACTTTGGATAATTCATGATTCAGGCACTTTCAAAGATGAGAACTTATGCAAAGTTTCAACAGTATGTAAACAGGTACTTTTGATAGACAGTAAAAGTGCAACCATATATTATCAATAAAGTTTCTGCTAAAGCAAAAATTCTATCAATAACTTCAAGAGCAGAAACGTGATTCGATAGAATATGTACCTTGCAATATCTAAAGCATAAGCAACTGCAGTCGATGGATCTAGTTTTCCTTTCTTTTTCAATATATCATGCAAACTTCCCTGGCACATTCACATAAAGTTAAAATCAGCAACTTTCCAAAAAGATAAATTTGCTAATAACAATACTCACATTGCAAAGATACTCTGTTAGGAATATTAATCGCTCAGAGTGCTTTAGGACACCAAGGAACTGTACTATATTAGGATGACGCAACTTTTGCCACAAACCAAGTTCCTTCATGAATGAATTCCTGTTAAACAACCAATCATGAAGAAAACAAGTGTTAATTGTTAATAGGAAGGTAAAAAAATCTCACTGATCTTATGGAAAATATCCGCATCAATATTGCATTATCAAAGCTTTACCACTGAAAGAACTGCTCATGCTTCAAATTAATACAAATCACTATTTAAAACACTCAACACTACAACAATATAAATTCTCTTCTTTGTAGGAGTTGAATAATATTATTAGGACAAACAGAAACGTGAAACTATTTATAAACATCCATTTACAAAAATTGAGAAAGAAGGGGTTGTTTGGAGTTGGGTGGTGGGGAAATGGAAGGCAAAGAACACATTACACATTATACGATAATAAAACACCATATAAGTTGTACAATAAGAAAACTCACCTCACTCTTGGATTTGATGCAATGGAGGAGCGTATGGTTTTTGCTGCAACTTCTGTACCACGCCACTTGACTAGATAAACTTCACCGTATGCTCCCTGCAATAATAGAGAAAGTCAGGAAATGCTGGTTGTTAAGATGTGGCAGCATGACAATGGTTTTAGATGTCCTCAACATTTGCCTAGAAAAGTTAAAATAGGAAATTACTTCTCCAATAAGTATTGCTTCATCCATGGCCACTTCATCATAATCAATTTCATAGCAAGGAGTATGGGAGTCAAGGCCCACCTGTCTCAAGCCAAAAATAGATAAAGGTTCTTACACAACTATTAACAGATCAAATCAGTCCTCATGAACCCTATGTTCTAACATATAGTGACTAAAGAATGCTCACATAACCTTAACTACAATGCACTTAAAATTTTCAGAGTTACAGTTTTAGCATCTGTACAGTTACACAAAAAGAAGTTATTAGTACAGCATTAAAAAAAAAAAGGCTAAAAAAATATAAAATTATCATTAGATGCCTCTGACAAGGTGTACAAAATTAATTATCGATAGCTCCATATGAGTAACTCACCACTAGTTTAACTGTGTAAGAGCGGTTGAGGGGAAAGCGGTCAGCGAAAATGCCAAATCACAAAAGCAAAGGCAAATACATATAGATTCTGTAACATCCATTTCGTTCGAACATAGTACTTTAAATATAAATATATTAACAGCTGCGTATATGTTTAACAGAATTAAATACCGGATCTATTCCAGCCCGATCTTCCAGTATCTTGCAAATCACCACATGACCGAAGCTGCGAGCATCTGAAAGTGGCTGATAAATTATTCATATCACACACAACATCAACACCAAATCCAAATACAAAAGTCTTTGAATATCAAAAGATGAAACATTTAGATTCAAACTTACTGTGCGACCCCACCGATCTAAGGAGTTGACGTCAGCTCCTTTCTCAAGAAGTAAAAGAACAATTTCAGCACGACCTTCGCTTGATGCTAAATGAAGAGCTGTTCTCTTGTCATAGTCAGCTAGATTCGGTTCTACGCCTTTCTCTAATTCCTGTAAAACCCCTGACCTGTCCCCTGTGCTTGAACAATAAAGCAGCCTATATGGACCTTCCGAGTCAATAATTTGCCCCTGCAAACTCTTGGAACACTCGGATCTCAATCTTTTTGCACATATATTACTTTTTCTTTTTTCTTTTTTTTTTTGTGAGTTAGGTTTTACAAGATTAGGGAGAGCTGTGATTTTTATTCATGTATTATTTAAAATTGATGGAAAAAGAATTATTTTTCAAGATTCCTACAAATCAAAGCTCAGATTACAATTGAATTGAATTGTAGAAAAAGAACTGCAGCTTACCTTTGGAGGTGATGGGCAGTTGGAATCCTCCATAATAGAAGGATGAAAATCAAGATTTCCAGATGCAAAAGCAACGCAAGGTGTCGTTGAAAACAATCAATGACATAAATGTCGTTGAAGAAAATGAAGGATATAATTATCAGTGACCGAAGTGGCGACGGTAAATGATATTGAAAAATCCAAATGTGTCTTAATCTTACTCGGCATATACAAGGTTATTTATTGTCCTATTAGCAGAGATTCAGACAAAGAATTAAGTAAATATCAGTGCCTCGATTTCTCCAACCAAAGAGAAAAACGGTTAGGGTCAGGGTTAAAGCTTTTTTGCTTGCTGAGAACTCGAGGAGATAAAATCGAATTTAGGGTTACGGTTAGGACTAATCATCTGTTTGGTTCCTGAGAAAGCGAAGAAAGAAAATTGAATTTCATGGTTAGGATAGAAAATTGAAATTAGAGTTATGAGGAAGCATCGGTTTACTTCCTGAGAAAACGAAGAGGAAAAAATATCGAATTTTCATCCGCTTTCTGATCAACCAAACAGATATTGCCAACGGACGTTTAGTAGCACTTTTTGAACTGTCTTTTGGCGCGGGGAGAGGGGTTGCGCTTACATTTGCCAACGATGTGAGAACAACGCGGGAATAGCTGAGAGGTCTGCGTCGAAACGACGCTGTTTCAAATATTTATTGTGGAAATACAGCGTTGAAACGACGCTGTTTCACAGGAAACGAAACTTTTTACAGAATGCGCATGGTAGCCCAGATACATTTCTGATGGTAGCCCAGATACATTTCTGAACTACCAAGGTGTGCACACTTTAGCCGTCCCCGCGCGTATGAATGATATATCATTTATCGTTACATCCCACATATAAATAAATAAACCGAAATAAAAAGAAAAAAAAAAGCGAAATTTTCAAATTTGAAAAACCCTAACGTCCAAAAAACCCTCCAAAAAACAACGAAATCCACCCGATTTCTTCCACTCTTATGGAATTAAACGGCCCACCGAAAACTCTAGAATCCCGGGTCGATTTTCGGGGCGCTGAGTGCGGATCCGGAGAATCCGAGCACGAAGAGGAAGAACTGGAGAATCTAGAGTCAGATGTGAAGAAAATGGCGCAAAAGATTCTAGAATACAGAGCAACACTGCCAGATCAACTCAAGCATACTTTCGCTTCGATCCTTTCAGCCCAAAGACCCGTATTGTCTGAATTTGTATCCGTATCCGAGCCTGGACCATCCGGAAAGGCTAACCCAGGTTCGATTTCCTTCCTAGGGTTTTCACTTAAGAGTGCTTGAATTTTAAAAAAAAATTCGATAGTTGTGTACATGGGTATGTCTGTTGTTTAATTGTTCACCGAAATTGAATTGTCGCCTGTTTAATTGTTGCAAAAAATTAGTTTTTTTTTTTAATTGTGATTTGATTTTTGGATCTTAGTTGACGGAATGGTTATTGGTCTTTTAACTTGCAATCTATCAGTTTATGGAATTTCAAATGCGAAATTCCTCCCTTCATTGTAGTTGTGTGTTGATGGAATGCCATTTATCTAATGGTTTGATATTGAAACTGAATGCCTGCATTTTTGTGCTAAATATTTCTCCTGGAGAGTATTTTATTTGTGAATGGGGGAATAGAGAATGCCTATGCTCAAAGGTGAAATCCATAACCATGTGCAATAATATGGATTAGTAAAGGAAAGGTCCGTGGAGGGTTGTAAATTAAAATACCAGTTTTAAGTTACATTTATCCAATGTCCAGATGACTGCTGGATGAGAGATTTGCCTAGATATTTGGGGCTCAGATTGGCATGTTTTAAGTTTTTTGGTAATAACTTCATTTATAAATATTGAATCTGTAGATAAAGTTATTGTTATCAAGGTACTTATATTAGAAGATTCAAATGTCTATGTTCGGCCGCCCTCCTACATCACTTTTCGTAATCAAAAACATAACCGTACAACTACTGTGGTTAAACTTTGTCTCTTTATGGTTTACTCATTTGTTTTCTGTTGTACATAGTGTTATGTTAATGTGTACTTTGCTGGAAGCATAATAATCTGGTTCATTAAGGTTAATTAAATTAGAACAACAAATGGCCAGCCTGTGACTGCAAAGCAACAGATATAACTATGTAGTTGTTTCTCAGCATCAAATGCCTCTGGATGCCCCACTGTTGAAACTTGAACAGAAGATGTAGTGGTTTTGATTGGTCTAGTTGTGACAGTAATTATCTCAGTTATGTTGTCATTGATGGCAGTGGATTCGTAGTCGCTTTTTTGCAGTAATGCAACATGGGAGGGCAGCAGTCCTATTGTTTGCTAAAGTTGACACTTAAGTTATATGGTGAAAACTTTGTGGTGAAATAATAGCACTTGTGTGCATTCTAATTGTCAAGCTGTTGAAATTACCCAAGGACTGTTTTTAAGCTGTAAAAACGGTGCTTTCTTGTTTATTCATTTGTTTTTTTGTTCCTTGGCAAAGGAAAATAAAAAATGGATTACTGTTGTTTGCTCCCAAAAAAATATAATGTTTGCCTGATCAAAACTTTAAATGCTATTTCATATTGTGATTAAGACATTGTAAATTTGAGTATCCTACAGATAATGAAGATGAGGGTACAACGCCGATGGAGGAAGAGCAAAAAGCTTCAGAGAAAATACACTTGCTTAAAGAAAAAATTTCCAGTAACATGTCAGCAATGCCTACCCTTCTGAAGAGGGTGAAAGAGTGTATTTCCAAGATTGATGAACTAGATTCATACAGTGGAATCATACATCCTGCTTTTAAAAGGAAAAGGCCTAGCTGACCTAATTTTCTTGAAGTTGACTGATTTTCTGTAGCATTACTACTAGCAGCTCAAGAGGAATCACAAGGGTATTCCATCGACTGACCACTTAGATTTGTACAAGGGACTTCTGCATGCAGCTTTACAAATTCAGGGAACTGCTCACTGACATTAGGTTTAGGAGTTTCCTTTGTGTTGTAATTACCAGAACCATTGCTTTTGTACCATAATATATTGTTGATAGTATGTGAATGGACCTCTAACACTGATTGGTGCATTAATCCTGGAGGCGAAGAGGATGCCTGTGCCCTCATTGTGTTACTTCGCTTCTCGATCATCCACATATGATGTATGTTTTAGAACACGACTCTTCAGTAACTAATTGTGTATCTTTTCATTTTTTGACCGCAGAGTAATTGAAGCTATTCCTTCGTCCCATTATTCCAGTCATTAAGATTACATTCCATCGCCATCAACAAAATAACTTTGCTGATATCACATCATTAGACCCTTACATCTAGGGTATACAAAACAGAAAAGCTTACATCTAAGTCTTGTACAATTTTATCTCTAAGCGAAGTACAAATGCAGCCAAAGCAACACAATATTCAGGGTGTTACACGCGATAGAACTTCAATACAATCTTCATATTGCTAAACATTTACAGCTTATAACGTCTTCATTATCATTCAGTTTTGGAATAGAAGAGCTCACCATAATCCCTCCAATATTCCCTATATTGCCAACATCGATCACCACGGCACTACATCCCTTTCCTATTACAAAAATGGTTTTTCCAATGGCAACAAGCTTGCAAGGTGGTCTTGTAAATAGGGGTGACAGCCTCCCAACTGGTGACCACTCTCTACTCTCCTTTCGCCACATCATCAACTTTGTTCCTGAACTCTGATCCAACACATAAAGAGCGTCATCCACAACAACTGCAGGGCCCCGCCATCCTGATGCCATGTTTGCATCTGCATGCAGCCATGAGTCAGTTGAAGGTTCATAAACTAATGCACAAACATCAGAAGTTGCAGCAGATGCACTGCAACGGATGTAGATTTTGCTGTCCATCACGAACGAATCTTCAATTTCAGTGAAAATGTTTGGCTCTGTGTGCAATTTCCAGTTGTTTGTACAAGGATCATAAACATCCCAAGAATGTGTATCACCTAATCCACCAATGCAGTAAATCTTATGATTTAGAACTCCACAAGCGAAATAGCACCTGAATGCATCAAAACTACGTGAGACAACTCAAGATCACCAGAAGAAATGAAAAGAATGTAGGCCATGCATTGGTGCATACGCAGACGTGGTAGCTGAACTACTCAGTGATAATCAGCAACCATAAGTTGAAAAGTCCTTAAAACAACATAATATGAAAACAGGAAACAGATTACTTAAATTATCTGGCCTCCGACAGTTACTGTGGAAGAGAGAAAATAAATAAATAAAAGGGTAATTACATTACCTTGCAGTTGACATGGGAGCAGCATCAGTCCAAGTGTTCATGGAAGCATCGTAGCAGTACACTTCACTAGTGGCATCTTCAGACCAACCACAGCCCCCCAGCAAGTAAGCATTCTTTCCCAACACCTCAAAACCCATCCCTTTTCTCCTTAAGGTACGAGTTGGAAGCTCATGAATCATCTTCCAACTCCTCCTTGTTGAATTTGGGTCCAATACATAACAACAAACACGCTCAAGCTTATTATCTCGACAAAATGCATATATCCAAGTCTCGTCCAAATTATGCTTTCTACGATAAGCACACCACTCTTCACTGTGCAGTAAGCCTCTCCATCCCCTTGAAACACACTTTAGAAGTGCATGATACCTTCTAGGAACTCGAGCCAAACAAAAAAGTGCAATATCATCTGGAAGCCCAGATATCAGTGGCACTACAGATGGATTGCTATTGGATCGGCTGACAAGAGTATCCATTGGAAATACCATAAACAAACAGCTACCTTCCCATTGTTTACATCAAATCGAATGAAATCCGCATCTGCAATAAAATCCCCAAAGCCAAGCAATAGGGTGCATAAACTGAATCTGAATCTACATTGAGCAATTTAAAAACACAGTCCCAATATTAGATTCTACCACAAAAAAGAAAAAAAAAAGGCAATTTCATGAGTTATGCCAATCAATGCATACGGAGTTTTAGGGATTTGTTCAAAATCTACTTAGACGTAAACTATGAATTAGATTATTGTAATCAAGGCATAACAACAATTAAGTGCCACTCACAACAGAAAATCTGAGCTAGCCCACTATTTCTTCTCGAAAATTAATTCTATTATAAAAATAATAATAATAATAATGACGTAAGCTATCAGTCGCTAGCTCCGATTCATCAAACACCGTCCCACACGTTGTTTGATGAACGGAAACGAATCTGACCTGCAATGATTTGGGTAGGAGCTTTCGACTTGCACACACACTGATCCAAATTCGCATTAATCGGGGGAGATGATTGAAGCTATGAAAAGTTAATGAATTTTGAGGTGCTAATTTGTTAGTTAAGAAGCGAGTAGTAACGAATAATCAAAGTTATTTTTAGCCGCGCCGCGTAAGATTCAACTTTCAAGTAGACCGCATTTGAAATGCTATCTCCTAAAATTTAATTTAATGGTGGTTAATAAATTCAAAAATAAAAAAGGATAAGAGTTTTTTTATTATAAGCAAAACATGTTAAATTGTTATTCTTTGAAAGATAATATTCGCTGAAACTTGAATTTCTTCCACATTGATTTTATGGTTTCTTTCTTTTTTTCCCCCTCTTTTTTGGGTATTCTATCAACAGTACATACCATAATTGTCATTATAGTTAGAATTTTCAACTTGAGCCTTTCTCTATCAGTATATAAAGAAAAATAGTTTATTTATCTGCGACTAATGGGTGATTCTCAATTTTATGGGTATTTTCATAAATGATGACTGCTTGGACCTAAAACAGTAAAATATATTTTAAACAGCATGTTGCAAGAGCCTCATTGTATACAAAGTGGAGGCAGAGGCTACTTATAAATAGATTTCTCGAAGTTTTGTTTTGAATTTAACTTTTCTGCTAAATGACTTGGATCTGAAGTTACCAGACCAAATTTGTACTGCGCGTACATTTTTCAAGCATTTGCTGCTTGCCGTCCATCAAAAGATCTCATATTAAATTTTATCGAGGATCCCTCTGAGTTGCCGTCAGCTATACGTTGCGCCTTGAGCCTGAGCCAACAACAGTACTGTGTGTTCACTCGGGCGTAATGTGCAGCCAACAGCAACTTAAAATTTGCCTTTTATCGATTGAGTAAAAGCACGAGCTTAAATAATTTACTCGCAAAGAAATAATTCATTGTCGGATCCGTTGTCAGCAGTGGGAGCTTGTATGCGATATTACAATCGATTCATAGCAATTTCTTTATGCTGTATGAAGAAATTAAAGATATTGCGCAAAACTCTACCAAGCATCGAAGCACGCATAGAGGTTCCCTCTGGATTTTACTGCAATGTTCTTACGCAAACGTTCTATTTAATACCTGTTCATAACTTCGATACAGGTGTTGGTTTGGAGGCTTTAGGAGTCCGCAGTAAGGCCTCTTGAGTCAATGATACAAGCAGCTGCCCAAGAATAAAGCATAATTCAGCTACCAAAAAAAAAAAAGTTGAGTTGCAAGACAGAAGTGACTAGTGAAGGAGAAACGGATCACATATGCAGTACCTCTCCCTTTCTGTTAAACATTTCCCCTGAAACAAAACCTCGTGCCTTGGATGCAACAGGACTCGCAATCTGTAAATAACAGATGTGTTATCCGTGTTTTTAAACTTACAAAGAGGGAAGAGAAATCTCCAAATGTGGGATCCAAGAACAACTGACACTTACCACGAACAGCAACCAGTCATCAGCTCTAAAAGACTGGTGAAACGACATCCTGAAAAAGAAGAAGAACATAGTGAGGGACAATAATGCAAAGTACATAGTCTACCATTCTTCCAAGGGAGAAGCAAGCACATTTTAAATAACTTCTTGGCAAAATAATTTACATTTTTATGGATGTAGATAAATGTAATATTTTCACAGGAGCAATCCCAACCAAAACGGAATTGTTTGACCTCATTTGACATGTGCTTTGCATCACCAATAGATAGACCGGTTGGCTGGCTGCTTGCCATGGAAGCTAGAGGTTGATGGTTCAATTCCAAAGGATACATGAGGGGATGCCCAGTAAGGAATAAGAAAATCAAAAACTTTTGCTCTAAAGTTCTTCAAACAAGCATGGAGGCTCATTTATGAGTTGTTTATCCTCTTTATAGTACATGATAAAAGTTAATGACAAATGGACTAAAAAAGTCAGCCCTCCAACTGAAACTTTCTGTTCTTCTTAGTCAGATCAGCATATTTGATGGACAAGACAGTCATAAAATAATTAATTGTTGCTGAGAAGCTGATACTTACGAGTGGTCCAGGCTGAGAGAAGCTGTTCTGAAACCCTTTCTACGGTGGGGATTCAAACTAACTGAACTGAATATTAGATCTGAAGCAAATGCCACCACACATCTGAAAAGCAATTGTATTATCAGCACATCATCATAATCATATTTGAATTTACCAATCCTTAACTGTTTTTTAAGCACCTACAGTTTTGTGAGTAAACATACTCCAAATCCACACCCATCCAATCACCACACAGAATTTGAGTTAAATGATTAGTTAAAATTCATATTTAAATGTAGTCATAACTGACATAAAAAAATAAATGTCAGTATCCAAAAGGGGCAACTTACCTATGCAGAGCCTGGTCATCTGAAAGTTTCCCTTTGGCTCTGAACCAGTACCTCAAACTGTAACACAAGAAAGCACGGCAAATTTTCACATTTATCATAAGGCGACAAACAACTCAGACAGAAAAAATTAAATTTCACAACATATGAAGCCAATCTCACCTTGGTGGAGATTTACTCTGATTGGTTTTACTGTTCGGCTCGCAAAACCTTATCTCTATAGGCCATGGGACAAATTCTTTTGAGGCAACCTTGTTTCGATAGCTCCTGAAGCAACCAAATGGGCAAGTAAAATGTGTGCATCCCACTGTACATCAGCTAGTTATGATCAGAGTAATTGAAATCTCACCTAGGAAGGCGAGGATCGGTAAGACGCCTCTCCCGTAGCTCTTCCATTGATAGAAGCTGCAACAAATCAGAGTTAAGTACCACCAGAACAATTGACCGAAAAGAGTAAAATTAAGCACATGTCAGCTACCATTTCTGGAGCTGGCACTAGTGGCATAGTCGTCTCCTGGTGTTCAAATCCCTGTTCTTCTTTCTGTAAAATAAAAAAAAATGTTACCAGCATATTGAGATGTCTAAACCAGTCTTTTAGTTGTGAATACTTGAGCACACAGTTTTAACAACAAAAATTTTGTTAAAAAGTAAAAAATGCTTCTGACAGATAATACACCAGCCATCTAATAGCTACATGCAACAGACCAAATAAGAATGTGGCAGATGGAAGTCAAATAATGTTCTTCCTTCCTCAAGATTGTCCATCACTAAACATGTTGCCGTATATCTAACACCGTTTCACTTTTAAAATTCCAGACGTAGAGCTTCAAAATATGTTTACCATCTAAAATAATCTTAGTGATATAAAAGACATTTACAACTTCAACTCAATTGTCATAAACAATCATTCATCAATTAAAGTTCACCATGACCCAGCATGCCAACTTAACGGAGCTCCACTGACAGCTAGTTTTAGAACTCTACTGTATCTATTCCAAACAGATCCATGGATTTTCTAACCCCCAATAGAATGAATGTCAATAAGGAAATCTTACCTTCATTAATACTTTGAACAGTCTTTTCTATTTTCTCATCCAACAAAACGATGATCAAGTAGAAATATACTATTTCAAGGAATCACAAGAATGGACTGTATGGTCTAAATGATAAAAATATCAGGTAATGACGGATCTTTAATGGTAAATGGAAGGGAGGGGGAACAAGATAAGAAATAAAAGGATCCAACATTCCAATCCCCCACAAGGACAAAAATAATGAAGATCAGCACTATACTTAGCAACCACTAAAACATAACATATGAGCAAAAATTGAAAACAATGGACCAAAACACTTTATCAGATTTCATGAAATATGAGAATTAATGGAATACTGCATTACTTGAAATGAAGCGAGCAAAGTGAATATCATATTTCCTTTTTGTATTGCATCAACTCTTCGGGTTGCAAAGCTATTGCCGTCACGTACTCGGTGAACTTGGTATATAATTGGGACTACAAAAGTACATTTCCATATAGATTATGATATTTTCCCAATATCTAACTGCTGCTCCATGAATTTAAAAGGAACATCAAAACAAAATAAAGTGCATAATTAAATGAATTTGCAAATTAGACACCATAGACCCAATGCCAAATTGCATCAATGTATCAGCAATCTAGCATGCCAAGTTCAAGCTCAAAACCCATGTAAAAGCCTTAATTGATTCATGTGAGTTCAGGTGAAGGATACTTCAGAATAATTGTTTCTATACCCTATGCAACAATGAAAAGAAACTTCAAGTCAGAATGAATCTATTGCATAAGTCCATAAACAAACATCTTAAATAAATCATGACCTAGAGAGATCTGCGCTACATATTACAGGCTTGACCAAAATGGATGGTTAGTTTTAAATGTTCCCTTCATAATGTATTCTCTTGCTGGGCTCTTCCACTAATTCATCCACTTCAATAAGCAAGTTACATCAACTTGGAAATCCATAATGCCTTGGTTTGAAGGGAGGTTGTCTAGCCATAGAAAACAAATGGATAATGAGCAAAAAAGAAATTGGAAAAGGTGACCTGACTTGCATTAGTCTAACTTAAAACCTTCAACAAAGAAAGCTGCTTCTCAATGCTAATTGCATATATGAGAGACCAGCTAACAGATATAGGATGATGACACCCAGCCAAACTATAGGGAAATGAGAGACAATACACAGAACTTGAAGTTTGGAGTGATATTCTCAAGTTTATTTGTCATCAAGTCTTCAGAAGGTTCAGTAATTACTTACTGTTAAAATCCCCTACCAGAAGAAAGTAGCAGTGCAAACTATGGACAATTTTGAGACAATCAACAGTCTTTGATGCTGCAGCCAGTGCCTGCAGATATCATCATATAGGTTAAAAAGTGAACTATTTCACAAATAGTAGGCTAGCTAACAACAAAAATATAGTATGCAACCATTACCCAGTATTGATTTATCAAGAACCACAGTTAGCAAAACATAAGAGAGAAAAAGTGCTTTTAAATAAAAATTAGATTGAGATAATCTAGTTTCCTGAGATTTGAACTAAAAATAAATGAACACAAGTACCACTTTCTTTGACTTTAAGAGAGAGGGATCTTATTTCCATTAACGTCAAGTATTTACCTATGAATGGAAACACATATATACAGTGCCGTTTAACCCTATGAATCACTCAAAGAAAGTAATTATGACCATCAGATTTCAGAATGGAAATTTTACATTCAAAACCATAAGTTCTGAGAGTTATCAAAGCACATGAAAATCCGTCTGCCTACATCTAATTGTTAAACATAATTTTGTAAATTTAATTAATAGCATTGCAGCAATATAAAATGAAAACTGTAGTAGTATGGTAACTACTAAGAAACAAAGGGGAAGAGAGAACAAAGCTGTCCTACCTGCCCAACTAACTGTCCTCCGAAGACCTTTCCAAATTTTGGAGCATCTGGCAATGTGATCCCTTGAAATATATTCACCTTCAAAGCATTTGCCATAATTTTTTTTCTTAAAAACAAAAAATGCGCTACTAACCAGACCATGCATCACTGTTGAAAAATCCATAGAATCGAGCACATACAAAATCAATCATTTAGCTTGACTTTTTGAGCACCACATATCATTCAAGTCAAAACCAACAAGAAACTGAACTTTGTTAGTTGTTACTATTTTTGTCCACGCAACAAAATCAAAGCTAAGAATCTGATCTTGGGTCACTTAGGATGAGCACTGAATAATTAGGCCAAAATTTATTCAGAATCTTTGCCCACTGCTAGTTTGAATGATGATCTCTCACTCATCCCATTTTCTCTCCGCTAATGAAGGCAACTTTAAAATATTCTCAGAGAAGCCATTTTAGATGGTCTTGCTCTGGACCCAAAGAACAAATATTATTAAGTTGATTTAACCGAAATGTACAACAAGAAGATTGGAGAAGTGACTGTAAGCTATCAGATAAAGCATGGACTGAACAGAGAACATTGCCAACAATGGAAATTGGAAGAAAGAATTCAGGTAGGCAACCCCAAGTAGTTGAGATCAAGTATTTAATGGTTGAGAACATAAGCTTACAGATGAAAACAATGATTTAACAGAGCATATATGCATTGGCCTTGAAAAAGAATAGATCCAAGAAAACAAAAATACCTCTACTGGCTCTAAATGCAATATATTCTCCACAAGTGAGCATGTCCCAGCTGTCTGATCTGCACTCCAGATTGATTTTGTTTCTAGCAAATTGCAATGTTCATGAGGCAGCACTAAGCAGGTCAGCTGCCAGGACAAACACCGGATAACAGTTCACTAGTGATATCTAAATAAGCCCCATTTGAGGTCAGTTTCATGAGTTTGGGCAGTTAGCATTATGATTTTAAGGAAAAAATAGTCATTAAAAAAATTAAAAAATAAAAAAAAAGAAAGAAAAGAAAGCCATAATTACCTCTGTCAAAGCAATTACATCTCCCTGCCGGAAGATTGTGGGCGACCCTGGCATCATTGGATATTTAGACCACCAAACCGATGTATATAATAGAGAAGACCACACTGCTGAAAACTCAGAAACAATCAATCTCACCATGTCCAAAGTAATCATATCGTTTTAACTGAAATTCAGGACGATCTTCTTCCTCAGCCTCAACTGAGTCTGACACAGAGACTTCAGCCTATGATACACATAATTAAATCTCAGCAAAATAAATTAAATCATTTAAGATAAAAACTGCACTTATAAGCAAACTAACCTCTCCTTCCCATATGAAATAAATTCCCTCACCAATATCCCCATCTCGAACAACATACTCTCCTTTCCCTACAGTCCAAGATACAGCAACCAATAAACAACGTTGAAATGACATCAAAATTGACAAATCAAAACGCAAGCAAGTACAAACTTGAATGATGTGATAGTAGCAAAAAAGAAAGAACTCCAGTTGAAGCTCACCATAGCGTTTAACACTAACAATATCGGCAATTCTCTTTAGAGAAGAACCCGGTAGTCTCTGTAGCAACGGAACACAGCTCAAGAACTCGATCACTGCAAAACCGGAAAAAGCAGAATAATTTTTAATCTAGAGACGTTTATAATTCCAATTAAACCACGAAAAAAGAAACACAAAAAATATGAGAGTTTGTTTACTGTTTTCCGAGAAACCATAAGAGAAAACCAGAACAATAGCAATTGACGAATGCATATTCAAAGTGTTTAGTTTACACTAAAATTAGGGTTCACAGTTATTGTACCTTCTTCAGGGTCCATGATAGCTCGGCTAGCAACCGACGACAAACGAGGAAAAAAATTTATAACTTTAATTAATTTAATAGACAAGTTCGGTATTTTTTTATTTTTCTTTTTTGGTTAACTTTTTTGCGTTGAGCCTTGAGTTGGCAGAGGAGGGAGCTGGAATTAGCAGATTTGATGGCTTCTCGTAGCAGTTTCTGTTTTTTGCCCGGAGACGAAGGGATCCTAATAAAGCTCGTAATCAATTAGTTTTAGACACTAGACTGTAAATTAATTTATCGCTCTTCAGTGACCATTTTTGCCGCACGTTTTAGTTAACTCCGCGTTGATGGCAGGCGCAGCGCGTGCCATTCAAACATTTGTGTCATTTGCGTCTATCATTTGGCGCGTGTGTGATGTGTCGTTTTCATTTTTCAATATATGAAAATTTTTATTTCTGTAAACAAATTTAAAGATGTAACAAACGGTTACAGGTAATGAAACTGACAATAGAAATTTGGAAATTTCTTCAATTGTTAAACATAAGCAGTTACAATTCACTAGATACCCTCTAAAATGAATCAATCATTATTAGTTCGGCAACTATAAGAAGAAGGAAAAAAAAAACTTTAATAGAAAAACTTGTATACATCACGTTTGTATATATTATTCATATCAAATAAAAAATTTATATATTATTTCTATCAAATTAAATTTATCAACTGTAATGAGAGATCAACTCATATTATTTATGATTTATTTACTTATTAGTATGGCAATAAAAATTAAAGAATGAGTCGATAATTTATTTACTTATAAATAATTAAGAGAGATAATCAGAATCAAAATAATGTAGAATTCACTAAATTAAAAATAATTATTAAAATTCTCACCTTTAAGATGGATGACTAAATAATCCCGCTTAATATTATAATTTTAATTTTATCCTTCATTTAAATATTAAAAAAAAAAGACCAAACACTGCACAATCGATCTCGTTGCAGCTATTGCTTGCTTATGTCGTCAATGAGCACCCGCTGGCTGTCGCCACTGCTCCCGCCTATCGTCGGTTATTGTAGCCAATGATGATGCTAATGATGTGATTATTATTGTTGTTATTGTTTTTATAATTTTTTTAATAATGATAACAATCACTAGTGTGATATTGATATTTTAAAAACTAGATACAATTCATTTTAACACTAAAATAAAATAAAATAAATACATCAATAATAATTCAGTCCCTTTTAATTTCAGGTCTTATAATTTAAATAAATATCTTATATTTTACTTCTCATTCTTCATTTCAATCCATCAAGTCCATTAAATTATCAATTAGTAAATGCGCTATTGTATTATAATTGCCATTTCCCATTTCGATTCATT
Organism: Aegle marmelos; assembly: GCA_030449875.1. Classification (NCBI taxonomy): domain Eukaryota; kingdom Viridiplantae; phylum Streptophyta; class Magnoliopsida; order Sapindales; family Rutaceae; genus Aegle; species Aegle marmelos. The sequence continues at coordinate 2,062,118 of JASUUL010000115.1, forward strand.
CCAGTCCATCCAAATACAAATTACTGAATGCATCACACTTCTTTTTTTTTTCTCTTTTTGGGGGCTGTGCTTCAAATCCAATGAGCACCTGATCATCAGTCCATCACATCCATCACTAAACCATCGATATGAAAAGGCATTGGCCGACGTGAACCAATGGCAGATCAGGTGCTCCAAATCAATCAAGATAAGGTAGTCTGCAGGACAATGAAAACGAGTCCCCCATAATCAGAGGATAAGGAGACCCCCAAAGTATGCTACAGATTGCTATACTGGGATTAAACAGATTTAATCATACAAAATGCTCACATCTTTCATCAACTATAATGCATTCATGAATACTCAATTCTCATCGATGACTAAAAAACCAGTAACTGTGAGTAACAAGATACTCAAATTTCACAGAGAATGGAAACAACACTGAGTTCTCATTAGAACCAAAGTCCAGCTAACATTTCAAAGCAAGTCTAAAACTCTAACCAAAATTCCAGTATTACAAGAACAAAAGCTAAATAAAATTCTTTTACTGATGAATCTAAAAGAATCCTTGAATGAGGCTTCACTTCTTCTTCTCTCCACCTCCAGCTGACCTGAAAAGATAGGCCAAATAGTACATTACAGATACTGATCAATAAAACAAAAGGTGTAAAAAAACAACTGCATATAAACCCCCACCAAAAATAAATAAATAAATGCTTCAAAGCTACCTCATCTTGCGTAGAACATTGGACATCTCCTCGCGCTTCTTCTTGGCTCTCTTGTGAGTGCCCAACTTTCTCTTTGCCACCTTCAAAGCACGCTTGTCTTTCCCAACTTTAAGAAGTTCAGTAATTCTCCTTTCATAGGGAGCAAAACCAGCAACCTCCCTAATGAGGTTCTTCACAAAATGGACTCTCTTACTAGTTTGCTGATACAAGAAAAAACGATAGTATACATCAACCAATCAAGACAATATGAAGATACGCTATATACTCTTTTAATCTTTCTTAACAACAAAAGGAGAATGTAAGCATGCAAAAACTAATGTGTTGGTGACTTGACATAACTCAGCTCTACTTAAACCATCATAAAAATATACTTTACAATAAAGCATCTTAAAAACATACGCCTTTTCTATCAGAAGGGCGGGAGGCCAACTCCTTCTTAGTCACAACATGTCCTTTGTTTAGACCCACGAAAAGGCCAGTATTTGGCTGCTTTGGAGCCATCACCTGAAATTACCAACGGCCACAATACACATCAGAGTACTGAAAATTCTTTAAAAAGACCGGCTATAAATTTTGGGCAAGGCACTTTTATGACACCAACAAAAGCTATTGATGGTTGATACAACTCCGTATTAAGGAAATAATTTAAATTCAATGTTAACTGATTTCCACATTTTCGAAATTATCAAGCAATTTGATCTCGAATGTATCATGTGAGCGATATATAAAAACCAATTTGCTACGACGCAAAAGCCCATGCAACTAACAGGAAGCCCATCGACCAACAGTTTCGCAAGCATTTTCTGAGTCTACCGAAACCAAGTGACTAAATTAGAATACTAAAACTATTGGAAAAGGAAACAGATCAAATTCAGCAATAAGACAGTAAGCGTAGCTGAAGAAGTGAATTTTCTTACCTACCAAACAGCTACTACTACGATCTTCCGGGAAGATATAACTGCAAGGAAAAAACCAATGTAAACTTCAGATAACAGAATTGTTGGGGTTAGGGCTTGGAGAGGAATATCTCTCACCTTCTTCTATAATGGAGGCTGCTTAGAACAAAAGGGCGCTAGGGTTTTATGCATAATATACTCTGCCAATACACGGCTTGCTCAGATATCCGGGTCCGGTCGCGTCGGGTCGAGTCTCGTCTCAAGAACGTTAGGGCCAAACTAATATTTCAACGATCCACACTTTTATTTTTTGGGTTGTTTTGGGGGTGGGGGGGGAGGCAGTGTTTAAAGTGGGTGTATTAAGGAATAAAAATAGTGCACGCTGGATCTGTAGTGCTTTCTTAGCCGAAGTAGTATTTTAAATATCATTTCTTGGTTGAATTCTTTTTTATAAACTAATGTAATAGACATAATAATAAATGATTAGTGATTTATTAATTATGATATAAATTAACTATTATAAGGAAGTATTATAAAATAATTAAATTAAAGGCATGACTGTGCCTTTAATTATAATTATTAAGTTTTAAGTATTTTTCACATACTCAAATTGACACTTAGAGTGACATAAGATTATTTTTAGTTTATTATTTTGATAATCGTTCTAGTGAAAGAAAACAAGTTCTTTTGTAAGCATAAACTTCATTGCACTGGGAATCCTTTTATAACAGCAGTACATAATTTCAAAAAGTTTACATTTTCTTCCATCAAATAAATGAAATTAATAAACTCACTCACTTTCATTATGGACTCAATAAATAAACTCTACCGCGATCCCTTAAAATAAGTAAGTAAGTAGATAATTAATATGACTTTATCTATTTATTTATTTATATATATAAACAAGTGACTTATCATAAGAACCACATAATAATAATTCTTACAAGCATAACATAGATAATATTATTTTAGAGTACATTTTGAATGCCGAAAAGCTTCATTTTAATAGGTTTGGTTGAAAACTAGGCACAAAATGATATTCCAAATACTTGATTCCCAATTTCAATATTGGTTATCATTTTTTTTTTCTTTTTACTGGAACAACGAAAAATTTTAATGGAATTTATGAAGTCAAATTTACCTCTCAATTTGCACAATCAAAATAGCAAAAAAAACAACTAGAATTTTATTAGGGTATCCACCATTCCACAAGGCATGAATAAGAAGTTAGGAACTCCCTTTTGATGACTGCTGTGTTTTGTTAAAAAGATAGACTTGTGAAAATGAAAAATAAATAAATAAATAAACAGGGAGGGTTAGTTAAAGGAATTAGAAGGAGAGTCAAGAGCAACACTAAAATTCGAAATATAAATTGGAGTTCCGCGTCAATATTAGTTTCTGAAATCTTCTTTTTTAAATCCCGAATCACATTAATCTTAAAAGTCTACAAAAATTTCAGATAAAAGTTAATTATCTATCATAAGATTTAATTTTCAAATGCTTTTTTTTTTTTTTAACGGGTTTCTTAAACACACACTTTGTCTTGTGACTGTCACATTCTTACTAGTTTTTTGTCTTATTGTTATAAGATTATCGTCGCATAACAGTAACTTTTTCACCTTCCCGTTACAATTATTTGTGGATGTCGATCGCATGCATTGAAATGCAATTTTGCATACGTCGCATGCATTCCTTTAATTTGTAGATAAACAAACAGAATTGGGGTGGGGTGGGGTGGGGTGCGGGGTTGTTGAAGTAAACTTGATTTGATTTAATAGAAATCGAGGAGAGAAGAGAGAGCTTGAGGATTGGATTGGACCGTCACACAGAAAGGCAGGCCCAACCCGAACGCCTGACGGTCACTGTTGATTGTTAGTGCGGCTATAGAAGTCCAAGTGGCGGCCGACGACTGTATTCTTTACGGTAGCTTAGGTGTGGAATTTGGAATCTAAATCATTCTAGACTCTGCAAACTGAAACCAACCCAAATTGAAATGGGTTTGACGAGCAGGTATGGCCAGTATAACGAGTTTTGTCCTTTTCGTATTTTCAAAATTATTTTCTTCTTTGTTATCCCTGTCTTGTTTTTAAAACCCAATTGGATGCTGCTGCTGCTGCTATTGCTACTACTTCAAGCTTAATAATTTCACTCTTTAATCATTGTATGTATATGGTGCTTAAAATTGGTTATTTTTATTGGCAGGGGCCAAAGTTTGTTGTGCACTAACCACAGTAAGCTTCTCGTTAGTTGACTTTATTAAGCGACGTTGTTGTTGTTGTTGGGCAGCCGATATGGTGACTTGCACAAGCTGAAGTAGGTCTTTTTTAGCTTGGTCCTGCATTTCTGAACTACTAGTTTTCGTTTTCATCGATATTCCCTTTTACCCTTCATCCAACTTTCAAAGTGATATTGACATTTCTACGGTAAGCCTTGTTGCGTAATCCATGTTAAAATACTTGCTCTGTAGGCCCCTATGTCAATTGTCTGTGGTATTCCCCTTCTTGAATGTGTATACTGTCTTGCGTGTGTCCGCTGGGTTTGGAAGAAATGCCTCTACACTGCAGGTCATGAAAGTGAAAACTGGGGTGTTGCCACGGTTGAAGAATTCATGCCAGTTCCTCAACTTTGTCGCCTTATCCTAGCTGTTTATGAAGATGATCTTCGTAACCCAATCTGGGCACCGCCTGGAGGGTATAGAATCAATCCAGATTGGGTTGTCTTACGAAGAAACTATGATGAAACTCAATGCCGCGTGCCTCCTTACTTAATATACCTCGATCATAAGAATACAGATATAGTTTTGGCAATTAGGGGGCTTAACCTTGCAAAAGAAAGTGATTATGCAGTTTTGCTTGATAACAAACTTGGGCAGACAAAGTTTGATGGTGGATATGTTCACAACGGGTTATTCAAGGCTGCAAGGTGGGTTTTCGATGAGGAGTGTGAGTTTTTGAGGCGGTTGGTTGAGAGGAACCCAGATTATACTTTGACATTTGCTGGGCATTCACTGGGGGCAGGGGTGGTGGCATTGTTGGTGTTGATTGTGGTTCGGAACCTGGACAAGTTGGGGAACATTGAGAGGAACAGAATCAGATGCTTTGCTATTGCGCCTACTAGGTGTATGTCTCTAAATTTGGCTGTGAGATATTCAGACGTCATCAACTCTGTTGTGCTTCAGGTAAGATCCACATATTCCACTGGCAACTCGTGCTCTGATGGCCTTTCTTTGGTTAACTTGAACTTAATTAAAGTCTAAATTAATTAAATGGTACATGGTAAAGATAAACTCAATGCTGAATTGTTCAAATGAGAACCCTCCAAAAATGCATTGGTGCAGTGGTATTTAAGGAATCAACTTCTAAGAACTGATGATTATGAAATTTGCCCTTTTTTCTTTTAATTCTTCCGAGGATTGACATCTTGTCCAAACTCGATATCCTCATGAAACAAGAAAGAACTGGCAATCTCATTACTCTATGGTCAAACACCAAATAAGATTACACATTTTTATTCTTTAGGGATTAAATATTTCAAATCTAAGTTTCTTTTCTTCTTCCAGTGTAGTATAGTTTTATTTTTTTATTTTTGTGTATTCTGTATTTCATATTTTCTTGTGGCTTATGTTCTAATATGAGTTATCACAATGAATCAGGATGATTTCTTACCTCGGACAACAATGGCACTGGAAGATGTTTTCAAATCACTTATCTGGTAAAAAATAGTATGTCTTAGACACCTTTCTGTTGCTAGTTTATCTTCTATTTTCTTAGCTCCATATATGTGATGTGATGTGAATATTGGCTAAACACGTTGAATATGTCATATAAATTTTGAAGTGTGTTCATTCTTATCGAATGATATATTAAAGCATTTAATTTTTTTAAAAACCAAATATTAAGGTGCATTTTTTGTGAAGTTACACTGCAAGTCTTGTTCTAACCGTGCCATAAATATGACTTTTCCTAAACTGAGCTCATTTCATCTAGTGCAGCTTGCCATGTTTGCTCTGCCTTATGTGCCTGAAGGATACATGCACTCTGGAGGAGAAGATGCTTAAAGATCCAAGACGGCTATATGCTCCTGGTCGGCTATACCACATTGTTGAGCGGAAGCCCTTAAGGTATGGTAAGATGTTACTGAAATACAACTGTTCTACATTATGAAGTTAATATTTCTGCTTTATTTATTCATCTTTAAGGTAGGGGAGTTTGAGCTGTGACCACTGGTGGGGTGCGTTTACAATTTCATTTATTTCTTTTTTGTTTTTTACACTGGTTTCAGGGTAGGAAGATTTCCTCCTGTTGTGAGGACCGCAGTTCCAGTAGATGGCAGGTTTGAGCACTTGGTTCTTTCCTGCAATTTAACTTCTGACCATGCCATTATTTGGATAGAAAGAGAATCTCAAAAGGCACTTGATGTAAGTTCCTGTCTTCTTCGTAAGCTTGCAGTGAGACTTTATTGTTTGGGGTTAGGTTAAAAGGTATTTGTGTACCCCGACTTTGTAAGAATTTTGATAGAAAGAGAATCTCAAAAGGCACTTGATGTAACTTCCTATCTTCTTCCTGAGATTGCTGTGAGACACTACTATTTAGGATTGGGTTAAAAGATCGTGTTGCACCTCAACTTTTTAAGACCAGTTCTGGTTAGCTGATCCAGCTGTTGAGAAATCAAATGAATGCTGGCTTTGAATACTTAATGAGAAGATCAGATAACTTAGCTTGTTTCTTAATTATAGATGCTCAGTAAAAGTTGATTTTATATATTTCAAAAGTGTTTTGATGAATTCATGTGTTTCAAATGCCACACTATATTTAAGTTGAAGATTAAGAAAGAATTTTGCTCGTGGCAGCAAAACTAAATCATTGTTTTCCTTGATATAGTTGATGCTAGAGAAAGATAAGATCATGGAGATTCCAGCTAAACAGAGAATGGAGCGTCAGCAATCACTCGCTCGAGAGCACAGTGTGGAGTACGAGGCAGCTCTTCAGAGGGCTGCTGCTTTGGATATTCCACTAGCTTATTCGCCTTCTCAGTATGGAACATTCTGTGAAATGCAAGAAGGGGAAACTTCTAGCAGATCAAGTGAGCAAACTTCGTTGTTGTCATCTAAGGGAAGGAGAGAGAGTTGGGATGAATTTGTAGAACGTCTTTTCGATGTTAATGAGTCCGGCCAAATGGTGTTCAAGAAGCCTGTCTCATAACGCTATCAGAATTGATGTTGTAAATAGCCAGCCAAAATCATTTTTTTGATTCATATCAAATACCCCGCTGTAGGGGATTCAGTGAGTCTCATGCATTACCGGTGGCATGACCGTGCATATCAAAGTCGCCTTAGCATGTGTGAGCGCGGCAGGAGAAATTCCGAATGCGAACCACGGTAGCATTCCTGCACAATGGGTTGATAATTTTAATGGATTTATATGATTTGTTCGTTTTTTTTTTTTTTTTCTGTCGTGGCTGTAGTATCTGCATCAAACTCAAACCGGAGCTCTTGTTTCTCTGACTTCCACGCCTGAGAGTAATTTGCGATCAAATTTAACATCTGCGCATAATTAATTATCTTCGCTTCAATGGGTGGACGTTGCATACAGAACTTCACGGTGTAACCTTGCAATTAGAGCCTACTCAATTGCCCAAACAATACACCGGTTGGATCTTAGATTAGTTTTTATATTATAACCAAGGTCAACATGCAAGCTCAGGATTTGGAAAACTTGCCTGCTTTGCATTTTGTGATTACATTTACAAGTTACAATAATGGAATTAACTGATATTTAAATTTAACAATACCATCCTCTAAACGGGATGACGGTAAACCCCCACCTCTTCCATGGGGAAAAAGAGATGATACCAAATCTGTTTAGAAAATCTTTATTCCTCTGCTACACCTGGAGATCCAGAACTGCTTCCCCTGCAACGAAAATAAGACAAGTGAATGACCGTTCCTACCAAACAAGATTTTGACTCAGATCAGTTGCAATCCTCATTTCTTTCCTATGCTGTATTTCAAATTGAGCACCGTCAATAAAAGCAGATGTATTAAACCAATAACAGTTGCAACAACACAGTCTCCTTTCCAAAGCTTACCATGCATCCTCTTGACAAATCGTTCAAATTCCACAAAGTTTTCTCTCTCCATGAGGGTTGGGCTGAGCCTAAGGTATGTAAACGACAAAAAGTGTCTTCCATCTGGGTCACTAAGGGGTTTGGCATTATCCAAAATCTTGTTATAGCCTACTCTATCATGGCAAGGTAGTGTGTTTTCACTAGCCACTGGTGTGCAAACATCCCATGCAGCATTCATCACCTGAAATTGACAATTATCATGTTAACAGTGAAAGACTTACAAATCAAATATATGCCCAATTACATTTATAATGGAAACAATTGCATGGTCATTCTCCAAATTCGCCTCTAAAAACAAATAAAAATGTTGGATTACAGATATATAAAAAGGAATTATTCAAGCAAATAACCAGGTTTCAAATGCTTACTTGCCACACTAACCCATCAGGATCTGCCAGCGCCTCTGAGAACTCCTCCTGCCGGTCTAATGTGTGCAACTCATCAGACGCAAAGTTTAAAACAGCTCCATTCTTGTTTAGCATTGCAACAATTGCAGCATAGCCATCACGATTACATGGATTATAGAAACCAGCAGTTAACTCAGCAGCATGACTGGCTGTCTTGTACCACCAGTGAAAACCTGATAGCTGCTCAGCAATTAAAATATAGCAAACAGACTGGATGAAGCAATAATGATAAGAAAAAAATTTCTAAATTAGTTTCACAAAGGTTATCAAAAATCATGATTGGAAGGGACTAATGTGATTAAATGAAATTTTCCGCCAACTACTTTACACAATCCCAATAATAAATTGATACTTCTACCGCCAATCAATTTTGCAGCCACATAAAATAATAATCTTCCATCAAAGATATGAAAATTTATCAAAAGCCTAACTCACCTTTGCTGCAATGCAGGTGCCTTCAAAAGCTAACTTTGCGAGAGAAAGCACGCGATCACCATGATCAACTAGAACCTGAGAGTACCAGTTAAGGAAGAACCTACCGTAGTAGCCATTATAGTCACCACCATCACAAAAGAAGCCTGTTTCATGTGGACGTGAATTGTATGAGCCCGCATTATCTGGCCCTCGAGCCCAAAACGAGTGACCCCTTGTTTCTGATGCCTTCCTCAGGTTTTTTAACAAATACTGATCATAACACTGCAAACAGAGAGATATACGTTGATGAGCAGCAAGAAGAAACATAATGTTACATGATTATTGATGGTAAGTTAAGAACTGAAAAGATTTATTTTTGAAAAAATGATGAAATTTGGTTGACCCCACAAAATGGGGGAACAATCATGATCATTGTGTAAGTATTAACCAATTTTCCCATCCCCAATATATGGAGAAACAGATCTTTTTCTCAAGCAGATCAACGCAACATAATTAAAACTTTATTTTTCTTTTTTTTTTTTAATAAGAATAGTCAAAGCTTTATCAGACAAGGGCGATAGACCATGAAACTACAGAAAAGATTACCTGGAATTCTCCAATGCCAGGATATCTCCAACCATGCTTTACAGGACAAGATGGGTACCGTAGCTCACCACAAGGACCTAGTCCAACTACAACCATGGAGATGACACCACTCTGAAAGAATTCATCGAATTCCACTCGGAAGCTTCTCATATAGTCAAAGTATACCTACATAATTCAAAGCAGACCCAAAAAAAAAAAAAAAAAAACTCTACCAATGAAGACTGTTTGTTAGGTGAGAAGATCTAATTTAAGTGAAATACCTATTCAAACAAAGCACCAACAGTTCAAATGGAAGCAATTTTTTATTTTTTTAATTTTAATACAAATGCTAGAACCCAAGTTAGATACAATTTTACATTCACTGTAATTATGTTAAAAACAACAGCCAAAACAAAAAGATCTACTCAAAATTTTACTGCAGACTGGGCCAGAGTTGGTATATATGTATTAGCTACTGTCTGTCCAACAAAATCTACAATAATTTGCAAAAGAATAAGAAGAAAGCACAACAGAGATGACAGCAAAGACAATGATCACAAACAGTTTCAGTCCAAATTAGATCTGAAAGGCATTTCAAAATGAAGTACCTCAAGGGCAGTTCGGCCTCTTAAAACCCGTTCCTTGTCGATTCCCCATGACAGACACTCAGGGTTTCGTCTTCCCTCTCTATCAGTGAAGAATATGTGAGGATTAATTCGACCAATTTCGGCCACCCAATGAGGGAGAGGAATACAAACATCATCGCCAACGTTGCCTCCACATTCATGAAATGACATCACAACCTGACCCAATATTGACAATCAGATCCAAAACGACTTCTTCAGAGCATTAAAGATGCAACCACACTCCACAGAAGAAATCAATCATTGTTCCAAGAGGAAGGTTAGGTCACAAAGTTTCACAAAACAAAGGAAAAATTTCAAATTGTAAATTCACAAAATTAACACCAATATATTGTATTCATTTATCTGAACCAGGTCATTCATGATACTGTCTCTTATTAGTACTTTAAATCAAAAGAATTGTGAAGATCTCAAAAGCAACATCCACATGGATGACTCAAGTTCTGGAAGGCAGCAAGCACAAATCAAAGCCACCCCACCTCCTCCCTTCACAGACGTTTGAGGATGGCACCACATGCACATTCACTGACCCCAGTCTCTTTCACATGTTGAGACCAAGCCCAGGGTACATCAGTTTCTAATTCAATGATATCTGAGAAATCTCCTTTAAAAAAGATGATACATGGAACCTTAGGTCTCCTCTCCTAGCATCACTTCGTGATCTAATACTGCAAGTATCAGGCAGATTTGACGATTGGACATGTACCTGCATCCAACATGCGTGTGTGGAACCCTGCGTTGAACTTTGCATTTATGAAGCAATTTGAGGCCAAATCAGCCAGCCTAGAGAGAGGAGGCTTAGAGAAAGCCTTAAGAATAGTAAATAGACTTTTGAGGTGTGGGTGTTACTGGCGTCAAATGAGTCCAGACTCAGAAAACAACACTGCGTAATGAAGAAAACTAAGGGCAGAAGGTTCTCAAATCCTGAAAGTATTGATCTCATATGTCCATCAAGCATAGTAACCATGCAAAAATATGGAGACAAGTTAAATATAAAATAAATAAATAAATAATGAGGAAGTAGTGGAGATAATGATGCCATCATCTTCTGAACATTTCCTTGAGAAGAATAAATGCAGTCACAACCATACAAGCCTAACTTAAAATATCACCTGTAATTTAAGCTTAAGCTCAGAAACCATCTGGAAGAGCTTCTTGTAACCATTCCAGTTATAATCTTGAGGAGTATGAGCCTCCACTATTCCCCACCAGCAATCAACCATGACCCCATCAACATTGATGGATTTCAATACCCGTAGTTGCTTCAGCAGACCATCAGGATCAGTCAGCTCACACTTCAAGTTGATGACACCCAACTGCCACCATAAGAGTGAATCGTTGCAACACTACTTGCTCAAGTACTCATAAAGAACAATGTATGGCATTTGATGAGCTATATCAACAACAGCATAATCTTAGAGGGTAAGGCTAAATTATAAAACATGAAAGTAAATAAGAAAAAAGTGTCTGCCAACCACACAAAGTGGGTCATATTGACTAGAATTTGCAAGATATTATTGAAACCCCAAAAGCAGCCAAAAAAAAAAAAAAAATCGTGTAAACAAAGGATGATAAAGCTTTAAAACATACTGGCAGCATCACATAAACTGGAACATATGCAGTGCCAGAAAAATCACGCTCTGGTAACTGTGGAGGTACATCTGCGATCTACAGGGAGGGAAAAAAAAACACATTATAGCATGAATCAACCTAGGAAGCTTTCATTTTGGAATTTGTATTCCTCTCAATATAATATTAAAAAGCACAATATCTTATTCTACTTATATCTGACTGTAGATAATTTATCATTGGCAATTGCACATTTTTAGTTTCACGAAGTGATAATACGGATACCATGAATATCAAACTTCTAAACAGTAATAGTACAACATATCAGCTTCAGACTACCAAAGGATGGAGAAATTGGTGAAACAAAATTATCAGTCCTATCACCTGCTTGTCACTGACAGCATCCACAGGACCACCGATATGAGACTGATTCTCTGTTTGTTCTCCGCCATCTTCCACCAAAGCTGAAGGTTGTGACTGAGCCATTGGGGACAGATCATAGGGTGATGGTGTGGGCATAAAAACACCTTTCATTTGACATGTGTTGTACTCAACTGAGCTTCGATAGCCAGAAGAGACTCCTCTAAGGGACGTAGATGGTGTCTGCTGTGACACCATATGAGAAGATGATGAAGTTACCATCGAAGTAGCGCCACCAGCAGGTCTTGAACCCTAAAACAGTAATAAAGGAAACACTTCAGCTGGATTTTTCTGATATTAAAGGAATGCTCATAAGGAATTCAATTTCAACCTGTGACAAAATGAAATGATCCTCACTAACCGCCATCCAAAAATGCATTTGCTAAAATTTGAAGCACAATGCATTAACAATTTGAATGTCAAATGTTATGTGATTTGACCCAAGATTCGTGCCTGCAAAACTCTAAGCTATATCAAGAAAAACATGCCAACTAGACAAAGGTGCAGGCCTAGGCACATAAGATGTTTCAAGATAACGGACATACTATGTTTCAAGATAATGGACACACTGTATTTGCTAAGCAAAATTTAAGAAAATGACCCCCCCCCCCCAAAAAAGAAAAAAAAATTGTCATCTCTGCACATCTTAGGCAACAAGAAGAACACTCTATCCAGAGATGCCGCAGGCCCAATCATACAGGTTATGTCCAAGTCCAACGATAACACTTAGACAAACACATTGATGCTTCAAACCTTGGCATATTAAGGCTTTTACAGATCACTTTTATTAGATACCTAATTTAGAATTTAATGACATGCAGTAACAAGTGAGAAAGGAGAGCTATCTCTTGAGGATTATGTACCTGAGATCTTGAAGGGAAGGTGGTTCCATCAGGGAGGACTACCCAACCAGCTTCCCTTGCCAGAGCCGCAATCACATCATTAATATCAGCTCTGACCCTAAGATTATAGTTCCCATGCCTCCGCAGGCCTGCCAAGATCCTAGCAGTAATTGCCCTTCGATGCCGCTCCCTCAGCTTTGTCCTCTCCTTCTCTTCCAAAGGTCTTGACCTTCGCACTCCTCCCCCTCCTGGGGTGCTCACTTGCTCTTGAATTTGCTGCTGATGTTGAAACTGATTATTATTACTACTACTTGGTGCTGCACAGATGTCAACCCCCACCATCACTTGCTTTGGACCATGTTTCTCCCCATTTTCTTCTTCATCATCATCCTCTTCCTTCACATCCATATCCATTTCTTCCTCGTCATCTTCTTCGCTCGTTCCAATCAACCTTTGCATATCTGTTGCCATCTCTCCCAGTCCGTACTTCCCAACTTCTTCCTATTTACTCTAAGATGATGAACTCTCTATCTGAAAGGTCATCATTGATGCTAAACTTTGCACACATTCAATATCCGGCCTTCACTTTTTGTTTGGAGTGCAGATGTATAATCTGGAAAATTCAATGCCAGATTGATTCCAGAGCTTGGTGGAAAAGATTGGAACGTCGAACTATGCTTACATTAATTAAACAATATGTGAAAGAAAACAAGCTAAAGGAATGATATAGTAATTTTAAAAATGGTAATTTAGGGGGGAATTCAAATGGAATAACATGGCCAGTAGTTGACGTATCCACAAGTAAAAAAGATGAATATTCAACATCTCCTAGCAAAAAAGTTGACTCTTTGAACAACCAAAAACGCAAACCAGAAGTAAAACAACCAAACAAGAACTAAAAAGCTGAACGTATCTCGTTTCAGTCACCAGCATACATAAACAAAGTCATTCAAGCCAATATATTCCCAGAAACTCCCACGAAAAATAAATAAATAAACCTAAAACCTAAGAGAAGTTATCAGGGAAAAGAGATTTTGTATCACCTTAAACACAGATTCTCGCGTAAATCTCAGGCAAAGCCTTCCCTTTACAAATCTCATTTAAACAAAATCTTCAACCTAAAGCGTTCATTAACAGATCCGTATTCACTCCTCCAAAAACCCTATTAGAAAAGCCGAAAATGGGTCTAAAATTCCAAAATTTGCCGCCACCGGATCGAACGTCCGGCGCCGTTTCACGGCCAGTCGACGGACCTACGATGCCAGAATAAAGTATCGGAGAACCAAGAAAATCGAGGCTTCGCCGGCGACAACGGAGGAGCGGCGACAGGAAAAAGAGAGAGACGCGCGCGTGCGTGTGAGGCCTCGGACTTCACGCGTGTGCGCGAAAACTCGAACGTGTATGTGTGTGCGAGCTTAGGACTTGGCACGAACGGGGCGTGTGGGGGTATCCCGGCGCGTATAAGGGGTAAAGGAGTTACGGACGTGTGAGTGGAACACGTGTTGCACGTGCGGAGACTGGAGAGGGCCGGCTGGACACGAGATATGGGCGCGCCCTTGTTGGGCATGTCACGTGACCTGGATTCACCTGACGGTTGCGGAACCATTTTCCTGCCTAGGCAAAGCCTCCCACCACAATCAGACCTTAGACAATACTTGTGTAGTTGTGTTTTCCGAAATGTTGCCACGTGGCCGTTAATACCCAATAACGGTGGTTTTCTTGTTTCGGAGTGCATACAGAACCAGATTAGACAGTGGTTTTGCTTCCGTTATTTTACGCTCAAAGTTTAAAATGACAAATCCTCAGGTCATCTCCCTCTTAAATCCAAACAAGATATAATTCTCGCCATTCACAAACAGTCTAATAAGTAAATTATCCACACATTCACTTGCAACTGCAACCAGGTCACAGTTTCTGGTCACTAATAACTACAAGGTTTATGAGGTTCATTCTGTTTCATGGTAATAACTTAAAGGGAGGAAAAAAACAAACAAACAAGCACATTCAACCAAAATCATAAAGATCGATTTCGCTCCCATCTTCAAGTCTCGAACCTTATGGGTAAATGCCTCTCATCACTGCAGAAATTTCCACACAATTAATTTAAGGATAAAAACTGTCAGTCATAACCTCTTGTAAGATATCGGGTACCATGTCTGCAAAATTAATTTCATTTTTATATATATGTATATAAATACACGATCAAAGTATATTTGAAGTTTGTGAACAGAATGAGTGCAGAGAGAAACCAAGTTAACAATAGCTGGCATGCAACAAGATATGTACTCAGCAGCAACCTGGTTGTCTACTCGCTGATTTTTGGAGCATTCTTCTTTGTTTCCTTTTCAGTTGGGTAAACCTGGAGATCAGGGACTGCTTCCCCTACAATGGCCATTGAGGCAATCATGAAGATGCTAATTACATACATTCTAAATATTAATATATAGTCACAAATATATTCTCTCTTTGTGGGCAGTATAATAGTTCTCTGTGCATGAAAGCATAAATAAGACTTCCCATGATCTTTAAAGACATTGAAGCAATCCAAGATCATGGAAGTAGGCTAAGCTCAAGTACCCATGCCTTCATCTAACAAATGGATTGTAAGACAATACCGATGGGAATAAAAGAGAAAAAATTCAAATTTGACAGGAGACAATAATCAAGTACTGAAAAGGTTTTTTATGGCTGGGTAATGAACCCCATTGCAGGAATCAATTGTTCCTGTAAGTGAAAAAGGCAAATCCAGGGCACGTGTAAAGCAACTTCCATCATCACATATGTAGTTTCAGCAGTTTTAGTGCAAGATAATGAGGGGATGCAGACAATTTTAAATATCTTATCGGTCACAACAGAAATAATCTGTTAAAAAAAAAAAATGTACACTTCAGGAAACAATGTGATGGTGTGAGAGGAAGGTCGACTTACCATGCATTCTCTTTACAAATCGTTCAAACTCTATGAAGTTGAGTCCATCCATTAGAACCGGGCTGAGCCTGAGGTAGGTAAAAGCAGATAAATGCCTCCCATCTGGATCATTTAAGGGTTTGGCATTTTCTAATATCTTGTTGTAGCCTTCTCTGTCATAGCAAGGGAGGGCATTCTCACTAGCAACTGATATGGATACATCCCATGCAGCATTAAGAACCTGGAAGTATAAAAAATATAATAACATGTTAGAAGGTGGTTTCACATGATAATGCAGCTCAACCATACATGCTCAAGGTATAACCAAATTCCTCAAAATTTTTATTCTCTGATTTATTTTTAATTAACATCAAATTCTGCTCTTGCATACCTGCCACACCAATCCTTCAGGGTCTGCTAATGCCTCTGGAAAGCCCTCATGCTGGTCCACAGTGCGCAATTCAACACATGTGAAGTTAAGGGCAACTCCATGCTTCTTCAACATTGCTGCAATTGGAGCATAGCCGTCACGGTTCGATGGGTTGTAGAAGCCAGCAGTCAATTCAGCAGCATGGCTAGCTGTTTTGTACCACCAATGAATACCTGATAGCTGCTCATCAATTGAAGAATTCAGTGAAAATCTTTATAGTGAGATGAATAGATGAAATTTTAGTTTTAGTATTCATTCACAACATTAAGTTTTCTAGCTCCCAAAAAGAATAAAAAAAATTAAGAAAAAAAGAAAAACAATCCGGTGACTCACTTTTGCGGAGATGCAAGTTCCTTCAAAAGCTAAATTAGCCAAAGCAAGTACACGATCACCATGGTCAATCAAAACTTGAGAATACCAATTAAGGAAGAATCTACCATAGTAGCTATCATATTCACCTCCATCACGAAAAAACCCAGTCTCATGTGGTGTGGAATTATAAGACCCCGCATTACCTGGACCTCTCGCCCAAAATGAGTGTCCCCTTGCTTCAGCAGCTTTGCTCAGACTCTTCATCAAGTACTTATCATAACACTGGACTGAAACAGTATGTATTAATGCATTGAAGAATTGCATAGGGTTGTTAAACAAAATACTAATAAAGAGAAGATAAGGACCAGCCATAACACTGTAAAATACTGAAAAATGAAGAAAGAAAGAAAAAGAAAAAGTAGTTCATTAGATGATCATAACTCCATAACGATTAGGGTCGCTTCTGGTTCCAAATACTAATTACTCAAAAATGTACCTGGAATTCACCGATGCCAGGATATTTCCAATCATGCTTTGCAGGATAAGATGGATACCTAAGCTCTCCACAAGGACCTAGTCCAACTTCGATTTCAGCAATTATTCCATCCACAAAAAACTCATCAAATTCTACACGAAAACTTCTCATGTAGTCAAAGTAAACCTGGGCAATTTGTTACCAAACAAAAATTAGAACACACACCAGCATTAAAACTCAACTCTGCAATAATGGCATGGCTGAACAGATAGGACAATAAAGTAAATAAGTAAAAAACATCCAAGCTCAATTCCCAAACATATACTTCAAACACAAAGCCCATAACTGAACCAGTTAATGTAGAAATAAACTTCTTCTGGAGAATACTTTTATTAGTAGACAAGAAAATAGGCTGAAAAAAGTCATACAACATTGTATTTAGTGATAGAATTGGCCCATGTCTCAAGATGGGTAACAGATCCATGTGTGTACTGGGCTGGTGTTAAAGTGCCCCCATCATGGACCAATGCCATAGATCACCGCAAGAAATGAACAGAAGAATGAACATAAAATATGACAAAACTAGGAAAGGTAAACACTTCCTAATTTATTTTTTATGTTAAACTCAAAATCGTATTAATGATGAAAAATCAGAACAGAGAGTTTATAATTCAAAATATGGAAACGAAAAAATCTAGCATTATGTGATAATCTTACTTACACAGTACCTCAACAGCAGTCCGACCTCTTAAAACTCGTTCCTTGTCAATTCCCCATGTCAGACATTCAGAATTACGTCTTCCTTCTCTATCTATGAAATATATTTCAGGATTTTTTTGGCCGATTTCCATTACCCACTGAGGCAGTGGAATATGTACATCGTCACCAACATTGCCTCCGCATTCATGAAATGACATGACAACCTGAGAACAATAAAAAGACATAAGACATAAGAAAAATTTGTTTGCTTTAATATTTACCTCTATTATACAAAGCTGTTCATGAATGCTTCAAGACTTAGTATTTAATCATGTGGAATTTAGGAGCCAAATGCAGATTAGTTTTTTGGCCCTTTCTAAGTTAAACTAGCATAACAGTACTACGAAAAGAGTACATTAGTATGAATGTTAAAAGGATATTAGAGAATTGCTCGCAATCAACTAGAATGCTAAACTTTTATCTGAAGCAACTCAGCAGTGTGAGATCAGCACTGATTCCCATATGTAGAGAGTAAATACAGCATTAATTATTAAAGTATTGCTCTAACAAAGCACAAAAGGTAAATAAGAAGAGAAACGAAAGACCTGTAATTTAAGCTCAAGTTCACGCACAATCTGGAAGAGCCTTCCGTAGCCACTCCAATCATACACTTGAGGAGTACGTGCCTCAACTATTCCCCACCAGCAATCAACCATAACACCATCAACTTTAATAGACTTCAAAATCTTCAGCTGATTCACAAGAATTTCTGGATCAACCAGCTCACAGTTCATATCAATGATACCAAGCTGCCACATCCAACAAAATATGTCTTGCAATCAGTCAAGTTGATGAGAAACGCCAGAATTTTTTTTTTTTTTTAATCTTTTTAGCAAAGAGATCTAGAGTCTAGACAATGATTTATGGACTACGTGTTACTAGGAAAATCGACCTCAAACTCAATTGAAGCCGGTATATGGACACAAAAAATAAATAGATGGAATATGAAGGTAAATTATGATATGACGAATGGAATTAATGAGCTACAAAGATAAACAGAATACAGTTTCTCATAGAGCGACAAGCAGATATAAATAAACTTACAGGTAGCATCACATAGACGGGAACATAGGCCGTCCCAGCAAAATCACGTTCTGGCAACTTTGGGGACAAGTGCAGAGCCTGCAAAAAGAAAAGGGAATGAACCAAAAAAAAAAAAAAAAGGAGCAAAAATCTTGTGGAAAACTATAAGAAGGGGTATCAAAATTTTCCAAACTCAAGAAAACCTCAGTTTTTAATTTAGTTCTCTAATAGTCTCTAAGTTAAACACTTTGTCTTTCACCAATCTTCATCCATCTGTTTCTCTAATTTCATCTCCAATACAAATACTTTGACTAATGTTATCATCTGATAAAAATATGTAATCATAATACCCTCACTTGTAAATTTCTTATGCTTGTCTCTCTCATTTGTGTCACATTTACACGATTGAAACTTGGCATTTTAAAATTTGCTCCCTTTTCTTTCTGATTTTATGGCATTAGTCAAACTTTAAAACCGGTAATCAAATTTCTAAATGACATAACAACACAGATAAATTCACCCCCAAAAAAAAAGACAAAATGTAGAGTAAATAATAATAATAATACTAATAATAGCAGAATTACTTTCACATCATTTTCAGCATCCACAGAATGACAGCCATGAGGATCCTCTTCAGTTTCTTCTTCCCACTCTCCAATTGCCGCCAGAGTTCGAAACTGTGTACGCTTAAAACGACACACATTCCAACACGTTGGGCTTTGAGAAGTTACGGGCACTCTCTGACAAGTGAGAAGCGCTTGCTTATGTGACAAGGAGGAAGTAATTCGAGAAGAAGCACCAGGAACCCTCAAGATATCGTAGAATTGTGTTGATGGAATCGCCATTTTGAAATTGAAACCCTAAGGGTCTGTTTGTTCAACTTCAACCGAAATGAAAAAGATTCTAGAGAATTAAATTAACAAAAAAGAAAAAATTACGTGTGGGGAAAACTCTTTCCAATTCCCATCAAGGTTCATGAGATAGTATCTTTCTCGTTCGTTAACTTGGGGGTTGAATAAAAAACGAGCTCATATCGGACGAAATCGCTGTTCTGGAATTTGAAATCCCAAGGGTCCTTTTTGTAAAAATTAAAAGAAAATTTTAAGGGAATTAAATAACTGAAAATAAAATGTGAAGAGTAAATTAACCTCTTTCCAATTTCTGGAAAGATTCACGTGATAGTTTCGTTTTTCACGAACACTTTAACCACAGAGTGATCCAATAGAAAGCAAAAAGAGTCAGGAGTGGATTTGGGTATGCTGAGTCTAAAATGAAACCCCAGGGATTTGAGACAATCCTAAAATTTTGAAATTTAAACATGGTATACTGTCTGTTTGGAATGAATATGAAAAAAGATTCAAGGAAAATAATAAACTAACTTCAAGAAAAATAATAAACAACTACTACTAAAATTTGAAGAATGAAGGGAACTTGTTTGCAATTTCAGTAAAAGATTCACGAAAAAGTTTGGAGAAAAATAAAACAACGGATTTGAGATTTTCTTTTCGTTTCCTCTGTTTCTTCGGAATCCAAGATTGAAATGGGGAGTGACCGAGTGAGAAAATGGCGCGTAAAAGAATCGGTGACTGTGAGAGACTGAGACCTGTTGAGTCATAAAAGATTGGCTCTTATAAACAAAACGGAAAACGTCGTCCATTTAAAAACCAAAAATGAAAAAGTGTAACTTCTTCCAATGGACATGAAGACGACAGGTCGTTTTATTATAAGTTTTAAGAAACTAACCAACCAACCTTAGACATCATCACTTTTTGTTGTATATTAAGAAACGACGGGGAACCTGCCGTATTAAACAATGAACGACATGTCATATATCCAAACATACCCTTCTTTTTTTAACCTGCCCGCCGCAGCGGCCGTGCCAATTCACTCTTATCCTCTCCTTTGGCTTTGAGTAAATAATACTATTAATAATAATAAATTACAAGTACTAATTGTGAAAGTGAAATATAGACTATTTCCGTCTTTCTCATAAAACGTTTAATGTTATTGACCTGTCTAAAGAAATATTTGACCTATTAATGGGTTAATTTTGCCCAACCTCCGAATCTTTTGACGTTTCCTGCTGCGAAGCAATTGTTTTAACTTTTTTCACCGTTCACTCAAAAACATTAATTTTACTGTTAACTTTAACGTTTAGAGGATACGAGGGAAAATTCTATTATAAATATTAATAATCACAATATTGTATTTCTTTTTTCTTTTTTTTTTTCCTTCTTTCTCTCTTCGGCTTAATTTCTTCTTCTTCTTCTTTTATTTTGTCTCCTTAATTTCGTCTTCTATTTTATTTTATTTTTTGTTGCTATCTCTTCTTCTTCATTTTCCCTTCATTTCTTATTGTCTCATATCACATCATCATTCTACAATTTTCAGAAATTCCAAATGTCCCTTGAAAAGTATGAAATTTAAAACTCATTTACTAACTAAATAACTTTCTCCATTTTCTTCTTTTCTCTTATATCTATTCATGGCTTTCAATTTTTTGTTCCCTAATTTGCTTCTTTTTTGAGTGCTATTGGTATGATTCAGGCAAAGGTTGGGGTTTACATGGTGGAAATTTTGACTTGTGAATTTATATTAGAAAATAAGGTTGGTTTGTGGTGGTGCAAAAATTGACAAGTATTTTCAAACATTAGTGTGGTCTTAGCATTACTTTGACTAAGCAGTAGAGTCATTAAGGTTATGGTAGTGGCTTTCTCGCCGACAGAGTAGGGAGGGGGGTCTTTGTACAATATGCCTATTGTTTCAGCACTTGGCTTTAATGAAAAATTTTAAGAATTTGGGGAAATTAAAAGCATGCTTTTCTTCTTGGGGTTATTAGATGAGATTCAGGGCGAAATATGATTCATATGAATAATCTCTCAAACAAAAAAACAAAAGAAGTAATATAATTTTTCACATTTTTATAATTTACTTATGGAGGTAATTTTTCAATGATTAAGAAGTTTAGGAAATGATTTATTGTCAATAGGTAAATTGAAGAGTGATTCAGTCTTTCGATAATTTAACAAGTTTAAACTCAAATAAAGGTTAAATTAGTCAATCAATCAAACAACTTATCGAAACAATTAAAACGACAACCAAACTGATAGTTTTAGGTGTGCTGTGATAGAAGTTGAAACAATTGGATGAACAATTGGATGCATGGCAGAGACTATCAAAAGATTTGGAAGAGGTAGAATTAACCCTTTATTAATTACTGTACATTTGGAGTTTAGCCCTTACTATGCTACAGAATTTGTTACTATCAAATTTTGAGCTGACAAGATAATACTCGGATGCATGCCACGTGGACGGTTAAAGAAATGAATGGAAATTAAAATTTTAGTTTGTATCTAGTAATAAAAGGAAGTATTACCAATCGATAACTGTTTACCAATCAATTTGAATGATGGACCCTGCCTAGAAATGTCTTTCAGTCATGTTTTGAAAGAAAGTATGCTTGCATTTTGATTGTGTAGGACGATGTCGTCTGAAAAGAAAAAAATAAAAAATCTAAAGAAAATCATAATCAACTCAACTTCACTACTTTCTTCTTCTTCTTTGGTAGTAGAAGTAAATTGCTTCAGGTTCGATACGACCACAATCACTTCATCAACCATAGAATCATAGATAAATTTCTCATATTTCTCTGTCACGTCTTCCCACCTGCAAGCCATCTCTCTATTACAAGTTTGCTTCTACCATTATTTCTCTACAAACCTGTTCCTACCACCTTCCTTCCACTGCTCTCTCGTATTTCTTAGTTTTTTTTTTTCTTTTTAGATTTTCATTTCCCTAAAATTTCATTCTTTTATTTATAGTATAATTGATATTTATATTCACAACTTTCAAAAATATCCCTAAAACAATAGAAAAAGCTAAATTCATTCTTTTATTCTTTTTAACCTACACCATCCAATTGTCTACTATCCATTATATCTAGTATTATTATCTTTTTTTAATGTTTTTTTCAACATACACCATCCAATTGTCTATTATCCGTTATATCTAGTGTTATTATCTTTTTTTTTTATGTTTTTTCTAGGCTCCACCTTCACATGCCGCTATTAAAATTTTAGGAGAATTCATCTAGAATTCTCTCTGTCATTTGTAACTTGTAAGTTTATATACGTCTCTCTCCGTTCATTGTTGCTGCCTAACTTTTGAATCCGGCGGTGAGCAGTCCACTGACTCTAAATATCAAAAGCTCGCCCTATCGTTCATGTTACTACTCACCAACCACGTTTAGATGGGCTCACACACTGCGTACCAAATATAACTTACATGTTAATAATTAATGCTATGTTACAGCATCTGTAACAACGGCATGTCCGAGGAGAGAGGAAAATCATCTAAATTCACACAATTAGGAGCTGGCTCAGCTGGATCTGTCAGTTATAGAATCCGTAATTTAGCCAGTTCCTAATAATTAATAAGACCAAAAACTCACTTATTCATTAGTCCGTACAAGAGGAGAAAAGTACGTCACCATGTGCATGCTGTTAGTTTAACCATAACCTAAAAGCATAATGAAGCTTGATGACAAAAGCAATTATTGAGGGGACAGGAATTTTAGTTTTTTTTTTTTCCATCTTTTCTCTTTTTGCCTATGCTGGAACATATATATAAATGTTTGTTGGAATGTGTTTTACCATAAAAAATTTATTGGGACAACTGCGTCAAATTTATTATGATATAACATAAAATTGTATTCTGGGCAAATCTACTCTACTAAAACGATGAACAATATAATTATCCCTATCTAATTTTATAATCAGCAATAAAATATAAACTCGTTCCCTGCCTTGAAACTCAAACTCGGAAGGGAAGGGTTAGCGATAGGGTAAGTGAGAGCCCACTAGTTACATAGTTGCTTCGTTTCGAGCAGCTTATGTTTGTTTGTTTGTTTTTGCGGGGCCAAAACTAGAAATAGTTATTTTGATGAAGCTGCCACAGCAATTCATTCATTCATTAATTGGGGCCGCTTTCAAAGTTACTACCTTTTTTATCTCGATATTAGTACCATAAGAAGTTGGGAATGAGTGAAATGCAGAGTATATTAGCATAGAAAATAAATTAAAGAGAGCCACAGATAAAATTTGCATTCAAAAAATGATTTTTTCACGAACACTTTTAGCTGTGCATGACCCTACCGTTTTCCTTTCTTCTTTTTATGAAAGACTAAACCAAGTCCACCATTGAGTTCTTTTCTATAATTCCATAAGCTTTTACTTTTCAGCGCAATAACGACCTTGTTGCATGCAACTGAATTCAATGTGTGATGTCTCGTACAACCAAACTTTGTCGATAAAAACATAACTAGAGTTTCTTTTCAGCGAAGGCTTTACTTGTTGATTGTTGACCAACTTGTTTGTTGATGGGTTTTCTTTCCAGTTATCCAAGCTGAATTTACTGATATTTGTGTTTGTCAATGGCTAATGCTGCTCAAAACCAGGAAGGGGTACCAGAAATCTTAAGAAAACAGCTTGCTGTGGCTGTTAGAAGTATCCAGTAGAGCTATGCAATTTTCTGGTCATTATCAACTACACAACAAGGGTATATAATCTTTCTTTTCTTTTTCAAGTGTTTCATTTCTACCGTCCAATATCTCCTGGTGCAATTTTGTTCTTCTTTCAACATATATATATAATTTTGGTTTCTGGAGTCACTGAATGCCCTGGTTTTGGTTAAATTTGCTAAATTTGATACCTTTAATTCACTGATATATACCGTCATTTCAAAATAAAGAGCTGACCTTTTTACCTTTATCTTGTCAAATTTGTGGACCGCATAACCCAATATCTACTACCACATTCTGTTTCTTTATGAACCTTGAGGAAATGAGGTTGTTAATCAAGGTACTTACGTTTAAAGTGGTTTTGCCAGAGATGGGAATCAACATTATATTGCCTTACACAGACTTTTTTGTAGCAATGGGAAAATGAATGGTGAAGTTTTAATTTGTTCTATCTTATTGAAGTGTAAACGGTCCCTTAAAGTTTTTCCTTTTTTTGCTTATCCAACTGTTAATGGCCTACAGTTGGTCTAGTTGTTATTTAAAAGTTAACAAATATACAAAGTGTTACAAAATTTATTTTTCCCCGTAGATCTAATACATAAGCAACAATCAACAACTTATTGACATTTGATTGCCCCTCCCAATACTCCTTAAATTTCTCCGTTATATTATTTGCTATCATACTAACTTGCAAATCAAGGCTGTCCGCCATTGTATTTAAGGCTTTTTCGACTTTGCATATCTTGTTGTAAGAAATACTGGATGTTACCTTTAACGAAGAGGAAAATGTCAGTGTGGCATCATAAAAGATTCTCAAAAACCTAACCAACCAATGAGCATTATCCTAATCATAACTTTCCAATGGTCCCACCTTCTTCTTCACGAAAATATGCATCATGGAGCTTATCCTCATATGTCATTCAATCAAATGTCGATCTAAACTTCAATACTATCATCAACATAGTATATGTGAAATTCCACCTAGTTAGACAGTCTAAAACCACACTTCCTCTAGAAGGTTGACCATTCTGCCCCAAAATCTTTTCTTGCTCTACACGAATTTGAAATGCTTTCAATCTCCCAGTGGATGATCTTACATATTTTACAGTATTATGGATACTAACAATATTATCATCTAACTTCTTTAACCCCTCATTAACAATAAGATTCATGATATGTGCACAACAACGAACATGCATATAGTCACCATTTAACAACAGTGCATCATCTCTCTAAGTCTTCATTTTATTCTTCAAATAATTAACGGCTACTTTATTTGCACTTGCATTATCCACGGTGATTGTGAACACCCTCTCTATATCCCAATCAAGTAAATATTTTTTAAGCTACTTACCAATTATTTTCCCCTTGTGATAAAAAACTGTATTAAAGCTAATGACTCTTGTATGTAACTACCAATCTTTATCAATAAAGTAAGCCGTTATCACCATATAACTAACCGTTATAATCGAAGCCCAAATATCAATAGTGAGAGAGACCTTTTGCTTCTTATCACACAACAAGCTCTTTAATGAAGCCTTTGTAGCTAAAAAAAATATCAAGGATATCTTTAGCGATGGTTCTACCAAAAGAGACAACAAACCGAGGAAATGCAACACTACAAAAATATTTGAATCCCGAATTCTCTACATGTGAAAATGACAACTCATCAAGAATAATCATTTTAACGGTGGCCCTTCTAAGAATTTCTTAATTAAAACCCCAAACCACACACTTGACCAACCTCTTCATTTCCAACACCAGTAGTTTCTAGACTTAAAGCTGCTTGGTTTTGTAAATAACTTCCATATTCAAAACACCTTTTCAAGTAATTTGATAAACTGCTAGTCCCGTCAGTAGTTTTACATGAATATTCTTGGCCATAATAATTGCACTTGCATCGATTGTAATCTTCTAACAGTCTAGTGAAATCTTTCTATACCTTTGATCTTGGAGCCATCGCTTTTCTTGACTTAGGTGGTTTTGATGCCGTCCTTGATGACCTTTTCCTCCTCAATTCAGATTAGGCTTCAGTAGCTATTGGTGACATATCACTAGCTTCATTAGATTATGTGGATTGGATATTGTCATGAACTCTTAAACCATCCGTATCAGACATCTAAAATCCTAAATCTAATTTAGTTAGTCAACATAAAATTAGGAAATTAAAGTATTAAACTCATATAAAGAATAAATTTTTTAGTTATATTGAATGTGTGTCACTTGTTTGTTAATGGCATTAAGTTAAATTAACTAATTAACTTTCTTGCTCTTCACATTAGAACTAATTAATGTCAAAATTAGCAGTACCTGTTCAATATACAAACATATATATGCTAAAAAAAATAACATAATTATGAGTCATTTGCCATTTGCTAATAATAATAATAATAAAGGATTCAATTGAACTAAGTACTCTGTTTATTATAGAAAATATATATATAGTAAAACAAATAGCATAATTAATTAATTATCACTCATTTATTGCTACTAATAATAATAATATGTAGAAAAAAATGGTTGCAATTGAATAATTAATTGAAATTAATTATTTTATACATTATATAAACATATATATACTAAAACAAATTGCTTTCATAATTCATTGTAATGAAACAAGCAAGAAAACAACGGCGGAAAGCAATTCCCATTTCCAAATTTTCCATAATCCCAAATTCCCAATTACAGAAACTCAAAAGGCAATTCCCATTACAAGAAAAGCAACGGCAGAAAGCAATTCTCAATTTTCCATAATCTTACAGAAAGCAATTCACAATTTCCCATTACAAGAAAAGCAACAGTAGAAAACAATTCCTATTATAAGAAATTTGAGGAGAAAATGATGGGCCCTAGAGTTAGTCTTGGAATCAGGTGCGACATTGGTGCTGGCTTTGCCGCTTTGGGGTGGCTGGAGGAATCAGATATGATGGCTGTCTTGAGGTGGTTTGAGGGTTGGCACTTGGCATGGGTTGCGATGACTATTTTGGGTTCGGGTATGAGTAGGGCTTTGGATATGGTTTTTGAACAAGCTCGATTTTTGCATTTTTTTTCAAACAGTAAGTCTGTAAGTGTTTGGAATTTTATCACCATATACAAATATGCTAATTTAGCATGCAAGATAAATTGATGAATAAAACTTAACCTTGATGTTGATGAGTTGACAAAATCGGATGGATTAGAAGCTAGGCAGTAGGCACTACAGAGATGAAAATGCGTCAAAACTTATTCACGGCAAGCGTCGGCACTCGACAGTGTGGGCGTGTGAGAGTGTAGTCTGCTGTGTGAGTGTGGCCGCGTGGTGAGTTCGGTCTGTTGAGTGAGTTCTGTCTGTTGACTCTCGTGAGCACGCGGTGAATATTGTTGGTGTTGGGCATTGGCTGTGAGCTTGTTGAGGGCTTGCTGAGGGCAAGTGTAGTGTTGCCGTCAACGGCGGCGTTGGGCGGCGACTAGAGTTTGGCGTTGGCTCCACACAAATTTGCTGCTAGTGTTAGGGATTTGGTGATTTGCGATTTGCTAATGTCGTGATCTGTGAGTTGTGATTGTGAGCGTGCTGCGTGTGTGAGATTTTTTTTTTTTTAAGTTAAACCCGATCGGATTTTAATTTCGGATCGGATCCAACCCGAACCGAAATTTAAACCGATCAATCCATTCGGATTATATCGACTAACCTGAACCGAACGTCCACCCCTAAATCTGAGCAGGCTTATGAGAGGCCCTCTGCTGCATTGTCTCTAGAAGATCTTACTGATGCAGAGTAGTATTACTTGTTTTGCATGTCCTTTGTATTCAATTGGCCAAGGGTACCACTATTTCTATTAATCAAAACTTATATTTTCACCTTTCATTGCAATTTTTTCCACCATACATAGCATTCTTATCATACGGAGTTTTTAACTAACACGGTCACCTTCCACTTTATCTTGTAGTTTGCCAGAAAGAGCACTTGTAAACAGTGAAACAATCTAGTTATGCAATGCTCAGTATGCAGATAGTAAAGCATTCTCTCGCTCTTTATTGGCCAAGGTCGGTATTCCCCTGCAGTGTTCTCTTTCAATTCATTTAAACAACTTGTTTGGTGCAATAAATACTCATATTACAACCAGTGAAAGTACTGACTTTCTTTATTTGTGTGGAACTTGTTTTTCTGTGACTGGTTTGTTGATCATGGCATGTAGAGTGCATCTATTCAGGTATGAAGAGCTCCTTTTGAGCAAAATAAGTTATGGCCTAAGAATGGATGTTCAAATACATCACAAGTTATAATCGATTTGAATCAGAAACAAAATCAACATAAAAGAAATGCAAAATTTTCTCTTTTACTACTTTAATATCCTATCCTCCCAAGTTTCATTTCATTTCTTCTACTGAAATTCGCTCTCACTCAGGTCACCCTCTTGGTGATTGCCAGAGGTAAAGATGTACCTTTTGTTCCCAATGCCGTTACTTCTAGGCAAGAACTATACTATGCCATTCGTCAACTTAAGACTATGTGCGAATACGGCAAATCTGAAATACATGTATGTTTATTCGGTTGTTGTTATTATTATTTATTTATTATTTTCGAACTTGAGACTATGTGCTAGCTTTGTTTATCTTAATGGAAGTGCCATGAATTGAATGTTGGCATGCCGGCATCTGTGAATGCAGGACCTCGATGTATTCTGGACCCCAAAGGACCGCTTGTCTTGGGAGGAAATTCGTCAAGTGTATCCACTCTTAAAGGATTTGGCGCCTGTACATGGTCGATGGAACCGGCCGTTAAATTAGTTTGGGTTTAGGCCCCAAATATTTTCTTTAGTATTTAATGGGCCTTATCTTATTTTGGGCCGTAACTCTGAATGTTGTTTTCTTTTTAACGCAGAATGTTGTTTATTATTATCATTCGAAGAACCCAACTGGGAATTAGTTTTTTTTTTTTTTTTTACCTGGTTTTTTTGGTTTAATTTTAATATTACCTATAGGTGCATGAGAACTGAGAGGAATATAGTTCGGTTGATGCACAAAGGTCGAAGAGAGTCGAACCTCATCACAATTATTACAATGCTAATTTTGACTTGAATTTATTAATTTTCAAACTACAAATAATATGACGTCACTTGCTCAAGGCAGAACGCACGTCCATCGGCAAAATCAGAACACCAAGACCGGAGAATGGACGGCACGTCTAATTCGCGACATATTTGTCTATTTGAGATCATTTTATTTCCCACATCAAAGATAGTAATTAACTCTATTTCTAGATGTATATTAAATTATTTTGAAATTGTCAATGCTGATAATTCGTATACGTTTGTATATAAATCCCAGGGGCCTTCTAAGCTAACTTCCGACCAAGCCAACTACTGTACCATATGAAATCTCCAAGACATGCAAGCCTTGTTGTCCAGTTTCCGCTTCACGTTAAAATGGGTTCAATTAAAATCATGTTGTTAAAATTAACAATATCCTAATCTAATTTACAAATTGATGAAAGGTCATAAATTTTATTGACGCATGAAATTTTGGAAACTGTATTCTTTACTTTATCAATAAGGGATTAAAATATTTGCTAATGTCTTATTGACAAGGAGCATCACTGGCACAGCCACGCTCCTACCATCTCTCTATGTTATACAAATCACAATTGACTTTAATTCTTTAACAAGTTATTTTGATCACTATGAATTGATGCGGCCAGTCCTATACGTACATCCAAAGGATGGAAGAATTTTCCAATTAACTAACATAAAAGATGCTTTGAATTCTTCTATGACACCCCAATAAAAAATTTGTCAAGTATGCAGAACGACATCATATAACTCCAGAAACCCATTAATCTTCTCATTTCCAACTAAGTTCACGTCGCATGTTCTCTCAAATTACTCAATTCAACTTAAAATTACAACTAACCCATTATGTTTTCCCTTCATTAATTATTGAGAGCTGCAACATTTGCAACTGGGGTCTGCGTTGTGCAATCATACGGGTAATGTTCCCCGCTTTCATGATCATGGTGATAGGACAAAGGGTGTGTTTGTGTTTCTTTTGTAAAGGAAGATAAAGGTTACAGGGACTAGAGAGTAAAGAAAGATTAGGGGGGAACTGTTTTGAAACGGCCTTGTTTTCGCTTCAACGTTCAAATTCAAATCCACTCTTTATAGGTGACTTTAAAAAAGAAAAAAAAAAGTGAGACCGTTGCTTTTTAATTTTTATCAACCGTTAGGCTTCAATTTTCAAATTTCGGTTTGTTCACCTTATATTTATGTTCAAGATTATTCTTTGCTGCATGTATTCAGTGAATTATTGGCATGTGAATGCCTTCTTTTGCTTTTGTTTTTTCCGTTGCCAGAAAGTTTAGTCTTTGTTTATGTCTTCTTTATCTTTAGTTGTTCTTTTGTTTTTTGTCCAGTCCAAAACGGTGCAGCATAAGTAGTCAATTCCCTCCAATTTTGTTTGTTTGATAATGATCAGAAGTCATGAAATTTGTAACTCTTGCATGATTATTTGCAGAATTAAGCTACTAGGCCACAAGTCATTTTAACTTCCAAAGGCTCAAATGGAAAATTCGACCAATTCAGATGAAACTTATGATCTGGGGTATCGGCATTCACCTTCGTCAATTGACCAAAATGACCAGACACCAACATCTGAAACTCCAGCTTACTCAACGGTGAGCGCCGATTCTTTGGAATACCGCCGGACTTTCTCGGAGACCTCAGCCTTTTCAGACCCCCTCGATGACAATAGCTCTTGCAGTGAACCATCTCCTTCAAATTGGCCGGTCTCAAGATCTGGACAGCCTGCTCTTAGCCGATCAGGAATGAGGCAGCAAAAGACCGTTGTTGACAAAAATCTTGATGATCAAGGATCAATGGACTTAGGTAGAGTCTCTTTTATATATATATATATATATATAACTTCTTTCTCCCTCGGTACTTTGAAAGCAGAACAAGATTTGGATAATTGTTGTTCTGATAATGTTACTGGCAGCGCTGGAGCTTATGAAGGAAAGATTTGCGAAGCTTTTGCTTGGTGAAGATATGTCTGGAAGTGGCAAAGGAGTGTGCACAGCTGTTACCATCTCAAATGCCATAACCAATCTTTATGGTAATGTTTTTGAGTGAATGAAGTTGGTGGCTCATAAGATTCAATGTTATTTTCAATTTCGTTGATCAGTGCTGTTTGCATTCTGCAGCCACCGTATTTGGCCAAAATTTGAGATTGGCACCTCTAAAACCTGAAAAGAAAGCATTGTGGAAGAGAGAAATGGATTGTCTTCTTTCGGTGTGTGATTACATTGTTGAATTCGTCTCCGAGTCACAGAATTTACGCGACGGAAGAGAAGTTGAGGTGAATTATTAAGTCCAAGGCTAAAATTCACACAAGAATGCATTATTTTAACCCGTTTTTAACGTGATGCTATGAAATTTCAGGTAATGGCAAGCAGACCAAGGGCAGATATTTACATCAACCTTCCTGCTCTACAAAAACTAGACACAATGCTCATGGTAAGAGAATGGCCGCATTCCTAGTCTTCAAAATAGAGTAATAAAGCAATGGCTTTACTTTTTTCATCATACTGTGGCTAATGACGAGTTGGTTTTTTATTTTGACCTAGGATATATTGGAGAGCTTCGAGGACACAGAGTTCTGGTATGCAGAACAGGGGAGTATGTCGTCCAATTCAACACGATCGGGCTCCTTTCGAAGAGTTATTGTTCAGCGTAAAGAGGAGAAATGGTGGCTGCCTGTTCCTTGTGTCCCTCCAGGGGGTCTCTCCGACAAGTCAAGGAAGCACCTACGCCACAAGCGTGATTGTGCTAATCAAATTCACAAAGCAGCCATGGCTATTAATAGTACCATTCTTGCTGAAATGGAAATTCCAGACTCGTACACGGCAAACCTTCCGAAGGTTAGTCCTCTTTTCAACACTTCAGAACTCATCAACAAGAAATATAATTTATAAGAGGATGAATCATGAAGGGCACTCTCGCTACAATAGTAGTTTGCTATCAAGTTCAAAATTAGAATTGGTACGTTAAGAAAATAATCCGATCATTGAACCTGGAAGCAATTTCAGAATTATTTCATAGTATGCAGTATGCACAACGTCGTCATTTATCAGGTTATTTATATGAAACCCAAATAGAATGATATTATGACATGTATTTAGGCTTAATAGAACTGCTTCCATCGAAGTTTCACTCTTACGGGAGAATTTTCTTATGTTCAGAGTGGAAAAGCATTTCTTGGAGATTTCATTTACCGCCACATGTACACGACAGAAAAATTCTCCCCCGACCATCTTCTTGACTGTCTCAGTATAGCATCTGAACACGAAGCTCTTGAGCTTGCAGATCGTGTTGAGGCATCAATGTATACATGGAGACGCAAAGCTTGCATCAGCCACTCAAAATCTTCATGGGACATGGTTAAAGATCTCATGTCCGATACTGATCGCAGTGACAAAAATCATCTTTTGGCTGCAAGGGCAGAGAGCTTGTTATTTTGCTTGAAGCAGAGGTATCCTGAACTTGCACAG
Source organism: Aegle marmelos (assembly GCA_030449875.1). Classification (NCBI taxonomy): domain Eukaryota; kingdom Viridiplantae; phylum Streptophyta; class Magnoliopsida; order Sapindales; family Rutaceae; genus Aegle; species Aegle marmelos. The sequence continues at coordinate 2,094,673 of JASUUL010000115.1, forward strand.
ACGTCCTTGGACACATGCAAGATTCAATGCAATCGAGTAAGTCTTTCGCCATCTTATTCATTTATAAGCAGAAATAACCAAAAATCAACAAGGGCATAATGTCGAGTTCGTTTTGTCAATACAAGCGCATTAAAGAAGGAACTAGTAGTTGCACAAAATTGACTCTAAATAATCCCCAAACCTTGTATAAATTCATTTGAGGTGTAATTTCACATGTCTGGGAATTTTTTTTTAAAAAATATATTACTCAAGGGAAAAGCAACTTCTTACAGGATGTGGGGCAAGCAGTCTTGGAGAGCTACTCACGAGTGTTAGAAGGCCTAGCATTCAACATAGTGGCTTGGATTGAAGATGTTCTTTATGTAGACAGATCAGTAAGAAACCAGGATCAGTAAAAACGAGGGATATTTCAATCCCAGCACTTTTCCCTGGCCAAAAACCATTCAAAAAGTTTTGGTAGCTCACGGCAACGGCATGATCATGTGTGAATTAAACTAGGAAATAGCAATTATTTGCTTATCAGCGAAGCCAAGTTGTTATGTATTCATTTTTTTTTCTTCAAAACATTTTCATACAGGATTTGTTTTCAATATCCTCTCTGATACTTTTAAGCACACGTGTAATTAACATCCTGAAAACTATAAGTTCTAACGCATCCCCAACTTTTCTGATTGGATTGAATTTTGAGTGGATTAAACTCTCCAATTCATCATCTCCTTTCGATGCCAGAATCGTATATATCAAGATGCGTTGTTCGATGCAAAACATCACCATCTTTTCTTTAGCCAATCTATTTAACCCAACAGGAGGAGAAAAGGGAAAAACACCTCAGGCTAGCAATGAGACAGAGAATTTGGAGAAGATTATAAGAGCACTAAACCCATAATTCTGAAACACGGTTACCACTAATTTATTTCATACATCAGTCAAGGAACCACTTCTGAGCATCAAAGGACCCAACCGCTTCTTTGGATGAGAAGAAGAAGACTGAAAAGCCTCAATCTTTGACTTGCATTTGGAATGGGTCTCTTGTTCTCCTTTATTTTCCTCTAAACACTTCTTCAAAGCCTCAGCTTCAACTTCAGACATTGTCTTCTCTGTCTTGCCTCTAACTCCATCGAAACCATTCAACCCCTTTTCGGAATCCATCGCACCAACAATCACCGAATCTGCAAGCTTCCAAAATTTCAACGCTTCCCTGCAAGATCATTCATAATTTAGCGCGAAGGTTAATCAACAGAACTAAAAATCTACAAAACCATTAAACTGTTCGGCAACAATGAAGACTTGGTAAAATAAAATAATAATAATAATAATTTTTTGGGTACAAAAAATTCTCACTTTTCTTCCACAACCTAGCTGTTGTATAGGAGAATTTACCCCACAAAATAACTTTATAAAACAGAGATTATAGTGGATTGCCAAAAAAAAAAAAAAAAGAGAGAGAGAGAAATTGAGAAATCTTGAAAAGAAATAAGCAGTTCATCAACTTACTTACTGGGCAGGAGACCGAAAGAAGAGAAGCGACTGACAAGTTGGCTGGCAAGAGAGCTTATATGTCTATTTTGCACTCTACTAAACGCATATACAATAGCGCACTCGACCATCCATCCCGATATTCTAAGAATTAATTTGAGTCTAATTGATGTGGCATGTATTTATTAAAAAGTAAATATATAATTTTAACGGATAAATAAAATATGACATTAGAATTTAAATATTGTGCTCTTTAATATTATTGTATAAGGTGTGTTAAAATTCAAAAGAATAGTGTGAAAATCTATATTAACATTCTTGTGTTTATTTTTATATATATAATTGGAGTAATTATATAATAAGAGATATTAAAGCAAGGGATAAAGAAAAAAAACTCTAATAGTTATTTTGTTACATATACAATGAAACTCATAATGTGAAATTATAAAAAGTGAGGATAAAATTAGAAGTTTAAGAAATAAAAATTTAATTTCGACCTCCTCAAATCAAGTTTTTATTTAAAAAATATGTGGATCTACATATTTTATTTTTATTCTTACTTTTATTTTAACAAGTAAATACCATTAATAATTACTATTCTGAATTTTGATTCCCAATATCATATATAAGCAAACACCCCGTAATAGTTAAAAGGATTTAAGGGAAAAATTAAAAAAAGAAAAGAAAAGAGAGAATAAGCAGCTGCAAAATGTTTCTTACCTTGTTGTTATGCTTGGCGAATAGTATTTTAACGGTTTAGCTCAGCTCATAAATGTGATGTGAACACACGTGTATGTGTAATATTTTTTCTGAAAGGCGGTTCCTAAGTTGCAAATTTCCATTACATAAAGTTTTGCAGAATCTCGGTCGTTCGAATGTGCTAAAATCTAATCCAACGGACGATTATCAACTTGTGGGAAAGTGGTAACACGAGAGAAACCGGCTGAATTGGTTAGTTTTAGGCGATGGGCCATTGGGCCAAATGGTTTCAGCATCTTTTGCAAAGGTAAAAGGGGGAAAAATGAAGGGAGAATGATCCAAGGACCAAAAAAGACTGGAGCCAAATTGGAACAAAAAAAATCGGGATTGATCCGTCTATAAGTCTATTACATCCTCATCCGCATCTCGTCGTTGTCGGTGTCTTTTCTTCTTCCCGGCTCGGTTCCTTAGGTTGGACGCCACTGTTGATAATCCTTGTGGTTCTGCCGATTCATGGCCGTCGATAGCCACCTACCATTACTGCATTTCGCTAAAATATGTTATCAATTAGCTTGTTCCCCTTTTCTAGTTGCCTATTTTAGCTTTGATCAATGTTCTTCATTACTGATGGAGAATGCTGATTTGATATTTAAAATTTTAAATAAATATTTATGAACTTTTGGCGTACAGGTGGCATGTTTTTGCTGGTCGACTAGCCAATTCACATGCTATATTTTGCGTCACTAAGGGAGAGCCTGAATGAAATCATGATAAGCCCTCCCTCCTCAGTAGACTCAGATTTTGACAATTTCAAATTATATTCAATTTTAAAAAATCAAAATGAGCTGAGAGCTTCATAAATTAAATTAAATGAATTCGCTAACCCCTTTATAATTGTAAGTGTGTAACAGTCGTGACGAACAAAGTCTGAGAATGTAAATGAGCGTGACATAACCGAACGGAGCACGTTATAGTTGTGAAGAACGCCCCATCGGCCCATTGACAACTCAAAACTGCATTGCGTACTCTTTCCAATCCAACATATCGGGACGGCTGTTGACTTAATTTCAGCGGGCCGTAGGGCTCCGTTAAGATTGCACCGTAGGCGTAGCGTGAACCTTACTCAATCCCGTAAGGTCTCCTATTCTATATTTCATAATTCAAACCATTGCATGTCACAAAAAAGGAAACAAAAAATGTTGTTCTGCCTCACCTCTACTCCGCATAAACCAGTGACACCAGCCACACACAACCCCCCCGGGGGCATCATAGTTAATGGTCATGATGCCAAGCTATCACAAATAGCCAACCGTATTGAATTAAATCAAGAACTACTAAAAGACAAGTTGGAAAAAAAGAGGGCATCCAAAAGTTGGCACCAGTCTCATCATTGATCATACATATGCATCCACGAAAAGTGATTCCTAGAAATGTGCAAGACAGTTAAACCCTATCTTACAACGCCAGTAATGGAAGCACAATGCTTGCACAATCAGAATATATAACATAAAAGACGCATGCATCACGCTATAGAATATGTGCATGTGCTTTTATTATATTATGAGGGAAAGAGATGAAAGCAAGATTGATGAGCATGAAACAGCTATATATCATTCTAGAGATATTCTACTCCGATCAATGGGTAAAATGAAACAATTGTCTCTATATATACAAGCCTCTGAACTGCACCTGAAGTGCACAGTCCAGATGGGGGGATACAACAGGTTAGTTAGTCAAGCAGGTTCCAGATCAGGGCAGATGGCCATGAGCACATCTTCACATTTTCTTCCCCCCAGACCCATGTCCGCCAGAACCCCCCAACCCCCTCCTCCCTTGAAAAGAATGCCTCTCTCAACAGCTCTCTTAAGCACCAAACCACCAGGGCAAGCCCAAGATCAAGTCTTGCAGCCACTTATACAAAACAAATGAGAACACAGATTTACCTGTTGAGGGGGTGGCTCACCCCAGATCAAATAAAAAATTAAGTTAACCTAAAATCAACTATCATCATCCACAGCACCAATGTATGTGAGGTCTGTCCGCCTCACCCTTATAGCCCCTTTAAGCCAGCTGGCAGCTCGAAGATTAGCTTGGTCCCCACTGCCTATGGCTGCGGTACTCGAAGATGGACCTGATCCTGCACCATCTTCCAAGAGTGTCCATGGGTCTATCTCCACATCACTATCCTGCTGCAATGGAATTTGCTTGGACTTCCCTGAGTTGGTCACAGATCGTGCCAAAGGAACCGAATTTCTCTGAAGTAGATTTAGATTTCCAGGGGATGCCCCAGAAACTGAGATGCTAGGTTGAAGTGATGCAAGTGCAGCCACCGGGACATATGGTGGCTGGCAAGTGAGAGAGCATCGCACAGATGGTAACAATATAGGTATGGCAGCTTGGATACGCCATCTAACAGTCTCAGGTAGTTGCATGTGATCTAAGTCATTCTGCACCCAAAGACAAAATTTCAGAACCAGAAGGGTCAATTATTAGCTGAATTTTCAAATTATCTTTAATGACTGAAGATTTCAGGTAGAAGGTGTGAATATACACCAAGATCTCAAGAGTAAGGTGCAGAGATGAAGAAAAAGGCTTATTTTCATGTCCATGGTAACTCTGTTTCTAGCTCAACCTCACCGTCAATGCCCATTTATATTATATACCCCCCAATGCCCATTTATATTATATAATACAATGAAAAGTAAAATTAAAGGAAACAATTAAGACCCTTCTAAAAGTTTTTCCTAAAAATCATTCATGTTAAAGTGTCAAGATGGACACTATTAACCACATCAAACTTCCTTCCAGAAATTTTAGAGAATAACCATGAAAAGATAGTTAAACCTACAGACTAAAGAGAATCAATATCCAAAATTTACTTCAACAAAGTTAGGGTTAAATCATCTCGAATAATATAGTATTGAAAAGTACTCCACTGATGAACAAACCTGCAAACTCTCTGCTATCTCACGATCAAACCCAGAAGAGTCCTTTGAGGTGTTGTTGCTCGACCTGAAGGCCGGCTTTGGCCGCAACCAACTTGGCTGGCAACTACTCAACAAGCCATAGAGGACCAACAATAACCGATCAAAAAGACTTTCCCCAGAAAAATCTGCGGAAGGTACAGAAGAAGCTTCAGGCAGTGACTCCACCTCTCTCTTTGACTGAGGGCTCTGCATGGGATAGAAGGAGAGGTCTGCATCCTCATGAACAACCCGACTCCCAAGGAGTCGGAGAATTACAGCGGCAAGCATGTACCTCATGTTTCGGCCAGATGGCTCCCTGGAAAATTCAACACACAGACAACTTAGCAAATTTCTGCATCTCTTATTGCAACTTGAAAGAAGCACCAACTAAGAGATGCAACCAATACAAGATGAGTGTTATCTAACATCAAAGATAGCATCGTATTCAGGTTTACCCTATGATTTCAAGGAAGCACAATTGTGGAGAAACAATAAACATAGCTGGTATAAATTTGCAATTCAAATTTTTCACAGAGATGCAAGAAATAAGTACCTCTATAATGAAACATTCAGGTGACACACACACACACACAAAATAAAAATAAAAAACACTATTTGTCAGACTGAAAGCAAATGTTTTCTTTACAATTCCTCTAAGTACCTAAGCAGCACAGACAACCAAACCAACATTGAAACCAAACATGAAAGCCCCACATGGGAAAAACAGCAAGAAAACATGATTGCTTTTGCTAAATACAGGTGTTTGCTACCACCACAATAGTAAAGGAAAAAAAGTGAAACAAAACTGATATTGCAAGAGCAAAATTTAAAAATAAAACCACACAGAATCATAGCTGACGTTTAGATATATATTATATAATTACCCATCAGTATAGATGACAGGCAGCAATCTCAGAAGAAACTGCAAACGCAGTGACATAGATGCTCGCAAAGCAGCAGGAGAGGGTGGTGCAGGATCAGCTGTAGCAGCTGCTCTTCTGGCCAATCCAGGGCTTCCACCTCTTATACTTTTGCGATTACTGCCTTTATTTGAAGGAACTTCAATTCCAGAAGGAGCTGATCCTGTCAGCTTATTTGCTGCACGAGTAACAGCACTAATCTGTTGCTCAATGTTATTCAACTGCTTGATCAAATCATTTGCAAACGTATTGCGCGAGTCATCAGAGCTCTGATCTATGCATGGAAGAACCAACTCAATGAATGCCCTCTCAGTCACATGCTGCTGGCTGATAGTGGTGCCTTCGGCATCAAATAATGGATTGGACCCTTTTCCATGTCGTTTTGAGTCAATGCCTTCTTCCACCACTTCTCCTTCTTCAAGAGATGTAGTTTCCAACTTCTTCTTATCTCCCCTGTTTAAACCAGAACCAAAACCAGAATTAACCCAGCCCCAAGGCTTCCAAAACTGGGCCTTAGTTGAAAGGCCTTTACTCTCAGCAATATTAACAAGACGCTGTCTAATCGTTTTCCGCCCAAACAGAACATCATGTCCGCCTAGGAACCATTTAGCCTGCAACAACATCGAATCCTCTAGCGACCTCCCAAAAAGATGGACCAATTCTGAGAAGAGAGGTGCAGCATCTGGTCTGACCAATAACCTGGTAAGGATAATCTCAATAAAATTGTTCTCATTCTCAGAAGCAGCAGCTTTTTCAGGACTGGGTGATAAAGAGCGAATAGCATCAGATAAGGACATTTCATGATTCTCCAGTCTTTCAATAAGGGCTTGTTCATTCAAAAGAAGCCTGAGCTCAACCCACTGCCAATGAAACTTCGCCGGTTGCAGGGAATCCAGTATATTCACAAGCTTATCCAAAATCTTTGTTTCATTCTCTGCACGCTGACTTTTGGATTCAGTATGTCCAGAAACTCGATTGAAGTCCTCCGGTTTAAAAATAGAGGGTGGCATTTTACAATCAATGATAGCATTTAAAAAAAGCCTTGCACGAAGAGGAACAAATGCCATAGATTTCAGCTGCATGTCCAGACCATTCAATTCCAGCATTGCCGCAAAGTCAGCATCAGTGGAATCTGCAGCCACAAGATCATATAAACCCTGACAGTCTCTCAGACATACCTCCCTGAAAGGCAGGTGTCTTATGGCATCATTGATGGCCAATGTTAAAGACTGGTACATTTGATGGATATCTTCACGGACTGCAAGAATACTGTTCAGAATGAATGGCCTCCATAGAACAAAGGCAAATATTAAATACGCAGGTGGAAAAACCAAGCTAAGGGGAAGCATTCGCTGCATTCTTGAAAGAGCTACTATAGATGGTTCACCCAAGAATTCGACAACTAGTCCATCAGAAACAGTTCTACAGTTCCCAACAAGTAGCCTAAACCAATGCACATGAACTTCAATTGAGTTGTCTGGCTTAAAAGTCCCAATTGAACGGGCACTACCATTAGAATTGGATTTTGTACTCCTCACATACTGGATCACATCCAGTCCTTCCTTTAATCTAAAGACAGTAACCATTCTTTCCAGGCTGGTAACGCCATGAAGAACAGCACCAATAACGAGGGCAGAAATAGCAGCTGTGATTTTTGAATTTCTCCCAGGGCCTACTTTTGAGGAGCTGTTTAATAGATCATTTATGTTTGCATTAAGATCATGGGCTTCCGGAGATGACTGGAACTGACTCCGAGAAGCCTTTCCAGGAGCAAAAACTCCAGCAAGAGCACTAGAAGCTTCTGATGCAAGGGCTATCTCAAACAACCGGCTTTGACGCTCTCCAAGAGCTTCCTTCAGCAAGCATAAGGAAGTTATATGTATACGCAAAATGCGCCTGGCAAAGCTTAAGGAACCTGCAGTAGACGCATAATTTTGATAATTACTGCCAGCTGTAAAATCATGTATTTTCACCATAGTTGGTACTACATTTGCAACTATGGCAGAAACTGCAGATGACAACAAAGATGGATCCCCTTCTTGAGCAGCACCACCGGTCTGCCTGATGCAGTCCATCAATCCAATAACTATTTGTTGAGCAATCTGAGATTCATCATCTGATTTATCTATCGCAGGAGTTCTTGGTGAACCAGCTGCAAAGAGCTTTCTCTCTTTATCATAAAAATAATGGAAGGCCTCCTCCATGTGCCGTTGCACTACATCTCTCATGCTCAAAGCCACTCTGGATCGAACACCACTTATCTTTTGACGCAAATAATCATCAGGATCCTCGATCCCCGCTGGAACTCCAACTGGAAATCCCAACTCTCCATCGAGTAATCTTCCAGATTCAAGCTCAGAAAGAAGTCTCTTGTCACAAGTTGCCCTGAAATTCGTCTCCCATTCAATGACACTAGCCATATCGCCGTATTTCTTTAACAGATATCGAGCATAACCATAGGCTGCTGAACCTGAAACTCTGCCATTGGAGGCCATAGCTGTTGCAGCACGATGCATTGTAGCGGATAAGGCCTCGGGAATTAGATCTGTTGTAATAATTATATTTTCATACCTGGAACAAATTTGACATCAATGTAAGAAAAGCATTACATTCATTCATTCATTCATTGATCCAACACCTACACATGAAGGCCACACCGTGAATAAAAGATATTTAAAAAGCAACTCAGAACTAGAAAAAATCATAGATGCTGAATTTGACAGTAAAACAGACAGCTCCCTTAAGGAAAGAAGAAGGAATCATTCATTCCCAACTCTTAAATAAACTAGAACAAATAATTGGGAAAACAGATGTACTTACCGCAGAATGTGGACAGTAGGAATACAAAATACTCAACTGCTTGTTTAGATTAAAACAAAAGCATGTCGTGTGCAATATAATTCTAGTTGTCTACCAGCACATCTTGCTGGTAAAAGAGGACTGGGAAAAGATTAACTGATTCAACCCGATGATAATGAAAGCATATGAAAAGAGTATTATAACAGTGATTGCTACAAAGATATCAATACATTTGGAGCAAAAGGGCTTAAAGGATTGTACTGCCTACTTGATTCAAATAGACAACAAAGAGAGTCAAGCAGACATCAATGCAGCAGCAACCAAACTATAGCAGGCAAAGCATAAAATGCATGATAAGTCAAATTCAAGTAACACACATTAGAAAGAAACTATTCTGCAACTGCACCTTCGCAGGGATGATAACAAAAATGCCTCTCCCACTCCGCACACATGGTTTTCAGCATTCCTTGACAGCATCAGAATGTTCCTACCACTATTAATTGTTGAACTAGGACTATTTAGAACCTTTGGCAGCAACCAAAGAAGAAATTTGGCAGCAGAAACTAAATCATCACAAACATCCATGAAATATAGTATAGCAGATAGCTCATCCTCACTGAGCCTCCATCGCCCAGAAATCCTACCATCAACGGGAACAAAAGACCTATTAAATTGGCCAGCCTTTGCAACAGTCTTCTCAGCTTCTTCAATATGCTGCCTAACTATAGATATCAACCAAACTGTGATTGTCCTCTTCTCCACATATCGGAGTTTCTTTAAAACCTTTCCTATCGAAACAATATCTCTGTAACAGGCGGTCCTGACACCATCCATTGACTTAAGCATTTCTCCTTCCACTCCAGTTTTATGATGAGGGCAGCTTACTTTGTTGTCACATACATGACTTGTCGATGCACCCTGGCTACCTTCAATCCTAGCAGCTGCTAACTGAGCAAGACTTTGAGTTCTACGAACAGTCTTTTGCCTGCCCCTAGAGACCTGTTTGGTTGACTTAAGTGGAGGATCAGCTTTGAAAGACTCTAAGGGTTTAGGTCCCTTTCTCACCCACCACAAATCTTCATCATCAGAATGAATCGGTGAAGCAATTTGCAGAACTGAACTCCTATCCTCGCATAACTTTTGCCTCTTAAACCGTTTACAATCTTCGCACCCAGGAGTACCTTCTGACAGATCCATCTTATTACTCACTGCCCCCAGAGACCTCTTAACACTACCTTGAGATTCATCCAACCCTGAGTCTGCAGATGTAGCAGAGGAGGTTGGGAGCTGCAGTAGCACTGCAATGGAGGCCTTCAGTTCTTCAATGTCAGCATCACTTTTCCCACTTTTACCAGATGATATCCCAGTAGTTGGCTGGATGGTTTTCCACTGATCAGCTAAAGGAGAAGCACCATCTCTTCCACTGGCCATGTGACACTTTTGATTCTGAGCTGCTACATTTACATAGTTAGATTGATCAGAAAGAAGCTCACGAAGGACAAGGCGGCGCTCATTTGAGTAAACATGTATGGTCTCTGAAAGTTGAGACCCTTCAGCAATCCTCGCTTCTTCCAAAGCATCGCGAAGAAACAGCCCCGGAAGCAGCTTTAAAATTCGATGGTGTCTCCTCCTCCTGTTCAGGTCAAGACCATTCATATCCAAAATTCCACTAACTATCAGCTGCCTCACATATGCCTGAGGATAAAATATGCCTGCCCGTACAAGTTCCATAATGAAATGTTGCACGCGCTTGACACCCTCTCTTTTGTGGATCTCATGTTGATCAATCCAACAAACTATGATATCATGCAAAGGTCCTGGAGTTTCAAATATGTCAGACGAATTTATTCTCAATCGATCTAAATGATTGGCGTTCTTCTTGATTTCATAGCCATTTGCCCCAAAATTCCTATTAGCATAATTATTCCGTTGACGGGAACCCTTAGCAAGGTTATCAATACCAAGGGTACTCTCGGATTTGCAATGAGATTGAGTGTGCAAATCTCTAATCTTTTGCTTTAAAAGCCGAATAGCAACATATGTCTGTGAGAAATCTTTTCTACCTGTGAACTTCATGCCATGGGGGGCAACAGTTCGAAAATCCCGAAAATCACACGTTGCCCATTCACAAATAAAGAATACCGAGCAAACAGATGACAAGCTTACAGTTCCAATCCACTTCAGAGATGATCTTAAGCAAGGACTCACTTCCGCAATCCAACTTTCATCAAGAGCTGCATCACAAAGATCTTCAAAGAGATGTTTATAAGCCTCCCTAACATCTCCTTGTAAAAGAGCTTTATCCAAGGCCTGCACAGCTTTAGCCACACTGTGACCTGGATAACCAGGGCTTGCATCCTTTGTAAGATTATCTGCACATCTCTGAATGGCTGAAATAACATCATTGAAGGACAAGGATTGACATTGTGCATCAACCGCTTTCCCCCTAAACACACAGACAGCATCAGTTGGGTAATTCTTCATCTTTCCTGCATCTTCAGATGCTTTTGACACAAAATTCCCATCATTTGCAGCATAAGATACAACACAGGATGGTAAAGGGAAACAGTCCAAAGCAACAAATGTATCAGGTACTGCCAGTATCAAGTATCGAAGCATCTCAGCCAGAGCAGAAACTGTGTATGCCCTCCGAGAATTATCAACAAGGTCAGATCCTCCCGGAGAAGGTTCGCAAATAAAATGAGTTGCTATCCCCACTAAAGCGCGTACATATGTTTGGGATGAAATTACAGTTTCTAAAACACCATATATAATAGGCAATACCAGCTGCAAAATCTCGAGCAACGCTTTCTCCTGACATACATGATAAGCAAGACCAAAGCAATGTAACATAAATTCAACAAATCAACAGATTTATGCTATTAAAAGAGAACATAGGCAATGTACCACATGCAAAAAGTAGATTTTAAAATATATATATATATATATGATGAGCCCTGTACAACAAAAATATACCTTTAGTTGATTTAGAACCCACTCGATGATATAAGAAGGAAGGAGGAGCCCCTCTGCATGGTGCCATTGGACAAGCCGCACCATATACCACCATTTGAAATGGAGGGAAGGCTCCTCACTATTAGTGACTGCTGCTGGATCACTCCTTTGCTGAAGGGACCCGGTATAAAGCGTTTGTGGGGACCGATCTCTGCTATATTGAGTAGAATGAGAATTATTTCTTGAAAAGAATTCATCCAGGAGGTGTTGTAAATAATCAATGACATCTTTTGTCCAGATCTCAGTGCGAGAAAGCTGAATTTTGTCCTGTGTCCCAGATAAAGAATTTGCAGAACCATGACGAACCTGAAAATATACAACCATAATCTGCTGCTTAATATGATTTTTTTCAATTTTACTTTCATCAGTCACTATAATAAACCAAGCCTCCACACCTGATTAAGATAAGTTACTTTTATGAACCAAGTTGCTCTCAGCAACGGGACATTATTTCGGATAAGAACTTCAAGCAGGGATCTTTTCCTATACCCATGAGGAACATGATCGGCCAAAGAACGTAATCGTTTATGCTGCTGTGATAAACCCTAAAATGGAGAAAAAATTTGGAGAAAACGTTAGAAGTTATTAAAAGGATAAACAAAGAATATATTAGATTGATACCTCAATCCATTTCTTCTTGGATTCGTCACCACATGGCCTTTGTTCAGGAAAGACACCAGGCTTAGTTAATAGTGAATCAGAAAGAGGCACGCCATAAACTTGACCAGCCTATCATAGCAAGCATAAAAGTGCAACTCTCAATTTCCGCAATGCAATTAGATCTTAAAAATGTTCTATACGTATTCATGCTCCGACATGCATACAAGAATAGTTCAAAGGCAACACACACATAGGCCAAAGATTTGGATTTATTAATTTCAACTAAAGAAATTTCCTAAAATGAAAGGTTTTTAAGAATGCAATGTATTACCTTACGCTTTTGGGCACGTGATTCATTAATTGCCCTAAGGCATTTTCTGATTGCCTGTAAAAAAGAACAAATTAGTTTACACCATCATCCAGACCACCAGAACTTTTCATTAGTCAAATCCAAACATACAGAAAGTTGCAGAATCTAAATGGCCATCATAGATTCATATATCAATCACTCACCTCTCTGCACTTCAGTACAACAGGCTTATTAAAAGTTGCAACATGAGTCAATGATATCTCTCTGACTTCCTGATCACAGAATGTAGAAACGAATAAGAATTATATCATCCACAGGAGACACAAATTTTTCCCATCTCATTAACATGTTTGCAAGGAAACATGGATAGACATGATAACGAAAACTAGAGGACCTATTCATTCAGATTAAATTACACATTCATTGAGTGACTTCTCAATAAGATAAATTTTAAGAATCCTGAACATATGACCAGAAGCTTTCTCCTTAGAAACAAATACAAATATTGGGAAAAGAGGAAAAAGTTGGCAAAGGTGGTCACACAAAGATGATCTTACAATTAAACAGATCAATAAGCAAATGACATCTACACCTGCATGCCATCACTTGAAAAAGGTAATGAACATAGGTGATTATGACAATGTACCTCAAGTCCTTCAACAGTCTCCTTGTATCCATTCTGCACATATTCTCTCGTGAGAGTCTCCTCAGGGCAATTGGGCGTCTGCGGGTGAAAATCAGGCGGTCCAAGTCTGATAAATCATTACAAATAGAAACATGGATAAGAAACGACATCTAGCTGAGCATCAAGTAAAACACTTACGAAGAAACATACCAAAAGCAGCAAATTCTACAAGTTTATACATAACCTTAGAATTATACTTCAACTCCAATCCCACAAACACTCAGTTAAATAGCTGCATAAAGAGAACCTAATTAACTAATATACTGCAGAAATTACCGTGAATTCAGAGATTCTTTGTCACACTTCAACTTGTATGGTGTTAGCTGAGTTGACCTCCTGCAAAAATGAGAACAATTCACCAAGTTACAAGGGAATAATAGCAGTTTATTTTCACTAAAAAAATTTAACAATAACCCAACAGAAAAAAAAAAATGAAAAGCTCTCTTCAAGGTATGACCCCATGCCCTTAACTGCAACTTTGTCATGCTGGAAAATCTTCAGAACAGGCCACAGTTGCTTTAGACAAAACTTAACATGTGTTTAGGGAGAGAGTGGACCATCAACAGCACTAGCAGAGTTTCTATAACCATTACCGAGAATTTACAGAGAAGTTCGCAGGCAATGAAGAAGAATCAGCTCGACTAGCATCCCTAGCTGACGTACCGCTTATTGTACTGTTATTAACTGCACTAGTGCAGTTGGTAGCATGATACCTTTGCATTTCTCCCAACTATCACCGGCATACTGCTTTCAACATCAAACCACTACAAGCTGTACAAGCGAAACTGCATTTAAAGAACATGCCCGCCACATCAGGTCTAGCCAAAGTAAGGAAACTATGGTTTACGAAGTCAAACAATTTTCATACTAAGAAATAGACACATAAATTGGATACTAAACAATGAACTCAGTTATCACCTCACGCATTAAATATCTACAAGTTAAATGTAATAGACTTCCGTCAAAAGCTGCAATCTGACCTGTCAAAAAGTGTATTGCAATATATTAAGCACGTGCATATATCCCCCAAAAAAAAAGTCAGACAGGGAAAATTTAACTAAACGACAGACAATGACATAAACAACCAACAGAGCATATTTCAAATGTGCAAAGAAACCAAAATCTTTCTTATATACTCCCAATTGATATAATATACTGCACAATAGTTCTAAATCAAAGTAAGTAATTTCGCAGAATATTTGGAGAATAGGTCAAATCTAAGTTCAAGATGGAATTTTGCAGGATACTTGGAGGATAGGTAAAATCTAAATCCAAAATGCAACTCCGCAGGACATTTGGAGGATAGGTCAAAAGCGTGAACTCCAAATTGCAGAGACATCAAAACCAAATATTCATAGAACTTTGCACCATTCAATTGACATAACCCAAAAGTTTGGAGCAGCAGCACTAACAATGCACACCAAATAAAGGGTACAAGCCCTAACTATAATGGAAATTGAACATAACCAATAATTGGGAGTTGCTGCCCTTCTACAAGAAATATCCAATCAAAAGTAAAATGGCGAGGCCATAAATATCAAAATTTGGAATAAATTCTTACTCTATAATATCAAATAAAAACACTTTCAAGTGGGAAAAATAATTAAAAACCAGCATTTCAAAGATGTAACCACTAAGAAGTTACATGCCAAAAATAATCAGCTGGAAAGAAAAACAGAAACAGATTAATCAAAACGCTTTGATCTGCAAATAAAAATCCGAAATCAATAAAAAAATTCAAAAATCGAAATTTTTCCCTCCTAAAATTACTAGTCGAAATCCAAGATCAGTTAAAACCCAAAGCGAAACAGAAAATCAATCAAAAGCAGAACAAAAAACCCCACATCCACAACAAGCACAATAATCAAAGTGAATCACACAAACTCCGAACTGTAGCAATATAATTTGACTTGCTAACCACGAATTCAAAGACTGAGTCACCAAATCTATAAACAAAAGCAACATAAACTCAACGTAAATCAAAATTAGGGTTTATGCATAGCTCCAATTTCCAGGGTCAAGTGAGCTATTGCAGATACTCAAGATGAGGTTTTTTGGACATACCAGTAAAGCTAGGGTTTTGATGGCAAAATCGTAAATTACAGAATAAGTTAAGGATAGAATGGGAACGGAAGGAAAGATTAGATATAGCAAGCGACCGAGCGGGCGAGCGAGGCGAGAGAAGGAAAAATTTGGATTCAGAAAATTAAATTAGGGTTATCGAAAACCGAAAGAAGAAGAGTCTCGGGCTTTGACTCTTTTTGAGCTCTTTATTTTTTATATTTGTTTTTTTGTTTGCTGATGATGACGATGATGCCTCTGTTGTATGTTATTGCTTCCTGTGCTTAAAACAATAAAAGCGAGAACCGGAGTGATTTACTGTATTTGAAACATGTATAATATATAAATTAAATATATTCCCCCTTTTTCTTCATGTATTTCCTTTTTTGACCTTCCGTTTTGTTTCTCGCTGCAATTAAAAGCAGATTTTTTTCCCTTTATTTTCATTTAATTTCCGGCGACGTCTGGGTTTAGGTGCTTCCAATTGCATTTAGTTTTGCGGGATGACTAATCATTAATTTATGAGACATCCCAATATTCATGTCTTAATTTAGACATCGACGGAGTATTATGTTATTTATCAATTAATTAATAATTAAATAATTTTATAAATTATGTACTTTATCATTTATTAAAAAAAATTTGTCATTTATCTAAATTAAGACTCAAATAATAAAATCTCAAATATTATTATTATTTATAAAATTTTATAAATAAAAATAGAACATGAAAATATATATATAAATATATATAGAGCGGATCAAGAATCCTTAAAAGTACCATTAACTTTATATTTATTAATATTTCAGAACCTTTAAAATACAGCTTAAGATAACTTACACCACTTACAACAGTGCGTGATATAGAGCCTACTCAATATTTGTGTGAATGCTTGAGTTAAGACTCAAATAATAAAATCTCAAATATTATTATTATTTATAAAATTTTATAAATAAAAATAGAGCATGAAAAAAAAATATATATATATATATACACAAGCACAAACACATATGGGGTGGATCAAGAACCCCTTAAAAGTACCATCATTGTATTTGAGTTAAATCGATAGAAAAATTTTATTGAAATTAAATATTTTTAATATTTTTTTCTCTCCAGGTAGACTCCATCCCAACTGCGGCATATTACTTGTGCTAATTAGTTGTTCATATTTATGCTTCTACATTGTTTGTTATTAGTATGACGTTTCTTTATCGGGACATTGGAAGGCCTTGGTCTGACCACATTTGGAACTTATGTTTGAGCACTGTAGTTTGTACAACTTGGATTTCATAGAAGTTTCTTTTTCTATTGAATTTCGTTTTCTACTTCTCTTTAAACTTAAAAAAAAAAAATACACTTAATTTTACGGTCCTTAATATTTATTGAATTTTACAAGGACTTCTATACATAGAATACAATGTTAGTGGATAAAAGAGTGAAACCATTTTTTGTTTGATTAAATTAATTGAATCTCCATAATGTTTTAAAACATATTCAAACTCTCTTGAGTGTCAATTTTTTTGTTAATGTTTTTAGTTCACCATTGATAGCTGCTTGAAATTGAGATATGAATAACTTCAAGTATGTTGAATAATTGAAAAGTTAAATTTAAAATTATCATAAAATACAAGGAGATTGTCATAATTTTTAATTAATTATGAAAAATTTTCCAAAATTTATTAAAAACTAAATGCAAAATTAATACACACACACACTATTTTGTTTGAAATTTAAAAAATTGAAGTTATTTGTGCGTACGTGCCTGCATGTGCACATGTGTGCATATATTATTTTTATTGTTTCAAATGCCCTGAACCTATTATTCTCAAAAAAGATAGTATATGTATATTTATTTTTCATTGGATTTTCAATTAATTCTGAAAAGATTTCGAACTAATTAGAAAATTATGATAATTTCCTTACTTTTTCTAAAAATTTTATGTTTAATTTTTTAATCTTCTGTGATTAAAAAAATCTAATTTATTAAATAATTAGAGATATTCATACTACTAAGATTAAACAACCACCAAATATAAAATACTAAGATCAACAAACAAGTTGCACTTGAGGATTTTGGATGTGTTTTGAAATATTAATCAAATAATAGAGCTTTTACTCTTTTTCCCAATGCGAGGTTGGAGCATAATTAACAACAATACTCCAATTGTAATGATAATTTTAAAAAATACTAATGATAACTATATTTTTGGAAACTATGTACGACAGGGGTTATTTATTTGCCATGCAATATAACTTATTATTATTTTTGCATGGACACAACATTCTAAGCTATGGCAAGCAAATGATTGATAATTTTCATCTTCTTCTTACGAGTATTGTTTGCATTTTGACAAATCTAAATCCTTTTTATTCTCAGAGTATAAGCCCGTGTTTAATTTGGAGTGTGATAGAGTGGTGTGTGCGGTAATTGAGGAAATGATAACTAGTTCAAAAATAAAAAATCAAATCCTTTTAATAAAAAGATGTTTATGAGTAATGATTCAGCTAAATGCAATATTGTACAAATTTGATATTGCATATTATAGTCGGTTGAATTAAAAATATCACATTATCCTCATTATTCATATTTTCAAATAATCAACCATGTTATGCCAAATTAAGTTATACAATTGCTTGCGGCTTTGTGATTTTATTCTATGCTTATATCAACCAAATGTATAACTAAATGAAAAAAAAATTACAAATCATGGATATTTATGGTAAGAAAATAAGTAAAATTAAGTAAAAAGTAACTGACTTTCCTTTTCGAATTATTCATCATTTGATTCAACTAACCATCTAAAAATTAAAGGTTATATTTGAGGTAAGTCACGCTATTTCTTTGGTTGATCAATGTGATTTATTGATTTTTTTAGAATTTCTTTATTTATAGTGACATATTTAGAAAAATAATTTACCTGAGGCTAAATTATAACAACAAGATATGAAAACTAAAATCTTATGCGTCAATAAATTTAGAGAGGTTATTTTAATATATTTAACGAGACTAAATAAAATATTAGTAAAAATACCCACATAAATTTTTGTAGTTCTTTTTTTTAAATTAAACTGTAGGTTCTTATAATTCTCAAAATTAAAGTATAAATTTTATAGTTTTTAAGTTAAACAGTTATGTTTAAGCCCTTTAATTTCTCTAATAATAGGAATAAAAAAAGTAATTTTTTTAATATATTTATTGAAAGCTAAACCTTATAAAGTTAGGATATAAAGTCAAATAATGTGCTACTAGTCAATGCCATGTCACATGTGCTACATCATTTAATATATAAATTTTGTATCACAAACTTGTTAACATAATTAATTATTTACTTCATTTATTCCTTATGAATGGATGATTCATTAATTATGAGCCAATTAAGTTGTGTGATTTGTTTGGGAGTGGAGTTTTTAACACCCTTTGAAACTTTTCATAACTCTATTTCAAATTTTATTTCTTAAAAGTATCTCCAATTAAATTTCTAAAATACAAGCACATTATACATATATTAATATTAACCATCTTATCACTTAAAACTTAATCCTAAAAAGAATATTTCTTTTAAGTTTTCAGAATACATACAATATTTTTAAATCTGAAATTATTTTTTAAGAATTTCCTTAAAAAATATTATCTAACTAAAATTTAAAATATAACATTTAATTAATTAATTTTGATAAATTAATTAAATAATTCCACTTAGAAAAATTTTATGAAGAATTTTAAGGATGTCGGAGACCATCCCACCCACCACGTTTAAAATGCGAGACAGAATAGACCCCTTGGCTTTGGTAGACAAATATATTTGAAAGAAGAATTAAAAAGAAAAAAGGATAAAAGACAACGGGGAAGAAGCAAAAAGCTACGGTTCGTTTCTGGTTGACGAGAATGAAGCCGTGGCTGCAACCTAAACACTAGATAAGGTGAGTGTATTCATTATTTCACTCGAAGATATTAGTTGTTTGGCTACTGTTGATGATCAGCGTCAGTGTCGTAATTTAGAATTCAATTCATTTAGGAATGACATATGTTAATTTCATTACTATTTGTTTATCCTTCGTAACTTTACCATTTCAACATTAGTTGGGTAGTCCGTGGTAGTGGTGGGCTTTTGTCATTGGCTCGGCTAAAGATGCTGCAGCCTGGGGTTATTTTAGATCGGTTTGCGCGGAAAGTGTTTGTAAAATTGACTGTGAGAAGGTTTTTGTTTCTCGCATGGGCAGGGGAAGGGTTTTCGTTAAAGTCATCAAGTGCATTGGCTTGGCAAGTACTCATGAGCACAGAGATGCAACAGAGAACCGGGCCTCCTCAAATTTTCAAGTTGGATAAAGCATTGAAATTGGTAAGTTTTTATTGCATGATATTGAATAACGAACATGGCTGTTGTTAGTTTTAGTCCTTACTCTTTTGTCGGCTCTGAACTAGTGGAGATTGATTTGACCTAATTTATTCAGTGATCGCCCTTTGCTCAAACTGTGGAAACAGTTATTATGCAAAAGGTCGTATAACATATTTGCGTACCCCCCAAACTTCGAAATGCATGGACAAATTTTCATCAATTGGGCATACGTATGCATGCATAGCGCAACAGAAAAAGT
This sequence comes from Aegle marmelos, assembly GCA_030449875.1. Classification (NCBI taxonomy): domain Eukaryota; kingdom Viridiplantae; phylum Streptophyta; class Magnoliopsida; order Sapindales; family Rutaceae; genus Aegle; species Aegle marmelos. Next base: position 2,114,800 of record JASUUL010000115.1, read on the forward strand.
GTCCGTACCTGCTTATGCTGAACCTCGATCCTTTTTTTCATATTTGATGTTGTCAGCGGGTGTGCAGGCTGAACAGTGGGTTGATAATATGACCAAAGCTGCAGAGGATGAACCAACCGAGGTAGAACCAGTGGCCAGGCCTTCTAGGTCAGTATGTTCATCCTAACCTGACTATAAATTTATTTTGTCGCCATAGGATGTTGGGAATAACTTTCCTCTTGTTGTTGTAGGCTGGGAATAACTTTCCTCATGTTGTTGTAGGCTTGGACTTGGTGCAAAAGTTTCACGCCAATCAAAAATTGGACCCTCAAATGATCCTATTGAAAGAAAGTTGCAGATCAGTTTGAATGCTGGGAAAAGAAATGCTGCCAAAACTGCTGAGGAGTCCACTCCCTCTACTAGAGATGGTCATGGGGACAATGATGAAGATGAAGATGAAGATGAAGATTCAGAAAGCAGAACCAGTACATTTGGAAAAAAAAGAGCAGCTCCACCAACTTCATTCTTACAAGCATTGAAGAAACAGAAATAACTTGTCTCGTTATCAACACTTGATTTATGGAATTGTGTGTTATTATTGAACTTGATAGCAACACCAGGTCTGATGCTTGATAAAATTGAGAGGCTAAATAGACAGGATTTCATTTTATGATAGATGGTGACGTGATTCTCCGGATTATTTTTCAATTTGTTCCCAGCTGATGATACATTTTCAGAGGAAATCTTTTTTATTAAGTAATGTTCTGTGTTACTCTCATAAATCTGTATCATATCAGGTGTAGTCCTTTGTTGTAAGACAGTGATTCTCCTGTTCATATGCAACCATCATCCCATCGTCTGTATTAGTGTATTTCAAGTTTGAGGAATACAAAAGGGAGCAAGAAAACCTATTTACTCTGCGTTAGTTCTCAACAATCCCATGTACACCACCCAGCAGCTTTTTATTATATATATTAACGAGGTGATATCGGTTTCCTTTGAAATACACCAAAAAAACTCCGCTACACTCCCAACTTTGTAAATGCATCAGAGAAACAAAAGAAATCAAAACTAAAAACATGAACGATTAATTAATGGAATCAAACCAACTGAAAACAAACCCTCACCTATATCAACACACAAACAACTCAGTAAGTTATAAAATAGGGGGACTTTTATTGATTATTGGCGAAATGCAAAGTGTTGCCTTAACTCAGTCGACCTTGGAACGGCAGTGAAAACCAAGCGATGTTGGCGTAACGAGCACTTGCAACAGAGGGTTACTCTTTGCTCACGAGTCGTCCTTCAATTCAAAAGAAGGCTCCCAGGTATGGTTAAATGACAAACAAGATTCTGTATATCTACATGATTTCAGCAGCAAAGTCAGGCGTCAAATTGATCCCAGATCACACAGCAGGAGCACTAATGAGCAGCCTCTGAACTGAAATAAGGCCATTTCTCTCCACCTGATACTCGAGAGTAGCTTGCTTTCTCCCACCCCAATGCAAGGTAGTTTGCAATTTATTGGCATGAACAAAAAGCAGAATTCTGATTTACAATTAGATGTTGATGTTGTTTTCCTTCAAGTTAGCTGGAAGCAATGGACATCCATCTTCTGAGTTGGTGCTGCCTTCACTTTCCTTCAACTCAGCCAGATGCATTGGACATCCTCCTTCAGGGCTTTCATTTACACAGCTTAATATGGTGTCTTCCATCAATTCTTCAAGAATAGCATCCCCCATCTGAATACAAGTACTATCAGTATCAAATCGAAGGTCCATCCATGTTCCAGATTTAGCCATGTCTTTTTTGACAGTCTGGTCTAGTGTATGAGGCAGTGGCAGTGGGATGAGATGCCATAGGACTCCTTCCCAAACCTCACTAAGGGAATTTTTTTTGTCTGGGACAGGCCGAATGTAAGGTTTAACAAATGATACCCATGGTGAGCAACCAAAATAGTGCCCAGAAATCTCCATGAGAACTTCATTAACAAGATCAAACAGGAGTTTCTGTTCATAACAGAGCTGGTTGGGTAAGAACTCTATCTCTTCAAACAATGATGGGTCTAGAAGCTGGTCTGTAGAAAGTGATTTCATGCAAACTTCATCCCAATTCAAGTCAGAAGCTTGTACCAGAGTCTTTACATACTCAGAAACTGATTCTTTGTCCTCCAAGGAACTTTTCATTTGGATGCTTCGAACTACAGCAGAAGAGGCATGTTCTTCAAATTGAATTCTGTGTGGTTGCACTGGTAAATCACCTGAAGATTTGTAAGTGTATTAACAAATCAGCCCAAAAGTAATGTCAAGATAAACTCAGCAATAAGTATTGGATAAAAATATATTAAACACTTCATACAAACCCTACCAGCAAGGGATCTGGTGCTTGCAGGGCTAACATCATCCTCAATATATAGCGGCTCAAGAACAGAAACAGGACTTGGGCGCTCTAATATGTCAATAGCTGTCTCTTGATCTTCAACCTTCTTGGGTATTGAAGAGTTTGATGGAGATGCTAATGGAGAAGAAGGGAGTTGGTTATCTTCAGATGACTCCAGTTCCTGGAAGCAGAAGAAAATGATCCACAAGATGAAAAGAAATAAATAATGGGGCAGAACAACATACATGTACTCTAATGTGATGTTACCTCTTTTATATGCCTGCAATTTTGTTCATTACAGATTTCAGACTCATCACCATTATGGTCATTGTCTTTAATACTGGAAGCACATGTTGGTTGGCAGGAAGCATCCGAGACATTGCTCTCTTCCAGGACTACATTTTCATTTGTTTTTATAATTTCCACCTCTGCTGCAGATATTTTATGGAAGGTTAAGTAATAAAGAAATTGAACATGAGGATAAGGGTGTATCAACATGCTTGTTACCATAAATTGTTTAATCGACTACACCATACCTATAGAGTTCCTGTCATTTCCACCAGAAAAAGAGGTTTCTTTCACTTCATTATCACGAATCTGCTCAACCATGATAGTTGAATTGAAGGTACGGGTTTCTATTTTAGAGTCAGAGTTGTCATCAGAAATGCATGGCTGAGTCTCCAAAATTTTTGTTGTTTGACCTAGATGACAGCCAGGGCCGTCTTGGTTTATAGATGATGAGTTCTCATTCACCTTCTGATATTTGTCTGAGTCAACAAATCTCATTTGTGCAGTTACAAAGCCATCCTCCCAGTTTCTTCCAGGGCTACTGACAGGAGAGTAGTTATACTCAGGAAGAGAAAGAATTCTTCCGAGGGTTTTCGGAACGTATCTGCTAGAAGAATCAAGAATTTCATCCCCAGTGCCTAGCATCTCAGAGAGATGTTTTTTGGCCTCAATGTAAATACTAGATACCCTTTGCTTAGGTAAATCAGCACTTCTGTGTTCTGAACCTGATTCACTGTCCTTTAGCTTGCCAGTCTTGTCCACATTTTTAACACTGACAGGTCTAGCAATTTTTTCAATAAAGAAATGGTCTTTCGTTGGAGAGTTTATTCCAACATTCTCCTTAATACCTCTGTCTCTGTCTCTATCTCTATCTCTATCTCCCAGCTTTTGACACTCATAAGAAACCCCTTTTTGAATACTATGCTGCTCTTTTCCCATTGCATACTTCAACTTTCTTTTAATTTCTGTGAGAAAGTAGTGGGAACCAATTCTCTCATTTGGCCTATTGTTTCCTAGGACATAATGAGATTCTGGTGATGAGCCAACAGTGCTCTCAGCTCCAGAGTTTTGGAAGCCTGTTGGTCCAGGCTTCAAAATAACAATCCTATTTGAATCTTGAGGTCTCTTTTCGCCATTTGGTGGCCGTCTTTCGTGAGCTTTGACCTTTCTCCTGAAAAACCTTCTCTGTTTATGATTGACAAGCTCATCAGATTGCCTATTATTACCTGTCTCCTGCTCTGACAAAGTGGATCCTGCTAGTGAAGTGGAATCCTCGTCTTTCTCTAATTGTGCATCTGGAAAGTTTTGAACGCAATTGACCAACAGTGAATTTGGGTCTTGTAGATATTTTGCAAACATTTCACCATCTGAACCCAAAATCTGAAGAGCATCCAGAAGCTCTTTGGAGAGGTGGATTTGCCCATCTTCTGAAAGCTGTTTACCTTTAACGAGCTTATGACTTATTAACAACTTGATAGCTTCCCTCAATTTTTCTTCAAAATCGGGATTCTTCTGGTGTGATTGCCTGTGAGGTTCACCTGGCTGTTCCTGATTCATATAACTTATACTTTTCTGATGGATCTGGTGGCAGAACTCTTCCATTACCTTGTCTATATCAAGGCTACTTGTAGATTGATGCTCTACTTTCACATGAAAGGGCTGTTCAGCACTTAGACTTTCAGAAGCATCTAAATTATTGATGCTATCACAGCTTTTCTTCCGAGTTTTTCTCATTCTTTTGCTTGTCTTCTTTCTAGGGCTTTCCCCTTCCAAACGAGAATACCTTGGTTCTGCTTCAGCATTGTTTATCTCATTCTGGGTGTCTTGCTCATTGATCATCTCTTCGTCCATGAGTTTCTTTACACTTGGCTTACCAGCATTAGCTGCCGCATTTCTACTCCCTTCACCATCCTGAAACACATAAAGCAGTGTCAGTTGACATCAAAACAGTTCGACCAGTAGTAAGGAAATAAAGATTTAGAAAATAAAAGGAGCAAAAGAAACACTTAGATTTGTGTGTATTGAAAATACTTACAAAGGTTGCTTCATTATCATCAATCCAAGTCAACATGTCAAGCTTATTGATTGGAACTCCAGCACCTGGAAGAGAGATTCAACAAATAAGAGTGAAAATAACATTTAGACTAAGTTGATTAATTGCACCCCTATTTTATCTCATTAATGACTAAAAAACACTCCAGATATGTGTGTGTGTGTGTGTGTGTGTGTGTGTGTAGAGAGAGAGAGAGAGAGAGAGAGAGAGAGATAATTTTTTCCATAATTGACATCAATTTAGAGAAGATTAAGTAGCAAGAAGTAGCCGAAATATCCCCGCATGTTATTACTACTATATCTCTGCACTTAAAGAGAATCGGCATCTGCTTTTGAGAGGGCAATAATCTTTCAAATATTGTTGATCTTAGACAAAGTTCTTACCAGATGCAAGTTTGCCAGTACGCCTCCTATCTGAAAGCATTTTCTGAGTAAATCGACCATGACGGAAGTCGAAAATGCTTACGAAGCCCCACATACAGCCTAACTGATCTTTCTCATATCGCACAGAGCGTCTCTCTGATTTTTTTCCCATAATGATCAGGAAGTTTCTTTTAAGTAATTATGCTCTCTTCGCCCAAATTCTTTCCCTATATAAAGAAAAAGCAACGAAACGGCTCACACAGAAGTAACGCTTCTCACCCAAGAATTGAAAGATCCAAAGGGCTTCCTCCTCATCAATGATCACTGATTTGATGTAAAGAAGGACAAGATAAATTCACATGAGTCTACAGCAGCATAAAAGGATGAAAGTATACAGTTTTAATAATGTGATGATAATGCCCACCCCCTTCCTTTCTCTTTCTCTTTCTCTCATTCACACACATGCACACAAAGCAAGAGAATCATTGAAGTTCAATGAAACTTAATAGAAGACATTTGATGGTTCTGAAATGGCAGTATCAGATCATAAAAATAAGAGAAAAACGAACCGCATGCAAAGTATGGTTTTGTACTTCAGCTCTTTTATATAAGCTCCCAGGAGCTGACAGGATGCATGTTCACTAAGAGTTCTCATTCAAGCTGAATCACTAAAAGGCATAATCATTTCAGAATCTAGAGGGGTAAGTAAAATATAAGCAGAACTACTTGCAACAAGAACACATGCTAACGAGACGAGATCACCAAAGAACAATCAACAACAGAATAAAATGTGATACACGGCACATCTACCTCGTACATCATCATATTTGCATTGCCTTAGAAAGGATCTATTTTCCAACTTATCAAGTGCTTACAATGTTCAAACAATTCCCAACCCCATCTGTTCTGAAACTAAATATTTTTTTTAAATAAAAAAGACATACATACCTTAAGTTTCCCGGAAAGGTCAAGAAGAATTGCAAAAGTAACTGCAGATAGATGTTAACTATCAAATAATATTCGAATTTCCAATCACCATGCAGGGTAAATCGAAAGCTTAACAAGCTTTCATTGGATGGCAAGGTATCAAAACCTGCTTTTGCCTCAAATCTCTCACCAGCAAAAGGCTTTTTGATAATTTGATCGTCCCTTCAACGAAAGACCAATCATATTTCATGATCACAATTCACAACTACATATCACAGCTCAAAAAATTCACCTTCAAGCCCTTAATCATGAATAAAGACTAAACAATGATCAACTTGATGACCGACCAGGATGTCTTTGAACCACATTCAAGCCCTGCCAATCTTGATTTTGTGAAAGGCCACATAGAAATTTCCGAAAAAACTAAATTGGATTGGATTGAGTTATTTGCTTTTTTCTTTCTTTTCTTTTTTTTTTTTTGGGGGTCGGGCACTAATTGAAAAACTCTCCTTCGACGTCGTATCAGCAACACTCAAGAACCAGGTTAAGTCTTTTTTTTTCTACAATGTCAATTGTCAAAGATGCTGCTCACCAAAAATGAAAAAAAACCGAGGAAAAAAGAAAAGCAGAAACAAGGACTTTTATCAAAGTGGGTATCTTTTGACAACCAAAAAAAGACCCCCAAATTGTTATCTAGCACCGACCCATTATTATTATTATTATTATTTTGAAGAAGCAAATTCTCGAACGGGCAGGCACAGAGAGAGAGAGAGAGACAGAACTTGAGACACAACTTTTTCACAATGGTGTTGTTGTCCGACTGTGGAAGTGAAAGTGGAAATGGAAGAGAATACGTGACAGGTGGGTTTTGATTTTTTTTTTTATGGGACCATCTTGAATGAATGAAAACAGATTAAAGAAACAGAGAGAGCTTTGTGCCTTTGTGTTGAAGAAAAGTCTCCCCTGCTGCTAAATTCCACTGCCACAGCTATGTCACTTGTTTCACCTTTTTCTTAATTATTTATTTCAGCTCTGTTTTTGTGTGTGACGAGTGACGCCTGCTGAGGCTTCACACTTAACCATCATCATCAGAGTCAGTTGCCAATACTTGAAAAATGTAGATAAAATAAATGCCCTCTCTCTTCCTCTCTCTCTCTCTGTCTCTCTGCCGAGGAGTTGTTTGTTGGGTGTACTTTTTTCGTTGAGATAGCGCGAGAGATTATGGTCGCTGTCGGCTGAAATTCCAGATTCCTTATTATTATTATTATTTACGATGCGTACGCGCGTGCAACTCTCAAAAGTATTAAGGGTAAAAAAGTAAATGACTATTGACTACCAAAACAAATATTAATTACGCACAAACTAACGAGGCTAAAATTAAAAAAAAAAAATTAAGTTTCGAAGGAGTTGTTACTTCACCTTTTTTATTTTTTATTTTTTCTGAGGTCAGTGTCTGACTCCAATGTTATTTTTATAAATCACTTTTAATCTGAATCAACTTTAGGTCGATAGATATTAGTTCGAGTCTTCTTATCTAATACAAAGAATAAATAAATTCTCCTTACCGGTAGAATTTTGAATTTTGTTTGTCTTCAAATTAATGGACTATGATAACATCGACAAATTTACCAAGCTTCTCTATAGTTTGATTTTGCTTTTATATTTTAATATTTTCATGTTTTGGATAATGGTAGCCAAAAACAAACACGGAATGTCATTTTTTAAATATGATGTAGATTAATGATGATATATTATGGATGGTGGCTTTTGCCTTGATCTTGACTCCAAGCATAAAAGCACTTTTGCCAAACCCGCCATGATGGTAATCATGGATGTTGAGGTTTAAATTCAAATTAATTTGCTTAATTTTCACTGCGTTAACAGATAGCAACGCCTTTTTCTTCTTTTCCCAGTCGAATGATGCATCGTCAAATATCCGGTCTTGGATGGCCTACAATTACTATTTTATGCCACATTATTATTTTCGCGAAATTAATTAATCTTGTCATCACAAGATACTCCATTCATTTACTTACGATAATAATAATAATAATAATAATAATAATAATAAAAGAAATCTTATATAATATCCAATCTTCAACGTGCTTTTGTAATGTCTCCATAAATTTTACTATCGTTTTACCCAGCAAGGAATAAGCATTAAACAATAAACAAGACAAATGCAGCGCACGGGTTTTTATCCGGAGGGAAAAATACATGCAAGCAAACACAAGCCCGCGGTGCAAATTTTGGAATGCCAGTACCACCCACGCTTGTCAATGCTGCACGTGAGGAGCAGTTGGGCCTAGATGCGGCTCAAATGGGCCCCTACTAAAGGGCAAAAGTGGGACCACTTATACTTTACCAACTCTAACAGTGACCCGCGCTGTCCAATCACAAAGGCCCATATGAGACAATAGCTACCCACCACCTCGGTGGAGCATCCACTGCGTGGAGGGTTGTCGTAAATGAAAAATAAAAATAATTGAAAAAAAAATATTAGCTGAATGCTACATATATGTAATTGAAACTGGTAAGTTGAAAATTAGATTTTGGTGATGAATGGTCTATCAATCATTAATAATGAGAAAGTGATGAGTATCCAATTGTTGTTAGACCGAGTGATGGAATCTATTTAATATGTATGGAAGCTAGCGATCGAGACTTTGATCATTTTGATTTTGGTTTAAGTGATCATAAGTAATGGCTCTACCGAACAGGGACCACTAAATAATATGAAAATATAGTACCAACTCTCAGACTTAATCAAATTAACTTAAATTATCACGGATTAAGACTGTTTAACAAGATTTTTTTTTTCTTGTCTTACCCTTTGCTGCCACCAATATAACTAACACGGAAGTGAGTAGCAAATCAATTTTTCCCTTTTTTTTTTTTTTTTGGCATAAAGACAGAAATTATGAGTTTTGCATGCAGAATTGGAAGCAGCTTTTTGCTTGCTTGAACTAAAAGATACTTGAAGATGATTGAAGGGAGAAGAAGAACAAGGACCGCAACAACAACTACTACGACAACAAACATTTATTGATAATGATGATGCGATCGTCTTTTTTTTTTTTTTCTTTTTTTCACCCACTATCTGGACTATCAGCATCGGATGCAAATGGAGACTGTTAGTTTCACCACCGTAATTTTACTTTTAAAGTTAAGTATATGCACAGTATATAAAACAAGGAGACAGTGGTCAGAGTATTTGATATCGATATTGAATAAAATTTTTAAATAATATTACAATATTTCATTTAAGTGCCAATACCATATCCATTTATGGAATGATATTATAATAGGATAAATATTTATTTAATATTTATATTTTAAATTAATTATCAATTATATTCTTATTATTAATTACAGTACATTTTAACTTTCAATCAAATCAAGAGACTCATCTTTCATGGTAAGCAGATAAATCATATTACATATATATTAAGGGGAAAAAACCGATCAAAGTTCTCAATTTTTGCATCCACCATTGATCTTCATATTATTGTTTTTATGTAAAAGTATAAAATTGTTTTGGAAATGCCTTCCTTATAAAGCATTCTATAGTCACCAAAGCCTTAAAAATATAATCATTTATCTGAATTAAACATAATAACATAATTAAGCTAAGCAGACGTGTTAAATTACTTCCTAGCTAGTATTTTCAGTAGTCTTCTGAATGTACATTTGAACTTAATAAGGTCTAGCAAAATTTTGGAGAATATATGGTTGATTGAGATTAGCTTATCGTACATCGTCATACCGATATCCAATTTAGTGCTGATTTTTCATATTATGGTTTTCCATAGCCAGGTGGTTACCATGATGCGAAGGCCACAACAAGAAGATGTAAGCCCTCAGCAGCCGGCACCTCCCCCAAAAAAAAAAAAAAAAAAACACACACACACACACACACTAACGAATGAAAAACCGATCTCCCTTTTCTCTATAATTTAATTTAATCGGAAGTTATACTCGAAGATGGGTATTTGTATCGTGCTCTCTAAAGCGAATTGTTCATTTTGTTGGTGGACATAGTCATAAATCTTAATATATTAGATTAGAGCTTAACTACTAAATAACAACACATAAAATAAATTTAATGAATGACATTGCTTACAATTAATATTGAGGAGGACAGTTATAAAACGTTTTTTTTTTTTTTTTGTGTTGCCTTCTGCTTCACACAATACACAAAAATATGATTATTATATTTTGACAATCAAAGATGGGCGTTTAATCTCCCCGGAGAGGCTGTCGGGAGTAGGGATGTGCCATTGCAATGCAACCACTGTCATAAAGCATCGAACATTGGATGCTCCATGAGAACAGCCAAGAAAAAAGCTTTTTAACGTATTACACCACAGCTGGTAAAGTTTAATAAAGTAATTAAATTAATTGCATTAATCCCAACAAAGTGACCATGCCCGTTCATTATATCTGGGGTGACGTCCACTTTTAATCTTACATGAATGACTGCGAGTTGGGCAATTTTGATGATTACTCATTATCTTCGTTGTGTATTGAGCGACCATCAGAGGGGCTACATTTAAAAAGAATCATAAATTTTTGTCATGTGATACTTTGTTTTGTCATTAATCGCTTTTTCTAGATGCTTAAGTACCTGTGGGCTGTAGCCAGCTTCCACCTCAGGGAATAGAAAATTTTGAAAAATGAGTTTGGAAATCATGGAAATTCATAAAATCTCCCTCGTGTCTCCGTCTTTGAATGAGACAAGATGGCATCGATTTATAGAAATAAACAAAGGATTGTTCAACCAATCTAATCATTGGTTGAGGGAATGGGGAAAACAAAATGTAAACAATATTTTATTATAATATCTTATTGCTTTGTAAGTGGAGGCTTATGCAATTCGTTTGAAAAATCAGATAAAGAACTTTGAGACGGGTGTCCTCTTTTCTTTAGAGTGGAAAGCTGTGGGACACCTTGGTGCGCTGAGGGCCCCGCTATTGCCAAATTATTCTATGCTTTATTTTCTTGGATAACAATTATGATTTATATGTATCTCCAAAGGAAAGAATAATCTTGCAAAATTATTCTATGCTAAATATAAAAATAGATTATAGATTATTAGGCATCACTTGTTGGCTTTTTAGTGGCGGAAAGCGGACCAAGATTATTATTCACAAGTCAAAGCAAAAACAAACTCAATTTTCACCCACTTTCGCACATAAATTTTGCGGCATGACTTTCACCCGACTTGAATCTTCGCTCCAGAAAGGAAAATGTAAGCAAAAGAAGTTATCAATCTATCGAAGCTACAGATCTCTCCTTTTTCTAATTTTGTTGTCTTTGAAGAGTAACCCTATTGTTTTATCGTCGTGTCGAAGTGTTGACTACGGTAATTTACTCAATTCAGGTGGAGGGGATGTTGAGCTCGAGTCCGGATCTTATGCATTCTGTCGCGCGTGATTTGGAGCGCAACAGTACTTGTGTCGGGAATTTATTGAGAGGGCCGTAGAGCCCACAAAGCATCCCACTCATTAAAATCTCGATGCATGTCTAGCCACACATTCATAACGCATACAATGGCAGGTACCTGATCAGATTTCTAAGCTTCAAAGCGCTTTAGTTTAATGAATTGTGGTTGTCCTCAGAGCCCAGAGGCACAGACAAAGGCGAAAAAGGCTCCTAGCCACTTTGTTTAAGGAAAAATAAAGGTGCTAAACTGCTAATGCGAAATAAGGGTGACAAGAGCAAATCACATTTGGGCCTTCAGTTGATTTGGGTAGGGATGCCCAATTGAGTCGACTTGCTTCGTTAAGGAACAGAGCAGAAACAGTGAGTTACACTTAAGATTTAGGAATGCATGGACATTCAACGCTGCGTCGCGCATAGCAAAATAGGTGTGATGTGGGAGGGCAAAAAAACACAAAATAACAGCTAGAGAAATATATTAAAAAAAAAAGAATTTTCTAACGTGGCTGTGGGTTCAGCATGAATTCCGCAAATGATCTTTGATTCATAAACATGATATCAAAGAGATGCTACTATTGATATGTAGTGTTTTCTAACAAATGATGATACGTTTAAACCAGTAATGTCTGCCATTTCATGGGAAGACTTGCTCATGTTGGGGATGAACGGACTTTAATCTCTTAGTTGTAAACAGGAGATAGTCTTATTTCCTTCGAAATATTAAAAAGTTCTGTTCTCTACTTGGGCAATGTAAAAACTTTCAGACTTTAACAGTTAGCATGGTAACAACGGGCGTAACTGTACCTTCAATTAATAATTATAGCATTATTATACTTTCTCTTTCGCCTCCTTGCTTTTCTCAAAATCCTTTCAGTCGCTTCCTCCGCATCATGTATCAAGTTATTTTTATTGCCTACAAAAGGATAAAGGTTCATTTAGAGCCTCTCACATCAGTCTCTGGAACCAATATTTGTTGTATAAAAACTTTATCTGGGTCAATTGAACAATGCGAAACAGCATCGGAGCAAACCTTTGCATCCAAGGGTGTGCTGGAGGAAAACAATAATTTTACAACAAAAGCAATCTCCACGTATTCAACTTTCTTTCTATACACTTCATTTTATATCAGATAAATTAATCACTATTTCTCAATATAACCACTTGTGCTGCAGTTCATGCCCTTTCGCACAAGTTACAAACAAAATAATAGAATCGTATTTCAGTTAGAATTTAGAAACAACCCTGCAAATCAATTTTCATTGATTACCTGTTTCCTTCTCATTAATCAAGCAAGAAAAACCTCCATTAATATCCTCATCTGAATCAATCGTAATTATACATTCTTTTGCCTGCAGGACAAAATTGCATCTCAAATGGGCCATGAAAAATAAATGTCCAGAAACAGTAAAAGACGGGGATTCACTGTCAAGGGCACTAAGAAATACTAGTCAGTGCAACTCCTAATAACAAGGACAAATACCTTAGAAATACCAAAGTGCAGCAAAATCACTTAATCAATCAGAATGCATGTTGTCTACCTGAGCAACCAAAGCACCAAGGGGATGGCTGAAAGGGAATTAGAAAACAGGAACTACCTGTCCAACGCAAGAAAGTCGTTTCGGTTTTCGCTCCTCAAAGGCCATCCTCTTTTTGAGAGTAGTAAGCTCCTTTTTAACAGAAGTCCAACCTCCCATATCCACATTAGCAACTTGAATTGCTGGGACATTGGTTTCTGGAGGCACGGCTGGACTGAAATCAAAAGAAAGCTTTTACTATCGGCTAGATAACCTGAAGAATATATATTGAATTTGGACATCAAGTGGTCACATCTGAACGGAGACAATCGGCAAGAGAAGAAATGAATAATATAGGTAGTATATTTGTTTGCTAGTTGTTAAAGATAATAGTGAATGGAGACAAGAGAACAGTGCCATAATTTGTTTTAATGAACTACGATGAAAAAATGGGCGGCATGGACCGCATTTGGATGGACCTTTGTTGGGATTCACTTATTCACAGGACAGTGACAATGGATATCATTGACCTAATTTAACAGCACAAAAACCAACAGTAAGAAGTTTGAGTTTTACACACTTCTTAGGGGGCCTTAGCTTTCTCTGAGAAGAAACAGGGCGGCCACGAGGCTGCGGATTCACAAATTAAAAGGCCTCCTGAGAATTATGCAATCAAAAAGAAAAGAGCTGAAAAAAGTTAAAAGGGTCTTTGATTAAAAAGGATACAGCACCTTTTTTGACTGAACAAAAGTAGCAGGATGGCCACGACGCTGCAGGCTCACAAATTTAAAGGCGTTCTGAGAAATTTGCGCTCATGAAAGTAAAAAAAAAAAAAAAAAAAAAAGAAAGAAAGAAAAAGACTCAAAAAGAGCTACAGGGACTTCAATTAAGAAGAATAAGGCACCTTTTTTGAGGGAAAAGTGCCCGGGTTGCTCTCTTGGATGGGGGTCTTCATGCTGGAAGCGATTGCCTACAAAAGCAATGATGAATTAGGGGGCATCTCAGTAAGAGGTATAAACCTAAGGTGCCTTGCAAGGCAAAGTTCAAAGATCCTTTTTGAGAAAGAACAGTGGCCGGTTCAACCTTCTGCGTGGGGCTCTTCAGGTCACAAGCCACTGCCTGCAAAAACAAATGATAAATAAGAAAAGAATTTGAGCATGACAATATTTGAAATAGACATTTCAATTGCATTAATTTGAAAAAACTTGTTAGACAAAGTTTAAGCATTATTCAACCAAGGTAAAGAACAATCCAATTCATAATTTGCCAATAATCCCAAAAGCATTCTTGAGAATATAAAAATTCAGATTTATTAAATGTTGATTGCACATGCCTTCATCTGTTCCGTTAGGAAGCTGAAAAGCTCATTCTGCAATTTCAGTAGTGAAGCTTCTATCTTTTTTGGCAAGGAGGATAGCTCCAAGAAAATCTCCTTAAACTTGTCTTCATATATGTCCTTCTCCAGTTGATCAGATAGAGATTTCAGGCCACCATCAAGGGCAGTTTTGACATCTTCTTGTCCCTTGTTCTGGTGACAGTATCTCAGCTGCATTAGTTGTTAAACATCCATGACACTGAACAATCAAATAGCGCATAGAAGATCGCTGTTACCATCAGCTGCAGTGACTTATCTTGGAGAATCAACTTCTGGCAAATGCCTTCCACTGAAAGGGAGTTGTGAATTATTAAACTCCAACATAAAATCTTGGGATTTCATGGGATTGACACACAATCACAATTAATGAAAAATGGAAATTAAAAATCACTAAAATGGCATACAACGAGATCTAGTTTCCATGTTCCTTTTTCACAGACCTGAAAAATTATTGTAGATTAGAATGATACCACAGACTATCACCACTGGCATTTTTTTTTTTCCTTTGCTTTAGTTTATCTACAGCTTCTACTTTTCCATGTACTGAAGAATTAAATAACTCACCCTCCAGCAAGATTTCTTTGGATCCTCTATTCATTTGCATGATGTCATTCTGAACAGAATCCAAGTTTATTCCAAACCTGTTAAGTGAGGTTTCCATCAAGCCAATCCGACGTTCGAGTTCCTCACTAACCCGACCTGCACAATAAATAAAATTTTAGTATTCATGCCATAATACAACCAGCAATTATTTTTCGGATTATTTTTCGTATGAATATAATAGAAAGGTACAGAATGTCAAAAATGCCTTATCATTCTGCAATGAGGAAGCTTACATCTCTGATCTGGAGCAGAAGCAGGATTCCATTTGCGCACAACATGTGATGAAGATCTTATTGGTGTTTGGCTGTCTTCTCGTGTATAACTTGCTGGGGGTAAGCAAGAGAACTTCTTCACAGTGTTTTCTCGTTCTTGAGAACTTACTCTCTGCAAATAGAATATGAAAAGCCAATAAAATAGCACAATAACCTCCCAACTTAGAAAAAAAATTATATATATATAACAAGACCGAAATCAGATCCAACCTGTTCATTTGTCAAAACTTCATCGAGAGAAGACTGAGAAAGCTGAGAAAACATGCCAGGCTGAGATGACAGTCCCTGCGAAAATGATTGCTGCGATGCTTGTGGTCCAAATGATCTCCTTCACATTATCACCAAAATGTTTGCGTTATGCAATTCCCGTAAAATCGTGAAAGACAGAACTCAAATGAGACAGCATCGCCTTTTGTCCATAAAATCTCAATCGCAAAAAATTGAATATAAATCGCTGAACACCCAAATTCCAGCACAATAAATTTGTTACACTAGCTCTTCTTGTCTGATATTATCTCCGCGAAATTGTGGATCATTGGCAAGAACAAAAACAAATTCAAATGCAGAATTTCTGTAACAACGTCGATCACAAGCCAATAACAAAAATAAGGAAGCTGAGCTTAGTAAAAGTAAATCTCTATGATTAAAAAGTTTTTCCGACATTTTTTTGCGAGCCAATCAGACGCGCTGGTTAATCTTCAAATAATTAACTGAGGAAAAGTAGATCCAATTTTGAATTTAAAGAAAATTTTAAAGTAACCTTAACGAAACTAAAACAATAAAATCGATTTCAAATGAATGAAAATATTTACTAAAAGTTTAGTAGATAAGATGCATAGCTCCGATAATTACAATTTACTTCAGAGTTCGTTAATACAAGGGATGTAGAGAAAAAGTGTGAAACCTTGCGTGAGGAGGAAGGACAGAAATAGAGCTGAGATCGGTGGCTTTGTTGATCTTCAACTTCATTTCCTCCGACTTTTGAAATCGAAACCCTAACTCGACAGTCGATATACCGGAAAACTATGTGATTGTAGATTGACGAGCGGTGATTTTTGCTTAACCGATCGATGTTATCTTCCAGAGCCTTTTAATTTCAAATAAGGGTCGCGGCGGGAAGGGGGCTTGCCTATGCGTACGTCTTAATTTGGATTTGGCTTCGACGGATCGTATTCAATGTTTGTGCGCGCGGGCGGGTGTTATGGGCCAACTAGCCCATTTATTTTTCAAATTGAATTATTGGCCTTGTCTCACTCCTTGGACTTCCTTCCTAACTACGATTTTTTATTTTTACTTGAAATTTCTTGTGTTAGCGGCAAAGATTGTTTTTTTTTTTTTCCCCAATGTGTATATGTTAATTCAAAAAAAATTAAAAAAATAATTCTATTCGAAAATACAAGATTAGCCCTAGGAATGTATTGCATTTACATATCTAATATAGTGGTTAGTTTGACCTATCTATCAATCAATAAATAATCATAAAAATGATGGTCATCAAGTGTTGGCCATTGATTCTTCTACTTTTTCCCATTTTTTCTATTTGCTTATAACAACGGATTGTTAAATCCATGAATTTGAAATATTCGTAAATTTAAAATGAGAAGAATAGGACCCAACAACCAAAATCATTTGTTTTTTTTTTTTTCTTTTTCTGTCCCCGTTACTTCCACGTTGCTGCACGTAAACCAAATCCAGCTAATAGGTCCGCCGGCTTAAAATGGCAGGACTCAGTATTGCTGATCAATATTTGAGGACGACGTTGCTGCAATGTTGACATTCTATATAATATTCTTTGAACTTATTATTATGTGGTATCTGTGATAGTTTATTGCCTTTAAATATCTAATCTTTTTTTTTTTTGGGGGGGGGGGGGGTTTTAAGAGTACGATGTTAGACCTTTTCCTTATTTTCATTTACTGTCGCTGAATGATCAATAATTTGCATTTGAGGTGCTAAAATTTCAATCGTCAACTTTAGCATCCGCGCACGCCATTGTTCGCGGGTCAGCTCGCCATCAATCGTGGTTGAAAGACTCTCAAGGTTATGTGATAATTAATTCTTGGAAGACTGCTATAATCTTTATTAGTTTAAAACTCTCGTAACGTAGAAGGTAGAACCCTCAGTGTATGATCGATGAAGCGTAAACCAATAACAATATTTTAAAATAATTTAATATAATTTATTTGAAAAATAAAATAAAATTTTAGCGTCAACCGAAATCAACTACTGAACAACAAAGAATTGCGGGCATCTTAGCCGAATTGGCTGTGATTGTTTATTTATTTCTGAGTAATTATTAAATGCAAGCATCGTTCTTTTTTATTCCACAACACCCCCCCCCCCCTCTCTTCCGGCGGGACGGATGTTTGGCAACGGGTTTTTTTATTCCAACACGAGAAGGCATTAGTTCCAAATTTGTTTGGCGTTTGAATCTCACCCTGCAATTTTATGATACCTATACCGGCGAATGATAGCTACCACTACCCGACAAATCCCTTGATCATCGCAATTTTTAGATGGCCCACAAATACCATACAATTACAACTACCTTTTGATTTTTTCTGAAAGAGAAATTCTATATTAACTCCCTCATAATTAATATGGTTGTTTGTTGTGTTAAGATAATAAATATATACACGTTTGAATTATTTTTTTATTAAAATTTATTATTTTTTAATTTTTAATAAAGGACTGATTATAGATATCTTAAAAAATTTTACTTTAAGTTATGTATAAAATGATAAGGAATGTGTTGTGTGTTTAATAATTATTAATAAAATTAATTGTATTATTTTATTTTTTAATTGATGTATACATATGGTGTGAAATAAAAATTTAAGATAATTTTTTTAAAATATGTAGTATAATATTAAAGAATACAAATATCATACAATTATTTTTTTAAAAAAGAAATTATATGTTAAGTCACTCATAATTAATACGATCGTCTGTTGTGTTAAGATAATAAATATACACGTGTTTGAGTTGCTTCTCTACCAAGACTTATCGTTTTCCAATTGTCATCTGAGGATTGATTATAGGTATCTCAAAAAATTCAACTCTTAAGTTATGTACAAAATAACTAAGTATGTGTTGTGTGGTTAATAATTATTAAGAGAATTAATTGTATTATCTTATCTTTTAATTGATGTATACATATGGTGTAAAATAAAAATTAAAGATAATTTTTTTTTTAAATATGCAGCGCAATATTAAAGAATACAAATAATAATGTACTTATTATGTAACAAGTAATGTTAAAGGAAAAATAAAAATGAGAAAATGATGAGAGAATTTCACGCACACACACTCCACTCTCTCTTTCTCTTTCTTTTCAATACACTCGCTCTCATCCCTCTCTCATCCTTCCCTCTCCATCGTTTTTCCATACAGATATGGCATAATGACATCAAATTAACTTGTAGTACAAGCAACCAAAACAACAACATCGAACTTGTAACTGGAAACGTGTAACATTAATGAAGAAGGCCCTACCTCTTCACCCCCGGTGAGAGTCATGTCAAAGTCTATTCTCGGTTAATTGGATTGTAAATATGATTCAGGCTCGTTATGTAGAAAGTTAAGCCGTTTTAACCAGTTATCCACGGCCGTCAGAATTAGAAATTGTTTCACGAAAGTGTTTTCTCCGTTGAAAATATTTTATCTTTGGCTGATCCATTGTTTAGGCTCGTGATGTGCAAGAGCTACTGTTTATTTGCACGCCCCCCGACTTTCACGTGTCCGGCTGTAAGAAGCAGGGCATGAACCACGCGGTCATCAGTCAATCACAGGCCACAATACTGAGGAACCTTTACATATTTGGTCGTTACAAGTACTTGGTTACTGGCTAAAAGTTTTATTAATTTAATCATAATCTTGCAAAATTGCAACCAAATTATTATTACTTTTTTTTTGCGAGTAAACGCAGTCCGAAGAGCGTAAAAAGAAACCAGCCCATTTTCACTGTTGAAACCGATGAGCTGGACTTTGTCGGTAAAATAGAGAAGGATCAAAAGTCATTACGTAGCATATTCTTCTTCCTGTTTGGCCCACCTACTCCGTACGCATTGACCTTTTAGAGTTTTTGCTCTTACGCGTGAGGCGAAGCCGCTACACTGGTCCGCCTGCTAACCCCCGTCAATTCATTGCAAGAGAATTGAGTTAAAAATTTCTTTAATTTTCAGAACTACTGATGATTTTCTTTTTTCTTTTTATTTTTTATTTAACTAGTTTGTAACTATCTAACACTTAAATTAATTTTTTATTTAATATTTTTATAAAATTTATTATACATGATTAACTAAATAAAATTACTTTAAAATCATTCAATTGAATATTTATCAAACCTAATATGGATGACTTTTATTATCCAAATTCATGTGTCGATATTTATATATAAATTGTGGTATTATTTAGTAAAGACTAAAGAGACATGATAATGTCTTAAACCTATTTTAATTATATTATTTAGTTTTTGACCTTTAAGTAAATTAATGACAATAAATAAGTAAATCACATCGTAGGTGAGTTATATACACTTTTACTTGTTGTTTTTACAGTTGAGCAGAGATAAAAATTTATAAAAAGATGACATATTTATCCCATAATTTTTGTAAACTCACCCATTGTCAAACTTACCTCATTGTCAAGAAATAATTACAATAAGTTCATATTATATTTAAAAATTTAAATAAAGAAAAAGTTTGAAGATTTAATAAGAAGATTAAATACCTAAGCTATTGATATAAGAGCTTATATTTTTTAGGGTAATTTAGTCACTTTATATTATGAAGATAAAATAATAAAATAAAATTTATTTTAAAACAATCTTGATAGACAAAATACATAAATACAAACAATAAGAATAGGAATTTACTCGATAAATTGTCAAAACTTTTCGTCGATTTTTTTTATTTAAAAAATAATGTGAACTTATTTAATTATTTTTAAGAGTTTATCAATTAGATCCCAAACTTTTTACTTTTCACGGAAGGAGATGGTTTGTTTTATTTTTATTAATTAGATCCTTTCTAATGTTTTTCACAAATTAATAGCCCCACAATGTGTGATATTTGGGTTGGTTATAATTTCTGCAATTAATGCTGCCCTTGTATAGTTTGTCCTTATTCTGTGAAACGCGGAAAGCTTCTTATTCAACGAGTTTACCGAGGGGGGTAAAAAAAAAAAAAAAACCTTTGTACTGAACAATCGGGCGTTGTACGCCAGTAGGGGCAGGGGTTTTTAATTAAACACCCTAAAATAGTGTAAATTTTATTTAAATACCCTTCTCTCTCTCTCTCTCTTTTTTTATTTTCATACATATCTTAAAAAATATTTGTAAAGTGTAATATACTCTTAATAAATGCATCAAATCTACTGCTTCTCACTTTCTTCTCACACTCTAACGAAAACAACAAAATCTCACCGACTCTCTTATAATCTTTTACACAAATACAATAAGGTGCATTACTCATTACAATAACCCAATAAGGTATGTTAATATTATTGAATTTTAAGTTTTATATTTTTTAAATAACTTTAGATGTCTTTTTCACATTATGACATTCTATTTTCAATAATTTTTACCTCTTTTTTCTCATAGGTCAAAATATATGTAATGTAGGTTGTTTTATTATTTTCTTTAGCAAGATATTTTGTTGAAAAACATGTGTTTATGGAGAGAATGTTTTGATTCGTGTGTTTTATTCGAAGTCGTATACAACACATAGTTAGTCGTATAGGTTATATAATAATATAAGTTGTATAAATAATATAGTTATATAGGTTATGTAAGAAATATAGTCGTTTAAATCATATAGGTCATGTAAGTTATATATTTATTTATATATAAAATTCAATATTATTATTTTTATTATAAGTCTTGAAGGTCGTGAAAGTCATGTAATACACGAAAGTCGTTAAGGTCATGTATTACATGACAAGATCGTGTAATTAAGAGTGGTGTATTACATGACCTTAAATCATTTGTTGTTGCACAACCGAATAATAATATGCAAAGTTCATCAAATTTTCACCATTTTCATGAAGCAAAACAGTTGTAATGTTTGTTTTTTTCATTTGTTATGAGAGGCTCACAATTAATTTAAACTATTTTTTCAACATAAAATCCTAATTTTTTATTTTTTCCTAAACATTTAAAACACTATCAACTAATTGGAAAAAAGAGTTACTTACCTAAAAAAATTAGATTTTGGTGATTGTGTTGTAATAAATTAGCTCCCACCAATAATTGTGAAGCAACAAATCAGACTACTCATTCTCCAAACTCTATCTCTTCTAGTTCTCTAAATTTGATTTAATCATGTAAAATCGAATTTTTCAAACTCGGTTTACTCTTGTTTGACCTGTGTAAGCAATTTAACTTGAGGATACTTTAATAATTTCATGCTACTTTTAAGAGGATATTTATGAAAATTTTAGAAAATTCAGTTTTTAGGGTATTCAGAAAATTTTCTAAGGTTTACGGTGTATCTACTGCAATTGGCTAGAAGGTGAGGGACTTGCTAAAGAATAAGAAAGACTGGTGCGGAAATAGAATTCCCGTTAAGCTTCGTGGAGTCCTCTGGTAATTCTTGGAAACTTCATATTGAAGTAAGCAACACAGCAAACAACCAGCCACGGAGCAGAGACTTGAGACTATGAAAATGGATCCCACCATGGAATTGTTTATATGATTTCATAAATCCTTTACGGATGTTGCGGTCTTTCATTTTCTTGTTATATATTGTTTGTCATCTGAGCCAGAGACAAGCAATCCCTTTTGCGTCCATTCATTCGTCAAAAAGTATTTTCCCTTCTCCTTAAACTTATCGCTTTCGTTTATAGTTCAAAAGAGAGAGCTTTTGTTTCTCGATTGAAGAAATTCCAGTTGAGTTGTGTTAAATTTTGAGATTTGGGTTCAATCGAAGGGGAAAGATGGATTGTTGAGAAGTTGATTTCTTTTCTCAGCGTAAATTTGTTTCATAAAAAATTTTGTAATGGCTGTGGTGAGTCGTGTGCCAGCGATAGCACAAGTGGTTGATTCAATAAGGTGTCCTGACATTCAGATGGCTGCAATCACGTCCAGCAGAAGAGAGATCGTAGAGAAACCGGTGGCAAGTGTGATTGAAGATAAGATATATGTGGCGGTCGGAAAACAAGTGAAAGAAAGCAAATCAGTTCTGTTATGGGCACTGCAGAATTCTGGAGGGAAGAGAATTTGCATCATTCATGTTCACACGCCGGCAAAAATGATCCCAGTCAGTAAGTTTTTAACATTTAGGTGTATTGATTTTGCATTTTATGCATTATTGACTTTCGATGGACGTTGGAATTTTGGTTGTTTATTTTTGAGTTGTTAATAAGGTTTCAAGTTTACAGTCACTTGACTTGGATTTCATTGCTTTCAAAGTGGAAAAAACTACACGATGATGATGGTTTTTAGAGTTTTTACGATTTTAGCCTGAATTTCAGTTAAAAGAAACTGAAATTCTTGAAAGATTTTGCTCCAGTTAGTAGTTAAATATAAATGGACCTGGAATTCCAAAGTCAGCCTGAGAGCTAAATAGGAAAAATTGGTTCTAATCTGCCTTTTTTGCATGTATTCAGTGTTTTTTCTCGCTTGGGTTTCGGAATTCTTAGTTGGTTAATTCTGGTTGCTTTGATATGCAGTGGGCACAAAGTTTCCAGCAAGCTCCCTTGAAGAGGAGGAAGTTCAGGCATACAGGGTAATTGAAAGACGGGACATGCATAAGCACCTAGATGTGTGCCTTCTCATCTGTCAACAAATGGGAGTATGACTTCTTTTTCCTGTTTTCCTGTGCTTGTGATGCTTAATTATTTTTTAATTGGCCTGTTAATGCAAAGTACTGGGTATTCTATAGCTTAGCAGAAGTCATGACGAGCTTGAATTAGGCTGCAAACTCATTGCCATATAATTCTGAATTCAGAAGTTTCTTTTAGTATATTGAAAATTGATTAAACCGCGGAACTCTTTAAACTAATTTTGGCATTTAAATTTGGTGTTGTAGGTGCGTGCAGAGAAACTATATGCTGAATCCGAGTCTACTGAAAAGGGGATTCTTGAGTTAATATCTCAGTATGGGATCAGGAAGCTTGTTATGGGAGCAGCAGCAGACAAACACTACAAGAAGTAAGAGACTACCAAAGACATCATTATATTCATCTTCATCCATCCTCAGCTTAATTTAACATTCATGTTGTCCTCCAAAGGAAGCACTCTCACTATGCTGCAAGATATGAATTGCAAATATGTGATTGCTGACACTGATGTTCAACATTGCAGGAAAATGATGGACCTCAAGTCTAAGAAGGCCATTTCTGTGTGCCAACAAGCACCTGTTTCTTGTCAGATTTGGTTTATTTGCAATGGGAACCTTATCTACACAAGGTGGGCATTGCATGTTTGTTGTTAAAATGCTGGAAATATCCAGTGATTTGAAAATCTGTGAATGGTATGAAGATATCCATCTCTGATAAGTTTACAGAGTATGGACATCCTATATGTGGCTACTAGATGCTTAGAAAGTGATTTAGAACAGATTGTACTTGTGAATGCTAAAGAATATTTTCTTGTCATGAATGCTTTTCAAACCTTTGCTTTATACTGAGATCTGACTGTGAGTACAAATAACACATAATAGGGAAGGTAGCTTGGATGGAACTGATCCTGAGATTTCATCTCCATCACTTCAAGCAAGTCATAACACTGAACACAGGCATCCAAATTGCTTGAGATCGCAATCTGTTGTGCTGAGGTACAATAGACCTATGAAACTGACCAATCCAGTTCAAGATCTATTCCACAGAGTAAGATCTATGAATTTTGACGGAAATGTGGGGAATGTAATGACTTCTAAAGATAGTACTGGAGGGCTGTCATCTCCTGCAAGTAGGTCTGATGCAGAAGTTAGTTCTGATGAATGTGATCGAACAGCAAGGAGAAGTACTTCCCAGGACTCTCTCTCATCATGCTCCTCCAGAGGAGTGATTGATGTTGCTATGATTCCACTAATCAGGACTGAAGGAGTGAGCACACTGCCTCCATCAAAAGAGGATCTTCAATCATCACCTCCCAGTGTACTGGTACATTCAATGCACTTACCCACGAGATACAAATCCATGTAATGCATCATTTACATGTTTTGAAGTTTGTAACTTCAGATTATGGGATATGTGGAAGTCCATATCTTTCTCTTTTGCACGTGTATACCATATCGATGCATAGACCTGATCATTTTGTTTTAAATCCCAGTCAACTGTTTTTTACTGATCAATGGATGCTAGCAGGATGGAAGTGTAGATGATACTCTTTATGATCAACTTGCACAAGCAATGGCAGAGGCTGAAAATTCAAGGCGAGAAGCATTTGAAGAGGCTCTCAGGCGTGGGAAGGCTGAAAAAGATGCCATTGAGTCCATTCGCAGGGTAAAGCTTCGGGCATTTAGCATAAAACATCCCCGCTTTCTGCTCTGTTCCCTCCTTTGGCTCTTTCTTCCTGTGAAGATTTGTTTGTTGTCATATTTTGAAATTAAACATAGATATTTAGCAATGACAGAAGGGTCATCCTAAGGTACTGATGTTTTTGGAAACTGTCTGTTAAAGGTTGTTGGTGATGATTCTCTCTCTCATCCAAGCTCCAGAAGAACTTAGTATCAATAGGTGGGGGTGGTATTGAGGAAATTCCGCAAGAAAGCTGATTTTTATTTCCTGTGGAGTAGAATGTTCAAAATATCATACCCCCTTGATAATTCTGTCAGATGATTACCTTATAGTAGGGGTTTGACATTAAATCCTTGGAACATTTTTCCTGACTAATATTCCTTTGGCTCCAGCAGTCTCTGGTGAAAGGTTATAGGCTGTAAAAATCTTGTCCCAATTTTTATGTGAATATGAGGTTCATTTCATGATTAAGATTGATGGTCTAGACAGTCAAATTACATTTATCACTATATTACGTAAACTTGAAAAGTTTTCTTATGCTTATTCTCTATGATTGCTGACAATCTGCAGGCTAAGGCATCTGAAAGCTTGTATGCTGAGGAGTTAAAACGAAGGAAGGAATTCGAGGAGGCAGTATCAAATGAAAAACTGGAACTTGAAAGGAAGAAGAAACAGCAGGTTGAAGTCATGGAAGAACTTCGAATTGCCCTGGATCAGAAATCATTGCTGGAGAGCCAAATTGCAGAATCCAATCAGACAGCAAAGGAGCTGGAGCAGAAAATTATCTCGGCTGTTGAACTTCTGAAGAATTTCAAAAAAGAACGAGATGAATTGCAGATGGAGCGTGACAGAGCTGTCAAAGAAGCTGAGGAACTGAGGAAAAGTCGAAACGAGGCCTCAAGCAGCAGCCACATGCCTCAGTTTTTCTCTGATTTCTCTTTTTCAGAGATTGAGGAAGCAACTCATAACTTTGATCCTTCCCTGAAGATTGGGGAAGGAGGATATGGGAGCATTTACAAAGGTGTTCTGCGACATACGCAAGTGGCTATTAAGATGCTGCACTCTCATAGCTTGCAAGGACCCTCTGAATTTCAGCAGGAGGTAGGAGCCTATGAATCCTTTATATTTCATTTTAATTTAGTTGGTTCATTTATCTGAGTCTGCACCATTCATTTACCATTTAAGCAAGATAATTCTTAATTAACTTATTTTGATCATTAAATAGCTAGGAGATCTTAATTCCATGATAGAGGTTTTACATTACTTGTTTTTTGGTTGTCTCATCCCAATAGTGCATGCAAATTCCATCAACAATCCATTGCCCAAAATTATGTGTTAGTTTTTTAGTGCTATTGTTTCTTTTCTGCTGTTTAACAATTGCCAATGCAGTTGCCCAAGTTCTCTTATATTCTGCAACTTATTTTTGTGTGTTTGAACAAGTTGCTTCAATTCTGCAGCAATTATAGTTCACTATATGGATTAGTTAAATTGAGGGTAAATGCTAAGTTGCAACAATTGTACCTTACAGCACACACGCAATTGATGCAGGTCCCACCACTGCATTACTGTTGCTGTGTGTGGTTGTAAGATACAATTATTGTAACATAGGGGCTCCCTAAATTCAGTTATACATCAACAGTGCGTGAATAATTTTTTTAATATTATCATTACTTTTGATTTTATGATGATATTGTTATTGCTATCATTAAATATGCATGTTGATTATATATCAGGTTGATATTCTGAGTAAGATAAGACATCCAAATCTTGTAACTCTTGTTGGAGCCTGTCCAGAAGTGTGGACTCTTGTCTATGAGTATCTGCCCAATGGCAGCCTTGAAGACCGAATCAGCTGCAGGGATAACTCTCCCCCTTTATCTTGGCAAACTCGAATCCGCATTGCCACTGAGCTATGCTCTGTCCTTATCTTTCTTCATTCTTGTAAACCTCACAGCATTGTGCATGGTGATTTGAAGCCTGCCAATATTCTTCTTGATGCCAACTTTGCTAGCAAACTTAGTGACTTTGGTATCTCTCGCTTACTATCTCAAAATGAACTTTCAAGTAGCAACACAACGCTGTGTTGTAGGACTGACCCTAAGGGTACATTCGCATATATGGATCCAGAGTTTCTCGCATCGGGGGAGCTTACTCCAAAGTCAGATGTTTACTCATTTGGAATTATTTTATTGCGCTTGTTGACTGGGAGACCAGCTTTGGGGATAACAAAGGAAGTGCGGTATGCATTGGATAAAGGAAAACTGAAAAACCTATTGGATCCTTTGGCCGGAGACTGGCCGTTTGTCCAAGCAGAGCAGTTGGCTAACTTGGCCATGAGATGTTGTGAGATGAACCGAAAGAGCCGGCCAGAACTTGGAAAAGATGTGTGGAGGGTGCTTGAACCAATGAGGGCTTCATGCGGAGGATCAATATCATACCGATTGGGTTCTGAAGAGCGCTGTGAGCCGCCTCCATATTTTACCTGTCCCATTTTCCAGGTGAGTTTCATATGTTACTGTAGCTGATTTGTCTGAAGGCTGAATTTTCTCTTAATATAATATATGTTTAATACTATGAGTCCCTGTGATCTTTTCAGTTACTTAAATGAGATTAATGTGTTATATTTTGCTTAAACCGGCAGGAAGTAATGCAGGATCCACATGTAGCAGCTGACGGATTTACGTATGAAGCAGAAGCATTCAAAGGATGGCTTGACAGCGGCCATGAGACTTCGCCTATGACAAACCTTCCACTTGCCCACAAAAATCTCGTCCCCAACCATGCTCTTCGTTCAGCAATCCAAGAGTGGCTGCAACAACATTGATACGGAGGTTATTTTTAGTCTTGTCACATATGGTCGTGGGGAGAAGCTTAGATTAGTCGTGTCTCATCTATACAAACACCCCTTTTCTCTTAGGCAGTATTTGTTCCGATTGTACATACAGACGCTCTATGTTTGTATAATGAATTTGGTCTATATCTATTACATGCACGTACTGAATGATTGTTGTGCAGAAGGTGACATGGAGGGTATATGTATATATAAATGTGTGTGTGTGTGTGTGTGTATTTGTATGTATGTATGTATGTATATATATGTATATAGATGTAGTGTTTCGGTTAATCAATCACTTTTAAAGGGAAATGATTGGATTTAACTGGAAATAACAAATAGGTTGTTCGGGATTAATTGATTTCGATAACTCAATTAACTATCTACAATAATATTATTAAGAGTTAAGTTGAAATTCATTTGAAAATCCGACATTTAGTTTTGATCTTACAGCTCGCGCTGTTCACATTGTCTTGACAATTATGTCCTATTTTGTGTGAAAGTATAGTAATTGAAAAATTGTCATGATCATAGCTTAATTAATAAGAAGCTAATGCGATGAGATGATTAAATTGAGCAGAACATATAAGGCTGCGGCATTAAAATATAGTTCTTTTAATATTTTATATAATTTAAAATCAAAGTCAAATGTCATTAAAGCCTATTTAAATATACGATTAACATAATATATCAAAGTTGAAAAAAATTTTAGAATACATTTTAAGTAGTATAATTAATTGATGTATACATGATATCTAAATAAGTGTATATATGTCATAATATTATTGACTTATTGTGTAGGTGACTTGGTGTCTTAGATGTATTATAGAATTTCTTTAAAGTCAGAATATAAATAATACTCAAGGTAATAATAAACTCAATGTCCATCATATAATTAATTAACCAAATTTTTTAACATACTAACTTCTTACATGTATGATCACCGAAAGTTTATATATTAAATAGAAAGGAAAAGAGAGAGAGAGAGAGAGAGAGAGAGAGAGAGAGAGAGAGAGGAGCCCTAATAGCAAGGAAAGATCGGTCTTTAAACCACAGCAGTACAACACAAGAAAATAAACGTGAAGATGGTTATGATGATGTGGTTTTCCCAAATCCAAAATGGACCTCTTCCTCTCACCAGTGGCCAAAATTCCAGGATAAATAAGGGAGTCCATTGCCACTTAAAATTGGTGCTAGAATTATTAACAAGTTTGCTACTACCGTCACTTTGAATGCCACCACTACCGCCCTACCAGCGCATGCCCCAGACAAATTTTTGGTTGTCTGGGCAATGTGGATGCCAGTGCCAGTGCCACTGGCCCCGGGCCTGATTTGGGTGGGTGGGCACAGCCTCTTTTCGCAGTAACAATGGGGGGAAACTGCAACGTGTTTTGTACCATTATTGTGGGGTGGGCCATAGAGGATCAGTGGGGTATATTCAACTTTGTGTTCCGACGTTGATTTTCGCACTTTCGGCACGTTCCTGTTTGAAGATATTTGCATGTGCTGGGATCCCGAAGGACTGCAATATGAAGACAGTGGGCGCAAGGCTATTTAAGAACCCGCCCAGGATTGTCGCTGATAGCATGCTTAGCACGGTATGACTCTGCATGTAACACAGCTAATGGGGCGCTTCCACGCGTTGCAGGAGAGGGAAAAGGCACGCGAAACTCAGCTGATGCAACGCCAATGTGGACTTAGCTGTTAGTTGCAGAATCTGTAGTTTAGCTGAGTCCTGATTTACAATGTTCCGAATCAGACGTTGCCTTTTTAACACCGAATTGCCTTAAAAGTCATGTCGGCATTAATTTGTAACTTCGGTATAGTGGAAGCAGCAGCTCTGGCAGACACCATCAATCGCTAGAATAAATGGATACCATTAATGCTGTGTTTATTTTCTGAATTAGAGAATTAAAATTTAGAATCGAAATGATTAATATCGTTTATTTCATATAAATAGATTTAGAATGAGAATGAGAATGATGGGACCTATTCTTTTTTAATAATGAGAAATGTGAGATTGATTCTCATTGGAGGAGGTGTTAATCAATTTTTTATTTTTAAAACTCTCCTTATTGTCTCCAACAAAATTATTAAATTTAAAAAATATCCTTATTTTAAACCAAAAATATGAATATCAAAATTTAAAAAAAGGCCAAATCCTTAGCTCGTCTTTTTCTCTTCGAAGTTGGGTGCTGCTATTGGTCATTGGCCTTCGAATCGGCTGCTGACATCGTTGCTTCTAAATTTGTCGGCCGTTGTCATCCCAATCACTCCTTGTCATTGGTTCTAAAATCGTCGGGTCCTCCTCGTTGGTTCTAAAATCATCAGTCCCAGCTACTCATTATTTTTGGTTTTGCGGTTGTGCTGAGTTTCGTTGGTTTTCAGCTTTGCCATTCATCTTTGCCTACCATTTACCGCCAATCGGAAGCTTGTCATCACCATCTTCACTGCTATAGGTATGAATAAGATGAATTTCACCGATCTTCATCATTTTCATTTTTTATTTTTAATTAGTTTTGTTCTTTTTTGTTGTTGGAAATGGAATTCTTTGTCTTAGTTTGTCATAATTGGTTTTGTTTATCTAGAAAAAGAATTCTTTGTCGTTGTCACCATACATGATTTCCACATTGTTCTTCTTTTACGATTTTTCTATAGGCGGTCATAATTGCAAGAGTGATATCAAGTGTATCATGTTTCAGTTCATTGGAGTCTTGACCTTTTGTAGATTTTGGCATTCATTAATGATCATGTCCTCCTAACAATTTTTGTAATAAGTATCTTAAATCTTTCACTTAATTCCTAAAAATTTTCTTTAGCAAGTTATGTCTTTTGTAAAATTCTGTTCTATGAAGTTTCTGTTCCCTTTCCAGGTAATATCTATCTAGAATCTAACATTACCATTCAAAACAAGTTCAAAGAGTGAAATGGAATATGTCATCATGTCAACATCAAGGAAATCATACAGTCAAGCAAATATAATATGGTTCAGAAAACACCCAATATCAAGCAAAAATGAACCCATATTAAAAGAACAGAGTAAATTCAAGCAGGTCCTACCAGCTCTTCCTCAGCATCAAAGAACTGAACCAACAGCAGTTCACCAAGCAGACAATAGCATAACTTTTGTGTTGAGCAATTGCTTGTTGTTGATTATAATTTTTCAGCATATGGTGGAACGTAACAATTTTCCTAATGGCTTTTAGTCTACCTTTCATATCTCTAAATACTCCAATATCACATAATTTTAAAGCCTTGTTTTAAAATTTGTTCTATGACTTCGCCTTCATCACATAGTCTAACTCACACATCAACTATCAGAGCCAAAAAATAGCAAATAATCAGTGATCTAATTATTCAATAATTTTATATAAATTAATTAGTAAAAAAATTACGTATAAGATTGAAAATATTATAATTGTTTGTTATTATAGTTACTAATTTAATATTATTTTTTATTAAAAATTATTATTATAATTATTATTTTAAATAATATATTAAAACAAATTTAATAATAATATAATTAATCAATAATAATAATTTTATTTTTTTATTATTTTTTATAATTGTTTAATATAATAATAATAATAATAATAATAATAATTTATTAATTTTATCATCCTTAATTTAATCATTGTAAGCAACAAGGGGTATTTTTAGTAATTTGAAACAATATATTCCGATTCCAAGATAAAATAAACACATCAATAAGAATGAAGTTAATTCCGATTTCGATTCTAATAGTTTAAGTAAACAATTTATTTTGATTCATATTTCCCATTCCCATTTCAACTCATTCACGTTCCAACCCATTCCGATTCTAATCTATTCTCATTTCAATTTAGTAAACGCAACATAATTATATTGCGAATTATTGTAATTTTGTGATTATCTCAGTATATTTAAACCCCGTGTAGGTCACTAAATATTCAAGTTGAAATCCAATGTTATAATCAACAAGCTAGTTACTTAGCTACAATCTCATACAGCTCTAGGCATATCCAATTAAGGCTTAGGAAAGGTTTTAAATGTATCACAAACCCTTTTTGAAAGATTTTAGAGACTTGAATTCAAATCCCAATAGCTATATAATTTTGTTTCTTTAGATATTTAGTTCTCAAAGACTCAAATTCTATTATTTTATTTTAAAATTTAAAAAATAATAACAATAGATTATTTATGTTAACTATTGGACCACATTATGAACATTAAAAAAAATTAAAGTATCCCTAGTTATATTAAAAATTTTGACTAAACTCTCTCAAATTTAAGAGTGTAAGTCCGCTACACCTCTATGGCCCAATGTATGTCTGAAGTGCGCGGAAACATACGATTGCTGTGCATGAATTTATCGATCGTCTGCAAATTGAAAAGCTAGGAAAGCTCCTAGCCTACGTACCTTTCTGCAATGTTTTATAGATTATGGACGTTCCTAATTCTATTTCTGGCTACAAGATGCTAAAAAGGTGATTTATCGAACAGCTGGCTTGTACTTGTAATAAAATATTGCTAAACAATTAATAGCTAGGCTCCGGTGATCCGAGTACCGTAATGCAAATACCATATGTAATGGGGAGGGCAGCTTGCATTGTATTGCACACATAAAATTGATGCAGACCTTGCATCATCGCCATTTCAAGCGGAATAAAGTGAAAACATTGAAACCGGACAGCTAGCCATCTAGTTCACCGGATAAAACGATAGCTTTGGAGGTGGCTACAGTAAAAAAGAAAAAGAAAAAACCATCCGGTCAAATGCCGATTAAATTATATTGATCCCTGTAGTTTCAGCAGGTAGGGGTGGCGGCGCCGGTGGCGCCGGCACAAAAGTTTTACACAACTTCCCATCTTCTTGTGCATTACAATAAATGGCCTTTGTTGAGTTATATTTACAGTTCAATCGAAACAATGTGAACATCTGATCTGACCAGCGACTGACCCCCTTCCTTGTTATTTGTTTTTTCATGTCTTAATTGGATCCCAAGCTACGATAAATATGTGTTAAGAAAACATTAAGAATATATGCTTTTCATATATGTTTATGTTTTAAAATCAGTTATGCTAGAATAATTTTAAAATAAAATATTTATTTATAATCGCATAATTTAATTTATAATAAATTTTAATTATTTATCATATTATATATATATATATATAAAATTAAAATTTTATATTTCATTATAAATTCAGTTTACCATACCGTCGCCGTTTAGTTGCGTGATTGAGTTGACATATAAATCTTGTCCAGCTTGTACGGTCTGTGATAAACGGTACAAGTTTGATTTCTTCAACGATTGATTACATGCATGCCTGCAAGAAGTAACAAACTCACTTGACACGAGCTCCATTTTTTAACGAAAACATCACATAGTCAAACGATCTCACGATGACACATTATTGATGATTTGATATCATGGTCATTAGAGTTGACTTTTGATTCCTCCCGGGGGATGAAAATAAAAGGAAATAATCCAATGAGGTCGATCCCATCTTGATCATACCAGTAGCTCCCAACTCTTACCATTGATCAAATCCATCCTCCCACGTGTAAGACCAGACCACCAGCAAGTGTGATGGTGTGGTGGATGCCTGTGTGAGTGAAAAGTTGTACCCATGCGCGGGCCGCTCCTTTGTAGCTTCACTGCCGTATCTTTAAAGAAAGTTCATTGCTTAGATAGGACTCATCTCACTCTGTCTAACACGTGGCACGATATCATTGCATTGGCTCATTTCAAGCGGAGCAAAAAAGTATGACGTAGCGTATGGAGCCAGCAGTTCTCTAACACGTGTTGTTCTCAATGAACTCGACCTCAGTTAATAACAACCAAGGAATTATCTTTATGCCGCCCTTATCTGTACGGTCCATACGGAACTTTAACCTGGTTAGCCAGTGTCCGGTTACCGTCGTACAGATATAAAAAGAAATAAACGATATTGCGCCACGCGCTTGCACTTTTGTACAACAACTGCGGGCGAGTGGTTGGCCTTTTCACTGTTTTGGGGTGCGTGTATCCGATCCTCTTTCACTGATATTTCCACGCCTCGCGATGTAACTGGTAGGTATCTGTACACCACTTATTCTTTAAGTTGTAGTTTCGTTAAACTTGTCAATCATTCACATCTTGTAATCTGTTTAAACTTATCAATTATGGGTTATGTCATCGGTAAGAGATGTTACTATTTTGTTAACATAATAGAGTTTGCATTTATTTTAAACCCAAAATAATTTCAATTAATCAAAAAGTATTATTAAGCTTTGCTTTTACTTAATTTTACATGTAGCTTTTTTTAACCGTTACTTATTACAAATATTTTGCAGATACATAAATCGCGCACGGTTCCCGCCAATCAAATCCACAGCCTTTAGACCATAAATTACACGCACAGATTACGCGCGTACAAATACAATGAGACAAGGGAACAACAGTTAACAAACGGCGTGCGTGCTTTTCATGTCCGAAGGCAACTCCTCGAAACGACAAGGGTAGTAACGAAGGAGGTGGGAGGGTCACCGATATTTTGGTCTTCCTGAGCATTTCCGCTTTCAAAAATTTTCTTCATTTCTAAAAATCCAAAACCCTCCTCCTCGTTTCTGCTTTCACCAAAAAAATTAAAAAAAGAAGAAGAAGAAGAAGAAAATCCCTAGGTATTTGCTTTTCGCTTTTTAAATGGATACAAAGAGAGTAATAAATATTTTTATTTTTATTCTGGTTTCGAGTCCATGCTTGGGGTCAGCGGGTGACATAGTTCACCAAGACAACAACGCGCCAAGGAGGCCTGGTTGCGATAACAATTTCGTGTTGGTGAGTAGGCTTAGTTTATGTAATTTTTCAATTTTCTTCTTTTCTCTTTTTTCTTGAATCGCTTATGTTTTTAGATTTTTGTTGTTACCGTTTGGCCACCGAGGAAAGTGAGCAAGTGACTGGAGAGGGGAAAATTAGTAGTTCAATTTTTGATTGTGAACTGAGTAGAGTGTAGAAGTAGCTGTTTAGGCTTACTTGAGTTCAAGGTTTCTTGTTCAATTTGGGATCATTTTCAGTTTTTAACTCTTTAGGCCGTTTTGCTTCTAGATTTCAGGAATATGAACATGTTTTAACCGCATTTCTGTTGGTTTCTGAGAAAATTGGGGTACGAGGAAAAGAAAATGAAGATTCTGTTGTTAATACTTAATGCTGTTTACAGAAATGCGGCGAGAATTTGGCTGAAATTTCAATTAAAAGCTTGATTACTGGGGGGATAATTATTTTACATTTTGGTGTTGTTGGAAGATGGTTTCTTCTTCAATTCAAAGGCAATGATTAGAGTCAGTTTATGATTGATTTGATCAATTGATCAGGTTTTGTTTTATAGGTTAAAGTCCCAACTTGGGTTGATGGTGTAGAAGATACTGAATATGTTGGTGTTGGTGCTCGTTTTGGCCGTACATTGGAAGCCAAGGAAAAAGATGCTAGCCAAAACAGACTTGTGCTAGCAGACCCTCCTGATTGTTGTAGCAAACCAAAGAATAAGGTTTTCAATTTTGACTCATTATTATACTCTTGCTACTAATGAAGTGTGCTTTGATTTAATAACTAGCTTTGTCATTTGGCATCTAATGTTTGCTGATAATTGTTGGGTGCCTTGCCTTTCTATAGCTCACGCGGGAGGCCATTCTGGTGCACAGAGGTGGTTGCAGTTTTACAGCCAAAGCAAATTTTGCTGAAGAAGCTAATGCTTCAGCCATCCTCATAATAAACAATAAAACAGGTATCTGAATCTACTTTCACTTTCTCCTGGTATATATTTTGAACTGCTTGTCTAACTCTCTGTCCAACAGCTGTCTCCTATTCATTTGTTGGCTACCTGTTTAATCTCCTAAAGGTTTTCTTGCAACAGCCAGATGATTACTCGTTTTATTTTTCCGGTATTGGCTGATGGATGAAGACTTTTAGAGGACATAGTATTTACCTCTTTAATTTGGAACAACATATGCAGAAATTCATATCTTTGCCAATGACTTAGTGTCTCTATTTCTCCATTAATATCCTGCTCTAGATCTTCAAAAAGGTTCAGTGACCAAAAATAGAGAACTCTAGTAGACCTATTTTCTTAGAGATTAAGCCATTCATGTACTCTTCTGTTCATGTTGATGATGCCACTTTGCTTCCATCTTCTGTTCCTTGAGTAATGCGTCAGTGCTAAATTGGATGAAACATTGACACAATCGTTAACAATAGGGAAAATGATTAATGGTGAAGTGAATAGCATACAGAATTTATTAAGATAAGCACATTTCTATGTTTTAAATTGAATTTTAATGCTGCAGAACTTTTCAAGATGGTTTGTGAACCAAATGAAACCAATGTAGATATACGCATACCTGCTATTATGCTCCCTCAAGATGCGGGTGCTAACTTGGAAAAGCATATAAAGGACAACTCTGTAGGTATGTTTTCCCTTATTTTGGACATGCCTTTGAAATCAGTCTTGTTGTTGGTATGGTATGATGCTTCTGTTGACAGACACCTTTTTGGATTAGTTTCCTTGATTAGTAATGTGGATCCAGCATGTTGATACAATGGGTTTCTATTTCTTACTTATTTGGGTGCCTATCCCCCTTCTCCAGTTTCTGTGCAGTTGTACTCTCCACGCCGCCCTGTAGTTGATGTTGCTGAAGTTTTTTTATGGCTTATGGCTGTTGGTACTATTTTGTGTGCTTCTTACTGGTCGGCATGGACTGCCAGAGAAACAGCAATTGAGCTGGATAAGCTATTAAAGGTTGGCTTGTGCACTTCCACCACTAATTGTTCGTCTGTCTTTATGAAGGATTCTTCTTGTGCGGACATGAATTCTTGTGAAATAGACAATTTGACTCTTTATATCAATATGTGGACCCATGCTACTTTGCAGGATGGTTCAGAGGAATTTTCAAACATGGAAGGTGTTAATTCCAATGGCATTGTGGACATCAACATGGCATTAGCAGTTTTCTTTGTTGTGATTGCCTCGTGTTTCTTGGTTATGCTTTACAAACTGATGTCGTTCTGGTTTATTGAGGTTCTGGTGGTTCTATTTTGCATTGGTGGGGTTGAGGTACGTCGGTATTACAAATTCATTCTTAGTTCATTTAGACTAATGTGTGTCACTTTTGCAGACCATCTACAAACTGACGATAAATTATTTGATTAACAATAGGTTTTATTGATATTGTATTCTTTTGCTCTCAATTTATTTAGTGCAGTTTCAATTTCTGATGATTCCATTTCTCTCCTTCCTGCAAGAAGTTTTGCTCACCACCCCCCCCCCCCAAAAAAAAAAAAAAAAATATATATATATATATATTAAGACAAAATTTTTTTAGAACAAGTCCTCTATCTTTTTCAAGATATTCATTTGACTGATTTCCAGTCGATAAGTAGTTCTGAATTTGTCTCTAGTATCATGC
Source organism: Aegle marmelos (assembly GCA_030449875.1). Taxonomy (NCBI): domain Eukaryota; kingdom Viridiplantae; phylum Streptophyta; class Magnoliopsida; order Sapindales; family Rutaceae; genus Aegle; species Aegle marmelos. The sequence continues at coordinate 2,151,712 of JASUUL010000115.1, forward strand.
AATGGACTCTCACTTGTCAATAATCATGGTTACTGTTCTTCAGGGTATTGCTAATTTTGTGAAACTTTGTAGTTTGTGTGCAGAACCACACAGTTTGTCTCAAGTGTCATGCAAAATATGTGCATTTCATACACTTTTGTTGTACCAAAAATTAAGTACAGAGATTTGCGTTAATTTTCTAATGATATAGGCAAAAGGACACGAAAAAAATAAATATCTTAAAATGTTCTACTAATAAATTGTAGAATGACATGTGCCATGACCCAAAAAAGTATCCAAGAAGTCCAAATTTATTTATTAAAATAGGACATGGAGCAGTAGGCCAGCTTTCCTGGATGCCTCCATGTTTATGGACAATTAGTGAATTAATTATTTAAATGATTGGCAAAACCCTCTTTTGTTTTCTATTTGAGTCTACTGTTTCGAGCATATGACTAAGATTAATTGGTTGCAAATTGTTATCTTTCTTAACCTTCTTTTGTAATGTATGACGAACATTGTAATCTTTTCCTGCTTTCAGGGCCTACAGACTTGTGTGGTAGCATTGTTATCATGGTATGCTTATTCCTCCTTTTGTATATGCTTTTTCCCCCACCCCGATTTTGTTGCTAAAGGACAATTATCTCTGTGAGGAGTAGGAAAGTTGGATTTTGACATTATTTTGTCCAAACATGGTCACAATGTGTGGCAGAACTTTGCATGTCCGTGAACACCAATTTATTCATTACCCTACATGGGGTCTTTGCATTGTGCCATTATAATAACTGAACAACTATTGTCAGAGTATACAGTCATTGCTATTCCGGACCTTGAAATCTGTCTTGCTCATGACTGTTGGGAGTATTTGAAAAAATGATGAGTTTAACCTTATTAATGTTATAACCTACAGAATTAACATCAAATGTCATGCATAGTACTTAGAGATGCCGGTGGGTTTTTATCAGGGGCAAAAAAATATTTCTCATTATCTCTGAACTTAAATTGTATGTGCTTTGAGGATTACATAATATTTGAGCTGTTTTACTTTATTGAAAATAAAAGATGGTAGAAAAGCTTGCTTTCTCTTGGTCTCTGTTCTTCTTCAATCTTTTTATCCACAGGTTATAACAAATATGGAACTGACAACTAAACAAATATAGTTTCAGATGGTTTCAACATGCTGGAGACTCGTTTATCAAAGTACCATTCTTTGGAGCTGTCTCATATCTAACATTGGCTGTTTGTCCGTTCTGCATAGCATTTTCTGTTGTTTGGGCTGTTTATCGCCGCATATCGTTTGCTTGGATAGGTCAAGACATCCTTGTAAGACAGATTTTTATCAGTTAACATAATATCTTATTCTTCTGTGTTTCTCCATTTTTTTGAAATTTCATAATTTCAGCAATGAACTCGACCCCTCTCCCATTCTGAACCCCTTTTTACACTTAGTTATTTCCAATTTATTGTTGCAACTCCCTATACAAAGAGTGCAGCCTCTTTTCCTCTGTGCAGTTTATGAATCAACCTATTAATTTGCTTAGATATAGTATCCAAACAAGATATGAACCATTGTTTGATAAAATATGATATAGGCAAAGTAAATCTTGTTTCTTTTTCTGAGACCATAACAAAGATGAAATTTGGTAGGCTACCATTAAGAAGACTTTTTTTTTTTTTTGGGGGGGTGGGGGTGGGGTGGGAAGGGCATAAACATTTGTTACATGGTTAATGGGATGTTAAGGATTAACGCTCAATCAATATGTTAATCTGATGTCATATTCTTTCCTTGTATATTCACGGTGGCATGCAAGCTCACATGGAACCAAGGCTCACCTAATAGGAAAAAAATTTCTGATCTTGTCAGAGGAGTCTTGTTCTCTGGACTTGTGAATACATAATCTGTCATGGACCCAAGTAAAACACATCTTGGGTTAATACCAGATAATATATATATATATACATAGATAGATATATTTTCAAGGTTTGGATTGAGATGAGAAACAACCTCACCCACTATAAATGAACCCTTGCCTCTTATTATTACTCAAACTCGGGTGATCATGGGTGCAAAGTGCATTTATGGCCAACCAAGCTAGGCCCAAGGGGGAGATTGGTACTAGAGATCTTAGTTCTTTATCTACTTCTTTTCAAGGCAATATTTTCTAATTTATAGTCTAGTACTGCTCCAAACCAATGGCTTTGTTACTCCCTCACTATTATTCATTTTGAATTTTTTTTTCCCATTGCTTGATTCAGGGAATTGCACTAATGATCACTGTTCTTCAGATTGTTCGTGTACCAAACCTCAAGGTGATGATTCAAACTCATTTAGTCCTGTTTAGAAATATGTGTTTTATTATCATGTTTGATCCTTTCTTGAGAGTATTTGACAATTCTTTAATGTACACACCATATATATATATGTATATGATTTTTTGCGGCTTTTAGATATTCAATTTTTTATAAATATCTAGCTTCAAATACATGAATATTTTATCAGTGTCTTGAGAAAGGTTATATTCCATTATTTCATTTGCATATGATATATACAAACAAATTGAAACCATGCATCCAGAGAATATAATGATTTAATTGTGTATATGATGCACCAAACTTACTACAGTGATTGAACAAATGTGCTGAATAATGCTTTTTGATTATTTTTGTTTTGGAAAAAATAATTGAATCAGGTTGGAACAGTTCTTCTCAGTTGTGCTTTCTTGTATGATATCTTCTGGGTGTTTGTTTCTAAATGGTGGTTCCATGAGAGTGTAATGATAGTGGTGAGTAATTTTCAGAAATTCTGTTGTGATATCTTAATCCTGTATATCCCCTTTCTAGTTAAATTTATCTTTTTGTGTTTCTTAGCAAAATATCTTAATCCTTTAAAAAATATATGTTCATTTCTGAAGGCTTGGTACCCAGATTGATGTTCTCTTGTTTCTTTGTTTATAGGTGGCTCGTGGTGATAGGAGTGGAGAAGATGGTATCCCCATGTTATTAAAAATCCCACGATTGTTTGATCCTTGGGGTGGCTATAGTGTAATTGGTTTTGGCGACATTATCTTGCCAGGACTGATCGTGGCATTTTCACTAAGGTCTGCTGCTGTCACATAAATCCATAGTATGTGTACTCTGAAAGTGTGTCATAGGACCTAGGATGGCCCTGAGCGTAAAAGACTGATTTACCCTATTAAGAAAGTTAGTTTGGGGTTATGATGTTTCATTTCTTTATAAGATTTGCCTTGTTAAATTATTAAACAATTGAACTTACGATTCCACTATGGCACTAACCACAAGAACTGAACTCAACTGGGATCAGGGTAGAAGAGGAGCCATTTACCTTTTATTATTTGCCTAGTATTATACTATTTTGCAAATTAAGTGATTTATGGGCATGGCATATAACTTTTGGTGGTCTATCTGTCAATCAAATTATTGTCTGGTTCCATTCTTGATTATGCTTTGTTTTGTTTCAGGTATGATTGGCTGATGAAGAAAAATTTTCGTTCAGGATACTTCGTTTGGGCAATGACTGCTTATGGTTTAGGTATGTGAAAAGCTAAATTTGTGAAACCAGACATTGTTATTCCATTTACATATAAAGAGAGAGTAAAGCTTTAAAAGCCTGCACAATTGGTGCAGATTTGTGAGTGTGGGCACATTCCCATTTGTACAGGGGGAAATAGTATTCTAGATGTCTCATCAAGTGATCATCAATGGGAAAGTTAATTAAGCTTGCACAATAACTTCTCCTCCTTTGCAAAGAAAAGAGAATTGTTAAAAACAACCTGGCAAAGTCTTTTACCAGTTCTTCTCAGTGTTTTAATCTGGACCGCAATCAAAAACCAAATCTAGTTATGGACCATCTGCAATGCTGATTACCGAAGATTAATGATGATATATAAAGAACTGATGCTCCCAACCATTTCTATGGATTTCTCTTTTCATTTTTAATGGTTTTTTGGGGTGTATGTGTGGGGCAATCTTTTATGATAGTTGATGTACTTCGAGTAGAAAATTCTGAACACTTGTCCAGAATAAACATCCATAAACCTGTTGTTCTAACCCTCAACCTATTTCATATATTATAATTAAGTCAATTGTATTGTAGCCGTGAATTGTCAATTGTCACATGTCTGAATGACTCTTGCTTTGCAGGTCTCCTGATTACGTATGTGGCATTAAACCTCATGGATGGACATGGCCAACCAGCATTGCTTTACATTGTTCCATTTACACTTGGTAAGTGGTGCTATCCTGAGAAAGGTTTATGCTGGCATATACAGTGTGAATTTCTACCTTGATGTAAAATGAGCCATTTCTTTTCTTCCAGAAGTTACAATCCCAACATTTTTCTGGACTAGCCTTATTATCTGTAGTTACATATGTGGTGATGGATGCAGGAACCCTTTTGACCCTGGGAAAGAAGAGAGGTGAACTTAAAACTCTGTGGACAAGAGGAGAACCAGAGAGAGCCTGCCCGCACATCCAGCTTCAGTCGTCATGAATATAATAAATAAGGGTGATTTCTCACTGTAGTTTCATAATGGTTTTAGTTGTTAGCACACAAGAACCTGAAATACTTATGCATTGTTCAACAAATTATAGGAGAGCATGTAACATTTGCTGCATAGTTTAGTACACCTTTGAGTTCAGGAATAACCAAAAGAAGGCGCACTTGCTATCAATTTGACTAATTGCAGGAGGACTCTAAAAGCATTTTCTCGGTGAAGCCCATATTGGAGTTTTAAGTGAACTTGTGTAGGTTGTGCATACCTCCTGGCGCTAAAAAGGAAACTGATATTTACATGTTACCGTGAAAATGATGTCCTATTATATAGCTGGGCAATCAATTTTGCAGTGTGCCTGCCGTAATGAACATAGTTTGCAGAACATTTTTATTGTAGTTGAATCCTTAAACCACCCCCCTGGGCGCCCCCCCCCCCTACCCCCCCAACTCTTTCTCTTTAAACATCTATTTTTGTTTTTTATGGTAGCGGGTCTTAGACATCCTGCTGTCTTTGGCTGAATTTTAAACAATTGATTTACAATGAAACTGGTCGGTATTTGGTAAGAGACAGCAAAAGGTTCCATTTCAAAAGCATCCAGACTTGGGAGCTGCATGATATGTACTGGCAGTCATTTTGAGTTCACTAGAAGCACGGCGGCCGTGCTCTTGGTATTAGCATGTGCGGGGAGAGAATACACTTATTTTCTGATCGGGCTATGGCCGGATTAGGAAGATGAAAGTGGATATGAATTTTGAACATTCCACCAACACACCCAACGCAGCCGTGATGCTGTTACGAATTTGGTTGAAAATTAAATGCAAACAAATTAATTAATTAATCTTTGCTAATAATTTGAAGCCTCCAAAATTTAGAAAGATACTAAGAGAAGAACAGGGGTATGAATGACTGCTTTAATTTTACGGAGAAAAAAATTTTTAGAGAGAGAACGGAAGTGTCAAAGTGAAAATTTTTAATTAAAAGATGTTAAGTGAGAAGTTTTTGGAAATTAAAAGATGTAAAGTGAGAAGCTTACGTTAAAAATACAAAAATGAACTTTCGATCTAAAGTGGTATATAGTTGAAAAAGAATTTTTAGAGAATTTTATTGGGGTACCAATTTTACAACTCAGGGGACAAAATAGCAACCATGCAAGTTAGGGAAACAGCCATTCAATAGAATACGCTTCTATATCTTCCGCGTCCGGGGTTATCAAATTCCTAAACGCAAAATTCTTAATGCGCATGTATAGTTGTATACAGTAGATCGCCTCTTATGCTGTCAAAGCAATCCCACGGATTTACTTTTCGAAGGATCCACTGTTTCCATTAGCAGCATCCCATATGACCGCATTCATATTGTTACATCTTCACAAACACCCTAAACAAAGCGCCTTCATAGGACCATGACGAGACCATCCTCCTTTTGTACAGGCATTGCAAGTACGGCAAAAGTTACCAAAATAACAATGAATAGAAAAAGTATACAACTCCTGGGAAAAGGGAAAAAATCAGAAAGAATCATTGTTGCACAAAGGATGTGAGCCAAGCAGCATTTATCATCGTCTCTCTGTGTCTCGGTATTTAGAGGAAGAAAATTACCCCTCAAGGCAGGCTTGTACAAGCTTTAACAATAGGGCCAAACTGGCCAAACTGACTTGCAGAAACTTAGCTCCTTTTCTAGTTTTCCACCACAAAAGTACAACAATAGTTTGCCCTTTAATCAAAATTGCCTGGTGAAGCACAACCAAATGAAGTTGAAAATGGAAAATTGAAAAACTTACATGTGGATCCAAAGTAACAAAAATACCCGCTCCTCTAGATGCCACATACCCCTTGTGTAAACATCTGATCAAAATTGTTCCAGCCATTTGGCCGACCTGAGGGTATAAAATCATTTCCGCTCTGGATCTGGTCCTCTCCATACAAAAATTTACTTTGTGAGTAATGTAGGATATGATGGTAACTGCTCAAATGGTTGCTTTTCTAAATCATACCGTACAATGTTACTTCTAGTTGATATATCAACAAGTAAAAATTAATTAATCGCTTTCAGGCGGATGTGAGTAAGGTGGGAGTGAGACGCAACACTAAGTTGACTGACTCATATCACAATTGTAACATAAAGTTCCAACTTTCAATCACAGAACAGATTACCTATACACAACGACAAGGACCGGAAAGTAGAATCTACTCAACAATCTCATACTTCCCAAAAGAAATCAGCACACTATTTTCACAGACACACACTGGCACAAAAATGAATAAAAATAATAATAACATATTAACACTGATCCAAAAGGAAACAAAGAAAAACTATATTATGTAACTGTATAATGGAGGGAAAATAAATACAGAATAGTTAACATACTTGTACATCTTCTTATGGTGCCATTGCCATTTGTGGAATGTCGTAGAGGCTTCGTATCTTGAGCCAAAGATAGAATTTCTTGCATCCTTTCAGGCCAATCTGAATTCAGTCTGCGGGCAAAATCTTCCACTTCCCTACATTATATATTATGCAAGAGATCAAGATTTTTTTCTAAAGGAGATCCAAATGGATAAAGTTTGTAAAGTCTACAAGTATACTCCATAGCTGAGGGACAGAGCATCACCGATCTAGTTTTTCCTTCAATGCTGGGTCAATCTCATCATCTATATCAGCATCATCAAAGTCAACCTTTCTTGCAAAAATGCCATCCTTCACATTTTGCATATTTGACGTCTCTCCAAGATCAGTAGAAAATTTGTTACCAACCTCAGCACTATGACATACAGAATTAAGCCCATTTGACTCCTATGGCATGTGAAAAGAATCAATACCCAGACTATTTAACACAGCATGTGCTCAAGATAATGAAAAAAGAAGATAAAAGAAATAGCACACGAGCCATCAGACCTGTTTATCGGTTTTAATGGCTTCAAGTGGACAAGTATCCTTTAATTGATCTTTTTTCCTTTGGTTCTTCTTTTTATTTTTGGAAGATTTAGCCCCCTTAGAATCTGTCAGAAATAATTCACACCAGCATTGAGGCTCAGGAGGAAGTAGAGCAGAATAAGGAAGACTAAGAGGCTGTAATACATGCAGGCATCAAATATAGTAATCTAGGATAACACTAAATATTTCATGGAAGTACTAACAGACAAATTTCATGACATAAAAATTATGTCAGTGTGTATGTATACATGTCCAATTATAAAAAGGCTGAAGCCACAAATTTTCCACCTTATTGTTAATCAATGAGTAGGTTAACCTTCACATTTGAATAAAACCTCATAAGGGAGAGGGGGAAAATAGAAAAGAAAAGCATTACATCATTAAAAGGGGAAAAAAATAATAATATTTAGCGGCAATTTTATATTTAAGTAAGAAAAATTCTTCTGCTAATTAAGCTGGCCACAGTACTTCTGATTGTTTATGTAGTAGCAAAAGTTTTATCACAAGATTCACAACAGTGACAGGGAAAAAAAAACAAAAAAGGAGGCAAAAAGGAAAAGGATGACACTAAAAATTAAGCATACCTCTTTCGCCTCCATTAATAAATTGCAAAAGGTCATCAACCGAACGCTCATCCACACGTTCTTCTTCAGACTCAACATTCTGAAACAAATGAATGGTCAGATAAGTATCATGTCGAGACACACGTCCTATAAATTTAATATTTAGCAAATGACATGCATTTGATTTGCTATGCAAATTCATGTCAAAATGCAAACTAGGAGAGAACGTAAGATGAAGGTCTAAAGAACACAAAATAAATAAATAAAAGACACAGCCACCTTTAATTTCTCTCGCTCCTTCAGTTCTTTTCTCTTCTTTGCATACAATCGGTTCAACAGTCGAATCCGTGGATCATCGGTTGTATTTTTCAGAGGCTCCAACTTCTCTTCCTGAAGAATAGAATCCACGTTATAATTATAAACAGACGAAAAAACAGCTTGCTAAGCAAACACTATTTCCACAAGCAGCAGACACCTCAGTAAGATCATCAGGCAAATGAAATATCTCACGTATCTCATCAGGGGTTTTCCCTTCAATAATTCGTGCAAGTGCACGACTAGTAAGGTCTACCAAAGGCTTCAACTGAAGACTGTCAGCAGCAGATGTCAATTCACAAAGCCTCTTGGTATCCATTCGAATGAACTTCTCATCGAAAGACTTGCGCTCCTACGAATACAAAAGGAAAAGTTTTAAATAAATAGATGGTCCAACACTCAAATTAAGATATGCTCTAAACAGTTGGCGCTCCCTAGCCTTATGACTTTCCAGAAGTAATACAAGAGGTGAAAATGGTTAAATCCCCAGAACATGGTAAAAAATTGGTCCAGATTTATATGTTTTACAAACAGAGCGAAAATACCAATTTTAATGGCAAGAGAAAATATCAACCAAAGGAAAAGGAAAATGACAATTCACAAACATATTGCACCTTATCAGAACTGCCTGGCACTTGATGAAATCTGCAATAATCAAGAATTAAGCTTAACATGGCAGGATTGACTCGTTGTGGAAGAGATATAGCATAGTTCTTAGATGATCCCATGCCTTTGTGTATAACTTCTTGACAGATCAAGGGACAAAACATGGCAACCTCTTGCTCCACTTGTTGGATAGAACCATCTGTTGTCTGAAGCCAGATGTATGACTTCGTCATCTAAGAAATGCATAAGAAATGCATGTGATAGCATAAAAGTTAGTTTTGACATATTGAGAACATGCAGACAAGAGCAAGGAAACAAACTGTCCAACATATTGAGATTTTTCACTTATGGAATTACAAGGAAGAAACAGTTCAAAGAACATCAAAGAGTTTACCTCCGGCTTAATTACTGCCATATCAACTTCTGACATTAGACAATATACTTGAACCACCAAGAGAAGTACCTATAGAGGTCCTATTCAGCATAAAATATGCAATCCTCAGCTCCAACGGTCAAAATCCTGAACTTAGCAGGTCAAACAACAGAGATGCTAAAGAACTTAAATTGTTCCATGTACAAACCAGAATAACAAATTTCCAGTTCCACAGAGCTTGATATCAATAGCAGTTATCATAAAGATTCTTTAGCAGCATCATTGAGCTGGTAAAGCCAAAACAATAAGAAGTGTCATACATTCCAGCAAGATCACTTCAGAGACATGTAAATAGAAAATTATTCATTAATTTTCAGAAGAAAAAAAATGGGAGATTCCATGAACAAGAAGGCTATAAGACAAGTCCCAGATCCACTCTGAATGTTATTAAAGGGTAGTATAGATGATTATAATTGCTGTTGTTTATTCTTTCCCACGAGTTTAAGCTTCTGGATTGACGATACGAAGTTTAACATTTTGTTAGAACCTATTTGACCCGGTGGGTGGTATTTGAATCCTAAAAGACTTGAAAAAAAAACATTATTTTAATAACTAGATTATTGAAAATAGTAATACGGCCCTATCTGTGGGCTAATCTCAATGTTCCGGATCTCATGTCCCAAACGTCAAACACCCTTACAAGTCAAAACTTAAGTTCCTTCAACCTCCGTCATCACCTACAGTTTCTCATTAGCCAAACAAGTCCTATATACAATCACTGAAACCTGATAATAAATAAATAAATAAACAAATGAGAACTATTCTCCTCTGACTTTCCCGCATCTTCGAGCGAGCAAACAAACGGCCGAACAACCACGCAGAACTAAAATTCTACATGATAATTAAATAAAAAAGAACTAGCTTAAAGAAGAAAGAATGAATGAATGAACGACGTCGCGTACCTTTGGAGAAGAGATGTTGACTCGTGAGAATTGGCGAGACGCATTCGCCGGTTGTCGGCGAGCTGAGAATGGATAAGCAGGAGAGAGAGAGAGAGAGAGAGAGAGAGTTTATAGGTGACGGGGGAAATTTAAATGAAAAAAGAAAAAAGAAAAATAGATGATGTGACTACATAACAAGTTAAAAAAGATCTGCTCTCTTACATACAAGAAGATTTTGTGGCAAACTTGTGCACTGTCTTAACAAGGGAGCGCGACGGTCTGATAAGACATCAAAACGCAAGCGCGCGCCCACACGTGAACCCAACTCCACTCATTACTACCACCGTATTTTCACTATTAAAAAATGATATTTAAATACGAACTAGGCTAAGTTGCAGATTCTGCAACAGTATGTGTAGTGAGGGCGCGTGGAGCTAGCATCAGCAACTTTGACACACGTGTAGCCTGCGCATTTGGTTTGTTACATACCGCATCTGTACCGTTGCATGGTCCAAAACACCATTTTCAGTACCATAAAGTAGGTTCATTTCATTTTGTATCATATATAAACAGTAACCTCAGTTCTATCAGTGTCTTTTTAATTTTCAAATACAATACGGGTGTTATTTACCGTTTCTCTTAAACCTCTTCCTTCACCCTTTCATTAAAGCATGGTCAACGCTATTTTACTTCTTTCTATTTTTATTTTGACTTTTACGGTTTTACTTCCCTAAGAATAAAAAATTAAAAATAAGAACAATTTTGGGCCACTGGGCCCATTGGATGGAGTCTTTCGGTTTCGTCCCCGTTACGACTTTGGTTCCAGCTGATGTCAATTTGGGTCAACATATCTCTGTTGGCCCATCATCCAAGCCACAGTGTTTCAATGCCTACTTGGAACTTGAGTAGTCGTCCAATTCACACTCTTTTGTTATTAATTTATTATGCACTACCCCAGTTAAAGGCTTTGTCTCAAACATTTTCCTAAGATGACTGGATAATTCTGCAACATTATTTCATCAACTGGATTAGTTCATTGTTATAAATTCATAACCACATTATGAATCAAAAGTTTAATTAAAAACATTTTAAAAAATATTTAAATATACGCACTAGTCGCCAGTCAAAATCCATTGTCATGAGTGGTGCTGGCTGCTGCGGCGGCGGGTATAATAACGTTAATGTTCATGCCTAGGTCACTTCCCTGTCGGAAGACAATGAAGAGACTGAAGAGAAGCAACAATATGCTTACGTCGGAACTTGCACAAATGAGAAGGCTTTACAATGATATTATTATATATTTTGTGCAAAGCCATGTGGAGCCTGCTACAGTGCTACTCCTTGCAATTCTTCTTTGCTTCTTTGTTTTGAACTCTCCTACCTCTACGTCACGAAGCTCTTTGACCATTCTAGAAGAACCGAAAAACAATAGCTGCAAGACTGCTGTTTGTGTGCTTCTACAATCCAAGAAGAGAGTACACCCAGCACATGGCTACAGTTATCATCTCGCAAAGTCCAGCAGCCACGTGTTCCACTCATTTATTAAGCTTTCTGAGCTTCAGTCATGGACTCACGGTCTTTCTATAAAGCTGGAACTAAACGCTGAGTTCACGGCCACTTTCTTGCGGCTTTACATCGGTGTTAATTTTGTACAACATATATTATTAGGGGGAGGGGGTGTGGCGGCGTGAATTTCCAGCATCAATCTGAAATGAAAGCACTCACGTGCTCGTCTCTGTTGCTGTTCAGAATCAGGGCAGTGCTTCGGCCTTCTGGTTGGGGACACCATCTTTGCTCGTGTTTACTGCAGTGCAGGTATCTCAGCTCGTCAGGTTAGTATTATTATCACACACACCATTTGTGCTTGTCCATGATGTTTTCTCAGCAACTGATTGATTGATGCCAAGAGAGATGCTTTTCATGACTCCCACGTTCACTCGGGTGAACGTGCGGGTGTGAATTCTCCTCTTCCAATGTACACATTGCCACCTTTATCGAATTAATTAAACAGGATAATTTTAATTTCTACTCGCTCCTATTGTTATGCTCTTAAATAAATTTTTATCATCCCAAAAGCTTAAATTAGAAGTTCCGTTTTACAGATTTATTTATTTATTTATTTTAAAGTTGTGGGCGCAAGCTCTTTTGACAATCATTCACCACTGCCGGCATGGGACAGGCAGCAGTCCAGCGAGGGAGCTAATTTTGCGACTCATGCATCTTGTCGTGTACGGCAAGAGAGAACCCAATAAACACCTGGGGAGTGAACCTTTTTTTACTCAATTAACATGATCGATCATGTCGATTTAATTAATTACTTATTACTGCAGCTGCATTTTATCATCATGTTTTCTTAAGTTTTCTATTTGTTCAAACGTTCTTAAGTATATGTGTCTCAGAGGAATTCTGTAATTGCTGCACCTACCATCAGATGGTCCTCGTAACCGTCACTTACGAGCCTAGAGATCGAAAATTAATTCCTTTATATGTGTGTGTGCGTATGTATTTGCTTGGTGCACTACTTACTAGCTAGTTTCTCAAGGTAATACTAAATCATGTATAAGTATACTATACAGTATACACATCATGTTTATGAAATGATGTGCTTTTTCTCTTGGGTTTGGTTATGTGCACATTAGCCTTCTTTTAATGGACTTGTCATCTCACTATATTTAGTTTCTATATATAAACTAATTTGTGTTCTCTTTGTAAATAATGTGAGATATTATTTTGAAATGCCAAGTCAAATATCTAACAAATTAATATTAAACTTTAAATTAATAAGAGTCCAATTTCGAAAGGCCAGGTCATAATAAATTAAAATCAGAAAGAAGCACAGCTCCATAATTAGCAAGAGTGCAAATTTATTGATAAGGTTGGTGGCCGCTGCATCAACCAAATTTGAAGGCCCCCCACAAGTGCTTGATTCTTCATTTATTGTATGAAAGCAAAGTCATTAAACTCATGTATCAACTCTCAACCAATTTTTGGTAAACGCTAATCCACCCACTAACTAAAATTCTTTCTACTTGAATGGAATTTTGAATTCACCATATCCCATAAAAAGAATCATGTCATTTTGGTCTTTTAATTTGTCGAAGAGGAAGATCAATGGAACCCAACCCATATCCATCTACCTTAATGAAGTCTTAAACCAAAAATTACGGCTTCTAATGAAAATGAGTAGCGTGAATATCATTCGAAGGAGACACAATTTAAGGAATTGTGCAGCAGTCATCCATTCAATTAAGGTAACAATAAAGCACTTGCTTGAAACAAAAGAATTGAACATGTGAGAATCGTTATTGCGATCTAAATTGGACTTCCAGAATTAGCTACCGTTTCCTCATGTGTTCAATAGTTACTAGTCTAGGACATTTAGCGTCATAAATTTTTTTGTATAAGCACACGAACAACTCAAATATAAATAAAATGGATAAACATGAATCGATGAGCTCGTACTAACATTGAAAATGTCTGCATTTCAATCGAAATAAACATATCCTATATCAATACTTATATAAGATTCCCATTCTCGTAAATAATTGTTGGTATTCATACTTAAAAGTGTCTTAAATAGATGTTAAGGAATTAAAATACGCAATAATTAAGTTGAGATTGTTGCACAAAATTAATTGTGCGCTGATGAAGAAAAAAATTTCAAGTTAATTGCAGCGAAATTCATATATGAAATGAGTAGTTAAAATATTTTTAATCAAAGAATTTTCAAAATAAAAAAATGAAATAAAAGTAAAATTTAAAGAATCTTCTGACTAGCTAGGGTAAAATTTTTGTCAAAACGGAACTAGGGATTAGCTAGCCAAACTAAACAAACCCGTAATGGAAACGGAAATTAAATCCTACACGCAAACTATGCTGAAACGATGCAATTAGGGCGTAGATTAAGGAAGTAAGGCCACCAATAAAAAAGCAAAAGACTTCTTGAGCTCTTCAAGGCTCCAACTACTCCAACCAACAAGATAAATTTTATTAGAAAAAATTTTTACTAATGAACGTCATCCAACGGCCAACTATAACAACATACAATGTTCGGTTGACGACCACGTGCATTTAGTACCAGCAAAGTAATTTATTAAATTTATTTCTGCCGATGGTCGTGATGTTATAAACTTGATCACGCTAATTCATTAATTCCCTCAAGAATTTAAAAATTAATCTGAAATAAAAATAAAATGGAGGATAACAAGAAAATGGGATTTACAATTACAAGCTCACAAAAAGGTCAAATTTCCACTTCATAAATACGTAGATAACCGTTGTACTCGCGCACCGTCAGAAACCCAATTTCGTAATTTCACCTCGTCAACGCCCTCATTTAAAACTCGCGCTGCCTCTCCTCTCCTGTAACCACTAAGCAGTCCTCTCCTCCATATGTGTCTTTGGCTCTGCAAAGCTAAAGATAGATAAAGAAGTTTCAGCTTCAGCTTCAGTAGAAAGAGGTAGAATTAATCGTTAACAAAAAATTAACGGGTGGTCCAAAAAATGAGTCATAAGCAGAGCCGGAAGTTTCCGTCAATAACGGAGTGTAACGGGTCAGCATACGGTTCGATCGCCGCTGATCTTGATGGCACGTTACTTGTCTCTAGAAGCTCTTTCCCCTACTTTATGCTCGTGGCGGTTGAAGCCGGTAGCCTTCTTCGCGGCCTTGCGCTTCTATTATCTCTCCCGATTGTCATTATCGCTTACCTCTTCATATCAGAAGCTGTTGGTATTCAAATCCTTATTTTCATTTCCTTCTCTGGCCTCAAGATCCGAGATATCGAGCTCGCTTCTCGTGCCGTTTTGCCTAGGTAATAAACGATCAGCCTCTATAAAACCTCTGTACTCACTTGATATTTTATTGATTTGAATACACACACGCGCGCACACACATCCCAAAGTATCTTAAATAAGAAAACAAAACCCATATTCAACCTGACAGTTTTGCAATCGTACGTGACGTGTTACTGATAGTGTATCACTTGTTCTCACGTATCTAATTTATTGGTAGCCAGGTTTTATGCGGCTGACGTGAGAAAGGAGAGCTATGAGGTGTTTGATAAGTGCAAGAGGAAGGTGGTGGTGACGGCGAATCCGACGCTGATGGTTGAGCCTTTTGTTAAAGACTTTCTTGGCGGAGACAAGGTTTTGGGCACGGAGATTGAGGTGAACCCTACGACCAAGAGGGCTACGGGGTTTGTTAAAAGGCCTGGAGTCTTAGTGGGGAAGTGGAAGAAATTGGCCGTTTTGAAGGAGTTTGGAGAGGATGCTCCTGATCTTGGCATCGGAGACCGCCAGACTGACCACGATTTCATGTCAATTTGCAAGGTCTGTGCCTTTTCTTACTTATAATTCCTTATCCCCCCCCCCCCCCCCACAATGATCTATGTATGTATTTAGGAAATGTTCTGATGGATAATCATCAAGATAACTATGGTGACAACATAAATTTTAATGTAAGAGCGTCTTGTTTGCTTTCGTACTACTATGCCAGCACATTCTTTCTTTAAATTTTGCCTTGAGTTTAATATCAATACTATTGCACATGAATTAATTAGAATTATATGATGCATGGTTGGTGGAACATTGACTCTGTCGGTAATTTTTAATTTTTTTTCCCGGTTAGTAGTAGTATCGTAATATATTTGTATGTTTCTTTCGTGTCTTTGTTTGCATGACTTGCTTAATGTGTCGGTAGAAAGTAAAAATGCTGGCCACATATATAATTGAACAAGATGAACTAAAATGAACATATTAGAAGATCCATGGTCTGTGAGGGCTGAAGCAGCATTAATTATTCAATTCTAGACACGATTGATATGTGTTTGGTTCAAAATTTAACTCACTAGGACCCACGCTCTTAACCATTCTCAACTGCCTTTGGGCCAAAAAAAAAAAAAAAACCACTAAAGAATGGGTGGTTCATATATAAGGGACCATCCATTTAGAAACTTTATTGTTGGGCTACGCTGTCTTAAAATCGTGCGATGAGCATTTTCTATCTTTTGTTTTATTTTACGGTACATAATAATAATAATTTGTTTATCTGAAATTAGTCGTGTTATCATTAAAAATCATACGTGTATGTGATCAACAGGAGGGTTACATGGTGCTTCCAAGCAAATCAGCTAAGCCTTTACCATGTGATCGCTTGAAAAGCCGGATAGTCTTCCACGATGGCCGTCTAGTTCAACGGCCGGACCCACTTAACGCTTTGATCACCTACATTTGGCTGCCGTTTGGATTCATCCTTTCAATCATCCGCGTGTACTTCAATCTCCCTCTCCCTGAGCGCATCGTACGTTACACATACGAAATGCTCGGCATTCATCTCGTGATTCGTGGGGACCCACCTCCTGCTCCATCTAGTGGGTCCCCCGGAAATCTCTACGTTTGTAATCACCGCACACCACTTGATCCAATCGTGATTGCCATTGCGCTTGGACGTAAAGTCTCGTGTGTGACATACAGCGTAAGCAAACTCTCAAGATTTATATCGCCAATCCCAGCCATTGCCTTGACTCGTGATCGTGCGGCTGATGCGGCTCGTATATCAGAGCTCCTGCAAAAGGGTGACCTTGTGGTGTGTCCAGAGGGGACCACGTGTCGTGAAAACTTCTTGCTGCGATTCAGTGCTTTGTTCGCAGAAATGAGTGATCGGATTGTACCCGTCGCAGTCAATTGCAAGCAAAATATGTTTTACGGCACGACCGTTAGGGGTGTTAAATTTTGGGACCCTTACTTCTTCTTCATGAACCCAAGGCCCACCTATGAGGTCACTTTTCTTGATCGTTTGCCGGAGGAGATGACGTGCAAGGCTGGTGGTAAATCAGCGATTGAGGTGGCGAATAATGTGCAGAAGGTGTTGGGTGATGTTCTAGGATTTGAATGTACTGGATTAACTAGGAAGGACAAATACATGCTCCTTGGAGGAAATGACGGCAAGGTGGAGTCCATGTACAATTCAAAAAAATAAGAAGGCACTTTTTGTCAATCTCGTAAGTAATTGAGGCTCATTTTATTTCGTCCACAAGAAACTAGGTCTGGTTAATAAAATGTTTTCTAAATGGCATTAGTTGTTGTACTAGAAAGGGTCTTGAAGGGAATTATTTGGTAAGTTTCGAAGAATTGTTAGGGTTTGTGATTTTTTGTTTTAATGTAAAATTGCCAATATGGTTGAATATTTGATATATCCATGAACAAGAAACAAATGGAATTTTATTAATTATTTATATCACTGATGCTTTATTTTCTTCTATTGATTTTTTTTTTTATTCTTGTGTATTCTTGTATTAAGAAGTAATAACTGACTTTATATATACAAGAAGAGAGTTACTGGTTATTCCTTCAGTTAATCATATGTGCCACGAGTACAAATATTAAACTAAGCAATTCGCAACACAAAAATGTTGATGATAGCAACTCTATGCATCCCAAACTTTTCAATAGACTTTGCAGGTTTAACTGCAGTTTTACACACGTGATGTTATTTAGGATGTTCACTGTTATCACGTGTTCGAATTTGGCCTGGATTTTTTTTTATTAAGTATCAAGTAAAACATAAAGAAAATCAACACCAACCGTATCTTATCAAGAACCTAAGGATCTATTTAAAATCAAAGTTTAATAATTGTTATTTAAAAGTTATAATATTAGGGAGAGGCTACCTTATAATTAATATAAAATACAACCTCTCTCATAAACAATATTCAAACTTATAATGAGTATTCTTTGTGTGAGGGATTATACCTTACAACAACTATAAGGTAACAGTCTCTATAATATTAAAATATTTAATAAACATAATATAGTATAATTTAATAAATACAATATATTATAATTTAAAAAAATTAAACTTGTACGATAAAAAAATTATCATTTAAAATTTATACTTATTACGTATTATTAACTTTTATTTTATAATTTTTTTTTTCAAAATAGCTATATCTCCATACCTATCATAACCTAAATTTATATGTCAATAATATAATTCGGAGCTACCAATTGTAGGCAAACCGAATATCTTTTTGGTGTACGAGACTTGCCACAAAATTTTTTGGAGTACGTTGAAAGGGATGGCGACACTCTTTGAAGTTTATTCCATTGAATTGATATATTATCTGCTTTTGAAAATCTATTAGGAAAACATAAATAAAATGAAATTCTTTTAGTCAAAGGTAATACATCAAATCTTATGTTAAGATTTTATTTAATATTGAGGTTGACAATTTAAAGTATTTGATAAATATTAGTTACTGTAATTTTAAATTAAATTAAATTAATTTAATACTTGTGTAATAACAAATATTTAGTGTTATTATTAATTTTATTAAAATTATTATTAAAAAAACCACATTAAGCATTGTAATTTTTTTTCATAATTATATATATATTTTTCTGCACCCTCATCCTAACTACTAAAGTGGGCCTAAGGCCAATTCGGGCTTGTCACGAATTGGAATATTCTATGCAAGAAATAAAACCGAAACGCCTTTTCCAGCGGTTGGTTTGTCTGAATGCAACTTTTGCGATGGAGAGAGCTCCAGCGGTAAGTACGGTTCGGAATGCCTCACCTTTATTTGTCGAAAGTACCCTTCCTCCTTACAAAATTTCACCTCTTTTGCCACGGTGACGGCAACGTTATTTTTCAATTGCAGGGAGGGGTATTTCGATAAATTAGGCCGTTTTCTTCTTCGCGAGGATGATGCCCCACGTGTCAGCCTCTCCACCTCCCTATGTTTTATGTAACGCTCGGAGAAATACTGAGATACTTCCTGCTTTTGTAAAACAAACCAGGTTCTGGTTTATCCTCTCTGAACTAAGTAACCAGACCAGAGTTAGCTTCAGACAAACAAAACTGTTTGTTGTTGAATTATAAATATTAAAATGCTATAACTTCTCTCAGAGCTTCAGTCTCTTTCAAACTTTACACAACAGCAATGCCCATCGGCAGTTTGATTTCTAGCCGGAATTTCGGTTCTTTTGTCGGTTCAGGTATTAGTTTCTCCACATTTACATCAAAATTTAACTTCTCCAATTATTTTTTGTTTTCATTATATTTTTTTTCAATTAATTTCCTTTATCCACGTTCTTTTCTTCTGTCGATAATTTCCTTTATGCATGCCCAGATTTCGAATTTATAAATGGCTTTGCTTGTTCTTTCTGGGAGCTCAATCTTATTTTACTTTTTCATTTTTGTTTTACATATGTGCATAATTTGGGCATCAGTTGACTGGGGGCTTTCTCTTTCTCTTCAGTCATTTCATTATTTAACTAATTGACTGGATTAATATTTTAATAATAGTGCAACTGGACTTCTTTTCTTCCCTAATCTTCATTTACATACTCTCGGCTTTCAGGTTACCTAGTTTGGATTTTTTTCCTTTTTTTCCTTCTAATTTTTACTTAACGGGAACAGAGTTAATGTGCCCTTTTAGTTTATTTCATAGCTTATTGTCTACAGTTTTTTTTAATTCTTTTATTATTAGATGCTTTGGAAATTCCGCCTGGTCGGTGCTGGTCCATTACTTTGTTTTTGTAACGTGTCCAATTTCAATATGTGGACTTCTTGAGATGTGGCACTACAATTTCCAATAAATAAATTGTCCCTTTAGGGACAAATCAATATGGAAAGCATAAGTTACCTTTCAATTGACTGAATCTTGCTTTTGGTTTTTAATTTTTTTTCCCCGTTATATTGTTTCATAATCTGACTCATATATAAAAAGGTATATTCACTACGGGCTGGCAGCTAAACAGTTTTTTCAATTCCATTTTGGTAGTTTTTAGTTGAACATCTTTAAGTAAGTTCGTGATATTGGCAGGCAAATTACATGAAAAGGAACCACTTATTTCACATTGGAGGGGAGAAAGATCAGGCATATCTATTTTGTGGAAGGCGCAAGGAAACATGTGGAACCAAAAGCTATGCAGTCCAAAGGCAAATGGTCTGATATCTGAACATGCGAATTGCTCTATGCCTCACGTTTGGGGCAATTCATATGAAAAAGTATTGAAACATATAGCAAATTGTCACACAGGAAAGGAACATCCTTTGTTCCTACAATGTAATGGAAAGTTTAACAGAATTTATCCTGGGAAACGAATTAGTGTAAAATGTGAATGCTATTTTTCTTCAAGACATTCACTTGGAGGTTGGTCTCAACCAAGAGCAGAGGATAGGATTGGTACAAGCAAAGGGAAAGTACTGCAATCTCTTGATGTTAAGGAGGACAGAATTTGTGCTTTCTATAAGTCTGAGGAGTATGACATAACAGAAGCAAAGGCAGACTCACTAAAATCAACAGAAATTCCAAGTGAGGCTGTTCTACTAGATGGAGATTTGCAGGAAACATATCCTTGGTGGGAACAATTCCCAAAACGTTGGGTCATTGTACTTCTCTGTTTTGCAGCATTTCTGTTGTGCAACATGGACCGTGTGAGTATTTTTTTTTTTTTTTTTGCTGTTCTTAATTGTTTGTTTTCTCATTTGCATTTTTCTGGATTTAATAAAATTCTGCATCACATCACAGTAAATTCTTGTAGCAGTTACCCTATTGCCTTCCTTAAGCTCGGTATGAATAGCTTGCATACTTGCAAATACGTTCATTCTAGATTGAGCAAATCAACATAATTGTATACTTGGTCTTGACATGCTAGTCCTTCTTAACTCTACTTGGTATTGTATATGTTTTTCTTCTTTGTTGTTGACTAAATAAATATTTGCTGTAGGTGAACATGAGCATAGCTATACTTTCTATGTCAAAAGAGTTCAACTGGAACAGCGCAACAGTGGGTTTGATCCAGTCCTCTTTTTTCTGGGGCTATCTACTCACTCAGGTCTGCTTCAGAGAACTCTAAGTATTTTAGAGACAATAAAAGAGATCTTTTTAAATATTGTAAATCACTATACAAGTGCACAACAATACAGTTGGTGACCTCCCATAATTGAAACTCATTGTTTCAAGTACCCGTTTTTATCTAAACGACTATGCCCTGCAATTCTTTTGTTTGTTAGTAACCTATAATGTGATGTGAGAATCCTTTTTTCTCTTTTTTTTTTCACTGCAATCTTTCAAGTCTAATTGTACTTCTCAAATTTTCTGGCGTAGATTGTTGGTGGCATATGGGCAGATAAAATTGGTGGAAAGCTAGTATTGGGTTGTGGGGTTGTCTGGTGGTCAGTAGCTACTGTTTTGACTCCTGTTGCTGCAAGAATTGGGCTCCCAGTTTTGCTTATCATGCGTGCACTTATGGGGATTGGCGAGGTTGGCTTCTCTCATTCTCTTTTTGTTTTTGTTATTCCTTAAAGAAGTACATAGGTAGCTAATTAGTTCTGAAATGTTTTCTTCTTGAAGATCCTTTCTTCTGGTCATTTAATGTCTAACTACCTTTGCATTGATAGACGGTAGAGAGGACAGACACAGGTGTGTAGCCAGAAGGACAGAAAATAATATGAAAAATGCTAACTGTTTGATAACAACATAAGAAGTTTAAATTTATCTGTTTGATTAGCAGATTGATTGATTCTCACATAAAAAGTTTGTTTCCATTCCTTTTACAGGGTGTTGCCATGCCTGCTATGAATAACATCCTCTCTAAGTGGATTCCTGTGTCTGAGAGAAGCAGGTCACTTGCCTTAGTATACAGTGGAATGTATCTGGGTTCTGTTACTGGGTTGGCTGTCTCCCCCATTCTAATCCAAAAATTTGGGTGGCCATCTGTCTTCTATTCATTTGGCTCGCTTGGAAGCATTTGGTTTGCTTTGTGGCTGAAAAAAGTAAGTTGCTGATTCTTTTAATTATTTATCCGTGGACAAGCCTAATGTTCATACCTAAAACAATCTTTCGTTTTTTGTGGGTTGTGTGCGTGAAAGAATCTGTTTGTGATGGTACACCAGAATTTGTGCTGCCCTTCATTTTAAAAACATTTGGCTGATAACTTGTTCCTCTTAGAAAAAAGACATCATGTCTTAATCTACTGTTTGCCTTATTTCATTTTTCTGCCCAGGCATACAGCTCTCCAAACGAAGACCCAGAGCTTACAGCTGAAGAAAAAAGACATATATTGGGTGGCAGCATTTCAAAGGAAACAGTTTCAGTCATTCCCTGGAAATTAATACTATCGAAAGCCCCTGTTTGGGCTCTCATAATTTCTCACTTCTGCCACAATTGGGGAACTTTTATTCTTTTGACATGGATGCCTACATACTATAATCAGGTATATCTTTAGGAGTTAAATAATATTTGCTGATGGTTGTGAAGAATCTGAATGTTTGATCTGAACATGTGCCCTTATCGTGAAGGAAAAGAAAAGCTTTTCACTTGCCACAAATTTAATAACTTTAGCTATCAGTTGTTACATGCATTTTATTTTCAAAGTTTGCCTTGCAAGTCTCATATTACTCTTTTTGCCTTGCTGATAATGACGCATGTATCAATATCATATTTTAGAGTCCAAATTCTTCAATGGATGATGTGGTGTTACCTTGTTGGAAAACTGGGTACAAAAATTCTGTTTTCCTTTAAGCCTTTTTCTTGCATCAAAATTTCTTAAACTAAAAGTTCTTGGTTGAAGGTAATTAGGAGAGAATAATCAACTGCCCCCCCCGCCCCCCTCCCCCCACCCAAAACAACAATCTTAGTTTTTCTTAAATTTTGCCTTACGCTAGAAATCCCATGAATTCTGGTCAGCCTCATTATAATCTTGTCAATTCATACTACTACAAAACATTAAAATTCAGTTTCGATTCTTCCCCCCATTTTGTAGTCCAATTATATTAGTCCGCCACTCATTACTCTCAATTTTGCAGTTCAAAGACCTGATAAACTACAAATGAATCTGGTTTGCTCACAGATATTGCTGTCTTGTTTTCTACCTTTACAAGGTTTTCCAAGTATTTTGCTCGATGATTGAGGTGAAGATATGTGTAGTTATCATTTTATACCCAAGCTGATAACACTTTTTTTTTTCTCTCAGGTCTTGAAGTTCAACCTCACTGAATCTGGGCTCTTCTGTGTCTTGCCCTGGTTGACCATGGCTGTTTTTGCAAATATAGGAGGCTGGATTGCAGACACACTTGTTAGCAAAGGGCTTTCCATAACAGCAGTTCGTAAGGCAAGCATTAATACTGTGGCTGATCCCTATTGTAATTTCGTAGGAATATTTGTTACTGAATATTGATATCATCACCTTTCATTCTGATTTATATTGGTCGTACTGTAACAATATTGCCACACTGCTAGTTTTTTGATAACCTTAGCCAAATGAACAACTGCAAGAATACAGGTAAAAATCTGCATTTGTGCATGTCTGCACATGCAGTGCATGAAAGCTCTAGATGGCCTTTTTGTTTCCTCATCTTCCAAAGGTCAATTGAATTTTATGGGACTACTACCATAACTGGCACTCTACCAATTAGAGTTAATTTTGTCTTCGAATCGTCTTTAAATATGCAGATCATGCAATCCATTGGGTTTTTGGGACCAGCCTTCTTTCTCACACAGCTGAGTCATGTCAGGACTCCTGCAATGGCAGTGCTATGCATGGCATGCAGTCAGGTTTGATTTTGATTCATGTCAGTTATGTCTGAGCTCAATTTATATGACCCCTGAATTAATGTGCTTTATTTAACCTTGTAACCTTGTAATTCTGTTGGAATGTGTCTGGTAAGATAACCCCTTACATAGTCACAATAATTATGGACAGGGATCTGATGCATTCTCACAATCTGGTCTTTATTCCAATCATCAAGATATTGGCCCGCGCTATGCTGTGAGTTATGGCTATCTTTTCTTAGTTCAAGAACTGTAAAGATCTTCTTGTTTAATTATAACCTTATGAAGCATGTTCTTTTTCACCCCTAATACACTTGTGAATATTAATGACAGGGAGTTCTGTTAGGACTATCAAACACAGCAGGAGTGCTTGCTGGTGTTTTCGGTACGGCTGCAACTGGTTACATACTCCAACGAGGTAAAACTCACCTACTTCATTCTCTAGAGGCAATTCCTTTGCTTGTATTTTCTTTTTACCCGTTTTTAGTTTCAAGTCTATCATTCATTTCTGAAAACTCTTTCTCTGCAGGTTCTTGGGATGATGTATTCAAGGTAGCTGTTGTCTTATACATCATTGGCACCTTAATCTGGAACTTATTTGCAACAGGAGAGAGAGTTTTTGAGTAGACAAGTGCAAGAAAGGGAGGAAGATGCAGTGATGGTAAAGAAGAAGAGACCAAAGCATGAAGAAATTGAAGGAAACTCAAAAGGCCATAACAATGCCATCCATGCTAGGCAATGAAACCCTGCTAAGCAAGGTTAAATTAAGATGCTACCATGAAAGATTTTCGCCAATTTGCGAGGCCCTTTTACAACTTTTGAGTCTTTGAAATGTCCTTTTAGAGGTTTTTCTTTTATATATATATATATATATATATTTTTTTTTTTTTTTTCCATCCCAGGGAACAAGATGGCAAATTTGCGCCCGTTAAACCTTCGCGTGAGCCATGTAATGTTTCAAAGAAAAGCTTGTATGTTCTTTAATTAACTATTATATTCCGCTGCTTTAATAGTACATGCATAAGCATCTAACCCATAAAAGATGACAATTTATTCCAAGGAAATGACTATGTTCATTTAGATATTTTCGACTGATCAGCTAACTTGTAAGTCTTGCATCAGTCTTGGACTTCTTCTGGGCCTCAGCAAGGCCCTGAAAAGGCTGATCGCACGGGGCTTTATCTTTAAGGTTGAGAGCCCACATAATTCAAAATAACAAAAAAATTGACATTGACAATCATTGGCTCTTGAACTGATGCCTAAATGAATAATAATAATAATAATAATAATTAAGAAGGTTGAAGAAATGAAATGGTGCGTATATATACATGTATATCTTGACGACTTGCACTTCAAATGTAAGAATTATACTTAACATTTATGTCATAAAAATAATAATAAAATAAATATCACAAAATTAATAAGAACATTTGATATTCAAAGAAATAGAAACACGAAAGAATTTTAAGAACCTCCTTCAAAGAAACCAAGACAAGACTCGAAAATGCGTCTCCCTCTCTTGAGAAAAGATGAAGCAGCTGCATATCGTTATCGTGACAGTATGTTGTATACAATAAGAGTAGTCGTGTGGCCTGTGTATATCTTCCCCCTTCACTCTCAAAAACCGTGAGAAGAATATAGAAAACACTAAAAATTAAATGACCCCGCGTGCATGCATTCAATAGAAGCCATGTGAATTGCGTTTTTCTTTCTTCAGCTAGCTAGCGTTAGCATTCTATAAATATAATAAGGCAACACCACCACTCCTTAAATGTACTAAATCCATGTTTCCATGAAACCGGCCAACACTTTAAACGACGCCTTAATTACTAAACAACCCCACCGAGCTACGACCTACCCATTTCAATTTTCAGCCCCACCACCCCCACCCTCACTTAAATGCATGCAATTATTCTTCTTTCTCTTCTTAATACTTTGTACGATGCCCTCTAATTCCCTTGTATGCACATTAACTCTAAGCCCATTTTTCATAAACAGTGTTAATGACATCTTTTGCTCTACCTTATGGCCTGGCACCACCGTCAGCCGATGCCGCAACAGCGCCGCCGCCGCCACCGACTTCATTTGCAAGTACGCCAAATCCTTGCCTAAGCATATTCTTGGGCCTGCATTGAATGCAACAAATTTGAACGAATCATGCATTTCAAATTTCGTCCCATCAGACGACAGCCATCTCTCCGGACGAAACTCTAAGCAATCATCACCCCACGTCGATCTCATTCTCCCAGTTGCATATATGGAATATGTGACCGATGAGCCCCCAGGAACAAACGTGCCGTCCGGTAACACGTCATCCGCTATAACGTGCTTTGAGTCCTCTGGCACTGAAGGGTACAGCCTCAGGGTTTCTGATAACGCTGCTTTTAGGTATATCAAACGGTCTAATTCTTCAAACCCTAGCGGCTCATCAACCCACTTCGACGTTTCATCACCCCGTGTCTCGATTAACACAGTGCACAATTCACGTAAGATTTTGTCTTCTACAAGTGGGTTTTGCATGACTAGCCAAAAGAACCAGCTCAGCGCCACTGATGACGTGTCACGCCCAGCTAGGATGAAGTTGAGTGCGACGTTTTTGAGGAAAGCGTCCGTGTATGATTCTTTTTTCTTCATGAATCTTGATAGCAAGTCGTCGTGTGGGTTCCCTCCTTTTTGCTGACTCGTCAACTCGTGCTTACGTGTGCTGATAACTTCTGATAAATACTCGTCGATGTGGCCCAGGCTTCGGCTCAAGCTGACTTCCATTCCCAGCCGGAGCCATTTCTTGGCCTTCCACAGAATTTCAGGCAAAATGAAACGTTGAAGCGAGGCTTCGGTGGCTCTATCAAAAGCCGATGCAAAGCCGTTTTCCGGAAGCCCCGGCGCACAAGTTTGAGGATCTTTTCCAAAAGCCAAGCCACAAATGTTGTCAAACGTGAGCCGAAGCAGCAAGTCTTGCAGATCCACCGGATCGGCTTTGAGCTGAGCCGAGTCAAGAATCGGACAGAGCCTGAGCATGATGGCTCGGCTGACCCAGCGAGCCATGGCTTGGCGCAGGGTCCTGGTGGTGAATTCCAGTGCGGCAGTCTTCCGCTGGAACAGCCACGTGTCGCCATCAGAGTTGAAGATGCCTTCCCCAAGCAGATCATGGAACACAGCCTGCCACGTGGGACCCTTGGGGTAATTGTCGAAGCGGTGCTTCAATATATGCTCGATGTTCTTCGGGTCGCACGTGACAGTCACGAGACCTTGCTTCTTGGCGAGGAAGGGAATAGCACATATACAGGTCTGGTACGTGCCACCACACGCGCGGAGATTGTCGGAGATCCAGTCATGCAAGCGGTCACAATTCTCGATCAAGCCCGGAAGACTGCCCAATAGAGGCCACACACGTGGACCCTTGAGAGACCGCGAGATGAACGTGAACCAGAGCAGATAGGCCGTGACAGCCGTGAAAAGAAGAAAAGCTGTAGCAACATCCATTATACAAAAAGTATGTGTGACTGTGATTGTGAGCGAGGGTTTTCTCGTATAACACTTTATACGGGAAACAAGAATTAGTGAAAACAAAGAAACTTGAAAATAAGAAAGTTAAATAAAACAAGATAGAAACGGAGCTAAAGGGAAATAATTAACCCAGATATTTAATTTACGTAAAAAAATAAAAGAAAAAAGAAATAATGTCGGAGGTTGTAAAAGAGCAAGAAAAAAAAGCAGAGAAAGGAAAACGAGGGAGTGAGTGACAGTACAGAGAAGAGAAGGGTGAATTTATAGATGAAAAATGAAAGAAAAGCAATAATAATGAAGGCGAGGCCAGACGGTTGTCTTGAATTGCAATAGCTAGCAAATCATAAATGCCCTGGGAGAAGTTCGTTGAGACTTTTTTATGGTAAAAACAGCCATACCATTTCCAGTTCTCCCATAGAAATTTTCTGTCAAACAAGTACCTCAATACATGTATAAAATTAAAATTCTCTCTCTCTCTCTCTTGCAGGAAATAAAGAAATTAACACAGAGACTTTACCTTACCACTGCAACAGCTAGCATTGAATGAAGGTTGGGAATTAAATGAGTTTAGTTGAGGAAGTAAGACATGCAGAGCAGACTCAAAAAAGAAGATTATATATGATGATTAACGGGGACTGCTTGCAAAGAATAATAATAATAACAATGATAATAAGGGATCTTCATACCCATACTCATACAATAACACAACACAGTCTGTTTATGGCGTTCATTATGTGTGAACTATCTTTTAACTCCGCTAGGTTATTATATTTCAACTTGAGTCTTGGTACAAGTGTCTTAAATGAAAATGTGGTTCGTCATGTGGGACTTTTGGTTAGGGTTCGGTGAGCAACTCATCAACAATTTATAACTCTCTGCTTTGCTACGTGACATGTTCTTGATAATTCTTCTATCCCATTTTTTTTTCCTCCAAAAAAAATAAAAAATAAAAAATAAAAAATCTCTGCAAGCAAGAATGTGAAAACAATTCTTCAGAATCATCGAACGGTGTTGAGTTGACTCTTGGTTTCTTTTAATAACTGTTACGACAAGAAAAAATGTGCCCCGAGGCGCACCTGCTGCTGTGAACAAAAGTCAAATGCAGATATCATATATGTATATGATATCTAGATGCGCATTGGCACACACCTGAAGGCATGCAGATGCCTAACGAGTAATTGGCGACAAATGTTTATGTTATCAGTCACTCTAGATTTTGATACTTAGAAGCAGGCTAAGTTAATTGATGTTTTTGTTCTTTTGTCTTGTTTTGTCATTCTTTTAACAATTTGACTTGAATATTTTCTCTCATATATACAACATGAAATATGATATGCTTACAGCTTTCTATACAGGATAGCACGTAAATTATCTCATTAATAATATAAAAAAATAATTATTATCAAACACACTAAGTTATTGAAACTTTGTAAATATATTATTCATAAAAAAAAAAAAAAACTAACCATAAGCATATACATATAGACGCATAAATCCGTGAATAGATATGTTTGAATGTATATGGCTAGATTATTTTAACTTAATTTTGATACTCATTAATCTCGTGCAATTCGATGATAGATGTAAAAAGCCCACGTAATTATATGAAGTGTAGTCAGTGATTTATTTGTTGAAACCTCGACATACTACGCGCAATTTCAAGGTTTCTCCTTGCGCATGGTCAAAGGAAGGGAACATATACTCTAATTCCACTCATAAGTTTACTTCAGCCAATTATTTTGTCATAGATTCGATCATGTCATGGCAATTGTAACTCGAGGTTAGCATTTGATACATATATATTAATGCGACAGTAGCCTTTGATTATAATGCAAGATATGCGTGCATTCCATGCTAAACGTCCGAAATTTGATTTAATCGATCAAATCAAAAATTTAAGAGTAATTGGTAACATCAGCAAGATCAGAATCGTTGACTCTATCGTCATGTGCAAGACTTCCTACAGAAGTTGAGAGTTGAGATAAAGCACTTAAATGTAAGAGGGGGACCGACTGATTAGTTTGGTGAGAGCATTAAACAGCCCATTATATTATACTATTATTTCTAGGGTCAACATTTTGGTTGCCCGCTTATGCGTGTGTGTGGAATTCTAGGATATCTCACCATTTACGCATCTTAAAGTGTTATCTCTTAATTTATACGAGCTTAACTTATAAACCATTTCACCACTCACCTTAATTAGGCTTATAATATTCAAGCATCCAATTGAAGCTAATATGAGCAGAAAAGGGGGGGCTAAAATGGATTCATGATGTCTTTATCATTATGAAGCTGTGGTGACAAAAGCAGAATAATGAAAGCAAGAGATTCCAACTTTGGTTCTTGTCATACAGAACAAGACAATTATGATCTTCTAATGAAAAACGTTTGCAAGGAAAAGAGAAATATTGACCATTTGATGCAGATCACTAAAAAAAAAAAAACCATCATGATCATGTTTATCGTTATTATTATTACTATTACTATATCTGCAACTTATTAATATAATTAAAATAAGGATTTGTCTATGTTTAAATAGATTTAAGATAAAACTCTTTTTTTATAATCATAAAATTAAAGTTATAATGAAGATAAAACTTTGCATATGTGGTTGAAATTCGTGCTTCACTATAAGAAGCTCCATTGAAATTATAGCTTTAAGATAAACATTTTCTTACCTCAATTAATTCACTTGTAGAACCACACCATCATTAACTTAAAACATTATATATTAATGCATCATACAATAAATCAATAGTCCTTTTAAGAATAGGTAAATCCCCAATTTTTTTTTATTACACTTTATCAACAAAATTTTACAATCAAGCTTGTGTTGTCTAATTTTCTATTCTCAAATCAAAGGTCCTCTCCAATAAATGATTCAACAATTTGAATGGCTCGGATTTTATACTATAAGGAAACAATTTAAGGCAAATGGTTCTGGGTTGGCTGATTTAGGTGGACTGACAAATATAGTTTCGGTAGTTAGGACTTCGAAATTAAGACGAGAATGGTTCGGACTCTTCTAGCGTATGAGAAACAATTTGACAAAAACAATCAGATAATGACATATTTGAATTGTGTCACCATCAAATTAAATTCACTCTTGTGCTTTAATTGGTATTTGTTTGTTTTAAGGATAATTACAACACTGCAGATTTAAGATATATAATACTCCTCAGGCTACGTATGGCTAAATTAAAGAAGACGTTGTGAAATGTGATGAAAAACTGTGGCTAGTTTGTCAATTCCTTTAGTATGTGTGACATGTAATGTAAGGTAACATAGTTCCCTTAGTGGAATTTACAAATGCTGGAATTGGTTGATAATCAAATTGCCAGTTTTAAATCATTTTGGTGAGTTCAAGGAATTTTTTTAATTAAAAAATCTAAAAAAAATGGTAAGATAATCCCAAAAGCTCATATTTCTTGAAAATTGACCGTACCATTTTATCTCTCTCTTCTTTTTTTTTTTTTAACATATATATTACAATCGAAAGTCCAAAAATATTTATATTAAAAATTTATTGAGACCATCCTAAATCAAGCCTCTTATATTTTAAGCCAAAATTCTTTGCCAAAAATGTTAGAAAAATGTCTACTCTACCCACTAATTATCCTCATTAATAAAAAAAACGACTCCAATCCAATCTTTAATTGAGAGACGGTGCTATATAAGAAGAGTCCATTGTCATGGATTAGAACACATGGCCAAGAGTTCATCACTCATACCATTTCATTTCGATCATTATAATTTCTGAAAAAATGGATCAATGATCTGTCATGGGCCCCTTTGTTCTTTCCCGACCCCTCAATTCCCATATTGATCGATTACGAAATGAGAATCGTGCCACGACCCTATTTCCATATTCTTGATATACATTTTGTATTGACAATATCATGTTTATTTATCTCTCTTCAAATCTTGAATTAATTTTGGTCACCTACACAGCATGTACTTTCTTCTTAGTTTGAATATGTTTTAAATAACAAATACTTACGTGTAAAATCAACTCAGATAAATTGGTGATCGTGATCGGATTTTAGATTTCATATTTCCAATAGTGTGCGATAGTTCATTGAAACAAACATTTACCTAAAAATGTTAGCACAGGAGAATTGGATTTGTAGCAGATATATCAAGTTCAAGATACTTGAAAAAGGAAAATTATTTATTGGGATACCATATCATTTAGTTCATGAAAATTGAAGAAGGAAAATAACAGGGGCATACCATGCCATCAAGTTCCGATGCGGATGGCCCTTACCACCGGCCCACTGGGCACCGGCCGAACATGTCTACTACAACTACAGGCACTAAATCAAGTAGCAACAAATTATCTAAGCATGGCATGGTAAACCATTTGTGATAGAAGCTTACGAATTGCTGCCAACACTCATATTTTGCCACAACAAGGGCCAAAAAAAAAAAAAAAAAAATTATCTTTAAAAAAAAAAAATAGGTAGGTTCGTTGATGTACCCTATCAACTACAGCAGGAATATACAATCATTGACTGTCGAGGAGTTTGATTTTGGTTTAAGATATCTCTATTCCCGGTTCTTTAAGGGCGCACCTCATCTAACCTGATGGAAATCAGTTGATGACTTGGTTCCTCTAATTAAGCATATATTGTTAAGCTGTTCGCGAAAGGGCACTTTTTGAAGCTAAAATTATAAGTAATACGGCTCCTGTCAAATTTCACTTACCTAGAGCTTTATGAAGATGCAGTTGGAGTAGCTCTTCACATCACTGACTAGCTTCTGTACAAGTACTTTGATAAAGGGAACATAATGCTCCTTGCAACCTATAACCGTCCATCCAAGACAATACATAAATGGAATGATACAGGGTGGCATTAAATTACATGCCTAAAAGAAAGCTTCGTATGAACTTTTATTTTTTCTGTACTTACCTTCATAGCCAAATCTTCAGATAGTGTAGATCGATACCGTGTTGAACCCTCCAAAGGGCAGCTGCCTCCTTTGACAATAAAATTACTGTTGCAGAGACTGGTTAATTGCAGTAGAATATCGGACATGAGCGCATTGCTCCCTTCATCAACTCTTAACCCGTTATTTCCTTCTTCCTCTTCAACTAGTGCATCTTCTCCGACTGATGTAATGCATTGGAATATGGCTAATAACCTCTCTAAAGAGAAAGTTCCAGGCCCTTTCATAAGTAACTCCTGTTCTGCTGCTTCCTTTTGCTCCAATGATTTTTCAGAGGCCCTATGCAGGAAGTAATCAATCAGGAAGATAAATTTAGTAAGGGAGAGCAGAGCACAATTTACAGCAAGACATAATCATATCAACAGTGTCAAGAGAAGAGTACCTAAATAATGCTATTGTTGGGTAGAAAATCATTTTTGCTAACTCCAAAGCATTCATTTACATCAAGCAAATAAAAGCCACATCTTATATCCAACACTTACAAGGAAAACCAATTTCCCAGAAAAACAGAAGCTTTCAAATCCGATATCAGTTCATTGGTGGAGTCAGACATTGGCAGGTCATAGCAATTGATCATCTATTCCAGACAAGATCAATAAAGTGACAAGCACAATAAGGCCAGGAACTATAAAATGTGCTCTTACTCCATTTATTACCAAGGAAAGAACTAACCAGTAGTGCACCATAATCGATTCATTGGGGTGACAGCAAAACCAGATAGATGGGTAAATAATTCAATATGTTTCTTTCTACCAATAACAAACAGTTGATATAAAAGGAAAAAGAACAGAAAAATACTAAATATGAAATCAAAACTGCTATGAAGAAATAACCAAAAGTGAAATAAAAGTGTTACCGCATCCTAACACATGAATAAGTAGCATCACAGCTTGATGGGAGAGTTAATACAACACAGTTTTAGAACAGACTGTTAGAGAACTCACTTCCTTTTTCGTTTGCGACTATCAGAAACGCCGGTTGAATCAAAAAGTGAAGCATCCAAAGTGGCAGGGTTTCTTGAAGCAAGGAATGCTGAAATGAGGAGATACTTTGCAGAAGTAGACATATGGAAGCCTATATCATCAAAATCTCCAGAACCCACTAATTTCCTTGCACTTCCTTTCCGCCTGTTCTCCTGATTGACTTCACATTCAAGGCATGGTTGAGATGCAACCCTGAATATCTCATTCAAAGAAGGAGCAATATGCGGCTGAAGATGACTAAACAGTCTTCTCTTCATCTCTCCATTGGGTACAATTCCCAAGTCACTTAGGGGTTCACAATATCTTTTAAATAGCAACGAAAATATGGTAGATAACTCATCTACTCGTTTAGTAATTCTACAGAATGGTCTCAGCACAATACTGTTTAAAAAGAATAAAATATAAATGAGATTGGAATAAAAATCATTGAGCAGGAATGAGAACAAATAACAGTTTAAATTCTTACTCAAGAAAGGAGGAATAAAGCTTTTGATTTGCTTGATTTCTCATGAAAATTTGACGAAGATCATCTTCTGTGCATTCAGGAAAATAAACATGGATGGGTGCTACATAACCAGTATTCGAGTGATATGTGTCAGATGAGGTGCTGCTGATAAAGATCATACCCACCTCAGGCATCTTCAGAGTATCAGAGAGACCAAACAGAAAAGGTACTATAATAGAACTTTTATCCCATTCTCTAACAAGCTCAAAATTATCAAAAATAAAGTAGATCATCTTTCCATTAACCTGTCCCTTCAACTTACTTGTACTTGTTTTCTCTGCATTCTCCTTTAGACTATCTATGACATTTATCAATGCCTCACGAACAAAAATAACAAAATCAGATGGCTTTTCACATCTCTTTGCACTCGAATAACCATTAAATGCATTCTTTTTATGAAGCAATAGCTGATTCAAGATAGACTCAAACAAGATCCGTGGACTATAACATGAAAGACAGCTTGTATAAACAAAGGGGCGGCGGAGATGTCTAAATACCTGGATAATAATACTAGTTTTTCCAGTAGAAGCACTTCCGTAGATAAACAAAGGAGGCATTGAGGAATTTAAAGTTCCCAAAAGGTGCAATAGCTCAAGAATTTGAACACGTCTACCGGGAAAACGAGATAATAAATCATCTAGGCTAATAGGTTCTTGTCCAAACACTAAGTCACCAAGTGTTGGTATGTAGGAATCATTTGGTTTCGCTAGTTCAATACCATTTTTACTAGCAGTGAATGTGGATGACCTTGTTGCTCTTCTACTAACTTGCATGCTTTCCTCTTTCTCTCTAGACATTACTTTAATTTCTGGCCAATAAAGAGGGGAAAAAATATATATGAGCTAAATTATTAAAAAAAATTAATTTAGAATAATAACAACATTGAAGACAAAGAGAGTTAAAATTTTAAAAGACGGGATTGATTAACAAAATTAGCGAACTAAACCAAAACGCCAGTGACCGGGTGACGCACCTCGTACGGCTCCAGGCTACAGCTAGCACTAGTTAATTCCGTCAATGAAACTTCAGATCAAAGAATTGGATCGGAGGGATCAAAAACAGCTGCGAACCATTCAACCGGCGCGCTGGTAAAGTGTCTAGCTTATGGGAGCGCGTCAAATCGCTATTAACTGAAATAAAATTTATGAGGTAAATTTAAGCAAATTACCAACAGATGTGAATGCGAAGAAAAAAATGATTGCCGCAAACCCACCCTTTACTGCTAATTTATTCCGGGGTTTTTAAGCAAGCGATAATGGTATAGACAGGAGAAGTTCCGGTTCAAGTAAGAAGGCGAAGAGATTCTTGTCAATCAGAAGAACCCTAATGGGAGGTGCTGAGAATGGCGTAAAGAAATTAGGACAAAATTCTTCCCGCCAAGAAGCTGCAATCAGATGTGGTCAGCTGTGTGTGGAATCTATTGGCGATGCTGACGCCCGCAAATGCAACTCGTGCAGCGCTCTGCGCTTATTCATTTCATTTTACCCCCGACTTTTAACTTATACATACACACGTACGCACGCGCGCGCACACACATATATAGGGTAATTTTTAGAGACCTCCCTTGAGGTTTGGCGTATTAACACTTAGATGGAAAGTATAAGTGTAATTACAAGGACCTCCCCTGCCGTTTGTATTTCCATCCAGTGACTGTTAGTGGACGACAAAATAACTAAAATACCCCTGAGCCCAAAAAGACCCTTGTGGCAAGCAGTAGGCTGCTGTTCGTTGTTAGAATGAAACATGTACTGCTCCCAGCACAATAGAATGAAATGACAAAAAACTTAACAATTTCTAAAGTTTAATTAAGAAAATTATATCTGCTTCAAGTAGTTCAAAAATAAAAATGATATTTCTATCACACAACCCTCGATTTATAATATTTATTTTGTAGTGCCATTGAGATTTAAAAAAAAAAAAAAAACAACACAACATTAAAGAAAAAAATATACAGAGTTATAATTGAAGCTACAGATACAAAAATATACCAAGTGGAAAAAATAGTTTGATTTTTGGAATTGTATTTGCCATTACAAAGCTAAAACCCACTTTTGTTTAACATAGAAATCACACAAAACAACTAATTTCTAATATGCAGTGGTTTGTTTAGCTAGTACGAACCAAAGTTGAATACATGCAGCAGCTTCTTCAACAAATCAAACACAACATTAAATCCATTTTGAAACACAGCATCAAATCAACCAAAAGGCTCTAACTTCAACATGCATTGGGTTATTTGGAATTTTCACCTACTACGAGGTTTAATCCCTGTTACGTTCCTCCTCGATCGCCGACAATGGTCACTCGACGGCACCATTTTCCCACTGTCGTCACTTTATTGTTCGTCACTCTTCTTTCAAATTGGGGCTTCTGAGTATTTGAGCTTTACTTAGGGAGCTCAGAGGCATAAAGAGAAGAATCTGCGTTTGAGACTGTTAATTGGCTTGGGTTTGGTAAATGAAATGGAAGATATGTTCAGGCCGTTCTTATATCCAGTGGATGAATGAAGTGCTGCAGTCGTCAACTCGGCCATGAGGTTGGTTTTAATTTTTTCAATTTAAAATACCTATATACGACATTACCCTCATGTACTGACAAATACCAAATGAAATACAAATGACAGGGGAAGTCTTTGTAATTACTGTCATACTTTCTATCTGAGTGTCAATACGCCAAAATTCAGGTAAGATCCCTAAAAATTATCTTCTTTAACGTAACTTATGGTTTTTGTCGTTTTCTTCAGCAAATTTCATTGAGCAGCCTACATTTTTAATTAATTATATTATATTTATAAATATTATAATTTTTTTTATTTATATTTACTATAAAATTTTATTAAAATTTTTATATTTTTTTATTTTATTTAAATATTTAAAATATTAAACTAACCCCTATAATTATTAATTCTAAAAATATTATTATTTAAATTAAAATAAAAAATTATTAAATAAATTATAATTATAATTATTATATTAAATTATTATTACTATAATAAAAAGTTATTATAATTAATTAATACATTAATAATAATTAATAATATTTTTTATTTAAATTAATAATATAAATAATAATTTTTTGATAAAAATTATTAAAATAAAAATAAATTATAAAAGTATAAATGAAGAATATTTTTATAAAAGATTAATTTAAATGAAGAGTATTTTTAAATTTTAAAAATACTCTTCATTTAAAATAAAATATAATAATTATTAAATATATTATAATTATAATTATTATATTAAATTATTATTATTACGAAAAAAATTTATTATAGTTAATTAATATATTGATAATAATTAATAATATTTTTTATTTAAAATAATAATAATAATTAACAATAATAATCATTATTAATTAATTTTTAAAAAAACTTTAATTCATAATTTTACTTATTTTTTAAAATTTTTTATTATGAAAATAGAAATTATTATGAGATGATATTATAAAGAAGATGAATGGTAATAATATTAAAAATTTTATTGATAGAGTAATAAAAAATGAGATGTAATTTTTTAAGAGAAGATAGTATTTTTTTAGTACTAATTTAAATAAATTTTTTATTAATTTTAGTGTGTTATTATAACTAACATGTCATAAATTTAATAATTGTTAATATATTAATTAATTATAGTAATTTTTTATAATAATAATAATTTAATATAAATATTATAAGTATAATATATTTAATAATTATTATATTTTAATTTAAATGAAGAATATTTTTAAATTTTAAAAATATTCTTCATTTAAATTAATCTTTTATAAAAATATTCTTCATTTATACTTTTATAATTTATTTTTATTTTATTTTATTTTTTTTATTAATCTTTTTTATCATTTAAAAATAATTTATTTTTATTTTAGTAATTTTTTATCAAAAAATAATTATTTATATTATTAATTTAAATAAAAAATATTATTAATTTCTTGTTAATGTATTAATTAATTATAATAACTTTTTATTATAATAATAATTTAATATAATAATTATAATTTATTTAATAATTTTTTAAAATTTAAATAATAATATTTTTAAAATTAATAATTATTGAGATTAATTTAATATTTTTAATTTATTTAAATAAAATAAAAAATATTAAGAATTTTAATGAAATTTTATAATAAATATAAATAAAAAGAATTATAATATTTATAAATAAAATATAAATAACTAAAAATATAGGAGGCTCGATGAAATTTACTGCAAAAAACGAAACCCATCTCGAATAAATTAATAATAAGGAACAAAATCCACCATTCACATGTAATTTTTATCTACATTAAAAAATAAAGAATTTCATCTAAATTTTTATAAAGAGCAACTAAAAGCACCCAATTTCTATCTAAAATTAACCAATATCTCCTTTCTGATTTCCCTATAAAGTTAAGAGAGTTCGGTATGAACATATACTTTCGGGTAGCTCCACCTTTGCCAAATAGGCAAATGCTACTTGACGGTAAACCGTAACGTAACGCCTCCCTGCCAAATATTTTAATATGAATAGTTTTCCGTCCTTTTCGCTTTGACCACCCCGAACGAATACACCGCCGAGTACTCTTCAAGGATTTCTAACCTCTTGCCCAACCAAGCTTTTACAGATTACTTACTCTTTTCTATTACAACTATTCTAATGCGACATCCATTGACATCAACGGTTATAACACCCTGTTGGGACTTTCGTATTAGAGGTATACAAATTCTATATAGATTAACTGGACCTACATCTCAGGTAGCGACGGCAGAATAACATAATCCATTTGCAAAAATAACAATGCACAACAATATCAAAATTATAACACGACACTATGTAGCTACGTCACCAGAAAACAAGAGCTTCACAAAGCAAACGAACATATTAACACCCTTACATTCATCTCTCCTTTCTCTCTCGACTCTTCTTTTTTCTTCATCATCATTGTCTTCTCTCCTTTCTCTCTCAACTTTTTGTTTTTCTTCATCACCATGTCTTAACTATCGATTGAGGAGCTTCCCCTGACCAAAGAACCACGGCGGTGACCGCCTACAATTGCATCTTTAAGACGTGATATGGGACCCAACATCCTGCTCGCTTTCTGCGAATATGACCATAATAATGACAGGAAAAGAAAAGCAAAAAAGAATATCAGTATCAATTTATGATAGAGAGACCTTCCATCTCACAAAGTTCAAGAAGACAGAAAAAGAAAATGTAGATCCTATCCAATTTTCAGCCAGATATACTGCCTGAGTTGCAAACTACATGGAAGGAGTTAAACCGCGTGGGCAGAGCTTCCGGTTTAATTTCTGATATAACCCAGAAGTATCAGACTTCAGATATAGTAAAGACAACAAAACTAAAGAAGAAAAAACAAGAGCAAGGTTCCAATCTTATTTGTAGAAAAGGCTAGTCAGAATTGCTTCTTCAGTTCCTAACCCAATGATTGTAAAAACCTATGCTTCTTGAATCCAAGACAATTCTATGGGGTTCTACTCGTGAAGAGTTCGAGTGACATTCTCAAGAAACACTTCCAGAAGATGCAGACTCTACAAAGAAAGCAGGATAGTACAAACACAAGTCTAAACGAAAAATTTCTAGTAGTTCATAATCAATCAGTAAGTACTCATGATTGAAGCACCGTCATAATTTCCAGTTCAATAAAATAATATTTGGATTTTTGAATTATGCTTTTAGAATTCACATCCGTACAGCTTTTAGAAACATATTAACCAATAATAACAAAACAGAGTAAAACCCACTTCTTCCATGGCACTGCAATAAAAGCTACTGAGCTGACTGATTACTTTATTTGTTCGGGGTAAAAACAGCAATCCACATACCTGTTCATTGACACTGAGCTGCCACTTTAGCTGCAAAGCTTGCCACCTTTCTTGTTGCCACTGCTGCCCAATAATTACGATGCCCATCACAGCCGCTGCAATGAAAATGGACCAAAATGTATTTGTCTCTTTTGCATGAGCATACAGGGAAGCTGCCCTTCTCTTCCACCATGCCTCACAGGGAAGGTCAGACTTAGCAAATTTGTTATCTTCTTTTGCAGGCATCACAGATTTTGATGAGTCTGCAGGAACATCTAACCCTTGCTCAGAAGGTTCAGTTAGCTCAGGAGTTTCCAAGTTCTCACTGACTGCCGTTTCACCATGGAAAGAACTAAACGTAGCCGCACTGTAAACACTCTCTTCCTTACCAGTCAAATTTAACCCTGGTAATGTCGTGCCTTCTTCAAACTCTGTACTACTAAAGGCCAGTCTGTTACCCTTCTCATCAAAAATCTGCATTTCTGGAAACTCATTGTGTACACTCAAATCCTTAAGGGTCCAATTATCTTCATCATCCTTTCCACTAGATTTGTCTCCTACTTCAGCACCCAATTCAGAGACAACGTCCTTCCCAACAGATTCATTATAAATCTCCCTCTTTACAAGTTCAGGTTCCAATGGCAAATTCTCATGCTCACTGGGTGGAAAAACAAAGTGACGAGACATGAATAACGCATGAGAAGTTTCCGCTTCAATTTCTTTGGCAGCGTCACCCCTGGCATCATCCTTCGGTTCATCATTTTGGGCACTAGGAGCGGCAGCATAGGTAGATGCTGTAAGTGACACAACCTCCCATTCATTCCCACGGGAAGCATTCTCTTCCACCTCATTATCTGCCATGCTTCCCAATGACAAGTTTCCTATCATTTAAAACATCAGAACGACAAAAAGCAACAAGTAATGAATTTAAAGTGAATACAGACAAATCAAAAGCATAAGAAAATAATTACTTCATGATAATTCTGTTACACCATCATGCAAATTGTGTTATCACTAAAACATGACATATTAAAAGTAAACTATGCCATATCATCCCAAAAATTTACAGAAAAAAAGAAAACTACTAAATTCTAATCACGACTAAAAAGCTTCATAAGCAAAAAGGTCAGTCAGTGAACTAAAGTCCACGCTGTAAATTAACATCATTCTATATGCAGACAAAAGCACCAGATTCAGACGAAAAACGTACTTCTAATTCTAATAGAAATTAGAGATTAAACTTAAAAATGAAAAATTCATCATCCAGTAAGTCGGTACGTGTGATGAAAGAAAGAATAAGTCTACACAAGCACGTACAAATCAATATGATTATTAACAGATGATTTAAAAGAATTAAAATAAAAAGAAAACAAAATCAATCAGCATATATCTATCAAACATAACAAACTCAGCGATCCACGGCTCATATAATTTCAAAAGAAAAAATAAAAATAAAAATGAAAACTCACAGAGACGCAATCGGAGGAACAAGATCTAGGGCGGAAAGATGGAGTGGAGATCGATACGTCGCCTTTTCTGATTAGATTGAGCAGCACTAACTGCCTCGGGAGGTGTAGACCGGAACAAGGCTTTTTATAGAGTATAGTTAAGATTTCTCGAATTTGAGATGAAAGAAGAGAACCGACGGTACCGGTATTTTTTATAGAAGCAACCGGCTGCTGTAGGTAAATTACGTCGTGTAGGGAGATAATAATAATATCATTATTGGTCGTCACTGTGGTTACCGGTGGTTAACCGGTACTTAAGGTAAGTATCGTGCGTTTGCGTGTTAGGGAGAGAGAGGTATCGCCAATTACGCCTACGCGACTCAGTTGCGTGGGACTGCTACCGGAGTAGTTGTTCATTGCAGTTTCAAATGGCTGGGCTCGGTTTTAAGTTATTAAAATAATTTTTAATTAGCATCAGTGAATAGTGGTGACAGGTTTTCGCGATTAAAAAATAGATAAACTATTCGCAATTGTGGGCTATTTTTAACGACTTGCAAGCAGTCGTGGCGATGGATGAGAAACGTGGGCCAAAGGGAACTTCTTTACTGCTCTTCATCCCCTTTATTTGATAGCGTGGATGCATGATTGCATCGACAGATTGAAGTCAAACGAACAAATCCCATTACAAAAGACACGAACCAAGAACCTTTGAACTGGGGGGAATAGGCAGATTGGATTGACAACCCATTTACAACCCTTTTTTCATTATTTATCCCATTTAAAATTGTAGGTAAGCTCAAACAACAATGACTAAGTATTGCTCCTTTATGTATTTAAATTATAGACGGAGTTTTTTTTTTTTGGCACCTTTTAAGTTAAAATGTCAAAAGTATCAAATAGATTATCACAAATCTCTCTATAATTTAATGAAAGATTAATCAAACGTTGACTAAAATATTCAGTTGATCCTGAAAAATGAATGTATAGAGTATAGAGAATTAGAAATATAATATTGATATAATTTTAAAAGTAGTAAATAAGTTAATTTGTTAATCAATAACATATGATTAATTGAATAATTAATTATCTCATAAACATAGTATTGGTGTTAGTTAATGGCAATACAAACTTGAAATTGATTTAATTTTGCTCAAGGATTATGGAGTTGGACACTAGACGATTGATGTGGAGATATACGTAATTATTCTTGGATACAAATACTTACATATTTTTTAATATAGATATATTTTTAAATTATATAATTTAAGAAAGTTGTCTTGGATGAGCTATAAAATTATATAGTTTAAGAGAATTAATCTCTTAAAAATTAATTCTTTTAAACCTATTGTCCGTGTGAAAAAAAAAAAAAAATTGAGCTGCACACTAGAAAACGACTTCATATATTTAAAACAACAACTTCATTTACTTAAAACAAATTATTATTTTAAATAAGATGGACTGACTTGACTTTAAAATGCTCAAAAGGTGTTGATAATTTGAAAACTTTCATCGTCACTCGTTTATTTCACTCGTAGATGCAACGTGGCACTCTGTAAGTGGAATGATAAGCAGAAAGCCGAGCAGTTTCAAGGAGTGAAGATGAATATAAAACAGGATTGTGTGGCCGGTGGCGGGAGCTGAAGGTGCATTATCAAGAGAAGATAAAAAAAGCCAAGTCCGAAGAGATGACGGCGTTATCTGCGACAGCTGCGGAGAGACCGCTCTCTCTGCCGTCAAGGTCATTTCCCTCCGTTTGACTAATGAGAAAATCCGCGTGATAATTCTGTTTTTTTTTTTTTTGGGTTCTTTTTCTCCATTAAATAGTGCTTTCGAATTGGACTTGGATTGATCCATTTTCCTTTATTTCACTTGTGTTTAATAGGCTGCCAAAGTGAGATGGCCAAGTTTATTCGACGGCGTGGATCCCGCCTTGGAGGATTGGATTGTTGATCAAATGCACACGGTCAGCTGTCGTTAATTACTTTGCTTATATCTTATTCTCTTCAATCTGAACTTCACAAGAACTCAAGAGCCTCTCTAAATCCCCTGCATTCATTCGGTGAAAAAAGAATCTGCTGAAAGCAAACTAGTGCTTTATATTATTGCAGTTGCGGCCTGTAGTTGAAACAGGATATGAAACTTTGTTGCTAGTGAGGCTGCTGCTTGAAATGAGGCTACCTTCTCTTCGAAAATCCTCCGTGAGTGTAACTCCGTGCTAAATTTTATGTAATGTATGATATTATTAAATGGCTACATAAAAATATTTCTAATTAAAGGTTGCAGA
This sequence comes from Aegle marmelos, assembly GCA_030449875.1. Taxonomy (NCBI): domain Eukaryota; kingdom Viridiplantae; phylum Streptophyta; class Magnoliopsida; order Sapindales; family Rutaceae; genus Aegle; species Aegle marmelos. The sequence goes on from JASUUL010000115.1 coordinate 2,194,967, forward strand.
AGGGCTCACAGTGGAGGGGATATTAGAGAATTGGCTTAAGATTAAACCCGTGATTATGGAAGAATGGAGTGAGAACAGAGAAGCTTTAATAGAACTCTTCGGAAAGGTCAGGGACGAATGGATTGATACCGACTTCACAACTTGGATTGGAGCCAATAGGTACTCTAAATTGATGAGCTTGTAGAGATGAGAGCAAGACATTTGATGCTCCTATTAATTGCAGATATCTTGAGCTTGTAATTGGTTTGTTTGACCCAGAATTTGATTAGAAGATGCTCTAATTCTGCAGAATTTATCCAGGTGCTTCAGATGCTCTCAGGTTTGCAAGTTCAAGGATATATATAGTCACCACAAAACAGGTTTGGAGATACTGATTTGAACTTAACATCCTTATATATTATCCTGTTTGTCACCAGTAATTATCATAGTTTTCTTTCGTCTGGAATCAGAGCCGATTTGTAGAAGCTTTACTGCAGGAGCTTGCGGGAGTTACCATACCACCTGACCGACTTTACGGTCTGGGAACAGGGTTAGTACATATTATCAATGAACGCCAGCTGTTGGTTCTTTCTTACTGTTGCTGTGGCTGTTGTTGCTTGCTCGCATGAAAGTGACTCTTCCCCTTGATTTCGTTTACTAATTGCAGTCCAAAGGTGAAAGTTTTGAAGCAACTTCAGAGGAAACCTGAGCATCAGGGGCTGAGACTCCAGTGAGTTAATACTATATATGCTGGATCACAATTAAAAATTTTAATTTTGATTAATATGTAGGCCAATTCATTACAATGAATTGACGATTACAAGTTACATGGTAATAACCGTTTTGCGCAGCTTTGTAGAAGATCGACTTGCAACCCTGAAGAATGTGATTAAAGAGCCTGAATTAGACGGATGGAATTTGTATCTCGGTAATCTTTTCTTGGTTTTTATTACATACTTTTATTATTGTATCTGCATTTCTATGCAGTGGCACCGTTTGCTAACATGGATGTGTCGACCTAATTGAAACAGTTGACTGGGGATACAACACTCAGAAGGAGAGAGATGAAGCAGCAAGCATGCCCAGGATTCAGCTTCTCCAGCTCTGTGACTTCAGTACCAAGCTGAAATAGTCATTGGCTTCCCTGCTTTCCCGTTTATTTGTTGATTACCAATTCTTCCAGTAATGCAAACTGCTACTACATTTCTAATTTCGAATTTTTAAATTGGTTAAGCTGACCTCTTTGATTATTTCCCATCGTTGTGCATGATTTCAGCGGAAGCTGAAACTACACTGATACGATTAACGACCCAACCAACAATCTCTGAGCTGTTGATTGCAGAAACAAGAAGCCCGCCAAAACCAATAACCTTTTTAACTGGACCTCCTATTTACTTATTTTTTCACTAATAATTCTGAAAGTTGGTCATCCTTCTCTCTGCATTTAACGTCAAAAGAAATTAGATCGATGGTCTTTGTGTCCGCAAAATCTAAATTTGTTTGTTCAAGGCTTACGATACTTTCCAGCAACCCAAAAAAACAAAAACTGCAATGCTTCTATATATATATATATATATATATATATTTTTTTTTTTCTAATATGCTTCTATAATATTGATCCTCTGCATCTTCCTTTTGTTTAATGGTAGATATATTATCATTGCATTTGGTAGTAGGGATTGTATTATTTCTGTAAAATTTAATCAATTCTATGTTTGGTGTTTGGGAGTTTGGATAAATTGTGGGATTGAATTAGGTTTTGAAATTAATAAAATAGTCTAATCTAAAGGTACGCTTGGTTGTCATGGACTAATAGAATAGACTAAAATTTAGTTCAAAACAATTGGGATTATTAGTTCTTATACTTATATGATTTTGGGTGGGATAAAATTAAATGAAGAATTTGTATCCTTTTTATCATTCTTTCATTTTCATTTAACCTAATATTTTAATAAAGATTAAATATAGAAGTTAATTTCTTAATTTTTTCACCTGTAATTTTATTTTATATACAATATCAAAATTTTATTTATTAATTTATTTAAACTAATACTGAATACCAAACATAAAAATAATCAACTATTTCTTCATAGTAGTAGTGAAAAGTCAATAATTATCAATATAATTTTAAAATATTATATTACTTAAAAAATAAATATTTAGCTTTATTAAATTAAATTAACATAGTCATATCCAATATTTACCAAACAAGTATAGTATTATATTTAATTCAATTTAATACAATCTAATCTAATTCAATTTAATCCTAAAACTTAATCCAATATTGAATAATATTAAAGTTAATAATTACTAATACAATTTAAAAATAATTATATCATTCAACTAATTATTTTAGCTTTGCTAAGTGAAAGTTAACATAGTCTTGTTTGAAGTTCTACAAGCAAAATACACTAATATAAACAATCCATTCTAAGCCAATCTAACCACAATTCTTAATCCAAATCAATCTAACACAATCTTGCCTTTAATGATTTTAAAACAGTAGATAGTATTAAATATATTTAAGCTAAATCGTATCCTTTTTGTTAGCCAATCTAATTTAGTCCAAAGTTCAAATGTATCCCCACGTGTCTCATTACTTTACTTATCAAATTATTTGACTGTTTTCAAAAATAAATTTATACATGATAAAATATTCCCATATTATAACTCGTAAGATACGTAGTAAAAAAAGTACTTTTTATACAATTAGGTAAAGAAGTATTCTCTATATGATCTAAGATTTTTCTTTTGTAAAAATAAATAATATAGAAGATGAGACAATAATAGAATTTTTAAAGTCGTTGTGGGAAGAAAAATATAATTCATTCGTAAAATGATTTTAAAAAAGAGGGCAATTTTGATTATATTCTTAATAAATTGATTGTTTTCAAATTACTCCTAAATTATTGTAAACCACTTGTTCTTAATTGTCATTGAAAAAATAAGGACAGAAGAGAATACTTTGATGGAAAAAGTATATTTCTAATAATACATGACGTTATGGAAAATTAAAATTAACACAAACAAAAAAAAGGAGAATGTCGTTCCAAATGGGAAAACGTGTCACTCCATCGTTGTAGTTTGGAGAGCAAGCCAATCTGAAACGCAGCGGTATAGCGGGAGTCAATAAAAGCGAAAACAAAGTTGGTTGTCGCGACTAAATGGGGGACTTGTACGCCTTGGACTTCGACGGAGTTCTCTGTGACAGCTGTGGGGAGAGCGCTCTCTCCGCCGTCAAGGTCCAGTTAACCACTGGATATCAGCCAGCGCGATCTTTTTTTTCAATTTTTAATTTGATTATTCATTTTTCCCTCTGTGCATAATTTTAGGCTGCGAAAGTGAGATGGTCGGGTCTATTCGACGGCGTTGGTTCTGTCGTCGAGGATTGGATTGTTGATCAAATGCACATAGTAAGCTCTTCTTATATCTCATTTCAATTTTCTTTTCTTACACGCCTCTGCCTGAAAAGGGAAATGCCGCCTAGATTTTGTTTATTTAGTTGATATTTGAATTTGACGCATAAGAATGGAGGCTTGATTTTTTTTTTTTTGGGGGGGGGGGGGGGGAAGAAATAGGCTCTGTTGAAGCTAATTAGTACTTTATTTTTATTTTTTTTGTAGGTGCGACCTGTGGTGGAAACAGGATACGAAAATGTGTTACTGGTAAGGTTGCTGCTTGAGATGAGAATGCCTTCTATTCGGAAATCATCGGTAGGTATTATGTAATTATATTTGATGGAACACTAAATGGCTAAAAAACCTGCCACACTTTCAAACTCTGTTTGTGTTTGGAAGAATGGTGTTGATTGTTTATTCATTTGCTTAGCCTTTTGACGGATTGATTTTGGAAATGACGATGAATGTGACTCAATTTGCAAGGTTTCAGAGGGACTCACGGTGGAAGGGGTACTGGAGAACTGGTCTAAGATAAAAACTGTGATTATGGAAGATTGGAGCGAGAATAGAGATGCTCTTGTTGATCTTTTTGGCAAGGTCAGAGATGAATGGATGGATAAGGACTTGACTACTTGGATTGGTGCTAATAGGTATTTTATACGAGCGAGCGATTTGAGATAACACTGAACAATTTGTACTCCTATTTTGCACATGATGATCAAGACCCTGAAAAAAAAAAAAAGAGGACTTTTCCTTTCATCTTTTGCATAGCAATCAATGTAGTACTTGTTCTGTGATAACTTACTTTGAGAATCAACTTAATTATTGGTTAGTATTTGGCCCAACAAAGTTCTTAATATTATTGCTCCTTGAAATTCATTTATTGTTAACCAACTGGCTTCCCTTCGCATAAAGCCGCTTATGAGCCTTGAGTGGACGTCTTTTTGGGCATATTATTTGTCTTTCTTTGTGCATTCCTTTATCATTCAATGGCCAGCTCCCTTTCCTCTTTGTAATTTGAATAGTAATGCGGGCCTCCATTTTACAAATCTTAAACATTTTTGGCTGTAAATTAATTCGTCATTCAGATATTTTTGAACTCATAGGAACTCCTCTAGGTCTATTTACCAGATTTTAGTATGTTTAATGTTTTGATTTTGTGTGGATTTCAATTCTACTGGAGCTTGTAGTATTGGTCCATAGACGTGAACTGGAATTTGATTATCTGGTTTATCTCCTGCAGATTCTATCCAGGCGTCCCTGATGCTCTAAAATTCGCAAGCTCAAGAATATATATTGTCACCACGAAGCAGGTTTCAAGAGACTGATTTGAAAGTAATAGTTTTCTAAGTTTCTTTTCTTACCATAAAATTATCTTTTCTTTGTCCCAATTCAGAGCCGTTTCGCAGATGCTTTACTGCGAGAGCTTGCAGGAGTCAGAATACCACCTGACAGAATTTATGGTCTGGGAACTGGGTTAGTCTTGTCTACGCTCCTAGGAAAAATACTTTTGTGGCTGCACTGGCTGCTTCTTTGACACTGTTGCTTGTGGTTCCTCCCACTAAAAGGAATTTCTCCTTGATTTTGATTACTACTTGCAGTCCAAAGGTGGAAGTGTTGAAGCAACTCCAGAAGAAACCAGAACTCCAGGGGATGACATTGCAGTAAGTTACTATGTGCAGGAGCCCCTAAGTTATATTTTGATATAACGTAGACCACTCACATAACAGTGTGTGTGAGTAGTGTGTGTGAGTGGTGTAAGTTATATCGAAATGTAACTTAGCATTTCCCTACTATTTGCATTACAATTAGATATTTTTGTACTACAGTCAACTAAAACAAAATGAGGCTGTCAAAATGTTTGGTAATGATTGTTTCTTTTGCTCTTCTGGCTATTTAGCTTCTATTACCTAAGACGTAACTTCCTTGTTTGTTAAACTTGAATGAAAACTGAAACTAGCACTTCTAAATTTTGATCAGCTTTGTGGAAGATCGACTTGCAACTCTTAAGAATGTGATTAAAGAGCCTGAGCTAGATGGTTGGAATTTGTACCTTGGTAATATCCTTTAATAACTTTTCCCCCTTCTACTATCTTTTTTGGTTTTCTTTGTCATAGTTTACCACTGTTTGTAGTTGCTTTGGTTGCTAAAGTGGATCAATTGGAGCAGGTGACTGGGGATACAACACTCAGAAAGAGAGGGAAGAAGCAGCAAGCATTCCTAGGATTCAGCTCCTTCAGCTCTCAGACTTCAGTAGAAAGCTGAAATGATTGTCGGGTGCAATATTTATTCATAGATTACAATTCTTACCTTAACCGATGCCTTTCGCCATCCAACCAAATTATTGAGATGCGAATTACTCGGGTATCTGCTAATGAAGAAATCCGAGCATTTCTTATGTTTAATTGGTATTGCATACATATAGAATAAGATAAAGATTCTGCTTGTTTAAAATTCTTTTTCTTCAAATCAATAGGTTCCAATTTCAGTAAATTGCATTGAATATTTTTGTAATCCAGTGTGCATCATTCAGAAAGTTAAAGACTATCTGCTCAGGCAGACAGCTACAGATATTAAAGGAATGGGATGGGGAATGATGATGAGTGCGGGCACCTAACGAAAGTGGAAAGATGTTGAAAGCAAATCTCAGAAATGAATTCCCAGTGTTGTTAATCTGAATCTAATTTTGTAATAAATCTTGTCAACTAGAGTTCTTCCTTGGCGTGTCCATCGTAATCATCATCTTCGTCTTCTTCATTTTGTAGCTTCTGAATAACTTTTTCGAGAGGAGGATCTCCTGGTCGTCGATAAGCTTGGTCCCCTATCTTAACCTCATACGCCTCCGGTTGGTTCAATAAAAACTCCCTCAACTGGGGTGGACGAACAGTTTCCCAAAAAGAAATGAATCAGAATCCAAAAGACGAATCAATGTACGCTCCTACCAAAAGGAGCAATGTGGAGAATTATTAAGAGTTAATCAGCCGAGACGTCGACGAGTGACTGAAGTCAACATAAATAACTTACCTCCAGAACGTCTTGGCCGCGTTGCAAGGTGAACATGATTGTGACAAAATCAATGGCCATGAACTTCACTTCAATGGATCCAGTTTTCAGAACTTTTGACCATTTCGTAGCAATCTCCATTACTTCGGCCTAAAATAAAAGAAATGAAATGAAAAATCTATCAGGGTCGAGATGTTCAATTAACTCTCATACTTATTCATTCACTACTAATGATTTATGATTAATAATAATTTTTTTTTTAAAAAAAAAAGGGCTCCGGTTTGGGGGGCCAAAAAAAAAAAATTGACGACGAAGAAGAAGCAACAACAAGTGAGTGAGGCGATGTGAAAGCAAACTCGATTTACCACAGAGCGAGGAGTACCCAGACGGAGCTTAACGAAGCCAAAAACGGGACCGAATTGACGCTTCAACATCTCTTCCTGCATCTGGGGAATATCCATTCTGTCAAAATCAAGCTTTGGCGGATCGAATTCCTCAGGACCCGATGTCTTCGGCTTGCCCCATTCCTTCCAATCTTCATCTTCTTCATCATCAATCACATCATCCAGATCATCCGTGATGTGGACTTTGCTCTTCCCTGCCTCCGTCGATCGGACAAATTCGCCATTTCTATCAAAGATTTGGGCAACACTTACCACGACCAGGATTACAATGAGACTGCGATATTGATTCGTCATTTTCATTTTTTCAGATATATAACTTTCGGTCGCTTCGCTCCGGTTTCGTTATTTGTTGTTATTGGTTTCAGTTCAATCTCACTCTTCGCCTGGGCTTAGTTTTTGATACCGCATTTTGCGGGATCCATGGCATTATTACATGCAAAATTTTGAGTATTAATTATTAAAAAAAAATTATTAAGTTAACTATTGAGATAGAACGCGCCCCGGCTTCTTCAATTAATTAGTTAAACCATAGATCTACCTCAACATCTCTGACAATCACACCCTGATATAGATAATCCGGAATTCGCTACAGAGCGATTCCTTTGTACATGTGGCTTTATTTCTTCAATATTAATTTATTTTTTAAATCGAAACAATGAGAAGATAAAAGGAAAACCCAAAAAAAAAAAAAGAAAAAAAATTCGGAGAGGCAAGATCAAGATATAAATATAACCTCGAATGTAAATTGGATAATTTTGGATGAATTTGGTGGCTGGTGGTTATTTTCACCTTTTTTTTTTGGGTATGTGTGTGGTAAAAAAAAAAATTTAACCACAATAATCGAATCACACATTAACAAGCGCTTCAATTAAAAATAACGGTTAAAATTAATGACTTATCACCCATAGCCTATAAGAGTATTTTCAAAACAATTATCATCTGGTTGAAACAAATGTTTCATACAAAAATTTATCATGTTTCAAATTTATATTGTTTAATCAATAGTGAGTTTAAAAAATATATATTATTTTTTAATATTATTTAGGCATAGGTTCATTATTAGATACATTCTATTAAAAATAAATAATATTAAATAAAATAAAATTGGGTTAATATTACTTGGATGACACATTTTTTTATAAATATAAAAAAAGCAACAGATTTTTTTTTTTTAGAAAATAGGCAATAAGGTAACAAACAGTTAACTTTAGTGCCTTTTAATGAAATTATACTTCTGCTCCTATGACTTTCTTTTAATATTATGATAGTGTTCTCAATTGCTTATTTATTTACAAATATATCCCAAGCAAAATAATAATAATAATAATAATAACAATAAAATAATGAGAACAAAATTCAACTCATACAAAGATAATAATATTAAAATAAATTTAACGATATATACATTTTAAAATCATTTTCATATTTTTAAAAATATTAAAATAATTTCTCATGTATTAATAATGTTAAAATTATTTTATATAATATTAAAAATAACTTAAATTTTTCATATATTTATTTTATATTATATTTCTATTATAAAAATTTATTTTAATAAGATTGTAAAGTATTAAAATATTTTTAAAAATATAAAAATTATTTTAATATATATATATATTATTAAATTTCTTTTAATATTATTATTTTTGTATGATTTGAATTATATTCTCATTTTTTTATTTATTTTTTATGAGATATATTATAAATAAATAAACAACCAAGTATATTTATCAAAAAAATATGCCACCCAAACGATATTAACCTAATAAAATTAGATTTTAAAAGATTACCCACCAAAACACACACACAAGCGTACATACGCATGCGTGTGTATATGTATACGCGTGCATGTGTATATACACATACACACAGATATGCGCACACACCAACCAGTGACCTTGCATATTTCGTAACAGTTATTATGTAATTGACACAAAATGGGGTAGATTGCTCCTCCTATTCATTCCATTTAGATTCAAAAAATTGGTTAATTAGGAACTGTACAAGCAAAAGATAGACAAGATTCTTCTTCGTTATTTAGGTTCGAGATACGAAGCGTCAGACGCTCTGTAGCTGCGACTGTGATCATAGAGCAAAAAGGAGGATGACTGCTGATGCTGCAAATCAAGTTCCATTGCCTACAATATGAGATAAATCCTGAAGCAAGTTAATAGATCAGCATCGAACCATAAATACTATCTGACAATATATATATATATATATTTTTTTTTTTTTTCTTTTCTTTTCAATACTTTGAACCTCCAATTTTGGTTGGTAATTTACCTGCCTCAAATGGGTGCTATGTGGGACAGAATCATGGTATGTACTTCGGATCAATGGTCCCTGCATAAGTACAACAGTGCCCACGTAATCCACTCAAGATAATAATATTTCAATCTAATTAGAATGTAAAATGTTTCTAAACTATAACTTCTACCTCAAGTAACTGAGTTTGGCCAGGTGAGTCATGCTGGTCAGAGAAGAAGTTTGGCTGCTGATACAAATCAGTATTAGGCTGTTGGTCTATGAGCAGATCAGGCTGCTCGTAGATGCACTGAGCCACCTGATTAGCTTTGAAATTGTACAAACTCTGCAATTAAATTTTACACATTTGAAACTCCAGGATCAATAGATGCTGAATTTGATTGTTATGCAGAATCATTTCAATGAAGTAAGCCCAGTATTACCTCCATAGTTGGAGCTTGAGGTGAGACAAAAGCCGGTGGGGGGCTCAAAATGCAGTTGACAGTATTTGGTGATTGTGCTTGTATGTTCTGAACTCTTCTTGATTGGGAGCTTCTTCTGCGTATGTTTGCCAGCTTACATCTATCAGAGACACAACTCTTGTTTTCCTTTGTTACTTTTGCTCTGCTATCCTCATTCTGATCCTCAACTGTATTTTCATCCAAACATACCTCAGCATTTTCACTTTCAGAAGCATTCATACCAGTACTACTTGAGGTGATACCTTGAACTTCCTCAGATTTTGATGTCAAGATCTTTTCAACCCCTTCAATTACTTCCTCAAGTTTCCTAGAAGCAAACAAAAATGCTTCTTCAGAATCAGCTGCCCTGGCTGATATGTTTAGTATGCGGGAACACAAATCCTTGTAACGTCTTGCCGCAACCAGCTTGGAGTTTTCATGTTCAATGAACTGACTAGTATCTCTTGTACACCCAGTCCTTGCCTCTTTTGTCCATCGCTTTAAAAAATACTGCAATGGGACCACCTTTATATTTCTTTGATCAAGCACTTTTAATGCATGACTACAAAGAAACCCAACATACTCGAATTTCATACAATCACAAAAAACTGTATTATCTGAAGAATTGAAGGTAACTTTGTACTCTCTAGACTGACCAAAAGTGCTAACTTTGTATACGGACAAAGATCCATTCTGATCGCACTGGTTAACAACCACGTTTAAACACTTTTCATATTCTCGCTGAAATAGTTCAAATGCCTTGATTGTGTAAACCTCACTCGCATGCTTTAGCATAATCACATTCGCCATTATCCTTGGCATGCTTCTATCCATTTCATCAGTGGCTATAAATTCTTTGTAGCGCTGCTCATCAACCACCCTCTCCAAATTCTCGAAAGCATGAAGCATATCTTGGTCAGAGCTTAGACAACTTTTTAACTTATTAAATAAACTCTCGACCACATGGGAACATTTCATGTCAAGAAAATATGTGTTTCTTCCATATACAACGGCCCACTTCTCTCTTTCTCTAAACAGCCATTTCAACCATTCATTTTGCTGAAGGCCATAACTACCAAGTAAAGCCTCCCATTCTTGAATAAAAACCTCCTCATCCTTTTGATCATAAATACAACTTCTAAAAGCAGTGGCAAAAGCTTTAATATCCTTCACTGAATGACTGAGGTGCCTGAGTGTATTTTGGTACATCTGCCATAGACATATACGATGATCTGTTTCTGGTAAGACAGAACTGATAGCCTCAACAACGGTTGCATCTTGATCTGTGAGAATGACCCTTGGCTTCTTTCCAGACATTGCCTCTAAAAATGCATGAAGTAGCCACTTGAGTGATTCAGTTGTGTCATCAAATAAAAACGCAGCAGCAAATGTCACAGCTTGATTGTGATGATTCACTCCTACAAACTGCACAAATGGCTGAAAATCCCTATTTGTCCGGCAAGTTGTATCCAAACAGACCACATCACCAAAATGATCATAGGCTGCAACCATATTGTCATCAGCCCAAAATATATTGCTTACTTTATCGTCAACATCAAGCTGCATCGAGTAGAAGAATGGTGGATTTTCAAAGTGCTGCCTCTGGAAATAATGCAAAAGACGTCCTGCCTCTCCCTCCTTCATCTCCCTTACCCTTTCAGACCGAAGGTAAAAGTCATAACCCTTGGCAAGATAATTAAGAGCGTCTCGTACTTCAAATCTTCCACTCATCAGTTGTGACTGCAAGTCCAAATTTTCAGGCAAATCAGCTTCGGCAGCTAGAGTACTGGATAATTCTTTCTGCAACTGTACTATTTGATCATTATTTGGGTCTATATTGTCATGATTGTGATTTGCTTCAAAATGCGTAACCCGATATTTACCATCCGGTTCACGAGTGATAATCATATGTGCTAAGCAACCAGTTCGTGTTTCCTTGCGATGCTTCTTCACATTCATGTCTCTTCTATCCTTCCGCCGATATCCTTCTCTAGAGCAAGTAAACTTTCTAGATACCACCTGACCATGTATCTTACTCCTATTTGCCCAATCTTTCCGAACACTGAAACCAAGCAATCTGGCATATTTGTTATAAAATCTGTAAGCATGTTCATCCGATTCAAACTCGGTGCCAATTTTTAGTATCCTATCTGTGTTAGTATCCTCTTTTGAGGAAAGAGTAGACAAAGTCGCATGAATTACTTTTGGGCTGCATCTATCTTGCTCCACATTCAAGTCCAATTCATTTGATGTTTGAAGTCTACCATCCATTTCCTCATCAAGAGGAGTACCCAATTCGTCAGTATCCTTATTCATGGACCTTCATTAACCGAGAAAAGCATAAAAAATCAAATAACAAATAAAGCAAAGAAAGATGAATCTTTTTACAAGGACTTGTTTCAAATGCCGAAAATAGTAAGCATTCTGCAGTTATTTCTAAGCACCTAAAAGACATAGTAATAATTTTTCACTAACAAATCTAACACCATCAATTTAAAACTTTAAAGCTATCATTTCAAAAGGTATCAATCTACTAATCAAGGGCATTGATGGGATGAAACCAAAATTCTGGGTGGTTGGATTAGAGGAATATATATTCTGGTTTGGGATCCTCTAGCCAAAACCAGCCAGTGTATGGGCATCCCAAAACCAAACAAAATTTGGATTTCATTTTTTTTTCCCAACCGTTATAGCTCTAATTTAAGCTTCATTTGTTCAGACATACAGAACATCAGAATACAAATATTGATGATCATGACAATAATAATAATGCATGTTATCGTTAAAGCTAAGCCTAGAATTGTACATGTCAATTTACTTCAATTCAAACCTTAAAAACTAGTTACACACAACTGAGCACAGATCGCTCAAAGCTAAACATTATCTACTGAAATGTCATATAGTCCTCACAAACACAGTAACACACTTATACTTACTCGCCAGTAAATTAAGATGAGCAAAACGTCAACATATAAGTGCTAAATGATTATTTCGAAAAAAGACCCGAATATTGAAACTTTATTTAAAAAAAATAATGAAAAAAATTCAAAAAAATGGATCCATCACTGAAAAAACAAAATGGAATATTGAGAGAGAGAGAGAGAGAGAGAGGAGAAGACAATTGACATTATAAACTGATCAAGGGTTTAGTGAACTTACGGGTGCAGGGAAAATCGGAGGGAAATTGTGGAGGGGTTCCCCGTGAGGTGGGGGGCACGTGGCTGGGGCTGTCGATGCAAATACGGAAATTTTGAGGGAGGAGGTTAAAGGTAGGGATTTAAAAATTTGTTGTATTTACAAACGAGCGTATGATCATTTGAACTAATTTCATTATACTAACTTTTTGGATAAAATATTTATGTCATTTTTTTGACATATTCACTTGAATTGAATTTAATTTTAATTTTAAACTACAGAATTAGTTATCTTAGTTTTCACATTGATTTAAGGAGAATTAGACTGCGCAATGCTTGTTGTTTTATGATTTCTTCTTATTTGTTTGTTTATTTATTTTATTCGTGATTTTATAAAAATAATTTTTTTTATTTTACCCATGAGGCTATGACATGTTCATACATTCATTTATTTGTATTAATATTTAGCATTAAAATTATTACTAACAAAGGAAAAAATTTATAGTGCATTTAAGACAATACAACTAACTATTATATGTGCGTCGTATATAGTTATATTTAATATAACTCTTATTTGTATGTTATTTTTTAAAAATAAATGACCACATGAGATAATATCATTTATTTATTATGCGGTTGATATGGCACCTATGATGTATTTTAGGATTCCTCTTAATAAAAATGTTATTTATCATTTGATTATTATATAAAATAGGCAATTACTTATTTGATAAATAATGAATTTATATTTAAAAATATTTTAATAGTAATTTATTTAATAGATAAAAATAGACATCTTGTATAAAAATATATAATTTAAATAAATTTAATTGTTCTTGAAAGTACTATTTAACTTCACCAAATATATAGTTTAGTTTGCTTCAGGGAAGCTCAAAAGTAATTTTGAAAAATAAAAATTTAATTTAGTGTTTTGTAATATAAATCTTACTATTAAATTATTATAAAATAAAATAAAAAATAAAACTTATAATATAAAATATTTTAAAATTTTAATTGTGTAATCCAAGAGAAGGGGTGAATTTAGATTTTAAAAATTAATCTAAGCAAATCACACAATAATTAATTATAATGCCTTAATGAAACCAAGAACAATAAGTTTTACAATACTAAAACATAAAAGAGCAGGGAAGCGAAAACAAACATAAATATTTTTACATCGTTCGGCAAACCTCGCTTACGTCCACGCCTTTAAGTTAATTAAATTTGAAAATTTCACTATCCAAGCATCTTACGGCTTTAATTTCGTTACAATTGACTTCAAGGTGTCAATCAACCCTTATAATCTAAGGATTATTTCCCAAACCATTCACCCAAGTGTTTCTCACACTTATACAACCATAATTTTGACAATAAAATTGAGAAATACAACAAACACTATCTATCTAAAGTTGATATACAAATGATAGCTCAATGAAGATTTAATCTATGAAGATTTATAAATTAGAAGTTCAATCAATAATGTATAAACTTGTTTTTAGTTGTTCAAGTAGTTAGAAATAAGTTTGATTTGGGTTTATATAGTTTAAACTCGAAAAATAGCCGTTATATGCAAATTCCAATCAATGGGGCGGCTAGCTTATTCCTCAGTGATTACATTGCTTTCAATGAGATTCTTGTTAAATTTGAAATCGCTTATAAGAATAATTTCATGAAATTATAATTTTACTCAAAATTTTATTAATTATACTATAACCTAAAAATTTATAAAATTTTACAGATAGGTCTATTTTTGAAATTATTTCGACTTACTACAGTACCACTATTCATAAAATTATAATTTTATCTAATATATTCCTATGATTGTATTATAACTCAAAATGTTAAAATCTTTGCAAATAAGTCTAATTTCAGAATTTTTAAAAATAATTTCTTATTCCTATAACTTTTCTGAAATTATGATAAGATCAAAAATATTTTTAATTTTATAAATAAACCCAAATTTATATTTAAAACATTACTTATTAAAATAAAAAATTACAAACCTTTTTCACTTTAATCCATTTTTAAAAATCAATTATTTTGCATAAAATACTTAATTTATGATCAAAACTTTAGATTAATAAATTAAAATCTTGAACTTCACAAATTGCTGAATCAAGTATAAATTAAATCATATCGGCTTTACAAGAATTTATCATAATCAAAAGTCTGTTGCGCTCCAAACTTTATTCTTAATTGAGACATTGTCCGTTGAGTTTCTTGAAGTTGATTTCACTTAATTCACTTGCATAAATACTATCATTCAAACGCTTAGTGAAAATGTGAAATACAATATTAATTTAAAACAATTAAAATACATGTTTGTTATCATCAAAATTATATTATGTGTAACCTTTAGGCTAACATATTTATTTTACTTATCAATTATTATAGGTGCACAATTAAAAATTTATTTTATATACACATTTATAAATATTTAAATAAATAATATTTTCAATTATTTTTATGTTTATAATAGTTTAATAGTAAGATTTATTAAGTATATGATTGTTTTTAAAACTCACAATATTTTAAGAAATAAATTTACTAAACATTTAAATTATTCTATTTAGAGATGACTGTTTCAACGACACAACTAACAATAATTATTTTAAATATTACAATATTATCAAATTGGTCATAATTCAATTCTAATATAATTTAATTTTGTATGCTAAATATAGCCAAACAGAGAAATCTGATAGAAGAAAAATTAAATTAAAAGAGAATCAAAGTTGAGCTGAGCTCCAATAAAATGAATTTTGAGACTTAAAATAGACTTTAGTAATGTATAGGGTGGGTAAAAAAACTTTGGTCAGTCCAAGCTTAATCCTCACACAGAAGGACCTGGATAAGGGCTTAAGAAAAAAAGCTCAGGCCCAGACCCAAGCCTACTATTTTCTTAAAAAATAAATTGATAAGTTAAACTAATATAATTAAAATTAAAAAATAACATAAAAATAAAAAAGAGAACTTAAATTCTTAATTTATAAATCAATGACCATTTAAAAAAGTTAAAATTATAATATTAAACTCTTTTTATATTTTAATTAATTAATAGAGTATTTGAATTAGATAATCAAATATTTAAAAAAATTTAAATTTCTAAGCATTTATTTACTTTATTTATTGTTTTGTGTTGAAATATTAATTTTTTTAATTTATTTATGCTTATAACAATTTGTTCACGGTTAATTCATTTCAAATTTATAATAATTTTAAAAATTAAAAAAACAAAAACCCAAGCCTGCTCGAGATCCCTTTTTTGTCATCCCTAGTGGTGTATATCCAAAAACTACCGCTATCAAAAAATAAATATTATGCTTTATATTTTTACTTTCTCTGCCGCCGCCGCCACCAAACCTATTTTCAATCCCTTTCACGCCAAAAATAACAATCTCGCTGAGAATTCAAAAAGCACTTGCCCATGAAACCAACAGAGCCAATGAACCGAGACAATAAATTTGCCTAAATGACTAAATCTAATAAATAACCAGTATTCACAGGCTTCTTCACAGTTTCGGTTTACTCTTCAATCTTTGTAATCGAGTAAACTTTACCCGCCTTTTTTTTCTTTTTTTCTTTTTTTTTTTTTTAAATTGAGTTTTTGGCTCTATTACTGACTATTTGGGATGGAGACTATTCTCTTATAGATAATTTTAGAATACCTGTATTACATTTTGTTCATTCATAATACGATCATGGTTTCTTAATAGTTTTTGGCTCAAAGCATACTTTCAAATACTGCGAAGGAAAAACAAAAAATAAAGTAACACACACACACACACACACACAAAGAGACAACGTTCTCAATAATATTTTACTTTATCTGCAGGGGAAACTGCTGGGTTACGGCGTTTGGAAGAAAGAGTGCCGTGAGCGGAAAGATGGAATTAGAATTGGAAAGATGAAAGCCGGCCTCATTTTCATTTCATGGCTTGCACTCAACTGTCGCATGCCGATGGCTTTGTTGTTGCCATCTTTTTCTCATCGCCAACATTGCGTCGTCCTGATGGAAGCTTCGACTTATTGAAAAACGAAGACCATTTGTTTTCCGTCATTAAGTTGTTGGACTCTTTACGCTTTTTGAAATTTTTAGAGAGACATGTACTGTGAAGAATCAATATTCAAGAATTTTGACAAACTTTTTAATAAGGTCTCTTTCGCTGCCAAAATATTTAGAAAGAGAGAAAATGGCCTGCAGAAACACCCCCCCCCCCCCAAAAAAAAATAATAACAAAACAAAAACCAATCTTGTCGAATTGATTGATAGTTTCTCTCCCTCGTAGCCGGCCAGTTTAAAACTTTAAATGTCAATTTAGGCACACGTAAACATCGCCACTTATTTATGAAAAATGAAGCCCACGAACTAGACGATGAATGAAATTCCAAGTTTGAGGGTCCATTCCAATAAAAATGCCTTTCTGTGACATTAAATTTCAGGGTGTGATACTACGATACATGATTATTTAAAAGAGTGTTTTAACATTATTTTTTAAAATAAAATAATAATGTTGAGAACTTTTTCAAGTGATGTGTTCCAGTGTTTGTAATCTAGCTAGTACATAATGTGGATGGATCATATTATCACGGGATCGCTGTTGATTATTTTATCTGACAGAATCAAGCATATGGATATATAGGAACGAAGTAAATTGAATTGTCACACAGCGACGATAGACAATGGATGGAATCTCTTTAAGATGAACTGAAATCTCTTTATTTGAAACGGATGGGATTGCATGGCCAGTTGCAATTATCATTATCACGGTGCTAACAAGGATGGCAAAAAGTTTGCTCCGGATCGTGAGTGAGTTTAATAATTACTGTAGGAAATGGTTTTTTTTATAAATAAAAATATTATTTAAGCAGAAACAGATTTAATAATTTAAAATATTTATGGATGCAAGTCTAAACCCACGGAAAAGGAACTCTCTTCTCTAAATTATAATTAATTACACCTTATTCTTTTCACACTTAAGAGTGCCGCAGCATTTACCTCGGAGAATGGTACCCATTGCCATCAAGATAAAAGTGAATCCAAAATGTACCGCCCTTGCATAAAATAAATAAAACGTGAAAGTAACAACTGCCGCGAAGCTAAAACCAATGGGCAAATGGAAAGATAGAGGTGGGTGGGCCGTCAATGTACGTAATCGAAGTCGTAAGCAATTGCATCACAACGACTCTTGACAAATCAAACCAATTCGATTCGATGCGTACGGACGGTGTAGGTTTAACTTATAGCTTTGCCTTTATCGTGAACACGCGACATCATGTCACGACACGTCGTTTTCGTGATTAATCCCCCACAGCCACAGAAAATTAGAGCGATTAAATTAATTCATGGATGAGTCTATCGACGACCACTACTCTTCCATCGGGACTCCAGCGTGGGCGCGGGCACCGGGGCAGCCACTTCCCCACTCGAGAAATGCATTTTTGGCCCACTTTTGGTTTCGGAAAGCATGCGAACAATCCGCAATTTTCACCTGGCCCATTCCATTTGGAGGTTCCTTGAAAATTTTCGAAATGCCTGGTGCAGACGTCTGTCGCAGGCTCACCTCTGCCGAGAACTAGCTAACAAAATGCGTAGTAAAATTAAATTAAATGGATGCCATCCTTTAGTGGGCCAAATCTTTGGGGTTTTGTCATTATTAGTGGGTGCCTGGTGGCCGCGCTGTTTTCACTTGCGTTTCAGAATTATACATGCATTCATCTGCTTTTTGATGAAATTTGACCATTCTTTGTAGCCAGGAGGCAGCTCTACGTTCGGTCAGCAGCCACTACTCGCAAAATGGGCAAGTCTTTTGAGTGTTTTCGGAACATTGCCTCGTAATCATTCAATATTTATCGGGTATATATTTCAATAAATTATGACAATTTATACACATATAAGTCAAATAATAAATGATTAAGGAGTAATATTTTAAGAGCGCAATAAATCTTCTCCACTAGAATACATACATAATATATTTGTGCGTCGGTCCTACCACAAATAATAATAATACACGTAACATAGGTATACATGGTGTTCAAATCATTTCTTTATTTTATATGTTTCTAGATTTATGTGCTCTGAATTTCAGGGTGGCACTTGATAGTTAGGAAACTGCCGTTTGCATGACATTCACGCGCAAGAGTACATGTGACAAATAGGTCAAAGATACTTATACATAAATAACAATGATTGTTAAATGAATAAATATAATATTTTTTTTTATTTCAGCAGTCATACATTATTTTTGCATGTAATGTCAAATGCAGATAGCATTGCTCAATAAGTTATTTTATTTACAACAATTAATCATTTCAACAGTGGTATATACATAAAAAAGACAGTTAAAAAAAAAACACCATCACTAAAAAAAACATAAAAAGAAATTTACTACAACATTATTTTTATGCCTTTATGCTAAATTTTATGTCATTTTGTGTGCATACAGCAAAGAGCAATATTTGCATCTTTTTTTTTCTTCTTCTTATATATATATTAATAATTTTTTTATTCCAAATCTTAAAGTGTTAAAGAAATTAATGAAAATATTAAAATCGTAAAATTTTAAAAATTAAAAACTTAAAACACTTAAATATCATGATTCATGTATTTTTTAATTTTTTTTTACATTTTAAAGTTCTTTCTAAATCAGAACATCTAATATATATATATATACACACATACATACATTCATACATACATGTACATATAGTTCGGCGAGCGAAATAGCTAAAAAATGGTAATAAAAATAAATGAACGAACGTCATGATGATTCCTTCGTGCTTGTCCCACCACCAACCTGGCTCCCTGTTATCGAGGCCAATTTGTTTTCGTTGCGTTCAAGAACAAAGAAATTATTATAAAAGGGGTACTCGGGATTCAGTGACCACCACGCACCTCCTACTCACTGCCCATCACCAGACTCAGAGCCTTAATTTGTTATCCACTGCAACTGCAAACGGAAGTGGGAGTGGCTCTCGTAAAGAGTGAATTATTTTGTTTGTTTAAATTTAAAGTCTCTCCTCCAAACTCCATTATCATTAAAAATGGCTGCTGCTGCTTTGAGGAGTTTCTTGAAGAAAAGAGCTTTAGCATGCAACGAACCCATGTTGATGAGAAGACTGGTCTCCTCACAACCGGCGCCCATTGATTCTTCATCTTTTGCTCAGAGACTCAGAGATTTGCCCAAAGACCTTCCTGCAACCAACATCAAAAGAGATGTTTCCCAAGTAATTTCAATTTAATCATATATCTCCCCCTGTTTCTTTCTTTACTTCTGTTTTCTGCCTTTCCAAAATTTATTTTCATTGTTGATTTGCCCTTTTTTCATCATTTTTTTTCTTTTATGCTATAATAATTCTTTCAAAATTTTATTTTTAATATTATCTAGTGCTTAAGCGGGACAGAGTCTGCTCTGCTCTCTTACGCGCACAGCACAGCTCAGTCGCGAACACATCTGCTGCTGACACGTATAAGCCGAACGTTATTCCACTATACATATTCATTATTGATTGTTTATCAATTTCGTTTTGGTCTATTATCTACTTTAATAATATCAATCGCTAATCTGATTTATTTTGCTTAGAAGTTAAAATCTGAATAATTCTGCATTACCATTTTTTATTTTTAATTTTGATTACTTATTGGCTGGAGCCTGGCAATATTTGGATGCTTGGAGATGGAGTTTCTTTTGAGTTAGCATTCAAATAATTAAAAAATAAACCCAAAAAGTACTATTTTTCTAAACATTTGATTTAATGATGATCTTGCAAGTGGCACCATGTCGGGCGCCCTGGAAATATAGCCATTTAATTTAAAAAGAAACGATAGGATCTTGCTCATTTTAGCAATATGTTGTCAGCTTTTAGAAATTAATTATATGAATATTTTGCTACAGGAAATTTAATTTCGTTTGGCTTATTGACTCTTGAGTTTTATGAATTTTTGCTGTAGAAAAAATAATGATGTCGAGGTGCTTCACTGTACATCAATTTTGCATTTTTGCATTTTGGATGGTTGGAATTGTCTTCGAATACATTTAATTATCTGCCGACTGTTGAATTTGGTTTGTTTTTGGTTCACGCAGTTATGTCTTAACCGATTAAATTTGCTTTCATTGCTCCACTTTCAGCTCATTGGAAGAACCCCGCTTGTGTTTCTTAACAAAGTCAGTGAAGGATGTGCAGCTTATATTGCTGTCAAGCAAGAAATGTTCCAACCCACTTCTAGCATCAAGGACAGGTATTTTTTAATATTTTTATTCTTTGTTGCCACATCTAAATTCTGAATTTTTAATATCATCATAAAATGTCCATAGGATAGATTACTTATTTGAATTCTATCACCAGACCAGCAGTGGCCATGCTCGAAGATGCAGAAAATAAAAACTTAATTTCCCCCGGCAAGGTTAGCTGATAAAATAGAAAATTACACTTAGTTGTTTTATATGTTTGTCCTTGAACTATTGGACTGCAGCTTTACATTTTCATGTAACTTGTGCCATTGAATCATTAGACCACTCTGATAGAGCCCACATCAGGGAACATGGGAATAAGCATGGCATTTATGGCAGCGATGAAAGGGTATAAGATGGTTCTAACTATGCCTTCTTATACAAGCTTGGAGAGGAGAGTGACAATGAGAGCATTTGGAGCTGATTTAATCCTGACAGATCCAGCCAAGGGGATGGGAGGAACTGTTAAGAAGGCTCATGAACTTTTGGAATCCACACCAAATGCTTTCATGCTTCAACAATTTTCAAATCCTGCCAATACAAGGGTACCGAACTATTTTCTTTTATTTATTTATTTGTCTACTTGCACCGGAGTAAGTTTATAATTAGATTGTGCCCTCTGATGGATGATACTAGGTGCATTTCGAGACAACTGGTCCTGAGATATGGGAGGATACGATGGGACAAGTAGACATCTTTGTCATGGGAATCGGCAGTGGAGGAACAGTCTCAGGTGTCGGGCAGTATCTTAAATCTCAAAATCCTAATGTTAAGGTAAGTATTTAATTGATATTTTTCAATATAATTGTATGCCATAATAAATCCCAATCCCTCCCCCCCCCCCCCCCAAAAAAAAAAAAAAAACACTAAGACAGAGACTCAATCTGCCACAAGATCAGAAGAGCTGTAAATTTTGGTTTTCTTTCCTTGTTACTCATTAGTATCTTCATTTTCAATATCATAGATCTATGGAGTGGAACCAGCTGAAAGTAATGTATTGAATGGGGGCAAGCCAGGTAAGCATTGTGTTAATCCTTTGTTGCATTTTGAGTTGCTTTGGCATCTGTTGAATACTTTATCTTAGATAAAGACATTGCTAGTTTGACAATATTTTTCAATTGAAATAGGTCCTCACCTCATTACTGGCAATGGCGTTGGATTCAAACCAGATATACTAGACATGGATGTGATGGAAAAGGTTCTCGAGGTAAGTTCTATTGCTAATGCTCAAACAAATAACACTCCCCTAGAGAAAGGAATTGTCTTTGATGCTGATAAAATATTCATGTGGCAGGTTAGCAGTGACGATGCAGTAAATATGGCTAGGGAACTCGCATTGAAGGAAGGGCTTATGGTAATATGATACTTCTACTCGTCTGCCTAATTATACTAGTTCAAGTTCTTTTCAACTTAATGTCAAGTTCTGTTTTATGTAGGTTGGAATATCATCTGGTGCCAATACAGTGGCAGCCCTAAGACTCGCCAGCATGCCAGAGAACAGAGGCAAACTTATTGTGGTACGATATATTCTGCCTTCAAATAAATAAATTATCAACATATTGAGTGTTCCATTTAGTAAGTACTGTTATTGGTTTCAATTCAGACTGTTCATGCAAGCTTTGGGGAGCGATACTTGTCATCTGCTCTGTTTCAAGAGCTCAGGAAAGAAGCTGAGAACATGCAACCAGTTTCAGTCGACTAATGCTTGTATGTGGGACTAGCTTATCAGAAAGCACCTGTCGTGAACTTGTATCAAATTTGCTTGTTGAACTCTATTTGTACGAAATTTGATCCCTTCATCAGATGGTTCAAGCTCTTAATATAGTGATCATTTGCTTTTAGCAATGCTTGTAGGTCTTACAAAAGACTACTTTTGCAGTGTAAAATGTCGCATTTACCCTTCTGTTGTTTCACTTTGTTACTGTGTCTGGATTTGGTTTATATTTATAAAGTTAGCTCAGATATTCTTTTTTCTTTGAATTCTGTTAGGCAGAGATTATTATTAATATTATGTTAAATATTACAATTAATATTTACAATAATTAATATTATATTAGATTATATAATCGTGACAACTGATATATATTGACTCACTAAATAATTTAGATAGATTTTTTAAATCCTCTTTAATATTTGAAGGGTGCATTATCCTTCAAGTTCTTACAGAGAGGTTCGGATGCTTACTTTCACCGGGTTTTTTCATTAGACAGGTCCACTGATTAGCTCAATTATTTTAATATGACCAGAAAAGTAGAGATGGCAGAAAAATCGGTCCGGACCGGACCCGTCTTATGCTGTCCGGGTAAAATTCGGACCGGATGCAAAAAAAAGCGGGTTCGGGTATTGATTTTCAATACCCAGATATTTTCGGGTACCGGTCCGGTCATAGAATTAAGATTCGAAATTCGGACCCATGCCCGGTTTTTTATTAAGTAAAAAAAAGTAGAAAATATAAGAACTAAGATTCGGATCTAAGTATTTTAAACTTTTATACCCAAAAATTATATTTTTCAAGTGATTTCACTTTAAAAAATCTAGATAAAGAGAACTCGGAAAAAGCTCGGACCTGTATAATAGTGGGTATGTGTCCGGTTCGCATAAAAAAATTCGGATACGGACCGGATTCGGATGCTTAAGTGTGGCATGCGAGTAGGTCTCGGGCATCCCCAAACCCGGACCCGACCCGCACTTTTGCCATCCCTACAGAAAAGGCAAATGAAGGGAGCAAAGTGGGGCTCGACGATAATGGAACAATGACCCCATGAATCCATCTATAACATTCATGGCTTGGGGATCGCAACTGGGGGCTGAAAGCCCGGCCCAGCAATGACATTTGCACTGATCGAGCGATTAGTGTGTAGAGCTCACTCGGTGATCACTTGGTTTCGGATTGTTTTATTTTTTGGGAGGTGAATGGGTGACGTCTGTCTTGGGTAGAAAGTGGGAACCGACAGCATTCAATGTTGAGAGCTGCTTAGCTGGAGAAAGCTTCTGATTCTCAAGTTATCTGAAAGCATAATTACATTTGATCTTAACTTTGTTTCAAGCCATATTGTCTGAAAAGTTTATAGACATTGAATTGGAAAATGCGGAGAAATTGGTAGAAATGAAACAAGAGGTTTGCTTCATTTGCCCTTGGAGTCTTTATGTACGTGGGTTTTCAGCATACAAAGATTAAAGAATTGATACTTGCTTCACTTGATTGAAAAGATGGTGCAAAGCTCAAAGTTGCTCAAAGCTGCTCTTTCATTTGATCATGCAAGTATGAACTCGATTTACGTTTTCTTGTCTTATTTGAGTTCTTTCTAATGGAGTCGTGTGAATTCAATGTTAATTGTTCTTGTTTTATTTGATTGGCCTATTTCTACGTATTGTGTATTTATTGAAAGAAACACAATCAATGGTCCAAATGATATTAACTAGTTAATTAAACAAAGCGGACGAACATATAATTATTACCCATTTGTGAGATAGTATTATGAAGCAATAAATTAAAGTGTTTAATTTATTCACTTTTCTTTGATGGAAGGAAGTGAAAGATATGTATTGCTTCTTACCTGTTTAATAGTGGGAAATTCAGGAGTCTAAATTATATACTAATAAGATTAAATATAAAAAGGCTCCAATTTAGCTATATTCATACATTCTTAATAATTTATAAAAATAGGCCAAAAGACATTTATGTAGATAATAATTGAATTTTGAATAAATATGTTACTTATTTAATTATTCTAGACTTATCGATGGACTTTTGTCTGTTTGATTGTTACTAGCTTGGCTCTCGTCGCGGGTTACGTTTAAATGTTCCCGATCTTGATTATATTTCTTTTCGTTTAGCTCTCTTGCACATTGAATTCAATTGCTAGAAACCCCATTTTATTTTGTTTTCTTCATCTGTTCAATGTGTTTAGTGATTTGCCTTAACTTTATAAATCACATGTCGGAAATGAAGCCACTCAACGTATGTTATGTTTACTTTTTGGAATATTAGTAAAGAGTATGAATTTATCATATTTCAGTATTTACTTTTAATATTTAAAAGGGAAGTGGGAATTCATTTCGTGAGATTTACTATTTTTTAGAGTGGAGCATGAGATTTTCACTATGTGAAATCCAATATTTTTTAGAGTAGGAAGTGAGATTTCCACTTCCATGAGAGAGATGAGAGTGAGAATCCACTACTCTTTCTTTTGTATTTACCTTTAACAAAAAAAATAAATTTAATTAAATATTATATTTAATTAAATAAAATAAATAAAATAATATTTTATTAAATATTAATATTTTTATTTATTAAATATGTTTAATATTTAATATTTGATTAAACATAATATTCAGTAAAAATGTTTAATAAGCGTATTTATAAAATAATAATATTATATTATTTAAATAAATATTATATTATTTTTTTGTTTTATTAATTTTTATTAATTTGATTTTATTAATATGTTTAATATTATTAATCATATTTATTAATAAAATTAAAAATAATATTATTATATTATTTTATAAATTATATTTGTTAAATATATTTACTAAATAATATGTTTAATAAAATATTAAATATTAAACATATTTAATAAAATAAAATAAAAAATATAATATTTATTTAAATAATAATATTAAATATAATATTATAATATTTAGTTAAAAATAATAATTTACATTAATATAAAGTTAAAATTACTTAAAACTATATTATCATACTCACAGAGAATTAATAATATTACTATATGCTATCTTTATTTGAAAATATAATGTTTTTATATTTATTTAAAAAATATATTAAATTTATTTAATATTATTAATTAATAATAATAAAATTTTTGTTCTAAGAAAATAATAATTTCGTATTATATTATTAGTAATACTGTTTCGTTTGTACGATCTTATTAATAATTTTTATTTACATGATTAAAATTAAAATTAATAAAAAATTGTGATTTACATAATTAAGAAATTAATAATTATTATCAAATTACAAATATAATAAAATAAATATTTTAATGTTAAATATATATTTTATTAATTTTGTAAATAAAATCTATAATTCTTTAAATCAAGGTAAAATCTTAATTTAAAATCGTTTACTCTCAATCCAAAATCATATAAATATAAAATTAAATCTTAATTTTAAATTTACACTCATATTTTAGTATAAGTAAACAACATATTCTCACTTTCGCTTTATAATCATAATTTTAAGATTTTTCGTTCCTCTCAAAATTTTTATTTCAATCCAAAAAGTAAACGCTGTTACAGTACATACCAGGTTTGGAAGTTCCCATGGATTATTGGGAGGGGAACGTGGCTTCATCTTTAGGCTCCGTCCAACCACCTCATCAATCTAAGGACGTTCTTTTGAGCTTGCTCAACTGCATGCTTCAAGCCGGCAGGGTCCGTATGGACAGAGATCAAGGTGTTGACTGTTGAGTACGAGTGCCGAATTAGTAAATTCTGTTCATCAAGCTTACAAACACGCAGTTTGCTTCGAAGGCCCAAAAAAGGGGATGAGGTTTTGCCATCACAGCAATTATCCAATAATTACATTCTCGAACCCCGACATTAATACAGTCGGCAGAGCGGAGGACTGTAGTAGCAATAAGCTGTCATCCTCGGGTCGCTAGTTCGAATCCGACAGGTCGGATCTGTTTTCCAACTTGTCTCAGTGCAAACGGCACCGTTTGGTTACACATTTCTATTGTTTGGTTCCGTTGTAAAATGGGCATGGGCCAAAATGAACTTCTTTAAGAAAATCCCCAATAATTGAAACAAAGTATAGTTTCAATTGAAGCTATTCTTGTTAATGTCAACGAAGTTTAATACGTTTCCTTTTTTTTTTCTTTTTTCTTTTTATGGATTGATAGTACGCCCCCTTTAATTGGGTAGAAATGTTACAAATGTAGGATATAATCTCTAAATACCTAATTCCTCCAAAAAGATATATGAAGAAGATTTTTTTTTAAATACATTTAACTCAAACACTGTAAATAATTTTCTTTCTTTTTGTGGTTAATAAACACAAGCAAACACAATAAATTTAGTGCGAGATTATTTTGTGAGATATGCAAATCTCCACCAATTTTGCTTGTGTAACGCTGCAATCTATAACATAACGGGATTGGCTGGAGGTTAAAGTCTAACTTTAAACTTTAAAGAAATCATAAAATTATTATTACGCAATTGCCCCTCTCTGTCCTTCCAACGAGTTTTTTTTTTTTTTAAATATTACGCTAGAGAATACAACACAATTAATAATAAATACAATTCAATGTTTCTTCCCATACTAAACTAAAGAGAATAAATAAATAATAAGCCTTCACTCCCGCAGGACGCTGGAATTCATCAGCCATATATATGAGATGAGGGCTGAAAAGTACAATTAAGAAGTCGTTGATTTTCATTTGGATTCTCAGATATATAAAATTAATAAAACCAAAATATTGACAAAGTGATCCCAAATTCCTTTGAAACTACAGGTATTGCCAGTAAATTTGAACTCTATTTTAGTCCCTTTGAAAAGATAAATGTATTTATTGATCCATTAAATTATAATTAATAACACAAATAGCTGTGCCCTATTCAAATCCATAAACAAATGTTATATGTGTTTATTAACTCATTTTTTCAGTAGCAGACATGTTCATATAATCACATGTGATGTACATAGAGTGAAATACAAGAGTACTACATGTTCAAGTAAATAAAATTAACCTATAATTTTAACACTCATCTCATATGAAAGCACATAGTCTTGTTTAATGTTAATGTATTATAATTTTTTAGTTACAATTACTATAAAAAAATTGTATTATAAAATAAATGTAAAAATATATAATAAATATGCTTTTTAAATAACAATTTTGACAATAATAGCAAATGAAATTAATTTACTACATTTAAGTTTGAGATTGAAATGCCAAGAGCAACTTATTTAATAAGTTTTAATAAAATATTATTTGGTAAATAGTTTAAAAGCTATTTATTTTTCTCAAATTTGATATTTTTTTTAAGTTGTTTTTATAAGTCACTTATTAGACATCCATTCACCTTTTTAAGGTTTTTATTTTAACCTTAATATTTGAATAAAAAATCTTATTTTTTCTTAAATTATAATATAAATAAAAGGTAATTTAAACTTATCTTCATTTATTTATTATATAATAAAAAAATATTTCATTATAATCTTAGGTAAGTTTTAATTTTTAAATTACAATCGTCAGTGTTTATGAAATATTTTAATATTATATCTTAATCTATAATTATTCAACCTCAATACCAAATATGATTTGTAATTAAAAATTATATAGATTTACGCTAACACTATTCTATCATTATATTATCTTATCACACTGTACTCGTTTCATTTAAATTTTTAAAAAATTATTTTCAATCAACGAAATTTAACAAAACAGGTTGCCTAGTAAAAAAGAAAAAAAAAAAAAGAAAGAAAGAAAGAAAGAGAGAAAAAGAATCGAGGGTCAAATCGAAACTGTATTAATAAAAATTCATATAAAATTTTTTTCATCTTTTGCCATATCATTCATTAGATAATTGTACATGTCAAACTTTAAGTCGCTCGTTAATTACGGCAAACTATAGGGTCAATTCCAAGCGTACCCTTTCTGTAATTTCAAAATACGTGGGGCCCACCCCCGATGCATAAAGCCCCAGGGCTCTTGTTACCAACCTGAGGAAAATTAACATCAAAGAACCATTTAACCAAAAAATATATATATATTAAAAAAAAAAATTCTTAGGGCTTGACTGGAAAAAAAAAATTGCTTACAAAATCCTGCGAAACCCACGATAGAGTTACTAGTGAGTCGAATCAGCGATTCCTCCGAGTTAGCTACACTCTCGGCTTCTTCAAACTCTTAAAGATCCATCCGCAAATTTCGCTTTTTTGGGAAAATGGGGCACAGCAATCTGGAGAGAGAAAGTGGGGTCGTTTTATTTTTTTGAACGTTGGGATCGGAGGGTAAAAAGAAAAAAAGAAAAAACAAGGGGTTTTTAATTTTAAAATTTGGAGGGATTATTTTGTTGCGTGTTGTTGGTAGGGCGTTTTGTTTAAATTATTGAAATTTGTTGTAGTTTCTTGTAAATTAGGGTTAAAATTGTAAAATTGCATGCAATCGGGTGGTGCGCCGAGCCGGAACCGGGCGGCATCTACGTCGTCAGCGGCGTCGCCGTCTTCGTCATCATCCGCTGTTTCGACGCCCCACTTGGGTTTTGATTCTTTGCAGCAACAGCAACAACAACAGCAGCAGCAGAGACAGGTGAAGTTTATGTTGTTGAATTAGGTCTTTGTGAAAAACTGGTCGAATTGGCATGTGGGT
The DNA here is from genome assembly GCA_030449875.1 of Aegle marmelos. NCBI lineage: Eukaryota > Viridiplantae > Streptophyta > Magnoliopsida > Sapindales > Rutaceae > Aegle > Aegle marmelos. The sequence continues at coordinate 2,224,160 of JASUUL010000115.1, forward strand.
TTGTAATTGACTTTGGTTGTCCAATGGGTAGGGTTTTGTTCTGTAATTTATAGGGTTTTGCCAATTGGGTGTGAGTCAATTTTTGTAATTAATGCACTGACTGTGTGATTAATTGTAGAGTTTGTTGATCACTTGGTTTTGGATTTTTATTATTATTATTGTTGGAGTTAAAGTGGGCATGTTTGTCTTTAGTAGAAATGGGAGCTGACTCTATAATTTAATGTTGAGAGCTGTTTATCTGGAGAGAGCTTCTTATTCTCAAGTTATACTGAGAGCTTAACTACATTTGATCTTAGATTTTGCTTGGTGTATATTTTGTCAAAATATTTTAGACGCTGATTTGGAACTTGTAGAGAGGTTGGTAGAAACTTAACAAGGGGTTTGCTTCAGTTGGTTTTGGAGTGTTTACAAACTTGGTATGTGGTTGAAAGTTACTGCAGTAATTTCAGTGTCAAAGCTTGCTTGCCAGTAAAGATCATAAAAGATCAATGTTTCTCTAAGCTGCTCTTCTCTTCGCTCAAGCAAGAACGAACTTGGGTTACGTTTTTTGTCTTATTTGTATTGTTGCTACTGGAATCATGTGAATTCACAGATAATGGCTCTTGTTTCATTTGGTTGACCTATTTCTGTATTATGTGCCTAATGGTTTGGACTATTGTCTTTTTTTTACCGTACTTACTGCTTGGTTCATGTCATGATGTAAATTTACACATCCTTGAACTTGATTGTTTTGGTTTTGTGGAGTGTTTTTATGATTTGTCGAGTGATATCATTGTTCGGACTTGGACAAATTCATTTTGTTTCCTTTCTTTCTGCTTATGTCTGCAGTTGCTATAGTTCTCATTAGCAATCTGAATCTGCTTCTGTGCCTGTACCCTGACATTTCTTTTGAATTCCTTAATATCCATATGGCTGACAAATATTTCCTTATCATGCTACTTTGCCTTTTATTATGGGGAGTAGAAAGCTTTTTCAATGTGTTTGGTGATTTCCTGTAAATCTTTTATGAATCATATGCCCAATCATTAATGTATTCAGGGTCCCATATGATATGTGTTTGAATTATAATTTTCTTTTAACAATGTGAACAGCCTTTCCAACAACAAATACTGAGAAAACCTGATGGAAATGAAGCCATTCTAGCATATCAAGTTGGAAGTCTCCCTGGATTAATGGGAGGGGGAAACTTCGCTTCGCCTCCAGGCACCATGCAACCTCCTCAGCAACCTAGGAAATTCTTTGATTTTGCTCAACAACATGCTATATCCCTGGAGAGTCAGAATAGAAGTCAAGGTGTTGAGCAACAAGTGCTAAATCCTGTTCACCAAGCTTATATGCAGTATGCTTTGCAGGCCCAGCAAAAGTCTGCTTCAGTTTTGCAGTCTCAACAGCAAGCTAAATTGGGAATTTTGGGTCCTGCAACTGGGAAAGATCAAGACGTGAGGATGGGAAATTTGAAAATGCAGGAATTGATCTCCATGCAATCAGTGAATCAGGCTCAGGCATCATCGTCCAAAAATTCATCTGAACAGTTTGCTCGTGGCGAAAAGCAGATGGAACAGCCTCAGCAGCAAGTTTCTGACCAGAAGGGTGAACCAAAACCTCCTAGTCAGCAGACCCTTGGTGGGCAAGTAATGGCTGCTAATATTATGAGACCCATGCAGGCAGCACAGCATCAGCAAAGCATTCAAAATGCAGCCAGTAACCAACTTGCAATGGCTGCTCAGTTGCAGGCATGGGCACTTGAGCGCAATATTGATCTCTCACAACCTGCAAATGCCAGCTTAATAGCACAGCTTATACCAATCATGCAGTCTAGAATTGTTGCTAATCACAAAGCAAATGAAAGCAACATGGGTGCACCGTCATCACCTGTCACAGTATCAAAACAACAAGTGACATCTCCAACCATTGCAGGCGAGAACTCTCCTCATGCTAATTCATCCAGTGATGTATCTGGGCAATCTGGTTCAGCGAAGGCAAGACCTACAGTTTCCCCTAGTCCTCTTGGCTCAAATACCAATGTGGCTGTTGTGAATAATGCAAACAACATTTCATTGCAGCAGTTTTCTGTTCATGGCCGAGATAACCAGCTTCCTTCTAGACAGCCGGTTGCAATTGGAAATGGATTGCCTCCAATACATCCTCCACAGACATCTTTGAACATGACACCAGGTGTGGATCAGCCTTTGCCTGTAAAAAATTCAGGTGGCCCAGAAAATTCGCAAATGCAGTACCTCAGGCAGTTGAATCGATCTTCACCACAATCTGCAATTCCTTCTAGTGACGGAAGCTCAGCTAACAACTTTTCATCACAGGGTGGACTGGCCACCCAGATGCCACAGCAGCGTTTAGGCTTCACAAAACATCAACTTCATGTTCTTAAGGCACAAATTCTGGCATTTAGGAGGCTGAAGGTGTGCGAAACTGTCCTTCTCTCTCTCTCTCTCTCTCTCTCACTCATTCATATATGTCTGCTTTTAAGTGTCGAATACAGCTTTTGGCTTAGTGGAGCATTGAATTTCTGCTTTCCTGACAGAAAGGAGAAGGTACTCTTCCACAAGAACTTCTTCGAGCTATTATTCCACCGCCTCTTGAGTTGCAGCAGCAATTTCTTCCTGCAGCAGTAAATAATCAGGAAAGAGCTTCTGGGAAGACTGCAGAAGACCAGTTAAGACACTTGGAATCTAATGGAAAGGATGCACAAGCTGTGTCATCATCAAATGGTCAAAGTTTACCAAAAGAAGAAGCTTATGGTGGGGATGATAAAGCATCTGTGTCGCCAGTTGGGCAGGGTATGTCGGCTGTGACGAAGGAACCTGCACCTGTGGTAGTACCAGGAAAAGAAGAGCAGCAGGGCCCTGTATTTGCTGTTAAGTCTGACCAGGAAGTAGAATGTGGTCTTCTGAGAAATCAACAACAAAGTGATTTCCCAGCAGATAGGGGAAAGTCTGTTGCATCTCAGGTTTCTGCATGTGATGCAGTTCAAGTTAAGAAGCCAGTACAAGCAACTACTGCCCCCCAGCCAAAAGATGTTGCCTCTGCCAGAAAGTATCACGGACCACTGTTTGATTTCCCCTTTTTCACTAGAAAACATGACTCTGTTGGGTCAACAGCAATGGTTAATAGTAGTAATAATCTAACATTGGCATATGATGTCAAAGATCTACTTTCTGAGGAAGGTTTGGAAGTTCTACACAAGAAAAGATCAGAAAATTTGAAGAAGATTAGTGGCGTATTGGCAGTTAATTTAGAGAGAAAAAGAATTAGGCCAGATCTTGTTCTGCGCTTGCAGATTGAACAAAAAAAGCTTCGACTTCTAGATCTACAGTCACGTTTAAGGGATGAAGTTGACCAACAACAGCAGGAGATTATGGCAATGCCTGACAGACAATATAGGAAGTTTGTCCGGCTGTGTGAGCGTCAGCGTGTTGAACTGATGAGACAAGTACAAACATCTCAAAAGGCCATGAGAGAGAAGCAATTAAAATCCATCTCACAGTGGCGTAAAAAGCTTCTTGAGGCTCACTGGGCCATCCGTGATGCACGGACTGCCCGTAATCGGGGAGTTGCCAAATACCACGAGAGAATTTTGAGGGAGTTCTCAAAGAGAAAGGATGATGATCGGAACAAAAGGATGGAAGCCTTGAAAAATAATGATGTTGAGAGGTATAGGGAGATGTTGCTAGAGCAGCAGACTAGTATCCCAGGTGATGCTGCGGAAAGATATGCAGTCCTTTCATCATTCTTGACTCAGACTGAAGAATATCTTTATAAACTGGGAAGTAAAATAAGCGCTGCCAAGAATCAACAGGAAGTTGAAGAGGCAGCAAATGCTGCTGCTGCTGCAGCAAGATTGCAGGCATGTGCCCCCCTCTTTTCTCTCCAAGTCACCCCTTACCTCTCATCCTCTGCTTCTCCAAAATTTTTAGGCTTTTGAAGCCATGAAATTGAGAGCAGAATGAATACACACAACACATGCTGCCTTTATCATTTCATTTTGTTTATTCATTATTTTTTGTTTATTCATTATTTTTTGTTTTGTTGGTTTGTGACATTTGTCTTGTTTTTCCTGTCTCATGTTAGGCGTGCACTTTATACAGAGTTTTCTATAGTTTTTAGAGTTCTTCACAGAAGGGAAGATTGTAATTTGTTTCCTATATATTAGCAAATCTCACTTTGTTTCTATCTGGTCAAAATAGGGTCTTTCTGAAGAAGAGGTTAGGACAGCGGCAGCTTGTGCTGGTGAGGAAGTGATGATCAGGAATAGATTTCTGGAAATGAATGCCCCCAGGGATAGTTCATCTGTTAACAAGTAAGTTATTATTGGATAATACGCTTATAAATGTATGTCTTTATAGAAAAGATACATTCAGAATGGAGGAAAAGAAATGGGCTTTTTGATTGTGAAATGCCAATAGAGCTGTTGGCTTCATTCAATGGAGGTTTTGTCCCACCTGTGAAATTTATGCTATTATCTTCTCTTGACTCTCCAGTTTGACAGTTGTCGGCTTGTCATAAATGCACTATAAATTGGTTTATCTTTTATCTGCACAGTCGGCTGTGTTATTGTATATAAAGATCGTATGCTGCTTATAATAGTTTCATATTTAGCTATTGCTTATGTTTTCATTGTGGCTGTCAACAGGTACTATAGTCTTGCTCATGCTGTGAATGAAAGGGTTATGAGGCAACCCTCAATGTTACGAGCCGGAACCTTACGAGATTATCAGATTGTAGGTTGCTGTTGGAGATTTTATTTGTTTATTTTGTTCAGGTGTTTGCTTTCTGTTATGTTATCTTTTATTGCTGCCTAGTTTTTTGAGCTGTTATTGTGTTGTATTTGGCAGGTTGGATTGCAGTGGATGCTTTCTTTGTATAACAACAAATTAAATGGAATATTGGCAGATGAGATGGGGCTTGGGAAGACTGTGCAGGTGATTTTTTGTTAGGATCTAAGTTTGAAATCCTCCTTAAAGGAGACAAAGGAAATCTCTTGTATTTCTAGTTTTGAGTGCAGACTTATGTCAGGTTCTATTAGTTCATACATGCGAGATTCTTCTGATGATACAGAGCTTTTTCTTTTAAAATAGTGTGACTGATACTAGAGTGAATTTATAAATAAGTGCTTTGCGTTTGTTATAAGGAGAATTAGCTATAATATTTTAAGGCAGCATATTGAATCTTAGTTGGTATTTCTAATTATTTTATTTCCTCTGCAGGTGATGGCACTGATAGCTTATTTGATGGAATTTAAAGGGAACTATGGCCCTCATCTTATAATTGTCCCTAATGCTGTATTGGTGAATTGGAAGGTTAGTTTCTTTTCATTGCATAGTGTGACTATTTCCAGTACTTCCAAAAGTGGCTAACTGTGTCCATGTGGCAGAGTGAGTTGCATAATTGGCTGCCATCTGTATCATGCATTTATTATGTTGGTGCAAAGGATCAACGGTCAAGGTTGTTTTCTCAGGTTAGTGGCACATATTTGCATTTTTTTCTCGATACCGGATATTTTGTGAAGATACTGAATTTTACTCTATGGTGCTTTCTATAGGAGGTCTCTGCCCTGAAATTTAATGTCCTTGTGACAACTTATGAGTTCATCATGTATGACCGCGCAAAACTATCAAAAGTTGATTGGAAGTATATCATAATTGATGAAGCACAACGAATGAAAGACAGAGAGTCAGTTTTGGCCCGTGACCTTGATAGATATCGCTGCCAGAGGCGCTTGCTTCTTACAGGGACACCTTTACAGGTCTGTTAAGATAGTGCTCAATTAATGTTTATTTGTGATTGGTGCTCAAAGATAATGTGTTGAACTGAGTGCCGAGCGCTTTTGATTTTTCAGAATGATTTAAAGGAACTTTGGTCACTCTTAAATCTACTTCTTCCTGAAGTGTTTGATAATCGGAAAGCATTCCATGATTGGTTTTCACAACCGTTTCAAAAGGAAGGTCCTACACATAATGCGGATGATGACTGGCTTGAGACTGAAAAGAAAGTTATCATTATCCACCGACTTCATCAAATATTGGAGCCTTTTATGCTCAGACGCCGTGTTGAAGATGTTGAAGGTTCCCTTCCACCCAAGGTATGCTATATTTGCAATCACATTGGCTCATCAAGGGAGGAACCAGATTTCTTTACCTTTTTTGCCCTTTCCTTTTGGGGTGTGGTTTCGGGTAGAAAAATTTTAAAAATGTAAGAAATAAGATGGTCAAATGTGACAGCAGGAGCCAAAATGTCAGAAACAAGAAATAATAGTTGTGGAGCTGCTTGTTTAAATTGGGGTTAGGATATGAAAAGAGAAAACATAAAAATTACATAAAAATTGTGACTAAATGGCTAGACTAAGGGCTTTAATGTTGTTGTACCCCTGTGGATCCTGTCCTCTGAGTTCTGACATCTAATACCATTTCTGGATTGCAGGTCTCAATAGTTTTAAGATGTAGAATGTCAGCTATTCAGAGTGCTATTTATGATTGGATTAAAGCCACTGGTACTCTTCGGGTTGATCCTGAAGATGAAAAGAGAAGGGTTCAAAAAAATCCCATATACCAGGCCAAGGTGTATAAAACTCTTAATAACAGATGTATGGAGCTTCGTAAAACTTGCAATCATCCTTTGCTAAACTATCCATATTTCAGTGACTTATCCAAAGATTTTCTTGTAAAATCATGTGGGAAATTATGGATCCTGGATAGGATCCTTATAAAACTTCAGAGAACAGGGCATAGGGTACTGCTGTTTAGCACCATGACCAAGCTTCTTGATATCCTGGAGGAATATCTACAATGGCGGCAACTTGTGTACAGGCGAATTGATGGAACCACTAGTTTAGAAGATCGTGAATCAGCTATTGTGGACTTTAATAGCCATGATTCAGACTGCTTTATATTCCTGCTTAGTATTCGTGCCGCCGGACGTGGTCTTAATCTTCAGTCTGCTGACACAGTCATCATTTATGATCCTGATCCTAACCCAAAAAATGAGGAACAGGCAGTTGCTAGAGCCCACCGCATTGGACAGAAAAGAGAAGTGAAGGTCATTTATATGGAAGCAGTTGTTGACAAAATTTCAAGTCACCAAAAAGAGGATGAACTAAGAAGTGGAGGAACGGTTGATTTAGAGGATGATCTTGCAGGTAAAGATCGATATATTGGATCTATTGAGGGCCTCATAAGGAATAACATTCAGCAGTATAAGATTGACATGGCTGATGAGGTCATCAATGCCGGACGATTTGATCAGAGAACAACCCATGAAGAGAGGCGTATGACCTTGGAGACATTATTACATGACGAGGAAAGATATCAAGAAACTGTGCATGATGTTCCATCACTGCAGGAGGTAAACCGGATGATTGCTAGAAGTGAAGATGAAGTAGAATTGTTTGATCAAATGGATGAAGAGTTTGGTTGGATTGAGGAGATGACAAGATATGACCAGGTACCAAAGTGGCTTCGAGCCAGTACAAAGGAAGTGAATGCTACTATTGCTAATTTATCCAAAAAACCATCAAAGAATATCTTGTTTGGTAGCAATATTGGAGTGGATTCTGGTGAAATTGAAACAGAAAGAAAAAGGGGACCCAAGGGGAAAAAGTATCCTAATTACAAGGAAGTAGATGATGAAAATGGAGAATATTCTGAAGCAAGCTCTGATGAGAGGAATGGATATCCTGTGCCGGAAGAGGAGGGTGAAATTGGAGAGTTTGAAGATGATGAATACAGTGGTGCTGTTGGGCCACCACCGAGTAACAAAGATCAATCAGAAGAAGATGGTCCCGTTTGTGAAGGTGGTTACGACTATCTCCGGCCCTCAGAAAACACCAGAAACAATCACTTAGTTGAGGAAGCTGGTTCTTCAGGATCATCTTCAGACAGTCGAAGATTGACACAGATAGTATCTTCTGTTTCTCCTCAGAAATTTGGGTCTCTGTCTGCATTAGAAGCTAGGCCAGGTTCTCTTTCAAAGAGGATGGTATGTCCCACTCTGTTGTTAACTATTGTTTTGATTAGATTGTGTAGTGCATCTGTTAATTTTGGTCTTGTTCATTTCTCTAGCCAGATGAGTTAGAAGAGGGAGAGATTGCAGTATCTGGAGATTCTCACATGGACCACCAGCAATCTGGAAGTTGGACACATGATCGAGATGAAGGTGAAGATGAACAGGTTTTGCAGCCTAAGATCAAACGAAAGCGTAGTATTCGAGTTCGACCCCGTCATACTGTTGAAAGGCCAGAGGAGAGGTCTTGCACTGACACGCCTCTCCATCGTGGTGACTCATCTCTCCTGCCCTTCCAAATGGACAACAAATATCAAGCACAGTTAAGGGCTGATACTGAACTGAAAGCGCATGGGGAATCCAATTCTCTCAGGAATGATCAAAGTGAGTCATCTTCGAAGAGTAGGCGGAACTTACCTTCACGGAAAATAGCTAATGCCCCGAAGTCGCGTGCTTCACTAAAAACTGGTAGATTGAATTCCATGCCTGGCCATACAGAAGTTGGTGCTGATCACTTCAAAGAAAGTTGGGATGGGAAAATTGCGAATGCTAGTGGTTCCTCAAATTTTAGTGCTAAGATGTCTGATGTCATCCAGAGGAGGGTATGTACTGTATCTGCGCTACTTTATGGTTTTTGAATTGTTTATGATTTTCTTCTGTGCTAGTCTTCGTTTCTATTACTTCTCTACCAATCTTCCTTATCTATATTATTAATGTAGATTTAATTGACCTGGAGCTTTGTTGTCTTTCTGTGAATCTGTGGCCTGCTTTGACCTTGTCAATCTGCAAATTGGGATTTTTTTTTCTCACAACTGTTCCTTTTTGAATTTTTTTTGTTTGGTATCTTGATCACTAGAGTACATGTAACATACTTATAGTATTCAGTTCTGATGTATTGATACGTGAATCCAATTTGGTCGAAGAGAAAACTAAGATTTCATGGTATGACATTAAAGAAGCTACTTGTGGCGCCTTTTTATCTGGTACAAATATTATGTGCATAAAATGATGAATGTTTGATGGTAGCGTTGCTTCTGGCCATCTTTTGTGGCAGCTATAGTTTCTCTTCCTACTATGCGACGTTCTCCTGATTATCTGTTTTCGTTCATATTAGGTAGAAGAATATATTGAATCTGGTATGTGAAGAATGTTAAATCAGTTGCTGATAGAGATATGTTTTTACGAACACATTATTTGATGAGTCATGCTAGACATCCCAAATGATGTAAGATTCATCAAGTGGATGCTGTGATCTAATTCAATTGGAACTTGTGAAAATCTATCAGCCACTTGATGAATGACTCATCAAATGCCACATAATTTGGGATGACATGTTGGGAAACAATTTGGGATGTATATATCATCACTCTTATTTTATTATTATTTTATTTTTAATTATTATTATTATTATTATTATTATTACTATTTTTATTTTTATTTTGGGATAGACTTATGTGATTATTGTAGCTGGAAAGGAAATTTTTCTAAGGCCACGCTTCGGAATTCTTTCTATAATGCTGTAAGCTAAGTTCTAGCGTGTGGGTGCATTATTGGCTGATATACTGGCTTCAGCATTTTCCTTTCCATAGCAATTGCCTTTTTTTTTAAAAAAAATAATAATAATAAAGGGAGTGGTACAATAGAGGTCTTTCAGGTCTTTTCTTCTGTTAGGATTAGAGAGAAGAGTCAGGATATGGTTGTATAATTTCAAATCTGTGTATTAGAGAGTGACTTAACTGTTTATATCCCATTGCCCTTTTAACCTCCTTTTTCCCCTTGTCTTCTTTCCTTGTTCATTATTGTTCATGCTTTACATATACCGAAATAACTTGAAACTTCTCATATTCACAGTGCAAGAATGTAATTGGTAAGCTCCAAAGGAGAATTGATAAAGAAGGGCATCAAATTGTACCCCTGCTAACTGATTTGTGGAAGAGAATTGAAACTGGTTACATGAGTGGAGCTGGAAATAATATTTTGGATTTACGGAAGATTGATCAGCGAGTTGACAGGCTGGAGTATAATGGAGTGATGGAGCTGGTGTCTGATGTGCAGTTTATGTTGAAGGATGCAATGCAGTTTTATGGCTTTTCACATGAGGTATGGTTGCTCATCCTAACTGGCACATCTGTATGCCTGCTGATGCATTTTAATAGTATTTTCAGATAAATGCCTTATGTTATTGGGCAAGTATTTCTATCCTCTTAGTTGTATATTAACTTATGACTATTGTCATACAGATGTATTTTAATACTATCTTCAGAAAAATGCATGATGTTATTGGCCAAGTATTTGTATCCTCTTTTAGTTTTATATTAACATATGGCTATATACCACAGGTCAGAACAGAAGCAAGGAAAGTGCATGATCTGTTTTTTGATCTATTGAAGATTGCATTTCCGGATACAGATTTTCGAGAAGCCAGAAGTGCACTCTCTTTCACTGGCCCACTATCTACCTCTGTTTCTACTCCGTCTCCAAGACAAACCACCGTTGGCCAAAGTAAGAGGCACAAGATAATAAATGAGATGGAACCTGGTCCTAGCCCTCCCCAGAAGGCGTCTCAACGTGGATCTGTTCTTGTTAGTGAAGACACTAGGATTAGAGTCCAAATACCACTGAAGGAATCAAGGCTCGGAAGTGGAAGTGGCAGTAGTCGAGAGCAATCTCTGCCGGATGATTCTCCACATCCAGGGGAGCTGGTTATCTGCAAGAAGAAGAGAAAAGACAGGGAAAAGTCAGTGGTGAAGCCAAGATCTGTATCTGGCCCTGTCTCACCACCTAGCTTGGGTCGTAATATCAGAAGTCCTGGTCTAGGTTTGGTGCCTAAGGATATGCGTCATACTCAGCAAACTACCCATCAGCATGGGTGGGCCAACCAGCCTGCTCAACAAGCAAATGGTGGTAGCGGGGCTGTTGGTTGGGCAAATCCTGTTAAGAGGTTGAGAACAGATGCTGGCAAAAGGAGGCCAAGCCAATTATGAAATGGTTTGGAGGATAGATAATGTCTTTGTAATTAGGGAAAAAAAATGAAAAATTGTTGCTGTTGGGTACAAAATGCAGTGTATAAGCAGCCACCCCCTTGCAGGAGGGCCTGTGCAAGTGCAGTTAGTTCATACTGTCAACATAGTGTAGGTCTTTGATTCGCCATTGTAAACCTGCTTATCCATTATTGGAATCCGGTAGTTTCATATCATACCTGCATCTTGCAGGTTAAGTTGCCCGACCCCCTCAATAGGTGGTATTTAACGTCATTATTACTTTGAGCCTCTGCCAACATAGCATCCGAATAGTAATATTATAGATCATAGCGGTGTTGTCATAACATTTGAATTTGATCAGGCTAATGACTTAATCCAAACAATAACAGTGTAATATTGGAGTCGTATGGCTCTCAAGTATTTTGCCCGCCACCATCTTTCAAAATTTTGTTTGCTCGTTAGAATTCCTTTCACGCTTTGAATTTCTATGCAAAATTCTAGTAACTTAAAAACTGTGACATGCTGACCTATGGTAATGGAATTCGAATTCGTAAATTATTCCTGGATTGACTGCTAACGATTAATCAATTGATATGTGCTCAAAGCAAACGTGAGTCCTTTTGGGCTTTCATTGCGTTAAGTGGAACCTGCTTCCAAAAAAAAGTTGGTAATATTCTAGAGACCGCCGCAAACAACATCTGGGTCCCTAATTTTCATAATTTTTTAGTTAAGAGCATAGTTTTTCATTTGTATCAAACAGGCCCGCAACTCCTATCGAAATTACCGAAATGCCCTTTTATTGCTAAAGGGTTATTTTGGTCAACCGGACCAATTAAGGGAGCTGTTCCATATACGACACCACCTCATTTGAGAATGAAGCATGCAGCTCAGTGCTACAATATAGTCGTGAATTATTTAGAATATACAGTGAAAAAAGTGAGAAATTTAACATTACAGTAGTTTCATTCCGTTCTATAATTTTATTTTTATATGCAAGTTGAGATTGCAAGCAAAATTAACAACATGATATACAACTTAACAATTGTTGAGAACCCAAGAAGCCAAGATGAAGAGCTATGGGTCAGCTTCCCCAGGCACTGCATCATCATTAGAATCGTATTCATCTTCACTCATCTCATCGTCACTGGAGTTTTCATCTGGAAAAGCTTCTATGTCTTCTGGCTTGGCATATTTTTCACTATACTCTGGAAAAAACAATTGCAACACCAAAACAATGTATCAATGACGCATTAATAAATTATACCACCTTCATGCTAGATGAGTTTTCATCTAGTGGAGAAAACAGATCTCACAGCTGGATCTACAGCAATATAGACATTGACTAAAGAGATCGAGCCCTATCCATAAAGCTTAAATATATTATTTTTTATCCACCATAAAGAAGCTTCATCCATGTATAACATTCACAGACGGTCAACAAGCTTTGGGAAGCGCAATGGTGTTTCATTCTTCATAAATGCAAGTAGTCCCTTAGTTCCTTCATAGCACACAACTAATTCAGAGAACAAAACACACAACTCAAAAATATCATCTCAAGCAGATTAGCTATTTGAGGTCAAACTTCCAATGTTCTCGAGAAACAAAATGATTGAAAGAAAATTTTACATCAAATTTACAGCACATGAACTCCAGCAAGAAGGAAACAAGAGGAAACCAGCAAAAAGTTGAAAAAGTAGCAAGCGCCGGTTGAAACAAACTTTTAGTTAAGGTGCACGCTTGTTGCCATTGCAAGCAATGATAAAGAAAGTGTTCATACCTTTAACTCTTTGTTCATAAGCAGCTCGATCACGCATCAGCAGTGCCGCAGCTTCACCATTCAATGGGTCCAATGGGTTGGGATAAAGAAGAAGCTGTGGCAGGAATACTTCAAACACATTCACTAGGTCTGGAACAAAAAGGTGTTTTTTTGTTTTTTGTAAGAAATGGCTCTAAACACAATTGGAAAGCTGCTTTCCTATTATCTCAACTAATAAACATCATTACCAAACATGGGACTCCAGGTCTGGTTAATAACGTCTAAACAAACAGAGCCTGACCTGAAATTAATAAACAACAAGATGCCTAAAATTCACAAACAATCATCACTAAGCAAATAAATGTAATGAACTACTGATATGGAATATAACAGAATTTTTAAGTATCCAATTACTCACATCTCATCAATATTAGGATGGTAGATCTTATTGACAAAACCTATTGAGGGAGATTTATATGGATAAGCATCTGGCAGCTGAACTCTTATCCTCCATACACCTCTGTGATAAGGACCTGCCATTTAAAAGAAAAAATTAATAATAAAAAATGTATTAGAAAGCAATAACAAGATTAATATTAAAACCACTGAGAACTATCAAAAACAGCAAATCTACATTTTTCCTAGGCACTCAGGTAGCCAATTACTCAATAATACTTGCAGGGCAGAAATGCTTGAGAACTACAGGAAATTAAAAATTGGTAATCAAGAACAAACTCAAACAGTATGCCAATTGGAAAGCATGCAAATTTGAAAAATACAAAAATTGCATACGACTATGGAATCAAGTTATTAAAAAGCATCTCTATTGTCTAATTATACAAGCTCAGGAGGGACAGTCATCAACAGATGGCCAACATAGCTAAATCAAGAAAGAAAGCCAAAATTCGTCGCAAACTCAATGAGGTTAATTTCATAATTAGCTCACGAAAATAAAGAAAACAACTAAAAAAGTGGAAAAATTACAAAATAAAGGTTAATAAGTGGGCGTTAAAGAATTTACTTTCATTAGGTCCCCGAAAATGTACATAGAACTCCTGCATGCCATCATTGATCATCTCCACTTTGTAATCACTCATCATCCTATTCAAACAAACCCAACCAAAGAAAAAAAAATTCAAAAAATAAATCAGAAAAAGCCTGCAACTGAGAAATTGAATATAATAGAAAAAGATTAATAAATGATTACTAACAGCTTCATCAAGTCCATCTCTCGACGTTTACTCGGTGAAGACATTTTTTTCCGTTTGGGTTTTCCTGGGCTCTTGTCTTCTTCCTCCCTAACTGGAGAGAGAAACTGAGATAAAGAAGAGTCAGCTTGCTTGGAGCAAAAATGATTTAAGACATGACTGAGCGAAACGCGGAGTTAATGATGATAACTGAAAAATACTATTGCAATAACAGTGGCATCGGAAGGTACAATTTCAACAAGGGTCCTGAATAATTTAATATTATCAGCTGCAAGCCTTCCAGGCGCCTACATTTGCAAGATTCCCTCACTTTTATATTACTAGATATTTCAAATTTTAACATGGTCCTCCAACGAATTATTTATTCCAAGATTCCTCTAATCTACTGATCTTCCTGGATAGATACATAGGCCATTCTATGTCTAACTTGGCCCAATTGAAATTTGCCACTACTGCAACTATGTTAGTTGCCGAAACATTTAATGGGACTCTGACAATTGCCCTTGGCAAAGCGTGTGGGGTATCAGTATATGCAATTAAATGGTACGATTTAGCACATTCTTTCTTTTGTCATAGATAATGGATCTTTCGATAGAGGAGAAATTCACCAGTTCTTTGTTCTTTTATCTGTCAATCAAAATTAAAAGGGGCAAGTTTTGCTTTAACCCGCCTGCCTTTCAGAAGAACAATGGCAGTGGCATGTTCCAAGTATATTTGACGCTGTAAAGATATTATTTATAGTAACAATATGAGATCCCAAATCTCAAATAGGATGTCTTTGTCACTTTGGGGGCCTTTTTGTTATTCCATCTCGGGCCCAGAATACATGTTCACAAGACGAATGTATAGATTTTCATGGGGTTGCGCGCCACCCAACAGCCCTTTAAAACTTTTATGAAACCCACTTTTGTAGAATGGTAAATCTTTCTTTGACGGAAATTACAAAAAAGAACTAAAAAAATTGCAATAGAATTTTAATGAACTCTATTATTATCTAGAATAAAGTAACTAAATCACAATCATACTTAAAAAAAAATTATTATCAGGTGATTTATCTCTTTATTGGTTTAAAATTATTTTAATTTTATCCCAAAAAAAAAAAAGAAATCAATTATATAATGAATTTAAAGATAGTTAGGGTTCATAATTTTTATATAATGTTTAATTAGATTCATGATAATCCTTTTATGTAATTTATTCTTACCATACACCTATGGTTGCACAAATGAGATTTTGTAAGGATGTTAAATGGTTGTAAAAAGCATTGCTCATTTTCAAATTTTCATATTATCATAAGAAATCATCACACTCAAAATTCTAATTGTTTGCAAGGGAGTAAGCAGACGGGGGACCATTGGACACACGACTTTTGAGAAGGCAAAACAATAGTTTCCCTTCTTGATCAAAAGTCAAAACTTCCACAATAGCAATTCACTTCGATGTACAGCACTTGAATACCACTGCTATACCTATTGACTTCTCACTATTTTCATTTCAATTACCCTTTGGAAACCAGACCAGAGTATGCAAAGAGAAGGCACAATTAATGAACAAGATCGGTATCTGAAAACTGAAGACCTATCCGCCAAAAGCACTTCAGCAGTAAGGAAGTTGTTTGAGCTTACAATTAGCTGCTTCTACTACCGTAGTTGTCAAGCGTTTAAAGCCTTCAAAACCACTCTAGTTGACAAAATTTAATCACTTTCAGCTCCCTCTTATCTCCGCTAACCCACAGAACTATCTGCTGATATTACCAACATTTAACTGTCTGAAACAGTAAAAATGAACAAAATCTGAAACACTTTAAGCTTCTCATCAAAATGCTTTCATTTTCTCCTGCACCCAAATACTATCTGGACATTTTATGCTTCTTGTTTGGGGAATGAAAGATGGAACTCACCGACTTCATAGTTTCATACCCATAACTGTGAGCTACAGATCCAAATTCTGATTCACAATCATCATCACTGTCGATGTTACAAGGAAAATACCTATTCTGGTGTGCTCTGCGTTGCAAAAGGAAAACATTAAAGTAGTAGCTCACCAGTTCCTCCCTGCTTTTGGATGGAAAAAACTTGAATATCTGGTCCCAAAAACGCTTCTCAAGAGATGGAGGGTTTGAAATCACTATATTCTTGAAATTCTTCTGGTCTTCATCAGTCCAAGAAAGCATGACCTCTTCACCCATCTTATCAAATTTCCAGTTGTAGAAGGCTGAACCCAATTCAAGTTTCAGTCTGTACCTTTTCTCAGCAATATGGAATCTAATACATTCAACAGATCCTCGGACCTGGCAACCACATGAATCTTGTCTTCCCTTTCCTATGGGATCCCTTTCAATAAAAAATCTGTGCTCTGCTTTTTGCAGTGGCCAAATTTGGGTCCCCAACCACTTAAAGTCACTTTCAGAAGGCACACCAGTCCATGCTGGTACTTCAGCTTGAAAGGCTGGCCCTACAGGAATTTGCTTTTTGACAACATAGTCAAACACTGAATTTGGAGTTGAGGAACCACTGGTTTCAAGCAATTCTTTGTTATCATGGTTTTCCGTCTCTCCCTTGCACGAGTCATTTTGGGCACCTACAGATGATAAATTTGAACTAGTCCCTGCTTGATACGTCTTCTTGCCGCAGCCTAGCCTCTCTCTAAGATTATAACTGGTTCCAATATGATCATCATACATGCAGGGGTGCATCTTCTGATTTCTCTAAAACATGGAAATCTCATTTAACTCATGTCTACAAATGGAAATATATTCATTCAACATGTTGAATGGCAGATGAGACCATTCAATACATAATATAACCCACAGTGACAAATGAGACCATTCAATACATGTTGGGAGAAACAATTGAGAAACATGAATTAATGGCCAAAATAATTGAGTAAAAACATTCATTATGTAAACCACAAACTACTACATACTGTTAACAGTTTTATTGCACGAAGCAGAATCTGTACCTACACTTATCCATACACATCTCATTTTGCATTATCTACACTTCAGTTGGCACCCAAAAAGAAATGGCAAGCTTATCTAATTTTCATGCATAATGACTGATATTTTCTTTCCTAAGGTCCACTATTACATAAGAAGATAATGTGGCATGCATAATGCAAGCAGTCTAGCAGAAAAAGAAAATCAAAGAAACGTGGGGTGTCTGCACACACATGAGAATATAACCCTATAATAGCTGTCAATTGACTTCACCATTAATATTAAGCAAAAATTTTGTAGCAGATGAATACCTGCCCAATAGATTGTTCACTGCTTGAATCAACATGTCTTTTTAAGAAAACTGATTCTCGATAAGATAAAACCTGCTTCCATAACTTGTCATTTCCATAATACTTCCATTTTGATTTATCGGGTAATGATCCAACCACAGAATCACATGGATCTTTGGCAATCCCAGTAACCCAACTCAACATTTTCCAAGTAGAGTCCTGCTTCCTCTTATGGCTAGAGCTCTCTGCCTTTTTCTCTTTATAACTTAAACTCTCTTTCCTTTCCTGAACACTCAAATCCACTATCATAACATATTCTGCAGGTTTTTTGCCTCCATTAGTTTCCACTGCCTGTGCATTCTTCAGCTGCTCATCATGACACACTCCCTTGAGATCCAGTGAATTCACAACACATATCGGGATATTAACATTATCCGAACGTGAATCAACCTCAGCATCAGAGCAATTCTTGTCCACTTCTAAGTCTACAACTGCACTCTTCACCTCCCCATCATCACAGCATTTTGCAATTTCTGAAAGCCTCCCTGCCGAATCAACGTGCATAGATTTATCATCATTAACACTTTTCTCACTCCCACTAGACTCCACCACAATAACCTCATTTTTACAGACATTGACATCATTTACAAAATCCAAATCAGAATTCACATTTTCAAAAGCTGGGTACGTCCCATCTCTCTTTTTTGAATCTGACAAAAAAAATTTAAGCTCTGCTCCTAACTCCATCAGACGGTCACTCAAACTTAAGCCACTATCACTCAATTTACTCTTGGCGCCCCTTTTATCGTCAACAACAACTCTCTCTAACCATCTCTCTAAAGCATCCAAATACTTCACATAAACTAATTTTACAGATGATGAAAAACTTGAATCCACGCCAGACTCTTTAGCCACCAAATCCCACAACCCATTTTTTGTAACACTGCGATATCCGCCTTTCTCTCTCACAACTAAAAACAGGTTAAACAAGTCAACAGGTTGCCCATCTCCAAGCATTGGAGGTAGAAGCCGATAGATGTCTTGGGGACAGATCTCTTCCAGAAAAACTCGAAGAAATTGGTCGAAACAGCATCGAAACTTCTCAGATTTTGGTCCAGATTCTTTTAAAGGTGGTTCAAGATCGACCTGAAACAGGTTCGATTCGATGTTCTTCTGTTTTGAAATTTTTTTCACGCAATCTACAACGGACCCATCAGCGACCATCGACCACCCTGCCATGGATTTTGGATTTCGAGGTCAAAACCCTAAAAGAAGAAATGATTCTAGTTTGTAACCTTATCGATTCACATCAACAAAACTAAAATATCAAAGAAAATAAAATTAATAATATCTTATATATCCAATTAAAAAAAAACGAAGTGGTAATGCAGAGATTTAAACATTACTTTAGGACAAGAATAAGTACCAATTAATGACAATGTTTTGGCGGGAAAAAATTGATCTAGGGTTTTGAAGTTGAAGAACCCACGAAAGTTTTATTAGGTCCCGCTCTCTGTCTCTCTCTCTCTCTCTCTTACTCATTTACTCTTAGAGAGAGAAAGAGAGAGGACTCGACTCGACTCGACTCTGTATTTCAATTTGTTTTAAACAGATTCAGATGACTTTTTTTGATTTTGCGTATTTGTTTGTTGCCATTGTTAGAATTTTGCAAATGAAAAATAGAAAAAAGGAAAAAAGAAGCATTACCAGCTCGTATCAAGGCAGTGAATTTTGAATCGATGAATGAGACACCTCGTTCAATGTTCAGTGACCTCCTTGGACTTTGGCCTTTTCTCTTTCCTTTCCCCACAAATTTCTCCACTTGTTTTTTTAAGCCCCCCCCCCCCCCCCTCGAGCCAAGGGTAATAAAAAACAAGTGGAGATTTGCGTGAAACTTATGCTAGGGTTTTGTAACTTTTGTTTGTGCGAGTGGCTCAACCCCCTCCAACAGTCCTCTTCATTTATTTATAAATGCATCTCCTCATGATTAGCTAACCTTGGTTAATTATTAACTATGGGTTTGGGTTTGGGTCTGAGTTTAGATTGTGGATTTTCTCTTATTGTATGAAAGGCATATTTTTAAAATTTAATATATTTATGGTGGTATATTTTATTATTTTTTGAGAATTATAACCCACTTAATCATCCCGTGATTTTGACTTTTTTTAATGATATAAGAATAAATGATCTTTTAAAAAAATTAAAATTATTTGAGTAATAATAAAGTCATAAGATTTATACACACTAACGAAGTATAACATGTTTATATATATATATAAAATGAATGATTTGCATGATTTATTCTTATTATTTTTATATTTTTATTCAACTTATTATGTTATGTTATAATAATTTGTATAAAATTTTTATTTCTATTTTAATATGAATAATACCAAAGACAGATATTATTTGTTTAAACTATTATAATGAAAAATAAGTTTTAGGAGTCTAAATATAATATTTGAATTTATTTGACTTTTTTTGTTTTCATTTGATATTGTCTTATTTAATTTTCGTATTTGAGTTATATTGTTATTTTATTTTAAGGAACCTCTATAATGTCTTAATTAAAATTATTGCATCAATGTCATGATAAACATAAATTTTATAAATTACTTATAATTAAAATAAATAAATTACTATAAAACTATTAATTATTAAACACTTAATATGGTTTCTACATAATCTTAGTGAAAGTAATTTATTCATTTACTTTAATTGAATTAAAAAAAATCATTCATCAATTATAAAAAAAAATGTGCTAAAAACAAGTGGAATAGGTTTATTTTCTACACAATTGAATCAAGCGAAATTATTTATCTTAGTATAGATCAAAGCAAAACAAGATAAAAAGATATTATACCATTATTAAACACATACATAATATTTTAATAAAAATCGACCCAATTTTGAGTCTTATGTATATTTCATGCTGTTTGAAATTTTACTCTTTATTTGTGTTTGTAGACCTTTTGGGTGGGTTGTTGAGGAAGTGTAGAATGATGCAAATTCTCTTCATTTTACAAAATTTTGTCAAATGTTAAAAGAACTATTTTTCGAAATTTCATTTTGACAATGAGTTTTATATTTATCATTATTCAACATAAATGTAAAATAAAAAAATAAGTTTTATCCTTATCATTATGTTTTATTTTTTAAATTTATATTTTATTTTATAGTTAATATTGATTTAGTAATTTTATATTAAATTTACAAGTCTCATATTTTATTTACATCATTTAAGTTTGATTATGGTATTTATGCCGTGATTTCATAAAATCACACACATAATAATAAGGAGGCTTGGAAAACTAAACTTACAAGTAAACTTAGCCATATCCCTCATTTCAGTACTTTCGCTCCCTCCAACAAATTCCTCTACTCAACTCGGTAACGTTTCAGTACTTTTTGCCTAGCTGATACTCTCAATCCTCGTCGCCCTTCGTGCTAGTCGGCCTCCTTTCACTTTTTGGAATATAGCAATGCCAGCTTTGCTTGTGCTCTTCACAGACGCTTGTCGGATGTATCAGTTATCCCGCTCCTAAGGCAAGGAGTCTTCTCTGTGTTATAATCTTTACGAGAATGAAGCGCATATGTTGATTGAGAATTGCCTGGGAATTCATTGATAGTTAGTCTGGCAAGTTCTAGTATTTCATGTAGTGTACTACAAATAAAATTGTAGGCTCATTATCATCATAACTTTGAATGAAATCATCTCCTTAATTATTAATCACGTAAATCTCGAGTTGTCGAGTGGTAAATTTAATACATTTTTATTTTGCATTTTACCCTTGGCCTTAAGCTGTGAAATATACTAGTACGTTCAATTTTTGAAATTCAAGAACACGAGTTGCTCACTCCTCTCTTTCGTCACCGCTTTTTTAAAAACACTTGACATAATTTCTTTATAAATAGTGGCTTTGTTTTGAAAATTTTCTCCTTAATATGTGATTATAATTTTTCTCCATCCAAACCTTGATCTATGGAGGACTCTATATATATATATATATACATATATTAAACGATTCATCGGTAATAGAAAATTACATGTCAAATATTAAATGTAATTTCAAATTAATGCAATTTACAGGGTAATATTGTAACTATGATAAAATTAAATAAGGAAAAAAATTTTTGAAATGATAAAATTAGATGAACATTAGACATATTATAAAAAATTATAATTACGTGAATATTTATTAAAACATCCTTTTATCTATCCCACTAAATTTTTTATCTCTTATTACTCTTGCTATCTTATAAGAACTCATGACTAACGAAATATTTATTTATTAATCATTTACTTCATCTTCATAGTATGAGATTATAAAAAGAAGGCTTTATCTCTTTATTTATAGATATTTGAAATTGAATAAAATTACTTTGTATCTCTTATTTCCTTTTTTTTTTTTTTGAGGCTATATGATTGTGCTTTTGATTGGTAAGTAATTTAATAATAACGTGATAGTTTTTATGTAATGTTTTAAAAGGAAAAGTATAGGGGCCCATCGTCCCTGCCACAAGCGGGGGCCGGAGAGCAAGCACAAGTCAATAAGGGTGTATAACAGAGAAACCTCCTTTCAAGTTGACAATCAGGAGCTGATGAGCAAGATTTTAACCTTGTGATTCATTTTAATTGGAAAAAGCGGACATGGGCAGTAAGCTGCTGTAACTTTGGCGATTATAAAATAGATATCATTGGTTGGTGATGGTGCAATTTTATTATTTATTTATTATTATTATTTGGCGCAGAACGGTCAAACACGTAAGTGAAAACAACGGAAATCATATGTTACATTTATCCTAGTATGAGCCGATGACCATGTATTTGCCCTTTTGTGTTAAAATAGACCACATTTTTTAAATGGTTGTTGCCTGCATGTCCTCCCAGAAACATTTTTATCGTCAATTCAGCTCAAGGCGAGAATGTGATTTTGATATGCAAATTAAAAAATGTATATTCCGATAGACTTCCCTATTATTGGGCTCAGTACTTCTAGGTAGCCTCAAGAGTGCACTAACTACTACGCATTTAAAAGAGTCATATTTTTTCGAGATGAGCAAGTGTTGTGTTGTATCGGATTCAGGTCTTCAATCTTGCCCAGCTCCCCACTCCCGCATCCGTTCAGATGCTTGTTCAACCTGGAAAATTTGATTTCAGTGGTCAAATAACATAAAGTTAAATAATAGCAAAACAGAGAGACCATGTATTTATAATAGATATTCTAATAGTAATATGCTGCTACTACTCACCTCCCTGTTCCAATTGGTTTTATAAACTATATGCAAAAGGATTAATGTCTGCAGTAAAGTCCCACAAATCATTCCAATCCAAATTCCCTGCGACGAGAATGAAATGTCATTGTTCTTGCAATGCAAGCTACTAGACGGGAGATCAAGTTAAGCGATGAAACGGAAATAAGTGGATTGAAATCTTTACCTGCACTCCAAACTTCAACTTGTAACCAAGAAGAAACCCAAAAGGTAGGCCAACAACATAATAACAGAACAAGTTTATATAAGCGACCAAGGCTTGCCAACCTCCTCCCACAGCAACCCCTGCGATGATCATAAAATAATTTATCTCAGGATGGCCGCCTTCTTGTGACATTATCAGTTTTGAGCCTTTTCTCCTGCTAAAATCTCACCAGATATGACTGGCTGAACACTGTTTAGCAACATGGTTATGCCAAGAAGGGAGGCTAAGTCAGCCACGGCTTTCCTCATCTCTTCGCTGTCTGTGAATATAACTGAAAAGTCATCTTTCGTTACCAAGATAACAATTGCACAAAATACCCCTATAAAGAGTGACTGAGTGGTTGTTATAATGACCGAGTATTTTGCAGCTCTGGGATGCGCTGATCCTAGCTCATTTGACACTCGTACGCTGAAACAAGCAGAGATATCATCATTTCCCCATTATATCCCCAGGGAAGGAAATATTAAAATTTTTGTTACCTAATAGCTGCATTGATTCCAAGAAATAACATGCCTTCCCAGCCATTGATGTTCATGCTGAAACAGGAATATCAAACAAAATTGAACTACAAGATCCTCAGAGTTGAACCTCAAGCTTCACTTATACAAAGTACTAATAATCTCACCATATGGAAAGGGAACCGACCGCTATAACCGGATCATCAAGATGCCCTGTGAGAACAATAATGGTCATAAAGTACCAAATCTCCAGGCAAAGCATAATAGCTGAAGCTATAGACAATCTGAAAAAGCCCCATATATCCTTAAAAGCTAACCAAGATAATCCCTTCCAGCCATCTTCGCAATAACGAACCACATAAATCATCTGACCAATAGATACTCCCCAAGCTGAGATGTTATAAGCTGCGGCGGCACCAGCTGTACCCCAATTGAGCAAATGAATGAAGAAATAAAGCATCCCAATGTGTACGATGAAAGCTGCGAGACCAATCCAAGCTAGAACACCGACCTTACTTTGAGCCTGTAAGAACTTTTGTGGTGGGAAATTAAAAGCTAGTGAAAACATTTGGGGAATCACTTGGATAGCAAATGTCCCTGCAGATTCTGCAATATCATCTCGCTGACCAAGGAGCTTCAATATGGGCGTTGCGAATATGTAAAGTGGTAATAAGAAGATGCAGGTAACAAAAAGGATTAAAATTGAGCGTTGCATATACACGCCGAGTAATTCTACTTGCCCAGCTCCAAATGCCTGCCCGCATAGAGTCTCAAGTGCACTAGCCATGCCAAGCTGCAATTTTGTCAAACATGGCAGGATTAATGGCTCATTCTCAGAGAGTGAGCAGATATAAAATAATTGCTTGGCAGACATCCTTTAAATCTTCGTGACATCCGTCACGTTGAAGAGGAAATTGTGCATTACCAATTTGAACATTATTTAATTTCTTGTTTCAAAACCTGTAGATAAAAATGTGAAAGAAAAAGAGCCTGAAACTGGCTGATATTGAAAGTACTCAAAGGATGAAGAACAATGAAGGGAAGCTAACCAAGAAGCCAAATGAGAAGTTTGCGATGACAGAGAGCGAAATTGCGACTGCAGATAGCTCAATATCTCCAATATGACCAACAAAGATATTGGTGAATGAATTAATCCCATAATTGCACAAGATGTTGAAGGCAATGGGACCTGCAATGCCCCACACCTTGCTAGACTCAACACAGCATATGTACGTTGCATCACGAAAATTATGTATTGCAGGATAATCTTCTTCACGGGACTCAATAAATGTGGTGGGAGCATGATATAATTCAGCTGTCTCGAAAATGGAGACGCCATCGATCAATACTGGCTTGCTTTTTGATGTTGGAGATTCTGAAGCGGAGGATGAACGTTCATCCCCTGCTGTAAGTGCCTCAGTTTCTGAATGGGTCGCAATTTTTGCAGTTTTTTTACGGCACCCTTTTTGAATTAACTTTTGATCTTTGAAGTTTTAAGAATACAGATTGAATCAACAATATTTTTTTTTTCTTTCTTTTTAGTAAGTCTATTTTTCTTTTATATCTACGTGAAAACTTTATGTGTGGGAGAAGTAATTAGCCATTTATATGTCTAGCTAAGATTGAGGGTGTCCGTTGAAACGCATCTGTTTAAAACGGGCCGAGGGACGGTAAGTTGACTGGGTCTCGTGTTACACAATTTGCAAACACTGTACTGTCGTGTTGTTTATCCTTGGGATTCAGAAAATATCAAGGTTGTGATTTGATGATATCAGTTTCGAAGCCAGCTTCCTTAGAAATAATGTCTTACATTTTCTCAAATGAGGACAGAGTTGGTCCATTTATGCTAACTAGATACAGTACATAGCTAAACGCGAAAGGGTATTTCTGTTATTTTCATAAATTTAGGAACCTATTAACAAAATGAATAAACTCCATAAAGAACTAGCGCTCCAGACTCTGTCCTCACTTGGAAGTTATAAAAAGGACCCAGACGTTGTTATTCCTATTGATGGCTGAAATATAAAGGCTAAAGTCGGAACTGAGGCATGGCTCGGTTAGTTAAATGGCATGTATTTAACATCGCAGAACGTTATAAATCAAATAAAATAGACCGACAACGGGTTGTCGTTATATTGAGTGATTGAAAAAGATTAGATGACGAACGAAGGTTTGGCAGCAGCAGCGTGAAAGCGCGGCTGGGGCATATCATATCCCCTGTATCTAATAATATGGGGGAATGTCAAATTCTGATTATGAAGTGCGTCCGCGATCCCAACCCTACCATGAACTTAAATGACTTAATAAAAAGTTGAATGTCGATAATCTGACCACCTTGATTGAATACTTCACAAAAAGTCGATGTAATAATGGGCGTGCAGTCAGTACCACTACAACTTGGCTTCACACATGAATTTGGAGCTGTGAATCTTAAGTGCTTTGATTGATATCGGCCACGTGGGCCATTCGCGATCAGTGATTATACTATTTTATGATTCTGATATTAATTAGTATGCACATACCCACAAAATAATTATGTTATAAAACTTAACAGGTCTTAACTAGAATTAGAAGATATAAGGGATATAACACGTACACTCATAAATTAATATGCACTTACGATTGAGCCTTTGAATCTCATAGAATTGGGAGCCATTTTAAGTTCCGAAGAGGCAAAACTTCAAAATAAGTGTCAATGTCCTTACATTGTGATAATCTACAACAGATCTATTTCTAGTGAAGTTTCAACCTAGGGAAAAACATGCTAAAAACACACTACTGACTTGAGCTGAAATTACCTTTCTCGCTCTCTTCAGCAAACTTTTCAATTAAAACATTTGCATTCTCATTCACTGGGGAAGAGATATTACCAAAAGATGAGGGTGAACCACCCCTTGAAGCTCCAACATCACCAGAACCGTCACCACCAGTGCCTACACTATTGTTGGAGTCCTTCCTGACCCCATGATAAGACTCCCCAGAAACAAGTGCTTGAATCAGTCTAGGTGGTGGAGGTGCCGTTACCTCCAATACTCCCTCCAACATTTTCACAACCGTTCCCATTGTTGGCCTCATTTCCTCATTATCTTGTATGCACCAAATTGCCACCAACGCAACACGCTCTGCCTCCTCAACCTTATATACACCACCAAGCCTATCATCCACAACTGCTGCCACATTGCCCTCAATTATTTGTCGTGCTGCCCATGGAGGAAAAAACCACTTGTCCCCATGGTCACCTCCACCACTGAAATTTGCATTGCGTCCAGAAGCTGGTGCTTCCACATTTCTGCGGCCACCAATTAACTCTAACAATGTCATTCCATAGCTATACACATCAGCCTTCGTGGTAATTGCCAATCCGGATATCCATTCTGGGGCTACATAGCCCCATGTGCCCCTCATTGTGGCCAACACTCGACTAAAGTCTCGACCAATCAGCTTGGCTAGTCCAAAATCTGATACCTTGGCTGTGTACTCACTATCCAAAAGAATGTTTTCTGGTTTGATATCACAATGGATAATGCAATCTCTGCATTCCTCATGTAAGTAAGCAATGCCCCTAGCTGTACCAACAGCTATCCGAAATCTGACATCCCAGTTGAGATTAAGACCATCTTTGCGTAAATACAAACTCAAAGCACCATTAGGCATATAATCATAGACCAAAAGTCTCTGAGAATTTTCCGAGCAAAAGCCTCTAAGCCTCACCAGATTGACATGCTGGATGTTCCCAATTGTGCATACTTCTGCCCTGAATTCTCTCTCTCCACTTCCAGGCCTTTCAAGGCGTTTTACTGCAACAAGAGTGGAATCTGATAACTGTCCTTGAAAAACTGCCCCAAATCCACCATGCCCAAGTTTCTCTGAGAAACCCCTTGTCACTGTATGAAGCTCTTTGTAAGAAAAAACCTTCAAATTCAGCACTGGAAATACATCATCTTCATCCACATCCTTCCTCTTCTTTCCTTTCTTACGCAAAATCAGTAGCATCACTGCTGCTAATACCAAAGCTGCAATTGAACCAACAATGCTAACAACCAAAACCATTGATGACGATACATTTTTCCTCACTGCTCCTCCCCTTGGTGCCCTAACATACAAAATGTCTTCGTTCGTGTTATCGGAGGTCAAATTCCTTAAATTTAAGAGTTCCCCATATAAATTCTTGCACAAATTAGTCCTCACATTATGGTACAACCCAATGCAAGAGCAATTAGCTAAACAAGAATTCTCACAAATGCTCCTACCAGCTGAAAATGACTCAGTAACAGCTCCAATAAATTGCACAAAACCAACCTCCTCAAACCAGTCACTCTGATCACACAAACCCTTTTTTTCACGGCTGCACCCACCGGAGAAATCACCAGAATTCCAACCATAACTATCAACAGGCCTAAACCCATCAAAACACATACAAGGCCTTAACGAAGAGCTCTTACAAACACCAAAGTTACCACATAAGCCATGAACTCTACAAATATCCTCAGGCTGTGACCAAAACATGTTCCAATTGTCAATCTGCTGTGACCAAGTATATTGCTTAAGCTGCCCACTTGGATCAATGTGAAACCTTGTCAATGGCGGCTTTTGCCCGTTATCCAGGGGCTTTTCAGTGTACCCAAACGATGCCTTGGACATATATGGATTCAAGAAATGGAACTTGTATATATAAGGGATCGTCATTTCAGGAACATTAACAAATGCATTACCAGTCCAGTTCCCAGTAGACCAATAGACAATAGTATCGTTATACACAAGCTCAATCTGATTATACCCGGTCGGACTTAGCCTGAGTGAGTAAAAACCAGGGGATGGATCAAACAAACTTTTCCAACAAGTTATAGATCCACCGACTGAGATATTCATACCAGGAAGCCATGTGTCGGTAGGGTGATCAAAGCTTTGCCACACAAGTGAACCCCCTGATGATAGCAAAACTAAATTACCACTTTCTAAAAGATACATATCAGTTGCTTTTTCAGTGTTTGTACTTTGCCAAATGATGGAGTTTTGTGAATCTTTAATAGCTAGTTTACCCTTTTCAGTGATTAGTAATGTGGATTGTGTTACATCAGCGACAGATTTTTCACGATTAGCAACCCAAACATAAGTAGGCGTAGGGATTGAAGCGTACCAAATCCCCAAGTACCAGCTGGACTCCCCATTTGTCGCAAAGAACCCCAGCCTGAATGTCTGATTTTGGCTTAAAATTGTTGAGTTTCCTTTGATAATAACTCTGCCCTTTTCCTCCAATCTCATGTTGCTTCTTCTCATCTCAGCTGCTACTGTCTCCGTTTTCGAAACCGCAAGTTCAAAACTTGGATTAATTTTAACTTTTGATTCAACTCTGGTAACAAGAACGGCTGTAATAAGAAGAAGAACGAGAACAAGAAATGTGGCGGACATGAAAGAAGAAGGTGATGATGTGGAGGTGCGGGGTGACATTAATTTCATTCAGTTTTTTTGGGTTTTTTTTTTCCGAAGTAAAAGGCATTCAGTTTCTTGTTTGGTTTGCAAGAAAGTGAAAATTTTTCCTGCAAAGTGACATGGAATCTTTTAGGATGTTTGATGATGAAAGCACTTACTTACTCTTGTATTCAGTAGTCAATACTTGATTCTGAATAGAGAGAGAGAGAGAGATGGATGAAGCCGTTGAATTTTATAGATATCGTGCGAAAACTGCCATTCACGGACGCAACTTTAAAAGCCAAAAGTTTTCGCAATTATTACCGTAATTACAAAATTAGCCTTCTAACCTCAAACCATTATGTCGTTAATTTACGTGGCTTGTTAACAAATCTTTCTCCATTGATTTTGTCCTAAATTAATCGGATTTGCCGTTAGTTATTAGTAAAAAGAGAATTAATTATAGGGCTGTGCTCCTTTTTTTATTTTTTTTACTCAAAATATGCCCATATAATGCAAGTCTTCAAAATTTTAAATAAAAATAACCTTACCAATATTAAAATATTTACATATAAATTCGTAAGATGTTGATTTTTTTCATATTTAATTTTATGTATTAACCATAATTTTGAAAATATTTTTATAAATTTAAATTAATATATTTATTTTTTAAATGAATTTTTATAATTTTCTTGATATGATTTTTACATATAATTTATAAAATTTCATTTTAATGAATTGAACCAAGTTTACAAGCTCTTATAAAATATGTAAAGGCATAAAAGAGCGAGGGATGATGGAAGTGTAGAGAGAGAGAGAGACTGTTGGGTGGCAGACAAATGTGCGGAGTCCCCTCACGGGTCCTCTTTTTTCAACAAAAAGATTATTAAATGAGATCCCACTGAAAGAATATTATTAAAAGAGATGAAAAATTAATTTTATAATTTGATGCATTATTTAATTGTATGAAGAAAAACAACCGAAAAGGTACACCACGCGCGTTGGCTTCTTGGATTATGTGAGATTGTATCGTCTGCGAGCCACGATGTTTGGTAACTCCTGTCTATTTCTCATTGGCCAATGGCCCAAAAAGTCAATCTACTCAACCAATCCTTTGACTCTCGGTGGTTTTTTCAGTCCTCCCACATAAAGTTTTGAAAAATGGAAAAAGCTTATTTCTCGTTGATTGAACTTAACAGTTGAGCGAGTTGTCAGCATGGTGGCTTAGGGACACAATTCGTCGTTTTGCTCATGGGAAATGCTCGAATGCAAATGAGCAACGTGCAGAGGCCCAGAATAATTAAACGCGGCATAAATATTGGATAATTTCTCATTCTTTGAGTTTTAGCATTCAAATTTAGAAAACAATGGGCTTTGATACAGTAAAAGAATTTTTACATTTATAATATTTTATTTAATAAGAGAGTTTTTATATTTATAATATTATATATAAGTGTTTAATTTTTTATAAAAATTAATTTTAATTCTTTTTTAATTATCTAATAATTAATTAGAGATAATTTCTCTCATGAAATGTGAGTAATATAAGCATTCATTGAATATAACGGTAGTCTTAGTTGTATTGTAATATTTAATGTAATATCAATAACAGTCCCTATACAAGAGAATTAAAAAAAAAATCAAATTCAAAAAAAGAAGAAAAAAAGGCTACAAAAGAATTATATATGCCTATAATAGCAAGTTACGACCATCTTTTGTGTCAAGTGTGAATAGATTTGTGCGAGAAACATATTTACTATTGGTTTTGACATTGTTTGATTTTATGCGGATTGAAGAAGAATTGTATTGATTGAAAATTGTGAAGATTGCTTTACAATTTAAGATCTTGTATATAAGAGTGTTCAGAATTCAATCTGATCTATTAAATCGATTCGATTCGTAGAAATTCAATATATGGATTAGTGGATTGGATTTGATTAGATTGAAAATTTAAAAATATGCAATCAGTAGATTAGATATGGATTTACTTCTGTAAATTTATAAAAATCTACGAATTCTCAAAAAAAAAAATATTTATTTAAAATTTTAAATATGACATTAGTACTAACTAATAAATAAATAAGTTGAAATATAGTTATAATAACAATATATTATATCTTATCCGATAATAATATCAAATAAAAAAATGAAGAGATTGTGAATTTCCCCCTACTATAATTAATATATACTCATTACCCCCTTCTGTTTTTATAATAATCAATAACCTTTCTGACAATATAAGTTTATAATATTACCCATATTTTCAAATACATAAAATATTTATATTTATAATGAATTAAATAAATCATTTGAATATAAACTAAATGAAAAAATTAAGTATTAAAAACAAGAAATATATGTTTTGATGTGAAAAAATAATAATATTTTTTGTAACTTTTATTTTGTAAATATTTTCTCATAATAAATATTATAATAGTTTAAAATTAAATGTAAAAAAGTACAACATAAATATTTTATTATTTATTTTATAATAATTCCTTCTATTTATCATTCAAAAATTTTTTAATAATTTTTTATATATTTATTATAAGAAATGTTTATAACATATGAAAAGTACAAGAAAAATATTTTATTATTAATTCTTTTCATCAAAACAACTATTTTTTTTATTTTTAATACTTAATTTTTTATTTTAATTTCTATTCATGTGATTTGTTTAATCTATAACAAATATGAATTTTTGAAAATAATGGCAATATTATAAATTTGTATTGTTATGGGAGTTATTGACTATTATAAAAACAAGAGTGGACAAATGATATATAATGATTACAAGAAGGAAAAACCGATAATATTCTAAAATATATATATATATATATATATATATATATATAACTTCTTAAATAGTTAATTTTTATATAATAATTTAAACAAATAGATATTTTTCTTATTTTTAGTATGTTATATTTTAAACTTTGTATGAATTTTTTTTATTTTATTTAAATAATTAATTTTTTAAATCTTATTCAATTTTAAATTTGATGGATAATAAAATTATTTTTATATTAAATTTTTTATTTAGTTAATTTGTCATAAGACAAAACTAAAAAATTTTAATCTGCAAATTAATCTGTAAAATAATAGATTGAGTTAAATCCGTATCTAATTATCTGACGTATAGATTAGATTTAAATTAAACTTTATCAATCTGTAGATTAAATTAAATTAAAAATTTATAATTTATAAAATTATAAATCAAATATACATTAATATTCAATTCATAAAATTCCTTCCGCGAATACCCTTACTTATGTATCCTCCACCAGCCTTAGAATTTACGGTCTTGGGTTTGCTTGAATGAAGGCAGTTGCTTCTTCGTCTCTCAATTAATCTTTACGCTCTTCGTTTTATGCTTTTTCTTCTTGTCTTTTTGTCTTTGCGCTCGTCTTCCTTTGTTGCTATTCTTCTTTCTTTTTTGAGTTCACTTCTGCGTTGCTCTGCTCCTCCCCCCGTCTTGTGAAAGAATCAGCCCTTTTGCCTAGGTTTTGAACTTTTGATCTTTGTTTTACATTCCGCTGCGGATATGGTGGCATCTTGATTCGACCATAAAAACACTAATCCCTGCATGTAATAATTAAGGAAAATACCGGACATGCATATTCTAATATCAATTGAAGCGTATAAGATTACCACAATTAATTAACGAACCAGACAGTAAGGCCTAAGCTTGTGATAGAAGACTATAAATACATGATTCTTAGTTGGCATTATCAGAGATGTAATGAAGGTGCTCTAAGGTCCTGCTCAAGTCTTTCTTTTTGTCAATGGTGGTCTTGCTGCCAAAATTTACTGTCACCTTTACGTCCAGCAACCACCAAAACTGTAACCTGAATCCAAAACAATTTTTAGTTAAAGTATGCATGGATGATTAATTCGCACACCGGCACCGGCAAAACAGAAGCTATTTAAATTTTTAAACTTAATCTTACCACCGCGTATGTACTTCCAAGTTCATTAGCTCCCCAGGTACTCATGCTTTCCTTTTTAGCAAGTGCTTCTCAATCTCATTAAGTTCTCCAACTGAAAATGTCTCAAACGGATTCTTTGCAACCGCGTTATGGCACGAAGCCACCAACAAAATAATGTTAGGAAACAAATTAATAGATATTATAAAACAAGCGGCAAGCATGTTAAATCCTGCGTAAGAAGGGGATGAAAAATACAATTTAAATTTCTAAGAGTAATTTTATTCTTGACATTATCTTTTTATAATTCAGCGGTCCGTCAATTCTTTTAAGAAATTCCAAGAACTCGAGTA
Source organism: Aegle marmelos (assembly GCA_030449875.1). NCBI lineage: Eukaryota > Viridiplantae > Streptophyta > Magnoliopsida > Sapindales > Rutaceae > Aegle > Aegle marmelos. The sequence goes on from JASUUL010000115.1 coordinate 2,256,971, forward strand.
TTTAAATGATATAAGATGTTTGAGGGGATTAATCAGATATCTTTTTAAAATCATAACTTAAGTTATATGTATTTGTTTGCATGTGTAATATGTTATATTGAAACTTACAATGAACTAAATTTGGCAATTTATCCCATGGTGAAAATACTATTGGTTCATCTCAATGCAAGCTTAAAAACAAAATATTATATAGTTCAAAAGTTAAGAGAAAAAGATGAATACCTTTTTACATGGGAAAGGTCTCAGGGTGAGGCTGGTTGGGTAAAGGAGAAGCTTGATTGAGCCTTTGTTACCTCAAATTGGAAATCCCTCTTTCCCACAGCTACGGTTTGCAGTGTGGAAGTGTGTATTTGAGACCACCTCCAAATCTTTTTGCAGTGGGTTCTATCTCAGATCAGAAGGCGGAGAAAGAGATTTTGGTTCTAAAATAGTTGGCTTAGAGAAGTCGATTATGGGGATATCGTAAAAACTAGCTGGGAAGCTCCTGGGGATAACTCAATTCAAAACAAGATCACCATGTGTGGGGAAAATATGAGTCGTTGGGGGAACCGTCTTTGCCTTGATTTTAAGAATCGAATTTCTGATTGCAAAAACCAAATGGCTCTGTTGCGTGGCAGGCGCGACACAGGTAGCCTGGAGAAGTTTAACGAAGAAAAGAGGCGGCTTAATGACTTGCCGTATTCCCACGAAATTTATTAGAAGCAACGTGTGAAGATTTTATCGCTTAAGGAAGGAGATAGCAATTCTCGTTATTTTCACACTCAAGCTTCAGCGAGGAGGAAAAGAATTTTTTTTTTTTTCCCGTTTGAGAAACCAACATGATCACTGGTGTGCAAATTCGGATTAGATTGACCAAACATCTTATCATATTTTGGAAATCTATTTAGCTCGGAGGGTTGTGTTATGGATTCTTTATTAGCTGCTGTCAAACAAAGATCAATGATGATCAAAACCGTTTATTGATGTCTCCGTTTACTACTAATGATGTGAAGGATACAATCTTCAGTATGCACCCTGATAAATCGTTGGGTTCGGATGGCATGAACCCGACGTTCCATCAAAGATTTTGGGAGGTGGTTGGAAGGGATGTTACTGATGATTGTTTAAGTTCTATTACTGCCAAAGAGCTTCCCAGGGGCTGGAATAATACTAACATAATATTAATCCCCAAGAAGCAGAATCCTGAAATTTTGGCTGACTGGCGCTCTGTTGCTCTTTGCAACGTCCTTTATAAGATCGTTGCTAAGATGCTTGCTAATCGAATGAAAGGAATTTTGGATTCAATTATCTCGGATGCGCAAAGCGCTTTTGTTCCTGGTCGGCTGATAACGGATAATATTCTGATTTCCTCTGAAATCATTCACTACATGCACGATCCAATGCTTGCTTTTAGTCAACGGTTCAGAGTGTTTGGATAAATGTTTGGGTGACTGGTTAAAAAAATTAGCTTTCGGTACACCACACTCAATTCCTTAAAGAATCCCTTCTCTTACCTTACTCCATTAAATAAATAAAAGATTAATATTAACTTTAATCCCATATTGATTTTAAATTGACCAACTTCTCTCTCCGAAACAAAAGCCCTCTTCTTCATTTCTTATGCCGCAACAATCTGTATTTTTTTTTTTTAGTTTTTTTTCCTCTCTTTGTTAATTTTGATTATAGGTGTCCAACCCTATTACAATTATAAAAACTATGCCAATATAGAATATAAGATGAGCGTCTGATACCGATCCTCATCTTTAACTACTATGCCAACCGGCATCATCTTCACTATGAAACCTTTCACAGAGTCATACTGCAGCAACCAAAAGAACAACAAATGACAAACCAAAAACAATAAGTTCAGTACATAAATTTTGACTGATCGAAGATAACTTACATGCAAGTAGACGTCTCATATAAATATGAATAGACTTCTAATTAGATAATACAATAGTAGTGATTAAACAATTTTAAAAAAAAATCCAAAATCGAAGACCCCGTTGTAAAGATTACAAAAACTCGTAAAAGGGTGAAAAAGCATAAAACAAGAATATGCAGCAAACAATGTGTAACGCAAAAAAAAAAAAATCCATTATAGAATTTAGACTTTTACTAGATTTTATGGAGGCGTTTTAATCCTTATTAGAAAGGGATATTAAGTTATTATTAAGGGTTTTTTCTCCAAAATTCCATTCCCTATAAATTCATCTTTTATTCCCTTTTTCATAACCCTAAAAATATACGATATTCATATTTATTCTCCTCTCTACTATTCATAATATTTTCACTCAAATCCTATGATTCAATCTTCATACAAGAAAGAATCAAAGCAAACGGTAGGTATACTCTCCTTATTCCCTTTAAGATTTTTAAATTATCCTATCTATGGTTTATTTTTGGCATAATTTTTTATTATTTTATATATAGATCTTGATGCATGATATAAGATGTATTTAGGATTTTAATTGATTAGGAGTTTGGCTAATCGACCTTTGACATAATAAGCATATGAGATGATTCTGAACAGCATGATATCTCGATTTTTAATCTTATATTTTGTGAACGAAATTTTCTTAGAAATTGATATATCTGGAAACTACACATGTAGGGTTTTTGGAATAAATTTTATTTCATTAAATTTGAGTTCGTTTTCAATTCTATATGAATTTTCGAAATAGAAGCACTACACTGGAAAAACTACGATTCCAGCGTTGCGATTGGATTCAAGAAATTATTTTACCATCAAATGAACTCAGAAAATTATGAAATTTTATACAGAAGTTAATACAGTGTCTAGTATCTCCAGTTTTAATTTCATAATTTTTTTATTAGTATTTTATTTTATAAAATTCTCAGAACCTGTTCTGTTCGGTTAAGGTTATGCAAAGACAATTTTGAATTTGCTAAGAAATAAATAATTTTGAAAATGTTTTCGATTACGGATTCTTTTGAAAATTTTATATGAGGTACCTATGGATGTCCAGAATATCTTTGTAGAATATTATGTTATTCCAAGTTTTAAATTAAGAGTTAAAATTTTAGAAATTAGATCTATACGAGTATGAAGTGGAAAATCAGATTCCTAGAATAAGTTATTGATAGTCATACTTGGTATTTGTTTAAGGTGTTGGAGGTGCTTGAGCTCTTAAAGGCTTAGAGATTGTTAATTCGAATTCTTTTATCGAGGTAAGTAACTTCATTCCTAATATACTGGATATGTTTAAGTATTTTGATATTATTATAAGAATTTTTATACTATTTAGAAATTAAAGAATTTTCGTAGCAAAAATCAGTTTATGAAAATATTTCCAAATATGAATTCTTTTAATAAAATATTTTATAAATGTCTTTTAATATGTAAATTATTTTGGTGATAAGACTTCTTATTATGATTTTATTTGTAAATCAGTTTGCAAGCCTAAATTATTTTTATGGACTTTTCTGAATCTAATACGAATGTTTGGTACTCATGTGTGATATCAGTTATTGAAGATTATAAGATTCTTAATGTTTTAGCTCATTGTCTATAGTCATTTTGATTCTGATTCTGATAGTAATATATGATATATCTGTCTGAACCAGTACTGGATATATGTTCTGAATGTGCACACAATATTCTAATTTTGATTAATCGGGCGATTCTGCACTTTATAATGTGACACTTGCGATACGAGCTAACTTTTCATTTTCTGTAAAAGTGAATATGATTTGTCTTCGTAAGAAATTCTGTTTTTTATGTTCTGAATTCTTACGGATTTACGTTAACTAATTGAAATACGTTATTTCATTATGATATATAGTTTTTACAAAATTTATGAATTTAATAAATATGTTTTGCTCAAAGAAGGCTTACAATATTTTTGGGTATCAATAAGTCTAGTGTGTTAGAAATGACCTTACTTACCTAATTGACGGCTCACCCCTTGTCATTACTTTTTATAGATTAAGTTCCAATGAGAGGTATGACTAACCTTGGAATTATAGATTTTTATTTATGATCGCTATTTAAATAAGAAGAAGAATAGACTCATGTTTCTTTTTAGTTTATTTGACCATAAACTTGTAATTTGAATTTTAAAACTTGTTATTTTTATGTCTCTGGAAAAATCATTTAGCATTGAATGTATAAACTTGAAAATTATTCATATAAGAATTTGAGGTATTTCAATTTGATATTTTATGAGTAGAGATTATGTTTTGTGAGTAACCTCCTTCTTTCACGTGCTTTACACGTGTTTGATTTGGAGTGTTACACAATGTCATTAAAAAAGGTTCAAAATGCAAAAACTGTTCAAAACATATTTTTATCAAACACAATACAAGGCAAAACCAGCGTTCAAATTTTCATACTTAGCATATGGTTTTGTACAATTTTTTCGGGCAAAACAGGGAGGTACACTACCAGCAATTCAAAGGGTATAATAAAAAGCTACCATGCCGTGTGAAAACTTTGTCCCTTACACTTTGGAGTGACGCATAGCAACAATAACATAATGAAACACTGCATCCTTCAAAATAATTAGAACCTAAATGAAAATGGATCTGTCAATGCCATTTGTTGATCTTCTGCGGGACAAAACTGACATGTATCTGCAATCTATGAAACCAGCAAGCATTCATTTCTTTTTTTGAAAGCATTCATTTCCAATAGCAAAGAAACATCCATCTTTAAGTAGACTTGCTACTGGTTAAAGGTATGATCAAATATCATTTCCTGAAAAAATAAAGATTAAAAAACTCTCATTAGTTCATAAGAACATGCTGTGCACAACTCACCAATAGAAACCTACAAATTCAATTGAATCCTCAAAAATAAAAACTCAGGTTCAAGCATCAATGATACACATCTAATTAGCTCAAAAGTTATTAGTTGAAAGTAAATGTATCTCAGTAATTCAATCATTTTCTTCCTTCCAAAAATTCTAACTTCTCGGATGAAAGATTCTTGCAAACTGATGCAGAATGTGCATAATTTTACAGAGTAAAAAGAAAAAGAAGGAACCAGGCTCTTAATTATATGGCAATTAAACAAGAGGATTGAAAAAACACCCAGTTACCGCATATAAAAGTAATTGCTAGGGGCAAACCCGATCACATATGGGGCAGGATTCACTTCTTTCATTCCACTCCAAAATGCAAGCTAGATGGAAATGATGTTCACATTTTGTGATAAGTTTTGGATTCTCTGTATCATAGTCTGCAAGCAGGAAAACCCATAATTTTAGGCATTAATTATGAGCAGCTGGACTTCATTGCCCATTCACCAGCAAATTGTCATAGAGTACAAAATAGAATTAAAGTACATGAAATAATAACGAACCACACCTTCAAGGCAAATGGGACAAGTGTCCTCCTCTTCTGATGCTGCAAAGACATTCAATTGTGAAACTTCAGACTTTCTTGGCGAAGCAATCAAAGAACTAGCTTGAGTTTTACAGTCTGCATCCTCAATGTCTTCACGTGAGGCTAATGTTTCAAAACTACCACCACTGATAGTTTCTCTAATGGATCCTGAGTCTCTTGAGGGCCGACAACGAAAAACAACATCATACGGCAAAGGTAAGGGTGGGGCCTGGAAAGTGTCAAGTGTAGATGCTTCCAGATGGAAATCAACCAACAGTCCAGTTGTAAATGTAGAGGCTGTGCCATTGTGAGATGTTAGCAACTCCCCCTCCTCCAGAGCTGGTGGGCACTGCCACAAATGAATTCTATAAAGATCTATTTAAAAAAAAAAAAAAAAAGATCACCCAGACCTGTTTATACAATATTAAACTATTAAGAGATTTCCATCAAACTAACATCACTTGTCACAAAGGCCAGCATGCCCAACAGGGCAGAAAAGGGGGTAAAGTTTGTATGCCTTGTACAGAACTTTCAGATGTGTTTTCCGACCGGCCAGATCGTAAATCCTCCCTAGTAAGCTCTTGACATCAAGACAACAAAACACCAACCCAACTTTTTCAAATGAGCTCATTATGCAGGGCACAATTGACCACTCATCACTCAGTCAAATTTCTCATTCTGCTGGTCCAAAGCTCAAACCTCATATATCCAATCACAACCATTAATAAAAAAAAAAAAAAAATTTCTTAGGTGAGCTAGATAGCCTTCCTCTGATCCCATATCAAATCGCGCAACTAAGCAACATAGCCTATTACAAATCAAACAGAATGAAACAAAAGCATAATAAGAATGATCATGTTTCTAACATAGTAGTAAACAGGCGTTCCACGCAGATGAGGTTTCTTGGAAGAACAACAACAGCCCCCCATTCCCTGCACTTTATTCTGTTATCCACCCAACACAAAGCAACAGTTGGTGCATTATTTCCTGTTATTTGACATCAAGGGGGAAAAAAAATCATTCTTCGCCAAACATGAACAAAGCAAAATCACTCAATTATACCCTAGACGTGCTAAACTTTACGCGGACTGATCGAGAACATGAGTAGGAACAATTCAAACAGCAAAATTAATGCAATCCTCAGCTAAACTATAAACAATAAACAAAAATTCAAAAAACAAAAACAACAAAGCATAATTTATCATATAGTCCAGCAACGCCACAACAATAGCGAAAGAACCACAATTCATGCAACAATAAAAAATAAACCCTAAGCTCTAATCAGACAAAATAGGAGAGATTATGACGTGAAATTAATTAATAAGTATATAATTAATCTAGAGAGATTCCATTGAAGATACGATAAGCTGAAAAAGCTTCACCTCTTGGGGAACACAGAGAGAGAAGAAGAAGAAGAAGACAGCCGGTGAGAAGAAGGTACATACAAAAAAGAGAAAAGAGGTGGCTTCAGTTTCAGTAGTTTTTCTTTTTATTTTAAATTCTTTTGTTGTTGTTATATGCTTTCTTGTACGGCACAAGCTCCCCACAGACCCTCTCTCTATTCTCGTGGCTCCACAATCTTTGATTATTATTATCATTATTATTATGCGACCCATTGAATCCCTTTGCTAGATTAATAGTTATGCTACACATTAACATTCTTCTACTTTATTTATTTATCAACTATGTAAAAATTTTTCATAAAATAAAAAGTTAAGAATAAACACTATTTTTCAATTTTTAACTATTTTTAATTTTTCATTTCAAAGTCAGTTATTTAGGTCAGATTAATCCATATACTAAATCTATTAACGTTTAAAACTTGATTTAATTATGACGTTAAGGAGGGGAAAAAAAAAAAAAAAGAAGAACAATAGTTTGCAATGATTCTTATGAAATTTTGGAAATTGATTCTTTTAAAAGAGTACAAAAAGAAAGAATAAACAATTCATAATGGTTGAACTTTAAGTATCTTATCCTTTAATGATGCTGCGGTGGTTATAAAATGGCCATAAATTAAGCAGAAGAGGCATTATTATTACTTCTTATTGAGATTTGATCATTACTAAAGTTCCGTCCGAATATTACACCGGTAAAAAGTCCGCTAAAAAGCTATCAAGTCGTCTTGCTACCTGTTATTTTTCTTACTTTTACTCCAACTGCGTCGTCGTTTCATGTTTTCAACGGTCTTTTCTTATTTCTAACCTTTATGGTCTCAAGATGCCCCGCTCCTTCAATCTTCACCGTCCATTTCAAACGGCCGTTATCGTACCTAACACCAGCCCGCTATCAAAATCAGGTCACCACAATTACAAATGCCCAAAAACACGACCGTTCGGTCCTTTCAAGCCAACTCGGAAACTCGGAGACAATTCCTGAATCGACTGATTCGGCCCATTCCTTTTACTCTCGAGCCCTCAAAGTTTCAGCCAAATTTGGTTTCCTTCAACAAGGAAAGCAATTACACTCGCACATAATGAAGTTAGGATTACGTGATAACCTGTCTTTGCAAAACCAAGTGTTACATGTTTATGTGAAATGCAGAGCATTTGATGATGCGGAGAAACTGTTTGATGAAATGCGGGTGAGAAATATTGTGACTTGGAATACGTTGATAACTGGTACTGTTAACTGTGGTGGTAACGTTACGCCTTATTTCAGGAGAATGTTATTAGATAATGTACGATTAGACCATGTAACGCTTAATAGTTTGCTCCGCGCGTGTGTTCAGGTAGATGACATTGAGATGGGCAGGCGATTGCATAGTCTTATATTGAAAGTTGGGTTTGGTTTAAATTGTTTTGTAAGTAGTGCCCTTGTTGATTTGTATGGGAAATGTGGTTTCGTTGAAGATGCAAGGAGGGTTTTTGACGAAGTTTTGTGCAGAGATTTGGTGTTGTGGAATGTAATGGTGTCTTGCTATGCATTGAATTGTTTGGGAGACAATGCTATTGTGGTGTTTAACTTGATGCGTTTGGAAGGTATGAAGGGTGATTATTTCACATTTTCTAGTTTAGCGAATTCAAGTGGAACTTTGGGATCTTCTAAACTGGGGAGGCAGATTCACGGCATTGTAATTAAACAGTCTTTCGATTTAGATGTTTTAGTGGCTACTTCACTTACAGATATGTATGTGAAGAATGGGAATATAGATGATGCTTACAGGGTTTTCGATGGGATGACTGCTAAAAATGTTGTTTCCTGGAATACAATGGTTGTAGGGTTTGGGCAGAATGGAGATGGAAGGGAGGCTGTTAAACTTCTTAGAGATATGCTTCAAGGAAGCTTTTGTCCAGATGAAGTGACTCTGGCTAGCATTCTTAGCTCGTGTGGGAGTTTATCCATCAGTTGTGAAACCATGCAAGTTCATGCTTATGTGATTAAAAATGGGGTTCAAGCTTTTCTATCAATTGAAAATGCTTTGATAAATGCTTACACCAAGTGTGGCAGCATTGCTGGTGCTTTCCAGTGTTTTGGTTCTGTCAAAGAGCCTGACCTTGTAACATGGACTTCAATAATTGGTGCATATGCATTTCATGGCCTTTCAAACGAAAGTATTGAGGTTTTTGAGAAGATGTTGTCTCAAGGTGTAAGGCCAGATAGTATTGCCTTTCTTGAGGTTCTTTCTGCCTGTAGCCATGGGGGGCTAGTTAGTGAGGGGCTCCGGTACTTTAATTTGATGATCACTGACTACCAAATTGTACCAGATTCAGAGCACTATACGTGTCTGACTGACCTTCTTGGTCGAGTGGGTCTTTTGGTTGAGGCTTATGATTTACTGGCATCAATGCCAATTGAACCTAGGTCAGATACTCTTGGAGCTTTCATTGGTGCATGTAAAGTTCATGGAAGCATGGGATTAGCAAGATGGGCTGCAGAAAAGCTGCTTGAGTTGGAGCCTAGCAAGCCAGTGAATTACACTCTTCTGTCTAACATGTATGCTTCTGAAAGATGTTGGTTTGATGTTGCTAGATTACGCAAAATGATGAGGGATAATTGTGATCATAAAGTTCCCGGTTGTAGCTGGATAGAAATTGCTGGTAAAGTCCACACGTTTGTACCAAATGACAGATCCCACCCTCAAGCGGTAGACATGTATGTTATGCTAGGTACAGTTTTTGATCTTATGGAGGAGAATAACGTTTCTGGTCCATCCAATGTGCTTGGCAAAGAAATGGATGAATGTACACTTTGAAGCATAATATCTTAGGTTCAGTTCATTTTTTCCTGCAATAAGTTTGAAGATGATCTTTTACTGAAAATATGAAAAAGTAGAAGCTTCTCGTTCATTTTATAACATTCCAAGCTATTAAAGTACCATAACACCTAACCCAGAAGTATGATCCATACATCATTTTCTTAATTTATTGACTTGGTTCTTACTCTGTGTCAGTACATAACCAATGACAAGCCCTTTCACCATCATGAATCTGTACGTGGATGAATGTCCTATAATATTTTATGTGTGTGTGTGTGTGTGTGTGTGTGTGTGTGTCTTTATAAATCGTCATCATCATCGGCTTAAATTATTCTATCCTCAGACAGATCCTGATTGGAAGGATTCCCTTAAAGACCTAGCCAAAAGTCCTCACTAACTGCAGGATCTCGTCAATTTCTTCTCCAATTGTAACATTATGAATTGTTTGGAACCCTTGACAATCTCCATTCCAACTAAAACCACACTTGAATTGACTTCTAATCAAAGGGTGAATCATTTCCTTAACTCCTCTTCTTCCTGGAGACGTGGAATAAGGTTCACTTCCCTTTTGTTGTTTAGTAAGTGACATCCATGTTATAAAATTAGATATTACCTTGTGACTCTAGAAATTTGATCGGTCTCTCTCCGTTCATCAAATCATCACCAGTTGATTTATTTGATAAAGCCTTCCTATTTCCGCTACGAACTTGCTGTTTTGAAGTAGTAATTTGCAAGGATTCTGATCGTTCTTGCTCAACCAACATATTTCCATTTCATTTTTCTGGTGGGAAACTAACGGCGATTTGGCAAGAAAAATATTGAAACGTAAACTTCAATTGCAATGGAAAACTGACACGTGTTGATCACATCTACTACTACCACAGCTGTTTTTACCTTGCAAAGTAAATGTTGCTCCCTCCTTATACGGCCAGTCGCTTTCTTCTTCGGTCCGCGAGGGCCAGTTAGCCAGCTAAGAGCCAGTTCTTGATTCAAACAGCTGACATTTGCTGAGAAAGTCTAAAATATATAATAAGTAGTATAATTAATTAATACAAATATAATATAAATAAATAAATTTAATATAACTATCATTTATAATTAATTTTTTTAAAAAATAAATACATACTTATTATAGTACTATTTGTTTAGTATATAATTAGAATAATATTTCTAATATATTTTAAAATTTCTCATATTTGAATCTCAATTTATTAAATTTATATAATTTAGTCCAATAAAATTATTAAGGACTAGTGCCAACAATTAAATTTGTACTTAATTCTTGCCCAAAATTCTTTAGTTCTTTTTACATTTTGATTGACAATGTTAAAATATAAAAAAATTTAAGAAAGATATTTGATAAAAGATTGTTCTAAATCTTTTGCTGTTTGTCAAAACACTGTCCAAAAAAAAAAAAAAAAAAAAAAGTGGCGCGTCCTAGTCAGAACCGGGTTTGAAAAATCAAAGTCTACTCTAATAACAACCTCTCCCTCTCGACCAACGACCCGCCATTTCTAGTTCTACGTTACCCACTCAGAGCCACTTGTCTTTCTTTCTTTTTCCTCAGTGAAAAAGTCATAGTAAGACTAATAATGAAGAAAAGCCCAAATCCTCTCTACGAAGGACGTAGCTCTAGCTCCGGCGTGCGGTCAACGCCGGACCGGTTCTTCTCCTCTCCAACCTCTCATTACTCAGAGGCCTCTACCGTCCGCAAGACTAGCAAGAACTCTCTGGCAATGGCCGCCAAAGCCGTCGCCGGCCTCTTTGTTGCCTGTTTCACGCCCCCGGAAACCAATAGCTCTAAGGATTTTGTCAACTCTAATGAATTCAAACCTTCTCTCGGTATGATACCTTTGAGATCCAGCTCTAGTAATTTCTTTCATTATTGATCAGTTGATCTTGGCTTGGCCTGTATTTATGCAACATGTGACATGTTGTGGTACTTGGTAGTTGGTACAGGCAGAGGCATTGATTTCTTTTTAATTAGTTACCTACACTTCATGCATATATTTTTAGTTAAATGATTTTCTTTTACGATCTGTGATATTTAAATGTATTAGCTGATCGAATTAATTAGAATATAACAAGATATATTGTTGATTGATTAATTTTCAGTAAAATCGGATGGTTCAACATCAAGAGCTGGCAGTGAGAGAAGGCGAAGTTCGAGTCGGGGTGTGTATGTGAGTTCAAGCAATTCAACACGAGGAGGAGATCAGTCTGGCAATGTGCAGATCACCATGGAGGAAATCTACAGGGCAACTAAGAACTTCTCCCCTTCTTTCAAGATTGGACAAGGAGGATTTGGAACTGTCTATAAGGGCAGAATCAAAGATGGAACCATTGTTGCAATTAAACGTGCTAAGAAGGTTTTAATAAAATTATAATTTTCTGGCCTTTAGGGCCTAATCGAGATCATAATTTATGTCTGTGATATGTGATTTCAGTTTCACTTAGTCGTCTTTCTTTGCAGAGTGTATATGATAAGCATTTGGGTGTGGAATTTCAAAGTGAGGTTCGAACGCTGGCACAGGTGGAACATTTGAATTTGGTCAAGTTCCATGGGTATTTAGAGTTTGAAGATGAAAGAATTGTTATTGTGGAGTATGTTCCAAATGGAACTCTCAGGGAACACTTGGATTGTGAGTGTTTTTTCTCTCTGTCTCCACTCTTCTGTACGTTTGTTTGAGGATGCCTGCTGGATATATATCCTCTTACCTGAAATATGAGAAGCATAAATGCAGGTCTGCGGGGCAACATTCTTGATCTTGCTGCAAGGCTAGATATTGCCATCGATGTGGCCCATGCTATCACCTATCTTCACATGTATACAGGTTTGTTCTAGCTGTACTGCTGGACTCATTTTAGTTCTATCAAGATATTGATGTTTCTTATATCCCCTGACACTAAGAGACTCTGTTAATGATCCATATTGGTCCTATTTGGCTTTCCCTGTAGACCACCCAATCATTCATAGAGACATAAAGTCCTCCAACATTCTCCTCACCGAAAACTTTCGGGCCAAGGTGGCGGACTTTGGTTTTGCTAGATTAGCAGCTGATACTGAGTCAGGTGCCACACATGTGTCAACCCAAGTTAAAGGAACTGCTGGCTACTTGGATCCAGAATACCTGAAAACCTATCAACTTACTGAGAAGAGCGATGTTTATTCATTTGGCGTGTTACTGGTTGAGCTCGTCACTGGAAGGCGCCCAATTGAACCAAAAAGGGAACTTAAAGAGCGAGTAACTGTAAAATGGGTGTGTTTCTTCAACCCCCTGCCCCCCAACACAGGCAAAAAAAAAAAAAAATCAGAGAAAAATTTTCTTTTTTTGTTAATACATTTTCAACTGCTCGATCCTTTAGTACAATTACAAAAGCTATTCAAGTTAGAACGTGAAGTGTTACTGAATTCATAGGGCAATATTGTCTGCAAAGATGGTTATAGTCTCTATTGTGATTTGTTGAGTGCAGGCAATGAAGAAATTTTCTGATGGAGATGCCATTTCAATCTTGGACCCAAGGCTAGAAAACACTGCAGCTAATAACTTGGCTCTTGAAAAGATACTTGAACTAGCCTTGCAATGCCTGGCTCCACACAGACAAAATCGGCCAAGCATGAGGAGATGTGCAGAGATCCTCTGGAGCGTACGTAAGGATTACAGAGAGCTAGCAGCTTCAGATGTCCTTTTACAAGCCTCTTATTCCCAAAGGAGCAATTCGACAAGAGAACTATAACACCTTCAATTGGCCAAATGCCATTCAAAGGTGTAAGTTGACATTCTGATGGAGTTAAGCTTGCATCTACTTTTGCAAATGCATTGAGGTCAAGAAAGATGCAGCCGTCTAGATGTCCTGTACAGCCTATCAAAGCAAAATTCGAAAAGAAACTCTATTAAAAGGTGGCCAATAATTTTCAAAAAACTGGTGTGAAGGTAGTACTAATAAAAAGTCTATTTGCTGCGCACATATGGAGGAGCATCTGTTCATGAGGCTTTGCTTGTACGGTAGTAAACTCATTTTTGCGATGGGAAGTTAATCGCTTCCTTCCAGTCGTTGTAGTCTTGCCTGCTTATTGATTCCTATTGATTTGCTTTGGTAATTTGTTAATAGATTATACGCTCATTTGTATCTTATCTACTAATAGGTATCGTGTATCTGAAATAGCCAAGTACAAGTGGTTTGGCTATGAATTCCACTTTTGCATAATTTTTATTCTTCGCTCCATCGCAATGGCACAACTTTTTCTCTTCAAGTTTTGAGAGGAAATTATTAGCATTAAGGGTGTTCGCAGGTCGAATTTTAAGAATTAAACATTAATTTATAATTTTATAAATTATAAATTTTTAATCTATTTTAATTTATGAATTGACGAAACTCAATGTAAATTTAATTTATACGTTTGCGGATCATATGCGGATTAATCCAATCCATATCTAATATAACATTTTGTGAATTTTTTATGGACTAAAAATTTTTAATTTTATCCAATTCGTGAATTAATTAAATAAAAAATTAATGTAAAAATAATTTTACTATCAATTAAATTTAAGATTAACGGGTTAATTATTTCTAGATGATAAATATTTTGACAAATTTCAAATGATAACATATTTTTTAAAAAATACTCAAAAGAGTGACAAATCATTAATTTTTTTATTAACTTAATGTAAATAGTAAATTAATTACAAAATAATATTTTTGTCCTAAAAATTAATTATAAAATGATATTTTTCCTACTCAATTATTTTTATTTTTTAAATAAAAAATTACAAAAAATTCATCTAAGTGTAATTAACGGACTTCTTTATTGGTTAAGTCAAACAAATTTTTTAAAAAAAAATTTTGTTGAATCAAACTTTACTATTAAATTAAATAAGAAAATTTTATTTGATTCAACAAAAATTTTTTTAAAAGCAATTGCATGATTTTACCCAAAAAATCATTAATTACATTTAAATGTAATTTTTTATAATTTTTTTCATTTAAAAAAAATAATTATATAGGAGTAAAAATATATTTTACAACTCATTTAGCAATAGAAATGTTATTTTATAACTATTATAGAGGCAACAATATCATTTTATAATTAACTTTAATAGTAAATATGTTATTTTATAATTAATTTATTATTCGCATTAAAATTAACGGTTTGTCACCCCCTTAGGTATTTTTTAAAAATATATCATTTGTTTAAATTTTATCAAAATATGTATCACCTAATGGTAATTAACACAAAATTAAATAAAATTTAGATAAATTATTTATTTAAATAAAACAAAAAAATACATTCAAAGTTTCAAAATATAACAAACCAAAAAAAACCTCACTTATTTAAATCAATAAATGAAAATTAAATATTTAAAAAGTTATATTTTTTATTTAATTATTTTTATATTATATTATTATCAAATAAGATATAATATGATATTAATATAATTATATTTTAAATTATTTATGTATTAATAAATATTAATATCATATTCACAAGTTTAATTTTTTAATTAAATAAATATTTTTATTTTTTTTTGTGAATTTACAAATTTTTATAAATTTACAAAATTAAATTTTTATTCAATCAATCAACTACTGATTTTTAAATTTTCAATATAATTCAATTCACGTATCAAATTTTTACGAATCAAATCAGATTAAATTCTGAATACCTCTAGTATTTAGCGTGACCTTCAAAAAGAAAAAGCACATAAAAAAGTTTGAGCATGAAAAAGAAATTATGAATACTTGTTCGTTTGTTCGATCACCAGGACCCTTCTTCCTGTGATTCCTGCTTAAAATTTGTTCACAGGAACGCTGCTTTCTCCATACATTCAAATCTTTCAACAATCTTTTAACTTAAGAGCAATGAGCAACCAGAAACCTCGTGGAATTTGATTCCGTCCCTCAAGCTTTATGGTGAATATTCGATGTTCTATAGCTGTTGAAAGACAGATTGATTCCTTTTGATTAATTTTTCATTACCACACAATCTCTTTCCAGAAGGCTATCCATGACTATTTACTCTCCCTCCACAACACTGACATCATAACAAAAACCGAATCAATAGTGCAATCTGTACTGTTTCCAATAAAAACAGCACCATGGATTTTATAAATACAAACTACCATTCAACATTAATGAAAGATCACATTTTTGTCCTTGTGTCCTGCTCTGCCACTAGCCACTAATTAGCATCCTTTCTACTGCCTCTGTTCTTTCTCCTACCAAGGTTACTAGGAACTTGTATATGTATATTCACAGGAAGAACCTGAAGAATGGGGAGAAGAATCCACCGCAAACTACTTCTGTTGAGTATAAAATGTCTTCCTTTACCATTCTACTCTGCATCAAATGTTGCAATAATAAGACCCTTTATTGGTCTAGCTAGACAGGAGAATTTGTTCTGCATGCCTAGGAAAAAAAAAAAGAATCGCCATTTTGTTGGAGCTAGAACGTCAAAACCTCTGGTCTTTCCCTCCCCTCAGAATCACCTCTCGGCATTGAATCCTGCCGAGTTAGCTCATAGTTTCCATCTAGGGGTCTTTGATTCTCACTATTTAAGCTAGAAACTTTTGAACAAAGGAAGAAGAAGGAAGATGTATAAATGGTCACATGCCAAATACTGCAAAACCATTTAACACAACAAAAATCAGTGAATAGACACAGAAAGAGATGGAGGAAGGAGAAACTAACAAACTCATGATACCTGTGCCAAATCCAGTAACTTTCACTACTTTCTAATTTCCAGCTTATTGCTGCCATTGCTAATGCAGCAAAACCTGCTAGTACAAAACCCCAGCGAAATCTTCGCAGAATTGTCTTCATGAAATTCCGAAGCCATTCAATAATAGTTTGCTGTCTGCAGTTGTGAAATAAAGTGAAATCAAATTCATTCAGCATATACTCATGCAAGCAGGTATGATACTAATGATGTGGAAAGCTTGTATCTCTTATCCTTTTGTATCTTGCATACCCAAGCACTAATTTACAGTAGAAATTATTAGGCCCAATCCCCAGTGTATCCCAGTGGTGGAATTGTAGAAGCTTATGTTAGATCATTAGCTCAAATCTCAGTGCCCAATCACTAAAGCAGCCACATTGCCTCAACAAGTCAATGATTGCCATTAACAAATGAATTTTAAGAAAGGAACTATATTTACTAATTTCAACTTCGGTTGTAGTATACAAGAAGCATCAAACATATTTATACTAATACCTACATATATTCTTTTGCTTCTAACTGCACTTTGAGCACAGTAATGTAACTAAAAATTCATGATGTGCAGTAACACTGCGACCCCCAAAGAAAAAGAAAGGAGGTTACCTGTCTATCATGTTCATACAAAAACTGAATCGTAAGGAAAATGATCTAAACTTGGTGGAGAGCTCCACCAGCAATCCAATAAGAAGACCTGCTGCTCCAATTGATATTACAAGAATAATATTGGAAGACCTGCAGAATAGTTTAAACATGGTTAGATGCCATAATGCCCAAAATATATACATATATATATACACACATACATACATTATACAAAATTGAATTCTATCCACTGTTTCTGGATACCTGGTTGCCTTAGTTATGGCCATCATGGCTGTAAGGATGGCTACAACTGTGTGAATTGTCCTTTTCAATGCTTCATCAATTGTAGTCAGGTATACGAAAGTGCTCACCACAGCCATGAAAGAGAGCCAGAAGTCCATGAACTGAAACATTTTCCATTTGCCTAATTAGTAGTATCTCAATATAATGACCTTAACAGCAAACACTCGAGAGAGAGAGGTTACTCATGGAAAACAAAGGAATACAGAATTACACCATGCTACATAATTGGACAACTCTCAACACAGTCTTTCAGGTGGCCACCTTCTTTTTTATGTTGCTGGTGCTTTCATGACAATAGTTGTATTTTCAACATGCACTCAATCCATCATGTTTGTTTGAGTTAATAGAAATGAGTTAATCGTATTCCTAGAGCTATAAAAGACCAATGGTTTTAAATAAAACAAATATAAAATAAGACATTCTTAAGAGGAACAAGTCATACCTGTAAGACATTAAAGGATAATGCACACCAGGTTCCAACATCACATGCATGATATAATCCACTAGAGATACCACTTGCTGTGAAGAGTACCCATTCTGCAAATGCCTGCATAGAGAAAATTATTGTCCTTTTGTTGACGGAAAAACTAAATGACTGGTCAAAAAGGCATATTTTATACTGATTTGGTATATCATGCAAATGTTTCATGTCTATGTTCTTAAAAGGTTAGTATAAATATGATCGATATTCCCCTGGTATTAATGACAATATCACCGACCTTTGTGGGATTTGTGATATAAAACTAACCCCTCAAGGAAATATTTAACATTTATGGTGCATTTACTTCCAAGATTGAGGAATCAAAATGTGAAATTAAAATCATTGATGTTTACTTCGCAAAAGGGAGGCAAGAGTTGGAATCAAAATCGTGGGGCCTACACAAATTTGAGAATGAGGAATGTAAGATTGATTCCGTGGAATTCAATTCCGTGGAATTCAATCTCCCATTCCAAGATTGACCATTGTGCTCCCCCCTCCCAACAAAATCAAGAATGCCCATTTTATCGTCTATTAAAAATATTATAATTAATTAATATATTTATTCTAATTAATTTATATATTTTAAAATTTTTAATTATTATTGTATTAATTAATTAACATATTAATGCTAGTTATTGTTGTTGTTCTTGTCGATCTTATTATTAATGATAAAATTGTTATAATTAATGGATATATTAATGTCAATTTTTAATGTTACTATTATTATTAATGATAAAAATTTTTACAATGAATTAATATAGTAATATATTATCAACAATAATTAATAATAATAATAATTTTTGAATAAATAATCACGATAATTAAAATACAAAAGAATAATTATGACAATAGTTTATTAAGTATCTTTTAGTAATTTATTACAATTTAACTCATTCCGATTTCAATTCTAAGAAAATGTAAACACATTAATGGCAATCTAGCTCATGCAAATTCCAATTCCGACATTTTAAGTAAATGACTTATTCTAAATTCCATTCCTGTTTCCCATTTCAATTCCAATTTAGTAAATACACCATTAGTGACAAAGGCACCACAAACCCAACTACTAAAGAGGTTGGGTGTAGGGGTAACAGATGCGATCATCATAGCTTTTAGGAAGATCAATGACACTGTCATCTTAGGAAGGATTTATGATTATGATGTTTACCTCAAAAATCTTTTGATCCAACATGTTTCATGATACTGTGAATCCATTTCAAGAAAAGCAGGAGTAAAGCTTTACCTTCTGTCGAAGGGCCTGATAGGCAGGAAGTAGAGCTGCAGCATTTGAAGCAATGAGAGCAATGGATTGCTGCACATGTCCTGCATGAGTTTTCAAGTTGGTGGATAAGGTAGAAGAACATTTATTACCATAATGCTAGGTCCTACAGTTCACTTCAGATCCAAGTAATTGTCTTTATTACCATAATGCTAGGTCCTAAAGTTCACTTCAGATCAAAGTAATTGTCTTCATAAACAATAGACCACCTGAGTAGCAGAAGTTCATCGGTGCACACCTCCTACGTGCATATGTGTGGGTGAACATTCATGCATGCATGTGATACAGACGAAAAATGTATGTGGACCGCAGGCAAAAATGTCTCTAAATTTGGCTTCATCATAATACTTGCCTCGATGTGATACAATTTCAACACTGCAGTCAAAGCCTCCATGATCTCGATCACAGGCACAGAAGCTGAAAAACAGAAAGACGACACCATTAAAGGGTCAACGAGGGAAAACAAAAACTGCAATTCAAATTTCCATGTGTGGGCATCCAAGTTTTGCCTACAATGGCTCTAGGTATTATTGTAAAACACAAATAGAAAGCATCATATCTAGGAAGTATAATAAACTTCAAAAAGTTAAATTAGGGGCAAAACTGCAAATAAAGACCTGTACAATGTCAATCCACTAGCATCAAAAGCATTTCTGCATTGCCCATGTGACGAGCATCTTTTTGGGCATCTTTCAAGCGAAACAGACATGACAGTCTCACTTTTGGAGGTATTTACATGCCTTACACCAAAACCCCAAGTTCCTTCTCTAACGTATAAGATATAGAAATCAAGCTTTTCTTCACTTGAATTATACAGCTTAAAGAACATAGAGCCAACGCTGTTATTTGTCCTGTTTGCATAGTAATAGTCCCAGCTCTGAAGAGACGGCAATCCTCCGGATTTGGCATATATTTCATATTTTATCTTTGTGTCTGACGTCAGTTGGATATGGATACTTCCTCCAGCTGCCCCCCGAGGAATGTCCAAAAGAAAATAAGTCCAAGTATTATCTTGTCCTCCATCATAAGAGGAGTTGCTTAGAAGGGGTTCAAGAAGAAAATCAGCAGAATCTGAGGGCACTTTTTCACTGACTGGTATATAATAGGACTCAAACAGGGTCTCTTTCCTGATAACTGTCTGCAGAGAACCATTCTCACTAATTATTGTTGGGGGGTAAATTTCTAGTAACAGGAATCATATAAATAATCTGTTGCATAATTCAATAGGTGAAATGAATGTTACAACAAAAACTTGCATGCAAAATATTCATCTAATAAGCTGAAGCCTCTTCCTCAATCATAATTTTTCCACATTACAAGCCAAAGCATACTTTAAATCCAAACATCCAAAAGGTGCATCCCATTATCACCCAGCTAAAGCTATCAGGATAGGATCATGGGCAATCAAGGTATTCACAAACCCTGTGGATCATTTTGATGATCCAAGCATGTAATAGTTCTTTCATCATAAGCTTAACATCTTAATCTGTCACCATTTGAAAGTATAAATTATATGATATCTTGTTACCTTAAGCATCACCTATAGTTACATGTCGCCATTAAAATGCAAGTTACCAATTTATTCAGCATAAACTTTCTATTTTATTGCATTTCCCATTTAAGAATGCATGCACAATTTAATCAAGACAATTTTTAAGTTTATAGATAATCTTGGTTTTGCTTGTCAAATAAACTATTAATAAATATTAAGACAACAGTTATAATGTGGAAACCAAATGGCACGGCAGAATACTAAGAAGACAAACATTTAAAACAGTTTTTTTAGGGATGCAGGGGACAGTCTCACCTGAAGTATATATCTTTCCCACTTACAATTTAATCCGGCCTTCCCCATGGGACATTCAAGCACTTGCCATTCCAAGGAATAGCAAACCTGTATGCTAGCATTCCCAGTCTCGCCAAGTTCTTTTGAAAGATTAACAGGTACAATAGTAATATACCATCGACCAACCTTAGGCGAGTCAAGAATCAGAGGGCCGTTGGATATGTCACCTGAATAATCATGCAGAATTTCTGAAGGCATTGCACCATGACGAGCAAAACACATTATGTTAGCTCCACCGGCATTTAGAATATTATTTGATGGTGTCAAACTGAATGTGACATTCATAGCCATAATGCTTAATTGTTCTGCTATTCCCAGCACATCCAAGAAGAAAACTTTAATTTCGCCACTTCCATGGCAAGGTGAGTCAAAAGAATTTCTGCAAAAAATCCCATTTTGAGTGGTCCTGTTGTTCAGCTTACTATCAGGAAACTGTTCAGTAAGATTGTAACTGTCAGATCGAACACATGATAGAGGGTCAACTGACTGATTGCAGTACTGGCCCCACATTGTTGAGGTTGTACATCCTTCCACGCTAATGTTGGCGGTAAAGGAGTATGATGGGCCTCGAATAATCTGCAGTACCAGAGAATTAGATGCAAGCTCATTTCTGAAAATATTTGCAACAATGATGCATTGGTTGACATGAATGTATCAGAAAGCGCTTTACTAAAAGTTCAACGGAAAGATTTCAGGAAATAAAACCAGTAACACCAAGTTTTATACAAGTAATGACAATCATAATCTTGAGTAAATGACTGACACAGTATGTTAGAGAGGCATGTACGGCATGCTGATTTTCAGGATAAGAATCATAAAGCCAGAATTGGAGGACTTTTGGAAGAAGTAGCCACTCTAAAGTTGCAGATTCCTGTCATAACTGTTTTGACTTCAGCTGGTGCCAACAAAGAAAAACCTTTTACTTTTCTCCAGATTTTGAATAAAAATGGATATATTAGCTAGGAATCAATATTTGCTCCTTTCTTTTAAACTTTCAGATTAAAGTTCCTAACTTTGGAAGGGAAAAAGCATATGACTGCAGTTCACTTGAAATTTTTTTTTTTTTTCTGTGCCCTAGAATAAACAACTACATACTATCAAGAGAAAGGAAAAAGAAAAGGCCTCCAGCACTCTATCAGCTATCATCATAATGATATTGTTTCTGACCAAAGATTTCAGCATTAATGTTGTGTTTCTCACAGAGCTTGTAAGTATTTCACAGTTGCAGTCATCAATAATATGGAGATGGAGATATTAAGTAAATAAGTGAATAATCAGAAGACACAAATAGAATTACTAATATATCATGAAACTGAATAATGAAGAATCTAACACTATTGCTAATAAGCTATACCATCTTCGATTGTGTCCTTATTGCTCCCATGCCATTGAAAAATCCAAGATACCAAGCTCCTGGAGATATCTGAACAAAGACTCATAAGTTAAAAGCTGACAACAGTTTCTAACCGACAATGAATTTTGTAAACAAACTAAGAAAATGCTTGTACAATAGATATATATGTGGCTGCATCAAAACTCCCAGAAAAGAATAAGGAAAAATAGGGAGAATATGAGGACAGAATGAAAGCTTGTTGAGGAGAGGCATGGAGCAAGACCTTTTGGGTTTTTGGATACAAGTAAAAATATAGACCTGCTCATTTGTCAACTTCACTGATATGTTTTTCTGCATCGGATAGCACTGCTCCTCATTCTGAATATCCTCTAATTTGTTTGAAGATCCATTTGAGAAAGAACCTAACACTGCAATAAAAAAATTTTTCAATGGTAAAATTTTGAATCACTAGTATATTAGATTTATAACGCAAAGAATGAACCTAAGAGAACACAAACAGGCAGAATTTGGGCCTAATCAAAGCATGTTACATTAGAATCAGAGTGCTGCTAAGAATAACTTAACAACCAGAATCTTATATGGTTACTGATGCCAAAAACTATATCGACACATGAGGAACAAAACCCAGGCCCAAAACGAGACTGAAAGCCCTGACATTCATCCTTCGGCTACCTAAGAGATTGATCAACATCTTTTCAGATATGCATTCAGATGTATAAGAGATACAGAATATAAGTCCCTAAATAGAGTAGAATAATACAGGGAACATGTTAAAAACTAAACTATAGAAGAGATAAGAAGAGCCAGCAATATAAGTCCCTAAATAGAGTAGAATAATACAGGGAACATGTTAAAAACTAAACTATAGAAGAGATAAGAAGAGCCAGCAAGCCAGGGGATCCAAGTTTTGCGCATCACACCTGAACCTTTTACAAAAGTATTTGTGATTTCTGGCAGAGGGAGACTGCCATCTCTCAAGCAAATCAAGGGCAGAGCACTTATCGGAACTTTTGCTATGCTTCTGGCATCCTGTTAAGGGTTTGAACTATAAGCAAACAGAAAAAATAACTAAATAAATAACTTATGATAGAATTGAAGAAGTAATGTCATGGAATTGCCCATGATTGCACACAAATTTTGTAGCAGAACTTTAATATCTCTTCAAGTCATGACCGTAGGAAAAATAAACTTCAAAACAATCTTACAATTAGCCAAACATGGTTATACAAAAATAATAATAATAATAATACGTTACGTTATGAGAGATCAGCAACATTTTGTTTTGTAAAAAAATCTACTAAATTAAATAAGCACGCTTACAAGGTCAACGTCTGATTCCAACACTATCGACAATGAAGAGAACCACGGTGGCAAATCGACTGGAGCAGGAAACAACGTCATAACAAATGAAATATCAGAATTCATTCATAATTAAAAATGCAGAAAATGAAATAATTTATTCCGCTGACACATACTGAAGACCAAAAGGGGAAGCAGCCACTTATCATAAGTCAGTTGCTCAAACATGCGTATTATTCTTGTAATAAAATTAATTTTAAAAAATTGATAAATCTCTTGATCCCTTACCTCTGAAATAACGCGAATCAAATGGCCTTAGCCGAGTTTCGGGATATCGAAAACTCGAGACAGAGAAAGTGCCATAGGCATCCACTTCGCCGAGTGAATAAGAGCGGATAAAGAAACATGACAAGAAAACACAATAACTGAGAATAATCAGATTAAACCGATAGCATGGAATCAAATTCTCTACCATCTCTCTTTCTTTTTTTTTTTTTCCCCCCCGAGTTGATTCTTTGTCGCAAACGAGATTTTAAGTAAAGTGAATACTGTTAAAAAGTTTTGTTTGAGCCAGTGGATTAATCGGGGGATTTTTTATAGTTTAATTTTGTTACGTTTTACTTTTTTATAGAGAGAGCTCAGTTGACTGGTGTCAGCCAAGCTAGTCGTCGAAGATGATGCAATTGCATTATAATCACGCGCGAAGGAGAGGGAACGTGTAGCACTCGCTTGAACGGGGTTAAAATGGAGGGCGCGTGTTTGCACTTACTTTCCTCAGCGGTGTGAATTAAAGTAATACGAGACTTTTCTGCAAACAGGAGTCTTCAATTTTTTTTTTTTAAGAATAATCTAAATGTGTTTTTGTGATAGAGAAAGAGGGAAATAAATTGCTTATAATTTTCATATATGTTCGGTGTAAAGATTGCCTAATATAAGGAAAGGGAAGATACGCAAGCTGTGCAAACAAATCTAAGTTTCCAGAGCTTCTTTCCATCGTCATTTACTTGTCACGTTGGTGATGTTATGTTTTTAATATAAATTATTACAACATGTCTTCTTATATTATGTATAATATTATTTATATAAAAAAAATTATTAAATTACCGTTGTTATATCTTATAATTTTTTTAAAATCACATGATATTATTATTTTATTATATATTACTTACATAATTTTAGAAAAATTATGAGTTATAATAATTAAAACTTAACAAAATCTTTATATAAAATATATTATAAATGTATTATTATACTCTTATCAAAATATTATTATTGTGACTCTGTATAATGTCCTTTTGATTCCAAAATTATCCTTTTAAGAGAATCTTTTGGGAAATACTAAAACAAAGAATAAAATTAACATCTGTATATACAAATAGGCCAGCTATCCTTGCCTACGTGGTAAGTAGTTACTTTATTGTGTAATTTGTCTGGATTTTACCGTCAAGATTATAAGTACCACAATCCAACGGGTGTAAATGCACAGGGTTACTCGCTTTTCCGGTTACTCGACAACACAAGTCTCAGTCTCATCTGCAAAAGCACATCGCACTCACCCACCGCCACCGAGAACGATGGACCACTCGGCGTTGTCCGCCATAGCACTCTACCGAACAGTAAGCTGCGAAAATCGATAGCTAAGAGTTCAATTGATAGCATGAATCATAAGCATGCAACAGTAACATTGTTAAGGAAAGATTCACGATCGGATCATGCATTGGTACCAACACGGCTATGGTAGATCAAAACAAATTAAATTATAGATTTGTGGGTCGAAATTGAGAAAAGAAAGTTTGTTGTTGTGCTTTTGTGCTGAATTTGGAAAGAATTCCGTCGCAGAGATGTGCAAAATAATCTGCCTCGTAGAGCGTCGTTGTCCGATAGAATGCTGTGAAGAATTTGAACTGCCTCGCGGTTCTTGATTTTCGCTGCTTTAGTCTCGGGAAAAACTCAGCGAAATGTTTCTAATCAAATAGTTTTTCATTCAATTCTCAGTCTTCGAAGACCATTACAGAATAAATTACAATATTTGTAGTACGTTTATTTCCCTCCGACGTAGCTCCCTCGCCAAATTTTATCTTTTAAACAGAATAAAATATTTTTTCAATACATATAAAGCAGGTGCTTTGTGATGTAACTTTGTTTACTACGCAATAAAAATAACAAATTTAGGGTAAAGAAGATGCCTGTAATTTGAATGTATTTAGAGAGGATTGTAATTTGAATCTCAGTCATACAATTACACTGGATTTCGACACTTAAAATAGTGTTCACATTGAATTATTGCAAATAAAGGTGACAAATATTCTTATATTAAAATGATTAACTTGACTAACATTTCCATGCCGACAAAGTCATTTGGGACTCGTCAAAAGGATGCTCGGGTAAGTGCTTGGTTTAAGAGAAAATTAAGAAAATCAAATTAAAAAATGAGTGAAAACTAGTATGGAGGAGTTAGATTATCCTTCTAAAAAAAAAAAAAAACTATTTGGTGTATCCTTTCACTCATGTGTGAACGAGAGAGAGAGTTTGAGAACAAATAGCTGTGAAAGAATCTCTCTTTCTAGTCTAAAGAGTTAAATATTTACATTGCAACATATTTGGAAGGAAATAATTAATTTCCACTTGAATAGCCTTAGCGTATCTAATCTTGGGCTATTAGATTTGCCGGCTTAAATAATCGGGCATTACGGTGACATCTGAGGATTGTCAAATCTAGGGTTTTCTAATGGATAATTGGCTCTAGTTAATGGCTCTCAAATTTTTATCATTAAATTATTGTAATTATTTTCCCTACTGAACCAATTATTATGAGTTTTTGTAACATCTTCTTTGACCCATTATTTGTTTCCAACAGTTTGCAGTAGTCACGCAAATCAAATTGTTGCATCAATTATTCTTATAGTTATTACCAGGAGTTAACCTTAATAGTTCTATTTTTTTCTCCCAATTGTTTTTCTAGAGTTCACCTGCTAAATACCAACTATGCTGGTAGAAGAAATCCATTAAGTAGCTGCTTGTGGCTTCGTAGGATTCCAGCGATTGGATATTCAACAGTACTTTAGCCAATGGACAAACATGGCGTAATTTGCCCAAGAGGCAAAATATAGTTGCAGCACTGCAACATATACCGTTCAACGGACATAAAGATGAATTATTTATTATTATTAATTTTTTATGATAGCAAGACGATGAATTGTACTAGAGGGTCAGCTACTTTGTTCTTGCGGTGACGTACCCCGTTTTTTGTCCTCATTTAAAACTGTGGAGTTAGATTTCAACTTACATAATCCAGGGGATAAAATTTTGAATGCGATACGCTTAATAAAAATGTGCCACCAGCTACCTTCTAAGTCAGTTCGGTTGATGAAGACAATGATGACTTCATGGAAGTGTGAGAAGGTCAAAAGCCGAGAATTTATCCATGGTTAAACATACGAAGTCAAAAATTAATTATCAGGGTTTTATGAACAATTTTTATATTCAAGTGAAGAATATCTCCTCAAAAAAAAAAAAAATTGAAGTGGCTGTTTCTTGTAGGAAGCAGTTGTAACTGAAAGTATCGAATGTGCCCAATCTCAGTAAATTCCGATATGAACCTTCCTTAACCCAAAAGAAGGCAAAAAAGAAAAAAAAAAACACCTTCGAGACAAGAAGGAAGCTTGAATATAGAAAGGCCATGTCTGTCCAAGCGCAAGCGTTATAATTAGTTGAGCGGTCGGACTTTGTCTTTGTTTTTTGCTTTTTTGCTTTTTTGCTTTTTTGTTTTTTTCAAAGGATTGGAAACTCTTGTCTTGGGTCTGGATTAATGAAGAGAAAATTTGGCGGTCTTCCCATCAATCTCATCTCATCAATCTGGCTATTCCTTTCCTCCTTCGTACATTGACAAGCCAACTTGCCAAACTAAATTCATAAACTTTAGTTTCTCGTGATGATTTTCAAGGCAATGGAGCTTCGAGACAACAAGCAAGTAAATCATTAATCCACCAACTTTGCTCCCGTACTATCTAATGAGTTGGGGTATTGTCAGCTTGTGTCCTACGAACGGCGCTGCTTTTTCATTTTTTATTTTTTATCTAGTTGTCGATTCTGATAACGGATGACTGTTCACGGACCTTTACATTTGCTCGCATACCATCTTCAGATGTTTCGCACGAATAAATTGCATAAGCCACAAACTAGCTCTTTCTATTGTAAGTATTGTTACGAGTTGTTTATCAATTTCCTACAGTATCTGATGATTGTCTTGTTGCAGTCTTTAACCGATTATTTACCGGTCTTATCGGTTGAGTTCAATTGCACGTGTCAATTTTATGGCCGTTTGATATCATTTCACTTCAGTCAATCAACTCTTCACTCCAAGATACATGAAGGGGCATGTCATAGATAACATAGACATGGCCATATGGTGTAATTCTTGAATTCATTTGTGAAGACAGGGGTCTCCTTAACTTTCAATCAGATAAAATTTGTCCACTGATTCACTTACTTCCGTTAACTTCTAATAAACCTTGTAAAGGAATCATCGCGAATGAAAACTAAAAGGCCAAAGTCAAGTCGAATGTCGGACCAAAACGTAGCCTACTCCAAGCATGCAATCGGTCCCAGCCCCCATGATCGTCTTGCAATCCACGTGGCAAGAATCAGACGGAAACAGATATCACCACACAAAGCATAACCGCTACCTCGTTTGACTTACTGCGGTCTCGGTCTGGACTCTGGTCTGCCTCGACGGCGTCGTCCTTTCTTGTCTTTTTTTTGAGCTGAATTCGAAACCCATAGGGAGAAAATCCAAAGAGAAAATGAGTGTGATAGATTTGATCACGAGAGTTGACGCGATTTGCAAGAAATATGACAAGTATGATGTCGATAAACAAAAAGAGCTCAACGTCTCCGGTGACGACGCTTTCGCTCGCTTTTACGGCGTCGTTCAGGCCGACCTCGACGCTGCTCTTCAGGTAACTTTATCTTCTTTGATTTTAACTTTAAGAACTTTTTTTTTGGGGGGTTTAACTTTACAACTCTCAGAAATCGGAATTTTTTTAGAAATCGGAGGCGGCAGCAACAGAGAAAAATCGTGCGACGGCAGTTGCGATGAACGCGGAGATACGAAGAACAAAAGCTAGGTTGCTTGAAGAAGTGCCTAAATTACAAAGACTTGCTTTTAAAAAGGTATTTTAAAAAAAATTAATTTTATTTCACTCAGTGAATTGTGATAGATCAATCTTGTATAATTTCATTCCTACGTTAATCAGGTAAAAGGGCTTTCAAAAGAGGAACTCGAGGCTCGAACCGACTTAGTTGCTGCTCTCAAAGATAGAATTGAAGGGATACCTGATGGTTCAACAACTGCAGCTAAACAAACTGGTGGTGGGACAACTTCGGCTTCATACACAGGCATCAAATTTGACACTTATTCAGGTACCTATGTGTCTTAATTTATAGAGGGGGGAAAAAAACTAGTACTTAGTTTTTTACAAGTTTTTTCTTTCTTTCTTTCTTTCTTTCTTTTGATATTCCTTATTTAATTTCTTAGGTGGGAAATTTGATGATGAATATTTCCAAGAAACCGAAGAGTCGAGTGGGTTTAGGCAAGAGTATGAGATGCGGAGAATGAAACAGGCAAGCGTTTTGTATTTGTGAGTTTATGGAGCTAGAATATGTTAAGTAGTGGCATAATTTATAATGCAATTTAAACACTATTTATGTTTAGATATCACGAGCTGAAAAAGTTCGAATTTTATATCTATTTGGCACCTTTTTCAGGATCAAGGTTTAGATGTTATAGCAGAAGGTTTGGACACATTGAAGAACATGGCTCATGACATGAATGAGGTTTGCTCGTGTACCTTTCTTCCATTTCTTATGTTATGAAAATAGTGGATTCAAATGTTGATTTTCATCATTCTGGCTGTACTTTGTGCAGGAAATTGACAGGCAAGTGCCCATGATGGATGAAATTGATGAAAAGGTAATCCTTTATTCCTTTATTGGTATCTCCCAGTCTGTGGTGGGAGCTTAACATTTATTAGGAGTAGGAAACAGAACTATCATGGATGGTCCCTTTTCAAGATTCTGGTAGCTATGTCTTGATGCAAACTTATTTATTCCACTGCTTGGTGATTTTGAGGTGAAAATTTTCCATGTACTTGGGAATCTACTATTTTCATAATTGTATTTAATCTAAATGAGAAGTCAATGACGGTCAACTAATTCAAAGAATAGAAAATCCTTGCCGAAGTTGGGGGTTTCCTCTAGGAATATATTTTGGTATTGGTGAACGACATTCAAAATAAAATAAAAATATAAATAATAAAATTTGAAGTTCATCGAATTACATATCCTGCTTTGAAGGGATTGACCTCACTGATAAATAATTTTATTTGAATATCATTCAGGTTGACAGGGCCACCTCTGATCTGAAAAGTACCAACGTGAGACTCAAGGATACTGTAACCCAGGTAAAGATATTATATATCAGTAAGATCTTTTGGTTGCAATTTTGTATGCCAACCTTAATTCAAGTGCAGAAGGCCATGCCTGCCTTCACCATTTTTATGCCCTTAGTGTGTGTTTGGTATGGCTTTTGAAAAGTTTGTAAGTGCCTTTTTTATTCCAAAAGCACTTATCGCAGTTTTTAGTGGCATGTGATTAAAGGAGTAGAGTTTTTGGGCTCCCAAATTTCGCCTCTTTTTCCAAAATTTGGGCTTTTGGGATTAGATGCATAATAGTTTTTTTATTTTGCATATACTGTCCAAAATGACCTACCACAATTTGATTAACTCTCCAAAATACCCTTATATATACGTATATATAAGAACCCCTAAAAAGTAGTTTGTTGAATTTGAACACCAAAGAAATGTGTAATTTTCATATTTATTGATTGCTTGGGTGCATTTTATGGAAAGCTGTATGATTATGAAATTAGTTTGTTGTATATCTTTTTTGGTAATTTAACAACTTAAAAGCACTTTTAGTGCTGTAGAACCAAAGAGTCTAATGGTTCAAAAGAACTTTTTTAATTCATCAGCTCCCATAAGCCCTATTCGGTAAGCTCAACCAAACAGAGTCTTACTCTCATTTCTGTTTGCTTACTGATCTTATTTCAGCTGAGATCCAGTCGAAACTTCTGCATTGATATCATCCTCTTGTGCATAATCCTAGGAATTGCTGCCTATTTGTACAAGTAAGTAGCTTGTGTTTGACTTGTATCATTTTAACAGTGAAGTTTCATATTAGGTTGAGACACGAGCAAATCTAAAATAGTTCACTATTGATGATGAAAACTTATAACGTTTGTGTTATCCTTTTGTTTGTTGCAGTGTGTTAAAGTGATGCTAGTGATCAAGCAACATCTTCCAGGCTACTCTACGAGTTTTTTATTGTACATGATTTACCCCCATGGCTTTTGGCTTCTCTTTCCTATCTCTGTACTATCCATATGATCTCCATACCTTAGGAATTTCTATGTGTTTGTAATATTTAGCAGTATCTATCTATATTGAATCAACATTTTGGCAATATCGTATGGTAACTCTCTAATTTTCTGGTCATGATATCTCCCTTTTTGAGTTAGCAGGGTTAATTGATAATTGCCTCAGATCCCAGAAGTATAAAATAAAATCTAAATTCCATCTGCCCATACGTCTTCTAGGCTATATAATAATAATCTCTAATTGCAGATTCTCAAGATCATTGACGGTGTATTCAATTTCTTCTTCTCATACGCTTCAAGCTGAGTAATTCCATTCAATTTAAAAGATTGAAATTTACAAATTTATTCTATGACCCATTTATTCATTGTTACTTAAATTGGTTGGGGCACATTTTCTTTTGTCGAAAAATAATAATGCAGGGTGAGATTTTGAGAACGAAGAGGGAAAAAATAATGGTAAATTGCGTGTCGCAGGACAAAAGGGCACCCCCGTCAGGCTAGTCATGAGCCTCGACTGAGCACTGTGCAAAATTAAGACCACAAATTTCGACTTGTTGAATGTCGAGTCTCTTAGTTTTAGAATCAGAATGTTGAGATATCTCAAGTGTGCTCCACGTGCTATCGGGGTGCGTGGATTATATAACAATAATTAGAAAAAGAAAATATCTCTTATATGCTCTGTTGGTAATTTGCTTCTATCCATCGACAACAGCAAAACCCGCAGGATCCTGTACTTTCTATTGTACTCGAGTAAGTTAGCAAGCGAAACCTATATATTTGATCGTGACAGTTTTTAATGAAACTGGATTAATTCTTTTGGTCATCCTAATTTTCAGAATCTCGGCTAAAAGTGTCATTTTTGTTTTTATTTATTATTTTTGGGGTTATCAACCTAATTAAAGATTCATTTTGCTCGTGGGTTTATTTGTGTACAATATCAACGTTAGATTTTAACAATTATCATCAAACCGATTATATAGTGCGTGACTTATGTAATCCATTGTATTTATTGACCAGATTATGTTTTTCGGGCTTGTATCAGAATCTTTTTTCTCATTTTGTGGAGATGTTGTAGACTGAATTTGATCGTGTAAAAGTCGACGAAGCTAGTGAATTCATCCTTGCAATCGATTTATCTGTTGCTTATGTGAATGCGATAATTTCACCAGACAGAGAAGTAAATTTAGTCAATATGCAAATGTAACTGTATTTTAGCACTTCCTCACATTACAACCTACTGGTTAGAGTTTATTCTTTGTTGATGTTTGTAAATATTGAATTGAGTAATAATAGAGAGTTTACTTTAATGGCATGTTTGGTTTGAAGAAATAGAATGAGAGGAGAGGAAATGAGAGGAAAGTAGGATAGGAGAAAAGAATAAGAAGAGAAAAATGAATCCTTGATCCATCTAAATAATGAAAATGAAAATGACATTCTTTTTTCACTCATTTTCTCTCCCTTTAATTTCTTTCCATTCCTCTTTTTTCCGACCATTTCTTCCAACTAACTATAGACTAACTTCATCTTTAACTCCACTCCATATAAGCATAAATAAAAGTTGAACTAATGATTAAAAAATGAACATATACGCTGATATGGATAAACTCGAATTATTTTTCCATTCCAAACATAAGATACATCTTCTTTTCTTTTTAATCTTTTTATAAAAGAAAATTTGCATTGAGTGGTTGGTTTTTTTTTTGGAGAATTATATTAAAAAAAATTATTCTCAAAAGGGAAATATATATTTTATTTATTTATCTCTTATTGCAAAATTTATAAATGCAAGGTTTTTTTAATAATATTTTTTGTTTTAAATTTTGTTTACTAAAGAGTTAATAATGTTATAATTACAAACACCTATATAAAGTGCAAATAATACTATTTAAATTAATGTGATAAAAAATAATTACTTTCTAAAAATATAAATAATAAAAATAAATCATACAGTTCATATGATATTTTTACTGAACTAATCTTATTATATCACATTAGTTTGTATAAAAATTTTTATATCTATATTGTTTATCCAAAAAAATAATGTATATACACACACAATAAATAATTTCACCCAACTCTTCACCATAAATTTCGTAATTGAAAGAAAAAAATAAAATGCTGAAATTAGGAACAACAAAAGAAAACAATGTCCAAAAAGATTAAATTTAAGTCCACGTGATTATCACAATACAAGTTGAAATTGACCAAACCTAATAATTATTTGAAAAGAAAATGATTCTCTCTATAGATTGCATGCACGACTAAGTACAAGTAACAAGATCTATGCAAAACCTACTGCAAATTATAACATGAAGTACAAAATTACAAAAGTACAAAATTACAAAATTACCCTTACATTTCAAAACATCGATTAAGTACACAATCTCTTCGGTCTATTGGAGTCGCACCATAGAAAGACCGCCCCTGCCATGTTAAAGAGTAATTCTAATCTCACCCCTCATAAAAAAGGTCAAAAAACCAGTAACCCTAACCACTTACCGAGTTAAAAAAGAGAGAGAGAGAGAGAGAGAGAGGAAGTTAAAAAAAAAAAAAAACCGATAATCATAGAAACATTCGATACAAAAACACAAAAACAAAAGAAACCCAGCTTCCGTGCGATCTACAAACCCTGATTCACATGAGAGATTTTAATGATCTTGCTTTCACAGGCTTCCTCGTTCTCTTCTTTCCACTATCTCCATTCTCGTCATCCTCGTCATATTCATCATCAACAAAACCAAATTCATCATTATCAATTTGTGAGGAAGACGACGGCGTTTTATCGTTCGGTGGGCTATTCTCATGAGCTTCTTCGGCTTCGCCTTTTTTATCTTCAATTACTCTATCCCCTCTCCTTTTTCCCCACGAAGGCCCAAACCCAGAATAATAGTAAAATTCGTACGGATTTGAACTCGACGACGAACCCTTCTTAGCTGGCCGAGCTCGGCCTCGTCGACTGAAGGCCACTGCCCTGTCGGGTTTCTTGATAGAGTGGGTAACAGAAGAACAAGTGCCGTTACTGTAAGATTTGAGCAAAGATAAGTGATGGTCGCACAAGTTGTGCCCGTATTTGGGCTCGTTTCTGCAGTGCCAGCCCTTGCCATCTGTCTTTATGCAACAAGCTGGAGGTTTATAATCATTATCGAGCCCAAATTCGTCATCCATTTTAATTTCTTCGTTACCGTCGAACGCATTCTCATTATCGTCGACAACCATTTCATCGACTTTGAACATTACAGCCTTCTCTTCTCCGTCCATCAACGATGCCACGCTGCGCGTATATGCAACATATTTACAATCACAAACACATTGAGGCTCGCTACCCATCACAAATTTTTGGATAATTACTGCCCTTTTGTGTTACCATTCGAAAATGATGAATTACAAAAATAAAAAGAATAAAAAACCCTAACACTCGAAGAAGATAAAAATACGAGACAAAATTGAAACCAAATATTCGATTTGAAGAAGAATAGTTGATTACCTCTCAACAGCGCCCATAGATTCCCCGAAGCTCCCATTTCCTGTGAAGCTATCTTCTCCTTCGAACTAAGAAGCAAAACACAGAAGAATAAGAACTGCTAGCACATGATAATAGCGAGAAATGGCAACGATCCATTACCCTAATCGACTGTTTGAATATGAATACACGACAAAAACGAGAAAATTTAGGGTTTTAATGAAACCCTAATGGAGTGTATTCACAAAACCCTAGAACCCAGAAGCGAAAATGCAGATAAACCAAGGGTAAAATACAGGAGGGTTTTGATAGATCTGTGATAATATCAACAACGAGAAAGTAAACTCACTTGGTAATTTAAAGATGGGCAGCTGTCTTGAGAGAAAGGAATCACATCCCATGGCGACTGGTTCAGCTGGCACACGTGTGTCTGCAGAGTCTCTGGTGTTGAAGCGTGCGAAGGCAATATCGAAGAGAGCTTCGCGTTCTTGCGAATCCTCATATTCTAGGATAGATAATAAACAGGTATAATAGAGACAGGTATTTATATTTAGATCTTAAAAGCTTCTTTTTATTTTATTTTATTTTACTCTCTTTTGTGTTTATAATTTATTTTTTTCTCTCTCTCTCTTTCACAGGGGGGGTCTCTCTCTCATGGTTTTTTGCAGATCTCACAGAACTCGATAATCAGGGTTTCTTAACTTTCTGTTGCTTTCTCGGCCCTTCATATGTTTCGTCTCGTTTTCTTTTTCTTGACAATCTTGCCCTTTTATGTTATATTTATTTGCGGAGATTTCTTTGGGAGTAAAAAGAAAGCTGCCGCTATTACACGTCACGATAGTTGTCCAAAGCTATTTGTTTTTCTTTTATAAGAAATTATCACGCGCAGCCCGCTTGCATGATAAGCTCCGTACGGATTGAGCATTACTTGCCCAGCTGAACATATTTTCAGGTATTGTATATGCTGATACTGGAAGCGTCAGTCTCCTTTCGTATTCCACTTCTCCAACAGTAGGCATGGGTAAAGGGGTATTATGGAGAATTCGTTGGTTTTAAAAGGGCAAGATGGTTCAGGATGTATATAACCTAACATCTCCGATTCTTTTCTCCAAGAACAGAGAGGGAAGGAATGCAGCGTGGAAGAGACGCGCTAATGTGCACGCGCGGTGAAAGGCAGTCGCGAGCACGTTTGGCCCACGTCAAAAATGAATTTGATGTGCAGGCTAAAGGGGTCCGGCTTTTGGGAAGGGAACCCCGACAACGGCTGCGATGGCTTGCGGAGATTAGAGGTTTCAGCGCATGAATGCAGCAAATAATCCAGAGATTAGGTCACGCTAATATGTGTTTGTGTGCGTATGTATATTTATTTG
The DNA here is from genome assembly GCA_030449875.1 of Aegle marmelos. Taxonomy (NCBI): domain Eukaryota; kingdom Viridiplantae; phylum Streptophyta; class Magnoliopsida; order Sapindales; family Rutaceae; genus Aegle; species Aegle marmelos. The sequence continues at coordinate 2,292,624 of JASUUL010000115.1, forward strand.
GAAGGGGGTGACACCAGGCAGACGTGTCACTCGGCAGGACCATCTTTGGCGGAAAACTAATAGTCTATTAAAATTAGAACGAGGAAACAAAGGCAGTAGGACCTACGCCGTTCTAAAGTGACCCACCATTTGCCAAGTCAATTGGCCTATAAAACATAACTAAATTCTATATATTATCCATTTTGGCTTATGTATCATCTGCATGTAAACAACCAGTCGATCCAAAATTGAGCTAAGTTGAGTGTCATTTTACTCATTAATTTTATTAGGAGCCTGAATTCCGAAAAGTTTTAGAGGGATGGTAATTTTACTGCCCAGATGCCTTGACGTTTGTACAAATGCCCGATAATTCAAAAAGCAGTAGCAGTGCAGAGAATAGCCATTCATATATATATATATATTTTCCTTTTTCCCCATTAATTCGGTCCAGCTCAGCAGTGTAAAGTACAATATGTTAATTGATTAGACTGGTAAAGAAGTGGCATCAGAGGTAAACCGTGCCAGCTAATACACAGCGCCTCCTTCACAGCCTGCGCATCAATATGACATAGTGATTTTTGCACTCTGAAGCGCATGTAGTCATACTCTTCTTGCGTTCACACAATTCACAAGAAAGAATTTATAACAGAACCGGGTTAGGATTTCTGCGTTTTTTGGGTCAAAAGAATGGGCTTGGCCCAATAGGAAAACTAACAAAAATATATATATATATACATCGAATTGATCATGAAGCGAGAGACTAGCTGATATTAGCCACGTTATCTTTGTATTCTACTCATTTACACATTATTGAATACTGATGTATATATATAATAGTAGCCAATTTAGCACGATAAGCGCACCTTAATCAGAGAAAAGAAGGTTTCTTTAATGAAGTAATGTGAAAGTTGTCCGGTACATGCATAATTAAACTACTTGTGTGATCACGTCAACCGACATCTCTTTAAATGCAATGCTGTCCGTGGAAATGGTGACCGGGAATAAAATCTTTTATTTAGCATATCATCATTCATCATCATTTCTCATCCTCTAGTGAGATCGGTGCAACTGTGGTATTATTTTCTTGGACCCTTTTCTTCAAGACCTGAATTAGGGTTTCTATAGGGAGTTTGGTACACTCCATTATAGTTCATATCTTAACTCATCAAAGAAACTTAAAGGAATTTTTAATCATATATAACGCCATAAATCACTGACAAATGATATTTCCCAGTAGATATAGTCATATAACGTTTCAAAACTAATACAAGATATAAGACCCTGAAAAAGTTCCACCCCCCCCCCCCCCCAAAAAATTAATACCAATCAAAGGTCTGAGGAATCATTAATTGCGGATCATTGAATCATTCATTCTCATCGCCGTCCAATATATCTTGCGTCTGCACACTTGATAGTTGCTGGAATCTTGGAGCAGAGTTTGATTTCTTTTTGAATAATTTCTTGGCGTAGATAGCACCTCCTACAACGGCTCCCGCTGAGCATGAAAAGGCCAAGAACCCCACCATCCACTGTAGAATAACAAATAATAATAATAATAATAAATCCAGTGAATTGGCTTCAGCCTTGAGATGAAGAAAAGGGGTATTCTCAAAACTGGATTGGGAAAAGATGAACTACACCCACATTAGTATTGTTGCCGATTTTGTCCTGGGGAAACCTGGCTACGGTTGAATTTACAGAAGAATCTGAAACAAGTATTAGAGATACGTACGATAATCATCAGAACAACTATAGTTGAAGTTATAAAATGAGATTGTTGATGATATGAGACAAGCAGAATAAATGACCTATTTGTGATAGTGTTGGGAGAGAGCAATCAGCACTTCCTTTCCAATCAGGAGAGCAATCGCAAGCATTATGTACTTGAGATAGAGCCAAGCATTGAGCTTTATGAAAGCAGAATATCTGACCACAAGGAGTCCCAGCGTGCTCACAATGCTCACCTGCATACCCTGCAAGGCATTTGCATTCATAAATCTCCCCCTGAACTATCTCTTCACATTTCCCTCCATGCTCACACCAAAATTCGTTTGTCCCATCACACATTGTCATCTCTTCGTCACAAAACTTTCCCCTGTGCGTATTCCATTTTCCAAACACAAACACACATAAATGTATGTATCTTAGCTATGCTCTAAGAATGGATCAATAAGGATGAGATCGTGTGACATATTAATATTGATCATTAATTGTAATAACATGCGTACCCGAGAAAGGGGCGATCGCCGTCTAAGATTGTGGATGGATCGGGAGTATTACAAATGCAAGCACCGATGCTGTTGCAAGAACCTGTTTTGCATCTACTGTCATCACATGGTAGATCAGATTTTACATTCAGCATAAACGATCGAAGCAACAAGATAATAGCTACAGTCCTTTTCTGCATAATTAATCCTTTTGATCTTGTGGACATCTCTAGATCTTCAGACTTGAGAAATGATATATAATAGAAAGTGAGTTTTGATTTAACCATATGAATGAGAGAGTCTTGGTGTTTAAGCAAAGTGGAAAGAGTAAGGAAATGAATATGATGATGGGTTTGTTTATGTCTGTGAGCTGAAAATGAAATTAAAACTGTCAGAACTCAAACGGGAAATTCGGTCAGTTAACTATTTCGTGCGTTAGACTTGACAATATTTGTATTTCCTTGGAATGACTTCGAAGATGCCTATGAATTGGTAGCTATTACAAGATGTTTTTCGTAAATTAGCAAAATGATCCTGTCTTTGTTCAGGATTCTGTTAATGAAGTCAAACGACGCACGGTAATCATAGTTTATACTAGGGGAGTATCAACCTATGGAAGTCGTCAAAATCGACGGCTGACGTTTATCGAGGTTAAAATGATATGGGCTTGGACTGTAGAATAAGACAATAATTTGACGATCGTGAGCCCAATTTCTAAGCCGAAATCTTTTGGGTCAAAAGACTAGCCACTGAAAATGTGTTTTCATTTCACACAATCGGAAGCTTTGTTTCCAAGCAAGCGGACACTAAAAAATTTTTAAAAAAACGTTTACGCCTTTACGGGTGGATGCGGTTACCTTTCTTTTTTTCTTGTTTTCTTTTTTTCTTTTTTAAATCGAGCTGAGGTGAATCGAATAGATATTTTAAAAATTACGAACTGAATCTACCCGGTTCAATTCTAGTTATGTTCGACTATTTTTAATTTTTAACCCTTAAAATCTTTATTTTTCAGTTCGGATCGGTTTTTTTTTTTAAATTTATTTAGAAAAAAAAAACAATTATTTTTCCGTTGCTTTTCAAATCTAATCAAACCACCGATTGGATTCGGTTTATTCAGAATATCAATTTGTTTGGCCACCCCTTAAAAAAGGAGTAGATGCAAATTAATATGGTACTTAAAGTGGGGTAGAGCATTGAATATTATTATATCTAGGCCGTAATCATTTTTACAGATTCAACCCCTTAGTAAAAGCAATATTAAAGATTCATTTAGGATCTCAATCATTCCCGTGGTCCGGCACTTTCCATCTTTAAAATGGCTTCATGAAATCTTCATCATGGTTGATTATAAATTTACCACCCACCATGTCGCATAGGATACCCTTGTTTTTCTCTCTTTCAAATACAACAACATACACGACCCAAGACCGTTTAAGCTTATGATAATCATTTAACGATTCAGATCACAGCCGTACCCGTACACAAAATTTGGATGATCATGATATAGAGAGGCCTGTACCTCGCTCCTCGAGTAAGAGAGAAATTTGGACAGATCGATTCAGATGTTATGTGACAGAAGTTGCCCCAGTTTCATGTCTTGTGAACAGAAACCAGCTTGGAAACTTATAGATCACTGATATAGAGCCTGATAAAGTGATGGCTCAGGCACGAAGTCCGATTTCAACATTATCATTCATTGTGTAGAGACGCGAGCATCACAATACACCCGATACCCCCACCAGCTTTAATGCAATAGCTCCAATTCAAGTAATACTAACTCTCAAATATAATTATTACTGAGCATGACCTGCTTAATTCACTAATTTATTTCACCGTACCGGTACCACACCCTCGTCACCCCCGGGTTCTTTAATCACTTATAAACGAAAACAAGACAAATTTGATGGCAGTTTGGTGTATGGGTAAGTAGTATGGCTCGAAAGAAAAGAAATAATTAATTAACTATCACCAATATTATTAGATCTGATCAATTTCATCATGACGACCCACTGTCAGATCCTGACAAAATCCTAACAAACCGGTCAGCCAGTCAGCTACTTGACAAACTTTTTACTCTACTATTGAGTATTAACAATCTGATGTTTCACGTAATAGCCTTTTTTTTCTTTTTTAAACATTAAAGATCTCATGAATTACTCTAATTGACAGCCTGGTGCCTCGTAGCATAAGCTATTGAGATTAAACTAACCTTCAGCTCAATTTTCTTTACCTTAAAGGGGTAAGCAAATATATCTAAAAAAAAAATCACCACTTCAAAAAAAAAAAAAAGACCATTGAAAGATAAATGGTGAGAATCTAACATTAAACAAAATGCTGGAAATAAAAAGTTCAACGAAAAACAAAAAAGCATCCACGCTATAACAAAACTCTGTTTCTTTCGTTTATTTCTTAAATTTGTTGTATTGCTACTTGCCAGATTTTCATTTTGTTGATGAAGTATATACAAAACTCATCGAAGAAAAAAACTAGCTATTTCATCAATTCTAACCCTACAAAGATTTCTACAACTCCGGAACCGAACTGTACTCACTGTAAAGATCATCAACACCGGAAGCAGCCCAGAGCCGCTGATTAAACTCCTCCTGCATCTCGTCGGGCACAAAGGGTGTCCTACAAAGCGGACACGTTTTCTGATCATGGTCCATCCAAGGGTCCAGACACGCCCTGTGAAAAATGTGCTTGCAGTTCCTCAACCACCTGATCTCCTCTCGGCCTTCAAACTCGTACAAACAAACGGCACAATTCTCGGGCGGGTCTCCGTTGACCATCTCCAGGTCCTGGAACTTGATCACTGGCAGGATTTCTCGGATCAGGCGAGCGGATACAGGCGCGTTTTCCGGTATTCGGGTCGGAGAGTTGTCGGGCCAAATGACGTCTGTTTCAAGAAAATCAGAGAGACCCAGATAGCGAAACAAGCAGATAATGATGTTCCTAATGAAACCCAGAAAGGAAAGCGTGTGTACGAAGAACTTCGGCAAGAATACTTCTGTGTACCCAACTGGGAACCCCATGGATCACGTAAAGCAAAAGAGAAAAACTTCTTCTCAAATCACAAATGGGGAGCTTGGGTTACAGGGTCTTATAAAGAGAGTTTAGAGAGAGAGAGAGAGAGAGAGAGGACGCTTCTGTTTCGGCTACTGGTGGTATTGCATAACAATTATTTCTATTTTGCCTATTTTGCCTATTACCACGAAGGTGATAGAGGTACAGGCTGTGACGTAGGGGTTTGTGATAAACCAATAGGAATTTGGTCTTTCTAGGATTGCCTTTTATTGGTTAGTGAGAACCGCTAATTTTGTGGGGTGGTAGTTTTTTCTTTTTTTTTTCCCCCTGAAATTTGGTCATTTGCAAAACACCTCCATAACCAAAATAATCATATTATACTATAAATAATCATATAACATTATAAAACAGTCTCTGACATGAAAAATAATGTAATTTTATTATTTTATATTTTTATAATTATTAAATTTTTATTCAATAATTATTACGTAATGATATAACATACATAATTATATAAAATACAATAATTTTTTATAATTTTATTATTTTGTATGCTACATTAATATTATTTTATTGTTGATAAATGTTAAATTATAACTTATTATAATTTACTATTCTCAATTATTACAATATTATATGAATCTTATAATACTATAATACGTGAGAGAAATAAATTAAAGTAAAAGATCTGTCTACTATATAGTTTTATATATAATACGTTTCACACATAAATAATATGTAAATAAATCTCATATACTATTCATATATAGGACGTACCATATATAAACTGTATGATAAGATTTTCCTAACGTAAATTGTAATTTAGAAAACTACATTATTGTTTTGGGTCGCAATAGTTTTTAAAGATTAGTACACTCATGACATCGGGAAGGACTGCGTTTGGCCTTTGGTTCCAGCATTTAAAAATGGTTTGATGCATACTTTTTTCGCACGTGTCACATGCTGTAATTGGAAGTGTTCCCGTAGATTGTAGTGGCTGCCTAATCGTCCATACGTGGTTAAATTATCATTTTCACAATTGGCTGTCTGTACACTAGAGGCTAGCTACTGGGTTATTTTAATCACTTAAATCACAACTGCAAATGAAAATTTTATTATCTCCGCAATCTTTACAAATGTTTCAATGAAGATTTGCATTATTTGCTTAAATCTAGAACGCTAACATGAAATGATCCATGAAGAAATAAAATAAAATAAACATATTCAATTGTGTATATATATAGAATTCGCCCCTATCGGTTAGATACAGATTAATATTTCCTCCTAAAGATATATGACAAGCACGAGCAATCTCATCGGAAATGCAAAATGATCCTGCGATTTTTACAAAGCTTACCTAAATAATATTGAAAGCCTGGAACCAAAATTGTTTACTTCTCATGGCAATGTTCCGCGGGTCAGTTGTGATCTATGCAGAGTAGAGGGCTTGGTAATTTGCAGAATCAAAGTAAAGATCCGTTCAGAAGTCAAGGATTAAAGCCGCGTTAGTGATTGATAATGTTACTTAGATCTGTCTGTCCCATTACAAAATCATCACATGCACACCATAGATTGAAGTGTTGCTCATATTTCTTTCATGATTCTATTGCTACCATCTTATCTCGTCTCTTATGCACTATATCATATATATATATATATGTTATTGGAAAAATATATTCTTTAAAAGCATATTGGTTTATTTTATTGTAATAATTTTTTTTATTAATAAAATAATTAAGATATTTTATTCAAATATCTTATTTACATTAATTTTTTATTAAAGTTCATTTAATCATATTATATGTATTTATGTGATCACTATGTGGATTTACATAAGACATAAATATAAGTTATCTTATGATTTAATAAATTGAGTTCACAGTTAATAAATAAAGTTTGGCACTTTATTTAGGTATAAACTGTAATAAATTCATTGAATAATTTGTCTTAATCATATATGAATTTATTGATGTAGTACGATTACATTGAACAAGATCGCATATGAGATTTAATTAACTTTATAATAACTGTCAAACTTATTAAATCTCATAGGTATTGATTTTACTGTAATCTTAATCTTGAGTTAGTTATAATTTTATGATTGTGGTTGTCATTCCATTTGAGTTCGATGGGCGTAGGCATTTTACACATTTCAGAATAAGATTGGTGGGGAAGACTCGATTATAAGAATTATTGAAGTTATAGATTAACAATATGAAATTTGTACAACACATCTCTTGATAGGTTTCAAGATCTTGATCATAAAATTCTGGTCAGAGTGGATCGACATATTTAATATGTTGAAAATGATCATTAGAGAAAACTAGTAAGATCGAGAATAAGATGTTATTAAATTGATTGGACAAGTTGAGATATCAATTTAATTAACGATGTGGTGCAAAGGATTGTGCGGTAAAGAGAGATGGCTTGGGGACGAATTATTATTCGAAAGATACTGATTTGGAGGTCGGCCCAATCTTATAGTGGAATAAAATTGGAATTAAATAATTAAGTTAGTTTAATTACATGCTTAATTATTGTAGCCACTATTATATGTTCCCAAATGATCCCCGGGTTAGTTTATTTAATTGACTGCACCACTGCTGGACTCAAAAATAATAAAACTGGCAAATTATGTGATAAACCTAAATATAATATTTGTTAAGACCCTATGTATTATATTTAAGTGTAAATGGGGTCTTGTGATATTTTACAAGGTGGGTCCCAAAGTTGTTATACCTTATCTCTACTTTTAATTTTACGTAAGTGGAGATGAAAAATATTAAATATAATATATTTAATATTTTGAATTATTATATAATAAGGATAACACAAATTAGAATTTTAACTAGGGTAATATTATACATAAGTGTTCTCTTCTCTTTAAAAAAATGAGAGAAACGCCTTTTGAAAAAAACACTGAAAAAAAGAAGCCAGAGATTTTTGGGAGTGGTAAAACGAACGCCTACACGTTCAGTGCAGATCAAACTTGAGTTATAGCCTGGAAGATCGTTGGGTGACGGATTTATTACCTGGTGTCGTTCATCTTCTTAGATTATCAAGGTATGATTTTCTGAATTACGAATTTTTATATATTAATGAGATCGGTCCTAAAAATATTTTTATGAGAAAAATTATGATTTTTCACCGACACATGTGTGTGTGTATAGAGTCATTCTCTAAAATAAGGATTTTTTTTAATGTTAAAACATGATTATATATACAGCTTTCTCTTTTTTTTTATAAATATAATCAATCATTTATCACGGTATTAATTTTTACCGTAATTTTAAAGATAAAAATAATATTTCTTAAGAGTAATCACAATATAATAAATATTAAAGTGGAGAATGAATGAAGAACATATTTTTAAGTGATTCGTTATATTCAAAAGTACTTTTATCCATTGATTTTTTTTTAAAAAAAGATGATTAAGTGATAATTTAGTACATATATTCAATGAAAAAAAGGGGGAGGAAGAAGAAGAAGAAGGTACAATAGCATTATGCCTATATAAAATACAGTTAAATGGGGGAAATTAATAAAAAAAAATGGAGACGAATGATCTTCAAATGAATACTTTTTTTTGGGGGGGGGGGGGGGGAGGTGGGGGAATCCCGTTGAGAATGAATTGAGATACAGTGGCGCGAACGTGATACAATGAGAGAGAGAGAGTGCTGAGGTCCATGGAACATGAAAGTGGTAGGCCATTCACAAAGAGAACATCGATACGACAAAATCCGTCGGTGGTGCGAACCCCGGCCAACCAGCAGACCATCATGGATGGATTATGACTCCTCTTGACTCGATTATATTTTTATTTTTCAAATGAATGCGCCCATGCATCCAAGTCCAAGCCCCCATTACAGGACTTTTGCTGTGCCTTCCCACGCCAAGACACTCATGGCCCAATTGCCTCTAACGTACCCCCTGCCTAACTCATGTTACATACAAATTGTGTAACTCCCCAGTGGCTCTACAGTACTGTCCATCTTACTCCAACCATATCATAATAATAATAATTATAATCTATAATCCTGTATTCCTATTACAGGGTTATATAGGTAATAGACCAGTAAGGTTTGGTGCAACCAATATCTCATGTTTAGATAATTATAAAGTTTTGATGTGAAATAAAGAAAGTGGTTTCTTTGTATGCTGATGAAATTTGATTACAAGGGGCCTACTGTAATGCATAACCAAAATGTCCAGGGACCCCATGTTTGATCTCTGTCTCCGTCTTCACCAATATCGCCCTCACCCTCTCGACTATTATCTTATCTTCTCTCTATTGTTGGGGCCCTTGTACTTTTTTGACTCTTGATTTGGATTTTTGAACAATTTATTTTTGGTGGTTTTCATCTGCTCTTTAGTCCCCATCTTTATAACTACCCCTTTTGTTAAACACCATAATCATCATCATCATTATTTTTCAACGCGGCCAAGTTTCATTATTTTCATCCGCTCAATTTATTAAACAAATTGCTTGCTTTTCAATGCGGGAGATTGTTAATTATTTTTTAAAAATTAATATATACCATTTATTTTTTTTATAAATTTTATGATATTTAAAAATCATCATAGCATAAAAAATTTTAAAAAAGAGTAAATAGATCATTACTTAATAATTAATTTTGAAAACATAAAAATATATATTTATTATAAAGAAAAATTTTTAAAAATAACAAAAAGTATGAGAAGAAAATCATTTTATTATTTTTTTATTTACACCAAAAAATATATTTTCTTATTTTTAGTATTTTATTTTAATTTCTATTAATATAATTTATTTATAACCAAAACTTTAATTTTTTATTTTAATTTCTATTAATATAATTTATTTATAACAAGAGTAATAATATAAAATCATGTTTTCAAGAGCGATATGTATAACATTGTAGTAGGGAGAAATTAGTAATCTTCCTTAAAATATGCGTGCACTGTATTGGATTCAAACAGTATTGATTGTTAGTGGATTGGCCAACTGATTGGGTTAAAATGGGCTTTGCAGTCGGGCAATTCTCTCTTATTGGCCTGAAAATATTTTGCAGGCTGCGTGCAAAGAGGAAAAGTAATCGCCCACTAGGACTCCCTATGTCAAAGGGCTTAGCTCTTCTCTCTTCCTCTCATCTTAACCCAGCCCAAGACTCACACGAGAATGAATATAACATACGATGTGTTAGGATCGCACATCAACTAGATATGGGACTAGTTGCTAGGTTATTGACCCTCGAGACAACCCTGCCACAGTTTTGAAGGAGAATAAAGTGTTGAAACTAAAAATGATAAGAGATTTGAAAAAGAAAGCTAGGAATTTGTATCTTAAAACTTACAGTTACGTCCTCGAAAATTAACGGAGGTACGTTTTGGAAGACGTACTTTCTAGTAACTTTCTTGGAGATAAAATTTTTATTCAAATTTAAATGTTATATAATGAGATGAAATATGGGTATGAAATATGGCCTAAATTGGTCTGGTGTTGTCCATTTACAAGTACAGGCCCAACAGCCAGGAAGGCCCACACGAATCGTTTTGGCATCGGCACCCGATGTAGGTAAGAAGTCCTCCAACACAGATCAGTATAATTGCAACGACCCAATGGTGGAGGATTTATTCCAACATAAATTTGGCCACATCAGATCGGACCCACGGGCTTAGCGTCCACTTCACCGAATTAATGTTACAATGTCAATTTTTCCATAAACAAAAAGTTACGAATGCCTCACAAGTTATAAAATAAAATAAAATAAAATAAAATAAAATAAAATAATGAAAATAAAAATTTCCGGAGGATCTTGCCAAATGAGATCTACCTGAAATGCTCATTCATTTCAACTAAAATGTTTCAGATCTCTTGATTCTGTTAGGTCTCTGTAACAGGAAAACAAAGTAAATAAATTAGATCAAAATGTATATGGCATACGGATGGCCACAGGTGATTCCGCTGGAGCAAGGACTCTGTCCATCGTCTCAGCAGATCATATACTTCAAAGTTAACAATGGATTGTTACTTATTGCGTCTCCTTGTCACTTCGAGCTCTGGAGCTCCTCGCAGGTATTTCTTTAACATTTATGTTTACAAATTTTTAACAATTTTAGGGTTTTGGTCCTGTGGAGTGTTTTTTCTGAATTGTCAATTGCGGATTATTTACAGCATAAAGTGAGACTAGGGAAATACAAGAGGGATTCTGAGTCGGTGCAAAGAGAGGGCGAGAATTTGCAGGCGGTGTGGAGCCTCGACACCAAATTGATTGCTGTTGTTGTAAGTTTTCTTTTGAATCCATCACTAATTTTAGTTATATATATATTGTTCAGTTCAACTGATTAGTGATTCACTGTTACTCTTTACAACTGCTATACAGCTGTGCACACATGTTTTAATCAATGCTTTATGTGATGTTGTTATTCTTGTGGTTATAGCTTTTAGGATATAATTATTAGTCTTTTTTTACTTGTATGTGATGATTTGTGACTTTGATGATGTACCATATCTTGGCAACCTAATTTTCATCTTGATTTTGTTTCTTTTATGTATAGATACATGACAATGATGTATACATGTGCAACTTTAGTGGTTAAGTGTGTTTATTTTTTGTTGGCAGACATCGTCTTTATATCTTCACATTTTCAAGGTCCAGTTTACAGAAAAAAGCATACAAATCGGAGGAAAGCAGCCTTCTGGTTTGTTTTTCATTAAGTTCTCTCTTGTTCTCAATGAGCAGTTGCCTTTTGCGGGAAAGGGTTTGTCAGTGTAAGTTCCCGAGCTAACCTCTTTCTTTATCTTTCTGTTCTCCTCCTTGCTCTATTTGTGAGTAGTTCGTATTCTCTGTTGTCCTGAATTTCAAGAATCTAGGCTTTAATGCGAGTTTGAGTTCTGGTCCCAGTATTTGGATGTTAACAGGAGTTGATTCGTATGTATAAATATTCAGATTCTATTGGTTATGAGGATCCACACGTTATACAATCTATGTTAGGTATGTCCATTGAAAAAAAAAAAATGTCCATTCAATTTAATGGGTGTACGCTTATATGGATGGGTGTTGTTTCCGGTGTTCATTATTTGTACGCATTGGGAAGTCACAGCATGAATACCTGTATGAATATAATCACGTCAAGGGATCATAATTGTTAAATTCAGAGCACAGGATGCTACTAGGAATTTATTCTGCATCCATATTGTTGAGAAATGTCAACACTTGCATATATAAAATCTGGTTTAGTTTGTTGGTTTTGGTTGATTGAGCTGATGTATGCTTACCCTTTATGGCACTAGTCTGATAATTGTATGTATTTGTTCTCAAATCTGATCTTGCTAATGACTTCATCAGGAGCAATATTGTCAGTGATAACAAACACATGGTACTTGGACTTTCTGATGGATCTTTATATAGCATCTCATGGAAGGGGGAGGTAATCTGAATATGATTGGTATTAGCTGTTCAGAAGTTATGGTGTCATTAATCTTTCTGCTTTAGGGTGTTGGGTCATTACTCCTTTGGGATCATACTACATGGTAAAATTATTTTCCAATTTAACTTTATATTTTTTTTCTACAGTTTTATGGAGCTTTTGAACTTGTCCACTCTTCTAATGATAGCAGTATGGCTGCTTTGTCCAATCATTTTCCGAGTAATGGTCTTCCTTCTGTCAACGCTTCGGGTGCTTTTGTGTCCGATCATAAATTTCCCATAAGCTCTGCTATCATTGGGCTGGAGCTTTCCCTACCTATGAGGTTGCTATTTGTTTTGTATTCCAATGGACAACTAATGTCATGCTCTGTGAGCAAGAAAGGCTTAAAGCTAGCTGAGTTCATTAAAATTGATAAAGAGTTGGGTTCTGGTGATGCTGTGTGTGCTTCAATAGCTCCAGAGCAACAAATCCTTGCTGTAGGTACAAGGAGAGGGGTTGTTGAGCTCTATGACTTGGCAGAATCAGCATCACTTATTCGTACTGTGTCTTTATATGACTGGGGGTAAGCCCATAAATATCTATGTGAACGTACTTTTTTTTTTTTTTTTTTAATTTGGTTCATTATCCTGCTGTTCAAATGTCCTCTGCTTGACATTATATCGGGCTATATCTCATGAAGAATGAGAGAAGTTTATTATACATTTTGCAGATACTCCATGGATGACACTGGTCCTGTTAGTTGTATTGCTTGGACACCTGATAATTCTGCTTTTGCTGTTGGTTGGAAGTCAAGAGGACTTACAGTTTGGTCTGTGTCTGGATGTCGTCTGATGTCAACGATCCGTCAAATCAGTTTAAGTTCAATATCCTCTCCCATTGTTAAGCCAAACCAAGACTGTAAATATGAGCCATTGATGAGTGGCACCTCAAGGATGCAATGGGATGAATATGGATATAGGCTATATGCAATTGAGGAAGGATCCTCAGAGCGAGTTCTTGTATTTTCCTTCGGCAAATGTTGTCTTAACAGAGGGGTTTCTGGCATGACATATGTTCGTCAAGTAATTTATGGTGAAGATAGGTTACTAGTTGTGCAATCGGAAGATACTGATGAACTCAAAATTCTACACCTAAACCTTCCAGTTATTCATGAAACTTCAATCTCTACAATTGGTTTTCACTTGATATAATATTTGTATCCCTGATACAATCTTGTATTTTGCCCAGGTTTCTTATATCTCCCAAAATTGGCCTGTCCAGCATGTGGCCTCAAGCAAGGACGGAATGTTCTTGGCTGTTGCTGGTCTTCATGGGTTAATCTTATACGATATACGGCAAAAAAAATGGCGAGTATTTGGAGATATTACTCAGGAGCAGAAGATTCAGAGTAAAGGTTTGTTGTGGCTGGGGAAGATCATTGTCATCTGCAACTATATCCATTCTTCTAACACGTGAGATTTTTTTTTTTTTTTAAGTATTCTATTGTGGATTCTTTGAAGTTGTCTTTTTATCCTTCAACTATTTTCAGTATTCTTTTAGACTTTGCATAATAGTCAAAATTTTTGGTTGAGCCTTGCTGCGGACCTTGCTAACTGCAAATTTTCCCCTTGCACATCACTCAGAATCTAGGCCTTGGTTGTCCACAGGTGTTAATAGTGTGGATTCTGTTCTGTTTGAGTGTAGCAATCTTTTTTCATTATTCTTAATTTTGGTTGCAAAGCATGGAATTTTATTGAAGTATCGACTCATTGCAGGTATGAACTGCTCTTTTACCCAAGATATCACCTTGATCAGAGCTCGTTGCTATGTCGGAAATCATTGCTTGCTAAACCAATAGTGATGGATGTCTATGAAGATTATATTCTTGTGACCTATCGCCCATTTGATGTCCACATATTCCATGTGAAATTTTTTGGTGAATTGACATCTTCTACCACTCCAGACCTTCAGGTAAAGGAATATTTCAGATGTGCTTTGATGAAAATTTGATTAGAATTGTCAAATGCTACTATTTTCCTGGTAGATTTGTGTTTATCAAATTAAAAATTGTACTCTGGATGAGATTGCTTTAATAGAACTTTATTCTTCATTCATTTTTAAGTGATAACATGACAAACAGCTTTCTACAGTACGAGAACTCTCAATCATGACTGCAAAGAGCCATCCTGCTGCTATGCGTTTTATCCCTGACCAGGTTCCAAGAGAATGTTCTTTAAACAATCATGTTTCAACTTCCTCTGACATGTTAGCAAGGGAGCCTGCGAGGTATGGATCTATGAAATGATAATTGGAAGTTTTTGTGTTCTATATGCCTCTGAATTGATACATCTACTTGCCAGATGTTTGATATTGAGAGCAAATGGGGAGCTTTCACTTTTGGATTTGGATGATGGACGAGAAAGAGAGCTTACCGATTCTGTTGAATTATTTTGGGTTACTTGTGGTCAATCAGAGGAGAAAACGAGTCTGATTGATGAAGTTTCATGGTTGGATTACGGATACCGAGGAATGCAGGTAACCAACTCCCAGGTTCTATCAATTTTCTCATGTCTAGGGTTTATAAAAATTCACCTCTGTTTCCTATCATGTTTATCCGTCTGATATAGAATCTTGCTGGAAGCTTATGTTTACAGGTTTGGTATCCATCTCCTGGTGTTGACCCTTACAAGCAAGAGGATTTCTTGCAGGTATGCACCATTTACGCCTCCCCCCCCGCCTCTTCTCTTTCTCTGTCTTTCAGCCAAATGATTCTTTTCATCATAACATATGATGACCTTTCATTTGTGTAGTTGTGCATTTTTTATTCAAGAATCTCTCAGTTGAAATAAAAGAAGGAAGTGGTCCTTTCAACATTAGGAGTTGTTACTTGGATTTATTTTCCATTTTTCTTCTCTTTCTAATGTTCTGGATTTTCTTTAATATAACTAGAATGATTTTCCATCTACTGTGTTAATGAAGACATTATTTCCTTTCCTGGTTGAGTTTTTTTGATTATCAGTTAGATATTATATGTATTTGCTTTAGCTATTGAAATTTCAGAAGATTTTGGAAGTGAATCTATGAAAATTAATTATGTTAAACTTGAGATATTCTGATCTTGTTGGCAATCCATATGGTCCATATACCCAATTGGTAACTCACTGAATGTCTATCTTCTAGTTGGACCCGGAGTTGGAATTCGACCGTGAAGTGTACCCTCTGGGGCTTCTTCCAAATGCAGGTGTTGTTGTTGGTGTTTCTCAAAGGATGTCATTTTCTGCATGCACAGAGTTTCCATGTTTTGAACCAACTCCACAAGCTCAAACTATACTGCATTGCCTTCTTCGGCATCTCCTTCAGGTATCAGCATGAATTTTTATTTTTTAAATCTAGTATAAGAAAGTTCATGACCTTTTTGAATGGAATTGAATTCTCATTCTCATTGACCTTGTATGCTTGAATCGAAAGATGCAGCCCAAATTACCAATAATGGTAAAAATTGATTGACTATGCAATTGATTACTACGCAGTTAATCAGCAGGGCCAGCATTTTTGACATGTTGAACTTCAATAATGGCGGTTGGTTTTATATTTTCAGGAGAAATATCCACTGCTTGTGCCTGTTGGGAATTTAACTTATTTGTCATCAATTGCCGTCAACCATTGAGGCTGTATAATTATGAATCCAAAATAAGAATAAAATCATTCACATGTCATGCTAGTGGAACAATGCCATTGCACTGGCTGGTGCTATATGGGAATTGATAGTGCTTTGATTAACTTGTACAAGGAGAGCACTTAAGCCACATTGCTTTCTGTTATGTATTAGAAAATTGGAGAATTAGTTTTAAGGGGACTGCTAGGTCCTTCTGAGTGCATATGTTCTTTCTTTGGTTCTTATTTATTAGTTGCCTAATGGCTCGTGTCCTAATGCTGGCCCTGCTGATTACAAAATTCAATTCAATTTACTAGTTGATTGCCTATGTGTGATGTTCTGTATTAGATTCAGGATATTCATTCTGAATCTATTTCTATTTTTTCCTGTCAGAGGGACAAAATTGAGGAGGCACTGCGGTTGGCTCAATTGTCTGCAGAAAAGCCTCACTTTTCACATTGTCTGGAGTGGCTTCTTTTTACTGTATTTGATGCTGAAATTTCCAGGTATGTGTGTAGGATGACAACCAAATCTAATAATTGATCGATACCGACATGGTTTTTCTGATTCTCAGTTATTTAACTTTGCACAAACCCCACCACTCTTCTAGGGAGGCATTCTTAAGCAATTGCTGAACTTTTGAAATATAGTTTATTTTAGTTATTTGTTGTGGCTGTATGTATTTTCTCGTGGGATTTTTTTTTTTTGTTACACTGTCATCTCTGTGTTCCCAAAGCTAGAATCAGATCTTAAATTCATGTGTTTTTTGTGTTAAAAGTTTATTTTTAAGATGCAAACTTTTTTGCAGGCAAAATATAAACAAGAACCAGATCTCAATACCTAAACGTGCTGCCAACTTCTCTCTTTTGGAGAAGACTTGTAATTTCATCAGAAATTTTCCTGAGTATCTTAATGTGGTTGTGAGTGTTGCAAGAAAAACTGATGGTCGACATTGGGCAGACTTGTTCTCTGCTGCTGGAAGATCAACAGAGTATACCTGGCACTTACATTTACTTATTTATTTTCTTTCTCATGTTTGAATGGTGCATAAAAAAGCTCTATTTTATTTTACATTTGTACGATATTTGCATAATTCTTGATCAGACATGGAGGTAATTATGTAAATCAATATTAGAGAAACAAGGGAAACAAGTCTTCTGAAAAAGATTCCTTCTTGCAAAATGCTGATGATCTCTTCCCTCTTCTTCTATGCTTATCTTGATGACCTGTGACTATGGAGTTTTTCTTACTGGAGTCTTGGTTTTTTGGAAGATCTTTTAGTGGTCCTTTCTTTCTGTTCTCTACCATAGTGCTGGATTGAGACTTTGTGGATGTTGCTGAAACTTAGATTGGTGTTGGCTTTCTTAGAGAATTTGGGTGGCCTTTTTCCTTGTTCTCTACCAATCTGGTTGGCTGAGGTCCTTGTGAACATTGGCAGATGTGTTTTTGATGCAAGATTGATTGTAATTTTCTTTTAATGCTGAATCTGCTACCATATTGGTTAATGGGAAAAAAAATTACAAAATGACTGCATATTGTGTATTTTTAATAGGTTGTTTGAGGAATGCTTCCAGAGAAGATGGTACCGCACTGCCGCTTGCTATATTCTTGTAAGATCTACAGTCTCTCTCTCTCTTGGCCAAGGAAGAATTACAGTCTACTTGTTCAATTATGTTAGGCTTCCTAACATAGGAATTTCATGGTCCTGTACAATTTTTCTCCTATAATAAGCTTTATTTAATTTCAATTTTCCAAAATGGACCATTGAATACTGTTCTTCAGCGTGATTATGTTTTCTTTAGTCAAGACAATCCATCTTATGTCCACATCACATGGGCACACTTTAAATTTGGGATCTGATACAACACTGAATAATTGCATGTTCTGGTTAAAACCTTTATACCATTTTCATGATGGGTTAAAGGTCATGAGGAGACTTATGACCAAGTAAGAAATAGGAACTACATTCCCATTTTGTATGAAGGATTGGCAATGATGAAATAAGTTTTAACTAGCTGATTAGCCAGGCCAATATATAGTGAGGTTTTCATTGCTTGTATCAATGTCACAGGTGATTGCTAAACTTGAAGGTCCTGCTGTTAGTCAATATAGTGCCTTACGTTTATTACAGGTAGACGTGGTCTTCTGCATTTCGAACTCTATTTTTTTTTTTTTTTTTTTGGTGGTTATCCTTAACAATGATTGTCAACCATATGCAGGCAACTCTTGACGAATGTCTATATGAACTCGCTGGGGAGCTGGTACCAGTTTTAACCCGATCATGGACTCTCAATTGAAAAAAATGACACCTAAATGTTGCACAGGAATGACCCCTTTTTTTTTTTTTTTTTTTCCTTTTCTTCTTCTCTCTCTCCCCTTAGGTGAGATTCTTACTAAGATCTGGAAGGGAATTTGACCAAGCATCTACAGATTCTGACAAACTATCTCCCAGATTTTTGGGCTATTTTCTTTTTCCTTCTAGTTACAGGAGGCCATCTTTGGATAAAAGGTTGATGTGCATTCCTATGAGCAGTTTTGCATGTATCTGAACCGTCCATCTTGACATTACCAATCATATTTACTAGGCTTTTCTTCTTTGGGCAGCACCTCGTTCAAGGAGCAGAGTCCAAATGTTGCGTCTGTTAAGAACATCTTAGAAAGTCATGCTAGCTTTTTGATGTCAGGAAAAGAACTTTCCAAGCTTGTTGCATTTGTAAAAGGCACTCAGTTCGATTTAGTGGTGAGAAAAGTTTTTAGAGCCTTTATTTCAGTTATGTGATATTTTAAAGTGATCTTATTAGTTTGCTAACATTTACTACAGGAATATCTTCAACGTGAAGGACGTGTTTGTGCTCGCTTGGAGAATTTCGCTTCAGGGCTTGAACTACTTGGGCAGAAGGTATAAATATCTGTCAATTTTTCACAGCTCACCTTATCAGTCTCCCTGTAGCATATTTATGTCATTCTCTTGGATTGTTTTTCTATTTTTCCTTTCAAAGCTGATGCTGTAAATAATTTGTTTGCAAAAGTTTCTAAAATATAATTGAGTCAAGATGGTTGGGTATTTTAGAACTTCCTTTTTACTCTTAATGGATTTTTTTGAAGTTATAAAATTAACATTAATTTTTCTTTCAAAAGTGATCAACTAGACACTGATGAGATATCTCACTTTTGAATTGTTCAGCTCTCTGTAATTTTACTATTATACGCCATGAGGAATTGTTGAATTATATTTATCTTGGCATTTCTTCATTGACTGAATCATCTTTTATAATATTCTAGCTTCAAATGGGCACACTGCAGAGCCGGTTGGATGCAGAATTTCTTCTGGCTCATATGTGCTCTGTAAAATTCAAGGAGTGGATAGTGGTTCTGGCAACTCTTTTGAGACGATCTGAGGTATAATGCCACTCCATTTTTGCTTTTGCTTTATTTGTTTTACCTTGCAGTAGTTTGGAATTTATGAGAATCTCAAAATTATTGAGTCAGAATTGAGGATCTGAACTTCTGTAAAATATATGTATTTTTAAATCATTAAGTTTTGCATCCGATGCTTCAGGTGGAAAGGAAAATTATATTGGATGCATAATGAGATGCTTTGTCGAGAAAATTTCACTGATATTTTTCTGAGGAGTTTTGCTTGGCCATCTCATTTCAAGCTGCTTTTTTTCCTTCATATCATCTCAGTAGTGATAACTATAACTTGTTGAATTTGCTAGCATCTTTTGCTGGTTGTTTATTTTATATGAGATTATGGTGGTGAAGTTAGGAAACTCAAAAAGTACTAAAACTTACTCAGTGTACGATCAATCTTTGATTGCATTCCAAATAGCTAGTTCTGAGGTAGTATAAATAACTATTATCTTATATAGATGCATCATGATAGGTCAGCACTAGCTTAATCACTTCAATTCCCCTGAAGCTGTTGCCTGATTCATTGTGTCAATGTGGATCAGAATAAGTATCCTTGCAAATTAAGATTTTCCTTGCTGCTCTATGCAGGTACTCTTTGATCTTTTCCAGCATGATATGCGATTATGGGAAGCATATGCTATCACCTTACAGGTATTCTTTTAATCTTTTAGATCAGTGCTCAAAATGACATTCAAATTGGTTATTATCTTGTGCAAAATTTACCATGCGCTTGTTTTGCCTTTTCAGTCTTACCCAGCATTTGCTGAATACCATGATTTGCTTGAAGCCTTGAATGAAAAACTTTCATCTGCTGTGGATTCTGCAAAGAGATGAGGGTAGTTTTTCTGATGTTTTGGCAACAGATTGGGACTAATTAAGGTAATTTTCTTAATGGCATGTGCACTTCTCAGAGAATGATTCTGTTCAGACTCCCAAGTGATGAATGAACATCTGCCTATCCGTTCTGAGTGAAGACAAACTACATGGACACAGGTCATGGGAATGACTGGGACCTCCCTTTTGTTACAATAATATTGTACCTATCAAAGCCATCGTAGACAATTAATTCATGTAGACAAAGGAGGTCTATGCATAGTAAACTATCTCGAGAATTCCTTCTTCTTCCCCCAACACCCCCCCCCCCCCCAATTTTTTGAAATTCTGTAAAATGGCTATATTGTCTGTATTGTTATGGATTTATTGTGGAAGAATCCCAAGTTTATGGAGTAATTGTAAATAAGAACTCTAAAGGTTCATTTCAAAGAATTCAAATTAAGAGGGAGAGGAAAGTAAGCTAAAGCAGTAAGTATTTGTTGCTTCATTCGATTGTATCGAAATTGCATATGTTGGTAGCCTTATTTGTAGTGAAGTTCTCACCGTCCATTTGCATGCAAAACATTCTAGACATTCAAACATGCAGGAATTAATATTCTGAGTCTTCTGTAAGTAATGCATTATGATATGGTAAAAGTGAAATTGGGGTAGAAAATATTTACATGTAGAAATGGAAATGAAAGCAAGTATTCCCAAATAAAACCACCTGGTTCAAATCACGGGCTTGAGTTAAGTTGAACAGGCCATTTTTAGTTGCTACTTAATGATTGTAGCGGTTCATGCTGCATGCCCATTATAAATTATGAGAATCGTTGGTTTAGAGCAGATGGTACAAGTCAATTTATTAAGCCAACAACTTATTATGTGCCAACAACATGGGGGGTGAAAAAAATGTGTCTTGCTGATGTTTATGCTGCATATTCCGAGTGCCATCTGAACCATAAGATGTACGTAATCACCAGCTAAAGCTGATAGATTCGAAGTGCAGATTATCTGCCAGACCAGATGAACAGATTGTTGCAACTTCATGTCTCATCTTCTTTGGACCAGAAACGAGAACTCCAACGCTTGATTCTTTACACGCAAATAGCATCCCTGCATCCACACATATATAAAAGAGAGAAAATGTAAAATTACCTATAGAGTCAAGTAAGCAGAGCAGAAGTCAAGGCCTAAAATATTTGAAAGCCGATGGAGGTATAATACGTGGCGACAAGAAAACTTACTCTTTAGCTCAGGTCTTTTTCCGTAGTGCACGTTGGTAGCTTGAATTAGAGACTGATGCGGAAGACTTTCCAATTCTCTATCAGCATTATAAAACCAAGAGTTTGGTGATCCAGCTGGCGTTGATCCTTCCATGTGTTGTATCTGCCTTGCTTCCTTGGCATTCTCTTTCTTGTTCCAAAGCACAGCTGCACTGGCCGTTGCAGCTATCGACACACATATAACTAACATATACAAGAATGCTTTGAAAGTGAACGAGAAAATTTTATTGGAGTTGTGATCAACAGGATAAATGTAGTAGCTGCCAATAATCCCAATTAATATGAGGAAAATGATGAATGATGATGAGATTATTGCACCAAGCCATAGCCAGCTGTTTACTCCCAAGATAGATGATATGGGTGCATCAGTTGCACGGGGTTTGAACCATAAGGCTCGAATGAGTTTCGAGTTGCCTGTTATGGGTTGTTTCTCTCTTGTTACATAAGCCTCAATTTGTAGCTTCAAGTTGGGAAGCTCAGTAGTGGTGCCAGAAATCGGAAGCAGAAGGTCTAACATGGTGAGGTCCGAAGAGCTTTTGAATGAGCAAATCAGGATTACTTGTGGAGTCTTACTTTTGGTTACTGTGCTTGCATACATGAGCTCTCGAATTACAGAGATAAAAGGAGTAATGCCACTGCCTCCGCTCACCATCACTAGAGTATCATACCTACAAAAATCACCATTGCTCTCAGTACCAATATTATTGATAACATCAAATTAGACTACTTCCAAAACGCCAACATAACAGCACTAAAAATGATGATGCAAACCTGAGAAAATGAGTTGAAACAGGCCCATAAGGTCCCTCGACAGAGACCTCAAGACGATCAATTGAAGAAGGCGATGAAAGCGCCTGATAAAGCTTCTTGGACCAACTTCCTTCACCTTTAATCACGACACTCAACTTCTCTGGTTCCAAATTACTACTAGAAGTAATAGTAAAAGGATGCCACTGCAGCTTGGAAACGCTCGGCACATTAATGAATATAATGCTCGTCGGATTGTAACTCAAACCTATTAAAATAATTATAAAAAAAAATTAAAAAAAACTCAAAAAATCATCAAGTGAAGCAAGAAAGATATAAATAGAACTATTACATATGTAGTTAATATACCTGGAGCTTTGGAGAAGTTGAGTTCAACAATTTCACCAGGTAACACACGAGCAGAAACTAAACGAACTGCTCGTCGTGATTGTAAGAATCTTAGGTAACGATCGACCATGAAAAGATAGAAACTAGGAAGCATAATCAACGAGTAAGAGATGCCAACATGGAACACGAAGAAGACCACAAACAATATGTAAAGGTAATGTGTGTAAAAGAAGAGCTCAAAAAACTTGCGGCGTATTGGAGGGAAAGTAGTTGCCCACATGGCAAGACCAGATAGCAATGCCAGCTCTCCGGCCACGTTTGATATTCCGATTTTTGCCCATTGCAGCATCTGCAATAAATCAACGATCAGCCATAAAGCAGGAGGATTCCACTACTTTCGTCTTTACCGGATCAATGCATTTTTTTTTTTTTTTTTTTTTCGGGGGAGGGGCTTTACACGATCAATGTTGGTAACAACCAACAAAAAAATTCACAAAAGTCAAAAATGGGTCCCGCAGTTTGTTAATTTATCTATCTCGGGAGTGGGCGCTGGGGGGCTTGGACTTTGCGGTGCCTGCTGCCTGCCCTTCATTAACAGTGCTTTCAGCATTTGTCAAGGATCGCTTTTGGTAGTGTGGCAAGTGGCATCATATCATCAGTACCACTTGCGTTTTTTACTTTTGGGCCAATACGAATGATATTTGTTTCTCGATTGGTGGCCCAGCTGGAGTTGGTATCACCACCACCAAGGAAGGATGTGACTAACGTGCGGGCCACGGACAACAGAATCATGTGGAATATTAGGCCCAAATTCACTTTCCAAACGGAGGGTCCGCCCAACCCACACGTATTAGATTAACTTTTACGTGGGAACCACAAACTAAGATTTCTACCCCGATCAGAGAATTAACGGGAAAGAAGCAGTCAATACTTTTCTGCTACAAGATAAAATTACAAATCAGAGCAACCACCCAAATAATGCTCCTGATCATTCGGGATAAATATCCATAGTGCACTTACTGTGGTATGCATGGGAAACAAGTGTCAAAAGAAGAGAGAAAAAGTAATACTATTTGCATATGGCCGTATACATAAAACTGTACATGGTAACTATAGATAATAAATATTTCACTTGTTTATTTTATTGATTTTATTTTTTAATATAAATATTCTTATTCTACTTGTCATGCATAAATTTATTCGTGAATGTTGAGGGTAGATAAAATTTTCAAGAGAGAAAATGACACAAATGCAATGACGCAAGCAAATTAGACATTTCCCAAACAAGCGGGCTATCAAGTCCACTTGTGGGCCCTTTTTGACTTATGAGGAAGCCAGTCCATAATCGAACGAATCCAACCGTTCATTCTGGACACGCTCTTCGAGATCCTTCACATCAGGTTGACTATGTAAACAATCCTACATCATCATCGTATTATTAGTAAGATTAACAAATACTAGTTTTTTTTTTTTTTCTTTTTGGGGGGGAATTAACATTAGGGTTATTTATCTCCTAATTAAAAAATTATCGACTATGCTGGACGTAACGTAAGGCCTAATATCGGGTGACGCTGATGCATCTATGAGATTAGATTGATTTCAAATTCAGTAGCTTTATCTTTTATTTGGTTGTTTTTTTTTTCACTCTTTCCAAGAGAAGCGAAGAGAGTACGTACGTAGCTAGTGCCAGCTTTCTGTTTCTGTTTTCTTAGTTCCTTGTAAAGGAGAAACACCAACCAGAAATGGAAAACAATTTCTACAAAAATTAATATCAAAGATTGACAAACAAAGAAAAAAGAAAAGAAAAAGAAAAGGGTATCCAAAATTATTACCTCCGAGATGCTGTTTGTAACTGCCCAAAAGATGATGTAACAAACGCCGTGGGCAGTGAAGAGGGTCATGACCATGTGCCCCAGCCATATATGATACTTGATGCTGGCCTCAGATGTTAGGCCGAAAAGTGGAAGCACCGACGAGCCGCGGGCTACCGGAAAGAAGAGAAGTGTAAGACATAAGTTTCCAACAAGACCGAACCTCAGCGCTGTACTCTCCAACTTAGCTTGCCATCTGACACAGCCCAAAACCTAAATATTATTTTAATCTCAATTTCTAAATAAATTTGTTGTCGAAAATGTTAAAAGTCCTTACACTTTCACTCCTTCCTCTGCTGCTGATTGTGGGGTGATTTTAGCAAAGCTGCTATGGATGTAACTGGAGAGACTCCAGATTAGCAGAGCAATCAACATCATGAAGAAGGCTAGCTCAATGCCAGAAACAATCCCTAGCGGGCCTTTTACCAGCATCGGGTGTTTCCACATGCCCAGGCGATGCTTCTTGCCATTTCTGTTGGTTCCAAGTCCATTTCAAAATAAATAAATAAATAATTAATAATCGACAAGTACGTACACCACAAGCTTACAGCCACCACTAGCAAATGGGTTTATTTTATAGATATACCTTTCCAGAACATTATAATCGTTCAATTTGTTCCCAAGATGAAGGTACACGCAGCCCGTTACGGCAATGAAGAGAATAGGAAACGTGTAAATCAAAAGCGTTGTTCCTGCAGAAGTAACGTATGGACATGTAACATACTGTAAATTCTTTAAATTTATAGTTAATAGTAAATCTACCAACCTTGCGCTCCAAAATATGTAGTAAGACTGAACTTGGCTCTCAGATGAGGCAACCAGTTTTGCCTGTATGTGTTGGTGGGCATCACGACCCAAATCATAAGAGTGCCCAAATACACTGCCATTAGCAGCAGCTTTATGATCGCGCGAACTCTACCAATGTTTTCATGAGACGAAGTTGATTTGTTCACCACTTTCGAACCCATATCTCTCTCTTCACTGTCTCAATCTCACCACCAAAGAAAGAGAGTCAATTCGTTGGTTGTGGGAGAGAATCTTTGTGGAGAATGTAAGTAGAATTACCGTATTTATAGGAAAGAATTTCCAAATAGTATTTTAATCAATACGAAAAAGTAGACTTTGGATTGTATATAATGCAAAACCGGAAGCATGAATCACGGCCGCTGCAAAATAATATAAATCTCAGCTTTCCCAAATTTTATGTATAAGCCCTCCTTGTTCAATTTATTTGACATTTAGGTCCTAAACCCGTTGACCGTTAAAAAATACTAAGCTCAAGAGAGTGACGATTTTCACCCTTAGATAATAAAAGGCGCGAAAAAACAAACTTAATCTGTTAAAATAAAAAAGCAATATATTGTTCTACAGCCACGACCAAAAAGCCCATCCATAATGCAACTTCTTCAACTTGTCGTTTTAGGAAAAGTGAGGAGTGCTTTTGAAATATTATCCTTTTTTTTTATTATTATTATTCGCTTTTGTATCTTTCAATTGTTCAATTAATTATAATTATATATAATATATAAAATAGTAATTAAAATATTATTTTTTTAATTTACTTTTTATTTTATACATATTTCATGTTATTATAATAACATTCATATAAAATAGTGAATAATGACAACGAAATAATGTTTCAAAAATATCAAAATATTCTTGCTATTAAAATGAAATTGATAACTTATCTATGATAACAATAACATCATGATCACTTCCATTTTATTCATCTTATTGCTTACTTACTCAATAAGTGAATTTATGAAAGTAAAAAGCGTAATTAATAAATTAACGTAATTTATTTCTGTACTTGAAAATGAAATTTTGAGTTACCAACAACATGATTCAAATTTTTACAAAATTAAAGGGTATCATTCTTGAAAATACCATTACAACATAAAACATAAAACATTAAATTGCAAAAACAAAAATAGATGATTAAAGCAAAACTGAACCAAGTCCAACTCTCAAATCAATTGAATCAAGCCGTGCAAAACCTAGGGGCAAAGGCGTTGGCGATGAGCAAAAACAGGGCAATGGTGCGTTGCATGAGCAGCTTTCTCCAACTCGCTAGAACCACCACGCGAGCAGCTGTGCATCGCAGCTCGAGCGGCTGCTCCACCGCTGCACCATGTGCAAATGTAAACCGGCAAAGAGAAGATTAAAAAAATAAATTAAATTAATAAAGAAATAAAGAGAAATAGAAATATACTTGAAAATATTTTGTTGAACTGGCCATTTTGCCCTTAAAAAAAATTCGTTAAGTACGTAGTTGACGGTCAACTACGGTCTGTGGACTTGAGTGTAAAATATTTAAAAATGAATGGGTTCTGTGTTAACATCGTGAATCCTTTGGTTATTTTTTTTATTTGGAGGAAACAACATTGTCAAAAACCCAAATTTCGGGACCAACAAATATGGGGGCTACTTAACACGTGGGCGCGCTTACCTCCCTCCAATTTGCAAGATACATGCAACAGCTGATGACGGGGCTGATAACATAAGCAAGCACCACACGTGAACGGACAATTTGTACATTCTAGTAATTTTGCATGGCTGCATTTGGCACGTGCCTTGTATGGTGCCAAGTAGTGTCGTCGTGTGTCGAATGCGTGTTAAGTCGTTCGTGTTGGCGGTTGATGAATGTGCGTGCGAGAATGCGCACGCACCAACATAAATTTAAATTCGGCGATGGAGGAGTGATAATACTTATATTTACGTTTGTAATTATGTTTTAAAAAATTAGGGCTGACTTTTGTATTTTAATATAAATTGCATTTACTATTAATTCTTGATGAGTTGATAAAAAAATACTTGATAGTATATTATATTCTATTAATTCTTGATGGGGTGATTAATTGATTATAATTTTATGTTCCCCCTTTGAGTTAAACGACTCAATAGGTCTCTCAGCAAAGTAAACACTTTTGACATTTTGCGCAACAGCGGCTTGCAAATAACAAACGAATTCATATTACAAATCTAAATGGGAATAAAATAAGAAAATGAAGATAAGACGACCTTCTTATTGACGATATCTGGATGGATCGATTACAAGGACTTCCGCTCTATTTGTAGTTTACAGTAGAGCAGTTTGGACTATGTATTAGTCTACTATTCTCAAGCGGTGGTGTCCACGTTCAATATCATAACACTAGTTTACAATTTCTTATAGACATTTTGGCGTGGCATCAATGCAACGCCACCTTATTTAAAGCTTTGCGGCTTTCATTAACAATTGTTATGGAATAAAATGATCATTAAGAAGTTTTAACACATGGCAAGATCACACGTATTATTTGGAACATAGATTACTATCCCGGCTATGTATACATAAACATAATTATTCCTAAATTGAGACTCGTTCGGATGTATAGAGGCTGGTTTGTGGGTTTTATTTTACGAATTCAGTATGAAAACTGTCACCTAATTGTTCACATAAGTTTACCATCGAACCAATCACTTTACTAATGTGATTCACAGTCATACATAGCATGTAAAGAGACCAAGCATAATTGATTATCAGCATTTTTAGAATAGATTAATAATTTTGTTTCTGGAGGTAAGGTTGTGTATAATCACTCGACAAATGCATTTTTAGAATAAAGCGTCAACATGATCGTTCACATAAGCAAACCATCGAGCCAAGCATTTTACTATGACAGCAGTATGATTGATAATCACACGTAGCTTGTTAACTATTTTTTAAGAATAAATTAATAACTTATATGTACATTTATGAAGTTATCAACCAACTAATGACCCCGTAAGAAGCGGAACTTCCTTTTGACTGATATTTATGCGTTTCACGTCTCAAAACAAAAGAACTTGAAAGACTTATAGAAAGAATAGAGCTTTAAAATTCTTATAACATTAGTGAATTTTATTTTCTAGGATACCCCTACGTTAATTTATAAAACACAAACCTATATGTTAAAATTAACCATCATCCCATAAAAATTTCACCTTAGAAGAAAGAATTTGAAATTAAATTTTTATCTGTGGAATGTATGCAACTCCTAAAATCTTAAGTTGTGTTTTCTTTTTATTATCTAATTTCTATTCCCGTAACTCTAAACTCATATAATTTTTTTTTAAAAAAATATGATGATAAATTATGAAATGAGATGGATGTAAAAATTTTATTAAAATAATAATTTATTTAACTATTTAATTAAATCTTCTTTTGAAAATAAAAATAAAATAAATTGCTATCTTCAAGTAATTTCAATTAAACAAGAGTTTTATGAGGAATTTTGAGGAGTATCAGAAAGCCTACCATCACGAAAAATGAAGCGCTGTTTGAAACGTAGGGCTTGGTTTCGGTTGCAAAGATAAAGGGCCCGTGAGCTTCCACTGTTTGCGTTTACAATTTCTACAGACAATCAACCAGGTGCCATCGCTTCTTCTTTCCACTTTAATTCATAAAAAATGACACTATTAATTCTTCTGGAAGTTGCATAATAAAAGTCAAAATATTGATGGTATACAACAATTAATTATAACCAAAATATGACCCTGTGTAATATTGAAGTTATGCAATTGCATCTCCAAAGTTATAGTTTTAAAATATTTAACAAACATCAATCGATTTAGAAATTAAGTTAATTTGGTTCCATACTCCCATAATATCATTGTTACTCTGTCAAAAAATCATATTTATTTCACAAATCGATGGCAACAATTTTTTTCACGGTAACTGTGACTTAAAAACTGCAACATCTAATTACTAAAAAAAGGCCAAACATGCTAACTTTGGAACATCTACATAGAGTTCATTCAAATGTTAGCATTCAGCCAACTTGCAAACATCTAGGTAGAGCTCATTCAGCTAAATGATAACCCATTGCACACATTAAACCACCAAGTAAACTGGTGCATCACAGAAGGACACAGATCTGTCTCTGCAAATCTCAAGTTCATGATGCGCCATAAAATGATTTACTTTCATGAACAACGAATCAGTGGAACCAAATTCAAACATCATACTCTACAGTTGCATATATAAATAGAATTTATATGAAAGTATCCATTAAAGTTCTCACATCAAATAAAGATCACAATAACTTAAAGAAAAAAAGCAAAATTTTGTTTGCAGACAAAAATATATTACATAAATACAACTTACATACAAAGAAACAGTACAATAATTTGCAAGGACATGCAGTTCTTCAGAGGCTTCAAACAAAAATTATCTTTTAAATATAATGCACTGACAAACTATAACCCTTCTTCTTGCACATCCTACTTGTACGCAACAAAGGCGTGTCACAACTTATCTTATGTGAGCTGACTGCCAGGTTTTGAAGTAATTTCTGAAACATCCACAGGCAGCTTAGACCATGCCACCGACTTCTTAAACCAGAAAGTTCTATGCTTAAATGCAGATAAGCTTAGCATCACACACACAGCAGCAATCAAAGGAACCAATATACCAATGCTTCCCCTTGGCGAAGTCTTGAATATCAACCCTGCACAGAGCTCTCCATCGAGAATACCCATTGACTTATTCATCTTCATGATTTCCACTGCATTCAAAATACCATCAACAGTATATCCCAAGCTCTTATCTGAAGGGCCAACACTGACACTCAAAACCTCTGAATGATAACTATCAACCACAAAGTCCGCATAAAACGGAGAAGCCAATGAATAACCCGCAACAATTGAGAGATCCAAATCCTTGTATGCCAAGTTCCCATTAACATACACATTGAAAAACAGCAAACCAAGAGAAATACTTGCAATATCACAAAAATGCAACCTAACAAGATACTTGTAACCCTCAATCACAGGAAACTCCCATGTCATATTCAAATTAGGAATCGAAGCATTCGTGGTAGCAATCACCCGAGCAGTGTTATAAACATTATCGGGACCAATTTCACGGCTTGCCCCTCCACTCTGATACCAGATCCTACCACTAGAATACACCCTTTTTGATCCCTCACTAGATTTGAAGAACTCATCATCAGGTAACCAAGTCCTCCACAAAGTATCATTAAATGGTGTCACCTTAGGACCACCCACGGTGACCCTATACATAACTTCAAGCGCTTGTTTATTTAGCGCGTCAAAGGTGTCAATTTTATTACCATTGACAAACCGGGCACTATCCAAAATCAAATCTTTAGGTGCAGATATCACTTCAATGGCATTAACAAATGCAAATTTCGATTTTATAGCGGGCACAAACGTAATTACAAGCTTTTCAGCATTAATCAAGATAAGATACTCCTTAACACGAGCACCTGAAGTTATAGTACCACCACTAAAATTGCTCAAAACAACATATCCATTAACCAAAACGTGAAATTGAGCATCATCAGAAACAAATTGCGACGAATTTAATTGATAGAAGTGTAAGCGTACCATGTGGATTCCCTCCTCTCTGATCTTGAAAATAAACGTCGATGGTCTATCGAAAACCCTTGCTGAGTTATAAATTTGAGGTAATTTACCATTTCGATGACTGAGTTGGATCGACTTTGACCGAGTTGAGAAGGTCAAGAGACGCGAGCTGGCGCGGGAGGAGTCGGAAATGAAGAGACGATTGTCTACGGTGGCGTCCACTGTGGAACCGCAGTTAATGAGGTAGGCATCGGCGGGAGAGAAAGAGAAAGCAATAGCACAGAAAGATGATAGAGACAGTAATAAGAGAAACAGAGCTTGGTTTTTGCGTAGGGTCTCCATTAGAGACAGAGAGAGAATCTAGTGGAAGAACTGAGACAAGATCTGATGAATGTTTGCTTTTGAGTTGTGAGTCCGTTTTTGTGTAAGTGCTCGGAGACGACTGAGTTCGTGTCTACGCGTTTTGACAGTTGTGATACGTTGGCTTCTAATATAATAACTATTTGATCCCTAACTTCATACATTTTCTCATGTAAAAATCTAGTTTATCTTTTATACTAAATGGGTCCCTACCTTATTTATCATCCTCCACGATATTACAATTCTAATTAGAAATCTATCGCACTAGCTTTGATCTATAAAATAAAATGATGAGTTAAAAATTTGAAAGAAGTTGCTCTTATAGATAATAAACACATTTATTCATATATTTCTCCATTATTAAAGAAAAATCTAAATAAAAATTACTAAAATTATATAATTTTTTTAAAAGAAGTATTTTGGCCATTTAACAGTGATTATGAGTTATTTAATTATATTCAATTAATATGTTACCAATTATTTATCATCATATGTATAATATTATTTAATTTATTATTAGATATTTTTTAATCCAATTAATAATAACACATAATATATTACATCAGTAAAGGTGCAAATTAAATATTCAAACTAATAACTATATATTAATCGTGTAAGATTTGAAAGTTATGCAACTATATGTTGTAATAATTCTTTTAATGTTATGTGCCTGACAATTTCTTTTTTTTTTTTACGAGTCATTTATGTATGGGAGGAGTTTAAAAAAATATATAAAAACATTAATTCGTATAAGCTGATTCTTATGTCATTTTTCCAAAATAATATTAATATTGCAATACAAATGATATTTAATATTAAAAATCCACCGAAATGTCTTATACCAATTATCTGACCGTACAAAAAAACAAATGAACGCCAAGTTTCTGCTGTTGTTTACATTTTTAAGGGGAGAAAAGAAAAAAAAATCATCTAAGTAATCTGATCACAATGCATCGATTATGATGGATGGTACCCAAATTAAAGGGAATAATAAAATAGAAGAAAATTTGAGTTTTGAGCTGCAAAGGGAACGCAACGTAATGCCAAGTATAGAATATGAAAAAACTAATTTCTATCACAACCCAGCAATTTCACCTTCTCTGCATACCCCTACATCAACTACCATTGTCCCTTTCTTCTTCGTCGGCAATATCCTGCAACAATTTCTTCTCGGTGGCTGCTCATGCATGCAAATCCAAAACACACATGAATTAGTTGTAAACAAGATATATAATTAATGTACTTGTGAAACTTGAAACCATAATTAATTACCTTGTCCCATAAATGTGGGTCAGGTTTCTTGTAAACCTCGATCCTCTTAATTCGTGAGGGATCAGCAATTTTCCAGTCACAATCGGAGTTTGATTCCTGATGTCTGATGTACTCACTAGCTGTACGATTTAAATTGAGATTAAACAAAGCATTGGACAAATAATACACAAAAGGCTTTTGGCAGGGGTGGGTGCTAATGGGTCGCGTGTTGAATGAGAAGTAAACATCTTCGTCTCCGAAATTCCAATCAATAAAGGTTCTGGCCGGGACACTCATTTCTTTTGCTGCAATTATGCCACGGTATATTTGGACTGCGTAGCCCCACGAAACAGATACAGTCCAGCTCCTGGTTTTGTCGTAGCAAATGGACTGTTGAATGAGTCCCGCCGAGTCTAACTTCATGGGAACCATTAGCCGTTTCACGGCTTTTACGCGGTCCATATTTGGGAACACTGGCTCGATCAAATCTAAGTGGTGGAGAGAGAGTAGCGGTGCCACCGGATGAGCCATAAGGATCCCCGAGAGGTCCCCGTATATATCAAGCTGCGTCCCTCAGAATCGCACATACAAGCCGTGTAAGAAGATATAATCTAAGTATGATCAATTGCTGGAAAATAACAATGGTAACATAACCGATCGGAAAACAATAATAATGATTAGCAATTGATTAATAAACTTTTAGATGCATGCACGCCTTTAAATATTTGGTCAAGTCAAACCAACAAGTTTAGCACTACCACAAACGTGTTTACCTTAGAGTAGAGGCATATATATATAGGAGGTATGTGTGGGGGATGGGGCTCCCCTAGTGATGACGACACACGGATATGCTTGCTGATTTATTATAAAGCTGACCATAAGTAATTGTATTTTTGAGTATCTTTAGTATGACGATTGGCTATAAAAATCTCATATCTAATCGCAGAGCTTAAAAGGAACTATTTCCAAGGGGAAAAAGTCACATTAATGGTTCGTCCCTTTTAGATCTATTTACGTATAATAAGTAATTCGTAGGGCTAAATGAAGCAAGAAAAACTGAATCAATGTGTAGAGTGGATGAATGTATGTATATGGCTGCTAAATGTATTGAATTTGAACGGAGAGAATATAAATTTTGACAATAGTATTTCTAAATAAGCAACCAAACAGAAATTGGAAAGCAAAAAACCTGGTGAAATCCTGGGTGTTTGGTGAGAGGAACACCGAGTTCCATCATGCAAGCAAAAATCCTTTCATCAGAGCCGTACAAAGATGGATTTCTATGCAAACATTCATCTTGAATTTTCTCAAGAGCTTTCGCTAAAGCATAACTAATGGCAAACCCACCACCACCAAATCCCATCCCGTAATAAAAAGCTAAATTTTGCAAATGACTCTCCGACGGATAACCAATATAATAGTACTCGTTATGATCATACTTGGACAAAACTCTAGCCACATTATCAAGAAAAAATACTGTATCATCATCTCCCATCACGAACCATCTCACATCATTCAAACCAAGCCTGAAACTCTCCGAAACAATCCTCGATATCCGTATTGCGTCTCGGGAGCCAATTGGGTTCTTGTATTGGAACTTTGATGTGTCGCCTGAGACCCTTATTGGTGGCAAAAGATGATCAATGCTGCTGTTTTTAACAGGTTTGTCTAACCAGACATGTCCTCTTGTTACGTTTGGTCGCCACCATGTTCTGATGTAATTTCTTCTATGTTCCCACGTTGAAGACGAGGCTCCAATGCCAAATACGACGTGTTTTAGGCTCGTTTTATCTTCGGTGTCGTCGGATGATGATTCATGTGGGGGTAACAGCACTTTGTTTCGAAAATGTTGTCGATGAATGCGGATCAAAGGTTCATGATTTGGAGTGTCTGACGAATATAACAAAATTAGTGAGTAAAATACGTACGGAAGAGATACCAAAACGATGAAACAGATCATCGTTTTGGGGAGAGACCAAGAATTTGTATGAGAATTTTTAACCATGTGATCTCTGAAAGGGTTTTCTTGATCTTTTGATGGGCTGCTCATGATTAATCAAAAGCAAACAAAGCGGGAAAAAAATGGGGGCAAAAAAATCTCAGATATGCAAACGTATCAACATTGAAACTGGTGATTTAGGTTTATCAGAATCTAGAACAAGATATTCATCTCATGTGAGAGAGATCAAGTGCTAGACGCCAATGGAGAAATCTTACCCGCCCGCACGAAAGGATATGAATTTTCATCCGATTACAATTTTACTTCATGTAAAACTTGTGATTTACCATAACTGAGAAAGTAATTTTTAAGGGGGAAAAAAAAAAAAAACTGTTCAAGATAGACGAAATGGAGGAGACCAAAAAAAAAAAAAAAAAAAACCCAAGCCCCTCGGGAAGTGTTCACAGCAAAACCGAAATTTCATCACATTTTAGAAGTGCCTTCCGAAAAAGAATGCCAAAACTACTTGTTTGGATACCTTTTATTAATGTATCAAACTGATTAGTTTCTCAGATAAAATTTCCGAAGTATGAAAACTATTATGTGGCAAATTACTAAATATTTTCTGTTTATTATGCTACTTTGTTTATTTATAATATATCGGTCCTAATAAGAATGACACATGTGTTTCTATTTTAACGTTCGTCAATAAATTTTTACAACCGCAGAAGTTTCAATCTGTTGCATTAGTGCAATCAGAGTGTAACGTGTTAACAATCTTCCGAATTTTCTTGAAAAAATTACGTGGTCAACTTCAAGAAACATGTCAACATATTGTAATTTTAATTTATTTTATTCAAATAAAATCATTTTAAAGGGGGAAAAAAGGAGAATAGAAGAAAGTTAATTAAGAAAAACATAGTAATTAAGAATTAGGATGATGAAAAAAAAAGGATCTCGATCCACTTTCTAATAATCTAA
The DNA here is from genome assembly GCA_030449875.1 of Aegle marmelos. Taxonomy (NCBI): domain Eukaryota; kingdom Viridiplantae; phylum Streptophyta; class Magnoliopsida; order Sapindales; family Rutaceae; genus Aegle; species Aegle marmelos. Next base: position 2,328,239 of record JASUUL010000115.1, read on the forward strand.
TAATCATGTAACATTTAACGTGATGGTATCTGAAATTAAGAAGGTGGATTTCTACAAGCTTGGCTTCATTATGAACTGTTTTAAGATGTTAAATTTGGTGGAATCTAGGGAAGCCTTATGATGTTTTTGGGTTGATATATAAGAGACTCGACTCACTTGAACCCCACTTGCTATTAAAGTTGGATAGTGTAACACTCACGTTTATAATGAAAATAAAAGTTAATAATGTATAGTAGATATGACTTTTATGTAGTAATTTTAATAAAAATTTATAATTATGAAAATAAAAGTTAATAATGTGTAGTAGATATGATTTTTAAGTAGTAATTTTGACAAAAATTATAAAGATATTATAGATTTTCATCATAAAAATGAGTGATCAAATCAGCTTATCTTTTAAATTACAATATCTCGATAGTAAAGAGATTCTCTGGCTCAAGCTTCACCTAAGACAACTACGAGCCGAAATTAAAAATTACATCATGTGGCCAAAAACAGACCATGTAATCATACTATGCAAAGTTCTTAATTTTATTTCATATGATGTTGAATTTTGCCTTTACTATAACAAAAGAATGGCACTTTATAAGGGAGAAAGACAACAAAACTGTACTTTACATATTTGGTAAAATGTTATATGTGAAAATATTTTGAATGAAATAATTAGGTGTTATAAGGATAAATCAATATAATTACTTATTTAAAATAGAATCTTGATACAAACGCACGCATAACTCATCCTTTTAGGTAAATTTTGTTGCATAATTTAACAAGTACACTACCTCGTATAGTTAATATAATATTGAGTAGGATATCATCCCATAAAGATTATACATTCTATTTCCCATAAAAATTGTATTTCTTATTAACTACCAAATTCATTCTAGCATAAAAATTAATAATTGAATAAAAAAATTTAGATTAAAAATTAATATAAAATAAAGCCATTAAAAATTATGTAAAAATGCAAGCAATAACAAAAGTCACCAAGATTAAGACACAATGATATTCAACTTCACCAAAACTATTCTAATTTAATTCTCTATCTATGCTATTAAAAACTATCACTTACATTGGCAATTAGTTTTCTTAATTTATTCAATATCCTTTCTCTAATAATATAAAAAATATCTTCACTAATTAACTACTATATCTCTATGTGAATTTTTAAATATGTTACAGTTCATTAAATTCTATGAAAATTCCTAAATAAAACTATATGAATCATATTGGCACATCTTTTTTCTTTCAATTCATGATATCTATTACATAAACTAAAAATGCATAAATCTCATTTTGGTCTAATTATGTACCTTCAAGTGATTCAAATTTCAACCAAATATTTAAAAATGTTAGGCATAATAACAAACACTCAACCATAAAAAAATTAAAAATAATAAAACATTATAAAATTCGATCTTTATAGTTAGGCTATGTCGTTGCCCTAACAATATGAATTAGATCATAAAGGAAGAAGAGAAAAAATCAGTACAGTCTTCGATCAATTTTCCTCTCTCAAACTCTACTCGTGCAATTGCTACTTCTCATTTTAATTCTCCTCTCGGTTTCTCTTCTGTATATAATAATGCTCTGCCTCTAAATCAAAAGAATTAAAAGAAAGCTAAGTCACGCCTTTAAATCCTTAAGGTTATGTTTGAGAGCTCAAATAAATAGTGAGATTGGATTAGATTTTGGGATTAATAAAATTGTTTAATTTAAGGTATGTTTGATTGTTATTGACTAATAGGATAGATCAAAATTTATTTCAAGACTATTAAATTTATCAATCCTTATATTTATATAGGTTTGGCTATGATAAAATTAAGTAAAAAATTCATATCTTCTTTATGACTCTTTTATTTTCCATTTAACCTAATATTTTAGCAAAGATTAAACCAAGCCAACAGACTTTGAGCCCATGCATGCACATGAAGCCCACCAATTCAATTGATTTAATTCAAAACAACAGGGTTACTTTTGTCTTCCACTTGTTAGTTAAATTGGCACGTCAAGATTTATTTTTTAAATCATTAATCTTGTGTCAATTTATTACCCTCAGTGCAATTGATTTATTCTTGATTTTTAAAATATACCTATAATAACAAAACATCAAAATTAAGATAAAACTAATATAATAAAATAATAAAGGCGTAAATTTAAGGTGGGTACTTATTAAAATAATATACAAATTATAAGTACATAAAATTTAATTATTTTTTTCAATTTACCCAAAAGAACTTCGTTTTCAAATGTGTTTTTGTCAATATTTTATCAGTATTTAGTTCTCAATCGCTTTTCATAAAAGTAACACTAATATTTCTATTAGTTAATGCTACCATCTCCTTATGTAGGTCAATGTTATATTTAAAAGAACACAATTAAAGAAACAATAGTACTAATAACAAACTCTTCTGGAAACTCATATGATATGCTATTTGGTTGTCATCTACAGTAGAGACAAAATTATTGTATTTTGTTCCTCGACATGTTTTGCGTTCAATTTTCTTGAGACCAATGTATTATGGGAATGGCATCGAGTAGCAAAACTAGTAAGAATTTTTTTCCCCAGATAATTACAGTGTCCATGTGCAATTTCTATGCGCCAGAATTGAACGTTCAGGAATTGTCATCATACGAAATATCTCCGAACCGAAGATATGGTGACGGAAACGACAGTGTTAATAATTAGAAAGACTTTCATTGCTTTTGTCTACAAATTGCAAGTCCAGAACAATAAGGGGTGCGGGCGTAGTGGGGAAACCTTAAAGTCCACATCAGGCGGTGGGTTGGACGGCCGATCATATAAAGAAATTTCCTTATTATTAATTTTTTATTTGACAAAGAAAAGCGCAGCAAAATAAACATTGAATAAAAATGATGCACAAGGACCATGATCCTTATCGTTCACTGGAGCATGAATATGACAATGTTTATTATTTTGTAGCCACGTTGATTTTGAGGTACTTGACGAATCTAACAGAGTAATCATCATGCAGCTTCTTATCTTTGAAAGTATTAGCAGCTTCTCTAGCCCGTACTCTTATTTTCTCACCTTCCTCAGACAACGTGGCTAGTCTCAGAGCCTTGGCTATCCCATCTCTTGTAAAACTCCCATCACCTTTCCTTTCTACTTGGACAGCCAAATCCTTGTCAACCAGCAGCCTTGCATTCAGAGGCTGATCAATAATGAGTGGTAATACAACAAGAGAGTGCCCAAATTGCAAGGTTTCTATCACCGAACCCCAACCAGCGTGAAACAATGAGCTCCCAATTGATGGATGTCCCAAAATTTCCAATTGTGGTGCCCATCCGATGGACACAATTCCTTTGCCGCGAATTGTGTCGGCAAAACCCACCGGCAAAGCATCAACATCACCAGTGGCCCATTCGGGTTTCCTCAGTGCCCACAAGAATGGCAATCCAGATAGCTCGAGCCCATGCGCGATCTCATAAACTTGATCTTTACTCAGCTTACACTCACTTCCAAACCCAACAAACACAACCGATCTAGGCTTCTGCTCATCAAGCCATTGAAATATCTCGCGGCCCGACCCTGCCCCATAAGATTCAGACGTGGTAGTAGTACTATTACTAATCTGATGACCTCTTGCTTTTGCAGAATCCGGTTCCGGTGTGAGCAACCCTACTGGAATTACTGGCTTCCCGATAAGCTTTTCAAGTAAATTCAAGTATTCACCTTCAAATTCAGGGCAACTACGTATAGCCATAGCTTGACATGAATGGAGAATTTCGGCTGTCCTCTGAGCATCCGTTATCCCCGAGGCATTCATTCCATAGAAAGCAGCATGCGTCCCGATTGCGTCGAACATCCGTAAAGCGACGGAAGATGGAAAGTCAACCCACTCTGGGACTGACGTCAAGCTCTCGGCGGATGGCCTATGTCTTTTCTGACCTTCGCCAACCAAGCATCCTGGGTTCGCTAAAAATTGAAATGTAGCCGCTGAAAAGGCAGAAAACAGCAGGAGAGGGACTCGATACTCTTGTGCAATCTTCCCCGCCCAATGACTCATAACATCAATGATGATCCAATCTACGGACTGTTGAGCAACAAACTGTTTGAAAGGATGCTGCAGGAGATCATATGCTATCTTTAGATACTGGATGTTTTCAGATGGAATGTCCACCGTAGCCTCGGCTTCTTCAGGCAGGAGTAATTTGTTGTCCAACGCAGCTGGAACTGGTAATGGAAACTCAACAAAATCGATTAGGGCAGCTGCTTCTGACTCTGGAGCCAGCTTTGGGAGTCTTTGAATGTTTTTTGGGGTTGATATGAAGGAGACTTTGACTCCAGATTTTGCCAAGGCTATGGAGAGTTGAAAGAAAGGCATCAGGTGACCGAAGGCTGACCATGGAAGCATCACTACGTGTAGTTTTGTCGCCATTTCAGATCATATGCTTCAGGTGAGTCTTGAGAATTTCTTGTTATACTCGCTCGAGAGCTTCTTAATTACAAGTTGCAAGAAAGCATGCATTAAAATATTTTGTATTAGGTAAATGATTGATACATGATATGCACGATTATTGTTAAGTACGCATCATTCAAATCCTCATCGACAGTTTATTTATTTATGATTTTTGTGACCTCTTTTCCATTATAAGTGATAATATTATTGCATGATTGTTATACGGCAGACCCTATGGTGCAGCTTGCGCACCATACAGCCTCTCACGGAAACAGTTTTGTGAGATCCACACGAAACTATTCCTACGAGGGGCTGTATGGTGCAGCTTGCACCATAGAGAGGTCCTTGTTATACATATTGCTCGAAATCATTAGTCATCATCCAACTGAAAGAACAACATAAAAGCTGTTAAAAATAGTCGTGCTGCAGGGACCGAAATTTAAAAACGGGAGGTACATGATTAGCCGTGTGACATCAAATGCATAATTGATAAAAGAAAAACTCATGTGGAATATTGTATGAACAGTACCTCATTTTCTATTTTGATGATATCTTAATGATATTTAAATATCAGTGTTCTTCGAAAATGTCTTTGTCACCTACATGTAAAGCTTGCTGCTTACTCCAAAGCATTATAGAATTATTATTTTATGTTGATATAAGGTGACAAAACATGGATGAGGATGATTTTTTTTTTTATTTGTGCTATTTGTACTCTAAAAATTATTCTCTGGGCTATTAATCTATATATTTATCTATTAGTTCTAAAAATTAAACTTCATTACTTACACTCTATAAAATATAAAAAAAAAATCCTCACTTAAGCTTTTTAAATTAATTATGTTCATTTACTCTATACAGTAAAAAAATGCAGAATTTATTTTAATGTTACTTAAAATATTTAATTATCTAGTTAGATTGTCTATTTCACTAATAAATGTAGAATGATCAACCAAAAAACAGGAGCTGCTAACTAAACCCAATGAGCATAGAAGAAACTAGTGGTGAAACTGAAGGATAATATTTTTGGGTTAATCATAAAAAAAGCTCTTATCAGAAATCATATTAAAATTTTATATTAATTAATTATATCATCACTTCAACTCGTTAGAGTTCATCCCTCTTTCAACTTCAAGCATTCGTCCCTTCAAAACTCTTTGTCAAAGTTTAAGTTTTTAAAATTAAGATCAAAGAAAAATTACAAAAATTAAATAATTTAATTGGTATAGAACAAATATTTCAAGGAATAAGAGAAAAGCATTTGATTTTTTTTAAAAAAAAATCATAACCCACTTCAAAATATATTGCTAGCTTTGCCACCAGAAGAAACACCAAATAATTAAAGTATTATCATGTTCAGATTCAATATCTATTTCAGAAGCCCATTTGGACAAAGAATAAGCTGCTGGTTCTCCATTTATGATCTGAATCGATGTAAAATTTCAACAGGTTACAGTGAACATTAATTACTTTTGAGGACACATTATTATGAGTAAATTAAGTTGCTTTTTAAAGTCTAAATTTTAAATTACCCGTATTTTTAAATTCATCTCTCTTTAATATTTCTTGTTCAACGAATACGATTCTGGAGACATCATAAACCATTTTAGATCTAATTTGTTACGTTTAAGTTTTAATTAAAGCCACCCCTTTAATGTAATTTTCCCACATTTAGTTAATTGAAAAATATTGAGAAATTTATTAGGTGAAGCACACATACAACTAAAAAATACAACTAAAATAAAATTAAAAAATAATAAGATAACAAAATCATATGGGACACTAAAAATTACGTGATTCAACTTTTAGCCTATATCCACGGGCGAAAACAGAATGAAATAATTTTACTAGTGAAAAAGAATTACAAGTATTATAGTATTTGAGTCTACTTCTCAAAACCTCAATACACTCAAATTCTCAAATCACTAAACTCTTTAAAACTCTCTAAATAAATAAAAGAGACTAAAGACTTGAATACAGAAAATGAAGAAATATTGCTGCTTTATATAGGTAAAATTGGATTACCGTGTACTATTATTTTATTTATTTTTTTCTTTCCTTTTTTGGCATGCATAATTTTTTCTTCCTTCTTTTCATTTTTTCTTCTTCCTCTTTTGTTTCTTTCTTCAAATCAATACGATGCCACCAAAAATGGCGGGTTGTGTCGAATGACATTCTCCTACTTGGAGATTAGATTGAGAACCAATCAATCTTCACATGATCCTTTCTGCTTCACTGTTGTCATATTGCTTACGTTTCTCCTAAGTCACAAGAGGATCTACTATATACAAACTTATTAATACTGATTGACTTAGTTAAAACATCTGCTAGGTTTTTCTTAGTATGAATTTTTTGTAAACCCACACTCTCGTCTTCCATTACTTCACGAATGAAGTGATACTGAACCCATATATTCTTTATTCTGGAATGAAAGGTTGGATTCCTTATAATGTGTAAAGCACTCTAACTATCATAAAACAAAGAAAATTTTTTTTTGTTTGTGCCCGAGTTCCTCCAATAACCTTTAAATCCAGATAGCCTCTTTACAAGTTTGAGTAGCTGCCATGCATTCAGCTTCTGTTATAGATAGAGTCACAACGATCTGTAGTTTTGAAACCCAATTTATAGCTCCTCCTACAAGTGTAAACACATAGCCAGTAGTGGATTTCCTTTTATCAAGATCTCCTATAAAATCTAAATCCGCATATCCCCTAACAGCAAATTCTAGTTCTCTATAACGTAATGCAATATTTGAGGTTCATCTGATATATTTCAGAATTCTTTTCATAGCTTTCCAATGTTTTTCACCAAGATTCACTATGTATCGACTGACTGCTCCCACTACTTGTGCAATGTTTGTTCTCGTGCATATCACAGTGAACATCGAACTTCCTACTGTTGATGCAGAAGGTACTCGAGACATCTCCTTCATCTTTGCTTCATTACTAGGATACATACTTGAGGATAATTTAAAATTAATAAGGAGTGAGGTAGAAATTGACTTACAATCATGCATGTTGAAGCGTCGTGGGATTTTCTTTAAGTAATTCTTTTGAGAAAAAAATTTTAAGAAAGGCATTGGGGTCGACCCCGGTAATCAGAAAGGTGGGATACTAGCTAGCCTCTTGACTGAAGCGCCAACCCCCTTCTCTATCTCAATAAATTTACATCCTTAAAATCTTATTTGCTGGTACCAAGTCCTTTATTTCAAACTCCTTAGCCAATTGTGCCTTCAATTCTTAGACTTGATCTTTGTTGAAGTCTGCTACCAACATGTCATTTACATACAACAGTAAAATAATGAAATCATTATCTTCAAACTTATTGTAATATGCACAATGGTCTGAATTAAGTCTGTTGTATCCAAGACTTATAATGAAGAAATCAAATCTCTTATACCAACACCTCGATGCCTATTTGAGACCATATAGAGATTTGTTCAATCTGCAAACCAAATTCTCCTTGCCCTTTTTAACAAAACCTTCTGGTTAGAGCATATAAATTTCTTCTTCAAGTTCTCCATTAAAAAATACAGTTTTTACATCTAATTATTCTATATGTAGGTTAAATGAATTCTAGATGTAGGTTAAATGTAACACACATTGTCAATACTACTCTGATTATTGTGAGTCGAAACACTGGAGAAAATATTTCATTGAAATCAATACCTTCTTTCTGAGCATATCATTTTACCATCAATCTTGCAAGATACCACTCCACTTCATCATTGCCATCATGTTTAATCTTGTAGACCTATTTGTTTCTAATAGCTTTTCTTCCATGTGGTAGTGGTAGAAGTTCCCATGTCTTGTTCTTGTGTGGAGCTTCAATTTCTTACTGTATTGTTGTCATCCACAAAGCAACATTTGAGCTGTTTAAAACTTCATGAAAAGTTGATGGCTCTCCATCCTCTGTTAGAAGAAAGTATACAACATTGATCTCTGTGACATAATCGGAGTGCCATACTGGTGATCATCTTTCTCGAATTGACCGACGAACTTCTACTCAACTGAATCTTGTTCTTTTGCAGTTGATCTTCTACAAAGATAACATCTCTGCTGATGACAATATTATGGGCAGTGGGTCTCACAAACGATACCCTTTTACTCCACCAGCATACCCCAAGAAAATATACCTCTTAGATTTTGGATCCACTTTTATTTTTTCTTGGGTATTGTACATCACGTACACAGGACATCCAAATGCATATAAGTAAGAATAATTTGCTGACTTTCCAGTCCACATCTCTATCGGAGTCTTCAACCCAATTGCTGTTGACGAAGATCGATTAACCATATAATAAGTAACTTTAGCTGCTTCTGCGCAAAATGAGTTAAGTAGACCAGCAGTCCTGAGCATAGCTCTTATTCTTTCTGTAAGAATTCTATTCATCCGCTCAACCACTCCATTTTGTTGAAGAGTGTATGCCACCATAAATTACCTCTGAATACCTTATTGCTTATAGAAAATAAGAAACTCGCCGTCTGTATACTCTCCATCATCATCTGTTCTCAAACACTTTATTCTCTTTCCAAATTCAAGTTCTAATCGTGTTTTATATTGCTTGAATGTTGTAAATACATCTGAATTTTTCTTGACTAGATACACTCAACATCTTCTAAAATAATCATCTATAAAAGTCACCAAGTATTTTGCTCCTCCCGTAGATATATCCGGCGATTCCTAAACATTAGAATGAATTAAATCTAGAATACATTTATTTCTAGTAACAAATCTATTAAACTTTAATCTATACTGCTTACTTGTAACACAATACTCATAAAATGGTAAACTTACCGATTTGAGTCCTGAAAGTAATTTTCGATCATAGAGAATCTTCAAATCTTGTTCTGACATATGCCGAGTCTAAGATGCCACATCATTGTAGAATCTTCTCCATTTGATGCGATACATGCATCAGCTTCCTGCAGTGTCTTCCCTTTAAGCATGAATAGATTACATGATTCGACTTTTAGCCGATATCCACGGATGAAGACAGAAGAAAATAATTTTACAAGTGAAAAAGAATTACAAGTATTATAATATTTAAACTCACTTCCCAAAACCTCAATACACACAAACTCTCAAATCACTAAATTCTTTAAAACTCTCTAAATAAAAAAAAATTAAATAATTAAATAAAAAAATAAAAAAATACCACTTAAAAAATTGAGTTACTGTATATTATTATTATTATTATTATTTTCCTTTTCGGCGTGCACAATTTTCTCTTCCTTCTTTTCATTTTTTCTTCTTCCTCTTTTGTTTCTTTCTTCAAATCAACACAACGCCCCAAAAAAGGGTGGGCCGTGTTGAATGGCACAAAAAAACAATTTTACAGGTAAAGTTCAAATAATGATCGATCTTTAGCAATGAGTTGTCTATTTCCTACAACAATAGATTGGAAATAGTTTTCGAGACAGATTATGCCCACCGGCAGCATGAACTTTTTATTCCGCTGCATGAAGGTTGTTTGCATGCATCAACGACAGCTAATGTATTTTCAAGTGAATTCAAGTATCCTCTCTCAGCCTCGCATGTATTCAGGGCAGGGCAACTGCGGATAGCCAAAGTTGTACATGCGTGTATGGAGAATTAAACGATCCTTTTGAAGATCCGTTAATTATCTCAGATTCCGTACATCCACGCACAATTTCAAGTTAAAAGCCATGGTGCTTAATTAATATCAAATTCCGCCAGTCGGTAATTCGAACAATATTCGAAAAGCTAACGAAGATTGAAAATGAATCCGCTCTGTCTCTGGCATTCAAGCCTGTCTTTAATTTGCAAAACTAATGCAGCTAGCTGCAGAACTAGAACTACACTACATTAAATGCTCTCGCCATTTTCAATCATACGACAGAAGAAGTGAAAGCAAGCTAGCTAGCTAGATTGAAAATAATAACACATAGCATCATCAAATATTGATGATACTGGTTTGAAAGCACCCAAAATCAATTATCATCTTTGCTAGCTATTTGCTCAACATACAATCTCTTCAACAAATATATATGTATTCTTACTACTCCGATCGATCCTAAGCATCCATAATAATGCCATATTTGTTATTTAGTTATGTCAAAAGGTGACATGAGACCAATGAAAGGGTTGTATTGTAGCTGAAAATAATTAATTACAATTAATAATAAAAATAAGAATTAATTGTAGGGTAATTAGTTTAATCACCAGAGGTTCCTCGGCTGTGTGCAGGAGTTTTCATGATTATTAATGTTACTGGTACATCATAGCCTATATTTCTATTTTCTGGAATGGCTAGCGAGGCCAGTCATAATATATTCCAATTTAACGCAGATCGGCCCAGTGCTAGTGATAGGTTGTCGTTTGAAAATTTTGGTCTTTTTTATTTTTTTATTTTTATTTTCTTTTGTGGTAAGGATCGTTTGTTTGTTTGTCTGTTTGTTTGTTTGTTTTTTTAGAAATGATAAGGATAGATTGGCTTGTTAATAACACACTCTTCCATTCTTCTTTCCTAGTTTCATTTATTTTGTCACAGATGAAACTTGAAGCGATATTTTGTTATTTTCTCATTGGCTTAAATTAAAAAATTTTAAATTGTAATTTTCAATCAGTCTCTAAGTAAAGAAATGTTTAAAATGTAAGAACCATGAAAAGAATAATAAATTGCTCTGAATTTGTGCGAATTAATTGGTTAGATAACAAGGGACAAGTAAACAAAAAATAAATTGACCATACGAATCAAAGTTGTTGGAAAATAAAATCTAAGTAAGTTGAAGATGGGTTTATTAGGATACTGTAACTTGATCCATAAATCTTTTCTTCACAAACTCAAACTGAGTCAGCAGTCCGATGAAGCATAGCTTGTAATCTTTTATACTTTTTGGTTAATGGGTGTTTAATGTCTACTAGTTAGTAATAAAAATACCAAAAACCTTTAATTCCATCCCAAACCCAAAAGCGATACAATAATTTTGTCATATATATATATAATCACAGTTTTCTGATAATAGTTCTTCTCACTTAGTGTTTCAATTTTTATTATTTTACAACAAAATCGTTAATTGTGTTTAAAAATTATTAATTTCATAGAAGTATCTTAAAAATTTCAGTCTATTAAGTCAAAAAAATATTATAATGTTTGAAGCAATTTTATCGATTGACAATTTTATATGAAAAATAATTAATTAATAAAATCATCGTCACTTTGTATATAACCAATTTTATATTTTTTTTAAATTTAGACGATTAAATTGTATTTACATAGTTTAGGGCATACGATAGATTTTATTATTTTAACCGTTTGGTAGTAAAAAAAAAATATCAAACAAATTGTAATGCCATCGTTTTATGTTAAAAGAATAAGATGGGAAAATGATGAAATCTGCGACTGAAAATTGTAAAATCAGAATGTGAAGTGCAGAAAAACCAGCGTGTGACCGCAAAAAGGCCATTTCTCCAATAAGACAAATCCCATAGCTAGTGCTGGTAACCAAGAATGGGGGACATGTGAAGGGCACCGCACTTTCTCGTGAATTCGTAGGTGATCTTTAAGCCTTATCGATTGGATGAAGTCATCTCGGACCGTCTGATACAAATTGTCTGGCCGATCTTGATTCATCATCGTTAACCTGATCGGTGAATGTTGAATAAATTATCTACTCTCTTCGCTTTTCATTTTCTGCGTTGTAAAATATCCCCTTCAAAAGAACGGCAGCCGTAGCAGATCAAGATATGATGAGAATTGAATTATTGATAAAAAGGCTCGATGGAGGCCCCACCGGTATTATCAAAATCAAACCCGTGAAGAGTTGAAGTGGGTCGGCACTCGGCAATAGTGGGGTTAGTGCCGCTGCCACAAGCTCACGAGATGTGATAAAATGCGAACTCCAAGAGAGTGAAAGTGAAGTGAGGGGGCCCATCGGCTACTTTCTATCAGAAAACGACAAAATGAAACCACCCACCAACTCACGGGACAACATTTCTCAGTGCCCCCGTCGTAGATTCCCATGTTTGTGCTCTGTTTCTGCAAACTATTTTTCCTAAAGAATTTGTCACAGTAAGTCAATAATGCCCAAAAATTTATATTTTCAGAAAAGTTACGTACACTACCAATTCATATATATATGGTTCACGCTGTATTATAGTTTTTATAACGTACGCTACTCATAATTATTAAATCTCTCGTAATTATAATGTTGTGTGAATTTTATAGTTATGAGTAGCGTTACACAAACTATAAACTGTAACATAGAGATTCCCCTCCATATATACAAATATTTTCTTAAGTTTCATTATGACTGATTGAGAAAAAAAGCCATTACTTGGCTTCAAAGAAGGACAAAAGAAGTTTAAAAAGTGAAGCCAATTTTAACAAATGCAAATTTGTCCTAGCCTATGGCTATATATACAGACACACGCAGGCACCCCATTTGTCTCAGCAACACCACAAAACAACATTCCAAGATCACCTACCTTATCACAACAATGGAGTTGTCGTGGATAAGCCGCCTGAGAAGTCAGGTAAATGCACTAACTCTATTAGCCAACTATTGGTCCTCAGAGCTTCTAATAATATATATATATATATTATATATATATATATATTTTCTTATCTTGTTTAATTTACAGGTGACTAAGTTAGTGCGACTTCTCATAGTGGTGGCATTACTGAGCCAAAGAGGAGCTGAGAGCAGAAAGGCAAGGAGTCTAGACTCTTTTGAGTACAATGCTATAAGCTGTAGAGCACACAGTGCATCAATTACTGATTTTGGAGGGGTTGGTGATGGCAAGACATCGAATACAAAAGCTTTTAAGGACGCTGTCAATCAACTGAGTCAGTACTCTTCTAATGGAGGAGCTCAGCTATATGTTCCTGCTGGGAAATGGCTCACCGGTAGCTTTAACCTTATCAGCCACTTCACTCTTTATCTCCACAAAGATGCTCTTCTTCTGGCTTCCCAGGTTTTGCTAATTATTCTTCTGATAATTATGTGATGTGAGTGTTGATTGCTTATTCTCATTAACGACAAGTTATCACTGGTTTTATTATTAGGATTTGAATGAATGGCCCGTGCTCAAGCCTCTGCCTTCCTACGGTCGAGGGAGGGATGCGGCTGCTGGAAGGTACACAAGTCTCATATTTGGAACCAATCTGACTGATGTTATAGTTACAGGTAATTATGAAACTTTATCGAGTATTATTTAGATCAGATTTCATGTTAATCTTAATCCTTACCAGTAAAATGGATGGAACCTATTTGCTATCAGGGGACAATGGCACGATCGACGGTCAGGGTGCATTTTGGTGGCAGCAATTCCACAAGGGCAAGCTAAAATACACTCGGCCTTACCTGATTGAATTCATGTACTCTGATAGTATCCAAATCTCAAATCTAACGCTCCTGAATTCACCATCATGGAATGTTCATCCTGTTTACAGCAGGTACCCTATATGTAGCCTACATATAATAATACCTGATGTAGTATGATTAATCACTACAATAGGTATTATTATATGATAATATTACAATTCATATTATATGATAATATTATTGATATTTATAATCTGATAATTACTGAGATCAGTTTACATTAAATCTTATATAACACTGATTAAAATTTTATTTTCTCTAATAATATTTGAAGGATATCTAATTCACTCACTTTAACTCACTTTTCAAAAGAAAAAATATTATCTTCACTCATAATTAAAAAAAAAAAATTAAACATTCACAATACTTTTGTAGTTGGTTAATTATATATGGTCAATGTCCGCTAATCATGTAACATTGCATCTCATGGTCATTTATTAATTAATAGGTCAGTCGGAATTCTTTATGATAAAATTACTTTTAAAAATGAATTGCAGTAATATTCTTGTGCAATGGATTACCATCATTGCCCCTGTTACATCTCCAAACACAGATGGAATCAACCCAGGTTTGTGTTTGCTCAACTCTTTAAGCTGAGTCAAATGGTTCAGGAATGGGCTTAAACTCTTAATAAATTCACACGCATCAAATCACTAATTTTTTTTTCCTTCCTTTGAAATAAGATTCTTGCACCAATACTAGAATTGAAGACTGCTACATAGTCTCCGGAGATGATTGTGTTGCAGTAAAAAGCGGATGGGACGAGTATGGGATTGCGTATGGAATGCCCACAAAACAACTAGTCATCAGACGGCTGACATGCATTTCACCATACAGCGCCACCATCGCATTAGGTAGCGAGATGTCAGGTGGGATCCAAGACGTCAGAGCTGAAGACATCAAAGCCATCAATACTGAATCTGGAGTTAGAATCAAAACTGCTGTAGGCAGAGGAGGCTATGTTAAAGACATTTACGTAAAAGGAATGACCATGCACACCATGAAATGGGCCTTTTGGATGACTGGCAATTATGGATCGCATGCTGACAATCACTACGATCCAAAGGCACTGCCCGTGATTCAGGGGATTAATTATAGGGACATTGTCGCGGATAATGTGTCCATGGCTGCTAGATTAGAGGGAATTTCTGGTGACCCATTTACAGGTATTTGCATTGCTAATGCGACAATTGGAATGGCGGCCAAGCATAAGAAAGTACCATGGACTTGTACTGATATTGAGGGGATGACCAGTGGCGTGACTCCTCAACCCTGTGAATTGTTACCTGATCAAGGACCGGAGAGAATATCAGCCTGTGATTTTCCGAGAGAGAGCCTGCCAATCGATACGGTGGAGATGAAAAAGTGTACTTACAGAATTAATTATTTGTGAATTTCGTTTGCTAGTATAAAGCAGTACGACAGTTTCTGTTTCTTTATGGTATGCTACAACAGCTTGAATACTTTAGTCGTTGCCTGTTCAGACTTCAGATTGTTCATCCTCAAATGTAAGCAAAATTCTAATTAAGCCGAAGCATCTAGCTTTCTTTCTAAGATAGTGATAACTCTTTATCTCTGGTCGCTCGTACAAATTTCCTATGGATGGAAGGGTAACTTGCCAGGTGGATGAGATACGAACAATTCGCACTTTCTAGAAAATGAAAATCTGTCCTACGGGCAACAAGAAGTCAACAACTTTAATAAAGTAACCTGAAATGTGATACCTGCTTCGAAAGTCACATACCATATACAATTAATCAACACAAGAACACAATTCTCATCCCCGTATAACTCCTCAGTTTTGCTAAAAGCTAAATATAATGCCGCAACCAGAGATAAGAGAGGGAAAACCGCATCATCAATAAACACAGGTTATAAACACAACTAACCTCAGCTCCTTTATCTACACTGAATAGAAGAACCTGCATCTAAGAAGGGAGCTTATTCTGCTTCAGCTACTTATGTAACAATGATATATTACACACTAGGTTGCCAGGTGATCTAGGAATGAATACTACTCATAAAGATTGTTAATTGAATCTCAATCTGTATTGAATGTTGGTACTGATTTAATATTGGAGGACCCAATGGTCAAATATAGTCTTGTTGCTAATCAGAACCATGAGATAGACTTCATGTACGACACATTATCATGTCAACCTCAATGAGCTGGATCTGGGTTGAATTTTACAGATTCCCTATAGATGAGCTCCTTAATGTTTTCTTCAGTAAATGATGGATGCTCAAAATCAAAACTGAATGGCCTTGGGCAAACAGGCTCCTCATTGATATCATGAAGGGGTGCCAAATATGGGTGGCACAGAGCCTCATCAACTGCAAACCATATGAAGAAAGAGAATCGTCATTGGACGGAAAAGGGAGAGAAAATTGAGTCATAATGTAAGTTGTAAATTATGATAGTCTCGTAGTACTAATTTTTTAAACAATTGGCAGAAGCAGGAATTGCTTGTAGTTATCTTAATTGGATTATCACCAATCCTTATTATACCTGTAATGCGCCTGTTCGGATCAAAGACAAGCATCCTCTCCAGCAAATCGACAGCACCAGGAGATTTGTTTGGAAATCTAGCAGAGAAATTTTGCTTTGGGAATTGTGGAAGCATTCTAACATATCTTCTGGCATTATCACTTCGTAGAAACCCAAGGCTGGTTTCATCAGGTGAACCTATAAGCTATTCGAAAAGAAAAAGAACCTCCAGGTATTAATATCAACACAGACAGAGGAAAGAAAGAAATTTTTCATAAAGATTACTGATATGCAACTGCCAACTACAGTGCTACACCATAGTTTTGCCATGCAAATACTAATCATACCTCTGTGATCAGCCTCAGTTGATGCACATAATCTTTTCCAGGGAACAGGGGTTCTCTGGTCATAATTTCACCAAGTATGCAACCAACTGACCAGATATCAATTGCTGCTGTATACTCTGAACAGTTAAGAAGCAGTTCAGGTGCCCGGTACCAACGAGTAACAACATACTCAGTCATGAAATCTGTTTCTGATGTTGTCCTTGCAAGCCCAAAGTCTCCAATTTTAAGATCACAATTGGCATTAAGAAGCAAATTGCTAGGCTTCAAATCACGATGCAAAACATTTGCTGAGTGTACATATTTCAACCCTCGTAACAGCTGATACAGGAAGTACTGCAAGAGTGGCAGTAAAAGATCAAAAAGAGCTCTGGTTTCTACCTTCTAAATTCTGATACAGAAATAGTATAGCTTAGAAAACACCACATGTCGTCCTGCACTTATTTCATAAAAGTTTGCTGCCTTTCACTATCATAAACCTACAAATAGTACTGAGACCCTGTACACCACTGATATCAAAACGACCACAAGTAATCTCAATAAACAATATTTTTCTGCACAGAAGGAGAATTAAACTAATATCATGCCTACAAATCATTATTTTAAAACTCTCAACCAGGTTGAGATTTTTCTCCACTGAAACACATAAAGGTTGATATTTAAGGGTATGATCAAACTATCAAACTCCAAAAGGGATGATCATCAGAATGAGCAACATTCCCCTGGAGTACAGAAGATGTCAACTATTTGGGGGGTAAAAAAATTGCATCAGTAAGTGTAATCACGAATAGGACTACTGACACAGGAGACAAAGTAGCAATCCCACCTTCAGATGATTGCAAATTTTTAGAGGGGAAAACCACAAAAAGCCAATATTTACAACTGTATATGTTAACCAATGTTTAATTGCATAGATAAAAACAAAATCTTATAAGCCACATTAAAAAGTGCATGATGCCAACCCGACAATGATCATCTGTCAGATCTTGATGGGAACGGATAATTTGATGCAGATCAGTGTCCATCAACTCATAAACTATGTATACATCGTTGAAGGTCTCCCTCTGAGGTGGTCGTATGATGTCTTTGATGGCAATAACCTGCAGTCGATAAAGAGAAAGCAGTAAGCCTAACCCACCAAACTAGAAATCCACCAGCAGAATCTCATGCCATGAACAAATGGCAAACCAGCACCCGTACTGAAACAATGGGCAGTTAACTAAGAGGACTATGCTGATGACATGATGAACATAACAACTTCTAAAATTTACTCAGAGACTCCCTTGTCAATCGAACTCGTGGCAAGAGACAGTGAACATGTAACATACCATGGGGCCAAAGCAAGTCATTTATCCTAGGGACATAGCTCAACTGAAAAGGCATAGATAAACAAAATTAGAAACCTCACTGAACTTACATTTTCATGATCCATGTGACGAAGCAGCTTAATTTCTCGCAAAGTCCTCTTGGCATCAATTCTATTATCAAATGCATTGCCAATTTTCTTAATGGCAACCTCTTCCCGAGTCTCCGAATTCATAGCGGCACTGAAGGAAATGAAAAAATCACATTTTCCTTCACATTGTTGATGACAAAGAGAATCAAGCCAACCAAACAGAATGCATAACATTTATTAATCTCCTCAACTAGCACATCATCACAAATGGATGAAAACTAATTTTTAATTCTAAGTGAGCTAACCACACTAACAATCTACACATGGATGATCATCTATCGAAACACACACAAGCTCTTCATGTCCCTGCGTTAAGATATTGGGCAATTATTGAATCCAACACCATCAACTACATCCTACTGAGCAGTCATACACAGTTGACCTGAAATCTAACTGCATACTACTGCACAGTCATACACAGTTGACCCGAAATCTAACACCAACTATTAATAAGATCATATATGAGCTCTTCACTACTAATACAGTATACATATACTACCAACTACCAAGAGCCAGTCCTGCTGAAGATTTAAACTTTAGATTAACTCATACTAACAATAATAATACCGGTGAAAACAACTGACTATGACGAAACTGAAACTGAAGAGAAAACAGAAATCCCAATAATTTCTTCCAAATTTTCACCCAAAAAAAAAAAAAACCACGAGCGCACCCACACATTCACACGAATTACTCTCAGTCTCAGGTCACAAGAACACGAGTGACATGCATAAATCGAGCTTCTAAGAATAATAATCACAATGAAATAAGAAATACGATCTTCAAGATTAACAAGTCTTAAAATGGAAATCTTACCACACGATACCATAAGCGCCTCTGCCAACGGGGCGTAGAGGAGGGACATACTTTCTAGAAACTTCGAAAAGGTTACCGTACACATTATACTGCACGTAACGTCCCCCATGAGTAGGCACTCCTTTGACAATGGTATGATCACCGGAACCGGAGCTCGACTCTCCTGACATGATCCTGTTGGCCCCGAATACGGTATCCCAATCCGAAACCGATAAAGATTTTTCCTGGAAATTGGAACAAGAAGGAGAACCAATTCTGAGGAAAGAGCTACTAAATTTCAGGAGGGCGTGTCGGTAGGTGGAAAGCGCTTTGACATATTTTCTTTTGAGTGTGTGAACTCGCAAACTTTTGAACTGGAAAAGCCTGGCTAGTCCGTGAACTAATTCAACTTTTGGATTAAATAGTTTTTCCCCTTTTTGGGTTTGAAATTTTAAGTCTTCGAGTTCTAAATAAATTTGTCACCACGCATTATAATTTTTTTTTATTCATATATACAATCAATAATTTGGTGAAATCATTACAATATAATATAGTCTAAAATTTTATTCGATCCACCTATATTATTACAAAAAAATTTACCGTTACCTCATTCAATTAGCCCATGCACTGAAAAAATCAGGTGGCTAAGAGCCCATTGTCACCGATTATTGCTTACCGTAAGCTTTAATTTTCAACATTAATTGTATGTTGAGTTATGCTTAATGATGAAATTTCGTCTTTAATTTCCACAACACGGTTGCAATTTACAGTCAACTCCAAGTTTTATTTAATAGGTAGGGTCAAGTTTCAATATCAATTAGGTGGTGGTTAAGTGAATTAAAAGTCTGATGCATGCCAAGGGAGCCACATTTATTAGTATTTAGTAGTTTATAATAATATGGGCCGCCATTATTGATTCCATGCATGGCGTCTGCAACTTAATTTGAGTTATAGGTTATTTGTGAAGTTGAGCTTTTTGCTCACACCTCAATTTTTTTTATAAAAGTCGGTTCTAGAAGCACGCCATTAAAAATAAAATAAAAAATAAAAAATTAGTTTGAATAATACTTAGAATTTCAAAAAAAAAAAAACCCTTTTTGCATATTCCTCTACTTTTTTGAATAACAACCTTCAATTATGAGCTCTTACTACTTATGCAAACTAGTTCTCCCCCTCCGAATTTTCAACTCCACACAGCACTTTCAAAAAAAAAAAACTCCACATAGTTAAATGAACTGTGGTTAAAAAAAAAAAAAAATCCACAAAACACAAGTTTATTGATAGTCTAAGATATGCTAAAGAAAAAAAAAGTTGACAAAAAACATAGTTGTAGAAGAATATAGAATATATCTAATAAATGAAATCCAACCCCCAAGTGTAAAAGATAAAACTCAGTTAATTAATAATTCAAAAAAAATTATTTTTTGATGCGCAATTTTTTTTTATTTTTTTAATGTTAAGTGTTTTGTAAATTTTTATCTTTAATTAAAACAAAAATAAAAAGAAGAATAAGAAGAAAAGCCAAATTCACTGAAAGAAGTGAACGCCCACAGGGGTATGAACAGTGTTTTAACAGAGAGGAATCGTGTGGCTTCTATGAGGAGTGGTAAAAGCTCAACTCTCTTGTGATACCCTGTCACCCATGGTCTAATCGGATTAATTCATGTGTATCGCAAGTGATTCACACATGTTCATTAAGTCAGCTTCAGGAGACTGAGGTCTGACATTCTCATGCTCCTAGTCCCCAAATCAAAAACCCCTCACAATGATATCATGGTGTTTGCTTTGGCGGAGACTGTTTGAAGAAAAACATATATCAAAGCGCAAAGAAAGTTGGCAGATCTGCTGGGCAGACAACTGTACCTCAAAAGGCCAACAGATTCACTTCACACAGTGCTCTCCATAACAGGCCCAAGAAAAATTTGTGATCCATGATTTTGAAAATGAAATATGGTGAGTAATGCCTTCAGGTTTGGGGAAGTTCCCGGCTTATTAATTTCATGCATCCAAAGCGCTTAAATTTCAGTGATATTGAAGTGACGACACTTCACCCCCACACTAACGCAAACTGCTACCAAATTTTCGCAAAACTCTTTTATCTTCCAATGCTGTTTTCACCCTCACATTCATTAATTCATACGTCCATATAATCAACAGTCGTAGTCAATAGCCATACGCCCTTTTCATTATTATTGTGGTGAGTTTAAAAATTAAAAAATAAAAAAAGTAAACCAAAAGAAAAAAAAAAAAGTAACGCATTCATAAGACACTTGCCTAGAAAAGTTGGGTTGTCTTGGCTATGCATACACAGCAATTTGCAATAAGTTTGAAAGAGAGCTAGCTTACGAAACCACTGCATGAAGAACCACTATTTAGTTTCACAAGCCATTAAAACATCAATAATATGAAGAGAACCAACCACTGTCATGCTAGCTTCCAATAAAGGAAGTCAGAATGCAATGCTACTCACTGAATATATGAACACACCACAAGAAGAGAAACTTCCTCTCGGATTACTGCAAACTGATAAGGAAATTCCTTTGCCAGAACACCCAATCAAGGAGAGACAGAGAGAGACAGAGAGAGAGAGAGAGGGCATGACTAGCCACGGTGGAAGTGAACATTCAAAATTCTATTCAATATGCTTAGTTGATAGGTATATTAGTTCATCAAAATTTAAGCTGGGCACCAGAAAGAATTATATCTGCAAATCCATTTCATTTCCAATAAATGGTACACTCTAGCAGATATTGGAATGCCATCAATACTCCCGATGATGGAACACTTACCCATGTCTCCAGCGTCTGTCAAGTGAAAAACCACCTCAGACAGAAGCAATTATCAACAAATTAAAATTAATGGTGCTAGATATGATAACAAGAACATTTATGCAAACAGTACAATTCCTGTTTATGTAATCTTGGCATTACGCGGCACAAAGTACATTTACAGACAGGAAAAATAGTAGTATGACACACCTTACAACTCAGACCACACGGAATACTAGTTGGTATATTTCTATCAATCAGAGAATAGAAAAACCCATACCTATACCACTTGCATACAGCAAATTTTAGTTCATTCATCAATATTCACCTCCTGACAGGTTCTACATTCCTCCCTACCACTATGTCAGGGACAGTACCAGTTTCTCTGAGATTACAAAGCAAAGCATCACGCCCACTCAAAACTATTTTGAAAAAGCCATCCACTGCCTTCGTAAGATGATCTAGCCCTTGAGAAAGATCATCTGCCCTGTTTCCCAAATCCAAAACAGTTTTCTGGAGCAGTTCCTCTTCAAGAGTGTCAACCTCCTTTTCAATCACCTCACACAATTTCTCAATGCTCACATCAACAGCCTCTAGTTCGTTCAAAACTGTAGCTCTTCCAGAGGATAACACGTTCCTAACTTCAGCATTTACATTAGCTTGCAAGGCAGAAAATGCTGGTGCCCAAGGCAATGTGTCGGAAACGTTCAGTTCTAACAAATTCTTGGCTGATCCAGAGAAGGCTGCAGCAAAAATACTACAAACAAATACAGTCACCACTTTAACCCCATACATTGCGCGCATCAAAACCTTCCCTTTGGCTGAGTTCTTAACCTTGGGCAAATCCAAAGAAGCCACCAGATTGTCCAAGATTGAACGACAGCTCTCAACTCTGGGGGTCTTTGAAATAATGTGCTTCCTCCAGTTATCAAGGGAAGAACGGGCTCGCCCAAACTGTGTTGGAGAGGGAGAATCCAAAGTGTGCAAGACACACTGAAGCAATAGGTGGCCTTGGCTGACCTTTGTGAGAACAGAGCTAAAAGCAATGCATATATCGAGCAAGTTTACACTGATTTCTAAGTACACATCTATCCATTTCTCATCCCAGTCACTTACAGGAAGTTCCAACTCAGTTATAAGATCTTTTATGACATTGTGAGTCTCACAAAGTGACTCCATTGCCAGTCTCATCCATGATAAGTTGAGGATATTATCCTTGTCTTTCGGCATAAGTTTTCTTAGCCTCTCTGCCAAAGCCTCCTCAAAATCAGCCAAGAGAGATACAAGCCTGGGAGACAAACGAGAACCCTTGGGGGACATCATCCGAAAAGGATTTCCAAATGGGAAGAAAGGACGGTGTGGATCCTGAGGGCGACTCATTTTGATGGATTTGCTGCAAAGAAGTTTCAAGGAAGAAAGTTAATCAGACAACATATTGCAACATAATCTTTTGTTTTTTGCTTTTTTTTTTCTTTTTTTTGGGGGGGGGGGGGGAGGGGGAAGAATTTATTACACAATACAATATGATATCAACGACTCATAAGAAAATTTCTATTACACATATTTGTTAGCAGGCATTCAAACAGCTCTAGTCAAACATAAAACTTAATTTATCATTACGAGCTTTATCATGTGGAAATGGAGGTCAAAATCAATTTGGCAAAAGTTTTATCCCTGACCATCCAGTTAGTAGCCAAGAGAAGGTCAAAGAATTAGATGCATGGTAAGGGGGCATTAAACAAAACAAATTCTTTGTAAACTCTTACAATATTTTGGCAATTTAGGGGAACACTTGGCTTCTGATCAATAAAAAATAGGAAACATAAAGGTAAACAATTTGTTTATTTCACATACACTGCCATCGCAAATCAAAAGACTGTAAACGTAAAGTCAATGCACTGCATAATTTCCATTTGTCCACCTTAAACTATTTGCATCAATTTTTAAAACAAAAAAAAAATCCAACAAAAAGATCTAAAAAAAAATAAAATTAGATCTTTCCACAAGAAACATGGCATCGACTAATTAGGAATTAATTTTCAGAACTCCAAAAGCCCTAGGACACAATCGTGCATAATATAAAGCTTCTTGTTCAATTCATGCTTCCTTTCTCAATCAAAAGTCAAACCCTAGACCTTAATCATACACATAATAAAGAAAATAAATTAATTATGGTAGATATCTTACCTTCACAATAGATCGACGATCGAAAAACCGATTAGCCGATTAAATCGAAATACTTACAAGGAATTGATGGCAGACTATAACTAAAAACTAAACCTAATTTCTACGTCTCTGATAAATCAAAAGAAAGAATCAGAGAAAAATAAAATAGCCTCTCTTCTCACAAAGATTAGAGAAAAGAAACACAAAAAAGACGATAAAAATCGTACCTGAATCAATATTCGAAAGTCTTAGGAAATTTCGCAGACGCGTTAGAGACTCTTGCGCCCTTGATTTTTTTGGGGATGGGGTATTTTGTTTTGACGTTGAAGGCGCAGGGCGCGGGATGGAGTCACTCGCTGTTACGGAAAATTTTGTGACAGATGGACACGTGCAGTCTGACGAATGGGCCATTAGCACAACGGATACCTTTTACTTAAAACTTTTTATTTTTTTGATTTATTGAAGCCAAAATATATCGCATTTTTTATTACGTTTCGTTTCGTCAATGCTTATTCAGCCAAGCACGGCTCGTTATCTTTTTGTTGAAAGACCGACAACAGTAACCGCTGTGACTTGTGAGAAGAGAAGTCATCCGCATGGTGCGTGAGCCACGTGTGACGGATGGTTCAAAAAATGGGACAGGCCTTGACGGCGGCCATACCCTTATACTTTTCTGAGTTTGATTGTACTTTACGAACTCTCTAGAGCAACCTTTAAGTGGGCCTCATATCTGGGCTGAAGTTTCATAACAGGAGCTCTTTGAATTATAATTTATTATAACTTATTTTTTTCATATATTATAATATTATAAAATTTATATAATATTATATTATATAAAAAGAGTAAATTATAATAAATTATAATTTAATATTTATCTTTGTATAATTAAAGAATGAATAAATTAATTAATTTCGAACTTAATCATAAATAAATTGAATTAAAATTTTATTAATTTAAATTTGATTCATTTATTAAATGAATATTTGATTTGATCCGTTTAATAGAATTAATAAATTAATACAATTGAATCCAAAATTATTTATTATTCATTTATATTTACGAATCCAAATTTATAACGAATCAAATCGAATCTCAATTTGTTTACAATTCGTTTAAAAAATATAATTAATAAATAAAATTAATTAAAATAAAATATAAAAAAGTCACAAAATTTAATATCCTATAAAATAAAAATAATTCAAACCATATTCTAAAATTAAAATTCATAAAATAACATTATTGAATTTTAAATTTTAAAAAATTTTAAATAAATTTAAGGAAAAAATAATTTAATTAAACGAATAATAAACAAATTTTAAATGAATAGAATATATTCAATTCATCTGTGACTCATTTATTAAATAAATTCTAAACGAAGAAATGCACCAATATCTTCAAACTCGGATTTAATTCGTTTAACTAACGAATTGAATTGAATTCATTAATTTATTAAATGAATCAATTTTTTAAATCTAAATTTATTTAATTCACATCGAATCGAATTGAATAAACAAATTCTAACCTAAATTGTCATCCCTACTTGTTAGTAGTCCAATGACCTATTTTCGTTTTAATTACAGTGTTCGTATGGAGAGTTGAATAATTGACACCCCTTCAAAATCCTTTTAAAATACCTTTTGAAATTTTATAATTTTAACATTCGTTGAAACTGTTGCTTTGCACCAAAATGTCTCATTAAAATAAAAAGGAAAAAATGCCAATGACGAAAAAAAATGATTTAGGGATATAGATTCTTATTTTTTGGGGGGAAAAGATTCTTATTTTTTTATACTTAGACTATTTATTTCATTTTATTTTTTACCATTAGGTGCCTTTTAAATTTGTTTTTGTTATCAGGAGGGAACTTAATACAGAGGGACGTGGGTTGTGTCCCCAGTAAAAAAATTTAGAACAAAAATTAACATGTAAATGTTATATACTAAATTACAATAGAAGTTATTTTTTAACTGATACTGTGTCTTAGTTTTTACTATAAATGGTCTAATTAATCACTCAAGTACTTCCAAACTCTTATACATTTATTATAATTTTGTTACACTTCATCTTTCCTCGTAAGCAGTAACAAAAAATAATTCTATTCTCTAGCTTAATATTCAATTCCTCAACTCATCTTAAATCTGTTGTTTTTCTACTCCTTGACAATAATATCTTATTACTTGGACCATTTCATTAACTTTTAAACTAATTATTTTGTTCAATTTTTTTAAGGTTTGAATTGGGGTTAAAAACCTCTCCCTCTAAACACCAATATTTTCTCATATTATAACTTAAACTCAAGTGAAGATGGACGCAATACGTTTTTACAGTCAATTAAACTACAGGGTAACTAATATTTTGTTTTGAGTAATGATACAATTATAAATTTTTATATAAATTGATATTATATTCACTAATTAGTTGAATGAAAACATAAAATAATTAAAACAAATTATGTGGGTGAAAAAAATATATAATTCAATCAATTAAATCATGTCACATAATTTATATAAAAAAAATTTATACAATAATTTATAATTATATCATTGTTCGTATCTTTATAATAAATTTATCTCAGATTTTTTTTTTCATCGTCTGCCTCTGCTAGTTATAATCTGCAATCTCCACTCTCTTTCTTCAGCTTCTTTAATGCTTTCTCCAGATCAATCAGCCTTGTTACCGTCAATTTGTGTTTGTTCATTATGTCCGCGGGATCAATTTTGCAGCTACTAATCTGAATTCTTTTTGCTTTTTATTTTCCATTGGTACTTCTAAAATAATGATGGCGATCGTTGAAAAGAAATTTTGCAGATTTCCTAACTGAACTCGGCATCCATGAATAATAAACAATTAATAGCTATGCACTAAAATGACAAAAATTTGGCAAGTTTTATATATTGCGAGCTGTACCTTTTATATATGGATATATAGGGAGGGAGAGGTTAAGTTACGATTCGTTGTAACTTTCTGTTGATTTCATTGTACATGCTGAGAAGCGTAAATTGTAACTTAGTAGTCTCCGTAAAGAAAGGACTTTGATAAAGACTTGGAAATAGTATTTTAATAAAAAAAAATTAAATTCTTGGATTACTAGAACTTTAAAAATGGGAAAAAGAGCTACCTATATTTTACCAAAATCTGCGAGGAAGGGGAACAAAAAATGCCCGGTAATATGGGGTTTGAATGATAAAAAAAAAAAAAATTAAAGATTGAGGAATAGTTTTATTAAGGTACATATGGTTATTAAGATGCGTGTTATGAGAGACTTTATTTATGAGTAGCAAGGGTAATAGGTTTTAAAAAAAATTTTAAGGGTGTCAATAGTAGGCCCCAAACATTAAATTAGGATGTAGGGATGATAAAATCCTCTATCAATTTATGATTCTATAAGACTCTACTCTAAATGAAGAAAATTTTAAATAATTTTTGGTGCATAGAGTGAAAAATGAGTAAAAAATAATTTCTAAATTATTAATTGGGTAGGGTTTAATTTTGTACTCCCCACCATATTCTCATAATCTATAAATATTTTTTAATTTTTATTTAATAATTTTTATTTTATTAATTACAATATTAATAAATATATATTTTTTTTAATTTTACTTGATATAAATGAGGTATAACTAAAAGAAAATTTTACAATATAAATTTTATTCAACCTTAAACTATTATTATATTTTATTTTCTCTCTTAAGATACTGCTCTCTTTAAACATTTTTTAATTTTAATAGTGTTTTAAGATATTTTTCAAATATTTAAAATTTTTTAAATAATTTAGATGCTTTATAATTTAGTAATGATTTTATTTAATTTTTAATTTATTGAAATTATATATTCTTATTATAAAATAAATAAATGGAGAATGGGTTGAAAATGGGAAAATTATTTTTCTCCATATGAGAATTCTCTATCCCCACCACATTCTACTAAATTTATTGAAAAACGAAATGGAGAATAAATATAAAATTTTTAATAAAGTAGAGAATGGGATAAGCCTCTACACCTTTATCCTAGTCCATTGACATTCATATTAGGGTGCGTTTGATATTATTTTTTAATTTATATTTTTTAGATTCTTTTTAGAAAAGAAAAATAATGTTTTTTGTGTGATATCTTCAAAATGAAAATATCGTTTGGTAGTTTGTTTTCAATACAATAAATAAAAATGCAAACAACAAAACTGTGTTTGATTATTTGTATGGAAATTTTCAGTGAAAGAGAGTAGGAGAATTATTTTACTAATTAAGATTTTTTTAATAATGACATTATATTTTGTGAGTTTATGCTATAATTATCGAAATTTGCGATCCATCATATTTATATATGCTAATAAAACATGCGTCAACCTATATATATCTATTTATGCAAAAGAGTTTAAGATAGAAGATGTATATCATCCTATTATTCTAAAACGTAACTTACCATCAAAAAATTTAAAACGTTAATGTATCTTAAAACACAATATAAAAGTTATATTAAATTACATGAAATCAAGTATTTTGCATGTTTCAATTTGAAATAATTTTTTTATTTGGTACATATCAATTTTGTTAGAGAATACAAAATTAATTAATTTATTAGCATATATTTTATATTAATTTAGTTATGGCATGGATGTAGTTTTTTTTAACCTAATAATTACAATTTTAGTAAACCGTTTCAATTACCTAGAATAATAACTAATATAAAAGAAAAAAATGTGTTGGAAAAGGAGTCTAGCCCAACGAGAAGCCTTCAGTTTATCACTTGATATATTATTGGAAATTAAAACTTCAATAAAATAATATAAAGCATCACTCATCCCCGCGGTGAGACCCATGCAAAATAAATAGCGAAGAAATCATAAAGATTTTTTTTTTTCATTTCTTCAACAAAAAGTGAACAACGAAAATATCTCGTTCTCATTGAAATTCGTAATGGTGCGGAAACAAGAGCTGCCAGACATATTTTCTTAATATTTGTTCTTGAAAAATGAAAAACAGTGAACGAAAAATATTACCAAAAAGCCCTTTAGTTTCCTCATGTTTCTCAGCATTGTTTGGACGACTGTAAGTAAACTAACCTCCCAAAACAAAACTGACCATTGACACCTATTTAAATATATCTTAAAAACTCTTTTTCTTGGTATACCCTCTTAAAAGGAGTTTGTTATCTTATATTATTAAGATTTTGATAAGTTATAATTGTAATTTATAGTCTGTCCAAAAATAACGTAAACAGTGAACACTGATTATATTGCTTATGTGACTTTTGGACAGATTGTAAGTTACAGCAACAATAACTTAGCAGCTCCCATATTATTATATAAGATACATAACTCTTTTATAACTTGATAAAAATCCAATAATTATATAAATATAAGATAATAAAATTATGTTATTTCTATAATAATTAAATTTTTGTTAAGTAATTGTGTAAGAGTTATGTACCTCACATTATTATATAAAATAACCAAAGTCCTCTTAAAATTATATAAAGATTATTAATTTTTACGTATAAAGATTCATCATTACGTTGTTCTTCCTATATCCCTAAAGCACTTGCTTCTGTATCCAGGTATTAAATCATCCAAAACCAATTTGGTTTGGACTCTTCAATTTCAATGTGACTCCTACACCAAAGCCACCCAACAACAGCTCAACAATCGAATCACTCGCCCTGATAGTATAACAATCCAGTTGTCAGTTGCCTGCAAGTGAGAGACCATTTTCTTATTCATGATCGGACTTGTTGAAGTAATTTTACAATTCTCTTGTACCAATTTTCATTATATATACTGCCTCAAGAAGTAAAGATCGATAGTGGAATCACTTCCAGATTCAATTACATGATTGTTTGTGATCTTCTTATACCAATTTCGGTCTAAGATTGCCTCAAGTCTCCATGTCCCGCAAATCTTGTTTGTATTAAAGCAACCACCCAAAACCAGTGCCTGTTTGATTTTCAATATATATATATATTTGCAGCCGTTAGATTGAACAATAAACTATCCAACGGCTCTGTCAAATCGAGACAAAAAGTGTGGTATGGTACGACCAGTGTAAGATAGGAGGATCCTTAGATTTATTTGTTTAATTTTTTTTTTCTTGGTTCAGATGCAGCTTGCAAATAAAAACCTTCATCATACACGGAAACAACCATCTGAAAAAGGTGTCAACATGCTTTTCCTTATCAAAGTGTAAAAATGAAGGGAATGAAAGACCTCACCCACAACATTATGCACTTTTTCCATATAAGGCCCAAAAAATTATTAATGAAAGTTTGTGAATAAACTAAAAACAACTAACTACTAGTTAGGCAAGAAACAAATTTGAAATACATCAAGAACCAATTTGATATTACGATGATGAAAAGCTAAAGCTATTGTGAGAAAAAAAACTTATAATTATAAAATAAGAGTTAATATTAATAATTTTATCAAAATTATTAATGATATTATAAGTTACTAAACATATAATAAAATTTTTATCATAAAAGTATAAAATCAAATCAATTTAATTTAATTTTTAAACTGTAATACTTAGCGATTTATTAAATAATATAATATTATAATTATTAAATTATAATTGTCCCACTTTAATTTT
This sequence comes from Aegle marmelos, assembly GCA_030449875.1. NCBI lineage: Eukaryota > Viridiplantae > Streptophyta > Magnoliopsida > Sapindales > Rutaceae > Aegle > Aegle marmelos. The sequence goes on from JASUUL010000115.1 coordinate 2,358,611, forward strand.
AACGGAGTTCAAATATGATGAAGTGTAAGTAAGAAGCAACCAATAAGCTTTAAAGAATAGTTTATTATTGTTAGGACTCAAGCCCAAATTAGTATTGAGTTAAAGTGACGGAGCTATTTAAAAATAATTAACAGTATATGATAAATATGATATTTAAATATAATTTTGAAAAAACAACAAAAGCATTATAAGCTTTTGAACGATAAAATCATCAAGAAGAACTTGTTTGCTAAATATTTAAAAGTACTGTAACAAGGACAGCTATAACTGCCCAACGACAAAGGAAAGCTAACGGGTTTAAGTCGGTAAGACTGCCAATGGCTAAGTGGAACCGGAGCTTTCAGAACAGAATACGGAGACAGACGGGTCCAAACACAAAACACAAACAACCGGCTTGCTTCAGTTCCACTCTGCCGAAGGCAATACTTTTGATAGTGATTAAATCATAAGGCAAGACCCGTTCCAATATCTGATTTGGGCAGCACAGCTGGCAACTGGTCCAATTGGGATGAGCAAAACTACATCCAAATGCAGATGTTTCATTCTATATTAGCTGGTTACAGGTCTATTTCACAGCGCCGTCTCAGTTCGGAGTTGGTCCGGATGCTGGATGTTAACCAAGTAAATTCCAGCAAAGTAGCTGGCATATGGGGCCATCACCTATTGTCACCAGTTTCTAGAGGTTGGCAGTGAGTGATGCCAACAAGTCTAAACACTGAAGCATGATGCCAAGTAATGGAGATCTAGATGTGAAATTGAAGGATTATACAATCAAGCTGAATAGGTAGGTAAAATCTCAATATATATATATATATATATATATATATTTTTTTTTTTTTTTTGGGGGGGGGAACAATACTACTTATGTTTGTTCTTTGTAAAATGACAGAAAAACTGCTAAAACAGCTTTTGTTTGTCAAGCAAACATATTGAACATTAATTACACAGTTCCCATAAGAATGATTGAATGAATTCTTTAAATTATACAAAATGCATCCCAATTTGAGGAATGTAAAACTAAAAATATATATATATATATATATATTATACATTAAATAATTTGCAAATCATAGGTATCTTTGATTTTAAGGTACGCAAAGAAAACTAACTAATAGAGGAAGAAAAGCAAACTTTCCAAAGTCGAGAGGATAATAATTAATCACCTAATTTTCTGCCGGTGCTATCTCCACATGGTTGGATGATGATTGTTCCTACTGCTATCACCTTCACTTGTATCACAAGCCCCTTCACCCAATTGTTTATCACCTACTTTTCTTGAATAATCACGATTCTCTTCACCATGTGAGTTTGAAGGTTCTCTTCCGATTCGACGTTCCTGCGAAATGAAGCACAAAATTAGTTAAATTGCGTAGAAATAAAGCCACTAACAGAGAATTTTTCTTTCTTTTTGGTATTTTATGTTACATGATAAATCATGATGAGAATTAGTGCATACATCACGAAATAACAAGTCATCTGCCTCAAGCATGTGTATTACATGCCCCATTTTGGGCCTCTTTGTTGCGTCAGGATCCACACATCGCAGAGCAACCAACAGAACACGTTTAAGTGCTTTAGAAGCAGGCATCTTGGACAGTTTAGGATCAACTACATCCTCAGATTTTCGATTCCCAACCATGGTTTTTAACCAATCAACCAAATTCACCTGCAATTATTTGGTTATTTCCAATACTCGTCCAGCGACAAAAAGGAACATAATAAATGGGTATAATGAGGACAATGTTTATATTAATGCTAACCTCTCCTTGTGGTCGACTATAATCAACAGGGTTTCTCCCAGTAATTATCTCCATTATAAGTATACCAAAACTATAAACATCACTCTTCTCATTCAGCATCCCAGTGCATGCATACTCTGGTGCAACGTAACTGCAAAAATCAACAAAAAATGATTTATGGTTGGTTCTTTAAAGAATCAAAGCTGCTTAATGCATTATATCATACTGGAGTTGTATCTGATTGACAGAAGAATATATAACAGATTAAACAAAGGCGAGACTTGAACAATGAAACAAGCATACCCAAACGTTCCCATCACACGGGTTGTTACATAACTCCTTTCTGAACATAAAAGCTTAGCAAGCCCAAAATCAGAAACCCTAGCATTCCATTGGCGATCAAGTAGTATGTTACTGGATTTTACATCCCGATGGACAACCTTTGGTTCAAGACCCTCATGAAGGTAGGCCAGTCTGTAAGAAATTACAATAAATTAAAATTCAGAAAACAAACCCCTTCGGGTGGCGATTGAATGCAGCATCTCAGTCACATGGGTAGAATCAAATTGAGAACATAATATTACAGTACCCTTTAGCTGTTCCCAGTATGATGTTCATCCGAATATCCCATGTTAGTGGGCTGAAATCCCCAACATCCCCATGAAGCCATTGATCCAAATTGCCATTGTCAACATACTCATACACAAGCATCCTACAAAACAAAACCAAGAAACAAGTTACGTCTCTGAATATTCAACAAAAGCCACAACCTCAACCAAAAATCTGGGCGGGCCATAAATTAAATCAATTATCCATACCTATATGCACCCTCAACACAGTATCCAAGCAATCTAACTAGATTCTTGTGTCGAACACGTCCAATTGCTTCCACCTCAACTTTAAATTCCTTCTCAGCCTGACCCCTGATAATATATCCATCTACCGTCAGCAGACATAAATAGTTTGAATGCAGCTTAAATTAGTTGAAGAGGTCCAATGGTACTCAAATAGTCTAAATATGCGACAGTTCTCCAGTCTACAGTATCAATTCAGGCGTTTGTTATGAACAAGTATTTTTTTCTTTTTATTTTTCTAAAAGTAGGCAAGTTTACAGCACAAATTCTGCAACTAACATAAGACAGGATTAACAAACAACAAAAACAGGATTGAGCATAAACCAGAACGATCACAGAAAAAGAATTTGATAACTAAATATAACATAAAATTATACATTCCTTCCTTTTTTTTTTCCATGCAAATAAACATAGATCAGAAGCAGAAAACCTATTTCGGAAAAATAATAATAGTACCTGTTATTTAATAAATTTTTGACAGCAACTTTAGTACCATCACTCAAAATCCCACGATAGACAATCCCATAACCACCTTCACCAATGACATTCTCTTCACACAGCCCGCTGGTAGCAGCTTCAAGCTCTCTCAACGTATACCACCGGCCCCACCCAAGATGCGAAACTTCGGGCCCCACGCTGCCGCTTCCAAAGGACGCCGTCTCACACGCACTCCCCGTTCCTCTACTCTCCCCACTCGACGCCCTGTCAGAAAACACCACGCGGTGCTCGATCTTCCCGATGTCTACTTGAATCTCCGGAACAGGAGCCGGATGGTGCACGATTTCCTGAATTTCCTTGGAGATTGGCGGCGTGTTAAGGATTTGTTTAGATTGTCGTTGTTGTTGAAGGTGATTATGTTTTTTCCGGCGTGAGGTTAAGCAGAGAGACAGCAGAAAGAGAGTGAGAACGATTAGTGAACCGAGTAAGATTCCGATTACGACCCAAAGCCGAAGCCCGAAAATTGATGTCCGCTTTGACAGCTCCGTGTTCACAAATGCGGCGTCGTACATAGACATATTTGTTTCCGTTTATTTGAATGAAGAAACTGAAAATGAATTAGAGGCTTTCAGGCATGGCTCCGAGTGAAAGAGCTGTGTGTTCGTATTGAATGATGGAGAGAGAGAGAATTATGACGCTGAGGCAAGAGGAGAGTTTCGTTTGTTCTGGTTGTTGTCGAGTATAAATGAGCTGTCTGGTTCTGTCTAGCTGGAGTTCTGTAAAATGTTAAAACTTAAAAAAGTGCCGTTGGATACGCTATTCTGACGTCTATGTCCTGTCCGTGACTGTGACTCTGTGAGTATGTGCTTCGATTTCTACTTCGTAATGGAGTTTAGGGCCCACGCCCACAATCTCCATTTGACGGTAACGGCGACCTTTAAATCTCATGAATTAATGAATCATGTGAACTTTCTTACAGTGCCTTTGTTCGTTGGATTGGAGTATTAGAATTTAAAATAAAAATAATTAATAGTTATTTTAATAAAAATAAAAATAAAAAATATATATTTTTAAAATTAAAGAATGAAAATTTGATTCTATAAGTGGTAAAAATTAAGTTTTTTAAAATTTTTATTTTATTTATCTAAATTTATAATTTTATTTTTATTCTTAAATAAAATATTATTATTGTTGTTATTGTTATTTTTTAATTAATAATAATAATAATAATTCCGAATAATAATAATTATACTAAATTTATCATTTTAATAATTTATCACTATTCATTTTAATTTTAAAATAAAAATAAATATATTAATAATAATATAATTTATCCAAATTTTATTTTATATAATTAAAATAAATAATTTTATTTTAATTTTTATTTCTTATTTCAATTCTAATCCGGTTTAATTTTAATTCATTCCAATTCTTTAATAAACATACCATTAACTCTCTCATGGTGGCATGGATAATCCCTGGCGTTGGCACTCGTTATACGCCGTTAGGGCGACAGTTGGAATTCCACGGTGAGATCACAGAAACCAGAGGTTCCGCCAGGTGGTGATAGTGACACTGAAATCATACTGGATGTGTCATGTGTGGGGAGTGGGATCCACAGGGGAGACTTCGGAAAGAGCTACTCAACTTCATAAGCAAGGTCCTTTCGCCTTTGCTTAATTATTTGTTTTTTCGATTCAATCCATTTGATCTGCGACTGTCGCTGAGATTATCCACTGTTGCCACTATATTTGCAAATTGCGCGAGTGCGAGACGGTGACTTAGAATCTTATATGATATTCTATTGGATCAAGACAAGAAAACAAAAGGTAGTTTGATTGGAATGCCCTCACACGGCATTATGGAAGTGTACAGAATTTGATAAATGCTTGGTCCCTCTGACAGTTGTGCTTTCTTGAAGCTTTTGGTAACTTGTGATTCTTCTCCTCCTTCCCGTCACTCTCTTTTTCATTAGACTAAAGTAAAACCAATGCTACGCCAAACAAGTCTTTATGAAACGTAAAGAAGAAAGCTCAACTGTTTTAACGACAATTCCAATTCTCATCGTTCTGAAGAAGGAATTCACATGGCCAGTGAAGACAAAAATTCGATGGACCCGCTCTACTTCCACAGACGACATCCGATTCGTTTAATAATAATAATTAGCGGCAGGAATTGATTTTTTTTTTTAAGTTAAAAAAAAAAATGTTATACAAGTGGTATATCCCCCTCGCTGAAAGAAACACGATCAGCACCGATGACAGATTTTAAATCCCACGACCATGATGAGCTCATGCATTCACAAAGTTCTTAATTACTTCCCCTTAACTTCCTCTTTTAGCTCAATTAAACAAAGTGCTTGACTGAGACTTAAGATACAAAGTGCTTTTTGTACCTGATTGTAAAGGAATGTAAACTCCAAAAGAACTCATCGGAAACTAATATTACAGCTGCCGCTCTGTCATCATTTTGGTTATCTTCATCTAATGTAATAAAGTGAACTAAAACTTAGGATGGCCATCCCTGTTTGCCTAAATCATTCTTCTTTCTTATCAGGTTCATCAATTGCCGCCAGTCGCTCTACAAGGGGGGGATGAGAATAGTGATAAGCTGAGTACCAAGGATCCGTATTCATAGCTGACAAATTTTCTTCCTGAAAAACCAACAAAGTTCCCATCAGTGAAGCCAGAATTTCCTGTCTGTAGCATTTTATTGTAGTTCTAATGAGTAAAGAGAACCCATGACTATACACAAACAAAAAGGAAGTGATACAATAAGGCCTTGCAACACCCATGTCAGTCAGTTAAAAGCATGTAGTGTATTATCAAACTGACTTATTGACTTATGCTCTGTTTCAGAGCACAGTCAAAGGAGGAAAAAACCAATCACCTGTAGTTTCACAAGACCAGAACGAAGAGCAGAGGCATAACCAAGCTTCTTAGCAAAAGCATCAGCCTACACAGAAAAAAAAAATTATATATATATATATCTAGTAAAATAAAGATTCCCCAAAAAATTTAAAAAGAAAAATGATCAAGAAGTAGGAGAGAGGGCAAGAGCGATAGAGAAGGGGGAAAGCCAACAAAACTGCATTTCAAAAAGTTACCTGAAATTCAAAAGATCGGCTCACAAGATTAAGACCAAAGCTTACTAGGTGTTGAATTGGTATTACAGTATGCTGCAAGCAAGGTTAGAAAAATTGTTAGAAAGCTTTTCTAGGGAAAACATTATTATTTTCTTAACTGCAGAATACCTATATAGACACTTTGAGAGCCATAATAATATGGACGTAACGCAAAACAAGGAAGTTATACCAGTGATGCAAGTGCTAACTCTCATAATTGTTTTGTTCTCCAAATTTTTTTCATTCTCTCTCTCTCTCTCTCTAAAGAACAAAGTTCAACCACCTAATATTTTAAGGACATCTGCTTCAACTGAAATCATAATTTTTAACAAAATACCATGTACTTGATACAAAAATAAACCATTTTATGCAAGAAGACACAGCATTTTAATAAATTAAGCATGCCCATGTCAACTTGAGCATAATTTAGCAAGACACTGCCTCTGAGCGCACATATCAAATGAAAAGCATAAAGATACTTAAGACCTAAACCCTGAATAAACTGATGTGTAGAATTCGTAGACAACAATACCTGAAAGATGATTAGACCAATGAGAACTGGCTGTGTCTCAAACCCAAAGCTTCGGAAGAGATCTGTTGAGTTCCTCACAAGGGTATATCCTCCAAATTGTAACAGTGTAAGAACCTGCCAAAGTGAGAACAAAGAACCTTATCAAAATCAATTTCATGACATAGTTATTCTCTCCCTGATAAGTAAAATATAATCAGTCATATTGAGGACAGTAATTATTGAATCAGAAAAAGTATATATGCAGATAACACGGTAAGCTGCAAAACTAAGAGACAAGCAACAAAAAGAATAATGGCCTCGATAAGAACAATAATGCTTCACAGTTCATCAGCCCTGATGATTTTATCTGAATTTAGAGCTCCGAAGATGAGTTAACGCCTTCAACCTAAAGAAAAGGGAAAAAGATGCCTACTTTTGTGCCAATATTTATAACATGAGTAAAAACTATATCCCTATCTTGAAATGTGAGTTCATTTTTAACGGTTAATAACCTCCAAAATACTAATTGAAGGCAAACAGTACAATGGAATTTTTATCCAAGCAACACGAGTCTAGATCTCAAATCCGGCCTTGATAGAAAACTCTAGCATACCTGAACAGCAATGAATGAGTACATTGTATGGTTAAGTTTCCAGTGCCCGAGCTCATGAGCTATAACGGCTACAATTTCCTCGTCATTTTTGCACTACAGAAGAGAACATAATCATTTAAGATTTTTCTCATGTTACAAAGAAAAGTGTGTATGGTCTAACTAATGTACAAATAGAATGGAACACTGCAAGAATGGAGCACAAACTTGCCTACATTACTGCAAAGAGAAGCACATGGATGGACAATTAATCAACAAAGGCAGGCAGTTTACTATGTACTCCTATTATGCTAAAAAACATGAACATTTTTTGCTGTATTTTCAATTGTTAGACGAAAGAGTAGTCAGTGACCTTATCAAATTGTGAATGATAAAACTAGAAATGGAAACCAGTCAATATATTTTATTCAAAAAACACAACCCTTGAAGCAACACAAGATCAATTTTGAATCTTAGATCAGATAAATTTAACACTTGAACTCAGAGACAATACAGCCAGAAATTGTTCCAACAAACAAATGAACAGTAACCATATCACCAATCTGTCCAAATTTGAATTAGATATATGAAATGGTACAGAAAGTAAAACGCTCTGCCAACATCTCAAATTATAGCTGTTAGCAATAAACCAGTGAACTGTAGCTGGTTAATAAAATTCAAATCAAAACAAACAAAAAGCACAGCAATTATGCGTATGCTTTGTCAATGAAGTGAAAAAAAATAAAAGATGAAGAAACCGTTTCACATCTTTACCTGTTGTATCAAAGTGTCATAAAGGACAATTCGCTTATTCTTAAAGAATCCATACATATAGGCCTGCAGAACAGATAAATCTGTGAACACCAAATATCAAATTTAGAAAAGTAGGCAGGGAATGTCAAAACCGGCATGATAATCTTAAATTCCATCTCTCTAAAATTGAAAAAGACAGCAACAAACAATAAATGTACAGTCTTTAATTGCTTCCAACTTGGAGTATTCATATTACCAATTAAACATTAGCGCCAGAGTTTTGCAATACAATATTCCTTAAATCTTATAAATTGTAGGCTAATCTCCAATTTTCACATTGCCAATCAATAAGTCCGATTGCTTGTGCAAGTATCCATCAACATTAGGGAGATTAGATTAAACATTAGCGCCAGCGTTTTGCAATACATCACATTGCCAATCAATAAGTATGATTGTTTGCGCAAGTATCCATCAACATTAGGGAGATTAGATTAAATGCAATTCTTTTCAGACTCCAAAAAGGTAATGAAAGTAATTAATTCAGATCAGAAAAAATGAAATAACACCAGGGCAACCCAGTTACGGAACAAGAATCTAATCCTTACATTGCTGTGGCTTGACCTTGTGGATCCATCAACTACAAACAACTTCTTTAAAGGAAACTTGAGAGACGAAGCAAGTTTCTCAATTTTCTCCCTTAGCTCTCCTTCTGGAAGCTATTTCACATCATAACCAAAGAAAAGAAGATCAATAATTCAAATATATTATACAAATTAATAAACCATGGAAAGAATCATAAATACTTACAGGAGTAAATTTATTGAACAGAGGAGCAATTAAAACAGGGTAAAGTGTCATCATCACAAGAGAAAGAACAAACATAAATGCCCAAAGATAGATGGCCAGATAAGGACCTCCTTTCTGCAATCACGGAAGGAACATTTAGGGTTAGGAAAAATACACAGCAATAAAGAAGCCAATAGCATATAACTACTTAAGTGTTCCAAGAATACATTTATGGAAAACAGAAACTACCCTAATTAAAAATGCTCAAATCAGTAGCAAAGACCAAATTTCCTAAATGGATAGCCATAAATTGCTAGTTACATCAACGAAGGAGGAAGTCCATACCTGTACTATTATGATGATTGCAGAAACAATAGGTGGGCCGAGTACAATAGCAAGGATCATTCCTTTGATCATATCCCTAAGAAATAACCATATTGTTTGCTGCAAAACAAGGGAAAAAAGAGTTAAAATATAGTGAAGCGACAAGACATGAGATATGAAACAGAAGAAATATCAAACAATGAGAAATTTTACACTACCACTAGTGACATCCGCAATAAGACAAATGTACAAAGTGAACAATTTTTTAACTAGGAAATAATGAGCGCAAAAGTGAGAAGAAGATTCAAGTTAAAATAAGAACCTTATTAAAACCATGGCGAGCCTCGATCACAAAAGTTGAATATAGAGAAAAAGGCAAATCAGTTAGCTGCACAAACATTTCCAAACAAACAACCAATACCGGTTCAGTGGAGAGAAAATGAAATTAGTTTAGGGGAAATCATACAAACAAATGACTCCGTATTCTCCTGCTAGAACAAACCACAAAGCATTCTTTGGAAGAAGTTAAAGGACATTGAAACAACTAGATACAGAGAAACATTTACAGCAATTGCAGAAATGTAAATGGCAGAAATGCCATATGGTACTTTGATTTCTAAAAAATATCATATGGTTAGGGCATTCAGTCACAAATTTTGCACCCCAGCGTAACTTAAGATTCTCCCACATTTATAGATTTATAATGTAGAGAAAAATTGAGGAAACTTTCTGCATTGAACCATTGGACGATGTAACTGCACCTAATCAAAATGAGAAAGGCCAGACTACTTTGAAACTATTTAAAAGGTATTATCATATCTGAAGACACACTACAGACTGTGAACAAGGATTTTCATTGTCAAAACCAAAAAGACATTTATCTTGCAAGTTACAAAGATGTCATGTACAAACCTGTGACCATAACATAACACCAGCCAAGAATGACAGGGTGTGTAATATTTCATTCTCTGAATCAAGCCCAACTAAAACTAGAAAGTTTCCTGATTTCTGCAATCACAAGAAGAGTGAGATTGTGGTAATCACAAGAGGTTAACAGTACACCAGTGACTTACCTTCCAAAACCAAGGCAATATTCGGAATAACAAAATTGCTGAGTCCAACAGTATGGTAACAAGCTCATGAACGAAATGAAAGTGGCTGGAAGTTTACATAGGTGCATCAGCGTAAATCATTGATTAAAGAAAATGAAAATTAGAACACATACTTTAATAGGCAGGAGAAGTCAATGGAAACTTGATGATCAAATATCAGCATTAAGTTCTCAACCTCAACAAATTAATCAAATAACAGAGACAAACCTTTTATCAAGACTATAGGCTCGAGACTTCTCAAATTTCTCTGGACTGATCACCCCTTCCAAAGTTTTTGGAAGTTTTGGCAGTTTGAGCACAGCATGTTGCCGCAAATCCAGATAAGTTTCAAAAAAGTACATTAATATCATGAAACCTGTAGAAGAAGTACAAGAATCATGGAAACAGTAACATATTCAGCTCCATAATAAATAAATAAACAACCATGCATCAATCATAAAAGAAGAGAAGATCCAAAAGAAAGCTTCTCTCAAACCCTTAAAATCATAAGCCGAGAAATGTCTTCCCCACATTTTACTCTCAAGAAGTTGGAAGCTTTTTCATTCTTTTGAAAAAAAAAATCAATTATTACAGGACAGCACACAAGAACCCTAAGTTTAACCAATACTCATTCTTTTACCTCCGTTTGGTTGCAGCAAAAAGAAACAAATGATCCAGAAATGAAATCTTAATCCCAATTCTATTTCTGTGTCATTTTGGGTTACAAATAAATATATTCGAATTCTATTCCTCATTAGAAATAGAAGGAATATTCTTTCATCACCCACTTTTAAACAAAAGAAACAACAGAATCATAATGTAAAAACCCTAAAATTTACTTATATACCAAGATTACTCGATAATTGAAGAAGAAAAAAACGGGAAAATAAACTCAATGAAATAGAAAATATAACATCGAAGCCTTGTAGAATATATCAATCGCAAAGAATCTAAACGTAAAAAGAAAGAACAAATTGACTGCAAATTCAATACGCTTAAGGCTACTAAAGAAAGAGAAGAATACAAGAAGAAAAATAAAGAACGATAAAATAAATTGATATACGTACCGACAACAGCTTCCATGTACGGAAACACCATGGCTGCGTTTGAATTTGTTGAGTCTACGGAGATATCGTTAAAGCGAGAATGACGACTGAAGTACGCTTTAGTGATATTTATAGGTAATGATGACCGCAATTTATATCAAAATCGTGAAAATGATTTGGTAAAAATGTCCAGGACCCGAATCCGTTTTCATGTTTTGACCCGTCTAAATAACTTCTCTTTGGTGTTGTGTTTAAACCTTCAGACGACATCGTTTCCTATATCCTATCTGACTCTTTTTTATTTTTTTTTCTTTTCTTTTTTTTTTGTGTTTTTCTTATTTTATCTTCGCACAGCATTTCGTAAAAAACTCTCAGTTAACTTGTTGTACAGGCATGATAAGCAAGCGGTTGTTTACTTATCGGAAAGGGTGTCGAGAATGCGAGCTTTTTTTATTCTAATATTTACATATTTATTTAAAGGTGAGAGTGAGAATCTTAATTAGATACGTTTTTATAACGTAAAATAAAATTTTTACTAACATAAAGAGTTATTAGTGAAAATTCACTTTCACTTATTTATTTTTTATTCTTTAAATATAACATAATTATATTTATTAAAATAAAATATTAAGTATAATATAATTATATTTATTAAAGTAAAATAATATTATATTTATCTAAAAATAATAAAATAATATTTATTTAAATAATGTTTATTATATTATTTAATAATATTAATTTATTTATATATTTATCTATATTATTTATTTATAATATTTATTTATTAAAATTAATAATTTACATTAATTCTAAGTTAAAAGTATTTAAAAATAATCTTATTATATTCACATAAAATTAAAAATATTTTGATATAATATCTTTATTCTAAGAAATATTAATTTTCTATTATATTATTTGTAATAATATTTCTTTTGTCTTACTGTTAGCAGTAATTTTTACTTTATATAATTAAAATTAGTACAAAATTTGTGATTAGAACAATTGTAAATATAAATAATAATTATTAACTTATATAATTAACATTAAAATAATAAAAATTAGTTTATTTTAGAAATATGTCTTTACTCACTTTGTAATTAATAACTATAGTTCTTTATATAAATATAAGACTATAATTTAAAACAATTCACTTTTAATCTAATATAAAATAAATATATAGATGATATCCTAATTCTTATTATACACTCTCATTCTAGTATAAATAAATAATTTATTCTCACTCCCACACCCTTAATCTTTAAGATATTTTACTTCTCAAATTTCTAACTTAATTCAAAAAGTAAACTCTATCTAAATTTTAATAGGTCAATAGTTAAAATAGGGAAATTCCTGAACCAATGCGTAAGTTAATTTTCCAAGATTTTTTTATGTAGTTTCTTTAATTTTCTCAACTAACCTCCCCTAATACCGGGTAAAAATGGCGGCGACAATAACAATAATAATAAATAAATAAACAACACAGCTCCATAAACTCAAAGGGTACAAATGGTCCCATAAGTTCAGCTATTGCTCAAACATAAATCATGTACATCTTCAAAGCAAATTAATACTATTTGTTTGTATGATGTTTTATGCAGTGTGGAGAGAGCTTTGAATTTCTTTTTCAGATGGCGAACAGCAAACTTCAGAAGTCGAAAACACTTCAAATCCAGGAATATTCCACAATGCAAGACGCCCATATTTATTGTAACCCGGTTGTAGTTCGGTTGTCCTTCTTCTGTATTCTTCAACCACCTGATTTCCGACGCCATCCCTGGCTGGGCCTCAGTATTTGCTTAAACAATGCCATTTTGGGAACATTCCAATGCTCCGCATGCCTGAAATTTTTAGACTTGTATTTAACTAAAATGACAGGTTGAAATGGTAGAACGGAATGTATCTAACTGTATCTTATTACCTGCATACTTTTCCAGTCTCTGCATTGAAATAATACTCGGTATATCCAGTTGCTGTTATATAGCTTAAAATAGTCAGATGAAATAAGGAAAATGCAGTTGATACTAATCATAGCATGCAATATCTTGATTGGTTTTTTCTTGTGGTTTTCTCTGAGCAAATCGAGGCATGCAGAAATTTTCACCGACAGTAAACAACAAACCCCGAAGCCCATGTTTCTCAGAACTGGTGTTGGTCAAAACGAAGGTTACAAGTTTCTTGCAAAATTCTCAAGCAATGATGCATTCCATGGTTTAGATCATTCTTCATTGAGTGACACCGAAAAGGAGGAGTGAACTCAATAAGTCAATGTAAATGCATGAAACATACCAGAAAGAATAGGTCTCCAGGGAAATGACATGATACAACTAAATCGCCAGTGTCCGATTGCCTTATCCTGTGCCCAAATACAATTTAGTGCCAACAGTTCCATAAGACCAGCATCTATAAAAGAAAATTCTCTCAGCTTGTTCGAACATATTAAGCTGATCGCGAACGAAATCATCAGGTCCGTTCTGTAGGAATGCCAAGCAATTGTACGTCCGACAGAACTAAACAGTGAAATTACATATAATATCACCATACATTAATGCAGATTCTCTAAACTCACCTCAAAATCGTCCCACCTTGTAAGATTCATATTTGACTTGTCAATAAGCAATCCAAAATTTGTACAATTTCTTTTAAAACGGCGAAGTCCTTTAAAAGAACCTGCTGGATCTGCAAACTCACAATCCTCTTCATAAGCATCAAGTGTAAGGTTCCCTGACATTCCAGAATATTCAATCCAGCTGTTAGAAGGAAATGCTTAATCAGAGTGGAGTTCAGATATTATGCAAACAAAGAATCTTCCTTTGATTGTTCAGATAAAGATGCTATTTCCACCCGACCTTTCTAATTAAGGGTGACAAAATAAATAAACGAATTGAATCATAAATGAATTGAGTAAAATATTTAATAGGGTGATAAAATCCTTTTTAATAGGATACAGATTTAATTCATTTATTAAATAAATATTCAGTTCAATTTGTTTAATTCGTTTAATAAAATTAATAAATGAATCAAATTGAATCTGGATTTGTTTAGAAAAATATAACCAATAAGAAAAATTAATCAAAATGAAATATAAAAAGCCGCAAAATTTAATATCCTACAAAATACAAATAATGCAAATTATATTCTAAAAGTAAAATTCCTAAAATTATAATATTGAATTTCAAATTAAAAGATTTTTTCAAATAAATTTTTTAAAAAATAATTTAATTAAACGAATAATAAATGAATTTTAAACAAATAGACCGTATTCAATTCATTTATGACCCATTTAGTAAATGAATCATAAATGAATAAACGAATCAATATCTTTAAACATGTATTCAATTCATTTAATTACCAAATCGAATCGAATTCATCCATTGTTTAAAAGAATCAATTTTTTTAACCCAAATCTATTTAATTCGCATTGAATCTAATTGAATAACCGAATCCTAACCGAAATTGCTAACCCTATTTCTAATCTCTAAGCTCTCCATCTATCGTTCTATGATGGCAATCCTTAGGCATATCTTGCGTCCACTTACGACATGTCTGGTAACAGTTTTATCACCGGGGGCAAAGGGATTAAACTTGTTCAGTGAATATTCAAGGAATAATGGAGAGCATATATGGGAGAAAATGCAACCGTCATCGTAGCATGTGACTATGTGCATGTTGCACCGTCAGAATGTGGGAACTAGTGTAACGGACCTTTCAGTGCAGTGAATAGAATCAGATAGTTAGATATAAGAAAAATTTTAAATTTTAATGAAAACATGCCGGATCGTTAATATCATGAGAAAACTGCCAAAATGTGCTTTTCCAAGGTTAAAAGAAATTGGGTTTCGAAATACAAGATTCTAAAACTTGTACAAAAGCCTCACGTTCCTCGAATCCCACTCTTGGGAAATTCATAGGCATCGATTCCGGTAAAATCAGTCGTTGTATCGGGTTCGAGAAAGGGAAAAACAACGAGTCATCATTTGTAAAAGATGCTGAGAAATCTTCAGTTTCTACCATCAAAAAGAAAGTATCACCTCAACTTTACTAATCCCTATTCCGTTGAATGACTGATAACTAATAAGAAAACAAATTTCACGATGAATACAACCACAACCAATTCTCTTGATATTAACCCATCTAAAACCTCTCAATCAATCATGATCAACCTCTTAAGTAATTAATTATAACGGATTGCAAGCAAAAATCAGACCGAAAAGAAACTGTTTAGTAAAATTTTAAGGTTGTTTAGTGCATTGGCAAACAAAACCTGTGACAAAATACGATCTGGCGAAATCCTCTTTGATGGCTTCAACGACGGCCGGCCGATCAAGTTTAACAGCTCCTGATCCGCCAGAGGCCAACTTGAGATCATTTTCAACATCGGACGGTGATGGTGAACGCAGAAAGGAAGCAGCAATCCCCAACAGCTCAGAGCCGTACCAAGCTATCTTAAGAAGAGCATTTTGAGGTTCAGGTTCTCCTTTGGTGGATGACTTCTCTACGTTGCATCGTACTCTACTCAATTTTCGACCATACGTTGGCTGAGAAGTAAATCTTTTAGACTTCAGGTTCAGGTTGGGAGAGATTGAACTGAGAGAGACGACAGTTGCCATTTCCAAATTCTGATCGGAGTAGAAGTTGGTTGGTAGTTGAAAGGCAAAACTTTCTCCCGCGATTTCATTTAAATATCTATCTATCTATACGGACAACAACAAAGCGGCAGCCACAACTTTGATTACCAATAAAAAGATGCCATGTCCTATATTCAATGGACGGACGAATCTTTTGTGGTCAACATACACTTTCTCTTTCCTGCGACCTAATTTATCGTGTCATTCTATTTTCTTGCCCTAGTTTGTGACCTGCGAACAAACGGGTACATGCGAGAAAAGCCACCGAGTGGAAATAAATAACTTTGTGAATTAACCAAAAAACAAGTCAAAACAAGTCTCATTACAAAAAATGTGACACTCTTAATGGGAGGATCACGTCATGCGGTTGTTTGCCCCGCATTCATTCAATAAATTTTATCAAACTGCTTCCACCTACACACTACTTGCCACAAAAGTTCATGGCATCTCATCTCTCCTTTTTAGTGATTTCAATAATTTTGCACAACGGCGCCAGAGTTCTTGGGCATGCAGAAGAGAAAATTCATCTTAGTTTACCAACATACACACAGGAAATACAAAAGATTTGTTGTATTCTTGGAAAGCCCTATTGAATGCAAATGGATGAATTACATATAACAGTTTACTCCCTGCTGGAGTAATAAGTTCTGATATTTCACAAAACTGTCTATTCAATTTAAAGAACGACGGAGCGCTCTATTTGAAACAGAGGTTACCAGGCTAAAAGCAGGTGATTACAGAATGTCAAATCAATGGAAATCCAGGACTAGAACACTACTAAGTTACAAAAAATGGCCCCTGCTCATTCCACAGTCAGAAGTACAAAAAGTTTCACCTTTCACCCAAAAAAAAAAAAAAAAAAATCAGAGTTGCACATGATCCCACTCCCACAAAACTCCCTAAACCTATCTTCCCTACTCAATTTTGCCACTTTATCTTATTCTGCTTTCCCCAAGTACATTTCCAAAGTCCAAATAAGTGAGCCTTGAAGGCTGGACAGTGAGACAGAACACTTTCAAGTAATGATTACAACAATCACATCACATAGTCAGATGTGTTACTCTGCTCACTTCAGCATATCATTTCAATGGCAGCAGGCAAAACACAGAACTTCCTAGGAAGGAATCCTAAATGTTCGCCATCTGATTGTACATAAATGCTAGCCCCACCAGAAATATCCTCCACTTCAATAGAATGTACACTGTCACACAAACAGAAAATTAAGTTCATCATCCCTCAACCACAATCCTCGATATAAATTTGTACGGAGGAGGATGAAGAAAAAAGTTACAAAGAACAATCTTTAAGACAAAACTTTATGATGCAGATCCATTTGTTAAGAAAGAACCCACCTTCTTGATGTTACATTTTTCACTGATAAATGTGTCCCATTGTACAGCTTAAGTAGTTTCAGAATGAAGTCATACCACTTAAAGTCCTGAAGAATCACAACCTGCAAAGAGGATATGTAGAAAATTCAAGTATGCCAGCAAAATAACCCCACAAACAAAATGACAAATGGTTATCAGTTAGGAAGGAGTTCCAGAGTCAGCCATTCCACCTCAAAATACCCATTGCGAGGATCGGCATTTGGAGTAATTTTCATACCACCACCAAAGTATTTTGCATTTCCAATGCAAAGGGCTGTCACTTGAGAATATTCTTCCCACTCGCCCTCATTAACCTAAATTTACAGCACGGTCAAGTTAAATGAGAAAAATTATTAAGTAATTTTTTTTTTTTTTTGGGGGGGGGGTGCGTTCGGTACCCTATTTTACGGGCCATTCTCATTTTCCTTTTAAAACTTTAAGTGAAATAAGCGTTCAGTAGCCCTTCTTGTAAAACATAATTGTAGAATACAGAATCTGGCTTGCCTTTTGTCAGTTGTAAATAACAAAACAACTTATACATGTTTTACTTGTTTTGTAAAACAAATTATAATAATAAACACAGTTATAATAAATAATAATAGATAGTTTCCATCTTTAAGACTCTTAGCACCTCGTCCATCTCACTAACCTTATCTCTTAACTCTCATCTCCCTCCATGATTTATGAACCTAATCTCCTTCTTTTCTTCTTCTTTCTTCTTCCTCTGTTTTTTCTATTTTTCCTCCATAGCTCTTTCCTTTACTTGCTTCTTCATTTTTTTTTTTGGGTGTTGGGGGGGGGGGGGGGTTTACATTTCTGGTTCTTATAGATTTAATTTAATTTAATTTTTGGTAAAATCATCAAAGATCTGTAGAGATTTACACTGATCTTTGCAGATTTGGGTATTCGGTTCTTCATTGTAAGCAAGCATGTAAACTTTTCTTTAGAAATGGCACATGCAATAATTTTCTATTTGATCAAATGTTAAAATGTTGAAAGGAGAATTAAGCTAATGTTTATAAAATTCTTTTCCTCCTTTTAAATCCTTTTCAAATCTTTGTAAAGTAGTCTATTAGGTCTACTAGTTCTGTCCGTGCCGATTAGCTTTCTTAAGTATACAAGTTAGGAAGATCAACTGAACAGTAAACACATTAACAAAAGAAATTATTTTTTTAAAAAAATTAGTACTGAATATCAAAATTATTATGATTATTATTTTTGTAAGTTAGTATAATGAAAAATAAACTAGCTTCATATAAATTGTAAACAAAAATTTAATTTGCATGTAATAATCTGTTAATTTATCCATTATTTTATCATTTTTAACTTTGTCTAGAGAATATATAATTATTTTTGTTTTTAAAATATAGGACAGACAAAATGATACCAAATGCATACTTAAATTAAAAATACAACTACTTCAAAACACCATTTTCATTCTTATTTTTGTTATAAGAAAATGCGAATTTAAAAACAAAACCGAACGCACCACAGTGTTCTTGTGAAAAATAAACAAAAAAATAAAATAAAATAAGAATGATGTCCAAAACAGTCAATAGTTGCTTCAAGGGCAAAACAAGATGCTCGTACAAAAATGTATAAACATGCACTAACCTTGACTCTAAGGTCCTGGTTTCGATGCCCCATAAAAGCTTGCAAAGCACCGATTACATAGCATAAGTTTCCAAATCTCTTATATCTTGAAGCATAATATCCTGCCTTTGCACTCCTATGAATTTCCACAACAAAGAGATCAGCATGTTTATGAAGTAATGAGGTTCATATGCTTATATCTTGCAAAGCACCGATTACATGCTATTTGTTGAGGCTTGATTGTGAAAATTCCAAAATTAATCTTACAAATGAAGGTCCGCCACGTTTATGAAGTAATGAGGTTCTCCAGTTTCTCCAGTAATAACACCAACATCTACCCATGATCGTACCCCTGGAAAACAGTGCATATAATATTACAAAGAAAAAGAATATGAATCTAGTAACTGCTAGTTTAATCCTTTTACAGCTTCAAGCTTCTCAATTCTTGTTTTGACTAAAAGATGACATCAGAGAGGAAAAAAAGGTAAGTCAAATACCTTTGGCTATGCGTTCAACCGCCTCATAAGGATCATTTCTCCTAACAAAACAAAAATGTGCATAAAATTTACATCATCTGAAGTTAATTACACATTACAACAAAGCTCGCCCAAATGAACCCAGGTTGGAGCAGGATGAACTAACCAGCCAAATGTCCTGGCAAAATCAGACCCAGTACCTAAGGGGATAAGCTGTAGAAAGGCACAGCTGTGTTATATCTATCCTAGAGAAATCCATAGCAAAGCAATCACCAAATATTCTCACATGATTTTGCAGTAAAGATAAAAACACAAGAGCGATTAGGATAATGAATGTAATGGTGGTAACTTACACCAAGTGCAGTTGAATGAGCAGACTCTCTATTGTGGTTAGTAACCAGTTTTCCAGCCCAGAAAAACCCATTAACAACCTGCTTATCATAAACCAAAGTGATGAATGACATTAGCTAATTAGCTAGTGTTACTAACGTTAGCAGACCCCCCCAAAAAAAAAAAATATGATATCATGAGAGCCAAAGTGAATTGTAAGAAATTGCAAGGTCAGAAATGAATTTATAATCAAACAGATTCAATATTGTGCTAAATATAATAAGTGAAAGAAGTTACACCTCATGAAGAGTTCCATCGCCTCCAACAGCAATTACGGCATCAACACCCTCCTTTATAGCCTGCGCACCATCAGATTTATGATATATACACAACTGGCAATGTGACAAATCTTTTAACAAATGTCACGATAAATTTCAAATGGATTTAACAATTACCTCCCTTGTTATGTCGGTCGCGTGAGAAGGACCAGAAGTCAAAGATTCACATATCTGGCAACAATTTAGAAGGTATATACTTAGCAAACAAACCCAAACCTCAAACAGGTGTATATGCACAGTTATATTATAGATATAGCATGCGTAACAACAGTCACCGAGGAGAAACAAACATATAAACATCAACATGTTGAACCATTGATAAAAGGTTCCATTAATTTGCATTTCATATGGAATATGAAATAAATACATCCAAGCTAAACTTAAGAGATCTTGCAATTATTATTATTATTTATTTTACATTTTTTAACAAAAGCACCTTGCAATTATTTTGAGGCATATGCTTGTGTGTATTAAAAAAATAATTAAAAAAATTGGCAGATGCTAAAACCAAATTACTGAATAATCATAAGAAGAACATGACCAGGCATAAAATCCTTCAACAAATCTAACTAAATATTCAAGAGACATCTAAAAACAAAATACATTGACTAGAATTCATCACCAAAACAAATGAACAAAAAATCCACATCTACAACAAAACATAATTCAAAAATCATAGGCAAGAAAAGTTTAAATTGACATAAATTGCATTACTCATAAAGATAAATGGAAAGTTGTAAAAAACAGCAAAAGTTGCATCACTCTAAATAAATGGAAAGTAGAAAAGGGAGGAGAATCAAATAATTCACTAGTTATCACATATATTCACATAGACAGTAAACACATAATCAAACATTGAAATTAGATCCAAAAATAATAATTAAAAAAAAACTCACATTACAATCGACACTCAGACGAGACCTGAGGTATGGAAGCAATTTTTTCCATTCCTTTCCCGTTCTCCCACTGGCACCTGCTCCAATTTTATTTCAACCAAACAACAGAAATGCCGAATTAGATACTCATTACATAACTGAAAAAAAGGACTGACTTAATGAAACCAACTTTTCTGTGTGTGTGTGTGTGTGTGTGTGTGTGTGTGTGTGTGCGTGTGTTCTCAATGAGGCAAACTCTAATTCGCAACTTTTTATATCATTTTCTGCATCCAAGCCAAATAATAAAAACTAGAAAGTATATAAAGAAAGAGAGAAACCCCGAGGATTGACGACGAATACGAGATCGCGACGGCGAGAAGAGGAGGCCGCACCGCGGGAGATCGAATGGTCGGGGCAAAGATCAGGAGCCATGGGATGTTCAGCTTTGAAAACCGAGGGTTTTGCCATTGATAGTGCTCCTCCCAATGCAAACTGACTTATGCACATCATTTCTCTTTCATCTGGTTTTCGTTAATTGCTTTCGCTTTCTTGTTTAGCGCCCTCCAAATATTTATTGTTTGCTTCTTGCCAAGCTTGCTACTATTGGTTTAGGATTTGAGGCTGTGCTTCCTGAATATAATCCTGGTTAATTAATAAATTACACCGAGAGATGCATTTGCGGCATCGTTGGACCAAATATTTCTCTCGCGCAATTAAAAAAAAATATTTATTATCATTATTATGTCGTAGCATTGTGTTTGCATTCTGCGACAGGCAACTACGTTAGGAAAAGCTGCGCCCCTATCGAATTTACAAAACTGTCCTTCGGGAGTGTTTGGTGTGGGCAATTGACCGGACCGGACTGAGCTATAAGGTACTATAATCAATGTATTAAAAAATAAAAGATATTTATAACTCTAAAATTTTAAAAAAATAACTATCAACACTCTAAATTTTTTTAAAAAAATATTATGATCTCCTTTTAACTATTTACAAATTAACTCTAATATCTTATAATAAATAAATATATAATATTAAAATAAATATTATAATAATATATAGATTTTTAAATAATTTTAATATTAAAAATTATTTTAATATTTTATAATTTATTAGATATATTTTATTATATTAAAATAAATTTTATGATAAATAAAATCATAATATTAAAATATATTTATTAAAAATTTAAATTATTTTAAATATTATGTGAAATAATAATTTAACAATGTTAAGTATGTGAGAATGTTATTATTTGTAGAATGTATTTAATGTAAATATTTATTTAAAATCTCTATAATAAATAAACATATATTATTAAAATAAATATAATAATTTAAATATTAAAATTTTAAAATATTTTAATGCTATTAGTTTATAGTACATATTATATTATTTTTATGTTATTTGTATTTAAAAAAATTTAAAATTAATTTTTTAAAATAATAAAAATAAAGATTATAATAGAAAAAAAGAGTCTTGATGTCTCTTTTTAAAAATTTAGAGGTATTGATGACTATTTTTCTAAATATTGGGGTATAGATATCCTTTTTCCTATATTAAAATTTGATAATCAATGGCAAATTAATCAATCTAAATTGAAATTTTACATTTCTAATTTAATTAGATTAAATGATATTTATTTAAAATATTCTAGACAAGGATATGAATTGTTTCAAAAATATCCAACTCTAATGTTATTCAATTGATGACTAAAAATTTGGGGGTCAACATTCGATTTAATTTTTAGTAAAATAAGTTGATTAAAAAATTATTAAATTAGTTCAGTTTGATTCTATAAATAAAAGTAGAATGGATTGAATAAAATAAGGCAAAACTATTTTGCATCATGGGTTTGGTACTCCACTCGTTTGTCATTTACAAAAGTGAGGGTTGGATTTTATTTGACGATTATAAAAGATACATATATGGAATTAGGAGTAACCGGAGAAGTAAGTTATGGGCCGATCATCTGATAAGGAATAACTAATTGATAAAAGAGCACATGTAATCGGTCGAAGGTTTTTTCACAACTTACGCATTTAAATAAATCACAAACCGAGATATGCCACTAATGGTTGCAAACAACCTTTTGCAAGCGTGCTAGTATTGGTTAGACTAAAATTGATACCAAATTTCCCATAATTATGCCTTAAATATTTGCAAATGATCAAGTTATGTATTGCCTAAATAATTGTTGAAAAAATAATCTTTGCTTTAGAGGAATTCGTTTATCCCAAACAACGAGTCGTTCACATCCCCGACGATCCACTTTAAGACATACGGTTCTTGACCGAATTTCGATAACACGGTCTCCCAATCTTCCAAGCCAAGATCGCATCTTTTAGCTTCAGTATAAATCACCTCCAAGCCTTTTGGAACCAACAGCAACTCAACAGCCCACTCATCTTTCCTTTCATTGTTTAGCAAGGGAGACACCGGTTCTCATGGTACTGAGTTAGTGGTAGCGGTGGTGTCATTGAGTGAGGAAGAAAGAGTGGAAGCCGAAGTGGGTGGCTTTCGCTTCTTCTCATATGAAGGACAGAAGTTGGTTCATTGTCAATATTATAAGAAAAATAAAAGATGTTATTGTTCACTTGTTGCTGTTGGTGTTTCGTTTCCATTTGCCTTGAGAACAAATAGGAGTGAAATCTTGGACTTTAAAAACACATTTTTTCTTTTCAAGTAAGAGGGCACACACATTTGTTACTTTAAACCTTTCTCTTTAACTATTTAAAATTAATAACAAGACGTAACTAGTCCAACAAAACACTTGTTTAATTTAATATATTTTCTCTTTCTCCTTAACCTTAGCCTCCCATGTACGTATTTCACCTGCCTCTTCTAAATACAAAAATTAGGCTCTTGATATTATACTGCTCTTGAATTATTGTCGAGGGTATTCTCTTGTTTTGTCTTCTTCTACGAGCCTTGACCTTCTTTCACACCAATACGTCTCTACTCTATCAGAGATATATGCATCATAAAAAAGGGAAACAGCGTGTCCTCTCTCTAAAGTCTTCTCAATTTCTCTTTCCACCTCTCTTCTGTCAGTTACATAATACTCTGCCTACACTGGTTTCTAAAGGGTAAAATGGGCAAACCTATAATGTGGTAAAACTCAACGTAAATGCTTACTCTTCCTTGTACCTGTTGACCTTATAAGTGGATGCCTTGCTTTTCTATAACAAAACCCAAATGAAAAAGATTCAATACTTCATCGCAGCATTTAGAAATTCTCTAAACAATAATACTGACAACAATCACCTGTACACTTCAGTAATAAGAAGAATTGCAAATGATACCTACACATACAAACCTTATTTTTCATTTTCGATTTGCTGATACTACCTTTTTAGCCGGTTGCCCATTTTCCCAAATCTCAACCACTAAATACCTTTTTTCCTAATCTAAAGGGTCATTTGCTAGAAGATAAATAGTTAGGGTATTAAACTGATGACGCAAGGTAACTAGACCCATATAATATAAATTAAACAAATTCAGATTTTAATATATTAAAAACTATATTATTATTATTAACCTTACTTTATTAATGCATGTATATATACATAATTCTTTTAAAATGAGAATACATAAACTTTCTAAGTGAGAATACACTCTCTTATTAAAAGAAAACTACTACTTTACAACTGTAGTAAACTATAGGTCCTCACATAAAGAGTATTCATAATGAATTATGAATGCTGTTTATGTGAGCTGTGAGCCGTAAAGTAGCCTCCCTCTTATTAAAATAAAATTATGATTAAAATATTTTAAAATAAATTTTAATATATTAAAAATTATATTTTTTATTAATATGTTAAATTCTGTATCTTTTATTTTTACCTCTATGGTCGTCGTGAAAACGAACCATAATCCTCACTCTCACCACACTTCACGCACACAGCCGCTCCTCTCACTGTAACTCTCGCTTTCACTCTCACAACCGCAACGACCGTCCCCTCCCAACAGTTATCTGTCGGCCGTTGGCCGTTCTTCGCGGCCCGTCATCCTTTCTTTGTTGTTCCTCACACCACACACACATACCCACTCCTCTCTCACTGCAGCCAACTTCAACCTAAGCACAGCCGTCCGTCAGCGGCCGGTAGTTCACGCGTTCGTTAAAACCCATTGCAGCCACCCATCCTCACCTCATGCTTTCAGTCTCTCTCTCTCTCTTTAGATTTTTTTTTTTTAATTTTAGTCTTCAGATCAATTTCTTTCTTTATCCAAGTTACTATGAAACTATCAATTTTTTCAAAATTTTTTTTTCAACATTATGAATATTGTTTATCTCTCTTTAGTTCAATTCCTTTATATAACTGTAATAACATTGTACATATTATTTCTCTATGTTTAAACCTTAATTCAATTTCTTATTGTAGATAAATTTCTTTACCTAAATATAATAACGTCAATTTTTTTGTTTTTTTTTGTTTTTTGCTGTATTTTTTTGGGGTGTATTTGTTGCTCTTATTGCTGGTTTGCTGGTGAAAGCCACGTGCAGGCCGTGTTTGGTTGCTAGTAAAATTAAAATATTGGTATTGTGGGGAAGTGTTGAAGTTTCGATTGTTTGTTGTGTTGTGTTGTTTAGGAATTTTTATATTTTACTCGATTTGTGGACTTTATTATTGTGTATCTAGTGTTGCGCGATTTAATAATATAGGTGAAAATTATAGAGACCTATTTGTACAGGTGAAAAGCCAAAAATTTATAGAATCAAATTACTGCGGGTTTAATATAATTGAAAATTATAAAAGGTTATTTGTACAGGTGAAAAAAACTACGGAATCAAATTACTGCAGATGAAAACTGTAGGTATCGGTTTGGTTCGATTTTAAACTTCAGTTCCTACCTAGTTTGGTTCGATGCGGGCCCAAACCGAACCGATACTGCCGAGCCCT
Organism: Aegle marmelos; assembly: GCA_030449875.1. Classification (NCBI taxonomy): domain Eukaryota; kingdom Viridiplantae; phylum Streptophyta; class Magnoliopsida; order Sapindales; family Rutaceae; genus Aegle; species Aegle marmelos. Next base: position 2,384,377 of record JASUUL010000115.1, read on the forward strand.
AACCAACATAATACATACATCGAGAATTTGGTGCCAAACGGTGGCATGGTCGACCCCACAAGAGGCACTAAAACGTCCTACACTGACGAAGAGTGCTGGCCATCCAACGAGAACCATTAGCGTCATTTTAGGTTGAGAAACTCATCAACTATATTGGACAGATAAATAAGTAAAATAATGTTCTTTTACATTGCCCTGAGAGAACGAAAGTACATGGAAACATTACCAAGTAAGGTGAACATCAACTGCAAATGCATATTAATCAGAATCGGCAAAAATTGAATCCATTTAACATCCTTTTTGGCAGCACAAGTTTCTAACAACAAAGCAATTACACTAGATAAAACAACACCCCAATCTCTTCAGAAGAATAAATGCTTATCTCCTTGATTTTCCCTTTGATTTGGAATCAAAATGATGAGCCTTCAGTTTCTTCTTGCGAATTAAATTGGCGGGACCTCCACCCTCTCTGAAAGGCATCCCCATGAGAGCCAAAAGTCTCTGGCCTTCTTTATCAGTTTTGGCGGTTGTGGTAATGCAAACATCCATTCCCTTGGGCTTACCAAGAGCATCATACCTGATCTCCGGGAAAACACTCTGTTCTTTAATACCAATGCTGTAATTCCCATGTCCGTCAAAGCTATTGGGATTCACACCTTGGAAATCCCTTGTTCTAGGAAGCCCCAAATTAATAAGACGGTCTAGAAATGAGTACATCATCTGTCATTTCATCCAAAAGGATAAGAGATATAAGAGATACACAAGAATAGGATTTGAATGAAAAAAAGTCAGCATATAATATCATAAAAGCAAAATATATGCTTCAACCATCCAACATTAAAAGAGGGTGATTTTGAGAAAACATTAGGGTTTTAAAGCAAAATTTTCTATTTGCCTATCTTCTTGTATCACTCCATACTCATTGTTAAGACAAATCAAAGATACTTCCTAACTTCTGCATGTCTGCAACCAGCAACACTTGTGCAATGCAGTGGAATTGTCAGTGTAAACATTGCACCACTGACATTGCACTAAAAGCATACAAAATAGAAACTTCAGCAACATTATGACTGCCTATGGCATCCAAGTATTACTAGCATAAACAAAAAGAAATAACAAATTCTTGACATCCTTCTCCATTTGCACTCGTAGCAAGCTCAATCATAATAATTAAACAACTCAGCCTTGTAGGATCACCATTGAAAATAACAACTTGTTAATCAACCTGTATAATATGATAACTGTTCCACATACAACCAACGGAAATGTGAATCTTTAGTTTCATCTATTAATTCATACAATAGATAATATTAATAGAACAAAACAAGCTAACAGTCAATATATATGTTGAAAACAGAAAAGAAAGGTAAAGGACTTAAAAAGCAGCTAAAAGATAAGCATTATAGAGTGAAAAACATAAGCTCACATTTCCTCTGAGTGTGACAGCAATTCCTAGTGGTTGGCCTTCCCTGATCTTGAATGTGGCAATGGACTTCCTCGCTCGAGTCTTTACTGGTCTCTGACCTGTGATGAGCGCCAAGTCATTCATTGCCGTTTCCAGGCCTTTTGCATTCTGAGCAGCATCTCCAATACCACAATTCACAACAATCTTCTCAATCTTTGGAACCTATCCAAGTTTCACATTGTAAATTCTTTCTAAGATAAGTAAATTCGAAATTGCACATTTTAGGGAAAAAAAAAGAAACAAGAAAACAAATAATTATTCAATGCCACAGAAAGACTAACCACATAAAATACAGGGAAAATTATTGTTCTGATTCTATAGTTGATTTATAAAGTAAACCTAAGCTTGAGTAAACACTGATACATATCCCAGACGTCCACGGAATACCAGTTAAACAATCAAATTAAAGCCTAGAAACAGAAAAGAAGTGAAGTGATAAAACAGGTTACCTGGTGAATGTTAGTATAGGAAAACTCTTCTTTGAGCAAAGGTACAATCTTTTCGAGATAAGTGGTTTTGAGCCGCCCGGTCTTCTCTGCTTCGGATTTCTCCACCAACACAATGCCTCCAGCCGCCTTCACGGAGACCACCCCATTCCCATTTATAGGGTTTGGACATGTGGCCCGTACATATGATGAAGACGAGAGAGCGGGGAATCGGCCGTGAAACGACGACGCAGAGGAGTGTAACAGTGAAGGACACGCCATGAGATTTTGCCTTGTTTCCCCGCTGTAGTTCCTACTTCTATTGGATCAGGATAAGGAACTTTGCTTTTCAGTTTGACGATGTGGATTTTGCTTCGACAGTCATCATCATCACATGTTTTTTTTTTTTTTTAATGATAAAACTGCAGTTTTTTGTCCAATCATAAAATTCAAATAACAAAGGTAATAAATTCGGAGCGGAGATTTAAGCACCCTTCTAAATCTTTCTTACGCATTTTTTTAATGGTATTTTCTAAAATATTCCCTCTTTAATTTATAAAATATAAATTCATATATTCAAATTAACTAACTTCCTAGAAAATTTTACCCTAAAAGCATATTTATTTTAAGTTTTTATTCATGAAATACTAAAAAATCTTAAAATCTAAAAGTATTTTCTTCTTATTATATAGTTTTTATTTCCATGTATCTAAGACTCTTATAATTTTCTCTAAAAATATATATTTTTAATTAAATTTTAAAATAAAAATAAAAATTTAAAGATGAAATGAGATGGTGTAAAATATTTTGTTAAAATAATAATTTATTAATTTATTTTAGAGTTTAATTGAATTTCAATTTAAAATAAAGAAACAAATTAATTTAACTTTAATTATTTAGATCATTTCAATTAAAAAGAGTTTTAGGATGAATTTTGAGGTGTGTCAATACACACACACATATATAAAAAAACTGTTGAATTAAATGTGAAAAATTGTTCTAACAACTTCTTATTGATATTGGGCATGCACCTCCTCCTTATATTATTATTTAAAATGGAAGTTTCAAATTTGTATACCTATTTGTAAGGTTGACAAATTTTTTCTATTGGGATAAAATTATGCACGATTCCATTTCATTTGGGACAATATTAAAATATATTTTTATCTAAAAAAATAACTGAGAGTAAGACTTTTTTTTTATCTCACTTGCATAAATGAGTTAAAACTAAGATTAGCAAATCTTGTCTCATTTCATCCCATTGCCAATCTTGTTGATTTGATTTTTTATTCTATTATTAAATTATTAGATATTTTAACGTGACTGACGTTGATGATTGTTTAAATCTATAATTTTTTAAATGTAAGTTTTAATATTAATGTGCAATAGAAGCAAATAAGCAATAAAAAATATGTCAACATAAAATTATATTTGAACATATATATAGTCAAATAAAACTATTATTTGATATCTATTTTATATTTATTCGAGATTTTCGCTATATTGAATTATAATAATAGTTAAAAGAAAAAAGTCAAGTTTTTTTTATACAATTGAAACTGTTTAAAATAATGAGATGAGGCAAGATACTTAATGAGACAGGATTAAGACAAATTTCTATTCCAAAACAATAAATGAAATGGAATAAGACCCTTTTTTTTTTTAATCCTATTTGCATATATAAGACAGGACTGAGATTGATAAATTTCATCCCATCATGTCTCATTGCTAACCTTACGTATTTGTTTGTATCTTTTTCTATATATTAAAGTTAAAGTTCAATCTAAAAATTTAAGTCTAATTAACTCAATTATAGAATTATTGGTGAATCACATTCATTACATGAATAAGTATAAGGTAAATACACAATAAATTACGTGTTGATACTTTATTAGAGTATATTTATTTATAGGTCATTGTTTTTGCTTTCATGTTGTTTAGAGCATCTCCAAAAGGCTCTATAAATTTTAGTTTTCAAATATCTATTTGTTTACCTATGTGGCTAATAGGAAGGCGAAAAAATATGTTCTTTAAAAGAATTTTTAAATAAAAATAAGTTAATATCATTTTAATCAAATAACTATTTTTTTAAAAGAAAGATTAATAATAATTAAAGCACTTCTCTCTTTTTCTTCAATACAAAGTAATAAAATATAAATTAAAAATAGAGAAAATAACTCTCTAAATTTAAAGAGAGATGTTCATTTCTTATTTGAAGAATTTTAATTTAAGTGTTTTTTGGAACTTTAAATGATTATTGACTCTTCAAATAAATAATAAAATCTTATTTAATTTTTTTAATGATAATCTTATAGTAAAGGTCATTTTTAGTTATTTGTAAATAATCTAAAATAACGAACATGTCAATTGAGACTCCTAAAAGTGAAAATTAGGTTATTTTATTTTTTTTCTTTTTTTTTCTTCAATTTACTCTTTGTAAATATTCAATCAACAACAGTCACGCATATACATACATATATGCATATATATATATATATATATATATATATGGTGGTGGATAAAATAAATGCTTTTGAAGTTAAAATGATTTGTATCAATGGATCATCAAATGTACAATTGAATTGGCATAGTTTTAAGTGACAACATTTATTGAGAGGATGGTGGAGTGAAGTAATAAACAAAATTTTCAAGTTATGAAATTAAATGTTTAATTAATAAATGTCATCTTAATAATTTATATTTTTATTAGAAATATAATAATATTTTTTTCAATTAAGGTCCTGTTTGAGATGGAATTTGGGTAGTTATACCTTAAAAGTTATAATATTAAAGTGTTTAGTAAATATTAACTATTATAATTTAAAAATTATAGTAATACGATTTTTTATTTATATGATAAAAAATCTTTATATCGTTAATAGTTTTATTAAAATTATTATTTAAAATTGATGTTTACTATATATTATTAATTTTTTATATAATTATAATTTTATTTATAACACATTAACTTCAAACACAGACTAAAAATAAAGATAAAGTACAATTTCTACCAACTCTTTAATATATTTAATTTTTTTTATAAAGATTATTACGAATCATTCATATGGAGGTGTACCACAATGATGTATTTTTAAGATATACTTAAAAGTTTTAACACTTCACCTATTTTTTTGAAATTTTTTTTACCGTATACAGTCAGTATAATATATATGCAATACGCTATAAATCTAAATACGTGTATAGTACAGCTTAAAAATATGCCAAATAATTAATTTAGAAATATGCCCCTTTTAATGTTGGGGAGATACTTACTTTATATTTAAAATTTTGGATTGTAAAAACAAGCCTCTATTGAGGGCAAACTGACGCCCTCATCGCTAGTTCACGCAATCCCGCCTGAATAATCTGTTCAGTAATTTCATCTGTTACTGGTAAGCTCGGATTTTATAGCTCCTGATACAATTTACTATTTCGAGCCTAATTTGCTGGTCCATTACCATCACGCTTTTACTTCGTGAACGGCCCGGACAAAACCACACCGCTTGCTGGAAACTGTGGCAATGACGTCATATTTGTTATAACCACCCAAATAAAAAAAAGAAAAATAACGAAAAATAAATCGTTTACAAACAGACTCTAATGAGTTATAACTAAAATTGGAATAAATTGTGGTTAATTACTCGAACAGAGCCAATCAGCAATATTTGACCTCCACAACTCGGCGACACTGTGGATGAGCTCGTGGATTAAATCATCGTATTTACCTGCATCGGTAAATCAATAAAAATTTAAATTCCTGTAGAAGAAAAAATTACATTTCCACGCGTCTAGAGAGCGAAAGAAAACCAGTTTACTAAAATTCAATTGTCAAATACTCAAACTTCACCAATATGAGGAGAGCGTGTAGTACGAACGAGGTATGTGCGCGTGCAATAAATGAAAAAAAATCAGTATCATTTTATTTATTATTATTATTTTTTTGTAGCGATGTGGAGGTGAAGAACGTCATTCAGGTACCAGCAACAGTGACAGAGGCTATCTTTCCTGTAAGAAAATTCTCTCTCCAAACAGAGAAACAAACACTCTCTCTCCCGCTAATCGATCGTTTGAAAGAGCTGAATGAAACCTAATTTTGTTCATCTTCGTGAAGTGTCCAGGTAGTTCCTCAATTACAAAACCCTAGTTTCTTGGAGTTCCTAGATGAGTACAAAACCCTAGAATTTTTTCCCAATCCGATCTGGTCGGAGCTTATTTTTAGATTGAATTCAACCATTGGATATTTTCAATCTTTTTCGATGGAATAGGAATCGAGATTCGATTTCTGACTCAAACCAAATGAAAGAAGAATCAATGCATTTGATTCTCTGTATAAATTCATTTAGGAGCAATTTTGGCACGAGCTTGTAACAGATTTAAATCAGCTGGTATTTTGGACTTTCACGTTTTTCTTGATTGATATTAAGCTGCGGATTTGAGCGGTGAATGGACACGTGCTATTGGACTGTTTAGCGATAATTAATACGTTAGTTATGGCTAGTTATCTGATTTCTTCTGTGTAAATTAAAGGGGTTTTCTTTGAAGACATAGGCGTTTAAGACGGGAGAAACGAGAAGTTGCTAAATTTCATTGCTTACTTTGGTCTCTTATAATCGCTAGTTGAGGGAACGTGGTCTCAGGTTGTCCTTGCGCTGTCCTTTTTCTGTAAATTTTAACAGAATGAGCTTAGAGACTGAAGACCGGCATACTCTGGATCAGCATCCTGAGTCAAACTGTGATTCTAAAAAGTAATTTCAATTTTTATTTTTTTCTTTTTGTTGTTGATTATTTGCATGCCATCTTCTTTAGATGTTTGGTGGGTGATAATAGCTATGTGTTTATGATTCAGGAAGTTAAAGTTTTCATATACGAGAGATTTTTTACTTTCTTTGAAAGAATCAGATGCTTGCAAGAAGTTACCCAGTGGATTTGACCAATCTATTCTGAGGTAAGATGCCTACTGTATCTGGCATTGATTTGTCTTAATTTGGTACTGATTTTGGTGAGCTTATATTCTAATGTATGATGTTTCACAATGTTTAGTGAATTTGAGGACACTTCACAGGATCGACCAAAAATTTCTGGTAGTTTGTCATTGCATGGTTATAGGCGAAATGAGTATGGTTCTTCACCACCTACAAGAGGGGAGTTAGGTAGTTATTCACGAGGAATCCACGGAAGGTGGGATAGTCGGTCTTCAGGACGGAGTGATAAGGACAGTGACTCACAATCTGACTGGGATTCAGGTAAGGTTTAATACAAATTTATACTCCAATAGATATCTTGATATATAAACATTTCTCTCTTCATGTGAATTGATTTGTGTATCATTCTCCCTTACTAAAGTTTCTTGTAAACTATTTCTTTTTCTCCTTCAACAATGAATGGAATGATGTTATATGTTTCTAAGTGGAAGCATGGTGCTTATTTATGATATACATTTCCACAGGACTATTCAGCCTATTCTGGTGGTGATTGAGGCCTCTAATCTTAAATAAGGTTTACACAATTTGACATTGTTTATACAGATAGAGAACTGCTAAGTATTATATATTGGTCCTTGTGAGTTGGTTAGAGCACCTTTAAGCTCTATTTTGTTTATCAATCCTGGAAATTTCTGTGACAAAATTATATACCTTATCTACAAGGTTAAATTTATTTAATGACTCATGTATTCCCTTGGGTGAGAAGGAAATTAGATATCGGTGACCAATTTCCAATAGTACTTCCACATCCTCTTAGATTCAGGAATGAAGAATTGGATCCAGTACTTACATGATGGGTCACTTGGATGCACATGCACTATTCACTTCTGTCACGTTTTCTATTTATGATTGAATGAATTGTGGTAGCCTTAATTAATGCAGTGCACCTCTCGTAGTTGTCGCATTCTCATATCTTCATAGATGAAAGGGACAAAGACGGTGAGTGCTTTTGTGTTGCTCTATAGACTTTTGGATATTTCTTTTGTTGGATTTATCACCTTAAGGATCATCTGCATGGAGCTTCCATGTGTCTTGGAAGCACTCCAGATTATTCATTCCAACTGAGAAGTGATCTAGTTGTTTGCTGTTCCATGGATTTTCAAGTGATGCTGTGCCTTCATGATATTAGATAGACTGTTTTTTCATTGGCTGCTTGTTTCTGCCGTTTGATTGCACCAGGATTTTGCTGGGTTTAGGCCTTCAATCCCCAGTTTTAAAGGCTGGATGTTCTGATCTGCTAAATTGTCAATATTTATTATGCAGATTCTGGAAGGCGTTATGGCAATCAATCTAGGCGGTCTTGGCAAGTTCCTGAACATGATGGACTTCTTGGGAGTGGTTCATTTGCAAGACAATCTGGGTATGCAGCAGGTGCATCAGCTCCAAAATTACGAGTTAATGATCACTACCAGCTAAATAGGAGCAATGAGCCTTATCATCCGCCACGTCCTTATAAGGTTATGATTATATGTTGTTGTTTTCTGTTGATGAATATATACCAGTTGTCTTACTTATGATGTTGGATTTGGTGATGGATATTCTTCTAAAATGCTTGATATAGCTTTATCATCTGAATATGATGAAAATTATGTAGTTGGTGCTGAATAATCTTTTTTTTTTTTTTGGTGGTGGTTGTTTGGGGGGGGGGGGGTCTTGTTTGTCTTCTACTGTGTTTATCAGGCTGTACCTCACTCACGTAGGGATGCCAGTGACTCATACAATGATGAAACATTTGGTTCTTCTGAGTGTACAAGTGAAGATAGAGCAGAAGAGGAGAGGAAGAGAAGAGGTAAAAGGCTCTTTGTATATACTGGTAGACAGTTTTTCGCTTTCACTAGTGTTGGAAGTTTACTATCAAAAGGTAAACATTTTATGACTTTCCTCTCAGCTTCTTTTGAGTTGATGAGAAAGGAACAACAGAAGGCATTTCAAGAAAAGCAGAAGTTCAATTCAGACAAGCACAAGGATGAATTTGATATCTCTACGTTGCTGGATGATTCCAAGGATGATGAGAGGACCTCAAGTAAAAGCAAACAATTTGATGAAGCTTTGCTGCTGCCTGCTACAAATAAGGATTCTGATAAATCTGTTCTTGCAGCACAAGCTCCTGCATCAAGGCCACTTGTGCCTCCAGGTTTTGCTAATGCAACTTTGGAACGGAATCATGGAACCAAAATCATAAGTCACTCCAATTCGTTGGAGGTAATATTCTTGTATTTTTTATCCAATTTCACGAGTGTGGTTTTCTTGGTCACACTTTTTGTTTTGGGCAGCTGATAGATAGATATGATGTGCAATCTGCATAGTTTTTAGATTGATTAATTCTGGCCATGCTGTGGGGTAATCTATGCCGCTCTAGTGGCATCAGCAAAAGTGATTGTTATGGATATGGAAGCTCAAAGATTGATTTGGAATTTGTTGTTGGTTGACGCATATGTGGTCTTAAACTTTTTCTTTATTTTATTGACAGTAGATGTGTATGTTGCTTCTGTAGGTTGGAAATTCTGAGCTTGAAGTTGGCATCGTGCACAGCAAAGGCAACTTTTGTTTGAATGGAACATTTGATGAACGGGAGAAAGAGTCTGGTGAACAAATTGGTTTAAGTCAGAAGCTAGAAAGTATGAATATTCATGTTTCAGCTAATAACAAACATGATAAAGTGCAAAATTTATCTTCTGATCCAGAGGTTTCTAATAAGAAAGTAGGCCATGAGAGTCAATTGTACAAGAAGAAATCTAATCTTTTGAAATCTTTCATAGCTTCGGAGGAAAGTGAAGTTATAGAACTTGATGCTGAGAAGGCTGCAAACAATAAAATTGTGGAAGAATCCAATAAGGAGCAGCCATCTTCAATTCTAGATAAGCTTTTCGGCACTGTTGCAACAGTAAATAGTGGTGGCTCCACTAGTGTTGTTGAGGTAAGAATCTTGCTTCAGTAGCATTTTATCCTGTGCTCTGCACACTGTTATTTATTGTTGAATTTTTCTGAAGTATTTAATAAATATTCTAATGTTATTTTAACATCAAATCTTCCCCACATGGTTGCATGTGCCTAATTAAATTTTATCACTGTTCCCTATCAACCCTTTGAATATATCAGATCATATCACAATTCTATTCTGCTAATCAACAAAGTGTGCTTCCTTTTTCCTTTTTCCCCCTTTTTTGTCAATAACGAATTACCTCCATTTGCTCACTTCAATTTTAAGACATTCTTTATGGATACAAGTTTACCAGGTGGGTGAGCTTGTCCCTGTATATGTCCAATTGTGTGATTTAAATATGTTTGATCATGCATTTCATAGGTATATGCCTACTTTATTTTATTTTCAGTTGTGGATGAATATGTTACCAATGTCTTCAGTTGATATAAATACTCCTGGTAATTGAGTTTGTGTATAGTTGAATTTGCCGCATCTGGTTTGCGATTAACAAAAACTATTAGCATGAAATTATCTGAATCCTGCAATGTCTTTTGTGAGTATAGCCACATGAGGTTAAAGCAGATGATACGTGGAGTCCCCATGCCTTCCAGACTTCAAAGTTTGCTGGTTGGTTTCTTGAAGAAGGTATTCTAGAACCATGTTTGTCGTTCAAACCTCTTGATACAGGCTGACTTCAATTTTTTTCCTCATTTTTCTTTTTATTTTTTGTAGAAAAGAAGCCAGTTGAGGATATCTCATCTGGCAGTCCAAATGACTTGCTCTCACTAATTGTGGGTGGTGAAAAAGGTGGAATTCAGCCTTTTGATGTGAAATCTGCAGGACAAAGCTCGTCTGCTTTTCCATCCCAAATCTCAGAACTCATGGACAGGCATCTGGCATCAAATGTTGCTCCGGTTACGATTGAGAACTCTGAGCAATTGACTGATATTAATATCAATAAACCACCAGCAGTTCCAGCTGTTCTCACATGTGAAGACCTTGAACAGTCAATTCTATCTGAAATTAGTGGAAGTGATGAAACTTTGCTGCCAGCTGTGCAAGGCTGGAGATTTTCAGAAATGAGTACTGAACAGACAAAAGAAAATGCAGATGAGCATGCATCCCAGCACCTCCTATCATTGTTGCAGAAGGGAACGGGCCTTAAAGACACAGAAGCTTCCCCTGGTGTAGATGTCATTTCTTCGGGCAAACTGCATGATGCGGATGTAACAAGTATCCGGACTGGAGTTAATGATTCAAAAGGGGCAAATGCTGATAATGCTATTAATTCAGGGAAGAGTCTGACTCTTGAAGCACTTTTTGGGACAGCTTTTATGAAGGAACTGCAATCTATAGGAGCAGCATCATCTTCCCAAAGGGGCTTAGTTGGATCTGGAAAAATTGATGCTTTGGAATTCCATGATGGTCTCCTTCCTTCTAAACTGGAGATAGGATCCGGTAGGAGCAGTTATGAAAGCAGTTCTCTGGCATCTAATCAAATAGAGCAAATCAAATCAGATAGGATGAAAGAGCACTTGTTAGGCTTTGATGATCATCAAACTGCAGTAGATGATGCATCACAGCTTCGGAGTGAAGTAGAGTCTAAACTCAGTAGCTTTGAAAGGTCTATCAATAGCCAATTTCGTGAAGAGGATAGCTTGGATCCCCTTGGTGATCCTATGAAACACCTTAGGAATTCTTCTAAAGCTGAATTGTTGTCCTCTGCTGCACCTGTTGACATTAGTGAAAAACTAGCAGCCCTAAATTCTAACTTTGTGGATGAAAGACATACTGCTGGAGGTCAAGATGGTTCATCTTTTCTTCATGGGCCCTATGATGTGAGGGAGCATGATATTTCGTTTCATAATGTTCATGCTCAACCATCTTCTCCACAGTTTCACCCTCAGTTGAATCATGTGGGACCTGTGTTGAATCCATTAGATCCTCATTCCGCTAATATGAATTCTCAGATGAAGTTCGTGCCCCCAGAGAGTATCTTACATCATGACCTTCTACCAGGTCATCAGTTTCCTGTGAATATGCATCGTCCCCCTTTCCTTCATCCCAGCACTGGACTATCTGGATTTGATGCTCCCACTCATCAACATCCTATGTTACAGCAAGTGCATATGCCAGGAGGTTTTCCTTCAGCTCACCTACTGCGTGGATTTCCCACTGGTCCTCATTCAAACAATCAAATGGCCGGTTTTGTACAAGATATAAACCCAATGCAAGGTTTCCCGTTTGGTCATCGGCAGCCCAATTTTATGGGCACTGGAATGCCACGAATGCCACCACCAGGTAAGGCACTTACCACTTTCTTGATGTCTGAATGTTCTCCCATGTAGTGTTTTTAGTTTTCAAGTTTGTTGGCTTTATAAATGTTAAAATGCATGTGTTCTGTGGCTTAAGGAACTTGTAGAAGAAAATGTGTACATCTTGTTGCAAATCTGTTCAAGTTGTGAGCTTAGGGTTACTGTAGATAAAAAATTTAGGTTGATGCCTGTGATTCAGGCATTCGGTTCTTTTGGAAATAGTTCATTCGGTAGGATCCTACATCTTCTGAATTTACAAGGGATTGTATGATTCCTTTCTTTTAGCGCTGAGCTATTTTTTGCATTCCCTTTTCAAGGAGCTAAGCAACATTGCAACTGTAAAGGTTATCAGTTGCATAATTTCCATTCATGCTTCATTGCTGATGCATCTGTTTGTATTTGGTCAAAACTTCTGTCTAGGATCTGAACTTCGACCAATTAGGATCTCCAATAGAATTTGTTTCCCTTTTTTTTTTTAAAATTTAATTTCTTATAATCTTTTTCTTTCTTTTCATTGTTGGACGTTCAGTTCCTGGAATTGAGGGCCGAACCAATAATCCGGAGACACTTCAAAGGCTCATTGAGATGGAACTGAGATCAAACCCAAAACAGATTCACCCTTTAGCAACTGCTGGCCACAACCAGGGAATCTACAACCATGAGCTGGACATGGGTTTCGGGTATAGATAATGGCTTTCAATTGCATGTGTATATTGTTCATCAGCAATAGTTCATTTCTTCGACTCTTAGGAGTGGAGGGTGGGTTCAATATGCTTTGTTCAAGAGCATTTGCCAAAGTTGCTGTAATCAATGAATTTTTACTTCATATTTACCATTGTACGGGCATTTTCTTTTCCTTGATGTTTCGGAACCTGCAGCTAGCAATCCTATTTATTGAATTATCAGCTAATCAAATTTTTAGGTGCGATGGTCAGTGCAGCGTTGCCCTAAAAATTGTTTCTTCACCGCCCATCTCCCACTTTTTGCATGTACGAAAGGCCGAAAATGAAACTTCCTCCTCTTAAGCCTTTCGGAGAAACAGGGAAGACGTAGCCAGGAAATGGACGTAATTTATTTAAGCAATGTGTGTTTTCCGTCCTAGCAACACCCCCTTCCCCTCCCTCTCCTTAGAAAGGAAAGTAACACTTTCGTTACTTCAACTTTGTGAATACATGCATAATGGCAGGTGGAATTTCATTAATCTTGTATAGCTGATTCCTTGAATCCCATGGTTAACTGAGCCGCGTAATAAGAGCATGTTTAAAAGAGTGTTTAAATAAAATTTTATTTCTTATTTAAAGAGTCATGTTAATATTAAATACTCTAAAAGACACATTAATTTATATTTTTTAAATAATATTTGTTTCTTACTCTTCAATATTAAAGAGTGAGTTTCTCTATCTTTTATTAATATTTTATTATTATTTATTGAAAAGATATAACTGTTATAATTATTATTTATGTTTTCATACTGAATTAAATTTAATAGAGAGAAGAATTTGATTAAAATAATGTTAACTTATGTTAATTTGATGAGTCTTTTAAAGATAATTATATCTTTTTATTTACTTACTTGTCATATCAATAAATATATTAAAATTTAAAAAATAAAATTTAAATAATTTTTTAAAGATACTCTAAACATCTAAGTGTTACACGTTATACGAGTGTCAAAGAATTTTCAAATTCAAAAAACTTACACATGCCTTGTATTTCTGAAACTACCCAAAAGATCTCGGTTTTGCTGCCTTGTTTGTTGTTGACTAGGTCGGCCATTCTGGATAATCTGTTTCTACAATGAAAGTGAATGTCTTTGCTTCTTTAGCAGCCTTTAATCCCCATTTCACAGCTTCAGCTTCTGAAAATCTATCCTCCCCACAAAATGGCACAGTTTTGACACTTGCAGCCATTTTTTTGCTATTAGAATCTCTCACGAGTCACGACAGCCCCCAATCTAGTTAGCTGTGCCTCATCTTTCATGGCTGCATCAACATTAATCTTGTACATTCCATTAGGGGAGGTTCCCATTGATTTTTAGTTCCATCAAGCTTCTTGTTAAGGGGGATTTTCCAGACTCTTTAACCCTTTTGAAATCTTCAACAACTACAGATATCAGGGGATTCACCTTTTTCGCTTCAAAAATCCTGCTGCGTCGTGCATTCCAAGCAGCCCGCCAATAGGCTACCAATAGCTCCATCTTATTCTTTCTGAGCTTCTAAGGCAATTCCTGCATCACAGACAGCAGGTCCTGATTTGCGGTATCGGAAGGCTCTAGTATAGAAGGGCCATGCCTCCATGTCTTTTGTGAGCGTTTGCATTGTAAGAGTATATTTTACTGTAGAGCAATTTGATAACCACTTTTAACAGAAAAATGTCTCTGTTGTCCAAATGCCAGAGCACTTCACCATCCTTTGATCTTCTAAGCAAAGGGATTTTAAGAATCGCTTCTGCATCCTCTTTCAAAAAATGTTGACAGATTAGGTTTTCATTCCACTGATTCTCAAAGTCAATCATCTCAGCCACTGTAGCATCCCTGTGTAATAATGGTGATGAGATTGGCTTGAAGGGTCATTGGTCTGGGAATCCATTTGTCCTATGTTTTGCACTTTCTCTCTATCAGCAACCTTCCATCTAATGCCTTTTTGTAAGACCCGTCTATCGCATAATATGAGACTTCGGCTATTAAGGAGTTTGGAAACTGCAGCAGCCTCCATCCTTGCTTGACCACCAACGCTTGGTTAAAGCGGGTCGGATCTCTGAAGCCTAGACCCCTCTGCTCGTTGCCTAACTCAGCCTCACCCATTCAGTGAGGGCGATAGCTGGTGCCATTTTTTATTTGTTACATCCACTTGGCATTATTTCTTGATTTCCTTGTTGCGATCGATTACCAATATTCAAGTGGCACGGTGATAAGATTTGAGACTAAAATTTTAAATTTTAGAATATGATAAGGGTTGAAATGTGAAATTAACGTGTAACAGGTAATTTTATGAATTCAAATACCCCATCCTTTTTTAAGACAGTTTTTATTTTTATGTTTAATTCGTTTTCATTTGCACCAACTGAAATTACTCATTGAAAACATTATTTTTCAAAGGAAAAAACATTTAAATAATCATACATTCCATCTTGGACTACACAACATCAAATACAACTAAATATAATCCGATCATATCCAATTTAATCTTGTTCACCAACCTCGCGCACCCCAACGCAACCAAACGTGCATGAATTGTGAAAAGGGAGGCCACTCGTTCAGCTAACTTTGGGTTATATTTAAATGGTTGGCTCACCAAACACGCATCATTGCCAGCCAGAGTGAAAGTTTTAAGCACCTGAACAGAGCAAGTTAGAAAAAGAAAAAAGGAACAAGAAAGTGGAGTACTGTGGCTCTCTTGCATAAGAACCACTCTGGTTAAATCCAATGTCTCACACACACAGATCCAGAAATTACATCGGTAAATCTCCACTATAAACCTTCCTACAATATATAATAGTCCAAAAACTCTTAAGTCACTCAACAAATCTCTATACAAGAAAGCCTCTGAACAATATCCGTAAGACATTTTTACATAAACAAGAAATCTTTCTATCACATACACATATGAGCCAAGAGGAAAGAAAGAAAAAGCCTTGTTAAGTGACCAACAGCCTATGTGCTAGATGCACTAACCATGCAGATCACAATCACTAGTCTATATCAACACATACTTATTTACATATATATTATATATATATGGCTCCAGTACTTGCTCACATCGGAATGTGAAATCCAAATTTGCCCTGATATTCAAAATTCAAGGTCAGCAACAGCCCAGGATGACTCACCGGACAAAATATAATTATACATACAACAAGAAATATCTTCTTATCATATTTCACCTTTTATGCTGATGGAATGGCACTTTCTGAGTTACCAGCGTGCAGTCTACCAAATTTATTCCTCTCAGATTCTGCATCATAGAGTGAAAGCAACCTTTTCTGCATCCACATTATAAAACATTTAATAAGTAAATGGATGACATGATACGACTTTTTTGCTATGTTTTTGAATGTGGTGACATTTGTAACCATACTACAGGGAATACACAGTAGTTTCAGGGGTGTCTATCAATTAAAAGAAGAAACAAAGCAAAAGAAAAACCAAAGAGAGAGATTAATTATTGAAAGAAGAAACAGGAAGAAGCTAAGAAACTCGGATGACAAGTGAAAAAACCTAGTCCACTTGAATGCACGTGCAAGGCGTGAAGACAGATCAAAGTCAAAAGTTCTTCAACTAATGCAGACCCATCACCATCACTAAACAATTATACTGCAGCAAACCCAATATCAAGTGAAACAAGATTTGCAGAAGCCTGAGAAAAGGCAAGTACTTACGTGGTCATCAAACTCAGGACTAGTCAGGTTGATGGCAAGATTTCTCATCAACAACAGTACCTGAAAGACAGCAATACAAATTTCTTAAAGTAAATCACAAATTCCTCCGGTGGGAATGCAAAATCAAGATGGGGATCTCACTGAGAGAGAAGGGGAAAAGGGAATTATGCACTATAGGCAGTTCAATAAACATGATCACTGTGTCCACAACATATGTTGAAGGAATTAAAAAATCCTAATAACATACAGTTTCAAAATTTATCGGGTCCATCTGCTTCAATCTCTGAATGTGACCAGTTGAATTGGGGTCAAAGACACTGCCAAGGAAGCTGTAAACTTGAGCAAAATCCGGCATAACTGCATCAAACAAAGAACTGTTTCATAAGCAAAAGAATTTAAGAACAGGTGAGAAAATGTGCTAGGTATTAGGCACAATTATGGTTCAAAGAAACCAGAATTGACTCAAATATATCAGCCATTTCTTATCACATTACATGATAAATAGGCAGCAAGGCAAGTCAAGGAAAAGTATATACCACTGAATCTTATGCAGCTCCATTGAGAATGATAATATGAGTAAAAAGAAAAGAAAAGGACAGCTTACACAATTCTCAAAGTTTGCAGCTATTCTCATAACAAGAGCTTTACCAAAAGCTTTGCTCATATGCACCCTCTTAAACATGCTAATGGTGTACGAATAAGTGTCAGAGATGTCATTCATGAGCAGGTAGCAAAAAGTTTTTTCTTAATGATAGTGTAAGATGAAATTGCAGCATAGGGGAACTATTTGTAACTTATTAAGCTAACTCAGACATCATATTCTATTAATGTCTATGCCTCAGTGCTCATATAGCTCAAATTAGAACAAGGATACTACCTCTTGGTGGTTTTCCTCGATCCCCTTGATTAATTGTTTCACCAGCTGGCCAAGTTCTTAGACTGCTGTCATTACTACTACTGTAGCAGAAATTCTGAGCATTGCTTGTTCCAGGCAATCCCACATCATCTGATAAGACCACGTATTGTAATATTATTGCAACATTCATATTCTTCAAATACCATGTTACAAAATATCTTGAAGGGGGTAAAGATGCAGCAGGAACAAATGATACCAGTAGTCACTTGTGATGCAGTCACTGGTGGCACTGAGTTATAACTCCAGGAAGACAAGGCCGCACTAGGAATCGGATTTCCAAGAACAGATGAACAGTCTGATCTGTATATATATCCTGGTTCAAGCAGAGCTGCTGATGATTGAAATTGCCCACCAACTTGTGATGCACCATGAACTGGAGATACACATAAATGCAAAGGTTGTACCACGATAAAAAAAACCATCCAAAATATAGGAGTTGTTGCATAAGCTTAAAAAAAGTAAAGGATTAAAGAAAACAATGAGTGGTACACCATACTGACCAGTCTTAGGTGCTTTTTGTGGGTATGGATGAGCTGCTTTTCTCTTTGGTCGAGGGGGAGGTACATGTTCACTTGTCCCATTTTTCTGAACCTTTAGAAAGTACTTTTGTGCATGACTTCGTATCTGCCAATAAGATTGCTTACCTTTAATAAAAAAAAAAAATAGATTGAAGAAGATAGGTTCTATATCTATACCAAAAAAAAAAAAAAAGGAAAAAAGAAATCAAACATAATAATGTCAATGCAAATATTAAAGCAGCCAAAATGCAAACTAATCCCATGGTAGGTATGTTACATGCATTTGCTTGATTAGACTTGACTTTTTGAAACTACCTGAATGACTGTCTTGGATCCAATAAATGCTTCAATCTTCTTCCAGTCACGATCAAATCTAGAATTAAGAAGACACAAGAAAATCAAGAAGAAAATTTAAGTCAACATGCTTGCACGGATAGGACAAGTAAGATAACATCATCACGAGATCAATGGCATCTAACTAAATATAAATTACATTTTTGAAACTGCAAGCACTGAACTATTCTTTCCGGACAAATATATCATTGGGGTTGGCTTTACATGTTAAGCATCCAATTGACTTGGTCCTACATATCATGCATGCAGCCAGAAGGTTCTTTTAAAATAGAAAACAAGTTAAGGTTCAATGAAAAACTCTTTAGTTCAACAATATAGCTGAAGCCAAGAAATAATTTGTCTTAAGAACCTAAACCTATTAGGCTTAAGAAAAGGAAGTAGGTGTCCACTGAAAAAGAACACAGTTTGCAAGCAGGAAATTCAATGTTTTATTTTTTCATTTCCTCATAGTTATCGACAAATGGAATTATCTACAACTGAAACTATTAAGTAGAGAATTAACTAAAAGAAAGCACAATCCAAAGCAACCATACCTAAGCAAAGTGCTACAGACTGAACACTAAGCAAATGAAACATTAAGTTCCTTAACTTAATATAATCATACACTGTAAGAGGATAAATAAAAATCTCAAGTTAAAATGCTAGTTCTCCATATGAATAGATTAGAAATTGCTTTTAAAATTTAAAAAAGCGATAACCCTGAATCTAGAGTAATCTATCGTACAACTTCGAAATTGAAATTTTCCTCCCTTACTTTTTTCTCATTAACCAAACAAGCATAAGACACTAATAACTTAAATCCGAAAATAGGGTCAATAAAATAAAATAAAAGTGAATAAATAAACACGCTTACAATTGAAGAGCTTCTAGAAACTTGTCGTGCTCTTGTTCCGTCCAGCTCTCTCTAGACTTGGTAATTGTATACGGTTTCCGAATCTTCTTACTCGGATCCTCCGTAAACGACATAGTATTTGTTGCACCTGTACTTTTAGTCGAAGCTGAGGCAGTAGTAGAATTATTTGTCGTCGTCGCCGCGTTGTAATTACCAGTTGGCGGCAGAGAATTCAGACCGGTATGCCCCATATTCATGGGATCGAAGAAAAAAAAGCCTTGAGCCGGGTTCGGGTTCACGGACACCATAAGCTAATCCGTTAAATGCTTATCAAGTTTCTTTTCCCAATTGTTATTTTCGTTTTTGCTTTGCTCGTAGCCTTGGGCAAGTCAGACGAGAATGAGATTGACATGAGTAGTCCTTAAACACAGAGCGAGGTTTTATAGTGAGCCCGTGACTTGTGGCTTGTGGGTGATGACTCATGCGAGTTGGGGACGGAACCGTCATATCCACTTGCTTTCGAAAGTACACGTGGCATGATCTGGTTGTGTTGATTGAGACCTAGAGGCTCGAGCATCCACTGCTTCGGCAATGTGGCAACACCTTTGTAAAAATTATTATATAAATAAATGAATAATAAAAATTGGAAGTTCGGATTAGCCTTTAACCATTCACCCGAACCCTATGACGATTTCGCAGGTTCAACTTTCAGTCTTTATCTGCGCCAACCTCAAATTTTAACAGAAGGGCCGCGTGGAGGACTGTAGCCCTTCATCGGGAGTGCTGTGGTTCGAGTTCTCGAAGGCCTTTTATTTTTTTTCTTTAATTTAAAATTGGATAAAATTAATTTTTTTTATTGAGTTATGACATTTATAAATGTAAAATTTTAAGCCATGTTGTAATAAAATTGATTTAAGTAATCTCAACAGACATCTAATATAACTTCCATTATTAATATGTCTCTAATTTTATAATACAAATCAGTAGTTTAAAAGAAATCAGCAGAAAGGATTTATTTATTTTTTTCAAGACAAATTTGCTTTTAGGCAGCACACCTCATGCGAAGTTAAATTTACCAACATGAATATAAAATATCTTTAGAAAACAATTTTCCGTTGTTGTATTTAAGTGATGGGTAACTAATTTAATATTTCAATTAGAAAAAGCAGTGTTTTTTTTAATATATATATATTAAATATCTTGGGCATTTGATTGATTTGTCTAGAGAATTCATTCGATTCGCGCCGTTGCTTTTTTCTTGATTAAAACTTCAAAGTATCGGTTCCAATTATGCGAGCAGCAAGCATTTTGAATCTTACACCACGCTCTTAGTTGAACGGGTGACGATGATGCCACGTGGTGGTCCACATTTGTTAGCTAGTAAAATTAAATAATTAATCTTTGCAACTCGTTAGTCGGCCTGGGGACACCGAATGAGAGGCTGTCATTGAAAGTTCTGGCAAAGTCCAGGATCACCTTTGGCCGTTGAGATCTGGCCTCTTCTTTCCGGTGAAATAACATTTGGAAATGGAAAGAAACTATTTTTCCTCTTTTTTTTTCTTTTCTTTTTTTTTAAACCCCCGATAAGTAACGGTGCCTATTATGATGTCAACCCAGTTTATATTTAAGTAATTTTTTTTTACAAACTTCAAAGCTGTGTTTTGATTGGATATTCACCTGTTACATTTACTAATTGATATCTCTCATATTTGACGATAAGTTTACAAAATTTGGATCATAAATATTGTATTACAATAAACATATGATGTGATATTATTTTATCGATTAAAATGATAATTAATTATTAAATGTTATCGTTTTCTATTTAGGAGATTAATCGATTGTAACTTAGAATATAGATTTTTCAAGTGTATCGCTATCTTTCCGCCAATTACTTCTGCCGATTGCTTGTCAAACCCGCAAACCATTAGCTTGCACAGGGAAAAGAGAACCAGTGCGTCAAGATTTTATCATACAGAATTTCCATCTAATTATGATTAAAGATGGGGAGCCGCTATGTTATATTTTATATTTTCAAGAATGTATGCGTCTTATAATATATAGTGAAATTACTGTATATTACATTATACACTGTAAAACACGTACATTACACGAAAACGTAACGTAGTGTTTGCCTTAAAGATGACGATGTCTAATCAAATATGTACGTTTACTTTATTTTTTAAGTTACACAATCAATATGACCCTGAGGTATTCTATAATTTATGATGGGTTAGTAATAATTACAGTAAATTTATATAATAATGATTAATGAGAGACAAATTCTAATGTTTTGTTGTTTCTTTTTCCTTTCTAGGAAATTGATACAAGTTCTATATTCAATCTGTACGTTGGTCCTCTGTCTTTTATGCGCTATGTATTTAGTATGAGTCCATGATTATATGGTGTAGCACTATAGCCAACAGTGTTTGAACCCTCGAAAGGACCAAAAAAAAAAAAAATTTCTTTGAAGTCACAAGAATATTCTTTAAATCTCTTTTTTTTTTTAACCAAAAAATATATACACACACACATTAGATGGAGTATAGCTATTACCACCCCTCCAAAAATCTCATAAAACCATTATTCTGTATATTTACTGTGTTAACTTTCACCAAAATTATAGAGAGCCATACATGCTTAATTCAAATCTGCTGGGAATTTAAATTTGACATAAAATCTTTTTAGCCGGCAATACAAAATTTGAAAGAATATTAGTTACTACGTCTTGTGGGATTAATCTATCATATAGTCATTATTGTAATTTTTGAAATAAAATCAAGATAAAATTCAATATCATTTCAATTTGAGAAACTGAAATTCAGCTCACTATGAGAAATTTCTCCATGAGAAAATTAACCCCGAGGCAAACACTTACTACCTTTTAAAATTTATTTTGATTAAATATATTCACACACAAAATGCGAGTAAAAACAAACTCGATAGTCTTCTTCACCATTTCTTTGAAGCTTCAACAATCATTATATACCACATACAGTGATTCAAAACTTTAATATTCTATAGATGACGACGTTTATAGAACTCTTTCAAGCTTGACCACAGGTTGGACGTAGGATATGTACCTTTAAAGCGAATATAACGGATTACGTGCCTAATGGAGTAATAAAAAAAAAAAAATTCACTTTGTTAATGTCGAATTTGAAAACAACTAGCAATATTGGAGTTTAAAGAAGAAGACAAGGTGAGGCGTCGATCATAACTATTTTGGGAATTAAGTGGGGCGTAAAAAACAATCTTACAATTTTTCAAATACTTGGATAGAGTAAATTTAGAAAAGCGGTTGCAAAAGATTTTTAACTCCATTCCTTTAACTTTTATTGATATAATAATTAGAAGAGTGGAGCTTAAAATTCTTATAACACACCCTTTTTAATATTATTTCTTAAAATTTTAATTAATAAAATACAAATTCATATATTACTTAATCATCTTCCACAAAATTTTACATAAAAAAATTTCCTTTCTAAATTGCAGACAAATCTTAAAATATTGAATTTATCTTAATTTTTTTCTTTTTATTATATAATTCATATCTTCATAACTCCAGATTCTTAAAATTCTCCAAAAAATTAAAATTAAAACATAACTACAAATCATAAAATGTGTTAAGTATAAAAAAATTGTTAAAAAATAATTTACTTAAGTGTATTAATTGAATATCCATTTGAAATAAGAAATAAATTATCTAAATAATTTCAAGTAAAAAGAAGTTTTATGAAAAAATTTTACAGCCCTACCCTAATTAGAATCCAGACATAAAATTAAAACAGGCATATGAGGCCTAGTCTAAAAATGTACCAAAAAGAATAAAAAGACTTAAGCCGATATTGAGTAGAACCACAGTGGGAAAAAAAAAGATTGTAATTATTAAATAAAAATTAATAGTATATAATAAAAAAATTTAAATAGTAATTTTCATAAAATTAATAAATATATAATAAATTTTTATTATACAAATATATAATCAAATTAATTTAACTTCTAAATTACAACTATTAGTGTCTATTAAATATTTTAATATTATAACTTTTAATTACAATTATATAACCTCGATTTTAAGCAGAACCTTACTCTCATAACTAAACAAGAAAAAAAATCAAGCTCTCAAAACTACTTTGAAAAAACTCCTTGAAGTTGAAACAAGGAATTGTCAAGAAAAGGGTAATACGTTCAAAAGTACCCCAAGCATTTTCAGTGATCAAAAAGATCTTCGAGTGAACTTAAAAATTTCACTTCGCGCGCGCGCGTGTGTACTATCAAGCGCCACACTAGCATAGCCCGAACTACTGTAGTTCAAAAAGAGATCTGAACAATTTGCTACAACAGTGATCAATGATTGAACTTCAATGAGTGAACGGAAAATACCCAATTCAAAGAAACAAAAGGACAATCTGTTGTACGGACAATCTCTTGTACATTTAAGTGTAGAGTTATTCAGGGGCCAGACCCACTACCCGTACAGAGGCGGAAATTTTGTAACATCTCAAAATTGAAAGAACGAAAAAAAAAAAAAAAGCAACAAAAGAAAAAAGATTACTTTACAAGCAGTTTTCAAGAAGTACAAAAACCTCAAATTCTCACAGAGGGCAAAATAAGCATCAAAGGCTTCTCAACTGTCCTAAGCAAGCCAGCGAGTAATCCCATCATCCTCCCCAACCGCTGCCAGAATCTCAATACGCACATCCAAAACAGCCTGCAGTTTGAATCAATAGAAGTAACATAGAACTGCATTTATTTATCTATTTTTGGTGGCAGGTTTACTGAAACTTCAGTAGCTACCTCTGAAAAGTCAATCAAAATGGACCATAAACCTATATCAAATCCAGCACAATCAAAGTTAAAGTATGAACCCTTAGCTATTTGCTAATTTCTTTAATTATAACTATCATTAAAAAAGATTAAAGCCAGATGGAACTCACAATTTTACCCAGTGCATTGGCAGAACAAAATTTAAAGGATTTTAGGAAAGAAATAAATTAAAGAAAAATTACCAGGGGATTTCTACAGTTAATCAGCCTGCATTCCTCTAGTGGACCTTCTATCACCCAACTCTCCCAAGCATCAAAGCTGTGACTGGCAAATACGAATTCCATTCTTCTATTAATCTGCAATGTCAAGAAAGAATCTGACTTCATCCCCCAAGCACTGAACCATCAGTAATGTACATGCATGTGCTTACTACTTCAATCAAGCCAAAAACAAAAAAATAGAGAAGAACAGATCCTTCCCATTTCACACTGAAGATATTCTTTCCATATTAGATATGAAAAGCAACACGTGAAGTAATGGAAAGTTAAATATGATTTTTTAAAGGAAGAAATTAGTTATAATTTCAGGTTGGAGCATGAAACCTATATCTGTGGTTATTTGGCAAGTCAACAGCTTACCCTCCAAGAAATTCCCTGCATAGACTCTGAGGTTCATAATCTGTTTTAACTAAATGAAATGTCAACTTAGCTTAAAATGAACTTTCTAAAAGATGATTAAATTAATCTATGCCAAGTCTAAAACTTCTGGTCTGTGATACATTCAGTTGGGGGGGGGGGAGGGGGGGGGGAAGGTCCCAGCAAAAGCAAAGTTTTAATTAATCACCACCATTAGGGATTACTAGAACAACGTAAGCATGTCACAGAAACCACACTATTCCAGTAATTTTTCAGATCTCGATTCTTTAACTGAAAGAGATCAAGAACTAAGTTCATAAGTGCTATTCTCTCAATCATTAACCTCATAAAATTTAAAAAAGATTTGACTGTACTTTCTGGAAAAGAAAGAACACTCTTCATTCAACTCTAAGATGTCTGGATAAAAGTAAAAAACTCACAACTAATCATGTAAGAACTAAAAATATGAAAGTTACCTGCAATAACTTTCCTCCGGCAGTAAAAGAACGCAAACCGATTGTGTCCTGATGAAACGAACCAGAAATCATGTTGGCTGGTAAAAATAATCTACTCAAATTGTGCTTACCATATAGTTACACCAAGTAAAAAGCTAGACCCTCTGACAAACCTTGCTTTTGCAGATAAGGAACTGAGCTGCAGGATCTCTTTTTGTTACATTTGACATTGTCTCTAGGATCCACCCGCCACCTTTATGTCTTGGCCTGGAAATGTGAAGTGCAGGGTGATCTCTCGCATGTAGAGCTACAACATACCCATCTTTCAGTGTTTCACCAGACACTTCACTGAGCTTTTTGCTAGATCTTGAAAGTTGTCTGGAAGTTGATTCTTGTATTGATTCTATTGGTGTTTTCCTGCTTCTCAATTCTTCAGGGGAAGCACACCGAGAGCTAGCTTGGTCGGTGCCACTCATAGCAGTATCATCTTCTTTATGTGAAGTACTTTCTTTTTCTAATGCAGAAGGATCATCTGGTTTCTGCAAAGATTTTTGACGGGCATGCCTCTTCTTGGCCTTCTTACCCGACCTGCTGCGCCTTCCATCTGATTTAGTATTAGCATTTTGAGAAAAACCTGAACCCTTAAGCTGACTGGGAGAATCTCTTGGCCGACTGACCCCCTTCTTCAGGGAGTCTTCAGGACTAACTTGAACATCATCTGTCAGTTGGCCACCAACAGAACCCTGCACAGTGCTAACTTTGTCCAGTTTGTTGTATTGTTCAATTTCATCATCTATTTCATTTTCATAGTCTTCCGCGTCAGAAGTGGCATTCTTTGGAATAACACCATCAAAGAAGAATGTCTGTAACACAGAAATGGCCTTCTCCCTTATCTCCATCCACACTTCTTCACTGTAATCTGCACTGCGAGGTAATATCAGTACATTTGGCATCTCTCGAACCTGAAAGCAAGCGAATATGAGACAAATCAAGGGTGCGAAAAACCACATATGTAAACATGCACATACAGAGAAGTTTTTCAGATATTTCCGGATTACGCCAAAAAGAGAAGAATTGAGCCCAATGTATAATTTGACATCAGCTTCTCTAGAATCACTAACGCAGAATGTTTTACATACAAAGAATGTCCAACAAACTATAAGTTAAACAAGGGTTTCAAGTGACCAACACTTGATTAGAATGAAAACTAATTAACTAGCTAGAACCAGAAGACATATTGGAATTTATCCAAGGAAGCAACTCCACATAAAAGAATACCATAGAAGAAGTATTAATAAGGGGGAGAGGAAAAGCAAATTGAACCTCATGGAGGTAGCCATCAAGAAAATATCTAATGTTTACTTCCTGGTAACACAATACACATGCCATGCCCTAAACTCAGGCCATAAGCATAGTTATCATACCCATGCTTCCATCCATTGTGGCCCTTCAGCACCATCCAGGGCACAGCCAGCCAAGGTTCCATCAATTAAAAGCTGCTTCACCGCACAATCGTCCAACAGTTGACTGCTGCCTGTATTGACAAGAAATGCCCCTAAATAGAGACAAAAGAATTTTCCAAATTAATAAGCAAATAGAAGAGATCTCAAAACATTGCTTAAGAGGTTCAATATGAAGGAATTAATCTACCGGGCTTAATATGCTGCAAACATTCTGCATTGATAATCTGAATCGTTTCATCTGTTACAGCACAATGAACTGATATAACATCACTTGCTGCTAGTAAATCATTAAGGGTATCCATCCTTCGGGCAGCTGAAGGAAATGTTACTTTACCTTTGCCCTGAAGGAAAAAAGATAATTCAGAAAATCAAAGTCCAAGAATAAACACAAATTATATGCATAGAGCAAATCAGAGCTCAAAATTGTCCAAGGAGAACTTCTAACCATTTGATCAGGTACATAAGCATTAGAATGATTCACTATATTTCATTGCAAACACTTTTAAAAAGCTGCCAGGTCATTTCTAATTTCAGTAGTCCTTGTGCATTGTTAAACATATATTCATCTATAGCATACTGACTGATCCATCAGGTTCAATGTATGAGCTGTAACTAGAAGCGAATATCTTCTAAGATGAACAGTGCAACCGATATAGCATTGTGCTTAACTCTCCAATTCAGTAAAACAAAAATAAATGTTTCAATTGTTTATAATCTCATATTGAACTGTTGTAATCATGAACGTTATCTTCATACAAAATATCCACAGCAACCAAGAAAGTGCAGAAAAAATATACAACTGATACTAACTCAATACACATCACCAAAAGATCCACTCTGAGCTTAGCTTCTGCAAGTTTGATACCCTAAACCATGACCAGATAAACCTCTTTAACATAAGCAACAACTAATTGTGCCTGTCAACATAACTAAAGAAATTTAACCTGACAGCAGCGGTGTTAAAAAAAAAAAAAAAATGTTTTTACTTCGTTTGTAGTTCCAAATAGTGACGATCTTGCTCTATATCTTAACCCTAACTACAAGAACCATGCAACTTAGCAATAAGAATAAAAGACCAAGTTAGTCAATATCAGTGAAAAAGCATATGTTGAATCCTAGAAAACCATGAGGAATTGCACAAAAGCCTTGTGGTTCACTAACAAAACATACACAATCTCACTCTTTAGGTTGTGTCTTAACACTGCAACCATCTCAAAAAAGTTTTTACTTTTAGAACCATTCAGCAACTTCTAGGAGAACACTCTAATCATAATCTACCTCAATCACAGCCCCTCTATAATAATAAGTAGTCACGAAATCACATTTCTAGCTATCAAAACTTACATAAGAGCCAAAACTTCAATAAGAAATCAGCAAATTCTATCTGATTGAACACATACAAGCAATAGTAAAAGTGCAGGCAAAAACAAATACAACATAAAATTTTACTTGAATTTAACCATCATTATCAAATGCGTACCTCAGGAACGTCAAAATAAAGCACACTCATCTTGAATGATAAGCTTCTTGTAGCCAAGGCCCGAGCCGACGCAGATCTACCAACGATCCCCAAAACTAGTCCTCTACAACGCCTCATTCCTCGACAAAGAGGCTGCACCGAGCCAAGCCATCCAGACGCCGAAAGCGCGTGGCGCGCGAGCAGATGCGTCCGTCGCAGCAAGCCGAGGACGAGAGCCATCACGGTGTCAGCGATCTCCTCAGCTCGAGAGGTATCCACGTGGATTAGACGAAGACCGAGGTCGGCAGCGAGAGCGGAGTCGACGGCGCGGTCGGAGGAGCCGAGACAGAGGATAAGATGGTAAGGGCGGAGGCGGCGCTGCGCTGCGCGTGGGAGGTACGCGAGAGAATGGAGAAGGACGGCAGCGGCTGCTTCGATCTTTCCATCGGCTAAGCGGCTGAGAGGTACGTGCTCGACGAGTGCGACGCCAGCCAAGGAGTCTTGTTCTAAGACACAATCTTCGATGCAGTTGAGGGCGACCACAGAGGGAAGCAGTGTAGGGTTATTACGATGAGGCATTGCCGCAGAGAATCTGTTTTTCATCATCTCCTGGCAAGAATCAACTGTGTTGTTTCTTCTTCACCTACACCGGCGTGGTTAGTGACTTAGGGGTGATGTCACTTGTCAGTTGTGGTGGTTAGGGTTTAATGTTGTAATTACATTTCGAACGGCTAAATTGAAGGTTGATTTCGAGGATCAGTGCTTTTTTCTTTTTTCTTCCTTTTTTTATTTCTCTACGTCTTTCAGTTGCTGACGCTGCTGCTCCTCCAGTGGCCGAGGAGAAGTTGAAATGACCACTACGGAGTCCCGTGCTGCGGTCTACCTAAATATTACACTTTTTTATTTGTTTTTTCTTTTATTTTTTAAAGTAATTCCCGTTACGTCCCGGTTTTTGTCAGTGACGACCCGTGTAAAACATGTAATTTAGGGTTTCGCATCAGTTTCAAATTTTAAAGTCTCCTAGTTAGTTTTTTTTTTTCCCCCCTTAAAACCGCGAGAAATTGAACCAAATAAAAACTTGACATGATGATTCATAATTGCACCTAGTGGGTTTCTAAGATTGGATGCAGTCGAGTCCCAACAAGCAGGAAAGAATCGATGTACACGAACGAACTGCCGGATGCAACAAGGATTTTTTGGCTAGTGGCAGTGGATACACTAAATCCGAGTAGGAAGCAACACTTCGCTAAAGAATGCCATAAACTAGTTGCACGTAGAAACTCCGGATACAGTTATGATACTTGGTAATATCCATGGATATCCGTGGGTATCCATATCTATATGGATATATCCATCATAAATAATTATTAATTTGTGGCTGGATGGATATTATCCATCATAATTGGATGTTTGCCATCCCTCGTAAAAGCAACACTTGGGAGATGATGTGTTTGGCATTTCCTCTGCGAGCACACTGTTTGATGAAAAGAATCCGTCCTGTTCCAACATACATACATTAATCAAACCTGCTTTCTGACCACATGACATTACTTGCTAATTGTCAGCATAAACAAAAAAAAAAATCATAGAGAAAAAGTGGACAGTTCAGGAAGAATAGTCAACCAACCATAACCTCGGAAGTAGTTTCAGAAAAATTAATAAAATAAAAGAATTACCGCAAAATAGATACAGAACTTCAACACTGTTAGATTAACAATTAAAAGTTCAAAACAAGAAGACTAAAACTTCACATCAAAGTAGCAAAATTTCTACATGACAGGCAAAATAGATACATTTTTCTCACACCCAGATAATTTATGCTGGCTACTGAAGAAGTCTCTATATCCCTTACACACACATCATTTACTAAGAACTCCAGAGCTAATACCTTAAAGGTGTGCTGGAGCAAAGGTCGATCAGCAAATTACATCACATCCATATTCAATTCAAAACAGCCTCACAGTCTAGATAGCAGTCATGAGAATGAGACAGACGATTCATCTGCTCCCCAACAGCTTTTTGACAAGAAGAAACTCAAAACTAATAATGTATACACTATACACCTCTGTATCATCTACAAAAACTCATGACCAACATGTTTTCAGTTACCTTCTTATGCATAGCTTATTAACTCAGCTAAAGCTGTGAGTTATTTCCAACTTCCATTGACATCCCAAAGAATTTTACTTTCCTTTTTTATTGAACCAGAAAAACAAATTTCCAAAGAAATGATTAGGTTCAGAAAAACCTCCTCCTAATCTTCCCAGTAGCTGCTTGATATGAACGCATTAGAAGACCAACACCAATTCCAACCCCAAGGCACATCCCTAAGCCAATTCCAACACCAACTCTAACACCAGCATTAAACCATGAAAGTTGGCCATCCTCACCATAGTACATGTCTTCAGAGTAGATTTTCTCCCCAATTTTCCCATCCAACTCGTAATCATTGAACTCAGCTTCTGTAATCTGCATAACCCCAAAAACAAATAGACAATCTTTAATGGAATAGACAGACATTGATTAAAAAAGCAATTGCATGCAAATTTTAAGTTTTAAAAATTACTTAAACATTCAAAAGATACCACAAATCTCAAAAAATACACAGGAATATATATGAAAAACATAGATTTCTGTATCAGTAATCTAAAGCCAAAAGCCATACTTGAAAATAAAATTAAGCAATGACATCAACAAATTGTACAATTGGAATTCATCCTTGCAGCCAAAATAATTAAATAAGTAATAAATAATAAAAAAGAAGAAGGCAACGAAAAAAACCTTCACAGTCCTATGCATGGTAAACTTTTTTTCAGATCTCCAAAAAGAGTTTCATGCGATTCAAGTTAAAAATAATAATAATAATGAACAGACAAGATGGCCAGTTTGGAAGGATGGCAGAAGCTTGCCAATAAAGGATTGGACATGTTTCTCAAATGTGCTGAGTTCACTAGTTTATAGATCTCACTTCATTTCTACAGTTACAAGCACACAAATTAACATACTTGTTTCATGGAATAGAACTTACTCTACATAGAGGATAGACATAGTGAGAGAGAGAACAAATTCACCTTGTAGACCAAACCAAGTATTCAATATACAGCAAGACATCAAATTCACTTGCATTGCATAAAAATTGCCATCATGTAAAAGTACAGACACTAATAAAATCGGTCAGGGGCCCAAAGAAGTTCAAAGCAGACTATAATTAAGGCCACGAACCCATAAGCCACCAGAAGGTTTTTCACATGTGCCATCAAACCTATTCCAACTTTTCAAATCATCAAATTTTGTGTAACGATTCAAAAACAGATCGTTATCGCCAAGACTAACTACATAGTCAAACTGATACAAAATCCTAATCAGAATCCCTAACTTTCATCTTTCTACCATACAAGTGAAACATCCCATTAAAAATTTCAACACAAGAAAAGCATCCCTTGCGATAACAATCGCAATATAAAAGCATCCCATTAAAAATTTCAGCACAGGAAAATGAAACGACATCAAAATCTCGAATCTCAATATACCTGCAATTTCCTTTGTCGAACCAACCCATTACCGCCCTTCAAATTCTTTTCAATCTCCTCATCCTCTGGAATTGAGTCCAGCATCCAGTGTCTGTACCCCTTCCTTCTTGGACTCACCTGGATTGTCTTTGTCAAAATCACCGGCACACCTCCACAACAACCGGCAATATAAACCTCAATAGCCGGAGCCGAAACCCCCAGCTTCGGTTGAAAAAACGCTGAAGAACCAGACCCTATCGCCGTATAACAATCCATACTCCACCCCGCCGTCCTTGAATCACTCTCAATATTCCACGTGGACTCCATCCTCTCCAACGATCCACACAACACCATGTCCTTGTCAAAAATCTCAAAATCGATACTCCCCGTCACGCGCACGCTATCCGTGCTCACATACGTCACCTCCGACGATTCCTTATTGAGCCGATCGCGACGCAGGGTTAGCGACGTCGTATCGGATGAGGGAACGCGTGAGCCGTTGATTTCTAAAGACACGCCGATCTCGCGACGCTCGTGACAGAGGGTTAAGTGATCGGGCACTCTGGAAATCACGCACGGCGAGATCCGCACATAAAAGAGCCTGATTTCGAGCCATGCTGAGTGCGTTATTGATGAATTTGGTATTAGATGGTATGAATTTGAACGTTCACGAGAGTCTTGATGATCCATCAAGTGAAATTATAATTTCTTCAGACGGAAAATCTATTGAATTATATTAGAGTTTAGGAACATGGAGAGTGAGAGATTCGACGATTCGGTTTTGAAATTGAGAAAATTTCGGCAAATGGAGAAATAATAGACGCGGTTGTAGCGTAGAAGTGATTGATTTGAGAAATTAGGGTTTTAGAATCGTGCATTGAAAAATGGAAGACAAGGGTTTCGGTTGGAATCTTCCAAGGGGAAGGTGGTTGAGATTATTTGTTAAAAAGAAGGCGAGGACGCGGTCAAAATCCGGTTTCCGGTTTAAGGAATTGACGCTGGACAACTAAGCGTATGAGTTACACGTGTTACCGTCACGTAGAATCTGCTCCTGCCAGCTTTTTTGAAAATAAAAAAAAAATTAAGGCTTTTGGCCTTGTCGTCTTGTGAGAGACTATTCTGTTGCTTATTGATTCGGATAAAAAATCCAATTAATTAATGGTATTTGAAATTTCCTTTTTTATTATTTTATAGTTCTAAGAAAGAAACATTTGTTAGAACATATTCCAACCCCTGTATTGATTCAAAGTGCTGAGCCTTGTAATAATAGCAACAGTAGATGAATACTTTGAAAAGCAGCAATTATTGCAATACAAGAAAATCAATAACATGCTGGCACGTCTTATTGGGTACCATGCAATGTGATCAATACTTGTTTATTGATTAAAGAATATGGGGATAGGGATTTAGAAAGTGCAGGATGATACTTTTCAAGAACAAGCATTTTATCCACGCTCTTTTCCCCACACAATTTCACCAACAAAAGCAAAGTAATATTCTTAGCCAAAGCAAAGCACAATCAGTGAAAGCACTTGCAACATGAAGGAAATTAGGATTGTTTGTTTTGAGAGAAAACTTTCAGAGGAAGAATGATTTTATTGCTTCTAGATTTTTCTTCATATTAACAACTGGATCGGTACATTCTCTACTTACATGGGACTGTAAACACTTGTAGGCAACTTCAATTACAAATTATTCCAGCTAATTACATTTTATCACACAGACTAAATGACTAATAACAAATTTAAGCATCAAAAAATCATTCAGGGTTTATGACCATGGCCGCCCTGAGGTGATCAATTTGTGTTAAGCATAAAAAAAAAAAAATCATTTAATGTTTCACTTGTTCTATCCTTTCTATTATATTATTGTGTCAAATTATAGTTCTTTAAGCGCCCTTAAATAATGGTAACCTAGTGATGAATATGAAAAAGGTAAAATTTAGCATTAATTTGGTCTCTAATTCTTAAGATGTCTAGGTTTTGGTGTAGCTGATCACTTGTTACAAGTGCAAGATTAATAATTATGGTGGGTTCTTAAGTGGGAGGATGTTGAAACTGGGGAGCCAGGTGAAGCCAAGATTCGTCTAAGAAACAAAGCATTAGGAATTAATTTCATCGATGTGGACCGTCGCAAATGAGTTTATAAGGCAGTAAAAATGCCCTTCAGCCCAGTTTTGGTTCCGTTCTTTCTAAGTTCAGTGGTTGATTATCAACGTCGGCATGGCGTGACATATTATGATTGTTTACGCTTATCTCCAAAACTAACGAGTCTCTTCGTGAGTTCTACTGGCTATTAGTGATATATAGAAGAAGTAATTGCATCAGAGGGAATATTTCTCGACATTGTCTTGTGGGTGCCTGTGAATACAATGGAATATAGATCTTCGGAAACATGAATATAAGATTGTGTGCGACATTTTCTCGAGGTATCATTTTGGTATGTGTTCTTCGTCCGAGAACCTTTAGCAATCAATAGCTTTATATGTTTAAAGCAGGCAGAAAAGTGAAATACTCTTGAGTTTTGAGCAATTTTTGTTCTGTTATCGCAGTTGTGGTGGACATGGAAGAGGTGGTAGCTGTAGTTCCTGAACTAACTGGCATAAAAGTTGGAGACATCGTGGTTTCTACTGGCAATGCAATGGGTTCATACACTAAAGAGCTAATTCTTCCTGCAAACGAAGTTATTCTTGTTCCTCATTCTATTGGTCATGTTTTTGCAGCATCCATCAATGCTTAAGGGTATGACAGCTCAGTTTCTATTGCGCCGTTGCTTCAAGGCCGGTCGCAAATGCATCCAACGAGTTTTGCTCTTTGGAATGTTTCAGATCAGTTTATGAAATTATTTTGGAGTAAAGAATTGAAATGATAAAATGAATTCTGTTGGATGTTATACTTCTAGAATTAATACTGGCTATCGCGTGGGTTAATATTTGGATATTGGATTAATGCTTGTACATGTCAGTGTATAGTCAAGGAGGATTTTGCTATGAATGACATGGGCATTTATGCATGTAATCTCGGATTTAATGTTCTTTTTTATTAATTCCTTTCGATGTTGGAACACTTTACCGATGAAAGACAAGATTATAAATTTCTCTTCCTACGACGGGGATGGTGGTACAAATTGGGGCATAAAATTTCTTGGCTTCTGGGGTTCCTGCTTTTGGCTCTTCTGCTGCCATTGCAGTTCCAATTCCAGCATGCAGCTGCTGCAGTAAACATCAAGTTCCTCCCCTAAGGACACAAAACCGCCAGCTCTGACCTTCCTGGAATGAAAAGCTCGATACTGATTGTGAAAGATCTTTTTCACATGCATGCAGAGTTTACCTTTGAATGTATCTCTCTATTAGTTTCGAATAGAAATTTACCAAATGCAAACAAAAAAAAAAAAAAAAAAACCAACAATCAAATGTAAATTACAGAATTTCACGCGTGTCCGTGAATCAAATTATTCCAATGTCATTTTGCTCTTCCATAAAGTCAATATTCATTAAATCAATAACAACAAACTTTATTATTTTTAATGGAACCAACATACTTTTATTTATCAAAAATATATGATTTGACAAAAGAATTATATCTCTTAATTGATTAGACTTTAATAAAAAATAATTAGGCTCTAATAAAATTATGTTAAATATAAGGATAGGTTCAAACAGTAAAAATTTAGTTTTTTCTATTTATTATTTTTTAATGTCCTTGACTACAAATTAATTTAGAGGTATTTCAATTATAAAAATTTATTTTTAAAAATGAGTTTAATAAGTAGTTTGGTGGGTTTAAATAGGCCAACCCCCTTTTTTATTGCTATTCTTTTTACTTCTCAAAATGAACTCCTTAATAAACCCTTGAATTAATAAGATTCTTACAACTTAAAAATAACTTACCTTTGTTAAGACAAATAAAAAAAAACACGTAATTAACTCAATCGTATGTATTTTTAATTTATTTAAATAAAATAAGTACAAGTCTCCTAATATGCTCATAAACGCAGTACTTTGTTAAAACCTCACAAAGCTACCTCGGCAACAACACACAAATTGAGATAAAATATAGTTTATATCAAATTCTTACTCTTTTACATACGACTTCTTTTTTGTTTGGTAAGTTTATAGTGCTCGTAATTGAAAAAATAACCAAATAAAATAACCGGAGGTGAATTTAATTAGATTAATTTTTGCCTTTAATAGAATAAGATTATAAATACAAAACAAGACGGAAGATATATAAGAAAAATAGAGGGGTGGCAGTGGCAGTAGCGCTAGTCCAAAATTCTACAGCGATTAGAAGACATGCAAACCCTCGTGCGAGTAGGCTTTGTTATTCAAACCCAAGCCCAATCCGAAGTAAATCTTTCGATGAGCCCATGCGCATCCCAACTCATTGTCAAGTAAACCCAGACCCGTACAAAACTGTTTACTGTCGTAGACATCACCGTCATTGTGCCCTCTTAATACAATGAATTATTGTTGGGTTTGATATCATTTTTAAATCATGAAACCATACTTGTGTGTGTCCTTTTTTCTTTTTCTTTTTTTTAATTTTAACAAAAAAACAAAACATGAATTCCACTGAACTCACCCTTTTATTGCCTAAGCCTATCAGAATAACTGAGGGCCTGTGACTAAAACGATAAAACGCCAACCCAATCAATCATCAATGAATTCAAATTCGTATAAAAATTTTTTATTTACATGCATTGTTACGTGATATGATAAAATGGATTTTCTTAACTTAAATGTCCGATCATTTGAAATAATTAATTTTAAGTGAAAATTTTAAGACATAAAGCTGGTGGTTGTTGGGTCCACCTTGGGCCCATGAGATACCCTGGTCCAATAACTTCATTCTCCCTCCTCAGCTTCAAAGATGTCTTCGGTCGGCTTTACTGGCCCCTTTAGTTCTGTCTCTCTTGTTCCGTTATTCCATTCGGCACTCCGTCCATCTTGTGGATCCCATTAAATTCTTTGTGGAGATGGGGGATAAGAGTTTGTTCATTATTGAGATATTCTAATTTTTAAATTATAATTATTAAAAAAATTATAATTATAATTATAAAATAAAAATTAATATTATATGGTAAATATAAATTATAAATAATAATTTTAATAAATTTATTAAAAAATAATAAATTTTTTATTATATAAATAAAAAATTGTATCAATATATCTTAAAAATTATAATAATTAATATGTACTAAATCCTTGACTGTTTAAAATATAATTATTCAACTTTAATTCTAATCACAGCGTAAGTTTGGGCCTCGGGGCAGCCACGTTGCATTCTCCCGCAATACAGAGGGTGCAGCAGTTTCCCCAAACGGGCCGTAAATCACTCCATCTTCTTTGTTCGTCCTTCTCATTTAATACGTGTCTCATTCTCTTTGGTTGAACTAAAGCTCCAACTTTCTCCAACACTGATGTAATGTATTAACCATATAATTGGCATGTGTCTGATATTGTTTTTAATTCGTTGAAAAGTTTGACGCGTGTCTCAGTCTCTTTGGTTGAACTAAAACTGGAACATTCTCCTACATTGATGTAATATATTATATAATTGGCGCGGTGTCGTATTATTTTTAATTCGCTGAAAAACATAAACATGCGAATCTGTGATAATGATATAATATTATACGTCATTTTGTACAATTCCTAACTTATAGATACGTACTATAGGTGGGAAAGGCTAAGTTACCCTCCCATTATAGGTAGGATTTGGGCAGTCATTTTTTAATGCCAAATAGATCAATAAATCAAATTAAATGTTGACTCTTATTTTTTATTAATAACAAGATAAAAAATTTAATGGGCCCAACAACATATTATTGAATATTGTTTCCTCCTCCTATTTTGCTTTTACAACTAACGTGATTTTCATTCTCTGTATCCTTTATTAGTGTTAAAAAAAACTATTTTATACGTAATCACCATATTTTCTACTAAGGTAAAAGCATCAATCGCAGATATAAAACGCGAAAGAAGAAACCAAAAAGTTGAGTGCCATAGTGTTTGTTTTGAATTATTAAACAACATTACCCCCTAAGATCGAATACAAAAAAATTATTATATATTTCCTCATATGAATAAATGAATAATGTGATAATAGTTAGAAAAGCCATATCAACCAAGCGTCACACTAAAATCCCATTGGTGAGTGATATTAGTACTCTTTACTGTCTTCTTTTTCCAATATTCTCTTCTATACTCGGTCTTCTTATGTTATTGCTTTCGTTTGATATTCATAACATTTTGGTTACTTGGATTATAAACCAAATTGACGAGAGGGGAATAATACAAATTAAATATGGATACGTTTTGAGAAGCAAAGAATGAAAAATCGTCTCTTCATTTTAGTTTCCATTAACAATATTTAACAAGCTTTTGCTACAAAATTTTGTATTAAAAAAGAGAAAAGTGAGCGAAATTAGAAGAACAAATTCAATTTTGGACATGCTTTGATGTGCTACTATTGATATTTGTACTTCATTAAAAGTTATCAACTTAAGAGTTATTTAACGTACTTAAGATAGTTGAAAGATAGAGAAATTCTACTTATATTAATTACATAGAGAAAATAAGACAAAGGAAATAAAATGTTAAGTAATGTGTTGTGTGACCTATTGATTTTTAATTTTTTTAATAAAACAAAAGTAGAAATTTAATTTAACCCATTGATTTATTTATTATCGAGAGATTATGATTTTTCGTCTACTATCGTGTGAAAAAAAAAGAAGCTCCCATTTTTTTAATAATTCAAAACAAATACCATGACACTCAATTTTTTAGTTTCTCCTTTTATGTTTATATATATATATTTTTTCAAAGTCAACACAGACACAAAATAATTTTTTGAGCTATAATTTTAAAATGTGAGAAGGTTGAGAAAAATTTAAAGTTTTGAATTTAATAATGTTAAAAAGTTAATAATCGTATAATTTTAAAATTTTCTTAAATTTATCTGTAGATTAAAATTTTGAATTGAAAAACTTTCTAGATTATATATATACGCACACAAACATACGTACAAATGTAAAATAGTGCGCGACTACGCATATAATTCAAACCCACTCGATTTTGGGTAAAAAGAAAGCACTTTAAACAATGACCTGAAGATCGAATCACACTGATT
This sequence comes from Aegle marmelos, assembly GCA_030449875.1. NCBI lineage: Eukaryota > Viridiplantae > Streptophyta > Magnoliopsida > Sapindales > Rutaceae > Aegle > Aegle marmelos. Next base: position 2,422,905 of record JASUUL010000115.1, read on the forward strand.
ACAACCTTGAAAAACTTTCTTTCCAATCGGTCCCTGTCACTGGCCTTATCCCGACCAAATTGCGCATTGATGGGCAGTAAGATTTCAGATTTCGATCCGAATGGCTGTGAAAATTTTGAAGCACGCATGTGCAAGAATGGGGACCTTCGCGTGGACCTCACAGACCGTCGTGGCAATGTAGGCCGCCTATTCCCACTCTTTTTCATTTTGGCGGCCCGACGGAATCAGATTCGCGCATCGTGGTCTCCATGCAAATGCAAGCAGAAATACTGGAAAAAGCAGAGGCTGACATGACTGACACAAGCGTTAAACTAATTGGTTTCGTTCATTCTCATCTTTTTTTTTTCTTTTTTTTTTTTTGGGATACGTTATTCAGTATTCGCTAAATTCTTAACCTGTCAAATGAGGTTAAGCTAATTCGTTTCATTCATTCTCATTTATCTTTTATCAAAGTTGAACTCAATATTTTATTACATATATTAATTCTGGCATATTTTGATCTACCGTGGAGTTACATAATCGTTATGGGCTGGTGCTGGATTGGATTCGTATTTAACACGCACTAATAGGGTAAGAAAATAAATAAGTGTTTGAGAATGAGTAAGGATGGCATAAAAATTAAAAAATTGAAAATAAAAATAACAAAAAAAATTTTGAGGCGGACTCGGTGAGGTGTTGTAATCTGCCCATTATTAGCCGATAACAACTGCAAGACTGGTCACTCGAGTAATTATCAAATCATGAAAAAAAAAAGTTCTGATGGCAATTATTGGACATCCGTATGTTAAGTTCTGACAGAAATCAGAATTAACCAAGTGTTTGGCCGACGATTAACGCTTGAGTGCTGTCATGTCTGCTACTGAGATAACCGGTGGGCGTAATAAGTCCTCAAATCAGTGCAAGAAGATTCAGGAATTTATATTAACCCTCGTTTAAAAATTAATCGAAACGAAACTTTATTCTCTTGTGTTTATGGCTTGGCACGTTTTCCTCTTGACTTTAAATTTAAAGGGGAGAGGAGAGTCTAATTTTTTTTTCAATAATTGTGAGATCTATGTTCTTTATTTTTCTAATACATATTTTTAGGGATTTGTACTATTGGTACCCCTCTTATTATTATTTTTTTTATAGAACTCTCCTTTTAATTATAGTTACATGAATAACCAAAAATACATCCAGTTAAACCATAAAAAAAATTAATTGTTTAAACAGACTTTTCACTGCCCATATTACAAGTTCTATACGTCTTATAAGCTAGAATTTAAATTATATTTTTTACTCCTCGGCTACTCTTAGAGAAATCTTCAAGCTTATATATATGGCGAACTCTAAATTACTACTTACAGCAATTTATATCAGAAATAATAATAATGTCGCGTGGACAGCAACAAGTGTAAAAAATAATAATAACATCGATGAGACTCACACGATATTATTATTATTATTTCTTATATACGTTACTATAAGCGTTAACTTAGGGATTTTCTGTATATAAACTTTATTAGCTTACAATTTTTATAAACTACAATCTGCAGTACAGTTGTTGGATATTTTATTGTTTAATTTTTTACTCCACATCTAACCACATTTAATAATTATACTATAAGTTGTAACTTACAAAAATTATAAATTAATAAAGTCTTATATTTATATATATATATATACACGCGCGCGCGTGTACACACAGACCGAGAAGTGATGTCAAGGGTCAAGGGACTTTGACATTTTGCAATTGTCTAAAAATGCTCTAATATCAAAAACTGAGAGAAAATCCTCCAGATGTCAGCTTATGCCGGCACAACACTTTATTAAAGTTCGGATGTGATGGAGCCAATGAAAAATCTGTGCAGTGCAAAGGAGAGAGGAAAGTGATTTAAAAATTTAGGATTTGTACAGAATTTATAAATAAATAAACAAGAGAAGAAAACCTTCACGCAGGTACAGCTTTAGGGGAAGAATTTTTGATTGCATGCGTGACAAATTACACTAGGTATTACTCAAGTTGGAGAATGATTATGAAGACTCATTTTCGAACCTTTTAACATTTTGGTTTCTTTGCTGTGTATATCGTCAATTGCCTGCTCGTAAATGAAAGTTTAGAAGTCTTCTTCCCAAAAGTAACAACCAGAAAGGAAATAGGAGGTGTTTTATTCGAAATGATTTCAATAGTCGTTTTAAGAAATTATAACGGGGTATTTTAGGAAATAAATTAATTTTTACTGTGAGAAGGGTTTCCTAAGCGGTGCGGGAAGCGTCACCCTTCTTTGGACCTAAATTGTATAATTCTATGGGTCCGTTTGCAAGTTGGATTGCATATAGAATTTAGAAAAGAATGGAATAAATTTTGCGCTTAACATCAAATAATAAACTAATTAATAAAGATCATATAGCAAAGTTCGTTAAAAAAAAAAGTTTAATTGATAGATCAAACATATTAGAAGGCACGGATGATGGATTCGTCTCTAAACATAATCTGAAGTTCAAATCCATTGAATGATCAAAAGAATATTATTTTTCTTTTGATTTAAAAAAAAAAAATTGACTGGTGGAGAGTGGAAATTATCAAATCAACCCGTTGTGGTTCACTGCTTTACCCTTCCCTTTTTCCTGAAAAGGTAGTTCACTACTTGACTTGATCTACTTAATATTTATCCTCTACCGGGTCCATTCGGCCTTCTAATCAGTGACCGCGAGATTAAACGATGGGGAAAAGTGGGACACGTGGCAAAGATCTGTTACCGTTAAGACCTAAAGATATCCGCTTTCTAATAAGGAATTTGTTACGATATCATTAATGTAACATACACACACTCATTTATTGATTATGGGAGGGAGTCCCTGATTGTAAAAAACAAACAGCTGTACGTCGAACTTGACCCGTGGGGTTGAGAATGTACGACTCACATCCTTGTCAATTGCTTGTAACTTTACGCGCCAAAATGGCACCAAAAACTTTTTCGTTGTTTTCAACGTATAATGCGTTCTTACGCCTTCGAAATGTTTGCAAAGATGAATTCAGTCAGGCGAGCGTCAAACGTCTCATTTTTTTTAAAATAATTTTAAGAGTGATAATATAATTATAAATTTTTATATAATATAATATAATATAATATAATATAATTAATTAATTAAATTTAATATATTTTAATTATTTTATTAATAAATAAATATTATATAAATTTTTATAAAATAAATTTATATAAAAATTTATAATTATATTATTCTTTAATTTAAAATAAAATTCATAAGAAAACGCATGCACCATGCTGTCGTCGCATCGCATGCTCTTTTATTGGAAATTAAAAAAATAAAATTAGTCAGTGCGTTTTGTAACTTCAATATATATATATATGAAAGCAAGTGGCAACGTTAATGAAGCATGCGGTCATAAGTGGATGCGACGCTTCTGTCAATCGCGTGGGCCTCACTAAGTAGGCGATGCCTTTTTTTTTTTTTTTAAACAAAGCCGTCATTCATTCGTTCACTCACTGATTCATGTTACTGAGGCAGCTTGGGCGTTATCATGTTTCAATCTTTCCACTTCCGTAATTAACACATCTCCATTCATTCAACGTTCGCGCACTGATTTATCTTCTTCCCTTTTTTTTTAATTTTGTAAAGAAAAAGGGTTTTCTCTTTCCTATTCTGCATTTCTTGTTCTGATTCGGATTTGTTCCTCGGGCATGCAAAACTGTCCAAATCTCTCCGATCTTTTTTTCAACAAAGCAATATTCGATTACGTCTTCCCTATCTTTTCTCCATCTCATTTGGCTTCCTCTCTCTCTCTCTCTCTCTCTCTCTCTCCCCCATTTCTCAATATTCTCTCTTTATTTTCTTTGATTCTGATCTGCTATTTTTCTGAGAAAACAACCAGGAATTATGAAGGTCTGATTCTCACTTTATTGTATAAATATATAATACACGCACACACACACACATACACGGATAGATGTTACAAGTTAATTATTACTGGCAATAGTTCCTCCGATTCCTTCATTTATTTTATTGACTTCGTTCTGCTCGTTTTATTTGATTCGTAATTAATGACGAAATTAACTATGGATGGGCCGCGGCGATCATCTGGGTTCTTTCTTTTCCCATGTTACGAACATTTACATATTTTTTTTCTTTAAACATTATAGAATTCAGAAAGTATCATATATGTCGTGTTTTCATTATTAATTATACACTCTTTTTGTGTTATAAAGCTCTTGTCTTTATTTACTTTTTAACACCGATCCAGCTTGTTCGATTCATAAAGGAAGGAAGAATAAAAGAACAAACAAACATATATGTTTCATCAAGTTTGATCATATATATATATATATATATATGTATGTATGTATTCATTCTGAGATTGTTGGATCTTTATTTGCGGTTGCAGAAGTTTGTGTTAAAGTTGGATTTGGATGATGCTAAGGCCAAGCAGAAAGCTTTGAAGACAGTCTCTACCCTATCAGGTACCAAACCATTATTATTATTTTTTTAAGCAAAAACAAAAATAAATAAATAAATGCCACAAAGGAATTAGAACTTCAATTTGAGCATTGATTATTTCTTTTGACTATGACAGAAGATATTATTCTATATTATTTTCTATGTAGTTTTATATTTTTGCGCTTGTACACATCCCACGAATAAATGATATGATTTCGGTGAATTGAGAACTTACTGATCAGTTTTCACTACATCACCTACTCTTTATGTTTATGATTATCTGGTAACTTGTCAATTCACTCCATTAAAATGACGGTCCACTACTGGTTCACTGTATAAAAGATCACTACCAGCACCTTTGAAGAAAGAGGAAGAAAATATCTTTTTTTTTTTAATTTTTAAACTTTTTATTTCTTACCCCAAAAAGAGAGAGAGAGAGAGAGAGAGAGAGAGAGAGAGAGAGAGAGAGAGGTAGATCCAGGGTACAATAGTCAATTCTGTTTTAATTTACGCAGGGCTTTTTTGTTTACGTTACTTACAGAACAATTAATTCTATCATGACGTGAATAACTGCAATTTACGTTAATCGTCGTGCAAAACTGTGACCGTCAGATTTATGCTTCACGAGACGAACAATTGCATGAATAGATTAAACAGTTTGGCTACACGTGGAATTTGACTCTTTTGTTCTTATTAGCATTATGAGCCACGACAACGTAGTTAACTGCTAGCTGTGGTCTCTACTTGATTAATCTTCTATACGTGGTAATGTTAGATTAAAAGGAAGGTTTGAGTAACTTGATTTCATTTTTAAAGGGATCGATTCCATTGCAATGGACATGAAGGAGAAGAAATTGACGGTGATAGGAACCGTTGATCCTGTAAACGTTGTGAGCAAATTGAGAAAGTATTGGCCGACAGATATAATATTAGTTGGGCCAGCAAAAGAGCCAGAGAAGCCGAAGGAGGAGCCGAAGAAGGAAGAACCAAAGAAGGAAGAGGAAGCTAAGAAAGAAGAGCCTAAGAAAGAAGAAGAAGCTAATAAGAAAGAAGAGCCCAAAAAAGAAGAACCCAAGAAAGAAGAGGAAAAGAAAGAGGAAGAGAAAAAGAAAGAAGCAGCGCCGGCACCGGCACCGGCACCACCACCGGATCCTGTTTTAGAGCTTGTTAGAGCTTACAAAGCTTATAATCCTCACTTGACCACTTATTACCATGTTCAAAGCATTGAGGAGAATCCAAACGCTTGTGCTATTTGTTAATTTCACAACAGAAATTAAAGACGGTTTTGCTAAATTGGTGACTTGATTTGAATGTCATCAATTCTTATAGTAAGCAGGCACATCAAGATATCAAACTTGTGTATATAAAAGGTGCTGCCCCCTTTGTTTCCTTCCATGTATGAGTGACAGAGTGAGTGATTGAACTGTAGAGAAAATAAATAAAATATTTTGAATTTTGTTTCTGTTGTTCATCAATTTTTTTCCTCTTCCTTTTTTTTTTTTGTTTTTGTTTTGTTATTTTCATTATCTACACCAGAGGATCAGAGTCGATGAAAATTTAGCCTCAGATTAGGGTTTATTTCTAGCGGCATTTTTCTTATTTTGCCTAAGATAAAACTGATTACTTAAAAAAAAAAAAAAAAGATGACAGATCAACTCAAGCAGTAAGCTTTTCAGTTGATCACAATTGCTCGCTCGGTGGTCAGTACCCAAAATTTGGGCCATTCTGTAAATTTCGTAGAGTCAATAATAAAATCACGGCTGAAAATTGATTGTGGGTCACATTGAAGCTTTTGATTTCAGAACTCCGACGTATGTTTCATTGAGCCACTTGATGTTGTACTTGAACTGCAGAGACCTGATTCACGTTAAATTTGTTGAGTCTAATAATTATGTTTTGTTTTTTTACATGTACGAATTAATCGGTCATTTTCCATGGGCCATGGTCGGTTGCAGATAGGCACTTTATTTTTGGTGGGCTCTTCACCCCTCGTCAATCCTGACCACACATAATAACACAATTACGTAGTGTAATGCTGATGTGAAATTGCCTCAGTTCTTGCGATCATGCTGTTTTTAATTGCTTTTTTTAAAAAAAGAATTGTTTAAGTTACATTTATAGTAACTTACAGCACATATGCCATTCGGTCTATAATCAAGTAGTTGGACTGTAATTTAAGTTTTTATTAAAATATTATAAAGACTTAATTCTTTTTTAATTATATATTATAATTGAGTTTAAACAGTAAATATGTATATAATGATAGATTTCATGTAAAAAACTTTAAATATTAATGGGTGTTATAATCATGTAATAAAAAAACTTACAACACATACAAAAATGTATATGACCAGTAATACAATGGTGGATTCCACATTAAAAAATTACCAGGACTGATGTTGCTGTACAATTGATTTGGTTGGCATTTGATATGAACTATATAGTGGTGCGTAGTTGATCAAGCAAGGCTCAGACGAGACTCCTTATCCTTCTGTTTTTAATTGCTTTAAAAAATGGAATTGCCTAAGTTATAACACGCACACACACACACACACAAACATACGTGAACAGTAATACAATGGTGGATTCCATGTGGGTTAATGTGTGCTGTAAATTATATATAAATGTAACATAGCAGTTCCCTTAAAAAATTACTAAGACTGGTGTTGCTGTACGATTGATTTGGTTGGCATCTAATATAAACTATATAGTGGTGCTTATTAATTCAACTGATGCAGTGTGCTTCCCAGTTGATTACAAGTATTACATCACTGGCTGCTTAGTTGTGTATCTCCCTTAAGAACTAAGCCGTGTAAATCTATAATCCTAATTTTGCTATGATTGCATGTGATGAACGATAATTTTATTTGTGTACATTAAATATACGCTCGCGCTCATTGTGCTCTGTGCCTGCATGTGCATTCAGTACAAAGAACACACTCTTCATGTCTCAAGCGATAGATTATACTGGATACCCACCGTTGCTATAAACTTTTATTATAATAATAATCTCAGTTATAACATTACGTATGTGAAACAATGCAGTGCTTCAGTAAACACGGAAACCCTACATTGTAATTGATCCTCAATATAATTTAGTCATCTATCAACTCACTTTATAGTTAGATGATACATATAGTTTTTTTTTTTTGGGGGGGGGGGGGGTATGTGTATAATTCTCTAATGAGAATAATCTCATTTTGTCAAAATGAAAATATCACTTATAGACCCAAAAAAATGCCTTCAATATATATATATATATATTCTTTTTGTACTTAAATGTGCATCCTCGAGAAGAAAAAATTTTATAAAATTGTCTAACCAAGATATCTTTTGGTTTAATTTATAATGCATACACATCTTTATCTAATAAATTTTAGGTACATAAATGCATAGAAGATGGGGTAAACTCATTAGAAGAGGAACATTAAGCTGCCTATTGTCTTGAGAAAGTAATCCTACCCAAAATTTACTGATGTTATAATTATTTATAATTAAAGTATCAAATTTGTTAATCACTTTTTCATTTTACCTTGATGGTATTATAGTTTAAATGTGTTTGGAATATGAATCAAGTAAAATGACTTATATCCTTAATGATTGAATTAATTTAATAATAACTATGTAAATTGCACATTAGTTAAAACTATATAAAATGACATAAATATCCCTAATAGCTGATAAAATATTCATCAAAATTGCGTTTTATTCTTGAAGTGTTGCCTGGTTCCGAAATGTCCCAAACGCACATGTAGGCTAACTCACAAACACGTGGGCTATTTTACTTTTTATTATTAAAGTAGTTAGTTCAATTATTAAGGGTATATATATTTTAAAAAAAATTAAGGGAATATGAGCCATTTTATTTAATTTTTATATCCCAAAATATTTTGAGTTTTATGGTCACCAAGGACAAAATAATAAGATGACCAACAAGTTAACACTCAATTAACATAGTCTGGGGTTTCGATAGGTTTCAATCAGTAAAGTTAATGCTTAACTAATTTTAAAATAAGAGGTTTTTTTATTATTATTTTCTCTGAATAACCGGTGAGTTTAATTCATTTTCCTTCTTTATAAGTGATCATTTTAATTCTAATAATGTTAGTGGAAATATCTTCTTTATTTATCATTTTATTTTCATAGAGTAATTTGTATAAAAGCCACGTTTATGCTACACATATAATAATATGTATCTAGCAAATCAGTTCCATTAGATAAACATACAAACAACGAGGTAAATAAATTCGTCCCTCTAAAGTTTGCCCATAGATTAAAGAAGTCTGTGGATTCGGAATAATTTGAAAAGAAAAAAGTCTCTTAAGTCTCTTCCTTTCCTACTTAATCATCATTTAATTGTTAATTTTTGGCTAACTGGTTCAATTAACCTGCTGCCCTCAGTGGCATTGACAAGCCGGTACATACAATATTTCTGTATTTAATCAAAAGCTGCACCAAAGTCCACTATACTTAGCTTTCTCGCCAAGTCTTCAGTCCTCACAGAATCAGCTTTAATATGTATCGTTTCACACTCGCATGTATAGTGGAATCCGAATTAAAAGAGTGATCGTGTTTTATTCAGCAATCTTCGTGTGGAAAATAATGTAATCAACGTGGAGCATACGTGCAAGCAATAATAATCCGCATTGAGCTGATCGGGAAACAGATATATACGAAGAAATTTAAACAAGAACTTGTTCATACGTAGAACAAAGATGATCACAATTAATGTCCAAATATTACAAACTCGAGGAGCACGAACAGACAACTTTTAGACAAATTTTGCATAATCTTGTTAAAATTTTCTTCACGGCGACTACGACAAATACTTGTATTCCCATTCAGTTTGTTCAATGAATTGCCAGTTTTATTGGAGAAGAGACGTGCAGTAGTGAAACTTGATTTTACATGATTTTGTCGTGGTCACTGGTCAACTTATTTATAAGCAGCACGCGAGCTTAGTCGTTGACTCTGCGACTGGTGTTTTTATCCTGTCTCACGAGTTGCCAAATTTTCTAGCCAACATTCAACAACATCATCGCAATAATAATTTTTATGCAGTCCAAAATCCTCTTCCCTTTGATAGCCTCTTTTGTTGGAGGAAGACACGTAAACGGGTGTCTCAGTTACCAGATGATACCGAACCAAAAGAAAATTCCCAGATGGCAAACGGAGTCTTACGAATATGTTTCGGGGCAAATGAAGAGCAAAATGAGATTTTCACTTTGCTCTCTTTCGTGTCATATTTTGTCGGTTCAGTTGCTTAGCTGGCCAACCGACCAATTGAGCAGAATGTGCAAATTTAGATTGGTGGGGCAGTTGTGTCTCAGTTCACACCATAAGAATGAAAAAGACTTGAGATTACGTTTCACTCTGGTGCGCATGCAACCGAACAATTAGCATTAATCCATTGACATTGTACGTAATGAAAAAAATCAATTAACAAGTATCTGAGGGCTAGTGCTATTTATTTTGGTCATGTTCCTCGTTCTCCTGTTCAAGCTGACTTAATTTAAGACAGCTAGCTTGAGCCTGTTCTGCCTTTCACAGATTTTGTCCACATTTTTTTAAATAAAAACATTAAAAATTTTTCATTTTTGCCATGTGTATGGACACGTGAATTAACAAGGAGAATAACAACAATTAAAAAAAAATAAAGAACGAAAACGCAGTAGATGGTCTGTGAGTATCATCATGTATGCGGAGTATTAATTCATAGAATATAACTCCTATTATTAATAGGTTTTTTTTTTTTTTAAAGTTACATTTTGTTGTAACTGGCAATTAGGAATGATAATTTTTTTCTGTTGAGATAGAATCCTTTCATGTTTTGCTATGTGTATGGTGCACACATGAATTAACGAGGAGAATAATAATAATAATTAAAAAAATAACAAAAAAAGGAAAATACAACAGATAGTATGTGAGTATCGTCAGGTATATAGAGAGTATTAGCTCGTAAAATATAACTCCTACTATTAATAGCATTTTTTTAAGTCACATTTTATTGTATCTGGCAAATGACAATTAGTCAAAACGTTTGGGAAAATGAGTAGGGCCAAGTGATAAATTGTAATTAACTGTAATAAGAAACATTAAACGTAACTCGGGGAGACTCTTAAAAGTAGTAGTGCAATTGGGACATTATCACGAGTGAACCAGGCATGCTTTGATCATATTATATGCTTACTCGTGAATCATGTCATACTGACATGGCCACATTGGAAAAGTTGTGCATGAGGCATGCAAGTTATAGGCATGATGCCACGCTTATCGGCATTTATCACCGACCACCTGATCATCTATTTTTAATTACGCCAAAAAAAAGGGAAAAAAATGTACCGAGAGCAATCAAGATAGATCCATAATCCTGATCAAATAAATGCTTTGGCTTTGGGTGAACAAGAAACATGATTACTTACGAACATATGAAATTGTTGTGAAATTCTATTACTTCAAATATATATGATGAATTACACAATCAAACATCATCATACATGAAACACAAAAGTTTAATATCACTTAAATTAAGAAGATTCCTTCCCTGGCAATATATGTTAATTATTGGTTGGCTAGTGGAAACAAGTAAGATCACTGATTCTTTCTCAGTGAAAACATGCTAAATCTAACAGTCCCACAAAAAGATGACAGAACCCACGGTAATGGGGAAAAAAATGACAGTTTCTTCGTAGAATCACCACTTATTTTCTGAGTATCTAGAATAGAGATAATATTCCTCTGTTAAGTCCTTGCTCTAACAAGAGGCGACTGGGGAATCGGTGAGTGAGGAGACATCATGTGCGGTGATATGACACCTTGTTCATAGATCCTAGATGAGAAGCTGAGGCGAAGATTCTGCTGCCAACGTTTCTTGGTTGGTTTCTCACTTTCCTTGTCCTGTTGCACAAATGCTGCAATTCGGTTTAGTGCAACTTGCAATGTGTCATCATCCATGTTGGCAAAGCAAACTCTAAACCAACCAGGCTCAGTACAATGAAACGAAGAGCCAGGCGAAACATTGAGCTTCACATCGTTGACTATGGTGCGCCACAGAGCAAGTTCACCTTCTAATGTTTTTTCCTTAAGCAGATGACGCAAGTCCATCCAAAAAAACAGACCCGCATTGCTTTTCAAGCAATTGATTCCAACTTGTTCAAGTCCCTTGGTGAAAACATGGTGCCTCTTAGCTAACCTCTTGGAGGTCTCCACGATAAAGTTATCGACAAACTCATCATCCGAGAGCATTGAAGCAAGCAAGTACTGAGTCTGCGAAGAGACTAAACCGAAGCTCGACATCTTGCGGCTGCAATTAACAACAGCATCATTAAACGAGTACACTATGCCAACTCTAAAGCCAGGGAGTCCCATGTCCTTAGACAAGCTGTAAATAATATGAATGAGGTCACGATTGCAGTCCATTTCTTGAATGACTTCAGCAACGCTCGTGAACTTGGGAGAGCTGAAGACAGTGGCCGCATAAATTTCGTCGCATACAAGGTGAATGTTCTTGTCATTGATGAAGCTCACTAAGCTTTTAAGTGTGTCTCTGTCCAGAGTTGTGCCTAGTGGATTCGAAGGGTTTGCTATGATCAAGCCTTTGATGTTGATGCCGGCTTCTTGGGCCCTTTCGTAAGCTGCCTCCAGTGCTTCCCTCGTTATTTTGAAATTGTTGGAGATGTCGCAGTGAACTGGGACAATTTGCACCCCAGTGCGCCATGATAGATCACGGTCGAATCTGCAATCAAGATCAGAATATTGTTCAGTACGCATTTTGATTTACTTGTCACTTAAAAAGATATGATCCACTTTGGATTTACAGTTTTATTTATTTTTGTCAATGCAATTGAAGAGACCAAATTTGAAAGCTATAGTAGAATTTTAACACAAATTCCGATGTAGATTAGACTGTTGAAATTTTCCAAACGCTTAATTTATTTGGTTTGAATTTTGACCATCGAACTAACATCAAAGAAAAGGACTAGTTTTTCGTTGGTCTAGAGTTCAAAGGTCAATGCCCTTGGTCAATCAAGTTTTGAGTAATTAATTGATTTTTTTTCAGAAAAAGGATTGTTTTTCTCTACCGCTAATTTAGAATTGAGCAAGATTCTGATCTCGATTAGTTTAGCATAATAATTCACTAATTCCAATTTCAGATTAAGGTCAACCAGTTTGACCTAATTAATTTGACTCCTTAAGCAGTAAATAGTAATGGCAAGTCCAAGAGTTAGAGCCTCTAAAACCATGTTGATGCCTTTTCATATAGTGCTTTTATTTTAATAATTTGAACGTCAGGACAGCCCTCTTCTCTGCCATCAGTTAGTTTTTAACTGACTCAACATCGTTCAACCACTAGTGCCGCAGAAATTAGCGCAAAATTATTTTATAATTGATGAAGAAAATGCAAAGAAGAGAGAACGTTTCGTACGCTGCGTAATAAGGTGAAGGCACAAGAAAAGCGTCGCCGGGATCGGCTAGGCAAAACATGATAATCTCGTTAGCTCCAGTTGCTCCGCCACCCATAACTATACGGTCTGGATCAAATGTTACCCTGCCGCCTCTCCCTTTCCCCATAAACTTCGCCACAGCCTGAAAAAAAATAACACTCGTTATTAGTGTTGCTTCATGAATTAACAGTAATTAATAATATGCTGCATGCATGTTGTGTGTGTGTGTGTGTGTGTGGGCAATTACATATTGTTAATACCTGTCTAAATTCTGGGAGACCATGATAGTCCTGAAAGATAGCGATATCTTTGAAATCTTCAACACCTTCAGCTGTGCAAATTGATGCATATGGGTTTTTGGTAATCCACTCCCTGATCAAGTCGAAGCAAAGCTGCAAATAAGAGAGGCGAAGCAAATTATTAATCGCGTTGTATATTAATGAGTTTTGCCAGATCAGGCTGCGACGATGTAGTTTAATTAGAAGGAGCTGGCTGGCTAGCTTGAGGCCAAACCTGATTCTCCGCAAGACCAAGTTGAATGACACCCTCGGGATTTTGAGTTGGGTGAAAAGGGTTCCTATCAAATGCCTTCCACCCATCGAAGTAAGCCGAATCTTCGCCGTGGCCATTGTTTGTAGCAATCTTAGACAAGATCCCCATTGTCTCTTTCTAATGATTTTGTATGGAAAAAGAAAGGGTCAGTATTTTTTATTGTGCTCCGGCTAGAGAAGCTCAAAATTGGAATATTGAATGTTTTTAGCTGAGCTCTGACAATTTAGTGAGGGACAAATGATAGAAGTGTGTGAATTTATAGGCAGTGGGAGTTGGACAAAAGTTTGCGAGCACGGGGAAAAGTCATTTCAAATTTCAAAATTTTGGAAAAAAAAAACGACTCTCTAGGTTGGAAATTAATAACAGGATTTAAAATTCCTTCGTCTTTATTAGTCCAAGAGTAATTGCTTGCGTGTAGATTCAAGATTCATATATTTGATTTATATGCTCACGTGTAAGTGGGATTTTTGATTTTTCATACCTCGCTTACATGGAAATTTATCAGATGCCAGAAGCCGGTTTTGCAATGTGCATGAGAAATTCGAGACCACTCTAAAAATGAAGTTTCCATGAAGTACACGCGCTTTGGAGAATTAAGGGAATAAGATTTGGGAATTCAACGTGTCGCCTGGAAAAGCACCTTTTTGGGCGGTTTTGGACTTATCGGCGTCATAGTTATGCCATGAGACTCACAATGTACCAGGTGTTAAGTCGGGAATTAATTATTATTATTATTATTTTTCTAAATAAAATTTGGGGGCAGTTCCATTAATTTCTTTTTCTTCGCCCTTTTAAGAAAGATTGCTTGTTCGACAAGGGTTTTGCTAAGGGTCCCCACAGTTCCTTCTTTTGGCTTCCCACTTCGTAGGTTTTTCCAAAACATTCCTTTCCGTTCTTTCCTTCTTACATGTTATGGAAATTATGACTTAATCTTGTCTTTGGCTTTCCACGATTTAATTCAAAGATACGAATTTCTCACTTTTAATACAATTATCTTAAATTATATTATATCTGCCTAACATATCGATTTCACTTAAAAACGTGTAATCTCATATCTCTTTTTATTATTATTATTATTAATTACTTTTCTTATTTAATTTATCATCCGTATTTTATTACTCGTAAATATCTTGCTTGCTACTAATTTAAGCAAAAACACCGTAGATATTCAAAGACAAAAGACATTTAGTATGGTGCCACCTAAAGCAGCCAACGTCCTTTACCGGCTAACGTGAGTCATGGCCTCTGCCTCACCGCTCACCAATTTTCAATTGTAAGATAGTGTTTTAATTCTGAATTTAACATTTCATTACGCAATTCTATTTAGTGACTCTTGCTATATAGATACTCTCTCAGAATCTTGTACTTAGTTGGTGGCTTTCTCTCACCTTCCTCCATACTACAAGAACAAGATATACGCATAATAGATAGTTTTTAACTATTTTCACTCATGGAAGTCCCACGTTTCATTTTTAGGTTCTGTGCTTATCAATGAATTTGAATTTTCGAGATTAATACTATATATTGGTTATAAACTACGTCACCTGTATACGTGTATGTATTGGTGCGAAGAACGAGATTTGAATACCGATTCCCTTTTGTAAAGAAATCGTTTTTGCATGCTAAATGGAGCAGTGGACTCAAGTGGGACTCAAAATACTCTCAAATCGCATGAGCCCCCACCAGATGCATCCTAATCCTGCTTTTGATTTTGAAGTCGCATTGAAAAATATGAGTCATCGATGACGTAATTTGTTAAATTAGATTTTGAAAGCTACGTTACTTGAGTTTCACGACTAAACGTTGCTGTGTCCAACTTTAAAACATTGTGTTCGGTAAAAATGGATCCTAATTTTTTTCAAAAAAGCAAAGTGAGATTCGGTTGATTATTAATTAAACAGCAAAACAAAAACGGAGGGGGGAAAGTGTAAAATTCACTATTTGACTTCCCAATTCCATTTGTCCATCGCCATGGCTTCTTTGCTTTCTTGCGCGAAGGGTAATTTACTTCGCATAGCCCAGCTGTATGAGTTGGTAGGCACTGAGCATGCCTGATACGTTGTCAATTCATAACATAGTTAAACGACACTTCAGCCGCCCGCATTTAATTAATTGGATAAACTCTTCTTTAGCACGTAGAGTTATTAGCAATCAATTCTCGGTTGTTGATCCAAAAATATTCGTGTCATACTGTCATTATTTCTGTCTCCCTAAAATTTTATTGAAATAAGTAATTTTTCTTTTCATTATTAATCTAATTAGTTATAACCAATAACATCAAAATACAATCTTTTGCCCTCTGAAGTAGCGTCTATTTTTTAAATATAGGAGGGATTAATTGTGAATTAAAGTAAACTAGAGAACAGAGAGTAGTTTAGCTTAGCAAGAGGGAAAAAATGATAAATAGTTTATATTACTTAGTATATTTAGTATTATTATTAGAATATTTTTAAATTACAGTTGATTATAATTTATACTACACACAATTATAGTGTGTGAGCTCTACTTAAATACTGTAACTGTATACGGATATAAATTACAATAATTGTAATTTAGAGTTTTCTTTATTATTATTATTATTAACCGGACAGAATTAGCTGGGCAGCTAATAACCAAACAATTTGAGACAATCTGTCTTGACTAACATCGATGGGTTGGCTCAGGCCACGGACTTTAAAAAGAATATTTAAAAAGATGATCACAAATCAGCTACCCCACATATTTTATGTCTATCCAATTCTATATGAAAATGAAAATATTTGGAAAATGTCATCCTGTTTTTATCAAAAAGAAGAAAATAAGAAAAGAAGACGACGAAGATGGCTTTCAATACTGGCCTAATGCATTATCTGATGAGTGAACTCAGAAAGCTCAAAACTCTCTTCTATTGTTAGGCGTGAGGGTGACTACTCCTTGTATAGTTGTGTATACGTTTTCCAAATCTGTACGCATTGACAATGTGTACGTACATCCGTCATGTGATCTGATCACTGCTTGGCTGTTGGGTCATTGATGCAATTCTAAATTCTTATAATGGTTGATTGATTTGATGTCAATATGAAACAAAATTTCGTTCGTTTTTACTCTAAAGACGACACACGAGTCTTGAGCCCTCAGGTGATTAATATTTTCCACACTTGTACGGCAGTTTACTCACTCTGCATGTGTACAACCTTTTTTTTTTTTTTTTGGGTGCCCCCCCTCCGGATAGGTGTGTATATTAAATCTATATGTGTGTGCTTAAATGGACTTTGTGGGATTATCGGCTGGCGTATATAAAATCGATATCAATTTGAAACCATTTTTATGCTTAGTACGCAGTGCAACTTACCAATTCACAGTCTACTAGTTTCAAATAAAGTAATGATATAATCGTAAATTTATTTTGTATAATATGATTTGATATTAACTTATTAGTTGAATAAAAATACGTAATAATAAAAATAAATAACGTAAATCAAGAAATATTTAATCCAGTTAATTAAATCATGTCGTATCAATCTGTATTTAAAAATAAATAAATAAAAATTTATAGCTATATTATTACTCTTTCAAATGACATAATTTTACTAATTCTCTAGTTGAATAATTGGTATTATTCTCAAAAACAACTAACAATAATAATAATGGAATCTACTAATTTGAATTAGACTTATCTGGTTAACCAAGATAAAGATTTTTGAATAATTCTACTATGTTATTAGATAAATTTTTCTATATTTGTAAACAAACTTATAAGAAGTTTTAAGACATTATATATGAAACTAATTCAATTGGGGCTTTTTCCTTGGTAAAATATAATAAAAAATTTAAACATCACAACATATAACTGTTATATGATAGAATGGCTCCTTAAATTTGAATATCATAATATGTTATGTAATTATTATAAGATAAAATAACATCTTCAAATTAAAAAATATTTCTCCCGGTCAATCATATGAGCTGAGCCACTGCTCTCCCAACTAATTTTGCATATGAAGAATAGTATTATATATTAAAGGAAATTATTTCTCAACTATCTCAAAAATATCATAAGTACAAGTAGTCTTGGTGAGTCTATGATAATATTAATCAATCATTTTTCTATTAATTTCTTTAACCACTATAAAAGAGTCTAAAATAAAAGATTATTTTTTTTTATCTTAGTTTGAATTAATGAAAAATTTACTGAGTGATATAAAATTAAAACTTAATATAAAGATATCATCAGGGTAAAAAAGAAAAATAATCCACAAGAATGACTTGCTTTTTCAATAACGTTGAGCTAGTTGGTGTTTATCCCCCCGTGTTAAGTAATTGCGACGGACTTTTTGAAATTTTAGTGGTCAATACGCACTGGTCAGCCAAATCGGTGGCTATGTTCTCCTTGACTTTTTTGGTCAATCAAATAAAAAAAAGTGTCTATAGGTGTCCAATTGGACCCGATTGTCCGGTTGTCTTCCATTGTTGGCAACCTTTTTGTTTACTCGGCTACAAGTCAAACTTTCAACACGTGTTAGTTCTGAATATCTTGGCCGCCGGATTTATCTTGTTTGCTGTCATTTAACTCCCCACTTCATTTTACTGGCTGCCACCTTTCCATTACTATTATTTATTTTCGATATTTTTATTCAACAAGTTTTCTCTCCGTCACCGTTTGAATCATATATTAACTTGTGATAAACATTTCACATTAAAATGAAATAAAATACTTTAAATTATCACGTAAAATTAAAATTAATATTATCGATAATAATAAAACTCATCAGTTGTTCACAAAATTTAATATGAAAACTCATCATATATTGGTGGAGGTAATAATTGATTGAGAAAAAAATTAGTGGCGGTGGTAATGCTGAGTTTATTGTGTGTGAAGATAGGTGTTGGGGCTGATGAATACACTACAGAGAGAGGAAAAGAGATAATAAACTAAAGGGATATTATTATTTTATTACTAAAATTATTTTAACACATCATATAAATATATGATTTGTCGAAAAAGTATATTTTATCACTAAATATTTACATTGTTATCAATTTACCATCATTTCGTTTTTAAAACGTTAATGTTTAACAGAAAATAAGTTAAAAGTCAATTTTATCCTAGGATAATAAAAAACAAATCTACCTTTAAAAATAAAGAAATAATGAATAAAGATAAAATTTAGAAAACAACTGAAAATTGTAATTAATAAAAATTAATGAACAATATGCAAAATTACAACAAACGACAAAGAAAATAATTAATAAAAAATTCTACTTTAAAATTAATTTTATAATATATGAAATTCAAGTATTAGTCACTACTTAAAATAATAACAATTTAATTAAAAAAATTAATTGGAGAGAGGGGTCGATTTTATATTATCAATTTCTTAGTTCTTTAATTATTTCCCTTGAAATTTTTAACTTTGTCTTATTGTTTATTTTACATTTGTTATGTAGTATTTTGGCTTCAAGTAGGAAATGCCTTTAATGCCCTTGTGATTTCAGTAAAATAGCAATAAGTTTTTAACGTTTTTAACGAAATAGTGGTAAATTAATAACGGCACAAACGTTTAACGGTAAAATATACTTTTCGGTATACTATGACACTGATATGATGTGTCAGAATAACTCTAATAGTAAAATAATAATTTTCCTAAGCTAAAATAAAAAAATAATAATTTTTTAAAAAATATAAAATAATTTAAAAAATGAGAACCAATAAAATAATTTAAGGAGGTCAAATGCCATTATGGTTCATATAATTCATTCGTTTATTATATAGTTGAGCCCAAAAATCTGATTCAAAATTTCATGTAGATCGAACAGGTGTGCCAATAAGGTATCTTTGTCTATCAAATTGGTGTGCATTAGCCTACAAAAATAAATAAGATTATGACTTTTCAAGTATATTGTATGGTTAACCAATGAGCCTTTGATTTAGTGAGAGAATCCTTATGCTTGTAATACTGAGTGTAAAGATTTGAGTTTCTATAAAAATATTATAGAGTTTAATTTCAGTTATTTTTTAATTATCTGATAATTGAGTGGATATGTATAATTATAATTTTAGTTATATAATTTGATGTAATATTAGTTATAATATTATAGAGTTTAATTTTAATTATTTTTTAATTATCTAATAATTATATAAAGATATACATCAATAATCTCAGTTATATAATTAATGTAATATCAATTATAAATATATGTTATATGGTTGGCCAAAAAAGACAACTTGACGATGAAATTCGTGCTCCCTCGTTTCCATAGGGCAAATTCACTTCCCGCTCACCGGCCTGCACTTAAAATTGCAGGTGACCATAACGCCATAGATCCTCAAACTTACGAGTGTTTGAAGATTTGAATGGCAATTCCTGAATTTGGATATGATAGATATACATACCTGAAGAAATTGTGATCCCTAGGATTGACCAGTAGCGCCCCACTGAATTCAACATCTTGCATCCTCTTAAAATTCTTTTCCACTATAATCGGCAGGTACCATGATCGCAATTTCGAATACTTTAATTTGTCATGGGATTATTAAATTTCGCACGCTGAGCTAAGAATGTTAAAAAGGACTTATTAACAGTTTTGGTCCTGTTTCCATTCAACGGACATCACGGGGTGAATTCCACGGTCTTACTTCGAGGTTTTAACCAATCCAGGCACCAAGAACCTGCAAATTCCGCATGCCAAAACTGAAGAAAAATCAACACCTAATCCGTAGAATGTTGAACATTCTTAGCGGAAAACATTACACAAAGCATTTTAATTGTAAAGTAACCGGTAATTCATGTGCCCAGAGAATCTCTTTGACACCATTACTGTGAAAAGCAAAGGGTTAGTTCAAATTGAACTCTTGCAAATTCTGTTTCCAAACGCATGTGGGTAATATTTTCTACCACAATGCTAAAATTTAGCATTGCATTTTTCAATAACCTGATTTTGACCAGACTCATGTATCTTTTCACCACGCCGAAAGGACAACTGGAATCATCAACATGATTTTAACATGCAGGAACGAGATAATTATTGAAAACATGGCTAATATCAAGTGAAGAGCAAAACCTCCAGTCAAAAATTGATGAAACGATGTCAGCTGTCCCAAGTGCTTTGTTTTCACTTTGTCAGAGTTTGTAAAATATCTTAAAACTTTTCAGAGCAAGATAAAAAAAATGTTGTGCATAAGGTTGTTTTAAATTCAAGAAATTTAATATCAATCTGATGAACACCATGTGCGTCAACATTATGTAAGACATGTGACGAACAAATAGCAGAGACATATGCCTCCAGCATGGGAAATTTTGCACAAGTTTGATTTACAATCTAAATACATTTCTCTATCTTGAACGCACTGGATACTAAGAAGCTTAAGCAAATACATTTACTTGATGGTTTTCAAATACTAGTTTTGAACGTAAGCCTACAACTAGTTAAAAATAAATTAAAAAAGAAAAAAAGAAAAAACAGCTTTTACTACTTTTGTAAGATGATACAGAATTTCAACACAAAAACTCAAAATAGTGTTCTTTTTACTTTCGAGATAAACCGGCAGCTTCGTAGTGCAACAGGAGCCTTTTGTCGTCTCACTACCTTATCCTTTGATCGGTTACTTGAAATTGAATATATTTACATTGCAAGATTTCAGTAGCAATTATCCCAAAAATAGGTGTTTCTTCATACAATATGACCATAAAATTTAAGCTTGAATGAGCACAATGTGAGGTGTGATCACATTGCCACTCTGATCCATCTTTAAGGCAATGAACCATATAACTGGAACGCAAGCTCGACATTTGAATCACCATGAATGGAACACAGGTTCGATGGACCCTTTATTTTGTATTGTTCTTTATCATATCAATGATACGTAACTAATGAATTTTAGCCTTTCCTTTTGGGCACAAAAATCATCGTACTGAGATGCTGCAAGCCCAGTGACTTGAACTTGTTCTAACATTCAATTAGTGATTGACCCTTCCAAAGAAGTGTTCTATTTGCAAGCATCCTTGAGACTGCAAACTGCTTGTTCTTGCTCCATATTTTAACCTCTTGGCACATGATAGATTCTCCTTACCATCCTGCATAAAAGAGGTGGATGCTACTCATTGTTAAATTAGTAATGTCATAAACATGAAAACATATAATATAGACCAAGTGACACCCATGACCTGTATAGGGATGACAGCAAACACTGCACAACAATATTTGAAGGGAGGTGGGGCAGTGAATATATGAATTCAACACAAAAGGTAAAAGTTAGCAAGAAATGAAATGCAAGCACCTCCCTGTATAGATTCTTAAAACCATGCTGAATATAAGAACAGCATACTGATAGGAGTAACTACTATCAAACTGATAAGAAATACAGATCGTAGTTCAAAGCAATTGAATGTGGATATGAATCTTTGAACCCACCATTGAAGATTGATTGGAAGACCTCAGAACTTTAACCGTACCACCTCTGCCATCAGCTCCAACTGCAATCAGATTGCCAATATTTGATCCATTCTTCTGGCCACGCTTGCACCATTTCCCCAAATATCGATTTGTTCCGTCTGGACCAAGCACTCCACTTGAGAAACATAGATCCCCTGGAAATTTTATTAAGGCAACAAGAAAAAGGCGTTGAAATTTTAGATACCAACATTCTCTGAGCAGTAAAATACGATGAACACAAAATAAAGGAAAAAAAAAAGACTATTTTCATTAAATTATGGTATTCCAGATCAATCTAATCCCTGAAAACTCAAAGTAAACTGAAATTGCACCAACAAGAATATACCTGGTTTGGAAAGTGACACAGGTGATGGAGGATTTTTCTTAATGTTGACAATGGGCTGCAAATGTGCACTGTCAGCAACAATGAAAGTAACATCTTCATCTATATCAATATTAGAAGCTGAAGCCAATCTTGATGGAGTAGGCTTCTGGACAACATCAGAAATGGCTTGATGTATTGAATTATGACTTGAATGTCCAAACACAACTGAAGAAAATCTCGAGGTATCCTCACATTGTAAAGCATTTCTCTCCTTTCCATGAGACTTGGCACTTCCACCTTCCCTAGTGTGATTTGCATCATTGTTCCTAATGGCATTGAAGTTTTCACACTTTGTGGAAAATGAAAAATCATCAGTCACTCTTGAAGTCCAATCCAAATTATAGAAGGGTACTGAATGCTGTTCCCTTTGATCTTCAAGTGAAACATTATTGGTACACAAAGAAATAGAATTATCTTCAGTAGCCCCACTGACAATCTCTTCCTTCTGACTGTTTTTCTTTGAGACTTTTAAAGCTCTCAAAGCTTCATTATCTTTTAATTCTACAGCTGTCTCCAGTTCTTGGACCCTTGTCTGATGATATCCAAGTAAGAAAAGGCTTGTTGAGTGAAATTAAGAACAACTTACCAAATAAGATTTTGCATTTGTTCTCATCATCAACTAACCTTTAGTTTATTTATTTTTTCTTTAGCTTTCTCAAGTTTCTCAGAAGAACGAGCCTTTTCTCTTCCTAGAAGATTGCACTTGGCCATCAATTCTGTATAATTCCTGTTAAAAAAAGGGTCACCCCTAAAGTATGTGCAATATAAATAGTAAACAGAGGGGAAAAAATGCAAGAAACTAACATTAATATCATATACACATGGTAGATATTCTCCTGATAAGCACAGTGGATCAGTGTTATCTTGTGATCTTTAAAGATTAAATCATTTTTAGAAATAGAGCTGGCCAATTAATTTCAGTTGAAATCAGAAGCCATGGTGAAAACTCCAACAATTTTTACAGCATGTCTGCCTTAATAAATTAATAATATGGACAAAAATTTAACTCACTTATTGCGAATGACCAAAGACTTTCTTAGAACGTCTATTGTATCCTTGTTGTTTGCCCCATTACCCAAAAGGGCAAATTTTAGAATTTCATCCTCATCCAGGTTCAAATCCGACACCCTAAATTGAATAACATGCAACTGAGTCAGTAATCAAACAGAAATTCATGAAATGAGTCCAACTAATCAAAATATTTTTGAATTACAACACAACTGCTCTCACAATTTAAGTGAAGCAAGCTCTTTGGCCAAAGCCATATTCCTTTCTTGCAGCTTGAAGCATTCCAAAGTTACTTTATCAAGCTCCTATAAAACAATTTCCATAAACTTTCATATACCTAATTATCAATACAACCCAAAATCTACTATAAGGCACCTGAAAAATGACAAAGAAAGAAAGCCACCTGAGATTTTGAATGAAGCAATTGTTCAATAGATACTTTTTGTCTCAAGGCTTCATTTTTTAATGCTGTTTCCTCCTTAATACGCTCTTTGCAAAGACACAACTAAAAGAACAATAGCCTATTAACATCAAAGCCAAAAAGAAATCCAGAAACTTCTATTTTCGTTTTTTTTATAAGAACAATTAATTAGCACCTCCTCGTTAATTTGTTTAATCTCTTTTCCTTGACTCTCCAAAACCGTGTGGAGCCTCGAAACCTTGGCTTCCAATATTTTCACTTCAGCACGCGAAACCTCTGCATCTTCAAATTCGGGATCTTTGGGCTTCTGCGAAATTACCAAATCGACTTGGCCCCCAATTGATTGAAAATAAAGTCGGCTTACATTACTCGACGAACATCTTTGCTTGCACACAGGACACGTGCACTTCTTCGAACTTGAACAGTACTCGAACCACTGCTGTAAGCTAGGTTTCCAGCCAAAAAAACAAAAACAAAAAATCAGTTTCATAACAGACATAGTTAAAGATCATTTATAATTTTCGCGCACTCACCAGAGCTCATGAAAGACGTGACCACAAATTGAGATAACCTGGAGGTCTTCAACAATTGGCTTGAGATCTTCGTAACAAATTGAGCATATAGTCTTCCCAAATTTGTTCTCAATTCCCATCTCTGTGCCCTTTTCTTTTTTTCTTTTGGGTCTTCCCCTCCGTGTTTGCCCTCGCCCTTATTTCGCTTCTTGCTTTTCTTGAAAATGCTGCGAAATTCGAAAATAAAAGCAGGGGAGGCGGCGGGAAAATGTGAAAATTTTAAATGATGCCTTTGGCTCCGCAGCACAGACCCAAGCCTACCGGAATACCACGTGCCAATCACGTGGTCTTCCCGTCAATATTTTTTCCTTTTCCGGAAATTTTTTAAAGAGACGTAAAAACCTATATTGCGCTGGCGATTGTCGCTTCTTGCTATTGTTAAATCTTTACATTCCGAATACGATTTTTTAATCTCTCCCTTTTCTTGAATCTTGAATATTTAACACAGATCAATTTTCATTGCCACCAAATGAGCATGAAATTTTGATGGAAAATAACACATTTTCAATTAGAGGGGGAAAAAAAAAAACCTAGTAAGTAGTAACACTTATGAGAAGGGCGCAATCAAGTGGTCGTTTCTGGTGCTTATGGCGCAGTAACAAGAATATCGACCTCCCTACTCGCTGCGAAATGCACACTATTTGTCGTTTTAATCACACATTATTACCGTTACGAATTTTAAACTTTTCCATTGAGACAGTGACTCGGTTAGCGAAGCTGGGTCGGTCGACTTGAGATTTGTTTACATGGACTGGGCTGGTCCGTTAAAGCTGGGGCAAACGCACTATAGTTGGTAAAAGGACTGAGCTGGGCCATCATTAAAGCATGGGCCATTGTTTGGACTATCAAATATTGTCTCTCTTTTTTTTATATAAGTTGGACCATCAAATATCCAAGGCATGGGCCTTTTTTCCCCCCCCAAGAAGATAAAGAAATAATAAAACTCAAATTTATTTTTAAACCTCCATCTCTCTTTGAAAGACTGGTTAAAATATTTTAATTCCAGCTAAAACCATCCAATTAATTGTTCAAGTTGAAATCTAAAGTTGCCCCAATCTTATATTTTATTTATTTATATGAAAGTATATTATGCATTCGTTGCTTATTATACATGATTCTGTCTTTGCATTACAGTTACTAGGAAAAGTAACATGCGTTCAACATTCTCCTTGCTGTGCCTTCAAGTTTCCCCCGTCACTACTCATTTCTTTATTGTTAATTTCCTTATTTCGGCCTTTAAACAAGAGAAATTATATAATACATTTTACTTTAAAGAGAAAAAAAAAAGCTGTCCAGGTAAATTACTATTATTATTATTATTACTATTATTATTATTTAGTCTAGCTTACTTCCTTGAACAAACGCATCAAAATTTAGGCATTAAAATATTATCTGATCTAATGCTACGCTTCATTCTGTCGAGGCTCGGTTGAAGGATAAAGTCGTCATTACATAAACAAAATGATTTCGTTGTAATTATCGTTTGTTTCTCCATCATCGCCTGGCTCGATCTACTGCCCAACCGAAGCTTACAAGAAAGACGCAAAAAGCCTGTATATCGTCCCCCTCCCCTCTCTCTGCTGTCTCGCTCCTTCACTCGCCGAGGAGGTACCATTCAATTTCCCTCTTGCCCCTATTTTATTTTTGCTCTGTACTGTAGGTTAAAGAACATCGTTTTATTTTCTTTTCAATTTCCAGATTTTTTTTCCTGTAATTTATCAAACTAGCGATTGGCCGATTTGGTACAATTAGAGTTCAGTTTATCTGTGTTATCAAATCATCATTACATTCATTGATCCTCATTGAGATAGTGATTGAGTGAATTGCGACGCTTTGAGCGTAAATTTAGGGCATCGCATGACTTTGGTTGAGCTGTTATTTGTTTTTTTGGATTGAATTACATAAGTTTTTCTTTAGTTATCAATTGAACTTAATACATTAGTCGTGTTTAGCTCGTCATTATAATGTAGATATTTGTTTCTTAATTTATAAATACAGTTTGTGTGTATTGTGATAAGTTTTAAGCTTGCCGTTTAATGCATTAAAATTGAATCACCATATGATGAACATGTAGTTTTATGCGCCTGATTGTGAATATGTGAACCAGATGGAAGAGAGTCGAGATGGAATCGGTCATGAGAGAATTTCAAAATCATCATCAGTTAGCTCTATTCCACTCATTCTTGACATAGATGACTTCAAGGTAAATACTCAAATGGATCTTGTTTACTGATATTTTTTAAATTCTGTTTTTTTTTTTTTTTAATGGTAATACTTGATTAATGAACTTAAACCCTAAAATTTTTGTCTTGCAGGGTGATTTTTCTTTTGATGCACTATTTGGGAACTTGGTGAATGAGCTTCTGCCCTCTTTCCAAGAAGAAGAAGCTGATTTAGCTGATGGACATGTTAACATTAGCGGGAATGATACTTTGCCAAATGGGCATAAACGGGCCCCATCAGATGCAATAAAGTTCACACAAGGATTGGCTGCCCCTTTATTTCCAGAAGTAGATGCTCTCTCATCTCTGTTCAAGGATTCTTGTAGGGAGCTGATAGATCTTCGTAAACAGGCAAGTTTTTGTGCTTTGTTGGCTGCAGACATAAAAATTCTTTTACATTTTTTGCTGATTTTTATGTTGTCATGGTTTTGAGTTTCAGATTGATGACAGACTCTTCAATCTCAAGAAAGAGCTTTCTGTCCAAGATTCTAAACACCGCCAGACACTTGCTGAGGTTAGTTACCTTGGACCATTCCAGGAGATGAACTCAAAAGATTCCAAAGAATCTTGGCAATTACTAATTACTCTAAATGAAACACCTTTATCATAAATTTTAAGTTGTTAAAGAACTGAACTTCCTCCCATTGTATAGTATATCAACTATCGATCACTTATGGCATCTCAATGCAGCTGACTACGTATTCAGATTGGAAGTAGAATGTACTGAAATTGCACAGTCAACCATAATTATCCAAAGATTCATTTTCTCAAATGGTTAAAAAGACATCTTGGGTAAACAATGCCATTATTCTCAATAGTCTTCCCCTGCCCCAGTCCAACCAGTACCGTTTATTTGTTTCAATTTGAAACTGACTTTAGAGTCCTACTGTCTCTTCTAACATGGCATTCTGCCCATTGTCAGAATGAGAATGCTCAAATAGCTAGAGTACTTCAGATTATGGATTATTTGATGATTCTGAATCTGATTCTCAGTTTTTCACTTAGAAGAGAGGGAAAAAAAGGGGCAAAAATACAAAAGCAAATTGGTAGTTATTATAACTGACTCACAATTTTGACTAAGCTTACCATGTTCTCATTGTTTAGCTAGAAAAAGGTGTAGACGGCTTGTTTGATAGTTTTGCAAGATTAGATTCACGTATATCAAGTGTTGGACAGACTGCTGCCAAAATAGGAGATCATTTACAGGTAAGTGTCACATAATTTCTTGTTGATGCTTCTGATCCTTGTTGTGCTAGTTATGTTGTATTCACTTTCTTGTTGGACCAAATAGGTTTATGTTTTTGTATGAATGGTCATTTTCTTACCAGAGTGCAGATGCTCAGCGAGTAACTGCTAGTCAAACTATTGACCTCATAAAGGTATTTTTTATCTGTGACATAGTATGAGATAAAATCAAATTTTTATCTAGTCTGTGTTTCGCCTGAGGGGGGTCATGTTTTATCTTTTCCACTTTCTTTGTAGATTCTTTTTAGTTTCTTTCCTTGTTGAAACCATTATGTAGAGGAGTGCTTGAATATCACCCTGTGTGCTGAGTTGTTCCCCCTCTCCCTTTTTATGATAAAAACTTTTGCTTTTTAAAAGTAAATATTATGCTTTCCTTTGTTTAGATTGGTTTTAACTCGTTGTCAACCTATATCCTGCAGTACTTGATGGAGTTTAACAGCAGCCCAGGTGACCTAATGGAACTTTCACCTTTATTTTCTGACGACAGCCGTGTTGCTGAGGCTGCATCAATTGCAGAGAAATTGCGTAAGCTTGCATTACCTTTCATATGATTCCATTGGCTGTCCATTTTCTCAAGAAAAATTCTTTTATTCTACCCATGGCCTTGGTTGTCACTCTATACTCACATGTTTCTTCTGATGATTCTGATTTTCCTCTAGAATCAGTGGGTGAAACATATATAAGTTCAACCATCAAGAATCAGAAGATTTTTTTTTCCTGTTCGACAAGTTAATATGTGTCTGTAAAATCATATCAATGGCATATGCTGATATGCATAAATCCCTTAGATTAGTGGCCTTGTTTTTCATAGCTTCATGTTCTACCAAACTGCTATTACTGGTGAAAGAAACTGGTGTTGTTGGACTAATATTTTTCATTCAGTTAACAAATTTCTTTTATTAATCCAAATTCATCTCAAATAAAGATCTATTTTGCAAATAACTTAAAAGCTTATTATTTTTTCCCCTAGAACTTCCTCCCTTTTCTATAGGCAGGGAGTACTTTTTTTTGAGGGACTAATTTTTTGGGTGTGTGAAAGAAAGTGACAGGCAAAGGGAGAGGTGATATATATATATATATATATATATATATATATATATATATATATATTCTTTAATGATTGATATCCCAGAAAAAAAGGGCAGATTGGTATTTTTAATTGTGAAGAATTTGTTCTGACGTTGGTTAAACCTTGTGATGTTGTTTCGTGCATCTTTCATCCATCTGAAAAATTAATGCCTTTCACGCTACCTGCGTTGATTTCAGGATCATTTGCTGAGGAAGATATTGGAAGACAAGGCATACAAGATTTGGGAAATGCAAATGCTAGCAGAGGATTAGAAGTTGCTGTAGCTAATCTGCAGGATTACTGCAATGGTATAGAATCTTCAGTATAATGCCAATCTTATTACTTGTAGACTTGCGACAGCTGTTATAAATTTTTAGAAATTGTTTTCGGCTGATTGTGGGCAATGAGAATGGATACTCTGTTTACTTGTGAACGTTGAAACGTTGTCTAATGACCAAACCATCGGTATTTATGTGGTTGAAATAGAATTATATTTTCAGAATGAGTGTTTCTGAAAAATATTGGTAGAAAGATTGATGAAATTTGCAAGAATGAAATGATTTTGTCTCTTCCCCTTTTGTATTATTGTGGATCTTCCTACGACTTCACTGATGCATGCATTTTTTGGTTACTTACCCTTGTTTAGAACTGGAGAACAGATTGTTGTCTCGGTTTGATGCCGCATCACAAAGAAGAGAACTGTCTACCATGTCAGAATGTGCTAAAATTTTATCTCAGGTGATTTTTTTTCAGAATACCTGAATGGTCTAATTCTTCGTACCCAGCTCTGATTCGAGTTACTTGCTTTCTTTATTTTCCTTTTTCTCTTCCCCAATTCTTTGTATGATGACCAAGTGACAAACAATTATGGTTCATTTGGAATAGTTTGAAAGTTGTTCTTAATTCTTAGTTTTGAGATTGTATTTATATTTCATTTTATTCTCTTGGAATTAAGAAACATCTAAACCTTTTTATTCGTTCACTGCCTCTGAGCATGTATCTGTAATGATCATCCTTTATTTCTTTATTTTTCTTTTGTCAAAGGAATTAACAAATTATATGGCAGATTCTATGCCAGTATGGCAGCAGATTCTATGGCAGATCCTATGCCAGTATAGTTGTCTTTATAATTGCAAATCTTTTATATTTTCCTTATTTAGAATATGCTAGCTGTAGCCTATATTAGACAGATCTGTATATGGTAGTTTAGCTATGTTTAGGGATAAACTTAAGCTTGTATTCATACTGTATAATGGCAATTCTCCTCAAAGAGAGAAACAACTTCTACTCAAAAAAAAATTCTGTAAGATTTACATCTTTTTAATACAATTTAACTTTATTTTTCTTTTTAATACAATTTAAGTTATTTCTTTGGCCCTTGACCTGGTATTGTGTGTTTGAATGCTTTATTGGATTCCCTATTTTCAGTACCAACGTTTCTCCTGGGTGGTTTCAAACTTTTCTCAGTTGGATCTTTTTCCTACCATCTTATTGGTTTCATTTGCATATTGCAATGCAGTTTAACAGGGGTACCAGTGCCATGCAACATTATGTGGCAACACGCCCCATGTTTATTGATGTAGAAGTCATGAATGCCGACGTCAGACTAGTTCTAGGTGATCAGGGTTCTCAAGCTAGTCCCAGCAATGTTGCCCGAGGACTTGCTTCTTTGTACAAAGAAATAACAGGTTTGGAGGATCAGAATTGGTCTGAACACTAGGGTTTACTCTTCAATGGCTTTTTAGTATGATTGTCACTGTTGTTGCAGATACTGTGCGGAAAGAAGCAGCAACAATTACTGCAGTTTTCCCTTCTCCTAATTATGTCATGAGTATTCTAGTTCAGGTACCTTGTCCTTCATTTATTTCATCTTTTGCACTTTTTTCCTTTTTGGCTGGGGATTGAGTTGATACTTTACAATAATGTTTAAATATTTCATGCAGCGAGTTTTGGAGCAGCGGGTTACAGCCATTCTGGACAAACTACTAGTGAAACCATCTCTTGTGAATCTACCTCCAATTGAAGAAGGTGGACTCCTATTAGTGAGTAGAATTACTAATGTTAAATTACGTTCTCTCATGCAAATGTGAGCTTAAAGTGACAGTCAGATACTAACTCTGTGTATTTGGCTTGAGGCTTCAGTATCTTAGAATGCTTGCCGTTGCTTACGAGAAGACACAGGAACTTGCTAGAGACCTACGAACCGTGGGATGTGGTGATTTGGACATTGAGGGTAATGAATTAGTTGCTTTGTGAATATTTCCTACACTTCCTTCTCACAACTAAGTTAAAAGAAATAGTTACTTGGAATTACATTTTTATGGGGAAGAGACTACGTTGATTATGGTTGTATGTAGTCTCAAGTAATTTAAAAATAGATGTGCAACACGAATATTTAATGAAGAAAAATAATTTTTTGCCATTTTTTTTTAATATCTTTTGGTGATAGTCATAATTTATGACCACTGAGAGATCTTCTTGTAGTTGAGAGGTGCAGAAATGGTTAAGAACCTTCCTTTTGATGCCTGTAATTAGCATTACCCTGTAAAAGTTAAACCAGATAAGATGGAGGTTATATGGCATCGTTGGATTTATTATTTAGCATGGTAAATTGACTCTGGTAAATTATGGTATCTATACAAATATTGGACAGAGTGACATTATGAAATTTGGTCAATTATTGATGTACACCCAACCAATGTATTTACTTCAATTTTCCATATTTTGTCGGTTCAGGTGTAACAGAATGTCTTTTCACCTCTCACAAGGAGGAATATCCTGAACATGAACAAGCTTCTCTTACACAGCTATATCAAGCTAAGGTATGGATCATGTGCATTTCTTGATCAAAATTTATTGTCATTTTGTTACCATAGCTGCAACCAGTATTATTTCTTGCAGATGGAAGAATTGCGTTCTGAAAGCCAGCAACTTTCTGAGTCATCAGGGACCATTGGGCGCTCTAAAGGAGCTTCTGTAGCTTCTTCTCCCCAGCAGATATCTGTTACAGTTGTGACAGAGTTTGTGCGTTGGAATGAAGAAGCGTTATCAAGATGCACTTTGTTTTCATCTCAAGTAATATTTTGTTTGTGCAATTCATATTTTTGGTTTTATATTGAGTTTTAGTATTCAGCAGGAATCTAGAATCTGACCTGAATCTCAGCATATATATAGTGAACTGTTGAACAAGATAATAACATATAAAGACTGAAACAATGGGCCATTTCTTTTCTTTTCTCTTTTTTCCAATGTATAGTGGGATTTGTAGGTGACTGCAAGAAGGTGGCCCAATGGAGATGTACTTTTGGGGGTTTTCTGCTTTTTTCTGTTTTAGACCTGCAATAAAACTTGTATTTATCAGCAGGCTCTTTTTCCCTTTGTGACGCCTATGAAAACTCAGTACTTTGATAAGAAAAACTGAGAATAACTAGTGAAGATGTAGTACATTTACCTTATGGTGGTGAGTGTTTTCAGCTTTATTTTGCTGGTGAGGATAAATGAGTGCTAGGCTTTGTCCCTTATAATTAGGAGCTTTTTATGCCCTCGGCTCTGTGTCTTGGTTAATTACAGCATTAATTAGATAGCAATCACCTGAGATTCGACTAAAACAGGATAGTGATATCAGAATGGAGGAATGAGCAGGGAAATTGTCAAATGAAATGTTGGTAATGAGTAGGTTCAGGTCTGATACTATTTGAGATGAATTATTTTATTTATTTATTTTTTAAAGTATGCGATAAAATTAAGGTTAGATGCAGAAAAGTTTAGAGATTTTTTATATTCTTTGCTCAAATATTATGTGATTTTATTACTCATTGATTTTCACTTACCGTTTACAGCCTGCTGCCCTTGCCACCAATGTGAGGGCAGTGTTTACTTGCCTGTTAGACCAAGTAAGTTGGTTAAAAATTTGCATAACATTTTCATCTTTTCTTGGGGAAGTACTAAAATATTTCTTTTACAGGTCAGTCAATATATAACAGAGGGGCTTGAAAGGGCTAGAGACAGCCTCACTGAAGCTGCGGCTCTGAGGGAAAGGTTTGTGCTGGGCACAAGTGTTAGTAGAAGGGTGGCTGCTGCGGCTGCATCTGCTGTAACTACTGTCCACATGCTACTTCGTGCATTTTAAAATTGTCGACAGTATTAGATGTACATTATATGCTTCTAGAAAGATTGATGTTTGTAATGGAGTATTGATCGGTTGATGTGTAGGCAGAAGCTGCTGCTGCTGCTGGGGAAAGCAGTTTCAGATCTTTCATGGTTGCAGTACAACGTTGTGGTAGTAGTGTCGCTATAGTTCAGCAAGTATGTTTGCATTGATGCCAGTTTCATATGTTTAATTTTAGCTTATGAGAAAAGGCTTCGAGATTTTGATTATACATATGAACTGAACTTGGTTTGTTCTGAAAAATGGAGGGAAAATTGAGAATATTTAAATTAAACTTTTATCTACAGTACTTTGCAAATTCTATATCTCGGCTGTTACTACCTGTGGATGGTGCACATGCTGCTTCATGTGAAGAAATGGCTACTGCAATGTCCAGCGCAGAGGCTGCCGCTTATAAGGGGCTTCAACAATGCATTGAAACTGTGATGGCAGAGGTCAGTTATTGAAATTAATTAATTTGCATCTGG
Organism: Aegle marmelos; assembly: GCA_030449875.1. Lineage (NCBI taxonomy): Eukaryota > Viridiplantae > Streptophyta > Magnoliopsida > Sapindales > Rutaceae > Aegle > Aegle marmelos. Next base: position 2,456,307 of record JASUUL010000115.1, read on the forward strand.
TATTTAGTTTCTGATGGACCTTAACAGGTCATGAGGCATGACTGTAAGAAAATCACATAGAAAAATTATTCTGTCAATTTGTTGGTGGTAATGACATGTCCAGATAATGCTGCTCTTTCAGTGACATTTTGAATGTATAGATCAAGCACATTTACATTGTGCTTTGTTTTCTTCCTCATACCCAGATAATTTCTTGGTAAATTACATAATCTCTTATGCAGGTGGAGCGGTTGCTGTCAGCTGAGCAGAAACCATCTGATTATAAATCACCTGATGATGGAATTGCTCCCGATCATCGTCCAACTAATGCCTGCACGAGGTTTTCAGCAAGACGATTTATTTCTTCTTTTAACTGTCTGGCTGCATGCTTTTGAATTCAATTTATTGTGCAGCAGCAAAATTATGTTCTCTAGATATATGGAAACAACAATCTGAATCACACATTTTTGCTGATCATATGTGCACCCACATAGGATGTCTTGCTCTCTATTTTAGCCTGTCCCAGATGTATTGTTATTGTTAATGGAATCTCTCTCTCTCTCTCTCACACACTGCCCATGATTCTTTCTCAAGTCTTTACTTCATTCTGTTATCTTGAGGACAAAAACTTTGGTAACACAACATTTCTTTTATGAAATGTCAAGAATTAATTCTTTCTCAATGATTTTTCTGCGGGTCATTTTTCTCAGGCAAGGTATTAGGTTTTTACTCCAAATTTTGATAAAGGTGATTTTGTTGCCATTGCTGTGTATCTGTATCAGACACTGTTATCTGCATATTTTGTAGGCGAGGCATTTTATTTCAATGTTACTTCCTGATATATACTAGTCTCTTTTTGTATAGAGTTGTGGCTTACCTTTCCCGCGTGCTTGAGGCCGCATTTACTGCACTTGAAGGTCTCAACAAACAAGCATTCCTGACTGAACTGGTATGGTATTGCTAGTTATCAAGATTCCTATTTTCTATGCATGATTTCTTTGATTTTGGTGGCCAGCTTGTTTGCAGGAGAGTTCCTTGTGCATTTGGTAAATAAATGTGTATGATGTCTATGTTTAATTTAGATTTTGCTGAATTTTGTTCTATGAACAATAATGCCTTTGAACATAGTAAAACGTTCTGGCAGTTCATATCTATATTCATCAGTTTTGCCACATCCATCTTAAAATACTGTGCAATGTATTGGGCATTTCATGTTTTTTAATTTCTGCTGCTTCCATCCTCCTCAAAAGGAGTGGTGGTGAGATATTGTTTAGCATTCCAAAATGAGAGTATCTACTAAGTTTAGAAGGATAACATGGTAGTGTTGATTCTTTCAGGGAAACCGCTTGCATAAAGGCCTGCTTAATCATTGGCAGAAATTCACATTTAATCCCAGGTAATTCTGCTGTTCTGATGTTTTGCTTGTTGAACTTATGTTCACCTTATCATTTTGCTTGCTTTTTGTGAATGACTGAGGTCAGTATCTTTGGTGACTTTGCATGGAAGTCACCAGTTTATTCCAGTATAATGAGAAATTTAGAATTTATTGTTAGCTGAGTAGAAAAAACCTAACCACCTTCGTGAAACAGAATTGGAAAATATTGTGACCTAGATAGGTATGCAGTTCCATCTGCCATAATAGTATGCTGTGAAGGAATTAGCATAGTCCCAAATGCCATTTTCACATCACCCTGCTTTATTTTCCTGCTTCAGTTTTCTTTTTTTTGGGTAAACATTTGGGTTTTTCCTAACTGAGACGTTTGTAACAGTAAGAGAGTTGAGTTTCTTCATTCTTGTTCTGCAGATACCTTGTGGTGTTAGGTAATTTCATGCTTTCATTTCTGTAGGCTCTAGCAATCAAGAGTGGCTTTTTTGGGTTTTCTTATGATATGTGTATATACCTTAATCTATTATCTTGTCGTCCTTTGTAAACCAGCAAAGTCTGTTGATGACTTTCCTGCAGATGTATCTGTGGTAGATGTACAAAATGCATCTTCTGATGAATTCTTTTACTTCTTTGCTCCATTTCAGTGCTAGTTACTAATTTGTCATCTTCCAAGGTACCAACAAGTCATTTGATGTCTTTGCATGTTCTGCTTCTTATCTTTTATTTTTTCCTTTTCCCCCCTGCAGTGGGGGATTACGCCTGAAGCGTGACATAACCGAGTATGGAGAATTTGTGCGCAGCTTTAATGCTCCTTCTGTTGACGAAAAATTCGAATTGTTGGGCATGTAAGTTGTAGTAGACTTAGTGAATGTCCAAATTTTACTTTAGCTTTTACTATCTCAATCCACTAATGAAATTTTTGTCTCCAGCATGGCTAATGTCTTTATTGTTGCTCCTGAAAGTCTATCTACTTTGTTTGAGGGTACCCCTAGTATTCGGAAAGATGCACAAAGGTATTGGTTTTGGCTCGTATTTATGCACTAAAACAACTAAGTTTCAGTTGCTGCTGATTATTGAAATAGATATAGTCCAGATGCTATTCCATGGTGTAGATTTTCTAAATTGTATATAATGGTGAACCTTGTAAAATATTTGCTTTAGCTTTACTGTTTACAAGTCATGAAAATCACAAATGCCTTGTCCATTCTGTCTAACTAGTTAAGAATGTTCAAATCACACTTTCCAGACAAAACACAAGATAGTGAGCATTTATCTTGACACATTTAACGAGGACTTCATTTATCTTATCACTGTGACATGTCTGGCTGTCTTTGAATATTTCTGTAAGCCTATTAATGACCTTAACTTTTCTTATCCTTTTTGTAATTCCTATCTGGCTGTTGATTCAGGTTTATTCAGCTTAGAGAGGACTACAAGAGTGCAAAGCTTGCATCCAGGCTTAGCTCATTATGGGCAAGCTCTACTTGACACTGAACTGGTATGCTGATATGAAGGTGCCCTTTCAATTCTCTTGAAGATCTCACCTAAAGAAGTTAATATCAGGAGAAGGCCGATGCTTAATTTTGGATAGTTTTGGTTGCACCATAACTGAATCATCTCCTGCTGAGAGTCAGGTATGTTGGAGTTTAACTCAGTTCCGCCATTTTTGAGTATATATTGTGGAAACATGAATGGGAAAACACAATGGTTTTAGTTTTAAGGCAGCGTTTCTGTTTAATTTATATGCTAGGTTTGCAGATTTACTTTGACCATTCCAAGTCCAAAAGATTCTATATTTCTAAGTGCACCTTTGTAAATGGTAGTCTTGAGGAATAAATAAAAGGAATTCAAGGTTGATTTTGTTGTTCTGTGGGATTTGTGATCCTTACCTAAATTTTATACGTTTTTTTAATTTGTAAATTTTTCATTGGATTTCATATTTTATGCTATTGGAAGTAGTCCATCTTTGAAATACAGCTTGCCGTAGTTGCATGCTATGGCTTTTTGAGGGTACCTCTGAGAAATGGCTTAGTAGCTTTTCTTCTGGTCATAGGTAACTTCTTGATGTATCTGAGCACCCAAACTAAACTAAACCGGTATCGTAACCATTGATCAAGACTTTTGATTTTTGGGAAGAGTCATATGTAACTACTTTATGCATCTGAACTCCCAAAACAAATTAAACTGGTGTACCGTTTGTTGTATTTCGAAAATTCTTAGTAGAAAGTGGAAATGAAAAATACAACTAAAAATAGTGTCTCCAAAGCAGTAGGTCACCTTAGAAATATAACGAAGCTGATCTTTTGAGAACATAGATGATGGCTGAAATTGTGCAATTTTGTCAGCAGAATCTGTAGATGATTAAAACCTAATGTAAAAGTAGCGTACAGATTTCTCTTGTAGCACCAACTTTACGGATATGTTTGATAGGAAGTAGGACGAGCACGATGGCTTTGTTTGAATACAAGGATAAACTAGGTCAGCGTTTGCGAGATTGAACGACTCGGTTGTTATTCCATTTAAAAAGTTGCTTCCATAAGAAAAAGTTTAAATTCTATCATATAAGTTTTAAAAATACGGGTTTAACCTTGGGCATTTCTTTCTGATGAACGATGATAACGTCCAAGGGCTTTGAACGCTGCGACGATAGCTTCTTAAGAATATAATGGAGGCGGCACAAATGAAGGCTCAAATTGAAGTCAAGGTACCAAGCTCATAGAATCACTTGAAAACGGTGGCAAAAAAATGTGTAGGTTGTGATTAAGACACTTGGCTCCCGCCCCTATATGTCATGTGTGTCGTGCGGTGGGGTGCCCCCATCCTATTTTACATAGTGTGCAACTGGCACCTCTTTCTTTCCCACTATAAAGTGCGTGCCTTCTCTCTCTCTCTCTCTCTCTCTTGAAAATTTGGCACATTGAGAGATATTGATTGATTGAATGGAGAAAAATTTAGTGGAGGACTAAGTTTGGCATCGATTGCTTTCTTTCTCATTGATAGCAAAAGTTTCCATCAGTTAACTACAAGTCCTTCTGCCAAACCCATGATAATTCCATCGTTCTCTGAAGAAAATAAAAAAAAAAAAAAAGATGTTGTGTGAAGACCCCACAATGGCCACTATGTAACAAACTAGTTGTGGCTTGTTGATCGATAATGTGCGACATTCCAAATCTTTTCTCTTTTCTATTCTGTATCTTTCGACCCATGCGTTTATCTGATCTTTTAAAGTAGTAACTCAAAAATCATCAACTTTGTTCCATTTCAATCCGAACTAGATTCAGATTAAAGAAATATGTAGATGAGCATATATGTTTATATTTGACTAAACAAACGAAGAGACTCGGACCAAATCCCTTTGCCCCAACAAACAAAATATAATTCCGATCTATCTATAGGAGGTAGAATTAACATATAAAATTACAAAAAAAAAGTAATAAATAAAAATCTCCACCAACCATCTCCATCCCTACCAAATTTTCAAAGCAAGTGCTTTACAACTCCATCGATATCAATATATCTATCATACCATAGAACGTGGGGTAAAAGGAAAAAAGGAAAAATGAGGGGGGGAAAAAAAGGGATCACCGGCAGGTTGTGTGTTATAGACTTATAGGTAATAGGTAGTGGTGGTGGTCCAATTCTAGAAATTCTTTTATGTCATCTTCAATCTACACCGTCAATATCATGACTAGTTTGCAAAAGGCTAGTTAAAATTAAGGATCCATCATTTGATGTACTTGTATTTCATTCAACCAAAGTAATTGTAAAGTTTATGGCTAACGAGGCATCCCATAAAATTAATGGTTTTTGACACTTTTGGCAAATGTTATGCTTAACAAATTCAGTTTTACTGAAATATAAAATCTCAAAAGTTTTGATTTTGGAGGAATAGGGGATCGTTATTAAATTAAGAAACTATGACGTGGGTGACAGAGTGATTTTAAGCTTCCGCTGACGGATGCCTATGAAACAAAAACAAATTTATTGAATACGGTCAAGTTTGATAAAACTGACCAATTGGTCGAAGTGAAAAATGCAGGACTTCATCTCTCCATATGCCACACTGACATGTTCCGAGGAAATTAAGTGGAAATTTCAAAAACCGGTGCAAGTTAAAACTCCTTTGTCGTATGCATATACTGATTGTTGCAAAATATATACGTGTATATAAATAAATTTCTGAAAATTTGGTCAAATAAAAAATTATTTTACAGGCTAGTGCATAGGATCGGGTCAACCCATTTTGATTTGCAAGCAGGCCCACCTATTAGAGATCTGCCCCACACGCTTACAATTCAATGCCTCGTGCTAACCACGTCTTCGAAATCCAACTTGCATGTTCTGTTTGGGTTTCGTAAGTCAGTGTCGGCGAATCATCCGCCGTTAAAAGAGAGGGAAAAAAGGGCCCTTGATCTCACTTGTTAAGTAATCCTTGACCGTTGATCTTGTTTGTCATAGGATTCTGAAGATAAAGAAACCGGTTTGCATTTGAATCACGAGGCACGCGATGCTGCTAACGGCATGACTTTTGCCTGATGGGCCCCACGAAATCTGCAAGCTGTCAAAGTGCCATTCACCTTATTTCGTGCACCGCCACGCGCCCCCATCAAAATAGTTTACCGTTTTTTTAAGTATGCACTCCAGATTCCTTTGGCCGTCGATTTAAATGACCGGATAAGCCTAAACCTTACTTGTTTGGCGTCTATGAAAAGCAAATTCGCTTCCTTCTCAACACGTGGCTTCTGCTGAGACACCGCAGTTATGTTCTGTTCATGCTACGCCTCCAGAGACTCAAACCCAAGGTAAAATTACCTTGCTCAGATAATAAATTGTGAAGTGGATACCGCAAAATTGACTCGCTGCCGTCAATATCAACTTAGTCAGCCAAAGAAAGGTTGAACAGCGTCTGCTGTACTTGTGGATTGCTTGGATTGGCACATTTCCCACTTGCTCTACGAAACATTCCGTTCCTTCCTTTTCTAATTATAAGCATTCTTCAAAAATTAAATTTGAATTATTTATTTATTTATTCTGTAACTCGGTTAATTTGCAAGTACTAATGTCCGATTAGTTTCTTATTAATTAACTCATTAGTACAATATGCAGGATTGGAGAAAAATGATTAAATTTTTTAATCGAAAGAGTAAAGCCATATGTTCTATTTTACAGTAGTTGTCGTTTTATATGATAGTAATTTCAATTTTTAGAAATTATGTTATACTTCGACCGCATCTAGGTGGAGCGGTGAGATGCATATAGATCGAAGAGAACGCCAATGAAAAAGGTATCCCACTAGGTCGATATTGATGCCAAGAGACGAAAGCTTAGCACGGTAGTTCTAATTGTAAACGATAGATGCTATGCGAAATGCGTTTTAATAGTGCCGCAGCTAATATGTTAAGAGTATCTAAACGGGGAGTACACTTCGCATGAATGAAACTAAAAGGAATAGACAAGGCCCCGCACGAGCAGTGGGGTATGCAGTTTAATTCAATACATAATAAAGAATTTTACCCGAGCTTGACACGCCGTTAATAATTGAACTTAAGACAATTTAGACTAAAAATATTTACAATTGTTAATTTATTTTATCCGTCTTTCAATTTTGCATTGTTTGAAAAAAAATACTTTTGTAAGAAACCATAAACATTTGTTAAAAAGATAAAAATATTCGCAATTGTTAATATACTTATATTTTTCTTTAGTTTTGTATTACTTAAAAAAATATTTTTTTATAAATAAAACTCAAATATTTACTAAAAAGATTTAAAAAAATGTACAATTGTTGAATGATCTTATTTGTCCTTTAATTTCAATTATTGGGAAAAAGTGCTTTTTATAATGAACTCTAACATTTGCTGAAAAATTTTAAAAAATATTTTTATTCATCTTTTAAATTTGTGTTATTCGGGAAAAAAAAAACTTTTTGTAACAAACTCAAACATTCGCTAGAAAGATAAAATAATAATAAATATCCTCTGCCAAAGCGAAAACGGTAGCTGATTTAGCAAGCATGTACCGCTGCGGGCATCTAAAAAACAGAATTCTACGACTCTTATTATTCGCAAGGTTAAAACGGTAGATTCGTTAAAATGTTACATAAACACAATTACTCGCAATAAGGTAAATGTCTGGACCATTCCTGTTTAAAGAACAAGAAGTAACCAAACGGAAGCACCGGGTGAACGAATGAATCACGTCACGCTCAAACAGGCGCGTAAGCTTGGAAAATTCAGCCCACCAGTCACCGGCACTGACACCTCGTTGATAAGAGCACCCAATTTAACTGGCCTCCACTTTTTAATTTTTATCTTTTTCTTTTTGTCGGTAACTCACGAGCCTCCACTAGAGCGTGTGGACTTTTTCCTTATCAATAGAATCATGAACAAAAGTCGGAAATAAAAAATAAATAAAAAACCACTCTGCCCTTTGACAAACTTGTGAGTCAACCCCAATACCACCATCAAACAACCCATTACCGGTTTTCAATGTCTGAAAGATAACAAGAAAAGGACAAGATAACATAGAGATGCCAACACAAAAGAAACCACTTGTTTCTCTCTCTAGACTTATATATATATATATATATATATATATTTTTTTTTTTTTTATGGCCACTCTTTTTTGTCTCTCTCTATCGTCTGTACAAAGATTATATATAACAGTTTCCCCACTTATTACACCACTCTTATTCTAACCTTCAAAAGTCAGCGCCTTCCTTTGTCTCTGTCTCTTCCCTTTTCCTTTCTCTTAACAGAAGTAGCAGAGCGAGAAGGTACAGATTCGCAGTGCTTTTGTCTCTTGAAGGCTAGAGAAAGAAAGCAGAGCCATGGAAGTTGACTGGGATCTGCATGCGGTGGTCAGAGGCTGTAACAGCTCCGTTAACACCACCGTTACAACGACTACAGCCACCACCGCAAGTTTCAAGGATGATTTAGATACTTCTAAAATTCAATCTTGGTTTTCAGTTTCTCCATTTGGTAGTGAACAAAGTACTGGTCATCTTTTCACCTTGACCGATCCTTTTGAAGCAAGAAATGCTATTGAAGAGCTGCATGAACTTTATAAGCCATTCTTTCCCAAATGTCCTCAGCCTACTTCTCCCAAAAGCAGTCAACCCATCTCATCTTCTATTTCTTCGATCACTTCATCATCATCAAAGGACCAGGGTCAGTTCAAACAGCAGCAGCCTAATAATAAGCAGTCTCATGCTAATTCTGTCACTAGTTCCACAACTCCTCGAACCAAAAGAAGGTAACTTTTTTCTTCTTCTTCTTTTTTTTTTTTTTTTTAAAAGAGTTATTGAATTTGTCATGACACCCAGATCCATATGTCCTAATATATTTTTCTATCTAATTATTGCAGAAAGAATCATCTCAAGAGAGTATGTCATGTTCCAGCTGAAGGTCTCTCTTCTGACGTTTGGGCTTGGAGAAAATATGGCCAAAAACCCATCAAAGGCTCCCCCTATCCAAGGTTTGTTAAATTCATTCACCAATAAATTTGTTTTTATATTACTATTATTTTTTTACCATATATATATAGTTTAGCAGATTCAGTCAAGTTTGGTAATTGATTAAGTTTGGGTTTGATTCTTGAACAACAGGGGTTATTACAGATGTAGCAGTTCAAAGGGGTGCTTGGCCCGGAAACAAGTGGAGCGAAACAGATCCGACCCCGGTATGTTCATAGTAACATATACAGCAGAGCACAACCACCCAGCTCCCACTCACAGAAACTCACTCGCCGGAAGCACTCGCCAGAAGCCCTTCACACCTCAAACCGTCACCAGCAGTGACTCAAACAAACCCTCTTCCCCAACTTCCTCAACCAAACCAGCTTTGTCCTCCTTGTCTCCGGCAACCTCCATCGAAGAAGATACAGTACCCCAGAGTACAAACACCGAAAGCATAGAATTTGATTTGCTAGAAGATGAAGAGGAAGTTGAGCTGGCGGTATCGGATGTTGGAATCAGTGATGATTTCTTTGTGGGTTTGGAGGGACTTGGCTCTGAAGAGAGTTTGCCAGATCATTTTCAGGCCAGTTTTGGACCCCCTTTGGCTGCTAACAGTGCTGCCACAGCCGCTGGTCGTATCTGACTTGCTTAGAAGTCAACGTTTGATTTTTTAAAAAATTTATTAATATCTACATATATAAGAGTATATATATATTTTACTTATATCATATAAAATATGTGTACACTTTCCTTTAGGAGACAATGAGAATTCTAGCTTTTATTAGAACCAAATTTGTAAATGCCTTGACCATTTTAGTCTTGCTCTTGTAACAGGTCTTGCACTTTTAGAGATAGCCAAAATGAAATTATCCCCGTAAAATAGCGTAGCCACAGTTTTTTTTTCCCTCCCTCTCTAATTTAAAAATTAATTGAATATTTACGTCTAAACGGAATGGTTTTGGCGATGGAATATTATCATTTTCTACGGTGTTGATTTTGTCTGAACGCGGTGTGTGTGAGACTCTCTGATTAACAAACACAATGTTGTCAACGGGATCGGCTTGGTGTGGCAAGATCAATATGCCGTGGCGCACACTGACAGTGCCAATTCACTAATTGTATGGCAAAAGAACATGCCTGCCTCCAAGCTCACTCTTTGTGTGAACAGCAGGAATTTAGAAAAGCTCCCCTTTGGTTTCTCAGCTACCAACACATCGATATCCCAGTGCGAACTTTCATAATATAGGTTATTGGAACAGAAGATGAGACACGACTAGGATTAAGCTACCTTTTAACTGTCGCGACCAGACTTATGTCTCAGAAAATTAACAAAACAATTAACCACTTCGGTTCGAATGTAATTAACGGCACCCATTTGATCTGGTTTCATAGTTGCAGATCTGGATGAGGTATACAGAAGATATGCTAAATGAAAAAAGGTTTTCACTGGTTCTTCCAACATAGATTCCCATGACAGTAACAATTTCGGTTCTCTTCCCTTGTTGTCAAAAGACTCTTGAGTAACAAATAATTTAACTTCCAAGATGTAAACAGATTGAAATTGCACATAACTAGATCGCGCGCGCCCAGCATCTGTATGCTTCTCTTCTCAAGTCTTTTTAAGGAGAGGATGTAATCTGCCAAGGAATTGTAACCTTTGAAATTGCAGCTTCAAAGCACTAAAGGAATACCCATTGAACTTTGGGGCCTCCAATTAACTTGTGTGTGAGACCTATCAGGGCCCGTCAATCCCGGGCATGGTCAGCTCATCTTATCGGAGCAGTAGATGCAATTTCAAGAATCCTAACATCTCCGCCCAACAGCCACTCTATGCAGGAGCAGCCGAAATGGCATATCCTTGTACAAACTTCTTCAGCTTTTCTGTTTGACCAGCTTCAGAAAGCCACTCAGTAAGAATCTCCATGGATATATAATCAGGATGACAAGCATGCTCAATCATCCAATCCATTAATTTAAATGCTTTTTCCAACATATTCTTCTCGCGGAGGCCTTTAAACATAGCATTGTATGTGTTGGTATTTGGCCTTACCTCCTTTACTTTCATCTCTTCCAGTAGAGAAAGAGCAAGTTCTACTTGATTATTCTTGCACAATGAGTCGATGAGAATGTTGTATATTACAGTGTTTGGTGACACATTTGATGAAGAACTCAATTCTTTGAAAATCTTCATGGCTTCATCAACATGGCCATTCAAGCAGAAAGCATGAATTAGAGCTCCGTATGTAACAACAGTAGGCACCAAACCTTCCTTAACCATCTTTTTCAACACCCTGCGAGCAGCTGAAAAGTTCCCAGATTTGCTCAAAAAAGATATTAAAGTGTTATATGTGACAGTATCGGGCTTCATTCCAATATCCTCCATTTCCTGGAGTACTTCATAAGCTTTATCCAACATGTTTTTCTTGCAAAAACCATTAATCAAATTATTGTAGCACACAATGTCAGGGCAGAATCCAACTTCTTTTAACTTTGATACAACTATACTGGCATCGTTCATCCTCCCAGCTTGGCACAAACCGGAGATCAAGGCAAAGTAGACAACTGCATCAGCAGAGCATCCAGCTCTAGACATATCATTGAACCATTTTATTGCCTCCTGAAAATTGTTTACATTACAAAAAGCATTTATTAACATTGTGTAAGTAACAGCATTAGCACCCAGACCTTTCCTTGTCACCTCCTGGAAAAACTCAACTGCACTATTAATTCTTCCATGTCTACACATGCCATCAATCAGTGTATTAAGAGTAGCCACATTTGGTGTAACTCCCTCCTGCTTCATAAGATGAAAAAGCTCCAGCCCCTTTTCAATATTTCCTGATTTACAAAACCCATCAATTAGGCAATTGTAGGTAACAGTGTTAGGCATACAACCCTTTTGCAATCTCATCCGTTCAAACAAGCCCAGTGATTCTTCTTGCTTCCCCACCTTACACAATCCATCAATCAGAGTATTAAAAATGATCACATCTGGCTCAACTGATATCTCATCAGTTTCTTTTCCCGAAATCATTTTCTCAAACAACTCTAACGCTTCATCCACCCTATACAGCTTGCATAATCTGTTGATAATAGTCCCAAAAGTCACAATGCTTGGCTCAATATCATTTTCCTTCATCTCCATAAAAAGTTGATTCATTCTCTTAAAATCTCCCTCCCTACCTAAAGCATTCAGAAGCGCATTGCAAGAAGCAGCTTCCAAAGGAGCATCAAATTTCATCAACACATGTAAAACATCCCAAGCTTCATCCGTGTTCCCTTTTCTACAAAATCTAGTAATCAACTGAGTTAACCAAACTGCATTTGGAAAAACACCATGTTCAGCGAATTTACTGACTAAACCAACTAATTCCTCATCAGTCACACTATTCTTCACATGTTCCCTCCTCATTAGTGCATAAAAAACAATATCCCCAGTAAGTTCATTAACGGTAAACTGGGATTCTCGGTCAAGCATTTCGTCGAGCACATTGAAGGCATGGCGAGCATGGTCGCATCTCAACAAAACATCAATCAACACATTGCGTACATGTGTGTTTCTAAAATTGTTGTCTAGTTCATTGTACACTAGAAGCGAGTGATCATACATACTAACCTTGCCAAAGAAGCGAATGAGAAGCGTGGCGGAATTGATAGAAAGAGGAATGTTTTGGTCTTTGCACGCTTTATAAACGTCAAAGAGGCTTTCTGGCGACATGCGTTCACGAATAGCGAGCTCAAATACGGCTTGATATGCATATGAGAGGGACAAGGTGTTAGCTTCTGTAGGCAAATTGGATTGGATGAAATTGAAGAAAGAGAGGGCTCGTGAAGAGGAAGGGAAGCGGCGGGTGATTTGGAAGAAGAGTTGAGGCGAGGGAGAGGTCGAAGAGAAGAGGAGGTTTTTGATTTGGGCGGAGGAGTTCCATTCATTGTCTGGGGTTTTGAGCAGCAGGTCCAAGGCTTGTGTTATTATGGTTGATGATTCAGAGACTTGAGGTAACGGCGAGTTATGTTCGGTGCAAAAGTGGCGGAGGAGGGGTAAGTGATGGCGCTTAAGGAGGAGTTTTGGTTGTTTCGTTAGAATCATTTCCTTCGTTGGGGAAAATGAGCGCAGGAGCAGTGCGAAGTCACTGAGGGTTTTTGGTTCGGTTTAACTGTTATTGACTGACAGCGTTGGGATACTCTTGGGGAATTTTACTGCCTCAGGCTCATCCTTACCATTCTAGTTTCGGGCTTTTGGTTGGGCCTTTGGTTTAAAAGGCCGTAGGCCAGTCACCATTTAGCTTAGTTTGAATGCTTTGTCATTTTCTCGTGGGGTTTCAGCATTTCGCAGCTTAATACTTTTGACGTATTCAGGAAACGTGACAATACTATAATAAATTTGAGTAAATTTCAAGGGTGAAAGCATTGGCGAGGCTTACGTTACATTGGCGGTGAGTTACAGTTAAAAATTTTTAAATTCTTAAAAAAATTAATAATTATAAAAAAATTAATAAAGTTTAAAGTTTGATATTAATCACCCTTTAATCAATGGCAATGGCAAACCAATGCACCCTTTAGTTAACGTTCGACATCATAATCGGAAAGTACCATGGGCACCAACATCATGATCATGATCATCAACATAAGGAGAAGAAAATGTTGCTTCCGGAGGATTTAGCCGAGGAGGAAGATATGAGATTGGGTGGACTTGGCCCTTATTACGGCCATGATCATGATCATAGTCACGTTCATCATCATCATGATAGAGATTCACAGCTTTCGGGTTTAGAGCTCTGGGTGAATGCATTGGGTTGTTCCCTACTTGTAAGCTTGTCTTCGCTTATTTGCTTAGTACTTTGCCAGTGATATTCAGTAAGTGAAGTTTCATTTGTTACTAAACTGATTTTGTTATTATCATTATTTTTTTCTCTCACTTTAGATTAGCAAGGGGTTTTGATTAATTGATTGTGGAGTGATAAACGAGTAGGCTGTTATATTACTTGAGTAAAAAGGAAGCAATCCAAGCCATTATTGACTCTTTAAATGTATTTAGAATAGGCTTCTTCACATCACACCTTTATATTTAATTTTTAAAATTTGATTGTATTTTAATTGTATTTCATAGATTTATGTTATATATTCTTAATAGATTCGATGAAGTTATGCAACCATTCTATAGTATAAAATATTTGCAACTATATTGATGATATATATTTAGAATGAAAATACATGCACACATAGATAGATAGTAAAAACTTTATAAACACGATAATAATTTAAACCCTTATAAATATAAAAAAAATTAAAAAAAATTTAAAAATAAATATAGAAGAGATGAATGATAAAACTATTTGGTTATACAAACTGAATGAGAATTTTTTTGAAAAAATAAATAAGTATGTGAATAAAAATAAAATTTTATTTCAATTACTATTACACCCATACTATGTTTTATGTTAAAATTACTTTCATCTATTAAATTTAGGAAATATAGGTTTTTAAATTTTCTATAAGAATTCAAATTTGCTGGATAAAGAAGATTCTCAATACGGTAAAAAGTGTCGCCATTCCATAAGTAAACATATCTTCTTTATCTATTTATTCTGCGTACTTCAGTTGTTCAAAAAACTGCAACTACGCTAATCAAATAAGTTAATGTAATAGGACAACCACAAGACCCCAAAATGCCACTGTTATCTGTATCCTTACACTTTGTTTAATCAGCAAAAGAGAAGCTGAGTGAAAGTGGCTCTCTGGCTGGATTGTGCATATTCATTGCCCTGCTGAATTACCTCCATCACCTTATTTAGCTGCATCAATCTTCTCAGCTGCCTCAGCAGCCACTGATGCTGCTTTGTCGAAACCCAGCTTCTGTAACTCATTGAAGAAACCATTACAATCGCTACTAGACATTTTATACGGGCTGTGACTGGGACCTGGGAACGAGCCATTTGTTACTTCTTCCTTGTACTCCAAAAGAGCTTTGTTTATGACATCTCCAACACGAGCAAACTGCTTACAGAACTTCGGAGTGACCTGGAAAAAAGTGAGGCAACCTATGTCTTAAGTAGAATTTGTTGAGAAGGGAGAATATCAATGAATCAGAACGGCAAGCAATCAAAATTAACCTTGGCATGATGTGGGTGTTGCATCATCCCCAAAAGATCATGGTAAACTAGCACCTGCATTGATGATAAGATTGTCAGTCAATGAAACTTATCCGTTCAATTACCATGTCTAAAAGGAACTGAACAAACTACCCTGACAAGAGCCATCAATTAATGCAGCAGCTGGACTCCTTATTTGAGCTAATGCTAAGTTTAGAACAATATTTGTTTGCCGATCAACTGACTAAAACAGAGTAGAAATCTTCCAACCTCCATGTGTCCCCATCATTTTCCACACTAAATGGTAGTGCTTGCTTCTCAACAAATATTCTTCTTTAATAAAGTAAAAGTGTGGTAATAATATCAATGAAGAAATTCCATTGAAGTTTCATTAAAAGCTAAGGCTCAGGAGAACCGAGGGCAAGCTTCCTTAAATTGCAATGCAGAACATGCATTTGATAGAGCCACAAAATTTATGAGAAAGCCTTCATATCCAATGTTTAGTTGATTGCAATCCCAGAACCTCAACCTAATCAACTAACGAATACAAGGTACAAATTCTTACACTTGCACAAAAGTTACCGATAGTTCATATGGTTCTAGACATTTGTCTAAATAATCATTAAAGGAACCAATTCTTCCTTACTGTGACAACCTTTAGTCAAACAAGAACAAGGTGCAATCTCAAGTTTGAGTTTATTTTTACACTTGATTTCACATCTACTGGCACTTATTACTCTGATCTCATTGTTGAATCTAAAACTGCATGATACAGCAACTAGTCTGATAATCCTACTGTCTTTTTAAGAATGAAGTAAAACATAAACAACTCTATTTCATTGTCAGCATTAACTATGAATCTAGGAAAAATTAACCTGGCCACTGCAGAAGGGTCCAGCTCCAATGCCAATGGTGGGAATTTGAAGAGCAGATGTAGCTGCAGCAGCCACGGGAGGGGGTACACATTCTAAAACAACTGAGAAACATCCGGCTTCTTGCAAAGCCAGAGCAGTCTCCACAACCTATATTAAAAAACGAACCAATTCAAAATACCCACAAAAGTAAAGGTAAAGTCTCTTTTTTTGAAAAAAAAAAATCAATTAGAAAAATAAACAAAATTTTAGATGAAGACCTTGACGGCGCCGGTAACATTTTTCCCTTGAGGCCTGAATCCCCCAAGAACACTAATGGCTTGAGGGGTAAGTCCCACATGCCCCATAACTGCAATTCCAGCTTCAACAATTACTCTTGCTGCTGTAATTCGTGATGGTGACCCTCCCTCGAGTTTAATAGCGTCCATTCCTCCTTCTTTCAAAATCCTAACTGCCGTTTCAACTGCCTGCTCATCATTGAAACTGCAATTATCACCAACTATTGCGCACTTAAGCCCAATTCTAACAAAATAAAGCCAATAACGCCTTCGAGTCCATATATTTTTACCACTATTAAGAAAATTTTGCAGCGTTTATATTTTCATTGATCCGAAGATTAAAAATTGAAATTCTCGGCTCAATTTCACCTTAATAATAATTTAAAAAAAAACTGAATTATCAAATAAGTTGGAAACGAAGGCAACATGAAAAGTAATACAACTTGAGTTTTCGTAACAGTTAAACAGTGAAAAAAATGAAAACAGAAACAAATAAAAGACTACAGAAAGCATTAGTACCTGATTGGTGCTAGACTCGTAAGTCCCGAAAGGCAAATCCCCAACAAGTAACGGTCTCCTAGCGCCACGAGCAACAGCACGGCAATGGACAAGCATTTCCTCGAGAGTGATGGGCAACGTAGTGTCGTGACCGTGAACGACCATGGCCGCTGAGTCACCGACCAAACATATATCAATGCCCGCACTGTCAACGTGCACCGCCGAGGGATAGTCGTAGGCGGTGACCATTGTAATGGGCTCCTCCTTCTTGTGCTTCTGTCTCAGGTGCGTGAGAGTTACTCGCTGGTTTGGATTCTGAGGCTTTGGCCCACCGTATACGGAATTCTCGGGGACATTGCTCATGCAGCGAACAAGGAGAGAACGAGCCTTGATGACTCTGGAGAATGACATATTTGAGTTGTTGACAAACCGAGAGGGGCGTTGTGTTAGGGTAACAACAAGTAGTTGAGTTTGTTTTAACAGGTGTTTCGGCTGCGCCACCTACGCACACTTCAATGATACGTGCTTTTCTGCCATGTAGCTTCATTCAGTTTTCTCTTTTATACCACTTGCGTTTCCTACCGTGCGTGCGCGGAAACCACTTCCGTCAAAGAAAAATTCAAGGATCAGAAGACAATGAGAAAGCAAATTTGGATTTGTTTATATAATGCTTATTTAAAACAAAAAAAACCAAAAAAAAAGGGGTTTGTATGTGTATAATAATTATTAAAATCCTACTTTTGCGTTTTACTGGCGTTTGTTTAATCGACGGAACTTTGCAGCCGTTATATTAGGCATTCATTCGGGATTCAACTCACGGCCCCCGCCCTCGGTTAAATTCAGTAAAATTAAAAGGTTAATTTAGCGTCCGCTCCCACATCTTTTGGTCATGCGCACTGTGAATCTAATTTTGCCAATTCGGCCGTTAAGTTGACGGTAAAAAAAATAAAAATAAAAATAAAGGGTAGAACAGCCCTTGTATGAAAATATATAAATGTCTTTTTATTTTAATTTCATTTTCTTTCTTCATCTTCAACTACAAATGACAAAATTTGGATTTAGATTTGAATTGATATTTTAAAATCTGCATCTACATTTGGATTTACAATATATATATATATATATATATATATATATATATATATATGTAGATCTGAATACAAATAATATTTGTGTAGATTCCAGAAGAATTTTTCGAATATCCAAATCCATATAATAAATTTAAATATAAGTTAAAATTCAAGAAATTTACCTAAAAGATAAAATAAAATCAATCATAATTCAACACCTAGAATAATGTACAACTATACCATAAATCAAATAAAAATATCATAACATAAATCAAACATTAAAAATAATATAAATCTAAGTCTAATACCGTCACAAATCCACAAATAAAAACACAACAAATATATGTAAATTCCATTTTGCGATAGAATTTATGGTGTATTCGCAATAAAATTTTGTCCATTAATTTTGGAGGACTTTTTTGGGTAAATTTTGAGAATTTCAAAAGTTTTATTGTAGTATTTTTTTGGTTAAAAAAAAAATTTACATTTTTTAAATTAATATCTTTCACTTTCCTTTTTTCCTATTGTAACTATCAAAATACCTAGTTTTTAGACTACAACATACCTTGCATTTCAAATCCCTAACCATGGCATATATTTCATATTATGTACAACAAATATCTATTTTTGACATACGTAATTGTAATAGAAATCTATTTTCAGCACACAAAATGTCGCTAGCAATAAATGCACGTTGCTCATATTCTAGTTTTTGTCTCTAATCTCATTTTGACTTAAACTTTATTTTTTAATTATTTTTTATTATACTCATCTAATTATTTTTAAAATCCATGTCTGTTTTATAAATGAAAAATAACAATATTTACAGTAAAATCCATATTAATTTCAAATATAAACCTAAACTTAAAACATTAAAAGCACATTACATAAAAACATATGCTAACTTTAAGTTCTTACTCTCTAATTAGTGATTCTATCTTCAAATATTTATTGCTACATTTTTTTAATGAATTTAGTGATTTGTTGAGAGTGATATAATGATTTGATGACGAGTTTTAATAATTTTTTAAAAGTGATATTAGTTTGGTAATTTGTTGAAATCAATGAGTGTTATTTGATAAAAAAAAAAAATACATTTGTCTAGTTATGATAAAAACAGTTTAGGGAATTCAATTTCAAAAAATTCAAAAATTTTAATACTTTATAAATTTCCTATTTGTTTTAGAATCTTCATTGCGTTATTGTCACGATTTTCATTTATTCAATTTTTTTTTTGGTTGGAGTTGAATTCTGTTTTTATTTTTATTTTTTAAAAAGTACAAAAAGCAATAAAAAATTCGTTAAAATAAAAAGATATACTGTTGTATATATTTTACATCTTTTTCGTAAAATCTGATGGGTTGTAAGGGGTATTCCTGATATTTACATGCTCAATTCAATTCAGACGAGAGGCAATAAGGTCATTTCATCAAATTTAGAACGGTAGCCGTTAGATTTGACTGCCAAATTGACGATAACGGGAGACCGGTGCACGTGGCGGCAGGATGGGATGCGCTATTCGAAATATCAAAACATCTGGCGCGGACGCGAAACTACCCAAAAAAAAAAATATTACTGAGTTATGAATGTTACAATATTTTAAAAATTAAATAAATTTTATTATTTAAATAATTTTTTATATTATTATTAAAAGAGTTCCTGAGTTATAGTTATTAAAGGGGCTGTAAGTTATTATCTCAGCAGCTCCAAAAAAAAAAAAGATGTTGACTTCTGAGAGTGCTTATATCAGATGGCTAAGATCAATCAAAACTCATCGCCAGTAAATCTTTCACCTTTCTTCAGGCTACCACGTGTCGGATAAACAGCCCAAGTCTACACTCAGTCTCAGATGTCCAAAAATGCTGGCAGGTAAGGCGCCAGCGCCACTCTCCTTGAAAAAGTCACTTACCCTTTTTCGTTTCCGTGCTTCCTCGATATCTCCTCGCACCGTTTCAATATTTTCAACCCCCAAACTTAACTCCTTCCACTCAAGCCGGAGTAGGGTCTGCACATTCATCGCCATGACCGGAGACAATGCCGCGGCTGGCGCATCATCCCCGGAACACGTCGCGGGGAAGTGGTACTCCGTACCGGATCTTCGGCTTCGCGATCATCGCTTCACTGTCCCTCTCGATTACGCCCTCAATCGCGATGCCTCTCCTAAGATCTCCCTTTTTGCTCGCGAAGTTGTTGCTGGTACTAACAACATTGGAGATTCACTCATTGTTTAATTTTAGCATTTTTCTAACTCTAGTTTGGCGTATTCATAAGTCGTTTCCTGTCTTAATTAAGAGAATCTACTGTTCTTCAGCTTACTTGGTGGACAAAAGCTTTCCATTATTGCTCTATGAATCGTTTATTTTATAGGTAAATATTTTTCTTAAGTGCATGTTGCTGTTTATGTTGCAGTTGGGAAAGAAGAGCAATCATTGCCGTATCTGTTATTTTTACAAGGTGGACCTGGTTTTGAATGCCCGCGGCCAACTGAATCCAGTGGATGGATAAATAAAGCATGTGAAGAATTTCGTGTTGTATTGATGGATCAGGCATGATTATCTTGAATTCCCTAGCACAAGCATTTACTGAAATTCACTGACCTTGTTGTTAAGTATTCCTTGTAATTGGCCATGCTCATGTTGTTTTCTTGCAGAGAGGAACAGGCTTATCTACTCCTCTCTCAGTATCATCTATGCTGCAAATGAAGTCTGCTAAAGATTTAGTTGACTACTTAAAACATTTTAGAGCTGATAGTATTGTAAATGATGCTGAATTTATCCGTGTTAGACTTGATCCCGATGCTAAACCTTGGACAGTCTTGGGCCAGGTACTAAGATTACTGTTTTACATTATGTATTGAATTAAGGGTCTTGGTCGAGTTTGTCATCTTTAACCATTCTTCAAATTTATGCCTTTTGACTGTAGCCTGGTTTATGCTTTCTTCACACTTTTGCTTCTTATGAGCAAGTTCTTTGTGTTCAGTCATTTGTTACAATATCCATGAAGTGACTAACTGAATCATTCAAAATGTTGATGGCAGCTCATGCTACTTTTCTTGTGCAGAGCTATGGTGGTTTTTGTGCAGTCACGTATTTGAGTTTTGCACCACAAGGGCTCAAACAAGTCCTTCTAACTGGAGGAACTCCTCCTTTAGGAAATGGTTGCTCTGCAGATTCTGTGTACAAAGTGGCCTTCGAACAAGTTATTCATCAAAACGAGAAGTATTACAAGAGATTTCCTCAGGATGTTGAAATTGTTTGTGAAATTGTGAAGCACTTGGCAGAATCTGACGGAGGTGGGGTAAGGAACTACCAAACATGAGTTTGTATTTTCTGTAATGCTGAAATTCTTGCAAAATGTCTGTAATTTATCTGCTTACCCTCTTCTTTCTTGTGCAGGTTCTTCTCCCATCTGGGGGTATATTAACCCCCAGGGTTTTGCAGTTAGTTGGGCTTTTCGCTTTAGGATCGAGTACTGGTTTTGAACGCTTACACTATATGTAAGGCATCATGACCATACACATCCATTTAAATACTCACGTTCTTGTGCTCTTCTATCTTTTTCGAATTTTAATCTGTATGTTATAGGTTGGAGACTGCCTGGGATCCTGTAATAGTTCCAGGGGAACCAAAACTTCTCAGTTACTGTTTCTTGAAAGCTGTAAGAAAATTTTTGCCACATAAATGATCTTCATTTCGTGACTGGAAAGCACATTTTTGTAATCATTATTTAGGAAATTGTGCCTGCAGGTTGAAAATTTTTTAGGTTTTGATACAAACCCACTCTTCACCTTAATGCATGAGACTATATACTGTCAAGTAAGTTCCATTGTTCAATTGTGGCTTGCAGTTTGATTTTCTGACAATTATTATATTTATTTTTGAGTTGTATTTTATGAAACGTTACTTAAAGAAAATGAAGTAATATGGAGTGAAACAGAATTTCTCTTCTTCAATCCAAAAAATTCACCTAAATGAAGAAAGTTGAAATGTTCTTATTTTTCATAATTCTTTTTAAGGGTGCTTCATCACAATGGTCTGCTCACAGAATAAGGGCCGAATATGAAGGCAAATTTGATGCTATCAAGGCTGCAAAAGAAGGTCATCCTGTACTTTTCACAGGAGAGGTAGATATGAGTTACATAAACTTTATGCTATATGAAAAATAAAAGAAGACGTGTAACAAATACATTTTGTGTACTCTTGTCACTGTTTTCATCTCTCTCTTTTTTCCCTTTTTCCTTTTAAGTAGCTGGTGACAGTGCATATATTCATTTTGCCCCAAAACCTTTGTGACCTTATGTCTCTGCTGGTAAAAGTACAGAATGAAGAAAGAGTCTTAGGTAACTTGTTTGGCTCCAAAGTTTTGTCAACTTGGGACTTGCTTATAGTTGCATGCCGTTTCTAGCATCAGTACAACCCCGACAAATTTGTGTTGTGATGCTGTTGTGTTTGGAGTTGAGCCTACTGAGTTTCAAGCATGATGGTGAACACATTGTTGCTTTTTTTTCTCGACTTTAGCCTTTAGCATTGGCAGAAATATTAAGAAAAAAGTAATCTTGGAGGGTAAAGATATATTTGATAAAAGAAGAAATTAAAAAATTGCTCAAGCCATTTTGAACATAGTGATAAACTGCATGAAATTAATTGCTTTTCATTGCAAATTGTGTTAGGTACTTTAGGCTCTATATATCTTTGCCTTAATGAGCTTTTGCCAATTCATTGTCAGGGCGACATCTTGGATCAATTTGTGCACTTATGTTACTTGGGATGTAATTTTAAAAATGAGATATTTGTATTTTTTCTGCTTATTCGGTTTAAATGATTCTCTGGATGTGGTATATGAATCTGATGCTAACCGTAATTAGTTTGATTTGTAAAGTTCTTTTAGATCCTCTATAATTGTTTCAACAGATATATCCTTGGGTATTTACTTGGGCAGATGATATTCCCATGGATGTTTGATGAGATTCATGCCTTGAAACCATTTAAACAAGCTGCTAATTTGTTGGCTGAGAAGAAGGATTGGACCCCACTCTATAACATTGAGACATTGAAGAATAACAAGGTTTGCTGCAAAGTTATTAGATAAGGAAATCATAATTATCTTCACTTTGATTGAATGGAGATCTGAACCTACTAGAGACTACCTTAAAAGAAGTCACAACTGTCTTCATATTGACTTGGGAATTCCTTTTCCTTTACTAATACATTTTGTTTTTAATGCTGCCAGGTACCTGTTGCAGCTGCTGTGTATTATGAGGATATGTATGTTAATTTTAAGGTGGCCACGGAGACTGCATCTCAAATAGCTGGAATTAGGCTATGGATAACAAATGAATACATGCATTCTGGTCTGCGCGATGCAGGGGGCAAGGTTTTGGATCATTTGTTGGGAATGTTAAATGGCAAGAAGCCTTTGTTCTGATTTTCGTCGGTAATAACATGTTACTTTCATGTTATTAGAAGTTGCCTTCGTACATTTCTTGGTGGATTTTTAATCTTTGTATGAAGCGTTCGAGGTGAGGCCAGTAAAGCACAGATACTACTTTTCCCAATGAAACAAAAATTTTCGCTTCTCCAGTCTCAATCTTTAATGTTAGAATCTATATGTTTGAATATCGGGTTTTATTGTGGTAACAATAACAACCGTTCATGCCAATATGGATGCAAATGTCTCGATTTTTCAGATTCACTGTAAAGTTTCCCCGCGTACCCTTTTCTAGGCTCTTTAAAACTTGATCATAATTCAGGTGCTTTCATTTTGTAAAATGTGGGTCGATGGTGGACACAGACACTCGACAATTTGGCTCAAAAGGTCAAAAAAAAAAATTTGCAAAATATTTTGAAGGCAAAAAAATCGCATAACTATGAACTAAAAGCCACCCGTAATAAAAAAAAAAAGTTTATCCAGTGGCATTTTCGACATTTATCGCCCTCGTTAGACAAACCGACAAGGCCGGGTTGCTGAAGGAAAAGACAAAAGGTGCGGAATAGAAAAATACAAGAAAGTGGAAGAAACCCTTAATTCAACCGCTGCCTCAGCCGGTTTCTGGCAACGCTTGACTCTGTTCCTCTCTGATCGTCGTCTTCAGTCTTCAATGCTCTTTTAGGGTTTAAGCAGGGACTGCCTCTATTAATGAAATTTTAACAATAATTAATCAGCTGTACAATCTCTTTCCCTTCTTGCTCACTATGTATGCTATATTTTTGGCTTAAATTGATTATTTAACTGTATTTGGAATTTGTATGTTGCTCTCTGTAGGTCGAAATTCGAAAATGCGGATGTCATTAACGTCGTTGGTTCGGCCTCTCACGGCAACTCGAGGGTTTAATACTAACTCAGAGAAAATCGTTGCGTCCGTACTGTTCGAGAGATTGCCTGTTGTTATTCCGAAAATTGACCCTGTGGTTTACGCATTTCAGGAGTTCTCGTGAGTTTCTTCTTTCACTTGCTAATAAAAATTTAAATAAACAAATCATAGATGCCTCGTACATTATTTGCTTCACAGGGTACCGCTTTCTTCTTCTTCTTCTCCTCCTCCTCCTCCTCCTTCTTCTTTTCCGTGAATGTTGTTTGGTTGCACTTTACTTATAGAATGGGAATTAAATTCCCTTTTTTCCCCTCCGTTTTCTGTAAACTTGATTGTTTGTCATATGGGACATGGGAAAAGCTGAACCTTTTACATTATATGCCTTTGCTTCATAAATATTCAAAATAAAATGACAAATAACATATGATCATATTTTTCCTTTCTCTTCCGCTTTTGCAGCTTCAAAAATTTTTTTAATTCAAAATACTGGATTTCTTTTTACTCATCTTGTGTAGTGTGTTTTGGTTGCTCATGTATCCGGTTTGGGGCTGGTGGGTTCCAGGTTTCGATGGAGACAGCAATACAGACGCAGATATCCTGATGAATTTTTAGACAAGTCTAATTCTAGGTAAGTTGCTTTACGTCCTCTTATGTTGTTCTTGGTGAGGCTATCTTTAGTTATTTGTTTTATCTTAGAATATTTTGTTTGGGGTTGAACATTAAGCTGTTTTACATGCCCAAAGCATGTCAGTTGATGTCCTAGTATCTTGGATATCTAATTGTGACCTTCTTTTATTCATGTTCACTTGTTTATCTCTGATGATTATGATTTTGGGGGGGAAAAAAAAAATTCCTTCAATTTTTTCTTTTTCCTTCTGCTTGGACTGTTGAGAGATTTTGTAGAAGTTGGATCTTAAAGAAGATATTGTAAGTATGGTGCATTGGCATGAGGCAGAAACATTAATTACAACTTTGTAACTTCATGTTGACATTATCATTCTAGAGAGGGTTCTTGGGTTTGAGTAGCCTTCTTCTGAGTCATGATGCTTCCTTTTGGTCGGTGGATTGATTACAAATTTGTAACTTCATGTTGACATTATCGTTCTAGAGAGAGCTCTTGGGTTTGAGTAGCCTTTTCTGAGACATGATGCTTTCTTTCAGTCTGTCATACGAGGCTCAATTTAAGCAATTCTGCTTTTAGCAAATATCTTTGTAATTTGTTGTTCAATTTTGCATTTATAATATCAACAAGCATTTGCATTTGACATTCGAGATCTTATTTCTGGGATTATTTATGTAACGACTCATTTTTTATTTTCACTGCAAAGCCCTGATTTATTGGATGAAATGCGTAATTCTGTTTGAATGTTTCACTTACAAATGCAGTGAAAGAGAAGTGCAGGTGAAGTCTTGATTGTTATGTATTGATCTTTTATGACACTTCTGTAACAGAGGAAAAGGCGACTACCAAATGGAATACGTACCGGCTCCTCGGATTACGGAAGCTGACAAAACAAATGATAGAAAGTAAGGAGTTCTATTATGTACATTTAATCGGGTGAATTTTGTTGACCTCGTTATGCTTTGATACAACTCAGGTCCAAAACTTCTTAAAAATCCTCACAAGCAACCTTTCATGGCCCATAAATCTTTATTTTATAACAGAAGAGGTTTTATGTTATTGATGTTGTTTTGCATTCAAGTAACTACATGACTCCGTTTATGCGGGAATTACATTAAATTTAACATTTTTTTTAATTGTTATTATAATTATTTTTATTTGTGTCCTTAAGGTCATTACAGAGAGCACTTGACAGAAAACTGTACCTTATTCTGTATGGCAAAACTTTTGGAGCTCCTGGTGGGAAGCCTGTCTGGCATTTTCCAGAAAAAGTTTATGAGTGTGAGGAGAGTTTGCGCAAGGTGATTCTTCTTCTCCTCCACCTTCTCATCCTTCTTCTAATCATATAAATTCTTATCAAATGTTTGCAGTGTGCAGAGGGTGCATTACAATCTGTATTGGGTGACCTTTCCCACACTTATTTTGTTGGAAATGCTCCCATGGGTCATATGGTAATACAGCCTGCAGAAAAGATGCCAGACATTCCATCATATAAGGTATACTTGCTACTTTTTATATATATTTCTAGAGAGCTAATACTTAACTTTTTTTCCTTATATAAATTATGCATTTCTTTTTTCACAGATAATGTTATTTTATACTGTTGTCTTAATGTAAGTGTGTATGATTATTATTCACTCCGTTGATCGCTTTCTTTTGGCCAGCAATTCTTCTTCAAGTCTCAAGTGATTGCAAGCAACAAGTTTACAATTGGGAGGTGTGAGGATTTTGTTTGGGTGACCAAGGATGAACTCATTGAGTATTTTCCTGAGAGAGCCGAATTTCTTAACAAGATGATCATCAGCTGATGTGCAAGTCCTATTTGATTTCCATGCATGCCACACCTTATTGATTTCTGAACCAATGAGATAAATCTATTTTTGCATCAAAATGTCGCAATTATCTCCAGCGGAAGAATTTTTTGACTATCTAGATGAGAAATTCAAATTGCACTGAAAATTATGCAGCAGTTTACCAATACGAGAGCATTATTCAGTGACCTTTTGTTGGGACCGGGGGATACCAGGAATTTTTTGTTCTAATTTTCGACTGTTATCAAATTTCTTCTGCAATAAGAATTGTCCAGATTCCAATTTTGTTGCGACTAAGTCGAACACGTATGTAGGTAAATTATATTGCTCATTGGTATCTACTGAACTAACAAATACTTTTGAGCAGTAGTTGGAATGCTAGATTGCGTGTCTTCTTCGTTCCCCAATGGATTGGTGTTCCAGTCACTTTGCTCTAGAGTCAAATAAACTATGCAAATTTTATATCCGGAAGTCATTGCGGGTGACCTAATCGTATCTCTCAAAAGGCAATTGAACAAAGCACGTGTTTGGAATTTAGAGATTAGAGCACCTCGAAAGGCAACTGGAGTATACAGATAAAACTTTTCGCTTGACTGCCAAGTAGATATAAGCTACGGGGCGCGTAGTATTGGTCTAAGTTCCCAAATGAAAGATTTTAAAAAATAATGAACTCATAGCCCTGATATTTCAAGCGGCGCCGTCTGTTCCTTAAACAACTTTACAATGCAATATCATGCAATTTTGATTTTAGGCGGTGACTCATTATCACTAAGCAAGATACGTAGTGCTTATTTAATAATAATAACATCAATAATGTATTATGAAAAGACAGAAAGCGAACAGCAGTGGTCCTAGCGGTGGTAAAACCTGGTCATGCAATCGGTTTGGTGAACAGTATCCGTGCACTTCGATTAAAACAATATTTTTGGTGCACTTTAAACATGTGTCCAAATTAAGGAAGTAGTAATGGAGGCTCTGCTGCTGTCCTTTTCAGTATGAGGGGAAAAGGACTATCCATATAGAGCAACATGATAGCCGCATGCATACACGTTCATTGGTGATAACGATGCATGTTGGGTACGTTTCCTTTAAGCTTAAAAGGCAGTTGAACAGAAGTAGGTGAGATGTAGTTGGATTTACCCTTTGGGTGCAACTTAAGAGAGCAGGGAATAACAAGAGAAGACTCAGAGACATACAAGCACAAGAGAGAGAGAGAGAGAGAGGGTATCTTTTAATTAATTAAACAAACACAAAAGCCAACAATCACACACTTGAGTCCGTCTAGAGATCTCTCTGTGGGTGCCTGCCTAACCTCTTCTACCCTCCAACACTTTTTTGTTTCTTTAAAAACTTGCAATATCCTACATTTGGCCACTTCCCCTCTCTCAATTCACTTTTAATTAACATGGAAGGAGGAGAACCACCCCCGGTTTCATCTCCAATGTCACCACAGCCTAATTACTTATTCACACCCTCAATCCCGTCTTCGTCGATGCAACCACCTACTCTCGAGCCTCAGGTTCTTCCGGAGATTGACTGGGTGAGCCTTCTTTCTGCTCAATCATCTGATCACAATACGATGGATAGTAGAACTTGTCTTAACCCTGAAAATGGCGGAGGTCATGATCAACAAGAGCAGGGTTGTAAAGAGAGCAAAAGGAAGGGGACTAGGATGAAGAAAGCCACACGGCCTAGGTTTGCTTTTCAGACTAGAAGTGCCGATGATATTCTTGACGATGGATACCGTTGGAGAAAATATGGGCAGAAAGCTGTCAAGAACAGCTTATATCCCAGGTGAGCCAGCTGCCCGCAGTCTTCAATATATATATATCCTCGCATTAATTGCATGGAATGATACATGATTTATACAATTATGTGTGCCACACATTCTTAATTGTTACATGAAAAATAGTCGCCATTAAATAATTATTGTACAGGCAGATTTTAGTTTGTAGGATGACTTTGTTTTAATTCACAGTTCTCAACCACGTATATTGACATGCATGTGCACATAATTTCGCTTTCCTAGGGTTTGGTTATGATCTGACCTACTGAGAACCGCTAAAGTGAATAATCTAAAGGAAATGGATTATTAACGTGTTTGCAAGGCTGCAAAATTTAGTGTTAATTGCTCCTGCACAGATGAGAGAGAGAGAGAGAGAGAGAGATAGAGAGAAATTCTTCAGATATTGGCTAAGATATAGATGGGAATATTTAATGATTTCATCTCAAGAAAAAATAATAATGGAAAGACATAATTGTGCTAGTAGTTCTTGTAGATATATATACGTGATAATTCTTAGGGTTTGGACGGGCTATATTTTTCATGATTGAGAGGGGTGATGAGTGATAACATTAAATTTTTCTTCATTTCATTCTTTAAGTTTGGAAAGTAGATAACCTAATAATTGAAGCAATTTTGTACGGAGAAGTCGCCATTCCTGGCATGATGTCGAACCATACACGGTAGAAGGTTATTGAATTTAATTTAATTCATAAACCTATGTGGTTGGCTTAGCAAACAGCAACTGTTTAGTGGCAAGATACATATGCTCATAGTTTTGGGAAATATATACACAGAAATTTATGAGAGACGAAAAGGATACTAGGCTGTGAATTGTGTGGCACATCATTATTCTTTTACCTAGTATTTGATATTTTAGCAGTTGTATAATCCGAAGAATCATTCACGATATATTTATACATGAAGTAATGCTAGTGATTCTAACATTTTTGTCTCAACTGATAAGTTGTTTTCATCTATTCATTGGTATAATATTAATTTTAAAAATTATGAAACTTATCACCTAATAATAAATTAATGACATGTTCTTGGATTGATTGAGATCAATGGCTCAAATTTTGAAGTAAAAAATTTAAGCTGCTTTGCCCTTATAATGGCAACCTATTTTTCATTTATGGGGGAAATTTTACCTAAATTTCTCTTTTACATTCTGTGAAAATTATTTATATTTTGTCTGTATATTCTTGCCAATCTGTGATTTTGCAAAATCAATATAAAACATGGCCAAATTAAAGGAGCTACTACCGGTGCACGCATCACACTTGCAACGTGAAGAAACAGGTCCAAAGGCTATCAAAGGACACCAGCATCGTGGTCACAACTTATGAGGGAATCCACAACCATCCTTGCGAGAAGCTCATGGAAACCCTAACTCCTCTTCTCAAGCAAATGCAGTTCCTTGCTCGCTTCTAATTTTAATATTGTTCATACCTATCCATCTATCGTAACCTAATTATATATTAATTATATGTAAATTGTATTTCAACAACATATATTCTATCTAGCTGGCAGAATCCTTCTCTGTTACTTTAATTACTTGACGTTGATTGATCTTCTAGTTATATACCTCCTGTAATTTTGTACTTGTGTTTAGTTTGTGGACTTTCTGTACATGAACGAATATGTATTAATGTCTATATCATATTATAAGCTTTGGTAAATCTCTTTGTCGGTAACACGTACGTTATCTTCATGAATTGAAATTGCATACTTGTGTTTTTCTATTTATATTTGTTTCAATTTAAACAGAGAATTATCCTCGTCCCTTGCTTTCAGTTGTCCCTTTTACAAATGATCAAGTTATATTATCCTCTTTCCAATTTCCATTCATTGGTTAAAAAAGAAAAATTCTAAAATTACCTAATAAAATTTAGCCAAGCGTGGTTGTCTATAGTATAATGATCTACAGACAATAATGCTTAACTATTTATTGATAAGTTAAATTTATAAGTTTAGGTTCAAGCCCCAGTGAACTCATTTCTCCTTCTAAATATACATTTCTATAGACATTTGGATATGATGGAGCTACTAACTTTTTTTTATTATTTTTAAGAAATTTGTGAGCTATTACTTTAGTAAGAGTTAATTATGAGGTGTATTGTGATTATATTGATGATAGTTCCCACTGAATTCTGAATTGAACATAAGAGTTGGATTGTAGTATCCCAATTAAAAAAAAGAAAAAGAAATCTTTAATTATTCTGGAAATGTAAGTATATTAGCGTTGATATAAATAGCCGGACGCAATAACGAAAAGTTAATGAGGACTCTTCAAAATTGAATTGCCGCAATTTATTTTTTAATGTATATGTGATGGTACTGGGATAACGCCGTGGCAGGACTCTTCTTCGTTCCTTTTTTTTTTTTTTTTAATAGATTATTCACTGATGCGGTCTAGACTCTAGATATCTTGAGTATCAAATATTTTGTAATGCAACCAATTTTTACACAAATTTTGACCTGATATCATATATATGGTACTTGGCATTAAAAACTAGGACTCCCAGCCATTCTCCAAATCGTTGTGCTGAAATGTTGATTGTATATGCTTAGATTATTCAACGAACATTTTCTTATATCTTAAACGATAATACATATGTATACATAAGTTAAAATTTATAGCTTATTGTTCCGCATATGATTAGTATAGATAATTACTTGATAATGCCGTCCGAAATGGATAATTACAATGAAAGAATATTCTTCGTAAAAATATACGAGTCAGTGGTAATTTGAAACAGCGTAAATAAAAAGCTAAAAATAGGTGAAAATTGACCAAAGACTAGCATCAAAAGAGGATCATCACGAGAAAGAGAAATAGCTCGCCAATTGCCAAAGGCGTTCTCTCTTCAGTGATCAAAATCGATCGTAATTTTTTCTTCGACAGGGTAATTGTGAAAAATGTCAAGTGGGGTAAGTTTCTTAATTCAACTTTCTTAGGTTTTAAGAAAATTTTATTCGAAGGCATGATCTTGATTGATGCTGCACGTTATGAGAAAGTAAGTACGAGCGTTGAAACTTGAAACATGGAAACAAGCTATTCCTTCCTAATCACTGCTCATTCTCAACGCAGATTTCTCTCTCATAAAAGAAAATCTTAAGGCGCTGATAATGCATCTTATTATATTTATTCCCCGAATGGAAAAAAAAACTAGCAACTATATATACTGCAGGCATATTCTCGCGTGTGCTCATTATACACATACCCAGTTATTAATTGGTGATTTATTATGCGTGCATACAATGGCGCAGTTGGTGGACAAGGCAAAGAACTATGTGACGGACAAGGTGACGAATATGAGGAAGCCAGAGGCCAGCCTCTCCAAATTTGGTCTCAAGGGCGTGAGTCGTGAAGGCGTGGATTATTTGGCAGATGTCTCTATTGATAATCCTTACAGCCATTCAATTCCCATTTGTGAGATATCCTACGTCCTCAAAAGCGATGGCAGGTTTGTTCTATTCTCCATCTGCAGATCAATTCATGATATTCGTATGTTTTTATATCTTCCATATATGTAAACGTTTCGATTTCAATGCATATGAATATGAGTATATAATTTACATTTTATAGAGTAATTAATAAGTGGTGGGGTATGCGTGTGGACGTGTGTGTGTGTTTTGGGTCATCCATCAGGGTGATAGCAACAGGAACAATTCCGGACCCTGGGTCAATAAAAGGCAAAGACAAAACAGTGCTGAATGTGCCAGTGAAGGTGCCCCATAGCGTACTTGTGAGCTTGGTCAAAGATATTGCAAGAGACTGGGACATTGATTATCTGCTCGAAGTGGGTCTCATTATTGACCTTCCTCTCATTGGCAACTTCACTATTCCTCTTTCCAGCCAGGGCGAAGTCAAACTCCCTACGCTCACTGATTTTTTTAAGAAATAGTTTTTTTTTTCCAGACATATATATATATATGGAATTTGATTATGTTATTCCCAACTCCAATCGAGGGGGTTGATGGAGATGTTATAATGTTATGTTATACTGATGCTTGCTATTGTTAATGATGTGTGTTGTTTCCCTAGACTATGTGTTTGGGCCTGAAAAAGCCAGTAAATGCCTTTATAAAGGCGAATGCTTTGGCGTTCAATTATCCCACTCAAAACTTTAATGGCGGTAGACTCCTGGCCTGTTTCGTCGCAGACTGTAAATTACATTTCATCCATATACGACTGGTCGAACTTTCTTTCGAGTGAGATACAAATACGTTCCCCCACCACCCCCCACCCCCCACCCCCCAAAAAAAAAAAAAGATAGTGGATAGTTGTAGTCTACACTACTTCTTCTATGTGTTTTAACAATTCAACTACACTCTTCCACAGTTTCTTTATATGGCGCGGTCACAGCCTTTGCTGGCTGCTAGTCTTCTTCCAAATCTATCGCCCAGTCTTTCAAACCCGCAGCTTGATTCAGTGTTAAACGTTCAAGACTTCGCTGCCAACCCATGACCAATCATTAAATAATTAAATTTTTTGAAAAAAAAAGAAAAAAAGAAAAAGAAAGATTGTATCAGTTTGACTGCCTGCATCCCTGACTAGTCCAACACCAAGCCTTTCTAGGAACCCAAGAAAGAGGACGAATGGTGGGAGGAGAGCAATTTCATTTGCTATAGGACCTATATACTGGCCTCGAAGGCATAGAGGGCGCTCCCCTCCCCGTCTATGACTTGCGCGGCGAGTTCGGTAGGCGTCCAGTTATCTGGAGCTGGCACGCGTATCTTCGAGAGAAGTCAACTGAAAGATAAAAATTTGGTGTCATGGGGATGTAGCTCAGATGGTAGAGCGCTCGCTTAGCATGCGAGAGGTACGGGGATCGATACCCCGCATCTCCATTACTCATTTTATGGTATTTGTTGTAGGACCAGCGCAGCAAGCTTATCCAGCGCATCATACCACGACAATGAATTGATGATGTACTGCCATAATTATATTGTTTGACTTTTGTGTGATTTGCCATTCGTCTAATCAATGTTGGCACCCATTGGGAATGTAACAACCTCAGAGCAAAATTCAAATTAAATAGGGTCCGCCTAACTTGCGCTTTTTTGTTTTCTTCTGGGCACAATTTCACTAGAATCCTTATATTTTTACTTATTTATGTTTTATTTATAAGTATTATAAATATTTTTATTTACGTATATTATAGAAATTTCATTAAACTCCTTATTTTTTATTTTATTTAAATATCTAAAATATTAAACTGATTCCTATAATTTTTAAATTCTAAAAATATTCTTCATTTAATTAAAAATATCATAATTATTAAATATTATTATTATTATAGTAAAACTATTCTAATTAATTAATATGTTAATAATAATTTTTAGTTAAACTGTTAATAATAACTAAATATGATTGTTATTAATAATTAATTTTTGATTAAAAATAATAATTAAAATAAAAATATTAATTATTATTAAAATTAATTAAGGATTTTATAGTTATTGATTACAATTTAACTCATTACAATTTTGACTTTAAGATAAAATAAATACATCAATAGTAACACAGCCCATTATAACCATAATTCTTATAGTTTAAGTAAATAAATTACTCTAATTCTAATTCTTTATCTTATTTTTAACTATTTTGATTCTAATTTATTTTATTTTTAATTAATCTCAACTTTCATTTAGTGAACGTACTATAAACTTATAAATATTTTATTTTTTTATTTTTCTTCCTCTATCTCATTCTTTTTCTCTGCTATGAGTCTAATGGTAACTTTAATTATCAATAAAAGTTATTGAAGAGAAATTAATAGTGGAGAAGGATTGATTCAAATAGAATTTAATTTTTATTTTATTAATCTTTTCATCATGAAAATAATTATTATTATGACATGATATCATAAAAACGATGAATGATAATAATTTTAAAAATTTTATTGATGATGAATGATGGAAAATGAGATATTGTAATTTTTTAAGAGAGGAAAGTATTTTTTTAGTACTAATTAAAGTAAATTTTTATTTTTATTAATATTAATGTATTATTATAACTAATGTGTCGTGGTTATAAACAAATTTTTTTTGGTACTTACAAAAATATAGTAAATAAAAAAGAGTGTAAAAAGATTAATTAAATTTTTATCTCATAAATTTAATTAATAATAGTAATTATTTTAGTTATCATTATTAATAATTTAATTAAAGATTTATAACTAATTATTATTAATATATCAAACAATTATAACCCATTATTAAATTTATAATAATTATTATAAGCATAATACTAATTATAATCTATTTAATAATTATTATATTTTTAATTAAATGAAGAATATTTTTTAAAATTTAAAAATTATAAGGATTAGTTTAATATTTTAAATATTTAAATCAAATAAAAATATAAAAATCTTAATAAAATTTTTATAATATAAGTAAATAAAAAATTTTATAATATTTATGAATAAAATATAAATAAATACAAAGATAAAGACTCTAATAAAATTATGAGGAAAAAAATAAAAAACACTTAAGTTACAGAGCAGTAACTTCGGTGGATCGAAATAGAAAAGCTGTCCGTGTATGTATAAAACAAATACGATAGTCAATTCGCTTTCTTTCTGAATCCTACAGCCCCTCGCCCCCCCTCCTCCCCCACCACCCCGGCTGCGCCGCCGCAGCAAACCCCCCAACCCCCCCAATAGAATTAAGAGTAGCTAGCTAGGACAAGTGCTACCATCGCTTTGATTTACAATTACAAATTTCTTGGATTACCGCAGATGATAGATGGCACGGATTCTTGTTCTAAGCATACAGTACATTTATATATTCCATTTCCGGAAGCTAACGAAGATTTTTTATATTTTTTAAATGAAGGAAATAGTTGACTTCAGTTATGAGTTACGCACCAAATGAATTAAAATTTTCAGTTAATTATACAAGAGAAAAATGGCCCAACAATTCAACATTTAACAACTTGAAGAGGGTTAATTAGTTCAGACAGCACTAGAACCAGATCCTGAAAATGAATTTGACTTGAGAGTTGAGACTTTCCTGGCCACTTTCATTATAAATATAAGACCATTCCACAGTACACATATATAGAAATGAAACATAAAAATTCCAACATCACCAACTCCCCAACTAGAGCCTCCAGCCATCTAGGCATGGTAGAAAAGGAGAAAGCTCCGGGCACAGATCATGATCGCCTGAGCAGCGGTGGCGATGACGAAAACGTCATGGCCTCGTTCCCATCGAAAGTCCGTCGCAGAAGATTAATCAAAATCTGTTGTTGCATCGCAGCCCTTTTGGTCTTCCTAGCAATAGTGATTCTAATAATTCTAATCTTCACCGCATTTCGTGTCAAGAATCCCAAAATCAAATTGAACAACTGGACGGTCACCAAGCTTCAACTAGTTAACGGTACAATTCCGAAGCCTGGGGTGAACATATCACTGATAGCAGACGTGTCAGTGAAAAATCCAAACGTGGCATCTTTCAAATACGGCGACACCGTTATCACGGGTCTATACCACCGTGGGGACCTGGTGGGCGAAGCCAGGGGCCCACCGGGTCTAGTCCGGGCTTGGCGGACCCTGCGGATGAATCTCACTGTCGACTTGATCACAGACCGGGCGATGTCGAGCCGCAATCTGAGCGCGGACATAGAGTCAGGTATTTTGGTCTTGGACAGCTACACAAGAGTTGGTGGAAGGGCAAATATTTTGAATCTTTTTAAGAGGCACGTTGTTGTAAAGTTGAACTGCAGTTCCCAACTTAATACGTCGAGCCTGCAAATTCATCAATTCAACTGCAAGCGAAAGGTTCAACTCTAGGCTCTTGCTCTTGGGCATATCATATGTATATGCATGCTTGCTTAGTCTTAACCATTATACACATGTGCTGTCGCATTATATGTATGTTTTGCGGTTACATTTAAGTTTTGAATAAGTGCAGAGGATTGAAGTTTTTCATTAGTACGGGATCATTTTGATCCCGTATACGCATATAATATCTCCTAATTATTTTCTGAAATTTTAATCATGTTTGATTACTACTACTACTACTATTATTATTATTAACAATAATGGCAATAATAAAAATAATAACAATAATAATCATATCATAATATTTTAACTGAGAATGAAAGTAAAATTATAACTCTCATATAAATTAACTTTCATTTATTAACTCAAAAATATATGAATCATACATATTTTATTCTCATTCTTCCTTTATTTTAATAAATAAACATTATCAATCATTATTATATTAGAATTTGATTCTCCCAAATATATATATATATATATATATATATATATATAATTCATAATTTTAAAATGTGAAATCATTCAAAAAAATATATAAATCGCGCAATTTAAACACTTTATGTTTTAAATCTTTAAAATTCAATGATTTTAAATTTTTTTATATATTTTTTTAAATTTTAAGATATCAAATTAAAAAATTACTATATATATATATATATTTGAAGATTTGTGCTGGTGCTTGGTAGAAACGAAGTTGAGCTACTTCATTTTTTTAAAGTTATATTAATTTGTTTTGTAGTCCAGTTAGCTATCGTGGGGATGGGGATGGGGATGGTTATATTGAATTTTTTTTTTTTTTTGGCCCAATAGCATAGTTATTTGGAAATTTGAAACTACCGAACCTGATTTTAAGAAATAAAGAAAGATTCGTTGACTAGATACCACACCGAGCAAAAAACAAAAAAATATTCCAGGATCCATGTGAACTTTTGACCGAATAGTGAAGAAGATTAGTGCTTTGTGCGTAAATCGATGAAACATGAGGGTTATGCACAAAAGTTGAAAGAAGAGCTCCCCTTTTAGTAAGCATTGGGCCACGCACTGTCGTTGGTGGCTGCAGCAAGTTGATAATTTGATCAACTTTTGGACGGAATTGATTATTATTAAACGTGGTACGTATAATATGCAAATTATTGTACGCTGCGCTTATGTTTTGCCAACAATCTTACCAAACAACTTTTATATTTTTGTACACATTGAAGACTATATACTTATATATTTAGTATTAACATTTTTACTTCGTTAAAATAATAATATTCTCACTAAAAAATTATTATTATTATATATAAAGATTTTTCTAACATGAAGTTATTTTTAAAAGTCTTTGTCCATTAAAGACTTGTTTGAAATTGTTTTTAATAAATTTAAAAGTGATTTTAAAAACATAAAAGTTAATTTTAGTGTTTAGTGTAAAGAAAATTAAAATTACTTTTGTTAAAATTAATCCCCTCTTACAATTGATTTTGAAAATCAAGAAAGAAGTTTTTAAACTTTGATTTTGAGAATCAATTTTATCCTGTAATACAATCTATAAATATCGATAAAATTAGTAGCTAAACCCAAAATTATCTCTATTTAAATTAGAAATAAAATAAATATTTTAATATTTTTTATTATAATTCATCAATATCAATTTATTAATATCAATTTGTTGCTGGAATTAATTATTATTAAATTTATTTCACTATAGTATAAAATTAATTATCAATTGTTTAAGACAAAAAAATAAAATTAATATATTATAAAGTTGATTTTTAGTTAAAATTCTTATAATACACAATTAAAAATATTGTATGTACATACTTTTATATATCAAAATAAATTTTATCCTATATTATACGTATTTTAGCGATTTGTTTCTTTCAATAATTTAATATTAAAATTTATCAAACATTTATGATTATTTTTAAAACTCACATTACTTCAAAAAATAAACTTCACTAAATAATTAATTGATTATCTTTATAGGTGATTATTTATACAGCATAATTAATAATAATTATTTTAAAAACTACAATATTTCCAAACTAGCCTTAAATCAAATTATTGAGACAATTTCTTTTTTTTTTTGAAAGGGAGATAATATCATTAATCATGGTAGATTATAAAAACTGTTTTTTTCCTAGAAAAGAAAATTTTTAAGTATGAATGGATTTGTTGGTTCAATTTTGTTCCTGCCACACTTAAAAGGTTAAATTACAAAATCATAACTTTGTAAGAATAATATTGTTGCTTTCTATTCTTTATCGGCCGTGAAATTTTCATATTTAAATTGGTAGGTATCTACCACTGCCTAAAGATTGAGATCATCCAAATCTGCGTAGTCTTTTAGATCGAGCTGTACTTCAAAAAAAAAAAAGAAAAAAAAAACATTCCAGTAAAGCTGTTGAAGAGTTGACCAAGAATCCAAGGAGAGAAACTGCAGAAATCCCGAAGAAAATCTGCCAAGGCAATCACCAATGTGATTGAAAATCATATTAAGACCTTGTGACAATGCTGTAACCACTTTAAAAATCACAGATGATTCCATTTGCTTCCACACCCACCATTCCATTTACCAAATGACCAAGAGACCGAAAAAACTGTCTTTTTAACACACGCGCGAGCGCACACAACTCACACAGCAAATGATAATAAATGACAGCCTCTGTTTCCAAACCTAGTATTAAATGCTGCAGCTGGAAACCCACCCACCTTCCCTCAAAGAAAAAGAAAGACTCCTCTAATTTCACTCAACTTAATGGATTCGAAAGCTCCGTCTTCAAATGTCAACTCCCGCTCCTCCCTCACCAAATTATCTCACAAACATAGGCCTTGGTTATTCCATCGCCATTGCTCTTGGCTTCTTAGTCCTTTTCTCCACCATCCTCCTCGCTTCTTATATTTGTTGCCGTCGCAACAACAGCAGCTATAATTCAAACACAAACCCACATGAAAATAACAACAGTGTTTCTAATGATGGAATCATTCTCCCTCGTATTATTTTTGTTGCTGAAGATGACGGCCAGGAGGAGAACCAGGACCAAGATGACGATAACTTAGTCGTTGGTCTCGATCAAGCTGTTATTAATTCGTACCCCAAGTTTCAGTTCGCTAAAGAGGGTGTTTCGTGTAACAGTAATAGTAATAATATTAATACGACGTGTTCCATTTGTCTTTGTGAGTACAAGGATTTGGAGATGTTAAGGATGATGCCTGAGTGTAGACACTATTTTCATCTCTGTTGTATTGATGCTTGGCTTAAGCTTAATGGGTCCTGCCCCGTTTGTCGAAACTCCCCGTTGCCCACCCCGCTTTCTACGCCGTTGCAAGAGGTCGTGCCTTTGTCTCAATATGCTGCCGATCGGAGGAGGAGATGATATCGCTTTGCCCTGCTTTGCTCTGTCTGGTTTGTTGGAGGTGTTTGATTTGTATATCTTTATTTTCTTTTAGGCGATTGTAGCGAGAGTGTTTTAAAATTGAGTTGATTTAGTCATGGGAAATATTTCTCCTGCCCTTTTTTGCGTGACAATTTCTAATTTTCTAATTGAATCTTTTAATTTTCTGTTCGCTGGTAATTGATGGTTCATTTGAGCTAAACTTGTTTGTACAAACAGATTAATGTGAATGAAGAAAGGAAAAAAAAATTTCAGTTTCCTTTCCAGTTCGCTCATAAACTAAACGTTAAAGTTGATTGAGATCCAGCTGGATCCGGTCCCTTTAAGGCTATTATGACTTTCCCATTTGCTTCCAATTATTCTTTTGTCTTTATACCGATGCATACAAAGATGAAGCTGCCGGTTTAGAAATGAGACAATCAAGGACCCAGACTTTAGTTTTATTGTTTTCTTTCTCTTTATTTATTTATTTTTTTCTGCTGGTTATATGACAGCAATTTTTAATTGAAATTTGATTTCTTTATAGATGTGATTGCATAAATTGATGGTGATATATATAATTCTGGGTGAGATGGTCTCATGTGAGAAGATTCTTTTTAAAAACAAAAGCACTTGAATAAATTAATTTCAACTCTGCAATACTTAGTTCGCCAAGCATGTTATACTTCTTTTGCAAGCAAGCGCAAGACTTGAGAGTACATTGAATGGAACGCAAGCAATGGTATAGATTTATCACCCGGGTTTCCTTGAACTCTTTAGAAATGGTATTTGCAGGCAGATGCAAAGACAAAGGAAAACTTTTTCTCAATATAATAATCTCACAAATGTTTGCTGAGATTTAAAGCAATTAATGAGATAGCCTTGATCGCTGTGACTGGAACTATTGATTGATTGGGCTGTTTCGTAAGTTCATATCCTCCATATTTCTTTATAACAAATTGATTTTTATAATGTAGGACGCAGGCTACAGAGATATTTAAGTTCTAAGATATTTCAAAGCGTTGACTAGCTATCTAGAGAGTATTGCAAAATTTGTGGAATAGTTATAGGAATAGAATACTCTCCGTAAATTTCAGTAGGTTGCTTATTCCTCAGAAAACGCTGCCGACAAGCAGGACAGAACTCAATAATATCAAGAGAAATAAAGCTAGGGTCGGGGGACTCCGGCCTCAACATCATCCAATCTCCAATGCCGCAACTTTTTTCATCAATTAAAATATATGGTATCCTGGTTACTTGGTCTAACTCACCTCCCTTGATTCTCTCAGCTTCCAGTTTCAGGTAATTTCCACAGCTGTAACGTTTACTGAATATTTCTTGTAAATTTCTTAATTTGACTCCATGTAGGTTTTAAGGTTTGTAGATATCTGGGTCATTATTTGTTAGATCTGTTACACAGTGTGTTAACTGTTGTTTTTCATTTGAACTGTGAATTCTTGTTGATTTTTCGATCTAGAGAGAGATGAGGAAGCCAAATGTTCTTACGAAGTTAGGATCGTTTAGAGGGGTTCACAAGCCTATTTTTATTCTGGGAACATTTGCTCTTCTTATTTCTATTGCTACCTTGTTGAAGTTCTACTCCATCAGATCTCTTCTTGTCACTGATGCCTTCTGCAATTATAATGATAATCTGGAGAGTGAAGGCAGACACAGAAGTCAAGTGATCAGAACCACAGTTGAAATAGTTATCGAGAAAATTCGAAAAGAAACCATTGACTTGAGAGATTTGCCAATGGATTCATCATCAACAGCATCTCTGTTGAGACACAGTGCTTTTCTTGCTGACATTCTGGGACTTCTTGAGTCAGTGCAGGAATCTCTGCTGTCGAATGAAGGGATTGGTTATTCGCATAACAGCAAAATCAAAGTTGTCCATCCTCTATTAAAACCAAAGCAACAGTCTGATGAGCCAGCTGACTACTTTTTGACCGAAGAGATTCGCAAGTATGTTAAGGTCAAGCCTAACAGATCAGGAAAACAGAATTTCATGGGAGCTAATGGAACATTCACTAGTATTGGCCACGCTTGTTTTTCCATGAAGAAAGAGCTTGAAGAATACATGGATTATGATGTTGGTGAAATCTGCAATGATGACTGGAAACTAGCTCAAAAGCTGATGATTCATGGTTGTGATCCCTTACCACGAAGACGATGCTTCTCAAGAGCCCCTCAGTTGTACGGCCGGCCTTTTTTCATCAACGAGTCTATGTGGAAGCTTCCAGACAATAGAAATGTGCGCTGGAGTCAGTATAGATGCAAAAACTTCACTTGTCTTGCTGGCAATGCAACTCGTAGAGGGTTCTTCAAGTGTGCTGATTGTTTTAATCTTACGGATCATGAAATGCCCAGATGGATTACGCATGTAAATATAGACCCCATTACCAATTTAACTGCAGACTTTTTGATACCTGAAGTGCTCGATATTAAGCCTGGCGAGATCCGTATTGGATTAGATTTCAGCATAGGAACGGGGACTTTTGCTGCAAGAATGAGAGAGTTCAATGTCACAGTAGTCTCAGCAATTATTAATCTCGGGGCACCTTTTAATGAAATAATAGCTCTAAGAGGGCTTGTCCCTTTGTACATAACAATAAATCAGCGGGTTCCATTCTTTGACAATACCCTGGACTTGATCCACACAACGAGATTTCTTGATGGATGGATTGATTTTGTGCTCCTGGACTTCATATTATATGATTGGGATAGAGTTTTGAGGCCTGGGGGTTTACTTTGGATTGACAGCTTCTTCTGCTCCAAGGAAGATATGAATGATTATTTGGACGCCTTTGAGACGCTGAAGTACAAGAAGCATAAATGGGTGGTTGTTCCAAAGAGGGATAAAGATGATCAAGAGGTCTTCTTTTCTGCTGTTTTAGAGAAGCCACCAAGACCTTTCCGAAGATAATTGTTGCATCAAATGTACGGTATTATTTTTCATACATCACTGAGTCTTACATCTTTTAAATAGCTTCCATCAACACATTCATTATAGTTGATATTTCAGGAGCAGGCTAAGTAACAAAGTAACCTCTGATATTTCAACGTGCTACCTGCTTACTGCATATCTCTTTTTTTTTTTTTTTTTTCTTTTTTTTCTTTGAGTCAAATGAAACTACACATTCCAGAAGAAAATGACCGATTGATACGATCTCTTACATCTGTCCATTGCTTTCATTTTTCATAAGAAAATTAGGCAGTGGAATCGAGCCATTTGTTTGTTGAACTCTATCAATGGTTCATTTTTGTGTTACTGACAGAATCCTCTCCTGGAAGTGCTTTTATAAAAGCAGACAAATCAGGATTTAATCAATGAAAAACAAGACGTGGAATTATTTATTTTTCCTTTATTCACTCCTCTACCTATTTTTTTTCTTGATTTTTTTTTTTAAAGGAAAGTATGTCTTTTATTAAAGACCAATAAGTTATAAGCACACAAATACAAGGTCACAACAGATTAAGTATAAAATATAAAATTAAAGATTAAAGCTTAAGATAGCCTATAAACATCAAAACACAATTGTAATCTAAAATTAAAAAAAAAAAGATTTCATACATCAAAATTATTTAAGAGCTCGAGAAATTTCACTATACTAATACCCACCTTAGCTAATACATGTGAAATCTTTTTCTAATCAAATAAAGGGGAAAAAAAAAGTGCGATACTTTGCCACGCAGTATCAGCAGCAAGACACGAATAAATCAAATAAAAAAATCACAAAACTCAACAAGAAGTATAATTCCACCCAACATTTTCCATAAAGCCTCTCAATGAGCCCTCACGCCTAGGCCATCAGCATTTAGCAACTCGCTTCACGCTATCAAAATCTAAATACATCATTATCAGAGCCACTTAATAACTTTAATATAAGCGCAGCCTCTTAATTCAGATGTTGACACAATCTCAATCCTAACTCTACCACGACAGCAGCCACAATCATGATTAAGCTTAATAGGTGTAAAGAACCAACACCCAACAAAAAATGGTAAAAGAAAAGGAATTAGAGATTAAGCAGAAAAGGAAAGGAAAAAAAAAAGAAATATATATATAGGCAACTAAACAAAAATAAAAAACACCAATGGGAAAGGGCAGCTCCCTCTCTTTGTTCTTCTTATAAGTTCGATGATTAAACGGCGGTTAAAGGAAAGGAAAATTGTTGTCAAGAGATATAATTTTTTTTTTGGAAACACCTGACTCTATAGAGTTGTGTGCTCACACTTCGTGATTTATCTATATTAATACACTTCTAATAAGGCTTTAATCGAATTTTTTTTGTGACAAATTAAAAAGATTTAAAAAAAACACACACATAAATTTTTAATTTGGTCGTGATCATATTAAAATTATAGATTTTTAATAAAAATTTATTATATTATATTTAATTGTATTATATTATAATTATATTATGTTTCATTCTATATATATTTTTCTCCACTTTAGTAAAGTTCATAATATAATAACTTTTTTAAATTTTAACAAAGTTTATGATTTTTAACCAAATTAATTTTCTCTCTCTTTCTATATAAAATTAGTGTCTATAAAAAAAATAAAAAATTACATATCTAAATATATTATATAATAAAACATACTACATTTAATTATGTATTTTTTTATTTTTTAATTTATTTCATACTTTAATAACTTAAGAAATTA
Source organism: Aegle marmelos (assembly GCA_030449875.1). Lineage (NCBI taxonomy): Eukaryota > Viridiplantae > Streptophyta > Magnoliopsida > Sapindales > Rutaceae > Aegle > Aegle marmelos. The sequence goes on from JASUUL010000115.1 coordinate 2,500,295, forward strand.
GATAATAATTTTTTTTATGGTATACGAAATAAAAATCTCACCCGGACATCAGATGCGCGCGACGAGACTCATGTCAAGAATTGATTGACCAAACTGCTTTATAAATCCTGCAATCTGAGCCATAAATTTTTAATATATGTCTCATCACACATCATAACACGGGCAATGATGCGCATGGGATCATGCCTCGTATGTAAAATTCTCGATACAACCTTTTTTTTTTCCTTTGTCAAGTAGGAAATGACGGCATGATAGGAGCATTACCATAATAAGCCAAAGAGAAGGCTGCCGTCGCCATCAAATGCGTTAATGCTCAATTGACTTCACGACCCTACGCCACCGAATGAGTGCTGTACAAGGACATTGATACCAATGCAAAGGAAAATGGACACTTTATGGGCAGCTTTCGGACTTCGGTCATTCTTTCTCCACGAGTTTATCAGTGTCAGATGCCTGATTGCTATCCAGTTCGTTCTTATATCCTGTACATATTAATGTATAAACAGATAAATCTCTTAGGTAAAAAAAAAAAAAAAAATTCTTTGAATTGCTTGTTTCAAAATGAAAACATGGAAAAACCTGAGTGTGTGTGTGTGTGTGTATTTTTTGTTTTCAACCCCATATCCATCAAGATTTGGACTAATTTATAAAAATCAGCCGGCGAGAGATCCCTTAGGACCAAAAGATCATTTCAAATGGGAGCAGTAGTGATTTGATAGTACCGGGACATTCTCATACAATACAAGTCAGCTTAACATGGAGACCACTGACGTTAGCCTCACCCGGCGAAGAAAAAGCACTGGCCGTGTCCACACCACTCATCCCGTCCGTCCCACTTCCTGGTCGGTGATTTTTGAGACGACCGTAGTCCCCGCCTTTGGCTTAAATCAAAATTAACGCCGTCTCTTATCTCACCATTTGAAATTGGCGACGTCGCTTTTTTTACATTTCAAATTTGCCCCCAAAGCTTCATCTTTCGTCTTTAACTTAAAATTAAGAGAAAATTAAAATTATTCTCTAAAATTTTTTTATAAAAACTCAAATTTTTATTCACACTATTATAATATATAAATATTTTCTCGGTGATCAAAAATCTATTGGTGTGTCATTTGTTTTTATCTAAGAACTTATTTTCTTAATAAAAATTTATAGTTTATTTTAATATTTAAGTTTTAATTTATATTTTATATAAATAATTTCAAAAATTATGAAATTTACCGTTTAATAAACGAGTGATACGTTGAATTAGATTCAAGTATTACAATTTTTAATATTATTTTTAATTAATTAATTAATATAAATTAAATATTTGGTTAAATACATGCCACCTCAACACATCATTTACACAGACAGAAATATCAGCTTTCTTTTCCCTTTCACTTTCCCTCTCTGTTAAGGCACTGAAATTTCGCAAAAAACTTCAATTAGGTTTTCCGAGAAAAGATGGCGGAGCATGAAGGGAATCCGGTGGAACTGACAACGGAGAAGGTAAGCGAGAAGATTCACGATCACGATTCCTCGTCATCGTCGTCTTCGGATTCTGATAATGAGGAACCGGCCGCCCAGTCGTCTGTGAAGGCGAAGGTTTATCGTTTATTTGGCAGAGAGCGACCGGTTCACCAGGTTTTCGGTGGTGGAAAGCGTACGAATTCACTCTCATTTTCTTTCCCTTTGAAACTTATTTACATTTACAGACTTAATTGTTAAGATTTAAATAAATTGGTTAAATTTCGTTGGTGTAGTATTTGAATCCTCTGTTTGGTCGATCACTAAAGTGAAGGCATAAAATATCAGGGAAATAAAATGCGGAAAAAATTTTATTTATTAAATTTATTACTCGCTGTTTGGTTGCTGAGAAAACACAAGTTAGAAAAAACAACTAAGATTATATTGATTGACATAATTAAGCTTATTATTTGTTAATGAATATTTTTGTGCGGTTAAACTGAATGATAATGTTGAACAGAAGATCGAAGTTTCTTGATTTTGTCTGTCATATTTACTTTGTAACCATCTAACAAAGACAGATAATAGTCACTCAAAAAAAAAAAAAAAAAGATAGCACTATAGTGTTACTTAAACCCATTGTTTGCTATTCTCTCTGTGTCCCGCTGTATTTGCTGAATTGATTTATTGCAGCTGCTGATGTGTTTTTGTGGAGGAACAAGAAGATTTCGGCAGGTGTACTAGGCGGTGCCACGGCTATCTGGGTCCTTTTCGAGTTGTTTGAATACCACCTGCTTACTTTGGTCAGCCACACCTTAATTCTTGCACTTGCAATCTTGTTCTTGTGGGCCAATGCCCATACCTTCATTAAGAAGTAAGCATTACACTTGTAATTTCAGTGCCTTTAAGCATGTTTGTGTTTTTTTTTTTTTTGCTTGAAAGCCATATTTTTACCTCTACCTTCAACAGATTGATAACATACCACTTCTGTTGTAGGGCCCCACCTCGCATCCCTGAAGTTCATCTTCCTGAGGAGCCATTCCTGCAGATCGCTTCTGCCTTTAGGATCGAACTCAACCATGCTTTTGCAGTATTGCGGAGTATTGCATCTGGAAGAGATTTGAAGAGTTTTCTCATTGTATGCGTATTATCTATCCTTCTAATTTGTCAGCTATTCTCCTTTATATTGAAGCATGAACTCTACTGCTGTTATTGGTGGGAAGGAAAAGAACACTTTATTTGTGATTTATGGGTTGGGGCGTAATTACTTGGTTAAAGGAAGCACAATGTCTAATGTCGACCAATTGCTTAATGTGGGAAGCACTTGCAATAAAGTACCCTTCCGTTTTTGAACCCCCCGCCCCCCCAAAAAAAAATTGTTTTATTTGTATAATTACGAATGCAATGTTTTTATATTTCAGGCTATAGCTGCCTTGTGGGTGCTGTCAGTTGTGGGAAGTTGGTGCAACTTCTTGACCTTGTTTTATATAGGTAATTACATCGGAAGCTCTTTCAGGCTTAATGATTCAATTTTGCATAATATTATGCTGATATCGGATAATATTGATCTGGGAAAACAGCTTTGGTTTTGCTGCACATTGTGCCTGTTCTCTATGAGAAGTATGAGGACAAGATTGATCCCTTTGCTGAGAAGGCAATGATTGAGATAAAAAAGCAATATTCAGTATTTGATGCCAAGGTTTTGTGTAAGATTCCAGTCAAAGCCAAGAGGGTTTAAATCAGTGAAGCTGATTTATTTCTGGTGGGCATTTGGGTAGTTTCTGTGTTTTGCTGGCTGATGATTCTATTCCATAACTTTGGGTTGCCAATTTCCATTGTCTCACTGACCAGCTATTTTCAAGTGTTCTATTTTTTCTTTGCAAGTTGAATTATTTTTGGCATTTTATGGGGGTCAGATCTGAATTGTGGCTTCATTTACATGCACTATGAGTAGCTTGAAGATAGCTCTACAATTCTAGGGGATTATGTCACGGCTGGGTTCTATTTGGTTATAATACCCAGTTTCTTGTACATGGTTTTGTATCTTTCTTTTGGATGATTATGGTGCAGGTAATTTTATGACTCCTAGCAGTTTTGAAATGACGGTGTGAAATGTTTGATGATCGACGCTTGATTGAGTGCCACAAAGATAGCTTTGCACATACAACAGAATCTCAACCTTAGTAATTTAAAACCTCGATTAAATACTTAATTCTTGTCAGTCTCGATTCGAGGTCAAATGTTAAATTATAATTGGATAATATTTATTTAATTAATTAATATTTCTTAATTCAATTGCTATTAATTTGTCCTTGTTTTACCGTAGAAATTTATATGATCTTTTAGGGAAAAAAAATAGTGTGCATCGATTTCTGTGAGGAGAGTGGGTGATAAAAACCAATTCATGTTATGAGTCTGAGGAATTAACCCCTCGTCTTCTTGTCTGAGGCTGGTGTAATAATTTTGCTGGAGCTGGGTTATTTTGTTTTGGGATTTGAGTCCCACATAGACATTGAAAATTTGACACTAGGTGTAATGTTACATGCTTGAGCCTTGAGGAACTTCGCCGTCGATAATTGAAAGTAGGTAATACATAACAGTCTTTCCATGCACGTGTGGCTTAAAGGGCGGGCGTCTGTGCCTTACGCTACCTTGTACTAGTCGTACAACCTTTATTCTCTAATATGCAGGATCCCAGAGGGCGTTTAAGTTACTGTCCTGTTATAATTCTTACGGTCATAGATCTTTCCTTTTGCCAGTAAGGCATAATGGCATATCTAGTTTAAGCAAAATTCATCTTTATTTTCATGTTTTTCAGTTAATTTATCACTAGCTTTAATTTTGTATACAAAAATTATTTCTAAGTTATAATTAGAATCCTCATTTTTTTTTTCTTCCAACTTATCTCACATCAGTAATGTAATCCTACAACCTATGGACAGCTTTAGACAAATTTCATCTTTGTTTAGAAGATAATAATAGTAAGTGAATATCTTTTTAATAATAGTTTAACAAAATAGTAAAGGCAATATAATTTTTCGTCCTTCTCCGCAGCAAAAATTATCAATATATTTTAATTAAATTAGTTGATATTGTTTAATAAGTACAATTTTACATAGTAATTTTACAACATAAGTTTCTCATTAATTATATATTAACTAAAATTACTCTTAAAACATGCACAAATTTTTAAATATTTTTATTTAATTGATCAGTCAAACTTTAATCTTACGAAGACATGGTATTTTAAATTTGAGGTGTGCTTGCACACCCCTCTTTATCTTAAAACAAAATGCTTTTCCTAAACTATAGTTGTAAATATATACCGAGCGCTTTCAGTTGTGCTTTAATGAAGAATATAACGACTCCAAACGAAGCCTTGATATTTTATAGCGAAAACCGCGTACTTCTTTCGTTCAATTTTTCTCCCCTGCCCCTCCAAACAACACCCCCACAACCACACCCCATCCCCCCTCCCCACACCAACGCCGCGCGCCGCCGCCCCCCCGCCCCACCCCAGCGGGGGGCCCGGCGGAGTGCCCCCTCCTTCTCCACTCGGCCTTTGGAAAGCACGGTTGCACTTGTCTCTGAACACGAACGATGAAATTCTGTGTCTTCGATACCTAGGAGAATTATTTTGACACAGTGAAAGCTAGACGCAGGACACACGATGTACTACTCTCTCTATTTAAAATAATCCAACTCAAAGAGTTACATCTGCTAAAGATATGCACCTAACTAAAGGACACCTGTGTAAATTAATATAACTTGATATAAATTACATATAAAATAGCTTCGCATGACTCCAAAATAAAATAGTGTGCCGTCTTCTCAAATAAACTATTAATCAAATTTTCCTTTGCACCTGGGAAGTTTTTTAGTGCTGAACTCCTCGTATACAGACATAAGCTCTCCATAGGAACATCGCTTATTGAGATTTCAAGTATAAAAGAATTGGTCAAAAAAGAGGCTTAACTACAACATTAAAAAAGAATCTATACCTTTGATTTTTTTTTTAATCTTTTTGAAAGGATCTGTACCTTCAATTAATTACACATGTTTCAGTGATCCGGTAGTAGTCTTGAGAGGCGAGAATTGCTCTTTGATGATGAGAGAGGAACTGTTGAGAACTCCAAATCCGAATGTTCCAACTGCCAAAAATTTCCTTGAGAAGACAAGGGATTAAAATTTTGGCCAGGAGATAAAGTTGATCTTGAAGACCCAGGCACTGCAGGGGGGCTAGTCTCTGCAGTAGGTCGACTTCTTCCATGTATATCTTCCTTGGATCTAGCCATATTTTCAGCAGATTCTCTCCTCTCTCTTTCTTCAGTTTCCTTAAGAAGAAAATCAACCCATAGATCTGCAAAGGACTGAAACAAAATGGATTTAATTAAAGATTATGTTTCTGAGGAAGTGTCTGCAAAGAACAGAAATGGATTTATATTGAGAATTTGGTTATAAGGCGGTGTGAAAGGCACAAATAAATTGGATTCAGATTACAAATTAAGTCTGGAGGTTTCAAATCCTGGAAAATAAAGATAGCGGATGGGAACTAGTACAGAATAGCATGCAAACATAGAATGATTCCCAAGAGAGACAAGCCAATCTCGGGCAACCTACTAAAAACTTGCCACAAAATAAATTAAAGCAAACCCCATTGAAGGCATATTCACAAAGAATAAGAGAGTTTGAACCTGATTTTCAGATGCCATTTTTGCATTTGCATCTGCTTGAGTTCCTCCTATGATTCCACCAACTAGACGACCAGGTAGACCCAAAACTCCACGAACAACACCTTTGCCTGCCCCTTGTTGAGCCATGCCTATTCTCTGCTTGTCTTCATCAGAAAATCCCAGCATACGAACCATAAGATCCAGAACCTGAAAGACAGACACAAATCATAAAGCTAGAAATAAAATCTACCTGAGTTGAGCCCATCTTAATCACAAATTTATTTGCATGAAGAAAAAGGAAGGAGAGAGGATTTCTTCAGTAAATGTATTTATCAGAATACTTCAGTAATCATTCTAAGAAGCCTTTATACCTCTTTACTGTGGTTTCTCTGGAAGTAGGTGACTAGTAACTTTATCACGATGCGCCTGCCAACAGAGCCAACAAGATTAGAGTTTTGCAATATTGCAAGATATTTAAGAGACAGTAAAGGTAGAAGTTCTGATAGTGGTATTATGATTATCATCCAATCAAAGGGCTCTTGGACTCCTATCCGGTTGACTCTAAAGAGCCGAGAAACATTTCAAAGTAAAGAAACTGTCAATTTGCAGGACTTGCAATGACTGATCCTCCAATGGTTGCGAATATAACATGATAAGAATTGAATACATGAAACCGAAGAACAATACGAGCAATGTCTCAAGACATTGCTATCATCCAAGTCTATATTAACAAGAAATTTCTTCCAATTTATAGACTTTGAAACAAAGAGAGACAGAGCATATGGCTATGTGGCTGCAGCAACAAAGCCATTAGAAGAAAGAAGGTTTTCCTGTATAGCAAAGAACAAACAATCTTGATAAGATCCCATAAACCATGCTTGCAACAAGAAATTTTATATAAACAACCTATTTTTATTTCCTGACAGCAAATACAAAGGCGGGTAGAACAAATGCTATTCTCATAATAGGTCTCAGTCATGTAAATAAACCCAACACCTAAAAGATAACTGAATAATTATAAGTTTTAGAAGGCTAACCTGTCTACAAGAAAATCCGAATCCACTGACATTCTGTTAAGCCTCGTCATACTTTGTTCAACAGCACGGCGTAGTTTTGCATTATCTTCCTCAAGCTTGTTTACCCTACCCTTGCCTTCTGCCAGTATCTTTTCAGCATGTGAAAGCTTAGCCAAAATTTCTTCCTTCTCGCTCCTCAATACTTCTGCTTGTTGATCTGCATTCTGGTGGAAGAATAGAACATAAAAAATATGAAATAAAATGACTTTAATCCAGGTTACCAATGAATATAAGTAATCATTGTAGAAACAAATATTATCAAAAGATTTCCTTGAGTCTCTCAATATTCATGGTAGTGGATGCATTAGGAACCTAAGATGAGAATGTTAACTACCTCAAACAACAAGGTATGAGACTAAACATCTATCCAACATCTATCCAGTACTAGTAAAACTACTGTCAGAAGCACCAAAGCAATAGATGCGATCAAACTAATCTAGGTCCCTCACTTAACTGAAAAAGTGCACAAACTACCAATAAAAGAAAAACACGGCTAAATTTTATCTGAAAGAGTCTGTTAAGGGTCCAGTTTATGCGTGTCTTAAGAATTGTTGTCTCATACTAAGAGCTAAAGATAGTTAACCCCACCCATGCTAGCGTTCCCAAGCCATTACAACATATCCATGTAGCTGAGTACGACTACCGTGGAATTCACTGTTAGTTGAGTTGATATTTTATGCTCTTTGCTTGGTTGTGTATTTTTCATTTTCCTTGCCTCATATGTTTGTCGTTATAGACACCTCCAAAATGACTTCCCCTTCTGTGCACTTTTTACATTTACACAGGACCTATCTCTGAAGATAACTTTAATATACAAGCTTAACAAACAAGATAATATGGATACAGATGTTTTCACTCCTTCAAGTCACTAGGAAATCATGAGGATTTCATCGACCATAAGAAAAACATTACATGAGCTATCCTTTGTGAAAAAATAAGGTAAGTCAGTAAATTAATTGTAAAGATGACAAAGGAATATCAAATCACAATAGGATGAAAGAAACGAGCATGGATCATACTTTCAAATACTCGGAAAGTTTAGCTGATTCTTCTCTTGCCAAAGCCAACTCACGCTCCAAATGTCCCTATGCATAAGAACAATATTACTAACATAAATTCAAATTATCTCAATTATGGAAAGCCCTAGCACAATAAACAATTAATGTTTGTTTACCTTAGCTTCAATTTCAGCAAAATACTGGCCAAGAGCAGTTTGAAGATTCAGAAGTTCAACATTTTTAGCTTCTATTGTCCTCATATAGTTTGCAAGTTTACTGTTCAGATCATCAATCATTTCCTTAGACTTCTGAAGTTCGTTGTGGTTCATCATCTTGAATTCTTCCTGCTTTGCAAGAGTCTGTTTCAGAACATTTTCCAAATGTAATATTTGAGCCCTTTGATATTCATTATTCTCACGAAGCTCTTCAATGATCTTACTGTCCTCATCCATTTTTTCTGATTCTTCCTGTGCCTGACCAATAGTGCAGCAAGAGAAACCATCTTTAATTTTGACTGCAGAAAGTTTAAAAGACAACTTTTACTAAAAAGTACTAAAGAACAAAGAGAGAATTTGAATCTACAAGAGCTTTAGCAAGCAACATCAAATTTAATAACAAACTAAGACCTTGGCATCCAGACCATAAAACTTTCTTTAGACAGTGTTATGTATTGAAATAATCACAAAAACAAAAGGGTTAAAAGACACAATCGATGAAACATATATGACTCAAAACAATTGAAGAGACACCATATGAATATATCAAATTGCACATAAGAAAGAGGCAAGGTAGGTTTTATTTGTCCAGAAACTCCTTTACCACAGCATTTACACTGTCAATCAATACAACTGCACAGATAATTAGAATCTCTTGTATGTTAGCTTCAATTTTAATTAGGAATCAACATGAATCTTCCAGTCCTTTCATCGTTATAAGTGGTCCAATGTTCTTATACAGCTATGCATTTTCATTACAGAAATATAAGCATATGATCATAAGGAAGTACTCTACTCTGAAGCATAACAAAAACGGAAGCTGAAATATATTCAAATATAAAATAAATGAATTTATAAACACAAGCTACTTGAAACAACCTTTTCTATCAGATGCTGCTTAAGACGGGTTAATTCCTGCAATGCTTTGTCCCTTTCAGAGCATGTTTCCTTCAAGTCTTTCTCCAATTTATGCAAAGATTGCTCCATTTCTTCTTTTCCTGGAAAACTTTCTGATGATACCATCTTCTGGGGAAAATGTAACATCATGTACAACAAGGTAACACAACATTAATGTACGGTGGGGTCACCAGGCATAGGCAAGGAATAGTTGACCTAACAAGTAAATGAAGTTGTATAAAGGACAAGTGAGCATGCACTGATGCACACACATATGAGATACAGAACTTACCCCATATAATCTACTTGGATACTCTGAAGCATCTGGAAAGATTTTTTCATCGGATGATTTCCTGTTCTTTTCCAAAGCAGCCACAAGTTCAGTTTTCTCCATCTATAGATTTAAGTAAAAGGTCAGTGTCACACAAGCAGAATAAATTTCTGAGCAAATTCTGAAAGTACAAAATTATTAACCTTAAGACTATTATTTTCCTTCTCTAGAGTTGCAACTACTCTTTTCAAATTCTCCACGACATCATTTGCATCTTCATCCTCTCTTCTATTTAACTCCCTTTGCAGTCGTCTTAATTCTGATAATTTTCCATTCAATTCTTTGCGCATTTCGCTGATTTCGATAGAAGTCTGCCAAAAGAGAACAAAATATGCTAAGCCAGAAAGCACACAAGTAAAAGTGCACGATATTCCTATATATAAATCACCCTGTCACAGCTGCTATAACTCACTCTATCCTTATCCATTTTGAGTGACTTGAGCTCATCCTGGAAAGATTCATTCAGCCTCTGTTCCTCTGAAAATAGAAAAAAATAAAGAAAATAATTGTAAGAAAGTGCAATGTTGGGAACTGTAGAAATAACAGTTACTAGCTGGCTACAATTATTAAACAGCTGTTAATTAGCTATTATTAGTGGTTGAGTGTCACTAGGCGGTTAGATTAAATTAATAGTGGGGTGGTAGTAGTTAGATTAATCTCTCTGTGTGTGTGTGTGTGTGTGTGTGCACCTTTGTGTAATTACTGTAAATGAGATAAGCCCTCTTCATGGTATCACAGCTTAGATTTTCTGCCTAGAGTTACTCACTGCCTTCATAGCCATTTTCTTCTCCAGACTTAATTGCCACATTTTGTTGGGATTTATTGCCAACTTATTCTTCCTGAAATCATGTCAGGAATGGCTAAAGCTGATACATTTTTCAACCCTATCCATGCTAAGAACTCCACATTAGAGATTACCACCACCAAACTTGATCGAATAAATTCATAGAGTGGTCTCAGTAAGTGAAAATCTTCCTGAAAAGCAAAGGGAAGTTTATATATGTGAAGAATCCCAAATTTTAGACATGGGATGTTGGGAATTACATAGTCATGTCTTGGTTACTTAACTCCATGGAACCCCGAATCAAGAAAACCCATAAACTGCTTCCTAAAGCCGAAGAGGTTTGGCATGCTGTGAAGAAAACATATTCCCAAGTTGGTTTGGTACAGATATTTCAAATTAAGACAAAGATTTATATCACAAACGATGGGTCCATGAATATCACTACAAGACTCTCAAAAGGTTGTTAACTGAATTGGATTTGTACCAGAATGTGAAGCTGCAATGTTCTGAAGATGAAAAGACAATAAGCGATCTTATGGAAACAGAACATGTCATATGGTTTCTATAAGGACTTAAGTCAGCATATGAGCAAGCAAGGGATTGAGTCCTCAGGACTAATCCTCCACCTGATCTTGATGGAGCACTCGCTATCATTAGAAGAGAGGAGAGCAACAAAGAACTGGTGGGCACTAAAAACCATAGTTTTGATAATCAAAGACCTATGAAGAAACCGATAACCTTGTTTCCATACCTGGCATCAAATCTTTACCACCGAAGGAATTTGATCTGTTTCATATGCTCTTGTTTAACGCCATTCACAGAGTAAACTTTATCTTAGAACTGTAAAGTGTGTTTTTCTAGGCTACTCCCCAACCAAAAATGGGTACAAATGTTATCATCCTCTTACAAAGAAGACATATGTTACCACGGATGGACCTTTGCGGAAAATCAATATTACTTTATTAAGACCTTACTTCAGGGGGAACAACCTAACAGAGGAGGAAATAGGTGGGGTTGGGATGTGGAGGACATTGTGCAGGCAATTAACAAACCGAACATGGAGTCAGCTATTGAGGAATCAGAAGTAACAGCCACTCAGGATACTACCACAAAGGACCATCCAAACATGGAGTCAGACACTGACGAATCAGAAGGAACAGAAGTTAGAGGTCCTCCTACAAAGGACTCTCCTTCAGCCTTCAATCTGAGACCACTATTCGGCGTGGCCATTCCAACCAATCAAGTGTGTACTATTCCACCAAAAACAGCCTCTCCACTGACAACAAGTGCAGAGGTAGATATTAAGGTTCAGAGAACACCCACTCTAAGAACGTATTCCAGGAGGAGGACTGTCACCGCTTCTCATGCTCCAATTGTTAGCCTTGAATGAGGTAATGAAAATAATGCTTCGGTTCTCATTCCTCTTTCTCTTCCTCAAGATGATATTGAATTACCTATTGCTCTCCGAGTTGTACCCAACACCCTATGTCTCCTTTTGTGTCTTTGCAGAACCTTTCTCCTCAATATAGGGCTTTGCTCACATCATTGTTGTCCCAAAGAGTTCCTACATCTGTTCAGAAGGCCTTAACATCAAAGCCATGGAAAGAGGCAATGAATGATGAATTAAAAGCCTTGAAGAAAAACCAAAATGGCAGATTGTGGACTTTTCCAATGATAAATTGGCTGCAAGTGGATTTATACCATAAAATACAATGCTGAACAGCATTGGACAAACCAAACCAAGAGTCATTGCGAAAGAAAACACAGACTCATGGAATAGACTATTATGAGGTGTTTGCACCTGTGGGGCAGATTAACACAATCCGAACTTTTTTGTCCTTGGCAGCAATGAAAGAATGACCGTTGTACCAACTAAATGTGAAGAATGCATTTCTCCACAGAGAATTGGAAGAAGTCTACATGGATATTCCACCAGTATATTGGGAGAACTTGAGAGTGAACAAAGTGTGCAAGTTGAAAAGGTCCCTCCACGGTTTGAAGCCGTGACCGTGAGCATAGTTTGGGAGGTTTACTAGAGCTATGAGAAATTGGGGCTACTTCCAAAGTCAAGATGACCACACTCTTTTCATTAAGAATTCAATAAAGAGGGAATTACAGCTTTTATGGGGTATGTAGACAATATCATTCCGATGAGTGATTATCATGAAGAAATAACTTGTTTGAAAGCCCATCTAGCAAACGAATTTGAAATTAAAGATCTTGGAAACTTGAGACATTTCTTGGAAATTGAGTGGAATCTACATCTCTCAACAGAAATATACCCAAGATCTATTACAAGAAGTCAGCTTGGTTGGCTGTCAACCCAATTCATACTCTAATTGAAGCCTATCATTGACTTGGAGAACTGATAGAGGGAGAAGAACTGTGGACAGAAGAGAATATCAGAGAATGGGGAGCAAACTTATCTACGTATCTCACATAAGGCTGGACATTGCCTATGCCATGAGTATAATTAGTCTATTTATGCTTGCCCCGCTAAAGCCCAACCTTGAAGTTGTCTATAGGATTTTCAGGTATTTGAAGGGATAACCAAGTATAGGCCTTCTATTTCAGAAGGGAGAAGAACTTAAACTAGAAGCTTACAAAAACGCGGATTGGACTGGTTCTAAGACAGACCAAAGGTCAACTATCGGGTATTGTACATTCAAGCGAGGAATCCTAGTTACTTGGAGAAGCAAGAAACAACCTGTGGTATATGTAAGTTATTGCAATTCTATCTGATTTGATAGTCAAGACAGACAGTCCTATGATGCTTTATTTTGATAACAAGGCCAATCGTAATGGTCACAACACTGTTCAACATGACCAGACTAAGCATGCTGAAATTGATAGACACTTCATCAAAGGAAAACTTGATTCAGAGCAAATTTGTGTTCCATGTGTTTCTTCCAAGAGTCAACTAGCAGATGTGCTTACAACCGGACTACCCACAAATCAAGAAGCTATCTTCTCATCAGCTCTAGGACGAGTGCTGGAAAGTACTCTGTGAGGAACTGTACAAATAAAAGCTATTAACTGGCTACAATTAGTAAACAGCTGTTAGTTAGCTATTATTACTGGTTGAGTGTCAGTTGATAGTGGTTAGATCAATTAAAGTTGGTTTAATTACTATAAATGAGATATGCGTAGAAATAAAATGCCTTTTCTCTTCAATATTTTTTTTCCTTTGAAGAAGTTGCACGCTTAAAGCAATCCAAAAAAAGCATTCAGGGCAGTGGTTTCTTTTTCATTCCATACTGTCAACATTTTATCCTCCTTGCAGAAATATACCTTGTAAATTTAACTGTACATTAGCGAACTTATTGCGTTGTTGTTCAAGCTCCAACCTAAGTTGTCTTGTTTGTGACTCATGAGCTGCTCGTTCTGCGGCCAGGGTCCTGTTTTTCTCTTCCAGCAAATCTGCAAGCTCCTAGAAGGCATTCATATATCCATTCTCAAGTTCATTCACCAGAAAAAATAGAAAAGGGAAAAACAGAAGAAAAGTAAAGAATTATAAGAACACAGAAGTTAATTGAAATGCACTCAAAGAGAAAGAAAAAAAGGGTCAAAATCAGCAAAAGCAAGTCTTTTTATAAAAGAAAGCACCAAATTTGTAATAATTAAATTATTAAGGGTAAATGCTCATTTAATCCCTATAGTTTGAATTAAGTACCCCTGTGGTCTCTGTATTTCAAAAAGTACCTCAAAATACCCCTACAGTTAAAAAATGTTACCTTCTTTTTCTTTTCTTTTACAATAATAACTTTCAACAATATACTTGACATTAATTAATTTATCCATTAACAAGTTAATTAGCAAAATAACTGATAATTATTTATTAGTAAATTAACCAATAAATATCAGTGTGAAAGAACTAGTATTTTGTGTACTTTAATTATTTGAAAATAGGTTAATATTAGCAATCTTAAAGCAATACTTAATATCCTTACAGCAATCTTACCGATAATCATTTTGTAAAAAAAATTAATTTACCAAATTAACCCTAAGAGTAAAATAATAATATAAAGATTTTGCATAAATTCTTAAGTTAATCTTAAGGTTAATTTGAGAAATTATCATTTTTTTTCCTTTTTATCAATATACCCAAGAATATGTTGCAAGTATTATTGTAAAAAGAAAGAAAATCTACAGGTAGAAGTGTAATATACTTTAACAATAGGAGTGTCTTGAAGTATCTTTTTAAATATATGGACTAAATGGACACTTAAGCTAAAATATAAGAACTAAACGGGCATTTACCCAATTAATAAATTTTTAGAAACATTCATATCAAGATCAAACCCTAAAATATGAAGCAGGAGAGGCATAGGATTTAACAAAGATATTCTTCCTCTAAGGTAAACAAAAACCAAAATCCCATTACCTTTTCTTTCCCTTCCATCTTGCTACTTTGTACAACTTCAGTTTGTAAAGCAAGTGAGCCATTGCTCACTCCGTCTTGTTTAGAGAAACCATTCTGCAATTGATTTCCAGGGTGGCGGTTTTTTACTTGAGCTGTAAGTTTATGCTGTCTACTTGGTGATAGATCACCACTACCCTATACAAATTAAACTTTTTCAGGATATACTCAAGAGCTTATCAAAAGCTACTTTTCTCATTACAAAAAGATAGCATGATGTTTCAACTCTGAAACAGGAAAATCGTATTTAAAAGCAGACAACATACACAACAACAAACAAAGTGGTCGATTGTCAGAGGAAAAAGGAAATTAATCATCTTTAGCATAAAGTTCATCTGATGATAAAATACACTACCCAAGTATTCCAGTCAACATATTACATAATGGATTAAACGTAATGGATTAGAAAATGTGATGAAGTCATGGGATTCTGACCGCGAGGCCATCCACGCCAACCATTAAATTTTCATATGCACCTTTGAAATTTTTTGCCAACTAGCTTTCACTTAGATTCTCACAATAGCTTAATATAAAAACTAAGCATAGCCACTCCCCTAAGCGTTAGGATTCTGAGACTTCATATGAGAAATCCTAGAACAATAGGAAACTTCAAAAGTCATGTACCTTTTAAGTCACTGAATTTGTTCATCCCTAGGTTTCTGAAGAACTAAGCTAATTGAAGGCCAAAGTATATAGCCAGAAAATTAATAATGAAGCAGGCAACAGAAGGTCATATAACATGGCCTGATAATCATGTGCCAAGATGCATTGCACGGTGTAGCCATACTAATCTGTGAATCATAATTTGTGCAAGATAACTGCAGTGCAAAATAGCATCAGAAATGGTACACTTGATAAATGTGACCAAAGCATATTAACAACCACGTTCAAGTAAACATTTCAAATTCAAGCATTATGACCTAAAAAAAGCACAATAAGAACTACAGAAAAACATAAATTAAGAATTACAGCAAAACATAAAAACACAAAAATAACATTAAAAATCTGACATGATGAATTTAAATGAGATCTGAGCAACTACCTTAGGAAAGTCAATGCCATTACTTGATGCTATCGAATTTCCATTTCTAAATGCATTCAGAGCAGCATTCGTTGCATCAAGATTTTGCTTTAGCAAGCCATATTCTCCATTTAATCTGGAAATCTGTTCCTGCAAATGGCAATTATGGGAGGAAGGAGAATGTTATCAGGGAAATCAAAATTCCAGTAGTCAAAGAGCCTAAAATTAGAGCTACTTACTGATCAGAAGGGGCGGGGGCAGGAGGGGGGGGGGTGGTGTTGGGGGAATATAACTAAGAAATTAGGTAGAAGAACTGTCTTCCTTTTGCATGGAATCTAAGTCAGTTTCAGAATCAGTTTAGTAATCTTCAAATAGAAAAGGCAAGGCGGACAGACAGAACAACTCGGGGAGGTATAGATAAAAGCTAAAGTAGGGAAGAATACTTTTCATTTAAAAGAATTAATCCCCAGAAAACTAACACATGGAATAGCTGTCCATCCCAATGGCTCACAGTGCATAACCATAACCTCATGTAGGATAATGCCAAAGATGTAGACTGATATATCCAAAAGATTAGATGCTATGCCTTATAAGCTGCTAGTTTCAGCCATTTGTTACAGTGTTATTTATCAATATTGTTGGACGTAATGTACTACTAACTTCAAACAAAAAACAAGAAAAGAGTCAGCAGAGTACCTCTTTCTCTTTTAACAAGGCCGCATAATTAACTGATAATGCTTTAATTTCCGCCTCGGATTCTTGAAGCCTCTTAATTTCTGCTTTATATCGTTCAATCTACAAGAATTGGAAGAAAAAAAATAAAAGCAAAAAGCAGCCAGGAGAATTTACAAAACATTCAAAATTTCAAGGATTCACGACCATAGAAATCAAAAACACAAACATAATCTTGTTATAACAAATTAGGGCATAAATTTTAATTATACCTCAGGATCATGCGGTGATTCGATACCATTTGATACTGGAGACCATGCAACGGACTTTGCATTGGCAAACCTGTGAGAATTTCTACGATCAGAGACCGACATGTCGTCTCCATTGCGTGAACCGTAGATCTTGAGCTCTTCTCCATCGTCGTCGTGGTGCACATCAAGTGCGATCTTGTTTAGGTTTTCCTTATAACTCGCAAGGGTGCCCCTCATCCTTCACTCCGAATCCAAATTGAAAGAGAGAGATTAAAAGAACTTTAGATTTAAATTTACCCTCGAGATTTATTAATTTTGGCGGACAAACTTGTCGGTGAAGTTTTTATATGTATAGATCTGAGATTGAAACAGCAAACGATTTGTTTTCTTGTAATTATTAATTAAATGTAATTACGGTACTTGGTTTTAGAACACCTCAGTGAAAGAACGAGATCAACCTTTTTGGATTCTGAAGCGGGTAGGGTACATCAATAACGGCCCGTTACAACTTACAACTTCAATTTATCAGTAAGCCGAAAATTTACGGTAACACATTTGTTGTCCGGTATGCCGGTTCGTGTCGGTCCTCTTTGTTTTACCTTTACTATACAAAACATGGTTCTTTTTTCATTCCCTTACTTGGGTTTTTGGACCTGTGAGCCTGCAACCGAGAGGCCCAATAATCAGTTAGAATTCATCCAACGGTCCAGGACACCAGGATGTCGAACACCTCCACTATATAAGGACAAGCTGCACATCATTTGTCTGATTGAAAATTGGTAGGGTTTCTAGGTTTTTTTTTTTTCTCTCTCCTAATATTTTGTTTATAATTGCCTCTGTTTTGCTTTTCCATTTATTTGTCTCTTTACGGAAGTAGATGCGATGAAGATTATAGAAAAGAGTACATTCGCGAGTATGGATGGATCATCATCCATTCCTCAACAGTGAGGCTCTCTGTTTTGGTTCGTATTCGCTGAGCATCTTGTACACCTTTCGTAAATCTAGAATTCTATTGAAACATTTGCTAGTGTTCGGGAAAACGAAGGGGCCTATGGAGGGAGTGCTTAATGAATGCACTTTTATCCAAGTTTGCCTTCGGAAATTGGTGCCGAAAGTCGATCATCCGAATCCGAAGTCTATTTCAGACGTTTTTTTTCGGTTCGGTTCATTTTCGGATCCGATTTTCGTACAATCTTTCTCATAATTTGAAAGCTTGTAAATGTCTAGTTAATTTTACTTTCGCAAGCGAAGGGCCCAGCAGGGAGGTGATAACTCTGAAAATGAGATCTCTC
The DNA here is from genome assembly GCA_030449875.1 of Aegle marmelos. Lineage (NCBI taxonomy): Eukaryota > Viridiplantae > Streptophyta > Magnoliopsida > Sapindales > Rutaceae > Aegle > Aegle marmelos. The sequence goes on from JASUUL010000115.1 coordinate 2,518,371, forward strand.
TAACAATTTAGACAAACCCTTCGCAGATTGATTCGCCGAACTGTAGGATGCCCTCAACTTCTCAATTTTTGGAGCATCCGGAACCCTCGGCTACATGTTTTTGTTCTTTTTTTCTTGAAGCTTGTTTCACCACCTTATTTTGACTTGATTATCGTTTTTGAGACATTTTAGTGGGCCTACACAAATTAAATAAAAAAAACATAGGAGTGGAGTTCATTGCCGCGGGTTAATTAAGAACTTAATAAACTACGTCAATCAATCATTATGGAAAGGGAAAAGAAACATGGAACCATAACACGGCTGGCAAATACTGTGGCAATCCGGACATCTATGCTAGCGTCGTCGGCGTATCGGATTTTGAGGACTGGTTGGGGATTAGAAATCTTAATATTTAAAATTTAAAAAGATATAAAAATTTTAATTATTTAAATAAAACTGAGGTAATACATTTAAAGTTTTAAATTATAAGAAAATCTGGTTTGATTAGATTTAGAAAATTAACTAAAATTATGACATTAAATCAATGCAAAAACTGAAAGTTGAAAGGTTAGTAAAATGTCCACCTTTAATTTAAATTGCTTTCTTTTTAATTAGGACAAAATAGACATAATTAAAAAAATAAAAATAAAAATATTTTATTCCAATAGTACTGTTAGGCGGATACGATCAGTCATTGGTGCATGGGCCAAATAGTATACTGTTGAAACCAACGGGATTATCGCAATCGAGGTTCCTCTGATTACCACAACTGAAATGATGACATATGCTATGCACTGATCTACGAAATCAAGCGTAAATATGATTTTACCAGACCCCAGTTACATTTCTGTACAACAATATAACGTTTAGAACCAGGTCGATTAAGTCTGACCTCAGCAATACCATCCGAGAGACACGAGCAGAAGGCAACTCCAGTTGATGACAGACTGACAGTTAGGCATCATTTAGGCATCAGTAAGTAAGACGCCCATATCTCATCTGATGGTGGTGGCGGCTGAACCCAATGCCCAGGAATGCGACTGCAACCAAGTTGCAAAGCACAGAACAGAATTAGACAAAACAATGTAAATTTTACAAAACTTGCAAGTTGCCTATAGCCTATTTCACCTCCTTATGTTGCTAAAAGGATATGTTGGTTTACCCCCGAATAAAAATGATATTTCGATGCGAAAGTAGAAAAAGACTTAACATCTTACCTTCCTCCTGGTCTGATATATGCATCCCATGTTCTTCGAACCTGCAAGAAAAGTGCAACATCAGCTTAAGACTACATGCTCCCAATCATCATAACAATCCTAGGGTATATGCAAGTGTCAGCTAATGTAAGGCCATTTGAGGCTCAGTAAATTAAACTAGTGCCTCTCCGGCTCACAGAATTAAAAAATGGCTTCCAAATTTGTGGCCAGCAGCATATTGCCTGCAAGGAGCACCTATGAGGGCAGATTTCAAAGAAAATAGTTGGCAGTACCCCAATGAGCGTGCCAATGTCAGTATTGCTGCCATGATAGTAGTGATAGAATTCCATCGGTAAGTTTGACACATGATCATACACCCCGGCATAACCATGCCTCTCAGATACTTTGTCAGCGTTATCACTTGTCTCCCTTAGGTATTTGCTCTTCGATGCTCCGTCCTCATTTTCCTTTATTACAGCATCAATACAGCTTCCACCTTTTAACAAGGGTTCAGAATTCTGAATGGCTTTTCTAGATTCCTCTGCAGTTGCAATGGCATCCCTAGCAGCTTCTGTATCTGCTGCTGCCAAGGCTTGGCGCTCTTCTTCCTCAACTGCAGCTCGAACTCTTTCAAGAAATTTGTCATCCTCATCCGGCAGAAAATGACCTGTATAATTTTACAACCACCAAAATCTTGAGTCTCATTTACAATAAGATGGGCCATTTATTTTTAAATGAAATAAAAGGAAGGTTTACAACACAGAGATGAAAAGTTGATAGGCAAGAAAACCATCAGTGGTTTCTATCCTGTCAGTTTAAATAATTGTCACAGGCATTTTGTAATGATCAATGATTGTTAAGTTTAACTTTAGTATGTAAAATATGCTTAATCTTAAGCTGCAAAAAGAAAAAGAACTATGTTGTTCCTTTGTTATCAGAAAAATCAGTTATGACAGAAAAATTGTACTGTTAATCTGTTGCAAGATAGGCGTGCATCATAAAAAGTATATGGCTCTTCTTGTTATCATAAATAGTAGTTGTAACAAAAGAAATATGCAAATTGAACCAGTAGTGTGCTCAATCAAACTTCACCACTGGTCAAGCACAGTGTGTAAAAAGCATAACAAAACTTTTATTCAGCACACCTTGTTTCTTCAATTTTTGGATCCTGATGGACCGCAATTCTTGCAACTTCTCCTCAATCAGAACCAGCTCGAGCTGAAATATAAAACATTGCATATGAATGGAAAACCCAAGGGCAACAGAAAGAAAAGGCTAAATGACTAGTCTGCAGACCAAAGCTTTGCAGTATAACCAATTATATTTTCCAAAGATCATCACTATAAAAGAGATGTCTGTCATATAAAACCATACAAGCCGACAGGGTCAAAAAGAACACTTGACATAAGAACTAATCTAACTGAAGGTCCAACTTATAAAAAGCATAGCACAATAAATAAGTCTTTCCAATTACGATAATGATGCATAGAAAAGTAGCAAACAAGCTGACAGTTATTGAACGTAGAAGTTAATGTCATACTTATACCATCAACTCTTACCTACCTCAGATTCTAGTTTCTTTTTCTCCTCTCTAGCTTTAAGCTTCGCAATTTCATTCATCTTTTCAACCTGAAAGGCCACACGCTCAGTTACTAAATTAACACTCAGCTAGGACTGAAACAGGATAGGGTGAAAAAAAATCATTAAAGAGTGGAAGTGGCTAATCTCGGTAGTGCATGAACTACTGGAGACTGACATAAACCAAATAGAAATACCAAGATTCCCAGTTTCCATGTGGTTTAGTATGGCTTGATGATTTTGACAAGTTCAAGCCAACATTACACTGGAAATTTCATAGAGGATTCCTCAACGAGCACCATCCCAGGACAGGGATAAACTGAAACCTTTATAGGTAGGCTTCATCCATTTTAGAAAATCATAAAATCCTCTTGGAGTTCTTAGTATCCAATGGACAATAATGTTACCTTCTGCTTTGCCATATCCTTGGCAATCTCCCTAGCCCTCCACTCATCGGCTTCTCGATCAGCTTGTTTGAATCGTTCATGCTTCTAAATTTCAAAATAACAGAAGTTAAAAACAGATAAAACAAGAACTCTTCATCATATGTCAAGAAGAGAGCACAACTAATTAGAACAAACATAGAAAAAGCGACCTTGGCGAGCATTTCTGCAACGCCTCTCCTTTTTCTTTTCCTCCACAGTCTATTTCGTTTGGACTTGTGTGCTTTATTAACCAATCTAATAGCAGCTGATTTTTCCTCCCATGAAGTTGTTTCACCTGCAACAAATCTAAAAGGCTCCAGTTGAACTCTTAATTTTCCCATTAAAGAGTTTGCAGCTTCGACCGAAAGGCTTATTTGGGATTCCAAATCAATCCTTCTATCTTCTAAGTATTTCAAAAACCCAGAAACAGAATGATCACTTGAACAATTGCCGACGGATTCCACAGACCCTTTATTATCTTTCATAACCATCAACATCTGCAGTTCTTTCCGCCTGTTTAAGTTCATAATTCGATTAAAACCAATTTGTAAAACAAGACAGGCTAATTACCATAAAATAGAAACACACAAGTACAAATAGTACATCCATACATTGCTTTAGCGAGATTAAGAGTTGCTTGCAATTCTTTCAGCTGACTGCAAATGTTTCTGGTCTCCCAAAAAGCACTTGACCTCGGCGGGTCTGGCGGTAAGAAAGGGAACCAGTGAGGAGGAGGCGGCGGCGGCGATTGATAAGAGATTGTATTCATTTTTGTTAATGACAATAAATGACAAAACAATTGCCACGTTAACCTATTGAAAAAAAAAAAAAAACAGCGCTATTTACACGATTTCTTGTTGATTAACCTAATACAGATTTAGCTTCCGATCACTTGAAGGTTCAGGGAATCGAGCGAAAATGAGAAAACTTATCAATTTCATTACCATTAAGGCCCCCACAGTTGCCACCGTTGGCTTTCAGGAGGGAAGAAGGAACTTTATAACAAAGATACCGTTGGCTTGAAAGCAACAATGTCAGGATGGCCGAGTGGTCTAAGGCGCCAGACTCAAGTTCTGGTCTTCGAAAGAGGGCGTGGGTTCAAATCCCACTTCTGACAAGTTTTTGAACCCCATCAAGAAGCGTGGCCATGTTTACCTGGGTTAATCTTCTAAGAGTTGAGCCCTATCTAGAAGCTGCGTCGATATGTTCATATGTTATCCTCGTCGGCTCATCCCGTGTTCAATATTCAAGAACTTACAATTGCAATTAGTTTTGGCTGACCTTTAATAGTCGTCTAATTAGCCACGTAAATCGGCTAAGAAATTAAATCTTAATTCCACATGAAAAAAAAATGTGAATTTTTTAATTAAGTTTATTTAATAATCATATTAATTTTCACGATCCCAATCCATTTATTAGTGTTAAATTCATGTAAATAAACAAGTTATCTCAAATTTTACCCATTATACTTCCTTTAATACCAAATGTACCATATTCTTCATAAACATCATATATGCCTATTTTTTTTTTCAATATTCTCACTACTAAAATAAAATTGTTTTATTTTTTATAGTCTTTCTCTTAGGGCTGGACAAAACCGAAATGAACCCCAAAAAAAAAAAAAATAGTTTAGCTTAATTTTTTTCTAGTTTCAATTTATTACTTTTTTATTTAAAAAGTCAATTAACCCAACTAGCATAAGCCTATAGGCCAAAAGTTCGAACTGCATAGATTGGGCATAGATATGGGTCAAAAAATATAAAAGTCGCATATATTAAATTCTAGATAAAGGCTTAAGAAATAAGTCTGGATTTCTTAATTTATAAATAAAAATATACTAAATCAAAAAACTCAAAATATTACATAAATATGATTTTTATATTAGTATTTGTAATTTATTATGTTGTATATTAAATTAAAAAACTCATAATTTTATATTTATATTTTATTATTTGTTATGTTGTGTTATTAATATTTTATATATGAAACTATTATTCTATTATGTGTTGAATAATTATCTTTAATTAAATTAATTTATTTTATTAAAATTTTATTTTAAAATTAATAAAAATTCAATCCAGCCTATTTAAATTTAAATAAAATTTTAAAAGGTCTAAATTGATTCTCAATAACTTGGTCTTGGGCTTGAAAAAGTTTAGCCGGAGCCCTAAATATAGCAAATTAAAGGGCTGAGCTTGGCTTGAGCTTGAACAAAAGCCAGTAAACTAAAATAAAATCTCTTGTTATTATATGATGAGTCGGATTTGAGTCCCACTCTAGTATGAGCTACAGACTTCACGGCCATAAGGCAATACTAGAAAGTTACACGCGATTTTGGTCTCTTGCATGCTGTTTTGTAAATTACACATTGTTTCTTGTGAGAATGTTTGCCTAATGGCTCAAGGCTATTTCGCATACCTCTCGGCCAGCTACAAAAATGAGGTGCGCGATGACACATCCATGACTCACAAAGGCATGAAATTTTGTAGATGGGTTACTAGCACTATGACATTAAAAAAATAAAAAAAATAAAAAAAAACACGCATGCACACACACGCGATGCAAAACAACACCAAGGAGAAAACAAAAACTTTAGGTAGCTTGACCAATACTGATGGGGAACTTCTTATTCTTACAAGGAGAAGATGACAAAAAATAATAGTAATTTAATCCCTGTGAATAATGAAAAAACAGCATTAATAATGTAAATTTCATGTCATTTGACAGCAGATTTTAAAAGGTAAAATTCACATTAACAAAGAAGGGACACACAGGAATGGACAAATAAAGGCGAGTTGTGCCGAGTCTTCTGTGTACATTTCTAGAAGTTCTTTCTCCAACTCCCTTTCCTTATTCAATAATCATTTCTCTGAAAACAAAATGTAGAAAATGATCAATGACCAGAGAGATTTATTATCAGTAATCATCATAAGCATGAGAAAAGAGACTGCTACTTAAGGAGGAACAGACCTATTGATCTTTTGCAATGGAGAACCGCTTCATAAATTGAATTCTCAATATCACACCAATCACCCACACCCGCTGAATATTTTGCACTTGGTGGTGGAGATGCTTGTGATGAACTGCTCCAACTCTTAACTTCCCATTCTCTCCTGTCAATATCATCAGTCCTATTACTCCTTTTCTTCGACCTTCCGACATTATGGCAGTGAGTTCTGAGATATCCAAAACATTTCAAGAAATTTTTCTTGAATGATATTCTCCATTTACTAAACAGACGATAATGGCCGTGAAAGACTGGAATCACGTTTCTTGAGGAAAATGAAGAACCAGGCAGGACTGTAATCAAACCTGAAGTACTGGCATCTAATATCTTTGAAGGGCCAGTAAATACAGGTTTGATGAGGCCATCAGAAAAAAGCTCATCAGCATGAAGAAGAGCTGCTGAAGATTGAGATGTAGGAATGTCAAAATTGAAGTTCTGAGCCGATTCCTTTGAGATGGCTTCAGAGGAGCTATCAGCAGATGTTCTAAGATGCTCATCAATGCCATCCAAAGGGGTTTCTACATTTGATAACCAACTGTATGAAAAACTCTCAATGGCTAAAGGGCTTGAGATTTCCATGTGCGTTACTTGACAATTAGCAATGTGGAAGAGAAAGAGAAGAAGCTTATATACAATCAAAGGATCCAGGTTCATACCACTAGGAGCTTATGGTCACCGTGAATGCGTAAACAAAAGACAAATACAAAAGGACGCCCAAGTATTGGGTTTTACATTTTTTACCAAGTTCCTTAAAGAATATCTCATTTCTATTTATTTATTTTTTTTCAGGATTGGGGTGCCAACATTCCGTGTAAAATATATGAAACTCTTACAAAACTTTTGGTCACGAGACTTGGAGTTCCTTATGATGCCCATGTGTTATCTTTTCATAACACAGGAGCACACAAAAAGGAGAAATTAACAATGAGTTGTCACTAAGTTATCACAAAACAGTGACTGTATATGATGGTGCTCTAGAAGTTCTTAAATTATATATAACAGAGAAATTTAACAAAAAAGTAAATGACATATGCCTGAAAGGCCTTTAATACTTTTACCTGAGGTCACTGTTTGTCTTTCTTGTCCTATTAGTCTTTGGAACTCCACAAAAATATAAACATGAAATCCTAAAAACAGTCATAACATTAACGGTGTATAAAGGCAGGCACAGCCATTAAAAGGGGAAAAATGAAAAAAATAACTTTCAAGAATGATGCTGAGTTCTTGCAAAATTGAAGTCACGTTCTCTCTAAGATGTGTATTTGCTAAATCAATCAAGAAAAATAACAGTCTGTACATGTGATTGAAACTCAGAATCACAGAAATCTAGGAGTCATCACAAAATTAATTAGCACCGATAACATAGCGAAAGAATTAAACGAAATGTAAAAGGAAGCATACCAAGAGATCAAGCTAGGATAAAAACAAGAAAGCTAACTTGGCAAGAATTTCTAGAATCGGTTTTCTCTTTCTGGACTTGTATGCTTTATTAATCAATATAACTGCAGACAAGAAAAGGGCCCTTTTAAAGCAGCACTCCAGGGTGGAAGTAATCGCATCATTTTTTTATTTTTGAACTTTGCATTTTGGCCTCTTTATCACATCAGAGTTTGATAGCTTCGCAGAAGGTAACAGGACATCAATGTCAAAGGGCAACAAGGAGGACACACTGAGCAGTTAATCTAACCTTGAAATGAGAAGTACCAACACGGTAGAATATTGTTATTAAGAATGAATCCTATCAATTGGCTTGCATAAAGCAACTTTGTTGTCGAAACACAAGCGCAGAAATGAAACTCAAAACACTCCATTCTTATGCTTCCAGCCTTCCACTAGATCACGTCTATTCCCACTTCTAACATTACAAGAGCACATAAACCCAAAAGCAACTCACAAGCACTTCAACTGCATACACTAGGCAACTAACATCAACAAATAATTAGAAACAACAAAATAGAAACTTGCTTTCAGTCACAATTTTACAACCATTTTGCTTCTCATTTTCAAATTCAATGGATTATTCACATAAAGACAAATTATTACACGCTTACATATACATTGAGAGAGAGCGAGATGCGGATTTTACTTAAGAGAAGAATCGGAGGTCAATCCAGGATCAACAGAGGGCATGTGAAGAACGGCGAGATGAGGAGCGACGGCCAGCGGGCCCTTGCTGACATCGCTGCTTGCTAAACTCCTCTTCCCCGCCTTCAATATCTCACTGTCCATTTTGCTTCAATTTTCGATCTATTATTGCTATTTCCCTGGCCCCAATGAAACACATGCTTGGATACTTTACACGGGCGCCGTAGTCGGAATTTTCAAGATGATGCGGCCGGCTAACGGTGATTTTCGCGTTAGGTTAGGTTTTGTTGCTTTTAGCGTGAAGGATGATTTCACCATTACAACTTTACAAGTACGAATATCAAATTCTTTATTTTAAAAAAATTATTTTATATAATGTAACATCCAATAATTAATTGTTGAATTAATACAATTAACTTATTTATATCCTGCAAAAAAATTTTTAGTTACTTAATAACATTTTATTTAAAATAAAATTAGAGACATTCATCGTTATTCTTTCATTAATTTAAAATAAAATAAAAAGACAACGTCTTCTTTAAATGCAAATAACAATTTTTTTTTAGAAAAAGCACGGTATTTCGTAAGTGACAGTGTCGACAGCTTTTTTTTTGCCGTCGTAGGGTTGTCCTAACAAGTAACGAGCACATTTTTAGTTTGTAGCGCGACTCCTCCAGCCATGGAGTTGTTTTCATCTCCAGCGAAAAGTCTCAGGTCGAGTTCTTAGTTTTGCCACCAAAGAGTTTGCGGATTCCACCGCAAGGCTTAAGTAGTTGATCGCAAAAGGGTTCCACTGTCATTCTACACGTACGTATGCATCTAATCTTTTAATTTGGTGTCCAGCAAGTTGTAAGGAAAATTTTAATTTGAATGGTTCTTATGCTCAAATAAGGGAGTACCCGTAGGGAGGCAAGGGAGGGATCACAGAAAGAAGAAGGAAGACACAGCGGGCCCTAACTTTCTAGAACCATAAATGAATAATTAGAAAATTAATGAAGGAATCAACACAAAATAAATTTCAAAACCCATTTTCTTGTTCTTCTCTGCATCATCTTTCACATATTAAACTAATCCAGAAAGACCATTGAATTGTAATTCAGCGTATATTTATTTATTTATTTTTATAAAAAAAGGAAGAAAATTAGAAACATGTTTCAACCATTTTATGATGTAGCAGATAAGTTTTGAAGTTTCATTTGGCAGGATTTTTTTTGACCGCTGTTGTAAAATGTAAACACCACTCATTTTCTTCGGAAGGATGACAAAATAAGACCCCTGAGAAAGTACTGAACAAAAGCTAAGAGACAACCCAAATTTCAAATGAACTAATTTAGCCTCAATAACTCAAAGCAACCATTAAGGCACGCCAAGATTAGTATTTACCAGAGGCCAAAGATTTTGTTGTATGAGGGGCATCATTCTAGTATAAAATGAATATGGAGTGTGTCTCAACATAACTCCGCACAGAAGTTAAATAAGCATAGAGAGTAATTCCAGCTGCTTTCAAACTTGAGAACAATGGCATTTCGAGCAGTTATCTCGCTGTCATTTGTCTCCTCATTGCTGCTAATGTTAGCAGTAGGTTCAAATGGCGGTAGAATCGCAATCTATTGGGGTCAGAATGGCAATGAGGGCACCCTGAAGGAGACTTGTGGTACAGGAAACTACGAATATGTGATATTATCTTTCCTAGCAACTTTTGGCAATGGCCAGACTCCCATGATAAACCTCGCTGGTCACTGTGATCCTTATAGCAATGGCTGCACTGGCTTGAGCTCTGACATTAAATCATGTCAGGCCAAAGGTGTCAAAGTCTTGCTTTCTCTAGGAGGTGCTGCTGGCAGCTACTCGCTTACCTCCACTCAGGACGCTAAGCAAGTTGCTACTTACCTTTGGAACAACTTCTTGGGTGGACAATCCTCATCTCGTCCGCTTGGCCAGGCTGTTTTAGATGGAATTGACTTAGACATTGAAGGAGGAACCAGCCAACACTGGGATGAGCTTGCAAGGTTTCTAGCTGGCTACAGCCAAAAAGGCAAGAAGGTGTACGTTACTGCAGCACCTCAATGCCCCTTTCCCGATGCTTGGATAGGAAATGCCCTCAAGACTGGTGCTTTTGATTATGTCTGGGTCCAGTTTTACAACAATCCACCTTGTCAATATTCTTCTGGGGATATTGGCAACCTCTTGAATGCCTGGAGACAGTGGACTTCGGATATTCCTGCCAACAAAATTTTCTTGGGGCTACCCGCATCCCCCGCTGCTGCAGGTAGTGGCTTCATTCCAACTGCCGATCTCATCTCGAAGGTGCTCCCAGCCATTAAGGGTTCTGCCAAATATGGAGGTGTGATGCTCTGGTCAAAGTACTATGATGATCAAAGCGGATATAGTTCTTCCATCAAGAGCCATGTCTGATCCTAAAGTTCTAAACTACTAGCTTATATTTCCCATATCAGTTGCTTGTTTAGTTGTGTAATGTCTATATTCTCTATGAGATGTTTATGCGTCTGTCATTTATAAATATATACGTGGATATCCGTGTTCTTAGAAGTATTATCTCTTATTTCCTCTTCCGCTTTGCTAGTCTCTCTTGATGGATTTCTATAACCATTGTGCAGAAGTATAAGACGTAAAGCTGAGGTAATCGTGATGGAACAATTTTCCTTTGATTTCCGAAACTTGAAATAATGCCAGCTGCATTATCTTGTTAACGTATTGACATCACTAAAAGTTTTTAACCGAAGTGGATTCATAAGATTAGGCTGGTTGTAGAGACAACTGTGAGCCCATGAAAGACTATGAACTACGCCGGATTTCTGGTTTACAACGTAAACTTACTTCTATCTCAATAATCTGCATGATTCTTCTCAAACTAATCCAGGCCAAGAGAGTATATCTCAAAGTTATGTAATCTAATTGCATGTCTGGTAGTGAGGTGTTATGCCTTCAAGGATACAATTGTTGTGAAACAAAAGATATAATTTCAAGGAAAAAAAAAACTTATGGATATTTGATAAATATTATTATGTAAAACTTAAGATATCAGTTTTAAAAAAAAAAAAAAAAAAAAACTTCTATGGATGGTGGCTGTTACCAAAAGCCCTAGTACCTGGGCTGTCGGCAGCTGTTCCAAAGAAGGCTAAAAGACCAACTAAATCTTGGTCATCCACCGTGTTCTAAAATCTTGCTTTCAACTCAGGAGGTTTCACACACCTTGCCTTTTTCATTTTCTCCTTCTGTAAGAAAAAAAAAATGAGGAAAGAGACAATTATATAAGACACTAAAACTGTAGACAATGCCTGTTGACCTAACCAAAGAGGTGCCTTGTCTATATAATTCTACATTAGTACTTTCTTCATGCAATTATTCTTTGTCTTATGCATTTACTTCATCATCTCAATGATACCTAGTAGTATTAAATTTTTTAACTGTTCGTGTCATGATTTCACAATAGTCGCAAAACTGGATGGAAGATGATGATAATGATAATACTGTCTAAAGAATTATTCAACTATTTGATTTATGATGTCGGTGGAATATTTATAGGTTTAATTAAGTGGCTAACATGGTAATCTGGTCCTATCTTTTGTCTAGCAAATTCTATTGCTTCATTTTTTTTTTCTCTTATTTGTATCAGAGCATCTCTTTTATTCTTACCTTAAATATTTTTTATATGAGTAGTTACAAGGCAAACTTCGTTTAAATTCATGAAAAATTCTTGCGATTGATAAATTTATAAAAACTCATTTGTTGTTTTAGAAAAAGATTTTGATGTTTGGACACAATATAACTCTTATATAGAAATATTTGAACGTGCTTTAGATATTGTAGAAACGGAAGTAATAAGTAATGGTAGAGAACACTCACAATTAGACAATTTATTAGAAGAAAAGTTAGAAAATATAAAATTTCGAGTAGACTACACATCTTCTTTAGCTTCTAAAATAGAAAGACACATGACTATTAGACATTATACTTTTTCAAGGTTATCTATTATAAATGTTATGCTTAATAGAGAAATAAAATTATTCGATAAGTATGAGAATTTAGTTTTAAAAATTAGACATAAATTAGCAGATTTAACAAATTAGTTTATGAATTTTCAAAAATTAGATTATTTAGATTCAGAAATTAGCCATAATAGAAAATAAAAAATAAATTTGACAAAGAGAATAAAAATTAGTTGTAAGATAGAACACTTAGAACATCAATTATCTTGAACTATAATTGAAAATGAAATGACATTAGAAGATATAGAAATCGGTACTACTTACAAAGTCATACGTATAAGTGAAACCATAACTATTCATCTAATAAATAATTTATTAGCTGATTTAGTGTGTAAAATCTCGAGTTGAAACAAGATATCTAAGATTTGAATTCCACTCACGTGAATGAAAAGGAAATTAACGAGTAGTTATGTTATGCTTAAAATGTACTAGTAAATAAATAAAAGTAGGAATAAGAGAAAAGTTTTCTTCAACAGTTGAATATAGAGAAAGCATAAATAGGTAAATTATATTAGTTTTTATAGTTCAAACAATTCAAACCGAAGAGAAGAATGGCTCATCAATTTCTAGTTTAAACTTTGTTAACGTATGAAAGGGTTAGTCAATCAAGTCTGCATCTCTGGCTTACCTGTAAACTCAACAACCAGCAAGTTTTCCAAGCAAAAGTACTACTAAATTAGCCCATGACCGATTAGCAGAGCTGAAGATGGCAACTGATCATATTCCAATAACTCAGTTTATGTCCTCGTCCATTCAAACCCCATGCAATTGTCATCTTCTGCTAATGAGTTATCATTGATGTTCGCCATTTAGAAACAATTCGAATGAGCTAGACAAATTATAAGAAACGATTCGGGTGAACTAAAGAATGCCGATGGACGGGTCATAATATCTTTTGCTAGGCGGACATTAGAAGATGAAGAAACTGGCACTGCTTTCAAACAGGGTGTAAACATGAAAGATAAAACCACATAGAGTCACCCAAAGCAATGTCAGGTTACCTGATTGTAAAACCACGCACTCTTGGACAAGAAAACAGAGTTATGGGCATTGTAGACTCGCAGTTGGGTCTTTTTTCTCCTTCAACATGTTAAACACCAAAGAAAAAACTAGCTTGATATATTATACCAGTTACCGCCTACCACTAAGAGAATTAAATGATTACTAAGAAGAGTGCAAATTGGCACTAAAATCATCAATTTCTGCAGTGCTTTTCTGTGCAATCCTGAATCTAATGACGGGTAGCGATGCGAGGTGGAATTACAATCTATTGGATTCAAAATGGAAATGAAAGCACCTTCATGGAGACTTTGCACCACAAGCAATTATGATTTTGTGAACTTAGCTTTTCTGCGCACTTTTGGAAACGGTTAGACTCCTATGATAAACCTTGCTGGTCCCTGTGATCCGTACAATAATGAATAAGCATTGGCGTTAAATCTTGTCAAGTAAAAGGAGTTAAGGTGATGCTTTCAATCGAAGAAGGCACAGGCAACTAGCAGCTTCGCTTCTCAGAGGATGCTAGACAAATTGCAGATTATCTTTTGGAACAATTGCTTGTCAGGATAATCATCGTCTCGCCTGCTGGCTAATGCTGTTTTGGATAGAATTGATTTTGATATTGAGGGAGGAACAATTGCTGCATGTGAAAATGGCTTCATTCCTGTTGCTGACCTTAGCTCCAAAATGCTTCCTGCCAGCAAGGGTTCTTCCAAGTATGGAGATGTAATGCAGTTGTCTAAGTACTATGATAATCAAACTGGATACTGTTCTTCCATCTAGAAAATGTCTTAATGGAGTTTTCTCCTTCCAATATTTTTATTTCATGACTAGCTTGTTGGTTGTATCATTTTGTAAACGTGTGCTGTTATCATGCCTTTCTGGTTGTATTATCCATGCACTTTTAGACTTCAGATACGCTATATGATACAATATTATATTTCATGTTTGGCTCATGAATATTTGTGGTTGTGCTTTGAAGTCCCACCCAAAGAAACAAAACAATACAAATGAACAAAATATAGCTAGTTGCCCTCCCATACCAAGAATGATTCTAATTCTGCAAGGATATCCCAATAAAGATAGAATCTACAAGCATTATAAGCCCAGCACCCACAATAGTTACAATGTCCTTAAGTGTGAGTAAAATATTTTGTAATAACTGTGAATCGAATACTTTGTAATCTATATCTTATATTAACAGCTTTTAAATATCTACTAAATTTGAATTTGATTGAAAATAAATAAGCTCAGCTTTTAGATATCTAACACTTTGTGGACTAATTCTATTGTAAAGTGCAAAATAGTAAAAGTAGAAACTCACTCTAAAGAGAGTTAATCAGGTATGCGATTGTAAATACTTGATCATAATTATTCTTAAAGATATTTATATGCAATAGAAGTTCACGTAATTTTAAATTGTACCAATATTTATTAAATTTATCTAATTATTGCACTATAAAGTACATAATCTTATAAGAACAAACTCAATAACTAATTAAGTCAAGTTCGCAAGATCGCCCTACTAAGAACTTACGTTTTAATTTCCTAGGATTATTTTATCACAAATTTAGGCGATTTAACTCCATTTAGGAACACATCACTACCAGCTATGGTATTCATAACCTTTATAATTCACAATGCTTCAAAATCACCTTTGCTATTAAGAAAGAGATCCGAAGGAGTGCAAGCAGTTCCCATTATGGGATTCCTACCGCACAAAGTGCCAGCCTAGTGGCTAAAAGTTTGCGTTGCTCATTCTCTCCAATGCCAAGTAGCTGGGCATTAACTGTGTGCTAGATGACATCAATCAAGGCAAAAGAATCAGCCAATCACACAGTCTTCAGCACATTAAAAAATTGCCCACTAGAAGAATTTGTCAATGGTGAAGGAGTTCCACAATAAGTCGACTGAAAATATCACCAAACTGCAAATTTACCAACACCATGAACACAAGCTCTTGAAGGGTGGGGGAAAAAGCACCAACATGTACATTGTTTCGGCGAGAGAAAGGTACTATTGAGGACATAAGAGAAGTTTACGGTTAACCTGCCAGTTTTTCATTTCATTTTTCTTAAACCCTAACATCACCAAATACCTCAAGATTCAAAACCGGAGGTGATAAATAGATAAGGTTAAAAATAGCCCTTGTTGATGCTTGATTTTTTCTTACCTGAGGTCAAACCAAGTGTAACAAATGGAGATAATCAGCACATAGAGTAACAAAGAAGAAAAAGGTGAAATGGGGTCAGAGGTGGTGGTCTTCACTGTGCCTACTCCGATGCTTAAGTCAGAAAGTGTCTTAGGAGTTGAAATTTAAGTATGTTTTGTTTGCTCAAGTGGTTATACCTCTTACATGACGTTTTTTTACATGAAAATACTTCAATGGCAAAGGAAATGGGCACTTTTTTTGGAGTGCATTAGTGTTAAAAAATTTCTTAAAATCAAACACTCAAAATACAAATTACTTTATTTCTTCAACAACACTTTTTAATAATAACTCTTATTTTTTACTCTCTATAACTTAGAGATTTTATTGCTTCACTTGATATATAATCAAATGATATTACGGGTATTTATAGTATATTAGAACAAATTTAAACCATTCAAATAAATAATTACAAAAAATCAATAACCATTCATTTTCACCTATTACACCTATTACACCTACCACACTTAACATAAATAATTCAAACTTCACCTACCACAAGAAACTACTATGAAATGGGCTTGAGTTTGTCAAATTTGGGCTTGAAATTTATTTATTTTGGATCAAGTTTATAATCCAACAAGTAGGTCCTTATTTTTTAGGGATGTCGTGGGAGTAGTAGCTTTGCAACTAACTTCTTTAGCCATTTTTTTTGCAGTATTTCCGATATTCTCTCTTAGTGATAAGCATCATCCTGATATTTTAGCCTTTTTGGCTTTGCTGTTTTGACTTAATCATGGTTTAGATTAAGATTTCCATTTTTTTTAATCTCGAGGGTTTTTGAACTCTCCTGTGATAGATTTCATCCTTAACTTTGAGGAATCCGATTTTTCTTTTTTAAGATTCTTACCATTTAAGGTGATATTAGTTACCAATTATCTCATTAACAACCTAATATTTATTGATTTATAGATTAAAAAATATAAAAATTTTAGATCAGTATAAAACGAATATGATAAATTTTTATTGTAAGAAAAAGGAAAAATAATTTGACCATTTTATCTCTCGAGTTTAACAAGTTGTAGAATTTTACAATTATACAAAAGAAGAAGAAGCAGTTGGATGCACTTGAAAATTTGACACTATTAAAGGTGAGATTGAAATTAAAATGCTGTAACGTTTAAATTATAACTACTATGAAAAAAATATATAACTACGAATTAAAAGTTAATAATATATAGTAAATATAAATATTAAATAATAATTTTAATAAAATTATTAAAGATATAATAGATTTTTTATTTTACAAGTGAAAAATTACATTAACATAACTTTTAAATTATAGCAGCTAGTATTTTACTAAATACTTTATTATTATAATTTAAAAATTACAATTATCTGACCTCAATCTCACCCTAAATCCCTGGATTTGTGACTGTTGTAACATCATTTTGGGGGCAATTAAATTTTGGCGGATAGAAAAATGATAGGGGCTATATACAGTAAAAGGACCTGGTTTTCTTTAGCTATTGACCTGCCCCTGTCACCGACCTGAAATTATGATATTCTATTAGGAATGTACTCTTTCAAGTTACGAGACTAGCAAGCTTTGCCCAGATTAAATCTTTACAAAATAAATTATTTTAGCACAGATTTACTAATTTTTGGAATGGTGTTACCGGGCACCGTCACCCCAGAAACAATCTTATAAAGCTCCTTTTTATCTATTTTTACATTTTTGTCCATGGTTAAGACATAATTTATCTCTAATTTAAAAATATCCACACCCTATTTTAGACATATATCATTTGTAATTATGAAACTTACATCTGAAAAATTAGCAAAAAGCTTAATAATCCTTAATTTTACGTATCCTTATTATAGTCATATTTATTTTCAAAATTCTCATCCAAAAGAGCGGAAACTATTAAACTTGTGTATGTTGGTGTGTTTTCAAATTTTAAGAAACTAAATAAAGAAGCCATACGGATTTTGTTTCAATGTTTCTCAAGAAAATAAGCAACTAAAAAGACGATGGTAGATAAAACCAAATACCTTGAGATGAGAATTTATAAACAGTATACAGAGTTTGAGATTCTAGGGCGGGGGAAAGAAAAGTAGATAGAGTGAAAAAGATAAACAGAAAAATTATTTTATCAATAAATTAATGTGTTTGTTCGAAAATATTTTTTTTTTTGGGAGAATTTTGGAAGGGTATCTATTAATAGCACCACTCTCATTATATATATATATATATATATATATATAGCATTCATTTAATTATATTTAGAATTATCTTAACAAAATTCATTTAGTTATGAGCAGTTAATAATTAAAAAAATAGAGAAATTGAATCTCATCCATCTACCATCATTAAAAGATTCAGGACACTAAATCTTTGAAAATTAAGAGAAACTGATAAGTTTTCAATTCAAACAACTGCTTTTCTATAAAATATGAATTTATAATTCCACTCTTAATAAAGACAGTATTTCCTTTGATGCCTTTTCAACATCTTTTGAAAGATTCAAACTATATTTCAACCAATAGCTTTAATTGCAATTGTAAAATTGTCCAATAAGAGGACCACGTAAAAAATCAATCGATTAATACCATCAACGGCTTGGAAATACTATCTATTCTCCATTTTGGACTTCACTTTTAACTCTTTCGGAATTCATGGGAGTCACCGCCGTTGATCAAGTCGGAGAAGCACACTATTCGCAGGAGACTTCACACTCTGAAAGCGCAGGTCAATAGAGGGCAAGACTTTTGTAGCCGCTGTATGAAACTGCGTAAAGTTTGGAAGGTTACAAACCCACTCAACAGAAAGAGAAAAATAACAGAAGTTGGTCAATGAAGTCTGCCGGGCCGGGTCTGTAGGGAAACCGTGCTTGGTAGGCAACAACGTGCAACTTCTTCCAAAGCCAAAAATATCTCCTCAAGAGTATACAAGTAAATGACCGAGACGCAGTAATAAATTAGACAGCGATAATTGGTTTCTCATTATTGTCCATGCATTTGTCATTTTGTCGTTGAGTCTAAGTTGATATTCTCTGTAAAGTTGCAATTTGATAGACCCAGTAATGAGTACCAGGCAAATGTGAGAGACCAAGAGAGGGAACAATGTCTTTGAACTAACGGGGTACTTAATTGTTAGACCAGCGAATCATAATTATTAATAACATTTATTTTATAAAATAAAATGAAAATAAGAATGGATTCACTCTAATTTAAAAATAAAAAATAAAAGATTGATTCACAAACAGAAATGGGTATTAATCTTTCATTATCAAAAATTTTAATTATACCCCTATGGATATTTTAATATTTTTAAAATACTCTGCTTTGAAACGGAAAATATAAATATCATAAATTTTAAAAAAATATCCATGAGTGAACTCCTCGAATCTCCATCCAGCCAAATGTCATCGCAAGCCAAACCTCATTGTTGTTGCCAAAATCAACCACCGACCTTGATGTCACTGTTTCGTCGGTTGTGGAACAATAACTAGTTTTCGATTTCATCTCCATATCAATTTTATTTCCATTTCAACTTGGGTGACCATAGTTCTAATCTGACAATGGTGATGATGATGCCAACAATGATGATTTATTGTTGTCATTCTTGTTGTTGATGATGATGATTTCGATTTCGATTTTGATTTTTTTTAAATGAATTATTACTACTACTACTATTATTATTACAAAGTATTATAATTAATTAATATATCAATATTAATAACAACAAGAACAACAACAAATAATTAATAATAAAAATAATTTTTAATAATAATAATAATCAAAATAATCAAAATAATTAAAATGTAAAATAGAAATTATGATAATATTTAATTTAGGCCTTTTAGTAATTAAAAATAACTTAACTCATTCTGATTCTAATTAAAAAAAAATTAATGAGAATGAAGTCTATCGTGATTTTGATTCTTACAGTTTAAATAAACAACTTATTCTAATTAACATTTCAATTCCTACTGATTTTGATTTCAATCTATTTTCATTTCCATTTAGCACACACACGCAAAAATAATATCTTATATTACATATAATTGAACATTGTCAGCTGTGGATATTCATATTATTTTTTAACATGTCATATGCATGAAAACACATACATGGTGTCCAAAGATTGAGCAAATGAGATAGAGATAATCATTGACTGTATTCTAAAGTCTCATTAAAAGGGTTTTTTTTCTTTTTTTTGGGGGGGGGGGGGGGGGGGGGAATGGTTGGAGAAAACAAATAAGAGTGCAACATGGCATTAAAAGGACCAATTTCTGTAGCTTCACTCTTCAGTGCAATCTTCATTCTAGTGATAGGGTATTGATGCCGGTGGAATTGCAATTGATTGGGCCAAGAACGGAAACGAAGAAGGTACCTTGGTTGAGACTTGTGTTACAAGGAACTGTGATTTTTTTTTTTTTTTTCTGAAGATAGCCTTTCTTCTGAAATGGGCAGGACGCCCATGAGAAAGTCAACCTCTTGCTGGCCTCTGTTATCCATAGAGTAACGGCTGCAGCAGTCTAAGCGCCGACATTAAATAATGTCAAGCAGAAGGAATCAAAGTGAAGAGTGAAGTTTTCGATCTTTAAACAACTCCTTCGGGGAACAATCATCCGCTCGCCCGCATGGTGACGCCTCTAATTTACTTGGAATTGATTTTATATTGAAGGAGGCACAAACCAGCATTGGGATGATCTTGCAAGGCATTGATTTAATTTGCTTACAGCAAGCAGGGCAAGAAAGTGTACTTAACAGCAATTCCGCAATGTCCTTACCCTGGTGCTTGGATTGAGGGTGCCTTAACCCCGGTCCATTCGATTACGGTTTGATCCAATTTTACAATAAATCCTCCATGCCTATACTCTTCTTGAGACCTTGGAAATTTTGAAACTGCATGGAATCACTGGACTTTATATACATATATAATTTTCTCGGGACTTCCTGCTGCTCTTACTTCAAAAATGCTTCCTGCCTTTGAAGGTTCTGCTAAATACGGATGCGTAAGGTTGTGGTTGGAGCCTCTATTATAAACGATGTACAAACTCTTCCGTTCTACAATATGTAACACATGCTATTATTTTGACAAATGTTTAAAATTTTATAGACAATATTATAACCTAGAATCTATTGGGACTCGCCCAACGGCTGACGCATGCTATCGTGTTACGCCTTTTTATTCCCCATGTGCTTTCGTTTAAACTTCTACTATGACTTCCACACAATATATTATATTTCATTTTCGATTATGGTCGCAGTTTCACATCATTTTAGTCCCAGCAAAGAGAAAATCACTACGTCTCATTTCCTTATAATGACAGGACTATCCTCGTACCTACGGTTAATTAGGTTATATGATACGGCTTGCAAATTTTCTATGAGATGAGATAAATTTGAAGGCAAGTAAATAAAATTAGTAATTATTATATTCTAAGGAAAGTAAGTAAAATTAATAATGGTTATAATTAAAGAAAAAATGGCCTCTTCTTTTGCGCTAATCAAACTGATTTGTTACAGCTACATACTAACGTCCACATCTTGGGGGTGGGGGGGCATCTTTCACCGATCTTCTCGAGTGCTACCTCCAGACGATTACCAATATAAAATTTGAAACAACAAAATATCTTCGCAACTGGAAGATAAAATATAATTGCTCAGTAGATTATCAAGCACGACTCTTAAAATATAATATAACCAAAACAGGGGAGAGTTAATGGTTTTATCATGGGCGGGGCCGGCAGACATATTTGAACGAATCTCACACGAATGTACCGTACTCAAGGTAATTGCCATGCGATTTTCACGAGATATAGTTATAAAAGACGTTGGATGCTGCTGCCCACGTTGGCGGTAGCCTATAGGCTAAAAAAGTTCCGTTACTTTCTTTTCTCATGGCGTTCCCGAATTAACCTTGGTAGTACTATGCACAGTCACAGAGCAAATGTGTCTTCTAAATCTGGAAAATATACAGCTGTGAATTGCCAAACATGACATTTTCTGTTTTTTTATTTTTTTATTATTTTTGTTCAACTGACCAACAAGACTTCTTAGACATGTGTGCTGGTTCCCAAGAATCGAGATCATCGATGCCAGCTACTAGGCGTGGGATAGAGCATAAGTGTTAGCAATCACTCTGTCCACACGTTTTATCACCTCTCGAATCAGCATATTCCCATTTTCTGCGACACAGAGCAATAAACTAACCGAGTAAACATAATGGGTTAGACGGAAAATTAATTTTTACCTCCAACAACGTATTCGTGATTGTAGAGAAAACATCCGAAATTTTAAATTTTCTTAAATTTGGCTTCCTTCGTTGAAACGGTAGTTTTACAAGATAGTTGAAACTTAATTGTAAAAATAAATACTTTCGAATTAACTGTGTCGAGGACTAATTCAAAACAACAAAAACGGCAAAAAAAAAAAAAAAGAGGGTGTTTCAGGGAATAATTGTGAAATTTAATATTCTTGTCTGCCAATTGGCTAACAGCGCAGGTATAAGTGTAGAATCACTTTCCGCATTGCAGGCAATTAATATTCCGGAAAAATATCTCGAATACGCGTCTACAACGACACTTGCGACAGCGCGTGCAACCACAATCTCAGCCTGACAAATGGTTGACTCCACGTCTTACAAATCCCCATTCACAAACGCGATTGAGATTTTACTTAAAAGCAAAGGTTTTTTTTAATTATTTTTTTAATAATATGAAAAAGGTTACTTTGTTGATAAGACTAATAACAGCCGGTTACAAACTTCCTATGTATTTTCATTAACGACATTAGTGTATTTATTTGTATCAAATTGGTCTAGAATTAAATATCCCTAGAGTTAGAATGCTCTTACAGCGATTTGAATATATTATAAGATTGGTATTTTACAATTAGGATGGTGTACTAGAAACTCTAAATTAAGATATTAAAATTAATAAATAAAATACGTATATTCAATCTAAATAATAATAATATCACATGAATTTATATAAATTATGCTGTATATTTATATCGATTAAAATTCAACTTTTAAGAGATATATTCAATACAAATAAAAGAAAGATATCCTTATTTGACAAAACATAATAAAAAAGGGAGCGGAATGTTATTATTTACATATGATTATGTTAACCGCAAAGATAACTTAAGGTTTAAGCTAACGAATGGCGACAAACTCAGATTTACTCAACACGCATCCTACCACTAATATTCCAAAATGACCGTTTAGCCGCGACCCTCGGTGATAAAAAGCCCAAAAATATTATCATTAAAAGCGCCCCGAAGCAACGCAGAGAGGGCGAAAGAAAAGAAAAAACAAAAAAATAGAGATCTAAAAAACCGAGAGCAAACCAAATCAAAATCATCCCATCCCTTACTATTTCACTTAGAAACTTGCGGGATTTTCTTGATTTGATTTTGCTTCCCAGGTGGCATAATCTATCTTCCCCCACAATACATTCCAACTTTTGATTTCTCTCTGAATCTGCCGCCTCAATGGAGGACGAGAAAAAATACATAACGGCTGAAGAGCTTAGAACCCACAACAAGGCAGAAGATTTGTGGATCTCTATTCAGGGGAAAGTTTACGACATTACAGAATGGGCAAAACAACATCCCGGCGGCGACGTTCCGCTCTTGAATTTGGCTGGCCAAGACGTAACCGATGCGTTTATAGCGTACCATCCAGGAACAGCTTGGCAATATCTTGATAAACTTTTTACAGGGTATTATCTTAAAGATTTCAAAGTATCTGAAATCTCAAAAGATTACAGGAAACTTTATGTTGAGTTTGCCAAACAGGGTATGTTTGAAAAGAAACAACACGTGGCATCCTGTGCCCTTACCTGTGTTGCATTGATGTTTGTTGTTGTGGTTTATGGCGTTTTGTGTTGTAAAAGCGTCTGGGCTCATTTTGGTTCAGGCATGTTGTTGGGGTTTCTGTGGATTCAAAGTGCTTATGTTGGTCACGATTCTGGGCATTATCAGGTTATGTCGAGTCCTAGTTTTAACAAAATTGCCCAGCTTATTTCAGGAAATTGTTTAACAGGAATCAGCATTGCTTGGTGGAAGTGGACTCACAATGCCCACCACATTGCTTGCAACAGCCTTGATTACGATCCTGATCTTCAACACATACCAGTCTTTGCGGTATCTACGCGTTTATTTAATTCAATTACATCTGTCTTCTATGGTAGAAAATTAGATTTCGATCCTGTCGCTAGATTCCTTGTGAGTTACCAGCATTGGACATTTTACCCTGTTATGTGTGTTGCCAGGGTAAATTTATATTTACAGACGCTGTTGTTATTGTTTTCAAAGCGTAAGGTCCCGGATAGAGCCTTGAACATCATGGGTACTCTTGTCTTTTGGACTTGGTTCCCACTTCTGGTTTCATATCTACCAAACTGGCCTGAGAGGGTGATGTTTGTGATGGCAAGTTTTACGGTCACAGCAATCCAACACATTCAGTTTTGTTTAAACCACTTTGCTGCAAATGTGTATCTTGGTCCGCCTAAAGGGAATGACTGGTTTGAGAAGCAAACAAGTGGGACATTGGATATCGCTTGCCCATCCTGGATGGATTGGTTTCATGGTGGGTTGCAGTTTCAGCTAGAGCATCATCTGTTTCCAAGGTTGCCAAGGTGCCAATTGAGGAAGATTTCGCCGGTGGTGAGGGATCTTTGCAAGAAGCACAATTTGCCTTACAGAAGTTTGTCCTTCTTTGAGGCCAATGTATGGACCATCAGGACTCTGAGGGGTGCTGCTCTGCAAGCTCGGGACCTCACAAACCCTGTCCCCAAGAATTTGCTTTGGGAAGCTCTTAATACTCATGGCTGAGTTGTGTTTTTTATATATAAAATACATAAATAGATGCCTATCGAGATTTTATAGCCACAAGTTGTTGGTCCCCAGCGATTATTTTTTTTGGCTCTTGATTTGGCTTCTTGGCTTGGGGTCATTCGTGTAGGATGATAATTAATTGCTGTTTCTGGCGATATTTTTTTATTCACAGTTGTGATCGCATGATGACTCGTGGATATTTAATTAAGCCCTTTTTCCCTTTCTATGTTTGTTTTACTATGTTGGAGTTTATTACACATCTCATTGGCACCGAAGATTTGTCTTACCAGCTGTGCAGATTTTTCATTTGAACTGCATCGTATTCTAATATTACGTGTACATTTTTCATTTGAACAGCATCGTATTCTAATATCATGCTAGCCAGCTGCAGTGACTTACCCTTTTGACTTGAAAAATCCAGGTATCCAGGCACGAGGCAACATTAGACATGAATCACGTTAGTCAGAAACCAGGCCGTGTTCTTCTGTGTTTCCTTAATGGGCCAGGCCATGAGAATTTGGTTTTCTGGATCGCAATGCCCTAAAGGCCAACGGACCGAAGCATGTAGTCTATATACATCACATTTAGCCCAAAGGGAGTCAGGAAGCCACAATTAGGACTTCGGCGTCGGGAGAATGTGGCTATTAGAATTTAGAAACCCAAAGTCCCAGCTTCCTGAAGCCCACTTTGAATTACGCAAGGGGGTAATTTTTAAAAACCTCCCCTGAAGTTTGGGCTTACTGCAGGTAGATGACGAGAATCCATTTATTTGTAATAAACCCCCACGATTTTGCTCCGTTTGGCCGCCGTCTGGGTATTTTTGGGCCTTCTTGTCATTTCGAAATAAAACAAAACTTTTGCCGCTCCTGTTAATCTTCAGAACGGTAGTTAGTCATTTTTAAGTCCTCAAATTGGTCAACGAAAGAGGAAACGTAAAGTTGCTGCTGCTTCTTCGTGCAGTTTGAGTAGTGGCAAAGGGAGTAGTGTTGGTTTAAAGATTATGAGCGAGTTTAATAAAGCTATTAAGGTTCATTGCGAGAGATTACCAATTGAGTTTGCTTCTGTTGGGATTAATTCGAGTGAGAGAAATGGGAAAAGGGATGAAAACAATGGCATTTTGGAGGATGAGGGGTTGCCTTTTGAATGGTATTGAGAACGATTAGCCGAAAAAAGCATTGATTTTGATGAGTGATATCGGTGGTAGTCACCGTGCTTCTGCTGAAGCTATTAAGGCTGCGTTTCATGAGAAATTTGGCAACGAGTATCAGGTCAATTTTAATTTTAATTTTCTTTTAAGGAATAAAGTATAACTTTGTTTGCTCTATTTGGTTGCCAAGAAAATGTAGACAAATATAAAATTTTGTATTATTTTTGTTTAAATGAGTAGGAACTTATTCAAATTAAATTATACAGAATGCAATTGTTAGGTCTTTAATGGCTAGGTTGAGTATGTTAGGGCTTAGGTTTTCATCTATGGGCCTGTTGGGATTGAAGCCCTGTGGCTTGTAGTTACAGCTACCGTGGATTGAAATCATAAGCTGTCAACCATAAGGAGGTAGCCATTTTGCATTCAAAGTTGATCAAGTCATAACAGTTACAAACACACCCTGTATATATTGCAATTTCTTGGTCACCAATTGGAGGTTTAGGGACAGAAGGAGTAGTGGGTGTGTGATTATCAATGTGTTGATCATGTTCTGTGTGTTAAGAGTGCTTGTCGCAGGTGTTTATTACTGATTTATAGTCGGATCATGGGCCTTGGCTGTTTAACCACTTGCCCAGAAGCTACAGCTTCTTGGTGAAGCACTGGCCATTGTGGAAAATGACGTATTATGGAACTGCTCCCCGTGTGATTTCAAAGGCACCAAAGGAGATAACAAATATAGTTTCCTAATGGTTCGGACCAAAAATTGATGAGCTTAAGGCAATGTCACAAAATGCATTAAAACTAGCAAGACCAGATGCTGTTTCTAGGATTGTTCAGGATCTTCATGGGTTAGTTAGATAAAGAAACTCTGTGCCTTATTATTCATGTGTAACTTAATTTCTTGCCCTGGGCAGAACTTTGGCTCTTAGTCTTTTGTTACAATGACTATTTACCCCTTCATTCCATTAAAATTCAGTAAATTGAATTTATAACACCAATCCTTCATGCTAATTACATAAAAGGATTTATCTAGTCACAATCAATGTTAATCTAAATCCGTTCCCTTAAAATGATGAAAATTACTTCACATCAATACCAAAATGGAAAAAATATTTCAGTGCTTTAAAAGCTTACCAAAAAGAATTCGTGAATTTTGCCCCAGTAATCTCAGCATTTTTTCATAGCTATGTCAGCCTACAAATTGTCATTAGGGACAATATTGTCTTTGCACAGTCAATTAATGGTTAATGTAAAACTTAACTGATGGTGGGGGGTTTATTACAAATAAACTGATTCTTGCCAGCTACTTGCAACGAGCCCAAACCTCAGGGGGAGTTTCTAAAAATTACCCTTACGCAAGGCAAAATAAAATAAAAAAGTAGTACAATAACAAAAGTGTCACTTTTCTAAGAGCCCTTAATGTTTACTTTATTCTGATCTTCTCCCGAATAAACATAAGCCTTCAAAATCCCCACTCTATTTTCTCAACTGTAAATCTGAACAGAAGAATTGCAAATTCAAGTTGTGTTCAATTTTTGTCCTCCACGTGGAGGAGGGTTGGAACTTGCAAGTCTTTGATTCAAGTTTTAATCTCCCCCTACTTCCATGCTGTGTTTACTAAACTATAATTAGAATTAATTATAATTAGAATGAATAGTAATGAGAATGAGCTAGAATGAGAATCAGAATAAGTTATTTATTTGAATTGTGAAAATTAAAATTTGAATGAACTAGATTGTATTAATATGTTTACTTTATTTTAGAATCGGATTCGAAAAAAGTTAAATTATAACAAATTATTAAAAAATACTTAATGAATTATTATAGTAATTGATATTTTATATTTTAATTATAGTAATTATTTATTAAAAAACTATAATTATTAAAGTACTATTATTAATAATTAATTATTATTAATAATATATGAATTATTGTAATAATTATATTAATGATTATTATGATAATATATTAATTAATTAAATAATTATAATAACAAAATATATTAATTATAGTAATTATTTATTCAAAAACTATAATTATTAATATATTTTTGTTAATAAGGTATAAATGTATTAATTAATAATTATTATATTATATTAATTAATAATAATAGTTATATTAGTGATTATTACGATAATATATTAACTAATTAATTATAATAATAACATATTAATTATTGTGATTATTTATTTAGAAACCATAATTATTAATATATTTTTATTAATAATGTCTTAATATATTAATTAATTAATAATAATAATATATGAATTAATTATAATAATTATTAATAACAATAAAAAATATAAGAATTAATTATAATAGTTATATTAAGGATTATTATGATAATATATTAATTAATTAATTAATTATAATAATAACATATTAATTATTGTGATTATTTAGTTAAAAATATAATTATTAATATATTTTATTAATAATCTATTAATATATTAATTAATCATGATTATATTAGTTAATTAATAATAATGTATGAATTAATATAATAATTATATTATTAATTATTATAATAGGATATTAATCAATTAATTATAATAATAAAAATATTAATTATTGTGATTATTTGTTCGAAAACTATAATTATAAATATATTTTTGTTAATAATGTATTGGCAAACGCTAAGGTGCGATGGCAGATTTGTATCTTGCGCCCCGAGAGACAAAAAAAAGATGTGCAGGCCCCACGATCTTATTATGTATCCGGTCTCAGCAAGTGCAACAAAATATCGTACCTTAGGCCTATCCTAATGTATTAATATATTAATAATAGTAATAATTATATTTATTAATTAATAATAATATATTAAATAATTATAATAATTATATTTTTATTTTTATTATTTTTATAATACTATGTAATTAATTAATTATAATTATAAAAATATATTAATTTAAAAGAGAATATTTTTAAAATATTAAAAGATTATTAGGGGTAAAATGAGAAATTTAAAAAATGGGAGATTGATTCCTATCCCTATCCATGTAATCAATCTCCTATTGTTCATTTTCAAATAGCGATGGACTCACCATTCTGATTTCAATTCATGTTTTATTTTTGCGAAGTAAATGCCGTCAATCATTTCGATTCTGGATTTTGATTTCCTAATCCGAGAAGTAAACGTACCACCAATGTTATCGCACAAGTGGAGTTCTTGAATTTGTGAGGTTATTTATTCTTTCAGATTTTGTCGTGGTTTCATCTCCAGCTATCTCTCATGATTTCATCATGCATTTAATAAATAATTTAATTATTGATTGATAGTTAATAAATAATAAAATAAAAAAATTAAATCTCATCTATATAGTATTATTAAAATACACGTAACAGTAGATATTTAAAAACTTAATAGAATTTAGATCAGAAGAGGACCAATTTCTTTTTTTCTTTTATTGTTGAAAAGAAATAAATAATTCCCTTTACAAAACCAAGGTTCAACTACTCTCTTTATGACATTAAAAAATTTTAAGAAAAACACTCTTTGTGTTTTTATAGTTTTGCAATAAAGAAAAAATAAAATATAAGAAATATAACTTTCAATATATATAAGACTAAATACACTATTTAAAATCTTTTAACTTAATTAAAATATAAGAAATATAACTTTCAATATATATATAAGACTAAAATACATTATTTAAAATTTTTGTAACTTATCTTTATGGTAATAAAGTATAAAATTTTGTTATTACAAATTACCACTCTTTATCTGTATAATGCATAAGTAATATTAATTTTGATTATATATGCAATTATAATTGACCATGGGCTCGTTTGGGATCACTTTTAAGAGGTTTAAAAATGATTTTAAAAATCTTAAAGTTAATTTTAGTGTTAAAAAAATTAAAATAATTTTTGTCAAAATTAGCTCATTCTACAATTGATTTTGAAAAATAAGAAAATATTAGTTTTTTATATTTGGATTTTGTAAATTAATTTTATCCTTTTATATAATTTCATAAATATCCTTACAATTATTACCTAAACTTAAAATTATTTTTATTTAAATTAGAAATAAAAATTAATATTTTATTTTTTTATTATAATTCATTCATTCCTTTCATTTATCCTGTTTCTTTTTTATATTTCATGTTATATCAAAAGTTCTCTATGATAATATAATTTAAATTTTATTTTAGTTAAAATTATTATAATACACAATTAAAATCAATATAGTATAAATTTTACTTTAGTTAAAATTATTATGATATACAATTAAAAATATTGTATATGCATGTTTTTATATGCAAAAGCAAATTTCATCCTTCATTATATACATTTTAGTCATTTAATTTTTCACAAAAATTCAACAACAAATTTTATTAAATACAAATAATTACTTTTAAAATTCATAATACTTTCCAAAATATAAACACTTAACTGATTTTTTTTTTTTTTTACAATTGATAATTCATACAGCATAGCTAACAATAATAATTTTAAAAGTTACAACATTCCCAAACTAGCCATGTATGCATATTTATGTCTGAGATTATTTTATCATTTCATTTTTTTTTTGTTTCTTTAAATTTATTGAAGCTGGTATAAAAACTTTATCTGGTCAGTTGTGTTTGAATTTTAAAGCAAGTAGTTGGGCTTAAATATTAATATGGCATGGTTTTGCGCAACCTCACTCAAAAAAAAAAAAGAATTTTTTGAAAATAAATAAAATTAATAATTAGATGATTGAATGATCATGGATAATTTTGGAATTAAATTGAATTGAGGATATAAAATCAGTGCATACTTTATAGATGGAGTTAGTTGAACGCATTGAATTACTCTCTACACCTAATTTCTCATTGCACCCGATATGAAAATATAAAAATCATATTTTCCTATGCAAACCTCTCTTTTTAATTCAAAAAAAAAATCATTAATTGCATGAGTCTTCATCAACATATCGTCTAAACAAAACTATAAATTTATTCTCCACAAGTCTTAACAATCACCAAACAAGATATTAATAGAAAAATCATTGTTTTGTTTGATTTTTCCAGATTTCATGAAAGAACTCTTTGCAAAAATTACGGCTTCTAAGTTCTGCTCGAAATATAGAAGGCTTGAGGCCCTGGGCCATGCTGCGCAGCATCACAGCGACAGCAAAGGAGTCCGGATGGATTCAGAACGAAAATAACAAGATGAAGTGAATCCACTTTAATAAATATTTCGTTTATATAATTGATAGGGTAAAGGCTATCTGCGGCTTAAAAAAAATACTTTGAACACTCTTTATTTTTTATTATGTAAATATCCTTTTATGAAATTACTAATAAGAACATTATAAATTCAATTTCAAAAATAAAAATAATTTACACAATCATTTATCACAAACACTAAATTTCTATTGACAAATTCATCACAAGGTATTATAAAAACATGAAAACAACATTGTATATCTCGCCATTGATGCACAGAACAACTATCTAATGTTTCCAGCAAATAAGCTTAGTTTAGACTTTTGTTTACAATATCTCACAAATTATATTTATTAATAGATACAAAAAAAAAAAAAGACAGATGAATGCAATGTTTGACCCAGAGATTAGGCATATTGAAAATTAATTAAAAAGAATAACGGATTCAAAGAAAAAATGCTAAATATGGATGAAATGATTAAATACATGAAATTCTAAACTTCAAGTTTAAGAATAACGGATTCAAAAGAAAAAAAAAATGAAATATAGACGAAATGATTAGATATTTGAAATTTCAAACTTTGAAGATAAACAAAATACACATATATTGTGTTTATTTACTAGGATAAGAGTAGAAAGTGTAGATTTTATTCACTTCAGAGTTTACTTGCATATTGAAAACTAATTTAAAATGACTCATTTTTTAAGTGTTTGCTTGCTAATTTTTAGAGCGGGGATTCCTCCTCACAAGAGTGGGAATTCCACTCTCAACTTTTCCTTTTTTTATTCTTTCTTTATTAAATCTAATATAACTATATTTTTAAAATAAAATAATGTTACAGTTACCAAAAAATAAAAATATCATAGGTAGCTAAATAATATTATTATAATATTATTATGATATTATTTAATAATACTACATTTATTAAAATAATAATATTAAGCTTATTTAAATATAATATTATTATATATAGTTAAAAATGATAATTTATTTAATCTAGGTTAGAATTGTTTTAAAATAACATTATTAATATTAATAATATTACTATATATTTATTTAATTTTAATAGTATTATGTTTATTTAATGTTAATAATTAATAATAATAATTAATTTATTATAATAAAATATTAATTTTATTATATTATTAATAATAATGTTTCGTGTGTTGCTCTTATCAATGATTTTTAATCTACATAATTAAAATTAAAATTAATAAATATTATGATTTATATAATTAAGAATATTAATAAATATTATTAACTTGTATAATTAAAATAAATAATTTATCTTACAAATATGATTTTTTTACTCACTTTGTAATTAAAAACTACAATTCTTTAATTAAGGGTAAATTTATAATTTGAAATAATTCATTCATGATCTAAGACAAAATAAACACATAAATGAGATTTTAATTCCTATTCCATACTTTTTTTCTAGTGTAAGGAAATAACTTACTCTCACTTTACATTTTAATCTCAAGGATTCCCAACTTAAATACATGAAATTCTAAACTTCAAGTTTAAGAATAATGGATTCAAAAGGGAAAAAAATGTTAAATATAGATGAAACAATTAAATACTTCATATCAAAAAATAATTACTTAAAACTTTAAACATATAAGGAAAACTAAGAACTTTTAATTAGAACACTTATCCATACGTACACTTAAAAACCACTAACTCATTCTTGAAAAGAGTGCTGGTGAGTGTGCAAAGTCCAATATAATGCTCTTTTCATTGTTGTTATCTTATAAGTTTGGTTTGGGAAAACGAAAGCAAGAGAAAAATCAAGGAAAAGAGAAGAAAGAAAGATGGGTGTTGAAAAAGGAAAAAAAATAAAATCAAAAGGTATTTTTTAGATTTAATATAGTGTACATAGTAAAAGTTTGGTTTTTAAATTTTACAAGTGAGTGTTTTGAGTA
Source organism: Aegle marmelos (assembly GCA_030449875.1). Classification (NCBI taxonomy): domain Eukaryota; kingdom Viridiplantae; phylum Streptophyta; class Magnoliopsida; order Sapindales; family Rutaceae; genus Aegle; species Aegle marmelos. Next base: position 2,550,881 of record JASUUL010000115.1, read on the forward strand.
ACTGAATGCTTTAAATAAAATTTTCAAGTATAAATAATCTCACCCCAATTGATAAAATTAAAAATTGTTGTCTTTCGAAAAGATATAAATTAAAAGGGACTGCTTACGTTACAGCCCGCGTAACATACGCGTAAGACACAACACTTTTGTCAAAGGAGAATACTCGAAGAGGCTAATATTTTCCAAATTAAAAAGGCTAGTATTGTGCCGTAGTGTGGTGTCGAAGGAGAATACTCGAAGAGGTGAGCTTCTTGAGGCTATGTTGAAAATGTATCATATATTTATGAAATTATTCTCTCTTAAATCAATGCACTTGATGCGACCAAGGCGGCCTGGATGCAAGCGATGCCTGAGTAATTCTTGTTCCCCCTCCCATAACTGTGGGGAAAATAGATATCTCCCAAACTCATTAGAGTCAAATTTTCAAATATGCTCTCGATAGGCTAGCAATATTATAAGAGTAATTTCCAAACTAAGCTGTATTATAAGTATGTAAATTCAAATTCTTAATGGTCCTCATATTGTAATATTTGTAGATTGCAAATATTTAGGAAAAAACTGAATGGATGAGTGCAATAAGCACTTAAGTGGATTCAAATAGTCGTACTCATAATTTTTAATAAATGGGAATGTGGGATTAAAGATTGGGTCTCAGGGGACATTCTTGAGGCGCCATTAGTACAACTTGTGTTACAATAGTTTTCATTTCTTCATCGAGCCCAATTGTCAAACTGGAGGTGGAAAAATCTGCCTTCCGTTCAGAATTTTTGGGTTTCGACTTGCATGACGACCCATTTGGTTTTCGAAAATTCAATCCAATTTGGTTCAAATTAAAAATCCGAACCGAAATCAAATTGATTTAATTTGGGTCGAGTTGGGTTACAAATTTGTGTTAAATTTGAGTGATAAACCATAAACCCCAGACTTGTTTTTTTTCTCAAATCTCATCCAAAAATCAACTAATTAGCAAACAAATTTCTTATAAATGTTATAAAAATTTAACTAATTAACATAAAACATTCGGTTATATTAAGTATTTAAGTTTTTTTTTTCAATTTGCTTTCTTGACCAAATCGAGCAGCTCGAACTGAAATACCATCTGAATAGTTTTGAGTTTTCAATCTAAAGGACTTCAAAACTTCTACCTAGACTGAATTGAAACCGAAATTAATTTTGATCCAAATGTTAAACCCTAAATAAGATTTATTAAATTTTTAAATGATTCTTTTCATATGTACGTGATTACGTATCTCTTTGGCTCATTCCATTTGGGTTAATTTATTTTAAAAAGATTGTTAGTTTCCCCTACTAAATTAACATATGCTGTTTACTCATGAAACTTTGACCCATGTACCTTGCAATTCATCTCATTGTAGTATTATTTTCATAATATCCAATAACCCCCTAACACCATAGTTTAAAAATATTACCTTTTTCAAATATACTTTTATTTATGTTTATTATAAATTAAATAAAAATAAAAAATATAGGTTTCGTTGAATAAAAATTAATAATAAGATTTTTTTGTCCTTTTTGTTACTTTTATATAATTTTTCTTATAATAAATATTTATTTTACATTTCCAAAACCAAATGTCAAGCAAATGACCCATTTATTCTTCTTTTTCTTTTAATTTATTTGTGCTAGGGGGTTATTGAATATTAAGGAAAAAAAGGGTATATTGTATATTTTTATTAACCTAGAGGATCATACATACCTTGATTTTTAACAAGTAATGTAATAACGGTAATATAGAAATAAATGCTTTTGAATCTTGTTAATTCTTAAAGGTCAAATATCATTCATATGAGATCAAGCTCAAAGGACTCAAGAACATGTTCATTAAGTCAAGACTCAAGTTCAAGACACTAGCTTATGTTATATATTTATTTTAATCATTAATGTAAAGCTAACTTGTCTACATTTATGGATAATTAGCAAATGTGAGATCAAAAGTCTTTTATGTGTTACATTCATTATATATATTATGGTTCGGTGATAAATGTGCTTTCAAAATACTTGAAGAAAAATGAAGGTTAAATGTTTTATCAAAATAAATTTTTTTCTACATATATGGATTGATTTGAAAAAGTCTTGAAAGATTTTATGGTGTCAAAATATATAAAAAGTTTCTATGGCCTTAACGCTATTTCTGAAAATCTGTACAAGGACCTATTTGATAATGTTTCAAAAGTTTAGGAGCTTTTATAGTTGTAAAAAAGTTTAGGCCAAACTATAAGCATGATAAAAGCCCGAAGCTACTAGTCGGTTATTGAAAGTGGCCAACCAATTTGCGTTTTTGTAAAGAAATCGGTGAGCCGGTTCGGATAAAAATGGATAATTGGTTTCATGCTGATTTTGAGTTTTTATAGTCCTAATAGCTACATTTTACTTAAATATATGTAAACTCATTTTTTTATCTATTAGAATGGTTGTTGAATACAAAACTTTGTGTATACTCTCAACTAGAAGGAAAAAAAAAAAAAAAACTCTTCAGCTTTCGATACTTTCATCAATAATCATAAAACAGACTTGGGCTTAGGTTGTACATTTTAAAAATATTACTCAACTCTTTATTCTCCTTTTGTTTTTAGTTTTATAAATTCTCTTTAATTTATTTACATATAATCTTTTAATTACAAATTATTGGTATTATTAACTAAAAGCAACAACTCATTATTCAAAAATAAATATCAACAAATTTTTATTAGTTATAAAAATTAATAGATATCAAGAAATTAATTTTTATCAAACATAAAAACTAATAAATATCAAGAAAAAGAAAATTCTTATATATGGCAAGTATGAAATATAAGTCATGACATACTAACAAAGGAAAAAATATAAATTCAAAAGAAAGTAAAATTGAGCTTTTAGTTTTTAGATAGAGAAAGAGTATGTAATTATAACATAGAGAGAGAAAGTAATTAGTGAAAGATAATTTAGAGATTTTTAAATTTTAAATTTTTAATAATGAATTTATTTGTTAGAATGAGTATAGAGGAATTTAGTGGATTCAAAACGAATTTTTGGTTCTTGAAAACACGTGTAAAGAGCCAGTGGCACGGTCGCTCCCAGCACTCCTACTACTGGAGAAACAAATGAAGCCCAAAAGGGTTCAAGGGAGGTCCCATTACTTTCATTGGCTACGACCCATAACAGAGGAAGACTCGACCACACCAGATCAATTTCCAATCTAAGGCAATCAGTAACAAATACCATTGGCCAATCAGATATTTTCTAATTTCAATCAGCTTCTGATAATTCCAATTATCCAAAAGCATAACCCTATTATCCGAACAGATATTCCTCCATCCCTTAATATCTCGCTTTACCCCAACGGCAAATTGAAAAAAAGATCATGAACGCAGAAACACACCAATTCAATTCCCCGGGAAAATGGCACCTGTTCTTTTAACTTCTCTAATATCATCTCAATAATCAAGTCGTAAATTTTGGTATAAATATTTTTTAATGGCCTTTCTCGTCTCTCCTCCAGAATTCTCGACCAAAATCTTCTTCAACCCTAACCCTTATTCTAAAAGTCACAAGAGTCTCTCAGTTTTGAGCAATTACGAGAAATTAGGCTCTAGGGCTAGCGTTAGGGTATCTGGAATTTCGGAAGTGGATCGAAATGTTCGGTTGTATGGGCAATTTTCGGCTCCGGTGAAGCCGAGCAAAGAAGAAGAAGAAAAGCACAATTATTATGTTAACATGGGCTACGCGATTCGGACTTTACGAGAGGAGTTTCCAGCTCTCTTTTGTAGGGAGCTCAGTTTCGATATCTACAGGTTTTACTTCACTTCGTTTATCAGCGACGGCCATGAACAAATTCTTTTCCGTTTTAATTTTAATGATAGTGTGGTAACAAAATTTCTTTAGTGTCTATTTGTTTTGGATGTATAGTGGAATACTCAACTAATGCTTGTGATCTCAATTTTGTGATAGGACTGTACCTACAAGAAAAAAAGAAATAAATAAATAAAAAGGATAAAAATTAGAAAAGGGGTGATCTCTTGGAGGGATCTTCCTCCAATTTGTCAAAAGACTTATTTTTAATTTGATCGCTTGCTGTAAAAGCGGCAGCACATCACTAGAAATGCTAAACCTACAAGTAAACATACTAATAGTGGAAATCCTATAAAACAAGAAAACATTCATTCTAAAAATTAAAAATCCGAGTCCTAATAGAATTCTAACATTTTGACGCTCTTCAATTTTTTATATGTTAAATGGCGAAAATGATGCTATCAGTTTCAAGTTATGCTTTTTGCATATAGTTTTGTTTGTCTTCAAAGATTGATATTCAAAACTAAGGTTCTTTAGCTAGGATTTTTGCAACTTTGAACTTTCTCCACTGATACTTGGAGATAGGTCATTGGTGTTAAGTATCAGCATATGGATAAAATCAGGGGGGCGATTTTAAATGGTTGAAGAAGCTGGCTTGGTTTGTGATTAGCAAGTCTGATTGTGTTTCTGCGAGTATGCTTTTCTTTGCACCTGTGTATAGACTTGTATATGCAGTGTTGAAGGATGAGGCATTCAGTTCCTTTTTTGGTCGTGCCAAATCACCTAGATGATAATTACATGTGTGTAACATTTTATGTGTATGGGTATGGTGTTCTTTCAGAGTTTGCTTGTTACATTTAGTTTCATTTTACCAATTAATGTTCCTTGCTTTTCTGTAAATGTGTAAGCAAGCGCTGTATTGAAATGTTGAACACCATTCAGCTGTCATGCTATTTAATGGGTTGCATGAAATTATCATGAAACATTGAATTGTGTACTGATTCTGATTTCATTCTTTCTTTTTTGAAAATTTTACTAACATTCTGTTACTTATGTTCAGGGATGATATTGTATTCAAAGATCCTATCAATACTTTTGTTGGCATTGAAAACTATAAATCGATTTTTTGGGCCCTCAGATTCCATGGTAGGATATTTTTCAGGGCATTGTGGCTCGACATCATTAGTGTGTGGCAGCCTCTGGAAAATGTTATAATGGTTCGCTGGACTGTCCATGGTGTTCCACGAGTTCCTTGGGAGAGTCATGGTAGATTTGATGGCACTTCGGAGTACAAACTTGACAAGAATGGAAAGATCTATGAACACCGAGTTGACAACATTGCTCTCAATTCTCCTCCAAAGTTCCGTGTACTGGCTGTAGAGGACTTAATCCTATCCATTGGCTGCCCCTCAACCCCAAAGCCTACCTACTTCGAAATTTCATCCTCAGATAGAACGTAGAAGCTAGAATCGCCAAAGGTCCTGCCAAATTTTGGCATATTTTGTGCTATGATTGAACCAAACCACATTGAGATTACTGAGTTTGAAGATGGCATCTTGCTAGTGTCTAATAACTCGGTTTAGATTGCGATATGTAACCGAAATTGACTGAGGTACGGGGTGACCTGAGTGCTATAAAATTAGCCGGCATGCACAGATGCACTTTGTGTAGCATGTTGTGTTTTAGTTTTCAACTGTGAACATTATTGTATAAGAGTTGTATAAATTAATAAATATTGTACAGTGGAAGTCTAGTGCCAGGTACATTACTCGTTGGCTGTTGCTTTGAGGTAGTGATATTCGAACCTTATTTTATATCATTAGTTCTTACTTTTTAATTCAATCCTGATATTTTCAAAATTAGTCTTATTAAAAAATAAATGTTGAGTTTGCTTTGACAATCGAGATCTTGAAAAGATTCATCTGGAGTAGCAAAGTCAGGATCAGAAGCATAGAATCATCAAGCGCTTCAAGGCTTTTTGGCCCAGTAATAACGAAGGGTCAACGTTTAGTGTGGGACAGTCTCTCAAGTAAAGTTCGAAGAAATTTTAAGTTAGGGCATTTACGAGAACGATTCGGTATTTGAATCTCTTGGTTTTTATTTGATGAGGAGAATTCTACAGTACGATTATCAATTGCTCATTAGAATATGATAGAATTAGAATAGATGGGAATTGAAATGGAGAATGAAAATTAAAATTAATTATTTATATTAATTATAAGAATTAAAATAAAAAATGAGTTGAATTGTTATTGATAAATTTATTTTATTTTGATATTGGAATAGATAATTACAAGTTAGGAAATGGACTTTAGTTGATTATTGTCATTATTTTTATAATAATTATGAGTATTGTTGTTGTTGTTAATAACAGCAATAACAAAAAAAAAAATTCTACTACTACTACTATTATTATTTAATAATAATAGTAAAATATTTTATTATTATCAGGATAAAGAGAATTTTTAATTTTCACCAATGAAAAAAGTATTAATTTATTTTTCATTCTTGTTTTTTCATTTCGATCTCTTCCTTTGAATGAAAAATTTTTATTCAACATTTCAAAATTTATGAGACCTACTCAAATTTTATTCCTATTATCTCCTTATTTTAAAAATAAACAAGTTAATAAATATTATTTATTTATTTTTATTTTTAATTAATAAACACACTATAAAAATTCTAAAAGTAAAATGGATTAATTAAATAATAGCGGGCGTTGAGTTGAACTTTTAAGATAAAATATCACCAGTCACCACCAGGCCTACGGTCCCCAGTCTATTTGTGTTGTATAATTTTGGTTGTCTTTTTTGTCATCCAGTTTTCGAACGACCCCAGCAGTGGGCCGTGATGGGCCTCCAAAATGCAAAAAGTATTCGCCTTTCTTTGGTGCCCCTTCCCAACTCCACTCCAATGAACGGCTCATCATACGACCAAAGATTTTGTTACTCTGTTATCCACTTGACAGGGCATTGTGCAAGTCTGCAAGAGGAAAAGCGATCGAATCTCAACACCCACGGATTTTTATAATTGATGCCTGTTGTTGTCACGTCCCATCACCGCCACCGCTTCCTTGCTAAAGGCTAGAGGCTAAAGGTCCCATGATTTTGATTACTCCATCCCCGTGTACATTATCTTATGATTTCATGATCATCGCGGATGACCTTTCTATTATATGAATGAACAACATTTTGAAGGAAGACAAATCTGTAGTACAGAATTATTATTCGCGAGAGCCAGCAGGCAAGATGCCGACGTGGATAGCCATAGATTCGATCTGGCAGTTGACGCCTCAGTTGACTACCTAAAGTAAGGGCAATTTGGTGATTATGTATAAAATATTTCAAAATCCACAGCAATTGCCGTTAGTTATTTAAAATGAGGAAATGAGGTTTCTGAAGCCACCGTCTGTCAACCACCACATTAAAGCCCGCCTCAATAAGTTTACATGTACTGACCATTACTAACGAAAGTCATTATCCCTTGCTAATAACTCCAAATATTAATTTCCACTTCTCGGAATCGCTTATGCTTCACTCATCGTCCTTTCTTAACTTCCTTTTCTTCCTTTCTCTATTAATAGATTAACTCTCTCACCAAAACCAAACCTCAAATCTAAATTGTTGATAATAGTTATCTCGCTTGTGCATTATTTTAGTTGTATGATTTGACACTTTAGGGTTTTGTTTGATCGAGCTGAGAGATGGAAGTGGAGCTCCCGAGGCTGGATAATCGTGCCATGACTTTCGATGAGGTCTCCATGGAGCGTAGCAAGAGCTTCGTCAAAGCTTTGCAGGTTTAGTCTCGTCTATTTGTTTGTGTGCATTTTGGCCAGATCTGCTATTGGCTTGATTTTTATGCACTCACTGCGTTTCTTGATTTTCAACCTTGTATGTAATTTATTTTTTTTTCTAATAATCTTAATGTTGAATTTTTTTGTACCTTTTTTTTTCTCTTTTAATGCTTAATTTCTCAGCTATTTAATTATGGCGAGAAAGTTGAAATTATTTCATTTAAGAGCATTGAAGGTTTGCATCTTTGTATTTATTTCAAAACAACTAATGCTTAGTGGGGAGCCATAACAACTTTGGCTCGGTTACAAAATAGATAAGTACTGTGCAAATATTCCAATAACATTGTTCAGTAGGCGGGCTGCTTGATAGGATGATTAATAGATCAAAAAGATTGAAGGTTTTTAGGAACATAGTCTGTCATTTGTTAATGGTTCTGCTAACTGATCTTAATTAGTATCATTTCTGTTGAATGAATCAAGATACTTTGGTTAGTGTTTTATTCTGGATTGAGTCGAGTTTTCCAGAGAAGCAAGTTAGTGAGACGTTAACTGAGCTCTTAAATAAAATATTAACTTTATGAGGCCAATTAAATTTGACTTTCTGAACTACCATATTCAAAAAAAAAATGTTGGGGGAAAGCTATCTGATGCAGGAAAATGAAAAAATAAATTAGGGCCCTTAGAAAATGGCTTGTACTGATATTTGCTGTTGTCTATGAGTGGCCTGTTGTTAAATGAACATGTAAAGATCATATATTCAACTTGCTTGGGATCTTTTGATTGGATGCTGCCCTCTCTTTTTATTTGGACTTGACTCTCTTGCAATATACTCTGTTGAATAATTCCAGCTCGACCGATGTGAGCACGCCATTTGGATGGAAAATTTTTGCTTTCTTGTAAGCTTAATGTTCATGCCATTTTCTTTACAGGAGCTCAAGAACTTAAGACCTCAACTCTATTCAGCTGCAGAATATTGTGAAAAGTCTTATCTTCACAGTGAGCAGAAACAAATGTAAGGCTACTTGATGTAATAATCATCGCATGATTTGGTTTTATTGTCAAATTAGTATGAGAATGAAAAATATCCACCTAGTTGTGTTGTTATAGAGCAAACCTTTTTTTTTTTTTTTTTTTTTGCTTCACAATTAGAGTTATATACATCATGTAATTGCCCTTGAGACCTTGAGTGAATCATTTGATTGTAGTGCACAGAAAATGAACTGCAAATAAAAATGTTAGATTTAATGAAATAACTAGGAATGGGAGTGCTGCGACAAGGGTTATACCATTTTTTCAGACATTCATGCTTTTAAGAAGTGTTCCCATGGCTCGTATTCTTCACATTAGTTCTGTAAGGAGTTGTGAACTGAACAGTCAGCTTCAGCAATGATTTCCACTCATGTATCTTATTCTTTATACATGCATCTTTCTGCTCTCTCATTGGAAAACTTTGGTGATATTATGCAGGGTACTTGATAACCTAAAAGACTATGCTGTTAGAGCACTGGTCAATGCTGTTGATCACCTTGGCACTGTGGCTTACAAGTTAACTGACCTTCTTGAGCAGCAAACATCTGATGTCTCAACCATGCAGCTAAAGGTTTCTTGTATGAACCAGGTAAATTTCCCTGAGTGAATATGGTATTATATGATTGGTAACAAATAAATCGGCCCCAGCTTATTGGATTTGTTGATATTAGCAACTTCTTACATGCCAAACCTACTCAAATAAAGAAGGTCTCCGACAGCATCAGTTATTGGCGTTCATCCCAAGACATCACAAGCATTACATTTTACCAAGTATGATTAATTATTTTGGCATTGTCCTAGAATTGCCAAGTGAAATCATAAAATAATTTATTTTTCTCATACCTTTCTTATCTTTCTCCTCTTTTGCTTTAATACTGCATGCTAGATTCTGTGAACAAGAAGGTGCATTTTAGTCCACGTGTACAAACTGATGCTAGGCAAAATCATTTTCCATCGCGTCTTCAACCTACAGGTATAAAGGATTTGTGAGGGATACTAGCATCCTTTTTGTCTGACAGTTTTTCTTGTTTAGCTGGGGATGTATCTTATCACAAACCTAAATTCTTTACATTTAGGTATCCCTGCTTCTAAAACTCTTTCCTGGCATTTAGCCTCTGAAACTAAATCTACGTCGAAAGGGACTCAGCAGGCTTTGAAAAGGTTAGTGTAAAGTTGTTCTTGCATAAAAATTGAAAAAACTGCTTTTCTATTTGTATTTGTTGTGCTGCTAGTGTTGCTTTGAGAGCATAAACAAGTCTTTGATGGTTGCTTATCTTGCAGCTCCGAAGACCGCAAAACTTCTGGGGTTTTCCATCTGTTGGGTATGTATAAAAGAGTGATACCTTGTACTATCATAAACCAGTACACTTGCTATTTTGCTTATAGTGAATAATACTATTAAAAGTAATATCTGATATTCGGAACTCTTATTAATGTAGATAATGAAGAGAATAGACTGACAAAGTCCTCTGCTGTCCCTGCTCAAGTATCAAGTGGAGGTCCTGCATCTAGTGCACTTGTGCAATCATTTGGTGTTGCACGCAGGGTAATGTCAAAATCAACAAGAACCCTGACTTGTCCAGCACTCTTCTAATTGTTTACTTTAGTCAAAACAGAAGTAAATGGAGTTATGCTTGGCGTGATGTCTGTATGAGCTTTTTTGAGTGTGTTTGTGTTTGTGTTTGTTTGATGATCTTTTGTTCTCCACTTGGTTGGTCAAGGCTTTCTGTATATGTTTCTCATATTCCACATAATTTTCTTATGGAAGTGTCTAAATTATTGACATGTATAAACTTTTATTGTTGTGTAAATGTTGTCATTCATGTTCTTATTTTTGCTGTTTTAATTGGATTATGCCTGGGAAAATTGTCACTGGGTGGGGCTTATAACAGTTATTCCAACTCAGGTGGGCTATAACTTCCTGAGCTGTATCCGTAATGTGGGCGGTAATATTGAGCTCAAAACTTAATCTCAAAGTATATCGAAAGGTGATATTTGATTGGCCAGAACAAGAGACACAATCAGTAGGCACTATTCTATGAGTTAGGAACTCTAGTTTGCTGCTTCGATTTTGATGATCTAAGCAAAATGCTGTTCTTTTTGAGTGGTGCAAAATAGTTTTACATTTCAAGAGCAGAAGAATTTTGAATACTGAAGATGTTGCCACACAATTTGGTTCCAGATGTGCCTGCACAATCATTATATTGCAACTTGTTTTAGATACTCTGAAAATAATTATGACTTGCGGGTTTTGGTGGGTTTATATGATCTTGCAAATTTAACTACTGAACTCTATGAAGGGGTCTGCTGTGTGTGTGTGTGTGCACGTACGAGAGACTATAATTTTTCTTACCTACCATTCAGTTTTGTGCATATTTTATGATCAATTATGCTTTTGGTTAAAGTTAAAGATTTCCTATTAAGAGAATTAAGTCAATAGTTATGAGAGATTTTGGATATCTTCTGCTTGTTTTGTACTGGCTGTTTGTTCTCCAATATCTAAATCCCTGTCTGGGTAGATGAGAAAAACTAGACGAGTAACAATAACATCGTTTTTTGCAGGATGCAATGGGAGGTAACAAAACTTTGGCACCATTTAGATCATTTGACAACCCAAGACGAGAGATTGTACGTGCCCCTGTTCGCAGCAAAAGTGTGCTATCAGCTTTCTTTGTTAAACAGAAAACACCTAAGCTGAAGGCTGGTTATGTCTCATGATTACTTATCAAGGCAAGTCAAACATGTCAATTTGGAGAAGTTGCCATCAGTCATCATCTCATATGATTGTTGATAATGAGGTGGTTAATCAATTATAGTTTCTTCTACTCCAATCTTTTTCTCTTGGTGGCATAATAATTGAGCAAATTGTGTATAACTCCCATAATGAAGATCATTAATGTGTCTGCTCACTGTATTGTAGCTCTGGTAAATGATTGTTGAAATCTAGTTGTGTAGATTACCAAACTCTTTCAACTGTCCAACGAACATGCATATTGAGAATGATTTAGGTGATGTTTATAATGCCAGTGAAGTTTGTCAACTATGCACCTCTTTCATTATGCTTATTTCATTTTATTTCCAGATCTCGAAAGGACATTTGATTACTGATGGGGCTGGAGATGAACGAGCCACCATAAATATATCTAGAATTGTTTGTTATTTCTGTATCTCAGGCATGTTTTTGCAATACATATTGCATCTGTACTCACATGGGGACCCAACGAAAATGAAGATAGAAGAACTATGTTACCGTGAAGATAGATTGCACAGTTCTGGTCTGTGTGTATAGAAGAAGATTACTTTGCATTCTATCACTGAAAATTGAATATCTTGTTATTTACAAAAGAATCTGAAGTCCTTTTAAGGTGCAATTTGGTATTAAGGTGTTGTAGTTTAAAAGTCTGTTGTAGAATAAAATAAATAAAAATTAATAATATGTGATAATTATAAATGATTGTTAATAATTATGATAAAAATAATTAAGATATTATAATTTTTTTACTGTAAAAGTATGCAATAACTCAAATTAATTTTATAGCGTCATCAAAAGCCTATTCACAGCAATAGGAAAAAGTTTTTTAAATTTTTTTAAATGATATTTTTTAAATTTTTTGATAATAAAAAATAATATAAATATTTATAATTATAATAATAAATATTTAATATTTATTTTGTTGTTAAATTATATCGAAAGCCCGCTTTGAAAACAAACAGGTTCATTCTTATTATTATTCTTATTCTTGGCGTGGGGTCGCCGTGGAGAGGAGGAATTAATAAAATAATTACAATTGGCTCAAAGGTCCGACGACCTCAACGCACCGACAGACCGGACCCTGAAGCTGGAATCGCAAACCGGGTATTGCAGATCCAAATCTGAAAAATGTGAGCAGTAAGCTTATTGATTCAAAGTATCGTCAACACTTCATCCTTCGATTCCTTGTATCCTTTCTATTTGGTTAAAATTGCGACAACAATGTCACAGTGGCTGCATCAACGACCTTTGCACAATCCGTTAGCAGATCCGTACCCACTTTCGCCGCGCAATTCAATGACCTTCCAAATCCAAAGACCAATGTTACTAGTTTCCAACCGAACAACTCTTCTAGTGTTACTCTCTCTCTTAGTCGTACTCGGCGTAATCCTCCCCTGGACTGGAATCCCTGGGTTCATGCTCCCAAACACTACTTCCTCTCTCGCTAAATGGCGTGACTACACGCTGTCCCAAGCGGCGTCGTTTGTGGCTAAGAACGGCACTGTTATTGTCTGCGCTGTGAGTCAGCCTTACTTGCCGTTTCTAAACAACTGGTTGATTAGTGTTTCGAGACAAAAACACCAAGATCAAGTGCTGGTTATTGCAGAGGATTACGCCACTCTTTATAAAGTGAACGGGAGATGGCCTGGTCACGCTGTCCTCGTGCCGCCTGCTCCCGATGCACAAACTGCCCATAAATTTGGCTCTCAGGTTAAACAAACATTTTCATAGATATTTGCTGCTTTTGTTTCCTAATGTTAGTTGTGTTAGTCAGTAATTGATTATTTACTTTTTCAAATGATTCTTTGAATGATTTGTGGGTGTGTGTCTAGGGATTCTTCAATTTTACATCTCGGAGGCCTCGTCATCTGCTGCACATATTGGAGCTTGGGTATAACGTTATGTACAATGATGTTGATATGGTTTGGCTGAAAGATCCCTTTCCCTATCTCCAGGGGGGTCACGATGTGTACTTCACTGATGACATGGCTGCTGTATGTACAGTGTACTCGATGACGTCGGAATTAGTGTGAATTTGTTATTTCAATTCTCAAATGCTGTGCATTCTCATCCACTGCAGCTTGTTTCATCATTTTCATTCTTGCCTTTTTTACCCCCTATTTGGGACCAGGTGAAGCCTATTGATCATTCGCATGATCTGCCGCCTCCAGGCAAAAAAGGCCGCACTTACATTTGCAGTTGTATGATTTTCCTGCGTCCCACTGATGGAGCAAAACTAGTCATGAGGAGATGGATTGAGGAGCTTCAGGCTGAACCTTGGTCCAAAGCAAAGAAAGCAAATGATCAGCCTGCATTTAATTGGGCACTGAATAAGACTGCTGGACAGGTATGTTCTGTGTACCTTTCTTGCCGCTGTCAGAACGAAATTATGATTTTGGTGCTTTGTTTCCTGGCCCTCATTGAAATCATCTTATGGAACTAAATCTATTAACTTTTTGAATGATCTTTGAATTTTAGGTGACCTTTGTATGCCTTAGTAATCCTATGATTGATCCTTTTCTTCCTATTAGGAATCAAATATTAACAAATGGTTATGGCTTATTGTGAATTTTGATTCTCGAGGCATAGACCTCTCTCCCTTAAGGTTGAGTTCAGGGGAATTGTTAGTCAGTTTTACTTCTCAAGTCTTTCTGTGATCAAACAGAACAATTTGGATTAGTTTTGTTCTCAATAAAATGAAAAGATGGATGAACTTTATCAGATGAGAGATTATTTTTGATGCATGACAGGAAACTGTTCATTCATGGCCTTCCTTATCTTTGTCATCTAATGTTGTCTTCTCATGTTCTAATTATGAGCAATGTGTCTATAACTGTTAGTTTCTTTCTTCTGACTCCATTCTCTGAGCTTTTGCTTCTAAACTTACTTTTGCAAAATGAGCTCTCGTGTGCCATGGAAACTCCCCATATTGCAGTTGGTCTCATTCTTGATAAAGCATAATATAAAACAACAACACTCAGTAGAATGCGTAAATGGTATAAAATATAAATGACAGAAATTTTGGTTCACTGGTTTGAGTTGGCTGTAATTTTGAATGTGTCTGAGTTGCTCTTTCTACTGGTTGAAACATGTTCTTTTAAGTCTTTTCTTCATCTTTTCCTGCTAGGAGATGGAATCTCATCAGGTTCATTTTAACTAAACAAAAATTTTTTGGCTGATTTTCACTTAACATTGCAAACTTTTGGATGCTATGTTGTTGGGATTTCTCTGACGGCATTCTAATATTGATCCTTTTGCAGGTGGATCTCTACCTGTTACCCCAGTCAGCATTTCCAACAGGAGGATTGTACTTTAAAAACCAGACATGGGTTGAAGAAACTAAAGGGACGCATGCAATTATCCATAATAATTATATCACAGGTTTTGAGAAAAAGATAAAGAGATTCCGTGATTTTGGTCTCTGGTTGGTTGATGATCATGTGGCCGAATCCCCCTTAGGCAAACTGTGACAATATGGGAAAACATATGATCTCTTTCTGCGGGAGCAATAGTCCTTAGTAAACCTTAAATGGAGTTTGACTTGCCAATTGGATTGTCTTGGTGTTCATCAGGGGCGCCACGGAATCAAAGGGAAACATTTGAAGATTCTGCCGCTAAGAAGCTCATTGTTTCGGTCGTTTCTGACGGGGATTGTTTGCACAAGGTCCATGTAATTTATTGGAAATGTTTGTTCACTTTAGAAATTCTTTCAACATGTAACCCGGATCAGATTGCTGACGGGTCAACTTTTTGATCGGAATATGCATTCCTATAAAAATATTAGTATATCTACAGGATGATAATGGAATATCCATAGGATGATAATGAATAAACGTTGTGCCAAATGAATCAATTTTGTCTGTTGCTTGGAAAGCAGTTAGCCTCACCGTTGGACTAGAAGCTCAAGTTTTGCAATAATTTTGAATCCCACGGGCCGGGTAAATTGAAGAAAACAATTTTCGAGTTTCAGTAAATCTAAAATTTATCCAATTGTACAACAAACTTGTAAAGCAAGAAGCGTTAAATTAATATTTTTTAAATTTTTTATCTGTTCATGAAATTCCAATTTCAGTTGAACATAGTTAACCCTTTTTAGTAACTGATCAGCTGCACTTTGGTTTTAATTTCTTCCAAATTTGACTGATGAGCCAACACATTTTTGTTTTTTTATTTTAAAGTTTGAGGCACATCCACCTGAGAAAGCAGGGCGAAACAATGAATGAATAAAAAATTTTATTTTACTTGTTGGGGTGTCAAAGTATTGTTCAAAATTTGGCCACCAAGAATTTGAAAACTGGCAAAAAATAAAAAAGAATTGACAAAATTCGGAAAGCACGTTGTGTTAGCTGGCATTGTAGAATTATATTAATTAATCGGAATTCAGAAACTTTATTTGGAATGTTTCTAATTTATCATAAAATTTGATAGCCATCGAATTGTGTGAGCTGTTAAATATTTTTATTTATTAAAAGTGTGTTTGATACATTGTATTATATTATACTGCATTAATTAGACTATATTAAAGTGTAAATATTTCAGGCTTTATTATTAATTTTTGGAATTAAGTATTAATTTTATATAAATTTAATAATGTACTATTATTAAATAATAAAACATTACAATATTATTAATAATATTACATTATAATGTGTAATTTATTTCTATATATTAGTTATTAGAATACAGTCTAGTCATATTATAATATAGTATTATTTAATATTACATTGTAAAAAAATAATATGATATAACTATATAATATAACATTAAACCATAAATTAATTTTTATTTATTAAAATCTAATATAATATTTAGTAAATATAGAATTTATAAATTTATTTTACCTATTAAAGTAAAACAATTAAAATAATTTTATGTAATAAAAGTAAAATACCATAGTATCATTTATTTATTAAATATTTAGGTTCATTTCTATCTTATATTATAATTAATTAAATTAATTTTTATTTAAACATAAATATAAATTAATTTTAATAAATTTAAATTTATTAAACAATAAAAGTCAAAAACATTTTAAAACATATTTAATGTAATACAGTTTAAACTATATTTCTCATGAATTTATTTTATACACCTCCTGTTTTATTAGCCATGTTTTAAGCACATTATAATGCAATAAAAAATCTCAGTCAAATATGAATTAACATAAAAATAATGTTTTAATACAATGCAAACAATAAATACAAGCTATCTACCACACGCACTGTAAACCCACATGACCAATTTCACACGAAAAAAAAAATTAAAAAAAAAAACACAAACGCTTAGTAACGCATATATTTTCCATTAAATTTATGCATCCATTATTTCAACTCCACGTGCTTTAGGCTCACAGCAAAGTTTTACTGAGAATTAATCAATAATTTAATTTTGCTTTAAACCGATAAACATTTCTAGCACCTGTCAATATCAACAGTCTCAATGAAAATAAACCCTGCCTAAATAATCGTACTACAGCAATTCGAATCTTATAATTAAAAAAATTAAAAAAAATTATATAACGATTAACGTCGTAACATTGTTGATCTTATTGTTCATCCTTTTAGTGAAAAAGACATAATTATAACCGACAACAATTTTCATTTAGTTTTTTCTAAAAGAATAAATAAAAGCAATCAGGCACTTAAAAAAGACAACCCACGAGCTAATTCGGAGATATTAGATTCCGCCCCAGAGTTTGCAGGTCGTAAGCAAGCAAGCAAGCAACGATGGTAGTTAGTAGCACTGGTGGGTCATTTTCAAGATTCACAAAAATCCCGTGGCTCTTCCAAATCCAAA
Organism: Aegle marmelos; assembly: GCA_030449875.1. NCBI lineage: Eukaryota > Viridiplantae > Streptophyta > Magnoliopsida > Sapindales > Rutaceae > Aegle > Aegle marmelos. The sequence goes on from JASUUL010000115.1 coordinate 2,568,040, forward strand.
TCTTTGGTTTGTGAAATGTGTTAAAATTTTGTTCAGGCCTCTCATTGACAAATGACAACAAATCAAAGACAGCCATACGCCACGTCATCTTACTCACTTGACAAGCTCCATACGCTCCCCAATCTCTACATTAATTTATAAAGATTCCGTTTTTGATTGACAGTCTTTCCGGGCCGTCTTGCTTTTCTTGATTTGCATGTTTTGTTTTTGATGGAAATGTAATAAAATGGGTTCTTTGGAGAGTGGGCTCGCGGTTCCATTGAAAAGGGACAATCTTGGCCGGTCCTCGTCAAGAACTGAGAGGCAACACTCTTTCCTGCAAAGAAACAGATCGAGATTCTCACGTTTCTTGTTTTTCAAGAAGCTCGATTATCTACTATGGATTTGCACTGTGGCTGTTTTCCTGTTCTTTGTGGTTATTTTTCAGCTGTTTTTACCTGGGTCAGTGACAGTGATGGATGAATCTCAAGGGTCGTTCCAAGATTTTGAAAGAGTCCCCACGGATTTGATGTTCTTGAAGGAGATGGGCCTGTTGGATTTTGGAGAGGATGTTACATTTGTGCCTTTCAAGCTTATGGAGAAATTTCAAAGTGAAGATAAAGATGTCAATTTGACTTCTGTTTTCCACAGGAAACTACACCGTTTTGGGCACAGAAAGCCCCAGCTTGCATTGGTCAGTAGTCCTTGATTACTAGCTCGCGTTTGTGCTTACTGAATTTTTATGTGCTTCATTGACTATTTCGCTTGTTCGACTTGGATTTCTAGCTGAATTTTTATGTGCTTACTGAATTTTACTAGCTCGCGAGTGTGCTTACTGAATTTTTATGTGCTTCATTGACTACTGTTTCACTTGTTTGACTTGGATTTCTCTTTGAAGGTGTTTCCCGATCTGCTGATTGATCCACAGCAATTGCAAATGGTGACTATTGCAATTGCATTACGAGAGATTGGTTATGCAATTCAGGTAATGACATTAATCTGCAGGCTGCATCTGTTTCAGCTTCTGGTTAAGCTTAACTCGGTTGTTGAATGAAGTCTGTAGCTATGAGTCTGGTATTCTTTACATGGGAGATTTTTTGTTTAGACCGACCTTAGTTAATACTCTATTGCTTCTATCTCGCTCTCTGGGATAAATAATTTCATCTTAACAATTTCTTTTGGCAGGTGTACTCCCTTGAAGATGGCCGTGCACATGAAGTTTGGAGAAACATAGGAGTTCCAGTTACCATTCTTCAAACTGGTCAGGAGGCGGCATCTTTTGTCAATTGGCTAAAGTATGTGAATCCTGTTTATAAGTCTGGAATATGTTCTAAAGTTAAGATTCAAATGTTAGTTAGATATCCTTGGAAGAAAACCAATGAGGGTCTTCCACTCCAGTTAGTGGAGGAGCAGTATGTTCAGTTGTTGTACTTATAGGAAATGCCTTTGCAATACTCACCATTAGCTGTATCTTTCTCCCCCAACAATTTTTGTTAGTTATCACTGGAAGTTGTGTCACTGTTGAAGTCAAGATCCAACCACTTCCAAGAAATCTTTTCATTTTGAAAGTTTGTACATTAGCACCATCTACAGATAGTTTGATGTTTTGAGACGTTATATATGCGTTACTCGGGTATTTTCTTTTATTTCAAAAGCCATTTTTTTCTGAATGTACCATTTGGAGCACTCCACATCTTATCTTAATATTGTACTGGTTGCATAATTGTTTACCCTCATAAAGTTTTACCGGGGGTTTGATTCTGCAATGATGCATGACTGCTTTTTGTTTCTAGTTTGAAATGATTGGCTGTGGTTGGTTTATTGGTTTTGACAAATTTTGGTGATATCTGTCCTTTTGCAGCTACGATGGCATACTTGTGAACTCACTTGAAGCAAAGAGTGTCATTTCTAGGTAAGAATATTGTTTTAAACTTCCAAAATTTCAATCTTACTCAGTTCTTGATTTTCTTCCTCTTTTAAATTCGTAACCTTCCATATAAGGATGTCTTGGCTCTGAGACAAAGATTCAGTTTCTTACATTTATGTTTAAATAGTTATGTTCTTGAATGTTTATTTCGAGCTCTATTAAGTTTTCATTATGTAATTTGATGAAATTTTATGAATAAGGTTATTTGAATGCTAATGTTACAGACTCACTTTCTTTGACTCAGATGATACATTGACCTGTCAGAACTCAAGTTGCTTCGTTCTAGGCAGTAGTTGTCATTAAGATACCTGTCAGTTAAAATCATTGATTTTACTTGTTACAGTATCATGCAGGATCCTTTCAAATCTCTTCCTCTCATATGGACCATCCATGAACGAACACTTGCTACTCGTGCAAGAAACTATGCTTCAAGTGGTCAACTTGAGCTTTTAAATGATTGGAAAAAAGTTTTCAACCGTGCAACCGTGGTTGTCTTCCCAGACTATGTCTTGCCGGTAATAACTGTTCGTGAATGTTTGGTTTTGTGGATGCAGGTTAAATTTCTTAAATGACATATTGGGATATAGTTTCCATGAACAGAGTGAAAGGGATTTAAATAAACATTTAGGCAGTTTTATGTTTCGTTGATATTAATCATTGTGTTGTTCGTAGAATTGTAGTTACATTAATGGTTTCGCATGTTTGACTGACTTCTGAAGTCTGGATGTATTTCCAATCATTTGATTTCTTTGTGCTCTCTGCAGATGATGTACTCTGCATTTGATGCCGGAAACTATTATGTTATTCCGGGTTCTCCTGCTAAAGCATGGGAAGTGGATACTAATATGGATTTGTACAATGATAATGTACGTGTCAAGATGGGCTTTAAGCCTGATGATCTTGTCATTGCAATTGTAGGAACCCAATTTATGTACAGGGGATTATGGCTGGAGCATGCCCTTATTTTGCGTGCTCTTTTACCACTTCTTTCGGACATCTCTGTAGAAAATGAATCAAATCCTCCCATCAAGGTTATGATTTTAAGCGGGGATTCAACTAGTAATTATAGCGTGGCCATTGAGGTATGGCTTTATCTACTTATGCTCAAGACCATGGTTCAAGTTAATTGTAGATAGTTTTCTCCAATTTCCTATTATATTAAAGTTCCTATAATTTCCTGTTACCCCAGGCCATTGCTGGTAACCTTCATTACCCTATTGGAGTTGTGAAGCACATGGCTGTTGAAGGAGATGTTGACAGTGTTCTTAACACAGCTGATGTAGTGATATATGGATCTTTCCTTGAGGAGCAATCTTTTCCTGAGATTTTGGTGAAAGCTTTGAGCTTTAGGAAACCAATCATAGCCCCGGATCTCTCCAACATCAGAAAATATGTATGGTTTATTTCTTCAGTATTTTATAAAGATTGTCATTGGTTATATTTTCTCTGAAGTAACTAACATTGAAATTAGTAGCAGATACACATCAACAGAAAAGGTAGTCATAGGCTCTTCTTGATTTAGAAAAGTCTCAAACACTTGGAGTCAAATTGTGCCCTCCTTTTTCTTTATTTTATTTTATTTTTTTGTTTTTCAGGCAATTCATAATCCAGGCTTAACTTATAAGTTGGGGCATTATGTCCTTTTCTCAACCTCAGATTATTTCTTGTTAATCTTCATTTCAACTATAAATTGCTTCTCTTGAATTTTCCATTATTTCAATCCTTATGCTTTCACTAATCCATTACCCTTCATATTGGGTTTGGTCATTTTTTGGCATTCTGTTTCTCCATTGCCCTTGTGGGCTTTATACTTTTCTAAAATTTTCATCCTAATCAAGCCTGAACAACTTCAAGAGATACTTCCTGCCTTTTGGAACTTGACACCTAAAGTGATAACCTGCTTTAAGTGAATGCATTTTAAATGAATGGGCTGGAAGACACATAACATCTTCCCTGTCATCATGAACTTACTGGGAAATATGGAAGATCTATTTGGTGCATCTTTAAGAATTGGTTGGTGCATTTTAAAATCTTTCCATGAATTACAACTCCTTTTCTCTGAATCATCTTATGCTGCAAATTTTCGTTTTGTAAGAGAAGTTACTAACTGTGTTGGCAATAACAATTAGGTTGATGACAGGGTGAATGGCTATCTTTTCCCTAAAGAAAATATTAAAGCTTTGACACACATCATATTGCAAGTGATTACAAATGGGAAAATATCACCTCTGGCTCGGAATATTGCCTCAATAGGAAGAGGTTCTGTTAAGAACCTGATGGCTTTGGAAACTATTGAAGGTTATGCTATGCTGCTTGAAAATGTTCTTAAGCTGCCATCAGAAGTTGCATTCCCCAAGTCTGTCAAAGAACTTTCTCCCAAATTGAAAGATGAATGGCAGTGGCCTCTATTTCAAGCTTTTCTAAATTCAACACATGAGGATAGAACTTCAAGAATTAACAGATTTTTAAACCAGATTGAGCTGCAGTCGAACCGCACTGAAAGAGACAACCATATATCTGTGCATGAAACTGATGACTCGTTTTTATATGACATCTGGAAGGAAGAAAAAGATATTCAGATGCTCAATGTTAGAAAAAGAAGAGAAGAAGAAGAGGTAAGATTGCAGTGGCAGTGATGAGTCTTTAATATTTTGAGGTTGAAAATTTCCTGCTCAACTCTATTACTTGAGCCGTTCCTTTGTGAAATTTCACATTCTTAGGAATTTTATGCAGTTAAAAGATAGAATTGATCAATCTCATGGAACATGGGAGGAAGTGTATCGAAGTGCCAAAAGGGCTGATCGAACTAAAAATGATTTGCATGAAAGGGATGAAGGGGAGCTAGAAAGGACTGGTCAACCATTGTGCATTTATGAACCTTACCTTGGGGAAGGAACCTGGCCTTTACTGCACCATAGTTCGCTTTATCGTGGAATTGGATTGGTGAGTTAGCAAGCATATTGTGACATCCTTTTATACAATTTTTTTGAATTGTACATGCTTTGAGATTGAAAATTGGACACTTCTAATTGTCCTTGAATTCATTTTACATATACGTGCTTTTGCAATTATTGATTATTACCCATGTTAATAATACCGAAAGTTTTATGACAGAAAAGTTGTATACTCTTTCCTTTGCAGTTACTAATTATTATCCATGTGATTTGCACATGCTTTTGCAATTCTAACTCGTGGCACTGCTTTTGGGCTTGATTTTGTTTTTTAATTTTCTTAAACTTGTTATCCTTTATATTCATGGAATAATTTAAAATATTCATGTTTTTACTAATCATCTTAACTACATGGACTGTATGATTGCAGTCCAGCAAAGGCCGCAGACCTGGAAGAGACGATGTTGATGCACCCTCGCGTCTGCCGCTTCTTAATAACCCTTACTATCGAGACATCCTTGGTGAATATGGAGCCTTTTTTGCAATTGCAAACCGGATTGACCGTTTACACAAGAATGCCTGGATAGGGTTTCAGTCCTGGCGAGCAACAGCCAACAAGGTGTGTTTCCATGGCCTTTGATATCATTGTGAGAGAAGCGGCTTGATGTGTTGTCGTTGCCATGGCAACTGTGTGGCCCAAATCTGCAGCCTTATGGCCAAGAGAAAATAGATCTTTTATTGCCATTACATAGATCCGTTGCTGCATCTAAGATTACAGTTCAAAATGTGGTATCTTTGCATTTTGCACTTCAAAATTCACAAAATACATATATTTATTAAATCATTCAATTTCTGAAGCTTGGTTATCATCCTCATTTATGATAATTTGAGATCTCTCTGGAGATTAAATCAAGACCTGCTCAAATTATTCTGCCAGGATTGATGTTACCCCAAAACTACCACCTTTTGGGTTTTCTTAGGGCTGGAAGCAGTTATATAACTTTTTAATGTGTTCTTAATCTCTTTTTCCTTCTATTTTCATTCTAATTATGGGGCTTAAACAGGTATCATTGTCTAGGATCGCCGAAAATGTTTTGGTAGATGCTATACAAGCACGAAGGCATGGTGACACACTCTACTTTTGGGTTCGGATGGATGTGGATTCCCGAAACCCCTTGCAACAGGATTTTTGGTCATTTTGTGATGCTATAAATGCTGGAAATTGCAAGTGAGGGCTGTAAATACCACAATCGTGTATAAATTTTGTTTCTTTATATGCTGTCTGGATAATTGACTAGGTTTCTCCATTCTATTAATGGCTTGAAGGGTTGCTTTTTCTGAGTCTCTGAAAAGGATGTATGGCATAAAGCATGAGTTAGAATTTCTACCCGGCATGCCTCGAGATGGGGATACATGGTCTGTCATGCAGAGTTGGGTTTTGCCAACAAGGTCCTTCCTGGAGTTTGTTATGTTTTCAAGGTGCATTTTACCACTTGTGGGCTTCTCTATAATATATGATTTAACACTTTGATGGTATCAGAAAATATTCATTATATTCTCAATCTATAATTTGTCTCTTTTGCAGGATGTTTGTGGATGCCTTGGATGCACAAATGTATGATGAGCACCACGAAAGTGGCCACTGTTATCTGAGTTTATCTAAGGTTACTTGCTTCCACTTGATATCAAAGACTATGTTCTGAATGGGAAGTTGTTTTTGCACCCGTGTGTGTGTTCACGTGTGTGCGTGCGTGTGTCAGTTTATATATATATATATATGATTTCCCTTATTGGGAGACTTTATTATTGGATTGAAGTTACCTGCCTCTCAAAATCTTGCATTTTAAGATAAATTCATGTGAATCTTCACTTTTGTTCCTTGAACACTTCTCTCAATCAGTGGGATTATTTTGTGTATTTTATGTCCCTTGCAGGATAAACATTGTTACTCACGCCTGCTTGAGCTACTTGTAAATGTCTGGGCTTATCACAGTGCAAGACGGATGGTATATGTGAACCCTGAGACTGGTGCAATGCAAGAGCAACACAAGTTTAAGAGCCGGAGAGGTCAAATGTGGGTCAGATGGTTCTCATACAGCACTTTAAAAAGCATGGATGAGGACATGGCCGAGGAGGCAGATTCTGATCACCCTAGAAGACGGTGGTTATGGCCGTCAACAGGTGAGGTCGTTTGGCAAGGCGTGTTTGAGAAAGAAAGGCATCTTCGCAATAAGCTAAAGGAGAAAAGGAAGCAGCAAAGTAAAGATAAGCAAACCAGACAAAAGAGAAAGAGACGCCAAAAAGTAATAGGAAAATATGTGAAACCGCCACCGGAAGAGACAGAAAATTTGAACTCAACAACAATATTACATCAATGATTCTAAAATCCAATTGATTCTCTAGGAGCTGGCATCTTCCAAAGTAGTTTGGTTAGATGATTCTTTTAATTTTTGAATTCTCTCCTCTCTCGTCTAATTTTTGCCAGAAAGGATATGTGTTGGTTTTGTATGTAACTCGACCGCATCCTTCTGGTCGTGTCGATGAATGGCAAGATGTATACTAGTATTTTTCATTTCGGATGAGGTGGTAGACTGCACTTGTAATGAAAATGGGCAAGAAAGTTTGTAAAGGAGGGAAGTCAGAAGAAGCATCTGTATAATCAATCTTTCAAGGAGTGTTGGATTTCAAATGCCAAAAATTGTGGATGTACTAGCTGTCATATTAATTCCTCATTTAACTTCTATTATGTCCTCCCATCTCCATAGTAGGCAAGGCAATTAAGTCCCAACAAACATCCAGTTAAAATTTTTAAAAATGAAATATAAACGACTCAATGAAAACTGGGAATATTTATTAGGAAAAAGATCATTACACAAGGTACAAAATGAGTGCTCAATCACGATACTGATACATCATTTCCTCGAACCATCATCATTCCCATGCAGAAGTTCTAATATTTAGAACATCTGAAGGCTCGACTTTGGGTTACGACAGCAGCACAGATGGTGCTCAGCTGAATGATACTCCTCCCATATCAAATTCTTGGGGCTGCACCAAAACACAAATAAATTTCACATCCTTATGCACACAAAAAAGAAAGATACATAAAGCAATCCAATACAATCACAACTCAAAGTCACCGCAAACAGAGGTGACAGTGCTCAGCTAATTTGAAGTGTTTTTGGAAGTATAATGAACCACTATTTTCAACTGCTAACACAATTACAGCTAAAGCTTCAGCATACCTCCACCGACTGTTGCCTCCGGCAGCCGCTCAATTGAATACCTGTGCCGAGTTATATACATGATAGGCACACCAGGAACCTGCCAAAACATGAACTTTGTTATTCACTGGACTCCAACATCATGAAATGCAGTGCCCAAATACAAGTCGGTTGATCTTACCTTCCGTATCCTTCGCTTCAGATCCCGATCACATGTAGCAACTATGAAGCATTTATGCTGTTTACAACACCATACATGTTAGTTGCAAGAAATCGATAAAGAAAAATACTGAAGTGCAATAGCCTTCCCTCTTCAAATACAAAATTAAATTGGCTATGATTTAGCTGGAAACCAGTAATGATAATTAAAACAATAAAAAGCAAGAACCATGCATTCAATTACTTAAAAATATGACAATGCTAATTTTCTAAGAGACATACTGAGACCAGAAACAACATAAGGATGTTATTACACCGTAACAAGGGCAATGAAATGTTCTTAGCAGGATCGTAAGAGTTGAATAACACATTGAAACACCAAAGCGTTTGCAACAGGACTCTTAACATTGAGCTAACATTTCATCATTAATTAATATTCAAAAAGTGTTGGAGTGCAAATCTGAAGTGCTTTTTCATCAATGGAAAATTTTCTCCTAAAAGACTTGTGATTCCAAAAAATGATGTAATTACGGATTCAAGGAGACTTAATTTACCTGTACATATCAACTATCAAGCTAATGCATAGCATTTATCAGGATCTATTCATACCTGAGTAACTCTTTCAACAAGACAGTCATCGGCATAGGTCCCTTTGTGAGTACAGGGTAATCTCTCAAAACGAGGATCCTTAGCAATCCTAATATAGATAGATATAGGTTAATTTTCACTTTCTAGAAATGAAAAAAATCTAATACATGGCTAGTGCACCAGGATTTATGACCAACAATAAAAACATATGTAAACAAAGCAACTGATAGCGCGGGAACCACCTGACACCATAATGCAAGTGAGTAACATCGAATATAAAGTAGCCAGACATGCAGAGCAGTAAATTAATAAATAAGATACCTCAGAGCTACTCGGTACTTCTGACCTAGCTTCTCAAGCTCTGCCATCACACAATCCGTAATACAAGGAGTGCCTTTAGGTCAAAAGAGGCAGACAGTTAGGATAAACAATAAGATAATACTTTACTGAGAACAAAAGGAAACAACTAATAACATAATTCAAATATATTTGATCAATAAAACTCACATTTTGCATATAAGCAGTCCATCATTCCCTTCTCCAGATCCAACTATACAAAGTAGGCGACAGAATGGAGGGTTAATTCTCCCAATTAAAGATAAGGGCATGCTTATGAACATTAGTAAAGCAAAACTGAGTAAAATAAAATAGAACAAGTTCTACTTACTTTATTCTGGATGGAGAAATTAATAAAGTTGGTATCCACCAAGACCCGGTAAGGCGGTCCCAACGCAGTGTTGTGTGTGAAGAAGAGTGCCGAAGAAACATTAGGCCTAATTCAGGTACAATAATTACAATTAGTTATATTGGGTACAATAATTACAATTAGTTATATTATCTTTTATATGCATTAAAAAAATCAAATAAATAGCAAATAAAGAGTAATTTTTTATCGGATAAGTAGAGTAGAGGCTTACACATTTCTAGGCAGCTTTTCTTTAGTAAGGTCTTTCTTGTTGGGATTCAAAACCTCCTGTTTGTAACTGAAGACAACAATTTTATGATAATGAAAAGAAAATTAAAAATAAAAGTCAATGTAGGGTTTATCAATTATAATAGTAATGATACATACTGAGTAAAGGTAAAAATGAGGGGGAAAAAGGGTTAAATACTTTTTTATAGCTCTTTGGGTGATGATCTTCTTCATGGCAGCAAATTTAGGAGCCTTTTTGGCTTTCCCCATCTCTTTGATTGAAAGCTTACAAATTTATCACTAAGAGTAAGACTTTCAATTATCTCCCCAGAAACCGGCTTCCCAGCTTCGGCAAGTCTTCTCCAAAAATCGTAACAATCTAAGAGTACTAGGTTGAGATTGAACAAGCAGAAGAGAGTCACAGAGGCGGCAACGGGCCGTTTCAGAATCTGCGACTGCGAGTGCGAAGCAGAGACATTCGGTGCTTTTGGATTTTTAACCTAAGCCTAAACGCAGGGGTTTTGCTTGGGCCGACGAAAATGCCGTTACAGAACTTGTTAGGCTTCTATTTTAAGCAGATACTCAAAATTCCTTATAAACCCCCTTTCTTTGGACTGAAATTACCTAAATAACCAAATACAATTTTTTCGGAAACTCATAAACTCCTGAAGGTTGCCGCCTTCAAGCTGTGATTCTTTTGTAAATTGCAATGAAATGGAAAGTGTACACCAATTAAAATGGAAAATAGGGAAAGGTAACTACAATCATAAAACTAGAAGAGAGCAAGATTTTGGTTTATTCATACATAAAACAGCCCTCGGTGGATAGGTATTGGGTCATTAGTTTGAGCACCTTAATCGATGAAGCCATTGGTCAGGAAATGGATATTGTGGTGCTGCCTGGCCTGCTGCGTTTAAGTAGAATTCCGTTCGTCTAGCAAGCGCAGCTTAATGAGGTTCTCACATTTCTCTATGTCGAGATCTATACCATCCAATACGGCATCACCTACTGGACTCGTTTTTTTATTGTCCCCTTGAAAAGTTGTTCCACAAATAGTCTGCAACGCGACACTCCTAGCATCATCTAACGCTTTTGCTCTAAGTACCGCCTCCGATTGAAGGCATGACCTTAAGTTCTTAACTTCGTGGCCTTGGCAAGATTTTTATGCTCTTGCTCAATTTTCAAGTGTTGATAGAAAACCTATGTTTACAACTTGCTATATGTTTTCCTGAGGTACATGCATCTGCTAGTGTGGCCTCCCTCCATCTTGGCCCCAAATCCAATAAACTACGAATACTTTGCCTCTCCCATTTGACTCATAAAATGATAAGAGCGGTTTAATTAGTATGACAAAAGCAAGAATTGCAGGAGAACAAAGTTTATTCCCATGAAGCTTTTAAGGATTAAAATGCTTTAAGCAACCAATTCATAGACATTACTGAGGTCTGAAAGATGTTCCGGAAAAGTCAGCCAATCCATCCCATATTCCCATGTAACAATAACTACACAAGGATTAGAAATACTCGATATATAGTTGCTTAAGCAACCAATTTGTAGACATTAATCTGATAGTTCAGCACCAGGAATTCAGATTCGACACTGGTTTTTCTTGCAACCAGACCGTACTAATTAAATACTAATTACAGAACCGACCCATGCTGCGAAAATTTATTTCTTCGGTTAAGAGTTATTGCAAGCATAACTTCTTCCTCCTCTGTGCTTTTCTTATTCATGCATTCAAACAAGTGAAACACATCCATAGTAGTAATTCATGCCAAAGCTCTTTCTCTAAATTTATTGCCTGTGATTATATATATATTCATTAATTATTTAAGGTGAAGAAAATCGGTTAATATGAATGTGGTTTAAATATTCGGTTTAATAGGTGAAGCATCACCCCTCCATATTTTGGGGAAGTCTACAGTGGAACTTGATCTGCTTCGATTCCAACTGTTCTTAAGATTATCTGAATTACCAGAAATTTGACAATGGCAATTGTTATAGAATTGGACCCAAACGTAGTCAAATAAATCAGTTCCTGGTGCACCACCAAGCTGTGCATCGGGGAATGGGCATTGTGGAGCTGCTGTTTAGTAAACCATATTCTTTTAGCTAAAATTTGATGAAGGCCCTGGCTAGCTCGTCCCAACGGTGGTTTCTGCCTCCCTCAATATCGAAATCAATTCCATCTAAAACTGAGTCACCTGACGGCCGGGAGCTTGATTGGCCTCCAAGAAAATTGTCTTACGAGTATTGTGCAACTTGTCTGAAAGGAACTAAGCTTGCCTTGCTTCTTAAGTGGATGAAAGGACATAGCTTCAATGGAGAGAGCATGACCTTGATGCCTTGGCTCTGTCATCGCTCATCCTAGCACAACCATTATTGGTCGGGTCGCGATGGGCAGCTAGGTTGATTTGCGGAGGATGGCCATTAACGAATGTCGACAGGAATGCTATGGTCACAATCGCATACCTGGTGGATCAACAAGCATCCGCTAAAATTCCTAAATTTACGTTCTAAACCCAGTCCACTGAGATCACACCACCATCAGTGTAAGTGAACAGGGCAGCCTGCGGCAATAGGCAGGCAGAATAGGAAACTGATGTGCCATCGTGTGCTAATAGCTTAATGTTGCTTGGCTTAACATTCATTAAATTAGTTGGGGATTAAACACATTCTTATAGGCAAGGCATTGCTACTGCTAATGTGTAACCATGACTTTGTTTCAGCGTAATAATAATCCTTGTGTTCAAGTCATTGCGCTTTTATGCGCATTTTAATAAAAGTAGTGAGCATCTCTTGCACGTTACCAAATCCATTCAATTAATCAAAGTGCCTGCTCTGCCTCTACGAATTCTCATGGCATCTGCTTAGAATATAGAAATAAATACTATTGTACGATTGTGTAACATTTTCCAAATATACATGGCTTTGATCGTCGGAGTTGCGCCATGCTTATCGCTCCATGTTAACACATTTCAAATCTACAAAATTCCAGCTCCTTGAATGAATTTATGTGATGTTTTAATTGTCAATTACACGTAGAAGTCCAAATTCTGAAGTGTTTAATTGATCCTGGAGCGACGCCGTGCTAACATCTTTTAATTGATGGTCTTTTGTTTTTAGTGGTACGAAGTAAAGTGCCTTCGATTTTGTCATCACATAGGGTTGGTATTTATAGAATCAGGGTCGGCTTCGTCAAGCCTTGAGTCCGATCTTATAACATAATTAAAAAATTCTAACCCTATAAAAATTTTTATTATTTTACTTAGACCCGACTCAAATAAAGTTAACGTTGGGCTTGAAAAAAGGCTGAGCCCTACTCATTTTTTATTTTTTAAATATTTAAATAATTTAAATATAAATCTCTATGTTAAAATTAAAAAAATTTTAAAAACTATTTAAAAGAACATAAATATAAAAATTACTCTTCTCCATAAATAATATTATTCTCATTCTTTTAAAAAAAATATAATTTAGTTACACAATATAATCAAAGAGTTCATTAATTTAACAAATAAAATAAAAATATACAACTCAATACCACAATTAAAAAATGAGTTCATTAAATTATTAGTTTAACAAACTACAATTCATAAGCTAACATTAAACAAAAACCTACTTCAGTATTTATAGGCCATATTTTTCTTCATTTATAAATTTTTCTTCAGTAACAATTTTGCTTTCAAGAATTTTACCTATGAAAAAAAAAAAGGTGTGAAAGCAATTCAAGTATATATAAATTATTACTAAAGCAATTATTTTAATATATTATATATTATTTAATATAATATTTTAATTATTAAATAATAGAGTCAGATCGGATTGGGTCACATAAAATCTGAGTCCTAACCTAAATTTAATTAGGCTTTTCTGAACCCTATTTTTTACTTTTAAATTTGAGTCAAAACCCTAAAAATTAGAATCGTGCTAATTAGGTTAAACTTTTTTGCCATTCCTATTATCAAATAAAGTGCCTTTGATATTGTTTGATAATTGGTATTGAGTTGCTCTGGAAAAAATTAGAGTTGTTACAAGAAAAATATTATAATTATAAAATAAAAGTTGATTATATAAGGGTAAATATAATTTTTATATGATAAATTTAACAAAAATAGTAAAATATTATAGAATTTTTATCTTAGAACAATAAAATAAAATCAACTTAATTTATAGAGTATAGCAACTAGTAATTAACAAATATTTTAAGGACTATTCAGGTATAATATTAAGCAGGACTTCAACAATATACAAAAAAAAAAAGAAAGAAAGATCCAATTTTAACAAGATTTATATATTGCTTATCTGTTTGAACACATACATAATACCATAATCAAAATTGTATTTTATACAAACATTACATTCTCATTAAATCATTTAACCATCTCTTTGGTCATTTTGACATTATCCCATAGATATATAAAAACATTTGGTTAATTTTTTTTCCCAAAAAGATAATTCTTGACAAACACACACAAATGTTGTTCAAAAAAAGGAAAAAAATATTATTGAAGAATGTTCACTTAACAGTTATTTAAAATTAAATATTTTATTTATTTATAATTTTATGAAAATTCGATATTTTTCTTTTATTGATGTGAGCAAAATACGCCCCTTAATTTTGCCTCTTAATATATTTACCAGTTAACTAATATTCAAAATTAGTATTTCAATTGCTTAGTTTTAGTTAGAGTGAATTAATACTCCATCAACAAACACGTGGGACTACTGAAAAAGTCCACGTGGCAAGAAAAATCCAACACTTCAGTTCTCGAACACCGCGAAAGATCTCGAAAGTGAAGATTTTTGCGTGGGGATAATTTTTGAATGCCTCCCCTGAGGTTTTGCCTTTGCTCTGCTTAAAGGGAATCTATCCATATATTAACATATTAGCCCCTGACGGGATGTACATGTTAGGCAGCCGTTCCGTAGTTGAGGGCCGTCAAGTGAACGAAGCAACTTATAGTTTTAAATCTTAAAAAGACTGATGCATAATGATTGATTAGATAAAATACAGTGAATTCAAAACGTATAGTAATCCAACGCTTTGACGCCAGTGAAAATTGAGGGGCTAACCACTCATTTTCATTTTTAACACTTAGCTTCATTTCTCTCACTTTCTCTTTTCTTTATTTTTTTTTTCCCAACCTAACTTAATGAGTATTTAGCTTTATTTCAAAAGTTGTAACGTGCATTCATCTTAGCAAAATACTTTGTAATGCAGTAAGTTATATTTTTTGAGAACAATTATGTTATAAATTAAACTTCAACAATGATCTCTATTTAAATAGGTAGTGATTAAAAAGTATTTTAGTTGTATGTTTTTATCGAAACTTGAAATTTAAGCTTGTTTCTATTATTAAGTATTGCACCTTTATTGAAATCATTTAGGATGAAATTATGAACTTGAAATAACCATAAGACTTACAACTATATTTACTTTCTATACAACAATAATATGGTTTATTTGAATTGTCATATGATTTTGGCTTCTTCACAACACCTCTTTTGTAGCATTCTTCGCATTTGTGATTGGTTGATCCAATTGATTATTTCGAATTTGTTGAATCCATGACAAGTATAAGTCAGTGTTGAAATATCATGTAAAAAAAAAAAGTGTGGTATTTCCTTTCAAATAAAGGTAAAAGAATTTATATTAACGTTATTTACTAATGATAATATTAGTTTATTTTTTAAATGAATTAATAAAAAAATTTCATATATTTATCATATTATGTGTTGCACACTATTAAAATACTTATTTAAAATCTTTTCTTACTCAAATAAATTTAATACTTTGTTATCGTGCAATATCAAAGAGATTTATCATAAAGATATAGTAGCTTTTTCAATACTCAAGCGTATTTGGCACGGAATACAGAAGACACATCTACCAAAAGAATCTCATCAGTGGTTCAAATGTGTAGTGAAGGATACTTTTGTACATTCACTCAGCTATCTAACGGCAGTCTAACACTAACACATGTCCAGGGGATAATATGTTAATATATGGATAGATTCTCACTATTTGTAGCAAAGTTAAACCTCAAGGGTGGTATCTGAAATTATCCTTTTCGACTTCTAAATCTCTCACGTCGGGCATTTTATAACTATATATATTATAAGGCAAAATCTGACGCAACTGCATCTCGTGGAAGAGAATACAGCTGATTGTATCTAAGCTAGAAGAGAACATAATAGCTATGATTTGGGTTTGTGGATTGAATTCGCCCCGATAACTGAGTCATCTGGATTGTGGAAACTGTTGGTGGATTTTTCTTTTCTTGTCTACACTATAAATGTAAGTTACATCTTCTCTTAATGTGTTGTAATGTGTGTTACTTCTTAAATTTGAAGCTTTTGATGAGCACGGGTTTGATAATCATAGATATGTCATGGCTCTTAATTGCTAGCACCGTACATTTGTCTTGATAGTGTGTAGAAAGTTTGTGCGTAATTTTGGAAATTGAGATTCTTTTGCTTAACTTTAAGCTTCGTGATCTGAATGAATATTGCCCCTTTTCCTTTTTTTCAATTCAAATAGTGGGGATATTATTATAAAAAAGAGAACAATGATTGTAATTGTACACCTCCAAACACTGGCTTGAAATTTTGTAGGTTTTACCATCCATTTTCATATCTTTTTCATTCTGTCAGAATGGATTAGTTCGAGATGATTCACAGGATTTAGTTTTGCATTTTGCAAAGGAAAAAAAAGGGTAATGTTTAGCAGCATTCATCTATAACAGTTTCCTTTTCTTCTTCCTTTGCATTACATAATTTGTGTTTGGATCGGATGCTTACCAATCCTTCTCCTTTTTTATAATACAGTGCGCCCCTGCTTTTATACATCTCAGTCATCTAGTGGTTCTTCGAGCTACATTTTTAAACTCTATTAAAGAACTACTTAGAGCTGTTTGTTGAAAATGATGCCAGTATAGATGGACTCATGCCATCAGCAGAGAAATCAAATGCCTTTTCCTTGTTATTATGATCCAAGCCATGATAATATTCCACCGCACATGATGGTGGAGCATTCACCTCCTCCTCTAGTGTATGAATCTTGGCCTCATGGTAGCAACTATGGCTACTCAATATCGTGTCATGGCTGCTGCAGCCATTGTAACTTCCCTGGTTGTTATGCTTTTAGACCTACCTTATCTTCTTCTGTACATGCATTGCCATTTTACCATCGCGGGCATTATCTTCCATTCATAGAGCCATATCCTGTCCATTATGCCTCTCCTCCACATCTTGCAATGGAGTAGCAGAGATATGAGTATGATAAAGATGCCCATAGAGAGCATTGTTGCGGCTGCCTTAATCAAATGAGAAACCAGAGAATTGACAAGGGTGTAAAAATTGAAGAGTAGAAGCCTGATGTGGCAAAGAAGAGTGAATCTGTGGTTTCACTTCAGTCAAAAAGTTATCCATGCCCAATTGTGTGGATTCCACCAGAGTACACGAATAAAAATGACGAGTCCAGAAGGCCTATTGAAGCAGAGGTGGCGGAGCAGGAGAAGGTTCAATGCAATACAAAGTCCCATGAGAATATGAAGTCTTTTGAGGTGAGGCCAAGCGAGTGGAATGGCTGGTTTCCACTTGACATGAGTAGCCTTAAATCTTTTATGCAGGGTGAAGATGGGAAAAGGAAACAGAATCAACAAAATGAGAATGAAATGAAGCAATTCCTGTATCCTGTCATCTGGATGCCTTCTACCAGTGAGTAAAGGGAACCTGAAAAAAAGGCCCAAAGGCAAGGGTTGCCACTAGATATGAACAGCCATAAACCTTTAATGCCTGGTGAAGATGATAAGAGAAAGGTGAACCAACAAGATGATGAAAAAATGGGCCATTTCCCATATCCCTTTTTTTTTGGGTGCCTTTTCAACCTGAGGAATGGGCGCTTGGAAAGAAAGATAGAAAGAAGAAGAATGTTGCTTTAATATCAGCTGAAAAGTCTCCTTCTGACTCCAAGCTCATGCAGGTGAAGCCTCCAAAGAGTGGTGAAAGGATGAAAAATTCTGAGGCAAACAAGGATTTTTCTGGTGATAAGGGTAAAAACTCGCAAATGATGGAGGGCAGTCCTAATCAGAAAATTATTCTTGTAAGGCAAGTGGAAATGAGCAGGGAGGACCACACTGACAGGATGAAAAATTCTGAGGCAAACAAGGATTTTTCTGGCGATCAAGGTAAAAACTCGCAAATGATGGAGGGCAATGCTAATCAGAAAATTATTCCTGTAAGGCAGTGGAAATGCGTTAGGAGGATCACACTGATAGCACTGAGAAGGAAGATACAGCAGATAATTCCTCCAGAACCAGTAAGATGAGACTGTCCTCATTTCCACCGGAAGACATCGAAATGACCTCCTGTTTGTCTAAGACTAGAACCTTTGTCAAAGAAGGAAAATGGTAATGGAAATTCAAGATCCCCTAATCCTCCAGGCCTGAAAAGACTAACAGAAGAAGACACTTGCAAGCTGTCTGCTTCATCAGGATTGAAAGAGAACACACCACAGGGTGCCCAGTCTGCTGATGTTTCCTTGAAAACAAGGGGAGATGGGAAGACCTGTGAAAATAAAAACGAACATTTGAAGAGTGGTTCTCATGTAGAGAACTCCAAAAAGTTGTCCATTGATTCGGAAGAAGATGTAACTGGGAAATAGAAAAGACACCGCTCCATGTGACTTAATTCAAGATACGAAGGTAAGATCTGAGGAAAAAATGGCAGCTAAGGGGGCAATTGAAGAAAATAAACTAAATGATTTAGCTGAATCCGACAATGGTGAATGTAAGGATAAGAAAAAGAAGTTGTCAGATGACCAGGCTGCTGTTCTTACCCAGTCTGCCTACCGTGGATTTGAATTCAGGAAATCAGAGATGTTAAAGAAATTGAGGCAAATGGTCGAGGTCGGTCAACAAGCAGTTGATATCAGAAAGCGGATACAAACCCTTGGGTCTTCTTCTGATTTGCCGAAGAATGAGAAAAAAAGAGTAGTAATTGGTGAAATGATAATGAGGACTCTACTAAAACTGGATACCATACAAGTGTATATCTACATAATCTTATTTTGTGTCTAAGATTGCATCAATCATATTTTAGGTTTTTTATTTGAATGGAGAAAAATCAGATATGTGACTATGCAATGTTAACTAAAATTTAATGTCACTATATAGTAGTTTGTACTTATCTTTGAAATATGCAATTGGAGATGTATGATAAATCTACTTTCAGATTTCCTTTGAAGAGTGTGTGTGTGTGTATTTTTTCTTTTTGCACCCCAAGTTATAGGTTGTAATTATTTTGGTTGTTATTGATTCTTGTCTTTTAGGTCTTGCATCCAAGTCCCGGAGACATTAGGAAAGCTTTGGGAAAAGATCTTGTAACCTTGGAGGAGAAACTTGATTCCATTGCTAAAGTTGCTGAGGATATTTCCAATGATGCAGGAAGGCAAGAAATGCAAAACCAGGTTAAAGGAATTCTTGAAAACTCTCTTGGGACCAGTCATGATAATGCGGTCGATATGGAAGAACCAGATGAGGGTAATCTTTCCTCAATAGGGGATCCTGTAATGAACTCGCAGGCTTCAGAGACCGCGGAGACTGCTCTCGGCGACACAGAAGTGCAAGGAAGATGTGAAGTAAGAGAATTACCGCTGAGAAACAACATGGAGTCTCCAGTAAGAGAATCTGCACCAGATATGGGACAGGTTGAGGCTATCAATGAGATGCCTTCCCCTGAATCCGGAGTTGTAAGTGTTTCTTCCCAGGCACTTGGGTTAACAAATGAAGATGTGCAGCAGGAAGGAGTAGATGGAAACAACGAAGGCAGGGTGCTGGAGAAGGAACCACAATATGGTGAGTCAGAAAGGGTGATTGAGATAGACAACAAAATGGATGAAGCCAGTGGATCTGAACTAACCACAGAGGACACTATAGCTGCTACAGAAACTTCCTGGATTTCTGTTGACGAGCAGGACATTCTGATGGAAGAGAATGCAGAGCTGAGGGAAATGATGGAAAAGTAACTGTTATATCCCAGTTAAGTGGAAGGGTAAAAGATTTAGAGAGAAAGTTATCCAGGAAGAGAAAATTTAATGCGGCAATAAGGTACAGAAGGGCAGCACAATCCATCGGGTAGAATTCTTTTGAAGGCGTATGATTACAGATTTGGTGTTGCAATTGTAAGCCTCAGAATCATTTGCGTGTGTCCATGGTTTTAGGGGGTTGAGTCGCATGTGGCCGAGGAGTGTAATGTTTTTACTGTGTGAAAAAAGTAAAAAGTTGTTTCTCACCGTACTATGAGGTGCTCGTGTTTGTATTTGGTGTTTGTATGCTAGGCAAAGTCTGCGTTACTGCTTGCAAAAATAATGTATGTTAGGGATAGAAATACTATCGCGTGGATTTCTCGCGGCATTATTTTCATCTCTGACGTATGTTACTGTTTGCTATGTCCAATGCATGATCTTCGCTATCTCAAGCAGTAACGTAGCAGGATTCTGTTTGCTATAAATGTCACTGTATCAATAAAGTACTGCTTTTTCAAGTAAAAGGTCTATGAAGTATGGAGTTCCTTTCCGTTTCTCTTCCCCGTGTTAGTCTGGCAGTTGTTTACCTCTTGACTGATGGCTGGCAGCTTCGCATTCATTTTAACTCTCGTTCTAGATTAGATTAAATCTTGACCGTCCAGAGATAAAAGAACCGCCAAAATTAAGGGTATTTTCGCCATTTGATGTACTTGCGGTTGTGCAGTCTCAACTGCCGTCTTCTTTACTGGAACTCTTTAAAAAGGGAATAAGGAGGCGATAACGTCTGCGGTCTTTTCTTTTTCTGCCAGCGACATGACTCGCCCTCATTCTTTCTTTCTTGCTTCTGGTTAAAGCCGTCCATCTTCCGGCTCTTGATCTTGATCAAATCACAGCCAATCAATAAGTGGATATTCAAGAAAGAGAGGGGAAGCGAGGGAATAGCGATGGCGACGCAAATTCTTGAGATCATCTTGATCTCTGCGCAAGGCTTGAAGTCGCCCTCCTCCAAAATGTGCCGTATGCAAACATACGCGCTGGTCTGGATCGATTCTTCGACGAAGCTTTGCACTCGAGTCGACCGAGCCGGCGCCGAGAGTCCAATCTGGAACGAAAAGTTCCTCTTCAAAGTAACTCCGGAATTCCTTTCTTCTGACACGTCCGCGATCTCCGTCGAGATTTACGCCTCTGGTTACCTTCGAGAGTACCTTATCGGCACCGTCCGTTGCCTCGTAAGCAACATCTCACTCTCGGTGGCTAGCAAGACTCCGTCTTTTACGGCGTTCCAGATTCGTCGCCCTTCAGGAAGGTTCCAGGGAGTGCTTAGCATTGGTTCCATGCTAATCGACGGTTCTGATTTGCCGGCTTTCAATGACGTTTCTGCGATTGGGTACCGTGACCTAATGGGAGAGAGTAAACGCAAGGAAAGGCTGATGATGAGGAAATCGAAGTCAATGGCTGATGAGTTTGACGCGGGTGATGATGAGTCTTGGGAGAATTCTTCTTGTGCTGAGTCTCTGTGTTCCGATGGTGCTGACTCAACGACTTCTTCATCGTCAACAACATCAACGGTGCTGAAGGACTGGAATGGATCAGTCAACTGCTTGGCAAGAATAAATCGTCTGAAGTCAGCTTCAGAAAGTATGTTGTGTGGGCTGTTAATGGAAAGGAAGAATCGTTCGATCCCGTCTGATGAGAATGTAGACGTCTAATATTCAACGGTTGAGATGGTTTCTACGCATAGTGGGCCTGAGCCTGAATCAGCAGTACATTTTTAAGGTTAAGGTGGCGTCCCTGAACTTCCTCCACTTTTTTGTTTCTTGTATTGTATGATGAGTATTGAGGTGTCGGCTTTGCTGTCCATTCGTTTTGCACAATTGCGCTTTACTTTCTTTATTCTTCTATACTGAAACGATTTGGATTTAGTTTGTGTACCGTAGTATTGGACATTTTGACTAGCGCTTTCAAGTTGAATTGCAAATACCCACAACATGTGAGAAAAAAGGAAAATCGAAGATTCCTATGCCAGTCTTTGAATTGCAAATATGCCCTGATAAAGTTTTTTTTGGTTGCATAGATTGTTATATACTCTGCTTCCATAAATTCGTTGTTGCTGTTCGTTGATTAGATTTAGAAGAATATCAACATTAGAATGAACGTGAGAGTTGTAGGTTAGGTCTCTATGTATGCCTTCGCTGTTACACCTGTTGCTACTGGCAAAGGATGGGGAGATGACGTAGTAGGCTTTGGATCGCGTCGATGGTATAATACTCGATAGGAAAAGGAGGGTGGGGAGGCCAAAACCTTGGACATCTCTGATTTGGGCTGTAGTTGAACCGTTGAGCCCACAGCAATATACTGGAAAGGATGTAGATTGTGGCTAGAGTTCACAATTGCTGTGTTTGTCCCCACGCCCCCAGTTAATCGTCTGTTGCGGCTAAAAATGTTAAATTGTGGACCTGTCTATAGTGCAGCCTCTATAAGTAACAAATCCTACCATCCCACCATTCAATTTTTTATTTTTTGATTTCTCTTTCCGCATGTAACCACATCCAACGGCTGGTGCTGCAGCCTATAGCTTACAGAATCCGCAAGCTAGCGAAATCCTCAAATTGTATAGAGCAACCCGATGATGACCTGACACCGATTAGAGTTAGATTGGGCCAACGGGAAATGGCTTGGATTCTGACTTTCCTTGAACGTCTAAAATGTCCATCCAACAGTAAAATCAATATTTTTGCTTTGTTTATGGCGCAATTCTGAAGGACATTTAAAATGTCACATTTTGACTTAAAACTTTTTGTCGCCGGCCGGAAAAGATGTCAAAAGCATGGGGTAACTTAAAACTAAAGCCGGGCTCAGAGAAAGGCAGGTGTCAAGTAAAAATTTTTTTTTTTTTTAAAGTGGTGTCAAGTAAATTAAATAATTTAAAAAATGGTAGAAACGTGTAACAGTAGCCACAATCCCCATTGACTGACTGTTTAGCCCAAGGTAAATTAATAAAAACAGCCTAGGAAGTAGTAGGGACCCAACGGTTGATTTGATTTTGAGGTAACCAAAGGATTGAAATTTGAAGGGGCTGATCATCACAGAACCAAATGCAATTTCATAGGATCGATAAAAATCACAGTATCTGATGCAGGCCACGGCTGTGGCTCTATGTCGGGAGAAAGAAGTCTCTTCTGTCCCTGATTGTAAGTCTCCGGATATTGCGCCGTATCGTCGATCTTCTCACAATTTTCGCAGACCATGATGATGACTCTCTTGTGTCACCTCCTACTTTTCCATTTGTGGCCATCAATACTTCAAGAGTCGTTGTGGCCTGTAACTAAAAATTATGAAATCCATTGTTCATTGTTCAACAAACGAGTAATTAAATACATGAAGCAGCCTAAAATCGAATAGTGCACAGTGTCTTTTATATTATTTTTTTCCCCATAAACAACTGTTAGTGTTGTTAGTTTGACAGTGAAACAGACAATACTGCCCAGAACAGCGCAATGGGACAAAAGTCTCAAATCGTGCGTGCTATTTGAAATTTGAGGTCTGAGTGCACATGATGTCCTCTTTGACCCAAAATTTTTTTCCCTGGGGTAAAAAAAAAAAAAAACAGAGAGAGAGAAAGTGAAACGAATAGATATTTCTGCCTGGTTGTGATTGGTTGGCGAGGAATTTAACGGTCAATTCATTCATTATTATTTATAATGGCCATCTAACAATACTATCGGAAGAGACACTATTGATTCCGAAAAATTGTTACTGGTTTTCTCTAATGTATTTTGTTATTTTGTTTAATAAGCTTTTTATGTCCATTAATGGCCTTTATATTTTCTCTTTTTTGATCAAACAAATGATAAGTTCCATTAATAGTTAATCGGCTTCGGACCTTTTGGTTCAACACTGTTAACACACAATCAACTGCTTTCAATCGGATCTGATTATATAAAGCTCACTGATGTGTTTAAACCTGGGTTTCCTAGATTTTATTGTGTATACTCGCGGTGGTTTTGTAATCGGCAAAAATACATCTGCTTGCTTTGCCCCCACCAATTTGAAACCGGAGAATTAATTAATCTGCTTGGAAGTGAAGGAAAATCATTGCGGATTTAGGCAGGCAAATAATTATGTCTTTTGGTTTTAGCCATTTTTGGAATTCCAGGCTACAACTGTCCTCTCTTCTGTTTTTCATGATCCTCGTCTTGAATGAAAGACGCTGATGACTTTTGCAAATAAAATTGTGGCCAAACGTATACACATCCCGTCCATATATGATGATTATGAAAGAGACCCTATGAGTCTTTATTTGCACTTTAATTTATAAACTACGAATAAATTTTTTTTTTGTTAAAAAAAAAAAAGAAGAAGCAACCTATGACATGTATGAGCGCGACGGAGTGCGTTGAAACTGAAAGACGTGGTTCGTGGCTGCGGTGCACTTGAAAGACCCCGCAAACAGCTGCCACCAATAGCCAATTGGCAATGAACCAAAACATATTTCCCACATGTTTGTCAAAGTTCCTCTACAGTCTCCCCCCACATTGTTCTGTTTAGAAAGAGACTAACTAAGAGCACGCTGGATGAGAGACCTGGGTTTGGCATATTTTTCTTCAAGAGATTATAACTATTTGACCTGACATTGAGTTCGGCAAATAATTTCCCTTTGCTGAGCAAACAGCTGCCACCAATAGCCAATTGGCAATGAACCAAAACATATTTCCCACATGTTTGTCAAAGTTCCTCTACAGTCTCCCCCCACATTGTTCTGTTTAGAAAGAGACTAACTAAGAGCACGCTGGATGAGAGACCTGGGTTTGGCATATTTTTCTTCAAGAGATTATAACTATTTGACCTGACATTGAGTTCGGCAAATAATTTCCCTTTGCTGAGCAAACAGCTGCCACCAATAGCCAATTGGCAATGAACCAAAACATATTTCCCACATGTTTGTCAAAGTTCCTCTACAGTCTCCCCCCACATTGTTCTGTTTAGAAAGAGACTAACTAAGAGCACGCTGGATGAGAGACCTGGGTTTGGCATATTTTTCTTCAAGAGATTATAACTATTTGACCTGACATTGAGTTCGGCAAATAATTTCCCTTTGCTGAGCTGACTCCACTGGCTCCACTAACTGGCCATGGTTGTACCTTTTACTGTCAGCCATGTTCGGTTTTTATTGGCCTGACTCACTCAACATAAAAGTTGTTGTTGAACTTACGGAGTCCAGTCCCCAACTCTAAATCTTCAATTAGCAAAGAAACATTTTAAAAACCCCAGAAAAGATTTAAAAAACAAAGAAAAATTGTTAACGAAACATTCGTCAACGCTCGGAATTTGAAAACATCGTTTTCAAATGTCTAGTCTCAGTCCCAGAGGCCTCATTTTCTTTCAGACGCGTCATGTGCGTGATGCGCTTGGTTTTCCTTAACGGGATCGACGCATAAAAGAAGACAAAGACAAAGACAATGGGATTAATTTAAAAAAAATATATGATGAAAAATAAAAGGCAGTGGAAATAAATTAACTATTGGAAGTGAGACATGACTTAACGTGCACAAAGTGGGTTGGCTGGAAAGAGTGCTAAAGTGGTGTTGCCACCATCATCAGCACTAGCTTTTTCACTTGCCTTTCGAGTACATTTTTATATTAGTCACTTTGGAGGCCAAGTCAATGCCCCATGTATTTTGTTTGTGTGTGTGATACACACATATACGTATGCACAATACATAATTGCGGTCTTTCATGTGTCTGTTGAGCCATCTGTTGATGAGGCTCCACGCACCACGGACCGAGCATTACTGAAATATTATATAATGATTTTGCGATTTGGTGATTCGTAATATGTGTTTTTGTTTCGTATTATGCTTCTGAATTATTTTAGGGTTTCGATATAAATTCCACTGTCTTTGTACCGCTTGTACGTAGTGGAAATGGTATATATCCTCTAGGATATGTTCTAGTTCCTTCGCTTGTCTTATCTTTTGGAGGCTTCCTCTTCGTACATGTATTTATAAAAAACAAAAAAAAAAAAGATTAAAGATAAAGATCATAAACACTCTCTCTCTCATTAACTTTTTTGTAAATAAGTAGAAATTCCATCCTCTGGTAATCGGTCCCATTGATGCTTGGGATTCCTGTGGCTGCACACATGCAACTATTTTGATTATTAATTAATTAATTTCCGATTCCTTAACCTCAAATGCTTCTTTCTTGATGGATTCCGCAGCCTGAATAGGCTGGCCAGAAACATTGAATTGTATGCAACAGGTTTGGTCCATCCCCGTGACTTTCACGGGTTTATTCGTAAATAATATTCTGTGTCATGACTCAATGTGATGACTGTGAATCTGATTTTTTGTTTCCCTTTCTGTTTGAAGGAATTGAATTCATTCGTAAAATTAACTTACAGAGTAATCAAAATAACTGTCAAAAATTCCTCTACCTTAACACCTATGAAGTGAAGAATTGCACAAAACGATGCTCATGGAAAATCTCAAAATATTGCCGAGTTATCAGCTGCTGAAGAACATCACGAATCAGTCATCAGTGCGTCTCCTAATGATTCCATTCCTTCCCCCCCCCCCCCCCGCCCCCCCGCCCCTCTTCTTTTTTTCTCTTTTTTCTCTCTTTTAATAATAAAATTTGTTGACATTTTGGTTGGATTTAGACGGCGCCTGTCGAGACGTGTGCAGATTTCGTTTTATCACAGTGCAGACCAAAATTATTTAGGTTAGTTTGAGCTAATAATAATCTATTTTGGTCATTTCCGAGAAACCACGTGTCTAATAATTCGACTAACCGCGTGGACATTGAAAATAAATTTTTTATATAGCAGAAAAATGCAGAAACGAAGAGTCACGCCCATTCAAAATTTACAGATTTTGTAAAGACTTTTGAAAAGAATATAAGATCATAAAATCAGTGGCCCTCTATACTAAGGCTTTTAGGCATTAGATAATGATTAAAAAAAATTTTAGATGGAAATAAATTCATCTTCATTTGGAAAATATTTATCATTATGCTGGTGGTCATTACAACTTTTTATTTTTAATATTATTTATAATTTAATAAAAACTTAACTCATAAATTTACGGTAGAGACTCGAACCTTCCACTGCAAAACTAGGTCGGAGGAAGATTCCAAACCAATAACCATGGAGCCAATGCAATTTATATAATAAAAAAATAAAATTGACCTTTTAACTCTGCATGATAATGAGACAACAAATGACCTGTGACGAGAGATTGAGTTAGGTCAGGAAGGCCCATAAGCCACGCTACCGGTTCCGCTAATAGCTGTTAAGGCCCAGTGACTCTCACCAACTCACTTTCGCAGTCTGAAAATCGAAAGCAAATTGTGAGGGAGACAGCTTTCTTACCCCAAGCGGTAAAGGCATTCTACCAAAAGCAAAGAAAACAAATGTGTGAACAAGTGGAACCACAACATGGGGCAATTGGAATTGAATATTTAACAACTAAAGAAACGAGAAAGGGAAGCTGAAAAAGGTCAAAAATCGAAAGCGATGATGAGTAAGACTCCATTACTAGTTTTCTTTTTTACGTTGTGGCCAAAATCCCAATGTTTTTCTTCATGTTCCAGTTTTTTTTTTTTTTTTCCCTTCTTATTCAAGTGTCGAATAAAAATAATAAAACGGGAGTATCGTGTTGGGCGCTTTTATAATATTAAACAATAAAAATAATGAAAATGAAATGACGAAATAAAAATCTCGTAAACAAATACCACGCGCTTCACACGCGCCGTCCGTCCTTTTCCTCGTTTTCTTTTCCACTCCCTCTAAATACACGCCTATTGAAAAACCGCCTTCTCACTTCATTCGTTGCCTGTCGTTTTTGTTATATGAAAAAAGAAACCACGTTGGCTCGAAAAAATTGGAAAAAAGAAAAAAGAAAAATTCCTTTTCTCTCTTTCAAAGGGATTGCTTCGCTTTGGTTGGGCATGTTAATAAGCCAAATCTAGAGTAACCCACTGCATAGGGTATTGATCATTTAAAGCAAAAGACCGACATTTGTTCCGTTTCATTTTTTCTTTTCTGCGTTTCTAGTTTAATGCTTGATAAACGTTTTACTTGATATTCACTATAAAGTTTCAAATTTTAGGCACCCATTTGGACAGTGACACTGGACTAGGCTTTTGGAAGAGGTATGTGAACTGATGTTCTTGATGAAGCCCATTTTTTGAAGTGTTTTTTTTTTTCTGTTTTTATAGCTTGTTGTTTCTTTCTTTTTCTTCTTCTTTTTAAATATTTCTTTATATGTTTTTGTGTTTTAATTATGTGGGGTTTCGATGTTTGATTGATAACTAAGCATGGCCTAATCTCAATCCCCACCAACCATTTTTGACTATTCGAACTCGAAACCATTTTTAGGGTTTCATGTTAAAACTCTGCATTTTTTTTCTTCTGTGAAAAAAACATTATTATTATTATTATTATTATTAAATTAACTGTCTCGTTTTGGTATGAAATCTGGTTATATATTTCCTTTTAATTTTTTTTAAAAAATCCTTTCGTTGTTCTTTCTTTAATGCTTTTTTAGCCATTTTTGGTAGCAAATTAATAGTAATTTTCATATCCTTTATCTGCTCCTCAGATTGGCATTTGTTGTTGTCTGACTCCTCTGTTTCATATTTTCTCCTTCCAAAATTAGTCGGCAAAATTTTAACAACTGGGCGTGCAATTAAGCTCACTTTCTAGTTGTAATGTGTTTCTTGTGTAATAATAACCCGAGTTTATACAGTTGTGATCTCAGGTATTGTTGCTTAGTTGTCTGCTATGATGCTATTTTCTCTGCTTTGCATGTAAACTAAGAGTAATTTTAAGATATGTCTTCTCAGATTTTCACTTTTGAGATTTTTCTTATTTAGTTTGTTTTTTCTTTGCGATTATTCTGACTTTGTTGTTAGTACTGTTGATCATAGCGATGGGGATTAGATGTTCTCATTTTTAAGGAATCGTAGGTTTCATATTCGTAGGATTCCTGTAGTTTGGCCCATATTACCAGTTTGATTGTAGAATTTTGATGCTCGCAGTTTATTTTGTATTTTTCTCGCAAGTGCTTTCGGCATAAAAAAATATAAGATCTTAAAGCCGATTTATGCTTATATAAGGCACTGGATGAGTTTTCTATAATTTTGGCTGCTGTCCTACAAAATTGAGAGGTGTAAGGTCTTAGCAGGGTTCGGTATTCTTACATTATTTTTTCCTTTGGTTTTTAATTTGCCAAGCATGACACTTTTTATGCGATATGTTGTCAAGGGATTTGACTTATTTTGACTTGGGATATATTCTTTGGTGATGATTATTGGATGCTTTCTTGATTGGTGGTGAGAAGTTCTTATCCATTATCATGTAGAACTGAGTTTTCTTATTCTTGTTTTATTTATTAATTTTGTCTGTTGAAGTCCTTTTTAATGTATTTTCTCTAGATCATGGATGGAGAAACATCGTGGATCAACCATTGCATTGATGACATGGCAAGAGGCATTAATGAGTTTGATTCATTCTTAGAGCTTAGTGATGAAGGCAATAAAGAAGCTTCTACACTTTCTGTTGACTTAATCCTTCCTGATGACCTGTTGGAACGCATTCTAGCTTATCTCCCAATAGCTAGCATATTTAGAGCAGGCTGTGTGTGCAGAAGATGGCATGAGATTGTCAGTTCAAGAAGGTTTCTGTGGAACTTCTCTGATGTCCTATCACAAAAGCCCTGGTATTTTATGTTTACGAGCTCTGATGAGCCAATTGGTTATGCTTATGATCCCATCCTTCGGAAGTGGTACAGTATTGAGCTCCCCTGCATTGAGACATCCAACTGGTTCATTGCTTCATCATGTGGTTTGGTTTGCTTCATGGACAATGACAGTAGAAGTGAGTTATACGTCTGCAATCCGATCTCCAAAAGCTGGAAGAAGCTTGAGGAACCACCAGGTTTGAAATTCTCTGATTACAGTGCGCTTTCACTCTCAGTGGACAGAGTATCACATGGCTATACTGTCTCAATTGTGAAGTCTAAGCAAGTCACAGGGAATTTTTTCCAGTGGGAGCTCTCAATCCATGTTTATGATTCAGAAACAATGATGTGGGTGACCTCCTGGAAAGAGGTACTGACAGGTTGGAGAGCTGGAGATGAGAGTATTATCTGTGATGGGGTTCTGTATTTTCTGATTTATGCAACTGGGGGTGGTGCGCCAGAAAATCGTCATGGCCTGATCTCGTTTAACCTTTCTAGCCGATCTTCCCATACTCTGCTGATAAAAAGTTTTATTGCAGTGCCTTGTGCTCTGACTTGTGGGCGCCTAATGAACCTGAAAGAGAAGCTGGTAATGGTTGGAGGAATTGGCAAACAAGATCGGCCCGACATAATTAAGGGAATTGGCATCTGGGTTCTGAATGGGAAGGAGTGGCAAGAGGTTGCTAGGATGCCACATAAGTTTTTCCAAGGATTTGGAGAGTTTGATGATGTTTTTGCTAGTAGTGGAACAGATGATCTCATATACATCCAGAGCTATGGAGCTCCTTCTCTTCTTGTTTATGACATGAAACAGAAACAATGGCGATGGTCACAGAAATGTCCTGTGACTAAGAGGTTCCCCCTTCAGCTCTTTACTGGCTTTTGCTTTGAACCCAGGCTTGAAATTACTCCCTAATTTGTTCTTTATTCGATTTATTGTGGTGGTATTGACAGATTTGTCTGGAATTCCCACATTTTTCCTATTGATTTGTTCTGCCCCTATAATCAGCGATCATGAAATCTTGTTCCTTAAAGTTTGTAGAAAATTGGGAGTATGATTCTTTGCATTGGGATATACCACAAACCACATACATGAATACAAATTTGCATTGTGATCTCATCTTGTAATGTTACGTGTTTATTAAATTTACAGCTAATCCAATTTCAAGATTAGATGTTTATGATTAGTCACCAGTCTACCCTAAGGGACGAGTGCTAGTAGGTCTTTTTCAATCTCTCATCGTCGATAGAAGATTTGGGGATGCTGTTTTTGCTGTTTCTTTTTAAAGGCTTTGCCGATTCTGTCATGCCAATTCAAAATCTTGAGATTGGTGCCTCTCCCCTGCCCTACTTCCCAGTCAAAACTCAAGCGATGGAGAGCCATGCTACCGGTGACTTCATAAATTGGTCTTTTTAGTTTTTACTAACTGCTGCTTGTTCCTTTTTTTCACCGCTTCATCACCAGTAAATAAAAGTTAATCACACGTCATGCTATTCCGAATACAACTTGTAAGAGTTGGTAGTTGTGCTTTAAAATTGGTTGCTCATAATTTCCATGGTTACATACAACAACGTAAGTTGTGCCTGAATTTCCTATTGCTCTTGTACTGAACCACAGGATCAGCGTGATGCGTGAGCGTCTGGGCTCTTAGGAGACAAGGTCCGGTGTTTGCTAGCTAGAACCCAGTTTTGTTTCGGACTAATCAATTCGGATTCAATGAATCACAAAAAGGAGTTTCTTGCTTATTTTTGTTGTTTGAGCAAATTTTCTTTAGAAAATGGTCAACGGTACACAGAAATATTATCGTAATTTTTTATTTTACTAGCAATATCCAAAACTGGCATACAAAGAAAGAAAGAGAAAAGTATAAGAGGAGACCAATCGATTTTCGTTAAAGCATCTCTAAAAAGATATATAAATTTTAATCTTTAAATATTTATTTATTTACTTATGTGATAAATAAAAAAGTAAAAAATATAATATTCTTTAAATAAAAATATATTCATATTATTTTAATTAAATAATTATTTTTTAAAAAATAATAATAATTAAAGTATTTTTATCTTTTTTTAAATAAAAATTAATAAAATATAAATTAAAAAAATAACCCTTTAAATTTAAAGATAGAGATTTATTTTTTATTTGAAGAATTTTAATTAAGGTGTCTTTTAAATTTTAAAATAATGATATAACTTTTTTAAATAATTAATAAAATTTTATTTAAAGAGATTTTTTTAGTGTTCTTTTACAATTATAATTGAAAAAACAGAACTGTTATGTTATACTAAATGTATCATATGTATTTAATAATTAACTATCACGTGTTTTAAAAAAAAATATATTAAAAAAATATTAAAGTATGCTACATTAAATGTAAGTATGTAAGTTGGTAAATCCTTAAAGAAAACTTGAGATTTATTAGTTCAAGCCGTGTGCAGTTTTAGGTCGTACCAAACCTGAGGCACCTCGACTGTGAATTTCGATTAACGTGACCGGCAAGCGATGATGATGGGGGTTGCTGGGAGATCCCACCAGAATCTCAACAAATACTGGCGCGAAAAGAACATCGGCATCTATGCAACGATCAATTTTTGCGAAACTTTCATAAAAGCATAAACATAGTAAAGATCCTCCTCTTTAATATTAATATTAAATCTATTTCTTAATTTTTCTTTCTGAAAGTATCTTTAATAAAAGACTCGCAACACAGTCCGCGTTCTCGAAACATCAATGACTGTTTCTTTCTGACAAGCTAAATGTAAACCTGCGTATGGTTTTAAAATCATCACTCTGTTGCTTTTCACGCTGTTGATTTTTTTTTTCTTTTAATTATTTAATGTCCTGTCGACGGTTTTAAAATCAAAACTGCTCTCAGTTTTTGAAGTTGTTTCTTTCAGGCGATCTGGAAAAGTTTATTTGGCTTGTAAATTGTATCAGATCTCGCTGATATCTAATTAGATTTTGTTCATAATTACTAGATATTTTCCCCCCTTTTTTCAATTCTCTGCATTGAAGTTTTACTTGTTGCCCTAATAGGTATTGAATTGTGATATCAAGTTCCTTTTTCGTTCAGAGCATTAATTTCATTTAATGATAATAAAGTAGTTGCATTTTTCTAAACCGATGCACGGCAAAGTGTAAATAAAAAAAAGTCTTTCGGCCATTTGAAAAAAAAAAAGGGGGAAAAAAAAAATAAAAGACTATTTTATACAGAATTCGAGCCTTGATTAGGCCATAACTACGCCGGAAAAATTTTGTGGAAATAATATTATATTGGGATAGCAAAGGTGAAGCCCAAACTCTTGTTCAAGCCCAGATAGCGCACACTTGTTCGGTGTTCTTGGAATGCAGACGGGGCGTACCACAATAGTACAGTTTATCTCAAGTTAACAAATATAAAATGGGCGTCTGCAAACCCAACGCAGAAAGGCCCACATAATGCCCAAAATCAGGGGCCTGAAAACAAATCACTGTACACAAAGTCATAACCGTAATGCTGCGTAAGATCATGGGAGATAAAGAACAGACTTCAAATGTATGCGTGACCTTAAAATGTGTTTTTCTCAATGCTGCTGATTTCATCATTGTTTTTGTCGGGTTAGCTTATATCAATTTATGAATGCAGTTGTGATGTCCCGTGGACCACTATTGAATATTGATTAAGACGCAACTAAATCTTTTTATCTATTTATTTTTTTTAATTAGTACGTGGTCCATTTTTCTGAATCTTGTGGTCCTCATTTTCACTATAGTAATAATAATTAAAAAAAAATTTATGTCGCTCGTGCTTTTAGGATCAGTTAGTAACGACTGCTATACCACCCACACAAAGTGTAGGCAAGTACATATAGGTATTTAAATAATGGTAATAGGTGATTGCCACTTGAATCACCAGTTTACCTCTTAGATTGAATGTAAAAAATAATAATATTCAAAAGGGACAATTATTTAAAAAAAAAAAGGAAAAAGAAAAAAGAGGCATAAGTATAAAGCATGAAGGTTCGTTGAACATTGAATTTGAGAATAATAATAGAGCATGGGCCACACAGTCCACAAGTTTGTCTTAGTTTTAGAAACTTTGCCACATTTTGCGCAAAGTTTGGTCACAGCTGGAGCGTAGAGCTGAACTGCTTAAGATCACGGCCGAAAACGAATTGGTGGACAAAATGCTGCTGGTCCAAAAAACGTAGACAAGTAGGTGGTTGGTTTTGTACTGGTGCTTGGTCCATTTGCCTCAAAGTCGAAGGCTTGACGGACATGATGCGCTTTTAGTTTTAATCACAAGTGAGTGAGAGGGAGTCCGAGAGGGAACAAGAAGACATCATTGTAAATCTATGATGTTAAATTAAATTTGGAGCAGGCGTGTCTTGCATAATATCCTTAATGAGTTCAGTAAAAGCATGGTCAAAGATTGATTGATACCCTTTTGATTTTAACGAAGCTAATCGCGTAGGTATAGATAGTAGCAGCATCGAGGAGGCCTATAATTCAAAGGGATTAATCATATAGCCTTATTGGTAGATTAGATTTGCATCAAAAGAGGAAAAAAGCATGTCAGCCTTTGGTTCATGCATAATTATAATAATGCTATTTTTTTGTCTTATGAAATAAAACAATTCGGTGCTGACTATGAAACTCAAATGGTCACTGCCCACACACGGTGCGAACAGGAAGAAAGCAGCAGGTCCGGGCTAGCCAATAAGAAAGTAAAAAGAGTGCAAGATGGCTGAAACTCGAAAGAAGGATAGGTGAAGAGTGAAGATGGAAAGAAGAGAAGCAAAAGGAGAGTCGGCGGAGGAGAAAAAGCGGGAATTGAAAATGAAGGTGAAAAAGTTGAAGAAAGGCGGGATTCTGGTGGGGAAGAGAGCAGGTCCCTCTACTCCTTCCCCGATATGGAGGCTTGAATTTTCATCTTTAAACAGGCCCATTGTTCAAGAATTTCTCAATCCTAACAATATCCCCACAACAACTACTGTGTCTGCTAGAAAACTTTGTGCCACCCTCTGGGGAATTCACCCCCAACCACACGGCCACCGTCAAACCTCACTTGCCAAAATGCCAAACCCAAAATCATCACATTTTGACCACAATAGCAGGCCTTTTCATCTTCCAAATCAAGTCCGTCACCCCCCTACTTGTCCACCTCATCCTCGCCCTGACCAGGTACTACTTTATTTTCACACCCAGAAGCCAATATGTAAATAAAAGTAGTTAGTGACTTAGTGCTTGCTGGGTGCTTTTTTTTTTTTTTTTGGGGGGGGGTACTATTAAGTTTAATGATTAAAGGTTATTTGTTGATGAGAGATTATTATATACTTCGGTTTTTTTGAAGGGAAAGTTTTACTTGCTTTCCTATGACTTACAATTATGTAAGTGGCTCTATAGTATTCCCGTTATCTTGCTGGCCTCTGTTCTCTGGATATTTTTTACTAATGCATCGAGTTCATTTTGGTGGTTTGTGTTCTTTCCCTTCGTTACTGAATTTTGTCAGTTTAATAATCAGTTGTTTGAATTTACCGATTCAATGGTTTTTATTTGTCAAAACAAGGAAATGGAGTGATATGATGGAGGTTCATTTGGCCATACGGTTAAAAAGAAGGAAACTGAATATAAGTAATCGGAAGTTCGATTCTTCGCCCCCCCCCCCCCCCCATCTTTTCCTTTTCTCTCTCTCCTCTCTTTCTTTTTTCCCTTCTAGCTGTGGTGTTTAGAGAAGCGAAAAGACAAGGAGGATCTCTGTAATTTAGGGTATTAATGTTTCTTATTTACTTGTATTCGTGAATTTAGACATCATAAATTGCAGAAGACATAAAATGTGAACTTGCAGAGGAATTACCTGTATCTATTTCAGTAGTTTGATACTGTAACTAATCATGACCTGCAATTCTTTCAGCCAGAGAGTGCGATTGGCTTAAGGAGGCATTCCACTGCATCAGTGATGAAACACGATGAATCAGTTGAAAGGAATGGTCATGCTCTGCAGCCTGTATCTCCTGCAAGTTATGATAATTCAATGGAGGTGAATATCTTTGTTCTTTTGTATTTACTTAAATTTTTCTCTATACTAGATTCTCTGGGGTTTGGTTAGAATTCAGAAATATATGGAAATATAAGTAGTATATATTGAGTGTATCCAAACAGTGTGCCTGTTATGGGCAAAGACACTTCCATTGGAGGGTTTTCTTCTTTTTCTTGACAGGGATCAAATGGGAAAGAGATTATGCAGAAGGCAAAGGAAATTGTTTAGTGACACCATTTTCTTCTTAGGAATCTATTTGGATGTATCTTCTTACTCATCTTTTTCGAATAGGCATCAACATAAGCATGTAACACATGACACCATTTTCTTTTTTTCCCACTGAAATTTGTAAATTATAATCTTCATCTGTTCGAGTAAGGAGCCAGACAAGATCTTCCTTAATTTCTATGATTACTTGATTTCTTATATCCATGAATGTCGCAAATTTGAAATCAAAATGTTTTGAAATATCACGTTTCAAGATATATAGGAATGTTGCCCTAGTTATTATACAAGAGGCAAAGTTTTTGTCCCACAGTTCCTGGTAAAGTTTCAGTGACTGCTTGTATTAACAGTGATCTTGTGATGGATTTGAACTTCACAATTCTATGTGTCAGTTTATTATGCCTTTTTTTATGGTCCAATTCAAAAAGCTAGCTTACCATCTTTTTATAAGTGTAAACAATTTAGATGCCTCCTCTGCACAGGTGGCTGCTTACAACACAGCAGTTACTCCCACCGGTTCTTTGGATTCTAGGGATAAGCTGGGCAAGCCTAGGTATAACCTTAAAACATCCACCGAGTTACTGACAGTGCTTAATCGAATCTGGAGTCTTGAAGAACAGCATGTATCTGATATAGCCTTGGTGAAAGCTTTGAAAATGGAACTAGATCATTCTCACGCCAAAATAAAGGAGTTGCTGCAAGAGAAGCAAACAGGAAGGCAAGAAGTGGATGACTTGATGAAGCAAGTTGCAGAGGAAAAAATTATCAGGAAAAACAAGGAGCGAAATAGAATCAAAGCTGCGGTTCAGTCAGTGAAAGATGAGCTTGACGATGAGAGGAAGCTACGGAAATGCTCAGAAAGTCTGCATCAGAAGCGAGCTCGAGATCTCTCCAACATGAAATCATCTTTCTCCAATATTCTGAAAGAACTTGAAAGAGAAAGGAAAGCAAGGATTCTACTGGAGAATTTGTGCGATGAGTTCGCCAAGGGAATTAGGGATTATGAAGAAGAGGTGCGATCACTAAGACACAAGCCAGAGATGGATCATGCTTATATGGAAAATGCCGACAGGTTAATCCTCCATATTTCGGAAGCTTGGCTTGATGAGCGGACGCAAATGAAGATTGCAGAAACACAAAATCGCCTCTCAGATAAAAATACAATTCTGGACAAGCTAAGTCTTGATATAGAGAATTTCCTTCAAGCTAAACACTTCTCTAAATCAAGGACAGGTGGTAACTTGTCCACAAACGAGCGAAAGAAAAGTCTTTCTTGTCGTCATTCTACAGAGTCGTTTCCCTTGCATGAGGCTGTAAGTGCTTCGCAAGACGCTGTTAATGAAGAATATTCTACTGATGTTGATTTACAAGGTTTAGAACTAAACAAGAGTGCAAGCAGGAAACAAAGCAGAGGCAGCTCTAAGCAGCATGGGGATAGTGCAAGAAAAGGGCATCTTGAAGAATTGGTAAATTCAAAATCAAGAAAGAAAAAGGTTAGGTCTAGGGAAAGGAATAAGGGTCATAACTTTTCCAGTTTACAAGGATGGTTCCTTGAACACATGCCAAGAACTGAGTCCCAGTTTCCAGATTGGGAAGAGGATGGGCTAGAAGGAGAGACTGGGGCTACTGAAGAAAGCAAACACAATGGAACTGGTGGATTGAAAGTAAATCATGTGGTTGATGACTTAATCAGAAATCATTCCTTGTCATCAGAAGGCGATAAGATTCATCCCGAGACTGATTTAAAGGAAGATTCTCATGTTGAGTCCTTATTCACTGGTCATGGAAGTCCGGCGCAGAAGTGGATGTCAAAATTGTCCCCAGATTTTGAAAATTCCAAATTTTCTTTGAAAGTAAGTAGAGTCTTGAAGGTGAACACCCTGAAGGAAAAATTACTGGAAGCAAGGTTAGAAGCTCAGCACTCTTGTTCAAAACCTTCTAAAAGTTCCTTCTAATGGCAAAGATTTGCTTGTGTATTTGGGATTCGGAGTTAAATATGTATATGAGAATTGCATGGATCGAGCCAAATTTAAATCCCAGTATGCTGTTTCTCTTTGGATCATAAATGCAGATTTATCTGACTCTCTGATTTCTACTCATCCTTGACTAATGGAATTACTTCAAACCACCTACAGGTAAGAAACTTCGTAACTGAAGTAATTCTTCCATGGAAACAAAGAAATATCCGGGGTTTTGTGCAGACGCTTGTGAGGTATTGAATCTTGATATCTTTTGTGTCACCAAATCGTAGCATCCACAAGCCAAAATCTAGTTTCATGTGAAGTCGCTTTCGACTGTTGGAACCAATAATGTAATGCGTCATATCGTACTTGCTCTAGCACAATTGATTAATCAAAAGAAAAGCAAGCATCTGAACATAGTTGCCGACAAGGACTATAGTAGTGATTCCTTACATATGCATTAAAAATTAAAAAAATAAATAAATAAAAGTTAGCACTATTAACGAAAAGACTTTTACATGACGAATGACCGACAATCCACCATCGGCTAATAAGATTCAAAGAAAGTGTTTTAAGTAGGAATTTTGCATTACTAACCTCTTAAACACATTACGTATCTGGATATTTTAATCGTTTTGTTAACTGATACGAGCGCCACCTATGCATCGCTACAATGACGTCACATTTTCGTTACATTATTGCTGAAAAAAATGGGAGAAAATTTACTGAGGGGTTCACTTTATTCGGTCAAAGAACCTTTAAAATCTATGATGGGCTCTAAAGTCTTGGCCCACATTAAAGGGAAACAATTTTCTAAATCGTTAAGCATCCTTACCGGTTGAAAGAAACTTTCACTTATTATTATTTTTTTTTTCTAAATATTGGCGAGAATACTTACGTGGCACCAACCCTACTCATCAGGTTCAAAAAAGTAAACAAATCAAAGGGTCGACATTATCCCAAGCACCATTAGTAGAGAGAACCACCAATTGGGATTCGGATTCCGAAACCCTCAATTAACCTTTGAACTTAAGATCATTGAGATGAGAACAAAATTAAAAGTCCCAAGATATATGTCACGCTGTCCAATAATATTCATAAATGTAAAGTTAAGAGGAAAGATACCCATGACCACTAATTTCCATGTGGAGTGCAACGTTTCATTAATTTGTAGACAAGAAAAATCTCACTCTCAGATTTTGCATAAACATGCATGTTTCTTGTTTCAAATCCGACGCACCAAATTACATCGGGAGCCCCCACCCACCTCATGAGGCTAGCTATAAAAGGACCCTCTTGATCCCCGAGTACAGCAACTAATTTTTATTCTTTTACTTCATGCATAGCTTTAAAGTTTTAGCATTAGAATATTATGTTGGTGCAATGAAGTTTGTTTAATGGTTTAGAAGTAGCAAGCAGGGTTTTAATGGAGCTCTCTGAACTCCAAGTCTGAAAGGAGGTGATGGTAGGCCGCGGCTGCTAGTTCATGAACACCCTTGGTTGCGCAGATTCAATACAGTGGCGCAGTCTAAGGGTTTGCATGAACTGGGAGACGAGGTTGCCTTGATCTTT
Source organism: Aegle marmelos (assembly GCA_030449875.1). NCBI lineage: Eukaryota > Viridiplantae > Streptophyta > Magnoliopsida > Sapindales > Rutaceae > Aegle > Aegle marmelos. The sequence goes on from JASUUL010000115.1 coordinate 2,607,272, forward strand.
TTGGTATTGGAGTGAAGGGAGCTCCATTCACATATATCTCTTTATTCTAACTGGCCCTGCCCCTTCATTTGTATAAGTATGTGTACTGTTCTGCGTTGTCTTTCTTCCAGGTACCGAAGGGCTTTAATTGGCTCAACAATCAAGTCACTGATATGTGCCCGCCAGATCAGAACGCTGCCTGTTTTTTTTTTTTTCTTTTTTCACCCTTTTCGAAGTTCACTTTTAAGTTAATTTACATGTTAATAAATTTTTCATGTACATGACGACGTGGCAGGTTTTCGGTCGTTGGCTTCGATAATCTATTATGGTAATTAGAGTATAACTAAAATGAAATTCTTTTAATTATAAATACAATAATAAAAAACAAATTTACTCAAAAGATTTTTTCAATAAAAATAAATTTACATTATTTTAATTAATTTTTTTATTAAAAAATTAATTATTATTTTGTTCTCTCTTCATGAATAAATAATTAGATTCTTTTTATTGATGTTTCAATATATAATAAAATCTCATTTGAAAATTTTTTACAGGCTCTCTAACAATACGTATCACTTGGCTGCCGCTTCGGAGGATGGGAATTATTTATGGAATATTGCAGCTGTGTCGTTGAAATAATTTAATTATAGAAAACCAGTATTTAATTTTCAATTTATTTCCCCTGTAAGTTAACGTGACATTCAGGGAAGTGTGATTTCAAGTTTAATATCCTTTTGCAGCAATGACCAAAATATATATATTTGTTAATTAACTGATAATTTTAATTTGTTCTGTTACTCGATCGGCTTCTCCATGTGCTTATTGAGTCAGTGGTTAGGATTCATATTAAACAGCAGTGCATAGCCCTTATTTTGTTAAGAAATGAATAGCCGAAGCACGCTAACTCCCTAGGTCGACCCGAAAATTACAGAAATCTGAAAAATGTATCTAGATTTCTATTTTTATTAAAAATAAATAAAAGTTTCTCAGTTTTCTTATGAAATATTTGGCTTTAATACGGAGAAATACTCATCAAAATTTGAAAGGTATTTCTCGTACTTTAAATGTCATGAATCACTGTCTGTCTCTGAACAATATTTTTGAAATAACGATGTAAATTTACAAGGATTAAAACATCATAATTGTTAATAATTTCTTAGTTGAATTCGTTAACTTATTAAAAAATAATAAAATATTAAAATTTTCAACTTTATAAGTCAGCACTACTCAAGCATATATTATAGAAAATGAAATTAAAGAATAACTTAAAAGGAAAAAAAATTAAAACGAAAAGAAAAATATATAAAATCACTGAATTAATAGCGGATGAGTGATGACGATCAAGTTGACACTGCCATCACTATCCTATGCTTTTCATGTATGTCTTCCGTCAACATAACATAATATTTTAAATCGTTGCCAACTTGAGATTTTTAATTCGCACTACGTTGATCGAAAACCACCATCACCGCCGCCACCAAGACTTTTCTGATTATTTTTCATTTATTTAAGTTTCTGATTTAGACATGAAATTCATACTGGTTTTATGAACAAAAATTGCCAATTTCGCCAACATATTGACGTCATATTTTTACATTTTATTAGAAAAATGAGATCGCATAAAATTTATCTGTACTCTCGCTTATTATTTTATTTATTTGGTTAATTATTCAAATACTGGATTGATGCCTTTTCAAAGTTGATTACCTGTAAGTTTAAATAAATAAATAAATTGAGGAATCAAACCGATTGAGAAAAGTGGGTTGTTAGAATATGTCATTCAGCAATAACATCGGCATGCAAATCGCCAATTCAGAGAAGAAAATCCCAGCAGATCTTTTTTTTTTTTTTTTAAATTCTAGATATCAGAATTCAGTGGAGTTATGCATCTAAAGCCTCTTAGACTATCATTAATTAAAATCTCTTATTGACAACCATCTAAAAAATTATTTTAAAATTTCATCTCAAATAATATAATATTTAATTATTTGTTTGTTTTAGTCATGGTAATTAAAGTGTTGAATCTCGAACCATAAAATTATATATAAATCTTAAAAATGTTACTTGTTGCCGTTATATTTAAACTTTAATTTCATATCTCTTGACCCCTCTCTCTCTCTCTATATATATGTGTGTGTATACCAAGTGTGAGATCTCAAATCATAAAATTATATGTAAGTCTTAAAAATGTTACTTGTTACCTTTATATTTAAACTTTGACTTCATATCCTCCACCAACCCTCTCTCTCTCTATGTATGTGTACCAAGTGCTGAATTTCAAGTTATAAAATTATATGTAAGTCTTAAAAATGTTACTTGTTGCCTTTATATTTAAACTTTAACTTCATATCCCCACCCTCTCTCTCTCTCTCTCTCTCTCTCTCTCTCTCTCTCTCTCTCTCTCTCTCTCTCTCTCTCTCTCTCTCTCTCTCTCTCTCTCTCTCTCTCTCTATGTATGTGGTGTGTGTGTACAAGTATTGGATCTCAAACCATAAAAATTATGAGTGTTAAACAAACTTATGAATCAAATTATTGCCATTTTTATTAAAGTAATGGGTGGGGCTATTTGCACTCTAGATTTTACTCTAAACGTTTTAATTTTAATAAAAAATATTATTATAGAAGTACCCTTACTGTGATTTACTACTAATAAGGATAATTTAATTTAAGTTAGTAAAATATTATTTCTCTTGACACCATTTAATACACCCACCTGATTCAATAATTCAATTATAATTAATTTAACTTTCTTCGATATCATATATAACTCATTTTAAAAGAAAATATTAAGATCGAAAAAAACGCAAGAAGCAGTATATTAAAGGAATTGAAAAATAATTTTTGTTTATGCGGGAAAATAAGTAACATTATTTTAAAAAAAAAATAACCCCTGAAAAGAAGGAAAAAGAAAATGAATTTTGCTGCACATGTTGCTATCGGTGGAAGATTTTCAATTACAAACACAAATTGGACTCAAGTCCATAACTCTCTAAAAAAGGTAAGACAAATTTATTCTTTTAAAGAAAAATTATTTTATTAGAAGAGAGTAAGAATGACATTTTGTTAAGAGAGATTTGATATCTTTTTAACATATACCAATAATGAAATTTTATAAAATGGAGCTTTTTTCTCTTAATGAAGAATTAAATTGAAACCAACAAGCGCGTAGATAAGTTCATATAAGAATATTTATCTTAACCAAAGTTTTTGGTTCAAGATTTGTGAATGTAGTCATATTAAATATTTGTTGGGAGTGCTTTTACCTTCCTAATAATTCTACGACTCAAATTTAGATTAGTCGAGGTCCAATGTGGTATTCGGATATCATATGATTTAATACACAAAAAAAAGAATTAAATTGTGTGAAATAATGATAAGATATAAATAGAGGACTATTTTGATACTTGAAAGAGTGTGAAGGGTAAAATTTTATTTTTAAAATTTATTGAAAGAGTATACAAAGTAAAATAGTGTTCAATGTAAAATCTAGAGTATAAAGTTTCATTTCACTTAGATTTTGTAAAAAATTACCAACTAATTAATGTTACTTAAAAGAAAAAAGTGTCTGAGCCATAATATATAAATATTACTTCATTTTCTACATATTTGTATGACCTATGTGAGTGAAAATCATTTAGTTTATTTTAAGGGAATCAACCGGCATACCTTTAGAACATAAAAACCTCTACGCTAAGATGAATGAGATACTGAATTCCATATAAAGGCTTAATTCCATTTAAAGATAGATTCATAAATGGACGCCAAATCCTAGTAAAAAAAGTAAAATTAGAAATGCATTAACGTTGTTTATTTTATTTTTTTTCAATTTCTATAATATGCGGAAAATGTTGTATAAATAAGCTTTGATTCAGCCTTGCGTCTTCCACAGCACATTAAATCTAGCGTTGGCGAGAATGGCTTTTGACAACACTGGTTCTGCTCTCTTTGTCAAAAAATGCTTCTTTGTCGCGTTTCTCGCTGTCCTGCTCACTTCAGGTTCGTACATATAAATTGAAGCCCACAAATCAGTTAAAAATGTATCTTTAATCAGTTGTGTTGTGCAATTAAATTTAATTGAGGAATTAATTAACTAATTTTAGTGTGTGTGTATATATATATATATATATATATATATATTAAGCAATTTCAGCGGCTGGCTATAGAGTGGCGGAAGTGCCTCCGGGCCAGACTTTGCTGTACGTTGGACATTGTAATAACGACTCCGACTGCACGGAGCTTTGCAAGTCGAAGGGAGAGTACGTCCCCCGGTACGGCGTCGTATGCAGAAAACATTCTCCGCCTTACAAGCCTGGGCCACCTAATGATTGTTATTGTAAGGTTTGAGGACAATGTTCAATTACAAAACGCTGTTCGCTTGTTCCCAAGCTGTTAACTTTGTCAGCCTTTAATTAGCATTGAGTTTGTCTTAATCATTAAATAAACCATCCTTTTAATCACTTCCAGACATCCCTAAATCTCGCTTTGATTCAGACAATGGCGTGACTTTTTAGATCCACATGATATCGCATGAATGATCTCATAATTCAAGTTTTAGACAGTCTCGCTTTCAACAAATAACACATTGGATCAAAAGGGATTGATTGTTATTTAAATAATTACTTCGGATAAATTGTTTATTTTTACAAACGTAATAAAGCGAGTAACTTTCTTGCTTTCTTTCTTTCTTTCTTTTTTTTTTAAGATGGTTTTGTAATTGTTAATTGATGAAATATTGTATATTATTTATTTAATAGCATTTGGGGGCTGGCTAAACTTTGTTTAAGGTTGGGCGATATTATGGCAAATATGATTTTTAATTAAAATGAGACGATCGAGTGAGACGAAAGATTTAAGTGGGATAATTGCGAACAAAATCATTGCTCTCACAAATCACAACTGTAACAAAGCTGTGATAAATCATCAAGAATTTGGCACCATTATCATATATATGAAATTTATGTGTAAACACATTTCGAGTCTTTTAAGTAACAACTTGTTTTATTAACATGAGCATCCGAAATGAAGCAAAGCAATAAGAAGAGCCGATAATATTATAGTAATTTTCAACACTCAAATCCTCTCCGCACTCCTCGATATAATTTCATCCATATGATGCAAGAACAATATACAATCATTAACAAAACTAAAGCTTTCATATCGTCCTCGTCAATATGCATTATAAATATTAAATTATCCTTCCACTGACGTGAGTTCAATCTCTCTCTCTCTCTTTAAATTCCTCTCTCTCTTCTTTTTATAAGCATAATGGAAATCTTCGTCATTCCATACAATGCTAGAAGAAACAATAAGAATTTTTCGCGTATCTTCCTTCAACATATTTCGTTTATATAATTAATACACAACTAGCTAGTTTACTGCCCCGGTATTTTCAAAGGATAATTTAATTAGTTAGTCTATTATATTTTGTGGTAACAAAAAGTCAATGGTTTAAATCCAAGAAGTTTACATTCGATTTGAAAATGAGAGCAAGGAAACATTTTTCACGAGATCTTATTATAATTAGCAATATTTTAGTCATTACCGTTTCTGGTTCTCCAAGTCGTGAAAGGAAAATCCTTAATCCGACTATTATAATTAGCAATATATATATATACGCACACACACTTCAAAACGTAAAGCGAGTAGCCTGTCTGAGTTGTTGTTTATTCCCATCTAAAGGTCTAAAATAGAATTATATACGGATACCGAGTTAAAGGATAAATAAATATATAACTGTAAACGCATCATTCTTTACCTTCTATGATAGGTGTAAGATGATGTATAAATAATGAGCATGATTCGAGCTTCACCAATATCATCCCTAAACGAAGAATTTGCCCAAGAATGGCTGGATGAATTATAAAAAGTAGTTATAAAATTTTAATAAGATGACGCATGTCAGCATGTTTTATTTGGATGATGAGTCATGTGCCGTCGAAGACAACTACAGAGTGCTTTGCAAGGAAGCAGGAAAGGTGATAAAAAGGGGCAACAAATTCGTTGAACAAGTTTGCTAATATCAAGGGTCAAGATAACATGCCATAAACTTTCATGGAACGTTGACATTCACAAATTCACAGTCAATTTAGACTGGCATCTCGTAAATTTTACGGAACACATATGATACGTTGTTGATAGTTTCGACAAATAGATGATATCTTGTAAAATTGTTACTTCAGAATAAAATTGTATGACTATCATACCGATAATATGTCATATTATTAATTGATTTAAATATTTAAATATTAATTAATTTTCCTTTAATTATTTTGTAGTAGTAAGTATTAATAAATTGGTAAAAATTACAATTTCACAGCTGACCTGATGGCTAAAAATTATGTTGAAAGCCTTCAATGATCATCAAATATGGAGCCAAGCAAAAGAAAATTAGAGAAAATTAGGGCATTTAATGAAGGAAAAAAAGTCTTGGGTATAGCATTGCTTACTTCTTATTCATTGTTTGTCATGTATATACTTTAATCAGTCATGATAAATTGATAATTTGCATACATACATAGTAAATAATGAATTATTAAGGAATAATGTTTTAAGAACACCAAAAACTTTCTCTGATTTGATGCAATTGCATTTGCATGTGAAGTTTATATGATATTATATTTTCTCACGTTTTATTGTTATTATGTTATGACCCCCTGAAAATAATAATACTAATAATAATAATTATTATTATTATTATTATTATATGCTATACCATTGAAGTCCTCGGGCGCACAGTTAAAGGTCATAGCAATACAATGTTACACGGGGAGAGCCTAACTGCATCACTTGAATAATCCGAATGAATTCGCAGTAAGTTGCTAAAAAAGCCGGCTATGAGTCATTTCTTAATTGATCATGCTATGTTACATAATGTTCAATATAATGTAATGTATGTCAACAGAAATATTGCGGTCAACCAATTCAAGTGTGTGTTTGATTTTTGGGTGCAATTATATGTGTAATGTATGGTAGATACATTAGGCCTAGTTACAACCCAGATTTTGAAATTTGAAAAGAGGATAAACTGGAAGAAGAAAATCCATGGCTGTGGGGCTGTGGTGTGGCCTCCATCTCCATTATAAATGATATTGTTTCGACTTTTGTCAGACTCAGAGGTTATATTAGACAACGCTTCAGACACTACACTGCTGTCTTGTTTCAAGAGAAAATCTATCCTCGCAGATTTCCTCCATTAATGTCAAAATCCTATCCGATTCTCGTTGTCTCTTCAAAGGCTTCCGCTAGCTAGCTCGGGCTCATCTCACTCACCCTTCTCAGTTCTCGATGTAAAAGCCCTAGTTACTAGCTATATAGAAAAGCCTCTTCGGAGACATCAACAGAACTTTCTTCTCTTGTCTTTGTGGGTTTAGGTTTCAGAGTGCAGCGCCTGCTAGCCAGTCCAGTAGGGCTTGGGTGTTACTGAAATGGAGCTACCTTTAGTCCAAACCGAGGAAGCGGAGAGGGTAATTAACCCGTCAGCTAGTTCATGGATACCTGGGTGATGCGTACGTTAGATATATATGCGCATCGTAAGGGTTTGCATGACCTTGGAGACGTGTTTGCCTTCTTCTGTCCTTGTTTGGATTGAAGGGAGCTCCTCCTCTGCTGCATGTGTGTGTGTGTGACATGCACTTGTTCTCCATTTTCTCTATCTCTACAATGTTCCTTTCTTCTTCTTCTTTTTTTTTTTTTTTTTGTTTTTTGGGGTTCTGTTGAATAATGGTTTCTCTACATTTTATGCGTCCTATATATGCTGTTGCTTTCATTAATTAATTAAATTTGAGGCCAATTGTCCGTTGTTTCACATCTTGCATATGCTGTGATGTCAGATGTGCACGGTCAAATTAGAGTAAGAAATTAAGGCCGTTGTTATTTATAACTTATAATTAATGTTTAGTGTCAGAAATTAAGCAGTAATATTCAGTACTGGTGAAGTGAAGTCCTCTGGTTTGAGCGTGTCTTGCTCTCGCACCTTACAGTGTTCGTTACGATAAAATTGTAAACAAGAGGAATTGGCCGGGACAGCGAAGAAAGAAGTTACCAAGACAAGACTACCGAAGCAGCGGGTTTTGTACAGGCTTATCATTCCCTCTACTGCCTTGTTGCATTTTACTCTTTGAGCTTTCACGCTCCTCGAAAAAATTTTGGCAGAAATTAAATAAATAAAGAAGGATCCGAAGTGCTGATAATTTCCATTTGCTTTGTTTTTTCTTTTAATAATTTGTAGTATAATATCACGGTCCATCAACCGTCTAGATTTATATTACGATGATGTGACATGACCTTCAGAGGAGGGCCTCTCCGAATTGTGTTTGAATTTTGCCTTTTTCACTTTGAAAAATTATATTTTTCTTTTACCAGTGGTCGTTATTCAAATGTATGCACCAACGTCCCGTAATTTTTTTTATCACGTAAAATTATTATTTAAGATCATAATTTATATTATTAAACTTAGTACATAATGTTATTGGAATTAAAATATAAATTCTTATGAAGTTCTATAGAGATTTTAATGCTCGATAATATTTGGGAGATGTCTTCCACTTATAATTTTTAATAAAAAAGAAAATTATTCTTACTTAATTATATATTATAATTGTAAGGACAGCAACCAGCCACTCAAATATGAGCTGAGTGCATCACGTAATATTTAGTTTTAATGAAAAAATTATTAATATATTTTTAGGATTTTTTATTTTTTTTTCAGTTTAAAGACAATGTAACTAGCAATTTCTTAAATTTGAGCAGTTTTTAAATGGTAATCTTTTTATTTTTTAATGGAGAGATTTATTATCTCAACAAAATAACAGTTATCAAGAATGCCACTATTGCAACTCAAATAGTGCATATATGTTTGCTGAATTGATCACTAATAGGAGACATAGTCGAATTTATTAATTTCTTAAGGTGGAGTCGCTTTAATCCATATGGTTTGGTCACCTAACCCCTGACAATAAAATTTGATTATTAATCATAATCAGATTCGTTCCTTTGGATTAAGTATTCCATTAATTGTTAATGGCAGCCGTTCCATCATTTGGAGTGTCTGGGCTCACCGTCGTTTTTCCCTCCAATTAGTGGTCAATGCACTACCATTTGATTAATTAATCAAGTGATTGATAATTTTTTATAAGCGTAAGTTGAATTGAATTAATTAGTAAATATCACATCAATTAGGGTAATTTTTTTAAAATAAAAAATTTAAAATGTGTAGTTTTTTAAAATAATTATGCATTAAAATACTAACAGTTTGATCTTCACAGAAACTACATTATCATCTCAAACAAAAGATAGATAAATTTCTTTGAAACTTTAGCATTTTGTATCAGGTATATTATTAAATAGTAGGGAGATGAATGATGTTGGAGTATCATAATTTATATTCTAATCCATGTAATATTTATTTCGTGGATGATATAACATTAATTTTACAAATAATAAAATTTATTATCAAATAGTTAAGTGAACCATGTAGTTCAGAATCAAATGTTGAAATTCTTGTTACTATTTGTGAGATTTTTCAATGCATGTGTTTCAATTAGTATTGTACTGTACAACTCCTAGTTAAAGTATTCAAAATTACAAGAAAAATTATACTTTGTTTACAAATTTATCACCATGTTGACAATGGTAAATGTAACAACTCACAGGTTCTGAAAAAATGTCGAGAAGAAAAAAAAAACAAAATTATGTAAAATTTTGAACCATACGGATGTATACAGTAAAAAATTTGGATCGAATATAACGTGCCGGCTTTTTTTTTTTTGTTTTTTTTTCACACATAGAATATAACATGTGTGGTTGAAAATAGAAAATAAATAAGAATAAACCTATCATTACAATAAGTTATAATTATTATATATCTCATCTTAGGTAATATTCCTTTACATAGTAACAATTATATGTATATTACAAAATATATAAGTTTTCTTACATTAAAACTTTTGAATAAAGTGAAATATTTTTCTAAAATTGTTTAGGATATTGATTTATTTTTTAGAGTTAGTTGTTAAATCATTGCATAATATATACATAATTTAAATTTAGAGAAAAATATTAAAAATATATAAATTTTAAGATTTTAAAGAAAACTTGCACATTTCAAACGCTATAGAAATATATGTATTAATTTTTTAAAACTATATTAGTCTATTTTATCAATTTTTATACATTTAATTGGATATTAATTATCAATATTATGAATTCTTTACCTTTATATTTTTGTATTAAGAATAATTTTAAATAATATCTTTATTGAGCTATAATTTTTTTAATAATAAAGTTGATTCATCCTATAATTAGGATTATAAAAAAAAAATTATACAAGAATTCAAGAAAGATCTCCAAAAGAAAGTATTCAAATAAAATTTTCTTTATTTAAAAAGTCAGTATCAAGATTAAACACTCCAAAAGACACATTAATTTAGATTCTTTAAATAAGATTTGTTTCTTACTCTTCAATATTGAAGAAACTCCCTCTTCTATTAATATTTTATTATTATTTATTGAAAAGATACAACTATTATAATTATTATTTATGTTTCCATAATGAATTAAATTTGATAGAAAGAAAGATTTGATTAAAATAATGTTAATTTGTTTTAATTTGATAAGTCTTTTGGAGAAAATTATATTTTTTCATTTATTTATTTATCACATCAATAAATAAATTAAAATTTAAAGAATAAAATTTAAATAATCTTTTAAAAATACCCTAAGTCTCAAGTCCTAAGAAAAAAAATCAGTTAAATATATCGACTCCGTGATCCACGTCGGCACTAACAAAATAAAAGGAAAAGAAAAGAGAAAGAAAGAAACAACAAAAATTCAAAGGCTGCCTTCAATGACTAAAACATTTGGAAAAAGAAAGAAAGAAAAAAAACGAAAAAAAGCCCTCACAGCAGTCTACGGTTAGCCACAACCCCAACACACGGGCACGCGTGTGGACGAAAACAAAACAAATGAAGTACCAAACAAACCTAAACCAGCACGCACAACGTAACATATTCTATATATGAAGTAGGTGACGGTGTGGGGACGTGGGCTTCGGTTTTTCATTCATTCATTTCAATTTTCATTCTATGCGTTCTTTCTGGCCATTTGCTTTCTGCGATTATAGACAACGCCGCCAGCTCACTATTTTAGGGTTTCAAATTCGTAACCTTTGTGCATTTTCTTTTTCCCTCTCTTTGATTGAGAAAGAGATTGAATCTAGGGAGAGGGAGAGGGAGAGGGAGAGGGGGTCTTCATAATGAGAGAGGCGAACACCGATCTATTTGACCCGAGAGCAGAAATGGATTCGGATATCTCTCGCAGTGCTTCTTCATCGGATGGAGATTTTGGGTTTGCCTTTAATGATAGTAATTTCTCGGACCGGCTTCTTCGGATCGAGATCATGGGTAACCCGCCGGAGAGCAGGTCCGATGGAGAGGGTTGTGCTAGTATCGCCGATTGGGCTAGGCACCGTAAGAGGCGAAGAGAAGATATCAAGAGGGACAACGGTCAGTAATTTTTCTTAAAATTGTTGTTTTTTTTTTCAATTTTCCTGTATGGTTACTGTTTGCTTGGCAAGATATTTGTGGACAAGGATAGAAAGGAAGGTGGTTTTGGCCAATCGAAAGTTTTTGTCTTTACGAATATTGAGATTTGAGTTGCAATTTGTTCATCAAAATTTGATTTTTTTTTTTTTTTGGTGCTTGAAAAATGAGGACATGATGCATTATAAATTTTGAGGTCTTGTTGTTTTATCTCTTAAGGCCTAATGTAGTATAATTCGTGGAAGCATGTAGCCCACTGCCTTGAATCAATGTCATTTTGGATAAAGAATTGTAGTTGTTCTAAAATATTTGTTGGGATGAGGGATTTGTGCTGCTCAACATAGAAAGCTGAGTTAATATAGCAAATACTTTGGGGATGAATGACTGCAAAAAATGAGTTCTCATATGTTATATTAGTCTATTTTCTGTTGTGGGAAAGAGATTTAGTCTGCCTCTGAATTCTTTTAGGGCTTGGAAAATGTGGAACAATAAAGATTCAACTACTTTTTATTAGCAAACATTCAAGCTTATTCACAAAGGGGGCCTTTTCTTGCTTCCCTGGCGTATGACATGGCTTTGATGTTGTTTGGTATTTACAACTTATTTTCAGGTTTGGATCTCTCTGCATGCCCTGAGGAGCAGATTTTAAACCAGCCCGATATGGATGATTGTGTGGGATGTGAAAATCAAGATGAGGAAGTGGAAGCAATGATTGAGGGGTCGCCATCAGGTAGTGAAAAGTTTTCTATGAATTTCCATTTTCCTTTTGGTGTTTCCTTCAAGTATATAGATCTTTTGGTTCAGTCAAATTAGTATCGAGCAAGATCCCTGTGATGACCCTTTTTTTCCTCATAGATTGTATGACCTAATACTTAAAAGATGTGCCGCACTCCGGGACCAAAAGTAATATTATTTTTTCTCATAATAATGAACTGAATACCACAGGCTTAAGTGGAGTTAAATCCTCCTTTCTGTTTTTAACATATAGCTTGGTTAACTTCTGGAGAAGAGAGAGATGGGAAAAAAAAAAAAAAAGCAATGTTAGTCTGTGGCTTAAGACTGAATAATTTGCCAATGAGGTTTCTTGATTTGATAAGGCATTTTATGTCCGTTACAAGAGGTGGTAGATTATTTCTGTTCAATAGGCTGTTTGGTGAAGAACTCTTGTAATCTTTAGGGTAAATTAATATGCTTCTCTGTATAACTCTTTATCTGTTTTGGATATTGTTCCATGGTCGTTCTACTGAATCTAAGCCTGCTTCCGACACTTACAGGTGATGAAGCTGTAAATGGAAATGAGTCAAGCTGGAGCATGGATTGTTCTACAGTTGTGAGAGTTAAAACATTGCACATAAGCTCTCCAATTTTAGCAGCAAAAAGTCCATTTTTCTACAAAGTAGGGTTATGATTTTGTTCTGTGGTCGTTTTAAAATTTTGTTGCAATTGCTCATCGATTTTCCTTTCACATGATTCCAAATCTTTATTTATTTATCTGTTGTAGCTATTCTCAAATGGGATGAAGGAGTCAGAACAACGACATGTAACACTGCGTATCAATGCATCTGGTATGGCCAATTTTACTGGCTGTTGATAAATAATTGTTCTTTATCTTTGTAAAATTTCTTGCTTGAGGTGATTTGCTTGTTATTGGATAACTAAATTTATCATTGCTACTTGTAATAAGGTCTTTCTTTTCTTGAGCAGAGGAAGCTGCCCTCATGGAACTTCTGAATTTTATGTACAGCAATACTTTATCGACTACTGCAGCTCCTGCATTGCTTGATGTGCTAATGGCTGCAGACAAGTTTGAGGTTGCTTCATGCATGCGATACTGCAGCCGTCTGTTGAGGAATATGCCCATGACTCCAGAGTCTGCATTGCTTTATTTGGAGCTTCCCTCCAGTGTCTTGATGGGTGAAGCAGTCCAGCCATTGACTGATGCAGCGAGACAGTACCTTGGATCTCGTTATAAGGACATGACCAAGTGAGTTCTTGCTTGATTGGTATTGCATTCTTGACTGTTCTATTGGAATATTTATTTAGAAGGTTTAAATGCTTGTGAGACTTTAACGCTGTAGTATTTGGGAAGCTTATGTGTGAGGTTTTCATTGTTTACCAGGTTCCAAGAGGAGGTAATGGCCTTGCCGCTTGTTGGAGTTGAGGCAATATTGTCTAGTGATGATCTTCAAATTGCTTCTGAAGATGCTGTCTATGATTTTGTGTTAAAGTGGGTCAGAGCCCAATGCCCGAGAGTTGAGGAGCGACGTGAAGTTTTGGGCTCACGTCTTGCACGCTTCATTCGCTTTCCTCACATGACCTGCAGGAAGCTAAAGAAGGTTTTAACCTGCAATGACTTTGATCATGATGTTGCATCCAAGCTAGTGCTTGAAGCTCTGTTCTTTAAGGCTGAAGCTCCACATCGACAACGAACCTTGGCAGCAGAGGAGTCGGTCACCTTAAATCGTCGCTTTGTTGAACGTGCATACAAGTATCGGCCCGTCAAAGTAGTAGAATTTGAGCGTCCTCGGCAGCAGTGCGTGGTGTACCTGGACTTGAAGCGAGAGGAGTGTGATAATTTGTTCCCATCTGGACGGGTGTATTCTCAAGCATTTCACTTGGGTGGGCAAGGGTTCTTCCTCTCTGCACACTGCAACATGGACCAGCAGAGCTCTTTCCATTGTTTTGGGTTGTTCTTGGGGATGCAGGAAAAGGGGTCAGTAAGTTTTGCTGTGGATTACGAGTTTGCAGCCAGGTCAAAGCCTACTGAGGAGTTTGTTAGCAAATACAAAGGCAACTACACATTCACCGGAGGCAAGGCAGTTGGATACCGAAACTTATTTGCCATACCATGGACATCCTTCATGGCGGATGATAGTCTTTACTTCATCAATGGTATCCTTCATCTCAGGGCTGAGCTTACCATCAGGCACTGACTACAAGTTTCTCTTGTTGAGGCTTCCAATTGATTTAAAACTTTTGGTAGCACTAACCTCTTGTTTCTCTCATGACTGGGTACTGAACTTTTATATGTTGAATGCAATTAGTAGGCATTCAGTGCTATAGATATTTGTATTCAGAGGTTCATATACAATTAGAATTTGCTTTGTGTTATTACTAGGATGAGTTGTGTTTGGAAAATGGAGACTGAGCGGGAGAATATGTGAAATGTGGTTGGTTACTGAAATGATGAGTTTGTATTCTGGCAGGTTTCAGCTAAAGAATGCAGCCAGCTCTTTTGGAACTCAATTCTGTCAAAACTTGTATTTGTGTGTTTAGATACCTCTGCTTGATGATAAGATTTGACCGTTAGAAGACTGTATTTTGGTCTCATGTGCTGTGGATGTCACTTCCCATGTTTTTAAATTTCGGAGCGGGCTTTTCGGACTCAGGTCTAGTTTGAGACTGGTGACTTAAATTAAAAAAAATATAGAAAATTAAAAAAAAAGTCCATATTAATTAATTTAAATTAATGGGCAATTGATCTTCTAGAATTTATTAATGGGCAAAGCTTCCAAAAGCTTGGCATTTTGTTTGGGCCGTTCGCTTTGATTCCGGTGCTGGACTTGTGTCCTAGTTTATGATGGGCCTACCAATTAGCAAATGCGCATGTATAGCACACATGCACAAATAAAAAGTAATCATCTTGTGACAACCATTAAAATTCTTCGGAAAATTTATTTTAAAATCATTTAAATAATATAAGACATTAATTTATTTTTTGTCTTAAATGAAAATTTAATTAAACTTTTAAATAATTTTTTTTTTTACATCTACCATCTCATAATTTATATTGATACCCTAAATTTTAGTTGAAATTTTTTTTAATTATTAAACTTATTTCTATGTAATTTAGAAAAAAATAATTTTTTGAGTAAAATTTTTTGGGATAATTGTTAATTCTAATATATGGACTTATATTTTATCAATTAAATTAATGGATTTTAATAACATTCAAAAGTCGTGTTATAAAGATTTTAACAGAGGTGTCAAAACCACTAACTGAAATAGAAATATATAAAAAAAAATGTATTTTGATTTAACCATGTGTTTCGACCTGTCTGTTTGAATGGTAAATTTTGAATTGAGTATGAGCTAATTGCATAGTATCTTGTGTTTGTATTTTTTATTTTTTTTTTGGTGCAATTCAAACGTTAAAAAAAGTAGACAATTCTATTGAAATAAATTGGGTGTCCAGACATCTTATCCGTTTTACGTTTTTCAGAAAAATGTAATAGATCCTTGGTCCTCACTCCATGTCTAGAGAGCCGCCTTTACGTTATAGTAAGCTCTAACGTGTGCTTCACACAGTTATAATATTGTGTGAGTCCTATAATACTATAATTACGTGGAACGCATTATACATAAGATGAAACGTAGGGTTTGTCCCTTATCTATAAAGATAGGAAAATAGTTGATCCACACAGCTACAATGTTATATGAGTCCTATAATACTATAGTTACGTAGAGGGCACCATCAGATAAAACGTAGGATTTGTCCCTTATTTATAAAGATAGCAAAAATAATCGATCAACAAAGACCCTCCATGGTTCGACTCTATGCTTTCTGGTACGATCTATTCAATCAACGGTACCGGTACACTGATATAAGACATTGGCAAAAAGTAAACGTAAATATCAATAAATAAATAAATAAAAGGGGAATTATAACAGTAAGCGTAAATTAATCGGAGCTATATCCATCTGTAGCCTAGCCTTGTGGGAAATTTTCACGCTAATATCGGTTCTGGAGGAACAAAAGAGAAAACCGCACGCACGCGAGCGGTTGCTTGTACGACAAGTTTGAAAGGCGGACTCCCAAGCCCACCCAACCTCCATATTTAAAAAATTGAGCCACAGCCAACGCAAACATACATAGCAAGAGAAGAGCGAAGAACGAAGAGAGAAGAGAAACCGAAAAACAAAAGTAAAAGAAAAAGATGCCGAAGAACAAGGGAAAGGGAGGAAAGAATCGGAAGAGAGGAAAGAACGAGGCGGACGACGAGAAACGAGAGCTGATATTCAAAGAAGACGGTCAAGAATACGCGCAGGTGCTTCGGATGCTGGGGAATGGTCGATGCGAAGCCACGTGCATCGACGGCGCGAGGCGTCTCTGCCACATCCGTGGTAAGATGCACAAAAAGGTTTGGATTGCTGCGGGTGATATTATTCTTGTCGGTTTGAGAGATTATCAAGACGATAAAGCCGATGTTATTTTGAAATACATGCCTGATGAGGCCCGCTTGCTCAAGGCTTACGGTGAATTGCCTGAGACTACTAGGTTGAACGAAGGGATTGCTGCTGGTATTGATGACGACGATGCGGCTGGTCCCGATAATTATATTGAGTTTGAGGATGAGGATATCGACAGGATCTAATCTTTCACTTTTTCCTAGTTTCCTCCCCTTCTTTTTATATATTGTTGCTGCATGCCATGCATGCTTTCTTTGTTGTTAATTTTATCGTGAAAACGATGCTTAGTTTTATGTAATAACAGCGTGTTACTTGTATTTTCCTCCCTTAAAAAAATGGAAAAGAAGTTGTATTGGCGATTTCATAATTGTGAAATTGGTGAACAGATAATTGCAGGCACCATGACGATGGAAGGTTTTTTTCTATGAGGTTACCGCGTAAAGAACGTGTCGGAATTCGTAATTTATTTGGCTGTTAATACTGATCTTGTTCGATTTCTTCAGGGCTTCTCCTGGTACATGTTGTATTTAACTAATTAACTATTACCCGCCTAGTGTCGTGTTCTAGTTGGTTGGGATGGGTCCTAAGTGCTGCAGCATATCCCAGGAAAAACAATTGCACTGACTACTGAGCATGTAGATAAAGATGAGTTGTATCATATATGCTCTGTGTTCAATTATTATGTAATATAAAGCACGCCTAGCACAGTAGAGAGCGGATATCGCACGCATGCATAACAACCATAGTTGTTCAACTTGTGCGGTATTAAGGTTGTAAAATCGAACTGCTTATAGATTAAGCAAATAACTGATCGCAGGGTGAGGAATATGTCCTGGTGATCAAGGTAGACAGATATGGACCGCTTAGTCATATCCCTTGAGCATCTGCTTTTACTTTGGTTCTCCCCTTGCAGCAATATTTGGCATATGCTGTCTCTATTCTCTTTTTCGATTTATCAAAAACGAAAGCATCACTATGATTTGATTCCAGCACCCTACTCTTGTTCTGATATCAATACTGGCTCACTCCTTTCGTGCAAGGGATGGGATTTTCTATATCAAAAAAACCCAAGTGGGCTTTTTTCTTTCTAAAGTTAAATGCCGCTCCCCATCCTTCCGCCGAAGGTGGGTAGTTGATTGCCTTCACTAGTACTCAGGCCACTCGAAAGTTGCACATCGACCAGACAACCACAAGGACGGTTGTGTCACTTGTGAATAGCGTAATACAGATTTTATGAAGCATGTATTTTGCTGGAAAATGTGAATCTACTTCTCGATCTAAACCACAAAAGCAATCATGCCTTGGCATCCACATAAATTTGTCAGATCTCTTATTCCGGGGATAAACTGGAAAATACAGGGATAAAAGGAATCCGTACACAGCCTACTCTACATTACAGGATACAAGCACCTCATATGCAGTGATAGAGGACCAAAATAAATGACAATCGGGGACAAACAAGAATTGCCTCCAGAATGTACAATCTATTCAGTTCCAGCAATCTTCTTCTTCAGTGATTCAATATCTGTCGCCAGTTCTTTTCTGCTTGACTGGGCAAACAAATCAATTTGTTAAAACATTAACCATCTTAGATGCAGAATCTCTAATGAAACAGATGGCATAAATTTCTCAAATTCAATTAATCTCTTAGGTTTCAGAAAGTAATCTACTCTGTAATCAAAACGTTATGAATTAATAGCTTATCAATAAAGGAACAAAGAACTAATTAAATGCATGCGAGCTTTTGCAGTCTCTTAATCTTACCTTGAAGAGAAGGTATCTGTAGACAAACCATCCAGTATAACCTAGTCCAACCAACTCCATGAGTTTGGGAAGCTGACAACATAATAAAGATGTTTCAGACTGGTTCATTAATATGAAGGAGAGACATATGCTAATTTACTGTCAAGAACTTGAAGGGTTCATCTCCTAAACATGACAAAGAAAGAAAGGCGGCTGACAACATAAGAAAGACATTTCAGACTGGTTTATATAATATAAAGGAAAGGCATGTGCTAATTTACCGACAAGAACTTGAAACATCTTCTAAACATGACAAAGAAACAAAGGTGTAAGCTATTCTGAAAATTGCGTACCAAAGGCACTGAATTGATGGCACCAACAATAATTGAGGATAACCAGACAGCCACTATTGCCCCACCTCCATAGAGAAGTACTGTGGACTTGTTTTCAACTGCATCCCACTAGTAAACGTAACCAACATCAATCGACAAATCTAACTGATCATGAAATCAAATTACAAGAAGCTAGAAAAGCAACACCACATCAATCCATTCTCATTGGTACCCTCTTGAATTATAATTATTACCTTTTCCTTCAAGTCTGTAAAAAGTTCATTTGCATCAACTGTGGAAGTCTCTTCTGAGGAAGATGCTCTAACCTGAAGTAAAGGAAACCTTCTCGACTCTAATTGAAAGGAGAAGTAATAAGTAAGCATATTGTTTGGAAATGCTAAATAAAACATTTACAAACAAATTAATGAAAGATAGATTAGCTCAATTATGAAATGGGAAACATATAGAAAAACAAGAGCATGCAACGGGGAAACCAGCAATTAGAGAAGCTCAAAATCGTAGTTTAGTATGGAATGTATCAAGCAAAATATAGACTAATATGATTTGCATTGAGCAGAAAAATAATAGATGCCAGGGACTACTAGTCACAAGCAATAAACGTCCCATCCGCTGCGCTTCCACTTGATAGTGAGGTCATTTGCATAAACACTGAAACCAATCCATTTTCTGTGCGGCAACTAATCTATGTGCTTATCTCAGTCACACTGAACCACACCTACCACAATCGTCAAATATGCGTGCGTGCGTGTGTGTATTTTTCCCTTCTAAAATTATAAACAATCATCTCTAGTTAATTTTTTTTTTCAGCATAAAATCAGAATATGCACAGAAGCGTACAAAATGCAAGTCGATGCAAGGAAAGTACAATAGAAAATTCAGAGTAACAAGTGCAAGGAGGATAGCACAGCAACTAATACCTGAAACTTGTTTAGTTGAAGAAGAGAATGGTGACGTGGCCAAACGAGGAGGGAGGTAGGGAAGAGCAGAGCAGTGAGAAGATTTGACTTTGACCGTGGTGGTTGAGTGGACACGTGGAGTTAACACCACCGCATACGCCGTCGCTGCCATTGATACTTTTGATTTGTGGTTGGTTTACAAACTAACGATATCTTCTTTCTTCTTCCTTTCGATTTGTAATGGTTGGTTTGGTTCGTCTGGTGCCGTGATGATATTTGCTTCGCTCTATTTCGGACCAGATTCATTTGGCTGGCACGTGGATAGTGTTGAGATTCTGATTGGTTGATTCCCTATCTCAAATCCACGTTTGAGGGGTCTCTAACATACGGCTCAGACTACGAGTTTTGAGTTGCCATCCTCTGTGGGTGTTATCATTACATTTACAGACTATTCTGTTTCCGTTGGATTGTCGCTCTCCCTGCTTAGATGAATGACTTATCGTTCGATCTTAAGTCAATTATAAACAGAAGAAGACTATTGATGTCGTACTGACGATGTTTATCTCCAAAAGCAAGCATATTACTCGAGAGATATGTCGTCCGTTTTAAATTATAATAACCGATTGTCTGCTACGATGAATTTGACTTGTTTTTAATACCTTTCCGAATATAAACAATATGAATCATGTTAACTTCGGAAGTACATGGGTACAGTATTTCAGTTTAATTAGCTTTATTTATTTTAATAAGATTATTTGAGTTATATTTATAATTTTAGTTTGGTTAGAATTTAAGATTATTGTCTAATTTGAGAAGGACTTAAATCAAATAGTTATTATTATAAATAAGCTTGTTATATTAATTTATTATACAACTCTCAAACCTTTTGTTAAAAATATTTTAGATTATTTCCTTTTGGATTATTCACCTTTAGAGAAAGTTTTGAAGTTTATATGATAAAACATCTTGAACAACCAGCAAATGTACTAAAAGATCCAGTGATGGCATTGTGATCATTGCAGTGTTTAATTAAGACGTTGAAAATTCCAACGAAAGAATATTCAAAATCACTACTAAGGCTTTAATTTTTTACCAACAACAACCCTGTAAGTATCAAAAAATAATTGAAGACATATCCAAATTATACATAGAGAGGCATTTTTTACTAATGATTTGGGTGTTGAGCCCAACGTGGTTTAAGATATTCAAGAAATTCAAGTTGCAAAGACATCAATGTTGTCAAGTGCGATGATTTGATAAAAGTTGAAAACTCAATAATTATTCTTGAAGATAATCCCTTTTAGATAATTGATATAGTTCTACCTATTTATCTCGAGACAAGAAAATTACACCTGAAGAATATTTAACTTAAAGGAGAAAGTTGATGGAAAGCATGTTGAGCAAAGCATGGAGAATGTTCAAAGAGATCTTCTAATCAATTAATTTCACAAGTTTGCATCTTTAGAGGAGACATAGCAAAAAACAAAAAGAAACTGAAGTAATGGTGCTTTCGAATTTCACGAAAACTTGATGCAAAAAACTATTTGTTTGCATTGTGAAATTATTTACCCCTTTATTACAAGTTTCACTCTCCAGACATATTCGTTTGTAGCAAAATTTGAGAAAGAGTTTTTTTTTTTTTTTTTTCAAAAGAGGAAGAGATTGATGTAAGAAGTATACGAGTAAAATATACTATAAATTATAGTACTTGAGCCTAATCAGTCTTTAGTATTTTACTAGGATTTATTATATTTTAGTAAATTTATTTGAGTTATATTTGTAATTTTAATTTAATTATAATCTAAGACTATTTGTCTTATTTGAGAAGGACTCAGATTTAATAGCTACTAGCATAAATAGGCTTGTTATTTGAGTTTATTGTGTATATTTTAAACCTTTCATTAATAATATTTTAGATTATCTCTTTTTTGGATTTATCTTTATTGTTAATTTATAAAATAATAAATCACTAAAAGTGTGAGGCCATTTATAGTCTAAAAATTACTTTGAATATACTTATTTTTTTAAAAAAATATTATTAAAAAAAACCCATCATATGAATTAGTAATAAGGACTTCCTCTAATAACCCAACAAAATGTAATTATTTCGAACACTTATATAGCACACTCGCTATTCAACATATATTTCTCCTGCTGTAATTATTTTAAACACTTATATAGCACACTGACTATTCAACATATATTTCTCCTGTGACTCTAAAAATTCTGTTTCCATTCTCTTAGACAATATTTAGTTAAACAATGAGCAAATCAAACTTTTAATATACTTTCAGCACATTTTTCTTGTTGATTTTGCAAACTTTTTGATTTTCAAAACAAAAGAAAAAAAAAATTTTTTTAGCCTGCTCTTTCTCTTCTTTGTCTTTTTCTTTTCTTCCTTTTTTTAATCTTCGTCTTTCCCTTCGTCGATTTATTCTTTTGCTTCTATTTTGGTTTGGGGCGAGGAGAATGGCCAAATTTTTTCAACTGTTATGTCAATTAATTGGGGGTGTAAAACCAAATATTGACAAAAAATTATAAACAAAAATAACCTTAAAAATATTTTTAGAACATAATTGATTCTAGTATATAATCATTATTAATTTATTTTAGATGTGCAAAGTAATTTAATTTGATCTATGTTTTGAATAAATTAATTTAAGTAATTTAAGTAAGACATTTATTATTATTTTTAAGAATTTTTAAATTTAATATGTGAATGTATACTTAAAATAATTTTTAAAATATAAATAGTCTTTGACCTTACTAAAATAATAATAGAAAAAATCAAGAGGTTGCGGGGACTTGAGGTGGTTTGGGTTGTGGGCGCGCCACAGCTATTAAATATCATCATGGGCCGGTCAAGCAAACTGGGAGGTCCAATATTCTATTATTCTTTATAATTTGTTCTGTTCAATGGCTCTTGCAGAATTTCCATTCACAATGGCATCACTTTACACGTGTCTCGCTATTAAGAGCCGGCCATTCACAAAATTGGTGTGGAAGCCAATATTAACGGCTATTGCATGAATAATAGTTGCAATACTTGCCATTTGCTAGCAGCGAGACGCAAACAATTGAACTCTATTGCTTTTCCCATGGAAGCTCACGAAAGATGCTGAAACTAATGAAGAGAATCGACTAACACCAGAAAGAAAAAAAAAAAAAAAAAGAATCGACAGCTTAGGGTATTTTACAGTTGGTCACTAATTATCATACAAAATTATAATGTTAAGTCAATGATAAGATTGTATTGTTTTATCTGGTTAGAGAGCAATGACAAATGTAAAGCTTTTGAATTTTGAATTTAAAATTAGAGTTTGCCCAAATCAATGTTAAAAAAGAAAAAAAATTATTTTTAAATTTTCTATCTTAATGATCTTAACCGATAATCAACTGACCCAATTAATCGATGGCTAAGAATTAAAAAATTAAAAAGAAAAGTATATAACAACTAATTAAATTTTAGAAAACTCCTCAAAAAGGTCTAATTAATAGTTAGTTTAGTCCTTTAAAAATAACAATAAAATTAATAATAATAAAATCTTATGGTGGCTTTGGTTACTCGTCATTACATTGTATATTAAACGGTTATTTCCATCCAGCGCTCAAAAGTTTCAGCGTCTTCCACTAGACACCTAAATGTTTCAATAATTTCCACCCTGCACCTAATTCCGTTAATTTGCCAGTTATTTTTAACGGAACTATTTGAAATTTAATTAAGTGTCCGAAATGCTTCTTATCTAGAATTGGAGAAGAATTAAATAAGATAAAATGCTAATCTAAAAATTTATAGTTACATTAATTAAAGGTAATTAATTATAATATAATTAATTAAATTATCAAAGAAATTTAATTTATCATCATCAAATAATATTTAAGACTTAAACTTTCGAATTTATACTTTAACCGTTAAAATAAACAGTCAAATTAAGGGAATCGGGTGTGGGATGAAAATTATTAAAAACATTAGGTGTTTAGTGGAAAATGTCAAAAATTTGGGGGCAGGACGGAATTAACCCTATATTAAAAGCATGCAGACCTTTATTCATCAGTCTTGCTGGAATCTCCATTATCCTCTCCAACTCAGCCACTCAACTTCTAATTCTTAGGCAATGCCAAGAAGATCGCGACGAATTAAAAACATTTTGAAGAATTCAGACTTGTGATCTCCTTATCATTTTTCAAAGCAGATTCTTTTTTGGTCTTGCGAATTTGGTTTACCTTACGTGCAATACTCCACCCATTCGCTAAAAAAGTTTGCATTAAGAAAGCATCTTGTCCATTTTTGAGATCGTGGGTTTGCTTCCATTTCCTGTTTTATATGACAAGGAGAAAGCATTTGTTTTTTGGTCAACAATATCTATGAATATTTTTTTATTTATTTTCTGTTTGAATGATAGAAAGATGAATAACCTTTGAGATTGGTTTCTTGTCGAAACTCATTCAACATGAAAGTCACAAGCAGGCTTTGATGGGGTTCCACAAAAGTTGGCTAATCATTCCTGTAATCTTTTTTTTATTGTTATTTTCAATGGCCAGTGACACAAAAAACTACGATCCTGTATATTTACAAGAATTATTTCATAGCTACGCCATTGAAACCCTATCAAAGAATCATACGGGTCATTTTTACAATCTTTCTCTGCCTTCAAACTTTTCCGGCATGCAAGTTTCTGTTATTAGATTACGAAGCGGAGAATTCTGGGCAAGAGGACTAAATTTCGGTTCTCTTCGTATCCCACCGAGAGTTATTGCACTGCCTTTTGTGAAGAGAATTGCTTTACTCAATGAAAACTTAGGAAATTGGTCTTCTTATTACTATCAAGTCCCTAATCATTCTTTGGTTGCTCCCGTTGTTGGCTTCAGTGCTTTTGATGCTTCGAATCCAAGCACATTAAGCAATGAGGAGCTGACACTCATTGTATCGGGAGATCCTGTTACAGTTCTATTTTCTGACATTGTGTTAGAAGATAAAAACGTGACGCCAAAATGTGTAAAATTTGGAACTGATATGTCAGTCGAATTTAGCAACATGACTACGCCCAATGAATGTGTCACAAAAGGTCCAGGCCATTTTTCAGTAGTTATTCCATTTCAACCTCAGCCTTCACGGCCGCCGCCGCCACCGCCTCAGACGAAGGAGAGGAGTTCATGGAAGTCGTGGGTGATAGGTTTTATGGCTGGACTTGGTGGGTTAGTCTTGTTGACTTTGGTTGGGGTGGCTATTTATAAGCTTGTGAAGAGGAAGATGATTAGAAATATGGAGCGTGAATCTGAAAAGGCAGAGCCTTTAGGTACAACATGGATTGGAAGAAGTAGAATGCCTTCAGCATCAATGATACGAACTCAGCCAGCTCTTGAGCATGAGTATGTTCCCTGAAATTGACGCTACTTCTTTTTGTACATTTTTGCCACTTATATTCACAAGCCAAAATAATCATCGTTTTTTGGAATTAGGCCAATCTCTGTAAAGTTTTGCAAGTATTCGGTTCGCATTATTTTTCATGCATTATGATTGAAACAATTGATGGATTTGTTTGATTGAAAAGCGCTATTAACCTTGCTTGAAGCATTTTGGTGCTTGGCTCTTATGCTGAACCAAAACCGAACTGCTACTAAGATACAGAGACTTCTGATGCACTCTTTTTATCCAACTGAACCAATATCGATTTGCCATTAGCAAGAAGGGTTTACAACAGATAAAGCACTTGATTTTTTTACTAATTTGAAGCACTTGATTTTTTATTAACTGTAAGATTAAATACTAATTGAAAAGGATTAGTTCAGCCAATGGGGTTGAGGTCACAGAGCTGGTGAAGTGGAAACGGGGGATCAAAATAAGAGCCATTAAGAATGGCCAATGTGGTAAGCTTATTTGCAGCTTCCGTAGCATGTATTCCATCCCAGCTAACATAATCTTGTGGCTCGCTACAAGCGGTGGCCGTTACAGTGCTTCCATTAATCACCTTCTTATTTCCACAGAAAACTTTAGCATCAAAATTATAGGCACCATCACCATGCCCACAACAAGCCTTGGTACCATACATAAGCCCTGCCATAAATTCTTTTTTTGTTTTAATTTTTTTTTTTGATTAAAAAAGAAGGGGCGCAGATGTAGCACCAGGTCAATCAAAAAAACGCAGAGAAATGATTAGCAAAGCACCGTACCGTGTGATGTGGGATGTTGGAAGAGTTCTAGTAACACTGAGTGAGTGTCAACGTAAATGAGGGAAGCATCGGGAAGATTTCTTCTGGTTTGTGCTAGAGCTTCCTTCAACATGTTATTGTAATCCAAGACAGCATTGTTGTAAGGGATGATGCAACCATACTCGTCCAAGTCCGAACTTGAATAAGGAAGCTGAACCAAAAACGCAGGGTAACAGCCAATCGGTGCAAGATTCAGCACCAAAAATGTGCGCCCACCTAAGGCATACAGCTCCTGCGTAAATTTGATGAAGTAAATGTCACCAATTTATCATTGAAAGAAGTCCTGGATTTATTTGATTAATTGGGCTGGATTTTTTAATCCACCCAATGACGGGGATGTCTGGCCCAATTAGTGCCATCACCTCGACTGTGCCAGCAATTTGCGAAACCACTTGAGGAAGATACTGCTTTACCCCACGCATGCCAATTGCCGCTAAATTGGAAGTGAAATCATTCTGACCAATGTAAAATGTATAGAGAGATTTTCCGAAAATATCCGGTGAAGGAAGCTTGGTTGAACCTATGAAGGGGAAGAGTTTTTATTTCAAGTGATCGAGCTTGCAGGGGCATACTAATTTGTCATCTAAAATAAGAGTTTGGTTTAGTGTCTATTTACCGCTTGTACAGGAGGAGTGAAATTCATCAACTCTAGCCTTGAATTCCTTCATTTGGTTGAGTTGAATAGCAAGGGAAAAGGGACTAATCCCAGTAACAAACAGAGAAGTGTTGGGCAAAAGCACAGTGGAGGCCAAAGTAGCATAGTTGACTCCATGCCTGTAATCGGATCCAATTGATTGCAAATACGGGCTCAGAAACGGCAATCCTAGAGCTTGAGCTGCCAATAAATAAGAAATTAACTTCGTAGAGGTTCAACAACCATTAAAAGTTAAAAGAGATCATTGTTGTGGTGGCACTCTTCGTCCTGTAGTATAATGCAAGTAGTCCAGCCTGGAGGATTAAATAATTAATGTTGTGCCAAAACTTTCATGGACCCGAGTGTCGTGTGTTTTGGACTCGCCTACATATAATTGGAGTGTGTCCCGCACCCGAGTGAGGCAGAATTGGCCGTGTTAATATAATATAAAGACGGCGATGGAATCCTTTCTTCAAATTACAGTAGGAACCCATTTCTATGTTCAATAACAGAAGGCTTCATTTCTCTTGCAATGTTCTAAAGAGAGCCATAAGAAAATTCACTTTTGTTGTTTTGATAAGGCAGGAAAGGTGCCGTGAAGAAATTATTTTTGCTGATAACGATTGAGAGACTAAAATAAAGCAAAAGCAAAGGAAGGTGAGCATCGTAAAGTTAGTGTTTGAAGATAAGTTACAAATTAACCGTTACCTAAGAAATCAACAATAAGTCTTCCATCAGAAGCGCGACCAGCGGGCCTCTTGAAGTAGGTCATGCCAAAGGGACCGGACTGTGCCGGAAATGCCGCCCAGAACCCGCCGGTGTCTGAATTCGAGTCTCCAAAGTTGAATAAGGCCTCAAATTCACATTTTGAACCACTGGTACCGCACAACATTGCCATCATCACCACCCATAACGTTAAAAATTTGATGAAACCGACAATGGTTGTCTGAAACTGGGGGCTCCTCATTTACTGAAGTTGAGATGAATGGTTCCAGAAAGAGGTTATTTCGGTGATATTTTGCTGTTGAATTATGTTAATATCCCCATTTTTATCCGCTGAAATGAGACCGACACGTGGGCCCCAAATAACGCAGCTAAACTTGCTTTCTCATTTCCCGCACAGACCAGGATATACAATCAGCAGAACAGAAAAACAAACGGAGTACGCCTCTGATAAACGGCTATCGTGCGGATTGTCGTTTGCAATCAATATGGAGTGAACATGACACTTCACTTCATTGGATTGTCGTTTGCAATCAATATGGAGTGAACATGACACTTCACTTCATTGTGTTATTAAAGGCCAAAATAGGGCAAAGGCTAAGTGCTACACACACACACACACAGAGTACAGTGATACAATTGGTGGAATCCATTTACTGTATGTGTAGCGTAAATTACAGTAATTTAGAGGCCTGCAAAGTAACTTAGAGGCCTCCAAAATAGTCTCTCTCGCACCATCACAAGAATAGAAAATACAATATTAAATTAGGTTCAAAAAGAAAGTATAGGAGAACTTAAGTCTCGGGCGCTTCTCAATACAATTTTTTCTTTATATTCCAAATAAAAAGTAACTCTATGCAGTAGATTTCATAAGATAGTGGAGAAACTTTTACGAGTTTGACCACGTAACTCAGATCTGTAAAGTGAAGTCACATTTCAAATGAACTAAAGGAAAGCTACGACAACATCACAACAAAGTCACTAAATTTAAGCTGCATCCAGTGACATTATTACAGCAACTGGATGAGGAACTGGTGAAAATTTTATGATGGGGGGACATGATACTTAATGCTTTAAGAACTGGCCTTCACTATATATTAATGGAAATAAGCACTTAAAGAGTTTAATTTATTTTCAAGAGAGGAGTACAGGAGAACTGATGAACCAATTGAAGTAGTGGCATACACAATTCTGTGATTGCACCGTCTCAATAGTCAAATATTAGCTGTACATTTTCTTCTTAAAGGAATGTTGATTATGAGAACTGAAATGAAGTAGGCATTACAAATTTTTTTTTTTAATCTCTTAGAATCACATCAAATTTTAGCTTTATATCATCTAATAATTTTTTTTTGTTAATTTCATTAACTACCAATATATATAACATAAGAGATTATTTTGACTTAAGAAAGTAAAGCAATATTTTGAGAGGCTCCATTGGTAAAATAATTATTTTTTTATCTTAAATTATTTAAGGGTGACTAATGGATAGTTAATGAATTTAAAAATTTGAGATAACTATAATTTTGAGATAATTGAGGGGTAATTTCCAGTAATGAAGAGCCAAATTGACATTGACAGAATACGAAAATGGAGTCGAATAGAAGACACATGGACAGCCCACTACTGTTGTTGGCTGGTTTACTGGCAAATACAAGATGAAAGTTAGGGAGATCAAAGTGCTTAAATAACAGGTAGGATAAGGTACGAAACAGACATGTTTTGCTCATCTACAGCTGTGGACAAGCACAAGCTGCACCACGATGCAAGAGTGGAGACGTGGTTTGAGGTTTTGCCCACCTCCATGACAAGTGATGTGCTTCACTTTTTGAATTTGAACCCAATAATCTCTCTCTCAATCTCTCCAAACAATCTTAGTTACAATTACCCGGCCAGAAAATCAATAATCAATACTCATATATGTCTCTCTCTCTCTATTTCTCTAAGCATAAGGCACGGGGTTAAATTTAACGCGAAAGTCGCGCTAGCCAAGCCGAATTCACAGCCACTACAAAGCAGAGTGACAGAGATGAAAGATTGGCCTGGATCACCCTTTTCAATCAATAAATCATGCAAGCTGACCCAAGCGCAGCAACTTTGAGCGGAAATGGACTCTAAACGAGAGTATAGCCCACCGCTGCTTTTATTCAATACAAAGCCCAACAGTTTCAGGTTTCTCTCTCCCAGTTCCTTTTTTCTTCTCTCTCTCTCTCTCTCTCTCTCTTCCTTTCCTCCCTCGGTAGTCGGTAAGAAGTACAAACCCCAATGACTTCTTCAAAATGGCTTGGCCATGCCAGTCCCTCCAAAGGCCCAAGAATGATGGGTAAGCAAAGTGATATGTAACTGTGAATAGGACTCCACAGAATGTGTACAGACTAGCATTGTTAAACTGAGCTGTAATAGCCTGATTAGCCAAGTGTCAGCTTACCCCGTAAAAAGATTTTTACGATTTAAAAGTTTTTTTTTCCATTTCTTTATTTTTATGAAAAAATTATATATATTTAATGAATTTAAAACAAACACGAGAGACCAACATTTATTTCAGTTCTATCGGGGTTGAAAATGTAATTCTCTCTTAAACCCCACCGAATGCCTTCGCCCTTCAGTGTGAACAAGGCCGAGGATAAGAGGCCACGGACTTCCAAAATTGCGGCATGTAGGGGCACTTTTGTTGATATAGAATTCCACTGAGGATATATTGTGAAAAAAAAAAGGATTCAGTTTTTTATTTTGACCAAAATGGGATCCGATCTGAACGTTTTCTTCGCGTCCACGTCACATGGGACCCATCTAAATTGCGTAGTAAACCATGTGCCTGCCAGACACGTCACCTTGTCGGGAAGGATGCCCAGTCTGATAAATTAAAAAAAATGGACAGGGAAAAGAATATGGTCACCACGTCAGATCCTTCCAGCGTCCAATCACATGTCTCTTTTTCAGTCCACCGAGAAACACGCATCACCGTTAGTATTGCCAGATAATCAACGGCCCCGATTTTCCTCTGACGTGTCTTTCTGACGCTTGGGTGACACCCCACTTGGCCCTGTCACATGCGCGCCTTTATTGCCAATGGAATTGAACGTGCATGCCATTGTACCCTTTCAATTATGAATTTTATTTTTTCAAGTACTTACAGCCAAATTTAAGTTGATATTTGCCCAACATAATTTATTATTGATCGTCGAATTTTCTACTTCGTTGTTTTCCGGTACTAGAGAAACAACTGTAGTTGGAGAAATATTACAAATTAGTTGCTTTAAAAAGGGTAAATGACTTAAATCTCCAATTACATGAATGCAAATAAAGGCGATTTATCATTTAATAGTTGCCGTTTTTATAGAATATTTGCCCTTTATTTGAAGTAACATTACAATATTCTGATTTTACAATAAATGATTATAACTAACGATCCAAATCAAGCGAAATTATTTCATACATATTGAATTGAATTCATATTGAATGTGTAAGTGTACATTGTACAAGATGTACGTGTTTTTTTTTTTCAATATTTGATTGGAGTATAAACTAAGAATTTTACCACTAAAAATTTTTTCATGCTACTTTTTTTTATTTAATTTATTTTTTTGAGTTACAGATGTATTCATATTACATAATATTGCTATTAATATTTTTTATAACACTTTATAATGTATATTATATAAGATTATTATTAATATTTATAATTATATAATATTAAAATTAACTTATATTAAATTTTATACGTTGCTGCCAAGATTATCTGGATTGTATTTGCTTTACTACCGAGACGATAAAAGGCGTTCAATTCCTTCGGTGATGGGACGGCACGTGGATCACTCCCACGTGGAGAACTGGCAGTGACAAGTGGGTCATGTAAATCTCTAGACAGTCTCAAGGGAACGTGAAATATGAGCTGGCTACGCAACCTACCTTGCCTGCGGGATCCGCCTGCATCTGAGTCCGTCTGTGAGACACGTCAGTCTCCACGGAACACGTATGACCGACATGTGTGGGACCACCGCAATTAAGGCACCTTCTTCTTTTGGGAGTGTCATGGCTCCTTGGAGAACGTAGGATTGAGCCATTTATATCCGTAGATATTGTTACCTCAGTCGTGAGTCCCCCTAAATTATACGTTCCTCTTTGTTTTAGTTTTTCTATTTATTAGTAGGGAGGATTAATTCTGTGCGTACACTTGGGCCTGCTTTGAGTTGATTTGGAAAAGTGACTTTAATTCAGCATCATCAATGGACGGCCAGGATTGGAGATTTGCTTGATCTTCCAGTCAAAACGAAATACGTCTGATATGTGAGCGCGCTATCCGCGTAGCTGTCGGAGAGCCGAGAAAATGCCAGCCTTGCCCTCGCCTGAATAGCCAGCCTTTCGCTAATATCATTTATGCCCGAACGAAAATTCATTATCTTTGGTTAATCCGAATTCTACAATAATAATCAAAACCTTTCCGCGTTTTAGTTTCGTTTTAACTTAATAATCTTAATAAGATGTTTGTTATGCAATTGGATGAATGAAATAACTTGTTAAGTAGATAACAGTAAATTTTTTTTCCTAGCTTTTGAGATAAAATAAATATTTGCAGTACCAGATATTGCTGGTACAAAACTTAAATTTACATGCAAAATCGAATAGTTAATTTAACTTTTAATTACATTTTAGATTTATTTCTTGTTGTATTAATTATAGATATATAATGTTTTTTCTTTTACTTATTTGAGAACAAATAAATTTTGTGGGAGACTAAGAAGGCAAGTGAATGTAAAATAACAACAATAAGAATAAGAATAATATTGAGAAATTATATAAAAAAATATTTTACTTGTTTATAATTTTTCTTTTTAGTATCTCTTTCATAATGGCCCATGTTGTCCAAAAGGGCAAGTCCTTTTATATGAATAAAGTACATTATAATTATTTTTTTTTAAATAGATTTTATGTTTTTGTTAGTTTTTAGGTGTATTTACTTGTGAAATTGGGAAATCGTAATGATAAAAAGTGTTTACTCACTAAATTACAAAAAAAAAATGAGAATGAAATACGTTGGTACATACACTCTTAGGATCACAGAATAAGAACTTGATGCTCATGAATCAAGTTCTCATTTTGGGAAATGATGTTTTTACCTCCAACTAAATTCCTTAATTTTCATTTTATATTTGATTTAATAATCAAAAGTAAAAAAAGATTGAAAAATCAAATTGAAATTATAGATTCTAGATTCATCAAATTCAAACTAATGGCAATGTCATTTGATCTCATTGCATATGAGCACTCATCAACATCACGTCATTAGTCATTAGGCAACATTCGTTAGTAGCTTGTCGAATCAGTAGTAGGTTATTACTAATTGCCATTAATGATAACGAGGATGATGATAATGATGGTTATTATTATTATTATTATTATTCTTGTCATTACTATTGTACCTTAAAAAAGATATAGTCATAAAAATTATTATTGTACTTAGTTATCCTTAATGCAAGTAATAATAAGAAAAAATCACCACATTAATAATTAATTAAAAAAGCATGTCAAATTTAATGTATAGACATTCATAAACAAAAAACACAATTTCAGGAATTACAAAATATATTTTAGCACATGCAATGCATATAAAAGCAGTCAATTAACCTAACTCAACGCTGCCGCATGATTATGATCATGTATTAATAATGACTCTGCAATTATTGTCCTTGTTTCAATTATGATTATGATCTCATTGCACGTGAATACTCATCGACATCACGTCATTAGTTATTAAGCAACGTTTGTTAGCCGCTCGTCGAATCAACAGTAGGCCATTACTAACTGCCACTAATGATGACGACAAGGATGACGATGATTATTATTATTATTATTATTCTTGTCATCGTCATTGTAACTTAAAAAAGATATAGTTATAAAAATTATTATTTTAGCTTAGTTATTCTTAATGCAAGTAATATAAAAAAACACACCACATTAATAATTAATTAAAGAAGCATGTCAAATTTTATGTATAGATATTGATAAAGAAATAATGCAATTTCAAGAGTTACAAAATATTTTTTAGAGGGTTCTTCTCTAGCGCAAAAGCCCACACAAAATTTCATTCAAATTTGAGACTTTATATTGACTACAAATGGGTTATAAGTACCAAATGATTTTTCAATAATTTACAATGTTATAAAGGCATTTGACACTTATATGAGACCCTAAGCTTCTCATTTAAAAAAATACAAGTACCTATACATAAGAATAATAAATTTCTTGTAATATACATATAATAATAACAATGTGGATATAGGTTCCTTAGGACATAATTTAAAAAAATTATAACTTGTTACAATATGCAGTTTAATCTTATTTATAACTAGGCTAAACTAGAATCAAGATTATTTTATTATCATAGAAAGGTTATTCCTATACATAATATATACAGAGTATTTACTGCATAATTGTAAGGTTATAGTAGCTATGTGATAGAAATATATGCATTTTTATAATTTTCTTTCAAGTCCTACTATGTGCATATATGTATGTACATGTGTATGTATATATGTATGTATTTGTGGGTGTGTATATATATATATATAGAGAGAGAGAGAGAGAGAGAGAGAGAGAGAGAGAGAGAGAGAGAGAGAGAGAGAGAGAGAGAGAGAGAGTTTATCTTTAGTGAAGATATACTCATTTTAATTAAGTTACATGTGAACCAAAGAACGAGAATGTTCTTAGTTTTGTTATTCATGTAGTACACGTAAAGTTTTATTCCTGCTGGGGAGAATGTGCCTGTGGCAAAAATGAAAGGGTACTCGATATTTTAACTGAACGATCTCATATAATGATGATAAAATAATTGTAAAATCTTATAACATTGTTACTATATTCATTGAATTTTATTTTTTAAATTCTTATTTGCTTTCCTATGAGATAAAAGTCTTATAATTTAATATTAATGTTTGGATAGTCTCAACGTAGAAAAAAAAGGCTCAAAATACCACTATTGCTAAATTGATAACACCTTTACCGTAGTATTTTGTTTCTTTTTTTTTTTTTTTACTTTTACAGTAATAACCTTTTATATTATTATGTTTTTGACATTAATAAAAAGGAAAAAAAACTAAAAATCAATATTCACACTGACGAATAATATTATTTTATTGTAATATTGAACAAAAAAGCAAGACACCGTATCAAGTTCTTCAGATAATTTTATGGCTTTGCGGCCTCTCGCTTGCTTCTGTTCAAGTGTGGGACTGCCATGGAGGAAGCACAAATGTCAAAAGCATTATCTTGTCAAGATTAATTACAAGGGCACAATTTGATTAATCCATTTCCATAAAATTGACAAAAGTGTTAATCGGGTTGTGCTGAGAAGACAACATATCACGATCAACTTCATTCGCACAAAGCGTGACGAAAACAAAAAGAAACGAAAGTCTAATTACATAGAAAGTGTAGCTAAGGAAAGTTGAATTTGAAAAGCTATGAGTAAGGGGTTTAGGCTTCCAGTTGGCCTCGGATCGGATGGACGAGAGATGGGGAGGAGGAGTGAGAATTGAGCGCATTAGTAAAGAAGAACGAAGGTAACGGTGGGCGTTGGTTTCATCGGACGGTGGATATTGATTAGTAAAAAGTATATTTTTCTGGGGTTAATCTCTATCAAAAAATTATTGCAAAAAGGTACTGTTATAGGATAGTGGTAAGAGTGTTTTAAAGTATTTTTTAAAATTTAAGGATTAAATAAATTTTAATCTTAAATTATAGAAATAAAAAAAATTTTATTTTATAATTATATGATAAATAAACAAGTAAAAAGATAAATTTATTTTTAAAAAATTATTTAAATAAAAATAAATTTATATTATACTAATTAAATTATTCTCTCATCAAATTTTAATTACCTTTTATTTTTTAATAACTTTGTTATAGCACTTCTATCCCTCCAATAACAATGATATTAAAATTAATATAATATTATTTAAAGAGAGAAAAAATACTTTTTAGTATTAAAAAGAGAGAAAATAACTTTATTTTAAAAAATTTTTGAAATTTTTATTATTAATATGACTTATAAGAAGTGATTTTTTTTTAAAATTTTTTATTGGGCTCTTATGATGTTATTGTGTTAAGTTAAAAAATTAAGATTATTACATTACAATAGCCTATGATTTGATTATTATTTTTATTGTCGGTTGCAATTCTTTTTTATCTTCTTGCCATAGAAGATAAAAATAATGCCAAGTTATTTGCGAAGGGTCAAATTAAGTTAAAAGGGTCGAAAAAACTAATTAATTAATTAATTTAGTTGCATTAAAATCTGAAGAAACATATTGAAAATTCAGAGAAAATATCGAACAAAATCCCAAGGGGTTAAGAGCGTGGCTAGGGAACCCCATATTGCTCGTCAATTACTGGGCAGGCCAGTGGCCGCTAGCCAGTCGTGGATTCCAAAGGAGCTATTCATTCCAGTTAATTGTTTACTCCAATTGAAAAAATCCCAATTATTTAATTAGAAAAAAAAAATTCAAAACGAAAACAGAACACGTAAGCCACATGAGGGTGGAATAGGTTGGACCCAGAGCAAGGGACGCGTAGATCGAGTTAGAAACGACCACGTCTACGGTAGAAGTGACGTTGGAATAAATAAAAATGGCCAGCGCGATTATCGATGGGCCAACTCAACAACCAACTTTGCCCACGTATAAGCTCTGTATTTGTATACGACACGCGTATGGTGACGTGGATGGTGCCCTGGCGATCCTCCTCCTCCTTCTTCCCCACCTCCTCTCTCACCTTTCTTCTGTTCCTTGTAGAAAACACAACTCTTCAGCTTCCGTTTAGCGGGCCTTAACCAGAGAATGCCGTGCCTCACAATTTCCTTATAGAAATTTTTCATAAAACCGACGGCGGTTTAAAGTTTAACGGCTTAAGCATTCAAATTCCTGGACTTTGGGCAGGAAAGATAATTTCAGGTAATAATGAACTTTAAAATTTTATTAATTTTTATTTTCCGTGTTGCGTTAGCAGATAACTTTGTTTCTCTTATATGGTGAGAGTGGTGCATGCAATTGTTGTGGTCGTTCAATTGCGGTGATTAGTTGTCGTTGGGTTGGTGAGCACATGCAGGAAACTGATGCAATATCGAAATTTTACGAATGTCGGATTACTGTGCACTTGAACAAAATAACTCCTTTTTAAACAACTAAACTTCGTATGATTTTTTTTTTTTGGTTTTTCGGAAACGCATGAACAGACTGTACGAACAAAAAGTATTTTTGATTAAAACTCATCTGGTTCCCTCAATTCTTCCTTCGCTTTTAGATTCTTTCAATTTCTCCTTCACGGCTTCTTTAAATCTGAAACTTTATTACCTCGAGAGGAAGAGATTTTTGTAAGAAATAACAAAAATTAACAAAAAAAGGTGACTCTTACTGTTTGCGTATGTTTCCGTAAATTGACGGACGAAATCCCGACCGTTACGAGTTATCATGAAAGAAAACCTGCAGGAGTTTTCCATTGCAGTTTCAAGGGTATTTCCGTATTTGTACCCTTAGATTATCCATGTGAGATGGACGTGTTGTCTTTGATAACCCCTTTCTTGTTTGGATGGATCACTTTGTTTTTCAATCGTTGGGTACCGTAAAGACAGTTGTACCCTCGACCCTTTCAGACTTTTTTCTGAGGGCTTTTCTTGATTATTATGCTTCTTCTGATTATTTTATCTCTTTATGATATGTTGGGCTTGGTTAAACTTTAAAATGAAATTTCAAGCTGATGAATTTAATTGCAATAGCCTTCAAAGTATTTACTCCCAAGGTAGTGCATTTCTATTCTCTGTATTTTCTAGTTAAGAAAGGGAGGATTTCTTCATGTTTCATATGTATTGAGAATTTATGGAAACTGTTATGTACATGAATGATTAAATTTGAAGCTATGTGTTGTTTAATTGTATCATTACTTTTCTCTGGTCTTTTTAAGCTGCTTGCTCTTTGGAACTTCTTGCATCATCAAAAATCAACTGAGGGTTTCCAGTTTGTTGCTTGGCCATGGGGAACAATGAAGATGGAAAGTCCTTCAAGTCTGAAAAACCATCTTCACCTCCACCTTCTGTGAGCTGAGAAATTATACATTATTCCTTTGTAGAATACAATAGTAAAGATGGATTATTTGCTTGGAAGAAACAATTTTGCCCACATCTTGTGGCTTTTAACTCATTAAGTTTGCGTCTGAGTATTTGTGAAATTGTTTAATTGGCAGGATCAAGGCAATATTCATATGTATCCCGATTGGGCAGCTATGCAGGTTATTTACTTTGCTCCCAGTTTCCTTTTTAACGACCTGTTTATAGTGAAGTTGCTTGTGTGGAATTATGTTCTTTCTATACATCTTTAGGCTTATTATGGTCCCCGAGTTGCTATTCCACCATATTACAACTCACCAGTTGCATCTGGTCATGCTCCTCAACCCTACATGTGGGGCCCAGCCCAGGTATTGCTCGAAGCTCGGGAGGATTCTTTTAGCTTATTATTTAAGTTGGGGCCAACAGTATACATCATTTCTGAGGGGTCAATTAAGTTAATACATAACTGGGATAATTTGTCATCTGTTTATTTTTTCCAGCCTATGATGCCACCGTATGGAGCACCTTATGCAGCTATCTATTCCCCTGGAGGTGTTTATGCACATCCTGCTGTTCCTCTGGCAAGTTGATGTTCCCGTTATCTTTTGAATAGTCTATTCTGTTATTAGGTGTTTGAGGAGTTTCACTTTTAGTACTACAAATAATTATTTATCTGTAGCATGCAAAATTTGAGTTTGTGTGGTGTTTGGAAAACCTTTTAGCTGGTGCCCCCTGTTTGACAGAAAGTTTCTGATGTGTCTATTTTCCTTTTGATTTCCCCAAAATTCT
Source organism: Aegle marmelos (assembly GCA_030449875.1). NCBI lineage: Eukaryota > Viridiplantae > Streptophyta > Magnoliopsida > Sapindales > Rutaceae > Aegle > Aegle marmelos. Next base: position 2,645,422 of record JASUUL010000115.1, read on the forward strand.
AGGGATCACATGCACACAATCATGGTGTTCCAACCTCGCCTGCTGTAAGTGCAGTCTTTAAAGCTATGTTTTGTTGTGGTTTTGGTGAAATAATCATGAGTAAGAAATGCGTTGCTGGGAAGAGATAGAATTCATTTGTGATTGAAATTTAAGTTTAATCTTCCACAAGTTGATTTTGGATGTGATTGTAATGCGATAATGCAGGCTGTAACCCCCTTGAACGCAGAGGCACCTACTAAGTCATCAGGAAATGCAGATCAAGGTTTAACGAAGAAGCTAAAAGGGTTAGATGGCCTGGGAATGTCAATAGGCAATGTTAGTGCTGAGAGTGCTGAGGGTGGAGCTGAACGAAGGCTGTCACAGAGGTTTGTTTATGTTCATATTCATATCGTACAGAGTTTTGTTTATATTCATATTCATATCGTGGTTCCTAGTTTATCTTTTCTATTAATGGTAATTTAATGACAATTTGAACAGTGATGCCGAAGGTTCTACTGATGGAAGTGACGGGAATACAGTTAGGGTGAGTACCCTTTTGAAATATGAATACTTTCTTATGCATTTTATGCTATAATTGTGGTATATTTTCTAAATGTTGTCTATCTTCGTTGCCCATCCTATTATCAGGCAGGTCAGTCTGGAAAGAAAAGAAGCCGAGAGGGAACGCCAATTGCTGGTATGAGTAGAAACCTATAATTGTTAGTTTTAGTGGCATAGATGGATAGTAGAAACCTGTAATTGTTAGTTTTAGTGGCGTAGATTTTCTTTTCACTGTTTTACAGCGTTTCTGATAGCATAGTTTTATGTGGCTTAACCGAGCACTCTGTGGCTGGTCATTGTACATGAGAGATGAGGTTATTCTAAATTTTTCCTGTGATTTGAGAATAGACTAGTTGAGTATAACTTGTTTGCTTGAGTAAATATTACTGATTTTGTGGCTTAACGGAGCACTTTATCGGTGTGTTCTGTGGGTTTGTGAATCTTATCGTGAAAATTAGTAGTAATCAATTTTTCCATTAACATTCAGAAATCATTTATTATTATGTTCGTGATTTGTAGAATGCTCTGTAGAATAATTTCTATGCCCTGTAAAGCATGCTGTGCTCTGATTTATCAATTAGATTGCAATGTGAATATGATGCTACCTACAGGGAACAACGGAAAAGCAAGGAAATGAAAATAAATAATTGGGCCATGAGACACCATCAATTAGACTTGTTTGCATTATTATAAGGTTTGTTTAACCTCTATGCCAGGTGAAGATGGGAAAACTGATATCCGGTCAACTCCTGTGCCTGCTGGTGTGAATGCTACTCCTGATAAGGGGTTAGCTACAGCTGTTGCTCCCACTTCTGTTTCAGGAAAACCTGTTGGTCCTGTGCTTTCCTCTGGCATGCCCACAAAATTGGAGCTCAGGAATGCACCTGGCGTGAATGTTAAGACAAGTCCAACCGGTGTTCCACAACCTTGTGCGGTTCTACCTCCTGAATCGTGGATTCAGGTATTTTTTGCTAATGTTATTTTATTTTTAAATTTTCTTACTGCTCTGCCCTAAAATGATATGGAGTGGCTTGTTTCTAAGTTTTAATTTGATGTCTTCCAAGAAGTGTAAGTTAAGAATCTTGGTGGTAAATGCACTGTTTAGAGAAGTTTCTGGTTGAAAGTAATTTTTGATTGTTTTGTACCCTTTTCTCAGAATGAACGGGAGCTGAAACGGGAAAGGAGGAAACAATCTAATCGAGAATCTGCTAGAAGGTCTAGGTTGAGGAAGCAGGTGAAGTAAAAAGAGATGTGAAAGTTCTCTTTTCATTACTTAAAAACTTTGTTTCAATTTTTGGAATTACTGGATAGCTCATTAATATAGGAACTAATTTTCTTGCTTCTCCCTATTTGAAACTTCCTTCCAGGCTGAGACTGAAGAACTTGCTCGTAAAGTTGATTCCTTGACCGATGATAATGCTTCACTCAAGTCTGAAATAGATCAATTATCAGAGAAGTCTGAGAAACTGAGGCTAGAAAATGCAGCATTACTGGTATGCACTATAAATGTTAATATTTTCTGGACTGTTGAGTTTGTTTTCCAATGAAGCCAACAAGTTATGTGTTTTTATAGTGCGAATGTTTTTGTTGTAATCTATTAATTGGTCTAACATACAGGAAAAAATGAAGAGTGCACAACTGGGAAACACGCAAGGCATTGTTTTGAGCAGCATTGACGGCAAGAGGGTTACACCTGTTAGTACAGAAAACCTATTATCTAGAGTTAACAATTCTGATACTGTTGATAGAAACATGGAGGAAGGTCGCCTGTTTGAGAAAAACTCAAACTCTGGTGCGAAGCTACATCAGCTTTTGGATGCAAGTCCAAGGACAGATGCTGTGGCTGCAGGCTGATTAGGTGTTTCTGTAGAAGCTGTTTTACTTGTTTCCCTCGAAAACTATAACAGCCAGCCAGCAAAAGTGAATTAAATAGCTAAATTAGTGTTGTTCTATGTTGTGCGTAATGTGGTTGGTTTTCTTTTTTACTCATGGCAAACCTGATGTATTTTAGTAAAAATCAGAGTGCTAGGATGGAAGATGGGTGTACTTTTAAGGAGAGTAGTGATTGTTCAGTTTAGGGGAAAGGACTGTGGAATCTATGTTATGTTGTATTTATTTGGTGTGCAATTTTACTAACTAGTGCTGAACACAGACAGACTCACTGTTTTATGTCAATGCCAAAGCCCCAATTGATATTTGCGTGTGCTTTCCTGGATTCCTTTTTCTTTCTTTGTAGTTCTTGTTATTAAAATTTAACTAGTGGCTCTGGAGTCGCGCCAGGCAACGTAGCGCAGCGCAGGGTTCAAAGCGTCCTCCTTTGATGGGCCCAGATGATCGATCAACGGATGTGCTCAGAATAATTCGTGCGAGTGAGAGACTTGACCGGTTCTGCTTTATGCAGGTCAAAGAGTCAAAGACGACAAATTATCTGGCCTTTCACATTTCAAATATGGAAGAGTGGAATTCTAGCAATACGGCATCGTGAACTGGGTTCAGTCGTTTTGCATTTTTTTTTTTATATATATTTTGGTTTTACAATGTTTAATCACCCAATCACATAATACAATTGCACGTGTGCGCAAATAAATGAAGAGAAGAGAAAGCAGGATCGTCGATCGATGCCTGTGGCGCAAACGAAGCGACCATGGCTGCGGCCCAAGGCTGCCCACGTTATTCAAACACCAAATCTACTGAACCCATATGCAGAAGCAGAAAAGAGGACCAAATAAATCTACACCCTCCCTTCTATCATTTGCCGGTGCCTGTTCCCCATAGGATCTCATCTAATGAACATTCGTCTCAAATTTACCAAAATTCGCACCGTCAAATCAAATGCATTTTTCAAATTCCAAATAAGGCTAATATGATAGCGATACTTCAGAAAATTTCTGGTGTAATTGTCAAAATCGTTCTATCTATCATCGGTGCCCTACTGTCACATCCAAAATGAAAAAAGGTCCACCTTGTTGTATCATATAAAATTTTAAAAAAGAAAACATAGCAATAAAAGGTCCACTTTTGTTCGTTATGGCGATTATGTCAAATGGAGGGCTCTGATTCATAGTAAAGTCATTGTCATAATATGAGAAAAATAATATTCATTCTTATTTGAAGTGTTGACCGTTTGTACAGCGAGCACGTACTTTCTCGTATTTCCCCTATCCCAGATCAATGCAACCGAATTCTGAATTTTGAATTTATTATTATTTTTTTCTTTTATCAACTCACTTCCTCACATGCTTTCACAATCTTGTCTCCCACCCAATCTTATTTTAGTTACAAATGTTTAAGAAATGGAGCAAATCCAAAACTTCTGAGGAAATTACTGCTTTTTAACACTTTTACTTTCATTCTCATTAGCCAAGAGGCAACACCCATGCATGTGCTCAGTCTTTTTGTTGCTTACTTACAGTCATAGGCAGATAGGCTCATAGGCTCTCACATTGCTTCAATATTAAATATGGTGAAGTTGTTAGATTTGCATTTCTAAATCCAAAGGGTCTCAGTGAGTTTGCCATTTTTCGTCATCGGTTTGAGATTTGAATGTGCGTGCGGTCCGGGGGTAACTAGTTCTATCCGCAGAGTGTACTAGTGGGAAATTATTAATGCTTAAATTTATCACTCCTCGAAGTTTTGATTTCGCTTGTCTTATTATATAAATTAGTACAAGATTGGCGTTCAGGGATTTGTTTGTTTTAAATAGGTGTTGGGCTACCTAGTTGCCAGTTGTTTCAATAGCTTTTGTTTTAGCCTTTCTGGGGGTTCTCTAGATCTGACTCCGAGCAGCTTACAAATAGAATCTAGTGAGAACTTGAAAATGTAACTCAGCTATTGTTTTCTACTTCACGAGAAAGGTGGTGTTTTTGGATTCTGGAAGTGCCACTCTTTTTATGTATCATTACTGCTGTCGTCAACTCAAGATAGGCGAAGAATTTTTTTTTAAAAAATAATTTCATTTATTGTAACATATGGGACATTCTGCAGCAGTGTGGGATTACAGGGCTGCAATTGAGGTTGCAAAAGACTGGAATGGCATTGATCAGGTTGTTCTTCGGAACCCACATGGATCCTCTGCTAAGGTGAATAGGGAACTTGTTCCAGATGACTGGGTGTTTATGTTTTCATCATTATCATCAATATCATTATTGTTATTTTATTTTGAATGCGTGTATAGGTTAGCTTGTACGGAGGACAAGTAACTTCATGGAGGAATGAGAAAGGAGAGGAACTTTTATTCACTAGTAGTAAGGTGAGGATTTGTAATTATTATTATTTTCTTTTTTTTTTTCAATGATGGTTACCCTGTATAGAGTCAGCAACGATTACATTTCCAAGGTCCTATTATTCAGTAGTGATTACCCTGCACAGAGTCAGTAGTGATTACCCTGTACAGAGTCAGTAGTGATTACATGTCTAAGGTCCTGTTATTCAAAGGAAAGGGTGTTAAGTTTTTCTTTGTCGTATGAATGATTATTCTTAAGAATCCAACTGATCTGGGAGATTATGAAAAGTGAATTTGGAATGATTATTCTTAAGAATCCAACTGATCTGGGAGATTATGAAAAGTGAATTTGGTTTCATCGGCTTCAATCTGGCTATATTTTGCGGTAAAAAGCATAGTTTACTGAATAATTTTGCAAGCTTGTAGATATCAGTTGTTTGTTTGATGAAATGAAGTCCCAAGAGTAATTGCATGTTTAGCATGATATGAAGCTGCACCTGAGTGCTAGCTAGTGGAATAATGTGTGTACCGCGAGAACTTGATTAAAATCATATTATTGCTGTAAGACCATAAGCAGCCTATACATTTATATGTCGCCTCTCGGTTGGAATCTCCCTTCTAGACTCAAAATTTGATGAAGATAGCTAAAATTTACAAGCTCTAGGCATTAGCCAAATTCACTTGTGCTTTTTTCTTTTATCGTCAACAACAGGCAATATTTAAGCCACCAAAAGCAATTCGTGGAGGGATCTCTCTTTGTTTCCCGCAGGTACTTCTAACCAGTTTTTGGTGTAATGCATCGATATCACCCAGTCCTGAACATTTTCTGCTTACTTATACTGTTTTAATGCTTGTGAAGTTTGGAAATTGTGGGTCACTAGAACAGCATGGATTTGCAAGGAACAAATTGTGGATAATTGATGATAATCCTCCACCTATGCACCCAAATGATTCCAATGGAAAAACTTGCGTTGATCTACTGCTTAAACCATCTGAAGAGGACCTGAAGTGCTGGCCCCGTAGGTATGGACTTGGATATTGCAGACTTTGCCAATGCTTTTAAAATAAGTTCACAACCAACATTACAAAGTTGCACCAAGTGTGTTTAAAATTAGTTTATCAGTTCTGTCATAGTTTGAAGTCTAGATTTTATATAATTGCACTATGTGATGTAACTGAGGTTTAATTCTTGATTATTGATTTTTGTGTGCTACTGCAAAATTCAGAACTATCAGTTTCTACCTTTGTGAAAAGGCAACTTAAATTCAGAGCTGTCAATATCTATCTTTGGTTACGCTATATTGCTAATGGACCTTTTCTCTTCTCAGTTTCGAGTTTCGTCTTAGGGTGATGCTTGCTGCAGATGGAGCTCTGACACTAATATCAAGAGTTAGGAACATTAATGGCAAACCGTTTAATTTCTCCTTTGCACACCACACATACTTGTTGGTTTCTGACATTAGGTATGCGATATCATGTGCACAATGTAAAAGAGGATTTACCTTTTGATATTTCTTAACGATTTAATAATGAGTATGACCTTTTGTAAGTAAAAATGCTTGCAAATGTGTTCACAGTGAAGTGAGGATAGAAGGTTTGGAGACGCTTGACTACCTTGACAATCTTCATCAAAGAGAAAGATTTACAGAACAAGGAGATGCAGTTACGATTGAATCCGAGGTAAAGTCTTGAGTTTTACAGTACAGCTATTAAAAGGATTGGGACTTAAACAATCAGGGAACAAGGCCTCAGTTGGATTGACCAAGATTCTTAATTACAACTAGTTTCAGGTTTTACTTGGTTGTGCCTCTTATTCTTTTTCAATGCGGAGTAGAGTTAATTGATGTTGAGAAAATTCAGTTTGGAATATGAAGGTTATGTTGCTTCTGGGCACTCAGGCCTGTTTATTTGTTAATTTTTTTTTTTTTGGGCCAGATGGATCGAGTTTATCTTCGTTCTCCTAATGTAATTGCAGTGCTTGATCATGAAAGGAAGAGAACATTCCTTTTAAGAAAGGAAGGCCTGTCGGATGTTGGTGAGCTACCATTTGTTTAAGTATGCACGGCACATACTGTTAATAGGAAGCAAGTATATCAATTTGTATATATGCATCTCGTTCATTAAAATCATCCCCAGTGAGACTGCAGTTGTAACTGTGCTTGTGATGCTTTATTATCAAGAAATCTGATTACCAAGTTCCATGAGAATTCCTGTTAACAGGTCAATGTACATACTACATAACAACTTGCTCTGTGCATGTTGTTGTCTGTGCCTTAGATATTTGATGTTTTTATATTTCTTTTGAAAATGTACAGCGGTGTGGAATCCATGGGAGAAGAGATCAAAGTCAATGGTAGATTTTGGTGATGAGGAATACAAACAGATGCTGGGCGTCGGTGCAGCAGCAGTGGAGAAACCTATCACATTGAAACCAGGTGAGGAGTGGACGGGCCGATTGCAGCTTTTGGTTGTGCCTTCGAGTTTCTGCAGTGAACGGTTTGAACTCTAGGCAGGAGATCATCAAGTTGTGCAACAAAATTTCAATTTGTAAATGGCCGTGATACATCGATGCAGAAGGAATGGTTATAAAACCAAACAAGCAACGTACTATAGAAATGCCAAGGTTCAGAAAACGTGTGTGCGGGGCTCTCGGTAGGACTCGTTCCATCGTTACAGGATCCTTTCATTGGATTTTGACTCGGTGCCACTGCAGTGCCCGTTGTTTTGAAGCTTAGCATTCTTCACCGATAATTCACGATTGCTTCGCTGTTCAACACCAGTTGGTCTTCCTGAGGCTGTGAGCTCAACGTCTGAACGCTTCAATCTAATTGTTGTATTCAACCGTTACTCAAAACACTCAGCGCTGTACATAAAATTATGGGATTAAACAGACTGCATCCGTAAGAAAACGTTGAATGAAGTGTCAAGATTTTGCAGCACTTTAGCACTAGTTGACGTACCACTACTACTTAAAAACTCTGACAATCACTGCAACTCGTCGAACTCCATTAATAAAACAAGGCATGCAATATCAACAAATATAAGCCAAAAGAACAAAGGAAAAACTTGCATACGTAATAAATAAAGTAGGTAGCTCCCAACTCTTGCCCCCAAACCAACCCAAAAAAAAAAAAAAAAAAAGAACTTGAGTTATTAATATATATTTTTGAAAAACTAAAAAGATAAAGTCAGTCTTTCTCTTTCGCGCGCGCGCGTTCTCACTCTCATTCTCAATCTCGCTCTCTTGCGCTTGATCGATCTGTCTCTCTCGGCCTCGTTCTTTACCTTTTCAGTGTTCTGGTAAGCTCTCTCATTGAAATTAATGGTAAGTTTAGTTTGAATTTTGATGTTTTTTAGTTTCTACATTTTATTTCGTTGATGAAATGTCTTCCATGTTTCATTTGATGTCTCTTTTAACTCTACTCTCTGATTTGTGATTATTTATTTATTTATTTATTTTTAATGAAAGAGTTTTCATGTATTGAATTGTGATTTCGTACTCTAATAATTAGATTTAGGGTTTGAGCATTGTGTTCGTGGTTAGTTTTGAGTGGGCCTCGTCGAAATGTGGTGACTGATATTGATTCTGCAGAATGAATGCAACGTAATTGATGTGCTAGCAGATTTTTCTCGTGTGTTATTGATAAAATACGACTGGATCGAACAAGTGTAGAAACTGGTTTCATCAATTTTAACTGCTAACTAATAATTGTTACAATTTTCGAGTTGCCGATATCCGCTGAACAACCAAAAAAAAAAAAAAAAATTCTGAAACTGAATATGTAGATCGATTTGTTCTCGGACTATCTTATTAGACGGTTTGTTCATATAAGTTCTTCATGTCGTTGTGCAACGTCGTGATGACTGCTAGCAGGCCGTGATTTTTGCTTATGTGGTCGGAGAAGACGGCATCTCGAAAGGAGCTTGAGCTGGTTGGATTTCAGTATCTCGACGGAGGAGCAAACAATTTTTCATAGAATTATCAGTCGTCTTCGCTCAGCTCAACATGCAAGTATGAACAGTTGTTTCGTTCTCGCTGGAAGAGTTTATAAATCCGAACACTTAACATTTCATTGCTCAACATGCAAGTTATTTGGATTTCGATGTGCATTTTATATGAGGTTTAAATTATAAATCGGAACTTGCTAATTTCGCTCTGCTCCCACCGGCACCCAACATTGTTCGAGTTGGGACTTCTCTCGCGAATTTTAACATTTTTCTTGATTGCTTTTAGGAGTTACTCCTACTGCGTGGAACTTTTAGACCGTTATAATGTGATTCCATTCCATCGTCAATTAACTGTGCTTTATTAAATAGTCACAGTAAATTTCTATGAGCTTGATCTTTCTTCTTTATTTTTTATTATTTGAAAAGATTGTAACTTCTTTTGAACATCATTCATACATTATGTTTGCAAACATTTTTTCTTTAAAATTTAAATTTCGCAAATCCTGAAAATACTCGAATCCTCTGCTTAATTTATAGATAAAGAGAAGAAGTCCCAGCCCAAAAACCTGATCGCTCGGCACATAAGGGAAGACTGCACTCGTTTACATGGTTTTGGATTTGGCAGTCAACAGAATCACAGTATTACAGACAGCACAACTCCTTTTGCGAAATTGCCAAAAAAGGCGACAACTTTACTAATGCTTTATTATCATGTGATGAAATCTTTACAAATAAACGTGTTGCGATGCCTGCCACCCACGCCTGCGATGATCCTAATAACAATTATAATCAAATCCCGTTTAATTTCCCACCAAGAAAATGGGGGAGCAATTCGTTTTTATTGTTGTTGAAATAAAATCTCGTCACACGGATATAACACGTTCTACGTTTTATAAGATTAAGTGACGTGTCGTTTTTTGATTGGTTTACGTAGTATTTAGTTAATCGAATTGCACAAGCCATAAACACACCAAAGGAACACTGGCCCTTTGTGTGTCGCGGATAGGTTAGTGCAACCCTCTATTTACCAGTGCCAATAAACTGTGAGTGGTAACTAATTAATTGGTAATCCGTAAGGACGTACATATAAAATTTGGTGATTACTGGTTGCCTTTCGGCTTGCTGTCGTCGATGTAAATTGTAAAAGCCAATTCAATGGATAGGATTACAGATAAATGGCGGCAGCGCGCTTTCATCCCACTTCAATTAAAATGCAACAGTCGACAATTTTTTTTTTTTTTGGGGGAAAAAATATATATAAATTTTATTTTAGCATATCATCGAATTAGCGTTATTCGATTAATGTGTAGAACCAGAACACATTTTGTTGTGGAGTTATTTACACAACTAATATTGGCGCACAATTAACAAAACTACTGTTAATAAACATAAATTGACGTCACACCGCTTATTTATTCACACGTGCTGTAAAGGAAACAGAGGCGGAAACTCAACCACTTTTGCCTGCCCGTTTGAAGAAATCACGCAAAGACGTACTGGCAATTTTCTGAATTTACCAAATAGCGGTTCGCAAAGTGAAAAACTGAAAACAAACACAGTACCCTCCCCTAAACAAAAAAAAAAAAAAAAAAAAAGGTATTGAAAGTGTGCAATTACAAATCTTCCCGCCATGTCAGCATCTAAAACGCCGCGGTTGAATCTCGTAAAGATGAATTTGTGCCGCCCGTACTCTTAGCTTCCAAGTGAAACAACCCCCTACCTTACTCCTGAGTCCTGCTATCTTATAACTTTCTCTCTCTCTCTCTCTGTGTCTCTCGCGGTTATAATGACTTTGTCATCGCGATCCGATTTGATGAACAATCTCAGATCTCTCTAATCAGTTTCATCTCATCTTTTTCTTTCTTATTTGTACATATCATTAATTATATACACTAATTCACGATCACGATCTCTGATTTCCTCATTTAAATTCTCAATTTCATTTTCCAGAATTTTGGTTGCACCGTCGTCTTTTCCCCGCTAATCAAGATTTCTCTTCACCTTGATTGGTGTGTTTATTCATTAATTACGTGTTCGATTATTATGAATTTTATCGATCATTTCATCATTAATAAGCTACATTAGATTCTCGATCATATTAATTTTACACCCCCCCCCCCCAAAAAAAAAGAAAAACAGGGGGCCGATTGGTTTCCATGTCGACCCCAACTCCAAGAATAGCCGCACAGCAAGCAAAGCCGATACTCCAGAAACCGCCGGGTTATAGAGACCCAAACGGTCCGCAGGCCAGGCCCAGGCCGATAGGCCCGGCTCGTAAACCACCGATCCCACCGTCGTTTCCCGCAAAGAGGAGACGAAAGAGTTGCTGTCGTGTTAGCTGCTGCTGCTTTTGTCTCTTGATATTATTGCTCATCATCCTCATTGTAATCGCTTGCGCGTTATTCTACCTGTGGTTCGACCCAAGATTCCCGGTTTTCCACCTCCAGTCATTCTCATTCCCGTACTTCAACGTCTCCGTGAAGTCCGACGGAACATATCTGAAGGCCTCGACGTTAACGAGAGTGGAAGCACGGAACCCTAATGGGAAGTTGAGTTATTATTACGGGGACACCGACGTGGAGGTGAGTGCGGGGAAGGACAAGGAGATTGACTTGGGGACAGGGAACGTGCCGGGGTTCACTCAGGGCGCAGAGAACGCGAGGAGTCTGAAGATTGAAACGAAGACTGATGCGCTTGTTGAAGATGGGATGGGGCCAAGGCTTATGAGCCATTACAAAAGCAAGGATTTGGTCGTGAACGTGGTTGTTAAAACCAGTGTGGCCGTTATCGTCCAAGGCCGGAAGACAAGGCCGTTGGCCGTCGAGGTGACTTGTGGCAGTCAGAGCTTGAAGGCTCTTGATAAAATGCCCAAATGCACCATTCATTTCCTCAAATGGTAATTATCAAAAAAAATTAATCATTTCATTAACTAATTAAATAATTATGACTCAATCTTTTTATGTATCTAGTTCCTTTAGTTTCTTTCTTGTTTAATTTGATACAAGTCCTCACTATTAACTACATATAATATTAAAGGCCAATGATGTTGTACTTTTTTTTTTTTTTCTTGGAGATGCTTTTGAAGCTCATCATTATAGTACACACACATACACACACTATAGGGTATTTTTTTTTTCATTTTTTTGATTGTATCTATTATATGGTGTTACTGATGATTTTAACGGAGATAATTGCTTTCATTGCAGGATCAGCATTCATTGATAAGGGATTCGTTTCATGTAAAAGATGTTCGCCTGGTGATACAAGATCGGTATTATAATATGTAGGATAAGGCAGTTTTTTCAGAAAAGTATTTTTTGTATTTGTAATAATAATAATATTTTATTATTATTTAGGGGGGAAAAAAAACTAAAGGAAGGGTGGAGAGTATGGGTGTTGGTGTCGGTGGTATATGAGAGACGAGAGTCGTCTAACGAATGTGTCCGAATCTGAAGGCTATGGATTCTCTTTGATGTCATGGGGTACATCACTTAGATGACGAAGTGGGTGTGTATAAATTAGCTGTTTGTTTAATTGATTGGGTTTAATTTGTTTTTTTTTTAATATTTCATTGGTTAAACAATCTTTTTTTTATATGTCACAGTTTTTTTTTTTTTTTTTTTTGGGGGGGGGGTTTCTCTCTCTCTGTAGGAATGGTGGTTTTCGGATTCCTGAATCCTGATTAAACGAACTAACAGGCTGCCTCCATTTCTTTCACTAAAAGAAGCCAACAAAAAAAGAAAGAAAAAATATAAATTAAATGTAAATTAATAAAAGGTGCAGCATCCATTTTTATCTTTGGAAAATAAGCTGTCACGTTGTGTTAAGAGTGGAGTGTTTGCTTCGTTAAGTAAGACTAGCAGGAAAGGGAAATCATATCTACTTTGACAGTTTTTATTTGTCCATTGAAAAGCAGGGTAGTGCATTCAATGGGGCTTGCTTGTCAAGATTTACTATTCTAGTTTACTGGCTGTCAAATTTTTAAAGGGAATAAAAATAATGATAATAATAATAACAACAATAATAATAATAATAAGGACTTATAATTTATTATTATTTTTTACTTTATTTTTAAAGACAGTAAATTATACCGATGGTAAATTATATCAATAGTAAGATAATAACTTAGCAATTACCTTATTATTATAATATATATCCAAATCAGTTTCGCTGTGATGGTATGATTCACATTGTTCCCAACTCGTCATGTAAATTCGTGCATCCTTAGTTATAATTACTTTTTAGATTGGAACGTTGCCACACTATCAGTATACATTTTACTAATTAGATTGGAATGTTGCGAACGTCAAACTTGATAATCCCTGTGGAGCTTGTTCTTCATATTCTTGTGTCAAGGAGAAAATTTCATTACTGAATTATATATAATTTGACGAACTGTCACTTTCACAATCATTTCAGACCAAAAAGATACGTCGACTTGCACATTCAACAAATTTATAACATAGCCCGCGTTATAAGCAAGGCCAAGACGGCCCTTCAGGTTGAAAACAAATTTCAGAAAGAGATGAGGGTTTTAATTAAAACTAAAAGTTTTAAAATTTTATACTTTGACCTCTTTAATTTACGGATTTACTGTCTTTCTCAAGTTTGTAATTTTTTTTACTCTAACGTCTATTGAGCGAAATCGAAGCTCCGCCGTTAACTAACCTGAGCCAAAAATCATTACGAATGAAACTGTAATAGAATTTGCTATGAAAATTTATTTTAAAAAAATAAAATAAAAGTGACATGACCCTCTGACTAGAGGTTGTAACAGGTCGGGCTTCATAGTATTTCAGTATTTAAAAAAAAAAAAAATTATTTCAATGAAACCCGACGCGTTAGAACTTTGAATTTGAGGGTCATGACGTCAACGGATACTAAGAACCAATCAGAAATGAAAGTCGCAAGGACGGAAGTCGAACCACAGCCATTCATTTAGAAAAGTATTCGATGGGGCCCAATTTTGTATCCGCGTGGCGTGGAGTCCAGGACTCTTAATCGTAACTTCTAGATTCAGCATAGTCCCTGCTCCTGCATAAAAAAGCCATCACTAGATACATATATTTATATATACTATATATATTTTATTGCTATTAGCATTTATTATATAATCTAATTTTATTTTAACATTTCGTGCAGCTTGTTCCGGATTTCAATTGTTCATCATTTATCTCTCTCCGTCTCTCTGAAACTTCGGTTCCGTGTCGTAGGTCAAAGACGATCTTCGAGAAAACGTAGTTTGTTCATGGCTTCGAAGAGAATCTTGAAGGAGCTGAAGGATCTTCAGAAAGATCCTCCCACCTCTTGCAGTGCCGGTACAATTTTATTCTCATGTTTCACGCTATAGTTCCTACAGAATTGCTTTGGTCTTCGATCTATGAATTTATTGCTCGTTGCTTGTGGGCCGTTGTGTTAATTTTTTTTCCTTTTTTCAGTTTAAAAAGTGTTTTATTGTTTGGGTAATATCCTGTTTGCTTAGTCTTTTATGGATGGGTTTTGTATTTCAAGTTTTAAAAAAGCTACCTTTCACTTGCTTTTGGGGGTTTGCTGCAGAGCAATTTGATTGGAGACAATTAGATAAAAATATATAGTGGTAATTAAGTTGGATGATGCATTGTGAATGCTTAGATTTCATCTGAGGATTGTGAAAAAAGCACAGCCAAGAGAAACCGATTTTTTTTTTTTTTTTTGAAAGGATAAATAGATCACTCACGGTCACGGACAGAAATATCTCGGTATTTTCTGTACTGTTGGAGCAACTTGTTAATTACTTTAACCAACATGGAACTAGCTTTTTACTGGGTTAAGATAGTGGCAGTTTCACAATTGGACTTTTTATTATTCAAGTTGGGTGTGATTGGAAACTCTTCTATGCTAAAGGATTACTGCTTGTGCACGCTTATCTGTGCACAAAATAATGCCTTTGTTAAACAAATATTGTAATTACTTTTATAAGGTCAGTTTAATTGTAAGGCCATAAACACTGTTATTCTCTCTATGTTGATTGTGATGCAGACAAACTCTACTTGATTTTCAGGCTCAGCAAAAATATTTCATGTGCTTTTTTTCTTATGTTATCAATGACCCTCTGTTGTTATTTTGTATCTGTATCATCAGTGAAGAAGTGTGTCTTCTTCTAATATTTGTAAAATGGGTTTGACAGAAGGTATTCCGGAATGTCTATTATGTTAGTATAGTATCCGTGACGTTTTGTATCCTTTATACCGTTTAGATTGAAATGATTTTTTTTATTTATTTACTATTTGTGGCTCACTGCCTGAAGTATTTTGCTCCACCCATTTTGAAATCTTTATGAGATATAATCTGTATTTATATGTTGACAGGTCCTGTGGCTGAAGACATGTTTCATTGGCAAGCAACCATAATGGGGCCGCCAGATAGTCCTTATGCAGGAGGTGTATTTCTAGTTTCAATCCATTTCCCTCCTGATTATCCATTTAAACCACCAAAGGTATAGGACAGTTCTGGTATTATATATCAATGTTGATTTACATCTCCAGAAAAATTATATTCAAGAAAGTAATTATAGGGATTCCCTCTAGGAAATGAATGAACTTAAGCAGGGCAATGAGTCCTCCTTTCCGGGAGGAAGGCTGGAAGGGGATTAATAGACGCATTCCAAATACCTGAAGCACTGATATTACCCTTTTATGTTCTCAAGCTTCTTTTCTCTTGTGTTTAATTATTTTATAAGTGATAGAAGAGATTTATGATCTGCAGATTTGGAGGTTATACTACTCTTGGATGGGGACTTATAGATTCTGAACACACTGACCTAGAAAATTATTATGATCCAAACATGTTGGTGGTTTGTTTTTCAGTGAAATTTTTTAGTTCTTGGCATATAAATAGGAGTTATTATGGCAGATAAAGCCCTTTAATCTGACATTTGAGTTATTCAAGTTTAAAATCTGCTCCAGCTTAACTAAATCACTGTTGAGAAACGTACTTCAATGCAATCCTTTACACTGTTAAGTTATTGTTCTCTCCATGCTGCAGGTTGCGTTTAGGACCAAGGTTTTTCACCCAAATATTAACAGCAATGGCAGTATATGTCTCGACATACTAAAAGAGCAGTGGAGTCCTGCCCTCACTATATCTAAGGTCTGGTCTATTAACAACTCACTAACATTAAAAAGTGAAAATGATTTTTTAACTTTGCTAATCCAGATGCATATGGGCATGATAAATTAATCACCTTGAGAAAGTTACTAAGTTATTCTTATTAGGTAGATAATGTTATTCGCCAAACTTTATCTGGCTGGTTAATTTATTCTTGTGCTGTGACCGGGCATTCAGAATTTTTAATGGGTTCTTGGTTTGATGCATATTCCTGTGTTTGAAAACCAAGCTTTAGGGGTGATTTAGGTATTGTTGTTTGCCCAATTCCTTTGCTGTGATCCAGATGATTGGTGTCTTTAAACTAAAAAGGCTGGTATGGCTGATGCCAAGATGTGATTTGGGCACTGTGTTAGGATGAAATTGCAGCTGGGCTGGTCCTATGCTTTCTCCAATTAGGGCCATCTTCATATTTGCTTCATTCATATTGGGGTGATGGGTGTAATGAATTACACCCATGGCCAATGCAAAGATGTGATTAAGTCTCTTTATCGAATAAAACTGCAGAGTGCTGGTCTATGGATTCGGGTGCATGGTTTTGACGGATTGGGTTATTTGTGATGCTTTGAACTGAGCCATGGTGATCAATTCAGCTAATAGACAAAACCAGCTCCAAAACCAAACATCCCCTTTGAATCCACATCAATCCAGAAACTATAGCATTTTTAATTTTGCAAGCCCCCAACCCAACCATTCTAACTCTTCTGCTTCTTCCATTCCTAAGTCAAAACACTGTAGTTTCGGAATTGATATGGGATTCAAGTGGGGCTGATTTTAATACTGGAGCATGAAATCAAATCTTTTCAAGTGAATGAAAACTGAATTTGTTAGTGCCACAACTAATGCAAATGAAAATCTGGGTTAAGCTCTTAATTGTGCCATTTGCAGGCTACTTGCATCGTAAGTCGTCAGCTAGATTTACTGTTGTTGGAATTAGAACTAATATGTAAATCATGAGGAGATATTCAGAGTTATTTTTTGAGTTGTTCATGGCTTTCTTTTTGCCATTGTTCATAGTTACATTTTCATCATTTGCTGTTTTTTAAGTTGGTGGGAAGGGTGGTTGTTTCATCTCTCAGGTATTGCTTTCAATTTGCTCACTGTTGACGGACCCGAACCCAGATGACCCTTTGGTGCCAGAAATAGCTCACATGTACAAGACAGATAAGGCTAAGTATGAATCAACTGCTAGGAGCTGGACCCAAAAGTATGCCATGGGCTAAGTATGAAATCATCTAGGACATAATCTTTCATCACATAATATGTATGTATAAAATGAAGTGTGATATGCTCATCTTCCTGTCTTTGTTTTTGCCTTTTGGAAATGATAATTGAAGATGGTGTTCAAACACTGTCATCTTCCATCAAAACATGATTGATGTTGTACTGTAGCTTGCTTGTGTTGACATTGATCTTGTAGATCAGTGGTTTATGACTTAATGTTCTTTGGTGCACTCTTTTCTCTAGCATGTATCTCAAACAACTTTGTTTAAGTTAGTGTTTGCACTAGCTTTAAGCTACTTGCGAGATTGCAATTTTATCCTTGTTTACAGCTACGAGCCGATGAGCCGATGAGGATTTAGGGCTACTAGCATATAACAACGAGCTATCACTCTGGTAGTCACTTTAGAAGGAGAGGGCATGCACCCACTTCCCCAACCCCGGGCCCCCGCGCCCGCCCGCCTGCCTTCCTTTCTTCCTTGGGAACAAACATAAACACGTTTTGACAAAAGAAGTCGGTCGAAAGCCGATTGCTAAAATAGTCGAGGTGCAGTACTCCCTCCTATTTTCGGTATGGCCATGTACGGCATGAAATCTTGCGTTTTGATGGTGGTACAGCAAATATTTAAGGAGATTTCTTGTATGTGATATGAATGATTGTCGATCCGCAAGAGGCGACCGTGATTGAGAATTGTTTGATCGCCGGTCTGTTTTTCGTTGATTTGCTTATTAACATAAAATTAACTTACTGTAAACATCAATTGAGGCAAATATACTTTGTTATAATATTAAAAATAAATAAATTATATGATAACGTTATTTTATCTAATAATATTATATTTATATATTAATAATTGATTCAATATAATTGATAATGAATTTAAAATAATATTAATTTGATATTAATATAGTAAAAAATTACACCAAGTACTGTGCAAATTATTATATAATACTATGTAATATAAAATAGTAGTACTCTAAAATCTGACCTCCATTCCGTATAGAAAAATGGGAAAAAAAAATTAAAAAGGGCAAACTGAGTAAAGGTCACATGAAGTAAATGAACAAAATGAGAATGTCAATTCAGTTTCCCACCAACTACTTATTTCTACCAATGTCCTGCACTTGCTTGGTCCCCAAGCTGGTGTTCAGTGCTTGCCATGGACTTTCTGGGCCCCATTCAATTTCAATGTAGATTGCTACTAAAATATACCTTCTTGTTTTTAAAATGACAATGAATTCTTGGTAAGACATTTATAAAGAATACGGTCGTCTCCGAAACTTTCTTTTTTTATTGGTATTTTATTAAAACTAGGCCTATATATAATTCAATTGATTTCAAGTTTACAAGAAAAAAGAAACTTGCGTATCAAGCATGTTGCTAATTAAGTTTATCAGAAAATAACTGATTTTAATAAAGGAAAATGACAGGGAAAAAAGATTAATGCAAAACAAACCGTGGAGTTGTTACCTCTGAACATACTCACCTTTGTTTGGAGTGCAAGTATCAATCAAGAATTTATTTATTTTTTCTTGGTCAACGCAAGTTAATCTACAAACTACAGAATATTCAGCAATTTGACTTGGAGAAACAATCATTATAGAAGAATTTTAATTGGTTAAAAAGTATAAGGAGGTAAGTCAGCCCGGCTTCCAAAGTTAAACAAAAAGAAAAATGAAAATGAAGAGGTAGATGCTGGGTGTCTAAGCAAGTATAATTAACAGATTAAATTTATATTTAACGCTACAATAGTATTTTTATTTAAAATACCCTTTGTAAGATCTTCTGACAGTCAAAGGCTGGACTGACATGTTGGTGACCGAATGATAATCACCAACGTTGGGGGCAGAAGTGGTCACTGCACTCCCTATCTCATGACGCGACGTATATAATCGAGGAAAATGCATGCCTCCCCGCCTGTCACGGGTAGCTTTAATCACAGACGAACAGGGGACTATTTATGCATGGAACCCACAAGAAGTATCCAATGCTATTCAAGCTGTGAGGCATGATTTGCATTGGCCGGTGGCAGTAACTAAGTATCATTTCCGTGGCTGCCAAGTTCATATCGGAGGACTAACCCAGCATTTGGTGGGATGTGTAGCCACGTGTCAAGAATCAAGAGCGATAATCTCTGATGCGGCGAGTCGTTTGGGATCTCCGGCTGTAACTATCGGTCTTTTTATACTATTTATTATTTTATTTATTGTTATCCTTTATGTATTTGATTTAAAAACAATTTAAATCACTAATTAAATTTTAAACTCGTAAAAAAATTTTATTTTCCTGAAATTAAAAATAAAAAAGGGTCCAGGCCGCGTATTTAGTGGGATTCCACTATAGAACACTGATTCCTGGTCTTTTGACGACTCCTTGCAAGTTGCAACTGAACCTCCCTTTGCTCTCTGTCTCTCTCTCCACGCTCTTCTTTATTTATTTATTTATTTATTTATTTCCCCACCTCTCTTTCGTCTTAAAAATGAATCAGTTAGTTTCTTCATCATCTGGAGCCAAATACAGAGAGCAGCGAAGCACAACGACAAAAGTTGTAGAACCATCTTGCTCAAGAACAAAAGTTATACGTGTTTCGGTGACGGACGGTGATGCGACGGAGTCATCAAGCGACGAAAATGAAGAGAGGGTAGCGAGAGTGAAGAAGCAGATAAACGAAATCAGAATTGTAGAGTGTTCAAAATCAAACGAAATCAGTTGTTTAGAGAGTGGGAAACAGAGAATGAAAGAGAGAAACATTCCGTTGAAAAAAAGAGTCGGCGGCAGACCATACGACAACAAATATCGAGGCGTGAGAATGCGGCCGTGGGGCAAATGGGCTGCCGAGATTAGAGACCCGTTTCAGCGAACCAGAGTGTGGCTGGGGACTTTTGAAACCGCAGAAGAAGCCGCCCTTGTTTATGATCAAGCTGCTATTCGCCTTAAAGGCCCTCACGCTCAAACCAATTTCTTGAAGCCGCCCCCAACCGATCAAACGTTTGATTTTGTAATGAACGGCTATGATTCCGAAAAAGAGTCTCTGTCTCAGACTCAGACTCAGACTCCAACGTCTGCGATACCATCCCCGACGTCCGTTCTCAGGTTCCAGTCCAACGAGGAAATTGAGCTCGTAAAAACAGAGTCGTTTAATCTGGAGAGTGATCGCTGGTATCCGTCTCATGATTGTTTCCAGATTTATGATTGGGAGTTGTTGGACTCCGGAAATACGGCTCCAATCTTTTTTGATGATAAGATGTGCGTGCCGCTTTTGAAAGAAAATTTGGATGACGTCTCTGTCGCTTTAGATGCGGATTTCGATTCATGCATTTCGGAATGGGACGTCGATAATTACTTTCAAGATCCTCCTCCTTCGCCCAATTTGCATTGACGGTCTTACTCTTATTTATCAGTTTTGCTCTCTCCCACTTCTCCATCCGTAAGTGTGATATATATATGTATTTTTTTTTTTTTTTTTGGCTGTCGATGCTCTTCATTCACATTACATTATTTAGTTAGCTAAAATTTTGGGTGTCACAACTCCTTCGATCTCCAATCTCCCCATCGGTGTCTGGAAGAAAAACAAGCACGTCTGTAAATTTCCTGCCTCGACTTTTATTAATTGTTTTAAATTTGTTCTGTTCGGTCTTCAGTGTGATATTGCAGGAGTTATTTTGTGAGAATAGATAGATAGTGTGTTTCGTCTTATATAATTTTGCCACTGATTACTCATTACTCTCGTTTTGGTCAATAATATCCACTCAACTCGAAGTGATGCGTTTCATTTGTGGTCCTCTGCCTCTATTATAAAAATAAACAATAATTATTACTAGTAAATGTGTGCGTATGTGTGTTAGATAGAAAGTTAAAAAAATTTAAAAAAAAGAAAAGAAAAGAAAGAGATCCCACTCGGAGTATGACCACCTAAATGCGGAGACGGTCCCTGCCACTCGAATCAGGGTCAAACTCAAATAGTAACAGGGGGTCTGGGGTGAGAAAATATTTACTGTAGGCACGAGGCAGCAGGATAATTGCCAATTTGGCAATGAGCTCGTGCCGCATATGCATAAGATAAGGCTGCCAAGCGAAGCAACAAAACTAAAGTGGAGTCCGTCCATGTTCAACGGTTGGCAATCTTAGTTACTCGAGAGCCGTACATACATACAGAAATTCCGTGTTTCTGCTATAGGCCCCTTATTCATAAAGTCCACGATAGTTCAGTACAACTCCATGTTCGTATGTTTGGTCTATTGTATTGTTAAATCCATGCCGAGAGTAAGACTCTGCTCATTTTGATTTCTAAGTCCGTAAGTTATCACGTGATACATGATGGCTACACGAACTTTTGATTATTAAATTGTTCAAGCCCCCCGAAAGTGCTTTGTTTCTTGGGAGATATATCATATCATAGACAAAAGACAAAACTACAAAAGTACAAGAGAGACCATAAACAAATTTAGAATCCTTAAAAAATGTAACTACGTCGGTCCCACGGAGATTGAGCCAGTGGGATCCTATATCCTATATAATGTATTTATTAATAACAAGAGGATTGAGGACAGGCTCCGCCTGGCATATGAGAGAAATTTAAATAATTATTATATTTAAGTTTAATTACTTATTTTTTTTTTTTTGCATATAAGTATTATGTTACATATGATATTATACTATACTTTTTGTCCTGTTTGATACAATTATTGGATTAAAATAAAAGTAATTTAACACTCAATAACTTTACATGTGAACATTAAAATATATCAGTCAAGTTTAAAGTAATGACTTGGTGTTCATGAGACTAAACAAGATAAATTTACGGTTCTCCTCATTCTAGAAGTTTATGGGCTATTTCAACTAGAAAACTAGTTCAACACATTTGATGCAACTATTGGATTGAAATAAAAGTGATTTAATGCTTAATAACTTCACATGTGAACATTAAGTATACTGATTAAGTATGAGATAATGTCATGGCGTTAACAAGACCAAGTAAGATAAATCTACCATTCTCCTCATTACAGAAGTCTATAGGTTACTTTAATTGAAAAGCTAGTTCAACATACGAAGATTGTCTAACTTTTACATATTTAACCTAAATTAGATACCTGTGGAATATTATTTCTAACACTCAACTCCTCATACTATCTGATTTTCTCACATACTAATTTTTTAAAATCAAATAATCAGACGGTTAGAGACATCATGGCGAGGCAATGTTTGGGTATCTCTCAAATTACAGACATGTTATTAAAGTTTCAATCAAAATAACTAAAAGTTGAATATTATTGAGCCTAAATCCAAAAAACCAAAACTGTTATATAGTTATTGGCCGTTAAACCAATTGACGCATATTAGTTCTTTAGCGTTAGGATTGGCTGATTAAGGAACTCTTTTTACCTCTTTTTTTTTTTTTCGAATGAGAGGAACTTAAGTATAATTCCATTTCAGGAGAAAGAGATTACTCATTTCAAAACATATAATTAATATCATATCTCTGCGGGGCTCCCGCTTGGTTTAGAGGCGCGAAAAGCTCGTGCCGTGGCAATTCTTATTCTGCAACAATTGGAACTACAGTTTTGACCCTAAACTTTTCGCACCTTTGAATTTTGGCTGTAATTTACGAGAATGATTACAATTTCACCGTCGATTGCTCGCATGGAGAGGCCATTTTTTTGTACTCATCATGCAAGAATTTTTTTGGTTCGTAAATTTGCGATCCCTTTTGTATCAATTTTCATCTTCAGTGCCGCCTTAGTATGTAAAGATTAATATTGGTGAGAGACCATAACCAGTTTCAATTTGGCGATGCCTCTCAAAAACAACGGACTGAAACAGTTACCGGCGGCTGTTGAAATTATCCAATAATTAATTTCGGTCGTTAGATTAAATAGAAAAAGCATCCAACGGGGTCGTCTAATACGACAGCAAGCGTGGTGTCACGAAACTGTTGCATCACTGTTGGAGCCCTGTGTATGCCAAAGCCTCGATATCTTGGAAATGGCGGGAATAGGCAATAGGCACAAGGCTGAGTTGGGATTTTCTCTAGTCCAGAGACAAGCTAGCCTGTTTTTCAAGTGAATCGCCGGAGCGCTTAAATCTTCGGCCACGAGCGGCGTCTTTCTCCGCACATATGGTCAAAAATAATCTACAAAAAGCTTTTGTTACTTGGCTGTTGCTCTTTTTCCTTTTTCTTCTTTTCTGCAGTTGGACAACGGTTTAAAATTTGAAAAGTCTCTGATGCTGTTACTCAATCTCTTGGAAGATGTTCTAATCAGACCCACTTGCTTGCCTTTGTTTAATCATTAATAGTTTCCTACTGTAGTCTTTTCACAAATTTAATGCGTGTAAACAGTGACAAAGCCTGCGCCTCATTTGTTATTTCAGGAGGCATCTCTTGCTCTTCCTGCATGGCAGCAAATGTTCAACGATAATAAACAATCAACCCCCCCCCCCCCCCCCAAAAAAAAAAAAAAAAATATATATATATATATATATTTAAAATTAGTTTCCAAATTTTTTGAATATTATAATTTATTCCTAAGAATAAAAAATTACAACAAAAAACTGGTTATGAAGAACATAGAGTTTCCATCGGCATTAAATAACAATACGTTTTAAAAATAACTAAAATAACAATCATTATACTTTTTTTTAATATTTTGGGTCAAAATAATTATTTGTCAATAGTCTATAGTTTATTACTTTTTAATTTTTCCATTAACACAATTATTTGTTAATAGTCTATCTGTAATTGTGTTAATGGAAAAATTAAAAAGTAATAAACTTTGTTAATTTCATATATAAAGGCACAAAAGAAAAAGAAAATTAATGTTCAACATAAAAAGAAATTTAATGCATCTTCGATAATGTAGAAATTAGGTAGTTCGTAGATATTTACCCTTGTTTTATTATTTTATATACAAAACAAAAATAATGTATAAATTAGGTAGTTCGTACATTACAAAGTCAATTAGTCAAATACACATAACACAAATCAAATAATTGAAATTCTGGTACATAGATAACATAGATACTACAACTAATACAACACAGCCAATGGCTGCCGTATATCTCTGTCTGCGAGGCGGAGCTTCATTTAAACTAAGGAGTATCACAGCACCTGCAGATTTTTATAGAATCAGTAAATTCTTAAATATAATAAAATAAAATAGGATAATATCACCAGATTTAAATACAAAATCTTCAATTTAATCCTGTAAATTTTCTGGTAACTTTTAGACTTTGGAGACAATTACCGTTTTGAGTTACATTATCTCTCAAACATTAAGTCTAATAAACAATTTGTAACTTTATAATTCCTACTTTATTAGTAACAAAATTTTTCTCCCTACTTTTTTAGACCCCGAAAAAAAAATGCATGTACCTTTTTAATCTCTACAATCAGTTGTAAAAATTTATATTATAATTTAATCCCTGTGAGCTCCACCCTTGTAAAATATTCCAAATATGCATAAGCATAACATTATGACTCCTCCAATGATTATGTTTTTAATTCGATATTTCAAACACAATGTTAATAACGATATGCAAAATTTTATTCTCATTTCAGATGATTTTAACTGACGATGGAATAATTAAACTTCGGCCAGTCGGCCTCAATATTAAACTCTTGCTGGGCTTCTCGAGCTTTTTGTTTTTATTCTTATATATATATATATATATCTTTTGGGTCACGAAATGGGGGCTGATTTTGTGTTGGCAATAATGAGAAAGTGAGCTCCAGCAAAATTTATGCCATGATCGACATCAAATCTTATCCTGTCATCATACTGATTGCATTTCAATGAATATAAACATTCAGGGCCCATAAGCTAAGAACTTTGGGTGATCACGGTTGTGGGGTCTAGGGTTTATGTAAATTTTACTTATTAATAACATAGTTTTTTTTCCCCGATAATAATTGAGGGAAAAAATTGAACGAGGTGTGTCTCTGAAATATAAATACTGGGTCCTCTTTTCGTCTCTTTGTTTGTCCTTGAACACGTTGCTAGCCATAGAGACATTATTGTTCATGATCAATATTGTTTTTGTAAGTTTAAGCTTAAAGTCATGAGGCGTGGATTAAAATATAAGCAGTAACGTAGATGTTAGCCTATCCGATTTGCTCGTTATATCCATACATCTTGACTGCACCCAGCCAGAGTTGGGTTATTGAACCTCCCAAAACTCTTCCAAAACCCTTTAAGAATTGAAAGGCTCTACGAAGAATAAGCTGTTAAAAAGAATAGGCAGCAAGTAAAAAAATCGTAACAAGGAAAGAAAGTGACTTATGGGTTGCAAATATCTTATTTAATTTGGAAACTATAAACAATGAAACTATTTATATAGTAAAATATTTTTGTAAATTTAAAAATTCTTAAAATTTGTAGACCACTTAATGAATAACATATCGTATACATCATATCATTTAAAATATAAATTTAGAATTATCACTGTTTAAAAAAAAAAAAAGAGGGAAAAGAATGTTTTATTGTTCCAGAAAAGGACAGACATGGGTTGTATCCTGAGCGTGTGTGGAAGTCTAAATTGCCGTCATTAAAGCTGCCAGGATTAGGATGTTGGGGCATGCTTGATGTATAGACCATGGGGGGCTTATGGTATGATAGAGCGTTGTGAATTGTGATTTGTTAAGCCTGGTCCCTGGTGGGGATGGCGGTGGCACCGATCCTGGTGCATGATGCATGGATGTTGATAGCATACCTGAACCAATTCACCCAATACACATGTGATAGACTGGCTGAACATAAGGAGCGTGGGACTGTGGCGGCGGCACTAATAACATGTGTAATAGCTAAGCTTCCCTGTTCGTAACAAAACGTTACTTCAAAGCAAATCCACATAAATAAAGGCGAAAGAGAAAGAGAGACCGAAATGATTTGTAACACGGAATATTAATTGCAGAGCATACTAAAAAGAAGAAGAGGCCTAGCTTTAATTCCAAATTGTCTCAGGCTTTACAGCTACAAAATAAGTCTGAAAAAGCGTAACGGTAAAGAGTTTTGAGAAGAAGAGGGGAAAAAAAAAAAAAAAAACACATACGGATTGAAATATCATAATACTAGCTCCCAAGTGCAGACATATTAGAAAAGAAATATATATAAATATTTGGACTGGATCATTTATATTTGAAGAGTTGATGGGCTATGAATGATCATGATGAATTCATTGATGGAGTCGCGATTATGCTCTGTAAATGTGAATCTGAAACCAGTATCAGCTTTTCTGTAAATTTCGCACAGAACATGCTGGTCGCTTGGGTAGTGTTGCGGAGAGGGAGGGATTAACTGCTTTACGAAATTCATTTGAAGGAAGTTGAAGAGTTGGTGGTTTATGTGCAGGTAAATATTTTTCCCGCCACTCTATCAGTTCTGGCACCCTTTCTACATATACATATGTATATATAATCATGAAATTTCTTGCATCTGCTGCAGTTGCGGTCTTGGCAACTGATAGATAGGCATGCAGCTTTCACTCGTTTGCAAAACACCAGATTGCATCTCATGTAGCAACTAAAACGTTTTCAAGGAAGAGTAGTTGAAACAGCTGAATGCATGTTTTGGCAACCAAGAAACTGACAAAGGATTTCCAGTTTTTTTATTAGTTGCATCACATTCAGATTTTATTTCGACCCGTTAAGACGGCGAAAATCTACTGCCAAATTGATCATGGTTGCGGCAACCACTTCATCAACGCTTCGCCTTTATCATTCCAGATCCAGGCAAGTGTACTACTGTTCACAGTCGCAGAGAAGAATTCTTTTATCTGTTGAATCAAGAAATGCCGTAAAAATAGTTCCGTGTCTTTTGCGGCAGAGCGGCTTCTTCCCCCCGCCCCCCGGCGGCCCGGGGCGCCCGCCCGCGGGAACAATATTAAGATTTGATTCTCAGTAGGTATGTTGTTTCTTGCCATTACAGCAATTAAACATCACTTCGTGGTTTTGGACTTTTAATAGAAGCATTATTTTTCATTTGTGTGTATCCCATTCAACTCGTGTCGATCCTCTTCCAGATCCCGTCCTCTAATTGCTCATTCAAAGTTGTTCAATTTGAATGATAGACATACGACTTCCGTTTCCGTTCTGTTTTGCCCGTCTTTACTAAACTTCATTACATTAAAAGAAGGAAAAAAAAAAAAAATATCGTCCAATTTGGACGCGCCGAAATATTTTGAACCCTGAAATAAAATTACTTTTGCAAATTAAGTACGAAGGAAACACACACGCTAGATGTTGAGATTGCGATCAAAATAACACACAATAATCTAATTAATAAGAACAAGAAGCTCGTAATCAGCCTAGTAATTAGGGATGATAATTTTTGAGTTTGGAATTAGGCTTGAAGCCAGATTATTGAAAGGAAACTCAGGCCTCCCAAGAACCCTTTCAAATTTAGACTAACCGGACTTAGGATGGGCTTAAACTTTTATTAATTATAAAATAATTTTTTAAAATTAGTTAAAAAAATACTTAAATAAAGATAATTATATAATACATAATAAAATAATTGTATAATATACAAAATATTAATAACAAACTATAATAAATAACAAATACTAATTTAAAATTTTGAGTTTTTTCTTTTTATTTAAATTAAATTTATTTTTTATTTATAAAAAAAAAAGTATGGACTTTTTACTAAATTTTTATCTAAATCCAATATATATAGATTTTACATTTTTTAAACTCATATCCAAACTTAACATAAGTAGACTAGGCTTAAAGCTTGCAGGCCTGAGTTGGTCTGACTTAGATTTTTTTACCATCCCTATTCTAATTCTTATGACCCACGTAGTAACATTATCCTTTATTTAGTAGGCCTAAGCAACTCAATAGGAGCCTTATTAGAAGTATAGGGGTTATTGTATACGGTAATAATATGATGAGTAAGCATTTTGACATTCCTTTTAAATTCCTTATAAAATCATTTTTTTATTGAAATTACTTAAAGGATAAAAAATAAATAAATTAATTTCCTTTAAACACTTAAATAAATTATTCTTTTAATAATTTCTTATAATTGTTCCATTTCATAATTTTTATCTGTAATTTAAATTTCAATCAAAATTTTTTTTGGAGAATTTAGAGTTATGAAATTAGAAATTATGTAACAAAAAATTAATTTAAGATTTTAGGATGTGTGTGCATTTATAAATTAAAAACTTAAAAAGAAATACTTTTTTTAGATGAAATTTAATGGCAAGATGTCTGATTTTAATTATGGTTTAATATTTTATAAATTAAACATAAGGTATTTTGAAAAAAAAATTAATTCAGAAGGGGTGTTATAAGGATAATTTTGGGATATTTTATTGGTGTTAAAAGTTCTACTCTAATGATATTTGACAACCTCTAATCATCTCGTGGTCATCAACTTTTAATTTATTTAATTACTTTCCATAATTACCTCATGTTAATAAAAAAAAATTATTATATATATTTTTATTATATTCTCTCTTCATCTTTACCCTCCTCGCCTCACTAGCATAATCATCACCCTCATTACCTGTCTTCATTAACAAGTTCAACACCACCACCACTATAACCACTATCTATCTTTTCTACCATTAATCAAATTACGTCAATTAACGTGTAATGAGTATTAATATTAAATTTTATTAAATTTTATGAATAAATAGTGAGTTTTATTATTATTGATGATATTATTTTTACTTTGTATGATAATCTAAAATTTTATTTAATTTCAATATTCAGAATTCAAGTAAGAGTTAATATTTAATTTAATTTTTAATTAATAAAAATAAAAAAACTAATCTATTGAAATATTGGGAGTGAAGAAAAATATTTAATATTTAATTATTTTTAATAAAGATAATTATAATATAAATATTATTAATTAATAAACAGAGATCAATAAGATAAATTAAAAAGTTAAATATCACTTATACTATATTATATTTAATAAATAAATACTAAAATATTTTGTTTATTTACAATACAACATCAGAATCTGCAAAATTTGCGTGTCAAGCTCACGTTCTCTCGGGGTAAGGCTTTATTGGAGAAGTACACGTCAGACAACGATCAGTTACTTGGCGCCATCAATTTACACGCCACCACACCAATCGCTTTAGGCCCTCCGCTTTCTTTCATCCTTTCCCATGCAAATTAATTAGAAAGGCCTAGATAGATAGAATATAATAAAACCAACGAAAATTTGATTGAAAAAATGTAATAATAATAATAATGTTCAAATAATAACAAACGTCACGACCTCATCGTTTTCTTTGATTCGCAATTCGAATTCTGCTGTTTTGGTATCTGCAAATTGTTTGGAATTTTACAAGTAAACAAGAGAGGAATGGTGGTGGGGTCAAGGGCGAGCGTGCCTTCATGGATGAGTAGTGCGGCGGCGGCGACTAGGGTTGATTTGGAGGGAAGCGTATCGTCTGTATCAGTATCGTCAGACACTTCATCGAAAGAGGAAACTTTACGGCATTCAAAAGCCATGAATGATTTCAGTTTGGGGTTTGCAGAAAGGGCTCTCTCTGCTGCCGGCGCCGCTATCGTTTCTGCCGTTATTGTTAATCCACTCGATGTCGCTAAGGTTTTATATTGATTCTACTGCACCTAAATTTTCATTTCATTTTTTCTTTATTTAACTTCTTCATTGCTAATTTTGCTCTGTTGTGTCGAAACTTTTCTTCCCTTCATTGTCATTTTCATCATTTATTATTACTATTACTATTACTATTACTTATTATTATTATTATTATTATTATTATTTCTACTTTTGAGAACCGTAGTTTGACTAGTTGTTAATTGATGTTTCTCTTTATCTCAAGAATAGAATCCAAATTTTGTGTCATTATTCTCAGTTCTTGAGAAGTTATGTAATGTATGATTCTTTCTGATAATGAAAGAAAAGGAAGCAAAAAAGATTGAAAAAGTGATTTTCTTTATTCAGCTACTTTTCGTGATTCTTTCACTAATTATTATAAATATTTTAAACGAGGGCTAAAGTTGTTCGATTACTTTCCAAATTTTAGTGATGCTTGTTGCATGTATGCTCTATCTCTTCTCCAGTTGAACTTTTTTCAGAAATCCTAGTCTTTACATTGCTTCATGTTTTGAGATTTGTGATGAAGCTACAAAGCTAATGGATGTCCTGCCTTCATCTTCAGACAAGGTTGCAAGCGCAGGCTGCTGGCGTCCCTTACGAGGGTCTATGTCGTACAGCATCTTTTGATAGTAATACAGTATGTTAACTGCCCTTTTTGAGATTCTTTACTTTGCATTCTACACTATCTGAAATGGTATCTAAAGAGGAAAGAAGATGCTTGAAACATTGATATTAGACAAAGTGGGATATCTTCTCTGTGTATGAGCAGCCATAACAAGGGGGGAAAAAAAAAGATCTTCGTGTACTGATATTGAGCACACATAACAGTTTTACCAAAACTTAGTGGTATTTTACATAATGAAATTTCATCAATTGCTATTGTGTCTAAGCTCTTGCCATCATCTAACTTCTGTACACACTAAATCTGTTAAGTGTTAGATAAATTGTTAAGAGAATAAATCCAAATTTTTAAAAAAGAATGTCATCTATTTTGGTTTCCTCTGGTTTTCCCCCTTGGTTTGTTTTCGTTAAATTTGTCTCATCCTGTCCTTCAGCTGATATTTTGAGAGGTTTGGAATGACAAATGTGATAGATGAATTCTCTTTTCTGTTATGATCATTATGCATAGACATTACTGTTCTTACTGCTCTATGTTATATGATCTTGTGACAAGTGCTGTCTTTCAAATTTTTTTTTTGTAGATGCTTCCTGCTATTAGAAATTCTCCATCATGCACGTGTGCAATTCCAGGCACTGAACCAGCTCCTGAATGCAATAGATATAAAGGAACACTGGATGTTTTCTTCAAAGTCGTACGCCAGGTTGGTGGATACAAGGACTTTATGAATAAATTACGCAGATGTCTGATAACAAGAACTGAAGTTTTCCAGAAGTGTATAGTTTATGCTGTGGAGAAAATCTTTCCTGGGACTATTTTTATCCTAAAGAGTTCTATATTGGATCTTTGTAAAGCTATTGTATCTCAAAAGAGGAAAGAGATCCTAGAGCGCAGTTGTTATAGTTCACAGGAAAATTATGAAGAAGAAAAACTAAATTCAGTCAGAATTACATGTTAATACTCCTGATTTTTTTTGTTTAGATGACTTCATTTTTCCATTCCTAGGGTGATTTGATCCATGGGCAAAATAACTCTGTAAGACCTGGGATTGTAAAGACTGTCTTATAGACATTGTTTAGAATGAGTCAACTGATGGCATTTTAGCGTACTGCATTATACTTGCAGTGTGATTTTGTATTGTCTGGTTAAGGTGCCTTCGATAAATAGATTGCTTGGTGCTACTGTCAGTGAATCTTAAATTTTGATCATTAATATCAAAGGTTTCATAAGAGCTAAACATGTGCAGGAGGGATTTACCCGACTGTGGAGAGGCACTTATGCAAGTTTAGCATTGTCTGTACCAACGGTAAGTCTCTACATAAATTGCTTGTGTTTCTTCTAATATTTCATCTCATAAATCAGTAAGGCATTGGAGTTGTTTTGCATTCTGATGATTATCATTTTTTTCCCCTTGTTAATTACTTTTTTCAGGTGGCAATTTACCTTCCTTGTTATGACAGTTTTCGCAATTTGATGGAAAATTTCACTACTGTCAATGCTCCAATTTTGACACCATATGTCCCACTAGTTGCTGGGTCTGTTGCACGTTCATTAGCATGTATTAGTTGTTACCCCATTGAATTGGCAAGGACACGCATGCAGGTATATTGATAAATTTTTCTCCTAACTTAGCCAATGTGACCATGAATTACAAGATTGTAGCTGACTTGTCTGCTTGATTTGGTGGACTATCTTGATTGTTTGTTTATCTCATAAAATCCCCATTGGAATACAGTGTGGAATAGGTATTCAGAAACTGAATACTTCATCGAATTGTAGGATCTTGATGTGAGATTCTACTGTTGGTCCTGCCTTCTTACTTTATTCAATGAAATTGTAGGAATACAAGTAGTATATACTATAGAGGACTGGTGGCCTCACTGTCTCTCCAAAAAAAAAAAAAAAAAAAAAAACAAAAACCCAAAGGAAAAAAAAAATCTTCTCCTGTAACAGGATATCAGCTCGCTGTACAGGAAAAATTGGCATCCATTAAAATATTCCTTAGACATTCACTATCCATGTTCATGCGTGTGTTTTATTAGTTGCTGCCTTGACTATGTATGAAGACGCATTTATCTCTTTTAATAGCATTATTTATTTTTAATATTTTTTAATGAAATTATATTCTTCTGATTTCCTATGCATTTTAGGCATTCACTGAAACACAGTCTGGTGTGAAGCCTCCAGGAGTGTGGAAGACACTTGTTGGTGTTGTCAACCCGCTCAACAGCAGAAATAACTCTCAAAAGTGTAAGCTGACTATGTTTTGAATGGATACTTGAAAGTGTTGTGCTCTCTCTTTTAAATGTGGTTTTCAGTTGGTGTTGAATGAGCACATGCAATTATCTGGTAATGTATTGTGAACTGATTGAGCTTGATGGATAATCTCAAAAATTTAACTACATTAGTTCTCCGATCCCCTTTTCGATGTCATTGCTGACACATCCTTCTTAACAGTACAAAACTATCGGATCTTGTGGACTGGTGTTGGAGCACAGCTTGCTCGTGATGTTCCTTTCTCTGCTATCTGTTGGTCAACCCTTGAGCCAGTGAGATTTTATTTTCTCAAGAAGTTACAGGATATATCTTAATTTTCAAACATCGACATCTATGTCTTACCCTTTGGGAGATGTTAAACTTATGCTATTTTCCTATTGTCATTTGTGTAGATCCGGAGAAGTATTCTTTCCCTGGTGGGGGATGATGCTAGGGTTACCAGTATCCTGGGGGCAAACTTCACTGGTGGTTTTGTTGCAGGGAGCATTGCAGCTGCAGCTACATGTCCCTTGGATGTTTCTCGGACACGGCGTCAAATTGAGGTTGTTTCTCATAACCAAGCTTCACTGACGTGCATCTAATTTTTTCATTAGGATTTTGGACAGCCCTTGATTCCCCACAACTAGAAAAAATTGTTCAGTGAAGGGTAAAATGAAATTGAAAAACAAAAACCTTTGGTACCTCAGGGAAGACTTTTTTAATTTTTTTATTTTTTGTGGTGAAGCAACCATCATATCTGTCTGAATGAGCATTCATTGTGTCAAAAACTTGACTGAGGTGGTACCTTCAAAGGTGGAATGTCTTTTTTTGGTTCATGGACAGGGAATCTTCGGTAGTAGTAAATTGAACAGTCACTTTTGTATAGACATCATTTAGTTTTCTCTGTTTTCATTCACCAAAATAACTTGCTGAAAGTTAAATTGTCACTAGAGATAGCAATGAGAGCTAGAAAGGAGAGCACAATTAAGGAATTGGAATTGCTGAATTGACTCTTAAGTGAATATTTCCTTGGTTCCTTTAATTGTTTTGGTTCTTAGTACATTTTTTCTTTTGCCATCTTCAGAAGGATCCTACTAGGGCATTGAATATGACTACAAGGCAAACATTGATGGAAATCTGGAGGTGGGTAGCACTCTTATCAATTTTCATTTTGTATTTTATATTACCAGCTGAACAATGTCAAAATGATTCGTTAGACTATATTGATGTTTTTCAAGGATATTTGCTTCAATTGACTTCATGACCCCAAATTTTCCCCTGGAACAGGGATGGAGGAATGAAAGGATTGTTTACAGGAGTAGGGCCCCGAGTTGCTCGTGCTGGTCCATCTGTTGGCATAGTAGTCTCCTTCTATGAGGTTGTCAAGTATGCTTTATATCACAGACACCAACTCAGTAATTTGAAAGGCATAAGTTAATAGTGCCGGCTGAAATTTTTATTCCATGTTCTGCTTTATTAGACGCATTAAGGGAGCTGAAGGATAAAACATATTACATTCTGCATTATAGACACCTTAATCTAGCTGAAGGATAAAACAGATCATATTCTGCATCATAGACACCTTAATCAAGCGGAAGGATAGAACAGACTGTCTATTACACCGGCAATTGACAGATTTTACTTATGTACCTTAAATTCATTTCATTTTTCAAGGCTGACCGAGTGGAAGCTTCTTTAAGAGAATTTTTTTCTCCCCATTTTTATGTAAGGCCAATTCTTCTCTTCCAATGAGAGAGAGAGAATTTTTCAGTGCCTTTTCTTCCTTGAAAGAAAGTGACCTTCAACTTCCATCAATGTAGAGAATAGGCCATGGACCATGGATGTTAAGAGGGGATTTTCAATTGAGTTTTGCCTCCCACGGCTATATGGGTATATGGTACACATGGTAGAAAGTTATCTGTTTTATACCTTTTTTTTTTTTTTTTTTTTTCGTTTTGGGGCATCACCAGCTTGCTTTTTATTTGGTATTTCATCTCTCTTTTTATATCGGATGACATTTGATTTTGGATTTTAATGTGCAAGAAAGAAATTTGGTTTGCTGTCCAATATTCCTAGGTAATATTTATTACGCAGTAGATTACCGGAAACTAGTCATAGAAGTCGAATAATCCCAAGGTAAATTACTACAAAGGCACAAGAAAGAGATCAAGAATCACATACAAGAAAGAGAAAAATAAGAGTAAAAATAAATGGACACACCAATAACAATAATGATATCAAGAATCACATACAAGAAAGAGAAAAATAAGAGTAAAAATAAAAATAAAAAATTCTTCCGGCATACCAATTTATACGGGCATTTATAACCCTATCATGCAACTCCAGCTTCTAAGAATTCTAAGGTTAAGGAGGAGGAGGAGGAGGAGGAGGAGAAGAAGAAAATAATTTAAAAGAGACTGTAAGATGAAGATGCGTCTAGTGGGTGGATGAGGTATGTAAGAAGCAGAGCCACCAGCATCAGCACGTACGCGATCCCTTGGTCGATGGATGTTCCTGAACAACAATTACAAGTTACTCAGTAATCATTTCATTTCAAGGACAATTTGTTCAGATAATTATCCCTGAGAGAGAAATAACCAAAAAGATAGATCCAAACTAATCCTAAGAGAAGAAAACCTACCATCGCTAGAAGGGCCAGGAGCAGGAGCAGTTGCAGGAGCTTGGGCTTCAGCTGCAGGAGAGACTATGGCGAATATAATCCCCAAAAGTGCCAAGAAGCAGACAAATACTCTTGATGTAACCATCTCCATTTTTCTTGATGCTTCTCTCTTTTAATATAAATCTTTCTGGGGACAAATCCCAGTAATAATGATATTTCAGAGAGAAACAACAGCCAAAGATTGAAATTTGCGAGAGAGAATGTGAATGTGGGGATGGACGCTTTAATTTGTAGCAGTAGTTTCTCTCTTTTTAAATAAGGCTGGAAATGGAAATGGAAGAAGATGGGGAATGATGACAATGAGATATAGAGAAATCCGGCAATCCATTAAGGGTATAATCGTAATTCGATTTGGGGTCCACAAAGATTTGAGGTTTCTGATGGTTGATTACAACAAGAAGGCCATGTGACTCCTTACTAAAACTTCATTCGGCTACAGACTGTCAGCCGAGTTGTCCCCCCAGTTCTTTTTCCTGAGGACCTGCCCCACCAACCATTCAAAATTATAACGGATTTAACGGCTAATTCCATTGTCACTAAAGTTGTTACGAACCGCCTCTCATGTGTTTACAAGTATTATTATTTATTATTTATCTGGATTCCTTGACTGATTCAAGACTTCGATGAGTGCATTGTGTTCTTGCGGAGCTACTAATTCAACATTTAAAATTTTAAAGAAAAGTAGATGAACGCATGTGGTTGGCAAAATAAAGTAATGATTGACAAACAGCCAGCTTTCTATCTTAAATAATATAAGGTATGATATGTAACAAGTCATAAAATAAATGCCACGAGAAAAAAAAAATTTAAAATACTTTAATGCTACTCATTCCAGTAACCAATGTTCTATTTTAAATTCAATTTACGTGAAACCCTGTTTTCATACCATGTAAATTTGTGACCACGCAGTTGATGTGGTCTTTCTTAAAAATAAATCATTACGTAATTTTAGTGTTTGGTTATATTACCTCTTTTAAGCTATTATCATGGTTTATTTTAACTAAATAATAGTCATTGTTGTGTTTATATAATTTTCGGGATTTTAGAGTTTATTGTGCTCCAAATGTTTAGGTCCAAGTTATATAAACTAGTGTTTAAATGAGTATTAATATCAATAATAATAAATTGAAATATTTTATTTGACAATTGAGTACTTATAAGGAACAGAAATTCTTTTGCCCTTTTATTTTCTTATCTGCTCCTAGAAGTTATTCGCCTACGACAATCGATTACAGCTTGTATTGCTGGTCTCATCCCGACCGTTCCTAACCGTTACATGTCACAATCATTATCTTTTCTAATGCCAAAATTATAAATTCAAATCCAAAACGCTTCGTACTAAGAATAAATTTAAGACTTCCAATTTATTAGGGATTTTAAGTCCCACCTTAAAGTGCCTTATATTTCGAAATTTTGAGTAAAATATGAGGGGATGAGTTGGCCCGCAGTATACTGGAGTTGCCAGGCTATCAAACAAATAAAAGAACCATGTTTTATACATATTTTAATCCGATATCTAAAACCACGAAATTGTTTTTCGGTAATAGCAATTTGATAGCGGCAGCCAAGAGGTGACCTGGGGTTCAAAACTCAATTTCTTAGAGGCACTCAGTGACATGGGGCCCAAAACTCAGAAAAGAGAACATTGTATAATTGTAATGATTTCAAAACGATACTGAGAAAGAAGAAGACAGTCAACACAACTATAAATGAGAATACAAAACATGTGATAACGTACACCGCAACACATGCTATGTTTTGCTCCGTTTGACGAATGACGATACTACGGCACATGGGAAGTCTGGTAGCGTGACCGAATTTTCTCAAAAATGTTTAGATGGTGCAAAATCCCGACCAAGAATTAGATAATACATCTATAGAATGAGGAAAACGAGAAACATAACCGCGACCAGTTGTAAGAAGAGGTCAATCCAGGCCAGAAATTTTGAAATTCTGGCTGCAACGGTGCTCTGCCATTTTAGAGGACAACAAAGGCCGCCTGATGAAAACAGTGAGATTCTGCATTTCTCAGACTTCGGCATCAGTAAATATCAGTTGAAACAAAAACACCCAAAATTTGAACGCATTATAAATCACTCAACGTTCCACACAACAGGAACAACTTCAAATACAAACACCTATGTTTAATTACAAATCTCCTTCCAGCACGCTTTCAGCAAAAAGGGCACATCCTGTAGTAAGCAAAATTGAAGATAGTCAACTCTCTGACTCAAATGAGGGGAAAGAAGCTTCCACAAGGAAGTCAGATAATACCACATGTGGACTATGAAGAAAACAGTGTGGGAATCCAACCTTGCAATTAGAACATTAAGGTACTGTGGTAGCTTCTAAAAGAATACAGGCAGAGATTTCACTAGCACTTACGGGCGAGAGCTTCAAGTCAAATATTAACAAAAAGCTACAAAAGAATGGCTGCTGTAACTCATTGGTAAGTGTTGAGAGCCATTGATGCAGGAATTTAACTTTCTACACAACTATAGTTGTACTACTAGAAATTTTGAGATGCGATATATTGATGCTCTAACTGGTTATACAATCATCTAATGCAGTAACCTATTAGAAGAACATCACATCTTAACCATTGAGTTGATGAATCTTTTCCTCATAGGATTTTGGCCAGTTTTCAGAGGGCATAACAGTAAAAATTGCCCTCAGAAAAGTACCCCACTACGAAAGGATAATGCAATTTTAGCTTACCTGGTTTGTTCACACTGCTAAGTTTGGATCCACTGACCCTGAGGCATTGCCTTCTCCTGTTAGAATTTGGTCAGGATCCTGTATAAAATCATCAAGTAATCAGTAAGATCCACAAGGAACTAAAGACATAAGACACCGGGGCCATATTACAAACCTCCATCCCCCATTTGATATAATCTGGGGATTCACAAGCCTTATATTCATCAACCAAGCTCTCAATTATATCCCTTGATTCATCAAATTCTGAAAGATCATTGTCCTGCCAACATTTAATATTTCGTCAGAATAATATGCAAATCTAACAGAAGCACTTAATAAACTTAGCAAAAGCTTAAGCGACTATTATTCATGAAGGGCCTATGTCAATAAGATATGAGGAGAACAGGACAATCTGTACTCAATTTAAGAACATTTACCGGATATGTAAAATTGATTCCTCAAATAGAAAAGTACATTTTAGTCATATAAAATATTATCTTATGATCAAACAACATATGCGTATATGCATATATAACAAGAGAGAAAAATAATTTATTAGTCCGATGGTATATTTAAAATTGTCAAATCATAGCAGAATTTGATCATGTCAGCAGTGAAGCTAGAAACTTACAGCAAACATTGGAAACTTTCGGTAGTTGTCAAGAAAGGCTTGCTTTTTTCTCAACTTCTCATATTGGCTCAAACATTTGCTGAAGAGATGCCTGATACTAGTATGGCTTGCCAGCATAAGACCACTAACCTTACAAATACAACATATATATTCATAGTAAAAAAAATTTGATATCAGCACTAGGATTTTAAATGATTCTATACCATTAGAAAGGATGAAAATAGTGAATAAAGACAAGAGATAAAATCCTACCCTATGTGCAGTCTGAACGTATGGCGACTTTCTAGATAGAGCAACCTACAAAAGGAACTCAAACAGCAAAATTCACATTAAACCCAGCATTGAGCCACAAGTTCAAGTTAAAAGAATGAAGACCAGAAGATTGCTAATTCAATGGAGAGGACCTGAATACTTGCAGGGCCCCACTCAATAAAGTTGACAAGCTTTCTTTCACGAATCCTCTGCAAACTTTCATGCACCTGACAAAAGAGCAAATCAGCAAATCAATGCAATCCCCCTGAGTTTATTGTGAGGCAATTGCAGTTTAAACAAGCAAGATGAATTAAAGTAGTCTAACATTTCACAAAAAAAAAAATTCCAAAAGTTATTGAGAGAGAGAGAGAGAGAGAAAAGCTCAATAACATTCCCATCTTCAATCAGCTCTATAATGCTGTGTACAATTGCACCATGAAGTAAAGTTTCAATCAAATTGAACCTATGTCAATATAAATGATCTGCTACCACTGTAACACTTGCCTCTTTAACAAACCAAGGAAAAAAATATACTTTTAATGGGCGGCACAGGGGCAACATATTAAAAAAACCAAAGAGCATACATTTCCCAAGTTTCAAAGCCCAAAGATTAGAAATTAGCTAGCTTGTTCACTCATAAGCCCAAATAATATACCTTCAAAACCAAGAAAAGAAAAAAAAAAAAAAAGGCAAAGTAATAGCAACCACATGAAAAATATATGCTAAAATTACCTGAGTAGGGTCCACCTCTCCTTGAATGATATTCAATATAGAAATGTACTTAGCCTGACTAGCTTCTTTTGTACGAGCATAAGAAGAAACCATGATATTTTTGGTCTGAAGACAAAAGTGGTCAGAAGAACACCTATCTGCACTTTATTGAATTAGTTTTAGAAAATTTTTCTCACCTGCAGCAGTCTTCTCATAACATCAAGTACAGTAGTTTTACGGATAACATTAGCCTGCCAAGCAGAATATGCTTGCATCAGACTCCAGCTAAAAGCCTCCTCTTTTAAGGGTAACGAAAGCAAAACCCAATTTGAAAGAATATATCAAAACTAATTATATGATACTAAAAAATAGTAACAACTACATCAGAACCAATCCTGCTATACTCTTTCAGCTTCCATTTCATCAATTGCTGAAATTTGGAGATTTAATTGGTCAAGCAGCACCTATAAAATGTAATAGCCCAAGCTTCGAGTTGAACCCTGGGTTGTAGAATAACAGTTTGGTACTATTGTAGGTTGAAAGTGAAATAACTTATGCGATAATACTTTTTTTTTCCTTTTTATTGAAGTACGTGATGCTACTTCACAGTAAGTGAAAATTATTGCATTAGGTCATCTTTATAGCACATATCAGCCCTCCACTGAATAAAAAGAAGAAGAGAGTTTCTTAGACTCCAGTCAACTCTTGGAATGCAGAATAAAAGTTGACTGAAACTTTTCTATAACCCCGCACAATCAACCAAGCAAATTAAATGAATAGAAATACAAATTTCTGCAAAGGTACAGATGCAGACAACAGGATGTTCAAAACTTACTTGACGTTCCACGGTTAGGGGTGTGTATCCTGTCATGAGAAAATGGCATCTCGGCGTTGGAATCAAAGAGGCAAGAAGACCAACCAAGTCATTATTCATGTATCCTGGATACCTCAATGTTGTTGTGCTTGCAGACATAACAGTAGAAACCAAAGAATTAGTTTGAGCAAATGTAGGATTTTGCAGATGTAGGCGCTCCACAGCAATTCGATTCAGTGCAGTATTGTCAAGAACAACAACACAATCGGCATTTAGGGTTAGTCGCTTAAGTGTCAAGAGAGAGTTGTACGGTTGGACCACCACATCACTTGTCTCCATCTGGTTGGGAAATACACTGTATGTCTGAACCAGCTTTTTGCTATAGCGATCATTTAAAGTCTCCAACAAATATGAACCCATACCTTCAATGCATGATGAAGAGACACTCAAAATCAAGAATGATGTGCATAAGTCATCAAATATATACTGTTATTGGCAATGGCAAGCTATGTAGACAATAAATCAAAACTTTTCGAAATTCAAAGTTGCAAGTATCAACCTGCACAGTTCACCTGCCCCTACTGAATATCAAAAGTCATGAGCGGTCGTTTTATTTGTCTTTTTGTTTTCCATAGCACTTATGGACTCATCCAAATAAGATTCATATAACCAAACAGTAAATTTCAATTACATTCACGAGTCAAATATTACACTTAAAAAGAGTTCAAAAATTTTAATATACAGGAACAAGGTAATGAGAGGTAAAGAGACCTGAGCCTGTTCCTCCAGCGATTGAATGGCATAGAACAAATCCCTCAAGACTATCACTTCCATCAGCTTCTCTGTCAATCATATCCATGATATCCTCTTCAACACCTTTCCCCTGTTGAGACACAAACACGGATTACAACTCCTGAATAATTAAGTGATATCTCATAACCAAAAAGGTCACTTTCAATTAACTAACAAGAAATTCATGTAATTTTAGTGGGCCATCCACGAATATAGCAAACCACCCCCTTGATTGTTTAAATTATTTCCTTACAAGGTTTAAGGAATGGGCAAAAAGAAAGTTAAGTTTTCAATTGGATGTTGTGTCACGAGTAGCTCTTTCAAAAT
Source organism: Aegle marmelos (assembly GCA_030449875.1). Taxonomy (NCBI): domain Eukaryota; kingdom Viridiplantae; phylum Streptophyta; class Magnoliopsida; order Sapindales; family Rutaceae; genus Aegle; species Aegle marmelos. Next base: position 2,686,860 of record JASUUL010000115.1, read on the forward strand.
TATCAACAATTTATGAAGATTAGTACTGCTTCTTGACACAGGACCAATTACAACCTCCAGCTCACTATAACCTTCAATTTATCACAACTATTGGTGTGAACAAGCAGACCGGTCTGGAAACTTCTATTAGTCTTCAATGATGTAGAAAATTCACATTTGCATCCCCATTTAATCATTCCAAAGCATGGCCCACAATATGAACCACAATTATATGCATTTATTTACGATAATTTAGCCAGAAAAATCACTAACAATAATCTACAGATGTAGAAAATTCTATTAGTCTTCAATGATGCAGAAAATTCACATTTTCATCCCCATTCAATCATTCCAAAATATGGCCCACAATATGAACCACAATTATATGCATTCATTTACGATAATTTAGCAAGAAAAATCACTAACAATAATCTACAGATGGAGTGACTGTTTCTGTGTTCTGCAGTGCATAATGTTAAGGTAGACATCAAAGAAAGCTACATTCAATTCTTGACAGAAGGTGCAAGAATTCTTTGCTTATTGACATTGACTCAATGTAAGTACGTTGAAGTATGAATGATATGTAGAGTACCTGATGATATCCGCTGGCCCAATTATTTCCGGCACCCCCACCATGATCAGAAACGAAGATGTTCTCATGATTGTAGAGATTTCTGTATTCACTATTTTGAATTCCATTTATCACTCTTGGCTCCAAATCTATCAGTAAAGCTCGGGGAATATAATGCTGATCATCAGCTTGATAGAAAAATACATCTTTCCTGTCGCCTCCCTGCCACAACAATAATGATGAGACGGATGAATACAAGCTCTCCATTTGTCAAATATAGCAGAAACGGTAAACATTGACAAATCATTAGCTCTAGCTAAACTTGGATAAAGTTTGTAGACTCAATTTCTCCACAATCTCAGTGTTTGTTATGACTTAAAATTATATGGAGTCAATACTGTCTCCCTACATTTCTTAAATGATTGACCATTGTAATCAGTGTTGTCACTTGGGATAAAAGCCAACACAGAACTTCTTGAAGAATTCTATAACCCAAAAGAACCAAGCCTTGATCCCAGGATATCAGATCCCATGATGGTGCCACACCACAACAGGAATAGAAGGCTCAAAAACTGTGATCATAAAAGTTACATAGATCGAAATTGAATTCATTCATATGTATTTCTAGCTGCCAAGCATTTACTAGGCCAAAATGAGAATTGCAGATTAATCTAACAGTCCCATTAATCAACAACAACCTAAGAAAAACCCTAACCTAATCCACATTAATCAAATTTTCACATATAATTTGCTAAAAGCAAATTCGTCGAAATGAAAAATGAAAATCATCAGAGGAAACAGGTAAAACCAAACAAGTATCTTTCAATTAAATGAGAATCCATCGCGTAATTATTTACTTACAGTTCTCACCGCAACTAAATAGCAAGCCCTTGCGCGCGCGCGCGCAGAAGAAAACATTGGAACACAAGCAAAAAAATGGAAAATAAAAAATAGCAAATGAAAAAAGTGAAGAAGAGAAGAGAAAGGACCTGTGTAGCGAAGTCTTCGAGAATGCCTTCTTTGCTGATGCCGTGTTCGAGGCAAAGTTGTTTCCAGAACTCCATTCCGATCTGATTCCCGCATTGCCCCACTTGCAGAGTGATAATTTCTCTCGGCATTTTTTTTCCGTTTGTTTCAATTTATCCTGAACGAAAAATTAAACTAGGGTTTTTGAATGAAAGAAAATGCGAGACGAAAGAATTCTTTTGTTTTTCTGCTCTCGCTGTGGCGCAGGTGCTTTTTGAAAAGGAAACAAGAGAGGGAAAACTATGCGATGAGAATGAGATACCTGAATCCCGGGAACTAAGGCGACATTTATATATGGTGAAGACTGAAGCGTGAACACTGAGTGAGTCACACTCACAGACGAGCGTGTGTCTGCTCGACTCGAATTCTCCGGTTACTGCGAACGTGCGCGGCATGTGAGCATTAAATGCAATTTTATTATGTTCATTTGCATGGGCCTTCGTTAAATCTAACATGGGCTACAAGTGCACTTTCGCTTTGCTTTTCTTGGGCCATATTAAGGCCTTACTGCACTGTCGTCTCACACTAATAAAAATTATTGCACGCAGTGGCTGGATGAAATAAAAAGCAAAGAGAATATAAATTTAATTAATTTAGGCCATAAGAAAGCTTCGACAGCAAACTTCCTCTTCTCTGGTCGCATTTCCAAGGAATGGTAGTGTTAGGCCATAATGTTGAAGCAAAAGATCAAGCTTCCACTCACTCAGGCATGGATTCGTAGTCAGCTCGAGTGTATCTTGGACAGTGCAATTTTGGCCCTTTCGGCCCCTCACCAACCTCCATCCGTTGCTCCTCCGCTCTTCTTAGCTTCAGCTTCTTTCTTAATTATTAATTAGCCTTAATGAAGGACTCGAATGAAATATTCAGAGAGACAGGGAAACCGAATGAGTGGAATGCAATGGGCCCCGCGTTAAAATTGACAATTCACCGACCAAAACCCGCTTCATAATATCTTCACATTCACCAGCTAACAACCGATTCATCGTCCGATCGGGGCAAAATCATTAATTCATTGACATATTTAGTTGTTATCTGTTTAAGAGTGTTTTGTTTTCTTTATTTCAATTAATTATTTCTCCCAATACAGATTTAGTACAAAATTGAAAACTCAAACGCAGGCTGAATTGGGGCCTACATGGATATTGGGCCTTATCTCTTCCGGCGAATGTCAGCCCCGGTACACGCGTCTTTGCTCTGCCTTTCTTTTTATTTTAATTAAATCGTTGTTGATTTTCTATTTCAACTTTTGCCCTTCATTCTTTAACACCACGGGCCGGCAGCATCTGCATTATAAATAAACGAGGGCCACGCCCACGCCCACGCCCACGCCCACGCCCACGCCCATGCTTAAATATAGAGTCCCACTGCTCCGGTCCGGAGCAAGCGATGGACCGTTGAAGAAAAACAAGCTAACGCTGAAAATGGCCATTATCGTCAAAAGCTATGATGTAAGCGGATCTTTTCTAAGTAGTTGATACTAACAACCCAACATAGCATAAATCATATTTAATCAAGCCATATATAAAATAAAATGAGGAAATCACAAATTAATATTAATTAAATCAATCAGTCTACATTTCCTTAAACACACGCAGCATCAGCATCATCATCAGCACCTAAACAATACCCAGCTTATTATAGGCTTGAAATTAAAATATTAAACAACCAAGGTGCAACGTAATAATATTAACTACGCCAGAAACCATAGCTAACTTAATTTCATGCGCGCATATGCGCATTTATGTTAATACTTGCTTTTAAATTAATAGAGACAAAATAAAAAGAACCGAACGAACTGCAAATTAGATAATTAAATTAAGGTAAGAACTTTCAATTAGCTAGGCCACAGGAAAGCTCCCATGGCAAACTTTCTCTTCTGCTCAACATTTCCAGTGACTGGTAGGCCATATTCTTTGAGCAAGCATTCGAGCTTCCATTCAGGCATGGACTCGTAGTCAGCTCTGGTGAATCGTGGATAATGTAATGGCATCTGAAAATGGCCACACCGCTCTCTCAAGTGCTGCTGCCCCTTTGGCCCAAAGTTTGCCACTGGCTCCATTCCTCCTCCCGAACTACTCATCTTTTATTTGTTCCCTTAATATCCACCTTCTCTTAATTATATAGTATTTGTGCTAGCAAGCCTTTGTAGTTTGTTATAGTTTTCGTTCAACAGCTTGGAGCCTTTTATAGAGGCTTTAAAATAATGAGGCCAAAGTACATATTGATGCAAGGTATAGCTAGGCAACTACGGAGAAAACAAAGCATTCCAATGATCATGTGAAATTTGACACTCAGAAATAGCCATTAAATTACGGAAATGACCTTCGGAGAGATTACACACATAAAATAGAATAACTAATTAGTTCACAATCACTTTGAATTTAGTGACGACAAAAAAGTTTCGTATATTGAAAAGTTAATTCAATTATTATTCATAAAGCGCTAATCAATACAATCACCCTTAGATATAATGTGTAGACATCACACCCGAGAATTATTTTCTAATTAACATATAAATAATATATACTCTCAATAACCCTAAGCCGTACCAGCCACGCAATCCAGCCAACTGACCCTAACCCCAGTGCATGCTAAATTAATGAGGTAGGGTAGGGAGTAGGAACGCCGCACCAATTTGTGTGAATATGAATAGATCGACGATAAGTTGATGGCCATTCAAAATAAAATTAAAAATTAAAAATTAAGAATAAAAATAAATAAAAAGCCTAATATAATAGTAATAATAAGTATAACCACGTACGACAAATTGACTTGCCTGATCACAATATTGCAACAGTTAATGTTTATGGCTTACCCTACCAAACCCGCTTCCAATCAGGGCCACTGTACTGCATTGCAATGAATAAGCTCAGCTGCTACCAAGAGCTCAGATCTTTCAATGCCTGCAAACCACATATGAGCATTTCCTATTGAATCACTTCATTTTTAATTTACAATGATATCGGAATAACGGGCATGAAAGTCTGCATGCACTCTAAACTCCAACAGTTAATTAATTGCTACGAAACGTTCGGTGAGTGAAAGCGATGGCCGGCTTTCCCTTGACCAATTAAAACCAGGCTTAAGATTTGGAATCGTAACTGCGAGGGAACTAATTTGTTGCGTTCACTGAATGCACCCAAGGCCAAGGGCGCCCGCTTTGCTCGTCATGGGAATTGAGCTTGGCAAGCGTGCAAAATTATTAATGCATATTGCATTAATCGTTGTAGTAACTGTTTACATTGTTGGCATTAAGGGTGTGTTCGTGGCCATCTGCAGCGCCGCGGCGCAGAATATAGAATGTAAAATTTAAGTATAATCTAAAATTGTACCAACCAAAATAATTGATTATAGAACAATCTAGAATTTCGAGAAATTAATTAATTTAACATCAATTTACAATTTAATATTTGGGTAATTTCTCTTATATAATAATATATTAATATGGTGGTTTTTTCTTTTTTTTTTTAATTTTTTTGGGGAAAAAACGGTGGTTAAAAATAAGAACAAAAATGACTCGATAGGGGAATGCAGGCCACTTATAGTGACCTGACTTATTTGCAGTTTTGGTATCATTGCGGTCGGTGGGTGGCTGCACCAACAGGCAACAAGCGGCAGAGACCGCCGTATAAATTAATCTATTAACCAGATTTTGTTGTTTCCACAATCAGTCGCTTGCTTTTTGTTCGCTTCTGTCTATGCCCAGGCTACGTAATCATTTTGTCCAAGGCCTCCTAAGTCATGCCCATGTTCCAAATGCTTCCTCCACTTTGCTCTTGATTAAACGCACTGTTTTGAAGATTTCCGTCTACTTTTTGCAATTCAAATGAATTTATCATGGTTTCTGCAATTTTTTTCCCCTTCGAGATTCGTGGTTATCCTGTAAGTACTTTTGTAAGATAAGTGCAATTTGTCAGAGGCGAACTAGAAATGGTAAACAGTAAACGCGATTATATTATTATGTGTTTAAATTGTTTTTTTTTTATTTTTAAATGTGTTACAAAATATATGCCAATAGGGAATGAGAAATTATCAATCATTTACCTATTATTTTCCCTGATTTTAGAAAAAAAATCTTAAACTTTGAATTGTTCAATAGTCCGCCGGAAATTACAAATTGTATAAGTTTTACGAGTGTAAGAGAATCTTAGTAAAATGATCTTTGAAGTTTAGGTCAACAATGAGTGAAAATTTGATGCTTTTCAAAATCATTGGGTAGGATTTGATTTTTTTTTTTTTTTGGCTGCAAATGTCAGTATATTAAACATCTAATTAATCCTTACGGTATCATAAAAAATTATGAAATCTGTGCAATAAAACAGAAAGGAATACACTTTTGTAAGCAATGGGTGTGGGCTGTAATTATTAATACTATTATTTTGAAATATTGTTAAAGTTAGAGGAAACAAATGATAGTAATTTTCTAAAACTAACTTCTTTTCTTAGAATTAAAGATACATATAGATAAGGCGATGATATTCCCACCTCATACTTTTTGTAAACTCAATCCATTACTAGAAAATAAATATAAAAAATCAACATAATTTTTAAAAATTTTTTAAATTAATTAATCAATCTATTTTAATTTTTTTGTGACTTAGACTTATATTATATCTGACAATTAAGATTACTCTAGCATAAGTTTAAATTGATTAATAAATGTCTTAAAATTTTACTTTAACTTCAATGTGTTTTTGTTATATATAAAATTCATTATTTTAAATGATGTATCAATTCTATTTTACTATGATGCATGATTATTAATCTTTAATTAAGCTAATATAATTTGTTCATGATACAATACTTATATAGATTATCATACTGTCAAATATATGTTATTTATATGTAGGATATTAAAAATTATTAGATTTAATTAAAAATTAGATTAAAAATAATTGAATAAAATTCATGTTAAAGCAAACTTAATGGTAAAAAAACCTAAGTAAGAAAAAAGTTATTAAAAAATTAATTGATTAGCTGTACAAAATGTTTTGGTTAATTTTTATATATTTAAAATAATACGATTTCATTGTAAATATTTCTTATTTGCGGACTGAATTTATACAAATAGTAGGATAAAAATATCCCGACCCTACAGATAATAGATCCATAATTATTTTTATTTTGATATTTTTCTATTTACTACCTTTATAAATTATAATACAGGGAAAAAATAGTCCGGTAGTTGATGAATGATTTTTTAACGCGTCAACTGTTAATAGTCAAAAGGCGCGTAAAATCAAAATTTAGTTAAGAGATAATGGCAAATTAAACAACAACATCGAAACTCGCGGGAACATTTTGACAACCAAACCAAACCGAACTATTGTTTTAACCAAAATTCCCCAGAACTCATACGTTATGAAGGCCAATTTTCCCCAGAAAACTTTCAATCTCAGTTAACTTAAAGCAAACCAGAATCTCTTACTGGTCATTTTTACCCTCTCTTTTGCTTGCTTATTGTGTGATTGATTCTACAGTTATCTATCTAATTTGTGATTACTAAATAATTGGAGTTTGACATCCAGTTTTTAAATCGTTGTGGATTGTGACTGACACTAGAAAAAAATCTTCAGGAATTGTCATTTTTGCGTTTTAGCCATCTGTTGTTGATAAATCTCAAAAAGTTTGAACCCATTTTGATTCTTTCTGGAAACGAAAGAATCCCAGTGGGCCATTTTTCTCTGGTAAGAAATAGGAAAATTAGTTTGGACATCTTGTTCTACCTCATATTGCAATAATGCATACATTGAGTCATGCCAAATTTTATCAATTTAATTGATTTCATTTACACACAGTTTGATTTGGAATGGAGCAATTTGGGAGAATTGGAGAGGTCGTGGGAAGTATGAAGGCGCTAATGGTATTCAGAGACAGTATACAGATAAACCAAAGGCAATGCTGTTTGTTGCTAGACATTTTTAGTTTTGCATATGATTCAATAGCGGAAGAGATGAGACAAAACCTGAGATTCGAAGAGAGACGCTCGAAATGGAAAATTCTTGAACAGCCATTGAAAGAGCTCCACAGGATATTTAAAGAAGGAGAAAATTACATTAAACAGTGTTTGGAAATTAGGGACTGGTGGGCTAAAGCCATTACCCTCTATCAGAACACGGACTGTGTTGAGTTTTACATCCATAATTTACTTAGTTGCATTCCGATCATGATCGAAGCAATAGAGACGGCGGCAGAATTCTCTGGATGGGATCCTGATCAGATGCAGAAGAAAAAAGTTGTACACTCCAGCAAGTACAAAAAAGAATGGAAGGACCAGAAATTTTTCCAATGGAGATACGGGAAACAGTATCTTATTGTCCCAGATTTTTGCTATAGGATAGATACCGTATGGAAAGAAGACAGATGGATCCTTTTCAACAAAATCCAGCAAAAGAAAATATCAGGCTCGACCAAGCAGGAGCAGAGACTCATAGATGTCCTTTTCAAAAACTTGGATGGTTCAGGATCTTTGAGCGGGAAACTTTTACCATGTAGAATCCTAATTAAGTCTGAGGATTACCAGGTGCGGCGAAGATTAGGAAGTGGGAGTCAATACAAGGAGATCCTGTGGTTGGGTGAAAGTTTTGCTTTGAGACACTTTTTTGGGGACATTGAACCCTTAGTTCCTGAGATTTCTTCTCTATTATCTCTTTCCCACCCGAATATCATGCATTTCCTGTGCGGGTTTACCGATGAGGAAAAGAAAGAATGTTTTTTGATTATGGAACTAATGAGTAGGGACCTTTGCAGCTACATCAAAGAGATCTGTTGCCCAAGAAAGAGAATTCCATTTTCTCTTCCGGTTGCTGTTGACCTCATGCTTCAAATTGCTAGAGGAATGGAGTATCTCCACTCAAAGAAAATTTATCATGGTAATCTAAATCCTTCTAACATCCTTCTTAAGCCAAGAGGTGCCCCAACAGAAGGGTACCTGCATGCGAAGGTTTCAGGATTTGGCCTGTCTTCCGTCAAAAACTTTGGCCCAAAAAGCCCTTCATCTCAGAGTGGAACTACCTTTCCATTTATATGGCATGCTCCAGAAGTTCTAGAAGAGATAGACCAGACAGAAAGTGCAGCAAATTTAAAGTACAGAGAAAAGTCTGATGTTTACAGCTTTGGAATGATCTGCTTTGAGATTCTCACAGGAAAGGTTCCATTTGAAGATGCTCACCTTCAAGGAGACAAAATGAGTCGAAATATTAGGGCAGGAGAAAGGCCATTGTTCCCATTCCATTCACCAAAGTATGTGACAAATTTGACAAAGAGATGTTGGCACACTGACCCAAATCAGCGGCCAAGCTTCTCATCCATCTGTAGAATTCTTCGCTATATAAAACGGTTCATTATGATGAACCCTCATTATAATAGCCAGCCAGACCCCCCAATGCCCTTGGTAGATTATAGCGACATTGAGTCAAGGCTTTTGAGAAAATTCCCTTCTTGGGAGACTCAAGCTATTTTGCCAATATCGGAAATCCCCTTTGAAATGTTTGTTTATAGAGTTGTGGAGAAAGAGAAAGCAAGTTCAAGTCCGAAAGACACATCAGACTCAGGAAGTGATAAAGCTTCTGTAAGTGGGGACGAAAATGTTACCACACCAGAGGATCCATCTCCACCTGTGACTGAAAGAAAGTTTTTACCTTCACCCGAAGTTATGAACAAGAAGCTCTCCGGTGTCAAGAAACCTTCAGCATCGAAAGTTATTAAACAAACAGGTGACAATTTTCACGAACGTCTGCGGACGATTCTTTTACTTGAAACAATGACATATATTTTTGTCAATAGAAATCAATGCTATAAAACAGTAGATATAGCAAGCTCTGAAAGACTTTTGTAGAAGTTGAATATGGAAATTTTAAATTTTGAGTTCCGCCAAAGAGGATACTAATTTTTGGTGTAATACTGAAAGTATGATTGATAACTGCCAATATATTGGACTGACATCCGTTGGGGTTGTTTTTAAAGGGACGCCAAAGGGGCGAGCTGTCAGACCTCCGCAGCTAATTCCTTGCGGTCGTAGTTTAAGAATGAGCTCAGAAGGGCAGCTAATGGCGCTGAGTCCCAGAATGCAGAGAACATCATCTGGCCATGTGTCGGATTCTGAGCTCTCCTAGACCTAAAGTACCAGATCCCCTCAATGCACAGTGAAGCTTTCATCTCACTCTCGAAGACTAAGTGGATATGATGATCAATGGCCAAAATTTCACTTAGCCAACCATGCGTTGGTTGAAGACTTGGGCGGACTGAGTCCTCGTGGTGCTCCTTATTCATGTGTAATTAGTTATTTCTGCACAACATGCATAGTGTTTATAGAATGAAAGATTCAAATTTTCAACTACACAGTCGAAGAAGCATTCAACGCATAGGAAACATTCAACAAAATTGTGAAAGACATTCTTTTCAAGGTCAGTTGGTTAAATTCATTTTTCTTGCTTCATGGATAATTGCAAAACTTTCAGATTCAATAGATTGTGAAGTTTACTTCAAATTTTTTGCCATAGCAATGCACCCTCCTACTTGTCTTAATATCTCTTTTCTTAACTGATAGACACGAGATTCTCTTGAGCTTTCTATTGTTTGAAGATTTTATTGTATCAGCTTTGCTCATTTATGATTGTTACAGTATGATTTTCATTAATAGTTTATTTATAAGCAGTGGAGTTTGACTTGTTATCATTGTAAATAATAATAATAACAATAATGTTGTGTTAGATAACGAAGTAGCACAATGACAATTGCTGGGGATTTTGCACCAACAATGAAAAAAAGGAAAAAAGAAAAAAATGTTCTGTAAGAAGTATAATACATTTATTACATCAATATTTAGCATACCTCAACCATGTAAAGGTACAATTTTAAGCAGCAACCACATTCTATATTCAGATTTTCTTGAACTTTTGAAGTCCTCTAAATTCATTTCGTTTTTCTGTTCCAATATCTTATTACCAACTCTGCCACTCCTCATGTCGTGAACTAGCTATACTGCTATAGCGTGGTCTTAGTAAGAGAAATCATGGTTCTTTTTCAATTATTTCCTCAATGAAGAGTCCACTCTGGTATAACTAAGTCTAACAATTGTGATTCTAAACGTAACTTTTCTAGAAATAAGAAAATTGTTTGGATATCAGTCTGCTGACAAACTATTTTCTCAGACAGAATATGTGGCGATACAAAGTTCTGGATACCACCGATCATACCTCATCCAACCTTGAAGCATGTTTATGATCAAACTGATGAACTTGTCTAAATGAGATGGGACAAGGAATCAGAAGATGACAAGATCTTCAGTAACTGGACCTCCAACACTTGGAGGCGGTGTCGCCCATAGCCCAAGTTTCTACCAACAGCATTCAAGTTCTAGCCAGCTTCATTTGGATTTTAATTTTAAACGGTTCAGCTTCATTTGTGTTTTAAAATCTCTATTTTCATTCAAGACCGTTCACTGCATTAAATAGTAGCCAGAGTTCAATTCTTTTCTTTCTTTCTTTCTTTTTACCATTAATTAATATTTCTCAATGGCTTGTGTCTTCCTTATGGATGTCAGCTTCCCTTGTTTTCCAGGTTTAAAGGATATTGACAGCTTGCAGTAAAAGAGAGTGATTTGCTTTCTTTGTAATGAGAAGTTTTATAGATTATGAAGGATGTTTGCTTAATTAAATTTGTATATTTCGCGGTCGTGTGGTGTATTATATTTGTCCTGACTAGCTAATGGGGGCGCAAGGCCGCGTAGCTTCATCAATATATTATTGTGGGTGCTAGATAAATATTTATCGATAAATCCTATAGATTAATTTAATTGTGGATGGAGGCATGCTAACCTGTCTGAAGAGTGCAGTTTTTGTTTGCACTTGATTTCTTATTGAAACATTCGTTATTCTCGTATGCTCGGGTTAGGGTCGTGACGAGGCATACTAACCTGCCTGAAGAGTGCAGTTTGACTTCAGTAACGAATTTGAAGCAACCCAGCAGTAGACAAGGTTTCCAGCATTAGGACCCGACGACCAGATTGCCAAATTCCCTTATAGTTTCTGCACTTCCGCTGATAACACCTTTGCCCTTCAAAATTCTCATCACAGATAACCGAGAAAACCCAGCTGTAGACAAGGCCTTGAATTGGGTACTATTCCCCAAGTGGGCATCTAGCCCTCGTATATCGAGAAAATTCATCTGACTTTTGATCAATCCGCTTTCTTGACAGCAACTTAAGATTTTGAGTATCAGAATTCATCATTATATTCTTCTCTCGGACACCATTATCCTCTCCTTATCTTGGGGGACACAATCTCCACGCAAAGCCTTATATCAAGACCCACTAGCCACCGGACGTGGATGTTGTCACTCTGCCTGGCTTAGAGATTTATATTACTATTTGGTCTGCTATCTAAACCTGAAATCACTCCCCTAAAATTTTCTGCCGTTGACTCTTCAGCGACTAGACCAGTGTCGTTCATAGAACAAGGTTGTTCAGTTCAGATCCTACCAGAGAAGTCACACTTACACGTCTATGTAAATTCCCAGCCTCAACTGCATTGCTATAATTATGAAACGTGCCCTCCGGCCAATCATTTCTTAGGGATCGTGCGCGCATTAGTATTGGTGATTCCAACATGTTGTGACCCTCTGGTTTTGAACCAAGCTTTCAAATTTCATGCTCATGCAGTTGTGTCATCCGCAGAGGCTTCGTCCCCAACTCTTTCCATGTTACCAAAAAGAAACCAATTTAAGTTGCTGCAGACATGATCCATCTACCTAAACCAAAATTCCAAACATCAATAATAAAGAAACGAACACCGAATGGACAAGTTAATTAGATAATCAAAATAAAAGGAGCCGTTCCTGTCGTAGGGACTTTTTATTTGTTCTAGTGATGCTCAAATTACTCCGTTTGCTTGGTCGGTATAATTTAATTTACTTTTAACTATTTTCTAAATTATAATTATTTCTTCGCTCAGAGTCTCCAGACTCGAAACGACCACAAGATCCGCCTAATAGCGGAAAAGGGCCAGCCAATATTATTTCCAGCGAATCAAATAATTGTCCGTATGGGTTTCAAGGAAGTTCAGGGTAATATAATCAAGGTCCCTGAAGTTATATGAATAAACTGTGCCTTTGTTGAGAAACAGTAGAACTTAGGGATTCAGATGTTATATACCAATGCAATTTTTATTTTCTTTTTTTGCAAATAAATAGCGCCTGGTTTGAGCAAGTAAAAGCGGCGTTCCTTCCGTTGAGTAATGCTGGTTGGCGCAATAGCCAACAAGAAGATGCTCACGCTATCCCGTTAATGTAGTTATTTAATCAAACGACAAAGAGTGGTGACACGTGGAGCCCAAGATGACATAATCGAGCAGTTGTTATCATGTTCGAAGCTGATTCCGGCCGGAATGTCCCGCAAATTTTCTCCAGTAAGTCCGTGGGACCAACGTCCTACGTCTTTTTAACACGATCATCGACTCTGCCTCTTTTTTGAGGTTACATAACGACAAATCTTCAGTCATTAGATGTACGTGAAATGAAAAATTGCGGCTACGGTCAGTCTCTGCTAGTTGCAGTGACAGATCCGAATTTTGTTAACAGGGTTGCTAAGTTAAAACTTCCGATTATGAAAACTAATGTAAAAATAAGTAATAAAACAGTGATGTTAGGGATAACAATAAGGCGAGGTGAGAGGAAGACGGAGAGATCTATACTATTTTATATTTCATTAAAAATTTTGTCCTTATTTTTTATTTTATCCCTTAATAAATTTAACAAAATAGAAATAAAAATTTTTTATTTAAGAAAAATTTTTTCCATTCTCTATTTATTTATTTTATAAATGTAGATAAATAATTTTAATAAATAAAAAATTAGATACATAAATAAAATTATTACTATATTGTAAATTGTTTAAATTATTAAAAAAATCTCTAAAAGATTGAAACAATATATTGAGATTTTAATAAAATTATTACCATATTATAAATTATTTTAATTATTTTAAAAAACCTCCAAAAGATTGAAACAATATATTGAAATCATTAAAAAAAAACTAAAATAAATCTTCAAAGAGAGTAGCACCTTGAGAGAGAAAAGACAACATATAAATGTTTTAGGATTGAATAAGAATTATTACATAGAGTTTTCTTTTGGTTATAACCTATTTATATTAGGTAAAAATAAAAAGAAATTTAACTAAAATTGTAATAGGTTAAACAAAAATTATTGAATAAAAATTAAGAAAATTCATATATATTGGGAATTGGGGTGGGAGTTCAAGTGAGGAATACAAAATCAAACTTTACTCTATTATGAAATTAAAAATTATTTTTTCTCTATTTCCTACTTTATTCTTAAAAAATTATTTAAAATTTATCCTATTTGAAGTGGAATCCCATGAAACTTTAAACAAGTGAAAATTTTCACCATCCGTAAGTGAGGTAAATATAATGCACATTAGGAGGTGAATATAATGTAGGGAGGCTAGTACTAGAAAATTCCCTCCTTCAATTCAAAGATTAAAAAAATAATAAATCAATGGAGATTTAAAAATTATATATGAAGTAAATTCGTTTTTTTGTTTCATTTTGGTCCATAATGGGCCTACCGATTACCAGTGGATTTAGTAAAAAAAAATATATGTGGTGAAAATTTTAAAAATTTTCTTATGAATGTTTTACACCTTTCGTGTGTAGTCGTAAACAAGCCACGAATGATCATATTTGAGTCTGGCACGACCTATGGATAAAAAATGAGTAAAATTGACAGAATAAAAAACAAGAATTAAAATAGTGAAGTCATACACTTCAATAAGGCATAGCATAGATATACATAAAAATTGGTAAATTTTAAATTCATTTCTTTTTTTTTTCAAGTGACATCACAATTGATTTCACTTGATGATGGGTTGCTCATATGTGAGTTAAAAAATTTTATAAACTCCACTCTCAGATGAAAAAATGTCATATATTTTGATGAAATATATTGAAATATGCAAGACAATGTTGTTTCATCGCACCTCAAATGTTGTATTTCGCAAAAGATTGTTAGCGAGCAGGCATTAGTTTGCTTTCTACCACTAAAATGGAAAGTGAACAACCCCCCCCCCCCCCAAAAAAAAAAAAAACAAAAGTATTTCATTGTAATATTGTTACCCATATGAGTACGATATAGTTATTATGTAACACTTTCCTATTGCTGTTGAGATTGATGATGTATATTATTACAGTTTGTGCCGTTCAAAGTTCCAATTAAACACTAATTTGTCAACCGCTTGGCCCTAAGTCTGAAAGGTCCTGAGCTATTGGTTAAAAATACAATCCTTGAAGTAATGCTTGCTTTAAGGGGAGCCACAGATAAATTAAGGTTAGCGGTGATCAAACTCAGGCACAATTCGGTGTACACCGAGGATTTCAGCTCCATTGACTGTCTCCCCTTCCTCTGGCCTTACAGCCCCAGAAAGCCCTTCGAGAGCAGCTGTCGACTTGGCAGCTGTAGACTTTTAGGTCTCCGCAGAAAGTTTACCTGCTACCGGCCTAGGTTTTGAAATCTAATCACTTTGCTTCATTCAATTAAGGCCGGAGTTACCGCTGCGTCAGTTTTCGACTCACTCTTCATCGCGATTTGCGTCCGAGTATTTTGCCAATACGTTTCAGGTTTTAGCACCTTGATCTCCCGATTAGAAAAGAAAAAGATTTCCTCCACAACACAGGTAGGTCAGAAAATGGCAGATGATTTTAAAGAATCACACAGTAAAATAGAACGTGTGCTGGACGATGAAAAAGGCAGCCATTCGGTGCAAAAAGATTCAATCTTTCTACTTGAAATAAATCTCCTTACTGTGCTTCTTTCATCACTCTCTTCACCCGGTGACGATTGCCTGAATTTTGACGGGGAAATTAGAAAAGGCAACCAAGACACCTGCATTTCAAGAATACAGAACAGAAAAAGGGGACCAAACCAAGTCAAACTGTGGAGACGACCATCTGAAAGATGTCAGCCCATCAAGGATTCGAGGTTCATTGCAAAACGTAAAACATATTTCAACTTTTCGCAACAAGATCAAAATTTAACTGATTTTTTTTTTCTCCTCCCGGCAGGCATTGCAGAAGAATGTAGAGAAGAAAGTAATGAGGGTCAACAGAGGGCAGACAAATCAAAGCAATTAAGGCATCCATCAAAAGAAGAGCGAACATATTATTATATGAAATAAAACATGTATATTGACACCATTCTCTTATTATTATAGTATGTTTTGGAAATTTGGTATATACATTTCACCATCCTTTATGTCAAATATGCCAAGTACCCCAACAGCAATGATAAGCACAATGTAGCAAGCAGTCAAAATATTTGTCTTCGCTTTTCTGTATAAAATTAAACCTGCTTGACCGGAAATAATCATTGGATTATATGCTCAATGGTTGGTACAAATACACAATCCCAAAATCAAGAGCAGAGCTTCAATATCAATTATTACGAAACTGCATCACTCACTTGCATGCAATTATTTAAATGATATATTCATAGTGCAATAACATCAGTACATTAGAGAGATCAAGTAAAATCCAATTGCTAGGAAGGACCCAAAAATTTGCTTATTTTCTGCATTGTTCCTTCTGCATAACTTATTGACACAGCACATGAATAGGAAGCTGAAAGGTACAAAATGTTCCCAAGGAAACATAGATGGGAAACAAAAGAAAGCAAATTATAAGCACAAGCTCAAACGTGTATCTAGACTAGACCTTAGAAAGACAAAAGGCAAGAATGCCTACTTTACCTTTTCCCTAACCCCTTGCCTACAAAAATAACACGTTTGTCCAACAAGTGTCAAGTTCCACATACTTCAATCTGATATTCTAATCTCAACTCCTAAAATGTCCTTCACCACCTCATAAGTCACAAATGCTAGTGATATGGATGGAACAACCTGAACACATAAAAGTGCAGTAGCATGAAAACATGTTCACTGATTCAAGCGCTTAAAATCAGTAAAACTAAATAAGTGAAAACAGAATCAGACCAACCTTCACAGAATTGGGAACCAAGCCCTTGTATAATGCTCCAAAACCCTCATGGCGGACAGTTTTTCGGAACGCATCAATCATGCCATTATATTCAAGAGAAGCTCTGTTTCTCCCATCGCCGGTGACCACAGAGGAAGCTTCTTTCCAACCCACCATCTGCATTCTTCGGCGTATAACATCAAGAGGGTAGGCAATAGTTTGGCCAACTGTTCCTGCAGCAGCTCCACACGCCAGTCTTGTTGTCACACTCAACTCAGAATCTTCAGCTAACCCAAAGGGCTTAGTTTTGATTAACCAAACTTTTAGAGATTCATACACAGCAAAGTTGAGGCCCACGTAGGGGATCTGCAAACATAAAATGATAGATGACAAGACTCACAAAGAGAAAATAAAGGAAATTGCAGAACAAATCAGGATCTTGATGTTAACAGTGTGAAAAAGAGTTATTGGTATGCAGGATCAAGGGAAACCAGGACAAATATGTTGACAAACATATGCCTCTCAAAACCAGATCTTAAGAGTAAAGAGAGAATTCAGCTAGGGCACAGGAGCAATTTGGATCACTTACCAAATTTCTCTTCCTCCATTAGTTTCTTTGAAAATATGTAATCCAAGCTCACATTGCATTATCACAAGTTATTTAAATGTCCAAGTCTTGTTAATTGTTTTGCAAAGAGATATCATGCAAATTTTGCATAAGAAAATAAACCTCAAATCTTTTCAAACTTGCCCATTCTCCAAAGGGTCGGTCACACCATAGCAATCCTATCAGCTCAAAAAGTAATCACAAATGCAATTTTTCCAAGCATAAATGATCCTATCTCCAGATAACCACCCCCCCCCCCTTTTTTCGAAGAAGATCACAGTGCTAGGACATAGAACAAAAATTTAGGAAAAATAGTACTTACAACTCCAATTACTGAAGGAAACCAGCCCCTGTACAGAGCCCTTGGGCCTTCTTCCCGTAGCACAGTTGAAAGAGCATGGAAGATTCCCCTGTACTGATACGGAGACTTTTCTGTCTGCAAAGATAAGATAAATGAAAAAATTAATATTATTTCCAATGTGACAAGGTAGTAAATGATGTCCATTTTTGTTAGGCACTGACTCACAGGAAAACAGACTTCACCTTCTTTACAATAAAAAGTACATACAAGTTCTTTCTATTCCTGCTTCAAGGTGAAAAAGGGCAAAAAACATTCACAGAGAAAAGAAACTGGTTTCCTAAAAGCCTCACTGTAGTGATATAATCCATTCATATCGAAATTAAAAACAGCATACCTGAACAGTTAGCCTTCCCCGTACCATATCCATGGGGTATGTGGCAGACATGGCAATTATTCCAGCACATGCTCCAGCTCCAAGGCGTAAAACAGGAGTGAGTTCAGCATCTTCTACAGAATGTAACAAAAAAATGAAACTTACGTGAACTATGTATTCTTGACTATTAATATCTATGACTAGATTCAAGAAATGATCAGGTGCATAAGGACACTATTCCTCCCAGGTTATTGCATGACAGAGGACTTGAAATCATATGTGTTACAAGAAAAGACTAGTATGATGAAAACGTAACCCACAGAATATGGTATGACTTTCAATTTATATATATAATATATAATTAGTAGACAACATTTTCATTAAATTATCAAATCAGCAACATTAACAATTATGGGAGAGGTATCGGTGAATGTGCTAGGATGAGAATAGGTATGTAACATTTACCATTGACAATATCCCTCAGTAACTGCAAACAAGTAATCAATCCACCCTACCCCTCTACAAATAAAATAAAAAACAAAGCAGAAGAATAACAGTCAAGTGACATTGTTCTTGGCATACTATATGAACAGCGACAAATTATTCTGAAAAGGCAAACCCATAATTCTTCCAACATCACAAATTACAAAAAAAGTAAAACGTTGACATACCATTCCCAGTGTGATGCTGATACAGATACAGTATTCCCCTGTTGATAAATAGTGAGGACAAATCAGCAAGGAAAATAAAAACATAGTCATATACAAGACCTTATTTCAAAAGTTTTAGAAAGAAGTATAGAACTAATATAAAAGTGGCAGGGGAAATGTACAATAAAATTTCCCCTCCTTCATATTGCATAAATGCAAGCGTGATTATGATTCAAGAATATATTTTAAATCGTTATTTTGTCATTCTCTCATGTTGGCAAAAGTTATAATCAATTAGAGAACAAAAACATCAGATGGAAACTTGGAATGACCAAACCATTTCTTCCTTGCCTCCAATGCGTTAATGCAATCTAAGAATTATGGACGCACTATAGATATAAGTAAGATAGAATTTCATAAATAGTTGTATCCAACTGAATCTTATAGTTGTCAAAGAGAAACATACAAAGGCAACAAAATCACCGACTAAAATTCTTAGTTTCTCCACTACTAAAGATGTTTCAGTAACTTAAAGCACCATTATGAGACTAATCTAGGATTAAACTAAATCAATGCAGCACTATGTTTCGGAAGAATCATACTTAGAAGCTTGCTCATAGCTGAAAAATTTGACAGCTGAGTTTGGAACAATACGAGCGCAATTGGTACCATTGCCTTTAAACAGTCCACGAAATCCTTCAGTTCTCCATATATATTTCAAACCTTGAATTGTTCCATTATATTTTATACTGTGGGGATTCTGCACCTGCGTATTATAGAATTTAAAGTACATGTGATATGAGTGCACTTGTCAGCATAACCATGCATACTCCAGCACGAAAGTCCTCAAGGGCATAATGCAAGCAGAACAAATAATTTATAGAGCCAACCTGTAGTAATATTTTCAATCGTTCCAATGGAGCAACAGCAGTGCGAGATCTGCAAAAGCAGTAGTCAGTTCAGTGAAAATTCAATATGGAAAACTATAAAACCAGAAAATTTAAAGCGTGAGTATGCAAACATGCTAGTCAACTGATAATGTTAAAAGCAAATTCAAAACAAGTGATTCTTTCGACAGTAAGCTATCTGTGCTAAAGCAATTTCAAAACCTTCATTGTGCATTCATAATAAGTGAGTCGTGATAAACCTGGCTCTAAGAGAAACACTGTTTACTTCTCAGTGCTTACTAAAAAATGCATCAAATTTCATTTTATACATTTCTGAAACAGATTCACAAGATATTGAGGTTGAAATTTTCAAAACAGACAATTGAACATTATGGTTATCAGAAACAATTTATAGGACAGAACGACTTCACATCACTTTGCAACAATTTAAAAGATTGTTCCATTCAGGTTGATTCTGATTTTTTGCTAGAAAGATTTATCAGTTCATCCTTCTAAACTCATTTCGATCCCCAGCACAAAAGAATCCAAGAATCAATGTTTTCCCCCTTACTATTAACATACAGTATTATTGAATCACTCACTTTACAACAGAATAATACAACTTTTAATTAATTTTCACAGAGATAATACAAATGAAATGTAAATAACAATAACAATAACAATAACAATAACAACAATAATAATAATAAGGCAAGAAGAGAGAAAGACTCACACCGCGCCGGCAACTCCTCCAGCAACGAGAGATTTGCAAATACTGAGAACAGCATAGCTTGGGGCTTTAACGCCTTCTCTTGCAAGCTTGGCCTCTTCCGCTAGATTAACGATCGTCGACACCGCCGATTCGCTCGTCTTCACATCCTCCGAAGCCATCAATGCTACCAAACCCTAGGCTACCAGAAAAAGACGGACAGAAAGCAGTCTCGTCCTTTCGCACTTTCGATTGATCGGTCGGGTGTCGAATCTCCGGCGGTTATCAGGCGGCTATGATAATTTGCATCAGATGCTGATGACGATTTTGTTGACGGCTTCCGAGAACTGAGAGTGAAGCCTCAACTTTGTGTCTCTGTGTGAGTGCCGGCGTGCGCTCATTCGCACGTCATCATTTGTGTATAAATAGAAAGCGAGATGATGGCTATACCATACTCGCTTAAATAGGCATCGACTTGGAACTCGCTAAATGTGATCCCCACGTGGAAACTTTGAGTTCCACAACTGCGAGGACTCCAGAAAAGTTGCACCACGCACATTACGCGCGTCGCGCGTGCTTGATCAAGGATAAGAATATTAGCAAAATGAGAGATTTTCAAAATTTCAATAACAATATCCACAAGATCGCACGGTCTCGGCGGCAGCTGATCAGTTTGGCACGATCAATTTTACTAAAAAGCCGTGAATATGGAAAGGTGCCAGTTAGTGGCTTGTATTGTACGATTAACAAAACTCAGTAATGAGGGGCCCGCGGAAAGGGGATAACGCCAATAAAGGGTGAGCGCACCTGAGGCTTCATTGCTTGCTTATTTATGTTTGTATGCATGAACGGAAACCTGGAGGGTTATTTCACGACGCCGTTAACAAGACATGGCAGATTTTAATTGGTTGTGGACCGCCACCAAACCCTGTCATTTTCTGAACGCTGGATCCCAGCGCACCGTTGGTGCAAAAATGAATTTTTGGTCTGGCGCGTTCGGCCAATATTTTTTAATGTATGAGGGACACGTACTTTTTAAGTAGGTGACGCGGGATTCTGAAATTATTTCGGTCAAGTTTGATGTGCTCAATCATGTTCGTTCAAAATATTAGGGCCTATAATTTTAACTTTTAATTACACACACACCCTTGATCCACTCCTCCCCACCCCATGCCTGAAGACAAATTAACTTCTCTAAGGTTGATGTGAGAGACAATTATTCTCTTAACTTAATTGGTTCTAATTTCTAGCTCCCCTTGTAAGAGCAAAACATATTGATCTATCCTTTGAAGATAGTCAGATAGACCTGTAATTTTTATTAAAGAGTGTGCATAGTTTAATTAAAGACAGAATGGTTTATGAGCACGATGATTTCAAGTACCAGGTATCAAATAGCTAAGTAAGTAAGAAGTTTGAACTTAATGTTGGGCTGAGCTTTTTTTTTTTTTTTTTTTTACTAACATTTTGATATTTGTAGACAGGAATGTATAGAAGAATTAACCGAATAGTGCAATACATTCGTACGTGATAGAAGATCATGAAAAAGAGAAGCACGTGTAGATTTCAACTAATAAATGGCAGATATTCATTGAACTGAGAGTGGGCTTCTTATAACCCGTTTGTGTGCATATACGAACATGCCTTTGAGAGCATGCTCTGGGCTTCGTTGGACCGAGACTGAAGCTACTGTGGGCTTTACCGAATGTGGCAACCTGCAAACTTGGGCTCATAACAATCGAACCAGACCAAGGCAAGCCGCTATACGGTTTCAAAATTCAGGGCCCAAATGCAAGCATCATAAAATGTGAAGGGGTTAACTGCTCAAGGGTAATGATATCTGACCCTTCAAATTGTCTCATCAGCCGTTATTTTTTAATTTATCTTATTACCTTTCAAAATCATCCTTATTTTAAAAAAATTATTTTATTTTATTTATTTAAAATAAAAAAAAATTATTTTATTTTCCCTTATAATTTTTAATTTTAATTTTAATTTTATTCTCTTACACTCCATCTCGTTTTATCTGGCCTAACTATCACTCCACCACTTATCTCCATTAATAAAAAAACTCATCAGTGTTAGTCTTATCTTTTTTACTATCAATCAATTAATAAATCAATCAATCAATTAATAAATCAACTCCACCAACATACGATAAATTTAAATATTGAATTTTGTTAAATTTAATCAACAAATGGTGGATTTTGTTGTTATTGATGATATTGGTTTTGATTTTTTTTTTTTCTAGTTTACTTTCAAATAGGGGTATGCTAAAAGTTAATATTTGATTCAATTGCGAATCAATTTTAAAAAAATAGAGATAAATTAATTAAAAAGTAGGGGCTAATGAGATAAATTAAGAAGATTAAATATCACACCGTATTTATTTATTTGTGAATTCACGTGAAATAAAAAAAAAAGCATAAAACAAACTAAAAACATTTGAATCTCTATAGAAGATAATTCACAAGCAAATCAGATAAAGTATTAGTTCACCTCAAATTTGAATAGAATTACATGAGGGTATAGTATTGGATAAAACCATTTTACTTTTTTACAAATTTATTTTGCGTTCTGATTAGATGTTTAGTTACTCCCGATTAGCCATTGTGAATGGGTCAAAAATATTTAATAAATTCAATCCACTTTTTTATTGACCAAAATAAATTAGGTGAATCATTTCTAAAATCTTGGTGTTAAAATTCATTGTTAATATCCCCAGATTCCTTTGCTCGAGATCGCATAATCGCAAGGCTAAGCTTGCTACTGTAAGTTGTGATATGATATGTAGCGTGATTGGTTTCGATTTAATTGATTAATTAATCTCCAAAATCACATCATAATTTATCCTTGTCATAAAATGCATGCACGATCATCAACCACCGAGGCTGAAAGAAATGGATGCATGCACGTATCCTGTGCGAAGAGACGGCAACAGCAGTCTGCGCTCTCTCCAGCGACATGATCGAGCGAGGGAATGAAACTGTTCACGTATTTGTTTATTTACTTCTTTTCTTTCAAGCATCCTCGGTCAACTTAGGAAATTTCTCCAATTCAAACAATGAAATTAGCTTACCCGTTTGTAATCTCTGTTAATTATCAATTTGTCATTGCAGTTTATGAGAATTAAGGCCAGTTTAGGATTGAGATTAGTTGTTTTTACTAAGTGAATGAGATAATCTACTAATTAAAAAAATAATTTAGAATTTGTTAAATTATATTGTTGTGCCTGTTGTGAATTACAAAAAAAAAAAGAGAAAAGAATCCACATGTTTAGTAAATTTTATTATAAAAATTTTATTTTATTATATACTAACTAAAATATATATATAAATTTAAATTATCTTTTACTTATACATCAAGGTTCATGAGAATAGGAGATAATTTTTTTAAAATTAAAATATTAAAATTACGTGAAAAGACAGAGTAGCTTTACTTAATAAACTGTTTATAAAAAATAATCTTCAACTAACTTTTAAAAATTATTCTCAAAATAGATAAATTTAATTTATAAAATAATTAGTTTTAAAAACTCATTAAATGAGCTGCGTTATAGCGTTTCAACTTAAATTCCAAATGCAACGTAATCTTACGGTTACCGAGTTTAAAATTATGCGTCGATCAACTCCTTCGCCCCTCTTAATGACTTCCACTTAGATAAAATCAAGTCGATGCCAACAGCTTATCCAACTCGCACTGTCATGTATGCGTAAGACAGCGTTGTTTGTTACGTTTCAACTGAACCAGCAGTATCCACTGACCTTGTCTATTGAGGGGCCGTGAATTGATCGAGAGCATTTAAGGTACAATGAATTTACACTGTGAACTATGTCAAACGAGATAAGACAAATGACTGACCAATAAGAGAACGAAGGCCTTATAATTTGTTTCTGCAGCCCGCAATTATGAATGAGTTTTGAGAAACCTTGTACAAATAATTTGGGTCATGTCATTAAAGTAATAATATTCCCGGGAGTACTCAAACAGATCACTTTTGATTCGTTGATAGGGACTCTTTTATGTGCAACGAACAACGTTTAATTGGTGATGAATAAAAATAGCACCCTACATATAATTTTTTTTTCTCCCGCCAAAGAAGTACACCTTTTGTGACAATAAGGTTTTTTAATGTTAACTGTTTGTCATTCGTCGCTTTTGGAATAGTACCCTAGTGGCGAAACACGATTTTGAATTTACCAATATAATACAATATTTTTTTAAAATGAAAGTATAGTACACTAAAAATTGAAAGAATTTGACCCAAATACATTACAAAAGTTACCTATAAAAAATGATTAATAATTACAAATTAACGTAACATAGTATAATTGATTGATTGACAACGTTATTTAATTTAAATAATTTATTTATAATTTTTTTTTATCTTAAATTCAATCAATCATTAGAATATAAGATGTCAAATCAATTTATATATATATAAAAAAAATCATTTTAGCTTTCTTGCATTTTCCATACGTATTTGCTTATCTAAAAATGCGTTGGGGTCTATTTTTTAAAATAAAATAAAGCTTCTTTGCTGACTGACCGGGGGACGCATTTTTTTGGACCAAAGAAGCAATTGATTACCAAAAAATAATAAAAAATAATTCAATTAATTTTTTTCATGCCTTCTTTGAATTCACCTCGAGCACGATTCACAAACTTGGTTACGCGCTCCACCTTAATTTTCAAGTATAGTAATTTACTTCACGTTCAAATTCATTTTCTTTTCTTTTTTTCAAAAACAAAATATACGACTGAAGTTGTTTGCTCCTGGGCCTCCATATAAAGGGGAAAGGGCCGTTATGGTCGGCACTGAACAAAGTGGCTTTAAAGTGTTTAAAGAAAAGTAAGCGTGTGTCACGTGCAATAAAAAATTGAGGTCCATGTTCTAGCGTCCCCACGTGCACGGCCGCTCTCTTTGCGGCATCGCCTGTTGTCTATCGCACTGTTCACACCTCAACTGCCCATAGCTCATTCGTGCTATTTACTTTTTTTTTTCTTTTTTTTGCCCTTTTTTTACCAAGAAATATTTCCAGCACAATTTTTCACCATATACGTACGTACATACATACATATAGCACAAATTTTTTGTCAGGGGATTTTCATTGCGGGACACGTGTATGTAATACAGTAATAGTTATGAAGTTTAACAACAGTTTCACAATAGTTTAACTTCATGGAGTCAGTCCATTTGAGCCCCCCCCCCCAAAAAAAAAAAAAAAAACTCCTTCACTGATACGTCATTCATTATTGAAAAATCAAATCCACAATCATTAACCCAACTTCTCGGATGGCGGGATAGTTGCGACTTGCGAGCTCGTTTATTTATTTATTTATTTTTAATGTCTCTCGTATATGTACTCTCGAAAGAAAACGCGAATTTGGTTTCCAAAAAGGCATCAACCGGGCGGAAAAAGTCCACGAGCTCGGCCTACTCTGACTCCCGTAGAGCCATACACATCAAATTATTGCACCAGGTATTTTAACTGCCACTGCTGCCAGCGGTCATTCTCATTCATTTCCATTAAGATTTAAGCACATGTGACCCATGAGCACTTAACATGATATAAGCTTTTTCTGCTCAAGAAGATAAAATAGCAAGCATGCCATATAGACGTGAAGGCCGGCAGATTTCACAATTTCCAGTTGGCTAGGATATCCTATTCGTCTAGATTTGGATTTATCTTATCGGCCATTATCATTAATATGCTCCTGAAAACAGAAATTTGGAAAGAATCCCAATTGCCGCAATTTTTATAAGCTTTTTGCCATGAGTATAATGGACGAATCAATCAACCGACTGTACTTACTTTGGGATATCGAAAACGACAATCACTTTGTCAATATTTTGTTTAATTGGTCCCCAATTTTTGCCTCGTGTTCATCGGCATCACCTAAATCGGATTGCTGGTGAGGTGAGGTCGCTTTAGCTAATGCGCTGTTAACTACTTATCTTATCTTTTTTTTTTTTTTTCGATGGGATGGAATATTAAATTATTAATGTTAACTCGCTTCTCGTTTGGCGTCGGCATATATGCCTCGACATGGCCCCAGGAAAAAAAATTATAATATAAGAAAAGAAAAATATATAAATCAGTATTTACATTTTACTGATGTGAAACTTTCTGCATTTTTTTTTTTAATTTTGTTAACCATGCACAAACCACTCCTGTGTCCGGCCCCTGGAAATTTTTTTTGCTTTAGAAATCAGATTCCATATGTTTTTGCAAAGAGAAGATTTGCTTCGCAGTTGAAAAACGAGCAGCTGAAAATTCAAAATTCAATTATGAGGAGCGCTGCAGCAATCACAGAAAAAAAGGGCAATGTAATTTTATGCTTACCAACATTGAAGGAATAGCGTTTTAGCCTGTTTTTGGTGAGTTAAGACATTTGAACGGATTGTCTTTTAATTGGTTACGAGACTTTGTACCATTGAGCTTTAGAGTATTCCGAAGGGTGGAAAAGCTGTTAACAAATGGTGCTTAGGGACTTCTTGCAAGAAAGAATGTCATTAGGAGACGAGGCCAGTAGGGGCATCTGATAGTCAAGTGAGGCAAGTGAAATGATAGGAGAGATGATGTTGTAAGAGAGAGCAATGTTTTTGATAAAAGATAATAAGATATTTTCTTATTCATAAGCTTGATTTTTATACGGAGTATTTTTTAAAAATATTTTTAAGATCTATTTAGACACGTGGAGAAGGTCTATTGACCTAATCCCTCCTCAAATAGGGTGATATGGAACTAATATCTGCTAAATAAAATATTCAAGCTATTTGGATATTTTTCTTTATCCCTTGGCATAGTGAGTTCTAGGGGTTCTTTTACGCGCCTCTTCATTGAACATTTAGAAAGTTCAAAGAAGTCAAGTGCCCCTTGACTTTTGTTTGCTGTTCGTGCCCATAGATTTCTTAAGACCACTATCTAACTTGTTGTCTCTTTCATTGGCAGGTGTTGAAGCACTTACAGAGGGAGCTGTTGAACTGAGGGATGCTCATTGGTCCGTAGCGTGAGCTAGTGTACATATTGCGGCCTATCACGTTAATATTAAAAGACACATTAGGCTGTCTTTGGAGAGAATAACACGAACCTTAAAACATATTTTGTTTTAGGTTAGCCCGGTGATCCCCACTCTTTTTCTCACTTTTCCAACTTTGACTTGGATATTTTTTGTAATCAACATATAGAAGTGTATCCTTTTTGTTATGTGTATAATCCATAAAGGTTTTTATTTCTTAAAACACGTGGCATCACTTTATTGCTGCATTATCTAACAACAAATAGTTGAAAGGCGTGTCACATGCGTATGTTTTCAGGGTACATAGGTATTTTTCAAATATAGAGGAAGAAAGTCGGTGACATCTCAATTGAGAAGAGGGAAGAGGAAAATTACCCTTCAGAAAATTGGAATTGGAAAGGGTGGGGATATTAAAAGATTCTGGCATAACCAGGTGAGATTATTCCGTAATCATAATAACTAATATGAATTTCATATATAGAGCGTAGTCCAAAATTCGGTGTGTATTTAATCAAAACCGAGGGAAAAAAAATGGAAGAGGAAAGGAAAGAATAATAATCTAATCACAAACTCTTTTATAAATTTTTTTTATATAAATTAATGTGGTATGATTTAATTGATTGAATTAAATATTTTTTCGCTTATATGATTTGTTTTAGTTATTTTATATTTTTAATTCAAATAATAAATTAATTTCATGTCAGTTTATATAAAATAAAATTATATAAAAATTTATAATTATATCATTCACTCGAAAATAAATGATTGTAACTCTGGTGGGTCATTATATGAAGTAATAAATATTAAACTTTAATCAATATGATTTGTGGTAGTATTGGTCAAGAGTTGATTACTAGTTCGTTTTGTCCCATTTATTTTATTTTATTTTATTAAAAATGTCATATTTTAATTCATTGAGATGAAAAAATAGTAACATTATATTAATAGGAAAAATTGTCCGCCAGACAACAGATTCTATGTTCCCTTGGAGCTTTAAAGCCTTCTTAGCTAAGGAGTAAGCAATATCATTACAAGATCCTGAAACATGTTAGACTTATGCAGTTTGAAAATTTCTTTTACTTTTTTTAATTTCTAAAATTATCCAAAAAAATCTCTATTTTACATCGCTTTTTCTTGTTTATAAGTTTGCTACCCCTGAACAGTCTATAACCGTGACCAATGCTTGTAACCTTCCATTTTTAGCCACTTGGATGATAAGCAATGGGAGATAATTATTGATAAGGGATATATATCTCTAAAGGTGAGCTAATACAATTTAAATAACTTATAACTATTTAATTTTCTTAAACAATGTGACTAATATTTAAAAGACATAACAACTTCCCTTACAATTTAAAGTCATATACGTATAAAAATATTTGATGAACAGTTATCAATAGTTCATAAATATATTATGGCATTGGTATTTCCTGCCACCCATAATTATGAACTTGGGAGCCAGCTAATAACCACTATTGTCTGACTAATGTCCCTTTATATGATAATGCCAAAGCATCTCAAAATTCTTCGGCCTCACTTGGAAATGGGATCCTTCTAATTACTTAGCAGCATCCACTTAAAAATGTTGGTTTATCAAGCTTTCATTCCATTTTATGATCTGAATTGATTAAATCCACTACCTTTGTGTCTACAGGCAAAGATGAATTAAAAATTGGCATGAAATTCTTTGGCATAGGACTCAAACCTGAATTCCGTTTCCACTTCCCGCTATCCGCCGGGTCCCCTGTTGAGTTACTTTCTCACCCCACAAAATGCTACACTTTATGACAAAGATGGGTTAGAGCCACGTGTAGCATCCAGAAAATGAGATTGCCTAAAGTATCCAGCTTTTAGGATTCTGGCAACTGCAGAATCTGGATGCTTTATCAGTCTTCGGTCCTGCTTTCCAACTAAGGCTCCGTTAAAATTGGAGATAGCTCTAAGCCTCATGCGGTCTCATTCATTTTTCTGGAAAGCATGCAATCAGGAGATTTTTATATCACGTGGATAATTTATTCTTTTCCTGCCTGTCTAATCAGGAGATAACTACAAGTAGAGTTTCATTAACATTAATTAAATAATAATTTTTATCGACCAACTTGATATTAAGTGAATAAATTCATCATTCAATAAATTTATTAAATATAATAAAATTTTAAAAATTTCTTATTTTTTATAAATTAATTAATTAATTTAAAACTAAAATTATATGGTAGATCTGACATATTGTTTTACATATTTCATTAGTTATTATTGATTTTTTTAATACCTTTTAGATAAGTAGTTATTATTATATTCCATATGCTATATTAAGAGAACTAATAGATAGGTTATCTTAATACATTGACTTTAAAAAATCTCATGTGATGAGTTACCATACAATCATGGTCCAACCATCCTATCCAACCAAAGCATTATCAAATAATTGATTCACTTAATAAATATTAAATTATAATTGTATTATATAGCATAACAAATTCGTTGCATTCTAATTATAATATTTGTATAATTCACAAAATTTCACGTTATGAATGTGATATTATTTTTATAATAATTAATTATTAAGATAACGATATATTCATATTCACTAAATTAATAATTGTTTTCATAGTCCTATAACTATTAATTTATAAAAGTTCTACTATAAATGTTTAATTAACAAAAGAATGGTAAGAGATTTACTTAGATCCTGATCTTTATTCCCGAGATATTAAAATAATATATGAAATAAAAGTTAATTTTATTTGGTAAATATAATATTTAAATAATATTTTTGAAAGAATTAACAAAGATGTGATATTTAAATAATATTTTAAGAAAAATAAATAAAGGTGTATTATAAGTTTTTTTTTATATAAAATCATATTACTTAAAAGTCGTAGTTACAAATTGCGACTTTTAAGCAAAATCTAATTATGGAACATTTCAGAATTGCGACTTTTAAGCAAATCTAATTATTTGACCGGCTGAGTAATTTTTGTTTCGATTGATTTTGTTCCAAGATCATTGGCTCGGGGATTTTAAACGCAGATACTGTAGAACCTATGAGGATGCACGATGGAGAATTTTTTCATAAGAGTGAGACTTTTACTGGGCCGCCAATTGTGAAATCACGTCACCTGCTGTAATTTTATTGTTTGAAAATGATTTAAGAGCAATAATAATACCCCAACAATAAATCTCGCCTCAATCCCAGTAAGAGAAAATACGAGTAGGAATATTAAATGATTATTCATAAAATTTAAATTAATATCAATTCTACTTCTCATAAGGCTAGTGAAATGAGTTATTGGATCGTATTCGTGTCATGTCATATTAAATTTAAGTCAACTTAAATTCGATTCATTTAATAATTATATTAAAATATTAAAATTTAAATTCGACACAAAAAAAATATTCGTATTACCTAATAATTAACTTAATATTTATATATTAAACAAAAGTTACACTAAATATTTACACACTCTCTTACATATATGTGTACATATATACAAACATAATTTATCGATATTATAAAATATATATATCTATCAAAATATTACACATTTACACTATTTAAGTTTTGATTATATATATATAAATAATATTATATATCAATATTATAAAATATATATATCTACTAATATTTTATCCATTTATATTGTTGAAGCTCTAAATATATTTTAAAATTTTATAAATAAAATATTATGTTCATATTCATCTTTTTAAATAATAAAAATAAAAGAGAAAATTATTTATAATATAATTAGATCATTAATTAATTAGATAAATGGATATAAAATTTTAATCCTAACTCACAAAAAAAAAATATCGACTCAAACCTAACTTATTTAATAATTATATTAAATTTAATTATTAATATTTATTTATTATATAATATTTATATCAAATAATTAAATTATGTCAAATTTTACATGCACTAATTTCGCATTCTTCGACAACTAGTCTATTTGAAAATTTATAGATTTGTTTAAATGATTAAACCGGTACAAATAAAGATCACGTGATTCATCCTCCACTCAAAGCTCTTAAAAGACTTCCTTCAGAAGAGGACGAAACTTGCATACAATACTTTTTTCCACATTTATAACGTTAAATGACAGCGAATGAAATTTTGAACAATATGGGATTGGGACCGTCCATGATATAATATATCAAGCTTTGTCGTGCGACGTGTAGAGATAATAAAATACTCTATGGTTTAGAGTCCCACTCTAAATGAGATAAATTTTAAATAATTTATAAAAAATAGAGTGAGGAATGAGAAAAAAATAATTTTTAAATTTTTAATAAAATGAGATTTGATTTTGTACTTCCAACTCTCACCTTAATCCCTATTATGAATAGTTTTTTAAATTTTTATTTGATCAATTATAATATTAGTTAACTAATTTTTTTATTTTTATTTGATATAAATATACTGTAACTAAAAGAAAACTCTACAATATAATTTTTATTCAACCTTAAAACATTATCACATTTTCTTTTCTCTTTTAATAATTGTTATTTTTAAATATTTTTTAATTTTAATATCGTTTCAAGATATTACTTGAAATATTTAAAAAAATTTTTAAAATAATTTAAGTACTTTATAATATAGTAATAATTTTATTTAAATATTTAATTTTTTATTTATTAAAATTATAAATATATATATTATAAAATAGAGAATGAGATAGAAATAAAAAATTTATTTTTCACGTGAAGATTTTATATTTCTATCTCCCTAAATTTATTAAAGAATAAGATAGGAGAATAGAGAAAAGCCTATGTTTTCCTGAGGAACAGAGGCATAATGAAATGTGAAATAGAACAGGTCTCCTTACCCCTATCCCACTTCATTGCCGACCCTAGCGGCATGCACATTTGGCTTCAAAACAATCATGGCGGATTCGAACTTGTAATCAGAATTTGGTTGATACCGACGAAAAGCAGCTGATTTGCATGTCGGTGCAAAATCCAGGCATAGGTGCTGGAATTTTTTTTGGAGATGATCCCCACTCACCCCATACGTGAACGCCACATTTCCAAATGACGAAGCAAAATGGATCAAACCCGTAATAAAAAATCGAGGCGCAAAAGTCAAAAAGCCACCATTATATAATTTCCTACTTTTAGTACTTCTTTTGCTTCGTACAATTGAATCAATTGGGTTTTGGACCCCGCATCAAGTGGATAAATATAGCCTCAAATGAGTAGGAAGAAGAGAGGGGTTTTTAAATTCAGACCTCATGCCTTTTGTACCTCAAAAGCTCGATGAATCACGGCTCGTCGAGTGGTTGTCAAAGAGTGCCAAAGTCATCGATCGAACGACGAGACTAAATTGTTGGTCTAAGCTAATCATGTGTTACGTGCTTTGCAGCATTCTTTACGTGAGGCTCGAACAGTGAACGCATAACACATGATCAGCATAGGCCGACAATTTAGTCTCATCGATGTAGCCGTGAAATATGAGTCGATTTTTTTTTGCCATATCTTATCTTTACTCGAATTTTTAAAACTGGAATTCTGACTTTGCGCATCTACCTTGTTATTAGAGTATCTCTAAAAGAATATTTAAATAAAATTCTACTTCTTATTTAAAGAGTCGTATCAATATTAAATATTTTAAAAGACACATTAATTTAAATTCTTCAAATAAGATTTGTTTCTCACTCTTCAATATTGAAAAGTGAGTTTCTTCCTCTTCTATTAATATTTTATTATTATTTATTGAAAAGATACAACTGTTATAATTATTATTTATGTTTCTATAATGAATTAAATTTGATAGAGAGAAGGATTTGATTAAAATAATGTTAACTTATTTTAATTTGATGAGTCTTTTAGAGGGAATTATATTTTTCCATTCACTTACTTGCTACATCAATAATCAAATTAAAATTTAAAGAGTAAAATTTAAATAGTCTTTTAAAGATGCTCTTATGCACTGAAAATTGAGCAATGAAATTCCGACTTTGCCCTCTATGAAAGTAATGAGTTTCATTTATTAAGAAACTAAAAATAAGTCAATTTTTTTTTTAACTTTTATTATGAAAGCACATGATAGGCGTTAATATGTTGTTTTTTTTTAAGTTTTTTAACTTTTATTATTTGTTTCCGGGCATATGAATTTGGAAAAACCAGCTCATCATTGACAAATCACCATGTTTTTTATAAAACTACATGTCACATGGCTATAGTTATGGGCAAGCCAAGCATCACTCAATCATCCATAATGCCTCGTGCCTTTTACCGAGAGTGATTATAAAAAGCGGGAAAGCCTTTGATCTTTGATCTTATACGTCGATTTCAAAAATAATTAAACATATTATATTCGTGTAGCCGGCTGTGCCATGGATATGGATCGTTTTTCTTCATTTAGAGAAAAATAGATTCACAAGGCACGTGTGCTGAATATGAGGACGTACAAGGGAGAAATATGCTAAATTACAAAACTACAAGTCCACTTTTATCAATACAAGAAAAGTTAAACGAGAAAAATGGGCACAAAAGCATTTAATATCTTTGTCCTTTTCAAATGGAAGCGTAAAATTGTTTATTTTCTAAGCTTGTATAAATACAATTAACAGTGTTTCAGATGATGCATATAATAAGCAAAACTCAAAAACGTATTCAGTAACAATGCTACACGCAAGTCTACTTAGTTTATAATTTTATGAGACCTATACTTTATATTTGAAAAGTTTATAATTTTATAAGATCTATGCTTTGTATTTAAGACTGTCCTTGGTTAATTGTGTTTGCCTTACCACCAAAAACAAGGAAAAAGAAAAAAAAAAAGATGAGATAAGATCAAGTGTGGAACACCAATTAAAATAGATAAAATTAATATAACTTTTAAAATTAGAAAAACGATATACATACCAAAATTTTGTTAAATTGAATATATTAATATATTTTTTAGGCGATGACTAAAGATGGGTTGTCATTATATATACATATATTGATATATATTACAATTAAAATTCTATTAATATTTACAATAAAAATTAATCAAGACCCTCCTTAATAATTTTATTATGACACAACCCAAAATTCGACCCTCACTTAATACTAGAGAGACATCTAATCTATCTTAAGGATCGTTTGACTCATCATCTAATTTTAAATTGATTTTAATAAAAAAATTTAATTTTAATAATTTTGATATATGAAATTTCTGTCCATATGTCAGTGCTATTTTGATTATTATAATTTACAAATATATTATATAATTAGATGTCGATAAATATAGCTTAAAATTTTACAAATTTCACAACAGCATGTGAAGTCTACCTTTATTTCATTTGTTATGGAATTGATTCACATTCCAATCTCTATTTTTTTAATATAAAATATATTGTGCGGGAATTAAGCCATTTTAAATAATATTCTAGTAGCCAATGGACAATGAGCCTATTAGCAACTCATACACCCATTAAAATTAAGTATATGAGTTCGGTTCTTAACAGTAACTAAAATTTTTTTACTCTCTTTCTAGTAAAGATTTATCTAATTTTTCTTATTAAAAGGAGAATAAATCTTCTTAAAATCTTAAGTGAATGCCTGGTTATCAATAAAAATAAAGAATTAATTGTAAAAAAAATATAAATATTAGTGCAGTTTTAATTGTAATATTAAAAAAATTTGAATATATTATTATGGATATCATTTCGTTGTCAAAAAGAAAAAAGAAAAAACCACATTTTGTCCTTTGCGAAAATAAAATACAACCAATACATC
Organism: Aegle marmelos; assembly: GCA_030449875.1. Classification (NCBI taxonomy): domain Eukaryota; kingdom Viridiplantae; phylum Streptophyta; class Magnoliopsida; order Sapindales; family Rutaceae; genus Aegle; species Aegle marmelos. Next base: position 2,721,695 of record JASUUL010000115.1, read on the forward strand.
GACGGGGACAAATTAACCGAACATTCCAACAAGCGGTATTTGACTTTTATGAACATTTCGTTTAATCTAAGCACTAAGAAAAAGAGAAAACGGAACTGCTAAAATTCGTAAACCAGTATTTATTTATTATTGACCAACCAATTTCAAAAAGTTTGTTTTTTTTTTAAAATAAATTGAATGCGTTGCCATCAATGAAACATCATGATCCCCCTAAAATAAATGCAATTGACCAGTTATCACAGCCGTGGCCCCCACCAGCTAGCTACCACGTTCTCGCAACCCGCAAGGCACAAAATTCCACTACCTTGCATTCCGGTGAACGACGCCATTGTTCATCACCATTCCAATTTCCAAATCAAAACATCATGAATGGGTATGACCATCCGTCTGAAAATTTTTTAGACATTATTTTTTATAAAACTACTTCATTCTACGATTTTAGAAAAGAGTTATTTTTAAACTTTTAATTTTAGGAATTATTTTTATATTTAATATAATTCTATATTTATTATAAAAATTTAAAATTATTCTTATTAATTAGAAAATAAAATCATTAACTTTAAGGAAATTATGATGATGATTATTATTATTATTATTATTACTACTGCTAATCTACTGTGATAACAAAATAAAAATAAAATTAACAATATAAAATATTTATTTTTGTCTCCAATTATTATATGTTCATAATAAAAAATATTATATATATATATATATATGTTTATAAATATTTAAATAAATTTTATTTAATATTATATTTAATTCAATTACAGTAATTTTAAAGTAAAATTTACTATATATATATATGTGTGTGTGTGTGTGTGTGTGACTGTTTTTAGAACTTAACAATATTTTTTAAAATAAATATTATAAAATATTTAATTAATTCTCTTCACAATAACTTATTTTTGTAAAGTAATTAACAATAATTATTTTAAAAACTACAACCTTTAACAAGATCCTTGTACAAAATTCTAACATCATATTCAGAGTAGCAAAATGTTCTATTACTATTATCATCGTCGTCATCATCTAATTTTCTTTTTGGAATTTAAAAGAAAAAAAAAAAGCGAGTAACCTCACTCCCTTTGGTAAAATGCAAGATTACTTAATTAAGGAAATTGAAAAGTTTTACATCCGTTAAAAGGCAAACATTTATTGATATTTATAATTTCCTGCTTTGATTTGTCATATAACCTCTAACCAGATGAGATCGCGTATTTATTATATAAATATGGTAATTACAGATAAACTACTATATTATTTGTGACTCAAATGCCACCCCAGATGGATTTAATTATTGAGATATCTGACAGCAGGAACTCATATCAGGATAAAAGTACCTTTGCTTGGTGAGGCCCACGTAAAATCGGCCTTTAAGCGGCATCTTTTTCAACCTCCCCTTTTCCATCTCACACATTAAACCAGATATAGAAATAAAAGCAAGGTCTGGGTTGTCATTTAATAGACGTAACGAAGTCTGGTCATCTTCTTTTTTCTGGTTTTTTGATAAGAAAGTGGAAGTCCCAGTAATCCTATCTTCGAGTCATTGGGTGGACAAACAACGGGTAAAATGGGTATTTGGCGAAAAGTGGACGCCATGACGCAATGCAGGGCGTAAGGCGTAACGGGGATCTTGGACGCTTATATTGTGTGTGTTGGCGTGTGTGTATATAATGCGGAGCCAAAGAGAATCTTCGCTCATCATATCCCCTTCACCACCACCAAGGCCAAAAGGAGCACCATCAGGCAATCGCTTATGTTTATTATTTTTTTATTTAAATTAAAAAGCAAGCCCATCTTCATCCGTCAGGCTCGCCCGTCTCATCAGATTTCGGTCAATTTATTCAAAAAAATATCTAATAAACATACACTCAACGCATTGAAGTCGGTGAAAATCTTAACGTCATTCACTGAACCTCGTCGAAAATTGAGTCCACTCTCTCCCTCCCTCTCTCTCTCTCTCTCTCTCTCTCTCTCTCTCTCTCTCTCTGAGTACATACAAGATAAAAATAAAAACGTTACCGACTCGCGTGGTTGCTCCTCCTCTCGCCCTGTAACTGCTGTCTGTTACTGTTAAGACTATTTCTCTCACTCTGTGCGACTGCAGGTATTTGTCTATTTTTTGTCTCCATTAAAACGACGTTGTTTTTGTTGATCAGCTTTCCAAGTTCTTGAAATGAAATTTTTCCTCTTCCTTTTTCTTTTTAAGAATCTGCTATTCTGTTTGTTGTAAATTTGTAATAAACAGTCATTTGTTATTGTTATTATATGATCGTTGCTAAAAGGTTTTCAAAATTCGAGCGTATTTCCAAGTTCTGAACTTCACTTTGATTTCGAGCTTTGAGCGTTTGTTTTTTCAGCAACTGCGTCCATTTTTAATCGTTCAAATTCAATTACCTTTCGTAAGAATCATTTTCGTACAAAATTAAAGAGAGTTGACGGAGTTGACAATAGTTGAACAAATACTAAAACTTGAAAGCTTCATTGCCTCCTGGTCATCGCTTTTGAAAACAATCGGCTATGCGATTGACTCTTGGCTCGGTCAGGCTTTTTTTTCCCTGCCTCTTTTCCTCTCAAAATTTCAACTTTATCCATCCCTTCATAGCAAATTTGGCAATCTCGTTTCCAGCATGAGGAGCTTATATATATGTATGTATATTTCGTAAAATACGCAATTAATCTCTCTGATTGGTATTTGTTTGCTGCAGCTGAAAATGTTAGAAAAGATGGAGACAGTGGATGTAGACGAATTGATAGAGGAATTTGAAACGATCACAAAGGACGCGGAGAGAATTCAAAGAGAGACTCTGAGGAAGATTTTGGAAGAAAACGCACCGGCTGAGTACCTGCAAAATCTCGGCCTCAATGGACGAACCGATCCCGAGAGTTTCAAGTCTTGTGTTCCACTGGTCACTCATGGGGACGTGGAGCCTTATATTCAGAGAATCGTAGATGGTGATATGTCACCAATCCTCACTGGCAAGCCCATTACGACTATATCACGGAGGCAAGTAATCTATATGTTCCTTTAGTCAAAGAGATTTTTTCAAAATTTTTGACAGTTTTATTAGTTTTATGAATTTTGTGTTGCTGCAGTTCTGGGACGTCTCAAGGAAAACCCAAATTTATACCCTTTAATGATGAATTGATGGAAACCACACTGCAGATTTATCGAACTTCGTTCGCCTTTAGAAACAGGTACTTGTGTGATTTTATTTGTTTTTACATATTTTTCGAAAGAAGAATCTAAATCCTTTTCTGCTATGTTTCAAAAGTTTTATTTTTTGTTATAGTATCAAATGAGAATCTAATGCTAGATGGTAGTCAATAGGATAAAGCTATATATGTTTTCAATCTACCTTAATTGGAAAGCTTATTATCTCTTGTTGATGAAGACGGTGGTGGTATTATTTATGTACAGAGAATTCCCAATTGGGAAAGGAAAGGCCTTACAGTTTATATACGGCAGCAAGCAATCTAAAACTAAGGGGGGTCTGAATGCTGGAACTGCTACTACAAATGTCTATCGCAGTTCAATGTTTAAAGCAGGAATGAAGGCGATTCAGTCACAATGTTGTAGCCCTGATGAAGTAATCTTTGGTCCTGATTTCCACCAATCATTATACTGCCATCTCCTATGTGGACTGATCTTCCGGGAAGAGATTCAATTTGTGTTCTCAACCTTCGCCCATAGTCTTGTTCATGCTTTCCGGACATTTGAGCTTGTTTGGGAGGAGCTGTGTGATGATATAAGGGAAGGGGTTCTTTCCAGCAGAATCACTGTCCCTTCAATCAGGGCAGCTATGTCAAAAATTCTCAAGCCAAATCCTGAATTGGCCGATTTGATCCATAGAAAATGCTCAGGATTGAGTAATTGGTATGGGTTAATACCTGAGCTTTTTCCTAATGCGAAGTACCTGTATGGAATCATGACTGGGTCAATGGAGCATTATCTGAAGAAGTTGAGGCACTATGCAGGGGACCTTCCTCTTATGAGCGCTGATTATGGTTCTTCTGAGGGGTGGATTGGAGCAAATGTCAATCCTAGTTTGGCCCCAGAGTTGGCTACATTTGCTGTGCTTCCCAACATTGGATATTTTGAGTTCATCCCCCAAAGGGCAGGGAATCTTGAGGGCCAGGTTCTTTGCGTAGAGCCCAAGCCAGTAGGCTTAACTGAAGTCAAAGTTGGGGAAGAGTATGAGATCATTGTCACCAATGTTGCAGGTATGAAAATGTCTTACACAAATAATTTCTTAATTGAAGTTGATAAATTAAGAATTTTGTTCCAACCATTGCAATGCAGGAACTTTGATGAATCACTAGTTATATTTTCTATTGTGCAGTTAATTAATTGTTGAAACTTGGTACCTTGAGTTCTTGTATTGGATTTTGATGCCTTTGTCTATTTGCTAGTAGCCATTTACTGGACTTTTCTTTGATATAATTGCTCACCATGTGAGCGTAGGGCTCTATGCATCGGTTATTGGATTACGGAGTCCACATTAACTGATCTATTTTTGTACTCGTTTCTAGCTTTTATTAGGTGTTGCTGGCTTCTTAATGTTCCCCATTTAAGTTACAACTTAGGTAACAGGATCACTCTTCTCAAGAATTCCCATGTGTGGTCTGCCATAAAATTCACTATCTTATTCCTTTGAAAAAATGAAACTTCATATTTGATAATTAGCTACTATTTGTCTGCGGATTCAGAAGCAGGCTTCTGAAGGAAACAAGTATAATTTTGTTCAATGTATTTGCTGCCGCTCTACAAGATATTATGCAGAACAGTATCTTTTGTGTTTTCCATTATGTAAAGGGTTGGCCGTCTCTTTCTTTAATTCCTTGTATAGTATATTTAGCATTCATGGCAGCTTTGCTCATAGATCTTCATGTTTTAGTGGGTTACTTGGAAAAGGTCTTCTTTAAGGTTTCAAATTGTCATATTTGCTGTTTGACAAAATACGGGAATAAATAATACCATCTGTACATTTAATCTGCGACAATCCTCTGGATCCCAGGAGTGGGTGAACGATTGAGGTGGTGAATTTGTCTCATTCCAAAATGTTTGAGTTGGGACATGTGAATCAGACCTAGCTGTGCTCATCCATTATTATGAAACTACAAACCTAATCATATTAATAGTAAGTGTGATGGGGCACTCTATGAGAAAGTCTTGTACTTTTGTTGTTGGCAACTCAATCCTGGCTCTGTAGTTAGTGATAGTTTGCAAATTTTCAAACATTTAGTTTGACATAGTTTATTTCCCTGCAATACACTTGCGTGATTTGCTTGTAAGTACATGTGTATGTGTCTAACTCTGATGTCTCCAAATTCAAAAAAATAGGGAAAATTTATTTATTGATGCACGCTGAATTTGTGCTGTCCTAAAACATTTTGTCCTTTGAATGTTAATCTGCAGGTTTGTATCGGTACCGGCTAGGAGATGTGGTGAAGGTTATGGGCTTCCATAATTCAACCCCGGAACTCAAATTTATTTGCAGGAGGAATCTATTGCTGACCATAAACATTGACAAGAACACAGAGAAGGATTTGCAGCTATCTGTAGAAGCAGCGGCCAAGCTTCTAGCTGAAGAAAAACAAGAAGTGGTTGACTTTACGAGCCATGTTGATTTATCAACAGATCCTGGTCACTATGTGATCTTCTGGGAAATCAGTGGTGAAGTCAATGACGAGGTCTTGAAAGAATGCTCCAATTGTTTGGATCGTTCCTTTGTCGACGCAGGTTATGTCAGCGCACGCAAGGTCAATGCCATAGGGCCGCTCGAACTACGAGTTGTTTTGAAGGGCACCTTCGAACAGATTTTAGATCATTACCTAGGATTGGGAGCTGCACTTAGTCAGTTTAAAACCCCTAGGTGCGTTGGACCTGCCAACAAGACTGTGTTCCAAATCTTATGTAATAACGTTGGTAAGAGCTACTTTAGCACTGCTTAAGGGTAATTGTAATCTAAGAAACTTGCAAATGTGATCATCCTTTTATGGGCATTGAAATCTGTTCTGGGTTTGTTGGCCTATTGATCGTCAATTGTGTAATCGACTTTCACATGTAAGGGTGCCATTGTTAAGAATTAAGAAAATATATATTATGCAAGACTACACTTAAAATTAAGAATTCGCGGCTTAAGGCTATTCTGAATTGAATGAACAGATTATATTCCCTTTCGTTTGCATCCTACGCGGTTATTGCGTCTGTATAAGAATATTATAATACGCATGGTTGTCATGGATAATGATTTCAGAAGAAAATTATAATTTTCTCTCGCGAGAGGTTCAGACTTAAAAGATAATATTGTTTAAAAACCCAAAAAAAAAAAAAACTGAATATAATTTTAAATATTTGTCAATTCAGTCTGCTTGGTTTTGCCATATCATCGCCTGTTTTCGCCTACAGTAATCCCATGAAAATGAGACGTGGTCAATCCTACTCTCCACTACACGTGGTAGGATTGGGAAACTTTGGATGTAAGTGGATTTAGATCTGTATTTACATTTTTTTTTTTAATCTCGATTCGCATCTAGATATGTAAAAATTATAATTTAATATATAATTAATAATATATATAATAATTTTAAATAAAATTTAATTATAATTTAACAATTAATAATTTAATATGGATAACATATAACTACATTATAAATTTTCAAATAGAAATATATTTTTAATTCTGAATTTAAATTTAAATTTAATAATTTACCTAATAATATTAAATAAAATTTAATCATAATTCAATAATTAATAATTTAACATGGATAACATACAATAATCTAATAAATCTATAAATAAAATTTAATTTTTAATCTTTTTTATTTTTTAATATAAAATAAAATTTACTAATTTACTTAATAATATCAAATAAAATTCAATAATAACCCGATAATTAATAATTTAACATAAATAATATACAAAAACATCATAAATCCACAAATATGATTTAATTTTTTATTTTTCATTTAATTTTTAATATATATTTCTAATTTTAATTTTAATTTAAAAAATTTATTTGAATTTAGATTTTTTATTTTCTGAATGCAATTGCATTTGGATCTGGATCGGGATACCTTCGGATACTAAATTTTCATATCTGGATCCTTATTTTTTAATATGTGGATTCAAATTTTTTCAGATCCGAATCTTTGTGAATCTGGGCTAAATCTAAATTTATTTGTCTGCACGTGGTGAGTAACTAAAGAAACAAATTGGGAACTTTCTCCACTAATCAAGTGAGATATTTTACTTTATAATTTGTGTTTTAATAATTACTTTATAAGCAACTTAAAATGGGTTATTAGATTCGTAAGATATTGCATGATATTTAATAGAGCGAAAATTTATTTCAAAATGTGAGACATTTTGTTAATATATATATATATATATATATATAGAGAGAGAGAGAGAGAGAGAGAGAGAGAGAGAGACTTTTATTTGAATTATGGAAAGAATTTAGTTGTAGTGTTAAATAGAAAGTTTCGTGATATTGTGATTAATAGTCACTAGATTAGAAATAATATGCAATAAAACCTTAACTATGCACTATTATAAATACATGCATAGCAGAGTATTATAAAACAATTATAATTTTTATCCAAATTCCTACAAAAATCTATTTTTCTTTACTAGTTAAAATATCATTATAAAAGGCTAAGTTTTTCATTTTAAAAGAATATAAAAACAGAATTTTTTTCGTTTAACAACGCCCGAACCAGATAATGACTCGATGTTTAAATAGTCAATAAATTTGTTTATGATGAAAGGTTGCTTTAAAAGTCGCACAATATATAAATTGTTTAATCACATTCTTAAAAAGCACATACTACTTCAGTGCAATCATGACTTAGAACCAATTAGATACGAGTATAAAAAGCTGCAAACTCATTTGTCAAATCTCTAGAATAGGCTTCTATTGCATGAAAAGGCAATTTTATCCCCACATACTTGCCTAATCAGTGCCCCATGCTAGCAGACAAAGTAGGGTTTTCACAATCAGTTTCGTTTTCAGGTTGGCCTTGCCGAAATTAAGGAAACATGGTAAAGAGAATCTCTGTAGTTGTACACAAAGAAAAATGTCTGTTTGTCGAGCTGCACTGGCAAATCGCGAAGGCAATCTTATCACACTCAGAGAAATCTCGAAGCCAATTAAGATGAAAAAAAATCCAGAAATGATAGAAGTTGAAACAGAGGAAGCATCAATGGCCGTATGGGATTGTGGCAGCCCGTCAAATGATTCATATGAACTGGTCTCGCTCGATCATCCCATCCAACGCCATCAAATGGTAATCCCATCTCTTGGCAGATCAAAGGGGCTCAGCTCCAAATATTACGATCGGTACGATGTACATGGTACCAGCTCTTTAGCTATTACCAAACGTAATTCATCATCTTCTATAATGAACATGTTTAGTGAATTGGTGGGCAGCAAGTCGTGGAAGAGAAAAGACAACCAAGAGCGGTCGAAAAATTTACTCTCCAGCTTGTGTCATAGATTCGATTTCCGGAAAAAGTAGGAGCTCCTATAATGAAAAAGCTGCTAATTACTTTAACATCAATATATATTATCAAATCAATTGTCATACTTATATATTTATTGATCATGATCATAATTTTAATATTATCGTTAAATATGATTTTGGTCAATGTTTTGTACGAAGGATAATCTAATTAATAATGTGTTGTAAATATGAGTTAATATTACTTTTGTAAAACTCAAAATCAACTGAATCAACTCTTTTATCATAAAAAATATAAATTCATAATAGTATATATAAAAAAAATTCTATGAATAGAAATTATGGGTACTATTAATGAATACTATTTACATATACTGTCCATTCGATACTATTTATATCACTATTCATTCGGCACTAATCCCTTTGCACTGTTCATTTTTTCCTATTGTTGTAATATACAGGGATGCCATTATAAGATAGTGGCTTGATTCCAAGTGGGAAGAGCCAACTCATCTCGGTAAGATCAAGCAATTGAAGTATATTTGTTAACCTCTCTTGTATTCTCTCCTTCAAATACTATAAGTTTCTTTCCCTACATTGCACTCTCTTCTCTCTAATTTTTTCATAATCATCTTTGCCTAGTTGGCTTAAGAAGTTCATTAAGCCTACTTAACAACTTTTATACTAGAAGTTTGTTTGAGTACAAATGATTGAGTGTCGCACGGATTTCTATGTAAAGTAATTATCCCATGACGGTAAGGACCAATGCAAGTGTGGCTTCATTAATTAATTATTGTGGGTACTGGATAAATATTTAATTGTAAATTAAACAGAAGAATCAACTTGTAGAAGGAGGTCTTGTAAGAGAGGGGAAAAAAAAATCAGTTTTCTTGTTAAAATATTCTGAAGAATGCAGGTCTTTATTTTCACTTGATTTCAACAACGAAACTGAAGAAACCTTAGTTGGACAACCAAGGTTTTCAGCATTAGGACCCCCTGGCCAGATTGCTAAATTCCCTTCTAGCTTTTGCACTTCAGTTAATAAAACTTTTTCCCTTCAAATTTCTCTTCACACATAACTAAGAAAAGCAAGCTGCAGATAAGGCCTTGAATTGGGTACTACTCCCAACTGGCATCTTATTTGCACGACATGGTTATGCTGTCTCTAGCCCTCATAAATTGAGAAAATTCATCTTACTTTTGATCAAGGCAACAAATTAGGATTCTGAATATCCAAATTCATCTTCATATTCTGCTCTCTGAGTGTCAACATTATCCCGTCCTTTTTCTTGGGACATACAATCTCTCCTAAATATCAAGACCAACTAGCCAACTGATGCGGATGTTGCCGCTGGCCCTCAGGCCCTGACTAGAGATATATGTTATTTGGTCTGCTAACTAAACCTGAATTCGACGGTTAACTCTTCAATGACTAAACCATTGCCGTTGTGCCATTATATTACTACTTCCAGCGAATCAAATTATTGTCCGCTTGGATTTGAAGCATGTTGAGGGTAATAACATTAAGGCCCCCATATTTATATGAAACAAACCGTGCCTTTGTTGAGAAACAATAGACCTCAGGGATTCATATGTTATACAGGAATGGAATTTTGATTATTCATTTTTAAATAAATAGCGCCTTGTTTGAGCAAGTAAAGGCAACGTTCCTTCCTTCCGCTAACTAATACTGAATGGCGCAAAAAGATGTGTAACGCCAACCAACTAATGTAATTGTATAATCGAACGACAAAGAGTCGTGACACGTGGAGCACACGCAAGCTACATGATTGGATATGTTTTGGCAGTGATTATCACATTCGAGGCTGATCCTGGGAATTTCCCACAAAGTTTCTCCGGTAAGTTCGGGGAACCAGTCTTCCTACGGTTTTCTAACACGATCATCTCATCAACTCCACTTCTTTATCGAGGCTACGTAATAACAAATCCCCAGTTATTAGATGTTGGCGGACAGAGTACTTGGTGAAACGAAAAGGTGTGGCCAGTTTGTGTCAGTAGCAGTGACGGATCCGAGTTTTGATAACGAGGGTTGCTTAGTTAAACTTTCAACGATGGAAAATAATGTAAAAATAAGTAATAAAAATAATGAAGTTAGATAGATTAGTAGTTGAATATAACGCAGGGAGATCAGTATTAACAAACTCTTAGATTCAGTTCAAAGATTAAAAAAATAATAAATTAATGGGGGCTTAAAAATTTTATATGAAATACTCTCTCTTTTTTTTTTTTTTTTGGGGTTTTGGTCTTTTCATGGATCTACCAATTACTAGTGAGTTGATTCAATAAGAGAGGCATATAAGGGGCCAATGAAAAATTTTTAAAAAAATTCTTGTGAATGCTTTACAATTAATATGTGCAGTCTTAAACAAGCCAGCAATGTTTCATATTTGAACCTTGCATCACCCACACATAAAAATACAGTAAAATTGATAGTGTCAAAAACGAGAATTAAAATAGCAAAGTCAGATACTTCAATAGATCATAACATAAAACCTATTAAAATAATAATAATAATAATAATTAGGGGGCATAGCATAAAATAGATATACATAAAAAATTGGTAAGTTTTCAATTCATTTTATTTTTTCTCAAGTCACTCGGTGGATGGGTGATTCATATACGAATTAAGAATTATGCGAACTCGCACTCTCAAATGAATAAATCATAAATGTCATATCTTAAAATGTACGTTACAGTATTGTTTCATCACGCCACAAACGTTTTATTTTGCAAAACATTGTTAGTAAGCAAGCGTTGTTTTTATTTCCTACCATTAAAAAAGGGGAGTGAGCTCCCAAAAAAAAAAAAAAACATCAGGGATTTCACTGAAATTGAGACCATTATTATGTAAATTTCATGTTCGACCTCGTCATATTTATAATTGTGGTGATTTTCTGAACCAAAATTCTAATTAATGTTGCTAATGCCTCTCCTATTAATAATAACATTTATCAGTACCACAATCATATTCATATTTACAAAGATTTTTCAGGCCGAAAACCTTTCTTATCATAGAAGTTTAGAGCACTAATCAGTCTAATCCTTATAGTTGATCAGATTATAGATCAGTTTATTACTTAATTATTGAAGATAAATTGACCTCTTTTTCTAATTTAATCTCCAGGATTCTATATCCCTTCCTCCATTTAATTCCTCTCGCATCCCTTCTCAATTTAAATAATGTAATTTCTTTCTTAATATTTATCAAATTGAATCTCTTTAATCTTATAATAAAGCATGGATCCATTAATATTCTTGTTTTCAAATAGTTTTGTTTTATTAGAAAATGGCAGTAGATACTTTTATGAAAGCAGTTTTGTTAGAAGGGGGAAAAAAAATAAAAAGAGGGGGGAAAAATAACACTCCCCATAGTCAAAAGGTCTCTCTCAAAGCCCACTAAAAACTTGAAACCTAGTCACCGTCTCCCCACTTGAAATCGAAACCATAGACACTGTAATTTTTTCTCTCTTTTATCATTGAAACCATAAACAACAAAAGGCGGGGAAAAAAGAATAGTCCTCAATGTCTTTTCCAACAAACCGTGAACCACATAATCCTTGCAAGATGATTTTGCAAATTTTGTAAAGAGCAAGGCATAGCATTATGTCTCCTTCATGGCTTCATATGTTACAAAATCAAAAACTAATTGCCACTAGTCTGCTCCCAAATATCTTTTTTCTATCTTAACTTTTTTTTATTAATAAAAGACCTTTTTTGGGAGCGGGGGAAAAAAGTAACCTCAGTTACTAGCTGGCTTAGTGTGCAAGCATTACAACTCTATTAAATTTTGTCAAGTTCCACTTTGGTAAATTCTCAGGTGGAATCTGAATGGAATACATGAAATGAAAGGGAAGAAATTTCAGGTCATTGATCAAGACATCAAGTGACCGCCCTTGTAATATGCAGACAACGTGTAATTGATAACGATCTCCCAATTTTCCCTAGCTGATACTTACGTAGGCTTATGATCTTCTTCCCTGTGCCAAACTCACGCGCATTGCCGTCCCTCTAATTCCTAAGGTGGCATAAAGAACAACAGATGTTGCATTTCATTGTGCTGTTGTTACCCATATGTGTTAGGGCATTGGTTAAAAACTTTCCTACTGCCGTCGAGAGAGATGGAGTATATTATTACAATTTGTGCCGTACAAAGTTCGAATTATACACTAATTCGTCAACCGCTTGACCCTAAAGAGTAAAGTCTGAAAGGTCCGGAGCTATTGGTTAAAAATACAATCCTTGAAGCAATGCTTGCTTTAAGGCGAGACACGGATAAATTAAGGGTAGCGGTGATCAAATTCACGGCACAATAGCTCCATTGACCGTCTCCTTCCCTCTGGCTTTCCAGCCCAAAAAGGCCCTTCGAGAGCCGCTGTCGACTTGGCAGCTGTAGATTTTTTGTTCTTTGTAGAAAGTTTGCATTAATTCTGGAGTTACGGCTGGGTGAGTTTCCGACTCACTCGTCATCACGATTTGCGTCTCGAGTGAATTTTGCCAATGCGTTTCAGGTTTTAGCACCTTGATCTCCCGGTTAGAAAAGAAAAAGATTTCCTCTACAACACAGGTAGGTCAGAAAATGGCAGATGATTTTAAAGAATCTCCCAGTAAAATAGAACGGGTTCTGGAAGATGAAAACGGCAGCCATTCAGCGGCAAAACATTTAACTGTTCTACTTGAAATGAATCTCCTTGGTGTGCTTCTTTCATCGCTCTCTACACCTGGTGAGATCGCCTGAATTTTGACAGGGAAATTAGAAAAGGCGACCAAGACACCTGCATATCAAGAATACAAAGCATAAAAAGGGAACCAAACCGGCTCAAATTTGGGAGACGACCGTCCGAATGATTTCAGCCCATCAAAGATTTGAGGTTCATTGCAAAGCTTGAAGCATATTTCAACTTTTCTCAATAAGATCAAAATTTAACAGAAAGGAAAGGAAATTGCATAACAAATCAGAACCTTGATGTTGACAGTGTGAAAAAAAGTTATTGCTACACGGCCTCCTATAGTGATATAACCACCCATATCAATGTTAAAAGCAGCATTCCTGAACATTTAGCCTTCCCCGCACCATATCCATGGGGTAAGTGGCAGGCATGTGAATTATTCCAGCACATGCTACAGCTCCAAGGCGTAAAACAGGAGTGAGTTCAGCATCTTCTGCAGAATGTAACAAAAACAAGGGAACTTACGTGAAACATGTATTCTTGAGTCTTAACATCTATGACTAGATTCCAGAAATGATCAGGTGAATAGGGACACCATTCCTCCCAGATTATTGCACAACAGATGACTTGAAATAATATGCATTACAAAAAAAGACTAGTATGGTGAAAGCGTTACCTACGGAATACAGTATGACGTTCAATTTACATAAATAATATCTAATTAATAAAGTAGACAGCATTCTTATTAAATTATCAAATCAGCAGCATTAACAACTATGGGAGAGGTGTAGATGTGAGTGCAAGGATGAGAATAAGTATGTAACATTTGCCATTGACATTAAAAACGAAGAAGCATAAAAAAAAAAAAAAAAAAACAAAGAAGAAGAATAACAATCAATTCATGTTGTTCTTGGCATTCTAGAAAAATAGCGACTAATTATTCTGAAAAGACAAACGTACAAAAATATGAATGATCATTTTGTCATCCTCTCATGTTCGCAAAAGTTATATTCAATTAGAGAACAAAAATATGAATGACCAAAACATTTCTTCCTTGCCTCCAATGCGTTCATGCAATCTAAGAATTATGAATAGTCTATAGCTATAAGCAAGATAGACTTTCACAAATAGTTGTATCCAACTAAATCTTATAGTTATCGAAAAGAAACATAAAATGGCAACAAAACCACCAACTAAAATTCTTAATTTCTCCAATACTAAAGATGTTTCAGCGATTTAAAATGCCATTATGAGACTAACCTGGAATTAAACTAAATCAATGCAGCATTATGTTGCTGGAGAATCATAATTAGATGCTTGGTCATAGCTGAAAAATTTGAGAACTGAGTTTGGAACAATACGAGCACAGTTGGTGCCGCTGCCTTTAAACAGTCCACGAAATCCTTCGGTTCTCCATATGTATTTCAAACCTTGAATCATTCCATTATATTTTATACCGTGGGGATTCTGCGCCTGCATATTACAGAATTTAAAGCACATGTGATATGAGTCCACTTGCCAGCATAACCATGCATAATCCAACACGAAAGTCCTCAATAGCAAAATGCCAGCAGAACAAATAATTTAGAGAACCAACCCGTAATAATATTTTCAATTGTCCCAATGGATCAACAGCAGTGGTCAGGTCAGTGAAATTCAACATGGAAAAAATATAAAAACAGAAACTTTAAGGGTGCATGTGTAAATATGCCCGTCAATTGATGATGCTAAAACCAAATTAAAAACAAGTGATTCTTTGGGCTGTAAGCTATCTGTTCTAAAGCAATTCAAAAACCTTCATTGTGCATGCGTAATTACTGAAACGTGATAAACATGCCTTTAAGAGAAACATTGCGTTACTTCTGAGTGCCTACTAAAAAATGCATCAAATTTCATTTTAGACATTTCTAAAAAGGGAAAACTGACTTAGAAGATATTGAGGTTGAAATTTTCAAAACAGACAAGTGAGCATTATGCTTGTCATCAACTATTTATCGAATAGAGTGAATTCATATCACTATTGCAACAATTTAAAAGATCATTCATTTAAGGTTGATTTTGATTTTTGCTAGAAAGATTTATCCGTTCATAATTCTAAACTCATTTTGATCCCCGGCACAAAATCTATCATTTTTTGCCCCTTCGTCTTAACATACCGTATTTCTTGAATCACTCACTTTACAACATAATAATAAAACTTTCTTTTTATTTTTTCTTTTTCACAGAGATAATACAAATGAAATTCACTGACATATGATGAATTTCAATATTGAGTCTTGTTAAATTTGATAAAGAAATGGTTGATTTTGTTGCTATTGATAATATTGGTTTTGATTTTTTTTTGTTTAATTTCAAATTATGATATGATTGAAAGTTAATATTTGATTCAAATGGTAATTAATTAAAAAAATGAGGGAGATGTGAAAAGATGAGAGTATATTGAGATCCTAAGAGAGAAGAAAATCATATCTTCTTTTTATTAATGAAAATTATAGGAATAAAAATATCAATTATAAAGTAGGGACCGATAAGATAGATTAAAGATATCAAATTACGTTAAGTATAAAAACATAAAGAACGAATTAAAAACTTTTGAATCTCTATAAAAGATAATTCAAAAGAAAAACGAGTAAAATGTTAGCACATGGATTTGAATAGAATTACATGTATTCCGACAGTATAACTTTAGACAATACCTTTTTACTCTCTAGAAATTTATATTGTGTGCTGATTAGATGTTTAATTACTTGATTAGGCTCCCAAATCCTAATTAGCCGTCGTCACTGGGTCAAAAGTATTCAATCAATTTCATCCGCCTTTTATTGAGCAAAAGAGATTCAGCGAATCATTTCTAAATTCTTGATGTCAAAAATTTATAATTAATACCCCCGGATTCCTTTGCTTGGGATTGAAACATCGCAATCCTACGCTTGCTTCTGTGAGCCGTGATATGATACCTTTCCCCAACTCTTTATTGAAGTAAAATTTATATAATACATATGAGGATTGCTTACAATTTTATTAATCAATCTCCAAAGTCACATAATAATTTTTCCTTTTTGCAAAATGCACGCACAATCGTTAAGAAACGAGGTTATATATTATCCGCAAGAAGGAAATGGATGCATGCACGTATCCTGTGCAAGGAGACGGCAACGGCAGTCAACACTCTGCAGCGACATGATGGAGCGAGACGATGAAACTGTTTATAGCTTAGGGACGATTTTGTAATCAAGGAATTATTTGTTTATTTATTTATTTTCTATCACGCGTCCTCTGTAAACTTAGGAAATTTCTCCGATTCAAACAATGAAACTAGCTTACCATTTTGTGGTCTCAATCAACCGACAATTTGTCATTGCAGTTTACGAGGAGTAAGGCGATGATTGTGAAATAAGCTATTTTTAATATGCGAATCGAGTTACTAATTAATTAAAAATAATAGTTTATAACATTTCAACCTAAATTTTAAATGAGACCTTATCTGAAGAGTTTAAAATTACGGGTTGATCAAATCTTTCACCCTTTTAATCACTTCCACTCAGATAAAATCAAGTCGGTGCTGACAGATTATCCCATTTGCAGGGTCATTGGCGGTGTCCATTCACCTTGTCTATTGTGCCGTCGTAGTTGATCGAGAAGCATTTACGGTACAATGAACTTATACTATTAACCATGTCAAACAAGAGGAAAAAGAAAAGGAAAAAAAAATGACTGACCAATAAGAGAACGACAGTCAAACCAAGAGGGAAAATATGGCTGACCAATCAGAGAACGAGGGTCTTCTAATTTGTTTCTAGAGCCCACGATTATGATTAAGTTTGAGAAACCCGGTACAAATAATTTGGGTCATGTCATCAAAGCAACAAATATTCTTGGCAGCGCTCAAATCAATTTCCCTATAATTCGTTGACAGGGACTCTACATGCAACGAACAACGTTTTCTTGGTGATTCATAAAATCAGCATCCCAATATTTTTTTTTTTTCAAAAAATATGCTAACTGGGATTGACACAATTAGTTAATTCTTTTTTCTAAAATGGATTGACACGATTTTTATTGAAAGAAATTTATTATTAAAAATTGTTTAGTTTATATCTATTCAATTTCTTTTTTTTTTTTTGGGTTTTCGAAATGCTACTTGAAGGATACAATAGTGAAAAAAAAAATTTATAAAGCTGAGGGGAATAGTGATGCACGAGGAAATATGAGGGCAAAGTGGGTAATAATAGCTCAAATAAGTAGGAAGAAGAAGGAAGCTTTTAAATTCAAAGAAGATTTTAAATTAAAATCTCATTCCTTCAAAAGTTTGATTAGCGTAACTCAGGTAACCCCGAAATACTTAAAAAAAATGACTTTTTCAAACATGTTCATCTTCTTTATCTTCTTCCCGGTTCTTCTTACAAATAGACTTTGGCATGCCGGTTGTGTTTCATTGAATCGAATCTCGGCTTGTCAACTGGCTGTCAAAGACTGCCAAAGTCATCGATTGAATGATGAGGCTGAATTGTTGGCCCAAGCTTATCATGTGTTTATCTGTTTTGCAGCCTTCTTTACGTGAGGCTCTAACACATGAAATTTGTGTGTTTCACGTACATTTCTTATACATGGATTTCGCCGTAAAATATGAGTCAATTTTCTACCCGATTTAATCTTAACTCAAATTTTAAAAAGCGGGAATCAACTCCCCCCTTCTTTCTTTTTTACCCTTATTTTATTAAATGCAATATAATTATATTTAATAAAATAAAGTTATTATATTATATCATTTTATAAATTACATTTATTAAAAATAATAATATTAAACTTATTTAAATATAATATTATTATATTTAATTAAAAATAATAATTTATATTAATTCTAAGATAAAATTATTTAAAAATAATATTGTTATATTCATAAAGAATTAATAGTATTACTATATATTATTTTTATTTGAAAATACAATGTTATTATATTTATTTAATATGAGTATTTCATAATAATAAATATTTTATTCCAAGAAAATATTAATTCTGTAGTATATTATTGATAATAATGTTTCATTTATGTTGCTCTTATCAATAATTTTTTATTTATATAATTAAAATTAAAATTAATAAAGATTATGATTTGCACAATTAAAAATAATAATAATAATTATTATTATTAAATTATAAATATAATTTTAAAGCATTTACTCATAATACAAGATAATATAAACATATAAATTATATTATGATTACAATTTCATTCTCCTGGTATAAGTTAAAAAACCTACTCTCACTTCACACTTTCAATCTCAAGATTCTCACTCTAATTTAAAATGCAAACTTTACTTTAATACATATCGCATTATGGACTTCAATATGTTGTTTTTTTAGACTTTAAGGGTATATAAAAGTGAACAAAACGGCCATGGATTGACTAATCACCTTGTTTTTTTGAAAGTACATGACACATGGCCATAATGACGGGCAAGCAAAGCACCATCCACAATGCCTCTTGCCATTACCGTACCAGATTATAGAAGGCGGAAAAGCCTTTGATCCTATCCATTGATTTCAAAAATAATGGAGATTATAATTTATGGCGGACCTCAAACATATTACAATCATGTAGCGCAGGGTATCATAGATATGGATGATTTTTATTAATTTAGATTAAAATAGATTCACGGGTGCACGTGTGCTGAATATACGGATATACAAAGGGGAAAAAAGTATACTACTAAATTGCAAAACTACAAGTCCGTCTTCATCAATACAATTTTTATTTTTATTTTTTTTTCCGTGAAGCAATCAATCCAAAAAAAAAAAAAAGTAGAACGAGAGAAATGGCCATAAAAATATTTAATATCTGAGTCTTTTTCAAACGGAAGTGTAAAATTATTTATTTTCTGAGCTTATATAAATCAAATTAACTCTGTTTTAGATAATGCATATAATAAGCAAGACTCGAAAGCATATCCAGTAACAATGCCACACGCAAGTCCAATCTATGCTTACATTTAAAAAGCTTATAAGTTTATAAGGTCTATGCTTATATTTGAAGATTGTCCTTAGTTAATTGTTTTTGCCTTAATACAAAAAACCAGAAAAAAAATTTAACTATGGAAACACCAGTTAAAAATTAGGATATTTTTTTAATTAGAAAAATGATATATGTAACAAAAATTTGTAAAAATGAATATATATATAAATTTTTTAATGTGATGGCTGCAATATGGGTCATCTTCTAATTTTAAATTGATTTTTAATGAAAAACCTTAATTTCAATAGTTTTGGTATATGAAATCTCAGTCCATATGTTAGTGGTATTTTAATTATTATAATTTATAAATATATTATAATTTGAAATTTTCTAATCCGATGAAAACGTTCTCCATTTAACAAAGTAACATAAATTTTAATACATTAAAAACTATATTTAAAAAAAAAATTGTGGCAGCCTCATTTTAATAAAATAAGGATACCTTCAATAGTGAATTTTATATGTGTGTGTATATAAAATTAGATGCCTCTAAATATAGCTTAAAATTTTATAATTTTTATGGCACCTGAAATCTATCCATATTTTATTTGTTATGAAATTGATTCACATTCCAATCTCTAACTTTTCTCTTTTTCTAATATAAAATACATTGTACCCTTCTAATATCAACAGAGTTGAGCCATTTTAAACAATACTGAAGTAAATTATATCAATATCATTTTGTTCTCCAAAAAAAAAACACACACACACATTTTGCCCTTTGTGAAAATAGAATACAATTAATAATTGGCGGGGACAAATCAACCGAACATTCCAAGAAGCCGTATTTTTCTTTTATGAACATTTCATATAATCCAAACACTTAAAGAGAGAGAGAGAGAGAGAGAGAGAGAGAGAGAGAGAGAGAGAGAAGAGAGCAATGGCCAAAATTCATAAACCAGTATCTATTTCTTATTGACCAACCAATTTCGAAATTTGTTTTTCTGGACAAAAAAATAAATTGAATGTGTTGTTATCAATAAAACATCACGATGCCCCTATAATAAATGCAGTAGACTAGTTGTTACAGCCGTGGCGTCCAGTAGATGGCTAACGCGTTCTAGCAAGGCACAAATTTCCACCACCTTTGGTTCAATCAACGACGCCATTATTCATCGCCATTCCAATTTCCAAATCAATGCATCATGAATGGGCGCCACCATCCCCATGAAATTCTACATTGCCATGGGCTTCAGTTTCACAGTGTGTGCAATTGTTCGAAGTGTTTATGTTTTTTTTTTTAAAAAAAATTGTTTATTGTTTTTGAAAGGTTAAAAAATATCATCATCTAAATTTCTTTTTTCGAACTTAAAAGAAAAGGGAAAAGAAAAAGTAACCTAACTTCCTTTGGTTAACTGCAAAATAACTTAAATAAGGAAATTAAAACTCTTATATCAGTTAAAGGCAAACATTTATTTATATTTATAAATTTTTTGCCTTAATTTATATTTTATCATATAATTTTTAGTGAAATGAAATCATGTATTTATTAGACAAATATAGATTAATTTATTTTCTTTTAAATTAAATTACAACTCCAGCAAAGAAATTTGCTATTGGGCTGACTACGAAATCCGCCATTTGATTAGAAGAAAGGCCAAAAAGAAAAATCTAGAAAAGTAAAAGAAAAGAGCGGAAAACAATAATGCTATGAATTGCGGCATTTGAGCCTCAATGAATTGTAATGTGCCAATTTATCTACGAAATTACATCTTGTTAAACATTAATAATCAACTTAATATAATAATTACGGGTAAATTACCATTTAATTGTGACTCAGATGCTACACCAGCTAGATTTAATTATTGAGATATCCGAGAGGAGCAACTTACAGTAGGATCAAAGGGCCTTTGCTTTGTGAGACCCACGTAAAATCGGCCTTTTAGCAGCATCTTTTTCTACCTCTCTTTTTCCGTCTCACAGGAAAAACCAGATTGAGAAATCGAAGGAAGGTCAGGGTTGTCATTTACTAGACATAACAGGGGTCCAAATAATCTTTTTCTTTTTTTCTTTTTTGGGTGAAAAAGTCCTAATAATCTAGTCTTCGAATCATTGAGTGGACAAACAATCGGCAAAATCGGTATTTGGCGAAAAGTGGACGGCATGAGGTAATGCAGGACGTAAGGGGGTTCATGGACGCTTATGTGGTGAGTGCGTGTATATATACGCAGAGCCAAAGAGGGTCTTCGCGCGTCAATTCCCGTTCACCACCACCAGAGCCAAAAAGAAGCGCCATCAGGCATCAGGCATCAGGCAATTGCTTATATTATTATTAGTAATTTAATTTAGAAGGCACGCCCATCTTTACCCATCTGGCTAGCCCATCCCATCAGATTTTGGTCAATTTATTCAAGAAAAATATCAAATAGACAGCACACTCAACGCATTGAAGTCGGACTTCAGTTTGATCTTTGCTAAAAGTTTGTTATTCACTGTTATTATTATTATATGATCTTTGCTAAAAGGTCTTTAAACTTCGAGTGTATCTCCAAGCTCTGGACGTCGGTTTGATTTCGAGCTTTCAGCGCTCTTTTTCCGCAACTGCATCTATTTTTAATCGTTCAAATTGAATTACCTTTCATGAGAATCATTTTCGCACAAAATTAAAGAGAGTTGACTGAGTTGACTTTAGTTTAATAAATACTAAAACTTCAAAGCTTCATTTCCTCTTCGTCTTCAGTTTTGAAAACAATCGGCCTATGCGATTGACTCTTGGTTCAGTGATGCTTTTTTTTTTTTTTTTCTTAAACCCTCTTTTTTCCCCTCCAAATTTCAACTTTATCCATTCTCCAGCGTGAGGAGCTAATATGTGTGTGTGCGTGTGTGTGTGTGTGTGTTTTTTTTTTTTTTTTTAAGTACGTAATTAATCTCTCTGATTGGAATTTTGTTTGCTGCAGCCGAAAATGTTAGGACAGATGGAGACAGTGGATGTAGACGAATTGATAGAGGAATTCGAAACGATCACAAAGGACGCGGAGAGAATTCAAAGAGAGACTCTGAGGAAGATTTTGGAAGAAAACGCATCAGCTGAGTACTTGCAAAATCTCGGCCTCAATGGACGAACCGATCCCGAAAGTTTCAAGTCTTGTGTTCCACTTGTCACTTACGAGGACTTGGAGCCTTATATTCAGAGAATCGTAGATGGTGACATGTCACCAATCCTCACTGGCAAGCCCATTACGACCATATCACGGAGGCAAGTAATCTATATGTTCCTTTAGTCAAAGAGAGTTTTCAAATTTTTTGACAGTTTTATTAGTTTTATGAATTTTGTGTTGCTGCAGTTCTGGGACGTCTCAAGGAAAGCCCAAATTTATACCCTTTAATGATGAATTGATGCAAACCACACTGCAGATTTATCGAACTTCGTTTGCCTTTAGCAACAGGTACTTGTGTGATTTTATTTATTTATATATAATATATATTTTTAAAAAAGAATCTTAATCCTTTTCTGCTATGTTTCAAAAGTTTTGTTTTTGTTATAGTACCAAATGAGAATCTATTGCTAGATGGTAGTCAACATGATAAAGCTATATATGTTTTTAATCTAGCTTGATTGAAAAGCTTATTATCTCTTGTTGATGAGGACGGTAGTGGTATTATTTATGTGCAGAGAATTCCCAATTGGGAAAGGAAAGGCCTTACAGTTTATATACGGTAGCAAGCAATCTAAAACTAAGGGGGGTCTGAATGCTGGAACTGCTACTACAAATGTCTATAGCAGTTCAATGTTTAAAGCAGGAATGAAGGCGATTCAGTCACAATGTTGTAGCCCTGATGAAGTAATCTTTGGTCCTGATTTCCACCAATCATTATACTGCCATCTCCTATGTGGACTGATCTTCTGGGAAGAGATTCAACTTGTATCCTCAACCTTTGCCCAAAGTCTTGTTCATGCTTTTAGGACATTTGAGCTCGTTTGGGAAGAGCTGTGTGATGATATAAGGGAAGGGGTCCTTTCCAGCAGAATCACTGTCCCTTCAATCAGGGCAGCTATGTCAAAAATTCTCAAGCCAAATCCTGAATTGGCTGATTTGATCCATAAAAAGTGCTCAGGATTGAGCAATTGGCATGGGTTAATACCCGAGCTTTTTCCTAATGCGAAGTACCTGTATGGGATCATGACTGGGTCAATGGAGCATTATCTGAAAAAGTTGAGGCACTATGCTGGGGACCTTCCTCTTATAAACGCTTATTATGGCTCTTCCGAAGGGTGGATTGGAGCAAATGTCAATCCGAGTTTGCCCCCTGAGTTGGGTACATTTGCTGTGCTTCCCAATATCGGATATTTTGAGTTCATTCCTCAGAGGGTGGTGAATCTTGAGGGCCAGGTTCTTTGCATGGAGCCCAAGCCAGTGGGATTGACTGAAGTCAAAGTTGGGGAAGAGTATGAGATCATTGTCACCAATGTTGCAGGTATGAAAATGTCTTACATGAATAATTTCTTAATCGGAATTGGTAAATTAAGAATTCATGTTTCAACCAATGCAATCCAGGAACTTTGATAAATCACTAGTTAAATTGTCTATTTTGCAGTTGATTAATTGTTGATACTTGGTACCTTGAGTCGTTGTATTGGATTTGATGCCTTTGTCTATTTGCTAGTAGCCATCTAATGGGATTTTCTTTAATATAATTGCTCGCCATATGAGCATAGGGCTCCATGCATTGGCTATTGGATTACAGAGTGCACATTAACTGACCCATTTTTGTACTCATTTCTAGCTTTTATTAGGTGTTGCTGGCTCCCTAATGTTCCCTATTTAAGCTACAATTTAGGTAACAGGATCACTCTTCTCAAGAATTTCCATGTTTGGTCTGCCATAAAATTCACTACTTTATACTTCTAAAAAATAAAACTTCATACCTGGTAATTAACCACTATTTGTCTGCAGATGCAGAAGCAGTCTTCTGAAGGAGATAAGTATAATTTTGTTCAATGTATTTGCTACTGCTCTACAAGATATTATACAGAACAGTATCTTTTATGTTTGCTGTTATGTAAATTGATGGCTGTATCTTTCATTAATTCCCTGTATACTGTATTTAGCATTCATGTCAGCTTTGCTCATATATCTTCATATTTTAGTGGGTTACTTGGAAAATGTCTTCTATGAGGTTTCAAATTGTCATATTTGCTGTTTGACCAAATACATGAATAAATAATACTATCTGTACATTTAATTTATAACAATCCTCTGGATCCCAGGAGTGGGTGAACAATTGAGGTGGTGAATTTGTCTCATTGCAAAATGTTTGAGTTGGGACATGTGAATCAGACCTTGCTGTGCTCATCCATTATTTAAGAAATTACAAAGCTAATCATATTAATATTAAGTGTGATGGGACACTGAATGAGAAAATCTTGTATTTTTGTTGTTGGCAACTTAATCCTAGATCTGTAAGTAGTGCTAGTATGCAAATTTTCAAACATTTAATTTTTACTTTGTTTATTTTCCTGCACTGGAGTGGAATAATTTGCATGTAAGTACATATGTATGTGTCTAACTCTGATTGCTCTAAATTCAAAAAATTAGGTGATCCATGCTGCTGGTGTGCCGCCTTAATGTGATAAGGCTAGTATGTAGGTTTTTGGAATATGATGACAAAACATTTTGTCCTTCGAATGTTAATCTGCAGGTTTATATCGGTACCGGCTAGGAGATGTGGTGAAGGTTATGGGCTTCCATAATTCAACCCCGGAACTCAAATTTATTTGCAGGAGGAATCTATTGCTGACCATAAACATTGACAAGAACACTGAGAAGGATTTGCAGCTATCTGTCCAAGAAGCTGCCAAGCTTTTAGCTGAAGAAAAACAAGAAGTAGTTGACTTTACGAGTCATGCTGATTTTTTAACGGATCCTGGTCACTATGTGATCTTCTGGGAAATCAGTGGTGAAGTCAATGACGAGGTCTTGAAAGAATGCTGCAATTGTTTGGATCGTTCCTTTGTCGACGCAGGTTATGTCAGTGCACGCAAGGTCAATGCCATAGGGCCGCTTGAACTCCGAGTTGTTTCCAAGGGCACCTTCCAACAGATTTTAGATTATTACCTTGGATTGGGGGCTGCACTTAGTCAGTATAAAACCCCTAGGTGCGTTGGACCTACCAACAAGACCGTGTTCCAAATCTTATGTAATAACGTTGATAAGTGCTTCTTTAGTACTGCTTACGAGTAATTGTAAGAAGCTTGCAAATGTGATCATCTTTTTATAGGTATTGAAATCTGTTCTGGGTTTGTTGGTCTCTTGATCGTCAATTGTGTTTTCTACTTTCACATGTAAGACTGCCATTGGTAAGAATTAAGAAGATATGTATTATACAGGATTATACTAAAATTAAGAATTGGCTGGCTTAAGGCAATTTTGAATTGAATGAACAGGTTATGTCTTCTTTCTTTTGCATCGCACGTGGCTATTGCGTCGGTATATGAATATTGTAATGCACATCGTTACCATATATAATGATTTTAGAAGAAAATAATTTGTCAATTTCAGATTGATATATTTCTCTAGCCAGATGTTCAAACTTAAAAGATAATACTGTTTGAAAACCCAAAAAAAAAAAGAGTATCATTTGTTAATATTTGTCAATTCAGTCCACTTGGTTTTGCCATGTCATCTCCCATTTTTGCCTACAGTAATCCCATTAAATGGCATTTGGTTAATCCTTCCCTCCACTACACGTGGTGAGTGACTAGAGGAACCAATTGGGAACTTTCTCTACTAATCGCGTGAGATCTTCTACTTCATAATTGGTGATCAAATAACTACTTCATTAGATTCGTAAGATATTGGTTGATATTTGATAGTGTGAAACTTCATTTCAAAATGTGACACGTATTGTTAACTAATTTAATGTTCTTACAATGTCATACTTCTTCGTACATATAACATCTACTTTGCTAACCTCATCAATAAATATATTTAATTATAATCAAGGATGATAATAATGTAGATACAAAAGCTTTTTGTTATTATTTTTTTATCTATGAGTAGTGGTGGATTTAGAAAAAGAATTTTTGGGGCTAAATTAAATAACAATAAGAAATAAAAATTAAAAACTTGAATATAACTTATTTGATTTAACACAAGCTTTAGTTAAAATGTGACACTCATAATTTACTAATTAGAAATTAGAAATATTTTGAGATGTGGGATTTGATTTTTAAGTCAAAGTATATCTCTTGTAATTAATAAAATAATAATTTATATTTTAAAGGGTAAAGCTATTTAATAATTTGACAGGGAATATTTAAAAATATGTAATTTTTCTTTATGAAATAGAGGCTTTTTGTTTTCCATGTTCTAGAGTAGATCTACCTCTATCTACGAGGAAGTACGAGTTATAAATAAATTTACTTCTTAAAACATACGCTATTTTTCTTACCAACTAAATTAAATTAAATGCCATATAGAATCTTTTATTTGGATTACATAAAGAATTCAAATTTAGTGTTAAATAGAAAGTTTTATGATATAGTGATTAGTAGTCACTAGATTAGAAATAATATGTAACAAAACCTTCATTATACACTATTATAACTACATGCGCGGCAGGGTATTATAAAATACTCATAAGTTTTATCCAAATCCCTATAACAGTCTTTTTTCCCTTCTTTAATAGTTAAAAATCTCATTATCAAATGCTGACGTTTTCCTTTTAAAAGACACTAAAACTGAAATTTTTTTTAGGCACCAGAACTAGATATTGACTCGATGGTTAAATACTGAATAAATTTGTTATGGTGGATAGCCTGCTTTAAAAGTCACATAGCACCTAAATTGTTTAATCACGTTCTTAAAAAGCGTATACTACTTCAGTGCATTTATGACTTAAAACTAATCAGATACGGTTATGCAAACTAATTTGTCAAATCTCTAGAAATGACAATTTTATCCCCAGTTACTCACCCAATCAGTCTCCCACGCTAGTGAACAAATTAGGGTTTGCACAGTCAGTTTTGTTTTTTAAGTTGGCCAACTGAAATTAAAGACACATGGTAGAGAGAATCTCCGTAGTTGTACACAAAGAAAAATGTCTGTTTGTCGAGCTGCACCGGCAAATCGTGAAGCCAATCTTATCACACTCAGAGAAATCTCGAAGCCAATTAAGATGACAAAAAAATCAGAAATGATAGAAATTGAAGCAGAGGAAGCATCAATGGCCGTATGGGATTGTGGCAGCCCGTTATATGATTCATATGAACTGGTCTCTCTCGACCATCTCATCCAACGCCATCAAATGGTAATCCCATCTCTCGGCAGATCAAAGGGGCTCAGCTCCAAATATTACGATCAGTACGATGTACAGGGTACCAGCTCTTTAGCTGTTACCGAAGGTAATTCATCATCTTCTATAATGAGCATGTTTAGTGAATTGGTGGGCAGCAAGTTGTGGAAGAGGAAAGATAAGCAAAAGCGGTCGAAAAATTCACCCTCCAGCTTGTGTTATAGATTCGGTTTCCGGAAAAAATAGGAGCTTGTGAAATGGAACAGCAGGTGATTGCCTTAACTCATAATTATTACGGACGTTAATATATATTTGCTGATCATGATCATAATCTTAATATTATCGTCAAATGTGATCTTGGTCAGTGCTTGATATGATTCGTATGAAGGATATTTTGATTAATGATGATTTTCTTTCGATTGATCTTTTCCTGTTCTTGTAGTGCGCAGGCATGCCATTACATGACAGTGGCTTGGCTTCAAGTGGGAATAGCCAACTCACGCGGGCAAGCAAGTAAATCACGTGTGATTTTGTTTGCTAATTATGAATCACTTTCAGTGATTCTTATAAATTAATTTGTAGACAATTTGTAATAGGAATCAAGACTTTCGAAGTTGTTGCATCGAATTGCCGAGCGTAGTTGCTACTTTGCCTTTTGAGAAAATGATGTCACTTATGATGAACCGAAAATAAATATAATCAATTTGGACCATTCGTCTAGATTTTTTTTTTTTCCCCACTTGTTCCGGGAAGCTTTAAAAACTGTTAACTACTCGTTCGCTGTTAATGTGGCTCGCAATAATTCATGTCTAAGCGGTGGTAATTCACTGGATGTGCTCAGATTTGTATTAAAGTCTTGCGACAGAAGTAAAAGCTTTAATCAAGAAATAAATGTCAGTTCTTGTGGTAAGTATAACTCTTAAATAATAACTTTTGGTAAAAATAATTAAGATTTTATTGATTTTAGTTATACGAGTGTATGATGAAATTAACTTAACTTTTAAACCACAATAATAAGAATTTGTTGGGATGCTTATGAGAATATTATACTTATATTTTAAAAAGTACTTAATTTACTGATATACCATAAACTTAAATTAGGATTTTAGTTATTGGACAAGACTGTAAAACTAAAGAAAATAATTTAATCCATTTTCTATTCTTTCAACAGCCGCCCATCCCGTGCCTGCAATCGCAAGTAGTAAATCCAAGCAAAGAATAGGTATTTTGCAATAATACTCAATGCGAAGAAGAATTAAGCATCAAGTGAATTAGAATTGAAGCTCGTCTGTGGAATAAACAAACATTCCACCAAGACAGGACAAAATGATGTCTGGTTCTAAAGTACATGAAACCAACATAAGAAATCATATTCAACGAAGATTTCTATAGGCTTTTAAATTTGATTTTGGTTTTGATTTGTTACGAACTCGGATAAATTGATAGTAACTAGAGGCAATTTATTTAAACATGGCTGGATGTATTTTGTAAACAAAAAATTCAAGCAAAATTTTAAATCTAATTGTTAATTTATGAGAATAATCCCAATGAAATACTTGTTGTTTAGATGATTGGTACTAATCCACAATATTTTTGTATTAATTAGTTGGTTTGTGGGTGTACTAGTTGGTATATCAATGTGTTTAAAATAATTTAAGCCAAATTTAATATTAAGGTGGGTAAATATAATAAAATTTTAATTTTTATATTTTAATAGTGAGTTGATATATTATTTCAAAAGGTTCGAATAACCTTATATTTTGTAAACCATAGCGGCCCAATCACAATATTAGTTTTTTTTTTTAAAAAAAAACACTTATAATATTTTGTAAATGTTCTTAGTTCGTCCTATTACCGGCTGGACATACAAGTCGAGTTGAATTGTACTGAACCAAATCCAAAAGAATGTAACCTGATTGACTTGACAAATGACAAGTCACCGTTCGTATTTGGTCATCGTCTTCGTCTTCGTTGTCACTCGCCTCTCGCCAGTACTCAATCGATCATGGGCAGACTCAACGCATCGTCCTCCGTCGTCACTCATCGACAGTTGGTCACGGTCAACAATCAGTCTTCCGCTTGTCGCACGCTTGCAGCTTCCATTTAGTTGGTGTCAAAATCAATGGTATGTGACTGCATTGCACAAATTTTGTACTTGTACGCGCTCACTGGAGTCCTTTCGTTGTGAGATTGCTCATGGAGTGATGGTAATGCGATAGACTTGCATTTTACGCCGCATGGTATGTTGATTTTGTCATCTTTTTGTTCTCTCTGTACTCATGATGAGTAGACTCAATTATTTATCAGTTACTCAAATAATTCATACTAATGTCTCTACTGATATTAAGATTTTTTTTTTAACTAAAAAATGTTATACAAATGAGCAAATTCTTAGTTGTTCATATTTGACTTAGAATGCTGTTTTCTTTATTGCTTGTAATTGAATTTTCTGTTTTAGAGACTTTAACCCGGCTTGGATTTTTTGCAAGTTTGAGATTGGGTAAACTAATGAAATAAGTAGCTTATGCTGTATGGATGAAATAAATTATTAATTGAAAAAGTAGCTTGTGTTTGGCAAATTATATTATTTATTGTAGCTATGAATTTAAAAAATAGAATACATGAGGTTGATAAATTTAATTACGAAAATATTGTCTATTAGATAATGACTAAAATAGACACAAGTTTAAATTACCTTTTATTTTTAGAGTATGTTTAATAAATTATTTAGATATACCTTTTTTTCCCTTAAATATGTAAAATTATATTAAAAAGCTTAATTAAGAAAATTCTAAAGAACTTCATAATCTATTACATAAAATATGATAAAAATTTATAATTAAACATAATTGAAATAAAATAAAAAATAATACGTATCATATTTCCATTAAATTTTTTGTAATAAAATTTCTCAAATTATAATAATATTATGATATCTAATAATTTTTATATTAAAATATATGAATAAATAAGATATAATTATTTTTTTATTAAAATATTAAGATTATAATAAAAATTTTAAAAAGATATGAAAGTTCTTTTATCCGTTTGACTTAATTTAAGCCCTTTTTTTTTCTCCCTAGATTTTGTTAATTTAAATTTGTCCTACCCCGAGACTGCAGGCCAATTTGTTGTAAGCCGAAATTGCAACCCAAACCAATTTTCAATCCAAACTGCAATTTCACTTAAAATTATAGTTCGAACCAGAATATCTATTCAACATACAAATCAGAGGGGTTCTAAAAGAACTTTGGGCGGGTGTCGGAAGCTGCCCTAATTATTCTGGTGACAAACGTCAGCCCCAGAGACGAGGTTTGTATGGGCCTCTCAAATGAAGTATCCGCAATTTTTGCCCAAGTAAGTATTAGCTCAATGGATTTTTCTGTATGCCGCAAGCCAGCATGTTAGTTCTGACTCTCAGGTATCCAACGTGGAGCTTTTGGTCACAAGGAGTCTTCCCTAATCTCCATTAGTCTATTTTTTGCAAATATATAAAAATGGGTATGTGCTGCGTACTCTCTCTGGAGTCTGGAATCTTATGTACGTAATACGTAGAGGTACTCAAGTTGAAGCCAGCACATCATGTAAAATAAAATACTTGGAGCAGCCAAAATATAATACAAGTCAATTACTTCACGGTTTTAGAATCTTCAGTCCTTACCGGCTCATACTTGCGAATTTTTTAATTTCTAATGCCAAATAAGGACTCGCATATACGAGTAAATTAAAAATCAGTCTAGCAATATGAATTGGAGAGCACATAATTGACTTTCAATTGAAAATTCTTTATGTGTCAATTGAAAATTCTTTATGTGTCACTTTAAAAACATCCCTAAGCAATCCCTCTACGACTTGCGATTGACTCATAAATATTTCTTCCTGATTAACTCGGCATCTCGACCGGTTGTCTGTACGTTTAGTACGATTTAGACATAAACAAAATCAATGTGCAATTCTAAATATACATTGCCATTTTTGTCAACTCTGCTTTTATTATTATTGTTATTTTTTTTTTAAAGTTTTTATCTAATAGCAACTAGTTCCTTGGTATTACTAAAATTCAATCAACATCTGATGAGATATATATAGTTTGATATCGCATTGACAAAGTCAACGCGTTACGTTTATCAAAATCAATGCATCGATCATCATCATGGATTTGTAATGGGACTTAATTTTCAGATTTATTTATTTATTTTTGGGAAGCATGCTCAAAATTTGTCTAATATTTCTGAAGTAATGGCCAAGAAAAAACGACAGCTAACAACGAATAAGTCAACTGAATGGTTGGCCTACAGAAGAAATCCTGTCAGCTTCAAAATTGTAGCAATTTCAATCCGTCGGTGACGGAGTTAATTGCACAAACACTAATATCACAAGAGTTAGGCGGTGCATTAGCATTAAGTTAACACGTCGATTCGAAAACATAAAAATTTCAGTGCGGTCAAAGAACCACCAAAATTAAAAAAAAAAAAAGAAAAAGAAAGAAGAGGCGTTCAATTGATCATTCAGTGGCGCAGGCAGCAGCAAAAGGGATACGGGGTCGATGACTTGATGTTTGATGTGTGAGAGTTAAAAAGGGGAAGTAATAAATAAAGAAATGAGAAAGCAGGGACTACAGGGGAAATTAGTGTGTGGTGTGGAGCAGCGAATCACATAGAGACTGGTCATAACTCATAACTCGTAACTGAGCTGTCAGTCTGGTCATTATTTTTTTCTTCTTTTCTTTTTCTATACGGCTTTCCCTTCTTTTCACAACGGCCAAAACTCGGCTTTTCTCTCTCTAGTCGCTAGCAATAATCCAGTAAAAGCAATATTACGGAATTCATCGACTAAAGCTAAAGCAAAAGATTTCAGATACAATAACAAAACATAAGATTCAAAAAAAAAAAAAATTAAAGAATATCAATAAAAACCCGTTTGCCACTTTTTTTTTTCTTTTTATTGTTAGGGATAATAACATGTACGTACCTTGATCTTTTATAAAAACACAATCAAAGACACAATTTGCTTTTTCATACCACCTAGCCCCCAGTCGTGCCGGCCCTTTCGAATTTTAATTCATATGAAACTAATAATTTTGCTATTTACTGCTGCATCCCCAAAATTTCTGAAACAAAAAGTCTTAAGACAACTGAGTTTTACATATTTCATTTTTATTTATTAAACCACCCATTTAATTTATTTGGTTGGGAAGAGATAACGATTAAATAATTAATTTCACCTACAACTTTAGAACATAATTTGAGCCCAATGATTGCTCAGCACAGCATGATAGGGGCCTGCCTGCGTCAAAAAGTTAGAAAGTATGTCTTCGATTTTTTGTGCGTGCGTGTGTGTGTATATATCTTAAATTGAAGGACCTTGATGTTATTAGACCATCCCGGTTTTGGAAGGCGCGGCGAGTCAGTCAACGGCCATTTCAGGGGAATGGAAAAAGTAAAATTAGTAAATATGTCCATGAGAGAACAGTCTGTCGATTCACTTTACTCTTTTCAAGTTCGGACAGTCGTTGATTCCCAACAAGTACTGATGGTATTCAAACGACATCGTTGAACCAAATTGTTCAGTAGACGTCGCCGTTTTGGCTTGTATCTTCCTTTTCCTTTTGATTTCCTAATTAGCGCATACAATACCCCAAAACATTGGACAGCGATCCCCGATACGGCCCTCCCCTACTCCCTCTCCCTCTCTCTCTTAACCAAACACAACAGAGTACAAACTCAGATTTCTCAGAACACAAACAACTATCCTGAAACAGAATTTCAGTTCAGTTTAGTTTTTTTTTTAAACAAATATTCTGGGTTTTTGCTTACGTGTCCCACTTAATTGTCTGCTATTTGCTTCGGCGACCTCACCACTCACAAACGTTTCATTTCTTTGTTTGGCTCCTGAGAGAACTGAAGAAAAGAAAAAGAAAAGGATTCTCCGCGCTTTCTCTTCAATTTTTTCTTTTAACTATTTCAGCATTCAGCTTAAAATAAAAAAAAAAAAACAATCACACTTAGTTGATCTCAGCCACCAAATATTCTCCAAGTAGCATTTCTTTCTTTCAAATTGAACTTGACAGTGATGGGTTTGTTTGATTGTTTGTGCTTGTGTAACTTGTATCGTTGGAGGGTTTATTAATTTTTTTTTAAATTTTTGTTTTTTTTATTGTTGTTTACGGAGTCGTCGTTTACTATTGAGAAGATATTTATTGTCTGTTGCGAAAATGGCCGAGTCAACCAAATTAAGGTTGGTTAGGTGCCCAAAGTGCGAAAATCTCCTTCCTGAACTTGAAGATTACTCGGTCTATCAGTGTGGTGGTTGCGGTGCTGTTCTTCGAGGTTAGCTTTCTAATTCTTGCAGTTGCTTTTATCATTTCAATTCACCACTCGACACGTTGTTTTGTTCATGATTCATGGCGTTCTTTTTCCTTGTTTAATAAGCTGCTAATTTCCTCCCATTTGGACTATATTATTAACGAACAATCAGTTGATTAGCTAGTACAGCAAAAATACGTGTTCAATTTTGTTGCTTGTTTTCTGTTTTCTTTGCTTGCTGCCTAAAGAAGCATTAGTCTTGTTGATATTTCGCACAAAAGATTGTCAGCCCTATATCTGAGAGTATGATCTTCTGTTCTCAGCGAAAAATAAGAAGAGGGAAGCAGACACTTCGTCTGAGAAGTCTGAAGAAGAGAGGGTTGGAGAAGTTTCCGTGAAATCACATAATTCTTTGGAAAAGGGAATAGCAGACTTGAGTGATGCTTCTGATACAGATAAGTCAAATCCTAGCTCTTTGAGCCGTGATCAAAGGGGTTTGGAGAAGAAGAATGAGGATGGGTTTGTTGAGGGATGCACAAATCAATCAAAGGGTTCAAGTGAGAAATGGGTTGTTGAGAATGGTCTTGATGTGAAAGAAGCTGGCAGAGATGAGAAATTTGTTGTTGAGAATGGTGTTGATGTGAAAGAAGTGGGCAGAGATGAAGTAGCTAATGAAACAGGAAGAGAAGATAGGGATTTGAATTCCAAAATTGGATATATCGGTGGTTCTCGACGATCAGGACGGATGTCAGATTGGCGAAGTGTGGAGAGAGACGAGGTGGACAGGTTTCCTAGAAGTTCAAGAGCTGATGCTGGAGGAGTAAGGTGTTCAACTTTGAATTATTCTGATGAGGGCCCATCAAATCACCATTCCGATTCTTCTTGTGGTCATACGGATCCATTAAGGAATGGTATTGCCCTAGATGGGGTTAATCGAGTTCAGTACCATGAACAAGATCGAGCTGAACTTTTGAGGAAGCTAGATGAGCTTAAGGAACAGCTTAGTCGGTCTTGTGATGTGGTCGATAAACCAAAGGAGAAAGTTCCACTTGATGGGAGGATTGCTCCTCCAGATCCGTATGTTGGTTCTGATTCTTGGCTTCCACATGGTTCTTTGGGATCAGATAGGGCTTCAATGTCATCTTTTGGGCCTGATAAACATGTTGCACGACCTTCTTATTTCAATCATTGCCCTGAACTATTTCCTTATAAAAATGGTAATGAAATGCCTATGCATGGTTTACATCCTGGAATGCATAAATCAAATCATGTTCCTTCTTATGGGGATCCCTTTGGATCCCAGGTGCTTAGAAGAGCTCCACCCCAGTTACCCCGTCAATACCAGCAACCATCTCATCCGTACTTTTCTGGACAATATATCGATCCGAATCATGATCTATTTGAGTCATACCAGCAAAATTCGATGTTTCACCAGCCTTCTTGCTCTTGTTGCTATTGTTATGACAAACATCATCGAGTTTCTGCTCTGCCTCAATCCTCTGCTTTTAACAACAGGACAAACAACGCAATGTTGTGCCATCATGAAAATCCACGGGCCTTTGTTCCACGAGTTCATAATCATAGTGCTGCTGTTCCTCCACTAAATTCCTACGGTCCACAAGCACACACAAGATGGCCAAGTGACATAAACTCTGAAATGGGTAGTTTTGTTCGTTGCTGCCCTCGAAGGGTTGTGTTAACCAGCAGTGGCCGCCATTGCCGTCCAATAGCTGGCGGTGCCCCATTTGTGGTATGCAACAATTGCTTTATGCTGCTGCAACTGCCCAAGAGGACTAAGCTTATGGCTAAAGACCAAAATATATTTCAGTGTGGGACCTGTTCTACAGTGATTGGTTTTGATATGATCAACAAAAAACTTATTCTTTCTGCTCAAGCCGAAACCAAAGGAATCTCTACAGAGGTTAATGGTGGCTCTAATGGGGCAATGAAGGATTATACTTCGCATTCCCTTGGCCGGTTGCACAGGGTTAATGCAAATTTCTCTTCTGATGATTATGATAATTCTGGTTATGACTTTCAGGCAATGGATAGAGAGTCTGCTCCATCAACAGACCAATTCCTGGACTCTGGCAAGCCTGCAGAGATGCACAGCCTTTGTTCATCAACTCCCAGTGCCTCTGAGGATGAACATAGTCCAGAAGTTTTAATGACTCCAAGCGAGGTCATACACTCTACTCAACAGCCAACTAAAACCACCCAATCTACACCTCCACAGGGGTCGCCTCTTCAGGAACATTTTGATTACTCTTCCAGTAATCATGGGGTGAACCGATTTGGGAAAGGAAGCCGAAGTAGCCGCTCAGATCAAGAGAAGGTGATTCCAAATAAGGTTACCACCCGCCAAAATTCATTAAAAGAGGCATCACTGGCGACTGAGATGGAGGTATCCTTGAATGAGTATTCTAGTGCTGGGATGTCTCAAGATTCAGGGGATGCTTCTAGAGAAGATGATCTGCCAAAGAACCACAAAACAAGTGAGTCATTTTTTGCAAACATTATCAAGAAGAGCTTCAAAGATTTATCCAGATCTAATCAAACCCAAGAGCGTGGCAAAAGTAATGTTTCAGTCAATGGGCAGTTCGTTCCAGATCGTTTGGTTAAGAAGGCTGAGAAGTTGGCAGGACCAATTCATCCCGGTCAATATTGGTAATTCACGCAAACATGCTATAAATAATTCTCCCTAAGTGGCATGCTATAAATTATATTTATCTTTAATAAGTAGGTTTTATTTCCTGTGTGATGGACCTATGTCTTTGACTGTGACATACATTGATCCAAGTTAAATTTCACAAATTCAGCCTTTTGAACAATGTTTTATTTGGGGAAACTGAAGACATTTTTTTCAATAATAAAATTATTTATTTATTTATTTTTGTGAGCTCATGGATTGAGCAGTTTACTCTGTGCTATTTCTGTTCCATTAATGGCTATTTTGCTCACTGTCTGAACCAGGTATGATTCCAGAGGTGGATTTTGGGGTGTCATGGGTGGGCCTTGTCTTGGCATAATTCCTGTAAGTTCAGCTTACTCTAATATTAATATGTATGTATTACTGTTTGGTTATCTTTAGTCCCTCACTTATTGTCGTTTCTCTGCAGCCATTCATTGAAGAGCTAAACTACCCCATGCCAGAGAACTGTGCTGGTGGAAATACTGGTGTTTTTGTGAATGGAAGAGAACTTCACCAGAAAGACTTGGATTTGCTTGCAAGCAGAGGACTTCCAACTGCCCGGGATAGATCCTACGTCATTGAGATATCTGGGAGAGTCTTCGATGAGGATACTGAAGAAGAACTAGACAGTCTCGGCAAGCTTGCACCAACGTAAGAGCCAGTTTTCAGCTCCTTATTAGTAAATTATGCAATTATTTGTTTTAGCGCAGTCAATGAATTTTGGATAGCTGCATTATATTTATATGAAGGACTAACGTCAAATTTTGAGCAGAGTTGAGAAGGTAAAGCATGGATTTGGGATGAAAGTTCCACGAGTGGCTGCTTAGTGGAATTTGGAAGACTACGGGGATCCAATGTTGATTTAGGAGATATCGAGCGGTCACATTTAGAGTAACCTGGAGGACGAGTCTAGTGCTGGAATATGAGATGCTGGAAGCTGGGTGTTTGCTCAATATATATAGATTTATTGTGAAATTTTAATGCTTGACCCATTTTAGGGTATTCGGTTGTTGTTGTTGCACTGCACATTCAAAATGGTTAGTGTGCTAAATTTTTGCCTGTGTATGTCAAGTTTGTAATTTTTTGCAGGCATGCTCATGGTTGCTTGTATGGCTTGTCATTCTCATTTTAAGTATTATATAATATGCTTAATTGGCCTTCTTCTAAGAAATATTCAGCTTATAAAATGTTTTAGATTGATTTTCAATTTATACTACACAGCGCTTTGGTCGGGACTATGGTTTGTCATGGATTTGGGATTCCCGGCAGCCAGCAGAAGAAGGTCCGAATATCTCTGAGGTTGGATTGTATCCCCATTGGGATACCGAACAGAAGGAAGCACAAGAACTTGCTTTTTTTATGGGGGCCCAGTATTTCTTTGTTTCGGGTCCCCAAGAGTTTTGAGTGGGCCTCCTTGGTGGGCTCAAGTCGTTCAGAACGAATGGAATAGACAGTACATCAAAATTCCAAAATATTATTGAAACGGCATCGGAAATGGCATGCTCTTCTTGTAAATCTAAACTAAGCTAATGGTTACTCTGGTAATTTACCACCTCGAGATGTCAATTACGTGATTTATTCGAAATTCTTAAACTTTTTTTTTTTTCGAAATGCTTAAACTTAATCATGCGGGTCAATTTGCACGTGCGAGCCGTCAGTCCCTTGATATGTTTGTCCAATTATCTGAAAGAAAACCGAAGCTTGTTTTGAGTGGGTCCATCTGTACCTTCCTGCGAAAATAAAATGAAGCCAGGTAATTAAGGGATTCGTCTGCAGGCCCAGTGGCCGGGGCAGAAAATAGCTGTTGTGTTCTCATACTAAGTTGACATCGGCCCAACAACTTAGTATAATCACAAGAACTTTAAATAATATTTATTGATTAGATATAATGCAATGGAATCAGTCCACAATAAAATGCAATAAAGAAAAATGCAAAAGAATGCAAATGGATTCCAAACATGATGGCTGCATTTCATTTAATTGTTGAGAAAGATAGATGATTAGTCATGAGTGAGTGATGTAATGGGTAACCTAAGCGGTCCACAGATGAAGTGGCCAGTAACCAAAGCTGTAGTAATGGAGTCCTTGACTCCCTGCCAATTGTTGTTATAAGTTACAGCGAGTACATTAACGTAGCACGTGATGATTGCTAAGTTATAATATAATGCAAATTTTTAACTGTTCAATCATAATTTGGCATACTAAACCAAAATTCTATATTATAATATCTATCAGCATTACAGAAATTAGATCTGAGGCATAAGGATGAGAGCAGGCCATGCGGAACAGATGCAGATTTGTTTAATGCCAACTTGGAGACTGGAGCTAAAGCATCGGGCAACAAACAAATTATATTATCTCTCATGTTTCAGAATCCGGACACGTATTCTTTCCGCTAATATATATGTTCCCTGTATATTGTACTGCCCCTTTTTTGTCCTCTTGTTTCATTTTTCTAATTTTCTTTTGGGATAGTGTGGCTCAATAGTTAGGAGCCTGCCCTTACTGATAAACCATTTTCTTTTTCAATAATATGTGCATTACAGCATCAGTATGTTAATTTTCTTATAGATATGGGATTAGATACCCGATCCCAAAAATCTGAATTACGTCAAGCTGTTGATTTGAGAAGTACAAAAGAAAAGCTTCAACATGAAGCTGAATTTATGTTTCCTGGAAATTTACCAATAAGCTCCCAAGAATCAAACATTAATTATTAATTGTTAAGCATGATATGACAACAGAAACAGACGACACTCCTTTGTCATTAGCAAAATCTTCAATTTAATCACACAGTTTATCTACCTAATGAATCAATCATTAATCAGCCTCAACATTTCTTGCTTTAACAGCGTTTGGGTTGTTGCGAGGAACACTTGTTTCTCCCTCCTCTCTCTCTCTCGCTCTCTCTCATTCTCTCACTCTCTAGTCTAAAACAGAGATTTTATTGGTGTCTCAGGTTATACGCCAAATGGTAAAAGAAATGAGGTTTGATTCGAACCCATTATCACCTCATAAAACCAAACACAATCATGTCTTTGTAAAAATTGCAGTCTCGTTTGTGTTACTGGGCCTGGCTTTTCGCCTCTTCGCTTCGGATTCAATTAGATTTGCATCTGTTAATTTTGAATCACAACAGACTCCGACACATGTTGCAGAGGCCAACACTGGTCCTCCTGTGCCTTCACCGCCAATCCTAAAACCCCTTTCTGCTGATTTTCACCCAAATGAGACCCATATATCATCAAATCAAGGTTAGTTTTTTCATCTTTTTTTGGGAACAAAGTTATGTGTGTGTGTGTGTGAACAAGAAAATTGCAAATAAAAAATTAGGAAATGGGCGCGTACTTTTGCTCTAAATGGAGGGAAATTTACGCACTCTCTTCCATTTTTTCTGTTTGTTTATGCAATTTCATTTGTTATCAGCTTTTTTCTTTTCTTTATTTTTAGTTTCTAAATTCAGAGTAACGATTTGCATTGCGCATGAATTTTTTTAGTTCTTAAACGTGAAAATGTTTCCCATACTCTGGTTCTGATTTAATTGAGATATATAAAATGTGGTTTCAGGAAAATGTGATTTGTTCACGGGAGAATGGATCCCGGAGCAATCTGGTCCGATTTACAGCAATGTTACTTGTCAAGCGATTGAAGATCATCAGAATTGTATGAGAAATGGGAGGCCTGATTCTGGCTACCTGTACTGGAGGTGGAATCCGAGGGACTGCGAATTGCCCAGGTTTAATCCTGAGAAATTTCTTGATTTTATGAGGAATAAATGGTGGGCCTTTATCGGTGACTCTATTTCTCGTAACCATGTCCAGTCATTGCTTTGCATTCTCAATCAGGTAAACGTTCATTTTTCAGAAATTGCAACAAAAGTTTGGCAAATTGTTTACTATACGAATTCCTTTGCTTCTTTTTTTGACTCACATAACTGTTGACAGTACATGTACATCCACTTCCTGCCTGTGAAAGCTGAGACGATAATTATTTATTTGTTTTTTTTTTTTTCGTTGGCAAATGTACTCAAACAAAAGGAGATTCCTCAATTTAAGCGATCAAAATTCTTATAATCAATCTCCTTTGACACAGAAGTTTTGTTTTTTTTTTAATTATTTTAGAACAAACATTATTTGGGAATAGAAAATATTAAATGCTGTTGTGCCATCTCTTGAAATTAGCTCCCATACCACCGTGAGATTTGAACTTTAGGGCATTGCCAAATTAGGTGCCCAAGAGTTAAGGGGTCCTAAGGCGGGTCTCCCATGTTGGTTTATCTTCTTTGCGGCTTTCTCAGTTGGAGATTCTTAATCTCATTATGTTATGAGGGCCACTTTTATTGTCAGCCAACTGCTTTTGTAAAGAATTATCCAGACCTATCCAAGCTGGCACCAACCAGCCATGACAAGTATCTCTTTGTTTCAATTTTCATGTTCTTTTTTTTTTTTTTCAGAACAGTGATTGCTGTTTGATAAAAAATTTCTGGCTTGTTATCACTGTAATTATTGCACTTTTCTTTCCTTTTCTTTTCTTTTTTTTTTCCTTTTCAATAGTAATTTGATTCTTGTTGTAAATAATTGTTTTCGATTCATATGAAGAAACGTAGTTGTCAAGTTACGTGTAAAAGTAGATTGCTATTAAATTTTAAAAATGGTGGCAGACAGGTTGTGAATCTTCAGATATAAGACCCACATCCAGACCCCACGCATAACCCACAGCGACTTAAAGTTATGCATCACAACCTGAAGCTGAGAAGTTAATCTAGAGTTGTTGTGTTTTGTTCTGTTGCATTGTAATCTGCCAGTTAAAAGTTTTAGTCTTGTTATTATTTACTGCATATCAGTTATTATGTCCCACTCCTGCAGGTGGAACAAGCTGTCGAGGTTTACCATGATGAGGAATATAAATCCAAAAGATGGCAGTTCCCCTCTTACAACTTTACTCTTTCAGTTGTTTGGACCCCATTCCTTTTAAAGGCTGAAGTTTTTGAAGACATTAACGGAGTTTCCTCATCAGAAATCCAGCTGTATCTTGATAAACTTGATACCAAATGGACAGAACAATACAAGAACTTTGATTATGTGGTGATTGCTGGTGGGAAATGGTTTCTCAAAACAGCCATATATTATGAGAACAACACAGTAAAAGGCTGTCATTACTGTCCTGGAAAGAATTTAACAGAGTTGGGATTTGACTATGCATATAGGAAAGCACTCCAGCTAGTTCTTAGCTTTGTCACTAGATTGGACCAGAAGGCATTTGTCTTCCTTAGAACAACAACACCCGACCACTTCGAGAATGGAGAATGGTTCAGTGGAGGGACTTGTAATAGGGGCGTACCCTTCAAAGAAGGTGAGGTAGAAATGAGAGACATAGATGGTATAATGCGTGATATTGAATTGGAGGAATTTGGTAAGGCTGCAGGTGTAGCAGCTGAGAAGGGAGTGAGTTTGAAATTATTAGATACGACTGGGCTTTCATTACTGAGGCCTGATGGGCACCCAGGGCCGTACCGTCAATTCCAGCCATTTGCCAAGGATGAGAATGCTAAAGTTCAGAATGATTGTCTACATTGGTGCTTGCCTGGGCCAATTGACTCCTGGAATGATTTGGTGATGGAGATGATGGTTGATGGAATCCTGGATGATTAATAATTTATTAAGCTTTTGCTTGTCTGGGGTATGACCGTGCTCGCTGGAGGCAACATTGGCGCCAGAACCCCTCTATGGGGTATGCTGTTTTACTCGGGAGTTCTTTTGTTCTTAAAGTTACAGGGAGGCCCTACGACTACAAAATTAGCTAGGGTTGGAAG
Source organism: Aegle marmelos (assembly GCA_030449875.1). Lineage (NCBI taxonomy): Eukaryota > Viridiplantae > Streptophyta > Magnoliopsida > Sapindales > Rutaceae > Aegle > Aegle marmelos. Next base: position 2,763,909 of record JASUUL010000115.1, read on the forward strand.
CACAATTACTTGCGAATCAAAACAAAAATTATGTAATTATCTAAGTTTATTACAATTTAAAGTTCATTAGCCATGTTATCAAATTTTCCGGGAAATGTAATATGTTTCCACATCGATTCAGCCGTTCTAGACACAGTCAATTAACAAGTATTAACAAAACATGATGCTCCTCTAGCCTAACAGAGATCCCTGGTATATTGCAACTGTCCCCTCAAAAGTGACGATTCTGCAGGCTTCGTTAAATGCCTAATGATGCTCTTTGTAATTACCGTCAAATACAGTGCCAAACCCGAATTCGCTGCCGTTGAAGCTTACCAACCATTCTGCTATTGTATCTGCTATTTCATAGACAGATGAGAACAACGAAACACTCTCCATATTGTAGTTAGCAACTGTCTGCACAACCAAATTATAGGGATTAATATCGACTGTGAAAGATCCATCTTGATTACTCACTTAAGTTTTCATAAGTTTGGAAATGTGTTCCCTAAAATCTGTCTGCTGCAAGAAGGCATTGACATAAATTTGCATGGCAGACCAACTAGTACAGGCAAAATAATCTTACCAGCCAAAAGCTAGAAACCTCCTTGAACATTGAAATCTCACATTCATGACTTGTGTGCAAAGAGTATAGCCTCAATTTTGAAATTCAACTTTCAAAACCCTGGAATTGGTTTATTAAAGGGTCCAATGTCATTATTTCAACATTTCTTAAACTAAAAATTCATAATCCAACCAGCAAGTTAAATATTTTGCTCCAAAATACATGACAAAACGAGACATCACACAGATTTGGAACCACATCCACCATGCAACTATTCATTCCCCGCACAACCTCTTCATTCTACTTGGTTGATGATGCATCTGACTTCTTCTGCTCCTGTTTGACAAACGGCTCCTGGGATAAATGAAGACATTGACCAGATATTAGATAGGGCAGAATCCTTATGACAATATTAAGTAGCTTTTCAATATAGTTCAGCCATAATAATAATAGTCCACAGAGATCAAAGCAGGACTTTGTGGGAATGAAACTGAATAAATAAACAAACAAACAATACTCAGAGCTTACATATTATTCAAATTCATTATATCAAAGTTGGATTACAGTTTTTTTATATGATTAACGAACACAGTTCTAATGCAGCAAAACTGGGAAGATGACAAGAATGGAAGCCTAATCAGCACCAAAAATTAACTGAATAGAATAGTGACATCCACAAAAACCTTGAATGACTTCTCTAATTAGATCACCAATTCTGACAATGGTCACAATTATATTCCGTGGCATCATGAATCATGAAATTGCTAATTGAATTCCTTTCTAGCAAAATGACCGCATAACCAAGTTTATCGTCAACCAAATGAAAACCTGAGAACAAATAATTAACAAATAAATGGTTTAAAAATTACAATTAACATGTCTTTCTCTTTTTTAAAAAAAATAATAATTAATGGTTTACTATATTGGATCAATAATTGTACAATTCATTAACTCAAAATTAACAATTCAATACAAAGGCTCCAAATATCACTAGATTGCAAATAACCCAGTTCGTTAAAAACACTCACCGATAAATAGAAATACCCATAAATAGATCTTAAAGCTAGGGTTTAAAACAGGGGAAAAGAACATACGTTGTCGACGAAGGCGTAGGTGGAGACAACTATGGCGCCCACGATTCCGCCCAAGATGGTCACTGGACCCGTTAGCAGACTCCACTTACGGTATATCATCTTTGTTCTTCGACACTAACAATCCCAGGCTTCTTCTTCCTTCTACGGAGCTCCAAGGATTAACTTGACTCACATGTCATTCCAAATGCCTTAAAAACAGATCCGGCTCGGGTTGTCATTGAACGGTTGGTGATATTTAAGTTAACCCGCAATTTATCTCACTAGCCCCACTATCAATTAATATTATTTATTCTATAATTATTTTTATTAAAAAATAAAAAATAAATATTTTTCCTTTTTACCGTACTCTGAATAGATTATTTCTTTCATTTTTTTCAATCAATTCATAATTTAAATAAAAAACTAACTACTAATTAAATCCTAAATTAAAATTAAATAAAATTTTAAATTATCACGTAAAGTAAAATTAATATCATTAATAATAATAAAATCTATTATTTTTTATAAAATTTAACAAGAACTTAATGTTAAAGTCATGGTATGTTGGTAAAGGTGATGGTTGATGGTTAAAAAAAAGAATGATAAATTTAAACTTGCTGTTCATGAATACAGGTGACTGGGTGATGTTTAACTATGGGAAAAGAAAAGAAAATAAAATTAAAAAAAAATTGATAAGGGTGATTCTGAATAAATTAAAAAACCGAGGGCTAATATGAAATATCATACTCTTATTAAACTCGACATGGGCTTTTCTGTTGGACTAGGGTCATTGACTCCGAGAACGGCCCAATATATTTTATCGGGCATGGGGTGCAGAAAGATCACAATCGTCGTTCAGAAGCACATTCAGTCAAATTACATAGATATTCCAATATGGTTTGTTAGTTAAAGAACTTTTAGTCGACTCAATGTCACTCTCTTTTGTCCCTTGAGGCTTTCAATTCATTTGGCTACCCCTGAGAAAATTGATCTCAATGAAAATAATCCAAAAGCTATCTGTGAGGAAGAAGAAATTTTTAAGAAAAAAATTATCTCAATCATGGAACTCGACAAGTCAGTCACTAATCTTAAATATAATGTTTGAGCTGCCGATTAGAGAGGGGCAACATGACTGTTAGCGGATGTTTATGATAAAATTAAAAAAAAAAAAGGGAGCACAATTTTTGGTCCGAGGAGACGAGATTGAGAATTTGAGACGGGGTCACAAACAAACAAAACTCACTGATCGATGAACGTTGCACTGTTGACTTCAAAGACGAACGAACACGCTGGGGGTCCAGCTGTCTTGCAACTTGACCCTACACTTGGGGATCTAAAGTAATTAATTACCAAAGCTCTCAGCTTCCAAGGACGCCATCCTGTTGTTTGAACTTTTAATCTGATAGGAGAAGAAGTATCTAGCAGACCAATTTTATACTTACTATTTTTTCTACATCGGATTGAATTTGATATCGATCATGGCACAGGTGAAACACCATGTAGCTTGCATGCCGAGTCCAGGGATGGGTCACCTCATCCCACTTGTTGAATTAGCTAAACAACTTGTTCTTCGCCATGATCTTTCAGTCGCCTTTCTAGTTCCCACAATCGGGCCACCCTCAAAGGCCATAACCTCCGTTCTCCAAGGCCTGCCCGAGCATATCAACTACGTTCTTCTTCCTCCGGTTAATTTCGAGGAAGGCGTGAAAGCTGAAATCCAAATCGACCTCGCAATTAAGCGCTCTCTTTCTTCAGTTCGGGATGTTTTCAGGTCATTAGTTGCAAGTACACACCTTATGGCTGTGGTCGTCGACATCTTCGGCGCAGATGTTTTTGATGTTGCCAGGGAATTTAATGTTCCGTCGTATCTATATTGCTTAACGAATGCTCTGTCTTTGTCGTTGGTGTATCACATGCCAAAGCTTGATGAGGTGATCTCTTGTGACGTCAAAGACATCCAGGAACCCCTTAAGTTACCGGGCTTCACCATCCCTATTCACGGAAGAGATTTTCCAGACCCGCTGCAAGACCGGAAAAACGACACCTACAGATTCATGATACAGCTACCAAAACGGTACAGTTTAGCTGAAGGTATCCTGATAAATACCTTCAAGGAATTGGAACCGGGAGTTATCAAAGCTTTGCAGGAGGAGCCCAGCATGCCGTCCATTTATCCGGTCGGCCCAATCATTCGAACCGTTTCCAGCGGTGAATTAGTTGATGGTTCTGAGTCTGATCAGTATATGTGTATCAGATGGCTGGATAATCAGGCAAGCGGCTCTGTCTTGTTTGTCTCTTTTGGTAGTGGCGGCACTCTCTCATCCGACCAACTCAAGGAATTGGCCCTAGGCTTGGAATTGAGTGAGCAAAAATTTTTGTGGGTCGTTAGAAGTCCTGATGATAAGTCTGCCAGTGCGTCATTTTTTGACGTCCATGGCAAACCAGACCCACTTAGTTTTTTACCAGCTGGGTTCTTGGATAGGACCAAAGATCAAGGGCTTCTGGTCCCATCTTGGGCACCCCAAGTTGAGGTGTTGGGCCATCCCTCAACTGGTGGGTTTCTAACACACTGTGGTTGGAATTCGACACTTGAGAGTATTTTGCATGGCGTGCCTTTAATAGCTTGGCCACTCTATGCGGAGCAGCGGTTGAATGCCGTAATTTTGTCGGAGGGTTTAAATGTTGCATTGAGACCATCTGAAGACGAGAATGGTCTAGTCAGAAGAGAGGAGATTGCTAAGGTTATCAAAGGTCTAATGCAAGGGGAGGAAGGGGTAATCATTCGCGATAGAATGAACAGGCTTAAAGATGCCGCTGCTGCGGCGGTAAGTGATGGAGGATCTTCAGCAAACACACTCTCTCAATTGGTCCACAAGTGGAAGAATCAAAACTGAATAGCGTCCATAAGTAATTGTGGTTGTTTTGTTTCATTTATGTTTCTTTCTTTTTCCTTTCCGTTGTTACTTCTCCTTACCAAACTTTCTTTTGCTAATATAAATTAAATAACAAGTTTTCGACACTTGAGCTGAAGCAATATAGTTAAAGTTGTGTAACAGTAATCAAACGAACAAAACTGCGCCCATCATACTATAGTTTATATTTTGTTCGGTAACATTAATGTTCCCAAATTTGAACGAAATTAAAAACAAAAGTTGACAAGAGGTGGTCCATAGAAAGTTTGCCAATGTATTCCATGAACAGTAATTAAACTCTTTTATCTCCATTTTTAGTTATCAATGATGTATCAGTAGCACTCTGCTGTACGCAGGCAAGGCAACACAAAATTGACTTTGACTCATCAGCTGAGTCATATCCACGGTGCCAAAGCCCCAGAGAGCACCGATCGTTGAGTTTGCCACAAAACTCGTCCTTCCAATATGAATTCAAAATAAAAAATCTGCCCTTGAGATTCTTCCTCAAGACATAAACTTATATTCTCTTCTAACTCCAATTTCTTTCTTTTGATGATCACCTGCCTTCTCAAGACACGAGATTCCAATTCCAAAACAAGCTTTACCCTCGCAATCACTCTCTCGCTGTCTTCCTTTATTCGTGATGCGATCCAGATCATAATCCAAGCGTCCATGGGCCAAGGCGTTAGTTGAGGAGGGTCATCAACAAAATCGCTTTCTGACTTGGTCCGAAAGTGGACGTAATCACAAAAACGATTTAATTAATTAACAATTTTGCCTTGTTTATTCTTGTCCACTACTTGTGTTGATCCAAGTTTTCCTGTACAACAACTCCCTTTGTTTTCTTTTTATCAAATTAAATGTCAAACAATCATTCATGGAGGTTGATTATGTGATTAACTTCTGTTCATGTAGTCAGATGAATTGGTGATGAAACTTGGGAGTTTGAAAATGTGGTGCCAATGAAGCCAATGGGCAGGTGTGAGACACTGAATTTAAGAGGGGTGTGGGTTTGAACTGACATCACACAACAGTCAATAATGTATAAGGTTTATTTGAATCGAACGATCTACAAGAATCGTTGACTCTTCAATGTAAATGCATGCCTGTCAATGCAATTCACTGCTCTGCTCTTCAATCAGCCCCCAATTGCGATAGGAGATTGAAAATGTTGTAATGGTCTATTGCAAAACGATAGAGGGGCAAGGTTCGAGATCGAGAGCAGCACGAGCAAACCGGAGGATGCTGTAACCAAGGCTGCCGATGATGATGAGGGAATCGTCCAGAACCCACTGAATTGGTGCTCCAGTTGTCAAGACCATCAAATTAGTTAGTTTAATCGCACGTTCACCCATCACTAAGGGAAATTGGAATAGTTGTAATTGTAATCAAACTAAAATATGTATTTAAACTTTAAAAATTAAAGCCAAAATTGAAATGTACTGTATTATCTTATCATTCATATATTCGCTTTATCTTAAATGAATTATTAATAAATACCTTTATTGTATGAACAACAACAATAATTATCATCATCATTATTACTATTTAATTTATTATTATTATTGTTGTTGTTGTTAATCCCTACACTAATAATAACCATAACAATAATAACCATAACAATTACCATCATCACCATCAACGTCATCGACGATTGGTGACGATAGCAAAAAGATTGAAGATTCAGAGGTGGTCCGTTTGCCATATGATCGACTATTGCTATTGCTGGTTTGACATTTTCGGAGAGATGAATGAGCGGCTAATGATGGATGACTGTTGCTCGTGTTGGACAAAGGCTAGCCACGCAGTTGTAACAAGTGCAATGCGAGATCTTCGGAGAAAGTAGCCGATGCCGTTTGGGAATTAGGCTTTTATATTTTCAATTTTTTAACATTTTAATTAGGGATAATATAAGTATTTTAAAAATTTAGTAGGAATAAAATGAGAAATCTTGATAATGGAATTTGAAAATATCAAACATTTTAAAAAATTAACTAAATAAATGTGGTAAATATATTATTGGGAAATAGAGAGAAACATTAAGTCTCTTATGATTTAAATGAAAAGCTTATTATAACTAATTAGACTATTAAAAAAAATTAGATTAAGCTTTTAAAGTGGATCCGAGTTGTAGGATCTCACCATTAGATTATCTTGGCTGTCATTATGATATCATCAACGCCATCATTGTTAATTTCAGCAAAATTTCCTTGGAAGTGCCTAAACTCTACATACAATCCGCCAACCATAATTCTAATTACATCATCCCACCATCATAACCTCATTGAACAAAAAGGGCAACAGAACTTAGATTTTCTGAATTATTTCAGAAATTTAAGGCAAATTGAAGTGCTTGAATTGCGCTTAGATCCCACACCTTTCAGGAAATAATCATTTGTTGTATGATTAGATATATTTCTTACAAAAAATACATACATATTTTTTCGTAAAGAATCTCAAACTAATTATTAATCCTTAAATTCGAGTGAAAAGTCAAATAAAACTACTTAAAAATTGTTAGATCAAACTCCTTAGAGCAAATTAAATGCCAATTACCAACATTATTTTTGTTCATAACAATTATAGTTTAATAATAATACAAGGTTGCATGGGCTCTTGTTTGTTACGTATACGTAGCGAAGCTTCCTTCAACATTATTTTCGTGATACACGTGTTAACGAAAGTCAGGCTAAGCGATTTACTAATTAATGCATAGATATAGTTAAAATGTATTTATGAGAAATGAACTCAATTATTGACTTATCGTAATTCAAATTAAGAAGTGAGGCTTCCAACTAATTAGAAATTTTGGGTAGCTACATTATACTAGAGGCCCGTGATAGATCAGTTCATACAGAGACCTTCTAAATAGATAATGTCAAAATGACATTCAGTCATGATTTAAATAAAATTTTTTCTCGTACCTGCTGTCTAAAGGAAAGACGAATCATCGTAAGCGACGATGAGCGGCGCAACAAGCCTGAGGCCGAAAACGCCCAACCGACAAATCCAGACCGTCCATGCACAAAGGAAAAATTAGTGTGTGGACAAATTAAAAAGGTGAAGGGTGCTGGTAGTAGAGAAAACAAAGGAAAAGGTAATCATAAACATATCAATTAGATGGGATGGGAAAAGTATCCACGTAAAAAATAAGAAGGAAGGAGAAAAAAAAATGAAAAAACACTAATCGACAGAATTAATGTCTGTTAATTAGATGTTATATATGTTAATTATGAATTACTTTTAAAAATAAATAGTTTAAAGTTTATATACATATACGTAAGAAGAAGAAAAAAGTTAGTGCAAGGAGAGAAAACTATTAATATTGTTACCTTTGATGAGGATGCTAAATTTAAATAATATTGACAACATAAGCATTACGTTGCACTGACATCACCGGACATGGCACACTTGGAGTTGGCTAGAAAATTATTGTCTTCTAGAAATCCTGAGCCATCAAAATTTAACAAGATGAATTGTCAAACAGTAGGGGAGAGCATCGGCCATAAATAATTGGACAATTGCCAACGAATGAAGAAGAAGAAGAAGGCGGCATCAATCAATAACAAGTTAGTAACAATTAAACAAGCCAACCAACACCCTCACAGAATTAAAATTTCCCCACTTATTTAAACCCACCCTATCTTCATCTTTTCGCTCCACACACACAAAACTAACAAGATTTATCTCACCAGCACCAATACCATGGAACAAACACTACAAGCGCAAGCAGCACCCCATATAGCCCTATTACCGAGCCCGGGTATGGGTCACCTCATCCCACTCATCGAGTTTGCAAAGCGACTCGTTCACCGTCATCATTTTCTCGTCACTTTTTTTATCCCCACAGACGGCCCTCCCTCTAAAGCTCAGAAATCTGCCCTTGAGTCTCTCCCTAGTTCCATAAACTCCGTCTTTCTTCCTGTTTCATTAAACGACGTCGCAGAAGATGCAAGAGCCGAGACTGTTATTTCTCTCACCGTCTTACGCTCTTTAGCCAGTCTTCGCCAAGAGTTGAAGTCGCTTGTAGCCAAGGCTACAGTTGCAGCCTTGGTTGTTGATCTTTTTGGCACCGACGCTTTTGATGTCGCTCGGGAATTTAACATTTCTCCCTACATTTTTTTCCCTTCCACGGCTATGTGTTTGTCTTTGTTTCTTCATCTTGAAAAGCTTGACCAAATGGTTCCATCCGATTGCGAGTACAGAGACATGTCTGAACCCGTTCGGATACCCGGGTGCATACCCGTCCACGGCAGATATTTGCTCGACCCGGTTCAAGACCGGAAGAATGAGGCCTATAGATGGGTCCTCCATCATGCAAAAAGGTATAAGCTGGCTGAGGGTATTATGGTAAACAGCTTCATGGAGCTGGAAGGAGGAGCTCTAAAGGCCTTACAACATCAGGATGAGCCCGGCAAACCTCCAGTTTATCCGGTCGGACCGCTCGTGAAAACGGGCTCGAGTGCTGAGTCTAAGAACGAGGAATGTTTGAAGTGGCTAGACGATCAGCCACTCGGGTCGGTTATATTTGTCTCTTTTGGCAGTGGTGGGACCCTCTCTGATGAACAGTTGAATGAATTGGCCTTGGGGTTGGAGATGAGTGAACAAAGATTCTTGTGGGTCGTGAGAAGCCCCAACAATGTTGCTAATTCCACGTTTTTTAGTGTGAACAGTCATAAGGACCCTTTTGATTTTTTGCCAAAAGGGTTCTTGGATAGGACCAAGGGGCGCGGGCTGTTGGTTCCGTCATGGGCACCCCAGGCACAAGTGCTGAGCCACGTCTCCACCGGAGGGTTCCTATGTCACTGTGGCTGGAACTCTGTACTTGAAAGTGTAGTCAATGGGGTGCCGCTCATAGCTTGGCCACTTTATGCTGAGCAAAAGATGAATGCCGTGATACTCACTGAGGACGTTCATTTGGCTTTGCGACCAAAAGCTAATGACAATGGGATTGTGGGAAGAGATGAAATTGCTAAAGTTGTCAAAGCTCTAATGGAAGGTGAACAAGGTAAAGAGGTTCGTAATAAAATGAAACATTTGAAAGATGCGGCCGCCGCGGTGCTGAGTGAAAATGGATCTTCTACCAAAGCCCTGTCTCAGTTGGCTTCCAAGTGGAACAACAACAAAGGCAGAACATGCAGTTTGCAGGTTTAAATTCAACATTAGAATTTCCTCCATAGAATTTAGAATTATTAATCTCTGGGCTTTCTTTTTATTTTTTTTTTAACTTGTTTAATCTAATTTGCCTGCCGGTTGTACGCTCTAGCCTCTAGCAATGGGTCGTGTGTGCTTCCTTTCTCTGATACATTGCCGTTTCAATGTATATATAAATTCAATAAATAATAATACAGCAATCACTTTATGTGGATTCTGGAATATGATGGCATGGCTCAGCTTAACACTAAAAATCAATTGAAGTAGGTAGAATAGCGAATAGGCGTGAGGGTTGAGGCCACGATACAGCGCATAATTTTATTTTTTATTTTTATTTTTTAAAAAAAGAGAGTGGGCCCAGTGGCAGTGGCTAAGAAATTTTGTATCAGTGAAAGTCATGGCCGATGAGCAGCACTCGGCCCGAAATGAGGAAAGGAGGTGGACATCAAGAGAAGTCCAGACCACTAGACATATATCTTTTCATGCAATGTGAAAACTACGCAAAATTTTGGGAGAAAAAAAAAAAATCAGATTACATTATTTTAACATAGTTCGCATTCAATCGCCAGAATTTTTTTTTTAAAAAAAAAACCTATTTATTTCTAAATAATCAACTTTTTTAAAAAATAAATAAATGAACGAGATTTTGTTTTAAAGTTTTAATTCGAAAGTTTAAATGGAAACCGTGTGTAGATCAAAGACACATCTTCTCGAATGGAATTTTTAATTTTTCTATTTATGTAATATCGTTTTCGTTTATAAATAATACATAAATTAGAATAAATACAAAATAAGAATTTTTCAATTTGAATTTGTGTTTCATTTATTAAAGTACTTAATTTATCTAATTAGTACGTATTAATAAAAGTGTTTTAAGAAAAAAGAGTTATATTGTAAAATCGTAGTGTCACCGGATTTTATGCAAATTGTATGAGGTAAATTGTAGCTAGCAATTTCATTAAAGAAAAAATTAGTTATCTCCCACTTTTATGAGTGAGGCTTTTTTAAAAATAGAACTTTTGACAATTGTCAATTAAAAAAAAAATTCTTCCAAACTATTAGATTGTTTAAGCTTTTAGTAATGCAGTTAAAAATAATATTTTTAAAATCCAAAAATTATATTTAAAGTGCGACCAAATAACACGGCAAATTTTTAACAGAGACTTGGAGACTTGTAAAAAAGAATGTTTGCCTCTAGACAAACCGTACAAAACTCATCGAGTTGGGGATTGTGAAAACATGAAGCCACTGCGGTTAACAAATTTTCGAAACAAAACGCAAAGAAGAATAACAAATGATTTAGTCGCAGGCATTTCTCAGAATATCTTGAACTAACATTCAAAACCTCTATTTTATTTAATATTCTGTTGACCGGAATACTTCGATGACTTTATCGTTCCAAGATGCATATATATTTAATTTATTCAGAAAGAAATTAAATTGTTGTGTGTTGACGATTGATCATTGAAGCGCTTCAACTCGGGAACTTTTCCCTATGATAAAGTAACTCCGGATTATTTTATAACCAGGAAATTAAGATTAACCCAGACCCCCAAAAAAAGAAAAAGAGGAGTTGCAGATAAGCCTGTCGCCTCCCAATAATTACTTGATGATAATGCGAGAAATATGGTTGCCCAAAATATAAGGCGGGTGGGGTGGTGCGGTCAGCAGATCAGGAAAAGCTTGATGGCAATATCACAACAACAACCACCCAATAGGCCGGGGCTCTCATCGATTTCATGACAAATGTTCCTTCCACGAAATGCTTACCCAATCGTTGCGTCACTAACCACTTTTGTACGTAGGGCGTCGAGTATCACATGTGATCTTTTTTGTTTGCACTTTTAAGGCGACAAAGATATATATAAATTAATAAACCTCGAGTGGCAATCCTTTGCCTTACTTTATTAGTCATCCGCAAAGTGTCAAGCACACGTTCCAATCCATGTACGTGTGTAGTAGACTCTATTTGGTCCATTCGATTTGATGGAAAATAACCGACTAGCATACGTATACGCTCGCATGTCGCCGGTGCCTGTTCACGTGTATGTAACTGCGAATTTGAGCCGATACATTCACTTGACACAGCATCTTCAATCCTGCGACTGATTGATTGATTACCTACCATTCTTAATTATCATGTCTTCCAGCCCCACCTGTATTATTTTACAAAACCTCAACCAATCCATTAATTGTCCCCGCTAATTTGTCTACTAATGGCTCCAAAATTCCGTGGCACGCGAAGAACAAGGTCCTCTCCGGATTTAAGTGAATTTTTTAAAGCTTATTCTTATGGGTGTTCACGTAGCAATATATTGATAAAATTTATTTATTTATTAATTATCGATCAACACTTAAGTTACGTAATCAGCATTATCTAAACAGACTTTTTGTTCTTATAAAGACCGAGTCAATTTTAATTCTTTGTTATGAAAAATCTCATTTTGGTACATAGCCCCCGCATGGATGAGGATGACAGCAATTACCCTCTCGCGCTTTCTGTATGAATCCGTCCTAAGAAACACTAGCAAATGAGAAAAAAATTACTTCATCTCTAAAAGAGTGTTTAAATAAAATTTTATTTTTTATTTAAAAAGTCATATCAGTATTAAACACTTCAAAAAATATATTAATTTAAATTTTTTAAATAAAATTTATTTTTTACTCTTCAATATTAAAAAATAAAATTTTTCATCTTTTATTAATATTTTATTATTATTTATTAAAAAATACAAGTATTATAATTATAATTTATATTTTTATAATGAATTAAATTTAATTAAAAGAAAGATTTGATTAAAATAATATTAATTTATTTTAATTTAATAAATTTTTTTTAAAAAAATATATTTTTTTATTCACCTACTTCTCACATTAATAAATAAATTAAAATTAAAAAAATAAAATTTAAATAATCTTTTATAAATGTTTTAATGAATGATTCTTCGAGGAGGAGCCGTCAAAGAGAGCATCACCCATCAAAGACGCCAAAGAAGTCAAGTCATGTCATCATTCCATCTAGAAGAAGACGTTCAACTTTTTAATCTTTTTTATTTTATTTTATTTTTCTGCTTTAAATTAGTTAGCCGGTTCAAATATTTCCAGTTGCTGCGTAATCAGAACGATATAATTTCACGGCTCGCAAGGGTCAAAAGGTGCGAATAATTGTAATGCGGCCCATCCAACTCTTTATTAAAAACAATTCCCTTATCTCCCACGTATGTGTCCAGCTTAGCTTAGCTTTTAGTTTTTTAAATCTAATTCCCACCTCATGGTTTTCTTCTGGACTTATCTAATTAAATCATAATTTGAACTAGGCTACTCTTTAAGTTGGTCATCTAATTCTCTTTAGTTTATTATTAAGTGGCCATTATTAATATTCATATAGATTGACTAGTGACACAGACACCCACCTCGTCAAATAAAATTAAAATTGAAAAATAAAAGCCCAACACTTGCTAATGGTCTAGAAACAACTCCGTATCCAAAATCAAGTTTTCTCTGATGGCGATACGATAGTTCAAGCTGGTGGCGGCAAATATCTTATTATCCTTCCCCTACGTATTTCATTTGTTCGTATTAAAAAAAAAAGTCATTCAATAGCAAAGAAAATTAATCTTATACTTAACGAGTCTTATGGAAAACAATTTCATTCACAAAAAATTAATCCTAGGAACCCACAAAGTAAAGAAAGCCCATCTTGTCCACGCAAAGGAGTTTTTGGATCATAAGGCCGAAACTATTCTTTAGAACATACGTTACTCCGTGGCCACGGCTACTCTGCCTTGGGGATCAGAATTTGTCTGGTTTCGTAACTCTCTAGAATTGCAGTTCTTCAAGGACTAAAAAATTCGATTTTTTTTTGTTTTTTTTTTGGGTTTGGAAATAAAGAAATCTAGATAAAATGAAGCTGACCGCGACAACAATAGATAAATAAAAGGGTAAATTAATGATTCTCCATTAATCAATTGCTTAATCATTTAATTTTAATCAATTTCACCCATTGAAAAGAGTTAAATTGATAATATAATAACAAACTCTCGTACAAATTGGTTCAGCATTAATTCATTAGTTAAAAAAATATATAAAATAATAAAAATAGATTATGTAGATTAAGATATTTTTAATCCAACTAATTAAATTATATCTAATCGTTTTGTACAAAAAAAAATTATATAAAAATTTATAACTATATTATTACTCTAAATTTAAAGGTGTAAATGTAAAAGTAAATATGATTTTAGGGGTTGCTTTTCCAAGAAAGATGGATTCGGACACGGTTCATATTCGTAATTAAACAAGAGATTTATTCTTCAACCTGAAGATGCTTTGCTTCCACATCTTCGTCCTGCAAAACCAATATCACTGGAAAAAGCATGCTCTGCTTGTTAATCAGATTGGATAAAAAGCAAACCTGCAGACAGAAATTAATAAGTTCCATCACCGAACACACCCACTTGTACGACTGCTAAACCCTTGTATCCATGTTGATCACTGTGTTATATTACATGGGCTTGTAGGTCTATCAAGTGATCTGTCATAGTCCAATTGTGCCCAATTAATCATAGGATTCTTATTATCATCATTTATACATGGGCTAGGACGAGGATCACAATGCCTTGAATTGCTGAATGGATCATAATTGCATCAACTGGAGTAAACTAAGATTAGGACAGATTTGAGCTCTTAACAAGTGCAGTGAATATTGCAGACAAATAGATTTTCAATGGAGAAGAGCAAGAACAACTGCAAGGCTTGTGTTACTGGATGTGAAGGTCTAATCGGCTCTTGGCATGTAATAACCTTTTACACCTAGAAGGCAAGGATATGCAAATACTGTCCAACATGTAACTTTGAGAAATTTTGGTTATCTCTCTCTCGTGTACATAATGAGATGAGGCCGATTGCATGCTCAAAATTAGATCCAAATTCTAATTACATGTTTGAATTTCAACACTGCTGAGGATAAGTTGGAAGTTGACCTTGTACACAGCTTCCCTGCTGAGATACATGTTCCAGGTAAGTTTCAGAATCCAATCCGAGCATGTAATTTTGTTTTTCCACAAGCAATATTGCCTCTTCAATTCATTACCCTTCTTCCAATCACATCAAAATTTAGATGTCGAACAGTTCAAAGACATATATAACTGACGCCAGCATTGGAGCTGCCAAGGGCATTGCAGACTTTTGTGCTAGATCAGGGACCGTGATATACACCTACCACTCAGGCGGTACTGGTTTTATGAGACAGCTCACCTCTTGATCACCACCATCCAACTGCTTACTTCAATGATTTTCTAAGGGTAACTAAACATAAGTTTCTTGTTGTCCGCTTAAACCCATAAATTAAGCAGAGGCCAATTCAATTAAATTGAGAATTCTGTCCTGTCCCCAGAGATATATGTCTATGCATGTTGCAGAGCCTAAAATCTTACTGCTAGCAGAAAGAGAAATATTGAGAAAGCTTGGTCTTGTAGCTGGAGATACCAATACACCTTAAGAGTATATTGGTACAGTTACATATCAACAAAAGCATCGGTCTACGTTTTTCTACAAATGCAGCAATTGCCCATTACTACCAACAGAATTACCCATAATTTAATTTTAATTGGGTTTCAGGATTAGGACGCAACCAAGTTTATGGAACAGGGTAATTTTGTGCAGAAAATATGGTTTCAAGATGATATCAGATGTACTCAGCTACAACTATTTTATGTACCAATAAATATTCTCTCTCAAAACATCAAATACCACCTTATCTTTCCGTTACTAGAAAGAGAAAGTTTGGGCTTCAATCTAAATATATATAAATAACATTATTAGAATTAAAGTCATGACACTACTGCGTTTAATAAGTATTCGAAAGAAATTTCCAAGCCTCAAATGGTATTGCTGTATCAAGGCTCACACTACTAGTACTGGCTGGCTTTTAGTGTAGCCTTGAACTCGCATATTTTGAGGTGTTGAGTAGCCAGACAAAGCATAATAAGAAATAGAAAACTGGTCTTTCGCTTGAACTACTGATGTCGTCATAATCTTCAACAGGTTCAATCATCAGAAGTCGCTCTTAATTGCAATTCCAGTTTTCATCACAATACCAACATAAACCCTTTGCCGTGTGCACTCTTTGAAGCCTCTGCTTGTGCTGAGGTTGCATGAGCCATGGAGTATTGTCGTAAATCAGAAATTCCCTGCTGTCGTTTCTGCTTACGAGCTAAGTGTAGAGGCATAATGCCACGTTGTTAATACCCTTGGGATTTAACTGAAAATCGAACTGCAATTAGAAACTAAATTGATCACTTCGGGGTGATCAGCCTCCAATTTTGCCAAAGGCTGAAATTTTTATTGACGGCTAGTCTTCACGTCATTATAATTTGTACCAGCCTTAAGCTGTACTAGAAAAGGGAAAGAAAATCCTAAATTACAGACAAGTAGAAAGGATCCTAAACTAATGTAAGAAAGATATATAATAGAAAATCAAGGAATTCCTTATGGTAGTAGGAATAGAAAAGGATGGGTTTTCTAATAATGAAAGATTCAAACAATTCAGTTTCAGTTTTACGGCCATGGTACAAATGAAGCCGATGAGGGAGCTTACCTGAAAATTGAAAGGCTTGATCTTTCGAGCTAAGGTTAAACTGAAAGGTTGAGAGCGAAGCTTGGGGGTAGCTAGCCAGGCTTGGCATTGAGCACACGAGAGAATGCGGGGTATGTTTATTTTTTATTTTTAACATTTCTGTGCTTATACTTCAAAAATTATTAATGTTTCATTTGCCGCTAAATGTTAGGGTTCGCCCAAATCTCAAGCCAAAGATGTTAATTAGACAAGTCCTCATGTGCTAGTTTGGTTTGATTATAGAAAATTTCATCTCTAGCACTTTCTTAATTTGTAAATAGTTTAGAGCTCTCTTCGTTAGATTGTTGTAGCACGTGAATACTCTAAGCATTTGTATATATAAGTCCCTTGGGTATTGCTAGAATTGGGAGTTTTCATGAAGTTATGAGAATTTTTTAGATAAAAAAAAGACTTTAAAACTAGGCAAGCCTCTTTATAAATCTGCTTGAGCACTTAGTATTTGAAATAAGTAAAATAAACTGAGTTATAAACAACTTAAAGTATTGGTGTCTAAGCTTTCTTGTACACACACATACTCTCGTAGAATAATACAAATTCTCCTTAATTCAGTTGTTCTTTAATTTTTTCGCACTCATTCTCACTTAATTGATAAGCTCAAAACTCGATAATTTTTAAACAAGAGTTGTCTAAATATCATATGGTGTGACATATAAAATAATTATCCATGATATAATATTTTGAAAGATAATAAGTATTAGAGTAAATATTAGGTTGGACAATATTTGGTTTAAGAAAAGTAATTTTACGATTTATATGTAATAAAAAAATAACTTAATAAAATATACTAATATTACACTAACAATCTTAAGTCCATAAATTCATAAATAGCAAACAACGTAATAACATTTAACAAATTAATATAATAAAGTCCATCATAAAATAACTTACGTAGTCCACAAATTCATTACAAATTTCAAATTCACAACAACAAATTAAAAAAACAATCACATATGAAAAAAAAATCAAAATTTCATTGTCAATTTGTCATCGGCATCCATCATTTCTTGATTCCTCAACATATTTTCTAATAATATTAGAACTTCACACAATTTATTAGCACAAATCCGCACCTGCGTCCATATTATCTGCATTATCACTTGTATTAACCAAGATAAAATCTTCATTTAATTTCTAATTTTCCCTCTAAGCCATTTGATTTTTCGGTTTGGTTCGATTTTCTAACTCAATTAAACAAATGAATCATCATTGAATTTGTTGTTATTTGCGGGTATATAATATTCCATCCACAAACAATACCGTAGATTTGTAATGTGTGCGAATATATTAACTCTGTAATTGGATCGTTTAAACCTAAAAATCTTTTTTTTTTTTTCAAGCATTAGAGATGTCCACAGCAGCGATGTAGCTTATCAGTCAGAAAATTTTACACAAGACAAATAATAGTGACTAGATTAAAAAAACAGTGGAGAGAAGAGAAGAAAACAGGGGATAAGTCAAATTTATATAATTTCCAAAATCAACTAACAAGTCAAGAAAACTCCGTTGGCCAGCTCCAAAATAAATGTCGACTTTCTTATCTTATTATACAATTGATTTGAGCATACGCTCACTAGGGTCTCAAAGAGCAACATCTATCCCATATTTATTTAATAACCTAGAAGCAATCCAAGTCGTCAAACTGGAAATTTGGGTCGAAATCTTCCTTAGCAAGCGAGAAATCAAAGTCCCCAAATGGTGAATTGATGACTGACGTTGGAGTTGAAATTCTCTCAGCCTTGAGATCAGAGTCCGGTGTTCGCATATCGTAGCCTAGTCCAAAGTTGGCCACGTGGGACGGTGACATTGAGAAGTAGTTGGATTCTGATGTTGCCGGTGAAATAAACGTTGGCGAAAAACTACCCATGAAATTGTTGTCCATCATACCATCCAAAAATAAGTTGTCTTCAACATTAGTATTTTCATGTCCAATTGGTTCATGTGAAAAAGAAAATGGAGGAAAGATGCTCTCTCCGGCGTCCAAGTCCTCAGTCTTAACTCTAAGCTCTGTTCCAAAGTTAAGCATCACCCCATTTGCTTCTTTTGGCTTTTCTTCACTCTCTTTTTGTTGATTGCAGCAATGATTCTCTTGATCAATGGACACTTGCTTTGTTGATGAAGTCGAAGCCAATGCTGCTGAATGAGAGTTTCGGCTGCACGTATGTCTCCCCCGATAGGTCACTTCAAACATTGAAGGGTCGGCGTCGGATCTTTGAACTTGTTTAGTTGCTAAACAACCTCGGGCATGACGATGAGTGCACCTGTAATACCCTCTGCAGATTTGGGGATTTTGTATTCAGAGAAAGTGTCAACATACATAGCCAATAAAGTTTGAAATTTAAAAAGAGGCAAGACATAGACACACGAGGAGAATTTGTACGAGAGACAAAAACACAAAAGTCCAGAGAAAGGTAAAAAACCGTGCTTGTTGCAACTGGAAATTTGTGCATGCGGGCAAAAAGACACTCAGCATCAGAAAAGTGGGAAATAATAATTGAATCTAAGCCTGTCCAGTGTTCTTAAAATAAAATTTAAGAACTAGTTTTGGGGGCCCCCAAGGCAACGGCCCAAGGCTTGATATTTGGGGTTAGACCGGTGGGTAGCCTACAGCTGCCCACATAACGGGATATGAAATTAAAGGAATGGACCCCATATAAAAGGATCAAAAGGACGACATGAACAGCTTAGCCTGCTGATCAAATTCGACAGATGCATGAACCCAGAAAGCAGCCATAAAACCAAAACCTAAGTTGAATGCTTTGTCAGAACTTCATACAAATGAAGCTGTAATTAGGTTCTCTGGATAAAGTTCAAGTACCATGTGAATAAATATACACATATTTTTTAAAAACTGTATATTATAATTAAAAATTTACTGAGACTAATCTAAATCAATACTACTGTGACACAACTTCAAATTTTACGTTCACTAATTTGAATGGATAAAATTATCAACTCCGGAAACATCCGCTCTACCCAATTATATAATAATAATAAAATATATGCATGTAAAATAGCTCTCGGGCTGTAATTAATTTTATTTAATTTTTTTAAAGAAAAGGGAAGGCGAAAACTGAAAAGCAAAGGGGTTTTGTCCTTTTTCGATTTGTGAGCTTCTTCACTTCTCCGGTTTGTATGATACCTCGTCACAGATAAACAAATAGATAGGTGTTGTGAGGCAGTGGCACAAGCAAAAAGCCTTTTTGCACATTTAGATAAGAAAGAAAGACTTTGAGTGATTTAAAGGTGGGCTTTAATTTTTATCATAAGCTCACGTGTATGTAATATATTCGTTTCAATCACGCCAGATTTCAGACAAAAGCCAACAAGATATTTAAAGAAAACAAAGGCTAAGTTACAGTGACATAATAATGAAATCCGTACAAATTGTGTGTATGGCGCTTGATGTAACTTAGGGATTCCTTTAAAGAAAGAAATGGTAAAGCTGTAACTGAGGGATTCCTTTAAAGAAATGGTAATAGAAGTGGTGAAGCTACCTTGGAAACTTATGACCCAGAATGTCTTTCTGGCCATATTTTCTCCAGCAATGACCATCATCAAGAGTCCCTTCCAATGCTGTCCCCGAGGTAACCCTTGCTTGTTCAGTCCACCGGGGCATTGTCTTTCTAAAATTAATTAATACACAAAACCAAACAAGCCAATCAGATGGAATTAAATGCAATTATTATAATTACTTAATTATGTGTACATAAAGCTAATAAGGTTAGAAAAATTAATGTGCACAAAATTTTAATTATTACCTCTTCTTGGAGACGACATCTTTACAATAATCTTGATCAGAAGCATCGCTTCTTGGGCTAGTAGCTGTGTTGGGAAAAGAACATGGTGATTCAACTATGGTGATGTCGAGCTTATTAGACTGGAGAGAATGACTATAATTTAGCATTGAAAGCGCTTTCTCATAAGAAGAAAGAATCTCTTGTACTAAGAATTCGCGAGTTTCTGGAGAGGAAGATGGATGCAGATGATTCCTAAGCTGCTCAGCTAGCTCTTTCCCTTGTGCTAGCTCAGTGATCAGAATGCTTTGATCCCTATCCATCGTCGTCCTTTTCATATCTAAACAAAACTACTTCACTAGCTACCAATTGATGAAACACAAAGTACCGGAATCCGTACGAGTACGAGTAGAGAGATCACTTGCTAGTTCAATTCATACGAGAAAAAGAACCAAAATGTGAGCTAGGATGCGACCAAAACCACACTAAATCTTGAATTTTATTTTGTTTGGTCGCGAAAGTGCTCTAGTAATCTAGACCATGCGAATTGTTTACTTGAAGGAAGAAGATTCAGAAAAGGGGAAAAGGGCTTTTTGCAGGGAACAAGAGTCGAAGCTGAGGAGGAAGAATAGAGAACATTGGAGAGAAATGAGAAGGAAGAGAGATCAAGTTTTGACTGAGTTGTGTTTTTGATTTCCGAAATGAACTACTTCGTTTCTGGTCGTTCTATACATATCCACGGAGAGAGATGAACGAGGTGCCTCCTTTTAATATTGAATACTCAACACCAGTGAGCGAGAGAAGGTCCAAAATCCAAATATCTAATGCTGACCAATTCAACCCCTTCTCTCTCTCTCTCTCTCTGTCCCCCTCCCTTTTTATTCTTTAGTGTATGAATCACTGATTGAAGTTGAAGAATATAACGAGGAAGAAAAGTGAAAAGAAAAAACTAAAATAAAATTATTGAGATAAAAGAAAGTGAGTGACGTGGAAGCTGGAACCAAGAAATAAGAATCTTCAAAGCTTGTTCCGCGTTGCCTCTCGCTCGCTTTCCTTGGTTTTGTTTCGCTGTGGATCAAGATTAGGATGACGAAGGCTGACGGCGTTGGATTCACACACTTGCTTACGTCGATGTTGTGGATTGCTCCATGTGACTCACGGTGCACCAATATTTTTTCACGCATGTAACGCGAACTCATTTTTATATCACTATTATATTCTATAAATGAGTTCAACTCATTAAATCTTTTTTTTCGTACACATGATTAGGGAATCTGTGCCCTAATTTTTATCGACATCGTCCGGTTTGTTGGGGGTGTACGTGGCGGTTGTTTATAAACGGTCTACAATTTTTATCCACCTTGAAGAGTTGAACCGGCCACGTTAGCAAAATTCGCCCACTTACAGACCCATTTTGATAAATAAACTTTTTCCGTTTTCAGTCAAATGGGAAAAAAATTTAATCAGATGGGACTGAGGCACAACTCTCTTTCTCTCTCCTTATCGGTGCTAAGGAAACACTAATTACTGTTGCTAGCGTCTCATGAGAATGAACTTTAAATTTTGGGTTTAAAAGGGCTTTTTGATAGAATATATTTCCTTTTGGGTTCAAACTATTGATTTTGGGTTTAAAATGGTTTGTTGACCTGTTGACCATCCAAGCACGAAACGCGGTTTCATGCAATCTTTTCTAATTGTCATTTTGATAGTTATTTCTGTTATTTTTACAGACAACTTCAAGATAAGTTGGATTAGCTCTTTGGCTTATGATTGATCACTTTTCTGGAGTACTTTATTTATGTTTTTCTTGCTGAAGAACAAATAATTTGACATTATCTCACATAAGAGACAGCAATGATCCCCGTGGAAAGGAGTTACATTTCATAAGAACATAGGAAGACAGCCATTAGCTTTGTGTTAATTTTTTTTTTAAAAAAAAAAAAATTGTTGCGTTGGATGCAATAATAATGAAGATTTTAGTTGTAGAACATGGAGAAGTGGAGCAGAAATGCATATGTTTAATCAACTACAGCTAATCTAGCATTATTATATTGGCTGAGTCCTTTTATTTTTTATTTTTGGCTGTAAAATTAAGAGAAAACCAACCCCGCATCCATTGCTCACATGAGACTTCATCTCATTAATGGCAAATATCTGATAGGAAATTAATGTTCAAGATTTCTTTTTTTTTTTTTCTCTCTCTCTTTATTTTGTATTTTTTGGGTATCTGAATTTTATGGGTTGTTTTTTTTTTAAAAAAAAAAGAAAATAATGATCGTTAACTTGAACGCTAAACCTGCTCTTCACGGAACAGTTTTAAGGCATGCAGTTTTCCTCTTCGTAGAAAACGGCACAACAGTGTATGATCAGATGTCAAAAAAGCAGGCTTCGATTCACATGTCATGATAGCACAAATTAATTAGCGCAGCTCTCGCTCTCAAAAAAAGAAAAAACGTTATTGGCATGTTATCAAAACCGAGGAAAAGAACATACTACTTCGAAGAAATTACCAAGTCATGATCAAGAAATTTGGTCACTACTAATGTGATGAAAGCCAACGAGTGCAAGGCAAATGGAGGAGGGTTCCCCGTCAGTAGAGAAAACGCGTGGGCCTTGGCCCATATTTATTTTTTATTTGCGTCCCCAAGTCAAAGGTCGTGTTAACTGAGTGATGCATGTTTGATGAGAAAGAGGCAAAATCAGCAGCCGCGTCTAAATGCAACGCAACGTTTCCACTCGGTCTTTAGACGATCGAGAGGGACAATGAGGATGGATACGGATCCAAACTATTTGATTTTTACGCATCAATCAATCATTGAAAGAGGAAGATTCAAGGAAAACTTGACCAAATCAAAATTAAGAAAAACGGAAAGCATAAAATCTTGGACTTTGCATTCGCACTTTTACGTTGATGGAGCAACAGACTTTGACAACGAATTAGAAAAGATTTCCTCGCAAGGGTTTGAACCATTTGTAAATTGCCTTCTAGAAAAAGGATTAAGAGTTTTATTTTTCTTATATTATAAAGTTGCAGAAGTATTTCATAAACATTTACATTATTTATCTTTAAATAAGTTGTGTTTGGTATTCAAAAGACTGAGGTTCATTTCTTAGTTTTTTTTTTCCACCCCCCCTATCTTCTAAAGTATTAAAGAAAAAAAGACTACCCGAGAATCTTTTAACCTGCAAGAACGACGAACATGCATTGACCTGGTAATTGTCAAAAGAACGCCGCGTGCGCAAACAGCGATGTAACGAAACGGAAAAAGGGCAGAAAGGGGGTGTGGGTCCAAGGCTGAAAATTACACGATCAGCCCCTTGTTTGGTTCATAAATTAATCGCAGTATTCCTATTCCCAACTTCAATAACACCTTGAATTGGTCCATCGGTTAATGGCACCACAAATCATATCCTTTGATTCAGAGTTCTTAGTTACAAATCTACACTATAACCTTCGTAAATTATTGTACGATAATTAATAATTTTAATTATATAATAATGTTTGCAGTCCCAATTTACTTTTAGATATTTATAGATTTTAGGTTGTTTATTTTTTACAGCTTAAGTCCAAAATTAAGACATTTAAATCTCAATAAAAAATTCAAATTCACTGATTTATATCTTAATAAAATAAATTAAATAAGTTAATGATAATCGTTATTACTCTCTTAAAAACAAAAAAAAAATTGTTCTCTTGATTTTTCTGTCATTTTCTTTTTCAATTATCCTTGATTTTTTGGGCGAGTTCTTGTAAATTTCTCTTCATTATCTCCATTTTCTATTTTCTTAAATTTACTTACCTCCATGTATTAAGAAAAAAAAAGTTATTTATTCAGTTAGTTAATCTTAATTAATTCGTGTCGGCCTTTGTAAAAGGTAAACAGTCCAGCTAGGGACAAGAGCTACTTGGCTTGGTGGAGAATTTTCTTAACTACCATGTATCAGCCTCCAACTCCAAGTATTTTGTCTCACATGTATACTAGTGAATAGTGATATCGTATAAGAGAAGCACCTAATCCTAACTCAATAATGACACAAGGTGAGAATGACATTCAGTACATTTGCGTGAAGAAAAATAAAGATTATGATATAGAGCTGCAATATGTCATGATATGTGGTGTCTACCTTATGCTGCACTATTGACTGATGAAAGAAAAGCAAAGAAACAAGTCGAATATTTTGATGTTGAGATAAAATTTTTGGTGAAATACTATCACCTATAATATAGAAATATCATGTTATATCATTAATAATAAATAACAAATTATGCGAAAGTGTACCTGAATTCATAACACTAAATTAATCTCTATGATTGTGTGATTGACCTTTCAGATCTACACATTCTCCTATAAAGTCCTTTAATTCTCTTTGTGCTCTCTCTCTCTGATGATGGAATATAAAAAAAAAATAGATAGAATAATAATAATAATAAGTGTGACCTGAGGATCATAATAACTTATATAAACAATATTTTCTTGTTGTCACTGGGTATTCCTAATTATGTCCATTTTAGAATTAGAATACTATTCAGTTTTTACACATCAAAGGGTCACACCCTATTAGATGCATTAAAGTTTATAATACCGAAAACTTTAATTGATCACTTTAATTAACCTTAATCTTATATGACAGTCTGCAACTCATAATTATTCACATATAAGTCTAACATTAAATTAAAAATCCAACATTATTGAATTAAAAAATCCAACATCTGAAGCAACTAATTCACATGGAAATTGTACAAAAATAAATTGAAATGGTATATATGTCAAAATACTAGTTGTAAGATGTTTTTAGATCTGAAAACAAACAACTTAGCATTTATAATCACACATTTAGAAAAGAAAACCAAATATTTTTGTTGATATAAAACCCTTTACCATGAAGAAAGATTTAAGAAAGAGTTGTTTTACCTGAAAAATAGATTGTGAGAGAGCTTAATATCCTTGAGATTACCATTATTGAGCTTAAAGAATGCAACGATTGGAATCTTATCAAATAATAATCCATTATGAGTTTCAAGAGTGTTATCAGTGTAGACTATTCAATTTTTAAAACGATCGATCAGGGATTCTTGAAAGTATTATTGGTGTAGGTAAAACTTGGAGAATATTACACTTCTTCTTCTAATGTACCTTTCCTCTTGTCATACATTCAAGCTGTGGCTATAATACAAATAATAAAAAGTATAACTAAATTAGAAAAATGTATCTTCTGTTATTTAAGTTTCATAAAGATTAAAACTTATATTATTTTATCCTCTAAATTAAAATATGTTATTAAATGTAGGTCATTGGGCTTGAGACCCACTGATTATGTCATGTTGGGTTAAAAAAAAAATTAGGGGTGTAACAATATCATCCGCATATATTAACTTTCTTCGGACTTCAGTCAAAAAAAATTTTAAAAAATGAAGGTTTTGGAGCCATGCGACACATTTTCCCTCTTTACAATTGTCGGAGATGCTTGTATAAGTTATTGTTCCTTATATTGTCTTGTGTAGATGAGATTTCATTGTCATTCTTTTTTATCATGAGTTGATCAGAGCAGAGGGATGTCGGGGGAGATTTTGGTCACTGAGCAGGAAAAATATCTGCATGCTTTGGAGGAGCAGACAACTCCATATGATCGCTAGCTTAAGTTGAGTCTAGTGAATGCATGCCATTGTCCAGCGGCCGAATGCTTAAATTAAGATCAGAAAATTTCTTTATAGTGTCAAGTGCCAATCCAGTCAATGATACTTGATATCTTTCTTTCTTTTTTTTTTTTTTGGGTTGCGGTTTCATGCAGTTTGAGGATGATGACACAAGACTCAAATATCCCATGGAAACAAGAAGAGCAGAAGGTGTCATTTTGCTAGAACAGTGTTTTGTAATGTCTTTCTCTATAATTTTGGATTCTGAACAGTATACATTCGTGTATATTGTTTACGTAACTTTTAGACATATTATAAGTTACAGCAACTGTAACTTAACAGTTCCCTTATTTTTTATATCTTGTAATTTAAAATATAATTCAGTAATATGTATTCGATAAAGAAAATTAAAAATTATAAAAATAATTAATGTGTTTGGTGGTAGTTTTTTAAAAAATTAATTTTTATTAAATATCTAAATCATTCTTATATTTAAAAATAATTATTTAACTAATACATATACAAACATACCATAAATTATTTTAAAAAATATTTATAAAAAATTACACTATGATAAAATTTTAGTATTAACATAAATTGAAAAAAAATCTATTGTCATTATTTTTACACTATAATTAGGATATATATAATTTTTTTTTGAGATTAAAAGAAAACACAAACGATGGGTAAGGAAAAAAATAAATGAAAAATAGGAAAAATAAGAAAATAGATTATTTGGAAAGTGCTCGAATGCAGTATTTTCTGTATTGAGAGATGAGAGAAAATGTTAAATGAACCCCCCAAAAAAAAAAAAAAAGGACTTGAAGAGATAACTTAACACTGTAGAAATATCTTTTGATACTGGAACGAGACAACTTTCTCAACACTGTACAAATTTTCGTTTTTGTGCAATATCAGAAGTGACGGCTTACGCATATGACATGAAACTATTAATGTGATACTTTGAGTTTAGTTAATTGGGACTTGCAACTCTCATCCAAGATATAATATCATATAAAGAGATGATGGCACGATTCTTTTATTAATTAGTTATTTCCATTGCCCTCTGAGCAACAATGAAACAGAGAGCCCCGGCGCGGTGGTTGTGGGTGTTGTGAGGGAACTGAAAAGTGGAATAGCCAAATGAACTAGGGCTTTAATTTTCTCAAATGTTGGTCTAGGTCCACATCCTTCGGGGTAAACCAAAGCCATTATGATTCATCATTGGTCAGTACATGACAACTGAAATTAATAAATAAATATATTAGTAGAAGTAATTTTTTAATAAGATATTTCTAATTATATTAAAAATAAAAATAAGTTAAAATATAAAATAATAAATACTATAATATAATATAATTTATCTTGAAATATATTACATTTTGTGTTTGTATATTATTTAGGGTTTAGGTTATAGATAAGTGACTTATGACTATCTTGTAAAATATAATTTAACACTTTATACTTTATATTATATACAATTTATTTATAAGTACCATATAACTTTTTGCATCGTAAAATTTCGTTTAGTCTCTTATTCTCTATTTTATTTTTATTGAAAACCTTAGAGTACAATTCACCTCTATAATTTTAAATTCATAAATACCTTTCATTTAATTAAAAATATATAATTATTATTAAATAAATTATAATTATAATTATAATACTTATTTTATTATAATTTTAATTTTAAATAGATTATTATTATTATTAACAAGAATAAAAAAGTATTATAATTGATTGATTAACTAATCTATTAACAATATTTTTTACTTAAATTATTAATAATAAAAAATAATTATTGTTAATAATGAATTTTTGAATAATAATTAAAATAAAAACTTATAATTATAATAAAAAATAATTAAAGATTTTATAGTAATTTACTACAATTTAACTCATTTCAATATTGATGCTAAGAAAAAATAAACATATAAATAATAATATAACTCATTCTAATTACGATTCCTATAAGTTAAGTAAATAAATTATTCTTATTTATTCATATTCTAATTATAAAAGTGAATTGATACTCTAAGAATTTCAATGAAATAAAATGAGTGTAAGTGGTTAAACAAAATTTTATGATATAAAAAATTTTATAATACTTATTAATAAGTTATAATATATATATACCATAAGTTGCAATAACAGTAACCCAGGCCGCCCTTCTATTTATATCACAACAAAACGAAGCCACAGATAAGTTGAAAAGCTAAAGACATCTCTGCGCCTACTAAGAAAATCTTAAAGCGTAATTTAAGTGCACCGCCTGAGCACTAGGCAGGCTCACAAAAATAATAAAGAATTATATTAAAATAGAACATTTGTGAGACCTGTCATGAACTCATTACACCATTAAATGGCAGGCCCTCGGTGTACGAACGCACTAATCTCAGCCTACCCCATACAATTTTCTCTCTCAGCTACCATATCACCACATGTCTCCACACGTACATCAAGGTTCCAACAATTCTTTTAGCGCATCAAAATCTGAATTCATATAATACCACAATGTTAACATAGTTTGAAATTCTAATTACAGACGCTCGTAATAAAACGTTCTATATCGAGCAGGGAGTCTTGATGCCTGAATCGCAAACATATCATATTTTAGGGGTCTAGAATAAGAAAAGATTAATGAAATAAATTGAGGATTTCTCCTACCCAAGTCCCCAAGAATCTGACACTGAACCTGAGCAGATAAGAGACCGATGAATGTTGCTATTTAATAAGAAGAAGGCGAGCCTGAATGACCAGCAAGTACAATACGTAAGCGGCTTTTTTTTTTTTCCCCCTTTTTCTCTCCTTTTTGGGAGGAATTTTGAATGCATTTGCCTTCTTATCGTCAGCATTGGCATTGCATTTGGTGCATTTATTGCACGTAAGCGATAGAGAACCAGAGGTATGAAGGGAAATGACAACCTTGCAATGCAACTACTTTCATCTCAACACCACCAAGAAAATTAAAGTCGTACAAGTTACAAATTAAAGAAGATAAAGAGAGAAAATATTAAAATAAGGGAAAGTCTGGGTTACTGTTTACAGTAACGTACCGGCATTCTTAAAATAAATCCCCCAATCAACAGGATTAAGAATGAAACAAAGTATCCTGAAGAGGATTGGATTAGGAATTGGAATTATAAATCCGAAGCTCTCTTCGTCTATTTGCAAACACTTGTCCATGTCTCATTATCCAAAACCTCTCTATCTCCTCTGCTTTTCGACCCGGAATCCGCCCAGCAATCAGCGCCCACCTGAACAGAATCACCTTCTCTTGTGACCCAATTAATTAAGCAACACAATTCTGATTAACAAAGCAGTAAGTAACAGTTATGCCCATTTATGCAGCTTCAGTCTGTCCTCTGGTTATATATATAGACATAGGGTCATCGTATCATAATAATAATTGATTATTAATCTT
This sequence comes from Aegle marmelos, assembly GCA_030449875.1. NCBI lineage: Eukaryota > Viridiplantae > Streptophyta > Magnoliopsida > Sapindales > Rutaceae > Aegle > Aegle marmelos. Next base: position 2,793,022 of record JASUUL010000115.1, read on the forward strand.
AAAAACCATGAAAGGCAATCGAATTAAAATTAGGCCAAAATAGTAGTCATAAAAAATAAAGAATAAGAAATTCCTTGAATCAGACCGCCATTACTTTAATTGTCACTAATTTGTGAACCCAAAAATTGAAAACAAAATCTGTACTTTCATTTTTACTTAAATTATTATGAAGTAAAGAAAACCCATTTCACCTGTCTCCTACGAGTTTGTGCATTCTGTAAATGAGATCCTCTTCCTGCTCCGACATGCTAATGAATTCCCATTCAATACTGCTCACCTCTGAATAAAACACTCAATCGTTTATTCAATTTTCGGCAGCAAATAAAGAAAGAACCCAGAAATAAAGTCATTTGTTTCGCAAACAAATGAATAAACTGATCAATTAATCAGGGAGCGAGGGAGTAAAGTCACCTTCAGAGTAACAAATAGTAGTAGTAGTCTTTGCTTGCTTCCGGCGACGCTTATCCATTCTTAAAGAGTTTCTTGGAAAAGAAAACAAAGTTTGTTAATAGAGAAAAGGAGAAAACGAGGGATGACTGTTTCAAAGATTGAAAGATTTTGGCAATTAATAGTTTTTTTTTTTTTTTTTTGGTTTTACTGGAAAGGGAACTTGGAAATTGCAAATCCTATAACTTTTAATATTTTATCAATGGACTACAAAGTTCAGTGCTGTGCCTGTGCCTGCCTGCCTGTGGCCTGTGGGCACAGTGATGCTAGACAGGACAAGTGTATGGGGAACGATAGATCCTGCCAAACATGCAAATCAAAATTCGTTGACTTGTAGTTGTTCCTGCCTAATGGTCAAAACTTTTTTTTTTTTTTAAAGGTTTAGGGCAGCATTAGTGCACCCAATGCTGTAATTTACTGGACTAATGGTCTTCTGTTTAATTAGCTTGCCATGTTTCATCAAGCGTGGGAGAAGTCACATCTCATCTCAGTGGAAAGCTACCTTTTTGCAAGGTAGCCACCTCCCATCTCACAAGCACAATTTTTGTTGCTCTTAGCTCTCCATCAGCGTCTAAAAGTAACATGACTAATGGATGGTAAGACGTAGGCGACAAGAATTCAATAAATATAGATAGGGATTATTAAATTACAGTTGTTGTAATTTAATAAAATTTATATAAATAACCACACACATGAGACCCTTTTTGTATTTTAAAAACAAATTAAATGGTGAAGCTGGCATGGAAAGCTGCTTCTCATTTTTGCTGGCCACCATCTATTGCAAGATGCAGAAAGCAGAGGGGCCTCCGAAACAAATAAAATTGACTCACCCAAAATGATTGAAAAAAAAAAATCGAAATTTAAGGTAAAAGGGAAGTGAGTTTCCGTAATGGACAAAGATTCTTTATTATTATTTATCTGGAGATCGTTCTGAAGAAAATCCCAACACTGGAATTCTATTCTCTGGTACTATTTTTTGCTCCCCGAAAATGTGAAAGTTTTTAAGTAGTCCTTTGCACTTACTGGTGCTCGGCATCGAACACAAGTAAAATTGAACTCGAAACCCACCTATATATGCCATCTGAATTCGTCACCATCCACCATCAATTTTTGTTTTTTCTTTAAAGAAATGACAAACGTACAATAGCATCGTCGCTATACAATTTTAGACAAAAATAATGTGGAGCTGATCTTGTCTATTTTGTTTCCTGCGCCCGCCCCCCCCCCCCCCCCTTTTTCAAGATCACAATTCGCAATCACAATATGCTTCGATAATTAATTTTCACGAAAAATCTTCTGTCGAAGGTAAATCATTAATTAAAGATAACGATTTTTATCTGGATAATCTACAATATTACAGGGACAAACAATTTGTTGGCTTGGAGGCAGCGGGAGTTTAGTAATACACGTGGAGGTGATACAATTGGTGAGCTTATTTGATTGATATTCAGCACATGAGCCCAAAGACTTCATCTGGCCAAGTGTTTTCCAATGCTAAACTTGCTTAGAATCAGCAAAGAGATTGGAGTCTAGAGGGCTTCTCTCCAAAAAGGGGTAAAAAGGGGAAGAAAATCAGCATAGAGAGGCTAGTTCAATTACTACTCACCCTCACAGCTTCTCTAAGCAGCACCCATGCATGAGAAGCAACTCAAGCAACATAAATTAGATAACAATTATGACATCAAGACACCAAGCACAACAAGGCATGATGTGACTCTGATTCAAGCATCGACCACAAATTAATGTGGCAACGCGATAAGCTGCACTTCTTGTTACATTGAATTGAATTAAAGGTACAAGATATTTTACGTCATAATGTTGTGCATCCATGTGCAAACTTTGGCCCTCAAAACTGTACAACAAAATGATTGTGTGATTTGACCGCAAGAGTTGTTATTTAGCCTAATTCAGGTCAAATATAGAAAATATTTGTCTACTGTTTTTTTTTTTTTGGGATTAAAATTCCTGTACATTTAAATGAGAGGAAACGAGAAGAACATGTGTATTGGTTGCAGCTTGCAGTCGAGAATTTTATTTGAGATTTTAGGCATGCAGCCATTCTTTGAAGACCCAGATCGCAGCGTAACAAAGACTGGCAGTAGCATAAACGAAAAACAAAAGATAATACTAGAAGTAACCAAAAAAAAAAGAAAAAAACAAAGAAAACAATTTATATTTAGAATCCTTTTGCATAATCTTTTAGTTGGATAAATTTTCTTTTACCTTTTCGGGAGGCAGAGCCAGATAGAAGGATAATCAAATTATCATAAAAAATTCTCAGTACCTCCACCTTTGGCTGTATCATTAATAAAGCGGCTTTATTAATTTCATAACAAAGCAGCTTTACTGAGGTTATGCTCTTTTTTTTTTTTAAAAAAAATACCAGATCAACTTTATTAATATGGTATTTTAAGTCTAAATTAGGTAAATCGTGGATTGAATGGTTGGTAGAATGTACGGTCAAAAAGAGCGCATCGCAAGTTATTAAGTTTTAGTTGAACGAACAAATCGCATGGTTCAGTTGGTTCAAGAGGCTTCAATTTCAATAATGTATTTGGGTAAAGCTTAGCAGAGGGCAATCACCTTTTCGAGCCTCTGTGTGCTAAAAAACAAAAAAAAAAAAAAAAGAGCTTCTGAATTTGGCTTCTTGCTGCGGGTGGCATAATTTGCTTGTCCTTTTGTCGATCTTTTGCTCATCTGGTCCGGCTGGCTGCGCCTGCCAGGAACAATAATAGAGGAGATCATAGGTACCATTGATATGCTATATTTTGGCTAAACCCCTAAACCCATCCCACGTCAGAAATATAATTATTAGAAATTCTTGTAAATTTTAACAATTTTAAAATAAAGAAGAAATTTGAATAGTTAACCAATTAAATTCCTACTAATTGCTTAAACTTATGGTTCAAAAGTAATTGATTTGAACAATTAGCTCATTTTGTATGGGGTAACATAGGCAAATTAAATTATATTAAAACAATATTGTGATCACCAGATTTATGTAAATGAAAAATGTATAATTGATTAATTGTTTAAACTTTTTTATTTACTTTAAATTTGACAATATTTGCTAAAAATAGTTACAAATATACATAGTGAGAAAACTCTTGGATACTCCCAGAGTAGTGCTTCTTTTCCATTAATTACTTGTCATATAATATATATATCAATCAATCATGATAATTTGCAAACATAACTGCAAGGCAAATGGTTAAAGAACAATGCTCTAAGAGTATCAAAGACCTTCTCTACATAGTGAGAGGCTAAACTAACACTATCACATGTATCTTAGTCTAGAATTGATCGAAAAACTATTTTCAACACTACTAAAAGACCATACTTGATACGAATTAGAAATCTCTATCATATTTTAATTAGTTTTCTTATTGTCTAAGTTTTATTATTCTTTTTCTTAATAGTTTAAGACTTTTTTTTGAAGGTCTATGATGATTACAAGTAGTATATGTAGCCTTCTCTTGTAAACTTTGAAGGCAAACTTAAGTTTAATAATATTTTTAGTTTCAAAGCTTTGTGTTGATTTAATTAATTATAGGCATCATAGGTTTGTGATATTCTTTTGAGTCAACATGAATTTAGCTCTTTTTTAATTTTGATATTCTGAAGAATCAATGAAATATGAATTAGATGTTGCCACCAATGGATTACCTCTTCCATCGATTAAGACTACCCTCACGATTAAAGAATGCTAGTCATCAAACCCTAAGCAAGAACCGCCATCGATTAGCCACAAGATTGCCAAAAAATAGCCATCAAATCCATGCTCTTTGCTATTTTCATTCATTAGTTTCTACCACCTATTGTCCAGCACTTCCACAATCACCACCGATTAATTCCTCTTTGCTAGCACAAACTTTCCAAACATTCACCACCACCGATTGACGAGATGAAAAACCAACACAAACCACTACCGCTTGGTTAATAACTTTACTCAATTTTTAATTTTTCTTATGACTTTGTTAGAAGTCTCCATCTCTTACATTTTCTAAGCTAACATTACCTTGTTGAGAACATGCCTCTTAAAAACACTTATAGGCATTATGCCCCTCGTGAAAGAACTTAAGATAATGCTCTTAGAGATGATGTTATGGCTAGTATGACTACTACAATTGTATATTAGTTTTATATACCATTCTCAAGCACTGACATAAAATTGAATCTACTAATGATCGAAAATGGAAAGATTTAAAGAATTTGAAAATACATATAGCTATGAAACCAATATCAAAGGAATTTTATGATTTGTTCCCCAATGAACTATCATAAGTTTTACTACTTTGTAAGAATATAAAATACGAAATTAACCTCATCATCATATGGTCCCACAAAACATGAGGAATTAAAATATCAAGTTGAAGAGTTATTAGGAAAGAAATTTATTTGTGAAGGTCTTAGTTTCTATATAGTCTTTTCTTTATTAACTACTAAGAAATATGGTTTTTCGAGAATGTGCGTTAATAATAGGTCTGTTGTTGATGTGTATCACTATAGGATATCAATATGCAAATGTACACAATAAGTAATATAATAATAAATATTCAAGATTGTATTTATAGATATTGATGTTATAAGACTTGCTATAATAATCTTAACAATGCAATTTCAGTAAACTAGATAAAATAAAATAAAATATTAAGTAATAATCAAAGAAAACTAAAAATGCAATAAATAGAATGCAATAAGAAAGAAAACTAAAGTCAAACATAAAAATATACTTCAATAGTAAAAAGGTAGTTGAGTATTTTGACTTACTTAATAGTATTGACTGTTTCTCAATTAAGGTACTGTTGCTATATCATTTACTATCACACTGGGTAGAATCTCTCCTATATCCTCAATCGTTGCATGTTATATAACTTATATCTAAATACAATTTAATAGTGACCAGTTATTATGCTAATATCAGATATAACACTATATATTTTAGATTTCATTTAAATTGAGATAAACTAAATTTAGGAAACTCAATTTTAAATTATGTATTATTTTGATGTCTTCCATTAAGTTAGACTTTTTTTTAGACTCCTTTTTAGCTAGTATTTATAAATGAGTGATAAATCAAAATAAAGGTTTGCAATAAGTTAAATTAAAACAAAATCCTACAATAGATTCTGAGCAACACATATATTAGTCAAATAACTATTAAGCATATTTAACACTCAACTACATTAAAATTTAATTCATGATAGATGATAAAACAACAACAACACATGTTTCTACTATTAAATACATTCCAAAAGAGAGATGAAAAGAAGCAAGTAAGGAATTTAAATTTATATCCGTAATTTACAACGTCTCACTTAGCTATTTGCAATCTCTTCTTTTTTTTCTTTGTAATCCCTTGCTACAGGGTAACAATCTTATTTTATTCTTATTTCTTTTTCAACCCCTTTGTTTTGTGTGCAATAGCTCTCCCCTATTTTTCTTTCATGTGTGCTCTTTTATATTTTGAAATTAAGACAATAAAAAACATACAGCTATATATCTTTTTCTAAAAACCTCAAATCACATATCTTTTTGTGCGTCTATCACTATTTTATTTGCACTTGGTAGTGATAGTGTAATAATTGCTACTTTTATAGGTTAACTTATGATAAGTCTTGTTTATAATTTTGCTCTTGGACTACTATAACAATTTCTACAACATCTTCTCTAATTCATGCTTATTTTAGTTCGTTCATAGATGAATTCTTTGTCATTTCTGTAAGTGTGTTGTTGTAGCATAAATTCATAAAGCCTGAGTTTTTTAGTTGCTTTCATATAATTAGATCACCAAGTGATCTAAAATATAATCAATTCATTAAGATTAAATTTAAATAGATGCTGATGCAAAATGTGTAGCAGTAGATAACTTATTTTTCAATCCCTCAATGAGATAACCTATTGAATTAGATCAATGATATAGTAGTTTTTGCTAAACTTGATTTGAAGAGTTGCTACCATTAAATTTAGTTAAGGCTTGGAGATGAATGGAAAAATCTTTAAAACTCAAAAAGAATTATATAAGTGACTAATGATTCCATTTGAACCATCCAATACTTTGATTATTTTCAAGCGAGTTATAAACCAATTACTTTATCCTTTTAATGGAAAATTTTATGGTAGTTTACTTCGACTATATAGTATATATCATACCAACCATGAATTGCATTTACAACATCTAAGAAAAATAAATTTAGCTTTAAGGGTATTGAGTTTATAAACTACAATGAATAAGTATAACTTTTTAACAGAGAAGGTGTTTTTTTTTTTAGTATATAGCATATATGTTGATAAACAAAAAATGGATACCATTTAAGATTAACTATAACTAATTATTTTGTTTGTCATAAGAAGTCTCTACAGGTTAGTATTCTGTTTTAAGTTGTTGATTTTTTATTTCAACACCATTATGGTACCAATCATAGATTATATAAAAGTAAGACTATTCTCTTAGACAGAAGAAGCTAAAGCCGGGTAAAATCAAATTCATATCAACCCAGGTTTAAAAAGATTTCATTCAAACTCAATATAAATCTGTAATTCGATCCGATTTGATTAAAATATCCCATTAGATTGGATTAAAAAATCTAGTTAACTTCAGATTAAATTAGATTGAGAATAAAAATGGTTCGTATTGGTAGAGTATATATAAAATAAATACTATTCTCTAAATTAATGAAAATTTAATAATTTACATTAAAATTTGTAAATGACCATTAAAATTTTAAAAGTCAAAATAGAAATTTGGGTTTGGGTATGGGTTGTTGGGTTGAAAACTTGGAATGGAGCTTGGAGTAGTAGATTTGGTGGCTATGTTTACAAATAATGATTGACGGGTCAAATCAAGTAGGAGAACTAGCAATAACTGTAGGTGTAGGGTGCTGCATTGATGGAATAGTAGACTAGTGGTGTGCTCTGTGCTACATCAATTTGCTTCTACTTAAGGTTGTGATTTTGATTTTTGAAAAGTGAAAACTGGAGTACGAATTATCGAGGAGAGGAATAGACTAGAGAATGAGAGATGAATAAGATTTGATAGTGTGTGTGATACGTGTCAGTTGTAGCTATAATAGAGATAAGATCATGTATATAGTTGCAACTTATAGGAGTTACGGGTTTTTACTTTTAAATTTTATTAGTAAATTAAGCCAAATTCGATTGGATTGGGTTAAACTGATCTGATCATAATATGATCGAGTTGGCCGATGTTCATCTAATGAAATTAGGTTAATAATCCGATTAGATCCATGTTGAGTGGTGGAAAATATATATTTATAAAGTAGAAAATCGTCATTTTATACTTCAAGTTCTACTAACTTCTTTGTTTTTATTTATTTAAGTTTCATGTGAATTTAATTATGTGTGTTTTATTATAATTAAATATTTTACGTATTTTAGGGGTATCATAGTCATTTCACAATAAAAGAGACATTAGATGACAAAACAGACAATAAATCTGAACTTAAAACGGTCAAAAACCTTAGGAGAAATATAAAAGTAAAAATATCATTGTTCACATATACGGTACTGTTCACATATATGGTACTGTTCATAATACTATTTATGACACTGTTCATATATACAGTACGATAATATGATATTGACCGATGACGTAGTGTTGACTGATGATATGACACTGACCAATGGCGTGGCAGCATTTGATTAAAGGAATGATGTGGCATTGACTGATAACGTGAGTTGATTGATGAGGTGTCACAATCTTATTAGATAAAAATGTTTATGCACTGTTGATCGATGACATAATAGTATGTTAGTGGATCAAATAAACATGCGTACGGTATATGCATATACACGGGATATTAGCCCTGAGGATGTGTTCAAACCAATCAGAACTTACCACGTGGCGTAATTTGTGCATCCAAATTTTTTTAATCTGATGGTCATGATTTACTAGTTGTATCTATAAAAGAGAGCTCCCCCCCTAATTTGACACCATTGAGTTTATTTTTTATCTCTATTTTCTGAAATTCTTTTTCTATCTTGTATTTTCATAAAATTCTCATTTTATTCCTAGTTCAAATATAAATAGCTAATTTTCTTTCGAGCTTGGGTTGAAGGTGAAGTCTCAATATGTTTCATGGGCTTAATTGATAAATTTATTTTATTTTTACCTCTAATTTCTGTGAATATTTTGACTTTTCGTTGATAGATAGTAATAACACAGTTATTACTGTTTGGCATGATAAGTTCTTAGCACTATATTAATTAGAGCGTGGTTCATAAGGAGTAGATTTTTCTCTCATGATTTAATTGGTATTAATGAGGAATATTGAGCCCTAGAGCTTATTGATGCAGATCTAGATACCTAAGTACTTTATTATAATAGTTGCATTTTTAATTATTCCCGCTATTTTAATTCAAAAATTAGGATAAATTTATCATAATTTAACCACTCACTTAGAAAATTAAATTCAACACATAATTAAAATCCATCTTCTCGTGGAATCGATACTTATCATCATTAATCTATTATATAATAGATTCATATACTTGGGAATTCAATAAAATTTGTACAACAATCCAAATCTAATTTTTTTATATTGAGTTAGATCTAGTTGGGTTAGATCAAATTATTTGTGAAGTTTTAGAAGTAACTATTGAGGCATTTGAATTAATCAAAGAGAAGTTAACTACTACCCTACTTGTATTGGCAAATTTTTGTCTCACTTTTAAAGTATATTGTGATGCATAAAAAATAGGCATTGGAGTTTGTTCTTAGCAAGCATGCTAAACTTATAGTTTACTTCAATGAAAAATTAAACGGAGTAAATGCACATTATGGTGTTTAAAATGTGAAGCTTTATACAATGGTCTATAAATTAAAATAGTGGTTGTATTATCTGATTTATAGAGATTTTTTTTTAATAATGCACTGATCATGCCATGTTGAAACATCTCAATAATCAAAATAAGCTTTCTTATCGGCATGCTTTTTTGGGCAACATTTCTCTAATAGTTTACTATTATAGAAAAGCATACATTCGACAGAACCAACAAGATAGTAGATGCACTTGGTGATGATTTTCTTTGTCAATATGAATGCATAATCAAGTTCTCAGATTTAACATATTTCAAGAGTTATATGCTACTGAATCTTTCTTTAATCTTTTGTTAAAAGAAATTGGTGTATGGTTTTGCTTATATTATCATTTTCCTGATGAGTTTTTTTTCTTTTTCTTTTTTAAAGGTAATTGATCATGTCTTTCTGACTCAACTTTGAGATAAAAAAGATCATTGCGAAGCTACTTAATAAAGGGTATTTTTCTAGCTTTGATGCAAATAATTATTTTTAGTCGACTACGAGGGATGATTGATGTCTATCATTATGTCGAGACTTATTACAAATTGTTAAGCTTCCAAGGGTGCTATAATTGATGTAGAATTATATATGTCGTTACTAATTCTAATACGACATTAGGCTAATATTAGCATAGACTTTATTTTATTGTTCCCCTGTACTCAGAGAAGTATATATACAATTTTTGTCACTGTTGATTGATTCTCAAAGAAGGCTTGCTTTATTGCCTTCATAGATGTCGTGACCGTTGTCCATCTATTCTTTAAAGACATCAATTGTTTGCATGGTTTACCGAGTTCTATTGTATCTACATAAGATACATGGTATTTTAGCCATTTTTTGAGAATATTATGGAAGTTTTAAGTTCTTTTCACGTGAATTATGGATATAATTATAGAGCATCAATCAACCTAGCCCCAGTCTTTAATTAATTATGCAAAAACTAACAAGGCAAAAGACTTTATATAACCACATCAAGATATTCATTCTATTACAAACTAGTCTCTATTGAATGCCACTAAAGCTTATAAAGTTTAGGCAAACAAAAAGCGTTGAGCTCTAGAATTTAAAGTGGTGATCTTGTTTCGACTATCCTAACTAAACAAAATGAAAGACAAACTCTTAATTGAATAGTACAATAAGCTTTTAGTAAGGAAAATTAGATCTTCGGAGGAATTAGAGAAAATAATAAGAATACTTACAAATTAAAGCTTTTAAATCATATCCGCAAAGGAAAAGTATTTAATGTCAAGCATCCTATTACTTTCAAATGTAATCAGGATGAAGATACTGCAAACATCTTTGAGGGAAATGATGCACATTAAGAATCTCTATCATATTGATAGGATTTTTTTTCTAAGGCTTATTGTTCTTTTTATTAATAGTTTATGACTTTATTTTTCTTTTTCTTTATTATTTTGAGATAATTTCCACTAATATAAGTAACCATCTCTGGCAAATTTTAAAGGCAAACTTAAATTCAATAATATTTTTAATTTTCAAAATTTTATGTAAATTTTTAAATTTAGTTAATTCACAGCATTTTGTAAAATCATCAACTTTAGCTTCTTAAAATCACAATATTCTTTTAAGTCAATGTAAATTTAAATCATTCCTTTCTTTTGATATTGTTAAAAATTAATAAAAGATTAGAATATTAAACTTCCACTACATTAATACATGTGATTGTCAAGTGCGTCCTTCTCCAGTACTCTATCATGCCACGTGCATAACCCAACTAGTGTGTCTGTGCGAAGTTCACTTGGCAGCTCGCAGCTCAATTAGAGGGCCAAGAGATCAAATCCTCGCCCTCGAAATAACGACAAAAGCCACTCTCACGATCACAGCCATAGCCGTCATAATTTTTGGTAATGATGTTTACGGTTAATTTTGCAACGATGGCATGGATTCTCGGCCCCATAAACGCAATTGACCGTGTTTCACCATATTTTTCTGGCCTCGGCACACACATTAGTGGCACTTACGGATAAGTGTTCACCCTGTATCTGGGTTACCTGGCTTTAAGGGTGTTTAACAAATTACAAAATCCCCTTGGGGGATGGGGATGGGGTCCATAGGTACAATATTTTACTTTTTGCTTTGGAAATATACAAAGTACACAAGCACGTGCCCGTACTGGTATGGTGTTTACTTCAGGCATCATTCCAGAAGAGTATATGAAGAGAAAAGATTCTATATCATAAAGAGATTAGGGGCAAAATAAATATCAGTGCAACCACCCGACGAAAGAATCTGATTGTACCAAGCTTGCCTTCTAGTTATAGATAAACATGTTGCTTTCTGCTGCTATCTTTACCTAAAATAATCGATTTACAGATAAACCCTGCAATCCTACCAGTAAGATCTCTGCAAACTATAAATCTGATATTAATGGCTACAACACCACAAAAAGCTTAATGGTGCAACTAGAAGTACCATGGGAATTGAGATGGTTACCTAATTCCTAATTCTTCTTACAATTATATATAATTGCTGACCCAAAAATAATAATAATAATAACAGTGTGAATTCCATTTTCTGAAAGGTAAAATCATCGATGGCGCTGTAATTCTCTCACCAAGGTTGTCCCTTCCCCCCAAGCCGGCGTGCCAATTCGAAATCCTTTTTCACTAAAACAACAAAATCAAACAAAGAAAGTTTATTATTGACGTATCACTAGAACATGATCTTGAAGTGCAAAAAGAAGCAATTCAAAACATCATAACATGATCTACACAAATATCCATACCAACTAAAAGATCATTCATGCCTAGAAACATTTAACGAGTTGTGCAGAAATCAGATAGTGTATGTGCAGAAATCAGAATTCCTTAACCCCTTTAATGATAATTTAAGGTCCATTTCAATATCAAACTGACTAGACAGGAATGCCTTTCTTCTTAACACAAAAGTAAATTAAAAGTCCAAAGGCAGGTCCTGGTCAACATCATAGAATGCTCAGTTATTTCTTAATCTAGATAGTAAGTTGTGATGCAAGTGTACTATCTAAGTCTCAAAAAAAATACTGGAAAGCAACCATACGGCTAATTCTGAATAATATACTTATGGTTGGCAGATCCAGTACAGGATAGAAAGAAAGTGAAATGATTTTCCTGAAGGAATTGATTCTTAAACCCAAAATTTCCCCTCTTCAACAATACCACTTCTTGGTTCTCCATTGCCAATGTATTTTTAATGTATCCTCTTAAGATTAAAATGATTCGTTGACTAAGAGACAAGCTCCTAAATTCCTCTCTTGCACTCAATCTATATGCATGCATATTTAAATCTTGCATCACGAATGGAATGTTTGAATAAAATTTGATAAACAAGATATGCATATATCTCATTTTAAACCCAAAAGCCATAATTTAAATAAAAATTCATGAGACGGGATGCCAGTGCCCTGGACAAAACCGATGCATTAATTTCAACATGAAAGCAATGGCAACATCAAGTTGATGAGAAAGTCTCACAAACCAAAACAAACAAAGCATGCTGTTTTATGCAATATATGCCTGTAAATGGATAATTTGACATGTCTAAAGAAAACTAATAATACTTCACTGAGGTGGCTAAAATCCACTTGTCCAGAAGCAATCGTAAAAATATAGGGGGAAAAAATATATTTCATCATTATAACTATTCCTATTAGCAAATCATTATCAAGAAGAAAATGATAATAGAGAATGCATTGACAGCACACCAACTGTCTCAAACCTAACTTACTTAGAGTAACTCGCTTTGCATGAATTGCACAGAGCATTGCATCGCCAAACAAATTAACAAGAAAATCTTCTGCTGCCTACAAATATAGAAGAAACCAGTGACTACGTATGTCACCAAAACATTCAGGGTCTTCCCTTCCTTCCAACTAAAACCAAAAACATGGAAACTGATTTCTAACATTGGCTTCTCGTAGCAAAATTGATGATTACAAAAATGTGACTGAGCAAAATAGTCTTTTTCCTTTTAGAATACTAGTTAAGTCAAGTCATGGTACCTCCTGCAGAGCAATTAAAGCTTCTGGTGTCCATCGATTGACATCTGGGGGAGCAACACGGTAAGTGATAGTTCTCACCTAGGACAGATGACAAGGGTTGTCAGCACCATCTGATCCAAACAACTTGAGAACACAGCCAGAAAAGTAGATAGAACAGTGTAAAGTCAACAAGAACCACTGGCAGAATATCCAAGTCAAATATAATCGAGGGGTGAATGCTGAAAATTTTGTGAGTTTGGGCGCACTTAATTAATGATTGCATCAAAACTACTAAAGCACAGCAGTGTGGGACTGGTTTAAAATCTTCAGAAACCGATACATTACATCAACTGTTCTTAAAATTTTAATGCTATCAGACATATTTCCCACTAAAGTTGCAAAGATCTACAAGTCAAAGTTTTACAAGCCAAAAAACTCATATTGCAAGAAACGCTAAACAATAAAATTCAGTAAATTAATAAGTGAACTAATTTGCATCTGTTTGTAATAACTGGTTTCCATGTATTGATGATATTCCAAATAAAGTTCACTGATCCAGTTGACATGACAATGACACCTTTCCTGGACTAACAAACTAATCTCGATCATCCAAATAGAGAAACCCCACATATTTCACACTTAGGAATGCATCTGAAAACTGCCTGGTAAATATGTTCAGGAGGTAGCAAACGAGTCCAAAACATGACCGCAAAATCCAAAATGCTAGTTCTGATAATAAGGGGGGAAAAAGATGCCAATGTGTAGGAGTATGGGGAAGAGAACTATCTTCAGTCACCAGTCATTTCAATGTATTTTGCAGCCTTTTTCTTTTTTTTTTTCCTTCTGGAATCTTTTTGCCACCCCCTGCAGATAGTTAGATGGCAACTTCCAACCTAAAGTCATCTGGATTGTTTTCTCTTTTTCTACTGTTTTACTGGTTTGTCCTGTGCAGTATAATAAACATTTGAGCTTGTGTGTGTCTTATCACATTGAGTACAGTTAGGATCCTATTACAAGGCCGGTTATACTTTCCAATGAAACATTGTGAAATGATACAAAATTATAAAATGCAAGTTCAAAGGATTTCGATAAGACCACTGGAGAAACAGATTTCATCAATTTGTTAACAAAAAAATGACAAATGACACAAGGACTAGAGAGAAAAAATCACATAATCATCAAAGTAGGACCAGCACTACAAACCAGTATTCTATTAGTTGTTAAATTGACACAACCTTCCCTCAGGAAACAAAAAAACTCTATGTAAATGACATTTGAAATTCATAACATCCAATTCTATCCAGTAGAGTCTGATTGAGTCTCTTTTGAATCTTTTATATCAGTTGTAATAACTGTTTGCATATTTCCTACAACCCAGCATCAATATCATTCAACAGCGCATTAGAGATTTTGTAAGCAAGTTCACAACAAGCATAATCATGAGAAAACAACAGAGACAGACATATAGCTTACTTCTCTGATGAAGCTCATTCTGGGGATGAGCAAATCCACAGATTTCTGAAACCGGCGAATCTCACGAAGTGCCTTCGTTCCTGGCCTGAGGCGTTGGCGTTTCCTTTGTGCAGTAGGAGCTTTATCTTTATTTTTATTTTTAAAATAATCAATCAAAAACTACTACAAGTCATTATCTGCAATACCACTCACAACTAAACTTACAATAACAAAGAAATTAAGTGACGGTAACTCACTTCCTTCTCCTGCTTCATTCCGTTGCCGCCTACTTTTACCAGGTGACTGCAACATGTAACAGGAAAAAGAATAAAATTAAAAATGACAATACTATGAAAAATTTGGATCCTGTCCACTAAATTATTAATTGAAGAGAGAAACAAGGGAAAGGAATTTAAATTTTCCTATAACTAACTAATCAGTCCCTCTTATCCAGTGAAACGACGGGCGTTTTGCAACCAATTGGCATCAAAAGAAAGCAAGTACGAAAAGGGACAAAAATCCATTTAGAATGCAAACATTAAATTAAATTAATCCACATTTACTCAGCAAACCATAAACCGAATCGGAAGGAGCAGAAAGAAATAGAAGTACCGAAGTCGGGGCCGTGGCCTTTACAGCTGCAATAAATTAAGAAAGAGAGAGGAAGTTAAGTAAGGGTTTGAAGCAAAAGAGGGGGAAATCGAAACCCTAGGTCCTTTTACAAACGTATACATTACATTAACTACTTATTTTGTCTGTGTAAATTTGTGTACAAAATAATCAATTTGTATGCTTTTGATTAAGAAGAGAAGGAGGTGTGCGAGTGCGACCTGCTTGGATTCGACTACTTCTGCGGGCCATGTGTTTGGTTCTCGCCATTTAGAATAATTCAGACGATTCTCTCGGTCGTCTATGCACTGCTCAGCGTTTTTGCGTTGCTTTGCTTCGAATCAATTTTTCACCTACAGTAATAATAAATTTATTATTATTCAATTAAAATCATTTCCCGCTTCGGTTTCATTTTGAGGAAGCTCACAGCTCACAGCTCACAATTCACAACGGCTAGTCGCCTAGTGACCTCACCAACACGCACCATTTTGTCCCTCTCAAAGCGTTCCTCAATTTAAACAAGCAGCAAAATATTAATATATATTCCCCTTAAAAATGACGCCATAAAAATTTCAATGTCATATTTTTCATTTCGCATCGAGCCCATTGAGCCCTTTGATCTTTCAGTTTGAATCACGAGCTTTTTTTTTTTTTTTTTAACCTAGCTAGCCGCTATTTTTTCTTGTTTTTTTCCCTCTAATTTCTTTTTGGAATTTGATTGATTAATGCCGCATTGTGAAAATGAAAACACTGATCATTTTCCCACTTATAATTTCTGTGATCTTTAAGCAGCAATAAATTAAGGGCACATCTCCTAGAATGTAAAGTGTAAATCTCATAAATATCAGTTGAAAAGTTTAATAAAGAGGTTTCTTAGATATTCGGATAGTTTTTCTTTTAGGGCATGTTTAGCAGCTTGCGTTATATTATATTATATTACATGAACGTACTATTTTTATACTAAGTCAAGTTTGACTGTTATATAAAAAGAGTACAAAATAATCTCACAAGAAAATAACGTTAGATTTTTTAATTCAATATTATTAATCCTTAATTTAATATTGAGCTTATATATGAATAATTATATGTTGTAAATTATTATATAAGATTAAATTTAATTAAAAGTAATCTATTAAAATTTTTAATAGTTTGAATTTTAATACATCTAATAGAATATGAATTTTTAATGTGTAGAAACTTAAACACTAATTTATATTTTTATAATAAACTAAAATAAGAATACCAAAAGACAACAGAAAAAATTATCTATATAAATTATCATAATTCCCAAGTCATACATATGTTTTTATTCTTTCTGACATCTCATCATTAGAAAAAAAATACAAAGAAAACTAAAAAATTCTCTAAGAAAACATATTGACGTAAAAGACCAACCACATAACTCCAAAAAACTAATTAAATATTATAAATTCAAATACGTTTCCTTATAATTTATTATTAATTTTTGGTAATATAATATGAATGTTTCTAAATTAGAGGCAAAAAGATTTCTTGCTCTATCAAATAAGGTTTAAAATGTATTGTGTTAAAATATTGTTCAAATTTTAAATTTTATCATTTTACATTTAATATTCAATGCTTTATAATAAACTTAAATTTATTACATATTAATTTATATTTATATTTATATTTATATTTTAAAGAATATATTAAACCAAGATATTTAAATAAATATTAACACATTATTTTACTTTTATTTCATAAAATGATTTTAATTATTTTTCTTTGAGCATAAAAAGTATTTTAAATATTTAATCATTTATTATTTACTAAAATGCTAAATTTAAAAATAAATCTAAGTAACTCGACATTACTAAATACATATGAATCCATAATTAAATTTAAAATTTTAATATTATATTGTATCATAATATAATCTATGCTATATTGTCTGTATTTTCATAACAAATATTTATAAATGAATTATATTATAATATAATGTTATGTGCAAATATTATAATATTTTATTATTTGATGATGTTCTTTTATTAAATTATTTTTATATTATAAAAATTTATTTATAAAAGTAATTATTTAATAACTAATTAAAAAATAATACAACCTTTAATATAAAAAAGTTAAAATAATATTAATTTCATATTAATATAAAATAAAATAATATTATACAAAATACAAACCATACTATGTTGAACCTAACATTATCTTATAACTTTAATATTATACAAAATACAAACCATACAATATTAATTTAATATCTTATAAACTATAATACAATATAGTTAATAATATAATGTGCCAAATGCAAACTTATCTAATATAATCAGTTGTCTTTCAGAGATTATACATATAAATATAGGAAATATTTAACATGCTTGTGCATATCTCTATATAATAAAGGAATTATGGATAATCCACTTCATCAGAGACACAAGTGCCTCAGGGAATGCATGCATGCATTCATACGAAGCAAATCTACAAGACACCTGTGACCATTACAAAAAGTAAATTAAGCAGCACAAAGAACACAACATGATGAATGTGGCTGACTGACTATTTTGTGATATAAGCAATTCGTCGCGACACATTGGACTAAAAGTTTCATTGAAACTGTGGATTGCACAACTCACTAGGTAGCTTTCATATTCCCGACCATAGCAGTTGCCTGTTATAGAAACAAACTTGCAGATGCTTAAACCTGTAACAATCTAGGGCTGCGATGGGGTAGGAGAAGTTGGAGGCTTGAAATCTGGATACTGCAAACAAGAAAGGATACAGGATTTGTTAGCATCTGTTAAGCAGAAAACTCAAAAACTCAAAAGTCAAAACACCAGGAACAAATTAGCTAGTTGCAAGGATCTCATGTGCACTGGAAGTAAGCATTACAGCAGGGTATGGTGAAAGAGGCCTTTGAAATCCAGGAAGTGATTCTGCTTTAACTTCTGTTTTGGCCACTGAATTTACCCGGGAAGGAGGGTCTGCAGCTGCTTCTACTTTTGGCTCAGGAACAGACTCAGGTTCATCATCTGCCTTCTGAACTTTACTGTCAGTGGAAGCAGGCTCTGCCGTTGCCACAGCCGAAGCAGGGAGAGCCTTGCCATTTGCTGGTGATGGTAGAAGTGCCTTTCCAATTTGCTAAGTTTCCCATGAGCATGCAATCAAGAAACAGTTATGATGGACAATAAGTAATAGTTTTAGATATAAAAAATTTTAAAAGAATTCTATTGATTGTCAACTCCAGCAGTACGAGGATCTGTTTATCTCTTTCTATTAAAACATTATTTCTCTGTATCAGTTCACTGTCCTGAATTACAAAATTAGAAAAAGAGGAACAAATACCAAGATTATTACACCAAATACCTTTATCTCATCAACAAGGTCCTTAGGGGCGACCTTGGTGTTCAGGAATTCATCAACCTGCTGTAGTGTTTGTTTCCGATCCTGAAACATAAGTCAGTGAAGAAGAGTGAACTTAAATTTACCTTTTAGGACCTGAAAATGATGTGGTTCAGGTAATATATTCTGCCATTGTGGGGTCGAGTGTGTTACTCTAGAAAAGTGTCAATGATTTACCTCTGCAAACAGGAGCTTCTTGCTAGCAAATTGAACAAGAGCAGCAGAGCCTAGAAGCTGCAATATTGTTTCTATCTGGCAAAGATATAGCAGAACTCCCAGTCTTAAATTTCACATCATAAAGCTGATATTGAATGAAAGGAGCCTGAAAAAGTTTATATGCGAAGGACTCAACCAACCTCTGAAAATGCCAAAACTCCTAATCCTGCAGCTGCAGCAATTGCAAGGGTAACAGGAACACCCTCCGAGCCCTCCTGCACATTAATAGTCATGTGTTCCCACATCATTACAAAATCAGGAAAATGAGCTAGTAAAGCTGTTGCAAGAAGTTTCATAACTGAATATGTCAATTTTACCCTTGATGGTATCTGAACAGAAATTATTTATGGTAATTACATAAAATTCTGTTCCTATTTTCTTTACATGGATTAAAACTACCAGTTTGAAGTTAGAGAGCAGATAAATAGGCTTTTCGAATTCAAAGAAAAAGGTAGTTCCTATCAGGTGTATTAAAATTAAAGACCTAAATGCTGTAGTAAATAGAAATAATGCAATACGTACTCCAATTGCCCCACTGATAGTTTCTGTCAAATTGCTCAGGTCAAGACCCAACGCTTTCTTTGGCGGCATCCAGGGAAGACCACTGTTCTGCAGTATTTCCATAGATCTCAGAGTTTTTAAATGATATTCAACTGAAAAAAGAATAAGATTGAAGGAACAGCATGTACCATCCATCCACGAGGTCCTTCTGCTCCATCTTTTATTGCGTACGCATTTTTGAATCCATTTATGGTGACCAACTCAGCAACCAGTTCAGAGTTCCCATCAAACCTGGCTTTCATCACATGATAAGCAGGATTATTGTTGTATGTCAATTTTCAAACTGACAAAGAAAGTGAGGAAAAAGAAAATGTACAGCGCATAAAGTTACTACATCTATGCATCAACACAAACTGCCTCATTCAGCAGCAAAGCCAGACTTTAAATCCAGGGCACCCAAATTTAATTTATTTCAAGAATTTGATTTTCCTCAACCGTTTCTCAAATTAGTTTTGGATTTAGCACACTCATAATAAGTAATTTTGCTAATGAAATTAAATTTTGATCCTCCTTTCTCTGATATTCTTCAAAGCCAGCAGGGACAAATAAAAAATTTTTCTCTGGGGCAAATAAAATTTTAATTGAAATTGAAAATGGTTTTTCAGAAAAAATTACAATCAGCCCCATTGGTCCCCATGTGGCTCTGTTGCTGGACTCTCATTAAGAGGACACTGGTACTGTTAATGAGGGTGCATCTATTAGGAAGTTTTCAAGACTGCAACCACAGACTCACAGTTTCTGAAATGTACTTTTGGCGTCTGTGAATAGAACTTGGTCTGCTTCAAACCACTTGGTAGCTGGGAATTTGGATTTGTGTTTCCTTATTTTATCAATCATGCTAGCACTCAATGGTTTCATGAGATTTTGCACAATTTATTTAAGCAATGAAATGGATGTTATTTTAAGTTTATAGACTTCATTTGCTGGCTATCTTACAACAATCATTTCTAACTTGAAAACAAATGCAATAGCATCTAGAATTATTAACATAGCATTGTCTCATCTAGCATTTCTATTTGTACCACACAGATAATCCCAACTATGCAGATCTCCAAAATCTATGCAGACCTTCAAGCTTGCTGGTTCATTGAACTCCGAAACAATACAGAACTTTAAGCCTAATATTGACATTAAATGGATTATAACACACTCTATCGTATACCCTCTAGTCACTTATTTCTAAAAAGATTTAAATTTCCTAAATAATGTGAATATTTTTCTACCACTAATCCCCCTCTTCCTCTTTGACTTTTTAACTAATCATTGGTAACAGAACAAGTGGGTTCTGAAGCTTACTTGTCTAGAATGAACAATGTGGTATTTTCTGGCTCCTTGAACTTCAAAGACAGCTTCTTCAAGAAGCCCGGCTTATCTTCACCTTTGTAAACAATCGAAACCGGCTTCTTCCCCAAACCCCGGACATCAGGACTACCGACTTTCCGAAATTCCACGGGAGCTCTTATATCAAGCAACTGGGCACTCCCATCGTCACCCAACTTTGCATAAGCATTCCTTGCAGACTCAACACCCCATGGCTTAGGCTTGTTCAGAACCCAAGACAAAACTAATGGAACAGCCAAAATGGTGCCACCACCAGCTATAACTAAAGGATTCTCTGTTCCAAAACTGATTACGCTGTCAATAAATCCACTTGCATCAACATCAGATGCTGAAGAGCCTGCTGACTGCTGTAGTGCTTCTTCATATGTTAAAGCGTTAACTAAACCAGTACCCAGAACTGAAGATAACAGCACTAAACCCCCATGCACACTCTTCGAAAAACACTCGAGAAAATTTTGTGGTGTGGTGTTATTAGAAGCAGAAGCTGCGAGTTTGGGTAAAGAAGCCGTGGAAAGTGATTGAATTTTTCTGGGTTCTGTTCTTCTGCCACAGAGAACTGAAAAAGGTGTCAAGCCCGCTGAATTGAGGGCATCCATGGCATAATTTTATATGATCTTTCTGGCTCTCAGAGAATTGATGGAAATGCTTGAGCCAACATGCTATGTAGAATTTGTTTTCTTTTCAGGATGTGATGGAGAGGTGAGCAAGCAAAGGCAGAGAATCACAATCTTTAGTTTCGGCCTCCAGATGGGTGCAATTTTGCCAACCTACTTACGGTGGGTAAGAAGTGCTCACGTGGACGAGATGCGTGATCTTTTCCACTCGCTGGACGACACGTGGCAAATGAAGATGATAAGTTCGCGATCATGTTTTTCGGGTAAAATGATTTCATCTCATTGTGTGGCTGAGAAATTTTCCGAAGAAAATTTTAGAAACTCCTTCTCAGCGGTACATGTACTGCGCATGAGTACAAGTTAAATTACATCATCACTTTAAAAAAATTTATTTTATATACATTTCTTGAGAGAACGTTACTTTAAATATTGAATTTTGCTAGCTTACAGAGTTGTAAGCTACAGACGGCAGTATAAATTATAGTACAATCATTAGATGTGATTAAACACAAAGTAAAAAACTAAATAATAAAAAATAAAACTATAAGATGATGGGAGATGTTATTTCCAGATACTGTCCTGCAGACAGGCTCAAATATTTCTTATAAAAAAAAAAAAAAGGGTACTTCGAATATTTGTCAAAAAAAGAAATGAAAAATAGGAAATAAGAATGGGCCCAGCCCACTGGAATTTCTTCCCTTTGCCCAATTCCACTGAGATTATGTCCGCCGGCTTGTCAAATTTGGACTGGCCGAAAACGGAAGAAAATATATTTTCTGTGTTTAAAATTAGTGCAATTTTTAAAATTAAGACATTAATGTATCGACCACTTGTTTTTTAATGTTTTTATTTTTAAAATATACATATTTTTAAATTTTTTATAGAATTCTACTTGAATTTTACATTATGTTCGCTTACCCATTTCTGTTAGAAGAATTCTACTTGAATTTTACGTTATATTCATTTATCCACCTCTGTTTTCACTTCGTTATAACCATGCCGATGTAAAATTATCGTTTGACCGGCAGGGCAAGAGGTGGCATCGTTTGGACCCGATAGACAAAAAGTGGAAAAGTAGTCCAGGTGAGAATTTTTCATCTAGAGAGATATTAGCGGGTTTAAATCCTCTAGGTACCATTTCATGGTAAATCATCTTCATAGTTTTGTTGTCGGAAGCAAAACGCAAGAGCAATTTTACAATCACTGGCCTTGCCTCTTCCATTTCCTTTTGAGTGCAAAATGCTTGAAGTGCATTAAACTCTTCGCTGTGGAACTTCCTTATCCTTACAAAAATTTCCCTCCCCATTCTGTCAAATGCTTCGAGGGTTTCTTCATAGGATTGAAATTTCGGAATTATTGACAGCATGATATGCTCATGGACTTGAGTATGCGCAGGTAAGGGTGAGTGCGTTGCACCTGTGACACTAGCTCCCAAGCTTGATCGGAATGGCGCATACGTGGGAGGATGTGAAGGGTCTTTTCAAAGCTCGTGGGTTGAAGTGGACTGGGGATGTTGAAGGATGAATTTGAAGAATCTGAGGGCTTCAAAGCCATTCGAGTGAGCGGCGAAGTGGCGGCCTAGAACGTTCCCAATGAGAGTTGAGGAAAGGGAAGTTGTTTGTAGGATGCGTTGGAAGAGTGTTGGGTGCAGTGGTTGATTTGGAAAGGGACGGTCGTAGATGATTCTGGTGATTCGTTCGATTTTGGAATCTGATTATCTTGTTGTGTTGTAAATCTATTATTTTGTTTCATTTATTATTTAATACCTAAATTGTAAAGAAAAACCTATGTCTTCTAACCTTTTTTTTCTTTTTTTGTCATTTAGCTAAAGTGAAATATTAATTTTACATTAAGTGGTAAAATAATTATATTATCAATATTCTGTTAGTTTAGATTGCAGTAGAATAATGACACATTCTGTAAACATTAGGTGGAATTCTGCGAAGAAAAAAAAATGTGTATTTTTAAAATGGTGCCCCAAAAAAAAAAAATTGTAGATGATAATTGCCCTTAGAATTAAAGCCTAATTTTACATGCCCACAACTCGAACTCACTTCTGGACGACAGAGGAAAGAAAATGTTACAGCTAGGCAGTAGTCTGGGTGGCATTTACAGAGCCCATGCCTAAATACAGATCTTATAAGGAGTCTTTGAAATATGAGTTACCTTTTTTTACTGGAAAGATAAAATATAAAGGAATACCTAAAATTATACTTACAGTGTTAGAAGAAGAACTGTAGTAGTTGGTGTTACAGTAGATCAAAAAAGTAATCCAAACCTTGCCCAATTTCCCAGATGGCGATGCCAGTTCCCCATAACTTAGCTTCCTCCAGTCTCATAGAAATTGATATTAATGAAGGGTAAAACACAGCATGCTTGACATGATTTTCATCAGAGAAGACAAAAAAGTGCTCCCCACTGTTCTTTTCCCACTGGAATGCAGGCTTGAACTTCTCCAATAAGTTGAGGTACTCCTTCCCAGTGATGGCTCCACCACCTGATGCTGCAATTCCATTATATGAATGAGAGCCTGTCTATAGCTACTTTACAAAGAAACCAATATCCAAAAAATGGGGCCAAAAAAAAATGGCATACCTTCTGAAAGGATGAACTCATTTCCGTAGAAATTGATGCCAAGAAATATCTTCCTAGCTAAGCTACGAGCACCGATGCCAGGGCTACCAAGTAGCAGCTGCAGGGTGAAACTTATCCACTTCAGTGGAGCATTAGGACCAGGGCTATGGGGACCTGAGAAGTCATAAGTCATTAATGAGAAACCATCAACAGCATCACTCAAGCTCTGCAGATCCACTGGCCCAAAGTCATGCGGTTGAAACTTCTCTGAATGTGGTGGACCTATGACATAGACCAACTGCAAATGTTCCTTCCTGTTTCTCACTGAGTTCACACTGTGCAGCGCATGTCCAACTTGTTTTATGAACTCTAGTGCCTGAGTTTTCAAAAAAAGAGGATTTGTCACTGTCAGATATCACTGATCAGATGAGCAAGGCTAGGTGGATTACAAAGTGAGCAGTACGAGTCCAGAAAATAATTATGGAAATCTCCAATCCGTTCAAATATAAAAGGAAAAAAAAAAATTATACATTAGCAAACAGTTACCATATTCCGCAATTCTGGATCATGCAAAATGCCATAAGCTGTCCACCTGGACCAAGACTCTAGCACTATACCATCATACTCCATTTCTCTGTTTCCAAAAGGAGAGGATCCACGCAGATCTCAGTACATACACAACTAAATACACTTTTTTTCCTCAAACTAATCAAAAGCAAAGACTCAGATCACTGATTACAGAGGATGCCCCACTGGCACGAAAATCAATCACATCCACTTATAATTGCAGAGACCAGTGGATCAAAGTTCTCAATTAACATGGAATAACAACACTTCTAATGATCAGAATGAGAGGTTAGACAAAATAAAAATGATCTATTGTTAAGAACCTGGCATATCATTATAGAAATATAATCACCAAATAAATTTCATATCACACTCCAAAATTGGAGAGGAAGTAAAAAGAAATATAGGAACTGGGAGCATACTTGCACTCTGTTAATATAAGGTCAATGGCTTTGTCCCTCAGTTTCTTCTTTCTAAGAAGCTCCTTTGGAAATGCTTCCAGAACCACTCTGGGTAACACCTACACATCAAACGGTAGAAATTCACAAGATTTAAATAATACATGCAGGCTTGTAGAAAATTAATACCTACTTAACCATGATCTAGAGTTTGAGAGAGAGAGAGAGAGAGAGAATGTTTTCCATAAACAATAAATGAATCTAATGACATTTGTATGAGTATGTTTAGAAAATGGCCATCTAATTGCATGATTAAACCAACCAATTTTAAGACCTCCTTTAGCAGTAAGTTTGATGTGTTCCAATTGCCAAAGGGGAAAAGTTAAAAAAAAAAAAGAAAAGAGAAGAAAGAAAGAAGGAACAGAACACTTGGCCAATTCTATTACCAGGGCAGTTCCTTTTCTAAGCTCCAAAAGCCATCCTGCATCTGCATTATGCCTTCCTTCCAGGATTAAGCTAGTTCCCTGGCTGGAAACAGAAAGAATGGACAGAAATTCATACAACAGTCTATGAAACACAGAATTTTAATGTTCCCAACTTTATTATATACAGCACACACATATTAAAAAAACCCTTTCCATGGATTGAGATGCCAGGATCAATTAAGTCTAGAGACAGAAGAAGTTCACCAACGGCCCCTGCCCCCCCCCCCCCCGGGGGGCGGTCGCCTTCTTTTTCCCCCCCATACTGTCAGCTCTGTTTATAGTTTTAAAATTAAGGCAATTTAGCCACAATTTTCAGGCATTCGGAAAATCCAGGGATAGTCTTGAAACAAGCACAGTCAGTGCCAGGTCAATAATAAGTATCAGATGGACATACCTCTTGAGATCATACCAAACAGGTGATAAGTGTGTAAATTTAGAATTGAACATCTTGGCCATTTCATAGCCCTTAGAGTTCCTGCAAGGAACATCATATTAACAACCAAACACAATAAACTGAGACAATTTGAAACCACAGTCATTAAACATCAAAATCTAAATGAAGCCGTTTAGTGAACTGACCATGGAGTAATATAGGCCAATAAGGGATACGTGTAATGCCGATGAGACACATTCTCTGAAACCTTTGAATGCTCCTGAAATACTCGGTAAAATTTCAATTAACACCGTTTTATATAGGAGATTATACATAAGATAAGAATAGAATACATGCGGTACTCACCGTGAGGATTTCTTGGTAATTCACGTCAGTTTTGACGAGTCCTCGCAGATGCACGTGAGTCATCGTACGGTTGGCGCGTGCAGAGTATTTGGTACAGTATAAGAGTACGGACACGGTGGGAATCACGATGAAGAAAATAACGAAAATGGTGATGAGCTTGCGATCGGAAGCTGAGTCGCCGAACTGGTCTAATCGAGCAGCCGGTTCGACTCGGTTTTTAGGACGGCCCGGGGTCGGTGCAACTCGGCGGTCTCGCCTTTTCGCCATTTCTGTGTATTGTCTAACGCCCAACTCAAAAATGAAGAGGGATTTGAATGGAAAAGAGCATCCTTTAAAGCGTTTGGAAACAGATTATACTTGCAACAGGTCTGATTTTCACGTATCATTAATTCGACCTGTCGTTTCTTTCTTTTGGTGTTCGGGTTCACACATGGATCCCTATTGTTATATGATCACTCAATTAAGGAAGAAGTATTCATTTGTATTAAACTCGTTGTTAAAAAATAAAAACATATTGCATTAAAATGACGAGGCCAAAGGACACTTACGGCCCAACCAGGGGTCTCGAATTTATTTCATATATACATATGGCACCAGGACGAAAATTAGTTATTTGGAGCCTATTTATTGTCTATTGATTTACAAAAAATCAAAGCTAGGTTTTTATTGAGAAACTCTAATATTTGTGTGTGATACACACACACATATATATATTAAAATTATAAAATATGAAAAAAAATGTAAAATTAGGTCATTTTAAATTTTAATTTTTTGATATTATTAAACCTCATAATCATTGCAACCTTTTTGGCCTTAATTTTAGCCTTGATATTTTTCACTAGTACATTGAAGTGCCAGACAAGCGACGATATCCTCAATTCCTCGTTCATCGCCAACGGGAAAACAAGGACAGAAGTATCACTCTCTGCGCTGCAAAGGGTTTTTGTTCATAAACCCTAATCAAATTATTAATTCATTTCGCTTCACAAAATAAGCTTCAGCCTTCAAACTTAGACCAAAGAAGGCAGGTAACTCCTCTGTCTCTGTTTATGAGCTTGGTGTTGCCCCTTTCTTTTATTTACCCTTATTTACAGTAAACTTGAAAAATGGAGCCCAAATTGTTGCTTTCTTGCTCTAAAGCCACACCGTCTCCATCCTTTCCCTTCTTTATCTCGTACAAATCTCCTTTCCTTGAAAAGCCCAAACTTTATGTAAAATCCCATCTCTCAGCCTCAACAACACAAGTTGACAAGTCTCAGTTTTGGGGTAAAGGTTTGGTTTTACGCGAAAAATTCGATTCTCTGGGTAATGTTACCAAAACCCATATGCCAGTTGCTCCAGTCAGAGCTGCTGTGAAGAGAAGGAAAGAGCTTCCCTTTGATAATGTGATTCAGAGGGACAAGAAGCTGAAATTGGTGTCAAAGATTAGGAAGATTTTAGTAAGTCAGCCTGATAGAATTATGTCCCTTAAGCAATTGGGTAGGTTCAGAAGAGATTTGGGTCTTACAAAAAAGCGTAGGTTTATTGCCTTATTGAGGAAGTTTCCAGCTGTGTTTGAAATCATCGAAGAAGGGGTTTATTCATTGCGGTTCAAATTGACCCCAGAAGCTGAAAGGCTCTACTTAGAAGAGATGAAGGTTAGGAATGAAATGGAAGATTTGTTGGTTACTAAATTGAGGAAATTGTTGATGATGTCACTGGAGAAGCGGATTTTGTTGGAGAAAATTGCCCATTTAAAGACTGATCTTGGGCTACCTCTTGAGTTTCGTGACACAATTTGTCATAGGTACCCCCAATATTTCCGTGTTGTTGCAACTGAGAGAGGCCCTGCGTTAGAATTAGCCCATTGGGACCCCCAGCTTGCTGTATCAGCTGCAGAGTTAGCTGCGGAGGAAAATCGAATCAGAGAGTTGAAAGAAAAAGATTTGATTATGGATAGACCACTTAAGTTCAATAGAGTGAAGCTTCCAAAGGGTCTTAAACTTTCCAAGGGTGAAATGAGAAGAATTTGTCAGTTTAGAGATATGCCATATATATCCCCTTATTCAGATTTTTCAGGATTAAAGTCAGGAACGCCAGAGAAAGAAAAGCATGCTTGTGGAGTTGTTCATGAGATTTTGAGCCTCACTGTTGAGAAGAGAACTCTTGTGGACCACCTTACTCATTTCCGAGAGGAGTTTAGGTTCTCTCAGCAACTAAGGGGAATGCTGATAAGGCACCCTGATATGTTCTATGTCTCCTTGAAGGGGGATAGAGATTCAGTTTTCCTCAGGGAAGCCTACCGTGATTCTCAATTGATAGATAAGGATCGACTGTTGGTTATCAAAGAGAAATTCCGTGCGCTTGTCTCTGTTCCTAGATATCCAAACAGAGGTGCTCCCAAGGAAGATGATGACTACTCTGACAGGACTGATGAACAAGAAGAGGGAAGTGGTGAGGATGGAGAGGACTGGTCAATTGATGATTATATGTCTGATGGTCAGTATGATGATGACGATGGCAATGAAGATGATTGGAGTGATGAAGATGATGATATGCCTCCAGATTTTGATGAAGATTATGGAACTGTAAAGATTGGAGTAAACAAGTCAGCCAAAGTGGTAGATAGCTCTATGAAGAACGGAGAAAAGGTGCTAACCCCTGTGTTTCCTGATGGTAGGCCAAGAGAGAGCTGGTAAAAGAAGGTGCAAATTGTATATGTGCTGAAGGTCCCAAACCAGAGGTATAAAAGCTGTCATAATTTGTCTTGGCTGATGCTTTCAGAGTACTTGTCATCGGTCTTAAAAAATGCAAGGCCTGAAACCTAATCATCAACTAAATCAATATGGGAACCTGCCAGCTAAAGGGGAATGATAAATCGTGTATTATGTTTCTGATATGTAATAGTTAATGCTTTTTGTTAATATAGTGAAAACATTAGTTGTCTTTCACAGTTAAACAGACTATTTCATGTGGAATGTTTTACAAGTGGTTGACTAGGAACTGTACTTTTTCCTGGAAGAGATCTAATGGATTTATCATAGGTATGAGATTTGTCACGATCTGAAAACTCATGGGGAAATGGCTGAACAAGCTTCATGATTTGGAGTCATTATATTTTGAGAAAACTTCATATGCAATCAAGATGCTTGTGGAAGAAATAATAGACCTTAAACAAATAGACTTTAAAAGATAAACCAACTCTTCTATTTTATTCTAGTGTGATGTGTGCTGCATTTCGTGATAGCCTTTTCAGATCATGCTAACATTGCAATTTTCAGTTAGCGGGTTGTTATAGCATATAGAATACAGGAGGATGCAAAAACACAATATCAATTCCGATATGTCTTTTTCAGAACAAAGTAGATCCATTTTTATTGTGTAGAAAAGTTATTCCGAATTGTGGCCTTTTGTCATTGGAAAGCAGCTTTTAGATTGTCATCAGATGAGTGTTGTAAATTCATGATTTTCAGGATCCAAATTTTTCCATGGCATCATTGTGATATCACTTGATATCTTGGTGTGGGAAGTGCAGCGGTTGTTTGTTTATTTATTTTGCTTCTACATGTGTTGATTAAATATACAGCAAACACAACACATTTACAGCGGGCTACCTCAGGCCTAGAGTCAAGAGTGTGCTTTTGACCCTTACCATGTCACCAACCAATACCTCTGGCTTCATCGTAATCGTTTGCATGGAACATTTGTAATCATTTAACTGTCGGTTAAATTTATTCATAAAATGTAGAGGTTTTAAATAAGCCTCTGGTGTCTTTTTTTTTTTCCCTTAAGTTGACCTCAGTATTCTGTAAGATACATGATGAAATCAAGAAAATGTTTCGATAACTTGAGAAAATAGAGCGATCATAAGAACCTTGATTGACAAATTGGTGAATGAATAAGAAATAGGTCAGTTCTTCCAACTTGTGCAATGTTCCATTGGATATGGATATTAATGAGATTATGAATGAATATGTAGTTGCATCACTCTTGTTGAATTTTGATGTTTACTGATGGATATTTACTTTTTATATTTATCTCTCAGATTATTATTTGATAAAAAGAAATTCTCCAACAAATTCTTAGTGGTGGCTATATAATGGTAAGAAGCTGAGGCTGAGTTAATGAGGCAATCCGATGACCCTCAACTTCAACTTCAAGCCACTGGTTGTTGGCTACCGCTCAAGGGCTTCCAAAATTGCCATGCCACCAAAATGTGTAGGCAGACAAAGCTGGGGGCCCTTGTTGGGGTGTAAACAAACTGAGAGTGGCTTTCTCTACATTATTATATATAACACTGTTAGGTTGGACGAGCAAACAGACTCTTCACCTTTGGATGCCCATCTTGGTTATGGCCTCCTCGCAAACAAAAACTTGAAAGCCTTTCGGCTTTCAACATGGTCCTCTACTCAAAATTGATATGCATAGCGTAAATTGAAAATTTATTTTTATTTTCACTCTTTGGGATAAGCTCGGAAAATTTATACTTTTGCTTTCAAATGATCAAATCTCCATTAAACTATTTGATTACTTCTTGAAATCCGCTGAGTGGGGATTTTCTTTTCTTTTCTTTTCTTTTCTTTTGGGCCAATTTAAAAAAATATCAATCATGCGAAACGCATGCTGTTACCACGCGGTATGCGGATAATGATGAGACACAACAACATAGTCATTCGGCGCTTAATTTCCAAACGATCAAACGGTGCGTTTCGGAAGAAAGGCGAAAACGAGCCGTTTGAGAACGCGATGTCTCAGGATAGACCTCATCCACAAAATCAACAAAGAAAACGTGAAGTTACAAAATACAAAGCGTTATCCGTACTGTTAGCGGGAAGCGAGAGCTTCTTCCCCTTGTTATTATTACGTGAGCTGTTGATTCACCACAGGTTACCCGACAAAACACCGCCATGATCATGCCCGAATTACATTCAATTTATCACCACTTCAACACTAGAACATCCATCAATCAAAATCAGCACTCTCACAAGCCAAGTTCCGCAACTAATTCACCAATTTCTCTTGCTTTTCCTCCCACGGATACCTTTGCCAAAGAAGCTCAACTCTCTTGTGCTTCCTCACGTTTTTGTTTCTTGAATGAAACAAATAAGTTCAGAAGTGTGAGTTCAGTTAAATTTAAGCATGCCCGGATGATAAAGATGGGAAAGATTTGGGATTCTGATGACATGGTTAAAAGTTTGATTTTACATTACTTGGAATTTGGTGGTTTTACGTCAGCTGCAAAAGTTTTCTTTCTGGATTTTTCGAGGAATTATGTAGATTGGAGTTCTTTTTTGGAAGATTATGAGAGTTTCGGGGGGAAAGTGCAAGAAATTCTCGAGATTTGGGGAGATTTGCATGGTAAAGGTGTAATTTTTCGTAGTAGAATTTTTACTATAATTTTGAAGCTTTGCGCAAAACTAATGGAGTTTTGGCTGGGTGTGGAGGTTCATGCTGGTTTGATCAAGAGAGGTCTTGATTTTGATGTGCATTTGAAGTATGCATTGATGAATTTTTATGGGAAGTGTCGGGATGTAGAAAGTGCTAATAAATTATTCAGTGAAGTGTCAGATCTTGAAGATGATCTATTGTGTAACGAGATAATCATGGTAAACTTGAGGAATGAGAAATGGGAAAATGCCACTAAATTGTTTCGAGAAATGCAGTTTTCGTCAGCAAAAGCTACTAGTAGAACGATTGTGAAGATGCTACAAGCCTGTGCAAAAGTGGGAGCTTTTCATGAAGGAAAGCAAATTCATGGGTATGTTTTAAAATCTGCATTGGAATCAAATTTGTCGGTATGCAATTGCCTGATTAGCATGTACTCTAGAAACAACAAACTTGAACTGGCAACGAGAGTTTTTGATTCGATGAAGGATCATAATTTATCTTCGTGGAACTCGATGATTTCAAGTTACACTAGACGTGGTTACGTGGATGTCGCTTGGTCCCTTTTCAATATGATGAATTCATCCAGAGTACAACCAGATATAATAACCTGGAATTGCCTTTTGTCAGGTCATTTCACTCATGGCTCATACCAAAATGTCCTGACACTTTTGCGTGGAATGCCAAGTTTAGGATTCAGGCCAAATGCTAGTTCTGTCAGTATTGTTCTTCAGGCAGTTACTGAATTGAGGCTCTTGAAATATGGGAGAGAGTGTCATGGCTATATTTTAAGAAATGGACTTGACTATGATTTATATGTTGGAACTTCATTGATAGATATGTATGTTAAGAATGATTGCTTACAAAATGCTCATGAAGTTTTTGACAATATGAAGAACAGGAATATTGTCGCTTGGAACTCACTAATATCAGGTTATTCTTTCAAGGGCCTTTTTGTCAATGCCAAAAAATTGTTAAATCAGATGGAGGAGGAAGGAATTAAACCTGACTTAGTTTCTTGGAACTGTCTGGTATCTGGCTATTCAATTTGGGGCCAGAGTAAGGAAGCTTTGGCTATCATTCATCATATGAAAAATGCAGGAATCTATCCTAACGTGGTTACATGGACCTCTTTAATATCTGGCAGTCTGCAAAATGTAAATTATAGGGAATCTCTTGAATTTTTCATCCAAATGCAACAAGAAGATATCAAGCCCAACTCTACAACTATGTCCAGCTTACTTCAAACTTGTGGAGGCCTAGGTCTGCTGCAGAATGGTAAAGAGATACACTGCCTTTGTCTGAGAAATGGTTTCATCGAAGATGCATATGTAGCCACAGGGCTAATTGACATGTACAGTAAATCCGGCAATTTGAAGAGTGCTCGAGAGGTTTTCAGAAAGAGTGCAAACAAAACACTAGCATCTTGGAATTGCATGATTATGGGGTTTGCCATTTATAGCCATGGAAAAGAGGCAATTTTACTTTTTCATAAATTGCTTGAAACAGGTTTCCAACCGGATGCTATAACCTTCACGGCTCTCCTTGCTGCTTGTAAGAACTCTGGTTTAGTTGAAGAAGGGTGGAAGTATTTTGACAGTATGAGCACAGATTATAACATAATACCAACAATAGAGCACTACTCATGCATGGTGGATCTTCTTGGAAAAGCTGCTTATCTTGATGAAGCTTGGGACTTCATTAGAACAATGCCATTCAAGCCAGATGCTACCATCTGGGGTGCCCTTCTGGGATCTTGTCGAATCCATGGACACTTGGAGTATGCAGAGATTGCATCAAGGAGACTTTTCAAGTTAGAGCCATGTAATTCTGCTAATTACTATTTGATGATGAACTTGTTTGCTATGTCAAATAGATGGGAGGATGTTGAACGTCTTAAACATTCGATGGATAAGGTAGGAGTTAAAAGCATACTTGTATGGAGCTGGATTCAAATTGATCAGACAGTTCACGTGTTCTCTGCCGAAGGTGCACC
The DNA here is from genome assembly GCA_030449875.1 of Aegle marmelos. Lineage (NCBI taxonomy): Eukaryota > Viridiplantae > Streptophyta > Magnoliopsida > Sapindales > Rutaceae > Aegle > Aegle marmelos. Next base: position 2,826,560 of record JASUUL010000115.1, read on the forward strand.
ACATCCAGCAACAGGTGAAATATATTTTGAGTTATATCATTTGGTTTCTGAAATGAAGAAACTTGGTTATGTGCCAGACACCATGTGTGTATACCAGGACATTGATGAAGAAGAAAAGGAGAAGGTGCTGTTTAGTCATACAGAGAAATTAGCTATTGTGTATGGACTGATGAAGACAAAAAGCAGAGCTCCAATCAGGGTGATTAAGAACACAAGAGTTTGCTCTGATTGCCATACTGCAGCAAAATACATGTCCTTGGTACGAGGCCGAGAGATTTTCCTCCGTGATGGTGCTCGCTTCCATCATTTTAGAGATGGTAAGTGCTCCTGCAGTGATTGCTGGCAATAACTGGTGTTTATGTAATTGGCTTTTTCTGATTCTAGGCTAAACGTTCGTAGAGAACCAATTGTGTGTGTGTTGTTATATGATAGACTCTAGGATGAAAGATAACACAGTTACGAATCAGATCCGAAAAACTCACTGACTTCTAATTTATGTGCCACAAGTTTTATTGGCTGGCTGGGTATAACTGGTGAATTGATGTAAGTTCATACTCCATCCATGCTTTATAGCGTGTTCTCAAGTTACTACTTTTCGTTAGCTTCTGCTTCTGTAGAATGCCAAGGAATTATTGCGGCATCGCATTCTCTCAACCACTCATTTATCATTTAACGACAATACCTCGACACGCAACTCAAGTCTCTCGCGGGGCAGTTTGCTGGGCTTACATAATGACGATTTTCCATTTTGTCTTCTCTTTTTACCCAACGTCACAGATCTATGCCTTTTCTCCTCCTCCTCGGGTCACACGCCAACACTGACCAACAAATATTTCGCTTCATTACTTTGGGAAAGGGTAATTCATCATATCATCATGAGTAACGTTACTTTATTACTCATCACAATCTACGATTATTCTATTCATTAAGCCATCACCGGCTGGTTAGTTTATAAAATTTACTTGTACGGTCGGTGTACTAAAACTGCAACAATTGCTCGTTTTAACAACATTGCATCCAGCAACAATTGCAACCGTCTGATGGTTCCCTAACTTAATTATACACAACGGTCAAAGTCAACCATAGGTAAACCAAAAAAACCTGCGATATTTTGCATACATAGATAAAACAAACACCACTGTTTAAAGAAGTGATTGAAAGCGCAGCAGAACACACCGAGAAACAAAAGGCAAGCAGTAATTTACTGAGAAAGACGAGAATATGTACAAAACAAGCAACAAAGCTCTACTGCTACCTTTGAGTCTCTACTGCATCCCTCCTATGCCTAGAAGCTCGAACTACAAGAAGCAAAGCCACTGGTGCAAGGCACCAACTACTTGTTAAATAAACATAAAATATTTACAGATATATATATATATCACACCAGCATGCACCAAAAGGGGAAAAAAAGAAGGAGGGGGGGGGGGGGGCTTTAAAAGCAGTAACAGTGGGATCCTTTGCATTCATGGAAACTTTGACGATAAAACCTATATTTTGGTACTAAATGGATGGAAAGGGCACAGTGTTCAAACAGAAAACAAACAGAAGCAAAAGCAGGCAGAAAGAGTGAAGGGTCTCCACAGGATGGAAAGGCACAGCTAGCCGGGTGTTCAAAACTTCTGCCTAGAAAATCCCTAAAAAGATTCTGGCAATCTAGAACCATCATGTTATGCACACCATAGTACCCCCCATCAGAAGTGGTTGATTGGTTCAGTTCGGTCCTGCACCGCCATCCTCTCAGAGACATCAGCCAGAGATTTAAGATTGCACCTTATCAAGGCCTGAACAAAGTAGCATGTCTCCTCCTTTGTGTTTCCTTCTGGAACATCTACTACAAATGACTCAATTACCAGCGTCCCAGGTCTCCCATCTATGATCTCCGGATGGACAGTCATGACCGAAGAGTAGTTCTGTAAATTTAACAAACAACAAGAAAGCCAGTTAGCAAGGGAAACATTTTCAAAATTCATGACCTGCCAACAATTAAAAAGTACGTTATATAAGATAGTTCCCTTTTCAACAACCTTAGTAGCAGAAATTTATTGTTATTTCTACTCTATATACATTAATCACAATTCATAAATTCTACATACTAATAACCCGCCAAGCCAAAATTACAAGAAATATTTTCCTTTACACTAAATTTGACTATTTGAGCCTTAATTGAACTAACAAAGACGCATGCACGAACAAGTAGTAGATATACCGTAGCTTATAGAAAATAAGAAGAGCTGGGAGTAGAAGTATTATACCCTAAACTGTGATCGTAACTTATAGAAAATAAGAGGAGGTGGGAGTAAAAGTATTATACCCTAAGCCTGTGATCACCGCCAACAATTTTGATTCCGAGGATGTGCTCTTCATCATCAAGAAGTTCCAGCCTTTCAGTGCTGGTGGTAGCAGGAAGCCCAGATTTGACATTCACTTCTCTAACACTACCAATTCCAAGATCCCCATTAACCACACACCTGCTAACGAATGGCTTGTACCTCTGGGGCTGATCAAATCGCCTCACCAACGACCATACCTGATCAATTGACCGCACTATTAGTCCACAAAAAACAAACCAAAAACATAACAAAGAAAATATCAAAGGTTTAAAATACAAGGCGATGTTAGAAAGAAGTGATTTAATTTTTATTTTTTTTATTCCTAACATGTTGATAAATGATGAAAAATTTAGAGTTAAAAAAAAAAAAAGCCTTTTCGGTCATGCATTTTCTCGGCAACCACACAGAAAAAAAGATAAGTGATAATTCCAGTCAACCCCATCAGAGGAGCGTTTATCAAGTTCAAAATAAAATTAAAGAAAAAAGGTTCTGCAAATACACCATTTGAAATTCCATAATCGAGAAAAATCGAAACAGACTTGTCAGATGCAGTAAACTGAACCAAATCACAATTGAATTTCCAATTATTACTCAGATCTGTCTCTAATTCAAAATAAAGAGGCCAGTCAACCAAATAAACGGTGTCAGTTAAGCCAGTACAAGAAAATGAAAGAATTGATCATCGGACGGTAAACAGAAAGTTTACTTACGAGATGAACAGGAGCTCTGATGTGCTTGACCAAGGCAGAAGTACACTGATTCTCTCTGGGCTCGTGCCTATGATGCCTCCGTATGTACTGCGCCTCCATCACACCATACGCGTCAACACCGTTCATTTTGATCAGACACAAGACACACATAAACCTCCCTCTCTATCTCTCTCTCTCTCTCTCTCTCTCTCTCTCTCTCTCTCTCTGAATTCTGAAATCTCCAATATGTAAACCGAGCACACAACTGACAACTCTTGAGAGCAAGTAAGATGGAAAAAAAAAGATAAGCCTTCTAGCAGCTGCTGCAGATTATGCGCAAAGTACAGCCTTAGCTTGGATTTTGGTTTGGCTTTGGCCCTGGTTGTCTATCAAAAATCCATTAGTCCACCGACAAATTTTATTTTTAAATTTGTCCTTAACCTCTAAGCGTGTTTCTTGTGGTTCCGCTGCCCTATAAAACATGTTACTTATGACTTATCCTCTCCATTTCCATTATTTTCTTTTAATTTATTTTGTAATCGTCACCGGGTGGGTTACCTTCTTCTTGTCACAGTCCAATCTTTGTTCAGGTTTCAGTGATAAGCACTAACTCATGTTAGTGGCCTTGTTTTTCGCTTTTCCCCTTTATTAAACCTTTTTTTAGTCAATGCTGAATAGTGAGTGTATTTTCCATAAAAAGTCAATTTATGTGAAGTGGCGGTGATGTTAGGATGACTGTCACATACACATATTCTTGAAATATTTTTAAATTGAAGATAATTATAGGAGCGTAATGACATAAATGCCCTGCAAGTAATCTTAATTTTTTAATATTATTAAATAGAAAAGAAATGTTGTAACTGCCTTCATGTAGGCACCGTGCATGTCAGAATTATAGATAGCAGATAGTGCTATGCATTCTCACACCGCATCATATCAAACGGGCCGCATTCGCATTGCTTAAAGTTTCAATTTTCAATTTTCTTTTCTACTTAAAAAAAAAATAATGATAATTTAATTAAAGATACCTAAACGGTGTGGACTGGTCCAAGTGTCAGGTCCACGATAACGATGGAATGTGGATTTTCATTGGGCCACGTAGGGAAAGATCAATTCATCGCCACATTTTTTTATGATTAAATCTCCATCACTCGTCCACCGACCCTTAAAGAAAAATTGCTTTGTCATTTATTGCAGAAATTCATATTTTTATGAATAGCATTTGAGAGAACAAATTCGAACCTAATCTTTAAGATAGGTGGCCAAAATTTTTCTTGATTTTACACTTCTCACCTTCATCTTATCGTGCCCCCGAGTTCAACGCAAAGATAAAATAATGCGATGCATTGTGCAGATATAGTTATAAAAACAACAATAACAAATGAAAAATTGTTTATTTCTAATATATTATGATCATATTACAATTGGGGGTTGTAGAGCATACATTCCGACAACTGTAGCGTTGTCGATAGTTCACTAACCGTTTATCCAACATCAACTCAAAAATCTACCAAAATTTACAAGTAGACGTAAATTTTATCTTGTATTTATAATTATTTACAAGTAAATGGGAGATGCATAATTTCACGAAAGTATAAACTCATTCTCATGTGATAAAGAGAAGTGTTTGTTACTCAACTATTATCTTGAATAACATGATAATAGTCTTTAAATTTGGCGTGGCCAAAATACTAATTAAGTTAGGTTATATTTTGATATTAGGCAAATGGTGAGATTAGACTAGTTTAAAGGATAAAAAAATTAATTAGATCCAGAGTTATGTTTGGTTGTCGAGACCAATAAATCAAACCAAATTTTAGTCCCACGTTTATGGGATTACTAATCTTCGTTTTCGTATGGGTTATAGATAGGACTAACTATTTAATATGAATTTACTATTAACATCAAAATTTTAATTCAATAATTTATTTAAATTAATATTGACCATAAGAATTTATTCAATTATTTATTTACACTAATATTGAATACTAAAATTTAACAATTTAAAAAATACATTATTAAATAGTTATTTTAGCTCTATTGAAGTAAATTTAACATATTCATGTTCAATACTATATCAAACAAAATACAAGATTATATAAATTGTTCAATCTAATCTAACCTAAAGGGTAAATATTTGTAGCATAATGATTTGTTATTTTATAATATAGACAACGTTCAAACATTTTTCAATGTCCTTTTGAAAAAAAATGTTATAAGTTACATTATATATTACAATTTGGGATCTACTAGAAATTTGTATTGATACAGTTATATAGTAGAAGTCTACTTAGGTCATAATAAAAAATCAACATAAACTAGTTGTAAGGTATCTAGAAATATTTAGAGAAATATCTACCTTTTAACTAGGTATGGCAAAATCTCGGCCCGCATTTTAAAAGCTTGGTACTAGAGTAGGCTAGGTTTTGAGTATCTGAATTTTATGTTTTTTTAAATATTATATATGTAATTTTAAATATTTCAAAATATTTTAAAATTTTAAATTTTATTTCAATGAAATTGAACATGAAACTATAAATATTTAAATGTTTAAACTTTACATTTATGTAATAGATGAGTTAAACAAATATAAATATTTAAAATAATTTATAATTTATAATTTTTTTAATAAAATCTAAATTTTGGATCATGCCTTAGGTTTATTAGGTGATACCCAAGAACGGACCTGTTTCATATTCGAATCGATTAATACTTGGCCCATTTCACCGGGTCTAAGTGAGACAGGTATTTTTGTTACCTCTACTTTTAAACATAATTGTGATTAAAAAAATAAAAAGTATGTTGAATTTCTTATATGAAAGACTGAAAATCGCACCAACTATAATAAAGAAGAGCCTTTTGATAATATTCTTGTTAAAACTTTATTTTCATCAATTTTCTTGAAATAAAAGAGGCAATTGGATTATAGATTTATCTTTAAAAAAAAATCTAATCTTAGTTTAATAGATATAATATTACATAAAATTTTAATATTACATGAAATTTTAATAGATATAATTTGTTTTATATTCTTGAATAAATCTAATCTTAATTTTTGCTGGGAGATCATTCTAAGTTCCTTTCACCATTATATATTCACAATAAAAAAAATAATATTAATAATTTCAACATTTATGCGTATCACTCATTTATTTATTGAATGATAAAATTCTTAATCAATAAAATTTTTATTATATCATTCAATAAATGAATATTAGATACTTTAATCAAGATATCAATTATAATCTAAATATTAAAATTTTAATATTATTTAAAAATATTTTTAAAAAATTAATTTGGCAGCACTAGACTACAAGAGCCGTCTGATACAGTTATGGATGGCATCAAAAGGTTTGCTGGGTCTTAAAGGCAAAGGGGCATCGTGTGATACTGATTTGACAAAGACAACTGGTGCACAGTAAACGACCTGCAAGTTTCGTCTCTTTGTGCCATGTTCATTGTCCGATTCCCTCCCAACTTCTCCCCGAAAAAGCCATTCCACAAACACTGCCAAATTTTTAACTTCATCAGCCCTTTCGAATTATTTTTCTAATATTATATTCTCTTGGGGCACGTAACGTTGTAAGTTCACATGGGCAATAAATAATATGCAAACACAAAATGGCATTTCCTGATCTTTCATGGAATATCCAATTACGAACGTTAGCATCAAAACGAACCTGAATTTAATGGATTGCATTAGAGCCACCAACCCAAAAAAAAAAAAAAAAACAAAAACAAAAACAAAACAAACAAACAAAACAAAATCTTTCCGATTCAATATTAGGGGAGAAAAATGAAATAAACTGATTTTGTGAAGTAAATTTTAATTTAAAGTAGTTTGTTTTTCTTTATTAACAATCAATATAATATGATGTGTGATGCACCAGCTAGAGCGCAACGTTTGAGTAGACACACAAATTTAGTTTTTTTCTATATTTTAATATCAGTAAAAATAAAAATAAATAAATAAAACACCTTTAATCATTCACTTCTTAAAAATTATTACATCCTCGCATATATCCTAAAAAATATAATTCATCTATATATTCAGTGCTGCCAAATAAAAAAAAGTAATAATAATACTAACAAAAAGATATTTATATCTCTATTTTATAAAATATTAGGAGGTAAATTTTAGAGTGTTAGGGCTTGTTTGGTATTATTTTATAACACTTGTTTTCATTTTTGTTATAAAAAATCTAATGTCATATATGTTCTATGGGTAGTTTTGAAAATATGAATTGTAAAATAAATGAAATATAGTCCGTGATTTTTTTTTTAATTATATGAGATTGTTACTAATATTTATAATCAAGGAATTATTATAACTAATAATTTAAGTTAAATATGTTAAACCATTAAATCTTACATAACACTCTAATATTTGAAGGATACATGGCACTCTAATATTCGAGGGAGTAAAAAAAATATTGACTCCACTCAAATATTTCATAATTAAAAGAAAAAATTAAATCTCATAATTATTTTTTTAACACGTTGTAAAAGGGTAAGTGTTCTCCCACTTCTCCCACTAAGCTAAGGCCTTTTGATAATACACTTAATAGTTATCATTGAGAGAACAAGTTAAACATGTTTTGGGCATTTTACGAAATAAATTATAAAATATATTTTCCAATAAATAATTGCCCTTTCTACTTTCTTCCTTGTCTCACCAGCTTTCTTCTTCATTTATCATTTGGTTCTCTCACCTGCAGACATTCTTACTCGTCTTTTATCTTTTATCTCCACTCTTCCTCATCTTATGAAATCACTCCATTCCAGCGCTTTCCAAATATTTTTTTCTTCTTATTTTTTCCTATTTTTCATATATTATTTTTTCTTACCAGTCAAACCATCTGTATTTTCTTTTACTATTAAAAAATATTATGAAATCGTTGTTCATGTAGATTTGGACTATTATCTATAGATCAACACAAAGATATTGAATTTTTTTATTCTCTTGAAATTTCCTCCAAGTGAGAAAATTCGACTTGTATATCAAGTCCAGCATATTATTTGAATACTTATATTTTATTTCTCTAAGAGCATGTGAGTGAGTGGTGTGGAGTATTTGTGTTTGAAAGTATGTTTGGCCATATCGTGTTAAAAACCAGGAGGAATAGTATATGATCATATTAAAAATGATGACTTGCAAACATTAATTTATACAACCACAAATAATGAGTTATTTGAATGAATCTGAAAAATATTTGATATAGGGTAACTTTAACCAAATTATGATATTTCTGTTAATTTTAAAACTTCATGCTAACTTATTTATGGTAAATATATTTTTAGCCAAAATTTTATTTATTATTTAAAGAGATTAAACAAAAAAAATGTTATTTTTTTCCTTATATTACCATTATGATTAGAGTTATAACCTTTATGTTTATTAAAAAAATTTCCAATATAAAACTACCAAACATATACTCACTATCTTTATTATTTTCAACTGACTACTAATCGTCAATTACTTCTTCGTTTTTTTTTTAATTCTAGGATACAGAAAAATAGTAGTAGTGATTTTTTTTAAAGTAAAAGATATAAATAATAATATTATATGCATATTCAAATTAAGAATACAACAACAATAGAATATTATTTTCATTGTCATTTTTGTGTTATGAAAATACAAATTAAAAAAAGAATACTGACTGAGCCCTTAGTGTCCTTTTTCTCTTGTTTCATATATGTATGTGATTTTTTATTTTTTTGAGCTACATTGTGACAATTGTAAAATGAACATGCTTCCAATAGGTTAAATACTAATTTAGCCTTATATTTTGATTTAAGTATTCACTAAATCTATATATTTTTAAAAATACTTGAAAAAACTATCACTATTAAATATGTTATACTCACACCCTTGTTTTTTTCTTTGTTTTTATAATAATACTCCTATAATAATATTTTGGGATATTAATAAAAAGAAAAAAATATTAATTTGTCAAATCAATGTTAAAAATAAAATAAAAATTAGTGTAATTTTTTGTTATTATTATGTTTAGAATTAATTTTGTAAATTAATTTACTTATAAATAATGTTAGTAAGATTGTCGTAAGGGTATTAAATATTATTTAAAGTTGACAGGTATTAATTAAATTATCAAAACAATACTTAACAAGATTATTGTAGACACACAAAACACATTAGTTCTTTTAGAATGATAATTATTGATGAATTTTATTAATAAATAATTATTGATTAATTTATTATTTAATTTTCTAATAAATTATAAATTAGTGTAAAAACAAATTGTAGTAACTGTATCCTTACCCCCGCCCAATAAGATGATAAAGGAGCCAAATATTGTGCCTTTTGAAAATAAATGAAGTAAGCATCTCGACCAATTAAATGGCATAAAGTAAAATTAAAGTTGTATAAGAATGTGGTGCCCGGGGATTGGAGGTCCAGTTGCATTATCTCAATTGTCCCAAATTAGATTCTTCACAAGCAAGACCATCGATGCAGAATGTTCTATTAAAGGAAGACACAAATGTTCTATGAGAATACAAATGGCAGCGACTTTATTGGATAAATTTTGTTCAATAATTAAAATTTTTTATCGACATAATTAGATTACTTGAAAAAAGTTTGGACCTTCAACCTTTTTCATCATCAACTATATGTTCTCATTTTTCACATCATGCTTCACCAAACAAAATCAAGTAGCCGCGGCCCACCTCCCAACATTTCCCATGCTTTACAAATATATGTTATTTCATACAAAAAGGAGAACCCGTTTTTAAACAATTAACTAATATTTAATTTAGCGTATTTGGTAAAATTTGTTTGTCTGATAATTCCAACGAAGCCCAAAGTCATACTCCAAACATGAAAACACAACGAGAGGAATATAATGATTTAAAGTACAGCCATGCATGCACGATACGTACTGTCCAAATATAGGTTAATTAGTAGGTTAATCAGCAGGCGTATAAATGGAAATTCGATTGATATGGATTATCAATTATCAACCGCCCTCGGTTGACTGCCATCAATTTTATTTTTATTGCTACAATAACGCCACAATAATGATATGACAATTCTTCAAAGGCACTTTTTGCTAAGGACAAAAGAAATTTTCCTGAAGGGATAATGATTTTCTAAGACTGGCCAGATGGGCATGCAGACACACAAACCAAGGAAAGTTGTTAGTTTAGTTTTTAAATATATATATATTGTTAAGTGTTTATTTAATTTTTTTATTTTAAAAAATTTTAAAATATTTTTATTATTAATTATGTTTTAGTCTTATCATACTTTTTATTTTTGTTTTTGATAATGATATTCTTGTTACATGAAGATTATTAAAAAAAATTAATTTACTAAATTAATTTTAAAAGTAAAATAACAATATTGGGGGCATTAATCTACTTCAAACTACTTAAGTTACATCAAATATATATATATATGATGATGGATGACAATTTGTCGTTTTATGATTAGGTTTAAGGCAGACCGCATCATTCAAACATGAAGAAAGTTTCCGGATTTGAGATTGCGTAGGCTCTGTTCGGTGGGACACGCGGGACTTGGCTTAAATGAGATGAGAACCGTGATAGGATAAGCGTAAGATCTTTTTGCTTGTGTTTTTCAAGGTTGCGGGGGAGTTTTATGCCTCTATGGTCAAGTCAATAAGGGCTTCGGGTCGGACAAACGATCGATCAATGGCTGGCTTTGCTATGAGCCCATTCAGAGGGCAGCGCCATTGCCAATTCAATCTTGCTTTCTGTCCCTCGCTATTTCTTCGTGCCCCCCGATTCTTTTCCGGAGTTGCCCCTGTCCGATCCTCCTCTACGCATTCAATCCGTGTCCTCATTTCGAAAATTTTGAACTTACTGTAGTTCGGGTCAGGCTTTTCACGACCGTTTAAGATCTATATACAGAGCACTATTTTTGTAATTATAGTTTTACTGCAATTAAATGACATTTAAAGGCACTTACTAACTTAACTAAATTAAATTGTTAAATCTTGATTTACAAAACAATTATTTTTGTTTTATAAAATTCAAAATAATTGTAAGACAATGAAGAAATAAATTAACTGACGATAAAATCTTTATTATAAATGAGTATGTCCAAAATTTGACTAACTCAACTATAATGTTTCGTCATTTCTCATAATTTTCATTAATACAAGTGCTATAAACATAAAAATAGAGCTTCATAAGAGTTCTAAAAGAGTGTCAGGAGACTCAGCTCTACTAGTTTCTATGAGCAAAAATTGAGTGGGCACTTTGGACATTTGGGATTTAGTTTTTTTTTTCAAAAAATTTTAATCACACCAAATTGGATCAATTCAAATTTAAATTGAATTGACCTTGAAATTTGAATAGGTTCAATTTTATTTTGGTGCTTTTGGGATTAAAGTATTATACATTTTGAGCTGCAGCTGTTGTGAAAAAAAGACTATAACTATAATATAAAAGTTAATAATATGTAGTAAATATAAATTTTAAATAATTTTAACATAATTATTAAATATATAATATATTTTTTATTTATATAAGTGAAAAATTATATTAACATAATAAGGTATGACAACTAGTATTTACTAAACACTTTTTTATTGTAGCTTAAAAGTTACAACTATTCAATCTCAATCCCAATCACACCTTTAGCTTACATTTTTTTGTTTTTTTTTTATCAATTGGGTTTATATTTATAGAACTGAATTAAAAATTTTGAACTGATATGAATCCCAATCCCAATCACATCCTTAGCTTACTTTCTTTGTATTTTTTACCAATTTCGGTTTTATTTAGAAAATTGAAGTAATAATTTTGAATTGATATGTACCGTTATACAGAACATCCCTAGCCAAAACTAATCTGAATTTGAACTGATGGTTACGTGCTATTTTTTTTTTCCCCATAGAGTCAACACATAAGTTTTCATAGAGGAGAAAATATGAGGGATTAGCGGATTTTTTTTTAAACGTTGATCATTTAATATAGGAAAAAGCCGAGGCCTAATCTCACCTTAAGATAAGCACAAGGGCTAGCTCAGGTTGGATTTAGGCTTTTATTTATATTTTTAAATTTTTTAAATCATTATAAATTTGAAATGAATTAATAATTAACAAGTTGTTATAATCATGAATAATCAAAGAAAATAAATGTTTCAATGTTAAATAATAAATAAAGTAAATAAAAAAATAGAAATTTAATTTGTTTAATGCTGGCACTCTGTTAATTAACTAAAGTACAAGAAAGAATTTAGTATCGTACCATCATTATTTATAAATTAAGAATTTAATTTTTTTATTTGCATGTTATTTTTTAATTTTAATAATATTATTTTAATTTATAAATTTATCTTTTTTAAAAAATAGTGGGTCTGGACTTCATCCAAATTTTTTTCTTGAGCCCTTATCCAAAAAGACTGACCCAGACTTTTTTCTCCACCCTAATTTAGCGCTCAAGCCAATTCTTTTTTAAGATTTTGTTTGGGGAACCAAAAAAAAAAGGTTTGCTGGGAGAAGAAAATGTGCATACCTGTTCCGGAATCCCCTTTGAGTGATCCTAAAGTCTACAGTTCGTATGGTAAAATTCCAGGGAGTGAGAGACCATGCTGACTCCAACAATATGTTACTTGAAAGTTGTGCATAGTGCCTGAGACAACATACGGGGTTGGTCATTTGCAAGGCCATAAACTAAGCAGAAGAATCTGCTGTACATGGTCCGTACTTAATTCACCATCCCCCCACAGTCTCCCAGCTCACCGGCCGAGCAACAACATAATGACCAAGGAGTTTATGACCCGCGTTCGAAGCCTTTTAAATTTTTTAAGGTAGCTCATTAATTAGCATGAATTGGGGGTTTTGCAATTCCACCAGTGCTATTGTGCGTGTATGCATTATGTACATCTGCTAAACTTCTTGCTCATCTCTGTGTGTTCACTACTGCTGATCAACTCTCATTAAAATGTCAATATGCCCCTACATCAATCACAATAAGGAACTTATCAAACGGCTTCTTCATTATATGGAACCCATCATGAAAATAACTAACGAACAAAAATTATCGCAGTTGTAGTAAAGGATAGAAGCTAAACCAGTCGAATTTGTTTAGTGCAGCCTGTAACTCCATGGAAACTAGCCTCGGGTGCGTGTGTATTTATGTTTAACAGATTGATTTGAGTGGATGCAATAGAACTAGACGAATTGACGAATTTGGCTTCCATTATCTAATATCCCATAACATATAAAGCATTCTACCGAATCTATAAAGTTTTAGAGATTTATGAAAGAGTCCAGACAATCAAAAATTGATCAATTATATTTTTATAGATGAAGAGGCTGGTCAAGAATTTAGGATCTCATTGCTGTGTTGGTTTTACAATATTCTTGTAATTACCAACTTAAAGCAAAAAAAAGAAAAAAAATCATTATTCCTAAAGAAAACAACAAGAAACCTTTAAGGCATTTCAGTCACGGTACCGCACCATCCATTAATTAATTATTTATTTTTATAATCAAAATGGTAATTATAATTGATTATTTGATTTAAAATCCTTTTAAACACAATCCGATTTATTTAAATTAATTGATCCAGTTTGAAGTTTTTAATGAACTTATCTTATTCAGATGACATGATTCCCGCGAGGGAATATAAACAAAATCTAAATTTTTCAAAATTTCCTATTTTTAATAAACACGTACCGCTGAAATAAATTTATTGCTTAATGACAAAATAGTACATGAAGGCAATGAGGCTGCCGCCTGCTGCAGTTGCATGCAACAGAAACTGGGCCCAACACTTATTTTGGCCTACGTAATTTCAATTGGTTAGCCCAACCCGTTAAAGAAAAGTACAAAAGGGCAGCAGCGAAAAATAAAAATAAAAACGAAAATCTTATTAAAGAAAAAAAGGAAAATGGAAAGAACGGTAAGACCGTAACAGAAAAAAATTTCAAAAAAAATTTAATTTAATTTATTTTTTTATTACGCCTGCCCTGTCTCCCTCTCGCTCTCTCTCCGTGTTCCTTTCCCCAGATTCTATCATCCTCCCTCTTTCTTTCTCCCTCTGTTTCTATGTCTCAAATATATATATATATTTTAATTATTTGAAAATAAAAAGAAATTAGAAACCCTCGAATGCACAAACTTCCTCATCGTCAAAGTCGCCTCCACGAAGCAATTCCCAATTCCTGTGACCAAACACGACCTCTATTTCTGTCTTTCTTCCCGAAACCTAATTTTGATCCGCTCCTCAATCTATCCACCATTTAATTTAATGCCCCAATCCCCTCTTGTACATTTGCTATTTGGTCCTTCTTCCTCCTCACAACCATCTTTATACTTTCCATCGTTGATTCGCCGACGCTTCCAACTTCAAAACATTCCTCTTAGGTTTTGATAAATCTCAACCATTCTGTATCACTAATCTTCTTCTTATTTTTATCTTTAGCATGTCCTTTTCTTTACTTAATATATTCAGTTTGTAACAATTTTGTATTCTTATTTAGGTTATATAAATTTCGAAACCTAAAATTTTTTTCACTATTACTTAAGAAAAAGATTAATAATAATTGAAACTCAAGCATAAAAACAAAACTGATAGACTTTGAATTCGAGAAACTTAGTTTGATCGGTAAGTTGTTTTAGTAGTTGTGGTGGCGGTGGCGGTGACGTTTTGGGTAAAGATTAGCAAAGCGAATATTAGAGGGATTGCATGGGAGGGCATGAAGGACGGAGAGAGCCACCAAGTGGGCTATTATTAAACGGGTTATTGCCCAATGAAGCGGGTTCAGTGATACGAGTACTTGACCCGGAACGATGGTTGAAGGCAGAGGAGAGAACTGCAGAGCTTATTGCCTGCATTCAGCCCAACCCCTTTTCCGAAGAACGTCGCAATGCTGTTGCAGATTATGTTCACCGCCTCATTATCAAATGCTTTCCTTGTCAGGTTGCCAACTTTTACATTTATGTGAGAATTTGTTTATGCTGCGTTGCTTTATTGAATCGACCAAATGAACATGTATTATGTTGAATTTTGTTAATGTTGTATATCCCGGTTTAACTTATTAGTCAAAACACAGGCAAAAATAGTTGCAATCGTTCCATAATTGGTTAACGCGACTGGACGTTGAACAAATTGGCAACATTTAAGCTTTTGCATTTTCATTTTTTTTATGTTATTATTCACTAGTGATTATTTTTGTTTACAGGTTTTTACTTTTGGGTCTGTACCCCTTAAGACCTATTTACCGGATGGGGACATTGACTTAACAGCTTTTAGTGATAATCAAACTTTGAAGGACACTTGGGCTCATCAGGTGCGTGATATGTTGGAAAACGAAGAGAAGAATGAGCATGCTGAATTCCGTGTCAAGGAGGTTCAGTACATTCAGGCAGAAGTGAGTTTCATCCTACCTTGGGTTTCTAAAGATTGTGGCTCATCATCTTCCATTCATGCCCTGTATTATTTGATGCAAAATTTCCATCTGATATTGTTTTACAAATTTCAAACTTGTGATTTATTTTAACTGGAGATAAGTTTGGATTTATCCGCTGAATTTTTGTTAATTTTAGTTTCAGAATTGAAATGCTATTAGTTGTGACTGATTGTGGTGGTTTATTTATCTGAGAAGATGCTTGTTTGTCCACTAAACTTTTACTGTTATTATGGTTATCAAAATTCTTATTTGTGGATTTCCTAGATAAACCCATTTTGCCTTAAGTTTTTTTTTTTTTTGTACTGAATTTAACATTCTTTTTCTGTTATTATTTGCAGGTAAAGATAATAAAGTGCCTTGTTGAAAATATTGTCGTAGACATATCATTTAACCAGCTTGGTGGGTTATGCACTCTTTGTTTCCTTGATGAGGTCTGTGGTGCATCCTTCAAACTTTGCCATTGAACGTTTCCTTCTCAAATTGAAATCCATTATGATGATTGTGTTTATTTTGCTAATTGTCTTTTTCTGCTCGAATAGGTTGATCATATGATAAATCAGAATCATCTTTTCAAGCGCAGCATCATACTGATAAAGGCTTGGTGTTATTATGAAAGCCGCATATTGGGTGCTCACCATGGACTTATATCAACTTATGCCTTGGAGACATTGGTTCTTTACATATTTCATGTTTTCAACAATTCTTTTGCTGGTCCGCTTGAGGTGGCTATGCGAACATTTTTTCTCACTATTTTCTTACATTTGTCCTTTTGGCAGTCTGATAGTTGTTTATTTAATTTTCTGTTTTCCCTTTCCACTCGTAGGTCCTTTATCGTTTTCTAGAGTTCTTTAGCAAGTTTGACTGGGACAACTTCTGTCTAAGCCTTTGGGGTCCTGTACCCATCAGTTCGCTTCCAGATGTAGCAGGTATAGATATTTTGCTTGAAGATTCTAATTTTGATCCTCGAATAAGTGATCATCAAGCTTGATGTTTCCTCTTGGTCTGTTTTACAGCGGAACCTCCTCGAAAAGATGGTGGAGTGTTACTTCTTAGCAAACTGTTTCTTGATGCTTGTAGTTCTAAATATGGTGTTTTTCCTGGTGGCCAAGAAAATCAGGGGCAACCCTTTGTTTCAAAACATTTTAATGTCATCGATCCTTTGCGTGTAAACAACAACCTTGGGCGCAGTGTTAGTAAAGGTGCATTGACGAATTATATACTACAGTTTTATTTCTTTTGCAGGCTTGTTTTGATTTGTTGCTATACTGTGATCACATCTGTTCATTCCTCTGGCATGGTAAATGTGATACAATTTTTTTTAGGCAAATGGTAAGTTATATTTTACTTCTCACACACACACACACACACACAAATCATGTGGGTCCCACTACGTATTACTGTTGTTGTGTGTGGAGTAAGTTACATGTAATGTAACTTAGGGGGATCCTTATTTTTATTTGGAATTAATATCTTTTTTTTTTTTTTTTTGAATGATCTTTGTAATTCTATGAAACATTGCCTGTTCCTATCTTTTAATGTTTTGCTTATTTTTATTTCGTACCTACCATTTTCCAATAGCACTTTGAACTGTCTTCATATGGTTCTTTTTTGTAACCTGCTTCGGCTCCAATGTCATATGGCATAAGAAGGTTATATTTTAGTTTAGTTGTGGCTGCATATGTGCCTAACCTTTTTATGATTGTATGTTATCGATGACATTTTAATATGTTTTTTCTGGCTTACTTTCTTAATTTTTCTTCACAATAGAAAATTTCACTTCTTTATTGGTGAACTCCTGTGTTGGTCTCCATTGATTCACTTTATGCATCTGGTATCTTGTAGTTGATTTATTCTCAAGAAAGGCATTGTCTAAGAAATTACCTGTGACTTTTTCTAACCCTCCCCCACTTAATGTGGTGATGCTTACTTTTAACAAATAAAATAAAACCAAGAGCAGAATAAATACATGGAACACGCACAGAGTACTTTTATTTTTAAAAATTTTAGAATGCTTAGATGGGGATGACAACATTGCTCACAAACATCAACTGTTGGTGTCTATTATCATTCAAACTTGGGCAACCGCTGGTGCAAAGTATGTACATGACCAGCCAAGCTATGCCCGAGGGGTCGCGCTCAAATGATCCTGGATATGTCTATATTAACCATGGAGTTTATTTATTTAAATATTAGTAATAAATGTAGGGGGCTTAATAGGCATTATAATGAAGATTACCCTTTGCAATATAATTTATTTGGTTACAAATGTTTGTGTTTGTGACCTCATTGGCTTCACTTTTTCTTTGGGATGGAATTCCAAATGAGTCCACTGTAGTTGTTAATAGCCTTCAAATAATCTATTTTTACCTCAAAACATCTTTTATATTCTTTGTATGATCCTATTTTTACTGTGGCCGTCTATAACCTTCACACATTTTGACTAAATTCACTGCATCTGTGAAGCAAATGGTACGGAACAGATACTTTTAAGCACGCAGAAATGCATTTATATGATCGGAGTTCAATATATTGGTGCACAAATATGGATTATTAGCTGTGAGATTGTAGTGCTTTTGATGTGCTTGTAATTCTCTGTCTGATTTTCTGCTATCTGAAACTATGTAATTTGTTTCCTTCTGTCTATATAAATTGGCCAGGTAACTTCTTTAGGATACGCAGTGCATTTGCATTTGGGGCTAAAAGGCTGGCAAGGTTACTTGATTGTTCCAATGAGGACTTATATTGTGAAGTAAATCAGTTTTTTATGAATACCTGGGATAGACATGGTAGTGGCCTTCGTCCTGATGCACCAAGGAATGACTTGCGGCGCCTGCGATTGTCAAATCGTGACCATCAACATGAGCCTGAGAATCTCCACAAGAATTCAGGTTTAGGTGGCAAAAGAAATGAGATTTCCATTGGTTGTGAATCTCAAGTTGACAGATCGTATAGTATTGCTTCCTCTCAGCATATTAATAGTCCTGTTGAAAGCACTTTTAGGGTCAGTTCTGTTTCCACAGTTTCTCATACGCAAACCCAAAAGAACTATGGTAACTTGAATAGCACCGGGGCTTTTGATCAGGGTAGAAGGGATGTTAGTATTAATCAGAATGCAAATAATGATAAAGGTCACAGAAGTTTTAAGCCTGATACAATGATTGGTGACATTAAGGGTAGATATCTGTTTGCACGGACACGCTCTAGCCCTGAGCTTACAGACACGTATGGTGAGGTTACTTCCCAAGGGCGGCCTAAGAAACCCCCAGAAAGTGTAAAAGTCCAGATGTCTTCTTCAAAGTTGGAGAATAGTAGAAGGATGAACTTGGAATCTGATATTTCGGCAAGTCATGACATTGGATCTTCAACTGACAATCCTCCATCTGTTAGTCACACTGCATCCTGTCAGAGCTTTGATGCTACTGCTGATTCAAACAGTGTGTTAAACAGTTACAATGATGATCTGGTCTTGGGTGCTATGAGTGAAGAATTTTCTTCTGTTGCAGGGATACAAGGGATGCAACAGGAAGAGCAAGATCTTGTGAACATGATGGCATCTTCCATGGCTCATAGTTTTAATGGACAGGTCAACATTCCACTGAATTTAGCTTCTGGCCACTTACCCCTTTCTCTACCACCTTCTATTCTAACTTCAATGGGGTATTCTCAGAGAAATTTGGGTGGAATGGTTCCCACCAATCTTCCCTTCATTGAGACTGCATCAGGTGCCAATATGCAGTTTCCCCATAGTTTGGTTTCCTCACCATTAACCCATTTTTTTCCTGGCGTTGGATTGACCTCAAGCCCGGAAGATTCGCTTGAACACAGTAATGAAAATTTTGGCCCTCTGGAAACAAACCCTATGGAGGGTGATAATGATTACTGGCGTCAGCAGGACCGGGGTTTTGGTGGCAGATTTGATCTTGAGGATGGAAATTTTGAGATGCTTCAGTCTGATGATAAGCAGCAATCAACTTCAGCTGGTTATAACCTTCTTCCTTCCTCTCAGATAGGTGCCTCTGGCAGTGCTAGAAGATCTCCACATAAATTCAACAAAGATGTGAGGGAGTCAATGAGGGAAGATCATGAAGATTCTTCCCGTTATCTAGATAGTAGAGGTAACGAGGTGTACTTTGATGACAGATCTGCCAGTTCAAGATCTATGCCTGCTTCATATACAAGTTCTGTGAGAAGTAAAACCAATTCTGAGAGTTCTTGGGAAGGATCATCGGCAAAAGTCTCAAAACCAGCTAAAGAAAAAAGAGGTAGAAAAACGGCTCCTACTGCACCTGTGGTGTATGGAAAAGGCAAGAGTGTGTCAGAACATTCTTCTATTCAGGCTGATGAAGACAACAAAGAACAGAATCTGCTTCCAACTATGGGGTCTGAAATGCCAGACAGGAGCGTAGGAGCGCAATCCCTGGCTCCTTTACATATTCCAAGGCATCAAATGCCCGGATCTGAAGAATATCAGACAAGTGGGTCAGAATCAGTGATCCCGATTGCTCCTGTCCTCTTAGGTCCTGGTGCTCGACAAAGGTCTGGGGACAATTCAGGGGTTGTTCCCTTGACCTTTTATCCCACTGGTCCACCTGTTCCCTTTTTTACGATGCTTCCAATATATAACTTACCAACTGAGTCAGGAACCTCTGATGCATCAACAAGCCATTTTAGCGGAGAAGAGGGCCTGGGAAACAGTGACTCTGGTCAAAATTTTGATTTGTCTGAGGGACTTGATCAGTCAGAGGCATCAAGTACTTCTAGTTCTATGAGAAGGTCTGCTCATGTCGAACCATTGGAGCACAAGTCTGACATCCTTAACAGTGACTTTCTTAGCCATTGGCAAAATTTACAATATGGCCGGTTTTGCCAAAATCCACGATTATCTTCACCTTTCATTTATCCTTCACCTATGATGGTGCCACCTTTCTATCTACAGGGCCGTTTTCCATGGGATGGTCCTGGAAGACCACTTTCAGCGAACATGAATCTTTTTACCCAGCTTATGAGTTATGGGCCCCATCTTGCTCCTGTTACTCCTCTCCAGTCTGCTTCTAACAGGCCTGCTGGTGTTTACCAACGGTACATGGATGAAATGCCAAGATATCGTGCTGGGACTGGGACTTACCTTCCCAATCCTGTAAGATGCATTTACAAGACTTTTTTCTGTGTGGCTGTTTCGTTCCATTTTGCTTCTCTATTTAATTATGTTGGCACTGTGCTTGTGTGTGTTTGTTAGCATGTGTGATGTGGTCTAGAGCATGTATACTGGTGCCACAAGTGAAAGGATAATTTGCATTTCTAAAAAGTAGAGAGGAGTTGTAATGTTGTATATACTTCTCATGATTTTTTCAAATTTGCAACATTCAGTTCTGGGTTTTTTCATGTGTATTGAATGCTTTTTTTTTTTTCCAATTTTTTTTAAAATGTAAGTGATGGTCTGGAATCTAGAAAGCAGCCAAGCTTGGCCATTACTGTTGGTGTGTTCTCAGTTCATTTATGTTTCATTAGTGACCTTACTGAGCATCTTTTCTCATTTGGCATTTAGATAGTTACAATGCTATTTATCATTGATCAGTGTTTTTGTTTTCTTTCCTTTTAGAAGGTTTCTCCAAGGGACCGGCATTCTACAAGTTCAAGAAGGGGGAATTATAGCCACGATAGGAGTGACCACCATGGTGAGAGAGAGGGGAACTGGAACATTAATTCAAAGTCACGAGCTTCTGGGCGCCCCAATCGCAACCAAGTTGAGAAATCAAGCTCAAGGCCAGACCGGTTGGCATCGAGTGAGAATCGGGCTGAGAGGCCTTGGAGTTCTCAGAAACATGACACATTCCCCCCATATCACTCTCAAAATGGTCCATTGCGCTCCAGCTCCACACACAGTGGTTCCCCAAATGTGGCATATGGCATGTACCCGCTATCAGCTATGAACCCCGGTGGGGCATCATCAAATGGACCTGCTATTCCTCCTGTTGTCATGTTGTATCCTTATGATCATAACGCTGCATATGCTTCTCCCACTGAACAACTTGAGTTTGGCTCTCTTGGACCAGTGGGTTTCTCAGGTGTGAATGAAGTGTCACAGCTTAGTGAGGGAGGCCGATCGAGTGGAACAGTTGAAGAACAAAGGTATCACGGTACCTTGGGTCAACAGTCTTCACCAGATCATCCTTCCTACCATGTTCAGAGGTAGTTGGTCATTTTGTTCCTCCAAGATATAGATTAATGTAGTTGGCTTCGAAAGTGACCTTTGCTCATGAGCAATGGTGCACATGCCAATTTCTGATTCACAATGCTGCTAGTAAGCTGCAATAATTATAAGCCTTGCCCGCTTATAATAATATTGAGCTGTGCAAAACAGCCAGTGGTTGCTCATTTATGAATTTGGCAGGTCGTGTTTAATTGTTTATGAAATTACTTTTGAAGTAAATATATATTTGCTTGTTATTCAGTTTTTTCATTTTGATTTTTTTTCCTTAATTGGGATTGTTTTGTAATGGCTGTTGGTTCATTGCCTTAACAGGGGGCTTTGATTATTCTGCCAGGTCAGTGGCATGGAGGAATTATCAATGGAAAGATGATGAGCTTCAAAATGAGCAAGAGAATGGTGGGTGAAAACTTCGATGAGAAGACTCGTCGATTGTCTACTCTGCCCTCACTCATGCAAGGGAGAGATGGCCTTCCAATGTGACCAACCCTTTTTAAGGTTTCTCCTTGGAAACTATCCCAATCATGCGACTTCGTGTGTGTATGTACACTATGAAGCCATCAGGGGGTGGCGGCCATGCAGCACATTGTCTAAACTGCTGTATTTTGAAGGATGTAACAGACTGAATGGGCTGCACAGACTCGGTAATTAGGTTTCATATTAGGATTCCACACACATGTAACTCCACTGAAATACACTCAGGTTCGGTCGTTTAGGATTTAACCGGGTCATAGTTTATGTGACTTCATGATTTATTTCACAGGATATTGTAGCTTTTCGATTCATAAAGCTCAGTGTAGTAGATTTCTACCATGAACCTTCGTTTAAAAACGGATGGTGTATCAATACCCCCATCAAGAAGATAGAGTTGGATGTAGACTGAATGGCTTGTCTCTGTTGATGTCTGCTGTAGTTGATTGCTTCAAGCTTGAAAGATCATCGAGCTAATATTGGTTATTTTACACGTGATTATTGATGCCGTAATTCAAGACAGCTGTTTCTTGCAACTGGGAAATCTGTGTCGTTCTTTACCGTATGAGGTTGTCTCCACTCTCGAGATGGAAAAATACTAGTAACATCTGCTGTCTAGGAGTTCGATAAGCAATGGAGCACCATGCTCGAACCCTATATCCCATTAACATCAGTGGGTAACCAACTTAAATGTTTTATTTTTTTTAACCTCCAACGCGTAGAAATGTAATGAATAAATAAGTATTGAACTTAGATGGTTTTGGGATGAATTTTCTTTCCCCAATCGTCTGTCCACAGAGACGGAAGTGACTCGTAAATGTGTTGGAATTCCATAACAGGAAAACCCACTATTTAGAACGCAAACCAGGGATATTTCTAAGGCCCATCTTGCCTAGAACAAGCTTGGGAATGGCTGGAGGATTATCGAGCCCCATGCTCCGACTATATTCGTTAGCGAGCTCCACAAGCTTATACTTATCCCGTCCCACTTTCTTGTTGGAATTATAATAACCAAGCCATGCCTGGTATGCCGCTTCTTTGTTCTTCATCTCCACATGTGAGAGTGCACGTTCCACCTGTTGAATTTATGTTACTACTTTTCTGAGAACAAAAATTCTTCTGCTATTTACTTGTTAATACATAAAATTATACTTTCGCCCTTATTTTATTTTTAATCACTGTCATTAAAGAGACACTATGGATGGAAAAGCAAAAGAGGAGCATTTTACTTCACCTTCTTCTTTGTGTCTGGATCAACTGAAGGAACAGGAGCTTTCAATATTGGCAAATCCTTGATGGTAGATAAAAAGAATTCCTCCCAAGGTGCAAGCAGCAATATGCCTTGCCCTTCTTTACCCTTACGTCCGGTTCTACCGAGTCGATGGATATATTGTTCTCTATCAGATGGCAAGCCCACCTGAAATTGCGGACAATAATTGCATAATATAATAACCATATTGAAATAAAGTTGCACATTTTGTGTGGATATCCAGAACACTTGAAACATCCAAATGCTGTAAAATAAATTTATAAACAGAGTATCTAATCTTTCTCTGGAAAAATTGAGAAGAAAGGTTGAGAAACAAGAAAGGAGGGGATAGGGGAATTTGTCACCGTGCTGCTCATAATCTCAAGGATGTGACAGAGAAAAACAAGTAGACCATTTTCCATTACCTGAATGACAAGGGTAACGTCAGGATAATCAACCCCACGAGCAGATACATCAGAAGTCACAAGTATCAGACCCTTTGACTTCCGGAATTCATCAGAAACCCTAGTTCTATAACTCTGTGGCTTTCTAGAATGTATCTCTCTAACATTCAACTTCAGCTCACCGAGCAGATCAGCAACCATTCTGGTTACCATAGCTGTGGTGCAGAATACAAGGACCTGGAGAAATCAATTGGAATTTTGCAAAAAGAGAGAAACCCCCCCCCCCCCCCAAAAAAAAAGAGTAATTTTCAGCAACACTTGAAAGGGGCAAAAAATAATACTAAACAAAAATATTTAGATATCTAATATATCTATAATGGTAAATCATATTTAGCCAGAACTAGAAACAGATATAATTACATGGGTAATGAACTCATGGCTAAATGTATACCTTATAGTCAAGGTTATCAGCAACATGTTCTCTCAGAAGAACATATAGAAGAGGGAAGTGCAGATCTAATGGAGCAACTAAATGCATCTGTCTGACCTGAAAAATAATCAAAATTTTAATAATTGAATAACCAAGAAAATTCAAAATTTATTGGACACAGTTATCAAAAAGCATACCTGCGTATGTGTTTCCTCACTTCCCTCTTCCACAGTATTGATAAATTCATGATCTCTTTTCAATGCTATATGACAAATTTGACGGACCTTCATACCAAAAATCACCTTTTAGTATTTTCTTTAAATTTTTTAGGCATACCAAAACAATCAGAAGATTAAAAGTAAACCTCTTCAGGAACAGTAGCAGAAAACAGGAGTGTTTGTCGTTGTTTGGGAACAGCAGCAATTATCTTCTCAATGTCTTTACGAAATCCCATGTCCAATAAATGATCAGCTTCATCAAGTACTAAGACCTTCACACCCATCAGCCTTGTTGCAAAGCCTGCAGTGTTCTCAATATGGTCTCTGAGCCTTCCAGGTGTAGCGACAAGAATCTGTGAGTTTTGAATATGTGAAAATACAAATATGTCCCAACTATTTCATGTGCAGATATTAGCAGGTGTACTAATAAATTGAAATACTCAGTAGATGATCTCAGGACCCAGTTTCTGATTGGTCCACAACCGGGAAACCTCATAAATGAAAAAAAAAAAGTTTATTGAAAAGAGAGAAACTATACATCAGGCTGCTGAGACATTCTACGTGTCTCATTTTGTTCCCAGTGCATGACATTCCAAGACTTCTAGAATGTGTCAGACAAGTTGTATCATTATAAGACATTCCAACAGCTCAATGACATTTCAATCAATTTTGACCCATAGCATGGATAAAAAATTTGGACTGTTGGATATGCTATGAGGATACTATACTTCATAGGGTGTCAAATTTTAACATGAAGACTATCCCATGCTGATGATAAGAAAGTCACCTGGCAAGGATTAGCTTGCATACGCTTCTGTTCTAAAGCAAGTCTTGTACCTCCTATCACAACTTGAACTCCAATAGATGGATGATACTTCAACAAAGTACTAGCTTCAGTAGCGGCTTGAGTTGCAAGCTCTCGGGTAGGGCATATTACAAGCACAAGAATAGGGGGCCGCTTTTGGTCACGGTCAACTGAAGGAGATTTTATGACCACTTCAATAGAAGGAAGCTGAAACAAGGAACTTCAGATAAGCTAAATTGAATGACCTCATTATCTCCTATCTCAGTATAGTAAACAAAGACAATCTTATTATTCTTCAAAGGATTCTCAAAGACTTTGGGAGGTCGATGCCAATCAAAGTTTGTAAAATGGAAATGCTTTCAATTTCTAGCAATGAATTCCTCCAAAAATTAAGGACAGAATCAGAAATAATACAAAAATTTTAAAAAAAATATGAAAGGCCAAACAATTATTGTACCCCTACACTTCTATTTTCCTATTTTTTAAGGGTAATGTGTGGTTTTCATTAATTTGTCACCAAACATTTGAAAATCCAAGTGCAAGCCCAGATGATCAGTGAACCTGCAAAGACCAAAATGGGTATGACTTATGGGTGGCCCAGGGAGGGGATCCCTCAGACAGTCTTCCATTGGTTTTGAGATTAACAAGCAATTGTGGTTTTTTTATTAAAAATAAATAAATAAAACAACTTACCAAAAATGCTACAGTTTTTCCTGTGCCTGTCTTAGCCTTAGCCAGAACATCCTTACCTGCAAACAGAATCACAATAAGGACTATCATCACTAGGAAAATGCCCAAAATAAAATCAAGAAAACCAAATACAAACACCAAGGTTGATGATCATCCATCAAGAACCACAGCTATTACTAAAAGTCACCAGTTATCAAGTCAATAAACAATTCCTCAGGAAGCAAAAATTGACATTAACAAAGAAGATTCTGATCTCTGAAGTTACAAAACAAATTAGAAAAAAGTGAACCTTTAAGTATTACAGGAAGTGTTGCCTCCTGAACAATGGTCATTTTCTCATAACCAGCATCATTGATTCCTTTCAGTGACAAGGGAGAGATCGAAAATTGATCAAATCTGCAGGCATGAAAACATGAAACAACATTAGTCACTGAGAATTACTGAAAGTCTCCGAGATTCCTTCCACTACAGTAAATACATACTTTGCAAAAATCAAGCTTTTCAAAAACATACCTGCTCTCACTCATAAAGGACTCATGCTTACTGGGTGAACCTGTGGCCACACTCATCTCACCATTTTCCTTATCTAATCCAATCGATCTCCTAGCATTGTTCCTCAAAACACTATCATCATCGTCGTCATTGTCACTAACTTCCTCACTAAGCAAATCCCTAATACCACTCATACCTCTCCTCCTCTCTTCATCCACATCATTTTCATCATCATCCAAAAAACGCGTTTGTCTTACCATATTACCAGCCTTCAATTCACTATTAGACTTCCTACTAAACCTAGAGTTGTTATTACTAATATTATTCCTTGACAATGAGTTAACCGAATTCCGATTTCCTCTCCTGCTAGAGTCATAGAAGTCGTCCGAATCACTCTTTCTTCTCCTTTTCATTGGATAAGAACCTCTGTTTTCTCTACCAGGTCCCTTTCTGAAATCTGAAACGTCATCGTCCTTACTAAAACGCTTATTACTACGAAACGGGTCGGTCCGTAAGTCACTGACCCAATCACTTAGTTCCGCTTCGTCCTCAATTAAACTCTTAGAACCGCGAATTTCTCCTGCTCTACTACCTCTACGACCAAAGTCGGAGCTGGCAGCGGGTAGAAACGGACGAGTCGATAATTTCCGCAGGCCGAGTTGTTGGGAGCTAACGCGAGTGGGAAGCCCTAGGTATTTGAGTTTGAAGGGGAAGATCCGGCGGAAAGCGGGTATGGCCCGAGAAGAGTTTATAGAAGGTTTCAAATTCATCGAATGGAAAGGGGTGACTGAAAGGGGAGGATTGAGGAGGCGCAGATTAGTGAATTGCTTAATGTGCATAATATTATCCTGAAATGGCGAGCTTTTCTTACTTGAGCATTTTAGGAGGCAGGGCTTTGATAGTTGAGGGTTTAAGGTTTTTATTTTCCTCTCAGAAGCTAGAATTGGGATAGGGTTTAACGATAGCGAAGGCAGGCATTTTTACGACATCGTTTGGATTGCTGCTGTCCGCACCGTTTTCTAAACGGGAACTCAATTGAAAAATAAGATTTGGGTGCTCAGGATCAATATTCGGGGTCCGACTACGTGTAACAGTTGCACCGTAGCGCTGAATTTTGTCTTTTTCAGTTGAATATACTGCATTACTCTTTATTTTGTGAAAAAATTATATAGCTACTAAAAGTTACAAAGTTTTATATATAAGTTCCTTTTTTTGGATAAAATAATTTCTGAAAAAAATTTTGAAGGTTATTATTAGCATTATTTAGTAATATCATTATTATTATATCAATAAATTATTATTGTTATTATTATTATTATTAAAATTATTATTTTAATTACTATCATTAATTTAATTACATCATTATTATTATTTATCAATTTGATTAATATTATTAAAATATATTATATTTATTATTTTAATTAATGTTAATTAAAATTATATTTTATTAATATTAATTTTATTAAAATTTATTAATTTTATTAGTTTAAATGTTATGTTATTATTAATGCCGTCAACAACATCTTCATCATCACCATCATTAAACTTTATAGATTTTTTTTTTTGTTTTAAGTAATATTATTGCTATTATTATTATTTTACCTTAATTGAGCATTAAATCTAGTTTAATTATATTTTTATTTTTATTATAATAAATAAAAATATAAAATTAAATTATAATATAATATTATTTATTATATCATATTATATTTATATAAAAAATTAATAAATTTAAATAATGTCAGTTTAATAATGTAATACCAATCACCAAATATTGTACAAATATTTACATTATAATTTATTATTAATGTAATATAACATAATACAATACACCCATATTAAATAATACAATACAATATAATATAACACACTATACCAAACAAACCCTTAATTTTTTGAATTATGATGATCTAGAAGAATGTAGATAAAGTAAAAACAATCATGTTAGAGTCTTTTATAATAATTGATCCGGCATCATAAAAAATTTTAAGGTAATACAATAAAAATTAAGCAACCATCCTATATTTAAAAGAATAATTAGAAACTAATAAATTTAATATTTAATTATTTTTAATCAAGAATAAATACTAAATTATCATTATAACAAGATTCACAAGCTCAAATATCTAAAAAAAAAAAAGAAGATAATTCTCAAGAAACATAAAACTCAAGTGCTTTTGAAATATTTTTAGAAAAATAAATAAATAAATTTTATTTTATATTATTTTTATCTGTCTTTCCAGGACTATGTTGGGCTACATTTAAAATTTTAAAAAATTAAAATGGCTTCCTTAAATTTCAAGAGTAATATTAGTATTTTATAGGTAAATTAACATATTTTTATGTACAAATAAATTACATATCAATTAATATTAAAAATAAAAATATAATCAAAAGTAAAGATTTGTAATATTAAAATAATAAAATTTTAGAATATAACATTTTTTACATGTTTCTTATTTTGAAATCTCACATTTTTTATTTTATAATTTTCTAAAGTATTGCAAGATTAATAATTTATATTCTTTACGCATATAGCGTTAATTTATTCTATATTAAATATATATTATATAACAAAAAATAAAATTTACATTTATTAATTTTTCATGTATTTAAAAAAATTTATGTGATATTACATTATTACCTTTACACCATCAATCATTTTATGATCAAATTAGGCTAATGGATCAAACTTTTAAAAAAATTTAAAGCAATAGGAGTTATATAAATAAATATTTAAAAGTTTTTATAATAAATATTAGGGATTTAAGTGTTAATAACCAATTAAATACATCCGTTGAATATTTTAAGCAGTGGATCTATTAGTTGAATCAGAAAAAAATAAAATTCAGTGGTATGGTACAACTGTTGCACGATAGCGAACCCCACTATTCATTTATCATGATAATTCTTTTTTTTTTATCTTTTCTTTTCTTTTAAACTAGAGCCCGTTTACATTACACTAGTGTTAACAATTGGAGTTTCAATTGTTATGGGACACTAGTATAGGAGACGATGAATTTTATATTTATAATATAATTAATGTTAATATTTATAATACAAGACAAGTCTCGCACCTAATGGTCTCCGTCACAAAAGAAGCAATTGTGCTTGCGTTTGGCCTCCTTCTTGCCATCCTTCAGGCCATCCCTCGGACCGTCCCTCGGACCATTCCTCTTTTGTGGCTTATCCTTGCCGTCATAGTGTGGCGGCCTATCGCCCTTCGCTCCCCCACCTTTGCCATGTTGGGGCCTCTCATCCTTCTTCGGCTTCCAAGATTCACCCTTCCGAAACTCCACAAGTGTGTCCGCCTCGGTGAGGGCCTTAGATATGTCATTCACTTGGCGTCGTTGCAACTCTCGTTGCACCCACGGTTGGAGTCCCTCCATGAAGTTGAACAGCAAGTCATCCGTGTTCATGTTGTCGATTTGAAGCATGAGCTTCGAGAATTCATCGATATACTTCGAGATAGACGCCGTGTGCTTCAGCTCCCTCATTCTCTTGCGAGCCTCGTACGCCATATTCCGCGGATAGAATTGCTTTTTGAGCTCACATTTCAGCAACTCCCATGTGTTGATAATGCACGTCCCGCGCATAATTTCAGCATGCTTCTTCTGCCACCAAGTGGTCGCGTGATCTTCAAAGTACCCGGTTGCGATATTCACCCGTTCTTGGTCACCATGGACATTGGTGGCCTCGAAAACCTCTCCATGGACCACAAGAAGTTCTCGATCTCTTGGGCATCCCTCTTGCCCCCGTACCTCCTTGGCCTCGGAACCTCGACCCTCATAGGAAGTACGGCATTGGTGTTGAGCACTCCGCTCGTCACCACTTTCTTGCAAAGCGCCCAATCGGACTTAGTTTCCTCAAGGCCGGCCTGCAGCTCCTCGACTTGAGCCCGCAGCGCCTCGATAGAGTTTAGGACCACAGCCTGGAACTCCTCAAGACTTTGGCGTTGCGCCAACACGTCCTGACTCAAATCAACCACCCGCCCTCTAAGGCCATCAACCTCCTCCATCTTCTCCTCAAAGATTTGGAGGTGCTCCTTGATCTCGGCAATGGCGATTTCACCACGGATAACCCGGTTCTCCATGGCGTTGAGCAAGTCAACCGACTTCTCCTTATTGTTCTTCTCCTTCTTCACATTGGGGTTGGGTTCCCTCCCCCTTTGGTCATCATGAGTGACATCCGACATCCTTCCTTTCGAATAACGCAGCAACACACGAGTATTGACGGCTTTGATACCAACTGTTATGGACCGGTTTGTTTCCTCGCGAAGGTGCAAGATAAGTCACTCATGCATGTGTGAGTGTTACTTCTTGTATTGTCATTGAATATTTTGATCCTCCATAGGCAAATATATTCACTAAGTTTGTCAATCTTCCATCAATATATTTCATGCCTAGTGATTCCATTACATGCACTAATGAAGTCTTTCCTTCTGGGGTTGAAGGAATGAGAATTGAGAATGAGAATCCCTGATAATATTATTTGTTAATAATACGAAAATATGTGAATAAAATCGAGATAAAATTTAGAAATAAGGAATGTAAATATCATTCTTATTAACATATAAAGTGTATTTAATAAATGTCAAAATTATGATATTTCACTTATAGTATTAATATTACTAATAGTTTCATCACATTGATAAATCCCTAACTTATTGTCTATTTTTATTTATTTTTTAAGTGTGATTTTTTTGTGTTGTATAGGTAAATCACTAGATTCATGATACTTGGATCATGAAAAGAGGCATGAAATTTAGATTTTAGATACTCAAAAATGTATGTAAGAATTACTAACCCTTCAATTCAACATGATTCCAAACAATTAAGATCATGCTACATATGTAAACTCATTTTCACCTTCTTGCACTAGATTTAATACTCCTCAATCTAATAGTTCAACTACCTTGAGGAAATGAGCCAATGGAGAGTCTTAGTTTGACATCATTTGCAATCATTTATTTGTTGAATTGAATGATTTATAATGATTGCAAATTTAGACTCTTGGATTGTATTAGTAAAGTCTATCTAAACGTTATGGTTGCAAGCTCGCAAAAAATATATTGTAAATACCCACACTTGATCAACTCAAAATTTGACTATAAAGGTAAGAGCTCTCACAGATAATTTGGTAGGGAGAAATTTGTAGAGCATTTGTTGAGAATTTATGGTGGATTTGAGAGATGAGTTTGTAGAGAAATTAGGTGTAAATTCATAGTTCATTTTTCTTGTATTATATTTCATAAATTTATTAAATAAAATGAGTATTTTACTTGTCAATATTAGTGATTAATTTTTTAAAGTTAAGGTGAAGGGTAAGTTTAACAATTTAAATTTTTTAATTAATTAGTGTCTTGTGTAAATTTTAAGTTTTATTGCTTTTAATTACATATTTATAGTTTGTATTTTCTATCCTTTTTTTTTAATTACATGTTAATTTGTAGATCTACATCCACTTTGGATCTATGTCGGTATTCAGACATAATATTGATACACCAATAAAATAATATGAACACTATAATACAACTGTAGCAAATTATGTACTCAATCTCCATGTTTATCCATAAAGTGGTTAGTTAAGAGAGTGTTATAATTATGATTTGAATATTAAGAGTTGATAATCGTAATCTAAATATTTATTTTTATTTTTATTATTCCTTATTAATTTATTTTTCTTATAATTATTTTTATTTAATAATTAACTATTAAATTTTTAAGTTTCTTATGATTCTGAACTCACACCAAATTATATTATAATTGAACAGTTTTATATTTAGGAGTAATCAGCTAATTTTGAGTGCTGTCATATTTTCACGTGGAAAAGTGGGAATGACGTTCTTCATTGAAAACTAAAAATTCTTTTGCACCCCATTTAAATACAACATCAACAACAACTTCTTTTTGCATTGCTCATTCTCTTAAAATCAGCCCAAAAAACCTTTCTGCTAATCGCGTATTTAGTTTTTCAATGTAAACCCCTCTTCGTTCCACTGGCTGGGACTAAATTCTCATATGTCCCTTTCATTACTATAGCGAGCAGGCGTGACCGCAAGGGAGAGGAAGCGAAACCTATGTTATTGAGTTGGTGAGCCAATGCCTTTGATTACTTCATGGTGTTCACAATTCATCAATCAGATTCATAACAAAACTAGCTGAATGAAGATCCCCCAGGTGCCAGGTGGAGGAACTCATCCAAGGAAGACTGGCTCAAGAGTCTGTAAACTGACTTAGAATGGCCCACCCAATGCATATATGGTTGGGAGTTCTATGTTCTTATCAGACTTGGTAAGTCAAGTTCATCGAGTAGACATTCGTAGCGGATTGAAAGAATGCATTGGATGCAATCTACTATGATCTGTTCAGTGAGATTTCTTCGAAAAAAAAGGCTTTCCCTAGTGACTAAAAAGAGCGAACAACGAGAAAATGGTGCTTCTATGCATGAACTCTCAGATTAAGGGTTATGGAATCTTGCTCAGTGTTCCAATTATCGTCGTCGTCATCATCCCTCTTTTTAGGGTTCTTATTGTTATTGTTATCGTTCTTATTGTTGTTATTATTCGTATTCTTATTATTATTATTATTACTATTATTATTATTATTATTATTAATAACACTAATTATTTTAAATATAATGGTAATAAAGATAATCACAATTATTATAATTCATAATGATAATAATCAACTAAAGCCATTTTCATAATTCATAGTAGTCCCTTTTGATTTTAAAACAAAGTAAATATAATATAGTTTGTTTTAGTTCTTAAACTAAAGTAAATAATTTATTTTGATTTTTACTCTTCACTCTTATTATAATACATTTTGATTTCAGTGTATTTCAATTATTGATTAATAAATGCACAATAATTGTCCATCAATGATTCGAGATATATACAGTTTCATTTATACTCAATAAAGAAAAAAAAAATCTTGTTATTGATACGCAGATAATTTTTTTTTTTTTTTTACTAGGGTCATAAATACACATCCTTCGCATAATAGGGTAATTAGGATCTGTTCAAATGCTATTTCTTATTATAGCCTTCTCTGATGGTAATCATCATCATCATCATAATAATAATAGGTTACAGGACAAGCGAAGTTGTGCTTCCGGAGAATCAAGCCTAATTTATATGCAAATTAAAATCAAGATGAACATTTTGATGACCGTTCTTTATATAATTTGCAGAAGAATCCGATCAAAAATGACAGAAAATCTGACTACAAATTAAATAAGTCATACTAGTTAATGACAACTCTGTAATGTTAAAGTATCATCTTCTCCTTATTCTATCTCTGTTTAATTGTATTGTATTGGTAAAAAAAGAAGTACATAAACATATCTTTTCTATGATCGCCTAACTACGGACAATATGTCGCCACTCATTGTGCTAATTTGCTAAATCAAAAAAACAAAAGAAGCAAAATAGCAACTGATGAGTTACAAATAATGTGACCCCTTTGAGCACCTATACTTTTTCTCCTGATTAATCTAGGGAACAACTGAGCTTTTTTTCCACCAAGCAAGACGCCGTAAAAACGACATCACCTCATCTGGGTCACGTAGAGAGTACAAGGCCTTTGTCTCCCTCGGAACAGAAGAAACAATAATGGGATATCCACGTCCCATGTGACGAATAACCTGTACAATCATGAACATTTTCAAAATATATGAGATATTAATTACTAGCTGATTAGTTTTCAATTTTCTTATAATTTTGCTTTCGATTAAAAAAGAAAAAAAAAGTGTGTGTTGTGTTATTAATTATATATTTTGTAACCTCGAAAGCATCCTCGTCAGTTTTGTCATCTCCTATGTACATTGGGAGGAAATCGCTTGCATTGTTGAATCCAAAAGTATCAAGCAAATACTCCAAAGCTCGACCTTTGTCCCAGTTGATACCAGGCCTAACTTCTATTACCTGATTTGAGAAAAGTGATAAATTATACAATAATTATTCAAGATTCTTGATTATCATAATATAGCATCTAAATGATACGAGAGTTGAAGAAAACCTAGAACGTACATATACCTTTTTACCCTCAGATATGCGAAAATTAGGGTAAGCTTCCACGGTTGAATTGACCATCTCTTGAAGTGTGTTTATGTCCTATGAATTAATTCAACAAGTAAAGTTAGGATATTGAGTTTGATAAATTTGTTGGTTTGATTCGTAGTATGAAAATAAGATTGTTTTTGCAATACTACATCTTCATCAACACGTCGAAAATGCACAGAGATACAGAATTTGTTGTCTTCAACCATAGCCCCTTTTATTGTCTTGACTTTTTCTTCCAGTAGTTGTATCATCTGTACGAAAGATCGAAATATAAGAACTATCGAATTATAAGTGAGCAAAAGAGTTCGTATAAAATAAGTGATGTATAAAAATTTTTAATATTTAATTATTTGTTTTAACGGTCTATTGATAATGAATGACAATTATGAAGTGATGATCGGCAGACAGACCGATCGGGTAAATTTGAGTCGAGGTTATATAACCTAAAATGAAATTTGATCTTGCTCGGACATTCGAAAAAGAAAATGGAAGCTTTACCTCTTGAATTTGAGGTAAAAATTCTTGTGCCGGTTGGAAGTGAACAACTTCGTTGCCCTAAAAAAAAAAAAAAAAAAAAAAACTTAAGCATCATCAGGAAGTATTAATATGGCTGAATGTGCAAGCAGCAGGGATTCAAACCTGTTCATCAACAGTTCTAGTCTCATGCTTGGGGTTGTTTGGCTTCAAAGAACCTGCCGGAGTTGATATATCCATCCCATGGCTTCCAGCGTAAACCACATTCTTGAGCTTCACAAATCTGCTCACCTACAATTAACGACAACAATATATTTTCGTAATTGTAAAATAACTAGCAATCTCTGGATAAAAATAAATATAAAACTTAACTACCTTATCGAGACATCTCCCGCTGACAATTGCTGTAGGAAAAAGATGTGCCACTTCATGTACTGCCGTTCGCATCTGCAATTATATATAAGATATAACAACACGCATCGTACCATTAGCTCCGTAATTGCCATTGTTAGGTGACCATTCTTGAGTCACTAATTTAATATGTTTAAAGAATATTTAAGCGTGTATATTACTGTATCAGATATGAAAGCTTTGTCAGGATCTTCAACGATTGGTGATAAGGTGCCATCATAATCCAAAAACACAACTATCTTTTTCCCTTTTGCTGCTGCTATCATTCTTTCAAATGTGTCCAGAGCCGAAGGATGCTTTGCCTGGAATCAATCACCCAAAGGATATCAATTATTAACACTATTGATGAACAAAATGGTGTCGAGAAAAAGAAAGCGATTGATCGCTTTTCTTTGTCTTAAGTGATATTAATGAATAACATTAATAAGACAAGATCCTCTTCTAATACGAAGGCTTTTAAGTAACAACAGACTGAATAAATATAACACGCTCAATTACCAGCCACGCGCTGTATGAGTCCAAAATAGCAGCTGCTTCTCCATTTTCATGGCATATTTCTTTTGAGATGGTGTCCATATTTGAAGGGTGTGATGCTGACCGTACTCCCATTTTCAGATGAAACGTTGACGATTCTCTGCTGGCCTATTGATTTGCCAAGATATCAAATATAGTATGTCAGAGTGTGTGTGTATAGTAAAGGTTACCAATATACATTCCGCTCACATACTTTTTCTTTTATTTACTAAAAATAACAATGTTTTCAGTCTGCATGGTATTAGTTATATCAAAAAGTTAAGTTAACTGAGAGAGTGGGGTAGTAGAAGCAGATTAATAGAATAGGATAGAAAAATATTAGATATTGTTCTTGTACTGAATTAGGTTTATGTGATTTATTTATGTTATAGTTGAAATAGTCCCAAAGAGAGATTTCAATAAATAGTTTCAGAGAGAATTTTAAATAGTTTTATTTGTTAATTAATCAAAGGGTTGTGAAAATATATAATAAAAAGATCTCTTACTTATTAAGTTAACTTAAAAAGGAAAACTGATGCACATACTCTAAGTAAAATAGAAAATATCAAAATACCTAAAAGAATAAAATTTTAAAATACATATAAAACACTACATCATTAATGCTTGAAATTGAATATCTCATAAAAAAGAAAAACATGCATTCCGTATGTTAGATTAAAAGGTAACTGGTCTAGATATCAATAATAAAAATTAAAGAAAATGATATTTGCCTTGAGTCAAACCCCGAAAGTTAAATAAATGACACTGTTTTGTCTTTGTTTTATTTCTCTTTAAAATGTCGCCATTTTGCTTAGATAAGGTAAAGCAACAACAGAACCTAACTGCTTTCTCTTCTTCTTTGCTGCACCACACAACCCAATCACAGAACCCAAACGCAGATCCACCACAATTTGCGACTGTGATAATTGTGCTGCTTCATGAGTTCAATTAGTTGTCGTGTGATGGCTGTCGATGCTGGCAATGACAGTGGTTGTGAGCTATAGATGGCGATTGACACAGTTATCACGAGCTGGCTATGTAGAAATATAATTGCTTTGCAAGTGTTGGATTTTGATAGCTAAAATTGCCATCACCCGTTTTATTTAATTTTTGTTTGAAATAAAATGTTAAGAAAATAAGTCGATTAAATTGTAGTTGCTATTCCTTTTTCCTTTCCAATTGATTTGGGTGGTGAAAATTTATAGCCTATATGCCCAATAGTTACAAGATTTTGAGGATCCTTGGTAAAGAAATTGCTAATGTTGAGGATGAACCATGATGAAAATGAGATTTTGGATCCGAAGAAATTGTGTACAGATTTGTCTGAGAGGAATAATATATGATGAATAATTCTGTGGAAGCCATTTTCATGCTCTTCCGTGGAACCTTGAAAACATGTACATTGCAATTTGTGCTGAATTGCTCTTGCAAGTGACTGAAGGAATTTGTGTTGACTTGCTCTGCAAGTGGCTGAAGCATTTTGGGCTGAATTGGATTCTGTTGTTGGGCGTGAAGCGAAACGAAGGGGTAGAGAAAGCAGCTGTCTCTATTGTTGCTTTTGCCTAATCTTAGTCAAACGGCAAAGTTTAATGGAGAAAAAAAAAAAAGACAAAACGAGATGGTTTTTATTTAAATTTCGGGATTTGATCTGGGATTTGAGCCGGGACAAACCGAAAAGTAAAAAGTAAAAGAATAAAACAATTCTCAAATCAAAATAATTCATAATGTATCATCAATTAGAATACCTAGATTATCTCACTAAAGATATTGAGAAACTTTACTTTTTAAATTAAAAAAGTATAGCTCCAAAATTTAGAGAAAAAGACCAAAACTACTCTAACTTTATTTGGAGTAAAGAAAATTGACAAATATTATTAGAATTACAGAGTTTTATTGTGTTTTAAAATATTTAAATACATTACGCGTATAGTAATGATGAGAGAAGATTTTACTATGTTCTTTTCTGAATCTCAGAAAACAAGTCTGTTATTAATATATATATATATATATATATGTTATAAATTTTGACTACGAAAAGAAATATCTCCGCAGACTTTTACCTCAAATAGAATACTCTTCCGTATGGAGCATAGAATATTTGCCCTATGAATAAATCAACATGCAAGAATCATTAACAAAACAAAAGCAAAAGCAACCGATCAACAACAGCGCCCAATTATCTCATGCGCATATTACTACCGCGGGTGTTATTCAATCGAATAATATTTTTAAGAACATCAAACACAAAAAAAAAAAAAAAAAACTGAAATTTTGTGAATACTTACAGAAGCAGCAGGAGGAGCAGATAAAGAATTGTTCTCCGAGAAGAAAATTAAATAACGTTACCCTTGAATGAACGAAGCTAGTGATGACTTGCGTTTGACGGAAACCAAGATAGATACCAAAGCCGGGGAAGAGAGACAGTGAGTGAGGGGAACGCGGATGTTGACGTACGGTGATTTATAGGAAAAATTTTGACGTACTTGTTATGGTCTTCTTTTAGTTTTACATGTATATGTGTGCGTACGTATATATATATATATATATATATTTTAAAACCGACATTTTGAGAAGGAAAAAGAAAAATAAATGCTGTTGGCATTAAAGGTTAAGACGCGCTTTCCACGCCCTAATGATATGAAAAACATATCTACGCAGAATATATATGGCAGGGATATGCATATATATTGTACAACTTTGATTTACATCAGCAATTTTCTTTTTGGCCTTAATTAAAAATTGAGGGCTATTAAGGAAAGTAGAAGAAAGATTGCATGTGTGCCAATTGAGTTGTCTGATTTAAATGAGTGTTTAGTCGTTTTTAAATAATATTAATAATCATTAAGCATTACCAAATCATAAAAGAAATAAAGTTAGTTCTTAATTTTTGGGGTAAAAAATAGATGCACATCTTGCAAATGCGATCGCTTCTTAACATTCTTCAACGAAGTAATAGCCGGTTTAGCGCAGTTGCTGCCCCACGCCTATAAAGTAGGAGAAATTTTCTCCTCAAAGCTGCGTTGAATGGGACTTCAAATGGTCATGGCTGAAAGAATATAATCGAACACGACTACGGGCAACAAGTGCACGTCTTTAAAAAGCTCTCGCTCTCGCTTCTCTAACAAACTATAATCGTTTAGACTTTCCGTAAGAGCGGAGATGAAAATGAGCAGCCTTAGAATAGTGATTGCTCCCACTCCAATAAACTATAATGATCTTGATAAAACATAAGTAAAAATAAGTGATAATTACACATCAAAGTAAGACTATTCAAAAGAAAAAAAAAGTTAAAATGAAAATTAACTCATTCAATTAAGAAACAAGGGAATTGTTTTTAAGTGAGAAAAAATTTAGATAAAAAAGTGATTTTATCACGCTACTTAAAATAATTTAATGAATGAGAAAATATATAAGAGTGCTTAATAATCTATGTAAGAGCTAAGAAATAAGTTGAATTATTTGGTAATAATATATTTTATGGAAGATTTATAACAAGATAAGATAAATTTGTATCATTTCTCCTCACCCATATGCTTTTCTTTTTTTCACATCCTAATAAATTTTACTAATCATACCAACTATTGCCCTCGTATCAATGGCAAGTAATGCATGTACTCATCTGTTTTTATTATTCAATTATTGTTACTGTTGGCAAGTAAATGCATAATGGTTTCGGGGGAGTTTAATAACCGTAGATAAACCGGTAAAAGAAAACTGAACCGCCAATTGACAAAAATTCCTTGGACTGGTATCGACGTTGACTCCTCGTTCTACTCTACAGTATCTGTCACATTGGTCACAATTCCGGTTTAACTATGGGTCCGCTACTCAGGGTGGGTCCTGCATGAAATGGGCTAGCCCACAATTTATTTTAACAATTCCCACAATTTTTTTTTTTTTTGGGGGGACAATTAACAATACAGTTCCTATAACTTTAATCACGATCCCGCGATCCAAGCAACAGGATAAAATAATCATAATCAAAACGCAATTTCTCAGTTCAATAAAGCCAATTTCAGGATAAAATATTTCGTGTTCAGTTTATTATTAAGTTGGTTTAACTTTTTCGCCTTCGGAAGATCTTGATAATCCAATGAAAATTTAGTTTAGAGACCGTCCCCAAGTTCGAGGTATAAAATATTTAACAAACGCATGCTACTTTAACTTTTATATAAAATTAAATAAAATTCGTCAAAAAATTATTTTACTTGATAAAAAAATTTATAATATATTATATTTGTCTTGTATAGAATATTATTTAAAAATAAATTTCATTAAACACAAACAATTGTGATTTTTAAGACAAAAAGGAAACAAAATACTAATTTGTTTGAAGTATAATTTTCAACATAAAAATATAATATAATTTAAAACCATATTCATTTTTAACATAATTCACCTGAGTTTGATGAGTGATAATTTATTAATGTGTCCAACTACCAAATGTAATAGTCTTATATATATATATATATCTGTATTTTTTTAATGCACGCATAATTTTAAATTATATAGTTTAAAGAATTAATTTTTAAATGAATTATAAAATTATATTATTTAAAAAAATTAAAATAAACTTTTTTAAATTTTATATTTTTAAAATATATCTATATAAAAAAAATAGAACATTCGCATTAGAAAAAAATAATTCTTCATCTCATTCTCTCTCTCTCTCTCTATATATATATATATATTTAATAAAATGATTTGATGGGCTTAAAATAAGATTGTAAAAACAAAACTTAGAAACACTCGTCAAACTATAAAAAAGATTATCTTCGACTTCGACACTGCTTATGGAAGGTGAGTGGCCAGTAGGATACATTTCATGGCAAAAAGTTCAGGACTAAATAAAGAGATGCAACGAATTAATGTCGTCTTATCAACCCATAATCATAGAGTGCATTAGTGCTCTTAGATTATTTTATGTTGCTGTCTCCGAAACTTTAATTAACGAATGATTAAATATATCAGAGCTCATGAAAATGATTCGTTTTAATATTTCCACGTGTTATCTTTTCTTGATGCAAGAGTTATTTTATTTGTGGTGCTGTTGATAAGTAGTTATATCATGCGTCGAGAGTGGACAAAATTCCATGCCCCATTTAAAGGATTTTTTTTTTCTTTTTAATGAATTGTCGAGCGAAGATGATAATATAATAAGATTTAGCTCTTTTCCATCAAAGCATATAAGGGTTTAAAACATATTTTTAAAACTTAATTTAAACATATTATTTAATTAGGGTAATATATCTAAAGTATACTTAATTTCTGACTTAAGGTGATGTTTGATGGAATGAATAAAAGCAAACATAGGGGAAAAGAGAGAAAAAGAGAGAGAGAACACAAAAATGAAATTAAATAAAATTGTAATGCTTGATTAAAATAGTATATTTAAACTCTATTCAAAAAGATTGTAATTTTTCTTTATTTAGACAAAAAACACACTTCACTACTAAACCATGGATACTATTAATTCAAGAGAGTACTGGCTTTTTTGGGAAGTGCAGACACTCAAAATATATTGACATTTACCTAAGTAAATATGTCCAAATTAAACTTTATTATCTATAAGTAAAAGAAAGTGATTATCTAAAAAGTTAGGCTATTTAACTTAAACTTGTGCCTAAGTATGCGAGTTTGAGTCTTAGTATCTGTTTGCACTCAATTCTCCTCTCAACTAAATGTACAGGGTAAAATTGTCTCCCATTAATAGATTATGTGAAGGTAGAAATTTGAGTTTTGTCATATCAGGACTACTAAGGACAGTCTATTGAGATTTTGATTATAAATATCAATAAAATTATGATGAATTTCTGATTATAAATATTAGAAAAATTTTGATTTTAATATTTATTGGTGTATAAAAAAAATTGACATAAGTTTATTTAAATCACATTTGCATGATTTATCTAATGTGTAGTAATTATCTTATATTTGCCACAAATATTTAGTATTATCCAAAATATGTTACAAATACACTAATGGTATATTCGCTAAATGGAAATTGTAATAGGCTGTAATCAAAATAAAGAATGTAATTTATAATAAATTATTTATTTTAATTATAAAAATTAAAATTAAAATGAATTATATTGTTGTTGATGTATTTATTTTGTGTTAGAATTGAAATCAAATGAGTTAAATTTTTGTAAATTATTAAAAAATCTTTAATAAATTATTATTAAAATTATTATTTATATTTTAATTATTGTGATTAATAATAATAATAATAATGATGATGATTTGAGTTGCCATTTTGCTTTCTGTTAGTTCGGTTGCTGAGACAGAGACAATAATGATGATGATGATGATGATAATGCATCAAAGAGGAGAACATCATCATTATTAGAATCGGTGTCATATCATTGTTGGCATCACATCATCATAAGATTTGGAGCACAATGGTTGCTGCCGACACTAGTGGTTTGACTTACGCGACGTGACAGCTACAGCATATGACTACTACGAGGGAGCTTTGGCAGTGATGAGTTTTATTGTTATCATTATTTTTTTTGAAGTAACTCCTTCTATTATATTTTACTTTTTTTTTTTATGCTAGAGATATTTATATGATATTATAACATACCAGAAGAGTAAATTATAATTATATTTATCTTTTTTTTAACTTAAATATGGATAATTTTAATATAATAAAATAATTAATCCTTAAAATGAGAGACTAATATTTAATCTCTTTATAGAAATTAATTCTTTGTTTTGTATATCTCAATTTGATATGAATCCCACGATTTCGATTTTGTTTTTTACTTTTGTTTATAATATAAATACTACAAGAATGATATAATTATAAAGTTAAGCTACTAACTAATATGTCATCAATAATTGATTGTAACATATGAGGTGGTAATTAATTTTACAAACTAATTAAGGAGTGAGACAAAATATTGAGTAATACAAACCATATCATCTCCTCGC
The DNA here is from genome assembly GCA_030449875.1 of Aegle marmelos. Classification (NCBI taxonomy): domain Eukaryota; kingdom Viridiplantae; phylum Streptophyta; class Magnoliopsida; order Sapindales; family Rutaceae; genus Aegle; species Aegle marmelos. The sequence continues at coordinate 2,869,354 of JASUUL010000115.1, forward strand.
GGGATTTTGTTCGTTACTCACCGTCTAAGTATAATATAATCCATAATCTTCTTAAACAATGTTCGGCAAGCCTCGGAGCTTCTTAACAGGCCGAAGCTTATTCAGCCCATTTTACATCAAAAGTTGCAAGTTTTAAACCCAAGCTTAACATAAAACCAGCTCATTCCGTCATTCATGTTTTTGCCCTCTTTATTTTGTGGTTGACTCAGCCCATTTACATTTGGCTTCTCTTAGCCATTTTATTATTATTTTTAACGCTTATTTTGTATTTCAGAAAAAAGGAAAAAAATGGCTATTAAACCCCAAATGTTTAGGGAAGGAGAAAAAGAAACTGCTAACGTTTTAAAAAACATTCAGATCCCTATTTATTGACTGATTCTGTTTATTTTAGTTATAAATATATTTTTAACTTACAATTATTATTATGCCCCTCTAGCATACAAGTCAATAAATTAGCTTGTTAATCCTTTCCTCTCATGAAGTTGACGAGACTGGAGAATGAAAATGGTGGCTTATTGATTGTACTTGTAGCCTGGCTTGGCCGCCCAAGTGGCAAGACCCTGCCAGAGCCACGACAACACTTTTGTGAACAAGAAGAATTTTCCTTTTTCCTTTAAAAAAGAAAAACCAAAAAGTGTTGAGAACAAAGGAAAACAAACAGAAGCTGCTTCGAACTCGAGCAAAATTCTACTTGATTTTTCTTTGTTTCAAATTCTTTTTTATTCATTCGTTAGCTTTTTATTATGAAGTTTTATTGCTCTTCATTCTGGGATTGAGAGATTTTGTTGAATAAGAGTCTGATCAACAGATATATAAGGTGAAGGGTATGTTAAAACCAAAACTAAATCATAACAGCAATTGAGAGTTTGGCAAAGATCAATTGTAGGGGAAAGAAAATGCGCAAAATCAATTACAAAGGCTGCTAAGAGAAATGACATGGGCTCCTCTAAGGCATTTGCGAAGAAAATTTTGACGCTAAGAGAAGGCGTGATTCATTTTTAAAGAATAAAGCTCAATTGAGCTAACTTATTGACTCGTGGGGGATATAATGGTAATTATGAGTTAAAAATATACTTTTAGTTGGAACAAACGGAACCCATCAAAAATTAAGGATCTGAATGGCTTTTTTAAAATATTAAGAATTTCTTTTACCCTTTCCCTAAAAGTGAGGGCCTAACAGTTATTTTCTCTTCAAAGCAGTCAAACCGACGAATCAATAATATAAAAAGGTTGCAGGGAGGGAAGGGGAGTGGATGCGGTGCCCGGTGGCCGTTGCTGTCCATTTGGTGGACACAAAGACACGGTTTAGTGGCTGGAATGTATCGAACTCAAATGTGACGAAGAGAACTGCTGACGATGCGCACAAAGTGGTCCTTCCGAATGCAATAATGTCCCTAATAAGTTTTAGCTATGAATTGGCATTGGCCCCAACACCATCCACCAGTTCATCCATACGGCTTTGTTTTATTTGTTGCTTACTACGAGTTAAAAGCAACTACGACATCGACCCGTTTGTTCAATTTTAATAGGATCCTATGTAAGTCTTAAACTTGTCCTATATACACACACACACATATATGTATGTATATATATACAGGCGGATCAATGGCCGTTAAAATTACATTATTTTTCACATTTCGTGTGAGCCTTTAGATTTTATATAAACCAATGGTTAAGAGCAGATTAATTAAATGAAAAATAACATTTATTTCTTCAGTTTATTATTTTCTCTCCTCTCTCCTCTCTCCTCTACGCCTTTTCCTTTTTTATATTTTTTTTTCCTCTGTCTTCGATCTCGCGCGTTTCCCTCTGTTCTTTTAATTTTTGTCCTCTCTCGCTTTAACCGTTGAATCCTTTTATTTGCAGTTTGTGAAACGATAAAAGGAAAAAAAAAAAAAAAAGAGATTTTCAATTTGACAAAGCTTGAACATGTGCTAATTATCCGTAAAGAGCATTCAACGATGACAAAAAATACAAAATAAAAAAGCGAAGGAAACAAAAAAAAGTTTATTATCCATTACCATGGCCATTAACAGAGGGAAGTGGGAGTTTCAATGCTTGTCAAAAGAGGGAACGATAAATTTTCATATTTCCTTAAATGCTTGTGGTGAAATAAACTTCGATTTTATTCGATGATTCTGGTTCGGCAAAAACTTGTGGAAGAGAGGGGAGAAGGTGGGAAAATAAAAGGTAAAGATGACCGCGAGGATTACAAGAGGCAGAAAGAAGATGATTTTTTTTTTTAAATCATTAAACATTTGATACATCCCATTAAATCTTCACCATTCATCTACATGAAATCTAAAAGCTCACACGAAATGTAAAAAGCAATGTAATTTTAATTGGCCATTGATCTCCCCCCCCCCCCCTCTCTCTCTCTCTCTCTCTCTCTCTCTCTCTCTCTCTCTCTATATATATATATATATATATGTATATGTATATTATAAACTTATCTCGAATGTATATTTTTATTACTTTAAAGAGATTATAATTTAATAAAAGTATAATTATAAAAATCATTGGTTTGAATTAATTTTTATTGGTCCAGGTGATATAAAGATAAAATATACACTCTATTAATCTCATATGACTAAGAATATACAAATTCATCTTAAAAATGTAATTGTTTGGATTATCTTTAATTTTTTTTCTCAATGCAATTTCTATAAATATTATATAATGATTTGATGATAACTTTAAAAAATAAATTATTATCTCAAGTAATTTTTTTAAAAATATTTTATTCTATTTTAAATATTTAATGTGACTTTCTATATATCTTTTGTAATATGTAAATAGTTATTATTATATGAGAAAATTTCTTTAAGATGAAAGGTAAAATAACTATAATTTATTAAAAGATGAAAATTTTTTCTTATTCATAATTTATTTAAATTGAGAACTTAATTTTTATGACTATATAAAAATTATTCCTACATAAAAAAGACTCTTATACAGAGATTTTATAGTACATAATGATTATTATTATTATTATTATTATTATTAAGAGTTTAAACAGGCTTCCAGAGGAAGAGGAAACCGACGACGAAAGAAAAGTCGCGTTCGGGATCAAAAGCATGGCGCCAAATGTCAACACATCAAGCTTAGCGGGAACTTTAAAAGTCTTAATGCATTTCTCTATACATAATTTCCAAGGCAACAAACGGCCGCACGCATGCCACGCTCTGCCGCTTAATTTACGCCACGTGGACGAGAAAAGACGAATCTGAATGGTTACCTTTCTGACAATATTGTCAATGTCTATTTGCGATTCACTCTCATTGATTGGTGTGTATAAGGAAACAAAAGCTGTCACATGTATCATTATTTTATGGCTCTAGCCTTTCCTTTTTAATTCATTTTTTAATTAATTAATCGTACTAATTATTTGTTTGCATGAATCTAATAAATTCATTTATCTTGAACATGTGGTTAATACTGCTTACATTTATGGCCCAAATTACGTCACGTGAGTGCACATTTGGCTCGTGACGGCTTACGAGCCAGCTTCGAAGTTCCTCCAAACGAACTTCAGTACTGGCTGAAATGCTATAAACGTTTTTTGTTTTCTGTTTTCTTCTTTTTACATAATATTCAATATATTTTAATTTTTCAAATTTTGGAAATTTGTGCCCTCAGATTCTATAATGTATCTGCTTGCTAGCTTTCCGTTTAGGGCGAACTTTAGTCAAAAGGGAAACGGCTGCTATTTGATTAATCTGAAAGAGATCTCGAATACAGGCGGTGGTCCATGGCAAATAGCCAAATATCAAGAAGATCTCTCTGATAACTGAGAATCAAAGGATCATCAGCGCGATGGCTATGGAGATTTAGAAAGCGCTGGACCACTATATAAAAGCGGACCCGCACAAAATTAAAAAAAAACGTAATAATTAAGAAGCATGTTATGTATCCGGAACATAGAGAGTAAAACAACGACCATCAACTTGCGCTCACATAAACCGTAATTGCATTTCAGCACTTTTTGTCATTATCTTACGTCCCCTTAATTAAAAATTGTGCTCCATGATTCATAGATGACACATCTGTCATCTTTTTCCCTTTTTTAATTAATTAATTATTATTATTATTTTCAGAGAAAAACTTGATAGACAGAGAAATCGCTTTATGGCTTTAATTAGGGTAAAAAAAAAAAAACTTTCCATAAAGTTGTTTTCACTAAATTCTCTTACCACCCACTAGTTGAGTTTGTATTAGAAGTAGAAAAGCTTTGAACGAATAAGTGAAATAAAGTAAAGAAAAATATAATTTTTTTAAAGTAGATTTATTTGGTATTAATTTTGTTATTTCAAAAAGTCAATATACATGCTGAGTAAAAACGCCAGGTAAAAATAAAGTAAAAAAGAAAAATCAACTTCAGACGAATTCGAGACAGGCGTCAATTCAGATTTTAGGGATTCTACTGTCTCTGGCAGACAGGCTGCGCCGTAAAATCCCAGAGCCACGGCGAAGCCGTTGTAGCCGCGTAAAAATTTAATATACATTTTGTTTCACCGTTTACCCTTAGTTTTTAATTTTTTTAAAAAAATCATTTTCGGAATTACAAATTAAAAATGAAAATATCATATTAAACTGGCACTAGTTCGGTCATCGGTGAGATTTTTTCCTTTTTCTCGTGTTGCCTTTTGTTTCTCCTCCACTTTCGCTTGCAATTATAACAATGTCTTAGCGGCAACCCTCACTAAATATTCGATTTAAATTGCCACTGCCTGCCCTTGGAGATTCCAAAAATTCCTCATTAGTCCTTCTTGGTTCTATGTAATTATCACCACTTCACCAAAATATCTTCAAAATCTCAGTGCAAGTTTGGTTCCGGCGGAGATTTTAACAAACACGAGTCTCGACTTCTGAACAAGGAGCGGGATCTCTAAATTTGACGAAATAAAGTCGATTTTTCTTTTCATAATTTAAGTGTTACTAATTTGTAATTTTGTGGTCCTGTTTTTGCTTCTTGCAAGTTCTACTAGCTAACAACAAAGTTCATTTTGGCAGCTCCTTATTTGGTGTATTTAGCCAAAATTATAAGCAGATTTTACTTCCAAAAACAGCCAGGTAATTTGTTAATTTTGCAAGATTTGCGTGCTGAATTGAGATCTGGTTGATTTTTGTTTTTGTTAGGATAAGCAGAACAGTCACACTTTCGGATACCTGTATGGGAATTTAATGTATTTCACTGTTATAACTTATAAGGCAAGTTTATGTAGCAGAATCTCTGGCTGTTTAATGTTATAATCGTTTCCACAAGATTATGATAATTCCATTCCTGGAATTTTATAGACTCTTGTGGTTTATTTTATAGTTCCATTGGCAAACATAGATTGGCTTGTGAATCTGAACGAATTTTATCTTCGGTAAAAACTCAGTGATTGGTTACAGTGTTATGGATAAATATATGCATGCAAATTTGGGACTAAGGTCTCATTAGGCGGTTAGTGTTAGTTCTTTTATTTTTATTTTTTTTAAGATCGACAAAAGATCTTTGATTGATTGGTGCTTATATCTTTTGCCCTCTCAGTCAATTAGATGCAGCATGTTTATCTAACTGCTCTGCCCTACGATGTCCTTGTACCCTCTTTTTTTTTTTTTTTGCTTTTCAGGTGAAAATTGGCTTGATAAACGGGTGTTATAACTAATAAGCTGACCTAGCTGGTCAATTCAGTGACCTTAACTGCAGTCAGGGAAATTCTAACCTGAGCAAAGAAATGCTGGCAACTTGCATTCAGCTGGAATGAAGAACTCGCAGGTTCTATTCTGTCTTTTTTTTTTTTTTTTAACTCTGGATTTTAATACAGTCTTTGGCTTTCAATAATTTTTTACCCCTCCCCCACTCTCATTGTTGCTTATAATGATTTCTTTGTTTATTGGTTCTTGAGTTACTCCGTTTGGACATTAGCTAGGATGCCAAAACTGAATTGTCGCATAGCCATTGAACCCTTGGCCACTTTCTCTGAAATATTCTTGCTTATTTGTGCAGCTCCTCTGTTCCTTCCTCAGACATCATCTTCACATGATGTGCCTTATATTCTGAAAACTTCACAGTATATTCTGATGAAGTCTTTGTGGTTCTTGCCTACAGCATTGATGGATAAATTGTTATTGGCAGTCAGATTGTAATTTATTGAAATTCTAAATGTCTTATCAATAATGATAAAGTGATGAACCCGTCAATGGCACATACATCAACATGTCTTCCCTTCATGTATATTATTGTTTTTTCCCTTGTGATTCATAAATGTACAAGATATAGTTCTAAAACATCTAGATGATTTGAAAACTATCGCTATAAGTTGCCTGAATCAAAACCCAAGTTATTTTTACTTTTTCTATAATATGAAATCAATGAGTCTTGCCTTTCAATCCTTTCTGTTTTGCTTTTCTGTTCTTGTCCTTATTACATAAGACCTATTGCTTGTCACTGAGTTGAACAAAATTCACTGGTTTATAGAGCACCCAAGAAATACAATCATCGACCCAAGTTTCTCATGAATCCCAAAGCGACCAACAGAACAACCAAACAGCAGAGGCTCCTTTGGCAGATTCTGGTTCAATATCTGCTTCAAGTAATGATAGCAGAAAGGTTTCACGTGAAGATATTGAACTTGTAAGAGTATCTTTTTCTTTTTCTTTTGATATTTTAGTTTGTTTCTTTAATATCTTTATTCGTTTGTTATGATTTATGTAAAATGGTGTATCAGGTCCAGAACTTAATAGAACGGTGTCTACAATTATATATGAATAGAGACGAGGTGGTAAAGACCCTCTTGACTCGTGCGAGGATAGATCCTGGATTTACAACTTTGGGTAGTCTCGTAACCCTCTTTATTCATTTTTGCTAGTCTACTTCGGTGTATCATTTTATGGATTATTCATATCCTTTAGTTTTTTGCCTTGTCTTTTACGCTGTGTGTAATATAACTGCTCCGCATATGATAACCGGTGGATGGAACTTTATAATACAGAATAACAAAATATTAGCGGAATAAACTTCTTGCTACCACGAAATAGGACCTGGCTTTTCTTTTGAAAGTTGCAGAATTGGCTATTCAGAACTGAATTGCATTTTCTTCTTCAAAGTTAAACAAGGTTTCAATTCTGATCAATCTTTATCATTGTTCTGGTTAATTCAGTGTGGCAGAAGTTAGAAGAAGAAAATGCCGATTTCTTCAGGGCCTATTACATAAGGCTGAAGCTAAAGAAGCAAATCCTTTTATTCAATCATTTGCTTGAGCATCAATGTCATCTCATGAAGTATCCAGTACCCCAAAAGGTTCCCCTGGCTCCCATGCAGAATGGGATCCATCCCATGCCCGGTAGGTGCTTCATAACAGACACATACATGGAGAAAATCAACCCTGTTACATCCTTTATTTGAATACAAATGCTATTCTACTTGAGAATACAAAGAGCATGGTCTCAGCAGTCAATAGCAGCATCTTTTCTTTTAAGCTGAGTCTTGTATAAACTTAAATGAAACATCTTTTTTCCTTTTTGAGCTGGGTGATTCAAGAGCATCCAATGTTTTGCATTTTTATAACTTCCAAAGCTGCTCTTGGTGGCATTGATATTCTCAACATTTGAACTCAAGAAAAGAGAAGCTGGGAATTTTCTATAGAGTTGAATATTTTAGTGTTCAAGAATATTTTTTCTTCAAAGGAGTAAATATTCTTATGTATGAATATTTTTGTAGGTTTACAGATATAGATAGATTAATTTATGGCTATGGTGGCTCTTTTTCACTTTTAACATTATTGGTACTCAATGCCACTTGTTTGCAGTGCAGTTAACAACTTACCTATGGGATATCCTGTCCTTCAACAGCCTCCAATTCCAGCAGCTGGTCAACCCCATCTTGATTCAATGAGCGGCAGAATCTCAAGCTGTCATGTGGTCAATGGAGTTCCTGCACCAGGCAATTTTCATCCAATGCGAATGAATTCTGGGAATGAGTGAGACTCCGGACGTCTTAACTTAAATTTCTTATTTAATACTTAACATGTCAATTTTTCTCTAATTTTCCCCAACTGATGTTGGGCATTCAGATTTTTGTTCTTTGAAATATTTTTGTTACTGGACAATTTATCTTTTGATATCCATGTAAGTATTTCATATAGAAAAATATGGAGTGCTAAAACAGTTTGTGGTCATATTTGAAACACAAGTGAACTATTATCTCCATTTCATGGCATTGAAAAGTGCTCTAGTAAAATATTTGTCTTTTGGAGTGATCATACATGTGCATGCAGCTTAGTTTGCCTTCAAAGTATATAATATTTACAATATACTTAATGACACTGGTTTCCCTGTGCTCAAAATGTTACAAGTGTAAATCTTAATGTTCCTTTACTTTTGTTCTAAAATCATTGTAATTTTAGCTAAGCAGTTGTCTTTGATGCAGTATGATGATGGACGCCAGTGCAGCTGAAGTATCTCCTGTTATTCCCCCTAGCAGTGGTGTGTCGTCCATGTCAGAGATGGCCATGAGTCCAACATCAGTGGCATCTAGTGGTCATTTTCCCTTCACCGCATCAGATATGTCGGGAATGGGTGTAGACACATGTGCACTTGATACAACGTTTACATCTGAGGTGGCAAGTACCGTAGGATTGCAGCTTGGACATGATGGGGCTGGAAACTCCAGAGATTCCCTCAGATCACTTGATCAAATCCAGTGGAATTTCAGTCTCTCAGATTTAACAGCTGATTTGTCAAACTTGGGCGGTAAGTTTTACTTTGGATTCAGTTCAGTTTAGATATAATTATGTCTAGTTATAGATATGAAAATGCTACTAAATCTCATTTATATCTAAAAAATATTATCATTTTCTTTTTCTATTATGTGTATACTTCTGTTATGATACTTTGCCTTAAATTTGTTTGGCACATACACAGATTTAGGAGCTCTTGGGAACTATCCTGGGTCGCCTTTTCTGCCTTCTGATTCAGAAATTTTGCTCGACTCTCCAGAGCAAGACGATATAGGTAATTGGTGTGCCATGCAGTATCCATATGAAATCTTTCTTAAGTTGCTTTCTCAAAACTTTTTTGATTAAAAATTTGATCTCTGAGTTATGTATAGTTGGTCATGCACTAATACATTTACCTTCTTTCAGTAGAGGAGTTCTTTGTTGATTCGGTCCCTGGTCCTCCATGCTCTCAGTCAGACGAAGAGAAATTTTAGACTAAGGTGAGGGCAGCTCTTTGAATCTGGTAGCATAGGGCATCGTCAGATCAATAAAATAAGCATCTGTCATCAGCTTGGCAGGCAGTCCAGCTGTAATAGTCTAGTCCAGTTGACATTAGCATGCAATAGGAAAGAAGCAGTGTTCTTGTTGTAATTTTTTTTCCCCTGGTTCTTTTAGTTTGTGGATATGGAAATTTTAATAAATGGAAGAATTGAAGACTAATTTTGTTTTTTTTTTTCCTGGTATTTTTCCTTTTTTTTTTTTTTTTTTTTGTCTGGATATGCTGGCAAGATCCTTGCTAATTTAACCCTTTTCACCCTCTCCAATGGATCTGTGATGTAGCTAATGTGCCCAAAATCCAAAGGATTGAATGGTTAACTCTGGAAATAGAGGCAACTTTCATATATAACGGCAGGTTTGACCTGTGATTTAAATTTCCATGGAAGAGAAGTTGATTATGATAGGGTACAAGGGGAACCATCACATACCACCGGGCTAATTCATTTTTCGTCTGATTGTGCTATTTGGTTTTGTTATAATGAGCTTGGGACATAAGTCATCGAACCTTCCATCGGTGATCACCCTGAGGTTTTACTTGTGCATGTGTAACAATTTTGCCTGTGTTTCTCAATTTTGCCTGGGTTTCTCTGTTTGATCCAGCATTCTCAACCATTCTCAACTTGATAGCAATCAAGTTTCATTTGAGAATTTTGAGATATTATCTCCCAAGAAAAAAAAAAAAAAAACTTATGAAATTCTAGGTCAAAGATATTTGCCCTTCTGGAAATTAACAATTCTGCAACGTGATTATGGTTTATGATGCAGGTTCACATAAGTTACATTTAGTCATGAGTTATATTTAGTGTAATTTACATCTCATTAAAAAAAATTGCAAAAATGAGTAATTAGCATATGGGTTCATGTGGGATTAGGATTTTGTTTTGGCTCACCTTTAGTGTGTTAAGTTACAGTGAATATAATTTAAAAAGACCCTTAGGTTGCATATCATCTAGTACTTGGAACCAAGAGAGATTTGACCTCTGTCCATTCTACCTCACTTTCTGAGCATTCCTACTGTCCGGTAACTTGTTATGAGTCTTGGCTTCTTGATACGTATATTATTGACGGCGGGTATGATAGGTGTGCAATTGTGTACATTTCAAGTTATTATTATGGGAGTTGCGTTGTGGATGTCACAATCCCCAGTCAGAGCTTGACACGTGCACGGTCGTGTACTATAAGGCATCCAACTACATTATTAATTGCTTGAGAGTGCAGTGAAGGGACCCTTGCTTTTTCATTTACACTTTCCTAAATAATGGTAAATCAATCGAGGGGCGCCTAATTTTTATATTTTTATTTCCTGTAATTTATATAATTTTATCTTTTTTTACGATTAATTTTTTATTTATATCTATTATAAAATTTTATTAGAATTTTTATATTTTTTATTTTATTTAAAATTTTAAAATATTAAACTAACTCTTATAATTTTTAATTTTAAAAATATTTTTATTTAAGTTAAAAAATAAAAATATTAAATAAATTATAACTATAATTATTATATTGAATTATTATTATTATTAATTAATATAATAACAATAAATAATAATATTTTTATTTAAATTAATAACAATAAATAATAATTATTCATAATTAATTTTTGATAAAAAGATTACTAAAATAAAAATAAATTATAAAAGTATAAATAAAGAATATTTTATAAAAGATTAATTTAAATGAAGAGTATTTTTAAATTCTAAAAATACTGTTTATTTAAATTAAAATATAATAATTATTAAATATATTATAATTATAATTATTATATTAAATTATTATTACTATGACAAAAAATTATTATCATTAATTAATATATTCACAATAATTAATAATAATTTTTATTTAAAATAATAATAATAATAATTAACAATAATTATTATTATTAATTAGTTTTTTTAAAAAAATTATTTCATCTTTTTACATATTTTTAAAATTTTTTTATTATGAAAATAGTAATTATCATGAGATGATATTATAAAGAAGATGAATGAAAAAAATATTAAAAATTTTATTAATAGAGTAATAAAAAATGAGATGTTGTAATTTTTTAAGAGAGGGCAGTATTTTTTAATACTAATTTAAATAATTTTTTTATTAATATTAGTGTGTTATTATAATTAACATATTATAATTATAAATATAAATTACTTTGATACTTACAAAAATTAGTAAATGAAAAAGAGTGTAAAAAAATTAAATTTTTATTCAAAAATTAATTATTAATAATTTAATTAAAAATTATTATTAATGTATTAATTAATTATAATAACATTATTCTTTATAATAATAATTTTATATAATAATTATAATAATAATATATTTAATAATAAATATATTTTTAATTTAAATGAAGAGTATTTTTAGAATTTAAAAATATTTTTTATTTATATTTATATTTTATTAATTTTTTATTGAAAATTAATTATTAATAATAGTTATTGTTAGTCATTATTATTAATAATTTTAAAAAATTATTATTAATTATTATCACTTAATTATAATAACTTTTATTGTTGGTTAATATTATAAAATAAATATATTTTAAAATAAATATATATTTTTCATGAAATGTGTAAAATTTTGTTGATTTCAGCTTAATAAATAAATCCAAACATCATAAAAATATGATCATGAAAATAAATATATTTTATACATTAACAATATATTTATTTTATAATATTATGAAATTTTATCTCATAAAATTAATTGTTAATAATATTATTTTTAGTTATTATTAATAATAATTTAATTAAAAATTATTATTAATTATTATTAATGTATAATAATAATAATCTACTTAAAATATTAAATAAATTATAATTATTATAATTTATTTAATAATTATTATATTTTTAATTAATGAAGAAATTTTAAAATTTTAAAAATTATAAGAGTTAAAATAAAATATAAGGACTTTAATAAAGTTATATTTAAAAAAAAATAAAAATAGGCTTTCCCATCAATCAAAGGCAGAGAAGAGCTTGTTAATTGGGTCGGGAGATTTACTTACTGGAAATTCTATCTTACTTTCATTATCGTGGTGTGTGCCCGAGGAATTTCTGAATATTTGGCACTGAAAAATAAATCGAGAAAGAAATGCCGCGGAAACTTTCCCGATTGATGGTCAAAGTATTATGCGATCATGAGCAAGACAGTCACAATCGCTGTCCCCGCCATGCATGCGCGTGGACCAAATTAGATAAAGACCCTCTGCCGTGGGCGTGCGTCTCTGTACCATGAAGAAAGGTTAATTGTTCATTCGTTGTATTAATTCAATATATAAATGTTATTTTATCTTAAGATTGCTATTCAAATGAGATTTTACTATTTATTTTAAAAAATACATCAACAAAATACGTCAACAAAAAGAGTTTGAAAAGTTTATCCAATTGAAATTCTTTAAATAAAATTATTATTCTTTCTTTAATATTGAAAGGAATCAACAATCTTATTTTAAAAAAATTCTTATTTAAAGATTTTTGGAGTGTTTAATTTAGGATTATATTATTTTTATCTCATTATTATTTTTTATAAAGAAAGAAAAATGTTATAATTACTATTATTTTTTATAAAGAAAAAAGTTTGATTAAAATAATATAAACTTAATTTTATTTGTGTTGGGAGATGATTTTTTTGGCTCTTTTATTTGTCATGTAAATAAGTAAATAAATATTTGTGGAGTTAAATTATAAGAGTTTCATTCCTCTATTTGTTACATGAGTAAGTAAATAAATATTTAAAGAGTTAAATTAAAAAAGTATTTACATAAAAACTCTTCAAATGAGATTTCACTTCTCATTTGAATTTCATTTGAAGAGCCACATCACTAATAAAGGTTTTAAAAAATTATTCAAGTGAGATTTTCATTTCTTTATTTAATGCTAAAGAGTGACTTCTTTCTCTCTAATTAATATTATATTATGTTTATCTCATTGTTATTGAAGAAAGAGAAGTGCTACAATTGTTATTATTTTTTATTGAGAAAAAATTAATTAAAATAATATACAATTAATTTATTTGAAGAGTTATTTGGAAAAAAAAGTTTTAATTTACACTCTTCTATTTTTCATATAAGTGAGCAAATGAGTATATGAAAAGTAAAATTAAAAGAGTCTTTTCTTTATGCTTACCTATGGATTCAATGGGGAAAAATGAAGTTTTAAATTTATTTTTATTTAAATATTTTATATAAATTTTATTAATCTCATGTCATTTAATTAGTAGGTGAATTCATTATTAAATGTTATTTTTTTAATTTAAATATCTATCATTACTCAAAATTTGTTGTAAAATTTTAAGTTGAAATAATCCCAATTTTATAGGAATATATCAATACTTATATTTCATAAATTCATAAGATTTACCCTCCATTCGATATAGCATCATCAAAAGACTCTTCAATAAGAGAAAGGAGGACAATTATATTTGAACAAATCTTATTTAAAATATCTTTTGAAGCTTTAAGTATAATATTATATTATTTTTATCTCATTATTGCTAAAGAGAGAGAAGTGTGATGAGTGTTATTATTTTGGTAGAGCAAAACATTTGATTCAAATAATATAAATTTATTTTGTTAGAAAAATCTTTTGGAAGATGGTTTACTAATTTGAAGAGCTCTATCAACAAAAGAAATTTTTTTTAAAAGTTCTTTAAATAAGATTTTATTATATATTTGATGAGTTCTATCAACAAAATAAGTTTCAAATATCTCTTTAAACAAGATTGTCATTCTCTCTTTGTAATGTTGAGATTCTCATTATTTTAAAAAAGATAAAAGTGTTATAATTACTATTATTTTCATGAAGGAAAAATTTTTATTGAAATGATATAAACTTATTTTTATTTGAAAAATTTTTTAAAAAATAATTTATTTTTCACTTTTGCATTTGCTAAACAAATAAATAGTTAAATAGTTAAATTAGAAAAATCTTGTAGTGATACTTTGCTATTAATCATTATTACTTTGTAGTTATTAATATTTTATTTGTTTTTGCATTTGATTGACTCAATTGGTACAACACAACAGAAGGGATGACCAACTCACCTAATTCTAAATTTGATGTAGTACTTCCATAAATTAAAAATTGGGCTGGGATACCATTGCGAGTTGCAACAACAACTTTCAGCATTTTCTTTTTGCCAAGTGCTTTGATTTCATACTTCACCCGTTTAAAATATTTTATTAAAATTCAAGAAAACCATTTCTTATTACTGGTCAGGATGTTAGACTTTATTAGAATTTTAAAAAATTATTATAGCTTATAATATAATAATATTATACTATTACATTATATGATATAATAATTTTTTTGGCACTTTAACAAAGCCTAAAATCTGAAATGGGATCATTTCTATTATTAACAATACTAAACACATTCTCCTCTTTAACACATTTTTTCTTACTTGTAATAAGGTTATAAACTTTGAAATTTATTTTTTTAAGATAATTTTTTTAATCTTTTTTTAAATGCTTGAGACATTCGATAATAAATCTCTTTATCATAGAACATTACTTAATTGAGTGGAATACCTCTTACCCCGTATTTTGAATTAAGACTTTGAATCTCTTAGTATTTTTCATAAGAGTAAATATTATACTAATATTTTAATGTTAAGCTTCAACTAGGTACGTATTGATGTTGGTTTCGACAGATCTTTGATGGATATATTTCAAAGTTGAGTTTCAACTATAATACTTAAAAGGTAATTCTAATTTTATATTCTACTGTGTGATGCAATATTTTGTTTTTCTAGTTTACTTGGTGATGCATATTCCAAAAAGTGTGTATATATGTGTGTGTGTGTGTGTGTATATTTAAAAAAAAAAAAAACCTTTTTCAACTGTCTGCAAAAGGAGAAACAGATAGAATAAGCTTCAGTTGGTGTTAACTTTCACCCACTTCGTATAAGGAATGAATTTCTTTATTATTTTGGTTAAAATAGATTTTAAAATGCATAAAAAATCCGTCTAAACCAGAGGAGCTGCCATCCGTAAACCCCATCAGATGAGTCAACCTCCTTGTGGGACCCAACTTCAAGTCAATGTAGGCCCACAGGGCCCACATTATTTAAGCTACATTTCTCGGAGACTGGCGGGCTGGACTTGACTCTGCCGAAGTAGACTTCGCCTTTTATCTTCTCTGATTTTTAAAATAATACCGAACCCCCTACATTTTAAATTTTATCAATTTACATAAAAGATATCCCTATTCCCTAATCAAACCTAAATTGACTTATCTTATTTAATTTTTAGCTTTTGCAAGCCACCGTACAAAGAATAAGTTATGTAACATTATAATTATTTTTTATTTTAATAAAAGTAAAAAACAGTAGTAAGTTTATACTATATTAGTGACTGGTGCATTTAATAATGTTGATGATGTCAATTTAAACTTTTAAAAAAAGTAAAATGTGAATAGATTTTTTTTAATATTAATGGTGAAAATAAAATTTTGAATTAGTCTAAGTAAATTTTTGAGTTGTATATTACATATGTTTAAGATTCTCACTAGATCGTTAATAGTGTAACATACATGTACGCTGCAATCATTCTAAGAAGGAAAAATATTAAGGACCCATTTTATACAAATGTACGAACTTTTTCCTCATTCAAATAAATAGAAAAAACCTGATACCCAAATGTTATTACCCCTTAATATGTTTCCCTCTCTTTGTAAATGCAGCCAGTAACTGCCATTGGAGACTCGTACTCGCTCCACGAACTTTCTTCTTCGTTTACTGGTCGAAATAATTTCGGTTTTTTCACAAGTATCTAACCCATATCTTCCACTCCCCATCGGTCATTGGAACAACAGGTATGCAAAAGAAACGCCATCAATCCTTTCTTCTTATGTTCATTCGATTTCTGTTTGAATCATAAGAAAACTTTGTGAACAAGAAACCACTGTTTCATGAGGCCAGAGCCTTTACTTCTTTGTTTTCTGGTTTTTGTTTTTTTCTTAAATAAAATTTTCATGTGTTCCTTTGTTCAGTATCTTTGAAAAATAAACCTGTCAATATTTGAATAATTTTTCACTTTGTTTTTTAAAATCAAAACATTTAGTTGTTTTCTCTGTACTTGTGCTTGATTTGTCGCTTAAAATGGAAAAGAGAGAAATACATTTAAGTGCTATATACATATATATAATTTTTACTTTCACAACAACAATTGTTAGGTGTGAAGAAGATAGTGATGAAGGCATAATTATAAATTTGATAATGCAAATATTGGTACATCAATTGACCAGTTCTTTGATAATCATCAGAGTATATATTTGACAAATAGTTATACCTATTGCATATATTTGTCTGGGTTTACTAGATTTAATGTATAAAGTCGAACTTTTGCAGACTTGGATTTCAAGATCAGAAGGAAGTTATGAATATCGAGAGAGTTAAATTTGCAAGGTTAGTTTCTTTTGCTTTTCAAATTTCTCCTTTTTCCCCCTCATTTTTTGTTAAATGACCAATCTTGACTTATGCATATCAATATCACTCTTCGTTTCCTATAATGAATGCATGAATTTTCATTATGAATTACAAAATTTGACAGCACTGGTAGCATAATCAATTGATCAATCAAAAGAATGGAAACCAGACTTTTAATATGTATGTTTAACTCAACAAAAGATTGTGTACTCAATTGAATTTATCAAGCTTATATTCACAAGAGCTCTAGTATGTTGTTTCTCTTTCTCATATTCTTTTTCTGGGCTTGCCTTCTATTGATTAATCAGTGGAGGAAATTTGCTGTCTATTGTTTTGTTCAGGTTTGAGGATTGGAGTTCAGAGAAGTCCTCTTCAGAACAGAGACCATCCACTCGTGATGGATTTTATCCTAGAGCAATAAGACCAACTCTAAGTGCAGTTATGGATAGTATTCGGAGAGGATATGAAACAGGTTCAGAAAGAATTAAAAGCTGGAAGAAGCTGTTAAGCTTTCGTTCTCATACTATGCAATCTGAAAAAAAATCTGTCTCTGAGAAGAGAATTCTTGACCCACAAGGTCCATTCCTTGAGTCGTGGAACAAAATATTTGTGCTCTCCTGTGTGATTGCATTGTCAATAGATCCATTGTTCTTTTACATGCCTGTGATTAATGGCAGAGAGAAATGCCTTGATTTGGATAAGACTTTGAGAAGTACTGCTTGTGTCCTTCGTTCATTCATTGATGCCTTTTATATACTACGCATAATCTTTCAGTTCCGCACTGGGTTTATTGCCCCTTCTTCTCGAGTATTTGGAAGGGGTGAGTTGGTTGATGATCCTCAGGCTATAGCCAGAAGATACTTGATGTCATACTTCATTGTTGATATCCTTGCCATTCTTCCTCTACCACAGGTTTGTGTCCTTCCCTTATTACGACTTCATTTGTTTAATGGTTGGCATTTCATTTAGTTTTCCAATTTATAACAATGATTCCTGTTTTATTTTTTCCAGCTGGTAGTTTTAATTATCGTCCCTTCAGTGAAAGGCCCTGTCCCAGTTCCATTGGTGGCAAAGGAGACGTTAAAAGCTATTATTTTCTGCCAGTATGTTCCAAGAATTGCTCGAATTTATCCACTGTACAATGATGTAGAAAGAACTTCTGGCATACTTACCGAAACGGCAGGGGCTGGAGCTGCTTTAAATCTCGTTCTTTATATGCTAGCCAGTCATGTAAGTTGTTACTTGTGATGTATGTTTCTGTGACACCTTTATAAGCAACCGAATGGATTTTTCTGATTGTTGAAGAAAATCTGACATGTAGATATTTGGGGCTTTTTGGTACTTGTACTCCATAGAACGACAAGATAGTTGCTGGCGTGATGTATGTCAGAAGTTGAACGATACGAGTAAATGTATTAGGAACTTGTACTGTGGAGAAACCAGTGAGTCGAATAATGCACTTCTGCATAGTTCATGTCCGTTTATAAGTCCGGATCAGATAAAGAATTCATCTGTGTTCAACTTTGGAATATCTATCGATGCTCTCCAATCAGGGGTAGTGGAGGAAAATGATTTTCCGAAGAAATTCTTTTACTGCTTTTGGTGGGGTCTGCGTAATCTTAGGTTAGTATGCACGTATGATACGTAAGAAAGGTTTATTTGAACTGTGCTTCTGAACGTTTCGTTTTGGAGGTGCTTCTGACTTGCTCTATATTACAGTTCCCTCGGCCAAGGTCTCCAAACAAGCACTTTTGTTGGGGAGGTTATTTTTGCCATCTTCATATCCATTTCCGGATTGGTTTTATTTGCCTTACTTATTGGCAACATGCAGGTAACAAATTCTTTTTTGAAATGGTGTTGTAAGCATATACGTTGATCAGATATAAGCTTTGCTCTCCTCGTGCGTCTACTTTTCATTTAGATTGTCTAAAACGTCCACGTAGCAGTATGATGTCTTTAAATTATTCTATCAGTAGTGTTCTCATCACTGAGATTATGCTCTGCTCTTTTGATCTCTTGCATAATTTCGTTGACAAAAGTACACAAAAGGGGTATTTTCATTTCGAAATTTCTAAATGAAACCTGCCACAGCGCATGATTTGATGAACTGCTAATCATTGTTTCCTCTTCTGCTTTTGCAGAAATATCTGCAATCTACAACTGTAAGAGTAGAGGAAATGAGAGTGAAAAGGCAAGATGCAGAACAGTGGATGTCCCACCGTATGCTCCCCAAAAATCTGAGGGACAGAATTAGGCGGTATGAACAGTATAAATGGCAAGAAACAAGAGGTGTTGAGGAAGAGGGTTTGATTCATAATCTCCCTAAAGATCTCAGGAGAGATATTAAGCGCCATCTTTGTTGGGATCTCCTAATGAGGGTGAGTACTTTGCTTAACCTTGTATATATTTTTCACTCAAAAAGCAGAAGGTTAAATTGTTTCCGCCACCAACTCTTAGGTGCCAATGTTTGAGAAAATGGATGAACAATTGTTGGATGCAATGTGTGATCACCTCAAGCCAGTTCTTTACACAGAGAAGAGCTTCATTCTTCGTGAGGGTGATCCAGTTGATGAGATGCTTTTTGTTATGAGAGGCAACCTAGTGACTACGACCACTAATGGTGGAAGAACTGGTTTCTTTAACGCTGTTTATCTCAAGGCTGGTGACTTCTGTGGAGAAGCACTTCTTACATGGGCATTGGATCCTCAATCATCTTCCCATCTTCCTCTTTCAACTAGGACCGTGCAAGCTTTAACAGAGGTTGAAGCTTTTGCTCTCATGGCTGATGACTTGAAGTCTGTTGCCTCTCAGTTTCGGCGTCTTAATAGCAAGCAGTTTCAAAACACTTTCAGGCAAGCCTTTTTTGAATTTGTTGCATAAATGACTGTTACAGCTGAGATGTTATAAATTATAATTACTATATATTCTTCCACACTTCACTTTTTTGGCGGAGGTTTCAGGTTCTACTCGGTGCAGTGGAAGACATGGGCAGCATGCTTTATACAAGCAGCATGGCGCCGGCACAGTAAGAGGAAGCTTGCTCAATCCTTACAAGAAGCTGAAGACAGGCTGCAAGATGTTTTGGCAACAGAGGCTGGGACTTCAACGAGCCTTGGTGCCACCATGTACGCGTCAAAATTTGCTGCCAATCTATTACACCCGTTGCGGTTGCGGCAGATTGTTTCCTGTGGCACTAGATTGCCGCAGAGGTTACTACCTCCACTAATTCCTCAGAAGCCAGCAGAGCCCGACTTTACTGCCAAAGACTGAGAATGAGGGGTACCTGTTGTAGAGAAAAGATTTTAGTGATTTGACCCAAATGCAGCGTGTACATAATAACAATAACATCTGCCCTGCTATTATAGATGTGCTTTAATGCGTTCTTGCAGAGGAAGCCATCTTAGATAATTAATGGGGCAAATCCAGTCACATACCAGGTCTTAGTTTATTAGGTTTCGAATAAACAGATTCTCAGATAATGTAGCTAAACGAGGATGAGTTTTGTGTGCCTGTTCTGGTTCTATTTTCTCCCTCCAAAACTTAAAATTAAAAAAAAAAAATGAAGAAGAGCAACTGGATTACATACTTCAAAGAAAGGCTTAAGTCAAAGGATCGAATCACTTTGGTCAACGAAAAAAAAAATTTTAGTTACGAAAATATGCAGAGCAAAAGAACAAAAAGGCATTCAGAGTGAAAGATAAAAGCTGAGTAGATGACAGGGCTGTAATGCAGAAATCATAAACATAAGTTGGCTACGTCATAAAAGATCAGTAAAAATAAGAGGGCCAAAGACGATGCAGAAACCATCAAATGGAGACAAAACATTGAAAAATAGAGGGCCAAACGCAGAAATCTAAAAAATTTGAGCTCTCATGAGCATTTGATTATTTTATATTAAGTGTCAATTAGTGCAAGCGTATGGTAGAGATTGAGATCGATTCTCATACCGCATGCCCTGGAAATGAACTGTTCTAGTCTAAGTATTCAATTCATTTGTTACACAATTGATCATGAGTTGAAAGTAGTTTAACTTTCCAAAAACTGACAGACAGAAGCCATAACCCTTCACATTTATTTAAGCGAGGGGTATTTCATATCTTCTCGTCGGTCTTTTTTCCCTCGCTTGATTTCTTCCTCAACAGTTGTTTCTGGAATATTTAACAACTTGTTCTTATGACCACTGGAGGAAGTGGACAAACACAGTAAGGCTTGCTACAACAACCAAGAGACAACCAATATTTTATCCTTTAAGAAGTCAATAATGAAAATACATAATCAAATTTTATTCTTGCAGCCTCCTAACGAGAGTTTTCAGGTTCTCCCACAAACAAAAATGTTTTGAAATTTCTTGTATTTCTCACCATGAGCTTTACAGTATTATCTTATATTATTACATTTGCTTTCTATGTCTTATATTACTACTATATGCATCTGTATCCAAGGGCAAAGCCATTTTTCCTTTTAGGGTGGGCTAAATTTTGTTTTTAATTGTTATTGTACATTGCTATACGAAGTTGATTGCTAAGAACTAAGTAGGCTAGAAATTGGTTACAATGTTCCTTTCAATTGCTTTGTTGTTGTATTATGCTAATGATTAAATAAAATGTGCACTTTATTTTCTAACTCGTGGCTAATGTATTTTCAATCTTTTTTAATTACTGTTTCGACTTTGGTTATATATGTATATACAATATCATTAAACTAAAAGGAAGAAAATTGAATGTGGGAAACAAAAGCACCTTTAGTGGGTATGATGGGTAATTGGGTTTTGTATTAAATTTATATAGAATGACAAACTTATAAATTACTAGAGTAACATATAAATATAACAGTTCCGGTTATGTATATAAGGTCATTCTCTAAATGAAATTGAAAAATTTCCCCAAATTCTAGATGGGCTGCTCCTCGCCCATTCCAACGACTGTTGCTATGCTTGGATAATATGAGATTTGGAGTTCAAACCCTACTCGATTAGTGTGTACTTATGTGAGGAAATAAATTCCTTTTTTCAATAAAAAATTTCTTTAGAGTACTTTCTTCTTTAAGATAATTTTGAGGAATAAATAATTTTTCTTCATACTTAACCTATTCTAGGAGAAATACAACTTACATAAAAAGAAATGAATAATTTTATTATAAGAAATAATTATTGAAATGAATAGTTCTCATACAAGAAATAATTATTATATATAAGAAGGATAGTTCTACTTATTGATGTAATGCAACAATCAGAATTTTTGCATATAAACAGCTTCCAATGTTATTAGAATTTTGACTGTGAATAAAATACAATAATAATTATACTACTTTCACATGTCTATCATTATCTTTAACGGTCATAATTTTTTTTTGGTATAAAAGCTTTTCATATAAATTTTTATATTACGTGATTGGTTTTATTTTATATTTATTATTTATTCTCTATCTGATATAGAATCTTGGGTCCTAACATTTATTTACCCAAAATAAGAATTTTTTCCCCCCAAAAGTGAAGTATATGCGGATAGAAGGAACAGAGGAAGGATATATAGATTTGATTTTATTTTAAGGATGGGCAAAATCCAAAAACACAGATTAATTCTTAAGATATGAATACGGGTGGCCATTCAAAGAAAATTGGTTGAAAAGCCGTCGTTCAAGCAAATCTTAGTTTTAATTAGTTTCTAATTTCAAGTGAAGCGGACCGTTTTGTACATGCATACACGTCCAATACCTATTGAACCGTCGTGTTTTCTGACTAAAAACCAAAAGATGGTCGTTCCGTTAAGCATGATTTTCTTTTTCCCGGTTTTTTGTAATTATGGAGAAAAAGAAAACTTTGATAAAGAAGAACATAATAGCATGACAGAGATAATATTTTATTATTACGAAATACATTGCTACTATAACTGTAAACAATTAAAGCGACATCGCTTTTTTCTTCCCCCCACACACAAATAGACTGACTGCTGTGTCCCTGGCCATAATTTATTCTGTATATTTATTATGTATTATAATAAAATTCCTTCTAGCACGTACAGTATTATAATAAAATTCACTGCTGTGTCTCGCAGTGATTAATCAAACATAAGTAGCAGTCCTGCATGACAAAATTACCAATCAGTAGCGTTCATGCATGCATAGTAGAAACATAAAAACAGAAGCGAGAGAGAGAGAGAGATAAAGCTGCATAGCTAGGGAGAGTACTTGGAACAGTCGGTTTTAGCATCAATTGGAGGGAGCGTAATTGGGATTCCACATTTCTGTGGAATTAAAGGGATGCTATTTTTGTCATAAGGCCCAACGGATGCCAAAGATTTCTGAAGACACGTGCATACATCTTTCTTGGCCACCTGGGATTTTACTTCTTTAGAAATTCTCTGGGCGCCGGAACAGCATGCTGCTGAGGGCTCTTTGGTTTCACCTTTAAGATAACTGAGGCACGGAACTAAGTCAAGAATGACCTCATTACATGAAACGGGTGGAGGGTCAAGGTCTTCAATAGATGAGGCCGACCGTGAAAGTAATGCAAGATTTGCTAGGAGGAGGAACACAATTGGCCAATTCATTATTGCTTCTTCTTCTTCTTTTTCTTTTAATTTGTGTGTTGATTTTTAATTTTGTGAGGGAATAAGGTGATATATATATATATATATATATATATATATATGTATATATGTTTATATGCGCGCGCCCGCGTAATTGGGCATGAGTTCAGTTTCTTCAGGTTGTTGCATACATATATATCTCGTGATTTTCATATTTATGTTGTATTGTTTACTTCTACCAGTGACAGGAGGGAATAAACATCCTAATATTGTTGGACAAATTAAGGTTGCAATATTGCAGGGAAATGTGTAGAATTAAAGTGGCATTTTATTTATCGTGCTGGAAATAAATTGTTTTCGTCATGCATCATAGATCAATATTCCACAAATTGAGGACAATATATATAAATTTGACAACTTTCTTCGATCTTTTTCTTGCTCAGACAATCCCCATTAATCAATTGAAACTATTGACATACATGGAATGCACGGAGAGATGTGTTGAGATGGGTATCCTAGCTGGTCACAATGTTATTTTTCTTGTCAATATATAGCTGGGTGATTTTTGGTGGTCGATATACAAGTTGATGTCAAAATGATAATCTTTAATTGACCATACTCCCTACGTACAACCTAACAATTGTTGTTGTTGTTGTTGTTGTTATGTCTAAAGATGTTTTGGCACTCTTAAGTTAAATAGCAATGGAGGATTGGAGAGCTTGTATTTCTAGTTTCTAACTTTAGCATCCTAAACAAGCCCTCTAACACAATAGAAATTATATATGCTGTGACCTGCATATTGATATCCATTTAACATATGGATTAACATCTATAGATAGCATTGGCATTCTCGACATCTATGGATTAACATCTATAAAGAGCCCAACTCATGTTACGGAGGATATGTATAAATTTGAGAGTTTTTGCCGAGTCATTTTAATTTGTTTATCCCAAAGGACTGGATCTCGGTGCATCTGCATATTGCTTTCCTTGCTCTATGTACTACTATAAGTTTATGGGAGAAAGAACATACTCGTGTATTAATTAATTGGTATTGGAGTTGCATGCATGTCCCTTATAGGTAGCTATATTGTCCATGACAAGTCTGAATGTCGGTGCTAATTATTAATGTACCCAAATGATCATGTTTCCATCATACAACGCAAATAAGCATGATCTTTTACAAATTATTGATCGGAGGAGAGTAAGAAAGGAAAAAAAAAATAATTTTACATTCTTTTACAATTATATATATATATATATTACAATTATTGATTGAGGAGAGTAGAAAAGGGAAAAAAAATGATAAAGGAGATCAGAACATCGCCACTCTAGTTTACGTGACATCGCGTGTCAATTATTGTTAGACAGACTCACTAACCGGCTGCTGCGTGTCCTTGGACAGAATTTATTTGCGTACGTATTTGTGATATTACGATATATATATATATATATATATAAAATAGTACATGCGCAACATGCGTAGAACATCTCCACGAACGAGTGATCCCGCAGCAATTAATCAAACATAGTAATCCTGCACGAGAAAGATATGAATATCAGAAACCTTCATGCACATGCAATTACATATATGTTATGCATGCATTAAAAATAAGTAAAAGAGAAGAAAAGAAAAAGCTAAAGCTAGCTATAGTGGTTAGTCGTCAGTAGCCTATAATATATATAATAGGATTCACAGCACGTACGTACTTGGAGCACTTGGTTTTAGCATCAATTGGAGGGAGGGTAAAATTGATTCCACATTTCTTGGGAATTGAAGGCAGGCAACTTTTTTCATAATGGTCAACATTCTCCAAACATTTCTGAATGCACTTGCATAAAGCTTTCTTGTCCGCCTTGGTTTTTACGTGCTTAGAAATTTTCTTAACGCCGGAACAGCAATGCTTCGAGGGGTGTTTGGTTTTCCCTTTAATATAATGAAGGCATGGAGCTAATCTTTTCTGCACCTTGTCGCAGTTAACCCTAGGGCGAGGGGGATTGGGTGCAGGGCAGTCATCAGAACATGATGATGATTCGGCTGGGCCTGACAATGAGAGTATTCCAAGACCAGTGGCGACCGCCAAGAACACAATTGCTGGCCGATTCATTACTACCTCTTTTTTTATTTTCTTCTGTGTTAAAGTTAATGTTTTCTCAGGGAATAAATAATGATTTTTTTTATATAAAATTTGTGCGCTTGTGCATGCGTTCACTTTTTCAAATTGTTGCATGCAACTATTGTTGTGATGGTTTGATGTTGTGTTGTTTTCTTCTACTAGAGACTGGATGGAAAGCATGCACCCTTTATCCTATAGTTACTTGGGGGAATAATCAAACTATTTGTAGACTGAAAGAAACATTGTTTTCGTGCTGGAAATGAACTGCTGTTGTGCAATCCCCCCCCCCCCCCCTTTCTTCTTCTTTTCGGCATTTGTCATGCATCTTGAATCTTATACGCTCATTCAAAAATGAGGATGAATCGGGTACCTGGGTGCTGCTTAAACAACTATCTGTTCCCTTGGGAAAATTGTATTAAAATCTCCACCAAAATAAATCAAACAAATAAAGGTTTAAATAATAATAAAAATAATAATAAAAGAATCATTCTTGCCCCTCAATTACAAACCAAATGGACCATAGTAGATACAAAGGTCATAACAGCGTACTCTCCCAAAGTATCTCCGTTGATTCCGTTGAAAACCATTGATTATGTTTGCAAATTCAGATGTATTAAGTAATCTAACTTAACCAATTAAATCATTTTATATTAATTTATATAAAAAATATTTATACAAAAAATTATAACTATATTATTACCCTTTATCTATTATAATTCTTTGCATTTATCTCGTAATGGCAACAATGAATTGTCCCCACATCAATTCTACCAGATTTCTTATCTGAACATATTTGGGACTCAAAAATGTTTTAAAACAAAATAGAGGATCAGAGATCTTGCATTTTATTTTTCAAATTTTGATATCAACTCCTATTATAGGACAGCAATTAAGCTATGAACACCATAATGATTTCTATTTACACACGGGTTAACACTGATTGTATTTCTTCACATATCATGGCTTTGACAAATTTCGACCAACAGATTTGAGGTCAGCACCGCGCTTTGCACATGAAGTGCCTCCGCCTGAGACTTCAGCAGGTGAGGACATGGCAGAAACGGGTTGGAAGTTTGTGTTCCCAACAAACCAGAAGAGAGCCCATTTCAAATTACAGAGGGTGTATTTGAGAGCTTTTGTCCAATTTTCCTGCTTATTAAAGCTCTGCGTGATTGAATAGTTTTCCACCTTGTCATTTTCAATCCTGCAAAATTTGTATAATCGGGGACAGAGATGTGAATCAAGATAAAAACATCCAATCATACTTCTGGTTCCCATTCTTACAGATAAGAAAACTTACTTATAGGGCAATTTAAAGCATTTATCTGGTGGAATGTTATTCTCTTGATCTTTAGAATTTGCAAAGTCTGCAAAGTCCTTGAGACATGACAAGAACAATGTCATTGCTTTGTCGTAGCGAGTGCTCCAAAACAAATTCACTGGACCGAACCTAAGAATATAGTCACATTAGTGAAAACACCGAGAAGAGTACAGTGTGCAAAACCAACAATTGAAATAGAGTCAGGATCTAGAAACGCCCTTTCTTTTGGGGCCGGGGGTTTTTTTTTTTTGTGGGGGGGGGGGGCAGTTGGAGTCTACAACTCGATATAAGGACATCACCAAATTCAAATCAACTGATCAATTATTAGATCAATTCACGCTTTGTGCACCATGTACTAAGAAAATACAGGTGTTCCGTTCAACTAATCATTTAACTCATGAATCAGCTCAAAATTGACATCAACAATGTTGTTAGTACTCACAATTCATAGGTATTGTTGTTGCTGTCCATTATTCGTGGGTAGCTGCCCATTGGAAGTATTTTTATCCGATATCTGAAAAACACTTACTAAGGATATATCACCATCACATATTATTTTGTGCACAGGTTCAGAGCAAAGTATAAAATTGCTTATTAAGGATGCTTTATGTGCACTGTAAGTTAAGGAGCAAGAACAAGGATTTCAATGGTAGTGTGCTTCTAAACACAACAATTCAGTCTTACAGATGGTTGCCATAACATCCTCAAAATAAGTGGTCCCTACAAAATACCCAGACAAGTAGCTATGTTGCTAAGAGACTGTTTGACAGTGTTAGACAATACATGAGACATAGCAGGGATACTTTCTGAAGCTGACGCGTGGAACTGTTTCAATGAAAACTTTTTTGGTAACAAATAACACAGGAATAACAAGATATAACTTTCCCAAATGGTACACGCATCTCATGCTCCAGGCATGCCATACAGGCACAACCATCTGGTCAGATGAGGATATACTCAAATGTATGAGCTTTCCAGGCTCTACCTCGTCAATTAAAAGAGGATACTATCAACAATGATTAGAAAACACAAACTCATAAAAAAGGATACGGGAACTTTGGCCGAAAATGCTGACACATTGTGTGGAGGAGAAGGCAAGCTTGGCCCCAGGCAGCATTGATCTCATCCCATTCAACCTAAATGTTTCCACAATGTATTAAATATCAAACGTTATCCGTTATTCCCATCTTATGTCAGGAATATATTTGAGGAAAATACTCAAAATGGAAGGGAAAAAAGGAAAGAAATCCTCAGGAAGCTACCAGTCTGTAGGAAGCCAATGAAAAATGAAAAAGATTTCTTACTGGAGTCTTAGGAAGCCGTCCAAGCCGAAAATTGTTGATCGTTCCAAATTCTCCATCATGCCAGATGGGGAAGGCATCATTGAGTACATTAGTTCGCTTCAACAACTCTAAATGTGCTTGTGAAACCTCTATCTTAGATGAAATTGCATCCCTCTCTTCCTATCATCGAAAAAGGGGGGGAAAAGGTTAATAAAACAGTAGAGAGCGGCTGATGGTCTTCTTGCGAAAGATCACCAAATTTGTGCTTAAGATGATTAAAAGAAAAAAGCATTTCCCTTATCTGTTTACAATGTCTTAAATGGTCAAATAAATGTCTGCAGATAAAATAGCACTGTTATTCTACTGTTACCATCCCCAAAAAACTAGTCAATTAAGGATTTTGCAGCACCATTGGGGAAGAAACAACAAAAAAATCAAGTGCTTAAGCCCAAGGAGATTCTTAATCCATTTAACACTAATTTCAATGGATAAATGCTAGTGGAGGAAAGACATATCAACAACTCACCTGATGAGCAATTAATTGAAACTGAAAATTATTGAACTCCTGCCAATACCTGTTAACATTAAATTTGGAAACATGAGCAAGAACAACTATAGACCTTTGGAGTGTTTCCAGGTAAAGTGTGTACAAAATCAGAAAAGAAAGGACTTAAAGTGTAAATGCAAAACGTAGTCAATAACACTATGATTTTATCTGCAAATGCACAAAAGAGGCTAGATTAGCTAAATAGTATATGTTAAAAAAATACCGCTCTTCCAGCTCCTTAAACCGTTTAGATTTTAACTCTAGTTCCTTCAGTTCAGCATTTACTTCTGCATTCTGCTTCTCTGTTTCCTCAATTGCTGCTTCCAGTTTTCTTTCCTCTTCCTCAATCTAAATGCCATCAACAAAATATTAAACAAATATTTGACGCAGATGGAAAACATTTAGTCACTCCAAGCGTTTTAAGGATTCATTGATCAATAAGACAGTTTAAAATGATTTATTGCATCAACAACAATTTGGGGTATCCACCTTTAATTTCTCCTTAAGAAAATCAGCTTCACTAAGAACATCTTGGGGTTCTCCCTCCAAGCGTTGAAGGCAAGCTTCATATGCTTCAATGTCCCTGGTTACATCATCAACCTCCTTATCAAGTTTATCAGACAACACCCTCATGCACTCAAGGCATAAAGGTTGCTCAACCTGAAAATTGAAAGAGAGAGACAGAAATCATAATCCAAATACCACAAAAAAATCTTCAACAATCAAAGAATAAGTGTTAACCAATCCAGAAGCCTTCATATATTAGGACACCTGTGTCTGGGATGTGGCAATCTCAAATGCACGCTTAAGAACAGTTATGGTTGAGTGGAACCCAGAGTTGTTTGGCTGCATTGGTCCAGTTGTTCCTCCTTCTGGTGCTGGTATCTGGGGCCCACCTCCTTCTGATGCAGACTCAGATTTATAGATAACTACAAAGGATTCATCCATTGCCTTTCCAGACTGACTCGCCTCAGATTGGGCAGCTGAGGCTCGAGGACGTGGAGGTACCCCATGTGATTGGGGTCTTTGTTTCGGCAACACGACAAAAGAATTGTCCATTCGCGTAGAACCTAACACACTGTTGGCTGCATGTATTGAGGAACCATGCATCGCTGCACATGATCATTCGACCACAGTGATTAGAAACAATTACCCTTCCAAGAAAAATATATGAAGTTTTGCCACAACACGTTGAAATGTAGAACTGATTACTAATGAATCATAAACCACAAGCACATTTGACAACTGAAAAGGTTCTTGTCTGCATGGCAACATGGTAAATAACTCACATTTGGTGACCTGGGGCAGTTTATTCTCACAATCAGACTCTAAGAGAGAGTAGGTCTACAAATCTTTATTGGCATAATTTTGCAAAATTGGCACAAATGATACAACTCGCCATTTAAATTGCCGAATAAAACCCCAATCACCCCTATGACTAGATATAGCAATTAAAACAGAAATCCATACACAAAACTGCTTGAATTCGTAGCTGATACTCAACAACATAATTCAGTTGGAAACAACTCTAAAATCCACAATTTACAGTAACAACTAATTTAAAATAATCGCAAAGCAAAAGTAAAGAAAAAAAAAAAAAAAAACCTAACTGGAGCGAGAAGAGTCGTTCAAGTACTTGTCGGCGTAAGAGTCGACGCCTACGATGCAAAGGAAGTGGCGACAGTTCTGGCAAACCCATCGAGGTACATTGGGATCCACGGACAAGGTCCGACCCTTGTCCGGTGCATCCTCTTTCTTCATTATATCGTGATTCGACTACTCCTCTATTTATGCAGCTGGGAAAAATTCCAATCTGGTTCTTCGCGGAGCTCGATGATGAGAATCAAATCAAATCCTAATCAACGATCACCCCCTTTTAATTATTAAAAAAAAAAGAGTTTAGGATGATCGGGTAAAGTACACATGTTCCGGGACTCGGGTCTTATTCATATCCAATTTCGTTCGTATTTGGCCACACTTAAACGCATCGTTTAAAGCACGTAATCGACTGTATGTTGTTGCGTCAGCTAAAAGAAAAATCTTCTTTCCGCCTCCTAATGGGAACTGGACCAACAGGATTCTACGGGTTGCTCCTAGGAATTCCGCCTTAGAATCATACATGTGCGTCTTTTTATCATTTTCTGAAATAGGAGCATAATTTTTTGATTTTTTCATATTGATCTTCCTCAGTGACCAAACATCCAACAGTGTTCACAGTTACTATAAAACATTAAATTATTAAAAAAAAAAAAACCACTCACAGTTGCGTGCACAGTGACATTGTGATAGTCATTCAACAAAACTCATTTAAGTCAATGCTGGGTAAGAAAGTGAGAATGTAGCGGTTGTTTAGTGTTGTTTTGTCAACCCTCATGTTTCGTTTTGTAAGGAGAAAATAATAGGAAAATTATTAATTATATATTTTTATTTTATTTTGTTATTAAATTTATTTTAATATTTTTAGGATACATCAGTCATTCATTTTAAATTAATAAAATATATTTATCGTCTATTAAATCGTTAGTTATTATTTAAATATGATAATATTAGAGAAAAATTTTAGCCTTTTCATATAATTTAAGTGATAATTGAATAATATATAAGTGATAAAAAGAGATTTTAAGAGTATATAAATGATAATTGTTAAAAAGAAAATTATCAATTCACTATAATTATGTTAACTTTTAAATGGTAGCTAATGATTAAGTGAACGATAAATATATTTTATTAATTTAGGGTGAATAGTTGATAAACTCTAAAAATATTATAGTATTTTTTATAAAATTATAAATTGAAAATATATGAATGATAATTTCTCAAAATAATACACTAAAAAATATTTTTCAAGGGCTTAGAAAAAAATTTTTATGAAAAAAGATTGTATTTATTTTTATAATAATAATAATAATAAATTAGAAAAAATTATAATTAAATGTGTACGATTATGCACTTTTAGTACTGCGTGTGCCAGGCTTTTATTAAGAAAAGCTCTTCTATGGGGCCTATAATCTCTCAACTAGAACGTAACATGTGCATAATCGCATGCTTAATCATATCTTATTAAAAAATACTTAATTTTTATACATAAATAATAATAAAATAATTATCAATAGTTTCATTAAAATTATTTTAAAAATTTCCTTTTACTTTTTTTATTTCTCTACTTTTTTATTTTTAAATAATGTTTTCAATATTAACTATTAAATGTGCTTTTATATATATATATATATATATATATATAATCATTGCAACATAAGTTAGTAGCTATGCTAGGTATTAGGTAGTAGGTAAGAGCCAGTTTATATAATTTTAATACCTTTGGTCATTCGTTAATAAAACTTGAGTAAATAGGAATATTATAATAGCTTTAATTATGGACGGGAGCTATTGGCCCCCTCTTACATCCTGTTAAAACCTCGTTATTAAGTGTACCCCATTAAATAATATTAGAAAACTCATCATAATTATTAACAGCCTCTTTAATTTCAAAAATATTATTATTTCAGTTGTTCTAAATGATTTTCTTTCTCCTAAAATCTTAAATACAAGTATCTTGTTTTCTGTTATCTTCCCATCAGCCTTCTCATCTTTAATTTGAATCAAATATACCTTTTAATTTAAAGTTTAAAACTAATACTTAAAGGAATAATTAACTTATAATAAAACTATTAAAAAAGAGAGAAAGAGAGAGATTGTTCTTGATGTTTATACACTCAAAATTGGGTAATCATGATTCATGAGGTGTTGTAAATAAAAAATTGTTGTTTTTATGGTAGTTATTGTTGTGTAGACTAGAATAACTTACAAGTTTATAATTTTCAACTTCAATTGATGTGATTCTTTCGTTCTTAATTATTATTTTTTAAATAAAATAAAATTCATCAAGATTACATAAAGCAATTATGATAATAGAACAATTCATCTCAAAATTCTTAAAGCCAAACTCTTGTTTTTGGATGTCTATGAACCAATTTCGCAAGAGAAAATTGTAGACATCCTTACAAAATTTTGTGTGTATTCAATTTCAAAAAGTTTTTTGTTGCTTGCTAATTCTTAAGCTATTTGTATTCATCCAATCATGAGATTAGCAAGAGATTATATTAATACAGGAGCAGAACAGGATGGATGATAAAAAAAAAAAAAAAGGTGAATTATGCAGGAGTGGGTGAGAGAGAAATAATGATAGGTTTAATTTTTTTAAAAAATATCTTTCAATATAATTTTATCTTAAAAATATTTTATTAAAATAATAAAGGGGTGCTAATAACTCAACTCTTAATTATGTTCTATAGTGATATAAAGTTCTTTTGTAACTATCTTATTAAAAATTTAGTGATTATAAAAATAATATAATTTATTATTTATATTTCCACGTATCTTACATCTGAGATAACAATTTCCTAATATAAAAATATCCAATCTCCTGATATAAAAAAATATCCCTGTGCGGAAATTGAGTTGGGAGGTCGTGTATAAAATTGGAAAAAAAAAAAGAAAAAAAGAAAAGCCCACCACCGAAATATACATCGACAATCAATAATAATTCAAGTTGAAATTGGTAATCGATCTAACTTTTTCAGAAACGATTTACTCTCGCACAAGCAAATCGATGGAAGATCAAGCCGCCAACCCGAAGTCACTGCAGCTATTCGTGAAGCTCCTAAACGGCAAAACAACAACCCTAAATTTTACAACCGGCCATGTGTACGGTCACGAGATTAAGAATCGGATCTACGAAGCCACCAAAATTCCCACCCACCTTCAGCGCCTCATCTACTCCGGCCTCCAATTGAAGGACAGAACCGTAATATCGGATGATCACATCACCTTCAATCTCGTGCTCCGCCTCTTGGGAGGCAAAGGCGGGTTCGGATCGTTACTCCGTGGCGCGGCCACGAAAGCCGGTCAAAAGAAGACGAACAACTTCGACGCGTGTCGCGATATGAGTGGGCGGAGACTGAGGCACGTGAACGCGGAGAAGAAGTTGGAGGAGTGGAAAGCGGAGGAAGAGGAGAGGAGGCTGGAGAAAATCGCGGAGGAGTTTCTCAAGAAGGCGGCGAAAAAGGGGAAGAAAGGGGTTGGTGATGGAGAAGCGGAGAAGTACGTGAAGAAATATAGAGAGGAGTCGGCTGAGTGCGTGGCTAAGGTGGAAGAAGCCGTGAGACAGGCATGTGCCAATGGAAAACGAAAGGCGGTGAAGTCGAATGAAATCGAGGCCAAGAGGATGAAGATTTGGTATGATTTTACGTTCTCATTATTTTTTTTTAATGATTTAAATGATTTGATGACTGAATTTGTGAAACCGTATTTTTCTTGGAATTTGAGTTGTTTTACTGTTAATTTCTATGTCATTTTTTTTAATCCTTAAATCTAAATACAAGGAAAATTGAAACAGAGAAGAACTTTATTATGCTGATTTCTTTTCTCTGATGAGAAATTTTGGGGAAGTTTCAAGGTTGTTATGCTTCCATTTGGTTTATGTGAAACTGAAGTGAGGATTGGGAAATACATCATTTTCAGTTTTACAAATACATTAAAAATATTGTACTGTTGGCATTATTTAGATCTTGAGAAGTTGTTCTTCCTGTTTGTTTGACGCTTAATTCTGATCATTTTTATAGGATGGGGAAAAGGAAATTGGATGAAAGTGATGATGAGGATAGCAGTGAGGATGACAGCGATGAGGAAAATGAGAAATCCATTGTTGTAAATAATGGGCATCATTCAGATACAAATAAGGAAACTGAGGGGAGTTCGGGTTCAGTTACTGGTGGGAAACAGGATGGAGTGCTTTCTGCTGGAGGTTTGTGTGAGAGTGGTTCTGAGGAAGAGAAAGATGTTCTTGTGCAAGGAAGCTCAGTATCTGGTACGGAAGATGTACCACGTGAGGAGAATGATATGGTTGAACCTGAAATTCATGAAATAATGGTAATGCGGACTACGAGCACATCATGTTTAGACACTGCATTGGTTTCTGAGACTAAATCTGCTCAGGCTGAAAAGCAAGATTGCTGTGGTAAATTTGCAGCTGAAGGTGTGGAGGAAATAATCGGTCAACCCCCAACCCCAAATGTCTTGAGTTCAGAAAATGAGGAAAGTAGTGAAAAGAGATCTGTTGATGCTGAACCCAGTGGTTCCTCTGACTCTAATTCTGCAATTAATGAAGGGGTAATTGTTGCAAATACAACGTTTGCAGAGCCGGAAAAGCCATTAAATTTTGATGAATTCAATTCAGCAGCTGAGATGGAGGTATGCTTGTGTAGTTAAATTTCTTTTATGTTCTTTTTTTTTGGTCATTTTTTTGATTGACATAATTGATTAGTCTATTAGCGTTCTGATGTAGCCTAATTACTTTTATTGCATTGAAGTATCTGTTTAACCAAAATAGTACGAGATTTTGCCTTATTGCTGATTTTTGTTAATGAGAACAGTACTGGCTTGCCATATTGCTGAATATTTTAGGTAATGAGAACACCCATTGGCTTCAGCAGTCACTAAGCCCTTTATTGTTTTTCTTCTCCTGTTGTAGGTTCTTGGCCTGGAAAGATTGAAGTCTGAACTTCAAGCGCATGGGCTGAAATGTGGGGGAACCTTGCAAGACCGTGCTGCCAGGCTTTTCCTACTTAAATCTACGCCCGTGGAGAAGCTTCCAAAGAAGTTGCTTGCAAAGAAATGAGAGTTTTATCCAGTCTGTTTCTCGAGCA
The DNA here is from genome assembly GCA_030449875.1 of Aegle marmelos. Taxonomy (NCBI): domain Eukaryota; kingdom Viridiplantae; phylum Streptophyta; class Magnoliopsida; order Sapindales; family Rutaceae; genus Aegle; species Aegle marmelos. Next base: position 2,904,547 of record JASUUL010000115.1, read on the forward strand.
CTTTGTTTGTTTCAAAAGAACATGACTAGATATAAATGTATGTATCATGTGTTGGCAGCTAATTTTGTCAAATGTTTTGTTTAACTAAAGTATGGAGACGCTGATGGTTGACGCTGGAAACCTATCAAGTGAGCAAGTAATAAAAAATAGTTTATTTGTTCCTTTTCTTTGAACAATTGGTTAGTTGATTTTGTGCAGTGACTTCGTGATTAATTAGTTAATTTGCTTGGACTAAAAATAAGAAAACTTCATGTGATCCTACCTGATGAATAAGGAGAAAAAAGAGAAGACCAGAAACTGCCATTTCTACCCGAAACACTCAATAATAAATTATATAACAATAACGGATGCAATCACAAAGAAGAAAAGGTGGGTTATATTCTACCATATTGAGGGTTCACAGAACTGGCATTGACAGGCGTTGCAGAATTTCGGCAAACAGGACATTTATCATTCAATCGGAGCCACTCGTCGATGCATTCAGCATGGAAGCAGTGTTTGCATTCTGGTATGCATCTGATTGTCTCTTGGCTGAGGTATTCGGATAAACATATAGGGCAATCGCTGCTGTTAGGTCCAGGTAGTCGCTTGCTTTCTCCAAGGACTAGCTTTTGAAAGGATTCAATGGTGGATTCATCCAAACCCACCGTCATTATGGGTGGCTGAGGTACTACTGCTGTTGGCGTTGAGTTAATCTGCATGCTAACAGGGCGACGCCTATCCGTGCAGCATGCCCAAATTCCGATTGCAGCCGCACATATTAGAGCTGGTATCGCAACCGACAATGCAAGTATTCTGAACACTTGAAGACCACCATTTGATCCGCCTGAAAATTAACACCACTGAGGATCAGCGACCCTTCTGTTTCTTACCTATAATCAGGCCGTTTGGTGCACGTAGATTTCTTACTACTGTAGAATTATGATAAATTAATAACTTTAGGATTATGACAAATTTATCAATTTAGCAAATATTAATATATTGATAAATTAATAATTAATTTATAAAGATAATATTACGTTTCTAATAGAAACTTATATAAAGTATAGATGTAGTATAATTAGAGAATATAATGATTCTATCAAACTATACAATATGTGATTTGTTCTTAATTAAGTAAATCAATTATTTGATAGTCATTTAATTGAATCATGGTTACAAGGTAACTCGTTAAAGAAAAAGAATTAGAGGCATTATATTAGGTTGATCTCTGTCTTATTTTATTTGCTAAGTTATTACAATAACTTCCCCTATGAAAAGTTAAGGAAATTAATAACTACAGGTACCAAAAAAAAATCATAGACATATTTTTTTATATGTATCTAGTTTTAAATTAGTTAATTATTAGTTTATGCATTAATTGTGTCCTAATAAAAAATAATTTTTTCAAAAATTTATTGTCTAATAAATTTATTAAATTATTAATTCATATCCAATTGGGATTTACAAAAATTATTATTTAATCAAAATTATTAATTTATTAAGTACTAATTTAACAAGATTCTACCGAGAACTATTATATTATACTTCTTACATGTAGCATAACTCATATTTTGAGCATGTAAATGGAATGAAAATGTACTAATATTTGTGACTCAATGACAGAAAATTTATAACGAGTTCAACGTATATCTGGATGCAACATAAAAGCACACTTGTATTTTTCCCATAGGCGGCGAAACGACACAGCAACGCAGCAAAAACATGGTCATCTGAAGTCTATGACTAATTTGGTCCCTTACGCAGATGCTATGAAGTCTATGATTTACGTAGTAACATTCAGCAGCTAAGAAAGATGAAGGGAAAAAAAGATGTACCAAGTAAAACCAATAAAGAAAGCCACCATCGCCACCAACTCAGAACACCTTAAAATAATGCTTGACCACAAATTACCAACATAGAAATTTTGGGGTTTGACTTTTGGCTTTATGAAAAGTGGACATTTTTTTAGTAAGTTAGAAGGAACAATATTATATTCAAGTAATGACGTCTTCATTCCCACATCCCCAGGATCTGACATTGTATTTTGATAGTCAATTCTGTTTAATCTAATGCCAATAGCTTCAATGCTCAGCATACAATGAAAACAGTGTCTTTAGTTAAGTCAACTGTTTTAATATGAAATGAAATTTGCATGTATATATACATATCCCCTATAGTTACGTTTCTGTCGCCAGTCTTCTAATAGTAATTAGCATTCGATTAATCAAGATTAAGAAAGATAATTACCCGGTTTAGGATCGTTGAAACAACCAATTTCTTGCCTATCTCTGCTCTTAAACCCACAAATTTGTCCTCTTGCTTCACAATCGATGCAATCAGGCAAACTCCATGTTAACGGAAGGTCTCTATTAAGGTCAATTACGAATCTTTCGTCATAGTGAAGCGGCCTTGAAATTGGAACTGTCAATGTTGAAATTATCTGGCATGAAGAGATCGTTGAATTCACAAAACTCACGGAAGAAGTTGCTAAAACTGAAGTCGTTGAATTGCTGAGGCAATCAATGGCGGTGAAGAGGGACTTTGTGAGCTGAGCTGGGCAGCTGAGGAAAGTGTAGTTGTGATAAACAAAAGTAGCAACAAAAGGAGAGCCGGAGAGATTGAAGCTTTGGAGCCGTTTGGGAAGGCAATCTTCGGGGTCGTAGAGGTATATTTGTTGAGTGATGTAATTGATGCTGCGGACAAAAAATTCTCCAGAATTAGGAAGCTTGAGGACTGTTATGCCTTGGCTGGTGCAAGTAAGATTGAAACCAGGATAGCTACAGTTCCCGGATTGCTTGCCGTGAAGTTGGAAGGGGAATCGAACAGGGATATTATCGGCACAAAAATGAACTTGGCAAGATTCTGAATGCACAAAGGGCAAAAGGAACAAGAGAAAGAAGAGAACTTGTATGATACACATGTTGATGGTGAATGACGGCGGACTAATTCTAGAGATGGGCAGGACTAGTGGATAATTAAAGGAGTTTGGTTTCTGGACTTCACTGATTCAACTAAAAAATATGCCTGAAGTCAAAGACTATTTTATTCGCTCTAGCTTGCTATGATAGCAATTTCTTTGTAAATTTGCCCATAGGCAATAAGTCCAAGGCAATAGGGGAAAAGTCTATGCATACAATTTGTAGTACGGCATGCAGACGTATAGTTTGACAATAGAAATCTTTTAATGTATTGAAAAGTGAAAACTGGAATCACTTCCCTATGCATCAGCCCATGCTAATTTTGAAGGCAAACGAAAAGAAATTAAGAAATGGACCGATGGCTCCTTCATTTTGAGTATCATAACTACCCGAAAAACTCTACAGCAAAACTGAACTTCACTATTACAGACATTAACGAGTGGGTATCAATCTTGAGTCCTAGAAAGACCTGTCCAGTATCTTGTAATAACTTCTACAATGAGGGTTGAGATCAGAATGATTGCTGAAGAATGTGATCCCCTCAGAACTTTGGATTAGGCATACCATTTGTCTTGAAGTTAGAGTTATCTGATATTTGCTAATATATATGTGAGAATTGAGCAGAATTACAAAAGCTGCTGTGAGATCCGGACCGATACAATATCTCCATCAGGCCCAGATTTCATGGTGTGGTACTTGACAAGAATTCCTACTCCCAGAAAGTCAAAAATAAAAATTAATTGGAAAAATGTAGTATGGGTAGTTAAATTATGTTATATGAAAATCAATCAAAGAATGTACCGGTAATAAGCAAAAATGGTCAGCAGGCCTATCTGAAAAATAGGCCACTAATAACAATGGGAAGGTGGAAGTGAAAAGCTGAGAAGAGTGAAACAAATTTTTATGGATCTTCACATTGTAAACATGTACCTTCATTCTTTTGTAAATTGGTGTTTATAGCAACTGCATGGAAAGCGATTATGGCTTTTGGTAGCATCTCGTTTGGTTTGCCTGCCCATCTCTTGAGATTGAACACCCCTGCCAAATATTTCAAAACTGAATTATATCATTCCACACTCAATATCAGAGATAATCCTTTCTCGGTCATAAGCTCTATCTTGATCCATATCTCGGAGGAAGCAGCTCAAGAGATTCAAGTTGTTTTCTATTGATAACTTTGGTTATGAACTTTTTGATAAAGTTCTCCTACTATACATATTATGAAACACATTTTCATAATTCATATGGCCATGCACCTCATGGTTTCCTTAATTTTATATCAACGAAGTCCAAGTGTATGAGCAATTCAAGAGCAAGTTAAAGCTAACTGTTAGGTTGTTATTAAACAAAAAATTCTTTAACAGCATTAATCTTTCATTCAATTGGATTGACATTGTTAATAAAGGAAAGCTTGAAATTTTAGCGTGGCTATATTGGCTATTTGAGATTATATGTCAATGAAAATATATTCTAAACTGAAGTACCTCATTTACATTCTTAGATCATCTTCGACCTGGCATTCTACCAAATAGTTTTCAGTTTCACCTAACTTATGCTCTTTGATGCTGTGGAAAATATTATCACATCTCTCACATGAAAACTTCAGAGACAACGTTCTGCCTGAAGCAGACTTTATTTTTGCAGGTTTGTCTTGTTATGAATAATTAGCATATTGTGAATCTTTCTTTGTGATACAGACAGAACACAGTGAGTTAGACGAGCATGGTGTACAAAATGAAGATTTACCTGCTGATTGACAGTCCTTGAAGTGATTCACATCAAAAATTCCTGCTGAAGCTGCCCTTACATCCTTTTGAATTTTATGAGATCCAATAAGCTCATACTCCCAGCTTCCATTCTGGAAACCCTCACTCAAGAACAGCTCTATATGCCTGGCATCTAGCATCTGCATTGTTCCTACACAGAAAAATTAAATGCGAATTTTCTTGCTTCACAACCCGTGATATGCCTTTTCACTAAATAATGGAACAAATTAAATAAAAACAAAAAGAAAAAAAATTCTCGGTATGTCTTTCGATGCCCGCCTGCTACAAATATCCTAGAAAGCAAACACATCACAAATGGTTAGTTGAAGAATCTTGAATGTCATGGATTTCCAATCCTTAGTGACGGGGCTTCACCACATGAAGTACATTGCACTTGATTTTAAAAGTAATTTCACATTCTGTGATCTGGGCCTATGCTCTACCATTAGGCTATTAACATACATACCTACTGATCAAAACCCCTAACCACACATCTTATCTAACAAATTAAATTAACAATAAAAAAAAAAAACCAGAAAATCCATGCCCTACTTTTTTGAGCAATTAGGCATTTAATCTCACCTTCACATGTATCAAGGTTACACGCAGGGCATCGAACTAGCTGCAAATCTTAAAGAATCAACCATATTGAGGTGCACAATTAGTTGGGCTAATGACTATGACATTCCAAATTTGAACGCAATTTAAAAGGTAACAACAGTATACTCCAATCAATTTTACGGTACCAGCTATCCAGATCCCAGTTTTAATGTTTTTCAACAAGCATGATCCACAGGCCTCCAACATCTTCTCAATAGTTTTTTCTTTTACGATTCTAACGGGCAAGTCCAGCTTATCCGTCAGGAGTGCTTCTTGTGAATCGAAGAGAAATGCACCAATTCGCATCCAATCTGATTAGTTCGGTAAAAAGATGAAACACAGTGAAGAAATTTCATTAGCCGTCTGATGCACTGAAACGCGAGCTTCCGCGTTAATTATCGTTGGTACAACAAATATTTCGCATAGAAAGGCTCGGTACACATATACTTACTAAACCTATAGGCATGGAATGCGTTAATATAGGTAGGCATGGCAGGGTTGAGAGGAAATTTGAACTCATGCGCAATTTGATTGCCATTACTATTAATTGCCCCTTAGAAACCCAAACGAGATCGTCTTGATTATCATATAATCTATCTAACTCAGTTAACAGTTAAAGCCCGATATAAAATCATAAGTTCCTGTTCACTTCGTTGTACTACGTCTGACCAACCAGGATGCTAATAAGTTTCTTCCATATATCTGATAAGAGTAATCCAAGAGTGAAAAACTGAAAATGGTTACAAATTTTTATCTTTATCTATTGAAGCCTTTATAGTTTTAATTATTCAACTATAATTCTTTAAACAGAAAATGCTGAGAGAAATAACTACCGAGATGCTTGTCCTGCTGACGAAACAGGTAAGAATGACTCCCATCTGCAATAATGAATTATAGCGATAAGACTGTGATGACACAGTCATAGTAACAATAGAAAACACGCTCATTAAAAAAGGCAAAACCAAAGGGATTTCCTCTTTACCAAAAGCTGTAGCGTACAGCTTGGTCCAGTTAAAGGACACGTAGCGTGGATCGGGGACCTGAAGATCGCGTAGGCACGCAAACTTCCAAACGCAGTCATGCATGATAACATCGCGGAACCATTTGCTCGTCAATGCCAGCTTCACCAGAGATTTTCCATCCAAAAACCTCGCTATGTATGTCCATATGTCCACGTCATACCTTTTTTTTGCCCAAAAAAAATAGAGATATTATTCAAAATTCTATCCTTTTTTTTTTCCTTGAAATAATAGCTGAATCGAGTGAGTAACGTCTACTACAAAACTGATTTAACAACTTGACTCATTGCAAATTTAACGCAGATCTGTCCTTTGAAAAATTAATTTGGTAGGCTAGGAAAAACTCAAGAGAATGTCCAGTTTTAGCGCTCCAAATTCAAAAACATAAAATTCAAGAGTAAATTTCGAGACTAAATTCTCATAATTAATCTGTTTGGGTAAAGAGAAAATGGAGGAAAAATTGAAGAAATTGTGGACTTAAAACTTGAAAGAGTTCGTTCAAATATGAGATAACACAATCTTCTAATTCTCAGACGAGATTATTTTTTGTTTATTCAGTAAACCTGGACAACGGAGAACATGAGATTCAATATCTTGTTAAATTTCTAAACACATTATTTTCGCAGCTACCAAACAGTTGTCAAGGAATCAAAATGGCAAACTGTTTTGAAGCAGAAGAACAAGAATAAACGATTCTGAACCGATCTCTTTATAGAGGTTAGGAACAATGTTTGGAAACGATAAATTGCTTTCTCAAGAGCAGAATATCAATTTTTTTTTCCAAAACACATCTCATACCAAATGCAAAACAACCGAGCTACCTTCTACATACAACTTCGTCAAATAGATTTTCAAAACAAATTGATCTTAAAATTCAGAAAATTCCAGTTAATCTGATAATTGAAGATCATTTCATCCCAGATTCTCAGATCAAATATGACGAAACGATTTTTGTCTTCGAAATTCAGGTCCCAGAGTACCTTAAAAGCTCGTATTTAGTTAAATTGAATGAGACAAAACAAGAGCTCAGAATTTTAAATCAAAATTCGAAAAACATGAATTGATTTAAATTTCACTAAAATTGATTAAATAGGCAAGCATATAGTATACGAATATGAGAGTAAGAATTTGAAATGAAGTGGAGATGTGGTTCGAATTCAAAGTTCATTGATCAAGGAGGGTGTAGAGAGAGAAAGTACCAAGTGAAGAGAGATAAAGAAGCATGGTAAGGGCAACAAGGAGAGCTGCAAACGCAAAGTCCCTTGTTTCTTTTCAATCTCTTCCTCATCTCTCTGTTTCTCTCTCTGAGAAATTTCAAAATGACTTCAACTCTCAGTCTTCCGCTTTATATAGGCGCGCCAAATGCAAGATTTAAAAAGAAATTAAAATTCAAATAGGTCATCATGGATCAGAATTCTGGTTCTGGTGATGGGCCGGGCCTGGCATGCCTCAAGGATATCCTCAATAACATTCCTGCACGCGGACGAGGACCACCAAAAGTCGTCATTAAGACTTTTTACCCCCACCTATGTTGTCAATTTTCCTTTGGTTCCTTTTTTTTTTTTTTTAACCCAATTTTTTTGGGGTTTGCTAACGTAGCTAACGCCATTGAGAATGAGAGTTGTTTCATTATGGTTTGTTGAATTTTCGCCATTACCGCTGCAAGCCTACGAATCTCGTGGTGAAAATTGATGCATGCGGTTTCGGTTCCACCATTACCAGGAGATTGGCGCTCTGCTAGCCCATGCTAAAATCTCAACAAAATGAAGGAGAGAAGCATAATATTAGGATGGCTCCCCTTTCTTTTTCTCTATGAAACCACACCTGTTGATTAACCCACTCCCAAAATAAAAAATGAATATATTTTGCAACTAGATCTAATATATATTTTTTAAGTAGATATAACCATATATAAACGTCACCTGACCACGCCTTCCACATGTGAAGATTATCTTTTATTTTCCATCTTTTACAAATTACGTCAAAATTTTCAATCGTAACAACATTTTTTCCTTTTCAAATTCTCATCTTTTCTTATTCCTCCGTCAGACCAATACTAAGTATTTTCCCTTTTTCGGATTCTTATCGTTGGATATCTTCTTTACCTATCGATGCGATATCAAGTTTTTGTCCCGCGAATTTGAAAGTAGAAAACGGTTAAAACATAAAGTTTTATGGATTTGTACAGTATGAAAAATTAACTTCCAAATTGTACTACAGATAATAATTTAATTAATAATTATTTATTTACCTTCTCTAGTCATTTTACCTAACGATTACGTTGTAATTATTAAAAACAAAAAAAAAAAAAAACGAAACACTTATGGCACACACAAAATGACAAATGATGGGGGCAAATATCGCCACCCATAAGATTGACATTAAAATTGTAGCTCATCTAAGGAAAAAAGGAATATTTGCTGGTAAGTTGATGCAGGATCAATTCGCAGAGCACTTCAACGAGGAAATGAAGTAACATTCACAAGATGGAATCTTAACATTCTATAAAGTCTACATCAATTTACAAAAATACCACCGCTGAACAGCTGGCGATTGATGTATTTACATTTTATTGCCATCTAAAGAATTACAAAAAAATGGGCTAAATATTTTGGGAACGAAGAAAAGGAAAATTACAAAGCTGGACTGGCAAATGTGAGATGAGGTGGGGCTCTTAGCAGAAAGATACAACCTAGTTCATAAACATCCGACAGTTAGGAGCTTTACATAGGCAAGGGACTTTCAATTCGTCATGCTCGTCTGGATCGAACAAGTAATCATACCTGTTAAAAAAACAAAAATTAAAAAAAGCACAATAATTTATTCTCTATATATATATATATATACAGAATCTTTCTCTAGAGTGGACATCAGCATTTTTTTTTCAAGCAAACTCTTTAAAACCCCACAATTTTACAGTTTAGTCAAAACTTAACACTTTAAAACCGTACGATTTTAAAGTGTTTCCGCATGAAAAAAAAATGAGCATCCGCAATTTTTTTTGAGGGGTGGGGGGGATCGTACGTTAATTCATCACCAGCTGACACATTGGTCTTAGCAATAAGAACTATCCGGCTCTCGCGATCTCCCACACTCATGATCCTTGCATAGCAGTTAGGCATGCACTGCAGCAGAAGGAATAAATTTTTAACCTCATTTTAAACATGCTTGCACATAGGGCCAAATAAATGTATGAACTAAAAATCAAGGTCGAATTTCATATAACAGTTTCAACAACAATTAATGACAAGCACAAAATACAAGCAACTTTTGGCGACTACAACAAGACCAATGGGTAGAAAAAGGTATTAAGCTCAGGTTCTAAAAGCAACACTCATCATTAGAACCTGAAAGATCCAGAACAAATCAAAATTGTTGTCTCATTATAATTTCACTTTCCTCAAAATAATGCATTTTCCCCTTTTTTGGCATTATTTTTTCTTAGGCTCAAATGGTGCAATACAAGTAACCAGGTTTGAGAACTTGAGGTACCAGGAGAACAGAACCAAGAAAAGCAGGGTATGCTAGAGATATAATGGCTTTCCACATCCACATGCACTGATATAAGTATTAATTGAAAGAATCTGTGTACAGTCAACACAATTTTCACTAACCTAACCCAAGCCAACCAAATCCAAACTCAGACTAATTGCTCAAGCAAAAGAATGAGGAAATTAACAGTAAGGAAAGAGCTTCATACATACATACATACATACATATATAGAGAGTCCTCTAGTGCGGATGTCTACATTTTTTTTTCATACGGACACACTTTAAAACCTCACGGTTTTAAAATTCATTCAGAACCTAACACTTTAAAACCGCATAGTTTTAATGTGTGTCTGCATAAAAGAAAGATGCGGATGTCCACACCTGAGAATAATTATATATATATAAAAACATACACCCAACCCCCCTCCCCCCCCCCCCAAAAAAAAAACCAAAAAAAAGAAAAAAGACAAAAAGAGAATCTTGAAGATTTTGTCATCAACTTTTGTAACAAGAACTTACTGAATGGTTGATTAAGCGAGCAATATTCCCCTTATTTGTGGCATCAATGACCACTTCCTCACTGATTTTGAATAGCTGCAGGAACCATTAATTTAAACAGTAAATAATCCAATCAATATTAAAACGAAGCATATAGCACCAACAAAAATAGTCTGTTCTGCCTTAAATCAAGTGGGGGTTGAAGCAAGGTGGATGAAAAAGTGGTAGCTATTTTCACAAAGCCCACAGAAGCCAAAGCAGAAAAAGTCTTGAACAAATATAGCATGTAGGCACCTGCTTCCCAGACAGCTGAATGCTGTGAACTCCATTATCTCCATTGCCCTACACTAAACTTTTTCTTTTAGGAAGATACCTATCAATTTCTTTCATCTACAATTTTCACATTATATCTATATATTGAAAGAGTTTTCAAAAGTTCCAAAAGCCCAAGTTTCAAACAAAATCAATTATTACCATTAAACACTTAGGAAAGGATAGATAGTTCACCACAATGAGAAATTCAAACCCATCGTCACACAAGAAAGGAACATTAAGTTATAATTGCAATCAAACAACACAAGCTCTGCCATGATGATCCCATGGTCATGGCCGTGGATTACTGAATAAGGAACTCACGTAGCAATCTTTGCCTTCTTTACGATATTGTTTCTCCCTTAAATCAGCAATGCTTTGAGTTACTTGCTCACCACGATACTCAACAACCTGGAGATATAAATGTCTTGTATAATTATCATATCATTAATGAGGAAACCAGACACCGATTTTCCTATTTGAGGTATCACAAAATTCCAGACGAGTTGAATACTTAAACCCACATGGTTGAAAATGGACAATCGTAAAAATCTTAATTTAGTACCATTTCTCCTTCTTGAATATGTCTACGAGCGAAGAGGCCCCATCCATGTATACCAGATTTTCCGAAACAAACTCGATACTTTTCAGTTCTCTGAGGACCAAAAAACAAAAAAAATTGAAATGATGGCCTGTAGGCATCAGTCATTTCACATTAAAAATCATGGTGTACCTGCAAGTGGTCAAGTCTTTCCTTGAATGAAGAGAAAATCTCAGGTTTATCAACTTCCTGTCATAAGACAAAACAAGCATGGAAGTATGAAATGGAATATTACCAGCAAACAATAACAATCTAAAGGATGAGCAAAAAATAAAACAAAGACGAGAATATCACTTTGTATGTGTTCAAGCTAATAACTGCATCCAAAGAATGATGAGTCAGCCCCATTAGTCGGTGGCATATTGGCTCCCTTTCCATTCCCTGCAAACAAGAAAAAAAGAGATAGATCACAAGAAGTCAGCTACAAACTAAACAAAAGTCACTTCTGACATGACCTTTTGTAGCAAAAGAAATGCAACCTCAAAAAAAGCATGGCGAAAATTACAACAATTCCCTTTTTAAAAAGTATAAGGTTCACAAATTCATCACCTTATTCTTTGATCGTTTGAAAACACGACATCTTGAAGCAGATAGAGGTTCAAAGTCATCAGTATCAGGGGATGGTGATTCAGAGTCTTCTGTTCTCTTAGCTGAAACCAGCCTTGAACCACGGAAACAGCCTCTCTGGTTCTGAAGCAAGCTTCTACCAGCAAAAACACCTGTTGGAGTGTGGAAAGCTACAACAGCATCTGGATTTGGGGTCCTGTACCAAAAATCAAGATACGAAGGAACGAAGACCAAAAACCATAAGATATGGTGCATAAAGTTGGACAATTCTTTTGTCTTTCAATAGAAGAACAGATTGAAATCAGAAAATATGAAAAATAAAGAAACCAATGAACAAATTTTTCCGACCTGTGGACAGCACAGTATATCAACTTCCTTGTTATCTGTTTGCCACACCTCTCTGAGCTGTGTATCTGAAGTTCAATATTAACAATTAATGAAATAATTTACAATGTTCAACCCTCATTTCCTTAATATACTGACCCTTGTAAGCAAAATCAGGCGAGAAAAATAAGGGGAAAAAAATCATTTTTAATCACTATCTTCCATTGCAGAAAAATCATTTTTAATCACTATCTTCCATTGTAGACATATTCCATGAAATTACAACTCTCAAAAAATGGATTTGTTTATGAGCAAAGAACAATAAGACTTACTTCCATGCAGTATCCTGCTCTTGAGGCACACATTGCATGAAAATACGTAGCACACTTGCAACACTGAGTGCACGAACCATGAGTTTGCTTACAGATTATGCAACTCTGCAGTCAATACATTTTAAGAAAAAAATTCAGAGACAAGCAGTCAGTGTCTCTGCCACTTCGGTTGATGAGAAACATGCAAGACTGCATCAACTCAACAGCATTACACTAAACGAAAATACTAACAATACATAAATAAAACCAATTCCAAGATAACATTCTTCAAAAGAATGGGAAATAGAACCCCCAAGCATGGCAGTGACAGCTTTTAAGCAATGCCTTAAAAAGATCCTAGATTGAAGTAGGAGGAAAGAAAGCTCATTAGATGATCATCATGACCACATCATACCTTTAAAAACAAATTTGTTGGAATTCTGAGAATTCCAGTTGCCGGTTCCATTTTCTCATGATTCAAGAAACCAACTTCAGGCCGGAACCAAGCACATGTAACATGAACCCAAAGAGTTTGAACATCGGTTGGTTTCAGTGCACCCCCTAAAAAAGCAGTTTCAACATATTAAGACAAGCTGGCATTGAAGATGAGCCCTTTGTGAGATATAGGTAGAGATGTAGTCTTACTTATGTTGCTCAGTATACATAATCAAAAATCAGTTTTAAAATATGATAAGACAGACAAGCGTTGAGACTAGAGCCAACATTTTCAGATAAAAACATAACTGCATTAAGTACTAATGCTCAGATACATAATCAAAATCCTATATCATCATGTTTGTATTTGCTAATAGGTGAAGAGAAATCATAATTGGAAGTATAACAACTACAATTGCAGCATCATCTAAATTATATTGGAATCAACCAATATTTTAAAAGTCCTAAAAGAAGCCAAGTAACTATTGTTTTGTTTTGCGTATCCACCCCCCCACCCCCCAAAAAAAAAAAAAAAATCACAAGACCGATACCATGCAGAAACTATAAACTTATGGCACTGACCATTTTCTTTCCATTTCAACAACAGGTAACGCTCACGTGTGTAAAAACACTATCTAAGCATGCCATATACAAACGAAACAGAACGGTTAAGAACTATTACCACATTCAATTATGAGCACAAACCTTTCACAGGACAGAGGCAACATTTCCTCTCAGCGTTAGGTGTTTCACATGCTCTACAAACCCATGAGGTAAAATCTTGAACATCAGTTACCCCATAGCATTCTTGGTGAACAGCTATCTGGCACCTTAACAAATAACAATGTCATTTAGGTTGAGAAAAAAATCAATAAATAAAGGGGGAAAAAAAAATCTCCAACAGACTATAATATAAGCTTCAATCCCCTTGCCTGCAAATGGTTTATCATTTAACCACTCCAATCTACTTGGTATCAAGAGACAACAAACAATGACCTACCTATTGCAGATAATAATTTTATTGTAGTCCCAGTCTTCAACCCATCTACAGATAGCACATCTTTCAGTTGTCCATTTTACATAAACAGGCTCGTACTTCTCTGTAGCAATAAAACACCTTTATGTAAGTTTCCAAATACTTAAACCTCACAAAATTTCTAGTTAAAATTTTCAAAACCCCTAAAGAACACCACATCAACCCTCCTGCCAACCCAACCCCCCCCCCCCCCGGCCCAAAAAAAAAAACAATAATAATAATAACATGAAAATATTTCAAGGATGTGCATATTACCTTTCATAAAAGCAAGTAGCTTTTTCTCATCTAATTTTACTGGATCCATACCATGAGCATTAAATTCAGTGATCTGCATTGTCATCGATGTTAATAAAAACCATACATATAAGAATCAAAAACTTAATATGTATATATATATAGCCATACTGTTTTGTTAGTTGACAGGTCAGACGACTATTGGGATGTTCAATTGTTCACATGTCTACAATTAGAAAATATAACATAGAAAGGGGAAGAAGGAAGCAGGGTTGCATTCTGTCCACAAAAATAATCCAGTATTCCCTAACAGGAGCAATCACTATTGATAAGGTAATTACATTTCATTGCCGATTCACTAAAGTTAGACGGGACACTGATGAAGCAACCTATGGCTTTAAGGAAGGAAACTATATTATGAGCAACAACCACTGAGATCCGAGATGGTAGATAGCCGTGATTTCTTTTAATAATCAATACATCCAGTAGCCTCCAATAATGACCAAAAGTTCTAAACAATTTATTATACAGATAAAAAGAACTATAAAAACAAGATGAAAGAATCAATACGAACCCATTTCCCCAGTGGTACCATACTGCCCAGAACTTTCACACTATACTTCCATTTTTTTGCTCTACAGCCAGTGTGGCGTTCCCATTCACTAAGTGTTAGCTTCTTCGGCCCACATGATCGACACCTACACACAACTCTAAATAAAAAAGGGGAAAACATCGGTTTAGCTCGGCTATTTTTTAGAATAATATATTCAAAACAACTTTGCCATAAACCAAAATAGTGCAACCATAATTTCCTGCTGAAAAAACCAAGCGAAATAATCAAATAACTTGTTGACAATGTATATGTCGCTATTAATAAGTATTTCAAAATAAAGAGTGTGAACAACCATTTTCTGAAAGAAAGAATGTGGAGGAGGATAGAAAAAGTCAGCAGTAAGAGAAATTTTCAATTTGATTTTGATTCTTTTAAAAAAAGGAAAAAAAAATTAATGTCTCATTAAACTTTTCAAGGACATTAATAAGTTCCGAGGCTTACAAATGAAGTTTTGGAAAATATGCTCCTTCGACGTCATTGCATACTACCATTATCTTGTCAGGCAGCACCATTTGCCCGTTATTTTCTACAGCACTGTCAAAGAATATTGTTTGGTATAATGTTTATACATCCACATCAAATTAACATCCAAAATACATAGCCAAAGTAAAAACATCAGATGTCTGTAGGATTAAGTTAACATACCTGAGACCTGGCTGCCATTTCCCTATATTCGATGATTGAAATTTAAACTTTACTCTGCAATTCGGGCAATAGTAATCAATGTGCTCCAGATCCTTCACAGCATAATCAAGTCAGTGAACCCCAAACTCCATGAACATAATGAATAATATAAATAAAAACAAAATAAAATTACACATTAAGTAGGTGTACCTTAAAAAGCTTGCCAGAAATCTCGTCACACTCAGCATGCACCCAAACATTACAACCATCACAACATACCTGCTCCCGACAGGCAAAACAATATTTTCTCAGTGTTTTTTCCCCGCTACCCCAAAAAATAAAAAAAGCCACAAGGGAAGTGTGAATAATCTCACCCAATTCCCACTATCTGAATGGTGCCAAATATTCTTGCATATGCCACAGTACTGCTCTGATTTTTGTAACTGTAAAATGAATAAGTGTGCAGATCATGTTAAGAAAAACAGTTAATCCATTCCTTCCATCAATTAAAAAATAGAAGCTACATTCATGTGAAATAAAATTCAAGAACAGAGTCTTATGAACCTTAGAACAATGTTTACATAAAAACTGGGTTTCAGATACTAAGCCTTTCATTCTCTTCAACTTGCAAGGTCGAAATAAGCCACAACCGTCACACACTCTTGCAACCTTATAACATGCATTCTGCAGCAGTTGATTAAACAGATGAATTCTTGAAACAAAACAAAACTATCTGATCACTACCTACAGAAATATATTATCCAAAAACTCAAAGTAACAGTTGAAAATACAAACACACACATCCAAAGTGTTAGAAAATAAGTGTTAAGGAAAGCAGAATTTTGACCACAAACAAAATTATTGAATGGGCACATTCCCCACATGGTCTAGCAGAGTGACTAGCACATAGGATGAGAACGACTAATCTACTAAAAAACATTGCACGAAAATTCCACGATGGGAAAAGTGACTAAGACTGCATTTTAGCGCCCACAACAAGAAATGAAAAATTTAAGAAAGTACAAGCAATCCTCCAACTTGAAGTAGGACTGCAACAACTATGGGAAACGGCCAGAAACAGTACAAAGAATATACCAAATAGTACCATCAGCACCACCTGGTAGCAAGACCAAAATGATTCAAATGCCAGAATATCAAAGTAAGAGGAGGGTGAAAAAAGAACAGCCTCAAACAAGTCATGCAGCAGGAGATAACATTGTAGATGGATGGTAAACCTAAGCTTATTTATAAACTTTCAATTCATCACCAGAAATTTAAAAAAGCAGATTCAGTTCATAACTGCATGGATAACTGCATGGATAACTGCATGGAACATGTACATCTGCATAAAAGTACTTCGAAAAGTTTGACCCCATTTATTAACTTAATTCGGATGTTACACAAGCCTGTTCTGTGCAAATCATCCAAGAATTGAATATTTAAGTAAGAGTTTTATGGTAAACAACAAGACAGAAAATCCAAACCTAATTTAATCTAATCATATGCATGTGAATCTTGCTGAATAGTGATTAAAGCCTTGCAACACATACATGAAATTTCAATGCACCATAAAGTAGTGGAATCATGAAGAACTTACCTGATTCTGAGGGCAGTACTCCAGATCCTGACCTGAACCTGTGGCCTCCTGGCCTCTACGGGAATACGCGTCTGAACCAATTTGCCCAATACCAAGGTTCAAGTCCAGAAAACCATTTTCTGCTAACACTGCCTCCTCCAGGGCAATCTGAAAACCACTGATCTTGCTCTTGTGCAATTGGGCTGGCTCCCGAAATCTAAACAAACAGAAAATCAAGAAAACCCCTTATACTCTAGAAATATTATTGTGCAATCATCCAAAAATGGAAATGTTCATACTTGTCCATGAATTCTGCAAAAGGGAATATCATCCCTTGCTTTACCCATCCATAGTCCTGCCAATCAACATCATTACAAACAATTTAAGTGAAAAAGATGAACATATATTAAACAAAAGAAACCAACAAAATCAAAACATGATTTTCTTATATACCCTTTGTGTTCCATTCTTTGAGTAGCCAAAAAACATGACACAGAGGCAGCCAGGAATACAGCACCTCAACACAGCTTCAGGTGCTTGCAGAATGGGATCAATTACAACAGCAGGCCAAGCTGGATATGACCTCCCACATTTAGCCCAAACCAAATCACCCAAAGCAAAATCCTCAGGCTTGTAAACATCCTTCCTCTTTCTCTTTTTCTCTTTCTCTTTTGTAATTCTCTCTACATTCCTAGAACCAAATGCTGGCACAAACTGTTTCTTACCCACCAATGGTGAAGAATCCACATTACCTGTGGGCATAACAGGGCGACGTGAAACCAAATACTCTCTTGGATCAAAACCATTATATCCTCCATAATTTGAATTTCCAAGTCTATACTTGTCCATGGTAAAACCCAACTTATCAAAATCCCCATTCAATTCTATAATATCAACATCATCTTCCTCGTCAAAGCTTGAATCTGTGTCACCAACAACAAGAACCGAATCATCATATCTGGAAGGAAGTATTTGAGTCCTCACTTTCGAAGGTTTCAATGCTGAGGGCCGAAACCTGTCGGAGCTCCGGTTTGTGCCTCTTCCTTTATAATTAAAATTGTTCAAATCAGGTTCAAAGTCCGAGCCCCAACATGTGGCATCCTCGCTAATGAAAGAACTTGAGCCACTGCTTAAATCATCGACTTCAACATGCATTAAGCTTTGATGACAATCGTCGCTGCCTCTTCTTCTTCGTTTCTTTGGATTTGCTACGTACGCATACTCGTCGGCTTCGTTTTCCTCGCACGACTCTGCAATCTTGCAAAATTGTGGATTTCGCATTTCGAGTTTCGAAGGTCGTTTTATAATCATACCTTTCAGACAAAACCCTAATTTCCCATCCAATACGGCAAATTATATACTCACCGTATCTAAACCAGCAACTCAATGTTTATATTTCCGTACAACTAAATTTGTTAATATTAAAACCCTAGCCCTAGAATTTAACTGGAAACCCTAATTTGCGGCGCTGGCGGAGCAGACTTACGAAATACCGCACGCTTTTGTTCCCGTTAAGAAACGCTTTAGAGATAACTGGATGAATATTTGTGAATCCCAATCGCCGAACTAGTAGCGACGAGACCGAAAATCAATTTTCCCAGCAAAAATAGTACAATTCTCTAAGAAACCCGTTGAGCTAGGCGGAGGTGGTAGAGACGCAGGGTGCTGTTTGGCTAACGCCGAGTTCTACACGAGGCACATGTACAGTGATATATATATTTTAAATAATAAATTCGATGAAAACATAGTTATTAAGGATTTATGAGATTAATGAATTGAATAAAATATGGAGCTACGGTGGGGTCCATACCAAGTATGACGTGTTTTGGCTCCAAATATTTGGAGAGGGAGGATTAGGAATATTGCGTCCTGGAAAGCGCGAAACGAAAAGGCGAGAGGTAGCAAAGAATTTTTACGGTACGTTTCCACGATAATGCATCGTGCATCTTTTCGAGCACGTGGCTAACGGTTACTGACCGTACAGTTACTTGTAAAATAAAGTAGATGACAGGAGGAAGTAACGGCTTGTTCCGTGACTTCCGTCTGTCAGCCCGCGGGTGCACACTCGTACTGGTGGAGCGCAAAAGCGACCAATATGGGCTCGAGAACCGACTCCTAACCGTAGAAGCCTGAAGGAGGATGCTTCGCTCCAGCGTTCTATGAATAAAGGGCAAGTGTTACGTTACAAAAAAAAAAAAAAATGTATGAAACATCAAAAAGATTGGACAAGTGGGTTGCGCAAATATTGACACATGCAGATCACACCAGTTTCAAGATGACCTGCTGCACCGGTTGGAGTGGGCTGGTGAATCGGTGAAGGCTGGAGTGTTCCTTGCTATTGCCGGTAGGGTCGGTACAGCCACAAACGACAGTTAATGATGCGTTTCAAGAACAGAAGTTCGATCGGAGTCAACCATGAATGGGCATTGTTTGATATACCAGCCAAACATAGTGTCTTGAAATGGGGTCATTTGAATCAAGTTATTTTTTCTCATGTCTCTCCCTCAACGCTCTTTTCACCCTCCTGCGTCGCTGTGCTGTGCTGCAAGTCCATTGCCCCACCTCCCATTTCACCAACGACAACAATTTCTTTTAAGACTGCTTCATACTGCTCTGTCATTTGTTACCATGAACCGCCCATTTCAACTTTTCAACGACAAATTTAATCGTGGTTAAGCAATAACAACTATGCGTTTCTGCTCCCAGTTTCATTCATCCGTTGTATCGCAACTGTCTGCATTATTGCACATTGATATTCCTTGAAAATCTCTCTTTCTTCCCTTATTTCTTTTTTAGTGTGAAAACCCTGTAAATTTAATCTCTCAAACGATTGTCAGTGCATCCCAGCGTGTCCACGGCATAAATTTTTTTATTTATCCAGTAGCCTTCTACGCTAATCAACTGGTTTGTCCCGGTTCCCCACAGCGCCCCTTACTATCAACTAACATTTTCGTCACCGTTCGATTTTCAACTTCGCATCGAACGCTTGTTATTTTACTTATGATACATTATCATGTAACCTAACTATGTGTCCTCAATTTTAAATTATTTAATAGGCCATGCTGTCATTAAAATTACAAAATTAATATTGTAATTAAATATAAATTATATAAACACAACAAAACAAAATATGTATAACATTAGTATAAAACTTATAAATTAACTTAAGTTTAAAACAAAATGTAAATTATGTAAATAGAGAGTAAATAAAAAAATTGACATAAGAATGGTAAATTAATGTATTATTAGTAAATAAAATAAAAATTATAAATGTAATATAAAAATTATAAATCAATATTAAATGTAAAATAAAATAGAGATTATGTAAATTGAATATAAGACTCATAAATAAAAAGAAAAATAAGTACATTAACATAAAAGTGGTAAATTAATATACCATTAGTAGATAAAATAAAAATTTATTAATATAACATAAAACTTATAAATTAATATTAAGTGCTAAACAAAACATAAATTAAGTAAATAAGATATAAGACCTATAAAAAATGTAAAATAAGTAGATTAATATATGAGTGATAAAATAATATATTATTGATAAACAAAACATATATTTATATATGTAACTTCAAATTTACAATTCAATATTAAGTGTAAAATAACATGTAAATTATATAAATGAAATAGAAAACTTATAAATGAAATGTAAAGCAAGTAAACATTTACAAGAGATAAAAAAAAAAAAACTTATAAAATAAAACCTCATTATAACAATGATTGTGTAAAACTTAAATAATGATAATTTTAGGTTTACGTAATATATGTGATGATATATGTGAAATTTTATTATGAATAAATATTTATTCTTAAAATAAAATTTTAGAAAACTTTTTTAATGTTTTTCAAAATTATAGGTAAGATAAGTGGTTTTACATCATTTTAAATTTCCTAAACAACAATCCCAAATGATTTTTAGTATAAGTAAGTAGTAAAATTTGAAAGTACATAAAATATTTATAAAACTAAAAATTAGATATAATTTTATATATGTCTGGTAATACAAAAATGTCTTTTTATTTTGTTTTAACCTGATCCACATCAAGAAAAGTAATTTTATTTGATTAACTTGTATACTAAACAAATACTACAATAGAAAATGAGGGAAAAAAGGATCATAAATGTCTTGGTACGAATATAAAATTTATGGTTAAACTAATTCAATAAGACTTATTACAATTGTTTTCAATATAATTTTTTTTTGTTTTCAATCAATGACTAATTTTTTCTTTGCTTAAATAAATTAAATAAATAAACTATTTTTGAAATTTTAATTTTAATAATGATTTACTTTTTTTATGATATACAGTTTTAGAACACCAAATTATCAATCTTCAATTGATTTATATATTGTTTTACCTTTTATTTTCTAGTCTTATGTATAATTTATAAAATTTATATTTATTATGGTATTGATGTCATAACTTTAGTTACGGTATCATAAAATTTGTTCTAAATATTAGTTTTATTTTTTGTACCTGTTTGGTATACATTATCTAATAGTCATAAATACTTATTTAATCTTATAAGTTTTTATTAAAAATTTTTCTATTTTTTAGTATTTTTAGTCAATTTTTTTAAGATCAAATAAACTATAAAATATAAATTCACATATTAAAATTAACCATGTTCTGATAAAATTTTATTAAAAATATTTGTTAAAAATGATATATAAATCATAAAATATTAATTTTATCTTTAATTTTTTTATTATACAATTTCTATCTTTATAACTCTAAAGTCTTATATTTTTATTTAAAAATGCTTTTGAAGTAAAAAATAAATATAAAGTATAAATAAAATGGATGAAAAAATAATTTTACTACAAATTTTGAGGGTTGTAAAAAGTATCCTTAAAGGACCGTAGGGTTGTCAAAAAAATTGAGATTCATAAGATCGAGAAGATCTAGATCCAAAAGAATCTGAATTTGCATATTAAAAAATGTGGATCCATGTGTAGAGAATAGAGATTCGCATAAATCTAAATGTAAGTACATTTGAAAAAAAGCCTGATAATTTTATTTTAAATTATAAATTAGATTAAAAATACATATTAAAAATTAAAAAAAATGAAAAATCAATTTTACCTGTGGATTTATGATGTTATCATATATTATTTATATTGAATTATTAATTATTGAATTATGATTGAATTTTATTTGATATTATTAAATAAGTTATTGAATTTTAAAAATTAAATAAAAATAAAAAATAAAATTTTATTTGTGAATTTTTGTTCTTGTGGTTGCATCTTATTGATGTTGAATTATTAATTATTGGATTATGATTTAACTTTGTTTGATATTATTAAGTAAATTATTGAAATTTATTTTAAATTAAGAATTAAACTAAAAATATATATTAAAAATAAAACATTAAATTTTATTTATACATTTATAAATTTATTTGTATGTTATACATGTTGAATTATTAATTATTAATTATTAAATTTTAATTAATTTTATTTGATATTATTATATAAATTATTAAATTTTATATTATATATTAAATTATTAAAATTTAATTTTTATAGATATGAATATCTGAAATATCCACTGCCGTCAATTGTTGATATTGCTATTAACCCAGATCTGAATTCTGGGCGTTCGATTTAGTTTTTGCCAAAGTGAACCGAATTTGGTTTCTGTTTTAAATTTCGGTTTCAATTTCGGTTTATATTATTCAGAGCCGATCAGTGTCGGTTCGATTCGGTTCAAATAACCCGGATGCTGCCCAGCCCGTGTCTAAAGTCTGAACCACTATTTCGGCCCAAGAGCCCAAGAAAATACCCATCGTTTCTCACACTTGGATTAAAATTAGGCGCGGACAGGCTATGAGTAGCTCAAACCCTAATTTCGTGCAATGACAGCTCCCACTGAACGATAATCACGGCTGGGAAGCACCTTGACCGACTGTCGAGCGCGTCCGTTTTTAGTTCTGAGATGTTGACGGCAAATCGATTCTAGTTCAGTCACAGTTGGTAAGTGGCTCGATGCTTTATCAGGTCAGTCCAGAACAAATAGAACTTCTTAAACTAGGATTCGACGGCTGTTGTAGTATTTAGTTCCGTATCTTTATATTCAACATTAAAGAGAAATTTGAATTTCTGGTAAAATGGATATGATGGCAAAGTAAAAGGTCTGAGCAAGAAGTTCATTTATTTGTTGGTACGGATGATGTGAAGTTATGGCCCAAAATGGAGAGGGCTCCATGTCCTTGTTTGAGATACTGCATTGTGACTTTCGCAACCTCTCCCACAGTGATTGTGCCATGCTTTATGGGTGGCATTTGGGTTGAAATAAAAAGGCGTGGGCTGCGTTCTAGCATTGATTGCCAGCCTAGACTTCTCCCGACATTGTTTTGTTTTTTCCGTACTTTACACATCTGTCAGCTGCCAACGCACTTCTTGCATTGATCAAATCTTCTGGCTGATCCTCTTGCACTCTTTTATGTTTGCTAGCTCTCTCTATTTTTCCCCCCCTCATTCTTTTGTTGTTCATTACTTTTTGAAGTATCTATATGTAAATATGTGTGTGTGTGTGTGTGTGTGTCTTCGTATCTTTTCTCAAATGAAATGAAGAATTAATGTTGACAGTTGATTTGGTGGCAGGAATCTTTTCCCATTTGGCTATTTGCTGCATTTTTAATTGGTACATTTACATTCTATTTAAAGACAACTCTTCTTTCAGCATATGTTATATAGAGTTAGATTAAAATTGCAGAGGTTTTTTACATGGTTTGTCTTGTAATGGACTTATGCACCTGTTATTTAAGCTATATGCTAACAGTTGTTTCATTGTATCATATTTATATGCCTTGGTAGTAGCTTTTATCATAATGAGAAAGTTATTGTTTGCTGTGGGTTCCCATTTTCAAGACTAGGCTTTTCACGTTGTGGCCAATCATTTATATTCGACAATAAGAAAGCTCTTGGTCTGTATTTCTGTCTAGCCAAGACATCTACATCCTTGGGAAGAAATGCTTATACATGTCGAGAAACCTCTTCCTTGTGCATTTCTTTGTTATTCGCCACGGTTTTACTCTCAACATATGCTTGTTCATTGAATTATTAACCTTTTTGGTAGTAGGATATGCATAGAATTAAAACCTCGCAGAAGCGTGTCATTGATGGCTTGTGTGCTTACTAGTTTGGGGCCCTTTTTTGGCATTGCTCAGAGAGCATGAGATTGGGAAGTCTGGAAAAACTTGTGAGCTAATTTCTTACTACATCACGATGTCAATGTGGCCAGGAACAAATTGAAATCCTCCAATAACCACTACAGAGATTATCATTTCGCTTTCTCATGCATTCAGATTGGTAGTGAGATAGTCTTTTAAGATGGATTAATTCTGCGTCAGTTAAAGTTACATTGCACGATATCGAGACTTGTACGTGTGGAGCCTATAGTTAGATTTACTTCGTTGGTTTGCACCATCATTTGTTAACATGTCTATCAGCTGCTTGGCTGTTTATCCCTTTTGTACTTGCCTTTATATCACAGAGAAATTGGCAGATTTAGCAATGACCATTAATCAGCTCAAGAAGAATTTAATCTGCAGAGTCTATTTCTGAACTAGCTTACTGAAGTCAGTGCACTTTCTAGGCGGGTGGAGGTGGATTCATGGTGTAATTTGTTATTCACTTTGTTGAAGCTCGTGTTGGTTTGCACCTGCACCTCAGGTCTGAAGTTGAGTATTAGCATATGCTTTAGTAAATAGCATATAAAAATGCAGTGCATGTATGGAATTATCTATCAAAAGTTTTGGTACTGCATGAAGTACAGTGTGTCCTGTATTATTATTTTAGTTACATTTTGACAATCATTAGGTGAAAGTGTTTATTGCTCAAGACTCAAGCTCCGGCTTTTCCCCACAATACAAGTATGAATGATTTTACATTTATATTATGTTTACTTACTGAAGAAGTTCTACTTAGTGTTTACTTACGAATTTTAAGGAGGAAGTTTATTTACGTATGTATTTTATGTTTTTACTTATTATAGGAGGAGTAAGAAGTTCAACTTAGTGTTTACTTACGTATTTAAGGAGTAAGAAGTTCTACTTAGTCTCAATCTATCAGTCCCACTCATTTTTGTAGTGGGGAGTGGATTTTTTTCTTTTTTTTACCTTTTTTAATTAAATTTAATATAATTAAATTTAATAAAATAAAATAAAATAATTATATTATGTTATAAATTACATTTATAAAAAATAATATTATTAAATTTATTAAAAATATAATATTATTATATTTAGTTAAAAATAATAATTTTCATTGTTTTAAATTAAAATTACTCAAAGATAATATTATTTTATTCATAAAGAATTAATAATATTACTATATAGTATTTTTATTTGAAAATATAATAGTAATATATATTTAATATAATAATTAATAATAATAAATAAATTATTTTAAGAAAATATTAATTTTGTAGTATGCTATTAATATAATGTTTTATTTGTACATGCTCTTATCAATAATTTTTAATTTACATAATTAAAATTTAAAATTAATAAGAAAATATTATTTACATAATTATTAATATCAATAGTTATTATAATTTACAAATATAATAAAACAAATATTTTATTTTTTAAATATATTTTTATTAATTTTGTAATAAAAAATTATAATTCTTTAAATGAGGGTAAAATTATAATTTAAGATCATTTATTTTCAATTCAAGATAAATTATACACAAAAATTGGATTTTGATTATGATTTTATACTCTTATTATAGTGTAATTACAGTGTAAGTAAATAATATATTTTCATTCCTTATTTTCAATCTTGGATTTTTATTTTTTAGAATTCCTATGTCAATTTAAAATATAAACGCAATTTTAAAGTAGTATAAGGTATACTATATCAATTCTCTAGGTAACTGCTTTTACGTTGTGATTCATATGGTTGTAATTAATTCATTGACCACGGCCACAAATTGAGTCTTCATTTGGTTGATTCAGTCATTGCCATCGAGTAATGATAATCCAAACAAGAGGGTGGACAGTGTAACAAGATGACAATAGGAACAGTGTGCAATGGTATAGTAGTGTATCAACACACACATTATTCTCTGCACAGTGATATTGCTTTGGTTGCCATCTTGTTTCTCTCTTGTTTAGATATTGTTACTCCTAACTAGAGGTAGCTAATGGATCGGACGGCATGAGACACGACATAGGCATAAGGTGCGCACATTTTGATATAGTATGCAATATGACACGGCACATATGTAGGTTGGGTTGAGCTTAAAATTTTAGGCACGTGAATTTTAAAAACATGACACAATTAAAGATAAGTTAAAGCATGACACGTAAAAAAAAAGTAATAAACATGTTTTATTTTTTAATGAAAATAAACTTAAAATTTTATAATTTTATAAATAACTTGAAATTAAATATTTTAATATATTTTATTAACTCAAATTTTTTAAATTTATTTAATTCTTAGTTTCAAAAAATTATATTAATATATGTTTATAATTTATTAAATAAATAATTGATATCATGAACTTAATAAACAAAATTACAAGTATCATGATTTTATAAATTTGCATTAATATTATTATAAATTATGATTATGATTCTACGTAATTTTAAGTTAATAATTAAGTTAATCCTTAAAAAAATTATTATTGTTGTTGTTGTTAAATACTAAAAAAAAATTTAATATCATAAAGTCAAATTTAGTAATTAATATTATATTCTTTTATTATTATTAATTTATTATTATTGAATATAGACTTGAGTTTTAAATTTTTTATTCTATTAAATTTGAATAAAGATATATAAATCCAAAAAGAAAAATATAAACTTAAAAAAAAAAAAGACAACAACTTGACATTAAACTTTTTTTTTTAGGTACGGTACGAGCACAAGTGGACTTTCTTTAATAGGTTTGGAATGACATGACATGACCCATTGCCACGGCAATGGCAATTCTTGACTAGCTTATCTGATCGTAAATTGCCACAAAATTTTCTGAATTTGGAATCAAAAGAAAATGAATGCGCATCATATTCATAAAAACTGGTACGCTACATTTAGACGCTTTCGAAAAAGTTCAGTGACAAAATGGAGTGTATTTGGCTTCAATCTTGATCATGAAATGCCACTCCCATCCCATGATGAAACGGTTTATGGTTTTTTATTACTTTCTGATTGGCTAATCGTTCGGCGTTCTTCCATTGGCCCTTCGACAAAATTACAGTGTTTTGGTTGGCATATTTTGACCAATCCCACTTCACTTTGCTCAAAATCAGATACACTTTCTGTTTCCAAAAATATAAAATATATTTACAAGTAAAAAGTAAGACTGGTTAACGGCGTGTGGACGACACTTGTGCAACACTACCAATAGAGAAAAGGCTTTTACACATAGCAGAAAACATCTAGTAATTTACCAAAAATGGTGTCCTTTTTCAGTATAAACAAAAATAAAACACAATCTGTTACCGCCCCACTCAATTTCAGTTCAGTGCTTGAATTGGTCCATCACTCCCAAATCATAAGTGGCCTTTACTAGTTGACTTAATTATCATTATTATTGTTTATTAATGTCTCTTTATTTTCTATGTTACCTAAAGCAGGGAAAACACACACACACACACACACACATATTTATATTCACTTTGTGATTTGATGGAGATAGTCTGATAATGGAGCTGCAGAGCTCCATATACGTTTGCGCATTAAGGGAGCTCTCGTATGCTTGTAACGCTTGTTGCTTGTTAATTTGTTGGGTAACTAGAAAATAATATCTCCAGTAATAAGGACTGCTTGCATTTATGTTAATTTATGTTCAGTGATGTCGTCCACTATATTTCATTTAAGTATCTTTTACATAAATACGTGTGGTGTAAAAATATCAACATTTAATTAATAATTTCAATTATAGCATTTTTTTAATTTTTTTTTTAAAGTCTGTGTGTTAGTATTCTTTGTTTATCTAAACGCAATCAAAACTTACAAATGGCTAATAAAGAGAGAATAGAAGCCAAACTTGTTTATTTTCTGGATGGTAAATTCACATAAAACGCGTTCTTTCTCTCCTGAGCACAAATTTTCCCTTACTATATAATTGCAAGCAATCAACAAATAAGTCCGGTTGATCATTGTTGCATTAATGATGTCCAAGACATTAAAGTTATTCTAGTTAAGTATAATAATATTGTGACAAATAAATTCCCGTTGATCATTAAAGTCTATTATAACAAAAATGTTGCATTGGCAAGCATGTGATGTTCTAAATTAATTGCCTCATCCTATAGCAAGTTTTGAAAAGTACAAAACAAGTAATTTTTCAAAATTTGTTTTTTGAGAACCAGTTTATACTTAATAACAGTTTATACACACACACACATATATTATAAAAATCTATAATTGTCCTTATTAATTAAAAAATAAAATTATTAATTATGAAGAGATTGTTATTATTATCGGTTACATTGAGATAACCAAATAAGAAATAAAATCAATAATATACAACATGTATTTTTGTTGTCACCTATGATATTTATACAATAAAAAAAGATTTATTATACACACACAATAAAAAATATTTTATATACATACTTATAAATCTGTACATAATTTTAATCGAAATTATTTAAATTAGGTCATTTATATTCTTATAGTAGTTTAATAGTAAAATATTAATAAATACATATGACAAATTTTAACATTTATAGTATTTTTAAAACTAAATTTTAATAATTATTATTTTAAAAATTACAGAATTACTAAACTGGCCATCCTTAGCGAAATACGTGACATGTCTCACTAACACGGAACCATTTTCTCTTGTAGTCTTGTATGACTTAATCGATTAGGCAATCAAAAGATGTGTGTTACTGGATATGTGATAGGGAAAAAAAAAAAAAGATAATAATAATGAAAACTATTACATTGACATTTTTGTTCGCATGCATTGACATAAAAGAGAGAAACAGTTACGTATTTCATAGACAGTACTATAATATTGTGAAAAAACTATGAACCAAGTAAATTATTTGACAATTAATAATGGAAAGAAATGCAGAGCATTTTGTCACGCAACAACACAATTCAACAATCGGAGTCACCGAACTTTGATTAGCTCAATCGATAAGACAAAATAATTAATTTTTCGTCCATTCTTTAGAATAAGTACACAAAGGAAAATTACTCGAAATGAAAAACAAAGTATACAATGGACAAAATTTGTGAAGAATATCGATAGAACGAAAAGACTACAACAATTTGGTAATTTGATAGAAGAAGCCAGAAAAATGAAAGGTGCGTGTCAACTTATCCATTGAATATCAATTCCGAGCAACATGGACATGTTGGTGGGATATCCACCCACATGGAACACGGCTAGCTACACATACAAGTCTTAAAAATTTGTAATCATGGTGATTTAATTGTCTCCTGCATGAGGAATAAAGAACCGGAGAAAACGAAAAAGAATCATTTTTACAGTTGTGAGATTGATGAAGAAAATAATCGGATGTGGTTAACATTATTCTTGTGGAATGTTCACTTCAATGCGATATCAGTGCTTCTCAAGCGCTGCATATTGAATGATTGATGACATAGTCACATAATCGTGAACAAGTTTTGCCGTCTTGGTAAAGGAGAACGTACACAACTTACCCCCACAAAAAAAAAAAAAAAAAAAAATCAGCAGCTTGTGCTGCATTTTTTAATCAACACTGAAAAGAAAAATTACAGTGCCTCAAATCAGCTGTTAATGAGCGGATGCGTTCATGCAGAATTATCGAATTTATTTCTGATTTTGTTTACAATTTAGAAACTAAATGGTAAATCTGGAATTCATTTTTTTTTAAATTTTACTGTTCTTCTTTTTCGGTCTTTTTGTTGTATTTTTATTAACCACGTTCTATATAGATGCTATGTCCATATGATAATTATAATTTTTTTTTTGAGAAAAATTATGAAAAATGAATTACAGCAATGTGGGTTTGCTTTTATTGACATATCACAAATGATAAACGGCTAGCTTTGTGAAGTGGGCATTTCAAGTTAAATCGACTTTTCTTCCTTAAAAGTCCAAGCATTATCTCTAAATCCATCTTATCAGGTAAAGTTGGAACTACTATTGAGTATTGAGAATGCTGAAAGTTGCTGACTCTCGCATCTTAGTAAGAATTTGGGAGTTCCCTATAAAATTAAAAATTGCCAAGTCATAGTGCATTGACAAGCTTGTATATCAGACATGCAGATGCAGTAATTACAGAATTGATTATCAACTAATAATCAAGACTTCAGAGGCTGAGATTTTGGCTCGTCTGCATGTGCAACACCTCCAGTACCATTTCTCAAAAGCTGCCTGCCTTCTCTTAAAGTGCAGATAATTTGTCTCTTTACTTTTTTTTCCCCCTCTAGCTGCTTTTTTAATTCTAGAATTTAATTTATATCACTTTTACTAATTTTTTTAATATATATATTGAAATTTTATAACAATAAAAAAAAGGAAAATGGGGGTGTGTGCGTATATATAGCCAGAAACTGGCATAAAATGCCATATGTCATCTGACTGTTAAATCTCCGCCCTTCCTTCCTTATCATACCCCCTGGGCCTGGTACCCACCCACCCCTCTCTCTCTCAATATCTCTCTCCCTCTCACCGTTCTTCAATTGGATGTGGATGAGACCTTCATTTCGTTTGGTTTCATATCTCTTCATTATTACCCACTTAGCTTTCTCGTCAAGACCCACCATTCTTGCAGCTCCCCGAGCTTTGTTATCTACTTAATACTCCTTTTATATCTTCTATACGGTTGGTTAATTCTTATTGCTGCAGCTGTCGGTTTCTCTACTAGGAACTGCATTAAATTCCCGTACGTACTTCTCTCTTCTGCTGCTTGGTAATTGTTTGCAATCAATTGATGTCTACTTTGATATCGATTAATTTCTGAATTCTGATAGATTCATTGGTCAAGTTTATTTATTAACACTACAAAATAATTTTATTTGTCTTGAATTATTACATAACATTGTAAATGAACACATGCGTGCTTTTTATTAATTATTGTTACTGTCTATTTCGGTCAATGCATACGGTTCTGTTTAATCCTATTTCTTGAACTAAGTTAACCTAAAAGGATGAGAGCTTATAGTTTCAGCTCAGTCAAGCTAGCAAAGGTTGGAAAATGGCTCCGAGGAACAGTCGCGGCAAGGCCAAAAACGAGAAGAAGAAGAAAGAAGAGAAGGGTATCCTCGCTTCATTTTAAAATAATATGTTGTTCTTTATTAACTTATTGTTTGCCATTTAATCAGCTACATGTTGATAAAACTGATTATGTTTCTGCAGTTCTTCCGGTTGTTATGGACATCACCGTAAACCTCCCCGATGAGGCTCGAGTTATTTTAAAGGTTCGGTGTTGGTGCTCCTTGGTTAAGTTCATTAAATTTGTACATGTTGAAACCAGCTACTCTGCGTGGGCGAATATTCAGCTTGAATGAATTGTCAATATATTTATTTTTCTGGCTGTGGTTACAAGTCAGCGGCACCAACCCTGTGATGGTGTTGCTTGCGTGTCCACACTCTTTTATTTTCTTGGGCATCTTTCCTCTCTTTACGCTCTTTGTGTGCCTCTCTCTCTCTCTCTCTGTGCTCAGTGCGTGTGTATATATATATATTCTTGCTTGCGTTGCAAATTCCTTTTTAAAATTTTTTTTGAAGAAATTTACGATAAGATTATGATATTAAACAAAGTTCCCCATTAATTGTATGAGCTGAACTCGAATTTGAGGTTGTTGTTAGAGACTGTATTTTTTATACAAGCAATAGCAAACATAACTCTCCGTTTTCATTTCACAAGTAAATTAAATTTACGGTTTTACTTGTAAGACAGTCGTCGTCGTTGCAACAATAAAATTTATTAATTTTCTAGCCGAAGATATGACTTAACCCTATGAGGTAATGTTTGTTAATTGACAGGGCATATCAACGGACAGGATTATAGATGTTCGCCGGCTGCTCTCCGTGAACACAGAAACGTGCACTATCACCAATTTTTCATTATCTCACGAGGTAAAACGTTCGTAAATGTTGAGAAACTATTCCATTTTTCTTATTTTTATTCTTCAATTTTGCTACAATTGTATTTCATTTTAACCAAAAAAAAAAAAACTCGATACGTAACGGTAACCTGTTTAAATTTAGTTGCGCTCAAAAGGGGATAAGAGCGAAATACGTAAGGGCATTTCTGTAATAAAAAAATTTATCCGTTTTAAGTTTTTTTTTTTGACAAGTTCTGCTTTAAGTCCTTATGTCGGTGCCCCCCCCCCCCCAAAACAAACAAAAAATGGAGTAATTTAGCGAGTTCTGAAATTAAACAGATAAGGGGCCCGCGGTTAAAAGATACGGTCGACGTGGCAGCACTGAAGCCCTGCGTTCTTTCATTAACGGAAGGTAAATTTTATTTAACCGACAGTAATTATTTGATGGCTGCATGATTGCACCGCGGTTTCTTGGAACGCCTATTTGATTATATTCGACCGTTAATCTTGCTCTGTATAATCCAACAGAGGACTACGATGAAGAGGGGGCGGTGGCGCACGTCAGACGCGTCCTGGACATTGTGGCGTGTACGACGAGCTTCGGCCCTTGGGGGTTCGACGCCGGAAAGAATGTGCCCGATAGTAAGAGCGCCAAGAAAACTGCCGCCAAAAATGAGAAAGATACGCAATCGCGGCCGCCGCCTTTACCGCAATCCAAGAATTCAAAATCATCGAATGACGTGACGGTTGATGGAGATGGAGAGATGAGCCGCTCTTTCCCTAAGCTTAGTAGTTTCTATGAGTTCTTCTCACTTTCTCATCTCACTCCCCCTCTTCAATGTACTTTTCGCGCTCCCTTGCATCTCTTTATAAGATTATTTTGAATTTTTGTATTTGTAATTAAACGACGGTGGATTATTCTGAATGCTTGGTTGCAGTTATAAGGAAGGCACCGAAACGACGCGTTGAAGAAATTTCCCCTGATGATCATCTTTTATCCCTTGATGTAAGACGTCACTAGCGAAAAAACACTTTGATTGCTCTTTTTTTGTTTTATTTTTATTATTTTTGTTCAAGCGCTTTCCGAACAAGTTCTTAAATCAGTTTTTTTCTCCCCCTCCTGAAGCCAGTTATAGTGCTTTCACTCGAAGCACTTTTACCTCCAAAGGGCATCCTAGAAAAATTCAAATTGTAGCAATATTCTTATTATTCTTTATGATGTTGCTCTGGATTTCTCATTGAGGTTTTCCGTTTATTCTCAGGTGAAGCTTTGTAATGGAAAGATGGTTAATGTTGAAGCTTGCAGGAAGGGTTTTTATAGTGTAGGAAAGCAGCGGATCCTCTGTCACAACCTTGTTGATTTGTTGGGGCAGCTTAGCCGAGCTTTTGACAATGTCAGTTCTTTTTCCCCTTGCTCAACTTGTGTCCTTGATGGTTTAGGTTTTTAGTTTGTCTTACATTGTGATCCTTAAAGTTTGATGTTCTTCATACTTATACTTCATTTACCAGGAGATTAGTCGGTAAAATACATTAACTATCTTTTGCAATTCAATTGATCTTTCAAATATTTTTAGCCACACCAAAATGATCTGAATTGTTAGAGTGGTTTGGTTTTGCCACATCTAGACAGTGCCGGTGGTGGTCACGTATAGTTTCTTTTAGAAACGGAGATATATTATAGTGCTGAACTTTCTTACATTAGCTTTCTTTGACTGATCAGATTATCTGGATGGAGATTTTGTACATAGGCTGTACATTTGTAAAATTTTAGTTCATTCTGTGTTTATTGCTCAGTTCTGTATTGGATGGTTGAAGTTATATATCTCATCTATCATTTTGCAGGCATACAATGAGCTTATGCAAGCATTCTCAGAACGTAATAAGGTAAACAAGGATCACAGCTTTTGTTTCTATTTGTGGGTAATGGGTCAAACATGTTTTTGCTGACCTTCCCATGAAACCTGTTTGAATCAGACAGTTTTATAGTTCTCCAAATCTTGTAGTTCCCCTGTCGTGTTATTAACCCTTTTCTTTTAAATCCTTTGCAGTTTGGGAATCTTCCTTATGGCTTCAGAGCAAACACATGGCTCATCCCTCCCATCGCAGCACAGTCACCATCAGTTTTCCCTCCTCTTCCTGCAGAAGACGAAGCATGGGGAGGAAATGGAGGTGGTCTAGGGAGAGATGGGAAAAGTGATTTGATTCCTTGGGCCAATGAGTTTTTGTTTGTTGCATCTATGCCTTGCAAGACAGCAGATGAAAGGCAGATTCGAGACAGGAAAGCATTCCTTCTTCACAGCTTATTTGTTGATGTTGCCATTTTCAGAGCCATCAAAGCTGTGCACCATGTGATGGGAAAACCTGAGCTAATCTATCCAAGTGACTGTAAAATACTCTATACTGAGATAGTAGGGGATTTAAGGATCGCTGTTATGAAAGATGCTTCCAATGCATGCTGCAAAGTGGATACTAAAATTGATGGAAGTCAAGCAACTGGGGTGGATAAAAATAATTTAGTCGAAAGAAACCTACTGAAAGGGATTACTGCTGATGAAAATACTGCTGCCCATGTAAGATCAGAATTAAGTTTCTGAGTTAATGATGTTATTATACTTTTTTTCCTCTAAATTGTCATTGAGGTTATCTATAAACAGTTGAACGTCTCTTTACATTTTGAGTGCAGGATATTGCCACCCTTGGTGTTGTTAATGTAAGATATTGTGGCTACGTAGCTGTTGTGAAGGTTCAAGAGATGGAGAACAAGAAAGTTAGTCCTATGTTTCAAAGCATTGAACTTGAACAGCCTGAAGGCGGTGCTAATGCCCTAAATATTAACAGGTATGATTACAAACCTTGACCTTTATCATTTAGAAGGATGAGTACACATTCATGACCCATTATGTTGTTTGAGTTTCAACCAAATGTATGTTGCAATAGAAATTTTTCACAGGTCTTTCCTTGGTGAATGATGAATATCAATCCCCATTTCACATTATAAGTAATCTTAGTAGTTTTAATTTATTACATTATTATTATGAACATATACCATATTTAGAAGAACACTTAAGAAGAACTACTTTCAGCCCCCTATTGTTTGAAGATGGAATTATCACATGGATTTTTCTATATCCAGCCTGTGCTTATGCTTCATTTGTAATCCTTTCTGGTATTTGCTCTTATATATTTACATTGAAGTATGTCCTTGAAACAAAAATGCTTGCAATTTTCACTTTACAGTTACTACTATTATGCATATCTGTCATTTCTTTTCATTGTGATAGCATCTACTCGGTTTCTGGTTTTTCTCTAGTAATGTTTCTTCTTCAGGCAAAGTTTTAAATAATGCCATGTTCCTTCCAGTTTGAGATTACTTCTTCATGAGACAACCTCCTTTGAACACAATAAAGCTGCACCAAATTTGCAAAATTTGGAATGCGAAGAGCTTAAAGCTTCCCAAATGTTTGTGGAGAGACTGCTGGAAGAAAGCATTGCCAAGCTTGAGGAAGAGAAACCAGAAAGGGTACATTTTGTGAGATGGGAACTTGGAGCCTGCTGGATACAGCATTTACAGGACCAAAAGAATGCTGAGAAAGACAAGAAACTATCAAACGAGAAAGCTAAGAAACTGTCAAACGAGAAGGCTAAGAGTGAAATGAAGGTTGAAGGGCTTGGAACACCTCTTAAATCCCTTAAGAATAACAGGAAAAAATCAGAAGGAACTAATCACAAAATACAGTCTGAAACTTTAAAATCTCAAGCAGATAGAATTAATGGGAAATCTGAAAAGGCTCTTTCAGCTTCTACAGAAGCTAGGCTTGAAAGCAGTGATAAAGAAAATGAGCTTGCCCTAAAGAATTTGTTGTCTGATGAGGCATTTGCACGGCTAAAAGATTCTGAAACTGGACTTCATTGTAAGGTAATGTTTTTGTTCATGAAATTTCAGGGTAAGATATAACTCCTTGTGTGTCTTACATGGTGGTAACTAACTTACCATGTTTAACAGTCCTTGAAGGAATTAATTGACTTGTCTCACGACTATTATGTTGAAGATGCACTCCCAAAACTGGTAATTTCTGAAAAATATTTCTTTGTTTTTCTACTTATTTACATCTAAGTAAGGTTATGCTTCTTATCAAAGATTTAAAAAAAAAAAAAATAGAGTAAGGTTACAGTTAGACTTCTTTACAGTAGTTAATTATCTTTCAATACAGGTAACAGATTTTGGTTCTCTGGAACTTTCACCAGTTGATGGCCGAACCCTTACTGATTTCATGCATACTAGAGGCCTTCAGATGCGTTCTCTGGGACATGTGGTGAGTTCTTTATTTCAAATCAGGGTTTTGCTTCCTTGATACACGTATAATCATAATATCTTTATAGGGAGGAAACTTTATTTTGTAACCTATGCCGTATTGAATTCAATGTAATTGCGTCAAGCTTTGACATCTGTCTGTTATTTATAGTAATCCATTGCAGTCTTTTGGAGGTCTTCTGTTTGAATGATACATGCCTGTGTTTAGAACCACGAAGACATATGTACACCTTAATGCATCATAACGACAAATTGACAGTTGTTGTCCACTCCTTAGAGTACTTCCATTATTGTCAACTGCAATATGTGTCCTTAGAAGTGCTGAATAAAAAATGTTTGGAACTTGCCTAGCGAAACTTTTAATAAGTAATTGCACATCTGTAAGTTCTATTATAAAAGTTCCCTGAAAGTAAGGACAAGATATAGAATAATTGAGAATAAATTGTTTCCATCTTTACCGGTAATGCATCAAAATCTCATCTCCCTCTGAGTTATTTTGCCTTACTTTTAGCATTTCTGTCACATTGCTGAGTTTTACTTGCACTACCTTGCATCTTTCTTATGGGAATCATCATCAGAACTTAAATCCTGAAGATGCAGGGACCTATAATTGTTAAGATGTTGCAACTAAGGGTTTGTCCATGGTGACTGATGCCTGCTGTTTGTGTTGGTACCAGGTCAAGCTATCGGAAAAGCTGTCACACGTACAGTCACTCTGTATTCATGAGATGATAGTTCGTGCATTTAAGCACATTATTCAGGCTGTGATCTCTGCTGTGGGTAATAGACAGAGAATGGCTGTCTCAATAGCTGCTGCACTGAATCTGATGCTTGGAGTTCCTGAAAATGATGGATTAAATAAGTCTCATAATGTCCATCCCCTTGTGTGGAGATGGCTGGAGTTGTTCTTGATGAAGCGATATGAGTGGGACCTTAACGGCTTAAACTTCAAAGACATCAGGAAATTTGCAATTCTACGGGGGTTGTGTCACAAGGTATTTGATACTCATCCATGAATTTCAAAATTCTTAAGTGTCTGGAATTATCTATGAATACTGTGGATCTGTAGTTCTGTAACTTATAAAATCTTATAATTTTGCCCATTCTGTAACTTGATTTAGGACACATCTAATTTCAATCGAGAAAATACTGTTTATTCATATGGAGAGTATTGCTGTTATCCGAGAACAGGTGCATCTCTCTTTGAGATGATTTATGCAGAAGTTTTATCTTGGTGGAAATCTGCAGATACATTGGAATGTTTGACTCAACTTGGAATAATTAGAACTGAAAAATACTTTTTATAGTTCACAAACAGCATGTTGCTTGTGCCAAGAATTCATAGCCCATAAATTTTGTAGCCATCAATGAAACACTAACACTCAATTGATTTTCATCTCTTGTTTCCTAATACTGGTTTTAGGTGGGTATTGAGTTGGTTTCAAGGGATTTTGACATGGATTCTCCAAGCCCATTCCGAAAAATAGATGTTATCAGCCTGGTGCCCGTGCATAAGGTACCAAACTATGAAACGAAGGATGGAACAAGTTCTTTCTCCTTCTCTCTGAAATGGTGGAGTTTGTTTGTATCTTCTTTTGAATTGTTTTTTATAATTCTTTGCAGCAAGCGGCATGCTCGTCTGCCGACGGAAGACAGCTCCTGGAATCATCAAAAACAGCTTTAGATAAGGGAAAACTTGAAGATGCAGTCACCTATGGGACCAAGGTACTACTTAAATATATCCTTCTTCTATGTAATCTGTTAGTAAGGTATTCCAGCAACTACACAGATGGCAGTTATTCAGCTTGGGTATGGATAATTGATATCCATATCCAAATCCATGCTTATCCTATATCCATACTCAAATTCATGTCCGGATTTAAAGGCTGGATATAGATATGGGTATATATTGAGCAAATGATACATAACATAGTAATATAGTTAAAAAATATATATATATTTTTTATTAACAATTTTTTAAAAGCAAATTTTTAATTACTGATTAATTTTATTCAGTATAATTTTAAATACTTTTAATTAATAAATTTATTTAATTTAATTCAAATCTTAAATATCAAAATTTTAAAAATATGATATTATATTTTCGATTAAAGAAATAATAAAAAATAAGTTGCTGCCTGTTTCAGATCCACTGTTGCCAGCGACTGAAAGTTGCTGAAACTATGTCTTCACCCTTTCTTATTTTGTATTTGTTATCTGGTTTACCTTTGTGATGTTTGAAGGCCCTTGCTAAGCTGGTAGCAGTTTGCGGTCCCTACCATCGAATGACTGCAGGCGCTTACAGCCTCCTTGCTGTAGTATTATATCACACTGGAGACTTCAATCAGGTTTGTTGGATATCCATTTTGTTTTAATCTTGCTGGGGCATCATCCATGACACCAATATTTTTGTTTCATTGCCAAATCTTTTCAGACCATTCTAAAGAAGCACTTAATTCATTTTTACTGGGCTTCAGCTTGTAGACGCTAAACTGAAAAATTTTTAGTGTTTGATTTATCGATAATAAAAGCTTTCAAGACAATGCTGAATCGATATTCAACGTTCTTTTCTGTTATTCAGGCTACGATTTATCAGCAGAAAGCCTTGGATATCAATGAAAGAGAACTAGGACTTGATCATCCGGATACCATGAAGAGTTATGGGGATCTTGCTGTATTCTATTATAGGCTTCAGCACACAGAGCTAGCTCTCAAGTATGTTTTATTCTTGCATAAAGCATATCAACCTCTAGCTTTAGGTAATATTACCAGGCTCTGCTTTGGTCCATACCTTTAAAGGTTCCAATAGGAAGTGCAAAGTTAATGTTTATCCCACTGGCTAGTGAAAAATTTGTAGGAGTGGATTTTATTCGTAATATAAGGATGGTCCTCACTGTAGCTGTTATTTTTCATAATTTTGTGTCTTATACCTACATGTTTCAGCCTGCTATCTGGATA
Organism: Aegle marmelos; assembly: GCA_030449875.1. Classification (NCBI taxonomy): domain Eukaryota; kingdom Viridiplantae; phylum Streptophyta; class Magnoliopsida; order Sapindales; family Rutaceae; genus Aegle; species Aegle marmelos. The sequence continues at coordinate 2,943,755 of JASUUL010000115.1, forward strand.
TAGGAGTTTCTCACTATAATGGTGTGCCAAATCACATTGGTTGTGTTATCCAAGCTGATATTGTACATAGTGGCTGTTAGAATAACTGGAACTGCCATTCATGTTGTATCAACCAATTCTGTGGACTTTCAAAGTCACTTGGTTAAGGGACTATAATGGTGTACCATTCATGTTGTGTTTTGTTTCCTTTAATTAACATCCAATCTTATCTTTGCTGATACCTTTCTTTTCTAAAATGTCCTTTTTATGTCTTCTTTGTCGATGTTGAGGATTATACCTTTTTTTATCTATTATGTTGGCTTCTCTTTGTTCTGAAGGTCTAACCTTGTTGTTGATCAGGTATGTAAAGCGTGCTCTGTACCTTCTACATCTGACTTGTGGCCCATCTCATCCAAACACTGCTGCAACATACATCAATGTGGCTATGATGGAGGAAGGACTTGGGAACGTGCATGTTGCCCTCAGATATCTCCATAAAGCTCTGAAGTGTAACCAAAGGTTACTCGGTCCAGATCATATTCAGGTGCTGTTTTGTTGATTTTTTTTTTTTTCTTCTTACCAGTTTCAGCCAATTTCTCAAATGTTATACCATCTATAATATACAAAAAATTTCACCCTATTGTTTCATGTTCAAATTGTCAATCTAGATCTGACATATTGGATCACATTTTAAAATAATATGCTGCAAAAACAAATCAATGCTCATGTTATATGCTTAACTGTTGAAGTTGGTAGGTAATTTTACAGTTCCGGTAGTGCTGTTAGAGCTGATAATGCAGATTCTTTTAGTTACAAATAAATGACTGATAAAAATTTTCATTTGACATTTCTTTGTTTTGGAAGTTTGTTTATAGCTTTAAAGAATATTCTGTTTCTGTGATGCTTTCCAGACAGCGGCAAGTTACCATGCCATAGCAATTGCGCTCTCATTGATGGAGGCGTATCCTTTGAGTGTTCAGCACGAACAAACAACCTTGCAGATTCTTCGGGCCAAGTTGGGCCCAGATGATCTGCGTACACAGGTATTTTATGTATCAAGTTAGTTGTGCTCAATTCTTTAATTATTATTATTATTTTTTTGGGTTACGTATGTTTGTTGTTTTGAGATATCTGAGAATACTTCTTGGTCATCATTCGTGACTGCTAGACAATTCAAACTGCCTAAAATTTAGTCAATGTGGTGCTGGTAATACCTTTTTGTTGGCAGTGGATGTTGCTATAAACCGAGAGTTGGTACTTTTACCTAATAATTTGAAATTATGAGTTCTAACTTCAAATCACGATGCTTATACATTTATGTAATCTTCTTGTGTGGATGGTTGGAGCTGGGATTTCTGTGTGGGGAGGTTAGCTTTTGATAATTGATATGTAGTCATAAGCTTTATGAAAATGCTTCAGGATGCTGCTGCTTGGCTTGAGTACTTTGAGTCCAAGGCTTTTGAACAGCAAGAAGCTGCACGAAATGGTACTAGGAAGCCTGATGCTTCCATAGCCAGCAAAGGCCATCTGAGGTAATTTCTATATTACCATCCATAATATGGACCCTTGTGCAACTGAATTGATTATTGAACTCTTGACGTTCAGGATTTGGCGCATTTTTTTTTTCAAATTGAAATATCCATACCCTTTCGCTAATAGCTAATCTTTTAACTATACCAGTGTATCGGATTTACTTGACTACATTAATCCAAGTCATGATGCCAAGGGCAGAGATGTCTCGATTTTGAAGAGGAAGAGCTACGTTACAAAGGTATGTTGGTAAAAAATATATTTAGGTGATAAGAGAAAGAGACAAATTGTCCTATTGCTGTTCTTGTTGTAGTTGAGAGTGGAGAAACTTCCTTGATCTGAATCTGTTAGTTAAAAACATTGATAATGCCAAGGGGACGGATGTGTCAACATTGACACAAGACTGAACAAGAATTAAGTATCCCACCTTGAAAGTACACTCACAAGATTCAAAGTGTCAACGAGGCTCCGTAGTCCAAAGAAATGATACGCAAGTGAGCCTGCACAGAGGCTTTAATTAAAAGTTGCAACACATCATCCCTTAAGGTCTAATCATGGTATTTGGTGGGACACCAGACTGGAAATGGGCGAGTAAGAACCGACCAGGAACCAGCATGAGACAGAACACTTTGTCATTTTAGACAAAGCAAAGTCAATAGGCAGCCCCTCATGGTGTGGCTAACATGCATTGTCCCTGAGTTTTGTGTGTGTGTGCGTGTGTGTGTGTTTGTGTATGTTCAACTCCTTGTTCTTCTGTACTGGACCTGATTGTATTTCTAAATTTTCCATTATAGGCGAAGGGAAAATTCTACCAAGACAACAATTTAACAAGCCCTGATGGATCTTCCAAAGAAGTTCTGAGAGAAAGTTCAGATGAAGAGACACATGCACCTGAACCAGAAAGTGACACGAATGTCAGTCAGGGGAGCTCTATGTCATTTCAGGAGCAGGAGCCTGCTGTAGAGGAGTCGGCAGTTGGAAAACCAAACGTCACAGAAGAAATTTCATCTGCAATACATGAGGAAGGAGATGATGGATGGCAACCGGTTCAAAGGCTGAGATCAGCTGGTTCATATGGGCGGCGGCTAAAACAGCGGCGGGCAACAATTGGCAAGGTTCATAGCTATCAGAAAAGGAATGTGGATACAGTTATTGACTACTCTTCAGCCAAGAATAGTCATCACAGTAGTAGGTATTACCTCCTAAAGAAATGGGCAGTATCTCATGGAAGTCCTGCAGATCACCACCCTGTGACTACCTTCCAAAGTACCAAATTTGGGAGGAGAGTAGTCAAGGCTGTAGCATACCGGGTAAAGTCCATGCCTTCTTCTACTAAAACTGGAACAGTAGAAGCCTCTATAAATGGTAGTGAGCCTTCAAGTTCTACAGAATCCATTCCTGCTTCTGCACCAAATGATACCAGCTCAGTGAAGAACTCAATAATCAGTCTTGGAAAATCTCCTTCTTACAAGGAAGTAGCAGTTGCCCCTCCAGGTACTATTGCAATGTTGCAAGTCAGGGTTCCACAAAGTGATATTCCAGATAATCAGGAATTTAGTTCTGAAAAACCCGAAGATGGAGCGATGGAAGAAAAAGAAAACGTTGAGACCAATGTGACAGTGGTAGAAAAAATACATGAAGAGAAAAGGAATTCTGTATTGGATGCTACAGATAACTTAAAAGAAGAAACTGGGGTTCATCAGAACAGGGAAGAAACTCATGTATCTGATGGATTGGAAGATAACCCATCTGTAGTGGTGTCTGAGAGTGTGCGAGGACTTGGATCTGTTGTTGACATACATAAAGTGGTTCAGGATGGCATATTAATTAATGATATGGCCGACTCAATTGATTCTCCGACAAGTGAATTTTATGAGAAGGATTCATCTAGAAGTTTTGAATCCCATGATAACACAAACTCAACACCACAAGTAGCAGATGATTTGAAGGACAAACCCCCAGGTGACCCTCGGGGATTACCTAATAGGAAGTTGTCTGCATCTGCAGCACCATTCAACCCATCACCAGCTGTTGCACGTGCTTCAACAGTTGCCATTAATATGACTTTGCCTCCTAGTCCTGGTGCAGTTACAGCCGTTCCACCTTGGCCTGTAAACATGACTCTTCATCCAAGGCCTGCTACTGTCTTACCTACAGTTAAACCAATGTGCTCATCTCCGCACCAGCCATACCCCTCACCTCCTCCAACTCCCAACATGATGCAGCCATTGCCGTTTATGTACCCTCCCTACACTCAACCCCAAGCAGTACCAACCAGTACATTTCCCGTGACTACCAGTGCCTTCTATCATAATCATTTCTCATGGCAATGCAATGTGAACCCCAATGTACCAGAATTCATTCCGGGGCCCTTTTTGCCTGGCTACCATCTAATGGAGTTTTCTGTCTCCCCACCTGTTGTTGAGCCAATTCAGGATCCCCTTATCCAGTCGAAAGCAGAGTCTGGCAACCTTACCAGTTCATGTTCAGCATCGATACTGCCAGAGAACATTGATGCTTCAGGAGATGCTGAGAAAGAAGTGGATCTTCTAGCATCTAAATCAATGGATAATGCAAATGAAGTAGCTGGAATTGATCAGGAAAGTGTCAAGGAAAATGGTCATTTAAATTTGTGCAGGACTGAAAATGCTGGGAGTGAACCTGTTCACTTTAACAGCCCAAACCAAAGCTTGAGAAGAAATGTTGAAAGGGAAATCGAAGGTGAGAAAACCTTCAGCATCTTGGTAAGAGGAAGAAGAAACAGAAAGCAGACTTTGAGAATGCCAATTAGTCTTCTCAGTCGGCCATATGGCTCTCAGTCCTTCAAAGTTATATATAACAGGGTAATCAGAGGGAGTGAAGCTCCAAAATCTTTCAGCTTTTCTTCGACTGGAGATTCTACAGCTACTGCTGTATAAATTAGGATTCGCTTTTTTACCATGCTAAGAAGTTACAAGCTTTCGTTCTGTCATATAGAAAGGGAGATTGAATAATTTGTCGTTTTCTTCTTCTGGCTCTCATTGATCACAAATTGCCTTGCCTCATCAGTTTTTTGACCAGAACACAATCAGAAAGAATGCCAGGTTGGTTCAAAACGAAAGCATACATTATTCCATGCATGGTAATTCTCAAATCTAAACATTCTCACCAGCGATGCATTAGGAATAGTATATTGTGAATAAAATTTGTTTCTAAAGCTTGCATACTGACATCATGCAGATAATCTGCTGTTGACAGTATCTGTAGGGATGAAAGTGATGGGGGGCAAAGGCAATATTTTTATGGATCAGGTATTGTCTCATCCTTATCTGACACTGATTCAAGGAGTGCAAGCCACCATTTTGTCCTGGTTCTTATCTTTGGTGGATCGTATTTTCTTTGTTAGCTAATCCATAAAATCATTTAATCAGTAAAGTTTCAAGACATGTCTCTGGGTCCATGCATGCATCTTTAAGGAAACTACAATATCTTCGTTCACATCCTCTTTTTATTCAGTGGCTATCTTAAATGACCGACTTAACTTAAGTCATAAGTAACTTTACTATATTGGCTCATCTGACCTTTTTTTTTTTTTTTTTTACCTCCCCTCTTCGCTTGATAATCAGGTTTGCAGTAGGAAGATTCCAAAGATTTACTCTGAGGACTTGATAGATATTAACGTTTGCTTGATTTGGAAGTTTATGATAGCATTACTTGAGCAACCCATAGATGTTTTTCAAAGTGACAATTTTGGTTCCATATTATGGTTAGGAAATTTTGATATCTTGGATTACAGAATTTAATGACATTTGAGTTTTCTGGTTTCTTATAGTAAAAAACTTCAGTAATTAATTTGATTTAATTGTACACGACTCATTTTTTCAGTTAATTGGCATGACAACTTGTACAGCACCAGCAATTTATTCCACATGTATCTTTGTCATCTTGTAAATGCCATGCGGGAGTCATTTAGTTGAGATGAAAAATCACTTGTCTTTAAAACAAGAGATATATGGTTCGAACCTGCTCAGCTCACGAGTGTGAAGGATATTATATTAACTTAAGGCGAGATAATTAAAAAAAAAAAAAATCCGGTAGATGCCTTTTATGATCTATATAATCCAATCAATAACAACGGGTTTGCGTTGGGTTACAAAACGCAAAGAACGACTGTAGATAGATCGTATAGGTAGATGATCATGAGCGCAATGTACAGTTTCATACTATCAACAAACTCGATTTATCCTACCAAGCAACCCCCAAAAAAGAAAAAGACACTTTACAAATAGCTTACATTTTCTCCGTGGGAATGGCAAATAAAATTTATCACAACAAAGGAAGTTCTCCACTCGTACTACATTCAAGAAGGGAGCTAAATCCTGAAAACTGTCGAGCTCGGGAAACAATTATCCAGCATCTTCTTGAGTCCATACAGCCATATCCCTTGGGTTGTTTGCGCTTTGGCATCTTGGCCTTTAATCATTTCTCAAGACTCAAAAAATTCATCGGTCAAGCTCCCCAGACAAATCTGAATTAAGACACAATTGAGAAACACAGACCTCTAATCAGATTTCTTCAACATTTCTCATTGTACTGGATTCATTTGGAATGTTGGAGGTGCAGTAGTCTTATCTGATCTTTTCTTCATCCACGATAATGTTTCTAAAACTATCACTGCAAGTAAAACTACAGCAAGCAAAAATCCATAGCCTATCTTCCATTCATTCCCTGCATATCCAATTTGGATTCCCAACACTATGTTCACAGCTCCAAAGAAGAGTGCAAGCCTGCCAAACCAGTGGTGGTACCAATTCCAGAACCTGCGAAACTTGGAATCCTTGCTGGGTCGGAGAAAGAACGCCAAAATCTGAAATGAGGTAAGAACTCAAATTAAATTTCTTTGCACATGTCAAAATTATGTTTTGCTACGTAAACAAGAACGTTAGCAAACCTGAAGTATGCTAAGCGCAAGAATGAAGATTCCTATGCCTCTGTGTGCTGAAATGTTAGCATTCTTGACATTTAATTTATTATAAAGCTGAATCCCAAGAAGTGCTGTGGCTAGCCCAAAGATAAATCCCACAAGCTGAATAATCGCATGAAGATAATACCATAAAGGATCTTTATGCTTGAAATATCTCGGAACAATTGCCCCAACTGGAAGAATCATACCCCATCCAATCATACCTAATGCCCCGTGATTCTTCTTCTCTCTAGAACTTACATATAAAACTGATGAAGAACCTGGAAAAAGAGTAGGGTTCTTATCAGTCGGTCCAAATTTCAACTAGGTACTGTTTAAGCCAAAAAAATCTTACTGAACAAATAAACAATCTCAAAAACAGTTACAAATGGATCTGAACAAACCTCCAGAAAAATCAAACATGATGGTTCTTTTGTCTACATGATGGGTTAGGTGAAAGTGCTTTGGATATCTACTTCCAAAAGCCAATATAAGGGGTTGCTGACGAAGATGATTTTCAAACTTCAGTTGAAATGCCATGTAAATCATGGCTCCATGAATTGCAACAACTGGAGGAACATTTGCAAGTGGCAATTCACCCTTGTCATGTATAACTTGTGATGATCGGGTACCTTGCAAATAATATTGCTTGATTCTTGGCTGGCCTTTTTTATTGAACCATCCCACCATAGCACTTGAGCCGGCCATCATTCCATCTTTTGAAAATCCCATGCCTACCCATCCAGTGGTATATATAGCCGATAAAATTATAGTCATTACACGATCATCTCTTTGCACATACTGCAACAGAGAATGTTGGTTAATGAGTGTCATCAAGAATCAAATGTTTATGCCTAAATATACACATGTGATGATGCTATGATGATGATTAATTAGATGAAACTCACCCTCAAAATGAAGGTGTTCCAAATAGGCTTGCAGATAAAGCCAGATATATTACCATATGGTGGAGGAAGAAAACCTCGTACATCTATATTACAGAGCCGTGAAATTTCGACGCCACTGTAGCCACCACTGCCACCAATGTCAGCATTCTCACCTTGAGGTAATACACTACCACTATCGTCTCTATTGATCCCCACACCAGTAGCATCTTTATTATCAGCCACTGCCAAAATGTTTGCTCGCAAGGTCAGGCTGAAAAGGTATAAGATGACAAGAATCCTTGAATCCGGAACTGGGAATTTTGAATTTGCCATTTCAATCTGAGATTACTAACATTTGGCGATTCAGCAAAATGGATATGACTAGGTAAAGAAATTGTCAAAGTAAAGACATTGAGGTGGTTAGGATGTTTCAGTTTCTTGAAAATGAAGGCTGCATTATGATTGTTGGTGATGGTAGTTGGAAACCCGCCCAAATCTTGCAATCATACCATTTTTCAGATCACATACAATTTATTTAGCCTTGTAATCTAAGCAAGCAACAAGTCATATCATAAAGATTAAGAGGGAATGTAAGAATCAATATTGGCAAGAATCACCACTGATAGCAGGAATTTTACATTTATTAAGAATACCTAATTTTGGATTCGATGGAGCATCAAATCAGGTTTCAAAGAATTTAAGCATTTTCACAATGTTTGCATCCCAAGTTACCGTAGCCTTCATCTTTTGACAGCTCAACCGCAAAAGAATCTAAAAAAATAAATAGCGGGAAATAAAATACAGAAATCGCATTTAAAGTCATATGACTATGAGAGCTTAATATCTTTCAGAAAATTAATCTGCGGGATTGCTGATTGAAAGAAACAAAGGAGAATTTTTCACAAAAATTAAAAGACTATTTCAGAAAATTTCCAAGTCAGTTCTGAGAATTCATGCATTCAAGTTTGGCATAAATGCAATCAGATCAAGGAAACTATAGTTTATAACCAGCCCCATTTCTTTTTACATTCATTGATTCGAATCATAAAACAACAAACTAATTAAATGTCTTCCGGTCATTATGTTAACAATCATCTCATTTCACATAATAGTTCCCCATAATAAACCCCGCCTCAGGGAACACCAAACAAATAATAAGAAACACTCAATCAACTGTTCCATAATTCCTCTCACTGTACATTGCAACAAGCAGTATCATCACAACGTGAAGATGAGGTATCAGTTTTACTGGGATCAAACTCGAAAGAAGTTTTTCAGTCATATGAGCAGAGAGCCTTGTGGATAGGCAAATGCATATTAAGAGTAATTAATGTCGGTCAGTAAATCAGCGGAGTCCCTGATTCAAGGTTTACTGCTGCACAATTCATGAAGTGAGATCCCAATCCTGGTCCCTGTAGCTTGTTTCAACTTGTATCAGCAGTACAACAATATTTGCTATTGGAGAAGCATCCAGCTTAATCTCTATCTGAAAGAATGAGCAGTCATCTTCTCAAGCATATTCAGGCACCCTAAATACATGTTCCTCACCGCTCTCCTCATCAACTTTAACAACCCAATTGCTCTTAAAAGTTTTCCTCTTGACATCAAGCCGATCAATCCTCCTTGCCTTTGGAGAACTCGATCTAATCTTCTCAATGTCATTAGTCTTACCAATCATGGTAATTTCCATGGCGCTCCCAATCGGATGCTTCATGAACCTCACTTCAACTCTCTCCAATCCTTTAACCGTGCCTTCCAGTCCTCTTTTTTCACTCACCAAATTGTTCGCAACCACTACTGATCTTTCCGGATTAACATATAGCAACTTCAGCAGTCTTTCGTAGTCATCATTCTTGCAATCTACCAAAGAGAAATCGATATTCCCGTAGTGCGATAACAATTCTGCGGGGTCTCCAGTTTTGAGTTCCACGATGTCTTTAAGACCGGAGTCTTTGATTACTATCTTTGATTCGGCAAGAACTTGCTCTGGGAGAATACAAACAAGTCTGCCTCCAGTTTGTCTTGCAGCTGCTGCTAGGGCTAAAGTTGATGGTGACACCCCCGGTGAGACCTCTACTATGAGCTTTCATTTCGTGCCAGCTGCTAAGGCTGATCTGAATTCATTGCTTTCTGGCTCTTGTGTTCTCCAAGAATCACATCGTGTCTTATGATCACCACACTGTAAACATACAATTAACCAAGCTAAGACAAGAAATGCATGCACTGTTATACTCCAATTAGAAAATTTTATCATCCATACAATAATTTTGAAAAAAAAAATGTTAATTACAAGAAGGGTGTGACTAAGTTATACAATCATTTAACGAGTCTAACAACTCGTGAGTTCGTTTGACAATTGAACTATCTTCTATTTATTCAAAATAATTTTTAAGTTGACATAAATTACATTATTCTGTAAACGCGCGTACGGATTTTATTATAAAATCCTAAATCATGAAAAAAAAAACAAAATTATTTTTTAAAGAACTTGATTGAAATCTCATCATAATGTAGAAAAAGAAAGAAGCATACCAGTTTAAGGGTATCAAGAAAAGCTTTTGTAGCCGATGTAGCTGACCATTCCATCCTTAAAAGGATCAAAATATTTAATAACTTAATTAATAAATTGAAGAATGAACACGACAATCAATGTCTTAACTAAGACCAGTTAATGCTGTGCTGGGTTTCCACCTCCTCTTCCAGAATTTTTTTAAAAATTTTTTAATGTTGTTATCTTTTATTATTACTATTTTTTTTTCTTTGGAAGACAAAGGGTGGTTGCAAACGCACCTTCCAAGTTTTAATTATGGAGAAAATGTTGGTGGTTAAATATGAACCATTTTTCTGTGTTGTCACCAAATAATAATTAGCACAGTCGTCAAAATTATGTGGCCCCCCTGTAACAGCGGGAACTAACACATCTAAGCAGTAGAATTTTACTTAGTAATTATTCATAGTAATAACAAAACCGCGTGTAAAACAAGTAATATAATATTTCATTGCAAGGCTAGCCTTGCAGGCTTGTTACCTGTAGCATAAAATAAACTTTCAGCTAATTGCTGGAGTGAGTGAACTGCCATGTCTGTGTAATTATAAATAAAATTGAAATTTGCATAAAGATAAATTAATTGTTTAAATAAATATTTCGAATAACTACCGTCGCATTGTAATTGAAATTACGGAGTCAATACAAATTGTGGAGTAACAGAACAAGTTATGGACTCTACACAAAATACACAGCCAGATAACCGAATATTTTTATTCAAATCACAGGCGTCAAGAACTTGAGATATGAGGATAATAAGAAGAGCACGTAAACCATAAGCGAACGATCAAAATGCCACCATTGTGCCGGTATATACGTGTGTGTATAAAATTATTGTTTGACGTGGCCGAGCACCCGCACGACATTGGGAAATCATTTGACAACAGTAAAAAAATTTAATTTTACATTTTAAAAAAATACGTATATTCGCACTAAAAAAAAAACTATGTATACACACGCACACACGAAACTTCCCTATTGCAGATATCTAAATGTAGATTTCGTCTGAATTCGTTATTACAGCTTATTTCTGTTTAACTATAATGTTGTATGCTATAGTAGCGAGTCCGGTCGATTTAAGCGTCCGTACCTAAGACTTTCAAGCATACATATATATAGAACTCTCAGATTAATTGCCTAAAAAGCTTAATATGTTTATTTTCCTTGACGTTCATGTAATCCTGAAGCTAAAACGGCATCCTTGATGAGTTTGAGTGACTCCGCTATATCTTCACATAACTGGTGAGGATTACGTATGGTGCCTTCATCGATTCTTACAGCATTCATAGCATTCTTCACCAACTTGATGTCATCCAAACTAACAGTTCGATGAAGAATTCTCCTAGGAGTAAATTCCACGCCGGCTGGACCTTTAAAAGGATTTTCACTATCCTTCAAGAAGAATGCAGTAGCCATAAACATGAAAATATCCACCGCAGAATTCCAAACCAGCGGAAGTAGCGACCAAAATGCCTCTAAAACTTTCCAAAACCCTCCATAACACCCCTTGTCTTGCTGCTTCTTGTCCTTATTGTTGACTGGAATTTTAGGCAAGGCTTCGGGGTCATTGATTTGTCGAGTGCAAGCAAGGAGAAGGGACATAAGAGAAGGGCCATCGCCAAGAGAGTGATGGATTCTGAAAATGCCAACCGCTTCAGATTCTGAAGAGGTCTTGAGGTAGAGGAGATGGAGGTCCCAATGGGGTTGTGATTTGTCAATCCTGGTTTTGCTTAGATGGTACACCCAATCTTCTACAAATTCCTATGCTGACTTCATATCCGTGTTTGGATCCACCTCTGGAACTATTACATGCTTTCCTATTTCTACTTCTGTGGCCACCCATCTCATCATCTCTCGTCACCTACCTGTGCAACTGTTTGTCAATTTCAAATTTTATTTTATATAAATAAAAATTGAAGGAAATGTGCGGCAGGCAGAATTCGTTGAATGGATGATTTATTTATTACCAGCTGATTAATTAGTATTTGGGTAATAATGTCCGACTCCCTAACTTCGTTAGGCTTTATCAATTAAACATGTGGTTTTAATTTGTTCGTTTGTATCGACAACTCTGTACTTTGGTAGATCCTTCCAGACGGTGAAGATTAGTTTTATAATCATAATATTATGTATATATAGTTTTTTTTTGGTAATCGAGTCATTTCTAAGCAACTTTATCGTTGATCACTCGGATCTAAATTTTAGAGAGATTAAAAACTAAATAATAAATTTCAGCTTTACTTTCCCGCCTACTTCTTAAAATATATATGCGCATATACATATGGTGTTTAAAAAGAAAGAAAAATGAGTAATGACCTATTCCATACGAATGAAAAAATTATATCTTGATTTAATAGAAACGTGACAATTAAGGGATATAGATATTATTATCCCCATGTCCTATGCAGGTCCTTGGCCTGGATTTTATTTGGGTCGTTTAATTCAGTTTACGATAAACCTCATCCACAAAAAAAAAAAAAAGCAGTTTTACGATAAACACGTGGCAAGCATGCAAGCCCTTGGTTCATAACCATGAGCATGACCAATTGACCACGACTGTCTCTGTCGAAGTAAAAGTTTCTGTTGCTCTCTGACACGCTTTAGATTTTCAGTAATTAAAGATCAACAACAAGAACTAGAGATCAAAGAGCTAAAAGAATTCAAATATGTTATTGGCTAGCTGGAGCAAAAAGTTTATTGAATTAATAATATATGAACAAGGGCTCATTCTATATATATGGAAATCAATCAATATAACCCCCAGAACCAGAAGAATTAATGATGAACTAATATATTACCTGCAAACCAGAGAACCGGGGGTGCTTAAGCAAGGTGTGCACAAGGAACAGCCTTAATCAAGCCTTAATCACTTGAGGGCAAATTCGAGTCTTGCACCCCATGATTGCTATGATGTACACGTTAAAGCTTGGCTCATGGAACAGCCGAGCAGCTGGGCTCAATGGCTCTTCTTCTCTTGTGACCATCTCCATCTCCTTGCCCTCGTTCTTCTTGCGTGCTTTCTTGTTTCAATTGGTTTTAGAAATTGCCTTCTCCATCTCAGATCCACACGGCCACCTTTTCGTCAGACTCCATTATTTCATTTCCAAGCTCTAAATTAATTACCTTGGCTGGATATGTGTGTGTGTGTGTGTGTGGACACTAGAGAAAGAGAGAATTTTAACAAATGCATGTAACTTGAAAATTATGCTTTAATAAATTCAAGTTGTTTCAGATGTTTAGCGTGCTGACAGAATTATTTTGTCTTTTTTATGGAGATAGTAGATACCAATAAATGAGCAATCCATTCTCCACTAAACTACAACAATTGCGTACCATCTGTATTTGAAATTTGAAACTATTCGAACTTTCACATTTGAGCCCGCATTGCATGCGCATTTTATTGCACGTACATTTGAAAGCAGCGAGGTGGCTTCACCTTGAAGATACAGGTGATAATAACATCAAGGAGAGATGGATCATGTTGCATCATTCATGCGCTAGCTAGCTCTATCTTATCCCGAACGTAAGCATGCTAATTAATTAGGATACCTATTTTTTAAAAAAAAAAAAGGAAGAAGAAGAAAGAAAAATTAAATAGGACACCATAAAAGAGAGACGAAGGATTGCATCATTCATAGTCTGAGCTTACATTGCATCTTGATTATAATTAGCACACCGATGCATTGTTAATTCTTCTTCTCATGCTTAAGCTTGCTCACCATCTTGATTAGTCACCTAATGATCAAGCTAGAATTTAGGATATGGGAATACCATAAATGAAACAAAGATTGCACGCAATTGCATCATTATTAATTTCTTATTCTTCTTAATTAATTAGCATACCTTCAAAGATGAACCTGGCATAGTCTACTCGATATTATCTTGATTAATCAGCGGCAGCCTATCATCTAGCTAGGCTTTGAAAAACTAATGAAAGTAATAAAAAAAATGAATGCAAATTAAAGGGATATTCTTAGCTTACTTTCAAAATGAAATGAATCACAATAGAGCATTTTGAAAGTAAACTAACCTCACCAACGCCCACTTCTTAATTAAGTTATTTATTTACATATATTTTCCTTTCTCTCTCTCTCTCTCTAAATTGTTTGAGCCAATAACTTCGTAAATAAATTTGAAATTTTGTTGTTAATTACAATTTAGCAGAAACTTGAGCCCTTGCAGCTATCTTGTTGATGCGGCGAATTTGTTTTCAAATGGAAATTGAAGAGATGAACCGACAGCATATTTTAAATCAAAACAAAGTTTGGTTCCTTGACTGATTAAGGTTGATGGTGGAGGAGCTGTACTCAAAACCACGGACTGGAACCCACTTTATGAACTCCAAATGCAGTATATTTCAATCTAACATTATCAACGCAGATCCTTAATAATCAAAATTTTAACAACCGGACAACAAGATTCAAGAAACCAATGGACCAGGTTCTTATGGTCAATCACATTCTTAAAACCATTCTAACAGATATTTTCTTATTAAAATTGTCGAGACTTTTTGTTTTGGATGTAAAAGAGAAAAAAAAAGAAAAAAAGAAAAAACCTTTGAGGTCATGAAGATAAGTGATTATATGATGGTGAAGTTTAGAGAGAGAGAAGAAAAGAAAAGAAAATTGAAATCTAATTTTCAACGAAGAGTAATTTTGAGAATAATGGATGTAATCAAAAAGTAGGAGTCAATGAAATAAATTGAATGATTCAAATATCATTACTCTTAATCAAGACTTTCAAAGATATTGAACAATTCTTTATTAGCCAAGAGCACTCATCATCTAAAATAAAATCAATCATTTAAATAGCATTTTCAAAAGCAAATATTTACCGACCGCTTGATGTTTTGCACTTAACTAAACATGTACAAAATTTATTTTTCTCTTGCAATTATCTATCTGAACTTTACAAAGTGTGTAAAAATTTTACATTGAGATCGTTAGAAGATTCAACAAAATCTTTACAAAATAACTATTTACCTTGAATGTAAAGAATATTTAATCCTAGTTAAATAAAAAAAGATATATTTTATAGTTGTTGGGAGCAATAACAACTATAAACTAGCAATATAAGCTCATCAAATTTGTTAATATAAAGATATAAAATCACGGAAATAAGCATCTTAATTAATTTATAACTCATTTTATAATATAAGTCAAGAACCCTACACATACAATCCATCTTGAATAACATATTTTACACAATATTAATAAATTTTCAACAAAAATAGTTATTGTTATCCAAAATATGTTCAAAATAACCATAAAGCTAGTTAGTTCCCATTAATAAAAAATAACAACATAAAATCAATTATAGGAAACATGGATTTTACAAAATGTTTCTAGCAAAACCAAAGTAATAATTGATAACTAATCTCTTTTATTTTCAATGGAAAGATAGTCAATTTATCAGTATTCTATTAATTCCTCTAATTGTGTTAACAGAAGAGGGAACAAGTAATATAATTTGTAAAATTTTGGGTGAAAAGTTACAAAAGAAAAGACTTTTACTATATTTGTGATAAAAATATAAAATATAAAATATTTTTTATTATGTGAAGTTCCGATAACGTTAACAGAAAAGTGAGAGAATAATACATTGTGTGAACTAAAAAAAATTACCTACTTTCAAATATACAAAACAATGGAGGTGCGGGGAATCGAACCCCGTGCCTCTCGCATGCGAAGCGAGCGCTCTACCATATGAGCTACACCCCCAGGCACGTGAATAAGACCTAGTACTTTTATTAAAATTAAAATTAACATTGGCGGTTTAAGCAATTTTTCAATTTCCCGAAAACCTTCTTCTTAGCAGGTAGCCAATGCCGCGATTAACACCGTACGCACACGTCGCACTTTGAGTGTGAGCTCGCCAACGGAAGGATCTAGCATTTGTCTCTTTTTCATTTTTGAATTGAGAGTGGTCAACAATAATTTCTGAGAAAATAATGCAACGCCGTAAAATTGCTTCATCTTTTTTTACCGTTCAGATTCGATGCTCCAATAGATGAGTAGTTGTTACATGTTAAAGAGTCTATGGTATCACTCGCTTGGACTTTTTTAGTAATGGTACTTGTAATCTGATTATTAAAGGATTTGACCTGCTTTGATGGGATATTCTTGGCACGTGCTTTATATGCATATCTGCGGAGAACTGTAACACAATTTTGTTTTAGTTATTCGACTATTCCCATCCACTGTTTTTTTAGGTGGGGGTGAGGGTGGAAGGAAACTGTTGCTAAAAGTTCTCCATTAAAATCCGGAATTGGCATTTAGAAAGGAAACTGTTGTGACGGATCTGATACAATTAACCAAATATATACTAGCCGAGGAAGCTACAGCGAAGAAATGATGCAACCTTCCCCCAGAGTTTATCTGTGGAATTCAGTACTCATACGTCAGAGCCAAACAAGATGTATTAAATCTTTAGGGGACAAAAAAAAATGCTCCCTCTACTTATCCCAAGCAACCAGCTCAATCTCTGACTGGGCACTTCTGTATAGCTCAAGTCTTTTTGCAAGATTAGTTCGGCGCTGCATGACTGCTGGATCCTCATCCAATAATGAAGACAACTGTTTAATCTGCAGTGAAAAATTACAGAGAAGAGATTTTTAGATTTTAGACATTTTTACTTTAAAAGGAAGAAGAGGGAAAGGGGAACAAGGGGAAGCAGCAGTGTGTGCTCGTCCAGCATAGATTACCCACCTCTTTTTTGCCCAGCTCAGCAAAAAAGTAATCCAGTAAGCTCCGTTTGGCCTCACGTACTTGACAATATACAACTGATTTCGGAATAGAGTGTCTCAAACTTGCACAAACCATGTTGACATACGACAGGACAGTGCTTCCTGTTATTTTCCAGAGAAACAAAACCAAAATGAAACCATTGTTAGCCCAATGCAATTTAAGCAGCGCGAATGCAATCAATCACTCCCGGTGCAAGTAACCCACCAGAACCACACAAACCAAGTAAAAAGCTATGGCCGAGCTCTAATGTGATGCAGTCTCTAGGATAGGTAGGTGTCTTTAAATAGGAAAACCCCCCAAATTTTCATGCATTGGTCAAATCCTTAACAGTTAGATGAAATGAAAAATATGGAAGTAAAATCCCAGTCTAAGTAGACCTGACCCTTTCAACAGACAAAATAACCTAAAAAAGCTCATCAAGACAACACTAAATCTTAACTGTGGCAGAGGCCATAGGATCACCACGACTAAAGGGATTCATTTAATAAATAGGTGTTTTCCAAACTTATTTTCTCAGAATAAAGATTCATTCAATTCAAACTCACCATTCTTACAGGTATTTTTTACTACTTACCAATTCGTCGGAGATATGCGTCACTATATCTATCAAATATTGAATGTGTTGGATTTCCACCCTTCTCAGCATCTTGAGGAAGTTTCCGGAAAAACTCAACAGTCAAGTAACAACACTCCATGTCAACTAGCTGTAGAGTTGCTCTCTTGCTTTCATCCCTCATCCTTTCCAATGACTGAATAGCTGCATTTCCTACTTCCACTCTCAAAGTAGGGTACTGCTTTAATTCCTATATGCAGAATGAATAGATATAGGACCTTAGTTTAAAATGCAAAACTCCCTAGCAAGTGACATAGTTTACACTTCTTAAATAATAATAAATCAGCATATCTCTTTTATGCCTTAGTTTCTTTTTTCCCCTAATTAACATATCAAACTGTGTTTATTAGAATTATTAAACTTTAAAAATGCAAAAAACAGGACTCTTCAGATTTGCATGGTTGAGGACTTGCCACAGTCTCACTAATAGACTTCTGAACCAGCTCCTTCAGTATACCGTGAATCTGTAATCATTCCCAAAACAAGTATCAATCAAACAAATCAGAACTAATGAACAACAGAAAGACAGCATTGTTGCAAGTACTGAGAAAAATGCACAATAAATGCAAACCACATTTCATACTACTCATGGGAAAATAAATGTCCAAGTACTTATGAAAACTTTGACAAGGTTTTCTGTAAAGTATTTTCCAAATAGTGTCTCTTTCCTCACTATTGTCAAATGAGCCAATTAAGATGGAGAAAATTGTACAAACTTTTTACATCAAGAAAACCCAGATTGATGGACTGCAGTGTAATTGCTTAAAAGACAACTCTGACACAAGAAACACAGACTTTGTGTGCAATTTTTCCAAGGATAAAAGTTCAACTCTGAAGGAAAAATCATTTGGGAATGAATACGTCATGTGCTTATCCCTAAATAGCCAAATTCTTTCTCAAATGGTTAGAGAAAAATCATACTATATGGCACACTCACCATATTACATCAATTGTCAAATTATGACTGACATGAAAACGAATGCATACCGCATCAACAGCTGCCTCAGCAGGACCTCTGATGGTTACTAAACAAGATTCAATCAGACGGCGGTATCCTTGTTCTGGAGCTATTAGATGTGGTTGATATCCATCAGCTTCAGTAATTAACTTTCTTACATTGTCCATTGAAAGATGTTTGTCAAATTGCAACCTCTTCAAACCAGCAGGAAGTTGATTGTCAAACACGCCATAGATTTTATCACCACCAGGTCGGCTGCAAACAATGGTAATCATCATTCCCAAAATTTAACTAGTAACATCAATAGGATTAGCATCTATATACCAGATAAGCACAATTTATAAAGGTAAAACACAACATCAGAATACATACACGCCATCAAGATGTTCTTTGAATATTTGTTCAAAAGCACGAGAAATTTCCATTGTTGTGTATAATTTTCCCTGCAATAGAGGAAAAAAGGTAAGATTACAATATCTCACTATGCAAGCTTCCTGCAAACTTATGAAAAAAGAGGAAAAATAGATGGGAAAGCAGAGAAATGATCCAAAATATCATCACCCTGTATCTAAGCACCCAATATCCACTAAAAACATTGATAGGTATTAAACTAAGTCTAGAGAGAAGAGAGGGAACTCAAAAAATGAAAAGCAAAGAATAAAACAAAATGCTTACTCCAGCATCATTAGCAATTGGCTTCCCAAGATGGGTCAGTTCTGCTTCTAATTCAGAAATAGTTTTGCTTATCAGAGACTGAAGGCCAGGGATACGAGACTTGATGACAGTTTCCAAATGCTGAAAAATTAACCATGTTTTGTTTAGTGAATAGTTGAAATGGATCAGTAGAACAACAATCCTCAATTTGTACAGACTGCCACAAACGGGAAATTGAAAAACTTAAGGAGGAAATTAACAATCTAAATGCACAAGAACATAACCATTTTCCAGGTTGTCCAGTTTTCTGTTGGCAAAGATAGTAATCAAATTATTTGACCAATATTAGACATTTCTGTTCATCACACTAACCTCAAAGCCAAGGGTAAGAAACAACAGAACATCATCGCATAAAGTAAAATACGAAAATCCTTCATAGCACAACATGAAAATCCTTACATACCTTAGAAAGCACTTTTCCAAGATACTCAGAACCCATCCTGTCACTGAGATGACCATACTCTGGGCTGTTTTTAAAGTACTCATGCTCTCTACGCCGAGCAGCGATCATATCAACACTTCTATTAATATCGGCTTGAGAGCGATTAACAACACCAATCCAAGGATACCGTAGCTTATATGATTTTCCTTCAAGGATCTGAAATCCAAAATATTTGGAGAAAATCATAATAATGAATTGAATACATAATAATGCATTCAACACCACATGTCAATCTTTAGATTCCCAAACAGCATCAAAAATGAAAAACAGAGTAAAGAGAATGCTTTACGCTGCTTCAAAATGTTTGGCATTTTCTTTTTTGTTGAAAAAAATGATATCGTCACATTCAAAGACAAGCAACAGCAAGGAATTTTAATTGCTATCCTGCTTGTTGTTGCAAATCATATACCATATATTATGTAAAAAGACATATATGATGTAACTCCGAGTCATTCCAAGTTTGGTATTACTCTTTGCCATTGCACCCAAAAGTTTTCCTAGTTGTGCTAGTCAAAAAACCTTTAGATTAAAATATATTTATTCATGACCTAACCAAAACCCGTCACCTAAAGTTTGTGAAACAAAATTAGATCATCAGCAAAACAGCTAATACAATTGAATGCAATACTAACTAATACATAAATCAGTTTTTTGATCAAAACTGATTTATGTATTAGTTAGCTAGCTTTAAAAATGTTGATCAAAACTAACAAAATCAGTTTTTTGATCCAATGATGCGAACCATGCTTAACAAATAAAATTTTATATGTTAAAAAAAAAACCACATTTGGAAAGAACAATGCCCTATAAATTCTATTTTATGCGGCAGGCTTCATAGTGTGCTGCAGAAGAACAGACTTTAGAATAAGTTTACAAAATGTCATCAGATAACTTAGCCTTGTTCCAACAGAAGGCAAACTTACATCAACTGCATCGGTACCTTTGTCCATAAGATCAATCTTTGTTAGAACCCCAAATGTCCTGTCCCCTGAAGTTTGATAACCAAACAACTAAAAATAATTAAAAGGCTACAAAAGCTAAAATCCACGTTGTCCTAAATTTTTCTTCTTTTTCCTTTTTCTTTGTTTAGTTGGCAAGTGTTTGTAGTCCATACAAAGTAAACAAATGACACGCACAAAGAGAGCACTGGATAAGATTAAAGGCTAACCATACAACCAACCAAGATAATAAATATACTAGCAAAATAACTAAAGGGCAGCCTCATTACAATAAAACAACTGCCTTTGGAGACTCATCACAGCAAAACAACGGCCTCTAGAGACTCATCACAGCAAGATAAGGCACTAAATCCAAACCCATCAACAGGGCAGCTTCTCTTCACAGTTCACCCCTAGAAATGAAAATTCATCAGTTTTCTCTTTCCTTCTGCAACCTATGTCATTAATGTTTGAACTGATTTCTCTGACTGTCTAGTTTTTGCTCTCTGCAATATTTTCTCAAGCCAACTCTATGCTGTCAGCATAGATGTGAATCATCAACTACTTGAGTAACAGGTGAAATGCATATTATGGTCCATAAAAATTTTAATAAATCCTACCTCTAGGATCAACTTCACGAGAGATCTTAATTGCATCTGATGTTGCAAGGTCCTGATTGGCAGGAGAAATTGCCAGAATAATACAATTGGGCTGCATTTACAGTGCAGAAGTAAATTAATAATAGCTTAACTTGAATATAAATCAATCACTGATGAATGGAAACTAATAGAAATAAATAAAAATTCCATGATTTATGAACAGATATAAAGGCCCCCAAACTAGTTAAACTTAGAAACTATACCAAAATTGACATATTTTTGGAACACCAAACTTGGTCAAAAGATCACACAAATTCTATGGGACGGTACTGATTACATGGTTACATGAGGCTTTCAAAGTTTCAGAATTCTAATGATAATTACCTTTTCAATATAGGACCTAACCATATTTTCGATGTCTTGCACGATGCTCTCAGGTTGACCCTCTGTAAACCAATCAGCATCAAGAATAATTTAATTGTCGTACTAAACTAAATTCAGAACTAGAGAATGTACAATTAAGGGATAACCCACCGACAGCAACTTTTGTAAGTCCAGGAAGATCAATGAGGGTCAAGTTCACAACTGCGAAGTGAAACAGTTGAAAAATATGTATCAGATAGCTGCAAAAACAACAACGCCAAAAATAATAATAATAGTAATAGTAATTTTTTAAAAAAATTTCTTTTACTGAGAAATGCAATACCAATTGTAAGGAACATCAAAACTAACAATGAAATGATGGTAGGAGCTAGTTTCTTTGCAGCCTCTATTAATCTAATACACCCAATCTACCATATGTCAATATGTATTTGACAAATCAAATTGGACCAACCAATGCTAGAATGGGAATTATTCTTCAACAAATTAAATTAAATTACCAGGCCATAAGTAGTTCAGTCATCCAACTGCAATTAATAGCGGCCACACAATTTATAATGAGCAGTAGTACAACTTTCCTGACTCACCATTAGGGGAAAATATACTTAAATGGATAGGAACAGTAGAGATTGCTTTCGAGCGACCAGTCTCTCGATCAGTCTCATCAGAAATCTCTTTCCTCACAGCAGCTACACACAAACTACATATTAAATTAGCATCCAAGGTGGAATAACCAAAATATAGATACTGCATTTAAGAATTCAAAGAACAGGTTTCACAATCACAAATAGCAAATATAAATGATGAAACAAGGCACTTTTATTCTGTCTTAGGAAAAAGAACATACCAAAGTCACTGAACCTCTTTCTTGGAAGATGCATAAACTCTGCATATTCTTTTCCTTCTTGAATCTTATGAAGCTGCAAGACCAGAGGTCTCCGAGTAACAATCCCTGCACATGAGGTGTTTACATTTTAGATGCTGCCGAGCAAATTATGAATATCATCTGCATATATGCAGCACAATGAAAAGAAGTAATAATTTAAATTACCTGACCCACGAGGCAAAAAGTCTTTTCCAACAACACTTTCCAAAACTGAAGACTTTCCAGAGCTCTACAAATCATTAAAGAATTGTGAAGATTCATCAGATTCTTCCTTAAGAAGGATGAGATATTAGCAATTATCATAGGATGCATTCATAGTAAGTGAACTTATACATTAGTTCTTTTTTCTGGTTGTGAGAAGAAGTTATATATTTACATCCAGGTACACAAGTTCAAAGTATCCTTCTGCACAACAACCAACTACCCTACAATTAGCCATTATTTCCTGCATAACAAAGAATAGTCAACAATGATATGTGAACTAATTGAAGCAAACATGTAAATTTGTATATGTAGTGCAATTATTTGCCAACATCGGTTATTAACAAAATCCTAAAATATTTGCAGAGAAAAGAGAACAAAGACTGATGATTGATAGCAATCAAAATTATGAAAAAGAAATATAATAGAGAACAAGACAAGATCGGCTGCAACAAATGCAAGTGAAAAACAATGCAAAGCGAATTAAAGCGCCAGAAACGAACGCGTTAGGCACACAAAATGCAATCCAATAACAAGTTCAGCATTGTTTCGGATCAGACAAAAAGTCGTCCCAGATAGCTCCAACCTTACGATTTCTATACATACATACATACATACATATATATATGCAACAGTAGCACAAAATCAAGAAAACAAGCCGTTGGTATTAAACCTGGCCACCGACAACGGCGATGGAAGGTAAGGAGTCCCAGAGAGTGGGCAACGCGCTTTCTTCGCCGTGATCGCCTAGGGCCGTACACGCTCTTTGAATCTTGTTCACTAACGTGATCAAATTATCCATGAGTGTGGATTGAGTCTGACCGCTGAGTTGATTGGTGGTGGTGTGTGACTCTGATAGTGAGTCGACTCAGGGGGTTCTTTATGGGGTGTATTGGTTTGAAATTTTGGCTTTGGAAAGAGAAAGAAAGGGAAGGAGGAGGAATTTGCCATGTTAATTTTGGATCGCTGAACGAACCGGGAAAATAGAACAGTTTGATGCGAGAGGCAGAGACCGCGGAAATTTTCTAACGGTATTGGCTAGTTTTTCTTTGAATTTCACTTAATTGACACAATATACCCCTCATATTTGGAGGGAATTAAATATATGATATGATTTTTTTAAAATTTTTTTAAGTGGTGACTGGTAAGATGTAAATATAAAGGAATTTCCTACCTCACATCAAATATATCATATATCTTTTTATATAAATAATATTATATAGATTTTACGTATTGTTTATGTGAAAAGATATATAAGGTAGAGAGATTTAAATATAAATAATACTAACAAAAATAAATAAATAAAAGAATAGTTTCTGTTTTCTGTAATTCAAGGTTCATACGTCATCAGAATTTTATACAAAGCCTGCGAGGGCTGCAAAAACCGCGTAAAAAATGGGAAAGCGATCCACAATTTAAATGGATCTTATTCGCTCCACTGATTCTAGTCCAGGTCCATGTTCCATTTAATTTCAAACACTTAAAATACCACTAATCAAGCATATTCCTTTGGAGCAAAAAAAGTTCCCAAAGTGGCATCCTCGTAATAACGAGATCATCCAGGGCTCTTTATCCACTACATCATGTTGGCGTCATCAAGTAGCGGCAGTAACCTCATACATAGAGGACTAAAGATATAATAGTAATCTCAGTCACAATTCAGAATCGGCAGATACTCTCTTCTCCAACAATCCAGTACGGTTTCTTTTCTTTACACACAAGTAGACGGCCTTCCCAATTTTCTCTCTCTTTCTCTCCTTGAAATGCAAACTGAACTTTTAAGACACAAAAGCATCATCTCACGACTTCCATGGACGCTTTTACAATAAAACCAACTTTGAACTCTCTCCGTTTCGGGAAAACTAAACCTCTGCCGCCAACGCGCTTTTCTTTCTTCAAATTCACTCCGTTTAACAAACTCAAAACCTCTTCCGTCATCAACTTTTGCTTCAAAAGTACACCTTCAAATCCCCAAAACCCCCAGCCGAAATATAACAATAACCACGATACTGATGATCATAATCATAGAAGGAATTTCCCTGTAAACCCTTTTTGTGTTCTGTTCCCAATCTTGCAGTCCATCAAAGGCTTGGCCTCTTTGCACACCAAGAAATGGGCTTCACGTTTACAAGCTCACAGCAGTCAGTTAGAGAATATCAATGTCATAGACCAAAATAGCAACAATTACTTACAGAACGGAGCCTTTGGGGCGGCTTTATTAAGCGTGAAGTCAACTGCTAAGGTCAAAATCAGTCCTCTAGTGGCGACATTGGCGGCGAATCCCACGTTTGTGTCTGGTTTGTTTGCGTGGATAATAGCGCAATCGACAAAAGTGTTTTTGAATTTCTTTGTGGAGAGAAAATGGGATTTAAGGTTGTTGTTTGCTTCTGGAGGAATGCCTTCTTCGCATTCGGCTCTCTGTACAGCTATGACAACGTCAGTGGCGCTTTGTCATGGAGTGGCAGACTCGTTATTTCCTGTTTGTTTGGGGTTTAGTTTGATTGTTATGTATGATGCTATCGGTGTCAGACGCCATGCTGGGATGCAAGCTGAGGTGAGAACATGAATTTTTCACGCTCTCTCTGTTGTTTTTGATTTAATGCTTGCGTTGGCTGTCCTATGTTCTCGGTTGGTTACTGAAAATTTGTTTCTCTTGAAATGATTTTGAGTTTTCTATTCATATGTGGACCGCTAGAGGTATGAATATGTAAACAGTATGTCTTTGTTTTGTTACAGTGGTGTTGGTAATAGTATCGAACTTGTTTAGTAATTAAAGGTTAGAACCATTATCCTTCTTTCTGTTCATTACAAAAGGTCACCAATATTGTTGTCAGTGCTGTTGCAATGCCAAGTATGCCAGAAGCTCTGCCATTGTGCCTTCTAAACTTGAGATGAGATGATCCTTAGACTATTGCTCTTATTAAACTATGAGATGAACCTTTGCTGACCCTGACTTGCTATAATTTATATGCTACATCTGCTGCATTCAATGGCTGTGTTTTTTTCATCCTTACAACCTTGGGCTGTATAGCATTTCAAACTTTAGGACCCTCTGTTGCCATTAAAGTTTCTAGCTCTAGTGACAGCTTTTGATGATTCCTTCATAGTCTCAATTCTATAAGCTAAAACAAGGTATTCATTACTTATCAAATTACTCATGTTTTGCAGTCCTATGTTTGTATTGCGATTATGAACAATAATGCAATTACAAGTAACCAAAGGTAAGGATTTTTTTTTTTGTTTTTTATGAGAACCCATAGGTAAGGTTAAAAAATTATAACCCAAATAAAAGGTGGGGAAAAAAGCACATGGCACAAAAATGTGCATTAACTTGGGCAGAACCATATACCTGTAGCCTTGCTCTAATACAGAGTAAGTACCATGGGCTATTCTGGAGTGGATTTGAGCACACTCTGACGAGCTAAAATAATCATACCATATAATCTTAGAATACTTCCTGCAAAATATAAAGGAAACTGACTGTGCTGACAAGAGATCAAATATATTAGCTGACGACTTCATTGCTTTGTTTGCATTGTGGGCAATAAATTAAAAACTTTTGGTTCCCTAAAGTCTTCCAAGGAGATTGTAGCTGCCCTATTCAAGCTAAATTGGCTAGAAAAGCTGTTGGGTTTTGGTTTTAATTTTATTGGTTTTTCACTCAATAGTTGCATTTCCTTGCTTGTATGGAAATTTTCTTTTAGATACTTGTGTCTTGTGTCTAGTAATCTGCGTGTTTGAAATCTCTTCTGAATTATTTCCTTTTACTATCCTGTTGCAGGTTCTTAATATGATTGTTGAGGACTTGTTTCAGGGTCATCCCATTAGTCAAAGAAAGCTTAAAGAACTTATTGGGCACACTCCATCCCAGGTTTTTGCTGGAGCTATGCTTGGTATTTTAGTGGCTTGTTTCTGCTGTCAGAGTTGCTCAGTTGCAACCTAACAAGCAGGCACTATTTTGCAAGATTTTTTATGTCCTGATCAAATTGCTTTTGCTCTTTTGTATGCCCTGCTGAGTTATATTGTATCCTATTGAGTTTAAATGACCTCAAACTGTCGTAGAAAATGTTAGATTTTTTTTTTGTTCCCAATAACTGGACCATATTTCTTCATACCCTACTGTGATGCTTAAAAGTAATTCAAATCAAATATCAACAGCATGAACAATGTGCTTAACAAGTTTTTCTATCTTACTGCATGTACAAAGAATTTGATTTCTTAGTTGGAATCGCAGCATCTTCTGACATTGTTTTTGCTTCCCATATTTAGCAGCAGAGTGGAAATTATTTCATTCCCTTTCAATTCAGATGGAAAAATGAAGAGATGTGGAGAAAGCATTATGAATGAGTAAAGGGGTCAGCTCAGATGTTTTCTGCATTAAGATCCATAATAACACGCAAATTTCCCATCTTTGTTGTAATTTTTTCTCTGCTAAGAAAATTTACCGGCTCCAACCTATGGTTAGATTTTGCCCATAGAAAAGGAGGGTCTGAAAACCTTGATTCACGTTATTAATAATCCAAGAAGGGTGGGTCTCTCGAAGCAGAAATTCATTTCCATTATATCATACTCAAATGCGCGAACATTTAATAATGATAACTACTCTAAATTTATTATCGTGTTTCTATTTCGGTGACGCAGAAATCGCCAGTTCTAAACTTGCCACGACACGCTTCGCCGGCCACACTATTTACAAATACACTGTAAAAATATAATCCATTACTCACGGAACGGAAGAAACAATTGTGGACAGTGCAGAGCTTATGCACAACAGTCACCGGTCTGAGCTAGACCACCTTTGAGCATAACATAAAGCCCTGACCAGTTGTTCCTGTTCTTCTGATTGGTTATAAGGTGTAAGTAGAGTGTACTGGCCATAGCAGGAGAGAACCCAACAAAGTGCCTATGATACAAATAACTTTGGATGCCGCAGTTAACAGGAGCACTAGAACTATACCTCCGCCCAAAAACTCCCTCTGGACCAAAAGAAAAATATCATAACAGACCGCATTTTGAGTCGAATAGAACATGGCAGGTGGGTACAATGTGTCAAGAAGAATTTCTCTCCACTTGTTGCTACAGTTTTTCGGGGGCATTGCTCTCCATTTGCCGGACCAACAGATAAGAATGTTGAGGACCATTTCCATCTTTGAAGGCCATAAGGCTGTTTTGACTTCCTGTATTGTCAATTGTTGTCACTTCAGTTTCACCCAGTGAGGGAAGCAGGCCTGCCTCACCTTCATTTCATGCCTGGCCTTTTCAGCTTTCGCTTTGCCCTTCTCCTGGAGAGAGAACAGCCAAGATGTTTACTCAGTAACACATAACATGAACACAATTGCTCATCCATATTCTTTCTGCTAATGCCCTTTGATATTATGCAGCCAAACTATGATTTTCTCATCTCTGAGGTCAAATCTTTTAAAAAATGTCTGCAAAAGTTAAAACAAAATTACCTCTTTGTGGGTTTGCAGCCGCTGCTACCCCCAAGTATACCCTTCATTATAGAGCTTATGTCCACAGATCGTTCCTTCATAATTGCATTATGATATACTTTACTCCCAATCTCCATGATTTGTTCCTCCACCTCTTCCAGTGTTTGGTCCACATTGAGCTGCAGCTCCCCTCGCCTGATGACAGTCACACCGAAACCATTTGCTTTGGCTTCCCGAAAAGCATCCTAGTCACAATAAATGACAGTTATCAGAAATAATGAGTTTTTGCACCCAAAGGAATGATAAGAGTAACTGAGAAAACAAAAATGGAACGAGAAAGTATAGTAGAGCAGCAGTCAACATTCAACAATGAGAAAGAATTGTAAAGTGAGTCGTGCAAAATCTGAAGGCATGACCAGTTTTAGTGGCCTTGTCAGCACCAGTCTCTTAATGGAACTTCCTCTCTGCTTAACTTAGTAGAGAAACTTAAATTTAGCAAAAATAATAAAACCTTACCTTAGGAGGTCTTGGAACAACAAAGGCATGACCAGTTCCAAGCATTTCCAAATGAGCCTGGATGATGTAACAAAGATTTTTGCAATCACCAGCATCCTCAAAAGCAATCACATGATGTGGTTTTGGTTCCAATTCAAGATCTGTAGCCATCTCCAATGAATAGAATCCTACTCTTTGTTCTCCTTCTTCAACTGTGTATAATTCGATGCACTGGAATATAAACAAGAAAAGGGAATTTGTTTATTGATCTGTGTGTTTTAGCAGTTGACGTGGCAAAAAAATTGCATTCTTGTACAGGAAAGCATGTTTTCCACTAACTGAAATTCATGAAATAAGATAATGAGATTTTAAATTAGTAATCATATATGACCATCAATTTTTTTTTTTAAACCAATAT
This sequence comes from Aegle marmelos, assembly GCA_030449875.1. Lineage (NCBI taxonomy): Eukaryota > Viridiplantae > Streptophyta > Magnoliopsida > Sapindales > Rutaceae > Aegle > Aegle marmelos. Next base: position 2,972,461 of record JASUUL010000115.1, read on the forward strand.
CGTTAAGAATGCCACTAACACATGGCATAATATTTTCAGAAATTATATTTTTAAATAGTAAAATAAGCATTAGAAACCAGGGTGCTTTATGCATCATTGTCAATAGTGCTTGCACACTTGCATACTTACTAGCACATGAGGGAGATCTAACCACCATAGGTAATCTTCTTCTTCCTCTTCTGCATATTCACGGTATTTGCTGACAACAGCTTGGGGTCCAAACAATTCCATTTCTCTTTTGAGCTTGTTGATCTTCTTTTCCATGAATCTCTTATTCCTCTCATGTAGGTTAGTCATCAGATCAGCTGATTCCTGTATTTCCTCTTCCGTGATCCATCGATCCAAATCCTTCCCTATATCTTTCATGACGGATTTAACTTCTGGGTCTGTTTCAGCATTATAAGATTCCAAAAATCCACGAGACCATTTCTTTGTGTACCACCAAAACTCCTTCCCATTTTTTTTACCAGGCTTAACAGAACCATCACTGCCTTCTATAACTGTCTTGGAATGTTTGGGATCATTATCTTGTATTTCCTTCTTCCTTGCCAAGAAAGTAGCATCTTTCTCATGGGTTGGGGACCCTGTCGGATTTTGAAGAAAGTTCTCCGCATCTTTCTTCACAGGATATGAAGAATCAGTGTTTCCAACAAAAAGTGCCTTCCGCTGCTTTAGGAAGTCATCGAGGAATTCCGGATTTTTTTCTAAAGGGGGCCCCTTCCACCGTGGTATGATTTTCTCTGGTGGATCATAGACACTGATACCATCTACAAAAGAAGCAAAGGAGAATTAGAATCGTTGTAAAACATATGGAATTCTGTCCGCTGCATATATTCGTTACACAGTTAACCACTGCATATGTGGTGACAGATAACTGACCATTTTGAAGCAGTCAAATTGTCAGTTTTCAACAGCTCATGCTAGTATAAACAAGCATGAAAATTGCTGTGCGGCACCGCTAAAAATCAAATTTATCAGAGTAAATTTCCAAAAAGAAAAGGAAAACAGAGGGGACCATTTGCTATAGTTTTGATATAAAGACCTACCTGCTCCATAATCAAGATTTTCAATGTTTGAATGGAGATATTCATGCAACTTTAATAATTTCTCATTCTCTTTCTCAACTTTCTTCTCAAGGCCCTTGAAGAATGCAAGTTTATCTTCAGCGTCCATCAAATGAAACGGATCACACCCAGACAACTCATTATCACGGACTTGAAAAACAATTTCTCTAAGCCTATCATCGTTCATCCACTCCAATTCAGTATCATCTTCTCCAGAGATAAGCTGTGTGATATCATCACATGTATCTAAACGTTGATTTACTTTCTCCCTTGCTGCCATGAAATTATCTCTAAAGCCAACTCCTATCTTCTTAACCATGGGTCCAATTTCATGAAAATTCTTTTCTACCCAGTTTTCCGTCTTCAAAGATGGCCCTGTCTTTGTACTCCCACCGATGCAATCATGATCAAAGGAAATTGGGGACTCTTGACCATCCATCCCTCCATTCACTTCATCAGCATATTCAGGATCATGTTTCTTCATAGGAACATGCTCCCTAGTCTTCCAAGGTGAATTTTGACTAGCATCTGGAGAAGGCTTAGATTCTGATGTTCCAGCAGAAGTGGTTGATCCAACATTGTCCGCATCCAATATCTTGCTCGTGTTTCTGTCACAATCTATATCACTTGGTTGTGTTAAAACATTTCCACTTTTGGACAAAGTTCTAAATAAGGGTTGATGAAATTCTGGTTTGTTATGAATATTAGAAAGAAACTCCCTAGCTTCTTTCACTGACTGTATGACCTTTGGTTTTCCCTTTTCGGAATTAGTCACTGCCATACATGATTCAATTTGAAGAGTACCAGAAGACTGGATGGCTAAGCCTAAAGTACTCCCACTATCCAGGTTAGTTTTTGGCCATTCTCTTGAAACTTCCAAACTAGAAGCACTGGAAGCTTGCACGATCTCTTTCTTCACAGAAGGTACCTCGTTGGGAGATTCAGTGTTTAAATTTTTTGCTTCATCACAAAATGTTGTCACCACAGTTACATCAGTGTCACTTTCTTGTTCTGGTCCTCCATTTGAAGGATTACTCAGAACACTTGCATAGTCTTCATTTTTCTGTTTGACCTCTTCAACCTCATCAGATAATTCATCATCTTCAACCTCTTCAGCCTCAACTGCATGGGCTCTCCTGGCCGTTTCTCTAATTTCCAGGATTTTATCATCAAAACCCTTGGATCCTCTTGTTTTTGAACAAGAAAAATTCTCCAGCGCTAACCTGTCCTCAGAAACATTCGCTTTCAAAATATTCTTCATAAGTTCTTCCTTATTTATCTTAGGCTTTTCAAATGTTACAACTTCTGGTTCTGTATTTCCTTGAACAACTAGCACACTTCCCTTCTCCAACATCTCCCTCTTCTTTCTTGAATTTATCTTCCTCCTCATCATTTCCTTTTCTAATTGAGTGTAATGCCCCCTCTTTTTTTCAAAAGAGATTAATTTCCTACCTACCCAAAATACAACCAAACCACACAACACTACCCTTCCAAGTGCAGAGAGTTTTGGAACAAACTCAGGGCCAGGAACAACACCACGGACAATGTCAACAAAACCAGACTCCTCGCCTGAAACCACAAACTTAGCCACTGAACTATTCCTCGGAATCACGTTTTCCCCACTCTCCATCTCCTTGGCCAAACTCTTAGCATACAGAATTCTAGAATTGATTTTACTGAAGTCCTCAAATTCATGTCTCTTGACTTGGGTTCTTTTCAAAATTTCATCTTCATCAACCAAAACTTTCTTCACAGCCCCTTCTGAATCTTGAAAAACAGTAAAAATAGGACCTGACCCAATACCCCAGTAATCAACATCCTTCTTGTATTGACCAGCCCAATTCTCTAATTTACTCGACAAAGCAGATTTATCTAAGGGTTTCAACTTTGATTCCTCAACGCTACAACTGGTCTCAACAACACTATCGTTAACAAACCCATAATTAAAATCACCCTCTCTTACACTATCATAATTTAAATTCTCACTAGAACTTGGGTTTGAAGAAATGGGATTTTTTGGATGCACCTCTTGATCATTAACGAGCTTTTCTCTGAGCGAGTTGCGGCGGCGGGTCGGTCGTCCAAAATGAGCTGAAATTTGCGTACTCCTGGTGTTAGAGAAGAGTAAGTACCTTGGAAATGGGCGTGTTTTAAGAAATTTGGAAGAAGGTATTCGGAATATGTATGAGTTTTTGTTGTTGCAGGTTCTCGTAGAAAATTTGGGAGTGAAGGGCGAGACAGTTGATAGCGCTGAAGGATTGAGTGACTCCATTGACGATGAAGACTTGAGAGTTTCTAGCAGGGTTTTATCAATTACGTATGATAAGCAAGTTACTGCTCGAAACTAACTGGATTTCGAAATAATAGCTAAAACAACGTCGTTCCCCTTGTTAGTACCAAGTAACTGAGCAAGTACAAAGCATGATGTAAACTGATGAAGTGGCTCTTCTTTTTCTTTTTTTTTTTCCCGGTTTTATCTTCTTCCCTTCTTAATCTCTGGAGGGAAAATTTTATCAGAGTTCATAACCACATCCATTTTTCCATCACACGAGCTACATCCCGGTTCATTTAGATACTATTATGAAAATTTTATAACATGACGAGAAATTATTATTGTACGAAGAATAAAGAGTGTGCGAATCTCATATATTGATGTTTCTCATTTCTTTCTTCCGATTCTCAACAAACAGAAATAATTTTCCTCGCTCTAAACTAAATTGAAACGCATTTGATACAAAACTGAAATCTTCGGCCATGGACAAAAACTTAGGTGAAAACTTAGATTGAACTCAACATCTACCTAGGTCTTTTGCTCAGCCATGATTTGAATCCCTTCATGTTGTCAGGTAATCTGCTTGGTTCAACCTCACAAAACTGGGGCTTGTATTCAAATGTCAAAACCAGGGCAGCACTTCACATCAAAGCTCCACCGGCATCTTGATTTCCAAAAATACCTAAATTTACTTGGATCACAGATTGAAACAAACTAATCAAAGGTAGCTATCAGCTTGGAATCCTGCCAACATTTTTACATTAAGTTTGACTGGAAACCAGCGGAGCAATTTCTCATCAAGAAAAGTTGGTCTTAGTCAAAAAAATAGTAGCCTAGGATTATGACTGCAGCATCCAACACTGATGAAGCCATACAGCCAGAACTCCAATTTCTGCAATGAAAAAGGAAGCTTATTCACAATTTATAACAGCTTTAAGCCTCCAGCATCCATACATATTTCAGATATCATCAGTAATTTCCGCATCGGCTAATAATATTACAACAAATTCTGCAAGTGGGGCTGGACATGCATGAGATTCAACATTCGCTAACTACAGAGGTTGGGTATGCAGGCGCCACCTTCTGGGTTCTGCTGTTCTTTCCATATCCGTCCTGTAACTCGCAGCTTCAACTCTTTCCGGTCCCCTCCAGAGAAAAAAAGAGCCATATTACGCTGTATAATTAGACCATCATGACTGTCTCTGACCTTCTTGTGACTATCTCTGATGCTCCGTGGGGTGCCTTCCCAAGTAAGCTTCCGTCCATTTCCTCCAACCTCCAGACTGTAGCTGTAATTCCTGGCTTCTGTCTCATCACCCATGAAACGGAGGAATGCCATGTACACTGGAGCCATCCCCAGCTGGAAAGCTTCAAAATGTAGGCAGAAGTACTGGCCAAAACAGTGGAAAACCTAAGAAATACCATCAAAATAAAACAATTCAGCATTTTAGAAAATTGGAAGTCATGAGAACCACAATTGTGTGCAAGAATGGGGAGATGAAGGAATAATATGTTCAGGGTATTGTACAAAAGAAAACTTTTACATGAGTAGGTGGTAGAAACTCCTATGCTCTACGAAGAGATTAATAAAATCCCATCTTCATGTAGACCACATAACAATCAACCACACAGATGCAGGAAAAATCCAATAATTGCTGATAATTTACTCAAGCATCTATAAATTTGTCGACATACTTCAACAACATCAGAACACTAGTAAACTGTTAACAGTAACAACAAAAGTAAACATAAAGTGAGACAGAGAGAGGTTCAAGAAGAGAAAAAGAAAAAAAGACCTTTGGTGACAATGTTGCTGTAATAAAACCAAGGTTAGCCATTGACCCATGCTGTCATCTTCTCACAGCATTTGATATGTTGAGGTTCACATTTGTGGTTAATTAATAAACTTTATGGCCACTTCATATGATCTACATGATGCCAAAGTTCCATGTCCTAGCATGTGCTTACCAAAAACCAGAAGGATTTAATTTCATAGTTGTGCACTAAATTATATATGACGTCATTCCCAGTCTAAAGGAATTTAGATGAGAGAAATGTGTACATACGGTTAACATCCATGTGGCATTTTCTACTTCGCGAGGATTAGACTTGACATAGCGATGGTTGAAGGTGCACCCAGAATGCATATCCACTTTGTGTTCATCCCTCAGATGAGCAACGAGGAAGGGGATATCACCGACTATGGAGCACTCTGATCCAGCATATGGACAATTGTAGGGTCTGAAGTTACACAGAGCCTCATGCTTAAGTTTGCTGTAATAAGGGAAGATCTCTGGGCATCCAAGCGACATGTATTTGCAGGGTAGTTCGAGTGATTCAGCTACCTTCTCTAATGCTAGACACCTTATATCACCGAGCTCCTGCCTACAAGTAGGGCAGCGATTATGTACCCTTGTTTTACAGGTTGAACAGAGCGTATGCCCATTGTGGCACTGCAGCGAAAAAGGAAAAGTGGACAAAAATCAGCTCTCATCTTTAGACTTTTATTTGAAAAGTGAAGATAAAATTCGTAAGTATCAAAACTTATATGAAATATTGCTCATTCTCATACCAAGTAAAAATAATTTAAAAGCAACCCATCAGCAAGTAGCCAACTTGCAACATATTGACCAAAGTGGATTACGAACTATAAAGACAATGCAAGAGGATAAGAAAATGCATAAACAATCATGAGTAAATTTTCCAAAAATAGGCAAAAATAAAATTATTGCTCACAGATGGAAGATGACCAATCCACAACCACAAGGTAAATATGGAACTTTTCATGGCAAAATGAAACAGAACAACAGTTACGTGGTTAATATTGAGTGGTGATAAAGAACATAGGAAAAATATTAGAGTAACCATTTTCACAATTTTTAATGGTCGCCGGTAGGAAGCCATGTTCGTCACCAATGAAGGGAACTTCGCTTGAAGAAAGCTAGTTTAGATTTCTTGCAGTTATACAAGGTGATACAGTTGGTCCTCTACTACTTCTGACATTATCATTATAAATTTCTAAATTAGACCTGCTTCACTCATATAAGGCTCTGATTTGATCCTTATTTTCCAATGACTAAAAACTGAGGGACCAAATATTCATAAATTAAGCCAACAAAAGCCCGAATTCCATGGATCGAAAAATCCTAATTCATAAATCTTGCTAGAACCAACCAATAATTCTTAATATCTTCCAAGAATAAATGTACCTTCATGACTGCAAAAATTCCAGCAATAAACACACACAATCCAAACTAGCATCCTCCAGCTGCAATCAGCTACAATTATATGAAAAATTCTTATAGTTTAACTACTAAAACAGGTTCAATATCAAAATCTAAAACTAGGTCAACGACAATTACCTAATTCTAGATACCTACTATGAAACGCCAAAAATGCATCAGTATTATCAAAAAAAGGGAGGAAAAGGGCAAAACATGAAAATAGTAACAAATCCCGAAAGAGAAAAAAATAACAATAATAAGTAAAGGAACCCATCAAACCAATTGCAGAACAAGAACAAACCTGATGAATAGGAGGATACATTGAATTAGTACAAACTGGACATTCAAGAAGTTCATGGACACTGGTGGTGCCAGGATTAATAACTGAAGCGAGACTAGTGTTATTATTATTGCAGTTACTGTGAGGCTTTGAAAGAGAAGGAAACTGATGGTGGCGATGGTGATGGATCTCATCCTCATCAGTCAAATCTGAGGATGGCAAACATTCAATGCTATCCATCTCCATTCATATAACAGAAAGAGAACCAAAATTTACCAAGTTTATGGCAAATTCGTATGAGGATATGACTCTATTGGGGCTGTTATAAGCACCAAACGCAGACGAAGATGAATTTATGAACAAAGAGGGCAATTTTGCTTGATGGGTATGACTGTTACATGTATAATTTGCGGCTGAATGATTTTTTTTTTTTGGGGGGGGGGGGGGGAGCGGGGGGTTGTTATTGAAGAATAAACAAAGAATTTGAAGACAAATGATACAAGATCAATTTGAATCTTCGTATAGGAAAGAGCTTAATTTAAAAGAGGTGCCTTTCTTCTTCATCGCTTCGAAGAAAGAGAAAGCGAAGCACCGTTGAAATTGTTTTGAGTCAGTTGATTACCATCAAACGGTTTTCAGAGAAAGGGGTTCAGTTTAAAATACAAGCGAAGTTTCTGATGGACTGAGATGCGATTAGGTGGAATAATGAAAAGGATATCTGTAATAATTGTTATTTTCATTTTTTATTTTAACTATCCTTTTTTATTTTTTATTTTAATTGTTATTTTCAATCCACAACTATACAAGGGCATTCCTTTTCCTTTTTTTTATTTTCTTTATTTTTTTTTTTAATTGGTGCGGATGGGACCGAAAGGGAGAGACATTAGGATGTCTCTCGGATGAATGTGGTGTACATTATTGGTCTACGTGAGGCATTATTAAACAAAGGATCATAGGACGAGACTTTTCAATTTTTATTTTTTTTATTGTAGCTTGGTCCCATTTATTCCGGGCTATGCACATCCTTTCTCCATCCCTAGTTATTGCACTAACTCAATCGGGCGGTCAGTTGCCAATTTCAATTCTTGGCAGCATTTTGTGGTTTTACACTACGCAATTTTACTGTTCGATGTTTCCATTATTCCGGGCATTTAGTCTCTCTTCGAGTTCGGGGCACACAGCCCAATTACCCAAAATGCCAAATAAGAAAGGTTCTTTACTTGAACAAAAGAATAAACCAAGGCGTAGTTAGACACCAGGTTATTGATCTGGTGATCCGTCCTGGTAAAGAGTCATCATCAGTGTTGCTATCAAAAAGATAGTGTGTTTGTGGTTTGTAGAATATGAATACCGGATAGGGCTTTTACTTTATTTTATCGCCATCGACATTACTGGGAAGATTTATGATAATATATAAAAGAAAACTTGAGTTCGACGTTACTTCAATGTAAGCAAGCTATTGGTGCACAAGAATCTTACCATCTATTTTACTACTTTTATGACCTTGCTTAAGAAGGAATGTCACACTCCATAATAACGACTTTGATTCATCTGCTGCGATTCATTTGTTGTACCGTAAGTAACGAATCAAAAAGAGGTTGTTCAGAACTAAACTTGAACTGGATTGCTCGAACAAATAGATGATAATAGATTATGGTTCTTGTAGTTTTGTGTTTAGGAAAAAAGACTATTAATCCCTTAATATTTAGAGAAAGGAATATAAAACTACTTTAAAAAAAACAAAAAAGGACATATAACTTTTTCTCCATCATTCAATTTTAGTTATTTTAACTGAGAAAGAGATAATATTGTATATTTAACCAAAAAAGAAAACACTTGTATTTGTAAAAAATGACTTGTAAGATTCTCAAATTCTATTAATTTTCAAAGCAGCAGTAGTCTCGATGTAAAAATTTATAAAATTTATAACTTACTTAGAGTTGTTTGCTTGGTAATTTGAGCATAATAGTTTGTTTCTTTTGAAATGTTTTTGGAAAGTCAATTATAATAGGTCAATATCGAAATTAAGTCTTGTTTGGCTTCATTTAGCATATATTTATGCTGCCTTTACTAAAAAAAAAAAAAGTAGATGAGTTTGTTGATAACTGGTCGTGCTCATGCCTGAGAATTTGCTATGGGTTTATATGTGGTGGAGAAGTCTAAATTCGAAAAAAAAAAAGGAAAAAAAAATTGTTTAGTTCATTAAGCTGTAATTGTCTTGAGGCTTAAATGATGATGGCTTAAAATGGGTTAGATGTTGGTGCTAACTCAGAGTTTTTGAATTTCAGCTTCGATGGTTAAAAATTGAGATATATATATATATATATATATATATATATATAATTTTTTTTTTTTGGGTGAGAAATTTTGGGAAAACAAAGTAGCCAAGGCTATCATCCCCCCCCCCCCCGGGGGCAAAAAAAAAAGAAGAAGACAAGGTTATGGTGTACTATGGCCTGTGAATTTCTTGTTGGCATTTAAAAAGTTATTCAAATTTTGTTAGTATTCTATTTTTTAAAAATATTAAGGAGTTTTATAACAATTTTTTTGAGTATTTTGTATAAATATACAACGTTATTATTTTTCAGTTTTAAATAAATGAAATTGATTAACAAAAAGAGAGTATTAAGGAATTTTATATCTTTTTTTTCCCCCCCAAATGTTAGGGCTAACATTCTTTTTTCCTTGATGTCATTCATCAGCTAATAGCAGTTAGGTGCCTGAAAAATATGAATATGATGGCGTTTTGTCCTATTTTAACACCTCATTTATTTATTGGGTCTTGCTAATGTAACTATAGCCGCGGCCTCATGTATTAGTTTACCTTTGTTTCTTCTTTAACATGGATTACGATCTGGTTCGTACCATTCATAATACATGCATGTAAAAGCATCAAAGATCCGAGTTTCTTCTTCACATGATCTCACATTCCTATCTTATCTGAGGTTGCCATACTCCGAAAAAATCAGCTGTGCTTGCCAAAAACAGTTACATGGTTAGGCAACCTGATGCAATTTGAGTCTGACATATGCTAGGAGCAAGTTAAATCCAGTTCACACATTACCGTAAAGTTTTTACCACCCAATTGAACTCTTTATTTATGTCCAATAAATGAGACCTGTGACAAGATTTAAAGAATAACTAACAAGTGTATATTTTACAAAATTTGCTAAAAAGCAAGCTCCTTATTCATTCAATATCGAAGGTAGCCTAACAGCATATAAAAGATTCCAACTACTTGGGTAACAACAGCAATGCTCTTCAAAATCACACAATCTGTTGTGAGATCAACAAGCAATCGTTCTTGTCTCCCTTTATACAACTGAAGCTGTTTATTCATCAACACAGTGCTGAGCGCAGACCATAACCCCAGAGCCTTACTACAAAACATTTACCACTGATTTGGAAAGGACTCTCTGTAAACTGCATGCTCATCCATTCTTGGCTGTCTTGTTGTTGCATGCCTTGCTTGGGTATTCAGAAGTCTCGTTAACCTATCTCTTATAGTCGCTTTCTTTCGCAGCATGGATGCTAAAGTTTGCTTCTTGTTTCTTGATGACGATCTCCTCCCATTTGTATCTTCTGCCACCTCTCCAGCAGCTGCAGATCTTGAAGTTGAAGCCAAGGCAGCATCCCGTAAAACTGCTTCATTGTGTTCCCGTACTTTTGCAAGTTTGGCTCGATTCAGCAACTGTTTATCAATTTTCCTCTTCCTTGCTTCCTCTTTATCTCTCTCCCTTACATTCATAATAGCCTGTTTTGCTAATTGCTCTCCTAAATCAGACCCCAAATCTGTTAAAGTCTCATCCATTAAAGAGATCTTTTCTATTGATGATGTGCTCTGATTGATAGGATTTCCTTCATCATCTCGGGGAATGACAGGTCCATGAAATGGGCACACTTCTAAATCCCTTCTCTGACAAAGGCCTCCTTTCCTCAAAGGAGCACCGCATGGTTGGATTTCTACTTGCTCTTCTTTATAAAGAGTTGCCTTAAGGTTCAATTCTGCTATCTTCTCCGCTGGAATAACTGCATCATAGTCTACCCTACCCCAGTGATTGTCAAACTCCATGCCCCTCTGATTAAGCAAAACATCCCTCTTCAGATTATCTGAGAAAGAACCACATTCAATCACTGGAGCTTCTGCCAGAAGCTTATTTCTGAGCAATGTTCGATCAATTTTACAACCTTCATTATCCAGAGAATCCTTCCCATCATACTTCTGATTGCAGCCTTCGGAAGCCTTACCTATGACCTCAGTGGAGGTCGATACCATGGACAGAATATTATTGTGCTTAGTAGACGCATTTGAACTCCCAATCTTACCCTCTTCCCAAAAGTCTTCCTCTGATTCATCTTCTATGCGAGGTTTCCCATTGTTTACAAGAACACAGCCAGAGTCTTCACATTTCTTCTTCACTGATTGGAGGCGATTTTGAGTATCAATGAACTCCTTCAGCATTTTATCTCTAGACCTATTGTCCGACACTTCCACCCTTATAAGAACAGAAATCCATTCTTGGACCAAAACTAAATGCTTTGTCACTAGAAGCTTGTACAACTCCCTAAGTGCATCAAAAACTACTTTATTATCTTCATCCTCGTGAACCCTTTCCCCTTCTTTCAACGAATCAAGACGGATCTGCCTCAATTCAGAAGAATGGAACTCCTCAAAATCTTCATCATCCAAGGGATCAAGCAGCATAATTTCTTCCTTGGCACAAATGATGTCTAAACACTCTCCAATCTCATCTATTGTTGACTGTATTTCTTCCTTTATCGAAGAAAGATTTTGCCTCAGCATTTCAAACTTGTTTCGTAAAATCTCTTTTGTCTTCATCTCTCTTTCCCGTCTCTCCTGCTGAATCCGAGCTGCATTTGCTTGTAAGTTAGGAAACTGGAACCTGAGAGTATTTTTAAGGTAATCAAAGCCTAATCTAATTTGTCTGTAGTGAACCCCAAAAGAAGCATTCCATTTCTCCAAAAATTCAAAAGCCTTTGATTGCAAAATAGATGCAATAGCTTGAGGCGCAGGAAGTGGTAAATTTCTTCTGAATCCAATACTTAAACTCAATAGCTGATCCATGTGCTCAACAAGAATGGTCCTAAAAAGCTTTGATCGCATGAAAAGTTCATCAATTATGAGAAGTGTGAGATATCGGACCTGCAAGACCAATCACAAAACAAAATCATAACTTTTTAATCCCTAATTTTTTCCCCTTATAAGAATCCAAATATATCATTAAAAGTTAAAAGAATATTAAAAAAACAAAATTTTATGCAAATTATCAATTGGAAAGCTATTAAAGAGAATAATAGAGAGAACCCAAAATCAGAGATTTTAATAGATACGACAACACTAAATTGAAAAAAATTAAAAAAAAAATAGTCATTCAATTAAACTAATAAACAGAGGAAAATAATAAAAGGGAAACGATTAAAGGACCTGAGAATGGTCGCGTTTCATAAGGTCCATGAGGGTTTGAGCGGCGAGTCGCAGCTCAGAATCCGAATATCGAACCACCGATTTAATGGCTTTGAGGAGACGTGGGTCCACCTCTCTTTCCGTCGAGTTCGTCGCCTTGTCTATCAACCCCCTCACCTTCCCTCCGTCCTCTTCCATTTTCGCTTGCAAATCAATCCAACACAAGCAGGATATATTAATCTCAATTTCAAAATCCCAAAACCCTAATCTTAGGTCAATGCGCACTACAGGCGCTGCGTCACAATGACGATGTCAGTTTGGCATTTCCTTCTTCAAGTTCTATCCTCCTCGTACCATCAATCTACAAAAGAGACACTGTTGAACACGTCGTCGGAGAGAAGTCGGCCTCGAAGTAGCTCGTCCCCTTGCCGATTAATACAGTTAGACAAACGCCTTTCCCTCTATTTCATTCTCACTGCTTGCATATTTATTTGAATGGGCTTCCGCCTATTAGAAGCCCACCGTATTTTCGGATCTCATATTTTTACTATAGAACTCTGAGTCATGCTCAAAGAGTTGGGCCATTCGCATCTCTCCAATTTTTTTTTATTATATTTTATTCAATATTAAAAATATCTTTTTTAACAAACACTCTTCTTATTATAGATCTTTAATTTTTTTAAAAAAATTCACCCTTATGTATATATATATATATTTTTATTTTAATATCTCCATCCTTTTGTTTGAAGTTTTTCTCTCTACAAAACAAAAATAAAATAACGGTCTCAAAAGATAAAATTAATCTATACAAAAAATAATAATGTTTTAAGTTTGTGCAAAATTACAAACCAATACAATTATATAGATTGAAGGAAGAAAGGGGGGAAAAGTGCAGGTAAAATAGATTGAAGAGAAAACGAAAATATGAGTGGGCTAATTCTATTTGTAATTTTCTTTAAATATAAATTTTGATAAAATAAGGGCTTTATGAGATTAATAAAGGAGTGTCAATAGTTCAATCAAGTGCAGTTTTAAGTATTTGTAAATAAGATTGTCGCCTATGACTCATATTTTAAAGAGATCCTATTTTTTAAATATTTCCTTAATATTCTCATTAATAAAGAAGTTCTTTTTTAAAAAAAAAGGTACTACGAAAACTTATTAAAAAAACTCTTATTAATATATATTATCGTACAAACTATATATTCGTTGATGTTAAATAACTATTACTAATAATATTCTTTAAGCATTAATTCATTCCTTATTAGTCTTTGAAAGTAAAAATAAATGAATTCTTTATATTTTTAGTTTTTTTTCAAATACTTATTCCATGATAGAATCTCTGACTTTCCTTTTAATTTCTATTGAAAACATTATGATCCAAACAAATTCGGTAGACCAAGAAGGAGCAAGATTCAAAAATTTATTGCTCTATTCTTAACTATTTATATTTTAAAATTTATAAAATCTTTTTTATTATTAAATTTTAATATACAATTATAGATGCGATGAATTTTGAACTTTTTAATTTTTCTTCGATTGTTAAAGTTGTTAGATGTATAAAAGGCCTCAGGAAAAAAAAAGAAAAAGAAAAAGAAATTTCCCTAAAGCCCCAACTAATCTAAAACCGGCCCCAGTCCAACTTGCATTTTACTTCTATGAATAAAGTCCAATCCTTCTGTGTAGGAATGCAGGTGAACAGGTAACACTACTACCGAAGTTACTTTTTTCCTTGGATACCATAGGAAATACCCCTGTAAATGTGAGTGAATGGGTAACACTAATACCGAAGATCAATGAATAAAACAAACAATGCTACAACACTTGTTCTGACTTTTCACAAGCACAAAAGAAAATATTGTCCCAAATCTTTGAAGTTTTCGACGTTGTCCAAGGCCAAGAATTATATACAAGACAGTAAGTAAAATAATAATCTGCCACGTGCGTTGATAATTTTGTATATAAAATTTCAAGTAATCGGAGGCTTCTTGATTGATAGTAACTATTTCGATGGTTGAGGCCGTTCAGTCTATCATTTGCTTGTTTCCAAAGTTTTGATGATCTGAACAGACATAATAAAAATTGACTACAAAAGGGAACCGTGTCCCGTTTTGGACCTCTGTTCTGGCTTTCTGTAAACCACTCTTGAAGGAGTCATGAGTTATATTTAAATCACAGATTGTTTTTTTTTTTTTTCAATCCCCCTTGTTTTTAACTATCTTTTTTGCCTTTGCCTTTTGTTATGGTTTCTGTAAGTGCTCACTCATCCCACGTGATCTATCATTTAATCATAGCATTATTGTCTGGCCCTCCTTCTCTGTGTTTATCCCACCGACAGTGTTTATCTTGTGTTATAAGTTATATACTTTGTACAATTCCTATTTCATATACATTATAAAAATTTAAAACTAATTAAAAAATAAATATTTAATTTTAAAAAATTAATATTATTAATTATATTGAGATAATAAAATAAAAAATAAAATTAATAATTTAAAATATTTATTTTAATCATCAATTATTATTATTATTATTATTATTATTATTATATATACATGATTAAAAAAATTTATAAACATATCTATAAACCTGTAGATAAATGTTATTTAATATTATATCAAATTTAATTATTGACATTCTTATAGTAATTTAACATAAGATTACTAAATATATACAATTAATTTTAAAACTCACATTATATTTAAAAATAAAATTTATCAAAAATTTAATTAATTTATTTATATTAATATTAATTATCTAAAAAAATATAATATTATCAAACTAACCCAAATACTAACTCAAAGCAATTTGACCTCAATATTAAGAACACAGTTACAGCCCCTATTTCCTAGGATTATGTAAGCACAACGGATACTTTTACATTACAAAACAATATTATGATAACAACTCAAAAGTCTCAAAGAAATTAAAGGCAATTTATGAAATAAAATTATTTAAAAATTATATTTTAGAGACTTTTCACTTGAATATTATTTAAAAATTTTTAAAGCAAAAGTCTGCCCGTCTGCCTTTAATCATTGTATTTTCCCATCGCCAATTTTAGATCTCTCCAGCAGCATGTCGGCATCCATTCAGTGAAATCACCCCAACCATTTTTTTCTTTTTTCTTTTTCCATTGGATTCCCATTGTGATGCCATTACTTTTCTTCGCTCTCTACCCATAGCCAATTACCAAAAAATGGACTTCGTTTCCAATGATCATCATTTATTTACTTTTTGAAAACTAAACTATGGAGAAAGAGATAGTTGGCGTTGATTTTATGAATAATAACCCAACTTGATGCAATATGTGATATACACAACTAGTTTGTAACAAAAACAAAAAGAAAAAAGAAACAAAATAAAATAGGTTAATAGGAGAAAATCTAAAATTTTCTCAACCTCTCAATAAATTTAAATACAACTAACCGGCCGCTAAATACTAATAATAATCCAACCTTTTATTATTGGCGATAATGATAATTTGAGTATTAAATTACAGAATTTAGAGTATATTTGAGATTATTTTTGAGAGGTTTAAAAATAATTTTAAAAATTTAAAAGATAATTTTAGTGTTTGGTAAAAAAAAATTAAAACAACTTTTATCAAAATTAACTCTTCCTATAGTTAATTTTAAAAAATAATAAAAGAATAATTTTTAAATTTTAATTTTAAAAATCAATTTTATCATTTAATATGATTTCATAATTTCTTTACAATTATTACTTAAACCCATAATTATCCTTATTTAAATTAAAAAATAATATTTTAATATTTTTTAATTATAATTCACGCATTCCCTTTATTCACCCTATTTCTTTTTTACATTTTACATTATATCAAAAGTTTTTATAATAATATAATAAAAATTTATTTTTAATTAAAATTATTATAACACACAATTAAAAACAATAGCATATAAATTTTATTTTTAATTAAAATTATTATAACACACAATTAAAATTTATTATATATATAAATAAATTTCATCTTACATTGTATATATTTTAGTCATTTATTTTTTTACAATAATTTAACAATAAAATTTAACAAACATGATTAATTAATTTAAAAACTTACAGTATTTTTAAAATAAAATTTATTAAATATTTAACTAATTTTTATCACAATTAATTATTTTTATAATATAATTAATAATAATTATTTTAAAAATTACAGTATTTTCAAAACTGACCCTTAGACCTAAAAAAACAGGAGCACAACTACATTTGATGCTGCTTAGATTTATGCAAACGTTACAATCACTTTTATTTGGTCAAAAGATATTATGACAACAGAATTGAAAATGATTTGTGGAAATATCGTATCAAAAGTGACGTCCAAAACCTTAGTATAAGCAGTGCTGCTTCAACAGCAATAATTATTACAGCCACATATGAGGGCATTATATTATAATGACTGTGTAGTTCACATTTCACTTTTTATTCTATGGTCACCGACTAGAGTCGAACTATGCCTAAGAGAGACAATTGACTGCTCTTTCCTAAGGCAGCACCACTTTGGTCCCTTGATCATAAGACCTATAATTAAACTATTCATAAATTGGATTAAAAAAAAAAAGGACACATTATTTAACAATCTCACATCCGTTAAGGCTGCATAGGTGAGAGTTCGGTGCCCACTGGCCACTTCTTTTGACTTTTGTTTATGCCATGTGCATATGGGCACCGAGAAAAATCACAAGGTGGAAAGTGGCAAAGGCCTGTGATTTATGTACTAGTTTTTCATACTCTATTGCGATGCTTGCGTGATTTAATTTTTACTCAATTAAAAAAGGAAGAAAAGTAGAGGACTAAATAAAAAAATTAAAAAAAAAAGTTTGAAATAAGTAGATTTCCTCTTGATATTGGAATGTATGTACAAGATTGTAAACGAAAGGAAAAGTATTTGTTCCACTCTTGGATCCGCATGCACTCAAATGCTTGGCCTTTGTGCATTAAAGAAGGTAAAAGCAAGTGGACGATACTCCAAATTAATATAGAATACAACGAAAGTTGTAGGTACCACCGACACGGCCTAATCAAAAGAGTAAAATGATAATTCATTCGCTCGTTTGGCTGAGCTGACCATTATCTGTATCGCTGCTGCTAAATTTGTTATACCACTTCATTGAGATGGTAATGTTAGAAGTTTTCACCGAAAGGTAACAGCAAGGCTATTTGTTTATGGTCAATCAACATTAGACTCCTCAGGCTGCCAAAATTTGGTTGATATTTTGAGTACATCTTCAACAAGGCAACAAAGGGTGGTGGCCCTCTACAGAGGCTTCACAACCAAATGAACTTCAAAACACCCCATATTTTTCCCACTATGTAACTGTGAATAAGGACCAACTAATTGCACTTGCTTCCTGGGAAGGGAGGAAAGCCTATGATGACATTCCAGCCATTTATCTAACTGGCCAGACAGGCCGGCGATGGCACCACCAACTTCCTCCTAAATCCTAATGATATAGTGTAACGAGGGTAGCTGGTCGTCCTAAAAATAGTCGCAGCAAATATCAATGCCTATCCTCGATAAATAATAATCTCCGATGATTGCTGAACTACACGTCGGCTAAACTGCAAATAAACGGTGTACTCTTCCAAATCAAAGCTAAGAAAAAAGAAACTGTGAATGGTATTTCATTATCAAAAGGTCAATTTGACAATTTTTATAAATTGACCATCTTACCCCTGCACTAGAGTTATGATTTTTTTTTTTTATTTTAGAAGATTGATTAAAAACATTTCATAATATAACGGAGACAAATATGTGAATTGTAAACCTAGGCCCCTGCACTCGGATTATTTTTTTTATTTTTTTTCCCTCTTCCCTTCTCCATCTCTTTTCTAAGATTCATATCCAGGAAAGATTTTTCCATATTCCCCAAAAAAAATATTATAATATAATAAAACAAAGCACTCACAGACAGAATAACAGGAAAAGAGAGTTTTTCCCTTACAACCACACCCACGCGCAATGCAACCTCAAGCGCACCCGCGCGGAGCAAACCCGATCCGTGAAGCGGCCAAATCGTAAACAACCCGGAAGCCTTGTTGCTGAATATTTCCAATTATCGACAACCCGCTCATGGTTCCTGCAAATGCAAAGCAAAATGTTCCGCTGCTATCCACAGGTATCAGATAATTAGTCGCCGGCAATGACACATCAGCACCTCTGAAATGCAACACCACCGTGGGCACCTTCACTTCCGTCTTTCCCGACAAATCGAAGCACGTGTCAAATAGCGAAAAGTCTGGCGCCCGCTTCAAGGAGGATGCTCCAACTCGGAAAGCATCACGCAATGCGATGTAAGCGGGTCGGGTCAAACGGGTCACGGACGTACCCGAGTCTATGATGACCCCACCGTTACCGGCCGGATCGAGTTTGAATAAAGAAGCAGTGATGCCGCGGACAGGAGCACCACCGACACTGATTCCAACTAGTTCAACGTAGTAGAATGTGTCGAGCTTAGGGTTTGCTAGTAACGGAGTGAACCGGGCGGTTCGCGAAACGGCCGAGTCACCGAATACCATCGACGAAGGTTTAGCAGAAGTGGATCGGTCCACTAAACAGTAAGAAAACTTACGGTTGAACCGGCGACCGGTTTGAGTTGGAAATGACAACCTCCCACGACCGAGCCCCAATAAACCCGCAGCAGCAACGAAGAGGCCCTCATTGTCGTGACCACAACCGAGGGCCACGCGCGCAACTCTGGTGCCACGAAACGTCAGCGTTTCAGTGGAAAAATCACCGACGGTGATAGAACCGTCTCCGTAAGAGACTTGGTAAAGACACGTGTTCCTGCGGTTACAGCCAGAAGAGTCGAGCTTGCGGCACAATGGGGAACGACAGGGTACGGTAGCAAACGAGCGTGACTTAGTAGGGTCGAAGACAGGATCGGTTTGAGAGTAGCATTTCTTGCATGGAGAGCACTGGATCCAAACGACGTCGCTGCCGGTGTCCAAGACCATGTAGACATACCTCGGAGGTGTGCCAACTCCGAGGCGCGTGAAGTACTCGCCGCTGCCTTGTGCGAGTCCGGATATTACGGAGCTGCTAAAGCCTCCGTTAGCACGCGCGCGAGAGCGGTTACGCGGGGGAGCTCGAACGGCATATTCAGCGAAGGCGGTTAAGGATTTGACACGTAAATCGTCGCGTTGGATTCGGAGGTTGAAGAGGTGCTGTGGAGTCTGGTTGAAGGACAGAGAATCTACGTGGTGTAAGCGTAGGGAGAGCGAGGATTCTGCATCAGGTGCGGGTAGAGGGAGTGAAGATTCGGCTTCGGATTCGGATTCGGAGTCAGGCCAAGAGAGAGTGGATGGGGTGGGGAGAGAGTTGAGGACGAACGTTTGATACTGGAGAGCGGCAGCGGCAGCGGCAGTGAAGAAGAAGGAAAAGAGAAAGAGAAGATGGTTGTTTGCTTTCCCTTCCATTGAAATTGAAGGGAGAGTTCGCTAGGGGGGTAGTGAGAGACAGCAGAGTGTTTTGCTTTTGGAGTGCGGGAGAGACTGATGAGTGATACAATATCATTATTACTTATAATTGTGGAAAGAAACAGTGGGGAAGGTAGTAATCAGAGATTCAACGTCCCGTTATCACGGTTTGGGTGGGTGGGCCGGTGGTGGGGTTTGGATCTGTAACTTTTTTAATTTTATATTTGTAATTATTATGTGCGGTGCTCTCTCTCTCCCAACTGTAGAATGAATGGATTAATGACAGAAATAGCAAAGACTCGTTTCTTATTGTAAAATTCGTAATAGCGTTAAAATCTTTGGTAAATAAGTTATTTGCACTTGATCTAGTATGATGAATGTATTCAATGCACGACCGCATTGTGCGTTCTTTCTTTTAATGGAAATTCTTCTTGTCCCAACCCCCCCCCCCCCCCCCGGCTCTCCCACAAAAAAAAAAAAAGAAAAAAAAATTAGTGATAAGTCTAAGCATGTATTTTTACATATGCTTGAGGAGCATGTATTTTTATCTGCTTCAAATTTTGATATAAATTCTCATTTGTTGATTTGTATAATCTAATAAGTTGGGAGTAAAAACACTAAATGTTAAGTTTTTACTTTGGATATTTACTATAGTTGAATTATTATTTTTCTTTTCTTCTTTTCGGTGGCTAAAGAAAGATTTTGAGTTTTAATTATATCAAAGGAATAAATTTTCTCTTGAGTATTAACGTTACTTTGAATTGAAATATTTAAACTATGCCATCAAATAATTGACTTAGAATATTCTAATAGATTTATAATTATTAATATTTTTATAGTATTTTGAATAGTACAAAAAATCATGTAATTTAGAAAAAACGAAATATCTTCGTTTTAAATTGAGTCTGTTTAACCGGCTACAACGTGCATCTCTCATTACAACAATATCGGTGGGACCCATTGGATATTATTAGGTCTCACTTGCATTATTATCGTGAGTGTTAGATTGTAGCTAATTGCAACCTAGAGGCTCCCTATTAATAAATATAATATTGAATGGGCTCACAAATGAAATAATGTCAAAAGGCCAGTAACACAAATGTTGCTGAATGTAAATCAGAAAGACCAATACGACAAACGTCATCACAGTACAAGTAAGTGCAGGGTTACATTTGACTTAAGGACTGCAAATATGATAAAGACTAATGACTTTTGGCTTATTTAGGAAAATTTACACAAATGACTCTAAAAGTCTTTTATTTTTAATTTTAACTCCCCAACTTATTTCTATCAATATTAGCCAAAAATAAAATTTTCAAACCAAAGTGCCCTTCTCACATTCTCCCCCAATTCCAACTCTTTCACGCAATCTCTCCAAGAGCGAAAAATAACCATCGTCGATGCAGCTCAACCCATCATAATCAACAAGATCTGATCTTTAACTTCCAGAAAACTTAAGTTAGCCATTTTATTTTTATTTCATTAATTAATAATGAAATTTAAGAATAATAATGGCAGTAGTTTGAGAATAATGGTGGTGATGGTAGTGTTTGTAGTGGTGATTGTTATTTTGTGTTGTTTTGAGTGTGTGTATGTGATGGTTTGACAATGGGTAGGCAGAGCACAATCTTGCGTAGTGGGCTGGCTATCACCCTAGCCATTGCACACATGCGACGAGCCAACTTAGCTATCTCACGAAACTCACACGCGACGAGCTACTGGCCATCACACACATTTTTGCGCGATGTTAGAGAGATGGTCAACCCATCGTGTGCGAGTTTCACATGATGGTCTGGCCATTGTGCACATTTTTGTGTGATAGTCAGACCCTCATGCGAAATACAAAGCATGAGCTTTGAATTTTTGTGCAATATTTATCCTGTCACACAAAAAAATAACAATTGGTTTTTAGAAAAAAAAAGAGCCCATTACATATAATCACAAAATAAGGCTCTGTCTTTTTTTTTTTTGTGTAACGGGCAACCATTACCCATATTTTTGTGCGATGGTTACCCGGCGCACAAAAAAATAGTCCTTGTTTTGTGCTTGCTCACTATTTTTTTTATGCGCCGAGCTTAAAGTCACACATATTTATATGTGATAATTAGTCAATTACACAAAAATATAGAGACTATACTTGTTCACTATTATTTTTTATGTGACGAGCTTACTGTCACGCAAAAATATGGGCAACGGTTGCCCATAACACAAAAAAATATAGCCTTATTTTGTGCGATAAACTTTTTTTTTTTACAAAACATAAGACCGATGAGTTCACCAGCATAATAACAATATATAGGGTATTTAAACTTCAACTGTTGATCTTGGACATCTTGAATGCTATTAAAGGTGATTTTAGTAGCATCGGTGTTTGTTGAACATGATTCTGTTGAGTTTGACCGTCGATGATGAACTCTAATTTTTCTCTATGGTGTTGGCAATAGTTAAGGGGTTTGGGTAAGTGAGAGATTTTGGTGAGCCTGGTAAGATTAACAAGGGCAATTTGATCTAATATTTGTTGTTTGGATAGTTTTGATAAAAAAAAAAATTTTTTTTGTGGTTAATTTTATAATTTACAAATGTTTTACGGTTATTTTCATAAATTTCCCCTTAATTTAATACAACCATAAATAATAAAATATAAATATTAAAAAATCATATTAAACACTAAGAATTTTTTATTTATGACAGAGAAGAAAGATTTCACCTATTAAACGTACTAAAATTAAGTAGAATGAAAATTATGGAGTTGGCCCATTACACTCAACTCTAATAATGGTATGCGAAATCCCTTACTAATCGAGAAAAGAAATCAAAATATCTAATTATATACAGCAATACAAACTAATACAAATAACATTATTTTAAACAAGAAATACAAAAGCCAAAAACAATAGCAATGGTAACTCTCCCCACACCAATAAACCTAGCAAAGACGATGATTAAGCAATAAAACTAGTTGTAGAATAAGAGTAGCAACAATAGGTGAGGATAGGAGTGTTTAGCACATTTGGCCACAGGAGTAGTAGCAACTCTATTTTCACCTTTAATTTCTTCTCGCCAACAAAGTTGCAACATCCACCAAGATTTTGCAAGCACATCTACCAATCTGGCACCTCTATTGACAACCAAAAAAAGAGAGAATAACTACCACTTATATAGGTAGGAAGAACAATAGCAGTAGCAAGGAGCCCTTTCGTGTCTATAACAAGATTTGAACCAAATTTACATAGCCCACCAAAACTCAAGTCCACCACCTCCGAATGGGTGGAAAAGATAACATTCATTTAGAAAGAAAAACCATTTTTGCAAGGGAAGAGTATGGGCCATTAATTCAGGTTGGATATAGGTTCTCGAAAGATTTTAAAATTAAAAATAGGTTTATTTCGAAGATAAGCCCTAATCATAAATATATTTTTGAGTTGGAATTTAGGGATATTAGACTCCCAAACTCGACTTAAGAATATTTTTATTTTTTAAATCAAAATTTATTATCAATTTTAATTAAATAATTACAAAATTCAACAACATAGCAAAACCATAAATTTATACTTACAACCACTCTTAAAAAACTTTATTCTCTATCCATCATTGCCTCCATGTCTCCAATAAAGCTTCCCCTTCTCGGTTGTCACATTTGACACTAAAAGGCCAGCTTCATCGTGAATGTTACTTTTCAATCTCGCTTAAAGACCAAGATGTGCCCTCAACATCACTCTCCTCTCTTACCTAAAGATCAAGCTTTGTTGCAAACAACTAAACCTTTCTTGCCAACATTATCATTTCTCATTAGACTTAACTACCCATTACGGCCTTCGTTACCATTTGATCAATCAGGGTTAATTTTTTGTTAATTACTCGAGTCAAACTGCCTTAATTTTGGGTGTGGTTGTATTCATGAGGCTATTGTTGAAATGGTGATTTGTAAAAGTCTATTTGTTTGGAAATCTAAATATTGAAATGAAATAGATGTAGAGGTTTTAGAGGCATATAATTTTAATTTATATTATTTTATCAAGTATTTGTTAAATTGAAATTGTTAAAACATGTTTTTATTTCTTTATTTTTATTTATCTTGTTATAGGTTTTTAAAGAATCTTAGAACATGCATCAACGGTGATGATTATTTAGAAGCTACAACAAGTTTATGTTGAGAGCATGGCATTATTTTGATTTGTTTTATAAAATTTGATTATTTGTAATTATATCAAAGGCTTAGAATTATTATATTCTCACTTAATTGGAGGTTGTTAAAATTTAATATGTTGCAATTTTATTATTAAATCTCTATATTCGAAATTAATTTTTCTTTTTTTAAAAAAAAGAGACAAATATTCAATAATTATTATTTTAAAAAATAAATGACAATTAAGACTATTTTAAAACTTGCTCAAATCAGATATTTTCAGAGATATACCCGAATTGTCCCTAACTATAACTTTTTTGGGTATGAGTTGGGTTTAGGGATGTTACCAAAATTGAGTTCAGGGTAGGGACCATTGACATCTTTAAGGAAGAGAGAGAAATTTCTATAAAAGAAATTAGGAATAGCCAAAAACAGAGGAAAAGAGAAAATATTCCCCTTATAAGAGAGCTTCCAACATAACAAAGTGTTATTTTTCCTAGTAGGGGTTGTCGAGTTTAGAGATACTCTAAATTTGGTAAATGTTAGATTATCCCATTGCAAATTGATTATATTTAAATTAACCCCTTTACTTTTAGAAGTTACAAATTACCTCCATTTTTGTTCAAAAGCTAAGGGAAAAAAAAAAGGTTTGTTGATCTTTATTCTTAACTAAATAGGAGATAAATTAAAGTTTCTGAAAATAAAAAGTGATTTAAAATAATCAATTAAAATTATATCATTTGACTTAACACTTAGAAATTTTATTAATTGAGGAAAGAGTGAGAAATAAAGAGGGGGAGATGACAAAAATATTCTTTGGAATGCAAAAGGGTGAAAAACAAATATCTGAATTTGCTTGCTTTTGTATAAAGGCGGGGTTAAATGCATGATTTAGGTATTAGAATAGGACCCACGAATGTATCAACCTAAAACCTGTGGCGTGCAATATACACATGGACGCTTGTAAAATATCTTTATACAAAAAAAAAAAACATGATTTGGTGGCCCTTGATTACCCGCAATTGTTATCTAATTAACAAATAAAATGGATCCTAGTAGGTGTAGTGTAGAAAAATGATGGTGCGCTTACTTGGTTAGGACATTTAGTTTGTATTTTAATTAATTGTTACCAATGAAATTTTTATTTAAATTAAAAATAATAAAATTTAATAATTATTTATTACTTGAATCAATCAGATAGTAATATATCACTTGTAATATCAATTGAAGTACAAAATAAGTATAGCATTATTAGTGTAAAAGTGTTAAAATGCCACATACATACACATAAGTTTCACTGCCTAATCTATCATCACTTGGTTTCGACCTTAAAGAAAAATGACACTCCCATGTTCCTATTGATGATAATAGCAATTACTTCAAAGTACATGAAATTGTTTTATTGTAGAGCATTGATCGATAAAGACTATTAGGTTGAAATAGTAAAAGATTGTTTGTTAAATATCTAAAGTCTGAAATTTTATTAATTTTAAATCTTTTTAAAAATATACTTGTTTCTTTTTTGGAACTTAAGTCTGATTTTTAGATTTTTATATCTTAATAGAAAAAGTAAAATTTTGTGACTTTTATCTGAATGAAAAAAGATTTGAATAAAAAATAATATTATATTTTTAAAATATCTCTGTAAAATAACTTATTTTCTAAACTATAAAAATCTAATTCTCTTTTTATTTTAATTTATAAGGATATAAATATCAAATAACTAAAGTTAAAAAAAAATTTATTGTAAAAATAAATAAGATGTCACTTATATTTAAATATTAAAAAAATAAATATATTATTTAAATTTTCATATTTAGATCTATTCAATCTTTAAAAAAATTTCAATCGATTTAGATTTCAAATAAAAAAAATATACGTTATTGAAATTTCATTGCCTCATCTATCATCACTTGATTTTGACTTCACGACAAAATCACATTCCCATGTTCCCACTTATGATAATAACGCTAACGTCAATGTATATAATAATTAATAGGCAGTGGTTATGGTGAAACAGTTTCATCATAAAACATTGATTAATAATAATTACTAAATTATAATAGTAAGTATATATTTAATATTTATTTGTATGTCAAACAGTTGTCAGCAATGCTCCTTGGTGAAACACTTCCAACGTAACCGGACGCTAATTAACCAAGCAAGATCCACCCACGAAAGCCCAAGATGTAATTTCGTGCTTTTCATGTCCTTTGGAAGCTTTTCTTTGTGTGTTATTGACATTCCCTCGTGACTCTCTCTCTCTCTCTCCTGTTTAGCTGATCTGGCTTGCCTTGCCGCTGATTCCTGTCGTGTACTCTCCCCTCATTTTCTTTACTCTGGTTTTGCTTTTGGACTGGCCGTTGAGTGGTACGATAATTAATATTTGTTGTTGTAGGTACAGCAAGGACAGTGAAGAATAATTCGTCAAAACGGTGCTGAGGGAATTATAAGGTTTGTGAACGTGACATGGATGATGACCAATTTGTCAAAATTTCTTTCATTAGAAAGTGACACATGCTCGTCACACCTTGTTTCCGAAAAGCCCACAAGGCACATGTCCGTAGGTCCCATCATTAACCGAGTATAGCTAATTGGATTGACCCACCCAACCAACTAGCTTAATTTGTGCATTGAACCACGGATCTGAACAACTATTTTCACCTTTCTAGCACGATGATTATTAAAGTATGGGAAATGCAGGCATCGCCATTTGGTTTGATCTATTTAACTGTAAAAGCTTCGTTGAAAATTGTTGAAGAGTTGATGATTTAGAAAGCAAGATAAACGAGACAAATAGGTAAATGTCAGTGATGCATGCAATTCAAGAAACATCAAACATTAGATAATGAAAAAAATGATGATGTCCAACTGTGATGCAACTGGGAATAGTAAGCAGACAGAACGCTTAGATTGCATTGCCCAGTAAAATTTGGTCACGCTTAGGCGAGGGTGAGGAGAAATTTTCCTGACATTTATATAAAGGATTTGGCTATACCTCAGCGCCTCCCTTATATAAAATATTATATCAATAGTTATATAATAAATAAAAAATATTATAATATATATATGTATATTAAAAAATAAATAATCATATTAATAATAGTCACATATAAATTAATTATCCATGTTATACATACGTTTGTTAATTATATTATCTATGATATATTATAAAATTTCTCAAGAGAGAGAAAATAAATGTCTAATAAGAAATTTTACTGAATATTAGATATTTCATATCATAATTTAATGCGAAACTACTAATTAATAATTGAGAGAAATGTGACGGTACATGTTAAAAAAAATTTAAAGTGAATTAAATTTAATCAAAAAAATTTAAAACGAATTAAATTTAAATCAAATTTTTGCACAATATTTTAAAATTTCTATATTTGAAAGACAAGCAATTAATTAGTGCTCTCTTACTTCATTACTGCAATTAAGACAAGAATTTTGGATGAAAATTGAGAGAGATAAAGAATATAACAAGAGTAATGAACACTAATTAATTGCTTATTGTTTACATTAGAAATGTAAAAATATTGAGGGCAAAAGAAAAATGAGAAATTACATTTAGTTTGATATTAAATTTTTTAATATACAGTGCCGCATGTCTCTCAACTATTAAGGGGTGATCCCACGATTGACTATAACATGGAATTACTGTAAAATTTCTCGTCCCCAAGAGCCCTAAAAATCTGCATCAGGTTTACTTATCAATGCATTTATTACTCACAGTTTACTCACCAAGTTTACTACACTCTTCAAAACTGCAGGTACAATCCTCTCAGCCTATCACATTTATTACCAATAATCTAGGTGGGTTAGGTTGCACATAAATACGAGGGACGTAATAATAGAACTGCCATTGGCCACGTCGCCTCATCCACACCATTTTTCACTGTGAGCAATGTTCCCTAAAGGTAAAAATTGGGTGAAATAATTTTTTCCCCCCTTTTCCAGGGGATAATAGAAGCTCACAGGCAAATTTAAAGTGCGGGGAGCAGCCTCTACGTCACAGAAAAAGGGCTCGGCACAAAGGCAGCTGGCAGCTGAGATGTGCACTTTCCTGCCTCTTAACAAAAATTATGATTGAATTCTGTTTCATCAACCGTGAGGGGTAAACGAATCTCGAAATTAAAAAAAAAAAGAGCAAAAGAGAAAAAGATAAATCATGAAGCGAAGGAGCATTAGAAGTAAGCATGAGAGTTGAGAATTTCTTCAAGTAAAAACAGAATAGTGGAGAGATGTGCCAAAGTAAACAAGCTTTTATCCAGATTAAAGCTTTAAAGTAAAATGAAGCTTTGCCGGAATTATATAATATGATTTTAGTACCACTCCTAATACGTCACCAACTCAGCATCGCTAGTACCTACATAAAATATCAGGGAATTCAATAATTTAACCTTGCATTCTCAGTCTTCAAAGAAGCCATGGATAATCAAGTAGTAGAATGAGTTACTCAACAAGTTTGAAGTTTTGCTCCCTAGCTTGTAATGGTAAATTCATAAAGAAATTTGACTCTGAAGTGAGGACTGGGGAATCTCTACAAGGAAAGAAGATGCCATGTAAAACGGTCTCATAAATAAAGTATTAAAGCTAATATTGTGGCGTGAAAAACAAATAAATCACGGGAAGAAACTAACTCATTTTCTATGCCAGAGAAAGCAGAAGACAATATCTCACATGGACTTGGATACTACCATTAAGCAAGGTAAAATGGGGAGTAGATTGGTTAATAATCAAAGAAAAAAAAAATTGGAGCTCAAGTTCCCAAGCAAATCATAGCTACACCACTGTGAAGTCCATTTTACCTCAATTAACATAACCCAGCCAAAATAAATCATGTACTTGTGCCTTGCGCAGACATCGCATGTAGAACAGAGAAGCGGGTGGGAAATAAGAAACCTATCTCGAAGCATGGATCATGGTTTAAGATTACACATATGAGACGATGAGAATGGGTCCTCTTACTATACCACAGTGGTATGATACCCCCACACACATGAACAATGTGTGGTGTGGGTCCCACACACTGTTCATGTGTGTGGGGATACCATACCACTGTGGTATGGTAGGTGTTTCCCGATGAGAATACATTTTAACATTTGCTTTAGGTGAAGAAATTAAATTGACGGTAACAAATATTCACTTCAAGCATGAATTCTGCCATGAAAGTTCATTAAAAATAAACCAGGTTACTTCTAATTCTGAAGCCTAGCCGCTCATATAAAGTACAGGCATCCATGATTTTTGACAGTGTTAACACTAAATTCTTCCACCAAACACATCATTACTTCTCCCTGCACCAATCCCCGCTTTTTCCACCAGTTTTGCAATCAAGCCTTACATCTGTAATCTGAATATCCTTTGACGCAGCCTTACACATATCATAGACTGTTAGACCAGCAACAGTTACAGCTGTCATAGCTTCCATTTCAACCCCAGTTTTCCCTAATGATACCGCTTCCCCTTCAATATTCACACTAAAGTCCTTAGAGTTCAGCATAAGATCAACGCGAACATGAGTTAAGGTGATATTGTGACATAGTGGGATGAGACTGCTGGTATGCTTTGCTCCACTAATGCCTGCTATTTTTGCTACACTTAGGACATCCCCCTTGGCCAATTGGTTTGCTAAGACCAGATCAAACACCTTTTTGCCCAGAATTACCTTGCAACTCGCAATGGCAGTTCTTTGACTATTTTCTTTTGGAGAGACATCCACCATTTGTGCTTCGCCTGTCCGGCCAATGTGGGTCAGGCCAGGTGTGTTATCGCAAATCTTTTGACATGCCAACTGAGCTTCTTGAGCCATGAAATCATTAGTTACAGAACCAGGAAACCCATCTGAAGTAGGAGGTTCACCAAAGACTGATTCCATCTCCTGAGACACCGGGTTATCGTATAAATTCAAAGAGTCTTGACATTAGAATCTACCTCAGAAATTGAACGAGATATATAAAAGGAAATAATAACTTGAAGAGCCTTGACACATAACAGTTGGACAAAGCTGCTGGGATCCCTAACATTATTGTTATCTTAAATGGATCTAACTTACTAATTTTCAAACTGAGCTCTCGAATCCTATACTTCAATCATTCATTCAAATCAATCACAAAGGAACTCTTCAAGATCCATTATGCTATTTATTTAGCGACAAAGTTGCTGGCGTGATGTGTGCACGTGATGACCTTTATCAAATTATATATCAACTACAAGAACAAATTTTGTAAATGAACTTCGATAAAATATACAACAGTGCCTCACCTTGTTGAGATCCGCAACTGCACTTGCAAAATCATGGTTACTGTTACTACTAAAGAACCTTCTTGAATGAGGAAAAGCAACTGCAAGTCGGCGAAGAATCATGATGGCAACTGCAAGCAAATTAAGAAAAACATCATTACGCTCCAAGAAGGTTCTGTTATCAACTGCGAACTTTGAAGAAAGACAAGAAAGAAATAGATGAATCGCTATTATATTAATTAGATTTTCATTTTATACTCTGCTTTCATTTAGGCGTTTTCGCGAACACGTTAAGGTCATTGAAGCAGGAACGAGGAAGACAACCCACAAAATTACAAGAGTAACGAGGAAGCTAAAAGGAACGATACGCGATTGTGACATAAAAAAATTTTTACGACAAAAGAAACGATTAATGAGGCTGAGGGTTGATGAAGGCTTGAGACTCGAGGACCTGTGTAAATTGTAATTCCTTCACCATCACCAAACAAAGTAGCTAAGAGGAGAGAATTAAGCAACCATATTATAATCAGTAGTACGACGCCGTTTCATTAACAGAAAGTACTTTCGTACGACAGCACTAAGTAAAAAAGCACCCAATCAAAAGAGAGATTCTATCTCACCGTTCCATCACCATCAGCCAGCAGCCTAAATGAGCACAATAATTGTTAGTATTAGTAATTCCCCAATAAATAGCTACCTACTGTAATAGCAAAATAAGCAGGTCTTCCCTCCTCAAGTTCCCTAATCTGGGCGGGGTAAGCGGCATAGTAATTGTCATATTCCCCAATATAATATGTTGTTGGCTAATGAATTACGGTTTCACAAGCCAATAAGCTTCTAGTAGAGTAGGAGAGTCCTATATTTATAATATTAAGTGTAATTAAATTTTTAAAAAAATATTATAAAATTTAATTATAATTTTCTCTTAATTATATGATAATGGACTGTCATCTTTTTTCATAAAATGTGAATGTAATAAAAAAAATTCACTTGTTAAATATTAAAAAAATTAAAAATATTCAAATAAATATTTCAGTGGACCACAATCATTGTATAACAGACTTCAAAAAAAAATAAAAATTACAGTTTCACATATTCTTCAACAGACTCGTGCTCCTCTATCGCGCATCTAATGCCGATGAAATGAACGCCGTTGGGTAGAAAATTAAATTTCCAATCCGATGATGTACTTCCGCGACTGGGTGGAAACTATTTCCATCTACGTCGCTTGCGATAGCACCGATTCCGACAACAGAACAATGACTTGTACTTTTTATCTATTGAACAAAATCTTAACAACTTCAATTGGTATTTAACGCTAATGATTTATACAACATACGAATAGAAAGTTGAAAAAAAATGAAATTATTTCTTTATTGAATAATTGGCTTTAAAATAAATTCTAATTATTTTTAGTATAACCAGATAATAACATTAGTCCATTTTAATAATTTCTATGCACACGCTTACTCTTATGCCTATTTTACCAAACATGCTAAATCATATGATAAGTGATTATATTATAATATTATGTAATCTAAAATTACCAAATTATATTGATTCTTTCAAAATCTATCAAAAAATAGATATTTGGGAAGCTAACGTAATCCCAAATATACCCTTAATTATTGGATTACACTCGTCGCCATTGTTAGTGACGGACGCACGTGGGGTAGCTAGACCCGATTTCATGAATCAAACCCATATCCATAAATCAACCTTATAGCTTTGATTATTCAAGTGGTGAAGAACAGATGAAGTAGCAGTGGAGCTCTGGTGTTGCACGACGCAGTAATGTTGGAGCTATGGCTCGCATTAACATGGCAGTGGTGGAGCTGTACTGTGTCATAGCGCAGTGATTGATGACATGGTGGGGCGGTGGGGCTGTTGTTTGTATTGATGTGGTAGTGGTGGAGATGGGGTTTTGTGAGTTTGGGAAGAGAGATTTGAGAACCATAGTTACAATGGAATTTTTTTTCTTTTTTCGAATTATAATGCAAATCCACATAAAACCCGGCCCCATTCCTGTTTAGTTTATGTGGGGTTTGCATTAAATTTTTTACTTATGCAATTTGTTTGAAACTCGAACGTCAGATTATAATATTTTAATACGTATAATACATGGTTCTAATGCATTATTATGAGTTGTGCGGCAAACACACCCTCAACTTACTTCTGCATTCATCGAAAAGCTCTCATGAGTCCTGATTTGCTTAACATTCGAGGGAAATAACGGTGCAATCTACATACAAGTCAACAGTGAGTTTTTGTAAACTATAAAAAATAATAATAATAAAGTGAAATTTCATTCAACCTGGTTTAAGTCTAGTGTTATTTATTTGGAAGACCCATCAATGGTACATGTGATCTGCCAAACGCGGCCTTGCAATCGCCAATAATGGCTGGGCTTTTGGCATGGTCATCCCATAGACCTCAGTTGTATCAATGTCTTCAGGCCTTAAACCCTCCGGGGAAGTCCAATCAAAACAGTGGAAGAGCCGAGCCAAAGCCATTAGCACCAAAGTAACCCCAAGCGGCGCGCCCGGACACTTTCTCTTTCCAGCACTGAATGGCAGTATTTTGAAATCGGCTCCATGGCTTATCTCGACTCGGCTCCCATCCGCCAACCAGTGCCTCTCGGGCCGAAACTGTTCAATGTCGGTCCATATCTTGGTGTTTCGACCCAGCCCGTGTGTGTTGATGAAGACACGTGTCTTAGCTGGAATATAATAGCCGTTAATTGTTGTGGCGCGTAAAGATTCGTGAAGGATGAGGAAGGGACCCGCCGGGTGCATGCGGAAAGTTTCACGTACTGTGCATCGGAGGTAATTAAGGTGGGGCAAGTCTTGTTCATTGACCATTCGATTTGGACCCACAACAGAATCAAGCTCTTCTTGAATTTTGCGAAGAATACGTGGGTGCTTGATCACTTCTGCCATTGCCCACTCGTTCGTCACAGCTGAAGTGTCAGTTGCGGCGGCTATCATATCCTAAAAGACCACAAAATTACACATATAATTCAATAATTATAGCGACCAGTTTCTAGTCTCAATATATGTGTCTGCACACACCCACTCTGCGGATGTTAAAATTTATCCGTAGAAGATATTTGATCGATCTTACAATCTTCTTGTTAAATTCTTGACATGTATCTTCTTGCATACTACATCATAAGAAATAATACACTTAAAATCATATCTATATATATAGAGAGAGAGAAAGAGAGTTTTTTAATAAAAGATTTTTAATTTTAATAAAATTAAGAATGAGTTAAAAGATAAAAAAAAATTGTATTAGAGTCTGTATTTTTTTTTAATTTTTAGTTCATCCCTGACTTTATTAAAATCAGATATCTTAATTAAAAAAAATTATTCCATATATATAATTATTTTTTAGTCACTCAATTATAAACATCAATGTAAGAAATATATGACCTGAATTAGAGCTTTAATTTCAACATCATCCATGTGCTCTTTTCCATTTTCACCGGGCAATGACAACAAAACGTCCACAAAATCCATCGCTTCACCATCTTCTTCGTTAACTGAATTTCTCTTGCCCTTTCTCGCGTTTCTATGTTCTTCAATAATCTTGGTGTGAAAATCATCCACCCTTTTTTCAATTTCCCTCATTTTCTTTTCACATCCATGAGGATCAACCCACCTCCAAATTGGCAAATAATCACCCAAATAAATCACTCCCAAGAGCCTAAACAATTCGTGAGTTATGTGCATGAACTCCATGGCTTCTTCTGGGCCCGCGGATCCGCCTCCAAAATATTGCTTCCCTAGCAACATTCTGGTGACATTATTCATAGAAAATGCGCCCAACACGTCCCTCAAATTCACCGGCTTCCCACTCTGGGCCCGGACCCAGACATCTTGGACAAGATGTTGGGCTTCGTCGGCCCGGTGTCTCACAAACGACTCCAGCCTTTTGGTTGTCAAAAGGTTCTCCATGCAAATTCTTCGCATTCTCCTCCACTGTGGGCCTAACGGGGCCAAGGCCACATCTCCGCAGCCGTAGGCGAGATGGACGGCGGCAAGTGTCCGTGGCCGGGAAGCAAACACTTCATCTTGCCGGAGAAGTATTTCACGTATGACGTCGGGGTCGTTAGTGGTGATGGCATCGACGCTACCTAGACGAAGGTAGACCAGTGGCCCATATTTGTCACACAATGAAGCTAAATCTCTGTGTGGTAGTTGGCTCAACTGGAGAAGGTTGCCGACTATGGGCAACTTTGGTGGCCCAGGAGGAAGTCTTTTCGTCTGGTGAAAGAACTTTTGGTTTTGGAAACGGCGTATAATGTTGGCGATGATAGATGCAAATAGAAGAATTAAAGCAAATGTGGCGAACTCCATGACACTACTACTGATTTATTGAGCTGATAAAAACTAGATATCTGACTAGTTCATTCATCTATTGGCAAAACGTGTTTCAGCTGGAAGCCTAACAGGATGTCACAATTTTCATCTCAAATACTAGCTCCTATTTCTATTTGTGTGTGTCTATATATATATATATATATAGCATCCACATTCTTTAAATGCAGTGTTTTATCCATAAATAATGGTTGATTAAAGAAAAGTGGAAAAGGAAAAAATTGATTCAAATTTTATTGGTTGGTAGAACATGCAAGGAGTGGCGATACTTAAATACTTAATGGTCTTCAACTTCAAAGAAATGGCATTTGCATGTTCATGTCCACACCCCAAAGTTCATGATATCCCACGACCCCGCCCGCTTCAAATCCAATCCTAATGCGGGCAAGACGATGGGACCCACAAAATCATATTATCTTATATTTTATTAATTTGAAACGCCACGTAACAATTGGTTCCATGGTCTAGTGGTTAGGACATTGGACTCTGAATTCAATAGCCCGAGTTCAAATCTCGGTGGAACCCTAATATTTTGCATTTAGCTGCTAGCAGATAGCGCAGCTAGCTTTATTATTTTGCTTCGAGCTGCCAAGTGCTTTCATAACATTAACTGCAACGAGGGATTCTATTACAATCGCTATTCGTTTCACTTGCTGGAAGATGGAAACTGTAAGTGAAGGAAGAATCCGACAAACAGTGATGGAAGTACTGAAAAATTCCGACATGGAGGAGATGACTGAGTTCAAAGTCCGTGTTGAGGCCTCTGAGCGACTGGGAATAGACCTTTCAGATAACAATCACAAGAGGTTTATCAGAGGAGTTGTTGAGTCGTTCTTGCTCTCCACCACCGAAAGCACGGACAATCTTAGAGAACCGGTGTTGAAAGTTAAAGGGCAACTAGCCAAGATCAAGAAACGTAGTAACGATGATGGCGATCTGGTTATTTGCAAGGTAAACAAAACATATATAAAAATAAAATATTTGACACATTTTATAATTTTTTTGGGTACTTTTGCCCGTCTATATATATTAGCGATATGCAGTTCTTTTTAATTTTTTTTAGCTGTCAAACAAGAGGAGCGTTGCAATTCAAGAATTCAAAGGGAGAACTTTTGTATCAATTAGGGAACATTTTCGAAGAGATGGAAAGCTGGTTCCTACGGCTAAAGGTGAACCATACATTGGATGTTATATTTAATTGTAACAACTTTGCGACATTGAGAAATAACTTATCGATGCGTTTATACTTAAACTGTGTGCTTATGAGTTTGTCATGTAGGCGCCTTAACAATCTCCGTACCACTAGTACTCAGTATTTCAACTCCTCACCTGGTGCAAATGAGAAATTTTGTTAGCTTGTATATTTAGCCTTGCATTCACAGGATCTGAACCCTTGTTACTATGACACTTTTCAAGTTTTGAGGCCTTTGATAAGCAGTCTATACAGTACATATCTTTGACAATTTATGTTCTTTTATATTATTAATTTTGTCATAAACTTTGAAGTTATTGGGACTGTCATCAACTATCTTCTCTTTTTAATCACACTAAAAAGCTTTACTTCTAAAAGCATTTTTCCCCTGCTCTACCTTAGGAATTGCCTTGACGAGTGAACAATGGAGAGCCTTTAGTAAAAGTGTCCCTGCAATAGATGAAGCTGTTGCGAAGATGCAATCTAAGTTAAGGTGAGAGATACTGCATTGGTGTTTGAAGTAATTTTTTATATCAAGTATGCGGGTTTTCTTGGCTTTAAGATGGAAATAAGAATTCAAGTGGACGCAATGATGTTCTTGTATGTTCTAGTATGTACTCAAGTGTCAAGCACGTCCACATTTTAAAGGCTTTTTATTTCTATTTTCATTTTTTCATAATCACTTTCTGCCTATAAAGCAGGTAACAAGATGATTCTGACTTTGACCATGTAATCAATATACTGTAGATCTGAATCCAGTGGTGAACAAAATGGAGATGTGGCAAATTCAGTGACTTCTCCTCTCGAACTTTTCCCCACTGAGCCCCACCGTTTCAATGGGAAGAATTACCGGCACTGGGTGCAACAGATAGAACTTCTTTTAAAGCAATTAAAGGTTGCATATGTTCTCTCTGACCCATGCCCGATCGTTACTCTATGCCCTCAAGCTAGCTCTGAAGAAGTAACAAGAGTCAAGGCTGCTAAAAGAAAGTGGGTGAATGACAACAACATTTGTCACCGCCACATTTTAAACTTTCTGTCTGATCACCTTTATTATAGGTACTCAAAAAGAACCAAAAGTGCCAAAGAACTATGGGAAGAGCTGAAACTAGTTTACCTTGATGAGGAATTTGGAACAAAGAGATGTCAAGTTAAAAAGTACATTGAATTTCAGATGATTGATGAGAAACCAATCATTGAGCAAGTTTTAGAACTGAACAGAATTGCTGATTCCATTGTTGCTGCTGGAATGTTGATTTATGAGAATTTTCATGTTAGCGTCATCCTTTCCAAGCTTCCCCTGTCCTGGAAGGACTTCTGCATTAAGTTGATGCGGATGGAATACCTTACTTTCAGAATGCTGATGGATCATATAAAGGCAGAGGAGGAATGTCATAGCCGTGACAAGCAAGAAGAGCCTTCCAACTTTGTAGAGTTATCTCCAGCTCTAAATTTTGGACCAAGGATGAGAGCGATGAGCAAGAAGAGGCGAGAATCAGAGACGGATGGCAAGACTGTTGTCTGCTACAATTGTCTGAAGAAGGGGCATGTGGCCAAACATTGTCACAATAAGAGGCTACACAAGGAAATTAACGACAACCACCCCTGCTGATACAAAGGTTAACAAGTTTGATACAGTAGGTGAATAGCTGCTTTCCACTGACAGGTTAAAACTAACTCAGTGTAGCTGTTTGATTTCATTTAGAGTTGGGAGTACAAAGCTTTGTAGGATAATTTTCCCCTGGAGGATTGCTGGACTGCTGGGCCCTAGTTTTCAGTAAGTGTTCATCTTATGTAAATCCTGCAATGCTTGTTGTGAAAATTTCACCCAAGAACATGAATAGACTGTATAGTAGACTCCACTGCAATGGCAAAATGACTGCCAAATTTGTGTTGACAAGCTATCAGCCTTGGATGGTCTTTGTAAGCTGTATTCGGCTTGGGTTCGCACACTTTGTTCTTTATCCAAGCTTAGATCTCTGTTGCCAAGGTTCTTGGTTTATTGACTTTATTCCCTGGCTGGCTTAATGTAGCCTTGTTTTGTAAATTTTCATTATTATTATTTTTGCCTGTTGGTACTCTCTCTCTCTTAGCTTCAACTAGTCTGTCTAGGATTAAGTTCAATTAATATTTGATTAAGATGCAATGATGTAACGTTAATGCTTCTTTATATGGGATTAATGGAATTAAAGCCAAAGCCCGATCATTACCACCGACGTTTTATTATTGTTATTGTTATTGTAAATATTCAAACTAGAGTTACAAAACAACATGATTAGTTATAATTAAGGAAAGAAAAATCCAGTTCCGTAAAGTCGTTGCACTGTTTCTGGTTCCGTGTGTCAAGTGTCGAACTGTCCCGAGATCTGTTCGGCGATCTGTGAGTGAGTGTTTTCTGGACATTCATATTTCGATTGTTTCTTAATTCAGTTACTAAAATAATATTTAATCTAATTGTTAGTTAAATTCTCTGTGGCTTGTGTACGGGGAAATCAAGTTATCATTTACAGAAAGAGCTCTCTTTCTTTTTCCCTTCAGTGGGAGAATAATGGAGAGGTCAATTCAAAGCTGAATCTGAAATTGGTGTAAAAATTGAAAAATCCAAGAGCAGTTCGCAGCCTAAACATTTAATATTACCAATTATGGTAAGGAACCTGATGTTGGATTATTCCTGCACAAACAAACTGCATTCTCCCATCAGAAATTATCTGTTGTGCCACAACGAAATGTGCTACGAAGGTCTCTTTTGTAAATCCGTTCCTCATGAAAACGGGGATAATCAAATTCTTCAATATTCCTGACATTAACAATATTTAATACTAACTAAAATATTGGTAGTAGGCTGTGAGTAGACTTGGCAAAATAGATCATCAAGTTATGTTTATATCGCGTTAGATTCGTATAATGTCAAATTTAAATTGGTCTAAACATGATTAATTTAATAATCGTATTAAAATATCGAGATCCTAAGTAGACACAAAAAATAAATGGGTTATCAAAAAACTTATTTAATATTTTTATGTTTAACAAAATTTACACTAAATATATAAAACAAGAAATTACATATACATTCATCTTTACAAATAAAATAAAAAATAAAAAGAGAAAATTATGTTTAATATTTAAATTTTGGTGAAAAAAATTTATAAATTAATTTAGAATAAAAAATAATCTTATCATTAATCAGATAAGATAAATGAAAGAAGAATTTTATTTCTAATGTGATACAAAAAAAATCAGTCAATTTTAACCCAATTTATTTAATAATCGCGTGAAATTAAATAACCAATACTTATCTATTTGTAGTCACCTCAAATTTTGCTTAGATCTAATCGTGTGATTAATGCTATAAATAAATTATACGATTTAAGTGTGCACCGTGAAATTTAAAATCCATAATATCTTATTCGTCAAGATGACACCAAACCGGCACAGGCGTTCACACAACTAAATTAAAGGTTTGACGTGGATAGAATTGTATTTATGCTAAAAGTCGAAGGCACCAAATTAAACAATCACATGGCACGCTCTCGCGCCTCTTTTTGCCCGTTCTCACTTCTCACATTGGTAATCCTCATGAAACTCGATGCGAGTCTTGGGCAAAGAAAGAAATTTCAACAAGATAAATGAAGAGAAAGTACAATAAGGTGGACCCAGATGTGATTTGATGGGCTGGTGGACATTAGATGAAAGCGTATGGAATTTTGTGAGCCATGTTTTGGGCATATGTTTTCATCAGCCTCTGTCCATTTTTCATGCTGTGATTGTGGGTTACAAACGCGTAGTTTGTGGTTATTATTTGATAACTCAGGATAAAGATTCATCCTAAAACTGTGGTACAGGAATGAAAGAAATAATCATGCAAAGACTTTTGAGCGGCATAGCTGCGGGCACGGGCTTCCTGGGGTTTGGTTACCAGTCAACATAGTGCTACCCATTTAGGTATGGTTCTTCAAAGTTTTGACTAGAGCTTTTTTTTAAAAGAGTGCACATGTACCACATGACATTTTGTCCATGCTTGTTCATTGATTAATTATCTTCACGGGCGCAACGCGGAGAGCAGTGGACCACACCATGATTTTGTGTTCCGTAGTTTTTTTTTTTTTATTTTGTTTATGCAAATCAATAATCATTGATTGTTATAGAAGCTATTCCGGACACATTTTGTCTTGTTTTCCACTCTGATTTTCTCATTCTTTTGCCTTTTACTTTCAAGCTTCTTTCTGCCGAGAGTGGAGATACCTCAAATCCTCTTTATAGAAAGGAGAAATTTAAAGGGATGGCTTATATTTTAACAACAAAATGGTTCCCTGCACCTTTCCATGTGCATCTAAATTCTCAAGGAGTTTCCGTTGGTTACTGAAACCCTCCTCCCCAAAAAAAAAAAAAAAAAAAGGTTAAAGAAACTTGACTTGAGAATCTTACGCTATTGCTTGGTTGCTTGTTTGTTTGTTTGTCTGTCTGTCTGTCTGTTTGTTTGTCCATTTTCATCCTTCAATCCAACTGGGTTTTTCGATCTCTTGAGAACCAAATAAAGATCCAGCATTCCTCACAGCCAAATAGAATATTCGACTCGGAAGCACAATCAACGACCCATTTTCATGCATGAACTAGATCCATCATTAAGGTCAAATGACCAAATGAAGCATCTGCAACCCTTTCTACTAGGAAAGATTTGTGGTACCAACATTTCAGAAGAGAAATCATTGGTAAATGTGCCACACGGTTCCGAGTTTATGTCTAATGATGCCTTACACAAACAACAAAAATCATGGGATGCGCATCACTGGAAAGTACTGTTCAAGAGATACGCCATATCTAAAACTTCTCACCATTTTTTTCCTCCCTCCCATTGCTTTCTCCTATTGATTCCAACCGCTGACAAACTGCCGGGTACTTAACAAATAAAACATGAAACTGATGATCAGAAATTTGGTACAAGCCAGCAACCAATTACCCATTGAGTGAGTGAGTCAATCAATAAGGGAATAGATAGAAAAGATTTTTAAGGCAAACACAATAACTGTGTATTTCCAAAGGAATCAATTCTTTTATCATCTTCCATCATACAATTACTGAAGCAAACTATTGAAAAATCGAAAACCACTTAGCTGAAGAACAGAACTCAAATCACATCAAATTCATCAATGAATTACCTATAATGCACATTAATTGGCAAAGAACAAAATACAGGAGCAATAAGCATTTCAAAAAAAATAATAATAACAATAATATCAGCTTCTCAATAACCAACGATGATAGAGTTGGTTCAACTTACAAATTTAATTCATCTTGCAAAAAACTTCCTTATGACAAAATACGTATAATATAAACATTCACAGAAAAATTGCTGCCCTACATGTCAATAAGTAGTTATTTTCTAATTCTAACCGGACCTGCTGTTTCCACTGAGAATCCTTTGCCGTATAACAAAACCGAAGAAGAAGCTTTTGTTCTTCTCTACATTTTATGCTATCACTAAGTTTAATGCCATGCTTACTGCTACTGTCGCTACCCAACTGATGATAATGGCTGTATTGAGCTTGATTCGCAGGAAAATGCAGCAATCAACTTCTCTTTTGTCAACTGCTCGGATCCTTGAGATTTGATTACAAATGTGTGAAATACCATATCATTTGCAGCAGAGAGTTTCGACTCCACAACTGTGATTTGTGCATCTTTAAAAGCTTGGATGACTCTTGATGCAGGATGTGAATCTAGAGGGCAGCTCACTCTTACAACCACCTCATCATGGGTGGCTTGAATATCAACATCAGGGGCTCGATTCTGACTTTCCACATTAGGATTAGACTCAAAGGCAGACGAGTCTCTGGAGTTGCCACTTAGTTTCTCCCTCTCTGCTTCCATGACCTTTAGCTTTGCTTGAAGCTCATTGATGTAAGCAATGGCATCTCCCAGCAATGATGCTTTATCCATCTTGGATATGTTAGGTACCACAGCTCGTAATGCATAGAACCGTTGGTTTAGCTTCTCACGCCGTTGCCTCTCTGCCTCCACATGGTTGAGAGGCTCCTCTCTTCCATTTGCAGGCTTTCTACCTCTTTTCCGAGGCCTTCTCTCATCAACTGCGCCTGCACGCTCATCCTTGCAAGAAGCTTCCACGTCAGAATGCTCAGAATCAGCATTCAGCGGTCTGGTGATCCCAGTAGGCCTTGAAGTAGCCCCAGAGAAATCAATTTGCATTTGCATTGGCTTTTGTGATTGATAGTGGTTAATCCGAAAATCTTCCCTAACCCCATTAACAAACTCTTGCAAATTGTTAGTTTGTGAACCAAAGATTTCAGTTGCACTCCCTTGTTTCACTCCTTGAACATTTCCCCAACTAAATCCATGAACACCATTTCGAATACCCGGGAATGGAGTCCTATTTCCATTTGCGTAAGGTTCCCATGAAGGCCTTTCTTCCATCTTTCTAACAGCAAGTTTCTCCCTACTAAAATGGGTATGAACATGGCCCGAGTTGTTCAATTCTTGACCGAAAATCTTTGGAACTCCTTCAACTCTGTCCAAAATGCCCAAATTAGGAAACAGACCATTCTCATCTTTCTTCTCACTCGTAACTGGTAATGAAACAGCCATCTGCTTAACCCTGGCTATGGAAGAGTTTGAAGAAAAGGTAGCCCTAATTGACTGCACCAATTCCAAGCTTTCTGGTACTGATCTGACAGAGCCCAGTTCAACAACCCCAGCATCAGTCGAAATCAAAACTATGGTCTGAATTCTGGCAGACTTTGCAAGGAAAGACCTCACGCAGTAATCTGAACTCAACTTCAAGGCATCCAATAACCACACATGCTTCCCAGAGGCAAAACACTTGCCTGGGCCACCTTCTCCGCGAGGAAAGGAGAAATACATAGATGCCAAAAAGAACATCTCAGTATCAGTAACCCTATCCAATCTTAAAGCATAATTATCCTCATCTGATCCGCCAAATAAAGTATGCAGTTTCTGCAAAACCCTTTTTCTCATCCTCTGTTGAGTTTCATCTTCAAGCCTGATATTAAGAATTCTCGTAGCTTCTGATTCTTCACCTTCTTTAGGCTCTCTGCAAGACCCATCTCCCCATCCTAACACCCAATCACCTGACTTAGACCGCGAAATTTGCCAAAAGATAGCATAATTCCAGCTAAAATTTGATGCGTTAGGCCTGTCCACGAGATCAGAAAGCTTATTTTGTAAATGTTCATCGCTGCCAACAGCCATTAAAAGGTTCTCATTCGAAATTGAGCTCGTTAGTAAGTAATCAAAAGCTCTCGTTCCCAAAACAGCTGCTACCATAGCCTTATCCTCATCATTCCACAAATTACCTCCCATATTAACCTCTATTTTCATATCTAAACCTAAGGAAAAAAAAAAAGCCCCAAAACAATTAAATACTAAAAAATTTTCAAAAACCCAGATCAAATCTCCTCTTAAACCCAACAAACCAATATCTATACATTCAAATTTGAAACATTTAAATAAATAATAAAACCCCAAATGGCTATTGTTACATGAGAGGATATCCCAGTGATTTCAGATCTCACAAGCTATAGATAAAAGCTAAGTAATAAATAAAACCCAAACAAGGGAATACACTAAAATTAATCGAAAGAGTAAAAGCCTATACACACCGGTAAAGGGAAGCAATTTGGGATAGTGATAGAGAACCAAAGGCGGAGGAGCCGAGTGGTGAGACTTGAGGAAGTTGTGAATATTCCCGGAAAAAAGTAACAGTTCGATTTCGGAAACAAGTTTTCCCGGAAAACAAACACACAACCAGTTAAAGAATTTTTCCCAAATAAAGAAAAAGGAAAAAGGTTATAGAAAGAGAGAGAATTAGAGGGGGTGTGCGAGAAAGAGAAAGGCTGAAAGGCAGTTGTTCTCGTTTTGTTTTCTTTTCGCTCGCTCTCTTCGTCGCTGCATAATTGGACCGTGGTTAAGTAAGCAGACCATAGAGTTAAAAAAGTAACTATGGTTGAGACATTTGAGTTAACTCAAACTCAATGGTTGGAGGTTGAGGGGTGGTCGGCAACGTTTTTGTTTTGGTCGATTTTTAAATGTTTTAATGACTTGAAAAGGGTTTTTCTTTTTCTTTTTCTTTTTCTTTTTTTTTTTCACACACTGAAGAGCTCACTGTTCGTTACACTCGCACATCATCCTTGCTCGCTCACTTATCATAGGAATAGGACTTTTAAAAGCAACTGTTTTTCCCCGTAAGAAATTTGATGATTTTAATGAAAAGTAAGACCATCATCAATTTGCGTGATTCTCATGTCTCACAGTGGCACGCATTAAGTTTGAATGCACGGCGTCCTTGTGACTCCACTTATTTTTATTTATTTAATACGTTACATGTCCTTAATAGTTAATTAAAAGTGATTACAGGTCTTTGATTATAATAAATAAATAAACAATTACCCAAGAGTTTTAAACAGGTTGCTCGCTGCACGCTGCACGCTGTGTTAATATATGTGGTAAGTCTACTTTAGGATGTTATGTAGATGACTATTTGAAATATTAGTAAATGCTAACTATTTAATTTTTGCTGAAATCTAATCTGCAGCTCCTGGCATGTTGAAAATAATAAAATTATGGGAGATAAAATGCACGTTCGGTGGAAATGTTTGATAGGGCACTGGATTCCATTTTTAATTTCAATTTATTTCTCAACACACAAGTTACCTATTATCAGCCTATTTCATTCCATCGTAATTTGGTTGGTAAATAAATTTGTAAGGTGCGTGAAAATAGAAGGAAAAAGAGCAGAAGGAGGATGAGTTCAACAAGAATGGGTCCCACCCATAAGCCAAGCG
Organism: Aegle marmelos; assembly: GCA_030449875.1. Classification (NCBI taxonomy): domain Eukaryota; kingdom Viridiplantae; phylum Streptophyta; class Magnoliopsida; order Sapindales; family Rutaceae; genus Aegle; species Aegle marmelos. The sequence continues at coordinate 3,016,931 of JASUUL010000115.1, forward strand.
CATTGGATTAATTAAGGGAACACGATTACGCATTATTAACCATTCGATTTTGTTCCATCCTTTGATCATCATGATTCTTTTTTTTTTTTTTTGGAATTTTTTATCATCACAATGTTGAAAGTTAAAAAAACAAAAAGAATTCCAACGACATTACAATCGCTTTTGATAAGGCTGAGGTTAGAAAGTTAATCAAATATTATTACCCGGATAGTTATTATTATTATTTATTGTTTAGGAGCCATAACGCAAAATAGTAGAACAACGTGGTCCCCAAATTGAGTAGAATCTAAGGCAAACAAAAATCGAAAGTGGTACAGAAAATATATATTTATAAAATATAAAATGATATTTTTTATAAAAAAAAGGTAAAATAAAATAATTTAACATCTTCCTCCCTGTGATTAATTATGTGGGTCCGAGCATTGACAAAGCCAACCACGAGATTAACGGTTTAGATTGTAGAACAAATTATCAACGTGGGGCAACGTGAAACTTCCATGTGTTAAATCTTTGAAAGTCCCAAACAGTTACTGGCGCGTGTAGGTCACCCTCCGATGGTCCTTGAAGTTGAACTTTTGTTTAATTTAACATCAAAAACGCCTTACATGTGGTAATGCTGGCGCGAATACGACTGTCCAATGAGAATCATTACGCGATCCAGCTGTTGGACACGCGTTTTGGGCGGCAGTTTCGCACCTCTTCTGCAAATGATACACGTTTGTAACAGCAATCAAGGCCACGTGTCCGTCACAGCTAACTTTTAACACGTTTTCGCCATCCAAATCCAATCCGTCCTCGATCAAATCGAACGAGCGATAAACTGACTAAAATAAAATGCAGAGAGTCATAAAGTAAACACAACAATAAAACAACTGTTGCATCTCGTGAAGAGCACGTGATAGTAACGTGAACCGAGGGTGAGCTGTGAGAAGGACGTGATGAGCATTAAATATTAAGCTTTGTAAAATTTTGGTGTAACGTGTTTGGCGTGTCCCCTGTATTTCATATTTCCACGTTAAGTTTGCCCAATATGTAATGTGGAAGCTGCTGATTTGTTCTCCCTCCTTGTGTCCTTTTTTCTCTTTAACTGGATGATATTTACGGTGCATATGAATCAGTATGTGCTATATTATTATTGTGCGATCACTTAATTTTAGAATGCAAGTTGATAAAATAACCTTAGTTGTTACTGTTATTAATTATTATAATTTTATGATTATTATTATTTCAAATAATAATTGTTAATAATAAAAAATAAAAATATTTATTATTGTTATTGTTGTTGTTATTGTTATAGTATTTTATATAGTAATTATAATTTTATTAACAATAAATTATGAAATTTGAGTAGCGTGAAATAAAAAATTTAAAAAATAAAAAACTTAATTTCCTACCCTCGTCAAAATTAAGTTTCTTATTTTGTTAATCTTTAAAATATGCGAATTCTATATATTTCATTCACATTCCTACTTATATTTTAATGAATAGACATTATCAATTGGTGTGATTTTATATTCCAATTTACTAATATGGAAATTAAACGCACCATTATATCTCTGCATACACCAGTTCTGTGCTGAAACCCCGATAGCACAAGCGAAATGTTACATAAATTAGCGCAACATTCTGTCACTCACGTGCTAGAAACCGTTCATAGAACGTACCGGAGAGGCCTTCTGTCAAGTATTTGTGACATCGAAGTTCGATGTATGAAAATAATATAGACAGTTCACTGAGGAAGCACTGAAAGTAGATTATAAATTAAATAAGACCGGTTTTTATTTAATTATAAAATGTGAAAATTCAAGGATCCTAAAAAAAAAACACTCCTTCAAGGATTGGTTGGGGAGTGCAACAACCACTTTCCGTTATTGAGCGGTATGCATGACGGCAGCAGAATTTATTTTTACTTTTTCTTCCGAAAATGAAAATATTGACAAAACTTAAAAGAACGAAAACTTACGATACGTTATTAAAAGAACGAAAATTTTATTGGTGTGAGCAAAGAATCGATTAGAGAAGTCCACAAGTTCACGTGCTATTGTCTGTCTCAGAGGCTTTACACGCGGTCGGCGTGATTATGGTTGCGATTTGTGAAACAAAAACATGTTCCGTGTGGCGTCCGATAGTCCAACACGGTTAGCCACCGCCAAGAAGATTCGAAGTGGTTTTAATTCGAGACGAGCGGACACAGTCAAGTCGGTTGCCATGATGTTAGATGATAATTTCTATGACGTAATTGAGAAATCATTAAACAATTATGCTCCAATAATTAAATAAAATGATTTAAATGCTAACACTCTTCCGTTTTACTTGTCTCTACTCTCAGTCCGCCGTTTGGCCTCTAAACATACATTAAAAATAAGAGGGTGTCCGGACACTCCAACGTTGCAATTTATATTAGTTTTGACACACACACACACACACACATATTATTGAAACTTTGTACACTTTACAGGGCACTAAAAAAACATTAGTTGAATTATTTCAGATTCCAATTGTTTGTTTTGTGGCACTCTTAAAGAAATGGGTTGGTTGGGAGGGTGTTCGCTATCAGCAAAGTAACTTTATAATAGTATATTATTGGTCCAAAAATAACAACTGTTAGGAATTTTCTCTCCTTTATTATTTTTTTATTTTATTTTATTTTATTTTTATTTTTTGTAATAACAACCTTTGCATCTGGTTGATCCATCTCTATCTACTATGCCATGTTCCGCAATTTTTTTTTTTTTTTCCCTTTAGTTCACATTGTTCAAGAGTCAAGAGATGTCGTTTCATTTTGAAAACATTTGCTAACTCTTCCAAATACATAACTTTCGTCTCTCGCGATTTTATCTTATCTTCAGTGAGATTTTAGCAAATAAAGTGTAAAAAGATAATTATAAGTTATTGTGATTAAAGTATTACACCTAGCTGTGTCTTTTGAGCCATTCAAAAGCCAACAAATTCATGAGACGCACAACGCATGTTAGATTTTTAAGTCAACTCGATGGCCTACACTATAACAAAAATAATATAATTAGGGATAGTTATGAAACTCGTAAATCCGCCAAAACTTATTCATTGTGAATAATTTTGTGAGGTTGTAGATGGATTTAGAATTAGTTAAATATTTTATAAATATCTATGTAGATATCTGCTAATCTATAATTTTTTAATTATTTTTTAAGTTAGTTTTAATTGAAAAATATTTAAATCTAAAAATATACTTATTATAATTATAATTTTGATTTTATTTTCTTTAACTTAATACATAGATTATTTCTTGATCATAGTTTTTTTCCCTTTTAGATTAGTATTTTAAATGTATTATTCTTTAGAAAATATTGATTGTTATTGTAAGAATCATGTTGGATAGATACTAATGGCGATAAATGAAGTTAAGATTTTCTGTTAGATCTTGTATTGAATGATAAAATGACATGATAATTATTATGTTTAGATACTAGTTTGTGAACTTTTTTTTTTAATGAATTTATGTATTTTTTACTTAAATTTGAGAATTTGTGTTGGATTTATGTTGAAATCTTATTTTTTTATTTAGATTGGTTATATTTAGAATTGAGTATATTATATAAAATTTTAGGTTATTATTATAAATGTATATATTGAACATTTGTAATTTTAAATGTGAAAACGTAAAAAAAAAAATCTACTGAGTACCATGGCGAGTTTAATAATTGTCAGAACACACAGCGAATAGGTTTCCTTAAAGAAATTAAAACCCATAGTGGGTGATAGGTAGGTTTAGTAATTTAAATTTTGTGTAGGTATGTATTTGATAATGACAAATCCACTGCAGGCGGTGTCTATTGCTATCCCTAGATATAATTGATCCCAAAAACTCTCTAATCATAAATATATTAATTTGAATTCATCTGGTGACGATTTTATCTTTAGTATGAAAATGACTTTAAACTTCACCATGGCTAATAGCATGTTTAAATAAAATACAGCATTAAAGAAATGCCTAGTCGTTAACTGCAATATTTATCTTTTCTTTGAGAGTGGTGCCCTTAATTTATGTTAAGAAACCCTTTTTTAAAATATAACTATTAGAATTCCATTAATGCACTTCTAAATAAACCCCACCAATAATAGATTTCCAGTGAAGAGAAAGTCGTGTATTAGTTTCAATAAATCTTACCATAAGTTGTGATCCAGTCAGAACTAAGCCATTGTTAAAAATGGTAGTCTTACAGATGGAGGAAGTTTTTGAGACCTTGAAGGGGGTGCGAACAGCTTCTCACACACCAGTAATTTAAGCCAGAAGGCCAACTACCCGTGCCGGAGACCCAATTGGTTTTGTCGATTGGATTTGGGCCTTGAGTTTTAGTAATGCAAGTCTGCGATTAGTAGTGCGTGAAGCTGTTCACAGCCCCTTCAAGGTCTCAATTCTGTTTGAAGTATGAATGAAATTATTATCATTTTCTTTTTGGGAGAGGGAAGGATGAATGGATTGATTCGTCTAAAGAGAGAGTTTTAGAGCAATACATCTTTTTAATATTAAATAAATAAAATTTAATACTATATACCATTTTGTTCTTGATATTTGAAGGAAGCATGAACAGATGATGCATTTATACTTTTGCCGTTATTACCTTACATGATAAGGTAACCAATTGTCATAAAACTGACGGAGTGGTTTTTAGTATAAATGAATAAAAGAGTCATTTAGGTTTCAATTTTAAAAATATCTCATTTTTTGAGTATTTTATTAATAATTCTCTAATTAATAAATACTTTTAAAAAAAACTTAAGCATGATAACAAAGCCTATTAAATATCTCTTTAATTGATAATTATCCTCTAATTAATAATTATTTTTAATAAAATTTATATTTTATAATTTTTTGTTAAAAAGATATAATTAATGATACTGTCCAACCACTGACTCATTTATTATGAGTTTTTTCAAGAAAATAAATAATTTTTTTACCTTTTTAGTTTCTCAAAAAGCTTAATTATTTAATATTAAAATCTTTAATTTTGAGTACTCCTTTTAATTTTTGTTAAGAATCTTGTAATCTAAAAAATCATACATAAAAAAATTTATGACTTTCTTCTTTATGGAGAAGATTATTACATGCATCAGTTCATTAAAAAAAGTAAAAAAATAATTTCTTAAAATATAAAATCAACATCTATTATCTGATGATAAATTCTTCATCTCAACTTTCTATTTACTACCATTCAAAATATTCTATTTGAAAATAATGTTGTTCTCATTTATTTGTTTGTTTATTTTTGTAAAACTTCTAAAAGAAATAAATTTTAGTTTTGTTCTTTTAATTGTTTAGGATCTTCTTAATTATTTGTTGAAATTCAAGAACTAAAGGTAAAATGAATTTTGAACTCTTTAATTTTTTTTTTTTAATATTGAAGTTGTGGAATAAAAACAAGTCGTATAAAGTAAATTCGCCTAAGCCCCCAACATTGAGACTTGGTAAGCATTCCTACTTCCTCATATTTTTTTTATCACCATTTCCTTATATTTTCATAGCCATTAGATTGAAATCTAACATTTATTATTCATTGATATTTTTTACGTTATTATGTAAGTGTTACACAAGGTAACAAAATTCTCATAGTTTTGATCTCACAAAGTTTGGATTAAAGAAACTTGACCGTTCCATACACGCGTACAGTGTACTTCACGACATGTCGTCACCATTGGTTTATGGTTAATAGTTCAAGCATGAATTTTTGAGGCTCATTTCGATTTTTCATCTGTGGTACTGCTTCAATTACTTTAATCACAAACGAGTATTATCATTGGATCAATTTCAAAACCCAAATTAATATGAGTTGCAGTATTGTTTATGCAGTCAAATAATTGATTTCATATTCAATAAAAGCAAATTACTGCAAATAATCGTACCTGTGAATACAAATGTGAGAATTAGTCACATTTGAGATGTGAATACAAATGCGTGAAACAGTGTCATAGATGCAACAAGTTTTTTACTCCACATTGTGATTTTAAAATTTTAATGTATCTTCAAATGCTAGGATAACTCTTTATGCAGCTCATACTTATAATTAATAATTGGCCATTCCAATATCGACATTAGCAGCTTGGTTTAGATTATTTTTGGGGTTGCTTCGTATTCCCAAAAAAATCTCTTTTAACGTAGATTAATAATTTGATTATATGTTTAGTAAATTTAAATTCTTAAGAAATCGCTGATCAAATAGTTTGATATACATGTTTGGTAAATTATGCTTAGTTATATGGTGTACATTAAATTTACCAAAAAGCACATATTATTTAATTAACAAATTTATTTTATTATTGAGAAATAAAATAATTAGCAGAAAATATTTTTATTCATTAGGTTGATATTTATTACATATTACAAACTAAGTAAAGTAAGAAATTAAAAAAATAATTAAATAAAGATTTTTATAAATAATTTAAAATTTCGAACATCATGCCGTAGCCATCCAACGACGATGATTTTCGATGCACTACCACTTACGTCAAAGAGAGGAATTATTTAGTTATTTTAAATTGTCGTGAATATTTTTAATTATCTATTTATTTTTTAATTCTATCTTACAAACTCTAATTGCCAAATATAGTAAAGCCTCTCTATAATTGCATTGTTCGGATCAATTATATAAGGAGGTTATAAGCGTGTAAATGTATAGTTACGAAAATTATAGTTTTGACTTAGTTGTTCTTATAGTGCAAGCAATACATGGATAAAAGTATGTGCTGTATTGATAATTAATTAATGAATCATGCCAAATCTAACATATAGATATTGATAAAAGTGATTGGCATGTTTTTGAAAAATTAATAGATATCTATCATCTACTTAGTGCTACAATAGGCAAAGTCATCTTATTGAAAGTCTAAACAATAAACTATTGTTCTAAACAAATTTAGAAAAATATTTTATTTCATCTTAGACTTTTAACGTAACATAATATGTTATTTTTTGTAATATAAATCTAATTATTTTCTCCATAAAGGTAAATTCCTTAAAACAAGATATAGGGAATTTATAACTTATTATAATGTAAATTTTTTTAATTTATAATTAACAGAAATTGTGACCAAATTTTTATAACTACATAGACTCTATCGCAAATAACAATTTATAATTTATAGAATATAGATATCTTAGGCCTTAATACTGTTAGAAAAATATACTCTTTAAAAGCATATATGTTTATTTAATTGTAATAAATATATTTTCTGATTAATAAAATAATTGAGGTATTTTATTCAAATATCTTACTTGCATTGATTTTTTAAGTAAAATTTATTTAATCATATTATATATATTTATATGATCATTATGTGAATTCACAAAAAACATAAACACAAGTTATCTTATGATTTAATAAATTGAGTTCACATGTAATAAATAAATTTGATCACTTTATTTATGTATAAACTGTAATAAATTCATTGAATGATTTATCTTAATCGTGTATAATTTATTGATGTAGTATGACTACATTAGACTGGATCACATATGAGATTTAATTAACTTTATAATAATTGTCAAACATATTAAATCTCATCAGCATTGATTTTACTGTAATTTTAATCTTAAGTTAGTTATAATGTCATAATTATAATTATTATTCTATTTGAGTTATCAATGGACACGACACATATTCGTAGTCAAGATTACTCGGTATCTTGGTAAGGGCAATTATAAATATTGAAGTTATAGATTAGTAATATAGAATTTGTACAACACATCTCTTGATAGGTTTTAAGCATTTGATCATAAAATTTTCTAGCCAGAATGTGTCGACACATTTAATATATTGAAAATGATCATTCGAGAAAATCAGTAAGTGTTAAGGAAGAAGATATTATTAAATAAATTGGACAGTTGAGATATCAATTTAATTAACGATATGGTATAAATGATTGTGTAGTAAAAAAATCATTGTGGCTTAAGACAAATTATTATTCGAATATACAATTATAGAGGTCAGTTCCAATCTTATAGTGGAGTAGAGTTAGAATTAAATGATTAGGTTAGTTTAATTACGAGCTTAATTATTATAGCCACTATTGTGTATTCTGAAATGATTTCTGGATTGACTCATTTAATTGATTACACTACTATTAGACCTAAAAATAAGAAAACTGACATATTAAATGATAAATATAATTATAATATTTTGTTAAAACCTTGTGTATTATATTTATATATAAATGGGGTCATTTGTTATTTTAGAAGGTGGGCTCCTAAGTAGTTACATATTATCTTCACTTTTACGCAAGTGTACAGATAAATAAGGCCTATTTAAGGGACTTTAGCCGATAAATAAATCTTTTGTGAAATCAGCTAGTAGAAAACTAATCATTATAAAATAATAATAATAATAATAAGTCTAGTCTAAAATACCAAATCCTAATTTAGATACACACATTACTAATTCACATGCATCGAATATTCATTTTTTTTTACACTAAAAGTTAAGGATATAATAACTATAAATAAAGAATTAGTAGCTAAAAGGCTCATTTTGGTAAGCATGCATCATAATTAAATGCATATCGTTTTTACAATGTGAAAATACATGCTCGCCAAAGAATTAACGAATAGACAAAGCGTGCATAAGATTACATGGAAGCAGGAATGAAAATAAATGCATGTAATGAATTTGTTTCTTCATCTGGCTCTTCGGTAAGTCGAAATGGTTGAAATTGAAATCAGCATTTCGGATACAATAGAGGCTCGCATTGAAGAGCAGAGGCTTCCTCAATTTTTAATTTTTTTTTTTGGGGGCCTGAGTCAAGTAAAACCAAGAGATAATTGAAGAGAGTTAAGAGCATTTTCAAAGCCATTTTTTTAATTACTTTATCCAAAAATAATTTCAAAGAAAATATTTTTAGAATTCTTCTAAAAAATATTTTCAGATTCATTTTGAGAAATATTTTTTGAAACAGTTTCCAAACACATTTTCATGTTCATTTCTCAAAAATATTGGTTTCTCACTTTTTTCCTAATCACATATTTTAGACTTTCGGCTATAACAATCCCAGAACTTTAGCATTAAGTTATCGACTCTTCATTATTTAGTAGTTAACCTACTTCCATACCATTGTTCATAGCAGGTGTCATTATTGTTTAAGTCCAAATATGCTAGTCAACTAAATAACAACAGTTATAGTCAAAATTACAATAAGAGATTGTTTAGGCCTTATCACTCCTGAGTATGCTTCTAAATCTTACTATTTGAATCACATAATAGAATATTAGTCAGATTTTAGATCACTAAATTCAAATTTTCAATCATTTGATATTTCAATTGAGAGGGAGTTAATCCTTATAACACATGACTTGGTGAAATTCCAACCCCAGACAACAATCAACCTCAATAAACCTTATCCAAGATTAATAGACAAATCATTTATGAGGAAAGAAATTATATTATGCAGGCAAGGCAAGCCAGAAGCTAGGGTTCTGGTGAGGAAATTTCTACGTCAAAATAACTGATATACATATACTTTAGTCTCTACCAACCGGCAAGCAATTTGCGTTTTAAGAGAGAGAGGCATCTCCAGAATGCGTGCATTATGTTAAATGGAAAATCATGGCAAGCACTTGAGAGTTGAGAAATAGTGTCTTTTTCTTCGTAATAATTATACAACACGTTAACAATTTCCTGTACCCCATTTGTTGTTGGATTATTCCCGCCCTGCCAATCCCAAGCAGCCATTTAACAACTACGTGGCAACCTTCGCAGTAAAGTTATCGTACGCGCGGGACAGCGAAGTGCAATCATCCCCGCCATGCCTGAGTTTATCTTTTTAAAATTGATATGTATATTATATTTACAATTGCAAAATTTATTGAGAGTATTCTGAGTTAAGTATGTTGTAGTACAGTTTAAACTTTTAATCTCATTATTTTTACAGGTGGTCGAAGCTTAAAAGCCCTTGCAGTCCACATAATATAATAGGATGGCATGTGTGTAAAGAGAAATTTTACGAACAAAGTCAGTAGGTGCCACTGATGAGGGACAAAAAGAAGGGATGCATTTACCCAACTACACCGGAGAAAAGAAAAAAGAAAACTGATGATGTACTCACGCAAATATGACTTCAGTGTGAGGATATTGCCACATTATCTCTACAGAGAAGATAAGATTTTATTGGTGGGTCGCTTCCAATTGGTGAATGGTAGGTGTCCATTTTCGATGAGGAAAAGATAAATTAAATTATACAAATTGCGGTCATTCCAGAAACAGAAAAAGAGAATTCCCCACTCCGTATTCGAGATCTGTTGTTCGTTGCTGTAGGGTAATAGTGTGGTTGAAGGTCTCTGATTTTATTAGAATTTTCCTTTCTTCTTTATGAAGAAATTAATTCATCATTTGGTCGCGGCAGCGCAGCTACTTCTCTGATCTTCTGCTCTTTGTTTAGCCAATAAAAAGATGCCACTTTTATTGCTTTAACCAGTTAACTTGCTGCCTAATAAAATCATAGGCAGCCAAACATGTATTTTGAATATAAGGATAGAGGATTATTCTTTAGCCCTAGCTCAATCATTAGGCACTCAAAGCATTATAACTGTCCCTTACTTCACTTTCTCAGTTAATTTTGTTTTAACTTCTCTTGTGTCCCTTCAAAATTACAATACATACATACCGACCAAAATATTCAATATTGCTTTGTGCCATTACGCATGCTTAGTGCATAATGAAGTTGATCAGAAATCCCAGAGAGCTTTTTGTAATCATACACGGTCCCTATCAAGTCACTATCTATGCAAGTTCATGACCTTGAAACGTGGGTGTCTCGTATGGCCAAGAAATATTAATTGGTTAACGTATATTATACATGTAATAATAATAATGGATGTCTCTACACATTTGTTTTTATTTGTATCATAATCAAGCCAGCTTCCTCGCTACAAAATCCATAAAATATCATGAGAAAAAAATCGCCCCAAAAAAAAAAAAAAGACCAAAAGATAATCACTAAATTCTCGTGTTATCCTCAGTCACGTGAACTCTCTACCCGACCAAAGGCTATAGCCATTTTGAGAGGTTTGATGGGGAGCTTTCTTGAAAGGGCAACTCGGTCATAATTGTGCCAATGTGTCAATGCTCCACCAATCCTGGTAGGAAACACAACTCTCAGCCTTTAGACCTCCACGCGCTTTTAACTTTTTGTCCACAATTCGTGCCCTTTTTATTATTGTTTAATGCCGCACTATTCCCGGGCAATCGCCACGTGGTAAAGAAGTGCGCGTGACATGTGCTAAGGCACCTGTATGGCTTTTCTCTCTCTCTCTTTTTTTTTTTTTTAAATTTGAAGTTTTGACGATGACAGTTTAGATATGGGTAGTATAGTAATTGCAGTCACCGTTACAGCGTCAGTGTGCAGTATAAATTGTCTTGACATGCACGCAAAGCCAACAGCTCTTAAATGTATAATGCAAATGGAGCACCAACCATACACATACACTGAAGATGAATTGACCACCAGTACCACCGCTACAGCCACCGTAATTCACAGTAAATCCAGCCCGCAAACAGGCGGCACGAGACACCCTGTCTATCGCGGTGTCCGGAAACGGCGGTGGGGCAAATGGGTGTCTGAAATTAGAGAGCCACGCAAAAAGACACGCATTTGGCTTGGTTCATTTCCCGTGCCAGAAATGGCGGCTAGGGCCTATGATGTTGCTGCGTATTGCTTAAAGGGACGAAAAGCTCAGCTAAATTTTCCTGACAAGGTTGAGGCCTTGCCACGACCTTCCACGCGTGCGGCTAGAGATATTCAGGCTGCAGCGGCTAAGGCAGCACATTCTGGACTCATCATTCCATCAACAAAGAGTGATGCATCGGAATCGGACGGTGACGACTTTTGGGGGGAGATTGAATTGCCTGAGTTGATGAATAGTGGGTGGTACAGTAATTCACGCGGATGGACGTTCAGCTGCGATGCCGCATCCACGTGGATTGATGGAGATGCACAGCCACAGGAGCAGCAGCCACCGTCCATGGCGTGTTTGTAGATGTACGCTGTCGTTTGCTACGCGTGTATGCTTGTATACATACTTTTTACCGGCTGGTCCTTCTTGTACGTTGCAGTTACTTGTTATGTGTTAGTTATTTGTTAGTGGGCCGCGTTCAGCCGTGTCATTGTATAAAAGCTCACTAGTTCTACAATAAATTCGCCATTTGCGGCACTCCCACTCATGATATCAATGTCTATATATTTTTTGTCTCAAGTTTTGTTACGTTGAGCGTGGTTGTCCGTTACAGCCGTCGTCTCGTAACGTGTTCCATGGGCCACTGGTCCATAGCAATTATTGGATTTGTACACTAAGCCCACGATGTAATGCATGAATAAATTCAATCGATTTTAACTGTTTTCGCGTCTGGCTGTTAAGCTTATTTCTGTTGCTGAAATCTTGTTCCTTATCGGATATTTTGCCCACTCCTACGCGAGCGCCTGCCCCACTTTTGTCGCCTTTATTATTATTTTTATTATTTATTTTGGATTCGTTGATGGCTGAGGCAGAGCCCATGAGCAAGAGAAATTGCCGGAAGCTTGTCTCTTTCCGAATTTTATGATTCGTTCCCCAACTTAGTTAAGATTGTGAATTTTCAGTTTTATTACCCTACGTAAATGCATTGTTCCAAACATGTAATCTCAATTTTATTTTATATTTATTAATTTTATGTGTAATTTATAATATTTATGTGTATCACGGTATTAATATAATATTTTTCATAATGGTATCATATAATTTTCCTAAAAATTATATTAAAATTTAATTCAAAAATTTTAATCTAGAATTAAAGCCTGTGATAGATTTACGACATCATAAATCAGTTTTTATAGCATTATAAATGGGTTTGTGATACCAAAAATTCATGCTCAATATTAATTTTAAATTTTAAACTCAAATCTAATAAGTGGTTATGTGTGTGTGTGTGTGTCAGGTTTATTTTTAAATGCTAGGAAGAAAATCAATTCCACAATATAACCACTATGACTTGAACTCATTCTCACATGACAAAAATGCCGAACACCCTCTCTTATCTAAAGAAAGTAATTAGAACCCTATTATGTTATAACGATTTTATTGATCATTTTACTATATTATCCCAAATGATTATAAAACTTAATGTTTTTAGAATATGAATCAAGTAAAATGACCTATATATCCTTAATGATTGAATTAATTTAATACTATATTGTTTGTGAACTTTATATTATATTCATAAGATAAATATAAAAAATTGACATAGATAAATATATTGCATGTGATCGTACAAAGACAGCACTACATAGTTATAAAAGAACCTGACTTACCTAATTGTCACCACCAAATTCAACTTAATTTGAACCCTATGTATATGACAAAATTTCTGTATGGTTATACAACGAAACCCGTTTATATTGCCATAAAATTCATTAAATTGAGTCTCATGAAATTTCTTTTTATTAAGAAATAATATAGCATTAGTTTACTAAAAAACAAGACAACCAAGGATTTTATTTGGAGAATGAAGTGGTGAAGATGGGCTGCAAACAACTCATTTCTTTTGTCAAAATCTTTGCTTTGATTTGGTTCCCGTATCAGTCTTCTTATTAATTTTCAAGACAATCGCTTGTCACGTACAGTAAGTAGATTGCTAAGGGAATATAACTAATAAGAAGCCTACTCTTCGATCTACTGGATACTGCTGATTCGTTACCAACACGTCCAATTATTAATTAACTCCCGATTTTATTTTTTATTCTTTAAATTTTCTAGTAATCAGAGGGGTGGCGAATGTTTATTGGCTGATGAATACAGCAATTAGGGCTCTTAATTGCAATCCTGAATTTGTCAAGAGCTGAACCCCCAGTCTCTAATAGGACAAGAACCGAACCGAATAATTGTCTGGATCACATTGTTGGCACCAGTCATGCTGCGACTGAGACTTATGAAATTTAATTTCTTCAAATCGCAGCGCCATTTTCATTGCCATCAATTAATTAAATATCATTTAACTCTTTTCAAGTACCCACGCTCTCAATTGAATTGGCACTGGCTGTCTGCTATGCCGACCGTTGTCCAGTACGAATAACACAGCGGGACTTCAGGAAACAGCGACAACAGAGGCTTTCGGTCATACTAGCAAACAACAATTCACGGAAGTGGCCAAACAAAACAAGCAACGAAGGCAAGATATTTCATATTCCTTTCGAATTTCGATGGTGACGACCCCCACTCATGCAGTAACTTCAAATGTCATTGGCCCATAGAGTACATGTCGCATCATCTGTAACATTGCAACTGAAATTAGCGAGAGGCGCTGAGTTACAAGTACGGTAACTCATAATTTTTTTTAAAATAACAACAACAACAACAACAATAATAATAATAACAGTAGTAAATTTACGTAATTTTAAAAATATTATAAATTATACCAGTTATAATTTAATAAAGTCTAAAATTAATATTGTATACTGTGACAAATTAATCTGTTATGGTTGAGGTTTTATGATAAATTTTAATTAAATACCGTTAATTATTATTAAAGATGACATGTGGAATAACTATTTTGTTACTCATCCTCGATAAGATGAATACTACATTTGATTTTTAATAAAAAAATTTATAAAAATAGCCTAAATAAGTTTAAATTCCTCAAAATCAATAATTACAGATAATGACACATTTTATCATGCAATATTCCTACAAAATCAATTTTTTAAATTAACTTACTTAGATTTTGAACTCTAATTCAATCGAGTGTGAGATTCAGATAAATTTAATACAAATTTGTGGCTAATGATGAAAAGGAAATTGCCTTCGTTTTTTATAAAAGGAGCTGAGGTTATGATTAAACTAAAGATAATTTGAGAAAAAATACTTGTGTTTGGCTAATTATGATAGAAAAAAGTTATAGGGGCTAATTTTATAAAATAACAAAAAATTTGAGCTACTTTTATAAATTTTTCTTTTTAAAATATGCTGTAAAATGTATTACTGCGTCTCATTTTAACGGCATAAGAACAAAGGATGCCATACGTGGAAGCGTTTTTTATGGCACAACAATATATGCCATGATATGCAATTGTTTTCACAGCATATATGTATTTGCCATGAAATATATGATGCATTTAATAGCATAAAAATAAATAAATGTTGTTGGTATAAATTAGTTCCATTTATATATATAAAATACTTATAATTCTGTTCCAAAACGTTATATATCCATTGATTATCATGTTATAATTATTCAATCACATCCTTCTATCTCCATTTTTTTTTTCATTTGTTTCTTTATGGTAAAATCAAATTTTCCCCTTAAAAATTTAATATTTTCTTGCAATTCAAGGGGATTCTTTCAAGTTGACGATGGAAAATGCTCTAGTAAAAATCATATAAGTTGATATTCTGTACATTGAATTGGCTGTTTTACTAAAATAAATTATATATTACCATTTTTTACCAGGTGGTTTTATTTTAAAACGACACTTATGTTTTGTGCCCTAAATCGATCTTAAGCCCGCCCTCTCTCCAATTCATAGTTCTTCATCGATTCATCCGAATCTAGGTATTAGGGGTAAACTTCATTGAACAAGCCCAGGGTAAGAAATCTTCATTGATTATAGTAATGATCACTACATTAAGGGCAATTATTCTTTTATTTTCTCTATTAAGAAATTTCAAGGACATCTTTAAACAATTTTATAATCAATTCTTCGTTGATTTTGCTCATTCAGTTTTGTCTTTCAAGATTGGCACTTGAGTTATCTTATAGGTGCAAATTTGGAAGTGGATACTGTTAATTCAAACAGAAAGCTGGTCAAGCAACTTGTTTATCCTTCATCGTCTTGATCACACACACACACACACACATATATATATATTGAAACAATCTAGGTTAATTCCTTTGGATTTTTTTAAAATTTTGATGCATTTTACTATTTTTTTCACTGAACAATCTATAGTGTATTATTATTGTTCTTTTTAAACATAACGAATTCGCTTAATATTTTGCAGGGCTATGAAGCTACAAGAAGAATTGTTTTGTAGGCAAAGGTTTTCGCGTCAAGTATAGAAAATGATAATTTTAATTTTTAACGTAAACATTGTTTTCTCTTTCTCTACTTGCTAAGTTGTTGTATCAAAATAATAGAATTTAGCATTACAGTATATTTATTTTGTAGTGGTGTGGTGAATTAGCTTAAAAATATAATCTCACAAATTATGAGTGGGAAAAAAATTACCCATAATCCACATATTTTAGAGCTATAAATATAAATTTTAATTACAATATATATTTAAATTATTTCCCCAAATTAAGGCTCAATGTTATTTTGAGCTGACCCTTGTCCCTATCATATTAAATTGAGGACACTGCAAATTATGTATAAAAGGAAACAAAAGCAATTGGCGACTAGAAAAAAGAAGAAGAAGTTGGAACAATTCGAAATTGAAAAAGATTCTTATTATTGTAAAATAACTGCCAAGAAATTGGTGAAAAGAGTTCTAAATAAATGACTTTTCTTCTGGTGAGTATTTAATTATGAGTAATGATAGATATCTCAAAATATAATTTCAAATGATATGTAGTTGAAGATTTTTATTAAATTTTAAATGAATTAATTATATTATTTTACTAACTAATGACTAGCTATCATATCATTTAAGATAAAATTTTAAAATAAAATTTTAATATTACTCTTAATTAAGATCGGAGAAATACCAATAAGTATTAGTTAATCTCAATAAGTTTATGATCGCAAATATCATTAAATATTTATTATAAAATATCAATATTCAAACTTAAAAAAAAAAAAGTAAAAAAGGTGCATTGAACTCGAAATCTAGCTGGCCAAAGCCTGGGATCCCATCACTAACTTTTAGAAATACGGTGGGGGAAAAAGTCCGACCCATCACTAACTTTTAGAAATATTGGACTATTAATCTTTTATTTATTTTTTAGTTTTAGTTTTATTTAAAATATTAATGAAAGCCTAGTTTCGGCATATGGACTCGGCCCAAGTTCAACCCAAATCCATCTCTCAGCTTGCTATCAATAACATTGACTTGGGCCTAAGGTTGAAAATATTTAACCCAAATCTAAAATTTACTTTTTTAAATTAAAATAATCAATTAATAAATAATAAATAATAATATATGCGTCCAATCATAAATGAATAAGTTATTTGAACTCGTTAAATTAGTTTTAACCTCATTTTCTTGACACGTCAACTATAAAAATTTACAAATTTTATTTTTGCTCTATACACACCTATTAAAAAATTCCAAGAAAACCCTACTTAAAAGATGCCCTTTAATGAGTCTATTGTTTTCCAAGAAATTATTTCCTTGCCGCCAAATGAATCTCTATTCTTATTTTCGTGGCCTTCACAGTTCTTTCTAATTTTTTTTCTTTGTTCTTAATTTTTTTTTTGTTTCAAATAGAAACTAAAAATTATTTAAAAGAAAATGTATGTTTAGTAGTAAGGAGGTCCGAAAGATGAGCTCCTTGTACACACAGACGTATGTTTAGTACCGCAATGAAAATTTGAATTAATTTCATCTTTCTGTCATCTGTGTTGTGGTTTTACAGGATTTCTTACTGCGGATGACCGTATTTAATCAAATTGCAACAAGTGGGAAAAATATTGAATAATCTGCATAACGATTGCTAGCCTACTAATTTTATTTGTTCCGTACAAATGATTAATGCAAATGACAGGAACCAATGTGTAAAGTGGGAGTCATCTCGTTCTCTGTTTTTAGAAAAAAGAAGTAACTATGATTACTTTTAGAGCATCACTAAAAGTCTCTTCAATTAAAATTTTATTACTTATTTAAAGAGTCAAGTCAACATTTAAAGCTCCAAAAAGCACTTTAATTAAAATTTTTTTTAAAAAAATGATTCTCTCTCTTTAAATTTAGAGAGTTATTTTCTCTCTCTTCAATTTATATTTTATTACCTTTTATTAAAGAAAGAGAGAAAAGTACTTTAATTGCTTTTGACTTCTTCTCTTAAAATAATAACTTTTTATTAAAATAATATTAATTTATTTTTATTTGAAGAGTCTTTTAAAGAATAACATATTTTTTTACTCTTCTATTTGCCACATTGGGAAACAAATACATATTTAAAGAGTAAAATTTATAAAACCTTTTGGAGATGCTCTTAGAGTGACATTTTAGTTAACAAGTTGACTTTGATTTTGTAAAAAAAATTTAAGTGAAAATAACCTAATCCTTATTGAATAATAAATAAGTGTATAAATATAAAATTGGAAATATTGATTTAAAATGATTTAATAATAGATATTAAGAACAAAAAAATATTTCATTATTACTATTTTATCTACTGTTGAAAGAACGCCCAAAATTTAGAGCATTAAGTCCCAGCAAAAGTTAGGACACCCCACAGTCTGTAAACTATCTTTAAAACCCCTAATTTTCCCTCTAAACCTAAGCATTCAATCTCTCTTTGTCCCATTCTCTGCTCTCCAGAAAGCCCCTGCCTCTCCTCTTCAATTCGGCATTTCCTGATTTGAAATCTTTCAAATTATCACTTAAAACCCTAAAGCCCGCGTACATTCAAAAGCCCTAAAATCAACGCGCAAACACACACCCACACACACACACATACACACACAAACATTGGAATTGGTATGGAGTGGAATCAGGAAACTCTCCAGCACCTCTCCCAGTGCTTCCTCCACACTTTATCACCATCCCCCGAGCCGCGTCGCGCCGCCGAGAGATCTTTAGCCGAAATGGCGGACAGGCCCAACTATGGACTCGCCGTACTCCGACTCGTATCCGAGCAGACTGTCGACGAACAGATTCGCCACGCCGCCGCTGTCAACTTCAAGAACCATCTCCGCTTTCGCTGGGCCCCTGCATCCGATCGTAACTCTGGCCCCGCCCTTGCCCCTATCCTCGACCCCGAGAAGGACCAAATCAAAGCCCTAATCGTGAATCTCATGCTCACTTCCACTCCGCGCATCCAGAGCCAGCTCAGCGAAGCCTTAGCGGTCGTCGGGAATCACGATTTTCCTAAACACTGGCCCACTCTGCTCCCGGAACTCATCGCCAATCTCAAAGACGCTGCCCGGTCCAACAACTACGTCTCCATTAACGGTATCTTGGGAACTGCCAACTCTATTTTCAAGAAATTTCGTTACCAGTTCAAAACAAATGATCTTTTGCTGGATTTAAAGTATTGTCTTGATAATTTTGCTGCTCCGTTGTTAGAAATTTTTCTGAAAACTGCTGCATTAATTGATTCTACGGCGAGCTCTGGTGGGCCAGTTGCAACTCTTAAGCTATTGTTTGAGTCTCAGAGATTGTGTTGTAGGATATTTTACTCATTAAATTTTCAAGAATTGCCTGAGTTTTTTGAGGATCATATGAGTGAGTGGATGACTGAGTTCAGGAAATATTTAACAACAAATTACCCCCCACTTGAGAGTACTAGTGATGGATTAGGTCTTGTTGATGAACTTAGGGCTGCAGTGTGTGAGAATATCAGCCTTTACATGAAAATGAACGAGGAAGAGTTTCAGGGGTATTTGAATGATTTTGCCCTTGCTGTGTGGACTTTGCTGGGGAATGTGTCCCAGTCTTCGAGTCGTGATAGTTTGGCTGTCACTGCAATTAAGTTTTTGACTAACGTGAGTACGAGTGTGCACCACATTTTGTTTGCGGGTGAAGGAGTGATACCACAGATTTGTCAGAATGTTGTGATTCCAAATGTGAGGTTGAGAGATGAGGATGAAGAACTTTTTGAAATGAATTATGTTGAGTTTATTAGGAGAGATATGGAGGGTAGTGACGTTGATACTAGGAGGAGGATTGCATGTGAACTACTTAAAGGGATTGCAACGCATTATAGGCAGCATGTAATGGAAACAGTTTCTGTTCAGATACAGAATTTGTTAACTTCATTTGCCGTTAACCCTGTGGCAAATTGGAAGGATAAGGATTGTGCCATTTATTTAGTTGTCTCTCTTGCGACTAAAAAGGCTGGGAGTACTTCTATTTCAACTGATCTTGTTGATGTCCAGAGCTTCTTTACATCAGTTATTGTTCCAGAATTGCAAAGTCCGGATGTGAATGTGTTTCCTATGCTCAAAGCAGGTGCTCTTAAATTTTTTACAATGTTTAGGAGTCAGATTCCTAAGATCCATGCATTTCAATTCTTTCCAGAATTGATTAGGTTCCTTGGCGCAGAGTCAAATGTGGTACATTCCTATGCTGCAAGTTGTATAGAAAAGCTCTTGCAGGTCAAGGATGAGGGAGGAAATTTGAGATACAATTCAGCAGATATAGCTCCATATTTTTCAGTGCTGATGACCAGCCTTTTTAATGCTTTTAAGTTTCCAGAGTCAGAGGAAAATCAGTACATAATGAAGTGTATAATGCGGGTTCTTGGGATTGCAGAGATTTCCAATGAGGTTGTCGCGCCTTGCATATCGGGCCTGACCTCTATTTTGAATGAAGTTTGCAAAAATCCTAAAAGTCCAGTGTTTAACCACTATCTGTTTGAGTCGGTAGCTGTCCTTGTTAGGAGGGCATGCCAGAGGGATCCCTCTCTCATATCAGCTTTTGAAGCAAGCATTCTTCCCAGCCTCCAGATAATCTTGCAGAATGATGTGACCGAGTTCTTGCCATATGCATTCCAGCTGTTGGCTCAGCTTGTTGAGTTGAATAGGCCACCTCTTAGCTCAAATTACATGCAGATTTTTAATCTTCTTCTGTCCCCTGATTCTTGGAAGAGATCTTCGAATGTCCCAGCACTTGTTCGTTTGCTTCAGGCGTTCCTTCAGAAGGTGCCCCAGGAGATCGCCCAAGAAGGCAAGCTGAGAGAGGTGCTTGGGATATTCAACATGCTTGTCTCATCACCTAGCACTGATGAACAAGGCTTCTATGTCCTCAACACCATTGTTGAAAGTCTTGAATATGGGGTCATTGCTCAATTTGTGCCTCACATCTGGGGAGTCCTTTTTACTCGCCTCCAGAACAAGCGCACCATAAAGTTTGTGAAGTCTCTTTTGATTTTTATGTCACTCTTTCTGGTCAAGCATGGTCCTGAAAACCTTGTTAATACAATGAATGCTGTTCAATCTGGTATTATTTTAGTAATCTTGGAGCAGATTTGGATACCAAATCTTAAGCTTATCACTGGAGCCATTGAGTGGAAGTTGACTGCTGTTGCTTCAACCAGACTTATCTGTGAATCTCCAGTACTTTTGGATGCTGGTGCTGTTAGACACTGGGGGAAGATGCTGGACAGCATTGTTACTCTTCTTTCACGACCTGAGGAGGATAGAGTTGAAGAGGAGCCTGAAATGCCAGATATTGCTGAAAATATGGGTTACACAACCACATTTGTCAACCTTTACAATGCTGGGAAGAAAGAAGAGGATCCTTTAAAGGATATAAAGGATCCAAAGGAATTCTTGGTAGCATCTTTGGTCAGGATTTCTGCTGTTTCCCCAGGGAGGTACCCCCAGATCATTAATGAAAATCTTGAGCCAGCTAATCAATCAGCATTGCTTCAGCTATGCAGCACTTTCAATTGCCCAATAGTTTGAGTAAGTAGTTCTCTTAATTAGAATTATTATTGCAGATTGAGTCTATCTAATCAAACTTTGAAGTAATTAATACAGCCCTATGTTCTTGTTCGGTTGATAATCATACTTTCTTCCCTCAAGAATTACAAATCTTGCAAAAGGAAAGGGGAAGTTGTAGTTTTGTTTCTCATTAATCAGAACTGTTTAATAGATTTATCTGATTTCTTTAGCTGATTTAGTATCTAATTTTTCTTAATATTATAGGATTAGGAATCTGCAGACAGTTTACAAACTGGATTGAAGAATGTCAATGTCCTTGAAATTTGCATTTCTGGTACCCTTTTGTGAAAGTTCCCACTGGTTCAAAGTTACGATTTATTGCACTAACATTGTGGCCAATGGACTAAAAGAATTATGCTGGTTGGTCTTTCAGTTATTAGACTATGGACCTGGATCCAGATCATCTACTGACAGTTATGAAAAATATTTAGGTTGATTGATTTGTATTACCATATGATGTGATTCAAGCTCATATGTTCCGTTCTTTTCATAAGAAAGATGTTTAGTTTGCTGGCTAATAACATTTCTCTTAAAGTTCATTTTCATATCTTACCATTTATTCAATATTAGAAGAAGTCACATTTACTACTTACTTTTACACATCACTGAGAATAAATTCTCAGTCCTTTATAGAAATTTATGTAAGTCCTCCCTTGTGCCACTGATGACACCAATACTTTTTTGTGGTCCTGGGATGCTCTGTCATAGCTTTGACACTGCCCTGTTACTGTTTCTCATTTGTATTTTCTCATGTGATTTGGCTTGCGGTCTCAAAGGCATCATCTGATCATTTGTTATACAATTATTCAGGATCTTATCTGCCTGAAGACTTCTATTTTTCTTCGGGTGTCAGTTTCATGAAGTTTTGGTCAGCTTGGAATTGTGAGCAAAAGGTACTTAACGCAATGTGAATAAATGATTTCTACAACTCATTTTCCTTGTTGCAATTTCTCGGGATTGTAGCAGTTGGAGGCTGTGGTTGCAGTTGCTCATTTAGTTATACCATGCATAGATAGTGGATGGTCAATCCTCTGGGGTGGGGTAAAGCACCTGCATCTTAATTTTTTGTCACAGGTTGTCTTTTTTGGTGTGCATGCAAATTGTAGATCTTTGTTGTAGACAAAGGAATTATAGGTTAAACTCACCCTGCATTTTTCAGTTACATGTGTGCGATATTGTGTCACTCATGGAAGCAGTTATGCTGTTTGGACTTAATTTGATTCCCCCCCCCCCCTGCTGCTGCAAGTTTTGGTATTTCTTTCCTTTGATCCAGTTCTGTGGTGGCCTAATATGGTTTTGTTAGAAGTGTCAGCTAGAGTTCGTGTTTATATTGGTTTAGTGGAGTTGATTGCTAAAATCTTTGGATGTTATGGCTATTATTAGAATATTCAGCTTGGTCCAATATCACTTCCAAACTCTTTGAAATTTGGATGGACCAAAACAGAGATTTATGAATGGTTTTATCTGTCTTGTAAGATGAACCCACCCAAAAAAAAAAAGGGGGGGGGGGGGGGGGGGGGAACAAACTCAATTGGTTGAATTAGAAATATGAAAGGTTCGATCAGGAGAGAATATGCTTTGTCATAAAATGGCATCTGCCTTGCCTGAGCAAGAGGTTTCCGTGTTTTTAGTGAGTTTTACCTTTTATCTATAACAAGGATGCGGAAGTGATTGGGACGGCTCTGTCGTCCTATTCCTACCCTTTCAAACGGTTTTGCGTAATTTTCATTTTTCGTTTCCGTAACTAACAAAAATTTGTATCTTTTTGAGTTATTTATTCAAAGTGTAAGAGATTTGTGTCCACGCGGGAACGAGCGATTGCGATGGCGTTTGATTTTTTGGGCCGTGGAACTTTAGGTAGTTGGGCTTCTTGCTATGGCAGAAACGCTTATATGTACAGACGCCCACTACATACACAAACACGTATCCAATGCCGTTTGGTATTACATGCCCTGCCTGAAAACTTATGGGTGAGAGTTATGTAGTATTTCAGCCTTCTCTTTGCAGAATGTTGAAAGGATATGCGCTCTCGTCTGGTGGTAGGGTGCCCGTATTGACCAACGCTTCATATAATAATGGTGGCGCCTAAGGTCATGAACAATTTCTTCTTTTGCAGCACTATTTAAATAATGGACCAAGTATATTTAAGCTAACTATATTTGATTAAATCCAAAGGATTTTCTAATTTGTCTGGTATGCATACCCCACATGTCATTACCTTTCTCCTGGAATCATGCGGTGCTACTGAGCTCGGATGGCCTGCACCCACTCTTACTAAGATGTTTCATTTTATTTTTTTCATATTATTTCCAATTAATTAAAGGCGGCAACTGATGAGAAAATTCCAATATGCTAATCATTAAATTCATTGTGGAAACACTACCAGTGTTCCGCGACACAAATCATAGCTGGAAATATTTGTTTAGAAGCATTGGAGAAAATGTTTGTGGTGGGTTTTGAAAGACTGCCTAACTGCCCTCCACTACCAGGTCTTACCATCACCAATCTGTTGGCTTTGCTGCTTGTTAATATATAATTCTGAAAATTGGTTTTGCTTGATTTCAAGTTTCTTTATACCAACAAGGAATCCTTTTCAAATAATAATAATAATAATAATAACATAAACAGATAAATAAAGCACAGGTAGTCCTCGGCGCAAATATTGGTACGGAGGTAATCACGATCGTAATACTGTTTCTCACCTGACCCACGATCGGATGGTCCGGGTTAGGCCACATAATTGGTCCCACCTCCACTTCTCCCCACTCGATCTGATGACCTACTTTTCTTAACACTTAAATCTATATCCCATTATGCCTTTTATGTCCAATTACAACTTACTTGGTAACTTTATCCTATTTGACCAATTATCCGTCATCCTTGTGACACTCTACGTGCCTAATAATGTTCGGAATTTTGCTCCACTATTATTCCCTTTGTTATTTACCTTTTTTTTTTCCTTAAAATAGGACAATTGTGCTTCTGTGAATTAAATAATTTAAAAAAATCAAAGTGAAGAAGGGACGCCCACATGGTTTTTTTTTCCCCCCCTTAACCTTAACAACTTCCACATAATGTCTTAGCAACTTTTTCTTCTTTAGATGTGATAAGTAAAGGTGACATGAATTTGAAGCCTTACTGCTGAAAAGGTAGCCAAAAAGATTAAAGAGGAAACAGAGGACCAATGGATCTCAAGGCCGAGTGAAACTTTGGTCAAAAGTAAAGTACGGATACGGGACAGAAATTCTCCCACTTACCACTCCCTCCTTGAACCACCTTGTTCAGGTTTAATAGATGTTTTAAAAGCAAAACAAATAAAATATTATTTGCAAAAAACGAATCCAAATTTCTTCTACGCGAAGGATTAAAAAAAACAAAAAATACCTTATCAACAAAGAAAATACATATACTTGTTTTCTTAATGGTGAATTTGATGCCCATGATCATGATGGTTTTCACATGTTTTAACATGAATCGCAAGTTTGCTTGCAGCCATTAGCCCAGGTCAGGGGTTACTTTTCTTTAAGGTTCCTCGGGAACCAAGATGCAAACAAAGTAATAATAATGTTTATTCCTTAATAATTTCGGGGGGTACCTGCCCTACACATGAAATGCAGTAATTTAAAGGGTTGTGGGAATAAAGGGAGGATCCAGAGTGGCAGAGGCCTTATTGTGTGTAAACATTTGAGGGCAGCTGAGGAAGAAACACAAACTGAATTGGTCTCCACATGGGGCATGCACTCGAAGTCACCAGTCCCACCAATCATGTATTTTCCATTTTATTATGTTACAGAAAGTAGGGCACATTGTCTTCCAGCCTCTGGGACTGGGAGGTCAACTTTTTTTGTTACCTGTTGTTATTATTATTTTTTTTTTGTTTCCCCTTTGAGAAAGGAGCTTTGATGCTTTATTATTATTATTATAATTATTATTATCATCATCTTTTGATAATACAAAATAATGGGACCAATTCAGAAGATTCTGCTAAGATACCAAAGCTTTGACAAGAAAATTATTTGACAATCACAGAATCAAAGAACCGCTTAAATGAAGTTAAACGCAAATAATAATAATAATAAATAAATAAATAAATAAATATGTATTTTGCTTTGCTTTTGTCATCAAATGATCCGATATGTTTTTTTTTTTTTTTGGTAACAAAAATAGAGGGATCAAATCTCTGATCTTAACGGCATCTTCAGATCTGATGGATAAGATATGAGCGTAATAAGATAAGATAAATTGATTAACTTTTTTTTTAAAAAAAAAAAAAAGAGTGATTGTGGAAATTAGATTGATTAACCCTTGAGAGGCGGCAAGAGTCAATTGTAAGGTTAAAATAAAGCAATAGTCTCCTTTATAATATTGATCTAAAGATGCAGTCGCAACACGATTCAGTTATTTTAGATTTATACAGCCTCGTTTGCCCCCAAAACCCAAAAAAAAAAAAAAAGGGGGAAAAGAAAACTATGTATGGGAGAGAATAAAAGTACACCATCCTCAATGTCATTAGTCATATCCGTCATCCTTTAAATATACTTATTAAAATTGTTAGCAATTAGTGCATATCAGTCTTCATATTGGCTTACTCAAGTCCGGACCAAAAATTAATTTGGAAATGTTAAAAATATATCTGATATAAAATTTTTCTATATCCCAATACCCCCCCCCCCAAAAAAAAAGCAGGAATTTTTTAATTATACGTAACTTTTAGTATATTAATTGAATGAAATTCAAAGAGCTTGAATTTCATAAAAAATTCATCATAAGGTTTTTTTTCAATATTAAATGCTAGTTTGGCTCTCTACATCTTCTATTTGACTATACGAAATCATTAACTCAAATTTTATATCAAAATTTTAACAAAAAATTAAGTTGAAATAACAAAAAACTTAAATTGAAATAACTTCTTATGTATAATGTATTCTTGAGCTAGAACATCCTCACTGCTACAAAGTAAGAATGCCACCATACATATACATTCATGCGTACAAGGTTAACTAAAGAAATTGTTCTTTTCCTCACACCTGAGTTAATTAGTCAAGAGAGATGCTTAGTATTGAAAAGATTCAAAGTAAATAAGAATAAAATCTTCATTTGAAGGCTGGTTAAAGTTGATTGGTTCTCGATGACATATTCTCTTAAAATTTAATCATTGAGATTTTTTTAATATTATTAAACATCACTTTAATTTTTTACATCTACTATTCAATTATATGAAATCAATAATTCGAAATTTATGTCAAGTTAAAAAAAAATTAAGATAACTTCTTTCTCTGCGTAGAGTTATTCTCTAGTAATAATATTTTTAATTTAACAAAATAAAGATCTAAACTGTGTAGTTTAATAGCATTTATAGATGATTCTCTGTGTGAAAAAATAAATAGTCTGCATTATAAAAAGACTTCATACATACATACATACATATATATATATATATATATATATATAGTCAATTGAAGAAATTGTTCTTTTCCTCACATTAGGGTTAATTAATTAGTCAAAAGAGTTGCTTAGTATTAAAAAGATGCAAAGTAATTGAGAACAAAATCTTCACTTGAGGGTTGGTTAAAGCTGATTGGTTCTTAATGACACAGCCTCTTTTATCTTTTGTTCTCCAACAAAAAAATTAAAATAAAATAAAATAAAGTTAAGATAAAGTGAAAAAGAAGCCTTACCCCTCCGAGATGCATTAGATTCATTTCACACTTCGACATTTTGGTCCAAAACGAGGCGAGCAACGAACAATTTATTGTCAATCAAACGGCGTAAAAACAAAGTTGATTAATTAGAGTCATTTCAAAAAGTAAACTAAATGAATAAATAAACAAAAACGGTTGGTGATCGCGTACGCTAATAAGTAATGCGCGAATTGATGCTGATGGCGTCTATAATTGACAAAGAAGTTTGTTTCCCTGCCTAAGAATAGTGAAACACAATAGCTTAACAGAGGGCTGGCCGTTTGTTGATGACTTAATAATTACCGTTGTTTAGGCTCTGATTTGGATTCCACAGTCCACTCCACCACTAAGCTTTTCTTAATATATGAAAAATCAAAATATTCTCATCCGTGCGCTCATTTTAAATTACTTTGTTTGTATTGCTTGAAAGCAGCGGTCCATGATATACTTTAATTAAATTAATACATACGAAACTTAATCAAATCTTAACAGTGGTTGATCTCTTTCCCTTTGTCATTGTTATTATTTAAAAAAAAAAATCAAAAGCAAGGAATAATATTCACGCGCACTAACGTATACCTGTACCACGTAATTTTGTAATTTCTTTCAGAAAAAATATGATAATATCAGCTCAACCTTCACTAGTTTGTTAAAACTATAAACACGACTGACAATAGAATAATAATGTTTAGTTTTAATTGTATCGACAAACAAAAATGAAATAAATTATAGTACTTCTTATTTATGAATTATCACTTATTTTTTAAATATAATTATTGCTGCAAGAAAAATTTTTTACTCGAGGCATTATAAATGTATAATACAACTTCATCTCGTAAACTTAATTAAGTTGAACGTGAATATACTTTATACTAGTAGTCACCTAAGTTCAAGTAATAATAAATTGTAAGGATTAGTGTTTAACGAGTGTGATTTTTAATGAGTATTTAAAACTCAAAAAAAAATTACAATTTCAAAAAATTCAAATAATAATATGTGACGCTATAACTATAGTATTCATTAATTTGTTTTTGCGAGAAGTTCGGTTTTTGAATTACGGGTAAGTAAATTCAATTTTTTTAAAACAATATTAGCTACTAAACTTTTCACAATCAACAATGGTATTCTCATAATTTTATAACTCAGAAAAAATACTTTCACAAATTCAAATAAAATGACGTCTAATTTAAATCGTTCTTAGAAAATTTTTTAAAAGCTAACTTGTGACACTGGTTACAATTAAAGACATTATTATGTTATATAATCATATAATATATATAATTATATAATAATCGTTAGATTTTTATTCCACAGTCGTAGAAATATAAAATAATAAAATAATATTATTTCCATAACTGTTAAATTTTAATCTAACGACTGTTATATAATTATATATGTTATATGATTCTATAATATAACAAAACCCAGCATCTAAGCCTATGTCAGCAATCCAGCAATGTTATTTCCCACTTGCGTGCGTGAAAGCCCATGCCGCATACCTTTTTTTTTTTTTTTTTCTCCCATAGTGAACATGTCTCCATGTGTATGTGTGGGGATAGAATTTTAGAGTTAACATATAGGATTTAAATTCAGTGTTGAGACAAGTTGTTTTTAATTTATTATAATCTTATGCCATAAGTACATGTGTAATAATATATAGTTAAAATTTAATTAATTTTATTTTCTTATCCAATAACTATCAATTATATTTTAAAAATTAAAAAAAATTTAGTTTAACACCGAATTCAAATCCTAATAATTAATGGACCACTTTAATAATCTTTACAAAATCTTATAACTCTCATTAAATTTCTTATAATACGTGTGTATGTAGAAACTAAATTCTATAATGTACAAGAGATAATATAATCAGCTAGTATATTTATGGTGCGTGTCTTTATATTTATCATAACCATAACTTATATAATAATTTTTTAAAATAC
Organism: Aegle marmelos; assembly: GCA_030449875.1. NCBI lineage: Eukaryota > Viridiplantae > Streptophyta > Magnoliopsida > Sapindales > Rutaceae > Aegle > Aegle marmelos. The sequence continues at coordinate 3,046,161 of JASUUL010000115.1, forward strand.
ATATATTTATATCACAGCATAATAATTTATTTATCACATGCATGATATTTTTAATGTTTTCTAAAATTTTTGATACGCCAAGATGTAGTTTGACAGTAATCGCACTCATAACGAACTCTCGTAAAATGGCTTCGAGCCTCGCAACATAACTCTTCTGAATAAAAACCCGCCACATGTACCGTAAAATTCCTGTATACGTAAATCGTTAAGCTGAAAAAAAAAATCAATTTGGTTATTGGGTTAATTGTATTACATTGACAGCATATTTGAAAATGTTGCATTGTTTAAATTCTCCCGAAAGGAAAAAAAAAAAATCGCATTGTTTAAGAAATTCTAAACAGAATGTCCTGCATCGGAAAAGGGGTAGCTAGTCGACAGACGACGCGTAGGTACGAAATCGACCAAACCACATGGCTTAACTTTACGAGCTTCTCATTCTGACGTGGATGTGGACCACTTAACTGATCGGCATGGTCAGATATCAGCACATCAGTTATGCTTTCTTCAAAGCAAAACACACGCTCTCGCTATTGACGTGAATAGCACTCTCCACCCCCTGCCAAATAATTAATTTTTACATTTTCTTTTTGGCAGGCTGCAAATAATATTACATAAATTATAGTAAGGGATTATTACATAGATGTTAGTTAATTATATGCCCGGTTAAAAATATTAGTGGACCCAGACTGTTTTATTTTTTAAAAAATATAATTATTAGTTCATATTTTGACACTAAACTTAAAAATAATGGCTACTTAACAAAAGAGACTATTAATTATAACTTAATAAATAAGTTTTATGCATTTTATCCATAGGAACATTTATGTGAGTAATTTATAAAAGCAAGAATTGGTCACGTGGGTGTTGATGGTATTGATGGTCGTTATCAAATAAAGAGAAAAATGGAACTGACAGTATCCTTCATCTCCATTTTCACTGCTTGCTCGCACCAAGCGTCACGATCCAATTTCCCAATTTAAGCGCGTACTTTTCACTCCAGCATGAGAGCGCCGCAAGCTTTAAGTTCCTACTAGAAGCCATGAGTTAGTGGCCCCACGACCGGGGCAACACGTGTCAATTGCTAAGGCTGTAATGTCGAAAGCCAACCAACCGCAAAATTTACCCAGATGGGAAAAAAAAAATAAATAAATAAAAACGAAATTAGAAGACCAAAAATGCGCTGCCGGGTTTACACGAGCCAACAAGATTGCCTGCCATGATGAGGACAAACAACGATACGGCACACCAAGGGCAAAAAGGCGAAAAAAATGACGGCATCGTTAAATATTAACGGAACGGAACGGTGCTCCACTCCAATCTAAAAATTATTTTACCCTCGAGTCCTGACATTTTATAACGGCATCCCTGCATCGGGACGTGGCAGTGATTTGACGTGTTGTTTACGATGGCCAGTCAACTGCTGGCTTCGCCGCCTTTATCAGACGGCTGTAGTTTTCTGTCCCCGGTGTGACGTACGGTAATCCCGTGATCCCTAGTTCTAGCGTAAAAGTAACCGGAGTTAGGTAGCCGCGGAATGAAAAGTAATTCCGGAGATTTATTGAAATTCTAAAAACCCGAATATGTAATTTGTTACCGAATTATATTATTTTGGCAATAATCATGTGAATGTTGTTCTGTGAATAAGTTCCGTAGCCGCATAGCGTGATGAGCTAATGAAGCGCATTCGTCAATTCAGTTACAATCTATGTAAATTGTAATTCATATTAATATATAGCATGGTGTTAATGTTATTAGTTAACGTTCATAAAAACAAAAAGCAATTAATATATACAATGAATGACCCAAAAAAAAAACTTTTATGGATAAATATTCTTATTTTTTCACTTGACCAATTATCTCTAGCATATCGCTTATTTTAATAGTTTATAAAAAAATGAAACCCACCGTACATGCTACATCTCATTTTGTTGTGATAAAATCTTTATACACGTATATATAGGTGTGTGTATGATTCTCTTGTAAGAATATACTCATTCTAATAAATTCAGAATGCCACAACAGATAAAATAAATATAATTTTTTTTAAATTCAATATACTGATAGATAAAAAAATAATTTATTATTTTTTATTTTTTATAATTTATAATTTTTATATTTTAGTGTGCATTCTCACTTTAACAAATTAATAATATTCTCGAAGCAGTTAAATCGTGGAATTTATACGCATTATGTAGATATACTATTAAACTACAAGATTTAATAGCTTTTTCTATCTTATATATATATATATATATATGGCCAGTAGGTTGGTGCTCTCAATAAGATTGAGGTGCTAGTTTAGATTTCTAAGATAGTTTTAATAGATTTGTTTAATGTATTATAATAAATCTTAAATTATAATGTATTTGTAGATTGTAATCAATGTGGAAAGGTTATTTTTATACTACATGGTACATTATATACGAAAGGTCTGACTATGAAAATAGTGAAAAGAATAATTTTAATGTTGCATACATTATTTATGGGAGAAAAAAATGAAAAATCAGAAAAAGAGAGAGAGTAGGCTAGGCTCTAGCGTGGAGTGAGAGGGGAGAGAGAAAGCAAAGGGAATACAAAATGGCTCGGAGAAAGCGATATTGGGGATTTGGTAACGTCTGATTCAGGGGTCATGAGAGCGAGCGAGCGAGCAAAGAAACGATTAACATAACGACAACAACAGCAGAAGCCAACAGAAAAAATAAAAAATAAAAAATAAAAAGAAAAAAGAAAAAACCACCCAAAGTGTTTCCATTGAGCTGAGGAGCAAGCGAGAAGACAAAAGCACTAAGTGGTTTTGTAACTGAAACCAGGCCCAGATGGATACATTAGATAGCTAAGACCAAGATATAAACACAGTCAGCTACACACTGAGTCTTCTAATTATGGATTCTTACAATACATAAACTTCGTGTCTTTGTCTGGTCTTTCGGTTTTCTCTCCTCTCTTTCCTTTTTCCTTCTTCATAAATGGGGTAGCTCAGTTAAAGTTCCTTTCTTCTTCTTTCTTCAAGGCTTCTCTTTATTGTTTTCTGCTTCAGCTTTTTTATCTTGTAAATCAGTGGCGTGCTTCTCTTTTTTCATGGCTTATGTTGAGCCTAATTTGGGATGTTCATTGAGCTCTCAAGGCGAGACAGGTGGGAGTATGGGTTTGACGAATTTTTTTTCTGTAATGTATCTGTTTGTTTTCCCAGAACGTTGAGAAAAAAAATGATAATGGAAATCAGAGAAATTGATAATTTTAAACCTTGTTATGTGTTTTGTTCCTCAGCCCCAGCTGGGTGGATCAGTTGGTGGCCTCCAAAACTGTGATTTTTTGGGCATTAAATTATAAATTCTATAATGTTTTGGCGTCGTTTTTGTTTTATAAGCAACTGAAAGCCCTGCAGATGATTTCTTTTTTGTCTTTTTTTTTTACAAAAAAATAAATTATTTTTGTTGTTGTTCTCTCGTTTTTTATTATTTAGTTAAGTTTTGGAGTTTGATTAGGTTCAGGAGGTGGTGATCTTTATAAAGAGTTATGGAAGGCATGCGCAGGGCCATTAGTGGATGTTCCTCGCAACGGAGAAAGAGTTTATTATTTTCCTCAGGGTCACATAGAACAAGTTTGTGTTTTTTCCCCCCCACTTCAATTTGCTTTTTTTTTTTTTTTCTTTGAGTTGCCCAGCAGATCGATTTCTAGCTATTGCTTTTTTTTTTCCCCAAATAAAATTTATTTTTGGTTTGTATTTGAACCTGAGTTTTGCAGTTAGAGGCATCAACAAATCAGGAATTGACTCATCAGAAACCTCTGTTTGATCTTCCATCCAAGATCCTTTGTCGTGTTGTTCACATTGAATTACTGGTATGATAATGTCTCTCAGTTCACTCATATTATAAATATTAATTTCTATTTCCTATCCCTGCTAACTGCTGACTCTGTCAAATGCCTTTATTTTCATTTTTACTTTTTTTTTAAAAAAAACCAATATACCAATTTACAGGCCGAACAAGAAACGGATGAAGTTTATGCGCAGATAACCTTGCATCCAGAAACAGATGTAAGTGCATATTGTTCACTTTTCGTCCTTCTTATTGTTTCAAGTTGAAAATCAGATTCCAAGAGTAAGCAAACTTTTTACTTTCAGAGAAGAAAATGAGTTTCATGTTATTATTATTATTATTATTGTTTCTTGTTATTGTTGATTTTATTTGCAACCAAATGGCCTTAAAAAAAGATTAAATCTTTACCAAAAGATGAGGCAGGTTAATGTATTTGCATCAATGCTTGTTCCCATCTTACAGCAAACAGAACCTCGGAGTCCTGATCAATGCCTGCCTGAGCCTCCGAAGCAGACGGTCCATTCTTTTTGCAAGATTTTGACTGCTTCAGATACTAGCACCCATGGGGGGTTCTCTGTTCTTCGCAAGCATGCAACAGAATGTCTGCCTCCATTGGTAATGACTTCTAGCTTACATTAAGGTTTCTTTCTTATGGGATATTATATGATCAGTTACCATAAAAGATTTGTTAAGCTCTGATTTTTTGTTTTATTTTATTTTTTCATTAGGATATGACCCTAGCAACCCCAACTCAGGAATTGGCTGCCAAAGATCTTCATGGGTATGAGTGGCGATTCAAACATATTTTTAGAGGTAAAACTTTGATGAATGCTTGTGCAGTAATTGTAGTTTTGTTGAACAACAAGACAGTCTGTGTTTTGATTCCTTCTAAGACCTTCTTTGCCCCTCTGTATTTGCATAATCAGGTCAACCGCGTAGACATTTGCTTACAACAGGGTGGAGCACTTTCGTCACTTCCAAAAGGCTGGTTGCAGGAGATGCTTTTGTGTTTTTAAGGTAGTTGATTTTGGGTTTGGTCACTTATTATGATGTTTTGATTGAGGTGCATGAATGTTGTGGTTTCTCATATGCTATATTACCATTATATGTTATGTAGAGGCGACAATGGGGAATTACGAGTTGGAGTTCGGCGACTTGCTCTTCAGCAGAGCAGCATGCCTTCATCCGTAATATCCAGCCAGAGCATGCATTTAGGAGTGCTAGCTACTGCAGCTCACGCTGTTAAAACCTCAACCCTATTTATTGTGTACTACAAGCCAAGGTTCTTAGTGCATACAAGTGTGGGGATCTTTTCATTTTGATCATCATGTTTCTTGTATCTTATGCTGTCTTTTGCTTTATGCTTCCATCAGAACGAGCCAGTTCATAATCAGTTTAAACAAGTACCTCGAAGCTGTTCACCATTGTTTCTCTGTGGGCATGCGCTTCAAGATGAGATTTGAGGGAGAGGACTCTCCTGAGAGAAGGTATTTCTCCCGTTTGTATTTTCCGGTTGCTAGATGTTAGAATTTTGTTGAATTGGCTGATCCTTATGGGTACTTCTATTCAGGTTCACGGGTACCATTGTTGGGGTTGGAGACTTCTCTGAGCAGTGGCCAGGTTCTAAATGGCGCTCGTTGAAGGTTGATTATAGTTTTGTTTTCTTGTTCTCTGAGCAGTGGCCGGGTTCTAAATGGCAGTCATTGAAGGCTGACCTATTTATTTTCTTGTTTTTGATTCTGGTTTTTCCAACCACTTCTCCTTTTAGATTCAATGGGATGAGCCGGCTACTGTTCAAAGGCCTGAGAGGGTTTCTCCATGGGAAATAGAGCCTTTTGTAGCTTCTGCTCCTTTAAACCTTGCTCAACCAGCAGTAAAGAGCAAGAGATCTCGGTCGATTGACATTCCTGTTTCGGGTATGAGAATTTTTCTCTTTTATTTTTCAAATGATCAGCGAATGAAACTTCTATAACTCGTGCACGTTATTGGATATAGAAATTACTACAAATTCGGCATCTTCAGCTTTCTGGTATCAGGGATCAACCCAGTCCCGTGATATAACTCAAGTGGTTGGTGCTACAGAAGGTCAAAGCAGTGAAAGCCAAGTTGTCTGGCCGCTGAGGCAAAAAGAAATTGATAGCACCATTGTCAACGAAAGTAATGATTGTAACTCAAGGCTTGCTCCAGAAGGAATATGGCCTCCCTCTCCTCATTTAAATGTCTCTTTAAACCTTTTTCCAGATTCATCAGATGATCACAGAATTGTTGCATCGCGGTCTGTCCTCCCTAGTTATGCCTCTTCTGGTCCTATAAGGCCAGGAAATGCTGTGATTCATGAGCAAGTAGAAAGAGGGAAAAAGTCGGAGGCTTCCCTTGGTTGCCGGTTATTTGGAATTGACCTTAAACACAACTCCAATACTGCCGCTCCATTAGGGAGGAAAGTAGTAGATCCAACTACTGGTGCTAGTGGTGTGAAAGGATCTGCTCGAGCTGCATCTGATTTTGATGCATCCCAAAATCAGGACTTGAAGGAAGTGAAGCAAGGGATAGCAGGTGTATCGCGAAAAGAGACACAGAATAAGCAGGGCTCTGCTGCTTCCACAAGAACTCGCACGAAGGTAAAATTTAATGTTTTTTCTGGCCCCTTGTCGCTCGTCTCTCTCTCCCTTTTTTTTTTGGGGGGGGGGGGGAGAGGTGTTAGCATTTGATCATAATGTTATTTATTGGATTTTGAGAAGGTTCAAATGCAAGGAATTGCTGTTGGCCGTGCTGTTGACTTGACTGCCTTGAAAGGGTATAATGACCTTTTTGATGAATTGGAGAAGATGTTTGAGATCGAAGGACAGCTTCATCCACATGACAAATGGGCTGTGGTTTTTACTGATGACAAGGGTGGTATGATGCTTGCAGGAGATCATCAATGGCCGTAAGCAACGTTCCAAGGATAACTTATTATATATTTCCCCATAGATCAGTGCCGTTGTAATTATGATCTTTCTTCTTAAATATGGTGCAGGGAGTTCTGTAAGATGGTAAAGAAGATCTTCATATATTCAACCGAAGAAGGGAAGAATATGACCACAAGCAGCAAGCTGATTGCTTCCTCGGTTGAGGGTGAAGGCACTGCTATAAGCCTGGATGCGGAGCACAAGTCCGAAACATGAAAGTTCAAATCCCTTATTATTAAAATACTTTTTCCTTTTTTTAATCTTGTTTTCCTCTTTCAGTTGGTTGGTGGTAGTCTAATTTTGTGCAGGTTTTTTGGAGCCTTGCTTAAGAATAGTAGTGATAGAGTGAATGAAACGGACTGTGTTTTACTGTACGAGGTAGTAGGCTCTTGTCAAAAAATTGGACAAACTCTGTCGGGTTTTAGTCATGTAATATGTAAATCTTGCTTGTGGAATTACGCGGTTTTAAATCTTAATGAAGAACAGCTTGTAAAAATGTACGCATGCATTGCTACTCCCAGCTTTTCTTTCGGTGGAAACCTGTTCCGTGTAGCTTTCTCTGGGTCAATTTTATATGCTTACCTGCAATAATTCCTTCAAACAGCATGCCCTTTTTTAGCCAGTGCGATTTTATAGGTGTGTTTTCTCAATATTTATTATATTATTTTGAATGATTATTATTTTTAAAGAAAGTAAACTTGGGTTTGCGTTGGCCTAAAAGAAAAGAAATGAAAGAAAAGAAAGCTGGTGGGGATGGTGACCTGAAGAGAAAGTCAGGTGGGTTGATGCTTCATTTTGCTTTCTATGTTTGTCTACAAAAGAGGAGCAAGAGCTATTTTCAAAGTGATTTATTTGTTCCAGGGGGAGCAGCTGTCAACCGAAGAATGGAATTGGGAGGCTTAAAAAAGGTGTTAAATCTCTTTGACAACGACGTCCCAGATCTGGGAGACCATTATTGTCTCGCAACTAAGAGTTTCGTTTGCATTTTAAGTCAAAAGTTTCAGCTCTTGAACTCTCTCCGTCTCGTTTTAAAAAGAAGAATAAATAAAGGTTCAATTCAACTATTCGAGATCTTTGGTCATTAAATTCTTTAGTCTACAGCTAAATCATATCAACAAAATGACGTATCAACAAAATGACGTCATATGTTATTAGAGTCATTAAATTCTTTATTCTACTGCTAAATAATATTTAGGTAGAGCATGCTATTGTTAAACAAATATATATATATATGCTGTCCGCTTTTATTGCAAGATTCACGGCTTTAAACTTCTGTTTGTTCGAACTAGAACGCCATAATTGCTCTCCCCTTTATGCGAATTTCAAAACCACTTAAAAAGGGATTCGATTTTTTATGATAACTGTTGCCAATAATCTGTATACTGAAAATAAAAGACGGGACATTTAGCATGTAGATGATGCAATAATACAATTATTTTATTCATAATTTGTGAAAATTTATCGGTCCCTTGATAAGTAGTGCATTAATTTAGATGCAATAATACAATTATTTTAGGACACAACTTATCACGTCTATCTTTAAGCGCAATAAAAAGGATGTAGAATTTAAGAGAGCAGTCAAAATCTCCTGAGATACAATACTCAATACTGTTTGGAATTTGACATCAGACGTAAATACTTAAAATTAGGTGATACAATTTACCGAACATTAGGAATCGGAACCAAAGGCTTCTTTTTAAAGAATAATACTTTTTGAGAGGCTTTCATAACCATCGGATCCGTGGCGCAATGGTAGCGCGTCTGACTCCAGATCAGAAGGTTGCGTGTTCGATTCACGTCGGGTTCAATTCCCCGAATTTTTATGTTTTTGGTTATTAGATTGATCCTGGGTTGTTAAAGCAGCTGCCCAAACAAAATTGAGCATGGTCTTTACCCTCTTGGAGTTTCATTGGGTAACACAGTGTTGAGGCCCAAAATATTAATGGGCTTGCCCATTAACATTTAAAGACAGATATAAATAGGATCAATCACATTTATATTTTCTTTCTCTCTTTAATTTTATTTTTCTTACACAATATAATTTTTTTTTATTATTGTTAAATTAATCCGAATTTAAGAAGTAATCTTCTAAGCCAAAATAATATTTTTGTGATATACATAGCAACAAAATTAGGATACAACATAGTGGGAAAATATATTAAATAAAATTTTATCTCACTACAAGTAATTGTTTTAAGGATTCTTCAACTAATTATTGCACCCAAAGTTTTTAGGTACAATAAAATTGTATTAGACCCATAAAATATTTATATTTTATAATTTTTTCTTACTTTTTCTTTAAAAATTTTTTCTTTAGAAATTAAATAATAAAGAAATTTTGAAGAGTGGAATACAATTATTGAGACTTAAAGAATAAGAAAGTTATTAGAAATTACAAGATTTATAAATGATAAAAGTGTTTATTTTGGGAGAAGGGGGGGGGGAGGGGAGGGAATTGCAAGATTTACAAATGAAAAGAGTATTTATTTGAAGACAGGGATATTTTTGGGTAAATGGAATTTAATTGAAAAAGAGGTTTCAATAGAATTTTCTAGAAGTGTTAATAGTTCGAGTCTTTTTTTTTTTTTGGGGCAATGGTTATTTTCAGTTTTTCACCCCCCACCCCATTTAAAAAATATATATATATATATATATATATATATTATTTTAAGAATATCAAATAGAGATGAAACTCATACAATTAATCAATTAAATCTCTGCTTTCTTCTTTTTTTCAATAATTGAAATTAGGTTTTTTGACAACATTTGACCATTAAAATTACTTTAATATAATTTTTATTTGATTATTTTAGCTATCTAATATAAAATGACCAAATAAAAAAAAAAGGAAAAGTGTTATTGTGCTGTATCTTTAATTGAAACCTATAAAGTTTTCGACACTTTTACATGTAAATACATAAGTATAATAGCTGATAAAGTTTCATAAGATATGACGGGACAAAGATAATTTTGTGATAAAACATTTGGAAATATAGAATTTTATATGTGAATATTTCTAAATCATTATCTCCTAGATAGTGAAATAAAGGGTCCTTGATGAATAATAAAATGCAAGTTTGATATTTTGTAGGGATGTTCTAAAAGATTAATATCATCTCCTAAATTAAATAATTTTGAATTTTTAATAATAATAATATATCAATGATTTGGTTATATTAGAACAGTTTTAAAACAGAACATTACTCTATAATTACAAGATCAAAATTATAATAAATTCTTTATTATTTATCTTTTTTGTGCATAATTAAAATTTATATTCTATTATAAATAAACTCAAACATAACTATAGCTATAACTGATAGAGTTTTGATGTCATTATATTTTAACTTTATTAATTACTTATTAACAAGTGAATGTTTATTCGGCAAAAAAAATCTTCACCATGGCCGAAACCGATAATGAATGGGATTGGTCCAGTAGCCTGCCTGCCTTCTAATGTCCCTCGACCTTCATCTGAAACGAAATGACACGAAAGCGCAGCCGCACGCCTTGCAATTATGCTCAGGTGTGCTTTCGTCTTTTTGATATTTCATGATCACCATCCTGGGTGCTTGCATCATTTATTTGCTTTAATTATTGACCTTTTGACTTATGGAACTAACAAATGATTAATATGCTCAGTGGTTATCTTGTTCGTGGACTTTAGATTTTTGCCCGTACGGTGACCTGAGAATTGAACTGTAAAATTGAAGCATCATGGTAACAATGAACTGTTATTTTCCTAGTGGAAAGTTGAATTTTATGGTGGGGATGGTAAATTGGCAGTGCGCATCGCTCACACAGCAGATTTATTATTATTAAATCCGCATTAATATAAAATTTAAATTATTAAATTTATTCATAAGTCAGTTGTAGGTTTTAAATTTTTTAAAAATTAACTACAGCAAATTTTAATAATTATTAAACTTATAATGGTAATCAATAAATTTTTTACGATTTTTAATATTTAAAATTATAAATATTAATATGTAAGTTTATAATAAAGATCTAAAATTTTACGTAATATATTTAATTTTAAATTTAATGAATGTGAATAAAAAATTATAATTTAACTTTGATTCACCATAAATTCTTAAATTTAAATATAAAATACATAAATTTATTTAAAAAAATTCACAAATTAATATTTAAAAATAATAATTATCATTCAACACTAACTCTCTTCATTTCATTTACCATAATTAACACTCATGAACACAATTTCTATAATAATGACTAAGACTAATATTTTCTAAAGAATAATACTTTTTAAATAATAAATAAAAAAATAACATTATAATAATGAAATAATTCATACATTAAATTAAAGAAAATTCAATTAAAATTGTAATAAGGATATAAGTATGTTTTAGATCTAAATATTTTAAAGTAAGATTAAATTAAAAATAATTAAAAATATATTAATAGTATATTTGGCTAATACCAAATCCACATGCAACCTAATATAACTTTCAATTTATCGTATTAAATCCACTTGTGATACATAAAATTACTCCCAGTAAATAAATTTGGACCAATTTACATGTTTACAGTTACCATTGTCATCCCTATTTCATTTATTTGTTTATTTTTTTTCCTGTAACCTGCTAAACAAAATGTTTTTAAGCACGTGGGACATATAAGAAATATTGCGACGTGAATTGATTTTATTCATGTAAACATTGTAATATGGATACCGACATAAGATTACAATAATGATATGAACGTGAGGTGAGGTCTACATGTGAAAAAAGAGGAACTTCTTTTTAAATCTGATTCTGCTTTTCTACCTTCAAAATCATATCAGGAATGCTGTCATGTTACTCCTCTGCAGTTTTAATTTGTTTCAAATTTTCCTTAATCATGTGAGAGCAGGTGCTCACAACTGCTTCTCAGTCATTCATGCGGCAGGTCCCCTTCTGAATCAATCTCCAATGACACATTTAGAACGATTGCCGTTATTGTTCCTCAAGACCAAGAGCCTCGTGGCCAACCGACATCACCAGAATCAGAGCCAGAACCTAGCTTGCAAGAATCAAAACCTGAAAATCAAAACATGACCAGATATAACCAACAAATTTAATTTTAATGCATATAACCAAATATAGCGAGTAAAATGATCATTAAAAATAACATGGTATTTATATGCGTCCAGAAATTGGACAGACGCTGGACCCCAAACGTCAGAGCAGATAAGTCCAAGTGGTGCAATACCACGTGAACGATGGCTTTGAATATATAAGCAAGAGTTACAGGACTCTAAACTAGAAACTTTATTAAAAAACAAACCTAAATGGCTGGGAAAGTACAAGGATGACCGTAGTTGCCGGTGTCAATGGGATGACCAAGTTCTTTCATAAACACAAGACAAAGGTAACGTTTTATTTTTGGAAGACACTAGTGCAATTCATTCAACCCATCTTTATTCTGACCACATAAGAGTATCACCCTCGGGAGAGCCGAAGGCAATACTGGCAGTGTGAGTAATAGGAAGACCGCTACCGTTACCATTACCAATTAAAACTAAGTCACGGCCACCGTCAGGAGTGGGAAGAGACGTTTTTTGAAGATTGCGAGTGATGTAGTGAGACGCTGGAGAATCAACCGGCCAAGTAAACGATGAGGCTGCAGTTTTATGATGTGCCGTGGGAGTTGAAAGGACAACATTTGTCCATGAGGTTTTAAAAAATGTAATTTTTATACAGTAAAATTAAAATGAATGGTGTGAATTCTAGAAGGTTCGAATTGACTTTATTCAAAAATAAAAATTAAAATAAAAGGTTGAAGTTTAGTTGCCTCACTTGTAATTTTTGAAACAGTTTTGTGAGGTAGGTGGAAAAGACCGAAAACTATAAGCTACGAATACTGTTCGGAAAATAGACCTTTGCACAAATATCTTCTGTTTTTTTTTTATTTGAGATCCTTCAAGCATCCCAATTATGATGCCTCTAATTAGTCCATATTTAGAAATGTTTTAAGAGTTCATAGGATTTGGAAGCATCAAATTTCATTGAGAAATGAGAGAGATAATGAAGAAATATAAATGCTAATTTATAATCATTCATTCCACCAAATAAAGCCACCATTATCTTTCAATAATGACACCAAACATTATCATTAGCTAGACTCACCCACTAAGATATTATTTATTAGATATGATCTTATCATTTAAATAATTTATTTAATCAAATTACCTTTGAATAAATAAATTACTTAATTATTAAATTTTACTTTAATTAATTAAGCCTATTTTTGATCAAATTAAATGGCTAATTGTGGGCTTCCTTTGTGACATGTTCTTGTACTTTTTCCTAATCTATATTAGGCCCAATATAAACCCAAAACTCTATACCTAAAATTGGTCTAGAAGTTCATAATCATTTATGAACTGAAACATGTTTAATATGGTCATTTTATATGTTCGATCTCAAAACTAATGTTTGATTAATAAATCATAAAATTTATTTTGGTTCTTAAACTATTTATAAAACATCAAATTTCTATCTAAAATCATATTTAAGATATATATGTTCATTCTCAATTAATTATAATATTAATACCGAGTTCCTAAAATTAGAAAATTTAATTTCTCATTTCTAGTAACTCCTTTTTATTTCTAGTAGGTGTATGACTTTTTAAGTTCTTTGTATAAGGTAGTAAAATTATTTTAATGATGACTATTTAGTCATTAAAAGATGCTAAACTCTTTTGCCATCAATTATAACTTTTCTAATTAGCTTAAAATGCATTACAATTACTTTAAGTAATAGTGATCTTAAAGTTTCTACAAGTTATGAGTGACACCTAACATTATTTCATAAACATCCAAATAACAAGAATTATTAGATCTTTAGAACCTATTCCATTGTTTCTCTATTTCTGGTATCTTCTTGTCAATGTCTAGAGAAGAACATACCTTATGGTTTAGCATGTTAAGTATTTATACTTTATCTTAAAAATAAATCTAAATGAACTTGACATAAAAAATATAATTTAAACTTTTTAAATATATTTTACCTTGGTCAAAGATTTTTTATGCCAATTCATATTATCTCATAAGAACATCCTTTTTGCTTATTATAAACTGATGAATTCTGTATTGTCCATACACTTATCCCATACATAACCAACTATGACTACTATTGCTGGATCTCTTCCTTGATTAGGAATCAATCCTTATGCTTTCACATATCATAGATGTTTATGTGCAAGATATAGTTGATGCCTCATGTATAAAGACCATTGCTAAACATAGTATTTATAACAACGTATAATAAATGCTTTCCGCATTTAGTCAAGTTTAGTAAACTTATGCTTGCAACAAGTACTTATGTGTTTGACTTGATATCTCATATCAATGATATGAAACTCATCATCTATTTTAGTATCATATACCATAAATGAGTCATAACACATGCTAGTGTTTATAGAAATATTTGACGCTTAATCATAAATCCACCACTATAAACTATTTTTGAATTATAATACAAAGGATACATATTTCATATTATCAATAAACTCAAAAATGCGTTCCTTAACTATTTTACTTCTTAGACTATATTTATTAATATTATTCATAAATATTGATAATTTTGTTATTTTATAAAAATTAAAATATTAATTTAATATAATAATTTCTTAAAAATAATTATTACTCGTTGGCCTTTATGACATATTACTAATAGGAGTATTGTTCTAATTGCACAAGAGGGGACAATCTTAAGCTGTATGCCTTTTTGGGCTCATAATTAGCAGAATATCTTGTAGTCACTGCCTTTTTTACGAGAATTTAAAGCATTAACCATGTGAAGAATTTAAGTATGGACCAAGTGGTGATTGAGAAGCAAATTGATTTGGATAAGAGTGGGGAGAGTTGTAAGGACAGGTGACAGGAGCATGATTAATGCGTGGTTGATTTTTTCTTTTTTTATTTTTGCCAATAATTGAAGGTATTTTTGGGAAATGTCGAACGAGAGGCATGAGCCAGAAGAGAGTTTGTGGGTTTCGCTCTTTGTGATGTTTCACTGTAGTCCGACAATCAATAAGCTTAATATCATGCAGTTTTGTCAAATGTTATTTTATGGGAGCATTAATGAGATCTAGTTCATCGGTGATGATTTTAACTAGTTGTAAGTAATTAGCCACAGGTTCAGTTTCTTAACGAGCACGAAAGAGAGTTGCTCCTTTAATAAAAACAACTTTATTTTTACGACTTGCATAAGAGGTGAGTAGTGAGTTTTGGTGCGACATATCCAGAAGTTGAGGTTATAATGGAATGAAAGAGGAGGCCATCTTGCCGCATCCAGTGAAGGTATGCAGGGTTTTGGTGTGGATGGGGTAGAGGATGGGTGCCGAATGTGGTGGCTATGGTTGGAGAGGGACATGAAAATGCACCATAAATGTATTTTAAGCAAATCATAACCAAAACCAAGAGAAATAAGTTGAGCCCGCCACGTAAGATAGTTGACGGGGGTGAGTTTGAGTGGCAATTTTGCAGAAGCATTGATGGAAATGCACCCACCAAGATTGGTGACGTCAGGAGATGTCGTGGTGGTTTGATACGACATAGAGCTGGTATCTAACATTGAAAGAAAAAATAAATAAATAAGTGAAGGAACAAATGACTCGCTAGAGCACAAGAAGCTCTGATTCTATAGAAGGAATACAGAGAAGTGAAATAATTTCGTTGACGTAAATATTACACAATACAAATAGATGCAAGATTAGAAAAATGACGTCAATATAGAATGAGATTTACATGTAATAAGATAAATTAAACCTATCACATCAGTAAAAGAGTCAAAGTTATCACTTGAGATTATATTTATCTGCAACATTATCTGAGGTAACAGGAGATTATTTAACTGTTCGCTCCATAAGAGAAAAAGAGCAGCTCAAATTAATAAAAAGGCTTTTCTTTTCTTTTTTCTTCGTTTTCTTATATTAACAATCCATTAAGTTATTATAATTCACTAATATAAAAGAAGGGTCTTCTAATGAAATTACTTTATTTTACAAATATTTTTTTTTCTCATTGTCGTTACACTTTTTTCAAATTGTCTTTGGTCAATGTCCACTAAACTAACAATACACACACAATGTATGCATAACAGACTAGTGATTAAGTGGGAGGTAGAGATCAATATTGTTTTCACTTTTCAAAAAAGGCCTCAAGTCAAAGGAGAGGTAGAAGAAGATGGATCTTCTTCTTCAGTCTTTACTGCAACCAGCTAGCTCTTTGTGCGTGCTTTCTCTTAAGTTGAAAATGACACTCTCTTTTCTCTCTATCCCCCTTTTGACTTTTAGCATTTGGAGGGACGCCGGTCCTCTGGCAGCTAGCTGGCTCCAATTCTCTAAATCGTCATCAATCATCATAATTTTAATGTGCATTATCCCCATTACCCCCATATGCTCATTGGATTGCACCTTTTAAGTGTTGTTGCTTGTTAGTTGTATTTTCAAAAAGCATCCAATTCAGTTTCCAGGATTAGATACTTCAGTTTTCGGACAAAATCTTTGGGCTGGCAAATCATTTACATTTTACACAACATGCTTCGCTCAAAATTTTCAACAAGAGATTTGATGGTAACAAGGTAACAAGGAAACATTTGATCTGAACGTCAATTGTTGTATCAAGTAAAATCCAACAAGTTCATTCCTGAAACAGAATATCACGTCTTGGCATCCAATGCTGACCAATTGAAATCAGGTGCGCACGTGACCACCGTATTGCCAACGCCCAAGCCGTTTTACGTCGGCTGAAACATTTTAAAAGTCTAATCTTTTTCCGCGTTCTCTCTCTCTCTCTCTCTCTCTCTTATTTATTAGAATCAAGGTTGACCCACAGCCTCTCATCCTTTACCCATTAAAAGGGGTGACTTAATGTTGCTTTGCTGCTTATTTTTGTTCTTTACTTCAATTTAAAATTGGAGGGCAGGTTTAGTTGGTATCTTGAAAATGATACCCACAAGGCGATTTACCCCACTTTTAATTTCTTTTTATTAGTATTTTCATTACTGTTAATTTAAAGAAAAAAATATCAAAGCTTCATGGGAGTATGATGCAAGTTTAACCGTTTGCCCGCATCTTTGATCTTTCTGATTGGAAACTTGGTACCCATTCAAAATCAAAGACACGCACCGCACGCAACACGCATTGTGGCCTTCAATATTATGGACGGTTAAGATGCAATTAATCTCCCCAATTATTAGACAATATCCAGCCACAAATTCAAAGTCATTATGTTTACGTCGCAAGCTTCTATAGGTTCTAATTTTAGAGCCCATGAAAATCACATAGGATCGGCCATTTACTAACCGTTCACCTCTACTTAAAACAGTGACACGCAATGAGTAACCAAACCGAAAGGGCCGAGGACTTTCCTTCGTCTCCCTCACTGTCTCCATTGTCTAAATAAAGCGCAAGACAACACATAAGCACTAGCAGTTAGTGAGAGAGAGAGAGAGAGAGAGAGAAAAGAAGATCATGGGGCCTGATTCTGAAGCAATGGATGAAGGGCAAATCTCAACGCTAAAGCTACCACTTTTTTCAATACCAGCAAGAGCGAGTATGCAGTCACCAGAGAGGCCTGGAATGCTAACCCCACCTCTTCGTACTTCAGCTTCTATCCCATTTCGTTGGGAAGAAGAGCCTGGCAAGCCCAAGCCGTGCACCACTCTCATCACTCTGCCAGGCTCGTCAAGTACTGATTTTTCTCACAAGTGTTTGGAGTTGCCTCCAAGGCTTTTGATTATGGATGCTGCTAATGCTAACGCTAATAATATTGCCAAACTGTCTTCACCCACCACTGTTCTTGAAGGTCCTTATGTGGCTAGGTCGTCTAGGTTTCAGACTCCTTCGTTCAGAATGAGTAGTGAGTGTTATGGGTCTTTTCGTAGGAGTACTTTCAGTCCTGAACATAGAAATCAAAAAGATAATGATCAGTTTGGTGCTACGGTGTTCAGTAATAGTAAGATCGTGAAGAAAGAGAAAGGGGCTTTTGGTTCATGGAGCAAGAACGGGTTAAAGAGCAATAAAAGGGAGGTTGGTGGGGATAGTTATGTCTTTCCGTCTTCTGTGGATAGGTTTTGTGAAACTGAATGCAGCAGAGAAGAGGAAGGAAGCTCAAGCAATTGCACTAGTGATAAGATCACGAGGATCAGAAGATCTGGCAGCTTTACTAGTGTCTCTCTTACCACTGCTAGGCCTCGCTTCTGGGTATGGTTTTTTTTTTTAATAAGTATTTATTTAATTAAATAATTTTTATTATAATTTTATTTTTAATAAATTTTTTAAATTTAAATAAGTTATTTTATTTTATTAATATTTTTAAATATTAAAATATTATTAATTTAATTTAATTTAATTTTTTATAATATTATTTTTAAAAAATTATTTATTAAAATTATTTTATAAATTTTTAATAAAATCTTTTATAAATAATTAAATAACTAAAATTTTTACTTAAAAATTTATTTATAAAAACTTTGTTAATAAAATTTTATTTAAATAAATTCAACTTAAAAAAAAATATAACAAACTTAATCGTAACGTAACTGTTTACCTGTTGACTTGTAATAGCAATAGAAAGAAATTTTAAATGGACGTCCACTGCCACTGCAAAAATTACTTTTATTTGTTGGCCGGAGGCTGGATTCAAGTTTTATTGCAGAGGTCCCCAGCAATACCGAAATGGGCAGTGGATATGGATTTCACTGGCACATGGCGGGTTAGGGTAGGTGACACAGTAGCCAGCTGAAGCATTAAGCACTAGTCACTAGCGACAAGTTAAGGTGGTGCTGTTCTTTTTAGCCTTGTTGAAAGTAAGAAATAAAGTCCATAGTTTGAAATAAAAATTATTATAAAAATTTTTTTCATACAAGATGGATCAAATCTCTACTTATTAAGTCATAACATAATCTACTTAATTTTTAAGTCACAACATAATTAGGCCTGGGATGCGTTCATCGTCATTCAACATTTTGATTTGCTTTATCATTCCGTCAAAATCTTCTTTTCCTCTCGGACTTTTTGGATATTTTTTGCATGTATGCGGTAATGGACATCCCCAAGTTTGCTGCAAATCTTATAAACTTTGTGTGTTGGGAGTAAAAACTTTCTGTCGTTTTGACAATGCAGGCGACGATATACGGGGGCTTGAAGCAAGTGGTTGTGCTTCCGTGGAGAAGTAGAAAAGCCAAGAAAGATGGGCTTCTCAGTTGACCGACTTCTTCCTTTGCGTACTGGGAACTTAGATTTGCTAGTTCATTAATGAATTGCCTGTAGTGTACTCCTACATTTCCTTTATTTTGTTTTACTTGGGTGATGATTTCTCGGGTGATGAAAATGACGTATCAAATATAATCTAGCATGGCCCATCAATGCCCACTTCTTAAGCTAGCTGGATTCCCAGCGTTTTTTCTTCTGGTGATGGGCCTAGGACTGCAACGTTCTCTCTAGCATGTAAATAAATCTCTCAATGGCAACAGGCAACAGGCAACAGCAGCATTGGGTGGGAATATTTCATATTTGTAAGAAATGAAAATGAAGCTTATGGCTCGATTCTACCTAAAGCCTAGAAAAGATTACATATTACAATCCCACTGTAGCAATCTCTTTATTCTAAATTGTTTGCTAGAAATGCAAATAAAAGAATGCATGATCTTTACTTCCACTTTTTCGTGCTTGGTTATTTTTCGTTCTGGATTAGCAACAATCATTAACACGACATGAAGGAAATACGGACTGCCAAAACAAATGAACCTAACAACTTGGACACAGCTCAGGAACTGGGGGAGTTGTATTTCTGTATCAAAGGAGAACCAATTGTATCTGTATCAAAACGGAACCAAAACGATGACTGACCAAACATACTACCAGCTTATTTCTACAATCAACAAAGGCAATTTGCCGAATGACCAGATTGGCTCAGCTTTCTTTTTCAGGACACAACCAAATGTCCTACCAGTAATAACCTATTAATCTCATATGGATGTCTGCTCGGATACTAGATAAATCAGAACAGAGGAAGAAACCGTGAAAACCAAGTGTCTAATAAAACAATAACTACACAATTATTTTTTAGTCTGATACTTTCAGCAATCTAATGAGTTCACTCTACTAGAATGACAAGATCAGCCAATGGGATGAATATGAGATTGTAAGAGAAAGAGTAGCAGTGAATTTCCCAGGTTTTCCCTAAAATGCATGGATCTCAATGAATGTCTGCTGATTTAAACTTCAACACAACATAAAATATTCATATTCTACACAAAATATGATGATGTCCAATATGCAACACTTTTGTTCGTCCTGTCTCACAGTTAAAACTCAGGCTTATTTCATTGGTGATACAATAGAAACAAAAAATCGCAGACATGGATAGTATGCTAAGATCTTCAAGTTAATTTGTAAATCAAATCACTGCTGTTTTTTCCCAGTCACACCTGCAACCACCTGCCACGATGCAAGATAAAGTAATAAAATTACTAGAATATAAGCTGATACACGACATGAAGGTGAAGAAATTCCCGTGAAACACATTTACGGTAACAGAATTTGTATCTTCAGTGTTTTATGTGGAACTTAGTATTATTGTTACTCTCTGATCTAACAGCATTAGATTGATAAAGGGAAGTAGGCAGGCAGCCAATATCCATTTAGTCATTTAGCCACGAAAATTTTAGCCATCACATTTCAGGCAATTTTCTTTTCCTTTGAAGAAAAAAGAGTTAAAAGGTCAAATAAGAATGAAATTCATATTAGGACTTCACGTGATAACAGCCAGAGGTGAAAATTAAACCTAATTCAAGAAAACCTATTTCAAAAACAGAAGAAAGTCCAGGAATTACATTGTCAGGGTGTTACCTTACAGAGCATAAAGTAAATGGCATTAAAATTGAAAAGAAACAACTAGAGCCAGAAAAGGAACTAGCTCAAATCTATAATGCAAACTACTGAAGCACCCATAATTTTGTCAGTGAATCAGAAAGTTTATCATAAATCAAAATTCAATACTCACATCACTTAATGCAGGTTGAGGCACTTGTTTGGACGATTCAAAGGAGTCTAGCATGGGCCTTACAACAGCTGGAAGGAAGAGGCCTGCGATTTTCGCAAAAATAGTTAGTTGTCACCACTCACCAGGAAGATGAATAATTATTTCCTCAAAGGAAAAGTAAAACCAATCTCATTGCACTACAGAAAGCACTCATGGTTTTATTTGAGATATTTTCTCTAAAGACAAAGAATAATGCATTCACCACATAACGCGTCTTCTTCTCATAAAAATTTCAATTGATGGATGTAAACATAAATTAAATTAATTAATAATCAAGAAAAAATGCTGCGAAAGATACATAATAATATTCTAACCTCCATCTAAACTTTTGCATATAATGCTCAAACCAGAAGAACAATATAGTTTCGTAAAACATTTCCACACAATTCCTCTTAACTATATCATACCAGTTAAAGATAGCATTTCTGGTTTCAAAAGCTACAGACCAGAATAACAAGATAACAATACATCAGGAGTTAAGAAAATTTCTGGTAAATGAAAAGATATAAAAAATTGAAGTGCATACTCAGTTAAAAAGAAAAAAATAGTAAAACCCTAAAAGACTCTCTTACAGGATTGAATGAACAACAGGAATAAAAAACCTATGAATAAAAACATGGGAATTTTTCTTGAGAAGGCCACAAACAATAAGCCTAAACGTAAATAGAAGCAAAACTAGCATATTCGCACCCCCCCCGGGCCCCAATTTAACTTACGCTTGCCCAATGTATCAATCGATTAACAGATAGATAAATGGAACAAAAATTGATAAGCGCATTTAGGGATTGGATACCAAAAGCACCCATAAGGCAAGAAACTGCAACCACCGGCTCTTGTGCAACAAACATTCTCAGCTTCTCCATCACCGCCATCTTTGCTAATATTTTCAGAGAGTTGTCTTGGGTCTTTGCAATGTGGGTCAGCGGATGCGGATCTGTGTCTATCTCAATCTTGCTTTGCTTTTCGCTCTTCTTCTTTTCTTTTTCCTTTTTCTTTTTTTTAGAATTAGCTGCAAGTATATTATCCGGCCCGGTATGATAATGGTTCGGGCCGGGTTAAGCCATTGTCGGTTTGCCGAATACAGTTGCTCCCTCTCTCTCTCTCTCTCTCTCTTAATTTGTTTTTAAAATTTTTTTCTTTAAAAGCAATTTCTTAATTTCCAGGGATCTTATTATTATTATTTAGCATAGGATGGTGAGATTTCCACCCTGTTACTGTAAATTCACCGTATTTTTTAAAATAATTACAAAAAAATACATTATTTTAAAAAATTTTAAATAAAGAAAAATTCTAAAGAATTAATCAAATAAATCTATCTTAACTTATATTGTGTGATTTAAATTTTTTTATAATATTTGACTACTAAAATTATTTTATCATAATTTTAAATTAACTACTTTACCCTTAAAAAGGTAAAAGTATCAAAAATTTAATTTTAATTTCAAAATTTTTAAATTTTATATGTAAAATATTATAAAATATTAAAAATTATTAGACTACATTTCGAAAGTTAGATTATAGATCACAAAATTAAGTACCTAATTAAATTATTAGACACAATAACACATTTTTGGCCGATGGATTCATTTTCTGTCATATAATAAAATAATTGAAGAGAATATAAGCAATTTTAACAGTAAAAAAAAGTAAGAAAACAGTTAATTGGATAAATATTTTTGTTAATTTGTATTTATGAAAAATAATGTGGATTTATTGTAAAATTTTTTAAAATATAGGATGAATTTACACAATAATAAGGTGGAGATATCCCCCACCTTCAAGATAATCTAATTTCTTAAAATAATCACATGCGATAAACAAATAAAATCCAACCGAATCTCTTCCAGTAATGAAACACGTTATTAATGAATACATTTCACATTCGAGTGTTGGAACATGTTTTAAATTCTGCTCCGATAAATCTACCAAAGTCAATAATACACATCAACGATAAAAAAATATGAATCCGAGGTGGAAGAGGCTTTCAACTTCAAACACAGATCACTTCATCAATCATCGCTGACATAGGGATTTTAGAGTTAAAAAAACAAGAATGCAGTCGGGTGACATGTTCGACCAATATATATACACACACACACGAACCTCACCATCTTTACATTAAACTACATAGAAAGCAAAAACGAAAAAGAGAGAAGATTTACCTACTTACAGAGACCAAGAAATCTAATTAACCACATACATATCTACATAATTTTGATTCAAACACTTTCCTTCCGCAAATCAATCTTCACAAGAAGCACAGATTCAGTTAATGCTCCCATATGTTGCTAGAAAGGTAACATCCATCCCACAGTCCATCCTAATAGCAAACCAGCGCCAACAAGACCCAAGCCCCACGCAAAAGCAAAAGCATACTTTGACATCTCATATTTTGGTCGGCCTTGCTTCCCTCTCTTGCCCTTTGCAGCCTTCTGCCAATTCTTTCTCATTTTCCGAACTTTGGGAGGCACCCATGGAAGGGCCACTGGGAAGAGAGTGGAGATTGGCTGGTCACTATTCTTGATCTGGAAGTAAAGGGCTTCTAGCTGCAGCATTTGGAACCACTGTTTATATGCAAAAAGTTGTGAGGCTTGTCTGAAGAAGAGCTTGAGGATATGCTCCTTCTCAGCATAAGCTTCCTTTGCTGCCGTCTCAGCTTCCCTTGCTCGCGTTTGAGAATGTCGGAGAGCTTCTAATAGTTGAGCCTTGCAAGGATCACCCTCAGAAACTTCTTGTGTCTCTGAGATGCCCTTGTGTGTTGTGCTACACATGTTAATAAGATCAAAAGCTCAGCGAAGATTAAGCCAATGTATACAGCCGTATTGGACATTGATGGAACCACGCAAGCACTAACAAAAGTACATATGCAAGTTGTTTACCTACTCATACTAGCAGAATCATTGCATTGAATATTACTAATCCCGGAAACTTTGTTAAGCTAGGGATATAAATATTCACACGAGACACCCCTATGAATGTTCATAAAGAAATAAAAACTAATCTTCTATTCAATTTCATGCAATAAACCATGAGAAAATCTGACATGAAAATATACCCGAATGATTCGCCAGAACCAAATGGCATTTGCCCTTCTTCAACTGAAGCTCTTCTAGAATCAGGAGAACCCCGGGCATGAACAACTGGATTGGAAATGTAATCAGTTCGGTATTTTAAATGCAAGGATGATGTTTCATCAAGATCGAAGGCCCGAGAACGAGCATAAGGGTGGGCCCTAGTATGCTTCTTCTGAGGTGGAGGAAGGTCACAGTTTTCCATGTAGCTGACTGACTTCTGGGCAACCAAGGAGGCCAAATCATCTTTATCTGTTGTGCGCCACCACGGCTCAGTCTTTCCACCCCCAATCCAGGGAGATTCTGGATCAAAACATGGTTCATTGGATATTTTGGAACTTGGACATCCTACAGAATCCATTTCAATAAATTCATAGTTCTCCCTAATATCCATAAGTTCAATAAATTCCTGGGTTGTCTTACAATCTACAGCCTCTACATTTTGTCTCCTAACTTCAGGATCTTTATTCCTACAAACAACGGAGGCTCCACCATAATGCTCATCATGAGAAACATCATTGTTTATCTTGCTGTCAACAAGAGCACCACCAACACTGTCTAATAAGGGGTCCCCGCTGAACCTAGAGGGTGAATTAACAAAGCCAGCTCTCAAGGCTTCCACCTCAGCCTCCACAGCACTTATTTGCTCACTTGTTAAACCTTTTTGGCAGTCATAGTTAGGTTGCAGCTGAAGCCACCATCTTGTATCAGAAGGCAGTTCAGAATACAAATGATTCATGTTTAGAGGCATGAATCCTGCAGCAGGGTGATCTGGTGCATCTGCTACACCAGCAGGCCCTGCATCAGCCTGTTTGGATGATGAAGATGATGATTGGCAGCAAGCTAACTTGGGAGCTCTTTTGGCATCTTCTTGGACAAAGCAACGATTAGCTGCCCTCTGCCACACAGCCCTTGCTTCAGCTCCTGCCATTACATTCTGGAGACATTTATCTGTCAAGAAGCATTTCTTACTCTTTAGATGACCTCAAGATATGCATCCCAAATAAGAAGCACAATCTGTAAGGCTTGTCCTTCTAGTCAATAAGACATGATAAAACTAAAACGTGAGCTAAAATGGATATTATGGTTTACACAAGACAGTGACAATTTCACACTTCCACAACACTGCCTCCCCATGGCAACAAAAGAAAATCAAAAGCAAATCAATTAAAGCAAAATATTCATCTCAAAATCCCAAAACCAAGACTTTTCGTTGAAAATACCAGCAAATTCAATGAGAAACTTGTAGTCGTGCGAAGCCCAAATAGAAATCGGCAGTAATGCAAATGTATTTTGAAGGCTTATGGTATGTGTTATATCAAATCATTTATCATAATCAAACACCAAGCAGCCCTCTGTTTCACCCATGAAGAAACAGAACACCACCTCCCCAGAAGAAATGACCAAAACAAGCTTAACACAGATGATTTAGGATCTAATTTCGTCAAAGTAGGAGCAAAGCACAACCGATATCATCATTCCAAACATCCAAATCCAAACCACAGGAATCAAGTACAGAAGCCTTGCAACTAACAATAAAATTATTTTCCGAAGATAGCAAGCGAATTCTGTAAAATCCCTCAAATTTAATTTTTGTAATTTAGAAAATCTTATAGCAATCACACCCACAGTATCTGACTCGATAACTAAATCAATTAACCGAAAATAATTAAATAAATAAAGCTACCGTGACCACAACAGGCGAACATAAAAACCACCAGATGATGATACATGCGTCAAACAAAATAACAAAAATTGAACTAGAGCAAGAGAACGAACCATCGAACAAGAGCTTGGGGGTGGGGGGGGGTGTTGCGGAAAGATTGAATTAAGACGCAAGTGGCGTGGTTGAGTGAATTTGAAACCGAAAATGGAATGAAACCATTTAAGTCCAGATCCGAATAACTTAATAAACGAATCTAACAACACGAGACTAGTAACGGTGGTGCTGTCAGCCTTTGCCTTGCATATCCTTTTGTTGTTCTGTTCTCATCACTCTCCTGTCTTTTCCTGTCTTTGCCCTTTCTTTTTTGTTTTTTTTCCCTCTCTCTATTTAACAATTTCTTTTGCTGGCTGAAAATACCATGAAATTATCAAATTATAGAGAGAGTTAACATATAACGGCGTCGTCTATCACCTACCTGTCCTTTTCAAGAGTTTGTTAGTGGGGTCCATGGGCGCCAGATTTCGAAGTAGTGGTTGTGAGAAAAGATCTCGACCGTAGACGTTTAACCAGATTATCATTTACGAGATAAGGCTGTGCGCCTTGGAAGTTTTAATACCAGATGATCAAGTCAGAAGAAAATCTCAGAGTCCACCAAATTCCATACGGCGTCATATTTTATTTCGGTTTTTCCTATGGAAATTAGATAATCAAAAAATGAAAATATGAACGAAAATCCGTAGGTTTTTTTAGACGCTTGATGATTAACCACACGTAGAGATTCCAAAGTTGAACAAAAATATAATTAAAACAAAAGAAGTTAGCACAGCATCTTTCTCAGAAGTTCTGACCATTCGAGACGCCTGCCCATAGAGTAAATGTGTTTTGAAGTCAATTGATTTCTTTTCAATTACACTTGTCTCTTTTTTTCCCCCTTTTGAAATTTAATTGTGCTTCATTCAGGGAAATGAAAAAGTATTCGGGTAACCGGGGTAATGAAGAAGTTTCAAGTAATCCTCAAGTTAACGTTAATTTTTAGTGGCATTTGTACAATTCTGCGTGTGCCCCTGGTTTCTCGCTACATCTCAGTGTGCCTTTTGCTTGAAATGTTTAATAAAAATCAGACTTACAATAAATTTTTAGTGGCATTTGTACAATTCTGCGTGTGCCCCTGGTTTCTCGCTACATCTCAGTGTGCCTTTTGCTTGAAATGTTTGATGAAAATCAGACTTACAATAAAATGGAGTCCACGTGTCAGTTGCTCGAGGAACAGATTAAAGTTGTGTAGAATTTGATACTGATAACAGTATTACGCCTTCCTTTTTGACTCCTTAGTTTGCGATTTGCGGTGAAGCGAAGTGAATGAATGACACAAGGTCATGCGATGTAACACGTGGTTATCGTAAGATCTTTCACTTTGGCCAGGCGCCGACTCCCACGTAACTTCATTTTGTTTAATATAACCACAGCATTATAGTAATTTTTCAAAGCAAAATGCAAACACATCATAATACTCATTTATTTGTTGTAATGATATTTTTAATGCAAGTCACTCCAAATGATGATGGATAGCTTTAATTGCACTTGGCGGTTGGGCACCGCCCACCCCCAGAATGGAAATGATTGCTGCAAAGATTGGTTAACCTCTGCCCTGGGCCTGGGACGACATGATTCATAAAAAGTTGTTTAGTATGAGACGATAGAGCTGCTATTCGCCTTAGTAAAACAGATTCATCATCTGCAATCTCTAACAAGCATTTTTTCAGTGTACCACAGGGAACCAAACCCACTAATCCTCCGAATTCAAAATCATTTGTTATTTCAGCTTCGTCTAGTCCATAATAAGTCGAGTCACTTGAGTTGCTAACACGGGAAGAATTTGTGTGGTGCTTCTTTCCAAGCGATTACATATACGTCTGTATACACATTTATACTTACCGGATTGTTGTGAACGAAGAACTTGCAGAACACATCTGTCGCTATATATACACCCTCCTACGTACACCGAGAATAACGATGGCATTCTTTGATCCGAAATTCAAATGTTCGGACTCTTTTAAGGCTCGGGCCCTTAAATTCAGTTATAGGACCCACTGCCGTAGGCACAAAATTTCAATCAAAATATATACAAAGCTTGACGCCCGCTTGCGAAAGACAATGGGCCACGCATGTACCTACCCGGGCCACCCAACTGTTTCTCCATATTATAGGATTTCACATCATGCATTACGCTGATGAATTTTTCTTTTGTTATGGTTTTGTTGCCGGCCGGGACCATAAAGCGGAGGAATGCCGAATGTAGCACATTGAAGAACTCAGCTTGCAGTTCATTCTTCATCCCTCAGAGAATAAACACCAAGACGCTGGATCTTCCCAAGGCTGTTATCAAATCATTTTGTGCTCATGAATTTGTGAGCACAAAATGATGGCCTGGAAAGCAATCTGCATCTACAGTGGATCATAACTGGTAATACACTGGAATTTGTGAAATATAGACACGGCTTGGATCTGCAGCATATACCAATTTGACATGATATAATTTGTTCGCATTTCACAGATTCAGCAAGACCTCCAATGCTCATCAAATAGAACTTAACCTCTTCACAACCTATGCTGATATTCCTTGAGTCAGCTTCACGGAGCCGTCTCCACCACATGATAAGAAACCGTGTGAAACAACTCGTATATCTGTTACACCAGCCTGCCACATTTAAATATAATATTGGCCTCAGTGCAAACACGATTAAAGGTACTTTCTTCCAACAAAACTAAGATATATCTTCTAATGTAGGAGGCTAGCACTAAAGCAAGAACAACAGTTACCCGTACAACTCCACCAAAACCCCGAGAGCTCGGTTGCAAGAAGGTGTGCCTTTCATGCAATTTTGACCAGTGATAAACTAATTGGGCTGCTTTGGCATCCCAAAGTTTTACATCTCCATCTTTGCTTCCTGTTAGGAACAAACTGGTATTCGGGACGGTGGATATTCTGGTGACACTCCCTTCAGCCAGATCATTTGATAGAGATATTAGATTAAATTAGTCACTGATACGAAGATATAATTGTCACTGAGAGAAATTGCCTGTACCTAAGTGTGCCTTTGGTATATACCAAAGCATCCCATTCTGATCTCCTGGTTTACTCCCAGACCCTGTTCGCGCATCAGCATGTGAACATGTGTTGATACTTGATCCACCACTATCTGAGTGCTTGTGCTTCTTAGTTCTCCCAGTTGCTATGTACCGGAAATCATGTATTCCAACATCGCCACCTTTACCACCAGTGACAATAAGGGGAGAAACAGATCCACTTCCAAGGTCATTATCAAACACAGAAATGGAGCGTGCACCACCTTACATGAAAAGGTAAAGCTTATTATAATAATCGATGGAGAGAGATAGCAAACATAAAGAACTGATTTTTAAATCAATCAATCTAGGTTATCAACAGATTACAATAAATGTACCAATCTGTGTAACACATAATGCAAGACATCTCACTACTAATGCTATCTATAATGTAGTGTACAGCAAAGTAGAATTTCTAGACAGTCACTATTATGTCAGAAACAACAAAATTCCTCTTTATGTCAATAAAGCAGATTGTAAAATTACATAAAGCAAACTCCAGGCAGCTACCTGTGCCTCCAATCAAGAAACAAATTGTAGCTTTTGTCTTATTTTGCAAACTATTCACAAAAACTTGACATTAATCCAAACAAGCATCAGCATTTACTCAAAGTGAAGTTTAAACATTTTAAGGGTAGAAAGAGATATTATAAACCTTCATGGCAAGTGATGGAAGCTCGGGAACTTGTAGGTGGAGCCAATGTGTCCCATACAACTACATTGATCCCACTAGAGCTGTGCCCAGCTGCAGCAATGACTGACCCACTTGAAGTAATATAACTGACATCCCTGCAACCAAAATTGCAGCTGATTAATGAAAACTATTTAGCAGCACAAGGAAACACCAAATTCAACTTGTTAACAATTAAAAATTCCTGATCTAATTGTAAGTGATTCTTAGGAACATGGTGGCATCTTCGGGAAAATGGGGGCTGAGATAACCACGCCAGTTCACTCAAACAAAGTACAGATCGCACATACCATATATTTCACTGAAAATGGCAAGAAATTGTACCCATTCATAAACTAAAGCCATATGAATTATTCCAAAATTTTGCTAATAAAAAATAAGGCAACAACTGGAATTTCCTTGAAACATATCGGATAACAAGAAAACATACGCTGCGTGGCTATTAAAGCAGAGACATGATTCCATTGGATGGACATTGCTCCTTCCTCCCACCTCCAGCTGCCATGTGCATAAAGTTCCATCTAGTGCTGCACTAGCAAATCGGTGTCCATAGTGGTCAAATTGCAATGCGGATATAGATGCAAGAGCATATGGGGGAGGAACATTTGCAGCAGGCAGCACACCATAAGTTGCAGTAGCTTTGTTCTTACCAAACTGCACTTGATAAATTTCAGGTAAGTCATATGTCCTAAAAAAATTTAGCATACAACAGCAATACAACTGAGCCCACAAATCTGAACAAATACAAAAATCTTCATTCCGTATCTAAAGACACTCCTGGAGCTTTCTCAGAAGCATGTTTATATATGCCACAAAGAAGGAAAGAATAGCGAAGAGTAAAGGGATAAAGAACTGTCGAGTAGTTAGTAAGAAACAATAGGTACCGACACTAAAAGTCGTAAAATCTATTAAAATATATATCTTCTCAACTTTAATTTGCAGTCTAGAAGTGAAGCTATCTGCGCAATGTGAAGACAGACTAAAACTGAAAAAAATAACAAATATAAGAGGTAATTCACAAAATAAAATTATGTTCAGTCAAATTTCCCACCTCCCACAAGTAAATGTGTGTATTGCTGGAACCAACCAAGAAAAAAGGCCTTGAAGGGTGACTTGAGAAAGCCCTTGTACTTATATTTTCTACTGTAGCTGGTGGATCGACATAATCCTCAAAATCATCTTGGATTTCCCAGCCTAAGGGAGATGCTCCAATACCAGCATAACCGGGAATCCCAAAAGCCAACCCACCAGTCAAGTCTCTCCCTGGTCTTCCTAAAGATCTGACACCAATGGTTGCACCACCCAATCCAAGGTGTGCCCCTTTATTGCTCCCAAGACCAACACCAGGAGAAACAAAAGTTGGAACTGGAGTTGATTCTGAACCAGCCCAACCATTCTGTGGCCAATCAGCATCTGCCCAGATATACTCTGATTGATCATGGAGATTTGTCTCATCTTCCAGGTTAAAGAAAATAATTCCCTGAATGACAGCAAATTTGACATTGACATAAACCAGAGAGCAATGTGAATGTATATAGACTAAAATATAATAAAAGCAAATAGAAATAGGAACAAAAAAATTCTACTGAATTGAGTATGGTTGTATGTTTGACAGCATCTACAGAAGGGATGTTAAGCAATAAGAGAAGGGGGGAAAAAATACAATGAAATGCAACTAATTAGAAAGAGAGGCTAAACAAAAGGCCACAATCACGTCACATTAAGAGTCACTCTGAAAAGCGACAGAAATGCACACACATGCACATTTCTTGGCAAGCATACCAGAAAAAAGGCAGCAAAATAGCAGTATGCATGCAGTTATAATTTATTTACATCATATTAGTCAGTAAAGCTTAGTCGCTCAAACAACATTCATTTTTGCTGTACGTGTAAACACACGCATGCATTAGAATTAAGAGACAGTCAATAACTAAAAAATGTGACTCTAACAGAGATGATCTTGGCTGTCAGCTGAGTCTACGCAGAATGCAAGTAAAATAGAAAGAGGAATAGGAGCATCCCAATTCTCCAGTAGCAAAGGGTTTTCTTTTTTCTTTTTTTTTTTGGGGGGGGGGGTATGCAGAGACTAACCTTTCGGTTGCTAGCGATTGCACCTTGCCTTTGGTCAATGGAGTTGACACACAGTGCCTGCTCAAAATAAGAACGTCTAATTACCACATCAAACATAATGGAAGGCTTTGGAGATGTTATTTTCAGGAATGAAATAATCTCTTCATTCAATTTGAGGCCAGAGCTTCCCATTAATGTGATCATATCTCCTATCGACAAAAAATGCAATAAGGAGTTAAAAAACTGACCTCAAAGAGTTCCCCATTTCTCTTCCATACTTCCTTGGGTGCTTGAAATGGTATACCCTCATTTGCCAAGCTTGCATCTTTGTGCCAGGACCTAGGAGAAGTATGACTATTCTGGAAAAGATCTTTACTAGCTGATCCAACTTCACCACTGGCCAAAGTACTGCCTAGCCTATCTTCATTTTTACAGGTCTTTTTGATTTCACACTTAATCTTGACACCTTCATTTATGTGACTCCATCCTTTAGACAGTTCACTATTGGTATAAGATCGCCAATTTAATTTTTCTTGCGCGAAACCTTCGTATATTATACTGGGATCAGAACAAACATCCCATAATAATTCAGATATGGCTGCTTCATCTTTGATATTCATAATGTTCATACTCACGACACCCTGATTTAAATGTTGATAGAGGGTTCCAGATTGAGATGCAGTACCTTCTTCTAACCACCTCCTAGTAGGGATATCAAATCCATTTTCTACCTTATACCGCAGGAAAAATGCAAGTTGTTGCATATGATGAGAAGATATATGCAACAATGTGGACTCCAGTAATTGAGCCAATGTCAAAGTGAGCAGCCTCATTTGTTCCTTTAAGCCGATGCTAGCAGATTCGGGATTTGTCAAACTAGAAGTCCAGGAAGAAATGTGGCTCCCCAAAAATATAGAAGAATGATTCTCATCAGGTTTGACAGACATCGAACTGAGCTTATGTTTCATGAGCCTGGACATGTGTTGCCACAAGCAAGCCTCCATGATTTGCCATCTTTCATCTTCTGGAATTGAATTCATAAGATCTGTACTTCTTTCATCATCAACAAATTTAGAAACCTGAAGGTCCCCTACTACATTGTCAATTGATGTATTGCGGGTTAACAATGCCACACTTTGGTGAAAAGATGTCTTCAGATTATTCATATCAACTTCATATGGACTATGTCCATTGGTATATGAGATCAAGAGAGGTTGAAGCATCTGAAGAAGACGTTTTGAATTTCTCTGAAGCCAAGCAGAGGCAAAATGCACATAATATTCATACAAATCAAGAAGAAAAAGAGGAGTTATGAGCTCTTCAGGGAGAAAGCCAGAAAAAATCCTCATAGCAGCTCTTAAACTCCACAATGAGAATCTAATAGATTGAGAATAATACCCCTGAGCCTCTAACCACATAGATTGAACTTCATGATGCCTACCATTTTCACTATTAGTGGATTTCAAATGGGAGCAAGTAATGCCAGAGGCAACAATAAACCGTGAAAGAAAAATGGAGATATCTTCGGCAGCCTTCAAAAGGGGCTTATGCTGACAAAAATACAAGGAGACGCCATCAACTGTATTACTACTCTTTTCTTGTGACTTTCCTTGACAAATATATCCATGTAATAAATCATATCCAATGAACAATAATCCATTGTTGCACAACAAGCTTAAAATCTGTAGAATGCGAGAAAAAAGAAAACAAAACAATTCCTCTTAGACAACCAATGTGTCATCAATCGGATAAGGTAAAGCAGTAGCATCGTGGTTTAAAAACTTACCTTTGCAATTAGAGAGGAAGAATCCATTGAAAATCTCTGCTCAAAAACTGCAAGTGCAGTATATAACTTCTGGTGAAAATTTTGCACTAATTTCTCATATTGATGAATCTCAAAATCCATAAAGTATATACTCGCTCTATCAAATCCTAAATCAGGCCAACTAGGATGGTCCCTAATTAATTTTGAGAAATATTGGAGAGATAAATCCAACTTAGTGCGGGACTCCAGATGCAAAGCTACATCACGTAATAACCAGTTAGAAGAACCAGTAGCTGCAGAAGGCTTCAGAATTTCAGGAAGAATATGAGAATATCCGATATTCAACACAGTTTCCTGATCTGTACCCCCAATAGTAGCGGGAGAAGATGAAAGGCAATCCAAAGCTTCAAGCTTTACAATAAACAATGGAAGTTTATTAGTCACAGCTACTTGTCAAAAGCATAATGTCAGACATACAGAGTGCCTAACCTAAGCAATCATTAATAAAACAATTTAACCATGCATGGCTACAGGGAAATTGAATAAGAATAAGTGAGGGTCTGCATTTAAGTAAGGCCGGAAACTATTTATGACGTTCAGCTTCTATTATTTGCGTGTGTATTTATACTTATGAAACATGTTAACACTCACAAACCTGAGCAATAAACTTAACAGCAGCGGCAAGTCTCAGATATGAATCATTCAAATACCATATGATAAATGTAGGAGATGGACATATGCTAAATATAGTAAGCGCTAGGAAGGACAACTTTTTTTACAAAAGAAGACAAGTCAAATAAAGGGTAGGAAGTATCAAGATGGATCTGCTAAATAACATAGTCAACCAAAAAAATGGAAGTTGAGTACATATTTGACATGCGATAGTTGTTTAAAAAGTAGTTGTAAAAAAGAAAAAAAGAAAAGACAGGCCCAAATAAAATATTGTACGACCACCAAGTAGCACATTACCAAAGCAACAAAACCATTAACTAATAAACTCCACTTACAGGAAGGCCACATCTGTTCAAGGCAGTAGCTCTCATCAAAGCTGCCCACCGACCAAGGATTGCAGCATTTTTCTCCCCTATTGCATTCCTCGTGCTATTTTTGTTTGTTAGCATGAGGCAATACAAGCCAATACTGGGATCCATAAAAGCAACACTATTGGATGAAAGAGCAACATTGTTGATTACAGCAGTCGATTGGAAACCCAGCATGGTGAGCAAAGACTGGGAATAGTTTCCTAATTCCCACTGCAAAAACAAGAGAGCTAATTATAAATTCTGAGACTCCAGAAGCTGCATGCAGCTAGAATCCAGAAAAAACTTGAAAAAAAGAGACTAGACTCAAAAACAGAAGCAGATATAATTTCAGGAACCTCCAGAAGGCTAGTGAGCCAGTAGTCTCCCCTCTCAATTGAAGATGGGAGTATAAACTTTGTCACAAGATTATGCTCCAATGGTCCACCATGCTTCTCTACAAGCCGACAGATTACTAGTGCAAGCTGTACATCCCCAAGGTTTCTTGCGCACACAGTGACTGCAGAAGCAGCATCACCTCCAAGCAGAAAGAAAGCAATAGCTAGCTCTAATTGATGTCTCCCCAGTAAGACATAAGCATTTTTCAGTGCCGCTGCCTTATTTTTCTCGTCCTGTAAACAGTAATTAATGCAAACAATGGATGAACTTGACCCTGAAAAAATAAATCCACCACTGACTTTTGCTTGGCATGTTAAAATCGTCAAATGCAAGGTAGATAACATGTATGAAGGCCACTAATTTGAAAACAGTACAAGAATATAATGCTGAAAATAAAACCAGGAAAAAAGAATCAGTAAAAGAAAGATTATCCTGAAAAGATCTTTGCTGAATTCTCTGCTATTGTGCTGTTTCTAACAGTTGGCTAACAACAAAAACAAAAGCTTAATCACATTTAATATTCACACAATACCTGAAAATTGCGAGAAAGAAATCCCACAAGCGGTTTGTCCTTCTCATCCTTGCTGATTTTGAAAAGGCCAGCCAAAACTTGAATTCTATTCAGCGCTATATATAAAAGTGCACAATTCTTGGGATCTTTCTTCTTCAGGTATTGCAATCTTGCCAGTTTCTCCATCTATTTTTCAAAAAACATCAAAAAGGACTGAAATTGCAAAATGAACTTCTTTCTTTGGTTTGATTTGATAGGGATTTGGGACAGGACAAACAAAGAAGTACAACTATCATATGTTGCCAAGTAAAGCACCCTAGATAGAGATAGCATGAACCACAATCAAACCCAAAAAGAAAAAAAAAAAATTGTGTTATGGCATGTGGAACGGAAAAACTATGGAGCCCATGGGTCAAGTAACAGCAATTTGTCTCACTCGCAGCACTGCCTCTTTACAAGGATCATTCTAAAAATGCACACAGAAGACAGGCAATCAAAAAGTCCCCGTACATAAACTCCAGATGAATGGACCACAAGATCATAAAGAATTCTCACCTGACCTCAACTTTCATCAACTACAGCTGATGTACACAACCGTAATGCAAATGTTGGAAACAGAAAGCTTACTGAAAAGAAAGCATTCTATTTGTAAATCGTGGAAAATTCAAATTGAGTTGCTCTCACTGACAACCTTGATAACTGATTGGGGATCTCAAGCCACCCTGTTTGGATAATTTATGGAGCTAAAGGCCAGCCCCTGAACAACTTATGTCCAAGGTTTACCCTATTTCTCAAGTTACATATGTATAAAATAAAAATTTTAAATTTTAAGTAAAATTTTACACAAAATCCACATTGCATATTGGAGATGGAATATGAAAACAATCTCAGAGTTTGCGGATAACAAATGAATAATACTGTTAAGGTGGCATGGCATTTGGATGGTCAAGAAAATCAAATACAATTGACACCAATTAGTGCACCGAGTTATCCAGGAAGGGGATCAAACAAGAAATGGATGTTATAATTAAAATTTAAATGCAGTTTAAAAAGATAACAGCTGCATATATTATTACCCTGGTGCGCAATTGTGTTACGTTAGTATACCAAAATCCGACACCCAAAGCCCGCATTTCTGGCCAAGTTGGTTCATTAGGTAAAATAGAATCAAACAAAGTTTCTTGACACTCAGAATGGAAAGCCCATGCTATAACCCTGGAGTCCACAGCCAACTCTTCTGCAGATGCCAATTTACCAAACCTTCGAAAGAAATGGAGTAGCTGAAATCTTAATTCCACCCAAAACCTTCAAAGAAACAATTAACAAAAGTACATTTATTGTACAGCAAATAACATACGGCTTTATAAAAGAAATAAGAAAGAAACATAAACAGCAAATGACATATACCGTACAAGCACACAGATAAGAAGGTAGAATATTATTGGATGAAATCATAAGATGAAATTGCACCACAGAAAAATACGTTAATTAACTATTCTCATTTACATGTATTGTAATAACTGTTTGCAGGACTACAATTTTGAATCCGCTATTTTATCTCTTAATGCTATAATTTGATAACATAGTTGCATGATGCAGATTAAAAACATCAGCTAAATGAGACAGGAAAAACCCCCACTCTTAGAGAAGTTCAGGTCCATGGATGCCAGCTATGATCCTGAAAGGTAATCCAAAAAAGAAAAGAAGATCCAATCTTCAATAAATAAACAGTGGTGTTTGTGGACTTAGAATCACAGTGAAATATTGGTTTTTTTTTTTTTTTTTAAACACATTGTTGTTATCTTGCAGGTGTGGAGGTGCCTTGACTAATTGAATCTTCTGCAAAAATTCTAATACTTGGTCCACCCACCTGTGGGCACATTTTTATCAACAATTTTTCCACAAGGGAAAGGACATTAAAAAAATTGGCAACACAGATCCACAACTATATAAACAGCTTGTAGAAAGGCCCTTCAGCAAAATCTAAAATCATTAGGTAAGAACACCTTGTAATACTGTTATAGAAACTAAGGCAAAAAAGGGGAAAAAAAAAAGCAATAAATCAAATTTTGGAAACACCTTTGCCCAGGTTCATCAAGATTTTCGTAGACTGAAGCAGAGCGCTTATTATCAAATTCGTTCAGTAGATCTATAACTGCAAGAATTTCTATCTTTTCCACGTCAGTTACACCTGCTAGCTCAAAAACATTCTGAAGTGACTCAACAAAGCCACTTAATTCTGATTTTGTTGATGAACTGGAATTGGAAGCATCTAAGTCCATATTGTAAGCAAATTGGCTAAACTGCAAAGACGTTGAGAATGTATTAAGCCCACTCCATTGAAATCCATTATCAGTTGAACCTTTTGAGAGAAGCCCTTCAAAGTATGTTGACAGAAGGATTTGTGGAACAATATGGCTAGACTTTGTATCACAATGTCTCTTATCAGATGGATAATTAGAGGGAAGATTTTCAACAAGATGCCTCACAGACACATATGCACGCTTCCAGTTGCCTGAACATAATAAAAATGAACATTTTTAAAGTGATATATCATCAGCTCAAATCAAGCAACTAAGCAAAAATATGGTAACATGCAGCTTCCTATAGTGAAAGTAAAACATTTTCTCTTCCTTGTCCTTGCAAAAGAAGAAAAAGAGAAAATGTTCCAGCTAATAGGAGATATCTTTTCAATTATATATACATATATAAAACAACACCCTTGCAATGATGAATAAAACTGCAATTACATACATTGGTTAAATGTCCTCTGAACATTTAAGATAAAAAAAGATAATTAGCATTGCAGTAACTCTGCCAAAGTACTAAAATTTGAATATGAGAATGAACATTTTGCTAAAAGGAGCATGCTACTAGCTAATATACCTGAATGTATATTCGTAAACAGCGCCTTTGGATGATAAACGGGCAAAGATCCTCTTAACTTCTCAGCTATTTCTAGCATGCTCCAGGAACCAAGAATGGCACCACCACATTTCAGTTGATCACTTGCTAGAAGGTGATCATTTTTCATATCAATATTTACGGAAGGAGCAGACTCATAATCTCCCCTTTGATCTCCAGCTGAGGATTCACCGTTGCAAACTGTGAATATTGTAGGAACAATGTTTTCATTGATTGCACTCTTGTGGCAACAAAAATTGTCTATGAAAACGTTCGAATTGCATTTGGCCCGATGTTTTTTATCTATAAGGAGCAAAAACTGACTATATATACTAAGGTAGCTCTGATGAACAACAATGGCAATGGCCCTGTGACCCCAGACGAAGTCATGAGCAGCAAAAGTAGGAGAAAATGCAAGGCAAAACCAATTTTGCATCTTCAAAGAATTTTTGGACTCCAACAATATTTGACCCCCATGATGCCTCTGAGCATATAGTTTCAGCTCATTCTCCAAGCAAACACCAAGTAAAGACTGACCATTTTCTAAAGTTAACCAATTTACAGCTACAATGTTTCTGTCAAAAGATAATGTATCTTCCAACACAAAGCTCCCTAATTCTGTAACACAGACAGACTCCCATATGCGAACACTGCTGACAGCATTTGAATGACTTGCAGCAGAAACTGTTGCAATCTTCCGACCACAATCAGTCAAAGAGATAGCAGAAACAGGACCTTGATGAGCAACTAAAATTCCCACGAGCTCCCAAGGCATACAAGAGGTTGATGACCCCTTAATTTCACTTCTCCACAATCTCAAACTGCCATCAGAATAGCCTGTAGCCATAGTATACGGAGGAATTTTACTGCACAGATCATTGCCATAAACCAACTTTTGTTGCATAGGCACCAAATTATTTGGACAAACCACTGCAAAACTTGTAACCTGATTGCGGGTGTGAGGCTCAGGAAATTGTGATGAACAAGGATTGACACAAATGAAATATTTTTTTCCACAAAAAGTAGTTTCAAACTTGCACATGCTGCGTTTAACAGTATTATTACCATCAATACATCCACAGCAGCTTTCAGATAAATCACAAGAGTGAAAGGTGATTTCCCATGATAAAGACTCAAACCCTTTCAACCATACCCCCAAAAGCATAAATTTATTATACATAATAGTTTTATCATTACAAGATGGCAAAGGTACAGAGAAGATATTAGCAGGACCGTCCTCATAATGACCATGACCAGTAAAAGGTATAGTGCAAACATAGTGACATTCCATATCATTCACTTCAGTTTGCGAAATTTTTACTATAAAACAATCAATTCCTCCAACATGACCCATGAGAAGAACCATGTCATCATCCAAAAGTGAAGGTGCCCACCTCAGGCTTGTAAATTTGGAACTTGACTTTTGAGTTCTGAGCTTTCCACAAAGCTTCCATGAGGGCATTAATGTCGGAAGGTCAGAGCTGCAGTTCGAAATGGTGGAAAGTGACCAGAATAACAGCAACCCATTAGAATCCAGTGAAACAGCCAATTCAAATTCAGAGACACAAGGATGTACTGCAACTTGTAAGATTTTTCCGGTATGACCTTCTGTGCTTAAAATCCTACTGGCAGAACATGACAAGATTTGTCCAGTGCTGGATTTATCAGAAGAGACATCCTCTACATCTCCTGATCTCTGAACATGTAGTAAAGACCAAACCAAGGAATTACAATGCAACAAATGAACCAAAGAGCATATAGTTGGAAGGCCAGACACACAATCTCTTAAGATAACAACTTTATTAAGAAGTGATCCCCCCTGAAAACTTGAAAAACCAGAATTATGAGGGTGTTCAAGTTCCAAATTTTGTTTCTTCCATAATGTGACACGGGGAAACCTCAAAGGGGCGATGTCATCAAGACAATGGATGGCCCACAAGGTAACCAAACTTCCAGGACCAAACCCAACCAACCACTCACATTTTCCGGTTCCCCCATGCTCATACACCCCTCTAGAAATGAAATTGTTAGCTCCTCCACCAGTTTCAAACATACCTCTTATTTCTTTAGCCCATGTTATAACTATGTCCATGCCCAGAGCTCCATTCAAAGCCTGATTTATCTCAATTACAGCACCAACACAAAAGGATTGTCTTATGGTTTTATGATCATTAGTGTCCTTCGCAACTTTTCTTGCCTTCCCACTATCCATCTCACACCATAATCTAACAGTTCCATCTAAGCAGCAAGTGAGCAGCACGTGCCTCCGTGACCATTTTGTATCTCCCAGTGAATGCCTTCTGGTCGATGGTCTCCATAGTACCATTGAAACAGGCTGAGGATGACACAGCTCAAGTCTTGTGTATTCAGACTTTCCATCACTACAGCAAATAAACACACATTTTCCCGGTTGAATCATGGAAGCTGCAGTTGCTGAAGGTCCCTCAATTGACCAGGTTGCAGAAACAAGATTCTGAGGATAATTCTCTTTAAACTTCCAAGCTATTTCCCACAACTTGTTCTTCTTTTTCCACAAAACGGTCTCCATTCCACCAGCAACGATCCCATCACCAGATCCTGTCCACTGGATTGCCTCCACCTTTGTACCTTGTACAAGAATCGCATTCTGGCTCCAACAAAAAGAACCTGAAAATACGAGTGAAAAAAAAATTAAATTTAACATTCAAGAAAGAAAAGAAAAAAAAATCATAAATACATAGTGTGTTTGTTTTAAATGAAATTTCAATCATTCTCTCAGCGTTCATGCATCCAATTCTAGGGTACACAGTGTACAAAAGCTTATAGAAGAACTATAAATTCTAAATGGCAACATAAAGAGCAAAAATCAATGCCATTAAAGAAAAAGAATGATAAAATGCATAAAAAAATCAGATTCAAAATACTTCAGACACCTTTGGAGCTTGCTGAGTCATGAGCAAAGACGAAGATAAAATTCTCCGAGGCAGCAGCCAGCTCGCCGATTGAAGGCGTCTCGGAAGACCAAGAAATGGAGGTTACCAGCGAAGATTTGTCTGAGAGCGCGAAAACTTGGCGGAAAATGGGACCGATTAGGGCTTCTTCTTGAGAGAGAGGGGAAGGGAAATGAGAAATCACCAGGAGAGATGATGCTCCGTACGCCACCCATGAGTAACCGGCGAAATCCAGTAGCCAGTCGATTGTGGATGTGGATCGGGTCGGGGCGGGCGGGATGAATTCGGATCTGAGGAAAGAAAGTGGAAGGTGTTCTGTTGGATCCATGCAAGGGTTTGCGTTTTGTAAACTACAGCTTGATTCTGCTTCTGGCGTTTTGCTTACTTTATTTACGAACTCTCATCAGAGTGTGAGGGAGCGAAATTCGAATTGTAGCAGCTCCTCTAGTAACTGCAGGTGCATTGAATTTCTGAATTATTTTTTTAATTTTTCAGTATTTATTTAAATGACCTGAAAACAATTTTTTCCGCAAAAATGATTCAATGTTTGAAACTCTTTAAATTTACCCGATACGTTGAGTGAAATATTGTTATTAAAGAAAAAACCATACGTTTTTCCTCAACGGCTCCTTTCCAGTAAAAAATCGAAGGTTGATAAGTGATACGAACTCCATCCTGACGCAAATCTAATTAATTTAGCTTTTAGGATCGAATTTAAACCTGAAATTGAATAAAATCATGATCAAATATTTAATAAAAATATGAATTTTAGTCTGTGAGATACCATAATTAATTATGAATGTCTGATTGATAAATAAAAAATTTAAATATCACAGATATTCAATAAATTTAAAGAATTTATTTAAAAATTAAATAAAATTAACCTTCATCAATTATATAAAAATTAATTAACTTATTTATTTATTAGATGCGAGTACATTATATAAGAACAATCGATTCAATGTACAGAACAAAATATCTTCTACCAACAATTTTAGTCCTTTCTCTTACTGTTAACAATAATTTAATCTTTTTCCTAATTTTATAATCTCTCCTTAGTCGGTTGGTTTAATGAGATCAATTTTTTACTCTTTATTTTTCAAAAAACTGTATTCAAATTATTTGTACCGACGGAGTCCTCCGTGGAAACTTTCAGATGTGCTTGAGGAGAAGAAAATTATTACTCGAAGAAAGACCTTCCCGAATTTGGTTCTAGGGAAATTTGTTACTCTGGGCAACCATTAGATTATTAGAACCGTTATTAAAAAAATTTCACCTGATCACTGTGCTTTCCTAATTACTTTGCGTACAATAATCTCAATCTCCAAGGTTCTGATCAAGATGAGCATTTCTTTTATGAAATTACGTCGAAACCGAAATATTTGTCACATTGGCAGGCTATAAGTTTTGGAACGCTGTAAGTCTTGATTCCGTCACACCCCATTCGAATTTCAGTTTCACCAACAGTAGCGGCAGAGCAAACAGGGGACGAGCTGCCCCGGCTTACTCCAAAAATTTTAGATAGCATGCTTTATCTATTTTGTGGGAACTATAGAATTTGTCCTTGTTTAATTAATTAAATATATTACATTCAAGTTCAAAATTTATTTTAAAATTATGCAAAAAAATCATTCAATTATAATTTAGTAGTCTACTTGCATAATTTAAATAACCAAAACCTATTTGAATCCATTAAAAATAATGAGATCTAATTTGAAATTTGATAGTGTAATTTAGTATTAATAATGGACTAAAATTAAATCTATTATTTAAAAAGAAAAAATATTTTACCCCCAGCAAATTCTAATATTTGGTGATTTTGAACTCATTTCAACTTCGAAAGGTATAAATATAATATTTTTTCAGTAATGATATTTGATCCCTCTAAATATCTCTCAGCCCCTGCTTTTAATAAAATTTTAAAATTATTCTTATTAAAATTAAAAAAATTATTTATTTTAATTTTTGAAAAATAGCACAAACAACATAGTTAACATTCCTTTTTTTTTTTTTGTTTTGGTCCAATGTTAGCTCCATAAATTGGGCCACCAAATTTTACTCTTTTTCTGTCACTAACAGTATACCTTTTCCAAATTCTAGTACTACAAAATCTTGGTGTAATAATTGCCATTCTTGCACGAAGATAGGCGCATTCACCACTGTTGCTCTTAATCTTCGTCTAGACCTAGCAAAAAAAGCATCTAATGACCTTTGAACTAACCATTAAAATCATTGCAATTTGTCGTCGCCACTATTGCCACCCCTT
This sequence comes from Aegle marmelos, assembly GCA_030449875.1. Classification (NCBI taxonomy): domain Eukaryota; kingdom Viridiplantae; phylum Streptophyta; class Magnoliopsida; order Sapindales; family Rutaceae; genus Aegle; species Aegle marmelos. The sequence goes on from JASUUL010000115.1 coordinate 3,089,404, forward strand.
GCCATCTTCATTCATGAAAGTTGAAGCAAAAGCCTTTTTTTCATGAGTGAAAATGGCAATTTCTGCATTAGAAACCAATCATTATTAAATAAAATTATGTCAAAATTGACCTCATCAAGTCTGAGTTACCTTCTTCATCATTTCTTTCCCCCAACAATGGATAGTGTCTAATGCAACAAAATGGTGTGGTGGATTGCGATGTCCATAGAAAGGAAATAAATAAATAATTTATTTTAATTTGAAGGGGCAATTTTAAAATTTTATTAAAAGTGGAGGCTGAAGATGGATTGACAATGTCTATAGAAAGGAAATAAATAAATATATAAATTTTTTAAATTCTAAAAGTTAATTTTAAAATTCCGAAGGGATACATGAGGGGTCAAATGTCATTCCTCATATTTTTCTCATACTTATGAATCCATCAGTCTCTTTCACATGTGCTGCAATGAAGTCAGTCTCACCAGACAGAGAAATCAAATAATATAGTCAGTAATTTTTTTTTTTTAATGATTTGAAACTGAGAAGTCAAAGTTACACATTGTGCTGCAAACACTCCACTGAATAATTTGAAGCTTGATTTTTGTAATTCCATGTTTTCTGTGAAGGTTCTATTTTTCAGTTTCTGATTGATCTTGACGCAGAAAAATCGTCGATATGGATGGCCGCCATGTTCAACTCTCACGTGGTTTTATTTACACTTCCATGTAAGTCGAAACTATTTTGCAAATAATTTCAGTTAACGATCTCAGACATGTTAAAAAGCTTTGTCACAGGGCATTTTTTTAAAGCAGCTCATAAAATTTGCGTTTGTGGACTTGGCATCCCAGCAGTAATCAATCATTCAGATCCAGTTGCTACTACATTTCTGAATTCTCCAATTAGCCGTTTGGCAACAACTTCAAATAACAGCATCGGGATAAATGATAAATGATAGATGATAAATGATAACTGAGCTTTTAAGTTCGAAAACCAAATACAGACCTTCTCTTGGTAACTTCTTTCTTCACTCTCTGTGAGTTGGAATCAAGAAGATTTTCAAGAGATTTTCCTTTTCTGTTCCGAGCCCGTCCTGTTTCTTTCAAGAGTTCAGCAAGCCTTTTCTTCTCGTCATCAATGTCTGGATTTGCTGTCCCAAGTTTTTCTTCTCTCACCTTAAGGATGTATTCCAATATCTCAATAGCATCTTCCACCCTGTAATTAAAGATAAAAACAATTCAATGTTCAACAAAGAAGACTCAACAATCAAGCAAACTGAAGTTTTGCCTTAAATTAAGTTGATTGAAAAAATAAATTCTTACATTCGAATCTACAAGTAAACCATAAAGCCCCAAACAGATAACTTGATCTTTATTTTCCCTAGAAGAAACATAAAGATTCATGAAAAATACTTAAGCCTCAAGATTGGATTCATCCAATCATTGTCTCCCATTATGTATATATCATCGAATAAAAACCTTATCTGCTACGATCAGAACTGGGACTGAAGACTGCAAATGCTATCTGTTGATGACAATCAACCTAGGCAAGATGATACATGCAATTCTATGTTGGGTAAGATAAAGCCTTCAATTATGTAATAATATTTTGTGAGAGAAAATCAGTAAGTGGCAACAGCAGAGAACATGGACTGCAAACAAATGGGAATGGAACTAAACAAAAACTTGGAATGGAGACCAAAAGTATGCTTACCTCCCCAAGGCATCATAAGTTGCAGCAAGATTGCTATAGACCCCCAGAGTGTCCAAGTGACATGAACCACACTCCTGTTCCAGTACTCCCCTTGCTTCTTCAAACAGTTCAGTGGCCTCATTTATCCTGTAGAGCTGCAGACAAGCCAACCCCATCTGATTCAACACGATGCCAAAGAATGCCGATTTACTCTCCCCGCTGGCCCGCAGCTTAACTACAGCACTCTCAAAAGAGGATCGAGCCTCTCCATATCTCCCAACCATATACAACATCACACCCATCTGTGCTTCTATTCCTGCAATGGTGCTACGGTACCCAGGGGTGTCTTCTAATAATTTCATGGCCTTTTGCAGGAGCTTCAATGCCTCTTCATGTTCATTCAGGGCTTCGTATATTGCTGAGATTTCTGTCAAGCCATTGGCAATTTCCTCAGGTGCAGTTGCAGGAGCTGGTTTCGCATACACTCTTAAGGCATTCTCACAGTAGGATTTTGACTCCCTTAGTTTGCCTATCTTGTAGTATAGATCTGCAAGACGAATAAAGATTGATGCTACAGAAAGGTGATTTTCACCCCTAGTGGCTTTGAAGACTGTAAGCCCTTTCTGGTAAGAAAAAATGGCCTCGTCAAAACGACAAAGGGACATATATACGTTGCCAATGCTAACATCAATGGAAGCAACCTCATTCTCTTGACCATTAGCGATCATTACCATGCTAGCTAGAACAAGGTGCTCAAGGGCAGATTCATAGTCCCCCTTGGCCTCATAAACAAGAGCCATAAGCCTACGATCAGCTGCTTCTTCGAGGGAGGCCGAGTGACTGTGCTCCCCATGAATTTCGAGGACCTTCTTGCATAGTTTTTCTGCCTCATCAAATTGCATTGCTTGAATATGTGCCTCAGCTAAGTACCTGTCTTTTTCATAGTTAATTGATAGTAAACAGAATTCTGCTAGAGGTTTAAATTAACCTGTCTCAGACTTATCTCTCTCTCTCTCTCTGTTGAAATAAGATAATAATATACTTACAAAGGTGAGATAAGGCATTAGTTGACTTTCTTATTCATTATTCATTATTATTATATTAATTTCAAATCAATCAATACGTGTTAAACAAGATGTCATCTCAGTCAGAATATAACTATGTATGCCAGCTATGTAAGTATATCATTACTTATATAAACACGTTTGTGGTGGCACTCAATTAATTGTTCCCTCAAAAGAAAATAAATAGTAATGCAAGTTCCAATTTTTTAAGACTTCGATTACAGTTCGAGCCATTTTGTATTCAGCCGCAATCGTGATTCCCAGGAATTATTTAATTCTCTTGAGCAAAACAAAGTCAGAGTAACAGACAAATGAGCGCTCCGGTTTTGGGCAAGCCCAAACCCGACACCTAACTGGAATAAGCAAAACGTGTTTCAAAGAAAACTAACATGATTTTGGTTTTCATTTGTATTTTTTTTAATATGTTGTGGTATCAACAACTCGGACATACGTCAACATTCTCGACGAGGAGCTAAAAATTGAAACTGATATAGAGACTGTAGAAGTATTTGTTTTAATTTATATTATTTTATTAAATATTTACTAAGTTAAATACTTGAATCGTTAAAAGATGTTTTTATTTTATTTATCTTATTATAAATTTGTGAAGAATGTTAGAATGTACATCAAGGGAAATGGTAAATTTATATTGAAGATTTAAAATTATTTTAATTTATCATGTAAAATTTAATAATTTGATTTGTCATATAAAATTTAATCATTTGTAATTATGTGAAAATTGTTAAAATTTGATCATTTGTAATTTTATTTCTAAATTTAGAAATTTTTAGAATTATTATTAAAAAAATTAAAATATTAAATAATTATTATTTTAAAAAAATAAAATTGATCGCTATTTTAATTCTCATTTAATTAAAAAAATTTTAAAGACATACTTCAATTATCTCTAATTATAATTTTTTACGTACGAGACAGATTTAGGGGATAATTTCCAAATCGAATTTAGATCACACTGACATCCTACGTAATTACATATTAGCCTCCTGCCAAGTCTTTTAGACTAACATGCGCGGCAAGTAGATAAAGGTTCCGACAGAAAAGAATGACATTGACAGACCCGGGAGCTTTACCTGCAAGTCTCAGCGACTCTCGGATCCGAATCTCCGAGAGCCTCAATTTGGATCTTCAAACCCGATTCGTAACACCAAACGGACCTGTCCAATAAACCCATCGACGAACACGTGTCACCAAGCTGCATGTAACCGGAAAACTTGGCAAGCGCACGATCAGAACCCTTTCCAATATCTACGACCTCAATGGACCGTTCCAAAACCGGAACCGCCTCCTCGAACCGGCCTAAACTACAATAGATGGCTGCCAGCATGTGCAAGCTCATCACCAGCTCCAGCTCCTGGCCTGAACCCGAAAACCTCTCAAACGATTTGGAGGCCCGAATTGCGTAATCCAAGGCCTTGTTCGGATTATCACCCGAACTGATAGTGTCTCGGGCCAACTTGAGTAGAAACGGACCCAGATCCGGGTTGTCCAAAGACGATTCATCGATGGACACCTTTTCGGAGGTTCTTTTTGCGCGTGAATTTGAAGGTGACGGAGACGGGAATCCCTTCCTAAGTGGAGATGGGGATCGAAGGTTATTAGTGGATCCATTTTGGATTGCAGGTATCAGAGCATGTAGCGGCGTCGTATTTGGCGGGGTTTGGGCGGAAATTGGACTGGGCATTTTTGTTGTGAGCGTGACCGTTAGGAAATAGAAACCAATCCTAAGACATTTAAAGAAGCCTGAGTGAGTGGGTGGGTTAAATTTGATGACGGTGGGCGAAAGTTGCTTGGAAGAAACGTCTCATGATCGTGGAATTAGAGTACTTTAATTTGATAACAATATTTAAAAAGAAAAAAGGAACGAACAAGGATACGAAATCCATTGATGACTGACATGCAAGGTAAACAGTTAATGAGTGAGCTGTTTTATATAAATTGTAATTGTGTTGTGTGTATTAGATGGTATTATATAATTGAAGACGGAAGAAGTGCGATGAGAGTCTGCCTCTTTTTATAAACTTCATTATTCTTCACCAACTCGACTCGACGCTCTTGGGCTTCTTCCGTAATGTTTCTTTAGTACCTGTCACTCTGTCTCTGCTTGCTAATATGGGTCGACCCACTTCTCCTTCTGCTTCCACTTTACGTAGGAATTCCCAACTGGGAGAGAGAATTCATATTGAGCAATTTCATGGGAAGTTTCATTGATTCAAATAGTCTTTTCCTTTTAGCGAAGTATTTTATTATCAAAATAATTTTTGATAAAATTTTTTAGTTAACATTTTATTCTCTCTCTCTTTTTTTTTTTTTGGGTCCCTCAACTCTTCAATTCTCGCTATTTTATTTAGACATATTTTTAACTACATGCAAATAAATTATAGTGGTCTGTTTTCGACCCATTAAAATTGGTTAGTTTGTATACCATCATAATATAATAGGAACAAAATTACAAAATTTATTATTAAAAAATAAACATCAATAAATTTTAAATTTTTATCGACTGTGAAATCTGATTAGACAATAATAAATTAATATGTAAATAAATCTCATTCAAATAGCATTGTATTATAACTATTGCACTTTGAATATTAATTTAACTGATTGATGGTGGTTGATTTAAGTCATTTATCCAAAAATTATATCACTAGTAATCATATTGAAACTTATGTACTTTTTATTAACAACGAGTGTTAATTAGGGATGACAATATGAGTTATAATTTATTTATTCGATTTGATTCAATATAAATTAAATAATTTTAGGTTTGAAAAAAATTGAGTCATTTAATAAATTAATAAATTTGATTTGATTCAATTCAATAATTAAATGAATTGAATTTTTATTTGAAAATATTGATTCATTTACTTATTTATAGTTTGTATAATAAATGGGTCATAAATAAATTAAATATAATTTGTTTGTTTAAAATTCATTTATTATTTGTGTAATTAATTTTTTTGTCCTTAAATTTATTTGAAAATTTTTTGAAATTTAAAAGTTAATATTGTAATTTAAAGATGAATGAATTGAAAACGAATCTAGATTTGATTTAATTCATTAAGATTTGTAAGGATATATAAATAGTAAATGAATCTGAATTCGATTTGATTTGTTCACTAATTTTATTAAACAAATTGACTCGAATATTCATTTAATAAATAAAACGAATCCGAATCTTGGAATTTTGATTCTTTTATTAAATGAATTAAATATAAATCGGTAGAATTTTAACCTAATTTATTTATAATTCAATTTAAATTCAATTTGTTTATTCCTTTTGTTACTGTTAGTACTCAATAATTACCGATTTACTCATCTTTACGAGTCATATTGTATTTAACTAATAGACATTTAATTGACTGTGAGAGTCCTTGCAATTATAACATTGAGTGTAAGGTTTAAACCTTAATAAAAATATTACAAAGGTCAGATTTAATTTTTAAAGAATTTGTAATATTAGATATAAATATATATTATAATAATATACGTATAACAGAAATAAAAAAAGTCATACTGTATTTTGATAACAAAAAACCCGACTTAAAATTTAGATCGGATTCGGAGTTGGCTAATATCAGATCATACTGGATTCGGATTGAATCCTCGGCCGATCCAAATAATCTGATCCGATTGCACTCTGATTTTAAATAGTGATAATGACAACTAGTAAATATAAATGTACAAATTTAAAAACCCCTAATTGAAAAGCTTACTACAAAACCGAAGTATCAGCGACGACAGGCTTCTTCGGACGACCAGACACACGCCACCGACGCCATACCCAAACGATTCCAGCCGCATCTTGATCGACGTTCAGCCGCCACGACATTTAAGGATTTAAGCTTCTCCAGACCTTGATCGATATTGAAGTCCAGCCGGCCAGTTGCACGCAGCATGCCATCGACGTTCGAGACGAGCAACTGACACCGACAGCAACCTCGCGACTTGTTCATGGTAATACTGACACATTTTGAACATGATTGCCTGGTTGGTTCTTACCTTATATTAGCTTATGGTTGCCTGGTTGGTTCTCTTTTGGTTAGTATAAATTCTTTGGAAAAATTCTCTTTTGGTTCTCTTTTGATTCAGTGGTATGCTACTAACTTGCTTGCTCTTGCTGAGTTGCCGACTTAATGTGATTACTTTGATTCTCTGAACACGTGAAATGCTTTGAGTAAATACTACGAGATTGTTGAATAAACGATCAAGAAAGCTTATGTTGAGATTAATTTTCTTTTCCATTTGATGATTTACATTTACTTGTGTTTTCAATAATTATAGATTTCATGAATTTGTGAGAATTGCCAAGAAGCCCCCAAATCCGAATTCAACCCGAACTAATCCGAATCTGAAGTACAATCCAAATCTGAAATATCACTCAAATCCAAATTCATCCGAATCGATCTGAAATATTCATCTAAACCAGTTTATTTGGATTTGAGGTTTTGATTGGAACTAGATGATTTTTTCCCAATCAGATTCAAATCTGAATTTTTCCAGCCCTAGATACAGCTTCAAGTGGCAATCATTCGGCTTCTTAGTTTCTTTCTAGATGCATGCCTAGCCTAAAGCCTCTTTTATGTTTTCTTCACACTACCAAGGCAGCCGTTTAAAAATGAATTCACGCGCACAAGTACTTAGCTCATTGGAAGTTTGTCTAATCTGCAACCAGCACTCCAGTAATTTTTATGGGAAAACTAACTTAATTTGGGCTGAGAATTCCCGTGCAAAAGTTTTTGGTTTTCTTTTGACTTCCTTCTCTTCTCCGTTGACAGTTAACGTTATATTATTTTTTCAACGTTTGTGAGAATTGTTTTGCTGATGTTAACTGTGTGATTGGTATGAGATTTATGTGTTGTGGGTTTACAGGTAGATTTTGTTTAGAATTGGAATACGTGTCTATGCACATAATTGTTTGATGAAGTACCACTAAGGGCACTTCATATGTTTAGGTTTTCAATTCTAAAGTGTATAATTGAGAACAAACTTTGACATGTGAACTGAAACCATTTGCAGAATTGAAGATTTTAGTTGCTCGGCTACCCCACTTGGTTGGGTATCTTGGACGAATTAAATGTTAATTCCTATTTTCAGTTTTTATTTTTTTTTTCTGAATTCCCTGTAAATCAAACAAAGACTATGCAAGGTGCTCTAGTGAATAAAATAAAGTTATTTGTTCAAAAGAAAAAGGCGTGTGTTTAAGCTCAAGGTGGGTTAATTCATATAGTTGTAACTAGCAGTGAAATGGTAGATCATTCAATGGCGGAGATAGCACAAATTTAAACTTATATATATATATTCAGAAAGGTTTCTTGGAATGATTTGTGAAGTGGTTGCATGCTGGACCTTGATAGTGATGCAATACTTGTTGTATTAGTTAGTATGAAATTTCTCCCATGATTCAGAAATTATCTTCCCTGAAAGATTTTTATTTTTTCCGAACACTGGATGTGATAATGGCATTTAGTAAACAAGTTGCCCGTTTCCATATGAGTATTGTAAAACTGAGTTTCCGTGGTCCCCATAATTTTTTGTGGCTTTTCTTGTAGTAGATTTTGAACATAACTATCAAACAACTTCTAGCTTTGTACTTGTAGAATTGAGCTCTAAACTGTTGGGTCATGGGAACCGAAGAGTCAAAAGATCCATTGAAAGAGGTCGACTGGAAAGCCATTGGTAGTGAATTGCAGAAGGACCCTGGTGCGGGTGTGAAACCTGTTGTAAAGAAGCGGCTTCCAAAAAGGATTAGGCAAATTCCAGAATACTATTTCCTTCCTCGAAGATCTTTACCCACAGCCATAGCCTTCTATGGGTCTTGCATTGCTGGTGGAATTGGTGCTGGGATGCTGCTGGAGATCTGGATAAACAAGAAGGTTAAAGGTATGACCTTGATATCTAGAATCCTTTTGATTGCTGTTATTGATGGGTTAAGTCACTGTATAATTTTAGTAATAAGAAATAAATTTATACAAATATAGTAGGGGTGGATGTTTCAGGATTTTATTCAGGTTGCAACCCATTTGGGTTGGAGAATTCAACCCAGACAAGTTGAAAAGTTATTTCGGTTTGGTTTTAAATTTCGGTTCGGATTCAGGCCGTAATTTTTTGTTAAAAATTCGGTTTGAGTTGCAATTTCAGGTTACAGCTAAAGTCCAAATTTAATTACAAATTCAGCCCCCAACCACCCAAAAAAACCCAAAAAAAAAAAAGTATCTTAAATCATAAAATTCCAAAAGCCAAAATCAAAGGAAATGAGTATTTAATCTTCAAAAAAGTAAGAAACAATATAATAAAATTACTGAATTACAAATTCTACACCAAAATCTAATCTCCATGAACACTCAACTCGACAAGGAGCTGTTACATAAGCAATAATAAACCTTCACCAAACAAGCATCGATAATCAGTACATTTTGCAAAAAGATAAACAATTGAGTTTATCAGGATGTTTTCATATAGATTGACAAATATGCTGTTTCTAGATAAAAATCTACAAAACCAATGACGGAAACCAAGCATCAATAGAGTAATAAACTCAATTATTAGAACCAAGAAGATTGCATGCATTGCTATGTCTGGTTTCACCTTTGAATTTCAACTTTATCCTCTTAATTAACTACCCAATTATCTTTTTATTCATCAGCAATTCTTTAATAACACAATGACAATAAGATTTAGCACGGTTCAGTAAAACAAACATGAAAAATCTAAATAATTAAACAATGTTCTCGCCAACCTGAGAGTAAGAGTAAGATTTAATTTGAAGAAAGAGTAAGAAAAACCATTGATAAGTTTCGAAATCTGAGCATGCGGCAAATTTTTTTGGAAAAGATAATTAGGAAATTAATTAAAAGGAGATAGGGTGAAAACAAAAATTATTGGAGAAGTCAAATTTTGATGTAAATGCAGAGAAGCTAAGATTCAGCTCTGGCCAACTCACCATCAAGTGAAGAGCTGCAATGCTGACAAGTCAGATAGGAGATACAACCCTGACAGCCGATGATATGGAAGTTGCGTCAACCAGTCAGTGTTACTGTTGAGAGCTGCAACACCGACAAAGTAAAGACTGACTACTGGGAGAGAGTGACGGATAACAAGGGTGGTCAGCGGTTGAGTGTGAGGACCGGTGGTGGTGTGGCACGGCTGATGGCAGTTAGTGAGAGGGAGATGAATTAGGCTTAGTGTAGAGTTTCTATTTTAATTTGAGAGGGATTGGGTTCTTTTTATGGATATATATGGTTTTATATATATATATATATAGATGTAACCAGATCAGGTTTATTGTTTGTTTCAGTGTTAACTGGAGGCGAATTCAAACCCGATCGGTTTTCAATTCTCAACCCAATTGGTTTTTAGGGACAAACTAAACCTAACCAAAAACCGAAATAAATTTGAGGTTCAGTTGTACCCACCCCTAAAAAATAGTGCTAAGATTCATTCAATAACACATAGAAAGGACACTTGGCGCCCAATGGTTATTTCTGAACAGAAATGGGAAAGAAGAATTCTTTTTTTTTTTTTTTTTTGGAGCATCCTGTTTTGATAGGAGATTAGTTCTTGTGAGTATTCATGGTTGTTACATAAAACATGGATCATTTGCCATTATTGTTGGTCATAATGCAAATGATATGTGTGAGCCATCATGTACTTAGAGAGATGACCAGCTTCAAAGTGTTCTCTCTCTTTTGTGCCATTAAGAATCATGGAATTTCCCTCTCATCATGGATGAAAATAATCGTATTTGTAGATTTTGGAAGCCTTTTGTCTTGACTCACTGGCATTTAAGTACTTTGTTATGGCTAACATATTTGTTATGTCTTTCAGAGGATGGAGGAGTCATATGGGAGTTTGACAAATAGAGCCCTGGGTCATAGGAAGAGTTGCCCGCCTTCTAGACACTTGCTTATCTTTCTTGATTTTCATACTTTTGGAAAGTTATATACAGAGGCTGTAGAATGCTGTGTTTTTGGAATTGACATTCATGTTCGTAATTTTGTGTAATTTTTGTTGCTAGATATTATATTTGTTTGGCTTTGTTTTGAATATGTTAGAATTTTATGTTAAAAATAAGGATATGAGATGTTGGATGGATGAATATTTGCTTTTGTGTATTCTACGAGAATAGTTGCGTGACAATCATTGTGGATTCTACTGGTATAGAATCTTTTTGAACTGACTCCTACGAATATACCTAACTAGTCCAACCATCCTTTTATTTGTTGCACTGACGGGTAGCCAAGATTGTAATATTTGTATATTTAATTGTTTCGCTGCAGGATGGCGAGCTTCTTCCCTGACCTCATGCCTCTGGAGTTAAGCTTGTCTTCATCAAAATTTATTTCTGGCTATTGTCTTCGTACTTCAGTAATGTGTTGAGAGCTGTTTTAATTTTGCTCTTAGCACTATTGGGCCAGGATAATATTGCTTTCCATGAATGAGTTTGCAAAAGCTGTTTGTAGTTTCAATAGTGGAATTTCATGTTCGGTTGAGGAGAATTCACTTTTTCCGGATGACATTGTTGCGGCGTTTTTTGCAAAATGGGTTATTTATTTTCGTTGCTGCAATTGCGCCTTTTCTTCCTTGTCTGGTCGACTCATATCATTTTGATCTCATCTTATTACAGAGTATCTCAAAGGGAAGATTCTTGGCATGATTTTGTTATGAAAAATTGTGATGCTTTTAAGATGAAAATAATGCTTTTCTTGAGTAAACTAACTGTCGGGCTTCTCACAATCAAGAACAGTTATTTTCTCCGCGATGAGACGCGTACAGAGAATCTACTGGATTGGAAGAATTCAAATATCGTTCATTTCAGTTATCAATGTGCTAGTCGGCGCACAATAGCGAAAACCACGAATTATTTCCCGCTTGGGTAACGGAAAGGATCGCCAGCTGTTTTACATTCCCAAAATGCCCCAAATAAAAGTAACTTAACATGCAAAATTGCAAATGCATTTCGAATTTCCGAATTTCGATACCGTTAATGATCTCACATTTCATGCTGCTAATACCTATAAACCTGAGATGGCAACTTTGTAAATAATCTCGAAGGAAAGCCTATTTTATAATTTCCCTTCTTGAATTCTCTCTAACCGCCAAAACAAAAATAGCACACACTCCGTGCAGGTTCGCTTCTCTTGAGCGACCTCTCATTGCTCTCTCTGGGTTAACTGAGTCTCTCTCTCTCTCCCCCGTCTCTCCAAGAAAGCAACCAATAACTGTGAAGGTAATCTCTCTCTAACTGCAAAAATTATAATATAAAAGTAAAAAAGTATTTTATATCATCTCACATAAATAATAATCTCTTGCTAGAATGACGAAAAAGCTGCGAAATCTCTTACATGAAGCACAGGAAGTAGACATTTTTCCACCACCGGCGCCGGCAAATACGAGTGACTACTCGGCTGTCGACAGGGATATGGTTGAACGAGAAACTTTGTGGTACAAGGAATTTATATCAGCGGATTCTTCATTTGCCAGCGAGAAAAACTCGTCGGTCGATGAAGCCACAGCAGCGGGTCCCTTGGTCGAGATTCATCCGAAAGTCACTTCTTCAACCGAGTTTATAGTGATCGAAACTTTACGTAATACCGAAGAATCTAAAGAGAAAGACGATTCAGTATCTTTAGAGGCTGTAAAATCTTCAGATGTTTTGACAAAAGACAGTTCAGAATCTTCAGAAAACGGAGAGATACTGAAGCCGGAGAAGGCGAAAAAGACCGTGAGACTACAAAGCAATGAGAACAACGTCGCCGATAACGTGATTTTGCCAAAGGCATTGTCGTTAAAGCCATGTCCGAGTGTCGGTACGAATCTTGAGGGCTTTGATCTTGCGCTCAGATCTGTAGTTAGTAATCATCAAGTGAACGGAGAAAGTACTGGTGCTGCGATGATGGAAGAGGCGTGGGAGAGGCTTAAGAAGTCTTACGTGTACTTTAAAGGAAAGCCTGTGGGGACATTCGCTGCGATGGATCCCAACGCTGAGGCATTGAACTACAATCAGGTATAAGTAACTTGTCTATTGAACTTTCGCTTGTGTAGAAGTGATTTATTGTAAAAGCACTGAAGATTCCTTTATGATCAATTAAGTGTTTTTTTCTTCTTTTTTATTCGTAAGTTCTCCATAGGTAAAACCGTAAAACTAAATAACCTATTAAGGGCTTCTGAAAATGCTTTTGAAAACACTCTCAGATGCACCATTGATTAATCTTAATTTGTATATTTGTATTCTTGTGTTTTCTTGTATTATATGTGTGCAAGATTTGAGCTGTGGTATTCGTTCTAATTTGTGCATAAATTTGATTAAATCGAAAAATTGACTTTTCGTAATTTTTCTTCGCATTTCCTCTCAGTAATAATGCATATTTCGTTTTGATTGTATTTCTTATCTGCTTTTTTCCTCCAGTCAACGCTGATTGCTAAGTGTGAACCACTGAAGGTTTTGAGAAACTTTTAGCTGTGCATTATAATTTATTAGTCATTTCTGCAATTTTATCTAATTTAGTTTTGCTTTCTCCAAAAGTTGATGATATTTTTCATTGTATAACTGAAGGTTTTTGTGAGGGACTTTGTTCCCACCGCCTTAGCTTGCCTGATGATTGAACCTGCAGAACCAGAGATTGTGAAGAACTTCCTGTTGAAGACCCTTCACCTACAAGGTTGGGAGAAGAGGATCGATAACTTTACCCTGGGAGAAGGTGTGATGCCTGCTAGTTTTAAGGTACTCTTTAACTCACATCAGCAAAAGGAGACCTTGGTTGCCGATTTTGGTGGCAGTGCTATAGGAAGAGTTGCACCTGTAGATTCTGGGTTTTGGTGGATTATACTGCTAAGATCATACACCAAGTGCACTCGTGACTATGCACTGGCAGAACTGCCTGAGGTGCAGAGAGGAATGAAATTGATACTTAACCTTTGTCTCTCAGATGGCTTTGATACTTTTCCCACTCTTTTGTGTGCAGATGGATGTAGCATGATTGACAGGAGGATGGTAAGTCTTTTTGTTAGTTGTTGAAATGGTGTTACTCATCGAGTATATTTTTTTTACCTAAACGTGAGCCAAGTTGTACTTAGGCTCTCTGTTCTTATTTGGAATTATTCGTCCCTGTTTTTGGTCGCTAGACAAGAAGGCAGTCTACTTGCCACACTTAGTGTCAACTTAGTTTTTTCATTGCTAGTTATGATGTGAAATTCCTACTAGTGATATAGCTGATAATAAATTCGTTTTAGCCTGTAAGGTTCAAATTTTTTAGTTAATTAAAGCGCATCCATTTACCGAATTATCGTGGATAGCAAATATGATTCTCATGAAGTCTTATGTTTGATTCTAGCTTGTTGGCTAGCAGGCCAAGCTTTGGGTATTTATTTATTTACTTCGTAATTCATAAAATTATCGTTGACAGGTGTCTTTGACTTACAGGGAATATATGGGTATCCAATTGAGATCCAGTCTCTCTTCTATTTTGCACTGAGGTGTGCTCGTCAGATGTTAAAACCAGAGCGCGATGGCAAGGAATTGATTGAGCGAATTGATAAGAGGATCACGGCTCTCAGCTATCACATCCAGAAATATTACTGGCTTGATTTTACACAGCTAAATAACATATACCGTTATAAGACCGAGGAATACTCCCACACAGCCGTTAACAAGTTTAATGTCATTCCAGATTCTATCCCTGATTGGGTATTTAGTTTCATGCCATTGAGAGGAGGATATTTGATTGGGAATGTCAGTCCGGCTAGAATGGACTTCCGGTGGTTCTTAGTTGGGAACTGCATTGCCATTTTGAGTTCTCTAGCCACGCCTACACAGGCAACGGCAATCATGGAATTGATTGAGGAGCGTTGGGAGGACTTGATTGGAGAGATGCCATTGAAGATATCTTACCCAGCCTTGGATGGACATGAATGGAGGATTGTCACTGGTTACGATCCTAAGAACACACGATGGAGTTACCATAACGGTGGATCTTGGCCAGGTACTAGCACACTCTCATATTTAAATTTTTGAGTTTTGACTATTACTTACCAATGGAGAACTGAAGTTAGCTACTCCTTGATACCCCTTTTTTTCTGACAATGTAGCACAGCGTTGCTTGTTGATTATATTGATGAAATGAATTTTATTTGAAGTGAGATTCAGATCGAATGTTGTGCTCTTCGAAATTTCCTCATTGAATCTCAGACTCTGTGGACGATCATTTTTGCAGCGTTGATGTTCCTCTTTTTGTTTCTTCCTGACATGTGGCTGTTTGGTTTCTCTATGTTAGTTCTGTTATGGCTACTTACAGCAGCATCCATCAAAACTGGAAGGCCTCAAATTGCAAAACGAGCTATAGAGCTGGCGGAGCAGCGCCTCTCTAGAGATGGGTGGCCTGAGTACTATGATGGTAAGACTGGGCGTTATGTTGGGAAGCAGGCAAGAAAATATCAAACATGGAGCATCGCTGGCTACTTGGTTGCAAAAATGATGGTTGAGAATCCTTCCAATCTTCTGATGATTTCTCTTGAGGAAGACAAGAAGATAGCCAAGCCAAGGCTCACCCGCTCAGCCTCATTTTGAGAATACGTGAACGGCAGAGATTACGAAGGCAACTGTAGTGGCAGGAATAGGATTGCAAACAAATTAATCATTGGCTGATGCTACTTCATCGGTAGCGATCACAAAATTTTTTTGTTAAAAGCCATCAACTACGCTGGGACTCCAAGTTGGTTGATTGATTGATTGCTATGATTGTTTGAAATGTGACCTTAAAACATCTTTTTTTTTTACTGGGAATATTTTTCGACGTTTATAGAAACTGATTGTTCAAGGCCTTTCAGTTGGGAGTTCCTCTTCTTTTTTTTTTTCCGTAACTTATTTTTTGGGTTTTGGTTTTTTTTTTTTTTTTTTGGGTTTGGGGGGGGGGGGTCCCTACTGCCCAAAATTATTTGCTTTTAGGCTATGGTCATAAATTTTAAACAAGATCGTGTTCCCAAAGCTAACTCCACATGTATACTCATAATTCGGGGGAAATGAAAAGAAATATAGACCTTAATGCATGGCTACTCATTAATCAAGTTTGTATTGTCCCAAACCTAACCTCTGTAGAAGAATAAAGTAAAATTGAATAAAAATTTAACGTACGCCATCACCAACACCAATGTTTCCTCTTGCGTACTCTTTTTTTTTTTTTTTTTTGGGAGGACGCATATATTCCTTTTGAAATAAAGTTAAAAACAAACGGATAGGAAGGAAATAAAAAACCTATGACCGATCCATTCCATTCCATATGATATGTTCTGTTGTCACTCTTCGTCCGAGTTCCGGCGAACGCATCAATTGACAAAAAGAACAGTCCGTTACGAAAATAGCAGCAAACAAAAAGAGAGGAACCATTTAACCAATCCCTCTTACCCCGTAAGTGTCAATTAATCAATCGAAGCGATGGACAAGCCCTGCGGCTTCATGTCGTGCGATAAGTTGGATCGGGTCGCCAACTGGGTGGGCACCAGCGTGGCCACCGCATTCTTCGCCTCCCTGGAGCGTTGCTCTTGCATCAACCTCAGCACCGCTGAATTCGAAGAGGAGGATGAGGCGAAGGACCGACCCCTCATGGTCTCCCGGCCCAGTGTTCACGGCGGCTACGACCTCGACGCCCAGCACGCCACCACAACCGTTACCGATGTTAATAAGCTTCAATAAATCAAGCTTCCAGTATAATTATCACCTTCCATCTTCTAGGGTTAGCAAATTGTTCTCTCTTTGGAACAATTTGCCTTCGTTTACAAACTTTCTTTTGTAAGAATGTGTATTTGAACGCGTCCATGACTTTGTAGAAACTTGGTGTTGATCGATTTTAATTACTCCTTTTTCTTTTTATTTGTGTTAGAAACCTATTAATTTCTTACTTTGCAAATTTATGTGTTATATTCTTGTTCTTATTTTGTAACGATGATCTATTTTCATCTCAAGTTGTGGACTTAGATGGGGCCTTGCTGATTTTTGATCCAATCGTTTATGGCTTCATAAGGTTCGTGCCCGTACCGGTTTTTTGTAATCAAAGTGTATTTGTTACGTCCTTTAGTTCTGATATTTAGACTTGCTTTTGTCTCAAGTTTTGGAGATTTTAACTAAACATAATGGTTTTGTTAGTTGTTTTATTGTACGTGTCACAGTGTTAATAATATTCCAAACTGTTGAGATGCCGGGATGAGTGCGTCGGTAAGAGCTAGAAGGTTTTAAAATTTTCTTTCATTCTTTTAATTGTTTAGTTTGGCCAATCCAGCAAATCCATGTAGTTTGCTTCATATTTTTTATATGATTTCCTCCACTCTTTATATCCCCTTCACTCTTTCTCCTTTCTCCATAATTATTAGACTAGTAGTTGCTGATTTTCTCTGGCTAGCTTTTTTATGGTTCCTATATCTCGCAAGCTGATACCACTGTCCGGTAGAGTCATTGCTTTTAAATTTTAGTTGCTGAGATCTTAAGAGCAAGAAGTAATTAGATTTCTGTTTGTGGTTAGAATTGAAAAGATGTTGCACCATTGGAAGTGAGATTTTGCCTTTGGTCAGAACATGACATTTTGTTTACTATTCTTCCCGAGGCCTTAATTTCTAATTTTGTTCACTGGCTTTTGACTTAGTATTATACAGCTTGATGACATTTAAGTTAAAGGAGAGTTAACAGGCTAGATCTGGTTCACCTGCCGTAGCAATCAGATCTGAGAGTAGGATTCAGGGTTTTATACAGTGGCTTTATTGTTCTTCTTATCTCTTTTTCCGTTCCCCCCCCCCCCCACCACCACCAAAAAAAAAAAAAAAAACTGTTGCATACTGCTAGTATATGATGAAGTGACTCACTTATAATCTGTGTATTCTTGATTCTTTTCCTTTTTTGGAGGATTGTGCAAATATGATTTCAGGACTGTCTATTACTTCAGAATTTGTAGGGAAACCTTGGTTCTCCAGTCTATGGTTTACATGTTGAATTTTTAATCTTTGTCTGGGTTGATACTGTGCGGCATGGTATTTGAATGCATGATTTTCACTACGTCTGTTATTTTTCTTATTACTGATTTTCACATTTATTTTAGTTGTTAGCGAGTTATTCATGAAGCATCCATAGTAGAGGGATCTTGGTGATAGAGAGTGTGGATTGATCTTTAAATGCCATTATTATATCTTTCTCTACAGAATTAGATTCTACAAGTTCAAATGCAGCCAAAATGAGAATTTTCTGCTGCATATGACAAAGTCTATTGTTGTGCCTTTTTAACCGTTAGGGAGTGACTTGATTCAAGGAATGTTTCCCATGTGGTGTCTAATTATCGTGCCTTTTAACTTGATTCAGGGAGTTGTTGGGAAACTTGGTGCTAAACAGTGTGGATTGAATTTTAGTTGGCAATCTGGGTTCCTTTTCTGGTATAATGAGATGTGATGTCCATCCAAGTACCACAGGAGTAAGATCTATGATATTGGCAGATCTCAATTTATAGAAGAAGACTGATAATCCTAGTAGTTACTTAGGCAGTTCACGGATGTTTCCTACTTCTTTAGTTGGTATAATGAGATGTGATGTCCATCCAAGTACCACAGGAGTAAGATCTATGATATTGGCAGATCTCAATTTATAGAAGAAGACTGATAATCCTAGTAGTTACTTAGGCAGTTCACGGATGTTTCCTACTTCTTTAGTTGGTAGGCACATTTTGATGCAAAAAAGTTTGGATGGGATTTCAGATGCTGATGTTTTATCTGCTGCAAAGTTCATTTTGTTTGCTGTAGCTTATAGAAGAAAATTCCGTATTTGCGTCTTAAAATTATTAGTTGATTTTGCATAGATCATGGCATGTCAGTTATTAGCTTGAAACTTTCACTTGTGTATGATTATCAACTTAGCATATTCGTTTCTGTTAAATTATAAACTCTGATCAGGAAAATAGAAAAAGAACTGTGGGTTTGTTTGTTTGAGGAGAGTGCAGCCACCATATTGAAGTAATATTGACAGGCAAAATCCCTCGGAGAAAGAATGATGACGAAAAACAGAACATACATGGTGGATTTTTACATTAGATTAATGAACCATTATTGACATCACACAGATGGGAAAGCCTTAGATTGCTTGCAACACTATCTTCCCTGTATTTCTAGCAAACAGATAAATACCATACTACAGATAAATACCATACTACAACTGTATATCCTTCAAGTTCTAATCACGCATCTTCATCCATCAAGATCTAATTATGTATCTTCATGGTCTCTCCAGCAAAGTAGCATCAGCACACAGTGTCTTATAATGTACAGCCTTGCTTGCTTCCCTTCTAGAATCTTAGTTCTTGAAGCCTGAACTTTGCCTGACCTTCGCCATGGAAAACACAGACATCTAATGGCCATCAGCTTATGAGTCTTGGTTTTGAAGAAAGATGAAGAGCAAGAAAATTCTACTACTGACCCAGAGTAGTCTCTGTTAGTTGATGGTTACAAATGGGCACCTTTCTTGTACGATGGTTTTCAGACGATAGTGTGAGGCGGTTACAATGGTTTGTTACAAAATTTTGTCTTGGTGTGGTGTGAGCAGTGAGTTTTCTCGAGTGTTTTTATTCCACTTGGAAATCTGGAACCATTTTGGCTTCATTGGGAGCTCCGCAAAAGCTCCGAGAAACCAAATTTCTGCGTTCAAATGATGCGTTTTGCTCAAAGTTTTACTGGCACTTTTGTGGAGAACAGTATCTCTTTTGGCTGTGTTACATAAAATGTTAGCTGCGTCTTATTCTAATATTAATGCTTGTTTGTTTTTTTAACCTTTTACTAAAAATCTTCTTCTCTTGATATGAGCTAGCTTTTGTAACTCATGGATCTAGAGTGTCACGGGCCACCAGAGGTTTCCGCAACTTCGGGCCATTTCCGCCAAGGGATCACATGACCGGAGGTTAATTCCGTGCACACGGGAAGGTTTGGCATGAATCCACCACGAACCGGAGTGCACAACAAACACGAGATGCGTTTATTCCACTTGGAAATCTGGAGCCATTTTGGCTTCATTGGGAGCTCCGCAAAAGCTCCGAGAAACCAAATTTCTGCGTTCAAATGATGCATTTTGCTCAAAGTTTTACTGGCACTTTTGTGGAGAACAGTATCTCTTTTGGCTGTGTTACATAAAATGTTAGCTGCGTCTTATTCTAATATTAATGCTTGTTTGTTTTTTTAACCTTTTACTAAAAATCTTCTTCTCTTGATATGAGCTAGCTTTTGTAACTCATGGATCTAGAGTGTCACGGGCCACCAGAGGTTTCCGCAACTTCGGGCCATTTCCGCCAAGGGATCACATGACCGGAGGTTAATTCCGTACACACGGGAAGGTTTGGCATGAATCCACCATGAACCGGAGTGCACAACAAACACGAAATGTGTTTAGCACTCAATGCGGGTTGCGCTTAGAAAGCGGGTTAGCTTAGCGCAAGAGGCGGATGAACTTAGAAGTGGGCTGTACTTAGTAATGGGCCACCTACACAATTAAACTAAACGTAGTGCGCTTAGCAACCAGCTCAGCTAAAGTTCTAGAGATTTCCACTAATTACATATGGGTTGGAATTCTCTAAAGACTTGCATTAACACCCCTGGCCAGCAACTCTATAAATAGGGAATGACCGCTCATTTTGGCTAACACTTCCACATACACCCTTGAGCATTTCCAGCACACACTTGCACACACTAGCGCATAAGTTCTCGAGCTCTCTTGTACAAAATATAGTATAATTATGCATTTGAGTGTAATATAAATATAATTTTTCATTTAGTTCGTTTCTCTCTAGCCTCTTTTGGTAAATATCTCCGTTTAGGTTAGGTAGAGAAGGGTTAAACTTACTTAGTGACTTAAGATGTTAGGAAGTCGTCTAAATACCGCATGAGAGTACCGGACAGCTACTCTCATCCCATGACAAGAGGCTACAAATGGAAGAGTATTACCTGCTACACGGCATAACGTCTTGGCCTTACTTCCGCCCTCTGAGTTCCCGCCAGATAAGCTGGACATTGGACGAATCACGTGATAAAGGTTTGATCTTACATAATTATTGAGAAAATATACTTTTTAAAAGTTTATATGTTTATTTAATTGTAATAAATATATTTTTATTAATAAAATAATTGAGGTATTTTATTTAAATATTTTATTTGTATTAATTTTGAGTAATGTTCATTTAATTATATTATATATATTTATGTGATCATTATGTGGATTCATAAAAGACATGAATATAAGATATCTTATAATTTAATAAATTGAGTTCGCAGTTGATAGATAAAATTGGGCATTTTATTTAGGTATAAACTATAATAAATTCATTAAATGATTTATCTTAATCATATATGAATTTATTGATGTAGTACGACTACATTGAACAAAATTACATATTAGATTTAATTAACTTTATAATAATTGTCAAACTTATTAAATATCATAAGCATTGATTTTACTGTAATTGTAATCTTGAGTTAGTTATAATTTCATAATTGTGGTTGTCATTCTGTTTAAGTTACTAATGGGTACGACACATACTTGTGGTCAAGATTACCCTGTATCTTGGTGGAAGAAATTATGAGTATTGAAGTTATAGATTAACAATATGAAATTTATACAACACATCTCTTAATGGATTTTCGGTACTTGATCATAGAATTCTCTAGTCAGAATGTGTCGACATATTTAATATGTTAAAAATGATCATTAAAGAAAACCAGCAAGCATCAAGGAATAAAATGTTATTACACTGATTGAAAGTTGAGATATCAATTTAATTAATGATGTGGTGTAAATAATTGTGCATTAAAGATATCAATGTGGCTTGGAACGAATTAATATTCGAGCATACAATTATGGAGGTTGGTTCTATGAAATAGAATTAACATTAAATAATTAAGATAGTTTAATTATATGCTTAATTATTGTAGCCATTATTTTATGTTTCTAAATGATCCATGGGTTAGCTTATTTAATTGACTATGTCACTATTGAACCCAAAAATAAGAAAATTGACATATTAGTTGATAAACCTTAATATAATATTTGTTAAAATCTTATGTGTTATATTTATATGTAAATGAGGCCTTGTGTTATTTTACAAGATGAGTTTCAAAGTTGTTTTATATTATCTTCATTTTTACGTAAATGGAGAAGAAATATATTAAATTCAAAATATTTAATATTTTAAATTATTAAAGGAAAAGGAAAATACATGTTAGGGTTTTAACTAAGAAATATTATATAAGTATTACATTCTCTTAAAAAAAAAAGACAGTCATCTTTTGAGAAAAAGTTTGATAAAAAAGAAACCAGTGTGTTTTGGGAGTAGTGAAACACACATTCATACATTCAGTACAGATCAAACTTGAGTCATAACCTGAAAGATCATTTGGTGACAAATTTGTTATTTCCTATAGTTTATCTTTTCAGATTATCGAAGTATGATTTTTTTAGATTACGAATTTTTTATATATTATATGAGATCGGTTCTAAAAATATTTTTTTATGAAAAAAATTATAATTTTTTTAACCAACAATAATAACCCACCAATAAATTATTCTTAAGTACTCCTCCACAAACACACAATTTAGCATTCGGGTTTTGAGCCCAAACTTTTCTTCCTTTTTTTTCTTCCAGACATTTAGAAGTGAACCAATTCTTTTTGTTAGACAATTAATAAGTACACTAATAAATAAATTCTAAAATGCTTCTATTATATTTTACCTACTTAATGAATTTATGATATCCGTGCAAGAATTAATTATAGTTACTAATACTATTATATTTTTTAAAAAATAAATACACTATTATCATATATACACACACATTAAGTGAATATAGTATAATAGAGGTATTTTAAAATCTCTTAAACCAGTCAGCATCTGACTTCTCCAATGCTGCAGATAATTATGAAGCCATATCCATTAGTTCTTTGTTACGTTGAGATATATTTATCTAAACAATAATTCAAAGTAATCAAACGGTGAGAAATATTTATCTATCAAAATAATCAAAATAGTTAAAATTTTATATTTTGAATATGTTTAAAATAGAAGTAATGGTAAAATTACAAATTCTTACATAAATTTATTTTATATAATATCTCTTTATTCATATAATTTATTTTTATTATTTTGTGTTTTAATTCAACTATTGCTCAACCAGTGGTTAATAATAATTGAAATTGGTGGCACAATATCCGTAAAAAGTGAAGATAACCCAAATCATGAGAAGATTCTTCTTTTAAATTTACACACACAGGCATATATAAACCTATATAATGCTTTGAACCCAATAAACCTTGGAAATCTACCTAGATTATAATTTGAGGTCCCCTATTGAACAAATTCAAACCAGATTGATCTTAAGTTAAGAGGCTAATAGCCTAATACATTAACACATGCCGAGAATTAAGCTCGTCCTCCATCACATTGGTTGAAAGGAGAATTATTTATCAGTATCTGGTGTAGCAAATTAAATTCATTAAAGTTTCACTTTGATTTCCACATACTTCATTTTCGTGTTAGTTATGCTCGTATTATAAAGAAATAAAGAGGTCAACTCTTTGGAGATTAGCTTTTCTGTGTCGGCATTTATACTGAGTCGATCGTTATATATTAAACTAACACATCTTCATGCAAGGATCCATTTGCTCCAAACAAATACAATGCAATGTGATGCCATCTAAGAGATTGATGTCGATAGATAAACTTAAGATTGCATTTAAAATTCCGAAAAATACTTGAAGGAAAAAAATGTCCAAGTTACAGGTAGAATCTTTAAAATTTCTAATCATTTGATTGGTGATTTTCGAAATTAATATTAGAAATTAGTTAAAAGAGTGGCTTAAGCTTGGTCTTTGATTCATTTACGTGGACTTTTTCTCGGCCAACTGCTCCCTAAAGTGTCAGCATAGAACGAGTTTAGAGATTTGTATATACAATCTTCATGGTTCTTATGTATATGCGTGCGTATATGAAGACATATTATAAATAATATTTTTCAAACCAGCAGGAATTAATTCCTGACACTATTTCACACGCAGGCCTGCAGCGTGATACTGAAGTTACATTATCATATCAATTAGACACAATCATCTATTGGCTCAAGTTTGGTCGACAATAAAATCCGACTTTTAGCTTGCACTTTTTGTTATTTTGGTTGTACAGTTCGACACATTCCGTTTCTAAAAATCTAATTTTAAAGTTGGTCGCACAGTTGTTGTCTGTGCTTAATGCTCTTGATTACATTTTGCTGAGGTTAATTTTAATTTTAATTGCCTAGGGATCCAGTCACCTAATACAATCTCAATCAAGCCCCCTATAGGCTCAAGGTGATATTATCGTGAATCAAACGAAATATATTTTAGTGCCACAATTAATGTGAATAATTGTACATGATCATAGTCATTCTGTTAAGTACCTTCAGGACACTGAATATTGCATCATAATAAGTGCATCTATGCATACGCGATAATGTCAGTGGACAAATTGACTTAATTATCACATGCATGGCGACTCTGAATGATCATAATGTAGAATCCGAACCAAAAAAATTCAATAGTGAAAAGGGTTAAAACTTTGACACAACACACGCGAAAACGGCTGGTTACTTTAGCAATCTAATGGAGATTTTTTCAAAAGGCTGAATGTATGGAGAGAGTGGTTTCATGATATAATTAATTAAGCTGCAAGTTCATGCTGTATAGTTCCCCGCAGAGGCACGATTTGAAGGCGTGCACCAACGTTGCGTATGATTGAGTAAAAGCAAGTGTCTAGTAAAAGCACAACAAACAAGCCCACCCTTTTCTCCATTTGAGTACTGCGAAGTGCAAAGCAAATTTAATTAAAATCATCTAGCTCTTTGGGTTGTTTCCATTTCAGCTGGTCTTTTAAGTGTTTTTTCTAACGTTTCATTGGGCGAGAGAATTTCCTGTCAGTTATATGCAAAGAGAATGGCTTTGTTTTATATTACAATATGTATAGTAGGCTTGCTGTGCTGGTGGGGTTTTAACACTCTCATACAGTGTTCAGGAACAGGTATGCTTTAACTTTCTCGGTCAAAAGATATGATTAATTTCGCAGCAAAATATATTGCTGACAAATCAAGCATAAATTTAAAAAAACATCAAATGAAATGCAATGTGCCTCTTTTTTGTTTGATGACCAGAAAAGAGAAGGCTAAATTAAACCTTCCCCACATTGGGTCACAAAAAAATAATCACGCTCCCAACACCTTATTATCACGAAACCATGTTAGAGGCATCATGAAAGCTGACAAACATATTACACAACTAGACAAACCCAGGTCTTTCTTCTCAATTTCTCTCTCAAACCTAAAAACATTATTTGTGTTCCCCCCCCCCCCCCCAAAAAAAAAACCAAAAAAAAAAAAACTAGCTAGCCCTCACCTGTCTGTCCCTATTAAAAGAGCCCTTGTCCCGACTCCCTTCTCCACTTCAACTTATAATCAGCTATATATTTCTCTCAAGAAGTACAATAATCGAATATGGCAGGCTTCGCCACTTTATTGATGCTATGGCTAAGCTTGTTATTCTGTGTCCTAACTGTTCATGTTATGGCAACGTGGCCTGGAGGGAGATCAACGAGGTTTTACGAATTCAAGGTTTCTTCTAGTCATATACATACATACATACTCGCTCTATAAAATATATGAAATCCAAATGAAGTTCTTTATGTTAATGAACTGAAGATTTTGCCTTTTGACTATGTGTGCTGAATACTGATCAACGATTATAGATACAAGCCACGAGAGTTAACAAACTGTGTAACGCCAAGGATATCGTGACAGTCAACAACATGTTTCCAGGCCCCGTCGTTTACGCCCAAGAAGACGATAGAATCATTGTCAAAGTCACCAATCAATCACCCTACAATGCAACAATTCACTGGTAATTATATTTATATGTATAGTAATGATTAGTCCAAGTTTCAAGCATATAGTTTTATGTATCTACACACGTTAGGCATGATTATTGAGTCCATTATTAATTAATTTTCAGGCATGGCGTGAGGCAGAGACTATCGTGCTGGTTTGATGGTCCAGCTTATATCACCCAGTGTCCAATTCAATCCGGACAAACTTTCACGTACGAGTTCACAATGTTTCAACAGAAGGGCACCTTTTTCTGGCATGCTCATGTTTCTTGGCTTAGAGGCACTGTTTACGGTGCCATCGTTGTGTATCCCGAGACTGGAGTCCCGTACCCTTTTCAATTTCCCTATCAAGAGCATATCATCATATTAGGTAACTGCCTAATTAAATACTAGTACATATGCGCGTATATAGTTATTATCTACTAAGAACCAATAAATTAGACGGAAAAAAATTTAAAAAAAAAAACGCACACACATTTTAATATAATGTATTTTATACGCTGTAATATTGAAGTGTGTATTTTTATTATCTTTTTACAATCACGTGTGTGCGTGTCTATATATATGTATATATACTGCTCAATCAAGACTTGAGTCACCTTGAAGTAAGACAAGCTATATACTCAATGTGTTTATCAGAGCTGTAGAATTACCTAATAGATTTTTAGGCAACTTGTGCACATTTTTTGTTTTAATTACTTTGATATTGATTAATACATACAGTGCATGAACGTATAAATATTACTGTTAGGGGAATATTGGCTTCAAGACGTGGTGCAACTTGAACGACAAGTTCTAGCTAGTGGAGGAGCTCCTCCTCCATCTAACGCTTATACGATCAACGGTCACCCCGGCCCCAACTATAACTGCTCCGGCAACGGTATATGCATATGTGTGCGTGCGTGTGTGTGTATTGACACTACTAGGGTGTACGTACGTTATTCATCTACTTAGTTGATGATTTCAGATGTGTATAAGATTGAAGTCGTTCCGGGGAAGACATATCTATTAAGGCTAATAAACGCAGGCTTAAACATGGAGAATTTCTTTGCCATTGCCAATCACAAACTAACAATCGTTGAAGCGGATGCCGAGTACACAAAGCCATTCAGTACAGACCGTGTGATGCTTGGACCAGGGCAGACCATGAACGTCCTTGTCACCGCTGATCAGCCAGTTGGAAAATATTCAATGGCCATGGGACCTTACATGTCAGCACAAGGGGTATCATTTCAAAACATATCAGCGATTGCTTACTTCCAATACTTGGGTGCCCAGCCTAACAGCCTCGCCTTACCCGCTAGATTACCTAGATTTAATGATAATCTTGCCGTTAAAACTGTCATGGATGGATTAAGAAGCCTAAATCCTGTACCAGTTCCGAAAGAAATCGATGCTAACCTTTTTGTCACAATTGGAGTAAATGTCCAAAAGTGCCGGTCTGAGAACCCTCAACAAAATTGCCGAGGGATAAATAACGGGGTTATGGCCGCTTCAATGAACAATATTAGTTTTATTAAGCCTAATGTTTCAGTCTTAGAAGCTTATTATAAGAAGATTGATGGTATTTTCACTGAAGACTTTCCTGACGCACCCGTGAAATTCTATGACTTTGTCAATGGGGCACCCAATAATATCCCTAATGACACAAATTCGATGAATGGGACCAGGACCAAGGTCCTTGAATTTGGAACCAGAGTGCAAATTATTTTGCAAGACACTGCAACCGTCACCACTGAGAATCACCCAATTCATCTCCACGGCTATAACTTTTATGTTGTGGGGTACGGTACCGGAAACTATGACCCTCAAACGGCGGATTTCAATTTGATTGATCCTCCTTATATGAACACAATCGGAGTGCCGGTGGGCGGATGGGCTGCAATTCGATTCACTGCTGACAATCCAGGTAAGTTTTTCTTTTTCTATACCTCAGCAAAATAATTAGAAGGAATGACTATGTACTGACTTGTTCCTTTGAACTTTTTTAATGCAGGGGTTTGGTTTATGCATTGTCACTTTGACATACACCAGTCATGGGGATTAGCTACGGTGCTGATAGTGAAGAATGGAAAAGGAGAGCTAGAGACACTTCCACATCCACCAGCAGACTTTCCCCGTTGTTGAATAATAAACAAAAGTTGACGGCGTCCCACCAAAGCATTCTTTTAATCGCAAGTGTGTAATTGTTGTGTAATTGTGGTTCTTCATTCCATTGAGACCATGAAATTGTGGGTGTAAATTGAAAATGATCGGAGGAATAAAACTGCAAGCGTCTTTTCCTTTCATTCCTTTGGATTACCCTTATCTTACATATTACAATAGCCAGTACCCACATATTCATGCAAAACTCAACTACCAAGGCATATGCAAACAGCCCCAAATGTTGTCAACAGTAACTACAAGCATTGGTGCCTATGGCTGCATTTACAAGTATACCACTAATGGTGGCGACTAATATTCGCAGGATGCACACCAAATCCTAGGACAACCAACTAGCCAATTCCAATGTCGTTGATCTTACAAAATGAGGACAATAATGGTAATTTATGCAATAATAAGAGCGCATGAGTAACGATTCACATATAAGTAACATGATAAAAAGTATACCCCATCTGCAGGAAGCCCTTGTCAGAAAGTCAATTGAAATAACTGAAAATCAAAGCCCTCTTTTGAAAGGTGGATAGCACATTAGCACCCTCCTATGAGTTTCACGTGGCACAAAACAAATATTGGATGAGGAGACTGTCAAGCACTTACCTAAAAGCAGAGTAAAACTTTTAACACAATTAATTACCTGTCGGTTGCATAATCCTCTAGTGGCTATTTTGAAGAATTATCATTTTTCAAGGACTCTAACCTTAATCACCCACCCAATCCGACCATTCCGACAAACAGACTTCGAGACAAGTATGAAATGATTGAAAAAGAAGCCACATAATGGAACACATAAAACCCAAATTATAATACATCAAATGTAGAACTTCAGTATAGTACAATTGCTTGGAGAAGTAGAACAGCCACACATAAAAATGAATTACCATACTATTAAGTAATCAACCAATAATTTCTTTTATAAAAATAAAAAATAATAATAATAACCAGTAACTTTCAAAAGATAATAATAATAAAAATAAAAATCGAGCAAAAACAGCCATACATAAAATGAATTAGCATACTGTTAAGTAATCAACCAATAATTTCTTTTATCAAAAATAAAAAATAAAAACTAACAACTTCCAAAAGAATAAAAATAAAAATAGAAATAAAAATGGAGGAAAAACTGAGGGGAGGACTTGGAAATATTGTTTATATTCTGTACATGCCCAGCTAACGGCCCAAAATTTCTTTTTCTAGGAGAGGAATATTTCAACGACCCACTAATTTCAATTGGCAAGACTGGTACAACCACCTCTAGAGACATTAAAAGTTAGAGTAGACCAGATACATATGAAAGAATATAAGAGTAGACCTCTTCTCTAAAGGCAATGGATAATATTTCCTACTCCTTCCATTGCAAAGCTTCTTGCTCAAATGAGTATTCCACAACCCCAGCTTGGAAAGAACAATTCTCCTTGAGGTTTCCCATTATTGGTTCTACCATTCTCCAGTGTTCCTTCAAACATTGTAATGCGATACTCATTTAGGCAAGACACTTTGCATGGGAGGATACTCGTTTAGCCCAAAGGGCAAGCGACGTTTAGATACAACCACTACATTCCCTGGTTTCGGGTGCTTTACATCAAAGAGGTATGAAAAACTGTTTACACAAGAATTTCTCACGACTCTTACTATCTTATTTACTTTTTATCAGATTTATTCACACCTATGTCTCCCTTCTACTTACGAAGGTAAAGAAATCGAATTCACACAAACCAATCATCACGTGGCATGAACAGGTATTGCTTCAAACCTAATAATAGTGCTCATCAAAATTTGACTTCCCAGGTGGAAATTCTTTCTGCTGTATGTATATTATAAAACACGTAAAATCAACATTCTGGGTTGGTCTTCAATGAAGCCCAGCATTTCTCTCCATTGTCACTTAGTCTAGACATAAACTTTAGCTTCTGGTTACTCTTCAAATTCAAGTAATCAACCTGTGGATCAAGACGGAAAACCAAAAAAGGTTATAAGACATACACAAAAATGTCAAGAAAAGAATACAATCCATTTTTTTTTTCCCTCCTTTACTGGGAAAATGAAAACTGAAGCAGTTAGTTTTTAAACCTGATCCGGATCAAGAATCAGCACGCAAAATGCATCAACTGGGCCTGCAGAAGGATCTAGAGAAAACACCTTGGGTTTTTCACTAACACTGGGGCAACATTGCTCAGGATCCAAGTACTGCAATCGTGATTTCATGGAACAGGCAAACCATGATTTCTCTCTTATCTGCATAATAAATGTAAAGGAAATGAGGACAAAATACAGTATATCCAGTTATGAGAATTAGCACTATAGAACACAATTTAATAAACCACGTCCTCTGAAAGTTAGGTTCTAAAATTTGGGGGGTGTTTTTGTGTGCTCGTTAGAAGGAAAGATCCAACATCACCTGCAGTTTTTCAGGATCAGCGTTGGATCCATCAATAACATCAACTCTTCCATTGATCCGAAACTGCTCCCAAGATTCAGTGAAGTACCAGCATATCTGATACATCATAAATACAGTTAAAAATAAGCTTAAGAGAACAAGATAACCAAACCAGAAAAATATACATGTGGAACTCAAACAGTAATTACCTCAGAAAATGGACAAGATTTAAGCTCCTCAATCTGCATATTATTAATTTATTTAGGTAAATTAAGCTCTTGTGTGTGTGTATTAAACAACTATACAAACTGAATAAAATTGATAAAAAAAAATTTTTTGATTCTCAAAAATATAGAACCTTTCGACTTCGTGTATCAGAATTGATCTGTATCTTGTCAGTGCTGTCTTGGAACCCTCTGAAAACCCAACAAATTACTCGCATCTCATTAACATTTTCGGGGAAAAAAAAAATTAAGTTCTTAAATAAAAATTTTCATTTGCAGAGCGAGACAGTAACCTGAAAACGACAGTACGATTCGAAGGTCTGCCGTTGGTTCCAACCGTTGCCTAGAAACGAGGTGGCAATTCTTAAATCATGCAATTGAAGAGAAACGTACAGTTATAATTAATAATTACGAACGTACAAGCTGAAAGTAAATAGAGTGCTTGAGGTGAGAGTGGGACTCCAATGCCTGGAGAAGAAGCTGCTTCCATGGCGCTGACGCTAGCGTTCCCATTTCTGTCCTCTTTTACGGTCCGTTCTTTCAGTTTCAGCTATGCACTTTCTGCTTCTGGCTTACTGTTTTCGTCTGTCGAAACTCGTAGGTGCTCGGGGTCACTCCTTTTTGGACCTTCGATAACAATCAAGCCACGCAGGGGATTAGTCCGTGGCTACCACAACCCATGAGGCCCAGATATCGAGAAACTAAGTTGCCTTGTTGGGCTTGGAAATAGTATTATTTTATTGTCATTTTTCCCTCGACGTCATTATTAGTTTGTGTTTAGAAATTAGGAATTATGCAATCTGGGACTACAGTATGACTTTTTTTAATTTTTCAGTTATTGAATGCCATACAAGTTAAGTTACAAACATTCGTCGCCTGAAATAATTGATTTGCCCATCGTTGTCCCCAAGCTCCCAAAGCCGTTCCTTAGAGATGAAGAAAAATACAATCAAAATTATTTATTGGTTATTTCCTATTAGAAAATAAATGGGTGAAGAAAGGACACAGGTAAAATAAACTTAAAAAAAAAATAATTACACATAAAGAACACCAAAAATTATATTGTTTAACTTTTAACCTACGTCCATAGGTAAAAATAAAATAAAATATTTTTACTAGTAGAAATAACTTACAAATATTGTGATATTTTAACTCACTATCTAAAACCTTAATATATCCAAACTCTTAAATCACTAATCACTCAGAAACTTTTTTTTTAAAGCTCTCAAAATTCTATACTCCTTAAATTCTTCTCTTCAAAATTGAATACCAAAATTAAAATGAAGGGCTTCTTTTATATAGCCAAAATTGTTCATTATTTTAATATTTTTTTCCTTTTTCTTATGACTGTCAACGCCATGTTCTATTTTATTTTTTATTTTTTTCTTTCCTCTTTCTTCCTTAAGCTTTGCAACATCTAAATTAGTAGGCTTCTAGATTTACAACAACCACTTAGCTTAGCTACTTAATCACATTCTTTAACATTCTCCCACTTGAAGATTTGATTGAGAACCAATCAATCACAACACCATCCTTTTGACTTTACCATTTCCATGTTGCTTATGTTTTTACTAGGCCACAATAGAATTTGCTCCATATAAACTCGTCAGCATTTATTAGCTTGATCATAACATCTGCTAAGTTCTCATTAGTATGAATTTTCTGTAAATCTACATTTCTATCTTTTAACACTTCTCGAACCAAATGATACTGAACTCTTATGTACTTTATCCTAAAATGAAAGACTAAATTTGTTACAATGTGCAAGACACTCTGACTATCACAAAACACAAAAATTTACTCTTTTTTGTGCTCGAGCTCCTCTAGTAACCTTTGTATCCAAATAGCTTTCTTGCAAGCTTGTGTAGTTGCCATGTATTCTGCTTCTATTGTAGATAAAGTCACAACAGTCTGCAGTTTCAAAACGTAGCTTACATTTAATCTTATAAGTATAAACACATAGCCAGTAGTGGATTTTCTTTTATCAAGGACTCCTGTAAAATTTGAATCTATATAGCCATTGACAATAAATTCTGATCCTCCATAATATAATGCAACATCTGAGATTTCTCTACTAGGATTTGCTATGTATCGACTGACTGCTCCCACTGCTTGTACAATATCTGGTCTAGAACATATCATAGCTAACATTAAATTTCTTACTACTGATGCATACGGTACTCGAGATATCTATTTCCACTCTACTTCATTGCTAGGACACATACTTAGGACAACTTAAAATTAACATGAAGTGGGGTAAAAATTGGCTTACAATCTTGTATGTTAAAACATAGTAAAATTTTCTTCAAATAATTCTTTTGTAAAAGTTAAATCTTCTTGTTATTTTTGTCACAGTGAATTTGCATCCCTAGAATCTTATTTGCGGTCTTAAGTCTTTTATTTCAAACTCCTTAGCCAACTGTACCTTTAATTCTTAGACTCAATATTTATTGAGGCCTGCTACCAACATACTATCTATGTACAACAATAAAATAATAAAATCATTATCCTTAAACTTCTTGTAATATACACAATAATCTGAGTTGAATTTGTTGTATTCAAGGCCCATGATGAATGAATCAAATCTCTTATACCAATACTTCGGCATTTATTTGAGACCGTATAGAGATTTATTCAACCTGTAAACCAAGTTCTCCTTTTCTATTTCTATAAAACCTTTTGATTGGAACATATAAATCTCTTCTTCAAGTTTTCCTTGAGGTCAAATATAGTACACATAGTCAAGAATATTATGATAATCATAAGTCGAACTACAGGAGAAAATATCTCGTTGAAGTTAATACCATTTTTTCTGAGTATATCCTTTCGCCACCAATCTTGTACGATATCGCTTTTCTTTATCATTGTCATCACGTTTGATCTTATAGACCCATTTATTTTTAATGACTTTTCTTACAAGTTCTTATATCTTATTCTTGTGTATAGCCTTAGTTTATGCCTATATTGTTATTATTCGCAAAGCAACATCTAAGTTATTTAAAGATTCATGAAAAATTAATGGTTTTCTATATTCTATTAGGAGACAGTATACAACATTAACCTTTATAATATAATCCGAGTACTACACTGACAGTCATCTCTCATAAGTTGATCAATGAAAGTCTAGTGCCTCGGACTCGACTGGTCTTATTCCTCATGCTCTGGTGCTGTTTCAAAAGAATTTGAATATTTCTTTTTTAGAGTATTCTCTACATATACTATTATAGTCTCTGACTTTTCCTTTATTATGCTATCATCCCCATCTTTCATTTGTAGTTAATTTATACAAATATAATATCTCTGTTGATGATAATCTTGTGGGTAATGAGATTTCACAGATGATACCCCTTTACTTTATCAACATACCCTAAAAAGATGTACTTACTAGATTTTGGATTTAGCTTTGTTCTTTCTTAAGTATTGTACATGACATATATAGAATATCCAAATATATGTAGATAAGAGTAATCAGTAGGCTTTTCACTCCATATTTTTATCGGTGTCTTCAACTCAATTGCTGTTGACGGAGATCAATTAACCATATAACTAGAAGTTTTGGCTGTTTCTATCCAAAATGCTTTAAGTAAGCTAACAATCCTTAAAATAGTTCTTATTCTTTTTGTAAGAGTTCTATTTATCTACTTTACCACTCTATTTTGTTGAGGAGTGTATGGTACCATAAACTATCTCTGAATACCTTTTTGCTTGCAGTAAGAAACTCGCCGTCTATATACTTTTCACCATTATCTGTTCTCAAACACTTTATCTTTTTTTTTTTATTTGAATTCTACCCACATTTTGAATTCTTTGAATATTAAAAATACATCTAACTTTTTCTTGATTAGATACGCCTAGAATTTACTTATTCTGACATGTGACTAAGTTTGAGATGCCACATCATTATTGATTCTTCTCCATTTGACGAGACACATGCATCAACTTCCTATAGTGTTTTCCTTTTAAGTATGAATAGATTAGCACGGGTCTTTTTTCCTTCATCAATACAAGTACACCTTTTATTATCTTCATGATCTCATTGTTTATATGAGTTTTACACTTATAATTATCTAGTTTTCCTAAAAACAATAGATTTTTCTTCGGGCTTTTAATATGTCATTCCTCCTCAATTATGAGAACCATACGATCAAACATTTTTATTTTGATAGTACCATTACCAATGATTTTCAAGGCATGATCATCACCCATATAAACAGATCCTGCTGACGTAGGTTCATATATGTGGAACCATTCTCTCTAAGAGATTATGTGTCAAATAGCTCCTGAGTCTATAAGTCAAACGTCAGATAGTCGTTTTCTATCTTTTAAAACTGTCATTGTCTCGCTGTAGAGAATTTCGTTGTCATCTAAAGTACTTACTACATATCCTGAGCATTTGATGACTCAGAGTCTTTACCCTCTCTTCTCTTTTGGTTGTTCCAATACTCTTTCTTGACATATTTTTTTTTACCACAATTATAGTATTTGATATTTTTCTTACTTCTTAATTTTGATCTCCCATGATTATGACTCCCACTGGGCCACGTTCTATTGATCTCTCTCTCATCATTGATAACACATCTGCCTGCTGCGAACTCACTAGTTTCTCTTTCTTACGTTTCTATCTACTCTCTTCATTTAATATGGAGACTGTAAATCATCAAAAACTAGACTGTCTATTTAATTATTATTCGCCAATTTGATGATAAGTTGATAATATAAATCTGGTAAACTTTAAAGTAGAAGTTCTACACGTTTATTTCCTTCTATTTTATGATCCAATGTTATAAGTTATAAAAATAGAGCCTTCAAGGTATTGATATAGTGGGTCACCGTTGTAGATTCCGTCATTCAAATAGTGTAAAGTTTCCTCTTTAAGAAAATTTTATTGTATAGTGATTTGACCTCGTATAGTTTGTGAAAGTATCTCAAATTTTCTTTGCTATCTTTTTCTCTACCACATTGGATAACACTTTATCTACAAGTGCCAAGTGTAGATCAATAATTGTGTTGTCATTCATCTCGTTCCACTTGTCATCATTAGTTATCTCTACAGGCTCTTGTCTAGTTAGTGTTAAGCAATTATTTTTTCTCAATATAGCTTTCATCTTTATTTTTCACAACGAGAAATTATTCTCGTTGAACTTTTTAATTTCATATTTTTTTGCCATTACTTTTCACCACGAATTACTTTCACTAGAATCAGCTCCTACCATTTCACGTGAACAGTAATCGTATATATGAACAATAACCGTATTTATTAACAATGTCTTCGCATGAATAATACCTTGACTTTAGAAAAATGCAATCAATAGCTCTGATACCACTGTTAGAAAATTTATGGGCGAAGTAAGGCCGTAGCTAAAATGAAATTTGAAGAAAATAAAGAACAAACACAAATAAAGAACACAAGGAATTATGTGGTCCGGCTTTTATCCTACGTCCATAGGCGAAGAAATAAGGAAATATTTTTACTAGTAAAAAAAATTACAAATATTGTAATATTTTAGCTTATTATTCAAAATCTCAATATACTCAAACTCTTAAATTACTTATCACTCTGGAGCTTTTATTTTAAAGCTCTCAAAATTCTCTACTCTCTAAATTCTTCTCTGCAAAATTGAATACCAAAATTAAAATTGGGGGCTTCCTTTATCTGTCAAAATGGCTATTATTTTAATTTTTTTTCCTTTTTCTCGTGGCTGTCCAAACCATGTTCCATTTTATTTTTTTTCTTTCTTCTTCTTTCTTCCTCAAGCTTTGCAGCATCTAGATTAGTGGGCTTCTAGATTTACAGCAACCACTTAGCCACTTTCTTTGGTATTTCTTCTCCCAAAAAGAGGTAAAATGCTCCCATTGTGTTTGAAATGTGCTAAAATTTTGTTTAATTTGTTGACAATACAGCTTAGAGATTGTTTTTTAAATGTCTAAAATCTAAAATTTTATTAATTTGAGACCTTTTTTAAATATATTTGTTTATTTTTTGAAATTTATGTCTGATTTTTAGACATTTACATCCAAATAGAAAAAGTCAGAATTTGTGAAGTTTATCTTAATGGAAAAAGAGGTAAATGATAAGTAAATATTATGATAAGTAAATATTATATACCAAAAATATCTGTATAAAATAACTTATTTCTTAAATTATAAAATATAATCTCTTTTTTTATTTTAATTTACAAGGGTGTAAATGTCAAAAAATTAATTTTAAGATTTTTTTATTATAAAAAAATAATATGTCACTTATATTCAGATATTAAAAAAAATGTGATTCAAATTTTTGTATTTACGCCCATTCAGACTTCAAAAAAATTTAAATTCATTCAGATTTTAGATTAAAAAAATAAATACTACCTTAGTTAAATGTGGAGGCCGGAGAACCGAATGTGATTCTTATTAGAGTTCCTTGTTTCATTTCCTAACACGTAGTGGCATTAATATTGGTAGGAGCTTGGTAGCTGAAACTGTGTTATCAACATCAATATCGCCGATCAGGAAATGGGTGATCACGATGGGCAACGGTCATACAAATAAACATGTTTATATGCTTGTGAAAATAAGATGATTCCATGGTCCTGCATTGATTGTATGAAAAAATAACTTTGATTTATCTACCTCCCGTAGTCTTATACGTCACTCAAAGCATTTTGGGGAAATCTACTCGAAGGTTTTAAAACCTTCACTTGTCCGAATCAGATGTTTAAAGAGAAACAGATGGAAAATTAAATTTGTTTAGCTCAAGAATTCTCAAAATAATTTGTCATCTTTGACGGATTCCACGAGTTGAATTCGAGCATGTGCCTACAAACGGTAATCCGAAGCTCAAATCAGTGTCTGTTTTGTAGAATTTCTAATTATATAAACTTCTCTTGACTTTTTTTCTAAATTAGTTAGAAGATCCTTTCTCGATTCTTTTAGCCTCTATTTATAGATTGAGAGACGCGGAGTTAGTGGGAAATTTCATTTTGGGTCTAAATTAAATCTTTGCCATTATGTTAGTAATTAATTGTCGTTTTTTGTTAATTTGTTGGGTTTTGATCGTTGTTAGTTTACTCCGGACTTCCGTATAAGTCAGCGTCATTAAGTTCCAATCTGGGACCAATGACCGACACATATTCTTATGATATGATTTGATTTTTTATTATGCTGATTAATTGAATTTATTTGTGCAACGATCATTTTACGAGTAAGTACTTACTTGATGAAATTAAATTTAAACTCACTTATAAGTAAGTACTCTTATGTCGGTTCAAATTAAATTATAAGTGAGTTTATGTGGTAGACAATTTTACTAGAAATTTTCTTAACTGATGTTAAGTTCTGAAATTTTACACTTTTACACATCTTCACTTCTTTTTTTCTTTTCCCCTTTAATTTTTATTCCTTTTTTCTTTTTAAATTCTGTTTAGGCAATATGGATTGACCCATTAAGAATAAGTTAACTTCTGTTAAATATTTACATCTGAGGGTTCTCTTTTAATTATGATAATATTTATATATACATATATACAGCAACGCACCGTTAATTCTAATACAAGGTAATTATATTATCTATTACTTTAATGTCACATGATAATTTGCATGAATCTTGTGTGAGCCAAATTTTGTGTGTGTGCATGTCATTGTAGCTTAGCCTGATATGACAATGAAGTTGCATTAGGATCCGTAAAAGAAACAAATGTAGTTGGAGCATGTGAAGACAAAGTTTTGGATGGAGCAAAGTTTTCTAAGTTGGAAGATAAAACTCATGGATACATGACAAAGACATGTTTTGATTGTCGTTTTGTTTAGCTAGAAATGTAACAGATCCAACTGGCATTTATTAATGGAAAACAACGTAAAAAAAAGTGGTCACCAGTTATTTATAAATTGTGATTATATTTCATCGCCTTAGTAAAAGTAGTGAAATGCAATCTCCATCACCAACAACACATGTAGGGAGTAAAGTTGAAGTATGTATAATGTTTAAAACTAGATTCAATTTTGTTTACTTATCCTATATGTCTAGTAATATAATAATATATTTTTATTTTATTTTGACTTAATTCATCAAAAAAATAATTTTATTTAATTAATCAATGTAGCTTGATAGAAATGTAAAAAATAAAAATAAAAATCCTAGAATGGACATTGAATATACCGTTCAACCAATCTAATGAAACTTATTCCAATTGTTTTCAATTGATGACTGATTTTTTTCTTTATTAATTAAATTCAATAAATAATTTATTTTTGTTTAATAAAGTTCAATGTTGATTTACAAGTTCTGTATTATTTTTAAGAGTGTTTGTTTTCTTTACAATTTACCACTCATCTATTAGTTTACTTTTGTTATTTTCTATTTGTTAGACTTATAAGTGGCTTATCAAAATTTTGTTTATAATAGCATCCATGCCATAATTTTAATCTTGACATTATAGAATTTTTCTTAGTTTGAAAAATAATTTCAAGTAAAACTAAGAGAAATTAATATTTGGGTAGGACGGTCTCAACCAGTAGCAAATAACTTTGCACTTATAAATAAAAAATTTCATTGTTCCTCCCATGTATTAGGTGGATGCTGGCTTTTTATAAAAATATTTTGCTATACTTTAGCAGTCCTACTCAATAAGTGACATGTAAATGACATGTAATTTGAAGTACGAATTATCGATCCAGCTTTATAAAACTCAATGTTACTCTTCCTTATATGGTCACATAATTTTTCTTGTTAAGACAATATAATCTAAAGTTTAAAAAAAAAATCTCGAAATATTGTTTGCTAAGGTTCGAAATTACAAAAAATTAGTTTGACTTAACGTACTTACATGCAGAGGTATTAATGAAGTCATTACCGACAAAAAAATATATATATATATTTACCCTAAGTAATATGGGATGCTTGTGAAATGAAACTGGGGTGAATATTGATTTAATCTTAAAATAGTTTATACTATTAGTTTATAACGCACACGACGAATTTAAGAATTGAGATGAACAATGTACAAGGACAGAGTAAAATTAATGATACATATGTTGAGAAAATATACACATATTAATTGTTATAACAACATTATAAGGACATAGAATTTTATATAAAATTCTAAGTACAATAATTGGGAATTGAAAAGTTTTAAAATATTAACAAAAGTGAAGTGGATTTCAAATTTACTTGATTCTGATCAGGTTAAAAAAGATTCAGCAAATGAGTCCAACTGAAGTAGCTCATCATCATTCTTCAGGATTTTTAAATACTCTTCATAGAGCTTCTCTAGCGAGTTTTCACCAGGAAAAATCTGAGATTGACACTCAAAATCAGAGCCGTTAACAAGATGGTGATGATGGTGATCAGGAACAAGAAACCCAGCTGCCCCATCATCACCATCTTTGCGACTATAAGGAGGCACTTCTTCTAACACATGCGTGCCTAGACCTCCTTCCCCTCCTTGGGAAAAAGTAGTACTCGCAAAACTTTCATTTCTTGGCAACAGATGAGTGGCAGTGACTCTGACGGGCTTTGGGAGATGGAGCTTGTGCTTTTCTGTGGGCTTCCCAGGTGATGCAGCCGCAGCCTCGGCCCTACTGATTCTTATCTTTTTCTTAGTAATTCCGTCTCGAACGAGTAATGGCTCCGACAGTTTCTTGTGGGTATTCGGGTCGGTTCCTTGGACTCGAAGCCTTTTGCTGATATGGGTATTCCAGTAGTTCTTTATCTCGTTATCGGTTCGACCCGGAAGCCTTCCTGCGATGAGAGACCATCGATTCCCAAGAAGTGAATGCAATCTGACAATCAGATCATCCTCATCAGGCGTTATGTTGCCTCTCTTGATATCTGGTCTTAGATAGTTCACCCATCTCAGCCTGCAACTCTTGCCACATCTAAGAAGCCCTGTAAGTATAAATCATTAAATTGTAGTGCAATCAATAATATATATATATTATGATCGCATATGATGCACAAAAATTAATATTATGAATTTAATTACCAGCCTTTTTAGGCAAAGATCTCCAGTGACCTTCACCGTGAACTTGAATGTACCTAGTAAGCAATGTGTCTTCTCCAGGAGTCCATGGACCTCGCTGCAACCCAACCTTAGAACAACAGGGAGCCCTTCCCATTTCCCTTGGAAGGGCTGCGGCGAATTATATTTGTGAAACAAATGTCGTGCGAAATTAATTGATCATGTGCAGTCTGAGAGAGAAAACGAATGTTGGTATTTCACATGATCATATTATTAATTCTGGTCCAGTTAATTTCGTACATTGCACATGTATCTCAACAACCTTTCTACCATCCGCCCTTCTCATGCATGCCCACGTACACACCAATCTGAAGTCATCATCAGCTGCACAACTTGCTGTCAAATCAGGACCGCTCGTTCGCAAGGGCTAGGGAAGGGGCAGGGACACGAGAAACGAAAGGAATTTGCTTGCTTGCCAGCTCAACATTCTTTTCCTTTTTTTTTTCTTTAATTGTTTTTTTTTTTTTAATTTCTTTGGGTCTGTGAATTTCAGAGGTTTTGCTAGCTAGCTGAGTTGCTGGCGAGTAATTAACCAATTTATTTCCGGAACTTTTATTTTGTGAATTTACTAAAAGAGTATAAAGTTGGCTCATCAATGCGTTGAACTTCAACAATTTTTATTTTAATCTTTTAAATCATATATATGTACTCAGTGAAATAAAGTTGACACGGAACATTTCAACAACGATGAGGATAAATGGAAGAGGTCAAATTAATTTCTTTGGATTTGAGAATTGAGACTCGTTTCAATTACTTCGCATGATTGGGTTAGGTTTCCCGTCTCGCTGCTTCTATATTACTCGCCAAAGCAATGAAAGTGAAACACTGTAAGGTCGAGTAATATTAGAGGTTAACTATTCCTAATTAATCTCTGATTGACCTCCATTGCCCGGTGACTCGAGATGTTATAAGCTTTAATATATATATATATATATTTTTTTTAATTTATTAACTGGTATGAGGAATCAATTAAATTTCACTCATGAAAGAATAGTGATATTTGACCTCCTTAAATTCTCTTTTCAACTCCGCTTCTTGATTGTTTTCATAATTACCCTTCTTAATAATTTTTTCCCAACCCAAAATTTGGATAAACTTGGTCCCAGAATCGGTGAGTGCAGATCAATAGTAAAGTGTTAAAAAAGGGGAAGAATGAAAAGAAGATTTCTTAAGGAAGAAAAAACAAATGAGAGTTGTGTTTGAATTCGAGATAAAAAGAACTACTGTCCTTTGGCAATTGGCATATTTGAACTGTGTAATTCGGTTTCACGATTGAACATGAGGTTTCAGGAAAATAGACTGGAGTGTGGCTGATTTCACACTCCCCTTTGCTTCTGTGTGGAGGAAAAAAAAAAAACTCTGGCCAATCACTCAAGTGCAATGTTAGCATCATCACTTTAAGAAGCAGCTCTGAAGCGAAAACTGATTTCAGTAAATCGTCGGTTGACGCCAAAATCATAGTACGGCCATACCCACCAATGTGTAAGATTTCATCAGTCAATGTTGCTCCACAACAAGCTCGCGCCAAGTAATTTCTCAATCAGTTTCCTTGTCCTGTTACTACAGAAATTTCCTCAAAAGCTCGTCTTAGAAAACTTCTCCAAGATTAGCAAACTAATCTCTTGCTCAGTAACGGACACTAACTGATGAGTATGACACGTGATGGTAAAATGTTCTACTGCAATGTCAATTAAATTACTGTATTACTTGTCTCAAATTGAACCATGATCTGTGTTTTGCTTCACCAATGCTTTGTTAAAAATCGAATATTGCATATTGATAAATAAGGATAATTTCAAAGATAAATAGAACTAATTATAAATACAAAGAGTAATGAGATAAAGTGAGGGGGTCAAATATCATCACTTTTCATAAATTTCATTTATTTTGAATGTACACGTATATTAGAATAAATTATATTGTTATGTTTAGTAATTAAATCCTGATGTTAGCTTATCTAATATTTGAAAAAAAATATATATAGCATGTATCTTTAAAAATTACTCTCACTACTAATATCTAAATATCACATTTCAAATCTTTGCTTAAAGCTGGTATCACAAGAAATTTTTATATTTGGTTGAAGAGTTTTTACGAAGATATCATCTGCTTCGTGATTCCTAGGCAATGTTGATTACATAACTAACCACATAAGTAAATAAAAGCATATTAAAAAAAAAAAGCTAGCTAACTAGCTACTAAAACAATTAGGTGAATTTGGTAATGTCATATTTTTAAAATATTTGTCATTAGCTGTATTATAAAAATAATCAACTGTGAACAGAAATAATTAAATATTTAGTAAATTTTATGTTTAAAAGTAAGCGTGAGTTTTAAAAGCAGTAATATATAAAAATATTGTGATTGAATTAGATATAATATTATATAAAATTTATTTACATATTTATAAGCATGTATATAATATTTTTTTATATGTATAATAATTGATAACTAAAATAAATATTTTATAAATATTTTATTTTTTAAATATTGTAATCTCAATATAATTGTTAATATTAATAATCTCTTTAAAGTTATTAATTTTTTTCCTAATTAATAAGGAGAATTTTAAATTTTTATAATATATATGAAAATATACATGGAATTATTCTAAATATAAAAAGGTTTCTTAAAATTAAATTTTGAAAAGATACTCATTACATATTTTTTAAATTAGGTAATTTTTTAAAATGTATTGTACTATGGGTGATTTTGTCTAAAATAATTTTTTTAAAAAATATCAATTATCAAAAAAAATTTTTAATTTTTAATTTTTAATTTTACTTTTAAAATTTTCAAAAGTAATCTGAAATAGGCACTTTATAAATACATGGATACTTTTACTTTGGCCGTCCTCCCATCTCTCAATTCATCGTTTAAAGAGAGTTGGCGGGCAGTAAACCGTCTTTGGATTTTAATTTAATTTTAAGTAAAAAAGAGTTAATTTCAACAGTGTCCAGGGACAAAATTTCGGATGCACATTAATGTAGTTGTAGAAATTCAAGATGACGGTGACAGGTCTATTACTTTACAGAGCCAAAATTCGGATGCACATTAATGTAGTTGTAGAAATTCAAGATGACGGTGACAGGTCTATTACTTTACAGAGCCAAAATTTACAATTTTTTAAAGTATAATTAATGTGCACCACTCCCCCTGCTCCCTAAGGGCTATGCAACTGGAAAAGAAAACTCAATCGTCCTGACAATTCGATAGACGCTCTTATTTTGTCCAGCAAGCTGCTAACTTTGCTCGGCCAACATTGAGCACTAAATTCAATCTTAACTGATCAACAAATCACATTTAAGAAGGAACGAGGATTGAATTGTACAGTAGAGGCTCCAAGCCATATAGCTCTGAATAATATAACGATGAAAATGGAATCTAATTTTTCCTTTATTCTTTTTTCCTTTCCGTCTTGAATTAATGTTTCTATTTCGTTTCCATAGTGCCTGTAAAGTTTATTTGCCTTAAGAAGAATAAAATAGATGGCTCGAACTGCAATTGCGGGGAAGTAATAATAAGGTTTTGTACTCGTGCCTCTAGGTTTTGCAGATATAAAAAATAAAAAATAAAAATGACGATTTTGATGATGATGACAATAATAATAACAACAGCGAAGAATTTGCATCTCTGGGCCACGCATGCTAATAAAAGGTCACTCTCCTGCCATTGATAAATATAGAATTTCAACTTTGTTTTGTTTATAAAAGTGTCTGCAATAATTAAGTTTTAAGGCGGGGCCTGTTATGTCAATTAAGTCAAATCTAGTAGGGCTAATTTTAATATGAAAAACAACGTGCAACGAGAATATTGGACGCAGAACAGATTGATCATAATTTACTTTGCCTGCAAAATACAATTATTAACAAGTAGATCAAACCTTTGCCTCTTATTGCTGTTCGATTATGAATACCGTGTTAATTTGGTAAAGGGTATTTACCAGCTTTAACCCTTTTTTATAATTTCATCTAAAACATAGAGACCTCCTACGTAGTTGTAAATCTTGTCTTACTTGCTCATCTCCTTTTTCCGTCTTTAACCCCACCTCTACTCATCAACGATCCTTTCTCGTTTAAAATTTTCAAGGTTACCTCCAAAGTCTGAAGTTTGATCGATATTTTTCCCATGCTAATGAACTGAGTTGCCGTTTTGACATCTTAGCATGGATTAAAGAATCGTTTGTGTTTACTATCAATAACGCAAATTAAAAGTAATGCAAGAGAGCTTTTGTTTAAGAAACATGCGAACCTTTGTTTACCGACGATGACTGCAACTGTTGCAGCCATATTGACTTTCTTCTGCTATTGTTAGAGTGGCCGCTGGTCGTTGGTGTGTTTGTTTGATCGGAGGTTGTGGGATGCCATGTATTATTGTTT
The DNA here is from genome assembly GCA_030449875.1 of Aegle marmelos. NCBI lineage: Eukaryota > Viridiplantae > Streptophyta > Magnoliopsida > Sapindales > Rutaceae > Aegle > Aegle marmelos. The sequence goes on from JASUUL010000115.1 coordinate 3,134,201, forward strand.
GGGGTTATTCTGCGGCAAAAGTTTATAGGTCTATTGAAAAGGTGGAGTCCTGGGGGGCTGTGAATGAAAGGACTTAAAATTAGAACGGGGATTTGGAGGAGTTATAAAGGGGCGGCAACTGGCGATGGCACCGTTCGTTTGGAAATGATCCCCTTTTGTATTTTGTTTTCAATTTTTTGGGCCGAGGCAATTAAACCTTGGGCTTCTTTAGAATTTCAACTCTGGCCCATTTTCACGGCATTTACAAGCAGGGGTTTGCGCTCTTTGTTCTCGATTTCCAACATTTCAAAATTTTGTGTTTACCCGGAAAAAAAAAATGGAATCAAATTTTCAATCAAAGTTTAAAATTTGTTTCATGAACTAATAAAAATACATCTGTTAACGCGTGTTTAATTTGACAATAATGGAGGCTCCCGTATCCAATAGAGATAAAACAATGCATGTGTTGATTGCGTCCAGTCTATGCACCATGCCGGGCCAGATTGCATTGCTTGTCTCTCATCAGTGCCTATTAAAAATACATGTTGTAAAGTTAAATTGGCCATCGGTGAAAATATAAGAAGAAGAGTATTATTCATACAAAAAACTTCTTCCTCTGCCGTATTTCAATTTCAAATGACTGCTGAAGTAGAGTATTACTTTCTTCTGAAAACACAGTGAATACGTATAGAATTTATTGGTTTTTAAGGCGCTAAATGAAGAAAAACTTTGAAATAGACATGGTTTAAGAAGGATATGGAAAATTCTCAAAAAAAAAAAAAAGAAAGAATCATTGAATAAATCAAATCCCAAGTGGCAAAAACAATGACCCACTTAATTAAACAAGGATACATAAGATTTTTGTATTAATTATCTTTCACATGCAAGTTATTTGTAAACTTTTCATTTTATTTAAAAGGAAAATTATCACTAGTATTCTCTTAGTTTACTCTCTCATCAAATTTATAGGTTACTTTATTATCAAACTTGTTACAATACTTTTAAGGTATGTCAATCGTTCAACTTAAGTTGATAAAATATATCTATTATCTACTAAATCATTAGTTGTCATTTAAATATAATGACGTTAAATAGTAATTTAATTTTTTTAATATGAAAATAAAGGATACAAGTGACAATTTTTTTCTTTAATTTAAGCTTCAAGGGTAAAATAGTTAATACACTCTTAAAGTGTTATAGTGTTTTTAATAGCAAAACAAATTCAAGGTAGATGAATAATACTTTTCTTATTTAAAAAAAAATAAAACCAAATAGGAGAAATATTTCTAGAGGTGTGAAATAGTTTTCTAATATGAGAGGAAAATTCAGTGTAATGACATTTTTCTCTGCTTTTAAGGTAATTTTAATTAAGGCAAAACTCGTAGAGTTAATCCAACTTAGTTGGATCTTTTGATTAAGTTTAAAGTATCACCAAAAGATTTTTTAAATAAGATTTTATTACCTATTTAAAGAGTCACATTAACATTTAAAATTAAAAAAGACACTTTAATTAAAATTATTTAAATAAAAATAATTATCTCTCTTTAAATTTAAAGAGTTATTTTCTCTCTCTTCAATTTATATTTTATTATCGTTCATTAAAAAAAGAGAGAAAAATATTTTAATTACTATTAACTTGTCTTTTAAAAAAATAATTATTTGATTAAAATAATATTAACTTAATAATATTTAAAGAATATTTTAGAGAATAATATATTTTTTAATTTTTTATTTATCATGTAAATAAATAAATAAATATTTAAAGAGTAAAATTTATAAAATTTTTTAAAAATACTCTTTAAAATGTGAAAAAATAAGGGTTTTGTAAGAGTTACCCAATTTTTGTTTGGGCAGGCCGCAAGAACCGCAGCCGGTGGGCTACTTTTCCTCGTACGGAGATCCTCAGCATGATGTGCTCTTGGACCAGTTCCTTAATTGGATCACCAAAATGATCCGTCGTACATTAATCTCTCTTAACAAAAATAGTAAACTAATGATTTTTGTACGCGTGGGATTTAACTAACATGCTGTCTATAAAATATTTGTAACATGCTGTATAAAATGTCTATAACATAGTAACCTCCTTTAATTAACAGTACAAAATATTGTACTATAAAAAGATATGAATCCTTAAAAAAAAAAAAAAATTGTCATCAACTAACAAAGTATTTAAAATTTAAGAGAAGAAACAGAATTATAATGCGTTACAACCTCTCTGTCTATCAAATTCATCAATTTAATTTTATATGTTACCTTTTATTTATTAATTAACTAATTATTTATTTACTAAATTAAACCAATAGTAGAGATTAAAAAATTTAGGTTTAAATTAAGCTCTCCCATTATTCGTATAGATTCCCAGAAAATCTTATTTAAAATATAATGATATTTTATTTATTATTTAATGATAAATTTTAAGATAATTCTGCATTCATAAATGATATTTAATCATATGATTAAATTAACCCGAACACGCAATATATAAGCAGGAAAAGTGGAGATCTGTATTTCCATATATATATATAAAGAAATTGACTCCAATTGTTTGCGAGACGAATTTAATGGTTGAAATTCAAACAGAATCTGATGCGAGCATACAGAAATTCTCACCAGGCAGGTGCAATATCTGGGCCCCAAATCAGGGAAAGCATTCTCCATAAAAATTTTGAAACAGTTTCAGGAATCAAAATAATGATAACTATAACAATCATCAATGGCATCGCCGAATTAAGGGATCCATAACACAAAGCCAAAGCGCATGAAGTTCCAGGACGACCTTGTGCGGAATTAATAATGAAAAAAAAGGAAAACAAAAAAGGCATTAAAATTGTGTGCCGTGCATCCATTGTCGATCGATAAACGAATAAGTTCCGAATTAGTATACGCATTAGTAACATATTTTCATGCATGCACGGCTGCATCCAATACGGCAGAAATTTTTGAACGGTGGAAGAAGGGCGACTGACGTGTAAAGCATTAGAATCGTAACTATGTGTATATCCATGTTATTCACGTTGAAATTGAAAGGAGATTAATTTTTGCCCACCAAAGCATCTGTTTGCCGTGTGCCTGCTTTGCACGAGCCAATAACAATCCTATTCTTTTTCTATTTTTCAATAAACAAAAGTCGATTTCTGATTGATGTATGCAATATATATGCTGTGTGGGTATGTGCATGTCCATAGCTAGTGCAGAAGAATTAACTTTTCAAGGAGACAAGAAAAAAGGGTTTATTTGCAATCATGCAATGTATAAAGATCACTTTTTCAGGAAAAAGTAATTGAACGAAATAATAATCATTTTGTTTCGAGACGACACCCCAAAAGAAAGGGGGGGGGGGGAAGAAGTTGGCCATTTAATTATACAATTGGAGTACCTCATGTCATGCAGACAATATTCAAAATGAATTAAAAAAATTTTTTTGGGGTAAAAAAATGAAATGACACCACATATGAGCAGAGCAGGCTTATAGGGTTTTGTAGGTTTAGCATTTTGTATTCGATAATTATAGAAATTAAAAAAATGATGATGATGATGGTGATGATATAAAATTAAATAAGAGCAGTGAGATTGAGATTTAAGGTGAGGGGTGCTTCGAAGAAATAGAAATTGAAGGCATGGTCAGCATCAACATAAAGAAAGGGCCAGCAAACGCCACCAACACAATGAAATTACAAAGCAAAAGCAGAAATTTCTCATCAATCCTACCGCATTAAATGGGCCCCACGGCGGTCGCTTTTGTCGCCTCTTGTCGGAGAGCCCCCCACTTCTCCCGCCGTGAACTTTCCATTTTCACTTTCATTAATTGAATCCATTCGTTTCATAATTAATTTACGACTTTATTAAGTAATTACATTCATCATTCCACTCCTTCTTACGTCCTCAAATTTTCTTTGTATTGTTTTGTTTCACAGATGATTCAAGATTACGCTTCCGTAAATAGTAATTGCACTCCTCATCTCTTCAATGCAATCCTAATTCATGTTAATTTGTAAACGAATTATCAGTCGATCGTTAGCTACGCAACTAAAGAGAAAATATTCAATAGATCCATTCGCTTGAGTACTACTTAATTCTCGTCCTTGATGTATACTTTACGTCATTAATTATTATACATGTGAGGCACTTCGGTTTGCAAATAATTTTGATAAGCTAACGGTATAATTATTAATTTGTTGATTATTTTTGGGTGATTGTAATTGTATAGTTTAATGAGAGTTTCATCAAGGTGAATATGATTTGAGAGATAATCTAGGTTCATGAATTTTTTTTTTCTTTTTAAGGCAACAGAGAAATCAGCTTTAACAAGTGTGTGTGTGTATATATATATATATAATTTTTTCATGAATTAATACCGTTTTTTGCAAATTGTTAAAAGTTGTCCCACGAAAGCTGCTACCAAGCTAGAAGCCATGTCTGTCTTTATTCTTTGCCTAATAAGAACCATGAAAAGTTACAGCAGAATTAATAATGTAAGGATCGATCAATTGTCAAAATTACAGAGGAATAAAATCTTATCCTAGGCTCCTAGCTAGTGGATTGTCCAAAGTCCAAATTCCAAACAAATCCCAACTCCCACGCTCATGAAGGGTCCTCGAGGAGAGAAAGGAACATTGAAAGGGATAGTGACAGGAGAATACAAGAATAAAAGGCTCTCCCTCCATTATCAAGTCAAAAAGTCGAAACCCACCACAGTAGTACACACTCATATTCCACCCACGATCATTAAACAAATAATTTAGTACCACTATTTCTTTTATAACACAATCCGACAAAAATTCCCCACTTCAAATAATTAATAATATGTATAATACCAAAACCTTAATGCTTTAATTTCATTTACTTTATTTAAAATAAAATATGAGCGGTCAAAACAAACACCCTCTCTCTTTCTTTTATCATTCATATATATATATAGAGAGAGAGAGAGAGAGAGACTCTCACACACACACACTAAAAAAAAAAAAAATTTTTTTTTCCAAACACATAAAGCCAGCACAGAAGCTATCTAAAACATTCTTTCTTTGAACAAATAGCAGCTGCTGCAGACAAAACTCAAAAGAGGTGAATTCTCTCTTTTCTTTCTCTCTCTGAAGTCATCACTTGCTTTTCATCAATTAACTTTTGTTCTTCTCAATTTATGGATGCCGCTAAATGGCCACAGGTTGGTTGATCTTGTTTCCTCGATTCATTTTCTTTCCATATAAAACTGATGGATTAAATATACACATCTATTTCTTCATGCTGCTGCAAGTTTAATTTATGTAATTATAATCTTTTTGATGATCACATACATATAAAGTTTGAAATATGTTATTAAAACGTGAAAGCAGTACATACACTTTATCTTTTTTCACCTCTTGGTTGGTTTATGCAATAACTGATAGAGGAAAGGAATGAGAAAAAGTTAACCTTTTTTTTGGTTCTTTTTCATTATGTATAATCTTGATCGATTAAGTCGAAAAGAAAAGCATTCAATGCTTTTATTAATTTGTCTTTTTATATAATCTTTTCTACTTTACTTTGTAGATTTATGAATTTCTGTGTGCTAATTTTGTTTTTAGGTTTTTTGAAATAATGGCTGGTTAACTCTCTTTTTCTATTCAGAGCTTTCCGGAGGCTGGGGTGGTGAAGGCAATGGAAGAGGTAGTTTCAAGTACATGCAACAGCAGCAGCAGCAGCAGGCCGCCGATGTTAGAAAGAAAGGCAAGGCCACAAGAGCAATTGAATTGTCCGAGATGTAACTCAACAAACACCAAGTTCTGCTATTACAACAATTACAGTCTCACACAGCCGAGATATTTCTGCAAGACTTGCAGAAGGTACTGGACTGAAGGTGGCTCTCTTAGAAATGTTCCTGTGGGAGGAGGATCAAGAAAGAACAAGAGATCTATATCATCATCATCATCAGCTTCAAGTAATAGTAGTAGTAATAATAATAATAATAATAATAGTAACTATAACAAGCTTATTATTCCAGATCTAAACCCACCAAGCCTCTCACACTTTTCTTCTCATGAAAACCCTAAGATCCACAAAGGAGGCCAGGATCTTAATCTTGGTTTCCAAGTCATGCATAATGACACAAATGACATGTCTCAATATGCTGATCATCCAGCAGTAGTGCCCAAGGCCGAAACTAGTACTACCAACAATAATAATATCAACATGTCTCCTGTTTCAGCTCTAGATCTCCTGAGGACAGGAATTGCTTCGCGGGCGGGTTTGGATCATTTTATTCCAACACCGATGCCGGATTCAAATGCTTTATTTTCATCTGGGTTTCCTTTGCAAGATATCAAACCAGCAGCAACCCTAAGTTTTTCAATTGATCATGCAAATAGATTTGGAATTCAAGACAATATTGTTGATGGGAGCCGGCTTTTCTTTCCTTTCGGAGAGCTGAAACAACTTTCAGGCGCCTCAACCACTGAAGTTGATCACCACAACAACAAGGGACAATCCACTTCAACGGGATACTGGAATGGAATGTTTGGTGGAGGATCGTGGTGAATTAAGTTTATTTATTTATCTTCTTTTTCACTTGCCTGCGCTCTGCTGGTCACTACCGTTAATTGTTTTTAAGCTGTTTCGATATTTAGAAGTAACTAACAAAAATATCCATATTTATATATAGATTTATCTTTTCTTTTAAAATTTGAACAATGTATGAAATTTGGAGGTTATATATATTTTGGTTAGCTTCATAGGGGTTTTGGTTAATTTGATACTTCGTGTGTGGTGTAGACTGCCTGTACATAGAAGAGGAGGTGAATACAGCTGCGTTCCCAGTATTCATTTGTTCTTCTATCGACGAAGTTGGTGATTATTTGTTAGGGCACCAGCTGACGACAGTGCTGTATCATGTTTTTCTTTCTTTGTTGAAATGTATAAGCAGTGAGAATTGGAAATGGGAATGAGAGTTTGTAATCAACAATATTACTTATCTATTAGCTTGCTTTAATTTGCTTTTCCATTTACACTCAGCAAAAGCAGGTCTCTTGTGTCAGTTCTGACTCTGACAACTCATGCGTAGCATCTAATGAGATTCTTCTTCCAACCACGAAAGCACTTAGTCAAATATAAAAAGGGGTAATACAGAGATAAAAGAAAATTACGAAGGCAACTGTTTAGCTTCAGTATCCCAAATTTCTATCCCAACTGCACCATATATTGTAATAAATTAATTATATCCTAAATCAGAAAGTTTAGATGCATTGCAACAACTGCTTGCTAAGATCACTTAAAATCTATTTTGAAAGCAACAAAGCCAAATGATAATCAAGCAAAATGTACTTAACTTTAAAAACAAACCAACTTACCTGCCCCAACTATAGAAAAGCTAGCTGACAGAATATTTTGTTTGACACACTGGCTTTCGAGCAAGGAACAACGCTAATGTTGTTTATGATCATTACTCCATGTTACTTTAACTTGTTTAATATTCGACGAAGAGAAAATTATGACAAATCCACTTTTCTTTGGTCGGGCAAAGCATGCAGACAAATTATATCTTCCACCGAGTCAATCCGTTCATACATAGAATCTCCAATTTCTTCATTTTTATAAATGTATTATTATTTATGACTCTGATTATAAAGTTGCAATTGGCCTTTTGCTTGTTTATTTATTTCGGGTAAAGTTACAACAAATTTGCACATGTACGTTGCATTTTAATAGAATGAGAATTCTCTTATTAGAAGGTGAGTACATCACAAAATTTACTAATTTTAGAATCCTTATTTATTATGTTGTAAAATACACTAGTATGCATGCTATAACAAAGAAAATTGAGAGAATTTATTACAACATGACTTTGATAGCTATTTTTACTGATATCAAAGGAATATCTAGTCCACTACATTGAGTGGAGAGATATTTATACCCCAACCAATTACATTACCCATGCTCTTTGCTCAAATGCACATGTGCATAAACTTCATGTATCATCATGGATGAGGCTTATGACTCCAAGAAATGTTGTCTGCACCATCGTTACAAGAACCTGTTGCATTTTATTTCATTATTGGACATAACATTATAGGCATCAAGCGGACGAAATATGTGATAAGCTGACAGATAATCCACGTTCATAAATTATCCACTGTACAACTATAACACAGATACACTTATTCCTTTCATTATCTAAGGGACAACTTGCGAAAGCAGCCAGCAAAAAAAAACATTACATAGGATATCGTTCATTACAGTTCAGTCTTCTATACAGAATTGGAGCAGCTCCTTTGAGTAGGTAATGGTTATCCCACCTATCTTTATCACAATAAGAACTCACTTATCGGCATTGATTCCAAAAATCCGGACCTTGTGCATATTTGGGAACTTAGCAACAACAAGAATAAACACCGCTAAAGTGTTGAAAAAGAGCATTGGATGTTGGTAGTCAGTTGTGTGCGAGGCTATCAAGTACCTGTTGACAAAAAAGATCATGGTCAGTGAAGTTTCCATATCTACTAAATAACAACCTATATTTTAGGTACCGTTATAGTATCAACACACAATGAGTAATCTCAATATTTCACATGCTTAAATAGGCATTCTCACCATGACTTAGTGCAATCTGAGAGAGTGTCTTAAAACTGGAGTAAACGCTTAATAACATAATTCCTGTGATCGTTCTTTATACCAGAGAAATGAATTTTCTATGTTACATAGAACCAGAAAGGCTGAATACAGAAACTCCATCCCTAGTGACACACAATGGAGGGGAAAAAAGAAAAGGAAAAAAAAAAAAAAGAAGAGAAGATGACAGAAAAAAAAATAAAAGAGAGGAAGTAGGCTTTCAATTCTGAAGAATGAATGTCTTCCACTCTTCCCTTGTCCAGTAATAAATAGAGTGACCACTGACAGAACCCCTCCCCCCCCCCCCCCCAAAAAAAAAAAAAGGGAAGCCATATTACACAAATACGTGTACAAAGCCGTTCTCTCCCGGAGATGTCCACACCAAATAAAATGCGGATTTAGTGTTTTAAGCCATTGTTAATCATGCTAAACTGCAAAAAGCCGATTCCGCACTTTATTTCATGTGGACTTCTGCAAGGGAGAATTTTCACTATATAGTGAGCAGCAAGCTTCCAATCAGGGACCTCTTAAAGTCAGGGACAAGATAAACAACTTAAAAAAAAATATATATATATATATATATATATATATATATATATTTCAATACACTACATTGGAGTTCATGTTTTTTCCCCCTCTTTTAGCTTGTCCACGACTTTCATATGATAAGGAACCCTTGATTGAAAAATTACTCTATGTATATAGAGAATTGTTTTCTAATCCTGGTCTGGGTGTAGGGAGTTGTGGTTGTTTTTTTTTTTTTTTTTTGTGTTGGGGGGGGGGGGGTGGTTGTCTACGGGGTGTCTATTGGACTTTGTATTTTATTTTTCTTTTGTTCTTCTAGTAGCATCCGCATTTAAAATTGTGAGGAAGTCCACATCAGATATTTAAACATCCATGTAACACAGATAAAAGATTGGACTGATATTCCAGTACTTGAACTTTATAAGGTACACCTAGCAGAGATATTTAAATAATTCCAACATCACAATTCACCCAATGCGCTGTGCTGAGTTCTAATGGACTCCACAAAAACAGCAGCAAGATTCATCAAATTAAGAAGACTAATTTTTATCATATAAGGTAATAGGATGTGTGTATATGCATGCATGACCAGATATTAACTGAAAGCCTTAATCCTGGCATGTATAGGCCACATGCAGCTTAAACAACCACAACCCCCCCCCCCCCCCAAAAAAAAAAAAGCAACAAAAGCAGCAAAAAAAAAACCCCACCCAAAGAAAAAGAAAAAGAGGGTCCAACAACAGGGTTACTCTCAAGTCTCAACAAATGACTACCATTCAACTTGAATCTAACTTTTGCCAAACAAATCCACAAAATGATAACCAAAGTTCAAAGGGCTACAAGTAAGCCTTCAAGAATACAGTCTATTATGATTTCCCAATGTACAAGTATGCAAAATATGAAAATCAGAAAGACACTGTCCATGCATAAAAACAGAGGGAAAAGTGAGACATTTCAGATCACTGAGATGAACCCCCCCCCCTTTAAAAAAAAAATCAAAACTTTTATGACATTGAATATGTAAACTTACAGCACCACAGGTACAACAGTTAGGAACTTTCTGTTGCGTGTAAGCTGCTGTCCATTGTCTATCTGCTCCCACCAAGTCAACCCATTATAAATGCCCTGGTCTTCAGCAAAGGGAGTTCCTTTTTTCCAGTGAAAGAAGTGATATGTGATCTGCAAGGAGAAACATGCTGTTCAATTGTATTTTGCAGATGTTGGAAGCAACTTTAAGATAATTTCAGAATGAAGTAGAATAATGATCACAAAACTAATGCATAAGATAAATTCAGAATGAGGTAGAATAATGATCACAAAACTAATGCATAAGATAAATTCAGAATGAGGTAGAATAATGATCACAAAACTAATGCATATCAAAAACTCAACTTGGCAAGTCAAGCTCTACTTCTTACTTGCTGGAACATTTTCATTTTAAGCAAAATCCGTGCACACAGAAAACATAGCAAAAGAGAAGAAGTACATCAATAACATAGAAAATGACATAAGGCAGTTGTATTATCTGCACAACATAAAAGAAGAAGTCGAAATTACATTCAATTTATCGCAGAAATTATACCAACAAGCATTGGTGCATCACCTAATTGGTTCAACAGTAATCTTTTCTTTCTGCTGAATAAACACGTGACCAGCATCTAAACACCTAATTTTAATTTTACTAACACTAAGCTAATGCCTTGTGTACAAATTAGATATATGATAGAGAACTTCATAGGCGTCAGTTGAAAGTAAAATATCCAAAAAGCAATAGAGAACACTAACGCAGGAGAATGTTATCTGGATGCCATATATTCATCCAAATGAAGCTTATTATTTAATCCACACAACTCAAGCCGTGTTCCAAATGAAAATGGTCAACAATTAAAACGTTCAGTTTTTTCTGCTAGCACCAAGTGATAAGATTAAGATCCATCCATAGGACTTGGACTATTGAGTCCATAGAGTTTCAGTTTACTCAGTCCCACCAGCTGCCACTTCCAATAGATGCCCATCTACTCAATTTGTACCAAAAGCCATGCAATCAGAACTCTAAAACCCCGACTTGTTCCAGAGAACGCGACTAGAAAACAAGCTAAGAGCTTGAAAGCTCAAACAGTAAAACGACATGAAACAGAGAATAACCCAATTCAAATCCAACCTGCAATTAATTAATTACTAAAAGCGTACCCAGCCAGAATTAGCAATTCACGCGTGAAACACCAAATCAAATCCAAAATAAACCCTATTGTGCAAAATACAGCAAATTAATTAATAAAAAAAACAGAGTAATAAAGAAGAGAAAATGAAACATACGAGAAAATGGGCGAGATTGACAATGGTCCAAGCCATGCCGGGAGAGCAACCGAAAACAGAGAGAACGATAAGCCACGCGAAGAATAGTATCAGTATATACGTAGTCCATACTCCTGGATACGTGAACCACTCCGTGTTTCTGTTCAGATCCGCCGGCGGCGTCGCCTTCACGTATAGATTCGCCATCATATGATTTTTCTTTTTTTTTTTTCGTCTTCTTCTTCTTTTTATTATAATAATATTTTTTGTGAGCCCTAAGCAATCTGCTTACCAGCTCTCTTCGATTATACGATTCTGTTATGGAGGTTTTTGGATTCAGGTTCTAACAAAGAGTAATTGAATGATTTGATGATTTTTTGCCTTTCCGGGAGAACAATCCAAAAACCAAATGGCTCCAATGATCGTGATGGCGTGGCGATTTGTAATGAAAGCCTATAGCTAATATTGATTACCTTCTACGACGACAATAATAATTACACACAACTAGGCGGCGAACAACCAAAAAAATCCCTGTGATTTGAGGATGAGTGTGACAACGCGCCTGCGCCGTACGACGTCGTACCAAAGCGGGCCTCAAATATTCCATTCTTGTGATTTGGGCATTAAAATAAAGCCCATTTATTATTGGGCCTGGGGTGCGCCGACCCCTAAACCAACGATCCAGATTTCTGATTTCATGATTAATTGTTTGAAAAACAAGCGCCCAAAAAAATTTAAATATAAATTTAACTGGATCGACAGGAAACATTGTTGGGTTTCCATTCTTTAAATTCTTTACGTCGCTCGATGAGAGAAGGTTAGAAAAAGCTGAAGGCATCAATCAATACGTTGGAAGAATCTCGTTGTTATTTTCTTGTCTCAAAATTGCTTGCAGTCAGAGAAGTTCTTTTCTTTATGATAGATTATTATTACTTTCGTGTTCGGTTTGCTTAATTTGTATAACGAGGGGTGAGTATTATTGCACTGCCTTTGACTCGATTTTTTATTAATACTATAGGTATAACACTCGCATTTGAACAACCGCACACAATCATATATACAGTATTTGATTGGGTATATCTACAATATAATTTTTTTTTTTAAAAAAAAAACACTGACTATTATCTTTAGAAAACTTATAATTTTTTTGTTATATTAAAGTAATTTAACTAATAATTGAGGTAGCTTAATTTTCCCTAGTCATGTTTCTAAGAGAACCAAGTCAATCACTACGGTGGCAAAATTGGAATTTTGGTTTGAGTGTGGTCAAAATAAAAAAAAAGGTTATAAATTCGACATAAAATTTATAAAATTGAAGAGTTCAATAATATTAGGGCTGTAGTGGATAAATTATCGAATTTCATAGGCTATAAGAAAAAATAAATAAAAACTGAAAGGCAAAAACATAAACTTTATAAACAAAGATAAAATCTCTTATAAATTTATTAAAATAAATGTAGATGTTCACAATATATATCTCTTCGTCTTTTCACTATCTCCCATTAGCAGTAGCAAACTTTGGCTTTTCTATAACTCCCACTATCTCATAAAAAATTATAACTCATAATATTTCCATTAATTTCATAGAGTAATTATGTAACTTTAAAAAGAGAGCTTATCTATTTATTTTGTACATATTTGGAATAAATAAAATTACTCTATAATATATTACTTTCTTATTTTACTCTTATCTTGTATTGTTTGTTTATTTTGTGTTGCTAGTTAATAACTTTTCTAATGTTAATTTAATATACATGGGATTATCTTTTTTAAGCCTAATCTATAAAAAAATTTTGGTATTTATCTTTAATCTGTCCACCCTACCAGTGAGACATGTATGCACGCTTCTCATAATCTTTAATAATAAAACAAGATGATTAAATTAGTTGAGAACCCATTATAAAAAAATTGAAAACCCTAAAAGCAACACGGATTTAAAAGCATGACCTAATTTTGACACGAATATATAGATAGATTAAAATATATAACCTTAACCATAGTGATATAGCATGTCTAGTGATTAGCTAAAGGCATAAGCAACATTCTAAAGCACGAAGTAGCTGGCCAGTAGGCCAAGTTTAAAATATATCATCTTAAAACATAGTGATTAGCTAAAGGCATAAGCAATATTCTAATGCACAAAGTAGCGAGCTAGGCCACGTAAAAGAATCTTCGAATCAGGATTATTAATTAAGAGCTAATGATCTTTCCACTTACGTAAATTAAACACTCGCTGACCCCGTGAAATTAAATAGGTCACTTATCTTTCATTTCAGAGAAAGACCTAAAATTAGGTCCCTTGCATATTTTAACAAATACTATGACAGTTAAGGATTTAGAGATGATGAACACAGAAGCTTCATCATTAATAATTAAACATGCATCTCGATAATGATTAACGAGCCGAAGTATAAACATACGAATTTGAAATTACTTGCGTGCTGAAAGTACAATATTAATGTTTTGTGCAAAAGTAGTAACGATATTAAAGAGTGAATTTCTTGATCTGATTCATTTTAAGTGGGTACAAAGCACGCTAGTTATATAAAAATTATCGTAAAAGTTAATATATGTTAAGTTTTCTTGACTTTTTTTTCATGTTTATAAATTCACCACTAACCTCTTCTACTACGAATGTTGGGTAGCAACAATATCTACTGTAATTTAGGTTTTATTTTTTGAATTTACATACATGTACATAACTAATATGATATATTCTTGTCATATATATGCGTATGATACAGTAATGATAGAAAAAGACCTTTAGTTAAGAAGTATCTTCATGCGATACTCATCAAATGGAACTGATCATAAGTCAAGAGTGAGATAGATAGTGAAAGGGATCGCTCAGGTTTAATATTATGCGTGAATTAATTGATATACATCGACCTAGTCTGGCCTTCCTTAATACTAGCAATCTTGATGCTGCTATAGCCCAATTGGTGATATTTCTATTCATAAGACTCCTTTGTGATATAATTATTTTATCGTCAAGCTTGATAACAAACGTAAGACTCCTTTGTGATATAATTATTTTATCGTCAAGCTTGATAACAAACGAAAGTAATTTTAAGCGCATTTACTTTCCAGAGAATTGTGCTGCTTCCAACTTACTCCGATCAAGGAAATTACGAATGAACTGAGATATGATCTGGGTATGCTTAATATGTGTGTGTGTGTATGTGTGTGTGTGTCGATATATATATATAAATTTTCCACTCGTTAGCACAAGCACATCTTTATTTTGATTTTCATTAGTTAAAATCATTGGTGATGACGATTCACAAAAGTTGATTCAATTTTTTAGGCCGTGTTATGTTATCTGTTCTATGCCGTGGGTCACTGACGCGACAGTGGGCTTACCTACCTAAAATCTTGAAAAGTTCCTCGCACTTCCGTCCACATACACGGTAATGGTTCATATATATATATATATATGTACGTGTATATGGTAAGAAACTCAAGCAACCAGATATATACTTCAGTACGCAAACACATATACTTCCTTGAAAGCTTTGCACACACACCTACACATACTTAAAACTTGTGCATAATAATGGGAAAGGAAGCGTCGAGAAAATTGGAATGGAGGATAAATGTATCTGATGGAGTGTCGGAGAGATTAGAGCCTGAAAGGGGGGCAATCCTGAGAGCGTGGACGTGGTTAAAGAGACTGACGGTAGGAGGGTTCATTATGAAAATCTGCAAGTTCTTGGAGAAGGCTTGGAATTTAGCTGTGGACGAGCCTAAGAAAGTTATCCATGGTCTCAAAGTAGGGCTAGCGATTTCCCTTGTGTCTCTTTTTTATTACATGAGGCCTTTGTATGATGGCGTTGGAGGTAACGCTATGTGGGCAGTTATGACTGTTGTGGTAGTTTTTGAATCTTCCGTTGGTTAGTATTCAAAATCATTTCATTTTTGTGTATTTTGTTATATTATTATTCTAAAATTAATTATATATACGTGCATTCCTCAATCAAGAATCTCTGACTATATTAGAGTTTAATATAGGGTAAACTAAAAATAATAAAATTATAAATTATTTTATTTTATTCTTTAATATATTAGAATATATGTTTTCTTATTTTTTAACTTATTCTTAATTTTTATATAATCAGAGATCATTTTTAAAACCCTACGTACATGTGCATGTAATTACTGTAACTGATGATGATCGATCTTACCGTGTAAATTTCAGGTGCAACACTCGGAAAATGCATTAATAGAGCAATAGGAACTTTTCTTGCTGGGTCACTTGGAGTTGGCGTTCACTGGATTGCTATTCACTCTGGAAAAAATTTAGAGCCCGCAGTTCTTGGAATCTCAGTTTTCCTTTTAGGTAAGCGAAAAATATTCTCTAGCTTGGCCATTTATATTTTAATTAATTCTCATTTACACACCCACACATATACATATTCATACACTAACAAATTAATTCTCTTTTGCTGCAGCTTCAGCAGCAACGTTCTCTCGATTTATGCCAACAATTAAAGCCAGGTTCGACTACGGTATCATGATCTTCATCCTCACTTTCAGCTTAGTGTCGGTCTCAGGCTATCGTGTGGACAAATTATTGGAACTGGCCCAACAAAGATTATCGACAATCGCCATTGGAGCCTCCATCTGCATAATTATAAGCATGCTTTTCTGTCCCATGTGGGCAGGTGATGAGCTTCACCTTCTTATTTGTCAAAACTTGGAAAAATTAGCTGATTCATTGGATGGTATGTTCACAAAAGTCAGAACCATATATATATATATATAGAAACCCATACTCAATGAAACATGCAACACCATGTGTACATATATGCTGATGTTGGGGTTTTTAATCCGTCGACGAATGTCATTTCTTTTCAGAGTGCGTAGTTGAATACTTTAGAGACAACGAAACTCCGACTGCTAGAGATGAAGCTTGTAGTCAGAAAATGAAAAGGTATAGATGCGTGCTTAATTCAAAGGCGACAGAAGAATTGAAGGTGGTTTGCTACTCTTTATTTGTTTCAATTATTGTAAGTGATAATACATAAACAGCACTGAATTTAATTTGTTTTTCCAAATTAAAACTTAATTTATGTTTCTCTGCAGGCCAACTTTGCGAGATGGGAACCGGCACATGGTCGTTTCAGCTTTAGACACCCATGGAAACAGTACCTCAAGATTGGGGCTTCAATACGTAACTGTGCTTATTGTATTGAAACTCTCCATAGTTGCGTAAATTCAGAAACTCAGGTAACCCACTTAACTAACTTCAATAAAGAATCCCATATTTATGATCAAATAAGTCTTGTGCTGGACACAGTTTCATATTCTTTCATCAAACACTAAAAATAAATCTTTGATATTTTTTGTCCTCCAGTACCAACTTATCATATAATTTTGACCGCAGGCACCTGCTCAACTAAAGAGGCATTTGAAAAATATTTGCATGAGACTGAGTCGCAGTTCCTCTAACGTCTTGCAAGAATTGGCTATTGCCATGAAAACAATGAAACAGCCATCTAAAATAAATTTCTCAGTTGGAGAAATGAACTTTGCAGTACAGGAACTTAAAAAAGCCTTGATTTCACTTCCTAATCACAACATTAATATTAAAAACCCATCCCCATCAACATTGGAAGCTTCTGGAAATTGCAATATAGAGCCCATCACGAGTATCAGAGCCTCATCTTCTTTCATGGAGATTCTTTCCCCGGCCACTTTAGCGTCTTTGTTGATAGAAAATGCAGCAAAAATCGAAGTAGTTGTCAATGGATTCAACGAGTTGGCCGTCCTTGCAGAATTCAAGCCCATAGCTGATAGTAAGAAGTCTAAAAGCAATCAATCCACTAAAAAACTCACTTCAGATAACCAAGGTCCTGAAACCGTTAAGACCCCCACAGCGGTCTGAGTTTATCTCGATTAATTCGACAGAAGAAATCAATTTTTATCAATGGTTCGAAGATCTTAGAGGGTCAATTAGTGAAAGGTACTCAATTTACACTGATATACTGTACAGTAAAGAAGCATTCGAATGTCCAATCAAGCTTTGTTTTGTTTCTCCGAAATTCTATCGTCTCATTATTATGTGTAATAAATATTAAGTTTGCTCTACCAGTAGATAGATATTGTATGGTATGCACATAAAAGTAAGTAAAAAAAAAAAATTAAAAAAAAAAAAAAAATATATATATATATATATACTGCTTTTTTCCACAGAGAGAGACAGAGAGGTCAATTCATTACTTTGGACTATTGCATTACACCATGCAATACACCGATGTAGATTGTGCGATCCGCGCTGCGCAATTAATTAGTCATTATGTTTATGTTGCGTCATCGTACATTTCAATATTTCACAGCCTAACTTTCATTTGATAGGTTCTGCACTTCATGTTTCTAATCTATACAAGTGGCTTAAATTTCTTGGTGGGCGGCTTCATGTGTCAATGAATCCAGTCATTAATATACAGCGATATTAAGCCAAAACCTAGGATGATGATTTGGGATTTTTGATAGAATAAATTAAACAGTCGTAGGAGTAAAGAACAAATTTCCAAATGCGAGACAAAACAAAACACAACAGAATTTTCTTCAATGTCATTTGCCACAGGCTGATACAAGTTCATACAAATTACTTGCTTGACTTTCTTAGCCTTACACCAATATCAAGTTTCAGCTTCTGTTCGCTTCTCACATTACTTGAATTCAATCAAGTTCTATGCTTCAGAGTTTCTCCGGTTTACATACTGCCAACTAATGTTTCTAATATTACCAGCTGATAAAGCCCAAAGGTGAAGTTTAAATAAAATAAAATGGTAGGGCACCCAATACTTGATTTAAACCACAATTATACCAAGTTTTCCAATATCTGATACATATTTTTAACATCGAGAACGCAGTTGCAGGACAACCTTGAGAAAAGAAAATGGGAGAAGAAACACAAACACCATAAGTTACATTCATCAATGGGGCCAAATGCTTGTTATTCTAATTGCCAATAGTAAGACTACCCAGCTTTGCATGCACCAGGGATAATTGTCACCTGGCTATCAGTTTGTTAGGAGTCCCGCTTTCTTCACTTGTTTCCTCATGATGACTGAGCCAGCCCAGATTCACAGCCAAGTCCTCCACTGCCACCTTGATCACATCAGATCGAACACCAATATCGGTAGCATATCTGCTCATACAGTACATCCCAGCAGTAACTGTTGCCATACCAACAGGACTAGGCATCAGTAACTTCAGCGGAGAAGAAAGAATGGCAGCCAATGGGGCACCAATTACCGAAGAAGCTTGACCACTTGATCCAACGCCTTGCCTATCCACAATCAGAAGACCAGTTTTGCAGTATAGTGCAAAGTCCTCACAGTTGTTTTGAAACACATTGTAATTACCAAATCCATTTTGCAGAAGATACATAGCTCGGTGGACGACTGTTTCTGGTGGGTCAGATGTCGCAGTTGTGCAAGTACCACCACGTACTTTGGCTAGAAAAACTGATGGGGCAACTCCATATTCAAAGCAATATAGTGATCCATTTCCAAGGAAACAGTCCAGGCAGGAGAGGATGACTCCACTGTTGGGTTGCCTGAATCCACAATCAGGAAAGATTGGACAGGATGATGGGAGGATTGAATTCTGTGTCTCAGAAGATGTCTCTGCTCCTGCAATTAAGTTCCGTTCAGGTCTAAAATGAACTACTTTGCTTCCCCCAACATAAATACCTGTATGGTTTGATATCCAACAGAGCCCATGATTAGATTAGATTCTATCACAAAATAATCTGTTGAAAACACAACGAACTTATAATCAATCAACCAATAACATTTAAACTCTACCCCATAACATCATTTAAACTCCACCCCCATGTTACAAATTATTTTACGGATGATTAACCAATTATTCTGCATTAGAATTGGATATATGTTGGATTGACCAGGGAAAATATTGTCCAAATCCTATATAAGGCACAATAACAAGAGAAAACCTAAATCCAGAAAATATTCTTAGGTCTCCCACCATCTCAGCCACCAAAAGAAAGGTAACTGTAAATAGTAAACGATCCAAACGCATAGATGATAGATGTTTTCTTTCACAGTCAACTTCAAAAAAAAAAAAAAAAACTGCGATGGACAATTGTAGTCATAAATCAGCAACGGGCATTTTAATGAATCATGCTTTCATTTCGCAATTTTTCTATTGCTTTTTGGTTACCCTGAAGCGGTGGGAGCCAATTCACAGCTTCCATTGAATAGTTTGCATTACAGAAGTTGAAAGAAAGGGCCTTCATAATATATAAATATTGGGGGGGGGGGGGGGGGAAGAAAAAGCAACCCAAAAAAAAAAGGGAGCAAATAACAGTTAAAATGAAATAAAGGGAAATTTGGAAAAAAAAAAAATGAACCAAACACAGCGGCGGAACTGAATCAAATACAATGAAAAAAAAATGTATTAAACACAAAACGAAAGGATGAGAATTAAACGACGAACCCACATTCCAAAATTTAACAAAGATCCGAAAGCCAAAACGAACAAACAAAAGACGGGAAAGAGAGACATAGAAAATACCGTGGTGAGAGTAAGCGAAAACAGCCCTGTACGTGTAAATATGGTCCCCCGCCTTGATCTCATTTCGCTCTACTCTGTTTGTGAGCAGACCCATTGCTCTCTTTCTCTCTGCTTCCCGTTCTGTAGCGACTGCAGTCTGCAGATAGTGAAAAATTAGTTCTCGTTTTGGTAAAGCAAAAGCCAAAAAATGGTAAAAAGAAGAAGAAGAAGATGTGACCCCAGTCGAGTTAAAAAGTTCATAGCATGCGGTGGCAGTGCTTGATTGGCTAGCTAGCCAAAACGTCAGCTCAACAACCGTTACCGAATACCGTTTGATATTGTCTTTCGGGATTTATTTTCCTTCATAGAAGGCTCGCTATCATTGAAGATTGAAATATAAAAAGAACTATACATGCGATAATAATGATGGCCAAATTCTAAATGTTTTCCTTCCGTTTTGGATTTTAGTCGGAAAATTGTAAGGGTAATATGATAACAGTGGGAAGGATATTGTGTTGCCGAGCCAGGAAGGGGGCCAACAGGTGATCAAAGATATAAGATTGTGAAATTTGAGACGCCTAAATCATTCATGATCAAAATAAATTCAACTATCTAAGCAAAAGCGATGACGTTTTCAGGTTAAGAAAAAGGAATCCAAAGCGCTTTGGATTCTTTGCCATGTTAGCAAGATATGCTTGGCTTGGCCTACGTCACAGGTCATCATCATTTGAACAAGAAAGTTCATGCTGCCTTCCTGGGCCATGCCCCACCTTACGGAGGAAGAGGAAGCAATATCTCAGCAAGTTTACTGAAAAGAAAAAATATATGCATCGGCCTTCTTCTTCTGAATTTCATCTTCATGTTTTATTGCCGAGAATTAGTATTTAGTTTGTTTACTCGTATACATGCATACAGACTCTTTAATTTCACTTTACACAACTAGGACTTCAATATAGAATCAATATGAGCATCTAAAAACACAATAAAGAATAATAAGCTATTTTCTTTGAAGTTTCTCTACCAAAGGGCTAAGAGTCTAAGTAGATGTTCCAATTGTATACTTCAGAGTTAAAATTTAAATCTTTTTCCAGCATGCGTCTTAATTCTGTGGCAGATTCAGCATCCTTGGCGAGCAATAATGCAAAGCCCCCTCCACCAGCACCGACTAGCTTGTAGCCGCAACAGTATGGATTAGCAAATGCAAACAGCCTATCAACAAATTCATTGCTGCAATAGGGGTCAAGTTCCTGATGTAATCTCCAAGCCTCCAGCATTATCTTTCCCAGTTCATCAACATCGCAGTTCATTAAGGCTTCTCTTCCATTCTTTGCCAATTCAGTCAGACGTTTGATACTTGATATCAGAAGGTTATCCCTTTGAAGATACCGAGTTACCACCTTTTGTAGTACTTGATGCGCAAGTCGAACCTGCTAGGAAATTGCAAAATCCATCAAGGACAAAAAAATCTGTAGACAAAACCCAACAGTAAAAAAGAATCAAGCCTTTGTTTCAATATCATCCTTTTTTCTACCATTGAAAGCGTTGGTTTATTTATTTTTTAAGTTGAGGGCCAAGTAACCGAGAGGGGGGGGGGAACTGTGAGACTGAGAGAATTAGCCTATCTACACAAAAACGCTTCGAAGATCAATACAATTAAAACCCTTAAAAGTTAATGTTTTAAGGGGGAAATCTAAAATGAATATCCAATAGGAAAACAAGGAGTGAACCATAAAATTAAAAAAAAGGAGGGGGGGGGGGGAGGCTAGAAACCTTACTTGACCAGTAAATACGACAAGCAATCTCTGCTGCAACTCCAGAATCAGCTGAGGAGAAGCCAGAAGGGGGGTCACTTGGAGCCGCAATGGTATTCCAGGGAAACTTGAAGTAAACTTAATGCCCGGGTACAAACCTCCAATTTGATCCTGCCAGCCACCACCTGTGCCCATGAGCTGCTCTAACAACAAAACAAGCCGCGCAACATTTTCATTACTTTGATCTCCATCGGTTATCTGCAGAAGAGCTTTCACAACAGCAGCTGCTAAGATGCTAGAAGTTCCTAAGCCACTACCACGGGGGACATTTGCCCACGTCCTAATTTGCAAGCCCATGGATACAATAATTTTTTCATGAATAATGCCGGTTACTAGCAATGCAGATTTGACAAGCCGAAACGGATCATTATGGTCAAAGGGAGTAGCAATGGAGGTAAGGTCTTCAATATGTAACTGATTTCCAGCATCATCACTAATCAATAGTCCACTCATTTTTGTTGTCTCTATGATGGTGCCAATGGGAAGAGAACTTTCCAAACTTATTGCCATATTGAGAACACAACCAGCACGCTCTAAACTCCAAGGAGGGGTATCACTCCAACCCCCAGCAAAATCTATTCGAACCGGTAATTCAACCTTTACAGTTCTTGGCTGGAAACGATGATCCACAAAGCCATCACCATTTTTATTCTTATATGCAGAAGAACCTCTGCTTGGGGGCTCCAGAAGGTATTCTACAATTAATTGGGCAAACAAAAAGTGCTCGTAAGCTATGGGCCATTGAATAAGTTATGAAGGTTATAAATTAACATTAAGATTGACCACTCTTTTATTAGTGCCTATACAGTTTTTTAGAATTTTACAAGAGTATGATAATAGCAAAGCAGTGAGAACCTCTAAAGTCATGTTTTATGGCTGAAGCAGTTTCATCAGCAACTGCAGCCCAAACTTTATGCTCCAACTCAGAAGCTGTTGTCTCTTCTTTGCATGCACGGAGAAGATCAACCTGCACTTGATATGCCCGGCTTTTGGGAAGAATTTTGGAATTCTGATCCCAAAGTCTGGGACACAAGTCTAGAATGTCTTTGCATATATCAACTCCACAGGGTTCTTTCTGAAGAATTTCTTCGCATAATTGCGATAAGTTGCGCCCAAGCATGCCATAATTAATGCATGCTTTGGCAATTCCAGCTGCAAGATCTGCTTGGTGATTACTGGAGCCAGTACACATTTCTGAAAAGTCAATTGACCTATGCAACTCCTCCAAACTGACACGGCGTGAGTTTTTCCACAAGGGAAGCAAGAATCCAGTTTTATGGTCACTCAAGCCCATCAGCCATGTTGCTAAGGTAAGCATCTCTGAGTAAGAAAGAACAGGAAATATTTTTGCATTCCATAAGCACTTTTCATGACTGCCTGTGGAGCTCCACAGGTCACTTTCCTGAATGCCTAGATCATGCCAAACTTTCTGCCAAGGTTTACCACAAAAAGTCCCATCCTTTGTAAGTGAATTTTTTGGATTATCATGGAGACCACAATAGACTAATACTCTTTCAGTGCATCCTACTAAGGGAACCTCCCAAAGACAATGGCGATCTGGAAGCATGAATCTAAATGAATCTTCTGCTGTTGAACCAGCTTCTTCTGGGAAATTAGTGCCAACAACTATGGATAAGGAGCCGATTTGTATTCCGCTGGAAATGTTTGAATCATATACAAGAGAATCTTCCCCAATGGAGACGCCATGTGCAATTTTGCTAGAGAGAACAACAGTAGAAGCTGCAATGTCAGATACAGTGGTTGCCGGGATAGAACATAGGTGTCTTCGACCTACAAGTCCTGAAACAGCCCCGCTTAGGTGATCCAGAACTTCACTTGAGGTTCCAAAATGTAGAAACAGCAATTCATCTGCAGTGGAATAATTAAGCAAGGATAACATCAATAAAGGAAGCCATGAAGATAGTAATAAGAAAGAAAAATGAGATTTGATACTTAAAAAAGTAATTAACATACAGGCAAAATAGCTGAACATCCTCTGTTTTCCCAATTTGCTAACAAGTTCTTTGCCCAACGGGCGTAACATCAACCAGTCATGTTTTGCTGGTACCCAAGCTGCAACCAGGTCTTCATATAAACTCATCTACAAAGAAAAAATGCCAACAATTGAACTGTGAGCATAGGATAAAATTTCTATAATCTTAGTGTGAGAAATCTATGTAGCAGACTAATAAAAAAGGAAAAAGAAAAAAGAATTTCTAGTTTCTTTACCAAAAGATACAAGTTCCATCTCAGAGGCAATCAATAATTTTCTGATAGAGACAAAATATGAAAGTAATTTTCATAGAGCTAGACATCATAATAAGGAAACAAGGAAAATCAGAGGCCAAGAGATGACAAAAATATATGAAATACATCCATTTTCTTTTTGATATTATATTTTCAATCCAGAAAATAAAATTGCCTATCAATAACTTGCCTCTTTTCCGCTCTTTAGAAGCTCTGAAATCATGGGTGGGCAGGAACAAGAAAGCATGACCAGCTCTTCCCATGCTTTCCCTCTAACAGCTATTATTCCAGTGTCAAGCAATGCTCTACCATCATCTAGAATTGCATGATTCTTAGCAAGCTCATCTACATTTGGCTTCTGAAGGAGATCATCAACCAGACTAAGTGTATAATTCTCATTGAGAATCCCATCTTTTGCGGCCACAATAACACCATGGTTAGATGCAATATCAAGGGTGATGGGAACAGTTATGATACAGGATGCATCTTCTGGCAGAATCATGGTAGAGGCATCAAAACATGGAAGAACATCCCCAGTCATTGTGAATATTCCGCCTGCAATAAAAATGGGGTTTTTGGTGGGGGGGGGGGGGGGGCGGGGAAGATAAATATCAAAAGTTGTGATAAGAAAGTAACCAGTGTCACACTGTCAATGCATGGATCTTATGTAGCAATGATGTTATTACTATTATTATTATTATTATTACTATTATAATATTTGGATGATAAAAATGAAAATAAATTATTATTACAGCCAATGGTTTTAAACTGATGCAGTGGTCTGACAGGACAGAACCTAAACCATGCTCAAGTCCATTATATACAAGTAAGCAGCAAGTTAAATTGGCATTGAAGGAGCTCAAGCAAAGATAGGAGATTAATACATCAAGCTGTAATATGCAGTGAAATTGAACAACCATGCTGATATATGTTATGCTATATAACTTCGTATGGTACAAAAAAATCCTCATCTGTGAAAACCAATAGAGCATATCATCCTCCATTCAACTTGAATGATAATGAGAGTCTTGATTCCCACATGTAATGAATGTCTAAATGAGGATGCATGTATTCTATTGCCAATCAACTCTGAGTGAAATGTCACAAAGTACACATATAACCTTCATTTTTCAAAGCTTGTCTTGCACAAGAAGCAATTGCAAGTATATGGTCAAAAAGCAGTGGAACAGGTCCATCCGGATCCTCTGCAGCCAAATAAGGAAGTGGCAGGAAAACTTTGCCCATAGGATTGGCCCATGGAACTCTCTTGGAGTCACCTCCAGCATGAACCAATAGTATATGCTTTTTGGCCATGGACTTAACCATTGCACTTAGAGATTCTTCATTCTTCATAAAAGATCCAGAATTCCCACCATTTGCAATTGCCTGTTGATAATAAAAATACCCCACTAAAGCCAGAAACAGAAAGCTGTAAAGCAAATAATCTCATAACATAAAGCAATCAAGATCACATTTAATTTTTTTTTTTTTTTTTGGAAATACAAGATTCTTAAAATCTGCCAAGTGTTCGATTTTCGTTTTAATCAAGCCTGGTGAAAATGACGACGCTAATTATACTGACAGCTTGTAGTTAAGTGAAATTACCTCAGGCCCAAGATCCAGGCAGAGCTTTTGATAATGCATAGCGAGGGAAAAGAGGGCATTGAGAGTGGCCGCACCGGAGCCAATCCGCTGGCCATCGGGGTCCGGCACGGCTAGAGTGACAGTGGAACTAGCGATTCGGCCCATGCGCTTGGCGCGCCTCAGCTGCCACTCGTAAAGCTCTGCTTGCTCGGGGCTAGCCGCCGTGAGTACAATAGCGTCCCACGTGGGAACCCGCGACGGATGCCTCACCGACAGCCTTAAATGGTACCATGATTTACGAAGGATAGCCGCTAAGTCAGCTTTGGCTCTTTTGCGTTTGGTTCTCGAGAATTTCCCCAGTATTCGCGGATCCATTTCGCACGGGAAATCCCGCTAAATTTTTGGATTATTATCTTACTTTCATTTACTAACTGAATGCCTGAATACGCCGGGAGGTCAAATCCAAAATATTAAAACGAAAAATAAAAATAAGAGTGCAACTATGGCGTCGCCCGGACTCGAACCGGAGACCTTCAGTGTGTTAGACTGACGTGATAACCAACTACACCACGACACCAGGTTGGTTATTGTTTTAGTTGTGAAACTTGATGGTTTAAGAAAAAAAATCTGTCCAGCCGTTTTCATAATTATCAACTGTTACTACGATGAAATGCAAAAGTGCCTAAGGTGTGTGTGTGAACGATTGTGCCGTATTGTGTTACGCGATATAATTATTCATTTACTATACACACACAAACACGCGCGTGCGTGCACACACACATATATATATATATATGTATAGTAAATTGTGCCGTATTGTGTTAGGCAATATAATTATTTAATTACTAAATTGTGCCGTATTGTGTTAAACAATATAATTATTTAATTACTAAATGAAATGTGTTGCATCACCGATTTTTTTTTTGTGTTAGATTTAAAATTCACCCGTCTAATTTTAACATGTATTTCATATGTTATGACATGATGATTTATTTGTCTCCCATTTTTACTTCGGTTAAGAACAGAATTTGAAATTTGGGATGCATGTGTCATGCATCTGTTTTGTGCTAATACGCTCCGAATTCCTCTATGTGGCTCCTTCGGCCAAACAGACTGACGTGATTTGGTAATATTTAATGTAAGGCTCCTACAATTAGATACGGCATAACTTATATAAAACGCATATGGGACGGCGACTGATTTAAGAGTGCAAGCAAATCACGTGGCAACACCTGCTGTTTGGTTCACGTGATTTGTTGTTTTTTGTTTTTCAAGAATGAAGAAGTATAAAAGTTGTTTGGTTCACTTGTTTTAAAATAATATTTAATTTCAATTAAGAACGATTTGTTCTCATTCTCTAATTTTACAAAAGAAAAGTGCAGAGCAAGAAATTATTGTTTTTTAAATTTCATTCTTCAAATATCCATGAGTCTCACTTGTACAATAAAAAAATAAAAATCATATCACCAATGATGCAGACCCCATGACCAATATTTACCTTATATGTAATTTTATTATTTGTTTAATCATTTTAATTATTATTTATTCTATAATTGCTATGTATTCTTTTAGCAATTAAAAAAATTTAATGTTCTCTAAAAAATATTTTATCTTTTTTTGTAAAATAAAAAATTTATGATTACAAAAAATATGATTAAAAATTTAATTTATTAAAATTCCTTCATTATAATACTTTTTTTTTCTTTCTCTCATTCATTGCCTCCACTGTTCCAGACAAAAACTAAACACATTTTCATTTTTTATTTAAAAAAATATTGTAAAAACAATCAATCAAATGTATTTTTATTTTCACTAAAAATTAATTATTTCTAATGTATAAAATAAAAATAAAAATACCATTTAAAAAATAATACCTAATGCACCCTTAGTTTCCCATAGTGTGTTGTTTACTTGTTTACCGTAAACTTGCACAAGGGCATTTTAAATTGGAAATGTATGAAATTGTATGAAATTGGGCAGACTTACAATTGAAAAATAAAATGTATGAAATTGGTCGATTGGGAATGATGCTGTTGAGTAAGAGGAAGCAAAAAATGCTTGTATCAAGAACTGTCATATTAACTTTCTAATTAATTTGATATAACCATTATCAATGCAACAATTCAAACATGTAAATGGGAGTACTTTGATTATAATAATTAAAAAAAATCTACGTTGTTTTTATCTTAAAAATCTTATGCGCCCTTGAAGTCTAGAAAAAATTAGTGTAAAAATTAAATTGAAAAAAAAAGAAAATTTTCTAATAGTTATCGTAAGTAACGACAGTACCTGGTTTTCATTTTACATATACATTAATGCAAATATTATGGACAACTAAAATTATAAACGTAAAAAGAGGTATAAATTCATTTACAACGCACTCCTTGACAGTTAATAACCGTGCATGGTCAGTGTCGTTATTTTACAAGTCAATAGAAAATAAAATGAAAAAAAAGCCAAGAAAAGCGGCGTCGTTTAATAGTAACGATGAACTTTTACTCAATTTAGATCACGCGGGTCCTTCAATCCGCACAAATGTTCGTTCTTACCTTCGTTCCCGCGCCCAACACACCCATAACGAAATCACGGCATTTGTCTCTCTTCCCTCTTCATTTCAAACCTTAATCAAACGCTTTTGCTAACTACTTAGCTTCTGTTCTCACGTCTCCAAATTTCCCTTGTAAATTTTTTTATTATGTTATTAAATAAAAATAAAAATTAGGTTTAATTATTTTGGAGCGAAATGTTATTGGAGAATTGGAGAAAGTTTGATTTGGTATGAGAATGACGGATTTGAATTGCGGAGGGGACAGTGGGGTTATGAATAGTCAAGATTATTCATTGCCTGTGAAAAACGACATCGTAGTCGAATGCCGTTTCCGTTTGAAATCGGCGGCATTCGATTCCTTTTGGATTGCCTCCGAATCATTCTCCGACTACAAACGTTGCCGTTTCGCCCCCAAGTCCTAAAAACGAAAAATATTAAACCCATAATTGCCGTTTTCTTTTTGGTAGCTGTTTGGTTCTTGTCAGGGATGTTGGGAACAGCAGAGCCACCCGATGCCGATTCTGATATCGTCGAGAAGGATCCCACCGGTCGATACGTTAGGGTATGCAATTTTTGCTAATTCTTTGATTATATCACTCGTCTCTGCGCCTCTGTGTGGCTGCAAAATTTCTTTTAACTAATTCCTTCCGGCCTCAGTTTGCTTATGCAGTCTTACATATGTTATAATTTATTAGCATTTGCAGATTTAAAGTTTTGCTTGACCTTGATGGGCAATGCTATTGCCTTGATTTAATTGCCGTTGCAGATTTCCCTTCTACCTATTATGAAAAAATAGGATAGTTATTTGATTTATATTTTCATTTTCAAGCCACTCCTTGAGCTCTATCAGTTGATGGATATTGTTGTATTCAAGGGTCAGTTTTCTTTTAATTAATTATGAACAAATCGAGGGAACGGTTCAAGCTGCCATGATTGGTATACGTAGTTCATTGTAAAGTTATTTTCTCTTTTGTTTTTATTTTCATTATTTGGCTCTGACTTCAGTAAGGGGAACCTTGTATCTTGTGCCGGTATTATTTTCTTTGTTGGAATTGAGAATGCTCTCATTTCTGCCCCATGGTCATTTATTTATTTATTTTTCCCTTTTTTTTATATATATTTAACAGTATGATGAGGTCTTGGGCAAGGGTGCTTTTAAGACTGTGTATGATTTCTAAACTTCTCTTTCCCTTTTTTTGATTACTCTCTCCAGTCTTTTAGTTCAGGACGGTTCTTACCGTGCTTTACATGACACCCTTTTCCAGTTACAAGGCATTCGATGAATTTGATGGAATAGAAGTTGCTTGGAGCCAAGTGAAGATTGATGATGTCTTGCAGTCACCAGGAGATTTACAAAAATTGTATTCAGAGGTTCATTTGCTGAAATCTCTGAAAGATGATAATGTTGTTAAGTTTTATAAGTCATGGGTGGATGACAAGAAGAAAACTGTTAACATGATTACTGAGCTCTTCACTTCTGGAAATCTGCGGCAGTATGCTTTCTAGTTGTGTTTAAGTTGTGTTCTTGTCATTACTCTTATGAGCATTTGAAGTATTTTTGTACCTTTCTGTTATCAGATATCGTAAGAAGTATAAAAAAGTTGATATAAAGGTCATAAAGAATTGGGCAAGGCAGATTCTTCATGGTTTAGTCTATCTCCACAGTCACAATCCACCAATTATTCACAGGGACTTAAAATGTGACAATATCTTTGTTAATGGCAATCATGGAGAGGTTAAAATTGGAGACCTTGGATTGGCAATTGCCATGCAACAGCCTACCGCCAGAAGTGTCATTGGTAAAAAATTGATTTCTTTAAATGTGTATGCTTTAGTTTAAATTGATTCAATGACGAGTCCTGAACTTTTCCCTTTTATTATGTTAGGAACTCCTGAATTTATGGCTCCAGAGCTGTATGAGGAGGAATATAATGAACTTGTCGACGTTTATTCTTTTGGAATGTGCATATTAGAGATGGTTACTTTTGAGTATCCATATAACGAATGCAAAAATCCAGCTCAAATATATAAGAAGGTTACCTCTGTAAGTTGACCAATCATCAACCTCTTATCTAGCATATACAGAGTTGTTGAACTTCCTTTTAATGAGAGCTTATTATGCTGACTTGGTCTTTTGTTGCAGGGCATTAAACCTGCCTCTCTTGCTAAGGTGAGTGATCCCCAAATTAAGGGATTTATTGAGAAATGTCTGGTTCCGGCCTCTCAGAGATTGTCTGCAAAAGATCTTTTGAAAGACCCCTTCCTTCAAGTTGAGAATCAAAGGGAACCAACATGCGATCCCTTGAAGTTACCTATCCAAAGTCTGAAAATGTTACGTTTACCATTGTCTGGACCCTCTTCCATGGATATAGACTCAGACTATAAGCAGCTCTCTTTAAGCACTTGTACAGAAAGCAACAATGGAAGCCCACATTGTCCGGTTTTGGAATTTCAGAGGATGCATAAGAACAACGAGTTTAGGCTGAGAGGGACAAAAAATGACGACACCTCTGTGTCATTGACCTTGCGTATTGCTGACTTGTCAGGCAAGTGATTCTTAATGTTGAAAGGTTGATGTCCGTTCTTGTTTCAAATTGTGTGGCGTGTGCTATTTTGCTTTTAATGATAACTTTCACATTCTATTTCCCTGATTTCCCCCTTTGCTTATAGGTCAGGTGAGGAATATACATTTCCTCTTTTACCTTGACAGTGACACTGCACTTTCAGTGGCGGGAGAGATGGTTGAACAACTAGAGTTGGCGGATCATGATGTGGCCTTCATAGCTGAATTTATTGATCACTTGATAATGAAACTATTGCCTGGCTGGAAGCCCTCATATGATTATTCCTCCAGTGGAGCGTTAAGTTTCTATAGTGAGTCTCCCATCCTGGGAAACGGCAAAACCTCAACACTATCCCCATGGGATGCAATGAGCACTAGTGCTCCTTCTGAGTTTGGGGTTAAGCAAGATGTTGTCTCTGGGCCTACTAGAAATCCTCCCCAAGACCTTGCACCAGCACAAGGAGAGAACCTTCATGATAACCCCGGTGGAGTATGTATTTCTTCTCCAAGTTTGGCCAAGTTGGTAGGTCAAGAGTCACAATCATCAGTTGCTTCAGACATTTTTGTTGACGATACTTCCACTAAAAATGATAAAGCCTCCGAATTTTCTGACTACAGTACTGATAGAAGCTATAAGGACTTGAATGGTTATGTATCTGATTTCGAACTAGGGGACTTGTGTTATGATGAGTGTAAATTGCAAGGAAACTACAGCAAGGATGGAGAAGACATCTTACTTTACCAATTTGTGAAAAATTCAAAGCTGACATTCCCTAACTTGAGCACAGTATTGAGCTTGGCAAGTAGCTATTCCTCTCCGTCCTTGACTGGCAAATATGTCGATGAGCTAAAGCTGGAAATCAATGCAATTGAGGCTCAATATGAGCACTGGTTTCGAGAATTATCTAAGGTGAAAGAAGAGGCATTGGAGACCGCCAGAAAGAGATGGATGGCAAAGACGAGGCTGCCTGTTAATTGATCAAAGGCTATCCGAGGCATCCATTCTCTTTTTCATGTTCGATCGCACTATTGTTCATAACATTATCGTTTATTGTTTTAAAGAAGAAAATTCATATGGATTGTGATAGCAAGGATGACCCATTGAATTGGATTCGACTCTGTCCCCGTCCCCCCAAAAAAAATTAAAAAAAAAAACTTTTCCCTGTTTTCAAGAAGAAAATTCTATGGATTGTGATAACAAGGATGACCCATTGAATAGGATTTGACTCTTTGTGTTTTTCCTTCCCCAATCCCTCCCCCACCCCCTTCTTCTCTCTTCCAATAATGAAAGTCGTGATACTTTCGAATTTGGTAGGAGCTAATTTCCTATTAAGCTTGTTTGGAAGTGTCAGTACATAGCTAGACTTGCTGATATCTCAACAAATTTATGCTTTGTTTGTGCATCTTTCTTCCGCAGGCATGTATTACAAAATGCAATTACATTCTCAAAAGAAACCTACGTTGTATAATACCCAAAAAGAAAAAAGGGGAAAAAAAAAGAAAGCACTTACATTGGGGAAAATAAAAAGAAAAGAAAAGAAAAGAAAAAAAAAAAGAAACAAAGGCCCGCAGGTAGAAGTAGAAGAAAGATTTGATTCAAAAACAGCCTTCAAATTATCAATCTTATTCTTTCTCACTCGTTCCATCGGTGTTTACAGTTCTTGTTAGCGCACATGTAGAATATTGTCATGGGCTCATCAGCTGATCGAGTCTGAAGCTCGTGGTAAACGGCCTTTCCATGTTTGCAAGCAGGGCATGTCACTGCCAACGAAAAGAGGAAGCATTGAGTGAAAGAAATAATAATAGTAAACGAAGAAATGGGGAAAAAAGAAAAGGGAAAACCTTCAGTTTGGGGGCCTTCCATCATGGCATCTTGAGTGAAAATTGGTTGTATTTCTTTCTTGGAAAGAGGTTGCTTTCTTTTTATTTTAACCTGGATATTTATTTAAAAAAAAAAGGCTCACAAATGTGATGAATCTCGAGCGCATTTCGGAATTGTGATCGCCAAAAAAAAAAAAAAAGGAGCTGTAAATGCATATTACTCACTCTGCTCTCCATGTTACAGACGTAGGGACATGCAGGACAGGAGAATCTAGAGGGACGGTCCATGTGCGGCAACTCGTATTGCAACATCGTGCCACACGTCGGACAAAATTCCATTTTCTTTTGTCAAGCTCTGCAGCGGCGATAATGTTACGGATCAACGATTTACACCCGTTACAATTTATTATAAGAATCGCCATCGCTATCAACATCGAATCATAATTGAGAATTAGGTTTCATACGTACCGCGATTTAGCAATGCAGCGAGATGGGACTCTGGGTATGTCTGGACAAAACCCTAACTTCAGTTTCTTTCACTTTCAATACCCGTTCAGGAAGCGTGCAAGATTTATATGGTATTGGTTCCTGAGGCCCCTTATCTTTATTGATTTTCAATTTTAGGCCCCACTAACTATGTTTTCTAACTTGCACCCGTTTGTTTAATCACATTTGCGCGTGATTCCTTTCTCTTGCTGTTTGCGCTAGGGATGGCAATTCAAACAGATTTTCGAACTCGTACCCCAGATCAAAATTAAATCTAGATTCAGATATCTTTTCATCAACCCGCATATGTATAGGTCCAAATGCGGATTTAGGTGAACCCGTATATCCGGAACCCGGACCTGGATATTATTAATTTAACATTAATTTTTTAAAATTATTTGTAATATAAATAAAAAAAATCAGCCCAAGTGGTGCCCTAACCGCCTAGCGTGCTCGCTTGTTCACAGCCGCAATGCCATTTCCTCTCTCAATCTCTCTTCACTCCTCTTCAAATCAGATCATCATCGTCATCTGCATGATGGTCGGATGACTCAAGGGAGGTGACAGCGGCATTTGGATGGCATCACTGGCGGCCAAAGAGGCAGCGGTGGTTTGGCGGCTGTTGTGGGTCAAAAGCCTAGAGTTTGGGTCAATACAAGGGTCAATGCGACTGATTCAGGGCTTGCCGTCACCGGGGAAGGTCGCCGGCGAGGAGGAATAAATCCTGGTGGGTACAAGTGGCTGCCCATTCATTACCTCTTTTCTTCTGATTCTGCTTGACTGCACGGGAAGACCAGACTTCGATTTCCTTCCCTGGCGAGGAGGGGAGACTCCAGCAGTAATGGAACACCACCGCTAGCCGCCGGTGCAGCCATGGGCAGCTGGTCAAAGTGCAAGGTTTCTTCAGGGGTAATAATTAATTTCTTTATTTTTCATATTTATGCTGTATTTTGCTTCAACTTTACTACTTATCGTTTATTTAGTTTTGCAATATTGTTTGTTGTTGGCTGTTGCTATTAATTGATAAGTCAATGCTGGAAACGTGATTATTTTGATTCAAACACGAAGAAGCAACAACAATGATAATTGGACTTTTTTAGTTTTGAGGCAAGAAACAAACGAACTCCATGTAATGGACTTGTATTTGATTTGTTTAGAATCTGGATTTTTTTTTCTAGTTAATTTCTTCAGTTGATTTCTTCTTTTTTTTTTTTTTTGGTTTGGTTGAATGCATCAATCCCGGTTTAAAACCCGCAATCTGGAAACCTGAATTTTTCTGGATTGAACCCGTATCTGACCCGGATGAAAAAACCGAGTTAATATCCGGATCCGATATAAAAAAATTTACATCCGAGTTGGGAACCGACAATACTAAACCCGAACCCGGACTCGAATTTTACAATCCCTAATTTGCGCTGACTTGAGTGCAAATTCAATTATTTTAGGTATAGGCAAACGAATTCTTAAAAGATAAAATATAAAAAGGTGGTTTTACTTGCTACTTTTAATACTTGGAGGAGTTACATTGGATTATAATTGAAAAAAAATTAAAAAAAAAAACCTTCTCTTAGATCATCATTCATCAACAGTAATATTAATCTTGTGATTAGACCATATCTTAATATATAGTTGGTGCATCATCATACCTAATAATGCTGCTATTAATTAGTCCTCGAATTAGATTCCTGCACGAAAATTCTTCCTTGAAAACTTTCAATTTTTGTCGTTTTGGCAAAGAGATTTGATGGTAAAGGGAATAATAATAATAATAATAGTAATAATAATAATAATAAGGATTTTGTTATCTTACGTAGGCCTGAAATAAGTAAAGTATTATGTGAGATCTGCAGTACTGTATTTGTTATAAGTGTACCTTACTACAAGCAGTAAGGTAGCCGTTCCTTAATAATAATAATAATATGATTTAAATGGTAATTTAATTCATCAAAAACTTGTGGAAGATTGGTCAGCGTTCGATGACCAAACGAAATAATGCTCTGAGACTTTGCATTCCTTTGAGTGAAATAGAAAACACAGAAGACCACGGTGGATAAATAAAACAAACAATGCCCTTATACATAATAATACGTACTGATGATTGTCTTATAATTTATTGGAAGTTTGTTTGCATAGAATTTTATAATCTTGGTTGTTACTTTTTTAAAACAATATTATTTTGTAGTAGGCAGTCTTGATGGCCAATCCCATCCTTATCAGCCCCATTTGTTTACGCCATTTCTATCATCACAGTTTGGAATCTTCACTCAATCATCCATCTACGCTTTAATTCTGTTTGACTATTGGAATATTTCTCAATTGTTAAACCAACAATTAATGTTTAGATAACGTTGGGTGTTTAGATGAGATTAATTAGAATTAATTCTGATCGGCATTGATGAGCTTATAATTGAAATTGACCTTGAATGGCGGATAATTTGATCGGGCCACGGCTGTACAGCTGCTACAAGTGCCGGAATCTCGTTTCGTGTCATGAGGACATTGTTTCAAAAGGATTTCAGGTGAGTCACCGTATTCTGGTTTCGACGGGGTTGATTTGAGTGTATCATATATATCTTTATATTTTCTCTAAAATTGATAATTATTTTCATTTTGTTGCAGAATTAAATTTAATACTGTCGTGCAGGCAAGCAGGGGCCGAGCGTTTCTGTTTAGTCACGCAATGAACATAGTCGAAGGGCCTAAAGAGGATCGTCATCTTCTCACTGGTCTGCATACTGTTGCCGATGTGTATTGCTCTGATTGCGGAGAATTGTTGGGCTGGAAATACGAACGAGCTTTTGAGGAATCCCAGAAGTATAAAGAGGGCAAAATCGTGCTTGAAAAGTTCAAGATTGCCAAGGAGAATTGGTAGCCAATTCCTGTGATCTTCATGTGTGATGCATGTTGTACATTAATTAATTTAGTTATCCAAGTTCTTTTCAAATAAAATTATTTTTCAAGTTTTGCACTTTCATACTGCGGATTAAACTCTTAAGGGTGCTTTTATTTTTTAAATTGGGAAGTCAAAATTTAAAATTAGTATCATGAACGGCTTTTATTTTACAAAATAGAAACTGAATGAAATTAGAATCATAGGATTCACTCGAATTTGAGAATGGGGAATGAGAAATTAATTTTCTAATTGGCGTGAGAATCATTAATTCCTAATGGGCGTGAGAATTAATCTCACATTTCTTAAAGTTAGAGTTGGTAAAATTTAACACGATCCAATTATTCGATAAGAACACGACACGAGTAAACGGGTATGGGTCATCGAATTTAACACTATTATTAAATTCGTTAAGTCTGAGTTGATACAATTTTTTCATATTGATTTAAGGTTAAAGTTCTTAACTCATTTAACAGATCAATAATATAATTATATTTTCTAAAATA
This sequence comes from Aegle marmelos, assembly GCA_030449875.1. NCBI lineage: Eukaryota > Viridiplantae > Streptophyta > Magnoliopsida > Sapindales > Rutaceae > Aegle > Aegle marmelos. The sequence continues at coordinate 3,170,562 of JASUUL010000115.1, forward strand.
ATTTACAGATGCTTATTATCAAAATTCAAATATCTTTCTTTTATTTTTATTTTTTAAAATAATGAATATAAATATAGTGTTTTACATATAAAACTTTATATACATTTAAAATTTCATAATTCTGTAAAATATCAGTAAACGCATATTTTATAATATCGATATATAATATTATTTATATATATATAATTAAAATTTTAATAATGTAAATATGTGACATGTGGTGGTGGAGCGTCGTATCTTAATAAGAGATAAACGAAAACGTGAAGGGCACGCAAAGGAATGCAGTTGCGCGATGGGGGTTCTGCAACGAAGACAGGTTGAATGGTGGTGTAGCAATGCTTTAATACTGCAGGAGGCTCGAATAACGTATAATGAGGAGTATAGACATAGCCTTTAATTATTAGTAGCCCAAAGTGACAACCCCTCTCTGTTTTTTAAACAAATTATTAAATAATAAAAAAAAACTCTCAGATAAATAAGTTAGCCAAGGGCATGCGAACGCGAGGGTACGATGGGATGGCAACAAGCCAAGTATTCTGCAGAGGGATGCTAATACGCGCATCCGTACCCGTTTGTGGAGTTGGATGGATATAGGTTGGGGATCCCCAAATAAAAATTATTGATTGCCGACGCCTTCCCTTATCCCCTATATCTCCTTTTATTTTTCGATAACTTCATATATTTAAAAATGAAAAAGACGATACCTTAATTATTTAGCTCTAGGTAAACATGCAACACTTTATCCTGAAGTATTTAAAAAAAGATCAATGTGGATTTTAGGTTAATATTAATCATAATTTAGTGATTGTTAAGTTCAATTCTAATTGATGTATTGTTAAATATTAAGATAAAAAATAAAAATTATTATTTTGACATTTCATTGTCCATCCTTGGCTCCTTTCAAATGACTTTAATATGAATATTATTCAATTGTTACTTGTTTCCAATTACAATAAGATCTTGGATGGTCTAGTAAATGTACGGTCCATTAAACCACTAAAATCTGCAAATAAATGTTTAGAACAATATCACAATAAATAGCTGACTACTAAGATACTAAGTGCTGATATGTTTATATTCTACGGTTTTAATTTTTTTTTTACTTTAATACCTATTTAATTTAACAGTTAATTTAACTTTTAAAATATTTTAAAAATAAATAACCAATCGTCAAATGAATTGAATGAGTGGCTACAGATGTTAATGTTACCTACTTTGTATTCGACCCGTACAATCAACGGATTTAGAAATTGTGCCCATACCTAATTTTTTTTTAATAGAATAAAAATAAAATCAGACGCACTACTCGACTTCATTTAAGGGGCATCCACACCGATGCGGCCCATTTGAGTTATGAGGGGCCCTGCGGCGGGAACTTTTGGGTCATCCCTCATAGCAGTAGAGTGGTCACACTGACAACCCCAATCGATTGATGTGAAAAAGGAACAAGCCCTCTACCTCATCAAACAATGATGCGAGGCCCATTATTGGCACAACCACCGCCACACGGTGGGCTCCGCTCGACGAAGGAAAGAAAAATAAAGAGTAATAATTTGTTTTGTTTACGGAGCAGGTCAATTGCCGTGACGCAGCTCCGTATCTTCCTATTCTTAAAGTCTCACGTGCCAACACCGGGCCCATAATTCCTAATTTATTTGCCCGTCCTTTTCATTTTCTATGGAAATTGATTAACACTAGGCCCATAATTTCTTTCATCAATGTAACAGTGACATGTACAGAATGCGCCGATTAATATTTAATAGCAAGTAGTATGTACGACAAGTCCTCTAGGCGCGGCAATCAATTCAAAAGTTAAAAACTTTCTAGTAATAGGCCATAATTGATAAGTAATCTCGAAAATTAACAACTTAAATATTTAATACTGAGCTGAGCTGTACGGATAGGGTTGAATATATATTTATAATCCGTTGGGCTATGAAGCATCGTCAGTATTAGCTAAACGGGGTGAAGTAAAAACATGCATGGACGTCGCATGTGTTTGGTAACTAAGGGTCCATGCATCATCATCCAGGTAAAGGAAGAAAGCTACCCTCAGGGGCCTGAGGGCAGGACCTAAAGCTGAGGGGCTGGCTTGCCGTTCTGGCCCTGATCTCTGTCTGATTATATTTTTATATTGTAAAATAATTAGTATTAACAATACAATAAATGGACGCGGATAATGAATGATTCGACCGAAAAAAATAAGAAAGAATCCAAAACGTGACAGCAAGGAAAGGAAGCTTCACAGAAGCTCAACTCTGGACAATTTCAGCAACTCCTTGCAACTCCTATCAAGAAGATTACGTACACGTCCCACTCTTTAGACTCTCTCTTCCATTCGAACCTTCCTCGAAACTCCAAACCCTTTAATCCGAATATAATTTAAACACATTCACACTCGATTACTCGAACAAAGAACACATTATGCAGTGCTGGCATCTCCACGGACACACGTCATTTCAAGAATCATGGATCATACATTTGTGTTCTCTTTAATGGACCCAGCCGTCCAAACCGTTTTGGAACGACCTAGCAGTGTAATTATTGGACGGCTGAGATCAAGATAAAACCAGAGGACTGAAAACTGGCACAACGGGGAGAACTGATTATATTGCTTGAAAAGCGTGGATGCTTTTCCCTAATTAAGCTTATAATTAATTAATTAACTAATTAATTGTCCAAGGCCTTGGGCTTCTGTAACTCCTATATATGTGTGTTTGTGCGTGTCTGTGTTTTATGTGCACACAAATCCCATTAGTTGAAAACGGAAACTCAGTTGACATAAAAAACAAGGAATATGGAAAAAAGTAGGACAGCAAGAGAAACAACGAGCACGGGAAGTGAGTACGAGGATTTGTTGCCTGTGATGGCTGAGAAGCTTGATGTGGAGAGCTTTGTGTCGGAGTTGTGCGGAGGGTTTCGGCTTCTAGCGGACAGGGAGAGTGGGCTGATAACGCCGGGGAGTTTGAGGCAAAATTCGGCACATCTGGGGATGGGCATGGATGGGATGACCAAAGAAGAGGCTGAGGCTATGGTTAAAGAAGGTGATCTTGACGGTGATGGAGCTCTCAATGAGACTGAATTTTGCATTCTGATGGTCAGACTCAGCCCTGGCATGATGCAGGATGCTGAGGCCTGGCTCCAGAAGGCTCTTGATCATCAACAACAATAAAGTTTCTGCTTCTTTGTTTTGATTAATCATCGTATTATTTGGTTAGTGTCATCACCTGTTGGCGTCTGTTTTCCTTCTGGTTAAAACCATGTTTTGTAAGGACAAATCCGATTATCAGTAATATGGAAATGATTATCAAAAACTGTTCAAGTCTAGTATCCAAATTCTAGGCAAGTCTTTTGTCTGCCATCCGCACTAATCTATTCATCCGATGTAAACTTAACCCTGCTCAGGCGAACTCGATTCACAGCGTACTCCCCTTCCATCTTCCACGCTTGTTGGATATTTTTGCTAGACTCAGAAAAATTATGATCTTTGTATATCTATTATATAGGATCCATTCACAATTTTTCTTTTGTTGTCTGCAGCAAACACCGACTTATCAGATTTTATAATCTTTAATCCACGTTTACTTGGAAAAAATGAAAAGAAAGCAGCAATGGAAGACAAAACAAGGGGCCAAAAAATCAACCTCGAGTTTATTTTTTAATTTCATACAAAAGTCATATCTTTTTCTCTTGTTTCTCTCTCATTTCCTTCTTTTAAGTTAGTGCTTCAAACCAAAACGTGCAAGCCGCTAGCCCTTAACTGGAATCTTCTACCACCTCAAGAGAGACCCATCTTCCACCCCTCAAAGAAGAGAAAAGAGCGGAGAGGGGAACACAGGTCATCTGTTTCTATGATATTAATGGACCTCTCAGATTATGAATTCATTCGTTCATTCAATACGCCCCAACACACAAGACAGGATTATGTAGCATTACTTTTTAAAAATTAAACTTTCGAAACAACCCGCAAATTACAATGTCGGTAAGTCAACTGCTAAAACGTCCATCAGATTTAGAATTTCTATTGTTCACACTGAAGATTACCCACCCCATTAGCCTGAAGCATTCCGTTCAAACAAAAGACACGATGATAAGGCCCAAATATCGTTTTGATCACAAATACTGGGAATCCATAACCAACCATACAGGCACAACCAAGAACTGTACCTCCAGTTTTAAATTTCTATTTATACAGAGTACATCTAAAACTGCTAAAAAGCCACAAAATGACATGTACTCTTTGAGTTGAGCCAGCTTCTTCCCTGCAAGCATATGATGCTTCAAGTTCTTGACCTTCTAACCGGTGATCGGCTGTTAAGAGAAATTGGGACAAGGAAAACATGATTACTATATGTGTGAAAGAATACATATCAACACGAGCAACAAAGCTCACACACTTGACTGCTAACAAGCTAGTGAAACTACCTGCGGTATCTACCAAAGTTGGGACTCCTGTGCCTTCCATAATCAGGACTCCTTCGCCGGTCATACACTGGGCCATTATACCGATCATAAGCTGGACTGCGATCTCGACCATAATCAGGACTTGGACGCCTGCGATAAGCAGGACTCGGCGACCTCCCATATGGACTATGCCTGCCATAACCACCTCTTCTAGGACTGTCATACCTGTCATCCCTCTCACTATCATCCTTTAGAGCATACTCCACAGAAATAACTCTGTCCAACAACTTGCTGCAGAGTACAAAGCGGTTTGTTAGGAGCCAAAATTATAATCACAATATGCAGCATTAAGTAATGGGGATGTTACAACCTTCTATCTGTAGACTCAAGGGCCTTGGTTGCTTCTTCTTGTGTTTCAAACTGCACGAATGCAAAATTGCGCCGAATCCGGACATGAAGGACATTTCCATAAGGTTCGAAATGCCTTTTAATATCCCGTTCCCTCATTCGAATTGGATCAAAGTTGATAACAAACAAAGTTTTTGTCGGCCGCTGATTTGCCATTGACCTCGACCCATCACGATGCCTACCACGTTCCCCCTAATTTTTTTTTTTTTTTATAGAAAAAAGATATGTCATCATCTTTAGTATTCTCTTATTTATTACCTACATCTACTTTTAGGCAGAATACCCTCACCCATTTTTACTAAGAAACTGAAAGTGAAAGAAACCTCAGAAACGGAAGAAAGAGATGTAGAAACAGAAAAAAACTTCCAGGAAAGGGGGGGGGGGGAGACTAATCAACAACGAGAGGTATCCGCAAAGAAGATCCTTTAGTAGTAAAATATGAGTTATATAGTGTCAAAATTTGCCATGTAATAATAAAATATGAGTTAAAGAGTATCAAAATTTGCCATGTAATAATAAAATATGAGTTAAAGAGTATCAAAATTTGTCATGTAATAATATAATATGAGTTATAGAGTGTCAAAATTTCCAAACGAAAAAAAAAAAGAAAGAAAAACTATAGCAAAGTTTCAATTAACACAAACACAAGAGTACAGAAACAAAAAAAAACGGAGTCACCCTATAACTAGAAATCATCCAAACATACCCTTGCCCACTCCACAGACAGCCTGCGTCTATCATAACCAAATGGTATATTGTCAAGCCCTCGGATGGCATCAGCAGCATCACGATCATCCTCAAAATAAACAAAAGCAAACCCTGTAATAGCATGAGCAAATCAGATATGGAAATAATGATTCAAGACATTTGTTATATCCAGACAACCTTCAGTACATCAGCCAAACAGGGTTTCTTTCCCTGAGGTAAACTTTAAAAAAAAAAAAATATTTACGACACCTGCATAATGAAGGCTGATGCACATAAGATGTAGAAGCGTTGCATGATGAACTAAATCAAGATGATGGCCTATTAAAGAACTAAAATCCAAAGATTCAGGTCTGAGACGTCATTGCTAAGCATGCTTCAGCATTCAGACAGCACGTGTTCAGTAATGGAAGGCATGGCATGAATGAATTGATTGATCCTCCTATAGTGGATGGTAGAAGCATGAATAATAATTTCATTGCTCCCCACCACGAACATTCTTGTGGAATGTAAGACTTTGGCGGTGAGGTGGGTGAGTGACAGATGATTGTGTGAAGAGAATGCAGGATGATGCCATCTGTGAATGGAAGTGAAGAAGAGAGGCGGGCAGGAAAGTTTCCATTGCAATAAGAGTTATTTGCGGAGTAGTTGGCGAGCCCAGAAAAAGCTCACTTTCCATTAGTTGAAGTTCCTGCGTCAAAACAAACACTTAATACGGAGGCTTTCTCCAAAGAAATTGAAAATTTGAGGTTCCCATTTTAATTTCTGTCCGGATACCGTAGCTGGATATAACTACTGCAAATGTAGAAAGGATATCCAAGTCATGTAAATGCCCTTATGTTTTTTAAACTTAACATATCAGAAACCTGCACTGGAAACTCATGATAACTGTCTTATGTCCATGTATTAAACATCATGAGGTTTATGCAGTGGGCCATTATATGTCAATAGGGCAATTATCAGAAAAGCAAATATCCCCCTAATACCAACTACAGAAAACTTTACAAGAGCGTATTCTTAAAGACAAAGGGAAGGAGGGGTGGGAGGCTCTCAACCGGTGGATCCACATACTTGACTGAAAAAGACGAAAAAAAAAAAGAAAAAAGAAGTAATATGCAAACTAACTATAATCTCCCACGTCCCAACAATATGGAAAGAAAAGGTAATTAATACAACAGACACTCTTCTAATAGAAGGGAGGACACCACTTCACTACTTGACTAGAAACCCATCATTAATTAACAATTCCAACAGTAATAACAGAAAAATTAAAATCAGTCAAGGTAACCCAGAATCTTAAACAAGAAACACTGCCAGTTAGTAGGCATTAATCCAATCAATAAACAAAAGATATCCATCAGCTTCTCCTCAAGAGCCGTGCCGGAGATTTCACTCCCAAATTAAGTTAGAACAGTATCTAAAGCGGGAAAATAAATTAGCTCCAAGAGGCATAGCGCACTACTCGAAGCAATAACCATAAATATGGCATCAGTGAAACAACATTATAAAAATAATTTCAAAAATAAAAGAATGTAAAGAAAGCCAACAGTTCCATCAATTATCACAAGAAGAACTAAGGTTACCAGATTTCATGTCAACGCGTTCGATTCTTCCGTATTTGGAGAACAAACGTTCCAGCTCCGACTGCCGAGTCTCGTACTCGAAGTTCCCGACGAAAATGGGCCTCGACATCGTACCTTCTCCGATGAGTATGTGAGAAACCTAAAATTCAATATAAATATGGAGACCAAGTACAATTAGATATATGTATATACCAGAACGCAAGCGATTAAATATTATAATGTTTCGTTAGAAGTATAAGGAACGAAAACAAATTACCTTATGAGCTTTGACTCGACAAGATGCAAAACCCTAGGAACAGACTAAGAGAGCGTGTAATTAGGGTAAGACGAAATTTGTTATAAGTAGCCGGCTTATCATTTTATATACCTAAATAAGAACCTAATTACGCTGGCTTGTTTTCAGTGGCCGTACGATCGACAGTGTCGGTTTCGCATCCTTCGTGGCGCGACATTATCCGTTGCATTCTTCGACTAAAAGTTTACGCCCGTTGTTTTATTTGGGCCTTATTGATGGGCTTGAACCATAGACTTCTATTGTTCACATTTTTTTTTTGTTTAAATACTTCAACTAATCTATTTGAGTAGGTCTTTTGACACTCTTTAAAATTTCTTAAAATTTTATTTTTAATTAAAATTAAATTAATGAAAATTCAATCAAACACACAAAGAAGTTATTCTTTTAAAAAATATTTTACACATACCCCATTTCATAATTAATATTTATGGTTATAAACATTTTTTAAAAGTACAAGAATTTGATTTATATCTTTTATAAATAAAAAATTAAAAAAATACTCTTTTACGACAAAATTTTTATGTGACAAGATGGTTAATTTTAATATATAAGTTTATATCTTATAAATAATACTATGGGTATTTTAGGTAATAAAATTAAACGGCTGTTATAAGGATTTTAAAGGAGTTTTAAAGCTTCACTTTTCGGTGCATTTTTTGTCAGAACAACTTAATGGGTTGGCTACAAAAATGTGCTCAACTTTAATGTTAGGACATATTTTGAACTACCCTAACCCCTTAATACAATTCATCAGTCTCACTTCTCAATTAACTATAATTAGTATTTATTTTCAAAATTTCCCTTATTGATCACTTTTTTTAAGAGGGTATGTGTTGATTCTACCATTGCGAGTTGTGGTTTAAAAACCTTAAAGCCACAATTGTTACATATTTGGTAAAAACCTTTAAGTAAATGATAGTTTATCCCACAGTTGTTTGATGATAAATTTATAATATATTGATTAATTTTGTTAAAATTATAATATTAAACCTAATATTCACTACATATAATTTAATTTTTATTTTATAATTATAACTTATTATTATTTTAACATTGTGACTTTTAAACCATGTTACCATACTACCGAATGCATCATGAGTTCACATAGATAAAATGAAGAAAAAACTTTAAGAATTTGATAGTTACTTTTCAAAGCAGCCAAACATTTGATTTGTTAAACCGAGTGGTTTAACTATTTAAATTATTGAGAAATAACATTAAGGTATAACAAATACTATACTCTTAAGACTTTATTATTAAAGAATTACAAAAATCTTATATTTACTATTTTCCGTATAATTGACCACTAACATTATGTTAGTGTAACAGGGGTAAAAATATTTTTATACATAAAATAAAACCAAAGTTATAATTTCATTAAGGAATTTACTAAGTTACAATGATCCTTTCATTAAATATAAAAGGCAAATTGCCATTAAAAATATAGTAAAATTGATATTGACCCAAAAGAAAATATTAATATGCTTTGTATTTAATTTTATATAAATTTATTTATATTATTTATATTTTTTCAAAGCAAGGGGCAAAATTAATAGTTCAATGATCAACTAACAGTCGTTAACGAAAAATAGTGAAATATGAGATTTTATAATATTTTTAATAATAAAATATTATGAAAGAATATTTATTGCATTTATATGTTATTTCTCAATAATTTAAGTGGGTGAAAAGATAATGACCTTGTTATTAATTATGTGAAAGAGAAAGGTGCCACCGAGTCCCACGAACCGGTCAAGGTGGCTAGCCATTATATTTTCTTAATTTCCTCGCGTCACAGATCGCACCACTTCATTTGAAAATTTAAAGGAAGTGAGTTTCATTGAGAATTTAAATAAAATAATGTCATAAGCCGGGGATTTGGAATATTTAAGTTGCAGCCTGGTGGTGGCAATGCAGAGAAGTCTCCTAGAGGCTGGAAACCGGCTTGATCATGAAAACATGTTTTGCTTATTCTGAGTCTCTTGACACGAGTGCTGATATTGAGACCGACTTGCGGACAAAACGACAATTTGGCTCTCGTTTTTGGCTTTCGCTCATTTATTCATCCATGTTCGTTTTAAGCAAAAACAAACAACCAAAAACAAAAGCAAGCCACCCGTGTGCACACACTGTACGTACGCACACCACCGCGATTATTTTGTTATCTCCAACCTTTCCAAATACGGCGCTCACACCAACAGCGAACCGGAACAACAGTCGTCTTACAAAAACACTATCATTTGTCCCTTTTCATCTTCTTTGATTTTGAGCGGTGGTACTAGCTTTGATTTTGCAGGAGCTTGCCATCAATTTCAATTTGGTTGTTTTGGTCCATTTGGTTGGTAAAGTTGAAGAGAAGCTCTTCTGTTGGTAAAATTGAAGCTTGTAGTTTTTTCACGGGTAAATTTTATTGGCTTTCCACTTGTTCGGCTAAAAACGGGAGTCTAATTTGCCATTTTGTCAGGATCTTCGGTCTCTTCTCACTTGCCCACTATGATTTATAGGAATGGCAAGAAAATTCGAATCAGGTCTGTACTTACAAAGATCTGAAAAGATTTGGATATGAAAAAAATGTAGATTTATACATTACAAAATGAAATTGAAGCAAAAATCTAACATCATGCAGATTTGAATCCGCATTATTTTATAATTAAATTATTTATTTAATATGTATAAATATAATTAATTTTATAATCTTTATAGGTTTTTGTTTGATTTATATTATGAAATTTTTATTTCTGAAATAGGTTTGGTTGTCTTTTTTTTTTTATGTTCAGAATCGATTTGAAATTTTTTTGATTCGTTATTTATATTAAATTGATGTTGAATCATTGATTCATGAATCATACTTAGATTTTATTTGATATTATGAAGTAAATTATTAAATTTAAAATTATATCTAAATTATTATTATGTAAATTCAGATATCTAAAAAATTTATTTGTAATATGTGCAGATATAACCAATATTCAGATATACATAGTTTTTTTTATATATAATTTTATAAGTGTATTCAGATATCAAAACTTTAATAAGAGTTCAGGTCTGAATTTTATCATCCCTTTTTTAAAGAGAGTGAGTGCCCCCAGTCCAACCAATAAAACAATTGACATTAACGAGCTAGGGCTTAGGTAACATGTATCCACTAGTGCTTTGTTTATTTGCTAGTTAAATTCAATGACAAATGCCAAGTTACAATTTGATGTAGCTTAGGGAGTTTCATTTATCAATTGATAATTGAAAGGTAAAAAAAATCATAATGAATTAGAATAGAAAATTATTATCGGTGGTGAATTTACACATAAGTTACATTGGGTAGCCCGGTCTTGAATAGAAAAAAAAATCATTTATATCTCTTATATTTTCATTAATTTTATATAATAATATAATTTTTATTTTGTTTTCATATATGTCACTAACTTAATTACTTTTATATTATAGTAGAGTTTTTATTTTATTTTCAAATATGTCCTCAATCCAATTATTTTTTTGTAAAATTAGTTATTTATTTTGTATAATGATTAAATTATATATTTATTGAATAGATTGAAACCATTAAGGGTTTAAACTGTTACTATTGCTTTATTTAAAAAATTCTAATTGAAAAAAATTATATCAATCTAATATAAAATTTTCACTACTATTAAAAGTACTTACAAAAACAACATGTAATAGCAATTATCAACATTTTCATAAAATTTTTATGCGAATTTGGACATTTTATTTATTAATTATAACAATTAAGAAGATATGTTAGAAAATAAAATTTGAATATTTTGAAGAGTTTTTTTATAGAAGAATCGTCACAATCTAATTCTTTAAAGAGAATCAAAATGCCTAAGAAATAACAACACTCAAGTACTTTTTTATTGGATGAGTTTAATTTATTATTAAAATTTATTATTAATATTAAATTTATAATTTAAAAAGATGAATAAATTTTTTTGTTGTTTAATTTATTTAAGCTTAATAGTTAAGTACTTGAATTCAAACATTAAAGTTTTACTTGTGAATTTTAATTGATTGTAATTACATGTGTTGATTTAATTTTAGCTTAAAATTTTTAATCGATTTATTAATCCTTATCAAATTATATGTTATTAAAGGTTGTAATATTAGATTCTATAATTAAAAAATAGTGTTTTTCTATTTGAATTTCCTTTTATTTTTTATTTTTTATAACTATTTTTATTTCGAGTACATATTTATAAATATAAAATTCTTTATGTCCCCTTATTTGATATACTTTTTTCTACTTGTGAATTTTTATGATCACTTCAAAATATAACTTTTTTAATTTAGCTTGAGCTAATATAAATTATTGGGTCCCCCACTATTTATTATTGGATTTTATTAGATATTATTAGATAAATTATTGTGTTTAAAATTATATATTATTATGCATCTTTGAATCCCATTAAGTAAATATTATTAACTGTTCACATTCTAGATTTCGATTCCCTAATTCCACAACAAGTAAACATGCCATTAGAGAATTAGGTATGTGGTTAGTTAAAAATAATTCAAGTATCTTTTATTCATGCATTTAAGGTTTAGCAAATACTTTCTTGTACAACCATTTTTTTTAATTCAAATTTTGCCTCTTTATCTTTTAAAAGAGAGATTTTAAAATATTTTTACATACTGTACTCTATTATTGCATACATAACATGCAAACATTTATCTTAAAAAATTATTGTATAATTGATAATCATATTGAATTCTTGTGCATATGTTATAGATGTATTAAAAGGAATAATATAAAAGAAAGTCCTCTAATATCTCTCCCTCTAAAAATAAAAATGAAAGACGCGTCCAAGAACTGCAGCAACAACTATTGCGATAAATTATAAAAAATTGTCTCGTTGACAGATCTTTTCGATTTCTGGCCGGCCCAATCAACAAAAGTAACTTGGTCGAATTCTTGCCAATTTTCTTGTATTGGGTTAAAAGTCAAACCCCAAAGGTCGAATCTGTAAGCGCACCAACGAGCGAGGGCAGTTATTTTTATTTTTATTTAAAAAAAAAAAAACTGCTGACTGAAATGTGTGTATGGAAGAAGATTCAAATATTCCACTCCTAAAAAACAGAGAGGGATCCATACAAGTTCAAAAAAAGTGACCCCTGACCGGTCATAATCTAACAACAATTCTCCATTTTTTTAATTATTTTATGAAATGTGTGTATATTCCGCTCACTTGCTTGGCCCGAGATTAGATTTTGTGGTCATCGAAGAGAATTTTTTTCAGTCTGTTGCTTTGTTACCAAGCCATTAGCCACCACCTTTCTTGTAAGTTGCTCTTCCGTCTTTAAACGTTCTTCCCCCAACACCCCCCTTCTCTGGGTACTCTACTACTCTCGTTCTTGTCTGTCTTTTATAATTAAGTGCAAACTGCAAAGTGAGGGACTTTCGATCTGTTTTGAGAAAAAATTGTAGTTGAAATTTACTGTTATTTTCTAGACGTATCTGGTTTATTCATCCATTGGGTTTGTTGAACCACCCTTACCGTGTTATTTATTTATTTATTTTGTGGGTGGTGGGTAGTTTTGGTGTTAAAGAAAAAGGATTATAATTGTGTTTGTAATTTATGGTTGTAGTCTGTTTTCATTTCTCAAACTACAATTTTCTCATGTGCTGTAAGTTCCTTTTTTTTTTTTTTTTTTCTTTCTGGTATGAAATTATAGCTTTATTTTTATGGTTTTGCTGAATTTTGTTTCACGTGTTTGAACAGTTTTGCAGGAATTTTGTGTTTATTTATTTATTTTCCGTTTGGAGAGATAAATTGAACCCCAAATTTAGAATATGATGGAGGAAAAACCATTTCCTGCTTGGTCATGGTCTGTAGAGCAGTGTTTGAAAGAGTACAATGTGAAACTAGATAAGGGTCTGAGTTCTCGTGAGGTGGAAAAGCGGCGTGAGAGGTACGGATGGAACGAGCTGGACAAGGAGAAGGGGAAACCACTATGGCAGCTCGTGTTAGAACAATTTGACGATACACTTGTGAAGATACTTCTTGTTGCAGCTTTTATATCTTTCATTTTGGCTTATTTTCACAGTAGTGATTCTGGGCAGTCTGGTTTTGAGGACTATGTAGAACCATTGGTGATAGTACTGATTTTGGTTCTTAATGCAATTGTTGGGGTGTGGCAAGAGAGCAATGCTGAAAAGGCTCTTGAAGCCCTCAAAAAAATGCAATGTGAATCCGGGAAGGTTTTGAGAGATGGGTATCTTGTACCTGACTTGCCAGCAATAGATCTTGTTCCTGGGGATATTGTGGAACTGGGGGTTGGGGACAAAGTCCCTGCTGACATGAGAGTTGCCGCATTGAAAACTTCTAGTTTGAGAGTTGAACAGAGTTCATTGACTGGAGAGGCAATGCCTATTTTAAAAAGTGCTAGTCCTGTGTTTTTGGATGACTGCGAGTTGCAAGCCAAAGAAAATATGGTTTTTGCAGGCACAACAGTTGTGAATGGGAAATGTGTTTGTATTGTTATAAACACCGGCATGAACACTGAGATTGGGAAGATACAGAAGCAAATACATGATGCATCTTTGGAAGAGAGTGGCACCCCTTTGAAAAAGAAACTGGATGAATTTGGGAACAGGCTTACTACTGTAATTGGGCTGGTTTGCCTTCTTGTTTGGATTATAAATTATAGAAATTTTCTTTCATGGGATGTGGTCGATGGATGGCCAGCAAATGTCCAATTTTCTTTTGAGAAGTGCACCTATTATTTCAAAATAGCTGTTGCATTGGCCGTAGCTGCAATCCCTGAAGGCCTTCCTGCTGTAATTACAACTTGCTTAGCGCTTGGTACTAGGAAAATGGCACAAAAGAATGCTATTGTTCGGAAACTTCCAAGTGTAGAAACTTTGGGATGCACAACTATGATTTGCTCAGATAAAACTGGGACACTGACTACAAATCAGATGTCTGTGACTGAATTCTTCACTTTGGGTGGCAAAACTACTATTTCCAGAATTTTCCATGTCGAAGGCACAACTTATGATCCTAAAGATGGTGGAATTGTTGATTGGCCATGCTACAATATGGATGCTAACTTGCAAGCAATGGCAAAGATATGTGCTGTTTGTAATGATGCTGGGGTTTATTGTGATGGTCCTCTATTTCGAGCTACAGGCTTGCCCACTGAAGCAGCTTTAAAGGTTTTGGTTGAAAAGATGGGTTTTCCAGATGTTAAAGGAAGGAACAAGATCAGTGATACACAACTTGCTGCAAACTATTTGATTGACCGCAGCACAGTTAGATTAGGTGAGTAGAAAATTTATTTAAGCTTTTCAATTGCAACATGAATTTCTTGATCTCATCCAATAGTATATTCAAATATAGGCTGTTGTGAGTGGTGGACAAAAAGATCGAAGAGGGTTGCCACATTGGAGTTTGATCGCATTCGAAAATCGATGAGTGTTATTGTCCACGAGCCTACTGGGCATAATCAATTACTCGTCAAGGTGACTGCCATATTTTATTAAATTCCAACATCATTGTAAGAGAAGTAGCTATGTAGAAATTAGTATGATAGTATTGCTTTCGCTTTGGTTTTAGTTTTCTGTTGATTAAGCAACAATTAATGAAAACATCAATACATGTGGTTATCTTTTTCTTTTGAGTTTAATACTTGTGAGTATAATCCATTCAGATAGAAAGTTGGTACAAAACCAAATCAAAAGAGACATAACGCATTATATTTTTGCATATGCTAAGGCAGTAAATAAGCAAATGGAAGCTTAGGCTCCAATTTTTTGTTATTTCCTGCAGACACTGCTGGCTGACTTTTACAATTAGCATGAAACAGGATGGCTCTTATATGCCTTATTTAATTGTCTGATTTGCAGGGTGCTGTTGAGAGTTTACTGCAGCGCAGTTCACATGTGCAACTTGCTGATGGATCTGTTGTTCCATTTGATGAACCATGTAGGCAACAAATGCTTTCAAGACATTTGGAGATGAGTTCAAAGGGGTTGCGATGCTTAGGAATGGCATATAAGGATGAGTTGGGAGAATTTTCGGACTACTATTCTGACAGTCATCCAGCTCACAAGAAGTTGCTCGATCCATCATGCTACTACACCATTGAAAGTGATTTGGTCTTTGTAGGGGTTGTTGGTCTAAGAGTAAGTAAATGCCATAGTGCTTATGCTGCACATCAATTAATGTGTATATTAGATTCTTACTGAACACATTCAACAGGACCCTCCTCGTTGTGGAGTTGATAAGGCAATTGATGATTGTCGTGGAGCTGGGATCGAAGTTATGGTGATAACTGGAGACAATAAGTCCACAGCTGAGGCAATGTGTAGGCAAATTAAATTATTTTCTGGAGATGAGGATCTCACGGGGAGAAGTTTTACGGCTAAGGAGTTCATGGCTCTTTCTTCTACGCAACAAATTGAAGCTTTGTCAAAACACGGAGGAAAGCTGTTTTCCCGTGCTGAGCCTAGGCATAAGCAAGAAATTGTGAGGATGCTAAAGGAGATGGGGGAAGTTGTTGCAATGACAGGAGATGGTGTAAATGATGCACCTGCACTGAAATTGGCTGACATTGGAGTTGCTATGGGCATCACTGGAACTGAGGTAATATGAATTTTTAAGCTTTGTTGCATTTATGTGCTAGCCCAAAGGCAGTGAGCAGTGAATATAGAGTTGCCAATAGAACTAATATCTTGCAACAATTGTTTATCTTTTTAAGTAAAACTAAGGGCTTGATTTTCTTCCAACTATGGAAACTCTCCGTGTTTACTGTTTCAGGTTGCAAAAGAAGCTTCAGATATGGTTTTGGCAGATGATAATTTTAGTACCATTGTTTCAGCTGTAGCTGAGGGTCGCTCAATCTATAATAACATGAAAGCTTTTATCAGGTACATCTCTATTATTTCATCTTCTTCCTTTGATTAGTTTATAGATGTCTTATTCAAGTGTTCAAAATCTTCAGGTATATGATATCATCCAATGTTGGAGAGGTAATATCGATATTCTTGGCAGCAGCTCTGGGCATACCAGAATGTATGATACCTGTGCAGCTTCTGTGGGTAAATTTGGTTACTGATGGTCCTCCAGCAACTGCACTTGGTTTCAACCCTGCAGATGTTGATATAATGCGGAAACCACCCCGGAAAATTGACGATGCTCTGATAAATTCATGGGTTCTTCTGCGTTATTTGGTTAGCATTGATCAACATTCTGATTCTTAATCAGAACTTTAGTGGCTTTTGGTTCTTCTGCATTACTTGTGTGTGTAACAATGTTAAAGATATTGTCAACTTTTCAAGATCATGAAGCAAAATGAACTGCAAGATAGTTAATGACGTGTTCCTAAATATAACAAATGAAAAAGCAGAAGCTATCCTCCTGCAAAATATTTAAATAAAACTTAAAAAGATGTGTGTGATTATTAGGCAAGCAGGGTTGTGCTTACTATCTTTCTGTTTTTAATGACAGGTAATTGGTTCTTATGTGGGAATTGCAACTGTAGGCATTTTCGTCTTATGGTATACACAAGGTTCATTTTTGGGTATCAATATTGTAGGTGATGGACATACACTCGTGACTCTTCCTCAGCTCCGCAATTGGGGAGAGTGCTCAACGTGGTCTAATTTTACAGTAGCCCCTTATGCAGTTGGTGGGGGTCGGATGATAACTTTCTCTAACCATTGTGACTATTTTACTGTTGGTAAAGTTAAGGCAATGACTCTTTCACTTTCTGTATTGGTGGTAATTGAGATGTTCAATTCTTTGAATGCACTCTCTGAAGACAACAGTTTGGTTACAATGCCACCTTGGAGGAACCCTTGGCTTTTAGTTGCCATGTCACTCTCATTAGGACTCCATTGCCTCATACTCTATGTTCCATTTTTGGCAGACGTGTTTGGCATTGTTCCTTTGAATCTGAATGAATGGTTTTTGGTCATTCTGGTTTCGGCTCCTGTGATTCTTATTGATGAAGTTCTTAAATTTTTGGGGAGGAGCAGAAGATTAAGTAGGACGAAGGAAAAGACGGCATAAGATAATGGGTTGGAAGAACTTTTAGATGCGACACTGACACTGACACTGACACTGACAGATTAAAACTGAGAGTTTAAATGTTTTTTTAATTTTTAAATTCTTTGATAAATTTGTTTCTTTTTTCTAATGGGGGCCAACTATAAGTGAGATATCTTAGTTTACTGCTCAATTTAGCAGATTACTGTCACTGTTCGATATTCTGTATTTTCTTTTCTTTTTTTTAAAGAAATAATTGTGTTTTATTTTTTCTAGGATTAGTCAAGAATATGAGCAATATAATAGATGGTGTTTATGGATCCACCTCTTACCAGCCGGGTTTTCAGATGTAATATTGTTTGTTGCTACAAATTATTTGTGCCCCGCTTTTAACCTTCTCACTGGTTATTATGTTGCACAAAAAGTGATAAGGAGAGGAAAGAAATGGAAAAGAGGGGAAAAAAAAAAGTCAATTTCATTTTTTTTTTAATTGGACATAAAATTCATCTTGCTTTCTTTGTTTCTTTTCCTTCTCCCTTTCTCCCCTGTCCCCTCTTTATATTTGTGCAAACCACCCAAGATATTGCTCTTGCGGAGCTTACTGAAGTTAACAGTCCATTAGCCTTGTAGGCTGTTTCTTGCTCCTCCTTGGACTTTGAGGCATATCTGCTTCCCAATCTTTTACCTATTCTTTGCCGCGACTAGCCGTCTACTTGTTGTAACATCTGTCCATACTTTCGTCCATAGGATTTTTTTGTTTGTTATCCAACGGTGGGCTAACTAGATGACAAGAGGACAGGCTTGTTACCCCAGGGGTAACATAGTCTTGGCATGTATTTATGTCCTGCTATTATTGAAGGACAAAGTCGGGGTACTTTCACAAAATCACAAAGTATTTCATTAGAAGACTCGTGTTAGCGTACACGCGAATTTAGCAGAGGCTACAACACAAAGAAAGAAAAGGAGATAGGAAAAGAATCCAGCTCTGAAAAAATAAAATTCACTATGAATAACCGTCTATTATTGGGGACATTAACGCAACTTTTCTCCTCTTCCAGTGAAATCAATTACCAATTGGCTTCAATTCAACTGTACAGACAAGATCAAACTTTGCGGCGTCCAAAATGATGGAATCTCACCCATCCAATAACGGTTTTCGTTACCACCAGATGGACACACCGCATGTGTTCTTCCTAAATAAGAAGTCGTTTTGGAAAACAACATTGGTTTTGGCTTTGAAATGAACCACCATCATGTCCTGTGCTAAGATGAAAGGCATGCTCTGCTCAGATTTAGACGTGCAAACTTCATGCTTTTGCACGCGCAAGTCGTCGTCCAATTGTTCGATGATTCTGGGTGCTGCATTTGCGAAGGCATCGAGGAGAGGTACGTCATCATTATCTCGTCAGCGCAAAATATTCTATAAAATTCAATTTGGTTCAACCAACTAAAAGTTATCTAGAAATAAGAAGACTGATCTTGGAGCACATTCAAGTGAGCCAGTACTCTGGCCGAAAGAGACTTCATACTAGTATTGCCTCGTTGTGTTAAGTCGACTAACGGCATCTGAGCAGATTTCCCATACTTCTGTTTAAACTCTGGCAGTCGGAAAATCCTTTCTACAGCATTCAGAGCCTTCTCCTGCAATTTTGGAGAGGGTGAACTAAGGAATCTTACCATACGGTCAATGGCATTTGCATCTTCAAGTACCTTACTGCCATTCTGTAGTCTTTCACCTTCAATTAATGTTAATAATGCATCTAAAGAAGCCTCACAGGCCCCATGATCTGGATCTTCAAGAACCCTCACAAGTGGGCTAACTGCATTAGCCTCCAAAAGGCAATAAGATGATTCAATGCCACATAATCCTCCATGAACCCGGCAGCCAATTTCTGGTGGAGGTGAGAAACACAAGAACCCCTTACGCTTTGGTATTGATCGACTTAGCCTATGGGAATTTTTGGAAAAACGAGCAAGAGATGTGGCCGCATGTTCTTTTGTCAGGGTGGTTCCATACTCTAGTAACCAAACCAACTTGGGAATAACACCAGCTTCAGCTGCTCTCCTTTGCCATTCCAAGTTTGTCGGAGCAGTGAAACGCCGTAAGGCTCCAACAGCACATTCAACTACTTGAAATCTATTTGGATCATTCTGCCTTCCATTTTTCAGAAAATTTAAAATTATCGGAAGTGCACTGGCATCCAGAAGCCACTGAGTGAATTCAGGTACTTCCGGAAGGGTAGAGAGAATTCCCAATACAGAGGCAATCTCTTCCTCATGGTCAGAAGATTGGATGATGGTGACTAATGTCTCAAGGCATTTCTGACCCACATGCTCCCGGATGATTGCTTCATCACCATCATCTACCAAGCAACACAACAACTTCACAGCATTTGTTCTGACATTGTGGTTATCATGCTCACATAGCTGAACTAGAACCGGAATAGCTGAACACTGCCAATTATTAAACCAGTTAATATGGACTTAAATGAAATCCCACAGAAGCTGATTGTATAGAGGAAGTCACACTATGGAGGTATTTGAATAAGGTGTGGGTTGGAAAAAACACAGACTAACATAACATGAAAGAACTCAAAAATTAACTTAAAGAATACAATAAAAACTGTTTTCAGTTTATGTCCACAGGCACTAGCTTTCTTTCAGGACGAGGAAACATAAACAAGTCAGAGCATGCATGTACCCAAACACGCACGCACACAGACACACACACAGACACAGACACAGACACACACACACACACACACACACACACCCCTCTTCTTCCATGAGGATTTACCTGTGTTAATGTGGTCTTGGTACTTCCCGCAGAAGGAGATTGACACAAAGCATTGAAGGTTTGTAAAATTCTTTGTTGCACATTTGGCCCTGTCAAATTAATTAAAGAGAAGAGCATAAAAATATCTTTATCAGATGCCAGCAGCATAACTGGTGTCTGGCTGGACTCTTGATACATGGTTGATACTGCAAGATGCATAATTGCAGTTGCTATCTCTTCACGTAAGCTAGAGGATGATGAGCTGTGATGAAGGAGAAGATCTAGTAATGGAACTACAGCACCTTCTCTTATCATCTGCAATCCATTTTTGGGCACGCTTGAAAGATTCCGAAGAGCTTTAACGGCTGCTTTTTTCATTTGAATGTCACCATGAGAAACCAAGTGAAGAAGTGGACCCAGTACATTTCCTTCGAGCAAAGATGCTTTGTGGTGATCAGTCAACTCCATTTCAGCCAAAGTTTTTGCCATAAGCATTTTAACATTTTCAGATCCTGCACAAATAAATGGAAGAGCGCTATTAGAACATGAGTAAAATCCATTGGCTAGAAAAGAAACCATATAAACCTATTCTTCTAGCAGATAAATTCAAAGTCTAATAACAAACTAATTTGACTCAAAGTCAGAAAAGCTATATTGTAACATCTGAAGTTTTAGAACCTGCAGAAAGCCGTTGAACCAAATGTTTAAAATAATTTGCTTTTGCCATTTGAACCACATTTTGGTCAGAGAATGAGAGGTTCTCCAATAGTTCCTGTGCATCTTTGGAAGCTTGACTGTCATCACTGCTTGACATAGTCACTAAGAGGAGAATGCAGCCCTGAACATTCCCAATCCGGTCTCGTAATGTATTACAAGTGGATAATTCCAAAAGTAATGCAACTGCCACTTTTCTTTCCTCAATACGACGCCCAAGAGATCGAACAATAGATTCAACTGCATTATCAGCATTTGCGAGTCTTTCCTGCAAAATGTCTTCAGCTATCAGGATAAACAAAATTTCATAAAGCAAACTGTAAATTTTTTAACAATTACCATACCCACTTCCCATAGTAAAATTGAAAAACAGAATCTAAATCCGCATGAGGGGTAAATCAACTGCACACATGCAAGGGAAAAAAAAAACTCTGAACAAATATGTCCATAAACATGCAAAATGATAAAGCAACACCTGGTTTTGGAGAAAGTTTTACAATGAGTTGAAAGCTGCCCTCTCCTATCCTACTAAGAACCATAACAGCGAAATAAAATTTGAATAAATGGTAGTTTTAGTTAAGAGTACCTTAGCGTCATTGCTATCTTTTACCAAAATGCGAAGAATGATAAGAGCACGGTTCCTTACATCACGATTTTTGGAACCAAGTAAATGAATAAGATTTGGTATGTAGTTCTCCAATACTACCCATTCCCGGTGCTGGTCTCTCTGTTGACAGAGATCTTGTAGCTGTTCCAAGCAATGAAGCACTTCTTCAACCTCAGTGGACATGAGTTTTGGTCTCATGGAAGCAATTGTAATCATGGTGTTTCTATCCTTCCATTCTTCAATCGATTGCCTCAGGGTTTTATTTGGCCTTAGAATAGATGTGTCTAGAACAGTCATGGTTAGGGGACACGAGTTGTTCCCATCTGAAAACCATTTTTCTATTGCATTTCTCTCAAATGTCTGTCCTGAAGAAGTCTCCACAGGATCCACCATAACATCCCGAGTGATTGGACAATAAAATGATTGGAGAGGTTCCAAAGGCTGGCTACCCAAAGACTTCCGCTTGGAGAAATACTTAATCTCCTTCTCCCTGGGAGATGAAGCCGCATCAGCCCTTTCTAATAAAGCAATAATCTGATCCATTTGTATAGCCTCTGCTTGATCCTTCCTCATCCGGGAATTTTCAATCTCACTCTTGAACTCATCAAATTCCTTCTTCAACGCTGACCTCTCGGTTGAGATACCAACAGCATCTGCTATCAGTGATAGCAAATGATTGGCATAAGAACGATCAACATTCCTTTCCTGTATTCCGGACTCAATTTTCTCCAAAATTTCTTCTTCTGCTATAGCTGCCGTAAATTCAGCCGTCTGCATATTGTCACAGAGCTTCCCAATCTCTTCAATTATATCTGTTGAAAGATCAAGGGAGGCCAGAGGAAGGATCCCTAGTGCCCGGCTGATCTCTCTAGCAGTGTCCTTTAACCGCTTAGCCATTGCCCGGCAATTCATTAAGAGATACACTTTGTTTCTCTTGCTGCACTCTACTGTAAGTTCCTTTGCAGCTTTTATTTCTCGATTGAGAATCTCTATAGCGCCATTTAAGCCATCAGAATGACTGAGATCTCTTTTATTCAGCTCTTTCAGGACTGGGACAATTCCTTCCAAATAAGTTGCAAGTTCCTTAAAACTCTCCTTCTTAATGAGAACATCATTAGAAGCAATCATCACCTCTAGAATGGCCTCTACAATCTGAGAAAGTGCTTCTGAAGCTGGAACAGCTGAAGCACTAGTAACCACATCCAGTGCCATCATATCAAAACAACCCAGCTAAAGCTAGGCAGCAAAACCCTCTCTTTCCATGCCAATAGCAACAAGGCAATTGTCGACTGTCTGATGCATAAATCACCCTTCTAAACTTTCACTTAATATGCCTACATTCAGCTCCAATCTGAAATAAGTCAGCCAGCAATTTGCTTAGAATAATCATGACTCGAGAGTCTAAAAATGAATTCATCCTATAAGCCATAAATTAGTTTCTGAAAATATGGAGGAACAAGAAAAATAAAATTGCCGAATCAAAAGTAAGTCGTATTTTGAGAAGAATTAATAACTTCAATAGATGCGCCTAGTACTGCTAATAGGTCAATTTAGGTGAGATTCCGAATTTCTTGGAAATCAAAACAACAAAATCATTACATTGATAATACATTATCGAGTTGTTCCTAATAAGCAAAAGACTCTGTATCTGATGAATCCAATTCCCAAAAGATAAAGAACTAAATAAAAATAAATCAACTCAGCCGAACCAGATTATTGCTGGGAGTCAGTTTACGAAATAATAATAATAATAAATTTAAAATTCACTTACAACTGCCATCATAGGACTGATACGCATGTTGTAGACAGATGTCAATTTGGTCAAAGTTGAACAAATGAGATCAAGAAACAAGGAGTTTATTTCATCAACGTCCAACTTGAAGAACCAAACTCAAGCTAAGAGGTAAGAGCGAGCAGCAGAGTCAACAAAGTCAACAGAGAAAAAGAGTTAATGCCCCTGAAAATTCCCGATTTGAGCCTTGGAAACTGGGAACAACCCGACTTTCACCAGCAGCCGGACCAAATAGAAGAGACCCAGACAAACAAGCAAACAAGCTCAACTTAATTATGTGAAAATATAATTATATTAAAAAAAAGACTTTTAAAAAAACAAATAAAAGTATTTATTTACGTTTTCTATTTTATTTTATCTGTTGTTTTTCTTCAGCTGTCAGCCGTCTGAAGGCAGTAAAGACTTCAAAACTTTCGTTTACGTCCGCTGTTTTGTTCAAAGGGCAAAGGCTTTCTTTCTTGGTCTCCAGCTTTGACCCTGTAAAAGTAAGACAGAAGCTCTTACCGCGGCCCCCCCGTCCCATCACATGTAGAAGGATAAAAATGTAATAATAATAGCAACCAACGAACCTCTCCTAACTAACCGACTTGCGCGGCAAAGATGAAACGACGGAGTAGATATGTTCTTTTAGTTTATATTATGAAATAATTATAATTACACAAATATTTATCAAAATAATTTTTTTATTTCTGTACTAAATAATTTTTTATTTCTTATTATTCTTATTATTTCATAAGAACTTATGATTAATAATGTATTTATTTATTAATCTTTTATTTTTTATTTGTATGGTGATGAAATTATAAAATGTAATAATAATAGTAACCAGCAAACCTCTCCTAACTAACCGACTTGCGCGGCAAAGATGAAACGACGGAGTAGATATGTTCTTTTAGTTTATATTATGAAATAATTATAATTACACAAATATTTATCAAAATAATTTTTTTATCTCTATACTAAATAATTTTTTATTTCTTATTGTTCCTATTATTTCATAAGAACTTATGATTAATAATGTATTTATTTATTAATCTTTTATTTTATTTGTATGGTGATGAAATTATAAAAGAATAGCTCGTCTTCTTATTCTCTCTCTCTCTCTCTCTCTCTCTCTCTCTCTCTCTCTCTCTCTCTCTCTCTCTATATATATATATATATATATATATATATATATATATTGTGATACTCTTAATCGATAATTTAACACATCAGTGACCCAAGCCTCTAGCCACAAGAGATTATTTTTTATTCTTTTTAAAATATGGTAATATCTCTCTATAATTTTACTCTTAAAAGTATGAATTGAACCATAATTAATATTTATATTTGTACATATATGTTGATAATTTAAAATAACACATCAACGAATTCATACTTTTATTATCATTACTTATGTTGTTATTATTTTCCATTTATTTTTCTACTATTCAATTACTTTATTATATATTTTGTATTCTTGAAATTAAGAAAAAAAATCTATCTTGAAGTGTGAATATTATAATACACAATGAAAGAAAACTAAGAATGCATCCTTCATGGACTGCATATGTATAATGAAGATTTTCTATAAAAATATGTTCTTGAAGAAGTATTTCAAAATTATAATGTTATTCATCAATATCCTGTTAATAAGTGATTCACTATATAAGTATATATTTTACATGTTCTTAAAGAATTGTGCAAATATTATATATTATAACGAGTTTGAAACATATAAAGGTATAATCATACTTGTGCATATTATAATAGTCTGGACTTATAGAGTATAATCACTTGAGTGAAATTTTATTATAAGTGTAATATGTCATTGTCTACTTTACTATGTGATTTTATTAAAATTAAATATTAAATTTATAATCTTCACAAAGTATGTTGATGATATTAAATTGAAAAAACTCTTAAAGAGCTTATGATTTTATTTTCTCCTAAGAATGAAATTCAAGATGAAGGATCTTGAAATAATGATAGATTCCTTTTCAACTTATATATTGAAATTTATCAAATGGAATTATGATATTATATAAATAATGGAAGTGCTTCCTATTAAAAAATTATTCTATTTCAAAGTTCATTGTATATATCTTAGTCCCGAAGAACCATATTTTATTTCAACTTGTGCTTATAAAGGCATTGAAAATTTGCATAATTGCAAATTAAATTATGTTCAACAAAAAGTTAGAATTGTCAAAATATTGTGAAAAACATGTTACACTTTTCCTTGATATAGATGCAAAGGCTTGGTTTTATTCAAGAAGATTGGAAAAAATTATGAAGACATACACATGACAAATATTATTGAATCAAAATGATGGTGTCTCCAATTTATTTTTATTTATTCAAGCTTTTAAAAGATAATGTTGATCCTATAGATTGTTTCACCAAAATATAAAAACAAAATATGATTAATCAATGAAGCACCTATGTCACTTTAAGGGAGAGCAAAGCATATTTACTTAAGGGAGTTGTTAATATAAATGGTTACATTCACTGTCCTCTTTTTCCTTCACTAAGTTTTGTCCCATTGAGTTTTCATAATAAGGTTTTAACGAGGTAGTTTGGATCACTTTAAGATACAGATGAAGATTATACACTTTGTCATTCGCTAGTCCTTTTCTCATAAGATTTTTCATTAATAAAGGTTTTAACAAAATATATTCTTTATGGGATGACATCCAAGACAATTATAATTATGTGGATGTTCATCAAAATAACTTTTTATCTTCTCACTAAATGACTCTTTATATCCTATATTCCAATTATCTTATAAAAATTTATGACTAATAATATATTTATTACTAATTATTTACTTTATTTGTATAATTATAAGATTATAAAAAGAGGACTCATGTCTTTATTAGCAAATGTTGGAAATTAAATAAAATTTCTCTATAAACATTGTGTCTCTCATTTGCTCTCTTTCTCTTGCTATTTCGTTAAATCACTTAATTGATAAGTGATTTAACAATTTCTTTATTATTTATTTATTTATTATTTTATTCTTTTTATTTTTAATTTCAATTACTACCCAAAGCCAAATGCAGGTAATTTATTTGTGCAAAGCCAAGCAGTCAATATTGTTAACAACTAACGTGATACTGTAGATCTGTAATTATTGTTTTTAGTGATGAGGTATTTAATTCATGACTTTGAATTCAGTAATGAGCTTATATTTTTATTAATTTTTTTAAAAAACATATAATTAGTAGTTACTGAATGAAATATAGAACTAGTAAAATTTTAACAATATATAGTTATACATGTGTATGAAATGAAAAATTATAAAAAATTATAACGAGTTCAAAAAAAATTATTGAAAAAAAAATCAACTTTCAGATAATGTGTGTAATCTTCTTTGTATGAATTAATTACGACATCATTCAAATTTCACATTTCATGATGAGGTAATGCCAAAAAGGGGTTTCATGTCTGACAAAATGGAGAAGAGAAAATAACGAATAAAGATTCAACAATTAATGGAGCCAAGCCAACCAAGTGCAGTTTAGGCTCGGGTCACGTTGTAAGTTGAAAATCAAAGTTGGTGACATGATTTTGGGGTTAAAAATTAGAGACCCATAGACAGTTCACACGTGAAATGGCCATTCAGATACGTAAAGTATCAGCCGTTTCCAAGGTGCCTGAGCTTACGCTACGACTTTTCTTTTAAAATTAATAAATTCCGCGGACTGGTTGACTTGTTCCACGTGGAAAATGAGTCACCGGGCCCTGAGAGCTTCAAAATTTTATTTTCAAATCACAGCTGTCGGAAGTGACGCAGACCCACCGAAGGCTCCTGACCCAAACGATCTTTATAGCTTTCGAAGAAAGATTTTAAAAGATCCCTCCGGGCGAGTCTTAGCCTGCTGGTAAAAAGATTCCCAATGATCGCAGAAAAGGAACTGAGGAAGAGTAGTAACTCATGCCAAAGGCAACGGATGAAGAATTTTCGTGTGTACGCGCATGTACATATTGATTTTATAGACCTCAGGTCCGGACCACGTCAGTACTCACTGGGGTCAGCAGCGGGTTGGACGGTGGGTCAATTTCAACCACTAGATTCAAATTCAAGGTTTCCAAGTGATGACACTGTCGCATCTTCTCTCTGCGAAATTAAATAGAGAAAAACTGGTTGGCAGCTCAAACTTCAAACTCATTTTATCAACAAGAAAATAAAAAAGACGTTAAAAAAATTGGTCTTCAGCTGCGAATGTTCTTATTTAGACAAATGCAGGTTGTCCGTCAAATGTTCACTTTGCGGTTTCCGCAATTGGTCATGAGAGCAGTAATAACCGTTTACCTGCAAATTGATGACGATTGACCAACCTACCAGCGAGCTATGAGCCCATCGGAACTATTCTGACCGTAACAACAACAAAAAAACGTTAATAGGAAAATCATGAACAAAAAATTTTTGCTTGTTAAGGTGTGGTCTTATTAAGATGATCCAACGCACATCTTACCAGCTGCTGCATCAACTCTCCGTTTCGTAAATTTTAATATATTCACAAGTACACGAGTCTAGAATATAAGTTAAGAATAATTAAGATAAATTTATTGAAAAATAATCATATATAAACTTTATAAACTCAAACATAAATTTAATTAAATATTTATCTAAATAATTAATAATATATGACAGAATTAGTGAAAAAATTAACATCCAATTAATTATGTGAAATAAAAACAGTAACTATTGAAGTGCATATATAGAAAATTAATTAAATAAAAAGTAACATATATTATTGAACTGCATATCATCCTTAACCCTTGCACAAAAATTTAATTACATATAATTGAATTGGAAATAGAAGAATGGACGAAGTCAGTCATGAAAAATTAATCCAAACGGCTCGCTACGCGGCTGGCTCTTCTCAAGCTCTTTCTTGTTGCTCCACTCAATTGAATCACATTAGGATTTTCATTTCTTTGAAATGCCATGCACGTGCTAACAATAATGGCAATATTGCTTCTCACGTGAGTTTGATGGATCCCGCGTCAATTTGGATTAAAAACTAATAAATTAATTCTTTTAATTCCATGTCCTCTTAATTCTTGGTCGTTTATTTCTGAAGCCTACTCATGCTATAATCTTCTATTTGTCTTCCAATTCCATCCCTTCAAATTCATTTATTCCCCAATGCCCAATTATATTTCCTGTTCAGGAAAAATAAATAAACTAACTAAGAATATAAATAAAAGAGACTAACTAATATATGATTAGAGGGGAAATATATCAACATATTATACCCGCGATCCAGTTCTCTGATCAGCATAAAACAGACATACCTGACTGAGTCTCTTTCCACTTCAAAAACAATTCGGAGCTTGACCTTGTACATATTTCACAATCAAATAACAGAAACAGCAAACTGTTCCGGTCCTTGTTGTTTGATCTAGTCCTCCCTCAAACAGGCCATTAATAATTAAATCACTTCTCAGTCTACTCAAATAATTTGGACCTTAACAGCTAAGTAATTGATCTAAATCAAACTGGACTCAGATTTTGACTCTGCTGTTTGCCAGATGCTCGAACGACAAAGGCAGCTTCAGTTGCATATGATCCATGTAACAGTTACTTGCCAGTGAATTCCAACCTCAACCAAGATAGAAACAGCTAGTTGATCCATGTCTCCTAAGTACCATGAACAATGTGCAACATGCCATGACCAAAGCGTGGACCTTCAGCTAGCAATTGTTTACTAATAATTCATCGAGGGCACGAGCCCCACTATCCAGATTACTAACAATCCTGGTCAAGAGAAAATTCCAAGAATCAGTTTCAACACCCCCACGAGCCATTGCCATCGAAACAACCTTACCGACCTCTTCTTCATTTACTGACTCGTACAGGCCCTCGATCAGCAAAGAAAAAATTGTCTTATTTGGCAAACAACCTTTATCCAGCATTTCATCTAAAATCCTAATCCCCTCCTTGGCATTACCAATCTTACAAAACCCCTTAATCAACATGTTATAAGTAAATGCATTTGGTTCAACCCCTTTCTCCACCATATCGTCCCACAACCTCCCTGCCTCAGTTAACTCTCCCCTCTCACACATTCCTGCAATCAGCGTATTATAAGTTAACAAACTAGGAATGGAACCTCTCTCAAACTCATCAAACAACTTCTTGGCTTCCCAAATCTTCCCTTCTTTACAAAGCCAATGAATAATTGTGCTGGAAATGGCATTATCTGGCATACAATTCTTCCTCAAAAGCCTTTTCCACAACTCACAAGCATCCTCAACCTTGCCTTCCTCACACAACAAATCAATAACTTTACAACTAAGAGCTGAACTGGGTACGTACTTTCTCTGAAGCATATTATCAAGCAAGTTACGTGCTTCACCTGATTTTTTCCACTTGCAAAAGGCTTCGATCATAACCCCATAAGTAACTTCATTAGCCTCAACGCCGTTATCCTCCATCTCATCCATTACCTTGACAGCGTCAGTTAATCTCCCTAGCTTAATATACCCATCCATTAGAACCGTATACGTCGTCGCATCAGGAACCCAACCACGATCCAAAATATCGCCAAAAACTCTCTTAGCATTCTCAATATCTCCTCTCCAAACATACCCACCTAAAATTGTCGTATGCGTCACCAAATTAGGCACCATTCCCATTGATGGCATTTCATCTAAAACCCTAATCGCACCCTCCACGTCATCGTTCTTACAAAGTGCTTTAATAAGAATGTTACAAGTGAACACATTTGGGACGACCTTAAACTTGGGTTTGGAGTTCTTGAATATCAAATGAACCAAATCATACCTCTTGTTTTGCACTAAAGCGTTTAACAGAGTATTCAACGACCGTACAGAACGTTGCACGTTAAATTTTTCAATGCGCAAAAATGTCTTGACAGCTAATTCAGGGCGACCGGCAAGACCGTAGTTACGAATGACGCTAATGAATAAATTTTCGCCGCATTTGATTTCCGGGTTTTGTTTTAGCTCAGTGAGGAGAGATTCGACCGCACCGAAAGCGCGAGCGCGAGCGAGTTTGTGGATGATGGAGTGGTAGGTATCGTAATTATGGGAAAAGTTGGGGTGGAATTTTCCGGCGTAGTGGAATATTTGGAGGGCAAGATCGAGATTTTGCTGACGGACGATCATGGAGACAAGGCGTTTTGGGTAGAGGCGTTGGGGCCAGGGTTTGATGGGAGGTGTGACTGTGATGGTCGAGAGAGAACATCGTGCGGCTCCGATTGATTGGAGAAGGGAACTTGAGGCTGTGAACTTCTGGTGGAGATGACGGAGCATCGCAACTCAACTGAACTGAACTCCAACCCAAGAGAAGCAGTTGGTCTTGGTCCTTTTGGACTCGGAGTGTAGCATGAAGGCTTTTGCATTTCCTTTTTTTTTTTTTTTTCGGTTGTTTGGTAACGACCAAATCATCTGTTTGAAAAGCCCAGTTGATTATTTTATGCGCAAAAATCGTTTATTCATGGCCTTAAATTTTTAGACAATTTATTTATTTTTATCTCTCATGAGATGTATTCCAGAGTATTTTTAAAAAATTATATAAATTTTATTTTTTAATATATTTATTTATTTAAAAAATAAAAAAATAAAAAATATTATTTTTAAAAATTCTTTAATTAAAAATAAATTAATATTATTTTAATAATTAAAATATTTTTTAATAAAAAATAATAATATATAAATTAAAAAATGAGAAAATAATTTTAAAAAATAAAATATTTTTTATTTAAAAAATTTAATTAAAATATTTTTAAAAATTTAAATATTAATATGTAATTTTTTTAAATAAATTTTTTAATAAATAATAATAATATATAAATTAAAGAGTGAGAAAATAATTTTAAAGAATAAAATATTTTTTATTTAAAAAATTTAATTAAAATATTTTTAAAATTTTAAATATTAATATGTAATTTTTTAAAATAAATAATAAAAAATTTTATTTAAAAATTTTCCCAGTGTTGCTTTTATAGTATTAATCAGCGCATCCAAGGGTTTTAGTAACAATTTGATATTTAAAAAAAAAAAAAAAACACAACACTAATTGTAATTGATAAGACTGTAAAGGAAACATTGTTGAGATTACGACGAACTTTAGTCATACAGCAACTTAACCGTTGCACAGCTTTTTAAATTGCAACGAACATGATTAAGGTTAGGATAGCACTCCCTCGCAAATCAAATTTCTAATCTTGACTTGTGCGGCCCCAGAAAGGATTTGCACTCCCTTAGCAATACGAAAGAGTTGATTCTCCTCCATCTTCTTCGCGGACGAAACAAACACAACTCGAGTCCCAATCAAGTCGTCATAAATCCTCTGGAATTCCTCCAAAACCTCACTCAGAATGGCCACCTTATTTCTCTCAATCAGCATCCTCAGAAGACCCGCCAAATACCTATTAACTTTCCCACTACTCAACAACAGTTCCTTCACTATTTGCCCCTTGTCTTTATCACCCACAAAAGGGTCAGCGCAGACAGCTTGAATTTGCTCATTCTTGAGCAACCTTGATAACTTCAGGACGTCCTTTTGCACAGCTTCAAGTGAACCGTGGCATAGAGCTTTGTCTAGAAGGGCTGCAGCGTAGCCGCTGGCAGGCTTCTGATGGCTATTTGGAGAAGCTGACTTGGGAGTTGAGGTTCCGGAGGAGGAAGTTAACGATGGATAGCGATTAGAGAAGCTCCTGCGGGTGAAAGAAGCCGCAGTTTTGTTGGGTCTGGTTGGGCTGAGGTGGGACTGGCGTGGAAGAAACTGATGACGAGATTGGGATGTGTTTGGGGGAGCTTTGAAGTTACATAATTCTCGAGGTGTTGAGTGAAGAGCTGCAAATTTGAAGGTGGAAACAGAGCTTGAAAGAGTGTCCATGGACACAAAATTTCGGACAGAAGAAACCAAACCTTTGCCCGTTGGCCTTGGGTTGAGCGGAGACGAAAGAAATCTAATGTCATTTTGTTCTTCTTCTTCTTCTTGTAAGCAAAATCAGATGTGGATGAGTTTCAGCCACAGATGTTTACTTTCCGCCGGATGAGGCCCAAGGCCCAGAATGTTTTGGCGTGGGTCGTATTGGGACTTGGACGGTGGAGGCAGGCTGCAAATCATCACATCCTGACCGGTCATTGAAGGGGCCTTCGAAGCCTGAAAATCACATGCGATGTGTATTTGTTTTCTGTACCCGCTGTATGTACTATAATCATTTTAGTGAACCAATCCTGCATCAAGTTACTTGTAAATCAGTGAATAAAAGTTGGATAATGTTCAAGACATTGATGATGACATTATTGTTTTCACTACTTAACTGTGACGAATATTTTCATTCAACGAAAATTATCGGAAAAAGTAGGCGGTAATTGTTCAACGACAAAACCAGCTCCCTTAAAAGGAATGACAATTTGCAATTTTATGAAACTATTTTCTTTTAGCAATTATGTGGAACCGCTGGAAAGGACAAGTATTGTGGCAATTTTCTTCCAGCGAGTGGGAGGCCCCACCTAATAACTGAACCAGTATTTTGTCGGTGCAAGCATTAGTCTGTTCCATGAAATTTTTTTCTTTAAAAATAAATAAATGAATCAAGTCTAAAACAAAAAAATTGAACGTCCATGAGTTCAGAATATTGTTTGGCTGAGTTTTGATCCTACTTACTTACCCTGAACCCCTTCGCAGCCAACCCCAGCCATGCTGCCAAAAAGCTGAGACCTACCATCTATAACCAAAATGGATTATTAACGTGTTTGTTAAGATTTTCATTCTAAAGTTAACGATTAGGGTAAACATTAACACTTCTTTAGTTACGTTTTATTTATTTATTTGATGTAAAAAAGGACTGCGAGAAAAGGGAAACTGGATTTTCAAATATCAAACATAAAGGTTATGTTAAAACTATTGTGAGCCATTTATTCAGTGGTGCTACCGATAATATAAAAAATTGAGCATTGCTTGTTGAGATCATATTTTTGTTGCATTATATACTTTTTGTTATTGTCTAACTAGAAGGAATTTGGGGTAATTTATATATCTATATAAATACATATATAGATTTTATTAAGTTATAAGTGTTGTAATTTATAATTCTTTCTAAATTATGTGAGTCTTACATACGGTGGTATACTGTTTATATAATTTAGAGAAAATTATAAGTTATAACAATTATAATTTAATAATTCTCTATATGTATACATATATAAAAACACTTATACGGCAATCACGCTTGTTACCATTTATCTACCCATTTTATGTCTTTAACAATTGTTACGTTGCGTCTAATGATTATAACAGTTGATCTACTTTTAAAATGCTCCAATCTAACCGCACCCGAATAACGTCGTTGGCCCTCATCGGAAAACAGTGAAATCTATGTGCGAGCTTAATTAATTTATTTGTTTCACGTAGATTATAAGCGCCTCAATGCGACAAGACATAAAGAGAAAGCTCCTGTCGATCCACGATTGAGGACCCAGTCCAAGACCAACAATTGTTACTTTATGACCTTTCTGAACCACTTCAATCATGTTTGCCAACAAGGAGCCATGGATTATGCCAGGAATTAAGATAGCCGAGCACATAATTGCAATCGCAAATCCCATAAAAATCCTACTTGGCAGCAATTAGATAAAGAATAGCTTTTTGACGGACAGGGGTCAAACCGGCGCGAAGTTTTTTTAAGAATAAAATGTAGGGTACCAAAATTAATTGATGAAGCAATAATGCACGGCTCGTCCGAGAGAATGCATTAAAGGAGGACAAGGACTGCACAGTGGGCGTATATATCGTTTTACTTTTTCTCAACTATTTTTTTCGCAGCCGAGGCTGTGACCGAAAAACCCTGAACCCAGCTTTAGTTTGTCGCCTCATCTTTTTAGACGTCAATTTATTTTCCCTCTTCACTTGCTCCCACATACAGCAACCAACACCAAAAGCCAAGACCAAAGCAAGATCAATATATCAAATATTTCATTCACATCCACAAGATGAGTATTTGAAAAGAACACATCCCACTTCAGAGTGAGAATTTTTTTTCTGGTGAAACTGGGGGGAAAAAAAAAAGAATGAATGAAGAAATGAGTGGTGATGGCACTGATCATCCTCATAAAAAACAAGAGAGTATGATTACTGAGAAAATTGACTATGTGTTCAAGGTAGTGGTGATCGGTGACTCGGCCGTTGGGAAGACTCAGATTCTTTCGAGATTCGCCAAGAATGAGTTTTGCTTTGACTCGAAATCAACCATTGGCGTCGAGTTCCAAACCAGGACGGTCACCATCAACGGCAAGACCATCAAGGCCCAGATCTGGGACACTGCTGGCCAAGAAAGGTTTGTCTTTCCGTATTTCGAAATATTGTCCAAAGTCGAATGAAAATTATTTAACCATGTAAGTCTTGTTGCGTTTGCGTTTAGGTACCGGGCAGTGACAAGTGCGTACTACAGGGGTGCGTTAGGGGCCGTAGTAGTGTACGACATCACGAAACGACAGTCCTTTGATCATGTGGCGAGGTGGGTGGAGGAACTGCGTGCCCATGCCGACAGCTCCATCAGGATCATACTGATTGGAAACAAATCTGATCTTGTGGATATGCGGGCAGTTTCGGCAGAGGACGCCGTTGAGTTTGCAGAGGATCAAGGCTTGTTTTTCTCTGAGGCATCCGCGCTTAATGGTGATAATGTGGATACCGCCTTTTTCAGGCTGCTCCAAGAAATTTACGGCGCCGTTTCTAAGAAGGAATTGGAATGCGGCAATGGCAAGGGTGATGGGCCGCCGATGCTTGCGGGTTCCAAAATTGATGTTGTCTCTGGGGCTGAATTGGAAATTAGTGAGATGAAGAAATTATCTACTTGTTCTTGTTGATTTTTCTTTTTATTATTTACAAAGAACTAACGTTGAGGTTCTGTGTATATTTATTGTCTTTATTATGTTGGCGTGTTGATTTAGGTTTGATTTGCTGTTCTGTGATTTCCTTTTATGACCGCAACGATGAGATAAATAATTATGACAAGTGTTATCTCTGAATTTAATTGTTTATGGCATATCATTAAATATTCATTTAATTTTTTCTGACATATTATTCTACTATTAATTTTTTTTTTCAATGACATTTTACCATTTGAGACTTTAATTCTTATCATTTTATTACTAAATACTCAACTTTATTTTAAAAAAATTACGACTTTGCAAGGATATTCAAAGTACTTCAATTTTATAAATCTAAACAGCAGTGACGATTTAATAAAAAATGAAAAAAAGCATGTGGTAATTTTTAATAAGATAATACAATTATTTATTATTATTAAATTAAAGATTTTGCTATCTTACAGTTAATGTAAGATACAGTCTCTCTAGAGTTGTGAAATACAGTCTCTCTAGAGTTGTGGATTTACAGTTCACAACTCTAGAGAGACTGTATCTTATATTAGCTGTAAGATAGTAATTTTCTTAAACTAAATGTTATAATTGATTTGGGCTTATTAAATTATTTAAATGGTTAAATACAAATGTTAAAAGAGCAAGCAACTAAGATAAAAATAATTTTCTTAAAATAGTTATTTATTTTTATTAAATATATTATTGTAATTTATTTGTATTTATTAAAATCAATATAAAAATAACATTAGTTTCTTGATAGGGATTATCAAAT
The DNA here is from genome assembly GCA_030449875.1 of Aegle marmelos. Lineage (NCBI taxonomy): Eukaryota > Viridiplantae > Streptophyta > Magnoliopsida > Sapindales > Rutaceae > Aegle > Aegle marmelos. Next base: position 3,206,469 of record JASUUL010000115.1, read on the forward strand.
ATCACTCAATATTTTTTAAAAACTTTGGTGATAAAGTGATATATTAGAAAATATTATGTGGATATTTATTAATGTCCCTTCTTAATATAATCATTTATTTTCAAAAAATTTAACATTGAAAAATACTTTATATTCCAAATTTTTGTTTCCTATTTTAAAAAAATTTTGAAAGATAAAATGAAAATATTTGGTGGTATTCGATAATATTTCATTATCTATCATGTTTATGCCAGCGTTAAAATTTAGTAAATCTATTCGGTCCAACTATTCTTCGAGCTAAAGCATATGTTTGCGGGCCGCTGGGCCGATGCAAACTACTATCACTGGTTCAAAAACCAACGAGCTCTATTTGAAATTGTGTTTGCTGCAAATTTATCCGACTGCAGTAGTTTGAATCCAGGATTTGGTCTAGTTTTAAATTAGTTCGAATCCAATCAAATGTGAATTTCAGTTAGCTTGAATTATCATTTTTTTCAAATTTAAAAATGATCAAATTGGGTTTAGTATATCTATTTAAAGAGAGTTTTTGGTGCTTTAAGGGGTGGGTAATATCAAGATTATTAGTGAATGAAATATAATAATTTCATTATTTCAATAAATTAAATCGGAGTTTGAGGAGCCCTAAGATTTACGAAGTCGGTTTGGGAAGTTTGCATCTTGTTTCGCACACTATATGTCAATATTTTTTATTTGTCTCATCACCTTAAATATTTGACAGAACTCGGTTTATTAATTTTGTAATGAAAAGTATAGAGTTTTGTCACTTCTCCAATTATCTCTCTATTGGATAGGATTTATTGACCCAAGCGCATATTTACTGAGGAGAAACTCATTGAATTCGAAGTTGTTGATGTTTATATCGGTCAATCATAAAAGAAAAATTTTTTGATTCATTCTGATTAAGCTTCCTTTTTATTAATTTGGAAGTTTTTTTTTTTTTTGTAATACAAGAAAATGATTCAGTTTCAAAGTCAAAGATTGTAGTTCTCGAACGAGAAATCAAAAACATTATGGAGCAACGGTTGATTATATACCCTAAGCTTAACCTTATTGAGTGACTTATAATGCAACTCCGAATGATTTGTTAGGTGGATGAAAAACTATACTCTCTTGGCTTCTTGAAGAATCTTTGATGCCTTTACTGAACAGTGGACGCTCTAAAAAAAATATTAAATAAATAAATCAAGCCACGAGTTGGTTATTAAATACTGAAAGAAGCCATACCATCGGCCGGTCTAGCATGTACAGCTTGGTAGAGGAAAGCATCTGCAACTGCAAGAATTGTCAAGTATAATAATATTCTCCTTCATTGTTCTTCACCCATTTCGTTGTATCAAGTGAAGACGCGAAGTGATAGCATTATGTGTTCGTTGGACTTGTACTCTTGTCCATTTTTAATCCTTCGAAATCAAACCAACACCAATTATTTGATTGAGTTAGGTATTATCGGTGACTACTTTTTAACTTTTAATATAAATATTTATTAATTTAAGGAATAAATCGAAGAGATTGTTTCTTACAAATGCAGGGGGTAGAACTTGACCTTTTCGGCTATAATTCTTCCAAGCGCGGGCCTTAACAGTTAACACCAACGATTTATGACCTTTGAAAGATTTCTCGTGCTCGCATGTGCGGGCACATTTCCAGACAAAACAATGCAATCACACAGTAGGATTTGGGCCGTTCGTGCGGTTTTGTGAAATAATGTTATCACATTCATTCATGCCTGGAGCTGCTCTACTCCCATACTTGCAATTATTGAATCATGCTCCGCAGTTAGGACAAATGCACAATCATAGACCTATAGAAGCTTACACGAACTCTCGCACGGGCATTGAACCATGATTGCATGTTAATTATTCCTTACACTAGGAAATTATTGGGGTTTAATTAATTCATCCCCGCTTCTTAGAAGTATCCGTTTATAAAAATTCTGTCTGATTTTTGAGTAAAAACAATCTTAGAGTCCGTTTGGGATTATTTTTTAGAGATTTAAAAGTGATTTTGAAAATGTAAAAGTTAATTTTAGTGTTTGATAAAAAAAAATTAAAATTACTTTTGTCAAAATCAATCTCTTCTGTAGCTAATTTAAAAAAGTAGGGACGAGTAGTTTTTAAATTTTGATTTTAAGAATCAATTTTGTCATTTAATATAATTTCATAAATATTCTTATAATTATTACGTAAATCTTAAAATTTTATTTTTAATTAAAATTATTATAATACACAATTAAAATCAATAGCGTATAAATTTTATTTTTTGTTAAAATTATTATAATACACAATTAAGAATAATGTATATACATATTTTTTATGTGTAAATAAACTTGATCCTACATATATTTTTTTTAATTGTGTATATAAATTTCATTCTATATTATACATATTTTAGTTATTTATTTTTCATAGCACCTTAACAGTAAAATTTATCAAACATCAATAATTACTTTTAAAACTCATATTATTTTTAAAAATAAAATTTATCAAACACTTAATAAATTTTCGTTATAACTGATTATTTCTATAATATAATTAACAATAATTATTTTAAAAAACTTACCCATAATCATTTTAGAGGCAGCAGAGTTTGGAACCCACGAGCCGTAACTCGTGCCACAGTGAGGCAGGCCTGGGGTGGCTTAAAAAGTTCGGTTTGATTCTGGTAACGGTAGCTACCGGCTGTGCAATTCGGTTCGCCATCCATCTCTGATACAGCAATTAAAATCAGAGGATAAAATGCGATATGACACTCTTTGATATCAACTGGACCAGCTGGCTTTGACCACCTTCCTTAATTTTCTGATGCCAATTTTATCATGTATCATTTGTTCTTAGCAATTGTAAAAAAACGTGATGTATTTATTTGTTCTCCAAAACTACTTGAATTGAAAATTTGTCCAACTAATGTTTCTGGTTGTGGACCAATTGGAGAGACGGGACTTTCATTTTGGCTTATCACGAACGACAGCTGAAAACAAGTTTAACAGCCAGAAACCAGAATCTTCTTAAACGTTAATCTGGAATTTACTGTATTATATAAATCACACTCATATATTAAAGGAAGCGTATATTTATGTAGAATTTTCGAATTATTCTTAATAGACATCTTAATTGTACTACAAAGCTTATCCATTTCATATTGCCAGTAATATCCATAGACTATAATTTTTTTTTGTTTAAAAAAAAAAGAAGTTGGCAGTCAGTCAATCAGACAAAACTTCTCATTTTTGTTTTTGTTATTTTGAGTAATTAATAATGAACTTTGCCCAACGAACAGCTACATTCATCATTCCCGGCCGTCTTAGTAGTCAGTATTTACCACCACTTGCAAAAGGATCAGCACCGATCTCTAATTTGAAAAGAGAATGAATTGTCACCAACAAAAACATCAAGGCAACAAATTAAAGATGAAAAATAGAAGAGAACATCGTATCTATTAATTTATGTGTCCCTATGTATAACCACCACCCTCTCAAGTCCCAAATATGCTTGCACCCGTTTGCCAAATCAAAGCATACCATGGCACCACACCCGACTAATTTTCCAACTAAATTTTTACAAAATATGAACCATACGATCAACTATGCTTTTGGGCTGCACCCAAATCAAACGACTGAGATTTCCTACTATTCTTCAACGTCAATAAACCGTACAGCTTTCTAAACTCCTTGACAGTATTTTCTCTGCTAAATACCCCACCGTGCTCCCCCGAATCCTCTTCCGTTGACTTCTTTGACCCGCTATTACTCAAGCGCCGTCCAGCACTCGCTGCCCCTCTCCCATCGCCATCGGTTTGCAAAGCCGTGATCACCGATTTCAGCGCCCGACTAGGCGAGTTGCGGTTCGCAATCATCAGCTCGCCGATCTCCGCCGGGCTCAAACTCGAACCGTTTTGAAAGATCTCTTCCACTTGAGGAAACAACTTGTGATCTTTCAGCCCTAAATAACTGCTCGCTAGTGTCTTAAACGAAGAAAAATCGCACAGAGGAAAATGAATGTGAACGTCAATGCGCCCTGGTCTTAAAAGGGCCTGGTCAACGTGATCTTTGCTGCTCATCGTGAAGACCATCACTCGCTCCTCGAAGCAGCAGGAATTCAGAACCCCGTCCATGAAGTTCAATACACCCGATAAGCTAACACCCTGTGGTTTCTCAACCAAGAACCGATCAAGATCCTCGATCAATATCACCGACTTGCTCGTGGTTTGCAGTAACAGGGATTTGAGATCCGAGTCATCGGCGACTCTGGAAAGATCAACATCGTACACGTCGTAGCACATGAAACTAGCCATGGCAGCCGCGAAGCTGGATTTTCCGGTTCCGGAGGGGCCGTAGAGTAGATAACTCCGTTTCCAGACACGGCCCAACCGATGGTAATAGTGCTTGCCCTTGAGGAAAGACTCAAGATCGGATTTGACCCGATTTTTGAGATCGGTCTCCATGGAAATCGTGTCAAAAGTGGAGGGATGCGTGAAGGGAACAGATCTCCACCGACCGCAGCAACCATCACGATCGTTTTTGAGATTGACGAAGAGCCTCGAATCTCTCTTTTTCTTCTGCTCGAGCTCGTCGGAAACCGCGTGTATGTGCTGGAGATAAGGACGGAGGATTCTTCGTCTATCGGCTTTCCTGAGCTTCAAAACGAGGGTTCTGGCGGTGGCGGAGTCGTCCCGGTTGATCCAAGAAAGTGGAGCGCCGAGGAAATTATCTTCGATGACTTGGTTTGGGTCGAGGCCGAGGACGATGTCGTTTGATTTCTTGCCGGTGAAGAGGTTGGTGAAATCTGAGTCTTCAATTGAAGCTAAAGAATTTAAATAAACATACACTTTGCGGTAGAGTTGATTCTCTTGCATGCTTTCGTTGAATTCTGGTACCTTGAAGAACTGGTGCACGTGAAAACAATCTTCGATAAATCTCCACCATTTTTTCGCCACAAAGATCAAACCGGTCTTGAACAATAACACGCGAATCACAAACAATAAACAACCAATCACCAACAATACAATTATCGGCGTCATCATGACTCACGACTGACGAGGCGAGCAGCTACCTATACAAATATAATCACAAAAGCCTAACGCATGTCGAGATCGAATTGAATTAATTCTCAAAAGAAGACCGAACGAAACGAATACGATGGAACCCGGTTTGAATCAATCAAATGAGAGATATTCCCTAAAAGAGGAGGCAGGCGGCGGGTTGCCGGCAATGTCAAAAAAGAGGCAGAGGCAGGAACGAGAGACGAATTACGACAACAACTAATCAATACGAAGACTAATTTTATCAACCTATTGTTTTAGTTTATTTAACAGCATCTGAGGGGGGAGGTTGGAGATGACGACGACGGCGATTAATTAAAATAAAATAAAATAAAATAGTTATTTGCATCTCCGTCAAAATTGTAGCTTGCCGCGAGCCAGCCTAAATAAGAAGTTAAAATGGTCGTCCTCGTATGTACATATTGGTATGTGTTTTAGTTTACTTAGAATTTGTCTTCTTTTCTTTTTACACACGGTTTGGCCACGTTGGAATATGGAATTTTCGCACCTCATTTTAGTTAATTTACATAAGCTAGCCGAAATATTTGATTCATTAAATTGGAGTGGAGCTTTAACAAACCAAGATCTTGATACTTTTAAAAGTCTTTCAGATTTTGACCGTAGATCCCAGCTCCAGCCCATCTTTTCCCTGAAGGGTGGTGCCTTTGAATTTCTTTATTATTATGGGAGTAATGGGGTTTTTATGGCATTAAACATTTCAGTTCGAACATTATTAAGAAAATTTTGCGGCGGAGGTTAAGGGAATCATTAAGATAATTATTTTTCATTAATAATGAAGAAATTAGCTCATGTGTCCCATGCATCATCAGTGAGTAACAGGGTCATGCCATTAGCTAGTTAAGTATTGAGATAATTACTGCTGGAGTTGAGTATCTTAATGAATAGTTTATATAGCGAAGAGTCGTCCCTCACAAGCCACAAAAGTCACAACTGAGTTGTACAAATGCTGCTCAAAGGTCACATTATTTTTGGGTCAAAAGAAAAGGAATTTTGTTTTCATTTTTTTCCAAGTTTTTGGTCATTTCCAGGGGAGTCCTTCATGCTTAATTCTTTGAAATAAATGAACAGATCATACATATAATATATTGCCCCAAAAAGGAAACGAGAAAAAAACAAAAAAAAAAAACACTCTTCTATTTGAATATGTCATCTCTCTATGAATTTCTAGCAAATGAAAGTTCTTCCTGTGGTTTTAGGGAAATGACATTTAGCAATTGCTTGGGAAAAAAATCTCCTAATTCTAAGATCTCAACATTCTTTTCCTAATATGAAATTCAACAGATTCATGGGTTGTACTACCTCCTTATATTATATGAAATTCTAGTATATTTCTAATTATAATGCAATTATAATAAAGCTCAAAAAATTTCCATATTGGAAGCAATATATACTACTTTTTTTTCACTATTTTTATAATAGTCAATAATTCTGGTAGCATAATTTTATTATGTTACCCTTATTTTCAAATATATTTTTATTTATATTTATTTTAAATGAAAATAATAATATAAATAAAATAATAATAAATTAAGTAATAAAACTAAGATATATATATATTTGGAATGAATAAAAAAATTAACAAAAAGATACTTTTCTAGTGATTTTTGTTTTTTGTCAAACATTTTTTGTAATAAATATGTATTTCATATTCCCTAGACAAATTATCAAGTAAATGACTCATTTACACTTCCTCCCTTTAATTTTTTTTTTTGGACAAATGAATTTTTAAATATTATAAAAATAGTAGGAGAGTAAGTGGAATATTTTAATTTCAATAGAAAAAAAAAAGAACAATTTTTCCAAAAGATTATGTGCATCCTAAACTTATTTCAATAATATAACGTGGAGTAGAGTTTATGGTAAAATTTTCATCATTATCAGTGATAACCATTGATAATTAACTATACTTCAAGCTTTCATAGTGCAAGATAACAAAGTCTGACCTTTGAAAATTCATTCATATTAATAATAGGTAAAATATAAGGTTTGTATTCTAATTAGTTGATATGAAGTCAACTGACGCCCGACAGAAAACATTAAATAATTGGTGATAAATAGATTGGGATACAAATTATGTATTACAGCTATGTAGCTATAATATTATTAAATTTTAAATTATCAAATTGAGATAATTTCACAATATTGATGAATAGACACATCAAGTGCCGCATCATTTAATCTAATAGACAGAATAATTTTTAAATAACTTTGTTTTACTAACAACCGAAGTTCAGATCTTGTGATACAAGTTTTGAATTCTAATTTTTTAACATATTATTACTTTTTTTTTTCCAATTCTAAGTTTGCATTAAGTAAAATGAGTGCATGCAGTCGCACTTATCGAATAAAATTATATAGCTAGTAAGACTCAACCAAGTCCACAACAGCAACGTATGATAGTTGAAATTCATGACTTTGATCAGAGTGTTTTTATAATTTGAATAATAATACGTTTGTTCTCTTGACTTGACATCTCAAAATATGGAACAGGCAAATAACTACTACTGAAGACTACTGATACCCTTTGCTTTGTTCTGCAGTAATTTTTATTCGTTTGAAGAGACAAAGTAAAAAGTTTAGAAATGATGGCATTTGAACATAGCAACTGCAATCTAACTGGCATCAAACCGAAGGCCGGCTACGACATTTACACTTTGAATCTTGAACAGACGAGTAGCTCAATTTGTAATCAAGTACCCTTTTGTTTGAATTTTTTTTTAATAAAACTATTTTTTTTCCTATTAAAAATAATTAGCGGCTTAAAATAATCCCAAGTGGCATGACTATTCCTGTATGCATGAGGAGACTTGGAAACAGCTGCTTATTGAAAGGATCACAATATTTGATTTCTCGTTTTTTCTCACTACTTTTCGGCATTTTGTCTTTGCGCACATGGAAATTTATAAAGCACTTTTTACAAAAAAGAGAACGCAAGAAAGTCCATTTACGAGAAAAAAGCACTTTGAAATCACAAAGGCAAAATATTAAAAAAAAAAAAAATCATTGACCTTCTTGTGGCGCTTTAAATTTCAAGCTCCTTTATTCCAACGGCATTCCCGTATAGAAATATCGTGTAAATATATTCTCCGTCTAATCCCAACACGTCGGCCGCAGTACAACTTTTCCCGTTTAGATTTTCAAATACAATCGGCTGTTTGGGACTTGCCTTTGGTTATCGTTGGTGCTATACAAAAGCGCCGTTATGCGCAAATGAAAGCATATACAAACACACTCACAAGCGTATAGGTATAAACATTGACGAGAATATTATGTGTTAAATTAATGAAAGAAATATTAGAATTATGGATATATAGAATCTCTTTTTATCACTTGAATTTTGTAGTTATATTTTTGTTTGACGAATATAAATATTTTAATTAGTGTTGCTTTCCCTTTTTTGGGCTTATGAAACATTTGTGGGGAAAATTTATATATAGACACACGCACAAGCGCATACACACGTTATTATGAGAGTATTTATCTGGATGTTCCATTTGTGTTAACTACAATATGTTTATAGATATATTTTGACGATGTAAAAATGTAAAAATTTGATAACGAAGGGAATAAAGTTTTTGGATCATGAAAATATTATTGAATAATCTTAATAATCAAGACTAGGATTTTGGATCATTTTATATTTATTAAAATAGATAAGTCTGAAATATTATTTTATAATAAAATTATGACAATCTAACTAAGGAAAAGAAAACAAACGGCACTCAAATTCGATTTATGAGAAGAAAATGAAAATTTTAAAAGCAATAAAAAAAAGAAAATAATTTAAAATTGCAACATAATCAAGAAAGAAATAAATTTTCTTTCTCAACCACGAGAAAGAACAATAATTACGATTTTAGGTTTGATTGATTCCATTCTAAGTTTCAAAATAATATATTATACCCACAAAATAAACCCCATTAGCTCCGAAAAGGTTATCATATACAACTAATTGGCTACATCATAATTTGGCAATTGGTTGTATGCAGATGTTCAAATGTGCACGGAACCAAATATTTGTCACGCTTGTAGTAGCGATGGTTGCAAATCACCTTACATCATCAATCGGTCAATTAGGTAATAGGACTTGAATTAGGAATCATTCAAAACCATGTTCTTTTCTTTTGATGATGTTTGTTTAGCCACCACATATGTGTACATCTTAGTGAACACTTAATATATATATATAGACACATACAAATATATATAATATAAGATTTTAAAGTACGGGAAATTTCAGGAAAACTCTTATTATATTTTAAGATGTCAGATTAAAAAACTACTATTTACAAATACATGTGTGCATGTGTGTTCTTAACAAAATTAATTGTTTGTTTAATACAACTTATTTAATAATCATAAGTGTTTATTTAATCTCATAAGCTCTTATCAAAATTTTTATTGTTATTTGGTTATTTTTTACTAAAGCTTTTAAAGATTAAATATATATTTTACCTCCTTTAACAAAAGCACTTATTGTAGTAGAGGCTGATTTTTTTAAATATTAAAATATCTAAATTATTATATATTTATTTAATAATTTTATTTTATTTTTTAATATTATAATTTTAAAAATTTTATCTATTAAAATAATTTTATAATTTTTAATAAAAGCTCTTACTAATGACTAAACAATTAAAATCTTTTAGATAAAAATTCTATTTATAAAATTTTTATTAACATAAACTCTACCCAAGTAAATTATACTTAAAAAATTATACCGCCCACTCAGCTCAAATCTAAAAATAACATCAAATTTATAGAATAAAAATATTGTTTGTATATGTGTGTGTGTGTGTGTGTGAAATCATTCGTCGAGCGACAAAGAAAGAACGGAACATAATTTTAATAGCCAAGAAATACAAAATTGAAATCTCATTCCCGTAGACCAATTAATCTACCGTCAAATCCGTGCAACAGGACACGTGGACTTTCGGATGGGTTAACTTCAGATCTTGCTCTAGTTAGCTGCGGTGTCCGTTTATTATTGGCAAGATTCTTCTTTCTTTCTTTTTTTTATTTTTTTGATAGATTCAATTGTTAAAATGCGTTTTGATGTTGTTTTCTAATATTTTCAGGAACCTTCTAGGAATTTGATCTTTTGTTAAAAGAAAGAAAATAAAAAACAAGGAATTGAACATAAATTTTTTTGGTTGTAAATTTTAGGTTTTTATTTTAAACATTTTATTGGGTGAAATTTTTCCAAACGTTTACGAGGTGCGAAATCGGAAGAGGGATTGTACGCTTAAGTGTTATTTTATTTATTATGTTTTTCATGAACAAAAAATATTTAGATAGAAACTACTGTTTCCGGAATCCATCTCGTTTTATTGTTTTATTTGTGCAGCCAGAAAGAAATTAGAAAACAAAGGAAAACGACACGCACCCGAGCACACATGTCCTCGACGACGTAGTTTAGTCTGAGTGGAACTCTGATTCATATCAATCCAGTTGGCAGTTGTGCAGCAAGGTTAGACAGATCAAAAATATCCATATTTTAATTCATGTTTTTCATTCAAATTTCATGTAGTTACTGTTGGGCTACCTTTTCTAGTTATCTTATCTTATCTTTGGAATTGAAAGTAAATCGATCTAATTCATCTCTTGCACTCACTGCTCTATTCAAACCGAAAGCCCTAGAACGCCCCACACGTGGCTGCACATTTTTCTGCAATTAATTTTTATTGTTGCTCTGCTTCTGTTGAAGGAAGGCAGGCAGGTCGGCAGCGTACTTTCCGAAGTAACAACGACAATACGCTGGCTTTGCTCAAATATCATCTGGTGTTGGGGGATTGCGAGTCCCAACACAGCATAGCTCCTCTAATTATAATTTACCACGCGCACGGTGGAGCACCATAAAACGCAACTGAACACACCTGGTCATTATTGTAAATTTGCGTGCTGCTGCCTGCTGCCTGCTGCCTAATTGCCCCAAACCAATAAGTGTTACAGAGTCCAGCCCAGCCCACAACGTTGATTTCCAGTTTCCCTCCCATTGACGACGCTGAAACGATTTTATGTTGTACTGCCCCGCATCTGATGATTGGCTGGTGCAGCCACGTCTCCTGACTTTATGGAGGAGACTGTTTTTCTCTGGTGCCACCTGGAGGAGAAACGTTTGTTCCCAAGTAGATGTTGTAAAGTTAGTAAGTCGTGGCAAAGGGGCCCACGCAAGAGAAATTTCAAGGAACAATCCCATCTTCAGATTCTCACTTCCTTATCTTCTCTCGTAGCCCTGTTATCCTGTGTCATGGCGGCCACACTCAGCCTTCTTGGACTACCAATTCTTGCCCAGAATCAACAACACTCTCACTCCCAATCTCGATCAAAGCCCTCCACCTCAATTCAACTAAATCATTTCCGCAAAGGCTCAAATAATTCACAAACAGTCCTCGACGAGACCCTTGATCGCTTCAAATCAGCTGTTCTTCCCGTTGCAACGATCACATTGCCATTCCTTTTAGACACAAAGGTAAAAAAATTCTACTAACAAACTTTTAACATTATATATCAGTCATTTTCGTAGTATTTTTATTACGATTGATGGTCTCTCAGGATGCGCTTGCTGCTAATGGGGAATTTGGAATTTTGGAGGGCAGGAGTTTTGCACTTGTGCACCCCATTGTTATGGGTAGTTTGTTCGTGTACACTCTCTGGGCCGGGTATCTGGGCTGGCAATGGAGGCGAGTTCGGACTATCCAGACCGATATTAATGAGCTCAAGAAGCAAGTGAAGCCTACTCCAGTTACTCCTGATGGAGAACCTGCGGAAACAGCCCCATCACCTGTTGAAATTAAAATTCAGCAACTCACTGAGGTAGGCTGCTCGCGTCGTGTACAAACTACTACTTTAACTTCAAAGATGCATTTTAAACATTTGGCATTTCTAAGATTCATGTAGTCACTTCACTTATAGAGCATAAAATTCACTTTATGGTTATTAATTTTATTTGAAACAAAAGGGTTTTGTAATGTTATTGGCAGACTCTCTGTGCGTACCGGTGTCCTTGAGTTTAGTGAACTGAGTTAATTATAGTGACGTGAAATGAAATTTGGCTCTAACGCATTTCAATAGACTATCACTATCTGAGATTTTGGTGCTTTAAATAATTCAGGAGAGGAAGGAGTTACTGAAAGGGTCTTACAGGGATAGACACTACAATGCAGGATCAATTCTGTTAGGCTTTGGGGTATTGGAGTCTGTTGGTGGAGGACTGAACACTTATTTGAGAGCAGGAAAGCTATTTCCAGGCCCCCATTTGTTTGCAGGAGCAGGTAAACCTCAAGTTTGCATTTCCTGCCTAGCTAAACACCCAGCATACAAAATGGAGAAATAAATGCATTAGGTGCGATTATGACTAATACTTGATCTTGCTGATTTTGTGTGTAACGGCCATTACTGTGCTGTGGGCACTGGCAGCAGCTCTGGTACCTGCAATGCAGAAAGGGAGTGAGACTGCAAGGAATCTTCACATTGCCTTGAATGCATTAAATGTTCTGCTATTTGTATGGCAAATTCCTACCGGAATTGATATTGTTTTCAAAGTGCTTGAGTTTAGTAAATGGCCTTGATTTACATCTACTGTATAAGAGATTGACCTGCTAGATGGCATAATATACTCTGTTTTGGGTGACTATTTTCCTTACTTTATAGAGTTCAATGATATGATTAGCGTGCTTCAAACTGTAAACTCATATATTATTTCCTTGGATTGTTTGCATTGTAGAATTTTCTGGGACACAGAATATAGTCGATGTTCTGTCCTAGCAGACTATTGTTTCTGTTGTGCACTTAAATCAAAGTGCAAAATTGTGCATTGTATTTTGATTCTCTCGAAAATAATGGAATTTTCATTGGCGTTTCGTTCTTAATATTAGTGACAAGGATGCATCAAGGGAGGATGCTGTTACTTATTGAATACTTCATGTTCCAATGGGAAAGCTTCCATGTTTGTCACTTTTCTTTTCCTTATTACGGAGTCTTTTTAGTTTTATCAACTAGATTTCTTATTAGAGTCATATCTAGTATGAAATTAGAGTATTCCTTTTGTTATTTAGGTGGGAACCTATCTTTTCAATTATTTTTATTAAAAAAAAAAAACTCTGTTTCATTTATTTTTTTCCATGTTTTCCATTTGTGACCGCCAAGTTACACGCTCTCCTAACAACTGACAAAGATTAAGGAGTGAGAGCTCTAGCGGCAGAACTTACTACAGTTGCCGTACCAGATCTATTCTAACAACTTATATTCAAGGATATGACTTATGAGAGCTTCAATTTTGGGAACTGATATGTGGTTGATGGAGTCTTGATGGAAGTAAGAATCAAGATCAAGATCAACCCTAGCAAAGGTTGATTCTTACAAAGAAACTGAAGATTGACATTCTGATTACCAAGTCTTATCTGCAATGATCCGCCATCGGGTTGAAGAAAACCCAATGGCCGATTCCACAACACCACCCCCCCCCCCCCAACCCCCCCAATTGAGAAGACTGACATAGAAGGAAGATATTGAAGGATTTATTGTTTTGGAGACATTATCTAATTTTATGAACCAGATTCATATTAGATTCATATTTGGCATAGAACTTCAGTATTTCCTTTGCTATTTAGTTGGGGTTCCCTTTCTCTAGTTGAATTTACTTTCGTTTGCTTTGTTATAAATACATCATTCATGCAATGCGTTTAATTGTCTTTTCAATAAAATTCTAATTTCCCATAATCCCATGAGGATTCTCTAAAATCTTGTTGAGATTCTACCAAACAACCCAAAAGAGTGTGATTTGAGTTTTAAAATTTATCCAACAATAACAACCACAATCTAGAACACCTATTAATATAATCCAACAATAAACACAAGTAGTGCATCAAAGAGATAAGGGTTGGAGAAACAAACACACCAAATTCTTATGTAGTTCATCAACTGGCCTACACCCAGGCTTTTAAGCTATTTGAACTTGAGAATTCTACTAAAATAAATCTTATATCATGAGGGTTTGAAAATTATAATTAACTTTAAAAATATTAATAAACCTTTGCAATCAAAATTTACATCTCACACTTCTTCAATTAAATATTTTTTACACTTAAAATCACTCAGTTTAAAGATTGAAATGAAGTTTACAAAGATCAAATTCCTCACAAGCAGGCAAGTGATAGCTAAAGCAGGTATGAATTTACATGGATAAATAAGTGAAAGCTCAAGAATGTTTAAAAATATCAAGTTTTAGTGTAGACCAATCTTAAAAAATCATTTGGAGTTAGGTTTATATAAATGGAAGGAAAAATAGCTATTAGAAATATAAAAAAGTCTTTGCGAAGCTAGTTCACTACTTTGTTAATGTGGCTAGTTATTGTTAAAAGGATTTCAATCAAATTAGTTTGCTGTTTTGGGTAAATTAGTTCCCCGGTTACTCATCAGACAACATATTAATAAGAAACCAGTCTCTCGCTTTAGCTCAACTTACCTTTAAAAGTTTGGCATTTTAGTCTATGTTTTCGAATTTTCATATAATTATAAAAGTACCTAATAATTTTTTAAACTACGTCAATAGGTCATTTTTAAGATTTTTAGAAATAGCACCAAAACCAACAGACTATTCATATCTTTTGACTTATCAAAACTCTTTAAGACTTCTTTAAATCAGCCCTCTCACTTAGATGAAATTCATTTAGGTAAAAAGTTTAGCTTCTATCTTTCTTCAAGTATAGAAAACATAAGTTATGAAAACAAAAATGTATTCAAATGTAACGCCACATTCCATAATCCTTAATTATGGAAATTTAACTCTTATTAGGTACACATATAACTTTATAACCTTTATTAATAAAGATATTAAAATTATAACCAGGGTTATTTTTTCAAACCCAATAAGATTTTTTAGGACTCCTATAAAAATATAATTTTTTCTATTTTATAACTTTAAGGTTATGATGCTTATTTCTTATTCTCTGTTGCTCATAATACTTTTACCAAACCCTAGTATTCAAATCTTTGTTTAAGAAAAGAATTAAAGTAATTTTTGTCAATTTTCTCTCTTTATTCTCCATAATGTTTCTATTACTCTTATTAGGTTTTTGAATTGATATATTTATAGATTATTTCATATGCTAATTTATGATTTAGGGTATGTTTAGATTCTGTTTAATGTTTTAATTTATTATTTAGTGGTGATAATCAATTTCTAATGCATTAAGCACACCGAATAATTTCAAACAGTATGAGTATCCCAAATTTTAAACTCATATTTCTCAATGATTTTCTAAGAAATTTATATTTTTTGAAATTAGACACGTAGTGCTTCTAGAATAAATTTTATTTCATCAAATTTGATTTTGTTTTTAATTTTATATGTAATTTCGAAGCCAACATTGCTACATTAAAAAGTTGTAATTTCACCAAAACAACCAAAGTCGTAAAATTATTTACAGTATAAAACGAAGTCTAAAAAATTTAAAATTTTACATAGAGATTGATATAGTTGTTTAATATTCACAGTTTTAATTTTATAATTTTCTGATTTGTTTCTAATTTTATAAAATTCTCGGAACCCACTTTGTTTAGTTGAAGATACTATAAAATATTTTCAGATTTGTCAAGAAATAAATAGTTTTAAAAATATTTTTGGTTTCAGACCTTCTTCAAAATTTTACAGGAGATATCTATGGATATTCAGAATAGTTTTTAACTTCTAGATTAAGAGTTAAAATTCTGGGAATTAGATTAGCATGGTATGCATAGAAAATCAGGTTCTTAGAATAAGCTATTAATAGTTGTTTCTTGTATTTTGTTTAAGGTATTGAGGGTGTCTAAGACTCTTAAAGACTTTTAAATATGTTAGATCAATTCAAAGAATTAGCTTCAATTCTAATATACTGGATAAATATAATTATTTTAATACTACTATAAGTAAACGTATTTTTATAATTTTTTTAAAATATATTATTTTTCATACAAAATTAGTTTATGTAAATGGTTTGAAATCTAAAACTTATTTTATTTTTATGATTTTAACAGAATATAATTAATACTTTTAAAAGCACAAATTATTTTGTTATAAGATTAACCTTTATGGATTTATTTATAAAATATTATAATAGATTTTATGTTGCGAGTCTAAACTATTATTATGGATATTTATGAATATAATACAAAAATTTTGTCTCATGTATGATTTTAAGTTATGTTTTGGCTTATTATCCGTAGTTATTCTGATTATGATTCTGATTATATCATACGATACTTGTAAGTTATATAAGTTTTGGACCAATACTGAGTATATTTTCTGAGTGTGCACACAATATTCTGATTATAATGATGATCTGACTGGGTCACCAGGATTATAGGTGACACTATATGACATGAGCTAATTTCTTATTATTTATGTATAAGTTATATAATTGGCTTTTATAATTTATGTATTTTTGATATTTTGAAGGTATTATAATATTATTATCGTAATATATTATTTTAAGAAAAGTTATGAATTATAATATATGTTTTACTAAAAATGAAGGCTTGCAATATTTTTTGTAACAATAGGCCTTATCTGTTAAGAATGATTTTACTTAATGAGTTGATAGCTCACCCTTTGTCATTACTTTTTGCAGGTTTAATTTCTTATTTAGAGATTTGTTTAGCATTGAAGTTAAAAATTTGATTCATTTTGTTAGTTGAATAAAAGAAGGAATAAACTTATGATTCCTTTAAGTTTATTTTTATTATAGATTTGTAATTTAAGAGATTTGAGTATTTGATATATTTATGTCTTGAAAAAATATTATTATTTAGTATTAGACATGGATTTGTAGTTTTAATTAAATAAATATTTGAGGTATTTCAATTTGAAATTTTATATCTAAGGATTTTTTATCTATAAGTAACCTCTTTCATCACGTGTTCTGCATGTGTTGGTTTGAGGTGTTACATCAAATATCATGATCATTGTAAAATTTGAGGTTTTAAATGCCTAATCATGCAAGAATCCAACAAACTAGCTTTATAAGAATTATGGAAATGAAACATAACATAAGATAGAGTTATCCACACTTGAATTTTGACTTGAAGAGCATATTCTTATGTCATTTGAGATCGATCTTATATTAATGATTATTAACTTTTAAGAACTATTGAGATTCAAAAGTATTTTTCTTATGTATACCTTGACTATATTATTTGTTATCATCAAAATTAAGGTTATAATACTGTTTAAGTGAACATTTGTGTTTTATCGATCATTACCATGTTTTAGTCTACGTTATTTAGTGTCTGGATACTTCAATTTTAATGGTCTCATACACCGTAAGACCATTATGGACATGTTTTGATGTGTCACAAAACAAAATATTAAAAAAATAGTTGATCAACCATGCACAAAATGGTATTGTATTTTTGTCTGCCGTTCCGTTCACGCAAAAATGATGTGCACAATAAGCAGCAAAAGTGCTGAGCCCCGAGCTATCAGAGAAATTTTGCGGAGACGACTTCGTGAACACACAGATTCTGGACTTACCCTACATTCCAGAAATTCTCGGTTAAGCAATAAGCAACACTGCATTGGCTTTCCGCCATTGGGTCATTGGCAGCTTTAAGTTTAGCGTTCGGTTTCTAACACTGACACGACAGTAAGAAATACAGATTCTCCCAAGGCCCTACATTTTATATTCTTTTCTTCTCTTACCTAGCAATGGTATGCTTTAGAATCTTTCTTAGCAATCAACATTGCTGCCGCTCTCATTCATTAGATTTCCTTTTCACTAACACAACAGTTTGAATGTTATAGCTGGAAATTAAAACTTTTAGCTACTAATTAATTAAAGCTGGAAATCACTCATCCGTAGATTCAAGTCATTCTAAAGAGAAATTGGTAGAAAAAGGGAAAGTGGACAGAAGACAGCATCACAATCTCAACAAGCAAAGTCAACAGGACGACACTAACAACGTCCTCCTTCGATTGCAGGAATCATATAACAGTTAGTTATGTGAAGTTCAAGCAGGATAATGAATTGCGGTGCATGAAAGAAAGAAATGAGCCGCTATTTGAACGGCATGAATATGCCATGCAGTCGTCGAGCAATATGCAGCGGATCCATGGCCGTTAATTGTACTCTTTTTTTTTTTTTCCTTTGAGACAGATCAAGAGCAGCCACTATTTTGCAGAATATGACACCTTGCTAGCACTACCATGTAGTTTTGATTAACTAATTAAATATTAAATAGAAACCGGGGGGAAAAAGTAAATATTCTTGCTAATAAAGACTAGAAATGACGAGAGAACCTAGTAGCTTCACAAATTTTAAGGGCAACTAGTTGAAATTCAATTGAAGTGGGTCTTACTGAGACCGCAGATCGCATCATGGCTGAAAAAAGGAAAATAAAAAAAAGCAGCAAACTAATTTAATTGAAGACAGTTTGATACCAATCTTGCTTTCTGAACTTTTGTTAGCTGCTGGTGCCAGCTGAATCCGATGCTTTTCTTTTCATTGTAATAGCGTATGATTTTCATGGCTCTCTATTCCTAGTTTCAATTTCAACCAAGTTGAAGCTTCATAGCTCGTCATGACCAATCCTTATTATAAATAACAGCTAGCACGGGCCACATTTGCATGCATTTGTTCGATTTAAATTTGTAGTTACCTATCGCAAGTATTAGCACAAACTCTCTCTTTGGTCATGGCAGCCCAACAACCAGCACCCCGTCAATGGTTCCGTTTGCCATCCATAGGTCGGCCAGCCCCACCAGTTACACCAACCCCTGAGCCTCCCGCTCCCCAGCCACGGCCGCCTATGTTTCGTGCCCCATTTAGGCCAATGGGGCAGCCTCAGCCTCAAGAATCTATTCAAGCACAAGCAGCTATTGGGGTCACCTCAGTTCCAACATCTCCAATCAGAAGAACTTCCGTGCCGTCATCTCCGGTTCCCAGAAGATCACCAAGTCCCACAACTCCTCCAGCCACTGCATCACCTCCTAAACCTCAAGTATCAACTCCTTCTCCCACAAAGCCACCTAGCACCTCATCAATGCCAACATCTCCACCAAAACCAGCGCCCACTACTTCTCCACCCAAACCAATGGCAATTAAATACTCTGTTCCAACATCTCCACCCAAACCAGCGCCAACAACCTTTCCTGTTCCAGCAATATCTCCACCCAAACCGGCGCCAACTACCTTTTCTGTACCAACATCTCCACCCAAACCAGGGCCAACTACATTTTCTGTTCCGACGTCTCCAGCCAAACCAGAGCCTGCGGTGACAGGTGCCACAAGTACTACTACTACTACTATTCCTCGTGTGCCTAGTCCAGCACCAGTTGGTCCTCGAACTCTACCGTCTGACGGGACCCCACCTCAGTCACCCTATAGAAGAGCTATCGCTCCACCACCGTCTCCTTTGACCCTACCACCTCCTCAGTTTACATCCAAAGCCGAGACTCAGCCTACAATCCCTGCTGAGACAGAGCAAAAGACCGTGCTTGTTCAAACTAGCAGTGAAAAGCCCAAGTCTTGGTTTAGTGGTACTGGAAACCATTTTGATGAGATTCACAAGCCTAGTATCTATGCACATCGTGCGAATCACGAGGTGCACAAGGGAGTTGCGAAAAATGGGAAAGCTCACCGCAAGCAGCTCTCTTCAGATTCAGATGAGATTGGCATGAGGGTTATAACAATTGCAGGTGAGAACAAAGGCGCCTTCATGGAAGTGATCCGGTCTCCCCTGAAACATACTTTTGATGGCAATGCTCATACTCTCCACGACAAGGGAAGCCTTAAAACTCAGAGCGATGGCACCGGATGGCACAGCTATAGCAGCAGCAGTGATGAAGAGAAGTCCAAGAAGGACAAGAATTACAAAGCAAAGGCGGCAATGCATCCTCCTCCAATGGATGCATTCATGAACAGTAACGTGCAAAGTGTTAACAACTCGATTGTATTCCATTCTTCATGCACTCATCATGATCCTGGTGTGCATCTTTCTCTTTCAAGAAAGCCATCTGGTAATGGATTCCACGTCAAAGACAAAAGCAATGGCCATCACAGTTAGAGAGAACCATTGCAAATTGCGAGCAACTGCTTTTACGTTTCAGTTATTTTGGGCCATACTATTCGCTAATTATGTTATAATATCGCAAAAATAAATGATTCTATGCAAGTGATTGAGTGATGATATAAAGAGACCATGGAACTGATTCTTCATTGTTATATTCCACCTCCTGGGTAGTGCAATGAAGGCTGTGCCATGCCCTGTCAACAGAGTGAGAATTATGCAAGAATGGGGATGTGATGTAATAAAGAGTGGTTTATTAGTATGCCAGTTTTTCTCACCAAGAGTCCTGATGATAAATAATGTAATTCGTCTATCGTATACTAAATTTCCCATTACGGAAAGAGTCTCCATATTCCAATAATATAATGTCACTCTTCTGACAAAGATTGATATATTTAAATCTTTTTGGCCCTGCATTAAAATAAATAAATAATTTCATTGAC
Organism: Aegle marmelos; assembly: GCA_030449875.1. Lineage (NCBI taxonomy): Eukaryota > Viridiplantae > Streptophyta > Magnoliopsida > Sapindales > Rutaceae > Aegle > Aegle marmelos. The sequence continues at coordinate 3,227,015 of JASUUL010000115.1, forward strand.
ATGAAATGACAAGACCCTGTTCTTAATGAATTTTTTGTTTTTTTTTAAACTATATCTCAAATGATGTAGCAGTGTCAAAGATGAAGCACTATGCTAGATAATAATGTTGCAGTTCAGGTAATGGCAGTTCAGGTAATGGGGTAATGAATGTAACAATGTGACGTTATTCCTCTAAGTGAGAGTTCAAAATTCAGATAAAACTGGTAGGTTTTCTTGTAATTATTTACATAAAAGTATGCAACGGATGCCTGAAAAACATTTTTATTCGATTGATAAAAAGGAATTGATTCTGATAGAATCTATTGATTAAAAATCTAACACACTAGTCTCATATCTTTTTGAGTGGATGAGTTGTCCCAGTTATCTTCTTGGCTGAAAATTGAGCAGCAGAGTGGAGCATTCGCTGTATTTATATATTGATTCAGAGCGTTATCTCCGCAATTTGCCCGAACATGAGCAGAGATCCGCCATAAGTAAGTCTTCAATATGCTGAAAGATGGAGACTTTTGCACAGGAGGTTCCTTCGCAAAATAAATAAATAAATCAAATGAAATTTCTTACCAGTACATTCTTCTGCTTCTGCTGCCTGCTTTTGGGTCAAAAGAAACTCGTCGACCCAATTCTCGCCCACTTTGGGTCACGAGAGTAGAGCTATTGGCACCCTCCGAAACTCCGTATAAAACCCCTCACTTGCATTCAAGTCATCGCCGAAACTGCATCAAAGGACACCAAACATCTCTTTAGCTTATTGATTACGTTCTTTACAAGAGCCTAGAACGTATAATAAACTCAGGATAATAGCGTCGGCTTCGCTTCGGCGAGACTAGTTGTTAATTTGGGCCAACAGACAGAAGCAAACAATGGTTAACTTGGGCCCGCCCACTATTGGCACGTTCTTTACATAATTTCTTTTTTCTTCCTCTTCTTTTCATTTCGCCGTCGGAGGTGTCCTTACAAAATTAATAGTAATAAACTTAGAAAGTCTGTATATTGATTGATATGATGGATGAAATGACATTATCTCATAACAACTATGTGGTATAATAAATGTCTTATTATTTTTATTTAAATATTAAATTTATATTAGTATTACGTCAACTAAAATGTAAAATTTGTATGGTGAATTGCTAAGCGAATCACTGTTCTGATATGATAATGTGAAGTAACTATTTGTACTTTGAGTGATTTTTCTTTCCAATTAGTTTTAAGAAATATTTGTCTAAAATAGAATGAATAAAAATTTCAACCTTTAATTGTATCGAATTCTATTGAAAGAGGAGAGGTTTGACTCTTTGAAGAGAGCGGTCACCTTACTCGGGATACATTTTGTACCAGAGAAGAAGTGGATCCCAGAAGATTCTTCAAGCAGAAATCAGCCAGTGAGATGATGTTTAATACTACCGAACTTTTAAGTGGGTCTTCGTTGTTGTCCAAAGTTAGACATGTGCATTGGATGGCATGCACTGATGGCGCTGGCTCTTAAAAATTTATGGCTGAGTCACTCTCGTGCCTCAACCAATGTGAAGGCCTATAATAATAGAGCAAACGATCTTCCCTGTACAAACTTAGAACTTTGAGCGTACGCGATTAAATTAATTTGACTTTGTACTGAATCGTTAACTAAAGCAGAAATTATTTCTGACGGCACAAGTCGCTTCTTCTCATAAAACTCTTTGGGGATATTATTAGAAGTATTTAGTATGAATTATTGGGATAAGGTTTGGTTTCTATTGATGCGATATTACCCAAAAAAAGTTGTTGGCAGGAAAGAAGAAGATAATGAAATTTGCCTGACTTGATGCATTTGGCAGATGCAAAAACATGTCTCTTAATTTTTGAACTAAAAACAATATCACAGTGGACAAAAGGTTTAGTTTAACAGTATCATCTTTAAATTTTACTAATTTATGAGCGAGCTTGGGTGGGACATTAAGCTAGCTAGTAAAAGCAAAGAAGATACAGGTGTTGAATAGAAATTTAGAAAAGACTAAAAGCAAAGCACATTTCAGAAATCAGGCGAAACACGGAGCATAAATCTCCTGAACTTTTCCGGCCAAGAAAAATTTTTTGTGCACAATCAATTTTACATTTGCAGATCTAACCCTTTTATTTTATTTATTTATTTATTTATTTCCAATTTTGCAGTTGTTGCTACTCCAAAAAGGTTTATGTGCATAGATTGTAATGTAGAGGGACCAAATTTAGCTGACCCAAATCTCAGAATTTTCTAGCTTAAACTAGAATCCTAAGCATTTTCTATGGCGCCGATGGAGGTGATGTTACATGTTTTTTAAGGACCTAAAAAGAGTAGGCAAGGTGGCAAGGTTGATAGATTACATCAAACTTGTAAAATTCTTCTTATATTCTAGTAGGTCTTGGTGTATGCAGCTTTTTCCCCCTTTTTATTATGAGGAATTACAGTGGACGTGATCAACTTTTGCGTTTTCGGTCCTTGTGCTAACTCATGACTTCATAATTTAAAAAAGGAATAAGGATCCAGAAAGCTACAGTGCTTGCTCAGCCATCTTGATTAATTATTTGAAGGCTTTTGGCTCTGTGCTATAAACTAGACAAATAGCTAGCGTCAAATAACAGCACCATCAATAAACACCAGCGCTTCTTTCTTCTATGACTGTTTGTCATTTTTCCAGCTAGGTTTTCCTTTTCAATGAATATTCTTCCTCTGAATGTGTGATTATAGGAGCTGATTAGTTTATATCTCTTCCAAATGTCACCACAGGCAAGCACAAAATAGTATTGGTACTAGTTCCTTTGTAGGCTAATAAGTAAGAACAGGAATTTGCTTTGTACCCAACCAAAAAACTGAAGGGAATGTAATGTAGTGTAGCGTATATGCTTACTGCTTTGACAGTGTCTGAAGCATTAACAACAGAAGCACAGGGATAAACGATTAGCGTCACTGAAAGTTGCAAGGTTAGGCTAATGCCTAGATGACTGTTTTTTTGAGCAGCATTCACATCTTGCCATATACCAAGGTCACAAGCATAAAAGGAGTGACCGGCCAACCAATTTTATTGGTCATGTTCAATGTATAATACATATGATTATGTTTAATCATATCAATCATTTGGTTGTAAATTAGTCCAAAAAAAGAAAATCTTGCTCTGTCGGGACTGTACAGGCTATTAAAACTTGGAAAAAGTAATACGAATATAATTCTATTACTATACATCTTAAAGTTGGTGATGAGATGAACAGCTAACTAATGGCAATGGAGTTAGGTATTTAGAAGGACTAGTCCCAGCACGACATATGTATTGATGTGCAAAAAACCCAGTAAACAAGATGTGAGAGGGAGTGTAATGGTAATGCACATCATTTCGAGAATTTTGGAACATCGATCATGCCACACAGACCCAACATGCTGGCTCCTCAAACATGCCATGTATCCACAAAACATGGTCAGATTTAAGACCCCACATTCCTTTGACAGGTGTCGCCACTAAATTCTTCCACCCATTTGGCCCCTGCTGCTTGCTTTTAGGTCTTCCCCCATAATCGTTTTCCTCATACTATCCCGCTTTGACGCAACACCATTCTACCGCTCACCAAAGAAGTTAACTTGCTGGCTGAGAAAATGAAGGTTAGAACTTGGACTACCGATTGCTAATTATCATAACCTTTCTGTCGCTTAATGTACTCTATATTTCTTAGTGGTTTTTTTTTTTTTTTGGCTAGAGTACTCTATTAATCTACGTGTCTCTCTTGCTGGTTCTGTTTTTGTTAGATCTTCAACTGGGTGCATCGGAAGTTCAATCATAACATACTCAAAGGTTTGTTATTTTTTAATTTTAGTTCTTTATTTAATGTCACAATTGTGGTTCATTAAGTACCTTTTTTTCCCCCCTTCATATCATTTGTTACTATGCTACTTTACTACGGTGCTGCATGGTTTGGCAAAGCATAAATGTGACATACATGTTTAAATCGATTTGACTACCCCTACTTATATATATAGGACGATTTAAGTTCGTGAGATAATTAAATTCTGTATTGCTCAGATGGTTTTGCTCGAAATGTTAAGAAAACTGAATCCATTGCGATTGACACCAACACAAAAGCTTTACTGGAACAAGTAGCCCTTGTGGATGTGCTTGATGGCTGGCGAGATGGAATTCTAACAATTGGCACGTTTGGTTTTGATCCTCTACAAGCGGACGACCAACAAAAAGAATTTTTCATTTGTGAAAGTGGAGATGAAGAAGGAGAGGAAGGTGAGGTGCTTGATTTTGTAAACAACAACAATGATGATGATGATGATCATGTTAACAGCGTTAGTGCTGAAGATGAAGAAGTGAACCCATTGATTTTCACAGCATTTGCATCAAATGCTGATCGTCATGGAAATGATGAGAAAGCTGATCATCATGTGATCATAACCGTTGATGCTGGTGTCCAAATAACTCCATTTGTAGCTTCCCCCAGATTTGACATTGACACCACAGATATCGATCAAGCAAAAAAGAGAAGAACAACACTTGCAGACCTGTTCTATGAGGATTCTGATACCAAGAAGAAGCCAAATCCGGATGAATTCGAACCAAATGTTGGTAAAAAGCAGTCTGCTCGTACAAAGAATGGCCTTTCCTTTGCCAAGAAACTGATTCCTCACGTTAAAGAGGATTCACGTCCCATTAAGAAATTACACCAAGTGAGTATAATTAATCTTACTCTTTCTGAGTATATACATACATACAGGCATGCATCTAAATCTCCTGTTCAAAGAAGTTAATGTGGTATACTTTTCCTTTTTCTTCTCTTTGGCCTACTCATAAAGAGACAAACGCTAACGGATAAATTTATATGAGTCATTATCGGTCTTTATGATGATTAGATGATGAGGAGGATGTTAAAGAGGAAGATCCATCCAGAGATTGAAGGCAAGGCTAATAAACCAGATGGTCAAAACAAGGCCAGCTTACTTGAACGTCTGGGCAACAAATACCAAGCTGCTGAGTCAGTTTCTTTACTTCAAATTCCTGCAGGTATCTCTTAGTTTTTAAATTTTACGCGGAATTTATTTTTCACTTCAACCCATTTCTCATAATGCATTATATGGTTAGTTTTTAAGCATATACATAGAGACGAAGCTATAGCTTTCGCGTGCTAAATTTCACTTTGTGACCACATCTTTCATGTGTGTAATTAATAAAAAGATTTCATTTCTCAATAATAATGTCCATTAAGAAATTATAAAATATATTAGTAGTATCATATTAATTATATGATAAATAAACAATACTATAATTTATATGTATTTATCTTTAAAAATTATTATGTAAGTGTTGGTTACATTAAATTTAATTACAGATGTCTTATATGCATTAGTTAATTGTATTAACTTGTCAAAGTTATCAATATTGAGCATCTAATCATAGGATGTTCAACAAAATTCATTAACGAAAGCAAGAGTACATACTGCTACCTCATGGTTTCCAAGTTTCTCTGGCCCCCGTTTCTTGACGCCAATAACGAAAAATGACCGCAAATAAGTAAATGACTGGTTAGTCTTAGTGACTGCACAAACTGACTCTTCCACCCACTATTATTTTGGATAAATGACCTAACTCACAGTGAGATTGATCTTCGGAACATATATCGCTCACTAATCACAATAGACACACATATACTACGACCATATAAGTTGCCTCTTCTTCATCTTCTTGTATTATATGAGCCTTTTACTAGCAGACTCACTCAAATAGTACGCACGGTCGGGTCTGAATATCAAAATGTATGGACAGGACAGAGAACTGAAGCTGAATCTGTCCTCGGTGTCATTTCATCTGGTCCTAATGGGTCCCTTCCCGAAAATAACTCGAAAGATAAATACAACTATAAAGTTGTCAATTTAATCGAAATATACTACTAATCCACCAAAGCAAATGGTGATGATCAAACGACTTTTCTGGCTCATGGGCCATGATAATCTCCCTATATGCCCAGCTAGTCATGTCTGCTAATTGATAGGTAGGGTCAGGTCTCTGGCACCAATTCCAACGACTATTCTTTTCCTCATCATATATACTATTAATGGTCACCATTTCGATATGTTCATGTGTTTTTTTATCATGCATTGAATACTTTTCATCTTGTTCTTGTTGTTACTTACTAATATTTCTTTCTCCGCTATCGATACTGCAGATGCTACAGCTGTTTGATGAACTTCGAGTGTTTGACCTAGCTGGTGTGCTAGAAATGCTTATTTCCGGGACTATTACGTTGTTAAATAAATTTCTTGATTATTTCTATGTCAATCAGGTTTTCAAGTATGTTCATGCGCACGGATGATGGAATAATGTGATTTTCTGCTTTAGTTTGTAATTTATGCTCCTTCCCCCCCCCCCCCTCTATTATTGTTTCGGTTGTTGTTGTTGTTGTTGTTGTACGTAGTATTAGTATTAGTATACATTGGATTGGTGTTAATTTAGTTGTTGCTGCATTGACTGGGTTGATGGTTCGTGCTTCAATCAATTAACGTTCGAATGCATCTCTTTAATTCAGCTCTGAAGGAACTGTGGGCATGATAATGGTGCATTTTAGACAAACATGAAGATCCAAACTTACTTTAATCCTATTTGTCAGGAACAAAACCAAATTTGTCCCTGTTATTAACAGTTATTAGAAAGAGCTACGTTATAATTTAATACGCCCACCCGTATCAACTGTCCCGATACTTCATGCGCTTTTGTCTCATCAATCATTTCGATTTTTGTAAAAGTTAAAGTTAAAACTGTCCTGATACTTCATGCCCACCCATATCAACTGTCCTCTCAACACTTTCGGACGCCCGTGTAAAAGTTAAAACGATGATGGATTGGATTGGGTAATTAGTTTCACTTTCACACCTTGCGGATTTGCACTCTTGTGCCAACACTTCCATGTCAAGCAAGGTATATTCCATTTCTATTCCATGTGTCGTCAATCCGTTTGCCTAGAGCCCATATTTTCGGTTCAGTTTGTATTGTTGTTGGATCCGGATCTTTCCTAATCTTTAATCCTTGGAATTGAATTATTTCTATCCATCCACTTCCCCTATTTGGATTTTGGACTGGGAGCTGACGTTAACTTGGAATTATATAGCATGCCTCACCAAAGTGTCGGTCTAATAAAGCCGAGATGGATTAAGATTATCTTCTAATATGACTTCTTATTAGTTTTTAAAATTTTTATATAATTTATCTTTTAGTAAATACTATATATGTAGGATTTAATTTCTTATTTTTTTATTTATCAACCACTAATCATCTGCATATATTTTTTATTCAAAATATTATTAAATCTTGAAAGAATCCAATGTGTAAGGCTAAGAATGTTTTTACTATTATTCTAGAAATAAGAAGAGAAACAATTAAGAGAGGCCCAATAATAAAGAAATCAATTCATTGGTGGTGTATTTAGTAATTATTAATTGAAATAGACTAAAAATGAAATGGTTAGAATTATAATAAGTTAAAAGAGAAATAAAAATTAAAATAAATTATTTATTTTAACTATAAAAATAAGAATTACAATAAAAATAAATTAATATAAATTATTAAAATATTCTTAATTTATTAATATTATTATTTTTTAATTTATTATATAATTATTATTATTAAAAAAATTATTATTGTTGTTGTCATTTTTTTAAATTATTCTCTCTCCTATTTCATCATCTTCTTACTCCTGTTAATTTCATTTCTTCTTCTTCATCAACATCACGATTCAGTTTCATCTTCATCACAATTACATCATCATCAATAATAATAATAATAATAATCATCATCATCATCATCATTATCATCAATCATCATCATTATTGTCATAAAAAATTATCATCATCATTATTGATTGGTCCTTCGACAACAACAGAGAGGCTGACCATGACAGCGACAATGAACTATACGACTAATGATGGCAATAAAGATCGGCTGCAATTGGGATGAATCCGACCAATGACGAGCTGCGCAACTAGCCACTAAATGATGCCTGAGAAGAAGAAAAGAGATAGAAAACAAGTGGTGGCTGACCGATGAAGATCAATGGAGACTGCAATCCGCAATGAGCTGCTCAACTAACGAAGATGCTGCAGGTGATCGTTTTTAGGTGAGAGAGACAAAGATGGGTTAGTCGATGGTTAGGGATATCGTTTTTTCAATTTATATTTTTAATTGCAAAGAGGGTATTCGGGAAAATAGAAAAAATAATGGAGGGAATAGGGTTCTAATTCCCAACCCCCTACTAGAACCACAAGCCTTATGACCATTCCTGATTTTGTGGAACCATCCGTCTCATTCTCATTCATAGCTTCAATTTAACAAGTAAATAAATTATTTACTTTGATTCCTCCGATTCCCATTCTAAGAATGTAAGCATAGCATAAGAGTTAGACTATAATTGGTCTTTTTCTTTGGGTGGGGCTATTCGAAGGCCCCAATTTCCTCAATCTTTTTCTAATTAAAAATTTTATTATCTAAATAATTTTTATTAAAATTACTTAATTAATATTTTATTTTCTTTTTTTAATCTCATTTTCACAAATTATCATCAATTTATTTAGATATATTATTTTAACTGTAAATAGCTGCTATCACAAACTAATAGGAACAAAACTCTCATTTAAAATGAAATATTAGTAAATTTTTATAAGTGATAATACAATTATATATTTTTGTAAAAATTTATTTTATATAAATTGATGTGATATTAATTTATTGATTGAATAAAAATATAAAATAATTAAAAGAAATTATACGAGATAAGAAATATTTGGTCTAACTAATTAAATCATCTCGTATTAGTTTGTATAAGAGTTTGAGATTATATTATTATTCAATTTTTACTAGTCATGAAAGATAATAAGTATCAAGAAATTAATTTTTACTAAACACAAAAGTTAATGAATATAAAGAAAAAATTGATGTATATAGAAAGCATAAAATAAAGGCCGTGATCTAATAAAAAGTACTCAAAAATAAATTTAAAAAAATAAAATTAAGTGTTTAGTTTATAAAATTTCAGAATAAGGAGAATATACAATTATAAAGTTGGGGGAGAGAGAAAAAGAGTAATGAATAGCAATTTTGAGATCTTCAAATTTTAAGTTTTCAATAATGAATTTATTTTTAAAAATAGGTGTAGAGAAGAATTTGGTTGACTCAAATTGTTCCATCATTTTTCTTTTTCTCTGTTGTCACGTGGATTTTAAATAGAAATCAATGCTTATTGTCTTTTTACTTTTTGCCCTTCAAAAATAATAATAATTAATTTTTTAAACCATATTTAGAAAAGGCAAGTCAATTTGAACCAATTAATTTTTTTATTAGCTTCTTCTTAATTAAGATAATTATCAAATTATAACTTATTATTTTAATTCACTAGTTCTAAAAAATTTGTAAATTTATCCTTGATTAACTACTTTCTCTCTCTACTACAACAATGGTAAAAAAAACAAAAGTAATTTCTCTCTCTTTCAATTTTTTTGTTTTCATTCTTTCTTATTAGATAACTTTACTATTCTTTTAGTTTACACTATAACATCATCAAATTTACGTGTTATTATCATTTAGGGTTAATTCTGATGAGATTTGACTAAAAAAATCTAATAGATTGAAAGTTATGAGGAAACTTTTATTTTTGATTTCTATATGATAGATATTGATTCTTTCATTTTGTTTAGTTGAGTTTTTTAATTTTTGAATAATTTCATTTGTAATTACAATATTTACTTTATTTATCACATTAAATTTTGATAATGAAGAGACCAAGGAAGGAAGTTGTTAAGTGTTAGAAAGTGTATATTTATAAAGAAAAAAATCGTCATTTTACACTTTAAATCTCACTAACATTGCTACTTTTATTTATTTAAGTATTTTGTTATTTAATTATATGTGTTTTATTATAATTGTGTATTTTATGTATTTTAGGGGTATTATAATCATTTCACAATAAACGAGTGATCAGACAGCAAAACGGACGTTATATTTGGACTCAGGACGGTCGAAAACCTTAACGATACTGTTCATACGAACGGTACTGCTCACGATACTGTTCACGACACTGTTCGTGTATACGGACCGATGATGTGGCAACTACCTATGATGTGGCAGTATCTAATTGAACGAATTATGTGGATTGATTACTTATGTGGCGTTGACCGATGACATGGCGTTGACTAATGATGTGTCACGATCTTATTGGACTAAATTTCTTATGTACTGTAGATCGATGACGTGGCAACATCTCAGTGGAGTAAAAATCGTGTGTACAATACATGCGCTTACATGGGATTATTTACTATTCAGGCGGCATTACTGTACAAATGTTGACTGTTGACATGGCGCAATCCTGAGCATCCGAATTGTTTTTAATCCGATGGTCACGATTCACTCAATGTATCTATAAAAAGGGGGCTCTCCCCCCCTAATTTGATACCTCTGAATTCATTTCTAAGCTTAGATTTCTGAAATTCCTTCTCTTTCTTGTAGTTTCTTTGTATTTTAATAAAATTTCTTTTTTTATCCTTAGTTAAAATATGAGTGACTAATTTTCTTTTGAGCTTGGGTTGAAGGTGAAGTCTCAACATGTTCCATGGGCTTAATTTGGTAAATTTACTTTCTCTTCCCCTCTAATATTTGTGGTTGTTTTGACTTTTCGTCGACAAATAATAATAGTCTTGTCTAGATACAGCTCTGGTTAAATCAAGACCCCAAAGATCAAGGTTATTATTATTTGACGATAAAGCCCCTGCACCATACTTATTGGAGAGTAGTTCATGAGGTGTGAAATCCCCCCTTATGATTTAATTGGTATTAATATGGAATATTTAGCCCATGAAGCATGTTGATGCGGATCCGGATACCCAAGTGCTTTATTATAACAGTTTCATTTTTAATTATTTCCGCCATTTTAATTCAATAATTTAGAATAAAATTACCATAATTTAATTGTTCCCATTAAAAAGAAAATTAATTCGGCATATAATTAAAATCAACCTCCTCGTGGGATCGACACTTGTCACCATTAATCTATTCTACAATAGATTCGTGCGCTTGCGAGTTCAATAAAATTTGCACAACAGAAGTGACATCAAATAAGTAATGTATTAGGGTTAGCAGTACCGTGCTAATAGCTGGTGGTCATTTTTGTAAGTGAAATGTGTGGAACAATGATAACTTTATAAATTTTAGGTGGATTGTTGCAACCCAAAAAAGAAAAAGATTTTATATATTTTTTATAAAGTATGAAAAATCAAGCGGTCAATGGAGAATTTTTCTTTCATTTTTTTAATATAAGAATAAAGAAAAAGTCATTTACACTTTCAAATTTTAAAAATGATATTTACAAAATAAAAATTTTTAATTAAAAAAGGGTGCAATAAATAACTTAGGGGGTTGTGTGGAGGTTTAATTTATACTATCAATAAAGAATTGATCAAATTTAATTTATGCTAACTAATATTCTATGTAAAGATTGTGTGGAGGCTATTTAATTAAAAGAGTTGGGATATTTTCATCCTATTATTTTTATAAATCCAACTCACTTTGATAATTAATTATAATAAGTTCATATTGTTTTTAAAATATACAAATCAATTAAATCTTTCTTATAGTTTTTTGCAATTAAATATATTTTATCACTAAGATTACTTTAAAATAAGTTTAATTTCATTATTTTACCCTAAAAATATAAAATGATTTAATTGTCTCAATAAGCATTGGCTTTTGTACATATAGGTAGGCATGAATTGAGTTGGATCGACCTTGTGAAAACCCAATCTAACCCATTATTCATTTAGTTAAAAATTTAATTTAATCAAACCAAATAGACATGTTCAATCTAAAGTAATTCAATCCTTAAATCATTAGGCTAGGTTGATCAGACTAATTAAAATTAAAAAATTAAAAAAGTTAAAAAACTAAAAAATCTAAATGACACTTAAAATCATATTTTAATATTAAAAAATATTTTAATTCTCCATCATAACATTAAATGTTGTCTATTGTACCCAAAATCTATTGATAAACATGTAACATCTGTGCCTCGTTTTTTTTTATAATTATTTATTTATTTATTTATTTTTAGTATTAGTTGTTTTAATTAAAACCATTTGAGATAAAATATAATTCCTTTATGTAATTATTTATTTAAAAAAAAGCAAAAAGTGAGAATTTGTATAAAACTTAAACTCTTTTTCTCTCTCTACAATTAAAATTCTTTAACTTAATAGTCAGACAAAAACAAAGAATTCTAAGATTTCTACTTAGGTACGTTTGAAATAAGATTTAAGGTAATTATTTTTTCTAATATATGTTTTCTAATTTGATGTGTTTGATAATGAACGCATGAACCATTTTCTCATTTGTAATGAATAGTTAGGCATTATAAGACATGAATATTGTGATTTTCTTTTTTGCTTCCCTTTACTTTCGATTCAATTTCTACATGAGAGTTTTTAAAAAATTAAATTAGACATCTTAAGGTTTTCAATGATGTATTTTATGCAAAGAGATTCTAAAAATTTAATTTATTGTGAATTTTCGAAATTAGAACAATGGCGCTAGAAAATTCTGATTTTCAGCAATATATCTAATTTTATGATTTTTTTAACTGTCCAAATGATCGTGAAAATTATATAGATTTTTCTGTTTAATCTTCGTTAAGTCTATCTACTGCATTATAGTTTCATAATTTTTGGTCGAGTATAAAAATTATTAAAAATTATTATCTTAGACTACTGTAGTTTTGGAAACTACAGTTTAGAATTGCAATTATTGATAGAAAAACTAATTTAGGCTATTAAAAGACCTTAAAATAACCTATGAAAATTATATTGTTATAATAATATGAATTCTCTATCATTTAAATTTTATTTGACTAATTTTCATTGAGTTAGCATTAAGCTATGAATTTTTGAATTGCAAGTCATGAACTTGAAAGTTTCTGGACAAGTTTCCTAGTCTCTTAGTATAAATTCGTTTAAAATAGTTTTACATCTTTAAAAATTCTAGAAATTTAATGTGTTGTAAAATCAAGTCATCTAATTTTTATGAGTTCCATTAAATATTTTAAGAATTTTCTAATTCAGTCATCTATGTTTTTGTCACTGCTGGACAGTATTGAGATTTACATGTAAAATTCTTTTTGCATCATCTTTCTAATTTTTGTTTGTTTTGTTGAATTTTATGTGAAATGTTACACATGTTTATGTTTTCTTTTCTCTGAGTTTACAATTTTCTGACATATGATTAGCTTAGTAAAAATTTGCTTGTATAGGATGGTCTAATTAGACTAGCTTTAATGATTTAGTACTTATGACTAGGCTTGATTATGTTATATTTATATCAAGGTCAGAATAAGCAATAATATTGATAAAAATGTATCTTAATATTTTTAGGCCGAGAGTGAGCACGTGGTTAAGATTACTGTTCTTTTCATTGATGAGGATCAAAGTAAGTAGATTAATACATGATAAATGTGTTTTGGTACTAAATTACTTTTAATTTGAGATATCTATTATGTTGAACGAAAAAATTATGAAACTGATTTGTTTAATATATAACAATATTTTGTTCAGTAAAATCATTCTTTAAAATTATTTTTAATAAAACTTTAGTTATTCAAACCTTGTTCTATTAATTGTCTTAAAAATGAAAAATTTTATTAAATTATTTTAAGTTAAATACTTTGAAATAATTATCAATTACTTAAATGTAATTTATGAAAGTTTATAATAATTAAAAATTCAATGATGATTTTAAATATTTTTGCTCATTGTTTATGATGATATTATGTTATGTTAAGTTATATCATGGAAGGCTAGCCAAATTATGTGCATATACGATGTTAATGATTCTTGCGAGGTATAGTATCTTGAATGATGTTATGAGTTATCCGACCTACAGGTGAAACTATATGGTATAAGCTAACTATGTTTTATATGTTTAAAATGTTATTATTATGTTTAAAGGATTTAAATGATTTTATGATGTTATGATTTAGTTTTGGTAAAAGATAATTTACAAAGGTAATGTCCTTTATTACTATTATTATGTATCATTAAAAAATTCAATCGATATTATTTTAATTTTTTTTAGTATTGTGCATGGGTTTACTTACTGAGTTGATGGCTCATTTTCATTACTACATATTTTTATAGATAGAATTAAATGAAATGAACTCATGGTCTTAGGATAAAGAATAAGAGCTCTGTTCTTTTGAGGATTAATATCATGTTGATATTTTAAGAACAATTTAACTTTCTTTAGAATGACATTTATTTAAAGATATACTATTTTAAAATTTATTTATAACATTGTGGAGGTTTAAAATAAATATTATTGGTTATTTTCTTATAGGTTTTAGAGATAAAAATAATGAAATGTAGCTCCATTTGAATTTCACTTGGTTATCTTGATAGTGGAATTGGAGTGTGATATCAACATGATATAATATTTGAATAACTTGCTTTTAGTGAGATTTCTGATTTGATTTTTGAATTTTGAATCTAAAGAATTCAATTAATATCATGTTTAAAAGATAGAAATTAAAAATAATCTTTTAATAAAAGAACAAATAGGATTCGAAATTTGGCTTAGCCATTTAGAATTTAACATTTGAGATTTTAATTTTTCTATGATTTTTATTGTCATTGGGTTAGATTCTTAAAAAAAAAAAAAATCAATCAAACTTATCTAAAGTTTGTAAGTAACGATAAATATATCAAATTTTTAATCTCAAATTTTATATTAAATGACGTATTATCACCACCCCTATTAAAAACTCGGCGAAAAAAGAACTGCAATAAAAACTAATGAAATAGGCGAGAGTAGAGTTGCCAGAAAAAGCCTGGCCGGCTAGAGCCCACATTACAAAGCGTTAGTCATGTTGAAAAATTTAAAACCGCAGAGAATGAGCCTGGTTACGAACTTGTAGGCGAAGCATGGGTTTTATATTTTATAAATTAAAAAATTAAAATTAAAATAAGAAACGAAAAATAAAAGCAAATTTCACAAATCACAACTTTGGACGGAGGTTCTGTGGTACTTTTATTAATAATTTACTAGTGCTTCCTCATGTTTAATAATTTGCATTCTTTAGGCTGCCCACGGCATAATGACCAAGATTTTTAGTGGAAGGGGGAACGTAGCTGCAGCCAATGAAATAGCCCACCAGGCAGTGTGTGGGTCATTTTCTGACATTAGTGCCATCGCTTTGCATTTTTCATACAAGTGATAGTGGTATGGCTCTCCTATTTTTCTTTTTGGTTACCAAGGATTAATGACCATTATTCTAAAGTAAACCCTTTATGAACAACGGATTAATGCCTTCATTAGCTGCCATATCTTTTATGTGATAACCATTACACCTTTATTAATATAAATGTTTCACGTTATTTTAACAATATCTATTTCACATATATGTTCGATCATCAATTGAAGCGTATACTTTATGATACAATTTTTTTTTCCTCCCTATTTTTGGTTTTATTAAAATTTTATTTTAAAAAATTAGTGGAAGCCCAAATTTGACCCAGGTCCGTGATGACCCGCTCAGGCTGGCCCGTCTAAGTTTGGAAAGTTTTTAGAGGACCTATGCCCGTTATTAATAGTTTGGGCCTGGATCTTAGTTTGAAAAATTCGGCCCAGCCCTGCAATCGGCCATCCCTAGGCGTGTGGTGCGGTGGAGGATCCAAGTTTGAATTGTCAACTGCCAAGGGCAAAGGGGATAAATAGTATCACACAAAGAGCCTTGTCTGTCTGTGTGTCTGCAGTCACCTGTAAGAACAGCCTCGCTCTCTTTGAATTGATTGATCTTTATCAGTCTCTGTAATTTTATAGATTCAATTTAAATATATCACTTTAAAATTTCTTATAAGTAGTCTCTTTTTTCTTTTCGAATCCTGTGGTTCTTGCGGACTGTTAGTGTTGACTCTAATAAATAACTCTGAATCTGTGTGAACAGTAGCTAAAATAGCCAGAAAAGAATGGCCAAAGTTCACGATTTTCAAGAGGTGGCAAAGCACAATAATAGAGATGATTGTTGGCTTGTAATT
This sequence comes from Aegle marmelos, assembly GCA_030449875.1. Taxonomy (NCBI): domain Eukaryota; kingdom Viridiplantae; phylum Streptophyta; class Magnoliopsida; order Sapindales; family Rutaceae; genus Aegle; species Aegle marmelos. The sequence continues at coordinate 3,243,072 of JASUUL010000115.1, forward strand.
TCTGGAAAGGTTAGTTCATCTAACTCAGCGGATGATTGCTTTACTTATTATTATTTTAGTTTTTCCCTTCATCTCATGGATTTTTCAGTTCTTTTTCTCTTTTCTGCATGTCAAGAACCAAAATTCCTCTTTTTATTTTAATATTTAGCTGTATCTAAGAATCATTTTGATCCAGTATATAGACTGTTTGGATTAAGGATCTAGAAGTAAATTTTTTAGGATCAAATTGAGGTGAGAACATGAGAGAAACATGCTATTGAAGGGCCGAAAGTCTCTGCGATTCATTTTAGGTTTTTTTTATTCTTTTTCTCCATTTTTCACATGGGTATTATTACTAATATTTTATTATGGTATGTATTGCTTGGTGAGAGAATTAGAAAATGGTATCACGCTGTTGGAAGTCTGTACAATTCATGATATTTGTTGACAAAATCTTTATTACTGTCTGTAGCATTCTGTAGAGGAATAAGAAATATCTATTATCTTTTCACTGAAAGAACTTCAAGGAAACTTCTGCAAATGCCTGATAAATGTATGATGAAGTGTTTTATAATGTTTGATTTTCAAAATTCAAGTATATGACTCAAGGCTTTGATGGCTTGCATAAGAACTAAAAAATAGCTTACAGGGAATAAAATACTGTAGCTTGCAGTTTGCCACCTGTGAAGAGCTAAACATACGAAAAAGTTGTAATCAGGGGCCAGATCGCTTGGCCAAGCTTGATCTAGTCCCTCCGTGTTTTTTTCTTTTTTAAATTTGCTATGTATGTTTGGGGGAGATCTTTGACAATTTCAGGGCTTGCATCTATTTGGAACCTCATGTAATACTTTTGCTTTTCAACTCAACAAGTCATTAAATAGCGTATAAGTTTCAGAACCGCTGTATCAGGTGTATAATGTGACTCCATTTCTTGACGATCATCCTGGTGGTGATGAAGTCTTGCTTGCTGCTACTGGTAAGATCTCCTTCTACTAACCTTACTAGTTTCTGCGCCTTTACTGCTTCACTTGGCAAAGACTACAAATTCATATGTCCACCATAAATTTTGCAGAGAAGGATGCAACAGACGACTTTGAAGATGTGGGTCACAGCGATTCTGCCAGAGAGATGATGGAAAAATACTACATTGGTGAGATTGATAGCTCAACTGTTCCGGCAAAAAAGAAGTACACTCCACCCCAACAAGCAGTTCATAGGCCCGAAGACACTGGATCTGCAGCTAAGATTCTACAGTTCCTGGTACCACTGTTGATCTTGGGCATAGCATTTGCTTTCCGGTACTTTTCCAAGAAAGAAGAGTGAAGCATTGTGTGAATTGCAAAACCGAACCAAATACCTCTTCCTTAGTTTATTACCTATCCTATGGTATTAGAACTTCAATTGGCACTTGGTATCAGGATTTGTTTTGCCATTAAACTATGCTTATCAATAATAATTGGTGCTTCGTGCATCCTGGTTGAAGGATTTGTTAGAAGTTCCGCTGAAGCAATATACATTGAAATTGAACTCCCCCTCCCTTTCCCAACCCCAACCAAAAAAAAAAAGTGAAATATTTAGCAATTATTACTTGTATATTCAATCAGGGAATCATACAGAATTTTGTTCTGCATGGCGCAAGCCTGAGCTAGTGGCCTATTGTGTCGTAGTTGATTAAGGTTGCTGCCATGACTTAACTTCATAACTTCATGGATTTATTGCCGCATGAACTTGCTAGCTTTCAGGATTTCTCCCGTTCTCGGCTTTTGTGATAACATTTGGTTCTCATGAACGTAATTTTGCATCCGGTGTATCTCGGGACAGATGGACTCTTGAGTTTTGAAAATTGTGTTGTGTAAGATTTGGCCTTTGTGGTTTGTTTGAGACCATCCTTTTGAAACCTCTCCGAATATTGAAATTGCCTAGATAATTAACACAAATCAATTCATTTTTTGTTTTCAATGAAAATGCAATCAAACACTTAACATAAGTTAATATTATAACAATTTTTTTACGCCCACGTATCTTATAATTTATATCATATTTTTATTCTAAATTTTATTTATTTTTTTAGAGAAATAAAAACTATGTAACTCATAATTTAAGATTTTAAAGTATGTATGAATTTTAAAAGGTGAAGTTTTTGTGGTAAGATTGTTAATTTTAATTTATGAGTTTACATTTTTAAGTGAACTGTTATTGAAATAAATTTCAAAAGAAGTGTTGAAAGCTCTGCTCCTCGTCTCATTCATGCAGGCCCAATTCTGGCCCATAAAATATGTTCCAAATTGATGATGAGACTTGCTCTCCTTTACGCAGTACTGATTTTATTATTATTATTATTATTATTGTTCCAAATGATCCTGGTACTCGTACTAAAAATTTTACAGACACATTTTTCAAGTTCCAGTATCAACTACTTGGATTTGCGCAGAAAGTTTTAGTGTTTAACAACAGTCCGTTACCTTTGAGATAGTACCGAATGCAAACTTTCTATTTCTAAAAAATGACAGGGAGAACAGTTCGTTATAGTCTTGTGCAGGGCGGTGTGGTCTGGGTCTGGCCCTTAGCCCAAAAATAGAAACACTTGAATGCCACCGACGCGAAAGAACTTGTACTTTTAAGGCAAACTATTATTACCCGTTTCAGAATTTGTCCCGAATAAGCTGAGCCATCAAGAATTATCATGATGTTAGAGAGTTCTTAGCAGTCGTGATGCTTTACATAAAGATGTCGGGATTGTGTCAAAATCACAAAGTTAATTTATGAAGTTCCGACAATTTTCTGATTATAAACGTATATCGCTAGTAGTAGTAGATTGTATTTTCTCTGTTTGAAAAAAATCTTTTACATAAAGCTTTGTGTGTCGGTGTAAATTAACTTACAATCAACCTTAAGACTAACCCATCTATTAAGTTAAATTGTAACCTGCATATCGCATCAGTGCCCGTATAATTTAGAAGTTTTTTCTTTTTTTTTTTTTTTTTGGTTGGAATTTGCACGTGCATGCATGTGTCCGTAATCAACATGTAGAAGTAGAACTTCAGTGTTCTGTGGGGGGCTCAAATTTACGTTTTAGTTAAGCACATTATTATATAGATTCATGAATCTCTGTTGATACATCTCATCCAATTCCAAAGGCTAAAAATATAATCGAAACTCTCGAAGCAGCGAGAAGAGCTAAGAGGTTAATGTCCGTTGAATTGTATTGTTGGCTTTATTATCTGTACTCTGGCGTCTGTATCCGCACCGGTTCCATATATCAGCGAGATTTCTGGGATGTGCTACGCATCGCCATTTATGACTCTGATCTTGATGTCGTTCAAACTGACAGATTCAACCAACCACCGTCCGTACGCAGATATGAAATAGTATGTTGATGCCAACACTAATTGTCATTCTGTTAAATGATTAGTACCCTGACCGACGACTAATCGTAATTCTTTCCTGTTAAATGATTATTACCATGGCCGACGATTTGGTTTTGTGACATAATTAATGGGACGTCCCCTTTTCTTTGGCTTTTATTGTGATATATATACTCATTTGGGCAAACACATAGTCTCCCTTTCATTACGAGAATATTCATCACTCTATTATGGCTCCAGCATTCGTTGCTAGCTTAGGTTTTTTCAAACAACCACACCATCAATGTGCTGATTCAATTGATCTCGAATGACATATGATACTGTATATGTTTTCCCTAAAACATGCATGCGCTGATCTAAGTCCTTTTACTTTATCAATTAACGTTTTTTTTTTCCATTTTGTTAAATAACAGTAACAGTATATGTATTCTAAGAAAACGTCCACCCATATAAATGCTAGCTAATTTTTTTTTTCTTAAAGTAGAGTGGTGGACAAAACTCAAATACAATCTTATACACTAAAATAATTTGTTCTTATCCGAACATAGATAGTAGTCTTTTTCCTTTTTTCTATTTCTTGAATGAATGAAGTCATCTTGCTTGTTTGTTGTGTTTACATTTCTTTCAAGGTCACAGTCTGTGTCTATAAATCAAGATCGCCTGTCCTAGACATCGATCGATGGTCTTGCGGCTGTGATTAAGGCTATTACATACGCACGCGCGCACACATCTCCATTGGTGCATGTTTATCTTAATGCATTGGTGGGTAGTCTTTATCAATTCCATTCAAGAGAAACGCTTGCATTGACTAATAGATCACTGTCACTGGCTCCATATGTTTCTCACGATCCTCTTAATTGCATGAGCCGACAACAACTAATTAGGCATAGTACACGTAAGATATGGTTGTCGGTGTCCTCTAGGGTTCGACTAAATGATGCTGAAAATGAAATACATTCCAACAATATCATTGGTGGGATCCAAGGCTTAGATTTATAATATAATGCAAAATTATTAACGCCCTACTTATCTTTATGGCATGTACGAACGATCATGTGAGTCATGTCTATAATACACACAGTGGACGATCAGAAAAAGATGAATTGTGCTAAAAAATCTGATTTATTTAACATTACGGAGATTGTTCATCGTTATTGAACTGGTTGTATATAACTGAATTACATAGTTTGATTGCATCACCTTTGTTTTCTACGGACATTTTTTGTTTTCAGTCAGTATATGAGTAGGATGATGTAATGCCCATATTAAAATGAGCGCAATATATCTTTTCTAATGGGAATAGAAATTAATTAAATCTCTCTTCAAAAAAAAAAAGAAATTAATTGAATTTATTCAGAAGAAACCAAGGAAAGGAAAAGGGACCGGTTATATTTTATTAACGGAAGTAAAATCAACCCTTATCAGTGACGCATTGCAAAACCTAATGCATTTTACCTAGTGATGTAATAGCCTTATTATTATCAACAATTTTCGTATGTTTCTTTACACCGTATTGACGTATGAATTTTGTCATTTAATACACTTGTCCACCTTGACGTACCGGACTCCAGCTCTATATGATTGATTGCAAGAATTATACATACCTCAGGCTTTAGAAATCCAACACCACATTATAAATCTTGCTGATATAACCAAAATATTGCACATAATCTACAAGTGGATTTAACACGATTTTTCTGTCTTGCTTCAACGTAAAGAAATCTTCAGCTGACTTACAAATGGGTTTGGTGGAAATCAATTATTTTACGGTGGTCAAAAACTATATTCATAATATACTTCATAGATACAGTTTAGTAAAGATTAAATAAATACGTGGGCTACCCACCTCACGATGTGAAATAATAATTAATCAGACATTATTACCAAAACTATAAACTATAAACAAAGAAACATCATGAAAAATTTTTGGGTGTCATCTATAGGAATTAATTAAATATGTCGACCTCAATCTTTACGTTGTTTCCATAAAAGCTGGAACATAATATTTAATATTTTGGATTCCAATCACAGCCAATCTACTGCTGGGACCCTTTACGGCTTTGCTTAACAAACGTGCGGCGTTTAGCAAGCTGAAATTTCAATCTTGACGGCGCTCTCAAGTTGGTCGTAGGACGTATATCTTTATTGAGTTGTGATCATTCAGCCAAAAGCACCTTGTGAACTTCAATTAATTTCTCATCGTAATTATAGCTTGCGATCAGCTATTTGCCTACTTGCATGCCACGATGCGAAAGCTGAGCACATCGCAATTTCAATTTTGCTGGTGATGAGTGCGGATAAGTTAAATAGTGAGTTCGAGTTGTTAAATATTCTAACAAATTATACACCGATACATATCAAATCTCTCATTTTCGGTTTAATGTAAATCTTCACAATCGATAATTTAAGGGGTTAATTAGTATATCAACAACACACAACACATACACATCAAAGGGTACGATGATAGACACATGTTATGATAAAGATATTACCAAAGTCAAGTTTATGATCATGACACGATCTATTACGATAAAGATATGACGAAGCAAAAGTCTTGTATTAGATTTATCATCAATTGATCATAATGACGGTTGATATGAACATTAAGCGATAAAGTCTAATGACGATATATCAGTATGTCAATTCCCATTCGCAGCAGTTTTAATACCTTTAAGTTATTCATTGATTTATAAAGCATTTATTTCAATCAAAGAAGATAATTAACAGCAAAATAGTCCTCAAAACTTTAATGACGAGCAGCTTTAGCCCGAAAAATAATCTTCAGTAGTTATTTTCAAATACCAGTGAGTTCAAGACTAACCTATAAACGCATGGATCATAGTCTGATGTATCAACATATAAATGCATTTAGATTAGTTGCTGTCATTTTACCCAAATAATAATAATAATAATAATAATCAGCTGATGATATTTCAATCTTCTGTTGTCATAGTTTTATCACTGAGGTCCTTCTCCTACCACCCCCCCCCCCCCCCAAAAAAAAAAAAAAAAGTCAGCTAAACAGATTTCAGATTTTCTCATCATGAGATCGACCGAAACTCAAACGACCAAAACTCAAAGTTTAATTGAGCTTGTACTTATAATATTTTTCATTAATCGACATTTGACAAGAACGCTAATAAACTATTCCAAGACTTGGGCAAATTTTTAAAAGAATTACAATACAGAGAGAAACAAAAGAAAAAGGAAAAAAATCGACTGCCGTACACATGCCTTGGCAGAGAAAAGAAAATTTTAGAAAAATAATGGGGAGAAATTAAATTAATGTGTTTTACCATACGTCAAGAAGCCTATTTAAAAACCTTTAAAACAATATTGAGGTGTGTACTGGCTGCATGCACGTGTGCCCGCGGGCATGCGAAACGGGAGCCGTAAAGTGACACTGTCACGACCAAAATAAAAATGTGAGAAGAAAGACAAACTGAAAATAAAAAAAATAACTGGCTGTGATGACATACTCTACAAATGTTAATTGAAGAAACCAAATTATAAATTAATAAAGTTGTTAAATAATTACAAAGTCAAGTATGATTGCGATAGCTTTGCGGCCCACGTATAAACAGTCATTCGATTGTGTTGGTTGATAAATTTAATTAAACTAATTCAGAAACGCATTTTATTTTAAAAATTAAAAAAAAGGATATACAATTTTAAAAATTTCTCACCTCATTTTTTTTAAAAAAAATATTTAAAATAAATTTTCAATAAAAAAATTTAGAATATGCGGCGTTATTTTCAAAAATATAAGTGCGAAGCATATCCATGGCCAAGGGTCTACTGGAATAATAGAGGCAAAAAGTTAAAATTAAGGAGAAGAATAGTGGAGTCTACCCTATACACCCTCCTAGATTTCGGAGCAATCTTTGTCTACCATACGGACAACTACACCGACAAAGAGCGGACCCGCTCGGGGGCCTAAGAATATTTGATGAAGTCGCTGACAGCCTCCCCGCTGTCTACTGGTCCGTCTGATCGGCAAAGACGTCAACCAATTGCCATAAAAAGTCGATAATCAACTTGTAGACAGGGCGGACTACAAGTGTCCAGTGATGCTACCGTCATGACGGTCTTGTGTACCTACAGATTCTATCCCATTCGAGTGCACGTCTAGGAAGGGTAGTGACATTTGATTGCTAATGGGATGCTTAATAATCCATTTAGTCACCGGGATACAAGGGATCTTAATGACATTCACATGTAGCCAATGAAAATATAATAGAGGACTGCAAATCAAAAGCCCAGTTTACCTCTCTAACTAATATCCAATCGACGCAAGTGGTATGATAAAATTAACTAGTATACCCTTAGCGGTCTCTTTCTGTATAATTTATACGATACAATCTTATTTAACTAATATTTGATAAATTTATAATTTTTTATTAAATAATATTTTTTTATTAATATCAATTTGGGCTAACGTGTTAAATTAATAATCTAATAAATTTTTAAATAAAATTTATTTTTCTATTAGACTAAATTAATATATAAATTAATTTATTAATTTGAAATTAGATACGTATGATATGCATATAAAGCATTATATGTACTAGTATTCTATAACTTTTTGTGTGTTAAAAGAAGTTTCAACACAACTTTTATATTGAAACAAGAAATTATTCAATATTACTATCGCTTCCATGGTAGAAATGTCATCTTCAAGTTCTTCCTCTTTATCATCATTTCCTATTGCACTTTTAATAATTTGATCATCAATCAAATTCATAATTATATCATACAATTTGAGGGAATTATTACTCTATTTATGCTACCTCCACATTTCATAAAAATTACACTTATGAGTGCGATATTTTCTTTATAATTTAATAATTATAAATTAGTAATTTATTATAATAATATTTACTACAACAATAGATTTTTCATGATCATATAGCTATTAATTCATCAAGGTTCTATTATACTATAAACCTTAGATGAAATGCTCCTTTCTTCTCTATCTACTTTTTCTTCAAGCCTTCCATTTTATCTTCTATCAACTGAAATCCATCCAAACTCTTCGTCTTCTCAATTTTTGAAAGATCTTAAAAGTTAAAACGTTCTATATCTCCCTCTTTAGTCCCTCCCACGTATCTTCTTTAAAGGTCCAATCTTCCTCACTCCCTACTTAGGTCCTCATCTCTACAAGAGAAAACTATTATTTTATTACCTCAACATAGAGCTGTCATCTCCATAAGCCTTCTTACTATCTTCCAGTAATCAGGACCGTCATTGAAAATGTCTCATAATCAAATGTGAATTAAGTTTCCTCTGAGGAATAAAAGAATGAAGAATTAAGAAACTATGTTTACATTACTTATTATTGATTTCGTAAAACAACCTCTTTTAAAACCTTATTTTACATAGTACATTGTTAGATTTTGTGTTCATTTATCTTTATTTGTACTTTGGGGATAGACTTCTATTAAGATTCTTGGACTCCCATTTCCCAAGAACATTCACAAGATCTCTAGATAAGCTTGAATATGAGCTCCCCCATGACAACATTTGAGACTCCCGGAATAAGCTTCTCTTGGGCTCTTCCAAGCTCTCTGAGGATCGTTCGATTTATCACACAGACCATTGTTGACAAACAGATAAAATTGCCTTGAGTGTTCTCAAAGCTCCATAAGGCTTTTTTAAACCTCGCAAAGTTCTTTAGATTCTCCAAAGTGTGTAATGACTATTATTCTAGACCGATCAGTGGCATGTTTGACCTGTACTATTCTAATACATTCTTAATGTCTTGAGTACTTTTTTGTTTGGACTGATTGAAAAATTAGGTTGAAACAGACTGTATATATTTTCTTTAGTTTAAATAAGTATCCCATTTTAATTATGTTAAAGGGAAAAATAGAGAGAAATAAAGAAGTGGAAGAAGAACGTCCCATTTTCACATAACTAAAATATTAGCATTTATTATTATTATTCTTAGATCATACAGATTAGAGATCAGTTGTGAATGCGTATAAGATATAAGTGAGTGCAAGATAATATGTTATTATTGTCTAGCCTAGATTGAATAATATTAAAAGTTATGTTACTTAGTGGAAGTTGGAGTCGTACAAAATTGTATAGATGTTGTTTAAAGTGAACAAAGTTTGGCTCCACGCTCCACGTCTATATTAGAAAGTTTCATAGTCCAATATGCTTGTTAATCGAAAACAAATACAGACATTTATTATTTATTATTTAAAAAAAACAACTTTTGAAAGAAACTTGTATTTCTTTGATTGGTATTTATAAAATTCAAAGAAATACCCTTCCTTCTTAATTAACCGTCAAATAAAAGACTTGATCCCCAACTGCGAGACATACCAATCACAACTGAAATATACATATATCATATTTTAGATTTGCTAACACTGGCACAACAAACTACATTAATGACTCAATCTTAACCTACGTCTTGGGCGAACCGTAACTGTTAATGGGCTGGCCATTTCACAAGACAGCCTTAATACTTCTGCTAGGTCAACGGTATTCTGATCCGCTGGTAGCCATGCATACTCGTGCAGTAGCGATGCCACCCAGAAACTGACAGTGGTCAAGCCCAAGTTCTTTCCGGGACAGACCCGTCTGCCTGACCCGAATGGCGCCAGTGTAAGATCCGATCCGAGGACCGAGAATTCCAACCCACCCTCTTTGGGTAAAAATCTCTCAGGTACAAATTCAAGGGGGTTCTTCCACACATCTGGGTCCCGAGATATGGCCCACATGTTCACCATCGCAGTGGTCCCTTGAGGCACGTGATACCCATCGATGGTTGTATCAGTACTGGCTAGACGGGCCCATGAAAGAAGTGGGCCAGGGGGATGCAACCTCAACACTTCTTTAATCACAGCCGTCAGATAGATCAATTCCCCAAGGTCAGACTCGGCAACCGCGCGTGATCTGCCTACGACCTTGTCAAGTTCATCGTGTACTCTGGATTGGACATCACTGTGCAGCACCATCCTCGCTAGTATCCACTCGATCAAAACCGCGACTGTATCAGTTCCCCTAAATATCATTTCCTGCACCAAAGGCAATGGAGAACATTTATCTCTTAAAGTTATTAAGGAATAAATTAAAAACATACAAACACTAATACACTACAAAATAAAATATGTTTAGAGCATTTATTTTACTTGTTTTTTCAGTTTATATAAATGAAGCACAAATAAATATACGAGACAAACGTTTTGGATAACATTTTGTTTGCTTGCTTACCCAAAGAACGGCGATCATATCGGAGTCTGATAGCTTATCTGAACCTTGAAGAGAAAGCAGTACGTCGACAAAATCTAGATTCTTTTGGTTATTACTTTGAACTTTGTGTTGGGCAACAATTCGACCAACAAACCGGTTCACTTTTGGTACGAGTTTAGAGCATCTAAACCGGATTTTTTGAGGGTCAAAATCAGCCAGCCACGGAAGGTGGTCGGTCCAATTTAGCATCCCTAGTATCTCGTACCCTTCATCGACTAGTGCTCTCAGTTCTTTTACTTCGTCATTCAACGAATCTAATTTATATTCTCTTCCGAAAACAGAGCACATCATATTGTTCAGTGAAGCTCGTTTAAGTGCTTCACGTACACAAAAACCTTGTTTATAGCCGGCAAACATGGCCACCATCTGGGACGCGATGGCTAGTCTTTGTGCCTCTGCTCCTTTGATTTGCTTCGGGCAAAAAAGGTGAGTAGCCACGATTCTCCTCAGGGTTCGCCAGTAGTCGCCATAAGGAGCAAACCCAATTGCTCTGTTAAACATCAAACTGTAAGCAGACTCCTTAACAGGACGATCGGCAAAGACCGAACTGTTAAGTATTTCTTTAGCGACATCTGGATTGGACGTCACTATAACGCGAGTATCACCGAGGCTAAGGGCCATGAGCCGCTTAGCCTTGCATGATTCAGCAGCTGCTGCAATCTTGTGGTGCGACAGTGAGATCATGAGGTTCATGCTACCAATTAGTGGCAATCCTCTAGGACCAGGAATTGGTTTGGCTTTAGCAAAAGAAGATGAGCCTGTCTTGAACTTGTACTTGCCCCAAGCTGGACCCCCGGGGTGAGCCCAGTAGACAAGAGACATGGCTAGCCAAGCTAAGACCATCATCAAGAGTGACCATGCAACGTTCTCTTGTGTGAAGGCTCTGCATTTGGAAGAAAGAGCAAACAGCCAGAGGCTTTCTTTGTCACTTCTCATGGTTGGATGAGAGAATCTAACTTGTTAAAAAACAAAATGGAATATATTTTATATATGAAGATAGTACTACTAGTAGTAATGGTACACACACAAAACTTTTAAAACGAGAGAAAATGGCTTGCTCTTCTTTTCTATTTTTTGTGGGCTGAAACGATCGAGGCTGGTTGGTATATATAGCGGGGAAAATAACCGCCATACTGAGGCAGTAGGTTTTATAGGACCGTATAACTGAAAATTTATAATTGTATATAATAACATGTATGAATTTAGCAGGAACATCTTTGGGAAGCGCCGCAACCAAGGTATGATGATACGTAGAAAGGGCAATTGACTATTTGACTTTGAGAAGCGTGCTTGTCACGCTCCAATGGCCTCGGACCGTTTGCTTACGTGCGGACGCTTTGTTATGTCAGAGGTGCGCGCCGTAAATTTCCCAGTTTACTGCTAATTCTCTCTTGCATTTTATAATTTCATAATTTCATTAGCTGACTAACTTAATCCTATGGGCTAACCACGGATGTTAGTAGGGCTGTAGAGTTCGCCAATTCTTGTACATGTTTGTATAATCACAATCAATTAATCATGTTCACATCGTATGTTCAGGAGATATGGGTTGACACTGTGTGAACATAGGATTTTGCATCAAATACATTTATTATATGTGGCTATTAAACGAAGAATTAAAAAGAAAACTGCTTAAGAATATTCTTTTAAATATTAATATATTTGAAAGCAATGTCATTCCAAACGATGTAATTATTTCCCCCCAAAAAAATCTTTAATTTTTATATTGTCCCTTTCAATCCTATTGCCTAATGGATGATTCGTTGTATTTGTATCATCTTCTCATACAAAACATCATTCTCTCCCAACGTCATTTCGACTTATTAAGGTTGTTTAAATAAAAAACTGAACAAAATATGTCATATGAGTTTAATTTTCTCTATTAAAAAAAATGGATATTATATTTTAAAATTTTAATGGTACGTTTGTTTTTTGAACTAAGAAATTAGAATTTAAAATTAGAATAATTAACAATATCTACTTCGTAAAAGTTAGATAAGAACTAAAATTAAAATCATAAACCTACTTAAATTTAATAATAAAAAGTAAGAGACTAATTTTTCAAAAAAATAGTAAGAACCAATCTTTCATTTAAATAATTAACCATTTTACCTCTCTATAAAATTTAAAATACTCATTTTATTTTATTTTTTTATTCTGATTTTAATCCATTCCAAATTTAATTTAATAAATGCACGATTAGAAAAATGTTAGACTATCAGAGTCCGGAGTTAGACCCAATTCACTAGAGTCGCGCGTGAGATTTGCTTCGCAGCTTCTTTAGATAAATTCACTTGTGGGTGCAAGTAAGTTTGAGGTTGCGGTGTAGGACACGTGGTGGTAGTGTGGCGCGATATTATCGGGGTACAAGTAGGTGGGTGCACATGAGGCCCATGCACCCGTGCTCTCGCAAATACACCGCTCTTAGCCGTGAATATAGAGAGCATGTCGCGGACCAAATCCTGCATGATTTATGAACCTCTGCAAAATGTACTGCCACGTGTCAGTTTCACTCCCCGGTCAATATACGCGATGGTGACAATTCAATCCTAATACCCGCGCACCAAGGCTCTTTGTCTGTGGTTTGGAAAACGTGGCCTTCACTTACAGTTGCATAGTGTTGAGTGTTTTTAAATTTTCGCCCTTTCACTATAGTCCGCTGCAAGGGCAAAAGAGTCTTGTTATAATCAGACGACACACGTGGTGCGGCACGCCGTGATCTCCTCTCTTGTTGCGTGATTGCAAAGTATTAATTGGGGCCCATTTCTGACGATTTAGTGCGTTGCTGGACCCGGAATTGATTCAACGGCTTGTGTTGCGAAGTTGTACCTTGAGCAATCCCTGACCGTTGATGCTGTTGCTCCGTAAGTGGTCAAAAGGGTTTCAATTTTTCGGAATTTAGAACAAGTCACTACTCAAAATGGCCAATGCCGAGAATCCAACTATCATCAGCGAGACCGAGAACAAACTTAAAGGTCCGTATGCAGTGTATTATTGATTTTTGTATCTATTATTTATTTACTTATTTATTTATTATTGTTTTCTACACTGTATATTTTATGTTTATTTTGAAAAGACATTTGGCTTACTAGTTTATATCCTCCTGGCAAGTAACCAAAGCATCGGAGACCGCTAAATTCACCCGGTTTCAACTGATTTTATGCTTTAACAACAAAGCGAGATCTATTGCGTAATGGACCATGTTATTGTTTTATAATTAGATTACGCATTAATTATTCTACATTATAATCTAAACGTCATATGTTTTAGGTAGCTTCTTGGTAGTTAAGCAAGGTTTGCTGTGCTAAAGTAATTCATCATCAGCATTTTGAAAGAAAGAACCTTAAACAGTATAGAATATCTTGTATATTAAAACTGCCGTTTAATTTAAGCATGATTAAGTAGGAGCATAGATATATAAATCCAATAAAGTAAATTTCATATCTCCTCCAATGGCTTTTGAATATTGAAAAATTAAATACAATAAACAAAATATAGCTGTTCTTGTTGATGCTTCCCTATATATCGTGCCACTTGTTCTATATAAAATTCCCATAAAGGTTCCCAGGAAAACACCAACACTATGACCTCTGCAAAATTCGAATATTTCAAATATCCCTGTTTTAGTGGGCATTAGCTCATTCTGATGCTGATGAGTGACGAGGGATTTAATTATGATAGGGATTGGACCAGAAATAAACAGCGCATTGAACACGTTATTGTTGTAATTAATGATATACATTTTGCTCTTATTTGTAGTAGTTAAAGAAGACCCTGCGACAGATATCTATTTACTAAACTCCAATAAGCAAAATGGAGCGCTATATGAAGCTTCCTTAATTATTATTATTATTATTTATCAGAAGAAAGTTCTAGGACAAATAATCAGAGAGAGAGAGAGAGAGATCTCAACACCTTTACTTACTAGGTGGAAATTAATTTATTTACATATTATATAGAATATAGAACTGTTCGATTGCGGGTGTGGCGCCAAGTGACCAATGAATCGAATAAATGTCAGAATCGTAAAATTATATATAACGTGGAATAAGAAGTTGGCGGCTTTGGCGTAAAACGAGGAAGATGGGAGTTGATTTGGATGATGATCTGCAACAAATGTTCTAGCTTATTGCAATATGATGATATAATAAATGTATTTAGTTCCTGCGGAAAAATGGCAAATGCACACGTGCATGTAATTAAACTGCCTTTGACATAATTTTCGTTTCAACTTGCTGAGTTCACTCGAGTAATTAAGTCAGAAAGAAATTCAATTATTGGGTTTGTACCCCAAAATTTACCAAGTGTACTTAATCTTAGGTATTATCCTAAGCATCAACCTTTTCAGCTGTTGAAGATTTTAAAATAATAAGAAACCCTAAACCTTGCAACAATCCATTGGAGAAGGGGGAACAAAAAAGAAATCAAATATTTGATTGTCTCATAGCCAAATCTATCTATCAAATATTTTAGTGGGATAGTTAAGGCCTAACCCACTAGGCCTAAAAAGACTCGGGCGGCGATTGGATTCGATGCCATAATCTAAGTGACAAATTCCTCTCTAATTAACTCATCGCTTCGGGTTGATGAGGTGGGGAAGGTCTAAACTGCAAAGATTCTTGACTTTTTAAATTGCAGATTTTTTTTCCTCTCTTTTTAAAAATTTGAATCTTTGAATGATTATCAAGATTATATAATTCAGCTTCGAATCCGTGGTCCTTTCACTATTTCACATCTTTTGTGTTCTACGGGCATGTTCAAATTTGTGGTAGATATGTTGGATCACAACACCATTGCCAATTCTGCTTTTGACTGAAAAGAGATGAACAGGAGGCGGCTTTGGCATGTAAAGTAAATTTGGGTCCTACTTATAGATTTGTTGGTTCTGAAATATCCCATTAAAATACTCCTCATATCTCCACACCCTACATATTATTTCCCCAACTTGTTAAATAATAAAAATATTTTAGCTTTGAATTCCATTCAATTTACTTTGATGGATTCCTGATTCCCTCATTACTTGAAACAAAAATGATTAATTAATGGTTAACAATATATAATATTAAGTATATAAATTTAGGTTAGAAATACTTACATTTAAATTTAAATGTATACTGACACTTACCTTCTCAAATTTGAGAACACTACACTCAATTCCCTCGCACTAAAAGAAGTCAGCATATTCTATTAAATTATAATAAAATGTCCATATTGATCCAAATCACTGTAAATTATTTTGCGAATTGTAAATTCTAGTTTCTAACTCCTCCTGAAAATCAGTAAAACAATCAAGTAATAAATCAATTTAAAATAAAAAATTTTATTCTCATTTAGGACTATCAGTGAAAAGATCATGCAAGTCCTTTTAGATGCAACTCCACTTTGATTCAAAAGCTGTAACTGTGTCGGCGAGTTTAATACAAAGGCTAACAGACGATGAGGATTAAGTGTCAATTGAATTATAATCCAGAACCCCAGATGCTTGCTTTAATATCGATTTATCTAACGAAAGGGCACGACCAAAGTCGGTCAATACCATGCCAGTCTCTCTCTAACTTAAACCCTTCACACCGTTCAGCATTATATAAGAGGGAGGAAAGAAAACGAATGGAAGAAGAAGACCAGTTACTGACTGACTGGTAGTTTAAATAATGTGGGGGTTATTTTGGGTTTTAAGAGAATTCATAGAGTAAAACAACATCATTTAAATTTATGTTAGGGGTTTGTCACTATTTTTTGGATTTATGTTATGATCTTATTATGTAACAAATGTTTGTTAAAAAAATCTATATACAAATATATAAAGCATATCATATTAATATTTTGATTTAACTGTATGTTTGGTAGATTATTTTTATTTTTTTTAACTCATGAATATCTATTAGCTTAAGCTAGTTAAGTGTTATCTTTTGAAATTTGAGGGAGATAAGTTTCACGATAGTGTAAATATTTCTTACTTATATTAGTGAAAAAATTTTATAATTTTTTTCATTGAAAATTTAAAACTAGAACAGTGATATTCAATAGTGGATGACTTAAATAAATAATAATAATAATTTTAAAGAGCAACCACCTTTATGATAGAGGAAATATAATGTAACCAAGTGGATATACAATAATAGCATAATCTTTGGTCCTATATTTTCTTTTTCCTCTGAAGATTTTATTCGACATGGAATCTGTTTTCATTAATTTACACAATAACTTGCATGATTTCACCACTCACGCACAACATCTAGTCTCCTATTCTTTTAGAATTATTCACTGGAGGGAAAAAAATAAAAAATAAAATAGTCAACAATCTCATTTTTTATTTTATTTTTTATTAATATTTCAAAATTGGATGTTGCCCAGCAACTAAGCTAACCTAGACCAACCAGAGCACATGCTTTGCGAAACAGCATATATCACCTCTATCAGATGTTTAGATAAAACTAAAACAAACAAAACATGAAATGCTTTCTATTAGAATTAGTTTATCATCATAGTATTTGTGATTATTAGTTACAAAATTTTGTAGTGAAACTGGCTATGGAAATAGTTAATTAAATAATATGCAACTTTTTTTTAAAAAAAAGGATGAAATTAATTAGCGGGACTGAGAGTTGTGTTGACTGAGGAGTCAATTAAAAAACAAAGGGGAGTCAACTTGGAAAATAACATTCGCTTAATTTTAATGAAAGTTTGTTAGGATGTTTCGAGTCCTAGAGGTAGGTAATCGGCAGCAGTCGCACCTATTCCTCTATCATTATTTTTATTATGCGCGTGTGTGTGTGTGCATTTATTTATATATAACTTGAAATATGTTGTCCACCCGAACCTATACGTGTCCCTTTCACTAAAATTCAAACGAGCAAGTGGGTTAATTTTTCTAATAATATATATTTGATTAATGAATAATGACCAAACGTCATTATGTCCAACTCGTCAAATATTTACCTAATTGTTGCAAGTAGTCCAATACGAACTTCCCTTGATCAAATAGTTTTCAAAAATATTCCAAGTAAATGGACCTTTCCAATGCTTTAAAGGGTGCGTAAATAGAGAATATACTTGTGTATAAACCGTTATTATTTTTTTTTTTGAGGTAGTACAAGCACATGTTGAATTACCCATGTTGAAATAGTCAATAAACTTGGTAGATTTTAACCCATTGATTATAATTTTTTTTTTTTGGAGGTAGTACAAGCATATGCTGAATTACCCATGTTGAAATAGTCAATAAACTTGGTAGATTTTAACCCATTGATTATAAATTTTTAAACTCTAATTTGAATGGGAATCCAATGAAAGTGCCAATTTTTTGAGTCAGCGTTTTGTTTTGTTGGGGCCAATCCTTAAACATTAATTTTGGAGTCGGGCTATTCACAATCCTATTGTTAATTTCATACAAAATCATAATCCCATTATATAAGACAAATACAAATAGAATTAACTCTACTAATATATTTTTCTTTCTCTTTTCAGTTTATTTTACTTACCCATGTACAGTTGTTTTAATGACAAGTCCTATTCATTCGGCTTGCAAGTCTACTTCTCTGTTGGTTCAATAGAATGGATTCGATATTAATTATTAAAAAGTTTGTGCTTCTCTCGTTTACAATTGGTTTGCACAAACCTAAACGTTAATCATATATAATATATATATGTATATATGATATTTTTGAAAAGCTAGTATTTTGAGTTTTGTAGAGAGAGAAAATTGAAAGAGAAAAATAGGGATCTCAAGCTTGTGAAAGAATTTTAAGAGTGAGAAAATTATGGAACATTAAAAGTGTTTTTACCAATGAAGATAGTGCTTAAAAAAAAAAAAAAAGAAATTGGGCATTAAACGGAATATAATTAAAAACATGAGTGTCAAAAAGATTTTGGACGGATGCCAGTAGATTAAATCTTAATTTTGGACTATCGGGCTTGTATGAAACAAGAATCTCGACGGCACTCGCCATTAAGAGTTTGATTTTTATTTACGGGTTCACATTTGAATCCGTCACTGAGAGTTGACATTTGGTAATAATATGGCGCTCCTTTTATTTGTGAGGAGTCGACACTGCATCTTGCCTTGAGGCTGCGACGTGGCCTATTGAACCGTCTCTGATGGCACTTGCCAGGAAGTATAACCAGGACAAAATGATTTGCCGCAATAAGTTTTAAGAATTATGTTCAATTGGACTTGGAAACACACAACAACAATTGCATGCACCATACAATGTATTACTCTGCCGGGAAATGGATTCTGTGGGGCAAATTTTGTGTGTTTCGGCATGGTGTGTTGTTGTGATTTGATGAACCAATAAAGCTCAAGTTCGGTATAAAGCCAGTTTGCTTAATTTAACTACAGTATAAACTGTAAATGAAAGGCTACTACTATATTTTCATAAAAGTTAATTTAACTACTCCTTGATGTGCTTTAGGTGATACGCTCGGCTTCATCCTAGTGCTGTCAACTGCAGGAGGAAGAAGTGTGGACACAGCAACCAGTTGCTTTTTAATTCCCAATTCTTCTTTTAGAATCACTGTTCTGTCTAGCCTTTTATGCCTTTCTTTCTTCAAAAATATGGCCGGTAAACTTCATCTTTTTGTTGTTTAATTGCAGCTGAGGCCAAAGAAGAAGATCAAGTAGACATGATCACTAAAAGTTTCTTTGTAGTAGTGCAAGTATCTGCCAGTAGGAATCGATTTTGAAACTATTAGTCCAGTAGTGATTTGCATTGAACATCAGACTTCTCTTGTAACCACGATGCACTGTGGCCCTGCCAGTTATTATATATATGTATCGAACTATTCTACCTTCTGTCTCTTTGTTCCATCTTGACGTAAATGAATCCTGTTCCTGTGATGTGCAATGATAATAGTCGTATGTTTTTTTCATTCTGCACCAGTAAGAGAAAAGAGCTTGCGTAAAGTTTTGCGGAATTGCATGCCTTTTGACCTCCTCTAATGCCCTGAATCTTTTGTAACAAGAAATTTATCTCATCTACTTAGCCAGTATAGATAGCGGTATTCCATTGCTTTTTCTATTTTGAATTTCTGGTCCTAGCAGATAAATCCTGAGGGCTATAGGCAACCCAGAATTTGAACTATCTATCGAAGACGTTGATGTAATGTGCTTATTAGCTCAAGACAAAAGCAACTAGTACGGGTGCGGACTTGTCTAATATCATATGGTGAATGGTGATGCATGCCTATCATTCTGAAAATTCACTAATTTCTGCCGCCGTAGGTACGAATAAATGGAGAGCCCAAACAAATGGTATCAAGGATTTAAATCAGGAGACTTTAGATGCTAACACATTTAAACAGGAGCTTTTTCAAGACAGAGATACCATACAAATATACAATTGGATGCATTTAAGAAATTTAGATATTAAACAAAAATTTGGAGGAAACACCGGTAAATTTCTAGAGAATATTAGTTTTGTAACATAAGAAAGAAATCTAAGTCCTACGTGTTCCTAATTCCACACAAGTCAGATATCAGAAATCCCCAGGACCTGGGTTGGACACAGGACCACTGGAATCAGAAATCCCCAGGACGAGTCCATCAATATCGACTGGAAGAAGAAGCCTTTGAAATTGACATCCAGTAGAGATAGGCTGTGGTGGCTGGACGATCATCAATAAATCATTATCTTTGCACACCATGCCAAAAACAGTGACAGAGCCGCCTTCCTGCACATAGCTGGGGGGCAAAAAACAAAAATGCAATTTACAGCTTAGAAGCTTTCTGAATGCACCACGACAGCATCAAGAAGCAAAGCTTCTGTGTAGGTCATTACCCTTCTTCCAGACGTAATAGACGAGCTTCAGTTGGGAGGTTTCTCTCTCTCAACCATTTCCTGAGATGAGTGGACAGTATTCTGCTACATCCAGAAGTTGTGACAATGTTGCTCTCACAGATCAAGGGCAGAACTTTACAACCAGAACCCGCTTTCACCAACACTCTTATACCAGACTTCCGATCCGTTATGTAAAAGTCTGTGGAGAGCCTCTGTCAGGTGGAAACCCCAAACAGAATCAAATTAAACTTCCAATCAACCTCTGTATCCCTTCATATAGTTCTCTTCATTACAGAGGGAGCAAGGAGCTATTAGCTATAAATATTGATCCTCACTGATTATCAGGTTCATTTTATGTTTATTATTCAAACCTAACCTAGCTGATGCTAAGAGACAATGAAAAATATAACACAGATTAATACTCAGCAAATCCTATAGTGCCTTCAAAAGTTAGCAGAACTTCATGACAAATAATGCTTAGCACTGCTTCATTACTTATAATGCTAAGAAGTGAAAGGCAACTTATATATTAAATGAGTTCAGTTGGTGGAATAATTGGAGTAAATATTTGGAAAGACATACTGAAAAAATAACTTATCTGAGAGAATGTCAAGGTAGCACACTAATTGATATATGCAAGTATCAATGAATAACCTTTGACCATGAGTAGTAACAGGAGCCCTAACCTAGGCCAAGAAATTGGATGACTCAAGCTTGCAGCAGACAGGAAAAAAAAGTTGAAGAAAACGTGAGGGATTGTTGATACTATGTGTGGGGTAGAGTTCAAAGTTGTAGTGGAAGAACTTACAAACCTCGCAATATGCTAGACTCCACTGACAGCAAGATTTGTTAACATTCACAGGCTTGAGACCCAATCTTCCATATTCATACAAAAGAGTTGATGTATAGATACATTGGGTAGCCTTTTCATATGAAGATTCCAGGGAAACACTCCCACATGATGCTAACTGAAATTACCAGAGCAAAAAAATGTGGTTGGCATTCCATTCATATGATTGACTTAATAAGAGTAGCATATCATGCATTCACTAATGAGAGCAAAGGTCAAACAAAGATAAGTCAGCAAGATGCACCATTCATAGTTATAGACAGAGACAAAGCGGCATAATGGATTTCTTCAAAATGTAATGAGCCAAGTTTAAGCACATTCCAAGTTTTAACTGTTGCAGTAGGATTTCTCAATCAAACTATCAATAATATTAACAGAAATTACTTTGGTATCTGGCCTGTGAATGGTGTAGATAATTATAGACTATTATGGTGCAACAGAACAGATGCCTTCAAAATCCAAACTCGAATGATATATACATATAGAAATAGAGTCGGTTCATAACAAAACGTTGTTGCACAAGGGCACAGTGAGCATATATAGTAAAATCCATAGTCCTAAAATCAATTTAAAGAAATATTCTACCCAATCAAGTGGCAGCTGAGTTGATCAGTTAAAAAATTAAAGAAATGATACCAATGTTGGGAAAGTGAAAAAGAAATATCTTGCTAATTTGAATTAAAAAATAAAGAAAAGAAAGGAGAGCCCACCCCAGTAATCTTAACGAGCTGGCCATGTGGTGCGAGGCGAATGTCAGAGTCGGGGAAAGAACGGAGAAACAATGAAAGAGCAGCCCTATGGTTGCGGCTGAGCATGTTCCAAGCAATAAAGCATATAACAAAAGTGGAGAGCAGAAGAAAGAAGAGCAAAAACGCGGCGTTGTGGACCACAATCAGGATGAAAACCGACACTGCAAGACCAATAATGAACAGACTTATGAGAATGTATACGCCTACACTCGGAATTGGAATGCCCTTCCATCTCCAACTCAAACTCATTCTTCTCTGCTCTTCTATTTCTCTAATACGCCTCCATTCCTTTTCGATTTTCCTTCTCCACCTCGGTACACAAGGAGACCCCGCAGACCAGCTAAAGTGCGGCGTTTTGGGTAAAACGACGCCCCGTTTTACCTGTTTCTGTTTCTCACTGTTTTCTAGTGAGACAGGGTCTCATCTGTTCGTTCTGCTTCTGTATTTTGAAAAGTATTAATTATTTGTCAGTGACAAATATTTTGATAAATTAAAAAAATGATTTTTTTAAAATATTCGAATGGATGATATTATGTTAAATTTGGTAATTAATTTTAACCGGTTAAGCGTAAATTAATTACCAAATAATATTCTTATCTCATAATTAATTATAAAATAATATTTTTATCTTTACAATTAGTTATAAAATAATATTTTTACTCTTGGCAAAATAAAATTAATAATGTTGAAATCAATGAAATGTTACATGCTCGAATATTTTTAAAAGATATATTATTTTTTAAAAATTTATTAAAATATGTGCACTGAGGATAATTAATCCTTTCACAAAATATTTAAAAACATTTCTAACATTAAATTAGTGATATCTTGCCATTACATTTTTTTTTTGCTTTTACACTAATTTTTTTACAATAATATTTCTTTTCTTGGGACATTAAGAGAAATTAAGAAAATTAAAAATATCAAATTAACCCCAAAGATGAAGTACAAATAAAATATAGAACATCTTTGTATGTATATATATTTATTTTATTTTTTTAGAGTTAACTTAGTAATTTAATTTTATTAATATCTAAAAAAATTATTATAAAAGTAAATAAAAAAAGTAACAATACGGATGTCACTAATTCAACGATATAAATATTTTAAGATATTTTTAAAAATATAAAAATTAAACAAGACATAATTTTAAATATAGGAATTAAATTAACTTCCATCCTTTTTAATATTCATTATAAAGATGTATTTTCAAAATTTATTCGGTGCACTGTCATTGTCATTTTCAATGGAAGTCGTCCATCACTCACATTTACAAAAGAATTGGCTTTTTGTTGAAAATAATCAGGTGATTCCGTACCATCTTCTTTTGCATTGAGCATTGTCCCTCGCTTCATTACCAATAAATAATCACTTTATTACCGATAAGTAATTTGAGAATGATGCATTATATCTATTCATAATTATCCACACATATTATTTGATTGATAGAGATGTGTTATTTTTAAATTTTATCTACTTTAATATGTTAGGACATAACTTGAGGTCTTTTAATGAAATGAGATATTATTTTATAGTGAAATTATAATAACATCTTACAATGAGATTATATAATGCTTTAATTCAAATGTTCTTCTACAAAAAAGATTTAGATAATAATTTCTTAAAAATTATGAAAGAAAATTTTTTATTATGCAAAAGGTTGATCAAACAAATTACATAACCATTTGATTATTGGTTACAACATGTCTTCAACTTAAATTGACTGCACAAATGCAACCATTTGATTATTGGTTGCAACATGTCTTCCGCTTGAGCTGACTGCGCAAATTCAATCGTTCTCTCAGGCTCGATACCCAAACCAAGAATAAAAGTTGCCGAGGTGTCTTCAAACCTCAGCAATCTTCAATCTCCATCTCAGAGAAATCTATATGGCTGCTATCAAACATTCAATTTGTGTTAGGATAATATAGTAATTAATGACTACAACTGGTTAATTATATCCAAAAGTTTCAAAATATTAATATTATTATTTATACCAATATTTAATATTCTATAATTTAAATTTTTTTATTCATCCTTAACAATTAAAAAAATAAAACTAAAAATTAAAATGAAAAAAATTAGGAATCGGGGAGGGGTCCCCCCCCAAAAAAAAAAAAAAGTAAAAATCGTTCCCCTCCCATCCCCGATTAATTGTGGCTGGACATTAGTAGATTGGATTCATGTCAATCTAATTCAAACGAATCTTTTTTTTTTTTTTATCAAATTCGAATTTAGCTCTAAATTCAATTGAATAAGAGTTTTGCAATCCAGTTGGATTTGATCTGGATCCAATCGAATCCATATTAATCTGATCGGATTGCACTTACAATTTAAAAACTACGTAACTTAAATATAAATAAAAAACAACCCTAAATCCTTAAATTCCCCAAATCAAAATAGAAAGAATTGAATAAGCAATTCAGCCGCATCAGCCTCAAACCCAGCCATTCTATGTCGGTCAAGTATCAAGTTGTCGTCGCCCTAGCTAGTAGCTACACGCCGTCAACGTCCCAGTCGACAAGCGGTAACCTCGTGAGCTGCACAAATTGCAAAAGTTCTAAACCCGACCGTTAGCATTTATTTGTTTATTCCAAGGGTTTCAAACAGAGTCAGATCCATCAAAGTTTTTAAAGTGCAGAGGTTGTAAGAATAGGTACTTTGACTTTGGTAAAACTTGCAGAGGTTCGTGCCTTTAGCTTGCTTGTGAATTTGTTTTTGCCTGCATGGCATTCTCCTTGTTTTTTTGGTGATTGGAAAATTAATTGTTTATTTAGCTTTCATGCTTCTGGGGTGGTGCAGTTGCTATTATATTAAAATGAACACACTTCCTTTTTTTTTTTTCTTCCCCTTTTTGTCTTTCTTATTCCATTTGCTAACTTGCTGCATTTTTACCTTAATTTTTGTAATTTCAGTTTTGTATTTCAACTTCCAAGTGATCCAAATTCGTTTGTTTTATCGAACACATCAAATCCAATTTTAGTATGATATTATCAATTTGAATTCAAATTAATATGAACTATTCATCTAATCTCAAATCGGATTCGAATCGAATTTAAGTTGAGATTGCATTGAAATGATTTTTCATTTAATCTTAATGTTGAGACAAAACATTTGGCTGTAACTTAGGAATATTCATGTTATATCATCGAGAATCAATAATGAATTATGCGAAAATGTACCTAAATCTATAATGCTGAATTATTTTCTAGAGTTATGTGGTTAATCTTTCAGATCAATATATTCTTCTAGAAAATCTTTTAATATTCTTTATGCTCTCTTTGATGATTGATGTCAAAAAGAATGAAAAGAATATACGTGATTTGAGGACTATAAATATTTATAAATATAATTTTTTTCTTTTTATCATTAGATTTTCTTAATTCTATCCATAATAAAATGAGGATACCATTAAGTGTATATACACTAAAGACTCATATCCTATTAGATACATTAAATATCATAATACCGAAAAGCTTATTATTTTTAATTAGACTTAACCTAATATTATAATATGAAACTCTTAATTTTATCCATCATAAAATGAGGATATCATTAAATCTATATACATTAAAGACTCACATCGTCTTAAATATATTAAAGATCATAATACCAAAAACCTTATCACTTTTAATTAAACTTAATCTGATATGATAATCTGAAATACATAATTATTCATATATAAGTCCAACATTAAATTAAGAATCCAACAATATTAGATTAAAAATATAACATTGAACAATTTAAAATCCTATCGAATTGATCCAAATATGAAGTGTATTTGATTTTACCCAATTCTAGTTATAGTAAGAAATTTTAATAAATAATTTTGAAGGAACTATGGAAGAGGAGCTTTTATTATTTAAAAGGTTTATCAAATAAATTATATAATCATTTTATTTATAATAGTGTAAATAGGATAGTAAATTTTAAATGTAAAAATAAAATTCTAAGCAGATAATAATAATAAAAGATACTTTATAACATTATAAAACAAGGCTCTAATAAAATCTATTTAACAAAAATTGAAAAACTTACTAAATTAATTATCTTACGTTTTAATATCGAGACAGTTATAATATTTAAGTTATTAAACTGAAATATTAAGTAAATAGTATTGCATTGTATCCAACACTCATAGTTTTTATTGAATTTGATAAAATCGAAACGAAAAACCAAAATAAACAGTAATAGATTTGAGAATTTCGAAACCGTAACTGATCCAAATACACCTGATGAATCAGCATGGATCAATTTGGTTAATTATATAAATGTATATAATTGGACAATCATGTTGTGAACCGATAAGATATTGGTTTTAGTAGGTGGACTGAATGTGATGGCAAGCGACGAAATCGAGTTCTGCGTCTGCCACACACATGGCTGAGATGCTATTAGTCAGTCTCAGACCATCACCTCCTCTAATCGGAGTTGTGTCCTGCTCTCAGTCTCACATTTCGGTCATCCCTTTCAATTTCAATGAGAATGAACATGCGTGTGATTCACTCTGCTTTAATTTTGTTTTGCGGACATTGTTGTTTCGCTGAAAATATCAAACATCTACATCGCAAGTAATGAGCACGTGTTGTGAATTTAAAGGGTCAGACAATGGATCTCTCATCTTATGCTTCTGCAATCAGTTCCAGGTTACGAGTATCTAATGCGCAGAGGCAGGGTAGAAGCCAGTATTCTAATCTAATTAAATAATCAATAAATCAAGTTGACCATTAGTTATTTTCATAATTCAGCTGTTTATTCGTAATTTCTTGCTCCGTTCCTCTAATGAGGAAATTACTTGGGATATTTTCCCAAGTTAAAGTTGACTGTTTCGACGTAGCACTGGCATATATAATTAATTGACATCTTCATTTCTGCAATTTCTTTGATCTCTTCACTGCGCTCACTTTGGAATTACTAGTGATAGATCATTCATAATGCTCGTCTCTGATCTTAAGCAGTACGTATGCCAGGAAACTTCTTACTCTATGCAACATATGTATACAGACAAATAATAATAACAATAATAATACACAAACCATTAGAAGACTAAGAAAAGAGAGAAAAAAATTAATGGAGAAACAAATTGAAATTTAGGAACCTAAAAAGCAGGGGCAAGAGAAAACACAAATGGAGTTCATCATCGCGCCTCCGAGGCTCTAGCTGAATGGTGTCGTATGACATCTCTCTTAATTTGTTGGGAGGGAAACGCAGCAGAGTCAATCTCTCTTTGCTCTGCTTACACAACAATACACACCAACCCCAACAAACGAGCGGATGTTTTTTTAGTTTTTTTTTCTCAATTTAAGCCCTTCAATCCGGCTCTTTGAAGGCTCTTCCTAGTTAACTTAACTACACACAATCCTACTAAATGCTTCTCTAAACTACTCAGATCATCTCATTCCTGGCCCAAACCAGTTATTACAGCAACTGCACATGCAGCGGATTTTGTGAAGTGGGGTTGTTGTTGACGCATTGACAGCTCTTGCCATGGCACTAAAAATTGATAGATTCAATTACTGATCCGCAGAATAATTCCTCCACCTCATGCTGGTTCGCTGAGATTTCTCTTCTTAATAAGCAAAAACAAATGCCTTCGGTTGATGATTCATGACCAGAAGTCCCACCACTGATATTCACTACTCGATTGATTGAAGAGACCATCTGACTCAAAATTGCCCCAATCTTCAGGTGATGTCTTGGAACTCTCTGCAGGTTCCACCATAGTCATAAGATTAGGCTCATCGTCGTGAAGTCCAAAATACTCTGCCTTAATACTGCTATCATCATCCGACAAAACACCTAGCCTCTGTTCTGCTGACAAGCTTGGCTTCACTTCTGATTCACACTTGTTGGTGTCCCTGTCTCCATTGTCCAATTCGCTGTCAATGCTGTATACGCCTTCAACTTGACCGCAACAGTGCCTCTCGCTCGGACTCTGATCCTCCCCTCGAGGGTTATTTTGCAACAATTCATTCGTCTTTTGCAACTGTCAAATACATATGTTTTGAATTAACATTTTCATTAGATCGGAATCTCATGATATCAACTAATTGAACTGGTGTAACAGGCAACCAAGTACAGACATAAATAATTAAATTAGTACCTGAATAACCAAGGCTTGCTTTTCTTTCTTCAGGGCTTCGAACCTTGAAGCAAGGTTATTGTAATTGGCTTGGAGTATGTTGTATTCCCGTTCAAGCTGCTTCGACTTCCATCTAGCTCTCTTATTCTGAAACCATATTGCAACCTGACGAGGCTGCAACCCAAGTTCTTTGGCCAACTGCAGCTTCTTTCGGGGCTCGAGTCTTGTTTCGTTTTCAAACATGAGTTCCAATGATCTGATCTGTTCATCACTGAACCTTCTCTTGTTCTTGCACTTCTTCTTTCTTGCTGTCGTTGTTGTTGTGATCTCGTTCATGCAGCTGTATGGCTCAGCCGCCGGAGAATATTCGCCCCCATCTAACATCTTAGTTGGAATTTGTGCCGGTGACTGGATAATTTTGTATACTCTAATTTCAAAGCAAATTCATTCGAAGGGGAGGCTGTGTTTTTGGGGATGTTTAAGCTGTGTCAAGTGCTCTGTGCATGTATTGATTTTATTTGCTTTATTGTGTGCATACCACGGTTTTGTTTCGAAGACTAAGAGGGGGAGGGTTTCTCACTTCTCCATTTATATCCACCCGATAACGTATACTATTTTTCCTCCAGTGCATTGCCCATTTTTCGCAATTTTTTAATTAATTAATTATATAATTTTTTTTCTTTTCTTTTTTCCTGTATTACTTGATAAATTCAATGTCAAAACTCAAATGAAATGCGCCAGTATCGGGTCCAAGCCGTTTCTTCACGAGCTTGCGTGGGCCGCTGATACACTTCATTTCATGAAAAGATCGCACCATATTAGTATCCTTAATTATATATTTTCTTATGATAAATCATATTAAAATCTACATTATCATCGTCGCGGCTCCCCCTTGGGTTTGTCCTTAGCCCCAGCGTGTCGGCTGCGTGAATCACGTTCTGCCATTAATTTTTCTTTGCTAGTATTATATAGAATATTAATAAATACGTTGCCTTGTTTCCATTGATGTGCTTTAAAAGATTCATATCCTGCCTCATTGGACTTGTGTGTTGCGATCATTTTTTGGGATTTTAGTGAAGGCACAAATTTTGCAAATGCTTGGCCTATTCTGCATTCTGATGTCCCAAACGCTTCATTTCCTTTCTTAAACCGACCGGTCGTTGTCCTCCCACTTTGGTGTATCCGTATTATGTCTCTACTATAATTACAATGTAAGATGTGGCTTCAAATTATTAGAAAATGTAAGCCCTTAATTAATTCTGTAAACCAACAGAAAAAAGTTTTGTACTACTTCACAAGCTGTTTCCTTTTCAACCCAAAAATCTTAATCGGTGGCTGCATGCGGCACCAGTCTCGGTCCATTCGTCCATATCGAGTCCATCAGACCCTGACTGTTAAAATTTCATTCTGAGACTCTGTTAAAGAAGGGGAAAAAAGAAAAGAAAAGAAAAGAAAAGAAAAGAGAGAGATAGTTTAATAATAATATAATTAACTTACTGGAGAATGAATCCAAACCATTCAAATATTCTGCTAAAAAAGTTAACCAGTGATGAGTCACATATTCTATATACACATCTATGTTAAACATAGTTTTAATTAATTAATAACATAGAATGACTCAACTTCTCAAATATATTTTCATAACATGAAAGTAGTTTGAATTAATTAATTAATTTTAATTAATTACTAACATAGAACAACTCAACTCGAGTTTTATAAAAGTAGTTTCTTGTTTTCACTGACACGAAGTTTTTCTAGCTATGGCAGAGAAAATGGGTTTTACAAATAACCAAGATTCAAGGGAAAAAATTTGAAGAAACAAAACGAGTTCGAATCCGCCTTGTGCGGGGACTCCCAACTCATTGGAAGAGTTTCCGACGCTGGCTAATGATCTACGTGTATCGTCTAATACTTTTATTATTATTATTATTATTATTATTTCCCCCCAAAATTATTTTAATTTTATTTTTTTAATATCATTATTTTCATTTAAAATGTCACCACATGATTAAGCTCAATTTAGTATAATTTTTTAAATAAAATTTATTTAAACATAATTTTTATTAATAGAATTTTTATAAGTAAAATTTTTAATTAAAAAATTTTAATTATTTAATTATTCATAAATATTTTTATTAAAATTTTATAAAATTATTTTAATAGATAAATTTTTTAAAATAATATTATAAAAAATAAAATAAAATTATTAAATAAATATAAGATATTTTAAATATTTTAATATTTAAAAAAATTTCACCCTTACTCTTAACAGTTTAAAAGTTAAATTTTTATTAATAAAAATAAAATAATTTATTTAAATTTAAAAAATTTTATAAAAAAATTATTATTATTATTATTTAATTAAATATATATTTTTTATCATTAAATAGGGACTATAAGGAGGTTAACGGCTCCTGCCAGAAGATGAGTAACGCGCTGAATTTTCGTGAACCCGACCAAACAATTAAGATTTAGGACAAGCTGACGGTAAATTACAGTCGTTATCGTCACTAATAAGCCTAACAAAACTTCGTGGCTGAATTCTACGCAAGGCCTGAGCTATAAGGCCTTTGGCTAAAGGCTAACGCAAAAGCCACTGAGCTCTGACTTCGTTGTAAAAGCTTTGAACCATGGTGGGTGGTTAGGTTGAGTCACCATCACATCCCAGGGTCGGAACGCGCCCAACTTTGTTTTCCCCACGGAAAATGAATTAAAAATTCTCTCTCTCTCTCTTTGTTTTTTTTTTTTTAAAGAAATAGGATAATACCAAGAATTAATATGTTTCAGTCAATTAAAAATATTTGCCCCGCGACAGAGATCTATCACCCATCACACGTTAGCCAATGATATACTGCCACCTGCCCGCGGTCCGAACTCAGAATCTCATTACGTCGTCTTTTCTTCTGAGTTTTAGGTGAGTGGCAGATGATGTGTCAGGAAACTCTTGGTCCTGCCTTGTGCGTATATAGATCGGGTTATTATCGAGGACACGTGTAGGAATTAAGATGAATATCGTAGCTCGTGGAGAGTCGTCCCGGTGGGGACAAAGTTTTTTCAAGTAGAGGTGTCTGCTGTCTTATTGTGCTTTTTGGTAATCTCTGACTTTCTGCCACGTGGGGTTGCAGCCTTCCACGAGAGACCCCTTCTCACCCTTCTCTACTTTCTAATCTTATCTAATTTATCAAAGAGTACAAAAATTTTGCTCTCTACAATTTTCAAAAAAGTGAATTTAATTTGACGGAGAGAGGGATGTTAAATTGATATTAAATATCAAGCTCCAATCATCAATTAACATTTAGGCTACCCCACAAGTTTATTTTAACAATAAGGAACACATCCAAGCCAAAAGGATTGAGAATTGATGTCTTTGGTTTCATGGGACCGGGTCGGAAGCCAACAGTTGGACGGTCTAGATTGGATACGTTTCGTTCCTCGCAAGTACCTGAAAAATGATATTACCATGGAAAAGTGGGCCTGCGTCAATTTTATTTGTATTAGGCAAGGTCATGATTAGAGATGAGCACACTTAAAAAATTGCGTCGTCTGGGAAAGTAAAGCTAAAGCGAGGGGCAATCGCCAATGGACCTATCTCAAATGCTGGAGTGTCGTTGAAGGATAAATAGTGAAGGAATTGGACACATCACATGGCTTGAGAGAGTGAGGGAGAGGGGGAAAGGACCCGTGAAGTGGCGAGATGGCGTGAGGTGAGTGGGACTGGGATGGAGTTGACCATGTCGGATGACTATGCAATGTGGAAACTGGCAGGTCAGGAAATGGATTGAATTGCTGTCGCAGTCATCACATGGAATCTGGTCGCTTTGAGTTCAAGGATGAAGATTAGTGAGAGGGTAGAGGCCTTGTTTGTACTCAAGAATGAAATGCTACTACACCATCAGGATATTAATATTAATTCTTCCTTAAAATTCTCAAAATCATTTTACTAATGCCATCGGATAATCATGAGGTTCTCTCTTTTTGCACGTTGTATCGTGGGCCGAAGTATGTCTCCGCTGAATGCACACTGGGCAAGCCTTGGACACTCCGGTCACTGTGTTTGTTTCACTGGAGCTCCTTACATCTTTTCAAAATCCTTATAAAAACTCCATTTTCAATTATGGATGTTTTAATATTAAAAATACCTAGTTCTTATCATTATCAAATCCCATTTACTGTGTTTTTTTTTTTAATTCTCTCACTCCTAGAACAATTGGTTTAAAGGTTTTTTGTTTTTTTTTTTTGTTTGGGAAGGAGGGGGGGGGGGGACAATATGAGAATAATGAATTTGGAGGGGAAAAAAAGGAAATAAAGATTATTTCTATCTGACAATCGGATAGACAAGCAGTCACAAATATATAGAAGTAAAGAAAATAACATGTTGACCTTATTTTCATATGCATAAAACGCAGAGAGGCGGGCAAATCTCAAATCAATTTTTTTTTAAATATTTCCCACCTTTAATAAAACTTGAATTCAGATGATTAACTAAATAAAATTATTTGAAAATTTTTCAACTAGGCCTTGCAGACCGACGACATGTTGATGAATTGAAAGAGTTTAGAGAGAAAATAAATAATAAAATACGTAGGTTAGAAGACACAGTAATAGTAGATGAGTTTAATTAGAGTTATATGTTGCCCTTAAATATAATTACACGAGAGAAGGAAAAAAAAAGGGGGGGGATGTTAGGAGGATAATGGAGGGATTTTATGAGCAATACCCAGCTTGTTTTTACACTTTTTATTGGGTCAAGCCTGAGTGCCTGGACACTGATTTTGGCCCAAATCAAACTCTTGCTATGGAGTCTTGGATATCCATTTTGCACGTTAAACGTCACACAACATAATAATAACAACAGCAAAAATAATAATGCACCCAAGTGCGGATTTCACGGAACGGAACGTCCGCGGCAGTGCGGTATCAAGTTAAATTTAAGGGTAGTCTACACCATCTTACCTTTTTTTAAAAAAAAAATTATTTACACGACTCTCAAATTATCTTTTAATTACGTCCAATTCACGCATAGATTGATTTTATGCCCGTATTTAATACGGGTACTATATTAAACATAAAATCCATCTATGTGTTAATTTGGACATAAGATTTTTGTAAATGTGTATTACCACGAGTTAAATTTAGTAGTAAACATGTTATTGTAATTTCCAATCAACGTTGTGTCACGTATAATTAATTTTTCTTATGAATTACACATCCCATTCTTTGAGAGTGAGAATCAGTCAAAAACTGTAGCATGCACGAGGGTTGAAAGACATGTGAACGATGTTAAAATGTTGTTACCCTACCGCAATTCCCCATCAAAGGGTTAACAAAATAGTAACCTACAAGGCTAGCTCTCTCTCTCTCTCTCGTGAAATGACACACCAAGGGGCAAGGGTGCTGAGTGCAGCCTCTTAGAAGCCTTGAGAACCGCAAAAGTTACCATCTAGAGCTACCTATTGTATTTGTATGCTAGGAAACTGGTGATTGAAGACTGAAGCTTTGTTTTACTTCGGAACAAGCATTAACTTTAAATAGCTAGGCTAATGTACTCTTTCCAGGAAGAAAAGGAAGAAGAAGAAAAAAGGGCAAGGCTAATGCCGTGCGGCCCATGCCCATGCAAAATATGTAGCGCTCCATGAACACAGTAAGTGAGGAGGATAGACAAATAGCTTTGAAGTTCATATCCTGCGCGCCTTGCAGACAAAGTAACCGTGCAAGAACGCTAAAAAAACATATTGCGAATACTGTGGTCTAAATTTTTTCATGACGTTGCTTATTCGGAACAGTTTGAATAGAAGGATGAGTTGGACGCAAGGGGAGGACAAGAAATAAATAGAAAGAACAAAGAAACAAAGAGAGAAGACCAATTGCAAAGCTACACCCGACAGAGATGTAAATCTGTGCGTTAGATACCCAATTACAATTTCCTATTGTCATCTTAATCAAAGTTCATTTAAGGTTGTCAAACAATATGCGGTTGTGTGTGAAAAAAATAAAATTTCTTGATTTACCTAAAAATTTTAATTTTCTTTTCGACTCAACAACACCACAAGCACAAGCCGACCCACGTAAGCTTTGTCTTTATTTTGTACGACTGTTTTGCTTTATAGAGTATTCTCTCTCTCCCCTTCTCGATCCAGACACCAAATTGACTTGAGTGGCAAAAAGCTAGCTCTAAAGTTTTCTCAACCTTTTATTGCTTTTCAACAACTCCTCTTTCTTTTTTCCTTTTTCTTTCTATAATATAATTCTTAATTTCCCAATGCTTTTAAATTAAAATAATAGTCAAGATTATAATATTTATGTCTTAACTTTAATTTGAGTGTCATATATAATTTATTTGTTAAACAATAAAAATAAGTTATTTATCAGTTTATTCTAAAATATCGCATCAGTTAAGACCTTAACATCTAAATACATAAGTGTGTGTGTAGAAAGAGAGAGAGAGAGAGAAAGAGAGAGCTCGTGACCATGCATGTGGAGAACAGTGAAACATTATGCATCCAGGTTCAGGGGGTGCTGGAAGAAACCAAACTACTACTTATGCCATACAGAAAACACTGCAACGTGAAAATATACTGCTTTTTTACTATACATATTTTGAAACATTATGTATTATTATTATACTATATATTATTATGCAAGAAACGGAAATGGGTATTTATTGTTATTATAGTAATAAAATCGAGGGAGTCGACAACCTGGGTTGGAGATGTGGGATTTGACATTTACGTGTTGTTTCTATCGAGTATTTCTCTCTCAACAGACACAATTTTCGAGAACTTTAAAAAGCGTTGAAATCTGGAGCCAGTATCGTCCTCTCCGTTTGTCACTCTGATGTACAGAACAGTACAGTACAGTAAATAGAGAGAGAGAGAGAATTGGTGCAGGCGAGCCTCGGGGCTTTGCTAATTTGCTGGGTGAGGGCGTGAGGCTTGTAGTTATAGCTTTGGCAGCAGCAGCACATCTTGCGGGTACCCCGCTTTAGATAAAAACAAGAGCATAACAATCGATGTGTGTTTAATTGGAATGTAGCTTGCACAATTTTCGCTGATTCTCTCTGATTCACTAATTAACTGTCATTAAGATTAAGACTTGTGTGATTCCTGTGTGAGTTAGTTTTATATAGAACCTTCTTTCTTGAAAGTTTTTCAAGTAACATTATTATGGCAAAGAACTAATTATTAGATCAAAAGTCCACCACTTTCGTTTCTACTTATTGATAATTGGCCTCATATTGGCTTCACTTTGATAAATAATTGAATTCCCTTGTCTACTTTAGTTAATCACTTAATTTGATTGATTATTTGAATAAATTTTGGATCACGTGGAACATGTAAAAGTAGAAATCTTTTTTAATTAATTAATTAATAATAATAGTGTATGTATGTATGTATGTATATATGTATGTATATTATTGTACGGCAATGGGTGATGGAAATTTGGATTAAAATTCAAGCTGTGATGCAATGTAATGACCACTAATAACCATAGTCTCCTTTGTGATTCTATTTCTAAAAAGATGTCTGATAACATTTTACAATGCAAATTTCATTGGCAGCAGTGGTTATCTTTGATTTTTAGTTCAAGATTTAAATATGGTGGAAACATATAATTGGCACCCATACTGTACACTTGATGGGTTATTGTTTAAATTCCTTTTGCTACAGTACATATTTCCAGGGCAGCGGCTGTTAAAATCTCCTCGATAATTGATATTTGATACTCCCCCAAAATCTTTACGACATAAATTGGAGAGTTGCATGAACTTAACCAATTTTATGTGTTAATTTCAATGAACCAACTCAAAGATGGCTTTTGGATTCCCTTAATTCTTGCAAATTGAGGGAATTTTGAAAGAGACTAACTGCCTACCTGAATTGAAAATGTACTGGTTCCTTTTCATTTTGTGGAATTACATAGATTCAAAGGTGTTGGGTCCTCGGAATAAATATAGATATACACAGTCAGCTTACTAAATTAAAGCAATGCCTATAATTCACTCTCACATGCAACTAATTAACAGCATAATAGTTAATGTAGTTTTAGATAATATAAGCAATGTTGGTGTCCATTCTAATCATTGACAAAGACAAAAAAAAAAAAAATTTAATTTTCATTAGAGGCCATGAAATTAAATGCCAATTTCCCTTTTATAAAAATGAATAAATAAATAAAGTGAGAACGAAGTCATATTGACCTATAACCCAATAGTCGCCGAGGAATTGGGATGGGGGGGTAAAAATGTGAAGTGAAAAGGAAAGCGTGGACCCCTGACCCTATCTGTCGGTCATCGCCTCGAATTCCTCGCCTTCCCTAAAAGTGACACGCCAGACGAGGGTTGCTTTTTCATGAAAAACAAAAGTTTTTTTAAAAAAAGTTATCAATAATTTATTAACCTAATTTTAAAAATTTCAAATTCTTGTATAATATTTATACATATAACTCCAAGAAACAAAAAATAAAAAAAAAATTTGAAAACATTAAATGTGGCTTTCTATTATCGGGCAGCTCAATAACTCAACCACTCTTCTGACTCACTTTCTCACCTCTATACTTTGATTCCTTTTTCATTCAATTATTTATATCATCATTACGATCTTATTTTGTTTGTTTAGCATCATAGTACAATCTAAAGTGATCCTACGGTCCATAATGGGTCATCATATCTAGGCTACAGAGTGCAGTTACAGTAGTCTATGTCTGGTGAGTGATGACACCATCCCTCATCACACCCAAAATCTAATGGTGAGAGTTTTAACTTTCAATCAATCCGTGTACGAGGTGCTAACATCATCATAATTAAGGCAAATCCAACGGTGCAAATACGAAGTCAGAGAATTCCAAATACATGTATTATACATACAATACACAAATACTAGTAAGATTAGACAAAAAAAAAGCGGGTTGCATGGAGTCGTGGTCATTTCTGGAAGTGGGAAAACCAGCTTGTAGGGTCGAGTCTGCACCAATGTTTTTGTCTTTTTCAATGTTGGCTACCCTTTCTCACTCATTTTACTCTTCATATAAACCCCCTCACAATCCCATTTGATTACCCTATCATTCTCCTCATCATCGTCTTTCTCTTTCTCTCTGAATTTCTCATCCCATCCCCCTTGAAGCTAGCCGGGACTCTTGGGGGATAAAAGGAGTTTCGGGTGGAATTTTTGAGGAGTTTATTATTAATCTCATGTTGCAAATGGAGGGGAGCTTTTTGTTTTGAGGGGAATGTTGTCTGGCTCGAGGACACTGCTTGTTGATCCATTAATTTTACGTATTCTCTCATAGATCTAGCATCTGAATAGTGAATGATAATACACGGATTCAGCTTATTTGGCGTCGTCGGACCAGGCTTCATTCCCCCCAATATATTGCTTCCATGGAGTTTTATCGAGGCTGCTGCATGTTCCGGTTTGCTGTACTTTTCTTTTTCGGTTTATTTTTATCGATATATATACATATGTAATTTAGTATATGAATTTTGGTTGCAGATTGGAGTAATGATGAAGCTCTTTGACCAGTAGTTCCATGAAAAGTTTCATCATTACCCCCCATTTTTTTTAATTTTTTTCTTATGATGTTATTTCTGTCAGTTTTAGCCCTTTTATCTGATTCATTAGTTGACAGATTTCTCTCGTCATGATTGCTTCTCGAATCTGATCTGTCTGCTTCTGCAACTTTCAGATCTGGCTTTTAACTTAACTTTGCCGGTAAAGCCCACAAACACCCTCTTCTTTTTCTCTCTCTGTTTGTTAGGGTTTCATCTTAATTCCATGTTGCAGCAATTGGATTTGTTGTCTCTCTACTCACCGAATCAATCTTTATAATAAAAATAAAGGCATAAAGCTAGCTTAAAGATGTACAAGCAACAAAGTTTTCCCCTTTCTGTGAACTTAAATAAATAGCAATGGATTCTTCTTTTTCTCAACCTGTTTGATGGAAATTTAAGAGATTTTCCCTTTTCCGTTTGAGTTTTGTCTTCTATTCAACGATTTCCCATTATACCTCTTCATTAGAACTGAAGTTTGTGGTAGTGGGTTAATTACTAAATTTGTAGTGTGCATCCCTTCCCTAATAAACATGTGTTTGTGTGCTTCAGTGCTTGCTTTATGTGTTATATGGAAGGAACTTGCATTTGAACATTTCACCCCGTAGTTCAAAACACAATCTTGAAGGAATGTATGGCTATAGCTATTTTAATTGTTGTTTATTTAACAATGACTTCCTTTGAATTTTGTAGGCAATGTGTATAAGAGAAAGTTAGATATAAATATCTCTTGTAAAAGTAAATACAAAGCATGTAATTAAAGTCGAGCATAATGACAGCTTCTGTGACTGAGTGGCATGAATATGGGTACGTAAGTGTACTCGCCTCGGCTTTATCGTCTCCTAATTTAAGAATAAAACCCTAATCGTCATCATCCACACATCATTTGATAGTGTGATTACATTGTTTCTGTCTCTTGTTTCATAAAGCGTCTCTTCCCCTCTTGTGTTTGTTTCATGGTTTTTGTACAGGATTATAAAGCTACAGCCTGCATTGCTGCTGCTTAAAATTTCAACGATGATTGGGACGACGGAGATAAGTTTCCATTATGCTTTATCTAAGAGCCAGTTTGCTACAGATCATGAATTGAGCTACAGCATTTTGAACTTGTATTTTCTTTTATAGTGTTTCATTTGTACATAATTTTGAAAAAACCGAGATATCAAATTTGTTGAGAATCTATTGTTTTATATTTCTTTCAAGTTAATTTATTGTGATGGATGAGTTATTAGCCCTCTAGGGCATAGGTAAGCTATTTCTCAAACCCACTCAATTGCACGGACGCATAGAGTAGATACTGCTGTTTCACTTCACTGTTCACAGCACTTGCTAAAACGTCAGCAAGAAGATCAGATATGGATGGCTGGATGATCTTTTATTCCTATAATAGTTACTGTGACGAGTATTTGAATTTTCAAAGCAATTTCCAAAGAAAGTTCTTACTATACCAAAGGCCTGGTTTGGAATCTAGGAAGCAAGTGTCAGTTTTTTTTTTTTTTTCATCCTTCGTCCCCTCAAATTAATTAAATCAGGAAATCACCTATATGTATGTGAAATGTTTGTACCTTGAGTGTAATGAAATGAAACAGAACAAATGTGTTGAATTACGTGGATACTTATCTCTCCTTCATCCTTTGCCGAAAAGGGAGTCTCTGAGTATGAATGGTTGTCATAAAGAACTTTTTCGGAAATTGCATCTTTCTGACCTTTGTGAACATAAAGTAAAACGCTTGTTGCTTTGCTTATGATTTTCGAGGCTTTGCTTTTAAGTGGCTTGTTTTTCAAAAGAAAGAGAGGTCTTTCAACCTTGGGCCATACCGATGAATTCTTTCCACTAAAGCTTTATCGCCACAACTTTCCATGAATGATTGGTATTCGTTGGTGTGTACTACTTGACTGTAAGTAATAACATTTCAAAAAAGAAAAAAAAAATCATACTTGGGATAGCTGGTTTGAGATGTTCAGAATCCCTACAAATATATGCTAATCTAATGAAGTTAAAGATGGATATCCCTGAACTTAATATTGTATCAGATTTTTCTGATAATATTGCATTAGATTTGTAATGGTTGGTCACAGTAATGAGGTGGAAAAAATTATTGAGGTAACCAGCCAGTCGACTTGTGCTCTATTATTTGTTATTTCTTAAAGTTATTAAATTAAGTCTATCTTAAAGCAAAGTTTATTGATGGTCTCAGTTTGGGGTCCACTACTCCATGAACCTATCACATGACAAAGCACATCTGGTGGGCTGGTCTCATACAAGTTTTTTCTTAGTCTAGATGAAGCTCTTGTTGATGTTTAAAAGTCAAAATCACGACCCCAAAAAAGACTAAATCTTTTAAGTCCTTGTTAGTTTTCTTTGCCATAATTGTTGAGATTGTAGGAAGTATAGAAATAATCTAGAGAAACAAGGGATTATATAAAGCTAGAGAACACTTGATTTTACTAATCTTCGTGTTTATGTGAGCTGAGAATTGTATTGGATACAAAGCTTCACAAATTCATTATTACCACGAGATCACTCTGACATAAGAAATGTCTTATCCCCTGCTCTTTTATTTTATATGGTTAATTAGAAAATAAGAATAATTATTGAGTTTTTCTTGTTTATTTTGTTACCAACATTGCCAAATGAAGCCTGAAGAATCATGATTGAAGATGGCTAATTTGAAAAATCTTGTCTTTGATGCCCTGGACATTTTCCGCAAATGCTACTTGCCATGGATCCTTAATGTAGAGAGATTCACCTTGATGTTATGAGTGTTGGCAACACATGAAGCCTGATGAATCAGCCCTGGCTATTCACCACTCAATGACTTACAAGGTCCAGACCCACATGTTCTCCATGAGCAACTCTGGAAAACCTATAACCAGATTCCTTGCTGGTGAAGGAAGAGTGATACAGCCCCTGTGGAAGATGCTTTACTTGTGGAAAGAAACGGCACTATGCAAAACAGTGCAAGTCCAAAAAGAAAATACCTACAAAACTCCTTCAGATGATCCAGCAAGAAGATTTTGATGATGAACTCTACAGCTGGACAGATAATCCTTCAAAGGCTAACAACACAGCTACTCAAGAACACTAAATCAATAATCTTCTTTCGCCATTATCTCCATCGATTGCCAAAGCCATGTATCTTATATGTGGCTAGTTTTATGTGGTTGAGATATATAGCTCATAAATAAACTCGTGATGTTTGCATTCCACACAATTGTTATCTCGCAGAATTACAAAGTTTAGTAAAATAAAGCGCTCTCTATCTTTATATCATCCCTTATGGTCTACATTATTTT
The DNA here is from genome assembly GCA_030449875.1 of Aegle marmelos. Lineage (NCBI taxonomy): Eukaryota > Viridiplantae > Streptophyta > Magnoliopsida > Sapindales > Rutaceae > Aegle > Aegle marmelos. The sequence goes on from JASUUL010000115.1 coordinate 3,283,983, forward strand.
AAATCTCATATAAATCCTAAAATAGTAAATTTATCTTAAAAATTATTTTCATAACACTAAACTTTTATAATTTTCTTTAAAAATTTTTTGATTAAAAAATAAAATACAAATATAAAATATGATATTAATTGGTGCAAAAAATTTGTCAAAAGAATAATTTATGTAAATGTTGAATTGAATTTTCATTTAAAACAAAAAAAAAAAGTTAATATGTACCAGGTTATTTAAATGATTTCAATTAAAGAACGGTTTTTAGGGAACTTTTAGAGGTGCAAAAGGCCTACTCTAAGAAAAACTAAGAAGGGAAATGCTTGGTAAAGTGGATGGTGGAGTTGCTGTTGGTATTTTATCTCCACGGTGTCTTATCTACGCGGTGCAGCCCAATAATTTACTGTCTCCGCAGGTTGCTTCGGGCTTCTTACCCCCCGAGGTGGTGCTGACAGTTAATAGGTTGGAAATGAAAACCGTGGGATTAAAAATATGATATACTTGAAAGACGGAGTTTGTGCATGCCCAGCGGTGATGACTGGATCGGAGCATTTGGGAAATAAGATTACTGGGCTACAAATTTTTCAAGGATCCAAATCTGATAGCACCCCTATTATTCTAAATGCACTCACGTAAATTCATACTTACATACTTTTTCCTTCGTTTCTCTTCCTAATAAACCAGATAACTCATCAATAGCAATTTTTAATCATCTGCAATTAATAGCCTGTTGCCGTTCATACAAGCCAGTTCTCTTTCTCCCAATTTTCAACTCCACGTGGCCAAATTGACTGTCCAATATAAAGAAAGCACACCAAATGCAAGTTTATTGATTTAAGATAATGATGAGAGGAAAAGAAATTTGAAAAATAGAGATGTTATAAGAAGAATATGCAACATTTTTAAAATTTTACTAAATGAAATCCCGTGAGTGTGAACATCTATAAAGGATGTGATCAGTTTTTTTATGACTTGGACGTGGGGTTTTATAAGGAAATTTGAGAGGTATCAAAAGCTCAACTCTTTTATATTACGTTTACTAAACTAAAATTGGAATGAGCTAAAATCGAAATGAGTAGAAATGAGACTGAGCTGGAACAGTAATAGAGAATAGAAATTAGAATAAATTATTTATTTAACCTATAGGGATTAGAATCAATTGCTATAAATGTATTTACTTTATATTAGAATCAGAATCTAAATGAGTTAAACTATAATAAATTATTAAAAAGTACTCAATAAATTATTGTTATAATTATTATTTTATATTTTAATTATAGTGATTATTTATTCAAAAATTATAATTATTAAAATATTATAGTTAATAATCTATTAATATATTAATTAATAATAATATATTAATAATGTATTAATATATTAATTCATAGTAATAATATATTAATAAATAAATAATAATATATGACTTAATTATAATAATTATATTAATGATTATTATGATAGTATATTAATTAATTAATTATAATAATAAAATATATTAATTATTGTGATTATTTACACAAAAACTATAATTATTAATATATTGTTGCTAATAGTGTATTAATATATTAATTCAGAGTACTAAGTATATTAATTATTAATAATATATGAATTAATTATAATAATTATATCAATGATTATTATGATAGTATATTAATTAATTAATAATAATAATAATATATTAATTATTGTGATTATTTATTGAAAATTATAATTATTAATATATTCCTGTTAATAAAGTATTAATATATTAATTAATACTAATAATTGTATTAATTAATTATTAATAATAATATATGAATTAATTATAACAATTATATTAATAACAATAATTTATAAATTAATTATAATATTATATTAATAATTATTATGATATTGTATAAATTATTATTTTTATTATAAATTTATATTAATTAATTAATTATAATAATAAAATATATTAATTTAAAAGAAGGACTTTTAGGAATATTAAAATATTAATGGGGTAAAATGAAAAGTCTAATGAATGAGAAATTGATTATTGATTCTCACCTATTCATTATTCTTAAATAGTAGTGTATCCTATTATTTTGATTTCGATTCTCCAATCCAATAAATAAACATAGCATTAAAGGATTGAATGGCTGTTGCTTGGCTGAAATTACAACGTAAATATAATGTGAAAATGAGCTAAATTGAGGGTGATATTTTAATTTTTTAAAAATGGAAATTGAAATAATAGACATTTTATGTGTGTGTGTGTGTGTGTGTGGTGTCTGAAAAAGAGTACTGATGAATAGTTGAAATAAAGAATAACACGTCAAAAACATGTTTATATAATAGTACAGATTCCTCCGCTTTGGATTGCTTTCCATTCTCCACTTCCTTAACTTTGCATCTTTGATTCTTTAATCACACACACACGCTGATTGTGGATGATTGAAATTATTTCTTGATGAATTGTCACCTCAATAAAATGCCATTAGACTTCCAAAATTCGGAAAAAAAAAAAGAAGAAAATGACTGGCTGCTTAGTTGTTTTAAAAAAATAATTACAAATATATATTCCTATAAATATTCTAATTTCTAGGAATCCTTATTCATTTTTTGAGATTCCTTACTTAATTATTCATGCGTTTGTCCACAAACTTTTTTATTTTGGTCTTGAACCATTCCTTTTAAAATATACTCATCACAATAAAATATCCCAATTAAGAGAACTTCTTTAGTATTCTTGGGACACTAATTCTTATTCATTCAATATTTACCATCAATTTATTTCATCAACTTTTAATCAGTACCTTTATGTTTAATTTTTTTTTATGGGAATTGTTGAAAAGGATAAGGTCATTAATATTTCAATTAAAATATTTTTTTTTGACAACAATAATTTCAGACTACAGCATTAACCGAAAAAATTGAGAAAAAAAAAGGTGGCATCTTTTTTAACAGAACCAAATTCAGCATCTTTGATGTTTCAAAGCATTTTTTTCTTTTTTCTTTAATTTACGAGCTTTAAACATCTCACCCTCATTAAATCAACCAACAAGTATTTGGAAAATTTGTTCATTGATTTATAAAATGACAAATGATGAACCTAAGTCCAAGCATTTCTTTTTCTTCCATATTTTTAGTTTTCCCGAATCTCGAAGTTGCTACAATAAACAATTTATTTTCTTTTCTTTTTTTGGTAATATTTTAAAATGATAAAATATATGAAAAATGATAATAAGGACAAATTGGGGATTATATATAGTATGTTGATAAGAAAAATTTATTTAAAATTTTTTAATGGGATTAATTGAGAGATGGGGTTGACACTATTTTTTTTTTTCCTGATGAAGGGTTGATTAGATATATTAACTGTTCACATTATAATCATTAACCACATTCTATAAGAAGAGTGAAGCTATTGGCACCCCTTCATTTTCCGAGTATAAATCTATTTTTAAATAAATTAGATTTAAGGATAAATAAGAATTAAATATACTTAAAGAGTTTTTACAGTAAATTACTTCTGTTCACAATCAATCCATTTTTTTTTACTACTCGGCACTTCCATCTAATCAAAATAAATCAAAATAGTCTAGAATAATTTTTCATATCATCAGAATAAATTAAAATTTTTTTTGAATAATTTGTTGTTTATTACTAATTAAGAATTTTTATACCTAAGATTACTTTTAAATTATAATGATTGACATTCAAAAATTCATAACACAATAATTTTTTAATTTATATGTAAGGTAACAAAGGAGTACAAAGGAAAAGAAAAATAGCATAATACTATTTTAAATTTTAGCAATAAAAAATAAATTAAAAAATAGGAGAGTCTATTTAAAAGAAAAAAAAGAACGTTTTTATGATAAAAATAAAAACAATTAAAAAGAAAGGAGTTTTATAAAGAGACTACAGAGGTGCCAGTAGTCAACTCCCTGTTAAAAAAAAAAAAAAAAAACTTTCAAATGGGTAACTTGTGTAGCAGTTGATTGGTCCCAGGCCACACCTGGACCAGCGGCATATCCGGCCGGAGAGATTTTGGATGCCATTAATTTGGTAATTTAAGGAGAAAGATAAGGGTATGTTTGTCATTCTATCTTCTCCGAATTTTATGCCACTAAAAATGTTAGGGCCCATTTTATTCGGTCCGTGCAGAGTACATCCTCTCAGGGAGGTAGGACCCATTATCTTCCAAACCATTCATCGAGTGTCCTTTTTCTTCATCATTTAAGCTATGGATTCGCTGAAAGATATCCAACGGCCAGAATGAAAGATCACGTGCATCCGACGACACAAATGGAAAATCCCTTGCTTACCAATTATAGTCTAGATTCCCCATTAGAGAACATTCAACGGTTTCAGATTTACCAATTTTAAATGGGACGTACAAGATTTTTCAAATAAAAGCATAGTGTTATTATTAATATAATACAATTTAATCGATATCTTTATAATTAAAATTCAACTAAAACTCCTTTAGATAAATACTATTACAGTACAATTCAAAATTTAACACTCACAAATTTAGAAGGTGGTAACAACTTTAGTTATAAACTAGCGGGAGAAAAATCAAATCCCACCCAATTACATGTATAATAGGAAGGAGAATGAGATATCTAAACTCGATCTGTAGTTTCCAAATTAAATTTGAGAACTTAAATAGTACCGATTTTATTTACTAAATTAATTAGAGTAGTATCACTATTGTACATTTGAGATTTGAGATTTTGTCTAAGATGGCCACCAGTGAAAATATTTGCAAATGATTAAAACAAATTTCTGATTATAAACATTCAAATCGATAATAGCCTAGTCAGAAAATATTCTCAACCAAGATATGTTAACCAAAAAAAAAAAAGTACCCATTTCAAATAAGAAAAAGAAAATAAAAACATCTTAATTATCATAGTCAATGTGGAAAGAGTAGCTGTTCAATCATTTTATTATTTATTTATAATGGAAAAAAATAATTTATTTAATTTATTTTTATTATTTTTTGTTGAAAACCGTAATGACTTCGAAGAAGCCCAAGGGGACTAGGAGATGTTCTAGAGTGTGAAGTACAAATAGAAACCACAAAAATTTGAATTAGGGATTTGATTTTCAAGTAATGGGCTGGTATTGTTCTTGTATGGGAGCAAATGTGTCCTTAAACGTCCGTAGATGCCGCATGGGGGACGAGATACCTTTGACGTCTACATGGACAAAGTTGAATTCGTGCTATTGGCTCCTAAGGACACCTCATTGTCGGTTATGCTTATGATTCTAAACCCTACCACCACCCACGTGTCCTCCTTCACTCCGCTCACCGTCCACGTGTATTGCTCCTTCAAAACTTCTCATTTTTATGTAATTGATTACTCCCTTGCCACTATTGCCCCAACTTCAACCTCTTCCGGTGCAGCAAGAACTACAGCTACCGTCTCATTCATCATCATATTATTTTATTCAACTTTAATCCACCCGCGCGTCTAAAACAGCACGGAGCGTAAAATAAACCCTTTATATAAACCCAGTTGATTACTCTCTCTCTCTCTCTCTCTCTCTCTCTCTCTGTCTTACACACTCTCTATCTTCTCTATTTATGGGTTGGTATTTGTTTTAATTTGTATTTGGGTTTTATTTATCGAATATGACCAACCAAGGCTTCTTAGATATTCTCCTGTTGCCCTCGTCAAGCAAGCTATAACAGCAGACCCTTGGCCTTTTTCTTTGCAGAGGTTTTCTTTCTATTCCAGGCAAGAAAATTAAAGAAAACTCCTATCTAGGGCTTCTCTCTTCTTTTGTTTTTGTTTCTTGATTACTATTTTAAATAAAGGGAGGAAAAAAAAAAGAATTAAGAATGGGCAGCGGAGAGAAGAGTCTAAGGCACTTTCATTTACACTTGCCTCATCTTCATCATCATGGGAAGAAACAAGTGATAAGAGATGTTCCAAAGGGGTGTTTGGCGATCAAGGTGGGTCAGGGAGAGGAGCAGCAGCGAGTTGTGGTGCCAGTGATATATTTCAATCATCCATTGTTTATGCAGCTGTTGAAGGAGGCTGAAGAGGAGTATGGATTTGATCAGAAGGGCACAATCACAATTCCTTGCCATGTTGAGGAGTTTAGGTACGTTCAAGGCATGATTGATAGGGAAAACTCCCTCCATCACCATCATCATCTTGGCTGTTTTAGGGTTTGATTGTTATTATTATTTTTTTCCCTAATTTTGGTCTGTGATGGGTGGTTGATTTGCCAAACAATTGAGGCCGCCTAACTCCATTTATATGAAGATATGGATGGATTTTTTTGGTATTATGCATCTCTCCATCTGTGTGAAAAATTCTTGGGGTCCTTTTTATATTTGTTACCTAGGTAGTTCCTGTTTTTTTTTTTTTTTGGCCCATCTTTTCCTCCCTTTCCTCGCTTGACCTGGATGGTAGCTGGGTATTGGGTGGATGATGACGACGACGACGACGACGATCATATTAAATTAAGATGATATGATGACGAAAACGCTGCTTGCAATTGTATTGATGATGATGATTTTGTTAGGAACCGTAAGGAAAAAGGTTGAAGTAAGTAAATGCTTTTCTTATCTTATCTTTTTTTTTTTTCTTTTTCTTTTCTTTGCTTAAAGAATGAAGAATGAAAATGAAAAATTTGTTAATATTGATTGTTTTGGCATCATACGGAAGCATCAACAGTAACAAAACACTGAGAGAAAGAGAAAGAATGCCGAAAGGAAATAGACAAATCAGCCAACCGATGGTAGGGCCAATTCAATACCAAAGCTTTTGCTTTAAGCCCTACAATTCGCGTGCACAAGTCGATGATCAATTTAAACTGAATCACAATCTCTAGAATTATCAATCGGTTCATAACTTTTATTTTGCTTGATTACTTTTTTGATCTTCTCTAATCATTCATATCAACGCCAATTTGATTCATTCCAGAAGAAAACGGTTAACGTTTATTTTCTACCGAAGAGTATTTGAAGAATAAGTAATTAATTAACTATAAAAGTTGCATAACTAGTTGTTGTTATTCGTTATTTTTTCATTCGGGGGCCTGAATAACAAAGGTGGTTAACCCTTTTTTTTTTTTTTCAATTTTTCAAAGAAGCATTGTTGTTATTTATGGTATAGAATAAATTGCAAGATACGACGGACCAAAGAAATAAACCAAAAAAACTAACAAATATAAAAAGGACCACTCACTCCCTGAACAGAGAATTCATTGAAATTGGTGAATGATGGAGATGAAGGAGAAGCAAAGGAGCTGGGAATCAGGGATTGTGAAGCGAAAGCATATATATTTTAGATAATAAATATTTTGTTGTGTTGTTGCTATTTGGAATTGGAACGCATTGAATTGAGTTAGGTGTAATGAAAGAAATTGAAAGAGAAGCGAGGCAACAACATAGTCAAGGCGGAGTCAGTAATGGGGGATGCTGTTCAGTGTCCACGTACGATCGTTTGGTCAATTTTTCCGTTGGTACCAAGGTTTGTCAGTTGTGTAGGGGACCTAGCAATATCTGCCCTTAAAACAAACACAAAGCAGAATTGAGTTTATAAATCCTCTTTCCAAGGTGTATTATTTATTCACTAGCAAAAGTATCTCTCGAACTGTTTATGTAATGTCGAAATTAAGCAGCAGTGCGAGTGTGGTCCTGGTGGTTGCTGCCGATGTTTCACTGTTAGTGATATGCACACTACATACATACCGATCAAGGAGCTCGTATTTTTCGGTTGATTAACCATTTGGTGAGGACAGAGAGTGACATTTTCGTATTCTTCGTTTTCCAATATATAGAAATGGAATGCTGACTGATGTGTGATAACGACAGTGGAGCAAATAAATATCGTTGTGGAAGTATTTGATCTGGCGTTTATTGCAGGCAGGGGCTATGGTGGAATAGTTCTACCGTAGAACACTAATAATGACCGTCAGATAATAATAATAAATATAAATATAATATTTATTTTTATGATCATACAATTATCATCAGTACTTCACTGTAGAATAGTTTTAATATAATCGAACTTTTATTGTAATTACAGGAGAGAAAATTTTGTGTTAGTTATTATTAGAGTAATGATATACTTACATGGTTTGGACATTTAACTTTTATTTCAATCATTCATGAATTAATTAATTAACATTAAAATAAATTAATACCATACACGTAATAATAAATAATTATTCCAATGGAGTAAACATAACAGTACTCTTATTATTATTTTTTGAAACGGTTGATTCAATTTTTCTTAACATAAACTGCTAAATTTCATTGCATTCCATTCTATACACACGCACACACCCTACATGATCATAATAAAGCCCATAACAAATTTTTTAATTTACGATCTGCTCGAAAAGATGTTGGATAAAACATTTAAACGTTTATCGATGAAAACTGGGCCTAAATTTAGTGTCGTACATAAAGGTTCTATTAAAATTTGGTTGTAAATAAATCGAAAGGTTTGTTATGGACTAGCTTTGTTGCTAAACTAGATCGGTAAAGAAAACTCATCATAGATATTTTATATGAAAGCAGCACTTTTTAAGGGGGTGCGTCTATCTCGCAAAAGGTTTTCTCGTTTTCATGCGACAATATGTCGCGTGTTTACTCTTAGATTCCTTCGTGTTTGGCCACAAAGGCTTTGACGCAGTGGCAGCAGGTGCCCCAGCACCCACAATAAGCGCAGCTGTTCGAACACCTCCCATACAGAGGACTCAAACAGTTTACGTCAATTAATTTTTCCTCCTATAATGGACGGGAGTAGTTATCTCCTTGAGAGAATGCTCTAGGTAGATCTCTGAGCTGTACTGTATAATTATACCAAATCAAATTCTCAGTAGACCTCTTGCGTGAAACCATTATCGCACTTAGCAATTGTGGGCCACTCCGTTAAGCAAGCATCCTTTGAATGTCGAGAAAACAAAAGAGGCATAGGTGTAATTAACTTTATATGTGCCAACTCGTGTTGCCCAATGAGACTCGTCCCATATTTTGGCATACAAAGATGCGCGTTTCAATCATTCTCGATGGATATGTAATCCCCCGCGAATGCCATTGCTTTAACTTTTTGGAGCTCTCTAATGGGTGCATCATCCACAAAAATTGTTATCGCATTCTAAATCCAAATCCAAAGAACGCTATTATCAAGAAAGTTTGCTGATGGGTTAAAGGGCACATTTTACCTTTCTTCTCGTCCTCTGTCGATGCTTCCTTGCCGTTGCGATTTGTTTGCAAATATGATAGAATAAATGTTCCCATTAATTTATGTTTAAGTCTTCTATAGATGATATTAACCCCCCCTTCCCCCCCCCCCCCTCCAAAAAAAAGAAAAAAGAAAAAAGAAAAAGGTCTTGTATTGATTGTACTCATACATTATTATTATTATTATTATTTTAAGGCAATAAGCCTAACGGCAAGTTTTCAGGATTGCGCGTTTGATGCACGTCTAATTCATCAAAGGACGTGAGTGCTGTTGAAGTGTTAAATAAATTAACCATAAAAAAGATTAAACAAAACATTTCATCAATTATTTTTCGATAGGGATTGCGATGGGACAATAACTCAATATAAATTCAATTTAGAAAATGCCGGTTTAAACAAAGACAGTATTAATACTTTGTTTAGTCTGAGTTCTCTAAACTGCAATATATGAATCACGTCAGATGCATGTGCAGTGTGTAATACGGTATATAGCCTCTGCATCCTTATGTTTAATGTGGACGCGTGTGATGTTACATTATAGTTTACCTAGTTAAATGCCTAAATAAAACTTTATATGAAAATCCTTAAATGAAAAATAACAATAGGAAAGAAATGTTGGTATTTAATGTCATAAATGCCCTCGTTTCATCTTCGTAGGTAACTACATATGTTTTGTAAGCACCACTCTGTTAGAGTTGTGTCCTTATCATTTTCGTTCTCCTCTCTTTTTCCATAAATAATGAAGTATATATATCTGCCTTGCAGGAAAAATGAAGAAGGAAGAAGAAGCAGCTTGTAATTTGCTTCATCAATACTTGTCAGTTGACTAGCTAGTGGTGCACCACAGACGTCATCACGATCACGAAGTGACAAAACTAACCGGCTACATTTTAATCTTTTTCAGAATTGTTTGCAACGAACTCTCCAACTTAACGAACCCTTGTTAATTGCTTCATCAAATGCAACCAACGATTTCTTCAGATTAAAAACGATTCTTCAGGGGGCGAGGGAAAAAAAAATCGGTGAAGCACATGCTACTTTGTTCCCTCTAAATAGGTTTTAAAATATTAGGACTTAGGAGGGAACGTGCTACTGTTTAAGTTTTCATCACAGAGACTATGAATCATGGGAGTAGAGGCATCGTTGAATACATAATTATCAAGGGAATTTTTTTTTTTTATTGTTTTGCTGCGGGAACATCTGCCCTGCTTGCTCTTAATCGCATCGGCCCCCAGTTTAATAATTAATACTGTCACAAACAGTAATTATGTAGACGATACATTTGAAAGCCTAAAAATGCCAGAAAATAACCATTAATATCTCGTTGGATACTAATTGCCTATATTATTTGAGTAAGCAAGTCTAAAAAAACCAGAAAATAACTATTAATATCTCATTGTATACTAATTGCGCATATTACTTGAGTAGGCAAGTCTAGTAAAATCTTTACAGTGTACAAATAGGAAGCACAGCAGTTTCCTACGGACTCCTCTTAATTTTTAAGGTATAAATATTAAGCACATTCCAATTAATCTTACATCATTTAAGTATGTAAAAGTAAGATTTTTTTTATTGCACAGTAAATTAACACCATTACAAGTGAAAGCATTTATGCAATTTTTTTATTAAAATATTAAAACTGTAAAAAAAAAAAATAATTTAAACTGTTATACAAACGAATAATTGATTTTTATTTTGAAAAAATAAAGAAACAAATTGTTCACGAAGTAACATAAGATTAAAATGAATCGTTCTTGCACTCAGGTAGAGGAATTGGATATCTCTTATTGTCCGCACAATAAGAGTAGGTCACGTACTTGCTCCTAAATTCCTTCATCTTGTTCCTTTCCTCTGTGGTTAAACTGTCATCACAGTCTGAGTTTGAGCAACCTTGGAGGACAAAATTGGAATACTGAGAAACAAAAGGGGCATATCTGTAATCAATTTTGTATTTGCCTCCACCTGTCGCCCAATTAGACCCGTCCCATATTGTGGCGTACAAAGACATGGGCTTAGATGGATAGTCCCCTGCCATGGCTTCCACTTTTTGCGTCACTCGAATGGGTATATAATCCACATAAAATACCGCCGTTTTTTCGGTCCAAAGAATACTATAATTATGGAAATTTTCTGATGGGTCAAAGGGAAGATTATACCTCTCTTCACGGCCTCTCTTAATGCTTCCATTGCCATAGAGATTTGTTTGCAGCACCCAACTACCATTGTTAGCATGTCCCAAGAACTCGAAATCGAGTTCGTCGTGAGAATCCTTGTGAACGTCACCGTTTGAGGTGTAGAACGTGACCACCACTCCTGCTGTGTAATTAGCCCCAGGAAGTTTAACGGAAGCGCTGAAGAATGCATACTGATAAGTGCTTCTTGATTTGAAGCCACAGCCGGAGTGTTCATCGAGTGAGATTTGGACTGACTTGCCTTCTCTGAGGACGATCAAGTTTTGATCTCCATAAAGCCTCGAAAACGCTTCATCGAAATATGAGGTCGTGAATTTTTTTGGAAGAGAATAAGCGGGAATGAACACTACTACTGATGTCATACAAAACAAAAACAAAATCAACTCTCTAAAAGAAGCAGCCATTAATGTTGTTTTCCAATTAAAATTTAAGGCAATAAGAAAAAGGTGAATATTGATAATGGATATGGATTAATTCGACGTATATATAATGCAGTACTTAAAAATAACAGTGGCCGTGGGTGCTCTCGATCTGGATCGACACAACACGTATAAGGATATTACAGAAGATACACAAGCATGTATGGGAGATCATAATGAGCTGTAAATTACAAGTCATGTAAATATATTAGGAATCTGAGATATCAAAGTATTATTAGCCAATAATGTAAGCCATGATTCGCTATTAAAAACGAAGCTAGCATTCGGCAATAAAACAACTTCAAGCTATATTATGGCTGTGATTGTGAATTAGTCATACACTGCCCCTAAGTCCATGAATTGAATTGAACTTTAGTATTTGAGTTTTGCCTGCTTCCAATTTCCAATATTATGTAAACTAAATTCGTTTCCACCGAGTATAAAAATCTTGAACTTTCTGAGTTCTATTGGCTATGAGCTCATTATCATTATATACAGGCGGTGTTGTTTTGTTTTTTTTTTTTTTCAAAGAAAGTGCACCTCGACCTGTGTGTGTAAATATATTGTTTAATTAGCATAATGTCAGGGTAGGCTCTAACAACAATAATTTTTTGCTTTTATGGTTAGGAAAAAGAGTGTTTATTTATTATTAAAACGCATGAGCCGTAGAATTTATCCAAGTCAAGACACTATCCTGTTGCAAATCATAAGTGATGCATGTGGCATAATTGATTTGTATTCCTTTTTTCTTCTTCTTCTTTTGGTAAGGCTTTGACGACCTTCGCTTTACTTTTCTTTATTTTATTTTATTGGGTTCTTCCCTGAGGTTAATGCTTTAGATTTTTTTTCTTTTTAGCTTTAAATTAAATTTTCGGACGCATCAACTGGTGTTAAGAATCTCCTTTTGGGAAATTACCAGTTTTACAACAGCAATTCAATTAGAGATCCACTTATTTTTACAACTGAAATGAGAGCCAAAAAAAAAACTGGGAATAGAAACAAAAAGGCAAGCCAGCCTTCATACTGCCGTGCCATTGTAATCACAAGGCAATGCAGCTGCAATTGCCTTATTCAGCCTGCGTAGTAGTGCCTTAGTCACACAAAGCATTCATTGATACAGAGGGTATATATATATATAATTTGCCATCTTTGATTCCTCTACCTTGAAAAGAAACAACCACAGTATTAATCTAAGAATTCAATCGCTATCCAAAATTATTTAATAAATAAACATTTAAACCTTCCAGTTATTTTCAGAACCTGGTTGTAAATTTTAATTTGTGATTGAACAGCAACTAAACATAAACTTCAATGAATTCAACATCGGATTACACAATGACCAATTCCAGCAGGCGAAAATTCTGAATTTTCTTACCAAGAGATAAACACAGTCCAGATACGTACGAGTGATGCGATCATCCTGGCTCCACCATCTCCCATTTATCATTTTGAAAATCTGAGGATTCATCAGATAGGTTTAGGGTTATTTCGGCATATCAAGTCAACGGTGCAGTTGCAACGTCAACTTGTTTAATCCATTTGGCAATGCTGACTCGCATCACTAATGGCAGCAGTTGCCGTCTTGCTCTTGGCCCATTTTTAACTTATAATATCTTTTTGTTTTGTCATTCAAGTTGGATTAAGAAGAAAAAGATCTCCTCTTCTGATGTAAAACTTTAAAGAATCTAGGTCAATTATTAATTATTAATAATCTGGTGTTGAGATTTAATTATTATTATGCTTTTACCTATTAACCACCAACATAAATTGTTGCTAAAATAAGTTGAGATCAGAAATAGACTTCTTTATAACATTGATGATTAATGAGATGGTCATGATGATATCGAGTTTTAATAATGCGTGGCCAAACGATTTAAACAGGAACATTATGATAATTTAGATTAATAATATTCCCTGGCATGGAAAAATGTGTTCGGACAAGCAGATATTAGAGACTATTCATGCCACGCAGCCTTTTGGTAGAGTGGTAGGGTCACTGCCCTTACAATTGGAGGGCAAGAGTTTCAACAAAAATATTGTTGAGATAAAAAATTTTTACTGATTATAAAAATAATTGAGATATATATATATATATATATAGCAGTCAACTTAAACTCCCTTCCGTTCCCAAATTCCCAGAGAATCAAATGGCCAACCATTGCGATTGCCTCGGACCTGGACATGCTCTTAGACGTTGGACATTTATTTTATTAACATTATCCCTACTTACTAGCATTGTGCGCCCTATCCGTTCATGTTAATTGAGGTGCTTACTTTGAAGCCCACCATCATCCTTACTCTTACACGTTGGAAATTTACTATTAACATTATCACTGCTGATTAGCATTGTGCGCCCTATCCGCATGTGTCCATTGAGGTGCTTACTTTGAAGCCCACCGTCATCCTAATCACAAGATATCAAATTTTAATTATTTAAGTAGACGAGCAATAATTAGCAAGATTAATAGAAAGTTTTGTGTGTTTTAATACAACTAATATGAACTGTTCTCGACGGAAATGATGTAGGTGTGATGTTTAACTTATTCTTTAAGGATAAACTAAACTAAGTTAAAAGCTGATTGATTGATTCCTTAACTCATCAAATCTCGCTGATTCAACACTTACTGCAAAATAACTAAGAGCAACCTAGAATTTACATCCATCAACAAGTTTCATGAGCTGTAATTTAACAGCCCCTTAGAGATAATTGATTACCAGTAACTTGTTAAAAACTTTAAAATTCTCTTCCTTCTCATCTGCATCAAAATTGTTATTAAAAAAAAAAAACAAAACAAAACAAACTGTTAGAAGTTGATCTATCCCGTTGTCGATTCAAACATCCATCAATAGCTATACAGAAATGTTTTTGGTGGTCTTTGTTTGGAATACTCTTTTTTGTATTTTTTCAAAAGAAAAAAAAAGATGGTTATAACAATAATAACTTTTATATGTATACAGTATTATGCTTGGGATCTAAACAATCTTCACTGTATGTGGTAGTTTCCAAAATTTGTACAAAATCATCCCATAGATTTGTGGGCATTGAAATAACAAGAATAATTCCACATTATATGCAATTTAGGATAAAGGCCTGATAAGTAGTAGTAATAATAATATTATACAGGTACGGCAACAGACAAAACTGAAAGCAGCAGGCAGCTGTTATGCCATCCATTACCCTTCCGGCATCCACATATTAACCAAATAATCACAAATTGAACTCAAACCCATAATGTATATATGGTATTGAAAAAATAGGGCATGAGCAAAGAAGAAAATTTTCAATGTAAATTTGCCTCAACATTCTCATAACTGACTTTGACTATCATTCATATTTATGCACATCTTTCTGTACCCCCTCTTCCCCCAAGAAAAAAAAAATAAAAAAAAGGAAACGCCCAAACCCCCAAGTTCTCCAAACGCATGAATTTTTAAAGAAACTATATGTCAAAGGCTAAAAACTAATGGTGTCTTGTGTTTGAGCTACGCAGCGTCACACCATGTAAAAATTTTGTATATCCAAGTAAACTAAGTTTTCCGTCAGAGGTTCTAATCCAATCTTTGAGAAACGAATAAGCTGAAGGGCCAACATTCAATTCCTGCAGTAACAGGTTAAAAGAAATAGAGATGAATAATAATAATACATCAGTCAAAAAAGTGGGAGTTCAATAATTTTGAAATAAATGAGCATACCCTTGCCAATTCCTCTATTGAAATGATTCGGTTGCCCTCCTCCTCAAAATGCTCGAAAGCACTGGAAGCTATATGTTCCCACCCTTCAAGGGCCTCCAATTGATGTGTGCTGATTGCAGCGGCACAAAACTCTTCAAAATACATCTTCCTATAGGCAAGAGATTCCATCTGCAAATCAATGGACCAGAGTGAGATGTAGATAATTCAAATACATAGAAAACCAAATATTTCAGCAATATCCGTCCCGGGAGGGGGGGGGGGCAAAAAAAATTCACAGCATGCGGATAGACAAAAGGAACTCGATCAAAGTAAGTTAAAAGTTCTCTAGATGAGGATGAGGATAATGAAATCAAGTATATTTCAAACCATCTACCATCAATTAATGATGAAGAAAATTGCTTTTATGTATAGAGATTCATAAAATAAAATCTTTTAACTTGACACAAACACAAAATTAATGGTAAAAATTGAAAAAATATAAGATGCCTTACTGAACTAAGAACATCAGGAACCCTTGATTCCCTCATGGCATCAGTTGCATTTCGCTCTAGTGCCTGCAAAAGAAAATTCTGATAACTACATATTTCTTTAAGAAAATTCTGATAACTATATATTTCTTTGACTTCCACATGAAAAAAAATGAAAAAGCTACTAAAATAATGGTATGCAAATAAGCCATTCAATCAATTTCTTCCATGTTTCATAAACCACTCTAGACTGGAACTACGAAATATTATAGATCAGTAGATTACCATTCTGAAATTTTCAAGAGATACACTCCCATCTTTATTTGGTTCCAACAGCCTAAACTGAGCTCTAAGATACACCAACTCATCCTCAGTCAATGCTTTTGACAGAGCCTGCAAGTACAAAGTATTAACAGAGAGGTGAGTGCACCAGACAATCTATTTGCTCTTTTAACTTTGAAACTTCAGGCCCATGAAGCAAAATGTTAACCCAAAAGCTCCAGATAACCAATTAACATAAAGTCCTTTCAATGTTAGCAATTCAGGGCTATTTCTATATTATTTATTTATTTATTTATTTTTATTTTGATAAGAAACTCAAGGGTTAGCTCTGTAGGAGAAATGTGATTTTATTTATCATGAAAAAACTAAGAAACCCTATATAAATTTATGATTAAAAATTATCATGTCACCTGTTCTAAAAAATCTCAGTGGGAAATGCTAAGGCTCTCAAAATGATCTACAATAAGCAAGCCACTTAAATTAGGAAATATTTTTATGAAAATTACAAGAGCATGGACATGTAGCCGAATGAAATATCATTCATTTTGTTAAACAATACAATAGGTCAAGAGTCTTCTTGTCATAAAATGGTCTATAGGATTAGGTGATTATTACACAAAAGAAAATACTCCCTCCTCCCCTCAACAGTCAGAAAGAAGAGAAGGACTGTGAATAGTATGATTATGCAAGAATGATACCTTTAGTGCGGCACGTTTGAAAGGTGTAGCATGAAGGTATGACTTTACCAACTTGAAGATCAATATATCCAGAGGTACTGGACGACTATCATTACGCAACCATGAGTGGGCTACAGTTGTACAAATGCTTTTATTAGTATTAAAACCAATTCAACTTGGTACATGAACAAGCAATATTATGCAAAAAATAAAACATAGATGAATGAAAAAAATATCTCAGATTTGAAACACTCAACAAAGCTATAATTGCAATAGCTGTCTTGTATGCTGTCTCACAAGCTACGCATAATATTTGAAAACAATACCATAGAAACAACCAAGCAGCTTCTCAAATAATCCCACTTTTGCATGGAGTTTGGCAGGTGATGTTTACCAACTTACCATTTAAATATATATTTCCAGATAACAAGAATCCGCTAATTTATAAGGAAATAAAGACGATGATGACGAACTTGCAAATCTAAATATATGACCAATCATTCAATACCTGCATACTAGCTTAAAAGACAAGATAGGAACCACCAACTTACCTAGAGCTTGAACGGCGGTCATTCTTTTCCTGTAGTCCTTGTTCAGGAGTCTTTTTACAAAGTCCTTAGCCTCAGAAGAGACAGAAGGCCAGGGTAGATCTTCAAAATTGGGATCTGATCTTAGCACTGCTCGGAAAATTCCTGATTCCGTCCGTGCCCAGAAGGGCCGGCTTCCGCATAACAAGATATAGCTGATCACACCTATGCTCCATATATCTGCTTCCATACTATAAGACCTATGCAAGACTTCAGGTGCAACATAGTATGCACTACCAACGATATCATTAAGTCTTTCATCTGCAAATACATAGGAAAAAATAAAAAGTTAAAAGGATTTTCAGGCTTCAACCGACTAATATTAGGTAAAAGAGATTTAGAATGCACTCTGGCAGTATGAACCAGCAATATCACGACAATGGTGCATGTCCTGGAATCCATTAACTAAATTGCTATTGCTGATAATTCCCTTTTTTTATTTTTCTTCCTCTTTGACCCCAAAAGATAAGTCAGATATGCCAATAGTTGCATAATGTCCACATACCATATTTGTCATCCAATATTAAATTCAGCCTCTGGGTGAATCCAAGTTTGGCAAACTAAAATTTCCATAATCATGGCCCACAAAGGAGCCAGACTGCTGATCCAAAATTATCCCTTTTGACAAATTGTCATTTGGACACTGTCCCTTTAAACACGAAAGCTAGTAAGCCTATTAGTAGATTTAACTTCCCACTTACACAATTTATAACGGCAAGGAGATAATGTGATGCAACGCATAGAGAAAAGTTGTGAACTTCAATTAATACCTGGTCTGATAAAGTCAGACAGCCCAAAATCAATAAGCTTCATATCAGCATCATCGCGTCCGGAAGTAAAAAGAAAATTCTGTTACAAGCATGTGAAAGTATCAATTAAAATTTATTAAAGAAAGTGAGGGAAATGAGACACCACACATGTCCTCCTTGCACACCCTCCAACCACACCACACATGCTAAATAGAGAGGAACAAAAACCCAAGCGTCACAATTCGAGTTACTTAAGAATGAATCACGTAAAGACCTCTGGCTTTAAGTCACGGTGTACGACCCCTTGAAGATGGCAAAAGGCAACCACACTTAGAATTTGCACAACTATAGCTTTTGCATCCTCTTCTGTGTACCTTCCCCCCCTGCAGTAGAAAAAAATACCCTCAGAATTTAAATGTTGAAATTTCAATTATACACATGCCCATTTTCTTGTTCATAGAAGCTGAGTTGGTTCATTATGTTTAGAATATAATTTGCAAGTAGTTCTTCAACGCTGTCATAGGATACATGAAGTGCTTACTACATCATAACTGAAAGAGAAATACAATTAACGGCACTTATAAATCTAAAATCTCATATATCCCATTTATAATGGTATTTGAATCAAGTTTAGCAAATAGCTCCATCCAAGATGATGGTTCAGTGCTTAGATGTCCATGTTATATACATCACTCTGATAGATTACTTCAGATATTATGAGACTCAAATAAAATGCAATGAGCATTTGTACCTTGCTAAAATTCTATCTAGAAGTTCTCCACCCTCACACAATCTGCCAAGAGGAAAAATAAACTTTGTAAAGATTGCTACTAAATAAATTGTGGCAACCAAGAAAATGAGATCCTAATGTTGTTAGATAATATATTTGTAGCTAACTTCAGATAGAAGAAAAGAAATGACATACTCCATTACTATGTACACATTGTTCGCATCTTCACAAGCATCACAGAATTTGACTAGATGCTTATGTCCTGACAATGCTTTCAATATTTTCACCTCTCTCCGCACATCCTCAATGGATATTGCTGTCGTCATCTGCCAAATAATTAAAGTAAAGATGTTGCGCCATCAACAAGCAATTATTACTAAATTCAATTATTAATAAATTTTAAAAGAGAAACAAAATGTTTCATAGATTTGGCTGGTGTAAGAAATGCAATATTAGATGGAAAACATCCTTAATGCCTACATTTACTCATATGTGCACACATTCGTAAATCATTGATTACCATTAAGCAGAAGAGGCACAACTCCCGAGTTGCCCAAAAAGGGGAAAAAAATAATAAATTGATGGCAAGATTTGTATATTTATTCCAGGATTTTTGAGTAAAAGGGAATTCAATAAAAACAAACAACAGTCCCCAAGCTGCATGACACTAACATGCGAAAACACAAAGCAGGATTCATAGCAATCGGAGGGAGAACATCTGAATTTCACAATTGGATAGCAATGATCAACTTTGGGTAGGATTGCCTTTTGAGTCGTGCAAACTATCAAACAGGAATTCTATTTTTTTTTTCCAATTAAATACGAAAGTTACGCCATAATTATTGTGTCATGATTCTCATTTATTTACGACAGTGAGTAAATTTTAGATCCATAACATCTCTCCATTTGAAATATTGAGAGAAATGAAAGCAAAGTTTAGGTAAATATTTATTGGTTCGTGTATAACAGGTTGGCCAACATCTCTTTCAAGCATTATGAAGCTAATAAACTAGGAGTGAAATATGTGATATATAAGTGAGAGGTTGACAAGTGTGCATCAAGCAACATCATCACTCAGAAACAAGCAAATGGCATCCATCTTATGCTGCATTGTATTGCAATCAGGCTGAGACGCGTCATTATAGTACATTCTACCCCTAGCATCTAACACAAATTAGTACAGTATAATCTCAAAATGTAGAAAACAATAAACTCCATAACCTAGGTATTGCAAGAAAAATGCACCCAAAGCATCACCAAGAGATCAACAAACCACAATGTACTAATAAGGTAATAGCCCATTCAATCTCAGCCACCTCAATGCAATAATAATTAAAAAAAAAAAAAGAAGGCAGCCCCGGTATGCATCTTTATTAATTTGGAACAATGTTAGTCCAGATCTATTGAGTTCGGAATAATTTATGATGTCATAAATGATTATGCCATAATTTCCAACTTAGCAACTGCAGCTTCTGTCTAGAACAGAATACTATGACAACTCGAGACAAGCTCCAATTTGTGCTTCTTTCAACTTACGAATAAAATGAAATAGTGACCACTTGAATAACATCTTATTATGTTAGGCTGCAGCTACAAAGCATAGAATCTACCAATATAATTATCCATCAAGACTAGTTAGTTCAAAAATCTTGTACGCTTTTACCTGAAAATGTATCCTAGATAACTAGAGGCTCTTATTTTTCACCAACTATGATAACAACCCAAAATTTTGTGGAAGAAGTAATGTGTTTATTCTTTAATTTTACTCAATCTTATTCTTTTCCTTCCATTTCCATCAGATGCTCACTACCAACGAGATAAGGCACTTTGGATGAGAACCTTTTTCTTTAGAAAGAATTTCACCAATGTGTCAACACGATAAAAACCGCATCAGATAGAAATATATACCATATTAAGTATCTCAAGTGCTTAAGGAACCTTTTTCTTTAGGGTGAACTAATGAGTTCCAGGTCATCATTTCTATATTCTTAGAAAAGGAAATAACTAACCTTGTTAAATCTGGCATCCTCGTTTGCTTACACTGCTTAGCATACATACTATTTTCAATTATTTGCTTGTTTATATTACAGCTCTATGGCAACCCACCTCTTCACTGTAAAAGTGAGCTATATCTTAAATTAGAAAAATAGTGGACAAACTAATCTAATGTAGTATAGATCCATTTCATGTTTTTCCCCCTAGGATACTACATGCTCAGTAATAGACATTAATGAATTCCCAAGACGCATTCAACTGTTTCCCTTACACATCCACAGTCAAGATTTGTCAGAAAGAACCTGAGTAAATTTCAAAAGAACCCATCCTGCAAGGTACTCATGAAAGATGCTTTAACTTACAAAATGAATGACAAAGGAAAAAGGAAAGGGACTTCAAAACAAATATGATATGCAATCATTTAAGGTGAACAATATGTCATACTTCGAGGATGGTCAACAGGCAAGAAAAATGGTTCCATCTCAATTCCGTTTGTAAGGTAGAACAATTACATAATGATCAGGGAGGAGTTTAGATCGACACTACCGAACAATTTTTTTTTTTTTTGGCTGTTTTTGCCACACTTGACCATGTGCACAGCATGAAGCAACATGTGTATATTGCCATAGTACATTAAACCATTCATTATCAAAGGTCTTTGAATCCAAGCCCTATATTCTCTTCAGGTAACGCAGATCAAAATCGGACCTCCAAAACCAAAGAGGGTTCTAATCTTCATGTCTGAGCTCGCCATTTTCAGTGATGAAAAGACACTGCCGAGGAGCACACTTAAAACAAAATAAGCTCTGTAATATCTCCACATTGCACGATAAGCTGCCAATCGCCCTTACACTTTAAGGCAAAGGATATCATTGTCAAGCCAATAACAGCTTGGATTGTCACCTATTTATGTACCAGTAAATTTATTTAAGTTTGTTCATTTAAAATTGTTCACACTGCCACAGCATGCCACAAAAGTTGGCAACATGGATAAAGTTGCATAGCATTTATCCGAACAAAAAGATCTCCACGTACACCAGTTATTCATCAAACTACTCCTACTACCTTTGTTTCTCATATACTTATTCTTAGCAGTGTATTAGTTCCTAACCACATAAGGCTATGGCTCATTTAAGGAGGCAAAGAACTCTTCAAAAGCTATTTAAGGTATAACATATTGGCAGTTGCAGAAATCTTGGATTCATTAGAGGTGCTGTTAATTTGCCAGATTCAGACAAAAATGCTAATGTTTGTGGCGTCAACATTATTAGCATTATTGATCACAACTGATGATTCTAGAGCTTCTAACAGCAGGCAAAAACTTCTAAACTTTCATCCATCATTGTTCCAAAAACATTTATAACTAGAGACAAATATCTGAAACAGGGAATTCAAGCACAATCACATACAGCCTAAACAGACTAGTCCACTATTGGTATCAGAACCTATCATGTGCATACATAGTTTTCACTTCTGATACAACCTGATAATCACATTGATAAAAGCGCACTCATATTTTTGCTGTAAAAATTGTTAAATCCCCAAACAGTGAATGTAAGAAACTAAGTCAATGTATACAAGTCCGTACAATAACAACGGGAGTAATATTTTCAAATAATTGAATAAGAAAATTGAACCGAAAAACAAATGAACAGTAGCATTATATTGTACCTTGGCTTTAGATATTATCTTGACAGCAACTTGCTGATCCTTGAGCTCACCCTTTTTACCTCTAGCAGAGCAAGTATGACCAAAATGGCCTCGCCCTACTTCCTTTCCAAGCTCATACTTAGCCCCGAAATTCTTGCTGTACCCGAAGCTTTTGTCAAGCGACTGCTCTGGTTCGGCTCCGCGCTCTTCGGGAATCGTACTTTCTTTTGGCTTCCCACCGCCAAGTCGCTTAGCTAAAGACGCCTTAATGTGTTTCGCCGGAGACGGCGGAGGGAACGGCCTTCTAAAAAATCTCCTCGGCGTCGACGCTCTAGCCGGAGACGGAGAGACGCCGGCAGGCAGTGGACTGGCCGAAACGCCGTGAGGATAAGGACTGGGCCAGGGGCTCGGGTGAGACGACCGTCCGGGGGTACTCTTCACCGGCATGGAACCGTTACCTGGAGTTGACGGCCGTAACGGCGTTTGATTTTGATTGGCAGGTACGACCATAGTCGTTGTGTTGGTTGCGCTCGTTGTGGCGTCATTTTCAGTTGTTGGAATGGTCTTACCGTAACACTGCCCCATCCTAAGGAATCCAGCACCGGCTTCTCGTCCGATCGAGACTCAGTCAAAGTCCACACATCGGACGGTCAAAAATCTCCAACGCGGATCTGATGATCACCGGAATTTTTTTTTTTTTTTTTGAGAAGTAGCAAGAAACACGAAAGAGCAAAATAATAAAACAAAGAGAGATCTACGGCGAGAAAACGATAAAATAAGAGAATTTTTGAGTCAGAGAGAGAGAGAGAGAGAGTGAGACAGACAGACACACAGAACGAGAGAGAGAGAGCTCTGTTCAGGGAGTAGAGTTAAACAGGTAGAGGTGAAAAATTAGTTGGGGAATTATATGCAGCATGAAGGCACACAAAAGGGAAATAATCTACCGACGTTAGATTTTTCAGAATCGCAATTGGAAAGTGAAAATCATCAAGTGAAGTTCATGATCAGCGACTTGGATGTTCTAATTAGGAAGCTTCAATTTCGGTCATAATGTCTTCAATAGTGGATGTTTCTATTTTCTTTTGTTTTTTTGTTTTTCTTTTTCGCTCTCTTTTGTTTACAAAGTACTTTTCATTTTGTCTTTTGCTACTTTTCTTGCCGTTATTTATTTTTTTATGTTAATTAATTGAAAAAAAAAAAAGTGTTACTGGAGAGAAGCGAAGCGATGGTGGTTTTCTATCGTCTGTTGTTTAGTGTGCGCATTTTGCTGATGCACTGCCATTTTTTAACCATTTAGCTTCGATCTTGTAGGGGTAATTGGGTAATTTCATTAACAAACGCGCGCTGGTGCTCGTTTTACTTTAAGCGTGTGGGATACGTGGCGCCTCGTGGGGTTAAGAGCGTACGGTAAAGCCGTGGACTGAGTTGTATAAAACAGAGTCCACTGATTGGGTGGGTTTTTTGAGAGAATCGGAGAGCCGACGAAGACGAACACACACCCTGGTCCGAAGGTTCTAACTTCTAACTTCTACGCGGGGCCAGAATTAAGTGCTGATGAAGAAGAAAACTAAATCCAATATGGCAAAATATGACAGCCGTTGATTTCCTTTTGCCCTTTATCCCTTTGTTAGTCTTTTAATGGGAAATCCCATTTGATCGGTGCGTGATTTCGCACTGGAAAATACTTAATTTGCAATTTTGCATGAATAGATAACGAGAATTTATGGAAACTTGTCTTTTTTTCACTATTAGGCATTCAAGTTTATAAAAGAATCCCATCTAATATGACAAGTCAATAAATTTGCTTCTAAGCAATTAAAAGTTTTCCGCGTGATTTGAATGTGTCAAAGCAAAAATAGGAAAATGCGAAATAAATATAATAACTTTAAGATGTGACCACCATTATGATGATGCAGCCACGTAGGATTGTAAGCTGAGAAAATAAATAAATTGAATCAAAGGGGGTAAATTTTTGTCTTATTCTATTTATTTCTAGGCTCGGCTATATGTTAAAAATACTCAATGGTAAAACACTATTAGTGATTGTGTGATTATAGATATAAATATTAAACTTTTATTTATTTACTGTTTATATTATGATTTGATGGTCATCGTATTAGTGTATTAGGATAAAACATCTCCACTGTAATTACCACCATTATTATTTTTTTTTTTGTATAAATGTAAATGAATGACGCTCATCTCATAATGATTCAACGTGTGTTTTGTCACGGCAGCATGGCTCAGAGGCAACAATCAGACTATATTGGATTGATGACGAAATTTATTTGAGTTTTGAACCCCAACACACATATAGAGGGAACTTAAGAGAGATTAAACAAAACAAGAATTCAATTGCACGACTCATGAGCATGAGCTAACGCATTTGACTTGATCGGCAAGAGGATTTGATTATTTTAATCAGAATCTTTATACCGTAATATTTGTATTAAATGCTATGGGAAAGGAGAAAATCAGAAAATTGTATTAAATGCTATAGAAAAGGAGAAAATCAGAAACAACAATGTTGTAAAACCTACCCTCCTGGCTGTATTATACGGTAGTAAATTTTATTACTCAAATCGGTTAAGTCCAACCTCAGACTTATTTATTAAATGTTTGAAGTTTAGAATTTTATTAATTTTAAAATTTATTAATTTTATTTATTTTTTATACAAATTATATTTGATTTTTAGATATTTACATTTAAATATAAAATGTGAACTTTTATAACTTTTTAAGTTGTATATGAAGAAGAAGTAAAATAATATATTTTAAAAATATTTATATTAAAATATTTATTTTTAAAATTATTAAATCTAATCATTTTTTTATTTATAAAGATAAAAATGTCAAATAAATATGTTGATGATATTTTTTTTATATAAAAAAAAATATGGGGCCACTTGTATTTAAATACTTAAAAAAATAAATATATTATTCAAGTACTTGTATTTAAACTTAAGAAACATTCACATTCATTAAGATTTAAATAAAACAACAAATTCTACCCAAATTACTGCTGTATCGTGCGCATTTCAACGTACGTTGCTGTCAGAGTCTTAACGCAGCGTTTTATACAATTTCAGAATTAAGAAAAAAGAGATGAGTGGTGAACTGAAGGGTGAAAATGGAATTGGGAGATGAAAGCCCAGCCCCAGCAGATAAAGCTGCAGGACACTTTCTTACCTTGCAATGAATTGAAGTGAGGCTCAGGACTTCACATTACACAACTCCCCAGTGCTTGCTTACCTGTGGAAATTTATTGTAATGAATGAAGACTAGTAGAGGCCGTTGAAGTGAACAAGTAAACTGGAACTCGAAAGCGAATAGCGGAGGGGCCGGGGGGACCCATTGTTTTATTAATTACAGTTAATTGTGAATGTGGACCGAACCCCGAAACCAAAGAAAAAAAAAATTATATATATATATATATATATATATATATACATATGAAAATTATTAAATTATATTTTATTATAATTTACGATGAATTTAAAATTATATAAATTATAAAATTAATATGTATTATTTACTTAATTTTAAATTAATTATAAATTATAACAATTATAATTTAACAAAATTTTATATATAAGTTAATTTAAAATTATGTAACTAATAATTGGATTTCTCCAACATATATAATGCTAGAAACTAGAAAGTATAAGTAAGTTTTTGTCTTGCATATAAAATCATGTATGTACTCATCGTGCAAAGAGCAAATCAGGAAATATTTTGACGTTACCGTTGTTGGTTGGAGTTTACTCAGCCGAGATGGGGAGACCTGTACAATCAAATTCTTCTATTCGCAGCATTATATGTCCGACCGGACCCATCTAAACACAAAAACCAATTAATTAAAAAAAAAAAAAAAGGACTCATGTCAATTGCATGCCCAGATCCATGAATAAAGAATCTCGCAGTTTTGCCCTTTCCAAGCAGGTCTAATCACTTCTCTCGTGACGTGCGGCTTTCGGTAAAATTTTCAAGAGGTGGGTTCCCAAAACACCCCTTCACAAAATCTCACTTCTTATATCGACTGCCTCAAACTTTATTAAAATTATGAAAAAGGATAAAATATTATAATAAAGCTTATGGAATTTTAAACATATTTTTTAATAACAAAAATTGGGAAATCTATTTTTTCATTGTGGCAAAATTAATTTGAGTTTACTAAAAAAAATTAATCATATTATAAATCAAAATTTAAAGAGGGGAGAGTTCATAATGTTTAGGTGTCGTAAAACATATTTTAATTTAGTTAAATTCATAACTGCCTTTTTATCTAATTTATTCCGGCAACAGTGGCACGATTTCAAAAAAACCAAGTGTTACAAGGATTTCAAGGGGTGTGAAAAGTTTTACTTGCTCCCCAAATAGAATATGGGCCCAAACTATGAGACCCATTTACACGGGCAAGCGTTGTACTATTCGCACCCACGAAAATCATTTAAGGAAGCCGAAAAAGTAATGCTTGGAAGTCCAATAAGCCCCAAAAAGAAAAATAATAATAAGGTGTTTCACTAGGACTTTTGGGGGCGTAAATAATAATAGTTCAACTCCACTAAGAATAGCCCATCGACGAAAACAGATCCCAATTGGAAACCAAAATCCAAAATGCAGACGAGTGGGCACGGCTGGCCGTGGGGCACGCCTAATTGCCAACGTTCCATCATTAATTGGTTAATATGTAGTGCACGATTGGTATAATTTATTTAATGATGATAAATAATTATTTAAATTTTATTTGATATTGATGTATTTTTTAAAAAATTATAATTATAAAATAAAAATTAATAATGTGTAGTAAATATAATTTTGACAAAATTAGTAGAAATATAATAGATTTTTTGTCATATAAATATAAAATCAAATTAATTTAACTTTTAAATTACGGTAGCTAACATTTAGCAAACATGTTAGTAATGTAATTTTTAAGCTATAGTTGTTCAACCGCAATCCTAAAGGGGAATTTAATCGTGAAAGCTCTTTTTAAAATTATTGTCGTTGTTTGATTTTGTTCCAAGTAGAGCTTTTGTGAACTAAATAAGTTATTTTACTGTTATTAGCAAAAACTGAAAGAAGAGAGC
Organism: Aegle marmelos; assembly: GCA_030449875.1. NCBI lineage: Eukaryota > Viridiplantae > Streptophyta > Magnoliopsida > Sapindales > Rutaceae > Aegle > Aegle marmelos. The sequence continues at coordinate 3,311,683 of JASUUL010000115.1, forward strand.
TTTTTTAAAAATGTCAAATTATTTGAAATCTTTACGTTCTCATCTCATTTATTTAGTAAAATAATTTTAAATACTTTACATTCTTTTCTTGAAGTAATTTTATAATATCTTAATAAAAAATTTCATTAAAAACTAAAAAAAATATTTGTTTTAATTTTTATAATAAAATATCTACTTAAATAAACTCTATTTAAAAATTTAAACCAAGAGAAAGCGAAGTCTTTAACACAAAATTTGAGTAAAACCATTTCAAATTCAGTAAGCCAATGCCAAAACCCTCAGCATCATCATACCTTAAAACTTAAACCCTGTCACTGCTAAAACATTGATGGTAAAAGTGCCAGGAAAAAATGGATTGACCTGTCACAGCTTCTTACAATGGACAATTAATCAATCAAAGTTTTAGCAGGTTAATCCACCGGTTATCTAGCTTTGACTGATAACCTAATTATAATTAACAATTGTATAATTAAATGGCTTAAAGCTCAAACCAAAGATTCAGTAAGAATGAGGTTCATTTTAGTTGATGTTTTACTTTAAGGCATTACACGGATGATATGATTTCACCTAACCTCCCAGTCCCACGCCGTGAAGGATCATAGATCATGGAGTAGCTTGAAAGGAACTGATAGAAAACTAACCGGGCCATAGAAGAAAATGCCTCGCTTCTTTTAATTTGCAAGTGTGAATATGATCTGCTATGCTGTATGATTTGGTGACATCAGGCAAATAAAATAAATAAAATCTTTTCAACTAATGCATGTACCATATAACCGGCAGGATAAGGGCTAGAATAATCATAATCGTCATCAATTAAATAATTAATCGATTTGTAATTAAATAATAATAATAATAAAGGCGTCCCCTCTCATCGGTGTCGGTTTAACAGTCCATTTGGAAGCATGCCGTATGGGAAAACTCTGAACAGATTAAAAGAGTCAAATCCGAGAGCTGAAACTGTCGTGTATAAATTGATTACCGATTCATTCTGGAGCTATGCTAAGCGCGGGACTAAATAAATAATAAATAGAAATTTTCCGGTTGATAAGACAGAGGCATCTCATAAGTAAAATGTCTAAGATCTGTTGCTATTATTAGGGTCTGCTGGCCAGTCTCATCACGTGTTATTAAGGAATCTAGTACTATAAGACGAACGTGTTATGATTTTGGAAGACAATTATAATTTGTAAACATTCTGAATAGATTTTGTGATATAGAATCGAATTATAAATAAAAACAATGTAAAGGAATGGGCCAAAAAATATATTCCCGTAATTATAGACCAAATCATGATGATGAGTAACGAGAGACAGAACGACCGACAGTCTCTCCCTGCAATTATCACATAATATCCCCCTTTATCTCTGGTATCAAATTTTTTTCTTGAGAAAAAAAAAAAAGATCAATTTGTGGCCGAGATAAGAATTTCAGGAAAATATTTTGGCATAAGAAATTAATTAACACAATATAATATATTATGAAAACTATTCGAGAAATATTCGACAAAAGCTAAAACAATGGATTGTGATTCTTCTTTCTTTTTTTTTTCCTCGTTTATTTTTTCTATTTACCTTCATCATTTAACGAGAGAAAGAGGGGGGCAAAAAAAAAAAAAAAAACCTGACTCGACCATTAACGTGAAATACAAAATTCACCGCAAACAAAGAAAGAGAGGATCCTTATTCAAAATTAACAGGGAGAAATTAAAATGTCATTATCTCCGTGAGATTTGCGAACCAATATTTAAGAACTTTACTTACGATTTTAGTTATGAAGATAAAGTGGTCACTGCGACGGCGACCCTGCAACCATCAAATTGAATCCATGGTCGCACTTGGACACGGGAATTGGGGACCGCGGCCCATATGTATGTACGCATGTATACACGATTTACAAAAGCAAACCCCACGGTCAGATCAATGTCTGGCGGAGGTGTGGGATAGCTGTGATTGCATGATTCTGCATGAAAATGTTCACGTGCATTCAATATGCCATGACTGTTTTTCTACTGCTTATTCGGTGTATTATTGGATTGATTATTATCGGAATACGATGCGTGATTTACGTTTGGAATAATATAGGAATAGAATGGTGTCGTATCATCAAATTTATGGGAGCTGAAGCTGAAGGTACTTTTATTGCATTAATGAGAAGTGAACCGGGCGATAATTGAATTATCCGGAAATAGATCGACTTAATTGCTAGCAATCCATCAAAAAGGCATGAGAAGTGAGTGCGTGAGCCCACAGCGAGCTTGAGTTTGGGAACAAGAAAGGAACAATTCACATGTGACCATGTGACCCTCTAATATGATGTCAGGATTCCGAAACTAGACACAAAGCAGAGACACACTAAAATTAAAACACATAGGTCCAAATCCTCGTTCCCAAAGCGACTTCGTATACATGCGTAGTTAGTGGCTTAGTGCTTGCGAAATCTTGAAATCTCTCTATATAAATCTCACCGAAAGTAAACAATTCTCTTCCTGTTCACACACACACACACACACACACACACACACACACACACGGACACATATATAAAGCAAAAGCTACGCTAGCTAGCCTTTAATCAGTGCACAACCCACGACGTTATCACCTTCTGATTATTTTCTCTTGAATTATTAGCAGCAATAAACTTTTCTTTAATTTGCGGTCCATTTATAATATATAACGGCACCTCGCGTACCTGTGTGTATAACTAATTAACGAGAAAATTAACTAATTGCCATGCATACCCACGTTAATTTGTAACGATCGACCTCGTGACAGCCATTCTTGCTTAAAATTTAAGAAAAAGAATATGAATGAAAATCGCTGCTTTAATTGCTTGAATCACTGAATTTCTACCAGCAAGAAGAATAGACCCGTGACCAGTTGACCACAACAGATCCTTAAATTAACGTAAAATCACCACTTGGTAGTTTTTTTTTTTTTTTATTCACCCTCCCCCGAAGTCGATCGTAAATTAAAAAAAAAAAAAATTAACCGAAGAAGAAGATCCAAAAAACTTATAAGAAAAAAAGGGGACGCAGACTCTCATGTCAGCTGAGTCGCAGGCATCTTTTGTATCTTTGTTTCGACTTGGTAACTCAGAACTCCGAAATGATAAAATATAATTTTGAAGAAGAAAAAAAGCAAAGATGTACTTCTAATTATTAGATAAACAGACAAGAAGTAAAAAGCAAACGGGATGTCTCCATCAGCACTCATCACCATAGGCATTGGCCATTAGCTATCTATCTTGTATCTCCTTCTACCAAAACCATTCCTCTTTCTCTCCTTGAAGCAATCTCCATTGAATCTCTGTTCCTTACCCCCCACCGAACCCCGCCAGCTCACCCCCCTTCTTTATAATTAACTCTTTCAGCTATCAACCACATTCATTATTCATTATTTATTATTTTGATTTTGATTTTGATTTTCATATTCCCTTGTCGTCCATTCACTGCATGTATACAAATTAACTAACTAACTAGAGTTTTAATGACTCGACTCTTTCGATCCAAATCTTGTGGACTTGTTGGACTCACTGAGTTCAACTCCCCTCCCCCGAGTCCTTTCTTTCACCACAGCAACAGGAACGACGACGGCGAGGAGGAGTTCGAATCCGATACCGATACCGATAAAGATAATGACGGTTATGATAACATCTCGGGAAGCCCTCTATCGACACCGTTTATAATAAACCCAGGGTCAAGATTTCGAGGGGTAAACGGAGATGGGCAAAGTGGTAATTCCCCCTCAACTCACCACCACCACCACCACCACCACCACCACAGCAATCAGTTTCAGATTCTTGATATTTTGGCAGCCGCTTTGAGGAGGTCACTGGTTACGTGCAGTGTTGAGAGGGAAGATGCGTCTTCCATGGATATCAGTTGGCCAACCGAAGTGAGACACGTGTCTCATGTGACTTTCGATCGTTTCAATGGATTTCTCGGTTTGCCTAGTGAGCTTGAGCCCGAGGTACCACGAAAAGCGCCAAGTGCCAGGTCCGTCTGTTGTATTTGAATTTCTTTCGATTTCCGAGATGCTAGTCTCTCATTTTTATTCTTTTTTCCAGGTGTATACATGTACCTGTATTTTATAATGCTTATCACATTTTGAAATGTGGATAGAGTATTTGATTTTTTTATTTTTTTAAATTACAATTCATATTATATAAAAATATAATTAATATTTATAATAAAATAATTAATAAAATTAATTTATATTAAATTTAATATCATATTATTAAAATTTTAATTTTTTTTAATATTCAAATCGTACTATCTTTATTTACATTTTATATTTTAAAAGGAAAAAGGTTTCATTCACGCACAAATTTTTTTTATTATTAATTAGCCAGAATTGTGTATAAATAATTCTAATATGTACGGCGTCCAAAGTACCTCTCTACAGAACCATTAATATTCAACAGGATTTGTGAAGGGAAGGGAATTAACCGTTCAAGTTTAGGTTTAATTATCAGTTTTCTTTAACCACTGGTCTGTCCTTTAGGTTAGACGCGAGAGTAGGAACTGCACAAACCTCAATGGAGCGGTTGAATTTTTGTGGGACATCTGATTATAAACCCCATTAAATATCTATATAGTTTATAGTTGTATATTCCTTACAGGCCAACTATTTAGAAAGAGCGTCTCCAACTGTATCAGTCGGGTTAGCTAAGGAAATTGTTGTCATCATAGTGGTTGCTTCATGACTTTTGTCTAGTATGTACCTGCATATTTACTTTTAATTAATTAGCATGATGTAATCAGCTGTATTTCCCGCTGTGGTTCTGTGTCAATTGAAGGAATTGGATAAGCTAAGTGCTTTTATGCTTTCCTGGAATATTGCCACCAAACTAGATTATTTATCACTTCAAGTGCTCCAATCATATTGTTCCCCAGGCGTATCCGAATCTTGAGAAATATTGGAATACATTAGAAATACTGTATCGGTCATACAATAAGTAATCAATGTTATGTCAGATGTCACTTATTTTAAAAGTCTAATAGATAAATGATAATTATATTAAAATTAATTACATACATCGCACCTGCAATAGTTGATTATATTACCCAAATGTACTATAGACTATCTCATTAACGTCTGCTGGTTTTATGTGAGATTAAACTATAGTTTGTCAGGTTGAACCAAGGCAGTAACAGAGAAACAAGTCGAGGATTTATGTAGCCTGTACCTGTAGGGTTGTGTAGTGTGTATATGTGGTACAGATCTTGAAATCTCTGCGTGAGGCAAAAATTGTTTAAGAGTTCTACCTTTTGTGGTAGGAATTGCATAGAAATATCTAATCCTAAATGATCTGAAGTAATGATTTTTGCCTTGCAAGAGTAAACATCCAATAAATATATTTTTTAATAAATTTAATTCTTAATGGCAGATCCGGGCCAATGGTTTGTTATATGAATATACTGGAAGTTCATTTTTGTTTCATTGTTTATAATGCTTTCCCTTCATTATTCATTGATCCAGCTGGCCAGCTTTCATACTCGTTTGTCATCTTTCATTTACCTTACACCATACACTTATTCTTTTGGTTCAGTGTAAGTGTATTTGGAGTTTCTGCAAAGTCTATGCAATGTTCTTATGATGACAGAGGGAACAGTGTGCCCACAATTCTTCTCATGATGCAAAGGCACTTGTACTCAGAAGGCGGACTCAAGGCATGTCGGTGCTTGTACATCAGTTTTAACTTTTAACGGTACTTGCTATGAAATGTTTAATGGTCTTGATGAATGCTTTTTTATTTCTTGCAGGCAGAAGGAATATTCCGAATAAATGCTGAGAATAGCCAAGAAGAATATGTGCGAGATCAGCTTAACAAAGGTGTAGTGCCTTGCCGAATAGATGTCCATTGCTTGGCCGGTTTGATAAAGGTATGCTTACAATGCAATATCTTGCTTTTATATATATGTGCGTGCATAAAAATTGTCTGTTGAACTTTCTATGCCATTATGTCAAGACCAAAGATTAGCTCTTTATAATCCAATAAACTGGTATGTGCCTTCCTGTGTTCCGCAAAATACATCAATTCTAACTGGCATCCACAGTTCCATGCCATGAAGTATGAAATGAGGCAGATTTTGGGTAGAATATTAAATCTGTGAAATATGAGGTTTTGCCAGAATCCAGAACTTGTTTATCCAATTTTCAGGATGGTAAACCAATTTTAATTGTTTTGAGGTGACAAGTATGCTCTGGTTGTATTTAGCGTTTTAAATAGAAGAAAAATGTTTTAGCAAAAACTGATCTGAATTTTGCATTCCCACCGCGGTTAAATTTTGATTTACAATGGAACTTTGATAGATTGACTCTACATCATTCTTCATGATATTTTATTCTTCAATTGATGAATATTTTCTCTTCCGGCTGATGGGTGTTCTTTTCTCTGATTCTTTGCAGGCATGGCTTAGAGAACTTCCTACTGGGGTACTTGATTCTCTTACGCCAGAACAAGTAATGCACTGCAACACAGAAGAGGACTGCACTCAGCTTGTGAAGTTACTTCCTCCAACAGAGGCAGCTCTCCTTGACTGGGCTATCAATTTGATGGCAGATGTGGTACGGCATGAACAGTACAACAAGATGAATGCACGCAACATTGCCATGGTTTTTGCACCAAACATGACTCAGGTCAATTTCTTCATTGTTCCATATCTTCAACTATTTCATTTCACCATTCCGACTCACGAGGCATCCCTAGTTGGTTGCTATAATGCTGCCACCCATCTACAGGAGGAACTTCTTCTTGTTTTGCTGACAATGTGGCCACCTGATTTTTTTATTATAGCCATTCATGCATCGCGGCTCTTGTCTAAGTGGTCTAACAACTGAAAAAAATGTATATATATTTTTGATGCAGATGGCTGATCCTTTGACAGCCTTAATTCATGCTGTGCAAGTGATGAACTTCCTCAAAACACTTATCTTAAAGATCCTTCGAGAAAGGGAAGAAGCAGCTGCCAAGGCTTGGTTGCTCTCACCATGTTCAGATTCACCCAATAAGAAGAATGACGCACATTTGTCAAATATAAACACAGATCCAGAGGTTCCATTAGAGCTAACTGATCAGGATTCTTGTACCCCTGAAGGACCTGCAATTAGTGAGTTCTTGGCGGGTGTGACTTCGGGGAGACCGGAATCTGATGCTGAGGAGAAATTTTGGAGCTACCGGAAGAGAAGTGATGGGGAAGAGGAATTTGAGTCGGTCTCAGACGGCAGCACCCCTGCTTCAAACAAGAGAGAGACGGGAGCACTAGAAAATGGGTTTGGAGTTGGATATAACAATGGGGACTGGCTAAGCTTAAGAAGAGGAGTGAGGAGACTATGCAGGCACCCTGTATTTCAGTTAGGCAAGCCAGCCAAAAAGACTAAAAATCTTAGCATTGTAAATACTAGAGAAGGAGGTGGAGAGGAAACATGTACATGATTGCATATATAGTTGTTATTCTCTTGTCCTGTACCATTTTCTGTGTTTGTGAGTGAGTCTTTGTCTGTGTAAAAGTTAATGTATCAGAATAGATGTTTTAGTGTTTGTTTAAAGTCTAGTCAAAGAGCTAAAAAGGGGGAAATAATGTTGTATGTTTAGTGACACTGACTCATGCTTTAGGTTAAAATGTGCAAACACATTTGGGGGTTAATCCTCTTCGTCTGATTTATTACATGGTCAGCCTCAATTAGGATCTATGTTGGAAACTTAAAAGCTACTGCTTGGGTCGCTAGGCCAAACGGGTCGGTTGGGCTTTGAAAGTCGGCCCAACTTTTTTTTAAAAGAAAAATAATTGGCTTCAAATGTTACAAATATAAAATTATTTGGTAAATTTTTATAATTATGTTTGCAATGTCCTTGATTTTTATCCTATAAGCTTTGATTTTTCCAAATGCTATAATTATTACAACTTTTTTTAATAACCATTATAACTAAAAAATTATACTACCTCAATAACAAATAGATACTTAGTCCATATAATTTAATCAAATTATCTAATTAGTCAAAAAGATTTTTGTTGTCTATATATTTCTAATGGAATCTAATTAATTATTCTCTAGAAGAGAACAATCTCATTTTACCCTCAAATATGAAGATTTGCCCCTCAAACTCGATGATGTCTGTTTTGTGATGGCATGGCGGTTATTTGATTATTAGTCTACCATTATGACACAAATGGTTTAATGTTTAGGCGTGTATCGTGGTACAATGAGAGCACCTTTCACTTTCAAGCAGGTTGTATCGATGGAAAATTGAGCAAATGCCATAAAATCTCAATTTCATAGCAGTAAAATTTAATATATTTTATTTACCGACCTTGTGTCAACTAACAAGACTAATCTCAAAGGTGATTGAATTATGCAAAATGGTAATTACCATTTAGACTCACTCTAATGTTGCCTTTAATTGTTAGTAATCAAAATGAGTTGGAATATGAATAGATTGAAATGAGAATAAGATAGAATTGGAATGAAAAATAAAAATCTAAATAAGTTATTTATTTAAACTGCAAGAATTAGAGTGAGAATAAGTTAAAATCTCAATGATATGTTTATTTTACCTTAGAGTTAGGATTAAAATAAGATGAATTATTTCAAATTACTAAGATATCCTTAGTTAATTATAATAATAACTATCATCATCATCATTTGTACTTTTTGTTATTATAAAAATAATTAATAATAATATCATTAATTATTTATTAAAATACCCTTTGTTAATTATTGTCATTTGATGACAATGATGATGATGATAAATAAATAATAATAATAATTAATAAATTAATGACAACATCAATAACTAAATTCCATAATTATAATAAATTTTTTTTATTTTATTCAAGAACTATCATTATTAATATACTAATTTATAGTAATAATTATATTAATTATTGTAATTATTTATTCAAAAACTATGATGATGATGATGATGATGATTTATTAATATATTAATTAATTAATTAATTATAATAATATATTAATGAATTATAAATAAGGATAAAGTGGACATTTTAAATTTTAGGGAAGGCAAAATAGTTAATCTTGAAAATAGGAGGCTCATTCTCAAATTCTTCCGGAATGAGTCTCTTGTTCTTTATTCTTCATTCTAAAATTATGGTAGGTTCCATGATTCTGATTTCAATTTTCAACTTTATTTTGTAAAATAGATTCTGATTCTCTAATATGATAAGTAATCATATAATAAAACAGATAAAATTCTTTTACTAACAACTCTGTACACCCATAAATTTTCTTGTATTCTCTTAAAAAATTTTGACATGTAAGTATTATAAATCCTCTTTCCATTTTGAACCCTAATCTAATAATTTTGAATTTACGTATATAGGAAATTTTTTTTGTTTAATATAATCATGTGATTCAAGCAATAATTTGAAAAAAAGAAAAAAGAAAAAAGTGGAACAAGTTTCAATAAGATCATTGTATCAATGGAAGTGCCAAAAGAATTTCATATTAGTTATAAATATTTTAATGAGGTAAATAAGAAAATGAGTTTTAAAAATTTTTCTAAGGGTGTCAATAATTCAACTCCTTTTTCAATGATCTTAAATTAAAAGGATGACAAATCTTTTGGCACGAGTACTCTGTGGAGATACTGCAGAATATTTTATTTGGAATTTGTCAACTTTATTCAGGTTTGGCTTTCTTCGCTTTTATCAGTTACCGCAGAATGTGAAATGTTACGCTTACACCCACCACCACCACCACCACCACTGAAAGTGAAATGTTACTTTTTATTTATTTATTTATTTAACGAAATATTATTTTAATATTATGTAGAATATAAATAAATATACAATCAAAATCTAAAGTAAAATGCCTAGTACATCCACAAAAATATATTGACACAAATTATGTATCAAGACTCAAATTCTTTATTTTAAGAATAAAGAAAGAAGGTGTTAACCAACTCACTTATTAGTATTTAATTACATAAAAAAATATAAATATGCACGTGATTAACAATTTTTAAAAACAACGGTGATATTTAATTCTGTCTATTTATCTTGTTAGTTTACAATAATTATTTTTATATTAATTTTTATTTTTCCCTAAATAAAAATATAAAAGAAGACAAACAACTTTTTGCACTAATAATTAATTTTTTAAACAGATTACTAGTAATGTTTAAGCAACTCATTCATCTTCCTAGCTCCTTAATCATGGTAAGCTTGTTAGCGAGATAATATCTAATTCGATGCATGATGCGCACTTTTATCAATAATTCAAGCTCGTTGGCTCTTGTGCACCAAAAATTTCTTAAAATCATTTGGAAAATATAATGACTACTTTAGAATTACTCTAAATTAAAATACCGATCATAACTACAATTATAAAATAATAAATAATAATAAAAAATTATAATTTTAACCGTATACTTATAAAAGAGTATTTTTCGTTATAAGATCTTCAATGTTTCGCTGCTTATGGGGGCTAGGTCAACTAGATTCTATAGGCACATTTGAGTGGCCTTATCTGCAGTAATGGCAGATGCCATTATTGCGGAGATCAAACACAATTATTTAAAAAAAAAGGGTTAATTAGATATTGTGTGGGGTGCATTGAGAGGAAAAAATTATTTTAAAATCCCCGATCGAGTAAGTGAGTTGATGAGATAATTTGAGCGAGCATAAAGTTGGGTTCATTGAACGAATATAAAATGGATAATGTTTCTTTCATATGAATTCTGAAAATCTTATTTCTTGCTAGGTGCAGCATGGTCCATACTCTTTATAGTAGCTTTTAATATTCCTTTTTTTTTTTTCCTTTTTTTAATTTTCAATAGCCGCCGCCCGCAGGTTTATTAATTGCTGTGACATCGTTATTAATTAATGGTCATATTCAAAGTTTATCGTCCTCCACATGTTATAATCATTAAATTATTGTTTTGCATCAAGTTAATAATCTTTAACGTAACATGCATTATCTCAACCAATAATCTACGTACATATCGTGCCCAAAATACTTCCATAATTCATTTGATTTCTCAAAGCCTCATTTTCAACGAAAAATAATAAATTAAATTGATAAATTGCCCATTTAGTATAAAATTTACATTGACCCTCGCGTGTTTTATACAATTATGTCATGGCCTACAAATTGTATGGTTTATCCATTATAACCCGTAACGTTGTCCGCTGCAAATTCTGAAATTTTACAGATTTTATGCTATAGGTTAGTCAAGTTTATAGTTTCTCTGTTTTGTCCCTATCAAACCCAGATCTTACTTCTGCTACTGCCTGAATGGATTGTTTGCACTATAGACTATTAGTCTAGTTGTCGGGTTCGATTGAAACTTCCGAATTCAGAGGCTTTCATCTTCTTCGAGACCAATGGAATCCCAAAAGGGAAAATGTATATTTCCTACGTAAACAAGTAGATGTATTAACCAACAAAATTCACGTTTGTTTTTCCTTTTTTAGTGTGTAAAAATGATATAATAACTTGGAATCTTCTTCTGATTTATGCTTGTTTACACCAGTTATTCACACAACACAAATTCAGGTTTGGTGAATTAAACTGATCTTTGAAGCTTCTTACGATTCGGCCCCTCTTCATTTAAACCTCTTATTTCTTCTGCTATCAAATTAATGAGGACATCAAATGCAAAGGCAGTTTTGAGCTGGCAATTTTGTACCAATAGACACAACTCAGAGATCGATTGTCGTGAATATTGGCCCTGCAAGAAAAAGACGCAGCCATGTTGAATGGTGAATCTTTAGAAATCAAAAGTTAATCTTGAATGAAATGACAGCAAGGCTAAAATGCAATATTGGTGCGATTTGTTGACTTGGGGACGTTTATAATCTAGATGCATGTTAGGTAAGGCGTGCAGGCTTGAGTTTTTTTTTTTTTTTTTTTTTACACCCTCCGTCCCATCAATTCCCCTCTTGAAGAAGATGTGAGTTAATCCTTTCACCTGCAGATTATGATTAAGAAATTTTAATATATTGATTTGGGTGCCTTCTTCTTCCTTATCCCTTTCTGATCGGTTCATTGAACATTGCGAATGGAAGAGCATAGCTTTGTTATATTTGAAGTAAGTTGTTTGGACGAAAGAGGAAATTTTCAATGGATTGTAATTAGTATCTATATCAACATTTTGTGAGATAATTAATTGGATTATTTTAAAGTTTTTTTTTTTTTTTTTGTTTTGTTTGCTGCCCAAACGCCTTCGATTCTTCAATTAATTAACAGTGATGAAAAGCGAGTTTGCAAGTTGGGCTTCAATTGTGCTAGAGAGAGCAAGTTGGCAATGTGACCTTTCAATTATAACGCATCTTATTTTAAATTACACAACAAATTAATTAACTAAGAATCGGCCAATTAGGTTGGACGGCTTGGCCAGCAAATTAAAAGATTCAGCAAGCTTGTCACAGGAGATTGAATTGAAACAATGCGGGTGTTATTACCTAAACATGCTTGGCATTTCTAGAGGAACAAGGAATCCAAGAAAAGAGAAGACCTTATTTCATATTTTCACTGCCAAGGTGATCAAGACTCGATGTTATTCAATAAATACAGTAAAATCTCTTTATAGTTATATTGTTGGGACTGGATAAATTTATTTTTATAAAGAGATTATAATCAATAGCAGTATAGCATAAAAATTATTGTATTTGTTTAATTATCCCTAACGCAAGTGATATATAGATAAATTATGTTATGTATATGACTCATTTATTAAGAAATTAGTAAGCGAGTCAAATTCAACAATTTTAAAGAATAAATCATTATCACAAGTAACTTAATTATTTAATGTAATATGACATACATTTTCGAAATATTATTACTATATGGAGGTAAGTTTATTAAGATGAGACCTATAAAAAATATAGTTTATTATAATGTGAAGTTAATTCTTAGTTATAATTGGTCCCATATTGGGGCAATAAGTGTTTATTACTACAAAGAGTTTATTCTTACATAGAGTGTTCCCATTTACATATTCTACTATATACCATTTTTCAAACCGATCAAAATCCTCCTATAATTTAAAGAAAAACAAATTTATTGACTTTCAATTTTTTTTTTAGTAGTTATGTTTTTCCTCTGAAATGATCAAGTCCACAATTGATCAACAAACAAATAAAAGGAGTAAAAGTCATGTCAAGAACGATTAAATTATAACAACATTTACCATTACCGTACACACAGAGAGAAAATGATATTATTGACACAATACACATAGAAAGGTTTAGTTCAATCTCACCTTAACAAATTTCGTCTTGGCAAGAAAACAAAACTTCAATCAATTATCTTTCCCTTCAACTATCAAGTAGTTATTAATTGGAAACATATATTTTCTGGCTGCTATTTTATAACAAATAATTGTCTCCGTAGTTACCCCATGACTGATAATTATAGAATGCCGAAACGAACGTACATAATAAAAACAAATGAGCCTCTAGTTTTTAGGTACTGAGTAGGCTAGTGGAATGTTGCTTACAGCTCGCAACAAAATGATATCGTGACCATCCAGCGAACGACAACTGACCTTGTTTTTTAATTGGACATAGGAGGTACCCGATTCCCATTAATTTACTTATTGGTTTATTGGGTAAAGCATGCAATTAAATAAAATTTCCCTGAATAATTACCCGCATCTAATTTTTATTTTCTTTTCCTTATATTGTTTACGTGCATATATAATTATTAAAATCAAATTTCCATCATTAGATTTACATTTATTAATTGGGTCAATTAAATCGAGACCTTAATTATAATTATTTTAGAATTGATTTATGATAGAATAAAAATTTTACTTACATATATAAAGTGATAAATAATAAAAAAATTATTATAACTCTAATTTTATAATTATAAAAATATATTTTATCTTTAAATTATGCTAACATAACTAGACCTTAGGACTAATTAAAGAGAAATAATTATCCCGTACTGTGGAACATACTTAGATCCAATAACTTTGATCCATACATCTCAGTAAATTGGCATCCATCCGGGCGTATGAGACGTGGCGGTCCCTATCAGTATCGCATGTGCGCAATTCGGCAACATTTGTCACATTTTCTATAAGCTGCCGTTGCAGGTTACAACGCACAATTCCTTATTAGTACATTTTCAATGGATGTGGTCGAAGTAGCAAAAGTAAACACGGTAAGCATAATTATTTCAAACTTTCAGATACGGAAGGGAAATGAATATTTAATGTCAAAACTAGTTGTCGCATTTGGGATTATTTTTAATGATTTAAGAGTAACTTTCAAAAGTTAAAAATTAATTTATTGATTCTGGTCTTCAATTAATTTTTAAATTATTTTTACTGAAAGTGTTCATCCCGTGATAAAATTTAAAAAGCATGAAAAATATAACTTTTTAAATCTAATTTTAAAAAATAAATTTTATTTAGTATAAGATAATTTTATATTTTTATTATAACTTTTTAAATCTAATTTTAAAAATTAAATTTTATTTAGTATAATTCTACACATATATTCTCATATATGTTATAATAAAAATATAAAATTATCCGTATTAAATAAGAAATAAAATCACAAAATTTAAGGAGGAAGTCATTATCAATTATATTGAGATAATAAAATAAAAATGATATTAAAATATTTATTTTTGTTATCAATTATTACATATTCAAAATGAAAAGGATTCTACACCCACATTCAGTGTATAAATCAATTTTATTAAATATTCTTTATAATTTAATTATTTTCATTCTTACAGTATTACATAAGACTGCTTGTAAGATTCGCATTACTTTAAAAAAATAAAATTTATTAAATATTTAACTAATTTTATTTATAATTAATTATTTTTACAGCATAATTAATAATAGTTATTATAAGAACTACAATATTACTAAAATGACCTTAGTATATTTTATTGTTAATGTGATTTCAGAGTTGGCGTCATTATTTTATTGTTAAATCTTACCATCAACAATAATATTATAAGTTGTCATTCATTTCATATGTAAACATTTAGTCCCTTGTTTACTTTTGAGCAACTCTACTACTATCCTGCGGATCTCAATTTGGGAATTTTTTTTTTTTTTTTTTTTGGGCTGTCTCACGTGTACTGTAAATACGTGTACTTATCGCGTGTACCCATGATAAGTAATTAGTGGGTAAATACGTTTACACCTGTATATTCGTGGGACCGCCTATCTTTCGTCTGGTGTAAAATACTCCCATTTTTGTCTTTTCTGTTTTCACTGTAAGACTTGATAGAAAAGTAGTTTAATGGAAATATGGTATGGCCTTTTGAATGGTTATTAATGTTGCAATCCTTGTTGTTTGACAAAATCCATATTAATACAAAATTTCAAAATGTTGATATAATTCTCTCCCCTTTTTTTCTCCCTCCTTCAGCCCATCTCCATGTGTGCCTTTTTTTTTTTTTTCCCCTTCTTCTTTTAATCATGCTTACCCAATTCCTTCTTTATCTCTCTTCGTTTATTAAGCAAACTCTTAAAGTTTAGCATCCGTCCATAATAAAAATTAGTTTTTTTTTTAGATATTGACCAAAATTAACTATTAAATTAATTTACTTGTGATCATCATTACTACACATTGTATGTTTGTGCAGTTAATATGCTTCAATAGTTTCTCCTTCTTCTCAAAACAAATAGATAACTAGCTATGTGTTGATGCTTTCAAACAAAAAAATATATTTTATGACTGTGTGTTTTAGATTAATCAATTTACCACAAAATTCTCTTATCATTTTTGAAAATATAAAGAGTAAAATTAACTATAAAAGTCTAGTTAGGGAGGAGAAGAATTAAGATAAATAAAAACAATTAAAAAGAAATGTGGAGCAAGAAGGGAGGGATCGAGAAGAAGAAAGCAAAAAAAAAAAAAGGAATCATTTGTATATATATTTGGGTTTTGGCGTTAAAAGCTTGGAAACTTATGAGTGTTTATTATTTTAATCCAATCTGTAGGGATTTCCGTATAATTGAACTAGAGGAAGGGCGTATCGTACACGTGGAACAATATTGTTTCGTCTACCTAGTTTGGTCCATGACTATTGTTGAATAATTGTTATAGGCATTAAGTAGTACAAATGTTGAGATTCTACTTTCCTCTTAATTTTAAAATTTATATAAGGGCAGTCAACTCCTCCACTAATGTGGGCATAATAAATTTTTCTCTAGTACTTTTGAGTGAAGAAATATTAATTGTATCATAATAAACATGATATAAGTTATCATAATAAATTTCTATTTATTAATATCCTTAGATTTTGCATTGTAATTAACATATGCAAACTGAAACCAACCAAAAAAAAAAAAAAGAAAAAAGAAAAGCAAGTAGTACAGGTGTATAACCTCCCATGCTCTCCATAGCAGGCTATACCTTTCGATTTTTTTTTTTTTAAATAGAAAGTTCATCGCATAATTTCAATTAACAATTCATTACCGAGTATTAATTGTAGCTTTCGATTTTTTCAAAAATAAAAAATTCTTCTTCTTCTTCTTCTTCTTCCCACCCCCCCCCCCCCAATTTGTTTGGTTGTATATAACAATCTCAACTCAGCGGCTATAATTAATTAACTATTCATCTGAAAAAGAAGGGAAAGAAAAATGATATAAAGGCTTTGCATGGCCAAAAAAGGGAAGAGAAGTATAAAAAAATAAGAAATGAGTAGTAGGAGGCAATTTTTTGAAGGGGGAAATTAAACAGTGATGTGCGAATATAAATATACACACATAATAATAATAATAATAATGAAAGTCTAAAGATCAATGTTTTTCTAAATCAAACTAGGCCTAGCTACTAACGTCCACTGTCTTTTAATAAGCAATTTTATTCTTTAGGGTGTTTTTTTTTTTTTTTTTGTGTGTGTATGAAAACGATGAATGTCACCGTCCATGTATATGTATACACACACCCGACAAAATATAAATGCATAATTGCCAATCGTGTATTAGCTAGCTATAAGGTATTGCTCATGGGCTTCTTAACTCGTTGTGCTTTCACAATCAAATTAATCAACGTCGATTAGGGCCTTTTCGTAATGTATACATTTTAAAATAAGGGTTTAGCTTGTTTAGTCATTATATTTTAATATCAATTTAATTTTTATAATTTTAAAAATATCTCAAAATATCTCTGTCATTGAAATATTAATATTCTTATCATTACTTTTTTGTTCTTTTTAGTTTACTCTTATAAAATTATCATTTTACAGTAATGTTTCTTTTTTTAACATTAATAAGAAAAAAATTAAATTATCAATTTAATCCCAAAATATAAAATAGAAAAAAGAATATATTAATTTGATGGGACTAATTATTGAGGATTTAATATATTATTTTTTATTAATGTCCAACAAAAATTGGTCCTTTAATTTTGTTTACAATATTATTGTTTTTGGACATATGTGAGCTTCCACACAAATTAACATATTTTTATTTTATATCTTGGCGTTAAATTCATAATTTATTTTTTTTCTTTCTATTAATGTCCCGTCAGTAAAATGGGTCCTATGGACAGTCCATCTATTCCCAATCGCCAGTCAAACTCAAAAAAAGTGATCCCGAGGCCCCCTACGTGAAAAAAGAAAATATTATTATAAGAGGCTAATATTATTAAAATGAGTAAAAAAAATAAAAAATATAATAACAGAGGTGTCAATAGTTTAATGCCATAAATTTTGAGACATTCTTAAAAGTATAAAGACCATATAGGCTCTAATCTTATAACATAAAAACTAAATCTGCTTTTATCTTTTAAAATAATTATTATTAATTATGATAGAGAAATAATCAGTTGTAAAGAGAATTAGTCAAAATTTTTTACTTTCTGTGAGTTTTAAAAGTAGTTGTATGTATTTGATAGGTCTTATTATTAAATTGTTGTAAAAATATAAATTATTAAATCATAACCACTAATAAATTTGCTTATGCATTTAGAAACATGCATATAAAAGTATCTTTTACCGTGCGTATATAATAATTGATAAATAAAATAAATATTCTGATATCATTAATTTTATTTTTTGTTTTCTTATCTTAATATAATTGACAGTAATAACAATCTTTTAAATTTAATGACTTTATTTCCTAATTAATTATGACAATTTGAGATTTTTACAGTATATGTAAGAATATATTACTTCCTAAAATTAGATTTTGAAAATTTACTTTTTTTTTCATCTTTCAAATTCTGCTGTCGGATGAGGTGACTTTACTAAAAATAATTTTTTTAAAAAATTAATCAAATGTTAAAATTAACTCATAATTTTTTAAAAAATCCTTTTGGAATCTCCCAAAAGCAATCCCAAATTGTCCTTAATTGGATTTGAAATATAAAAAGAAAATTTAATTAACTTTGTGTTTAATGCTAATATTGGTTGACTATTGCTTCCCGGCTTGATGTTTGGATCAGGAATATAGTTGATAGAGAAGAATCAAATAATGATAGAAATAAAACCAACTAATCAAAATGCATGATTATCTCCACCTCCATTAATGAATATAAAACATTCATTGTCAACCAATAAAAAAGATTGATCGACTTAATCTTTTGTCAACCAATCAAATTCCCTAACCATAGTTGTATTATTTTCTTTCATCATGTATATTTTCAATCTTTGTATAAATTGAGTCTTTATTTTCACGAAGCAATAAAGGATTTTCTCCCTTTATATCATTCCTTAAAATTTATCCATTTCTTTAACACGTTGGGAGGAGAAAAATTTCTCTATATTATTCATTTATCCAACTAATTTTGACATTGAACTCGTCGTACATGATTCACGTGGACCGCAAAACTCTTACATAACGTCATTGTAGACTTCATTTGAATTATCTATACACATTCTTTCAAATAATTAATTAACGGACATCTTGTTACATTTGATTAATTAATGTATATGCAATTTGACTTTAATGAATTAACATAATTTTATCACTCATATGGAAGTGTCCAATAGCCTTTTAGTTCTCGAAACTATTAAACGACAAATGAACCAAGGAGACAAATTCCTTCCCGTTCGTCGTCGTTGTATGCTCACTGCCAGACTCGAAGTCGGAATCCAAGGCATCGTATCGCATGAGTGGCAACACTGAATTCAACACCAATTTGTATATTTTAAATAGCAAGATACATGTGTGTGTACGTATTGAATGCTCAATTAGGGCACTCTTTAAATCCGTCAGTGTCTCTGCCAAAGAATAAAACAAAAGTTTGTTTTATCACAGGTGACTCATAAAATAAGAGACCGGCGTCGTCGATTAAGCTTTGTTGTATCATCAATAGATGACGGATCCGGATGACATTAAAAAATTCAGAGATTTGTGAGGAAAATCCCCAAAAAAGATTGCCAAATTAAGTGGGCATTTAAAAAATTATACAAGTAAAAACTGTTCCCATATCATGCTAACTTTTTTTTTTGTTATTAAAATAACACTTAAGGCAAAGCCACGGAATCAGAAGCTAGGAGACAGCTGACGACTGTATATTAAAATTATTACTTATTAATATAACTTTATCTCTCAATCTTATAATTGTATATTCTCTTCTCACTTTAACTACAAACTAAATAACTAAATTCAGTTTTTTATATATTGTGGTCCGTAATTCATCTTTCTTACATATATATATTTGTTCGTTAATTTTGGTAGGTTTTGTTCCTCTTGGTTAATAATACTAATTCTTTACAGTTAAAAGAATATATTTATATGAATCTATGGAAAAATGAGAATGATTAATTACATAATTTTTTAAAAAGTTATTTACATAATAAAATATTTAATTAAAAAAAATCTAGAGAAAAAATTAACGGCACAAGTAGGCGTCCACTTTGCAACATCTTAAAAAAACACGCTAGCGTGAGTGAGGACCACAAGTTCACCTTAAAAGAATTATTTTTTTATTTTTTTTAAGAAACCGAACAAGAATAAAAGACAAAATGATTGTACGGAAAAGCCTCGAGATTTGAGGTAGTGGACAAACGATTTACGGGCACCAGAAAAAAGAAGAGAGTTCACAGATGAAAGTGAGGAAAAGTCTGACCTCAGCACATCGGGGGGTTGCATTAGTACATTTTTTATTTTGTAATTTTTAAATTATATTTATTGTAATTTATAATCAATAAAAATAATGTAAAAAT
The DNA here is from genome assembly GCA_030449875.1 of Aegle marmelos. Classification (NCBI taxonomy): domain Eukaryota; kingdom Viridiplantae; phylum Streptophyta; class Magnoliopsida; order Sapindales; family Rutaceae; genus Aegle; species Aegle marmelos. The sequence continues at coordinate 3,331,797 of JASUUL010000115.1, forward strand.
TGGTAAAATATAAGAGGATCAAGCATACCTAATATCTTATTTTTACCTTATTTTTAATAGATTAAAGATGCATTAAATATAATTTAAGAAGACCCTTTTTGTTTTAATTTTGAGTATTTGAGATTTTATTTTATGGCGACATTAATTTTAATTTTTAATTATTTAATTGTGTTTAAATTGTGGGATATAAATACTATAATTAGATTATTTTATCAATAATAATTGAATCACAACCACTTTATATAAATAAATATGTATAAATTAACGTGGCATAAAAATATTAATTATATAAAACTACCATGGACTCATGCAATTGGAAAAAAAATTAATTATTATCACTTTTCAATCAATTTTTTCATATAACCTCAATTTGCACACAATAATACAAAACTATTTATGACTTTACTACTATTATTGTTTTATCGAGGTATTTTTCAAGTTCTTACTACATGCGTCAAGTGTTTTTAAATTTTTTAAAAATATATCTTAATTATTTTATTATATTTTTAGGTATCTAAGAATAATGATATTTAAATACAAAAATATGATGGCATATTAGTAAAACCAATTGTAAAACAAACTTATTTTACATGTAAATTTTTTTAAAAAAATCAATAAAATGATTATATATAAGTTTATAGCACAATTGTTTGTACCAACACTTGATCAGCCGTTAATTTCTTTTATCACTTTTCTTAATTATAAAATATTTTACTTTTATAACTCAAAAAAGAGTTAAAAATACAAAAATTCACTTTTATTTTTAAAAAATAAATAACAAATGTAGTCAAATAGTAGTGAGCAGTGATTGATTCAAGGGACTGGGCAAAAAGGTAACCCCAACAGGGCCCGAGGCTCAGTGGCATAGAGTTGCTAATCAGCAGTCACTCAGGCCCGTCGCTATCGTTTCACGTGCTAGTGGTGGTCAACAGTGGCACAGTAAATAAGCGAATTTGGACGGTCAGGTCCCGCACCAACACCAAACTTTACTTCTTCTCCCCACCTGTATTCATGGAGCAATTGTGTCGCTAGGGATTTCGTACGTTATTAAAATATGAGTATTTTTAAAATATAATATTTTATTAAAATTAATAAGAAAGTACTAAATTATTTTATAGGTAACTCACATCCACATAGACACAATTATATAATTTTTATTATTAATTATTATTACTGTATATAAATGTAAGTTATACCCAAAGTGATTTAGGGGAATCCAAATTGATATAGTTTTTTATCTTTCAATAAATCAACTAATTTAACAAAATAAGATATTTTTGTTAGATAATAAACTAGTACTTATATAAATATACATATGTACCCGTAATAATAACAAAATAATAATAATAATAACACACTAAAGCAATATTTTTTTTCTTGTTATCTCAAATTTGAATGGATTTGAAAATTTTTTAAGTGTGAATAGATCTAAATACGTGAATGATTTATTTTGATAATTGAATATAAATGATATTTTAATTATTTTTGTTAATAAGAAATATTAAATATTTTTATTTAATATTTATGTCTTTAGAAATTAAAATAAGATAATAATTATATTTTATAATTTAAAAAATAAATATATATTTAGAGATAACCTTGTAATATAATATTTATTTCACATTAAGTTCTTTTTCTATATAGATAAATTTTTACAAAAATTTATTTTTTATTCGAATATAAATGTGACATAAATTACAAAAAAAATGAATTGTAATTAAAATTTTGGACTTAAGGTATTTAGCAAACATCCCCTGAGAAGCAACCTTCACTCCACTTTCTTGATCAACACCTCATGTCCTGATCTCTTTATGTTCCGTTGGATTTGTTTCTACTGTAATTTCTTGTTCTTCTGCTATTTTAGTTCTCATTCCGGTACAATCATAAGGCCCCACTTAGCTGGTTCACTCTTTCTGAGGCGAATTATTTAATTATGAAAATTAACAGAGTATAATTAACTAATTATATTTAAACTTATATTCTACAGTAGTACTTCTGTGTTCCTTAACAGCGCTCTGTATTTATATTCCCAGCACATCTACAAATTCTGTAATATGTTGTTACAAACCTCGTTTCACTACTTATTCCAGTGAAATCAATTAAACAAGGATAGTCGGCCATGGAAGATCTGATAATATCTCCATCTTCATCTTCTTCTCTGGTATCTTTAACTCCAGAAACCCCACCACCAACACTACAACAAAGACTCCAATTCACAGTGCAGAGCCAACCAGAGTGGTGGGCTTATGCCATTTTTTGGCAAACAATATCAAACGATGAAAACGGCCAACTTTTCTTGGCTTGGGGAGATGGCCATTACCAAGGAACCAAAGACGCATCGCCAAGACCAAGAATAAGCATGCCAGCGCCAGCACCAGCACCAGCTGCAGCCTTAGATAATAACATGGAGAGAAAGAGGGCCATCAGTAGCATCAGGGGAATCCAACAATCATTCATGGGCCATGAGATGGATTTGTCCATGGTGGACGGCGGTGATGTCACTGACACCGAATGGTTCTACGCGATGTCACTCACGCGGTCTTTCGCTGCTGGGGTTGGCATTCCAGGCAGGGCTCTAAGCTCTGGTTCTTTGGTGTGGCTAACTGGCAGCCACGAATTGCAATTTTACAACTGCGAAAGAGCTAAAGAAGCACAATTGCATGGCATCGAGACTTTTGTTTGCATACCCACTTCCTGTGGTGTGCTTGAGTTGGGCTCCCCTGATTTGATCAGAGAGAACTGGGGTCTTGTCCACCAGGTCAAGTCTCTGTTCGGCTCCGATCTAATTACCAAACCACTGAATCCGAATCCCACCCCAGCTGCACCGCCGATGAATTTTCTCGACAGGAATATCTCCTTTGCTGATATTGGGATCATAGCTGGAGTACAACAAGAAGAAGAAGAAGAAGAAGAGTTGAGCCGGCCGGAAGAGGAAGACCAAAACAAGGTCAAGAAACCACGCAAAGATCAAGGCCGCACTGTTAAAAGTAGTACTCGACAATCATCTTGTACAGTAGATTCTGAGCATTCGGATTCCGATTGCCCCTTGCTGCCCCTGCCAGTCAATAATATTAATACTACGGAGAAAAGAACGCCGAAGAAAAGGGGAAGAAAGCCAGGACTCGGCAGAGAGACGCCACTGAACCATGTTGAAGCTGAGCGGCAGAGGCGTGAGAAGCTGAACCACCGGTTCTATGCACTGCGAGCTGTGGTTCCGAATGTGTCAAGGATGGACAAAGCATCTTTGCTCTCAGATGCTGTGTCCTACATAAGAGAACTCAAGGTCAAGATTGATGATCTGGAGTCACAGCTGCTGCAAAGGGAGTCCAAGAAAGTGAAGCTAGAGATTTCTGATAATCATAGCACCACCACATCTGTGGACCAAGCTAGGCCTAGTTCTGCTGGTTCAGGCGGAGGCTTAAATCTTGAAGTTGAGACCAAGATTATGGGCAGTGATGCCATGATCAGAGTCCAATCTGAGAATGTCAACTATCCGGCTGCTAAGCTAATGAGTTCACTGCGTGACCTGGAGCTGCAGGTGCATCATGCTAGCATGTCATGTGTCAATGATCTCATGCTCCAAGATATTGTGGTTAGGGTTCCTGATGGTTTGAGAACTGAAGATGCTCTCAGATCGGCTCTACTCAGGAGACTAGATCAGTGAGATTGTTATGGTCATGTATGTAATATCCCTAATCATAGCATGAGTTATGTTCTTTAATTGCTTTTTATGTTTATCTAATCATCGTGTCAGTTTTCTCCTCTCTTGTAATTACGGGGATCGCTCAGCTGTTTTATCTAAAGGACGTTGGAATCTTGAGCCTTTGCTAATTATACATATCCATAATACATGTTTGTTTTAAGTTGTTCCCCAAATTTATTTAGCACGGTAATTGGCCTAACGGGTACCAGAAAGCTCTTCGATGGCCCAAAGTGATCATTATTAGTGCACGTTTATATTAGACAAGTTATTCGGTAAGGAAAACAAAACTTGTGGATGGGCGATCCTCGAATGAGAAGGGATAATTTAGAAATTTCCCTAAATTATCTAATTTTGTTCCTCCTGTTGTGGATATAATAAATTGATAAGAGGGTGCTTTTGGGACTTGGGAATCTGAAAACTTGGACCACACAGCAATTGCATGTACAATATGATATATTATTTAGGTCAGGAGTCAGCGGTCACAATTTTCCCATGTGCAACAATGAATGGCTAGCTAGGGGGGTGTTACAGACTTTAAGCGATGGCACAATCATGAAACCCAATGGGAACGTACCAGCTCATGCAGTTGGTAAATGAAATATCTCATCGCATCTGTATTCCCAGTTTTTTTGTTTGTTGCGATTGCGGACAACCTACAAATGATGTCTCATTTATAACCCACCACCATGTCAGCGTAACAATGGATGCTGGTAACTGAGTCGACCAGATTCATCACCAGAAAAATAAACGAGTTGCACGGACCCTAGAATAATGGAAAATGATATATTACCTACAAAAATGGGGACAAAATTGAGAACACAGGTCAATACAAATAAAATGTATAATAAATTAACTCATTTATACAACACGAACCAAAAATGGGGACAAAAATAATGATTATTCTACACGTTGCATGTGTTAGACATATTGTTGTTTTGTTATTTTGTGCTCTAAAAACATGCCGTAACATAATAATAATTTCTAAATTTCACGAAATTTATTCATTCATCATTTGTTTCAGCATACATTATAAGTCCTTATTGATAAAATATGAGTTTTCTATGTGTATTGGGCATATGATAACGATACAAAGATATAAATCACAACTTTTTATAAATAAAAGATTTATTATTAGCTGTTAATGGAATTGACATTTCATTACGTAAGGTTGTAACTTTCTATTTTAGTATCGAGTGATTTTGTTTTGATTACCAAAGTGGAGATTTCAAGTATAGTAGTTAATATGTATATGTGATATGCGTATTGAACATGCCTCTAGTGAATTATGATTTGATTTAACAAACATTCCTGATTATAAAATCCCTCAAGCTTTAATAAGCTTAATCAACCTTAATCCTAATTGGGTGATGAACTTTTATTCATATACTATGTCTTTTGGGTTATAACAAAATGAAGTCCACACAACAATTAATACATCAATAGTTTGGAGATATGATTTCAAGGATCATATAAGGACATATACTTACAAGATGAAATCTATACAAACGATGCTTGCAAAACTAGTTGTGGCTGTTCTTTTAATAAATTGTTTATTGAATTACAATCTTTATTTATAATTTATTTGCATATATAAATATATTCAAAGGGATCACTACATCCAATAGAGTCTTAGGGATAAATATATAATTAAGAACAACATTTATCATGGCCTAACTTTCATTAAGAGGATCAACTAGAGGGTCAATTAGGTAGTTATTATCAATACAAGACCGAGCGTAGTTCTTATTAAGAAGAATTCTAATTAATTGTGATTTTATTTATTGCATGCACCACTAGAGAGCAGTCTTAGGCTTTTAGTGAAATAGTTTATGTTAACTTTATAGTTTTGGTGTATCATTAGATGATTGTGCATTAACTATTAAGTTTGAGGTAGAAAGCTCATAGGTCTCCAATCCCTCAATTAACTCAATTATTAGTTTAACTTTGACTTCAATATTGAATTGCCTATACGAAGAAAATGAAATTAGAATATACCTAATATTTATATGCAAAGATTTTTCTTTGAGTGGGGAGCGGGGGAGGGAGAGAGAGAGAGAGAGAATGTTCTAATATTGTCTTCTGTTATAAAAGAATTAGGATTTAATATATGCCCGCGGTTGTAAGAGAGATGATTGAGGATAATAGAGAAAATTATAATCAAATCCTAGCAATTGCGGTGAAAAATATTACAAACTGGGAGGTAATATCATTGTGCATGGAAGCTAGGTCATACAGCAAAATAACCAACGGAAAAAAAAAAAAAAAAACAAAACAAAAAGGAGCAGATGTGGAAACATTAATGATTTGTTTTTTTAGATGAATTGTATGCCCGGGACAGTGGCTTTTTGGCTTTTTCAAATGATTTTTAGCTTGTTGTTTTGTTAATATTGAGGCATAGAATTAGCTTGTTTATTTGTCTTGCTTTCAGATAATCGCTTCAATTTTTATTATTTTCAAAAATCTCAAATTACTCTTAATTTTTATTATTTTTATTTCCAAACAAATGACTTCATACCTACGCTAGCAAGAACTACTAGTGAATTATCATTAAAAAAAAAAATTATACAAGGCTTATCATGAATATGAATTACTTGTATCAGAAAAATCATATTCATGATAAGCCTTGTATCATATAAAAGGTCTTGATAAATTTGTTTTCTGTAATATCAATAGATTTCTAGATGACTTAATCAACCCTAAACTCATAAGCTATTCATTGGGGGAAAAAAAAAACAATTAAACACGCGGCTCTGTGAAAAACTCTTGGTGAGACACGTCAGCGCTTAGCTCATCTACGTTGTTCTTTATTTTTGTTTGACGTTAAATGTTCCAAACTAATGTTATACAGTCAACGTTAATTCGATTTCCTTGTGTACTGTGTGCGCGAGGTTGACAACGCCGTTGGAGCCTGAGCATTTATTTAATTGTTACTATTTTCTTTTTTTGTTAGGGAAAAAAAAAATTATTGTTTACAATTACACTACAATTGTTTATAAAATAGCAGAATGCACGTGCAAGGAAAAAAAATGGTATAAAAGCGAATATCCAAATCGTACACGGTTAATTTAAGGACTATTGCGTAGACATGATGGGCAATTACACTACAATTTTTGTTTTCCTTTCCTATTTTATGCTCCTGGATTAAGACAATAGCCTGCGAGTGAGACAGAAAGCTAAAAAAAAACTTTTTTTTAATACCGATTATACGTATTTATAATTATTATTATATTTATAATTATTTTTAAATTTATATTATTATATTAATTATATGAAGTACATACTCAGATATAGATATCGACCCTCATAAAAGAGAGATATCTCTTTTCTATTAGCATTAAAGACCTATAAAGACTTTACGCAATTACAAGAGAAAAAGACTTACAAATTAGTTTCACATAATTTTTTATTAATTGAGAGAGATTAAGCGTATAGAGATTCGAACCCCTATTCTCATAATATTTCTTTAATTTTGAGTGTAGTGATTCACCAATGACCCAAGCCTAAGTGGCGCAAAAGAAACTTAATTAATAGTTAATAATGGGTTCTAATCACGAGCTTTTTAATAATATTAAAGTTAAGAATAAGATAAAATATAAAATATATATATAAATTCTAATGCACTACAAAATAAAATATATTATACTAGATTATGTTTTAATAAAATAAAAAATTCTTAATTGAAACATTTCTATAGTGGTTAATAAATAAGAATCGTTATTTAATATTACAAGTAACAAGTTAAAAAATAAAAATATATATTTTAAGATATTATAGAATAAAATATATTATTTTATTATTTTTAAAATTTCTCTTAATTTATAGGATAGAATTTTTTATTAAAAAGTAACTCAACGTACAATAACTTAAAAATCAAAAGAAGAGGAAGTGGGATGGGCTGCCGCGATAAGCAAATAAGCCAAGAAGCTGGAGGTAGCCTTATTTTTTTTATTTCCGTGTTTAGAGCATGTTTTTATCACTGGACATTGTTATTTTATCCCGCGTCATGGCGGCGTCACTCCCATTTTGAAATATTTACTTACTTTGTATGAGACATCTTGTCTAAAAGCACCAATGCAATGAACCGAGTATTTTGTCACGTGCTCCATATTTTTCTACGTAACCATATAGTTGATAACTGACACGTGACAGAATTTATTTTTTAAATAGAAAAACATGAAAAAAAAAAACAAACAATATACATATCATTGAATTGCAAACAACGACCGTATAACTTCTTGTTAAACGCCGCCGCCCACAACGTAGATAAAATATCACAATCACACGATGCATTAAACAATTGCACACGCAAATATGAGTTTACTCTTTATATTTTAAAAATGTCTCAAAATACTCATGTGATTAAATATGGAGTAAATATTCTTTTAATTTCTATATTTTAAGTCAAGTATTTATTTAATCTTTATATTTTAAAAAATGACTCAAGACACTCTCTACTATTAAATATGTGATTTTTTGTACTTATTATTCTTTTCTTCTACAATACTATCTCTACAAGAATATTCTTAGTGACATTAATGGAAAGAAAAAGATGTTAATTTACTAAATTAACATTAAAAAATTAAAATAAAATTAAAGTAAATTAATTTGGTAACCTTCTTTCTTTTTTAATAGATAATTATTAGCACGACAGTAGAGTATTTAAATGTAGCTTTAACTAGGCTAATATTAATTTTTCATTAAAAAAATAATTAAAAGATTATTGCAAGGGTTTGAAAGATACTAGTTTTTTTTTTAAACTAAAAATTATTAGTCAATTTGCTAATTAACTCTTTTATGAATGAATTAACTAATGCTCTCAAGATGGTAGGAAGAGTGTTATTATTTTAACGAAGAAAATTATCATCCATATACCCTAAATTTATATTTTTATAAAAAAATATTATAATACTTTTAGGGTGTATCAGTCGTCTACCTTAAGTTAATAAAATATATCTACCATCCACCAAATTATTAGCTTTCATTGAAAATTAACAAAGCAGTAGTGAACTAAAATACTTAATAAAAAGAATATAAAAACTAAAAAAGTATTTACTATTAAATATATTATATTTTTATCCTTATCTTTTTTTTCTTTTTTACAACAATATTGTTGCAATAACATTCTTGAAACTGATTGATTGACCTATAAAAAAAAAGTTATCTAGCAAATTACCCTATAATTATTTGTTGGTAAATTAATATTTGCAGCCCATGAAAAATAAATGCGTGCACTTCAAGTTTAATAAAAGATGGCCTTCATCTATAGATTGCACACAACATATTCAAGCTTCATATGCTAAAACAAGACAATCATGCTCGCTTCTAAAGAAGGAGGCGGCGGCTAAGGGGAGAAAAAAAAAAAAAAAAAAAGAGAACATTTTCCTCTGGAGATAAGGATAGAAGAACAAGAAACTAGAAAGTGTCTGGGTTGTGGAGGATTTTTGGGAGAGGGAGACAGAGAAGGGATTATGACAAATTTAATTAATAGAATGTGGACGTTGATGACCACGTTATCCAAATCCAACGAACGCTACCTATTAATTGTGGCCATGATAATTTTATGAACACGAGGGAGAAAACGAAAGCTCTGGAAAGGTTTGTTAGGTCCCAGATTTGTAATTATTGCAGGATACAACGTTCGATTTAAAAACAAACGAATACTAATTAACATCTGCTGTACTAAACGTTGCTTCAATAGTGTTACACAAGCTAGCTACAAGTTGGGTCTCTTGGCTCTGTTTGTGTGGAATCTAGAACCTCGGTTAAAACAAACGACAGAAGACAATCAAAGAGATCTGTTTTAACATAACATAAAATAAAATAAAATAAAATAAAGTAAATTATCAAAGAGATTAATATCGAGCAGATGATATTTAAAACCAGCTCTGGTTTTCGTGCGTTCATGATTCGGGGGCATGAAATATGTCGTGAGCCAATGCTGTAAGTCTAGTCTGGCAAGTGGACCCTAGAAAAAGGTGGATGCTTAAACACAATCTTTATATTTCCAATAGGCCGCACCTTTGCTCAGTAAACGTTTTTACCTTTACGCTAAAAAATCTATACAAAAAAAAAAAAAAGCGGCGGGAGTTATGAGAATACATGGGCGTGTCTATAGTATGCCCCAAGTGATGGGTAAAACCGTACAAGGCCCGTCGACGCTTTTTGTGGTGTCACTCCGGTACCAAAACCCAAAAGTGAACCAACTCTGAATTTGCTCATTTAGGCCCGTCTTTTTGTAGTTGGACCATTGGCACCCCTTTTGAAAACCTCATAATGCTCTTTTCTTTATTTACCCTAATAAAATGTTTTAAACCAACGTAAAATTCTTTTAATACGACCATTAATAACAGAATGACTTTTAACAAAACTCATTTCTCATAAACTCCATTCTTTTCTTCCTTTTATTTTTTTAAAAAAATTGTTTAAACTTCATAATTATAAACGCAAAAAAAAAAAAGCTCATATTAGTGTTTAAAAATCATAAGAGAAATTCATTTATTTTTTCAAGATGTTTCTGTCTATTTACATGATTATTTTCTCCTCGACTTTTTTACTGATATATTGGATTCCTGATATATAGTATTTATTTGATATGACTTATTTAATAATCTTAAGTACTTATTTAATTTGATTAGCTCTTATCATAATTTTTATTATTGTTTGATTATTTTTTTAATAGAGCTTTTAAAATTTAAATAAGCTATTTTGCTTCTACTTGTAAAAGTTAAAATTTTAAACTTTTAGGAGTAGAGATTGAAATTTTTTTTAAATATTAAAATATCTAAAATATCATCTACTTATTTGATAATATTATTTTATTTTTTTAATAACATAACTTTAAAATGTTTACCTATTAAATTAATTTCATAAATTTTCATTGAACGCTCTTATTGACAATCAAATAACTAAATTTTTTTAACAAAAGCTCTATTTATAAAAACTTTACTAACAAAACCTTTACTTTAATAAACTGTACTTGAAAAGCTGTATAAAAAGGAGTTGTAGTGTTACAATTTGGTTAAAGAAAAAAAAAATTATGAGTTTAGTTTTCAATAAAAGGAAATTATTTATCTTTGGAGTGTGGGTTAATTAGAAATTATTCCTTTTATGTAATTTTATTATAAGTAAAAGTTGTAAAACATCTAAAATTTGTTTTTGAGAGATTTCCAAAAGCGGGTCAGTAGTTCAACTTTTTTTTTTTTTCATTTTTCTCTATATTGAAGAATACTTGATCTAAAACTGTAATAAGCTCGGGCCTTTTTGCGCATGCTACGGCCTGGACTGTTCCCTGGTTTCATCTTTGAAAATCTTGGACTGTTTCATTACTGCGAATGCACGTCAATATACTTCTTCGTCTCCAACTCCTAGAAGAGTCTCGGCCGAACAGAGGACTAAAAGACTTTTGACAATTGACGATTGTTAACTTATTCACATGTCAGCATCAATTTTATTAAATAGAAGGAAAATGCAGTTGAATGCGGAATTTCTCGTCACGCACTGGATGTCCATTCTTATTTTTACAATAATATTGTATTTATTTAGTTAAGAATATTTAATTTATATCTTAATTGATGCAATAAATAACATGTTATTACAATAATTGATGAATAATTATTAATTTTATGTTATTTTTAATTTAAATAATAAAATTTTATTTGTGACACACCCATTAAACTCATAAATTAAATATTTCAATTAAATAAAAACAGCATCACTCTTTTAACTTTTTAAGATATCTCATCTTATAACCAGCAAACAGACAGCACCAACCAGTAATGGATCCAAGCAACCCTTTCTTTTGGGGGGTTGTAATTTTGACCATCACATGAATGGACGGGAGATGACACATATACATGAGATCCGTATGTGAAAAAAGAAATCTAAGCATTAACAGCAGAATGGATGACCCAGTGCTGCCCATCAATTTGAACTTTGAGACCGTTAATCTTAGCAAACAAATTTACCGCTCTCCTTACGCCTCTGTTGTCCGCAGCAGTAAAATAATCGTGGCCAAAAATTACCCCACCGGGGCTCAAGATCCGCCAAGCCCGGTTGATATCCGCCCAAGCCGAGTTAAAATCATGACCCGCATCAATTTCTATCAAGTCACCCATCACTCCCCACTCACAAAGTTTGATTAAAGCCGAGCCGCTCGAAAACGGCACGGGCAAAACCGAATCGATGGCGTTTTGGTAAATTACATTTTGCATGAACTGAAAATAAAGCAAAACGTTGCCGTTTACCATCCGAATGTCCTTGAATTTATCGCGAAACCCAGGCCAGCCGCGGAAGTCGTCGATACAAAGAATCTGAGTATCAAGTCCCAATTGGCGGCTCAAGTTGGCCATGTGAAGAGCTGAGGCGCCAAGGAAGGACCCCACTTCGATGATGACGCGCGGCCTGAATTTATCAATGAGGTTTTGGAAAACGGCACCGCGGGAGCCCCACCCCTTGATGCGACGCCGGCGAAGTAGATGACTAATATGCGGTGGAGGGAAATTGACGTAAGGGGAGGTGCCGTTGAAGATTCGGTCAATGATCGTTTGACGGACGAGTTGAGGAGGAACTGAGTCGGCGGCGCAGCGAGTCGTCACTCGGAAGTTGTCCAGTAGAGTTGGAGGAAGCTGGATGATTGAATTTGAAGTGGCTGTGGCTGCAACTGCACCTCCACCTGGTTGTGGTGGCGCGTGGGGCTTCGGGGAGGATAGGTAACCCAGAGCGTAGGATAGCAGGAGGAGGATAATATACGCCGTTGGGTTACTGAAGAGTTTCTTGGTTATGTATATGTTTACTTTGTGGTGGAAGCGGTGGTGTTCTTCTTTTTCTCTCATGTTTGTCGCTTATTTGGTGAATTCTTGTCAGACTAACTAATTATTTGATGTATATGGTTGCGTTAAAGAAGACAAAATCAACTACCATCAGTGACTACCAACATACAACTATCTTTCTATAATTCTATTTGTGTTTAAATGACGACTACAATAATAATATTAAGGCGTGTTTAAGGAGCCCGAACGACTAGGACTACGAAACCAGCAAGAAAGAAAACGGTGATGGTCGGTGCGTGTGAGCAGGCAAGAGGATGGGGCTGCTCGGCTGCTGGGAGGGTTGAGTTAGTAAGAATTGCGCCTTCAGTGACTAAACGGATGATCATAGAAAGACTCGAAAACTTGTACATTACGATTTGAGAGGCATTATAATATTCGGTTCGACTTTTACAAATCGTCTCGAACCTTTCCTAACCGTTGATTGGAATGAAATGGTATAAACTATGATGCGGGAGATTATAATGTATAAATTATCTTTAATTTATGATCGGAAATTTCTTTCTTGTAAACATAGCCTCACGTGACTCTATCTCATTTTATCTTTATTAATATTTGATTATATATTTTACAATATAATTATAGGAGATTGTCAGCTCCCCTCTATTAATATCGAAATATATCACTTATTTCTTATTATTTTCATAATATCTAATAATCCCGAGTACCGGAACTTTATAGTACTTTTATTTATTTTTAAATATATTTTTATTCATATTAATTATAAATTAAATAATTTATATAAATTAAAATTAAAATAAAACGATTTAAATGCTAAAAATAAAAAATATAAGTTTAAGTGTAAATAAAAAATTAATAATATAATATTTTTCTTATGCTTTTTATTATTTTAATTTTTTTATAAAAATGATTATTTTATTGTTTCTAAAATAAAATATCAAACAAATAACATACTTACTCCCTCTTTCCCTTTTTTCTATTAAGTGAGATTTTAGATATTATAAAAATAATAAAAAATAAATAATATATATTAATTTCATAAGAAAGAGAAACCATCAATCTCCTTATAATTGTTCTTTTTGGTGAAGATGACAACTTCAAGTCATATAATTATACTATTACAGCATTATTGAGGCAATCGGTTACTTAAGCAATTAAATGTGACGGAGTAACAATTGTTGAAGCAATCATGCTTACTTTTTATTTATTTATTTATTCATAGTAAATGGAGGATATTCTATATTATATATAGTTTGGGTCATAACGAAAAAGAGTTGTGTGTGTGTTTGCATGTGTGTACATATATATATATATATTGTTTTTGCTAACACCTATCGACTTTGACTACGAATTTTATGTACTTATTGTCTAATAACTTGACTCGGAAATTTGTTTAAACGATCAACACCGCTCGGAAAATTGTTTAAATGGCGGACGTCCAGGGATTCCTTGCAATGTCACTCACTACTTTCCATATGCCAATGGGGATGTCCTTCTAGCAGCTGCTTTCTTCGACTTTTTACAGTTATCTCATCTCTTGCTTAAATTCCTTCTCATGCCAATTTTTCCTAATTCAAGATAATTTCAAAATCAGTGGTATTCAACCAACTACCGAAACGGGCCAAAACTGACGAGGACGCATTAAATTTACTTTAACATACCAATTTTTATATTAATTTGGACACTCTATGTATATATATATATATACATGTCACTATCAGTCGATGATAAGTCTTATGTCATTTCTCGCATTCGCTCACTCAGCTTCCCGTTCCTAATTGAAATTGGAATCAGAGGACAACCACTTACCATAATAACAGTCAAAAGGACACCAACTTCCCCTTCATAAACGTGTACCACGAAACTGAACAGAAAGACAATGAGCTCATGCTTGTTTGACTAAGTTGTCAACCACCCTGTGGCCCTGACTGCCGCAACCGTGACTTACAGACTTTAAAGGCGCCCGTTTAAAATACAATCTCCCAACAAAAAGTTCAGTTGGATAATCACTGCCAAACATTCAGTCTCCTACCTTTGTGATGTGCCGGGCTGTCAATTTCTACTTGGGCTGGGATTCTCATGACAAAGCCACCAATCAAAATCTAGCGTCCTAAAACAAAAAACATGCATTTCAACTTGTTACTAAATGACAGACATGAAAGGCAACACGGCAGGCTTCAGCCTCTTCCTTCCGCAAATCGACTGCCTCTATTTCACCACTTGTTTGAGATTTGTAGATCAGCATGCCAAGACTAACAACAAAACTTACCTACCTAATCTGTTAAAATTAAAGAGCAACAAAACACTTCCAATCCTAAGCTCCATCTATGAAAAAGCACAAGAACATTACTATTGTTAAAAGCATCTACTATGAACAGTCATAGGCATCCAAGCACATTGGGCTATGTCACTTTGCCTCATCCCCATCCCCACCATGCCCACCAGCCGAACTGCCCTGGCCATCAGCACCAGTCCCAGCCTCAGAAGCATCTTGCTTATTTCCACCACGCATGTCACTTGGGCCTGATGCTGAAGGGGGCCCTCCACTGTTGCCACCTCCAAGAGAGCTTTCAGCATGCATGGGATGCATGCCATTGTTAGCAGCACCTGGTCTCATTCCCATTTGTGCTTGCATGGCTTGATGTTGGTGTAGCTGCTGTTGAGGATCCTGTAGTTGATGAGGGTTATTGAATTGCAATGGCATCTTTTGGGGGAAGATTCCTTGTTGCTGAGCCATTGCTGCTGCCGGAGGATGTTGCATGTAATACCCACTAGCTTGCATTGCAGGATGCGGGGCCATCTACAAATGTTAAATGCAAAAGTGAGTAAAAGGTTTCAAGGTGGATGAATTCACAAAAGAGCAGTCAAATTCCTTGCCCACCTGTGGAGGCATTGTTGGTGCTTGCGGTTGTGCATCAGCAATTGCAGCTAAATACATTAAATTCTTTTGAAGCTGAGCTTGATAGCTGAATGAACAAATTTTTACAAGTACACAATATTGATGGCAATTGGCAAGCACATAACCCAGTAAATGAGCATGATTAGATAAGGACAGATGTTTTATTATAACAATAAAGAACAATCCCAATCAGCAAATTCCTTCAAACTTTTT
Source organism: Aegle marmelos (assembly GCA_030449875.1). NCBI lineage: Eukaryota > Viridiplantae > Streptophyta > Magnoliopsida > Sapindales > Rutaceae > Aegle > Aegle marmelos. The sequence goes on from JASUUL010000115.1 coordinate 3,347,398, forward strand.
AGCAGAAGAAAATCATTATATCTTCGAACAATAAGTGACAACTGACTTCTTTTTGACTTCTTTCATTCATATCTTAAGTTTCATTTATTATAACGATATAATACAACTCCAATCAGCAATTTCTCAAAACTTTTAGCAGAAGAAAATCATTATATCTTTGGACAATAAGCAACCACTGACTTCTTTGTGGCTTCTTTTATTCACATCTTAAGTTTTATCTTTATCCCAGACCCATTATCACTTCATTTTGGCCCCCAATCAACTCATATTGCTTAGAGCCCACAAACAAAATTATATAGCTCCTCAATGAAAAGAAAACACAGAGATGGATAATATCTTTCATCTTTGTATTTTTTTTTTTTTTTTTTTGCAATTGCAAATATAAGAGTTCCAGAACCTAAGTTCTCGTATACATCATTCACCCTCTTTGAAAGGACACTGTTAAAGCTAACTTCAACGAATGACCAATAGGAAGAGCTGAAAATAAACATGAGATTAGACTCCTGACACCTTTCCCCATAATTCACAGCATCAGTAACTATATGATGTCAATCATTTAAAATATAGACTTCAAATGAAAGGAGCAAGTGGGATATTACACAGGCAAAAGATTGAGCAGCATTTAAACTAATTGTTAAGTACACAAATACTGGATCAAATACAGAAACAATATTTACCATAGGTCCAGCATTAACATGCAACAATTTATAAATTTTATGATTTCCAGGTGATCATGCATTCATCTCAATTTTGTTGTGCGCACCACTAGAAGGAAAAAAAAAAAATTCTGATGGCTTGACAGAATTGGAAATCAAAGTACACACATGGTTGATAAAAAAATAGCAATCCGGGAAGAGAGAGAGAGAGAGAGAGAGGGAGAGAGAGAGTTGATAAGCGACGTACTGGGCGCATTCTGTAAGCTTTCCGAGATTTTGATTGTCCAAAATTGCCAAAATCAACTTTTTGTTCTCATCAAGGTACTGCATAAAGCATTGAAAAAAGTATGAATTAAACCTCTAAGATGAGGTTGTAAAAAGGTAATGCTGGCAAAAAGTGAAACTGCAGCAATAGATCTTAGATGAAAAATGGGGACAGACTTTCAAACTTTTTTGAAAATTATGGAAAACAGCGAAGGACACAAAATCAAAGATATAAACTTCATTCCAAGAACCAGCTGATGAGCTATTCCATTACCATAATTTGAAAATATCCCTAGAAGGCTTTCAAAAGTCATCTCAACTATTCCCCCAACATGGGTATCCAAGGAAGGCTTTGTTCTTCAGAAAAGAAGCATCACACTCTCAGAATAAATCTGCTAGCTTAGACGAAATTTGACAGCTACAAGAAAACAGATTGCATCCACATGTGTCAAACAACCACAGTTACATGCAACCCTTAAGACCTTCTAGTTCTACATTTGCAATGCTACCAGAAATCTGCCAACACTGCAATGCATTGATGAATGCACAGATGACAGATACTGCGGTGGGTCTTTGTGGTTAAGTCATCCGGATCTACAAACATAAACACCATGTATCATCATTATTCCCATCGGGTAAAATCCATTTCTAAGGAACAAGCTTTGATTTTAAAGAAACACGAGAGAAATTTCTTTTCTTCATTTCTCTCATTTTCCAAATGCGATGCGGTAGGCAGGATAAGACCTATTCACAGGATCACAATTGGATATATACAAAATCATGCACATGATACACCACCACGTGTTTATTGCAGATTGAGTTGCCTCTGACAATAAAATCACATGAGGCCCACCTGCCCATGCAGGAATCATCCTTGAAGACCTTTAACAACATAGTCCATATCACCAGATGCAGCTGTAACAGCTGCCAAACAGATTTTGGAGGCTGCCCATACTTCTAAATTTGTGACGTTAGTGGACAGAAAGGTATTATATTGGAAAATCACACACCCGCAGGGTGAAAAAAAAGCAAACAAGTGCAAATACATTTATTGTGTTCTTTATCCCATACTAAATACTACCATTCATCACTAGACACCATCCTATATGATATGGCACACATAAGTACACGACAAAAGGGAATATACCAATAAAAGCCAGGACACATAAAATTAAACACTCTATGACAAGATTAACTACATTCCTTCTTTCAAGAATAGTATGCTAAATAGTTGGTTGTCCAGACCAATCAGTCGCTGAAATCATAATATCTTTAAATTGATCCCCCAAATCTTCCAATTTCAATTTTTTTTCTTTTTCCCTTTTTCAACTCACCATCAGCACAGCCAAATTCAGATAAGTCAATAACAAAATATTATATGCAGAGAAGAATTGGTTCTTCTATACTCAAACCACTAATAACTTACCAAGTTTATAAAAGTTTGTTTGATTTCAATATTTACCACTAAATTAGCTTGACAAAATTGGCTAAGCAACAAGTTTCAGAGCACCCACTTCCTTTAATAAAGAGTCATGTTTAGCAATACTATCAATTCAACCAAACCACCAAAAGCAACTCCTCCAGCTCAATAATATCACACGCGAGATACATGTGTATTTTGAGAGAAACAAATAAATAAGCAAAGAAACAAGAGATTATACCTTTTGAATCTGCTCTGTGGTGATGTTAGTGGGTGGAAATGAAGGCATAACAGGGATCATTTGCGGTGGCTGCTGCATCTTGTAACAAAAACCCTAACCCTAAACACAGCGGTAAAATAGAAAAAAAAAAAAGAAAGAAATAAAGGAAACACCATTAAACTTCCCCGAATCAATAAAACCCTAAAACAGACAGAAGATGAGACAAGCACGAGAGAGAGAGGGAGTACCTGTAATTAAGCGAAGAACGGAAAGAGATCCTTTAGATGTCTACGAGGTCTTCTGGAATTTAAAACAAATTTTATAAAGTAATCTCACCGAAACGTTTTAAAAAAAAAAAAAACACAATGCTAGATTTGGTCTGTCCCTGCCCCTTAAAGACAAAACTCGCGATGCTTTAATTTAACACCCCCTAGCTTTGCTGTTTATTTGTTTTGCACACGGATGCAGTGTGGTGATGTGTCAGTCAGTCGCTGTTCGGTCTTCCTGCCTGGGCTTCTTGGGCTTTACACGGGCGTTTGACAGCTTGCTTGCTGTACGAAATCCTCCAGATGCTTATGAATGTAGTTTCGTTACAAGAGCCTTCAACTGAGTTCAAGCTGTTCAGCTGTACTGTGTGCACATCATTTGTCATGGAAATTTTTTATTTTGTTTAAAAGAATAAAATTTATAAACGATAAATATAATATTAATGCACATGTTACACTGTCAGTTCCCTGTTGTTTCAAAAAATAAAATAAATCTTTGATTGTTGGTTTAGATAGCTATAAGATGATAAATTAAATTAAGTTTCAATCACTTTTAATTATTTTTGTTATTCGAAACAATATATATATATATATATATATATATATATATATATAAAGACAAATATAAGACATGTAACTCCTAACTTACAATGGTACGTAACAGTAATGAATTTCATTTTTTTAAATTTTTATAATTTATAATTTTGTTAGTTCAAATTAAGAAAATAACTTTCTTTTATAATGGGAATATTTAGATGATTCTTATTTTATATGGTCGTCAATATATTTAATAATTCGTATATGATAAACCCTAAGTCCCCTAACGATAATTTGTTACAAGATACTAAATTAGTAATATCTTGAATTATTGAACAAAATCTGGGCGTAAATGTTCAATGATTATAATCCTAATAGGGACACTATTCGGAAATGGAATTATTGGGTTATACAAACGTAGGATTATTTTATAATAGTGGATGCTCCATTTTAAGGCGTTGGAAGAGAGTCGCATAAAATCTCAATAAAACGTTTCCAATGGATGTAGAAGAGATTGTCTTATGAGAGAGAAGTGGAGTTTTGAGAAAATTTTATAATTATTTAGTTGTTTTTCTAAGTTATAATTAATCGTTGTTGAATCCTCGTATATCTTTTAATCTGAGCTATTGACCTTTTTGCTTGAGTGTTAGGATAAAATCAGCTGAGCTGTCTTAGGAATTGTCATTTATTATAAAATCATTTATGGAATAAAAAATAACTCTAGGATTAGCGGAATTGTTACTAGGATTTCTTTGTGATACTTTCTGTGCTTTCACAGAGCCGATCGTGATGTTATTGTGGTACTTAAATTTAAGTGTTTTAATTTTAATTACTCATTTAATTTGATTGATAAATAAATAAATAAAAAAGGTAACACGTAACTTTCATTGTAGGTAAATGTAATTTTTTAATTTTAAATCAATAAAAATTAGTTTTTAGGTTTTATCATCAAATAAGCAAAATTAAATGAAAATTATTTTTGAAGACATTTTGCTCCCCTCAATTGGGAAGTAGATAAAATATTCTAGGTCATTACTTTTGCCCTCTTTGGGTAGTATTTTTGTACGGTCAGATGCTATGTTGTTCCATATCATATATAGCACCAAAAAAAGGGTACTGTATAAATGTAATTAAATGTAATACTGTTTCCTAGCATTTTTAGAATGCCATGTTATTAAAACTTTTTTTTTTTTTTTGGGAATACAGTTATTAAAGCCCTTGTTACGAGCAACTGCTGGTGTTCGTTTAAACGTTTGAGCGGTAATAAAGTGGATCCGAGTCCAAGTGTGTTCTGTTCCCGGTACAAGCTAACCTCGAGCTGTACCCTAATTTCGCCCAATAATCTCTTCTGAATTAAAATTACCGGGAAACATCAATTCCGGCCAAGAAAAAGGAGTAAGTAAAACCTGGCTTCGGATATCTGGAAACGCCTATTCCCACCGCGATCCAGAAGATACCAACCAATCATCCCCCAAATCAACTTAGGCATGGACATAAACCTTTTCAAGCTCTGTTCCGGCCTCAAAGTGCTCGGCTACTTTATGATCCTGCTAGTGGCCGCAATTATCGCCGTATCGTACTACGCCGTCGTTGTACTTACCTGCGGCCCACAGTTACTTCGCGGCGGAGTCCACTCTTTTTTTGGCTTCTCAATAATTATTCTATTCCATATTCTGGTAATACTCCTTACTAGTGCATTACTTTATCTTTATTTTATTTATCTGTTTATTTATTTATTTATTATTATTATTTAGTGGGTGGGACGGAGGAATTATATAAAGTAAATTAAACCGAATTTCTGGTGTTTGTAGCTTGTAATGTTGATATGGAGCTATGTTATGGTAGTGTTTTGGGACCCTGGTTCCGTGCCTGAAAATTGGAGGTCAGTTTCAGTATCATCATCATCATCATCGGGAGTGAATTTAGAGGCTGGTACTTCTTCGCGGTCGTTGGATAACGGGGGACCGGATGCACTCGATCCTTCACGGTTGGTAGGCTTCTGTGATCGATGCCAAAATGGGAAGCCTCCCCGTTGCCATCATTGTTCTGTTTGTAAGCACGTTATGATACTTTGTTTTTGGAAGTTAATTAACATGCATCTTTGGTAGCAAATTAGTTAATTCAATCTCTCTATTTACCAAGTTTACCTTCTAACACTATCTTTTTGGTCATTAATCCTGTCTGAATGAATCAGTCTTCCTTTTCTCCCCATGTTTAGACACCGTTCACATTGTTGGAAAATTGCCGGCATACTACTATGGGAGAGTACTGGCATACATGGGATGTTATTGCATTCTGAAATCGATTTTACAAAATGTGGTAGTTCTATGTGTTGTTTATTTCCTGCAGGTCAAAGATGTGTTCTTAAGATGGATCACCACTGTGTTTGGGTGGTGAATTGCGTTGGAGCACGCAACTACAAGTCTTTTCTTCTTTTCTTAGTATGGCCACGATTTCTTTTCTCTATATATCTAGTGAGTGTGTGGGGCTGACTGGTGTTTAACTTTTTCCCTTCTTTTGTCACTTGGCTCTAAGCTGTATACATTTCTGGAGACAACAATGGATACTCTGGTGTTGCTGCCCAGTTTTATCAAGTTGTTTGGCAAAGCAAAGAACCATTCTTCCTCTCCTGCCAGTCTAGCTATCGTTTTTCTAGCTTTTGGTAAGTTGTTCCTGCGAATCAATTAATTATGTATCCACCGTTTAGATCTGCACAACTGTTTCTTTGTTTCTTACAAATCCTAACGTCATAATGCAGTTATTAATTTGGCTTTTGCTTTGAGTCTTCTTTGTTTCATTGTCATGCATGCGTCGCTTGTATCAAGCAACACGACATCAATCGAGGTAATTGGCACGATAGCCACTTTCATGTATTTATGTCTGTGAGTTTTCCTTTGTAAACTTGTTCGTGTTGATTTCAAACCTGATGGCATAGATGACACAACTTTCTAGTAATTTCATAGTCACTGCCATCTCCGTTGTCTTGAATTTGACATTCAAATGTGACAATACTGACTAGTTAACAAGCGTAGACCAATGACCTCATTTGATTATTGCATATTACCTCCAGAAAACTATGTTGCAGGTTTATGAGAAGAAAAGCACGGTCAGATGGAAGTACGACTTAGGCAGGAAGAAGAATTTTGAGCAGGTGATAACTTCTGGGCAGATATCTTTACTTTGTTTCTGCATTTTGAACACCACGTTATGGCACTTGCATTTGAAAATTAGTGTCTTGTAAATATATCTTATGGCTCACTTGGGTTGGGACATGTATTTTCAGGTTATATATTTTCCTGATATTCTGAAATAATGAACAGACTAGGCCACTTATGTATTTATCTACAATAAAACTATAGGTTTACCCTGGTTAACTGCATCTATGGCTACAAGAATTGCCAAATGAACAGAGAAGTTATAGTTAATATTGAATTTCATGGCCATCATTTGAAAAATATGCGATATGGTGAAAACATAAATCCTTGGATGCAATAAATCTTATTTTATAGTGGCAAGTTGAAGACATCCTTCCAAGAACACCAAAGTAATCTGGGCTCTTATGTTGTCATTTTTCCTCCTCTGTTGAAGGTTTTTGGTACAAACAAGGCATTATGGTTCTTTCCATTATTCTCAAAAGAGGATTTGGACAGCATACCGGCACTTCATGGTGTAGATTTCCCAACATGTTAGGATGTTTAGGCTCCAGTCTTCTCCAGGTTATTGCTGTTAGATTTGCTGTAGATGGTGGTGTATCATATTGTATTCTTTTTTTATTGTGTTTTAAGCATAGAATATGCAAAAGGTGTTGATTTGAAACTTTATTTTTGTTTATCTTTCATCAGAAGGCGTAAACATTGAAGTCTTTACCTATAAATATGTTTAACATCGCAGCATGGAATTCAGAGGGGTCTTCCTAATTAGTAGGAGCCAACAATGTTTGATTGTCCACTATGAATTGTTGGGTTAATGGATGAAATTTAACCTTTTCGTGAAATTGACCTGGCTTCTTGTTCTGTTGTGCTATTGCTGGGTTGTATGGTAGTTCATTTTCTTTTTCTCCTTCAATATAGAAAAATTCCCCATCATTAATGATTTCGATCTGATTATGCAACCGTATATTTTTGGGAAATCAGTTCATTTACAAATTGTGTGGGATAACACTATTGGCGCCACATTGATGTGTGCATGTTTTAATTTGAATAGATGAACTCAATTTGGGATAATAAAACAATATTGGGTTTATTTGAGGTCGGGGTGCTGTGATGACGGATGAGATTGGAGCCGGCAGCTTTAAGTGTAGCTGTTTTTAGCTGCAACAGATAAGTCTGCTTCCCCGCTTGCAGAAGATGGATTCATTTATAAATCCGGTATAATTTGACGAGCTCCATTTTTAAGTTTAATTAATCAATAACATGATAATTTTAAAATGGTGGAAACTGAAGGCAAGCCAGCTTACAACATAGGAATTGGCCTAACTTTTCAAATTTAATTAATTAGTAACACGATAATTTGTCGATTAGTTTTGCTTTAGCCTCTGTGCGTGTGGGGTGCAGGTATTGCGTAATATGAAATCGCCAAAGACGTTGTTGTGGAAATAAGATTGCACATGATGGTAGGTGAAAGCTTGAGGAATCAGTTCATCTATTAGATTAATTACAGGCACTATCAGTATATTAAACTATTATTATTCATTTATGTGGATATCAATCAACTACTGGTGCAGATGCAGCCAACGTTATTGGACGCCAATATTCTTTCTCGCGATTAACTCCCTCACCTTTTATCATAAACTCGATTCCTACATACACCCTTCCCCACGTCATTATATTCATAAGTAAAATATTAAAGATACCAATTAGTACGTCAAGGGCATCAATCATGCTTTCCAGTTTTAAATTACAAAACTACTTAAAAAACACCCAGCTGTGTCTTTTATTAGTGTGTATATATATTTTATTATGAAAATTTAAAGTGAAGAAAAGTCCAAAAAATATATCAACCGGACATTTTATGTATTTTAAGTTTTAAACTTCTTAAATTTCACTCTTTTAAAGCTTTCTTACACTTTAAAATCTTGGATAAAATCGAGACTATATATATATATAGAGTCATTCTTTAGTGCAATAGTTCTTTTTTTTTATGCAGACACATTTTAAAACTATAAAATTTTATATTTTATTTAGAATTTAACTCTCATAAACCACATGAGAGTTAAAAATATATCTACATTAATAAAAATATAGACATCTACATCTGACAACTTACACATTATAACCAGCATATTTCAACTAGCATGATTCATATTGTAATATTGCAGGTAGCATATTGTAATAGAGTTCATGATTCATATTGTAACTAGCATGAATAAATGGATGAGAGAACTTATATCACATCTAATATTGTACAAATCAAATTTCTTAATTTGATTATATAAGCAAATAATCACACTTACTGACGTCCAGTAACTTCTTAATTTTATCATCTCTCCGGGTCATGAACGGATGCGTGCTCACCAAATGAACGAACTGACTGATGACTCATCGCTCTTCTCACATGCTCCTCATCTATCGTACAGAGCTCAGAAATGAAAACGGCAAACCAAACAACGACAGGAGTAAGAAATAGAATAAGACCTAAAGGCACCATCCATAACTGACGATATGTTGGATGGTATTCGTACTCCCAAAACCCTAAAATTAGGCCTCCTGTCATGCTTACCAAGAATGACCACAAACAAGTTATGTATGTCTTCGCAGCTTTCTCAGCCTCCTGCTGCTTTGCTACATCTCTCTTTTCTTTGTATATTCCCATATCAAAAGAAATTATTTAACCAAAAACAACCCTTGTGTTTTAGCCTGAAAACACCAAAATTAAGTTAACATTAACAAAACTTGATAATACATACCTATATGAAAGTTAGTGGGAACAATAATGATCTTGATCTATATATAAAGAAATACCTAATAAGCTTTGATAGATATGTAGAAGAGATGAATCAGATTTGTAGACTGTCCGGGTTATAGCAGCAAGCGTTGAGCTGGGTGCTAAGAGGGCAAGAGACCCATGGCTCATGCCTTAAAAGGAGAGGGGCGAAAAAACAAAAAGGAATTTGCTACTGAGGCAAGTAATGACTGATTGAGCTAACCATCTGGCGTGCCTTTTTATCTAAGGTGTTATTTGTTAAAAGTAAACGATTACGTCAAAGGTTTTAAACACTATTTTTTGTTGCTTTGATGCAGCTATCTTGGGCAGATTCGATTTGTTTTTCAATGTGGGTCTGTCCTATGGTTTATTTGACAAGTGGCTTGTTTGATTTAAGGAAATAATAATTAAAGTCGTGTTCACAAAATTTTAGAAACAAAAATGGAATAATCTTGCTCGGAACCAAATTAATGAAATTGTTTAATTGGAAACAGAAAGTTCTTGTGGGCTTATATATATGTATACACACGCACACGCCCACACGTATGTATATATTATTAAAGTTGAATTTTGTTCATTCAATATTGGAAGGCACAATTATTAGATTGCGTAGCACTCCTTTCAACTAAATAAACCAGAACAGGAAGTGCACAAAACAAAGAAATTTGTCAACGGGAATTAACACGTTATCGTCGTTGTATCTGCTTTTGCAAAGTATTATTATACGTCAAATGGGGATGAGTTCAAGGAATATGGTTTCGAAAGTCATTTTCCAAAAATCATTTTACACACAGTATTGTTTTATTAGCTAAATATTGAATAAATACTCGTTTAATATCTAAATTTTGACTTAAATATCGGTCTTATCATTATATTTAAAAAAAAATACCTTAAAAACATTTTTGCAGTCAAATATATAACATTCTTACCCATACTTTGTCTTTTGTTTTGCAATTATATGCTTACAACGGAATTCTTGACATGAATTTATTTATAAAAAAAATTAATTAGTGAATTAACCAATAATTATAAGTATCAAAGAAAATATCAATAATAAAGAACAATATTTTTTGTACCTATGCAAAATCTTATTAATAATTATTTATAAATAAATTAATATTAGCCAGCTTAAAACTATATTTAATGTCTTTATAACAATCTTACCAATAATTATTTTATAGAAAATTAATTTACCAAATTAATCCTAAACGTAAAATAATAATATGAGTTTGTGTAGATTTTTATGATACTTTTAAGGTTAATTTGATAAATTATCAAATTTTTTTATTAATATCCCAAAGAATATTGTCTACAGAAGTATTATCATAGAAATGAATAAAAAGTAAAGGTTGGAATGTACCATATGTGATAACAGCTTAGCAAGGGTCTCTTAAGGAAATTTTTTTTAATATAGAGACTAAATAAATAATTAATTTAAAATATAAAAATTAAATAATTATTTATCCATAAATATTTCTATCTGACAGTTGAGTGAGAGTGACCAAATTCTTCTCGATGCAGGCTGTATTTCACGCATAACATAATCTAGATATTAATACTGTAAACTGAAAAGATAGACAGTTGCCATCCACTGTCCACGAAGAGGTTGTTACTGGACAGCTGCCACTGGGATAGTTATGATCTATAATAAATGTTCGGATTTGGTAAAAACACGTGGCTTTTTCTATTGGCCCTAACTCTTTCAGTTTCAGGGGGATACGCAAATGGGCCAATGGGTTTATTTAACTTGGAACCGATCCAATGCAACTTTCCCCTACTTTATAAATAAAAACATATACCATTAACAATTGGGTAATATTACAGTATTCAACATTTTGTGTTTTGCCAATAAAGCAACTAATGGCGAGTCAAAAGATAAAGCAACCTGGAGTGTCACATAAGATAACTTGAGGGTTAATTAAATATTAGACGTTTTTGGGAAAGAATAAGGGTGTTTAAAATTTAATTTAATATATTTAATTAGTTAGATTTATAAAAATTTGATTTGTAAATTAGATATGAATTCACTTCTTTAAATTCATAAAAATTGGTGAATTTATAAAAAATAAAAATTTTCATTTTATTAGTCTAAAGGGCTACATGTAATATAATTTTGATGATAACAAACATGTGTCTTAATTATTTTAATAAATAATATATTTTATATTTTCACTGAGTTCCTTAAGAATAGTATTTATATAAGTGAATCATGTAAAATCAAGTTTAAGACACTCAACAGATAACGGCTCGATAAAAAATGAAATTTGAAACTCAACGAACTCAATATTACAAAAATTCTTGTAAAACTGGTATGATTTAATTTATGTGTGATTTTACATTTGTGAGGCTCAAGTTTTTAATTAATTGATAATTATTTTTCATTAATTTAAAGTTGTATGAATATAAATCAAGTATTTCATACAAATTAATTAATTTTCAAAATGAAAAAGTTTTGTGACCTTTGATTTTAATGAGCATTGTTTTAAATATAAATTTGGGTTTATTTGTAAAATCATAAATATTTTTAGTTATATTATAACTTTAAAAAGTTATGAAAATAAAAAGTATTATTTAAAAATTCTGAAATTATATTTAATTACAAAATGTTATGACTTGTTGGGCAATAGTAAAATAATATAAAGTTTTGGATAAAAATTATAATGTGAGTGAACAGTTATACTATAGTATTTGACTATTTCAAAAATTAGACATGTTTATAAAGTTTTATGAGTTTTTAAGCCATAATATAATTATGAGAAGTTATGAGAAAAATTATTATTTTATGAACAATATTCAGAAGATATTCACTATAAAGAATGACTAACTCGTCGAATATGAGACTAAATTGTTTGACACCTGGAATTTTTTTATATACTATTTTTTTTAGTCAAAATTATATAAACTCAAATCAAACTCATTTCTAATATTTTGAACAACCAAAAACAAATTTATACATTATTGATTGAGCTTCTAACTCACAAATCATCATAAATTGAATTATTGTTATACTATAATTTGTTCATTCACTATTTAAAAGAGTTTTCTCATTGTAAATTTTAATTTTGTATCAAATTTGTGGATGTATAAATGTGCAAAACACTTGGGTTAAGGGTTAGAGGAATAATTCCTGAATTATAAAGATTCATTGATATCTTAAAGTCAATTGTAACGAATTTAAAGTCTTAAGAGGCTTGGATAGTGAAATCCTTGAATTTGATTGGTTTGAAAGCGCGAACGTAGACGGAAATTACTGAGCTATGTAAAAACTATTGTATTTGTTTTATCTTCTCTTACTCTCTTATTATTATACTTTTTCAAACTTATTGTTTATAATTTGGTTAGGGAAATAGATTAAATTATTATGTGGTTTGTTTTGATTAAATTAAAAAAAAACTCAATTCACCCCCCTCTTGGGTTACATAACTAGTATTTCATATTTAAATAAAAATATAACTTATAAATAAGCCATTAGTATTTACTAGTAAATAAATAGGTTAAAATATGTTACATTAACACTATTTATATCTTCTAGAATAATAATATAAAATAAAAATAATTAAATAAACAAATATAGCTTCCTAAATGATTAATTTTCATATATTGATCTAAACAAATGTTTTCTTTTTGGCATGTTATATTTTGAAACTCTAAATGTATTTTCTAGGTTTATTTAAATAATTAATTTATTTAAATATTATATAATTTGTACTTTGATGGATAACAAAATTATTTTTATATTAATTTTTTATTTAATTAATTCACTGATTAGACATAATTAAATATTTTTAATCCATAAATCCATCTGAAAAATGATAAATTTAATAAATATTGAGTTAAATTTACAATCTGTAAATGTATAAATTAGATTTAGAATGAATTTTATCAATTAATAAATTGGATTGAATTAAAAATTATTATTCACAAAATTATGAATCAAATATATATTGACGTATAATTTGCAAAATCTGATCTGATCTCCCAAACACCCGTAGGTCAGGGTATTTTCTGAATATATTTGTTTTATATATTCTCTTTTAGGATCACCACCCCCCCGGGCCCCCCAAACCCCCACAAAAATACAAAAAACAAATTAATAATTGAGATGCTTATTGCCGGTCAAAATCCATAAAACCGGCCGAATAAAGAAAAGCCCAGAACAAACTCGTTCCATAAAGTGAGCCCAATTAAAACAGGCCACACAGTCGCTTACGATGAGCCAGACTAGTGAAAGCTGCAGGCTCGTTCATGAAAAATCTTCCCGGTGGAGAATGCGTGGATGACGTTCTATTGCCACTCCACCTCGGAAAGTAACAGGATAAGGGACGTGATTGTCAATTCAATAAATAGGAAGGTGCGGAGGAAGCTAATTTCTCAAGCGTAAGACGATGACGATTTTTATTTTTGGACGTTATCAATTATTGAAGAATATTTCAGGGTGCGTGATTCATTTTCATTCACTGATTCACTGAACTCATCTGTTATTATTATATAGAATAGAGGTCAGTACCTCAAATTACCTAAATAGCCTTTTCTTTGTTTATAAGCTCCCCAATCTAACCTCCTCGATTAGACTGAGAGTGATCGCGCATGCATACGATGGTTAGTGCACCCATCTTGTTGCGCCAATACTTTCAATTATTTTTGTGGTGTAGATTTTTTTTTTTTTTTAAATTCCATAGAACAATGGCTGGTTTAACAGAAAATAAGCAGATAAGTATGGCGAATAGTAATTTACTTGTTATGATTTTATTTTCTGGTCCAAATAATTAAATATATCCTCACTACATTTGTGTGTTTGTACCATTAACAATATGAATTAATGGGAAACAAGACAACAGAGATATCCTCGTAACTAATTACCCGAGGGCAGGCTGGCCGGTTGGCTATGTGTAGTACTGGGTCAGTTTGGTAATTTGAGGACTCAGGATGTGGTGTTACCAAAAATTTTTAAATAAGGCAAAATCATAAATCAATCAGACTAGACGCGCAAAATACACGGCCCTGCATGATTGCGTTAGAGAGCGCAGGCTGGGACCCGAAAATCCTTTGTAGGACCCACTTCCCCATCCCATTTACCAGGCGTTGGATTTAGAACACCATAAAAATTTATATATTCATTCTGTATAAGACGTAAGGAGGCAACCAACTGCGCCTCCTTCAAATCTTCATTCAGATCAACAATTTCAGGCAACAGAGAAATAAAGTTAGTCTTATTTGTGCATCAATAACTACACACAGCAGACACAAGGAGACAGCAGTGGTGTGGGATTGAGTGCTATACATCGGGCGCTGGGGGTTGAGAAAATGAGCGTGAAGGTACCGGCGTCGAGGACGCGTGTAGGGAAGTACGAATTGGGAAGAACCCTTGGCGAGGGTAGCTTTGCCAAGGTCAAGTTTGCAAAGAATGTTGAGACCGGAGATTTCGTCGCCATTAAAATTGTTGATCGCGATCAAGTCCTTCGTCACAAGATGGTCGAACAGGTACCATGTTTCAGTTACACGTAAATCAACATGCATATGTAAAATATATAAGTTCATGCATATAATATAATATGCGTTTACGGCTTCGTAGTTACTGGCTAGAATAGTTTGGTTTTGTTCATTTTTATTGAAATTAATTGAATGACTATTTACTCTAAGTTTTATGCTACCCGGAAACGGGGCGCACGAGGACGCAGAGCAAAGATTCATTCTTGTTTTAGTTATTGCTGATATATACTATTAAAAGTATATCATATGTTTTTGTCGGCAGATAAAACGTGAAATATCAACAATGAAGCTGATCAAACATCCGAATGTCATTAAAATTATTGAGGTAGCGGAGAATAATCTCTTGAATTTTTCTTTTTTACTTTTGTTAAAGGTATCCCATTATTTGTTCTGTCTTGTATTACTTGTGTACAGTTTTCTATTCTTGTTAATTTTATAAAGATGATTATTTCATGTGCTTATATTTAAGCGAGTGATTTTACATTTAAACTTTTGAATCAGTAACTCATAATGGAATTTGAGTTAGCAAATATGTGCATGTGGCTTATGCCTTATGGACTGATTTACAGGTAATGGCTAGCAAAACAAAGATATACATTGTTCTCGAGTTCATTGACGGCGGCGAGCTCTTCGATAAAATTGTAAGACATTGATCTTCAGGAGCTACACGGAATTCACAGTAGTTTTATACATACAATTTTTTTTTTCAGTAGTATGTTTCGTGCGGGTGAATCAGCTATTTACATATTCCCATTCCTTTAATGTACTGTATAATTTTCTAGGCCAAGCATGGAAGATTGAAAGAGGACGAAGCCAGAAGATACTTCCAGCAGCTCATTAATGCAGTGGACTATTGTCATAGCAGAGGGGTGTTCCATAGAGATTTGAAGGTTTACCAAATTTCATTTCCTTACTTTTTATCTAATAATACTGTCGAGGGACGTGTTCTTATTTTCTAGAGTTTCTGAAAATAGTGAACCTGAACTCTGATTCGTAATTTCACATGTTATTCACTTGTTTGCAGCCAGAGAATCTTCTCCTAGACTCATATGGTGTTCTTAAAATTTCAGATTTTGGTTTGAGTGCCTTTTCTCAACAAGTACGGGTAAGTAATCACACCTACAAAGAATGCCCAGTAATTTTACCACACCTGGAAGTTATACTGTACTGGCATCGGATAGCTCTAGTAATCATTTATATGGGGATGTCTTATTCCTGTTTCAAAAAAATGTCTGATTTAGTCGACTAAAATTGGGAGAACCCATTCGAGCTATGCATACAATGAAGACGGAGCCTTAGCTCACTAAATCTTCTTGTTTTAGGAGGATGGACTGCTCCACACTGCTTGTGGTACGCCAAATTATGTTGCTCCTGAGGTATCTATCAGTAATTTTATGGAGATAGGAGATTGCAACATTACAGCTATTTGTATTCGTTCTAAGTGACATTTTCCTTTTTCTGATCAGGTGCTTAATGACAAGGGATATGACGGTAGAGCATCTGATGTTTGGTCCTGCGGGGTTATTCTCTTTGTACTTATGGCTGGATTCTTGCCTTTTGATGAGTCGAGTCTTATGGCCTTGTACAGAAAAGTAAGTACATTCCTCTTCCTTTCTGTGTGTGGTGAGAGTTGAAAAAAATGCACTAATGGATATCCGTACACTTTCCAGATTTGCAGAGCTGATTTCTCTTGTCCGTCATGGTTTTCATCTGGTGCCAAGAAACTAATCAAGCGTATTCTCGATCCAAACCCTGATACAGTAAGCTCCAAACCCTGTTTCAAGCTCCATAATTATTTTCTGTATCTCCCTCCTGTCTGCCATTTCGTTGCCCAGGAGTGTGGTTGGATGACGACCATGTGCATTTGACTTATGGATTGGCGTGCTTTAAAATGCACGCATTCCTGTTAACTCGTGACTTATTTTGCTGCAGCGAATGACTATTTCTGAAATGGTAGAGGATGAATGGTTCAAGAAAGGGTACAAACCCCCACAATTTGATAAGGAAGAGGATGTGAATCTAGATGATGTCGATGCTATCTTCAATGACTCGAAGGTAAGAAATTGATCGTATTCGAGTTTGAATTCTTAGAACCAAATAAATTGTTTAAAGACTATTACAAATGGCATTGTATTAAGGTGATTACTTCATTATAAATATTCAATTGCAGCGTATTACTTATCTACTTCACAATGCACACTGTACACTATTAATCTTCCTTGTTGCAGTGTATTAAGGGGACAGTGGTTGTTTATTCAGTTTGTTAGGTGTTAAGATTTGACACGGGAGGTGGACCGTGATCATGATTTTGTGATCTGAAAATTTAGTCAACATGGAAGAAGAAAATTGATAGAAGTTTAGCCTGGGGTTATTTATTCATTTGCATCTTATGACAGGAAAATCTTGTAACTGAGAAGAAAGAGAAACCTGTATCTATGAATGCTTTCGAGCTAATCTCTAGGACCAAGAGCTTCAGCCTTGAAAATTTGTTTGAGAAACAAACGGTACGTATTATTAGATTTATGTTTTTTTTTTTTGGGTTATGATTATTGGTGAAAAAAATTTCAAGTATTACTTATTTGAAACCAATGCGAAGTCCTGGAAGATTATAAAGTACAGATTGCTTTTTTTAGATTTTATATTAACGTAAAGACTTTCATTCATCCCAAAAATCAAAAAAAAAAAAAAACCTCTTATTCCTTTCCCGGCTGATTAAACCTCTCTCATATGTATGGAAATTTTATCTCCAGGGTCTTGTGAAGCGAGAAACTCGTTTTACTTCCCAACGCCCTCCAAATGAAATCATGTCCAAAATTGAGGAAGCTGCAAAGCCTCTTGGATTTAACGTTCGCAAGGGGAACTACAAGGTAAATTAAGTTTATCCATTGTTCTTGGTGCACCTGTTGACTTTCTTTGCTTTGCAATTGGCTGCCACTTGTATAATTCTGTCTTTTCCGAATCTCATTTCTTGATTTATTTGAACCAGATGAAGTTACAAGGTGATAAAAATGGGAGGAAAGGCCAGCTCTCTGTAGCTACTGAGGTACAGAACTATTTGTAAACATTGCCGTTGTAGCACACAGAATATTCTATGATCATATGAAATATTACCATTCCAAGTATCATTCGTGCACGATGATGGTTCAAACTTGGAACTGAAGACAACGGAATTGTGCATTTCAAATTTCATATTCCATGCTGTAACAGATGTCTGTTTAAAGCATGGATAATTGAGACAACACATCATCGTTGTTCATAATATTAAAAATTTCATACCACAAATTTGAATAACGAAATGGCTTGCTAACTTCAGGTGTTTGAGGTGGCTCCGACTTTGCACATTGTGGAGGTTCGCAAAACTGGTGGCGACACATTGGAGTTTCACAAGGCATGTTCCCGTTTTCATCTTAGCCTTTATTTGTTCTTACATCATTTGCATGTTAAGAAAATTAACCATGTACCCCATTCTTTGATCACATTGCAGTTCTACAAAAAATTTTCGTCGGGACTAAAAGATGTCGTCTGGCAAACGGAAGAAAATAAAGAAGAATTAAGGTGGATCTATTTGTATACATCAGTTTCTCCGCATGTGTCCCTTTTTTTAGCACATCTCTTTCGAACACATTGACATTGTATTGAATCTTTAACTCTTTGGTGCAGGGCGTAACAACAACTGCAGATGGATCAATTATTAGTTAATTCTTCTGATTCGTTTTGTTTTCTGTAAGTGACTCTGCGTACACGCGCATTTTCCAGAAATAGGAAATGAATGTTCTTCGTTGCCGCAATGAAGTGGACATGAACGAAAAGCCCCACTCAAAGAGTGGGCTTGGTTCTGTTTTCTGGGCCTCTTTCCCCTCAATTTCCCATCATTTTTTTGTTTTCCAATTGTGTTTCATTTTCTTCTTTCTTTTATAAAAGTCGTTAAAAAGTTTCAATAAATAGAGGCAACAGGGTGGCGGCATCATAATTGCTGTGCGTGCGTGAAATGTTTGGATTAGGATTAGGATTTCGGATTAGGAGTATATCTTAGGTTTCATTTTTCACTCTGTTTTATTCAACCAAAACTTCAAAAAATTCGATGCTTTAGGAAGGGCCAAAAAATTGAAAAATATTTGTATCAGTTATTAACTATTTGCTCAATGAATACTAACCAATTTTTATCCTAGAATTTCTTCTTCATCAAGCTTTGTAGTATATCTTCTCTTTGAGGCAAGGTTGTCCGATCACAAATTATTTTATTATTAATTATTTAGTGAACAATTATTAAAAGATGTTGAGGTTACCGATGATAACCCTTAAATGTTCAAGTTAGTCCATTGTACTCAATTTCTAGAGAAAAAGAGTTTAAATAGATTTGGA
The DNA here is from genome assembly GCA_030449875.1 of Aegle marmelos. Lineage (NCBI taxonomy): Eukaryota > Viridiplantae > Streptophyta > Magnoliopsida > Sapindales > Rutaceae > Aegle > Aegle marmelos. The sequence continues at coordinate 3,366,535 of JASUUL010000115.1, forward strand.
TAACATTTTTATACTCATTTTGCATCTTGTCTCTAAATATTAGAGGAATTAGCTTTTATATAAACAACTTAAAATATCGAGATAGATTTATAATTACATGTAACATTACTATTGTGACTAATGTTCACAAAGTCTATACGTAATAATACATATCAATATGTATAAATATTTATTTAAAAGAAATATTCTTTAGACATTTGTCTTGATTTTTTATTCTTAATCTTTAATGGGCGTGGGCTTGACTTTGGCCCTTATGGTAATTCTCCATTGAATAAATTTGTTTAATTAGCAGCACATCACCTATGAGTAAATTTTTATAAAGTTTTTGCTCGCAGAAATTAAGATTATTTTTAAGTAATTGGCCTTAGTCTATTTTTCTTGAGAATATTGCAATTTTATTTTCTAATAAGATTTGTCGGTATGTACTTCATGCCAAGTGTTTGCTTGTCTATAGACTTATTTTTGTAAAAAAAATTATTTCTCTAGAGACTTATTTCATTAGAACATATTTTACTCGTAGGTCCATTTATAATGTATGTTTGTCCTCGAGATGCATTTTATAGGATGTAGTTTTAGCCCATAAACTTGTAAACTTATTTATTATGATATTTGTCGATATAGAAGCTCATTCTATAGAATATTTATTTACCTATTAATACATCCTGGAGAATATTTGTTAGCTCAAAAACTCACTCCATAGATTCTATTTTGCACGGATTAATATCGATTATTCATAAAAATAAATAAAAAATATGAAAAGAACATACACGAACTAATAAAGATTTGAGAGAATCTCTCAATGTTAAAATGCTCTGGGCATGATCTAATTTGGTTACCTCTCTTATGTGGCCTTAAATTCAACATTAGGTGATCGTAAGATTGTCACTTGAGTTCTGTTTGCCTAACAACCTTTATGTACGTACTTATAGGTTGATAGGCGTAGTTACATACGGTCAACAGCCAATAAATTAAAAAGGCCAAGAGAGGGGAAAAAAACTTTAATTTATTGTGATGGGAAATGCTTATTCAGATGGCGTCAATTTTTCAAAATACTATGTTTGGAAAAAAGAAACAATAATAATAATAAACAACACGTACAAATGTTTGGTCTTAATAATCTTGCTCACGCAACCTTGAAATGTCACATGGGGCAGTTGGTCAATGGCAACTCCATCATTTAAAACCGTATCTACATTTCCTTTAGCCAGATTTTGAATTTTTGGACTCTGTTTACATCTAATAGTGCCTTATATATTGTCTCAATTTTACGTATATTTTCCCTATACATATACAGCAATCCCACTGTGGTTGACAATGGAATAGTAGCGAATAATTTGACTTTTACTTTATAAACTGTTAATTGTTTGCCAAAAAAAATTGAAAGCCGATATTGAAAGATTTTTTAAAAAAGAAAATGAAGATTAAATCCTAAAATCTAGTTGAAGTAGGAATATTAATAGATGAATCGAATGGGGCCCTTGCCCCCGCTTATGCCTCTAAACAAAACGTTTCATGAATTGGAGTTGTATTAAATTATTTTGGGGGGAAGTCAAAATGGGGGAAAAGAATTATAAACATTGGAGTCGACATTAGAAATTCAAATTATTATTTTTTTAAAAAAATTATTTGGTAGTAGGTTAATTTCAGTTCTGCTTGGGTCAGACCACTGTCCATTCCCATTCCAAATATGAGATTGCTCATTTGGTTTGGACTGGTACAGGTGTAGGGATGGTAATAAGCATGATTGGCTGTGGGTTTTTGAAAAAAATATTTTCAAAAATAAATAAAATTTTAAATTATATAATTCGAACTGTGAATTTATAATAATAGTCTAAAAAATTTGCATACTATATTTAATTCTAGATTATATTAGTATAAATAATAATTAACATTTTAACATGAAAAAAATAAACAAAATATATTAATCTAACACAACATATTTTTATTGTAAGCAAATCATGATCATTAATATCAATGTCTTAGATCCATCTTTTAATCAATAATACAAGTAAATGTTATAGACCTGTAGTTAAAAATAATTAAACAGATAAAAACTCAAGTTTGGTAATCATTTGTTAGGTTCAAACCATTAAAGCAAAACAAACAAAATCAATCAAATTAAAATAAAATATTAGTAATATAAAACTTGATAATTATACAATTCATACTTATTAAAAAATTCTTGGCTTTATTTTGACATATATATGCTACGAGAGATATGTTAGATTTAGGAATTAAGAACTTTAGTTTACATATATTTATGATTAAATTTTTAAATGTAATTTGTATGTGTGAAATTAAAATAAAGAAGGCAGGTTGGTAAATGCCCATGCTGGAATCTAGTAGATTTTTCCACAGTATTAAACTTATCCATAATCCATAATGAGTTTAAATTTGAAGTACTAAACTCGCCAGTAACCCACAAAATTGTCGCCGGTGAATAGATTTTCCGGGCGAGTTTGTGTAGATTCGTGGATTAGCGGGTAAGTTTGCCATCGTTATACAGGTGCCAATGACAAATACTTTAAGTGTGCCGTCATCGGAAATGAAGATGAGGGAGGAATTTCACTCTGGAAAGACTTAATAGCTGCTGCTCAGGATGCATTGAAAACAAACATTATCACCTTGGCCCCTCTCTTCTTACCATGCACAGAGCAATTCAGGTTCTTTGTTACACTTGTGCGCAGAAAAATGTTCATAGCTAATGTTGAGACTCAGGTGCGAAGCTAAACATTGATAAATTGAAAATTTTATCATGCCACGTTATCCAAAATTGTTTTCTTATTTAAAAAAGATCATATAAATTTAAATGAAACAAGGTCCATAACAAATCAACAAAAAATAGACTTACTTATTTTCAATAAAGAAAAGATAAAGGAATTTTTAAAAATAAATTAATAATTTTAAAGGTATAGGTTTTAATCAAAATTAATGTATGTGGGATCATACAACTTAAATGACATTTTTTCTCTGAAGTTTAAAAAATTGTGAAAGAATGTGCAATCCTGCCAGGGTCAAAATGAAGATTTTACACTTGAAACTCGTGATATTATTATATTAGAGCCCACTACGTTACTGCTTGTGGTAACATACGCATAAAAAAGAACACAGTACCATAAGACCCACACGACACTATGTTTTGTCTCACGCGTACGTTACTGCAAACGGTAACGTGGATAAACCCTATTATATTTTGTTCAGAAATTTATTGATTCTACCAAAATTTGAAATGTCCTTGCACCCTCAAATTTAAATAGGGATCCGCTCTTGTTGAGTGTGTGTGTCTATACATATACATATATATAATTTTAAAACAAATCAAATAATTGCCTCTAATGTTGTCTTCGTGGGTCTCCCCTTCCACTGTTTTTGCTTTTCCGAAGGCTTTTAGTATTATGTTATTGTTGATTGTATTGGTCATTCAAGTGGATGTCAAATAATGAAATAAAATTAAAAACGACGACTATATTTTCTTAATTTGATGAACTAACACATGCATCAAAACAATGGCGCACGTTTCATGTGCATTACATCGCATTCATTGGGGTGGTTGGTAGTTTTGAGAGAATTTATTCCGATACTGTAGATTTTTAATGAAGACCTAAAAACATTTGAAGATACAGATGGGTGGATGTATGACGATGTCCCAAACCCAAGATTCGATTTGTTGAAATATGATGATTGGTAATTGTGACAGGTGGTTGGCAGACGCCCGATCCCAACTTATCAGTTAGTGGCCAGTTTGCATAGCAACAGCTAACGGCGTCGCGTCCGGCTCATGTAGCTATGGCCGCTATCTTTGAATCTGTTAAAAAAAAAAAAGTGAAAAGAAATTAGGATTTATGTCCGGTATAATTGTGATACCGTACTATAATTATTTTGAGCCGTTAAATTTTTAATTTTATTTTTTATTTCATACATCTAATGATTCAGGATAATTGTAATACGGTACCACAGTTGTATCAGACATAGACCCAAGAAATTAAAATGATAATATTCTAGCAATGATGATCAAATACTCCTGCGACAAATTCAAGATAAGGTGCGTGATAGTTTTCTTTTTAAATAAAAAATAAACCTTAAAAAATGTGAAATATATTAAATGATAAAGAAACTTGCTATGTTACAGATTCTGTATTTAACATAGCAAATGGAAAGTTTAAACGCTGCTGCAGAGAGATGAAAAGCTGCTGGGGCTTAGCTGGTGCAAGGTCATAAAGGACTCAGCTGTTACTTGCAGAAGACAAGGTTGACATGAAAGTCGCAGAGTCTACTAAAGACCGGCAAATCATCCATGCAATTACAGTGAAGAAAAAGACAAAATTGACTTAAAGTAGTACATGTATTTTGCTCAAGGATTAAGAATAACCGTATTTGGGACTCTCGATAATTATCAAAGACTTCTTAAATTCTATCGAAGGAGAGTCCCATCATCTTAGTTCAACAAAACTCCAACTTAATGTGGGCTAAAGTGTTTTTAGTACCATTATCTTCTCAATAGATTTGGGAACAACGAGACTAATAGACTTCAGTATGATTAACTAATTGACCGATTTAGTGTAGAGTTGCCAAAGGGTAAAAAGATATTACTTTTAAGACCAGACTATGCAGTCACCAAATCAAATTTTAGCTACAATAAATGCCAACCTTCTAATAGTTTGCAGTTTCAATTGCATAAACTATAATGGCAAATCGATATAACAAAACTCTCTTAAAATATGGCATGGGAACCTATACAAATAACGTAGCAAAAAAATGGGACCAAAATTTTCTTTAGTGAGACTATCAATATTAACTTTAATCCAAGAAAAAACTGAAGGATGCTATGAAATTTTAAAAATTCCTTTATAAGTAGGAAGATATTTGTTTAAGCCAAGTAAATTACAAATTAGAAATGAGTCAAGATGACTAACAAAACTTGGGAACAAATTATCCAAGTGACTAAGAGCGCATCTCTATGGATGACATGCCCCGCATCGACCCTCTATTGCGTCCAAGGTGAATTATGTGAAAATCACAATTTCACTTATTTCATGCTTCTATCTATAGCTCATAACATATATTTAATCCATAAACATATAAAATTGGCTTTGAGCCTCTATTACGAACATATAATAGCATCCGTGCCTCATCTAAAAATATATTCAAAACTTGCATTATATATACTTATAAACAAAAATGCGCTCAAAATAAAAAACATGCAGCAATGCATATTGTGGCTCAACCTCAAGTTATCATAAACTAAACTGCATGAAATCCTATAGGAGAAATAGAGTATATAAAAACAGTGAGTTTGCGGCACAATGAGTAGATATAATTTATATATAAAAATAAAATAGTATTCATACATAATCATATGACATTAATTTGTACTTGAACATAATACATAGCAAATATGATATTATACACACATATATATGAAAAACTGTACAAAATAGTATCCATGAGAAATAACTATCATACTCATTAGGAACATCATTGCATGAGCAGCACAATGGAAAAATTTTTCATATTTGGCTGATTGATATTATGACATGGGCAAAGTAATCTAATTCTTAATACGCAAGCACAGGGCACTTGCCAGAAAGTGTTCACATCTAGTAGCTGGCAATCACATCTTATACCATCATAAATCATATAATATGTATAAATGTAATCATATCATATCACTGAATTAATCAATCAAATATAAATGCTTCACAAAATACATAATAATAATAATAATAATAATAATAATAATAGTAATCCACTTAGAGATCCTAGTTTACTCGTAGATTTGTTGGAGCTTTTGGGAACTTGTACTTGAACTTTTCTAAAATATATGATTTAAAAGTAATCATAAAACATAAATAAAAATTGATAAATATCATGAAAATCGTAACAGAACTACTCAAATTTCATGAACCTATTACCCACCAATCCATTCGATATATATCTAACCACTTAATTCTATTTTCCGTAACTTTTACCTTTCTTTTTCAATTTCCTAACTCTTTCTCTTTATATTCGACTCTCGGATTTTCTCCCTTCTGTCTTATTTCTTTCCTATTTTTATTTTCTTCTTCTTTGTTCCCCCGGTTTCTCTTCTTTTCTGTCTTTTTCTTCTTTCTTTCCCTCTTTCTGTTTTCGGTTTGGTTTCTCAATTTTACTCTCGGTTTGCAAATGGTCTCCAATTATCAAGCAGCTCTCAATTTTCAGCTTTATACACAAACCGAATCCAAGCATGCAGGTGAAACAAATGAAGCATGCATGTAAAAAAATGATTAAACATGCAGTTCCTATTTACATGAAGCTGGAAAGCTTGCTCCTTTTATTTAACTTAACCACGTGTGGCTTTTTCATGCATAATATATCTTTTTTTTTTTGGCCTGACCATCAACTGTCTTAAGGGTGGACCTCAACTGTAGAAGGTATTTTTAAATTTGTATCATATTTTTATATTAATTCTCGCTCAGCCCGAAAGGTACAAGATCTTCCAACAAATACTATTTTCTTACGATTCAAGTTAGGAAATACACCCAATCAATCCCCTTAAAGAAGATCAATTGCTAGTTGATTCAATACCTTATTGGTATAATATATCCCTTTTGAGTAGACTAAATAATTGATCTTGTCTTTTCAAACTTTGACTTATTCATGGCCTTTTAAATAGTATACAACATCACAAGGGATGTTATCAATCACATAAACAGATGTATCATACGAAGGAAATTGTTTGATTAAAATGAACTCTCGAAAGGTCGCTTACATTGCGATCAGGCGGAAAATTTGTTTTAAACAAGATGGTAATCAATCTGGAAACGGGAAGAAATGATGCCGCCTTTAGATTCCAATGTTCTATTTATTTTAGCCCACACGTGGCGAAATAGTATCGAGTAAAGTTGTCTGCTTTGGAAGCGGATTTCGAACAGGTTAGCGACTACCTACTTTGACATTCACTGATTGTTCCTTGATTTTCGATTGGCCAGTCACCTACAATCCACCGCCCCTTTTACCTTTCATTGATTGATATCATTTTCCAATATTATGGGTGAAACAAAGTAATATTTTTTAACATAGAGAAAATTAAAAAAAAAAAAAAAGAGAAGGCCAAGACATAAATAAGGCATTGGTGATCCATATCTTTTTATAAAGGCCGCGTGGAGCCCATTTACGTATGTGAAACTCTGATCTGTCACATGCGATATACCGAAGATTTTATGCTTTAGTGGAGAAAGGAAAAACCTCAAATACTCATGAGCTTGCTTGAAAGCAAGCTTGAAATTTCACGTGGGCAATTGGTCAGTAGCCCCCTACCTTCATCAACTTAACTATAACCACATTTCCTTAACAAGATTTAATTTTGATTTGGGCATGAAGACTGGTTTTATTTTAAATTTTTTAATGCATAAATTTTGTACATAACACAATTCCGCTGGTGGTTGAGCTATCTATCCATTCTTGGAACTACCCGCAATTAATTCAAGACTGTCATGCAGCTTTCTTGCAGCTAATATAATAACTCAAGTGGTCAAGGTTATCCTCGCTATTTAGCTTTAAAGTTCCACACGACTCCATCTCTTCCTTGCCTTGGAAACTATATCAAGGCGTGTAGAGTTTGTTTTCTTATTCAACGATTGTTTTTGTTAGAGGGTACCGTTTATTATTAGTTCAGCTCCTTCAGAGACTTGTTCGTAAGTTTAACAAAAAAAGGAGCAGACACAGAGAGAGAGAGAGAGAGAGAGAGAGAGAGAACATGGATAGAGTAGAGATTGATAGAGAGAGATTAACGGCGGAGATGGCCTTTAAAGAGGACTCCTCTGCCGTCATCAAGATTCGACAACGCTTGCCGGATTTTCTACAATCCGTGAAGCTCAAGTATGTGAAGCTAGGATATGGGTACTCATGCAATTTTGCAACAATTATCATGTTTGTTCTTATAGTACCTTTGTCCATAGCTACCGTAATACAACTCAACGGTCTAAAACTGGACCGGATTCCGGAGTTGTTATCTAAGGAAAAGCTTCAACTCAACATGATCATTGATGCAGCCAGTGATCAGTTAGCAGTTTCAACAATGTTATTTTTCCTCTTCGGCCTTTACTGGTCGAAGCGTTCCAGTCCAGTTTATCTCGTGGACTTCTCGTGTTACAAACCGGCTGATGAACGTAAAATGTCTATGGAGGCGTTCTTAAAAATGAGTGAAGAAAGCAGCTTCTTCGAAGAAGAGTCGCTGCAGTTCCAGAAGCGGATAGCGAGCCGGGCAAGTGTTGGTGACGAAACATATTTATCAAGAGGAATAACTTCCAGACCACCAAATATTTGCATTCACGAAGCCAGGGTGGAGGCTGAAGACGTCATGTTTGGCGCACTGGATTCTCTTTTTGAGAAGACTGGTATTGAGCCTAGTGACCTGGGAATACTTATAGTGAACTGCAGTTTATTCAATCCAGTCCCGTCTCTCTCTTCGATGATAGTGAACCACTACAAGCTCAGAGATGGTATCAAGACCTACAATCTTGGGGGCATGGGTTGCAGCGCAGGCCTTATTTCCATCGAGCTTGCTAAGAACCTCCTCAAGGCAAATCCTAACTCGTATGCAGTTGTGGTAAGCACTGAAAACATTACTCAGAATTGGTATTCCGGCAATGACCGTTCCATGCTGCTATGCAACTGTCTATTCCGCATGGGTGGTGCTGCCGTGCTTTTATCAAACAAGGCTCGAGACCGGTCCCGCTCCAAGTACGAGCTGGTTCATTTGGTTCGGACTCACAAAGGCGCTGACGATAAGCACTTCAACTGTGTCCGCCAAGAAGAGGATGGCCAAGGAATAGTTGGAGTTTCACTCTCCAGAGATTTAATGGCTGTGGCGGGAGATGCATTAAAAACAAACATCACAACTTTGGGCCCTCTTGTCTTGCCGTGGACAGAGCAATTCAGGTTCTTTGTCACTCTTGTTCGTAGGAAGATGTTCAAAGCTAAGGTTAAGCCTTATATACCTGATTTTAAGCTTGCTTTTGAACATTTTTGCATACATTCCGGTGGAAGGGCCGTTTTGGACGAGATACAGAAGAACTTGCAACTCCGTGATTGGCACATGGAACCGTCAAGAATGACACTGCATAGGTTTGGTAATACTTCTAGTAGCTCACTTTGGTATGAACTGGCTTACACCGAGGGAAAGGGTCGGGTCGCCCGAGGAGATCGGGTCTGGCAGATAGCTTTCGGTTCGGGTTTCAAGTGTAATAGCGCTGTTTGGAGAGCGCTCATGGACATTCCCGTCGGTGATTGGCGAGGCAACGCCTGGGTTGATTCTATTGACAAATATCCCGTCAAACTTAACGTTGCTTGAACATGAATGTCAATGGAAAGAGAAAATGTATTGTGATGATGACGTGTTGGATATTCTCTTTTCTATCCTTTTTTTTTTTTTTTTTTTTTAGACTTTTACTATTGGAAGTTCCCCTTAGTCGTTAATGATGTAAAAACCCCTGCATTGGTACTAAATGTAGTAATACATTCAGATTAACAATTTTCTTTTCGTCTTCAATTCTCACTTTAATTTATGCCTTTGAATTTCATATTTAGAATGTTACACTACTACTAGTTAAAACATAATAAGTTGGGATCATTTTAATTTTCCTCCATTAAGTCGACATATGACAACCCATCCCATTCAAAACAATTTCAAAGCTCAGAAGGTGTTGAAGACCACTTAAAGGTGAAAATATCTACGAAGTAGAATGTGGAAAAGGGGATGGTACTAGCTCGCAGACGCAGTGGCTGAAAGCCGGGAAATCAAGAGGTCAAAAATTTGGCTACACTCACAAGTAGAATATTTATGGGATGGAAGCATATGTGGCGGGCGTGATCGAGCTAAGGTGGATGGAGAGAAAGAAAACATTACTTGGAAAAGGAACAAAATAGTTGGTGGTATTTTGATGGTTAAATGTGAAAATGATGAATAAAATTCAATGAGGATTGAAACAAATGTTAATTATCAGGGACTGATTGACTTAGCCATCTGGAGCTTTCATTGCGAGGTGGTTAGCAGCTCGGACATCATCAATTGCGCCTAGTCGATCTTGTCGAAAACAATGCTGTGGAGAGGTCCGGACCATGGGAAAAAAAAAATGTGGGGGAGCCAATTCTTAATAGTTGCCGTGCATGTTAAGAATTTCAATTGAATGCTTGCAAATTGTAATGGGTCTAAATCTAAGGACAGAGGATCATGTGGCCGACTCCTCTGGCAAATGGCCTTTTGTGGCCAATGGGAGGACACGGAGCGAAACGCTGTCAATCCTTGATGACAGTCGTCAGTTTCGTCTGCAAGCAAGCATCCCAGCTGTGGTCACTGACTCACTATATATCATCATTAAGGTCAATTTGAACAAGTCGATTAACCAAATGAGAATACTGTTGTAAAAAATCGTTAATACCCGTTTTCATGCTCTTCAAGCTAGGGTGAACGGACAGGCTGATGTTGATGCTAATCGGCAATCAGGCACTGCCTGATACAAATTCATTTTTAAAACACATAAGAATCAACAAAGAAAGAATGCATATTAAAATCAATGCCCTACCCTGGCGGATTCATTTGGACAACGGACTACATTTCATTCCGCTAAAACACTTTATAGTGGAGATGTCAACTTAATTATTACAATTATGAGGGTTATGATATATGGTTAGAATATAAAATTGGATTATTTTTTAAATGATGTGACATAGAATGTATTATTTATTCATTGGTGATGTGATAAAAAATTTTTATCTTTTAGATGAGCCAGTATATAATGTGGCAATCATTCATTGGTGATGTGAAATTATCTCATTAATAATGATATACCAAAATTTTGATAAATCTATCTCAACTGTTGTTACCAAAATTTTGATAAACAATAATAGATAAGAAAAAATTAGTTTACTTCAAGAACATGATGTGAGAGACATTAATGTTCTTAGAATTTTATTATTGAGAGTGAAGAGTTCACTAGTTAGAATTCTCTAAAATGATAACTCATAAAAAGTAGTGAGGATCTTACCAGTATAGATTATTCGATATTTAAATTAGAGATTGAAAGTGAGTAAAATAAAAAATAAATAATAAGAGTGAAAAGAGGTAAGAGAAAGTTTTTGAGGATATTCTATCTCTTTTTCTAATATGCCTATTTTTCTCTTTATCTTTAATACCTATATTTTTTTGTGGCGATCTCTTTATGAAAGAGAAAATAATCAGAAGTATAATTAGGTTATAATATTAGAATTTGACAAAGATTAGGACTTTTATTGTTTTATCCTATTCAAGTTAGGATATATTATTGGATACTGGTCTTCAAGCTTATGTCATCAGTTTAAATTTGGTAAAAATATGAGAATAACATTAACTATTATAAAATATACAATAGTCATTAATTAGTGACACATCATTTACGATGCAACTCTTATTTCTTACCTTTACAAGCATATCAATATATCATTACTCAAACATTATATTATACCAACAAAAACATGACTTAGACATGAACCTACAAAAACTTAGGCAAAGAAAAAAAAAAGTGAACTTGTGGTTTAATGATTTACGTAAAAATTTTAAAAAAGAATTATTATCAATATAAAACTTTATTAATTTAAATATAAAATACATAACTATTCCATAAATAATTCTTACATAATGATAAAACTAAGATAATTGTATCATTTTAATTTTTATTTAAACACTTATTTAGTCTCTTATATTTTGATTTAAGTGTATGTTTAGTCTTTATATTTTAAAAAATATCACAAAACATTCTTGCTATAAAAATATTACATTCTTACCTTTTATTTTTCTTTCATTTTATAATAAGCCCTTTCAACCATATTTTTGACGTTTATTAATTTATCTATTAAAAAATTTAATTAGCAAACTAACAATAAAATTCAAATGGACAAACTAATATTTTTTGTAGATGCAACAATATTACTAATTTTTTATAAAACATTAATTTACTAAATTAATCTTAAAAGTAAAATAATAATATAAAAATTTTTATAAACTTTTATGTTACTTTTAAGATTAATTTGAAAAGTTATTATTTTTTATTAATATTTTCAAATAATATTGTCGTAAGGGTATTATTGTAAAAAAAAAGTAAGGGGGATAGGAGTGAAAAATATTTAAAAGTAATGGTGAAACTATTTAAATCCACTAAACTACTCACTACACTCATTTACTAAATAAACCCCTTATTGAGTTTTGAAATTTTAAATTTTACTCAACAAATCTACCTAAACATCCATGTACCCTTATTGAACTTAATTATTATAATAATATATTTTTGCTCATTAAACCTGTTAAATTCATTTAAAATTAATAAATTATTAGATTCATTAAATTGAAACCAATAAAATTTACAGAACATAAACAATTCTCTCAATCGTATATTTTGGACCAAAAATTTCAAAGTGTAGTAAGCAAAGCCAAAGCAAAATGGCTGGAGCAGCTAACAGTGGTAAAAGTCATAGCTTATTCAAGAGGTATCACTACTTGATTTGCGGAAAGAAGTGATAATTATATCACTGTCTTTAACTTCGAAGTTGGAAATGCCTTTGAAAGCGGTTGATGCCAAGAAAATAATTAGATATTTGCCGAAAAAAACTTTGACATTGATAGAAATAAAATCCGATATCCAGTATTTCAATCTGAAAAGTCTCCAGTTTTTCCTTCAATTGGTTCTTCCCTTGTCTTCTCTGACTCCATGAAGGTTCACTTTTGACGAGAAAGCCAAGGGGAATTAATCAAGAATATCAATTTAGGGTTTAAGAAAAATAACATAAAGTTGAATATAAAATGGGTTCGAAGAGTTAATTTTTTTTAATCTACATTTTAATCTCTAATATTATAATTTAATTTAGAAATATTTTAATAATTAAAATTTATTTTTAAAAATAGATTTAATAAGTAATTTAATGGGTTCAAATGGCTCTATTTTACTGTTAAGTATCTTTTAATTTAATTAAATGAATAATTGAATTAAAATATAGAGATTAAAGTAATATTTACTTTATTAAATCCTGTAGTGATAAACCTTCACGTTATACTGAATAATCTAGATGGGTAATCACGTGATATAAAAATTTAACATTACGCCATTTTTTATTTCTATTTTTCTTTCCCTTTTCTCTTGCTCTCACTCTTTCTTTTTCTTTTCTTCTTATTTTATCCCTTCCCTATTCTGCTGGCCCCCTTTTTTAATAAAAAAAAAACTCCTTTCTTCTCTAATCTGTTTGGTTTCGATTTTCTTCTTATCTAAACTGTTTACTTAATGCCTAAGATAAAGCAAACCACCAAAACCAACCAAGCAGCCAATGCGGTTACAGATTTGAAGTGGCTGAAAGAGCAAAAGGATTGTCGAGAATAGTTCTTACACAGAACTTTTTTTACTAGCCGTCCGCACTATCACCAGTTGAGAATTTTTGTGCAACAACACCATATGACACTTGACGACTTCTAACACTTAAATCGTTAATTAAGCTTAAAATACTTATCAAGCTAAACCAAAACTAGAATGATTGCTGAAAATGCTAGAGGAGTGAGAGTAATGTTAGTAAAAAATAACCTGTATTGCACACCTAAGAAAATAATATGCAGGAGAGCTATTTTACAAGGATTTGAGAGTTTTTGTGTGTGTTATGTGCGCTGGAATGTGCTGGTGCAGTGAACAAAAATGGAAAGGGTGATGAGGTATTTATAGGCATGTATGGGTGATTTTAGAACTTACTATGCAAGTTAGCAACTTGTGCAAAAATCTACTAGACCTAAATACAATGTCCTGAAAATTTCTAGGTTATTTACAATTAAGGAAAAATTCTAGAATTTGGGCCAGACTTGACTCAGCGCTAAGCATATCACAGCTAATCACTTGCATTAAGAGACTCATTTTTAAGTACAACCACTGTTGAGTGCATCCCACTTTAAGTGCTAAGTGTACTCCGCCCTAGTTATTAAATACATCGCACTTCTAAGCGCACACTATATTTAGGCAGATTTTACTAAGTACAACCATGCATACGGAATTAGCCTCTAATTCGAGTGTAATCCAGCAGCCCGTGACAGTACGCCTTACTAAAATTAAATGTGAGTGATGGTTATTTAGACAAGTTTCCATTGGGATAGTTGCGAATACCGACTTTAGGCCAACACGTAAATTCCCATAAGGCATTAAAGTATGAGTTAGATTTGGTACTGATAGTGTATCCTATAATAAAAGCTTTCGCTAGAATTAGAGTGATATCTAATGTAGAATGTTACTTTAACATGTTAGAATTTTGTTAATTTAAGTTTTTTTTTATATTTTTTATTTAATTAGAGACAATTATATTATGTATCTTAAATAGCATTTGTTTTTTTTATCAAAAATCTAAACAGGTTTGAATCTTTCTGAACTCTAAATAAGGTTTTGAATATATACATACATATATATGTGTGTGTGTGTGTGTAAATGACATATTTATTTTTCCTTTTTTAATATCAGTAGATAAGTGTTAAGTTATTTTTTCAAGAAAATCTTGAATTTAATATTTTTGACATATATAATCTCATAAATAATAACAATACATATATTTATTGGTTAAATATATGACAAGTTATAAATAAATTACTTGATTAATAAAAAAAATTATAAAGTTTACCTTAACAAAGCATGAAAAGTAAAATATATATTTAGCACGTATGTTTTTTAACATTGATATATGGTATTTATAATGTTATTTTTAACGTATTATATTGGTATTTTTTCTTGTTAATTACATAAGTCTATAAAAAATTATTTAATCATTTGAATTGAAATTAGTGTATTAAATAAAATATAAAATCTATTATAAAATAGTAAATATAAATACAAAGAGATAGACCAATTATGAAACACACTAATCTAAAGTTTTACTACATTTAAAATTTTCATTCACAAAAAATAAATAAATTTATAATTGGATACACAACTGTAACGAATAAAGAGGACAAATAAAAAAATAAAATGATTATTTATAAAATAGGAAATAAATTTATTTAATAAGGGTATTAATGAGAGAGAATATAAAAATTCTTTTTATGTGTTTTGCCATTTAGATAAAAGTCAGAATATTTACCCTTATTATTTGTACATAAACATCTTATAATCAGATATAAATGATAAAAAATAAATAAAATAAAAATTGTAAATATCTAAAAATAATTAAGGCTAAGACTTTAAATAAAAAATTTAGTCTTTTTATTTATATTATAATTAAAATTTAGTCTTCCCTTGTAAGTTAAATAAGAGATATATATTTATTCAATTATAAATATAGAGGTTTATTATTATTTTTATAATTTTTTTATCAATAAAACCACCCATTATTTTGTTCCCTCACGGGTTATTTATCATTAATCTGAGATTGTTGAGTGTTATTGTAAAAATATCATGTGTTAAGTCGGTTTGTATTAGAATAATATCTAATTTCTTGTAAAATCAAATTTATCTAATAGAGTGATTTCTGTTTCCACGTTAATGTTAAATCTATGTATTTGTGTCTTTTTGTTTATTTATTTTACAAGTAATATGCTTAATACAAATATCTAATCTCTTACAAAGTCAAATTTATCTAATAGAGTGATTCATTGCCTTCACGTCAAAGTTAGATCTATGTATTTGTGTCTTTTTATTTATTTATTTTATAAGTAATATGTTTTTACTACTCTGCTATGTGACTTAGTATTAGAGTGGTTCTATATCAATCGCACAGAACAAAAGGAAGACACATTAAATAAGCGAGCAACCCTACTATTAACTCTAATCAGTATGGTAAATCTCATATGATTTACTTTTATTTCTAAAGTATTATCAATCAATTATACTTTGTAATATTAATTAGTATAATATTATTTTTTTTATAATTGATCATGACTCTGTAGTTATTCATATTTTAATAAAAAAATTTCTAAATGATGTGGTTTATAAGTGAATTTGTTAAATTAACGCGTAATTTCAAGTTTTTATAACTGAAGGCAAAAAAAAAAACCTTCAATGTTAGAAAAAGAATATTAATACTCATAAAGTAGAAGAAGATATCAAGTGATAAATTATACTTGTTCAATCAACAAGCTTCAATATTAATCTTTTATTCTTAAGAATCTTTACGAATTGAACTCAATCATGTACTTGTAAAGACACTTCAATGCTTTTGTCAATATTTATGTTTAGATAATTTATAGATCTAGAATCTAAATTTCTCCTGACTATGAGAATTAGCCAAAAAAAAATCCTTTCTCAGCCCTTTTAGCTTTTGAGAAATGCAGAGTTGGCGAAAGACATTAGTTTTATCTATTTGATTTTCTAACGTCAAATCTGATACTTTTTTTTTTGGCATCTGAATTCGGCGCACTTGATTTAGTTACTAATCTGATACTTTTCGAGTTTATTCGTTAGTCGTTTTCGGTATCAATTACTGTATGGCTGCTGATCTTTGATAGAGAATCACCATACACATTACACATATTAGCAATGTTTGTTGCACACATGATACAATACAAGAGGCTATATTTTTTTGCACTTACAATTATCACATATATATATAACGAATAAAAAGAGAGGAAAACGAAGAAAAAATACAAAAAAGAAACATGTGGGCGGTGTCCCGAATCCCCGTCGCACCATTCGCCTGCAAACCCACGACCCGAGCTCCTCGCCCTCCTCTACGCTGCACCCAATATCCACACAAAAACGGCGGCGTTTACGACAAAGACATGGGTGGCATAGGTCACATCGTCCTCTCGACTGTCAACTCCGGCGGCAGCAGTTCGGCTCCAGCCCCAAAACTACAGATACGAAAAGAGGAGAATGGAAAGCAGCTAAGCGGGTCAGATGTGCTTTGGGCTTTACAGAGAGCGGCTGCTAAGAATAAGTCGAAAAAGAAGAACAAGAAGAAAAAGCAAGCATCCCCTGCTGATACCCGCAGAGATAACGACTACGGCGACGACGACGTAGCTTACGGTACTAACGTCGAAGTGAAGGCCCTGTGTATTAAAAGCGAGTGGGCTGCTAAGTTGGATGAGTTGGATAAGCGTCTCCAGAAGCTGTCGGAGTTCACTTGATTTCTCAAGTAATTTTAGTTCTAGTTTATTACAATCCCGATTTAGCAAATTAAGTTTATTGCTATGGACCTTGTTTCGTCTTTTGTGTACTTTGCATAAAAGCTTACCAGATTAATGATTTGGGTTATGCTAAAAATCTCAATACTAAAATGTTTTAATGCATACGAAATGATTTATTACTGTACTCTTTTATCTGATAAATTACTTGTTGCTTTCAATTTGCTCAGAATGGCAAACTGCGAACACCGTCATTGAAGTTTCTATACAATATTTGAAAAAACAAAATCAAATATGAAATAAATGCTTGACTATCAATCATCTCCAATCTCATAAAGAGCTCTTAACATCCCTCTCCATTTTCAATCTTTTCATTTGAGAGTGGGTGCTAAGAGAACAGAAATTGGAAGAAAAAGAGTTCCGTAAACAGTTGTCCATATAAAACGAGTCCCTCCTGGCGAAGAACTACAACTGTTTCTACAATCCACTAATAGGGTCGATATCTTCTGCCACGGCTGCCATCAGCACCGCCACTACTTGCTCCTCGTCCACCCGGGCCCCTCTCAACTCTACGTGGCCGAGAAGGCGGCAATGGCATTTGTACTCCAGGCGGCTGACTGCACAATCTCCAAAGACAGAATAAGTATAAAATATCTGTTATTACTACATAAACTACCAAATAAAAAGCAACTTACAGAACATAGCCGATTCGACCATCTGGTAACACCATTGGCACCATGTGCATCCCAGCTGGTATTGGACCCCTACCATATATCATGGGCTGTCACCCGGGCAAATATATGAGACATATCATAAGAATAATCTATCCAAGCAAAAAGAGATTTGCAAGTATACTCCGAGTACCTGCTGGCTTCAGCAACTCCTAATCCAGCACCCACAGAGCCATATGCAGTCCCAGCAAAGCTACCATACCCAGCATGTGGCAGACAGCTTGGATGAACTCCAGCAGCATAGGAATTAACCCCTTCAGTTCTTTCATTAGTCTGAGGCTTTGCAAGAACAACTTCCAACACTTGGCCTGCAGTTCAAGTCCATTGAACACATATATTATTCTAGGAATTCTAGTATCAGAAACAAAACAAAAATTAGTCAACTTCAGACATTGGCAGCTCTTAACACCTTTGCCTTCATGTATACCCCAGATCTCCAAGACATAGCCAGGAGAATGTGCCAGCGACTTACCATCAATTTCATATTTCTTGGTATCTTTGATGGCCTTTAATGCACTTGACCTGTCAGCATAGTGGATAAACCCAAAATCACATTTCCCAGATTTTCCAGGAGGCATAACCACTTTCATGACTTCTCCATGACGTTGGAATAGTTTTTTAAGTTGCTCAGTAGCAGTGTTTTCAGTTACATTTTTCACATAAAGAGCCTTCACCTGCAGGTCTCAAAACAGCAGATAACATTAGGCCAACAACTTACGATTATTCAACAACAACACAGGTAGTAAAACAAATTATGATCTCACAATGTTTACTACCATTTAAAAGTAGCTTGTAAAGCAAACAATACCACTTATTAAACTGACAATTTTCAGAAGTCATATTCAAGTTTAGATCCCAAGCAGTAAGTCTTAAGAGCATATTGATGCACATTAGGATCTCACCAGGAGACAAGCCATAATCTAAGTTTCTCATCAACGTAAGTGCCCCAAATATCTCTGTATTTTATTTGTATGTGTGATAATTACCTCATCACTGCAAAGAGGGAAAGTGTTCCATTTCTTAAGTCAAACCATTTAGTCATTGACAATGTTCTATAGACACTGCTCAGCATCTGTGAGTCTCCTTGACAGGATAGACTACAATCTCTATTTTATATAGGCATCATGAAGAGATAATAAAAGTGAATCAAACTCATATGAAAGCAGCTTCATGTCAACTTGAAAGACTTGAAAATGTGCTAATTCTAGACTTTACCTGAGAAGCAGCAGCAGAGTGATCAGGTGTGCCCTTTGGTTCAGCCCATGAGACAGTGAGGGTATTGCCATCCAGCTTAAAGTTTGCGCTTGTCATTTTCTGCCTTGAATAATCAGCACAGCCATTATTGTAATACCAAACAAAAGCAAAACCATGATTACGAGAAGCAGCTTGAGGATCCTGTCATGGAAAGAGGAATATAAAAGTTAGTAAAGTAAGAAGATACAACCACCACCTTTTTTTTTTCGTTTTTTTTTTTTGTGTGTTTTTGTTTTTTTTTGTTTTTTGGTGTTTGGTTTTGGGGGGGGGGGGGGATTATTTTTAATACAAACTTCACCTTTATGAGCTCAATGGTATCAACTCCTGACCTACATCCTCAATGACTTCTCTGAACTCCTCTGTCCAGCTCTTGGGAACATTTCCAATAAATAATCTATTATTAGTTTCCGACATTGAACACCTTATTGTTTTACCCTGAAAAGATTATATGTATCAGGAAGAAAATACCAATGGAAAATACCAAAAAGGCATGAAAGAGATTGTCTCAGACGACCAAATCATCCCTGCATCTGTAATTTCCAAAATACATTGTCATAGGCATCTTGATCACCTTAAAATCTTTACTGGATAACTCATCGATGGCCCTTTTTGCAACCTCTTTTGATCTAAATGCACAAAAGCAAAGCCCTTGCTTTCACCACTATCCTTGTCTATCGCTAACCTCACCTGCATAAATGATTTAAAATAGAAAACAATGTCACATATGACACCTATAAGAAAGGTAATTAAATTTTATAAGCATTAATAATAAAGGTTCTAACCTCAAAAACTTTGCCTATTGGTTCACACATCTCTTAAGTCCTCTTCTGACACATCCTTAGGAAGTCCACCAATGAAAACTTCAGAGCCACGAGGTGGAAGGGCAAGAAGTTGGCCATGCTTCTCTTTCTCATCTTCACTGATGGAAGCAGTACGCTTGTCTTCATCTTCCACCACATCTTCATTATTAATGTGACTTCCATTTGCTCCTGGTGATCGATCTTCCTTACTAACCTCAGCATCATATTCTTCCTCTTCCTCTTTTTGTTTAACATTTCCATCCCTACCTACTTCTCCATCATCATCTAGCTGTTCTTCAGGATCATCATCTATCTCTTCCATGTAGTTGTCCTCATCAAGATCCACCCGCTCCTCAACTTCTGTGTTACCCGCCATAAGTGTTTCTAGTTCCCGTACTTATCGTCCAAAAAAAGTGCCTGAATAGCACCGAAATCACCTTCAAGCTTTGATGATTAGAATCGAAAATGCACACGGTGCAGAAGAATGTGCACGATGCACAATCACAGAACTTTCTTTTTTTCCCTTTAAGGCCATGTATCGAGAATGGATATCCAACCACAACCTTGGATACTCATTTTTTAATTTAAAGAGGAATATGCAACTAAAACTACTAGTAAATAATCAATAATTTGATAGTGTTTATAGACTGATCAACTTTAGATGGAGAATGTACTGGAAAGAAAACTGTGAAATTAGAGAACTTTGTGACAGAGAACTATCATGATTTCTCTAGTTCCAGGATATATGCTTTTGGACTCACCAACTTTTTGTGTAGCCCAGCTTAATGACTGAGGAACACCAATAAGAATGATGGTATGCAGAAGCCAGAGCCATTTGAATTTTATTTCCCAAGAGAATTCTTTTGGAAAAAAAATAAATAAATAAAAACTAAGAAATTGATTGGAGCTCCTCCCACCCCCTCCAATCAATTCTACTCTGCGTTCACAGTGAAGCCGAACGGATAGCAAAACGTTTTCTGAAAGGAAATATTTTTACACTCTTTGTCAAATTTTAAGCTAAATTTAAATACAGTCAAACCGTGGTGCCCAAATACTAAGTTGCTAATAAACCGACCAAACTATAACAACTAACATATAAATTCAAAAACCCGGATTTATTTACCCCAAAAATTTAACGTCTAAAGTGGAAATACACAAGGAACAGAAAAATTTGAACGTTCATACAACATCGAAGACCTAAATTCAACATTCGAAAACAAAACTCCACGCCAAGCCTATTACCCAATCCTTTCCTTGTAAGACTTTTATTGCATGCGAGAGATTCAAATCAAATACGCTGCAAATGATGTTTAGCTCAGGAATTATCTCAACTTATAGGGTTATTATTTTGGGGCATGCGCCAGAGAATCAAGGAAAAAGAACAAATATAGCTGATAACAACAGTAAATAAGCGAGATATTTCGCATAACAGTGAATATTTTTGTGTTTGTGGGTTGTTTTTGTTTTCTTGTTTCTGTCTTCTCCTGTATCACGATCAAATGCAGCGGGTGATTTTATCCGATCAACCCCAGTAGGAGAGGCTCCTCCTTTCTTTCTTTACAGCACGAGGTAATTTGAGATAGAGTGAAAAATATTCTGGGAATAGATGTACGTTTGTCATAAACCATGACTAATCAAATACAGCCACGACACTTCAGATTCATTGCATTTCTTTTTGTAGATTGACTAAAAGCAACCTTCCAGCTATTGATCTGCGGGTGGAAAGTGGAAACGACTTCTGGGGTGGAACTCGGAAATTTGCTTGCCAAATGCCAAGGTTGCAATTTGACAAGCCCAGGAACTTTCGGGCTTAAACAGTTCTTTAAGGGCCTAGGATGGCCCAATTCCTAGCTTGACTGGCGTTATTGCACAAAATGAATAAGGTCGAATATCGAGGGCTCGGTATTACTTAGGCCGGGATTAATTATGAAAGGCTGATGATATTTTTATGTAATCCCACCCTACTTTAAAAAATTAATTATAAAATGTGCATACTATTTACAATAATTTTAAATTTAGAATAAATTTTAACAATTAATTAATTAATTTCTCATTGATATGATCATTTAACCTTTAATCAAACAAATAAAATGTGATTGTCATTTGATATATTGCGTAATTTATTAGTTATGAAATTTATGCTATTTCTCTTATGAAATTTATTGACTATGAAAAGGATCCAATTGATTGGTTAATTATTTAATTTTTTTGTTTTTCAAAATTTAAATAATAATGTGAATTTTCTAAAGATAAAATTTTAAAATAGGGTGGATTTTTACAAATTGTGGAGTAAAAATATCCTCACCGATTGAAAAATTATAATTCATAGTTTAGAGAAGGTCTGATGATGATGTGTGTGTGCGTAGAATCTTGTACTTTAATTAAAAGTGTTGACATTTTCATGAAATTTTATGCAAACATGTGTTTTTTTTTTATAGTATTGTCATAAATTGCGGGTTCACATTTTTTATCAATGAAAAAATTATGACTTATCATTTGCATTAATGGAAAGGTCCTTTGCCACATTATAAAACTCTTACATTAATATAAAATATGAAAGTATTCATCTCAAATGTTTTCACATGTGACACACAGCAATACATCAAAGGTATTGTGTCAATCATACAATAAGTAATATGTACATTAATTTTGAAAGATCATATGCAAATGGTGGTTACATTGAATTCATTTATACTTCATACATGCATCAATCGGTTGTCTTATCTGTAATGTTTTGTAGAATTTCCGTAACACATACTCTCTCCTTAGTTATTATCACAAGTTTTTTTTTATTCAATCATAAAAGCAACAACAATTATTCGTGCTATGAATTCAACATTTAGCTGAGAACAAAGATTTTATAAAACTATACAATTACAAGAATAAGGAGTTATTAATAGACGATAGTCGTTTTAGTTCACTTATTTTTAGTTTTTTTTTTATATATACAAAGATGTATAATCATGAAGTAATTTAGTAAGAGAGTACAACGAAACTTGTAGGAAACCAAACCAATAATAGAATCATAAATCGTAAATAGGTCAAGCAATATTGCACCTAAGTCATCATACGAGTGCAAACTCTTGCATCCTTAAGAAATTTGCCTGGTCAACATAAATAGCCTATGAATGTCTTGCAAGCACACGGGCATAAACTTTCAAGGGCATAAACCACTTTGTCTAAGGTCACCCTTTTATTGCTCCATAACGTGCTCCTATATGCACCCGCTCAGAAAGCCTCCAATGTTTAAGCCCCAAAATTATGGTTTATATGGCAACGTCGGCCTCACATTGGCAGATTCGTTTATTACCTATCTCAGCGTAGCACCAGTGCCTACAGTAATTGTTATTGCATGAAAATTGATTTTGAGGATGTGGTTTAGATTCTTTTCGTGCTAACAAGCAACCCATCTTAACCATCAGGGTATGCCAACTTGGCCATGTTGTGTTCGTAACCCGTCACTGTTTGATTTTTCTTTTACCATGGCTGCATTTGATATTGTTGAAATGAACTCTTGCTTTGTGATTGGGTACGCTACGTTGGCTGCTTTACACACTCTTCGATCGGAGAACGATCCAATAAAGTTTATGATCATGCAATTGGAATTGTTTGATGAACACTTGATCGAATGTGGGGGACTGCAACTCGAGATCAAGACTAATAAGAAAAAAATATATTGATCCAATAAGTCGTTGGAACACGCTCTTTTTGGAATTTAGAATTACCAAGCTTGACATGTTAGTGTGTCACGGGGGTTGTAGGTTTGAAATACATGTATTTCATTGGCAATGCTGTTTTTAACATATATATAGACGTGTTGTTTCTGCACGCAGAACGCTCAATTTGGGAAAAAAAAGAATTATAATTATTTATCGCATAAAATACAGGGCAAAAAACTGAAGGATATTTATCTCTTGTTATCATTATTTCTTTATTATTTATCTCTTGTTATCATTATCATTATTTCTCACTAATATTGCTATTGTTATTTATTTAAGTATTTTGTTATTTAATTATATGTGTTTTATTATAATTATGTATTTTAGGAGTATTACGATCATTTCACAATGAACGAGTAATCAGACAGCAAAACGGACGTCATATTTGGACTCAGGATGTCACTGTTTACATATGCGGTACTATTCATACGTAAGGTATTGTTCACGACACTGTTCACGTATACGGACCGATGATGTGGCAACTACTTATGACGTGGCAGTATCTGATTGGACGAATTATGTGGTATTGACTGCTTATGTGGCATTGACCGATGACATGACATCGACCGATGATGTGTCACGATCTTATTGGACTAAATTTCCTATGTACTGTAGATCGATGACGTGGTAGCATCTCAGTGGAGCAAAAATCGTGTGTACAGTACATGCGCATACATGGGATTATTTACTATTCAGACGATGTTACTGTGCAAATGTTGACTGATGACGTGGCACAATCCTGAGAATCCGAACTGTTTTTAATTCGATGGTCACGATTCACTCAATGTATCTATAAAAAGGGGGCTCTCCCCCCCTAATTTGATACCCCTGAATTTATTTTTAAGCTTAGATTTCTAAAATTCTTTCTCCTTCTTATAGTTTTTTTGTATTCTAATAAATTTTCCTTTTATTCCTAGTTAAAATATGAGTGCCTAACTTTCTTTTAAGTTTGAGTTGAAGGTGAAGTCTCAACATGTTCCATAGGCTTAATTTAATAAATTTATTTTCTCTTCCCCTCTAATATTTGTGGTTGTTTTGACTTTTCGTAGACAAATAATAATAGTATTGTCTAGATACCGCTCTGGTTAAACTGGCACCCTAGTACAAGGTTATTATTATTTGGCACGATAAGCCCTTGGCACCATATTTATTTGAGCGTGGTTCATGAGGTGTGAAATCCCCTCTCATGATTTAATTGACACTAATATGGAATATTTAGCCCATGGAGCATGTTGATGCAGATCCAGATACCCAAGTGCTCTATTATAACAGTTTCATTTTTAATTATTCCCGCCATTTTAATTCATAATTTAGGATAAAATTACCATAATTTAATTGTTCCCATTAAAAGAAAATTAATTCTGCACATAATTAAAATCAACCTCCTCGTGGGATCGATACTCGTCACTATTAATCTATTCTACAATAGATTCGTGCGCTTGCGAGTTCAATAAAATTTGCACAACAATGGTTATGTTGTAACTGATTTATAATGAAATACGAATCTCAACCATACACACGAAATAATAAATAATAAAAAATTCATTGTAATTTTGATCATGTAGTTATAAAAGAATATTCTAACTAAGAATTGTTCCAACATTGCAGGATCCATTAGTTTATTTTCACTTATCATAGAGAGCTATGCTTGGGGACCTGATCATTTGTAATGGTTTGCGTAGTCAACTTCTTATTAGCTTTCTTTTCCTCGTATTTGACTTTTTATTCTTCTTGTTTTTGCTCTCATTAAAAATTAAAATAGCTGCCGAAGAAGTAAATGTTATGTGTGGTTTTTATTATTTCGAAATTGTACATAGATTTTAAAGATAAGTTCACTTATCCTGCGCGTTTCATGACCTTACGAGTTACAACCTTTAAAGATCAATTTTTGAATGAGCAATTGAATTCTTATGTTGATTTGACTTTTCTAATCTTCATCCAGTAATTTTACATCAAGATCTCCAGTCTTTAAAATTTCTTACATAGAATTTTGTTAGCAAATTAGGTGTGTAATTTATTTAGATAAGAACACATATCAAGAAAAGACTCAAGATCCAATATCTTTCCATTTACTATGATATGGGTCTAACCTAAAGAATATGATTTGTAAACTAAAGAAATTCATCTATGGGCTCAAGCAAACATCTTGACGATGATATTTCAAGTTTCATCAAGTAATCATCTCATTCGATTTTGAGATAAATTTGGTTAATGATTATATATACCATAAGTTTTTTAGGAATAAATATATTTTTCTGGTTTTATATGTCGATGATATTTTGCTTGCTAGTAGCGATATAGGTTTATTGCACGAAATTAAGAGATTTCTATCTAAGAACTTTGAGATGAAAGATTTTGGTGACGCCTCTTTTGTATTAGGCATACAGATACACCGAGATCATTCCTGAGGTATTCTAATATTATCACAAAAGAGTTATATCGAAATAATTATTAAAAGATATGGCATGCAAGATTGCAAATCAAGTGATACCTCTGTGGTTAAGAGAGATAAATATAGTTTCAATCAATGCCTTAAACAATGATTTTGAGGAAAAAAAATATAGAAGATTCTTTATGCATCAACAGTAGGAAGTCTGATGTATGCTCAAGTTTATACACGATTAGATATTGCATATATTACTAGGATGTTAGATAGATACTTAAGCAATTCGAGATTAAACCATTTGAAAGCAGCTAAACGAGTTTTGCGATACTTATAAAGAATAAAAGGCTACATGCTCACATTTCAGAGGTCAGATAAGCTTGAGATCATTGGATATACTGACTCTGATTTTGCTAAATGCCAAGATAGTATGAAATCCATTTCGGGTTACATCTATCTACTAATTGGGGGTACTGTCTCTTAGAAGAGTACTAAACAGTCTCTTATAACCTCTTTTATGATGGCAGCATAATTTATAACATGTTATAAGGCATCCAATCATGAAATATGAGTATAAAATTTTATTATGGGGCTGTGCATTTGTGCATAATAAATGATGTTGACAAACCACTAAAGTTATTTTGTGAGAATAAGTAAGTAGTACCATATTCCAATAACAATAGGAGCTCGACGAAGTCAAAGTATATAGACATCAAGTTCTTAGTTGTTAAAGAAAAAGTTCAGAGTTGAAAACTGTTTATTGAGTATATTAACACAAACTCTCTAATTGCGAATCCGCTTACTAAAGAATTACTACCCAAGATGTTTCATAAGTACACTTCTTATATGGGTGTCATGTCATTTAATGATATTCAGTTTTAGTGGGAGTTTGTGATTTTTTATGCTCTTATAATATAGACATTTTCAGTTATTTCAGTTTCTAAATATTTCGAATTATTTTCTGCAGAAACAAAGTTTTGGTTTATTCACATTCTGATCTTTTGGTATGGTTTGATCTCACTAAAGTTTAAGGTAGATCAATTAGAAATAAGAATGTTTAGATCACATTACATGAAATTTTTATACTACACATTCACATCATGATCCATGTCATTCACTTATATTGACATACTGACTATTGATGGGTCGAGTTATGATAAATTTAAAAAACGCCGCTTTGATCCTATGTTAATATGATTGATAGACCGAATTAGTTATGAATATATTTTGGTAATGACAGTAAAGATTGAGCTCATACGATTATTTTTTGCGAAACATAATTATAAGTTCACTAGCCCAAGTGAAAAATTGTTGGATTTTTTAAAATCCAATAATATTGGATAATATTGGATCCTTAATCTAACATTGGGCTTATATGTGAATAATTATATGTTGCAGATTGTTATATAAGGTTAAACCCAATTAAAGTGATCAATTAAGGTTTTCATTATTATGAACTTTAATGTATCTAATAGGATATGGACCTTTAATGTGTAGAAATCTAATAGTATTCTAATTATATAATGGGCAGAATTAGGAACACCTACTGACAATAGAAAAAAGTTATCTATATAAGTAGTTATAGTCCCCAAGTCACACGTAGTATTCTTTCTACTTTTTTTGATATCCCATCATCATATAGAATTAAAGGACTCTTTAGGAGAACGTGTAGATTTAGAAAGCCAACCACACAATTCTAGAGATTAATTCAACGTTATACATTTAGGTACGTTTTCATATAATTTATTATTATTTATTGGTGATATAATATGATATTTTAAAATTATAAATGATAATATTTTATTAAAAATTTTATCCTAATACTTGCAACGTTAGACAGTCACCTTATATTATATGCAGTGGGATTTCAATTTAAGTCTCTCTCATTTGGCCGGCTAAATTTTCCCTTTGTCTTTCTATTAAACTATTCAGTTGTTGAATTAAAAAGAAAACAGGAACAAGAGATTTGAGTGACTACAGGCACCCCACTATTTCATTAATTATTACTTCTATGAGAACGCCGGGGGACAACTAAACTCTTCAACGGGATTTTATGAGCCAGGATGACCCAGTCCATGGCCAGAGAGCATCCTAGCCCAAAGCTTTCCAGAAAGTAAATAAACAAACAGCTCAAAGCGCACGTGAGTCTCCCTAGTTAATTGTTACCAGGCTTTTATTCAAATTAGCGAAAACAGCTACTGATGTTATTATACAATTGAGCAAGAAGACACCGAAAGGAAAGTTTCTGAAACGAAGGCCCCCACCCCCTCCACCCCCCCCAACAAAAAAAAAAAAGGCTTGAGGTAGAAGAACATAGAACCACATAAATTCATAGCTGCCTCGTATTCTTTTAACTTCTTTATGCATGGCAACTAGCAACCGTAATATGACATGAAGTCTTGATAAAGCGAGCCCGATCGATGAAACCAAAACCAAACTAACAGCCTATATATAGTGACATCGAACTTGCACCTGGGATTTATGCGAGTACGAACTCTTTTCATCCTTAATTATAAACTTTGCCCGGTCTTTAGAAATAGCCTATATATAGTGTGGACACAATGGATTCTTGTGAGCACATGCACAACCACTCAGAATACAACCCTCTTTGTCGGCGGTGACCCCCCATCTTTAATCTAAGAATTTCACCTGTTCACTTATTTTTAACCTTCTGGGATTTGCTAGCATTTTCGTATCTCTTAACGGCTCAATCAAACATTAGGTTTTGATTATTTCCACTGTGTTAACAACATGAAATTTTCTCTATAGTTTAAAATGAGTCTCATGTACGCAATTTTTGTATTTTATACAGTTTAAAATAGGTCTCTTGTCCACGCTATGTTTGTATTTTATATGAGTAGTTTCTGATATCTCAAAATCTTTTTAGTCTAAAATTTCATTATCCAAAAAAAAATGTAATAATTATCAAGTGGATAGCGAGATCATATAATTAATTCATTTAAAACTTACAATAAATTAACAAGTATGAAGAATGGCACACCATTTATTATAAAATTTAAAATAAAATTTATTGTATATGTAGTTACAAAATCTGTGCAGTGTACCGTATAGAATGTGGTTAATTTGAAAAATAGGGTTATTGTCTGTCACATAAGATCCACGACACAGCTGGATGCTTTACAGTCACGATCTTAATTGGTCGTCATTAAATTGATTTGGAAAATGATCTTGATGGTTCATGATCACTGATTAGGAATCGATTTGGTTTTAACTTAAAAATTTATCTTTATTTAAACTTAAATTTGATATTCCCTTGGACTGCGCTGTCAGATTCTAGATAATTAGTTGTTTTTGACTTTTGGGTTTCTTTTTCCCAAGAATTTTTGTTTTTTTTTCCTCTCAATAAAATTATGTCTAAGATTCGATTTAGACTTTGCAGGTTAACGAAAATAAAATAAATAAATAATTGAAAATTTTGGGCTTTACTACTTCGTCAGATTATATATTCATTTATAATATACATATAATTTTAAAATAAGTTCACCTCTCCCATACGTTTCAGTAATTGCAAGTTGGAATCTTATATATATAATATGCAATAAGCAATTGAAATCTTATGTTGATCCGGTTTACCTTTATCTTTAATTTTGCAATAGTTTCATTATTTTCACCCACGGTCACTATCCATTCATTTATTTATTGTATGTTTCGTTATCCACTAATCACATGAATGTATGTATTTGTTAAAATAAGAAATATCAATAAACAAATCAAAATAAAGTGTCATTCTCTCTCTTCACATATAATTTAATTTTTTAAGACATCCATAATTACGTCACATTTACTGTACCAATGATGAAACGAGACATAATAATAAATTGCAGGAAAAATTCCGGACTGCTCGTGGAGCAAACGTCATTTTCCATCGGCTCATTGTGTATGATGATATGCATGTATCGTGGTAAATAATGAATGGATAAAGAATAATATCACAAGAGTTTTAAAACTTTTCTCAAAGAATGGCTTAAAAAAAATTATAATTCATTAATGATGTGTTTATTAAATAAATATTAGAATAGACTGTAATTAGATTTAAGGAATTAGAATAAAAATAAGTTATTTATTTAAATTATAGAAATAAGAATAAAAATATGCTGCGTTCTTATTAATGTATTTATTTTATCTTAAAATTAAAATAATATATTGCAAGTTATTAAAACATCCTTTGATGATTGTTGCCTCAAGCATTACTTGTATATATTATAAAAACAACAACAATAATAATAATGAAATAATAATAATAATAGTATTAGCAGTAGTAATAATAGTAATAACAATAATAATAACAACATTAATGATGATATTAATAATAATAAAATTAATAAATTTTAATAAAAATGACGTAATTAATGATGATGATGATGAAAGTAATAAATTTTAATAAAAATAATGATAAAATAATTATTTTATTATTATTATTATTGCATCATCATCATTAGTATTATTATTATTATTCTTGTTGTTGTTGTTGCTGCTGCTAAATAAATAATGAAGAATCTATTTGTAAATAATATAAAATTTTTGGATATCTTCATAAGTTATGCAATACAAAGATAACAATTCCTGATTGAGAGTAATTTGAGAATTACAAAAATTTAGTGGGAGTAAAAATGGAATGATTTCTAAATTTGTGACCTTGCATGGTTTTGATTTCAATTCTCATCTTTATTTGTGATGTGAACGCGGTTAATAATTATAATTCTTTTGAGAAGTAAACACATCTTAAATGCATCGACTCCGTTAATACAAGTAGATTAATTTTATATATCCCCTTGTTTCAATTATGCCAGGCTTCACTGTATCTGGGTAATTGGTTGATCATTGTGCTTCTAAGCCAAGAATATTCCCTCGATAGCTATGACTCAAAATTTAATATCAGAGTAGGTAGCCCTCAGTGGGCAAACTCAGAATTTCTCCACATGACATAGTAGATCTAACTTCAAATACAGCCGTACCGTTATCTACATCATAAGGCTTCTGTAATAATTAAACAACGTCTAAAATCACATATGCCTCTTGGAACTCATACGTGTACAAACTCTTGCATCTTTGTAAACTTTGCCTGGTCTACAGAGATAGCCTTTTGTTGGAGCACAGTGAATGTCTTGTGAGCATACACACAATCCCTCCAGTGCACAGCCCTCTTTGTATATGGTCAACCCTTCTTTTAGTCCCAGAACTTGATCTGTCCACTCGCTAGAAAATAGCCCTAATGGATCATACTTGTCTTTAACCTTGAAGAATTCTCCAGCGTTCTTGTATTTTTTGATGACTCCATCAAATACTAAGTTTCGATTCTTTCCCCAGTGGGGAAACCCTCCATACTTGAACACCGCGAGTTGCTCTATCTCTTCAAGTATATCTTCATAAAGCCTTGGAGTCATTGGGTCCTTGCTTCGGTAATAGGTGATATCAAAATCTAATGAATCCTCCTGTTTCCCCAAGTAAGCACTCGAAGCTTTAACATAACGCATGAGTATGCCATTGTAGAGCTCCAGGCCACATAATGCTTTGGGCTCTAATTTAATTAATTTTTGGATATCATCGACGAAGCTTTTAACGACAGACAATCTTATACTAATTGTAGTTTGGTGAAAGAACTCGCCCTTAATCCTAGGATCCCAAGCACAAGCTGTGATCAGTGAATCCTCAGGACTGTCGAGGCAGGTCCCAGATGATTGAAGACGATTGTGATATCCAATTACCGGATAGCCGGTAAAGGCTATACCTATGTTAAAACCAAATTAATCCAAATCAAAAGAGAGAAAAATCAATATACCGTTACTCACACCATGAGTAAAATCATATACAATACACACCCGTACGGTGGTTCAATTAAAGGGAAAGGCAGAAGCAATACCATTATTTGTTAAACCAAATGCAGAAGTCACAAGCGTTGACGTAACTAGCTTTGCACCAATGCATTTTCCATTAGCATCACTTTTGGATTCTTGATTCTCCTCTGATGAATTATTTAGACGACAAGATAGATTAAGCACCAGAGTGAAGCAGAATTTAAATTAGCTAGAGCCCTACTACGCGAATTAAGTATCTTAATATAATGAAACGAATATTGTTGGGAGCTGACCTGTAGTTCTGATGGCTGCCAAAGTAGCTGAAAGCGTGGACCGGAATGGAATATAATTATATACAGCATTACCAGTTGCGTTAGAGGAAATGCGGTCATCAATTCGATACAGTGCCCTGTGTTGACTAGGGTACCAAACTATGTCCGCGAACTCATGTTGATGGCCAAAACTACCCGCTTCATCTCCTAACGCGGAATCATTCTTCATCAGGAATATGATTGATCGCTTGAATAGAGGCTGCAACTTCAGGGTCACCTATATTAAACAGACTTCTATAACATCAACATTGTAAACTTATTTACGTAATTGTAAAACAGCGAAAAAGATAGTTTATACCTTATATGTTGTAGACGCATCCCAAATTTTAATTCAGGGCATAAACTTATTCTATCTATATGTCTCTTTTTTTTTTATTATTTTTAAGGATAATTAATATGGGTCCTTTTCAAAAACACTAATCCTAATCATTTCAAAATTTATTCTGCCCATTGAATCCATATTTTAAATAAAAGGAAGTTTTGCATGATTTTAATTCATTTGTATATTTTATTCTATCGAATGTATACCACATCAATTTGTAGGGTCCTCTTACTATATCACAGTGGTATGGTACCTCCACACACATGAACAGTGTGTGGTGTGGGTCCCACACACTGTTCATGTGTGTGGGGGTACCATACCACTGTGGTATGGTAGGTGTTTCCCAATTTGTAATACACTTATTGTAAAAAAATAATAATTAATTTGAATAGTTAACCAACATGTCGGTGAGAATTCTATTATTATTATTATTTTGATTTTATTTTCAGAAAGGGAATTCCATTTTAAAGATAGCCAGAACAAACTGGGGGGAATGGGAAACATTTACTATATCTACATCAAGTTGACTAGAAGTTAGGACGCGCAAAATTTATTCCTTTGACCAAAATCTTCATATATGTGGGGAATCAAATATAGAATTAATGGATCTTAAATAAAATTTAAATTATAAATGACATGATAATTAAGCTTATCTAGAAACAAGTATGATATTGTGAAATTATTGATTCAATAAAACAAAATAAATCTTAATCATAGCGAAAGGAAAATTCATCATCAAACGTAAAAAGTCAAGCTAATATGGTTTTAGATTAGTGTGTGTTCCGAGTATCTATCAAAGTGATATAATGTGATCGAGGCCCGAGGCAACAACCACGCACAAAGCTCCATCAAGAGAATCCAAACTCTGATATTCCAGAACATCACAAGGAAATGATAACCATATCATACCTGAGATATAACTCCAAGAACACCGAGTGAAACTTTAGCTGCATCAAGATCCTGATCATTCTCATTGAGCACCCTAACCTTAGCGTATCCCTCCTCAGGTCCCCCGGGGCTTACAATTCTTAATTCAACAACATAATCATGAATAGAACTCCCTCGTCCCCATAACGAGCTCCCATGCGCACCCGTGCCGATAAGACCACCAATGGTCAAGCCCCACCAGTAAGGTGCATACGGCAACGCTAGCCCGGCCTTAGCTGACTCACCAATTATCTGCCTCAACGTAACACCACTCTCTATTGTTATTGTCATTGCTTCAGCATCAATATTTATTATTTTGTTAAGATACTTAGTGCTAATTAACAATCCATCTTGGCCATCGGGGCATACTAGCTTGGGAATGCTATGGGAGAAACGTGTTGCCACTTTCATTTTTCTTTTGGCGATTGTTGCCGCCGATACTGTTGAAATGAGGTCTTGTTCTGAGGTTGGGTATGCTACGTCAGCTGCTTTACACACGCTCCGATCGGGGAACATGCCGTAGGAGTTTGTGATGGTGCAGCTGGAATTATTTGATGATGAACATTTGATTGGGTCCCCCGGAGGACTGCAACCCACTGTAAAAATACATAGCAAGAGGCATTCATATCGGAAAAGATGCTCCAATAAGCTGTTCTTTTTGGGACATAGAATTGTCATTTTGAGAAAGTTGGTCGGATCGAATTTTCTAGGTTTATATATTAACTTGGGACAGATGGCTTGTACATGCAGCGATGGTACACATACTTATAGTTGTGTAGCGTACAAGGGTTTCAAACACCGATTTGCCGCATTAATTCCAGCTCACATCTGAATCCTTTGAAGTCAAGATCTTTATGTGAATTATTTAATTTCATTAAGTAGTTGAAGCATATTGATTGTGGCCATGTTTCGTTTTTCTTTGGATGCAGCTGGAACCCTGAAAAAAATTGGAAAATGCATGCCGTTAATATTTTATTCACCCCGAAAAAGGAAAAAACAAAACTTAAAAAAAAAAATCCACTGGCGGGTCTGTTTATTATTATTATTTCCTTGAAATCATGGGGTTTTTATTGCTTCGGCAACCAAATTCATTTTTCCACGTGTCGATGTCTTGCAGCCTTTGAATTTGAAGGGAAGCTTGTAATTCGTGGATGCTGTGCCCGCGTGCTGCGTGCATGAAAGATGAAGGAGTAGTGCAAATGATGTATTATACTATTTGAAACTCTCAATTCAGCTTTTTTCGCGGAACTCAATTTATTAGTTGTCAACTAATTAAAGAGTTATAGAAGACTGTTTTTAAGTCAAGCTGCAAATAATATAACTTAACAATTAGCGTAAAAGTGAGTCCGTGATTATTATTATTATTATTTTTAGATTATATAAATCATGTGTCAATAAATAAATAAAAATAAATTAAAATAGAATAATTGAAATGATAATGTCAAAAATATTTACTGGTTGAGACGAAAATGATGATCAAATTGTAATAATAAATTTTATAGCAAAGAAAGTAATAAATTTTTTGATTGAAATATCATCACCTCATCATCTTTAAAAAGGCAAAAGCATTGCCTTTGTTTTCATTGGAAGGATTAACAAAATGAAGAGAATTAACAGTTAAAATCATTAGTTATACCGTGAAGCTATCAAATATAAATTTTTACGAAATATAAATCTTAATTTCAATGCAAAAATTATTAAATATAAAATTTATATAAAAAATCTTATTTTGAATAATATAAAATAATAAAAATTAATCTTTCTTACACATGCTACTTGAAAAAAAAAAAAAGAAGAATAGTGTATTAATTAAAAAAAAAAATAGAGGCTCACCTGAAATTTATGGCTCCGAACAACCGTCTAATTCGGCCAATACTGCAGTGCATCTGGGTGCGTAACATGTGTCTCATCCACCGCACAATTCCCCACTATTCCGCACTAAAATTTACATAGTCATGCGACCTAATTATAATTCAGTCAGTGGATACTTGAACATTTTAATGGTTATCACTAGCTACCGCGGTGGCAAGGCTTCAATGGATCGTTTTTTCCTGAACTTGTTCACATTGATCATAAAACAAACCACTTTATTCTTCTGGGGGCCCCACTTTCTTGAGCGTGGGTTGTCAGAATAATTAATGATGAGGGATAAATTCATGTTTGTCATAATTGGTCGGAGGTTTGGTCGGAGAGTTTGGTCGATAGTTGCATTTAATTAGGCTCCGCCCTTTTCATCTCAATATACATACGCATCTAGGTGTGTATATTGAACAGATTTAATAGTAGCAAGGCACGTATAAAGACTATTATCCCTACAGGATAATTAGAGAGAGAGAAAAGGGGCGTATGAGCTAAATCGCGTGGAACTCAAAAACTTCTATAAGAAAACCATAGAAATTTGGTGGTCTCATGACTTATAAGAATTTAATTGTTAAGGGTACAAAGATCTTAATTTTAGTAATTTTATTTTTAGAGATGATAAAATCCTCTACATATTTAGAGTCTCAATGGTCTTTCACTTTAAATAGGATGAA
This sequence comes from Aegle marmelos, assembly GCA_030449875.1. Lineage (NCBI taxonomy): Eukaryota > Viridiplantae > Streptophyta > Magnoliopsida > Sapindales > Rutaceae > Aegle > Aegle marmelos. Next base: position 3,402,442 of record JASUUL010000115.1, read on the forward strand.
TTGTGAATCTTTTTTATAAATTGAGTGGAACGAGAAAAAAATAATTCATAAATTCTTAATAGAATAGAGTTTAATTTTGTGCTCTCTATCCCATCCTCACTCCAATTCCTATTATGTATGAGTTTTTTTATTCAATAATTTTTATTTTATTAATTATAATGTTGGTTAATAAATTCTTAAAAAAATTATTTGATATAAATAGGTTATAACTAAACAAATCCTATATTATAATTCTTATTTAATTCTAAAACATGATTATTTTTTATTTTCTCTATTAATGTACTGCTCTCTTCAAATATTTTTTTAATTTTAATATTATTTTAAGATATTATTTCAATTTTTTAGAGATTTTTTAAATAATTTAGATACTATATAATATAGTAATGATTTTATTTAAGTTTCTAAATTTACGAAAATAATTTATTTATACTACAATAAAATAAGAAAACAGAAATGAAGTGGGAATGAAGAAATCATTTTTCACATGGGAATTCTGCATTCTTACTCCACTAAATTTATTAGGAGATAGGGTAAGAAAATAGAGGTGAAATTTTATATGGGTTGAGAAATGAGGGTAGGTCTCCCCATCCCCTCCTCACCCTACTAAGATCCCTATTCATTTGTAAAATAAATTCAATATCCATGCATGTGATTTATTTTATATTTATCATATTTATTTTTTTTATATTTCTTGAACTCAATTTAAAAAATAAAATAAAAAGGTAAAGATGTAGTAAATTCATATTAAGTTTTGAATTGGACTATTGGCACCCCTCAAATTTCTTCATAAATTTCTATTTCAATTATTTTATTTTAATTTAAAAAATTATTTCTCTTTTAAATATAATTTTTTAATTTATTTTTATTTTTAAAACTCAAAGTATTATCTTGCTAATTTTCTTTTCTTTTATAACTTATTATCCTACACATAAATAAAAAAATTTTATGGGTGATGGATTTTGAATATCAATCATGAAATTAAATTATACATATTTTAAATTATAATTTGAAAGCAATCATAGATATAAAAATTCTTAATCAATAAGAAATAGAAAAAGAACAATATTATCTTAAATTTTAGCTATTTATTTTGGTTAGATGAAAGTGATAGGTAAAAAACAAAAATGAAAAATGGCCTAATTATAAATGAAAGTAATTTGGTGAAAAAATTTTAATTATGTTTAATTCTTATTTGTCAATAAATATAGTTTTCTTTCAAGTATAAGGATAATGAAAGGTGCCAATAACTTCACTCTTAATTTTCTAGATTCTAACACTGCCATTATACAACAATAGATGATCCACTAAGGAACTCTTTTTAAAAAGTAATTATATTTGAGTCCTAAAATTATTTCACTAGCTCCTATTTTTTAATTTACTTTATAACTTTCCATAATTATGCTTAGTAAAAAAAAATTATTATTTTATTTTATTCTCTTTATATGTCTCTCTAGCATAACCATCACCCCTGTCATTTATCTTCATTAACAATAAGTTCATGTTATCACTGCCAACTATCTTCTTGACCATCAATCCATTACCTCCACCAATATGTGATGAATTTCAATATTGAGTTTTTGTTTAATTTTATGAATAAGTTGTGGATTTTATTGTGATTGATGATATTATTGATTTTGGTTATTGTGTGACAATATAAGATTTTGTCTACTTTTAATTCAAGATTTGATTAGATTAAGTTAATATTTAATTCAAATTATAAATCAAATAAAAAAAAGAGATGACAATTTAATTTGTTGGGATGTTGCGAGACAATAAAAAATATTTATTTTCAATTATTTATTATTTTTCAATAAAGATAATTCTAAAACAAATAATGTTAATTAAAAAGTGAGGGTTAATAAGATAAATTGAATGGGTCAAATGTCACTACTCCTACTTGAAACCATTAGCCTAACGTAGGCTTTTAAACTTGATAATATTTTTCTTTTAAAAAAATAAAAAATAATGAGATATAATTACGTAAAGTCTAAATTAAATTTTTAGCCCTAATCTTATGTGATGGTTGTGAAACTTGACCAAATATCGCCTAAAACATGGCCCAAAAAAAAAAAATTCAATAATGCTTGTGTATAGATGAAAATGAAGTAGCCTTATTATTAATTATTAGTAAATACAAAATAGGAATGACAAACAGGAATAGGAGCTGCATCGCGATCATGATGAATCTCGTTGGTGGCCCGACGCTCGCGTAAGCATCTTGGGGTCCTCCACGACTCGGACCGACTAAATTTTCAACTCCTCAACAAAATCATGCACCGAAATCTCCGTCGCCCATAATGGGCTTCCATGAGCACCCGGTACTGAAAGCCCGCCAATGGTCGCGCCGGCAACAACGTCATCCATTCGGCAAAGGGAGCCCAACTTTGCCGGCCTTATTAATCAAGTGCCAAGATGCGACGCCACTCTCCGCGATTAATGTCATCTCCTCATCGTCAAGTTTAAGGCCATGGTCCTTTTAGAAAATAAAAATTTTAAGAATATGGTTTAGATACTTTGTTCTGGTGAGCAACCCGTTTTGGAATGCCGCGAGGGAAACGTGTTGCCGCGTTCATTTTTCTGAGGTAGGGTAGCCACGTTGGCTGCTTTTCCATAAGCGTTTGTGACTGTGCAACTTTTGAATTATTTGATGAGATGAAGATTTGATTGGATCCTGTTCCTGTGAAAAGCTTAAAAATACTAGATTCTCGAAAAGCTTAAAGGAACAATCAAGGAATATATGCTATTTTTGTATAATTAATGAAGCGGATATACACCAAGGTAACGTCATTCCAAATCCAGAAAGAAATAATGTCTATTTTTGTATAGCACACTGCCCGAATTCAATTGATCTCCTACTAAATTATTGCTGTGAAATTCACAATATTGATGGTATTATCGCGTCAACATTGGTTGTGATAGAATCTAAATAAGATTTTTCTCATTCAAGTCTAATATGACCAAAATCAAGACCCTCTATATGGCAATAATTGGTTACACGACATGTATATATACGTATATTTTGGCAAGAGATTATGACTATTATAAAATACATTTATTGCTATATGAAACTCTCATTTATAAATCATTATGTTTGATGATCTTCTTTTTAAGTTCTTTGAGCTATTGAGAAATGGCGAGCGAAATACAATCACCCTTTTCCCCTTCCCTTTATTTCTTTGAAGTGAATTCAACTTGAAGAGGGTATATGGATATACGATGATCTTCCTACTAAAATATTTATATAATCCATTCCTAATAATTTCATGTAATGAGAAAGGTTCTTAAAAAAGTTTATATGATTGACCCATCTTAACAGAACTATTGAACAAAAAATAGAATAGGCCCAATCAAAAGTTCATATAATAAATTTACTCTAATTAAGCCTACAAAATAATAGGTAAACCACCTGAAATAATTCTCCTAAGCTACAAAGATTCAAAGCCCAAAAAACTTTCAAGACCCAAGGCTGAAAAAATTATAAAATCTTAGGATTCTATCCTAAGGCAAACCACCTATAATAATTCTCCTAACCAATAACGATTCAATGCTCGAAAGGTGCTAAAAAATTTTAAAGTCCTAGGATTTTATCCTAAAGCAAACTACCTAAGATAATCCTCCTTAGTAATTAGGCTTCAAGATCCAAAAGATATTGAGATCATAAGCTCTCATTCTAAGGCAAACTACCTAAGATAATTCTCCTAGGCAATAAGATTTTAAAGCCTAAAAAGTATTAAGATCCTAAGCTCTTATCTTAAGACAAACTATTTAAGAGAAATTTTTTAGGTTTTAAGATTTTCATCATCTTAGGGTTTTAAAAAAAATAACCTAAGAATAAAAAGCTTCTTTCTTTTTTAATGTATGGACAAGTTGCACATCCATGTGTTAATCAACATGGGCACAAATAAACAAGTGCCGCCAAATGTGATAAGAATAATGACGCTTGTCATTAAAAGAATTAGAACTCAAGTCAAATCAATTTCACTTATAAATATGTCTTTCATTCTTACTAAAAGGTAAGAAAAAAGAATGGACCTAAAAGAAAAAAATGCATTCTCTCTCTAATTATTCTCTATCTAAATTTACATTTTAAAAAGTTTGGTGATTGACTTAACCCTAAAAGGTTTTACACTGACAAAACTGGCATTTTAACATTTTTCTTCTGTTTTTAAAGTATCACTAAATAAGGATATTTTAATTGCATAAGGAAGTGAACTCAGAAAAGGATAAATAAATACCCATTAAAATCAGCTCAAAATGTAAACTGGTCATTGTTAAATGCAACAAAGAGGAACTTAAATCCTAAGGGGGTTATCCTCAGTTGGAATTTTCTCATAATAAGTTAGAATAAAATTTACACCAACAGTAACTAAAACCAAGATTTTGTTTGATAATTTGATTGTTAATTGTTAGTTGTTAGTAAAAACTATACATTTTTTTTTTGAGTTGAGATAGTTTTATTCCTCAATTTTTTTATTAAGACCTAATAAATTATTAATTTTTTAATCTTTTAAAATTATTTTTTTACCAAAAGCTATTAATTTTAATTTCAAAATTAGAACATTCACATTGAACAATAATTTTTAATTTTAGGCCAAAACCTCGTAATATCAAATGAATCCTAACAATATTATTATAATTGTGAGCATATTTTCTAAATATGATAGTAATTATAAATTCCTTGTAACCAAACACAACCGAAGTGACTGTTGTTCAAGATAATGGAAACTTAGCTACAAGTTATAAATTAAGTGCTTAAAAATGTTTGTATGTATAGATGATTTAAGGAATTTGCTTTTATCTTGATAGTTAAGAATTTCTATTTCTTTCGATCTAAAATTGTATGTCAAATCCTCCAAGTGAAGAAAATAATAACTTCTTCTATGATGCCTATAAGTCTTGAACCACACAAGCCATTTTAAACCTTGCTTCAGAAAGTCATAAAATACTTTCTCATTAATCACCTATTCGGAAATCAGGACCGTAATAACTTTTTGTAGTTGAATGTTCGAGTTGGAATTCGGAGGTAAAGGTTTAAAAGTGGAAGTAGGTTATCAGAATAATGTTCAATTTGAAATCAGATAGTTTATTTGCAATTTATACAAGACCCTTGAAACAGCCAAATGGCAACCACGTGAACGCGCACCGCCGATCTAAATGAGGAAGCCGGTTGCAGTTCGAACAAGATAAACCAATTAATAGATTTAAATCTTCGATTCGACATGCAATCAAATCCCTCGAACTTCCATGATCATTTTACATCTTTTGGATAATAATTTTTCAAAGTCAAAAAGACGAAAAAATTGTGCTCACTACAGTTACTTGGGAGAGCCTTTACACTTATAATAATAAATGTAAGAGTTTGAGTCTCCGTAAAAATATTATAAAGATTAATTTTATTTTTTCTCAATTATTTAATAATTTAGTAAAGGTGGTCTCTCTCTTATGAAATATAAGTTGAGTAGACACTTCTTAAATATTCTTATATTCATCATTCATAAAAATATTATAAGAGTTAGTTTCAGTTCTTCTTCAATTATCTAATAATTAAATAGAGATAATTTTTTCTCAAGAAATGTGGGTGAAGTAGATATTCTTCGAATATTTAAAATATCTGAATAAATACATCAGTAAATTAGTGTATGGTGCTAGTCCAGTTGTATAAATATCATTTATAAATAATAATTAAATATCTAATATACAATATTAGTAACAATATATATATAACATAATTAAAAAAAAAGAAGAAATTACAAATAATTTTAATTTGCCAATAATATGGACCCCTAAAGGTCTGAATGACTAACATCCACTCACATCTATTAATAGTCTGGTGCAGTTGCTTTTTTCTTTAAATTACCAGAAGAGAAAAAGTAAACTAATAATATTGCTTTTTTCTTTTTCAGGGTCCAGCTATCACGCAACCGTTGCATGGCACCCCTTATTTTAATACCAAATAGAAACATTGTTATGGTTACCATGCCTTATTGGAAAAGAGATGAAATTCTCAATTTTCTTAGAGAAGTTATCTTCATACTTTAAGGTTTGTTCAGTATCATTTTCTTGGCCGTGTTTCACTTTCGTTTTCAGAGTTTGGGTGTAACACATAATTGATAGACCTGAATCAGAAAATAAATTGTAAAAAAAAAAAAAACAGATTCAGCTTTATAGTAATGAAACTCTCACTCATGTCTTTTGCTATTGTTTTTCAACAAATATTCACCATTAGCAAATATTGAATAAGATCATTTTTGCTGACCTAATGAATCAGCTAGTTTGGCTGTTGCGGTTCAGTCTATATTGTTGCCCCTACTTGAATGTTGCAACTTGAGTGGCAACGAAAATAAAAAACAAGTATTAAATATGTCAAATTGTTCTATATTTGAATTTAATATATTCAATGTTAATTGATGAAACCCATAAAATAATGCATATATGTTATTTATTTCAAATTTTTAGTTGCAAGATATGAATCCTCAAAATGTTGATGGTGAGGATAAGATTGATTGGTCTAGGTCACTTTTATTCATATAGCATAGGACAATGTGAAAGAGGCTTACAAAGAATGAGACATGAGTAAGCCATTTATTAAGGTGTTGTTTGTACTTTAGTCCAAAATCTGAATTTAATTTTTTTCAGACATGCACTTATTTTATGTTGTTTGTTTTTTTAACTTATCACTTGTTATCATATAATTTTATCTGAATACAAAAAGTCTACTTTTATCCGAAGTCTGAAATCTAAATGGAAAATTTTAATTTTAAATCTCAAAAATAGCCTTAACAACTCATGTATTTCTAATATTATGTATAAATCTAATATTTTTATATTATCCTATTTTTTTCATTGATTTAAGTTTTTATTCACATGGTAACTTAACTAAATTGAAATATTGAATAAATTAAATTATGTCTATTGTGATAAATTAAAATTAAAACAACAGTGTTGATTTTATAATAAAATTTGATGTTACAATTAAAAATTTTATTACAAAATTAAATTTAAATTAAGTGATAGTATTTTGTTTAATGCTACCAAACTGATCAATTTGTGAAAATTATAAATTGTAAAACTACTTAAAATGATATTTATGTCAAATTATTAATTTTTAAACTTTTCTGTTCAGATATTGAGAAAAAAAATAAACATGTTATTTAGATATTTTTATTCAGACTTATTTAGAGTTCAACTAAATTCACACCTATTCAAATTTCAGATAAAAAAATAAATGCAACCTAATATTGATTTATCTCTTGCAAGTATTACAAAGATGAGTACTATAAGGGATAGATTTATAACTTTCATTAGACATGATTACACGTGCAATTCATGATGTCTATTACATAGTTAGATAATTATTTTATGTAAACTATGTGTTATAATATTATCTTAATTATAGTTTAAAAAGATGACATTAAAAAATAATTATGAAAATACTAAATTAATTATGGTACATTTGTCTAGGTATTTTTATAATATAATAATTTAATAAATTATTTAAGTTTAAATGAACTATTTGATTAGTTAATGAAGATTAAATAAAATAAATAAGTATCCTAGTATTTATTAAAATTTTACTTTATAACCATAAATGACTTAAATATTTAGTACAAATTACTTTTTAAAAATGGTACTACAAGCACATACTCGCTAATTTGTATCTTTTTCAATTTTATTTATCAAAGGCATATATTTTTATTTTTAAAATATAGAATATAGAAAATTACACAAAACATACACTTAAATTTGGAATAAAACATCTATAAAATATTATTTTAATTCTCATTTTTATTTTCAAACAATATCAATTTAAAAATAACACCGAATCCATTACCAGCACACACAGACACAGGTTATCAATTCCATGATCCATTATGAATTTCAGCGAATACAAGACCGGTAGAAAATCATAGCACATGGACATGGTTCACGTCAAGCTCCTGTTTATAGTGCACCTTTTATGACAACCTAAACTAATTTTATTTATTGTACGGTATAAAAGTCTACTCTACTAATATACTCAGAGAAAATGTTTGCACCAGCACAATTATAACTGAGACGCTGCTAACTTACGGCCTGCAAAAGTTACATGAATGGTATAATCAATGCGTATTATTTACATTATTTTAAATAATTTATAAGTTACAACAGTTTTAATTTAACAAAATTCTTATAATTGAGATTAACCTATACTAATTTTAATGTAAAAAATTTTTAGATCACTCATACTCGAAGTACATTTTTATCCCGATCTACTTATAAGAGCAAAATATGGGTCTATTGAGTCTGCTGTGACTTGAACCCACAGTCACAAACTTTTATGGAAAGAATGGGTTACCACGCACTAAGTGGCATTTGTAAAGCGTACAGATAAGGAAGAAATAATGGACTTCTCGAAAATGAAAGACAGCTCCCATGGCTTATGGGGTCCATCTTTGATGAAACAGAAGATAAGGAAAGATCAGCTAGCGGATGGCCCTTATGGTTCGTTGCTGCCTGTCATTTGAAGCAATCTCTAAATCAAATATTTTTAGGGAAAATGATATAGGAACCATCCAAATCTTGATTTTTATTTTGTAAAAATTGGACTATCAGCAAAAAATACAGAGTTGAAGACAAAACCTTGATTCGATTCAGCTTCAGATCATAAATAACGACCCAGAAAAATGATACAGACATAATAACCCCAATCTATGTCTACATTACATTCCAACTGACTGTTCATCACAACTTCATATTAAATTAAAAGAAACCTAACGAAGTTATTGTCACACATTATCATAAATACTTGACCATAAATTACCTCAACCACCTTCTAAGGTCACTAGTGGATGAAGGTGAAATTTCACCACCAAGGCTATCAGTATAGCAAGAGGAATAGTTAGACTGTTGCTCCAACCCAAAATGTGATCCAGCCACACTTTTAAAGCTCGGGCTCCTCAAGCTTTGTCCATAGTTTCCATATCCCATTGCAACACCATATGGTTCTGGCACTGGAAACGAAAGTCGTTTCTTTGCTGATCCAACTCGATCCCTCTCTGGGGTTGATGGTCTTTGCCTTGGCGCACTCTGAGAGCGAGCTTTAGCCTTAGCAGACTCAGTTGCTGCCATGTAATTAGGCAATGCACCACCACTACTTGTACCTCCTCTGCTATGTTGATGCACGTTGCCAGTGTAGTAGTAGTTTGACCTTAAGCTTGGTGTTTGAGATGTGTTATAAGTTCTATCTTCTCTTGGGCAACGAGGGCTAGCAGACCGAACTTGAATAGGCCTGGTTCTGGATGGTGAGGGTGTGACAGGGGAGTGGTGAAGGGATGGATTTTGGTGGGCTCTATGACTTGGAGAAGCAGGTCTTTGGTGTTGGCCATGTTGTTGTTGGTGTTGGTGATATTGATTTTGGTGATTTGTTCTCCGAAAATTAGGAGCTAAATATGAGTAAGGTTGGGATGTGTCAATTTCAACTGTTTTAATATGGTCTCTGTTGTCGGTTGAAGCTCTTCCTTTGCTCTCCCACGGCTTTGTAGCCATCCATCGGTCAAGCAACTTTGGTCTGTCTTCCAGCTCATCTGCGTCACCCATTGATGAACTCCTGCCATTTCTCCACATCTTTGATATGGGATTTCAGGCAAAACTTAACCAATTAGTTATCAAACTAAACTGCTAAAAACAGAGAAGGAACTAGAGAACATAATTCTCTAATAAAGAAGCAAATGTACTTGTTGGGAGAAGGCATGAGATAATGTCCTTTCACGTTTCAATGCAGCCTCTTTTCTTTGTTGCAACATAACTTTAACTTCCTCAATTGTGTGCGGCCTTTCATCCCAATCATCTGCTATGCTGCTACCCTCTCTTGACTATGATGCAAATACATGCCAATACATCAGAGAAAGAATGATTTTTGAACATTAACTTGATTTGTTTTAGTGTTTAGTATTGAAATGTGAACTTTTTTCTTTCCTTTCAATGTGATCTTTATTTTTTTTTATTTTTTATTTTTTGATATTGCAACTTCCGAAACCGAAATTCATTATCACCAACTTGCTTTCATTGGCAGTTACTTTTGAAACCCTTTAACTTTCTTTCTTTTCACTGAGCTTATTACACCCAAAAAGCAAGATTAAAAAAAAAAAAGTACTTCCAAAAGGTGACAAAACATTGCAGTAAATAAGAAATTAAACTCACCATTGATCTTCTATCTGAGATGTCCTGAAGATACCTCGATTCCCATACACTAGTATTCGTGTCACTAAACGTGGATTTTCTGCTGCCATCCTGAGAAAGCTTCACGCGTTGATCAAGCACCCGAGCCTGCACTCGAACCAAAGCTTGCATGCACCGAAGCGTCATCTTGGCCTGCTTTCTAACATTATGACCCCTTACAAGTGCTTGCAGCTTTACTAGCCCCTTTAGTGCACGAAGTGCTCTCCTTGCCTTTAAAAACACATCATAAATTAATAAAATCAATCTTTAGTCACTAGTTTTAATGTAGGAATAGTAATTATTTATGAATTTTGATGCATATTTTTTGTTCAAGAATTAAACTTGCTCAATCATTTTGATATTTTGCTTACCAGATAACCTCTGAAGGCGGTCTGAATAACAATGGCAGCATAAATTTCTCTGGCATTAAAAGTAGGAGGCCTAATGGGCCGGGCCACCTCCGGTGCCACCTGAGCAGAGGCGGCCGCAGCTTCACCGGCAGCTGTGGCGACCATCTCCATGGAAATGGCGTGCTTTTGCTCCTCCGCCACGCGATCAGCCTGACCAGTACTGCCTGTGACATGATGAGCACTAGTTCTCTCCTTTGTTGAGGTTTGTTGCTGTGCTACCGTTTCTTGATTGGTGGTTTTCCTAAATAGCCACCTCCTCTTCTCTCTCTTCTACAAAACCAACAAATCAAGGCCACACATTTGAACAAAAATAGATCAAGATTCAAGAAGAAGCATAATAAAAGAATAATAATTAATGAGGGAAAAAAAAACCTTCTCATCATCGTCTTCTTGGTCATGCTCTTCTCTTCTTTGCCTGCTACTCTTCTTTTCACTCTCTTTGGTGGGAGATCTGAAAGCCCTTTTCACAGCAGTCAACCACGAGGTACCTCCTTTCTTGCCCATCAAATCAAATTAACATATGTTTAAACCCAGCCGAATTTACAGCAAATACTGCTAAGAAAAGATCTCAGTGAGCCAGAAACTTTGAAGTAAAAAAAAGTCCATGTTTCCCGTTAGTATCAAGTTATAATAGTGAAGCGATGGCCGGTGCCCACTTGTAATTTTGACTGTTCTTTATCTGATAAAAGAGAAAGAGAGAGAGAGATTTTAATACAATGTAACAGAGAGGAGACAGTGCACTCTGACGTCTATAACTCTGCAGCTAGGATTTAATAATATAATCTATGAAGATTTATCTAAATGGTTTAAGGCGTAATTGTATTTTCAGCAGCATGAGTGGAAAACAAATGGTACTGGTGTCAGATTGTACCTCAACATCTACGCATGGACATAAAATAAAAGTATTTATTTTCACATTACTTAAAAATGTTAATTCATTCTTCATTTGCATAATTTATAAAATGAACGTGAAGATTTGTGGAGGAGATAGTGGCTGCCCGTGTGATCGATTGATTCGAGAACGTTGAAAGCCCACGAGGGACGGGGAGAGAGAGAGAGAGAGAGAGAGAGGGAGCAGGGGCATGTTGAGGAAGGCACAAGAACCAAAACTGCTTTAACAAAGATCAATGGATCCTTCATTTTTTTTTTTTTTCCTCTTTTTCTGGTTAAAAAGGCTTTGAGTTTCTCACTTCCTTTTTGAAACAACGGTGATTCTCTCACGCTGTCACGTGCTTGTACATCAGGACGAGGAACATCAGGTAGTTCATGGACCACGATAGTCCTTCATTTAAAAGGGGAGGGGGAAAAAAAAATCAGTACAACATGTTCATCAGCTTCAGGCCCCTCAGCTGTTACATCTTTGACCAAAAGTCATGTGACGACGATAGTCAAACGTTTTGTAGTTGAATATAAATATGGAATATAGGAATGTACATTGTAATTTAACCCCATGGGTGAATGATGGACACGTGACTTTCTTCCATGTTAGACGCGGTCAAATGAAGTCAAATCTTGAATACTCGAATGGGTCTGAATTGAATCGGCTTGTGAATTTGATCATTTTACATTGTCTCCATTAAGATGTAAACTTCGACGAATTACATCAAACTGGGTAGTGAAATTTCTGGCTTTTATTAAATGTTTGAGAAGAAAGAATATGCACCATGTAAAGTGTTGTTTTCACCCATCATCATCGCGGGATGTCGGAATTTGAAGAAATTGTCAGCAGAACCATAAAGGGCTCGGCACAATTCAAGCTGTTATTCAATCGAATCACAGAATGGCAATCTCCGGGGAAAACTTGTTAGTTGTGAGCAACCTTAAGTGCTATTGCTCGAGTAAATGGAGAGGCAGATACACGCATCCCAAATTAATTTGCGAAATCCTTTTGTTTCGTACATCTCTGTTCACCTGTGTATTTATTTTGTGGGTTGAGATTGGCCCAACAGCAGTCTAGAAAGCTCAAGTCTGGGCCCAAGAACTAGTACTAGGCTTTCCAGTTATCTAGACCATCCGAGTGTTTTATTAACGCCACTTTATTGTCCTCTCATAGACCCTCTTCTAAATAAAACTCATTCAACGTTAATTACATAAATAACCCTCTCCCGGCTTCTAACAATTCTTGAATTCTCCCTCGTAGTTATGTCAAATTGATTTCATATAGCTAGATTTAATGGTTTTTTCTTAAAGGATCCTCAAGAATGAAAACCAATTTCTCTTCATTTGTTGAAGGGCCACTGGTGGTTAAGTTTTTCTTTTCATGGCTAACTCATGTTGAGTTTGCGATAATTGCTCAATTTCTCATATGGGTATGTTATGGGCTTTGTATGTTCAAATAAAAGGTGAAAACAAGCCAATAGGTCTTCTGAGTAGATTGTAATCAAAGTGGCTTATGTTCGAGAAGGCAGTTGTTCAAATTTTGAACTCTTTTCAATCAACAACAACGAAAGATTTTTCCTAATGTCAATAGAGAAGAAAGAATAATGAATTTGACGGATGTGATATAGAAGAGTGTTCTTCAATTCTTTTACTTGTTATTTTTTGACGTCCAATTGTAACATATAGGGCATAAAGAGTTTATTGAAATAATAAATTATATGAACTAGTGTTTCTATCTTTGGTTGTAATTTTGATCAAGGATAAGGTTGTAGATAGTCATTTGTGGATAATTTTATCATATGAATTATTGTTTTATCTTTGGTTTAATCAAGGATAAGATTGTAGATAATCACTTGTGGATAGAAAAAATGAGGTATTGGTTTAATTAAATATGACAAAAAACCTAACCATATTTTTCTAAACACTTAAACTCTACTTGGACTTCACCTACACTTAGACTATGCTTGGGCTTCACCTAAAAGCTGAGTTAGGCTCGAAAGTTGATAAATATAAAAAGTAAAAAAAAATTAAATTTATTTAAATTAAAATAGTTAATTTCAATATATTCTCTTGTAAGGTGATGATATTTAAATTAACTCTTTACTTTTAAAAATATCAAGTTATCCATTAAAAACTATTATTTTTAACCATTACCCACTGCTAACTTAATAAAGTACAATAACAGTCTACTAATAATAAAATTTGTTAACTTAAACTGTTACACACCTAATTTTTAAGAATATATTTCTTTTTTCCCTTTATAATTTCTAAAGTACACCGTCATCCATTTATTTTCTTATGCCACACATTTAAGTCCATAGATATGATAAAAATTAATATTAAAGTGAAAAAAATGAGACATTGAATTTCTCTTTTTCTTCGATTCTTTTTCATCTTCCTTACTCCATTTTTTTTTTGGGCATTTGCTTGACTTCTTTTCCCTTTCTTTCATTTTTTCCTGTGCCTTACTCCTTCGTCTTTTTCTTCTTCTTCCCCACACCCCCCTCCCACCTTCAGATACATGACAATCATACGATCATTAATTAAACCCAATCCCATATTATATCAAAACTAAAACTTAATTTCTACATAATAAAATTCAAAACTTATAAGTCAGAATCTATAAATTGCAAATGCGTTTGGCAGTTTTAAATTCTTTTAGCCTACTTATATACATATATACATACATACGTATTTATATACATATATACATACATACGTATATACGTACATATACATGCATGTATGTGTGCATGTATATAACAATTTTTTAAAAACTTTAGCACATAAATTTGGGCTAAGGTTTTGCCAAGCCCGGCCAAAGCCTAAGATTTTGCTAACCAGACTGTCGTGGACTTGTGGGCTTAACATAACGTTGCAAGCTTTCCATATCTTTGCGGAATGCCCATATTTGACATTAAATTAGAAAATTATACGTGATGATATCTCTACCTTATAGTTTTTGTAAACACACTCTATTTTTTTTAAATATAAAACTGAATATTATTTTCAAAAAACTTATATAGAATTAATTAATTAAATCCATCTTAATTCACTTTTTGTGATTTAGTTTCTTTCATTATATTTGATTACAGAAATTGTTTTAGCATAAGTTTAAATTGACTACTTTATATTTATAAATAAAATTACGAAGAATTTATTTTAAATTTAATATTTTTATAATTTTATAACAAATTCATTGTTTCTAATGTTACTTTGTTAGTGTGATTATTAAACTTTAATTAAACTAAAATAGTTTCTTTAGGGAACAATGGTCATGTAAATTATTAAGCTTTCAAATTTATGTCATTTAAACATAAGGGTAGTAAAAAGTAATAATTAGATTTCATTTAAAAATTTTAGATTATAAGTTGTAAAATTAAATACATACATTTTTAGTTACACTAGCTCATGTTTATTAGGGCAATTTGGTCATTTTATATCATAATACTAAATAATAAAATAAAAATTATATTAAAGTTTATGATCACAAATAGTCAAAAAAACCTAAGAAAGAAATCAATTGAAGAATTTAATTAATTAATTGTACAAAATTTTTATTGGTTTGTATTTTTTAAAGAGTTTATGAACTCATTATAATTATTTTTCAAAAATGAGATGGATTTACCACAAAAAAGGTGAAAATATCCCCACTCTAAAAATATTTTCCTGGGAAAAGGATAGCGCATCTTCGCGATCATTTATCTTCATGATTTAGTGAAATGATCATGAAGATTTAAAAAAAAAATTATAAACGGTAATATAGATTCTTTTTCTAAGATAATTATATCTTGTGACAATAATGACCTAATTGTATTTCATATGGGTTTAATTGCAAAAAAAAATCTATATGATTGATTTTGAAAAGAAAAAGATCTGTATAATTATTGTAGCAAACCGCTAGGACACCATTGTTATTTTTCTTATTTGGTGGTGGCGGTGGTTATTATCATTAGGATAATGAGAGTATTTGAATTCTCGACACCCCTTTTTTCTATACACTCATTAACAAAAGTTAAAAATTAATTTTTTTTCTCTTTAAACCCTTTATAATTCTAAAATTAGCCCTAATTAAAGATCTCCATATTTCATTTGTATACCTACAAAATTTTGACTCCAAAATCAAACTTCATCATTTTTGTTTTACTATCTTTTATTTATGTCTTGTGATTTTTTTTTCGCTTATGATTCCTTTCTATAAATATTGATCATTAAAAAGAAATCACCTCTAGTATATACAATCATATAGGTTATATAATGTATTTCTAGAAACGACAACATCACCTTGATTTATTTGATGGGCCTTTTGATTTTGACAATATATATGAAAACTGAATTTTCTTTTTCTTTGGACTGTTTTTTAGTATGATTTTTTTAATTTCCTTACTAAAATATTTGTTGATTTTTTTTTTACTAGAATAGTAAGAAAGGTTGAACTCTATGATCAAGAAAACTGTATTATCTTTGGCAATTTTCACGAGTCTTCATAATTCCATTTTTATTGTTGTTCTCACAAGGCTTTAGTTTCCATAAATGGTTAACGTGTTACTTAAATTTACAAGATAGTTTGGGTGTGGAGAGGATGAAGAAACGGAAGAAGAAGATGGGTGTTAAAGTAAAGACATATCTTTACCTTAAACGGTAATTTTAGTAACGGGTATTGATGTAATTTAAATTTTCATTAGAAAAATGGGTGTGAGGGTATATTTACAGGTCCAAATAAACTGACATCTTTATTATTATCTCAATAAGATTAAAATATTTTGAGTAAGAAATAGTATCTATGTGGTTTAATATATATTTTGTTTTACAGAGTGCTTGCGTACTGCCATAACATTATTATATCCAGAGCCCAGTGATAAATAAAGCTTGTCAACATATGTTGAAAGAGTTAAACCGTTGGCACCCTTTCAAAACTCGCATTCGCATTTACAATTTTAACCTTAACCGAATAAGGGGACATTAATTTCAAATTTTTTGTTTAGTTTTATTTTTTAGTTAATATTTATCCAAACATTTTAAAGTTTTGATATCATTTAAATATATTGTTTCAAACTTTTGAAGCTTTTTCAATAATTTCAATGCTTTATAATGTAGTGATGATTTTATTTTATTTAAATCTCTAATTTTTAATTCATTGAAATTATGTATCCATATATATTGTAAAATAATTAAATAAATAAATAGAAAAAGGAGTGGAGATGGGAAAATTATTTCCCACATGGGGATTCCATATCTCTATTTCACTATATTTATTGAGGAATGAGGTGAAGAATGGGGATGAAATTTTTTTACAGGATGGAGAATGAGGTAAGTACTCCCCACTCCACCCCACTCCGTTGTCATCCCTATGGTAAACTAATGTGTTTATTTATTTGATTTTTTTTAATAACAACAAAAATTCTAATACTACCAAAAGATGAAAGAATAATTTTAGATTAAACTTCAAAAGTTTTGTGGATAGAAAGAGATGGTCAAAATCTTATTGTTGTTTTATTAAGAGAGATGAGAGCAAGGTTAACTGTGGAATTAGAATGGAGGCATTTTGAGTTAGAGATTGTTTTAACTACTTTTATTGGGAACTCTTAAGAATAGGGATTTTATGAGGACACTTGAGGGGTGCCAATAGCACCACTTATCCTGAAAACCTTGATTCAAACTATATGGGTCTATTTCTCCAAATTTTAATAGGTGTATGTCCGATCCCCAAATATTTTGTATGTGTTGATTTTAATTTTATTTATTTATTTATTAAAATATGTAAAAGTTTATGGATGAATTTTCATAACTTAAAAATATTATTAACCGATCCATCATTTAATGAATGAATGCCATCTTATCATAATGATAGGATCAATCTTATTTATTAATATAAGGAGATTATAACTTAATAGAGGTAATGAATGGTCATAAAAAATTAATACATACAGAATAAAATGGCTTCAAGTTATTTCATAGATTGGCAAGTGAGAATTTCTTTCACAACGCCACAAATATCTTAGCAAAAACATAACTTGCTATGTATACATGAAGCATTTTCCTAATTTTAGGTTAAAAGTAAGATGCTTATATCCAGTGCTGAGCTAATCCATGCTTATTCTTCATAATCTTCTATCACATGCATGAACAGTAATATAAGATTAAGATTTAATTAGTTTTATATTATTATCTAATAACTTTCAATTTTATATTTAAAAAATATTAGCAAAAAAGCCAATTTAATACTAAATCCAAATATATATCGAAAGGGGTCATTTTATAACACCATGATTAAATTTATGACATCAATACCATAATTAAACACAAATTATGTAAATGAAACATAAAATTTATAAATTTAATATAAAACTTGTAAATCAAAATTAGTTGTAAAATAAAATATAAATTTTAGAAATTAAATATAAAACTTATAAATGAAAGTTAAAATAAGTAAATTAATATAAAACTGATAAATTGATGTATTATTAGTAAATAAAATAAAAATTTGTAAATATAACATAAAACTCATAAATCAATATTAAGTATAAAATAAAATATAATTTTTAAGAATTAAATATAAAATTTATAATGGATGATAAAATAAGTAAATTAATATAAAATTAATAAATTGATATACATACTACTAGTAACCAGAACAAAAACTTATAAATGTAAGTTAAAACTAGTACATCAATATTAACTGTAAAATAAAACATAAATTTTAAAAATGAAGCAAAAGACCTGTAAAGAAAAGGTAAAATAAATAAATTAATATAAAATTGATAAATTGATATACCACTAGTAAATAAAATAAAAATTTTAAAATATATCATAAAACTTGTAAATTAATATTAAATGTAAAATAAAATATAAATTATTCCACTTTGATTGCATAAACTAATTCAATAGAACTTATTCCGCTTTGTTTTAGTATAATTTTTTGTTTACTTAACGAGGAATGTTTCTTTTTGCTTAATTAAAGAAAATATTTTTATTAAATGAATAAGATATATTTCACTAAATTTTTATAGAGACAATGTTAATATTTTAAATAATTAATAATCTTATATAAATTTATTAAATTTATTTTATATTTATTAATTTTATAAATAATTTATAATATTTATATTTATCACGATATTAACTACAATAATTATCAGGACGACATTATAAAATTTTCCTATCAAAAAGTAATCTCTTGCTAATTGATGACATAAAGATTAATTCCAGGACAGTGGGCAGTGGCGCCAGTCTCCTCTTTCAATAAACCTAATATACCCTAGTTTCCTGGAAGTTAGTGAAAATTAGCAATTTTTTCTTTTTTACTATGAAAGTAATCTCGCAAAGACTCGAAGACGAGACAATCTTAACAATGTGTAAAACTTGGCATTAGCATATCCTTCCTTTTTAATGACATTAATAATTAATATTCGATTCTCGACTTCGGATTTCCAAAGAGATAACCTTATATATACCACTTTCAATCAAATCGATCTATTCGGTGCCTCGTTTTGATCAGATGTAACACCTTTCCCTCATGGGCCGACCCCACCTTTCACCTAACATCGATAATTAAATCTCTAATTTTGTGCACCAAGTGTTCGTTCAAGTGTCCAAATGATGACTAACAGCTCTAAAAAATCATGGTCTAATGAACAGCAGCGGAGGCTCTCCATGTATGTAATACTCAATAACTCAGAGGGTTAATGCAGTGTTGTAACTCTAAACTATACATATATAACATATTCAAGGTAACAGAATATGTATGATAAACAAAAATTTACGAGGACAAAACTCTTAATGAAAATAAAAAGAAAAAAATTAGACCGAAATTATGCTTTTAATTTCATGTATGTTTCATTTTTTTAGCTCTAGCAGTGGTTTAATTAGTTCAAGAAATATTTTAGTCAGTTTTAAGATAAAAAACGGTTGGGACGTTATTTTTGTAGAGGAAATGTGATTATTATTGATAAAATTATAATTACATTTGCTAAGGTACATTAGTCATGAACTTGTGTGCTGTGGCGACTTTTATATTTTGGACTTATTGGACTATTTGATACTTTGGACATATGAATTGATGGCAGTTTGACTATTGTAAATTGAAATTATGGCATCTGAAAATTAAAGAATGATTGGGGAGATAGATTAGATTTATGGCAATTATATTTAACAGCATATTGTGTTACCCAAAATGTGCACGACGCCTCCATTGATGTGTCATTTGTTAGCCAGGTGGGATGTGGGTCTAGTGCTTATAATGACGTGTCTTAATTCAAAATTTTTTATTAGTTATCTTACAAGAAAGTTTAAACAACCTACGGGCAATGCAATACTGGGGGTATCTCCACGGACAGTTCTGGAATTGACTTTTCATTCCACGTTCGGAATTATGCACCGAGAAATAGTTTAATTATTTGAAATCATGAGAAGACGACGAACACAAATACCAACTTTCGGAGAAATAATCTGTGCGCATTTTTTTTCTCAAATTGTACCATGGAATCTGCTTTTGTTGCATATCATGACAAATGTTTTTGATTTCTTATCATATTATATGACTGGAAAGAAAGAATTAACTGAAAGAATATCTATCTGCAAAAGCATCCTAAGTGGACGTAATTTATAGCAATATTTTACTTCTTTTATTATGATGATGATGATGATGATGATGATGATGATGATGTTAGCAGCGGTGATAGTGGTAAACGTGGAATAAAAATTTTCAGAAATGCTAGCTGTCTCAATTTTTGAATTTAATCTAATATAGCATTTATTTATTAGATGATAGAATAGATTTTTATAAGTTATAAAATTCTTTATCCCTTAAATGAGTAATACATAAATAATTGAGACTTAAACATTAAGAATTTCGAATCAACAGCAGCATTAACGAGAGGCAGGATATAAGTTGTATCCATTTAGATTTTTTTTTTTTTTGTGGATCTAAATAACTAAATAAGTGGAAAAGATAAATATTGGGCATTGCAAATTTACATAATAATAGAAAATTAATCTATAATTAGGATTTAGATTTACTGCTAAGTTGACTTATGCTCAACTCTTCATAATCTAGTAATATACTGTTAATACTTAATTAATTGTATATTGTTATATGATAATAACTAATTCTTTTTTTCTAAAAAATTATAAAAATGTAAACTCGAATTCAAATCCCTATAATTAATGCTTAAATAATTAGTAACATCTGCTATGGGTATATATCCCAATCGTGGCTCTCCTTGTGTTTGCTATTCTAGTACTATGAAATATGGATCAATGCTTGTTAGTGTCACCCTAAGCTAACCCTTAATTAATCAAGAACTGGTCCTTCAATTTCATAAGGCGCGCAACTGAATCCTGTTGCCCGTCTTATAGTTATGAGAAGATCCGACACTGAAATCCTCATGTCCATCTTCTAGTTATAAGAAAATCTCTTATACCTTCAACTTCAAGGTCTTAATGTTAGGCTGTAACTGAGAACATATCAGGTCTGTACCCGGTTCATATATAACGTGGGATGACAAGCGCCACTAGCAGGAAGGAACAGCTAACTAGCTGCGCATAGTTCCGAAACTAATTAAATCATACCTTCTTGAGTGCAAAATGTCTGACACAGAGCAAACAAGCCATATGCAATGGGCCTTAAGTTTATATGCTGGATGAAAGAATCTTACGAAGTAGTGGTTGTTTGGCAAGTGAAAGAAGCAAGGTTACTTCATTATTAGGAAATCTGGCTTACAAATCAAGTTATGAATACTAACAGTTACGGTCATTATTATATAATGAACTCTACCATGCTATTTTATTCACGGACTATCTGGAATAGATCTTCGGAGACTTTGGGCAGCACCTCCTCTAATCATTTCGATTTAACACACAGAAGAAACTAATTAATCAAAATGTTTATGAATCAAAGTCTGTTCCTGGTTCAAATTAATTCTTCAAGGGAGGTTATAATCATTTTATCAAATACCTGCTGCATGTTTTTGGGACGTGGAGGCTTTTATTTAATTCCCCCCCCCCCCCCAAAAAAAAAGCGTTAATGAAAATCTTTATCCTTCCAAAAATTAAGAAAGAAAAATAGTTGGCAAGAAAGTGTTCTACGAGTTTGTACGTGAAAAAGTTGACGTCGAATATAAAGTGCAACAACCTTTTTCCATATGCATTGTGAAGGGACCTCACCAAATAATCTTGCACTCATAAGTCATAAAAGCTTAAGGTTGTAATTAGTACATGCAGTGACATAAATTAAAATTTGATTACAAGACAATAATTAATCTTAGGAAATTTTATCACAAAAAAATTGGTTAATTTAATTAATTTGTAAGCTTATGGACCTTTAATGTGTACGTTAAAATACATGCATGTGCATCGCGCGTGCGGCCAACAGTTGGATTTGGAACGGAACCATCGATTCAGCTTCTTGAACAAACCGACAAACCATGTGACTCTTAGATAATTAAGAGACCAAACATGACCATCTTGATGATGGTAATTTTAGAGAAGAAAAAGGTAAAATCATTATATCAGTTGGCTATATATCAATCAGACCACACGCACCCTCCGTTTTTGCGAGGCCTTCTAGATAGCAAGCTGAAATGGTAGACATCTTGATTGATTATTAGTAAAGATGATAGTTGACAATGCCACCCAATCATATATATATATATATATATATATATATATAGAACTTCACTCATATTCATTTATCACGTTACTGCTATAATCATACTCTTACTGACCTTATATAACAATAAAGCTATACATTTAAAATGTTGGGTTATTCTGTTATAACCTGTTATTTGACGCGTGGCAAAGTGGGTCAGATGATGACGATGATCTGGTGTAATTCCAGAGGTCTATCTCATTGTTGTTATAATCTTCTGATCCATGATAAGAGCTGTTGGATGATAGCATTGATGACGATCGTAGGGTTGGCAATTGGAAATCATGAGGATGATCTTCATTAGTGGGGTTGCAGTAGGGTGCCATTGTAGGCTCATTGAAACAGGCTAATTGCCTTGATGTCTCAGTTTGGCCATTGAGCTGAGAGGCTACTAGCCGATCAAGGGCTGCCCAGCTGGTGAGTCCTGATGATGACTCCGTCTCCGCGTGATAAACGGAATTATTGAGATTACTACTACTCACCTGATTGGAAACTGAACCTTCATTTTCTGTGACCATGGGCATGGGATAGTGATGATAATTATTTTGGCTACCAGTGGAGTTCGGACTCCTTAGGCTTGGAAGTTTCAAGAATGGGTCATTGTGATCGAAGCCCCCAGTACCAGTGCCCAATATTGCCCTGTAAAGTCTCAAGTTATTGTTGGCTTCATCACTTTCTTCCTTGCAAGTGCCACTCATGTGTTGAAGAATCTGCTCCAAAGATCCTTCATTGCATGGATTGAACATTCGGTTTCCATTGATAGATGAACTTGTAGGGCTTCCTAGGGTTTTGTGGTGATCTTTCTTCTTGAAGATACGACATACAACCCAACTCTCTTCCTGCGTTGCATCTCCCATGACATTTGACACCTATACCACATAGATTACATCGTCAATATACTAAATTAATGATTAAAAAGTAATGAGGGCTTTGAGAAATCTGGTTTAATTTGATAAATTACATTAGTCATCTCATTGGGATTGTCGTCGAGCCTATATTCATGCATGATCCAATCGGATTTTTGGCCATGGGGAGCTCGACCTTTGTAGAAGACCAAAGTTTTCCTCATGCCGATTCGTCTACAGTTACTGTGTATCACCTTGTCACGACCGGTAGCCTTCCAGAAACCAGCAGCAGTAGCTCGATTTGTTCGAGTTCCAGTGGGGTATTTCTTGTCCTTGTGACTGAAAAAGTACCAATCGCTTTGAGGGGTGCTACCTATTTTGCATTTCTCTGCGTTTGAAGTACATGTCCATTAGAACTAACATTAATTACATCACTAAATTAACCAAAAACACTGGAATACGCATCAGTGCATGCGTGTAATAATTAAAGGATAATTTCTGACCTTGTATATCCCACGGCTCGAGCTTATTAAGATCGACATCGCGTATCACATCTAAATCGATCTTCTCGGATGAGACCTTTTTCCTCAGGTAATAATGCAAGAGTTCCTCTTCTGTGGGATGAAATCTGAAGCCAGGGGGGACCTGAGACTGCCCGTTTACTGATATACTCATGCTTTCAGGCATTTACAAGGCAAAAAAAGGAAAAATAGAATTGAGACGCAAAGAGAGAAAGAGAGAGAGTAATAAACAAAGAGGTTGGTTGTACCAAATAGAGTACCTAGCACACTTTAACATATATATAGGATAGTAGGGATATAAGGGGACCCAAAGAAAGAGGAGAAAAAGAAAAAGTATCCGTTCTTATGGCAACAATAGCATATAGCCTTAGTCTTAAGTGGGGTTCGTTTTACTATGCTTGGAGAAGAGCCACCCACCTAAATAGATGGAGAAAGGATTGAAATTGGTATTGATTTTGGAAATTGGAGTGGGTCCCGGAATGGGTATCTGATTTGGGTCCTACTTGGACCCATTATAGGCAACAAGAGTGCGGGGGGAATGCCTCCATCGCAAATATGACCCTCGACCTTAAAATCTCCTTAGAAAACTACCCACTAATTAATATGAAAATCATCTGTCTCATTTTACTTGTGCAAATGCAACCACACTGAAAGAAAAGGATCATGATCAGATACTCCCTTTTTTCTTTCTCGTTTATTTTTCCTGTTACAACCACCGCTAATTGGAAGAAAGAAAGAGATGATTGGAAGAAAGAAAGAGATGATTGGTAAAATTAGCCAAGCAGGCACCCCGCGTCTTTTCTTTTGCCGAATGTATCTTTAAATTTGATCCCATAATTTTCATTTCAAATAATCTAAAAAAATGGTGAACATATTAAATTAAAATAACCCAGGAGTTGAAGTTGTGATATCTTATATATTGATTTCAGACTTTTTGGTCCCCCTCAAAAGTTCTACAAACACTACTCCAATCTTTTAAAAGCCCAAAATTTACATTTTCCTACAGGCAAAATAACTTTTCCGGTTTCTAAAAGTTCTATTCAATTTACAATCAAAGAGAACAAAAAATGAAATAAAATAAAATAAAAGAGTTTTTTGGCAATAAAAAAAATCACTTTTGACTAGTAGAGCAATCAAACCGAATGTGCACTTAACTAAGATTTATTCTCAACCGATAGAAGATAGCATCTTTAACATATATATCATGGGTAATAGTAGTCACCCACAGTTATATCCCAAAACTTTATCCAAAATTATGTAATATGGAATAAAATTTTAGAATGTCTAACACTATTAAACTATTTACATACTATTTTACCAAAAAATAACAAAGTAATATTTATTGTTTACGGATGAAAAATTATATTTTGGCAACACTTTAATAAAAAATTTTCAACATTTTTTAAATTTCTACTTTATAAAAAAAATGCAAATGAAACGGTCCCGTTCAAGAATTTTATTGAGAAGCCATGAAATTGCAAAAAGTTAAAAAAAAAAAAGCAAAAAATTCGCTTTCTCCTCAGACGTCACAAGACAGTAGAAGAAATGTAATTAGTTAGGGAACTTTTAGGGTTCTTAATGCTAATCATTCAATTTCTTCTCAGAATTCCATGCCTTCAATCATTTTTTGGAGCTGATATAAGACGGAGCAACCACTTTAGTTACTAACCGGCATTGGCTTTGATCGAGCCAGTTATATCTTTAGTGTATATATATATTTTAAAAAAATTCATCCAGCACATTGGCCACTAGATATGATATTTATTTTTTGGTTGCTGTTATGGTTGTTGTTGGAGTGAGTAATTCACAAGATAATAACATAAAATTGAGACGACTCTTTTTTTCTTATTTGGTATGTAGATTGGGTTTTGTTCGTCTACCTTCTATAATCATATTTTTATATCATAAAATTGGAAAATAGTCATTTTCTTTTTTTTTTTTTAAGTTAATGATCATCAAAGAAAAAAGGGAGTGGAAATTTTTTATCGGCCATTATTAAACAAATTTAGAAACAAATAACAATTTTGTCTCATATTCTATGCAAGAAGTTTGATTTAAAATGTTAAAAATTAATACTAGGCTCGTTAATGACGTAATAATATAAAAGATGACATAAATTTTAAAAGACCCGAAAAGACGCTTTTGATGAATGATGATGCATACTGTTCTGCCCGCATAACGCCATTGGACAAGGAAAAAACATCTAGAAAATGTGGATTTTTCATTTTCTTTCTCTTTTGAATATAAAAAACGTAGAAGTTTGCATGGGAAGCAATCATATATAATACAGTTAAGACTGCTTGTGGTAATGGTGAAACGTCACAATTTAATCACATAAGATCATTATTCTAGAGTTTGATTTTTGTACCAACTGATTTTCGTTCCTTTTTAAATTTTACCACGTGTATTTTGAAAAAAAAAAAAAGAGAACTTATTTTATTCTTCATGCCCTGCGTGGAGAAGGAGTTGGGTCCTATGTAGAATGAAAAATAGTACGACATGATTCAATATTTTACTCCCCATAGTCTAGTTATGGAAAATTGACAAAAAGGTCCCTTTTTTCTTTTTTTAATAATGATATCTCCTGTCGCAGTAATGCTGTGCTCTCTGCGCAATATTTAAAATCTAATTGGTCCTTGGCATGACTTTAATGACTGAAAATATACTTTAACGTCATGTTAGATATTCTTGAATTGATAATTTGAGATGGCCAAGTCAAAGATTCAGGCTCACAAGGGTATTTTTTTTATTAATTTTATAATAGGAATACTGGACCTGTTTGACATTAATAGAAAATCTGTGACAGAATTTGAGAAAAGATCAAATTTAGGGATCTAGATGCTGTTACATATCCAGTAAAATAGCGCAATTCCAAGTGAATTATTAAAAAGTAATAATAAGTAATGAATGTTTATTTATTTACTTAGAGAATGTACAGTGAAATCGTCCAAATATCTCAAACTGAAGCCAGATCAATGATGACGCAATGCACAGCTTTTGTATTTGTATGTTGGTACGTTAATTTGTTTTTACAATTTAATAGGTGCACAACATTCAAACTAGCCAAAACATGAAGAAATTCGGTAAAAAACACAAAGTGGAATATTTTGCTTAAAATAATAATATTCTTCTTAAAATCTTGATCCGCACTTAACAGTCTTATTTATAATTATCGAAACCATAAAATCAAATGAGTAAAGAAAGTTAAGAGTTGGCATAGAAAATACGTAGGTTTTATTTGGAATTGAAGTATTGTAATTTTTAAACTATAATTATTATAAAAAATTATAACTATAAATTAAAAGTTAATATTATATAGTAAATATAATTTTTAAATAATAATTTTAACAAAATTTATAAAGAGATAATATATTTTTCATCATACAAGCATTCAATTAAGTTGACTTAACTTTTAAACTACAGCAGCTAGTATTTATCAACATTTTAGTATTGTGCATTTTAAGTTGCAGTTACCAACTTCAATTCCATGCATGTCTGTGATAGGAAAATATATACATAGAGTTATTATGTAATGCGGGCGCCTTATTTTTTCTTCATTTACAAATACATTTTTAAACCATGAGATCTAAGAGAGTTATTTCTTAACTCTTATAAACCGCATGGCTTTAGACCGTGTCCAAATTGAAAAATAAAATATTTGTGTTTTTCTTATCTTACTACTTATAAAATAATTCTCTAAAGAGAATACCTTTATTTCAACAAAGTAAAGAAGCAACTATTTTTTTTTTTAAGAAATACATAGATTTGAAAACAGCAGCAAACCAAAAAACACAATATCTTATGTAGTTTGTTTTTTTGTAATTTAGTGATATATATGTTCTTACTATAAAATTATTCTATACATGCATGCATATATATATATATATATATATCTGTGTGTGTGTAATTATTCTCAAATGTGGGTGCCCTTATTATTATTATTATTTTAATGCCATAACGTATCTATATTGACTCTATTAAACTATACAATTTAATAATATGTCTACGTGAAAAAAAAAGAAGCATATACTCACACGCGTGAATACATGCATAGATATATAACCAATGAAAAGTTGATCGGAGTTTTGAGTATTTATAATGGGATTCTTACGCAAATGATCAAATTAGGAATATGTTTATTTCAAACTGATGGATAATTTGATATGAGAGTTGACATTAGTAAGAAAGCATGCATGAGAAAGGTGGTGCTTTAATATACTTTGAATCTTGTTAAAGTTTAGAGAAGAAAATAAATATATATGTTCAAAAGGATAATCATAGCTAGTCTAGATATCATAATGCCAAATGACGCTTATTCTCACATCAACCAGGCTATAATTGATTCCATATATCATTATCGTTTCAATGACTCATTGATAAATAAAAATAGGCATTATATATCTTACTTTTACATAATTCCATTATTTTGGCTTGGCATACCCTCAGCCTCTATGGTAGAGTTGTATTCTAAAAGTAATAATATTAGAAATATCAATATTTGAGTTCTAACTTGAAATTTAATGTCCTATATTACTCATTTATTAAATGATATATTTCATAATTGATAAAGTTACTTAATCATCATTTAATAAATGAATGCCACATTAATCGGGACTCAAATTAAGACTTTTAAATACGAATCATGTTTACAGAAGGAATAATTTAAAAAAATTCTTCGTGATTTCGAAATTACAAATTAAATATTCTAATTAAGTGAATATAACACAATTCTACAATCGTCAACATTTTTATGAGAATAATTAATTTCCTTGTTTATCTCGATGTAATACCTATATAAAAGCTCTTTATACCCTTCATTATTGTAAGTAAAATAAAAGGTAATTTAAAATTTTCATATATTTGCAAAAATTTTGTAAATCAATTTTTGTCAAAGTAGTTTAATGAAAGCTAGATCCTTAAGTATCTGTTCAATGTAGAGCGAAATGCATAATTTCTTTTCATTCTATAGCACAGACAAACTACAAAAGTCTTAAGCAGGTTGTTAGCGGAAGATGGAATATATTGTTATATGAAAAAATTATCATGTCTCATGACCTCCACACTCACCTAGATCATGATTTCGCAATCACCAACATCACAATAATAATAATGCAATTTTCATATGTAATTTGTATAGAAATGAGTATGTGTACTTTATTTCTTTAGATATTTGTTAATCCCCATTCAATCAACGGTTCATTTCTTGAAAATTTTGCTATATTTAAAGAGTGAAATGATCCCACACAATAAAACGTTATCAACGCAAAGAATAAAAATGGAAAGTAAACACAAAACGAATCTCTCGAATTTGAATGTTTATGAGAAACTAGACTTTTAAATGAACGCAAACTGTAACCGATGTCACCCCTTAATTGAATTTGGATGCAAGGGTTAATCTCTGTTGTGGCCCGGGAGACAATGCCCTTAGTTATAAAAAAGTTTAAAATGAGATAAGGGTTTTAATTGAAATTTAGTTTATTTATTTGGAATTTTGTACTTTGACCTCCTTAATTAACAGTTTTTTTTTTAATCACTATGGGCTCCTCTAATTTGTAGCCGCCAGTGATTTGATGAGAAAACCACATCAACTTTATAATGGGGTACTTTTGAGTATTTATAATCTAATTACCCAAAGCCAGAGAGATTTTTATCCTGCCGGTGCAATACACTATTGTAGTATTGTAATGTATTGTTGCCACTTTTGGGTATGCGACAAAATGAAAACTATACTATACTAATTCAGATTTTATTCTTTTTTTTTTTTGTACATTTAATTGTTAAATCTTTACCAGCACAGACAGCTAATAGATATTGTGACATCAACGCATAAAGCAACAAAAAAGAAGCGTCAATCGTCGAGTCGTCCGATGCATGGGGCGACGCCAAGTTACGTTCGAGGAAAGCAATCGCGTGGTTAGGCTGATTATAAATCCAGAGTGAATCACATGCCTAAATGGAAAAGCTACAGTGTGATAGCATAAACCTACTATACTATTATAGCATTTTAGTGTAAAAGTGTTTCAGTATTTTAAATAACTGTGAGTTTTAAGCCACAACACTCAATATCGATATAGGCCTGAATTCATTAAATTTAGAGTTACTTTTCAATTAGGTATAATATATATTTATGCTATCTTCCTGATCGTTAACTAATGTTTTGTTTGATATTGTGGTGTTATGGTTCAAATAAGAGTAGTTTTATGTGTTTTACTATTATGGCTAACCTTAATTGAGTTTTATAAAATAATTTTTATTTAAAAAAATACTATACATATTGTAATTAATTATTAGTGATATATCACTTGAGATATAAATTAAATATTATAATTGAATAAACATAATATTATTATTTTAAAATTAAAAGTAAAATGAAAGCTATAATTATTAAATAAAAGTTAATAATAACGATAACGTCACTTTAAAATTAACAATTTAAAAAGATCTTATATAGCCTTAATTTCTAAATCTTTATTACAACTATTTACCATAAGCTTTCTCAGAGCCACAACTCCCGAATACAATCTTAATTGATGTTT
The DNA here is from genome assembly GCA_030449875.1 of Aegle marmelos. NCBI lineage: Eukaryota > Viridiplantae > Streptophyta > Magnoliopsida > Sapindales > Rutaceae > Aegle > Aegle marmelos. The sequence goes on from JASUUL010000115.1 coordinate 3,432,478, forward strand.
ATGGACATCGCAAAGATTGTAGAACTCCCTCCTTAGTCGGGGTTTTCTATTGCAGCTCACTGACGAATAGATTTCATTGAAGTGGACCGAATGCGAACAAGGGAATATTTGCAAATCACCTTTCGCAAAAGGAATTACATCGATCAAAGCAGCAATTATTTATGAGGGATTCTTACATTATTATAAATGTGGAGAATATATTGAAATTTGGACACAAGGGACCACGGGAAAGAAGTTGAAATGAGAGAAGATGCTCTTGCGCTGGGGCTCGTTACTGGTGGCAAAAGCTTGGTTCTAATTCAAAGCTGCTCTACCAAAAAGATCGATCACTTTCAATAATTGCAACAGCCATTAATTACATGCCCTGCTACCAACACACAGCTTGGTCGATCTAGGTACGTAAACATCATGCACTTACAAGAACAAATTCAATTATTTACTCTGGATCCCATGCTGTTTTCTTCACTAAAAGTATAATTAAACACTAAATCGCGTCAATCACATGTGCTAATTACTCCCAGAGAGACAGAGAGAATCACTTTTGACTGCTTGACGAAGAGAAGTTTACTTTTTACTTTAACTAATCATGCATAAATTAATTAACCTTTTATTTTTGTTCCCTCTAAAACTGATGAACGTGCTCCATTCAAAAGGAATCTATCATTATCCAAAACTATGAAATCAGATGTACCGTATACGAGCAGAGCATCGCCGAAATTATTGAATAATTTGACATATCTTAACAAAATAACTGAGTTGTGAAGGAAAAATTAATGTTGGTTGGTAGCTTGAAGATTAACGTGTAGACCAATAATAGAAGCTTGGTTGCAACAGAGAAAATGAGCAAATCTAAATAATGTTGTGCAAATTCAATGAATTGCATGAAATCTGTAAATTTTGTTACTTATGAGTCGAGCAAAATGCCAAAATGGCAACTTGCCTACAAACACCAGTACTCGTCGCTCTTATCACAAGCACTTTTATTTAAAAGATTATTTTTAAATAATTATTGTCAGCCGTAGATGTGTATATTTTATAAAGTACGTATTTGGTACATTATAATATTATAAACCCCAAACATCTTACCTTATTTCATGCATTAAGGAAAGTATTTAATAAAATCCTTTATCCAAAAATTTATGGAGAAGAGTTCTCAATGGCTCGGACCTTATTTGATATTATAAATATTAAATTGCACACTTAAAAATGACTCGATTATAATTTTAAATTAAGCTATCATACGATTCCCTTTATATTGATGGGAAGAAATTAGAAGTTGTCACAAGTTTTTAGAAATCTTATGTCATATATTAATAATTTTAATGTGTGATTGGGATTTAATTCTTTTATTTTTGAATCTATTAATCATCAATCACTTAAGTGAATTTTTCTTAGAAAAATTTTAGATTATGATAGCATCCTGATATGAAATATTATCCCCGCCTTCAATTCAATTGTACAATCAAGCATTGCTTGGCAAATGCTAATGAAAGTTTATATTGCACGGAAAAGTTGATCAGAACGTCTTCAAGATGCTGCATTGCTCCCCAACAATTTGATCTTGATTATCTCTTTTAGCTTGTAAGTGGCTAACTGGTCGTGTAAAACAAAGCATCCTTTCAACATTTGGCCCATTAATAGTTCCCGACGTGATGTTTGGCGACAATTTTTTTTTTAAACGAACCTTTATATTTAAAAAAATGTGATCAGATAGTTATAACGAACTATGTTTCCTTTTTTTTTTTTTTGGGAAAGGCTATTTCTAATTATTATGGTTATAACAAATTTTATTCCCACTAACCATTCTTTATTCCTTAGTTCTTTACTCTCTAGTTGAGTAGCAGTCGCCTTGATTATGTTTCATATTAGCCCTCTCATGTATATTGTGCAAATTAATTTTTATCAACCATACATTTGGAAGTAGACCATTAGATCTATTTTGGGTTGTGCCTCAAATTTCTTGCCCGTGTGCGTAAATATTAGTTCGTTTTAATGCAATTAAAAAATTGAATATAATTAAATTTATGATGAGATTGGATTCTTCACTGAAACTCAAATCCTTTTTTAATTAGTAATTTTCATTTTTATCTTCCTTGCAGCTCCCTCTACGTGTTATCAATTTTGAATAAAACATTGGATTAAATAAGAGTAGTAATATTCAACCTCTTCATTTTATCTCAACAGCTCCCAACTTTCTTATTCTAAATTGAAATGTCTAAACTACCTACCTAGACTTTTTCAAGTATTACCTTTCTTTTCTCTCTCCTCTCAATCATTCTCCTCCACTATCCTTCATCTCCATTTTTCGTTGCTTCCATGGGTTGGGTTTATAAAATCAGAAGAATGATTCATCTTGTAGGAAGAAACTACAAAGAACTCGAATGCATTCTATGAAGAACATCGAAGAATAATCAAAACGGAGCACGAGGATATAGTTGATGCGTTACTTCAAATTTACAAAGAGTGTGTGTTTAAAAAAGTGGAAAATTTTATAATATGGTGATGAAAATTACGGTATTAACACTGTGATAAATATAAATATATATAAATATTGTAAATTATACATAGAATTAGTAAATGTAAAGTAAAATTATTTAAAAAAATATTCTTATATTATTAGACACATATATGATATATCAATAAAATTAGATCTAATTTTAAATTTTATATGTTTCAAACTTTTTACTTATATACTTGTATTTGGAGATCATTTAGGATTGTTGTTGAGAAAATGTAGAAACATACAAAATAATCTCATCTTACAACAGCTATAAAAGATATTGATTTTTTTTAAATCTAATTTTGAGCATAAATTTTATCCTTAATAAAACATCACGTATATTACATAAATGTAAAACTAACATTATTTAATTTAAATAAAAAATAATAAATATATAAAGTAATAAACATTACAACAAATTTTTATTTTACAATTGTGTTTTTTTTTGCAGCAACTCTTATATTAATTAATTTATTTTACCTTTTATTTATAAGTTTTAGGTATAATATATAAACCTTATGTTTTATTTTGCATTTAATATTGATTTACTTATTTCATATTATATTTATAAGTTTTCATTTTATTTATTAGTAATACATCAATTTACGGTTTTATAGTAATTTACTTATTATTTTCTTCCTTTTAAAATCTTATATTTCATTTCCAAATTTTATGTTTTATTTTATAGTTAGTGTTGATTTACTTGTTTTATATTATATTTACAAGTTTTTGTTTTTGTTTACTAATACTATATGAATTTACTAGTTTATACTAATTTACATATTTTACCTTCCATTTACAAGACCTATGTTCTATTTTTAAAATTTATGTTTAATTTTATACTTAATGGTGATTTACTAGTTTTATATTATATTTGTAAATTTTTATTTTATTTATCACTAATACATCAGTTTATTAATTTCATAGTAATTTATTTATTTTATCTTTTATTTACAAGTCTTTTGTTTTATTTTCAAAATATATATTTTATTTTACAGTTTTAAATTATATTTACAAGTTTTAGTTTTGTTTACTAATAATACATCAATTTATTAGTTTTATATTAATTAACTTGTTCTATTTTCCATTTATAAATCTTATGTTTAATTTTTAAAATTTTATGTTTTATTTTGTACTTAATATTATTTATGAGTTTATATTATATTTGTAAGTTTTTATTTTATTTGCTAATAATATATTAATTTACTAATTTTATATTAATTTACTCTTCTTACCTTCTAATTACAAGTCTTATATTTAATTTTTAAAACTTATATTTTATTTTACAATTAATGTTAATTTACAAGTTTAATATTAAATTTATAAATTTGATGTTTCATTTATATAATTTATGTTTAATTACAATATTGATACCATAATTTTAATTATAACATCATAGAATGACCGATTAAAGTTGATTTGAAATACTTGGGATCACATCTCCACATCAAACCATTGCTTATGGTTAATTTTCCAAAACGAATGTATATTTAGAAACTTCATTCCATAATTAAAGATTTATAAATAAATTTCTCATATCACTTCTTTTATTGTAGAACGTTTTTATAGCTAAGTACGAGTGTAGCAATCATGGTTTGGGCCATCATGTTCCTTGTGAAGAATACTAGAGTACTGAAGAAGGTTCAAGAAGAAATTAGATTGTTAATCGGAAAAAAAAGATTTCGTAGACGAAGATGACGCGAAAAAATTTCTCATTGGCGATGATGCAATGGCACTTGATTCGCCCGGTAAGAGTAGTATTGGGACACAAGACTTAGACCATGCACCTTCTGTGTCAGAAATAGAGTACTCAGCATACTGTAGTTGACAAGAGCATTCGGTATAACATTGTGCAATCAATTGCAAAGATGAACGGGGTACTTTTAGAAACAAATGAAGGTAACTGTTTGATGGGCGCTGTTAAAATAAATTGGGGGCCAGATTTCATTTCCCGTAAATAGGGACATGGCTAAGGTGCAGAAGCTGCAAGTAACAGCTTCAAACTTTCCCACTTCCATCGCCTTGCATTGGGACCTCTTTCTCTCCCCTCTAGCAACCGTGGAAGTTCCCCATTGCCTGCTGTTACTTGCAGAAGCCGTAACATGGATAGGTCTTGTAGCGGTAATTATCGCTACCTAAAAATCTTGACTCTGCGTGAAATGTTCTTTTATTTGGGCCCGGGTGGGCAATAGGACCACTTGGAACTGAGCAAATTAACCTCCAGGTAATTTTTAGTTAAGTCCTTATTATTTGTAGAAAAAATGTAGAGAACCGAGAAGTTTGTAAAATAAATCAACTAACCCTTTTAAATTCAAATGTATATCATTCAAGTTCTCAATTTAATTTCTCCATTAGGAAACTGAGTGGAAATGTTAACTTAAATATAAAAAGATAACTATTGTCCTAAATATTATGTTAGTTTGTCCTAAATATTATGTTAGTTATTTAATGTACAATTTTACCCATTAATTTTTTTTTGAGGTTTTAAGTTTAATCTCCTATTTATAAATTTGAGTAACATAAGACAAAATTCTTCAACAAAACCTTTAATCAATTTTTATAAACTAATTCAAATAGAAAGAGCACCATTAAAATACACAAAAATTAACAATCATAACTCTTGGAGCTAGACATTGAAATATATTTTGTTAGTGTATAATTCAATGACATCGGTAAAGTATGAGTGATTGTTAAATTAAATAACATATACCTTAAATTATATATTAGAAAGCTTACAGTAGAATCCAGTTTGAAAATGAAAACCAAGATATGTAGGTTGGTTAAATCCAAAATAACAAACACCATGCAATATCAAGGTAAATTGAAATTCAAACATAAGAAATACCTCATTTTCTTCAATATTTTTCACATAATGGAGAGTTAAAATCCATTCAAGGTGACGCTACACTATTTTCTCCTTGTTGAGAATGATAGATTCTTCATCTTAATAAGGTTGGGATACTACCTATAGATGTTGTGTTTACAGCCCCACTAGTGAAGCTTGATGGTACGTTTAAAGCCAGCAAAAAGAATGTGGGCAGATCTTATAAGTTATAACATTAAGTGAGGTTGCTTATTGCTTGAGTTAACATAAAGATATGAGTTAGTCTAACCTTTTGACATCTATCAATAAATAAAGACTAAGAAGGCGGTTTGATTGTTTTTTACTACAATGTTCTCAGGGCTGTTAACCGAACTAGTAAAGCTTGATGGTATGTTCAAAGCCAGCAAAAAGAGTATGGGCAGATTTTATAAGTTATAATATTAACTGAGGTTGCTTATCTCTTGAGTTAATATAAAATTATGAGTTAGTCTAAACTATTGACATCTATCAATAAATAAATAGTAAGAAGGCAGTTTGATTGTTTTTGACTAAAATGTTCTCAGGCCTATGAACTCTTTTAGTGAAGAAATGAAATTAACGACTTGAATGACATAATTGATTCAATTTACAAACTTCTGGTCTTGAATATTTTTTCTACAAATAACAGGGACTCAACTAATATTTACCCCCAATAATCAAACAATCTCTTTAACACCCCCCGCGCGGGGGGGGGGGGGTTGTTGGGGCGTGTCTTTTGTCTTCTGGATGCATGCGGAAATAAGTCCACCCAAGTTTCTCCTTCGAGATAGGACGTTTCTAACCAATAAATTTTCCAGGTATCAAAGATTAGAATTAAAGAAAAATCGGATCACACCACTAGATAGATATTTGGTTTTATTAGTTTTGACTATGAGAAGATTAGTGTAATTAATCTTTAGAATTACGTAAGCTTAATTGAAAGCTTTGTATGCTTAATTTTACACGAATTTTACAAGATACATATTCAGCAAATAATTAATAATCAACTACTTGGAATGTGATAAATTTATAAGCCTACTTGAATAAAACCCAAACCGATCAGAGTGTATTATATAACCTTTATAAAAAAATAAAAAAGAAACTGCTAAACTTCATGGCAGGGCATATATTCATATACATACTAGGTACTAGTGCAACAAAACAATTAAAGTTCTAACCCACAAACTAAGAAACTGGTAATAAATAAATAAATACAAGTGCAAATTAAGCAAATCAGATATCCACACCTGGCTTCTCACACGAACAGGATCCCTTCCAAGTGCTACTGGAAACACTCCACTGATCGGAATTAGCCACAGAAGAAGAGACGGTATTGGCACACTTAGCCACAGTCCTGACACTCTCAATCAACGCCTCGGTTCGAGCCTCCTGAGCCAAAATCTCCGCCAACTGCTCTGGACTTATAACCAGCTTCACTTTCCAAACCCCGCTGCTAGTACTATTATACCTCGGCAGAACCTCAGCGTCAGCTGATCTCTTCAAGTTCAACACTTTCTGACTATCAACTGACATGCGATACGTAGAGGCGGGGACTGAAGATGATGACATTCTGGCGCTGGGGCTGCTTCGGTTGTTGTTTTGTGATCTATTAGTAGTAGTGGTGAAATTTTTGTTGAGTGGCAAGAGATAGTATGACTGCCCTGCGTGAAGCTCTTCGTTGTGCACAAGTGGCTGGGAGAAGAAGTCACGTGTCCGATATATGGCGTGGCCTGGGAATTCGTTGGTTATGCTTTCAGCTGTGACGGGTGCGTAGAGCTCCATTATGCCACCACTTGATGTCACCACTTTTATCATTTCCTCTATTTCACCGAATCCTTTGAACACACAATTTCCCATAATTTCAATTTCAATTTCTGTATGATCTTTGATATAACCACTTACTTACAGGAGACGGAGATTGTTGTAGTTGGTAATGAGGTTTCTTGAGGGTTTCCCTTCGCAGCCCTTCCATGTCTAGCCAGCCGACACACGCATTCTTTGCTTTGCTGCTATCCGAAAATCTAATCTTCTCCTTGTGGTTTTTATAATAGGATGGCCCCACTTTTCTTCGCAAACCACCGTGATCAGGTGATGAATTCAGAACGTTAAGTTTGCGTTCCCTTGACTGTTGATGTATCTTATATCATTTTATATAAGCCAAAATCAGACAATTGAGACATCCATTAACGGGTATGATTAATTTAATTTGACTGGGTCTGATCATCAAAGCGTTTTCACTTTCAATAGTCAATGGCCACCGCAATGTAGCATGCACACATTCTTTTACCTTTTAATCGTTTATTATTAATTTAACTATCCGGACCCACATATTTTGGCTGACTCTGTCATTAAAAGAAGAGAAGGGTTGGGTGTCGGGGTCCAGTTTGATTCGCCGTGGATTCCGTTTTTATATGCCAGGCAAGTGGGAACTATCCCCTAACGACTAATTGTAGAGGAAAATATTAAATTACAGTTATTTATAATTTATTTTTTTATAAATATAATATTCGTGAATCTCACATAATATTATAATTAAAAAAAATAAATTACAATTAATTAAAATTTAAGAAGTCTTAATTTTTGATTAAGAGTTAATATAATTAATTAATAAATGTATGATATATATAATTGAATTTAATATAATTATTATTTATATTATAATTTTTTTAAAAAATATACACATGTTATAATTTTTTTTACATATTGTATACTTTCTCTCATATGTTTTAAAATTTTCCTAACTTTTGACTATAAACACATTATTGTTCGTGCGTTTAAATATTTATTTTTATTAATGAGGACGAATGGAGACTTAAAAATTCTGATTGACTCCCATGACTTGAAAATGGTGGCTGACCCATAAAAACTTTGGTCAAATTCTACCCGTTATGAGCTTAAAAACTAATTTTGTGGTCAAACTAAAAATTATACGTAAGTTTATTTAATTGCATTTATATATATTTCCAACAAAATTAACTTATCTGTATTTATTTAGCTCTCTATAACTTTCCAATTGCTATTATAGCTATTATTTTTTGTTATAGTTAGTAATAGATAATTCGTGAGTGATGAGTGCAAATTAATCTGCAAATGTAATTCAAATTCAAAGAGATGTCATTGAGATTGAACTTAAAACGAACAAGCTAAGTGGTCAAGAAGAAAGTTATACAATATATGATCCTTTGGTAAGGCCATGCATAACATCTACCATCTTTCGGTGGCACTCATTACCTTTTCAAAATTTTATTTAATGGTGATGATGAAATTGGCTTCAGAATGTCTCGGGCCAAGCAGAATGTAAAAGTCCTATTTTCCATAGAAATTTGCAAAAGTTTTTATCAGTAAACTAGTGTTTCAAGTAGGATATTCTAGCATTGAAATTCTACTTTTGTCTTTGAGTGGAACTATTGGAACCCTTTAAGTAGCTCTTAACACCTTATTTTATAATTTTAACTATTATTAAAATTATATAATAGGGTAATTTTTAATTAAGTCCCACTTACAAATCAAATAATTTTCTCTCTTATAAATTCTTTATACAACATATTTTCATTTAAGAATTTTAAATTCTTTACACAGCATCTAGTAAACTCTCTTTTCTTTCTTAAACCCTAATCTAAGAATTTCAAATCTAAGAGAAAATAATTATGCAAACAGATGAGGATGATAGTAAAAAAAGTAAGTTTACTATTATTTTATTGTTATTTTAGAATGTTTAACAATACTCATCAAATATCCCTTCAACAAATGTCAACTATTTGTTTGATTATTGTTGAATAAATAGCTATTTTTTGAGTTTTGTATTTCAAAATTATTTGTATTAACTTATGTGATATCTATACAATGATTGTGAAGGAGGAAAATTCTACCATAGATGCCATTCTTGATAATGAAGTAGATGTTTGGTTGATATATATTCTTTTCTTTGTATGGTTAACTAATATATTATTGTCTTATTCATAGGTTTTCACTAGTAGAGAAGAATTGATTCAATGGACAAATGATGTTGGGAAAACAAAATGGACTAGTAATTGTTATTAAAAGATTTGATGTGAATCTAACATAGTGGTGCATATCCAAAAAGAAGTAGTAATACATATAAGCAGAATAGCAATTTTGAAAAGAAGAAAAGACCCAGCGCAATTGGAACAAAAAAGTATGGTTGTCCATTTTTATTAAAAGGAAAAATGTTGGTGAATAATCGAGACTAGGTGTTAAAAATGATTTGTGGATTGCATAACCATCATTTTGCACAAGATCTCGAGGGTTATGCATTTGCAAGCAAACTTACTAATGAAGAGCTTAGTACATTGGTTGATCTATCTAAAAATAATGTTTGACCAAAAGAGATATTGCATACTTTAAAGACTAGGGATATGTTTAATATCACAACAATGAAGACAATTTACAATGCTCAGTATAAATATAAAATTCGCAAATTGGGTGGACGATCAGAAGTACAGCAACTTATAAGTAAATTGCATTATCATAATTACATTAAGTGGCATCAAAGTGATGATGATACAAATTGTATGAAAGATATATTTTGGGCACATCTTCTTACTTTTGATTTGTTAAAAACTTTTCAAAGTGTTCTGACAATGAACTATACTCATAAAATCAATATGTATAAGTTTCCCTTGTTAGAAATAGTTGGTGTCACATCTACTGCAACAACATTTAATATTGGTTTTATATATCTTGAGTTCGAGTGAGAAGATAACTATATTTGAGCATTAGACAGATTAATAATCATTATGCAAGATGATAAGCTGTCAAGTGTAATAATGACAGATAGAGAATTAGCTCTGACGAATGCCATTGAAAAGATAATTCCAAATGCAGCTAATTTATTTTATAGATGACATATATCAAGAAATATGTTAGTTAATTGTAAAAATATATTTAAGACTAAAGAAAGATGGGAAGCCTTTAATGGCAGCTTAAATGTACTAGTGTTTTCAACCACTGAATAAGAGCACATACAACACTTGGGTATTTTTCAGAGTGATTATGCTAGATATTTGGAAGCACTTGTCTATGTAAAGTAGACACGGCTTGATAAATATAAAGAAAATTTAGTACAGCATGGACAAATTTTATTATGCATTTTGGAAATATTACAACCACCGTAAACAATATTTAATTTTGAAAGATTAAATAACTAAACTTAACACCATTTTATTTCTTTATATCTTTTTATTTTCTAATTTTTGTTAGTTTATTTTTAAGGCTAAGACTGCACATTCAAAGTTAAAAACCAACTATGTTCATCCCAAGGAAACTTTGTAATGTATGGATAAAATTTCATTCTTTGGTAGAGTTGTACCATACATAAATTAAGCTATCATTTGAGACGAGCTTGACTAACATGCAACATAGCTTCACATATTCAGTTTTTAAAGAATTAAGGGGAGTAATTGCTAGAATGCATTAGATATGATACTAAGTGAATTAAGAAGTGCTGATTCAATTGGTATAGATGTTCCAGCATGTGCTTATGTAGTTCCACACACTCATGAGTTACTGTGTGCGCATGAAATTGTTGAGTATAAGCATGAAGGTCGACCAATACCTTTAAATTCTATACATTCGCATTGGAGAAAATTAGACCTTGTCCGCACCAACTATGAAAAATTAGTAAAGTTGAGTTGTACTCCTGAAATGGAAATGATTATATAGCATTTTGATGATTTAGATGACTTCAAAAAATGCAAATACAAAGAAAACTAGAAGAGTTAGTTGATCGGTCCTTAAATTTTTTAATTGAGCCAACTGTTAAAGCTAAGACTCAAGGATGATCTTCCTAAAAGTTTAATCAATTTACTTGTCAAGGTCCATCAAGATTTGAGTATGTAGTATCTGCACAAGATAATCATTCTTCAGACATTATATCTTCAAGTACAACTATAAAAAAAAAAAAAAAAAAAAACCAAAAGGGCAATGAAAAATAAGGCTTTCTAGAACAAAAGCACCAAAGCATGCTTCTTATATTCATTTATTTCCATTTGGGTTGAGAGTTTATATTTGTGGTGCTAGAGATGTTGCTGTAAATGGTAATTGTGGTTTTTGAATAATGGTTGACCTAATAGATATTGGTGAGGATAATTAGACAAAGGTGACGAAAGACCTCATTGTTGAGTTGCAAAGTCATTTTAATAATTATAAAAAAAAAGTCTTTGAATATGTTGGTAGAGGTAAGGAGGCATTTCATTCACTTTTGTACTTTGAGAATAACCTAGAGAAAGAGTATTAGATAATCATGCTTGAAACTGGACATATTATTGCTTCTAAATATTATGTGGTATTGCTACATATATCAAATGTGCTGAATCTAATATTCCTTCCACTTAGACATGTTCCATTATCAGGCTTCTCACATAAAATCATTACTATTGAATTTGTCAATAGAAGTCAATTCATAGAGATATATAAAACTTTGGAAATTCAAATTATGCTACAATATCTTTATCATTGGATTAATTTTTGTATGGCCCTTTTTATGCAGGCGTTCATGCTTTTAGCTTCACCTATTCCCCCTATTGTGAATAGTTGGATCAAGTATCATGAACCATGTGCAGGAGGTTGGGCAACACCATGCGAAACTGATATAATTGCTTTTAAGAATTTGATGTTTGAGGCTACCACGCAAGAAACAATTGATCTAGACAATGTTAGACAATTTTAAACCATTTTAGTTGTCATTTTATTTGTCTCATACTTTTAAAGAAAAACTTTGTAAAAGTTAAAATTCTTTATTTGATTGTTACTCAAGATAATAATTTGTCTCCATTCTTTTTGCTTTTATTTCTTTTTTAACATTTCCAACTTCATTCTAGTTGTAAACTAATTTATGAATTATGACCTAGATACTAAAAATTTAAATAATCTACAAGTGACTATAAATGTTAAAATTTCAGCCAAAAAAATTTTAAAAAAATCGATTAAGAGACAAAATGAATAGTTCCAGAGTTAAAATGTCAGCAGAAAAATAAAAAATAACTTGATTAAGAGACAAAATGAATAGTACTTGAAATCGAAATTCAATATTTTAATAATTAAATATGTTACTTTTTCATCTTATTTTCTGGTGAGGAATTATTGGCGGAGCAACTCATCATCAACAAACCCAAATGGCTTTGAAGAAGAAACCTTGGGACCCCACGAGGGAAATTAAGGTTGAGAAGCTTGTGCTCAACATCTTCGTCAATAAATCAAATTAACATTTAGTCTTAGAATTGCATGCCTGGTTGTCAGGTGTTTGCTAGGTGTCATCATCAATTAAAATGAATTGTCATGCATTGAAGCATAGTGCTTGCCATGTAGTGTTTCAATGGTTTACCACATCAAAGTAGAAGTTTCCTGGAGCAATAGTTTCTTTTCCTTTTCTCTCTCTCTCTCTCTCTCTCTCTCATAAATGATTAGTTGTTTGAAAATTCACAATCAATGAATCAAGAATAGTGTTTATACTAATAAATTTAAATTAATAATATTTTTATGATTAAAAGAGTGTTAAAAGAATATTATAATATTTTTAAATATTTTGAACAAAAAGGTTTGTTTTAGAAGGTTATTTTACCATTATTGGAATTTTATCAATGAGTTTGAGAAACGACAGTTGGGTTTTGACCATCTCCCACTAACATGGTATCATTTGTGCTGCAATGCCCGAGAAGAAAGGGACACATTATGCCCATAATTATAGTACCGTAAACACCCAAAGGCCTCAAGTAATTCAAATATCTAAAATTTGATTGTGCTTGATGGGGATGATTGATTAAGTGAAAAAGAATTGATTTAGAATTAAAGGTGGCGCCAAATTACAGGAATTTTTTTTTAACCTAAAATTTGATTGAAAGTTGAAGTTAGTGGTGACTTACACGGGGCAACTACAATCATCATCATTCACTCTAGTCAGGAATTTGACATTAAATGCCATGGGACTCTTCACTCTTGCTAATTATTGCGTGGTGCCTAATTTTAAATCAAAGCTTGAAAACTGCATGTCACTTGACTTATGGGATTAGTGTAGTAAATTCCGCGGTTACAATATGGTTTTGAACAATTTCCAGTGTTTACGACAAAGACATTCAGTTAAAAAAAAATGTCTAATTCTAAACTAGCATTAAAAATCAGGTTCATCATTTGATTTTTTATCACATCCTCGCTAGTTACATATATCTTTATGTTTTTATCACCCTTTCACCATGCCCACAACATAATTTTTCCTTACAAATTTTCAATTAATTTATCATCATTATGTTGTGACTTGTGAGAATAGTTTATTTCGTTCCTTAAAAAAAAATAAAAATAAAATGGGTTGAATGGTTTATTAATTACTTTGATTAATAAATTTATTTGCTTAATTCTTAATAGAACATTGAATATGAAATCTCCCTAGATGAGTTCCAACACCGATTAATAGGGCTTTCTGATTAAATCTTTAGTAACTATACTGTTGTATGACGTTTCTCAAATTTTAAACTTATATTCGTCAACGCATCATTAACTGGTTGCAGATTATAATGTTGATTAAACACCTACGGTTTGTACTCAGAAATTTTATGAGAAATATATAATGAGTTATAAGTAATGAGTCATAGAGCCGTAGAGAAGGAAATTAACCGATGCTTTGGCCTAGGGGAACTAATCAACGTCTGCTAACATTATCGAGGATTAGCGTCGCATTACGTTTGCACACGCATTAAATTTATATATAATTTGTTTATAGCGTACCAGTTTATAATAATATAATGCATTTCGTGGCCCATGCACGCATTCATTTCTGACAACAAGATCATTTGTTTCATCGTTTGTTACATGAAACCACCTCTTTCTTGCTTTTAATCTAGAAAACATGTCTTAAGAATAATTAATCCTCTTGAGGATACCAATGAACAAAGTCATTCACATTACATTGTTTATCGGATTCGGGTGTTCGCTTTGCAATTTCCATCTTTGATTGGCCGAGTATTACGCCGAACAGGACAAATTTCTGCTACCATGTAAGGACATTTCATGTGCATTGTTATCAAAATCGTGCGCATTTATTTAATTTAGTGTTATTCATAGTATAAAGTCCAAGGTAATTGTTTAATCGTTGAGTTTGGGAACGTCTAAATGCATAAAGCATGTTATAAATTGCTTGAAAAAGAAAATCAACGTAGCAAAAGTAATTGCAAGACGTATGAAACGACCAAAATTCAAATATGGGTTGCTCGTTAGTCATTACCCACAGTTTTATCACGAGAATACCCTATTAGAATTGACTAAAGATTCCGACCATGAATTTCTCATGTGCCACTAGATGCGGTTGCGTATAAAATAAGGAGGATGTTTCATTAAGAGTATACTCAAGGAATACTCACACACGCACGCACACTCACATGCATGCGCGGGGGCACACACACATATATATAGAACTTTTTAATAGCTTATAAGTTAATAAGCAGAAAAACAAAGAATCAGAATTCACAAAGGAAGAAGATAGAATATATGGGCAATTGGTGGGGGAAGAACAAGGCGGTGCATGTGCACCCACTGAAGCAAGAAATCGTTGAGCTTGCGACGAGTCTGAATAAAAAGTCATCGAATAATTTGAGGATCAAGGTAGTTATTAGTAAAAGCCAACTGAATGGGTTGATGGCGAAGATGGATTTGAGCAAAGATGATGATTCCGATTCCGGCTCCAAGCTGGGCCGCCTGATCCTGCAAGAATGCTTTGAAGGTAACCTAACAGCTCATGTTGCGGCCGGTGACCGTAAGCGGGTTGCAACAGATTATGCCATGAATAGGAGTTTGAGTACCATATATGAATGATAAGTTATTGAAAACTTTATTTATGCTGTTTCTTTTAATTTGTTTCGAAGTAATTTTATCAGAAGAAAGGGATGTATATGCTACGTATCATGAAGCTATATTATATATGTGTGTGATATCGATTTCTCTGGTGACGAATCTTTAGTGGTTCATCTTTAAATGTTTGTTTGCTCTTTTTATTTATTTTATTTTATTTATTTGTTATGCTTTTTCTGTCAAAAGTATCGCCTTCGTTTGAATTTAGGAACGTAAATTTTGTGGTCTTAACATAATGAACAGCTTAAGTTCACGGCACTTGTGTGTTCACCCTGATGCCCCTTTTGAGTTTTTGCCGTCCTTGGAAGTAATAAGCTGAATAAAGCAATAGGAAGCCATGGGCCGAACAACACAGCTTTCGTGCTTGTATTTTGCGAGGCTGGACTAATAATATATCCAAGAGTGGTGCCACCGGCACACCTCTAATAAACCCTTGCTATCTATTTACAAGTTTACCCCTCACAAATATCACCCCTATGCACCCACATGCAGTACAAATGGAAAATGAAGCTTGAAGACCCTAATTACAGCAATAGTCTCGCAGATATATTCTTTTTCTTCTCAAGAGTTTGATGAGTGTTCAAAAGCTCTCACTTTACCAGTGGTAAGAGTAATTTATACTTATTAAAATAAATTTATTGATTCGTGTTAATAAAAAAAATTTTCCTGATTATCTCCAAAAAAAAATGTTAATGGTGCCCTCCTGTTTTAATGCATGGAGGTGGAGTCGAAACATTTAAAAATGATTTTCTTGAACGGATTAGTGTTGAGGACGAAAAACAATAATATTTTTTTTCTTTTTCTTTCTTTTTCATATTGATTAAATTTATATTTGGCAAGCAAATATCTTTAAAGTTTTTTAGAGAGAGAGTTTGAAAGAAATAGAGTTATTAAATAGGGCAAAAGAACTTTAGGACTGAGAAAATTGTTGGAAATTGAATTATTTACAAAAAAAGGGATGTTTATTTATTAAAAATATGTTTTAGTATTAAGTCGAGTATGATTGAAAAAAAAAAGTTTTAAGAGGATTTAGGAGGGGTGACAATATAATAGTCCAACTCTATATCTGAAAAAGAAAATGGCCTAAATTTTTTTTCATGAGAGGAGCTTGTAACAACATGCTTCTACTTATCAGTACTACATGTACACAAGTGAATTTAAGAAGATATATTTTACTAGCTCATCTGGACTGCAGAATCTATACAGCTCTGTAATTCCTAACGCTTAAAAGTTTCAAAAGTGAAACCAAACTACCAAACGAAATGTACTGAGACTAGACGAAACTGAAAGGCAATCCACAAATCTCATTCTCACCCGTACGTGGTGGATGCATGTGTGGGTTCATATGGAGGAAACATGTGACAGTCAATTGTACGCAGCCACGTGTCCGGAATTTATGACGGTCAAAGAAGAAGACGAACCATGCATTATGCTATGTCACTGTAAGAAAGAAAGCAGACTGCAAACACTAACAGTCGGGGACAGCGTTGGCATAAATTAATATAGAATTGACAATGCAAGTCCAGGGAAATGAAACTGGCCACGTTAACTCTAAAGTTTCTCCAGTCACTGGTCACATGCAGGGCCGAGGGCGACCACCACACATTTATTTATATGATACTGTTGTCCATATGCACATACACTGATGGGCACACTATATATTTTAACTCTCGACGCTAGAGTTGAGAGTAAATGCCTACTTCAGTCAAAACCGTTGGATTTTAAATCCTAAAAGCTCAAAACACCCGTCTGACGACTGGTATATTAAGAAGTAAAAAAATACAGTAAAGGAAAGAAAGTAAAATGGAGTTTGATCTTGTGAATAGATTAATAATAAAAATATATAATAATACTAAAAGTAAAGCACTGGCAATTGCATGTGCTTCTTCTGACTGAGCCTGCCTTTCCCTGGTTTTGCAGCCTTCGTGACCATATTCATGTGGTTAGAGTTGGGTTGGTTGCCTTTAAGCAGCCTCTCCGTTCTCATATTTCCTCACGCTCTTTTATTTATCACTCGGATTTGGATGAACTGTGCATATATTATTATTATGTCTTTAGTCTAAACAACGAGTAGTCAAGAACGATGGTTTGACTTTGCTCTCAGACCCACAGTTGATATGTTAACTTTATTTCACGCTGTATTGTTGTAGTTGTACCTTCACGCTTAAGTCACAGCCAATACCAGGTATACAAATACTATGTTTCCAGTAACCAAAGTTTTAACGCAGAAAATAAGAATAAACCCGCAAGCACGCACGCATTTGGTAAGCTTGACGATTTTACCACTTCAATCATGGGCCAGGATCTTGAATCGAATCTTTCTTTCTCTGGATATTACTCGTTGTGGAGTTCAGCATGTCAAATTTGGACTCCTGGCGATTACAATTTTATCCCCAGGCTGGTCATGTCACTTTTTATGGAATTGACGTATTGATGAGATTGGAATATGCTTATCTTTAATGAAGTGACGTTGTTGATCACTTTTTATGCATATGTGTGATGTATAGTATTCATGCACTGATACACTTGCCCTAGGAATACTAGTCCATGTGTGATGTTTTTAAATTTTGATTTAAGCTTCTTCTGCGAGTTAGCTAAACGTTAATTATGCGCCTAATATTGGAGCGCAAGCTTCGGTAATTAATTAAGCCAATCAAATTATAGTGAAGCGGAGATGAATTAGCATTAGCTCTTCAATTACATATATTGATTATAGCTAAAACTTGAGTAATTAATTAAAACAATGAAATTCATAAGAGGCCTCTATACAGTAGCCTAGGGGAGAATGTAAATGTTAAACTGCTCTCATTAGTAATTTATTATCCTTATTTATTGGAAGTGTGAATTGAGTTATAATTAATAAAGATGTCACTGTCTTCCATTGCAATTCCAATGAAAGATACTTCCCTGTTTAAATAAATGATCATTGCTATCTCAGAGCATATGTTCGTGTGCATAGTGTAACATGTGATTGCAGCCTGTGAAGTGTAAAAATAAAATAAAATTACTGATCCTTTCTCATAACTTTCCAAAATATAATGACATAAGCTCAATAATGCATTTCTATCCTTTATCAAAGATGTTTGGGTATATGTATATATTCTCTAATGAAGTGAGAATGTCAATAGCATATAAAAAATATAGATTTTAATACATTATTAAATAAAAATATATATAATTTTTTAATGTATTAAAAAATATATATATATATATAAGTTTTTAATATATTAAAAAATATATTTTTTAGCATTTGAGTGGTATCATATCTTATGTGGGATAAAGTGATACAAGTAGTCGAAAAATGGTTAAATCTCTTATCTAAGAACCCTAGAGGTGAGGTCTGCTCACTCGATGTTTATTAAGTAAGTATATATTCCTTTGTCCCATGAATTATTCCTCTCCTTGTGCCTTGAGTATGCTTTCTTCGTTCATTAACACGACAATTCATGGGACAATTCATGTCTTCTTCAAAGTGAGATTAGTAGGTTTGTGGTGTTAGACAAATTAGAAAGATGAAAAAGGTGTCTCTATATCTACATCAACAAAATCGTTAATTATATTATAATTTTTTTATGAGAATTCTTAAAAGAAAAAGAAGAAGAAGAAGAAGAAATCTACATCTAAGAACCATTCCAATTTTCAATAAGTCATGATATGTTAACAAAGTTACAATGTAGAGTTTATATCCCAAATGACATGGCACTTAATATGACAATTATTAATTAGTGACAAGGAATACAAATTTTGTATTTATACTACTATAAATATTAGGACACATATACTTCATATACTACTAAAATATTTTAATGCATAATTTATTTATTAATATTGTGAAATTATCTCATCAATGATATTTTAAAAGAGTCCATTATTACTAAACAGGCCATTAATAGGTGACAACGAATAAAAACTTTCCATCTATACTATTATAAATATTATGATAGGTATGCTTTGCTTACTATTGGAATTATTTCATATTAATTATACTAAACAATGCTACCAATACTGTACAAAATAATTCAATGATTAAATTATAAAAAAATGCTTCCACAAAAAAAAAATTATTACATATATGTTATTAGGTCCAAAGGCCTATTTGAGTTAATTTTTTTAGAGGATTAAAAATGATTTTAAAAAGTTAAAAGTAAATTTGGATGTTTGGCAAAAGTTTTTTAAAAATCACCCAATCACAAAATAGATTTTAAAAAGTAGGGAACAAATATCTTTTCAAAATTTAATTTTAAGAATTAGTTTTATATTTAATACAATTCAATCCTCACATACACTATGAAAATAAAAATTCATCCCTATTCAATTAGAAAATAAAATAATTAAATTTAAAGAAATTATTTTTTATTACCAATTATATTAGAATAACAAAATAAAAAATACAATTAATGAAATAAAATATTTGTATTAGTCGTCAATTATTATATATACATAATAAATAAATAAATATTTTTATTTAATATTATGTCTATTTTAATTTATATTTTTATAATATTTTAAAAAATGAGATTTATTAGATATATACGATTGTTTTTAAATTTATAATACTTTTAAAAATAAAATTTATCAAATATTTAATTAATATTTTTATAATTAATTATTTTTATAGCTTAACTAATGAAAATTATTTTCAAAACTATAGGATTATCAAAGGCTCTACATATGAATTAGAGATACTAATAATTGATGATCATAATTTATGCACCTTTGTAACACCGAAAGGTGAATATATTTCGCTAAACCGCAAGAATATACTTTGTGAAAAATAATCTTGGGAGAAATAGAATCTGATTTGCAGATCACAAATGTATTTGTATGTGCATATCGTGTGAATGATCTTTCTTCTGAAAATCAAATTTACAAAAAAAAATAATAATAATAATAAATCCGTGAAAGCGCTTTTGACCATCTCCAAAATCTCTGAAAAAGTAAAATATATATATATATATAAAAAACGATATTATATGAAAGCTTTCTTGAAAGTCAGATTCGGATCGGCAGTAATTATCAGTTATCCTTTTAGCTTTTGTTCGCCCAAGACCATACAGCCTTTGGTTGGCTGCCACATTCACATAATAAGCTGAACAGCCTTGTTAGCCGCCAAAAGAGCCGACAATCACAGAGCCAAACCACAAGGATCAAACAAATAAATAGAAATAAAATAAAATATTATTATTATAACGAAGTGATAAAGTGAAAATTAATTATTAAACATTTCTTCAGAAAAATATAGTGGGTAAAACCGTAAAAGAAAACCAAAAAAAGAAAAAAGAAGACGTTTGACTTTGACTGAACTCTTGGAGCGGGAGAGTCCAAAAACCGTTGGGTGGTAGCGACAGTCATGATTCCGTTCCAGAGATATAATAACTGACTGGAACACATCCTTGACTAGTAAATTGCCTAGCTTTCTTGTATGTTATTATCATTATTACCCTTCCCTGTCTTTCGTTTCTATTTTACCATTGCGTACCCCGCTTAGCGCGCTTACCAGTCGGATTCCTTTTTCTTTTTTTTTTTGCCACTAATTTCTTCTCAACCCTTCTTTCTAATTAAGAATTCCATTTTTGAATTTTTTTAAAAATTTTTTAATTAATATTTTCTTATTTTTATTTTAATTTCATAAATTCTTTTAGTTATAGATAATTGTAATTAGTAATTAAGAGAAACAAAACACCACTTATTAAGAGAAATAGAACACACTATTAAAAAATGAACGTCAATAAATTTTTAACAATTATGAAAGTTGATAAACATTAAAAAATTAATTTTTACCAAACAATAAATATCAAGGAAAAAAATCTTATATAAAGAAAGCCTTAAATATATATCATAATTAGGGATGGGCAAAAACAAAAAGTAAGAAAAATTATTAGCTTGGTTTGCTTTTTTGTGGTTCAATTTGATTTTTTTTAAATAAATATTCTAGCTCGGTATAAAGCCAAATAACCAAAAACTAATTTTTTAAATAAAAATGCCATGTGGCATTTAGGTTTGTGTTGAACCAAACTAGTTCGATTTGGTTTTTTCAAGCTCGATTCATTTTTTTGCTTTGGTTCTATATTTTTAAGTTTTTTTTTAAAATAGGTTAACACCAAAAACTGAACTAATAGAAATTTGCAGAACAATTTTGTAAAATTCCCAAGTCGTATCGAATAAAAAACATTTTGGTTTATTTTTAAACTGAACTAATGCTCACCCCTAATCATAATATACTAAGAAAAGTTAAAATAATGAATATGATAAGAAAAGCTAAAATAATGAATTTAAAAGAAAATTTAATGCAAAGTATATTTTTTATCTGAAATTTAAATGCATCTAAATATTACCAAAGTCTCAATGGGTATGAATGTGTATGTTAGAATATTATATTTGTTTTAAATTTTTAATTTCTATATATAAGTGATAATTTACTTGTTTTTAAAAACTCAAAATATCTTAAATATAATATTTTTACACTTATGACCTTGAAAGTGTTATATATACTTGAAAGTTAAATAAGTATATATTTACAGTATTTTCTAGTGCGATAGTTTTCATATGTTATAAATATTTATAAAGTAAGCATTTGACATATAATTTTGAGAAATAATTTTGATAACATTTTTTTTATAATTTAACATAATATTTGTCCATTAAAAAGTGGTTATCTAATAATAACAAAATTTATTTAAAATTCAAATTGAATGTAAGTTAAGTATTTAATACAAAGTAAAATTTGAAATCAAGAGAAATTATAATATGACATATAATTGTTAGGTAGAAAGTAAATATATTTAATAAGGGTATTTGCAAGAAAAAATAATTTTTTATTCATATATTTTATCATTAAAATAAAAGTAAAAAAATTATTTTATCTATTCATGTAAAAATGTCTTGTAACAAGACTTCAAATACAAAAACAAAAAGTGAAAATATCAAAACATCTTAAATTAAGTCAAATTAAGACCTCAAATATATATATATATATATATATATAAGAAAGTTCAAAAAAAAAAAACAAATGCAGAGGACAATGAAATTTTAGTGTTTAGTTCTTACGATGTGAAACTATAGGGAAAATATCTAATTGCAAGGCAGAGAGAGAAAGAGAACTTAAATTTAAATTTTTAATAATAATTTTTTAAAGTAGTTGTAGAGAACAATTTGATAGGTCTAAATAGTCTCTTTTTTTCATTTATAATAATTTTATAATTTTATTTAAAAAGGAAAAACGTGGTTTTCCTATCAAGACAATGTTGCCCCTTAATTATAATTTTATGTTATTTACTTTCTTACCATCAATGTAAAGCCAAGTTTCAAACTATAGAAGATTGATTCATCAATGCAAAATTGTGCCAACGTTATTAATAGACTAAAAGTCCTCGTCTAATAAGGATTCCAAACCGATTATTTATATTAATTAAGAAATTCAGTGCTAGCAGTTTAAAATTTAATCTCAAAATTATCCTTCACTAATATGTTTCCTTTACTACTCATGATTTCATAGTTTCTCTCAACTCTCTCATTTCTAAACTAAACTCTCAATTTCACCCTCTTTTGGATTTTTTTTTTTTACGTTCCTTAGTAAATCATAATCTCTATTTTATACTTTCTATATACAAGAATTTTCTTTTTGATATTCACCCATTATTTTTTTATACTTATTAATTTTCATAGCTGATAAAAATGTGTTGTTGTCCATTTTTTAATGATGCGTTTTACTCCTCTTAGTTTATGATAGCCTATAATGAAATCAATTATTTGTGGTTAAAATAAAATATATGAAGGAATTAAGGAAGTGAGAATGAAAAAAGAAGAAATGGTTAATTAAGTAATTTTACCCAAAATAATTTTAATTATAAAATTCTTAATTAAAAAAATGTTATAGACAAGAAATTGGTAGACTCAAATAGCCCTACTATTTAATATATGTATTAGTAGCTTTTAATTTATAAATAAAATAAATGATTATCATAAATTACTCATATAATTAATAATAAATTCTCACTATACATTATGACCAAGAGATATGTGGCATATAAGAGTTCAAAAATACTCAAATTATTGGAGAATAATAATCAAAGCATTTGAATCATTGAATTGTAAATATATAACTAAAAGGAATTACAATCTTACAATGATCTTAGCCTTGTAGGTATTGATATTGAAACCCTATAAATTGCTTACTTCATTTTAAAAATTTTTATTTAATATTTTTTCATTTTAATAGCATTTTGTAAATGCAAGTAAAGGTCGCCTTTTATAAGCAACTTATTAAATAATCTACCATAGGTTTTTAAAAAAACCTATTATAACCTTAATATTTTCGCAACGAGACAATTATATCATTTTTTTCATAAAGCCTAATGTATAAACCACTAGATATAGTAATACCACCACAATTACGATATATTTTCTTTAGTATCATTGTTTAATTTAGTAAATTCACACTTTTTTCTATTTTATGTGTATTTTCTATCATAAAAATTAGTAAGACATGCATATGATTATGTAAATATTCATTGCAACTATGGCATTGCACAACATATATAAAGGCATGCACAAAGTGATTTTTATTTTGACAACATTGAAAATCATCGTAGTTCAATATTCAATAAAAAACAAAAACAAAAAATGACACTTAAGAAGATTATCATAATACTAATGGTTCTAGATCACAGTAAAAGAAAATTCGAAAGAATATTATTGCAACAAGTTTGATGTGAACATACTACATATTACTCTTTATTTTATTTTGATGCATTATTATAAATTTTTATCATATTTTATGTAACAAACTATAAAATTCATTTGATTTTATTTTATGATATTTTTTTGTTTTATGTAATTTTACTTGTTTTAAAAAGAAAGAAGGCTTGTCGAAATAATTAAACTTGCTCTAAAAAATAAATGATAATTTATAATTATGTTTATTTTGGTCCTGAAATAATAAAAATTCATTTTTATAATAAAATTTTCTAAAATCACATGCATTATTTCAAATCACAACAGTTGCACTAATATAATTTACTGAACAACATGCTATTTTTTAATCAATAGCATATTTTATTTACACTACAATTTCAAACTAACCCTTAATTTAATTTTTTATACTTTTTAAAGATATTGTATTATCCGTTTATAAATGTTATTGTATGGTTAAGACCCGTCTATTTTAAAAATCAATCACTTATCACACAATAATTTTGCTCCCAAAAGAACTCTAACAACGAAGAAATTCTGTCCAATTGGGCTAACCCGGGTTTTGCGTTCTTTTCAAAATCCGAAGTTGTTTAAGGGCAGTTTGGGGTCTGCTGTTTAAGTGCTTTTTTAATAACGCAATTTGGAAGATTGTGCGGTGGCAGAAAGTTTTGAGACATGAAAGAAAACATAACATAACATAGCGCAATGACCTGTACTTTTCGGTTAAGAGGATAGGTACAGCAGAGAGAGGGCCAAACAAGTCAAGGTATCATATTTTGGGAGACCCACAATATGCCATAAACAGAATAGGCAAATATTAAGAATAAAATTTGCAAGGTTGAATACAGCGAAGCACTAGTAATAATAATTATAATATTGTATAATATTGAGGGTGAGAGAGAGAGAGAGAGAGAGAGGAAAGAGAAAAGGAGTCGGTCTTTGAGTCTTTGATATTCATTGGACAACCTTGTCTTCGGTTGTCGTGTGTGCCCACTAGCAGCTTTTGTGTCTTCTCCTTTTCCAATTCGAATTCCCCACCCCTAACCTCCCCTAGCCCTAGCTAGCTCTTCCCCTTCTTCTTCCTGATAAATATATTTTTAATCATCTCTTTTCCATTTATTAATATGTATTTATTATTTTCTCGAGGGTTTTCTTTTCTTTTTCTCTCTCACCACCCTCAACAGTAATGATTTTCTCGTTACGGATATCGTTGTTGAGGAATCTGAGGAGTTTTGGCTGTGAAAAAGTGACAGTTACCCCATTACAAAAACAAGATCACCAAAAAAACAAACACAAGTGCACGGGCGTTGCGTTTAGGAACCAAAAAAAAAAAAATTCTTTTTGATTGATTGATTGATGTGATCATCAAACAAACAAAACAAAACGGTTCTTTTAGCCATTTTTCCCGTCCTATATTTTTATCTCTATATTTAGGCTTCTGCCTTCTGGGGAGTTATTGTTTTAGTTCTGGTTTTTTTGCCCTTTTTCTGTCATTCGTAGTTTTTTCTTGTTTCTTATTTCTCTTGGTGGAGTTGTTGTTTTTTTCTTTTTTGGGTTATTTGTTTGTATATTAATTATTATTATCTGAAAACCATGTCTCAACAAAGGCCATTACAGATGGTGGGTGGTAACAATCCAGGAGATTACAATGACACAACTTTCACAAAAATTTTTGTCGGAGGGTTGGCTTGGGAGACTCAAAGAGATACCATGAGACGTTATTTTGAGCAATTTGGTGATATCCTTGAGGCTGTTGTTATCACGGACAAGAACACAGGGAGATCCAAGGGTTATGGCTTTGTAAGCCCTCTTTTGCTTTTGCAAAGTTTTGTTTCTTTCATTTTTGTATTTTTTTTTTCAAGTTAAGTTAATGCCGGTCTGTTTTGGTTTCTAATAACTAGGTCACGTTCAAGGATCCTGAAGCAGCCATGCGAGCATGCCAAAACCCATCTCCGGTGATTGATGGGAGAAGAGCTAACTGCAATCTTGCATCTCTTGGTGCACACAAGACTCGTCCACCAACTCCTCAACATGGTTCTTAATTATCTCTCTTCGCATTTCTATTTCCATTTCTGCTTCTTAATGGCACTTGCTCATATTAATATTTATGAAATATACATCCAAAAATATCCATCAATCCCTCGAACATTCACCGAAGTCCAATATCATGCGCGCATTGTTAAATATTTGATTTTTACACCTCTAAAACAAGTTTTTCTCCTCTTTTCCTATATTACTCATGAGTTAGTGTATAATTAATGTTTCAATCGATTAAAAACTCATTCTAATTTTTTATATATATTTATACGCTAATTTTATTTAAAATGCAATGTGGATCTAAAACTAGAGATTATGGGGTAAAACATAATTTTTAAAGTACAAAAGATTAATTTTCAGGTGGAGGACGGTTTAGACCAGCTCCAGGATTGGTGGCTCCGCCTGCTTATCAAGGTGGCTTCTCATCATCATATGTCCATCCACCAACTGGTCAATACACATTTCCTTATTCAACTTATGGGTAAGCACAAACATCATATGAAAAAGAAATATATATTAAATGTTCTCTCTTTATTTTTGTTATTTTCCCTCTGTTCCACTTTTTCGCTCTTCTAAGTTTCAGGATTTTATCTTGTAGGTACACTGGATATTCTCAAGACACAATGTATGCTTTGGTTAGTATATCTCCAACCTCCCTGAGCAATTAGGCAACTAGTTTCAGGTTTCATTCATTTGCTTGAGCTAATTAAGCTTATTTGAATTGTACTGCAGAACTATTACAATATTTATGGGGGTCAACAATTCTCACCTTACTATGGAACTGGGTCATCAGGGTCAGCTGGAATGTTTCACAATTTCTATCCATTTTATGCTCAATATGCACAGAGCAGTCAAGCTCCAGGGTTTGGGGTTCAGTATCCCCAAATGCTACAATATGGCCCTTTTTTGCCTCACCATTATGGCACTGCAGGTATCTTGTCACTTCCAACTTCCATGGCCGCCGCAACTTCTTCAATAGGTTATACTTCAATAATTTCTACAAATTTATGAAATTGGAAAATCCGTATATATGTTACGTATTTCCAAATCCAATTTATTTATTTGGAAAGCAGGTGTAACGACAACAACAATAGGGGTGACTGGAACGGGAACCGGTGCTTTGCAAGCCTCGGCAACAGCTTCCGAACAAAACTCATCAACATAGTTGACTTCAAAAAGTATAACGTCTTCCTTACAAAAGATTAACAAGATCCAGAAAATGGCGAAAAGATTCGGGCAAAAGGGACAAAAAAAAAGTTGAATAAGTAGAAACATTTTACAGTCATCAATGATTTTGGGAGAGAAGGGGGGGGGGGGGGGAAGATGCCTCATTAGGTAGCATAACAAGAGAAGGAATCCAAAGAATTCGGCATCAAAATGAACACTTCAAGGAAAGAGCGGCATTTGAGAGATAATGCTCGGTCTACTAACTTTCTTCAATCCATTCATGCTCAACATTATTTTCTTTATCAACATCGTTGTCATACTCATACATGTTTGCTTTAATTAGGACATAAGGGAGTCTAAGTAGTAGCTAGAATTACAGAACCGTGGGGAAAAAAATCATATTCATTTGTGTATTTGTTATAAGGTAGAAGCTAAATATTGGCTTTGGATTCTACCTAGGATACTAATTGACAGTTGATTATGCCTCGAATTCATACAGCATCCGAAGACATAACCCGTTGTTTATATTTGGAAGTAAATTGGTTCAAAAGATTGATTTTGTATCTTTGAACCAAGACTGATTGATCAAGAAAGGCGAGCTTGGATGGCTTGGCCATTAACTTGTAATCTCTTTCATCATTTTTCATGATTGATACTTTCTTAAGATAGGATTAGTTGAAAAAAAGAAGATGCATGGATTTCTTTTTTTAACGGACAATCATCTCCTTTACCTTTCATCTTTCGCTTTCAGTCGGCATTTCTTTTATTTTACAAATCTTTCTTTTTGCATGAGTGCATGTGTATGGAATCCAAGGGGATCTCAGAAATGAGGTCAGCGCTATGCTATTACCTTTTCCTGTATCAAAGTTTAGCATGCCGGCGGCATCGTGCGCTCGAAAATTAATTATCGGAAAATTCCGGCCATTAAATTGTGAAAATTTAATTTCTTCTGAAGTTGAATTTATTAGCACTCAGCCCCTCTTTTGAGAAAAAAATCCTGTTAACTGCCCAAAAGAATTCATTATTCATGAGAACACTTACCTTCTTTCAAAAACTACCCCTTCAATCTCTTTTCAGTTTCCAGTAAATAGTTTCTTTATTATGAGAAGAATCCTTTTTTTTTTTTTAACTTTTCTTTTTTGAAAATTAATACTTTATTAGCAACAAAAACATTACTGGAAAATTACAATTCCTGTAAGCGCATCCTCCACCCAAAAGCACGATCCCGAAGGAAGAACAATTTTTGCCTTTTAGCCAACAAAATATGAACATAAATATAGTGAAAGCTAATAATAGAAGGTCTCTCATTAAACAGGGATGAGCTATGGTAAAATAAGAATTCATCCCAGCAAAAGAGCTTGGATATAGGCAACTACAGAAACTCTCAGTATTGAGCGATCCAGTCAGCAGCAAAAGAACGGCATGCTAACTGAAACCTCAACGACAGTTCCAATCCCACTACTGTGTGAATGTAGAATTCCTCTACTTTCACACCGATATCTTTCTCGAATATTCAACCTAAATTAACTTTAATCCATTTCTTCACTATAATCACATGGTCATGAGATTAGAATCTTCTCCTGATTTAAATTTAAATTTTACTGATTTTTTATAGATCTTATGTTATCTGTATTTTAGCGTTAATATATGATTAAAATTTAATTGCTTATATTTTTTAATTTATTAATTAAGTATTATATTAATAAAATTCGTTCGGAAGAAAATTAAATCGAGAGAAGATCCTGACCCATGACCATGACCACGTTACCTTGTACAAGTTTAGAGAATACTTCTTGAAAGTGACGGGCTGTTTGTTTTAATTAATGCAGCTAAGATGAGACTCTATCAATTGGGTATTTGGCTGGAGGTTGTGCTTCCAATAAATTGCAGTTCTCTTGCAACACTTTTCAGAAGGAAATTAAAAAAAAAAAAAAAGTGAGGCTCTCTATTTATCGGAAAGAGATTGAATTAGGAGTAATTTTGAAAGAATACAAGTGTCCTTACTCCTTGTGAAAAAAGAAATTTGACATTTTCTTGAAAAGAGTTCACTGAAATTTTGAAAATAAATATCATGATACGCGATCAACTTCAATGATGAATGATTACGGGTTAGTTCACGTCTGTTTCAATAAATGTCGACCGCAATTTCAATATTGCCATATCCAAGACGATCAATAAGAAGTATAAGTACACAACGCAATCACAAATAGCGCCAAATTTAATTTGTTAATTAACACGTAGACACGGTTAGATCGCCGATACGTGAAGCTCAAATCGAAATTAACATATTCACTTCAAAGCAAAATTTAGCTACAGAAAAAGAGTAATCCATTTTTACCTCAAAAGATTGTTTCAAATAATGTGCCGAGGGCAGTCAAGACCAAGCAGTACCTCATGTGCGGGTCGGATGGGTCAAATCGTTGACGCGAGGACTGAAAAGCCCACGTGTTGAAATTTGTACAAGCCTGATAGCCCGTAGCCCAAGGCCGAAGCCTTTATCGTTCGCGGTGAAGAGTTGACAGAAGGCAAAATTAGCGGTTCGTCCAAATGTCAACAAGTACCTGGACTTCGACGAGTACGATGCTGTCTGAGGATTTGCGGGGGGAATAACGCATTATGCTACAGAATCTGAGCAAATGTGGCATCTGATTCCGTTTGGTCGCAGCCCATGACGCGGTTTGTTGAATGAATATGGGAGGCACCATATGTTCGATGAAATTTCTCAGTGCGATATGGAAATGCAAATGGAATTGAGACCATCAGCTTGTACAGTATAAGATATTTAACTTGCAATTATGCAACATGAGTGTAAGATGGCCAAGGCTTCTAACACCTACTCATCTCTCTCAAATCATAAAGAAGCAGAAAAACCCATTAACAGCTCTTAAGATCTTCAAGGAAGCCAAGGAGAAATATCCTAATTATCGACATAATGGTCCGGTGTATGCCTCCATGATCGGCATTCTTTCAGAATCAAATCGAATTACTGAAATGAAAGAGGTTATTGATCAGATGAAAGGTGATTCATGTGAGTGTAAAGATTCAGTTTTTGCCACTGCAATCAAGACTTATGCCAGAGCAGGACAGTTGAACGAGGCCGTTTCTCTGTTTAAAAACCTTTCGCAATTCAATTGTGTGAATTGGACTCAATCTTTTAATACCCTTTTGAAGGAAATGGTGAAAGAGTCTAAGCTTGAGGCTGCTCATATTCTTTTCTTGAGAAGTTGTTATGGATGGGAAGTGAAGTCGCGGATTCAGTCATTGAATTTGCTGATGGATGTCTTGTGTCAACGTAGACGTTCTGATCTTGCATTGCATGTTTTCCAAGAGATGGATTTTCAGGGTTGTTATCCAGATAGGGAAAGTTATCATATCTTAATGAAGGGTTTATGTAATGATGGGAGACTAAATGAGGCAACTCACTTGTTATATTCTATGTTCTGGAGGATCTCTCAGAAGGGTTGTGGTGAAGATATTGTGATTTATAGGACTCTGTTATTTGCATTATGTGATCAAGGGAAGATTCAAGATGCAATGCAGATTCTTGAAAAGATTTTAAGGAAGGGACTTAAGGCTCCTAAAAGTCGTCGTCACCACATTGATCTTAGTCCATGCAATGATGGCGAAGATATAGAATGTGCTAAGAGTTTGATTAATGAAGCCCTCATCAGAGGTGGGATTCCCAGTTTGGCTAGTTATAGTGCAATGGCTGTTGATTTGTATGATGAAGGTAGAATTGCTGAGGGTGATAAAGTGCTTGATGAAATGCAGACAACGGGCTTTTGGCCATCACTTGTAATGTATGAGGCAAAGTTAGCAGCTTTGTTTAAGGATGGTATGGTTGATGAAGCACTCAAAGTGATTGAAGAGGAGATGGTGAAAGGAATTTTTGTGCCAACGGTTCAGGTGTATAATAAATTGTTGAAAGGCCTATGTGATGCAGGGAATTCAGCAGTTGCTGTTACGTATTTGAAGAAGATGTCTGGGCAGGTTGGCTGTGTTGCTAACGGGGAAACTTATGGCATTTTAGTGGATGGGCTGTGTAGAGATAGTAGATTTCTTGAAGCAAGTAGGGTTTTGGAGGAGATGTTGATTAGATCATATTGGCCTTCTGTTGAAACTTACAATGTTCTCATAAGGGGTCTTTGCTCAATACGTAAGCAGTATGAAGCAGTGATGTGGTTGGAGGAGATGATCAGCCAGGCTAAGCTGCCAGATATTTCTGTGTGGAGTTCTTTGGTGGCATCTGTATGTTGTAACACATCTGACATAAGTGTTTGCGGTAGGACTTTGGAGCAGCTAAGCAGCTGTTCATAGCTTGTACTGGGGTAATTATTATTATTGTAGACAAAATTCTTCCAACTTCTACTGACGGCAAGACAAACAGTTGCTCTTCCAAGGTTAGTAAGATGTGAGGCTTTTCTCTGGCAAACTTAGAAGCAGCAAATTTGAGCGATCAGCAAACTCAGTGATGTTTCTGTTGACTAAAAGTTGGTCTCTTGATGGAGAACGCCAGTTATTGCGAGGGCAATATCATCATCGGGAATCATGTTGTGGCTATGGAGGTTAATCCTCGGTCTGTTTGGTGACTTTTATAGAAAGAAGTTAGTAACTTTATACTGATTAACAAGATTTGGATTTTAGAGCAACATGTCATTTGTGGCATAATACAGTACTTCTGTTATGCTGTAAGCATAGTGATTATAGACTGATAGTGCCTTTGCTAATCTGTGCAATGAACCATGCTATTGTGGATATCGGGAAACAGTGTGCTTTATATTTGCATTGAATTTTCATGTACCACATATCTAATTTCCTCGTGGATATGGAAGTGGAATGGTGCAATGGGGTATTAATGGGCATTTGCATTAACAGCCATGACCAAAACAGAAAATAATGACTTGAAAATATATATTTTAACCTCTAGCCTACTCTCAAAATAGGAACTCCCAAGCAAAATTACTTGAAAAACAGTTACTTTTGGAGGCGGACAATATCTGATACCGCAAGACTCCAAGAATTATTTAAAATGCGTCAATTATAATCTACTACGGAGGAACAAAAAGATCGCCCAGATGAGGAGAAAATTAAGCGACACGGGTCTGAAAGTAAAAACCGCCGGGTTTACGACACAGGTCCTAAATGGAAATTGGACCTGCAACTCTAAGCCCAACACTAGCCCACTTGCACTCCCGTTAAAATGCTCTAACCGGCCGCAATCGCAAACCCTAGCAATACTTTGCAGCGGCGCGGCAGAGGGAACGGTGCAATCAGCAGGAGATCTGATCTCTTGAGGTATCAAGCTCCACCTGCCTTTGCTCTCTCGTTTTATTTCAACGTTTTCATTACTATGCAAAAGAAATTTTGTCGTACTTTTAGAGTTAGTTTCATTTTGAAAATATAATATTTTGCAATTTTTTTTTTTTGGTTTTTTCTTTCTTCGTCGTTCCCATTAAGTTGTCTGTAGTTGTATATGTTGACTCCTATTAAGTATTTTCATTTGAATTGTTGCTTCTTATTGTGTTGTAATATAGTAAAAACAATGTCGATTTCGGAGCTTGCTTGCACTTACGCTTGTTTGATCCTCCACGATGACGGCATCGCCATTACTGTATCCTTGTCATGCAATTTATATGCTTAATTGTATTTTTTTTATTAAACTTGTCAACTTCAGGTTATGTACATGTCAAGGCGCAGGTATTTTTAAGCTTAATTGGGTCTATTTGCTCATTTAGTGTGGCAGTCTCCCACACTCAAACTGGAGAAAGCTTAGAAGTTATTGGAGCAAAACCAAAGCACTCCAAACATAAATGGCCAATTTCATTGCTATGATAAGTATATATCTTTTGGTAAAAGTTTAAAATAGTATATTTGCTCCTGGAAAATGGATTTCTGGGTGTTTCCTTTGACTGTTGTCAATAGTCGGAGAAGATTGCACAAGTGGTGGGGGCTGCCAAAGTGCCCATTGAATCCTACTGGCCTAGTTTGTTTGCTAAGCTCGTGGAGAAGCGGAACTTAGATGATCTTATAATGAATGTGGGGTCTGGTGGTGGCGGTGGTGCGGTTGCTGTTGCAGCCCCTGCTGGAGGTGCTGGGGCTGCTGCAGCTGCTCCCCCACCTGAGGAGAAGAAGGTAATCGAAAGGCCTTAGAAATTATTAGTCAAAAGAAATCGTTTGGACTTCTTGAATTTTGTGGTTTTTATCTGATACTTCTGTGCTTTTGGGGGTAATTTTGCAGGAAGAACCCAAGGAAGAAAGTGACGAAGATATGGGCTTCAGCTTGTTTGATTAGGAGCTCCTTTCATGATGATTTGGTCCGGTGCAGGTTTACAACTCTTAAGATTAATTGTCTTTTTGACCTATTAGTAGTATCCATCTTTGTTTGTTAAGATTTTTAGTATAGTATAGATAACCTTGTGTGAACAGAAAGTGTGAAGTAGTTGTTTTGGTTCTGCATTGTGTGTTCGAGATTCTGGATGTATACAAGTATTGTGGATCAATTTTTGTTTTCTTTCTCATTTATTGCCAATTTAATTAGTCTTTATGCGAATGATTGATTGATTGTTTGTCCTGGTTAGAATGATCGGATATTGATGTGGCTACTATTCCTCTTGGATGGGACATTCTTTTTATTGTATGCTTTTGTTCATGCAACCTCACCATATTGGTATTTAATCATCTGGGCCATTGTCGTGGGAAAAATGGGTTTATTATTTTTAATTTTATGTTGAAATTATTGACTTTCAAATTTTAAGTAATATTACCCTGCCAGCGTCCTTTTCCATCTGGGTGAAATATCAGCACAAAGTGGACTTGGCGTTATGCTTCCTGATGAATTGAGTCACTGTATCACGGCTCTATTTTTGGTATTTGCTTTTAAATTTGAGGCGGACCTGCAAAGTTGTATATTGTAAGTTAAGAGGTAATTTCGGATTGATTACAAGTTTTAAAATATTTTTTGATAATAAAGATTGTTTAAATTGTGGTAAATCTCTATTTACCTTTGCAGAAGTAAAAGGTTTTATGGGCATATCATGGATTAAAATAATTTAGAAGATATTTTGAATATGACAATTGTCGGTTTATGAGAGAGATTTTGAAATTGGAGGAATTATTTAAATTTATTAAATTATTCAACCCATTGTGTTTTTTATTACACTTACTATTAAATTTTAATTTTACAAAATCAAGATTTTACTTCATGCACCTTCAAAATTTTTGCATAATTTCTATTTTCTTCTTTTTCTTTCCCATGGCTGATGCTAACTTGCCTATAAGAAACCACTTGCCTCAAATTGAAGTTTAAAGAATAATGGGGATTGGACGGGTGACATTATTGTGTAATGTGTTTAAAGATGCGGACGGGTGACATTATTGTGCCAAAGTTGTCGATGAAAAAACTACTTTCCTCAATGGAGAGATCGCATATTAACACATTGGGTTTGTCTTAACTTAGACTGTTGATGATGTGTAGCACTTATAAAGAAGCGGACGGGTGGCATTATTGTATGATATATTTTTGTATTTACGGACTGATTTCTTAGCATGTTTGTTGATGATATTATTGCATAAATTCTTATTTAAAACTATAAAGGAGGGGGAAAAAAGGGAAGGGAAGGTTTCGTCATTTTCTTTTCAACGCTTAGATTTACTAATACATTTATTTAACTTAGATTAAATATTATATTTTTTATATCTTTATTGTGTGTGTGTGTGAATATATATATATATATATATATATATATAAAATTTCAGTAATGTCCAACAATTTTAAAGGTTCGCGTTCGGTACAACTGTGGTACCATACCACAGTTGATTTAAGTCAGCCGTTAGATGTATGAAATAAAAAATAAAATTAAAAATCCAACGACTTAAATCAACTGTAATACGGTACCACAATTGTACCCAATATGGATTCCAATTTTAATGCTTCAACTCCTCGATCTTACCGTACAAAACAGGCGTATGGAGTATCGCCAAGTGATTAGGCATCGGTTTTCGGTACGGCAGTACCAGCACGCAAAGGTTCTAAAATATGAATTTTTGGGGTGCATGCTTATTTTCTAAATTGTGGTGTAACAATTAATTTAAGTTAATTTTGCTTTAATTAATATGTAGAATATATTAGTAACAAAATTCTGATTAAATTAATATATAGATAATTTTAATTAAATTAATATGTAAAATATATCAATTACCATCTGATACAATACAATGCACGACTATTTATAGTCTAAAATCTTAAAGTTCAGCAAACACAATGTAATATTATATGTAATCTTATTTCATGGCATCTCATCTCACCTAATTTCACCCTATTTTGTTCTATTCTACGTGTCAAACATGCCTAAATGTATATCTTTAGAGATGTTGCGTTCTATTGTGTAAAGGCTTGCAGGGCTGGCTTAAGTCAATGTTTGGTCTTAGACAAAAATTTTAAACAAATATTATAATTAAATTTTATTTTATTTTAGCTGTAAAATTAAAAACTAATGCTTATGTTTAATGATTTATAAAAAAAAAGTGAACAATTTTATAAATATAGTTATGAAAAATGTGCATTAGGAATTTTTTTTTCTCAATGACTGATATCGAGACTAAATTATAAGTTGCATAGATTTAAATTCTTGTAGATTCTATATTATAATATATGTGTAGATTTGTAACAACTTTAAAAATAAGAAAACTTAAAAAAAAAAAGATGAATTGGTGATGAGATTGGACAATCATTCAGTATTTAATATTATTTTTGTGTTTTTTACACAGCCTTATAGGATTTTGATATATTAAAATAAATAAATATTATCTTTTGAATTTTAATAGGCCATTAAAATATAGTTAGAGAGAATGTAGATGGGTCTTAATAATAAATTAAAAAAAGAAAATAAAACTTATTTTACTTGAAAATTTTACTTTAAAGCGTAAATTGGTGTGTGTGTGTAATTGTCCTAAACTAGGGCTTTAATTTTAGATGGAGCATAAAGTGATTACCTAACTTAGGTAAGGTTTAAGCCTATTACTAAAGATTTGCTAGGAATTGGCATGAGACGACATGTTATAAGATTGGCAAAAGTGGACTTAGGGCTCGTTTGAAAATATTTTTGAACGGTATAAAGGTGATTTTAGTATTTGGTTAAAAAAAATTAAAATCATTTTTATTAAAATTAATTTCTCTTAT
Organism: Aegle marmelos; assembly: GCA_030449875.1. Taxonomy (NCBI): domain Eukaryota; kingdom Viridiplantae; phylum Streptophyta; class Magnoliopsida; order Sapindales; family Rutaceae; genus Aegle; species Aegle marmelos. The sequence continues at coordinate 3,468,748 of JASUUL010000115.1, forward strand.
GGTTAATTTTAAAAAATAAAAAAATAGTAATTTTTAATTTTTAATTTTAAGAATTAATTTTATTATTTAATATAATTTTACAAATATCTTTACAATTATTATTTAAATCCAAAATAATTCTTATTTAAATTTAAAAAATTTAATAATTTAATCTTTTTTATTATAATTCATATATTTTTTTTGTTCACCCTCATTTCTTATATATATATATATATTTTTACATTATATCAAAATTTTTTATAGCAATACAATAAAAATTTTATTTTCAATTAAAATTACTGTAATACACAATTAAAATCAATAGAATATAAATTTTATTTTTAATTAAAATTATTATAATATACAATTAAAAATTATTATATATATGTATAAATAAAATTTATCTTACATTATATACATTTTAGTCATTTATTTTTTTTACAATAATTTAATAATAAAATTTATCAAACCACAATAATTACTTTAAAAATTCAATATTTTTAAAAATAAAATTTACCAATATTTAATTTATTCTTATCACAATTTATTACTTCTATAACACAACTAACAATAATTATTTTAATAATTATAACATTCCAAACTGACTTTCGGCCAAGCGCCCCCACATAAGGGGACAAGGAGTTAAAAAAAAAGAGGTTACACTATCTTCTTTTAAAGAATAAATTTATAAATTAATATTAAATTAAAATCTTAAAAATAATAAAAAAACTTAAATCAATAATAATTTAAAATACTAAAATTATAATATTAAACTTTCACTTCAACCTCAATTCATTAAAAAAATACTTGAATTAAAAAAATTAATAATTTTAAAAAATTAAATAAATAACTTTTATATGTTTTATTATCTTTATTTATTATTTTACTTTGAAATAATTATTTTCTTTAATTTATTTTTTATTATAATAATTTATTAATTATTAACTCGTTGCAAATTTATTTTTTATTTTTTTAAATTTAAAAGTAATTAAAAATTTAATAATTAACCAACCAGATATTTTTTTTGTATAAATCGTAATTAATAATATAAAATAACTAAATTATCTAATACACATACTTTTGTGCCATAAACTCAAATAATTAATGAGGATTTAATTATTTAAATATTAACTCACTTATTTTGAGATTATTAAAAATAATGTGATTTTTATAATTTTTTTAAAAAAGTTCATTTACACAAGAGGTGGAAACAGCATCACCCCACTTTAGTATCTAATAAATAAATTATTTTTAAATTACTCTTTTTACTTTTATAAGCTTAATTTACTTTAATTTTTTTAAGATATCACCAAAAAAAAAGAAAAATCAATCCTGTCCATCATATTTTTTTTTTCAAAAAAAGGATAATTTAAAAATTTTCAAAAATAAGAAAGTGATTTAAAAGTAATCGATTTCACCCGTCGTCAATAAAAAGGTTAGAAAGGCAAAATAATGGAAAGAGAAACCTCGGCATACACGAGAGAAAAAGTGAAAATAACATTGCTGTTAAGCGTTGAATCTATAAACCTAATATTTTATTATACGACGCAAACCCTACCGTCTTCACTCTGGTCCATTATTGAAAATAGCGCATGCTGCATATACCGTCCACCTGTGTTATTTTCTAAGTAATATCTTCGTTTGTGGAGAAACGCGAACATATTTGCGGTCCAAAACAAAAGTGGAGATTTTTGTAGCCTCGCTCAAGGAGTGGCCACATTTTCCTTGGCAAGAGGAGCAACTTCCTCGCCGTCAATTCCAGGTTCGCTACCAGCAACTTCCAGGTTAAGCAGGACCTCCTCCCATTTCTTAGCTGGTCCCTGTCCCATCAAAAAACATATCAGCTCAGATATCTTTTGAACGAATTGAAACGGCAGGTTTCAACTGAAGCCACTAAATTAAAGAGCCTTCCTCTTGCACAGTTCCAATACTCACTTTCCATGAAAGATCTTGAGCCATGCCATTTCTCATCATTTCAGCCAAAGCTTGAGTACCATAGGTTGCGAGAGCTCTTCTGACGGTTGCGGACACTGCAGCCACATCTACTGGATCCACAGCCTCACACTGAAAGAAATTGATCAATGATAAAAACAGAAATTACAGTTGAATCAAGGGGTATGCTTGGAATTACTTTAGAAATATAGGATGGAGATGAGCATCTTACCTCAACACTGAAGCTTCCCATCTGGAATCCTGTAAAGCCTTCTTTCACAGTGTCAACCAAACCACCGGTGGAAGCCACAATAGGTACCTGAAAAGGGATTGTACTTAGGTAAGCCCGATTTTTGGCCTTGGTTTATAGCATATAATATTAGCGTGAGCTAGCAGAAAGAAGAGAAAAGAAATTCCAGTAGAACATCATACGGTTCCATAACGCATGGCATGTAATTGAATGAGACCACAAGGTTCAAATCTGCTTGGAATCAAAATAAAATCAGCTCCTGCTATTATCATATGCGCCAGAGGAGCATTGAATTTTGCTATTCCTCTGGCTTTCTCAGGGTACAGTATCTCCAACTCTTCAAGCTGCTTTTCCATTGGTTTTTTGCCAGTACCCTGAGAAAATGTGAAAGGGAGGGGGGAAAAGAAAATCACAATAGATACAGTTGTTCTAATGTTATAATAAAAATATACAGGGAATAATTTCTAATTGTAATACTTACAAGGACTATTATCTGAACATTCTCTTTGATGAACTGGGGAATGGCAGCCGCAAGAATATCTGAGCCTTTCTGTTCTTCGAGTCTACCAATGAAGCCTATGACAGGGATATTCCTATCAACAGGCAACCCGACCTCTGCTTGGAGGGCTTCCTTCAGAAGAGGCTTCGCATCCATCACCTGAGAATACAAATTGTGTGATGTCTGGCTACACCAAACCAAGCTTTTACAATGCTAGTTATGATAAGAGGTTCATTCTCTTAAAGAATCTTACAGTTGAAGCGTCATATTTGACACTTATATATTTGTCAGTCAAGGGGTTCCACTCCTGGACATCCATCCCATTCACAATTCCCTTAACGCCAGTTTTACGGAGGAAGTTATCCAATTCTACTCCTTTGTCTTCACCAGAAACAAGTTCTTGAGCATAGTGTGGGCTCACAGTTAAAACCAAGTCTGATTCTAATATTCCAGCTTTCATCCAGTTGATTTTTCTTCCTATTACAGGTTTATCGTGTCTGCAGGATAGGATTAGTTAGACAATAGTTTTGACCATGAGTGACTCTTTATCGCTAATCCAATTAAACCATACCCATCGAAAAAGTCAAAAGAGCCTTTGAGTTGAACTGGAAGGTTTAGAAGTCCAAAATCCTCAAATGGAAATCTTCCTTGGTAAGCAATATTGTGGATACAAAAAACAACCTGGAAAGAATAACAAGTGCAATAATGGTTCTCAATTACCTATACACAGGCCAGAGGTTTTTTGAAATACTACTCATAAGCAAGAGAGCTTACTTTGGCACTTTTGTACAACCCTTTGGGCTTGTAGATAGTTTTCAGGTAACAAGGGAGAAGGGAAGTATGCCAGTCATTAGCAACAAAAACAACATCTTCACCTACATACAAGGAGATTAAAGTAGCAACTCATATTTATTTTTTTTAGCAGAGTCCCTCAGATGTAAGAATCACATAACTCTTCTTACCATATGGTCCAGAGAAGTATTTGTTGCTGTTAAGATTCAGAATCCTCGGTGCTTCAAGAGCTGCCTGTAAGAACTAAAACTGTAAAATTCGAGGACAATAACCACAATGGTTCAAGGAGTCTTGGACCTCGTCTTTCATATTGAAACTTTTGGACCCCTTAGGTCTTTGAAATTTCTTTTGCAAAATGTGCAAGATTAGAGAGCGTTTACAAATCACCAACCTGGCACAACAAGCTGAAGCGGAGTTGGTTGTCCTGGTAGTCCTCTCCCGCCCTAGGCCCATAGATTTTGGATTGGGTTTTACCCCACACCTTGAAGTTTAGTCACAACAAATGCAACTTCAGAGACATCCTTCACAATTCAAACATATCGAAACATTTGATCTTAAGACTTCACAAAGACTACCTTCTCAAGAAACCAAGGATGATCCACAAACACACGATCAACTCCTCTTTTGTGGCAATGAAAGAAGCGAACTTTTTCAATTTTGTCTCCAACTTTCAGCTACAATCAAAATGTCAGTCGCAAATCTATATCTTTAGTCTGACATCAACAGGAAATAAAGAAAACATTAAAGGACTAAAGAAAAAAAAAAGGAAAAAAAAAACCTAAATAAAATTGATATACCTCAATTACAACATCTGTATCCCAAGCATCTTTGTACTGGTCATATCGGGGTGCAATGGTCATGACACGGTGCCCATTGGCCTGAATAAAAGAATCAAGTTTGGTCGATGATGCGTTCGATATCCAACATATCCCAATCAATCTACGATGATTTTAATCAATTTGATCTGTCTGACAAAACAATGATGAAGAGAAAAGAGAAAAAAAGAAGAAGTAAGCTTACGGCCATCGCTGGCGGCAGACCGCCAAGAACATCCCCAAGTCCCCCAGTTTTACTCCAAGGAGAAACCTCTGTTCCAACAAAGATGATATTCATGCCAATCCCACAAACAATCACCAAGGATGGCCCGTTCTGGCTTCTAAATACATTCCTCCCAGCTTGCCTGCTGGTGGCTAGTTTTGATGCCATTGTATTCACTTGGAGTTCGTCTATGACATTTAAACTTCTCAGCCCACTGTGCTTCACACACCTAAATTTCATCTGTGATGACTTAGTATTCAATCCTGAAGCCACCCCATGTCCATAACTCCTTGAGACAAAGCTTGAAGCCGCTACAGTGGTAGCCATCGCTGATATTATTATGTATATATTCTGGGAAGTGAAAAACCAGCAGAAAATTAATTGATCGATAGAAAATTTTACAACTACACACTACACACTACACTACTAGCCGTATCAAACTTCACCTGCTGAAGATCGTTTACCTAGCCTCTAAGTTTTCTGATAAAATCTTTCGGCTCAGGAGTCTATGAATGAATGTGGAGTGAACATCAGCTGCCTTCGCCCTTTGCCCTTTTGTAGAGTTGTTGCCGTACTTCGCGCATGGGATTTCGTGGTTAATACGTCTCGTTGCACTCGAACCGCAGGATTTTCTCGCGGCTTGCGACTTCACTTCAAGTTGCGAGAGATCTTAGACAGTTGAATGCTAGAGGGCACGTGCCAACAAGAGAGTCCAACTGGGAAATGGGAATATACGGATTAATGATTTTTGGTCCATTGGCTTGGTCCGACACCCGAGAGCCCACCAACCACCGTCGAATTCTATTTGTTCGTTTGCAAAACAAATATCAAACGAAAACACTCAATCAAATACTAAGTATATCGCCCAGCCGTCTTTGTGTTCGCACGCGAGTTTTTCATGAGATAAATAACAGAAAACTTTTTAATTTAAACTTTTAGCTAAAAGGACTTTGCGTGATATCTGATAGAAAAAGCATGTATTATTTCGTGAGATAATGAGTGCTCTTTTCCATTAAAATTACCTTCTTTTTTCGGTTTTTCTTAATTTGAATTTTGACCGGGTAAATTTGTAAATACGGCAGAAACGTGTCCTGTGGCTACTGGCTATCATCAATTTTTAGCTAGGAGCTTAGGAATGCACGAAGACTGTGATTGAAAGTTGAAACGACCCATAATTAAATTTAAAAATCAAATAAAATAAATAATAATACTATCTTGGCAGTTTCAAAAATTCAGAAGAACAAGACAAAAAATGCATGTGCTTTCAATTTTCACTGAATGAGCAATGGACGGATGTAAATGAAATGAAAAAGTAATGCTACTGCTTGGTTATCCAGAGCACTGCCAGTTGTCCAGCATTTTTGAGTATTGATTGACTCATGATCAAAGTGAAAATGTCTTTTACTTTTTTTTAATATTAAGTACACATCATATTATTATATTATATTAATATTTATAATTATATAATATTTAGAGAAAAATATAATTTATAATTTATTGTGAGTTATTTTTTTTAATTATAATATTATAAATTTTATTATAATATTATAATTATAAAAAAAATATTTTATAATAAATTATAAAATAAAAAATTCTAATATTTAAATATATAAATTTTAAAAATAAAAAATATTTTATTTTATTCGTATTTTATAAAAAAATTTATAAATTAAATTTATATAATTAATTTTTAATTAAAAAATTAAACTTATAAAAATTTAAATTTTATTCTTAAAATCTTTTTTAACTTTAAAAAATAAATTAAACTAAAGCCCAAGGGGCTTGTAAAAATATCCTTTAATATTTATATAATGGGAGGTTTCCTTTCGGTTTGGATCCAATAATTAAATTAAAACCTAACAGTGTATTTAAAGCACGTGACATTAAAATCTAATAGTCTATTCAAAGCACGTGACTTGCCCCTGTTTCGTTATTGAATTTTGTAATCAAAACATGTTTAGTTAATTAAGAGAATTAAATACTTATAAATCTATTTAAAAACTTACTCGTTAATAATGTGAGATATTATATATCTCTCTTTTGAAGACCTGCGTTCCCATGAAGTTCATTAGAAATAAATTAGAATAAAATCATATAATTGATACATTTATTCACATATTGAATCATGAGTCAGATCTGATACTAATTGTAATAGTCCAAACCCAACAATTAAATAAATATTATTCACTTCCCATCACTTCTTGTTATAGTTTTATTATTGTATTTTACAATCTAAAATTTATCTACTAAGTTAGAAGAGTTAGAAGAGTCCACGAATTCATTCATTAGATATGCAAGATATTACATAATAATTGTTTATCGATATTATTAGGTGTGGATTGGAAATTTTCCTAATGAAAAAAAGTAAAATCCTATTATTTGAGAATAAAAATTTTAGTGCTTTCATAATTAAATTGATCTTAAGTAGGATGGTAATAATTGGATATTTTATATAAAGGATGTTAAAATCTTTATTCATACTCGTTTGGTGGAGAATATTCAATACCTGTTGTGAGCTCGAGCATGTATAAATTAAGGATTCTTGATAAAAATTAGAGATACCTCTCCCCTCTTATCTACTATTACCCTTTTATTTTTAACATATAATATATTAAAAAAGAAAAAATAATACCTTAACTATTTAGTTTTAGATAAACATGCAGCATTTAATTATAAAATATTTTTTAAAAGTAAATTTTAATGAACATTAATTTTTAATCAAGGTATTACAAAATGTTTGGACCGAAAATAGAAAATTCTACTTTGACGTTTTCTTATCGATCTTTCATTTTTTTCAACTCGACCCTGGTTTGAACATTATTTAATTATTAATTATTTTTCGATTAGGATAATACTTTAGATGATTTAATAAATATTTAGTCCATTAAACAACTAAATTTTCTAAGTAAATGTTTAAGACAATATTATATCACATGGTCATTCCAATTACAAAATAGCTAAATGCTAATGTTTATGTTGTAGGGTTTAAAATTTTCACTTTAATATTTATTTAATTTAGCTATTAATTGAACTCTCGAAACATTAAAAAATAAAGAGTCGATAGTCAAATAAATTTAATGCGTGGGTTTGGGTATTAGCGTTTTATACCCTTACTCAACCTGCTTAATTAATGGATATAAAAGGTTATATTCATAGCCGACCTTTTTTTTTTTTTTTTTTGTGGGATGAAACCACAATGAAAATTTGATTGGTACCTGACCCTAATGGGACAAACCCTCATGGGTGCAATACGCGTGGGGAATTTTGCCGTTGCTAATTCAAGCCATGCCCCAACAAGCCTCTGATGGCGTTTACCTTTACAATTTAATCGAATGATTTTTATTTATTTTTATTATCCAAATTTGAATTTTGAGAAAATTAAGTTGAAGAAATTCCTTAACCTCCATATCTAAAAAAAAAAAGGAAAGAAAAAATCAGTGTTTAAAATAAAAAGAATTTAACTATTTCTTAAAACAAATTAACAACAATAGAATTCTATATTTCTTAATTAAAATTTGACAAGTCGGAACACGCATATTAGTAGTTGTAAAATTCTATTGATGTATAACGTTCATTATTATATCAATCTTAAGACCATTGACGTGGGACGATTATATAACATTATTAGAGTTTTATTATTGTAGGTCTTTCAGTTATTTTTCATTTCAAATAATTTTTTTTTTAAGGTATGAGGTTAGATCTTTTAAATAAATTTTAGTTGTGATATAGTTTTCCTATTTAAGTTAACATAGGAAAATAAATTTATTTTATTATAAATAAAGAGATCTTGTCAATGTTTTCATAAATTATTTTGATTAATAAAGTTCCGTTTTATTATGATTTTTTTTTATTTTTAACCTGATGCTGTGGAACATGCTTATTAAAATCTCATATGAGTCATTTAGATTAAAACTATATATAATCTCTTTTTCTATCAAAGCATCATCTAATCGTATTTGTCTTAGTGTCCGTTTAGAATTATTTTGGAGATGTTTATAAGTGATTTTGAAAAGCTAGATTTTAGTATTTGTTAATTTTTTTAAAAAATTACTTTTGAATTGTAAATGTATTCATTTAATATATTTATTGTACAAAATTAAACGAATTGAATCGAATATGAATTCGTTTATAAAAATAGTAATTTATAAACAAAAATAAAGCAAAATGAAAAAAAAATTCACAAAATTGACATCATATAAAATACAAACGAATAAACAAATGACCTTGAACTCGATTTTAATTAATTTATTTAATGAATAGAATTTAATTCATCCATTTATTAAATCAATTAATTTTTTTAAAAATAAACCCATTTAATTGGAATTAAATCAAATAAATGCATCTTGATCTAAATTGCCATCCCTAGGAAAAAGTAACTTTTCAAATTTTAATTTTTAAAACTAATTTTATACTAAACATAATTCCATATACACCATCACATTTGTTATAATAATTAAAAATTATACAAATTTAATTAAAAAAATTATTAAATTAAGAGAGAGTATTATTATTACCAATTATATTAATATAATGAAATAAAAATTTTATTTTAAGTTTTCAGTTATTAATATATACAATAAAAAAAATTACATATATACATATTTGTAAACATGTGAAAAGTTTTTGTTCAATATAATTCGTCCTTTAGTCATTTTAACTCTTATGATAATTTAATAATAAGATTCAAGAAATACATATAATTATTTTTAAAACTCACATAATTTTTAACTCTTATGATAATTTAATAATAAGATAACTACTTTTAAATCATATAATTACTTTTAAAACACACATAATTTTTTAAAAAAATTATAAAAAATTTAACAAACATTCTTCATATATGATTATTTATATAACATAACTAATAATAATTATTTATAAATTACAACATTACAGAACTAGCTCTTAGGATATTTCGCTTATGATATATAATCCGATTAATCCACTGCCGCGGTCCCGCTATAATCAACGGTGATCATGGTTGTAGTTACGAATGTATTCCGTAATAGACATGATTTCCTACTACATATGCAGCTGATAATGAACTCGATTCTTGTGAGTTGTTACATGTACATATCCCATAATAACTTTAATTCTTGTTACTGTGTCTGTCATTAATCATAATCGCGTTATGATTTCCATGAAACGTCTTTCGGGCAGAAGCATATGTGATGTGATATTAAAATTATATTGATAGCCTGTATTCGGCTGTTTTTAACTTTTAATAAAATATTTTTGGGCAAGTCCACACGAAGCTATAATTTTACTCATTAAATCACCAATTCATTAAAAATTTTATTACAACATTCTCCCTGATCAAAATTACTCCTAAGAAAAAAAATTAACTTTTCTGAACGAAACAACTTCGAGAACAAATATGATGCTTATCCAATTCTCTATGTATTGGTCTAAAGTCTAAACACGTTGTCATGAAATTCATTGTTCAACTTAAGCGAAATTACTGTTATCTACTCTTCATAATCCAAAACTTTTTTTTTTTTTTTTGGTTTAGAGGCTACCTTCCAGGTACTAACTAGAAAACTCATCACTTGAAACACAATTTATTTTTTGGTTCTTTTAGAAATATGTCAGAACTTTTTTTTTTTAAATACAATAATTTTTCTTTTTTTTTAAGTAAAAACAAGTTTATCAAAGTTTCGATCAAATTTGAACTATTGAAAGCTCTTGATCTTTTATTTAGATGAATTGCTGGTGAAACCTTTTCTCAAACCAAGAACGTCACATAGAAAACTAACAAATTTTATGATTCTTTTATATTTTTATATTGAAACTCAAATATGAGTGAATAAACAATCACAAAAATATTGTAAATTTGAGGAAAAATATTTTATGAATGCTGAACAAAAATAAAAGGTGAAGACAATTGTGTCATTAGAGTTATACTAGGAATATTATCGGATGTTGGGAGTTAGAAAAATGTTTTTTGAATCATTATAATGGAGTTAAGGAGTACAAGAGTTTAAATAGTAGTTTAATGAGATCAATTTGAAAATAATTGATTTTAACCTAAAATTTTTTCATTTATTAATACATTAAAATATTGAGTGAGTTTTTAAGTTATTTTAAATAAAAAATAATTTAAAATAATTAATTTACAAAAGCTAATCCAGAATTATTCTTTTATCGATATAGACGGACCGTCGGTATCATCAATTCACGGTTCAAACGGCCTGTCTGCACCGCTAGCGGCTACATTGGCTCGGTTTAGTGCATTATCGGCAGCTCATCAATGAAATCCGGCAGGTGAAATCAGGACGAGAGCAGTCTCTTCTCCCGTCCTCTTGGATTCAGATTCAAGCAAGCAAAACAAACTCTCATTTTATATATAAGAAAGCAAGCGATCAAACGCATGTTTCTCAACTAAGTAACAATACTGGGACCAAAGAGAACTCATGACATGAAACAAATAAATAATGACCAAGGAGCTCCCCGACACAAAGTCACTAATGGAACTCGATATTGACTTGTTCCTTAACTCACACCTCTCCTCCGATTCTGATGACGAGTTCAACTCAGTCCCCCATCGTACCCTTGACGAAATCCTCAACGACTCCGATTCCTCCGCGACACCTTCGTCGCCAACATCGTCAATTCACCACTCAAATGCCTCCTTTGCCAAACCACAGCCCCCAAACGACGGCGTTTCATCTCAAGATAAACTCACTCCAAAACCTAGTTCATTTCATCGGGTCAAAAATAACGAATTATCGGGCGATCCGATATGGAGGGTTCCTCCGTCATCTTCGAGACAATTGCCGTCGCTGTTTGGTGGAGTGAGATCAACTGCCAAGCCTGGGGCGGCACTTGCTGCCGCTGCTGCGGCGTCGAGGTCGGTCCCGACTCCCCATGCGGTGGCGATAAAGTCGCGGAGGGCGGGGAGTGGAACGCTTGAGAAAGTTCTCGACGGTGATGACCGCGAGATTGCTTCCATTTCCTCGAATGAAATTAGCGAGTCGGGCGAGAAATTGGAGGAAGATGAGGAGATAATAGGTGATTTTCAGTCTGCTCAAGTGACTGTCAGTGGTGAATTGTCAAGTTTGGCTAGTAGGAGAGATGTAGATACTAAATTGGAATCCGAGATTATTAACTTTGATGATGAATTTTTAAGTACTAGTTCTAATTTGAATACTGATCAGCTAATTGGTTCCTCTCCGCGAGCTGTTGTGGAGGATCTGAATTTGAGAGAAAAATCTATAATTGCTAGTTCGGATGATGCTAATGATATTGATGGAGATAGAACTGTTGCTCCTGTTGCAGCTGATGACGATTCCATGTTGTTGAAAGTGAATGCCTCTACTGAGGGTAGTGTTGTTCCTCTAGATGAGTCTGACCAGACTGGACTAACGGAGGAAAATTTGAAAATGCCTACTTTGGAGATGGAGAGTTTAGACAAGAGTATTTCCACCTCTAAAGATGATGAGGTTGGAGTAGATGGTAGTAATGATGCCAGTTCAGTAGATGACATTTCAGAGCTGGTAGAGGAGAGAATTGGGCAATTGGAGAGTGAGATTATTAGTAGAAGAGCTGAAAAAAAAATGCAGCCCTCCTTGAAGCCTCTTGAATTGGCCGAGGAACTTGAGAAAAAGCAGGCATCAACTGGCTTGCATTGGGAGGAGGGCGCTGCTGCCCAGCCCATGAGGCTTGAGGGCGTTCGAAGAGGTTCAACTACATTGGGATATTTTGATGTTGATGCTAATAACACTATCACACAGACTATTGCATCCCAGGCATTTAGGCGTGATCATGGTTCCCCACAAGTCTTGGCAGTGCATCCTAGTTTTATAGCTGTTGGAATGTCCAAAGGTGTCATTGTTGTTGTGCCCAGTAAATACTCTGCTCATCATCGTGACAGCATGGATTCAAAGGTTTGTTTTAGTTCACTTCTGCTTTCTTGTTTGTGTTGATGGTTCCTTTTGAAATGATATGTCTGTTTATGCTGTTCTAATCTATTCACCTCTTGTCGCAAATGAGAAATTACAGTGAATAATCTTGAATATCAATTTACAGAACTTTATACATATAATGTCCTTAAAGCCTCGTTGCTATGGTGAGGATTAATCCCTGTGTATCTGGTTCACTTCTAGCCATTTACAATTAAGCAATGAGAAAGAGTAGCAATGTTATAAAAGTATAATTAAAAACAGTTAAGAAAACTTGTAATAAACGCTAGAAAAGGATATGAATTTGGACTGGTAAATTAGGTGGGATCGAATGGTTATTTTTCTATTGCCTTTAGTGAGATCTTTTTCTGTTACCGGCTGAAACATTTCTAAAAGAGAAATTCTGTACTCTTGACATGTAGATAAAGCTGGACTATTCTGTTTTACATTTTTTGTATTACATAAACTAGAGTCATGTTTGCAGAGGCATGGATTGAAATCATTATCAGCACCCAGTTCACCTGTATGTTTGAAGAATTAAGATAGACTTCATGGTGTTATGAAAGTTTTAGTTTTTAATTTTTCTTGGTTATGTGTTAACTATAGCACTTATTTGAAAGTCTACAGGCTACCATTCCATGTCGAAGAGAAAATGGCTACTATGTGCTTATGAATTTGCTTGATGCATAAATTGTTTGATACTGCTGCATGAAAACATCATACCGCATCTTGAAGTGAAGGAACTTTGATCTGATACACATGGAAAAATATTAGTGGTAGTACATTCTGAATCTATGTAATTTTCTTTTTTAATTTTCTGCTAAGAAACAAAAATAAATAAAACCATAATAAATATGTACAAGGATTAGGAGGACTACAAATCCACAAAATAAGGACAAGAAGTCCCAATATAAACAATACACTTAAAAACTGCAAAAATAAAAAACATCCCAAAACCCAAAGACACAAGCTCACTAAGAATGCATCCCTCTTAAGATACAGGTAACTTTTTTTTTTTTTAAATAATTTTGATTTTGATTTTTATGTATGTTTTGGAAAAGATTTAAGCAGAGTATGAGAATTTAGTGATTCTTTTTCCTATGTTGTATTCAAACATGCCTGTGTTGATTACGCATCAATGAGAGCACTGTTTCAATCCTAGGCATACTCTTCAGCACTTTTGCCTAGCATAGAGACTGATGGTCACCAAAATCCAACTTATTTAAGTTAATAATTTTTACAGCTTTAACATTGTAGAATAATCTCCCAATTGTTACGAGTATCTATAATGTAAACTTAAACAATTATAGAAGTTTCAGTTTGGAGAACCCATCACTGACATGTCAAGATATTAAGCAGTCCTAACCTACTATACACATATATATATTTCAGATGATGATACTTGGTTTGGTAGGGGATCGATCTCCTGCCCCAGTAACTGCCATGTGCTTTAATCAGCCAGGAGATCTGCTGTTAGCTGGTTATGCTGATGGTCATGTTACAGTTTGGGATATGCAGAGGGCATCTGCAGCAAAAGTTATTAGTGGAGAACACACCTCACCAGTTGTACATACATTATTTCTAGGGCAGGATTCCCAAGTTACTCGTCAGTTTAAAGCAGTTACTGGTGATACTAAAGGTCTTGTTCAGTTACATTCTTTATCTGTGGTTCCCTTGCTGAATAGGTTCTCTATCAAGACACAGGTAAGACACCTGACTGTTTATGTTTAGAAAGGGAAATGTTTATGTAGCATTATACATTTGTTTTCAGTCACAGTTTGGACAATGACAGTCAATGGATTATCCTCCTCAAGTTAATAACTTAAAGTTTATCATGAAATTTAGTGTCTCCTTGATGGACAAAAAACAGGCATTGTACTATCTGCTTCGCCTCTTCTTTTCGATGAACCTTGTGGAGGTGCTCCGCTATCCTCTCAAGGAAATTCCCCTGCTTCAGCCAGTAGTATTGGTAGCATGATGGGAGGGGTAGTTGGGTCTGATGCAGGTTGGAAACTGTTCAATGAAGGGTCTTCTTTGGTTGAAGAAGGTGTGGTCATATTTGTCACCTATCAAACTGCACTGGTGGTATGAAGTCCTCAAATGATTTCACAAATTCCAGTAGTTGTGGCATTGAGTTTGATGCTTTCTTCTTTTTGGACATTTCTTATTTAAAATCTGTAGAAGGTACTTTTATTAATTGCAGGTAAGACTTACTCCCACATTAGAAGTCTATGCACAAATTCCTAGGCCTGATGGGGTCCGAGAGGGTGCTATGCCTTACACTGCTTGGAAATGCATGACAACACATCGAAGTTCTACAACAGGTATGAATTTTCTGGGTTTGTTAAAATTCTTGTTGACAACTTTGTAATGCTGAATGTCTTGCAGAAAGTATTCCCACTGAAGCAGCAGAGAGAGTTTCACTGCTTGCAATTGCTTGGGATCGGAAAGTTCAGGTTGCAAAATTGGTTAAATCAGAGCTTAAAGTTTATGGGAAGTGGTCCCTTGACAGTGCAGCCATTGGTGTGGCCTGGTTGGATGATCAGGTAGTCATTATTTGTTTGGTTTTTTGTCTTATCTCAAGTGCAATTAAATTACTTTGGTTTCTAATGGTCAATGACTCTTCCTTCACTTTCCAATTTATTTTACAGAATTCTTCTTGTTGATATTAAAAAATTTGTATGGCTGACTGAGGTTGCATATTTTTCCAGATGCTGGTGGTTCTTACGCTGTCGGGACAGCTATATTTGTATGCAAAAGATGGAGCTGTAATTCATCAAACTAGTTTTGCAGTTGATGGATCTCGAGGAAATGATCTTGTTGGATACCATAGCTACTTTACTAATGTTTTTGGCAACCCTGAGAAATCCTATCATAATTGTGTGAGCATCAGAGGAGCTTCCATATATGTACTCGGACCTATGCATCTTGCTGTTTCCCGACTTCTTCCTTGGAAGGAACGAATTCAGGTTCTACGAAAAGCAGGTGACTGGATGGGTGCCTTGAACATGGCTATGACACTTTATGATGGAAAAGCTCATGGTGTTATTGACCTTCCCAGAACCCTAGATGCTGTTCAGGAGGCCATAATGCCTTATCTGGTTGAGTTGCTACTATCATATGTAGACGAAGTATTTTCATATATTTCAGTGGCATTTTGCAACCAAATTGAGAAACTGGCACAACTTAATGATCCACAAAGTAGAAGCAGTACCGTGCATGCTGAAATTAAAGAGCAGTTTACCCGTGTTGGTGGTGTAGCTGTTGAATTCTGTGTCCATATCAATAGGACTGACGTACTTTTCGACGACATTTTCTCCAAATTCGTGGCTGTTCAACATAGAGGTACTCATGGCATCAATTTCCACTTGATCTTAATGCTTCTGTTGAACTATATTTTGAGTTTGATATTGAAATTTAGACCTGTTTTGATACATTCAAATGGAAAATGAGGATCCATATTGTGTCAGTCATGATGAAGAGTGATAATCTCTGTAGCAAAAAAATATCATGGTTGAAGGCAAAAAAGGCTTGAACATTAGGTTACTATTGTGTTAAAATATAGATGAAATTTAATTTGCAGTAAACTCCATACAGAATTTAACTTTGAAGTGGATTTCCTTTTCCATATATTATCATGAGGAAGCAACTTTTCTGATTACATAGTTGCCTAAGACAAGGCATCAGATGAAATTTTTTCAATGACTTGGTTTGCTGTTTCCTAGACACGTTTCTGGAGCTTTTGGAGCCATATATTTTGAAGGACATGCTTGGATCTCTACCCCCTGAGGTAATTTTTTAGCGTTGAAACATGTAGCCTTATTATTAGTTTTGTCATGCATTTTAATTTTTAATTTCTCCTTGAAGATAATGCAAGCTCTGGTAGAGCATTATAGCTCCAAAGGATGGTTACAGCGAGTTGAGCAATGTGTCCTTCATATGGACATTTCTTCTTTGGACTTCAATCAGGTCATATTGCATCATAGTTTACAGTTACTTTTCCGTCATTTCTTATTTCAAAATTCAAATGAACTTTTGTCCTCATTGCTGTGGTAGATATCAATTATTTTGTAGGTTGTCAGGTTATGCCGAGAGCATGGACTGTATGGTGCTTTAGTGTATCTTTTTAACAAAGGATTGGATGATTTCCGTGCCCCTCTAGAAGAGCTGTTGGTAGTTCTACGAAACAGTCAAAGAGAAAGTGCTTATGCCCTTGGGTATGTTTCCCAATAAGCAGGACTTATTTTCTGCTAATTGAATGTAGAAATTTCCATGAACTCTCTCTATCTCTTTCTTACTCACAAAAGCTTGCAATATCAAAGCTTTCTGCCACTATTCCTGATCCCACAAAATTCTATTGCATTATGGGAGAGACCACTAGGACACGTGCCACCTGTCTGGTGGAATTTTCATTACACTAATGTGAAACCCACTGACATTTGCACATGTCTTACTGGTGTATAAAACTGTAGAGAAACGTTTTTCTTGTCAGGGTCTGGATTGGATGGAGCAAATATATATGTGATAGTTGGTTGATTATTTTCTTGAAACTGCATGGTTTTCTGAAGAAAAATAATTAAACAATTCCTTTTGACTTTACTCCAATATTCAATCCACTTACTAGCATCTTATAGTGATTTCATCGGGAATAACAATTGGTCCTATGTATTAAATATCTGGTTTGTCTTTCTCTTTGTATGGCTGATTGTTCTTTTAGGTGATTTGGTCTAGATATTACTTGAAATGATTATTTTGTTTTGCTTTTCTGGTAACAGTTACAGGATGCTTGTATATATCAAGTATTGCTTCAAAGGTCTTGCTTTTCCACCAGGTAAGACTTAAGTCTTCTAACTTCATTTTCACAGTGTCACTGAATTTTAGAAAGTTTGCTTTTGTCAAAAATTTATGGCTCTCAATGTGTTGCTGGTTATTATCCAAGGATTGAAAATATTCTGATACATTAAATGGAAATGGCTAGTTTCGCTTCAAAATTATTTAAGTTCCTGCATTGTGGTTGAACTTTTTGAAATGGTAACTGAAGCCAAGATGCTTTTTCAGATAATATTGTATTAGTTGTAACCTTCATACCACTTGATTTTTAAATTTCCAAAAGAAATTGCTATCACGGATATGACCAAGAATTTTGGAGTCATCATATACTCTATTGCAGGTCATGGAACTCTGCCTTCCACACGCTTGCCATCTCTTAGAGCAGAACTTGTGCAGTTTCTTTTGGAGGAATCTGATGCCCAGAATTCACAAGCAGCTTCAAGCTTATTGCTGAAAGGATCATATTTCAACCTGTATCATCTCTTGGAATTGAACACTGAAGCTACTTTAGACGTTCTGAGATTTGCTTTCATAGAAGATGAGATGCCAAAATGTGACTTCTCTGCATCTGATATGGCCGATGCATATACAGAGCCTAACAATGGAAACAAGATGGTGGCTGAATGTCAGAACACACTGGTTCAGAATACTGTAAATGTTCTTGTGCATATTCTTGAGGGGGATACCTCTTCAACAGATGGATCTGCCAGCAAGGATGATAGTGGATCAGTAGAAGCTTGGCCATCTAAGAAGGACATAGGTCATCTATTTGAGTTCATTGCATACTATGTTGCATCTGGAAGAGCTAATGTCTCAAAAAGTGTACTGAGTCAAATTCTAGAGTACTTGACATCAGAAAAGAGCGTCCCACAAAGTATTCCCTCACATACTGAAACTTCTAAAAGAAGAGAAAAGCAGCTTCTTGCGCTCCTGGAAGCAGTGCCAGAGACTGATTGGAATGCATCTGATGTGTTACATCTATGTGAGAATGCCCATTTTTATCAGGTATCTTTACCATTCACAATCTTAAGGTATAGTCACTTGGACATATAGGAACAGTTCTAAAAATTTCTGTCTCAGTTTATGCTTAATTAATCTTATTGTTCTTATTTTCAGGTTTGTGGTTTAATTCATACCATCAGATATAACTATCTTGCAGCTTTGGATAGCTACATGAAAGATGTCGATGAACCCATTCATGCCTTCTCTTTCATCCATGATACATTACAACAACTGACTGACAATGAATATGCTGCTTTCCGCTCAGCAGTCATCTCTCGGATTCCAGAGCTGATTTGCTTAAGCCGGTAATGCCCTTTTTTTTTTTAATTTCAATTGGTTAAGGCATATATTCTTTGTCTTATTTCTTACTTTTTCCTTCACAGATCCTTTTTTTAATTTATTATTATTATTATTATTTTTTTTTTTTTTTTGCAGAGAGGCAACATTCTTCTTAGTCATTGACCAATTCAATGATGAAGCTTCACATATCCTTTCTGAACTTCGCCCTCATCCAAAAAGTCTTTTCCTTTATTTGAAGACGGTTGTTGAGGTTCACTTACACGGAACCCTCAACTTATCCAATTTAAGAAAAGATGACACACTGGATGTTGCTCATTGTAGAAGGGTGAAGTATCAGTCAAAAGAATTGGGGGCTTACATTAAAAGAATATCTGACTTCCCTAAATTCCTGTGTAGTAACGCAGTTCATGTGACTGATGATATGATTGAGCTTTACTTGGAGGTGAGCACTTTTGTAATACATCTTTCTCCTGCCATATTTAGCATGTGTTTGGTCTCAGTGACATGAATTGTCTTTGCTTTCAATATAATTTGATTGTTTACGTAGTTGTAAACCTCTTGTCCCAAGTACTCAGATCTGGAGGAAATCAGAGGATTTAAGCAATTTGTATTTACTTGCACATTTTTTGACACTATTAAGGTTATCTTATTCTGTAATTTCTCTGGTTTCATGGCTTCTTTATTTGTTGCATTAATTTAATTACCGCTTATCCACCAATAAGTTACAGAAGGAGCACCTTTTCACTTCATGAAGGCATCTCAGGATCTAATTATGATGCACTTTGCTTTTGTAGTTATTATGTCGGTATGAAAGAGACTCAGTTCTCAAATTCTTAGAAACTTTTGATAGCTATCGGGTGGAATACTGTTTACGCCTCTGCCAAGAGTATGGAATCACAGATGCAGCTGCATTTTTATTAGAAAGGGTTGGAGATGTTGGAAGTGCTCTCTTACTTACGCTATCTGAACTTAATGATAAGTTTATTACGCTTGAGACTGCTGTGGGAAGTGCCCTTCCTATAGCGGTTTCAAATGGATCAGTCAGTGTTGACCATTTCAGCACTGTTTTAAATATGGATGAGGTTTGTACAGGGATATCTTTTGTATGATGAGCATGAGAACATAATTTGTGTAGAATGCAGCATAGTTTGGCAATTCAATAATTCATTTGATCGTTCTCTTATAGGTCAATGACATAAATAATATATTGCGTGCCTGTATTGGGTTGTGCCAGCGGAACACTCCTCGCCTCAATCCAGAGGAGTCAGAAGTGCTCTGGTTTAAATTACTTGATTCGTGAGTTCCAAATACTATCTGCTTTCTTGCTTTCTCAATTTCTTGGTTCATATGCTGTCATGATTTCACGCCAGTTTTAAGTGACTCTGTGGACTTCTGACTTTCATTTATGAATTGAAAGGTCAGAGCTGTGGTTGCATGTGAAATAATCAATAGCTCATCAGTCAGAATTATTTTTTCATTGTTTCTGCTAAGGAATGGAATATCTCCATTCTCACACTGACAAAATGAAGATGAAGGGGTGAGATTAGAGAATTTGTTATAGAAACCCAAAAATGCAGGGAAAAGCATATAAACAGTGGACTCTGGTATCAAGGATCAGGTTCTAATTAATATGAAGGGTTTAGTTTTTGCACAAATCTGGAAAGAGAGTTTGGATTTCTGCTGGATCTTCACTTCTAGTTGTTTCACAGCAGCAATTGCACGCATGCTCATCTAATAGTCTCTGAATTCAGTATCTCTCAGAGACCTTTCTCCCTAGCTAAAATAAATAAGTAAACCATTGTTGCCTTCAGATACATGTAAGCACGTCTATTTTTTATAACGGTTATCACATTTTGAGTTTCATTACAGGTTTTGTGAGCCTTTATTGGGTTCATTTGTTGAAAGGGCATCTGAAAGAGAAAATCATTCCAGAATACTAGAGGAGTCATTTGGCTCACAAGAGGATGCAGAGGCATGCATTATCAAGTGGAGAATTTCAAAATCCCATAGGGGTTCTCATATTTTGAGGAAATTGGTTTCTCGGTTCATCAAAGAGATTGTTGAAGGAATGATAGGATATGTTCATCTTCCAACCATAATGTCAAAACTCCTGTCTGATAATGGTAGCCAGGAATTTGGTGACTTTAAACTTACCATATTGGGGATGCTGGGAACGTACAGTTTTGAAAGAAGAATTCTGGTATGTGCCCAATACCTCTTGATGTGTTTACATAGTAAACGTTCAAAGAATTCTACGTACTTGTGTTTATATTGCTCCTTTGTTGAGCTTTTTATCCCAACTGGCATATTTCAACTCCACAGCTTCTTTTGTGGACTTTAATTTCATAAGAATGATCCTTGAAATATTTTCATTTAAGATCAAAAGAATTGGTGAAGCCACTTTCTAGGATCAAATCTGCATTTTTGCCCTCTAAAATAAGTAGCCAAGTGTGATATGTTTGACACTTTGGATATTATCAACTGCAAGTAAGTGATTTTCTTCTTGATTTGAACTTTTTTGCTTTTCTTTTTCAGGATACTGCCAAATCTTTAATAGAGGATGATACATTCTATACAATGAGTGTGCTCAAGAAGGAGGCCTCTCATGGGTATGCCCCCAGGAGTTTGCTATGTTGTATATGTAATTGTCTTCTCATGAAGAATTCTTCTAGTTTTCAAATTAGAGTGTTCAATTGTGGTCATGCAACTCATATTCAATGTGAACTGTTAGAAAATGAATCATCAAGCGAAACTAACTTATCTGGATGCCCTCTTTGTATGCCCAAGAAGAATACTCAGAGATCTAGAAACAAAACAGTTCTTGCAGAGAGTGGTTTAGTGGGTAAGTTTTCATCAAAACCCCAACAATCCTTAGGAACTACACTGCACTCGCATGACAGCGATACACTGGACTATTCCAATGGAATTCAGCAACTATCACGGGTAAACAAACATATTTTCTAACCTGTTTCTGTTTACTAATCTTCCTAGTGTTGATAGCTAATACAATTGTACTTTTTTTTTTTTTTTTTGGTGGGGATGTGTAATACAATTGGACTTGGATGTTGCAGTTTGAAATCCTGAACAATCTTCAAAAGGACCAGAGAATAGTCCAGATAGAAAATATGCCTCAGTTAAGGCTTGCACCACCAGCCATTTATCATGAAAAGGTGAAGAAGGGAACTAATCTTTTAATGGGAGAAAGTAGTAGTGGTCTTTTAGAAACAGAAAAAGCAGGTAAAAACAGGCAACTGAGAGAGCTGAAATTGAAGGGACCATCATCTCTTCGGTTTCCTTTGAGGTCAAGTATATTTGGTGAGGTTTCTGCAAGTATTTGTTTAAAATGTGCTTTAGATAGTTGTGATGATGTCCCGTTATCTTATTCATGGTGAATGTTTTTGTAGGCAAGGAGAAGAGAAGCAGAAGGTGACACAATGGGTTTGTACAGACTAACACCACCGGAAATCAAATCACCCCACAACCCAGGGCATGCCACTAATTAGTTGAGTTGTTTATATGTCTTTTTACTGTGAGTTGATGAGTTGTATGCATGTTAATAAAATCTACCTCGGCATAGTTTTTGCTGCGATTCTTTCTGGGCTTTTCTCATCATCATATGGCCGATAGAGATTATATTGATAGAGATTTATTATTTCTCGGCGGCTTCAGAAAGTCTGTGAAATTTATCTGTGTAAATAAATCTGTACTCTGTAAATTAAATGAAAATTGTATATGAACAAATCAATGAAGGCCTATGTGCGTCAAATTTGTGTAGTCGCTACTAAATAATGAATCCATCTTTCTTCTACTACTGGAGAAGTGGGAGAAATACTTGTCGTAGCTTTGAATTTCGTAGAGTGGGTGGCATTTAAAGAATAAAGATTGGTCCGTAGTAACTCATACGCCATAATTTCATCATTCGAAATAAAAAATTAAAAGTGAAATTATTCTTAATTTCGAGGGCTGAAATGGGTGCAAACCAGTTGGTTTAATTTATAATTCGAAACTTTCTTTTTTTGAAAAAAAAAAAAACTCATTTGTATTGCAGAAGCTGCTCAATCGCATCTCATCGACAGCCACGTAGGGTTTTCTTGGCTATACACGTGGTTCCTGAAAATTTAACATTTTGCGGGATAAAAAAAGAGAAAGAAAAAGAAAAATAAATGCGGAGAAGGGCGCCGAATGCACTTTGCGATGGTCCAAAACAAAAGGCGAGATGGACATGCACAGGAGAGGGGGTGCACACACACACAGAAGCCCCCATCACAAATTCTCAATTCTCAAAATAATAATGATTTAAACATTTTAAACTTTTAACAGACTGACTTCACAAAGGGGGAAAAAAATAAAAAATAAAAAAAATCCGTTTAGCATACATTTTTGTTGTGTTATTGGTGTGATTTGTTGTTGAGAGATTGGTGGCTTACCTGTCTTTTCAGCCACAATTATATCGACAAAAAATCAAACCAAACAGGCAGGCGATCACTCCCAAATCTCAAGTCCCTCGTTCCCTCCGCCTCCTCCTTTGCCTCTTATTCTATTTATTCTGTGTCTCCCTCGCCCATTTACCTCTCACTTTCTCGGCTCCCAAACACTCTCCTTGCGGAATTCAAAATGGCCACGGCTTATTTTTCCGCAAAGTTCGTTCAACCATTCTCTCTGAATTCGACAATCAATGGCAGATCTCGTGATAATTCCCTGTTTGATCCTCTCAAAACCACTTCTTTCCTTGGATCTACTCGCAAACTCCGTGTTAATTATTTTCACTTCAATGAAGGCAATGTTCACCGTCGACTTCCGGTCGTTGCTGTTTCTGAGGTTGTTAAGGAGAAGAAGGCCAAGTCAAGTTCCAATCTGGTAACGCACTCTTTTTTTTTGTTTTTTTCACACTACTACTCTCATGTTCTTCTGCAAATTTACCGATTGCGTCAATCTTTTTTGTTAGTTACGATTTACAACAATTTTATTTTTTTTTCCTTTTTTGGGAAATATTTCTTTCTTTCCTTTTTTAATTTTTTTCAAGTGAATTTTAAGGCTGATGCTGCGTAGTCGATTCAATTGAAACTAATTTATGTATTCTGGAGCCGAATTTGATTAATTTTTAAGCTTGCAATGTCGAATTTTGTTTTGTCTTTTATCGTATTTTACTGCAAGCAGATGCGTCGTGCTTCATTTGTTAGATTACATCTTGTTGTTGAATTCACTCTTCACCTTCTAAATATAATTGAAATAATTATTGATTTGCATCCGAATTTATGGGAAAGTGTTTGTTTGGTTGGAAAAATTTATTCTGAAAGTTGAATGGAAAAAATAGAGACTGAAGATTACTGCTTTCATTTCTTCTGAGTGTCCAGCTGATCACCAAACAAGAAGGCTTAGAGCTATATGAAGATATGGTCCTTGGCAGATCTTTTGAGGACATGTGCGCCCAGATGTACTACAGAGGTAAAATGTTCGGTTTTGTTCACCTCTACAATGGTCAAGAAGCTGTGTCAACTGGATTTATTAGGCTCTTGAAGAAAGAGGATTCTGTGGTGAGTACATACCGTGACCACGTGCATGCCCTGAGTAAAGGGGTCCCTGCTCGTGCTGTGATGAGTGAGCTCTTTGGCAAGACCACTGGTTGCTGCAGAGGCCAAGGTGGATCTATGCACATGTTCTCAAAGGAGCACAATCTGCTTGGTGGTTTTGCATTTATTGGGGAGGGAATTCCGGTTGCTACTGGTGCAGCATTCACCTACAAGTATAGGAGGGAGGTGTTGAAGGAGGCTGACTGTGATCATGTGACATTGGCATTTTTTGGTGATGGAACTTGTAACAATGGCCAGTTCTTTGAGTGCTTGAACATGGCAGCATTGTGGAAGTTGCCCATTGTGTTCGTTGTGGAGAACAACTTGTGGGCTATTGGTATGTCACATCTACGGGCTACTTCAGATCCTCAAATTTATAAAAAGGGACCAGCATTTGGGATGCCAGGTGTTCACGTTGATGGGATGGATGTTTTGAAGGTGAGGGAGGTGGCTAAAGAGGCAATTGAAAGAGCTAGGAGAGGTGAAGGACCAACATTGGTGGAATGTGAGACGTACAGGTTTAGAGGACACTCATTGGCTGATCCTGATGAGCTTCGTGACCCAGGTGAGCGTTTGGTTTTAGTTTTATTCATCTTCTGTCATTCCATACGTGGACAAATTATTTACTGATTTACAGATGCTCATACTTATGGTTGTATTTCGACCTTCAGTTAGTCTGTGGTTCCGACAGACCCCTATGTTTTCATAGGTGTAGTTTTTATTGAAAATGTACTATTCTCTTGACTTATTTGTTTAATTGTGGTTTATGGACATGCATGACTGAGAACATCCGCAAGTGCATGCATTAAGTGCTGGTCTATGTTTGTTTGGTTTTAAAATTTGCTCATTTTTGGTATGCTTAAATTATGTCAATTAGCTGCTTGCATTAAAGAAAAAAGCATTTTCCCAATTACAATTTTGAAGGAGTAGGTGGGGTCCTGAGGATGCATGTGCTGTTGGTTTTTTTGTTTACTGATTCTAAAAATAAATTCTTTAAAGATGTGAATATTTTTTGGATTTTACTACCTTTTAATTAATACGCCAATGTTGGGTCTGAGATCAAGGTAGGATTGTCATGTTCCAGCTTTCTTCTTTTTTCCCTGTAACATTTGTTGTTAGTATTGAGATATGACAATCGTTATGCTTTATCTTAAAACTTTTCCTGATATTTTGACCATCATGCTGATTTCACAAGTCTGTTTTACTATTCTCACAGTTCTCGCCCTTAATTATTCTGTTCTTGTTGGCAGCGGAGAAGGCTCATTATGCTGCTAGAGATCCAATTACTGCTTTGAAGAAATACTTAATCGAGAGCAGTCTAGCTAGTGAAGCAGAGCTCAAGGTGATAGAAAAAAAGATAGATGAAGTGGTTGAGGATGCTGTTGAGTTTGCAGATGAGAGTCCTCTTCCATCTCGCAGCCAGCTTCTTGAGAATGTTTTTGCAGATCCAAAAGGTTTTGGTATTGGGCCTGATGGCCAATACAGATGTGAAGATCCCAAATTTACGGAAGGCACCGCTCATGTCTAACTTTTCTAGGCTGGACATTTTTTCTATCTACTTGTTCTGGCATTTATTTCCACCGATCCCTATTCGAGAAATGTAGGGCTTACTTAGAGCAAGAAGCATCTCCTATATCTTCTGTAGGCTGCCTATTTTAAATTTTGCTTTTAGCTTATCCTCAATTATTATTGGTTATTGTACTCTTATTTCAAACATCAAACCCGAAGGGCTTGTGGGTTTTACTGTATTCCTTAGTTCCTGCTAGTTTTGTAAATGGATGACGTCTTAAATTTTGCAATTTGTGGGTTTTATACATTTTGATTTGCTAGAATGAACATTTTTAGGGGATTGATCACATGGGTTACCACGTCTTGTGAAAACAAACAATAACCCTCTTTTCTGGTGAGTGTGGCGTCATCGGTTATCATTGAAACTTTATGTTTTCGTTCACCATGCCAAGAAATTCATCAATACATTTATGTGAATATATATATATATGATTCTTCGAAACATAAAAGACAGTAAATGAAAGCTATCGTATGCTTTAAAGAAAAAATACTGAGACTTCAAAAGAACAAGATTGCCTGCAATAATAATGATAACATATATAAAACGTGTACAGCGAAAGACCACCAGTGACTGCACAATCCAAGCATACTTTACAGTGTCGGGGTTCACAAACAGGAACATAGAAACAACCATAAGGTAATGTAATGTCGCTGACAAAACCATATATTGTAGTCGGATGTGAAACAGAGAAAAGTGTCCAATATGAAAAAGTAAAAACCATGTAAAAGAATGATAGGTAAACAATTCGAGTCTGCACAGACTTCCCCCTTATCACTAGCGGGGCACAAAAGTATGAAGATTCAAAAATGGGAAATCTAGTTAAATACAGGATTAAAGCTTCAGAAGGGCTATTGCCTCAGGTTTAAAATCAACCCTTAGGCCTAGAACTCGCCTAACCTCAGCTGGGGTTAGTCTCCAGGTCATAGGTCCTGAGTTCTCACCCCAGAAATCTAAAATCTCAGAGACTTTCTCTAAGTTCAGTATTGCTGCCATTTGAGTAAGCCGAGAAAACTTGTCTCTAACAGTTCTCTGAGTCATGCTAGAGAAATGGCTTACCAAGGCCCTTGCATCTCTGTCGAGCTGCAGGCCACCAAGTTGACTGAACTTTTTCTGCATCATGATCACTTCAAGCCTCTTTACTATAAAATCAATGATCAAATGAACAAACGAGTCATAATTGTTGGCAGTCATCAGCGGCTGCAGCCATGCTGCATTTGTCTCAACAGCATGGAGAAGCCTCTGAACCCATGGGTCATTAACCTCATTATCAGCATATTCGGCCTCTGATAGCTCATAGCTGATGGTTGCAACACTATCTAAAACTGGACGAATTCGTGGTGTCACAGTGGCCACGAGTTGTTCCATGCCCATATTCAGAATTTGCTTGAACATTTTGCTCAAATCGCCCAACTCAGATAAACAAGATTTAACCTTCTCCCTATCAGCTGGTGTAGGGAATACCTGCAGAAAATCATCTGTTATCAGAATGCTCAATCATTGAAATAATCACACCAAGAAGAAGGAAGATGAAGGAAGACGTAAAGAGTCAAATTATTAGAAGCTGATTAATTGTCCGGTCAAGTAGACAAATATCAGGGAAAGGAGCTAGAATGGGCATGCATAGAATACAAAGTGAAAACTACAGGTTTGATCACATAATCGACCAACTTTTACAATTCCACATATTGTATTCCCTTTAAAACATGTATTGAACCATTACAACACTACTTCCATATCAATTCATGGAGACAGGGATTGCATTTCTTCTTGAAACTACTCAAATTCCAATATAATGCATGTCTCATGGTTTATGCAAGATATGAAGAAAAATAGCACTGAACTTCATGCTTTGGGTGGACACTTGGCCATACAGAAAAACTTTACTGGAAAAATGATCTCAAGTCTGCCTGAAATTTTGAAACAGATGCTCCCCCAGCACATCCAAATCTACACACCAAGTTTTTTTAACGAGGAATAAAAATGTATCCACGTTAGACTTCCCTCTGTTGATAGCCATTGATTTACTTATGAAGTGCATGAAGTTGGTGCATCCAAAGAAATGTGAGAAATTCATGATGTGACTTCAAATTCCTTTCCCACCCATTTTCATTATTGTGTGTTGCCTTCTCCAACTATTTTTTTATCATAATTGCTTAAGCAACAAGTCATAAAAAGTCATGATTGTAGAATTGCAAGCATTCTGAACGTTAGAAGCATACTATAGACATTATCTAACTTCTAGTGCAAGAAGTGACTAAATGGAAGTTAATATACAGACCATAAACCACAAACTGTTCCTGCTACTGCTAAATGGAAACAAAAGATTAACTCCAAGTATACCACTAACCTCTGCACATTGCTCTTCGATCTCATGTTTTAGCTTCAGGACATACTCACTACTCACATCCATATTATTCAAAGCAGTCGCAATCTCTGTCCCAGTTTTCTGCACACCAACACCACCCAAGAACAACTTAGCCCCAAGGTTCGGTTCTCTAGTTTTTTGTTGCAAAGCCTCCTGGTATTCATTGCTCAACAAACTAGATGCACTGCTCAAGACAGCAATCACAGAGCTGATATTTGACGTGGATATAGCCCTCCGCAGACAACTCTGCAAAACATAAAAGACATCGTCCACCATAGACGTGGTAAGGCTATCAGGCACGTACTCATCTATCCTAATAGCCTTTCTAACATTCTCCACCATAAAGAAACCCTCTAAAATTACATAAAACCCAGTAATTTCCTGAACAACCTTGCTGAAACTTCCACTCCTAAAAGCCTTAGTAGCTCGTGGCACCAACTCTGGATCTACAGAACTCAAACTCTTAATTTTAGACACCATAAATTCAGTATAATCCTCACCCAATTGCATCAATGACAAAATTTCTTCCAAATATACTTCAACCTCTCTTGGATCGGGCCCTTCGCTCACACCCACATTAAGCAAATTCTTATTTTGAGCATTAATCTCAGCTGATAACTTACCAAACTTTCTATACTCCATATATTTCTTCAAAATCAAACACCCCCTGGAATCACACTCCTCTTGTAACTCACATATGGCATAAACAATCCCATCCTCTCCACATAAACCCCTCAAAATTTCATCATTTTCCTCAATAGCTAACACAATATCCTTAAATAAATTAGTCAAACACCCGACAAAATTAACTTGATTCTGATCTTGACTTTGCTCCATCAACTCAATCAAATTATCATACTCCATCCTCCATCTCATTCCTATAACTTTCTTCAAATACCCTACATACACTTGCAATCCCTCTTCTTCTATTCCTAACGGAGAATAAAGTTTAATAAATCTCAATATCGTACCGTGATCTCTCTGATCCACCGCCGCTAGGACCCGTTTCTTGACTATTCCTTCAAGTTGCTTCTTCGCCGTCAGCAACTGCTCTCTCTGATCAGATCCCGAGTCTTTATACTTATTATCAATTTCCACAAACCTCTGAACAAAGGTGGCTGCCGCTTCGAAATTCTCCTCGTCTAGGGCCGTTTTAACGCCATCTAAACAGTTGTTCCTGTCCACAATAGCGTCGATGCGGAGGAGCGTGTCGTTGACACGGGACTGAGCGAGGTCGAGCTCCCGGACTTTGAGGCTGACCTCATCGGCGAGGTCGCTGGTGGAGCGGACATTGGAAAGCATGTGATCAGAATCAGCCTTGACTATGTCGAGTACCTCGGCGGATTTCTGGAGTTGGAGGAGGTGCTTGTCGAGGTCGGTGCGTTGCGAGAGGAGGCTGTCGAGGTCCACGTCCAGGGCGCGCTGGTACGCGATGCACTCGTGGAGTAGCCGCGTCATAGCTCCCACGTCTGTTAGAGTGCGTACGTACGCCAGTGCCTCCGCTGTCCCGAATTTCACCGCCGACGACTCGTCGTTTTGAAGGTCTTCCGAAGATCCCCTTGAAGCGGACGACATTTCTCGAAATATTATGTTTAATTCAGATCTGACATTGCAAATTAGCTCTCACAACCAACCGACCAAGAATGTTTGTGATACTGATGGATTCGGGGTGGTCGCAAGGGAGCAACTGCACCAAAAAGAAACAAACGATAGGCTGGTGCAGGGATCCGCAAATCTGATAAAAACACGCGCATTTGGATACGGTTACTGGTTGATGGTCAGTTGCGGACACATTTGATATAATTCTAAAATCTATATCCATTCTTTACAATTTTCCTGATATTAGGGGCTCAGGTGTTATTTGTTGGCGTAACATCATTTGATCTTGAACCCTTATCGTTTCAAAAATTGTAATAGCCAAGCCACACTCACTAAAATTGCAACCTAATGGCAAAAATCTTAAACTAACAATCCCGTGCAAATCTTAAGTGCACTTTGGATATTGTATTATATTATTTCACCTTTGTTGACTTAAATTGTATTGTATTATTTTATATTAAGCCAGTACTATATTTGGTGTCATATGAATTGAATTATATAAAATAATTATTTTATTTCAATTTATATTTTTATATTTTATTATTCTTTATATTCAACTAAAAAAATTTATTTTTTATAATCAAAATAAATAACTTTCACTACCAACCATCATTTTTTTTTAGTGTCATTTGAATTATATATTTGTAACATTAGAATTTTTTTTTTAGGGCTATGCAGTGGTACAACTTTCACTTGTAAAGGTATTTTCATTAAAACTAAATCTATAATAAGGTTTCAATTTTTAATTTTCTTACCATAAATTTACATCCTACAGTTTTTTCTTTGTTTTATAATATTATACTATTACATGACAATAAAATTCCCATCATATTAAATTTTAGTACAAAACAGAATTTTATCGTCAATCATCGATAGCTAACAATAGCATATTTGAGTTTTTTATTTTATATTTATATATGATATTATATAATTTTTTTTTATTAAACTAAAAAGCTAATATGATCAATGGCGAATTACACAATCTAGACAGCTTCAAATTTATTTAATGCAATGTTTTTCGTGTTATGGTGTGTTATACTATATTATAATGTGAATGAAAATATTTACTAAACATAAAATTACTTTACATTAAGTAATATAATTCTATATAATACGGTGTGCCAAATATACTCTAATAGCAATGGCAAGCCACATGCATATACATATAGTGTGAAAATAATTTTTATATGATTTTATAACTCTTAAATTTCGTAATCTTTTTCCAAATTGTTCATTTCTACACAACAAATAACAATTTGATTAAGAATTTACAAACGAAGTGAGAATTCAGTCAGATGTTGCTGGGGATTTCATGGCTGCTGCAATCAAACTTTTCAAGTTTCATGGAAACATTTTCTTATGCTGAAGTAGAAGATGTGAAGCGGGGTTTAAACATTGCCGAGCATGCAAGTCTGTCATCGGTCGTGATGCAATCAGATTTTGAGGACGTGGCTGATTTTGGAGACGTCGAGAAGGTTAGCCAACCAAAGATCCGTTGTCTAATTTCAGCAATTGAATAGTTTTGGGGTGATTAAAACTCAACACACCTTGGATTATGGACAGTCATTGCCCATTCTCTAGCTAAACTAGCGTTAGAGGATTTGAAGATGTTGTTTGGATGGATCATCCCCAACAGAAATAACGGTGCAGTTTGTTCGTTTTCTAAAATTACCGAAATTAAAATAACTTCCTGATCCCTTTGAAATGACCGAATTACCCTTTCAGACGGACCAAATTGGAATTTAGGCGTGAATCCATATTTTCATTCGGACACGGTACTCGACCCGTTGATTAAGAATGGGTAACCATATCCACTTGAAAGCAATGGAACTTTGGAACGCCCATTTTCATCCATGGCTGCCGCTACTGGCTTCTTAAAAACTTCTTCCTGTCTGTTTACAAAAATTACTCCTCCAACTACACCAAAACGATTCCATTTCACCTCTTTGCCAACTTTAATTAATCTCCAGTACCCAAAGCTCTCACCTTTCTGGTCCCGCTCTCGCCCAGCTGGGTTTCGCTCAGTTTTTGCGGTGGTAGATGAGGAAGCGGTAGTAGCTGAAAATGAGATTAACGGCAAGGATAATGTTGGCGGAAAAGAGGTGGAAGACGACATTTCAGTCGAAGAGCCAAAGAACCGCGCAAGGCCTTGTGAGTTATACGTGTGTAACTTGCCCAGGAGCTTTGACATTCAGGAGCTTCTTGAGATGTTCAAGCCTTTTGGGACCGTTATTTCCGTTGAGGTACCATTATTCATACCGAATATTTCCTTTAACAAACGTTAATTCAATTAGAGATCAATAATTTTATTATGAGCGACTTGGTTACTTAATAGTTTAGCTGAATAGTGTTGGATTTTTCTTTTTCAAAGTATATCACTAGATTTTGGCTCGTGTTTGGTGCTTAAATTGTAGGTTTCAAGGAATCCTGAAACAGGTATAAGTCGTGGATGTGGTTACCTGACAATGGGTTCGATCAATTCAGCCAAAAATGCAATTATTGCATTGGATGGATCTGTTAGTAACTTGCAATCCCTTATAATTTAATTCAGTCTTCCTTTAGTAATTTGTCTGAACTTATGCACTGTTTTGAAGGATGTGGGTGGACGTGAAATGCGGGTAAGATTTTCAATCGATATGAATTCGCGGACTAGGAATTCCGAGGCATTGATTTCACCACCAAAGAAGATTTTTGTCTATGAAAGCCCTCATAAATTATATGTTGGCAATCTTTCCTGGGCCGTAAAACCGGAGGATTTGAGAAATCATTTTAGCTGGTTTGGAACTGTGGTCAGTGCTAGAGTGTTGCACGATCGTAAAGGACAAAGCACCCGTGTTTTTGGGTTTATTTCCTTCTCTTCTGACGCAGAACGTGATGCTGCACTTTCTTTAAACGGAACAGTTGAGTCCCATACTGTTGCCTTCCAACCACTTTTTCCTTTTAACTATGTCTTGTTTGTTTCTTTTGCTTATTCAAAATCCTCCTGCAGGACTTTCGTGGTCGGACAATAATTGTTAGAGAAGGCGTTGACAGAAGTGAGTCTTGAATGCACTTTTGATCGGTTCATATTTGTAGTGAAGAAACTTCTTTTGGTAACAAGAAATTGCATAGCTTGGAGCATCCTCCTTGGCTGAAAGGTGGTGCACAATAGCGGGTACAAATGCCCACCAGAATTCCAGATCTTGTGTCTGAGAAGTCCCTGAGGCTTTTTCATATGTAAACATTATGTTAAAAATAGTGAGGAGGTGTTGTGCAGTTAGTGGTTGATTTTGGTTGGGTTAAGTCCCAGCATTTTACTAGTTTGATTTAAATGTTGTTTGTATTCTTGATTGTGAAGCTTGATTTCAGTTTGCCATTTCTGTGTTCATAATCAATGACAATTTTGGTGGCATGAGCCATAAAATTTGAACTTGAACACACAGATGGGTGGCCAAAGTTGTTTCTGTTATGCTTTTGAGGAGGAAGAGAGAGGTCAAATAATGAAAGCATTGGCAGCTATCATTCTTCTAAAGCCTGAAGTGTAGGTATTATTTTTTCCATCCAGTGCCATTTTCAAATTTATAATGACAATGATATCTTCAGCATTCAAGATTGATTTATCTGAGCTTTCTTAGAAAAGGGCTGCATGTGCCTATGATCTGCATGTCTAATTTCATCTTAGCACTTTTTAACTAAAAAGAATGTATTTTATGGGTAGATAGAATCAATTGGGCCATGTTGTTATGTGTTCTTATGCTTGGGCTTTTGAAAATGCAACTCTTAAGTCGTTTCTTGGGGCTGGCTTATCACTGCAAGTTTGGTGCTATGTTATCGGAGTTGCAGAATCGGTAAACACTGAGTTGATGCATGAATGAGTTGATTAAGGATTCTGTAATCTCAGTGTGGCCTACTTTCCGCATGCACACCATATTTTAGTTTCAGATGGTGACCCATTACCCAGGGGCACTGCCAGAAAATTGGTTCATAGGGGCAATGCGATAATAAAAGACAAATTTCAACGAAAATTTATATTTATATCTTCTTGGGGGCTGTTATGTAACGAACTATGCGTGCGCATATATACAAATTTTAAGGTGAAAAATAAATGTTCAGCGGGATCAATTGCCTACCCTAATCTGCCTCTGCCTTTACCATCATAGTTAAGGAATGAAAAAATATCAAGTTTGTTGGCTTGTAGCAAGTGAAAATGGTGCTGGTTTTTTATCCTATATAATTTTAGCAACTGCAATCTCTACAAACTATTAATACTAATATTCAAGCTCCAAGGGCCTCTTCGTACCGAACTTGATCAGATGTCATTGCCATATTCTAAAGATCCCGTACCTGGTGTGGTATTTTTCCTTGTGAAGCTTCATGGATTTGACAGTAGCAGTGCGCCATGGCTACTGAAGGTCCTAGCCAGCAGTCATCTGAAATAGGTGTATTGATAACGAGTGAATATTCGTTTCCTACTTCCTTCTACGTGGATACGGGCCATAGATCGAAGATCTTTTCATCTTCATGATAGAGAATAAAAAGGAGCTTCTATTTCACTGATTTCAAGTGACATTTTCATGGCTCATAACCCAGATGTGGCGGTAATTAGCTTGTGCGTTACCACAAACAAATGAACAATCAATCTTAGGAAGCCATGTACGGATGGAGTATCATCCTAAACACAACTTCTGAAGGTAATCCTAAAACGGTGAAAAAAAAATAGTTAATATCTTTAAGAAAAAGATAAAACAAAAAATGGACAGCATTTGGGACCTGCAAGCATTCAAATTGCTCATGCC
Source organism: Aegle marmelos (assembly GCA_030449875.1). Taxonomy (NCBI): domain Eukaryota; kingdom Viridiplantae; phylum Streptophyta; class Magnoliopsida; order Sapindales; family Rutaceae; genus Aegle; species Aegle marmelos. The sequence continues at coordinate 3,503,150 of JASUUL010000115.1, forward strand.
AAAACAAAGAACAGACACGTTGATATATAATTGTTAAAAAAAAAATTATATTACTCATAAAATTGAACAAAATGAGATAGTTGTTATATACAGAAGACGGACGACAAAATGATCAGTTTGACAGAAATAGCAGCATCTGGAACGAGAATCTGAAGCTACCTCACGTGGTAAAGCAATTATTGAGCTATACATCAAACGTGTTTGAAGTCCTCCTTGGTCTAGATCTTGTCTTCCCAATCAAGTAATCCTCTAAACCAATTCCAGCCTCTATTATTCTTGTGTCACCCTTTATTTCCACTTTCACAATCTCGTTCACTACTTCCCCTAATTTCTCCATCTCCTCACCTGCACAAATCCGCGGAACAATCATCACCCAAGTATCCTCATGCGGGGCTTCCCCAGCCTTAAGCAATTCCTCTAGCACTCCACAAGCCCCATCAACCTTACCAACATTGCAAAACCCCTTGATCAAAGCATGAGAAACTGAAAAATGTGGAGAAAAACCCTTTGATATCATCAACTCAATGTATTTCTTAGCCATATCAAACATCCCTTGATCACATAACCCACCAACCAAGGTTCTATAAGACACCAAATTTGGCAAGCACCCATTTGATGGCATAACTTCAAGAACCTTACAAGCATCGATGGCACGCCCTTCTCTACAAAACCCCAATAGGACTGTATTATAATGAACAATATCAGGATTGCACCCTTTAACTTTCATTCTACAAAGAAGCTTGTAAGCCTCCCTGAGCTTCTTCTTCCTACACAAACTATTCAACAAAGTAGTATAACTCAACGTATCCGGTACAAATCCTTTATTCAACATATCCTCCAACAAATCAACTGCTCTATTCACCTGACTCTTCCTACACAAACCCTGCATCAAAATCCGATACGACTCGATATCAGGCATAACACCTCTCTCAAACATTTTGTTAAACAACGTGTACGCGATGCTTATATCCCCGTTAAAACAAAACGCACGCATCATAATGTTGTAGGATTTAGTATTGGGCAAAACACCGTGTTTATGAGCACTCTTGAATAAATCAAAAGCCGGCTGGAGATAGTGCCGGTGAGTGACCAGGAGTTCAAGAATGCGATTTAACTGTTTGGGTAAAGGCTTACAGTTGAACTCAAGCATTGAGCGAAATGTTTGGAGAGCTTTATCAGGCAAATTGTATTCTGCGTATATTTTTATTAAGTAAGTGAAAAGATTGGGGGTCACAGGGTAGTGTTTGGATTTGAGGGTAATGAGAATATCATCAATGAGAGAGAAGTATTTGGCACGGCCGAGTTTGAGGATTAGAATGAGATACGAAGAACTGGAGTGACGGAAATCGGGTTGGCGAGAAGCGTAATCGAAGATTTCTTTGGCTAGGAGCGGGTCTGATTGGGAGGCTATCAGTTTTTGGACTCGACACGGAGACCCAATTGAAGATTTGGAATTTGAAATGGAAGATTCTTGTTGTTGCTTTGGTGATGAGGGTGATTCTTGGGCAGATGAGGAGTAGCCGAAGATGAGTGATGGAGTTTTTGGCGGGAAGGTGACTGCTCCAGCTACCGTTGTGACGATTTTGTATGAACGAAGAAACGCTGGCTGGTACATTTTCTTTTGCAACTCTCAGGTGAAGCCGGCCAAGGCTCAGCAACAGGAAATTGGCATCAGATTTGGCGGCCCGAGTTGGGCTCAGCCCCAGAATACGGAGCTCCGAATACACCAATTGGGCTAGGATATTGTCGCAAACACTAAAGTCGTATTGGGATGGACTGTCTTAACATTTGGGGTTGGACTATTAGTTTCGTACAGCTCCAATTGCAAGTCCATTCGGGTATAAATATAAATACAACTAATTCCATTTATATTTTCTCTTTTTTTTAATTTATTTTATCTGCACAATATAAATCTCTTTATAATCATTAAAAGAATTTAAATTTAATAACTAATTTTTTATTTCAAAAAAATAAAAAAGAAAGATTTATATTGCATAATGTAATAACTAATTTTTTTTTCAAAACAAATTAAATAAAATTTTATAACATTACAAATAATTTTTTAAGATTTCTCAAACTAATTGTTGCACCCAAAGTTATAAGTATAGTGAAATCATATTACACTCGTAAAATATTCATAGTTTCTTTAAGGTCTTTCTTACTCTTTCTTTTTAGATTTTATTCTTTAGAAATTAAGTAATAAAGAAATTTAGAAGAGAATAATGCCAATATTAAGACTATGAAATTGAGAAAATTATTTAAAACTAAAAAATCTATTAATGAAAAGAGTGTTTGTTTTAAAAAGATATTTTTCAAATTAACAAGAGTATAACTGAGAAAGAAAGTTTCAAGTGAATTTTAAAGGGTGCCAATTGTCCAACTCTAATAACTAAATCTAATAATCATATTTTTAAGTATATGGTATGTGTGATATCTAAATTATTCTTTAGATTGCATCACGATAATATCAATCAACAGTTATTTCATTAAAAAGAGAAAATAATTACGTACTTAAAATAATTTTAATAATATTTTTTTTCATATCATATGCACACGATAAATTAAATTTTGACACTGTGATGGTGTATTTAATATATAAAATTAGATTTTTGATAGTAGAATTATTCTTTTAAATTTCATGATAAGTACTATTATGGTTGAGCACACTTTACTTCATGACCAAGACCTTCTAATCATTTTAACTGGCCAATGGAAGACTTAGGTTAAGGACTTGAATGACATTAATTTGTACTTAAAATTATTTAATTCATTCATTTATTAAACTTTTGGTCTCTGATTTTTTTTTTTTAGAAATAATAAGGACTCAATTAAAAATGACCCTTTTAAACTAAACGAAATTAAACAACGTTCCGCCCTTAATCAATTCAAAATTTGTGTTAATTGTTATCTCAGGCTTCAAAGATAGATGATTAAATAATGACAATAGTAATCATAACCGGCACTTGATTAAAGTTAAAGGGCACAAAGAGTTCGCCACGTGTCAGGCTCGAGACCGCTGGAAATAAGGATACGAAGTATGGTGCTTGTGATGCCGACGTGGCATTGAAATGAAAATATCTTCGTCAAGGGCATTAATGCTGCCCAACACGTATCGCTGGGTCCTGGAACACATGCGTGCACTAGAACACATCATCTGATTTCTGCCGCCACGCGCACAAAACAAAAACGGAGGCACAAATTTCGCCAGCTCGGCACGAGAAGCGAGAAGCCAATGGCGGCCCACCTTTTGATTCTTCTCTGAGAGAGAGAGAGATAAGTAACAATCCAAGCGGTAGATATTTTATTGCATTTTCGCGGCTGGGAACCAAAGTCGGATATCAAAATTAAGAGGCGGTTGTGTGGAATTGGCTCCAGTCTTGACTAGTCAGTGTAAGCTTAAGATAGTAGCGTTCAAAAGAGGAGAAAAATGAGGTTAATTGGATACTTTTACAAAACAACATTATTCTTTTTGGTTTGATTAAACCAAGAGTGATCGATTATTGCTAGTTTTGGTTGTGGTGAAAAAACAGGGTATATGGAAATGGGTGAAACGGCGGTGAGTAGTGAAGGAGGAATGGACATTGAGTTGGAAACTGAGAAAGATGGATCCTCAGTGGTGGTTAGAACCAGGTGGGAAAGTTTCCTTCCAAGAATGGTTCTTAGAGTTCTATTGGTCGAAGCTGATGATTCTACACGTCAGATTATCTCTGCTCTTCTTAGAAAATGCAGTTACAGAGGTTTTTCTTCTTTTTCTTATTTCTTTTTTTTTTTTTTAAAAATTCTGTTCTGGTGCCTATGTTCTTTCTTTCTTTTTTTTTTTCCCTTGCTTTGCCGGCTCAGGGAGTAATTTTTTTTTTTTTTAGATTTGGATAATTTGTTAACAACTGTTATGTAGGGTTCAGTATGATGTTAAATTGTAAGATTGGTGCAATTGGAAGGAACCACTTCCCTTCGAGGCTTCTTGCACTTGCAATTGGCTGGTAAATGAAGAACCAAGCCCTCTCAAGCGAGGCCTCTGTTTTAATTTTTAAGGGGATTATAGGACACTTTTTTTTTTTTTTTTTGGCTTTTGGTCTGTCTCTTGTTTTCTCCTTTCAAATGCTGAAATTTATCCCTACATAAATATCGTTAATGTCATAGATATTGGAAATAAAAATTAAACTTATGAGGGCATACTCATATTTCTTTGTCAAAGCAGTTGCTGCAGTTCCCGATGGGTTAATGGCATGGGAGACTTTGAAGTGCAGGCCTCATAACATAGACCTTGTATTAACGGAGGTGGAGTTGCCATCAATATCTGGATTTACGCTTCTTACTTTAGTCACAGAGCACGATGTTTGCAAAAACATTCCTGTCATAAGTATGTTTCCTTGACTCAGGTGTAAGTCGGTAACCTTTGCGAACTTGATCTTTGACTAGTAAGAAGCTAAACATGTTAGAGTTTCTGTTTCTGACTGTGCAGTGATGTCATCACATGATTCAATTAGCATGGTTTTGAAGTGCATGCTAAAAGGGGCAGCTGACTTTCTTATCAAGCCTGTTAGGAGGAATGAGCTGAGGAACTTGTGGCAACATGTTTGGAGAAGACATAGTGTATGCATTAACGTCTCTGCTTCCTGCAATTCCTTTTTTTTTGGGGGGGGGGGGGGGGAGGATGTGTGGGGTGGGTGTTCTAATACACATACAGCTTAGTGAAACCTGTTCTCTTTCTCTCTCTTTTCTGCTTATCAGCTGCTTGGTGGACGTGTTCCTCAAAATTTACACTTTCTACGCCATAAAGCTGGATCAATTTCTGAAAACAATATGGCCAGCAACCATTCTAGTGATTATGCAGTTTCATCCCTGAAAAATGAGGGAAGTGAGAAAGTGAGTGATGCTCAAGTAAGTATTAGCTCATCTCTAGTTGCTGTTGTGATGGTATGAGGCATCTTCTGCTTGAACCATTGCACCGTCTATGCTGTGGAAGACAAATATGAGTATCTTATCCTGATTTAATGGCAACATCTATCAATTTGTCAGATCTCAGTCTGAACTGGTTATGCCAAAGAGAGTCGTAGTCGAATTATCTTTACTATTAGCTAAGTGTCAATTGAAATGTTATCATTTTCCTGTTCTTCTTGCACTGTTGTAGAAATCTACATGAAAAGCAATAAGTTGTTAGGAAAAATGTATCCAGGACCCTTGATGAATGATTGAGGCCAAATAGCTTGCGGAGTATTACTTTTTCCATACTAGGTTGGCTTATGAAGTTTCATTTTGAGCCTGCATGTTGTGCCAACCTTGTGCAGAGCTCATGTACCTCATCGCCTTACTTGGAAGCTGAGAGTGCATACGTGCAAAATATGCAGGGTCTTTCACAGCTGAAGTGTAGGAATGCTTCTAATACCTGTAATGCAGACATAGAAAAGCACGATGAGTGTGTCGAACTGGAGATGCCTGAGAGTAAAATTGGAGGTATATTATATTATCTTATTTCTGCTTGTACGTTTTCTTAAGTTTTCTTCTTTTTAATGGTTCTATGGAATATTTGTTTTGTGTCTTGATCAATTATAGGGGCTTCTGATGGGCTAACAGTTTCAGAAAAGTTAAATAGATCAGGATCAAAGGTTGTACAATGTGACGATGCTTTAAGACTGGAAGACGATTATGGCTGTGTTAAAACAATCCCTCAGGGAGAAGGCGAGGGACCCAAAAATGACAGAATAAATGCTGATATTACCCATGGGATCGATGGCTGCAATGATGAGCAGATTGAACCTTCCAGTGGAGCTATTGACTTGATTGGCACATTTGATAATCATCCCAAGGTCCCAGATAAATTATCCACTCTAAATGATGGCATCCCCGATAAGCTATCTACTCTAAATGATGGCACGAACAAGTGTGAATTTTCTCGCCATTTAGAACTTTCTTTAAGAAAGCCTTTTCCCATTACCTCAAATGATGAAGGTAAGGATGAGAGACATACGCTCAGCCACTCTACAGCCTCAGCGTTTTCACGGTGAGTTTGCCTTATCCCTTTGCTTTTACTTATTTCATTGCTGAACTTAAGTTTGAGAAGTTTTAGAAGGTATCTTCACACTAATGGTTTGGTTTCTTAGATTTCAATTTAGAGTTAAAAGTGCTGTGCTATGTTATTTTCTATTTTCATTTCCACCAAACACGGCCACACCTCCCGCTTCCTTCTTAACATGATATATTTAATTCAGGTCTAATGAAGCCTTACTCAATAGCTATCTTATCTGGAAAATCTGAAGATTAGGTATGGATATCTCATTGATGGTACCAGCAGTATTGGTTGTTCTATGAATATGTGAGTAGAGGTTTTCGTGAATGGAGTGGTCTGCCCTAGGGTGACAGAGGTCAAGGGATGTTCCCAATGGTTATGTTGCAAAGGCCTTGTGTATAACTGTATTCAGAGATTAAAAAAATCCGTTGAGGTTTCTGTTTAGGAAACATCAATTATGTAGTTGTATCTGTAATGAGTACCTCATTGGTCTGTGTAATGCTTGTGGGTTTCTCTTGCAGAATGGCGATGCTCAGCTCAGCTCAGCTCAAATTCTGAGTATAGAAATTATCCAATTTAACTAACTTGATCTCCATTCAATGTTTGGTTTGCCAAGCATCCGACTTGTACTGAACCAGTGGGAACAAGAACTGAAAATTGTTTGCAGTTCCTTAAACGTTTAAGGACTAGATTTACATTTTACATGATATTTGTTAATATTACTTGGTCAACTATTACATGATGAAATTTGAATTAGAGATGATTTCATCTGTTTTCATCACTTCAAGTGTTGTTCTGCTCCATAGAATAATATTACAAGATATTGCATTGCTATCTACCCAATTGATTATTGTTTTCTTCAGTGAATTTTATGGAATTTGGATAGGATGGTTTTGTCTGCTTGTGTCACTACTCTTGGAGTTGTTACTTTGCTCATACCCAAGTTTGTGCTTGCAGGTATAGCAATTGTAAGGCATTTCCAACTCCTACCAGTAATTTTACCCAACTGAGGGTTGGATTGAGCAAATCTGATGAAATTTTGTCTAGTCAGCTGTCTGAAAATGCTACTGGTAGCTCCCAACCATGTTGTGCTCCTTCAAGTAACAGTTGGGAAAATATGACATCTCTGGTGATGGGTCAATCAGAACAAGCTGAAGTAGCATTTGTGGGGCCTCATCTTGGGTTCATTCCTGTCCCGGGGGTAAGGTTTGATAATTTATCTCCAGGATATGGTCTCGTTTTTCCATCCATATTCTACACGAAGTCTGGTTTACACCCTGCATGGATTCCAAACTCATCCCACCAGCTAGAACACCGTCCTTTTCCTATAAGTGCCTCTGTTCATTCCAACCCTGATGTTCGTGAGTCGGAACAAGATTACGGACGGACAGGTGAAATTAACCATAATTCTGTTGACCAAACTGTGCATGAGCAGAACAGAGGGGGGCCTTTGGAACAGTTGAAACATGGTTCCCCGGCAGGCAATCAGAGCTCCAATAGTGGTCTATGTAATGGTCTGGCTAACAGCAGTAGTAGTGGAACATATTGCAGAATTGACGGAAATTCCACTCCAGCAAAGTCAATTGAGAAGGGAACAGCTCCACAGACCGTCATTGAATGTACCTTATTCATTCATGATGGATTCAATGGCATTAGTTCTCGTCACCCCAGCCAAAGGGACGCAGCCTTAACAAAATTCCGGCTCAAGCGGAAAGATAGATGCTATGGCAAAAAGGTATATATTTATCACTACTATAATTAAATAATTTTTTTGACAATGGATAGAAAATTTTGAGCTTCAATTTGTTGTTAAGGTTGCTTTGGTCGATGTGGTTCCAGATAATCCTTTTATCCTGCTAAATCTTCAAGTTAACTTGCACACCTAATAGGCCAACTACTTGAGAATAACATAGGCACTTTATTTTTCACGGTGATATATAATTTGATCTGAAAGTGGGATATTTTTGTGCAGGTTCGATACCAAAGCCGGAAAAGTCTAGCAGAGCAAAGACCCCGAGTCAAAGGACAGTTTGTTCGTCAAGTAAAAAATGAAAACCAAAGATGCTAATGCCCATGGTTGTCCTTAATCTTCAGTAATGCACATATGTGTGATTTAATACTCCTCCATGGAAAATATGCTCTCAGTCTGTTGTTATTTTCAGAAGCAGAGGAGATCATTTGACAGCTTCAAATATTGCAAGTTCTTTTGGAGTTGATGTGATCATCTCTAACTTATCCATTTACTCTCTTACTCGAAAATATTAAATATATATAGATAGCTAGATATGTAATTATCTAGGCAGGCTGCTTTATATGATTTGCATTCTCATCAGAGAACTGGCTGATTGTTGTAGTTGGGCAGGCTAGCGGTTTCATAGTGATTTGCCTTGTGTTATATTTACATAGATCATGTCCTTGAAAATCCAAACAGAGAAAAAGATTGTTATTTATTTCTATTGTAAATGTATCTTTTGGTTTCTTTTGGGATCTTCTTTCTTTGTGTACTCGTGGATGGATTGAAGTTAAAAATTTGAGGTTGAGGGGGGGCCAGAAAACCCAATTCTTTTCCCATGTGAAGGTCAAAAAACTGCACGGATGTTGTGGTGCGTAAAAGAGTGCAACGTGTGGCCAACAGGTGTAGGACCGAATGCGGCAGCCGTGGGATGTGACGAGGCAGGACCCAATAAGGGTGAAGCAAGTATGAAAGGCGAAGCGCAGCCACCTATTCTCTTCGTGTAGAGAGCTTATCCAATTGTCGGTGCTGGGGCATGCATCGGATCTGCCGATCTATCTGTCGCAGCGATGGGACCACTGACCACGCGGCTCAGGAGCTGAAATCTTCGGTGAACGAAATTCCCATCCTGAGTTCGTTTGCTTGTTAAGCCGCTGTAATTAATATTTTTCTTATACTAAAAATATTAAAATACTTACAATGTTCAAATAAGTAAAAGGGTTCGGCCTCGGCGGCTTGGCCCATATGCATTTAAACATATTAATTTTCTGCTCTTCAAAAATCTGATCTTATTCTAAAAATAATTTGATTCATTACATTTCCTATTTCTTTTTTATTTTGCTGTTGGACTTGGTGTCGTCGTTATAAATTTATAACTATTATAGGTTCATCACGGATCTCTTGACCCTTATTTAATTTGTTTGATGGCACATGAAAATTTAAAATTGTTTTTTCAAAAATTAAAAATTAACGACAAATGAGACTGGCAATGGAGACGGGCGAACGAAGGAGTTCTGAGTTCTACAGAGTGTGTATATATTCTCGCAGGTGTGAGTATTTTTTTTTCTTCTTAAATATGAATAAAGTATTAAATCAGTGTTTATTAAGAAATCTATGCTGAAAATGTTTTATTGTTTGGTCTTTTACGTATTCCACTTTAAAAGTAACGGCAGCCGCAGCATCAATCACACTGTACTGACTGAGTTCAGAGTCGGATGGCTATCGAGCAATGTAGATTACTTGGTGCAAGCAGGGATGATTTACCAAATTGTCTCGTTTCGCCCCCTTTCATTTTGTTTTCAATTTTTTTAATCTCATCTTAATCCATATTTTAAAAAACAATAATAATTTAGCTCTAAAAAGTTGTACTAATATTATTCTATTCGTGTAAATGACAACTTACATGACTTGAAGGGAACCATTAAAAAGTAAAAGTGTAAAAATATTATGCGAGCTATATAGTTTTTTCATATAATCAATTATTTTGTACTACATAATTCGTTAAACTCGAACCCAATTTGGACAAGGTCTCAAGTTCTCTCAGAAAATTCTTCCTCATTCTTTCATTTTTTGTCACGTGCGTATGTATATTGTTTTCACGACAATGAGTAACTAAAAAATCAACAGTTCTTCAAACCGCTGGAGATTTTTCTCAATTTGTCCTTTGTGCAATTGTTCATTGTTTATGGGTGTATGATTATATTTTAAAATAATTTTAAAAAAGTAAAGGAAAAGAAAATTCAATAAAGAAAAGCATCTATTATCCAAATAAAATTAGGAAAAAAAAGAAAAGAAAAGAAACGAAAAGAAGAAGGTTTCTATCACTTTAAGTTTCTAGTTGCACATCATCCACTTCTTTTTATCTTCTTAAAAACTTGTTACATTAATTTGTCCCATGGATCCTTCTCTTCTCTTTCATCTTTTTCTCTTTTTAACTCGCCTCCTTCCCTTTCTGAGGCACTATTCGTCTCTTCTCCTTCCATATACATTTACACTCAAAAAAGCCAAACTTTCTTTTTTTTTTAATTGTCACATCATACCAACATATAGAATAACTTGTTACCCCTTTTAATTATCAATTTCAGTCCGAGGCGTCAGAACAACAAACGGAAAACCAAAGCCACCAACACCAAAACCAGATGGCTCATACGGGCCAAAATCACAAGCCTTCAAAAGGCAGCAGCCTTGGCCCTACTATCGGCAAAATCATAGCCATCATACTCCTTTTAGCCGGCGTGACAGCGCTAACTCTCTGGCTCGTATACCGGCCCCACAAGCCTCGCTTCAGCGTCGTCGCTGCCGCCATTTACAACATAAACGCCACCTCACCGCCGTTCATCTCCACCTCCATGCAGTTCACGCTCGTCACCAGAAACCCCAACAGGAGAGTCGACATACTCTACGACAGGTTATCTGCGTACGTATCGTACAGAAACCAGCAAATAACGGCACCCATTTACTTGCCTCCGCTTTACCACGAGAGGAAGAGCACTGTGGCTTTGTCGCCGGTGTTGGGGGGTGGGGGGCAGATGGTGCCGGTGTCGGCGGAGGTGGTGAATGGGTTGGCGATGGATGAGAGTTATGGGGTGGTGAGCTTCACGGTTGTGCTCGTGGGGAGACTGAGATGGAAAGCAGGTGCTATCAAGACTGCAAGGTATGGAGCGTACGTGAAATGTGATATTTGGGTCGGTTTGAAGAGGGGGTTTACAGGTGAAGTTCCTTTGCTTTCCGCTCCTCCTTGTAAAGTTGACATTTGATCGAACATCATCTCAATAAAGAAAATACATGTACGTACGTACAAGGTCATCATCATATATATGAATGTAACGCATGTAAGCGTTATTTTATCAGCCAGCCAGGTCATTGATCAGCTTCAAATCATTATAAGTTTTCTTCGTCGTCCCTTTGATTTTCGAATTACTATTTAATATGTAGTAATCGTTTCTATGTACTAAAATTGCACATACATATAGCTAAAGCAGATCGAGGGAGTTAATTTGGAGTGCTGTGAGTGATGTGAGGCGGGCAGAAAAAGGAGGAAGCCTGTGTTGATTGATGTTTCCTTAATAAACTCTTAATTATCATCTTTCTATCTTATCTCTAAACTCTGAAGTCTGAACTCATTTATGTCAACTTGTTTGGTTGGCATGGCCGCTTCGCTTTTGATCTGAAGGTGATGTCGGTAATTTTCCACACTTTGCTAGCTAGCTGGTTGCTACTGCCACGTCGAGGGGCGTGAAGTGGGGCGCGTGGCTTTCCAAATCCATGCAGTGCAATGCTCTAATTATTTGGCATCTGGCAACATGTGTTTTTGGATGCTATCTAGCTCTCTCCCACATTGTCCTTTACATTTTCAACCTTAAAATAAAGTTTTTTTTATTTTTTTTTATTTTTGGCCACTCGTGTCTGTTATTGATTTTATTGAGGCCAATCAGTTAATAATATATCTCATCTGATAATAAAGCACTGAATATATAAAATTGGAGTTACAACCCATCAACCATGCGCGCTCATGTGTGCATGAGAAGTGAACTTTCGATTAAGGGGATCGAATACTGAAAGTTGTTGTTATTAAAGCGAAGCCGATTCTCGATGTCAAGTGGGAGAGACAAGGTATCGGATTCATATCTTCGATGATTTAGTGGGCTGAACAAGTAAATGGTGAAGGATGCTGTGTGGAGAATCTCCAATTATTTTATCTTTAGTTAGGATTCGGAGTTAAAAGTTGTCTTCGAAACTGATGAAAAGAATTGAAGAGTAGAACTTGAAGAGGGGCCAACCCACATCCATAATACACAGAGATGTGACACAGAGAGTGTGATTATATACACCAAATTGGAGGTTATAAAGTTGCTAGTATAAATTATTGTATAGTACGTGTAAGCATACCCAAAAAATTGATGATCACTAATTTGTCTTACATTTTGCTAGTTGGAAAGAGTAATGATAAATATTTAATTTATTTCTACAATTAGCTGGTTAAAAATAAGCTTAGCCAGAGGGCCAGTAAAGTTATGTAGAGGATATGACTTTATCCATACAAAAGGTATTGAGAGAGAGTGTGCTTCTAATCGAATTCACCAAAGGAATTGAATGAGAAAAATAATATTGGCCATTAAAAAAAAAAAAAATTGTGGAGACTATTTTGTCCAGAATCCAAAAGCTAATCAAATAGCATAACGTGTTATGAGGACGACACAAGGGAGAGCACTGCTTCTGGGTTTATTACGCCAATATTCCTCAAGTCAACCCTGAATCGTTTGAATCATCCTGCGTTTCAGAATAATTTATCTCATCTTCCTATGAATTGTTTAGATTATGTACTTGTTTGTTGCACTCCGTATAGCCATAGCCTCCTCCTCCCCCACTTCTCTCTCCTTTTCTTTTCTTTTGGTGGCTTGTGTATAAATTAAATCATGGAGACAGCAGTGACAAGAGTCATCCTAGATTACCAAATTAAAATTTAAAACACACTCATCATTAATCAGCTTACCACCTTAGCGAACAAGCCAACTTTTGTGCAACTTTTGTTAATTATTATGGGGGATAGGCGTACGGCTAGGCCGCGCATAGGAAGACTCTTTTGACAAATTGGGCTGAAGCAAAGAGGGAGTTGGACTATCGGCACAGCTTCAAATTCCATTTTTGAAAGTACCCCATTAAACAAATAAATAAACTTGTTGTTTCGTTAATAAGACTCCAGCCGTTTCCAAATAATACCCGCATAAACTGGTTTCCTTCTTCCCTTATTATCAATTAAAGTAAGAATAATTAGATGCGTGGAAAATAAATCCAGAGCTTCCACAGGAATGAAAATTCTATTCTGTGTAATCTATGACTTATCTTAATTATGTTCATTTCTCCTCGATTACTAATCCCGTACCAATTCTCTCCTACCCTTGTTTTATCATATGTCGTGTGTGTGTGTGTGTGTGTGTGTTAGAGAAGAAACAGAAATTTTTATTTTATTTTTAGGAAATAAACAGAATGGTTAAAGAATCCAAAGTTGTTTAATTCAAGAATTCTTCCATTAAAAAAGAAAAAAAAGCCTTTGAATTGCTTGTTGTCTACTATAACGATTACGATTCAAACAAATCTTCATAAAAATGAGAAAGAAACACGTGTTAATATGGGTTTTACTTGGAGGGAGTAAATTAAATGTGTTTATGGCATGGCATTAGAGCATAGGTGTTTCGAACCAGAAAACTCAAGATTTAATTGTTTTGCGGAGGGGGTTATACCACAAATTTAGAGGGGTGCCAGTGGCATAATGTCACTCATTACAGGAATAACTAAACCCTATAGAAAATTTTAGTTGGGCCAGATATTGATTAATACGCAGACCCCAGTTAGATTTTCTCTACACCTCCAGACTGGCCTGGGTTGCGGCCTTGCACTTGAAAAAGTGCTGGACTCCCAGGCTCAGCTCCGCTGTCCACTCCCAGGCCTGATACCTATTATAAATAATTAATCAATCAGCAATCTGCCTTATTATAATAAGAAGAGTAATAATCAGCTTTGATTAGTAACGTAATCAATAATTATCATTCACATAAAACATATTTTTAAGTTATTAAGATCATTCTCAAAGACTCCCACCAGTGCTCATGAACGCATTGGCCCAACTGAATAAAGAAATTTATATGAATCTACGGGAGGACCTTATCAGAAAGTGTCGTGATTCTTCTGCTCATCAAACAATAGACAGCAGATCCAATCAACGTCCCGAAAGGACTAGTGCAAATATTTCCTTTGTCCGCACATATTTGTACTGGAACTTTAAATGCGTTCGCATCATCAGATTCGGAGTTCGGACCCACATGGGCACTAAACAAAAATGGCAGGGCCCTTTATTACCGGATAAATACATGGACTCTTTCAAATCCTGCAACGCCAATGCAAACCTACAAACAAATTAAACCAAACTATAAAGGTAAAACTGGACGAGGGAATTTATGAAAAGTCTCCACTCTCCAGTCGCATCTCTACTGTCGATTCGCGCTCCTAGCCACAACCACACCGCTTCTCAAAACGGTGCGTATAAATAAGTATTTCCTTCTTTTACGAGTTTTAAGGGTTCATTGTTTAGCTAGCTGTTTGTGTTCGTTGCTATCGCGTCTTTTTCTTTTCTTTTCTTTTCTTTTCTTTTTTCATGGGTATTGTTTGGTGCTTGGGAGCTGATACATTGTGTGATCGAACCATTGGAGTATGATCAAATTTCCGTGTGTTAATTAATTTTTTATGCCCTTTAGTTTTAGACAAAGTTTTGATTTATTTGTTGGGGCTTTTCCTGTTTTGTCTATTGTTATTGTGTTCTTGTGTTGTTTACTTGTTATGTTGTTTTCCAGCTTTTTTTTGGAATGATTTTGCTTTAAGCATGTTCCGGTTATTTTTTTCTTTCGCCTAATCAATAAAATACTTCTATTATAAGATTAATTTAAGAAAAATATATTTCTAATTGCATCTTGGAGCCGTTTGCGAGAGTGATATTGCTGGCAGAGCAAGCTTGTATTAAGTAAGCTGTTGCTGTCCTTGCGGACCTTGCCGTGATCGACTTGATTAGCTGGAGTATATAACCTCCATAATCCTGGGATTTCTAGTTGCTAGGTTCAGGCATATGCATTGGACAAGAAGATTTCAAAAAATCAATTCACATCTCATCATTGATGCCAAATATTTCTGTATTAGATTGATTGTTGGTAATTTGGACTAAAAAGACAAACTTTTTGTCCATTCACATCTGCCTTTGAGGAATTGGTACTCTATTCTTGTTCAATATTTTTTGGTCTTTGAGTAGTGTTAAGGAGTTAACGATGATCTTTTGCACAAGCTCTTCATTGGGAAATTGTTCTTAAAGTTTTGCCTAACTTAGACAGATTTTGTGTCGCCCCCCCCAAAATGTTACTTCCTTTTACAGAAGATTCTTAATATGTATCATGCTGCCCTGTCTTCCCCACCACCCCCCTCCCCAAAAAAATAAATAAATAAATAAAATAAATAAATCATGGTATGTGTAGTTCAAATGACTTTGATGCTCTCCGTGTGATAGAAGTTCTAGTTTTTTTTAATATAGGGAAAAAGCTTTTTCTAGGCACAGCTATTAGTATTTTGCCTTAATAGCACTTTGTATCCCGCAATATCTCTTCTTATCCTGATTTCAGACATCCATGGGCTGAAGTCCACTCCCCACTTTTATCTATTTATTTGAGATACACAATTAATGCCACCAAAATAGGTTGATTTTGATCTTCCTCTATGCCATTTTCACCTTTTCGGCCTTTTTACTTGAAAGAATGCTGACAGTAGTCAGTAGCAGAAACTATTCTTTATTGCTCATATATATTTCAAGTAACAAGAGGAAATGTCTTCCCAAATAACTTGTGTTGAGTTTTGTTTATTTTTGTTGAACAAAGAGCATGGAGTCATTCTCTTGTCTATACTGTAAATGTTTTCTTTCAGTTGCCGACTTTTTCTTGTCTTGAACTTTTCGTAATATCTGATAAATTTATTCTAGCTGAGCTTGCATAGCTTAGACTTTAGCTTGATGGTGTTCCTACTTGTTTGCAGTTCTTCTATAACTAAAATCCCATAATAGCAGGCAAACATGCTTCCTCCTTGCTCCTTCATGATTAATCTAAATTTTAATGTCTGATCATATTATGATACGTTTGGTTTTCTTGCTTCTTTGGTGACATATGTGATAAAATTCTTATTGATTTAGAAATCAAAAACAGAATCATCCTTCTATTTTTTGTAAATATTTGAGTTTGTGATTCTGCTCTAGCTTGTGATCTGCTGGAGCAACTGAAACCCTTTTGATAGTTGAATGGGAAGATGGTGTAATGCATAATGATGATTCCAATTACACGTAACTTCTGTGCATACATTTTTTTATGCAAATTAATTTATAAATGTAATATTCATTATGTCATGATGAATTTTCAGATGGAAGGACAAACTTCACAACACGGACAAGTTATTGAAATAAATGTAGATGTTCCTGAGAGGGAAAGGAGCCTTGGAGGAAATAAGATCTGTGGGGAAGCACCTTGTGGATTTGCAGATGCTGCAACCAACTCTAACGATGCCAAAGAACGATCAGCTTCCATGCGGAAGCTTCTAATGGCAGTTGCACTTTGTGTTGTGTTCATGAGCATTGAAGTGTTTGGTGGCATCAAGGCCAATAGTTTGGCAATATTGACTGATGCAGCACATTTGCTTTCAGATGTTGCGGCTTTTGCTATTTCTTTATTCTCTTTATGGGCAGCAGGATGGGAATCAAATCCTCGTCAATCCTATGGATTCTTCAGGGTTGAGATTCTTGGTGCTTTGGTTTCCATCCAGCTCATATGGTTGCTTGCTGGAATTTTAGTATATGAAGCTATCGTTAGACTGATTAATGAGACAAGTGAAGTTAATGGATTTCTAATGTTTCTTGTTGCTGCTTTTGGTCTTGTGGTGAATGTCATCATGGCTCTTGTGTTAGGCCATGATCATGGCCATGGCCACGGGCATGGTCATGATCATCATGATCATGGTTTTGGCCACAGACATGGATCGAGGATCACCACAGATCATCATGAAGAGCACTCCAGAGGTGAGCACCATGATCACTGTGATGAAGAAAATCCGAAAACTGGGCACCCCCATTTCCATAATGAACAACATTGTACCGGTGAAGTTCTTGCTGAACCGTTGCTAGATAAACCCAAATGTGGACCTGAACAAAAGAAGCAACAAAACATTAATGTACAGGGAGCTTATCTCCATGTACTCGGCGATTCTATTCAGAGTATTGGGGTAATGATTGGAGGGGCAATCATATGGTATAAGCCTGAATGGAAGATAGTTGATTTGATCTGCACCCTTGTCTTTTCAGTTATTGTTTTGGGTACTACATTTAATATGTTGCGGAATATACTTGAAGTTCTAATGGAGAGCACACCGAGGGAGATTGATGCTACGAAACTTGAAAAGGGGCTTTTGGAGATGGAGGAAGTGGTGGCCATTCATGAACTGCATATTTGGGCCATCACAGTAGGGAAAGTCCTGCTGGCATGCCATGTCAAAATCCAGCCAGGAGCAAATGCAGATCTGGTGCTGAACAATGTGATTGACTATATCAGAAGGGAGTATAACATCAGTCATGTTACCATACAGATAGAACGTTAAGGTGAGATAATGTTTGAGTTGTCTGTATGGTCTGTTTCTATAGCTTCCATTTCTTGGATCGTTTGGATGGCTTTACTCTTATTAGTGATAGCTCTTCAGTGTTTGAGCATTGAAAAATTGATATGTAGGCGAGGGATAGTTGATTATTATTTTAATTTGCGCATGATTACTGCTCTGTACTACATGTCTAAATTTATGGTCGAGTTAAATGTATATTTAGTTTCGTAATTCCCCTCTTTCATGCCGTTGTATACCAGTTACCACTTTAGTTTCGTAGATGCATATAATATTCTCTTTATGGGAAGACAATGTCATCTGTCTTTGAGAGAAGAAAATGTATTTCTACAGCCACAGCCCAAAGGTCTGCATCAATGCATCAACCATTTATGGAAATTAGGGTCTACCACCTGCAAGTTTCTCTAAGTGCCACAGGCATCAAATGAGTTAAGCAGTTATTGCTCCTCTCCATGAAATTTGTCCAGTTAATTGCTGGTGGAGTCATGATGTTGGGAGGTGGGGGCAGTGTTGTCACCCAACTGAATGAGTTTAACTCGTGAATCACCAAGTATTGTTTCATTTGCTTATTGAATGACAACAGCACCTTCAGTAATCAGTACGTACACCGGATGTAGTGCTTGAGGCCACTGTGCTCAAGCTTCATCTTGACGATGAGGTATAAAGTTCCAAGGGCCTTTTGTTAGCTATGAAAAAGACTCCTACAACAGATATTTGATTGTTACTGCTAGAAAGTTCCACTGTTACTGCTTTTTTACTTTTTTCGATTTTTTTTTTTTAATTGGTGCCTGAAGTCGTGCAGTTATTTAATGAACTACACGACAGTGTCCTAAGTTTTGCAGTTCTTGAGAAGGAGAACGCATATGGTTCTGTGGCTGTAAACAGAACGTGGGATAGTTCTATTGGTGGAAATGTAGACCATAGTTGAAATGGATAAGATTCGTAGACTTTGTTAAGAGAGTTTTGGTGTCGTTCTTTGGGGTTTTGTTGGATTGAATTTGTCCTCTTTGTGAATTGTGTCCAATGTAATCTCTGTTGCATCTTGTGAAACTGTGATCACAGAACAAACGCTCACATGCCTATCTTGCCAGATATTAATATTATTCGATGGATTATGAGCTCTTGGTTTGCTTTGCTGCCCCCCATGTTGAGAGGAGGTTGCCACATCTCCCATTGGATGATTATCAAGAAAGAACTTTACGGATAA
The DNA here is from genome assembly GCA_030449875.1 of Aegle marmelos. NCBI lineage: Eukaryota > Viridiplantae > Streptophyta > Magnoliopsida > Sapindales > Rutaceae > Aegle > Aegle marmelos. The sequence goes on from JASUUL010000115.1 coordinate 3,521,783, forward strand.
AGGAAAACCGCCTTGTACGACATGCTCCATGCACATGCATCAGATATTACTCCGCTCTGATACCAATTCAAGGATTAAAGACTAATTGTGGCCTTTTCGAAGGTTGTCTTTGCGAGGCTTTTCATAAACTTATAATTCTCGGTGGCATTGTTTGGCCCCGTATTGCTGCCTTCATTACCAAGCAACATGGCCTTCTAAAATCCCTGGCCACCGGGCAATTACCACTATGTTCTGGTAGAAATGCATTTTTTTTAAATTTATTCGTTTTTATTATTAATGATAGGGAAAACAAAAATCTCCTACTTACAAAAGTAAAGCAAGAGTTTGCATTACAAATAGTAACGATACAATTGATCAGACAAGATTGAATGGAATTAGTGATTTTATGCAGCCATTCTCTGCATTGAATATCTGCTTTTTGAGTTAGTTTTATTGATCAACATAATTAAAGCTAACGCATCGTAAAGAAAGGACTCCCCTCTAATTAAAAGGCCATACTTGCAATCTAGGATCCAATGCCATCTTGTGCTTCAATTAGAGACAAAATTTTTGTCCCCCGACATTTAATGCAAAATCATGGCCACAGCCATTGGCATAGGTCCCAGTGAAAAAAAAAATCAATAATTGATTGAAAAAAAAAAAAAAAGAAGAACACAGTGAACCTGCCCAAAATATCCTCAAGGCACAATTTGATAAAATTTGAACCACGCAATTGCTTTTAACCATTCACATTGCAACTCCAAATTCTCCCCTATCTATTGAGGAAAAAAACAAGAAAAACGAAATGTGATAGATTGATCAGTCCTCAGTGTCCTTGCTGGGGTTACAAGTGCCACTGTTAGTGCCCTAGTTAACAAGGTAGTCTGCTAATCATAAGCTTTGTGTCGGGCACCCACCTCCCATGTGCAGTATTTTAAATCGATAAAAAATAAAGAACAATGAAGGTACTAGAGAAAAAAAAAAATGTGAGCAGAAGTTTAGGGATTATGCACCGAGGCCCGTTGCTTGATAGTAGGATGGTGCCCTTGTGTTTGGTTTTTTAAATTTATAGTAGGTAATGTTTTAAACATTTACAGTGGGTTATTTATAAATTTGAGTGAATGTTTGACATATCTTTTAGAACTCATTATTTAATAAGCGCTCATAAAATAAAGGATAAATTAAAAAAATTTATATTTTAATAATATATATTTTATTTTATAATAATTTAAATATGAGTTTTTTTAAAAAAATCTTATTTTAATATTTTTAAGAGTAAAAATCTTATTTTAATATTTTTAAAAGTAAAAATCTTATTTTAATATTTTCGAAGCTATACACGTGCATGACATCAAATTCCAAATTAATTTGTAAACACAAATATATTTATTTGTAAGTGAAATAACTTAGAAATTTGGAACGACGGTGGGACGGGTGGGCGAGTGGTGACGAGTGAGGGACTCGAAAGCATTAATAATAACAAATAAAAATTTAAATTGATTTTAAAAAGAAAAGGAAAAAAAAAGGAAATTGATGTACGCCTGCCTACGCCTGGCCTGCAAGCTTTAGAGGGTGGTCCCCACAACAATCTGTCTCCGCAGCTGGACAAAACTGCCACCGCCAATAATGCTTTTGGGACCTTGTAAACCAGACAAGCAACGGGGGAAGGGAAAGGGCGAAGGCAAAGCCGAAAGGGCTACCCTTAAAAACTAAAAACTAAAGCCCATCTCTCTCGCTCTCTCTCTCCTGCTCATTTCTTACCAACTCTCCTCAGTCCCCAGATACATCTGCTTCATGCTCTATCTTAATTCTTCATAAAAGAATAATAAAAATAAGAAAATGAAAAAATAACTCTTGGGCTTAGCCTTCTTTCCACCTTTCATTCTTCATCTCAATCTTTTTATCTTTTTTCCCTTTCCTTCACCACATGTTTTACCCCTCTTCATTTTTCACTGTTATTAGTTTCTTCAATGGTTTAACAATTAGTACGCTATTTAAGAGTATCACCAACTGGAGAAGGATTAAACAAATCTCCTGAGAGCTTGTACATGGGGTCTCATTTCATTTATTACTAGTAGTGTTTCGTTAGTATCACTCTATGGAATGTTTGTAACTCACTGAGAGGGAGAGAGAGAGAGAGAGAATTTAAGGCACAATACTTGGGACGACAGAGTTCAGGTTTGCTGTAATGGAGAAGCTCCAAGGACCCATTAATCCTTGTGTATGTTACTTTCCTCATTTTAGTACCTATCTTTGTCTTTCGCTCTTGCTTTTCTTGCATCCCTTTTCTAGAATTAAGATTTGGACTGCATTTACTCCTCTATTAATTAAGTGCTTGCATTCAATGCAATGTGTATCTTTTATTTTTATTTTTATTTTTATTTTTTCTGCGAAAATACTAACATTTGCTGTTGCGGGTTTCTTTATTTTACATTCCATTCTCATTTCCCTTTTATTCTCTTTCCTCTGTTGGGACTGAACAATTTTATGTTTATCCACCAATACATGAATCACGATGAAGCATGATTGTACTTTCTCTTGCGTTGAAGGGTAGGTGTGTGAAGCCCATTGTGCTAGCAGTTTCTTTATCTATTTGTCGCTGGGTTTTTATTTTCTTGCAGTTCTGGGGAGACCATTTGAGTGTGGAGTGCTTAGAACAAGAATTCATCGACACGGAGTCCTTAAGATTTGAAGAAGAAGAAGAAGAAGAAGAAGAAGATGAAGAAGGACAACAATTTACAACAACACCAAGCTTAGAAGACAAAATGCCATTTCTTCAAATGCTTCAAAGTGTAGAAACGCCATCTGTTTTCCCTTTCAAAGAACCAAACTTCCAGACACTGTTGAGACTTCAACACTTGAAGAAACCATGGGAAATGGTTAACCATTTCATGCCTGAAATGGAAGAAACTCAAATTCAAGCCCTAGAATTTGAAAGTTGCATCACTCAGGAAATAGTAGTCTTGCACTCACCGGTCAAATCAGAAACCAAAGACCTTCAAAACCCACATTCAATAACTTCGTGCATGGAGGGTTTAAGCTCAGAATCAAACCGAGATCATGTACAAGTACAACCCAACTCGGACTCAGCAGCAAAAATTACTCACCCACCACAACAAATAGGAGCTAAACAGACCCAGTTCTCCAAATCCCCTCCAATCACGAGAGAAAAAAGAAAAAGAAAACGAACAAAGCCAATCAAAAACAAAGAAGAAGTAGAGTGCCAACGCATGACCCACATTGCTGTTGAACGTAACCGCAGACGCCAAATGAACGACCACCTCAACACTCTTCGCTCCCTCATGCCTCCGGCTTACGTTCAAAGAGTAAATTAATATAACAACCCTTCTGATTTTTCAAACATAGCAACGAAAGTTTCATTTTTTATTTTTATTTTTTCAAGTTACTACTTTCCATTAAAGATTCGTTTTTTATTTTTTATTTTTTTATTTTCTTTGGTTGGGGGTTTAAAGGGTGACCAAGCGTCTATAATTGGCGGTGCAATAGACTTTGTGAAGGAACTGGAGCAGCTTTTGCAATCTCTTGAAGCGCAAAAGAGAATGAGAATGGGCACAACAAGTACAGCCACCGTAGAAGGCTGTGATAGTGCCACGTCGACAACCACTACCAACACAGACAAGGCCATTTTGAGCAATGTGTACTCGATGTCCAGGCCTGAAATTGGCAATTGTGAGGAGAAAACGAAGGTAGAAAGCAAGTTTGATGGGGCTGAGGTTGAAGTCATTGTCATACAGAATCATGTTAATCTCAAGATTCATTGTCCGAGAAGGCCTGGTCAGTTGTTGAAAGCCATCGTAGCACTTGAGGATCTGAGGCTAACTTTTTTGCACCTCAATATTACTTCCTCTGAAACTACAGTTCATTACTCTTTCAATCTCAAGGTACTTGTTTCAATCCTTTTTGTCGACTATTTTGGCTTGGGTCTCAACAAAATTGTTTCCCTAACTTGGTTTTGCTGAGTACAGATCGAGGAAGACTGCAGGCTAAGGTCAGCAGAAGAGATAGCAGCAGCAGTTGATCAAATATTTAGCTACATCAACGGTAGCTGATATGTCTACTGACTGAACACCGGCTGACTTTAATTGCTTAGGGAGGATTAGGGTTAGAAAGAAGAAGCTGGGAGGAAGAGGAAAATCAAATTACAGAAGAAAAGAATAAAAATTGAGTAAATGGTGGTGGTGGGGCAACAGATAGAGGGGTAAGCTCAGCTTGAGCTTCGAGCTGTGTGGCTGTACCAGAGAGGCCTAGCTGCAGGGCGCAGGCCAGACCACATGATGTTTACTTGTTAACCTAAAAAAAGCTCCTTTTTGTGTTTTTTAATTATTAGAATATGTAATTCAGTTAGTTATTATTATTGTTCTTTTTCTGAAAGATTTTTGGATTTTGAGTGGGTGCATGTGAAAGGGCGTGCGATGAGATGGGGGAGTGGGACCACACATGCCTGGCTGAAGAAGGATCGAGTTTTGAATGTCTAATTTTTCACGATTACATATGGTGAATGATGCTTCTCTTTTCATTTTGACTTTGGGGCTGTGTTTGTCTGTATATACAAAAGATGTTGTTGGTGCTTCATCATTAGACATCCTTTCTTTCTTTTCTTCTTCTTCTTCTTCTTTGTTTTTTTTTTTTTTTCTTTTTGCCTCCTCTTTGTACCTTCTTTCCGGCTTCTTTTTTGCTACGTGGTACTCTTTAGCCTAGGTTATTGCAAAGTAGATAATAATGATTTATTTGTTTAATTGGGTGAACTTTTGAATGGATCTTTGTTCTCTTGTCATTTTTTTTTTTAATTTTCTTTTGAAAATTGTTACAAATATATTCAGCGTTGTCATGAAATCAAATTTTCTTTCTGAAGTTGTTACAAATCTTTCGAGCATTATCATGACATCTAACAAATCAGTCCAAATTACCCCTTTTTTTTTTCAAAAAAAGAAATCTTATACGGCTTGCCTGCATATCTCTAATTATATTGATTATTTGTAATTTTATTTCGTTTATTTTAACTCTTTTGAGGTTTTGTTTTTTCCTCTTAAATGTTTAATTAAAAAGAATCATTTTAACCATGCCCAATGCTTAATGGGAAATGGAGAAACGGCATAGAAATTAAATATGAAAACGAATGATGGGTAATAATATCTGGAGAAGGAAAATAATGATAAGATTATGAAACCCAACGAATGGCTTCCATTTCACGACGCAGGATCGCATATTTCTATTAGTCGGTAGATATATACCATTTATCCTCTCGGCTGACCCAGGCTTGACCGTGGCATCAGGAGGGACCAAATTCAATAACTTTTACTTACCGGCTAGCAGTAAAATCAAAATAGTTTTATAAATAAATAAAATGGAATGTCAGCGAGTGCATGGGCACGTCGCAAGACCAAGACGAAGGTCGTGACCTGAATTTTTCAACGTTAGCATGTTGGAAATTGAAGTAACAAGTAACAGGCAGTGATATGATTTATCGATAGCCCGATATGAAAAGAGAAAAAAGAGAAGATGGAAGTGACGTCTGTGGAAGATTTTAGTTGCAGGAAGGAATGGGTTTTTGACAGAATGGGCAAAGTCAAAGGGTGTGGGTGTGGGTGTGGGTGTGGGCGTGTGGGAGAAAGCAAAGGTGCAAGGGGCCTTAGGGGCAGCGTCCCACCACCATCCAACACTGAAATTTGTCGTACAGGCAAGGGGTTCAGAAACGGAGCCACACGCATCCCCATGCGATAGAAAAAGCATCGAAATACGTCTGCGCTGTGCTCGCATCCACAGGCTCATCGCCTTCCCCTTCCCCTTTCTAGCCCCAGTCCCGTCCAGTCCTAGTCTTAATCTTTACTTGGTTCTCGTGTCCTCTCTGTTCCTGCTTTTTAATTTCGCCCTCCTTTATTCGTTAGCATTTTCTTATTACTTACAAAATACAAATAAATAACGAGAGCAGTGGAGACGCAGCCTCGGCCTCGGGCATCTCCAAACATGATAGTAGAGTAACAGTGGATCCGAAGGAAGGAACGTTGGTCTCGCATTTTGGAGCAAGTGATGTTTTATCTGGAGAGTCGAGCCAGCAATAACATACATTCATAATATGCATATTCAACTCTTTATTGGGGTTAATCTCGCATTTCCACAACATCATTCTCATTATTTAGCTTATTATTAATCTTGCATCTCCATATTGTCATTACCCCCAAGGTGCCTTCTTCTTTTTGTGTGCATATATATATATATAAATATGCAGCCGTCATCTGTGTGTGGACTTTGAACCAGCGAGAGAGATCACCTTTCTATCAGACACTGAACTTTTCTTCTGTTTTATTTTTCAGGTGTTTCCTTTTTCACAATCTTGCCCAATTACCAATGGGGTGGCAATGTGACTATGTTCCTCATGGAACTATGCATTTCAATAAATCACCAGCACAGACGTCACCTTTTAAAAATGAAAGTTCAGGATAATTAAATACTTTTAATAAGCTTTTACGATAACGTAGTAAGATTTTTCAGCGTCCTAGAAGATTTTTCGGCAGCTTCATAAGATAAAAAAACTTCGAAAAAAAACTTACAAAGTCCCATTGAGAGGAGTTGAACAGCCAAAATCAATGAAAACACTATTGGTTATCCCATCGTATTGATATGAAAAGAGGCAGAAGAATTAAAACCAAAAAAAAAAAAAAAGATTACTGAATAACTAAACTTATATCAAGAGTTGTGTTTAACAACTTAAAAGAATTTAATAATTAAACTATATTTATTTTATTTTATTTAGTACAACTCTTAAATATGTATAAGTTATATTATCTTCTTTTATAATGAAAGAAGGGCAAAAAAGAAGTGAGGATTAAATCTCATCCATCTATTCATTTTGTTATCATTTTTGGAACCGTTATCGTAAATAGGCAAATCTACTCCCAAAAGAATAAAAATAAAAATTACAAAGCACAAATAAAATAAAAATAACATTTTAGATGGGGAGAGAATTTTATGTGAAAATAGAAAGAAAATGAATGAAAAAAAATATTTTAGGAATGTAAATCAACTAAAAAAAATGGCGAGACAACAGCATAATTATTTTTTAATATATTAAATTATTTAGTATTTAAAGATTTTATTGAATATCGATTAATTGATATTTGAGTCGGATAAAATTATTAGAAAGATAAAATTCTCTCAATAAATATTTAAAATAATTATATTTTTAAATCTTAAAACTAAAAATTTTAATTAATTTAAAATAATCTTATTAGAGCGCTTGTTAGCAGGATAACATGATTATTTAATTTAAGCATACGAGGATTACCTCGAAAATCTTATCCAATTCAACCATTCACTCTAGTAATTCTTATCAGCGAGAGAGCTTCATAGAATATACACTTCGTTATTAAATATTGGTTTTTTTCGACTGTTATGATCTATAAGACAAAATCTACCATCTTATCAACAAATTCCAAAGAGGAAAGGTCTGGGGAAATCAACGTACTATTATTGCGCAGACCATTACAAGCTAAGCTACTCTCAGTCTTATTTACAGCACACTACAAATTCCAAAGAGAAACAGCATCTTCAATTTATATATATAATATATATTTTATTTTCAATTAAGTTAAAAAAAAAATCAAACCAAACAATGCCTCTGACTTATCTTTTAACTCTTCGGCTGTGTATTGAGCTAACCCAGTTATTTGGGCCCAAAGCTGACGTCTGGATTTTACTAGTGGGGTCCTGATTAGAGATTCCCAAGCCTCGAGCATCCATAACATCATCAGAAATGATCGTAGACCCTGCAGAGGAAAAAAAAAAAAACAATTTTTTTTTCTTTCCCCGGGAGGAACCGTAAACCGTACGATCTTGTTGACCCATCCGTCGGATCTTGAGAGAGAGAGAAATATACATCACGAAACGGATGGCCTCATCACGGTACAATCAATCAATACATCTATCACCTCTGACATGGTCAACCGCAATCCCTCCCCGTCCCCTCATCTTTTCCAAATTATTTTCAAATTCAAGAGGATCAAAACGGTCAACAAAAATTTTTTTAAAAAAAGAAAGGAATAGGTTTTGATGATGGGGGTGTCTTGTCCAGTCAATCACGCTTATCAGTACGCGTGTGGCCACTGATTGCAATGCACTCAGACAGAAGTAGAACGCTTTTTGTTATTTGTTGTTACACATACACGAAAGACGTTTGAGATCTTTTCGAAGATTTTCAGAAAAAAAAAAGCATATGTTGCTTTCGGCGATACCGTATGTGCGTGTCCTCGGAGCCTTGGCCATAGGCGTATGGGCATAGCTTTTCAATTTCCATTGGTCATATTAGGAATAATATTCGGGAGACGAGGTCAGTAAAGGAAATTAGAAAAGTAGTGCCCCCAAATCGATGCTCATCATGTGAAGGTCTGTCGGGGTACCGGTAGGGGCCAATCAAGCGCCACACCGTGCATGGAAGTTACGTATGCATGGAAGGGTGAAACTTTGGGCCAGAAAGTGAAAAAGAAAATGCCATTTCAAGACAATTTGCACTGCAAGCGAGCAAAAGTATCGATAGAGGCCAAATAATAATTTGCAGCGAAGTCAGTCAAGAAGACGGACAACTCGTAATGTAGGGACGTGGGATCGGTTAACTAATTTTTCGTAAAAGTAGGGCAGAGATTCGTCATTCATGGGAATTGCGATTGGGATGTGAGTCTTCGGGTATTGGATCTTAGCGATAAAAAGGCTCCACTTTTCGCCGTTCATTGTTTTACTTCGAGCTCGAAATGGGACCTTCACCTGCCCATGCCCTGTGTGTTTTTTTTGTCACCGTAGATTTTACCTTTTGCTTCAGGAAGATTAACGATTTACTTCTATTAAAATTAAAAATATACTACTTATTCTCTTATTATTCTTATTTTATTTGTAATAAATATAAGTAAAAATATATTCAAAAACAAAGACAATACAGTAAAATTATATTGTCAAAGGATTATTGATTGTTATGAAAATCATAGAAGGTAAGTGAGCATATATTAATTTCAGTATGAAAAAAAAAATGACAATCTCCACTTTCTATTATTTCTTGATTTTGTATAATCACTTTTTCTATGCTAGTACCAATACACGTACAGAAAATCTTTATATAAAACTATCAAAATTAACATTTTCCGTTAAAATTAATCCAAAATTTAATTATGAACCATCGCCCGCCAAAATCCAACCGGCCGACAGTTCATCGCTTAGATGCATGCAACCAATCCAAAGGACAGTCCATTAACCCTACTAATTGCACTGCCATCGCCTCGACGATTTAACGGAATCTCAGGACGTTATATCATTTTTACTTTGTATATGGGACGGAAATTGCTACTTGCCTATTTGGTCCTCTCATTTGCATTTTTTTTAATAAACTCATATTTATGTTTCTACACCTCTAATATTACTAAAATTTTGATAATTTACATTTAGAAAGAGACTGGGATATTTCCACACCATTGTCTTATAAATCCACCTTAGTTTTAGAAAATAATAGTAGTAATAAGAAGAAGAAGAAGAAGAAGTTTTCATTATTTTTAAAACATATAAATTAACGAAAAAGTTTGACAATTAATCAATAATTAAATATTTTTTACTATCTAATGATATAAAATAACTAAATTGCCCTAAAAAATATGAACTCTTAAATCTAATATTGTAGGTATTTAGTTTTATTTGATTAAGTTTCTAAACTTTTTCTTTTTTAGAATTTTTTAAGAAATAATATGGTTTTGTTATAATTATTTCTTCAGAGTGTGTCAAATATCACCATCCTTATAAATAAATCCATAAAGACAGAAAGATAAGAGGCCGTTGAAAATGTCTCACTCGCGATTTTGACAGAAGCTCCCCATGATAGCTTGAGATGGTTTTCGGCCGCTGGCCACAGAGCTCCTCAACGGTGGTAACAAGGCCGTCTCAAAATAGTCGGGCCCAAATATAGAATGTTGGGCCAAGAGATTTGTTGGCTTCGCCTGGGTTGTTGTAGCTAGGCCCGAAGTCAGATTTGCCATAATTGACTTCCCTTAGTGACCATAACAAAATCTTTATAAGCGGCTAATTACAACTGAATTCAAATTAACGTAATGGTATTTGTAGAAATTTTCTAATGCTGACACTAAAATATGAATTTCGCAAGGATGTAATCAAATAATAAGAAAAACATAAATATTAATGTATTATTTTTTTTATCTTTTAATTTTCGAGATTTCTTCTTCCTTTTTTTTTTCCCTTTTTAGTTGTGCACGCACAAAATCCGTATTTTACCATCCACCATTTGAGAAGTTGCAATTGAATATCATTAATACATAAATTAAAATTTTAAATTGTTGGACAATTATATGCTTCTACAGTTTAGAAAGCAAATTAATTTTATTCTACACTTATACAATGAAAATTTTATAATATCTATAATGTTTTATTAAAATTATTATTTACCTTATTCTAACATATTTTATTTTATAATTTATTTTTTCTTATAGCAACTGTAAATTAAAAACTAGAGTACCTTAATACCAAATATACCTTTACTTGCCACATAATTATCCTCATTCTCATATTACAGTTTGTAGTGGAAATTTTTATAGATACAAAAATTTTCCAGTCTCAGTAAAATGCTAACCCCATCTCCTTAAGATTCAAAATTTCACTTGTGTTTTCAGTCGCCGTCAAGTACCTGCGGAGATATTTTCTTTGCAGTGACAGACTTTACTTCGATTTCGATTTGCCCTGTTGGGAAATATTTTGCCATTTGTTCAAATTCACAGGCTATTCCTCGACTGGCTATTGCAAAGGCGGGTGATATTAATTTGCTATAAAGAAAGATAACACGGTCGATTTTTTTGGCACCAAACCAACGGAGCAGAACAGAGGTCCTACCTGGAGCAGCCTATCCAATCAAACACCTTAAAATGCCTATCCAGCTGCCACGTCAGCACTATCTGGATCAAACAAATGAGTGGCTATCTTGATCCAAACTCGGAAGAAGAAGCATCTCCAAATTCCCAAGTTAGAATTATCAAAAAAAAAAAAAAGAATTTAGAATTATCAAACACACCCCACAAAACTAAAACCATAATTTGGAAATTTTTTTAAAAAAAAAAAAGGGAAAAAGAGAACACAATAAATCACAACCAAAACTAATTGATAATTATTTGCAACCATTTTCTTCAAATTTTGCCTCCTCTGTCTTCTCACAGGATCCGTAGCCATGGCCTCCAGCGCACTATCAATCTCTTCCTCCTCAACTCTCGTTGATGCCAAGGCTCCTCGCCAGTCCGCTCCTGCCTCAACACAATGTGTTTCTCTTCCTACACTCCCACCGCCGCCTGTTCCCTCTCAAAACCGCCCTTGGAAGGCAACTACTTATTGTGAGTCAAGTCAACTCACCTGATGGGTGATACATGCACCATATACGAATCTTGTCATAACATGGTCTTGGTATTTCTCAGGTCGAAAGATTGCCCGCAATGTCATGGCTATGGCAACAGGGGAGGCTCCAGCTGAAGTTGCCGCAACTGAGCTGCCAGATGTTGTCAAGACCGTGCAAGAAGCTGTAAGGTTTCACGCATTTTATTGATTACCAGTCGCTCTCTGTTGTTGATCAGGTTACTAATTAATTTTTTTTCTTTTTTCTCTCATTGTGATTTTATAATTTTATATCTTGAATGTACAGTGGGACAAAGTTGAAGACAAGTATGCAGTGACCTCACTTGCTGTAACTGGTGTTATTGCAGTATGGGCCTCTACGGGAATGATTTCGGTGAGATTCCCCTCTTGCATATTTCCTCTCTGTTACTGTTAGGTGGTCTTAGCTCTCCGATAACCCTAATAATTTCTCTCTCACACATCGAGCCTTGGGTCAGAAGCATAGAGATCCATAGATCCATTAAACTGCTGGGCTGAGATTACTGGTGAAACTGAGTTCTAATACTAGTGTTAAGAGATCTTGGGCCTCTCCCAATTCTAAAATCTAACTTAAGATTCACTACCAACCCATTTCACAATTGATGTGAGATAATCCCAACAATTACCATTTGATTTTGTCGTGTTATTTTCTACATGTAATTCAACTCCCAAGCATGAACTATGTTTTTTGTCACAGGCAATTGACAGGCTTCCTTTAGTTCCTGGAGTTCTCGAGCTTGTGGGCATTGGCTATACCGGGGTAAGTTGGAAAAATTAGAAAGATTTTGTTACTAAATGCATATATAGGATTAGAAACTCCCTTTTTATTATGTGTAGAAATTCTCGCCTATTTTCTCATGCGTCCACTTTTTTTTTTTTTTGGTTGTACAGTGGTTTGCATACAAGAACCTGGTTTTCAAACCAGACAGGTAATTGCTGATTTTGCGACATCTTATGAACTCGACTGAAGCATATTTTTCCAGTGTCATTTGGATTGCTTTTCGTATTTCTAATAAATTTTCCTGTCTTCCTTGAGTGATGTTTAACGCATGCTTATGAGATTTCAGGGAAGCATTAATACAGAAAATAAAAGACACATACAAGGATATAACAGGGAGCGGCTGAAGGAAACCAAAGGAATGGTAACGCTGCTGAGATGATGAGGTAAAGTTCCACCTAATGAAGAGAATATCTTGCAGCATTAATTGAGCATAAGGATGTAAACGATAGTGCTTCTTGTGTTGGCACTAGTTCCTAACCGGATTAATTAAAACTCATGTACTGTACTTCTATCCTTTTAAATACAAGTTTGTAACTACTAAAATATTCCCTTTCCTTTTCTTTCCTTATTTTGAAGGTCCTGATCCCTGGACAACTTAAATAGAAAAGTTCATTCAGGAGCTCATGAATTTGAAGCCTCTTTTAAAGAAAAGAATCTCAAGTTCCTCTTTTCTTGATTCATTTTGTCTCTCCTTTCATGGGAGTCCAATTTATCTCAGCAAATGGTAAAAGGATTTATTGAAATAAAAACAGAAACAGAGAATAAAGGAAAAACAACAAAGAACACGCAAACCCAAATATACACGGAAAAAATTGAAATTCGCATTGTTATGGCACACCGTATGTGTTCCTTATTGTCGTAAATGGACAACACAATCACAACACTTTTATAACGGCAATTAAGGATATTAAGTCTACTTGAAGAACTCCATGATGTAGAGATTACAAACACAAGATGCAAAATTAATACCCTTAAATCCAGCAGCAACTGCCAATTCGTTGAATTCTTTTTTGGTTCGCTCTCTTCCTCCCCCGTCTCGAGTCATCAAAAGTACATCTAAAAGGGATGTTTCTCTGGCGGCAGAGCTAACCTCAGGTATCTCTGGGACCATCGAGTTCATCACAATCACCTTCCCGTTATCTGGAACGGCTTTGTAACAATTCTTCAGAATCCTCAAGCAGTGATCGTCGTCCCAACAGTGGAGTATCCACTGCAAATTCCCATATTAATTACACTTGTTTACTAGATTGACTTTAGAAAAGAAAAACAGTGATCACTGACGCCTTCAATTCATACACCTGATTGGTAACTTTCAAAACTGCCTACCTTCATTAGAATGGCATCGCCTTCTGGAACGCTTTCGAACATGTTACCGCCCATGTGCTCCACTCCTGCAACATTCACAAATTAATTAACTGCTCTGTATATGAGGACCATAATCATGTGAAAATTGATTCATTGAACCACCAAGCTGTGTCTAAACAGTTGAAGAACTATGTGTATACGTAGATATACATACCAGGGTAGGATGGAGCATCTTGCACAACATGAGGTAAGTCAAAGTTAACAGCCTTAATTTGGGGATATTTGGATGTAATCATACCGAGGGTGACACCAAAGCCTCCTCCAACATCGACGAGTCGCTCGACGTTCTCAAAGCCCTTGTAGTGTTCCAGGATTCTCTTCATGGCTATGGTTGAGTGGTTAAACATTGCCTTGTGATAAGTTTCATTAAACCCGGGGTTTCCGGAAGCGTACTCAAAGATATGCATTCCGTGCACCCTATTGAATGGTATTCCTCCCTCCATTACTGCATCTTTCAATCCCAACCTACATGCATTTTTAAAATTATTTAAATTCACTACTTTATAGATTATACCCGAAAGAAAAAAGGGGGGGGGGGGGGAGGTAACAATAATCATAATGTACCAGCTCTCCATGAAGACCTTGTCGAGAGGCAAGGCCATAAAGTGACCCAATGAAGCACCATCTTTATTACGAACAAAATATTTGGACACGGGGGTGAGACCATACAGCCTCTCGCCACCAGAAACAGTGCACTCAAGCACACGGTAGCTGACCAGAAGCCTAAGCATTCTGTCTAGCATCATTGGTGCTTTCACGTTTTGCGCTTGTAACTGCGCTGCAATCTCTAGAGCCGATAGTTTGCCAGCTTTGGCTATGATTTCAAAAACGCCAAGCTGAATAGCTGCCTGGGTTGCCATGGGCAGCACTACGCCCATCGCTAGCTGCATGGCATGTGAATAGCTCTCTTCTTCTTCTTCTTCTTCTTCTTCTTCATGTTTTTTCTGAGCCGGTTTCTGATATTCCGATAGAGTACCCATTGTTTCGTTGCTTTATTTTTTGGTTGATTAATATTGCTTTTATTTTACTTGGCATATTGTGACCGAAGCTTGACGGTTCATTTATAGTGAGATAGCAGACCAAGAGTAAGCTACTTCATAAATTTTACCATACATTTGATTATGTTCGCAGTCATAATTTCACATGAAGCCATCAACTAATAATAAACGGACACACTTTGATAAATGTTAAAAATCTTTTGAAATAAAAATTCATGTGTCTCTCTTTTCAATATCCCTCCAATATTTGTAAATTCCGAAAGAAGAAACAAATCATTAGTGTTACTATTAGTTTCTCTTCATTATATAACTCATATTCCATTTTTCTCTCTTCAGTGTTCAATCACCATTCTAATGGCTGTTATATTTTAAACTTTGTGGAGAAGAAGTTGTTTTTTTTCTTTTTTTTTTTCTTTGAAAGATAATGACAAAGATCTACTCCACGTAAAATACTATAATATTTCTTACGACTTGAAACTTCAGATCTATTTGTCATTTGAGTTACATATTCAACTCACTCTTAAAATATGAATTTCTGCCTGCTTCCTGGAAATGGTAAGACAAAATTAATAATTCTGGTTGGTCTTTGTTGCTTTTCTTGTATTTTATATTAAGAAATTAGAACAACATTATTGACTTTATATTTAGCAATCTTTATCATTTAATGCATGGATATGCCTATCCAATAATTGTTGATCTGTTTCCCAGACATTCGCATTCATTTTAGATCATAAAAGAAAAAAGCTAAAGATGGAGTGGGATGAAGCGGCGTCGAGGCCGGCTCAAGAGCTTTTATGGCCTTAAGAGAAAATTTTAATTTAGGATTTTTTGTGTTGTTAGATGTAAAATAAAACTGTGTAATAAAAAAAAATCATTGTAATAATAAGTCTTGTAAGGGTTTTACTAAATTACATCATTTAATAACTAAAGAGCTGCGTAATATTAGTTGTCTTGGACTGACTGAAGAATACTAAAATGGAGATGGGCTAATCGAAATTTGAGAGTCGATTCATTTTGGGGGGTGATCATACTACCTTACAACTACTGACAATTAACAAGTGTATAACGGGGCAATAAACTACTAATTTTAAAGTTTGACATTGTAAGCAGGAAGAAGACAGATGTCAATAAGTTTATGGCAACAGCCTCGAGGCGGCTGCGGGAGCCGCAAATGACAAACATAAAGACGTGGAAATTATTGGAGCCATCATTTCATTTTAAAAAATATTAAAATATCTTATCTGACATATTTTTTAATACAGGTGGGTCAAAGTTGCTGACGGCCTCTTTATTAGTGACGCGGGCCCCTGTTGGATTATTCTAGATTGTCAAAGTCATTTTAGTTAAAAATTATTTTTAGTGTTAGGTCATTTTTTAAAATGATTTTATTTTATAATAATTTTTTAAAAGATTTTAAAATATAATAAATTATTTATTTTTTAAAATTTGATTTTAAAAATAAATTTTATACTTAATATATATATATTATAAAAATTTAAAATTATTCTTATTATCTAAGAAATAAATTTAATAAATTTAAATTATTATTATTATTTATTATATTAAGATAATAAAATTTAAAAAATATTTATTTTAGATATCTAAATAAAATTTATTTAATATTAAAATTTACTAAATACGTATAACTGCTTTTAAAATTTAAATATTTTTAATAATAAATTTTATCAAATATTAACATAATCTCTTTCTGTCTAATTATTTCTACAACTAAAATAACAGTAATTATTTCAAAATCACAATTGAAATAAATCAAAAAATATATATTTTTTTAAAGTTATTGTTTAGTCTAAAATCAAAAAGATTTCTTCCCCAAATTTTAACGTCAAGTCACTTATTTTTAATAATAGAGATTTTACTATTTTAATTAAATTGCATCCACAAAAGAAAGAAAAAAAACTTTTTTTTAATTTTTTTTTATCTTTTTAACATAAGGGAATGGGCAAAGTGCAAATCATTTTTTTTTTTTACCTCTTACATTTTAGTTAAATAAACAATTTAAAATCCACTCCACCGCGCAAATGAGAGCAACAAAAACCCATTCTAATAGGTAAGTAAATAAATTAAGAAAAAGACTTAATCAATAGTAAAATCCATTAGCATCTTTTTTTAAAGAAGACTAATAATATCTGATGATGAAAGGTCTAATCGACCAAGTTAGCCAGCTGCAATTGACACTGAGATTAGCTAATCGATTAGCAACAAAATTGGCCTCTCCTCGGACTGTAGCAGCGATGTTGAAGTGCATGAAATTCGCCACAGTGCAGCAGTTAATTAAATCCAACTTGAGATTATAAAATAAGTAACAGCGAGAATTGAAGCATAATCTCAAGCCATGGCCAAAGGCTTCCCAATTATTCCCAAATCCGCCAAGCTAAGCACCAGACCGATCAGAATAAAATTTTGCTACAACTCACAACCCATCATCTACTAGTAGCTTAAGTTTATACGCTTATATAGTGTAATAAATATATAGAGCGATACATACACTTATATATTTATTTGTATTGAGAGGATCCATCGAGTCTTGAATACGCCCCCTCGTACTGCGCCACTAAACCAAGACCTTAATACTTAAGGCTCCGTTTGGAAGATAAGATTGCATTAAATTTATTTTTTAAGAGTAAATTAGATTGAATTATAAATAATATCATATTTTATTTGGCACCCTATTGAAAAGGATTGTATTAATTTAATTTAATACAATTAAGTAACTATTTAAATAATATATTGTTTTTAAATTATATTGATAATTATTGACTTTAATAGTTAATATTCAATACTTCTACAAAGAAATAGTTGATTACTTTTATGTTTAATATTCAATATTAGTTTAAATAAATTAATTTTATTCTGTATGAAATAAAATTAAAGGTTAAAAAATTATGAAATTAACTTCTATGTTTAATTTTTATTAAAATAAATATTAGGTTAAATGAAAAATAAAAGAGTGATAAAAAGGATACAAATCCTTTATTTAATTTTATCCCACTTGAACCCATAGAAATATAAATATTAATAATTCTAATTATTTTGGAATAACTTTTTATCTGTTCTATTAGTCCACGACAAACAAACATACCTTATATTAGACTATTTTATTAATCTTTAAATTTGTCCAATCCCATAATTTATCTGAGCTCCCAAAGACACCCGTGCGAATAAAGTACAAAAAATTCTACGCCGTAAAAAATGGACACTATCTCCTCTCGTTAAGGACTTTATTATTAACAAAAAGACTTCAACATTGACCGTCAAAGTAACGCTGCTGCTTTCTCTCGTTAAAGATTTCTATTGATTATATGTGTGATGACAAACCCAAATGAAATTCAGCGTCATTATGCGACAACTAGATTGTAAAATGAATAAAAAACAGATACAAAAACAAAACAAAACACTCAATCGCGGGTAACGACATGCCGATTTCCAATCTCATGATCCATGAGGTGAAGAAAAGAACAGTTTTTTTTTTTTTTTTTTAACTCTGATAATTTTGTCTGCTAAAGAAAGTAATTGCGTATTATAAAAACCATAAAAATATTACGTGAGTGGTAAACAAGAAAACAGTCGATTGAGAAAAAAGTAGCAGCCTCCCTAGGTTGGCAATTTCCCTAATATTCGTTTTAGAATGAGACTTTTAAGTAACTATACATTCATATAACCATTTTGTCAGATAGAAAATACTAAATAATTTGGGGACTTAGAAAATATGATAGAGATAATAAATAATTAGTGACGTGATGAGACTTGCTGGTACTTTAACTATTGGGAGAATTGTGATTAATTTAATGGTTAAAATTTCGTGTACAAATTTGTGTTGAAAAATAAGGGAGACTGATACTTAAGTCCTTCTTAGAATTTATTTTTTATTAGTTTAATCCTTTATAGTTTTTTAATGCCTAATTTCAATTATGGTATTCAAAGAATCATAGAACAGACACATTGTTTAAGGGTAAAAATTATATTTTAATATTTAATTAAGGAGAATATTATCTTACACTATTATATAAGGTACAAGATTCGTCCACAACCGTTGAATGAAAATTCAGTAATTGTGAAAATATAAAATAATATATCATATTATTTTCACAACCGTTGGATTTTCATTCAATGACTATGAAAGAATCATGTATGTTAAATGGTCATGTAACACAACTAAAGCCTTTAATTAATTAGTTCTAATAAACAAAATTATCAATAATCGCTTTATATGTGAAAGTGTCACATTTATTGTTTATATATATATATATATATATTTTGTTTTCTTTTAACATCATGGATGATTCATGAGTATTAAAAGTCTATCATGGATATTAAGAGCAATAAATATAATTCTAAGATTTGAAAAAAAAAATACTACTCCTGAAGTGGGTGACTTATATATAAATATATATAATTAAGCAAACTTGGAAAACATAAAAACTGATAAATGCTTATTAATTCAAAGTTAAACACTAAGCATTAACTTGTTTGATAAGTGAGTCGCACATACAACAATAGGTCCTTGTTCTATTTGTCTTAAGTTTCCGATGCCATATAAGATATGCGCAGATCCAATTGTCTTCAAACTGAATATTCTAAGCAACTGGCCTGTATATATGTCAACAAATTAATGCTTATTGTGTCCGGCGACATCTATGGCTTTGGCGTGTTCTCCTAGGAGCTGTTTCGGATTGTGATGTTGCGAATTAAACTGTGAAAATTTTGATTATGAAATAAAACTTGTCATTAGATTATAGAGTATAGCCCTTTTTGTGGATTAGATCTTATTAGAAAATTGCAATTATTGTTACAAAATCTAATGTGTAAACACATTTATTGTCGTTGCCTAATGCGAGCGAGGAGCATCTTAGTATGTCGGCTTAACCAAGATTCAAGGAGTATATTGACTTAAGCGAGGATTGTAGGGATAGATATTTCCAAGATCTTGCATATTTTGACAAGAAGGTGAAATTATCATTAATGATAAGGTTTTTTTTACATTACATAATAATGTGACATATATGATTATTTAGTTACCTTAGATTTTATCTAATAATTATAAAAATAATATATTTTTATAACTATTAAATTTTTATCAACGGCTACTACCACATAGGGTAACAATTTCTTAAAAATAATAGTCGTAATATTGATAATGTCAACACCACGTGTTAGAGCTGCGCGAAAAATAATAAAAATAATAATAATAATAATAATAAAAATAATATAATTGTCAGCTCAAGTGAAAAGCTAAACAATGACTTAATTTTTGACAAAAGATACGGTGCAATTAGCTACGTACGTTGCAGTTAATTTTTTTACTTTTCTTGTGCCTGCACCAACAAACATGCTGTAGAATTTGCGGAAACAACTTTGAGCAAAGTTATTGCAGTTGGCACTTGTCATTTTCTATTTGCACCATTGTTGAAAGCCGCCGGTTATTACGATGCATCAAATTGAAGATTCAAAACCAAAAACTCATTCATTGACAAGTGACTTGCTTGAATTCTCAGAATATTTCTTATGTGGCAAAGAGTGATAGGTGGTGACTGACGACTGACGAGGATAGCATGTACGGGAGGATGGAATGGTAAAATAAGGATTGAGGAAGATGACATAATTTTGAAAAATATTAGCATATCATATCAAGCACGGTACACCTCACACGCAAACAGCGCGTAGAGTTCTGTATGCTAAATAGATACTATAATCTTAGATTGCATCGGTAATTATGCGTGCCAGAAATATGATCTCTTGGTATAATTCCAAGGACTTTATTGTCCCATACGTCCTCAATAGGGTTAAAAAATTTGTCAAAAACGTGGGTTGTGTTTATGTTGAAACTCCTTTGGAAATCGTCAGTGTCCCAGTTTTGATTTTTATAAATTAAGTGGTTATAGAGAGCGATGCCTTGACTAGTTAAGAACTCCGTGTGCAATATGCTACACCATGTGCTAGTAAAAAGGCATATAATATGCATGGGTTTTACTAGCACACGGTGTAGCATATTGCACATGAAGTTATGCTACACCATGGGTTTTTATCATTGGCCCCCTCGCATTTTGGTTAATAATTATTAGCATACATTGGTTGTAATATATTTAAAAACCTTTTCCTACTTCCATCTTCATTATTTGAACTTGTAAAATTGTCAAAAAAAAAAATATGTTTTTGCTAATTTAATTAGCTTTCCTACCTCGATCCATTTGTCAAATTATCTCTTACAAGTTGGCGAAAGTATTTTTATAATTCAGATAACTAATTATAATTCCATACTAGCATTCTATTTTTTTCATGGAAAAGTCAGATTTTAGATTTTTGCTTTTCAGCTTGTGCCGTAACTCCTAAAAATGGTAGGCAATTTATGAGTACATTTTGGCAACACGTAATTTATTTTGTTATAATAATGAAGCCAAAAACTGAAAGATGTACATGTTGTTGCTACACCATGTTCCTTATTCTAGTACAAGATAAGTCATTAGTTCACAACGATTTGCAATAACAAATACGTAAAATCTGATAGAGCCTTAGGGTACTTCAGGAGCATAATTTCATATTCATCATCGCGCGCGTATAAATATTTCTCCAAGAGCACTCATAAATTTTCCGTAAAATCTACTTGAAGAACTCCATGATGTGGAGATTACAGACACAAGATGCAAAATTAGTACGCTTAAACCCAGCAGCAATTGCCAATTCAGTGAATTCTTTTTTGGTTCGCTCCCTTCCTCCCCCGTCTCGAGTCATCAAAAGTACATCTAAAAGGGATGTTTCTCTTGCGGCAGAGCTAACGTCAGGTATCTCTGGGACAATCGAGTTCATCACAATCACCTTCCCATTATCTGGAACGGCCTTGTAACAATTCTTCAGAATCTTCAAGCAGTGATCGTCGTCCCAACAGTGGAGTATCCACTGCAAATTCCCATATTAATTACAGTTGTTTACTAGAATGACTTTAGAAAAGAAGAACAGTGATCACTGACGCCTTCAATTCATACACCTGATTGGTAACTTTCAAAACTACCTACCTTCATTAGAATGGCATCGCCTTCTGGAACGCTTTCGAACATGTTACCGCCCACGTGCTCCACCCCTGCACCATTCACAAATTAATTAACTACTCTGTATATGAGGACCATAATCATGTGAAAATTGATTCACTGAACCACCAAGCCGTGTCTAAACAGTTGAAGAACTATGTGTATACGTAGATATACATACGAGGGTAGGATGGAGCATCTTGCACAACATGAGGTAAGTCAAAGTTAACAGCCTTAATTTGGGGATATTTGGAAGTAATCATACTGAGGGTGACACCAAAGCCTCCTCCAACATCGACGAGTCGCTCGACGTTCTCAAAGCCCTTGTAGTGTTCCAGGATTCTCTTCATGGCTATGGTTGAGTGGTTAAACATTGCCTTGTGATAAGTTTCATTAAACCCGGGGTTTCCGGAAGCGTACTCAAAGATATGCATTCCGTGCACCCTATTGAATGGTATTCCTCCCTCCATTACTGCATCTTTCAATCCCAACCTACATGCATTTTTAAAATTATTTAAATTCACTACTTTATAGATTATACCCGAAAGAAAAAGGGGGGGGGGGGGAGGTAACAATAATAATAATGTACCAGCTCTCCATGAAGACCTTGTCGAGAGGCAAGGCCATAAAGTGACCCAATGAAGCACCATCTTTATTACGAACAAAGTATTTGGACACGGGGGTGAGACCATACAGCCTCTCGCCACCAGAAACAGTGCACTCAAGCACACGGTAGCTGACCAGAAGCCTAAGCATTCTGTCTAGCATCATTGGTGCTTTCACGTTTTGCGCTTGTAACTGAGCTGCAATCTCTAGAGCCGAGAGTTTGCCACCTTTGGCTATGATTTCAAAAAGGCCAAGCTGAGTAGCTGCCTGGGTTGCCATGGGCAGCACTACGCCCATTGCTAGCTGCATGGCATGTGAATAGCTCTCTTCTTCCTCTTCTTCTACTTCTTCATATTTATTATTCTGTTTCGGTAATTGTGTTTCCGACAACGAACGCATTGTTTCTTATAGTTTTTTCAACTCCTTCTTGCGTTTTGTGATTGAAGCTTTGAGGGGTGATTTATATATACAGACCTAAGATAGGCTGCAGCCGGCTGCTGCCCTTTGTCTGCGCTTCTCCTTTCACTTGGGGTCAATATCGGCAGTCTAATTGGAGATTGGATTAGGATTTTAAGCACTTAATTAATAATTACAACTTGTATTAGGATTCAGTGGCGAATAAGTTTTTGTTAAGCATTCAATTAATAATTAGAGTTATTTTAAATTTTATTTTAATTTATCTTGTCTATCAATCATTCATTCAGCCTCTACACTGAATTCTTATACTTAAAGATCCCACCAAATGTCCCTAGTAATATTATTATTATATAAAAAAAAAAGAGGGCAAGAAAAATTAAATTCATTTTTGTAACTCCTTATTTTTTGTGAAATTTCAAACCCAAATGGTTAGTTAAATGAAGTTGGCTGAAAACTAATAGGCCACGTCCTTAGAGGCCCTAACAATATTTGATCACTTGCTCTATAATAATTAATATATCTATTGATATTTACCTAGAAGAATTTTTCATAATGACAGATAAATTGAGAAAATAATTAAAAAAATAAATTAACACATCTCATAAGTTTATTACTATTTTTGTTGCCATTTTGTAGCCCTTGCGGATAAAAGATATCATATTCCTTATATATTATTATTATTATTATTATTATTATAAAGTATAAAAGTGGAAAAGTGAAATAATTCTATTATACTGCATATTTTAATAGTACATCTACATTAAAAAAATATGATGATTGGAATTTTCTAAGTGCCATGCATTTGTCAGTTTTTGGCAAAGCATCTTGTGCTTTATTTGACTTAAATTATCATATAGTAAATATTATTTCATTCAAAGTGGAAAAGTGAGAATACTTTGTTATCCTTGCCCGGTGTAGCGTGACAGAGGGGGGAAAAAAAAAGAAGGAAAAGAAAAGTCATCCATGCCTGCTCAACAAATCCTTCTACTTGTCTAACTGATAAAATTTTTTATCAGTGATCATTGGACTCTTGTTGCTTATGAAAAAAGAATCAGAAGATCATAGGTTTAAGAAACATATATATAACTTGAAGGAAACCCTAATTGCATTTTTGTGTGAACAGATAGGTCATTGATAAGTTCGACAATTAGACTGAACTCACAGTATAACGGTGCATTTAATACTTGAATATTTTTAATCCGGAGGCGGCTAAGGTTTGCACCTTAGGCCATTCCTTTTAATCGATATGCACAATGCTTTCAATTTTATACAATTTTATAAGCAGCCATTGGACCACTGTATTAGATTTTTTTTTTAAAAAAAAGAAAAAGCTGGTTAAGATCATATGGAGGACATACATATGATTTTATTTATTTTCTCTCTCTCTTTTTAATTGTTAGCTATTTAATGTGTCTCCTTTCATTTTTTTTCTCCTAAGAAAAGCGACAAGCACCCCACTGATGAACTCCACACTACGAGAGAAGATATAAAAACTAAAATATTTTTAGTAGTACCCTTAAAATTTAAATAATTACTATAAAGATTTCTTTTTTTGAAATATGAAAATTATTGTTATGAAAATTGTTATGGTGCAGCATAATTTCTTATTCTTGTATTAACAAGAGAATACACTCTCATTTTAGAGAAATTACTACTTTCATAACATGTCAAATTTGAGTCCTTTAATTTGCGAGTGGGCTCTTTACCATAACATTTATGTTAATAGAATTCATTAATGAGGTGTATATTATTTGTCTCTCTCTAATGAATTAGTATAGTCTCCATTGTTCCTTCTGTATTGTCTTCTCTCTTAATTAAATATTTCTTCTCAAATCTCTAATCTGAATTCCAATCAATTTCACTCTAGAATATTTTTTTTTCATTTTCTTCATCTTGTAAATCTTGAATTACTATGCAGGGGGAAAGGGGTTAAAGAAAGTAAAGAATCCTAATTTTCAACAAAGAACAGCTCCATCGAATTCTAATCATCACCAAGATATATTATAGCCACATCTAAAAAAAAAAAAAAAGGGTATAAGTCATTTCTTTTTTAACTAGAGTAATAAAAGTTTACAAATTTTATGAAACAAAGAGAAAGAAAAAAAAAACTCACCTTCATCAAAATGGCATCCTTTTTTGGAATTTTTTCGAACGTATTTCCACTTCTATGTTCTACGCCTACAGAATATGAAAATGTAATTTAAATCTAAAATATTTTTAGTGGTACCCTTAAAATTTAAATAATTACTATAAAGATTTCTTTTTTTGAAATATGAAAATTATTGTTATGAAAATTGTTATGGTGCAGCATAATTTCCTATTCTTGTATTAACGAGAGAATACACTTTCATTTTAGAGAAATTACTACTCTCATAACATATCAGATTTGAGTCCTTTAATTTGCGAGTGGGCTCTTTACCATAACATTTATGTTAATAGAATTCATTAATGAGGTGTATATTATTTGTCTCTCTCTAATGAATTAGTATAGTCTCCATTGTTCCTTCTGTATTGTCTTCTCTCTTAATTAAATATTTCTTCTCAAATCTCTAATCTGAATTCCAATCAATTTCACTCTAGAATATTTTTTTTTCATTTTCTTCATCTTGTAAATCTTGAATTACTGTGCAGGGGGAAAGGGGTTAAAGAAAGTAAAGAATCCTAATTTTCAACAAAGAACAGCTCCATCGAATTCTAATCATCACCAAGATATATTATAGCCACATCTAAAAAAAAAAAAAGGGTATAAGTCATTTCTTTTTTAACTAGAGTAATAAAAGTTTACAAATTTTATGAAACAAAGAGAAAGAAAAAAAAAAACTCACCTTCATCAAAATGGCATCCTTTTTTGGAATTTTTTCGAACGTATTTCCACTTCTATGTTCTACGCCTACAGAATATGAAAATGTAATTTAAATCTAAAATATTTTTAGTGGTACCCTTAAAATTTAAATAATTACTATAAAGATTTCTTTTTTTGAAATATGAAAATTATTGTTATGAAAATTGTTATGGTGCAGCATAATTTCCTATTCTTGTATTAACGAGAGAATACACTTCCATTTTAGAGAAATTACTACTCTCATAACATATCATATTTGAGTCCTTTAATTTGCGAGTGGGCTCTTTACCATAACATTTATGTTAATAGAATTCATTAATGAGGTGTATATCATTTGTCTCTCTCTAAAGAATTAGTATAGTCTCTATTGTTCCTTCTGTATTGTCTTCTTTCTTAATTAAATATTTCTTCTCAAATCTCTAATATGAATTCCAATCAATTTCACTCTCAAATATTTTTTTTCATTTTCTTCATCTTGTAAATCTTGAATTACTGTGCAGGGGAAAGGGGTTAAAGAAAGCAAAGAATCCTAATTTTCGACAAAGGACTGCTCTATCGAATTCTAATCATCACCAAGATATATTACAACCACATCTAAAAAAAAAAAAAGGTATAAGTCATTTCTTTTTTAACTAGAGTAATAAAAGTTTACAAATTTTATGAAACAAAGAGAAGGAAAAAAAAAACTCACCTTCATCAAAATGGCATCCCCTTTTGGAATTTTTTCGAATGTGTTTCCATTTCTATGTTCTACGCCTACAGAATACGAAAATGTGATTTAAAGATAATAATAATCATCAGAAAATTGATTTTGTCAAGTACACCCCCCCAGAGGGTTGAGAACTTCACAGAACTTGTGATCGATGCCGACAAACCCAAAGAGTGAATTCCATGCACCTTAGTAAATGGAATTTCTCCATCAAGAATTGCATCTTTAAGTTAAAACCTAATTAAAAGTACAAAATCTACACGTGCGCACACACACACACACAAGTGAAATTGAAAAACGCGAGAGACGAAGAAGAAGATGTTGAATAATTAATAGACAAATCACAAGTCAAATAAATAAAACTGTGTCCTAAGCCAAGGCCATGCCAGGAGGCAATCAGACCCCATCTTGGTTCGGCACAAAGTATATGGTCACAGAGGCTAGACAAAGTAGCCTGTCACCACCACAAAAAGAGCAACCTTCTGTATTGTCTTCTACTAATGAATCCATTTCATTAATTCATTACAGTGTCTGTTTGTGTTGATCAACTTATACTAGTCCTTGTGATTTTCTCTATTTCTAGAACGACGTCAAGTTTTTGTATAATCTCCTAAATTATAATTTAATATTTTGATCTGATCTCAACGAAACGTTTAATTTATTCTTTATACCATAGTCTACTGACAAAACATTCATCGAATGAAGCCTTAAAAAAATTTCCAGGATAAGTTACTTAGGTGTTCCTTTCGGACCACTAGGTTGTGGATTAACTATCTTTTAAGCATCTTAAAGTTTATTAGTTAGGCGGCCTGACCCTTGCTAGTAGATGGTACCATTTATTAGATGATGAAATAAAATTTAAGCTTTAAGCCATTGATCTTATATTTCCAAACAAACACATGCTTAGGAGAGAAATTCAAGTCTCGCCTTGATTAACCATGATCGATGTTGCTGCTTAGCTCTTCTTTCGGCTTCTAGCTTCTTCAAATCAGCTTCTAGCTTCTTCAAATCAGCTGCTACTTACTGCAAACTAACTTAGCATCCCTTGCACACACACAAAATCATGTTTATGCAAGTAAACTATATAATCATCAGAAATTGTAAATCTCTTACCCTACTACAAGAAAAAAATAGATAAGACAACAGTAATTTAACAAGATGCATATTATGTGAGTTGTAAAATATGAGATTTAACAAAGTTTTATGTTGCGCATTGCTAGAAGTTAATAAAAAAGTTGACCTACAATTACATGCTTCATGACACGTTGTGAAATACATTTTCACAAAGCTTTTATAATTGAAGTGAATTTCATAAGTCAAATGTAAATGTGCAGCCAGTTCGAGTCGTAGAGAAGTCGCATTTGTTGGAAAATCTTCTATCTCCCGGGCCGAACAGGAATTAATCTAAGAGCGTGATATGAGATTAAATGTACCTCCCACAGTTAGAGCTCACTCTTATAACACCTTGTGGTAAAAAAAAAAAATGTGCAATTTAAGCACGTTGTTAGAGGTTTCACTTCAACAACATTCTAAAAAGCATGTTGTTAATAATAATTTAGATTATAGTTATGTTAGAGTTGATCTATAGTGAAGCACGAATTTCAGCCGCTCACACAAAATAATAAGTGGTAAAAAAACTCATTATAACTTTGATCATATGGTTACGAAGAGATATTCTATGTTAAAACTATTCCAATATAATTGAACCCAATAATTTATAAAAAATTTCTCTTGTTTGTTGTCATTTGATAGTAAAATATTTAATCACAACTTATAAATGCACATGCTTGATCATATATATCACATTTGTTACGTCCATAGAAATAACAAAGCAGCTAAATTTAAATAATAATTGAATTAATCAAACCTTATCATTTATTAATTTTTATATAAAATTTAAATAATTATTTTTTATCAACCAAAAACATTTTGGGACTAAATATGAATTAGTTAAATATTTAATCTATGGGCTGATTCAATTAAAGATTTTATTTTCAGCTTAAGATTTTAACTGGTAATGATAGTAATAATAATGAAAATTGATTAATTAAAATGTATATTTTACTTTCATCATGTGGTAGAGTTTGCTCTTTTAAAATAACTTCTTATATAAGAGCTTCTCCATTATTATCTTGATTTATTGTGTCTTGAACAAAGTCAGAAATGAAACTTTAATCAATGCCAACAACACCTATAGGAATATCAACATATTATCTTCAAAGACAAAGTCTCTATTCATATGTTTCTCTACAAACTCGACATCCTTAAAGAATCAAATATTTTCTGACTCAAAAATTGACTTAGTCGTGGGATCATAAAATTTGTACCCTTGGATCATTATAAATATATAATAAAATAACAACTCACCGTCTTTAAATTCATTTTCTTCTCATTAAGCTTATATGGTCGTGCCTTAGCTAGATATCCCCAAATATATAAGTACTTTAAATTAGGTTTTTTTCTTGTCCAAAACTCATAAAGGGTTTTGGCAGTTACTTTAGTTGGAATCTTATTAAAGATATACACTGTAGTCTTTAGTGCTTTTCCCCAAAGTAATTTTGGTAACGTAGAATGATAAATCATACTCCTTACCATGTTTTTAAATATTCTGTTTCGTCTTTCAGCAACACCATTCATAGTGGATGAACCCGACATAATGTACTAGGGGACGATACCATATTCCTTTATGAATTTAGCAAATGGCCCTGGACATTGTTCATCTGAGCCGTCATATCTACCATATTATTCACCATTATGGTTAAATCTTATGCTTTTAATTCTTTTTCCAAGTTGATTCTCAACTTTAGTCTTAAAATTTTTAAACATGTCTAGAGATTATGCCTTTTTATGAAGGAGATATATGTAGCCATATGTAAAAAAATCATCTATGAATATCATAAAACATTGTTGACTATTCCAAGTAGTTAGAGGAAATAGTCTACAAATATTTGTATGTATAACCTCTAAGACATCTGAAGTCCTGTTGACTTCAAATCCCTTTTATTAGTTTGTTTTCCCTTGATATAGTTAACACAGATATCAAAATCTGTGAAGTCTAAATATTAAGAATTTCATCTTTAATAAGTCTCTCTATTATTTGTTTGGAGATATGACCCAATTTCCTGTGCCATAATGCAGCGAAATTTCCATTAGTTAATCTTCTCTTTAAATCTCGTATGCTTAATTACAATGATTCATTAAATGAAGCAGTTAAATCCATCAAATAAAGATTATTTCCTGATAAAGATCCAGAGCTTACTAATTTTGAATCATGAAACAAACTAAATTTTCTATTTTCAAATGAATAAGAATAACTATATTTGTCCAAAGTGAAAAATAGAAATCAAGTTCTGTCTAAAAGATAGAACAACAAATATTTCATTAAGATCTAAATAAAAATCGGTCTTTAATAATGATCTAAATTTTTAATTGCTTTAACTTCAACTTTTTTTGACATCACCTATATAAATGTATCTTTCACCATTATTGGACTTTTGAGAATTCAAACAACTTTATATAGACACATTGATATGAGTTGTTACACTAGAATCTATCCATCACATGTATCTAGTTATCACAGTTAAATTAACCCCAGAACAAACTATATCATGTCCTTCAGCTCCTCTAAAGAAACAATAAGTGACTTTTAAATCAACTAATTTCTTTTGTTGTTTCTTTTGAGGTACTGTGTTTGCGGTTTCTTTATCCTTATTCATTTTCTTGCCTTTATGCCTTATTGTAATTAAGCTTGTCAAGAGTGTATCAATTTTATCCTTTTCATTCTTGACAAACCTTTATTCAATCTATGCAAGAAACTCCTTAATCATGGTTGTTTTTTTAGTCATTGAGCCCCTAAATACTTTTGAAATGACATTCTTCATGATCATGATATGCACACAATTTGATCCTCTTACTTTTTCATTTCTCTTTATCATTAGAGGTACTTTCATCAGTAAAAGATAAGGGAGAATCAACCTTTAACGTAAGATCAATATCTATGATTGCGAGAACTATTGAAAGATTCTTATGCTATGATTTGAAGTTAGAGTCGTTTAGCATAAAAATTGAATTGATGTTGACAGTAATATTAACAGTAGATATAACGGAATCGAGATAACAAACAAACAAAACAAGCTCATATTAGTCTTTAAACAAAAATAAATTTAAATAAAGGCAAATCCTATCTCAAGAAACTGAGCACTCTATTAACATTTTATCTTTAAACAAAATATTAACTTGTAAGTGATATCTTGGTATAGTAATCAAACACTGGTAATAAAAAAATCAAATAATTAATCTTTCTTTAGATCGATTTATTATTCACATGTAAAAGCGAATAATTATCACATATTAATTACTACAGGTATACATATAATTTTGTTAAATATTAACATTTCTTTGGGTCGATCGATATTCACATAAATTACACATATAAAAAATTATTGATGTTTAAAAATAAATTAATTTCTATAAGAGAGATTACTTTGGTGACATGTTGCTTCAATTAATTTATCTTAAAACATATATAAACTAACAATATTTAAATTTAAAATTGTATCAAAAAAATATTCAAAATTAAAAAATTAAGTCAAAATAAGTCAACAATCAAAGTCAACGGTCAATCTTTACCATTGACTGCTCAATTATTGATCAGGTTAGGACCAAACTAATTCAGGTTGACCCGAACCAGATCCTAAATTAGCCCACTTAACTAACACTTTTTTTAAAATTAATTTAATGAACTCAAATTAAATTAAATTAAATTAACCTTTAATCCATTATGTCCAAAATATTGAGCCCACAACTTAATTTCATCAAACCCAATTTGTTAGGCCCAAAATATAATTTTCATAATGCCCAAAAATAGGCCCAAAGTCTAAACCTCACCCAGCCCAAATAAGTTTTGGATTTAAAAGAAAATTTTCATAACTATTTTACTAGAAAACTAATTTTACATAATTATAGGGATCATTAAGAAATTAACCAAGATCCCATTTTCTCGTTTTCTCCTTGTTTTGCAGCAGTGACCATGGCAGTTACTGCTCTCAAGCTATGTGCCCCGGCCTGATGGTTGCATCATGGCTTCTGGCATGGCCAAGCAGCCGGAATCCGTCCATCTCCCTTTTCTTTAATTTCTTTATTCTTTTTAATCCCTTTCGATTTTTTTTATGCGGCAGCCTATAGCCACCGCTCTAACGGGATCAGCTGCGGCCTGGCGGATGCCGTTTCCTTTTGTAAATGCCGACAGTGGCTGGGCTGCCACCGGCTTTAAACGATAAAGATTTTTTAATCTCGAATTTCTAAAATTAAAAACAAATTCAAATTTTAGATTCCTATTATTTTGTAATACCAAAGAAAATAACTATAGATTTAACTTAAATTCACAAATACTAAATTTAAGAACACCAAAATATTTAATCTTTAATTAAAATAAATTTGATTTTCAATGATTCAATATGAATTGACTCTAATATCACTCGATGAGATAAAATCTTTAGTGAAATATTATCACCTATAATTCAGAAATATGATATTGTATTACCAAGAATTAATAACATAATATACGGAAGCGTACCTGAATCTATAACGCTGAATTAATCTATAAAATTGCGTGATTGGCCTTTCAGGTCTACATGTTCTCTTAGAGAGTTTTTTAATTTTCCCTACGATATTTCTCTAATGATGGGATATCAGAAAAAGTGGAAATAATACGTGTAATCTGGGGATAATATTTTCTTATTGTCACTAAGTATTTCTAATTTTATTCATTATGGAATTAAAAAACTATTAGCTTCCAATACATTAAAAGTTCACATTCTATTGGATACATTGAAACTCATAATACTAAAAATCATAATTGATCACTTTAATTAAGCTTAACCTTACATGACAGTTTACAATACATAATTATTCACATATAAGTGTAACGTTAGATTAAGAATCCAATAATATTATATTAAAAATCCAACATGAGAAAGCCGTTGCACATGACTTACAGTTGACCAAGAAGCTGTAATTGTATTGGATAGCCTTTTTAACAGAGTGAACTTGTAAATATACAATACTTTGAATTGAAGGAGAGTGACATCACAAGTCTCAATTAATTACATTGCCTCAGAACAAGTAAGACTAAATTAATTACCTTCTGTTTATGAAAAATACAAAATAAATATCAGCTATTATTACAGAGTGTTAATTTCATCGCATTAACATGATTTATATACAGACATGTGTGTGTGCGCGCGCGCGTATACATACGAATGTATATCTACATTCCTATTGGTTCCACAGGAGGTAAGGGCTGTCAAAAAATTTGAAAATTGATCAAAAAGATCAATGCAGACGAAAAAGCCGTAAGTATGTAACGGAAATGATATAAGCTCTCATTCATAAATACTATCTATTGCTTGACCGAGAAGCTTATAACTGCATCTATGTGGCTTACACAGAGTTGATGAAGTAACGCATTTAAAAAGTTGATGTTATTACTCCTACGGCACAAAGCTTGGTGCCATTTATCTGCGATGGTTATCTGTGCCAAACAAGGATGCGTTGTTGGCGTCGCATGAGTGTAATTATCTCGTGTGTGCGCGCGCGCGAGCACGACGTGCATGGAGTAAGGAGCAAGTTAAAAACTAAATAGATATAAATTCTAATATACTATTAGTAATATATTAATATAAAAGTCCCTAAATTACGGCCGCCTACAAATTAAATTTTTCCTATTAATATATATATGTGTGCAGTATTTGTGTGTTTTATTGTCTTTTAGTTTGGTTTGTACTTTATTAAATTAAGGGATCCGTCTTTATAAAATCATCAACCTATAAACTAGGTACTGAACGTCAATTGATAATATGATATTGTTCCAAGACCTGATCCGATCCTACTCTTTCTTGATCTTTCACTTTAAATGACGTTTAAAATAACGTGAAAAATCATTTTTTTTAATTTTTTTAAAATAACGTGAAAAATCATTTTTTAAAATTTATTTAATTGAGTGTAATTCAAGTTTTATTTTTGTCTAATAATAATGGATCAAGAAAATCTAACCTAAGAAATGTTGACGAAGAAGATAGCAAAAACAGATACCAGCACAGGGGAATTAAGTGGTTCAACACCTAATTATGGTGCCTAATTAGGTGTCAGTCACCATCTGACACCAGCCTTATATGGTTAGTTTCTGGATTTGTCAGTCACCATCTGTCTTCCCCCCAAAAACCAACTGATTTAACAACCTCAACACATGCCATTCACATGTCTTCATAAACTGAGACCATAACGGCAAGCAAACCAAGTCATTTTGCTTAATAGTAGTAATAAATTTGACATCGCATGTGTGGCACGTGAATCACTAGTGGCTTTTGTTGACATACTCGATCATGTCGGTTTGGCTTTAAAGCTCAGAAGATGACACTTCATACGAACATTTAACCTATGTTGATCGGTCAAGTTTGAGTTCAATTTCATCAATTTTCTAACACTTTACTGCATTAATTTGTTATTGTTTTAGAACTACGTATACACACACAATGTTGGGGGATACAAAGTGTAATCCTGATGAAAAATAAGTAACTCATTTACGCAAGAATTCTTAAATTCTTCATATTGAATGCAGGTAACAATGAGGGTGGAAATTTTCCTAAGATTTGGCGCATTAATTAGATATTTTGAACGCTGAGATCTGTAATCCAAAGATCTTTGTTTCTTGATGATCATGTCGAATTTGCTGAAGGCTGAAGCTGAGGCCATGAGATTTGGAATTGAGGTGGCAATAGATGCAGGGTTGGTTCCTTTACTTATTGAGTATGATTAAAAAAATGTGATGAATTTAGCAGCAAGCTGGAGGTAGCAAGAAATAAATAAACTGGATAATATCAGACATTTACAAGCAACTGGTTGTGTAATTTAATTGGTGATAAGTTTGCATATCAGCAATTTATTATTTAAAAATGGGTCGAATCAGTAGACAAATTAACATAATGTGTACAAAATTAGTGCCACAACGATGATTTCATGTAATAAATCTGATCAGTAATTAAAAAAAAAAAAAGGGCATCCCTTGAGTAATTGTTTTTGAAAAAATTAACCTCCACCTACATGTTCCATATCATATAGGAATTAACAAATAAGCAAGTTTTTTTAATTATTTTTTTAAATTATTAAATAAACACACGCAGAAACTTAGGTCTTGATAATGTTATCTCCTAATTAGTGGAGTTAGAGCATCTTCAAAATGCTCTATAAATTTTAATCTTTAAATATCTATTTATTTACCTATGTAGTAAATAGAAGAGAAAAAAAATATATTATTCTCTAAAAGATTCTTCAAATGAAAATAAGTTAATATTATCTTGATCAAATAATCATCTTTTTAAAATAAAAGTCAACAACAATTAAAGCTTCTCTCTTTTTTTAATAAAAGATAATAAAATATAAATTAAAAAAGAAGAAAACAACTCTTTAAATCTGAAAAGAGATGTTCATTTCTTATTTAAAAAATTTTAATTAAAATGTCTCTTAAAACTTTATATGATGGTATGGCTTTTCAAATAAATAAAAATCTTATTTGAGGTATTTTTTAGTGATGCTCTCAGGCCTTAATCTCTAAATAAATGAGGTTGATTTAATTAGTTTTTATATATTATAAATGTATAAAATGCATACCATAATAAAAAGGGTGTGCATCTCATAAAGCATGAGACAAGTCAAAATTAATGCCCTTTTATACGAGGATGTTAAGGTTAATTTTGATTGATTAGATTGCATTGAATCTTAAAAACCCTACTAAAAGGTAACTCCAACGAGGCCACCAACATTAACAAGCTCTGTCTAGGATCTTATTCATTACAATGGAAGTATGGAATTGGGGTTGAACATTGCGTTATTAATAGAAATTTCATTGAATCCCAAGATAATTGATAAAATATTTGCGTTTAGTGGATTTTATTAAAGGTGTGTTTGATATATTATATTATATTATATTATATTATATTAACATTATATTATAATAATATTATATAATATTTAGTGCTACACTATATTATACTAATTTTTTATGATTAATTTAAATTATATATTATATTATATTAATATTTTTTATATTATTATTAATTTTAAATTAATATTATTCAAATTTAGTTATATTTAATAGTTATTATAGTTATATTAAATTATATTTTTATTAATAAATTATAAAAATAAAAATATTATTTCATATTAAAAGTTATATTTATTTTTTATTATTATAATAAAGCAAAAGCAAAAGAAGGAAAGAAAGAAAAAAAAAAAAAAAGAGCAAGCTAACACAGTACTTGCCGCATTAGCTTAGCCCTTTCAACCCATTCCCATGTTCTTCCAAGCATAGTATTAGCATTAATTTAATATGAAAAATATTTTAATATTTTAATATCCCTTAATGCAATGCGCCAAACTTAAAGGGATTTCTTTCTACAAAAATTGTAACTTTCAATTGAAACCTGAAAAGTGGAATTTTAATTAAAATTTTAAAAAATTAAAAAATTACAGGTAAATTAAGTAGAGTACTTATCACAATGCAAGGTCAGCAGGGGACACAATCAACTTGATTACGGGTAAATTAAGAAGTATTTTTTTTTTCCTGAAAAAAGGTAATTGGAAACAGGTGAATAACTATCTCCACAAAACACAAAGAAGGCAATTGAGCACAAAGCAGTTGACTGGATGCCTGAGAATCCAAGCAGGCATCATATTCATGGGTGCTTTTGGATTTTCTGCAGGAATATGAGCTGAAATTAATTTAGCAGAAAGCTTTGCACTAGGACTAGCTTTTGTCTTTAATTTAATCTTAAAACATCAAGCTCAATTGCACTGCTATTGCTTGCATAACCACGGGTGGCGCACTGTAACCACTACCAATTCCTTTGCATGTCAATAAGTCTCTTATTCTTTATCCTTATTCGTTTTCTATCGAGGACACTATCATTTTATTAAAATAAGAATATTAATAAAATAAAAAAATAAATTTCAATACATTGAAAATTATATATTTTTATTTGTTAGTGTATTAAAATTTCTGTTTTTTTTTTACTAGCATTATCATTTTCTTAAAATATAAATGCCCTCACTAGAGTCATTACAAATATGTTATTAAACTATATGACATCATAATATATTAAAAATTAATTATATTAAATTTTACGGTGTAACAATATCTCAGTATTAAAAAATAAGAATATCTATACCTGATAATAACACAAACACACACACACAAAACTTTTTATACGTGAACGTTAAATGTGGATCTCATGATGTTACAATATTTTTATTTAATTGAGTACAACACATCATTTCATGTTAATGTGAATCTATATGAAATTCACATTTAGGTATCCACACCTAATATTCTTCCTCCCTCTATATATATGTATGTCTCTGTGTGTGTGTGTGTGTAGACACACATACTAAAGAGGGATTCACTTTAATATCATATTGCATTATAGTATTTTTGTTCAAATAACTATTGCACCATATGGTATAATAACGAAATTGAATAAAACCCGTATTTAGGAATATATATATATATATATATAAGGTGTCGATTGTCTCATTTATAATTAAAGTTAACAGAACAGATTATCGGATTATGTTCATATTATGTCAAATTTAAGTTAACCTAAACACAAGTTGTTTAATAATCGTTTCAAAATATTAGGATTTAATCTGGATGAAAAATAAATGGATTACCTAATAAACCACTGATATCAATATTTTTGACAAAATTTACATTAAATATCTATACACACATATAATTTATTGATAATATAAAATATATATCTACAAAAATTCCAATTTGCATTTTTTGGCCTAGTTATCGCTCAGCTGGCTAGCACTAGCCCTCATCTTCTTTCGGAGTTCATATAGCTAAACATTTTTCTAGGAATTACTTCTTACTGCTGCACTTATGAACTACATACATAGAGACAAGTCTAGATGTGTTCTTTCTTAGATTCTGCTCGTGGATCTTCAAATTAAACCAACTTTTAAAAATATATAATCTTCAAAATTACCGTACTGCACTAAAACTGCTCTATAACCTTCTTAATTTTTGCATATTTAATATAAAAGTTTATTTATAAATTATAAAGAAGTAGTATACACGTTCTGTATGAAAAAAAAAATTATTGAATTGACAAAATTTTATGGACATAATTTTTTACCTCATCTTCGAGCATAATTATAGTAATAAACAACCCAACTTCACCAACGCCACCC
The DNA here is from genome assembly GCA_030449875.1 of Aegle marmelos. NCBI lineage: Eukaryota > Viridiplantae > Streptophyta > Magnoliopsida > Sapindales > Rutaceae > Aegle > Aegle marmelos. The sequence goes on from JASUUL010000115.1 coordinate 3,559,194, forward strand.
CCAACCCCCCCAAAACAAAACGAAAAAAAAAAAGGGGGGACAAACAAAAACAAATATGATCGTCTTAGTAACCGGACGAACCGCACGAGTTGCACTTGAAGACAGTTCTCCTCTTGTGCGTCACCAGCCTCTCACTTCCCCACCGCCACGTACCAGTCGTCACTGCCATGCTGGCTCAACATTGTCCGCTTTTCATACTTTCGTACGAAAATGACCGGATAAATGCGGTCGTCTAACACGAGAAACTTCACAGAAGTGCCCCACTAGTCACAGCTGGAAGCGCTTTTACGGACTTAACCTCACAGTATGGAAACTTGTGGCCGAGATTGGAAGATCAAACAAGAGACGAAGGCCAAAAAATAAATTGGCAAAAAGTGCAAAGGGAAGCTTTGGGTTAATCAGCCACTAAATATTTGCCACTTGGCACTATCCGGTGATTCAGGCTGTTCCGTCTCTCTCTCCTCAGTTACCGTCACTCCTTCTTAGCCTCAAATAAAAATTAGGGAATTTTTTTTTTGGGGAAAAAAAAAACCCAAGTAATTATAGTGGCTGAGATTGCTCCTTAGTTTCCCAAACTTTGGCTTCTGGAGTTTTAGGTCTCACAAGAAAACTCTTTCAGTCCCTGCTTCCTTTCTCTTCAACTTCTTCATTTATCTAGACGATTTAAACAAATTGTTTTTTTTTGTAAACTGTTTTCAATTCAGATCCACCATTGCCGGTAATCATGATTCCTCTGGCAAGTGGCCGGTGAATTCCGTTCATGCACCCTATCGACGCAGCCGGCCTTCTAGTACATCATGGCTTTCCCGAAAGGTACTTTCCACATATTTCTGTTGTAGCTTTTACTTACAGCTTTCTGTTTGGTTGCCGAGAATATGTACTAAAATAGCAAAATGATGGAAATTTAAGTTTCACTATCTTACTTCCCTCTAAATAATTTTTTCACTTTATTGGAAAAAAAAGGAAATAAAAAAGTCAATATGAGATTTGAATTAAGTTTCTTTGTTCTTGTCATAGTAGTATACTTCTCAGGCAACCACAGAGAGAGTTGAAAGTTTTATGCTATTACTTAAGCTAATTATGTTGATGTATTATTGAGAGGTGGATGAACTGTGGTAGAGATAGTTCTTAATTACTGATTGAAGTTTCTGTCTCTCTGTTTGTTTGCCTTTTTTTTTTTTTTTTTTTTTTGCATTTCAAAGGTTTTGGCATCAACGGGTTCGTTTTGGTGAGGATTCTGAATAAAGGAATTTTCTTTTAAGAGAAGCGTCTCTGTCTCTGTCTCTCTCTCTGTTCTGGTGGATTCTTAATATTTCACAATGAACTTCTTATCATTTATTTATTTATTGGTCATTTATTTTACTCCTTAAGCACTTATATAACAACACCTTATGTTATATCTTCAGTGAGTGTGAATTGGAATGCTTATTGTGCTGAAACGAAAAAGAGACGGATCTCTATCGATTGCTGTTGCTTTTTTCTCTTTTGCAGTAGTGTCGCCTTATCAGGTTCTGTCACCCATTATTATAACAACGGCTTTGTCATTTGATACTGCAAGAAGGAATGAAGGGAGGGTTTTGTTTTACCCACTGCTTGTTAGAGAGGATTTGAAGCAGCGCTAGCTGCCCAGCTTTGGTTATGGACATCTACTCCTCTGGGGAAGACTTGGTTTTTAAGGTCACATTAAGTAAAAAACCTTTGATTACTTTTTTATTTTCTGTCCCTCTCTTCTTTTTCTTATTCTTCTTTTATTCATTATTTGTTTGGTGACATGAAATAGCTGATTAAGGATTGAATATATGAATTCTGAATTTTGCTTGATGGTAGACAAGGAAGCCCTATACAATTACGAAGCAACGTGAACGATGGACAGAGGAGGAGCATAATAGGTTTCTAGAAGCACTGAAGCTATATGGCCGTGCTTGGCAACGCATAGAAGGTTAAATTTTTCTGATGCCTTTTAACTTTTCCTTGTTTATTTGTGAAGCCATGTTCTTGAAGTTCCCCAATTTTATTCAATTTATTGTAATTTATGGTTTAATTTTTCCGTTAAACAGTTGAATTCGTTGGATGTACCTATTAGGAATCACATGAAATGCTATTATTCAGTATTTTTCACTTAATTGGAGATCTGTCTCTTCTCTTCTTTCTATGTTTTACATGGTGCCGTGCAGAGCATATAGGGACAAAGACAGCTGTGCAGATCAGAAGTCATGCTCAAAAGTTCTTTTCCAAGGTCAATTCATAACTTATTGCCTCACTCATTACATCAGATATATCTCTGCTTGTTACTGCTATATTGTAGCTCCAACTGCATCACGAGACAATGTGGATCAATGCAACTTGTATTTATTGTATTTAAATGGAAATCTTTCTGATTACTTGCTTTTCATATAACCAGACTGTGTAAGTCTGTTGATGTGCATTCTCTTCTTGTGCTGTTATTGGTCTCCAAACTATACATGTTAATTATTTAGATCTTGTCTATGCACAGTTAGTTTTTCCGCTGACTTAGTCAAGATTATGTACCTAACCAGACACTAATAATTTTACCATTAGATAATAGTGTGAGAAGCCAGGGAAAGATTAATAACGAATATTGAGTCCAAAGGAGTTGAATCCTTTATCAGCTGATTTTACCTTGTCTCCTTGAGGCCTCGCTTAGTCCGTGAAGAGAATGCTAGAATGCATTGGTTGTGTGACTAGCCAAGGGCCCTCCAGTGCTCAAGCTAGTGTTTTGTTTGAGAGAAGGAAAGAGAAATCTGATATAATCTGGATTTTTCTGAATGAATAGTGCCAGTTGGATCAGACACTATTTATAAGCAGTTACTCGGGCTAGTCCTCCCTTTTCTGAGCAGGATGCAGCCAATGATCAAATTCAATTACCTTGTTGAATGGAGTTTGTAATTAAAGTTGCCTTCATCAAATTTTCAAATTAAAATAAGAGTTGCGTACATTTATGTCTACCAGGGGCATGTTCACTTTGGAAGTTTCAGTTTCTATTTTTCAGAAGATTGCAAGATTTCTCTGTGTTCTTTTCTTTTTGTCGGCAGTAGTTACGGAGTATTTACAAATACTAACAAATGAGTCTAAAGTTTAAGTTGCCATGTCAATAGAGAGGGATGATGCAATCCAGCCGTGGTATTATCTCTATTCTTTCTAGTGAAAGCTTGCTTAATACATATGACTACATTTGAGTCACTGTAGTGTTATTGGGAGCTCCATCTTAGTTGCCATGCTCTTGATTGCTCAAGTTTCTGTGGAACACAACAAATTAACTGTCGCTTAGTTTAGAGCGGGCTTGCCTTTGAATATATTTAGTGAAGCAATATTAGCTGCAGTGATTAAGTTAAAAATATTTTCTTAGAGATTTGGAAATATATCTGTGTCTGTTTTAATATGAGGTGTGATGTAAATTATTTCCCGCAGAGAGAGAAGGTTGTTTGTAATTTTACAGATGCAGCCTAACTGAGAGAGCTGGTGAATTCCTGGAAAGAAAGGAAAAATATAATAAAAGGTTTCTCATACTCAGAAGCTTAATAGTTGAAAAAGATTAGAGTCCTAAAGCTTTTCAAATGAAATATCTCTTCATGCACCTTTTTCATGTGAACTTGGACAATTTCATGTTGAAATTTCTCCTCTTCTCATCTTTCTCATATTCATAACGTATGGTAGGAAAGGGGGGCTGTTTTGTTTTACTGACATTATGCAATATGAAATAACTGAAGTTGCATGCTGTTTAAATTTAGTTTTCACCAAATTTATGAGATGCCCAAGTCTTGTGGTTGATATATCACATCGTTATATATAAATGACAAGTTATAATAGAGATATCATCAGAGGATTTATTTGAGGCTACTTCATAATTCTAAGGCTTTGTTTGAGATTGAGATTAGACAGCTGTACCTTAAAGTTATAGCACTAAAGTATTTGGTAAACGTTAACTGTTATAACTTGAAAATTACGTTGATTTGATTTTACACCTATATGATGAAAAATCTATTATTTCTTTACTAATTTGATCAAAATTATTATTTAAAAATTATATTTATTTCATACTATTAATTTTTATTTCATAGCTATAGCTTTTTTTCTACAATAACTGTGGCTTAAAAGTTACAGCACCTCAATGCCAAACAAGGCCTAAATTTGAGAAGAAAATTGCCTGATATGTATATTTTTGAAATAGACAAGAAAATTTCTTGACTGTATAGAATACTCTGATGACGACTACACTGCTTGTTTTTTCTCATTTTCTTTTCCATAGCTTTTTTGGAGGCAAGAGAATTTGCATGGACATTATTTGGTTGTTCATATTTCAATTAATAAAAGAATCTAAGGATATTTACCTTCTAATCTCTGTCTAAATATTTTAGTTATGCCTGTAAGTTACTAGCAGTGGATGGTTGGACTGCTTCTCTTTAACAGCGTTTTAAAAATTCAATTTTAATTTAGAATTTTGAAATTACTTTGCTTGCAGTTGGAGAAGGAGGCTCTTTCTAAAGGAGTTCCTATAGGTCAAGCAATTGACATAGACATTCCACCTCCACGGCCTAAAAGGAAACCACGCAATCCTTATCCTCGAAAGACCTGCACAAACGCTCCTATGTCACAGATAGGAGCAAAGGATGGGAAAGTTCTAAGTTCAGTTTCTTCTTTGCATTGCAATCAAGTGCTCGACTTGGAGAAAGAACCAATTTGTGATGTGAGTTATATTTTCTTCTCTCATTAAAACTATTCTTCTTTTAATCCCAATTTTTTCCCTTTGTAATAAATTTATTTGACATATTTAATAGAGGCCTAATGGTGATGAGAAGCCAACTTACACTATAGAAAATCAGGAGGACAACTGCTCGGAAGTGTTTATACTGCACCAAGAAGCTCACTGTTCCTCTGTTTCTTCTGTGAATAAAAACTCCCTGCCAACACTAGCGGGGCTCAGAGACTCTTGCACTCTCAGGGAATTTGTTCCATCACTGAAAGAAGTGGTAAATCAGGACGAAACACATGAATCTCATGTCACTGTTGAACTTAAAGGAAATGAGAAGTTTGATAAACCTGATGCCAAACTCACACTTCAGGATAATGGCTCAAGTAAACCCTCAAAGTTGGAGAACCTGTGCCCTTCACATGAGAAGTCAGTTCATGGTGAAAAACGAGTTGATGTGGCTGATGCATTGCCAACAGCTAATGTGCAAGCTTTGCCGAATTATCCAAGGCATGTAAATGTGCACATTCTAGATGGGAGCCTGGGAACAGGTACTCAAAGTCCATCAGATATGCCTATCCAGGAGTCCATATTTCATCCTACAGGAGAAGTTCATGGAAATCCTAATCTGTTCACAAATCTAGCTGCGTCTGCTGCTGCTGAAAATGAGAGTAATGTACCAAAATCTACTCATCAATCATTTCCAACATTCCATCCTCCCTTCACCCAATTTCGGCATAATCAAGATGACTATCGATCATTTCTACACATCTCATCCACATTTTCAAGTCTTATAGTGTCTACTTTGTTACAAAACCCTGCAGCCCATGCTGTAGCAAGCTTTGCTGCTACATTTTGGCCCTATACAAATATGGAAACTTCAGCTGATTCTCCTACATGTGCACAGGGAGGTTTCACATCTAGACAAATGAGTTCCCCACCAAGTACGGCAGCTATTGCTGCAGCCACTGTAGCAGCTGCCACTGCATGGTGGACAGCACATGGACTGCTTCCCTTGTGTGCCCCACTTCATGCTCCTTTTACCTGCCCTCCTGCTTGTGCAGGTGCAGTTTCATCAATGGATACTGCTCAAGTTCCAACAGCCAAGACAGACAAAAATGAGAATGCTCCTCCAAATCCTGTCTTAAAGGATCATCAACCGGACCTTGAATATTCTGAAGCTTTGCAAGCTCAAAATTCAGCCTCTAAATTACCCACTGCGTCAACATCAGATTCTGAGGAGAGTGCAAGTGCGAAGCTTAAAACTGAACTGAAGGCTACTAATCATGAGAAGAATGCTGAAGAAAATGAGCTTCATGATTTAAACAAAACAAAGAACAGAAAGCAGGTAGATCGGTCATCATGCGGTTCCAATACACCTTCTAGCAGTGAAGTTGAAACTGATGCATTGGAAAAGCAAGAGAAAGGCAAAGAAGAGTCTATAGAAATTGATCCGAATCTTCCTGCCACCGATGCTGGTAACCGTCGTGGCAGAAGCAGTGCTAACATAACCGATTCCTGGAAGGAAGTTTCTGAAGAGGTAATTGCAAAGTTCATTTTTGTGATCTTGTCATTTGTTGTTACAGTCGAATAAAAATGGATTTTAAACTATAATGTTTCAACAGTCACTGCTTGTCTTCTTATAGTTATTTATGCATGTCAGGGGCGACTGGCTTTTCAGGCTCTCTTCTCTAGAGAGGTGTTGCCTCAAAGCTTTTCACCTCCACATGATCTGAAGGACAACATGCAGCAGGACAATGTAGAGGATGAGCAAAACGCCAATAAGAAAGATGAAGATAAATCACTTTTGGATCTCAACAGCAAGACATGGGGTTCTTGTTTCGGCCATCAAGAGGTGGAGAAAAGCACGTTTCCCAGAGGCGAGAAAAATGGGGAGGAGGGGCTGCTGACAATCGGGCTTGGATATGGTAAACTGAAGGCCCGTCGAACTGGTTTTAAACCTTACAAAAGGTGTTCTGTGGAGGCCAAAGAAAACAGATTACTTAACGCCGGCAACCAAGCCGAAGAGAAATGCCCCAAGAGGATACGCGTGGAAGGAGAGGCGACAACTTGACATTGGATATTGCATGCAGTTGAGCAAGGGAAACCTTTGTTAATTTGCATGGATATCGAATTTGCCCACCTATTTCGTTATGTTTATTATCTGGTCTATTTCACGAGACTTCTTCGTGTAGTTGTTTGTTGTACTATATTATACGTCGACATTGACTTATTTGCTTTCCCGAACTTATGCGACTGCATTTAATTTCCATTTTCAATGGACGACTTAAAAGTCATCAATTATTGAATAGGCCATGATCTGGTTTCTTTACGCAGAAAGTACCGTCTTCTACATTTATCATTGTCGTCTTTTTTTTTTTTTTTTTCCTCCAGTCCTCCCTCTCTTTTTCCTAATTATTTTTAAACATTTTATATCTGTCCACTGAAGTTATGGTACGAATAGTTGAATCGAACCCCAAATCACAAGTGTAGATTCTAACAAAAATTGTGCCGTGGCGTACGTGGCTGCACTATTTGAGATGTTCATCGGTGGCTACTCTGATGCCAATTGCTAAAGAAAGGAATTCTTACTAAGCATGCTCCACCTGTCATTGAAGTTGCTGCCATCGAGAACCATTCCCTATTTCATTAGGCCACACGAATGCGTGCTAGCTAGATATAGGCTCGACCCAAAATACAAAACGTTATTTTTCACTTGCTGAAGAAAAAAGGCGCTTTACAAGTTACATCTCTATTATTTACAGTCTGACGGAAATTAATATCGTACGATAATGAGTTACCTTGCTCAATACCGCCAGCAGTCGGTTATATACTTGCCTATATACATTATCTTTCTATCGGAAAGTATTTGCTTTCTGCATCAATTCTGTTAACTTGTATCCATTTCAAAAAACAAGCTTAAATCTCTGTTGCATGATCATGATTTCCAGGCCGTATGGGCCGGTAGACAATCCAAAAGAGCTGGACTTGTAGACATAGCTTTGCAACCAATCATGTTTACTTGGGAGCAGAATCTGAGGATAGCTTAGAAGAGGGTTGAAATATTAGAAAGTTCGACTGATGAGACTGCAAATTATTAATATAGCTCTGAATTCGCTTTTTATCAGACGGACTTAGCGAAAATGGAGGGTACAACGACAGAGATGCCGCTTCTCCCACGATAAATGAAAGCAGAAGCATTGCTTTGGAGTACAATGCTGAAGCAGTAGCCTTATTCTCCATGTACTCCTCAACCTAGGAAGATGCGGGATCCATTTAGGCAAGAATAATCCATGGATACAGATTACCAGGATTTAAGATGAGATTTAACAGCAGATACTAGAAGTTCACTTACAGCACCGATTTTCCCAACTGAAAGTGCCTTTTGATAAATGATTTCCATAGCATCAGGCATCTCAGCAGCTGCTGCAATATATTTGAGAGCTAACTTTGAGTAAAATGCAAAACATGTTTAGCAAAGGAAGAGCAGCATTATTATGGAACATCAATGAACAGCCTACCATCAGTATCTCGAATATTATATGATAATTTCTCTGAACGATCAAAGGCAAGAATAAATCCTTGCTCTGCCCACGTAGAAACGGAGGAAGGCCTGCTAAAATCTACATTATCACCTTGAACAGGTGTATGCTCATGAGCTGAACTGGGGACAGGTAATTCACCATGTGACGTGGAGGTCAGCCAGGAGCCACAAATTTGAAGAGCCTTCTTCCATATAGCCAAAACAACCAGTTCAACTGAAAATGATTCTAAAAAGAGTCCAGCATCATACTGCATACAGCAGCAACCACAACTTTTGAGTAAAAGCTAGAGCATCCATGCTGCATTTATGCATCGAACAGCTTAGAAAGAAACAACATTGAGGCCATCCTAATTTTGTCTGGTTTGGACAATACAGATTTATTGGTAACTCTATATCCCTTTTTACTATCAGGCGATATCAAAGTGACCTGAATACATCTCTCCAGAAAACTGCCCTTCAACAATCACACCATCTCCTCGCTAGATAAAAGTCAGTTATGTTATTCAATCACATTGTATGTATGCCACCAGCTACTACTCACTGAGAAATGAAAGTATACAGAATACTCTATAGAAGAGTAAATAGCAATAGCATGGTTTCGATATGTAAGCCTCTGCAATAAGTCTACTACAGAACTTAACTAAAATCTTGTTGTATATGAATAATATAGAAATGTTTTTTTTTTTTTTCCTTTTATTTCTTATGCACAAAAACATGAACCCAGAATTAAATAACAGACAGACGGCAAAGGACATCTTAGTCTACAGTTTAGTTATACCCCAAACCTCAATATTTCCTTAAATTGTTAAGAAACAAGAATCAAATGTAGGGGAAGAAAAAAAAGAGGAAAAGGGTTCACCTTTGCTTCTGCTAGTTCCGTAAGAGCAAGGACACACTGATGTAACAATTGAAGCCTAATGGATGGATGTAATACTGTCAGTCCTTGCACTTCTTTTAATATACATAATCTGTCTGATGTTTCTAGTGGAGCTGGTACATGAAATAGTGAATTGTCTGCGCCACTAGCAGAATCAGAATGCATATCCTTTTTTTGCATAGTAATTGCTGAATGGTCATTCTTCTTCGAAGGGCAGATAGAAACTTTGGTCATGGAATTATCTTGCAGGGAAGCATCAAGGTAGTAAGAAAAACCATCCATTGAAGCAAAATGAGAATTGATAAGAACATATTCTTTCTCAATGGACTCCATTAAATCTGCAAAACTTGATGCGTAAGACAAAAAGATTAATCTCAAAGCAATTGGGCTTCAATGAGAACATCCCAAACTAAAAAACAAACCTTTAAGCTGATCAGATGAGCATTGACCACTAACAGATTTTTTCGTCCTGTCATATGCAATATTTGGTATGAACTCATGAAGATCCCTAGTGCTCAATGAATTGCCTTGATCTCCAGTATTCAATATCACTTTGTCAGATGCAGAAGAACATGCTGATTTTGGATTTTTGCTAGATGAGTTAGTCGGGTGCTCAGAAAGTAATGAATGCCTATCCTCAGGAGTAGAAGAATTCAAGAGCTCCGCCGCTGGTTTTGTTTCTGGATCTACAGAATCCTGCTCAGGGTGCACTGTCTGCCTATAGATGGTAACATTATAAATCATTATAATCAGGTTAAACAGTCTTATCTGTAGAATGATCAAACAGAAAGGCTGCAAAGGATATAGATTCTGAAATACCTAAGATACAGCATCACAAAATACCAAACTTTAAAATGTTACCTCAGCTCCCCAAGGAACCTGTGATTAAAGAACTCCTTGAATGTTATTCTCTCAACTGCCAATCAAAAGCAATCAAAGTTAAAATCTAAAACGAAGTTTTTTTAAAAAATAATTGTAATAAATTGTTCTAAATCCATAGTTGATGGATAATACTGATTCTCACAGTTAATCTATAAAGAGTAGCGTACTATTACTCCACACAGACTCAACAGAAAGCAGTACCTGGATTTTGGCGTAAAAGGCATCTGCAGAGATCCACACAATCAGGATGTAGTTCTTCTATAGCACCTGGCGGAAATCGCAGCTCAGTGGATGTCAAAATATTCTGAAAGAGCTGTGAAAACAAGAGGACAATATTTTATTACCCATCAAATAAGCAAAAAGCAGCTGCAAAATTGAGAATAATCATAATTTCAACCATCCTTTTTTTAATTTTAAACTTTGATAATGCATAGAAAACAATAGAGTTTATCTTCTCAAAACCTGCAACTGATTACTGCCATCAAAAGGTGGCTTCCCGGTCACCAGTTGAAACAGGATTGCTCCAACACTCCATAAGTCAGCCTGCTTACACCATAATCCTCATTAAAAAAATTCATAATAATAACACTGCTAAAAATTGTTTAAGAAAGAACGTGGATGTAAAATTGATAACCTTTGCATCATACTTATGGTTCTGAATAATCTCGGGGGCCATGTATAATGGTGAACCACATAGAGTATCGGCTAGATCTTGGGGTGTCAGGGACCTAGCATACGAATAAATCCAGGAAATGGCCACATGCAAAGATAATTGTGATTTGAATATAAAAAAATAGTAAAAAAGATGAAGAAAAAGAAGAATTACCTTGCAAAACCAAAATCCCCTATCTTCAATACTGGGGTCACTTCATTAGTTGACACAAGTAAGTTCTGGCAAGCATTAGCAGAAACAATCATGAAGACATAACATATAGAATAAATGTCTGATTTATTATTGGAAACGAGTATAAAAGAGATTCTAGTTGACCACTACATAAAGTTCATGTAAGAATAAATCTTTTCTTCCCTGAAAAGGAGAATTAAAACACCACAAAATTTTCCAGGTTTGCATAATATACTCAAAGTTTGACCGTAAAGTATAGCATAAATACACTCAATAGAGAACCTAACCATGAACATCTAAAAGAGAGCAAGACGCATACCTGTGGTTTCAAATCCCTGTGAATAAGATGCTTTTCTTGGAGTACTTGCAGTCCAGCAGCTGTAAAAATAATCACAAAATTAAACAAACAGAAACAGTTTGTTTCCACAAGCGCGAGGGCAAAAAAGGGGGGGGGGGGGAGGGAGAGGACGCTTGACATAACCGATTGAAGCCAAAAAACCAAATAAAGTTAAATGTAAGGTTCACCTGATACCCAATTGGCCAAGCATCTCAAAAAACTCATTTAACAGTAATTAAGCATTTAACAAGCACACACCTGAAGCGTATAGAATTTGCCAAAATTGCCTATCTTTAATAAGAGGAAATTTGATTAAGATTTAAATAACAAAAAAGTAAAAATAAATATACCTAATTGTCTCATAAAATGCCTAGCAACAGCCTCTGATACTTTGCCGTGTTTGTGAATATAAGCGGCAAGATCACCTCCATCACAATATTCCAAAACCAAATAAATTTTCTCTTTAGTCTGCCACAAACATAATTATAACACATACATTATCATCAATTTCAAACAACGTTGTAAGAAAAGACAAAACGAAAAATACAAGTGGGTAATTTGTGAACAGACCTCGATAGCTTCAAAGAAACGAATAATGTTTGGGTGACTGATGGTGCTGAGAATGGAGATTTCTTTGAGTAAATTATCGCTGACTTTAGGACTAAGCAACTTTTTGTCAATCTCTTTCACTGCTACTTCAATACCCAACTGACGATGCCTGGCTCTCCACACCACCGCGAACGAACCCGACCCGATTCTCGGCCCCACTATGTATTCTCCTATCAAGCGGGTTCGGTTTGGCTCCATCACCCAAAACAAACCTCCACAGCAACGACTGCTCTACTGCTGGCTTGTTTCTGGTTTTTTCCTATTTTCTTTTTTCTTTCAGTTGTAAAATATCATGCTGTTCTTGTCGTCTTATAATGTGTTGTTGTTTCGCGTCGAGAAATCATGACAATATATGTGTTGTTTGTTGGTTCTTATGTTTTAGAGGGTGTTAAAAAAAAAAAAAGTTTGTTGCGTGTGTGTGTGGAAACGACGCCGATGGATGATGGTAAGCAGGAGCAGAGATAGACAGAGTGTAAAGAATCAGTTTTTCGGAGACTAACGAGTGGATTTAAGTCTTGACTTGTAGCTTCGATCAGCTGACTTTTCTTCTTTTTTTATTTTTTTATTTTTTATTTTTACTGTGCTTACAATTACCTTTTTAATGTTGTTTAATTTTGCGGTGCGTCTAATAAATTAAAATTAAAATGAATTAAAATCTGAATAGACAGTAATAAAAATAAGTTAGAATAGAGATAAGAAATTATAATTAGAATAAATTATTTATTTAAATTATAAAAATTAAAATTAAAATAAATTAAATTATATTAATGTGTTTATTTTATCTTAAAATCGGAATCGAAATAAGTTAAATTATAATAAATTACTAAAAAATACTTAATGAATTATTATAATAATTGATATTTTATATTTTAATTATAGTGATTATTTATTAAAATATTATTATTATTAATTATTATTAATTATTATTAATATATTAAATATTGTGATTATTTATCCAAAAACTATAATTACTAATATATTTTTATAGATAATGTATTAATATATTAATTAATAATAATCATATTAATTAATTAATAATAATCATATTAATTAATTGTAATAATTATAATAACAATTATTATACTAGTATATTAATTAATTAAATAATTAAAATAACAAAATATATTAATTATTGTAATTATTTATTTAGAAACTATAATTATTAATATATTTTTGTTAATAAGGTATTAATATATTAATTCATAATTATTATATTTATATTAATTAATTAATTATAATATATAAATTAATTATAATAATTATTAATAAAAATAAAAATATATGAATTAATTATAATATTATATGAATGATTATTACGATAATATATTAATTAATTAATTATAATAATAATAACATCGTAATTATTGATATGAATTAATTATAATGATTATTAATAACAATAAAAAATATAAGAATTAATTATAATAGTTATATCAATGATTATTATGATAATAAATAAATAAATTATAATAGCATCTTAATTATTGTGATTATTTATTTAAAAACTATAATTGTTAATATATTTTTATTAATATATTAATTAATCATAATTATATTAATTAATAATAATAATGTATGAATTAATTATAATAATTATATTACTAATTATTATAATAATATAATAATTAATTTTATTATATTATTATTATTAATTATTGTGATTATGTATTCAAAAACTATATTTATGAATATATTCTTGTTAATAATGTATTAATATATTAATTAATAGTAATAATTATATTTATTAATAATAATATATTTATTAATTAATTGTGATAATAATAAAAATATATTAATTATTGTGATTATTTATTCAAACACTATAATTATAAATATATTCTTGTTAATAATGTATTAATATTTAATAATAGTAATAATTATATTTATTAATTAAAATAATATATAAAATAAATATAATAATTATGTTAATTATTATTATTATTATTTTATAATATTATATTAATGAATTATAATTATAAAAATATATTAATTTAAAGGATGATATTTTTAGAATATTAAAATATCATTATGGTCAAAATAAAAAATTTAAGGAATGAGATATTAATTCCTACCTCTTTATCGGAATCAATTTCCCATTGTCTATTTCCAAATAGTGGTGGACCTCACTATTTTGATTCTGATTCATGTTCAATTTTTATGAAGTAAATGCCATTAATCATTTTGAATCTGAATTTTGATTCCCCAATCCAAAAAATAAACACATTGTTAACCACATCGAATAGCTCCGAGATAATCCAACTCGTTTGAAGTCGTGAACAATTGTTGATGCAAGGTTGTTCGATTAATTCGTTGATATTTTAAATTCTATTTATGTCCTTTTATTTTTATAATTCTTCAGATAATGATAGAGTTTTTATTTTATTTTTAAATATATCCTCAATTCAAATATAATTCTTTTTTCAATTATAATTAAACACTTACTTTATAAAATGATTGAATTATCTATTTATTTAACAAATTGAAATCATTAGGGGGTTAAGATATTATTACTACTTCACTTTATTCTAAAATATGTTGTGGTTTGTTTTGATTGATTGGAAAAAAAAATTATATCAATATATTATAACATCATCACTAACAGTAAAAAGTTACAAAATGGATATAGTAACAATTAATAATATTTTAATAATTTCATAATCTATTTCTTTCACAATTATTTTTTTATTAAATCAAATAATTCAACTATTTCACATTCTCTATCACCCAAATAAAAATCAATTTCGTAAACAATCTTTTTCAATATAATTTTAATGCTCTATGTTATAAGCTTATTGTTTTACATATATATGTATATTATATGTATGTATGCATGCTTGTTTGTGTTATATATTTAGAGAGAGAGAGAGAGAAAAACCGACATTCACATAAATATTTACAATAAATTTATAAATTAACTTGGGTAATGAAAGTATTTTGTCCACCCTTATATATAATAATGTTAATTTTGTACTAGGTTTTCAACCCAATATACACAACGCATGCATTCCATTATGAACAGAATTATATATAAAAGTCATATAAAAATAATAAATCGTTCATTCTTTCACGGTATTGTTATAAGTTATGTAGGTACGGTGGTTATCACATTCCTACCAAACTCTTAGCCAACAAAACCGAGTGGATTTCCAAATAATGTATGTATATATTTTTCTTTCTTAAGCTTATTTGATTATGATAATTGAATTTCTCAAAGAAGTCTTGTAATCTACTACCAAGAAACTAACTTCTAAAATTTCTTGTATTGTGTTAAAAGCAAAATGAAGTAAGACAACACGACATTCAATTTTGAGTCTTTCTGAAATGGAATAACACGTTAGAAATTATCTGAACAACCCCCCATTTTTCGATTATCCGTATTTATTTTCAAATATACCCTTAATTCATTTGCTATAAGCTCACCTTCTCGTGCTCGTGAAGTCTTCCAAAATGTCTCACTTGGATGCTAAAGTCGTTTCCTTTGATTGAAATTGTTCATGTTCGCTTAATTTTTAAAAGCAATGATTCATTAAATAAATAAATAAAATCAGTAAAAATTGAAAAAAATAAAACTATAGAAGATATTAGAAATCTCGCAGGAGTATTGGTAAGTCGTTTGGATTTCTAGTGTCAGTGTTGACTTGGCAAGGAAAAAAATGAAGAAAAAGTGTGCTCGTCTTCAATTTTAGCCCTAAATTTTTTATTGCTACGATGAGTTTTTGGTAAGGGAGAGAATGAAGGAAAGTGGGGGAGAACGATAAAGGAGAGAGAAAAGAAAGGAGAAATTTTAACAAGTTATAGTCTGTAGGTATTTTAGATATTTCTAGTTAAAATGAGAAAAAAAAAATGGATAATGAGATGTGTTGAGTGAATATCACTGCTGATTAAAATGCCAAGATCTACCAGGCCACATTGGACCACAAATATAGACGAGAACATCATGACCCTCTTCAATGGGCTCTACTCTCTAGTGGGTGATAGGCCATAAGATCTAGCCCACTCAGTTCCGAGCAGTTTAAATATGATCCAAAATTTTCTTGGGTCCATTCTCCATAATCATACGCTTTCCGGCAAAAACAAATCTTTTTAAAGTCAAAATGGTTTCAAAATCGTAGCACGTAACAAGCAAAATTTGGCATTCCAACACAAAAGATTTGAACAAAACCGAGAAAGGTCCCCAAAATTTTGCACCAAAATCCAGAATTTATATACACCAATTGTTTTTTTCAATCGCCGTATTAGTACAGAAGTTGTCATTTGTTAATCCAAAAAGCTTGCAAGATACCAACAGTGCGTGGCTCTCGGGAAAAATTGGAGGTTGAAAATTGTTTACATCTGAGTCCCTCATCGTTTATGTATACATGTTCTCAATCTCAAATAAGTCTCTCTCTCTCTCTCTCTCTCGATGTATCAAATCGGTTCCCAATCCTTGTTTAATTGACTAAAATTACCTTTTCTAAATTTTAATAATGATCACTAACTATCATTCATTATATTAGGGACCTATTTGATAGAAATGGAAAGCTAGGGGAAACAGATGTTACTATTTCAGTTTGTATATTATATATTGTAAAGAAGCTTTCTTAAGATCTGACATTCCGTAATTCTCAAACTACATACACGAAAATAAAAAAATGTAGATGCTACATTATCGATGCTCGAAACCCACGTACATATTAGATAATTGTTATCATAAAAAAGCGAGAAAATGGCAAATGGGATTATTTATATTGAGAAAAATGATATTATAGGCCTCAAATTGAACTGAATCGAAGTGCTAAATACATGGACCACGCTCCGATAAAGCGCACACAATTCCACACTGTGCGATGCGAACGAGCTGTAACCCATTCCAGAGACCAATCGTCGCTTCTTCTCCAACTTCAATAACCTTCAGATCTTGCCACGTTTCCATCTTGGTGTACTCAATTGCGACTTGGCAGGAGCATGATAGCCACACTGAAACAAACAAAATGGCCATGGGATGACTCTTCAACGTATCCTATTACTACTTCATGAACACTTTCTTCATCTTCTTCTTTTAAGACCTATCCTTCAAATATTCTCTCAACTTTGCAGCGAAAGTCAAGATTTTGACAAGCAATGTTACTACTGCAGTTAACTTTCTTTATTCTCGTTGCACTTGTTCACCAATCAGCCATGTCTAATTCTCTTCTGTGCAACGAGACATGTGGTAACTTCCACAGCATCCCATTTCCATTTCACCTGAACAATTCTTGTGCCTCAGTTTCTATCAGCGCTTTTCGTCTCTCTTGCTTGAATTCAACTACCCTTTACCTCGAACTCGACACTCTCAGTTACCGAGTTCTTGAATTCTTCTCGGATGGACTACTAGTTGATTTTCCAGGCATCACTTCTTGTCGTCAATACAATGATCTGAATGCCTTTGGCTTTGCCAAAACCAGCTACTTTGGTCTCTCAGCTGATAATGTCATAGGCTTATACGATTGTGAGGATTCTTCTTTGTGTAAAGCCGGCTGTGAAACAAACAACTTGCCAGGCTGTGATGGCAACAGCCGTGGTTCACCCGCATGCTGCTATCCACTTTCTGATCGCAGTATATGGCATTTTGGTGAGGGGTTCTCGGTTTTTTCAAAGTTTGGATGCAGGGGATTTTCATCTTGGGTTGTTTCACGTGGAAGCAATACTGGCAAGCGTGGTGTTAAATTGGAATGGGCCGTTCCTAGAAATATATCATCCAACCAAATTTGTGCTAGCAATGCTAACATTGTTAATGCTACTACAGTTGAAGCAGGTGTGAGGTGCTTGTGTCAGGATGGTTTTGTTGGTGATGGATTTGCCAATGGGACTGGATGCGTAAAATGTACGTATTTCTTTCTTCTTCTTCTTCTTCTTCTTCTTTTTAATTCATACAAAATTTTGTTTTGACTATCATGATCTTGATCATTTTGTAGTTGACTTCGAGTGAGGCATCAAATGAATACTGTGTTGAGGCGAGTGGTATGCATAAAACATACAGATATCGGCTGAAATTAGTTAGTTGTGCGACTAATAAAATGCCCTTATTCACTGAATTAATGATCGATGCGTCTAATTTACACCGTCATTAAGGTAGCCTTTGCCCTTGCCATTATCTTTGAAGATAGAATTATCATGACAGAGGCAACAATTACGTAAACTATTATTAGAAAAATAAAGTTCATACATTTTTACTCGGGATTAATTTGATATTTACGCGGGTGGGACATTTTTCTTTAACATTGTTGGCGCTGCTGATTGCTATTGGGCTGATTTGTAATACAGTTATACTTTGTTTTATCGCACCTGCTTTTTAATTTTAAAATGATAACTTCTAATTTGTCGTTCGTATTGCATATGTTTTCGGTGATAGCATGCTTCAAGGATGGACGAGAAGTATATGGGAATGACTGCTTAACCAAAAGAAAAAATGATAAACAAGCTGTAATTGTAGCTGGTAAGTAAGCGTAAATGGGCCTCCCGTGATTTGAGTGATTACAAAATTTCTGTTTACGCACCATCCGTAAGAAAAAGAATCAAAGCTTCATTTCAATGCAACTTCATATATATAAATTGCAGGTGTTCTTGCTCCAGCCTTCATCATTGCCTCCTTACTAGCATTATTGTGTCTGCTGAAAAGGCCTGTTAAAGCGAGAGCATTTGACCGATATGACCAGACTCATTTTAATAGTACAGTCTCGTTCCGAAAATCTTGTAGGACTCGGTTGTTCGCTTACCATGAGCTAGAAGAAGCCACCAGAGGATTCAAGGATTGTCAAAAACTAGCAGATAGCAATAATGGTTCAATTTATGTCGGGGTCATAGGGGATGGTTCACGTGTTGCTGTACAGAAGGTACAATGTGAGAATGAAACAGACCTTATTCAAGTCTTATCCCAAGCTGAACTTCTATCAGCAATTCTGCACAGGAATTTGGCGCGTCTCCTTGGATGCTGTATTGATGCCGGATTTATCACCCCACTTGTAGTTTATGAGTATCCTGCAAATGGTACCCTGGAAGAACATTTGCTCAAAAGCATTGAACAGAAAGGTTGCCTTGATTGGTATAAGAGGCTAATCATTGCTGCTGAAACGGCTAGTGTTCTTGCATTCTTGCATTTTGAGATTTCTCCTCCGATTTTCCACCATGACCTCAAATCCTGTTACATCTTCCTAGACGAAGACTACTGTGTTAAAGTTGCAGGGTTTGGGTTACCAAGCACTAGCCTTGAAGTGGGGTCCAATTCATGCAACAATCAACAAGCCATGCGTCTCAACAAAACTGATGTTTATGACTTTGGCGTGTTACTTTTAGAGCTAATCACAGGCTGCAGACAAGCAGAGCAGTCAACGGCGACATTGCAAAAAATCAGAAGCGGGAAAATAGAAGAAATTGTGGATCCATCTCTTTATTTTCACGAGCAACCGAATTTTCGGAGGGAGCAAATAGAGATGGTAGCAGACATTGCAACAAGGTGTCTGTTATTTGGAAGGGACGGGAAAATCGGTATGGTTGATATAGCAAAAGAGCTGGTACATATTACAAAAGAGAGCATTGATGGAGGAAGTATGAGGGGACCTCCTGCATCTGTGTTGGAAGAAACATTTTCGAATTCAAGTCTTTTGCAGATGATATCGATGTCACCTGACTCTATTTATGTGCCTTGAATTGCGCTATACAGCAAAGGTGATCAGTCCCTTTCGCTTGCCGAGAACTTATTGCAGCCTGTGGGCGCATTATGTGTATTGTATGCAGCATTGTTGTACGTATAGAAAATGATGATGAATACTCGTCATTTCTTTTCCATTTTCTACCGAATATGATGACTAGGCAAATCTTGCTTTCAGATCCAAATGGACCACACAAGAGGCATGCTAGAGTTAGGTGCCACTCACAGCCCACCTATCATTAAAAAGATCAAATGCCAAAAAGTCATCCTTGTGCTTTTTATTTTCAAATATGGTAGTATTTTTTTTCCCAAAAAAAAAAAATACTCTTGTAATTTTTTATTAATATTTTCACATGTTCATTTTAGAGGTCGCAAATTCACTATCATCGCCGGCCGAGGGCATTGCCACTATTTTCATTCGTTAAAAAGTTAACAGAGCTATATACATCTGTCATCGAATTACATTATATAAAGTTGGAAATTTTGACTAGCTGAAGAGGGGTTCTGTGAAAGTGAAGGTTGACCAACCGGCAACCTTTCCTTGTATCTCTTGCTAGTTGCTACATTTCCGTGTCTTCAACAAGGTTCGTTTAGCCGTTTCTTTCATACCGGGTATCATCGTCTCAACTTTAGTCGTAAAATCATATAAAAGCACCCCCTTTGATGATTTTATATCATGTAAATGATTAAATTAATCATGCAAAAATATTAATAGAGTAAAGATGGCAATAGATCCATTGCTGTATCGCTTTATGAATCTACTCTCAACATTATACCTACAGTAAGTGTTATATGTTATGTTGGGGCAGAGATGAGTGAGGAGGCAGCGCATGGAGATGGAAGTGAATCTGTTGAAGCTCCACAGCGTTCGGTTCCTCGTCTGAACGAAAGGATCCTCTCTTCTATGTCGAGGAGATCAGTTGCTGCACATCCGTGGCATGATCTTGAAATTGGTAACATTTGATAATGAATTAATAGAACCACCCTCGCTAATTTTTTGTTTTATTTTATTTTGCATGTAACAATGGTGGGAAACTAATCAATTTCTTTCAATTTTGTATGCAGGTCCTGGAGCTCCCACCATCTTCAATGTTGTAAGTTATCAAATTCAATTTTTTTTCCCCCACAGACTTGAAAAGCAATATCAATAGTCTTAGGGTTAGAGTGATACAACTTTTTAATAAACAGAATTTGAAAATGAGGGTCTGATTTCTGCAATCTAATTTCAAGCATTAGGTGAATGTTGCTAATCCTAATTATTTCTTCATTTTTGTGTATAATAATAATAATAATATGTTTTAAGCTTCAACTGTTGATGTTGAGTACCTGCTTGCATGTTCAAGTGTTTGTTCAAATTATTCAGGTTGTTGAGATATCAAAGGGAAGCAAGGTCAAATATGAACTTGACAAGAAAACAGGATTGATTAAGGTATGAACAATTTGTTTTCTCTCTGTCTGATTGCTATTTCTTGCTTAATGGCTTTTTATTTTTCAGTTCTTCTTACTGTTCGAATGAATGCTCAGGTTGATCGAATTCTTTATTCGTCTGTGGTCTATCCTCATAACTATGGTTTTATCCCTCGCACATTATGTGAAGATAATGATCCGATGGATGTTTTGATTCTTATGCAGGTATGTAGATCAGTCAGTATCGTCAAAGGCAAACTCTTGTTAACTAATCATGTGGATATAGTCATAGAAATCATTACTTTCTCAAATATTGTACGGATTATAGAAATTTTGTTGCAACCTTTTCATTTGGTTTCCAAACTCTGCTTTTACTCTGTATGCTAGTTTCTCCCATTCACTGTCTCTGCTTTAAGGGAGTCTCATACGAAGATATTGGATAAATTCCACACGTCCCAGATTTATTTCTTAATTGTTGCTTCATTGAGATTCATGCTTAATATGAATCGAGATTTAACATTTAACTGGATTTGCACAGGAGCCAGTTCTTCCCGGATGTTTCCTGCGGGCCAAGGCTATTGGATTAATGCCCATGATTGATCAGGTGCTCCATAAAACTTTCAAAAAACTGAACCGTAGGTCCCTAAGATCTTCTTTTATTTGTTTTATGGATTAACCATTTTATCTTTTCTTCTTATTCAGGGAGAGAAAGATGATAAGATCATTGCAGTTTGTGCTGATGATCCAGAGTATAAGCACTACAATGACATCAAAGAGCTTCCCCCTCATCGCCTTTCTGAGATCCGTCGTTTCTTTGAAGATTGTATCCTTTTTAATCTTAAATCTAAAAGACTAACTGACAACTTTTGTTGAATTTAAATATTGTTTGAGGTTGGTCTGCAATGTGAAGAATATTGGTTTCTTAACACAATGCACAGACAAGAAAAATGAGAACAAGGAGGTAGCAGTTAATGAATTTTTGCCTTCATCTGCTGCTGTTGAAGCCATCCAGTACTCCATGTAAGCACAAAATCGAGTAACTCTTCGATGAATAAAAATATTTATGAAGAATATAGAAGACAGTCAGAAAGGGATAATTTTGAATGACGTTCTAAAGTATCACGTTTTCATTGATTGTTTCTCTGTCTGACTAAGTACCAATCACTATAAACAATCTTCCACATTTCTGAGGTGTTCCTTTTTGCTTATTGCAGGGATCTTTATGCTGAGTACATTCTGCACACCCTGAGGCGGTAGACACTTCCCTCCCCCCAGCCCCCAAAACCCCCTTCCCCACCCCCAGAAAAAAAAAAAAAAAAACAAAACAAAACAAAAACCCTTTGATCATAGAGGGAAATTCATCAATTTCAAGAAGTTATTTTCTCTATGTATTTTGAAGGTTATATAAACTAATGTTTCTAGATTTTGCTACTTTTGATAATAATTTGTGCTTAACTTTTGAACAATTTTAGGGAATGATATGGCAAATTAACATCTATCCTCCTGAAATTCTAGATTTTGAGCCGTCTAATGGACTAGAGGTTTCATTGTCGATCTTAAAAGATTCATAGCTCCCCTCTTTTGATCAGTGTACTTGGTACTTTATTTGTGTGTAAAAACTGAATTTGCACATCGTTACTGAGGAGAAACATTGATCGTGCACGTTAGTGATTAGGGCGGCTGTTCTACCTCTGCATCGTCATAGATTAAATTATTAGAAGGGCATTGGCTAATCTCATTAAAAAAATATACTTTTATTTATCGGTTTAGGACATCTAGAATTAAAACTACTGGGACTTTTAAGAACCTTAAACTAGCTAGCTACCTTTCTTTGAATGGTGCTTGAATTTGTCATGACATTGGCAAGGCAGCTTGAAGATAAGATAGAGGCTGCTTCCTCTGTAAATCTCCGCCACCCCACTCATCCATTCTACGAACAGGCCCGCTTTTTATGCTTGTTTCAATCTCGGTTGCCCCGATCAGCGGCATGCGTTTTCTTGGATCTGCTTTCGCTTTTACCCAAAGTAGACAATACGCGCCCAAAATTTCTTTAAATTAAATTCATGGAAGTGACAGAGAGAGCCTAAGTTAAAATATAATATAGAACATAAAACCAACACAGCGCACTCTGTCAACTCTCAATCCGCTCGGTGTCAATAATAGAGATTAATTATCAAATTAAATATAATTTTTCCCAAAAACATTGAGCTAAGCTTTTATAGATACACACACACACTCGATCAAGCGTTCTGAATTTAGTAATTTGGTTAAATAAGAGGAACAGGATCACCTCGAGACCACAAGAAGTAAACAAAATAAATGAAACTAGTGTTGTGCGTGTATTCTGCAAAACTAACGGTGGAGGTCAAGTGGGGAAGCTTCTTTCACTCAACGTCAGACACGAGGGCATTCCCTGGAACTGAAAGAATTGACCAACCCTTCTTCTCTCATTAACAACAACAATGCTAACTAAAATATTATTTACATAAACAGTAAGCGCAGAGTTAGGATCTTTTGCCTATTTATTATCTTCGATATCTCATCTCGTTTCACGTTCATTTCCGATTCAAGCAGTATATTCAAGGTAAGTCCGTTGTTCCAAATTCCTTGTGATATAACTCGGAGGTGCATATAGCAACATTTCCTTGTCTTTTCGCTTTGTTGCCAGATGAGTGAGGAAGCAGCAAATGTAAGCCGTCCAGCTCCAAAACTGAATGAGAGGATCCTCTCATCTTTGTCAAGGAGATCAGTGGCTGCACATCCTTGGCATGATCTTGAGATTGGTATATGAAAATGAAACGCTCTCAGGCATCCTTATATTGTATCCGCATAGTTAGATGAAGCGCAATAGAGAAGCTAATAAAATTGCTATGTTTTGCGTGCAGGGCCCGGAGCTCCGAACGTGTTCAACGTTGTGTGTCTTCAGTCATACATAATGTATTGTTAAACTGACGAATGCATTTGGAAGTATCTCATTGATGAATTGTTTGTTGAAATTGTTTCAGGTCGTTGAAATAACAAAGGGAAGTAAGGTCAAATATGAACTAGATAAGAAGACAGGACTGATTAAAGTACGGGGGGCCCTGTCCTGTTTCGAAATTTTCTTGCCTATCTCGCACGTTCTGACTCTGACAGTTACATTGCACACGATGTTCAGGTTGATCGGGTGTTATATTCGTCTGTGGTTTATCCTCACAACTATGGTTTCATCCCTCGCACACTGTGTGAAGATAATGATCCGCTGGATGTTCTAGTTCTCATGCAGGTATTTTTGGCCATTACGGGGCATTGATGCTCTTCTGAAATTTGATTGTTAAATCTGATTTGCTCTTTGTGGACATTAATTATGCTTAACAAATAATTTATTTATTTATTTATTTATTAATTATTATTATTATTATTTGTACAGGAGCCAGTCCTTCCAGGATGTTTCCTCAGGGCAAGGGCCATTGGACTGATGCCCATGATTGATCAGGTAATTCTGAAAATATCGAATATCGAATATCAAAATTTTGAAAGAACTCATATCATAAAAAGAGCTTGTTCATTTGACATATCTAATGACAACCAAATCAATATAATCCAGGGAGAGAAAGATGACAAGATCATTGCGGTGTGTGCCGATGATCCGGAGTACAAGCACTACACCGACATCAAAGAACTTCCCCCACATCGTCTTACTGAGATTCGCCGTTTCTTCGAAGACTGTATCCTTGTCAATCTCTATTAACAACTGTAGATCCATCTAGGATCACAAAGGAAAGAACAATAAACGGTTACTTAACACAATGCACAGACAAGAAAAATGAGAACAAGAAAGTTGCAGTTAACGAGTTTTTGCCTACGTCCACTGCCGTTGAAGCCATTCAGTACTCAATGTGTGTCCGTCTTAAATTATCTTAACCTTCGAAGTTTATTGGGCAATTCTATTCGTTGACGACAATTTTCAACCTACTGAATTATTTTTCATATTGGCAGGGACCTTTATGCCGAGTACATTATGCTTTCCCTGAGGCGATAGACGGAGGGGGAACGGACACCCGAGACTTAAATAAGTCATTTCATCAACGCTATTTATTATCGACAATGTTCGATGATGATGTAACCTCTATTTTTTGCACTTGCACTCTCTGTAAGTTTGAAATTTGTAGCTCCTTTCAAATCAGCCTGACGAACTACTTGGTTGTTAACCTCATTTCAAACTGTTCTCGCTAAACGTTCAAAAATTAAACGAAATGAGACATCCGTAATATTGCGTGATAGGAGTTCAAAGAGAGCCTCATATAAGTTACAGCTACTCGAACGATACCATTCATCGGTAGTCATCGTTCAATTGCCTGCAACCACAAAACCGAATAGTTTTTTTTGCTAGGTCTTGTTGAATTCATCCCGTCGCTGAATCAATAATTAGAGTGAATCCTCCCCTAGTTACTAAATCCCCAATGCAGCTGTCTTCATGCAAAATAAGGCTACACCTGATTTGGAAAAGGGAGTACCGAGGATAATATTAAGGTGCTTTTGCTTTATCTTTTTAGCATCCCTCCATTGGTAATTTGATGGGTACTTGCCCCAATTCAATTTGATGATACAATGAATAATTTCATTGACAGTCCGAACCACTTGTGCTAGGCTGAACGCATTCAATGATGACGTACTTTAAACACACAAAGTCAATGTCCCATAATTAACTGCGTGCTTTAATGAATGATGAGACGCCACAATTTAATTTTGCAAGAAATTGGATTACAACAAATAAATCTTTCCATTCCCATTATGAGTACCATTTATTCAGAAGTTCCAGAAGAAGAACCGCTGCAGAGTCCTTCGCCTTCTTGACACTGGGCATTGGCTCTCCTACGCATTCATCTGTCCATCCCTTATCAGTGGTATTCACACGAACAGCATAAGTGAACCTCTTCGCATGTGCCGGACCACCCTCACGCACACACCTAAAGGAGCGAAATCAACAGATTATTGATATAAGATGTTATCATGTGAAAAGGAGGAAATTAGCATTAAGTGCTTGGCATCGCTTCTTACCGATACAAAGGCATTGGCCAATTTCTACGCAAACAGATATCATTGAGAGTTTGCCTTGTAAATGTTTGGGTGCCATTTTTCCTCTTCTTCCCATTCTCGTCACCTTTCTCCTTGGCTTCAGCTGTTTCCTTCTCTTTCAAAACGGCAAGTGCATTCCTAGCAGCTAGTTTCTGTGCCATTTTCTTTTGTGGATTCTGAGCAACTCCTACCTGGACACCATCAATATAGACTTCAACAGTAGCCAAATTACCACTTCGACTGGCTTTATATTCCAAGCCTTCAGCCTGTTGCTGGCAGCGTTCTTGTAGCTCCCTCACAGGGTGCATTGGAAGTGTTTCTGGAGTGACCATAGGATCCAACAAAGGTTGGAACACCTGGGATGGAGTAAAAATTGAAAGGAGCAGTCATTTATCAGATTAAATGCAACCTATCATATGCTTTAAGGGAAGAATAAATAGAAAAATGAATATATGAATCAATAATTGAAGGAACGAAACAAAGGTAGGTGGTGTAGGAATAATGATTGGTTCATCATATAGAAAATAACCTTCCAGACAACAGAAGTATCTCTGCCACTGTCAAGAAAGATGGCACCGGCGATAGATTCTACAATGTCACCAAGAACTTTTGGAGCTTTGCAATCTCCCAGGCCAAAGGAGTTGAACCCTGGCTTCAACAATTCTTCTAGCACCTCCTTCACAAAATCTCGAATCTGAAAAGTACAAATATAAAAAATTATGTCAGGATCACTCTGATACAACTTTTTGCAGGATAAATTGAGACCACAGTTGTGCTAAGGGAAACATGTCCTAGCAATTAACAAAATTCAAGAGATTCAAGAGAAGGAATGAGAAAACCAAACCTGCCTATCAAGGGCACTAGAGCCATGCCGTAGGTGCACATGGAGCTTATGTTTAACTGCAACACGAGCAAAGTTTTCATTGTTTACGGCAGCAGCTCGTAAGTCAGTCAAGCGACCGGGGGGTAGATTAGTATATGAGAAAAATAAGTGCTTAGTGATTAGATGATCTAGGACAGCATCACCAACAAATTCCAACCGCTGGTAACAAGATACTCCTGAAGAGGGTCGGGAGGCGTGAGTAATAGCTTCTACCAAGAGCCCACGATCTTTAAACTTAATCTTCAAGGCATCTTCTAAGGCATCAAAGTCAACACTTCTAAGTACGCTCTCGGGAACACAGGATGGTCTACTTGGGCATCCTACCTCTTCAGGATCAGACTCCACCTGAATCCCAATCCATTTCATGAGGTGGTTAGCTGCATCCTTTCCACCTTCAACATAATAAACTCCGATGAGTGCTTCAACGACATCTGCCAATGTCTTGCTAGAAAGGACTCTATAAGAACTTGAATCACCCTCAAGCTCACCATCTTCCATTTCATCATCTTCATACTCATTGCAGTTCTTATCAGCTCCCAGTTTATCCTCAGCAACTGATTTCTCCTGGTCAAATAAGGATGAATCCCCATCCTTTGTATCTTCATCAAAGACAGGCAGCACCCCAGGAGCAGCCCATCTAGAAGGTGCAAAGCGATCTGCTTGGATATATGACTGAAGTCCCTTACTCAGTGCATACTGATACAGAACCAAATTACTCACCATTTGTTGTCTCATCCTTGTTAGTTGACCCTCATGTTTCTGAGGGTATTTAAGGAACAGAAATCGACTGACAACCCATTTCAGATAAGCATCCCCTAGAAGCTCTGCTCTCTCATAACAGAATGTCTCCTGGCATGAGGCAGCAGTCAAAGCCTCCAGTATCTGTAGATGATCAAGGTACACATCAGTTAGCAAGTTGTGAACTACTTAAAACAGGTCTGATCACCTTGATTACTAAATCACCTTTGAAGCTGGGACTGGATAATTAATTTTATCCTTCAGCTGAATCGCAAGCAGCATACTCTCAACCCTCCTCATTATTGATGGCAACCTCTGTGCACCTCGAACAAGTGATCCAGGAAGTGGATGTATAAAACAGAGTTCAGGAGGTAGAAACACATAATATGTCTTGTCAAGAATCTCTTCCCCTTCACCTTCTTGTTCTACATTTACACAAGAACGGCAGATTATAAATACATGCAAAATTGTAAAGTAACACTAACTTTAACAGGCAGGTTATCCACATGTGTGCGTGCGTGCCATACCTTCTGAGTGTTCAAATCGAGGGGATAGGAGATTCTTACAATATGAAACACCACGTCCTCTTATTAAAGGTTGCTTCTTAAATATTAACTCAACTCCATACCTAACAATGATAAATAGACAAATCAATAGCTGAAGACACCCTTTGTTGTGCAAGAGGATAGGGAAAACTTCTCCCATCCATAAGGATTTATAGAATACTGTCAACAAACTTGTGGAGCAAAGCCTTAAATAAAGCCAACGTACATACACCAGACAATATTAAATTATTTTCCTCACAGATTGATAGATAAGCTTTTCCCTTTCAAGCACATCTGATGAGCAAGTATTAATGCTTATCCCTCTTGGGTATTACAAGGAATGCAATCCATAAACATAGCTAAAATGAATTTGTATATTTTGATTGTAGCTATGGTGGACAATGATCAATAAAAGGAATAAAAAATTCTAAAAAATGGAAAATATAAAAAAAAGGGGTGAGGGGTGATTAGGCAGGGAGGAGATAATTAGGATTACGGAATCAAATGCCAACTCATCTGTTTCTTTTTTTAAGAGTAATCTTGTGTATTTTTGAAAGATGTTCCTAGAATGCAATTGATTTTAGATACAAATACTTTGAATCTAAGATATGAATAGTTTGTTTAAGTACTGGAAGAAAGACATGTATATGGGTTTTGATCAGAACAAATATCAACAAAAATGAAGGAAATAGTGACTCCCAACCATAAATTGCAAAATTAGACATACTTTTGCTTGTAGTAATCAGCATAAGAGCTGTACTCCAGAGGACCAAGATAACCCTCTTTCCTAGGGAATGAGCTCTCTGCAGTCATTTCATAGGGAATTGACTCCACATAAAACCTCTTCCCCGAGTGAGCAGCTGTTACAATTCTGCCTACCAGATCTTCAGCATTTGCACAAGAATCAGCCATCATCAATTTTCCTGTAGGCATATCCACATTATGAATTTGCATAGCTTCTCGATCAGGAACCAATCCAGAAGCCTTCACAACATCAAACTGTGCTATGGCTCCTCTGATACCATATGTAGGATGGGATTTCTGTCCAAAAGCCATGCCATGACGCAACTTTCCAAATCCATACTCTCTTCTATCACCGCCTAGCGTCCGTTCGTTCGTGCCAAGATAAACATCTGGTCGAGCTCTCTGAAGGGGATTGGTCCATGCGTCTGTTTTAGTTATCTTCTCAACTAAATCCCAGTCAAGTTCACTCATGGGATCTACGGACTTTTTGCTAACCACAGGGACAAACAAATATGCCTTCGAAGGACCCCATGGGGTGGTGTAAGGTTCAACATCCACATCCAATACAATGCTCATTAATCTTACATGGAAGTTTTTAAGGGACGCCAGCTGCACAGGAGCCAGAATTAAAACAAACACCGGAAGCAAAAATTGTAATTAATACTCAAATAATTCAGTCAATACCAACCTGACTTTCAGTAATATCTATTGGGCCCCTAAAGACAAGAGATGCCTTCGTAATCATGGCACGAGCGACAAATAAATCCATTGACATCGATAACACCTATTAACAATAAATTCTGTCAAGGAAAAAAAAAAAAAAAAAGGCTTTGATGGTCCTAACCATACGAACACCAAAAATGTTAATACCTCTGCATCCAGCTCACTGCCGAAAAGTACTGCAAAATCTGAAACTTGAGTTAAGAAAGGATCTTTTAAAATGCCATTGTTCACACATTTGACAGTGTACATGTACAAATGAAACAATTTGGAGCCGTTGCAACCATCCCTTCCTGATAAGATCCATTCACCCTGAAGGCAGAGAGAGTTTCAGCATGTCTGTGATAAGACTAGCAATCAATTTATGACATGGAATCCCCAACTTATTAGCATCAAAAGAGACATGATAAATATTACACCAATATATACACTTCTCTTTTCCCTTATAAGATATGTAACTCAAACTATATTTTCTTTCATTTTAATTTTTTGAAAAACATATTACTATTATTTCATAACATGCATCCCAATGTTCCAATAAGAATGTAAGACCAAAGTACCATTCAAAAAATATTCAAAGCAATTTTGATTTTCTTTTATTTATTTATTTTTAAAAAAAAAAGCTGAGAAAAGGAATTTAAAATAAACGAAGTCAAGCTTCATATAGGAAAGTAAGTACATGATCCAGCAATTGAACCATACGTGAGATTATACAAAGTTAGCAAAAACATAAATCCCCGAACTCAGCGCATAGGTGGGATGTTGCACTCTGATCATAAATCCCTGAATTCAATACCTAGATGGCATGTTGCACTCTGATCAACAATAGCAATCTGATGCAATTCTACATTGAGTCACAGTGGTACAAGGTTTTTTACATAAAGGTACAAATGGAAACCAGTTGGAAAGTTCAATGATTCAAAAGTTGTCCCCCGTGAAATGAAACAATGGTTTTCAATACATTTTCAGGAGAAATGATCATAAGTGGCCAAATAAGCATCCTTCCCTATGTTCAAAATACTTTCTGCCTACTCTTTCAATTTTTCATCCTTCTAATTTCCCTTTTGCATGCCATAACGAGTGGCAAAGTCAAAGTGAGTGAATAGGTTGCAATTTAGAAATTATCCAAAAAGTCTAAACCACCAAAGCATTGTGTTGCAGAATTTGAAGATCACATTCGCGTAGTAAGTAGTCCAGTTATTAGCCAGCTGAATTGCCCATATTATAAATAAAACAGAAGTAACCTGCAGTATATCAGCAACACCTTCAGGATAGAACTCTCTGTGCCTTGCAGTACCAGGAAGTGGTTCTCCTTCATCATTCTGGTCAACCTTCTCTTGCTGTTCCCCACTTCCCTTGTCTGGCAATAACATATCGGTAAAAGCTCCCATCTCGTGAAGCTTCTTGCAAGCAGCCAAACAAACAGCCTACAAAAGAAGCAGATATTAAAACAATACTTGGGCATAAAAGCCCGGAAAAGCTTTGAATAATTAACATAACATGATGCCATGCCTGTTGAGCAAGGCGCATTGAACTACACACAGGACCCTCAAGCTTTTCAAATGGTGCGTTACAAGGGAGTTGAAGCTTGCATGAGTATTCGGTAGGACCACCCGGCTTCTCATGCCTCTCCATTATAAATTCAGGACGAAGTATTGAATACCTGTTTGATAGGTAAAAACAAATGAATAAAAATTTAATATTCACTAAAATGTGTAAATTGTCAATCTTTTACTGAGAAGCACAGCACCTGTCACTGGGCAGCTGAGAACAGTAAAAATGGATGAGTCCAACAGCAGAATTTAAGCTGACAACAGCACCAGTGGACTCCACTTGGTATACTGTACCAGGCACTGCATCCACTGAAATTAGCCTCGAGGTATCCTTGAGGTGACTAAGGTCTGTTCTCTCAATTGCTTCTTTTCTCAGGGTCTCCTCACTACTTCTAGCATTCTTTAAGAAAGTAGCGTGAGACAAATTTCCTCTGGCATTAAAACAAAAATTTAAGTTAATTCACAGCCAATACAAGTTGAAAGTAAAATGATAAAATACTCAGATCCAGCACATGTACCTCTCAATCATCAATATGTAGTGTGACCCAGGCTTTCTAGCACGACCCCTTGACTGAATGTACGCCAAGACAGTTTTGGCGAGGTCAAAGCGTATAACAACATTGCATTGCCTAATGTCAAGTCCTTCCTCAGCAACACTAGTGGCAACTAACAATGTCACCTACCATACAGACAAGCCTTGATTATATATCTACAAATGAAAGTTACACTATAACTTGTGATCAAATCGAGTCAGCGAGTACTGCATTTAGACATACACGACCATCCCGGAATTTTGCAATTGTCTCCTGCATTTGAAATGTCCGCATTTCTTGACTATTGTTGTGCCCAATCAAACTTGCAGACTTAACAAAACTCAGAGACGGAAGCTCCGCAAAAACCTGCAAACTTAGTCGGCCATTACAAATTGTTAGGAACGTAAAAGAGGAATCACACTAGTAAGTAACCAAAAGAAAGATTACAAATTGACAACCTTAGGAAGAACTAGTGCAGCCACAACTCTCTCAACAAAGATGATTGCACGAAAATCCTCCGTGTGCTGATACTTGAGGAGGATTTTAATCAATGATTGTACCTTCGGGGTCACTTTTCCATCAGCTACAGCTGCCCCTATTATGACATCAACGTGCTCTCCACCAGAGACAACTAGATTAAGCAAGTTCACCAGTTTATAAGATACTTTTTCATATTTTTCAAGATAATCACATTCCTAAAGTAGAATGATTAGGAGAGACAGCATCAACTCAACATAGAGACAAGTCTTGTTAATGCAAGTTGGTGCACTCACTGTCTAGGAACCCATTCAAGCTCACTTGGGCCCCAAGCCGAAAATGAAGAAGTTGGATTAGCATGACATTAATCCCAATAATTTTGCAGAAATCATTCTATGCAAAACTAAGTTTGTAATTGTTAGCCACATTTCAACCTTTCCACTCCAAATTTTACACAGATAATCACGTGACCTCTTTTTCTCTCCCTCTTTTCTATCCATTTCTTTTTTTAAACCAGGAAAATCGATCTCAAATTTACTTAAGAAGTCCAAGAATAAACCACAAATTTGATGATGATAGAACAAGCCGACATCTTAAGTTGCTTAATACTACTACAGCAACAATAAACATAAAACTTACCATGACTGTCAAGTAGCTCTCCCTCCTCAATCTCATTGGTCCCACCTTCAACAAAGCCATTTTCAGAGTCTACAATTTTGGCATCCTTCTTGGATACAGCACCTTCTACTAATTCGCACTGTAAAAGAGACACAACTTTGCTGAGGTAGGATTCCTGAAACTTGACATCAAGCTGGTAGTTTGCCCTCTCATCATTTTGCAAGGCTGTCAAAAAAGACTGTGCTACCTACATGATAGATAAATGAACATCATTCCCCAACTATTTATATAATTGACCTTGACTGATAAAACTAACCACCTTGTTTATAAGATTTGATACCTTGTAAGCACACCACTGACCCAGTTCACCAAGAGCATAATTGATAGCCCTTAACTTTTGTATTAAATTAGCAGCTCCATCACTTTCTGTTCTTTCAGATACACCATAAACTTGGCGCAGCTCTTCCTTGGCCCCAGCATCTCTAGCTCCCATAAATTGCCATTTGCTCCTCCTAGAGCTTGATTGAGCAGCTTCTTCAACAGCCACTTCCATTTGCTTTAATTGTTCATGAAGGGACCACAAGCTTGCAGCTTTGTCATATTCAACCACATCTTCTGAGGGCATAGGTACATGCTTTTCCAGCTCCTTTCGGTCTTTTATTGTACAAACTACAGAGTCTAGTTTACTTTCAAGATTACGGATCTTTATTGCACAATCCACTTGACTTGAAACACCTGAAAAACCCATTAATCCATATACCAATAACATATACTTAAAAATATTTTTGTGCAAAAAAGAAGTTACAAGGAACTATTTGAGAAAAAACGTTTATTAATGAGATGCCCCGGCAGAAATCAATAACTTAAACAGAAACACAAATGGAGTAATAAAGAAGTACAATTGGCAGCAATGAAACAAATACCCTTCAAATTAACAGGAGAAGCAGTCATGCCAAAAACAGATGGTCTCTTCTCCTTAGATGTTGTGTGATAGAATTCAGACATCACTAAAGAATATGGATGTTTCTTCACAGCATGATGACACTCATCGAGAATAAGGAGATTGATTGCTTCCATTTTAATTATGCTGTGCCTCAGAATGTTCAACAGAATTTGAGCTGTCATCACTAAAACCTGTAACAACAATTGCATTGAATAAATGAAGTAATGAGCAGGCATCACCATTATAGAACCAACAAGAAGTGTAACGAAATGTTCACTGTTACCCAAAAAAAAAAAAAAAAACTTCAGAAGAGAATAATCAAAGCTACACCAAAGAGTTCGATATATAGCTTCTAAGATACCATGGACAACTGTAAAAGATAATTAGAAAACAAAGATGTGGTAGAAATGCACATGCTTATATTGATATGAAATTCATCTAGTACCCAAGCTATAAGATGCATCAGTTAAAATTTGAAGCAAAAAGGAAATACATAAGTCCAAAGAGAAATACCTCAAGAAACAGGAAACTATTAGTTAATGCAAAGGGGACTCAAAACTACCTGTTTAGTTTCAAACTCACGCTGCCACCTTTGAGCATCCCAGAAATCTTGCCCCATTTCACCACAATAGTGGCCCACTACATAGCCAGTTTGCTCACGAATAACTTCAGCTTGCTGGAATTAGAAAAGCAGAATGATAATCTCAGTGTCACTGTCAATTAACACAGCCAAAACTTAAAACTCTAAAGCAGAACACAAAATCCAAATTTACACTACCT
Organism: Aegle marmelos; assembly: GCA_030449875.1. NCBI lineage: Eukaryota > Viridiplantae > Streptophyta > Magnoliopsida > Sapindales > Rutaceae > Aegle > Aegle marmelos. The sequence goes on from JASUUL010000115.1 coordinate 3,593,660, forward strand.
GATACACCAGTGGAACTTTAGGAACCAAAAAGACAGCAAGCATTTTCTTGTTTTGCCTTTGCAAATCATTGCAGATACTTCTAATGAGAAGAACAGCTATTAGTGTCTTCCCTGCCCCAGTCTCAAGAAAAGCTATTGTATTTTTCTTCTTAGCCTGTTCAAGAACATCTAATTGATATGGCCGTGCCTGCTCCTCTGGCATTTTATCCTTAACCTCAGATTTCTTCCCCACCTTTCCATTGCATTCCTGGTTTATCCCATCGGCGCCCCTTCCCTCTCTATTGTGATCAGCTTCCCAAGAGCCTAATCGAAAAACGATCCCATTATACCCCAACCGATCCCTCTCCCAATAACCCCTTGGTTCTCTATCCCTAAAATCCTTATCCCTTACATCTCTCCTACTAATGCCATTATGATGTTCCCTTCTCCTGATAGGATCCCTGTCCCTTCTACCAATGTCATCCAAGTCACGCAACCTCTTCCGACAAAAAACCCTATCCTTGTCTGAAGAGCAGTAATGCCCTCTACTGGAATACTGGCTCTCATTCTTGCAAACACTAACCCGGGCCCTTTTACTGAACCTATCTTCATTATCAAAATCACGTATCCTTGGTGCCTCATGATCATCATTCCCATTATCCCTATGCACTCCATTCTCCTTAGTGAAATGATCCAACAACCTACCTCCTGCTTTACCATTAACCAAATATCCATTCGCATTTTCACAATTCTCCAACTTTCGTTTTCTGTCAACACCATCTTTATCGCTACCATTATTTGACAGTAAAATCAAGCCTCCAGCTTGATGATTCTCACCAACAGTGGAATCTTCACTACCATTCTTTAATAAATTACCATTACAATTAGGCAAACCACTACCATTCTTTATACTATCAAGAATGTGATCAATCCCTCCAAAAAAATCATTGCTAAGACTATCTTGATTTGAAGCATTATCAACTGAATCTTGAACGACTGAAGTGTCAAAATTGACAAGCTCATCAATAGGAATGTCCTCACAGGCATCCAACCAGTAAGACGACTGATTGGACTCACCACCACCTACAGTGTCTGAAACCCTAGTCTCTTCCTCCATTTCAAATTTTAAGAATAATTTTAGTATAAATAAATAAAAATTTCACGCAACAAAAATGATCAAATCTTGAAAAGAAAACTCAGCATCTCAAAGTGTAATTCAACCCAAAAAAATAAATATAAAATAAGATAAAAGACTTCAATTCATAGATAGAAAGAATTGAGAATTGGAAAAAAAAGAGAGTGAGGGAGTGAGTTTACAGATTAGGGAGGATAGACCGTACGAAACACGCGAATAGTTAAGGGTGGGGATTTTAATTTATAACCAAAAAAAAAAGAAAAAGAAAATCAATAATTTTAAATAATAATTAAAATGAACCACCCGTAATGCTATCTTTGTGCGCGATTCTTTAAGATTCGACGGTCTATCAGCGCCCTACTCTGCCACTCTCTCTCTACTTTTCTTTTAACCCGTTTGAATCAAGCTATTGCTTTGCTTGCCGCTGGGTTTTGGTTCTCACTACTGTTCGTAGGACGCACGGTCATAAAAAGAGTGTTTTGTTTCCAAAAAATAAGCCTTCCTCTTCTTCTTTTTATTATTTTTAATTTGTTGATTCGCAGACAGAGCAGTGCAGAATCCGGACTTAGGCGGTTTCGGAACAGATCGAACGCACGCACGCGCGTAACCTTGCCGGGTAAGAGGCGTGGCGTGACGGAAGTACCAGGGTGACAAAACTGTTACAAAACAATTGTAACCCTAAGTTACGCGGAGATATGTGATAGGGTAGTCAGGTAGCTTATTGGAAACGACACTGTTACGGGAAAGTCTAGTCGCTTTGCACTTTTAAACCCAAGGACAATGTATACGTGTGGAGTTGACAAATTCCCCTGCTTGTGCAAAAAGGAATCCACTAATCCAACCAAGGTCAAAGGTCAGCGTACATTGGACCATCTGGGCCGTTTGATTTTATTCGGTATGAGATTAAAAGGAGGTAGTTATTCGCGAGATCAGGCTGAATATTTTTATCCCGTAATACCATTTTTTATGGGACCCACGCACCAATTGGGTTTAGTGCTGCTGCTACTGTGCAACAAGCCTACAGGCGATTTCCTGTTGATCGAGGGTTGTATTAACTGGTAACTCTGCTTTTACTGTTGTAATCTCTCATTCAATGCCATTTATTTGATAATATTCCATACAAGTATGTCTGGTTGGTGCGAACACATTCTGCACAAGAATTGAAATCAAATCTGGGTCGGTTTCGATCGTCCCGTTTTGACAAGAGTCGTTAGGTTGGTATATTAATGGGGCATTAATTGGGGGCTCGGATGGCTGGGGGAATTGCAGCAATTTCACATCTTTTCTTCGGTTGGAGTGCGGTCCGCAGATTCCCTGAATAGGCCAATGCTTGAACCATATTTGGAATTAAAAGGAATTGAAATTTTTAAGAGACGACGAGTATTGAAAAATTTATAATTATAAAATAAAATTTAATAACATATAATAAATAAAAATAATAAATATATTTTAAAATTTTCATTACATATGAAGTGGATTAAAATAGCTTAACTTCCAAATTATAACAATTAATATTTGTTAAACACCTTAGTGATATAAATTTAAGTTACAATTACTAAATCTCAATGTTAAAGAAAGCCTTACTAATTTTCGGGAAAACAAAGACTAATCTATATTATAAAGAAATTTTTAGTACACTTATGTGTATTATTATTGTTATTATTACTTTTATTATCGTTAACAATAAGTATATTTAATAATAAATTTTGAGTAATGACGATGATAATGATGATCATAGTAATTATTATTGTTGTTGTTGTTGTTAACAAAAGACGTCTTAATAATTTGAAACTAGTTCATTTTGATATAAACGCATCAATTGCAATATAGACTATTTTGATTCTTACAAATTAAGTTAACATTTTATTTTGATTATTATTCCTCATTGCAAATTTAATCATCTTAATTCTAATTTATTATGATTTTAGTTCATTTTAATTAATGACTCGTAAGCAAGTAAATACACTCAATGAATAATGAGAAGCACTCTCGTTTCTTATTTCATTAAGTAAACACACCATTATAGTAATAGTAATAATTACTATTGTTATTTTTATTATTAACTACATTATTATTTAATATTTAAATGGATAAAAAAGAATATTTGTGTCAATTTATTCTATATTACCATTCTCCCATTTTCATATGAAGTTATAAAATCTTGTGCACACAAATTAATATGACATCATTTATTTAATTAGATTAAATAATTTTTGTTTATTCTATTTATTTTTTATTTTTTTCTATTCGGCCAATAAATTTAGATCAAATTAACTTTTGTAAAATAAATTTATAAAAAAAAAACTTATTGGTCTGTGATCGAACATTTTCAAATTCTCAGGGCACTTCAACTTTAAGTATGTAAACTTCTTTAATGGAAATTAACGTGCTACACCTATTATTTATTTAGAGAAATATGAGATACTAAATATAATTAATTTTTAAATAAAAGTGTCCAACTATCATAAGTGGAAGGAAACATAAATTATAATCTAAATAATGTTCACCACATTTGGTGGGTATCAAGTCTGACATCAATACCTACTAGTGAATTAAGTCTTTTATTTTATCTCAATAATAATTATTTTTCAAGATAAATATTAAGTTATATTTATTATAATTTACTAGGAATAAATTGCATCACATATAATTTAGGGTTCCCCTCTTTTAATTACCATTTTCAGTATTGCCCCTTACTAATCAAATGTTAATTTATTAGTATAATTTTTTTTTTTTTAATGATACCACTGGTGCTTCGTCATCAATACCATGTTTCTAAATCTCCACCGCCGTGCTATGTATTTTCCATCAAATCACTCTCCAATTCCAACTCTACGTCTCTAAGTTAATCCTTATCTTAACTCAACTTGGTCCCTTGAGGAATGATCATGGAGTCTCTAGTCGATGGCCTATGGCGGCAATGATAATGTCTTGGTCGGTGGCTTGCGACGATGGGGATGGCTCTTTCAACTCCTGGACCTTGAATTGGGTCTTTGCTTTTGACTTTGATCGGAAGCTGTAGCGGCATGTGGTGTCGTATCAGGATGCGATGAAATTTTTAGAAATTTTCTTGTTCAATTTGACACTTGGGACGCGAGTATTTCAAAATAATTAAGAATAATATGGGTGTTATAGAATGGTGCGGTTGTCAGTGATTAAACTCCGGATTGATGCAATGAAGAATCATGTGGATGTTGTAATAATGCTTTTAAAGCCAAACCAGAGAAGCAAATGTTGGAGGGAGGCGATGGCCGGTGATCATCTATGCCGGACGAGGATGATGATGATTTTAAACAACTTAAATCATTTCAAATCATGAAGTCAGTCCAAGAAAATAAGAACAAACATAAATTATTGAACCCAAATCCATCTCCATTTTTTCATCAACACTAAACACAAGCAGCACCAATTACATCAACAACGATTAACCTCCACTAAAAAAGCATCATTGGACAGAAAAGGTAAACAAGTCCATTCTGCCAAAAGGGGAGCAAATCAATCCATTAGCAAACAATTAACCTCCACCAAACAAGCATCAACAATTGCCATAAAGTGGAGAGCAATGAACACCGACAAGTCAAATGTGTGCTGCAACGCCAACAGTTGACGAGATGGAAGCCACGAAATCAAGTCATATCACTGGTGGGAGGCCAGAGCTACGATACCAACGTTTGAAGATCGACTACGTTTGGTGTCCGAGAGAGGAAATTAGTGGAAGATGTGACGCTAAAACTCGAAGATCGACAATTGCGGGTGCATAGCTAAGAGATGACTGTTGATTTCTAAGAAAGACAACTGGTGGCAAGCTGGCGGTCTGGCATGGGGTTTAGGGGCCAATGACAGTTGAGAGAATTATGAGAGAGATGAGTCTTTAATCTTTATTTTTAGTTGTTTAGTGCATGGATTTGGTTAGGGTGGGGGAGCAACAGTGGGGGATCAATATTTAAAGACTTTAGATTTTTAGTTTTTTTTTTTTAATGCAAAACTCAAACGGCTTTGCATTTTGATATAAGTCAACCTAAATCGAACAACAAATTAAATAGGTTTTGTATTTTCAATCCTCAATTGAACTGAAACGAAATCAAATTTGATCAGTACAATCATACTCATATGTCCACTCGCCCCTACACCCCTAAAAATCTTGCACGCACCCCTTAAATTTTAATTTTCATAAAATAATAAATATTGGAAAAAAAAATTTTGTCTTGTTTCCCAAACGTTGGAGGTGCAGTAGTTATTTTTTTTTTTTAACTATAAAAAAATATGAGGGCCAAAAATAAACATTCAAAAATGTCAACTTGTTGCCAAAGAAACACCTGATAAAATAATGATAATTAGTTGGTGAGTCTAAAGTCAATCATGTTACCTGGCTTCAAAATCTTGGAAATTTCCTATCGATTTTTATTGACCCAATTGCAAGTCGATGACAGCTTTATTGAGCTATAAAGGCATTATAGTCATAGCCATCTGTCATACATATATTGCATAAGCTTTTTTACAAGCTCAATTTACTTGATGAGTGAAACATCCATTCGGATTCTGTGACTAATATTTTAAAACCAGTGGCCGAAGAACATGGCTTCTGTAACATACATCTCCCACTTAATGCACACTACGTGTCCCTCCATGGGGAAACAAAGCACCCAAATGACATCTTTGGGGAACTGGCTAAGCTGGTCTGTAAGGTACAGAGTCTGTACCGTAGGCAGCACCGTGGCCGAAGGGGAAAAAAAGAAGAAGAAGGAATAATCCTTTGTCATTGGCTAAAAAAATAGCACGTGGCATAGATGTTTTAAAAATTCGTACGGGCGCTACTAAACACTTGCGATGTGTCTATTTCATGGGTTGAAGAATAAAAACGATATCATATATCTGTTGTATAGGATTACCTAAAAAAATCAAATGCCGGTAGCAATGAGAGTGATAGAGCCCTCTAAATTTAGAAATTATAAAATGAAATTCGTATGGGAAGCAAGAACGAAACTGAGGAGTTTTACTCATCTAAATACTTTTCAATTATGCTTTCAGAAAAGACCAAAACGTAAAAGTTTTTACGGTCATAACCACGTACACTCACTTCGAACAATATTGCCCTAAAAACAAAACCTAACAAAACCCAATGCCCACTCGCGCAAATTCATCGTAGCCCACAGTGCCCCAACCCTTGTCACACGATCCCAATTGGTAGGAGTTCCTTCCATGGCGATTGGCCTTTCTGGGGGCTCATTTCCTTCGTTAAGGACTTCTTTTGATGGTAAGTGACAATGGCTTGTGCAACATGGACATGCCAGCATCGACAACAACCGACTATGAAGTAATGTTTGGCTTGAAGAGATGAGAGAAAATACGAGGACAGGAAAATAGAGGAAAAGAAACAAAAGGAGAGGAGAGTGAAATACTGTTTTAATGTTTGGTTTATTATGGAATCATGTAAAGAAATTAAATCTCTAAGTTTTCATTTTGACAATTTAGCCTTATGTGAATAAGCGTGAAAATTCCAACATTTATCATGAATATAATTTTGAAAATTGAACTGTAATTTTATTTTATATACCTACATAAATAACTTACAAAAAAATTATCTTGCACAGCATATTTATATATAAATAATTAAATTTATTTTTAAAAAACTATTAACATAATGTTATTTTATTATTAATTTAAGTAGCTATAATTAACATAATTTGTTTCTAAATAATTTCTAATATAATATAAATAATTTCTTAATCACTATATTATGATTCTAAATTTTCATTTAAAGAACCAAAAAATTGCAAATGGAGTTGCCATGCTCTGCCGCTGCTTGCCACAGCACCATCTCATATGAGGTCGTGAATGATGCCAAAATAATCAAAAATTGATGCTCTCTATAATTGATGAACTTATTTAGATGAAAATTTTGATAGTTTTAGGATATGTGGGAGTTAAAAAATTTCTTTTTTTTTTTTTCACCTCAATGATAGCATGGTAATTTTGTTCGTCGAATGTCGAGTCCAATGGTATTGGTGGTGACACTTCATGTGCTTGTGGTTGCGGCATTGATGGTGGTCCGATAATTATTAATTTATGTTTTTATATTTTTATGATAAATAAATAAATTTATTTATGTTGTTAAATTTTTTAAATCATTACCAATTTTAATTAATATAAAATATTTATAATATTAAATTAATAAAATAAAATTATAAATAATAATTATTTGATGACATTAAATAAGTAAAAAGTTTGAAACAATAATTTTAAAAACTTTTGTTTTCAACAATAGAAGAGAATTTTGAATTCTTCACTCTTTAAAATTCAAATTCTCTATTACGATGGATATTAAATTTGAATGAAAATAAAAAAAAAATATATATTTTATCAAATCAAACATCAAAAATGAAAAAAGAATTTGAATATCTTTCATCGTCACTATCCTCTCCTCCGAGCTAAACACCAGCTAAGTCTTACCAAAGACAATTTTTTTTTGAATTTTTCATTTCTTTGGTTTGAAACTTATTTGGGGTTTTTAATATATTTTTGACAATAATAGATTATTAGATTTCTAATGGGACAGCAAATTACCAATTATTTACAAAATTAGCGGCATAACATCATGGCAATATTTGATAAATTCCCCCTGGGAGTTTTTTCCACTTAAGTTCACTGTCATGCCATAGAATTTGTTTAATAATTATCTGGCAACAATTTTCTATGAAAATTAAGACAAAATGTAAGCGAAATGGGATGCGTGACGACTACCATTGCTATTTCCCTTAAGTCTTTCAAACATGAGCTGGAAATTTATTTGATGTATTTGACCATATGTAGGTTAGGAATGGCAATGGCCACCGCTTGCTGTGGGTTTACTAAACTCAAATTTGTATAAAATTTAAATTATTAAACCCACCTTCAATTTCTAGAAGATTTTAATTTTTTTTTTAAAAACACATTCACTGTGAATTTTGACAATTACCAAACCTCTATACTCAACGGATTTTTTCACGTATTTAAAATCACAAATATTTAATATATAAATTTACAATACTAATTTTAAACTCCGCATAACTTACTCAATTGGCATGTAACGATCATGGCTTTTGTTTCTCGTTGGCTACAAACTGCTCGTGCAAAAAATTCAATTGTATTTATTTTTTCTTTTTTTATTTGAGAAAAAATGAATATTTTTTATTTTATTAGAGGTAAAATGATTCATTCTTAGAATGAAAAAGATTGATGCACACCCTTTTTAGGAACTTGTCTCCATTTTTCATTTTTAAATTAAGATGGATCCCATAATTTTAATTATAGTTATGATTTTTAATAAATGATGTCAACGTCAATGCAGCACAAATTTTAAAATTTAAGATAAATTATACAAATTTATTTAAAAATATAAATTAATATTTAAAAATAATAATTATATTTAATATTATCATTTAAATCAAGCTACAAGATATGATTTTATTTTATTAACTATCCATTAGCTCACTGCCATTGTGGTATAAGTTCGCGGGTCACGGCTAAAGAAGAAAAGGATGAAAATAAAGATGAGAGATAGAGGTGAGGTGATGGCTCCTTCAAACTCTTTTAGACTTCAGGTTTGATTAGCTATTTAAGTTATTACTTTGGATGAGAGATGGGCATAGATCATGCATACATATTTACACTTTAGACATTTAATTATTTGATAATTTATATAATTATATTATTTTTATAAATTTTTATTAAAATTAAATTAATAATATTTTAAAAAATTATAGGTCTAACAAATATTCACGTGGCTATTTAATAAAGATATAATTAATATCATATTCATCTGTATCCATGTGTAACACCAAATTTACTTACTGCTGACAAAGCTGCCCACTGCGTATGGGTTTTGGCGGGTACAATTGCCATCGCTAATAATTTTATTCCAGGTGACGAATGCTGTTACCCAGGCGATGGGCCTAGCAAAATGGCTTGTTGCGCGAGCGATGTATGTCGTTGCCCATCGGTGGTGGGCGTTGTCATCTGGACGACAACATCAATCGCCCAGAATCTAATGGCAGAGATTATGGGCGGCGGGTGCCATCACCATTTACCCAAGCGATGGATGTCGTGGGCCGGGCGACAAGATAATCTCCCCAGCGATGGAAACTATCGCTCATATTCTCCACAGCTAAATTTTGGGAGATGGATGTTCTCGCATCACCGGCCAAAAAAATTAGGGGGGATGGCAGCAAGCTCAATACCATCGCCCAAATTGGAAGCGATGGGCAGCAAGCTTGCTGCCGTTACCCATATCTTTCAAAAATAAAAATTAAAAAAGGCAGCGACCTAAGTGTATTACACCCGAAAATACGGTCTTTAAACATTCCAAATAAGCGCCGTAGGTTGTGGATTGAATTCACTAAAATTTTGATAGTTATGGACATGTGCTAAGCATTTTGTCGAACATGTTCATGGGCCATCGAGTTCCTCCAGATCTGAACTCAGCTGTGTCCTACTTCAATTTGTCAAATTAATAGTTGACCATTTTTGAATTAAAAACTCTTTTAACAGTTTCGTTCACAACCAAATAATCAATCAAATAATTACAAACTAAACTTAGAATTTGAAATTTATGAACATTGCACCACGATGGGCGATGGGGGTGATGATAGGCCATGAGAGCCGAGAGAGATGCCTCTTTGATTTGCGGTTTGGGCTTGGGTGATTACGTGCACTTGGGTCTATGAAGCATGCGATTTGGTTAACAGTATAAGGAAGTTAGGAGTCTGGTCCTTTTTTAAATTGGAAACGGAAAGCGGTTAAATCAGTAAATTTTCCTTCAACTTTAGTCACTGAAATATCGGTTGTATTTTGTATTTTAGCATTAATGTTTAATAGTTACGTACAGCTTGGTGGAGTGAAGCCTTACATATGTCAGTGTCGCCGCGAATTGAATCTCGCGCGTAGCATTTGCGGACTTGCGTTTAACTTCTGGGAGCCCATCACGTTGGCCGCCTGCGACCGCTCCCGATGTTTGCCCCACGGCGTGTGAAAGGATCCATGAGCCCACTTGCATTATGCTTCAATTTGCGGCCCACTATGCAAATTCGACCCTTCGTAAATGTTGAAGGTTTCATTCAAAGTGGGGAGCTGTTAGTGGAAGTCAGAGGGGGAAGGCAGCAATCTTAGTTTTGTTAATCTCTATTTTTCATCTCATGTTCAGGTTTTATTACTAATCATCAGTTTGGAATGCTGCATCTTCCAAAATATTTTTTTGTTAGCTACAGTGTAAGAATAACTAATTATGAATATAATTAATTAAATATTTAATAAAATTTGTTCCACAAAATATTACGAGTTTTAAAAATAATCTTATATATATGATATTTTTACTGTTAAACGATTATAAGAATATAATTGACTGACGTAGACATAATATTAAATACAATTTATTTACATATTTATGTACATGCATATATAATTTTTTTTAATTTTAGACATAAATTTAAAAGAATTTTTGAAGCACAAAAAATCACTGACTCCTGTTTTCATAATGGGCCTTGCACTGAGGGGGAAGTGGATGGTGAGGTTAGTTTTTACTTTTTAGAGGAAAAAATTCTCCGAATTGGAGCAATAATTAGCAAACTGAAAAAAGAAGGAGAAGGAAAAAGGCTTCAGCAATTTCGATAATGTTTATTATATGTGGTAAGAACTTTTTTTTTCCCCCTTTTTTCTTTTTTTCTTATTGGGTTTGCTGTTACGGGAATCTCTTACTCTTTAAAAGTAAATTCTACATATATGAAAATAGTATAATGGATGAAAAAGTATACACTGATAAAAGACCAAAACTTTTGTCCCAAATTCAATTGTTTCTTACCATCTAAAAAAGTTAGTTAAATGTAGTTTTCATTCTTTGAAATTTTGAATCAAGCTTTGTGCAAAGCAATCCTCTGTATCTGGTTCTTTTTGTTTGTTTTTTAGTTACGCTGTACCTGATTCCTTTACAGGGTCCCACTACCGTCCACCTGGTGCATGGTACCACATTTTTTTGATCTGTCCATACATAAGTTAGCCATTAGATCTAACATGCTAAGTTGCTTCAATGGCGTGGATGTATTTGCTTTGCTTTTAGCATTGACGTCACTATTAATTTCTTAAAAAAAAAAGAGAAAAAAAAGAGTAAACATTTTTAAAATTTGACACATAATTTTGAATTGTTTAAAATTACTACACTTCGATCGAACAACATAATTTGATTGATAAAATTAGTGATAATGGAAGGATAATAACTTGCACGAAAAATTTAAATACAAAATCTATTTGTTTAGAAACAACATAATATTTATTTAGCCTATAATAAATAATTCAAATATGTAAAAAAAATATTAATTTACTACCAATATTTCATCTTTTTCTCTAGAAACAACATAAAATCTATTTAATCTACAATAATTAATTTAAATATGTAATTACAAAAAAAATTTAATTTACCAATAACAATAATATTTGAACAAATAATAATTCATAATAATAAAATATGAACTAGAATCCAAGTGTAAATAATAGAAACACATAAGACTTATATCTTAAAATTTCAAAGACTATAGTTTTTCCGTTTTTAGTAAATAAGAGGAACTACACTGTAAATAGCTCGAATTGGGATACCATGCACCCGAGGCACCACACATAGCTTTGTCCTCCTTGAAACTAAAATTAAAAATGTTCTCATTGAACTTGTGATCATTTACTCCCGCTAAAAGAGTTAACTGATTAAGCTGTCTTAAGCTGTCTTTTAACATAAATCTTGTTTATCTTCTTGAATAGCTTATCTAGTTTTAAAAAAACAAAAAACAAAAAACAAAAAAGAATCCTATAAAAGATTCCAACTCAACCAATACAATGTTCACGTATTACATGTTGCAATAGTAATTAGCCTATAATTTTCTTATGATTATGTGGTATAAAGGTTAAAATAAATTTACAGTATCATGCGACCATGTGGGTGTACGCTCAGAGAATACTGTGGGGCTACTTCAACACAAAATATTAATAAAGATAATTCAAATCGTAATAATAAATATAAATTTAATATTTATCTTTACGGTCATACCGTCATCACCGATACTTGCATATACATACACACGTATATGTGGACAAATATATTTATTTGTATGTTCATCCCAATTCTCAACTATCTGTCCCTACTGAACAGCTTGAATATTTCAAGGATCAGTCGGGTCAGATAGAATGAGTAACCAAGTGACATCATGTCATTAAATTCCAAAAGGAAACGGAACTCTCTTTCAAGTCGTCCGAGTTGAACGAGACTAGATTTCGTAACATATTTGGTGGTGCATCATCAAATGTGAACTAAAAATGAAATCACATGCAGTCTTTAAAAATCACAAGCAATTTCTCTCTCCCATGTCCTTTCACAGGAGCCCCCACAGGGCCACAGCAACCTTTTATTCAAAGTGCATGTGGATCACACTTCTGATCCTCACAATTTCTGATTAAAGTTTCAATTATGGAGTTATGGTCGGCGGTCCATCCACTGCATGCCCTCCGCCGTACATACATTTCGCTTTCATACCCTTGCTCGGAATCACCACCCTCATGATCATCACCAAAAACAACACCAAAACAATATGAAAAAAAAAAAGCAAACTATTACTACTCTATTTCTTATGAATTTGCAGCACAGAAAGATTAAAAAAAAAACTTACTTATGTAACATCCCTTCAGATTTTTAGGCATATTTGTGGTTAATTTATTTTCGTGACTCCAGCTATGCATTTGCATAGTTAATTTGGCAGGATTTCCATCATCAGCAATATCACTTGTCGTACGCTATATATTAGCATAGATAGAGTTATATCAAGATCCCATGTATAATGATTTAGAGTATCAATGAGTATTAGATTGATCATATTATCTAATTGAAAGAGCCATTAGAGCTTAGGGGGCTGCTTAAATATAGCTAAGATTAGACAGATCCTACCAGAGCTTCTTAAATAGACATCTGATCAAGAAAATGACACAAATACATATATAAGAGTTGTGAGTTAAAGTACATGCAGAACAATTACAAGCAAAAATTTTTTTGGGAGGGTTAAATTAAGTATTGCCTGATAATGACAATTATATCTCATTTTCCTTATGCGAACGGCTGTTTGAGTGCTGTTCAATTCTTAGGCCACTCCAAGAGAATTTTGCCTACCCATAAAAAATTTTGATTGATAAGACCATTACATATAAACATGTATATAAATACTTTATTTATACCTGTTCATTGAGAGGAGAAATATACAAATACAGGTGCATAAAATGGAAATGTTATGATGATGAAATGAATTGGTACCACAAGAAACATGAATAAATGAGAGAGGCTAGCCGTGGGCTGTGGGTCATCTACTCAAGAGAGAAAGCGACCCAACAGCCAGAGAGTCTCAACGGTTTCTCAGAGGAAGGGTGGGGCAACAGACTACTAGCGTGGGGTACAATGAAAGAAGAAGACGCAGACACCGGACAGTGCGTTTAATTTAAACATTGAATTATGAGTTAAATATTTACCATCTAAAATATATTAAAAAGCACACAAAGTAAAAAATAAAAAAAAATTAAACGTAAAATTTATATAATAAAGGTAGCAAGTGTACATTTTTTATGCAGCTAGATGTATTGCTGCAGCGGCTAGGTTGGTAGGTAGGTACTGGTGCAAGCAGTGAGCACAGCCCCCACCGTGGCACTGTGTCTGTGCGAGTGGGATGAATGGCATGAACCAAAAGGAATTATTTGGGTAACCTCGCCGGCTAGTCTCTTCACCATCCCTCCACCCCAACCAACAATTGAAGTTCCTTTCAGCTGCCTTTTTTTTTTTTTTTGGGTATGTGTCCCTCTACCCTTACATATGGGGCCCCTACACACACACACACACACACAGAGCCACTGCATGTATATCATTATTATGTAGTTTAATTCTCGCATGCATCATTGTTGTATATACATATATATAAATGAGCATAGTATAGCTATCTTAAATCCCGTGGCTACATAGCTATAGCTATCAAATAACCCTAGTCTATGGCGAATATATATATATACATATATATATGATATTTGTGATTGTTAGATTATCATCATCACGAAAATGGTTACATATGCATTTGAGTGTGCATTTTTTTTTTTAACTTGCTCTTCTCACTTTGTTAAAATCAACAGTTCTTGATTGTTAAAAAAGAAAAATTACTGTCATCATTATATTTATGTTTATAAAGTTCGAAAGCTTTTGTGCAACGTCATAAATTGTTTTTTTTTTCATTGCATTTACAATGCTGTAAAACGAGGGTCTTGAACTGGAAAATTTCCACATATATGTGTGTGTGCGTGTGTTGCGTTTAAACATGGCTGTAAAAGATATGCGTTATTAATTACCAAGAGAAATATATATATATATATATATATAAAATCCTAGCTACCTTTTGGTCATGGCTGCTGCATTTTCATGCTCCCCTAATATTGAACTGAACTGAGAAATTAAATATACATGTGTCGGTACCTACAGAAATAGAACTAAGTGGGAACAATGAACATGGCTATGGCCAATAACATAGTCAGGTAATGAGATTAGATATGCTTGTTTGGTTTGAAAATGAGATCTGAGAGAGAGAGAGAGAGAGGGAATGGGACAAAAAGCCAGCCAGCAGAAGAATTATGAAACAAGATAACCGCCAACTGGATTATATTTCATTTGCATGTGTGTGCGGGTTAGCCTTTTATACATTGGGACTCTCTTCCCCTTTCTTTTCTTTTCTTTCTCTCTCTCCTCTCTCTCTCTCTTGTTAGGGTTTGTGGTCCTAAAACCTGTATCGTATTAAAACACTATAACTATAAATAAAGTAAAGAAAATTAAATGAAATAAAGTAAGCATTATCATTAACTATATGTGTAAAAAGAAGAAGAAGAAGAAGAAGAAGAAGAAGAGAGGAGCTACAGGGCCTTTCATCTGAATAAATGATGAAAGAGAGAGAGAGAGAGAGGTCCCCTATTAGGGTTTTTATAGCTATGTTTTAGCTTTAGCTTTAGCTTTAAAGGTCATCGGCAGCTGCAGCGTCTCCAAAATCTCTTCTAGCTCTGAGCTTTGATGTGAACTTGTGATATTTCCTCGGCAACTCTCGATAAACGATACTTACGACCTGTTTGTGTGAAACCATATTACATATTTAAGTGGGTTACAGTACTATTGCTGTACACACTTCACGCACCCCCATTTACACATAATTAAAATGAGTTAACAAACTTGGGTTTGGTAATGGAACAGTACTTTGCTTGTTTGCTTTTGCAATTTAAGCTTTGCATTTAATCCCTTTTTTTTTTCCTTTAACTTTTTCTTGTTACGGGATTCTATTCCCGCTGGGATACTACTATTCCTGCTGGGCTACTTTTTATTAATAATAATAATAATAATAATAATAATAATAATAATTTTAATTTTCTAGTGAGAATACCTATATTAAAGAAAGACTATATGTATGTATTGTGTGTGTGACTGCTATGAATTGAGACTTGAGAATGCGACCAAGCGCATGCACATCACAATATTGTTGGATCATATTTCAAGTTCAGCCATCTCCTATTTAGCTTCCACGGGAACACAAGCAATAGTCAAATTTTCTACCAATATGAGTAGTTCTTTTCCATGTTATCAGCAAAAGTAGTTCATGACATACCAACAAAATTGCATCCACAATTAGAGTTGTTGTGATCTGATTGTTATCATTTGACATCACCTATCACAGTACAAGTAAAACATCTTATCAAATTTATTAATTTTCTTACGATAGTTCTTCTTCTTCTTCTTCTTTGTTAAGGGAATGATTTCAACCCTATTTTTTAAGCATGATTTAGGTCCATGAGTTTTAATGAGCTTGTGTCTAATATTGGGTTAAATGACTAAACACATAAGTTTAAGACATCTATCAATTCACAATCAATATTTATTGTATAGATTTTGGATAATACTGGAAATATTTTTTTTTAATTATAACACATTCTTAATATAAATAATATAATAATTGACGCCATTTATTTGAATTGTCCAAATTCATCGCGGTAAAACTGTTAAATTGAGCAAAATATTGAGAGTGAAGTGTGTGTTGAAGCCTTTTACAAATTATATGAGCGTAATAAGCAATAAAACCAAGCTATAAGTATGTGAAGAGCATTGCCTCTCGTGTCATGACTAATTTGTTTAGTGCTAGTTAAGTTCAAGGATTTATGTACCAAACATTAATTAAACTCGAGGAATTCCCCCTCCCCCCTTTAGTTAATCAATTGTGTTCTTTGCTACATATGTAAATTCACCCAAAAAAAAAAAGTCACCACAAACTATTATATAAATTGATGTGATATAAATAATTGGTGAATAAAATATAAAATATTAAAAATGAAGATTGATCGTCGTGATATAAGCTCTTATACAAATTTATTTTGTTTAAACTAGTGTGATATAAATTTATTGGTTGGATAAAAAATAAAATAATATAATAAACCACATGTGGCCAAGAGGCATGTAATCCAATCAATTAAATTATGCCGTATTAATTTGTGTCAAGAGTTTAAAGCTCTGTATTTACTCAAAAAGTGGGTTATGGTTTTTTTTTTTTCAATCGATCATATTTAGAAAAACTTGTGGCCGTGTCCATACCCATAATATATAGTTGTAACACTCTCAAAATGTGAATTTGATAGGATAAATTATAGCTATGATAATAAATAAATAAATGAGAGGTGATGCAACACTTTTTTTTCTGTGATTATATAAGTAGGTATCTGTTTGACCGCATATTCTTGCCTGTTGTTTTTTTTTTTTAATCTTATATAATAAAATATCATCTTGCGTAAAATGCTAATAAATACTATACTTTGCAGCTTCGAATACGAATAAGGCAGCTCTCCGCCAAAGAAAAAAAGAAAAAAAAAAGGAGGGAAATCATTTTTTATATAGTAAAATAAAATAAATTGGAGCAAGTGGGACTTGTAATTTAGGAATAGATTCCCAAGTGGAGTATTAAAACTTATATAGGGGATCTATGATAAGTCAATGAACATAATTTATATATTAAATTGACACAGACGTACCAGATTATTCTCAATGTATACTTAAGTTGAAAAGACTTCAGTCAATTCATTACAACAAGCTCTTTCGCAACGTATTAGTCTTATTGGCTACATCACATGATCTATATACATCTAAAAATAAATCGTAAGCGATGATCATATGATGACAATGATTGTGAAGTTAAAAAGCTGAGAAACCCACTTAGAAGCATGAAAGTAAAGATGTAAAATAAAAACAAATAAAAGCATAGCTAAAGAAGTCATTAGCATCTTTAGATTGCCAATGAACAATATATAGTGTTAGAAGGCGATGGCCACAACGGAAACTCGAAGAAACGAACACTCTGATTGGCTAAACAGTTAGCAAAATATTTTTTCTCTTTGAAAGTATGACACCATTTGAGAAAGAAGACGATTGTGAAGAACCCAATAAGGCTAAATCAGCTTCATACAGGAAAGTTTTCCATCCTTTAACCAAAAGCCGTTTCAATCAACAAAAAGTTTATTTCTTAACTCTTTTGACTTCTCGGTGTGCTTAGTTCATACAGACATATATATGTATTGATCATGTGTTTATTGGATCTATTAATAATCATGACTTGTATTAAATATTAGTTAATTATTTAGTAGTTACCCCTTTTTTTTTTTAGTTGCCAATTACCCATCTCTGCAATAAAACAATATGGTGTCTGGATGGTTCTGTCCGATTCCGCAAAGTGAAGATAAAATTGGACCACATGAATCAATAGACATATCCACCTTCTGGTAACCTGTAATTATGTGTACGCATATATAAGCAATTTTGCAATGTACAAGTACAAATGCAATAATATTTCCACCAATATCCAGCACACAATTCCTATGAGAATATTTAATTCCAATGCATCAAAAAATAATTAAGCCCTTTATAGTCGATGGCTTAATTACTAAGTTGTGCCCCCATGCTCACATTTCAAAGGATTAATCAGAGGGCCAATGAACATTTCCCCTGAAAATGGGAACATAAAATGGCTTCGCGAACGATAAGGGCTCATTCTGCATCGATGTGTTAAGATAGCTGACTCACTTTTATGGGATGCTATATCATCTCCATCAGTATTTGGTTAGTAAAGACTGATAGATATAGCCAAATTGCAGGAGGGTCAAAGTTAATTAGCACTTAACATAATTCTTCCACTGTTGCAGTACAGCGTCAAAGGTAGAAATTATAAGAATTAAGTTGTAATATACAATGATATGTGACTCGTTAAGCTAAATATGGGCTACCTTGATTTCGAAGAGCGCTCATCGGTTACCAAAACCAAGAAATTAAAATTGTTGGATATGATTATCTATATTTTTCCCATAGTGATAAGACTCATAAGTAGCTTATGTTAGGCACAGGAACCCGTTAATTTGTAAACATACTTAACCAACATTTTGAAATTCAGTTTGTTAACTTAATTATTTCTTTCAGTTGGACTTCAATTCCCTTAATTTTCTCTGCATTTTGATCTAGAGTGAGGCAGCCGCAGCTGAGAGGGGAATAATGATTGTATGTAAGAGGAATCTTTCCCTCAAGTTGGAGAATGAGGCGCCAGCTGAGCTGCAGGATCGATCGGTTCATATAATTTGCTTCAACGAAAATTAAAACAACTCTTTCTTTATCTCTCTCTCTCTCTCTCTCTCTCTCTCTCTCACTCACTCACTCGCTCACAACTTTTCTCACACTCCCAGAACAGGACCAGCACACAATCAAATCAATGGCACCAAAGTCAAAACTCTAATACATTATCTAACTTATTGCCTAATGCCTACTAGACCCTCTCTCGCCCAACTGGCCATTTTGGTCTTAGCACCAAAAGAAAAAAAGAAAAAAAGGTTCCAAAAAAAAAAGAGGAAAAAGAAAAAGAAATAAACCGAAAATGATGAAAAGGACAAGCTCACATGAGCCGAACCAGATCATTCATGGGCCCCTACGTAAGAATATTATATTGTATTGTATTAGCCCCTTACCACTTACTTCTCTCTCATCTCAGTCTCAAGTTTCATGGGTATCCATCCATCCATCCATCTCTCTTTAAGAACCCAAAAAGCAAAACAAATTTTTTCGCTTCACTTGTTCTTCCAAGTGACTCATATCTGCTTCTTTAATTTCCTTCTAACCGAGCACTTCGCATATAATATGTGTCCACTACAACAAACAACTTCGTGCTTTAATTTGCTGAATCTTCCATGGCCCTGTCTTGTTTAGGGTTTTGCGTTTTCTTGGTCAAAGAAGAAGAAGAAGAAGAAGGCAGCGAGTCTCTCGTCTGTTTTTGCATTGAGACTTATCTCATCGTTATTTGGCTCTTCAAGGATCTGATACCGCAAGATCATATATAGAGAGAATTCCCAGCAGGTGTGTCCCCTTAAATAATTTTTGTTACCACTTTTTTTTTTTAAAAAAAATTATGATTTTTGAATAAATTTTTGTTTTTGTTTTTCATTCCCAAGATCCAGCATGTGTTAAAAATTACAACTGAATTTTTAGGTGTGGATCATGATGAACTTTGTGCAAGAAGAAAAAGGTAATTGCAATAATAATAATGAAGAAGATCAAGATGAAGATCATCAGAAAGAGAGAATTAAGTTCCCTTTTTCCGTTTCTTCTTCATCTTCATCTGTTTCTTCTTCAAAGTACAAAGCTTTTGTCCCGCATCACCACCAAAACTCATGGCTGCTGGGCCCCATTGATTCTCAAGAAGCAGCCACCAATTTTGACAACAAAGTAGACCTCATGGACTTATCACTTGGAAACAACAACAACAACAACAACAACAACAACAATGAAGATCAACCACACAGACAAAGTGGTCATAGAAATAATGGTAACGTTGCTAACGGTACTGGTGAGAGCAGTGGCATGTATAGGTCCGTCGAGAAAGAACACATGTTCGACAAAGTTGTCACGCCAAGCGATGTGGGCAAACTAAACCGACTTGTGATACCGAAACAACACGCCGAGAAGTACTTCCCGCTTGACTCTTCATCCAACGAAAATGGCCTTCTTTTGAACTTCGAGGATCGGAACGGCAAGGCCTGGAGGTTCAGGTATTCGTACTGGAACAGCAGCCAGAGCTATGTGATGACAAAAGGCTGGAGCCGCTTTGTGAAGGATAAGAAGCTTGATGCTGGCGACATCGTATCCTTTCAGCGCGGCGTCGGGGAGCTGGGGAAAGATCGGTTGTACATCGATTGGAGGCGCAGGCCTGATGTTCATCATGTTCCAGATCCCACGACGCTTGCACAAATGCAGCTTCAAAATCAGCTACGCTTCCAGCAGTCACCCCGCTGGGGCACCAGGCTCTACTCGATCCCCCAATCTTTGTCAAATTATGGTCATTTCAGTTACAATACGATTCACAATCCTTATTACCAACATCATCAACAACAACAGATTCTTGGTTTTGGTGGCAATGCGTCATCGACGATGCCGGTACAGTATTACCTAAGGCCATCGTCAGTTTCACAGCAAATTGAGGGAGGGCATATGCCGATGGTGATTGATTCTGTGCCTGTCGTTGTTCCGGGCAAAACGACAAGCGCTACTGCAGCAAAACGGCTAAGGCTGTTCGGTGTAAACATGGACTGCCCTACACAAGACGATCAATCTCCAGCCAGTAGTAGTAGTTCCACAAGGCAAGCCGCAGCATCTGAGTATTCAAACAAAGGAAAATCTTCCTTGTCTTTTGATTTGGATCTATAATTCGCTATATGCATTAATATAATTTCAAGGATAATTAATTTTATAGAAACTCGTATCAATTAATTTTTCAGTACATTACATTTTTAGTTAAGGGGGTGTAACAAATTCATATATTTATAAATAATATATATCAAGCAAATCTTTCAATTGTACGTATAAAAATGGTCACACAGAGATGATAAATCAGCATATATATATATATATAATATATATATATATAAATTCTCATATCTTAGTTATTAATTTTACCATTTTTCCTTTATTAGGTGCTGGGTTTTGCAAACTGTTAACATGTCATTCTCTCTAGCTATCCAGTGCCCCCAGTTTGTTGGGGATATGTCCATAATTTTATTATTCCTCTTTAGTTATCACTCTCTCTCTCTCTCTATCTACTGACACCATTTCGTGATATAGCTATCTAGCTTAATTAACTACATGTCATGCATGAGTAGTTCAATTTCTCTTTTTTTCCTTCTCTCTTTTCCTTTCTCTTTTGTTTCTATTACCACGTCAGGTTAGTGTTCTTGCTGCTGCCTCTGCTGCATAGTTAAGGAGCCCAGCTAGCTAGCTGCAGGCAACAATGTGCAGAAAGTTGCAGCAGCAGGCTGTAAAAAGGTAGTATCTGTATTCTAATATTTAACTTTTATCTTTTTAATTTTTCATTTCTTAGTTTTTTTACTAATTCCTCACTTGGTAATTCATGTTTTTTTTTTCTCTTTACAGCTATCTTATTCTTGTCTGGATTACAACATACAAAATCTCCTTTCTGTTAAAAGAGGTTCCCCAAGTGAGATACCCTTGCTGAGACCACTCTTCAGTGAAAGTCTGTGTAAGCATCCACTTAATTTTGCGTGATTCAATCTCTATATATAAGATGATTGTGCTTGGAATCTCATAACTGTCAGGTAAGTAACAGTGTTATCTACTTCGTAATATATATATATATATATAGAGAGAGAGAGACACACACACACACAGCATTCTCACACATATATGTACTAGAAATTTTCCAATCAAGGATAAGATAAAAGAAAAAAACACAAAGACTTTAATTAGTTTATTTTCTCTTATAGTATATTGAAATATGTTTTTTTTTTATGACAAACTACATAATTCTAAAAATAATCTCAGAATGACTAGACGATATTGTTGAAATAGTCCTATAATATGCAATAATTGCAATTATATCTTGAGGTGTCCAAACTTTAATTCGAGAAAAGTTGTAAGACCAAAAGTCAATCTTTAATTCTTAGTAATATTCATAATGTCCTTATTAATTTCCCAGCTTGTTTGCTTAATGCTTTGTATGTTTTGAATTGACTTTATATGATTGCAATCCTTCAAACTCAAATTGAGTTGCATCTGCCGTTGTTGGTTGATTTTGACTGGCTTTTAAGATAACTAGACGAACTTCGTACGTTTCTAATGATGTCTAATGGATGAAAGTCGCACGTTTACTTTGAAGCAACACATTTACTTGACCATCCATAGCTGATTAGTTAGAAGTCCTAAAAGAATGGAAGGCTTAGTTTAAGCACCAACTGTTACCATTGTTTCAATATATGGCGTCAGGCACACTCAATTTAATGGTAATTTCAGATTTCTTATCTTTTATCAACAACAGAAGGAAAAGAAAAAAAAAATTGTTATATGTACGAGCTTTCTACTATATGTGAAGCCACTAAATCTTACACATAGGCTGGAACGGATCTAGCTCGGGACAGTGGGGCTCAAACCCGCGATAGAGAAAACAAATTCAAAAGATTAAAGATAAAACTATTTGAGTTTCTAATTAGACTCCGTTAAAAATATTACAATAGCCATTGTTAGATTAATAAAAATAGTCCTATTCTCATAAACCCATAAAATCTAAACTTTACTTTAAAAGTTATTAAAGCCTACTTTTTTATTAAGAAAATAAAAGCCTACAAAAATCCATATGGGTGGTTATGTATGCATGTATGTATGTATAGTGTACCTCCATAAACTCATAAATTCATAAAAAAATTAGTTTCTATATCATGTCATTATGTAATTTAGCTGTGGAGAATGATTTTTCTAGATCCGTCACTGCTGATATAGATAATTGGGAAGACAATAAGTTAATGTTTGTTGCTAGAAAATAAGATTTAAGTATGTGAAACAAGATATATTTAGTATTTAACAAGAGCACGAGATTGTTAATACAGATAATAGCCTAATTGCATAAAATTAAATGCTAGACCTAGTCGTGAGTAAAATTACCTTATAATTCTTAAAAATGTTGAGTTATGATTGTCATAAAATTTTACATAGTTGCTAGAAGAGATACAATATACATCAAAATTTGTAGGTTGGTATTTTAATGAATTTAATTTCATAAGCTGTCTTGCAATTAGTCAAAGTCCAGTTTTAATGATGAGGAACACTATCTAAATACGTGGTAGTTATAGCTGAACCGTTTCTCGTTGAAGACGATCTTTCAATCAAATAATTTTTTTTTCCCTTTAGTTGTTTGTAATTTGAAGATAGCTACCGGAATAATTAACATTTTATTGAAGTTATAATTTGTAACAACCTAGGACTTGTTTTTTGAAGTAAACGAAATTGTGATGAGAGATTATGTTACCTTTACACTTTTCATTTTCTCTTTTGTTTC
This sequence comes from Aegle marmelos, assembly GCA_030449875.1. Classification (NCBI taxonomy): domain Eukaryota; kingdom Viridiplantae; phylum Streptophyta; class Magnoliopsida; order Sapindales; family Rutaceae; genus Aegle; species Aegle marmelos. Next base: position 3,617,213 of record JASUUL010000115.1, read on the forward strand.
GATTTTTAGTAATGATAAGTACTAACAATGACTATACAGATGAATTTTGTTTGTTATCTAATATTTTAAGTATTAACCATAGGAATATGTGAGTAGAGGGATCCTCAACTTTAAAAAGATAAAAGAAAAAAAAGTACAAATTCTAATACACTACAAGATAAAACACAGTGTATAAAAAAAAACTAGAGTTCTATATAATTAAGTTTTACTCTGTGGTCAAAATAAATTGCTAGTTTTATTAACAAAAATAAAGTATTCTAATTAAATTAATGTTCCTAAAAAATTTTGAAATTTGATTAGTGAAAGTAACTGCATTTGAAGAATGGTTGAAACTACTAGAGAGATATTGCTAGGTCAAAACGGTAATGTTAGCCTGAATGTAAGTACAGTAAATCGTTGGCGTTTAGAAAGCAAACATTTGATCCCAATAAAAGCAATTGATAAAATGAGAGAGAGAGAGAGTAGTAATCGAAATTGCCACGCATTCATAATTCCTTCATTCATATTTAAATATTTCTCTCGCCTTTCGTTGTGACATTTATGAGTCCTTGGGCGAACTATTGCCTATGTACATATGGCTCTGTGTCTGTGTGTGTGGCACATAAAAGTTAAACGCTTTGGTTAATTTAATGTCGACATAATCCTTGATTACCATATCGCGGGTTGATTTGTGTCAATTGTAATGCAAATTTCATACCGTAAGAACTCCTGCAAGACTAGTTTGGCTGTGGCGTTATTCCAGCTAGAACTTAGTTGATTAGTGTAGTCACATCAATGTTACGTGTTTGCTTGTACTAATTCTCAGCTGAATGCGATGTGGTGTGTTAAATTCTTGCCTGCTGCCGTTTCGTTTCTGCATGCGGAAAGTGACAACTCTAGCAATAAGGAGAAATTAATCAATTAAACTCTAGTCCAGACGCATTCATTTTTCCCATGTTTTCTTTTACTTAGATATTGCATATTCAAATACTATATCTCAAAATTTTGAGCTTGAGTCGAGCTACGTGCAGTACAGCCGAATTTGCTCGAATATAGCCTCTTGCTATTGTCTTGTAGAAAAGCAAAGCAGATCACGGTCTAGCTACTGAGTAGAATTACAGATTAGCTACGGCACTCTAGAGCAACGACATGCAGAATATCACTGTAGTTTTACCCTTGCACGCCGGAACCGATCCCTGATTGATCACTGTCTTTTTCAATCTTTCGGGCTGTTTTAATTATATATGTTTCCGTGTCCACGATGCATATGCATGGAAATTAATCCCCATTATTCTTTTAAGAAGTGAATAAAATAAAATATACTGTATATATAAATATATAGAGTCTACTATCTATCCATTTTTATATATATACATAGAAATAGCTAGCATATGATTAATTTACTAATGTGATAGCATATCATATGGTCCAATTATTGTTCCTTTGTTCTATAACAAAGCTGTATATATATATGTGTGTGTGTGTGTGTGTGTGTGAATAAAATACACGAATTCCTCTCTAAAGAGATTCCTACGCTAGCTCAAAGTCCTTGATATTAGAATTCCATAAAGCGAGTGCATAAATGTTGGTTAGCGTTCATATTTCATAAGCATAATATTAGTCTAGAGCCACGTGTGCTGACAGCCGAGTTTGCTCCTATGTTCTTCGAGTTGGACTGTTGACATGTCACCCTCCCGATGTCCTCTTAAAACCCCACCTAGAAATGACCTCTATCTAATTTCACAAATAATCTAACAATGACTTCTGTACTTTTCTCAACAAACCCCCAATAAACCTCATATCTCTCTATATAAACCCGTCTAAGTTCAACGTTTCATTTTTAATTTACGATCATTGTGCTTCCACTCTATTCAACATTGTAAATTCAACACGTTAACATGTTGTTTTGGAGTGATTCCATTTCACGCTATTTGTGCTATACCTCTGCGCATTGAATAATTAAGAGCGAGACATTCTTTCTTTTTCCTTTTTTTTTTTTTTTGTTTGGGGGGGGGGGAGTGGGGGGACATAAATAGTTGTATAATTTTAGAATTATTTTTCTTTCACATTAGTCTTCGTCTGTTATTAAAAATTATTCTTTCGAAGAATTCGTTTGATGCCAATTAGTGAACGGTTTGAAACTAAGATTCCACACCCGGCTCATAGACAACAGTCTCAACAGTCGAAGATGTTGTTGAAGAAAATGAGTGAATTTAATTAAACTTCGTAAACATCATTCAAAATAAGGTTAAAATCGTAAATTTAGTAAACAAAGCAGTTCGATCAAAGTTTTATTAAAATCCACACGTTTCCTTTTCCCCAAAAAAAGAAAAAGAAAGAAAGAAAGAAAGCCACCAAGTACTTGAGGCAGTGTAGACCTAGAGCTTTAGGGTTGAAATATGTAAAATTAAGGTAACGAACCGGCAGAACGCGCGTCACGTGTACCCAACAACACGCTGGGGAGTGGGGAGTGGGGAGTGGCCTAAATTACACATGTCGTGGACCACGTTTTCTTATTGGTCTCTGTATATTTTGCTGACCCCGCAATTAATGCAATAAATACATTGCATTTATGCAAGCAACTAAATAATTAACATACGCATCTGTTTTTTTTTTTCCCCCCCCTCCTTTTTTTGAGAAATAATATCTGGTTTGTCATTGTCTAACAGCTTGTTTCGTCCAAAATAAAAACCGACCGAAATGAAAAAAGAAAAGGGGCTTAAATGCTTGTCCATGTTTCATTATTTCTTTTTCCCTCCAGCCAAAGTTACGTTGTTAAATTAGTTCATCACCCCACTCCAAATAAAAGAGAAAAATAGGTCCAATTTATTCATGTACTAAAATCAGAAAGTGTGGTGCTGTTCGCACCTCCTCTCAAATCCTCTTAAAATCTTTTTCGAGATATGCCTCCTTTTAAAAAATTTATAAAAAAATCTTTTTATTTTTTTAATAATGTTAGAAATCTTAATATTTAAATTTAAATTTATAATAATTCAAATTGATGTGGAACCAATCTATTAGATGACATAATTATGATTTTGTTGATTATGCAAACGACATGTGTAATTTGAATATATAAATACATGTTGAAATTGAAATGTTGGGATTCCCAATACTATTATTTCTTATTTATAAATGATTACTATTTATTTTATATATGGGTCTATATTATGCATCAAGTGATGATTTAAATATTTTTGTAATTCGAAAATTATTCTAAAAACTCATATTTTTATGAAATCTTATATTATGAATATACCTATCAGTTGATTTACCATTTAGAACGATCTTGTGTGATTAAGGAAATGTATTACCCTTAACACCATTTCATTATGCCCAATCAAAATAAATTATATGAACATAAACGCTAATTTTTATTTTTCTAATTTCAGTGATCTACTTCTTGAACGTGCCGTCCAATTTCAAACTGTTACCATTTTTTTTTAATAAAAAAAAATGAATGAGAAGTTTGGTTTTGATTCATCCATATTAGCATCTTGAATTGGCTTCCTCGCTATGATGATATTCTTGAAACAATCAAACCCTAAGAAAGCATACTAATATTTTACTGGGTAGTAGCAATATACGCTGAACCAACAACACTTATCTCCGTAGTATCTCAAGATTCGAATTCTATCCCGGTTTGGTATTCCAAATCTTTGGTTAGTTCTTACTAGAGGCATACCTGCTGATTTTTAGCTCCCTTCCTACGGCAGGTTCAAGCATATTATTATTAAGATTCTTCTGCATTTTACACCCTCATCGCGATCATCCCTTCAATATGAGAAAGTGAAACGAGGTCGGTGCCATAAATGTTATAGCTGTGAGTAAAATTATTCTTTAAGCCCCGGCTTGGATGTTATAATTAAGGGCCCGTTTGAGATTATTTTTGGAAAGTTTAAAAGTAATTTTAAAAGTTTAAAAGTTAATTGTGATGTTAGTAAAAAAAAAATTAAAATTACTTTTATTAAAATTAGTTCATTTTATAGTTAGTTTTGAAAAGTAAAGAAAAGCAACCTTTAAATTTTAATTTTGAAAATTAATTTTATCGTTTAATATGATTTTATAAATATTCTTACAATTATCACTTAAACATATAATTATCTTTATTTAAATTAAAAATATTTTAATATTTTTTATTATAATTCACGCATTCTCTTTGTTCACCCTATTTTTATTTTATAGTTTACATTATATCAAAAGTTTTTTGAAATAATATAATGAAAATTTATTTTTAATTAAAATTATTATAATACACAATTAAAATCAATCGTGTATATATTTTATTTTTAGTTAAAATTACCATAATACACAAATATATATATGTGTGTGTAAGTAAATTTCATCTTATATTACGTATATTTTAGTCATTTATTTTCTTACAGTAGTTTAATAGTAAAATTTATTAAACACCGATAACTACTTTAAAAACTCACAGGACTTTTGAAAATAAAATTTACTAAACATTTAACTGATTCTTGTCACAACTGATTATTTTTACAACATAGTTAACCGTAATTATTTTAAAAGTTACAACGTTCCCAAATTGGCCCTAAGTATGGGATTGGATTAATTTTGAGATTAAATATTTATCTCATATTTAGTAAAGAATTAAGGAAGACTAAATTCAAATTTGAATTTAATCCTAAAACTATGAGATTAATAAAATCTACACATGAGTTTATTTGGGATAAGATTAAAGAAACAAGTCGTTCGTATATAAGGTTATATTATATTATTTTTAAAAATTTAGTATTAATTAATTATTTTTTATCATGATTTACTTAAAGTTTTTTTTTTACTTATTATAAAATAAATACTAATATTCTTGAAACAATCAAACCCTAAGAAAGCAAACTAATATTTTACCGGGCATAGTGATATATGCTGAATCAACAACACTTATCTTCGTAGTATCTCAAGATTCCAAATCTATCCCGGCTTGGTATCCCATATTTATAGTTACTTCTTACCAGAAGCATAACTGCTGATTTTTAGCTCCCTTCCCACAGCAGGTTCAAGCATACTATCATTAAGATTCTTCTGCATTTTACAACCGCAGCGCGATCGTCGCTTCAATTGGAGAAAGTGAAATGAGGTCAATGCCATAAATGTTACAGTTGTGAGGAATAATACTATACACTTATGAATAAGTTACACCCCGTTTTCTTGAGTAAAACTATTCTTTAAGTCCATGTTTGAATGTTATGGTTAAGTATGACATTGAATTAATTTTGAGATTAAATATTTATCTCATATTTGTCAAGCTTCGTTGGACTGGATTAAGGGGACTAAATTTGAATTTAATCAATTATGGGATTAATAAAATTTACACATGGGTTTATTTGGGATAAGATAAAAGAAATAAGTTGTTCATATATGAGGTTATATTATATTATTTTTTGTAAAGCTAGTATTAATTAATTATTTTTTTCATCATTATTTACTTAAATTTTATTTTTATTTATTATCTACGATCTAATTAAATTGATAATTTCACTTCTACTAGCTCTTAAGATTAAATTTTTATTACTTGTATATTCAATAATCTATCAATAGAATTAGCCATTTAATAATTTATTGCTTTATTTGATCGTATTAAATTTAATTTCACCAATATAATATTAAAAATAACCTTGAAAGTTAAAAATACCATTAATTAATTGATTGTATATAATATTTTTAAATATTTGATAAAAATTATTTAAGTATTTAATATTTATTTATTTTTATTTGTTTATTATATTATGACTACCCAATACTTGTTTATAATATATTTAATTTTCTTATTAATTGGTTTTTAAATTTATTTTAATTATGATTATAAAATTTCATGAATAATTGATGTTTATATTTAAATATCAACTTAAATGTTATTTAGTATTATTGAAATATACTTCAACATAGTATAATTTGGTGTTGTACCAAACATAAGACTATATATCATAATTCAGTTTAATCCAATCTAATATAATCTAGTCCAATTCTAATGATTAGTTCAATATAATCTCCTGTGCCAAATGTAACCCAAGAATTTAATAAGCTAGTGATATGAATAAAATAGTGTTTAAAGTAATTTTTATAATGTAAATAGTCTCTCACGCATTATAATCCTTCCTTGATCTAAGTTATCCTAATCTTTTACAGATCTTGTATCAGTTATATTTTCAGTGCTAATAAATAAGTAGGATTAAATCATTTTTATTTATTTTAAATTTATTAACCACTAGTCATGTTAATAAAATCTGTTTAAGAGAGGATCTCGAAGTTACCGATGTTAGTGACTCAAAAGACCTCCGGTACACGTTCGTTTATTTTTAAGAAAAATGTAAGTCTTAATGATTTCCTCTCCAATCCTTCAAAACACTATTGATTTAAGAAATACTTACAAACAAAATAAAATATCGAAACGAAAAAGATACGCCGGGGGCAATAGCAGCGCCAAGGTGGATAGAGGCGATGATTCGCGTGGGCCATTGATCACCAACCTGGAGCCCAGCCCGAAGACCCCCTCACTTAGTGAGGACTTTCATGGGCTTGTTTCTGTGAGTCTTACCTCTGTATTCCGAGTACACCCACAACAGAGAATGAGAGCGACTAAAAGAATCGCCGTCGTCGTGCTGGGGAGGGAAGCGAATGGAGTACAGATGTGTGAAATGCGGCTTTCGGATCAAGACCCTGTTTGTGCAATACTCGCCTGGAAACATTCGTCTCATGAAATGTGTAATCTATCATTTCTTGCTTTCCATTTTCCCCCCAAATTTCCAATATTTCCATTTTACAATTAATTTTGTGACAACCCCGCCCTTTCTATTTACAGGAGAATTGCAGAGCAGTGGCAGACGAGTACATCGAATGTGAAATCATGGTAAAAATAAAACAAAATTGATGCTTTTCATATTTAATTTCCATCATCGGCTGACTTGCCCAGTTTCTTCTTTCACATCACTACTCGTAGATTCTATTGATCGATTTGATTCTGCATAAGCCTCAAGCTTATAGGCATCTGCTATATAATGTGCTTAATAGTGAAACTGTGAATCTCAAGGTATTAATTAAATCCATCTTGTTATGGTACTTCTACTGCATGTTATTTTATTGATTGCACTGTAACATGAGTTTGGAATTTGCAGGGAATCCTATGGAAGTCGACAGTTGGTTTTCTTCTTCTGGATGCTTGTATCCCATGTTTATTGTTAATGAAATTCTTGTTAGTTCTTCAAATGATTTCATTAATTTTTTTAAACTCTTGTCAAAATAATATTTGTTAGAGAATTCCTCAGCAAACCAAGATAGAAATCTGCTTTTAAAACGGAGCAATGAAGGACAGTGTTCATCCATGAGTTTTTCTTTGTTAGCTTGGATATGCCGAATGGTATGAAGTGCAAATCAATTTAATTGTTACTTCGTGGATTTTGGATTTTATATGGTGCTGAATAATTGAGTTTGTTGATGTCAAATGTAGATGTTGAAGGATGTAATTTTAGGGAACATTATGTTTCTTGGTGTTTTTTTTCATGCATCCAAGATTCTCTTAAATACATCAGCTGGAGCTAGCAGGTAAAACTGATTCCTTGCTTTCGGATACTTCCTTAAAAATCATATGGATCCTCCTGATATATTTTCAAAGTAGAGGAATATGTTTTTTCTTTCGATTATCCTGTATGCAGCATTCTTGGTCATTATACAATATGTTTAGCTAATTACTGCAAATTTACAGATTCAAAGACTTCCTGCTTGCTGTGCTTATTTCAAGTTACTTCAAGATTTTCCTTGTTGCCATGATGGTACGAGTTCCTGAACCACTTAAGCATTTATCCCCTGCTTGTTGGTTGAAAGCATATTAGATGACTTGTTGTTTTTACCCTGCATAATATTTTCCAATTTCCACTTTCTAGTCTACATCATTAATCCAAAGTCAGTATACATGCCTAACCTTGAGTTTGCATTTTACAGGTTTGGAATTTTCCATCTTCTGTAATTTATATCATTGACTTGTTCGTTTTATCGTCCAACACAGTGGCATTAAAAGGTTAGAAAATAGTTCCACTTTCTCTTCGTAAGATAAAGAATCTTTGTCATATGAGCTCCCTTTGTGCAGCACCTTTAACTAGATTAGTATACACCAACATGGGTTACGCAATGGGCGTGGAGTATATTACAGAAGATAATTTGATGGAGCTTTCAATTGGTTTGATTAGGGAATCTCAAATGGGTATTAAACACCTTAATGTGAGCTCTATGAAGCTTTCAAATTTATGTAGGCAAACTCCTTGTGCTGCTATGCTTCAATGAGTAGAATGCTGGGAAGCCATGAGGCAACATACCTGTAGAAGCTAAGATCTAAAGGTTGATGAATAGAGGAAGGCATACATTAAAAAGAATATGGAAAGAAATACTATTAAGCAACAGGTTTGGGTACATGAGGATAATATGGCTTTTATATACTTTGGTTTAGGATTTAAGATAAGTTCCTATAAATAGTTCATTTTTATATACATTAAGCATTTTTATGTTGTTATGGTGACTTTGCAGCCTGATGTTTTAAGTTGTGCTTTCATGTTTATATATTAGGCTTGCCATCTGAATCCATGGTAACCAATTTTTGCCTGTGTGAACCAGTGATTACTGAGTCAGCTATGAACAGAATACTAGGTGTATGCCTGGTTGCACATGCTGTAAAGTTCTTTGTCGTTCAAGTGCTTGAACTAAGATATTTGAGATATTATTGAAGATCTATTATTGTTATTATTATTGTTATTATTATTATTATAATTATTCTTGTTATTTTGGGGAATTCCTAATTAGATTCAGACGGAGCATTACTTAATGTTTTCTTCATAGGAAATAATATTAATATTCCCTGCCACGGATATGGCAGTTTTGGTTGCTGAGTTGGTCAATTTCTATATCACATTGAAGCCCTAATTATTTGGCTCGTTAAGCGGCAGAAATCGAACCTGAGGTTGACGCTAGAGAGGTCTCATATTACCCTGTGCGTGAATCGCGTAAGTAACCAAAATGGAATTGAACATCACGGGCAACTCCCCTGAAGTGAGAGACAATTTCTATGTAAGAGCAAATTCAGTTGAGTCTCCTCAATTCAAACTTCTTGCAAACAATACCGACGGTAGTAGCAAGTTTTACACAACTTGTAGCTTGTACATGTACAACCACATGGCAGGTGTAAGCAGAAATTTACATTCAACATCACGATTCAGGACTTTTCATTTTTTTTTCTTTTTTCTTTTTTTGTTCTATCGTAAATGACACTAGGATGTCGAAACTCTAAGCGAGTATAGTACCATCATCATGAGACGTGCAGTCGGGTAAGAATAGCATAGCCCAGTGAAGAGAGGCCATTCTTAAGTAAAGAAAATGATCGAAATGGAACTGACAAGCATATTGCGAATACACGCTGATTGTGGATTAGTTGTAAGGTCAAATGGAGTCCTCACCGGAAGAAGAAACGAAACCCTTCTATTTCTGGCATCAGATCACCAGACCTCGAACATAGCATCAGCGGTGCTAGGCGTTTTCTGGTCCTCATCAAACTCATCGGCTTGGTGATCCTTTTGAGATAGATCACTAGCGTGCGGTGCCGCTGGTCTCACGTGCAAACATTAATTTTGTGGAGTTCAAAATCTTTACACACACACACACACATCGTACAATCTAACGAGGCTTCAATCGTAAAGTTTGTAGAGAAATTATTTTGATGTTTTTACTTTCCGGTGCTCCATTTTAAATGTTCTTGAATATTGCTGTGCTTGAAACTTGGCCCCGCAATTGGTGTCTTTCAGGAGCACGTTTCTATTCTATGGGATGCCGGGATTTTTGTATATGGTGAACTTGGCAAGTTCTGGGGCTAGTAGGAAATTCATCAACGACTAACGCTTCATCGATTGATTCTTCAGGAACGTTGACCTCCAAGATAGGAGGATCTGGTTGCTTGATCACTTCCTGATAGAATTCATTGCCTCCAGTGTCCTATTCTCCGTCTGAAAAGAATGTAGTTTCACTAGGTGGCATCTGCCATTGCCAGTACTTGTTTGAACCGGCATCCCCATCATCAAACCAGCTTGGCATTCCTTGCCCTTCACGACACTGTCACGTAAAGATATTAATATTTATATTACAGTTCTGTGGAGATGGCAATGCAGCAAAACATGGTCTTTGGCTTGTGAGGATATTAACACATCTCAAGTTCTTTACGGAACTCGTTCAATTAACTATGGAAAATTTCTTTACCTGTGCATAAGTGATTTCTTTTTCCCTGTCACTGCGGCCGCCAACGTACATTCCTCTCAAATGGATTGAGTGGGCCGAAGACATTAAGAGTAGTTTTTACATTGATTTCACGGGAGCTATTTATACTTCTAATAATTATTTCAAACTATAAAAAAGAAAAAACAAAGTCCTAAATAAGGATAATAATAATAATAATAATAAAAGAATCTTTAGAAACGCAGTACTTGTTCTCATGGTCTTCACTTTCAAAAGTGATATTTAAAAGGTTGAGCTATGAATTCCCTTTAATTAACTACCGGATGATTTTATAGTCTCTGTAACATGATTTCTAAAATCAATAGCCAAACGATTAGTTGGTTCAGTGCAAGTATCCGGATTCCTACCTGATTTTCTTTTCAAGCCGAAGAGAAGATATTTCCTTCTAATGCAAGTCAAAAAGTAAATTTGAAGGGATATGTGACAGAGCAAATGTCTAATGTTCTAATATTCTATTAATTCTAAAAAATAGTGGAAGTTGATATTTGTTGATTTCATAAAATATTGAATTAAAAAAAATTCATGTGTAATTTTAAAAATTAAATTTAATATTATTAAACTTGAACCTGTTTTCAAAGGTTATAAAAGAAAACTATTTATACCATTAGTGATTATTTTTTTTTAAAAAAGAACAACGATTAAAAATAAAAAAAAAAGAAAAATAATCTTTAGAAACTAATTCAAATGCTTTAAAAGAAGCAATGTTATTGAAGTTATATTCATTTATAATCCAATTAATTCTGATCCCATCAAAAATAGAAAACCACATTCCTTTTATAGTTAATTTTCTTCTTCAGTTAGTTTGGAGATTCTGATAGATAAGTAATTGATTTTTTATGTTTAACATTTAATATTAGTTTAAATAAATTATTTAAAAATTTTTTATTTTTGATCTTATCATACATATTAGTTTAAATAAATTATTGAAATATTTGATATTAAATACAAGTTAAAATAAGTTATTTAACAAAATCTTCATATTAATATAACATAAAAATCATAGATCATATAAATTGAAATTATTTTTTTTATATTTAATATTAGTTTTAATGTAAAGGAAATAGAGAAAATAACAACTTTTGATTTAAGAAGGGACTATAAATTACTCTGAACACTCATATTGTAATAAAATTTTATTTTATTATAATATCCCTAAGTTATCTTACTATCAAGGACAATACTATCATTACCAAATAAAACTTTTACTCTCGACACTAATTCAACATTCAGCACCATAAATATAGTTTTTCTTTCCCCTTTTATTCTTAACCATACTCCCTCAACTCCTCATCCTGTAATCTCTCTTCTATTCCTCTGTTCTTCCAATTGACTTGCAATTTCAATTGCATAGAGTAAACAAGTGAACAATACGAGTGGAAGCTAAATACCTTAAAGTCTGGTATAAAGATTGTGGATTAATCATCCCTAAACTGAGTTTTATTTTATATTTTTTATTTGCGACAGCATGATTTTGGTTTTTCTATTTTGGTCAAATTGATCGTGTTGCTGTATTTATTATTTAATTAGAAAAATGGCTGATGTGTTAAATTTTTTAAAGAATTAGCTATGCAAATGTAGGTATTATTAAATCTTAACAAAATTGCTCAAAATACAACATTAATTTCATCTCAAAATATTTAATAATATGGGATCTGTGTATGATATATATAGTAGGTGGCGTTTTGATGAATATTTTGCTCAAGATAATATTGACGAAGTAAGAATTCTGAATCAAAAGTGGAGATGTAAACGGCTGGATTGTGACGAAAGAGTAGAGAGAAAATCGATCTAGGAATGAACTTGAAAAAAAAAAAAAAGGCTAAAACTAATATTATTTTTTAAAAAAGGTATAAAACATGTAATGATGAGGATTTAATTTAGGTATATATTGGAATTTTTAAAAAAGTGTTCCTAAGTAATTCCATATTTTTAAAAAAAAAATTCATAAAATGTCCCAAATAATAGAGTAATCGAAGTATTTTTTTAAGTGCAAATAGCGTTATTATTTCATTCAATCTTACTTATTTCATTACTGTTTGAGTATGATTATTTATAATTTAAAAATTATTCTAAACACTCGAATTGTAATAAATTATTATACTAAAAAAATATTCACCATATAAATTATTATTAAGAACTTTTTTTTATAAATGAATATAATATAATTTCTCTGGATATTCATGTAGATCGTTAAACATGCCTTATTTAATATATAATTCTCTTGCCATAAACTTTAAAAATTTATTTCCAACCTCTTAAACGAATTGCTTAAGAATTGAAAAAAAATCAATACTTCTAATATATTTCAACATGTTGTAGATTTTTGATTTTCCGAAAAGTAAAAGTACCTTACAAAGTCTTCTCTTTCTTCTTATTCGTCTTCGTTTTCTTCTTTTTCTTTAAGTCTTCTTAGTTTTCTTCGTAAACTACTTCCTCTTCTTCTTTTTTATCTTTTATTTTTTAAGTAGAAGGTCATTTTTTTTTAAGTTTTAATGTTAAGAAATAGAGGTGTAAAAGCCAATACTGAACATATTTTAATAAATAAGAGCTAATAGCTGAAAATTATGCTAAAGAAGTTATTAGAACATAATTTAATTCCGTTGTTATATAAAGTAAATTGTTATTTATTATTTTTGGGTCTCCTAAACAATTTAATTGATGTTTCGGGTTAATAATTTGACTAATTTAAGTAAAGTCTTTTTTCACATTTTAAAGGGTTTAGAAAATAAAACTTATTATATATATATACATATATACATAATTTAATGTATGAGTATATGGAGTAATAGAGTTAAAAATATCTTTTAAACTACAAATAACCTTATTCTTACCTTTTTTTTAAACCCTAAAATTAATTTAATTCTAAATTTCGTCCTACCATCCAAACATACCTACACGCAAGAATTAGTTAACTCTTACAATCTCTGGGTATAATGTCTATGACATAAAAAAAATATAACCATAAAGCAAATAAACATAAAAGTTACATTCAACAGCAATATCCAGTACATTTTTCGGGCATAAAATTAGAGTAGCATTTCAAAACTCCAGGCACAAACATAAGCTTATGATGAAAGATTAAAAATGAAATTGCTTTCTATACCAAGTGCAGGCATGTAATCACAGTAAGACACATGCTTAATGCTTTGGGATTCAGCTGTTTTGTCTTTGCTGAGATGACATGCCATTGTAACATGCAACTGATAAGAACACCAAAAGTCAATGAAGATACGCCATTTCCCTAATAATAAATATGATCAGAACTAAACTGACAAGCACATTGGAAAGATACACCGATGGTGGATCTGTTTTATGGCTAAACTGATGTGTCTCCAGGGTAATGAAAGAACTCGTTCTGTTGCTGCTACCAGCCCTGTCAGAAGCAGCCGTTAAACTGGAAACGTAAAGTTCCTTTTTGTTGCTGCTAATGGATCCGTTAGAGCTAGAGTTTGAATTTTTTCTTGCCCTTGTTTCTTGTGCTATTTTCTTGTCTTCAACTAACCTCACTTTGGCTTTTTCTGTTCGGGGAAGATCAACAGCATGATGTACAGCTTCTCCCATCTGCAAAATAAATCACGGAGTTTAAAATCACTCATACAGACTTCTTACAATGTGTTGAAATTGGATTGAAAAGTCTGTATGGACAGGTTATTTTAACATGCTTACCTCAACTTTTGATACCGCTTTGTTAGAAAATTTTCTCTGCGTTTGCAGTTCTTGAGTAGAACATTGCGCCTCGAAGTACTTGTGGTACTTGGGTGTATGTTGCAGTTCATCAACAACGCTTTCAAGACAAAAAATCCTGGGCAGATCAGTATCTGAATTGACAGATGAAATATCAAAGTCCATAATGCTATAACCTTCTGAAGAGGATGAAGTTTCACTACGTGCCCAAACTGTGTCCACCTTGTTGCGTGCATTCTCATGAAACACGTTTGAAGTTCCCAGCACTTCACCATGCTGTCACACAGACATGTGAATGGAAAAGTCAATATTCAACAGTTGTGCTCTAAACAACAAGGTCCAAAATGAAATATCATATTCTCAAAGCTACAAAGGTTATTAAAAAAAAAAAAAGTGGCAAAGCATGAGTGTTCGGCATTTGCAAGTTGACCACACATCTTAAATTCTACCCAGAAATGCATACAAGATCTGTTAAGCTATATGAGAATTCTACTGCTAGCATTGTGACCGGGATAACATGCGAAGCATTATTATAATATCAGTAGTAATACTAATAAATTTCTCCAATATATGTAATTGCGGTTTACAAGCAATTGGAGTAATTTCTCCAATAGCTAATGAGATGAATTACTTTACCTGTTCATAGATTTCTGAATCTGCATCACTGCTGTGTCCGATATACCTTCTTCTCAATGATATTGCTGGGTTGAAGTCATGACGAAGAGTGTTCGTACTTCTTTCACCAGAGTATTCACCTGGGTCGACCAACAGGGAATCCACAAAGGCATCTTCTTGCTCACTAGTTTCGAGAAAACGATCATTCAAAAAGCTAGGTTCGTTATTAAACCCATCAGGATATGAGGTTCTGTGCTCTGACAGCAACGAAGAGAGAGAGTTGTGATCAAACCCATTGGAATTAATGGATTGAACCATTGAGAGTGATGCAGGGAGAATGTTGTGATCAAATCCGCTAGAATTAAAGGAGGCTCCCTGCTCCGGTTGAATATCTGATAGCAATTCAGCGAGGGTGATGTAATCTAACCCATTAGAATCTGCGAGAGGGTTGTAATCCCACTCGGTATTGTCAAGCAATGGTTGAAATTCTTCAGATAGATCACCATTTATCTGAAGATAAAAATTATAAAGATACTAAGCATTAGTCTCAAGTATATATGTAATGTTTGTCATGCTTTGCCAGTATAAACTGATAATTTAAAATAGAGACATGCTTTCTTTTACCTGTGGATTAGTGCTTTCTATGGTATGATTTCCAGAATCAGAAGCCAAATGATGAGGAGTTGGTTCATTGCGAGCATCAGGCTTATCACCTGATTTTTTTTTCAAACGAAGGAGTACGAATTCCTTCTATACAACTCAGATTAAAGGAAAAAAGGGTTAAAAAAACAAGAGATTACTAGTGAAATACCAAACATGCATGCATAATTTAATTCCTATACTAAATTCAAGCAGAACAGAGATGTTTGCCCAAATGCCTACTTGTTCAACAAAATGTGCTAGAAGAAAGACACACAAATGAAATGAACTAGTAATCTGCTGCCTGCGTCATCAATCAAACAATAATGTCTCCACTAAAAGCAAGATAATTCTAATCAATCTCCATCTTCAACCAGTTATACATACATCAAACAATCAAGAAGAGGTGAACAACACAGACAATCGATTGATTCAATTGAATATGTAAGATCAAAGTTAGATTGGGCTTAGGAGACCACCACAACTCATTATCAACCGACAGAACAAAAATTCAGGGGATTCGACCAATAACATGCCAAAACTCCAAAAACAAAAAGAAAATAATAATAGTACCGGATAAGAAGAAGCGTTGTGGGAGTGATATTCATGCATAACCCAGTTGGTTCTGATGCCATTTGGAACACGGCCTTGGTGGAACACCAAATTCTTTTTGAAACCAATCTTCTTCCCGTGTTCGTCACATATCACCCGATCCTTACCGGTGGGTTTCCAAAATCCAGAGTTGGTTGTTCTGTTAACCCGTTTACTGTTTGCATATTTTGAAACAGGGGCATTGAAAAAGTACCACACTCGGTCCTCTTTGGGCATTGGCGAACTCTCTGCATCATCATACAATGATATTCATGCACACCAAATGTATACTTATAACTTATTATTACTTCACTTGTAAATTAAAACTGCGGAGTACTACAGATGAATGATGATCATTTTTGTCTATATATATTATATACTATACCATACTATACTTACGAGGCAATTCCCAAGGTTCGTACTTGCAGACATCAACAACATCTTTGATTGGATGGACAGGGAAATCAAGGCCACACATCTTCCTTTCAAGAAAATACGTTACGATTTCTTCTTCAGTCGGATGGAATCTGAATCCCACAACCCCATGCCCCTCCATTAATTTCTTTCTCAATGAAAATCGATGTTCTGTGCTTCCTCAGTTCCTACTTACTATTATGCAACAAGAAGAAGCAGTCAGATGAAGGAAGCTCAGGTAACGGACTGTCAAATAGCATATGCATCTTTTAAAAGCATTGACTTCATACGTCTTGGTCTTTGCCTTTCGTCGGATGCTTTAGAGACGTGGAGCCATCTTATTGGATCGAGTGGTGGACCCCACAAACAAAACGCGCCAATTTTCGTTTTTCATTTGCCGATAGGTAATTTTTAGTGGAGTCCTCATTATTTGTGGAAAAAGAACTCAGTCCGGAAGTTTGTAAAATGAACCAATTTATATCATTCAAGTCCTTAATTCAGTTTCTTTGTAAAAAGAGTTAACAACACTGAGGACATTTCAGTCAAAAATAATTGAGCCACCTCCTTATTCATTATTTTATTGATATGTGTTGATAGTTTAAACTAGCAAGTGTTTTCTTTGGTCATACTATATTTCATGTCAGTGAATTGATACCTTTATATGCATAACACTGATTTAAATGTATTTATTTCTCTATTCATATAAAATTAAATTATATGGGTTGTTTTGAATAGTAATATTTATACATAGTAGGCTCAATTTGCTATAATTGTTACTTTCTTTTATTTTGTTTTTTTTTCTATATTAATATGTATTAAATTAAGATTGTTACAGTGCCTTTTTCAAGCAAATTACATGTATATTTCATTTAGATTGATTTTTTTCTTCCTTGCTGAATAAAAATTATACTAGCCTAGTTTTGTAAGAGTGTTTTTTTTTTACTGCTGACATGTCCTCCCAAATAAATTCAAGAAATTAAGTCCACATACTTCTTGAAATAATAAGAAGTTGGAAAAAAGATTACATTGTAACTTTTTACAGTTTTAGGTAAGAACACCTAAAAATACAAGAAAAATAATTACAGAAAAAAAATGTTAGGCAAATATTTGGATCAATTAGGTGGGTGAGTGAAACCCTTCTTATCTAAAATTAATCAAAACCCTTCTCATTAAACCTGTCCTGATGTTCAAATGTTAACGACTATAGTTGTATAATGGAGAGCAACTTCTCAGCCCAAAATTATCTTCAATTACTACTACATGTCATACCACCATCCACTGTGATTGACATCAAAACACCACCACTGTTCCACTATTTTTAGCTAGATTTTTATCAATAGCGATAGATCGACTGAGGAGGGAGAAGTCTTTAATGATTTCTTAAAAATTTTATTTTAGAGAGAAAATAATAAAAAAGAACAAAAAGATAATTTAATTAATTAATTTTTTTAATATTTAACTACACCCATTCAATGATAACATGTTAGGTCGTTAGATTTAAATAGATATAGTGATAAAATAGTAAATATAATAAAAATGTTAAAAGTCAAAATATTTTACTAACCTTAAGGGGATTTTAATGGATTTTGAAATATATGGGAGGCTTGGTTAATTTTGACAAATAACAAGATTGGTTTAATATATTTTTCACTATTAAGTGAACTGCACATATGGTACCAGACGTTTCCCCTTTTAACTTTATGTATAATCTTTATGATTGTGGTTTGGTTTGTTATGTTCTTCCACTCTCTGGTCTCCTTCTTTCACAAGTTGAACTAACACTTTCAATTTATCTATTCAAATGGTGCTTTCAAAAAATATTCTAGAAGAAGAAACAATATTTCAATTTTACTTACTTTTTTTAAAAAAAAAACACTTATTGTAAAACATTGAGATGAATTTAATGCCTAAATGACTTTTTTTTTGTTTTTTTTAACTCTAGTTTAGTTATTAGTAGTGCTTTCAAAAAATATTCTAGAAGAAGAAACAATATTTCAATTTTACTTACTTTTTTTAAAAAAAAAAACACTTATTGTAAAACATTGAGATGAATTTAATGCCTAAATGACTTTTTTTTTTTTTTTTAACTCTAGTTTAGTTATTAGTAGTGCTTTCTTCTCCTTCTTCTTCTTCTCCTCCAAAGTCTGAATGTAATGGTAAATTTCGGTCAATGTTGGCTTTAATGCCTTCAGTCACCATGTGTTGTACAATTTTTCTTTTGACTAAATATATTTTCTTCTTTAGTAGTCAAACCTTCTGAGCAAATGCAAAGGACAAAAGCGTTAAAGTACTTGCTTAATTCTTTTCGGCACGTAACAAGGCATATCTAATATGTTCATATGATGCATGTTGAAAATATGAAGAGTTCTTTCTTCACTGATCCATCATCAAACAAACTGTTTATCAACTGCTATTCTTCATTAATAAAGTTAAACACCAAGTAGTAACTAATTAGTTACTAACAAAATACATAACAAACAAGGCAAACTCATCAAGCGACGAATTAACTAAATACGAGTGATTAACTATATATATTTATATTCAGTCAAATCTATGACGACGCAGCGACTGCTAATGAAGTGCATCCACCGTGATCCAACCGTTTATTACGAAGCAGTAGCTGAAATCATTTACAGACAACCAAGTGTTAGTTAATCTATAGTCTTCCCTGTGATCCAACCATTTATTTCGTATCTTGATGTTTCTCACCCTGTTGCCGCAGACATCATACAAGAATATTCAGAAAGCTGCATGGCCACTTGATTCGCCCCGGCTATAGTTCTCAGGTTTATCATCTAAGTTTCCTCTTAAGCGACAGAGAACATAGTAGGGTTTCTGCACATAAGGGAAAAATGAAAATAAATAAACAAATCATAAGATTGCGTTGTTCTAAAATCACAGAAAAATTTCCATAAAATAAAGCTTCAACCTACCAAATTAATTACGAGTGAAAACTTATATATATATATATGTATGTATGTATCTATATATATATATAGATCGTTGTGTGGTGGTTATGCTACGGAATTGACTTTTAAAGTTTGTGGTTTAACTATATTTTAGAAGATAAGTAATTATGGATTGCTATCGATTCCATCCAAAGCAGTTGTGACTTAAAGCTGTGACATCCCAATACTGCATATAGCCTGGTTTCACAAAATTGCCATATGAAGAAAAACTAGTTGTGTAGTAAGAGATTGCCTGATAAACAGAAGTTTTGCTGGAATGGTATTCATGAATAACCCAGCTGGTCTTCTCAGCCTTTGAACCACGACCTTTATGGAAAACTAAATTCTTTTTCATTCCAATAACTTCTTTCCCACAATTGTCCCAAATTTGACGATCGCCACCAGTCACTTTCCAAGAACCAAGTTTTTTTGTTCTATCTACACGAACACTTTTTGCATACTTCTTATTCCATTCACTAAAAAAATACCATTCTTCATCATCCGGAAGTACTGATTGTTCTACACGAAAGATAAATATACAAACAACTTAATCAGCTATTCTTTTGAAATCACAACATTAATTTAGCCTTACTCTATGCCTTTATTTTTGTTAGAACTCTGATAACTCTGTAAAATAGAGCAATCAAAGTACTGAACAGAAGTGAGTGCAAAAACCTCTGAATTGTTAACACCAACCAAGATAAACAAAGCTTCCGAATCACTTTCAGTAAGAACACAATCCAATATAACAAGACCAAGAAATCAAAAACAAAAAATTCACACACACACAGAAAGAAGAAAGAAACAGATTTTACGTGGTTTAGTTGTGCTGCAAACACAACTTACATCCACGGGAAAAGCCACCAGAGAGAGATTTTATTTTTGACTCAACTTGAAATTACAGAGCATAATCAGAGATTGTTTTACAAGAACAAAGAATTCTCTTTTCTCTCACAAGACTCTCTAATGCTCATTCGTTTTCAGCATGCCTCGGTTCTACCTCCATTCCCTGCTTTATACCAGCTAAGCTAATCTGTATAATTGCCAAATAACAGACTTGATTCCCTCCTCACATGCCATCTCACATGACTCACTTATTCTCAGCTAAAAACGCTTCTTTCTGTTGCTATTTCAAGCTGTAATGTTGCACTTGATCAGCTCGTGAAAATCAAATCTGTAAACACTATCGTTTTGACACTTCCGGTTTTGAATTCAGCACTTTAATCCACAATTTTGTATTGTGGTGTTGCAATTTTTAAACTTTTTAAATAATAACTACTGTAAATTAAAAATTTTAACAGTGAAATAAATGTTGATCATATTTGATAAATATAATTTTTTCAACAATAATTTTTGACAAAAAATAAAAAATAATATATATAGCATAAACTTTTCATTAAAAAAAACATGTTCAAGTAACAATCAAGTCACCTTAGATTTCAAACTAAATTTATAAGTGGTAATCAAAAACTTCAGATAGCCATAGCGACATACTTAACAACAGTATCAAATCCAATTAACTAGAATTTATAATAGAAATGAAATTTGATTTATTAAACTCACTGTAAATTTTTTTTTTTGTGAATACACGCGTTTGCGTGGCTGATAATAAGTACCTATTAGATAATTTCCAAAGCTCAAAGACACAAATATTGAGCGTGTTAATTACAAGAATGAGAAAAGCAAGGCCACATATCTTGTTTTCAAGAAAATAAGTGATAATTTAATCTTCCGTTGGACGGAATCTGTAGCCCAGGGCATTATAGTCCATTTTTACTACTTAATTATACATTAAGTAGATGATTTAAATTCTTTTTATTTTTATCTTATGTAAGTTAACGTAAATAATACATAAATAGAATTTATTTATTTGAAATGTTCCCGCCCATCAAAAAAGGTACAAATAATCTTTAACTCGTAAAAATAATCTTAGAGTTATAGATTATTTGTACAAATAAGTAAGTAAAAATTAAAATAACATGAATATATTAGCTTGATACAAAAGTAAAGAACCTAAAAGAAGTAATAAAAATAATTACGTGTCATGTGATGTATAATTGTTTATGTAACTAATTCATCCATGCTAAATCAGTTTGTAAACATCAAGATTAGCTTAGCAAATAGCACGTGACTCTGGCATTGTTGTATAAATGGGCTACGTAAATGGATTACATCATTTAAGAATATAATATAAACTTGCATCCGAAGTAGTTGTCAAATTCTTTGACTCGTTTTTTGTTACCGTTAAGCCTTGTCTTCTTCGTGCGTTTGTTAGATATGTTCCCCACTTTGCACTTGCGTCGGCATTGCGCATAGACTATTCTCCTTCCTTCAAAAGTTACGAAGTTAAATACTCAAGGTTTAATTGCTTTCCCAGAACATTCCGGGAAGAATCACAACTGCAATTTAATAATTAGCTGAGGGGAGGACTTGTACTGGTTAAAGAACTTTCTGGAAGTCTAAAATTCAGTTTAATTGTTGAAGAACATTCTAGAAAGACATTAAAATATGGGTCTTGCTAGATTACAGCCCCAATTTGTAAGCCAATGTTTGCTCGACCAAAATAATTTAACCGACATCTCGTATATTGTTACGGCAATGACTGATTCAACGGACTGAAAAATTTTCCCATTTGCGGTCACTCCAACGGCTGCTAAATGAATATTGCTCCACTCCTAAGTCTTTAACCTTTGGCTTTGGGGGCACTCCACCGAGTTTTTTTTTTAAAAAAAAAATCTAAAAAATAATCCTTATTGTTCGACCAAACTTCAAGTGAACGAAAATTAATTGAAGGATTCTAAAATTAAGGACAGTTTTACTTTATGTAAAATTTATTACATTAAATGTCCCTGTTGTTTATGAAAAATAAGAAAAATCAAAAGTTTTAAAATTTTGACATGTAAGTCGATAAAATTTTAAAATTGTTTAAACTAGTGAATTAGACTTTTAATTAAACGACTTATTCTAACTTTGTTATTATATATTTAAATTAATCCATTCTCTTATTAAGTAATAAATTAGTTGATTTGATATATAACTAAATATTGTATATTATTTATAAACCATAATTGACGAGATGGGCGCGGTTAAGTATGGACTGGCTCGTCCAAAATTTAAAAAATTTATAAAAATACCTTTGTACTAAATTTACAAAATTGTCAATGTTTTACCCTTATTTTCAATTATACCATCTTATTAATTTACAATTGTACCATTCATATAAATAAATTAAAAAAATATTTGCTTCCACTGTTTGCAAATTCCAGAGGGTGCTCTCAGATTTGTCATCTATCCACTGTCTTCTTTGCTTCTTTGTGTAAATTGCAATAGTCTCTGCCTTCTCCAATACTTCTTTGTGTAAATCGTCATTTTACACTTTAAGTCTCACTAACATTGCTACTTTTATTTATTTAAGTATTTTGTTATTTAATTATATGTGTTTTATTATAATTATGTATTTTAGGGGCATCATGATCGTTTCACAATGAACGAGTGATCGGGACGTCATATTTGGATTTAGGACGGTCGACAACTTTAAGAGGAGCATTAAAAAAAAAAGTCGTTGTTCACATATACGATCGTTTCACAAGATCGCGATCTATTGTAATACTATTCACTTATTACCTTTGTTCATATATACAGACCAATGATGTGGCAACTACCTATGACGTGGCAGTATCTCATTGGACGAATTATGTAGTATTGACTGCTTATGTGGCATTGACCAATGACGTAGTATCGACCGATGATGTGTCACGATCTTATTGGGCTAAATTTCTTATGTACTGTAGATTGATGACGTGGCAGTATATCAGTGGAGCAAAAATCGTGTGTACAGTACATGCGCATACATGAGATTATTTACTATTCAGACGTCGTTACTGTTCAAACGTTGACTGTTGACTGATGACGTGGCACAATCCTGAGTGTCCGAACTATTTTTAATCCAATGGTCACGATTCACTCAATGTATCCATAAAAAAAGGGCTCTCCCCCCTAATTTGATACCCCTGAATTCATTTTTAAGCTTAGATTTCTGAAATTCCTTCTCATTCTTGTAGTTTCTTTATATTTTAATAAAATTTCCTTTTTTATTCTTAGTTAAAATATGAGTGACTAATTTTCTTTTAAGCTTGGGTAGAAGTTAAAGTCTTAACATGTCCCATAGGCTTAATTTGATAAATTTACTTTCTCTTCCCCTCTAATATTTGTGGTTGTTTTAACTTTTCGTCGACAAATAATAATAGTCTTGTCTAAATACCGCCCTGGTTAAACTGGCACCCTAGTACAAGGTTATTATTATTT
This sequence comes from Aegle marmelos, assembly GCA_030449875.1. Classification (NCBI taxonomy): domain Eukaryota; kingdom Viridiplantae; phylum Streptophyta; class Magnoliopsida; order Sapindales; family Rutaceae; genus Aegle; species Aegle marmelos. The sequence continues at coordinate 3,640,675 of JASUUL010000115.1, forward strand.
GGCACGATAAGCCCTTGACACCATATTTATTGGAGCGTGGTTCATGAGGTGTGGAATCCCCCTTATGATTTAATTGGCATTAATATGAAATATTTAGCCCATGGAGCATGTTGATGCAGATCCAGATACCCAAGTGCTTCATTATTACAGTTTCATTTTTATTTACTCCCGCCATTTTAATTCACAATTTAGGATAAAATTACCATAATTTAATTGTTCCCATTAAAAGAAAATTAACTCCACATAATTAAAATCAACCTCCTCGTGGGATCGACACTCGTCACCATTAATCTATTCTATAATAGATTCATGCGCTTGCGAGTTCAATAAAATTTGCATAACACCCATCACCCGATCTTTTAAGTTCCAAGTGGTCACTATTTCTGCTTCATTCTCTCCAAAACTCCAGTTTCCATTCCTTTCTCCAAATTATCAAAGTATTTACTTGTTTGTTTGTTTATTTATTTATTTATATTTTGATTTCTTTGAGGTTAATTAATAAATCATGTCCTGATGTCGACAAATATTAATTGTTGGGAATGAGATTATATTATATTTTAATTAATTAATTAATTTTGTGGAAGAAGGGAATTAAGATTAATTAATTAATCATGTCCGCAACACTAAAATATTAATTGTAGAATGTGATTACATTGTATTTTAGTTAATTAATTTTGTGGGAGAATGAAATTAAGATTAATTAATTAATCATGTCCGCAACTACAAAATATTAATTTTTGGGAATGAGATTATATTGAATTTTAGTTAAATGATTTTATAGGAGAAGAGAATTTCGACTAATTAATTAATCATATCTGCAGCTGAAAAAATCTTTTTGGGAGTGGAATTATATTGAATTTTGATTAATTAATTTTGTAGGAGAAGGGAATTGAGACTTTCTCATGGGAAATACAATAATGGATATAATATTAAATATGTAGTTTCCTATTTATATTTTTATTTCTTTAATTTTTAGGTATTAATTAATTTCAAATAATCTTTAATTTTTATGTGTTAATTAATGTCAAATAATCAATCACCAAAGCCTAGGAAAACTCTTCTTGCATTTTCCAAGAAAAAAGGTGGTGGTCAATTATCAAGTGAGATTCCATGTGAAGATATATGTGAAAATATTGTTTCATTAGAATGTGATTGAAGTTTCGTAAACCAATTTGGACTTAGAAAAAAATTTAGCCCACCCATAAATTTTTTTCTGCCTTCATCTCTGATTGACGATAAATACATATATGATTTTTTTTTTTAATTTAACATAATGGCAATCAATTTCCTCTCACCTACATGAGCAGAGTTATACATTTTTTTCCCCTCTCTAACACTAGAGATTTTACTATCTCAAATATATAGAATGTATAAAATATGAAAATGAATTTGATTTCATGTTCTATATAATTAATTTTTTATTATTTTCTTGTAACATAATATTTGTTTAACATACTATCAATTATTCAATTATGTAGAAAAATATATTAATTTAATAATAGTAATAATAATAATAATAATAATAGTAATAATAATAAAGTGTTAGTTTACCAATTCGTAAAATCATTTTTATTCATTTGAACAAGGATTTTGTATTTTTGGTTGAGTTTTTATCCTTAAATAAAAAGAATAAATTTAATTGCACACATAAATAAATTGACTTTTGTTATTCCATGCCAACATTTTAAATAGTCATTTGCAATATCCATACAGTTAAGATATTTCATTAACTTAATTAAAGAAGGCTAAAAAAAATAAATCCAGAAAACTACTCTATTTGAAAATAATTTAACTATTTCTTTATTTAATTTTTTTGTAATTAAAAATAAGAGGAATAATTTTGTTTTATTATTTTGTTTCTATATTGATAATAATTTTAGTCACCTTTTAATATTAAGTATTTTAGGAAATTAAATAAAAAATAAGAATTTTTAATGTAAAGCACATTATTTAATTTTTCATATTATAAAATGCATAGCGATTTAGAATAAAAATTAAATATCCATGTTTACCCTTGGATATCTATATTTATAATGAATAATTATGTATTTACACATAGATAGCTAATAATTACATCCATCTAGATTTTGCTATCCCTAATTAATAAAGGTATAACCAATTAAATAATTGTGTCAAACTCACCACTAAGATATATATATTTTTTGTGTTATATTCTTGTGGGATTAATGACAGCACCATGGCCATGATTAATTTTTAGTTTGGTAGTGAAACGGATTTTTTTCCTCTTCAATTCTAGCAAATTATGCATTTGCTTCACTACATATATTGCAATACAAAAGAAAAAAAATTTATAGGGTCCGCGTAAGTTATGGTAAAGGTTTTTATGCACACAATTTCGTTTGACCCCATATCTTTATTATTATTTATGTTTTATTTATAAATATTATAAACTTTTTTATTACATATATTTTAATATTTAATAAAATTATTTTATTTTTATTTTATTTAAATCTTTAAAATATTAAACTGCCTCTATAACTTTTAAATTCTAAAAATACTTTTTATTTTAATTAAAAGAATAAAAATATTAAATAGATTATAATTATAACTATTATATTAAATTATGATTATTATAACAATAAAATTTATTTAAATTAATAATAATAATAACTAACAATAATAATTATTAATAATTAAATTTATATAAAAATATTAATAAAATAAAAATAAATTATAAAATAAATAAAGAGTATTTTTATAAAAGATTAATTTAAATGAAGAGTATTTCTAAATTCAAAAAATATTCTTCATCTAAATTAAAAATATAATAATTATTAAATAGATTATAATTATAATTATAATTTTTATATTAAATTATTATTATTATAAAATATTTATTATAATTAATTAATACATTAATAATAATTTTTATTTAAATGATTAATAATAATAACTAACAATAATAATAATAATAATTAATTTTTATTAAAAATTCAATTAATCTTTTTACAGTCTTTTTTATTTACTAATTTTTTGTAAATATCAAAATAATTTAATTATTATTATTTATATTTTATATATATTATAAAATTTTATTAAAATTCTTGTATTTTTTATTTTATTTAACTTTTTAAAGTATTAAACTAATCCCTATAATTTTTAAATTCTAAGAATACTCTTGATTTAAATTAAATGAATAAAAATTATTAAATAGATTATAATTATTATAATTATAATTATTATATTAAATTATTATTATTATAACAGTTAAAATTTATTATGATTAATTAATACTTTAACAATAATTAATAATAGTTATTATTTTAATTAATAATAATAATAACTAACAATAATTAATAACAATAATAAATTTTTAAATAAAAATATGAATAATTACAATAATTAAAATAAAAGTAGTAATTATGATAAAAATTATAAATAAAATATTTATTAATAATAAAAATAGTAATTTAATGATTTTAATGAAATTTTATAGAATTCGCGTTTATTATAACCTACGCGATTTTATTTTTTATGTACATAATTTCATTAGGCTCCCCATATTTTCTATTAGTTGTATTTTATTTATAAATATTCTAAAATTTTTTTATTTACATATATTATAAAATTTCATTAAAATTCTGATACTTTTTTTTATTTTATTTAAATCTTTAAAGAATTAAACTCATCCATATAATTTTTTAATTCTAAAAATAATCTTCATCTAAATTAAAAGAATAAAAAGCATAAATCGATTATAATTATAATTATTATATTAAATTATTATTATAACAATAAAAATATTTATTTAAATTATTAATAATAATAACTAATAATAATAATTATTATTATTATTAATTCATTTTGATTAAAAATTTAATTCATCTTTTTACAGTCTTTTTTATTTACTAATTTCTTGTAAGTATCAAAATAATTTTATTATTATTATTTATATTTTATTTGTAAATATTATAAACTTTTCTATTTACATATATTATAAAATTTCATTAAAACTTTTACAATTACTACTTTTATTATTTGTAAATATTTTATTTGTAGTTTTTATCATAATTATTACTTTTATTTCAATTATTGTAATTATTCTTATTTTTATTCAAAATTAATTATTAATAATTATTATTGTTTGTTATTATTATTATTAATGTAAATAAAAACTATTATTAATTATTGTTAATGTATTAATTAATTATAATAAATTTTAATTGTTATAATAATAATTTAATATAATTGTAATTATACTTATAATCTATTTAATAATTTTTATTCTTTTAATTTAAATCAAGAGAATTTTTAGAATTTAAAAATTATAGGAATACTTTAAAAATTTAATGAAATAACAAGTAAAAGGACTTTAATGAAATTTTATAATATATGTAAATAGAAAAATTTATAATATTTACAAATAAAATATAAATAATAATAATTAAAGTATTTTGATACTTACAAAAAATTAGTAAACGAAAAAGACTATAAAAAGATGAATTGAAATTTTAATAGAAAATTAATTAATGATAATTATTATTGTTAGTTATTATTAGTAATAGTTTAGATAAAAATTATTATTAATTATTTTTAATGTATTAATTAATTATAATAATTTTTGTAATACTAATAATTTAATATAAAAATTATAATTATAATTATAATCTATTTAATAATTATTATGTTTTTAATTTAAATAAATATTATTTTTAGAATTTAAAAATACTCTTCATTTAAATTAATCTTTGTAAAAATACTCTTCATTTATATTTTTATAATTTATTAATATTTTTATCAAAAATTAATTAATAATAATTATTATTGTTGGTTATTATTATTAATAATTTAAATAAATTTTTTTGTTATAATAATCATAATTTAATATAAAAATTATAATTATAATCTATTTAATATTTTTTATTATTTTAATTAAAATGAAGAGTATTTTTAGAATTTAAAAATTATAGGGGCAATTTAATATTTTAAGGATTTAAATAAAATAAAAAATTATAAGAATTTAATTAAATTTTAAAATATATGTAAATAAAAAATTTATAATATGTATAAATAAAACATAAATAACAAAAAATATAGGAGGCCAAAAGAAATTATAAGCATAAAAAATAAAATTTGCCTAAGTTACAGTAACTTTATTGTAAGTTAGGCGGATCTAATTTTATAATATATATAAATAGAAAATTTTATAATCTTTAGAAATAAAATATAAATAATAATAACTAAATTATTTTGATACTTACAAAAAATTAATAAACAAAAAAATGTAAAAAGGTTAATTAAATTTTTAATAAAAATTAATTAATAATAATAATTATTGTTAGTTATTATTATTAATAATTTAAATATAAATTTTATTGTTATAATAATAATAATTTAATATAATAATTATAATTATAATTGATTTAATGCTTTTATTCTTTTAATTTAAATGAATAATATATTTAGAATTTTAAAATTATAAAGATTAGTTTAATGTTTTAAAAATTTGAATAAAATAAAAAAGTATAAAGATTTTACTGAAATTTTATAATATATATAAATAAAATATAAATAATAAAAAAATGTAGAGAACTTAATAAAATTATGCGTACAAAAATCAAAATGGTGTGAGTTAAACTGTAATTAAGCTAATCCCAAATTATATTGTCCAAATTGACAAGCGTGTTATATAGAGTATTGTGTTCATGTCGGCATCTTCGAAAGATGCTTCTGAAACAAATTGTGGCTTCCAGAAGCATCACTACAATTGAAAATTTTTAGGTGTAGGACTAATGTGTAAAAATATAAAAATCTGTAGCTTTTTTGTTGTTTTAACAAATAAATGGAGTCCACTATAATTGACCTATACAAGACAAAAAAGGAGGTGCGAAAGACCTATAAAAGACAAAAAAAAGGAGGCGCGAAAGCGAAACGCATGTGGCAACATAGTTTGCACCTCGACCGAAACTTTAAGGTGGTGTTTGATTAAAAGGGATGGATGGAGGGAATGAAAGTAATTTAATTTTTTTTGTTTGATTTATTATAATTTATAAAAATTTAATATACATCATAATATGGAATTAGATTTCATTATAAAGAATGGTGAATTTGAATTCCTACTATATTGGAAGTCAAAAAATCTAAAATTACCTTCAATCTTTTATTATCTTATTTAATATTATCAAATAATTATTATTTATAATTTTATTTTATAAATTTAATATTGTAAGTAATTAATTTTGTACTAGTAAAAATTAAAATAATAAAGTAATTATTTAAATAATTTAATAAAAGTATTTTATTTATTTAATTAATTGAAAAAATAGAAAACAATTTTAGCAGTTGTGGCGGCGGCGGATTGTCATCTTTGCTGCCTCGACTCACGCGTGGGACATCACCTCCCATATAGTTGGAGTCGGCGGCCAACAAGCAACGTCGATATACCATCTAAAATTTGAAAAAATAAATTTATCTTCCTCAATCCAATTAAAAAGAAATTTAAAAAACTTTCTAACTATTTCAAATCTGGACAAAAATCAAGTATTTCAGCTAAATAAGTTGTTTTAATCTCTAGATCGTCAAGTTTTGATCATTTTCATATAATTCTCGAGTTGAAATGACATGGTACAGTTGCGGTTGGTGGCAAGACGCAGAGGTAATGGCGGCGACAGTAACTCTATTTTTTTCAAATAAAATTTTAAAATTTCAATATATTGATTAAGAAATTAATTGCAACATTTCATAATTTATTTAGAGCCAAACTGAATTAAACTAACTTTAAAATAAAATTATGTTAATAAATTTTAATAGAGTTTAATTATAAATATAATTATATTACTTAAAAGAATTTTTTATTACTTATTTAAATAGTATATTAAATAAATTTATTGTTTAATTTTTTGAATTATATTTATGATAAATATTGAAAGTTTAATAATAAATGATGAAATTATCCGAATAAAAGTTAAGACATTTCCTTTCTTTGCACAATTTTCTAACAAATCAAACATGAGATATACTCTTCTCTCCTTTCTTCCACTTTCGTTTCCTCTCATTTCCTTACTCTTCTCCAAACCAAATATCACCTAAAAATATTCTCCTAAACATCAAATATAAGGAAAATGATAACACAATGATAAAACAAAGACAAAAATTTCCATCTTATTGTGAATTTTTAAAATTTTGTTTTAATGGCTTTACATGCTTCTTCTCTAATCCTCTAAATTGACTAAAAGACAAAAAAAAAATTTGTTTTATCATGATTTTGTTTAAATTGACATTGCTCCAAATTTAATTCAATATAAAAGAATTTATACTACGTGTGACTAGACGCATGAGTAAGTTTCATCGAAATTATACTGATTTTGAAGTGAATGTGCATGAGGCAATGACGATGAGATAATGACGATGATGTGCGCGAGGAGCTTTCATGTATGACTTTCTTTAGAAGTTGTTCACTACTACGTTATCTATTCTTCCATTTTTATATTTTTATTCAATTCTCTCTCTCTCCTTCCAGTCACAAAGCATCGTACATTGACCTTCTGACGACAAACGCGTATGCCCACAAGGCAAGCCTTATGATATATTTAGTGTAACAAACAACCCATGTATATGAGTCATTAGATTTTGATATTATTTAATCTAAGGAATAAAAATAATTTTAACCTAAAATTGGATATGAGTGAAATGGTTATTTATAAAAAAATTTGCTTATAGTCACATATTTACTTATTTGATTTACTTATTTTTTCAAATAAGTAAATATCATCCATAATAATTAAAAAATATAATAATTATTAAATGAGTTATAATTATATTTATAATAAAATAATTATTATACTTATATTATAATTAATTGCTCCATTAATAATAATTACTAATAATATTTAGTTAAATTAATAAAAGTGATTCCAAAATTAATTATTGTTAATAATTATTTTGTGAATAATACTTCTAAATTAACTCATAAATAATATAGAGAGATCTAATTGAATATAGAGTGGTTTACAATCTTATAAAATATTAACTAAGTATAAATTAAAATTAACTAGAAACATAATGAGTTAGAATCAAAATAAGTAGAATCAAAATGAGAAATTAGAACCAAAATATTTTATTTATTTGAACTACAGAATTTGTAATTAGAATGAGTTGTTTACATTTACGTGTTCATTTTGCCTTAGAATCAAAATAGAATGAGTTAAATTGTAATAAATTACTATAAAATTCTTAATTAATTTTTATCATATTTATTATTTTATATTTTAAATATTTTTATTATTTAAAAATTAATTATTAACAATAATAATTTTTAATTATAATTATTGACTATTTAACCAAATTAATAGATTAATTAATTAATTATAATACTTTTTATTCTTGCTACTACTACCAATAATAATCAATTTAAAAATTATAATTATAATTATGATCTAGTTAATAACTATTATATTTTTAATTAAATAAATGATATTTTAAAATTTTAAATCATAGGAGCGAATTTATACTCTAAAAATTTTAATGAAATAAAATAAAATATAATGGATAAATTAAATTTTATAATATAAAAATATTTATGTTATTTATACATAAATCATAAATAACATGAAATATAAGGAGCTTAATTATATTTCACAAGACAATTGTAAATGTAACTGTTGATGTTAATGTGAAATGAGAGTGGCGTAACTTACGTTTGTTCATAACGTAACCTTTCCCTCAACACAAATATATATTCTGTGATGTTATTGTGCAATGAGAGTGGCGTAACTTACGTTTGTTCGTAACGTAGCTTTTCCCTCGACACAAATATATATTCTGGTTCGTTAGAAGTCAGCTTTCAGCCCTTCTAACTAAATGCAGAAGGAAAAGGCGTCAAAGTAGCAACTTACATAACAGGGCATATCCATATCGCGAAAAGTACCTATATATCAACTGATCGCTCATCGCACAGGTTAACAAAATATATCAACTGCAATTCTTCATTAACTAAATTCAAGCAACAAGAAACGAATACAAACAACTCCCCAAATACACAACACAATAAAACAAATTCATAAAGCTACAAAACAAATACAATAAGTAACATAAACTACATCTTCTGCGATCCAGCTCTTTAGTCTTTATTACGCAGCAGTGGCTGAGGGGGGTTGTACCTAGAATAAAATAATATAATGTGCAGACCATCAAGTGTTAGTCATTTTTTACGAGAGCTGATCACATATTTAGTACTAAGGTGTAAAATCGATCTCTCTCACCAGTAGTGGCAGCAGGCAGTATTTTCTGCATCATGATTTTAATTAAGAATAATCAGAAGCTGCATGACCACTTGATGCATGGTTGTTCTCGTTTAAGTTTCCTTTCAAATGAGAGAGAACATACGGTTTCTACACCAAAAGAAAAAAAAAAGAAAAGAAAAAAAGGAGGACGCTCATTAATGAAAATGAATTAACATCTCTAAATGTTACTTTTGATAATGTGAACATCCAACATTAAGTTTAATGAGATAAATTGCTCAAAATATATGTGAAAATTTAAGTCAAATGTTTAAGTTAAATGAGGCAACTAGAAAATTTCGCTAAAGTTCCACCTACCAATGTTTATACTAAATTCAATTAGACTCATGCTCATTTACAAATTAGGCTATATTTGCATGTTGTGTGGTAGTGTGTTGCGGAAATTAAACTGATAAAGTGTAACTAGATGAGCATTTAAACTTATACTTGAGAATTTAAGTACAAAATGTTAGACGCTATAGCTTCTATTTCACAACAATTGTAGGACATTTAAATATCCAAGAGAGCCTTAGTTGATGAAATTTGCTATTAAGAAAAAAAAAAAAAGTAAAATAAGAGAGTGCCTGATCAGCAGAAGCGTTGTTGGAATGGTATTCGTGAATAACCCAGCTGGTCTTGATGGCACTGGAGCCACGACCTTCGTAAAAAACCAAATTCTTTTTTAGAACAATAACTTCTTTCCCATGTTTGTCCCAAATCTGACGATCTCTACTGGTCACTTTCCAGTGGCCAGCTCTAGTTGTTCTCTCCACACGTGCACTGTTTGCATACTTCTTATTATATTCACTGAAAAAGTACCACTCCTCATCACCCGAGTGCTGCTTGTCCTGTACATGCATATGTATATACATAAAAATCAAATTAATTAATTAGTCAATAATATATATAGGTATGCTCTAGTGCGGCGCCGTCATTTTTATTTTCATGTGGACACACCATTAAGCAGTTTAATAAAGTCAATTTTTAATGCTATTAAACAGTGTGATAAAAATTAACTCTATTAAAGTATATAATTTAATAGTGTTGTTCATATTTTAAAAATTAAGAACGCCTGAATCTCAGAATGAATATAATATACCTATATATATAAAGAGATAGAGAAAGAATACCGACCAGTTAATTGCCAAGGCTCAAAGACGCAAATATTGATTGTGTTAATTACATGAAAAGGGGGAGATTGGCTACGCATCTCGTTTTCAAGAAAATAAGTAATGATTTGGTCTTTGGTTGGACTGAAACTGTAGCCCAGTTAATTGTAGTCCTGGTCCATGTTTTCTATATAGTGTACATATATGCTTTAATTTCTTAGAGTTTTGAAGGGAATTTTTTGCTATACAAGAAGCCGAGGCTGAGTGACACCTTATATAGCCTATAAGCATTGACTTGGCAATCGCATTCAATATTAATCTTGGTCATGGACTTATCAAAGAAGCTAATGTAAGATGACTTGGAAGTTTCAAATCTTAAATTAACTAGTACTGAAAAAATACCAATGTGGTTCCGCGTAAGAAAATATTAGGGTACGTGTTTTGTGTTTTTTGTAGGAAATTTATATGTGTGTGCGTGTGTAATATTTACCGTTAAGAGTGTGTGTGTGTGTATCAAATTAATCACAAATTAATTATACGCAAATATTAACAAATGAGGAAAATTAACGCTTTAGATTTGTTAACTACTTAATGCATGGAGTGGTTCAAAATATTATAATTTCTGCGTGCATGGGCAGTCTCCCCGTTGGAGCAAAAGCTAATAGCGCGTACGCCGTGCTATGGGTTTTCAATCAGTTATTTTTTTTTTTTTAAAAAAAAGGAGTTTAGTTTATTTTATAGGGTTAAAATCAACTAAATATATATATGGACTGAATAAAGTAAGATTTATATAATTAATATAATATAAAATAAAACAATGCTTCTCAAGTAATAATTGTCAAATTCTCTCACTCGTTTTTGGTCACCTCTTTCTTCGCACTTGCTTTGCGCATAGACTCCTTCCCTTCCTTCGCAAGTTTGAAGGTTAAAATATATGCTATCAATTTTGATGCTTGCAAGGTATAGCTTTCAATGAAAAAACCTCAATAACTAACTGAAGGGAACAAGTAGATCGCATGCACACGTGATACACTAAAACAACTCATTAATTTCTAGAAGTCTCAGTTTAATTGTTGAAGAAAATTCTAGAGATTAAAGACCTGTTAAACTAACACGTATCATATCTAGTAATATTGTAGTTGTAGATAAAGAAAGCATCCGAGGGAGATGATTAACTAAACTAGAAAAATCAAATAAAGAGAAGAATATGCTTTTTGCCTAGCCAGCAGGTGGCCTTTCTTGTTTTTTTCCAGAGATGATTAACTAAACTAGAAAAATCAAATAAAGAGAAGAATATGCTTTTCGCCTGGCCAGCAGGTGCCCTTTCTTGGTTTTTTCCAATGAATAATATGATAGACAGACACATGCGCATATCAATCTTGTACAAATAGGCTGAGACTCGATATCCTATTCGCTGTAGTACCAACACAGTTCTTCTTCTTCTTCTTCTTCTTCTTCTTCTTCTTCAATAGACAGCAGCATAAAGGCGATCAAAACCAAAATGACGAAGGAGCAAGAACTTCAACACTAAAATAGAATAAAGTAAAAACGACCCGAAATTTTATGAAGAACCTAACAAAATTCTTGGCCTCTTTCTGCTGCTTCTCCTCCTCTTTGCGCATTGTTGTCGACTATGAAATTGCGAACAAAGATATGACCACCAACTATGTTACACTGAATCCAATCACGTGCCCAATTAATAAAATTATGCAGTTTGGAAGAAGAATCAAGCCTCTTGTCAATTAGGGTTTAATGAAAATATGATTAAAAGTTAACAAAATTATATTGGATGTAGAGATGGGTTCAAATAATAAAAATTTTAATTTTTTTAATTATATTTTAATGTCTATAGTTGTAATTTAATTTAAGGATATTTTAATTATAAAAAATTATTTTTAAAAGTAGTTTAATAAGTAATTTTGTGAGTTCAAATAATCCCACTCTTTAATAAAATTTATATTATTATAATATCCTTAATTAGTTTTTTTATCACGGACAATACCATCATTACTAAATAAAAACATTTACTCTTGGCACTCACTCACCATTCAACATCATAAATATAGTTTTTTTAAAAAAAATTAATCTTAACTATACTCCCTCAAATCCTCATCCTGTAATCTCTCTTCTATTCCTCTGTTCTTCCTAATTGCCTTACAATTTCAATTGCAAAATGAGCAGATAAGTGAATAATACGAGAAGAAGCTACATGCCATAAAGTCTGGTATAAAGATTGTTGAGTAATCATCCTTACAACTGAGTTTTATTTTATACTTTTTTTTGTCGCAACATGACTTTGGTTCTTCCATTTTGGTCAAATTGATCATGTTGTTGTATTTATTATTTAATTAGAAAAATCGCTGATGAGTTAAATTTTTTGAAGATTTAGCTATGCGACTGTAGGTGATTTTTAGATGTTGACAAAATTGCTCAAAGTTGAACATAAATTTCATCTCAAAATATTTAATAATATAGGATTTGTGTAGCATATATATAGCAGGTGGTGTTTGGATAAATATTTTGCTCAAGATGATACTGGTGAAAAGAAAATTCTAAATCAGAACATGGGGACACAGAGTGATAGATTGTGGTGAAAGAGTCCATAGAGAGAATCAATCTAGGAATGGACTTGAAAAAAGAACGGCAGAAACTACTATTATTTTCAAAAAAGTATAAAATCTCGTTATGATGAGGATATAATTTAAGTCCATATTGGAATTTTTAAAAATATTCCTTAGTAATTCTGAAGTTTTAAAAAAATTTCATAGAATGTCTTAAGTAATAAAGTGTTCAAAATATTTTTTTCTGTGTAAATTTCCCTATTCTTTCGTTTAATTTATTTATTCCATTATTTTTTTAGTGAGACTATTTACACTTTAAAGTTATTCTAAACAATTGTCTAGTAATAAATTATTATATTATAAAAATATTCATCTTATGAATTATTATTAAGGACTCTCTCTTATAAATTAACATAATATAATTACTCTTAACATTCATGTAAAACACTCGTTATTTAATATTAGTTCTCTTTCATAAACTCTAAAAATTTATTTCCAACCTCTTAAAAAATATTTGGTTAAACAAGAAAAAATCAATACTTCTAATATATTTTGAACATATTTTAGCTTTTTTATTTTTAAAAAAAAGTATAAAATAAAAATAGATTCTGTAGCCTTCTCTTTCTTCTTCTTCTTATTGTTCTTCTTCTTCCTTTTCTTAGGTCATCTTTGTTTTCTTCGTCTACTTCCGCTTCTTCTATTTTTTTTTTTTTGGGGCTAGATGGTCATCTTATTTTTAAAAAAATAATTTATGAAATAAGGTGTAAAACTCAATACTGAACATATTTTAATAAATAAGAATTAAAAATTAAAAATTATGTTAAAGAATTTATTAGAACATAATTTGATTCTGTTGTTGGATATAGTAAATTGCTGTTAATTATTTTTGGGTCTTCTAAATAATTTAATTAGTGTTTTGAATAAATAATTTCACTTGTTTAAGTAAAATCTTTTTTAATATTTTAAAGAGTGTAGAAAATAAAACTTATATGTTTTTTAAAATTTAATGTATGAGTATATGGAGTAATAGAGTGTTAAAAGTAACTTTTAAACTACAAATAATCTTATTCTTACATTATTTTTAACCCTAAAATTAATTTAATTCTAAATTTAGTCCTGCCATCCAAACATACCTACACACAAGAATTAGTTAACTCTTACATTCTCTGGGTATAATGTATGTGACATAAAAAAATATAACCAGAAAGCAAATAAACATAAAAGTTACATTCAACAGCAAGATCCAGTGCATTTTTTGGCCATAAAATTACAGTAGCATTTCAAAACTCCAGGCACAAACATCAGCTTATGATGAAAGATTAAAAATGAAATTGCTTTCTATACCAAGTGCAGGCATGTAATCACAGTGAGACACATGCTTAATGATTTGGGATTCAGCTGCTGTGTCTTGCTGAGATGGCATGCCATTGTAACATGAAACTGATACGAACAGCAAAAGTCAATGAATATACGCCATTTCCCTAATAATAACTATGATCAGAACTAAACTGACAAGCACATTGCAAAGATATACTGATGGTGGATCTGTTTTATGGCTTAACTGAGGTGTCTCCAGGGAAATGAGAGAACTCTTTCTGTTGCTGCCACCAGCCCTGTCAGAAGCAGCCGTTAAACTGGAAACCTGCTCCTTTTTGTTGCTGCTAGTGGATCCGTTAGAGATAGAGTTTGAATTTTTTCTTGCCCTAGTTTTTTGTACCATTTTCTTGTTTTTGACTAACCTCACAGCAGCTTTTTCTGTTCGGGGAAGATCAAAAGCATGATGCACAGCTTCTTCCATCTGCAAAATAAACTGCACAGAGTTTAAAATCACATACAGACTACTTACAATATGTTGAAGATTGGATTGAAAAGTCTGCAGGAACAGGTTATTTCAACATGCGTACCTCAACTTTTGATACAGCTTTGTTAGAAACTTTTCTCTGCGTTTGCAGTTCTTGAGTAGAAGATTGCGCTTTGAAGTACTTGTGGTACTTGGGTGTATGTTGCAGTTCATCAACAACCCTTACATGACAAAAAATCCCGGGCAGATCAGTATCTGAATTGACGGATGAAATATCGAAGTCCACAATGCCATAACCTTCTGAAGAGGATGAAGTTTCAACAAGTGCCAAAACTGTTTCCATCTGCTTGTGTGCACCGTCATAAAACACCTCTGGAGTTCCCAGCACTTGACCTTGCTGTCACATAGGGATGTGAATGGAAAAGTCAATATTCAACAGATGCACTCTAAACAAGAAGGTCCAAAAAGAAATATCATTTTCTCAAAACTACAAAGGTAAAAAAAAAAAAGTAGCAAAGCACGAGTCTTTGGCATCTGCAAGTTGACTACAAATCTTAAATTCTATCCAGAAATGCATACAAAACCCTTTAAGCTATATGAAAATTCTACTGCTAGCATTGCAAGTGGGATAACATGCAAAGCATTATTATAGTATCAAAAGTAATACTAATAAATTTCTCCAATATGTGTTGTTGCGGTTTATGAGCAATTGGAGTAACTTCTCCGTTAGTTAATGGGATGAATTTCTTTACCCGTTCATAGATTTTTGAATCTGCGTCACTGCTGTGTCCGATATACTGTCTTCTGTATGATGTTGTTGGGTTGAAGTCATGACGAAGAGTGTTCACACTTCTTTCACCAGGGCATTCACCTTGGTCGGCCAACAGGGAATTCACAAAGGCATCTTCCTGCTCACTAGTTTCGAGATAACAATCATTCAAAAAGCCAGGTTCGTTATTAAACCCATCATAATATGAGGTTCCATGCTCCGACAGCAATGGAGAGAGAGAGTTGTGATCAAACCCATTTGAATTAATGGGTTGAACCATTGGCGGTAATGCAGGGAGAGTGTTATGATCAAACACACTAGAATTAGCGGAGGTTCCCTGCTTATTTGATAGCAATTCAGAAAGGGTGTTGTCATATAACCCATTAGAATCTGCAAGAAGGTTGTCATCCAACACCGTATAGTCAAGAAGGATTTGCCATTCTTCAGATAGATTACCGGTTATCTGGAGGGAGAAATTACAGAGATACTAGGCATTAGTCTCATGTATATATGTAATGTCTGTCATGCTTTGGCAGTATAAATTGATAATTTAAAATAGAGGCACGGTCTCTTTTACCTGTGGATTTGTGTCTTCTCCGGCACGATTCCCAGAATCAGAAGCCAAATGACGAGGAGTTGGTTCCTTGCAAGCATCAGGCTTATCACCTAATTTTTTTTTCAAACGAAGGAGTACAAATTCCTTCTATACAAGCAAGATGTAAAGGAAAAAGTGGGGAAAAAGTCATTATAGAGCAAATTTTCATCAGAACTCTCCAGTTTACTAGTGAAATACGAAACCTGCATGCATAATCTAATTCCTATACTAAATTCAAGCAGAACAGAGATGTTTCTCCAAAAGCCTACTTGTTCCACAAAATGTGCTACGAGAAAAAAAAAAAACACACAAATGAAATGAACGAGTAATCTGCTGCCAGCGTCATCAATCAAACAATTACGTCTCCACTAAAAGCAAGATTATTCTAATCACTCTCTATCTTCAACCATTTATACATACACCAATCAATCAAGAACAGGTAAACAACACAGACAATCGATTGATTCAATGGAATATGTAAGATCAAAGTTAGATCGGGCTTAGCGCTTAGGATACCACCACAACTCATACTCAACCGACAGAACGAAAATTCAGGGGATTCTACCTATAATATGCCAAAACTCCAAAAACAAAAAGAAAATAATAATACTAATACTAATAATAATAATAATAAAAATTAAAGAGAAAAGAAAGATAGGGAGGGGGGGAAAGGGAAAAAGAATACCGTATAAGAAGAAGCTTTGTGGGAGTGATATTCATGCATAACCCAGTTGGTTCTGATGCCATTTGGAACACGGCCTTGGTGGAACACCAAATTCTTTTTGAAACCAATCTTCTTCCCCTGTTCGTCACATATCACCCGATCCTTACCGGTGGGTTTCCAAAATCCAGAGTTGGTTGTTCTGTTAACCCGTTTACTGTTTGCATATTTTGAAACAGGGGCATTGAAAAAGTACCACACTCGGTCCTCTTTGGGCATTGGCGAACGCTCTGCATCATCACACAATCATATACATGCCCACCAAAGACAAAGAAAATGTGTACATGTAGCTTATTATTACTTCATTTGTAAATTGAACTGAGGAGTACTACAGATGGATGATGATCATTTTAGTTTATATATATACACTATACCATACTGTACTTACGAGGCAATTCCCAAGGTTCGTACTTGCAGACATCATCAACAACTTCGATTGTATGGCCAGGGAAATCAAAGCCACACATCTTCCCTTCAAGAAAATACGTTATGATTTCTTCTTCAGTGGGATGGAATCTGAATCCCACAAGACCATGCTCCTCCATTAACTTTTCTCTCAATGGAAGTTAACGTTCTCTGCTTCCTACTTACGACTTGCTATTATGCAAAAAGAAGCAGCAGCCGGGTGGAGCAAGCTTAAGCGACGGACGATCAATAATATGTGCATCTTTTAAAAGCATTGACTTGATGGTCTTCTGTCTCATACTCACAAGTCTTGGTCTTTGCCCGGACGACGAAGCTTCGTCGGATACTTTGGAGACGTGGAGTCATCTTATTGGAAAGAAGAGTGGATCCCACAATCAACACGCCCCCTTTTTCGTTTTCCGTTTGCCGATGGGTAATTTTTAAGGGAATCCTCCTTATTTATGGAAAACGCACTCAGAGTCCAGAAGTTTGTAAAATAAATCAATTTATGTCATTCAAGTCCTTATTTTAATTTGTTTGTAAAAAGATTCAACAACACCGAGGACATTTCAGTTAAAAATAATTGGGCCGCTTCATTATTCTTTATTTAATTAATAAGTTTCAATGTTTAAACTCATTAATGTTTTTCTTCAATTATATTTATATCATATTTTATGATGATCAAACACAGTTATTTTATAAAATTAAGTCGGATATATTTACTTTTCTATTCATATAAAATTAAATTATATATACTGTGAGTAGTAATATTTATACATATTAGGTTCAATCTATAGTTAGCTATTTTCTTTTATTTTGTTGGTTTATTTTTTCTTTTTAATTCAATATTTATATGTATTAAACTAAAATTATATAGGATGAATTTTTCTTCTTTGCCAAAAAAAAAAAAAGTGCTAGCTTAGATTTATGGGATTTTTTTTTTGTAGCTATTGACATATCCTTTCAAATAGATTCAATATTGACATATCCTTTCAAATAGATTCAAGAAATTAAGTCCACATCCTTCTTGAAATAATAATAAACTAGAAAAAGACTACATTGCAACTTCTTATAATTTAGGTAAGAACACCTTAAAAAATATAAAAAATTATAGAAAAATATGTTAGGCAAATATATAATAAGGACAATGATTTGGAAAGATTAGGTGGAAGAGTGAAACCCTTCTTTGCTAAAATCAATCAAAACTCTGGTCATTGAAACTATCCTAATGTTAAAATATTGATGACTATAGCTATGTAAAAAAGGGTAACTTCTCAACCCAATCTATCTTCAATTACTACCATATTTTACAACACCATCCATCAGGATTGACACAAAAAATGCACCATCGTTTCATTATTCTCGGTCAATTTTTTATCAATAGGAAGGATCGATGGAAAAAAAAAAAGAGAAGTGTTTGATAGTTTTTTCTAATTTTATTTTAGAGAAAATAAAAAATATAACAAAACGATAATTTAATTGGTTATTTTTTTTTACTATTTAACCACATCTATTCAATGATAACATGTTAGGTTGTCAGATTTAAGTTGATAAGTGATAACACAGTAAATGCAATAAAAGTGTTAAAAGTCAAAATATTTTATTAACGTTAAGGGGATTTAATGGGTTTTGAAATATAAGGGAAGTTTGGTTGATTTTGACAAACAACGAGAGGGTTTAGTTTAATTTTCCCCATTAAGGGGACCGTACCCATGGCACCGTCCATTTTCCTTTTGAACTTTATGTATATTTTTTGTGATTGTGGTTTGGTTTGTTTTGTTCTGCCACTCTTTGGTCTCCTTCTTCCACAAGTTGAACTAATATTTTCAATTTATCTATTCAAATGATGCTTTCAAAAAATATTCTAGAAGAAGAAACGAAATTTCAATTTTAGTTCCTTAGGAAAAAATTAAGGAAAACAAATATTGAGAATAAAATTTAATGCCTGACTGACTTTTATTTTTTTGAACTCTAATTTAGTTGTTGGTAGTGCTTTTTTTTTTTTTAATAATAAGATAGTCACCAATTTTTATATAAGTTTATTTTATATGAAATGATATGACATGATTAAATTAATTTAATTAAATATTTTTATATATATAAATTATTTTTATTATTTTATATTTTTATTTAATTAATAAATTAATATTAAATTAATTTATATAAAATAAATTAATATAAGAATTTATGGTTGTATTATCATTTTTACGAGAGTTGAATGTATTTCATATATTTGGAAGTCCGTTTGATATTTCTCACCCTGTTGCTGTAGGCATCATACAAGAATATTCAGAAAGCTGCATGGCCACTTGATTCACCCTGGCTATAGTTCTCTGGTTTATCATCTAAGTTTCCTTCTAAGCGACATAGAACATAGTAAGGTTTCGGCGCATAAGGGAAAAATGAAAAAAAAAAAAAATCATAAGATTGCGTTCTTCTAAAGTCACAGAAAATTTCCATCAAATAAAGCTTCACCCTACCAACTTATATATATATATATATATATCGGTTTAGATCGTTGTGTGGTGGTTATGCTAGGGAATTGACCTTCTAAAGTTTGTGGTTTAACTATATTTTAGAAGCTAAGTAATTATGGTTTGCTATCGATTCCATCCAAAGCAGTTGTAACTTAAAGCTATAACATCCCAATTCTGCATAGAGCCTCGTTTCACAAAATTGGTATACGAAAAAAAAACTAGTTGTATAGTTAGAGATTGCCTGAGAAATAGAAGTTCTGCTGGAATGGTATTCATGAATAACGCAGTTGGTCTTCGCAGCCTTGGAACCACGACCTTTATGGAAAACTAAATTCTTTTTCACTCCAATAACTTCTTTCCCACAATTGTCCCAAATTTGACGACTTTCCAAGAACCAAGTGTTGTTGTTCTATCTACATGATCACTTTTTGCATACTTCTTATTCGATTCACTAAAAAAATACCACTCTTCATTGTCTGGAAGTGCTGATTGTTCTACACGAGAGATAAATATATAAATAACTTATTCAGCTATTCTTTCGAAATCATAACATTAATTTAGTCTTACCCTATGCCTCTATTTTGTATTGTGGTGTTATAATTTTTAAACTTTTTAAGCAATAACTATTGTAAATTAAAAATTTTAACAGTGAAATAAATGTTGATCATATTTGGTAAATATAATTTTTTTAACAATAATTTTTAACAAAAAATAAAATATAGTATATATAGCATAAACTTTTCATTAAAAAATATGTTCAATTAACAATCAAGTCACCTTAGGTTTCAAACTAAATTTGTAAGTGTTAATAAAAAACTTCAGATAGCCATAGCGACATACTTAACAATAATATCAAATCCAATTAACTAGAATATAAAATAGAAATGGAATTTGATTAATTAAACTCATTGTAAGTTTCTTTTGTGGTGAATGCACGCATTTGCGTGGCTGATAATAAGTACCTATCAAATAATTTCCAAAGCTCAAAGGTATAAATATTGAGCATATTAATTGGAAGCTCCCGAAAAATAATCTGTTGATTCTCTCCTAATTGATTGAACCGTAAGTGCGATGATTTACTTTACGGGCGAGGTCTCTTGTTCAAATCTAAGATGGCCCAGCTGCGCCAAGGAAAATAAAAAGAATAGAAGAAGCGTTGGACTCCTTCATGCATGCTCCACTTGGCTTGGGGAGATATAGCTCAGTTGGTAGAGCTCGGCTCTTGCAATTAGGTCATTGCAGAGAAAAGAAAGGTCACATATCTTATTTTCAAGAAAATAAGTGATGATTTGGTGTTCAAATGGATAGAATCTGTAGCCTAGGTCATTTTAGTCCATTTTTACTATATAAATAAGCAGCAAATCGAATGGGGAAGAGAGAGTACGTAATGGCTACCTATATGCTTTATTGGTTAGGTTTTTTATCAAAGGAAAGTTTTGCTATACGTGAAGTCGAGGTTTAGTGAGAAGTGACTACTTATACAGCCCCAAAGCATTGACTAGTCGATCGCTTTCGTCAGTCTTGGTCTTGGACTTACCAAAGAAGCTATGTGAAATGATTGTTTGGATTTTAGACTACCGAGTTTTGTAACTTTAAATTAGTAATAAAACTCAATGTAATTCCGCGTCTGTTTGAAGCCTAAAGGATAATCACTCTATTTACATATATTAATAGAAACGCGTGGGAACTGTTGGCTATGGTTTTTAAAGGAAATTTTATTTGTAATAATTATTAATTATGTATTATTTAGATATATCCAATAGTTAGCGCATTTCATAAAAACGAAATAAAGATAAATTGAGTAGAAGATTTAAATCCTTCTTATTTTTATCTTATATAAATTAACGTAAATAACACATAAATAGAATTTATTTATTTGAAATGTCCCCGCCCATCAAAAAAGGTACAAACAATCTTAGACTTATAGATTATTTGTACAAATAAGTAAAATAAAAATGACATGAATATATTGGCTTGATACAAAAGTAAAGAACCTAAAAGAAATAATAAAAATAATTATGTGTCATGTGATATATAATTGTTTATGTAACTACTTCATCCATGCTAAATCAGTTTGTAAACATCAAGATTAGCTTAGCAAATAGCACGTGACTCTGGCATTGTTGTATAAATGGACTACGTAAATGGATTACATCATTTAAGAATATAATATAAACTTGCATCCGAAGTAGTTGTCAAATTCTTTGACTCGTTTTTTGTCACCGTTAAGCCTTGTCTTCTTCGTGAGTTTGTTATATATGTTCCCCACTTTGCACTTGCGTCGGCATTGCGCATTATTCTCCTTCCTTCAAAAGTTACGAAGTTAAATACTCAAGGTTTAATTGTTTTCACAGAACATTCTGGGAAGAATCACAACTGCAATTTAATAATTAACTGAAGGGAGGACTTGTACCGGTTAAAGAACTTTCTAGAAGTCTAAAATTCAGTTTAATTGTTGAAGAACATTCTAGAAAGACATTAAAATATGGGTCTTGCTAGATTACAGCCCCAATTTGTAACCGACATCTCGTATATTGTTACGGCAATGACTGATTCAACGGACTGAAAAATTTTCCCATTTGCGTTCACTCCAACGGCTGCTAAATGAATATTGCTTCACTTTTAAGTCTTTAACCTTTGGCTTTGGGGCACTCCACCGAGTTTTTTTTTAAAATAAAAATAAAAAATAAAAAATAATCCTTATTGTTCGACCAAACTTCAAGTGAACGAAAATTAATTGAAGGATTCTAAAATTAAGGACAGTTTTATCTTATGTAAAGTTTATTACCTTTGACAGCCATCAAACACATTCATTAGGAATCTCATCATATACTGTATTTTGCCCAGAGGATTTGTACCTTTTTTAAAATTCACCATTAGATTTAACCGAAGGCTGGTACAGCGGCTTAAATGTATTTGTTGGGTTATTAACATTAAATGTCCCTGTTGTTTATGAAAAATAAGAAAAATCAAAAGTTTTAAAATTTTGACATGTAAGTCGATAAAATTTTAAATTTTTTTACACTATTGAATTAGGTTTCTAATTAAACGACTTATTCTAACATTTATTATTATATATTTAAATTAATCCATTCTCTTATTAAGTAATAAATTAATTAATTTAATATATAGCTAAATATTGTATATTGTTTATAAACTATAATTAACAAGATGGGTGCGACTAAGTGTGGGCTGGCCTGTCCAAAAATTTAAAAAATTTATAAAAATATCTTTGTCCTAAATTAACAAAATTATCAATGTTTTAGCCTTGTTTACAATTATATCATTCTATTTATTTATAATTGTGCCATTCATATAAATAAATAAATAAGTATTTGTTTCCACCATTTGCAAATTCTAGAAGGTGCTCTTAGATCTATCATCTATCCACTGTCTTCTTTGCTTCTTTATATAAATTGCAATAGTGTCTGTCTTTTTCAATACTTCTTTGTGTAATCATCATAGGCCCCACCACCCAATCTTTCAAGTTCCAAGTGGTCACCATTTCTGCTTCATTCTCTCCAAGACTCTAGTTTTCACTCATTTGTCCAAATTATTAAAGTATTTATTTGTTGTTTATTTATTTATTTATATTTTGATTTTTTTGAGATTAATTAATAAATCATGTCTTGATGTCGAAAAATATTAATTGTTGGAAATGAGATTATATTAAATTTTAATTAATTAATTTTGTGGGAGAATGAAATTAAGATTAATTAATTAATCATGTCTGCAACTACAAAATATTAATTTTTGGGAATGGGATTATATTGAATTTCAGTTAAATGATTTTATAGGAGAAGAGAATTAAGACTAATTAATTAATCATATCTGCAGTTTCAAAAATACTTTTGGGAATGGAATACTCTTTATATTTTTACTTCTTTAATTTTTAAGTATTAATTAATGTCAAATAATCTTTAATTTTCAAGTGTTAATTAATGTCAAATAATCAATTATCAAAGCCTAAGAAAACTCTTCTTGCATTTTTCAAGAAAAAAAAAGTGGTGGTTAATTATCAAGTGAGATTCTGTGTGATGATAATGCAAAACTAGATGAGCAACCCGCATCTAAGTCTCAAAGAGTTGAAGCTCAAAGTGAAAATATTGTTTCATTAGAATGTGATCGAAGTTACGTAAACCAATTTGGACTTGGAAAAAAATTTAGCCCACCCATAATTTTTTTCTGCCTTCACCTCTGATTTACGATAAATACATATATTATTTTTTTTTTCAATTTAACATAATGGCAATCAATTTCCTCTCACCCACATGAGCAGAGTTATACATTTTTTTCCCCTCTCTAACACAAGAGATTTTATTGTCTCAAATATATAAAATGTATAAAATATGAAAATGAATTTGATTTCATATTCTATATAATTAATTTTTTATTATTTTCTTGTAACATAATATTTATTTAACAAACTATCAATTATTCGATTATGTAGAAAAGTATATTAATTTAATAATAATAATAAAGTGCTAGTTTACCAATCCATAAAATCATTTTTGTTTACTGGAACAAGGATTTTATATTTTTAGTTGAGTTTTTGTCCTTAAATAAAAAGAATAAATTTAATTACACACTTAAATATTTTCCACCCCAACATTTTAAATAGTCAATTGCAATATCTGTACGGTTAAGATATTTCATTAACTTAATTAAAGAAGGCTAAAAAAACATATCCAAAAAAGTACTCTATTTGAAGATAATTTAAATATGTATTATTTAATTTTTTTGTAATTAAAAATAAGATTTGTACTTTAATTTTATTATTTTGTTTCTATATTAATAATAATTTTAGTTACCTTTTAATATTAAGCATTTTAGGAAATTAAATAAAAAATAAGATTTTTTTTTTAATGTAAAACACATTACTTAATTTTTCATATTATAAAATGCATAGTGATTTAGAATAAAAATTAAATATCCATGCTTACCTTGAATATCTATATTTGTATTAAGTAATTATGTACTTAAACATGTATAGGTAATAATTACATCCATATGAATTTTGTCATCCCCAAATATATATTGTCTGTGTTATATTCTTGTCGGGTTAATGGCCAAGTGCTGGAAAACAGCACCATGGCCATGATTAATTTTTTTATTTTTATTTTTTGGTTTGGTAGTGAAATGAATTTTTTTTTCTCTTCAATTCTAGCAAATTATGCATTTGCTTCTCTCCATATATTGCAATTTAAAAAAAAAAACTTATATTGTCGAAATTGACAAGTCTGTGATGTCAGAGTATTGTGTTCATGTCGGCATCTTCTTAAAGATGCTTCTGAAACAAATTGTGGCTTCCAGAAACATCACTGCAATTGAAAATTTTTAGGTGTAGGACTAATGTGTGAAAATATAAAAATATTTAGCGTTTTTGTTTTTATAACAAATAAATGGACTCCAATATAATTGACCTAGAAAAAGACAAAAAAAAAGGGGTGCAAACGCAGGTGGCAACATAGTTTCGGCCTCGACCTAACCTCTAATAATATTCTCCTAAACATCAAATGTAGGGAAAATGATAACACAATGATGAAACAAAGACAAAAATTTCAAAACAAAAATTTCCATCTTATTGTGAATTTTTGAAATTTTGTTTTAATAGCTTTACATGTTTTTTTTTTTTGGATCTGCCTAAGTTAAGGATTATCGTAATTCACGGTTTGTCTTTTTCTCATGTTAAATTTCATGCAAACCTTTGTATTTTTTTATATTTGTAATTTATCTATAAATATTATTCTTTTATTTTATTTAAATCCATAGAACTATGATCTTTAAATTTTGAAATATCCTTCATTTAATTAAAAAAATATAATTATTATAAATAAATTATAATTAAAAAGTATAATTATAATTTTTAAATATATTATTATTATTAACAACAAAAAGATATTATAATTAAGTTATACATTAACAATAATTTTTTAGTTAAATTTTTAATAATAGCGATTAACAATAATTATTATTATTAATTAATCTTTGTATAATAATAATAGTAATAATAATATTATTAATTACAATAACTAAAATACAAAATAATAGATATGATAAAAATTAATTAAATATTTTATAATAATTTGTTATAATGTAACTCATTATAATTTTTCAAGAGAGGAAAATATTTTTTTAGTACTAATTTAAGTAAATTTTTATGTTTGTATTACCATTAGTGTATTGTGATAACTAATGTGTAGTAGTCATAAACAAAAATTTTTTGACACTTACAAAAAATAAATACTAAATGAAAAATAGTGTAAAGGGATAAATTGAATTTTCATAGTATATGTAAGAAAAAATTTCATAATTATTATAAATAATAAAAAAATACAAGGGCTTAATTAATTTTACTCAAAATAATAATTATTGTTAATTATTATAATAAAAAATTTAACTAAAAAATTATTATTAGTTATTGTTAATGTATTACTTAAGTATAGCACCTTTTTGTTGTTATTAATAATAATAATAATAATAATAATAATAATAATAATTTATTTAATAATTATTATATTTTTAATTAAATGAATAATATTTTTAAATTTAGAAATTATAGGGCGAATTTAATGCTCTATGAATTTAAATAAAATAAAAGAATAATATTTATAAATAGATTATAAAAAAAAAAGTAAAAGGGTTTGCATGAAATTTGAAGTAAAAGACAAAAACTGTGAATTACTAACTTAGGCGGACACTTCTTTTCTAAAAATCCTCTAAATTGACTAAAAGACAAAAAAAATTGTCTTTGTTTTATCATGATTTTGTTTCAATTGACGTTGCACCAAATTTAATTCAATATCAAAGAATTTTGTTTCAATTGACACATGAGCAAGTTTCATCGAAATTGTACTGACAATGATGATGACGTGCGTGTGGAGCAATGACTTTCTTTGGAAGTTGTTGACCACTACATGATCTATTCTTCCATTTTTATATTTTATTCAATTCTCTCTCCCTATCTCTCTCTCCGCTTCCAGTCACAAGGCATCGTACATTGATCTTTTGACCACAAACACACGGCAAGCCTTATATTACATTTGGTGTAATAAACAATTAATATATATATACTATTAAATTTTAATATTTTTTAATTTAAGAGATGAAAATAATTTTAATCTAAAATTAAGTATGAGTGAAATAATTATTTATAAAAAATTATTTTTAGTCACATATTTATTTAATTTTTTTAAATAAATAAATATATTTTATAATAATTATTGAATGTGTTATAATTATATTTATAATAAAATAATTATTATAATGATATTTTAATTAATTGATCTATTACTAATAATTATTAATAATTTTTAGTTAAATTAATAATAATACTTTAAAAATTAATTATTGTTAATAATTAATTTGTGAATAATACTTGTGACAAAATTATAAATAATATAGAGTGATCTAATTAAATATAGAGTGATTAACAATTTTATAAAGCTTTAACTAAGTATAAATCAAAATTAGCTAAAAACACAATAAGTTAAAATCGAAATAAGCAGAATCAGAATATTTTATTTATTTAAACTAGAGAAATTGTAATTAGAATGAGTTGTTTATCATTTATGTGTTCACTTTATCTTAGAATCAAAATCGAAATGAGTTAAATTGTAATAAATTATTATAAAATTCTTAATTAATTTTTATCATAATTATTATTTTATATTTTAAATATTATTATTAGTATTTAAAATTAATTATTAACAATAATTATTATTACTTTTATTATTGACAATTTAACCAAATAATAATAATTAATTATTATTAATAGATTAATTAATTAATTATAATACTTTTTATTCTTGCTACTAATACTAATAATAATCAATTTAAAAATTACAATTATATTTATAATTATAATAAATTAGAATTAGAATTAGAATTATCATCTATTTAGTAATAATTATATTTTAATTAAATAAATGATATTTTAAAAATTTAAAATTATAGGGGATGAATGATACTCTAAGTATTTTAATAGAATAAAATATAATATAAAGGGTAAATAAAATTTTATAATATAAAATATTTATAGTTTATATGAATTATATTGTAAATAATAAAAGATATAAGGGGTTTAATAATATTTCACAAGGCAAATGTAGCTTACGTGTAACTCAAGGACCCAAACACACATACCCACACAAATATATATTCTTGTTCGTTAGTAGTCAGCCCTTCTAACTAAATGCCGAAGTTAAAGGCGTCAAAGTACCAACTTAATTATCATGAGTTGACGAAACAAGGCATATCCACATTGTGAAAAACATCTATGTGGACAATCTTTCACGGATCGATCATCACACATGTTAATAAAATATATCAACTGCAATTCTTCATTAACTAAATTCCAACAACAAGAACCAAATGCAAACAACTCCCCAAATACGCAACGCAGTAAATCAAATTCATAAAGCTACTAAATAAATACAACAAATAACAAAAAGTGCCTCTTCCGCGATCCGGCTCTTTCTTACGAAGCAGCAGCTGGGGGACGTTATACCTAGAATAAAAAAATATCATATACAGACCATCAAGTGTTGGTCATTTTTTTATGAGAGCTGATCACATATTTAAGACTAAGGTGTAGAATCGATCTTTCTCACCAGTAGTAGCAGTAGGTGTTGTGCAAATTTTAATGAACTCGCAAGCGCACGAATCTATTGTAGAATAGATTAATGGTGACGAGTGTCGATCCCACGAGGAGGTTGATTTTAATTATGTGCGGAATTAATTTTCTTTTTAATGGGAATAATTAAATTATAATAATTTTGTCCTAAATTGTTGAATTAAAATGGCGGGAATGATTAAAAATAAAACTTGTTATAATAAAGATCTTGGAGTATCCAGGATCCGCATCAACACGCTCCACGCTAAATATTCCATATTAATACCAATTAAATCATAAGGGGATTCCACACCTCACGAACCACTCTCCAATAAGTATGGTCTAGGGCTTATCGCGCTTAAATAATAATAACTTAGGTCTTGGGGTTTAACTGCAACAGAATTCAGACAAGACTATTATTATTTTTTACCTAAAAGTCAAAACAACCACAAATATTAGAGGGGAAGAGAAAGTAAATTTACCAAATTAAGCCCATGGAACATGTTGAGACTTCACCTTCAACCCAAGCTCAAAAAAGAAATTAGCTACTCATATTTTAACTAGGGATAAAAAGGGAATTTTATTAAAATACAAAGACACTACAAGAAAGAGAAGGAATTTTAAATCTAAGCTTAGAAATGAATTGGGTGCCAAATTGGGGGAGAGCCCTTTTATAGATACATTGAGTGAATCGTGACCATCTGATTAAAAACAATTCGGATGCTGGATTGCGCGTCACGTCATCAAATAATCAACAATAATCAATATCAATAACAACAACATTTGTACAAAGAACGCCGCCATGAATAGTAAATAATCCCATGTAAGCGCATGTATCGTACACCCGATTTCTACTCCAATGAGATGCCGCCACGTCATCGATCTACAAGACATAAGAAATTTAGTCCAATAAGATCATGACACATCATCGGTCAACGCCACGTCATCGGCCAATGCCACATAAGCAAATCAATCCACATAATTCGCCCAATCGAGCATCGCCACGTCGTAGGTAGTTGCCACATCATCGGTCCCGTATACATGAACAAAGGTCGTGAATGAAGCGATGCATGCACGTATGAACAAAGAATGTGTGAAAAAGAATTTTTCCTTTAATGCTTTCTTAAGGTTTTCGACCGTCCCCGAGTCCAAATATGACGTCCGTTTTTCTTTTTCGATCACTCGTTTATTGTGAAACGATTATGATACCCCTAAAATACATAAAATACACAATTATAATAAAACACATAATTAAATAACAAAATACTTAAATAAATAAAAGAAGAATGTTAGTGAGATTTAAAGTGTAAAATGATGATTTTCTCCTTTATAAATATACACTTTCTAACACTCAACACACTTCAAAAGCCTTATGCTAGTCCCTAGCAAATAAAGCGAAGATAAAATTCAAAACTTTTTTTTTTTTTTTAAACAAACGTGTTTTTTAAATAATTTTAATTTTAAAAATAAAATAAAAGTTTAAGAATTAAATATAGTATAAAGGAATATCACACCCACATCAACCATCCATATGTATCACCAAAGCAGATTTTGTTGTAGTAATAGTAATCAAGCTACTTTCAAGAAAGACATATCCAACCCCAAAATCTCACCGGTTGTAGTGACACTCTCACAAAGAAATTAATCCCAATAAAATTTTTGTCACTACAATGAATGGTAAATTGAGAGAAAATAATAAAGAAATATCACACACTCTCACCAAGATGAAAAATATGCCCATAGCTTAGAAATAGTACGATCTCAAATAAAGTATTAGTCAACCCAATGTATTCATCATTTTTTTTTTTTGATTTATGCATCACTACATCTTAATTACCCATATAACTAGCTTTTATGTTAGACTATAGTTCCCTAAGATCAGGAAGGACTTTTATTAGGACGTAACGTAGGCTAGGGACATGGTTAACAAAGAAAGGAAAATAGGGAAACAAAATATATATGTTTGAGAAAAAATTAAAGAACTTTTTACAGGATACATTTTGCTTATTTATTACTTTTGTACATCTTTTCTTTTTTTTTTTTCTCTTTTTTTTTTTCTTCTTTTTTTTCTTCTTTTTTTTTTTATATGGCACAACTTTACTGAGCAAAATAATTATTTATTTATTTATTTTTTTCTCAAACATGAATAGGTGGATGGAACTTATATGATATCGGGTAATACTCCAAATTAGAGTGGGTTAGGATGATAAGTTAATAAAGAAAAGGATTTTTTTTTTTTTTTTTTTTTTTTTAAATAAAAGGCTCAAAAGGGGTAACTATGGATATTAAATAATAGGGATGGCTAGAAAGGCTCAAACGGGTCAAAAATGGCCTTCCATCATCTTTTAGGACTCTAAATAATCTTCCATATCTACTAATTAAGTGGACATTTAGATGCAGTAACACACACTTTTTTTTTTTTTTTTTTTTTTTTTTAGGGTTGACTCAAAGAAAATCAGAGATCATGTATGAAATAATAAATCGCTAAATTCATACATGAAGAATGGGCAAAAGGGTTACTTCCAAGAAAAATTAATAGGCTCAAAAACTCACTTGGAATTTATTTGACGTATGCATTCTTTCAAGCAACTCATATTTGTCTCCAACATCAACATGTAGAATAGTAAACATGGTGTAACATTACTCAAGACCAAAGATAATACAAATACTAAAATTCAAAAGTCATCATATCATCCAATATCAAGAACTCACAAAATTTTTTTTTTTTTTTTAAATAGAATTATTTCCCCCCAACCTATTCTAAACATAAAAAGAAAACATACATGCAGAAAAATTAAAGAAAAATGAATTTTTTTTTCTTTTTATTTTTTTTTTATTTTTTATTTTTTTTTTTACAAAAGAAGATGCGTTTCTAGAGTTACTACACTCCATATTCAGCCATCTTCGACTTTAAAAACTTGAAAACATATATTTATAAAGGAGAAAAAATGAAAGGTTAGAAACACACACAAATATATATATATATATTTTTTTGTTTTTTTTTTGTTGTTTTTTTTTTGTGTTTTTTTTTTAACTAAGAAGATGCGTTTCTAGAGTCAGTATACTCTATATTCAGCCATCTTCTATTCAAAAAGTTAATCATGGTTAGTTCAACATTCCACAATTATCTACTATTCCCTCCCCCCAACCAGAACGAAACATTGTCCTCAATGTTTGAAAGGAAAGAAGTAGAGTTTAGAAGACATCACCTAAAGGTCGTAAATACTGAGAGGAAAATATTTACAAGCGGAGAGTTAAATCTAATTTGTACTTCTTATCGCCACCATTGTTACCATCATTATTTGAACACTCCAACACAATAGCCTTGGGATCCGCTCTGGTTGATAAGCTTGTAATGATCAAGTAGTGCATTAGCATTAAAGTGTGTGCACAAATAAAGATGTTTTTCACCGAGGAAGGAAGAAAATAATTTTTATTGCATGGTTAAGAAATGCGAGAAAGACATCATAAAAGTTATTGACATTTAACAAACCAATGGGTTTTTGATGAATGTTCAGATGGGACCAAGATGCTAATGTCATTAGTGCCTCAAGAGTTGTAAGATCGCCTGGAAGGAAAATAAAAGCATCGGCATGATTTAACATTTCATTTATTCGTTCTTGCATACCTGAGACGACTAACTCTTCTCCAGTTGGTGAATGAGACAAACAACCCAAAGGTTTTAGGATTTGAGGGATGATGCCTAACACTGGCTCCTCCGACAAAAGCGACTTTCCGATACCATTTTGGATAACCCTCGGTCACCTCCTCCATACACCAAGTGCAATTTTCTCTCGCTATTCTTAGACCAAGATCTATGGTGCCTCCATGAATTCTTTATGTTTGCCATAATGGAACCAGAAAGCACACAAATGTTCTTGAATTGTTTGGAAGAAGCTTCGCCATTAAGATATTGCTCAAAAACAACTTGTGAGTGCTCAGAAAAACAATTCACATTTAAAGACCTTGGGTGACAGTTGGTTACAGCTGTGTATGGGACATTATGTCAATTAACGTGTAAGGCACATAACTCAAAAGTCAAAAAGAAAATAGTAAAAAGAAAAAGTAAATGAAATTATTAAACAACAATAATGCAAATAGTAAAATAACAATGAAATAAAAGAACAGAGAGGTAAAAGGATATTTACAGATAGTTGTGATTGTGGCTCACAGCTTCCTCTGGTTTTACGTCCAGAAACGGCTTGAACGCCCTCTGGGTCGAGGATAGGCTTCCCATCCAGTTTTCTTACAAACGGCAAACAGTGGTCTTTTATAGTCGATTCCGAGACTATAGTTTGCACATTCTTTTCGGAATAATGGCCATAATCAAGTATTGCATGTTGGACGTATCCACTGGGATGCGTTTCAAGAGACAAAAGGATATCATCCAATGACTCCTTATTCAAGCCATCCCTAATGAATTGAATCTTATCTTCTCTGTTATCAGACACCATTCCTAAGGAACAGGATTTTTTATTGCATATCATTCTGGCACATTTATGACAAGCAACAGAAAGTCTTCGAGCTCGTCGTTTTCTCGCATAATTTCCTTTACCACAACCAGGCATGTATGCAATAAATTTGGGAGGTAACTCACCGCTAAGTTTAACTTTTGCCTCGATTAACCAACGGATGTCGCAGGATGTTATTCTTCATAAGCAATCGCATGCGTTGACCGGGCTTTATAAATTAAAAGTAGGGCATTACGAGGAAGCGAAGGGAATCGTTTGTGAAGCTTTTCTAAAATCTCATTTCTGGTCCATACCTTCGTCTCGAAATATTATTATTGTGGGAAGATCAAGTAACCGACTTGATTGTCACGAGTACCGTTATCCGCCACTTGACCGGGTTACAAACTTTAAACACACAAAGCAAACTAAAACACACAACCAAGAAAATAAATTAAAACACACAAAACAAATTAAAATCGTCCTCTTATGAATTTACCTCAAGCTCCAATTGGATGTTGTAGATGCCTCTCTCAATTTCTCGGAGTTGGCTTTCTAAATCCTCAACATAGGCTACTAACTCTGGTGGTTGTAGGCTGCCAGATACGATGTGTTTTACAAAATCGTATCGACCTCAAGATGAGATTGTATACGTCGAAATTGTCTAAGAATGTTTAAGAGGAACTGTCTCATGATTAAATGGATAAGAAAAACTTAATGGTTAAACAAACACACAAAAAGATAATTTCAATCAAAGAAAAGAATGAATAAAAGAAGAAGATAAAGAAAATAAATAATCAAATCACCGAAAAGTAAAACCTCAATTTAAAATAGGTGGGTCACTCAAATTTATTTATTTGTCCTTCCATGTGGTTGGTATTCTAGATATGGCTTTAATCTTTGACCATTAACTTTGAAAGTGACACCATTCATTGGATCCTTAATTTCAATTGCCCCGTGTGGAAAAAACAAGATGAACAATAAACGGGCTGCGGACCATCGAGAGCGTAACTTACCCGGGAATAAGTGTAAGCGAGAATTGAATAAAAGTACTTTTCGACTGGAGTGAAAGATTTTCGCATAATTTGCTTGTCGTGAAAGACTTTCATTCGTTGCTTGTAAATTTTGGCATTCTCGTACGCATCATTTCGAATTTCTTCAAGTTCTGCCAACTGTAATCTTCTTTCTGATCCAAATTTTGTCGT
The DNA here is from genome assembly GCA_030449875.1 of Aegle marmelos. Classification (NCBI taxonomy): domain Eukaryota; kingdom Viridiplantae; phylum Streptophyta; class Magnoliopsida; order Sapindales; family Rutaceae; genus Aegle; species Aegle marmelos. The sequence goes on from JASUUL010000115.1 coordinate 3,674,619, forward strand.
ATGTCAAAATTGAATTTCTTGATGGCCCAGTACGCACGATGCTCGAGTTCCACAGGTAGGTGGCATGCTTTTCCATACACTAGCCTGTAGGGTGACATCCCAATCAGAGTCTTGAAAGCCGTTCTATATGCCCATAATGCATCATCAAGCCGCAACGACCAATCTTTTCTGTCGGGCCTCACTGTTTTTTCTAAAATGTGCTTTATTTCTCGATTGGAGATCTCAACTTGGCCTGGTCATGTGGATGATATGGGTCGCCACTTTATGAGTGATGGAGTACTTTGTCAAAAGTGCTTTGAAAAATTTATTACAAAAGTGGGCACCACCATCACTAATTATTACTCGGGGAATCCAAAGCGGGAAACAATATTGCTTTTCAAAATCCTATTACCACTTTATGATCATTGTTCCTACATGGAATAGCTTCTACCCATTTCGAAACATAATCAACAAATGACCAATATGTATTGATGGCCAAAAGATGTGGGAAAGGGTCCCATGAAATCGATACCCCATACGTCAAAAATTTCAACCACGGTGGGTTTAGTGGCATCATATTCCTTCGTGTAATCTGCCCATTCTTTGACACCTATCACATGAAGAACAAAAGGTGTAAGCATCTCGAAAATATAGTTGGCCAATAGAAACCACATTGTAAAATTTTAGTAGTTGTTTTCTTAGCATCAAGTGGCCTCCACAAGCTTGTTCATGGCGTAAAGAAAGGATATTCAAATTCATTCTCTGGGACACATCGTCTAATAATTTGGTCCGCATGATATTTAAATAGATAAGGATCATCCCAAAAGAAATTCTTTATTTTCGCAAAGAATTTGGCCTTGTCTGTTTAGTCCAATGCTCGGAAGTTGACTGTAACAAGATAATTAACTATATCAAAGATACCATGGTACTACTTCCACACTCATTAATTGTTCATCCTGAAATGACTCATTCAAAGGTAGATGTTCTTTTGTTGTGTCAAAATGGAGACGGAAAGATGATCAGCCACAACATTTTTATTCCTTTCTTGTCTTTGAATTCTAAGTCAAATTCCTGCAAGCAAGAGTAGCACCCAACGAATTAGTCTAGCTTTTGCATCCTTCTTTGTGAGAAGATATTTAAGAGCAAAGATGATCAGTAAATATAATTATTTTACAACCAATGAGATAAGATCGAAATTTTTCTAATGCAAACACAATCGCTAGCATTTCTTTTTCAAAGTGGTTGAATAATTCAACTGTGCATCATTCAATGTCATACTAGCATAGTAAATCACATGGGGAATTCGATTAACTCTTTGTCCTAATCTCGCTCCTATCGATATAGTCGATGCATCACACATAAGCTCAAATGGTAAGTTCCATTTTGAAATTTGAATGATGGGTGATGATGTCAACAATTGCTTTAGTTTTTCAAATGCCACAAGACATGAATCATCAAAGACAAAGGTACATCCTTAGCAAGTAAATTGCATAAGGATCTAGAAACTTTGCTAAAATCTTTAATGAAACGTCTATAAAAACCAAAGATGCCCAAGGAAAGATCTTACTTCTCATTTGTTTTAGGTGGAGGAAGATTGGAAATGAGATCCACCTTGGCTTTATCAACCTCAATACCTTTGCTTGAAATGATGTGACCGAGAACAATACCTTGTTTAACCATAAAATGGCATTTCTCCCAATTCAAGACTAAATTCTTCTCGATACATCTCTCAGAACTAATGTTAGATGATGTAAACATTGATCAAACGAATCTCCAAAAACAGAAAAGTCATCCATAAAAACCTCAAGGAATCGTTCAACCATATCGAAAAAAATGCTCAACATGCATCGTTGAAATGTAGCGGTGCATTACATAATCCAAACGGCATTCTCCTATATGCAAAAGTGCCAAAAGGACAAGTGAAGGTGGTCTTTCTTGATCTTTTGGTGCTATGGGAATCGATTGTATCCTGAATAACCATCTAGAAAGCAATAAAACTCATGACCCGCTAATCTATCAAGCATTTGATCGATAAATGGTAAAGGAAAATGGTCTTTACGTGTGACAGAATTCAACTTTTCGTAATCAATGCATACACGCCATCCTCGTAGTTATTCTAGTGGGTACCAATTCATTATCGCATTGATGACTCATCAGTAACTCCCGATTTTTTAGGAACAACTTGCACAGGATCGACCCACGAACTATCGGAAATAGGGTAAATGATACCGCATCTAATAGCTTGAGGACTTGATGCGAACAACCTCTTTCATGTTAGGATTTAACCGACGTTGCATTTCCTAGTAGGTTTAGCATTTTCATCAAGATGAATGTAATGCATGCAATCCACGGGTTTATACCTTTTATGTCTGCTATGGTCCATCCTAATGCTCCTTTATGTTCTTTTAAAACATCCAACAACTTACCTTTTTGTTCGTCATTGAGGGAAGAAGAGATGATTACTGGTAAAGTGCTTTCTTCTCCCAAGAATGCGTATTCCAAAGTGTTGGGTAATGGCTTGAGTTCGAGTTTTGGTGGTGATTCTGATGATGGGCTGAGTTTCTTTTCTGACAAAGACTAGTTGTTCAACTCTCAATTTCCATTTATTAGTGTCCATGGATGGTGCTGAGTCAAGTAGAGCATTGACTTCATCAACTGAACTGTCAATATCAAAATTTAAACCAAAGTGAGTTAAACAAGTTTGCAAAGGGTCATTACTAAAGTTTGAAAGAAAATTGTTATCAACTAGTGTTTCTATTAAATCCACATTAACAATTCCATCATCTCGTTTGTGAGGTTGTTTAGCAATGTTAAAGATATTGAGTTCCATGGTCATATTGCCAAAAGACAATCGCATATTTTAGGTTCGCATTGAATATGTGCATCGGCGATTGCCAAGAAAGGTCGGCCTGAATAATGGGAATGTGCTTCTTTGAATCCTCGTGACTGGTTGAGTGTCAATTACAATGAAATCAACAGAAAATAAAACTTGTCTACCTGGATAAGACGTCCTCCACAATACCACGAGGTATTTTTATGGACCGATCCGCAAGTTGTAACACTACCGGAGTTGGATGTAATTCGCCACCCAAGTTTCACAAAAACAGAGTAAGGCAGATTTACACTAGCTCCTAAATCCAACAAAGCATTCTCAATTGTGTGGTTCCCTATACTACTACATGAGATAGTGGGGAGCCCGGATCTTTGCATTTTAGAGGCATTTTATGTTGGAGTATAGAACTAATATTTTCATTAGAAAGGCCTTTTTCGAACATGAATATTTCTCTTTTTAGTACAAAGGTCTTTAAGAAACTTGGCGTATGATGGCACTTGTTTTATAGCTTCAAGTAAAGGGATGTTAACATGTTTCAAGATTTCAAGAATCTCACCCGTGGATTTTCCTTTCTTCCTCGAGCTAACCTCTGAGGAAATGGAGCTTTAGGAACATATTCTCGTGAGTTGGTTTCCTCTTTCTCCTCTGATGATGATTCCTCCGAGTTCACAGGTACAATTTGAGTTGATTTTGGCATCTCCACTTTGTTGTCAACTTCTTTTCCTTTTCGCAAGGTCATCACTGCTTTGACCTCTCCATGCTACTGTGGTGAACTAGAACTTGATTCATTTACTGCATTAGGAATGGGCATTGGTTGACTTGGGAATTTGCCTTTTTCAACGGTCATGGCCAATGTTTGAATTGAAGAGGCAAGTTGTCCTACCATTTTCTCAAGGCTTGAAACAGATTGAGCTTGTGAGTTGAAGCTTGATCTCATCTCATTTCGTAATTCATCAAAGGTGCGGTTCTCATGCTCGATCTTGGAGATAGTAAGATTTTGAAATTTTGGGATGTCTCCTCCCATGGTTTAGGTTGAGAATGGTTTGGGTTCTGATTGTATGGTCTAAATGGTGGTTGAGAGGCTTGAGACATTTGAGGAACTGGTTGCATTGGTGGAGGTGGAACTGATGGTCCATTTTGTTGGAATCCTTGAGACCATGAAAATTGGGGTGATCTCTCCATCCAGGGTTATATGTGTTGGAGTAAGGGTTGTAGTTTGATGGTTTTCTCATGATACCTATGGCATTGGCTTGATCTGAATATGAGTCATGGTCATGCGGCTCTGTTGATTTAGCGGTTGTCAAAGATGCTATTTGTCGAGCAAGGCCTTCAACCATCTCTTTGACTTCTTTAATTCCTGAGCTTGACTCGCCAATATTAACCTCATTCACTCCCTTAATTCTCCTGGTATTTCTGAGTGATCGACTCCGTTGTTGAGAATTATCCGATTGCCGTTGGAAGAATTCCCAAATCTCTGATGCGCTTTTGGACATTAACTCTCCTCCACTGGTTGCCATTAGCCATTCTTGCATATGTGGCAATAATCCCTCCAAAAAATATTGGCATTGGTGCCATTTTCTCGCACCCATGATGTGGACACTTCAAGAGTAGCCCATTAAATCTCTCCCATGCTTGAAAAATTGCTCGTCGTCTCTTTGAGTAAACTCAAATTTCCCGCGAATAGATTGGTTTTATGAACGGGAAATATTTATTTAAAAATTTAGTTACCATTTGTTCCCATGATGTAATGCTATTAAAGGCATTGTATTAAACCATGAACGAGCTCTATCTTTTAATGAAAATGGGAATAATCTAAGTTTAACATCATCATCCTGAAAAATTCTCGTATTTAAAAGTTTGACAAATAAAGCATTTAAAATCATTCGGGATGATTATATGGGTCCTCATTTTCTGCGCCATAGAATGTGGGGAGACAGTTTAAAGACACTAGGTTTTAATTCAAAACTCCTAGCAGCCTACATTACATTTGGGTACGCACCTTATGCATGATGTCTTTCAAATTAGCTAAAGGACTAAAATAATCCTTAAATGGCTCTCTTGTGGTTCAGTTCTTGATGTTGCAAATCCATTTCAAATTTCTTTTCAAAAAAAACAGTGTGTTTTTGAGTGCAAGTGTTTTTTCCAAATCGGCGCCTAAAGGTCAAGATTAGGTGATAATGACCTTCGACTACATGCATGCAAATAATAAAATAAATGAAAATTAATGAAAATAAAACAAACAAAAATAAAGAGGAGAGAGAAATTACAATACTAACCTGAAGTTATTATAACCTTACAAAATGAATATACACTCAAGTCTTTAAAAAGAAAATACAGAAATAGATTAACTAAAAAAATAAAATAAAAAGATAAATTACAATGAAAAATAAAAAATTAAATTACAGGAATATAAAGAAGAGAAAAAGAAACGAAATTAAATTACAGGAAAAAAATTACTTAAAAAATTTAATTTTATGGAATAATAAATTAACAGAATAAATAAAAATTACAAAGAAAAATAACTCAGAAATTAAATTATTGAAATTTAAAGAAATTTAAATTACAGAATTAAATTACAGATTCACTTTTTTTTATTTTTTAATTTTTTAATTTTTTTATAATTTTTAAGGAAAGCAAAAAAATTACTTAAAAAAACTAATTTTATGAATTAATTCTACGAATAAATTAAAATAAATTACAAGATAAATAAAACAAATTAAAAAGAAAAGTAAAGCAAAAATTAAAGTACAAAATTTAAAGAAATCACACAATAAAATTAAATTGTAAAAATGTAAATTACAGAAATTAAATTACGTAAATTTAAATTACAGAAATTAAATTACAAAAATTTAAATTACAAAAATTAAATTATAGAATTATTTTTTTATAAGAAAAAAATATATAAGAAAACAAAAAAATTAATTCCACAAATTAAAATAACTTACCCACTTGCAAGAACGGCAACGCGCCAAAAACTTGTTGTCAAGAAATTTTAATGAATCGTAAGTTACACGAATCTATGTAGAATAGATTAATGGTGACGATTTGTCGATCCCACGAGGAGGTTGATTTTAATTATATGCGGAATTAATTTTCTTTTAATGGGAATAATTAAATTATAATAATTTTTTTGTCCTAAATTGTTGAATTAAAATGGCGGGAATGATTAAAAATAAAACTTGTTATAATAAAGACTCAGATCCAGGATCCGCATCAACACGCTCCATGGGCTAAATATTCATATTAATAATACAATTAAATCATAGGGGGATTCCACACTCATGAACCACTCTCCAATAAGTATGGTTAAGAGAACTTTATCGCTAAATAATAATAACTCAGTACTTTAGGGTCTTAGGTTTAACTCCGGTCAGAATTAGACAAGACTATTATTATTTTTTACTAAAAGTCAAAACAACCACAAATATTAGAGGGGAAGAGAAAGTAAATTTACCAAATTAAGCCCATGGAACATGTTGAGACTTCACCTTCAACTCAAGCTCAAAAAGAAATTAGTTACTCATATTTTAACTAGGGATAAAAAGGGAATTTTATTAAAATACAAAGAAACTACAAGAAAGAGAAGGAATTTCAGAAATCTAAGCTTAGAAATGAATTCAGGGGTGCCAAATTAGGGGGGGAGAGCCCCCTTTTTATAGATACATTGAGTGAATCGTGACCATCGGATTAAAAACAATTCGGATGCTCAGGATTGCGCCACGTCAACAGTCAACAGTCAACAGTCAACATTTGTACAGTAACGCCACCTGAATAGTAAATAATCCCATGTAAGCGCATGTACTGTACACCCGATTTCTACTCCAATGAGATGCTGCCACGTCATCGATCTACAGTACATAAGAAATTTAGTCCAATAAGATCATGACACATCATCGGTCAACGCCACGTCATCGGTCAATGCCACATAAGCAGTCAATCCACATAATTCGTCCTATCGAGCATCGCCACGTCGTAGGTAGTTGCCATCATCATCGGTCCGTATACGAATGAGCGAGTGAATAAAACGAATGCAAATGCGTAACAAGATGTATGTGTGAACAAGAATTTTTCCTTTAATGCTCTTCTTAAGGTTTTCACCGTCCGAGTCCAAATATGACGTCCGTTTTTGTTTGTCGATCACTCGTTTATTGTGAAACGATTATGATACCCCTAAAATACATAAAATACACAATTATAATAAAACACATAATTAAATAACAAAATACTTAAATAAATAAAAGTAGCAATGTTAGTGAGATTTAAAGTGTAAAATGATGATTTTCTCCTTTATAAATATACACTTTCTAACACTCAACACACTTCAATCAAATTTTATTTCTATTCCCTACCAAATAAAGCGAATATAAAATTAAAAACTATTTTTTTTTTTTTTTTTTTTTTTTAAACACACGTGTTTATTCAATCAGATTAATGATAACAATCAAATAAAAGTTTAAGCATTATCTCTAGTCTAAAGGAATATCACACCCACATCAACCATCCATATGTATCGGTCAAAGATTTTGTTGTAGTAATAGTAATCAAGCTACTTTCAAGAAAGACATATCCAACCCCAAAATCTCATAGGTTTGTAGTGACACTCTCACAAAGAAATTAATCCCAATAAAATTTTTGTCACTACAATGAATGGTAAATTGAGAGAAAATAATAAAGAAATATCACACACTCTCACCAAGATGAAAAATATGCCCATAGCTTAGAAATAGTACGATCTCAAATAAAGTATTAGTCAACCCAATGTATTCATCATTTTTTTTTTTTGATTTATGCATCACTACATCTTAATTACCCATATAACTAGCTTTTATGTTAGACTATAGTTCCCTAAAATCAGGAAGGACTTTTATTAGGACGTAACGTAGGCTAGGGACATGGTTAACAAAGAAAGGAAAATAGGGAAACAAAATATATATGTTTGAGAAAAAATTAAAGAACTTTTTACAGGATACATTTTGCTTATTTATTACTTTTGTACATCTTTTTTTTTTTTCTTCTTTTTCTTCTTTTTTTTTTTTTATATGGCACAACTTTACTGAACAAAATAATTATTTATTTATTTTTTTCTCAAACATGAATAGGTGGATGGAACTTATATGATATCGGGTAATACTCCAAATTGGAGTGGGTTAGGATGATAAGTTAATAAAGAAAAGGATTTTTTTTTTTTTAAATAAAAGGCTCAAAAGGGGTAACTATGGATATTAAATAATAGGGATGGCTAGAAAGGCTCAAACGGGTCAAAAATGGCCTTCCATCATCTTTTAGGACTCTAAATAATCTTCCATATCTACTAATTAAGTGGACATTTAGATGCGAAAGAATTTTTTTTTTTTTTTTTTTTTTTTTAGAGGGTTGACTCAAAGAAAATCTAGAGATCATGTATGAAATAATAAACTGCTAAGCTACATGAAGAATGGGCAAAAAGGGTTACTCTCCAAGAAAAATTAATAGGCTCAAAATATTTTTTCTTCTTAAGGTTTTCGACCGTCCTGAGTCCAAATATGACGTCCGTTTTGCTGTCTGATCACTCGTTTATTGTGAAACGATTATGATACCCCTAAAATACATAAAATACACAATTATAATAAAACACATAATTAAATAACAAAATACTTAAATAAATAAAAGTAGCAATGTTAGTGAGATTTAAAGTGTAAAATGATGATTTTCTCCTTTATAAATATACACTTTCTAACACTCAACAGTAGGCATTATTTTCAGCTTCATGATTTTAATTAAGAACCTGAAGCTGCATGACGACTTGATGCATGGTTCTTCCCGTTTAAGTTTCCTCTTAAATAAGAGAGAACATACGGCTTCTACACCAAAGGAAAAAAAAAAAAGGAAAAAAAAAAGGAGGACGTTCATTAATACAAATGAATTAACATCTCTAAATGTTACTTTTGATATTGTGAATATTCACCATTAAATTTAATGAGATAAATTGCTCAAAATATATGTGAAATGTTTAAGTTAAATGAGGCAACTAGAAAATTTCGCTAAAGTTCCACCCACCAATGTTTATACTAAATTCAATTAACTCGTGCTCATTTACAAATTACGCTATATTTGCATGTTGTGCGGTAGTGTGTTGCGGAAATTAAACTAATAAAGTTAGACGCTATAGCTTCTATTTCACAAAAATCGTGCGACACTTAAATATCAAACGGACCTGAGCCTTAGTCGAAGAAATTTGCTATTAAAGAAAAAAAAAAAGAGAAAAATAAGAGAATGCCTGATAAGCAGAAGCGTTGTTGGAATGGTATTCGTGAATGACCCAGCTGGTCTTGATTGTACTTGCCCCGCGACCTTCGTAAAAAACCAAAATCTTTTTGATGCCGATAACTTCTTTCCCATGTTTGTCCCAAATCTGACGATCTTTACCGGTGACTTTCCAGTGGCCAGCCTTGGTTGTTCTCTCCGCACGTGTACTGTTTGCATACTTCTTATTATATTCACTGAAAAAGTACCACTCCTCATCATCCTTAAGCGCTGCTTGTCCTGTACATGCATATATATATACGCAAAAATCAAATAAATAAATAAATAAATAATATATATGGTTCTCCTCCAGTGTATGTGCCCTCATTTTTATTTTCATGTGAATATACTATTAAGTAGTTTAATAGAGTCAGCTGTTAATATTATTAAACTGTATAATTTTATAATATATTAAAAAATAACTCTGTTAAATTATATAGTTTAACAATGTTAACCACATTGAAAAAAATGAGGTTGCTTGAATTTGAGAATAAGTATATATATATATAGAGCACCTACCAGGTAATTGCCACGGCTCAAAGGCACAAATATTGAGTGTGCTAATTGCATGAAAGGGAAAAGCTTGGCCACGCATCTTATTTTCAAGAAAATAAGTAATGATTTCATCTTCAGTTGGACGGAATTTGTAGCCCAAGTAATTGTAATCCTGTTCCATATTTTTAATATAAATAAAAGCAATATATGGAACAAAGAAGAGAGCTAAAGCACTTAATAGCTATATAATGTATATAAATAGTTTAATTTCTTAGATTTTGGAAGGGAATTTTTTGCTATACAAGAAGCCGAGGCTGAGTGACACCTTATATAGCCGATAACCATTGACTTGGCAATCGCTTTCAACATTAATCTTGGTCATGGACTTATCAAAGAAGTTATGTGAGATGATTTGGAAGTTTTAAAACTTGTACTGAAGAAATACAAATGTGATTCCGCGTAAGAAAATATTAGAGTACGTGTTTTGTGTTTGTTCGCAGGAAATTTATGCGTGTGTGCGTGTGTAATATTTACCGTTAAGAGTGAGTGTGTGTGTGTATCAAATTAATCACAAATTATTTATACGCTCGTATTACGAAATGAGGAAAATTAACGCTTTGGATTTGTCTATTACTTAATGCATGAAGTGGTTCAAAATATTATAATTTCTGCGTGCATGGGCAGTCTCCCCGTTGGAGCAAAAGCAAATAGCGCGTACGCCGTGCCATGGGTTTTCAATCAGTTCTTTTTGTTTTAATTAAAAAAATGAGTTTAGTTTATTTTATAGGGTTAAAATCAACTAAATGTATATATGGACTGAATAAAGTAAGAATTATATAATTAATATAATATAAAATAAAACAATGCTTCTCAAGTAATAATTGTCAAATTGTCTCACTCGTTTTTGGTCACCTCTTTCTTCGCACTTGCTTTGCGCATAGACTCCTTACCTTCCTTCACAAGTTTGAAGGTTAAAATATATGCTATCAATTTTGATGCTTGCAAGGTATAGCTTTCAATGAACATTCTGGAATAAAACCTCAATAACTAACTGAAGGGAACAAGTAGATCGCATGCACACGTGATACACTAAAACAACTTATTAATTTCTGGAAGTCTCAGTTTAATTGTTGAAGAATATTCTAGAAATTAAAGACCAGTTAAACTAACTCGTATCATATCTACTAATATTGTAGCTGTAGATAAAGAAAGGATTCGAGAGAGATGATTAACTAAACTAGAAAAATCAAATAAAGAGCAGAATATGTTTTTCACCCAGCTATTAGATAGGTCTTTCTTGTAATACTCCGATGAGCCACCTTAAATTTAGAGATGGCAAAATCCTCTATGGATTTGGGGCTCCGTGGAACTCCACCCCAAATGGAAAAAAACTAATTCTTAAATTCTTAATGGGGTGAGATTTGATTTTGTATTCCTCACCCCACCTCCACTACAATCTCCATTATATATAAATATTTTTTATTTTTTATTTAATATTTTTTGTTTAATCAATTTCAATATTAATCAATAATTTTCTTTTTATATTTACTTTATGTAAATAGACTATAACTAAAAGAAAACCATATAATATAATTTTTATTCAACCCTAAAACATTGTTACATTTTCTTTTTTCTACTAAGGTAGTGCTCTCTTTAAGCATTTTTTAATTTTTTTATTGTTTTAAACATTTGGTGTTTTTTAAAATAATTTAAATACTTTATAATATAATAATAATTTTATTTAAATCTTTAATTTTTAATTTATTAAAATTATTTATCTATACTTACTATAAAATAAATAAATGAGAAATGAGATGGGGATTGGGAAATCATTCCCTATATGGGGATTTTTCATCCCCATCTCATTTCTCATTTATTTATTTTATAGTAAGTATACTCTCTTACAACAATGTTTCTTTTTTTTGACATTAATAAAAAGGGAAAAAATTAAATTGGCAATTGAATGCAAAAATAAAATAGAAACAAAAAACATATATATTAATTTTTATGGAAAATTCTGTTGAGGAATTAATATATCAAATTTTATTAAAATCCAAAAAATTGGTATTTTTTTATAATATTAAATTTTTTGGACATATGTGGGCCTTCAAAAAAATTATTACATATACTTCTTATTTTTATTTTATTTTTGGGTCCAAATTGATAGTTTAATTTTTTATTAATGTCCCAAAAAAATTATTGTAAGATTGTAATGTTATAATAATAAGTCAAAAGTGACAAAAAATAATGACAAGAGTATCAATAATTTAACGGTGAAGATTGCGTGTGATATTTAAAAAAAAATACGAAAATTAAAAGGTATTAATTTCAAGATATAGGGACTACAAAAATTTTTATCCAAAATAAAATAGTTCATTTGATTGATCTCCTACCAAAGCAAAAAGTTTAAAAAAGAAATAAAAATACAACAAACTTTAAAAATAGTTTTGAACGTTGTGGCTTTCTCACAACGTCATATTCATATGATTTTACTGCTATCTGGTGTAGATCAACGACTAAACACTCAAATCTCTCACATCTCTTCTTATTTGCTTCATACGTGAGGCACATCGCGTGGATCACGCCACACGCACCGATTGGAAATTGGAAGGCTAAACTTGGCGACATGTGATTGGCTTATGGAATCTACAAATAAGCTCCCCTGTTTGTAAGTATGGCATCCGGAATTTGAGAAGAAAATTCTCATCTCTAATAATAATGATCTGTTTGCTTCCTTTGCCTTTATATTCTACTTCTTGAATAAAACCAAACGTCATGTATTTTGTAAAAACATTTTAAAATAATCTCCAGAAAAAAATTACCACATATTTCTCACCCCGTTGCGGTAGGCATCATGCAAGAATATTCAGAAAGCTGCATGGCCACTTGGTTCGCCCCGGCTATAGTTCTCGGGTTTATCATCTAAGTTTCCTAAGCGACATAGAACATATATAGTAAGGTTTCTGCACATAAGGGAAAAACGAAAATAAATAAAAAAAATCGTAAGATTGCGTTGTTCTAAAGTCACAGAAAATTCCCATCAAATCAAGCTTCACTCTACCGACTTAATTACGAGTGAAAACTTATTGGATTTATATATAGAAGTTTTTCAATTAGGGATCCTGACTTTATTAAGGTCAGAGATCTCTGATTGAAAAACCATATATATATATAATCTCACAAGTTAAACATTGGTTTAGATCGTTGTGTAGTGGTTATGCTGGGAAATTGACCTTTTAATGTGTGTAGTTTAACTATATTTTAGAGGCTAAGTAATTATGGTCTACTATCGATTCCATCCAAAGCAGTCGCGACTAAAAGCTATAACATCCCAATACTACATAGAGGCTCACTTCACAAAATTGCTATATGAAGAAAAACAAGTTGTACAGTAAGAGCTTGCCCGAGAAACAGAAGTTTTGTTTGAATGGTATTCATGAATAACCCAACTGGTCTTCTCAGCTTTGGAACCACGACCTTTATGGAAAACTAAATTCTTTTTCACACCAATAACTTCTTTCCCGCAATTGTCCCAAATTTGACGATCTCCAACAGTCACTTTCCAAGAACCAAGTTTTGTTGTTCTATCTACACGATCACTTTTTGCATACTTTTTATTCAATTCACGAGAAAAATACCATTCTTCATCGTCTGGAAGTGCTGATTATTCTACATGAAAGATAAGTATACAAATAACTTAATCTATTATTCTTTCGAAATTACAACATTAATTTAGCCTTACTCTATGCCTCTATTTTGTATTGTAGTATTATAATTTTTAAACTTTTTAAACAATAACTACTGTAAATTAAAAATTTTAGCAGTGAAATAAATGTTAATTATATTTGGTAAATATAATTTTTTCAACAATAATTTTTGATGAAAAATAAAAAATAGTATGTATAATATAAAGTTTGCATTAAAAAAATGTTGAAGTAACAATCAATTTATCTTATATTTCAAACTAAATTTGTAAGTGTTAACCAAAAACTTCAGATAGCCATACCTATGTACTCAACAATAGTACCAAATCTAATTAACTAGAATTTTGAACAGAAATAGAATTTGATTAATTAAACTCATTGTAAGTTACTTTTGTGGTGAATGCACGCGTTCGCGTGGTTGATAATAAAAGTACCTACTAGGCAATTGCCAAGGCTCAAAGGCACAAATATTAAGTGTGTTAATTGCATGAACATGGAAAATATGGCTGTGTATCTTGTTCTCAAGAAAATAAGTGATGATTTCGTCTTCATTTGGATGGAATCTATAGCCCAGTTGATTGTAGTTCATTTTTACTATATAAATAAGCAACAGATCAAACAGAGAAGAGAGAGTACGTAATGGATAGCTATATGCTTTGTTGATTAGGTTTTTGATCATAGGAAAGTTTTGCTATACGTGAAGCCGAGGTTCAGTGAGGAGTGACTACTTATATAGCCCTAAAGCATTGACTTGTCAATCACTTCCGTTAGTCTTGGTCATGGACTTATCAAAGAAGCTATGTGAAATGATTCTTTGGATTTTGGACTGCCAAGTTTTGTATTCTTAAATTAGTAATAAAATTCAATGTAATTCTGGATCTATTTGCAGCGTAAAGGATAACCCTTCTATTTACATATATTAATACAAACGCGTGGGAACTGTTGACTATGTTTTTTATAGAAATTTTTTTTTTGTAATAATTATAAGTTGAGTTAACAATAATCCCAAATTATAAAATATTTAGAAAAAAAATTATGTCGTAAAATAGTCACTTACTATGTTCCAACTTCATGCGTGCACTGGTTTGTATTGAGGGAATTACGCCATATCAACTGAGAACAAATCTTGAATTAAATATAAAAGTAGTTGAGATAGCCTTTGCTTTTGTTTTCATGAGCTAGACTCATAATATTTTATGATTTCTTCTATTTGGAAGCGGATCCTCTTCTTATCTTACTTTTGTTTTCCTTTTAAGGATCTTGCTTATGTGAAAATCATTTGTTATGTATTATTTTGATGTATCCATCAACTAGTGCATCTCAAAAAGGCGAGTTAAAGGTAAAACAATTAGAGGATTTAAATCCTTTTTATTTTTACCCGTATAAGTTATTGTAAATAACGAATAAGTAGTATTTATTTATTTGAAATAATCTCCTCATCAAAAAAGGTACAATCAATCTTCGAGTTACAGACTATTTGTACAAATAAATATGTAAAAATTGATATGATATAAATAGATTGGTTTGATCTAAAAGTAAAATACTTAAAAGAATCAATAAAAATAATTATGTGTGTCGTGTGTGTATGTATGTATGTGTGTGTGTATAAACATCAAGCTTGATAAATAGTATGTCACTCTAGCATTATTATATATATGGACTATGTAAATGGACTATGAGCTCATTTGAGATTTTTTTTAAGAGGTTTAAAAGTAATTTTAAAAATTTAAAAATTAATTTTAGTTTTTGAAAAAAATAAAATTACTTTTATTAAAATTAGTCTCTTATAATTGACTTTGATAAGTACAGAAATAATAGTTTTTAAATACTAATTTTTGAAATTAATTTTATCATTTAATATAATTTCATGAATATCCTTACAACTATTACCTATACCTTTTATTAAAAATAAAATTAATACTTTAATAATTTTTTATTATAATTCACTCATGCCTTTTGTTTACCCTTTTTTTTCTTTATATTTTACATTATATCAAAAGTTCTATTTGTCAATATGGTGTGAATTTTATTTTAGAAAAATTATTATAATAAACAATTAAAAATATTGTGTATACATATTTCTATATGTATAAATAAATTTCATCTTATATTATATATATTTTAGTCATTCGATTTCTCACAATAATTTAATAAAAAAATTTACTAAATATTTAACTTATTTTCTTCACAACCAATTACTTTTATATTACAGTAATTATTTTAGAAGGTACAACATTTGCTCTATATCATTTTAAGAATATAATATAAACTTGCTTCTCAAGTAGTCATCAAATTGTTTGACTCGTTTTTGGTCACCTTTGAACCTTGTCTTCTTCGTGAGTTTGTTATATATGTTCCCCACTATGCACTTGGCTTAGCATTGCGCATAGACTACTCTCCTTCCTTCAAAAGTTACAAAGCTAAATACTCGAGTTTCAATTTTATTCTCGCAAGTTTGCTTTCAAAGTTGTGGAAAGAATAACAACTTCAATTAAATAATTAACTGAAGGAAAGACGTGTGCCAGTTAAACAACTTTCTGGAATTCTAAAATTCAGTTTAATTGCTGAAGAACATTCTAGAAAGACATATTAAAATATGGGTCTTGCTAAGTTAGAGCAATTTGCAAACAGACCAAAATAATTTAACCGACATCTCGTATATTTTTACAGCAATGACTGATTGAGCGGACTGAAATATTTCCCATTTGCGCTCACTCTTAACCTTTGGCTTTGGGCCACTCCACCGGGGTAATTTTTTTTCCCAAAATTATCCTTATTGTTTGACCAAATTTCAAGCGAAGTATAATTCATTTAAAGGATTCTTAAAGCTTTTGAACAACTTAATTTTATTAAAACTAATAATGCTAAAATAACCTTAATAGATTTTGCCACTAAGTTCATTATCTAAAGTTCATAACGAACTTAGTGGTTCATTACACCTGACAGATTTTGACACCATCAAGTACGTTCGTTAACAAATAACAATGTCGTCTTCTATCTTAACTCTAATAATATTCAGCTGAACATAAAATTGAAGGAAAATGACAAGGGAACAAGACAATAATAAAACATAGAGAAAGAATTGCTATCTTATTGCGAAAATTTTGAATTATTTTTTTAATTACTTTACGTGTTCCTTTTTCCAAAAATCATCTAAATTGACTAAAAACGAAAATTTATGCTCTTTGTTCTATCGTGATTTTGTTTCATTTAACATCGCTCCAAAATTAATTCAACGTATAAGAGAATTTATATCACATTTGATTAGACACGTGAGCAAATTTCATCGAATTTATGCCGATTTTGAAGTGAATGTATATAAGACAATGATGATGTGTGTGTGTGTGTGGAGCTTTCATATATGACTTTCTTTAGAAGTTGTTTACTCTTCCATTTTATATATTTTACTCGATGCTGGCTATCTCTTTTTTTTTTTTTTCTCTCCTTCCTGTTACAACGCATCGTACATTGACCTTTTGACCACAATCACCACGCAGACACACAAATATATATTCTTGTTCGTTAGTAGTCAACCCTTCTAACTAAATGGAAAAGGAAAAGGCGTCAAAAGCACCAACTTAATTGTCATGAGTTTACGTAGCAAGGCATAATCCAACATCGTGAAGAATACCGACATGGAAGGACAATTCTTCACTGATCGATCATCACACAGGTTAATAAAATATATCAACTGCAATTCTTCATTAACTAAATTCAAACAGCAAGAAACAAATACAAACAAGTCCCCAAATACACAACACAGTAAATCAAATTCATAAAGCCACTAAATGAATACAACAAATAACAAAAAGTGCCACTTCCGCGATCCGGCTCTTTATTACGAAGCAGCAGCTGGGGGACGTTATACCTAGAATAAAAGAATATCATATACAGACCATCAAGTGTTAGTCATTTTTTATGAGAGCCGATCACATATTTAATACTAAGGTGTAAAATCGATCTCTCTCACCAATAGTAGCAGTAGGCAGTATTTTCAGCTTCATGATTTTAATTAAGAACCTGAAGCTGCATGACGACTTGATGCATGGTTCTTCCCGTTTAAGTTTCCTCTTAAATAAGAGAGAACATACGGCTTCTACACCAAAGGAAAAAAAAAAAAAGGAAAAAAAAAAGGAGGACGTTCATTAATACAAATGAATTAACATCTCTAAATGTTACTTTTGATATTGTGAATATTCACCATTAAATTTAATGAGATAAATTGCTCAAAATATATGTGAAATGTTTAAGTTAAATGAGGCAACTAGAAAATTTCGCTAAAGTTCCACCCACCAATGTTTATACTAAATTCAATTAACTCGTGCTCATTTACAAATTACGCTATATTTGCATGTTGTGCGGTAGTGTGTTGCGGAAATTAAACTAATAAAGTTAGACGCTATAGCTTCTATTTCACAAAAATCGTACGACACTTAAATATCAAACGGACCTGAGCCTTAGTCGAAGAAATTTGCTATTAAAGAAAAAAAAAAAAGAGTAAAATAAGAGAATGCCTGATAAGCAGAAGCGTTGTTGGAATGGTATTCGTGAATGACCCAGCTGGTCTTGATTGCACTTGCCCCGCGACCTTCGTGAAAAACCAAATGCTTTTTGATGCCGATAACTTCTTTCCCATGTTTGTCCCAAATCTGACGATCTCTACCGGTGACTTTCCAGTGGCCAGCCTTGGTTGTTCTCTCCGCACGTGTACTGTTTGCATACTTCTTATTATATTCACTGAAAAAGTACCACTCCTCATCATCCCTAAGCGCTGCTTGTCCTGTACATGCATATATATATATATATATATATATATATATACACACACACACAAATCACATTAATTAACTAGTCAATAATATATATAGCTCTATTCCAGTGCAGGCGCCCTTATTTTTATTTTCACGTGGACACACCATTAAGCAGTTTAATAAAATTAGTTTTTAATGCTATTAAATGACATAGTTTTATAGTATGATAAAAATCAACTCTATTAAACCATGTAATTTAATTTTGTTGTCCATATTTTAAAAATTAAGAGCGCCTGAATCTCAGAATGAATATAGTATATTTGTATATATAGAGAGATAGAGAGAGAGTACCTACCAGGTAATTGCCAAGGCTCAAATGCGCAAATATTGAGTGTATTAATTGCATGAAAGGGGAAAGCTTGGCCACGCATCTTGTTTTCAAGAAAATAAGTAATGATTTCATCTTCGGTTGGACGGAATCTGTAGCCCAGGTAATTGTAGTCCTGCTCCATGTTTCCTATATAAATAAAAGCAATATATAGAACAAAGAAGAGAGCTAGAGCACTGAATAGCTATATAATGTATATATATGCTTTAATTTCTTAGAGTTTTGAAGGGAATTTTTTGCTATACAAGAAGCCGAGGCTGAGTGACACCTTATATAGCCTATAAGCATTGACTTCGCAATCGCATTGAATATTAATCTTGGTCATGGACTTATCAAAGAAGCTATGTAAGATGACTTGGAAGTTTCAAATCTTAAATTAACTAGTACTGAAAAAATACCAATGTGGTTCCGCGTAAGAAAATATTAGGGTTCGTGTTTTGTGTTTTTTGTAGGAAATTTATATGTGTGTGCGCGTGTAATATTTACCGTTAAGTGTGTGTGTGTGTGTGTGTATCAAATTAATCACAAATTAATTATACGCAAATATTAACAAATGAGGAAAATTAACGCTTTAGATTTGTTAACTACTTAATGCATGGAGTGGTTCAAAATATTATAATTTCTGCGTGCATGGGCAGTCTCCCCGTTGGTGCAAAAGCTAATAGCGCGTACGCCGTGCTATGGGTTTTCAATCAGTTTTTTTTTTTTAATAAAAAAAAACGAGTTTAGTTTATTTTATAGGGTTAAAATCAACTAAATATATATATGGACTGAATAAAGTAAGATTTATATCATTAATGTAATATAAAATAAAACAATGCTTCTCAAGTAATAATTGTCAAATTCTCTCACTCGTTTTTGGTCACCTCTTTCTTCGCACTTGCTTTGCGCATCGACTCCTTCCCTTCCTTCGCAAGTTTGAAGGTTAAAATATATGCTATCAATTTTGATGCTTGCAAGGTATAGCTTTCAATGTAAAAACCTCAATAACTAACTGAAGGGAACAAGTAGATCGCATGCACACGTGATACACTAAAACAACTCATTAATTTCTAGAAGTCTCAGTTTAATTGTTCAAGAACATTCTAAAAGACCAATTAAATTCACATGTATCATATCTACTAATATTGTAGTTGTAGATAAAGAAAGCATTCGAGAGAGATGATTAACTAAACTAGAAAAATCAAATAAAGAGCAGAATATGTTTTTCGCCCGGCCAGCAGGTGGGCCTTTCTTGTTTTTCCAATGAATAACATAATAGATAGACACATGTGCATATCAATCTTGTATGAATAGGTTCAGACTCGATAGCCTATTCGCTGTAGTACCAACACAGATACTTTGGTGACCGATGATGAATTCGCCTGCCGAGTAATACTCCGACGATTCGCCTTAAATTGACACCTTTACCATTAGTTTTTGTTTCTTTTCCCTTGCTTTGCAATATACTCTCTTACAATAATTTTTTTTTGACATTAATTATAAAAAAACTTAAATTGACAATTGAACCCAAAAATAAAATAGAGACAAATATATATTAATTTTTTATTAATTTTTATGGAAAACTTTGTTGAGGAATTAATATAGTAAGTTTTTATTAATGTCGAAAAAAATTAGTTTTTTTTTTACAATATTAAAATTTTTAGACATATGTGGGCTTTCACAAAAGTTAATAAATATATATTTTATTTTATTTTATTTTTGAGTTCAAATTGATAATTTATTTTTTTTCTTTTTATAAATGTCCCCCAAAAAATTATTTATAAAAATAAGTCAAAAGTGACAAAAAATAATGATAAGGATATCAATAATTTGATCATAAAAATTACATGTGATATTTTAAAAATATATAAAGATTAAATAAGTACTAATTTTAAAATATAAAGACTATACAAATTTTTATCTAAAATAAAATAGGCCGTTTAATTGACCTCCTACCAAAGTAAAAAGTACAAAAAGAAATAAAAATACAACAAACTTTAAAAATAGTTTTGAACGTTGTGGCTGTCCCACAACATCATGTTCACGTGATTTTACTATCACGTGTGGATCAAAGACTAGACACTCAAGTCTCTCGCTGTCTCATATCTGAGTATCTCTTCTTATTTGCTTCATACGTGAGGCACACCGCTTGGATCACACCACACACATCGATTGGAAATTGGAAGGCTAAACTTGGCGACATGTGATTGGCTTATGGAATCTACAAATAAGCTCCCTTGTTTTGTAAGTATGGCATCCGGAATTTGAGAAGAAAATTATCATCTCTAATAATAATGATCTGTTTGCGTCCTTTGCCTTTATATTCTACTTCTTGTATAAAACCATACGTCGTGTATTTTGTAAAAACATTTTAAAATAATCTCCAGAAAAAATCACCACATATTTCTCTAAAAATAACCATCGTTAAGAAAAATTTAGCATATTTTTTAAAAAATAACCGTCTACCGAAAAGGAAAAAAAAAAATTGACCTACGTATTAAACGATAAGCATCTTGGGCCTCGAAGGACAACCATCTTAGAAAATGACCATATTGTTCCGTTAGAGCGTGTGGTGTCGTGACTGACCCTATTGTTCCGTTAGCGTGTGTGGTGTCGTGACCAAGTAGCTTGATAAAATCATACATATGGCTAACTCGACGGTGGATGTTTTGCCTCTGCACAACAATTGCCATCTTAAATTGGACAAAGCATGATTTATTATAACACAAATTTCAAGCAAGCAAACCCAAGAACCATGAGGAAGAAAATGAATAACAGTTTCACTAAGATCATGGATTTACACTCCCGAATCATCCAGGATTTTCGAAAGTTTGAAGAAAGAATCTTGAGCTTTGTTTTTCAACCGACGATTTGTTGCTGAGTATAAAGTTCCCCTTTCGGCTGGAAACCATGGCCCATGGTGACCTATATTGGGTTAGAGATTTCTTTTCTACAGCAATTGACATTTTCTATGGCTTATACTTGAATGATTTCAGAGCTTTACAAAATTCTCAATCTGCATTGATTTTGATTTTATCTACAAATATGCCTAAGTATCAACTACAGATTTACGAAGAACTTTGCATCCTCACGGGCGAAAACACAACACTCAGTCGGGCATGATCAGAAAGAGAGTAATTCTCAGGCCACTTTCCTTTCTCCACTTCACTGGGGAAGAGAAATGCATTTTTCACAGCAAAACCTAGGATTTCTTTTTCTGAGCAGTCCTTGGGATCCTCCATATTGTCATTGCAATTATTCTCTATTTTCCCCAAACAAGATGAATTCCACATCCTCTGCTGCAATGCCAAAAGTTTTAAGTAAAAAATCCAAACACCATTTACAAAGAAAGGATATCATTAACAATTTGGGACAAAAAATATGCATGCACCTTAAATTCTTCATAATTAACAACACCATTTCCATCAACATCTGCTTGGGCCCACAGGTCATCTGTCTCCTGGAAGCTCAGCCCATAAGGCAGGCCAGCTAAGTTTACCTGTATAAAGGTGAGGACACAGTCATTCATCTGTCGACTGGAACTAAATGATGAATACAAAAGCGGCTAATACTCTAAATACCTGGCGGAGAGCTTCACAGAAAGCTGAATGGGTAACAACATCACAATTGTTGTCAGCCTTAAAGAAGGCAAATGCATCGTTTTCAGCCAATGAAGCTTTTTGGAGGTGACACTAAAACCAAGAAATTTCAGCATTAGACATACATGGATAGCTCAACATCAGTTTTTCTACACTTTCAAAGCAGAAGAAGTTATGCACATATTCTCCAAACATGATTTATCAAAGTCGAACAGGGCTGGCATGCAATTTAATGTCCTAAACTAGCACGGTTGCCCTCTAACGACTAAACTGACTAAACCACCGAGGACAATAAAAAAATTAAGTGATCCACAAAGCATAGAAATTAGCATGGCCAGTTACCTTTATGATACTAAAAACTGCTTCAGCCCAGCTAGCTTTTAGAGGTTTTCTTGACTGATTAGGATTCCGGAGCCAAATAAAATCAACACCGCAGATGTTTCCTCGATGATTTCGGTGGCTTACCCACTAGGGGATGTTGAAGACAGTCGTGCAATAAAGATAACCGGTAAGTATCATAAACATCATGGTTGGTCTAGTGATGTTAATGCATCAAAATGGCCACTTGAAACTACCAACCTTGTGAGCATCTGCATCACCATCAGTGTATTGGTGGGCAATGTCATAAGATGATACAAAGCCCTGGGATCTAAGGAATTTGTAAACATGTCCACGCTTGCTTCCATTCCAGTCACTGCAGAAGTTGATTGAACAGAAATGTAAACAAATACGTCTGTATAAGAAGAATATATGATAGAGAATCAAATGTATGGATGGGCGGAAGACCGTAAACTCACCCACAGAGTATGATGGGTACGTGATTAAGCTTGTTTTCTGTCTGATACAATTCTAGATATTGTAGTATTTTGTATACCTATAAGAATAAAATGAAACACAATGGTCAAGGTCATCCACCAAGATAGCTGATGCCTAACAAGGAGAACATGACAGAAAGTAACCAAGATATGAATTTAGATGAAAATACATTTATACCTGATGCAGTCTTACAACAGATAGACTTGAATCATGAGGAAATAACAAATGGGTGTTTACAATCAGAATTTCTTGTTGGCTGCCTCTTTGGTTTTGAAAGAAGGGGACAACAGATTCAACATGTAAAAGCTGAGCAACACGGTCGCCAAAGTCATTAAAAAGCAACTCTCTATAATTTAGAACATTAAAGTAGTCCCGATGTAAAGCAGTTAAAAGGCCTGTAATCAAATTACAAATATGTCAGATTGAGCACAATAGCCAATATCTATCTACTCATAAGACTCCTTAGTTGTAATAATGACACCAGAACTTATGTGAATGAATCTAAATGCAAAAGAAATAAGAAATTGGTCAAAGAACACATACCATCCCCACGATTGTTGGTTCGAGCAAGGCTGAAAGTATTGTAGCCAGCATTACCGAGTCTCTCCTGATACATAAGTACAAGTTCTTCATTCCCAACCCAAAACTCCTATTAATCAAAACCAAAAAATCATTGAAATAAAGATTTTTGTCAGCATGGCCACTAAAAAGTCCATTCTTTTGGACAGTTTCATACATTTAACCAAAAAAAAAAAAGTCAAAACCTGTTGAAAATAAGCAAAAAGGGTACATGGAAGACACCTACCTGGAGACATATAACAGAAGATCTCTCACAAATCAACCAATCCAAAATAGTCTGGTTTCTGTTGAACCAGGAGTCTCTTAGATCACTCTCACGAAGACTTTGATTCTATTTCATTGCCAACCAAAGAAAAAAAAAGAAGAAAAGGAATCAGCCAAGAGAAATTTGTAATAACAATGATAATAAAAAGGAACAAGACAGATATAAGAGGAAACCTGATGATCGAGTCGCTTGTATATGGGAGCCAAAATATTAAAAGTGGTACAAGAAATGCAACACTCGCCCATTATTGAAGAAACATACCCACTATTGCTTCTTGAAACTGATGTTTTATAACCAACGTGGGACTCATTACCATTTGTATTCAAATTCGGAATGCTTAAATTATTCGAATCCACCACTGCCACCTATAATTTCATTTCAATTTTCAATATCATTTATTATAAACTAAAACGCAAACAACTAAAGGAAAGAAAAAAAAGGAGAAATTATACGAACCATTTTACAGCTTGTGCCCACTTTAATTGAAAGAGATGATGATGGTTCTGCAAAGAGATGCTGAAGCTCTGAGTTTTGTGGGTAGAAATTAAAATTGATATGAAGAATCGAGATGGGTATCTTTCTGATTTTATATGGAGAGATGAGAGACAATTTACTGTTCTTGTTCTGTCTCTGTACAAAACAAAAGGGCCCATTTTGTTTTATTTATTTATTTATCGTTTAGTTAATAAACACTAATACAAAATTAAAATAAAAAGTACAGCTAGCTTCGTTTATTTGGTTTTTGTTCTCTGTGGGCTGCGTAACTGAATTTTCTAAATATCAGTTAGTCGGTTGGTTAATAACCGGAGGCGGAGACTTATGCGCTTGTCGCCTCAACTTGTTAACTTTTTAGTAACATTTAGTGTATATTTGGGGATTGCTTTAGCCTTTTGGATAGATTTTAAAATAATCAATTTTATAAATAATTTGATTGTACGTTTAGTAAATATAGATTATGGAATCATAATTTCTCAATAAATTTGTTATGTATGGTTGGTGAATTGATCCCAAGTGTATAATATTTATGTGCAATGACAAAAATGTGTGCATTTTATTGAAGATTCAAATTCTGAATGAATTATTAAACACTTACTTAGAATGTAACAAATCACCTTTTATTAACAATAAATAATATGTTTAATGAATAAAAATTATTTTTTATTTACTAAAAACTATTTTTCATTGCTGGTGGTGACAGCATTACTGGCGCCGACGACGAGACTAGGTCCCTTTCTAGCTCTGTGAGTAACATTCGATTGTAAAATTTGCGATCTACTCAACGATAGAGCTTTAGTTTGATATTGGAGGCTTAGTGGGAGAGCACGCGCCACCCAAGTGTGCGTGGAAACTCTGGGGGAATCGTTAAGCAGCAAGCCACTTGATTCTAGGTTGGTGTTTGCTGATTGATCAGTGGGTAGTGGCGGCTCCCCTTTGTTCCTCTTCGTTTGATGGCAACGTTGGGATAGTGGAGCGCGTGAGACACCATCATTTCTCCCATGTCAATGGTGACATAACCATTGCATAAGGAGGACAATTTGGAGTTTTAACATAGTTAGTGGCGTCGCACTAGAAGTACTCTTCCCGATGGGGGCGTCGGAGATATTGTCGTCACCTGTGATTGCTTTTGCTGTTCGAGCTATTTCTGAAATTTTAATAAATTATATTATTTTTCAATGCGTAGGTATTTTCAGAAATATGCTGTAAAGGAGAGGACAAAATTGAAATTGTACTTTGAAAATCTGATATTTAAAAGCTATTTATGCTAGTTTTCAGTGTTTAGTACAGAAGTTGATTATCTAGTAGCCAAATTTTCAAAGGTATTCGCTAAACACTTGTTGGTGTTAGATAATCTAAAGCAATTTCAAACATACGTACTTTTAATTAGAATTTTTTGTTGTGTGTGTGTGTGTGTTTTTTTTTTTTTAATATGCACATCATTGCGTATTTGTGGTTTTTAAAACACTAATTATGCAGGAATATTAGACATAAAGGAATGAAGGACCACACCTTTGCTTTGCTGCTCCTTTTTCTTTTGCTTTTTCATAAATAAATAAATTAAATTATCGCGTGCGCGCACATGATATCTAGATTATCATGGTCAGAGGATTCAAATTTTAATGATATAATCAGAAATGAATTTGTAACATATTTATGGCTCATATTTAACATATAATTTGTTATACAGAAATCTTATATCTACAGATTTTCTAGCAGCAATAGAACGCAAAATTTGGGGAAAAATAATGATAATTGTAAAACAGTCACAATCGGAACAGTCAAATGTAGTTGATATGCTGTTATTTTTGCGGGTGAAAATATTGGCAACAATAAAAACAGTTCGAAGCTAAAACGTTATTTAGAAACAAGGAAAGGTCAATTAATCATTCACAAGAGTTTGTGTCATCGTGCAGCTTGCAAATCAAAATCATGCAAGTGTCCCTTTTCTAGAATGTGAAAGGTCAACACCTTTTACCCCTACTCTCAAAAGGCAACCCGAAAAGGCCAAAAAAATAAAGGACGGTTAAAACCCTTTTTTCTAATACCAATGTTTTTTGGTTCGGGTCCGAAATGTGTTCGCACGAACTGATGAAAACTCAATGATTCATGAAGATAAGCTCATTGTTAATTAATTATTTTACTAAGATCACGAATCATTATTCCTCAGACGGTGCCGCGTTTTGTGAGAGTGCATGGGTGTGCCGTGCTGGTGCTTCTCTGTCGTCGCGTCACTGTAAAAAGACAGACGGTGCATCCGAGCCAGCTATGGCCAAATGGCCGTTGCCTCGTGTCCACTAATTACATATGCCAAGAGCCAAAATAAAATAAAATAATAATTCAGTTTTGCTTTTGGCCCCCACCCCGAAGAAAAGCCAGTGTTTCTCCTGCCAACCATGGTAATAATTATTGTAATGGGAATTTTATTTTAAATGTACAAGAATCTTATTAATTTATAATTTTTATAAGTTATAATTATTATTACAGTCATTAGATATAAAGTGAAAAATTAAATAATATCATATTTAATAATTGTGATGATGACTGTAGCTTATAAAAATGGTAAATTAACAAAATTTAATGTTGTATAATTATCGAATTTAATCTATAGCTATTTTGAATTTAAAACACCGCACCTTATATTTAAAACGAGTCTTATGTTGCTATCTCACAGAGACATATAGATTAATGGGGGTATGTTACTTTACTTAAAAGAATTCAATTTACGTTTTATTTAAATATTTTTTTATCTAATTTTACATTTGATCTACTCATTTAAAGTAAATTTAATAATAAAAATATAACTTTTTTTTTCTCGCTTCTCGTATTTTAGTTCAAGTATATGTCGATAATTCGTAAAATTTATTGGGAGTAAATATAAATATAAAAATACGTTTGAGATTTAAAATTATTATTATTTGAAAAATTAGACTCAGCGGGGCAGCCAGCCACACTGACCGTTATACGGATTCCCCCACTATATGTTGCCGTCGATTTTTGTTTTATCACGTTTTTCTTTAGACTATAAGATGAACAGAGACATTTTATCTCTTTTACTGTATGCATGTTGACACTTTTTTTTTCCCCCCCAAAAAAATATATTTATATTACCAAATATTGTTAGCATGTTTGTTAGCTGCCCATCATTGGGACCACTCTTTGTTCGCTACTCCAGACTCCAGTAAAATTAGAATCGAACTCATTTTCACAAAGTTGGCGCGTGCGGATGGGGAGGAGGGTTATTATTAACGTTTGAATTTAAGTAAAATGCATTTCACCTTCTCATTTTAAATGAATTATTGGTATAAAAAGAAAGCTTCATTGGCATTAGCGTCTATGTAAATATTGATTGAGCATGCCAAACTTTCTAAGCATTTTCCTGAAACAAATTTGTAACCAACGGTCCAACCTATCATCAAATCGGTAGCAATCACATACCAAACATATTTTTCTTTGGTATTAATTTAAGCTGCCTCAACCTATACTGTCGTCTCACCGAATGCACTCGCCACCAATTTGATTGATTCCCAACTCCAACCCCAAAATACATTTTTTTTTTGTTTTTTCACTTTAAAAAGAAAAACAACTACAATGCTATGTTTTCTGCCACGTACCCAAAACGAAACAGTTCTATGGCTGTTAGCGAGCGACTACTGGGTCTGGAAGATTACTACCTACACTTATACGGAGTAACTAAGCATTATTTTAGATTATATATATTGCAAGCAATAAGTAATCTTATTTGACTGCCGTCTCACTCTTTCCCTCGCAACTCTCAAGTTGAATAAAAAAAAAAAATTAGATAGTGCTTCATTGTCCAATTTTCATTTTACCAACACAAAAAGCATCGGTAAGGTTCAACAGAAAACTGCCTAATTTATTATTTTCTTATATGACAAAAAAAAAGCCAGCATTGCTTCCACTTTATTATATACATACAACTCTCAGAAAAAAACAACATGCTTTTGCAAGGAGAAATGCAAACATAAATCAAGTACAATGGAAGGTCAGAAAAATCCAGCATTTGTGCTAGAATGGAACCTGGAAGATGTCCGCACTACATTCCTCAAGTGTGTTGGATGGCAAACAGAAGAAACATTGGATCCAATCAACTGCCCTTATCATTACTACTGCGACAGCACTTACCCCGGAAACTATCCGCCTGCCGTGGACGCTCTTGTTCTTCTCTTTACAGCAGTCTCGTACCTGGCAACATTGCTGCTAATGGTTGTAGATATAGCGTCAAGAAGAGGGCCAGCCCCATCATTTAGTCAATCGAAGAGATTCTTGCTACCGTCTGGACCATTTTCCCTCCCCATAATTCTCTTAATGCTTGCCAAGGGCCACAGGATCAACAGTGTCTTTCCTCTCTCGTGCGTCGGCCCGGCAATCCTTCAACTGGTTTACATTTCTGCTCTCACCTTCGACTTCGGAGCTAATGAAGATGTTAAGTATGCTTTCTTCGAGGCATCGACAGTTTCTGGTATCCTACATGCAAGTCTATACTTGGATTCTGTTATTCTACCTTACTATACAGGTTTTGATGCTCTCATGTCGTCGAGATTTTCCGGCGAGTGCGTGTCTTGCATTTGCCGGAAAGAGGTTTTGGTTGTGGGAGGGAAGCTGGTCACTTACAGGGGTTGGTCAGTGACTACATCTGTAGTTGTGGGTACGCTTTGTTTGAGAATTGTCCGTAGACTGTATGAAGCGAACAAAGCTAAAATCACAGCTATCACGTCCCTGCTGGAAAGTCTAAGCTTTATTTTCATAATCAAGGATTCGGTTTATCTGGCAACAAACTCGCCTCCGGAGCAATATTTGTTGCGAGCTGCAGCATTTGGAGGTGTATTCGTTTTGATTTGCCTTCATATACTGAAAAAGGCATGCAAAAAAGTTACTCAATGGGGCTGTCCTCATCCACGTGAGAAATAACTCATCCAGCGCAGGTTGTGTAAATCTTACTCGCCCCTGGAAAACCAATGGTCCGACTCTCGGTAGATGGTTCTCTAAATCAGTAGCTGTTCTTACTAAACTGTACAGATATTTTTCTTTCCCTCTCTGGATTAAGTCTCATTTTGTAACAGTAATATGCCGTGAAACAAGTTATAAATATAGAAGTTGCGACATTTCTTCCTTTAAAAAAAATAAATAAATAACACAGAAGTCCTGCATCGAGTCCTACAATGAAGCAAAATTTTATCATACAACAGAAATGAGCTACAATCATTTTCTACCCACAAGTGGAAACGACTCACGATCAGCCAAAAATTATCAAATAATTACTAACCAAGTCCAGCACAATTAAGTGGCCACAATTGGTTGACGTTTCAGCATCAGTTAATGTTGGTAGAAGCACTCCACCAGAAAATGCTTAAATTTTAAGCAATGAAACTCAGATAGCAATCCAAAGAGGTCACAAGAAAAACCTTCTTCTGCTAGTATCCATTTCCGGCTGAAACATTAAAATAAATGAATAATTAATTCAAATTATGGGTTGCAGATGTGGAAATATACCAAACTATTTTGGTTGAAGGGTAATACCTTATGAACCCACTCAAATTCTCCTCCCTTGGTATCAAACGTTCCTTGCTGCAGACTGACCAACTTCAGTGTGAATCGAGGACCACACTCCTACACATTCTGAGGAAATCAGTGTTGTCTTGAGAGAATAACCACCAAAAAAAATAAAAAAATTAAGAAGAATGGGGGATAAACAAAGGAGGATGACTAAAATTTATGCCATCAAGCATAAAAAAATTTGGTGAAGCATTTTAGGTAGGCCGTGTGAAATTTTAAGAAGAATTGAGTTTGATCAAAATCAATGTATCACCAATATCCATAGACAAATTGACATATACAGCCAAGGGAGCAACCAACCTGAAGTTGAGCAATTACTTTCTGTTGAGTAATCTTTTCACTCTCCACATCTTTCGCTTTTTTACCTTTTGAGTCACTTCCTTTACTTTCTTTGGTTTCAAATATATACCTGCATGCATAATAACCGAATGCTTTCATAATAGAAATATAAGTTAAAATAGAGCAAAAAATTGTCCACATATAATAGCTAATAAATTCCAAGGGGACACACCGATGATGTCGGAAGAATATGAAGTCTCGTTGATTGTGAAAAGTTACCACTCGACGACCTCGGAATTCTGGACCTTGTGGGAAAAGCGACTGTATCAACCTAGAGGAAAAGATGAAGAAAAGAATTTGTTAGTTAGAATAATATTGATATTACATTTAATTCAAATCTAAGCCTCATTAAAAAAAAGAGAACACAACCTCCCAACACGATGACCCAGGCGTGTTGTGAAGTTATTCAACACTAGCTCCGGAATGTGACTGGTAGGATTTCCATGATTCTGTTTTTTTTTTTTTTTTTTTTTGTTGGGGGGGGGGGGTGGGGGGGTTAAAAAAATAAAGAGAGAGGGTGAGAGACATATATATGGAAAACAATTAACATATAGATTGCAGCAGTGCATTTCATATAAATCAACATCTAACATAAAAGAATATGAAAATTCAGGATTGTCATACTTAACAGTTTACACATCTTATTGTCTTTTTTCAAACATTTAGCTCCAACCCAACATGCACTTTTATTTTTAACTTAAGAGCAACAGATTTAACAAAAGTAATAAAAAAAAAGAAAAGAAAATCAGCATACAAGCAACAAACCTTAATATCCTTGCGTAGAACAAGCTTTGACAACTTGAAATGGGCAGTAGGTCCATCAGGCAGGCCAATGATTAGTAGAGCATCTAATGCAAAGGCACATAAATTGTCAGAAAGAATCCTAATAAAACCCAATGAGCTAGAAGAAAAAATCAGAACTGCAAACACCCCCACCCCTCTTCTTTTTTCTGTGTTAAGAAAAAATATAAACAAAGGTATTATCAGAAAAATAGAAGAAGCCACTTTCCAATAAAAAAACACAAGGCACGAAAACAAGTCTAAGAGCATAAGTCATCATCAGAGATAGTGCACAAAATTTCTCACATCACAAGAAATACCACAAACCTGGTTCCCTCCGATTGGTGTGGACAACTATTATAGAAGTGAAGTCCTTCTTGTTCGCATATTCTATAATCTGCACAACCATCAATATCCATCATGAAACAGCACTAGGAATTGCAATTTGGTATCCGAAATTGGGGGAATAAAACCCTTCACCTTCTTCAAATCATAGGTTCCTCTCTTGTAGTAGTGAGAATTTGGGATGACAGTAAGTAACTCTGATATAAAGGCCGGTCCTCTCTGCAGAACAAATAACATATAAACAGGGAAACAATACAGAAAATGCCACAGATTATCCCATGCCCACAGTGATTGCCTTATAACAGCAATGTTTTTAAAAAGTCCAAAGAACATACACTGGAATTGAAACGACATGTGGTGATCAATATCTTCGGGATGCATCCTTGGTTTAGAACAGAACTAAACTCATCAGCATCATTACCCGCAAATAGCTGCAAATAAACCCAAAATATTTAACCTAATTTTTTTCCTGTATTTTCAGAACAAAAATCTTTCCTTAAAAATGTTAGGAAAAAACATGAAGAACCTCATCATCGTCAGGCCGGCATACGGTCTCATCAGGCTCTCTTGTGTTCTCGATAGTGCGAGGGGTCTTTCTCGCAGGAGGCTGCACAAACAATAAGCCATTCTTAATCTTAATCAGCAACAGAAATCGATTCCTGAAGCTAAATTAGAATCAACTTCATAAAGAGAGAGGTTAAGGTTAAGAGACCTCCTCACCGAGCTCGAAAGCGCGTTTCTCGGCAGCGTCACGCGCTTTGAGTTTCTTGCGCTTCTCTAATTTCTTCTGGTGCTTGAGCTTGGCGTGTACGGCAGATCTTTTCTCTTTGTTTTTAATCATCGATGGTAGTATCTCCTTCTTCATCTTCTTACTGCTGCTTTCATTATTCTTATCATTTTTCTTCTCTCCTTCGTTTAATGATTCCTCACCTTCGTTCTTCTTTCTCTTTGCCCCCATTTTTTGGTGGTTTTTTTTGTTTTTTTGGCGCTTACAACTGATCGGCCAACTGAGGAGGAGGAGAAACTGAAAAGAAAGAAAGCCAATTACTCACGATTAGGGTTTTTGAATCGCGCGGTAGGGTATTAGGGACTGTGTTATTGCGCCTCAATGGGCCGCCCTTAGTTAATACGCACTTGGCCCACGGGACCCAAATTATATTGCATTACAAAAAATTGTACTTTAGGTTATTTACACATATAGTCATAAAAAGCTCATCATCATCAATCTTTGCCATTGAACCGGAAACGTTGAATACGACAACAGAGAAATTGAGCACGACAAGATGGGCAACTATGATAGATCCTACGACACTGTTCATCAACAAAGGATGTCATCATATTCTGTATTAGCAGATGGGTAGAAATAGAAACAGTGGAAAAATTAAGATATATTTAACCTTCCAAGGTAAATTCGTTCACGAAGGATGAAGAAGCCAACTATGGCTACAAATATCTGTATCAGTGGAGTGAATGCAGATGTGAATACGGGGCCTTCTTGTTCAACATACCATGCCATTCCCACATAGCACAAGCCTGATCCCACGGCGCCCTGACCCACCATCGAACAAACGAGTTTAGTTTAGGTAATGCGAAGAATTTTTATTTTATTCGCCGAGCCTTGTTAAAAAGGGAGTTTTAGTACTCACAGAATATATTATAGCTATCATCTCCAGTTTTCCTTTCATAGCCCACCCGGCAGGTTTCCTCTCTACAATAAAACTCAGGACGGCTGATTGAATGGCAGCAAACAAGGCCATAATTGCTGTGCTGGAATATTTACACGGATATTTCTTGCCAATTCTTGCTTGTATAAGGAACCAGGTAGACCACACCGCGGTGAATGCTATCAAAACTATGGAACCAATGGCAGTCATCAGCCTTCTTGCTTGAATTCATCGTATTCACGTGGTTTGTCGTGTGATTTGTAGCTCCTAAGTAAAATGGCTTTCCTTTGTAAAGGTTCAGCGTTAGAGCTCCACCAATTGCAAACAATTGCACCTAATACCTTACTCCTCCACACCCCACCCCCCCCCCCCCAAAAAAAAAAACAAAAAAAAGCTTTTCATGTTCAAACAACCAATTCAAAGTAACTACTGATGATCAACTTATTCTATAAACTTACCGAAATGGCAGAGCCAATAAGAAGGTACCAACAGGAACTATGTTGATGAATGCACATGAGAAGGCAGCAGTTGTATATTCAAATCCTAGAAGGAAGAAGTATTGTGCCAGTGTTACCCTGAACTGTGTATATATCTATCAATTATCAACAAAATTTTTCATAACTCAATCAATCAATTGCTGATATTTATACAAACCCCATTAGAGCACTGAAGAATAACTGACACAAGATCGCATCAGTGAGCTTGGGTCTGCTTTTCCTGCAACAATAGGCAACTGCTGTTAAGTAGCTGACAATTGTTTGAAAATGCTAAGGCTAAATAGCTGTTACCTTTCCCAGACGAAGGCAATCGGTGCTAAGAAAATCATAGCAATGACTTGTCGGTATGCAACAATCACCAAATGTGATTGTTTACAGCCACCATCATAACAATAGGCTTCCATTGTCTACAGCAATCCATGTCTAATGCTTTTGCAGTTGCAGAATAATGCAAATTAACAAAGCCTCTCTAGTCTCTTCTATATTTTTCCTTCTGAAATCACACTCAAGGACTGCAGACTTACCTTGGCATAAATAGGCAAAATGGGAATAGACATGATTCAAATTCAAAATGACATCACCCACTTAATGCAATCAACTTTTCCATTTTCATATGTTTTCTGTCTATGTTTTTCCCTTTTCCAGGACCTTTCTCCACGAGAAGAATAGTAAAATCCATTGCTGATCTTATTCTCTTTACATGCAATCTCATAAGTTGCGACTAGTTTTATGTTCTCATCATTTCTTTTATTAAATGTGAGGACCCTAATTCTTTCTGATGCCTTTCTGCCAAAGCCACTGCCTTGTCTTATAATATTTACTTCAAATATCAGTGGTAATTAGCAACTTGACAAAGATATGTACTAACAAGACCCATTTTCTTATGCAAACAGCATAGCATCTAAGGCTTCTTTCATAAATAGTTTAACCACTGAATATTATTAGCAGTGGCTTTAGAAGCAATAACATGTCAAATCTCAGAATTAAAGTAATAACCAATTCAAATGCCATTTGATTCTCGGTTAACTGCAATTCATTTTGCAAGGTCATTATTTCTTATTCTGCAAAAATAATGCAACTACGCGTTTAAAAAGATGCTGCTGAGTGAGTGGTGAGTGCTAACTAATTTTCTTTGAGTTATATTTGTCACGGCAATCACCGATCATCATGTATATTCAGCAACTGGTATTTGTACCAGCTAACACTTTGAACAGTATAGACGTTGAGTGTGTGGAGACATATATATATATATATATATATAACCGCTGAATATCGAGTTGCGTTTGCGTGCACTGAAAGGTCTTCCAGCAGAAATAACAGCAAAGTTAGAGTCGTAATGGAGAAGATATTTCTCTATTCGCGTCTGCCTTTACATTTTGGAAATCAAATTCCTTGCAACATTTGAATATCGAGTTGCGTTTGCGTGCACTGAAAGGTCTTCCAGCAGAAATAACAGCAAAGTTAGAGTCGTAATGGAGAAGATATTTCTCTATTCGCGTCTGCCTTTACATTTTGGAAATCAAATTCCTTGCAACATTTCAAGCTATCGTATCTATGCCGGTTTCATCTCTGACGTGTAATTGTAATGGTTTATCGAACAAACGAGAAGCAAAGTGTTGATTCTACAGTTTACCATTAGAAGCAAAGCTTAATTAATTACACTGCATTTGGATTTTTTAAAAAAATTTTGTTGATGTGTTTTTGGTTCATGACAATAGTTTCAACTTGCAGAACCTGGAGTTGCAAGTGACCATATGGCTTAAATTTGACTCTTGCTTTATCCCGGTTAAGGCTTCAAATTTAAGGGGATATGTTTAATTTTAGGGTGGGGTCGGTCCGGTTTCCTTCACCAGAAAAAGGGGCGCCGGGGGGCGCGAGAGAGAGTTCATAATTTATATTAAAGCAAAAAAATTATAAATTATAACTTTCTGTTCTTGAATCATCATTCCAAAATGTTTGAGTTCAGATTCTCGCCACCAACAATGAAATAACTATTTGCTGGTTAAATAACACAGTTGAATTATGACTTGATATGACTAGATATCGTTGATGGTATATTTGCGAATCTGGAAGGGAAACAATTGGTGCTGATTACTTAATAAAAGAGAAGCCCATAATTGCACAAGTTATCAGAGTTACAAAATTACAAGTTCAATCATAACTAGTCTCTTTTTTTATTTCCAGGGAAATATGTAAAATTGAGAATACAAGAAACTGCCATATGGTGGTACGCAGTAATCTTCTTCTCCTATCTATGGCATTTCAACTTATAAGTTACAAAAACTATTTGAGACCTGATTTGCTGCTGTCTGCAAGAGTGAATGGACTGGACCATTTTCAAGAACTCGTTGGATTGCTCGTAATTGGAATGACATGTGACACTGCATCACAACGTTCATCTTGCTGAGCTGCTTGGCCTTGCTTCCTCTGATCAAATTCCTCAATCTCCTTGCTTTTACCCCACAGCAGAATATACATACCAATAATAACAAGGATTGATCCTAGAGCACTGTTCATTAACAAAGGAAGAAGTTAGAAATCGTATAATCATCGAGGTACGCACCAATAATAGTAAAAAAGAAATTGAAATTAGAAGATATTAACCTTCCAAGGTAAATTCTTTCACTCAAAACAGAGAAGTCAAAAATTGCGACAAATATCTGAGTGAGAGGGGAAAATGCAGATGTGAATACTGGACCCCTTTTTTTAACACACCATGACATCCCCACATAGCACAAGCCTGATCCCACCATGCCCTGCGTTCACAAATGAGGCAAAGGGTATATGGTTTGTGCGATAAAGATTCTTTCTAATTAACTGCTGAATCATATTCTGAGTCATGACAGAATACTTACACAATATATGACACCTATAGTCTCCAATTTGCCTTTCAAAACCCACCCGGGAAGGTTCCTCTCAATGATCAAACTCAAAATGGCTGATTGGATGGCGCCGAAGAAGGATATGATAGTAGTGCTAGAATATTGACAAGGAAAGCTCTTGCCAATTCTTGCTTGCATAAGGAACCACGAAGACCATGCGGTGCAGCCTATGATCAAAAATATTGAACCAATGATCCACCTCTCCGTCTTCTTACTCGAAATCATCATTTTGGCATGGCTTGTTACATTGTAATTTGTGGCTTGAAGGTGTGGGTTGGATATTAGCTTTCCTTTATAAAGGGTTAACAACACAACTCCACCAACGCAAACAAGTGTGCCTAATACTTTAGTTTTCCCAGCCAAGCCGTTCATTTCGACTTTCTCTAGGCTGCCAGTTTTATAAGAGCATTAGAATTTTGGTCTTAACAAAAACAAAAGGACTATGCTTGCCATGCTTACCCAAACGGCAAAGCCAATAGAAATGTGATAACAGGAACCGTGTTAAGGAATGCACATAAGAAAGTAGCAGATGTATATTCCAGCCCTCGAAGTAAAAAGTATTGCGTCACTGTTAGCCTGAAAATGGATCAACATTTTTATTTATCATCAGTGAGCGTCACTATTTAAAATGAACAAATCGGTGGTAACCCAATAATTGCAGATGTTATTACTAACCCGATTAGAGCACTGAACAATAGCTGACACAACATGTGAATAGTAAGCTTGGGTCTGTTTTTCCTGCTAGAAGACCAACTATATTAGTTCCTAGAGCAAAAAAAATACCCATAAAATTCTGACAGTTAGAAAATTGCCGTCATCTAGTTTCCCATTGATGTAAAGAGTGAAAAAATGTTTTACAATCAGGGAAACACAGAAACCAATCACTTGCTAGTAGTAAGTAGCTAAAAGTAACTTGAAAAGAGGAGGTTAAAGAAGCTGTTTTACCTTTCCCGAAAGTAGGCAATCGGTGCTAAGAAAACAACAGATATTGACTGCCTGTATGCAACAATAACCAAATGGTTCAATCCTTTATCAATCATCTTCTTTAGAAAGACATTTACAGTGGCAAATCCAAAGTTAACTGCCACCATCATAAGAACTGGCGTCCATTGTCCATGGCGATTCATGTTTTTAACTATCTTGCGGCACAACACCGAGAGAGCTTCTCTTCTGAAATATTTCCTCTGAAACACCATGCTCGCATACAGACTTATGTTACTATAAATAAACGAAACGAAAATAGACAGGACTCAAAATCACATCAAGCCCTTTTGCAATCAACTTTATCATTTTCAGATATTATTCTGGCAGTTTGTGCCATTCGTTCTACTGGATCTTTACCTACATTTAGAAACTACCAAATCCAACCGTTGACCTCACATTTACCCGTCATCATTCGATCACTAGTTCTCTCTCCTAATTTTCCTGCATTAAAACAGAACTAGTGATGATCCTCATCCCTTGTGTCTTCTAAACATTACCGCACATGCAAGCAGCAATAAGCATCTTCAAATAGAGACTAACAAGGCCAATATACCCCTTTCTTCTTAGAATCTGTTCAAATAGAGACTAACAAGGCCAATATACCCCTTTCTTCTTAGAATCTGTTCAAATAGAGACTAACAAGGCCAATATATCCCTTTCTTCTTAGAATCTGAATAGCATCTAATGCTTCTTTTATGCGCAGATTGAATGTTATTTACTATTGCATAATTGCATTGGAAGCTAGAACAATATGTCAAATCTTATAATTAAATAATAGCCAATGCACTGCAACCTGAAGTTCATTATTTCTTATTCCGCAATAAATTATATTAGGAACTGGTTTTATGGATTCTGCCGACTTCGCTTAGACTATCTCACCACTAACGTATGTATCAAAATTGATTTTCTCTTTTGCAATCATCATAATCCGGCACTGTTCTTACTGGAGTGTGAGCATTGCGCATGCGTGCAAGCTACAGCCTAAAACTTTAAACAGAAAATGACGTGTGAAAGCATAAATAACATATGGAAGTGCACGCACTTGAGTCTTCAAATCTGTAGACCAATCTTGAATATAACCGTTAAAATTCTCTATTTAGAAATTGCTTCACACTTGGCAAATTGATACCCTTAGGATTTCATGTAGTGGCATGCTCCAGTTTGTCCATTTCTACTGTGGGTAAATTGTACTTGGATATCAATAGAATGTTCATTTTGCTGGAGAGGCATCAATTTTCTCTGTTGCAATATTGCAGAAAGATAGGATATGTTTTATTCATGAATTGAAAAGTAATATGAGTTCATACTAGTCATGTACAAATCAGGGACACATATTTGTTTAGTAAAAATTTCACAACTTGATGACTGATATGAGTTAAAACTTATAGACAACGTAAAATCTGCCCAGAATCACACATAAACATGCTATTATTAACATTACCTTTTCACAGCAAAGAGATTGAATTCATAAAATACTCAAGTTGTGGGCATTGTCAAACATGTATGTTTTAGAAAGGAATGATTGAAGAGTAAAACCTAAGTTGTACTCTACGAAAGTTTAGTCATTCAAAAATTTAAATCGTAAATAACATCAACCTTGTCAAAGGCGAAGCTTTTTTATCACAAATGTTGAAGCTAATAATCAGACAGTTGGATAGCAATCTTCCGCACGTTGAATTATTTAACACAACACACTCCAACGATGGTCTGTTAAGCCACAATGTAAGAAGCTACTTAGGAAGAGTGTTGCCCTTTATTCGTTGTCTATGTGACTTTGAGAAAGCACTTTTGTCATGTTCGAGGACTCGTTGAATCTACGTTGATCGGATTGACACGTGACAGACTGACAGTACTAGATTAGAATGTTCGCCTTGCTCAGCTGGCTACATCAACTTGCTTCATCTGAATGCATTCCTCAATCTCCTTGCTTCCGTCCCAGTGCAGAATCAGATGACCAATTATAACTTGGAAAGATCTTAAAACGATGTTCAATAACGACGGATGTAACTAGCAAATGGGAATATTTAATATGTAAATATTGAAGAGAAATTTCTGATTTTATGATGGGCTAAAATAAGAATATTTAATAATAATAGAAAAGTTAGCTACACAAATAGTTGTGGTCCTTACGTCACCCGTAATATTTTATACTATTCTGACATTTCGTCGTTAGAAAAAGTACAGAGAGAAGTTTAAAAGATTTTCTAAGATAATGTGCTGACTTGAAAAACTAACTATACTATTATAGAGATTAATTCAATATCATAGATTTCTATACTTCTGAATATTTAATTATTAATTTTTTATGATACAATATGAATATCTTATACTTTAGGTAGTAGTTCACATCAAAAATTTATTTTTAACAGACAAAACTTTTTATGCTATCAACTTTGACATTTTGCAAATATTCTTGTATGATTTTTTGCTTCGAGGAACTTTCCAAATAGTTGGAGATCCCCAAATTGATCGATAAGCTCTAATTTACTCATCGTTTGCACAAGATAACATAAATTTATTGTGAGTTTTATGTTCTCATTTCCATTTTTAGACATAGTTAGCCACAGCAGTCCTCTGTCCTCATGACATCCAAGCCTTCGGGCGACTTCCTTTTCTTCTTTTGCTTCACAAGTTAACACGTAAGTCGCAATGAGCATCTTCAGACGAAGACTGACAAGACTTGGCGTCCCCTCCTTGCAATCTGCAAAGAATCTTATCCTTGCTTTGGTTACAGGCCAGCCATTCTGTTTCTGTAGCGTCGGTTGCAGAACAAATGTTATTTACAGATATAAAGCTACTTGATATGTCAATTCTTACTCTTAGATATGGTTAATGTGGATAACAGCAATCTGATGCTTGCCTAATGTTACTCATATATATATAAATATGTAATCAGATTGATTTTTTTTGCTTGAATGCTTGCACAGTAATCATTTCCGACGGTTGTTCTCACAAGTTAAAATTCCAGACGTATATGCTTAAAGGTAACATGAATTGTCATGAGGAAGATACCTTTATCCGTAGTTTGCTTTAGGTTTGGCAATCTACCCCCTAGCGTATTCTTTCAAGTATCATATTCTTTTCCAATCTAACCCCATTGTGATTACAGGTAGTCCTATGATATTCTCCTATACATATTGCTGTACCCTTTTATTTACATCCATGCACATGGGAATAACGTTTTCAGTTCCAATTTACCAAGAATGAGTATTTGATTTATGAAATTATATTAAGATTTTGAATTCGAGGTACTATATCCTAATATGTTCTGCACTTTAGTGTTTCAAAGTAATTTTATGATGTCCTAATCATTTTCTTAATCAAAAAGTAAATCGAAACAGGATAATAACCTCACCCCTAAATTTTAAAATTTTACAAATTTAACTATAAATTATAATTATTTTCATGAAGGTCCTCAGTGACGTGTGCTGCTTGTTGCTTAATAGGTGATAAAAATGTAAAAATCTGAGAGCAACAGACACTCCTTCGGTATAATTCTTGCGCGATGAAATGCGCCATGGGAGAAAAACCCTATCTCCTTCTCTCAATTCAGCGTCACTTCAGCTGCGAAACATCCTCTTATTGGCCTCCGTCACCAAAACTCTCAAAGAGTCCGGCATTCGGAATCTCGACCCTCGATCCATTCCCATCTCCGAGCCTCTGGTCCTCCAAGTCTTGGGCAAGAACTCCCTCGGTCCATCAAAGAAGCTTGACTTCTTTCGATGGTGCTCTTCTCTCAGACCTATCTACAAACACACTGCGTGCACTTACTCTCACATTTTTAGGACCGTTTGTAGAGCAGGCTTCCTTGAAGAAGTCCCCAGTTTGTTGAATTCAATGCAGGAGGATGATGTCGTTGTCGATTCTGAGACTTTTAAGCTATTGCTCGAGGCATGTATTAGATCGGGTAAGATTGATTTTGCACTTGGGATTCTTGATTATATGGAAGAATCAGGGACTAGTTTGAGCCCAAAGGTTTATGACTCTGTTCTTGTATCTTTGGTCAGAAGAAAACAGCTGGGTTTGGCGATGTCTATATTATTTAAGCTTCTTGAAGCCTGTAATGATAACATTGCAGATAATTCAGTTGTTGAATCGCTTCCTGGTTGTGTTGCCTGTAATGAATTGTTAGTTGCTCTTAGAAAGTCTGATAAGAGATTAGAATTTAAACAGGTTTTTGAAAGACTGAAGGAACAAAAGGAGTTTGAGTTCGATTGTTGTGGTTATAATATATGTATTCATGCATTTGGCTGTTGGGGTGATCTGCATACCTCTTTGAGGCTGTTTAAAGAGATGAAACAAAAGGGTCTGGTTCCGGATTTGCACACCTACAATAGCTTGATTCAAGTGCTTTGTGTGGTTGGGAAGGTGAAAGATGCAGTGATTGTGTGGGAGGAACTGAAAGGGTCTGGTCACGAGCCAAATGAGTTTACTTATAGGATTATAATTCAGGGGTGCTGTAAATCATATCAAATGGATGATGCAATGAAGATTTTTAGTGAAATGCAGTATAATGGGTTCATTCCTGATACTGTAGTGTACAATTCTCTGCTAAATGGAATGTTCAAGGCTAGGAAAGTTATGGAAGCATGCCAATTGTTTGAGAAAATGGTCCAGGATGGGGTAAGAACCTCCTGTTGGACACACAATATTCTGATTGATGGGTTGTTTAGGAATGAAAGGGCTGAGGCTGCTTACACTTTGTTTTGTGATTTGAAGAAGAAGGGGAAGCTTGTGGATGGGATTACGTTCAGCATTGTTGTCTTGCAACTATGTAGGGAAGGGCAAATTGAGGAAGCACTACGACTGGTGGAAGAAATGGAAGGCAGAGGCTTTGTTGTTGATCTAGTTACAATAACATCCCTTTTGATCGGGTTTCATAAATATGGTAGGTGGGATTTTACAGAGAGGCTGATGAAGCACATTAGAGATGGTGATCTAGTGCTAGATGTTCTCAAATGGAAAGCGGACGTGGAGGCTACGATGAAAACTAGAAAGAGCAAAAGAAAGGATTACACACCAATGTTCCCATACAATGGCGACTTAAATGAAATTATGAGTCTAATAGGTTCTAGCAACTTAGAAACAGATGCCAATCTTGGTTCAGGAGAGGGTTATGCTAAGGATGAGGGAAGTCAATTAACGAACTATGATGAATGGTCATCATCTCCATATATGGATAAGTTGGCCGATCAAGTAAAGTCAGACTGTCATTCATCTCAGCCTTTTTCACTGGCTAGGGGCCTGCGGGTTCAAGGAAAAGGGATGGGCACTTTTGATATTGACATGGTTAATACCTTCTTGTCTATATTTCTAGCCAAAGGGAAGCTCAACTTGGCCTGTAAGCTATTTGAGATATTTGCTGATATGGGAGTAGATCCTGTGAATTACACCTACAATTCCATCATGAGCTCATTTGTCAAGACAGGCTATCTCAATCAGGCATGGGGTGTCCTAAGTAAGATGGGTGAGGAGTTTTGCCCAACAGATATAGCGACATACAATGTGATAATTCAAGGTTTGGGGAAGATGGGAAGAGCAGATCTAGCCAGTACTGTTTTGGATAAGCTTATGAAGCAAGGTGGTGGTTATCTTGATGTAGTTATGTACAACACCCTGATTAATGTACTAGGAAAGGCTGGTCGATTTGATGAAGCTAATAAGCTTTTTGAGCAGATGAGGACTAGTGGAATTAATCCTGATGTTGTCACTTATAATACACTGATTGAAGTTAATGGCAAAGCAGGTCGATTGAAGGAAGCACATAATTTCTTAAAAATGATGTTGGATTCAGGCTGCTCTCCAAACCATGTGACCGACACAACTTTGGACTTTCTTGGAAGGGAAATTGACAGGTTGAGGGATCAAAATAAGAATCAATGATGAGCAACTAGGATGATCTTTCTTAAGGAATGGTTTAGGTGGGAAGATCGGCAGAAACCTGTAATCCGCTAATCAATAATCATCTGGTAATTGAGCTGAATGAATTAATCCTGAAAATTTTGGTTGCTTT
The DNA here is from genome assembly GCA_030449875.1 of Aegle marmelos. NCBI lineage: Eukaryota > Viridiplantae > Streptophyta > Magnoliopsida > Sapindales > Rutaceae > Aegle > Aegle marmelos. Next base: position 3,717,868 of record JASUUL010000115.1, read on the forward strand.
CACGGTTGAATAGTTTTAATAGTGATCGATATATGAATTTTGCAATTTTGTTACCATAAGCCGACTTTATTGTGCATACACAGCTTCCTCATGTATTATAAGGAACTGTTCTTGTTATTGAAACAAAGAGAGCAGCAATCAAATTCATCCTCATTTTGACTAATTTGTGGATTGTGTAAAGCAATGCAAAGGCCAAATATACATAGAAATAATCTCAAATTTTGATGTGAACGGGAAATGATATTGTCATATGTATTATCATGTTCAGTTTTCAGCCTACAAGATTTCGGTATGCCAAATCTGAAATTTTCCACATTCTTGAAACGCATTAGAGGGGAAAACAAAAAAAAGGAGTTACTATTAATCACAGAAAGAATGAAGAAAATGTACTCTTACAAACTCAGAGATACAGGTATTAAAAATCACAAATACTCGAAAGCCGAGACCTGAAGCAATTGCAAAATCTATGAAGAAAAGAATTAATTTCCACACAAAACATACAATCAGAAAACGCCTAAAAGAAGAGAGAGAGCGAGCAAGAAGAGCCAAACAATATGGACCAAGAGAAGCGCCTGACCAGGAAGAGGAGCGGAGCCACCGCTGCCCACTTCACAAAACCCTAATTTGGCAACTTTAACGCCGGCACACAGCGCGTCCGGACAGCCGCACCAGTAGGTGACGCCGTCAACGCCGCAGACGGGATCGGGTCGGAAGCAGTTGATCGGGCATGATTCCGGCTTGGTGAATCTTGCGCAAACGCCATCACTCTCTTGCGTTGATTGCACCAATTGCAAGCCGATGTTCAGTGCCAAGAAGAAGAGTAAGACCACAATTAAACGATTTGCAAATGAAAATGTACGCATGTGGCTAATTCGACTGATTGCTATTTCCCTCAAACGGTAACCCTAACCCTTAATGCCGTTCGACTTAGGGGAAAGGGCCGACAAAGATTTTCTTTCTGTTCTAGAAGGCAATAGAGAGAAGAAGAGAATATAGACTTTACGGAGAGAGAGAGAGAGAGACAGCTTTCGCCCTTTTCCTTTTTTGAGTTGTGCACTCTGGGGCCACGCGTCTCTCCTTCTCCGTAGTGTGTGTAAATAACAATAACAAGGAAACGGTCGGTCCATTCACACTACATGGATTTCAACGGTACAGGTCATAAACGAATTGTTGTACCGCTTTCCCCAGTTACCCGTACGATAGATAGTTTAGCCTCTAAGTTGGACGCTCAAAAAGTCGTTTACTTATAAAATGAGTGGATGACAGGTCATTTACAGATATTATAACAAGTCTTTTACCCAAAGATTAATTGGCCACACCCTCATTAAATTTCAAGCAGATATAGCAGGTCTGTTCGAATGACTGCTCTTGTCTTAATTGATTTCATTTTATTTATATATGTATAAAATGAAAAATTAGGCAACCTATCCTTCTCATTTCTCAATTCGTATATAACAAGGAAGCCCTCGTACCACTTTAAATGTGGTTGGTGGGTAGTTCCAAAGTACAAGCATCATAAGAACATATTAAAATGACAACCGCATAGAGTTGGTCCAGGTTGGACTACAAGAACAACGCTTTATCGCCGATTACATTAAGCGTTGAGGGTTGTTTTTAAGGGTATCAAAAATGATTTTAGAAAAGATTTTAGAAAATTAAAAATTAATTTAATTATTTAATAATTTTTTTAAAAAATCACTCCTAATAAAATCAATATATTTTATAATAATTTTTTTTAAATAACAAAGAGGTACCATTTTAAAATATAATTTTAAAAATTAATGTTATACTCGATATAATTTTATATATACCTTCACATTTTTTATAAAATTTTCAAATTAATCTTATTACTTAAAAAATTAAATTATAAAATTTAATGATTATCTTATTACCCATTATATTAGAATAATAAATAAAAAATAAAATTAATATATAAATATTTATTTTAATGATCAATTGTTATATATACTACAATAAAAAAATTACATATTATTTATAAATGCTTAAAAAATTATTTAACACAGTACTCAATTTAATTTTCTCTATTATTACAACAGTTTATTTTATTAAGCATGTACAATTATTTTTAAACGATACAATTTTTTAAAAAATATATGTTATTAAACATTTAAATATAAATATTTTTACAATAACCCATCATTTCTTTAGTACATCCCCACAACAATTATTTTAAAAAATATTACCATCACCAAAGTGCCCTAAAAATGTTTAATTATTGCATAACATCTTCGAAACCTACCCAGAGCATATGGTACTTTTACAGAGCTTATTGTCGGTCATAACCCATAATGATCAACGTCATGTCCAAAAACCTACAATCCCATCTTTATTCATCCAAGAGCTCGTGGCAAAAGCTCTGGAAGTAAAACAAAATTATCTCATCCTAAACCTGTTCTTTGCTTTTTCTTCCATAAGACATATTATATCACTGTCATTTTTGAAGATGTTTATAACAAATTGACTCCTAAACAACAATGCCAGTGACAATATTCCAACTGAACCATACTCAAAATAGCATCTTTCTCACAGTCAGCTCGCAGGTTACAAGTCCATACAAGAAACACGGGTCCTGCTTGAATCACTCAGGCACCATTAATGTGTTTCCTTCTGCGCATACCTGTCCAATTCAAAACTGTTAATAAGTACATAGAAGAATACGGCTCACCCAGAACAGGAAAATGAAAGCAAACTAGCTTATGTAAGAGGGTTTTATGGGTAAATGTGCAGCATGCAGATAATAAGGTTAATATGAATTGACTGATACTACACTTGGCTGCATGTGGACAAGTAGGTGAAATAACAAAAGGCAACAAAAGAACAAATGTTTTAATGTTGAATCACCAACATTGAGTAAAGACATTGACTTTCTCTGCCAACTCACAATATCTTCAGATTCTGCAGCTAAGCATCATGAGCCTGATTGGGTACTAAAAACACAAAGGTTCAGACAATGGTACTGGACCTCTTTCACTAAACCACTGCAACTCTTGACATATTGATAGAGCTAGAGATTTAAAAGTGTAAGCAATATATGGGTTGTGTTCCTGACATTTATCTGTTGGGACTGAATCCCAGTTCCCAAGAACAATCCGATAGAATTTCATATAAACACCATCAGGAATAAATTAACCAGCAATGTCACACTGTTTATCATCTAATAAGCAAATAGATCTCTTCTTACTTAAAGAATACTGATATTCATCAGAACACAGACAAGAATGCCGATATGGGTTGCATGTCCTTTTTGTTGATCATGAAGAACCCTAGATTACCTGAAAATGTCTTACTCCAGAGGACCTGGCCATCAACAGCAGTTAGGTGTTCATCATCAAGGCGCTTCCATGTTTTGATCGCCTTGACATCTCCCCAGCCTCTCTTCTCTGTTTTCTCCAAACTAGCTACCACAACCCTTGCCCTCCTCTCCCATCCAGCCTTTCCATAAGCATGGTATCCAAAACCCCCACCATAACAAAGTTGTATACCAGTAAGCTGACCACAGAAATCATTGACATGATCATGGCCTGTAAAAACAGCCTTCACATCCCCTGCCGCAACCATGGTTGTGAAGAAGCCTGAGTTCACAGAAGCAGAGCTTATACCTTCTTGCTTCACACCTGTGAAGTTCGATGACTCAAAATATGCAAATTCAGGCAATGGGATGTGAAAGTACACAAGCCCTGGTGCAGGTGCTTTCTGAGCTGCTGGCTTGCTCATATATGCCCTCTGCAGATAAATAGGAAAAGGTTTATCCATATACTGTCAAAGAGCCATAAAACTAAATATAAATGATGTTATCTTCTAACTGGGGATCCTAAAGGATGCCTCATAGTGTTATTAGGCCTGGTGAGAATATTCCAAGCAATTGGGAATCTACATACCCTGCAATTACGAAAACTGATCATTTACTTGGCATAACCTACATGGAACATCTATGGGCAATTTACATTCTCTATACAACCTGCATAATAATGTTGAAAATATGTCCCTAAGATAAAGCGTACGAGTAAATGAGGCTTGTGCACCATAAAGTTTGAAACGGAACACAAGTCAATGTGATTAAAACCAATACACTATGCCAAAAGAACAGTCTGAAGCAAGGTTAGTACCTGAAGTCTGGCAGAAGTTTGCTCGAACCAAAACTGCTGAGAGGGTTTGATCCAACCATAGCCAGGAACAGATGGAACAGTTGAATAATCTCCACTGTCAAGGAAGTAGAGATTAAGAACTGATTTGTTTTCGAAACCTGAACCCTTAACACCACCAATCTCCAAGTTATAGTTCCCAAAACCATCAATTATGTGTGTATCTGAAGGATTGACTTGGGACAAAGTGTTCTTCAGTGTCACAATATGTTTCATGACTCCTTCCCTTGACAAAGTGGATTCTTGGTCGTGGTTGCCCAAAACAGCTACCCATGGGATGTTTGATGCAATTGCAGGGGCAAACGCTGCATTCAAAGACCTTTCTGCGTCTGTGGCATCAAATCCAAAGATATTATCACCTGTTTCATGAGGCAAAAACTTCCCAAAGTTATATTGGGTAGAGAAACAACCAACACTAGGCAACTGTCATCACTACTAAGCATTGTGACAATATCATTGGTGGATTTTGCTTCATTATATCCCAATCTTCAAAATTAACCTTCTGGATTTACATTAGCAGCTGGACTGAATGGCCGACATATAGTGAGAAATACTCAGTAATCACCGTGACTTTCACTTTCTCTTCTTGTGGGAAACTTCGGCATAACTTTTATTCAGTAATAAGTACCAATAAGTTTATGTAACAGTTTAGGTTAATTATTATTTAGCTAGAATTGTAATAAAAAAGAGAGAGAGAAATATCAGAGTTTTCAATTGGCCAGCGCAAAAATTATAGGAATCAAATCAAACCTTTTCCTTTTTTGGCTTTAAATTTTAATATAAGGAAACGGGAAAAGGAGGGAGAAAGAAAGAAAGGTACCAGTAAAAACAATAAGGTCGGGCTTCTCAGCTGATATCATGCGATTGATAAAGGCAGTGGTGTTGAGATCAGAGCAACCAGCAACTTGACTTGCCAGGACATCCAAACAAGGTGTGGTCTTGCCGTTCGCATAATGCATATCCGCCACTTGTAGAATCTTAAACTCACCGTTTTGTCTAAACCGCAGCATCCTCTCTTGTTTCGCATTCAGAGCCACGATTGGTGCAACACACAACAGTATAAGTACCACCATCATCTCGAACGCTGGGTTTTTCTTCCCATTCACCATCATCTTCACAGCAAAAGGTACTTGTGTTTTTGTATCTACTTTGCAACTTCAGATTGCAGTTGACTCGACTATCACCAAAATCAACTCGCCTCCACTGTGCTTAGTAAGGGATTGAGATTGACATGGCCTCCAGAGGTTTCCTCACAAATTCGCCAATTAATGACAAGACCAGACTTTGGCTTATATAATTATTTATCGGGTGTGGGGCTATACGGACTCTATAGAATTCCATAAACATTCTTTATTTTTTTTATTATTTAAATATATTTTCATGAAATTTTTAACGAGGACAATATAAATTCGATTTAAAAAATAAAAATAATTTACTCAATTATTTATCACAAACCCTAAATCTTTATTGATAAATTCATCATTAAGGTATTATAAAAACTAAAAAACAACATTGTGCGCCTGGCTGTTGGCCCACGGAATAACAATCCAATGCTTCCGGTGAATAGGCTTAGTTTAGACTTTTACCTACAATATCTCACAAATTGTGTTAATTACAAAAAAGAAGATTTATGCCGTGTCTGGCCTAGAGACTAGGCCTACTGAAAATTAATTGAAAAGAATAACAGAGTCAAAGAAAAAAATGCTAAGCATAGATAAAATGATTAAATACATGAAAGTCTAAAACTTCAAGTTCAAGAAATAATGGATTTAAAGGGAGAAAAATGTTAAACATGGATGAAACGATTAAATACTTAAAATTTCAAATTTTTAGACTTTTACTTACAATATCTAAAACTTCAACTTCAAGAATAATGGATTCAAAGGAGAAAAAAAATGCTAAAGATTTTTTTAGTCATTTATATTTTTTACATTTAATTTATTAAAATTTTTATATTAAAAACATTTTTTGTCATTTAATAATAACACATTGATTTTTGTGTACGTTATGTATTATATATAACAATTTTTTAGTTAAAAATTATAATAATTTGAATTTATTGCAAAATGAAATGTTTAATGAAAACAATCATTTAAATATGTAATAGAGAAAATAAATATACCATAATAAATTACAAAAGATAATATATTTTTTAAAAATACTGAATAGATATAATCTGTTAATTTTATTGTTAATTTTAATAAAATAATAAAATAATTATAAAATAATATTTTTATTTTTAAAATTAATTATAAAATAACATTTATGTCCCTATAATAGTTATAAATAATATTTTTATCATTATAATTAGTTATAAAATATATCTTTATTCCTACTCAATTAAGTTTCATTTTTAAATTAAAATTATAAAAAATTACATTTGAGTGTAATTAGTGATTTTTTTGGTTAAATCATACATATATTTTTAGAAAAAATTATTGAATCAAACAAAAATTTGTTATTAAATCTAACAAAAAATTTTGATTTAACAAGAATTTTTTAAAAAAAGCTTTGTTTGATTTAACAAAAAAACTGTTAATTATTCTTAAATGTAATTTTTTGTAATTTTTTCTATTTATAAAATAAAAATAACCGAGTATAGATTAAAAATATATTTTATAATTAATTATAGAGATAAAAATATTATTTTATAACTAGTATAAGGATAGTAGCGTTGTTTTTTAATTAATTATAAAAATAAAATATGATTTTATAATTAATTTATTATTTTTATTAAAATTCATAGTAAAATTAATAGATTATTACCTGTTTGAGTATTTTAAAAAAATATTAATTTTTTAATTTATCAAAATATATATTATCTAAAGACAATTAACCCATTTTTTATTAACGACTTTACATTTTATCTTTGGGCCGTCAACGCTTAACCGGAAAAAAAATTAACAATTTATTATCTGTTCGTCTATTTTTAAAAATTATATTATTTTTTTTTTTAATAATTGTTAAAACATGCGCAACTCAGACGTTAACCTTGTCCAATATTTTGAAAGGTTAAAAGTACTCGACCGCTGACTATTTATTGTCGTTTGGCCATGTGGCACGAAGAAAAAATTAGCCTAATTTGTCATTTTCTTCCCCCTGCTTATAATTAAGATACTCCCCTCCCTTCTCTGCAAGTTGCAAAAGTCAAATACTCTTTTCTCTATTTCTACTTTGGTGGGTACTTTAATTGCATTTCTATTGCTGTCGTTTCTTTTGTCTTTCTTGTTCTTCCTCTTTGAATAATAAGGTCGATTCCTCCATAAGAATGGTTTTTACATGGCACCAACATTAAAAAAAGGGAAGAAAAAACAGAGGAACAAGAGAATCACTCTCATCACCTCTCAATGAATAATTATGCCAAAAAAGGTACTATGGCGCCCTCTAATCCAATGTATTAAGGTAACCAACATCACCATGCTGTATTTTAGAGTGGTACGATAGTGCGTTTTGGCTTCCATACTCATTCTCTTTTAATCTTCTTCCATCCCCATGAGCTCATGCTTGGGAGCTAGAAACATCTCGTTGCAAAAGAGTACATGAAACTGCACGTAGTAACAATCATTTTCAGTTTCTGTAACTGAAATCCTTCTCAAAAAGGATACTCTAATCTCAATTTGAGTAATTTTAAATACGTATAATATCCAAATCAGTAATGATGATGATACGGAATTGTGTAAATACCTACAGCACACAAAGCAGCAGTGACCCTTCAAAGTACAGATGAAAGGGAATTATAAATGCTGATTCTATAAGATAACGGGGCCATAAATATCTGACGTGCAGACGTGGACGAGAACCGGGCTTTCCAGCTTACACGTGATACCTAGGATTCCAATCCCTCACTAGTTCAAGCCTCGGATTAGTCTAAAATGCATCTTTTCTCCTACTGCTGCAAAACTTTGCCATAATTATGATTACATTTCGAACATGTCATTTTTAGCTCAATAATCATAGAAGGAATGGGACCAAATGCGCTGCAGCCAAATTATGCCACCACTTGGTATTTGGAAACCGCTATGATTTAAAAAAAAAAAGAGTTCCGTCCCGCTGTGATGACATGCGGGCCGCCAAATACTGGTTTGCTCCATCATTCAACTTAAAATATAAGTTCATCTGCTTGATTTGACAGTTTAAAGAACCCTTCTAATATCATTTCGCATCAAAGCAAGCGGAAATAATTTAAAACACCAATCACATAGGAATCCTGGGCTCACATCTTTCATAATACAGACGTGCAAAAGGAGACTTTCATACAATCTAATGCAGTCACCTAATTGACTACACACAGAACAGCATCCGCCTTCTTCTAAATAAAACACTGAGTACAAAAACAAGTGCTGAGAAAATTAGAAATATCAAGACAGAAACACAGCAGCGGGTACTAGACAGAAATACCGTTCCAGCTTGATACAAGTGAAATATTAAATCAAGTGCTCTTATCTTTTTCTGCTACTGCAGATGACTTGAACCAAGGTACCCAAACCGATGTTGTCTTCTGATACAGCCGATATGCTTCAGCTCTATTCTCTTGTTTTACCATCCGCTCTTCAACAAGTATTGTCACATACGCTAAGCACAGGCTATTGATGAGAGACCCGACACCGGTCCATCCATGTCCCAGGCTCCATGAAAATATAACTAATCCCCACCACCACAACTGCTCCCCAAAGTAATTTGGATGCCTTGAATAGCACCAGAGTCCCCTATCAAGAGTAAGCACCACTGGCTTTCCAAGTTCTTTCAGTTTTTCATTTCTACTAACAAATTGATGGAGTTGAGTGTCGGCAAAGTAAGCAATAACAATGCCACACAAACAGACAAGGACAGCAACAAAATCCCATATACTTAATGGCTTGTCGACCGAATGAACAACATAGAAGGGCAGACACACTCCAATTAGAAATACCTGGAAATGAAAGATATATCAACAATCTCCTTCGGGAAACATCAAATAAAATGTCTAAAATTTGACGGATTCCAAGAAGGTTTTTACTAGTTCAACGTTTAGATGCCCTTGGCCAGTATTTTAAATCATGTAATATTTGCCCAAAAATAAAACTCAAGACTCATTGCAGCATTTGTTCGAGCACTTAAGCCCAAGTTCAGGAATTTTCATATTTTATCCAAAAGAAGGGGGGGGGGGTGGGGGAGGGGGAGAGAGAGAGAGAGAGAGATAAAAAATTATTTGGAATAACCTGTTGTGAGAGGTAGACGGCGAAGAAAGAAACCCACCACCAGTGTTTGCCATACTGAGAGCGCATATCGTTGAAGCGCCAGTCTTCCCTGGCACCCCACTGCCATTTCTCACGCCGCAAGTAGTTATGAGTCAGCCTTAAACTCCACACCCATGTTAACACTATGACTACTTTCGACCTCCAATAATTATATTGGCCCAAACTCAATGGGTGCGTCGCAAAGTAATGAAGAAGCATCACCGGTATCACAGGCCAGTACAAATCTATCATCTGCAATGCAAAGCAAAACCACCGTATATAAGAGAAATAAAGTCAACAAGTTGCAGAAAATTAATGAAATGAAAGAGAGGCGATAGATGCACATGCACTTTACCCAGTTGCTATTCTGGATGAGACTGATGATCCAGAAGAGGACGTTGACATTGAAAAAGAAGAGAAGATTGGCTAAAAGAAGAGGGTGGTGATAGCACCATGACCAAATTCGATGTTGATTTGTCTGACGTTCATAATCGTTATGGTGGTTAAGCAACGAAAGATAAAACAGAATGGAGGGAAGTGGGGCTAGTAATGCAATCACAGCGTTCTTCAAGTTACTACGACCCATTGCTGGCTGCTGAAGCTGACGAATATGGTCAGCAAATTAGAAAGAAGACTTATATATATAAATATATGCGTAGTGTCACATATCTTCATGGTGCTCTGTGTTAGCGCATCTTGCACTGCGCGGTGATTGCTGACCAGGTAATGGTAATTGGTGGCTCCCCACAGTCAATCATAATTGGGGGCCTACACCTCGTTCAATTGAATTTGTTTTGTTTATTGCCAGTTAATTGATTTTGCTTTTCTATTTCGTGCAAATCCAAAATATGTTGCTTTTGATTCAAAAGTTCTTACTAAAATGTCATTTGAAAGACCAAGATTAAAAATTGGTAGATTTCAAGATAACTTGCGAAATGTTTTTAACAAATTTGAAAAATCGTAGATATTTTTGTTTTCAATGAATCTATAAATTTTAAGTATTTCTAGATTTTACCCTTTTCTTTTTAAGTAAGACCTAATATTATGCGTTCAGTTTCTTAATTAATCAAACTTTTTTCCTTGGATTGAAAATCCTAAAGCACTATCCGCAAATAATTACTTTGCAGTAAAATACTGACCATGCTTGTCCGATTAAGCATACCACAGTAATGAATTAATAACTCAGGGGGCGTGCAACAAAAAGAATAACCAACTAATGGAGATTCAAATGAGAGTAACAATATAATGATCAGTTATAACACTTGTCACCATGCTTGCGCTGTCAACAATGATGCTTGCAGCCAAAAGTGGTGTGCTTAATCATAATCCACTCACATGGCCGTCAATCAGTTCACCTTAAATATATTTATTTAGTTAAATTAAAAAAAAAAAACACGCCACTTACTGGTCCCCTTCCGCCCTCTCAACTCTTCCAAATCTCCGCAATCTTCGCAGAAAGATAGCTTAACAGCTGCAATATACGGCTGCCACGCTTAAGCGGCGAGATCATGATGATGGCAATCAAAAGCCGGTCGCTGCACTTTATGATCTTAAAGCAAGGCTAAGCGTCCACCATTGGGGTTATAACTATCATAGTTAGCATGCATGGCATGGGTCAGCGAAATAGGTTGCATTGAAGCTTGCATTGGTTGGCCAACAAAGCAAAATAGTCACGGTTGGCCAACAATGGATCAGCATTGTTAGCATGCATGGCATGGGTCAGCGAAATAGGTTGCATTGAAGCATGCATTGGTTGGCCAACAAAGCAAAATAGTCATGGAAAACCTTATGAATATGCAGTGTCGTTAAGGCAACTCTGCATTGATCCTCTTTTTAGGCTACCATGGAGCCAGAAAAAGGGCATGAATAATCGCTGAACCACCACCAATGACGTCATCCTGTATACAGCTATCAGCAAAGTTGCAACAAGGACTGCGCCAAACGAAGAAACAACCCAAAAATGAAACATCTGATGGGACTGAGAGAGAACTCTAAATTAAAATAAAAAGATTGCAATTATCTGGACACAAACTAAGACGGTTCAAACAGATCTCTATTATCTGACATCTAACTCATAGCTTTCCGGTTTGTTCAGCACATAACCGATAGGAACTGTTACAGACTCTATAACTAATATCCGCATAATGCAGAACTAATAAGTACAATAAACAAAATATTCAGAAGCTGCTCGATAAAGTACCATAGGACGAAGATTAGAACTGAAAATTGGAAAGTTCAATACGTGCAGTACTCAGTAAGGCTTCTTATCCTTTGCAATATCACTTTTTATTGCTCCTTCAATCCACTTCAGGATGAACCACTGCAACATGAAAAGACAGGACCAGCATAAAGATAATTGGTTATGCTAATCTCAGTCAAGTGAGATTTCAAAAATTATGGAAAGCCTGATCCAACCCCAGAACTTAGAACGGTCAGCATGTTTTGGTCGCTAGAAAGAGAAGAAGTAAATAATGAGCTTTACCTGAAGCCCAATAATAGCAGGGATCCACATTTTCCCCTTATCATCAGAGCCAGATCCATCAATCAGCTTCTTGTCAATTACAATAGATTTGCTCTTATTTGTTGCAACATCTGTGATCCCTTTAACCAAGCTTGGAATCCACGCATTACCATTTGGAAGAATCTATTATTAAAAGCACAACCAATGTATGAATAATCAAGAGAATCATATATGTGATGTACGGTCACTATGAGGGCAGAGAAGCTGAACCTTCTCTTCATTCTCGTTTTTACTGCATCTGCCGCTGTTCTCAACCAACGCGACTGGAACAGCATAATCCTGTATGCATCAGAAAATTTAAAAGCCGTAAATTATGTGATCAAAACAGTCTCATGCATAGCAGGAAATAGTAGTTATTCAAGATATTCAGCTGGATATTAGTCTTTGGAGAATACATTCAGTTTGCAAATAATATTTGTCAAGATTGACAGTACTTCAAGAATATTTGCAGACCATCAACGGTTCTTTTTATTTCACAAAGTTTTTATTTTTTTTACACAGATTACAAGTACATTGACCGAAGAAGGATAAATTGGACTAGATGGAACATTGGTTCCCCACCCCCCCCAAACTTGCACCTCCCTTGTAGATCTATGCTTTCTCCTCTCCTCTCTATTCAAAGTTTCTTTATTAATGATAAGTTTTTCACTTTGATAAAGCTACAACATGCCATTTTCAAATTTCAAATGCTCTGGTATGATGTTGAAAAAAACAGTTGAACTCTATCTCTAGTTGCAACATCTCGTGGGTACGCCACTGTTTTCTAGGTCTGAAAAGGGCTTAATTTCTGTTCTTGACCTTCAAACTGCGATTTAATAGTGCAAAACAAGTTTCCTCCTATTTCACTCATTTGATACAGTACTTCTTTACATTTTGGTGGTAGGCAAAAGAAACACAACATCCACTAATACCAAAGGCTTGTGGCAACTTACTGGAAGGAGTGTAAAAAAGAAAAGGAGATATGACTTTGTCAAAGATTCTCAAGTATAGCAGTAACTAAAAAGACGGACGAAGAAGAAGGAAAAATGTTAAGAGAGGAGAAGAGGGAGAGAGAAAACGTTTTTGAAATCAATGTCCCATGTCATCTATTCCTCATCTTCCATTCTTCCTTGATGACCCTTAATACACTGTGCTGCAGCATAGTACCATACACACTGCAGTGTAGTACTGTTAATATATACGCTGCAGTGCAGTGACTCAATGCAGTCAAGGTAAATACCAGTCACCTTGAGCATCACCCTACTGTTGAACTATGCCACTAGGTATTGCAGTGTAGTTTAATGCACTGCAAGCCAATGTAGGTAAATACAAATCACCTCAATACAATGAAATGTAGTACTGAGCACGCACACATTTAGCCACACCCATCTTCATTGAAAGTGAAAACAGTTATAAAACCGCTGGTTCAGTCACTTGCACAACTTCCAAGGGCCAGCAAAGTTTCACATCTATATTGGTGTACCTCCTAAAAGAAATACCTTTTAAATCATTAAATAGTCAACAAAGAATAACACACCTGAAATTCATGTTTCCTGAGTCCAGCTCCTACACGAATGGTCTTTAAGAGAGCATCAGATCGTTTAGAGCAGTAAATGTCATAGTTCAGTTCATCAGGAGGGCAGAGTTGTGCATGAGTGAGAACAAGCAAACTTTTGTGCCATATCTGTTTGCCAAAAGTTCCGGTGATAGCCTTAATAATTTGTCTATCCAAGTCATCCACTCTATATGCATCCAAGCGGTCAACATACAGCAGAACATCTATAGTCTTATTCAAAAGAAACCTGCATCAGAAGTCCCCAATTATTAATGACAGTAATCACATTTTAATCCTACAATACAAAATTTCACTATCAAATCCAAAACCATATAGCAAGTAAAAATTCAACAACACATTCAAGTACAGACCCTTTAATCAACTCAAGAGCTTGGTAATTAACATAACCAGCCTCTACGAGGCCTGGAGTATCAATCATGTTCAATGTGAAACCTCCTTTGGAACGAGAAACCATTACCGGTCTCAGCGCTTCAGACTGCAAAACAAACTAACAACAGTGGGAACACAGAACCTGAAACGCATCCCTCAAACACTTACGAATCCAAATAATTGGTTAATCTAATACATGCCTGGAAAGAATTAACAGTGACTACTCGTTCACCGACAACAGAATTCACAGTTGAAGATTTTCCAACACCACCTTTGCCCATGACAAGAATTGTCAACGTGTTCACATTCTGCAATAAACAGCAAGAATACTGAGCTAATTAATGGATATTAAGATAAACTAAAGGATAATAAAAAAACTAATCAAGAAAAAAAATTCAAACCTCTTGCTTCAATTTGGACAGTAATTCGATCAATTTGTTCTGAGTTGCAGAAGGAAACTGTTGAAACCCCGCCCATTCACGAAGTAGAAGAGACCCCATTGATTTCTTCCTAATTAAACAATAACGAAGAGTAAAAAAAGTAAGAATTATACAAAAACGACAGAATTACTTACAAACCCTACAAAGATAAAAATCCCATCAGTCAAAAACCCTAAACCCTAAACCCTGAAACCATGTAGAAAGTAATTTGATTTTAACTTACGGGCTGTTGGCGTTAATGTGGCTTCTTCTTCTAGCAGCGTCCAAACTGAGGAAGTAAAACCGCTTTCTTCTTCCCTCGCCTGGGTTGACGGACTTTATGCTGTTTGTAATTTCCGCCCAGCAAACATTCTACCGACTTGATTTCTTTCTCAATTAATTTCGAAAAAATATTATTATAAAAATCAAAACTTAATTCACAACTATTTACGTTAAATAAATAAATGTACAGTTCTAAATAGGAGATTTATAAATTTATATATTATTAAACTTCAAATATTTATAACATAGATACAAAATATTTTTATCCTAGCTAACATGATGTAACATGTTATATTGAATGAAAACACTAAATGACTCGTGAGATATTGATAAAAAATAATGTGTCAGTGAAAATATAAAATAATTAATATAAATCATATAAATATAATATTTTTATTCAATTAGTTATATTATATTACATGTATTTATATAAAAATAATTTATATTAAAATTTATAAATATACTATTACTCCTAATAATATTGATAGGTTGTAATTAATTAAAAATTTAACTCAATAGTTAGAAATACTATCATCATAAGGTAATATTCTACATATATGATTGAGGTGTGCGGTTCCTATTCCTTCAACTATGTAAGCCTACTATTATTAAGAATTACCTAACATATAATTGTTATATGTTAGGGTTTTCCTATTATTATATTATCATATAGACACTTTAATTTTACACAATTTTTCAGTATTTAAATTAGCTATCTATTAATGAAATTAAATATTAAAAATGATATGAATTTTACTTAATTTTCACTATCTATCACTTCTATATTGACAATGACAATGAATCCATCATATATTGTTTTGAAAATACAAAAACTCGCAGGATAATGGTAATTAGAAAAAGTTTATTAAGAAATAATAAAAAAATATGTTTATGGGATCATATATTATTGTTTGAATATTTTGAAATTGTATTACATGTTTAAAAAAAAGATAAAAGTTTTAGATAGGAATTAAAAACTTTACTAGCTAAAAATTATATTTTACTCTTTATTATTACTCGAACAATACAAAATGCCTTTATAGTTAGTTAAACTGTATTCATGTTCTGTATTATACGTTGAATATGTTCCCAGCTGAAACACATTTCTAACAACTAAAATTATAAACGACACATCATACATGTTCATAAGTCAACAAGCCAGCAATGTGATCAATTTATCGGCATGTTCTACAATTTTAACCGTTCGAACTACAACCTACATGTCGTGCATGTTCTGTTGTTTTGTCATTTGTCACAGACCGAAAGTCTTATGACATACTATCTGTTTCGGGGGTATGTACACAATATGGCTTATATATTCGTTTAAAATTTACGCCAGTTCATTTATGTAATCAATTTATAAACGACACATCTTGCATAACATTTTAATTTTACTAAGCTACCGTTATAAATTAAAAATATTTTTGACTATCTGAAAATTAAAATTAATATTAAAATATTTAATTTTTTTAAAATAAATTTAATAAAAAAATCTAATCTGTAAGTCAAAGCGGACACTGCCTTTTATGGGAGTCCAAGCGATTCCTTTTACGAAATTTTAATGTTATTTTTGTAAATTTCAAAATTTTTTATTAATGTTGTAATTATTTGGAGAAAAAAAAAAGGCCCTCCATACCGTCTTCCCTAAAATATATTCCCTAAAGCTCCCCCGTTCCCTGTTCTTCCCCAGTTAGGACGCCTATAAAATCTACACGACCCATGATAACCGAAACCTCGAATCAAATTTGTAAGAGCCAATAATGTCGAGTAGATTGTTCAAGAAAGTTATCAAAGAACAAGAACAGCAGCAGCTAGAAGGAGAAGAGCAGCTGAAAGACGATGAATCAGATTCTCCTGATTCGGCTCCTCGTTCTTCCATAAACCCCTTCGACCTCCTCAACGACGGTGATGATGACCCGGACCAGGTCTTTTTTCTCCGACCTTAACTATTGTATATTATAAATATTCGTGTTATTGTTTTTCTGCGGGTTTTTAATAGTTATATTCATTGCTATTCTTATAAAATTGGAACTGTGTTTCGGGGCATATATATTTTTAATTGGTTTATCGGAATTACTGAGAAAGATTTTTTCTGAGTGATCAATGTTTGTGAAGGTTTATGCCTAGGTATCTCGGAGGAACTGATGTAAGTTTAATTTATTGGTATATGCTTAATCTCTTGTGCCAATAAGAAATATTATTGGAAGGTGGTGAATTTGGTTAGATAAGATGACTACAGGAAGCTCTGTCAATTATTGAGCTGCTCTTTTGGTTTCAGTATTGTTTGTTCAATTGGTTTTGTTTCTTGTTTATTTCTTCTTTACCTTGCTCTTGATATGCCGTGTATTATTTTTTGATTGATGCTTATTTTAGATGTCTTTGTAATGCTTGCCCATCATTAGTGGTTGTGACAGAAAGGCGCTCTGCATCTCCTGCACAATGCGTGCTTTACTCATTACTGTTAACCATCAGCACTTTCTGTATTCTGTAGGAGACAGAGATTGCTGATGAAGCCTCGAGCAGAGATGGGGACAACAAGGAACTGTCTGCGCAGCTAAGTACCAGAGATGTTGTACCAACATCCAACCAGAAATCAAAGAAAAAGAAAAAGAAGAAAAGCAAGGTGGGTTCTACTTCAAATACTGATAAAGCTGAATGGCAGTTGGATGAGGATATAGACAGTCTATCCTTGGGTATCAACTCTTCTGCTAATCAACCTGGGCCTTCAAAAGCTAAACTAGAGAATGCTAGAGTTCGTAGTAATGTAGTAAAACAGCATCCATCTTCTGTATTACAAATAGATCCCAAGTATTTGAATGTTGAAAATGAGCTGCGAAGAATATTTGGATCCAAAGTGGTGAAGTCATTTGAGAGAAATCAACAGAGTGGCAGTTCTAGACTGGTGCGTGGGGCAAGACGTGTCACTCATCATATTAGAAAGACTATATTAGTCTCTCCATCTGACCATTGGCCTCGCTGGGACGCAAGTTTTTCAATGGAACTTCTGGAAAGCAAGGATGGATGCAATTACTTCAGGTAAATCTTAACCTTGGCCACCTTGACTTGCGTTATTTGATTTCACTTCCTGAGGCTGTCTATCATCCCTTTCTGCTTTATATTTCTCCCAAGTTGGGTTTAAGGGGATTGAAAAATAAACACTGGGTTTAAGCTAATTGAAAAATAAACATCCGTGTCTTTATTATCATTTATGGAATGGACCTGCTTTCCCATGCATGTAAGCACTGATTTTTCTATTTGCAGTTCTAAGTGAAATTAACTTCGCTACATGCATTAGGAAATGTTAAATGGCCATTTCCATTACTTGGATTTTTTTTTCCTCCCCACTTGAGACTGTTATGTGTGTGGTCATTTGTTTATTACCACTTGCCTTTAGTAAAACCTTTATTGCAGATACACTTATTTGGAGTGCTATGCTCTTTTCCATCTCCCCACTCTCCTCTGGCTTGTATCTCATTTCTAACTTGGTTTATTTACAAATGCTCATGCCCCATTTTCAAGATCATGTGTTTGACTGCATTTAATTTTGATTTTACACCTGTGCTGTTTGTTTTTGTACATTTGCGTAGATATGTCCACTCATCTACTTATGATCAAGCTCAGAGAGCATTTGAAGCTGCCCAAGCTATTCATGATCTCAATGGTGTAGCAAGTGTTTTGATGTATCATCCTTATCATTTGGATTCATTGATAACAATGTCAGACTATTTTAAATTTGTGGGTGAACATCAGATGGCTGCAGATGCTGTTGCGAAGTGTCTATATGCCTTGGAATGTGCATGGAATCCAATGTTCACCCCTTTGCAGGGGAATTGCCAATTGAAATTCAGCCATGAAACAAACAAACCATTGTTCAAAGCACTTTTCACTCACATGATAAACATGGACAGACGTGGCTGTCATCGATCTGCCTTGGAAGTGTGCAAACTGTTGCTTTCTCTTGATTCCGATGATCCAATGGGTGCCTTGTTCTGCATTGACTACTTTGCTGTAAGGGCTGGGGAATATTCATGGTTAGAACAGTTCTCTGAAGGCTATAAAAGTGATAATTCCTTGTGGTTGTTCCCCAACTTCTCATATTCCCTTTCTATCTGCCGGTTTTATCTTGAGCAAGAGGAAACATTACAAGATGCTCACAAAGATAATGCAAAGGCTACGTCAGCTGATCTTATGAAGCAAGCTTTGATGCTTCACCCTTCAGTTCTTAAGAAACTAGTGGCAAAGGTACCTTTAAAAGATCAGGCATGGACAAAAATACTTGCACACAGTTACTTCCGTTCAGATGAAACCAAGATCCCCTCCTTGGATCACCTGATCAATATATATGTGGAGAGGAGCTATATCATATGGAGGCTTCCAGATCTACAAAAATTGCTTCGAGACACTGCAAAGCTGGTTATTGAAACATTGGAACATAATAGAAGTGAAGCGAAGGACTGGGCCTGTGTGAGAGAAGAAGCATTCTCATCTGAAAAAAATGAGTGAGTAATTGAATTGTTTGGTTGGTGGGAATTTTAACTGTAGATTGCATCTATGCTCTTTTTCTTCTTATTTTTTAAATTACAATTTGTTGAATCAAATTTGTGGTGATGATGTGATGTTATGCTAAAGAATCATCTGAATTAGTGTTGCTGAATAAAGATTTTGCTAGATCTCATCCACTCCCCCCCCCCCCACCCCACCCCAACAAAAAAAAAAAAAAAAAGAGTTTAGATCAGACAAATCAAATTGGAACAATACAATTTGTTACAATTTGTTTCTTCAATTCTTTTCTGAAAATGTAATTATTTGTCTTGGAGTTGACATGATTAAATATTTTTCTTTGCCAGGTATGCTCATTTATTGGTTCAGGATTTTTCTGATGCAGTTTCATCTCTTCCACCGGATAACCTCCAAAACTTTGTGGTTGATGCAAGGATGGGGGAAGCCATGCATAATGCGATCCACGCTGGTAATCCACACAATGGTGGCCAAGCTCCACCCCCACGTGATGTTGCAAATCGCAATCCTTTGGCTGTCTTGTTTGAGTCAATGCTTCCTTGGGTTAATTATGGGGACGGGGGAGATGGTATTGCAGCTGATGAGGGTTACCAAGTTAATGGCCATCTTCAAGAGAATCAGGAAGATTGAATGGCATTGAGGTTAATGCTTCAAGCAAAAGTTTCCCTTTCCTGATTTGGTCACCATTAAATACCCATTTCTTGTGAAGATTTTGATGGGGCATCTGACAAGGAACTTGCTTGTAGTAAGTGATATGTCCAGCCAATTTTACGAAGCTATTTCTTATCCTTAGATTGTATGCTCAACTGGGGGTTGAACTTGTTATGAAAATCAATCTAGTATATTTTCTTTACATAGCATTTGAACAAAGTGATTGTACCAAAGCAGATGTGTCTTCAGTGTTTGATAAATGCCCCATAGATTACTTGAGAATTATTTTATTTAAATTCATTAGTCAAACCAAATACTCGCAGATATGTGAAGGGAATCATGGCGGACTTCAGACTTATTTTTCTCATCCTCTTCGGTTTCAAAGGTTGTGCACAATAACATTTAAGAATTTCCTAGAGCGTTACTTAAGACCTGTGACTGGTATTCTGCAAGTTATGACACAAAAATTTGAATCTACTGCTGAACACCTGTTGCATCACAAATTTGAAATCATGATTCCACGCCCCAATATTTTAGAGCCTTGAGAGGAAGCAAGGACAAGAAACGATGTCAGGTACATTAGAGTTGACAGGCTCACTGTGACCTTAAGCATTATTTCCAGCATTCGTGGGAGCTGATGGGAGATCAGAGCCATTTGTAGTCCCCTCTTTTGATTTATCGTTATCCTTTACAGCCAGCATGACCAAGAGAACAAGTAGTGGATAGCTCACCGTGGTAAGTGCCCAATTTATGATCAACTGAGAGAGCAAGGCGACCTTGCGTGTGTCAACTTGCCAGGCGACTGCAGCTCCCGCACTTTGCACTCCCTTGTAGAACCCAGTATACCTGCAACTCACACGGTCCCAAGAAAGCAAATGAGATAAGGACTTGGAATCACGTACAAAAGCTTGCTCGAGTAAGGACAAAGAATACCTGCTGAGGGTCTCAGAATCATCAGCCAGTGCTCCAATCACCCAATAAACCATGCTCTGAAACATGGCATCAAGTAACCCATAGCTGAAATACAAAACAAATGGTCCCGCAAAATCATTGCCGGAGGTTTTGAAATCCAATCGTTTAGGGGGTTCATCATGAGAGTAATTCAACTGGCTGGCAAGGCCACCACCCCAAATTGCAGTCCCAAATAAAGCAACGATCCCAATTCCAACTAAACCTCTTGTCCTTCTACTTTGAAAACTGAAGTCCATCACATACCCAATTCCAACTGATCCCAACATCTGTGCACCCCAGTAGAAGACATTGTTCAATCCTCTAGTCCTCAAATTGAACATCAACCCATTAACATTGTTGAACTGGTAACTGTAGAAGAAGTTGCTGGCCCATGCAGCAGGGAAGAGAAGACGCATCTTCCAGTTACGAAAGAGTTTCAAAATCTCAATGATCTCAGTAGAGACTTTTGAATACTTAATGTTGGTGCACCGAGTACCATCATCTCTAATCACACGACTAGGAGGCAAGATTGCAAGTGAAAGAGCAGCACCAGCTGACATGAAACACATGAATGCAATGTAAGTTTTGTCATTGACACTTTCAGCTTCAGTACGGTGGTAATTCATGAAGAAAGGAATGAGGCCACCAATGACACCACCCATGTTAAAGATACTCCAAAAGAGAGAGATATAGGTTCCTTTACGGGCAGCAGTTGGATATGAAGTCATGATTGCGCCTTGTCCAGCCCAGAGAAGGCCTGCGCCGACGCCAAGCACCGCACCGGCAACCACGGCAAAGGTCTGATCTTGGTGGTGGTTATAGTACAGGAAAGATCCTGCATAGAGAACATAGGTGGAGCATCCAGCAGCAAGGGTCACTCGGGGTCCAAAGATGTTATAAACGCCTCCACCAAGGATTCCGAATATGGAAAAGGTGGTGTAGAGAGCGGTGTTGGCGTTGTTAGCGGCTGTTGGATCAAGTTGTCCACCGCCTCCCATGCCAGAGAGGGCGTTGAACATGCCTGGGCAGCAGAAGCATACCAGACCTATCAGGCTAACTTGAATCAAAGGCGAGTTGTACCTGAGAAGAGAGTATTTTGCTGATATGTGCGTTGCTGCTGCTTCCTCGTCGCCTTCAAATCCCATGATTGTTATGCTACAGAAAGAGGATGGGGATGGTCAGAGAGGGAAAAGTATAGAGAGAATCTGATTTGAATCTTTAGTTTGATGATAAGGATAAAGATATGGAATGTGAATCTCATAGGGCCTTACTTGTCGTCTTACATGGTGGGGAGCCTTGATTTGAGTGAGGGAATATTTTTAGATTTGCTTTCGTATTGTTTTTCAGGACGTTGATTCCCGTTCGTAACTATGGGTGCCTATCAGGAGGTTTTCTTAAATGATTGAGTTGCTACTATGCCAGCCTGTCATTGACTCACTCCCCTTGTTATTAGGCCGGCTTCTCGATGGTTGTTATCATGCCATGTAAGCGTGTTGGCATTTCCTTGGCTTTTCTTATGACTCCTGCCAAACGTCTATACGAAAACATGAGACAGAGACAGAAAAAGCCGGAAATACCGTCCGATACGTTGTGTCCAACCAACCCAAAAACATGACTTTTTTTTTTTTTTGGAAAGAAAATGACGTTTAATAGAGGGAATTACCTTTGTATCTTATATCCCCTCCCATAAACAGTATCGTGTGAATCTCACATACTGTTTATGTGAGGAGATGTAAGATATATAAAATGTACGGTGGGGATCCTTAATCGAGTGAAAAAAATGGCCAGAACTAAAGACTAATTAAAGACACTCTTTGGTGAACTTGAATTACAGTCTTCTTCAAAAAAGTGAGCAAGTTCTTTAAGTCCAAAGAACAAGCTAAGATTACAACAACATGATGTCGATAAGGATAGACTTCCATCCCGGCTTTCTATTTGGGAACAAAACATCAATCAGTTTCAATTTCAGATCCACAATTCTATTTGCATCGGTCATCGTCAGTACACTGCCAGGCCTGCACATTGTTCCATCATTATTTGGAACAATATCTTGCAACTTGTCAACTAATTTTTCTTGATGTGCTTTTCTTCATATTCGAGTGTCCTTTCAGAGACTGCCACATACGGGATTTCGGCTGCACAATCCTCATGCACCTTGAACTTCTTTATGGAACAAGTTGCGGAATCAGTAATGATCATCTTTTCCGGCAGATTGTCATGCCATCTCCAATAGGAACCTTAGAATTCAAAAGGTGTAGGATAATTCAACTAAAGGGGCTATTGGAACTTGCTAAAGAATAAACAGAGAACACAATACTCACCATACTAATGCTTACACGCTCGTCCTCCATTAGATTTTTATTAAAACGCCTAATGCTGATAGTCTTAGCATCATTTACCTACTAAGAAGTATCATTAGAACGGTAGGCTCTTTTTTTTTTTTTTTTTTTTCCAGAGAACAAAGCTTTTACAAATATAGTCAATCATTTACCATCTGATCAGCAACTTTTCCATGCCAAAGGACATTATCAACTATGATGATTCCTCCCACTCTGATCTGTAACAACTAACAAGGGATTAACAGTTACATTCTTACAAATCTGTGATCTGGAAGCAAGTGAAATTATTTAACGAAGGAATTTAAAAAAAAAAAATGAGTAGAAGGATCTCAAACAGGCTATTGAGGACCACATTTCAGTCTTACCAGTTGCAGCAATAATTCAAAGTACTCCTGGTACATCCTCTTTTCAGCATCAATAAATGCAAAATCATAGCTGCATAAGAGAGTAAATATGTGAATATTTTAGTATTTTGGTGCACAAAATTTGTGTTTTTTTTTTTGTTGGGGAGGGGGGGGGGGGTGTTGTTGTGTGGGAAAAGTAGCAAAGATTAGCCACATGAGAAAGAACTCAGTTTAGAGGAGGGAAAAGGTATCATATTATGATGGGTCGACATGAGTTAGAGTGAAAGAGAATCCTCACCACAGGCTTACTTTTTCTTGCAAGTAGAAGAGTTGGATACCAATATAGGGTGAAAATGCAGCAAAACACAAATATTGCTTTACCTGGAAGCTTCACCATTCAGAATCAGAGCTTTTAGGGAATCTTCTGCTAATCCATGCTTAACATTTACCTAAATTCAACAAATTGTCTCAGAGCTACTCAGATACATCATAAGAAAACAAAAATTATACATGTACTAGTACACAATTTTCAACGTAGAACACGGAGTTGTATACGCTAGTCATCTGCAGGACGCCACAAATTTTAAAAATACATAGCAATGTTACAACAGCAATAAAGAGATACTACCTTATGCAAAACACCAGCTCGCTCATAATATTTTTTTGCAACCTCAAGAGACCTGGCGTCTCTTTCACAAGCAACAAGACAACCAGATTCCGGCAGCACTAGTGCAATAGCCAATGACGAGTAACCCTGAAGAATAATATAATCACATTCATATTAGCAAGACGGCACGCTCCCAGGCATTAAATTACTCACAAAGACATGAAATTCCATGCAACAACATTTGAGCAGAAAATCTAAAGCTGGCCAGACGATGAAAAATGCTGATATTTAAAACTTAGAGAAAACAGAGAAAGAATTGAAGTGGAATAGCTAGATGTACATACAGTATACACACCAACTTCTATACACCGTTGTGCACCAAGAATCTGC
This sequence comes from Aegle marmelos, assembly GCA_030449875.1. NCBI lineage: Eukaryota > Viridiplantae > Streptophyta > Magnoliopsida > Sapindales > Rutaceae > Aegle > Aegle marmelos. The sequence goes on from JASUUL010000115.1 coordinate 3,742,193, forward strand.
ACAAGCATTGCAAGCAGCTGTGCTTGATCTGGAGAAACCTATGTAAATTTTTTTTGTTTAAATTTAGTCACGTAGGCAATATTCAGTAAAAAATCCAATGACAACATGTAGTGCAGTATATAATAATGTGCATCAAAATCCTAAACAAAGAAGCCACAGAGTGATACACCTGCATCTGGCTACCACGCATACCAGCAGTCTCTTCCCGAAGTTGACGCAAAATCTGAAGCACCAACATCCACATATAAATAATAAAATTAACCAAAAAGAAGGTAAATATTTATTTTGCTCTCTTCCTTTTTTTTTTTTTTGGGGGGGGGGGGGGTTGGCTATGAAAAAGAAAAACGAAGAAACGACGCCGTAGTGAGTTGCTCACTAATGGAAAGGAACGGACGGTACGTACCTCGGGCTCACGAACATTTCGGAGGATGTAGTCGTAAAGGGGAGGAGTTAGAATGATAACTTGCTTGTTGCCGTACTTTTCGTCATGGGCGGAGGAAACACAGCAATTTGTGGTGAATTGATTCCTGATCTTGAACTTGCAGGGTCTCAATCTCAATCTTTTAGACAAGGGAAAAGAATGGAATTTGGCAACTGTTCTTTCAGTTTTCAGTAAGACAAAAGCGAAACGATTCACCCCCAAGCCGCTCGCCATTTGCTAAAGCAAGCAACAATTTTGTTTGTTGCAGATTGAGATTGGGTCTTCTAATTTTTGCGGTCGGGCCGGGCTAGGCTAGTGGGCTATACTCACTAGAGAGCATTCTTGCCACGTAGGAAAGAATTTATTTTATTTTTGGATATCAGAAAAGTTACAAGCACGAAAAACGCATTGAGCCTAGGCGCGCGGCCAGTCGTGCGCCACGCCAGAGAAATTCGTTTGGCTGAAATTCGGCTATTCCTCCAGATTTCCACCTTACCTTCTTGAAAATGGTATTCAAAAGAAATTCGTTTATTCTTTCCAAGAAATTCTTTCCGCTAAAAATTAGATTCTTTGTTTTCTTCTCTCTCGCTTGCTAGTTGTTAATTCGTTATAACAGCTCCACAGTGATAGGTGCTTCTATCGTTATACGGCCTCTTACTATCTGTTACGTTGTCCACTGAACCAATTCAATAATTTGGCAAAAACAGTTGCGCTTGTAATTCTTAATTTGTAATTTAACTTTCAATCCGTAGCCGTCACTGATAGTGTAGAAATGGCACTCGCATTTGCTTCTTCATTTCACCTTGCAACTGGAAGGGTAAAGCCTTTAATAAGTTCAAACATTAATGCCACTAGAAAATTGTACTGTCAGACGAAAGTATCAGGTTCATCAACTTTAGCTGTTGACAGGACTCAGGTTTGTCTTTCTTCTTCTCTTCTGTTAAATGAATAATCTGTAAATATATCTGTCATCCCTCTTCTGTGCTGATTCGCTCAGAGCGTTAGGTTTTCAGGTATTTGAGTTTGATTTAGAGAACAAGAAGCAAGATCTATTGAGCACAATTCAAGGAACACAACGCGGCCATGTTACAAATCCTGATCAGCGCTCTATCATTGAGGAGGCTCTGGTCTGTTCCTCCATCTCCTTTTCTCTGTATCTCATTTTAGATGCTCACTTGATGGAACGGGGAGGGAGTGAATGATTGGAAGCCAAAAGGATCTGTTTAAAATGGCAGGTGGGCTTGGAGGGATACAACATGGGTGAGCCAATTGATCTAGTAAAGTTGGATGGGACATGGCGGCTGCAGTATACCTCTGCTCCTGATGTCCTTGTTCTTTTTGAAGCTGCTGCCAGACTTCCGTTCTTTAGGGTATATACAAATCAACAAATGTTATTACTCATTTTACCTCTTTCTTTTCCTTTAATCTCTGTTTATTATAATCTCCGGGTATCAATTTTTATGAACTTTCTTTAGTCTGTTCCTTTTGTTAATTAGGGAATAAAGAACGCTAAAGGAGGCTTGTTGAAACTGATGAAGTGATTATTTTGCTGTTTGCTTACTTTCGTTATAGCTTTGCTCCAAGAGCTGTTATCTGAAGGGAAATTTATTTATTAGTCCCCGAATTCCTGGCTAATGCTTTATGTCTTAACTTAATTGCTAAAAGCATACAGGTTATGTGGAGTGGCTTGTCTCATATCATAGTTTTTGTCAAATGCCACTTCCTGGATGGATTGATATCGTCTCACTTATATTCTTCTCTGTTTTTCATTTTAAAATGTCTAATCTTGATATCTTGCTGTATCACATGTTTGTGCATGATTGTTGGGGTAGGTAGGGCAGATCTTCCAGAAATTTGAATGCCGTGACAAGTCTGATGGAGGTGTCATCCGTAACGTTGTTCGCTGGAGTGTTCCTCCCTTCTTAGAGGTCAGCTTCTACTTAGCTTCCACTTCATTATCTTGAGTTTTATTCTGAACTCATAGATCTGGAATAAAATTGTGAAATAATCATTCTCTGGCTTTAGTCACTCTGGCATCTATTTGGTCTTTCCATATAAGCCGCACTTGAAACATGTTAATTGTTTCTTCTTGAAAAATTCTTATGTTACTCCTTCATGGAACAAAGCACCACCTTGAGCTGTCATGAAACTTCTGCTGAATAAATCTTATGGTTCTTTTGCTTCACAGGAAGAAGAAGGTGCCACTCTAGTTGTTTCTGCAAAATTCAATGTTGTTTCTGTTCGTAACATATACCTGCAGTTTGAAGAGGTCAGCTTCTCAACCCCTACATAGAACATGACTTACAAAAGTTTTCAGTCATATCATCAGCCAATAGTTCCTAGTCTTCAGTTAAAAGTTCAAACAGTACTATTGGCCGCATTACTTGCTCCCTGCAATTGACAAAGCCACTTGTATCTTTACTCAGAAAGATGATATGTGTCTTCGTGTTCGTACTTGACCATGTATTCCTTGGTGGGCACAGATTTACCATCTGAGACAGTACAGATAAATTGAGGCATAGCTCTTTGTTTCCTCCTCCCAAGTTAGGACCAGCGTCCCAAATCAACCTCAAATTTAATGCTAGAGCTGGTGGATATTTCATGCTTCTGGATCTCTAATAATCCTATGCCACATCATCTTGGCTGTAAATATGCCAAATTAATTTGTCTCTCTCTGTTTCCAGTCTAAAGATGTTGTTAGTTGACTGTAATTGCTTCATTATCTTCTTGAATGAGCTGTCATGATATATAGGTTTTTTTTGCGGTGAACTTAAACTTTAACCCACATCAGGAGATATTCTGTATGGAAGGGTTCATTTAAATTGGTTTGGTGATTCTGTGTTCAAATGTTCATTTAAATTGGTTCTGTGCATCTTGAGATTTTCTTTTGCTGAATCCTCAATTGGTGTAGAAGTTACTTCTAGGATCGAAGAAGAAGGTGGTTGTTTTTTATTTTATTTGAGGCCTGCTAGTTGATTTTACAGATCACTGTTCAAAACATTTACATCAGTGAGGAGTTGCAAGCTCTAATAGCTCCAGCAATACTACCCCGTTCATTTTTAAGTCTGCAGGTACATGAACTTTTACCCCCAATTTCAACCTGTTGTTTGGTACGGAACCTTGTGCATCTCCTATTTTGGTTACAACTCCTGTTGATATGAAACATTCTCAAAATTATGTGTGACAAACCTTTAAAGGTGATCTTTTGTTTGAGGTTCTTAGGAATCATTCATAACGAATGCTTATGTGCAGATTTTGCAATTTATCCGTGCTTTCAAAGCTCAAATTTCAGTGACAAACACTACCCCTAGGAGGTAATTTACAGTCAAATTCTTGGATATTTCCTTAATTTATGGATATAGCATTTACATGCAAATATGAACTTGCATCACAGGCAATCAGTTGGAGGACTATATTATCTTTCCTACCTGGATAATAACATGCTTTTAGGGCGTGCAGTTGGAGGTGGTGGAGTTTTTGTATTTACCAAAGCTCAACCTCTTGAGTTGTAAGAAACAATATTTAACTACCTATAATCTGTGCAAGAAAAAGTTTGGTTTAATTAGCAAAATCTGAACAAAGGGCTTTGCTTAAACCAAAGCATTGAAACAACGTTCTCACCGTATATTCTGCAATTTCAAGTCTATGAAAAATGGAGAAATGAGTCTTGCGAAAGCAGCGTTAAGAAATTTTGAAGGCGTTTACCTTATACATTTTTCTAGGATATGTGAATTAATGTTTAAACCAATGGAATGGTCAGAACTATATTAGTAGCGTGATTTTGAAGCTCAATGCTCGCGTTGTAGCATGCTTGCAAGATACACAGCATTCTATCTGTAGTTTTACCAAATTCAGTTCCAAAACTAAGTTCATCAATTTTCCGTTTTGCGTGGTAGTTAATCTCGGAATTTATTAGTAAAATTAGCGAAGTAAACCATCCCAACGTTCTTGTAGGGCTTCATATGCCTGTGGGCAAGGGATTGCCTGCAAACTTAATCTTCCATCAACTGATATTTCTCTCGCCATGCCCAACCTCACCAGTATGTCTACTGCCTTGTCAATAGGCATTTCTACCTGCATTCATGTCAACCCACGGAACAATTTCAATGATATGCGCAACATTACAAATCAATAATCTCAAGACTCAATGCATTGTTACCTTTTCTTTAAAAACATCATACATGAATTGCTCACATTTGTCTTTAACAGTTTGGCGACAAGTGACCTGCAGCAAGAAAGTGCTCCTTGGTGATCAAAGTTCATTCTCATTTGAGAAACCTTAGAAAACGTATATTGACTGCAACATTTCACCAGATAAATTAAGACATGCTAGGAACTAGGGAGGTCAAACCTGGCCATTCTCTTCCTTAAGCAGAACTCCATATGTCAAAATAGCTTCCTTATACTGGACTCAAAAGCAAGAATAGGATCTCATTGTGAAATCCAATCATAATAGATAAAGTAAAGAGTAAGGATTTCTATTTCTTCATAAGAAATTTAATTTAAAGATTGGCCTGAGCCGTAATTCTCATGTAGACAACATCGGGAACCAGCTAAATTCACTGACAAGGATCACTTGGCACATTCAAATTCTATAATCAAAATATAAATATATTTTTAAAAAGGTCCTTTCAATTAGGTTATGTCTTGAAAGTTTTGTGAATCCCAGTAAAAAGCATGGAACCTTTGACAATCTCTAGGTCACTACATTCTATACAAAATAGAAGACTATCTTTGCATTTCATGAAAAATAAATAAAACAAAACGTTCCTCACTTGCTGCTGTTCAGAAGCATCCAGAAGAAAGTGAACTGAACCAAACCCACTTGCCAAGGTTTTCTCATAAAGTGTCTTGTTAACCAGAAGCTGCAATAACAGGTTTCTTCAAACAATTAGCCCGATATCTTGAAATAGATCGGAAAGTATAGTCCTTATTTTTATGATTTTAAAGTAGAAAAATTTCAAACACTTGATGCGTAGTCATTTGGTTTGCCCACCTGATATCTGTCCCATGTCTGCTTGTAACCCAAAGCCACGCGGATTACATATATTATGAGAGCACTGATAGCAATGACATCAAGAAATATTGCTGATCTGTATTAAGAACAAAAAATAATGACATTATAAATGTTTTTCCAATCGAATGTACCTGATTCATAAAAGAAAAAAAATTAAAAATTAAGACAAATTATGTGCTAACATTAATTCGAGAAAAAGAGGGAAAGAACGGGAACTAATTGTCAGTTCTTATTCCAAAAAAAAAGAAAAAATCCTGATTAAGTGAGCAGCACAGAAACAACTGTAAACATTTTGTCTTTGAGCCTTACTGTCCTTGGATCAAAAACAAAATATGGTAAAGTGTAATTACCTTTCATAACTGCAGCATAGAATGCACTGTTATGTGTAAAACAACAACGAATCATTTTGAACAGAAAATAGACGTACGGAGAAGATGAGATGTTCTCAAATTTGTAATTAATGAAGTATGCGGAAAGGCCCAAAATTGACGCAACGTCCAACCGCACCTACAAAAAGTTCATAATTTGAGTGAAGAGAAGAAAAGTAAGAAAAGTCCAAAGCAAACATCCTTATGATACCTTTTTTAATGTCACTAATTTCAAAAACATCAATTACAACTTTAGGGACACAGTTAACTACTTAAGTTCTACTTGGCTTTGAATCAGATCAAAATTCAAGGACCAAGGTCTAGCCACTACCATGCTTTAATATTACAGGGTACCATCAAAATTCATTACAAATATATCAGAGTCACACATGAAACAAATGAAACATATATAAAAACAACAGCTTGTAAGCTTTAACAGTGACTCTACTGGAGAAATAACAAAAACTACATGATTGGAAATTCCCAAAAGGAATCGCACAAGATATATTCGACCAGTTTTTACCGTGTCTATGATACGAAAAGATAGCTTCTTGTGAGGAAATATGACCTACAAAATATTATTAAAACAGTGTGAAAATTGTCAGCAAATGCCTGAAGAATAAATAAAAAAAGTTGCACAAAATAAAATGAAAAAAAGGTGAAACACAAGAGAGAATCGACAGACTTTGCAGTGTCAGAAGTATTTACGGGTAATTCTGGAATAGGAATTCTCTCATAAATCTTTAACCGCAGTGATGGAACCTCATCTTTATCTTTAGTTTCTTTTTCATCCATGTCATCCGTATAAAGCAAAATTAATTCTTGGAATGCTGGCTCCTAATAAGGAAAAGCACAAAAATTTAAAAATGATAATAACATCTGCTAATAAAAATTATAGAAATGAAGGTTGTCCAATACCACATAGTTTAAAGTGACATGATATTTAGGTTGTGATGAGCCAAAAGTGGGTAAAATAAACATCAGTCTTCAAATAAATATTTATACAACAAGAAGAAAATTATTAAAGACAGGTGGATTATGTCTACAAGAGATACCTGGAGGATTGATTGGGAGAGGAGAATGGATACAGAAGTTTTTAACATCTTCCATATATCTTTCCCACAGTATTTCCCCGTAGCAGGCCTCCATATATCACTAAGTGATATCCTTGATAAGGAAATTGGCCTAGGAGAGCAGTCCTCAGTTCATCAATTCAAATGGTAATGTTCTATCTTTTATTGTATGCTACTAAAATGGCTAGACAAAATGGCTAGACAAACCTTCAAGCAAAACAAATTGGTTCGTGTAAATAGACCTTCTAAACTATCATGTGTCAGATAATTCCAACAACTAACTCTGAAGGTCTTAAGATTTCCAATGGAATGTTAATGCTCCAAGGTCATCCATAGTCATTGTATCACTTACAACCAAATAATGAAGATTTAGTTTCTTGGATGGACATAAATTGACTTATTAAAGACAAAAAGGTAAACTTATCTTATTTACCATGCTAGGCTGTGCTTGAATTCACAACTTCTTTCCCTAGACAGCCCTTTGAGTATATTCATCTCAAGGTAATATTAATCTAAAAAATTATAATAAAATAAACCTGTCAAAAATAATAAGCATAGACACCTCGATGTGTTATCAATGCATTAGATTCTTCTTAGTAAGAAATAATAATACCGCATTTCTTTATCAAATCATTATTAAGTTTTAATTTTAACAATTATTACTGGACCAGTATTGAGTTTCGTATTACCATTATCAGAATGAGAACAAGCAAAGGAGAAAATATATATATTGTGGAAAATTGCTGTGACGAAAAAAAAAAAGTAATGTCAACAGCACAAACCATGAATATGGTTCAACACATAAATTATGAAAGAATTGTTCTGAAAAAATTAATTTTTTTAAGAAAAAGAGTAATTTCAACTTCACAAACCTTGAATATGGTTCAGAAGCATTACTATCAGTCTCAAGCTGAAACAGAGTTTCCGGGGTAGAAGGTGCTAGTCCAATCCACGTAAGCAGTTTTCTCAAGAGTCTTCCCCGGGGACCAACTGGCGACAGAAATCCTTCGTATCGGTTGACTGCCCTCTGTGCTGCCAACCAAATAGGAAGCTCACTATCTGAAAGCTGGTCTGCTCCCAGCAGATTATCAGAAGTTTGTTCGTTACTAAAATAAGATTGACGGAAAAGAGACAGTTTCTCAAGCCAAAGCTTCATTCTTTTGGTTATCTCTTGTACTTCTTCCGTCTGACAAGCTTTACCAAGAGCCTGTGAAGAAGCAACAACTATCAATTGTGTCAACAACAAACTTCATATGATCAGAAGCTAACCATAACTATCTTTATTGAAACTACTTAGCTACCTTACAATAACAATAGAAAGATTCATACCCACAAGATTTCAGGACTAGAGAAAATTAATGAAACTTTATCCCTATAGAACACATTATAGAGCCTTGATGGGTCTGAAGGTTATGGTTCTCTCCAAGGATTCTATGAAAAGGGGATTTTCATCGAATCAGTTTCAACATACCTGATTCTAGTGAAAATGTATTTTGAAATCCTGTTCATCGTAATTGCATCCATATCTGTTGTTTGATGTCGGCAAGTTTTCAGTGCTAAGAGCACCTTGTTAATATTTTCAACAACCATCATACAGCACAACTATTTTGCTGAAAATGCTCACAGCTGTTCAGCTCTATCCATGGCAAATTGTCTGTCAAATAATATATTAAAATATCTTTGCTTCCTACATCAGCCTACATCCTCACCTTTTCAAACTGGATCTTCAACTTGGATCCTGTTTCGTCTAAGTAGTCTTTACTCCACTGTCATTGACTCTAGTCTTGTCTCTGATCACTACTAATATACAGGTTAGAGGACAGAAATTCATGCCAGCCTTGCTTTGAAATCATCCATTCAACATCCAAATTTTGGGCAATTTCTAAAATCAGCATGCTAATTACTAAACAGAAACAATATCCCATTAAGCCCAGCCAGTCTTACAATACTATTTTTCCAATTTGATGGGTGTACACCAGAGATAGAACTCTTCTTCTAGATGACCTTCTCACAAGAACACTATGGCCTATCTCTCAAAACCAACAAATAATCGAACACTGACTAAAGATCAACAACAATGAAACATTACTAGAAAGCTAATCCTCATTCATCAACAATCAACTCATAATATACATGATAATACACAACTGTGAAACAGTCAAGGAAAAAGGCAATGACCTCACTTATCCATTTGCCAACTTTCCCCAGTGGTTTTGAGATAGTAAAGAAGATCCTTTGCAGAAGTCTGGACTGTAAGTAATCCAGTTTTGCAACAATTAATAGACCCTTCTGCCTCTCGGTTGCATATCCTCGCCTATACGGGAAAGGTGTTTGCACATGAAATTTATACATTCTACTGACAAAAGTTTTTATAGTAAAAAATGTGAAAAATGGCGAGTCCAAAACAGAAAAGTCAATACGTTAACAAATCAGCCAATCATGTATGATGGCACTGGATTTCCAAATTTTGAAATCATTAATCACGTCATCAAAATTGGTTAACCATTCAGTTGATGTAGATTTTCAAATTATGTTCAATGATGCTGAAATTTGTTGAAGAGTCCATAAAGAAAAAAAGTCAAATAAAACCGTTTGAAATGATAAATTACTGTAATTGAACTTCCATCTGTAATTCTTTAACTGCAACTCAGAACATCTCTTGGAACAACTGCTTCTTAAAGCTACAAAGTGAAAATTTGTAATACCCCTGATTGCTGATAATTATCATCATTAAAGTAAATTTGAAAAAGCCAATGGAATTTGTTACTCCAGCTCAATTTTCAGGGTGTTAAAAAGATAGTTCAGCATTCCTTACCATAAAATTGGATAGAAGTTTAAATGAAAATAAAAATATAAGAAAGGTATAATGATAATATGATAGTATTTACCTAAATATTATTGCATTCGATTCAGATGCCCTTTTCCAGTCCACATAAATTGGCAGAGTTAGGAGATAATCCGAGTTTAAAGCCGAGGTCAACTTCAAATCTTCAGCCGAAAGTTCTTCAAATTGAGCATTATGAAGAAGCTGCATGAAAGCACGCTGGAAACGAGTGGCAACAGCTAATCTACAAAAATGTTGCATAATGAACAAAAATCTAGATACAACCATCTCAAAGATTTCAATTGTGCAGGAACATAGAAAAACAGTTTAATCAAGTGTGGGTGTCAGTTTCTTGAATCATAAAGCCATCAAGAATCAAGCCAGTGACAAACCTTGATTCCCTATCAGAGTAACTCTTGACATTTTTCACTGAAGAACCCAAAAGATTCCACAAGTCAAGACCGTAATTAAAAGGTAATAACTTATCAAGTTCAGACTCCTGTCCTTCAGCCTCACCAAACTGACTCATGCTGCCATTTCCATTGATGGTATCACTGGCCGAGTCTGGTGAGTCAGAATTCTCTACATTAGCTACAGCTTGATCCAACTTAGATTCATTGTCGTCCATTACAAGTTCCGTCTCAGAACTTGATAATCCTTCATCGTTCAAGGACTCCGTGTAGAAATAATCAGTTCGCATTTCTTCTAAAATGCTTTTGTGTTCAGCATGAAGAATGGAGTCCAAACACCTGCAGTTAAACTTACTTAAGCCACAAGAAAACTGAGAAATTCAAATACGTAGAGGTGAAATGTACGAAAACCCTAAAGATAACTCACGAGGAGATCAAGAGAAACTGATCTTTATCGTCTTGAGAGTGTAACATTTTTGATACGATGGCATCCAATAGCTCAGCCTTAGAAATCGGGATGTATTTCTGTCTGGGAACTTGAATTCTTGAAATTGATATTCTCTCATCTTCGTCTTCATCTTGATTACTAGGCAACACATCCTTGTTTAACTTCTTTGTATTGGATTCGATAACATCTTTCTTGTTAGGTTTTGATTTGTACTCGGATTTGAACGGCTCATCGATGGATAGTTCCGGCAATCTCAAAGAACTACTAGCAACTTTGTGCGCAGAAGCAGTGGAGGAAGAAAGAGTACGACTTGTTAATAAACGATGAGTCGTTGATGATGAGGAGGAAAGAATTTGACAAGATAACATCGATCAAGAACCTGATTGGAAAATTCCTTCTGTTTCTGTTTTTGTGATTTGTTGTTGTTGTTGTTTTTTTTTTTTTTTGTTTTTTGGTTTTGGGGGGGTGGTAGACGAGCACGAGACGATTCCTTCAGAGAGGCCTGCCTTTGCCTGGGCAAGTTATAAGAGACTCTAGCGGGAAATTTTAACGGTTGGAATTCTATTAAACGCTAATTTTGGGATAACGAAATCAGCGCCAGGTATAAGCCGCTGCTGATCTAAAATTTATTTTTTATTATTATTATTTAAAAAAAAAAAAAAGCTTCACCTGTCTTTTAGGAACATCTTGTCTATCATCCGTTAATCAACAGCGAGCTACTTGACATATGCCTTCAATTTATCTCTTAAAGACAATATTTTAGGGTACAAATAAAAAAAAAAATTTCACTCGAGATTTTAGAAAATAATTATTTTTCTACTTGACAATATTTTTTTTCGGAATCTCTTTTCCACTCGGGATTTTAGAAAATAATGCATTAAAAAGCATTTTGACATATCGCTTGAGTTAACTGCAATTTCTTAGGTAAACGCTTCATATCGAATAGACATATATTCCCGCAGGCCAAGTTTCCGTCTACACTGCTACTCGCTTCAAATTTAGAAGCAAAGAATTGGAGGTAGGGAAAGACGAGTACTTGCAATTACAAATAATAACAAGTACGGGTTTCTTTTAGAATCTGATCATTATATATTCTAAAACAAAAGAGCCTTCACGGATTGAAATCAGGGAATCAGGCCTTAAGCAAGTATGCATGAGGAAGTGCGCAAGCATCTTTAACTCCACTCTCATACTCTAATGACCAAGGTAATAAGATTACAAGAAGCTACCATCTCTTCAGTTTGATTTGTCCAACATCTCAATTGACCATCCACTGCAAAGAATCAAATTTTCCTTTGACTATAATGAAAAAAATACGCAGCAAACAGACTGGTATACAAGGAAAGCACATGAGACATGCCACATAACTTTCAACAGAACTTAAACTGGACATGTGACCTACATAAACCAGGTAAAAGAAGTTTCCTTATTTCTCATGCACTGGTTCAGCCAACTAGATGATATGATTGGGATGAATCCATAGCAAAGCAAAAACTATTAGGCGTCATTACAAATTAAAAAACTAATTGATACATTAACTAGCAAATGTTTTGGAAAGTCAGTTTACATGTCTATCAATGTTCAAAACCACAGTCCACAACGGATAAATTTAACCACCATATTGCATCAGAGCTAGAAATCTCCAGTGCAATGATCTAAAATAGCAGATGTAGAAGAGAACATTTCAATAACTATCTTTCCAATATGCAATATATTCTGACACTGCAAGGCAGCTAATAATATTTTGTTCAAAAACAGGGTTTCGCCAAAAATGGCTATTTTTTACCGATATACAGTGGCATATATACAAAAAAGGACGCAAAGCATGGTGATTTTATGAACCATAGATGACGGAGTTTGATATTAGCAAGAAATACCTACTTTAATGCTGTAAGGTGTAGCTTAAATTTTTTTTTTCAAGCCTGTGACCTTAAACTTCACAGTTTGCACAATCCCTCTATCGTGTGTTTGACTACTTTGAGGTTGCAGAGTTCAAGTCAAGTCCCGTTGTTATTGGCTTGCCAAACTGAATTGAGTTGTGCTTTACTTGAGCCTTCCTTCTCTTGTATGTCAAAGGAAGTGTAAGCTCAGCTTTAGACCCCTCTGAGACACTGGGTTTACCAGTAAGCTTCTCTGAGATTTTGACACGGGCATCACTGTGGGCCTTCATTTGATCTGAAGGAGACGCCACATAGGTTTCATGTTTACCAATAACTAGACTCGAATTGTTAGAGACCATATCTTGAATTCTTGGATGATGTGCAACATGCTCTTCTTGCATCGGTTTTATCTGCCACTCTCCTCCATAGCATTGAATTCTGAAGGGAAATTGTATTACGGAACTCCCAGAAATTCCTTTACTTCCAATACCCAAGTTCTGCCAATAATTTTTACCTCCAAACCGGTATCTCTTTTCACTTGCGGTATCCATTAATGACTCATATTCAACATTAGAAGCCCTTCCTGCATTGCTTCTAGACAGTTTCTGGACTCCTAAACCATCAACGTCATCCAATAATGGATTCATTTCCCTTTTTGTCTTTCTGGTCGAAGTAGAACTCTCCGAATGTCTACTGGTTTTTATGGCACTTTCTTGCTGATTCATCACACATTGAGGCTCCTCCAAAGTTGTATGCATGTCAACATCACCAGCTTTCTGCTGTAGGAGAGGGTATTCATGAGGACCAACTGTATCCCTGAAGTAGGCAGGTGCTGGCAAAGAAGGGATTTTAGTATCTGCTAAACCCTTTCCACTAGCCAGTAAGGTCAGTTGTGGTTGTCTCTGTACCACTTTTGTATTATCTAGCCGGAAAGGAACTTTTGGTACTACTTTCAGCAGACCCCTTGGTTGAGTTCGGGATCTCTCCAAGATGTCACTGGCGGTTATTTTCGAATAGTGGTTTTGAACAGAACCGTATAAAGATTCCTTTAACTTCAAAGGGCCCTTTGTATTGCAGTTTGAAGTTATCAATTTCATTCCATTGGCAGACAGAGAAGAAAATATATTGTCTGATCTTCTACTACCCAGAGAGTTTATTTTCTTTGACAAATGATGCAGGGCTGCATCTGAGTTAGTTTCCTCACATAAGAAATCACCATCCTCAGGGATTGTATTCAGATCAAGCAAATTGTTGCCCTTGTGTTTTCTCCTTGTTCTCCACATATGAACTCTTTCTTGATTGCCAGTACTTCTATCGCACTGGCTCCATAGCCTGCTCATCTCTTTGAACATCTCTGCCATATTGTCTTGATAGGATCTTAATAAATGATAATACTTTCTTCTCTGCAAAAATTGCAAACATTCTCTGAGGGAAGTCACTTTTGGAGGATAGAATCCATCTTTCAATCTTTTGAAAAATGTATCTAAGGGATTGCCAAAATACAAGTCATTACCACCAAGGAGCTCCTTCATGGTCAACCAGAAAGTCTGCTGGTCCATATCAGGAAGGTAAGCTGAGAGAAAGAACCTTTCTTCCTCCGTTAAACATGAATTCCATGTCTCCAGAGATAATATTTCCCTCAAATTAGGCAGATCATAAAGTTCATATGGTATATTGCAAAGCTGGCCTTCCACCATGCCAAGCTCACAGCCTATTTCTGCGAGCTCATTATCATCAAATTGATCTTCGGAGTCTATCCCATGGATTGTGCTCTTTTTCATCTTCATGTCTTTACCATTGAAATCAGAAATTTGATTGCAAAAGCCACCAACTCCCTGCAGGCCAATCTTCAGGATGCCCATTGAGAAGGAAAAGGAATGTGAAGTCTATAATCTAGTTGTGGAAAAATGTACAAACCGTGATTTTGAAAGCTTCACCTAAAGAAGAAAGGTTCCTGAAAAGAGGACGGAGTTTAGCCATCAAAATCAATAAGAATTATATGACAATTTATAAAATTTGAGGTCTCTAAAATATGACTACCAGAGGAGTTTTTAATCTCAACTCCCACAAATTTCAATTCCAGTAAATAAAACTACATCATCTAACAACTGTAATCAACAACCTCAAACTTTCAAGATTGCAAGACATATAACCACAAACCTCTCAATGAAAGTAAAAAATTCACACGCATAGCCAATTTCTAGCGGTTAAAAAAAGAGCCGAAACGGCCGCCTCAACAAATATAGCAGCAGAAAGACTGTGAGTGCCTAAAACAAACTAGCGAGTAAAGCATTGAAATGTGCATTTCCCCCCAATTTGACAGCCATACCACCCAATGATCTCAAAAGAATCTAAACCAGCCAAAACACAAAGAATGCTGTACATAAAAATTTCAAATTAGTATCAAAATAATGCAATTCATAAATTCAATAGAATTTTTCACTCTTCAACTTACGGATAAAATTCAAAACACGAACTACAGCGTACCGTTAACATTGGAGCTCACCAAATCGCTTTCTACTAAAATCAATAATCTGGCGAGCTGGAGACTGGGAAATTGAAAAGCAGAATAATAAGCATATAATACAAAGCTGAAATTGGGAAAAACTGATCGGGAGATGACGAGGCTGATCCCTTAAAATAGTAAAGTGAAGCAATAGATGTGGATTTTTTTTTTTTCACCTTTGTATTGTACGTGTAGCTCTCGAGAATGGCAACAACGCCATAACTTTAGTTTCTTTTTTTTTTTGCCTTTTCACTCTCATTTTTTCTTCTTTTCCCATCTTGGCTTTGCCATTTTTTTGTCTATTTCTTTTTTTTTTTTTACTTTTATTTTTAATAGTATTCAATTTGGATTTTGTATTTTTGCTTCTTGCCCCTCTGTGGGTTTTTCGTACAGTGAGCTTCTGTGAGTGATTGAAGTGAATCGACGTCAAAAGTCTGAAGCAATAGTGTTTTTCTCAAGTAACAGACAGATGCTCTCTTCACGACCAATTAAATATGTTTTCGTTACTTAAAAAGTTATTTAAATCTTGATTGGCGTGATCAGCAACAGCCTATGCGCGGGTTTTGCTTTTAAAAAACGTTTTTCTTTTAATTCATTTACAACCTTTTCTTTTTGTGCCTCATATATATATAACACTAATTCGGGAAAATAATATTTTTTTCAATTTTTTTTATATAATTACATGATAATGATTTGATCATCTCAATCTGATGACTGATAACCTCATGATAATAATATCAATTTTATTATTACATTAGGTAGATAATTCATGTTCCTTGTAATAAATCAATTAAATAATATCAATAATTAAGTGAGTATTATTATACCATTTAAACAATGCCAAGCAATGAAAGACAATATAATTAGTGTTGATATAATTTCAATCTAAAACTTGCATAAAATTAGACCATTTTGTTATGTGAGGTCCTGTTTGTTATGATGGAGTATAACTTTAAGAGAAAAACCAATACGCAATTCGGGTTTATGTGGTTCGTTCCTCTTGAATAGTAGTTGATATCAGCCGAATATTGAATATTGGTTCATATATTAACTTCAGCGACCACAAATTACTTTTACCTGACAAGTCGGGTAAGCCGGATTTGTGTGGCTGACTGTTGGTATTCCCGATTTGTCATGTTTTCTCGACGCACCGCGTTTAGCCAAAAAAAAAAAAAAAGTCAAAAAAAAAAAAAGGAAGGAGCTTCCTCTTGCAAAATGCAAATGCCTCTTGCTATTATAAGTAAATATGCCATAATGACAAACAGTAGCAGCACCTGAGATTCCATTCCATTATTTAGCTTATCGTTAGCCTATGCCTATCACCATCATCATCGTCATTACGGTGGACACCTATCTTTACTTTAGATTCCCAGAACCGACGTTTTACCAAAACCACTAGTTACTGATCGATGGAGAATATTATCAATACAAACAAAAATATAGAAAGAAACCTAAAATATATAGAGTCAACTGCAAGCCGATTAACCCACTCCACCTAGACTCTTGTTTGGAAATCAAGATCATCTTCATCATGAGTTCCAACATCAATAACGACAACAACCCTTATCTTCGATTTACTCCTCTTCCTGCATCTGGCAACACTGGGGGTTCTGAAATTTTCAATTTTAACTGATCTTGGTTTCTAATATGCTAGCTAGGTATGATGATCATACTGTTTTATGCAACAAATGAAGTTGCTGTTTGTTTTTGTTTCAGGGTCATTGGGTGCACTATGTGAAATGTTGAACCGATGTGGGAAAAGATTTGACGATGTCACCAGAAAAGCAGAGTGCCTTGCTGACAACGTTTGGCATCACCGTGAGGGCCTTCCCCCAACCCCCAGCCCCCCCCCAAAAAAAAACCCCAAAACGCTTTTTTGTATTGAGCTGTATACATACATACATATATATTTGCTCGTTGATTGAATGATTCAGGTTAATCTCGATTTGCAGCATCTAATTTTTTATTTTTTCAATTGTTTGAACTTTGACGCACGCACGATATATAGTGAGGACGAGTCCTAGGCTTAGTGATGCAGCAATGGCAAAGATTACTCAAGGGACAAAAGTACTTACGGAAGGAGGGTATGAGAAGGTATTCCAACAAGAATTTCATAAACTGCCCGGAGAGAAACTCCTAAAGGCTTACGCTTGCTATATATCAACCTCCAATGGACCTCTGATTGGGACACTTTATATATCAACTAAAAGAATGGCCTTCTGCAGTGACTATCCCCTCTCTCGTTATTCGTCATCGGGGCAGCAGGAGTGGGTGTATTTCAAGGTACCACCTTATTATAACCATCGAATTTGGATATCGAAATGTGCGCGCACATGTCAATCACACATGCATGCAGGTGGTGGTGGATCTTGATCGGCTGAGAACAGTAAGTCCTTCAACAAATAGATTGAACCCTTCGGAAAAGTACATCCATGTCGTCACCTGGGATGGTTACGAATTTTGGTTCATGGGGTTTATATCCTATGACAAGGCACTCAAGACTTTAACTGAGGCTTTGCGCCATTTTCCAGATACTTCTGGAGGAGTCGTACCTGTTTTAACTCTTTGAAGGCGCTGCCTCTCCTGCACCGATCTTTTCCATCCAAGCGATAGTAATGATTTATATATGTATGTGTAACAAATTACCTACGTACATTTTGACTGTCAATTTGTTGAGAGAATTTGCATTTCTTTTGATATCGTTAATTAGAAGCAACGGCACAGTTGCTGAGTCCACATTTATTTTTTGGTTAATGCTACTATACATTCAATTGCTAGGAAGCCGAGTATTATTTGTCCATATTTGATTCCTTTCAGACTTCGCGAGCATGTATTCAAAGAAAAAAATAAAAATAAAAATGAATAAATAAATAAAGTCTCCCACAGCACCGCTGCCCTTCGGTAACACATGTTACGTACATGTTTATCCATTACAATCTTGACAACGAATACTTGGCCTTCCCGAGGTTCGGTTTTCAACAATTGCAGGCTGTGAAATTGGACATATGTTTTTATATCTCCGTGTTCCCGTGCTTCTCTAAAGAGCGGGTTTTTTAAATATCCCCAACTTGATTTATAAAATATTAATTATATGTTAAAATTAATTATTAAAAGAATATTTTGATTCATTATATATTATATAATTTTATTCTAAAAAAATATTTGCTTTACAATTTTTATTTATAAAATTCACAAAAATTTTAAAATCTTAAATAATTTTTTTCTTATTTCATAGTTTCTATCTCCATAATCCTAAACTCTTAAAAGTTTCTTAAAAATAAATATTTTTTCCCTCAAAAATCTATACAAATATAAATAAAAAAATAAGATGGGTGTAAAAAGAAATTAAAAAATATTTTATTTAAGTTTTTAATTAAATAGTTTCGATCACAAAAGGGTTTTATAAAGAATTTTAAGAAGTGTCCAAAGGCGTACTCTCCTCTAGATTTATTGTTTGTTGGTACATGGGCCGTGGGCAACTCACCAATCACGAATGGGAATGAAAATCCGTTGAAACCATTTTATGAAGGACATACTCATTTAAAGTGTCACAGTAGTTAAAAAAAAAAAAAAAGGCCTCTTCAAATAACATTATCTTTCTTTTACTTTAATATTTAAGAGTAATATTATGTTAAAGAGTAATATTAATATTAAAAAGTGATTTCTCTCTCTTTAAATAATATTATGTTTTTGTTTTTACTAAAGAGAGAAAAAATACTATATTTACATTATTGAAAAAAATCAAAGATATTTAAATTTAGTGATCAAAGAATTTAATTAAAATAATATAAATATATTTTTATTTAAACAAGTCTTTTAATCTTATTTTTTTACTATTCTAATTTACCACAAAAGTTACCAAATTAAGCATTAAAAAAGAAAAAACTAGATGAACCTTCTTTTAGACATGATCTTAGCAATTATAGAATATGGAAACGGGCGACATTCTTAATTTTTTTTTATATTAAACTATTTGATATTCAAAAGTTACATTATGTTTTAACTAATTTAAATTTAAAGGACTATTGAACCTTTGTTTTTTAAAAAATTATTATCTTCATTTTAAATTTGAGAGACCAAAATATTATTTCACCCAATTGAGGTTTAAAAACAACCAAATAACATCAGATAAGGATACTCTAATTTCTTTCATTCCGTATTGTTTTTCTTCCCACAAAAAAAAAGGTCCAAACAAATTTATTTATTGTATCACAGACACAGTTGTGAGATACTTGAGACAGAAAATCGGCCCAATCACGGTCACAGAGTTGCAAACTGTATACGCATATGAAAAATCTACAAGTGGTAACGTAAGCAAAACGTCAATTAAAGAATTGATTTTTTAAATACAGCCATCAGTCGACTGTTGATTTTACTCTGGCAGTGGACTGTTGTGGCCCTAATGAGATTTTGGTGAGGTAATGTACAATTTTACAAAGTATTCTAAATACTTTTTATACTCAAAATATTAATTTATTAAATTTATAAAATAAATATTCACTTGACATCTCTTTCTTTAGTAGGATTTTTTATACTTCAATTATAGTGGAGTATATTGCGTGTAATATTTTAAAAAATCCAATAATTATAGTAATAAATTTTTAAAAATAAAAAAATCATTAAAATAAGAGTATTCAAATTCAAAGTATTTATTCACAATGATGATATATAGATATATATCTGGATAAAAGAGTAAAAACACAGTGAGGTTCCTGATTCTGGATACCAGAGCTCTCCCTCTATTATTGGACTTCGTCATTATTTTAATCAAATGAATCCTCTTGCTTCCCAATAAGAAGGGCCCCGGGGGGTTGGCTCACAACACAAGAAAAGTGCTCTCTCCCATTTCTCCTCTCTTCGTCCTTCCCGAGCAGCCAGCCATGGCATCATCTCAACTCTTTCTCGTTACATTTTTGTTAATTCTTGGCGTTATCTCCTCACAGGTACGAGTGCTAGCTTTCTTTTTCTTTTTCTTTTTCTTTTTTTCACGTTGAATTGAATCCTTTACTTAGTTGTTTATGCGTTGTTTATGCATCTTTCTCTCTCTCTTTTTCTTCGCCTTTGAACCTGTTTAAGTATGGAGAGAATTCGGATCAGATTTTATTATGCGAAACTTGTTCATCCGATTTGATTGTATCCTCTGATGTGGTAATCCAAAAGTAGTAGTTATTATTATTATTATTATTATTATTATTATTATTATTATTATTATTATTATTATTGTTTCTTTAATTGCTATACACACACAAAAAGAGTATATGCCAAGTTCAGACATAATACTGGGAAGGTTTTGAGTAAAAAGATGAGGATGCTTAAAAGCAGATCGGATGATTTAGGGTGCGTCAGCGCAGCTGCTCTCTACCCTTTATTCTAGGGAATATTCCCCTAGAATATAGCATGGGGAGCAGCTGCCCCAAACGGGTGCTTAGTTGTATGGTATGTTATAGTCAATTAAATTACAGACGAAATTTCAACAACTAACACAGTTTTTTTGTACTAATGGGAACTGTGTAGCATGCTGGTGGAATTTATCATAAATTATGCAACCAACCAAACTGATTATGGATTTAATTTTGTGTTTGACTTGCTTGCCGGTTCTGTTTATTACTATGTTTTGAATTTTGATGGTTATATATTTATCATCTGAAGTAATTGGATTGGTGTTGTTTGCAGACTTTTGCAGAGCGAGTAGTTTCCAAGCTCAAGCTTGATTCTCATATTCTCCAGGTGATTTTAAGGCAAGAAAACACTTATATTTTTTGATTGATTGAGTTGCACAAATCAATAAATTTTGGTTATTATGGTACTCATGCAGGATTCAATCATCAAAGAAGTGAACGAGAACCCTAAGGCTGGATGGAAAGCTGCCAGAAATCCTCAATTTTCCAATTACACTGTTGAGTGTTGGACTTATGCAAATTTGCTTCAGACAATTTCATTTTTAAGTAGGCAGTTGCTGAATTGTATTTATTTATTATTATTTTTTTTCCCCTTGATGCACAGGTTGGGCAGTTTAAGCACCTTCTTGGAGTCAAGCCAACACCTAAAGGGCTACTCTTGGGTGTCCCTGTCAAAACTCATGACAAGTCCTTAAAATTGCCTAAAAGCTTTGATGCAAGGTCCGCTTGGCCACAATGTAGCACCATTAGCAGGATCCTAGGTAAGTCACTTTTCTCGGCTTTTTGTAATTTGAGGCTTTTTTGAAAATGGTGCTGATGCTTTTATGTTTCATATGTCAAATGCTGGATTGATTTCCACATTCAAAGATCAGGTAATATTCACCCCCTTTTGCAATTGTAAAATTACTTGTAGGAAAATTTCATTCTGGTTATTTTTGGCTTTTGTCGCGATACTGTTTTCACCTGTCTGTATATGAATGCGGTTTACAAATTCTGAGCATGTTGGGATTTTGGTGATTCAGGGCCATTGTGGTTCTTGTTGGGCTTTTGGTGCTGTTGAATCGCTATCTGATCGCTTTTGCATCCATTTTGGCATGGTAATGGAAACTTCTGAACTTGAGTAACTTTTGGCCTTTGGAAATGTTAATATGTCTGTTACCAGAACAAACAGATATGCATTATCATCATCACCATATGTTTCATTGCAGAACGTATCTCTATCAGTTAATGATCTTTTAGCCTGCTGTGGCTTTTTGTGTGGAGATGGTTGTGATGGGGGCTATCCAATTTATGCTTGGCGATACTTTGTCCACCACGGTGTTGTTACCGAAGAGGTATTACTCCACTGGTTTTTGCCTTCAATTAATTTTTTGTTTTATTTTCCAGTTCAGGCTGTTTCATGTGAATTAGAGGTTCTTTCATATTATATTACATATTTTCTGACTTATCTTTTATGTTTTACTGATTTTACTCATGGATTATGTGCTCAAACTATAAACAATATATATTTTTTTAATCTGGCAGTGTGATCCCTACTTTGATAGTATTGGCTGTTCCCACCCTGGCTGTGAGCCTGCATTTCCTACTCCAAAGTGTGTGAAGAAGTGCGTCAATAAAAACCAGCTTTGGAGGAACTCAAAGCACTACAGTATTAGTGCATATAGAATCAATTCTGATCCAGAGAACATAATGGCAGAAATTTACAAGAATGGACCAGCTGAAGTTTCCTTCACAGTTTATGAAGTAAAACAAACACTTATTCTATACTCTTGCTCAAACACTTACTCTATACTCTTGCTACTGACTTTTCTGCATCTTTTTGGACATGAATATTAGCTATCAGTCTGCTTTTGTTGGCCTTTCCTTTCATTTGTCACTTATTCTGTACCATGCAAGATTACCAGTCATTGGGAAAGACATTCTTTTTTATTTTTATGGTTTCTTAACCATCTTACAGGATTTCGCTCACTACAAGTCTGGGGTCTACAAACACATAACAGGCGATGTAATGGGAGGTCATGCTGTTAAGCTTATTGGTTGGGGAACTAGTGATGATGGCGAGGATTACTGGGTATGTTGACAATTTCTCTACTTGAACAACTTTTATATTTATGACCACATTACTTATTGAGATTGTGTGCCTTCTCTCTGTTACAGATTCTTGCTAATCAGTGGAATAGAGGCTGGGGTGATGTATGTTTTCATCAAAATTATCTCCACATTAAATCACTAATTTTGACTGAAGCTAGGAATCCCTGTTATCAAATATTAACCACTGTTTATTTGTACAACAGGATGGTTATTTCAAGATCAGAAGAGGAACGAATGAGTGTGGTATTGAAGAGGACGTGGTTGCTGGTTTACCTTCATACAGAAATCTTGTCAACGAGATTGCAAGTGCAGATATGTTTGAGGATGCTTCAGCATGAAAGCAGACTTTGTTCTTCCTTCATGTTGTTATTTATATATCAAATGTGTAGTTATGGGGATATATCCTCGAAAGCTATGGAGGCATGAAATGGGAAGCTTATGTCTTGCAAAATAGGATTGTATCAATGAAGATTAATGTTGTGTGTAAAAATAGAACCAGTTGCAATAACTTTGTTTCTCCTCACCGGATTATGCGTTGGCTGATGTTAAACTTGGATTCTCATTGCATTTCGTTTATAGATGAAAAGCCAGCACATCATTGATTTGGTGTTTAATGCTTTGTCCTCTTTATTGTCCTCTATTCGCGCTGAATGGATCCTACCCTCAATGCTGATACAAACTGAAGGTAATCAGGTTCTAAAGAAAAATGAAGGCAATCTGTATATAAAAACATCTGAAATGAACTTCATATTTTCAGCAGATTTTATTTTATGCCTGTTCCGTCTGCTTGTCTTTAAAGAGTTATTACAATCCCTCCTCCCCCAACAAATATATATATTTTTTTCACCTAAAGATGGTTAATATAGTAGAATATAGAAATTTCCAATTAGTTGTGGAGAGTGAAGGCAGAAGTTTGTTTGAATAATTATGGTGCATTTACTTTTAGATCGAGGAATTGGAATTCAAAATTAGAATGATTAATGTTGTTTATTTATTAAAATAGAAATAAGAATGAGAATAAAATATGTGAGATATATATGTTTCTCATATTAAAAACTAAGAAATGGATTTCCATAGAACATGGAAGTCTAGTTCTTATTTCATTTTATTCCATTCAAATTTCATCATTTTCTTTTTATCCTTAATTAAAATATTATTATATTATCTTTATAGTAATTGTTCTTCATTTTGTTGTTAACAACAACAACAATAATTATCATTAACAATAATTATTTGGATAATAATAATTACAATTATTATAATAAATAATGACAATAATCAACTAATATTTTTTTAATGACCAGTAATAATTTATTTTGATTTTAAAATAAAATAAATACATTAATGACAATACAATTCATTATTATTTCAATTCATATAGTTAAAATAATAATTTATTCTTTTTCTTATTTTTTATTTCAATTATAGCTCATTTTAATTCAAAGTCATTTTAATTCCAATCAATAATCGAGTAGTAATCACGGCAGTTGGATTTTAAGCAGCAAATAGTTTTTCAGCGTTTTGTACATCTGGTTTACAAAATTAATACATGCTAAAGTATGCCAATTCGTTTATGATTTTTACACTCCGTTTGATATAGTTTTGAAAGTATAATTTTTTTTTAAATAGAATTTTTATTAGTAGAATTTTCATAAATAGAACTTTTATCTAAAAAATTTTAGTTGTTTGGTTATTCATAAGAGTTTTTATTTAAAATTATGAAATTACTTTGATAGATAAATTTTTTTAAAATTATATTGTGTAAAAAATAAAATAAGATTATCAAATAGTAAATGATATTTTAGATATTTTAATATTTAAAAAATTTTTGATCTTCTATTTTCAAAAGTCTAAAATTTTAATTTTTACTAATAAAGACAAAATAATTTATTTAAATTTAAAAAATTTTACTAAAAAAATAATTAAATAATAATAAAAATTTATATAATTAAATAAATACTTATACTTATTAAATAGCCTATACTTATTTAATCCTTGAGTCCTTCGCTGAACTACATTTTGAAATCTTTCTTCTTACATCCTCTCCATATGCAACAAAAAATAAAAATAAAAAATGAAAAATAACACATATGCAAGGGTCCTGCCACGTGGTATTTTTTGACCATCAATCACGTCTCCACTGAAGCTTTTGATTTTGGTCACCAAACTCCGAGCCGCCGAAGAATACGATAAGGGTCCAGCTAATGAGATAATTAAATCTCTCGCGACACGCACGGTACATTGACCATATATTTTCGGTGACAATATTTGAAAGGGCAAGTAAAGACTCATAAGATATCAATAGTCAAACGTCATTTTTTAATTAATTATTACGTCTCTTTTAAAATGCATAATTACGTCCTTGAAATAGCGAGTATATGAGATCTCAAGGCTGACCATTAGGCCGTTACTTCTTTTTCCATTTCTTACAACACAAGAAAACGAAATTCAATTTTTTCTTGTTGTTTTAATAGTTCGTCTTAAGCATTCTTATAAGTAAACCATTTATTCTACTTTGACCTCCATTCCAGTCCAACCGAACAAAATAAGAAAAATTTCTCATAGTCACATTGTCAACTGGAGTCGCCGTGCGTTATGTGCTATTGAGCTCAACTCAAACTTTTGTTCTCTCAGTCGCCATCTCCAAGCCGACAATGACCAAGGTGGGACATTCGCCCGACAAATACTTCTTTTTCTTTTATTTAATCTTCTCATTTTTCTTACCTTCGACTCATTTGATCAAATTTATTCCATTTATTTATTTATTTTTTCATTTTTATTGTTTTGGAATGCTATTCACCATTAGGATTTTACGAAGAGTTAACATTCTTAATTAGGATTCTTTTAGAATATTAATTAGAGTTTTAAGTTAGTAGAAACGATCGAGTAATATTTTTTATAATTTTAATCCAGAGTATACTCTTATCTATTAATTAAAAAAATAATTATTGAGAATAAAATTATTCTTTATTTTTAATGAACCAAGCCTTATTTAAAGATTGAAAAAGAAATCGGACAATTAGAATTATAACATCCTATTTTTATTAGGATGATGTGTCATGTAAAGATCTGTTGCTCAAACTTAATTACACCAAAGACTCTTTAATTCTCCCTACTCGGTAAAAAATTGTTACCGCAAAGTTTCATATTTTTAAGTTTTCGCAGAGCAATTTTTTTTTTAAATAATAAGCAAAAAACAAGGGGCGGAAGCTCAAAGGACGAGAGAGCAGGTGGCGACTTGCGATGGGCGCATGCGCATCCACAGCCAGTCGAAAAGAATATCCACTAAAGAAGAGTTCGGGCAGGTTATTATCAGATATATTTTAATTTTAATTTTTTTGAAAAAATAAATATATTAAACGTAATTAATTATCGCCAACACACGCCTTTCACGTTGCTCTGTCAGGATGAAGAGACTAATCTTTAAAACAAAAACCCCAGGGTCCTAGCCCCCCCAACCAGTTCAGTTTTTTTCGACGCTTGTACCAATAAAATTACTCACCTGATTCTTCTTGATGATTAGGCTGGGTGCCGAAGCAGAAGTTTAGCTCATTATTCCTTATATGTTTCTTTCTCACACTTCCTCTTCTCCTTCCAACAAAGAATTCGGAATTGCTGGCTTGGTGGGGGGTGTGGTGCGGCCATTCCATTTCCATGGAGCTCGTGGTATGGTCGAAGAGGGAAAGAATATTTCAGTCACCGTGTAAATGATAAAACATATAATACATGTGTTAAATAATTAGCGTAATAATAATAATAATAATAATAATAATAATATTTGTTGTTACTATTATTGTTGAGTATGATCATGGTTGTGGGCGTGGGGTGTGAATAGCAAAGTAGGGGTGGTGGCGCGGATTAAAATTTAGTTTAAAATAGATTTAAAAGAGGGTAAATGTCGATAGCAAAAGAGCCAGAACAGGTGTTGAAGATGAGAGGGGGATCAGTGTTGGGGAAAAGAACCATTCTCAAGAGCGACCATTTCCCCGGCTGTCAAAACAAACGCTTGACTCCTCAGATCGATGGCGCTCCAAATTACCGCCAGGTTTGTTCCTTCTATTCTTTCGATTCTCTTCTTTCCTTGTTTCTACCATTTTCTTCTTCAAAATATATAGAATTCTCTTGCATTTCCTTAAATCTTATTGCTTTTGCTTTCTGGTTCTTTCTTTCTTTTCTATGACGGATTTAGAGTATACGTCTATTCGGTTTTCTTTTCAAGCCTATTGCCTAGAATTCTTGTGAATGCTTATATTTGTTATTAAATTAATTGCTTGCCAAAAGTATGGTTAAAGCACGTTAGAATAGAACTAGGTCTTCGGTACTGAAGATGCTGGTTCGTGATTTTTTTTTTTTCCTTACTCTCTTTTGAAGAAGAAGAAGGAGGTCATCTCTACTTTCAATTTTATAGAGGCTTTAACGTGCTTTGTATGTATGGTATCTAAGTATTTGTTTTGAAGTTCTTGGATAGATAGCTTTATGTTTAAAAATGTCGTTAAGTATGTTTTCTGATGCAGAAGCTGTTCATGCTCCTTTAGTCTTATGTGAGTACCACTTTAGATCATTAATTTGTCTAATGAAAAAAATGAATCCTCTTACAATTGTTTAATTACCTTCTTTTTCCTTTTTTTTTTTTGTTTTGGGGGGGGGGGGTTCTTTTCTATGATTACTATTAGGCTGACTCTTTACGTGTTCACGGTGTTGCGATACCAACAATTGAGGGGATTCGGAATGTTCTTAAGCATATTGGTGCCCAGAAAGATGGAAAGAGACTGCGGGTTCTTTGGATTAGCCTTCGTGAGGAACCGGTAAAATTTATCAGCATACAAGTTTTACTTGTTGTTCCGTATGTGGTCATAATGCTGTGATTTAGTTTGTATTTTGGATTTGCATGGCTGATGAAACATCATGATCACTGTGGTATCAGCTTTTTTATCTTTAGTACTTCTGAATGATAGAAACTTCAATTCTTGAAATGTTGTAGGAAATTTGTCTCATTATTTTCCAGAAGCTAAGAGAAAAAACTGCCCAACATTTTAGGAGAGACTAAGTAGTTATTTTTGGAAGTAGAGAAAGTATGTAAAAGGAAACTGTAATAATTTGTTTCAGAAAATTCTAGGTGTCAAACTATGAATGATTGAACACAATCCTGCAATGTTTTGAATTTAAACCTCATGGAACCTATAGTAGTATGTTATTTTTGACCCATTGACAGTCTTGTAACTTTGGCTAGTAACAGTAGTTTAGCCGCTCTGATGGAATGCGCCTAATTCATGTGGGGAACAATACCATACTTATTTCTTATGTAAGCCTATAGCATTCATGGGGACCGCCATTTATTAGTCTGCTAACCAGTGGAATCAAAAGAGGCAAGACTCTGCCCTTATTCACCGACCTCCTTTATCATTCTTGGTGAATGCTTGCAATCAGAAGTTTGCCCTCTCCTCTTCAGACTGTAATAAATACAACAGTGTGGTTTCTGTTGCTTACGCCAATAGCGGCGATGATGCCATTTGATAATTCCATTTTTATCGAACTCAATACTCAACATTTGTTGTGCCTTTGGTCTGATGTTATTTATCACCTTTCCAACACTGGAATAAAATTTAACCAAGTGGTCCTGACATGAAATCATCATTGTGCAGAGATTAGAGAAATTATATTTCATTTTGCTGAGTGATTTTACGAAGTGGTCCTGACATGAAATCATCATTATGCAGAGATTATTTTTCATTTTGCTGAGTGATTATTGAATATTGACTGCAATGGACCTGCATAGAAATAAAATTAGTTAAACAAACACTTACTGGACTTAGAAATTTTCAATTGAGATATGGTATGCTTTTTGATGTTGTACTGAGTAATTTCAATAAAGAAGTAATGCCCATAATTTCAACTTTAGAATATTGACTTTGCCGGACTGTGGTGAACTTTAAATGTTGTTTGACGTGTGATAATTTGATCAACAATATAAAAGTGAATTCATTTAAGTTTATTTGTTTTAATTTTTATGGCATCATACATTTCAAGCAGGTAGTGTATATTAATGGACGTCCCTTTGTTTTGCGTGATGTTGGAAGGCCCTTCTCCAACCTCGAATATACAGTATGTAATTCCATGGAATTTCACTTTAATTTGTTTACTCAAATTCCTGTCTTGTCTCTCTTTATTTATTTTCTTTTTCTAAAGCATATACTTCTGCATACATTAAACATTGCAATTTTGATGTTTACATTTGTGAGTGACTTAGTGATTTGAATATAATGAAAAGCATGAATTGGATTTTTAAGTAATATTGAGATGAGATGAGTAGCATAAATACTTTCAATACACATCCATGAACCACTATATATATTGGAAATCACGTTTTTGGCATGGTACTGATGATTTATTTTGATATGCTAATGGGATAGAATATACGTTATTTAGTGATATGGTTTTTTAGAAGGATTTTGGACTTTCAGTTGTGATATACACATTCTTGCTATGTATAGGTTTTATGTGCTTAACACCTACTGAGGGTCCCTGCAAGTAATTATCATAGTTTTCATTTCTTGCCAATTAGTCATGAATTTCTATTTTGGAGTAGGGAATCAACAGGGCTAGGGTTGAACAGATGGAAGCTCGATTGAAAGAAGACATTGTAATGGAAGCTGCAAGGTAAATCCTTTGGTCCTATGCCCTGTTAGTCTTTATGTTCCTATAATGGTTCGATTTGTCTTTAGCACCAGTTATTAATGCTTCTCATAATAGAATATTTGTTTTGGACATTTGACATAGCAGATTTGGAAATAAAATCCTTGTCACTGATGAACTGCCAGATGGTCAGATGGTGGACCAATGGGAGCCAGTGTCATGTGACTCTGTGAAGGCACCACTAGATGTATGATGCCCGGCCTTTGCTTTAGATTTGTGCAATTAGAAAGCTATCTTGTTGCAAACTTGTTATGGTTGCCAATGTGTTCTTTGTTGTAGGTGTATGAGGAATTGCAGGTAGAAGGTTACCTTGTTGATTATGAACGTGTTCCTGTAACTGATGAAAAATCACCAAAGGAGCAGGATTTTGATATCTTGGTGGGTTTTCTTATTTTATGATTTGTAACAGTATATGTTTTCGTGAGAACCAGGAGTTACCCTGTTTCCACTTGTTTACTAATTTCTTTCTTCTTGTTTGGAGAAAGTATGAGGATTCTTTCTTCTTTGATTGTTATCTTTCTCATGGGTTGACATGTATGCATCCATTAGATCGGTGAGAAACTCATTTTTTCAGTTGTACCTGGGCAATCGCCACCAAAATATTCAGTGTGTTTATCTAGTCTGATAATAATGTTCCTCTTAAGTCTTAATGATGGTGGTTCTGCACATGGTGCGCCCTATATCTTATGTAAAAATTTTAACGACTCTGGATTTGAAGTCGTGTTGACAGAATACATCCATTCTTTAGATATTTCCAGACATAATATTCTGCGCTTTCTTTTTCTTTTCAGGTTGATAAAATTTCTCAAACTGACTTAAGCTCAGAGGTAATTTTTAATTGTCAAATGGGACGTGGACGAACTACAACAGGAATGGTGATTGCAACGCTGGTTTACCTCAACCGAATTGGAGCTTCTGGTACCCTTGTATTTCCTTTACTCAAACATACCACATCATTTTTGCTATCTCTAAATATATTCCACAACTATTATCAGTATCACTCAAGTATTATACCATTTTCTCTATCTCTTAACAGTATATTCCATCACTATTATCAGTATCAATTTATCTTTTCATTATCTTTTTGTCAATATTGATATTATGAGAAGGCAATTGTGTCCTAGGGCCATGGTTGTTGCTGCAGCCCGTCTGCTGTATACTTGGGACTGAAACTTGATTGGTATGTCAGGGAGCTGGAGGATTTCATGCATCTAGATGCAGTGCAAACGCACACACACACACACACATTTTAAATAATAAATTGATCAATCAAACTGATATCTAAAACTATTTGTTGTTCATGACTTGGACTAGGTTTGATCCATGCTTTCGTAATCAAAACTTCGCCGTGTTACCAAGGCCCATCTTAGTTTGGGGTTTTGAGCACTTTTAAGGATTTAGAAGTTGATGAGCTTATTAGTAGGTGTCATTACATTAACAGGAGAGGAGTTCCAACCTTCATAGACATGAAACATGCAAATATATGAAATAATTAATTGGAACCTCCTATGTTTAGCTAAACCAGTGCATAGATTTATCTCCTCT
Source organism: Aegle marmelos (assembly GCA_030449875.1). Classification (NCBI taxonomy): domain Eukaryota; kingdom Viridiplantae; phylum Streptophyta; class Magnoliopsida; order Sapindales; family Rutaceae; genus Aegle; species Aegle marmelos. The sequence goes on from JASUUL010000115.1 coordinate 3,772,868, forward strand.
TGGTTCTATCCTCAATGTACAGTGCTATCTTAGGGAGAAAACCCCTGTTGACTCTTTTAATGGGAAAAATAAGAAATATATTTAGGTCCATGAAAATTATTTTTGATTTTGTTAGATCCAGTTATAAAATCAAATATATCAAAAATAGCATAAAGTTAAGTATTCTGGCCAAAAGACTTTCTCTCAAAATTTTAAACCAGAGGTGCTGGTCACTCAGCTTCTTGATTGCTTGATCATTCAAATACTGAAAAACTACAAAGTGCGGCATCAACACAGGTGGAATGCAAAAAACATTGATCTGTAGGTGGTAAAAGAAAACAGAAAAAAGAAATATAATAGGCAATTGGAAAGGTGGCTAGTTTTTCTTTCAACATACCACTGAGTCTGATTTGCTAAATGGGTGTAATAATTTGGTCGTTAAATAATAATGTATACTTATGTGGTATGTTCACACAATATAGGTATCCCAAGAACAAATTCAATTGGCAGAGTTTTTGACACTGGTTCTAGTGTTGCTGATAATTTGCCAAACTCAGAGGAGGCAATTCGTAGAGGAGAATATGCAGTCATAAGAAGCTTGACACGGGTCTTAGAGGTATAGATTACTAGTTTGTTTATCCACTTGTTTCAATTTATCGTATCTTTGATCTTTTTATCAAGGGGGAAATGTCTTTAGGGTGGTGTTGAAGGCAAAAGACAAGTTGATAAAGTAATTGACAAGTGTGCCTCCATGCAGGTATGGTTCTGTAGATATATCAAACCATTTGGTTATAGCTTCTAAATGTTCTAGTTTCAAGAAAGTTTCTCCCAGTCTGTTAGCCTTCGTTGTTTTGTCTATATCGTTTTAAACTTTTTATGTATAAGGTATATTTATAATTTTCAGTTCATGGGGTTTTCACCTCATTGAAAGGTTTCTTTAACTGAATTACAGAATTTACGTGAAGCAATTGCCACTTATCGAAATAGTATTCTGCGTCAACCAGATGAGATGAAGAGGCAGGCATCACTTTCTTTTTTCGTGGAGTACTTAGAGAGATATTACTTTCTCATATGCTTTGCTGTATACATTCATACAGAAAGAGCAGCCCTTCGCTCTAGTTCTTTTGGTCATAGTAGTTTTGCTGACTGGATGAAAGCCAGACCTGAGTTATATAGCATTATCCGCAGGTACATATATATATAAGTAGCTATTATGCAAAGGTTTCCTTTCTGATCAATCCATATGTCTCTTTAGACATGCACAAACTTACTCAACCAAATTTTAATCCCAAAATAGCCAGAATTATGCAATTCTATTTTTTCTGCTGCATTGCTTGCCATAATACTATATCAGTTCTTGATAAACAGGATCTCTTTTCACCATGACCTACATCATTTCATGTCATCCATTTCTGGTTAACATCCATATCACTTGAATCAAGTCACTCTTTAGAAGCGAAGCTTCTATACGTCCATGCTGCCCCTGATTGTTTTATATATGTATTTTTTGTTATCACACTAAATGACACAGATAATGTCAGAAGTGCATGATTGTTTACAAATGTGATGCCATATTTTCTGTTTCATCAACTAAAAAAATAGATGATATCTTACTATCTTAGGCATTGTTTAATGTTTTGCTGTATTACTTCTTTTGCTGAGCTTGTGCCTTCTTTTAGGTTGCTCAGGAGAGATCCAATGGGTGCTCTTGGGTATGCAAATATGAAGCCATCTCTGATGAAGATGGCTGAATCTGCTGATGGCCGCCCTCATGAGATGGGGGTCGTTGCTGCCCTGAGGAATGGGCAAGTACTAGGAAGTCAAACCGTTCTTAAAAGTGATCATTGTCCTGGTTGTCAAAACCAGAGTTTACCAGAGAGAGTGGAGGGTGCACCCAATTTCAGGGAAATTTCTGGGTTTCCAGTTTATGGAGTTGCAAATCCAACTATTGATGGTATTCGATCTGTCATTAGGAGGATTGGCCGCTCTAAAGGTTGTTGCCCAGTGTTTTGGCATAATATGAGAGAAGAACCTGTTATCTACATCAATGGGAAGCCGTTTGTCCTCCGTGAAGTTGAAAGACCTTACAAAAATATGCTGGAGTATACGGTATATATCCTATTTTCTTCATTCATGTATAAACTTCATTGAAGTGGAAGATGTACATATTACAGCATTTAGGCCCAGAGTTGCTTTACTTTTACTTTGTGCACTTCACTTGGATCCATATCACAGTAAGATGACACTAGAAGTCTATATAATTACAATACTACAAGTGCTGCTCAACATCTAAGAGGAGTGCATTATTAAAAAAAACCAAGTCCTTGTGCAGCAATGCTTGGGTGAATATGCATGGTCTCATCACTAAATGGTGGCCAGCAGTATTGTCTGTTTGATTAAGACACGGGACGTTGCTAACTATGTTATAAAGCACAGAATTGCTACCAATTTTGTGAAACTAAGAAAATAGACACAACAAGGATGGCATACTTTGTTTTTCTTCTTGTGTGTATGTGTCTGCATTTTGTTAAAAACGTTGTAAAATCTATCACAAAGTGCACTATTTATCATCAACTGTCATGTAGCTGCTGTTTGAGTGTTTCACTGTGGTAAATTATTTTCTTGTCAAGGACACGTTCAAGTAGTTTTGGCAGTGTCATAAAATAATGTGGAGCCCCAGTATCTGACAATTATGTATCTGCTTTTTTAGTGTTATTTGTTTTTAATTGTTCTGAATTTCCCTTGTTTTGTTTTTTTATAACTGGTGAAGTTGGAAAAATGATATGTGCATTCAGGGAATTGATCGTGAGAGAGTTGAGAGTATGGAAGCTCGATTGAAAGAAGATATTTTGCGAGAAGCCGAACGCTATGGTGGTGCTATAATGGTCATTCATGAAACAAATGATGGGCAAATATTTGATGCTTGGGAACACGTGAGTTCTGATTCTGTGCAGACACCACTTGAGGTATTCAAATGCTTAGAAGATGATGGTTTTCCCATTAGGTATGCACGTGTGCCAATAACTGATGGAAAAGCTCCCAAGACTTCTGACTTTGACATGCTGGCTGTGAATATCGCTTCTGCTTCTCAGGATACTGCTTTTGTTTTCAATTGTCAGGTTAAAGCTTTTGCATCTTAGTTGCTTCTGTTGTTTGGATATGGAGGTGCACTATGTTCTATGTATTTGTCATTTTGTCTGCTTAATGCTTTCGTTTTTGCTTACATTTGTTTTCCTATTTATTTATGTTACAGATGGGTAGAGGAAGGACGACTACTGGTACCGTCATTGCTTGTCTTCTGAAGCTTCGAATTGATTGTGGGAGACCCATTAAAGTTCTACATGAAGATGTGACACATGAAGAGTTCGATAGTGGTAGCTCAAGTGGTGAAGAAAATGGAGGCAATGGTGCTGCATCAACCTCCAGTATTTTGGAAATAAGAACTGAAGGAAAAGGCCGTGCATTTGGCATAGATGATATCCTATTGTTATGGAAGATAACAAGATTATTTGATAATGGAGTCAAATGCCGTGAGGCCCTAGATGCTATTGTTGATAGATGTTCTGCTCTGCAGAACATACGTGAAGCTGTTCTACATTACAGAAAGGTGTTCAATCAACAACATGTTGAGCCAAGGGTTAGGATGGTAGCACTTAACCGTGGAGCAGAGTACTTGGAACGGTACTTCCGTTTAATTGCCTTCGCAGCTTATCTTGGAAGTGAAGCATTTGATGGGTTTTGTGGACAAGGAGAATCTAGGATGACATTTAAAAATTGGTTGCGTCAAAGACCAGAAGTCCAAGCAATGAAATGGAGCATAAGAATAAGGCCTGGGCGATTTCTTACCGTTCCTGTAAATTTTGTTCTCGTCTTTTGTAGGAACTCAAGTGATAAATGAAAACATGCTCTTTTTTTTCTGTTTTATTTTTTAAAAATCTTTTTTAATGACTTGAAAACACTTGCATAACTAACTTTGCTTTTGTTTGCAGGAAGAACTGAGAGCACCTCAAGAATCCCAGCATGGAGATGCAGTAATGGAGGCCATTGTCAGGGCACGTAATGGTTCTGTTTTGGGGAGAGGCTCTATACTGAAAATGTACTTCTTTCCTGGTCAGCGAACTTCCAGCCACATACAAATTCATGGTGCACCACATGTTTACAAGGTATATTTGGCTGTTTCAGAACTGAGTCTGTAGTTAGTATTTCCAATATTTTTCTTGGAGTTGGCGACCAAAATATTGGCCTTAGTATAACCATGATATGATCTTGAAAATTTCTTATATGCTACAGAACTTTTAATGTATAGGTGGGTTTGTCAAAGCTGGTATTGGATGTGAAGTACCAATAGCATTCTGATTCTCACTTGCCAAATGGTGACAGATTTATAATTTTGATCACTGTTATTAATTGTCTTGATTTTTGAAATAGTGATATCTAAATGTAGAATGATATTCTTCTTTCGAGAAACCTGTGACTGATGAAAATGCCTTGACGACGGACATCCACACACTAAAGAACTTTATCGTTTGAACTGCATCACAAGGCATGGATGTAGTCCAGGATATGCATTCTTAAGCACATAAGCAAGACAGTCCAGAGACTGCAAACATGTTCTGTAGTCCATCACAAAAGTATGCATCTGGATTATAATATAGTCATGTACATTTTGTGCTTGTTCCTGAATGAAATGGAATTCTTTCAATGCCTCTTATCAAATTCCAGTTGGACTTAGGATTACTTCTATATTTCACAGTATCTGTTGATAGGTGATACTTTGCTAGTTCCTACCTCATTGCACAATGATGGGAAGGTCCACTCATTGTTTGGATCAGGTCCTGCTGTTTGGTTGTGTTCAAGTTCTTTTTAGTGTGGAGAATCACATAATAAAAATTGCATGACAAGCTTTATAATTTGGTTATTAACAAAGCAAGTTTAAGGTATAATATACTACTATAAGGCCAAAATTTTTATTTGCTTCAGGTGGATGGATACCCTGTGTATAGTATGGCAACTCCAACAATTTCTGGTGCTAAAGAGATGCTGGCTTATTTAGGTGCCAAGACCAAAACAGAAGGATTCTTTTCTCAGAAAGTTATATTAACTGATCTGAGAGAGGAAGCTGTTGTTTACATTAACGGGACACCATTTGTACTCAGGGAGCTCAATAAACCTGTTGATACACTCAAGCATGCGGGAATTACTGGTCCTGTGGTTTGTCATCGCTAACATGGTTTTTATTTTGTGAATAAAATTATTTAGCCAAATATGTTTCTCAGCTTTCTTTTATCAACTGTTTCAAAGGTGGAACACATGGAGGCACGACTAAAAGAAGACATATTGACTGAGGTCAGACAGTCTGGTGGTCGAATACTTTTACATCGTGAAGAATATAACCCAGCATCAAATCAGTCCAGTGTTGTAGGATACTGGGAAAACATCTTTGCAGATGATGTGAAGACTCCTGCCGAAGTATATGCTGCTCTGCAAGATGAAGGATATAATATAACTTATAGGAGGATACCATTAACACGAGAGAGGGATGCTTTGGCTTCTGATATAGATGAAATCCACTACTGTAAAGATGAGTAAGTACCCATACCTATGTTGCCTACTGTCACCAGGTGGCTTCTTATTTGTAATTTTAGAATATTAATTGAGTTCATATCACAACTGGTGCTAGTAAACGAGACATATACTTGCTTAGATCAGCATTAAGTATTGCTTTATGAATTATGTAACCGGTGCTAGTAAATGAGACAAATACTTGGTTAGATCAGCATTAAGTGTTGATTTATGAATTATGCAAATCAGTAAACAAATTAACAGTCATTGAATTAACTTCATTGCTTTTGAAATTTTGCTACTGCTAGGAAAAATGTCCATGTAACTGTGTCTTTTTTATTAAACTGGTTAACACGTTTAAGGATGCTGTTTTGTGCCTGTTTCATAGTTTATTCTTTTATTTTTCTTCTTCTTGTTTGTTTATTTAATTTTTTATATGATTACAACTTCATCTATTCTTTCAACAACGAAGAAATTCAATTATTAAAACGTCTTATTAAATGGAATTACTTTAGAAGATGGATTAAGCTAAAATGGATTTTGCCTTTCTTAAAAAGAGTAGCCGAGCCTTGATGGAAGCAGGATGAGTTTCTTTGGGGCTTTGTGTGTATTGGTCTGACGTTTTTTTTGGTTCATGAAAACTTAATGACTATATACAGAGAAAATTCTTCTTCAAGTTTACTGGATGTGCCTCTTTCTGGAAAACTTTCCTAATGTTTAAATGATGATAAAACTAAAAGTAATTTTGTTAACAGCTCTGCAGGGTGTTATCTTTTTGTTTCACACACGGGGTTCGGAGGAGTTGCTTATGCAATGGCAATTATTTGTCTTAGACTTGATGCAGAGGCAAGTTTTGCATCAAAGGTTCCACAACCTTTGGTTGGTCCACATCTACCATCGACATATGAAGAGAACTTGCCTTCTTGGGCTTCTGATGAAGAAGCACAAAAGATGGGTGATTATCACGACATATTAAACTTAACGAGAGTTCTTGTCTATGGTCCCCAGAGCAAAGCAGATGTTGATATTATCATCGAGAGGTATTTAATTTGGAAAAGTGATACTCTTATGGCGTAATTTAACCTGCAATTAAGGGACCTTTTAATTCTTGATGGTGCTGAGTTTGTTCCTTAATTTTACAGGTGTGCAGGTGCAGGGCACTTGCGAGATGATATTCTGCATTACAGCAAGGAACTTAAGAAGTTTTCGAGTGAATATGATGAGCAACGAGCATACCTCATGGATATGGGTATCAAGGCTTTGAGGTTGGTTTACACACGTCAAGAAAGCAGATCACGAATTTTCCTGATTGATTTGTTTTAATCCCATTGAGTTCTGACTTGGATCTCAATTGAATTAGTTAAACAATTCCAAACTTGTTGCTAGAGATGATTTATCCTTTCTATCAAAAAAAAAAAGAAGGAATTTTTTCAAATGCATTCTTGTTGGATGGAAAAGCTCAATGGATATCTTTAATGCCTTAGTCACTGTTTCTCATCAACCTTTGTTTGAAGTTTATCTGTCCACTTATGCATGTGTTTTGCTGGCAGATTGGCAGGTAATTATTATGTTAACTCACAAGGTCCTTTTGTGCATTTGCAGGCGATACTTTTTCCTAATTACATTCAGGTCATTCCTTTACTGCACTTCGCCAGCTGAAATAAATTTCAAATCATGGATGGATGGAAGGCCCGAGCTTGGACATCTGTGTAATAACATCAGAATCGATAAATGAGTTCATAAGAGTCTAATGATGATGTTCTTCAAATGTATTTATTGTACAGTTGGCGAAGCTTGTTTGCTTCTCGATATTATAGCTTCTCTTCCTCTCTCCTGGCCCCTGGAGAACAGTTTCCTCATATCATACAGTAGGCAAAAAGTACCCAAGTTGAGAATTCAATTCTTTTAGGTTTGCGCATATGAAAAGTTCGATATATCTCAAACGCAACTTAAAATCGCGATAGTTCTATCCTGATGGTCTTTACGAGGCTGTAATTTTTTTTTTTAATAAGTAAATGGCTACTTCATGATGTTCCTACTGACAAATAAAAAGCCATTTTGAGTCGGTGCTCATAAATTTTCCTCCTCGCAATCAATATAATTAAAGAAAAAAATGAAAAAAAAATCAATAATATGTGCTGTATGTATATAACTATTGAAGAAATAAAATCCAACATGTAATATGTTTACGAGGTAACTAATCAGTATTTATTAAAATATGAATTATTGAGTTAAGGATGGTTACTGATAACGCGGTGAGCAGTTGGGAAGTCTGATGAATTCAAATGGTTGCTATACTTTCGGTATGGAGAGATAACACGGTACTCACCCACATGCCACTTCAAGGGATAGATCAAATAACAGATTTGCAATTCAACTCCTTGGCTCTGGTGACTCCCTTGACCTCCGAAAATTTTAAGTGCTAGCAGTAAAAGCTGCTTTGCTTTCTGTCTGTGCGTGCATGGTGGTGGCTCTCAGTCTGGTGGGAATATTGTTAAGCGCCTTTTCTCTTCCCATTCTTTGGTGATGGTGATTCTTCAGTCTCATCTTATGATGAATTTACTAATCAATGGATATTATTAATTCAGTCGGCCTTTCCATCTCGTTCAGTCGAAAAAGAAGTCAGTGACACTGAGTGAGTCATCTTCCTCTTACGTATATATATATTTGTGTCATTCTATGACTACTTCCAGAAAATTTCAACCGTCTGTTCGCTGTAGCGTTCACACAACATAAATATATAATAGAAATTAAAAAAGAATCAAACAGAATGCACGCACATGGAGTTAGTAGTTGAAAACAGAAATAAGAAACTCCAACCCAAATGAGAGGGAAACGCCGTACGATACGGGGGTACTGTATTATAAATATATAAATATTGTAACATGCTGAATGTAGAATGTGGTGTCACACACTCTCATGCGTGGGAAGCTTTTATTCTAAGCTGTTGAGAATCTCGATAACGTAAACCCGTTTTCAAGAAATGAGAGAGTTATAGAAAAGGAAAATTCTGATGTTGGAGCCATTCTTTCCTCTTTCCTCGGGCAACTTGTGCTTTTAGTTTATTTAAAATATTATATTACAACAGCATAATACAATGTGTATTATTTCCTTTCTTTAAAAAACATTAATATTCTTCTGCATTGTCAGATTGAAAATATTGTATTTTTTTTTTTGTTTTATACATTATATCTGGGATCATGTTTTTGCTTTCTAGAAAGATTGATTAATCTATTTCAATTCTCTTGCTTCGTTTGGTTTTCCTCAATTTTCTTTTCAAGTAAATGTGTTTTTACAGTCACTGCTGTAAGGTGGCTTTTCTGTATTGTATTATATTATATTATATTTTTTACATGGAATTGCGTAGTTTCAAATCCCAATAGCTTTGGGTATAAAATTTTTATATGCATAGATAACCTGACTAGAAATGATCCATTGCACTGTGTGATTCATTCATTCAGCCAAATAAGACAACTCGCTTATTGAAGAAGTTGTGGCAATGGAGTTAAATGGATTCAGCTCAATATGTTCAAGAATGCCTCAGCTGGATAGGCTGTTGCCCACTTCATCATTCTTGGGGATTAGAGTGAGCACTGCCACTAGGCAGCCTAGCGGCCCAGTATCGGGCGTTCAGTTAGGGAAATTTAACATCCCCAGTAAAACATGTGCCACAAGCAAGCGGTTCGTAGTTCATTCTATTCTCGCAGATGTTGCTAAAGATTATATGGTAATATTTCAGCCGTACGTTTGAGATTGGACACTTATATCACGAATCATTATCCATCTCTTTTTTCATGTTTCATAATTGATTGCTGCCTTACTTGCGTTATGGCCACGGTTTCTTGTTTAGTTATGAACATTCTATGCAGACTTTTCAGGCACCAGTATTTGAAAAACCAGAAGCAGACCCCAAGGCTGTTGCCTCCATCATATTAGGTGGTGGTGCTGGGACCCGACTTTTTCCACTTACTGGAAGAAGGGCTAAGCCAGCTGTAAGCTTACTGCGAAATATATATATTCAGAATTGAATTTTAATTCTCTTTTGACAATTTCCTGTTGTCTGTTACTCTTTGCATGATCTTTCAGGTGCCAATTGGGGGATGTTATAGACTAATTGATGTTCCAATGAGTAATTGCATCAACAGTGGAATTAAGAAAATTTACATCCTCACCCAGTTTAATTCTCAATCTCTCAACCGCCACATTTCTCGAACCTATAATTTGGGAGATGGTATGAACTTCGGTGACGGATTTGTTGAGGTAGGTTGAAACCAATAACTAAATAATGGAGGTGGAGGTGGTGGACAACAGCATAGACGCCTCTAAAATTCTCCATTTTTAAAGGGTTAGATACTGCCTATGCCTCTGATTCTGCTTCACTCTTCATGATAGGTATTAGCAGCTACTCAAAGGCAAGGTGAATCTGGAAAGAAGTGGTTTCAGGGTACGGCAGATGCTGTAAGACAGTTTATCTGGATGTTTGAGGTATGTGGAAGCTAATCCATGCCCTGTTTTCATTGTCTTCTACTCTGATAGAATTAATCTTTATTCGCTTATGTTAAATGCCAATGCGCAAAAGCATATGTGAAAATAGCTATTTGATCTGACATCTCCTCGTAGCTTATCCAGCCTGCGATATATGTCAGGATCTGACGTTATCAATGTGGATGACATTTTTTTCTTTTTTCTTTTTTTCCCTTAGGATGCTAAGCATAGAAATATTGAGAACATTCTCATATTGTCCGGTGATCATCTCTATCGAATGGATTACATGGACTTCGTGCAGGTGAAACCACAGTTGTTGACTTGGTTATTCTCTGTTACATTGTTCCCACTCGCATGGTTTTTTTTTTTTTTCATAACATGATCTCTGTCTGCAGCATCATATCAACTCAGGTGGTGATATCTCAGTTTCTTGTCTCCCGGTGGATGAAAGGTAATTATTTCTACAACATATTTAATCCAAACCGCTTATCTACCATGCAGCAACAGTCATAAACTCAATATAATCTCACTAAGAAATATAAACGGCTTGGTGCCTCAGATTTTGATGTTCATTTGACTGTCTTCTTCCCTGCAGTCGCGCCTCAGATTTTGGGCTGGTGAAGATTGATGAAACAGGAAGGATTAGACAATTTCTCGAAAAACCTAAGGGTGAAAGCTTGAGATCCATGGTTGTTGCCCTTTCCATTTTCCCTTGATTACCAATTAAAGGAATCTACAATTGAAGATGGAAACTAGCTCATATCTGTTTGAAACCATTTTGTTTTCACAGCAAGTCGATACAACTACTCTAGGACTATCAGCACAAGAAGCAAGGAATTTCCCATACATTGCATCAATGGGCATATATTTGTTTAAGACAGAGGTTCTATTGAAGATTCTTAGGTAATTTTATATTTCTATTGACCAGAGTTTTATGCTTATAATGAGAAACATGAGAAATGTTTCTTTCTTACTTGTCATCTTTTAACCTCCATAGGTGGCATTACCCGGAGGCCAACGATTTTGGATCAGAAGTCATTCCGATGGCTACTAAAGATTTTAATGTTCAGGTAGAATGATGAAGTAATAAGATAATCGGGGATTAAACGATGCTTTAAGAGTTTGTCAAGTCTAGAAGAAGTTCATGATACCTTTGTGGGCTCTCGCCAGTGGTTTGAGATTTCATCTTAACACTGTTTGATACGAGACTACACCTTAACTCTGTTACTGATAGAGGTTGCATTGAGCTCTCAATCTCTATATAATTCACTCAAAGACTATTGCTGTTTTTCCTTCCATGCCAGGCCTATTTGTTCAACGACTATTGGGAAGACATTGGGACTATAAAATCATTCTTTGATGCGAATTTGTCCCTGACAGACAAGGTAGTTTTTTTCTTCTGTTTTGCATTGTCTGCCAGAATTCTTTCCTCCTCAAAACAAGTTGCCAAACTAAATTTATTCTCTACTTTTGAAGCCTCCCAAGTTTCACTTCTACGATCCGCAGAAGCCAATTTTCACATCTCCTCGATTTCTACCACCTTCTAAAATAGAGGAGTGCCGGGTATAATTTCAAACTCAATGGCCATGCCAACAAGACGACATAGCTCTTCATGCTATGTTGAGACTGGTCAAGTAACTACTCTTTCTATTTTAGGTTCAAGATTCTATTATTTCACATGGGTGCTTTCTGAGGGAGTGCAGCGTGGAACATTCCATTGTAGGAATCCGCTCAAGACTTGAGTATGGTGTGGAGTTGAAGGTAACCTTTCCTCCTGGCCCAGTAATTTCAACCATAATTATTTAGTACGCACCTTAACTCGTCCTAAAGTTGAGATGCCCGATCTGCGTATTCCATTGAATCAAATAACTAGTTATTTTTATGGCTTTCATATATCTGCAATTATGTTCCCGAGTTGGCATCTGCATGCAGGATACTATGATGATGGGGGCTGACTATTACCAAACTGAAGCAGAGATCGCAGCTCTTTTGGCGGAGGGCAAAGTTCCAGTTGGCATTGGAAGAGATACCAAAATCAAGTGTGTCTCAAGATCCTTTCTTATTTTATTTTCAAATTTTGTTGGGTTTACACATATCGTTACATGTCCCCATCATGTAGGAATTGTATAATTGACAAGAACGCGAAAATCGGAAAGAATGTGATCATTGCGAACAAGGACGTAAGTGCTGCGATTATTAGCAGAGTGTAGTCCAAGAAGAAACAATTGAAAATAGTGATATTATTCTTTTTGATTAATCGCAGGGCGTGGAAGAGGCAGAGAGACCTTCGGAAGGATTCTATATTCGATCTGGAATTACGGTGGTGTTGAAAAATGTTACAATAAAGGATGGGACGATCATTTGAAGGATATGACTCAAGTATTCTACAAAGTACAGAGATGGCCAAATGGAGCGCACGTGTAAATATCAGAATATCAGATTCATGCTTAATTTGTGATGAAATGAGCTGCAAACATGGTTATGAAACTTTTCGCTTAAGAAACTGGAAATGAAATTTTCGTTGTTAAATTTCTCTCGCTATCGCTGGATTTTTCCGGTTGAATTTACACAACCTCTATTTGTTTGAGGGCATGAAGTAAATTAATCCTCACGCATCGATAATTACAAACATTTGTTCAGTATTCTTAACACTGAAAATTTCTCTCGTTATTTATGTTATTTTGTTTATGTCAAATGATATTTCTGTGCTACTTCTACTCGAAATAACCACAAGCGGCTAACTTGAAAGCTTATTCAGTTGCGTTATGTGATGGAGGATAACACAGCCAGCCTGCGAGATTGTTGATGAATAATATTAGCAGTCGCAGGGCTAATCTCCAATACCACTTCATATCCATCACCAAAAGCGGCCATTCCTTGTGTCATTAGTTGCCAAAATAACCCACCACCACATGAGCCCTTGCTTTTGGCACTATCGTATATGGCATCATAAACCATCTGAAAATAACTATTCCTTTTCTGCTCGCTATACCCTGGATACTTATAAGACTTTCCAAACTCCCCAATGAGGATTGGTTTCTTCAGAATTGAATCTGAGTCCTGGATATGAGCTTGGATCCATCTACTCACAAATTCAAGTTGAATTTCATCACTTGAGTTTCCTGGTGGCAACCTGGGACGAATACAAATGCGTACATATATAAATCAATTGAGTTTCAATTCTGATGAAACAAACACAAATACGAGAAAGAGCTTCTATTTTCTGAGAGAACGTTGTTATTATTGCATATTACCATTGCTCAAGATAGATATGAATGGTTGAGAAATCAACATCTGGGATCTGATTATTGGCAATGAAATCAGTACCAACGGGAGAGTCGTTGGGATTGTATTTTTGCCTTTGTAGTACTGATTCCCCATAGAAACCTTCCAAGCCTACTTCAAGCAGATGACGATTGTCGATGGACTTAACATGTGCTGCCATTTCTTTAATCCACTCCTGCATGTCAAACAAACAAATCCGAAAAATTTGAAATAAAATAAAATAAAATATATAATTTTGTTGGTCATTCACGCACAAGCATTCGGGAGGAAAGTGGACTGAATATTTCAGGAGCTGTGATTATACATTTCGTTTCAATAATTAACGTACGTAGAGATTTCAAACTAGCAAACAAGCCAATTAAAAGAGCACAAAGGAACACAAAGCGGCCCTCGTCGTCAGAAATGAAGAGTGTCCGTTTGCATGTCGCTATTTTCCAAGTCCAGTCCCCGCGGAAGCTCTTGTAATTATTATTATTTTTTTTGGGAAAAAAAAAAGGGACTGAGTGGAGCTAGCTATTGGCACCCCTCCAAACTCTTTATAAAACACCTTTTACTTGTATTTACAATTTGCAGTCTAAAATTGAATTAGACGATTCCTTTTGTATTGTTTTCAATTTTCATTCGCATTATGAAAACACATTTGTATTTTCATTTTTATTGGTACAGTGAAAATACGGTTGTTGGCTACTGACCTGTAGGTTGTCAAAATATATTGATCCGTCCAAAAATACGTCCAATTTTCATATCAATATTAAACATCAGAAAATAGATAAATAAACAAAAGATTAAAGAGAGAATCTAATAACGAAAGCGAGACACTGCAAACAAAGTTGAGGAAATTGTGAAGGAAACTTCTGAATATTACAACCACATTAATAAGTGCAGTTTGAAAGGAGAAAGAGAAGTTGAAATTAAGAAAAATGGCGGTTGCAGTAGTGTACCACCTTTTGTAGGAGGCTGCTGATCGGACGTGTGATTGATTGTGAAAATATTTTGCAGAGAATCTTATTTCACTGGGGCTGATGACAAGAGTTAATAGTGGAATTAAAAAGGGACAATTTTAGAAGCGATCAAAATTTTCATTTATTCCTGATGAGTGTATTTAGCTCGGGGACGATTTTATAAGAATTCTATAGGCCTATAGGAGTGCCAAAAGATTAATGTAATTTCAAATTGGGAATGTTTGATTAGTTGATAAAATTAGATGCCTCTTTGTATTTGCATGTATGTCGTGGTAAGTGCATTATCATTTTCGTATTTCTAACTGCTGGTCATTCAAGAGAAATAAGCATAAAGGGACTTTACATAAACTGTTCTATTATTATTACCTTTTTTTATTATTTTTTAACCCTGTGTGGCTATCTATATTGAGCACGCAACCAATGAAAATCACACCAGCATGCGCGGGGACGCGGTTGTTATGTGACCTGGTCAGTTGGTGACCTAATTAAAAACTAGTCATTGTTACGTGCCATGATGTACATGAAATATGAATTTAACCAACAAAAGATCAATCACACACTCATAATTTAGTTGTGTATGAGAGAGAGAGAGAGAGAGACAGAGACTGTTATTAATTAGAATGAATTAATTACCTGAAGTAGTGTCCCAGAGGGATCGGTTGGGCAGCGTGGTTCGTTGATGAGTTCCCATGCAAAAATGGTGGGATCATCCTTGTATGCCACGCCGGTTATCGAGTTGATTCTCGTCAGCACTGCCTACAGGCAGAGGCAGGATATCATATTATATATAACCCAAATAATTTTAGGGATCCCAAATTCCAAAAAAATCAAAATAATAATAATCATCATCATCATCATCATCAAAGGAAGCCTAGAAATGGGGAGACTAAGAGGGAATTAATCCATTTATTTAATGGATTAACAAGTGAAAAAAGGGACCTTGACATGATTCTTGTAGTATTGTTTGACAACAGCATTTGTATAGAACTCATCCTCATTCTTCAAAGACTGGCCACGCTCTCTTGCCCATTCAACATAACGTGGCCTTCCCCCATAATCCTTGAAGTTATTCACTAAGCTTAAGATCACATAAACCCCGTGTTTCCGTGCTTCTGTCACCACAAAGTCCAGGGCCTGAAATTTTCATTACCGACCAATAACCAAAGCACGCACCATTTAGTAACATATATTTAATTAATTAATTAACCAAATCCATCATAATATTATATGATCGATAAAACCATTCTTAGCTAATTATAAATTAAAGACCGGATGCACCTTGAACGCGTCCTCGTCGTATGAACCCGGAGAAATCTGAAGGGCTCTGTAACCGCCGTCGCTAAAAGCCCAAGTTCTAGCGATATTCATGCCATATTTGGTGGCTTGTTGAAATGCGGCTGTCACCTTCGCCTTCGTTGATGGGTCACCTGCAAAATACAACATCCAGTATGCATTGAAACCATTTAAGTAGAGACGCTTCCCGTTCACTGCAAAATGGTTCCCATTTGTTTGTGCAAATTCTTCATTAGGACTGGCTTTAGCCATGTAAACGCAATTATTCACGCAGATGATTACTAGGACAAACAAAAAGATGAAACAGTTGAACAATCTCGTGACTAGCATAGCTGGCTCAAACTTAATTACAGCCAATAAAGTTTCAGCAATAATTATAACATATGGTGTTATAAAGTTAAATGATGGTTGTTCGTGTGAGAGAAAGGGAGAGAGAGAAAAATGGGGATGAACGATGATGATGATGATGATGATGATGAAGATGAATTGCGTGCTCTGAAGGGTTTATATAGAGAATCTTTGGCTTCGGACGAAGCGAAGCTGAGTGGTTTCAGCTTCTTTTATTTTGTATTGATTGCGGGTGATAGTAACATGAACTCTCTAATTCAATGGGCTATAAATAAACTTGGTTATCATAGGCATATATATAGTTTAAGGAAAATGCTACTTTAATTAAACAAAAATTGAGTTATAAAATCTTGATAAAAAAGATGAAAAGCCTAAAATATAAACGTTGGTAAAAAGTAAATTATTTATAGTTACCTAGTATTTCAGTCCTTTAATGTTTAATTGTTAAGTTTATCGGATCGTGTCCAAGTCCAATAATTATACATAAATTGTACGTATGAATCAGATGAGTAGGAGTTATATTCATGTAACAGTGCATGGCATGAATTACAAGTGGCAATTTATTCTATCAATTACCTTCTTATGGTTTGATGCACAGAGCTCATCATCGATCATCGAGTCCTCGTGCTCTGATTATAATAGTAATCGTCAAATTTACTGAAAGCTTAATTTATCATTAATCAAGAGCAGATTTGATTTTTAATTGACCGATTAAATTTCTTTTCTTTTTAATTTGGCCAACCAGTGGAGCTGAATCAAGCTAAGCCACACACTATTCACCAGTGACAGTTAACCGAGCCACAGCCACTAGGCATGGATGATTCTGAATTACCTGATTATCATCACAAGCTGAAGTGACACATGGGCTGAGGATTTCATTTTGATTACACTTGCCATCTCCATCGCTGCATTGGAATTTCTTTGCGTATCCGCAAGAGCCAAAACCATCCTATATATGTGCAGATGCAGCAGCAGTCATTGCATTTGCATTATTCTTATGTGTCCCCTCGCCAATCATCACACACGAAACTTTTCATCTTTTGATTAGTGATAATGGCCAGCTAACCTATATATACCTCTATGCCATATCAAATCTTCAGAATTTATTTCTGACGACCATCATTATCATGCAAGTTGTTACTTTTGCGGTGACGTAATTGACGCCAAATGCTCTATTTAAGTAACCATTTCTGATGTTAGGCCAGATTAAGTCCTGTGACCGTGAGGCTTCCAATTCGAGCCACATACAACACATGGATCAAACAGAGCAGTGCAAGTTTCGGTGCCAGCACAACATGTGAGTTACGCTAAGTCGCCAACTCACAAAGATTAACTACATAATCAGCAGCGCTGGGAGACTTTGCTTCATGCATCCTTTCTGCTCACATGTGAATCTCGAGGCCCTGCCCTCGCCCTGTTAGCAATTTAGTGACTCTGAAAGTGAATGAGACTCCTGGTGCTGCTCCCTGGAAGTTCCTTGTAAAACCCCAACTCTCTGGACCGTACATTTTGCAATGTCAATGCTTAAGCCCTCAATCCAACCTGCCCCGGATGATACCATTATATTGATGGAAATTGTAACTAGACACAACCCGGTGAATGTAACAACAAATGGAGAGAGCAAAAGAGCCAAATCAATGAGCCCGATAAAAGTCTAAATTCATGCATAACCACCGTCAGTCAATTTACCTAACCATGAGACAAATCAATACCCAGATGAACAATTTTTAATATTTTATACTGTAGCAGGTTAACCTGCTGCCATATGAAGTACTGAAATTACATATATTAGGTACTTTACTTAGTTTTCCCTTATTAAGAGTTGTGAACATTTGTTTTTAAGGAAGCCAGTAAATACAATTCTCGGAACTGTGGGCATGAACTAATATCTAGGTTGGATTCTTCATCCGCAATTTCAGTAGCCACCTTCATCTACTGATAAAAACTGATTACTAATACTAGCATGCTGGAAACGATAAGATTACCTGGACCTGGATGTTTCGACCAATTGGCACGTACCTGTCAGCAAACTATTTGTAGTTGAAACAGATATTGCAGGATATCAAGATTTAAACATCTATAATAAGCAACTAATATAAGTATTTAATAAGATTATTACACTATATATATAACGCCAAGTTAGTGACTCATCAAATCCACAAACCAAATAAATTATTCTCAATAGCTGCTTGATTACCTTATGCAGAAGACATTAAAGTGGTCCCATATTTCAAATTGAAGTAGCCAATCTACTTTCTGAGCACATTGCTTCTTTTCATTGCAAAATCCAAGTTAATGGAGTTGGATTATCAGAGAAGATCTAGGCCTATAAGGCTGTATTATAACAAAAACTTACTATTAAAACAACAGAAAAAAGAAAATTTACCTAAAAGTTGTTACAGATCCGCGAACATTTATGTGAATTCACCCCTTCTTGTCAGTGGCTAGGACCCATGATTTTCATTTTCCAATACACAGAAAAGGACTTCCACCTATTTCCCCCAAGAAAAGTTTGGAAAATGGAATACAGCTGTTCAAAATGCTGTGGCAAAAATATGATTTTTGTTGTTAAAAGTAATTGCCATTCTTTCTAATTCTTGACAGATTTCTCAGATATTAAACCAAATGGGACACTAATATTGAAAAATCAACACGGGGCCTTGTCACTACCAATACAGATACCATGATCTAAAAGGTGAGATCAGAACCCCAAGCCTACCTCATGTTGATGGGGTACAAAAAGACAAAAGTGAAATGACAGAACAGCCAGGTATTCACACCTCAAACCTAGGAGCCACGTTTGACCTATTCAAGTACGATAACTTTATGAAACATAGTTCCCTTCTACAGAACAGGCAAGTAGGACGATGAAGACCTCGCCGGATGTCATTCGGAACTTCCACTTGCCTTCCTTGGTGATCAGTGTTTCTCACATTCAAGATCCTCACAACCATGGAACTTTGTCTGCATCGCTTATCGAGATGCACTTCTGACCAATAAGAATGCTGTTGGTGGCAATTTACAAACACGCCATCCCCATATCCGTTTTACACTCACCATACCTCCGTATGATATTTACTCATTGCAACAACGAGTACTCCCTCTCTCCCATGCATTTCTTAACCATCAGTAGATCAGGGCAGCGTAATGGATAAATAATTATCTAAAGAACAAACAAATCAAATCAAATAAACAGTTTTGACTGGAATATAAGGCATATATTTGACCAGAAAGAATGGTTACAACATATTACAAGGAGAATTCTACCAGTTTCTTTACAAGAAATGTAGCTAGAATTAGTAGTAAAACAATGGTGAATTACACAACTCATTAGCTTGACATGTTAACTTACAGAAGTGGGTATCAGACAAATTTCCTCTAAGATGCTGGAGGCTGAATCTGCTTTAACTGTTGTGCTACTTGCCTCATAGAAGGTCTGGACGAAAGAGATTCACCAGTACACATAATTGCCAAATTGAGCATCTCAATCAAATCATCATGGGGTCCACAATCCCATAACCCAGCTGTAAAGAACTCAGAGGGTCGCCCCTGCAGAAGTAACATACTTGCCCAAGCCACAATGTTGAAACCATTTCCAAAGGAAGAGAAAGAGGGATCCAAAGCCTTCTTGTCAGATATTAATTCAAGAAGGACAACACCAAAACTATACACATCTGCCTTATCAGAAACACGGCACGTCATTGCATATTCAGGAGCAACGTATCCAAAAGTTCCTGCTACATCAGTAGTAGCATGTGTCTCTGAAGTACCCAAAAGCCTTGCAAGGCCAAAATCAGATAGATATGCATTTAAGTTATTATCCAATAATATGTTGCTCGGTTTGATATCACGGTGCAATACCCTTGGTACACACTCGTCATGCAAGTAAGCTAGGGCACGTGCAACATCTAGGGCAATCTTGTGCAGCATACTCCATTCCACAGTCCTCCTTGGTCTGTCCTGAATGAATTTTTCCAGATTGCCACCAGGCAAGTAGTTGTAGATTAAGAACATTTCTGCCTCACTGACATGGTAGCCAATCAATGTTACAAGGTTAGGATGCTGCACTCTCCCAAGAGTTCTTATCTCAGCAGCAAACTGTTGAACACCTTGAAACCGCCCAATGGAAAGCCGCTTTACAGCCACAACAACTCCAGGAATGATTTCAGCCTTGTACGTAGCTCCAAAACCTCCACTTCCAATGCAGTTTTGAACATTGAAACCAGCAGTAGCTCTAATAACATTTTCATACGTCAGCTGCACACCAATGTTGTTGCAAATTACAACCTCTTTCCTAACTAAACCAGGATCAGCTATAGAATTGCAAGAAAATTTCTTCATGCATATAAGCAAAAGCACCAAGGATATCAGGACAGAAAGAATGACCGTGGCTGATGTAATGGAGGCAATTTCTATTGGATTGAGCCCATTGCTGTTTCCTGGTATGCTTCCAGAAGGGGAATAAGCTTCTTGTTGGGAAACATTACCAGAATGCTGCCGCTCCCATTCAGAGGATGATGGATCAGTATGGCATGGTTGAAGATTAGGATTTCCTTGAACATTTTCACATTTAATTGAAGAGTTCCAAGGGACAGATCCAGATAAGTTGTTGAAAGACACATCAAATATCGAGAGCGAAGATCTGGTACCAAAGCCGGAGGGTATCCTTCCAGTGAGATTGTTATGATCTAACCTCAAAACATTCAGATGCTCAAGTTTGGAAAATTCAGAAGGTATCTCTCCTGAGAGAGAATTTGCAGAAAGTTCTAAAACCTCCAATGAAGCCAGTTGATTTAACTCCCAAGGTATTGTACCCGTAAAGTTATTGTGGGACAGAGAAAGGAATTTCAAGTCCACCATCTTGTTAATATAGGATGGTAAGGGGCCTTGCAAATGGTTTCTGCTGAGATTGAGGTTACGTAGGGAATCAAAGTTAGTGAAACTCTGTGGAATTAAACCAACAAATTCATTGCCTGCCATGCTCAGAAATTTCATGCATTTACAATGTCTACCCATATCCGAAGGAACTTCACCAATAAGTTTGTTGTTTCCAATATCAAAAATTAGCCCATCCAAACTGAGGCACAGATCAAACGGATATGTTGAAAGATTGCCATTGAGACTGTTCCCAGACAACCAAAAACCATAGTAAGGCCTACCAGATAAACTATCCGAATCAATTAGAAACGGTGGAACTGGACCAGTGAAGAGATTGTTGCTAAAATCATGTAATATAAACAAACCATTGGAAGGAGAAGAAAGAGGAGCACATCTGGTTAGCGCATTTTCATAGAAGAAAGCTGTGTAAAAAACAATCAAATCAGCATGTGACATTGACCAACTTACAGACATCTGAGAGCATTCACTGTGAGAAATTCTAGGAATATCTCCAGATAAAAGATTTTGGCTAACATTAAATACAGCCATGCACCGCACAGAAACTTCTTCAGGAAGCAACCCAGTCAAGTTGTTTGAGCTCAAATCAAGAAAGTATAAGCTCTTACAGTTTCCAAGGGAGGTGGGTATTTGTCCTGTGAAGAAATTGTGCGCTAAATTCAGCATCTCCAATTTAGAACATAACTCCCAGTTTTGAGGAAAAATGCCCTCCAAATTCAAGTTCGGTGCCCAAAATACACGAAGATTTGGAAGTCTAGTAATACTATCAGGCAATCCACCATCAAAAAAGTTATAATCCTCCCCTCCATCAACCACCGGCTGAATTGGCAAGCCACCATGTTCTCTTGAAAACAGAGGGCCATACTCATTTTTCAGCACCAGAACTTTTAACTGCTTACAGTTGCCCAACTCTGATGGTACAATACCACTCAAAAAATTCCGGGACAAATCAAGAACTTCAAGATTCACAAGTTGACCAAAACTCCAAGGAATATCATCTTGCAACATATTCGAAGACAAAAGTAAAGACCGAAGCTCAGTGCAATTCCCCAAACTTGGAGGAATCGAACCAGTAAGTAAGTTCCCATCCAAATGAATATGCTCAAGATTCGCACAATTGTGACCAAATTCCTCAAGAACTGAACCACTTAACAAATTAAAAGAAAGCGAAGCAACTTGCAATCCCGGAGACTGTCCAAAAAAGGCTGGGATTGTTCCGTTAAATTTATTCCCAGATAAATTAATAAGCCGTAGTGAAGAACAATTTTGGAGAGTGGGTGGAATAGGTCCATGAAAAGAATTAAAACTCAAATCAAGAACCTCCAAAAGGGAAAGTTGGCCAATCTCCAGCGGCAACTCTCCGGAAAACCCATTGAAGGCAAGCGACAAAACCCTAAGTTGAGTAAGATCAGCGATTGCACGTGGCAAGTTTCCACTTAATTTATCTGATGAATCATTGTTGATATCTCCGTGGCCACGCTGATGCAACTGCAAGCAAGGAAAGTGTAAAGAAAAGTTGCCTCCGGGTCCAGCCGCTGGCGGGAGAGAGTGCAGAGAGCATGAGGTACGGCTGAGATTAGAGGAGAGGTTAAGAGATGTAACGCGACCAGAAAGTGGGTCACAAGTGACACCGTGCCACGAGCATGAGTCTTTGTCTTTAGGGTTCCAATTAGAAGTTAATCCTAATGGGTCTTCAGTAATAGCAGATTTGAGCTGGACCAGTGCATTCTTATCTTCAACAAGACCATCAGCAGAAGCCACGGCCAGCAAACTGCAGATAATTTGGAGACCAACAAGAAAACACAGTAATTTATTAAGTAGGAGAAAGTGAAGTTGATAATGATGACTATATATTTGTAATATTCTTGGCATTTTTGAGAATTTCAGTGGGTACCAAGGGAAGAAAAAGAAGAAGGCTAAGCTTAGAAAAGAGCCAAGAAGCTATGAGAAGAAGGCTAAGCTTAGAAAAGAAGCAAGAAGCTATGAAGTAGTAACATGGAGGAGGGGAAGAAACAGAGAAAGTTTTGCAGAAGTTAAGGAGTGTGGAATTTCAAGAGAGTGTAAAGAGCGTCAGTGAACCGGTCAAGAATACAAGACAGACTCTGCGGTTGTTATTGGTTTCTGTAGACAACTAGTAGACAGAAGAGTTATGTTGTTACAAAGTAAAGTAGAGCTGTTTTGACATGGAACTGCTTTTTCTGTCTCTGCCAATTAAAGAGTCTTCTAAATGGTTTTGTCACATTTAAAGATTTTCTTTCAGACATTCTCCTAAATCCTCTACTTCTAATCTGGATTTTATTAACCATAACGCACGTATCCATTCAGTAATTTAACACAACACTCGTAAAATTAAAAAAATATATATATTCTTCTGATATCCAAGGGGAAGGCTACAGTGCGGGCAATCTCACTGTATTTAACTTTTGATTATCGACTAACAAAGAGGCCAATCAAAATTAGCGAGTAGCGGAGGGGGGCCGAATCGAACAAAAGGGCGCAATCGATTTCTACAGGCATCGGGCAGTGATATTTTGATTCTTTAACTTATCTTATTAACCACTTTTAAAAAAAATAAATAAATATTTAAAATACTCATTAAAATAATTTAAATTTTTAAAATTTTAATGTTCTTTTTCTCTCTTTCTAATCCTCCACTACTTTTCTTCATTCTCTCCCTTGCCAACACTCATCATAACAATAAAATTTTAGATTAAAAATGAATGATTAGCACACTTCCTTCAAGATTTCTAATAACTTCTCCTTCCTCTTCTATTTTTTCGTAGTCTGTAATGATTTCATTTTATATCTTGGTGAATAATTGCTTTTAGACATTACGTGGACATAAATAATTCCAACAAAAAAATAATAATTTCAGCACGTGAAATTTTTTGGAAGAACTTATGGGTATAATCACATAAAAAGATGAGACTATATATATATGTATATTCAATTAAGGATACTTTTAGAAATAAGTAGAGACAAGGGAGAAGTGGGACTGTTGAGATGAATTGATCAGCGCTGCTATTTCTCCCGACTTGCCCCGCGAATTGAAACTCACCGTTTCATTTAAAATGAAAACGCACCGTTTTCATTTAAACAAAAACTCACGTTTGAATTAACAATCATTATTTCAAATCAGTTATTTCAGCCATTCGCGAGATTATGATTCAAACTGAACCAGCTCAAGATTTAATTCAGAACGAACCAGCTCAAGATTCAAGCAAGGAGCCAATAAGTTACCTCATGCTAAAGCCCACGTACAAATTGAAACGAACTAGCTCAAGATTCTGTACTTAGGGTTTTGTAACTAGAGTGCTATGGAAGGAGAAAGCATCGAACTGGAGTGCTGTGGTTGAAAGAAATCGAAGGACAAAGCGACAAAGCAACAAAGCATATGATCACACTCGTGTGCTTGAAACGGATTGGAGGAGAATGCGTTGTGCGCTTGAAAAGGATTGAACGAAAACGACGTCGTGTGCTTGAAACGGATTGAAGAATGAAGGAGAACAACATCGTTTAGGCTGAAACAGTTTGCTCAACATAGCCTTGGCATTGAACTTAGAAAATTTTCAGATTAGGACAAAACGACGCCGTTTATGGTACTTTCGGAGTATGACCTGGGGGAAATAGCCTCTTCCTAAATTGATTGTTGGAATATCATTATTCTGTTTATTTTTAAATGAGCGCTGATGATTACACGGCTCAAACCCCGAGTCATATCCCGATATTAATGCAAACGATGTCATTTCATTTTTTTTTTTTTTGTTTTAATCGACATCAAAACGTCGTCGTTTGCCATGCTTCTCACCTCTGCATCAGCAATGGATAAACAAAAGGATAGTAAAACATTCATTTTATTTCATACAAATAATGGAAACTGAAATCGATTCCGCATTCATTAAAGGATACCAATTTCGTGCAATACATCCTCAAACATATCAAATTTTACAACTTGAGAGGAAAATCTACTTTAAGAATATAGAAGAAGTTCCCACAAGCCTTCCCAAATAATTACTCTTTAAGATAAAGAACTTGGTAGTACCCTGCCTGGAAGATAATGCCTAGTTAACAATCAAAGATATAAGGACAACCGAATTAAATGGAATTGAAATTAACCCAAGAACCATCAACTAATTGGAATCTTGCATCGATTGAATTCTTCGAGTACTTCCCGGTCCCTTAAGCCAACAAGAAATTGGGCTAAGCCTTCAATAAATAAAGCTGCTTGAATGAACACTCACAGCACTAACAATTTCAGCAATTACACTCTTTCTCAACCTATTATCATCCATAAACACACTCACTATGTCACTCATCTCTTCTTTCATTGCCTCCCCAACAACCCCTACGAGTCCCTCATCACTTTATCCCTCAAAAGCCACCCAATCCTCTGCTATCCTTCCCACAAAACCACTTTGCACCTTCTTGATTCTCCCAATCAAAGCCAGCACCATCAACCTCAACCCACATTCAATTTGCTCAATCTCTGATATCAAATTCTTGGACACATTCCTCCACGCCATGAACACTTGCCACTGCCTATTATCAAAAAATTTATCACCATCATCTTCTTCTTCTTCTTCACTTTCTTCATCAAGAAATGATCTAACCAGGTTGGTGAAGACATAAAGGTGGAGATCGCCAAGAAAGAGGAATGGGATTTCACGATTGTTAGACCAAGACGGGAAGAGAAGCTCGGGTGGGTTTTCTTAGGTGGCCTCATTGTCTAATGCGTTGTAATAGGAAGTAAAATGGCTGAGGAGGAGGTCAACGTGAGAGTAGAGGAGAATTTGCCAAGAAGATGAAGAAAGAGAATTGTGAATGAGAGGGAGAAGGGTTTTTTTGCACAGTGTTTCTTCTTAAACAGTCAAAGAAAAAGAGACAGGACAGAGGAATTAGGGAAACGATGAAAGATAGGAGAAAAATTAAGCAAGCAAAACACGTCGTTTTTAGCTTTAATTGTGAAACGATGCATCGTGCGTTTTTGGGATTTGACCCGGGAAAACTATTATTTTCCTTTTTTAAATCTGGCCCAATCCATTACATTTAAAACCACTCACCTGTCAGATTTGGCGCAAATTTTGAAATTCGAAACTTTTCAAATTAAAAACGGTTTTAGAGTTTTGAAAACAAAAAGGACATACTGCGTAGTGCACAAGTTGGTTTCTCCGGCAGCCACATTCGAGCAAATTCAACTCGAGGTTAGCATTCAGTAGCGATAATTTCTAGGTCAAATCTGATACTCTCCTTCCAATTATATCTTCAATTTTTCACTTCTTCCGTTTGTGCTCTGAAGATCATGCTTACTGTTAGAAATTTTCAAATGATAATTTGCTCGGAATTGAAATCTGAACACACATGCTGTTGAAATGTGATATTTCACCCTATTTACTTATTTGTTCCATTCGACTAATTAATTTGATCAATCACGTCGCGGTTTTAATTAATTCTATCTCGATTTGCGTGCACTTTGGTCTTGATTGCAATTTTTTGTTCTCTCTTAAAGTGATTGCTGGTACGATCACAATAGTTGAACAACATTGTTCATAACCTAGGGTATAGATGCTAAACAGAAGAAGAGTAGTTCAGATCGAGAACTGATAAGTTTCTGTTCCTTTTTAGTTTAACGGAGATTTAATTCCGTTTGTTACAACCGTGGTGGTGATTATGACGGAGTATTTCTATGTTTGATTTTAAGATGTTTTGGTTTCTCCATTGTTAGCCGTCAATTGGAAGCTCTCATTTGTCATTGTCTGGCAGATTTTACCAACTACGAGTGAAATGGAGAGCCCAGATATGAGAAAACGAATTAAACCAACTGTACGTCAGTTTGTGTTTAATCCTTTGCTCTGCTAAAGCTTCTCTACCAATTTTGGAAGTTGTTTTTGTTTGTTTTCTAATTTCTTTGGTATTTTAGATGGAAGAGAAGGATGGGGATGTGGGAGATGGAATGGGTTTGGAGATTGTACAAAAGCAAGAAAATGACGACAGCATTGTTGCATCAGAAGAGATGGAACTTAACATTGCTAGCATCCTTGAAAAGATTGAAAACTTCACACAGATGGTACATATCTCAACTTAATTTTCATAAAATATTATCAGTTTGTATTGAAAAATATGAAGATGTGCAAAGAATCATTTTCTGGTCTTCTGTATAAATTTCTGAGATAAGTACAAAATTGTTACAGATTTAAATGGTTTCTTCATATACATTTAATGGATATGCTGCTTTTGCCTCAAATCAAGTCCTTACACACTTCATAATTCTTGATAGATATCTGAGCTGCTGGAATCAGGGAAGACAATGTTTAAGGAACTGAGTAATGAATTTGAGGACCGGTTGTTCACGTAAGTGATGAATTCAGTACACAACATTTTACATCTTTATAGCTAAAGTTACTTACTTCAACATATTGAAATTTATGTTTGCAGGATACATAAGGAGCAAATAGATAAATGGCAGGAAGAGATTAAAGAACTGCGGTTGCTTGATGCCTCAAATGAGGAGGCTAGTGCCATCCTGCATAATGCCCGTTTTCTACTTCAGAACCCTCCTATTGACACTTGAGGTGAATCTCAAACTCTTTTATCTACGGCAAAAATAATTTTGGTCAACAAGACGAATATGACATGATATGAAAAACTTCTGTTGCATTAGGAATTTTCTTAGTACACCCAAGAATCAGGTCATGAAAAATAACCAAAGCAGCCAAATATTGCGCTCCACCATCTTTGAGCTCAATGTCTTAAATAGTAGATGTTTCATTGGCTTGTAAAGGGCTTGCTCAATGAGCAAATTTTTAAATAAGCGTGTCAGGGATAAAATAAGAGGGCAAAGCTGTTTTACTGGTTCCCTAGGGTAGCCTTGTTTGTGCAATCTAGCATTAGTATTGAATATGAATAACATCAATTAGTTCCCAACTTATGAATTTTACGATTGCCGCAATCTAACTTTGAGGCGAAAATGGCAAATGCAGGACTTCCTAGTATGCGCATGAAGGTCCAATATTTTCACCATCTTAGTTTCATGCGGACAAGAGACCTGCCTAATAATTTCAAGCTTAAAGGAGACTCGCATGTTTGTAGATACATTGAGGGCTTGAGAGTATTATGAGCAATTAAGTAACATAGAGACCTAGATTAAAGTTTTAAGCAGCATGTAAATGAGAAATGCAGCCTGACTAGGTGTTAATGCTTCTGATTTTTCTACTATTTTAACGTTTTATTATTAGCAGCACCCAATAACTTTCGGTACTTAGCCGAAGGGAAATGGCTATGCTACTTTGGAACAAGCTTACTTTATCTGCCTGCATTATTTGAGTGTGGATCAAACATTGACCGTAGGTGGAATTTCGCAAACCCGTTTTTATTTTTTCTCGTTGTGATGAAAGTTACACATTGAGAAGAAAGAGCTTAGAGTTCCCCGTGATAAGTGTAAGCATTAACATTCTGATAACAATAAAATTCCATTATGGGCCAATAGCTCTAAAATTTTGATAACAATAAAATTCCATTGGCCGAAAGAATTTTTTTTTTAATTTTAAAATATTCAACAACCGTCCGTTCGCAATTGAGTTCAACAATGTGATCCCATGTGTGAATCGTTGGTTGGCTGTGAGTAAGTCTACGGGCGATGGTATCACCCATGTGCCATGTGCAATGAAAATTGAAATTCCCATAAAACATGGCATAACACAAGGCACTCTTCTTTTGACAAAAGTACAATCATACACAAATCAAATCTGACTTGCATTATCCTTATTCGCTTATTATTAAATATTCCTTTTTGTAATAATTTACCCTCTCATTTCTTGATAATCAAGCCACGGTAGTTGCATATGAAATGCAATCGCATGTTATTTCAACTACTATACTAAACAAAGCTTTTAAATAAAAATATTTATTATTTTATTGCGTTGACTTAGATTTCAGTTGTTGAATCTTCTCTTCAATTGATGACGAGCGTTTGTTTAACTTATCTATCAATAGACAATAATTTACTGTAAAGTTGGCCATTACGGCGTACTATAACGTACCACGGATCATTCGATGACGTACTACAACGCTGCAACGGCAAGTAAAATTATGATTACAGTGTTGACAGGAGTTTACAAAAGACTCCCAGCGGCCAGGCTGTCTAAATTCCAAGAATTTCAACCGAAACAGGAGCGAAAGGGCTTTTAAGTGAAATGTCATCTCTACCCTCCACTCGTATGACTCAGTATTTGACGGCACCGGCTCATGTCGCGGTTATGTCAACTGGTGCATGCATGTATCATTTATTTCTCCATGTTCCCCCTCTTTTTGCCCATTAAAAATATCAATATATTACGTAAAAGATTTAGTGTATAAATTATTGGATGCGCGCGGTAAAAAATTCTAATTTAGAGATACCGCAGTAATATATAAATGCTTTACGGCAATTTACTGTTGTTTTGTTTCATTTTGGTTCAAAACAGGTATTAGTTATGTGTACATGCATGTAATTAACCTTGATTATTAATCAAGGATCTAAATGGCATATCGTTTCATCTATTTTCCGGTGCATGGATGTGAAGGGAAATTCATGTGCATTTATTGTGTGAAAGAGGAAAGTCCACCCACGGAATTAACATTCGGTGATTGAGCGTACTTGAAAAATGACGAGTCGTCTTACGTAATTTTATGAATGCAGTGAATCATTAATTAGAATAACGGGTACAACCATTACTTGTCATTTGAGGAATATGGAATGCTTTCAGCAGTCAACTTATCATTCACATTCAATTTTGGTTATCATCATGGCATTGCAAAGCCAATGCATTAATTAATGATGATATTATTATTAGGAAAATTTATCACTATTATTATAAGACCTGCCCGTACCGTGGCAATGATTATAAATAGCCGCATTTGTCCTCCGTATTCATCGTCAAAATTAAATCAGATATCTGATTGATTAATTTGTTTTAGAAGGGGGAGAAAAGACGAGATAAGAGATGGAAGGTTCCTTTGCATTCAGTTTTGTTACGCTGACCCTAATGTTACTCTCCATTAAAATTAATGCAGCTTCTGCTGCTTGGATGCAAGCCCATGCAACTTTCTACGGTGGAAGTGATGCTTCAGGAACAATGGGTATGTTTCCTATTTATATATATAATGGCAAGAGTAAATAATATGTCATATAATTCATTATTCTTTTACTTTCAACTTTATGCTAATGATTTTGAAAAATTTGGCTCTCAGGTGGTGCTTGTGGATATGGAAACCTGTACACAGATGGTTACGGCACAAAAACTGCAGCACTGAGCACAGTTTTGTTCAATGATGGAAAGTCATGCGGTGGGTGCTATCAGATCGTTTGCGACGGGAGGAAGGTGCCGCAATGGTGCCGCCGGGGAACATCCATTACCATTACAGCTACAAACTTCTGCCCGCCAAACTATGCTCTGCCCAACGACAACGGTGGTTGGTGCAACCCTCCACGGGCGCACTTCGACATGTCTCAGCCTGCATTTGAGTCCATTGCCATTTACAGAGCCGGAATTGTACCCGTACTCTACAGAAAGTATGTTCATTCTTCATTTGAAAAAAAAAAAAAATTCACTTCTGTTTCTTCTTTGGTGGGTGACTTCGGTATATGTACTAAGATTTCTTGTCGTCCCCCAGGGTTGGATGCACGAGAGTTGGAGGCCTGAGATTCACAATAAATGGAAGGGACTACTTTGAGCTTGTGCTTATTTCAAATGTCGGTGGAGCTGGAGAGGTTTCTAATGTGTGGATCAAGGGATCCAAAATGAGCAAATGGCAAGTGATGTCGAGGAACTGGGGAGCCAATTGGCAGAGTTTGACCTATCTCAATGGTCAGAGTCTGTCCTTTAGAGTCCAGACTAGTAATGGAAGGACCCGCACGGCCTATAACGTTGTACCTTCCAACTGGAGATTCGGCCAATCTTTCAAAAGCAATGTTCAATTCTAAAATCGAACGTGTCAAAACTCTTCCACTTTGAGGACTTGTGAACTTCTCTTTTTCCTGTGTTTTCTTTTGTGTGTAGTTTCTGAACCCGCTGTATTTGAAAATGCGAGTGTTACGTAGGTTGTGGCTTAGCATTTCGCAATGAAGCCCACCAAGAAGTGTTATGGTGCTTATGAATATGTAATTTAATTGCAGTTTCATCATGGAATAACAAATTGTTGTAACCCCACACCACTATTTTTTTTTTTTAATTGTTTCGCAAGAGAAAAGAGATCTAGAAGAAAATTGTTAATTGGATCAAAATAACAAATAAATCCCGTGACTTTGCTCTATCTTCAACCCATGCCAAAAGATTAAATTATAGGAAATCATATTAGGTTTCTCACTAAAACTGGAAATGCTGATTCAAACCCGGAATAAACCAAAAGATTCCACCACCTGCAGCCATTCAAGACCCCAAAACAGATTAAGACAGAATTTAACCACAACAAAAATTTGTCTTTGAGATTATTCAGCCATGTGGGCATCCAAAATCACTTTAAGAATTTACAGTCACTACAACAAAAAAAATATTAATCCTTCAACAGATTTGCAGCAGCAATCCTTTCATATTGCTAACTCAAAACATTCAGGAGGCGCAAGGAATCAGATCAGGCAGAAGAATATGATATCATAGGACAGAAGCTTCGCATCAAAAGCTTTGCCTGTTCTCATATTAACCTGGATGGAGACTTAGTACAAGGTTCCATGTTATCTTCGCATCACCCGGTGTCGTTCTCGTTTGCGGAAGCGTTCTAACATGAATTCATCAGTTGCAGCTTGCCTACTTCCGGGTGCATCAGTGCTATTATCAGTTGGTCTGGATCCAGCACCATCATTCTGTGAAACTCTGTCCTTGTACAGCTCAGGATGTTCTGCAGGTTTTTCATATAAGACAAGTAAGAAGCAACAGGTTCAGAAGAAAACAATATCCTGAAGGACACCACATAAATAACTAAGCAACAGAAGAATTTCATGTTAAAGACAAGGAATTCATATCAGATGACTATAATTTATCTTCATAATCAGTATTTGTGTAACCTGGACCCTAGAGGTAAAATTAATAAGTCAATCTACACTAGCCATATCATCAGAAGTTGGAAATAGCTGTAAGTCACCTCTTCTAAGTTTCTCAGCATAGTCCCTGCCACGTTGGAAATAATCTGCACTGTAACTTGAGGGGATGCTAAAATCTGATTTTGCTCTACCCATGAGTCTCTTTTCTTGTAGAAGCTTTTTGGCAGCTTCAGTTTCCTCAATATTCTTCAACTTGTATCTGCAACCAGGGAAGCATTTAACTGTCAGTCCAGGCATTTATTTACAAAGTCTCAGGCCCATAATTCATTTTATCTGGCAATGAGATCCAAAGCATAATGTCCTAACACCATTGAAGTGACCCAAAGCTAGCCAGTCAAAACACAGCCTTGAGGCCAAATGTTCCTCTGTTGAAGGAAATTTACAACTCTCAAATACAGTAGTAAAATACAAATTCTCCTAGGAAAAAGAGAGGCAGAACCCAACATACTCAATTGGGAGCTGAACCTCAGCGATCCCTGTTGTCCACTGTGTGGAGCTTTCCTCTGAGTTTCTTTTCTTCACCTGGTAAAAACAAGAAGTATGAAATTTAAGGCACAAGAATAATATTCCTGCATGTAGAACTGAAACAGAACAGTGTAGAACTACCAACACAATTTCTCATAAAGAATGCAAAGAACAAGAAAATTAGAATTTACACTTTTGTTTAAATGACTAAATAAAGCACATGGAATCCAAACAGCCATAACCAGTAAGCATAAGTAAAGCATATATGAATGGAGACTACAAGTGGACTTGCTTTGAAATTGCAGACATATGCGTGCATAGAAAAATCCCAGTCACCTTAAGATGCTCCGGAATTTTGTACAATTCATCTTCAGCATGCTTTAAATCATTCTCAACTTGGTCGTTCACGTCAATATTCTTTCCTCTTTTCTTGGCCAATTCTTGCTCAATGTATTTCAACCTGCAAACAAAGGAATAAGAAGGTCAACAAAAAAGTTTTGAACATGAAAATACTGGCAACAGTGAAAAAGTTGATGTGCCTTAGCGCATGCATTATCAAGAGAAATTAAATTACATGTTTGGATCTTCAACCATAACAGCAGTTTCCTGAGCGAAGGTATCTTGAAGGACCAATTCGTCTTTCTCCCCATCTCCCTCGTTCTTTTCACTAACTTTAGTTAAACCGCCGCCGCCAGCGGCTGCTGCACCTTGTAGTGCACTTGGTATTGCAGGTATTCCTGATTTTCTTTCTCTTTGTTTTTGAAGAAACTTTATTTCTTCCAACACTAACCTGACAATTATTATTATTATTGTTATTAAAAGGGAAACATTACTGCTATGTTCAACTACCAGAAACCCTAATTAAGCAATTTTGAAAATAACGACCGGAAATCACCTCCTTTCTTCTTCGTCATCTGATAACTTGTTCGCGGTTTCCTCCTCTTCTTCGTAACTCCTCTTTCTGAAATTCTTCTTCTTCTCCTTCTTCTGCTGCATCGGATTTTCCATTAATTTCCCTATTAATTCTAGAATCTGGAAATACAAAATCTATATCGTAACACCATAAACGCGCCGTTTTCAATTGAGTGAGGAGTTTTGACGCCCTTCAAAATTCCTATTAAAACCATTCTTTAATTGAATTTACATGAATAACTTATTTTTCATTTTGAAGAAATGTTTAATTAAACACTTGAATAAATTATTTTAAAAAATAATTTCTTATACCCGCCTCATTTCAATTTATATTTATATTGTAAATTTTAATTAAATTTTAAAAAATTAAGAATAAAAAAATATAATAAACAAAAAAATTAAAATGTACAATTAAAATATTTAGATAAAATTCTATGAGAAAATAATTAATTTTAATATATAAAATAAGTATTTTAAACAATGAGTTATAAGGATCTTCAAAAAGTGTTAAAAGCCTCCCTCTTTTCCATTAGAACAGAAAAGTATATCTCAGCCCAAACTCCCTTGATAAAACCTATTTAGCCCAAACCAATGACGCCTAACACTCATGACTTATTTGATTAATGCCTAAAACCCATTACAATTCCTGTTCTAGAGGGGTTACCAATTTTAGGATTTTCTTTGCTGTTTAATTTCAATTTTATTTTAATTTCAGTTTGTATCTTTTTTGTAGATTAATTATTGTATAGTTCATCGATCTAATTTAACCACAAGTCTTGTTAAACTAATTTTTTCTAAGTATAATCATTCAGAAAATAATTTTTCTAACTAATTAATACAATTCATAATTAGTATAAATAAGTATTTTAGTGGAATACGCAATCTTAATTTGTTATTGATTATTTTCTTTAAAGTTAATTCCATAAGTCAATCTCATTGATCATTCAATCAATGAGATTCTAACGTACTAAATTTGAGATATCTTCTACGATCAAGAAGAATTTAGTTTAGTTTTATTTCTTTGTTACATGTACTATCATAATTAATAGAGTGTTAGAGACATTACATTTGTATCTACCAAAAATTTTATAGTACATCAGAGGTTCTATAAATATGACGTGGAATTACTAACTAATAGTATATAAACACAAGGTGGGAGAAGTCAAAAAAAAAATGAAAGGAAAAAAGTTTTGCTATGATTGGCTGTCATTTTTAAAAATAGTGAAGAAGAAGAAGTTTTTTTCCTAATAATAAAGATTATTTTAGTTGATTATTATTACTACTAGTAATAGGGTGATTTATGATAATAATAAAGAAGATTATTTTTAAAATGCGAGTGCTACTATTGTCTAAAGGAGTTGGCTAAGTTACAATTCACGTAACTTTCGCTAAATACAGCAACAGTAACAAGTCTATTGCTGTTGTATATGACATAAGTTACGCGAACCGTAACTTAGTCAAATCTTTACCTAAATTGTATTATGTCATATAATTTTTGATTTGCCAGTTGTTTAGTGGCATTATGAAATAAAATTTAGTTTTAATAAGAATTGTTGTACGTTTATTTTCATTTTTTTTACTTTTTTTTTTCAACATGGAATGATCTCATTCCATTTCAAGGGTGGTACTATTCCCTGCTTAATAAATAGCAGAAGCAAAATATAAAATGTAAAAATTAAGCCTCAATAACAAAGTTTTAATTTATGTTAAGTTTGTTTACTCATCTTTTAGAAACGTTCGCTTTTAGATGCAGAAATTAAAATTACACGGGAGTTGCTGCACGTAACAAAGAGCTGTCCCCCTATTGATAAAAGCCACCTTTATTTATTCTCGCGTATTTATTATTTTAGATTCAGAAATGAATGCTTCTAAGCCAAGCTCTAAATCGAGGATTTGTATTTTCTGTCTAATTTGATGTGAATTTGGATTATAGACATAAAAATTATTCTTGGACTAGGTAATTTATAAACACGATCCAAAATCACATCAGGTCTTTGTTTGGTTCCCGTTTTGCTTCAAAGACCGCAAACATTTCTTTCACCCCTATGCATTATGACATAGAATAATAAGAAAACCGAGCCACAACTACTCTTAATGACTCAGCAATTTGCAGCTTGAGCTTAAATAGTTTCATGATTTCTTAAATGTGCATCAGGTCATCTTTTATGATTATTGTTACCAAGAATTGCTCTTGGAGGTTAATTTCATTACAAATGGGCAGCATGAAAACAATCGGAACCATTCATTCGCAATAATGCCCAATATGCCACCTATTTTAAAACTTTATTCTTCATTAAATCATGATTGTGTCTAGCTATGTTAGAGTTGCTCAAATATAAAGTATAAATCATAACCACACGATTAAATTTATAACATTTATTTTGTTATTTATCATTATATATATATAATTATAATTTATATTCTATCTTAGAGTAACTCCAAAGCAGCCACGACTATAATGATCATCAGAAATTTTCTCGTTTAATACTAGCGACAAAAATCAACTAAAATAATATTCAATCAAAAAAAATATATTTTCTTCTTTGTAATGTTTTCTTTCCTAAAAATAAAAATGAAAAATAAAAATCTTAGAGGGTGATAGTGAATATAAAGGTATAGAGGATGCATAGCACAATATTAGTGTAAAGATAACAGCAACCGATCAACATCAGTGAATTAGCTGATGTGGCAAAATCAGTTAGTTAGTTAGAATATAAAAAGTGCAACTCGCATATTTTACAAATAAAGTGAAGCTTTCTCGGTTTACTATAAACATGTAAAATATATAGATTCTGTTGGTTAAAAGATTATTCTATAAGCTTCCATTCGATTTTACAAGGTTCCTTTTTGTATTTCTTTAAACTTTCTTGTTGTTTCTAGTTTGCCAAGCATCTTCTTTAAAATTATTTCATGGTATCAGAGCCACTTATGGCTATCGTAACTCAAAACAATCTGTCTTATAGTTTTGTTACTCGTGTTCAGCTTGATCATAATAATTTTATTATGCGGAGAACACAAGTCTTAACTTCAGTTAAAGGAAATGACTTAGAAGGCTTTATCAATGGTGATCTTACTTGTCCTGAGTAATATCTCCAATCTGAGAGCAATGCTAGAGCTAGATCTTCTACAAATGATGAATCTAAATTTGTAAATTCAGAGTTCACGACTTAGATGAAAACAAATCAGCTGCTATTATCTTTACAGAGTTATTGTGCTCTACATCCTCTGAATCTTTATAGCTATCAGAGGGATATTGAATATATATATATATATATAATTTTTGTTTCAATTTTGTTTTTTAAACTTGTATCGCTCCACATGCTTAGATGTTACTAATTGGTGATTCCACATTAGATTGTGATGTGGAACATGCACTATATAATTTCTTGTATTCGGAATCCACCATTCTACCCAGCATTAATTTTATTCTTAAGCGATTTCGTATAATATGTGCTGCTTTAACAACTAACTACTTACATTCTCATACACAAAAAGGATAAGTAATTTACGTGCCGAATACTTGGGGAAAAACTCGGAACAGTTTAGGCAGAGTTTCATCGACATTTTTTGACCTATGTATTAGTAAATTGAAATGTAATGTTAAAAAATAAAAATTTAAAACCCATGTGGAAGGAAGGAGTATTAATAATACACCATGAACTCACATTTTGGAACTGAAGTAGTTTGAGAGACAACACAGGCTCTTCAAGTTAAATTATTTTTAATCTGAAATATGAGCATAACATAAAAGATCATTACAAATACTTGTTTCAATTTCATTTACTCCATATATATATATATATATATATATATATATATATATATATATATCAAATCCGAACCGGAATCTTTCTCGAAAACTCGAAAGAAAAGAAAGAAGCGGATGATCATTTCTCCTGTAATCGCAAACCCATCTTCAGGTTTTCTTTGGTGCAAGCTTGGACTTAATTTTGTCAATCTCTTTGGTTCCAACTTGAAAAGCTTTTGTCAAAACATTGTCCGGCACTGGAGGTGTAGCAGTAAACAAAGTGAGAGCAATGGATTGAGTTCCAGGCAATTGACTGTTGAAAGCAGAAATAACTGAAGCCTGCTTGTCGCCATTGTTCTTTTGAAAATGAACCAAAGCTTTGGGGAAGACAAAGATTTCGCCTTTCTTAACAGTTTTTGAGATCAATTTATCGGCGGTGGTGATGAATCCTACATCCAATTCACCTTCGAGCACAAAGATCATTTCGGTGGCACGTGGGTGAGTGTGAGGCGGGTTCAGGCCACCGGCTAAGTAGTCGATGCGGGACAGGGACACGCCTAGTGTGTTCAGGCCTGGAATTTTTTCAACGTTGGCGCCCGTTACAAGTGATCCCACTGAATTGTTAACTACTCCTGGCTTGGCGAGGCCAGCAAAGAAGAAATCATCTGCTGTGATGTTTGCGCTATCTTTGCACGCAAAGCCGTTCACCTTGACTCCTGCGAAGAAATTTAATTGACAGCAAAATCAATTAATACATCAGCGTCTAATGCCCATTAATTCTATAAATAAAAATAAAAGAAAATAATTAATTTTACCCATATTATTATTAGTATTATTATAGACATTAGAATTACCTGAAGATTTGTCGGCCACACAAACATCCTGGAGCGTGTCAGGATCGACCGCAAGAACTCCAGATATGATGCTGAGAAAAAGCAAGTATGTGCTGAAAAGATTGAGAGCCATAATGTTTCGAAACGAAAGTAAATTACAGCTGAAGAATGTCTATATTGAGAGAAAGGAATGGTATAGATATATATATATATATATATATTTTCTGCAGGTGTAATTAATTTGATGCTGAAGGAGAAGGGTAAGCTCTCTGCATATTTATAATAATTCTCGGCGTACGGAGACATAGAGTGATGTGATCGATAGCCAAGCATGGCATGAAGTGAACTTCAACTTAAAAACAAAGCAATCATCTATCTTACATAAAACCAGTCTTAATCTGTCTCGCAACACGTATTAATTTTTCATAGGACACTTTTGTTAGTGAAAGAGAGGAAGAAAGAGAGAATAATTAATATTCATTGTGTGATAATGTTAGAATTTATGAGAGATATTATATTAGTCATATAATAATCAAGTAAATAATACTATAACAGATATAAATTTATTTCAAAAGGATCATCAGATGATTATATATATATATATATTGGTTATATTATCTTTGATATATTTTAAAACTCTGCCAACAACGGCAAAAGAAAAATATTTTTGGCAGCCACGTAAAACATGGAGATTAAGAGATATTGTAACGACAACTAAAAGAAAACTCGAAATCCGAAAATCAGAGTCGGTTGGTGTTGGTGTGTGTTCAAGGTTCGGTGAGAATGAGATGGGAAAATAGGAGACAGGAAATGGGAAGTTTGTAATGTATTTGTCCCGTTAGAAGAGTCAAAAGACACGCTCGCGACTTGAAATAGATTGGGATTACCCACCAACATGGGCCCTTGGAATGGGACGCTGCTGCTGCCTAGTCTTCTTTAGTTTTGCTTTTGCTTTCGCTTTGTTGTTGTTGTTGTTGTTGATGTGATTTGGGCTTAATGATTATCCACTTTTGCATCATAAACAAGTTTTAAAGTTTAATTATCAAAGACAGAAATTTGGTTTACCACCAACCTCTGCACTCTGGCTGATTGTTGGTTAACTCGACCTAGAATTTTTTTTTTATTATTATTATCCTTTTTCCCGTCAAAATCTGTAACTAATGGAAAGCCGTTCCGTAAAGGGCGAAAATTTTTTTGTAATAATTCATCACTTTCAAGTTTCTCACAATTTGCCTCATTTTTCATTCTTGCATTCTCTTGTCTTTACGTCGTCCAGTCAATTTCCTCTGGACATGCAAACTCGAGAAGGAACAGAATGCTTGGCACCATCGTTACGTTAAATCCCTATATGGAAAACGAGAGAGAAAGTGACAAGTCCAACTATTTGCTTTTCTTTCCAACTTTTTATTCAAATTAAAGCGCGAGGATCTCTCAATGTATGCACTTACCATTTCAAAAATAAACAGATGAACTTCGAATCACTCAAAATACTTAAACACTCAAATACTCATTCTTTCATGAATTGTGCGTATACAATTAAAATAAAATAATAATAATAATATGGTACAATATTAGTTTTCGCGGGCATTAATCTAGCAATTCATTTACATATTGGTGTCATAGTCGGCCTACTACTTTTATACAGGTACAAACCCCTTAGAGGAGTTCAGTGATTCAGACGTGCGTGTAACATGTTTGTGAGAGCACATTTCTGTGCTTTAACAATAAGGAAAGCAGAACTTTTCCAATTGCAATCACATAATATAATCCTGTTGCGAAATGTCTGATTTCAGGTTTCTCACCAAAACTAGACCACAAAGAATCATAGGATTAGGAATTCACCACCCAAGTTGAAGGAGCCCAAAAAAAAAAAAAAAAAAAAAAAAACAGAAAGAAAAAAAAACACACACACACACACAGAGAAGATGGAGAGATTAAATCGCGAAAATATATATATGGACTATGAAAACCTCAGTTGCAAGTTGCAACACTGAGAGGCGAGCAGCCTTCTATCTGCAAGAAGAATTAAATCACTCTCAATATAAGAACAGCATTTGAAATGGAAAAAGATGGTAAGGAAGGGAAAACAAAATTCTGTATAAAATTAAAGGGGAAATTTAAAAAATGAATGTCGATTGTCAAGAATGAAATTCTCATTTCCAAAATGCATTGATGTACCCCTTGCTTGAAATGGTTACATGGTCGAGGCAATTATGCATATGAGAACAAAATCGTTATCCCGATGATCTCCAAATCCTTCCCTCTAATGATACCACCATAACAGAAACATCATCATGATATTTACGCCGATCTCCATGAGGAATGTCAAGCAATTCATGAAAATCCATACCTACAACAATTGCAAGAAAAGACTGATCAAAAAGTGCACAAGCCATTGCAGAAACAGTTTCCAGAGAAAATATACCTAGACTGTTAAAGACTAATCAACTAACCATTCTTTTTGGCTGCACGGAAAAGAAGCTCCGCAATCAGGTACTGTGCAGGATCACCTTCTGGGACATTTTCCATGAACCATGTGACATGGGCAACTACTTCCTCATTGCTGAAGTACTGGTAAAGCCCATCTGAAGATAGCACCAAGAATCGGTCACTTGAGGAAAGGCGGTGATGAACAATGGAAGGGATGCAGCTGACATAAGGAGCATTTCCTACATAGTCTACCCGAAACATCTCTAACAGGGCTTCATTACAAGTTGGCTGCAACCAACAACTTGAATTAACAACTTTACATCAATGCAATAACACAACATTAACAAATCAAGCAGATAAGTTCTTGCATTTACACCTACTTTCAGCCAGCACATGGCTTTCTAAACGAACTATCAACTAAACCCACAAAATAACCAAGGTGGTTGTGAATTACTACATTACATATGATCCTAATATATAATAGCAACAAAATTTAAAATTTTTGGATGTTCAAGCTACAAAAGGCTTACTCAAGTATTAATTACACATGACAATATATTGCTGCAAGAATGCTCGTCACTTTTGTCTGAAATAACTAATTCATTCACTCTCCAACCTAGTTGCGAATCCATCTCAAACTTATAGAACAGTAAAAAGTAGTCTTTGTTAAAAGTGAACATAAACAAACTAAATCAATTGACTTCACATCCTTCTGTCCTTGAGAACATGGGCACACTCATTTACACAATAGCCGATTTATGTATCAGTATCTCCTGAATTGCGGAATATCATCTCATAATTTCACTGACCAATTGCAAAACCAGCCATTGTACAAGGGTGTACACACATCAAGCGGTAAAGATCCCCGGAAACTGGCATTGCCCCTCATGCCATTCTCAACCTTAAAATCCAGGCATCAACTATATCCTGATGCCAGTATGAGCAAAGACACCATCGGTGGTAATAAGAGATATTTCAAATTCTATTCAAGGAAAAATACTGCTATCATGCAACTCACCATCTAAAACAGAATTCAGTGTCAAATCCATATGAGACCACATAAAGTACCAAATAGTTAAGAGTACTTCAGTTAGTAAAGCTGACAAGTTCAAATGCACTTTGCCTGCACAATCAATGCACCCAACTCCATTTATTTAAAGATCTTAGATTCACAAGTACAGCCTAGGAGGGTTTTGAGATTGCAAGTCAAATCTAACTTTTATAAACCCAACTAGTTCTAATGAAAAAATAAGCAAAACAAATTCACCCCATGTTTCCTCTCTCACTCTCTCCAGTAGTCATAACTATTCCAAAAAACATTCC
Organism: Aegle marmelos; assembly: GCA_030449875.1. NCBI lineage: Eukaryota > Viridiplantae > Streptophyta > Magnoliopsida > Sapindales > Rutaceae > Aegle > Aegle marmelos. Next base: position 3,814,460 of record JASUUL010000115.1, read on the forward strand.
TTCACAAGTAATTTTGGGAAAAAAAATGTAAAAAGAAAATTTCCTTCCCACCATTAAGGCGTGGGGACAATCACTTTGCATAGAAATATGTGCATGTATATGGTACGAAATACCATTTCTTCAGAAGGAGAAAAAGAGAAGAAAAGATCAAAATTGCATCACCAACCAACCTTCTTCAAGAACCCAGCACCAAATGCTCTTGTGACTTTTAATTGACCTTTAACTCGATCATTAAAAACAGCTTGGCTATCATCAGAATGTTCTGCCTTAATTCTGATAACTTCCTGCATAGAAAACACAAGGTGCAAGATCAATCATAAATCACGATATATTTGCAACCAAAATTGTTCTATAATCTCATGTTCCTATTACACACTTTTATTAACATTTATAACATTTAATAAGCTTTAATTTTAATTTATGAAAATCCCATGAAAGCATAACTATCATAGAGGTAGATCTTATACATGGATAAACTCATTTACGATGTGATTTTCACTTTTAAAATCAAGTGGAAAAAGGCAAACCCTGGTGACATGAATCAAAAAGTAGATAGACCTAAAATTTATACTAAAAAGCAAACTGATGATATCAAAAACAATTTAATAAATATAAGATAATAAAAGTTTCCAAAGAAAGGTTATGAAATGATGAAAGTAGAGGACCTCTCAGTTGAGTGGCAACAAACCTCTTCAACACTTGTGCTGTGATCAGTTGAAAGCTGGACTGCTCTCATCTTTAACCTGCAAATGGAAATGTCTCTGTTCTTGTTCATCATGTTAACCTGACAGTTTTGGTTATGCATAGGAGACTCCTCTGATATTCTGTCCAGCTCCATCCGTACTAATGATTCTCTTGATCTGTTCTTGTGCCTTGAATCATCCTTCAAAAAACTTGGATTAGGTTGACGATCATTCGGCCTTTCTTGTGCCAATATCGCACGACTATCCCCAAGATTCATGACATACACATCTTGATCCTTCATTAACATCACAAGAACACATGATCCCATTAAAGCAAGCTCTGGATTTGTGTCCAGTGCCTTTTCCACCATTTCCATGTAAGCCTCTTCGGTACTTTCAAGAGCTTGCGCCATTGCTCTTAGGACAGCATCATGATCAATAATTCCAGATTTGCATCTCCTAATAGGTCCCGACGATTCTACCATTCTCTCATCAATGCAAGGCTCTTCTCTGTGCCAATCATAACTCCAAGGGAAAAGTTTCTTACGCAAAGACTTTTGCTTCCGGTATATTTTTCTAATCTTTGAACTGATGAGAGACTTTCTTGTGCCCTGCCTTTGAACTGAAACAGAAAGAGAATCCATCGAATCTTGATTAGATTCAAGCCCAACCCTTCCATCTCCACCTGATGTAGTAGGATCTTCACCCTGATGGACAGAGTCATCTCCCACGGTATCCGGACATGCCTGACAGTCTGATGAACCCTTCCTTTCAGGCCCAATATCAGAGATCAGCGTGGAACCTTGTCCATCCCATGATTCTATCTGAAGCAGTTCATAAAGCCGCATGCTTTTTCTGCCTCGACCTGTTATGTTTCCATTTTGAGCACAACCAGTAACTTCACCACTTTCCTCAACTATTTCACAGGTAAATGATTGTTCTCTTGACATTCCGGAACTATTACACGACTCCTTTAGATTACAAGAATTTACTTTATCTAAGCACGACTTCAGTTGGTCCACCTTGGTTCCCTCGACACAAATCCCAGTATTTTGACATTCAGGATGTCCAAGCTCTGGCTGATCAGTTGGAGACTTATCTTCATAATCCCAAAGAAGACCTTCCAATTCCTTGTCTATTGCTCTATAAAGATGACTCATCAGGAAATCTGGTGCATCTGGCCCACTAAATCCATCATATATCCCAATAAACAACCAACCTTGTTCTTCAGAGAGCACAACATGAACCCTATCTTCACCAGCCTTTCCATGAGCCCATTGCAAGTTGCGACTGTTCCCATATTCAACTTCTGATGGCCCCCCTTCAAGACAGTTTCTTTGGGCTTCAGATCGATACTTTGCCTCCTTTGCTTGCCATGCGAATCTTGTAACAGGATGCAAGAAAAACCGTTGCATCCAACCAGATCCCATGGTATGTTTTGAGAAGGTACGAGAAAGAGTGTTTCTCATTGGTCCACTCACACTTCTCATTAGACGGTGCAAGCGAGGTCTTCTACGGCCTCGGGCAAGTGGTGCAGAAAAGTTGGATTTGTCACTAGCATCAAGAGGACCTGACATCACCCCCTTCTCAATTGGCCCAGACATAAAACCACCTCCCCTATCCAAAGGACCAGAAGCAAAACCTCTTTCAAGAGGTCCTGACATAAACCCATTTAAAGGTCCAGAACTGCGAGGCACCGGTTGCAAAGGTATTGCAGCAAATGAGGCAGTGCTCTCAAATGAAGCAGCAGGCTCCTGTACATCACTCGCAAACAATGCACTCTGGTTACCAGTCCTAGCTGTAGATACGTTTGCACTAACTGAAGCCCCGGAGATAGTCTTAAATGTAGTCTCGGGAAGACTCTTGGGTTTATGAAGGCCAGAGGGATCATCTAAGGAATCATGCCTGAATGAACCACTTAAAGTTTCCGAATCAAGAGTGCTTGAATCAACTGTAAACCTCTCAGAATTAGATGGGGTAATGGCTGGAGAATCAAAAATCGAAGGCCGAACATAACAGAATGAATGGCCTAATCCCTCATCTAGAGGCTCTAAAAACTCCAAATCAACACCACTTTTTCCATTAAACGGCACAAAACAACCCACAACACGTGAAGTGCCGTTACCCATTTCTCAAAATTATACAATAATCCCCTATTAACTAATCCTCTGAGAAGGAGGGCTCCTATGACATTCCACCATAAACAAATACAGCAGAAAACAACTCAAATAAAATCCCAAAAACCCAATAAACCCCTCAACCACCACCGCCTTATGAACACTCAAATAACTGCACATCATCAAATTCTCATACCCCACAAAGCAAAAATAAACTAGACTCAGGCCACCAAACAATTGCTGATCAAATCAAACTAAATTTTTAGAGCCATAAACGAATAGTAATAAACAGTGAAATGCTATGATCTAACCTTGGAAGAACTGTTTAAGCGTGAATAAAGCAGTAGATCGAGCAGCCGCAGTAAACAGATCTAACAAAAAGCGGCAGAAGAGAGTGAATGAATGGAACACATCAGACAGAAACAAAGACACGCACAAAAATAACTGTTTAGATTTTTTGTGGAATCCGACCAAGTACCCATATTAAAAAAAGAAAAAAAACCCCACAATCCCAGATTGATTTGATTTATACACTGAATCATGGGAATATTAACAACAGTTTAAAAATCAACACAGCACCAAAATTTAACCCCAAAGAAGAGAAACGAAACCTAGAAGAGATATGTAGTGAAAAACAAGAGGAGTGGCGAGAATGTATACTTAAGTGAGTGTTTTGAGAAAGAAGAAGAGAAGAGAAAATGTGGGTGTTGGTTGAAATTAATAACTAAAACTAAAAAGAGAAGGGGGAAAAGAATTGGGATTCGGTTTGTGATGACGATGAAGAATCAAAGTTGAGTTCATCAAGGAGGGTCTCTTTCTTGGGGTTTTCAAATGGTTTGGGAGGGTAAAAAATAAAAAATAAAAACTGCGAAAAAGGAAATTTTTATTTAAGTTCAAAAGTTTTTAGACGGTTGTTGTAGTGAGTAGTAGTGTACGGGCTTTAAATTTAGTCCTTAAAAAAAAAGAAAAAAGAAAAGAAAAGAAAATTACATGGCTATTTTCTCCAATAATAAATAATAATAATTTCTTGCAAATGATTGGTGGTATGTTGGTGCTGTTGGAGTCAATAAATTTGGTACTGCACAACATCATGCTAATCAATTAAAATTGGACGAGTGAGTGGGGACAGGTTCTCAATTTTGACCTACGTTTATGATTAATTAAATATCCACTAATGATCTCTAAAAGATAGCTATGTATTTGAGATAAAAAGACATGGGACTGGGAAAATACATTCGAATTTCGAGAAGGAGAAGCCCCTCAAAATCTCAAATCCCATTACTTCACAAAAATTTTAGGATTTTCTTTTGGTAATAATAATAATAATAATAATAATAATAATGCCAACTAATTTATGTAGTTCTTTTCCCCCTCCTACGATTTCGAACCTTCTTGCTATACATAACAAATGAGCCATTGATTGAACTCACCGCATAATAACCAGATGTTTGGAAGCTTAATACCGCAACTCGCAGTTTTTATTCATGTTGTTTGGGAAAATATAATTACTTAACAAAAATATATGCGTAAGTAATATATTGGTTGACATTTACAAAACAACTACCATATCTAGCCCAGACATGATCACCTCTATGCAGAATATGTGTCATGTATGCAAAAATATTATAAACATGTTGGGTGTTGTATAAGAAGTTTCCCGCTGGTACATTTAACATGTCCATTTGCCAAATATGGAACGTAAAAGGTTTAATAATACATTAGAACAAAGAGCCCCTGCCACAACACTTCAAATTCACTATAATTTTGGTGGGCATTTTACCCGAGGAAAGGTGGACGATTTATTGGAATCAAAGCCGGCTCAGCCGGGTTCCTTTCACGTACCCGTTCAAGTTTGTTTTACAATTTAAAAAAGAAAAATCAAATTTCAGTTCGATTTAAGTCTTAAAAAATAAAACGAAATAAAAAGAAGGGAAAGAAGAAAAAAATCAAAATTATGCATGTCTTATGTTATGTGTATTGATATATAAACAAAAGATTTGTTAAAGTAAATAATTTAATGATACATGAACTTAAAAATAATATAAATCAACGCATGCGTATGTCATAAAAAAAAATATGTATATTTTTTTCTTTAAGAATGAGTAAAAATTTTAAAATAAGTGATAAAAATCTCCAACAGTACAAAATTACAAAAAAACAGAGGCAAATTCATGATCTATTATAATAATTACTTTGGAACAAATTATTTTAATTCACTCTAGTGAAGAAGTAGGAAAAATATGTTTATAATTTAAGCAATTATGAATCTGATGTACTTGTATTAGGAATACCTTATATCATTGTCAACTAATAAATCAAGTGATATTCTCCCTCACTCTTTATTAACCATTTTAATTTTTTCCAATGAACAAGGAAGGAATATATATGTGTGTGTGGGTGTGTTTATAATTTAGTTTATTATAAACTTATTTATAATTTAAGAACGAATATTTTGCACGCACTAAGCTTAAACATTGCTACTCTTTTGCATCACCAACTATCATCCTAGTAGGCACTTTCTATTGATTTAATATAAAATCACCATAGACATAGATTTAGGTAGTAAAATAATAAATAAATAAATAACCTGCAATAAACTTAATCTACGTGGAAACTTGCTCTTTTCTAAAGTGACTGGAGAAATAAGTATCAGGAAACCATAAAAAATGAAAAATCTCTGCGAGGCTACTGGGGAGAGTTATACCTGATGAAGTGAAGTTGGCGTGCAGAAGGGGAGCAATGAGACAAAGAGGAAAGATGAATCTCGTGAAAATATTTTTGTCTTTAATAATTTTACCCAAGTTTTATGTCAAAATTTGTGTTCTCGTATCAGTTACTCATACGGTCACACAGGAATGATTACCAATTTGAACAAGTTGCATACATCAAACTGTTCTGGCTTATGTGTACATGGATTTGGAAATATGATTACATGAACGACATGGTCATACATGCATACATACATAACGATGAATGGATAATGGGTTCATGCCTAACATAATGGGTTCATGCCTAACACTTGTCCTTTTATTTTTCTTTCTTTTTTTTTTTTTTTTTGGCCTTTCCTTTGAATGGGCATAGACATGCCTAACATGCAGAAAGAGGCCAATCCACGAGTAACATGCATTGATTTTGTTGACTAACCAAATCCATTTGACGATGATGACCACAACAGTTGTTCTTTTTTCAACGCTAATATATTAGTTTTGTTCTCACTTTTCTAAACTAATTAATTACCCATTAACATTTATTTATTTTTTCAAGATTTGTGTACAAGAGAAGAGAAATTAAAATAGCACTAAGATCTTCAGCAGAATAATGATATTTCTTAAAAAAAAAATAAAGTGGGTGAAGTGGGCATCTCCAACCAAAGTCTAACCCAGCAAGATTGATTATATAATATTATTTGATGGATGCGCCCGAGACCTCGTCTATCAACACCCTTTACCTTCAAATGAAACGAAACCTTAAGTCAAGAAATTCCCATTAATTAATGACATATAAAAAACAAATTAAACAAATCATAAAGTCTAATTTGATTCCCGCAACCTTCCAAACCACCCTCCAATTAAAAATAACATGAGTTTCTCTTTTGTTCAATTTACTATTATAGTTATTATTTTTTAATGAAGTTTTGTCGACGAGCCGAGAGTTGAGGTGAGACGTTGAATATATAATTACATGAAAGTGGCCATTTGAAAAATAAAATAAAATAAAATGAAACTGGGTTTATGTAAGGTGAATTTGTTCTCTTTTCCGAATCCACTTAATATATATGGTGTGTTAGTTGATTATTATTACTCGCCAAAAGGTCATAGGTTTTGACAATTATGTGCACTAGATCATGATTAATTGTGATGATGTTTTAAAGCCATTGTGGATTTAATTCTAATGGGTTTGTTTTGTTCTATCCAATGAGTCCCAGCGCCAGTCCCTACCCTATAAAGGCAATCCAATCACACAAGCCTAGTGATGCAATGAAATGATCAGGAGTCGGAAGCATTAAGCATTAAGCGCCAAAAAGTGTCATCATATACATAGGATATGAATCATTTCGTTAGGCATAAAGAGCGGAGATCTCATTGCCATGATTTTGTTCTTGCTTTTACAGCCTCATGTGGAATTATCATGGATCATAGCCGTAAATGATTTACTCCTCGTGCGAGTCAAAGAATGATTTAGCTCTGCCCAATATTGGCAATAGGGCCAATATTTCTTATAAATTTCAATTGAGGCTACCGGACACAGTGAAGAATAAGATAGGACCGGTGCTTATGTCACTTAATATGTAACAAGAGCTAAAAAACATGATTAAATTTGTGATACCGAATTTCATATTCTTATAATTGTCAACTTCCGCAGTCACCGCTGAATGACAACTCATGGGGCAGCCATGGATGATGTCAACTAGACCTAATCCACAACTCATTTTTGTCAAATGCGTGGCGCTCACTTTTAGTGGCTTAAATGACAAGCGTGGAATCATAATAGTTGATTCTGATTAAGTGCGATTCAATTCAACTTCATCATGTGTGTCAAGATGATGTGTTAATTGGATAATGAGAGAAATTAACCAAGCTTGTTGCTGGTGAGATGAGCTGTTCCTAACAGTTCAAGGCATGATGGTCCTTGAGCTTTTACCGAATTTTTACCAACTTAAGGATGCCGAAATTGTCAAACTGCTGGCGAACGGGTCAAACTATTTGGACCCACTTCACAATATAATCCAAATATTTGGTCCAATTTTACTTCAAAACTCCTCGTTAAAACTGTTTGATCAAATGCTTCAAAGAAATCAAGAAATCCACTTCTATTTGGTCCAAGTAGAGGGACATTTCCTATCTTTCCCTTTTCTTTTCTGGGTTAACAGTTACATCACCATAGATTGCGGGAGCCATGGTATTGGGCTCCGCGACATGCTTTTGATAAAGTTGTAATGTTGTAGTCCTCGAGTCACTTTGAGTCTTCCCTTTAGTAATTCCCCAGAAGTTTAAATTCCCCCATGTTTGTTAGCATCCTCTTTACCTTGTGCGACAACGGGTCAATAGTCACAGAACAACTAGTTCATTATGCAGCCTTTTGTATCTTCAATATGGGAAGACAGATAAAAAGAAAGCAAGAAATAAATTTCCTTTATCGGCTTGCCAGAATTCCTTTGGACCGTTTAATTACACTGAATCTTCCAACGGGCAAATTGAATTGTTGCTTCATTATTGTATACCATCCTCATCAATATAGACTTTTAACACAAAAATATCCTGGCCAAGAAGCCGAAAACTTTAATTAGCATTCAGAGCCTCATTAATCATTTTCTTTGCTGCTTCGCGGATGCAAGAAAGGTTAGTTTTTATCTCGTTACAGAGTCTGCCTTCAACTAAGCGAACAGGCAACCACAACTTTGGCCGTACATCAACTGAATACAAGAGAGTAGTTTGAAACTTTTGACTAAGCAAGGACTCGCTGTCTCCAAATTTTCCTCCATTGAACTGCACAACCCAACATTTTTTTGAAACTGTTAGCATCTGAACTGAAAAAACATTCAATCACATTTGAGTAAATGAGATGCAAGCCGACAAAGCATAGTGTTTCTTATTTCCAGGTCCTACAGTCATTATAACGGTTGAAAATTATTCGAATCGAGGTTCAAATAGAGGTGGGCAACAATGTCTCCACCAGTCCAACCACAAGTCTACTGCTAATTCACATCTCATTACTTGTTATCCTGATCGGAACCAACTAAGCCATATATAAACCTGAAGAATCTAAATACATATTTGGAAGTATACACAATTTTACTTCACAAAAATATTATTCTGAATAATCTGTAGACAAGAATATTTTACCTGTTCAATAGACCACTTTCCTTCAAAAAGTTGAAAGTCACCTTCAATCATCTTGAACTCAATGTCACGCTTTTTGCTGGACGGAAAAATCTCAAGATCTTTCTCGTAACAATCCAAAACTCCCTTAGCATTAAATTTGATCCCAAATGCCAAGTTCTGCTGCCCAATCTGTCAAATGGAATGAAAGATCATGAACAGATGCAAGTGAACGGCCAAAAAGTAAATTTCGCAGCAAATTTGACATGAAGACGAAGGTGTAAGCATACACATGAACACCCATTTCCACATTTCTCTCATGACACATTGCAGATAAATCATTGCGTTAAATATATTTTGGCGTCGCATGAAGCCCATTTCAGTTCTCCAAATTATATAATACATATGGCCGGTAGTAAGCTTGCTTTATGGTCAACTAGAGTTCTATTGGAACCTAAGGAGAAGCATTTTTCCAATGTGATAAAATGCATTATGATTAGGCCATTTTCAGTTCAAATTCGACTCTAACGTATTAGCCAATTCTTAGGAATTTAACTTGGTTCACAAAAATAAGAATTCGAGAAATGAAAAAGATTAAACAAACTCCCTCAACAACAGAAAGTGAATAATTATCTGGAAGTAAAGCCTTTGCGGGTGTATTGTAATACGATAAAAAGAGTCTTTAACAAATAACAATATGCCGAAACAAACAGGCCCTGCTGCCTGCCATGGCATAGAGAATAGAGAAAAATATATTAAAGAGAACAAATACCTGATAAAGGCGAACGAAGTTGTCATTCTTTTCAACAACTTGGCTGACAGCAAGATTCGGTACGAAGTCGGCCAACTTCTCGTAATCCGTCAAAATCTGCCACACAGTCTCAAGACTTGCGTCAATTTCAATTTTGGACCCAATTCGCCGTGAATTCCTCCCAAGCTTCTTTATCTCGATACATACACCATCCCCATATAGCGATTGTGTTTGTGACCCTGACCCCTCCTCTGACAAAACAACATCATCATCATCATCATCATCATCATCATCCTCTATATCTAATACACTCGAATTTGTGTTAGAACAGTAACAGCTGCTGTTGTGTTTGAATTGGGAGAGATTAAACTCGGGGGAAACACTTAAAATAGAATGGGGGATCTTTTGAATTGAGGAGGGAGTGGGAGTGAGTGGGAATCTAGAAGTGGAACGTGAAGTTGCAGTGGTTGCTGAGTTTGGGATCGGGAAGAAGAGAAGATAAGAGCCAGACGAGTCTAATGAGACCGGCCAGGCGCGCATATTTTGTTAGCACTTTGCCGCTGGTAACAACATTTCTAATTCTGTTAGGTTCCAGGTTTTGGCATCAGCCGTACAAGAGCATCCATAATCATGAGTCTGGACATTTGGGTGTCCACGTGTTAGAATTTAGGATAATGTCTGTGTCCAACTCCAACGTGATCCACATCCCAAAGGACGGCGACAAACAAACATGCCGTCGCACACGCTTGGGCCGGATCAAAAACTTAGGCTTGGACAGAAATACAAGTGAAGCCCCTAATTTGAATATCTTGGCAAACCCTATTTTTTATATTTATAGCTCCTTAGATGAAAATTATACATATATATATATAACTATAGAGTTGTAACTAAATTCTGTAATTATTTAGAATATTTTAATTAATTTATAAGCACATTTTTCATAATAAAATTGTTGTCACTGGTTAATTACCTATGGTAATAAAACCATGACTGTAAAGATGGGGCTTTACAAACATATTAAAGCTTTGTTTCCTATTGAATTGCTAGAGTTAGTTTGGTAAAGCTATAACTTTTAAAATAATTATTATTATTTGTATTGTATAAGTAATTAGTTATAAAGAGTTTTAGATAAATGTTTCATAAAATTTATATTTTTAATTCTAAAAATATTCATATGTGTTTAATAAATTTTATTATTAAACTGATGCAAGAATGTAAAATGATTGAATTAGACATTACATTGAATAACTGTTTATATATTTATAAATATCTATATCTATATCTATATCTATATATATATAATTAATTATTGATAACTTAAATAAATATTTTATATTATATTTTAATTTTTCTATTAGTTTGTTAGTTTGGTAATGTTGTAACTTTTGAAATAATTGTTATTAGTTGCGTTATAAAAATAATCAATTGTAAACGAAATTTGTTAAACATTTGATAAAATTTATTTTTAAAAGAAATATGAGTTTTAAAGATAGTCACATATATTTGATAAATCTTATTGTTAAATTATTATAATAATATAAATGATTAAATTGAATATAATATTGAATAAAATTTATTTATAGATTTATAAGTATATATTTAAATTTTTTATTATGTATATATAATAATTGATAACTAAAATAAATATTTTATATTATCAAATTTGTTTTGTTAGTATTAGTAATAATGATAATAATAAAGTTAATTTTGTTCTCACTAAACTTTGTGTCTGTGTGCACGCATGTATGTATTATAATGAGGACATCCTCACTTTGTTAAAATGAGGATGCCACTAACAAACCAAAAAAATATAGTTTTGATTGTATTGAAATATATATACACACACACACACGTTATAATTTACTATGTATACTCTCTCTCTCTCTCTCTCTATATATATATAATAGTTTTCTGATTTGAGATCCTAAAGTGTAGTTTTAAAGTTTTCTCAAACTTACATACACACACACTATCAACCTCCTCTAGCATATGCATCTTTTTTTTTTTTTTCATATGGACACACTATTAAGTCTACAGTTTAACAACGTGTTCTTATTAAAAAAAAAGGCTGCCCGCATACCAAAATGACTATATATTTATTTCAATACAAAATTGATTCATAAAATTAAATTTTAAAAATTTATTTATTTTCTATTTTTGAAATTGATTGTAAGATGATTTGATTTTATGAAAAGTAAATTTTTAAAAAAATTTACCAAATGCTAGCATCAGCTTTTAATTTTCAAAATTACCTTTGAGACTTTCAAAAGTAATTTCAAACGAGCACTTAATGACTTTTAAACAATAATTATTATAAAAAATTATAATTATAGAATAAGAATTGGTGAAATACGGCAAATATAATTTGAAATCAATAATAATTTTAATAAAAATAATAATGGAATCTATATATCATAATCTGTTTGAAATAAAGATATGTTTTCTTTATGAAATTCAAAGAAGCCGTCACTTCTTTTTAAAAAATAATAAAAAATGAACAACAGAAGAAGAAGAAGAGGAAGCCATCAGAAAGTGTGAATCCAATGATTCTAATGATCTAATCACTTCTTGATCAATACTTCAAGCTGAGTTACTTACTAGTTACCATTTCTTACTGTAGATTGGGCTCATTTAGAAAGAAAGCCTCAAATGTTGCCCAAATCCGGGCCGGTCTAATCGCGTGGGCGGGTTTTCCGAAAAACGGTTCTTTACAAATCCGCCCACCATAGACCAGTCGGAGAAATCAAAGATACAAGATCAAAAGGCTTTCCAACCTTAACAGAAGCTTCTTATTAGTTATCACCGGAGCTGCAGCAAATTTGGGCGACCCTACTACCGAAGCTATTGACATGGCTTCTACAGTCTCTACTCAGGTGCGGCTGCATAGCCCCGCCCTCATTTTCCAGGTTAGCACTCCAATTATCTCACCCTACGTATATTGTAAATCTAAATCGGTTTCATGTAACATTTAACCCAAGTAAGCAAAACGTTGGAAAACAAAAGTTTGAACAAGAAACAATTTACCTTGGGCCACGCTGATGCTCGCTTCTTGATAGTTCAGAGACATGTTCTCGTACCTAAGTAGCTGGAAGTCTCTCACTCTCTGGTAATGCCAATTGGGTTCGTTGTAATTGGTCTGTTTACTTTTTAGGCGTGTTTGACTGTCCGATGATTCCCACTTGGCCCACATCATTAATTGCATTCAAGTTTTGCACAGGACTGTGTCAAATCTCTGTCTTTACTGTTTTATTAAAATATAGCTGTGTAAAACTTGAGCCCTGGAGAGATGCGTAACAATCCAGTTGAGCCAACTGAGTTGAGTAAATGATTCTCATTGACTTCACAGGATACAAGTTTTCAGAGTTTCAGATTTACCCTGAATGCTGTTCAAACTACTATAATTTTATTATCTCCCATCTGGTGCTGGATTCCTTGTTTTGTATTCTTAATCCATTAAATAAATCCGTCTGCACATGGCCTTTAATTATTGTAGGGTGTACAACTGGCACATTCTTTATTCATTTTCTTGAAGCTAGCTTAGCCTAGCAAACATGAGTCATTTGTATTTGCTTAAATTATTGAAAGTTCTCACTTTCTCCATTAATTCTACAATGTCTTGGCTCTACAAATTGCAAATATGATTTGTTAAGGTGGTCAGTGGTCTGTACAGAGCTGAATGTCCCCAATTTCTTTAATGGTCGGGTGTACATCATTTCGTGGCGTACTAAGATATTCATAGCATTATTTCAAAGTTACATTCTAATTTGACCTTTTCCTTGGGTTGTTTTCTCTAATTGGAAATTTTTCTTCAATTGTTTTCAAATGTTCATCATTTTTCAGAAAAACATTAGTCAAAACTTAGTTCTTGTAATTTTCCACAGAATATGTAACTTTGTTGTGAATAACATGGAAGATAGAATTGAATGGAGGATAGAATTGAGGTATGGTGAATCTAGAATGTGCCATTTGCATAGCGATCATTTGGAGCAATAACAACTAAGAGTTTTGTTCTTATAAACTTTATCATGGGTTAAAGACATTCTTTGCTGAGGCCAGGGAATCATACGCATTGCAATCCTTAGTAAAGAAAGTAGAAGCATGAGAAAATGATTGAACTTGATATCTCCTGCAAAATTGCTTACATAGCTAGCAGGTTAAATGAGAATTTTATTTCATCCTGCTTGATTCATCTTGAGTAGCATTTCTAATTTGTAGATAGGTTTTTTCTTCAGGGTAGTTGTAGCCAAGGTGTCGCAAATGTTTGTATGCTGCCGATGATGTCTAGCATTACAAATTCGCAGTCAGGTCATTGCCCGGCTTCTACTTTGACGTTGTCTGGCAGAGCATTGACATCAAGATCTCACTATGTGTCAAGCTTTCCCATCCTACAGCTTCCTAAAGCTCCTTCTGTTAAGTGTCGAAGAATGTTCTGTGTCAACTCAATGGCAAAGGTTAGCGATTTCTTTCAACTATTCAAGCCCAAAAGTGAGTCTGTTATTGGTATGATTAACAAGCAAGGGAGTGGACATTTTTCTTTGCTTGTAGGTTTGGCATTTATTAAATATTTTCAGAGTCGTAATGGTAATGCCATTACAATCTTTGTAAGAAATCATGTTGAACCATGTCTTAAAATACTCACACTCCTATGAATTACATTGACACTTTTCTCATTGTCATTCTGAGATTTTATATATTTGCATCCATTGTGGCATAACTTTTTTTTCTGAATTTTATAGTCTGTTCTGATGTGTTTGATAGTCTGCCGTTACCTTACATATTTACTTGATTGATTTTAGGATGTAGAGCTGCAAGCAAAAGTGACAACCAAAGTTTTCTTTGACGTAGATATTGGAGGTAAACCTGCGGGTAGAATAGTAATGGGCCTTTTTGGAGATGTTGTTCCGAAAACAGCTGAGAACTTCCGTGCACTGTGTACAGGTAAGCTTTACTTAGCAGTCCATCCTGTTTTTGAGGTGACTTTTTAATTACTATGCATCATAAACATCAATATTAAAATATCAATCAGGTGAGAAAGGATATGGTTACAAAGGATGCTCCTTCCACCGTATTATTAAAGATTTTATGATCCAGGGAGGGGACTTCACTAAGGGAGATGTAAGCCCTGTTTTTCACCCACTCATTTATTTGTTGGCATACAAGATATGTGTTTGTTTAGCAGTGCTGATTGCTGAGCAGAAACTTTGTTTGTTTTCTGCTGACTGTAGGGAACTGGAGGCATCAGTATTTACGGTTCCAGCTTTGAAGATGAGAGCTTTGTCTGTAAGTTTGCAATATCCTCAGTATTGTGCGCCTTCCCCATCTTCATTACCGTAATAGGGATATTTTGGAATTTAAGTTGAACATCTAGTCTTTTTCTTGGAAGGTAGGGGGTGGCCAAGGCCCAAATTAATTTTTTATCCCCTTACCCCGCCGAGGATTTGAATTTGGGTGGCTGGCCAAATAAAGTTTCTTGGAAACCACTCGGTCCAGCCCCTGGCCGCTAGTCTGATTGCTAATATATTATGGTTACTTTTGGCAGTGAAGCACGCTGGACCTGGAGTATTAAGCATGGCCAATGCAGGTCCTAATACCAATGGGAGCCAATTTTTCATTTGCACGGTGAAGGTGAGCTTGCAGCTTTGCTCTTTTTGTTGGTTATATTTCCAGTTTCATGCTTCCACTTCTGAAGTCAAATTGGTCACATGGTATCAGAGAATCTTGTTTTATAGGCTGTTTGAAAATCCAGATCATACTTTGATAGAATTGATAGATTTGTGGCAACCATCTTAGAGTTTTTAGCTGTGGCTGTTGTTTGTTGTCTATACTTATCAATTGTGAAGGTCTACTTTGTTATTTTCTTCACACTCAACGCAAAGACAGTAATGACAGTACGAAGACACAAGATACAATATTATTGAGCTGAATGCCTTGTCAACTGTATAACATTGTTATTGCAATATTCGATAATGTTTGACATAAAGACTATTGTATCACGAATTGATTATCTCTGGGCTCAACTTCATCATGTATAATCTTGTTAATTTCTTTTTTCTTTTTTCTGTAGACACCATGGTTGGACAACCGCCATGTTGTGTTTGGACATGTCATTGATGGAATAGATGTTGTGAGGAAACTTGAATCTGTAGAGACAAGCAGGACAGATTACCCAAAGGTGCCATGCAGAATTATCAATAGTGGAGAACTACCACTAGATGCCTGATCTGCCAGCTTTGATATCTTATCACAACCATAAAATACAACTTTTGTAATTCATCACTTCTGTGGAGGCACATGGTTTCTGTAGCTGTTATCTACATGAAAGCATGTTCGGCTTAGTTGAATTTTCTGAGAAACTCAAGAATAAAACTCCAGAAGCTCAAGGTAGAGCTGAATGTACCATTGTTTGGTTGAATGTATATGTGCAGATTCCACTTTTAGTAAACAGTCACTGCAAAAGAGCGCTAATTTTGTAATTTCAAGTTTTTATTTATTGGTAGCTGTTCCTGGTATCTGGGGACTAGTTACGTGAGGGTTTGTGCAATATAAAGCCACCTCACTATATTTGATTTTCTCTAGACAATCTAGAGGTTTGGTTTGGTTTGCTCTTAAGATGCGTCCTTGAATTACTTTTACAAACCACCACCTACGCAAGGACTACGGTCTCAACTGTAGCTGGCTGAATAACCTGCTCAAGCTGCTCCCCTTCACCTTCCCATATTTCGGGTATTGCCTCTTTGATATTGTGAATGCTGTTCAAGGCATGGTCTGCTCGTGGCACCAGAACTGAGCTCCCCACCTGCCACAATTTTTACTCACTTATTACTTTCTCTCATATATATATTCAGGATTCATCCATGTTGCCGGGAAACTGAATTTGCTGCTACACGCAACGAAGCAAAAGGTTAACTTACAAACACGGTGTGAAGACCTGCTGCCTTTCCGCTTGCAATGTTTCGAGCACTGTCGTCAAAGAAAATCTGCAGGAGACGGAAATGAAAGTTTTTTTATTCAGAAATAAAATATTCAAAATTTTCTGAGATAATTTAAAGAAGGAAAACACATTACTGTTTTCTTTGGGTCAACATCTGCGATCCTAATAGCAGTTTCAATAGCTTCCGGTGAGGGTTTACAGAGGATCCTTTGGTTGGTGCTTAAACTGTTATTCTCAATTCTATCCGTATTATCGGTTGGCTGAGGACGGGGGTTAAGAGTTTCAAAGCATATGATGCCTTCAAAACAATCTTCCAAGCCCAACCTGCCGAGAACTTCCATTGCATGCTTCTGATCAGCGTTGGTGAATATCTGCGAACACCAATAATCATTTTACAATTGCCTTTGCTACGGTACAATTCAGAGGAACTTCCCGGTTAAACTGAAACAAGTCAGAGTTTGACATACTATTTTTCTCTGCAGCATTGAAAGCAGAAGATTTCTCAGTAGTGGATCAGGCTTCAGATTTTCGTATGGTAATTTGCCGTGGACAAAAGCATGAAACTCGTCATTGTCAAATTGGTAACCAACAGCCTGAAATTTGATACCGGGACTTTTAATGTGTCCTGAAAAAATAAAAAATCTAGAACCGGATACGATTACCTTTAGGCCGGCCATTGTTGTCCCATGTTCCCGGTACAATTCCAGACACATCCTAGGTACTTCACTTTCATCTATGTGCAAGTGTTGCGACATGAACTCTAAAATCAAAATTACTCGGTGTCACAAGTCTCACATAGCTATAGCAATATTAACATCAATATTATCACAATCGAGATCGTGATTGTATGGTATTACCTTCTATGTTCCTACGGCAGGCCAAGTTAATACCAGAGCTCATCGGGTATAACGTGTCATCCAAATCTACAGAATATGTTTAAGATTCACAGATCAGTGCTTATCTGTGAGCATTTTTGTGCAATTGCAATCAACTAGATGCTTTGGAACAGCCGAGGATCAGAAATCGGGACGAAAGCTAAAACAAATTCTCGTTTAAACACAATACCGTAGAACCTTGATTAAATAGTGATTTTGCAGGTTTAGATTTGGGGCGAACATCTCAGATAAATAGGACGATAAATTTATAAGATAATAAATTATAAATAAAATTAAGAAAAAAAAAACTTATTCTCTAATGTTAGTTACATAAGTTAATAATTCACTAGTTTGAATTTCAATCCACATAGCGTGGTTTTAGTTAAATATTTTCTCAGTGTTGTTTTCTTCTTGAAATTGATTGTGACTTATGTCTATTTCTTTGCGTGAAATAGGCTTTACGGTAGAACTATCATTATAATACAGAAAAATAAAAACTTACAAAAATCTTATCACCCTATCAATTTAAGGAAACTAATTGCTACTCAGATCTAACTTTCAGAAAATATTGTCACGTCGAATAGAGCATAATAACAACACAAATAAGACCAAATACACACACACACACAATTAAACTGATCAAATTTCCTAAAGCACAAATTATTTTCATAATTTAATAATTTATCATCTTTATCGATTAACTAATATTCGTTAACCTCATAGATTTTTCTATAATCGCTATTGATACGGAAGTTATACAGTATTGTGATTGGTTTTAGTTAAATTATAACATACCAAACAGCAGGCACTCGTATTTGGCTGCAGTTGTCCTTTCCGTAGTATCCATCTTCAGGGCTGGACCTGCAACGAAGCTTCAAAAGATTGGAACAGAACCTACTGAAATCAGAAGTAAAATGGATGACCTAAAGAGAATGAAGACCTAACGACATCAGAAAGTGACTATGAGTTGTTGGGCAGAGGAGAAAATCTCAAAGCTTCCAATTTATAGACAAATCAACTTAGTGTTTCCGCTTTTCAAAGACCAGCATATTCATCAGATTCATGTACATTATGGTGATTGATGAAAGCAATGAAGCACAGTACTCTTTATCAGCCACAAATTATGATGGAAATAATTTCCAAAGAAGTGACTATAAGAGTAATACAGTCTAAAACACATCAAAAGATTATGCGGGGACAAGAGCACACTACCTTTAATTATGAAATTATTATAGCATCTCTGATGAGCGAACCAGAGTGCGTCTCAATGCCTATTTATATGAATTGAAGCATGACCCTAGCCATGAAGGAATGTTGCGAATGATGTCAGTGAAACATCTGGTGAGGCGGCAAGCATATAGTTTGTTCACTTTATTATGTTTCCGAATTGTTTAAAATATTATCATCTGTTCTGTTACCGGTCATTGTACGTGGCTGTGTCATCCCATTAATGCCCCAAGTGGGTGTGTTTGATTTCAATGCGAAAAAGAATATGCTGCGTGATCCAATGCATGTTTGGTGGCCACCCCTCTTACTACACTCGATGTCATTTGCGAACCATGCGTCAAGACTCATGCTTGGATTGCAATTACTCGACAAATGGGTTATGCAATCAAAGCAAATGGGATAATGCGTATGTAAAAGTTTTTTTAATCTACTAAAGAAACTGGAATCGATTCCAAAACGAGACAATGGGTGCGATTATAGACAAGTGGGGAGTTTAGGAATATATGGGAATTATTCTTTTCGAAAGTTACCGGGAATATTAATTAAAGCCACAATACATGGAAAATCAATGTTGGTGTAACTCTGGCGTGGATTAAAAACAAAATATTCGTTTTGCAATTAAAAAGTGCTCATCTGTTGTTTGGATTTTAGCTGTCGGTTCCGACTCCCAAATTGATTCCTCAGTTTCGCATACTAGGCAGGCATTCATGCACTGATTGATCTCAATAGGTGCACAACAGCATGGCAACTCACTGACTCTTAATTAACTCTCTCGATATGATTCTAGTCCGACGCACGCATTCTTTACTCTCCAATATGTACTTTTAGTGTAGCTTTAAGTCCGTTCAAAAGACTTCTTATTAATTTAAGGGCGTCGTCTCTTATAAATTTATCATTCACATTATTTTTAAGTGGTATAGAATAATACATTAACACTTTGTTTGATATAACTTTTTAAATAAAATTTTTATCAATAGACCTTTTATAAATTAAATTTTTGTTAAAAAATTTTAGTTGTTTGATTGTCAATAAGAATTTTTATTAAAAATTTATGAAAATATTTTAATAGATAAACTTTTAATGTTATTTTATAAAAAGAATAAAATAAAATTATTAAATAAGTAGAAGATATTTTAAATATTTTAATATTTAAAAAAAACTTTTCAATCTCTACTTCTAAAAACTTAAAATTTTAGTTTTTGAAAGTAGAGGTAAAATAACTTATAAGCTTTAAAATCTCTACTAGAAAAATAACCAAATAATAATAATAAATTATAATAAAAACTTATCGAATTAAATAAACAGTTATGATAATTAAATAAGTCATACCAAAAAAATACTAAGAGTTTTATGTTTAATTAATCTTTTTGGTAATTATGATCGTATCTTTGTCTGGTGCTAATCAACACCTATTATGTTATCTTCTCTTCTTTAAACAAAATAAAATATATAATAAAATATGTCGACATGTGATTCTATAACTATTGTGTATTATTTTATCTATTAGTTGATACAAATTTAAAGTGTGGAAGTTTGCACTAACCAATTCTTATATTTTCATTTACTACGAAAAAGAATTCTTAATTGGAAGATTCCATATTAATTTATTAAAAACAAAGATTCTCCTTATATTCTCGTTCACTTGAAAGAGGGGCATCACAATCAGGGACAAGTCCATAGTTTCACGTTTTCATTATTAAAAACAAAGATTCTCCTTATATTCTCGTTCACTTGAAAGAAGGGCATTACAATCAGGGACAAATCCATAGTTTCACGTTTTCAATCTGTATCATTTTGTGTGTGGGCGTGCATGCGCGTGTGCGTGCGCGCGTGTATAAACAACGATTATAAAATGACATGTCGTTAAATTTTGCCATTAGCAAAAAAGACTTGTCATCGAGATATAGAATGCCTAGGGCCCAAGAATCACAAACCCAGGCCTTTTGGGCACAAACCCAGGCCTTTTGGGCTCATAGAACAGCCCATCCATTAAACCAACTCAAGCACTTTGTTTCACTAAATGAGTTGCGCTACTGCACCCCTATACATCCTCCTGAGGCCCATCTTTCCTGCAGTTAGCCCCTTACCCTAAAGGAAAGGTGGATTTAGCACTACTCTTTGTTGGAAAAGACAATCCTATTCTGTCCAAGCTCCCCTTCACGTTCGGACACGACGATTCACAGTTGGCCACCAAATTATTCTGTTAGAATTTTAAAATGATTCACTATCCCACGTACACGTATCACATGTAACCCGAAACAAAATTTGCACTTGCGAGAATCAGAAATTAAAATCAAAATTAGGAAACAAATTTGAATTTCGCAGCCAATTTGCGCGCGCATAAATGAGTTTGTTGAACGACGTAGGTAAGCTCATCAACGGCCTCGCTCTTGTGGCCAAAGAAATCACCAAACGGTCACAAGCAATCGAGACCGCAAGAACCGGAGATGTTGAAACCCTAATTTCTTCATCTCTCAAAAAAGCCCTGGTTTCGGCCACCGACATTTCGGGTCTTACAAAAGGAGCGGTTCGCGAGTTCGCAAACCCTAAGCCGAAACAATCCGTTGTTTATTTTAACGACTCGTCTGATGTAGCACAGTCCGCACAATCTACTGATAAAGATTGCGCCGTTGATCAATTTGCAACGTCGGTTAGAGATGTTTCGAATGACGCGGAGAAATCGGATGGGGAAATTGAAGCGAAGGTTCTTGAATCTTCTGTAGAGCAAGAACGTTTGGCGAAAGAATTTGAGTCCACTGATTTGGGTGATGGGGTTAATGTGGACATAGAAACAGAAACGACCACGAAGAGGCGGCGGCCGAGAGAAAGAAAAGTTCCTTCCACGCCCTTTTCTAGATTACTCGGGTGAGTTGTTTTATTATTTTTTCAATTGCTCTGTTATAGAAATGTATTGTAAAATAAAATAACTCTAATGTAACGTAGAAGAATAATTTTAGTGAAGGCGTTTGCATATTAATGCTTAATGTATAAAATCATTCGTTCCACAGTTGTATAATATGTTCGCTAGATTTTATTCCCTAACTAGTATTGTTAAACTTCTAAAAGGTTTGCTGGTTTAGGAGCTGGTCTTGCTTGGGGAACAATTCAGGAATCTACCAAGAGAATCATGTATGGTACACCCACCTCTCAAGACAAGCAATCTGCACTTTCCCCATTCTTATCTGATCAAAATGCAGAGCGTTTAGCTTATGCACTATGTAGAATGCGTGGAGCAGCACTCAAGATTGGGCAGATGTTGAGCATACAGGACGAATCTCTTGTTCCTGCACCGGTTGGGAGATTTTATTTTTTTCTATTTACTTTTCTTTTGAATGTGTAATTCATCTCAGGAGGTTCACTATAATACAAAAGTAATAAATATTAAGAAAGAATTCTCTAGAATTTCTCCTTGAATAATTTGTGTTCTCTAAAAATGCACTCCTGTAGCTTTGAGAATTTGTCAGCAATTAGAGCTGAAGCAATGTTGAAGTCGTGGATTCTACTGGTTCTGCTTTATGTCTTACATAGATATTTAGGAATGAAGTGATGCAATTAAATGTTTGACATTGCTTGGAGTCTGCAAAAAATCATATTCTACTGGGTTCAGAATTTGTAAGCACAACTTATTTTCATCTTGTTTGGTCTTTGGCCTGGCACTGGAGCGCAGAAAACACTTTTATATGATGTTTTACTATTATTTATTTATTTATTTTTTTTGTCTACACTCTACAGCACTTATATTATATTGTCACTGTTGTTGTGACATATTTTATTGGTCTCTTATAGATCTTGGCTGCATTGGATATCGTCCGTCAAGGTGCAGATGTAATGCCAAGGTGGCAGCTGAATCAAGTTTTGGATGCTGAATTAGGTTCTGATTGGCAATCAAAGTTGACAAGCTTTGATTATGAACCAATGGCTGCTGCAAGTATAGGCCAGGTGATGCAATGTGGCTGCATTTCCATTTGCCTGTGCAACTTATCATCCTAAGTTTTTGAAGTTCAAAGACACAGAAATCTTTCTCTCTGTTATGTACCTAATCTTCATTATGCATAATGAATAGTTCTTATGGTTATGAAATTCTGAAAATGGGTTGGACATGATTAGTCAAATGTTGTTGCTTGTAGCAATGATTTAATACAGACTTTAACGATTTCTACTAACATAAGCTCTTCCTACTCCTCCTGCCCCCACCTTTGTTATTTTTGTTACTCATTTGCATTTTACATGATTTGTTCCTTGGTTAATGTTAGTTTAGTTGGTCGGTTTCTTTTTCTGATATTCAGAAAGTGAGTTGCTTTTATATATTAAAAATATTTCTTCATGATATTTAAAACGCTACACTTGACCTTATACTATTGGCAATAATTGTAGGTCCATCAAGCTGTCACAAGGGATGGTATGCGGGTTGCAATTAAAATTCAGTATCCTGGTGTTGCAGATAGTATTGAAAGTGACATTCAGAATGTAAAAATTTTATTAGATTATACAAATCTAATTCCAAAAGGGCTTTATCTTGACAGGGCAATGAAGGTTTGTACCTGTGTTTGAACATACATTTTTTGTCGCTGTTATGTGAAAATGATTTGAGTATTGATACTTAAATTAATGCATGAGAGTAGCTCACAGAATTTGGATTTTACAAAGCCTCCTGATTTCTTTTTCTGCTTTTGCTTGACCTCAGAAAGGAGAAACAAATAAATAGTATGTTATTATTGTGTGATCCTCATCTGTTCCTGCTTGTCCTGATTTGCATGCTTCTAGTTCAATTGTATATTTGCATTAGTCCCTTCTGTTCCGCAAACTAGACATGGAGCGTTTCATTCAAGCCTGAAAAACAAAAAAATGATTAAACTGTTGAAATTTCGTGTGTATTTCTTTACAGGTGGCAAGAGAAGAATTATCATGTGAATGTGACTATGAACTGGAGGCAGCAAATCAGAAACACTTCAGAGATATGCTATCAAGTGCAAAAGGGTTTTATGTCCCATGTGTTGTGGATGATATTTCTAGCAAAAGAGTTCTAACTACAGAACTTGTTTCTGGTAACCTTAGTATTTCATTTGTGTTGGTTCTTTGCTTAAATTACAAGATCATTTTATCTGATAATGTAAACAATATATTCGTTGATCTTTGGTCATTGAAAAAGTATGGGACTACATGAAAACAGTTGTTGTGGGGACTACTGCCTGATTGGATGAGTTACCTAATTTTAGGAACTTCATAACAAGGAAATAACTCTCTGTGGTTTTTTTGGGGCGGGGGGAGGGGGTGGGAAATCGCATGCAGGTGGGGGTTGGTATCGAAAATGTATGGGACTACATGAAAATTATTGTGGGGACCAATGCCTGATTGGACGAGTTAACTGATTTTATGAACTTCATAATGAAGTAATAGCCTCTTCTTCCTTTCATTTCCTTTTCCTTCTGGGTGTTGCTGTGCATGTGTTTTGTTTGTCAGTAATGAGTCATTGAGTTGCATCTGATTGTCATTTTTAGCACTTCCTTTGAATACTGAATGCAATTTATCTAGTGCAAGTAGTCACACTTACCTTATCTGCTGAATAGATGTTGCCTTCTATTTTAACTTTTTGTTGAAGAACATTAAAAGTAACATGGCTGATGTTTGATGCCACTAGAATAGGTTGATTAGTAAAGTAGTACATCTTTTAAAGTTTACTATTTAGTTGAAACGATGTTTATTTGCTACAGGTGTACCAATTGATAAGGTGGCGCAACTAAGCCAAGAAACTCGAAATTATGTTGGGAAAAAGTTGCTGGAACTTACTTTAATGGAGCTTTTTGTCTTCCGGTTCATGCAGGCATGTTTTCTCTTCCTCCATGCCTCCTTTTTTTTTTTTTTTTTTTTCAAAAAATTACTTTCTTTTTGGTGTTTGGCTGCCTCAGATGAAAGTTTTTATAGTTAGTGGTATAGATTGTTTTTTAGTAGGACAGTTCCCAGTGTAGATTCAACTCTACAAGTTCCTAATGTTAGAGATGGATTGGCTTTCTCCTGTGGATCTATATTCTTATAGAAGGAAGATGCTTAAATCTGTTTCCTGCACTTAATAAAGGTGGCAACATACCTGACTTTTTAACCATTTCTGTTGCCCCATAAAAGGGAGGGTTACCAGCATCTTCTAGTGAAGTATAACTTAACCATTTCTGTTTCCTGAACTTGACTTTTTAACTTGTTCTTAATCAGGTTGGATTGAGGTTACGTATAACTTAACTATTTCTGATAGCATCCAACTGAAATATATTTTTAATCAAACAAATTGGAAGAGCTAAGGTTTAGATTTTGCTGTATCTGGAATTGATCTATTTCCAAATGAAAGTCACCTCTCTCTTAAAGTCAGAAGTAGTCTGACCCGGTGTATTTCATGATTTTTCTGTATTGTGTGCTTTTGCTTCATGGTTCTTTATTTTGCAGTGTAATTGTTATATGAAACAAAATCCAGTATCTTATAATTTCCTCCTAATAGTTTATTTTCCTCTGTTGTGTGTTTTCTGGTGCAGACTGATCCCAATTGGAGTAACTTCTTATATGATGAGGCTACAAAAACAATCAATCTCATCGACTTTGGAGCAGCTCGGGCATACCCTAAAAGCTTCGTTGATGACTATTTGAGAATGGTATATTCTGCTTCCCATGCACTTGCAAGTAACTGAAACCTTGGGTGATTATCCTCAGGTTTATAAAGTAACTAGATAGTTGGAATTTGACTTATTATTTTTTAACAGTCCTTTTAGCTGGAGCTCGTCATGTACTGATTGCTTCCATATGTACTTCAATCAGGTTGTTGCATGTGCAAATAGTGACAGAGAATCAGTGATTGAGATGTCTCGAAGACTAGGGTTCCTTACTGGAATGGAAAATGAGATAATGTTAGATGCTCATGTTCAGGCTGCATTTATAGTGGGAATGCCATTTGCCAAACCAGGTGGCTATGACTTCTGTGCCAACAATATAACCCGAAGTATTTCCAACCTCGGGGCAACGATGCTTAGGCATAGGCTTACGCCGCCCCCTGATGAGGCTTATAGTCTTCATCGGAAGCTTTCTGGTGCTTTCTTAGCTTGCATCAAGATGGGTGCAGTTGTCCCATGTAGGGAATTATTATTGGATGTACGTGAGCATTATCAGTTCGGGGAAGCGAGTGATGAGTTCTTGTCAAGTGGCTCAATATCGTCATAGTCTAATCAGTTTTGTTTCCAAAATTTTGATTGATTCGTACACGTGTAATAAGTTTGGGATGCAATTATCCATCCCATTATTGTATGAAATTGTTCAATTCTACAAATTGGAGTTGGTGCGTAATTTGCTCCATCCGGCTGGGATTGAGCCATGCGGAATATTTTACTCCTCACAATTCCTTGCCAACAATTGAATCAGTGAAGATTCCGACTAAAACTTGGGTGCGGCGGATATAAATTAAAGCAATAAATATTTACTGATTACATTTTATTGTGTAACTTTTTAAATTATAAGTTTAATGTATTTAATTTTATATTATATGATTAAGAATTTATTATCTTTATTAATTTTACAGAAATTATTATTTCAAAATTATATTTACAGTATGTTATTGTAGTTACAATTTTTTTTTGTCCTTAGATTATACGATCAATTTTGGTGTTAATATTATTTTTTAAATTATGTTAAGCCTCAAATATCTATTGTATAATCAGATTTTATTTATTCACACCGTTCCAGTAAATATCTGGTGAAAATTATTGAATTAGGAATAATTTAAGTATGGAATATGAAAAAAAAAAATGGAAGAAAACAGTAATCTAGCGTCAAAACAATATCTGTTTAATATAATTTATTTAATAATTATAAATATTTATTTAATTAAATAAATTTTTTATTATAATTTAATTCTTTTTATAATAAAATTTTTTAAATTTAAATATTTAAAATATTCTTAATTTATTTAATAATCTTATTTTATCTTTATTATAATATAATTTTTTTAAAAATTATTCATTAAAATAATTTAATAAATTTTGAATAAAATTTTTTTATAAATAATAAATAATTAAAAATTTTTTAAATAAAAATTTTATTTATAAAAAATTTATTATATTTAAATAAATTTTATTTTAATGTATTGTAACAAACGAAACCTAATCTAAATGAGAGAAAAAAACATGATATTCCCATGTGAAAAAAGAAAATCAAACACAAAATCATCAATACATTACAAAATAATTCCAGTAATCCTACCAAAAGGAACAAAAACCCAATAATAAAGAAACTTGAGCTAATTATACCAAACCCCTAAGTATAAATTTCAATGTAAAATTCTAATACAGAAAAAAGATCCTAATCATGTAAATTCAATAAAAGGCACACAAAAATAAAAAACCCTAAGACTAAATATATTAAACCCTAAATTAAATTATAGAGGCGGCGGAGACGGCGGCAGCCTAAAGCGGTGGAGTTGACGTTTTCGTGCAGCGGTGGAGGCGGCGGTTCCGAGTGGTGGCAGATCATGCAGAGCGAACCATTTTATTGTTGCCGGTTCAAGACGCCGGCGGATCACGATGGCAGCCAGCAGTAGTGAAAGGCAAGAAGAAGAAGAAGAAGAAGAAGAAGAAGGAGAAGAAAGAGAAGAAAGATAAGAAGGAAAAAAAAAGAAAGAAAGAAGAAGAATGAGAAGAAAAAAGAACGAAGGACGCAAAGAAGAGAAATAATGAAGGAAAAAAGTCGCGAAGAAGAAGAGAAGATTACAGAAATAAGGAGAAAAAGAGCTTTTTTATTTTTTTTCAAATTTGTTATATATTAGTTTAATCATGCACTTAGATTTGACAGAAACGAGGGTGCGGTGCACTTGGTGGAAAGATGCGGGTGCTACCAGCGCGAAATATGAAAGCAAATAGGGCTGACACTAAATTACCCAAAAGAAAAAGCCAAAGCTTTCACGAAAGGAAAACAGCTGTAGTGGACTAAACAGTAAACACTAGGAAAAACAGAAGCGGTTGATTCCGGGGGCACGCCTCGCCCTTATAAATAAAATAAATTTAAAAAAAAGACGACAGCGGTCTCCCAATCAATTTGACTTTTTTGACTTGCAATTTAAAAAAGAAAACTATTTTTAACACTACCGACGCAACGAAAATTCAGTGAGAAAAAACCAATTAGGAAAGTGCGGTGGGGTGCAATCATTTGCATTCCAAAAGAACCACAACCAGAATCTACGAGTGAAAACAACAAAACATGGTCATTGTCATAATTTGTCATAATCTCTAATCACATTTATTTATTTATTTATTGGTTCTGAGTAGCAGCGGGTGGCGTCAAATCAGTCTCACCTGAGCAAGCTAAAAGAAAATGAAGCTGATGTTGCATTTGTGCTTCGTCATTGTTTTGATCCGATCAGCGAGCGGCTTCTTCGTGGACTTGGATGCTCGAGAGGCTTCGCTTGCTTACTTAGAAAACGATGCCGCCGCCGCTGTGTCCAACCCTCTCATGGTCCCTCTCACTCTTATCCAGGGAGCTGATTCCAAAGGAGCCGGTAACATCACTACTTCGACCTGCTAATAGTCGTAAAATTATTTATTGAATTTTAATCTCTTTAAAATTAAAATGGCGCAGTCTGTTTGGATGGCACGCTGCCTGGTTATCATATACACCGAGGTTCTGGATCTGGAGCAAACAGCTGGCTCATTCATTTGGAAGTGTGTAATTCTTTTATATTATTAATTTTAACTTTCTGCAACCAATCAGTTTTAGTGTAATTTGTTTCTTTTTTTTTTAATAATTTTGTCGCAGACATTATTTGTGAGTTTTAATTTTTGGATGCAGGGAGGTGGATGGTGTAATACCATTAGAAATTGTGTGTACCGCAAAACCACTCGCCGTGGTTCAGCAAAATTTATGGAACGACAGCTACCGTTTACCGGCATATTGAGCAACAAAGCTGAAGAAAATCCAGGTATCCCAACATCTACATGCTCAAATTTTGCCCACATTGTTTCTTAGGTTTCAATTTCATGAATAAATTTTGATTAACATTTTTGTAGATTTCTTCAACTGGAACAGAGTAAAGCTGCGTTACTGTGACGGCGCTTCGTTTAGTGGAGACAGTCAAAATGAGGTTGATTGAATTATCCAACTTCCTCATTTCGTTTTTCCTCAAACTTTTTATACATAGCAGTGCTTACAAATTTTCTGTAAAGAGCCTAGTCACTATCTATCAGTGGTCATCTAAGCAGTAAACTGGTATATCAAATGGTTTTAGTGTGATAATATTGAATTAACGTGTCTCTTGGTACCTTTAATGGACATACATCGTACTTTGAGTTGTTCTCATGTTTCGTTACTTTTCTCTCTTTTAAAAAGATTTGTGATTGTTTTAAACAAGTTTGCCAATTGGTGGGCGTCAGGCTAATATTTCATTACTCAAATGGACCCTCAATGTTAGTGATCTTATTCTCTCTTTTCAAAAGATTTGTGATTGTTTTAAACAAGTTTGCTGATTGGTGGGTGTTAGGCTAATATTTCATTACTCAAATGGACCCTCAATGTTAGTGATCTTAGGGGCCTATCGCTTCATAAACAGATTAATGGCAAAACTATTTAAAATTAGTGTAGCCGAACTCTCATTTTCTCAGAGGATTTATTTACTATGTGTTGCAGCTGAGGTAAAGGTTACTGATTGTGCTGACATTCAGAGTGATTACACTTTCAGGGAGCACAACTTTATTTTCGAGGACAACGTATTTGGTTAACTGCTATGCAAGATTTAATGGCCAAGGGAATGCAGAATGCTGACCAGGTTTCCATATATCATTTGCTTTTTATTCAATACTTTATAATTAGCTTTGAATCTTATAATTGTTTTATATGCACATCTATTCAGGCTCTTCTTTCTGGATGCTCCGCGGGAGGCCTGGCATCCATTATTCATTGTGATGGGTTCCGCGATTTATTTCCAAAAACAACCAAAGTGAAATGTCTAAGTGATGCTGGCATGTTTCTAGATGCGTAATGATCTATAAAGCTAGTCTATTCTGATATCGATTGGCATTTATTTTAAATTTGAAAGACATTTCTCCGCTAACAATCTTCATTGATTATGTAGTGTCGATGTGTCTGGTGGGCACACCCTAAGGAACATGTTCGCAGGTGTGGTTAGTTTACAGGTATCTCACAAAATATTTTAGGATGTTTTGTTGTTAAAAGTTGATCATAATAGAACATTGAAGGTTCTATTGTGACCCTTGAAAGACTTAGAACTTTTGTTAAAGTTGTTCATATGCTTTAATTGAAATAAAAAGGTTTGGTTGATTATTTGATCATTTTGAACTTGTGATGTCTACCTCTATAACTCTTCAGTCTGGTTTGTAACTGTGAATATTTGTTTGAACATCAGGAAGTTCAAAAGAATCTGCCAAGTACTTGTACCAGCCAACTGGATCCAACTTCAGTAAACATCTGGCTTTTCTTGACTGTCATTTATTTTAACAGTAGTTATGAAAAGTGACATTATGTAGAGGACTAGAATATATTAACTCTCTTCTCTCTCTCTCTAGTGCTTCTTCCCTCAAAATTTGGTTGCAAATATCAAGACTCCTATGTTCCTTCTTAATGCAGCATATGATGCATGGCAGGTAAATTCCTATCTTATTTTCTTGGCACTCTTGTGGCAATTCCTATCTTATTTTCTTGACACTCTTGTGGCGATTCCTATTTTATTCTTTTGAAAATCTTGTGGCAATTCACACATCATGCGCTATATTTAGACAAGGAATTTCGGATGTCATCTATATTATTTTAGGAAAATACTAGTGATGCTGCTCATGCTTCTTCAGATGCCTTCCCAAATGAAAAAACCCTAGCTTATCTAGAAAAGAGGCACTCTTCTTGTATTGAGATACAATCAATGGAATTAACTCCTTTTCTTTTCATGTGAGAAGATCTTACCCAAGCCCAATTTCAACCTTGTCCAAAACCAGTCTGCGTGCACAGCACAAAGCTTATAAATGATATGTGGACTGGTTTGATTATCAGGTCCAAGCTAGTTTAGCCCCACCAGCGGCTGACCCTCATGGTTACTGGAGTGATTGCAAATCAGATCATGCACATTGTAATTCATCACAGATCCAATTTTTCCAAGGTGATTCTTCAGTTGCATTCTGGTTTGCTTTAGTTTCCAATCTCTGATCATCATAATGTAAATATAATCTTCAGTTTATTCCTATAGCAGACTTTTTACTTTCCTCTGTATGAAACAGACTTCAGGAATCAAATGCTCAATGCTGTAGAAGTTTTCTCAAAGTCCAATGAAAATGGATTGTTCATAAATTCATGTTTTGCTCATTGCCAATCTGAGAGGCAAGATACATGGTATGCAGATGATTCTCCTCGTATCGGAAACAAGGTATGTCATTTCTATCATTATTTCAAACAGCAGTACCACAGAACTTATAATAAAGTATTCATGAATCTATTTGCAGTTTTTTGAAAATGGGCCTTACATTTATTTTATTTTACCTAACAATCTGTATGAAATAGTACCTTGACCTCCATGACAATTTTGACTCAAATGAGTTGCCTTGTCAGAAGAAGTTGGGTGGGGTAAGCATACTATCTTACGAAGAATAATTTAGGCAAAGGAGAGATGAGGGTGGTTAGAGAAGTATAAATACCGGGATTCGGGAAACTAGTACTTCAATTGCTAACGTGCTTATTTATTTCATGGAAACATTTAGGAAGTGGTCGGAAAATTATGATGTTCTGGATACTAATAGCTACATAGTTGATACATAGTTAAGATTATAGAAAAAGTCCTAAACTGGTTGACCATGTCCTAAACTTGTTGACCATGTTAAATCACTCTAAAAGGTTGCTCATCAAGTTATTAATTGATAATGCCATATGTTAATTTGATTATGCTGTCAACATGTAGGGGATTGCAAAATCTGTTGGAGATTGGTATTTTGATCGAGCGGCTCTTAAGGCAATTGACTGTCCTTACCCCTGCGACAACACCTGCCACAATTTAGTATTTAAGTGAGTGAGAATTATTCTTCTCTCCACAAGCCATTTAATTTATTTACCTCAAATGTCATTGTAGAAATGGTAAGATTCATAAACAAGATAAGATGGCTATCCCCTGCTGGGCATTGCAAATCTACAGCCAGCATTCTTCTTGTATGTTCATGCAGATTTTTAAGTGAAATATCAGTGTCTACAGGACTTTAAGGTTTTCCCACCTTATCTTAATGACGCTAATTTTTATTTCTTTACCTCCAAGAGGATATGGAAATCAGTGCATGGCTTGAAGTATAACAGAGAGTGTCGTATATTAACAACATAGGCTCGCTGTGCTCTCATTAGCTAAAGTAAATTCTAGGTTGGGATGGATATAAAATCATTATTGTGCTGTTACGTTGTTTATGCGTATATCTTAGATATGATTTGAGGGACCATGATACATTTAAGTTCATGATGCGCCTCTCTGAATTCCATTTCGTCTCAACTGTGAGACTGAAATCAATATCTTCCTCTGCAGCGATGATGTTATATCATCCATAACAATCTCCCAGAGCACAAGGTTAACTTTTGTCCTCCTAACTCTGCTTGGTGCCTGCATCCTTGAGGTCCTATACATTTTCGAATGCGCTATATGGTTTGCATTTTGTCAGTGATACATTATTATATCTTCAGTTTGGTTCGTTTCAATTATATTATCATTCAGGAGGGGTTCCTTGACGGCTGTTACCTGTGTATTTATTATCATACTGATACGTGATTTATTCATTTTAATTTTTTGATATCCATCATTGATGCTTAGGTAAAATTTAACTCCACAAAGCTTGTTAATGAATCAAAGTATGCAGGCAGTATAACAGCCGTACGAAATCTTGCGCTCAAGTTCTAATTGTTCCATTTGATTTGTGGTCAAGTGGAGCTGAGAAAACCACAGGAACCATCCCATAATTTGAACTTTTATGAATAAATTGATAAATTTTCTATGAAAACACAGCTAGTCTGTAACATAATATCAAACCCTGTATTAAAACCAAAGAAGTTCAGTAAGCGATTAGCAAGTATATTCCAATTCTATCAAGGCTCCATCTTGAGTTGGTTCGTCTAATATTGTACAAGAACAGACACCAGTACGGAGACAGTAGTCGCAGCAAGCGGTAGTGACTTCTGACTAGTGAACGACCCCCCGACCCAAAAAAAAAAAAAGGTTGAACCCCGAATGCCAACTTTCCAACCCAAAAAAATTTGAAAGAGGAACCTTTGAAGAGAGGAGGAAAGGAAGAAGGGGGGGAACTGATATGGTATGTACTAAGGTACTAAGGAAAATGAAGGAGAAGCAACACTCTTCGTCCAACAAACAAAAACAGAAAAATTAAACCCCAGAATTAGGAGGCGGTGCCGGAGCCGGAGGCAGTAAAAACAGCGAGTCAAGCGCTGTGTCGAGATGTTGACGCAAGTGCCACAGCCTGCGCCCACACCTTGAGCCGTGCCTTCACATCCCGCGGATCATCACCTGAATTACATACAAAATCAATACCGACACTCGGTGATCTGAAAAAGACAATGCAGAAATTGAAGGAAATATTACCAGGGCTAGATATGCGCCAATTGGCGATGGGAGAATTGCCACCGCTGCTAGTATCAAGCGTTGAACAGGACAAAGAAACACGACTGGGCATCTCCAAGGTACGCTCATTCTCCAATTCAAACCCAAGGTCTCTACAAGCTTTCATTTCTTCCAATCCCATACACAAAGACCTTCTCCCACCTTTAGGCCTCGTTATCACCACAACTCCACTCCCACAGCCGCCGCTTTGATCACTCTCCCCACTTACACTGTTATTATCTTTATCTTTCTTATTTACATGCTTCCTGCTGTTGATGCTCCTCCTCCTCCTCCTCCTCAAATTCCTTCTCACCTTTTGCCTCCACCTACCCTTTTCCGCTTCATTTTCACTCGCATAATCTTTGACAGTACCCACCATCAACTCATCCTGACTTATTGACCCGCGACGAGCCCCCCGGCGAGGCGGCGTCGCTGGCATCGAGTAACATCCGGCTTCTTTGTCGGAGTCCGATGACAGTTCCGCCAACTCTTTGAATTCCTTTTCATCGGAGAATTCCTCATCCGCATCACCATCAAAACTCTCTATTGACAGTCTTGACATGTAAATATTCATGCCCTCATCGTTTTCATCATCATCTTCGTTGGTGTACATGGAACTTGTACACACGGACAGCCTAGACAAGTTGTGGGGTTGATGATGATGGTCGTACCCATCATCAGTATCATCGAATTCTTCATCGTGCATGGAAGAAAGTACAGCCATGGTCTCATCGGACGCCATAGAATATAGCAAATCAACAGAATTATTATTATTATTATTTTTGGTTCCTTGTGGGTAAGAGCAGAGAAATGAGTGAAGAAGAAGAAGAAGAGGAAGAAGATAATAAAAGTATTGTATGTAGAGAGAATATAGAAAGAGCGGGCGCACTGTTAATTAATAGCACAACTCTGTAGCGTTTGAGCTTTTGCGAATCATTCGTTACGAAATTTCATGATAAGGTCAAAGGTAAACCCAATCTCTTCCCCAGGAACCTTATTTATACACCCAGCCTATATTCTTGTGATTCCATATATGCCCGCAGTTTACTCGCTGTCTTCAGTCCAGCCTTCCAGGTGTCGTAAGATGAATTTTTTATGGCTATTAATGTTAGGGGTATCACGGTACATGAGTGGATAAACGTATGACGGGACACATTAATTGTAGAGCACAGTTAAGTAGGAAGATCAAATAATAATAATTAAAGGAATCCCCCCGGCAATGCTGTGACAAACGACGTAGAGAACTGGAGTGCCCATAACAGTGACCTAACGACACGTATCACCTGATAATTGCTGGTTCTGGACCCGTAATTCGTGAGTGAGTCACCACTCCAGCGGTCAGAGCACCCTGGTTCTATAAACGAAGAAAGAAACAAAACAAAGGCGGAACTTGAGATGACTGTAGTCCATGGAGACTTAGCTGCACGACTTCCCAAACACGGCGAGGTGACAAAGCCATTAGCCACGTCCCGCCCACCCTTTCCCGTCATTATTGCCCTTTGCCCCCGCTGCTTCTCACTAGTCATAGAATTTTGATACCACCTGAAGGCTCGGGATTTATTTTATTAACTAAAATTGAAACCAATGTGAATATATAACTGAAAAATCGTATGCCTGCCCTTGGATTTTTAAGGGACTAGATTTATTAAGACTAAAAAGAATTGTGTTAATGACCAACATGAACTTTACTTGCTTCATTATGGTTTATTAAAAAAAAAAGTTTATAAAATATTTTTGTGCCTCAAAAAATGACACTTTTATTTGCCTCTATTGAATAAGTCTTTTTGTTCACTAATTTTTCTATCTTGATAGAAATGACACATTATAGCAGATATATATATATATATATATATATATACACATATATCTTTTTACAGCAAAAAGTTTAATGAATTATATGACTAACATTATCAATTATTCTTATATGGGCTTGGAGTAGGAATTAACCCCACTTATTATTGCCACTCGAAAATATAGCAAATCCTTTATCAAAATCACTGGCACACGGAATCCGAATCCCCAGATAACGCATGCATTATTGAGCCTGGAGTTGATTTGGGTCCCAAACAAAAAGGGTGCTAAAATGATAAAAAGGCTGGCAAAATTAAGGTGGAACCACAATGGCATTATTGCTATTACCAGTAGCTGCCTTCTGCTTTAACAGTTTTTTTTTTTTTTTTTTTAGTGTATCTAGGCAGTGAGCTTGTGGTGATCTCTAAGAACTGAGGTTAGATTGACTATTCAACAACCAAAATTAGACCTACTTTATTGCAGCTAATGCAGTCACGCTAATCATCTGCTTTAGCTTAGTTCCATCCCAAAATTGCCCTGCTTCAGAGATTTAGTAGGCGAAAAAACCGATGCTAAGACAAGGGTAGCTTCGGTAGGGGATAAGGATCGATCACAGATGGGGTAAGCTCGTGTTTAATATGATGATGACGACGACGATGATGTAATTAACCGCGTTGAACATGATGGACAGCTGTCCACGTTTTTTGGATACCTTAAGACGAAAGCAGAGTTCTGGCGGATAGATTATTGGATTTTCAACACCTCGTGGCCCATATGGGTCCACCACAACTCAGGCCCAAGAAGCACACTCCACGTGCCATGACCAGTACGCAACACAGTACTTAATTTTCCTTATCTGATCAGCAAAAGTGGGTCCACGCTGTACGCAGCCTGCTTGGAGATGGAGCTTTCGCTTTTCCTTTTTATGAACAACTTTTCTGCACATATTTTTTATTGTTTCATTAGCCTCCCCTTTTATCGTTGAAAAATTTTTAGTTGTTGTTAATTGTATAAATTATATCCAGAGTTGAGTTTTAATGGGTTCAGTAGGCTCTGCCGCTCGCCGACCGGTGATTTATTGACTAGTCGCCTATCATAGCCAACATGTTTTTGAAGGCTGTGGAATGGGAGGGCTCTTGTCGCGACGAGGCCCTTAAGATGCTAACACGTGTCCAGTCCCGATACATAAAAATAAAAGCCTGAAGTGGACGGCCGCACGTACAAGCCCCAGCCACGTGCGGTGATCAGCCGGCCTTGGAATTCTTGTGAATAGGATTTAGTCTATTAGTGAGTGGACCCACGAGCTCATTTGTGCTCCCGCTGCTGTGATGGACTCCAAGCTCATGATTGATTAGGATCGGTCCACTCCTCTCCGATTTGTTATTTTATTTTATTTTATTTTACTTTTGTGAAATATCCCTGCGATATGTCAAAGTACATAGATTAATGTAATGGTATAGTTGTCATTTGTCGCTTGTGTACAGCATCACGGTCAAACCACACGGCGGCAGGTTCAGTTTTAAGTGGATCAAAAGTTCTAATTTTTCTAATTTGAAAAATAGAATAACCTGATATTTTTACGTTTCATTAAGTGAGTAGATTATAAAAATAATAATTAATAATAAAACTAGTTATGAGTGATGGGTGTCCAAAATAAAAAAAGAATATGACTATTTGAAGTCATCAAAATAATCTTTACACTTCTTTTTTCAATAATCTTATGTTTATTTAAAACCATCAAAATATTCTTTACATCTATTTTATTCAACAAACTAACTATTAAAGCTCAAAAATAAAGATTTTATTATACGCACCCATCTAATGCCAATTATACCCCTCACATAACTAAACGATCTCACATTGCATCATACGCGCCCATCTAATCAACACCTGTCATTTACCGGATTGATAGGTTGACAAGGGCTCACACGTATATGTTTTTTAAGCCTCTGGATTTCGTAGCTTTTGATCCAGTGCATGCTTAGCTAAACGACAATCTCGGGTTTGTTAACCACAGGACAAAGTAGTCTAGTCTCAGCCTACTCACACGTTCTCATTTGAGCAACTAAAATTATATGAAAAATATAACTGAAAAAAAAAAAAAAACAAAACAATAACTGCGGAAGAGCTGCTCCATCGTATTATTATTATTTTATAATCAGATGGTGAACGTAATAAATAACAAAAAATGAGTTGATATTATAATCGTATAGTTATTAGTAGTATTTTACAGTAGAGTTGTTTTATTGCAGACACGTGTTAATTCAAATAAGATATTTATTTCTTGAATTAACATCATATTCTTTTTCGAGCATTTGCTTAGAAATCAAACCTAGAGCGACAGTTAACCACAGCCTTAGAGGCTTTATCCAAGTATTTTTTATGTAATTTTCTTTACTAATTCTTTAGAAATCAAACATCATATTCTTTTTCAAATAAGATATTTATTTCTTGAATTAACATCATGTTCTTTTTCAAGCATTTGCTTAGAAATCAAACCTAGAGCGACAGTTACCCACGGCCTCAGAGGCTTTATCCGAGTGTTTTTCATGTAATTTTCTTTAGTAATTCATATTTAAAGAATAGATTGAAATATTACCCACCCTTCGAAAATAATAATTTTAAATACGAAATAGGTTTTGCCAAATAAAAAAAATACACATACCTTGAAAATGTATTTAAGTTTTAATTATTGTTACGTATGTTGATTCTCTTTTTTTTTCTAATAAATAATAGAATAGACATATTTCTAACATTCTCAAATAACATATCAATGCACTGACCCCATTAAAAAAAAAATTAAACTAATTTCTTTGTATTTGAATTTCTAGAATCCCAACCGCGTTTATCTGCTTCTCCGGTCTTTCTTTTGGAAGATGTCTCGAAGAAAAATAATTAAACAAATAATTATAAATTCTAAAATACTTGCAGCCAGCAAATGCTCAACGCGAATCATTATTTCAATAGAAAAACATGAAGAAATTTTAAGAAAGTCACACTGCCACAATTTTTGAACGCTACACATTTTATTTGCCCAGTGGCATCGTCACGTATGAATTGCCGACATTTCATGTCACTTCAGAAAGGGGGGTAACCCGTGGGCTCCAAACCCTGTGACGGGTTTTAGTTGTTTTATGAGAACATGAGATGTTGTTTGGTTAGTGAGAAAATCCAAACGAAACAGATAAATTATGTGGACTCCATTAATTCTTCATGATGCTCTTTTTTCTTTTTTCTTTTTTTTTTCCAATTATCCCAAAAAAAAATGTAATTTTCGAATGCAGTAAAAGAAAAGTAGGAGGGAGGTTGTTTAGGCTCACAAGAGGACTGTGTTGAGTTTCAACCGAATAAAATGACTTCTACAATTAAATACGAGGGTGGTGGCACTGATGACATTAACATTTTTGTCACCTTGTAACTGAAATTGGCTTCGCCTCTCCTTAATGGGAAGAAAAACTCCGCGTGAGAGATCAAACTTTTATTGTCAAATTTAATAATACAATGACCATTTTTTTATTTGTATTCGGCAAATGAAATCGGTTGCTTAGTGCGAGTGATAAAAGCAATAGTAACAAAGTTCCTTGAAAATATAAACCTTGGACTTCACGTACGTAGATTTGGATTATGTGACGATGTTGATGTTACTCACAGGACCATCTCGGGGAAATTTCCATTTCCTAGATTTGCTTTACTTTCTTTCTTTCTTTCTTTCTTTTTAATATATATTCTTATATTGTGTAAATGGAAGGGAACAAGCAATTTCCCTTTCCACCATCTCAGGTCCGGCAGGAATTGAAGAGACCCAACAGATTGTTGATGGACAAGTAATTAGCAATTTTATTTTATTTTAGGTTTGAAATGATTCCGTGAGTGTGTCTCGTTCAAAATTCAATTCACAAGTTTTAGCAGTGAGCTTTTTCATCCTTGATTCCTTTCTGAACTCTTAATCAGAACGCGGTCCCTTCAAACTTTGATATAACTGGGCCTTCTTTTTGTGCGCGTGTGTGTGTGTGTGTGGGTGTCTGTGGTGATTGCAAAGGACGTACAAGCGATAAATGGGTGATCGATTAGAGATGCACGCGGACAAATGTGTAGGCACACAACTAATCTACCTACTCAGACGCACAATTTGTTCGCCATCATTTGTCATTTCTCGAGGGATGATAGTTGATACTTGGTGCACTGATAGCTAAGTTATTTGAAAATTAATATACGAAGATTAGTAAAAACGAATAAACAGCGACAGCTTGACCCACGCATTCAAAATATCTCATATATAAGTTTTAAAAAAAAAATTATACCCCACGGCCATACATTCAATATACTAAATTTGATATTATAAGAATTTAAAAAATTTTGCTAAAAATTAAAATTAATTTTTTACTTTTCAAAATCATTTTGAGCTTATTCTAAACTAATGCCAAAGTGGTATTCAGATGAACCAGATCAGATAACGACTGGGGCTATTTAACAAAATATATCTTCATTCGGTCTATAACGTATCTCAACCCGCTATCGTCACATTGGGCTGGGGATCATGGACCCGAAGATGGCCCATTCTAATTTCCAAGAACTGACTCTCTCGGTTGGTCACGCTCTCTCTTTCCCTGATAACATTAATTTTGCAAGCGTTTTATTATTTGTCATACCATTCTAGAGCAAGGCCAGGAACCACGTGCTTTTCTTTCACAATGAAGTGAAGCGCGATAGTGATACTGTTTGTTCAGCACTTATACACACTAACTGTGTAGAGTTGATGATGTATGTCTTCAAACAAATCAGCATTTAGGTCATAAGCTCAGTCGCATGATTTTGAATTTAATTTTTTTTTTCGGGGCTGAATATGATCAAGCCAAGCTTTAGCCACGTGTTTGGTAACCAGACCAAAAAAATAATAATAATAAAAAATAAAATTACAAATTGGTTAAAGCCAATCCCCTAGATTAGAAATATGTTTTCTCCTACAGGCTACAGCTAGGAGAATTTAGAAACATAATTTGATAATGTGGCTGTCACTGTGTTTGTGTGGAAGATGCCGCAACTGCAAATGACTCATTATGTGCAGTGGGTCCACTCCTCTGAGACAAGATAACACCAGTTCCAGCACTGAATCACAAGCCCAGTTCCACAATTAATTCATTAAATGCTGTCATATTATCTAATATATGATTACGAGAAATACTGCTTTCTCAAAGTTCCCATTTCACAATCCTGTATTGTCACTCTGTTTCAGTGGAAGTAACATATTTGATCAATCAACTCATGGAAGCATTTTCTTGTAACGGATAAATGTGCAGTTTCACACGCACCCACCCACCAGTTATTTTGTTGTTAATCGCGGATGATGCCAAGTGGATGGTGCTGATTTCTTTGCCATATCAGTAACGTTTGCATTCACCATCGAATAGGCTGGTGTTTACCATGCAATTGGAAGTTTCTTATTTTATAAAGTGGGATTTAAGTTAATGCTAGCGCCATAAAGATGCAACAAGCCATCAACAAATACATGGCCCTTATTAGATTGAGCGTCACTTTCCCCCTTGTACGGACTAGAAAGTGAGTGAATAGTCTCTCAATTCATTTGTGGGGTCTCCTTTTTCTCAATTGACTTGAGAAAGCCATTAATAAATTTAAGTATCACTGTTAAAAACACCCGCTTGTGTGTATGCGCACGCGCGAGAGATCAGAGGACACGGGAAGTGTTGATTGCTCATGCAGTTGAGAATCTTGCAAATCAAGTAACCAAGACAATTTCATTTTTTTCAAGAGTGTTGGGATTCTTTCTGTTTAAATGAAAAAGCATGCAGGTAGCTGTTGTTAATGATCATCTCCTCGAAATCATCTACCTGTTGTAAAAGTGATTATGGTCTTTGGATAAACTGGAAAATTTATGCTTTCATTAAAGAAGCTTCACGTGATTCCCAAAAACATATATAAAAAAACAAATAAAAGAAAACATGAATGAATATGACAAATACTTTCTCTTGAGTCTTTACAGATAGAGAACTGCAACAACACAAACGCAGATGCAATGAGGCAAAATAGAATAAAAGACACGGAAACAAGCCTTAATCTGCAACTCTACTAACACGCACACAAAGAAAATTAAAGCTAATAAGGTGTTTTTTTTTTCCCCCCCAAGTTTGTTCTTGTTGCCCCCCACAAATTTGCTAAACCAGAGAGTGAGAAATGTTTGTATCAGACCTATATACAAGAGAAAAATCTTTATCACACACACCTGATATGAGAGAACTGGGAAAAAGCAATGGTTTCAAGCCCCTTCTGTTTCACGAATGCAGGCTAAATATGTCCATACGCTGCGGTGAGTCTCTGGATCTCCTTAGCACACATGTCAGAATTTTGTAAAGGTGGTTGCTGGTTTTGAGACCAGATACCACTCGAAGTGTCAGTCAGGAAATGTGTTTCAGATTTTATCTCATTGTATAAAGATTGTGAAGTTTGATTTTGCAAAGCAGCGGCCATTAGCAATGATGAGTTTTGGAAATATTCAGGCCACTTAACATCTTCAGTTTGACTATCAATGAGATTGATTTGACCTTCTCTCTCTGATGAGCTGCAATCTGCTAGTCCCCAAGGGAAGATGCTGCTCTCAAGGAAGGAGCTGGTGCTCTGCAGCTCAGTGCTGCTACTGCTAACACTGCTGCCGTTTGAGGCAACACCGGCTTCCCAGTAACGGGATCCATTGACCGTGAAAGAGGGTATTGAATGATTATCTGAGGGAAGAGTGACAGATGTTTTGTAGCTCATAGGAGCTGAAAATAATGATGAGCTAGATACAGGTGGCAGGATTGTGGGGATTGCATTGGACGAGAATTCAGAATTTCTATCAAATGATTTACTGGCTTGCATAAACCAGAGAGGCGAATTTGAGGCTGCTGTCGAGAGTCTTGCATTGGAAGCACAATTCAATTGTTGAAGATGGAAGTGCCCCACAGAATCTGAAGGCTGGCTATAGGTGATGCCGCTGCTTTCTTGGTTCGAACTTGCAAACCTCTGTATGTAAAAATTGCTTCTATTGTTGTTGACTGTGGTGGGGATTGAAGAGCCTTGTATTTCTGATAAATGGTAGGCTTGTGCAGTAACTGAAGTTGGTTTCTGCTCATTTAAAGCTGCCGTTGTCCCATGCTTCGCAGTAAACTCAGTGTCGAGGAGGTTCAATTCACCAGATACCCCAGAGACTTTGTCTTGGCTGTTTGTTGTTTGATTCTTGTCTTCTCCATTTTCAACTTCAGAAAGTGGCTTATGCGTTACAGGGTCAATGCCTCTCTGCCTGAGCTTCTTCTTTAAGCAAGAATTCCACAGATTCTTTATTTCATTGTCGGTTCTTCCTGGCAGTTGCGCTGCGATCTGTGACCATCTGTAAAGCCACACAGTGCCAATAATGTTAATTAATAATAACCACATATTTTAAAAATAATTATCGCATTAATTAAAAGAAAGTACCTATTCCCCAGAACTGCATGAAGCTCGATTATAAGGCTCTCTTCTTGCTGTGAGAATGTGCCTCTCTTCAAATCGGGCCTCAAGTAATTAATCCACCTAAGTCTGCAACTCTTACCACATCTCTGTAAACCTGCGAATTCATCCCAGGTAGTAAAAACGAAACCATCAAAATAATTATCATTAAAACATTGAAGAAACACTTGAAAACGATGATGGGATCATCAATTAATATATCAATTACCAGCTTGCTTTGGGACAGAGCTCCAACAACCATGGCCATACTTAGTAATATGCCTCAAAAGCTTCTCATCTTCTTCAGGTGACCATAAACCTTTCCTTAGCTTCTGCTTGTAACAACAAGAGTGCCTCCCCATTTGAGGAAAAAGGAGACCGAACACCTCGACTTCAAATAAAGGGGAGAAGGACCTTTTTTCCGAAAACAGTAACTTTAATTTTTGTGATGAAGTGTCAGCAATGGGCTTGCTGCTGCTGCGACTGCAAATGGATTTGCTCCGCTAGAAGATGTTTTCGTGGTAGAAGATAGGTAAGTAAAGAAAGAGAAATAATTTTGATTGGGAAGCTCAGAAAGAGAAGTTGAATTTAATATAAGAGGGATCTTTCACGAGAGAAAAGTCTTATTCATAACATAAGCTGCTATATTTTCATTTTTTTTTTCCCTCTCTCTCTCTCTCTCCCTCTCTTTAATTGTATTTTTCCCTTTTTTTTTTTTCTTTTGGCAACAAGGTGAAGAAATGAAATCAGTTAATAGACTCCGAGTTGCATGTGTCTTATCAAAGGTCTGAGAATTAATGTC
Organism: Aegle marmelos; assembly: GCA_030449875.1. Classification (NCBI taxonomy): domain Eukaryota; kingdom Viridiplantae; phylum Streptophyta; class Magnoliopsida; order Sapindales; family Rutaceae; genus Aegle; species Aegle marmelos. The sequence goes on from JASUUL010000115.1 coordinate 3,857,540, forward strand.
TTTTGCAGGGATGGTGGGGGCACTTTCACTCATAATATATTGGTCGCTATACACGACTTTGACAGCAACCCATGCTTGTAACTTGTAGCTTTAGGCCTGTGAAAATTCCATTTCACAGAATTTACAAAACCGCTTTCAGTTAACTGAGCTGCGACTGGTAAATTAAAATAAAACATAACACGGATTTTCAATATTGCTTTGTCCACTTGGGGATAAACCGTCTTCATTGTCACTCATTCACTTACGTGGGTGGGAGTTTGAGTTTTGTTTTTTTTTTTTTTACGTGTACTGTGTGGAACTGAATTTTAAAACAAATTCAATTTCTTATTTAACTTGTACGACCATGTATAGTAGAATTGATCTAACAAGCTATGATAGATTGTACATATGTTCAAATTATATAAAATATTTGACTTCTTAGATGGTAGATATGTTCAAATTATACAAAATATTTAAAAAGGACATTACACAAATGCTTTTTGTGTCTCAAAGGAAAAAGGACCTTCTTTTTTTTTTTCAATCTTTTGGCCCAATCCTTTTAGCTTTTTGGGCAATTTCTTCTAAATCATGATCGCTTTGAAAAGTTTCATCATCACGCGGAAAGAACAAGTTGTTTTAGCCATTTTCTCGAATTTTTTTTTTAAAAAAAGATATTTTTATCTATCTTCCTATTTTTGATGAAATCCACCGGGCGTTGTAAATTGCCCCACTCCATTAATTTTTGCCCTAATTGGAAACACTCTATTACTTACTTTCATTCTGTTTCCTTTTATACCGTGTAAATTGCGGATGCTCATGCTTACTCCGCACGGCTACGACCAAAAATGTGAAACAATTTGAAACTATGTCATCAGAAAATCCTATACATTGATTGAAGCGCGATTACCTAGTTGGATTTTACCAACTTTACTGTGTTATTATTATTGTTCTCTGTTTTTCTTTCTTTTTTTTTTAAAAAAAAAAAACATATTTAGATAAAATCATTAGTGTAAGGTATTGTTGCAACACGAGTCAATTTCCCCACTCCGTGTTTAATACTTCCATTAAACGCAACAACAATATAATTTGTAAAGCAATCCCTGCTAAAGTTTAAGAACAAACGAATTGGCAAAAGGGTATATCTGAATCAAAACCAATTGAATGATCATTTATTTTATTTTATTTTTCTTTTTCATTTTAAATCTTTAGGCCAACAACTTGAATGAAACTTCATTAAAAGTTAAAACTCCGCCACAGCCGGGCCTGGTCACCACCGCTATGGCGTTGCCACTGTTAAATATAAGCTTCCAGAGTTTGCCGAAGCCAAACTGCGGTTTGATAATAATCATTTAGCTTTGTCAGCACAGTTAACAAAAGCTAAAACGAACGGCCTCAAAACAATTAACGGTAACCAGCATTGTCGTTAAAACAAATCATGAGAGCACGTCCATGTAATAACTTCTTTGCTTATGCCTCTAAATGATTGAAGAATGGCTTGACTTTAAAAGATTTGAATAGCTTTACAATGACTGAAGCTTCCATCCGCTAGAAAAGTTTTTATGGGAAATTCGTGATATTTTACTTTAGTGAATGAATTATTAACACACTCTGGCAGCTAGCTTTTGCAAGTCAAAATTTTGTGGGAAAATTGTTAATTATCTTGATAACGTTACTTGTCTTAATAATTATTCTAATATAAATGAGATTCTCTTATGGGGATAATTTTATATTTTCATTCAATGATTAAAGTCTATAGCGGCATGATGGTTAGAATAATTCTTTAAAAAATGAATATGAAACTCAAATGGGATTAAAATATCAACAAGTATTTTAATAATGAGAGTAATGTAGCCAAGCAGCCAATTTCTTGGGCAATATTTCTTGCTAGCAATGGACCACCTTTGGTTGATCTTATTAATTAATCCTGCTTTAAACTCACAATCCTTGCTGTTTCCACCTCTCATTGGGCCCTTCTTTTGGGAAACCAGACAAGATTAAACGAATAAATATTATATGCACATACCACTAATCAAGACGTTAAGATAGGTGGGAAGGAAATAGAATAATGATGACGTTATTATCTTCTTTTATTTTCCTTTTTTTGGGAAAATGGAAGCTTAGAACCAAATTATAATTTTATATTTTTGTATACAATTTAATAGCTAGCTTCCGAGCACGCTTTCTTTAAACAGAAATACAAGCTTGAACCATGATCAAAGATAAATTACAATTTATGGCCATAGTTCAAGTCATTTATTTATTTATTTTTGTTTTATAAAGACATGAATATCCAATTTTGTATACAATTTTTATTTTATTTTATTATTTTACTTTCAAAAGTGGTAACTAATAAAGTGGGCGAAGCCAAATCGATTTTTTAAGGTATTTTCTCAAGATTTAAAAAAGTAACAAATCAAATAAATTTATTTAAAAATAGATAACAATAAACGTTAAACTAATTTTCATCTTTTTAAGATTACACACGAGAATTATTTTTCAAAATTGTTCAATCTTTGATATTTTAAATATATATACGTAAATTAAAAATTACTCTTACTTATATAAATAAAGCTCATAGAAAGCAATCAATTTGATGGATTGTATCCTCTGTCATAACAAAGTTTTATGTAACCAAAAAAAAAAAAATTCATATAATTGTATAATAATACTTTGTTTTTGGGCATCCGACGTAAATGAGAGACCAAATCAAATCTCCAAAAAGATTACAAGAATCAAAAGTGTGATTAACTTTTATTTTATTTTATTCTTTTAAAGAGTATGATTATAAACTTAACATACAAATGCATATAAAATTAGCGTTCGAAAAAAAAAAGGTGTATACAAAACAAATTATCAAAAAGTGAAACGAAATACATTTCGTTTATCTATTTGCACATTTTAAATCTTCTGTTTAATTAAAAAAAGGTATATTATTAACGTGAATTATTTGGCTAATTTATGCAATTCAAGACCATAAATAGTTGCTTGAAAGGTACAGTTTCTGAGTACTTCATGAGCTTAATTTAAAGGCAAATTAATAAATCTTCTTTAAACAAAACGATTTTCTTTCCTCCTCAAAATGATCTGAAATCAGATGGGTCCCAATCGCCAATAAAGTGGGGGCATGGGGGATCAGCGGTGATTAACTTAGTCATCAGCATCAGACGGTGAAAGAAAAAAGTTGATTGAGTCAATTTTGGTGCATGCAAAAATAGTCCAATTGGGATGGTGGGGCCATTAGACACTAGACGCTACACAACATTTGCATGTGCTACATTGCGCAGATAGCAGATCTGTACGCCATCTTCATGGGTCCATCGTGTCTGAATTATGAAGAGGTCACATTTCTAAAGGGCCGTTTCCGTCATTTCATTCCTCTTTTTTTTATATCTATTAATTATTATATTAGCAGGCATTTATGGAAACGACGTAGGTTCACACATGCAACATGATGTTATCACTGATTTATGAAAAATTCTGCTTAAATTGCAAACAGTGAAGTTGACAACTGACGACTCGTTATTGTAAAAAAAAAAAAATCAATAATTGTAATATAAAAATATATTATGTTTGATAAATGTTATTTATAGATAATATGTTTTACAAAATTAATAAAGTTTTTATAAATTTTTTATTAAATAAATATCAGTAAATTCAATCTAACTCAAAAGTCAACATTGTAAATATTTATCAAATATTTTGTAGTTATAATTTTTGAGTCACAATATCCCATTATAATACCAAAAATGCCCTTAATATGTTTCATACATCACCCTCCAAACGACGGGGATATTATAGTTAAAAAACGACCAATGAATTCCGTCAGTTAATTTTTCTCCCAATCACGTGTATCGTACAGTACCTGATTTCTTAAACATGTCATCTAGTAATTAAATACAAATATCTTTAAAGACTTTTTTTGTGCTAAATTAATTAAGATAACAACAACATCACTAATCATGCTCATAATTGATTTTTAAATTTTTTTGGCTAAATATTACTATTCATTGTCTCCCTGACTCAGAGTGAAGCCGTCAACAAAGAATTTTGTGCCCAAAAAAAAAAAAAGGTCTCCGGCGTAAGTACCAACCAAAAAAAAAAATAAATAAAGAAAAGAAGAAGAAGAAGAAGAAGAAAAAGCACTAGTGCGATTAAATAGTTGAGGGCAAATTATATAAAAAAAATTAACAATTGATAAACATATGCCTTGCTTTTGACTTTACAGTTTCGAAAGCCAATCAAATATTTTTGATATGCCATCCATATCAGCTCATTTTGCTATAATACAAGAGAGGAACTTTAGAAGTTTATGCAATGTACATCCAACTCGGGACATCTTTAAACCAAGCGAGTGTCTCTTACTCTTGCCACCGACAGAGACGATTTATATTAAAACCCCAAATATACGTATGTCTCTGTGCAAAATATATAATCTATATACATAGTTCATGTTTGGCGAGGAGCAAATGTGACACTGTTGTCCAATCATTACAATTATTTGCTAGGTTACTGTTCATTACCGTATGATTAACTGCTTATAATTGGCAAGTAGCTAGCTTTGTATTGTGTAGTAATTAATTAAGCTTGTTTGATTATCTTTTACTGAGTACTATCTTTATTCATGTGCCATTGATCCAATCTCCATCCAACCGACATATTTTAATTATAACCCGTAATTCCAACCTTGCAACGTGTATGATATTTTTTGATTTGATCATATAATATCCGCTGCGGGTGAGTTAAATTCATCATAATTTTTTTTTTCCTTTTTATGTGTTTTGTTTTGGAATAATATTTTTTTATTCAAATTTATGTTTAGGTATAAAACAATATTTTAGTACAGGGTTCACTTAGTAGTAAGGGGTTACTCTAATTAAGACTCTAATTGGCTTTTTTGGTTGGGACTGCATGAGAAAGTGGGTTAGATTTATACCAGGAAAGAAAATACCAAAGTTGTGTTGAGAAGGCTAAGTTACCGCAAAACTTACTTCCATAATAGTAAAGCAAGCATAAATTAAGTTGAATGGTCTTGTACGTACTGGATAATAACACATAAGATAAAACTTATTATTTTTGGCGAAAAGCAGGGTTTGTTCACCATAATTATGACAGTTTCAACGATTTTAATTTAATGAATGAAAGGATGAAAAGATTATTTCGTTTAAAATATTTTCAATATGTATTTGTAAGAGAATAAAGATAATTAATAAGGATTCTGAAGGAAATAAAGAATGAAAAATGGCACAACCGTATGCGCAGCTCATGGAAAGGCAAATATTCCCCAGAGTATGCGTGCATGATAATTGATGTATCTCTATATCTCTACAAATACAAATATAGACAACTGCAGTCCATAAAAAAGCATCTTCGAGCTCTCTCTCTCTCTCTCTCTCTCGAAATTCTAAAGTTTCATTATTATGAAAAGAAAATACATATTAAAATGAGAAAAAAAAAACCCTAAGATTTAATAAGTATAAACTTCGGCTAATACTATTATATAGTTTTGTCTCCTTGTAACACCATTATGAGCTTTTGTTGACCTTAGCAGTGTCTCGGTTCACACATATCCAACAAGATGAAATTATAAACTAATTAAAACCCAGCAAAAAAGATAATAAAAGATACTTCTAATTAACTATCTCCCATACCTCATCATTCACTCGGGAGCTTATCATATGTTAGCACATGAGCTGTCTTCTTTGGTCAACCCTTTGTCTTCACCGCTAATTATAACAAATTAAAGATGTAACTAGAAAAATTGTGTGTGTTTAGGGCTTTCATGGCGGTCGGGCCGGCAATTATTGATTTTAAATTTCATATAATTAATAAATATCGACATAAAATTCGCTGCCATGAATTTAAGTGAAGTCAGTTCAATTATGTCAGAGTTAATTAATTATTTCCATCGATTTACAATTGATATAGGACATGGAACAAAACGATAAGCCGTAAGAGAAGTGGACAACAGTTGAATGCAAAGAACTGAACTGAAACTATTTTGCATCTCTTATTAGATGCTTTCCTTTCGAAGATTTAGAATATGCTTGGGACTATTGTGCTTAATTTTTTGCTGAACTTTGACGGCTAAATTGTTTATCATTGACTCTCTCGCTTGTATCGTAACAGGAGAAGGGGACAACAGTCAAATTAATTCTACAAATATCTTGGTACTTGATTTAGCATCAATTTGAAGGTCAGTGTTGTCGGTCAATGATTGGCTTCAACGTTAAACCTGGAACCAGCGTATATCCAACTGGTCGCATTCATAAGCTCAAACGAAATGCTTCTAAACATGGAAAATTGTTAATTGTTTGCATCCAGAGAGAGCTTACTGTAATCGTCTTTTAAGACAACAAAGCCGTACGTGACTCTATATATATATTCTGACAACTCATAATTTGGGAATAATATCAAATATGTATATACTGTGTACGGGAATGCATGCATTATAATATGATACAATAAGCTATTATAGAAATTCATGTGAAAATATAAGTTGAATGAGAACAAAATCACGTATAATAAAAGCGGCGATTGAGCCAAGAATTAGGAGAAAAAGATCAGGCAATGGCCTACATATATACACGGAGTATCAAACATAATATTAAGATGTGATAAAGGGGCGCGGCCGAGAACTTTCAGCTGTCTAGGTTCATTGGCTTGCACGAGTGCGCAAAGATTTGAGCCAAGTCTGAATCAAACTTTAGGTACTTGGTACATATTTGTCCCGGCAACTCGATTGGCTGAGCTGGGATTCCAGAAATTATGATCTTGAAACAGCACTTCGGTTTTATACACTGCCCACTTTATGTTTACCCTTGATGGAAATAACCGAATTGAAAAGAAAGAAAAGAAAAGAAAAGAAAAGAAATCGATGGGGGAATATAGATAAGGTTTGATTTGTCGGGGTGGGGTTTATAAATATGTGACATTAGTCCAATTAAACCCCACCAATGGGGAACATTGCCTTTAATCATTTTTCTCTATTAAGGTTCAAAAGTAATGCCAAAAAGGGAGGCACCGTTTGCAGCTTCAAATATATTGGTAACTCTGCCTCTCTCCAATCCAATCCAAAATACAGCAGCTAGGTGAAAGAATTACGACGCTACTGTACCATTGGAGTTGAACTCGAATCCATTCTTCATTTTTCTTTTTCTTTTTTTGACCACCCCATGTTGTTGGCTCTTTTTGTATTTCCTTCAAATGATGTATCACAAAATTGGCCGAACAGAGTGACAAATTAAGGCCGAAGGCCTAAAGGATTGCTTAAAAATACGAAATTATATGAGGGCGTGAATAGGGTTTCGATAGCTAAAAATTAACAAGGGACCGACCCAATATTTCAATCCCAAAAGTAGGTATTTAATGAGAGATCATGCGCATTTTCACCGTTTCTAGCTATCATGGATCAAATGATGTGTCGCATTCTTCATGTCAAGTATACCAAAAGAGTCCAGTGCATAATATTAATTGCAGCGGCGGCATGCAAAGCCGTACAAAGGCATCTCATAACGATTCACTGCATGCATGTCAACTATGGATTTATACGGTTTTCTTAAACTATATTTATCGTAATTTATAATCTGATTATTCAGTGTAAAAATAAGTAACAAAGTAATAGAATCAAATGAATTCAGTAGATAAATTTTACTTGCTTATAAATCATATTAACTATAACTTAAGATAACTCAATTTACATAATAAGTTCCATATATAGCCCGTCGAAGAAATCTGGGACCCAAAACATTAAAACTTGCAATTTCAAGAAAGCTGTAATAGGGCCCTTTTATGAACAAGCCGTCCGTCAATCAGGGCCCCGGATGGATAGCCGGTGACGTTGATACATCGCGCTTTACAAGATGCACAATAATGATTAATTATCATGACCATGCAAATGCTCTGCACCGATTGTTTTACAAGCTAGCAAGCTTTGTATACAGTAACACTCTGTAACTCTAAATATTATCAAACGGAGATTCCATTTTTTATTGCACCAACCATTTTTCTTTTTTTTTTTTTAATTGTAGGGTGGAAATTGGAGATAAAAGTTTTGAAAAGACAGTAATAAGACGTCATTTAAACAGTGATTGTCGGCATACCCCCATTATTTATTTATTTTTTACGCTAGGCTATTATTTCTTACCATTTAGCCTTTAGGTGTGTATATTCTTCAGTGATGGATTTGAACTTGTTTGTCTGCCATTATTATAATGACTAGTTAAGCAAATTCACCAAAGCATTATGGCGCTCATCCTTGTCTCTCAAGACTTACACATAAACAATATTATATTACAACTTACAAGCTCCTTTTTCTGTTTTAACCTCTAAAGCTTTTTATTATTTTAATGTATGGGTCGAGTAATTGTGTTCGCTGTTGCATCGACAAATCTAAGTGACTGTTACACCGGGTGGGAAAATCTAATTTAGCTTTAACTCCCTGTTTGGCTGGCTCCAGATACAGATTCAAATTGCTTCAACTTTAGATTAATTATATTTTTATTTCAGTTTCAGTGCGAATGCAACGTGCTCCCATTTTATTCTCTATTGTTTAACATTCATGATCGATGAACTGTGAACAGAAATTACTGCCGGTGTATGTATTTAAAGCTGGCAACACGAAGGCCAAAACGCGGCGTTAGTTGATTTCCAACGTAAAAAGGCTAGGTGGGCCCAGGAACCACCTAGAAGATTTGTGTCGTAACGGTTTAATGATTGTTTGAAGCAGCTCTTCACCTTTTTTTACTTTTCTGTCCTTTCGAAAATTCTTTGGAGTGTTTTTAAAACACTGCTTCTTCTTCTTCTTCTTTTGTTTAAATTTAATTTTTATTATATAATTCATATATATGCTTTACCTAATCATAATAATACACATATTATAATAAATGAATAAACAAAACAACAATATTTCAAAATCACCAAGAAATTTCTCCAAGTCATGTTGTGTCTAGTCCTCCCATTTTAATCTCCCTCTTACTGTTCTGGCGCGCTCTTCAACACGTGTGTCGCGTGTGGGTCCTATCAACTACTCCAGCCAACTGTAAATCCCGACGTCACATCACCTCCGTACCTCCACGTCACCAATTGTCCGCGTTGCTCTCGCTCTGTTATTGGGTCTTAGAACTCGGCTTTGGTCCACGAACTCTGTCTCGGCTCCGGCGCCCACCGCATCAATTTTCTACATCGGACAGCACGTACGATCTTGTTTTTTATTATTACAAGGGTAAACTTCAGTTCATGTTCGTATTGTTTGTTTTCTTTTGAATTTGATGAACACCAACCGTTTGATGAAATTTACTTATATGTACGACACTAGTGAAAATTAATTACGTATTAAGAAGGAAACGATTGAACGATTCATACGAACGTAATCTGCAGAAATTGAAATTGTTTGTCCCGTTGCTGATGTTGAGGTTGGGGCTGAATTCAATGTATAATAGAGTCCGTTTATTATTACTGACAACGGTATCCTCATGGGGCCTTAAAGATCCGAACATAACAACTGATACTAAGCATGCCACGTAGAATTTAAGACGGTGATAGTTCGATGAAATGCCACACTTCTACAATGTATAAAAGAATGATAGATCGATAAGAAGTGCATCACTGTCCACACGCTTGGGTGCTGGCCATGAAATCTCCTTCAAATTGTCAAGTTGTTCACAAAGTGATTGCTTGCTCGATTGATATAATTAATTTTTTTTTTCATTCCCTGGTCCCATGAAAAAAGAATCCTCCCCTTTTTAGATTTTGTTTATGGGCATTATCTGTGATACTACTGATTGGTTTAAGCTTCGGATAACATTGTACTTATAACAATGAGATACAATTTTCATTTTAGGGACTAATGCAACATAAACCTCACATTCACGCAGTTTAGTATGTGGCATCAAAATGATATTTTTGTCAATTTATAATAATTTTGTGTTTTATGTTAAATAAGTTGCAATGTAAATTTTGTGTCACTACTTTTAAAGAGTAGTATCGCAATAATAATCAGCCAAATATGGGTATTGCTATTTTGGATAAAATTTGGGACATATTCTTGTAATACATATAGTCATATATATATATATATATATTCTTGTAATACACACACACACATACATAGAGTAATAATATAGTTATAAATTTTTATACAGATTTTTTTTTTGTACAAACTAGTGTGGTGTGATTTAATTGATTGGACTAAATATTTTTTTGCTTACATTATCTATTTTAATTATTTTATATTTTTATTTAACCAATAAATGAATGTTATATCAGTTTATATAAAATAAATTTATACAAGAGTTTGTAACTGTATCATTACTCATATACATACGTAGCCAGAAAATTATGTAAAATCATGAGATGAAGTTGTACAAAAAGATTTAAATTAAGAGATTATTGTATTGTACTGAATAATCAATTTGATTTCTACTACCATTAAAGCAAGCTTTCATTTGTTTCTGATCTTAAAAGCATCTTCAGTAGCTCGGTTGTAGTTAAAAAGCTAAAAATCAGAATACACTTGACACCAAATAGGTTGGGCAGGCCGGTGCATACTCAATCCACTGATCAGATTTACTAAAACAATTTGCATTAGTAATTGAAGCTTACAGTTAGCAACCTCTTAATTTCCTCTTCTTCTTTTTTTTTAATGCTTTATTTCCTGTTAATTATAGTAGATTTTGCTTTCTTTGGTATGCGTAGACATACTGATATTTTAACTACACTTCATCATTTTCAACAACAATAGATTCTTGGTGGCCTCAAAAGTGTACTCTATTCAGATAACACAATCATCAATCAACTCTTTTTGATTATTTATTTTATTATTTATAGAGAAAATGAGCCGAAATTTGCAAATTTCCCAGGGCTTGGGATGTAATTAGACACGGGGAGTTGATGGGATATTAGTGAAGGAAATTTCACAAAGATGCTGATCATATATAATAATCAAGATGTTGTTTGAAATCAAAAGCAGCATAATCGATATGTCCGTGAAACAAAGAAAGAGGGAGGTTGCCTGCCTTAAAATTTGATTATCTTTTGATTATCTTTTTAACTCAAAAAAAAAAATCTCTTTCAAAAAGGATGACAACCTATTGACAAGAAAGATCAACTATCAAGTGATCACTTTGGGATAATGGGATTAGACATTATGCTTGCTTGCTAGTCCTCATTAAATTCTCTAATTATTTCATTGATGCAACTGGACAAACTCACCCATCGTTTTTTCTGTGGCTGCTATGTATGCTATGAACTTGATGTTAACGACCCAAGATTATCACCATCATGACCCACCCACAGGTTTCTTTCTTTTGCAAGAGGCACCCCACGTTGCTCTTAAAGATTGCAAATACCTAATGGCAAAGCACTTAGAGAAGAGTCTATTCAATATGACCCTTAATGTAACCCACTTAATAATCTTATTAACACTAGAGGCAACATTAGCACATGCCTTTGTCACTTATATTTTCGATAACCAGCTGCCAACTGTAATATATATATATAATTTCTTTTTGCGGAATTGGTAACTTAATAGCCATTATTTATAAGAAATGAAAGCAGAGTTTGAAAAGGGAGTTCAGCATCTAATCACCATCTATAAATGGTGTAAGCTTTAACAATTTAAGGGAAAGCGAGACATGAATTATTATAAAAGTTTTGACTTTAATGAGAAGGAAGACAGCATTATAAGGAAGAAATTGAGCATCTTTAACCCACACAATTAATCATTATATTAAGAAAGCAAGCGTAACAGTCCAAGTTACTTATTAATCAAAAGCGAGTTGTCAAGTTAAATTAAATGCTTGAATTGTCTGCCTTAACTTTGAATAATTGCGACCCATGCTTTTTGTAATAGTGGAAAAATGCATGATAGTCAACTAATTTCATCAAACATTACATCATTGACCTCTCTTTGGGGGGATAATTAGGCCCTTAATCAACCATAATCATACTCAGAGATTTGTGTCCACTAATGGAGTCGAGTCTTATCAACCAATGATTCCATTATACTTCGCTGTCAAGATCTTATTGGGACGCGCATCACAGATTAATTCTATTATAAAGCAGTTTTGATCAAATACATTGAAGGGGATTTTTATTCTCCAACACAACATGTCGACGCTTTACAATGCAATAATCCTTATCAACTTCTTATTAATTTTTGGCTTAGTCCAATCATTCCGTCTGATTTAGTTTGTTAACCCCACGCCTTAATATTAGTTTAATGTTATTATTTTAAAAAGTTTTCATGTCATATACTATTTCATCAAGTGGGTGGTAAATAGTAACCACTGTACAGTGTTTTTTACTTTTTCCGCCCATTATTTCTGTTTCCATATTTTCGCGGAATTTTCAAGTTCCTTTCCGCAATTGCTTCACCTTTTTATCCTATAATATTAAGTGAAGAGCCTTGAGATTTTGAAGGGCCGAAAGTAGAATTTATAGTTCATTGCGAGGTTGCATAGCCCAAACGAAACGTAGAATTTAAAGTTCATTGTAGGGATGCTTAGCCCAAACGAAGAAAAGTTAAATCTCGAGGGCTCGTGCCTCATGCCTCATACTTTATTTTCTTGAACGACAACACATTAACTACTACTGCTACTATTATTATTATTTTGAAACAAATGCATTAATTATTTTTTAGTAGGATGGTTAAATAAAAATTTTGAGGTTTGCACGTTGCTTTAAAAAAAAAAAAGAAAAAAGAAAAATGCCAACTTAAATGTAAACTTTGCTTACTTTTCTTTGTGCTTCTGTAGGCATAGAGTTTGTTGCGAATTTTAGTTTTGATACTTACTGAAAGCCGTGTTCAACAAGATACAAGTGTTCACACCCAAGACATAGACCATGCTTAGATATAAATATAATACCAAATTGACCTGTTTATTTTTGGGTATGAAGTGTTTGATAAATTGCACGCCCATGATTTATAGAACTGCTTACGGTGAGACCAGTTTTAAGCGCACAGGAGAGAGAACAGATTTTGTAAGTTAAGCTTGTAATCGGAATAGTAGAACAAAGCCTAATAAGAAACATTCTAGACACTTGCGGCAGAAAACTTAATGTAGCTGAACTTGAACCAGAAGGAGAACTTCGGCTTGTCAATGGCGAAGGCACGGTTGATAATCCTCCTGTGGCTGGCCCAATCTTCACCATTGATTAAAGCCAATCCTTTACTGGCTAACGTTTAAATTCTAGGCCTTAATTGTGGTTTGAAATAGAATCCGAACTTGCTCGATAGTATGTGTTTGGCCACCTTCGGCTCCGAAATGCAAATCCCGGGCTCTACTCCGTACCCGTACAGGAATGTCTTTCCGGTCGCATACACAAAGTAAACCATCACGCATTTTATTTTTTTATGTATGAAATTAAACAAATTAAAGTTCAAAATATAGCTCAGACAAGTGAGCTGTACTGATAGTCTGATACACAAAGCAACGTATCTTTGAGCTTTACATTACTGTACTTAAAATCCTACACTTTTTAATTACCAATGTAAAATAGGAGTATATATAGAATAGTGTGAAGTACAAGCGTTTAACAAATTAATTATGTGAATAAATAAATAAATGAAAGTACGAAAAGAAGAAAATTGACCATGTTCTGAGGACCATCTACTGTAATACGGGATAACTCCGTTACTGATATCATGTGAGCTTTTATCCAAAACCGTCTCCAGGGCAACCTTACTCAGCTCCTTCATTTCATTAAGAGAACCTGAAATAATGGAGTAACCAGGTGCCCCGATTCCTTGCTTGCGTAAAATTTTATTCACAGCATATGGCCTCCAAAAGATAATCCTACGTACTTACAAAATTTCGAGACAACAAGAACCATCGAAGCCACCATGACTCGGTGAAGTTGTATGTGTGCAGGGATTTTCAGGACTGAAAATTCGCAAAGATGGGTATATAATACGTATGTAAAAATAAAAAAAAAAAAAATGATGACATCTCATCTAACTTGTCAACCTCGTAGTGTCACAATGCTAACTTGCAGCTCTGACATGCGACAACTCGTGAAATGAACTGAAAATTTACGGAGTTGGGTGTGTGCAAAGTTAAAGCATGAATTATTTCCTTCAATTGTGTATTTTAACTTATTTTGGTGGTGAAAATTAAATACTGATACACTTAATGCAAAAGTTGTATAATATAAATAACCAATGAATACAAGTGAAACTCTTTTATTGAACGTAATTTCAGGCTATAAATGACAAGGTAAGAAATATTTAATTATAGGTAACAATAAGTTAAAAAAATTTATTGGATTGGATGTTGTAGTTTTATATTGACAATTATGTAAATAACATATATTTAGGGTTACTATCGTTTGACTACTTTAAGAATTATAAAATATTTAATTATAGGTAAAAAATTTATTGGATGTTGCACTTTTGCATTATGTAAATAATATACATATATTTAAGGTTACTATCATTTGTATTAACAATTATGTAAATTGACTAGTTAGAAAACACTAAACATAATTTTAGTATTGGACCAAGATAAGGGGACTAACTTACACTCTAATCAAAGCGTGATTAGTTTTCATTCTAATTTAAGTAACTCAATGAGATTTTTAATAACGCATTGAACGATATTAGATAATACTCTAATTTAAATAGTTCTACAAAGAGATATTCTATATCATTATAAGTTTATAAATTTAATTAACATTTAAAAAGAGTAAGTGTACAAAGCAAAAATAATTTTTAAAAATTATTATGTGAGTGGTGGAAATGAAATGTGTTCAAAATAAATTGAAGGTATAGATAACCCTGCTATTGGTGATATATTTTGGCTTTTGTCAAAGGTTGACCTAAAATTCTGATTTCGTCACAAATTCGTGATTCTTTGCTTCAACAGAGTTTAGTTTTTAGGAGATTTCTTTTCCTTGGAGCTATTGGAACCCTTTTTGAATCCCTGAAGAACCCCATGTGAGTAGTTAAACCAATAATCTGATTTGAATACTTAAACTTTAATGTCATAAGTACCCTCATCTCGAAAAAGAAAATGTCGTAAGTACCCTTAATTCTTTTAATGGCCATAAATATCCTTAATTCACCACTTCCTGCTAAATCTTCACATTCATCAACGTATTTCTTTCTCATTTTTTAAGATTTTTTTTTTCACATCCTAATTATTATTCTACAGAACAATCAATTCAGCGGTATAATTTTACTGGAGGACTGTAAAAAATAGAATAATTTGATAATAGAATTTACTAGTAAAATTTATATACTACGATATGATTGATAGTTTTTTCATGCATTTAAAAAGAATTAAATCTACTTTTTTATATGTCTAACCCATTATCATTCTTACTTTGGTTTTTAACCTTGCAACTTATGATAAACTTGGCATAATAAATATATGCATTTGTTTAATGAGTTTTTTTTAGAAAATGTGTTGTAAAGGAGTTTTGGAAGGGTGCCAATAATACAACTCTTTATGATAAGAAGGACTTTTGACTTCACCTCATCAATCGCCATTATAAACAAGACCAAGTTAAAATATGTAAACAGAAAAGTTGTTTACCTAAAATTCTACAGGGTAGACTAAGAGTCGGTTTTGTAATAATTACTATTGATTATAGTGTTGAATCAATTAGCTATAATGAGAATTAATAAAATATTTAATAAATTTTATTTTTAAAAGTAATAGTACATAATTGGGTAAATTTTATTATTAAATTACTATAAAAATATAAATTATTAAATAGACTCAATAATAAATAAAATTTATACATTTATAAACATTTATATAAATATTTTTTTATTGTGTATATATGGTAATTGATAACTAAAATAAATATTTTTATATTATTAATTTTATTTTATATTTTGTTATCTTGATATAGTTGACAATAATAATAATCTCTTTAAATTTAATAATTTTAATTTTGATTAGTGAGAATAATTCTAAATTTTTATAATTATACGATAATATACATGAAATTGCAATAAATATAAAACTAATTCTTAGGAAAGAATGAAAACAAATTATAACAGTGACATGGCATTTGCTACAAACACACCAGTAGCTGAAATTATAAAATTTTTATGACCCGTGTGTGATTCAAATTTTTTTCTTGCATTGCATTAAACTGTAACCAATAGACTAATTTGAAAAAAAAAAAAAGATATAAGATTGAACTAACCCCAGGGACCTACATTCAATTGCGACGGCGTTCTCAACAAGTTCCAGGAGTCATGTGCCAATTTGATATTGATTTGGAGTGGGTCGACGGTCAAGATAATTGGGACCCTAATGCAAATAATTCAAATGGCGTTGTCACCATTACTTCTATTTCAGCAAGGATCCATGGCGGCGAGGTGGGAACACGGGTTTGAGATTTTTTGTGGGCTCTTCTTCTTCTTCTTCTTCTACTTCTTCTCTTAGGACAATGCTATGTTGCGGTATTTAATTAAAAGTATCCTTTTGGCCGGTTTATTATTATTTTCATTCAAACAAATTAAAAATAAAATCACATCAAAGAACCCCACTCAACCTCTACAGTTACAAATAGTAAAGGCGGTCGGGCAACGGATAGCCCACGGCCACGCAACAATTCTTTCTGCCCGCCTACTTATAAATTAAATTTCAAATCGAAAAACTCTCACAGACCGACCCCACTACCCATCAATTTGAATAAATTTCTTCCCGGTCTCCAGCCCCAAGCTTCTTTCGTTTATCTGTTCTGCGCAGCAGTGGCAGCAATAACCAATATGCTGACGCATCACGTTCACAAGAATGAAACCCTCGCCGTCTCTACAAAACTGGAGAAACTTGCTGTTGATGAATCGCCGGAAGAAGATGCAAATTCAACAGCCAAGTGTACATGTACGACGCCGGATTCTAAAGAGCATAGGATTCCAGACGTCCTGACGTGTCCTCCTGCACCGAGAAAGCGTAAAGCGTCCGACTCCGACTCGGGGCGCCGCAAGATTAATTTTCCCGGCAACAAGTCCGGGAATGCCACCAAGTTCATTCTCTATTCAGAGTTGGAAGCAACGCTATCACGGGCTTCCTCAGCTTAATTTCTTGTAATAAGTTCCGTGGAGGTCCAAGAAGAAGTTTCAGAAATCAATTCTTGATGCTACAGGAAATTAGATTATAATCATTATGTAAATCTTGGGAATTTTAATTTTTGATACTTTCCAATTTGTACGATATACATACATTCAAACAAACTGTTACTTGACTTGTGGTTTTGTTTACCTCCTTGGAACGGCTGCAACAATTGTTAATTCATTTCAAGCTATGAATTTTTTTTCTTTATTTTCAATTAAAGAGCCCGGCTGCCAGGGCCATGACTGATCTGTTTGTTCGCATGGCTAAGCAGGAAGCACCCTTATGCTATAGTAGAATGTTTTCAATTGATCAATTGTAAGCTGCGCTAACCAGCGTACCCACCCACCCCAAAAGGCAAGCAGTGCATTTGTGTGCCTAGCAGCTTTGGATATACCATTGATAATCTTAAGGCATCGAATTCATTACCATCTTCTCCTCAGTCCTCGTGAATCTTCATAATAAGGGTAAATACTAAGTTATCCACGATATTGTAACGCGTAAAAAAATAAATTATAACTTAGAGATCCCTCAAATTTTATGGGAAATGATTAACTGACAATCTTTTTGGTCTTCCCATCCTTCCTGGTCAATCTTATCGCTTGTACGGCCTCAAAAGATTCTCCAGCAAATCCATGTGCACCTACTCCATGGACTTCATTTCAAAAGTCCTGTGCTTAAGTAAGAAGAAAGAAGCGAGGGCCCCATGGTACTATGGTGAGACTGGTGGCCACAGCAATGGAGTTTTTGACAAACCTTTGTAGCTGTTGTTTGGAAGTCAAGGTAATTTTATCGCACAACAATAGATAAAATACTTGTATTATCCTATAATTCATAATTTATATATATATATATATATATATATATATATATATAATTCGATACAATTATATTTTTTAATTTTTAATTTTCAACAAGTAATTAAATTTCATTACAATTAAATTTTAAAAAAAACAACAGTGATAGCAGCCGGCCAAAGTTGTCCAAGAAAGTAAAATCTACGCAGTGATTACAGCATCTGCACCTTCAAAATCCTTTTGTCGCGATCTATCCAACGGTGCAATTACCGACGCCAAACAATCATTGGAGACGAACCAATCGCCGACCACAGCCGCGGCTTCACTGTAACGTCATTAAGTAGCAAAGATATACAGTTTAGCACCGCCTTCGTATGGTAGATTCTGGAATGCCCGGCCAGATGGTAGTGGCGCATTGTGTCATGGTAACGTCACGGTTACGCCAAGGTATTAGACAGCGACAACGCTGTCTTCGATGGCGTTTTGAATGCGGTAATTGCATTGTTGAATAGATCATGGAAAATGAAATACTCTAAACGTATATGACATGAAATTGGGGGCGCGTGATTGCGTTTCGTGCTTAAGGATAAGAATAGAATTTTACTGTTTATCAAGTAATTTAGGGCCAGGTTAAGGTACCTTGAAATGAAATCGTGGGAAAGGGCGGTTGGAGTCGAATAGTAAAATCGAATGGATCGAAATCAAATGAGCAATCGTACCAGTCTCTTACCTGTTTTGGCAAATCGCACCTTTGAGATGCAGTTTCAGAAAGAAAAATCCAAAACTCCATACATATATATATATCACACGCGATTATTATTGGAGCAGTGAATTTCTAGCCTTTTTTTTTTTTCTCGTTTCCTAGCAATCAATATTAACTGATTATGCTTGGTGCAATATTTTATGGTGCATAAAAAATTATTTAAAAATTTTTAGGATAATTTAAATTAAAAAATTCTAAAATTACAGTTTAATATAACTTTTACCACTCACATAAATAGTACGTGATGTGGAACTTATTCACTATTTATTTTAGTGGTATAAATTATATTAAATATAACTCAGTATTTATCTTTAAATTAAGTTAAAATGATTTTACCGGTACATATACTATATTTGAAAATTTATTGGAAATCTATATAAAACTCAAAAAAAATATTATTAAGGGTACTTTGGAAATTCCACCAGTAGCCACTTCTTGCCTTCTTCTCCTCATTTATTTTTTCTTTCCTCCACCACATACTTTAATTTTGTTAGTGCGATGGTCATAGATGAGGTGATTGGATCGGATATCATTTTTTAAATAATTTATTACAAAATTTCATGTTTATGAGTGCAAGGAAGGACTTTTTTTTTTCTTAGTTTCATCTCTTTTTCTTTTCTTTCTTTAAGTTTATTACCAAAATAAAATTTGTGATCAAGGAAGCAAAGGGGGAAAAAAATTATAGAAGAAGGTAACGGCCCCTTGGGGGAGAAGGCGATGAAAGAAAGAGAAAAAAGAAGGTTAACTTCTATTAGGCTAATTTTATAATATTAGATTGCTCATTTCATTTCCATCCATCCGATTGTAACGTTTGAATTGAACGGCCCTCATTCGCATAAGTTTGGTACATGATAATGTAACTCAACGTCGGCCAGTATTTTATTATCAGATTGGAAAAACACACAAATATATGATTCAGAAAATAAAGCCACGAATATATTTATACAGATTAATATCAAAGAATTTATTAAATTATAATTATTGTAACATACATACACTCACATGAATTCATACAACACTAATATCAATTCATACAACATTGATTTTAATTTTCTAAACGAAACAGCGTCGTTTTGGCCATCGCAAGGAGTCTCCGAGGGCGCAGCCGCGTAGGTGGAGCGCAACGAAACGACGTCGATTCCTTCTAGGTTCCCTTGGCAGTGCGGGGTTGGGTAAGGATCCGGTCCAGACCCTTTTGTCATCCCGTGGGATTTCATGCACATTCAAATTCAACCCATCAACAATTCGGGGGAAAATTAAAAAAAAAAAAAAACCTATCGAGAGGGAAACAAATTTTCGTAAATTCAACTGATTTTGCCCTAGAATTCTAAAAAGATGAGTTCAGTCTCTGTGCGCGATTTCATATTAAAGGAAGTACCTGATTGGAACGACGAATTAATCGCCACAGCTCGATTCAAAGCTTTTAGCGGACAAAGGTCCGATTGGGAGCACAAATTCCAATTTTGGAAAAATTTGATCCTCAAAATTGCGTGCCATTTTAGCCTCGCCATCATTCACCCTTCTCAGGTTTGTAAAGTATCACATTTATTATTAAAGACTTCAATTTCTCATTTACTTTCCGTAATTTATTACGCAAACAGGGAAAAATGATTTTTTTTTTTTGGAGTTTATTTATTTGTTTGTTCTTTAAGGTAAAGAACGAGTGGTTTAATAGAGGAGGATTGACACCTCTATGTCTTGACGATGTTCTGGTGAGCTTCTTTTTTATCTTAATGATTACTTTTGTGATCAAATTCGTTAAAAATGATTGATGAAGCAAGCTAGTGCTTGATACTCCTCTGTTAACTGATTTTCCAAGTGACAAATTGTCTAGTTCAGAGGCTAATAAGTTTTTTTTTTTTTTATGTTTTTAGTCTATCCCTCTTTGCATTAAACTATTTTGCTTCCGTTGCTCGAATAAAAATAGTTTTTGATCATTCATATTGGCTTCACCCATATGCTTTTGTGCGCGCGCGCATGCATGAATGTTTGGGAGTTGGTTTTTGGACATTTTACTTTGTTTTTTTATTTTTTATTTTTTTTATTTTTCAGTTTGTAATGTATAATGAAGGTGATGTTGTGCGAAGTGTGGATCTAGTGGATGCAACTAGTGGGCGGCTCACCCAGTTGTTTAGAAAAGTAAGAAATTTAATGATCAGATCAGCAGCAACTCGGGAAATTCTGCTCAAAGATCATGTTATTCTAATGGATGTTTTGAAGGTATATAATTGAGAAGTGTTTCATTTTTAATTTCAAGAGTTTATTTCAGCCTTTGCCAGCCAAAGTAGTTGGGGATAGGCTTTGCTGACTTGGGTTGTAACAGAATTACTCTTTCTTCAGGATAAAGCAGATGAAGTTATCAAACTTTTATCTGAAAGCCATTGGACTTCTTCATGCATTATTACAATGAAGAAGTTCCAGGACATGTGTGGAGGACGAGATGAAGCATCTGCTGTCTTGAGTTTCTTGACAGGATGTGGGAAAGCGCTGTATCTATCAATCAGTAAGAACGAGTTTACAGAGGTATTGCATATTGAGGTTTTACTTTTTATGTTTTTTTGTTTTGAAGAAAAAAATTATTTGGTACTCTTGAAGCCAAGTTGGTTTTATTGAGTTGTGTGATCAGAATGAACTTGGAAACAGCTATATAATGAATTATCTAGCTCTTTTAGTTATATCAACAGGGAAGCTTAAGATTTTATTTTATGGACCGCAAAAGATGTCCAGGATAATATATATATATATATATATATATATATTGCGAATATTTTGCCATTCCCTGCAGTAAGCATGCCTGTAGACACTGTAATAAGTACATTTATTGTTATCTTATTATGCAAGAAGCATATCTGTGTTTATTCATCTAAAGTTGTGTAGATAGATAATGCTTACAGGGTGTAAAAGTGTCCCTTTCTCCGGCTGCCATTTCCTGCATCTCAAGCTTAGATTATGATGTTTTGCACTTGATTTCAACTGTGGAAAAGCTTCAGCTTCAGCTTGACGTCATTGATAGACGCTACGAAATGTAATGTTCTTTGATCTTGTTACCTGCCAATATGCTGAGTAATCTTGCTTGGTGGTCTGCACCCCACTTAATCATTATTGAGTGTAATCAAGATCTGCTTCTGGGATGTGCAGCAAGTTTGTTCCAAAACAAATGGTTTTGTCTGACAGCTGGAAGTTTTACTCTACAGGTCAAGAAAATCAGCATTAGCTTCCTTGCATTCTGGAAACAAGACAGTGGCCTTGAGACATGCAAAGCAGTTAAAGCTGACCAAAGGGAGTCGAGAAAAATGTACATCGCTTTTGAACAGAGTGAAGGAAGTATTAAGTGTGATAGAAAATGCTGAATCGACCAAAAAAGTATGTTAGCATAGGAGAAATGTTTTAGACTGGCTTTGATTTGTAGGTTGTCTTGGGAATAAATACAGGATACGTAGGTTCTTCTGATCCATTTTCTCCTGATGACAGGTCTCTGAAGCAATCCAAATTGGAGCTCAAGCAATCAAGAAAAATAAGATCAGTGTGGAGGAACTTCAACTCTGTTTAGAAGAACTTGAGGAGAGCATTGATTTGCAAAGACAGGCTGAAAAAGTCATAGGTATTTGTTTATTCTATTGATTATACTACACTGCTTTAAGTTGTGGCCATTGCAAATATTGTAGGAGTCGAGGCTTTCAATATCTGGGTGGTTTTGTTACTTCAGTCTTATATTGTATCTGACTTGTCTTTTTGGTCACTTCAAAATCAGTGCCATCATACACTGCAATTGATGATGAAGAGATGGAAGAGGAGTTCAAGAAATTAGAGCAGGAAGTTGAGTGCGAAAGACCTAAACCTACAGTATCCAAAACCGCAGTCAATGAACCAGCAGCTTCAGAATCTGCTGAGTCGTTGAGTGTTGCATTCTCAACCATTGGGCTTAACGATGGTCAAGCTACGGCCGTGGCAATTCGGGACGCTGTGGTACCAGACAGAAGCAATGAATCCAGACACCCTACGCTTGAAGCTGCATAGATTTTTCTTGTCTAGGAGGGGGATAAAAGGTTCATAGTTAAGAGTACTCCTCGTTTGGCTTACGCTACAGTGATTCTATTTGCTTACTACTTTGTGGTGCAGTCCCACATGCGATTTAGTTGATTTCTTATGTAATTTTGTGTGTAACATTCTTAGTATAATTTTATTTTGAAAATGGAATATGAATGTGATCCTTCTATTTTAACATTTAGGGTAGAGTGCAGAGAGATGCGAAACGACGCCGTGAGGAAAGCACTGCCTTGCACGGCTTCTTGAAACTTGCCGCGTATCTTTAAATATTTGAGCTGAGCCCATCAACGGTGTAGCATGAAATCAAACAGCAGGTCCAGAACATGCCGTTGATGAAACGACAAACAAAACATGTGATCATAATCCAACTCAGCAGAGGCGGTTCCAGTTCATTTTCGGAAAAATTTAGGTGTAGAACGCTATTTTAGATTTTAGAATCCTATTATTTTAGAATTTTTTATTTTAATTAAAATAAATTATGATTCGTGTTTTAATATTTTATTTTTATTTTAATTATAATTTAATTTTTTTCAAGTTAATTAAAAAATAACTTAACTTTATTATAAGTTAACTTAAAAAATAAGTTTACTTTATTATAAATAAACCTTGATCAATGAAAATGGTCTATAGTGTTTTCGACTCTATCAATTGACTTCCGCTATCCCACTCCGTCAAAAGTCAACAAAACCGTTGGCCGTTTAACGGACGCCCACTGCCACAGCCTCCCATCTTCAAAACTCTCTCCTCCATCAACAAAAATTCTCCTACGGCGGTTTATTTTCTCAACTCAAGTCGCCACCTCGTCTTTCTGAAGCCAAAAGATGACATGCCCTTCTCGTCTTCTATGGTTTACTTAACCATACGATTATCGACAGACAATTGGGTTCAGAACCTGTCAATGTCTGTGTCAACTTCGAATGTCTACAAGAAGCACTAACTTGTATTTGATAAAACTACGGCTAAACATATCACTCACAGCACAGACAACGTAAATATTACGCCCTATATTATAACGAGTCTCGTTGAACACACTATGGTCTCCAAAAAATCTACCTTGTTCAAGATCATCCAATCCAGAACAAGCCTTTAAAACAAGTGGAAAAGAGAAATTATCAGGGACCAAACTTTGTCTAAGCTGTTGGAAACAAGAGAAGAATGTTGAGAAACAATGGCTTAACTTTTCATTTCATTAGGAATGAATATATCTACACACGGATTGGGCATCGCAGTAAGTTACCCAAACATGAAAATAGAAAACTACCCTAGAATTGGAGAATTACAATTAATTACAAGGAATTAAGGGATTACAGCTAATTACAAGGATATTACACAAAATATAAAGAAAATCTGTCGTAATCAATTCTCTAATATAAGCATCAAGTGATAAAGTTCCGAGGTTTTAGAAAACTCACCGATGTTAATGAGGTTGAGCTTTTTCATCTTGTTGGAAAGCACATTCTCCAGAGAAACCAGAACGATCCAGGTCACCATGTTCTCATATCCAATATATATGCATACACGCACAGATTGCATGGTGTGTTGAAGTTCAGAAAAATGATAAAAGAGAATGGTTTGGTGAAGAAACCTGGACGTAGTTGGATCCAGATTGGTCTTGCATTCACACGTTCCATGCTAGAAGTAAAATGCATCTAGACTCTACTAAGATCAAGAAGTACTAGTAACCTTGTTGATAAAGATGAAGGAAATTCACCTATACTCTATTAAGATTCAAGAAGTACTAGCAACCTTGTTGATAAAGATGAAAGATGAAGGATTTGTTTCCTAGTGATCCTATCGATGGTGCTGACGTGGTTAGTCAATTCTGATGTTAGGTTAAGATCTCAATGTTCCAATTGGCACTGATAAAGATTCTGGGTGATATCGGCCTCTAATAAACATTTTTGGGTGAACAAGATACATCTGAGAAAGAATCTTCCAATGCAAACTACGGTGATGATCTGATAAAGTGCACTAATCCATGTGCCTTTTTTTCACGTACACGATGAACAGACTACTGATATCTGCCTTATCAAAGAACGCTCTTTTGCAGATCCCTGCACTACAGCAATAACAGAGAGAGACCCAACTCACGGGTCATTAAAGATAGGTTAATACAGTCCCTGAAAGTTCCTCAGCTGCTAGCCATTACGGTGAATGTTAAAGATGGCTCCAATTCTTCCTGCGACTTTTGTGGGGAAGAAATAATGGGTTAGTGCTTCTTTCACTGCAGCAGACAGGAGGCTTTTCCTCTCGGTAAGATGTTTGAGGGTGACTAACTTTTAAAAAGCAAAGCCTTATCGAAACTTTAACTTGTGTTGTATAGAAGCCGCTGATACTCCTCAGCAGCAGTCTCAGCTGGTGAAAGACATCTCAAGGTTAAATAATCCAGGCTCTCCAAAACAATAATTACTCACATCACCTTCAAGTCTATTGAAGATTCCCTCTGAACTTTGGCCGTTGGAGAAACATGGCCAAGCAGCTGGGTGTATTTATTGTCTCGGACTCTCGATCGGGGTTACATATATCCTCTTGTGGAATTTATTTAGTGCGCATTGTGATTTCTAGCCTGCATCATTTTCAATAGTCAGCTTTTTTTTTTTTTTTTCTGAATTGAAGCGAGTTAAAGGTCTAAAGTCGATTGGTGTAATCGAACCTTGCCGTTAGTAGTACAGGAAACAATATTATTCGCTTGTAAGATCCAACAAACCCATTGCTAGCGACAGAATCGGGGTATCTTTGCACGGAATGAAGCAGAATTTCTGGATTAACTTTCACGGCCTGGGAACCGGAACCTATAATAAAAGGAATAAGACTTGAGGGATGATGAAAAACCTAAATGCTTATGCAAATTATTAATGCATTGTGAATCTTCTTAATTAACGTGTTCTTCCTTTTGTCCAGTCTTAAAAGGGAAAAAAGACATGTTTGTTGTGAGTACAACATTTGCACAAACCTAAGCAGAAGGTCGAATCTTTTAGTGTTCAACGTTTCTTTTGTTAATTTCTACGTTCTCATTGGAATCCCCGGGACTTGTGAGCAGTGCAGAATCCTTGAGTTCCATTGAAGCAGCAGCTCGAGAGACGCCGGCAACTGGAATTGTCTTGTGCATTAGGCCCAATGGTGTACGTAACGTGGACATGGGCAGCGGTGGTCCAGGAAAGCCAGGCATCTGGATTCCAGGCACAGCAGTGGCTCCTGGAATGGGTGGCATTAGGAATTGTGCTGGGTTGCAGCCAACACCCATTTGCATTCTCATGTCCATTCCAATTCCCATGGGAGGGAAATGACTCATCTGCGGTGCAACTGCGTGCATTTGTTGCATTCCTATTATTCCTGTAGGTAGCGTCATCGAAGGCATACAAACCGCAGTTCCCATTGCCATCATCTGCATCAAGATTCAGGAAACCGCCTTAATTTATTAGTACATTAACCCTTGCGCGCGAACACACACACTATAACACAGACTATAAGTGTGAGGGTTTTCTTCTTCTTCTTCTTCTTCTTCTTCCTTCTTAATGTCAGCAAGCTCTTAAAACCGTATAGTTTAATAAACTTTTATTTTAATACTATTAAATTATATAATTTTATACTATATTAAAAAAATTCTTTTAAATTATATCTTTTAACAACGTATTCGTGTTAAAAAAATAAGAGCTCCCGAATAACTAATATACACACATTCAAAACAAAAGCATCTATAAGATTATAATTGTATGGTGTACATACCATTACTTGAAACTGAAGAGTCTTTAAGTAATCGATAGCCTCATCAAGCACCGAAGCTTTGTCCACCTAAGCATCATCCGTCTGATGTTAGAAAGTGGGTAAAATAAATAAATATCTTTAGCTACGGTGACTGGTTGGGTAGCCTGCGCGGTGCTGTGTATAATGAATTACCTTATTGCAATTTGGTATGAGCTCTTGTAATGCACGCATTTTCTTGTTGATCTTATCTCTTCGCTTCTGAATGCAGATAGTCAGCCAATTAGCGATATTTATTAACTATATTGGAAAATGCACTGTTTTCCTTGTTTCTTAGGGGGATCACTAACTCACCCGTTCACTTAGATTATGAACTTCAGGAGTTCGCTTTTTCCTGTTACTTTTGCTGCCCCGAACAGCCACTGCTTTTCTCTCCAGTGTCTTCTCATTCTGCACCAAACAAAATCGAACTTTCTTAGAATCACCGAAAAATTAAGAACATGAAAAACAAATAAGGGGTTGGGTGAGTTTACGTACTTTGTCACTCGGACAAGCGGATCCCTCGGTATCTTCGTATTTCCTCTTCAAATTAACAGTATTACACGCAGGATTATTATTTGAAGCTCCAATTGAGCATAAGGAAGAAGATGGAACTGGTGGTTCTATACATTTTCCAGCATCCCGCTTTCCCTTGACAGTATTCTCAGCTGGTAAGGTCGAGGTTCGGCCGTAATCAGCTTCAGATTGTACATCGGGGACAGTGACTGGGACTGGTTGCAACAGCTCCGCGTTTATGTCTACAGAATTCAGTTGGTTCTGAAAACCCTTAACACTCCCTGAACCATTAGCTGCTGGCGATAGCAGTCGAGGCTTGTTTTGTACCTTCTCAGGCTCAGTTCTTGGAAAACCTCTCCTACTGCTTGTTCGCAGAGCTGAAGATCTCAAGAAGAGAGAAAAGTTAACTGGCTGCTCTCTTTTCTTTTCAGGCTCTCTTTTCATAACAAGTAGATTCGGGGGCCTTTTAAGTGGAGTTGAAGCACGAGACTGGCAGTTACCCGTTGGAGCTGGGGTAGTTTTATGCACCGGAACAACTTGAGAGTCCTTGGGTAGCAGATCATCATAACCAATACTATAACCTGTTGCATGTTCCGAAAATGCATTATAATGGCTTTTATACAATAATTCAAGCAGCGATTCATGTTGTTTATCATTTGTTGGTGAGCTGTTGCTGCCAATGATAGAGTCCGCAGTCCCAAACTTTGGCCTCTTTGGAGGAAAGGTGTCTGTATCTCCCCCATTTTCCAAACGAGCATTGGACAAGTGAGAAGCATGATCAATGCATGAGGAAGTGCTCTTTTGAGTTCTCTTTGAAGAACCTCGCGTGAGAGGTTGACCATCTTCCCACACAAGCTCCAAAAATTCTTGATTAGACCTGCATTAACAGAAATTTCATCAACCTTTAATCCTCCAAAAACATGAAACACTTGCTTATTATGCTAGGGAGCCGAGGAAAATCTTACATGTTCAAAGTTAAATTACTACTCTTCACGCTGGTCAACTTCGGCTGGGCGATATTAATTGGATACTGTTCCGAATGCCTTTTGTCGTCACAACTTGGTTTTTTTAATTCTCCATAGTTGAAGAGATATTCTGGCTAGCTGAATGAATTAAATTTGGGCTTAATCTCATCAGTTCTTGGACTTATCAGAATATAAGAATAGGCGAGAATTTATACGACAAGTATGATAATAGATAAGATGTAGATGACGAAAACACAGTCTCAGATAGCGAACTAGGATCGATGTAATTTCTGTAAGCAGCCGAAAGGACGATTCTATATTGGCATTTTTTAAAAATCGAATCTGCTTGCTTGTTCACTCTACACGCTTCCCAGATAGAGAGAGACTGCTACGAAATCAGACCGTTTCATATCAAGTAGTCAATTGAGTGGAGTGTCGAACAGCTTAAATTGTTTATTTAATAATAATGGAAGAATCCTCCGAGATGCAGTGCCAACCAGCATCCACACGAACTAGTGCACAAAATTTAAGCACGTCTACTCCCATCCTCGCAACCCTGTGGTAATGGATTTGTCGAAGTCTGGTGGTAGGATCCCACCTTAACGTGTCTCACCTTGGGCGAAGGGTGTCCCAATTAATAATTTGATTTCTGCGCAAGACTAGAGGGTGGACGGGCCCATTTCTTTGTGACACAAAGTAGGAAGTGACCCCCATTCGGTCATTTGCTTTAGTACGCGGGGCCCTCAACTTCACGGCAAAAATGGAAGTGAAAAATATCTCATCACGTTAAGTGCTTTGCAATTATAGACTAACCTATCTACTCCTTATCCTATATTTTGAAGGCGACGTTTTCCGATATGATAAAGACGCACCTTTTTTTTTTTTTTTTTTACCACGAGCCCACCAAAGACTGAGGGAATATACCCACGTGGTTCGGGGTCCCAGCGCCCCAAAAGAACTTCACCTGCAGTCCTGCACTCTGCTCTTATAACATCATATCGTGTCCTCACAACCAGGGAAAGAAGTAAAATACTAGGAAGAAAAGCGTGTACTTCACGTGATGCCGTGTGATTCACGTGCCCTGTGTTGTTGTGTCGGTTCTTTTTTCCCGCCTAAGCGACGAAGCAAAACCACAACCGGTCATGTTAAGACAAACTGATAAAATTTTGTATTGCCAATTAGGCGAGGCCACTTCAATGATACAGGGGAAAGAACTCCAGCCTAACAATTAAAAAGCGTTATTTTATGAACCGAAAAGTACCAAGAAAATGTGTACGTATAATAATAATTCTTGAAAATCGACCCATTTGAAAGCAGTGGCAATGAAATTGAAAATGGAAGCAGTGCAGGAATGTGAGAGAGCACACAACGTCAGCATCACGTATTCTTTGTTCACCAAATAATTCTGTCTCTACAATTGTAAGCATTCTTCTACATACTGCACGTTGGAATACAATAACAAGTAAATTCCTATATAGAGGTCCTCGACTAGAGGATTACAAGACAGAGCATCAATAGAAATCTCCAGCACTGTCTAATTATGGACAAATTCTCCATATTGCTAGCCGACTGCATGAATCATGTCAATTTAGAACGCCTTGTTCTTTCAGACTGTCAGCTATTACATGTTTCAACTGGAGCATCTTATTCCTCGCCGACTGCAGTGAACAATGAAAATAACAATCACATTATTACTAGTTACATGAGAGTTGTTGCATTTACAGAAACTAAGGCACAACTTGATTATCTTCAAAATGTAGCATTATATTTGAAGAATCTAACTTCCACTCAATGGATATCCCAGTAGAATCCCAAGAATGAATGATAAATTGGCCACATTACAAGTATATTAAGAGAGATTACTTCTTAAGCTGCTGCTAGTTTTGTCAACACCTAGGAAAGTGAATGTGCTAAAAGCAGTTCAACCACGAATAGGCCATGTGGGTGCAGCCATCTCAAGCTCACGAAAATCCAGGTGCATAAATCTCTAATTAATTTAGTAAACAGAAGCACGACCGATAAAATTGATATAAATAAAAGGAGAAGCTTGCCTCATGGACGGCTGTGATTCTTCTTTGGGCATCATTGAGTAGAGTCTCAACTGCCTCTTCCACTTGCAACATGAGCTTTTGATGTGATGATCCTGTCAACACAAAAGATAACTAATAAACCAAAATCCTGCACAGGCCGTTCGATAAATGATGATAAGAAATAACATGGCACCATAAAGGTTTGAAACATCGATTTACTTGAACGCACTTAAAATTGTCGACAAGTTTTTGGAAGAGGCAGAAAAATGAAATAGATCCAATTCTGTTTAGATCCCAAAACACTTATTTTTCCACTGAACAGTTAAAGATATTGGTTTCTTTTCCAAAATTTCTGCTCAAATTTAGGGACAACCTCATATCTATACACATCAGTGACTCATCCAGATTGAACCTTTGAATAGCCTTACGCAAAATATGTGGAATGATTCATCTTCCGAGACATGCAGTCATCCTAAGACCCGCTAAAGGAACACTAACCTCATTTATCAACTGCTTCCACCCAAAGTATTAAATTAAATCTTATCGTATTCTCGGTCCCCAAAATCACTTGAGCCATATGGGAAAACCTACCTACTTGTATGTGAAGCAATTATACATTGACGGAGTTGGAAGATATATATTAACAACAATATCAGTTATGAAAATATATAATAATGGATTTAACCATTATCATACTCTGCTTTTTCACAGTTCCCTTCAGTTCAATCTGGTGGGCTTCCAGCTCCTCAATGGCATGTTGGCAGTTCTGGATATGATGATGAATGTCTTCCTTGAATTTTTGATGAGTCAACCACAGTTGTTCTTGTTGCTCTGCATGACAAACAAAAGCAAAACGTCAAAAATGAAAGAGTGAAAAAATGGACATGACATCGCAACAGCTAAGTTCCCAGAAGTTGATTTCTGGTACTATCATTAAAAACCCATAAAATCTGTAGCACCATAATACATTGATTAAAGAATTAACTGTATATCTGCTGAAACTGTGTCCCTTCAGGGTGACTTAGATAGAAGTCCCTAAACACCATGGATGTGTAATATGTTGCAAGAAACACCACTAGCTTTTCATTAATTTAGGCTTCTTATATCAAGCAACTAGATTATAAAGACAAATTTTAATGCAAAATAAAGCATTTTTGCTAACAAAGTTACAAAAACCAAACGAGCTATTCAGTTTACATAAATTGTTACCTTCAAATCTTGTTTCCAGACGCTTTCTTTTTGATTTACTGAGGCCTGTCAGCTTCCCTCTGGAAGATCATCAGTTTAGACCTAAGTAATTTATTTTTGCGATAATAAATGTCAATCTAACAAACCTACATATCTGTTTGGATCTGTGACTCAACATTCTGCAGCTGCAAATGTATCCCCTCAGAAACAGACAACAAAATCTCAGAGGACTTCCTTTTTGTAGCGGCATCCATTTTCCTTCTGAAATTTTCTAAACCAACAGCAAACAATGTGACAGCCCTGAAACATTGTCATGTTAAATCCAAGTCAACAAACAGATTGGAGCTAAGATAGTTCCCTAAGAAAAACCATAATTGCTTCAGTTAGCATATAAAGGCAAAACTTAGCATATAAAAGCAAAACCTTGCCAATTCATCCTCTTGGTTCTCTGCTGAAGGTTCCAGGAACCATTCTCTTTCTCCAATGTCTGCTCATTTGGTACAGAAAAAGATAAGAAAGGATTTGAAAACTGATATAACATTTTAAGGAACATTTCATGTGAAGATGATGAGAGCAGAAGATATTGACACATCAGGTTATACCTTTTGTGGAGGGCGGGGTGGGACTGAATTGATCAACTCTAATGCCTTGATGGTTGCAAAGCTGTTTAGTATGACAATGCATGGAGTTTGGTTCCTCACTGGTGTGAATTTCTGGAGAGATGTTTTGGTTATCTGCATGTGACCATAAGATAAAGCCAACAAAGTGGCTGGCATTATGAAATAAAAGAGACGAATCAGAAAATTTAAATTCTTTGAGAAGAAGTCATGCTGTTTGAATTATTTACATACAGAGGAATCAGGAACTGCCTGTTCAACCAAAATTCTAATAAAAATGTTCTACAGCAGAATAAATCAAAGGATACCAAAGGATATCCAAGAAAGATGCTCAAACTATTTTTTCATACCCAGTGTCCTTAAAGCCAAATTTTGAACAACTCTAAAACCAGTGATTTGCCTTGACTCTTCACAAATTAAAAACCCAACAAACTTTATAAAACTTGGTTTAGTGTGACAAAATGTCTTTTGAATTAGTGGTGAAGACTAAAATGACTATGACCTTTTTTTAATTGGAACAGTTTTTTTTTTTTAAAAATCATTTTAAAATACCAATTACCTAAGAAATACCCTAATATGAAATGAGATCATAGTTAGAATATAATGCTGTATATCATTCCTAAATTGAATGTATTAAACCTATCATACAAAACTGCCAGTAATAACATCTAAGAATAAGGAGAGCAAACATGCAGCAGTATGGGGAAAGTATTTAACATGCTGTGCAATGCAGTTAATATCAAATGAAGCTCATGCTAAATTAGTTTTCACAAAAGATATCAGCAAAAAAAAAAAAAAAAAAAAAAAAGTACCAGGAATCTACTTATTTCAAATTATAGAAATATCTTTATGGAGCAAACATACAGTCATATCCTTTGATGATGGGGGAACCGTCTTCAGAGCTACCAAGATGCCCATCTTCAGATAAAAATTCAGCCAGGTCATCTTCTGCATCTTTTTTTTCCTTCAAAGGTGAAGGTTTTCTGGGTGAAAAATGTTGAAGTTCTTCTGCATCACCCTTAAGCACAATAAGGAAAGGCAAAGGCAGGAAAAGATATTTATCACATTGATATTATTGTATGTAATCAACTAACATATCCCTCAGATAGCAATTACCAAAGGATACAGGAGGCTCTGTTTCTGCATCTGATCGAGAACAATCTGGTTTTGAAGTTTGCAAAGTCCTGAAGCTACGGATGGCTTGTAGACTAAATCTTCTATATTCTAGTGCAGGATCGTGAACATCTTGCTCCATTTGGACTGTTCTCAGTGTGGAGCAGGGGGAAGGGCTTAAGGTAGGGGACTTAAAAGCAAATGTTGGACTTTGGATTGCATCTGGTGGTTCAACAGCATTCTTTGAAGATGAATTGCCGCAATCTTCTTGATGTTCCCTAGTTCCTGCTGATGCCAGACTGTCAGCCCTCTCATACATCTTTTTCAAATCTGATGGTTGATGAAAATCTTTGTCTTGAATTTTATTATTATTTTCACAGTAATCTGTCTTATTCTGAGGCGGGCAACCATGAAAACTGTCCTCTTTATGATCAAGTGTTTTATCAGCATGTGTTGAAGACTCACTATTGTTACTTGCTAGCTGAGGCTTATCTGCATCAACCTTTTCAGCAAAGGAAATTTCATGTGGCTCAATGATAGATTTCTTTATCTGACTTTTCTTCAGTGTAGACATTAAAGAACCAAAGTTGATAGTGCCATCCAGGTTCACAGACCTTCCATCTTGGAAAGAGTATATGTTCATTTGGTGTTTTTGTTTTGCACTAGAGGATGAACCAAGTTTAGTTTTTTCTTGTGGCACTTTAGTTGAAGCTCTCTTTCTGTTCAAAGATTGAGTTAAATGCCTACATGTAGGCTGCATCGGGCTTTCAGAATCAGTTTCTATGGTATCTGAATTCTGCCTGGGTCTGACAATTCTGTCACCAAGTTGATCAACCAATTGCTCTTGCTTTAAATTGTCCGCACATGTTTCGTTAGCCTGAGAATTAGAAGGCTGACTTTTGGGTGAAGAAACAGTTGCCAGTATCTGCCAAAGTTTCGTTCTCAAAGTTTCAGTTCTGTTTTCTGTTTTATCCGTTTTATCTGCTGCCACAACTTTATCCAATATAATTGCTTCTTGTGCAGTTGCAAACGTGAACTTTTCCACCTGCACTTGGCTCCCACTCTTCCCTTCCTTCCTTGAATAGGTTATTCCAGTAAACTTCTTCTGATTGCCATCTCCAGACTGTAAAATAGAAGACTGGTTTGCAAAAAACTGAACCGAATGTGCTAGTTGTGCATCCTTCACTCTATTAAGCTTTTTCTGCCTCTGACCGGTGGCAGGTCTGCTAGAAGGTTGATTTGTGCATGGGACAGTATCTGAAATGGGTGCATTTTGATGAAAGAATCTTTTAGTAGTCCATGCGGACCTAACCTCCTCTGTAGCTTCAGATTGCTTCCCTTTGGTGGCAGCTGAGGCATCCTCACATTTATTTTCTGCTTGCATAGAATTTTCTTTGTTAAGATTCATCCTTTCCACGTTTGGAATTTTAGCCTCATCTTTCTCTGCAGCTTCAAGCTTTTTCTTGTCTACAATAATTCCAATTGAGATCTTTCTCGGTTGGCTAGATGGATGGCCATTGCTTCCGAAAATCTGACTTCTGCTCATTCCATCCTGAAACATAATTTGCAGCTCATCAATTATTCATCTTCTCAATAATTCATTTAGGTTGCAATTAATCATATTAGTTCAGATGGTAACTCATGATTTGCTTGGAGCTTTGATTAAACAAAATTCAAACATGCTCAATTGCAACATTATAATCCAAATTCAAATATGCATGGGCACGCACACTTATTTAACCACAGAGAAAGCAAAATTCACAAAATATGCAAAACTGAGTTGGTGTGCCCTCACATAACTTCTGAGAAAGCAATATTTACAAGATATACACTGTTGGGACTCCACAAAATTTGATTATACAAAAGCATGATCAATATATCAACTGATCAAGCAAGGTCCACAAATTGCACAGAACTACAAATCCAAGCAAAATGCCATTCTCGGCGCAACTCTAACAACTAATTAAACACATACACAATCTCAAGGACAACAGCAATAAAAAATGGCCACAATCGCTATCCCAAGTAAAGTCCAATAATGAACAAGCACAAATCTATGCAGCAAAAACAGAAATGTTAATTATCTGATCTTGGAAAACCATTCTGTAAATGAGTTACAATCTGAAGTCTAAGAATTAAATAACTAGGACTTTATGAAAGGATCTGTGATGTTGGAAATAAATACAGGCCATCTTTTATCAACCAAAGACAGCAGAATTAATTTTATTTCAAATATAAATACACCAAACCTCCTGGCCAACGTTAACTAAGAAGCAATAAAAAAACATCCTATTTTTGCTGTAAATTCTTAAAGCTCGCATTATCATCACTCACGTCTTGTAATTTTTGTCGCACATCAACTTCCTTCTCGCTTATGTCTCGCAATTTTTTTGGCACATCAACCCCCATCTCACAATTTCTTAAGCTGCAAAGACGACAAACCAACACCACCAACAACAGCTGTAACCTAAAGAGTAACAAAAACGATTTAGAGTAAGAGCAATTGGAACCAAAAAATAAAAAATAAAAAAAAGTAAAAA
The DNA here is from genome assembly GCA_030449875.1 of Aegle marmelos. NCBI lineage: Eukaryota > Viridiplantae > Streptophyta > Magnoliopsida > Sapindales > Rutaceae > Aegle > Aegle marmelos. The sequence continues at coordinate 3,892,902 of JASUUL010000115.1, forward strand.
CAAAACTCAGTGCGGTTACTGAAAAAGAAAATTACGTGGGAACTAAGCAAGGTAGAGTGTTACAAAGAGAATAAGCTCAAAATTAATATTACCATCCAAAAATAACAGATCAGATCTAACAAGAAGACAAGTTAAACTAATTTCAAGCATTCTCAATTTTCCACCGACTAAAATTTTCGATCCCAGTAATCAAGAAGCAAAATAGGTCAAATTTGTGCAATTCGAAAATCAACTACCATAGAAAACCTGGAACGAGGAATTACGTGGTTTAAATACAATTATTTAAGTTAAGATCCGCGATAACGAGAAATGTAAGTGAAAGTAAAAAAAGAAAATAAAGAATAAAAAAGTTCAACTGATCAAATTTAAAATAGAAATTCATATGAAGATAAAGGAAATCGCTCACTGGTTATTTGGCAGCGACAAGTGATGAGATGCTCATTTCGAAATGCGTAGGAGAAATCTGAGATCTTGCAGAGAGTTTTTTTCTTCTCGGGAGAGAGAAGAGATCAAATTTCGGATCGCGAAGTTTTGCGGCGAACCAAAGAAGCGGGAAAATTGAAATGGCCACTGAATTTTGAATCGAAAGTTGAATCGACCGAATGCGAAGTGCAGTGCTCTTCCTTCAAAATGACGATTTTAACCCTCGATTTTAAATTTTCCGATATGAATAGCGTAGCAAAGAGTGCCCGCCGCGAGGAACCGATTATCAGGATGATCATCGATCATATTTTTGAGTCGACAATCGGACGGCTTTGGTTTGTTTTAGGAAAAAATTTGTCGAATCTTAAACTGCTACACGTTCCACCATAACCTGTCCTTCAAATTAGATCCCTTCCATCGATCGCATCTGCCCTATCTCAATCGGTCGAGCTTTATCGGCCAACTATAGGAAACTGGCTAATAGTTGTACCGCATAATACGCTTTGGTTCACAATTTCCCTGACTTTGTATTTCTTTTCCTAGTTTCCTACTTTTAAAGGTTCACGACCATATATCAGCGTCCTTTAGCTGTTAAGTCTATAGGGAATCTGATAATTATGGTAAGTTTACGACTATGTTAGAAGTAATGCATGATAGAACCCGAACATTAATCATCTATCTAAAGTGATAAATAGTAAAAAATTTATTATAATTTTAATTATGTGGTTACGATTATTTTATTTTAAAAATATTCCACATAAATAAATTTTTATGATAATATGTATTTTCATTTTCAAAAAGAAAATAAAAAGTAAAATTATCATGATCACGAAATATATTTAATTTATTATGAAATTCAAATGTTACAAATTTTCAATTGCACCATTTTGCTTATATTTTTGCCATTGAATCTACATTTTTTCAATTATTACTATTGTTGCGTAACTACTTAATTCAAAAGGAGATTATAATAATTATAAATTTTGAAAAACATGTTAACCATCAGAAGGGATGACAATAGAGTGGGGTGGAGGCGGAGAGGCCTATACCATTCTTCACTTTATTAAAAATTTTACTTTCATTTCTACCTCATTCTTCAATAAATTTAGTGGGATAAGAATGAGGAATCCTTACATCGGGAATAATTTCTCTATTCCTACCACATTCTCCATTTACTTGTTTTATAATGGATAGAGACGTATGATTTCAGTAAATCAAAAGTTATAAACTTAAATAAAATCATTATCATATTATAAAGTATTTAAGTTATTTTGAAAAAGCTCTAAGATTTTAAAAAATATTTTAACAATAATATAAAAACTAAAAAATGATTAAAGAGAGAAGCACTTTAAGAGAGAAAAGAAAAAATAATAATGTTTTAGATTGAATAAGAATTATATTATAGTTTTTTTTAGTTATGACTCGTTTATATTAGGTAAAAATAAAAAAAAATTTATTGACCAACATTATAATTGATAAAACAAAAGTAATTAAATAAAAAATAAAAAATATTTATAAATAATGATGGGTGGGGTGGAGGGCACAAAACTAAATCTCACCCCAATAAAAATTTAGAGATTATTTTTTCTTTATTCTTTAAAAATTATTTTAAATTCATCTAATATTAGATGGAACTCCATTAGACTACAAATTCATAGAAAATTTTATCATCCCTACCCATCATTTGTTAAATTAAACTCAAAAATATTTAATAAAATTTCAAAGGGTGATAAAAACTTCACCCTCCTTTTTGTGTAATAACACGCCGTTTATGATTTTTTTTATTGTATTCATAATTTTATTATCAAATAACTGTTTTATTCTTTTTCGAACTTTATCTACAGTAAATTGACAGCCACCAAGGCATAGATTTCAAGTTTCAACCACAAAATCAGTTATAGATGGCGTTGAAAACTTAAAGAAAATAGAAATTTATGGCTGGTAGTTGGTTTTGCTAACAATATATATTTTTTGCGGTGTATGATGAATCGGTGACCCAAACAAAGAACGACTGTGGGGGCGAAACGAATTTCAAGTTTCGAACTTGATTGAAAAAATAATTTAACCATCTATAGAACCAGCCTCATTCCTCAAATCAACTCCTACCATTTCACTTTGCAGCTCTCGCTAATCAAACTATTCTTGTGATTCCTTCTGTTGCTGTATTTTCCTGAATTCTCACCTTCATTGTATAAGAGTTCTGGAACTTGGGGGGCTTCGTCTCGTACTATGCTTTTCTTTTTTGTGATTGTTTTTTTTTTAATATATCTTTTTCATGAACTTTAAAGTCAGGATGGGAGTAAACAAGAAAATTGTTTATTTTGAGGGTAAATTTGGTATTAAGCGGATGTATTTCAATTTGGGGGTGGAAATATATCTACCCAATTTCATATTATTTTCTGACAAATCGGACGCTTGCAACCGATAAACTTCGAAATGACAAAATCTAAAGGTTTAGAAAAATACATTAAAAAATTGCAGACGCTGATCATTTTACCTAAATAGCAAACGGAACGTTACTAATATTAAATTAAGAGAAAAGGACACAAACACTCCCAGCGTTTAGATAAAGGAATGAAAAATCCTATAAGGTTTAAAAAGACAATCACACCTCTTTTTTTATTAATAGAAATTATAATTTTAACATATAATTATCGTTATTTCCTTCTAGTAATCGAAAGAACAATTATTAATTATCTAATTTATCCATATATTGTTAATAAATTTATGAATATACCTTCATTGCCAAATTCCTCTATTTAAATTCTTGTCAAGTTTTCTCTTCAAACCAAATAAATTTAATTATTAATAATAATAATTTTTAGAATTTTAGTATTTTTTTAGTTTCAAATACATACTAAAATTTGTTATTAAATTTATTTGAAACTAAAAAATACTTTCCAACGAGGTTTGGGATTTTCCAGTAAGATCCCAGAGAGCCCCGATGGAGTCCAACTGCTTTCTACGCGAGATCCAGCAAGGTCCGACAACTAAATTTATATTTATATATTTTTATATTAAATAAATAAATATTTATTTATTTTGTTAAGTTTCTTAAACCATTTATTAAATTTTAGTTAATATATAATTATTTATAATATTAAATTAATAAAATAAAATAATAAATGATAATTATTAATAGTATTAAACAAGTTAAAAAGAAGAGTAATTTTATAAATTTTAGTTTCCAACATAAGAGAAATTTAAAATTTTCATTACTTAGTGTAGAATTGAAATTCTACGTTATAATGGATATTAAATTCTAATAAAAATTAAATTTTTATATATTTTATCCAACTAAATAATAAAAATAAAAATAAAAATTAAATTACTTTCCTCTCCTCCATTCTCTCCCCACAACCAAAACACCACCTTAAAGTATTTAGTAAGTTGCTTCATGAGCCGGATACTTTGGTTGAGATCAACTTTGGCGGATTTTGATAATTTTGTCATATTTTGACAAAATTAAAACGCCAAGAAACTAAGTTGCAAACAAGATAAAAATAAACAAAGTTTCTAACAATGCTATGAATTTTGACGTCCTTGGCCTTTTATTCTAATTCTAAGAGGCTAATTTATCAAAATAGATAGATCTAAATTATTTTGGCATATCAAAATTATACTATCTAAAATAAGGTTAAAAATAAAGCAACGAAATTAGACATCTAAAAAAAAAAGTGGAAAAAAATGGATATAAATCTTTTGCTTACAATTTGAAACCAAAATAAAAAAAAAAAAAATTTGAGAAAGATCCGTTTGGCCAATACAAGTTGTATAGCTCAAGTTACAGGCTTGAAAAAGTATCTTACCCATTCTACACAACTAACTTCCATCGTATTCATCCATGGATTATGATGTAATAAAAGAACTATCATTCCAAGTGAAAATTTTTAGAGGGCGAAAAATTGCAGAGTGCTTATTTTCTGCTGCATTGGACAGAATGTTCATTTCATCTGGGAAGGTCACATAAATTGGGGTTACAAGTTTAGGTAGTCTGTTTAACTTATTCCAGTAGATTTGGAAGCTTGGAGACTCGGGAGTCTGCGGTGAGGTTTTGACTTTTGACTGACTGACGTAAGGTTTCTCGTTCGCGGGGTCCGTGGAGAACAAACACTTCGTAATAGGCTCTGCTCATTTGTAGACATCCCAGTTCCACAATTTGGCAGAAATACATTATTATTTTTTAATATTGTCGAGATGCCGAGTGTCGGGGGTAATAAGGGTTATAATATAACTTAACGCACCTGGAATGGTCAAAGTCGACAAATGGGTGTTGATAATGAATGCCCTTTATGGCTGATATTTCACCACGAACCTGGGCAACTTCAATTGATGTAATAGCCTCTACGTGTTTGTCTTTGTTGGAGCGTGGCAGCAGATCATGCGGTACTTAGTAGGAAATATTAAACCAAGGCTGCACTCTGCATTTGACGATAATTCAGGGCCCTGACGTTGATTTTAGGCTCACAGCATCACTGGAGAATTGTTTATTGAAAAGAACAAGGATCGTTAACTAGCTGACCCTAAAGAATGATGAGATTTTTCCGCCGGGCAAAAGAGGGCCCAATACAAAAAGGACCGCGGGGGGAGGGGGGGGGGGGTCAATAAGATATAGAAACAGACAACAGTACTCCAGAAGTTAGAACGCTTGGTGTGAGTATTTACACCGTATACGTCCCCCAAACGATAAGTCGTAGCCCCAAAGGTTCAAGACCGAGAAGGCACGGTAACAATTAACAACCTCGAATTCCTCCTTCTCTGCCAAGTGCCAATGCCGATGTTGACATTCACGGACATCTCGCTTCTCCGCCCGACACCATCTCTGTTCCCTTGTCCCTCAAAACCCACCGAAAAGCACCGCATTCACCGATTATCCCTCAAACTTCGATGCTCAATCGCCGAAGAATCCAAAATTTCTCCATCAAAGTCGAACCCAAATCTCAACGCTGCAGATTCCGCCACGGCAGATTGTGTGATTATTGGCGGTGGAATCAGTGGCCTCTGCATCGCCCAGGCGCTCGCCACCAACCACAGTGCTGTCGCTCCAAATGTGATCGTCACCGAGGGTAGAGATCGAGTTGGTGGAAACATCATCACCGTTGAGAGAGATGGATATCTCTGGGAAGAGGGGCCCAACAGTTTCCAGCCCTCTGATCCCATGCTGAAAATGGTGGTATGTTTTAAACCCATATTAAGCTTTTGTCATTCCTGCAATTATTAATTTATAACCTCTGAATGAAACGATGGTCGTAGTTTTGTTGGAATTCAGCTCGACGTTTGCATTATTTATTTTAGGAGCATTATGGTGTTTGTTATATTATTAGCTAGTTCGATGATAGTTTGAGGCTCAATTAAAGTTTCTTCGATTGAGGAACTGCTTGCGTGCTGTTTTAACGATTTGAAGTTGTTTGCAGGCTTGTGTGTGTTTTGGCTAAAATGTTGAGAAACTTGATTCTATTGATAATGTACTTTTTTATTTTAGGTGGATAGTGGGTTGAAGGATGATCTAGTCTTGGGGGACCCAAATGCGCCAAGATTTGTATTATGGAATGGGAGATTGAGGCCAGTACCATCTAGTCCGACAGACCTTCCCGTCTTTGATTTGATGAGCATCGGAGGGAAAATTAGGGCTGGCCTCGGTGCTGTTGGCATTCGACCTCCTCCTCCAGTTTGTCCTTTTACTCTCATTTGTTTGTTTAAATTATATTTATCACAAGGTCATTCACCCTCTTCATGTTTTCAGCAATTGTTTTTCTCATACCGTAGACTTTGACAAAGGTGACAGGGTCATGAGGAATCAGTTGAGGAGTTTGTGCGGCGTAACCTTGGTGATGAGGTTTTCAAGCGTCTAATTGAGCCGTTTTGTTCAGGTAATATTTTAATAACTTGTATTTTCAGTAGCAAATGTTGTGAAGCATTCCTTCGAACTTTGGTTGCTTTAACTCTGTGCCTGGGGGTTGGAATTCTTAGAAACAACATTTTTTATAGGGTTCCTTAATACTTCAATTGACCATAAAGTTGTTTTTGCCTGCAGGAGTTTATGCAGGAGATCCTTCAAAACTAAGCATGAAAGCAGCATTTGGAAAGGTTTGGAAACTGGAGCAGAATGGTGGCAGCATCATTGGTGGAACTTTTAAGGCAATCCAGGAAAAAAATAAAGCTCCTAAGCAACCTCGAGACCCGTAATAATTTATATGTGCTTTGAGGCTTATGCGATGTTTTTTTTAAGAATTTATGTTCAAATCGTTGAGTTGAGTTTTCTTGCAGGCGACTACCAAAGCCAAAGGGCCAAACAGTTGGATCTTTTAGAAAGGGACTTACCATGCTGCCAGAGGCAATATCTAAAAGGTAACTTCTGTTATTGTTCTTATATGCTGTTGCTTACATGATTCTGGTAGGATGGTTATTTGCCATTCTGAGCAACAAACAGAACCTCTCAGGTAGGTCCTTGTTCTCTCATTGTTGTTCCTCAAGTATGGATGGAAGGTAGAAGATCTTAATGAGATGTGGTAATCTTGGCAGGTTAGGTAGCAGAGTCAAATTATCTTGGAAGCTTTCAGGGGTCAAGAAATTGGATAATGGAGGTTATAGTTTGACTTATGAAACACCAGAAGGATTGGTTTCTCTGCAGAGCAAAAGTGTGGTCATGACAGTTCCATCTTATGTTGCTAGTAGTCTACTACGTCCACTTTCTGTATGTTTCTTTTGTTCATATTGGCGGATAGGAACTTCCTTTACTTTTATACCACATGAATGTCTGTGTCCAACCTATTCTATACTCCTCAAACTAATAGTGATTTTTAGCTTAGGATGTAAATTTACTTAGGATTTTAGTATATATTAATTTATATGAATTGTCTCTTGAGAGGTTGAGATGGCATTTAATTGAATGATATCTTTGGGTGACAAGTATCATTTCGTTAGGTCCGAAGAGACTTTGCTTTATGTTTGGACATGCACAACTGTATAATTTTGATGAACTCAAATTTTGACCTCTAAATCTGACAATCTTGTACTGTATGTTCCTTATAGACATTTTTGTGTCCTTAATAGCTTATGGACTTTATTGAGTCCTTAACTAATTTGGTTTAGGATTTTCTAATTATTTCTTTCTGCATCTGTAAATTTTCTTTGCAGGCAGATGCTGCCGGTGCACTCTCACAATTTTATTACCCACCAGTTGCTGCAGTGTCTGTTTCTTATCCAAAAGAAGCAATTCGGACAGAGTGCTTGATAGATGGTGAATTAAAGGGGTTTGGCCAATTGCATCCACGGAGCCAAGGCGTGGAAACTTTAGGTAATACGATGCTTTATTTTTGTTTTACAAAGAATAAGCATCATCAAGCCATGTTAAGAGCTTTATTTTAAAATGGACTTGTTTTCTTCCTTCCCTTGTGAAAGGAACAATATATAGCTCATCACTTTTTCCCAACCGAGCACCAGCTGGAAGGGTTTTGCTCTTAAATTATATTGGAGGTGCTACAAATCCTGGAATTTTGTCCAAGGTAAGATAATTCTCATATATTATTTGGTTGTCTGTTGTGTGATATTTTTCCTATGGACATAGTAGTATTTTGATGGTAGAGATGGTGTATTTGGACTGAAGAATGGCCTGGGGAGAGCCACATATTCCTCAGGCTGTGTAATCTTGGAAGAATTACATTTTCTGTTAACTGGCCCCTGTCATTTCAGAGTTCCAGTATTTTTAGGACTAGCATATTAAGAGTGGACTCTTTATTTCATGTCTGTATTTTTGTATTTTACTTATTTTCTCTTCATCTTCCCTTATATTTTTCTCCATCTATCCACTAATAAAATGCCAGAATATACCTTTCTAATTTCTGTTCCTTTTCCCTCTTCCTCTTTTGCTTCTTTCCTTTTCCAGTAGAGCTCGTTTTTTTTTTCATTTAAAAAAAATACATTTTTTTATTTATATATATGGGAGACAATTAAATTAAAAATTCTAGGTTTGGTTCCTTAAACCATCTATCGTTAAACTATCTCATGCCTATTTCGATGGTATAATAATTTTGGCATTGGACATTAAAATTATTTTGTCTTTCCGAAGAAAAAATAAATTCATGGTGCCATCTCTGAGAATGGAATATTGTCTGGTAACGAAGACAATACAAGAGTGTTTCACGAAAACACACTGAGATTTTCATATGTAAAGGTATAGAAACTTTTTCATTATAGACTTGGTGATTTTTGGCTGAATGAAGGAATGACGAATCTGTTTTCAAAATCATCTAGAAAGATACCAAAAAAAATTGAGTAGGTCAAGGATTGCATCTATTTTGCAGTGCAAATTTCTTCAGTTGATTTAATCTGGGAGACATTCAATGGTCAAAATCATTTACAGATTCAAATTTGAGCACAAGGAAATATCACGTTGCACACAGTGCAAAAGTTATTCCTTAAGAACGATTGTCCTCTAGTTTTCATCTTTAGTCAGCCAATATAACTATTGTAGCTGCCTTTCAAGTGGAGATATTTATATTGACGAGTTTGTATTCAGGTTTACATCTTCTGAAGCCTTTATCTGTTTCTTAGTACTTCTAATAATACCAATTTTCTCTTCCTTGCAGAAGGAGAGCGAGCTTGTAGAAGTAGTTGACCGTGACTTAAGAAAGATGCTTATAAATCCTAATGCTGAAGATCCACTTGTATTGGGTGTGAGAGTGTGGGAACAAGCCATTCCGCAGTTCTTGGTTGGTCATCTTGATCTCTTAGATGCTGCGAAAGCTTCTCTGAGAGATAATGGATATCAAGGGCTATTTTTAGGGGGAAACTACGCGGCTGGTGTTGCTTTGGGTCGATGTGTGGAGAGTGCTTATGAGGTTGCATCTGAGGTTTCCAATTTTCTATCACAGTATGCATACAAAAAGTTACAAATTTAATCGAAGACAGTTACATTTTTACCTAGTTTATAGAATTTTATGCTGATTATTTTGCAACGAGCTCCTGTGCACTGGGCATATCATAATGATAATGAATAACCCCATTTCGCGTCAGTTTATGGAGTGATTTGCAAACAGTAGTTATCAGGGCGCCGAGGGAACCTGGAAAGGATATGGTGTATTGTATTTAACATCTTAAGCCTATCTGGTATGTTTTAATCACTAGGGCGATGCAAATATTAATCATACTGGAGTGAAGGTCTGAAGATAAGTAGATGGCCAGATGCGGTGTTTTTGGGTCCGCGTGTTTAGTCTTCCTTGTGCTAATATTCGTGACCAGACACATGACGAACACTTCTAGACTTTTTTGTGATGATAATGATATGACGCTGACCCGATGTCTAAAACTAGATAGAGGCCGCCACAGGCAATGCTTCAGCCTTCCTTGAGCCGCCGGAATATAGCGGCGGCAGGGCGAGTTGTCATTGGCTGTGTAGTGCTAAGCGGTTCAAAAAATTTAGTACACAGTGGCGACTACTCTTGTCTTATTATTTATTTATTTCCTCGAACAAGCTCTCCTTTTTTCCTTCCCCTAGAAACGCACACACACAAAGACAAAGCAAATCCGATAAAGTGTAGATCTTGTACTGTGTAATCTTCTAAAAAGTTCAATCTACTTTAAAATGAGCAAGCGACATCACTATATATACGTTCTAGTTATTGGAGAAAAGGCTTATACGGCACATATCTCATTACTAGAAAGTAAAGTAACGGAGAAGCAAATATTGATTATTGAGGCTAGTGGCTAGATACTGCGTTGGTGGCTCAAAGGTTGGCCTCGATGAAATAGCCAGCCACCCCCGAAAACAACTAAACAAGAGAACACATTGTAGGAAAAGTCACGTATCAATTACAGGCAATGAGACAAAAAAGTCGATAAAGCAAGGCTGGAAATGGGATCTAGCCTCCATAGTAGGGCCTGTTTATGGAGACAATATAGCATGGGAAAATAAAAAGCAATCCCAATTAGTTTGACTGATAATTCTAGAGGAGTAGACATGATGATGGAGCATATGCGTGAAATTTGAAAATACATAACTAATTGCTAAGAGATTTTGTGGCGGATAGAGGTGGGCGTCGGATGATTATGCTCTAACTTCATAATAGACAAAATAAAAGTCGTTGGAGGAAGAGAAAGTCCCATGATGGCCAATTGAAGCAACATTGTGGTAGGGCTAGCGGGGAACATTTTCACCTTTTTTTTTTCTCTCTTTTTTCTTCCTCGTTCGTTTGTTAAATTATCTGTTGTTGCTCAGTCCCTTCTTCTCTAACAATTGGCGTTTCTTTAGTTAGAAGGAAGATTTCCTGTTCCTTTTCATGCCCATTAACATATAGTTAAAATATTTATATATAAAGAATGAATTTAATATATGTATATTAGCCACGTGGAGTGTAAACGTGGGGAAAGGATAATATTGTTGAATGTTTGTTGAATGTAGAAGAAATCATCAACAATGTAAGTGCACTTTATGTCTTTTCTCCTTTTCCTTGTGTTTGCAAAATTATCTTCAAGACAAGATCTTAAAAAGAAAAGAATTTCTTTAAAAAAAAAAAAAAAGAGAGAGAGAGAGAGATATATACGTATGTCTTCAATCTCTTCAGGCGACACTTCGCTCACCTAATGATGATGGGTTGTGACAATTGAGATGCAACAAAAGACATATTATATAATAAGGCTGGAATGCAATGAATATATATATATACATATATTAACTAAAATATCATGTGAAACACTAGGGCTTACATCGAAATGTTTCATGTCTTACATTTAATTAAAAACCCACATTAGTCTGTCACTCAGTAATACAACATTTATGGTACTCTCATTTATAATACAACATTTATAGTACTCTCATCATTACCAATACCCTTAATTATGCATTAGCTCCAAAGGCATCGGTGCTTAATACGATAATCTTATCCATTGAACATTGATTCGGGACGAGCTGGTCGAATTTAATAGACTTATTCTCGCAAAGGATTCGAACATCGATGCTTTTGTATCCTGTTGGAACATCCAAGGACCCTGAGACTTGTCTACATTCATATAATTTCCTCAGGTACCTAATAGTAATAGTATTTAATTTGCTTTACAAAGTATATTGTTTAAATGTGCAGTTGATACTATTGAATGTAATTTTCAAACTTTTCTTTTAACGAGAGAGAGAGAGAGAGAGAGAGAGAGAGCAGGGAATACAAATATACTATTAATGTGATCATGAAAGATGATGCTTATGAGTCTTTTTAAGTTTTACTTTAGCGTGAACTCAATGACAAAATGTGTATACGTTTAAATAACTAATTACAAAATAATGTACAGATGAACCACATTGAATTAACTTGAGGTTCAAAAAGGAAATTATGCCAGTTCCGTTCCTAATTGACACGTGTGCATGTCGGCTACTCTAGCAACACATCAGGCCGAGTACCAGTCATATGAAGAAAATGCCTCCCCCAACAATTAACAGAGTAATAATCCATATATTCTCTATTTATAGAAGCCCAAGGGTGGCGGCTTCTTACTCTTTAGTCTTCACAGTTGAAGCAAATGGGCAGAGCCAGAGCTGCAAGCTGCTCTTCATCTTCCACTGGGAGCAGCAATCGGATAAGAAGAAACCTCAGTACTGATCTTAGGCTTGGGCTGAGCATCTCGGCATGTCAGCAAGATGACCCATTTTCACCACCAAGGTATGCATACATACTTGCATGCAGACATACATATCAATTCATAATGCATCCCTGTTTATGATCGTTAATTGATTTGGGTAATTATGACAATTAATGAGTTGTTATTTATGTATATTCAATGTTAGGGAGGGGGATGACGATCAAGCACCGGATTGGCCACCAACAAAGCCACTTACTATGAGAAGAGCCGTTGAAGAAGAAGAAAACGAAGGCAATAGTGCTACGTTCTTTGTGAAGGTCTACATGGAAGGGATCCCAATTGGCAGAAAACTTGATCTATTAGCCCATGATGGTTACCATGACTTGATTAGGACTGTTGACTGTATGTTCAACACCAATATCATCTGTAAGTTAATTAGTCTAACTGTATTTTGGCGGAGTTTTGATTAGTTTAATTCGATAAATAGATATAAAAGTAATTTTTAACTGAAAATATAAGCAGGGTCCGAGATGGATGGGTCAGCATCAGCTTATTCAGAGACATGCCATGTGTTAACATATGAAGACAAGGAAGGCGACTGGATGATGGTTGGAGATGTTCCTTGGGAGTAAGCTTCATCTATTTATCTCTTTAATTAGCGATATATTTTTCTTCTATTTATGTTTTTTTAAAAATAAATTTATCAAATTTTTATATAGCACAATAAACCGATAATCTTGTTATGGTGTTTGCTCGTAGAATGTTCTTGTCCGCTGTGAGGAGATTAAAGATCACGAGGGCCCTGTAGCAGTGCATGCAGAGCTGTTTTTGATCGATATAAATGCGTTTTTCTTTTCTAACACTTCGTTCAGGCTGAAAAAGAATAGCGTAGGCAGAAACTTGATGTATATTTTTAGAGCAAATGATACGAGCATTAATAGTTGTGTTTTGGCTGTAAATTTTCTCAGTGCATCCTAACAAATCTTTTTTGCAGCTTCGAAAATATGCATCCCATATATATATTTCCAGTGATTAATAGAGATATTACAATAATGGGTCTACAATACAGTTCAAGATTCTACGAGACTAGTTCAAAATTTTACTCTCACTAACAACATTAGAGAGAACTCTCTCATATTCCATATTTTTATGGTAAGAAATAGAGCCTCTATGAAACTCAATGTCATACCTTCAGCAACTGAGAGTAATAGTCGATTGTTAGGTATAAGCATAATGACCATCCATTTGGTGTTTATACGAATTTTTGTGCTAAATTAAGGTTCGAAATGGTGTGAAGGGCTTTCAAACAACTGTGAAATCCCAAACTCAGCACGAAAATTTCTTACAAATATCGACCTGATAATTTTCTTATATGGTTCGAAAATAGATCTTACAGTGGAAGATCAGGAAGTTCCGGGTGAGGAGTAAAAGGCCGGTGCTTGCTGAATCTATCATTTACATCTGTCGTTAAATTATCATTAAACTCAGAATGTTTGAGCAAACAAACAGCAGAGCGCTTCACCAGTAATGGTGCAGTTGGTTTTGTGAATTTGTGATTTTTCGTTTGTTACTAATTCTCAAACAATAGAAATTCAATCTCAGCACTTTGCCAAATACAAATATCCACCTCTGATGATTCTTATGCATGTATAGCCCATCTTGTTTCCCATGAAAAATCTTTGGAGTGGTGCTATTGGCATCCCTAAAAATCCTTATCAAACCCCTCTCTTCTAGTGAAAAGTTTATACTTATTTAAATTTATAATAATAGAAAAAACAGAATTAAATTTTAATCAAATTACTTATCTCTATAATTGTGATTCTGTGAAGCCACAACTCGAGCGAGTAATTTACTATTCATTTACCGAGCTACAGTTATTTCTTTAAATTTTGACAAAAATTTATTGTTTTGTTATTATTATTTAAGATCGAATCTCAAAACATCAACAATCAATGTTTATTGATTGGTGTTGTTATAAAAAGTTCTAATGGAAAGTATTATGGCAATAGCTACAAAATGTACAAGTTTTAATGGAAATGTTGATTATTCAAAAGCTGAAGCCATCAGATTTAGAGTTCAAGTTGCACGAGATGATCTTCATTTGATAGGGAACTGGATTCTAAAATTGATGAGGAGAAAAAGAAAACGTGAAAATGAGTTGAGGTGCAAGCCAAGGTAATTTTGGAATCAACCTACGTCGGTTTAGAAATAATATTATTTTTTGAATGATTTAGAGAGGTATTTTGAATAAAGGGGTCTTATGAGGACTTCTAAGGGCTACCGATAGTTCTACTCAAATATACTTTAATTACCATAAACAATCCATAAAAATGTTTACTTTTGTACAGTTTAATTACCAACGGGCCCTCTGCCAAACTTCCCACCACTCTTAAAATGGTGCTTCTAACACCCTTCTGTTATCTCTATTGAAGTCTCCCTTTTGAACTCTATTTATTTAATATCAAAAATACCCTTCTCCAGATAAATGGCTTTCTAATTTGATTTTTCTTTTTTTGGTGAATTTCACTATTTACTTCGTGGCCCAAAACTTAGGGTATGCAATCTTGTCTATTATCACCAAATCAACAACAATAAACGAGAATTAGGCAATAGGGAAATATACAACAACAACCCTAAAAACTTTTAAAATATTAAAGATAACATCTCTAAACTTTTCTTATCAAAATCAGCCAAATAAAGTCTATGGTCCCTAAAATACCCTTATATGTATAATCTCTGTTAATACTCCTATAAACTTTAAAAATATGGAGACAACCCTAAGAGAAGTAAAAGAATTATTAATACACCTAAAAGAGGAAACTAAATATATAAAATAGGAAATAGAAAAATTAAAAATCGAGATAACACTAATACATGCTAGTAAAAAGAAAGATAAGAAATTCGAAAAGTATAAAATCCTAAAATCAAAAAACATAAAGAAACCCAATATCGATTTGTCTCAAAAACCACAACCATGAAGTTTTGATGAATGGTTTATGAAAAATAAATACCCTGCAATTATAAAAGACACTGAAAATCTAATATAATGAAAACCCTTTAGCCCTATGGAAACCTAATCATCCTAAAGCCAAAATAGAATTAATAGAAAATAAAATAATTAGGGTAAAACCAATGATGTATACAATGGAAGACAAAGAAAGAATTTAAGATTCAAATAAAAAAATTATTAAACCTAAATCTAATTCAACAGAGTAATAGCCCTCATAATAGTCCAGCTTTTATGGTTAGAAAAAGAGCAGAACAAATAAGAGGTAAAGTTAGAATGGTTATAAATTATAAAGAATTAAATAAATATACCAAATTTGACGGATATTTCCTACCTAATAAAGAAGTATTAATAAATCTAGTAAAAGGAAAAATTATTACTCTAAATTTGATTGTAAATCAGGATTTTGGCAAATAAAAATGGAAAAAGATAGTATACAATATACAACCTTTAGTACACCTTAAGGACAATATGAATGGTTAGTAATGCCATTTGGATTAAAAAATGCGCCTCAAATATTCCAAAGAAAAATGGATAATATATTTAAGGATGATAATCATATTATAGTATATGTAGATGATATATTAATAGCATCGGAAACAATAGATGAACATAGAATACATCTAAAAGATTTTGCTAATAAATGTATAAAAGAAGGAATAGTTTTGTCAGAAAAGAAAGCATTAATAGAACATAAGAAAATAGAATTCTTAGGAATGGTCCTAGATAAAAATGGAATAAAATTACAAAGCCATATAGCTAGAAAAATAGTAGACTTTCCAAATAAATTAGAAAATAAACAACAAATTCAAAAATTTTTAGGATGTTTAAATTATGCAGAAGGATTTATAGAAAATTTATCAAAAAAAAGATGTATACTCCAAAGATTATTACGAAAAAATAATATAGGAAATAAGGATGAGATAAAAAGATTAATAAAAGAAATAAAAGAAAATAAAAATAATATAAGAAATATAGACTTAGAAATAATGCAAGATTTAAAAGGTAGATGAAATACTGATACATCTAGATATGAAATAGAATTAGAAAAAAGAATGAAATTTATAGATAAATTTATAAATTTCTTGATATATTGGTATAAAACATTATGAATCATCAACAATTTTTATTAGAACAAGCCTTAGACCGAATACAAGAATTAACTTCATGTATAGACCAGATGTTATTAGGTTGGGAAAATAGAATAAATATGCATATAAATTTTTTAAATAAAAAAATTGACTTAGTAGAACATGAAAGAACTAACTTAATAAACATGGGTGAACATATGTATGGAGAATTCATTAATCTATATAAATTTGATCAACATTTATATTTATACCAGGAGATAAAAATGATATTTGAAAAAAATGAAAAATAAGTGTAGACATGACAACAGGATAAATGATCATTAAATAAGTAAATAAAATAAATATAAAGATTATTGTGAAATTAGACCTATATCTTGTATAAACACACGTAAGGATATTTTAGTCCAAGTATATATTAATTGGCTAATATTGATAGAAAAAGTTAGGATGATCATTTATATAATTTATAAAAATTATAAGGCCACTCTTGTAAAATTCCCTATGCAATACGAACACATAATATTTGACAGAGGCTCCGACTCTCAACTTTTCTATTGTTTTACCAACAGAAAAGAAACAATTTAATCCAAAAGCCTTTATACTCTTTGAAACTATACTCTATACAAAGAATGGAACAAAACTAGATGCTCGTTAAGCTCTCAAAAAGCTATTTACAAAGTGCAAAACCCACACTTTGTATACAGGTGACAGTCTTACTTACCTAGGTTAAGCGGCATCCTCCCATGATGCCACATCGAATTATAGTCCTCAAGGTTAGGACCCATTCACCCATTTCCCTATCAATTAGGTGTTTAAAGCATATAATACGGAACCACTTTGCAAGCCACTGTAGTTAGAAACTACCAGCCCATATACCTAAAATTAAGAAGAAGCTTGGTCAAGTCATCAACAACCCACTTCTTCCACGATCTTTAAATTCTTAAGCATTTTCTATTGTGCTTGACTAAGTCTTTACTGCACAAACAACACTAGCCTCCTTTTGCCTACTTTACAGCCTCAACAAGAGAATTTTTAACCAACATGCTCCATGATCAACTGCCACTATCCGAACACAAGTTGCATACGTCCCCTGAGCACCTCTTATATTCACATAGTTTGGCCTCATGCATGTCTCCATGTATTGCACGCTGCATGCTTTACCGTGCATCGCCTGGCACACTCTTGTGCTCACTGGCCTATAGTGTACGTGCTACCCATGCATGCCTTGGCACTCACTACCTTGCGTGCCCCAATGTGCTGCCCATTAGTGTGTGCTAGTTGATAAGGCAAGCTAGACTTGCTTCGCTTGTTACCCTAAGCTTACTCGTTGTTAAGACTCTCGCACCAACTTGCCTTGCTTTAGCACGCGCCTCCACATACACGCATATTGTTGTCCTCAACTTGGTACAAGACCTCAAATCAAGCCTCGGTATCGGCCTACATGATCGAAGGTAGTGACACCCATCTTATAGGTAAAGAAATTTCTAAGTGATAACTTTTTGAATGCCAAATAAGTAATTTAAATTAAATATATTTTAGTTTTAGAACTTAAAAATAGCCTTAATGTTTTGAAGTAACTAAACGTGCAATAAATGAAGGAATAAGAAATTATTTTAAATTTGGGCAAATTAATTAGAAAAATAAATAGTCATATATTGAGAAAAGAAAATTTGATTTATAAAAGTGGGTTGTTAAAGCAAGAAAAATTACAAAAAATCAAATCTATTTGTGGGTTGAAGTATTTGGAGAGATAAAATATGAGCTTCACTGTATTTATTTCAATCTTAAAGATAATTACAATGAAAGAGTAGTTTCATACGTAAAATGAAGATATTTTAAAAGTGCCACTCCTCTTTTAATGTAAAGTTGTGACAAGGTAAATAATGGACTTAAGTATTTAGTTAAATAAAAAAACTTATGCTCAAAATCATAGTCAGATTCTTGAGAGATTCTTGAGACCTTACTAATTGTGGGGAACCCGAAGGGAAAAATGAGGTAGTTTCTTAAGGGGCACTCTTAAAAGCATAATTATGATTTCTATAAACAAAAATTCAAGCATCAAGCACTAGAGACTAGAGCAGTAACCATATGATAATGACGAAAGAGAGCTACAAAATGTCATGGTAAAGTGGATTGTGATGTGATTTCACAATATAGATATGAGATAATTTTTCATACTCATGTTAATAATCATTGATAAGATTAATAAATAGGTTGAGTCTTGATACAATATGACACAATAAATAACTATGTAATATCTGTGTTAGATCACCTCAATATGATTATACATTTATAGCATTAATATTAAGTAATATGTGATAATATTATTGAATATATATATGTAGATGCTATATCAATTATTTGTGTCATATTTATACAGTGTTATGAACTTATTCATATACGTTGATATTATGTTAACTTATTTATGACATATTTTCAGGAATAATATTGATATTTTTATTATTTTCTAAATTAAATTTATGTTTTTTGTATTAAATATATTTAATGGGTTTGTACAATTAATAAATGATTTGTATTCATATTTTAATACTTTAACACAATTAATAAATGAGAGTCTATAAGTTATATTTTTATATAACTTACAACACACATATAAACAGTGTATAATGTGAGATTCATACACTGTTTATGTGTGTGCTGTAAGTTATATAAAAATATAATTTAATATTTTCTTTAATAAATAACATTTTTCTTAATAAATAGATTATATTCGTACTTAAATAAGTTTATTAGGGTAAGAATAAGACAAAACACAATTACGTCTTCAAATCCAGACATGAATCCAGGAAAATATACACAGGACAAAACACAAAGTTCCAACCACTTTGAAAACAATAGTTCAACTTAAAAAGAATCGGAAAAAGTTTCTAGAATGACTTCTGGTTTTCACAATCCAAATTAGGCCCTGTATCGACATCAAGCAACTTAGCATATCTCCGAAAGTAGCCAATCCGGTCGTTGACTCGTCCATCGTTGGGGATTCCACACTCAAGACCACCGTTAATTATGTTAGTCACTAGCCCAAAACCAGCCGTCCGGTTAGCGGCTAAATCAGCTTTTGTAGGAACATATTTTCCAATCATAACCCTGTGGCAAGATGGCTTCGGCTTCTGCTCAGTCATCCAAAACCAGAGGGCTGTTTTAAATGCAATCAGAGAATTGTTGGCTACAATTTCCGGATTCCGTAGCCCATCAAACCCCAAGGCCTTCCCTGCTGGTCCATAATTGTAATTCCTGTACATGTGAACGTACTTTAAATAAATAATTTAAACCAAAGACATATCGCGCGCGCGCGCGTGTGTGATGGTTGACGAGCCTAACCTAATATAATGCTTAAATAAATAAAATGAATAGTATAAGTAATAGTTACCAAGATAGTTGGATAGGTCCTCTGCCTTTGTAAGATTTTCCAGGATAGCAAGGCCATTTATGGTTGGAAGAGTCGCAATAGTCGGATTGAGGAGTAACTTCCTCTTTGAAGCACAAGCCCCAGGCGAATGGGCCATCGGGTGCAGTTGCCCATCCACCTGTGGTCTCGTGTGAAATCTGAGCAAGAAAAGCAGCGATCTCACGCCTGCGAGTTGTTAAACTTCCCACGTTGCCAAATCCTGGGAAACTACTTGTGGCTTGTATGAATGAATCGTAAGAGTAGAAGCCTTTGGCTGGGCATGCATTGTCGTCTTTGTGTAAAAATATGGCGGCAAATAGCTCTTTACTAACAAGATTGGAGATGGGAGTGTCTCTGTGTCTCCTAGCTTCAGTTGTGTGTGTTGCGAAGCAGAGGACGAGGAGCATGGTCATAGATATCAAGAACGAGAGAAAGAGAGGCGGAAAGGAGGAAGCAGCCATACCCATATGTGTTTGTGAATTTGCTTAGCCAGCAGAGAGCTCGTCTTTAAATATACAAACTTCGGCCTGCAATTCGTTACGACAGAGTCAGAGCTCAAGTGTATTACCCAATTTGACAATAAAATAGTATGCGGAACGAATATTATTAGTCAGCACTATAGCTTTCTTTTTTGACAGGATACGTTTGGATTGAGAGTTCGACTTGGTATTTTTCTGATTAGTTAATTCATGGGTGGGGAGTGGCGACTTCTGGTGCAAGATAGTCGTGGTCAACGCAAGCAACGACGCCCGCCAACCACGTTAACTTCTGAGAATAAATCATAATAAATTTGAACGTGGACTGAGTCTCGCGTTGTTATTGTCCACTGAAGTCCACCATTAACGTGGATTGTGCTAACATCGACCACCAAGCGCGGAAGATATCATCCATGCCTGCCACTGCCAGTGCGGCAAGTCAAAACTCAAAACTTTTATGGCATGTGCTTGTGATTTTCTAGCAAGTAATTGTCTCAGTACACCGCTCGAGAGATGCTTGTCCTGTGTGCCATGCAAGCACTGACCAAAATTTTAATGTGACTTGCGTTGGTGGAAATCATCGTGCATTGGCAGTAGCACTAAAACATTAAAATGGATAAATGATGGGCCCACTACTTCACAATTCATGTGAAATGGGCTGAGAGATCCTCCACAAATCACTGTCCGGTCAAACAGAAAACTTGTTGCTCCAGGCCTCATAAGTCTTTTGTATTGGCTGGAATAGGAATGTAACTGGGCTTCAATTGTCTGGTCCAAAAGAGTAAAGCTATTAGCGCACTTCATTATCCTTAAAAGACCCCGCGATATGTAACTTTAGAGACAAAAATAAATCTAATTAAATCCACTTGGTAGTATTTGATTTTTTTTTTTTGAAATCTAAATAGATGTGAATTTGATTGAAGTTTTAATGAATTTAAATACAAATGCTTGAATGACATACTGGGTTCTTCCTTTTTCATTTTCTTTTTTTTTGTATAATATATGAACACGAGTGACATTTTATTTATTGTTATAAATAAAAAATGTCTTAAATCGTTATTTAAAATTTTATTTATAATTCAAAATAAATAAAGTAATTATGTTTTATATTTTATAAGGAACTATGTTTTATATTTTATAAAATAAACATATTTAATAAAGATAGTTTAGAGATATAGTATTCAGTTTCCATTTAGATTAAAGTCACAAAATTTAAATGTACTATTCAGATATAATACCTGAAAATCATATATAAGTTACAAAAAATAAACAAGATAATTCAAAAAAAAGTTTGAAATTTGTAAAATTTTGAACTTCCGATGTTTAACAAACAAGCTCTTAGATTTTTCATTTAAATTATTTGCATCCATAATCAATCACATCACTTCGTATCCTATCTAATTTGTGTTAAATTTAGAATAACTTATCATTCTTTTCCTATTTCTTTGTGATCAACATTTTTGCATCTATGATTAATTTTGAATTATAATTTAAAATTTGTATAATTTAGGTCAATGATTGACATTAAGAATTCATTGCTTAGAAAATTTTTTAATCTATATATAGGATAGACAATAAGATGATTAATGATAGAGTTACAAACTCTTTTATAATTTTATTTTATATAATATGGTCTAAATCCATTAATTGATTGGATTAAAATATAAAATAATACGAATAAATGATGTGGAAAAAATATTTAATTCAATTAAGTAAATTATACATTATCAATTTATATAAAATATATTTATATAAAAAAATTATAGTTGTATGTATTCTCCTAATCCAACTCGCTCCAAAATATGAATCGAAAAATTTGTCGGACTTGAGAATTTACGACACATTTAGTTATATCAACATCCACGGCCATTGGCTAATAACCTATTCTTCTCCGCGTAGACTAAGGGAAAGAAAAAGTGGTCCTGTTAGAAGACGAAATAAATGGCGAAGTGGGACAAATTTGACAAAGAAGTAAAAAGGCCCATTCTATTTCCAGCAGTCTCATCAAAATTTAAAGAGAGCACCAACTTTTCTTCCTATAATATCTGGTTGCTGACTGTGATTGATTCAGAGTAACGTGGGAGTTAACTTGCCTTCTATTTGGAAGGTGAGGGTCCTCCGCTTTCTTTCTTCCGAACTCTTTAGACCCCTCTTCAACATCTTTCCTAAGCTAAAACAAACCCACCTGTTTGTTCTCATTACTTTACTAAAAAATATCACTTTCGTTTTCACTCACCAAACCCATTTACTTTAGCTTAGAAGTTGCAATGCTTCTGTATGCAAATTTTGATTTTAGTTCATAATCATATTATATTTTTTAATTCAAAATTTTTTTATCTTTAATTTAACGTGGAATTTATATGTGAATAATTATGTGTTGCAGACTGTCATATAAAGTGAAATCCAATAAAAATGATCAATTAAGGTTTTTGATATTATAGACTTTAATATATGTAATAGGATGTGAGCATTTAATGTGTAGAAATCTGATAGTATTCAAATTATATGATAGATAAAATTAGAAATATCAAGTGACAACAAGAAAATATTGTCTATATAAGTGGTTATAATCCCTAGATCATACGTATTTTCTATTCTTTTTTATATTCCATCACCAGAGAGAGAGAGAGCACAAAAAGAATTAAAGGACTCTCTAGGAGAATATGTAGATCTGAAAGACCAATAACACAACTCAAAAGATTAATTCAATATTATAAATTCAAGTACTCTTCTGCATATTATGTTATTAATTCTTGGTAATACAACTTAATATTCATAAGTTATAAGTAATAGTTTTCATCAAAGGTTTTATTTATCATAACAATCACAACCATATTTTTAATCTTGGGCATATTGCGTCATTATGTTATCGCCCTTATATAATTTTCATCAACTTAATTCTTAGTGGTCCATGTCCTTTTATTATGAAGAAACTTGGACGGTAGAGCCAGTGGATGATAGTAGAAACGTGCGATCACAAACTCATTGAACTTATATCTATTTTAACAGTCAAATAATGGAAACAAAAGAAAAAGAAAGAACAGCATTGACTGGCCAAAGCTGCACCTAGAGTTTGCCGACGCCGTTTCTTTTCGTCCGTTGTGCTCTAGACTTCAATATCTTCTTAAGCCCTTGAAAATAATATGTAAAATTAGTCTCGTGTACAAAGACTTATTGTGCAAAATTTAGACAAATATTGAATGCTTTAAGCTGTATGCTCGGTTTACTTCAATAACACATGCATTTCTGTGGGCACAGTGGTTTTTTCACAAATATTCCTTAAAAATTTATGATATAAATAACGAAAAACTGATTACATACAATTTATGTGTGGATCGATGTTTTTAAAAGAATTATATATTTTTGAACTTATCCCAAAAATAAGGTGGATAACTAATGGGATTTTGCTAGGTTACATAATGTTTAATCACATCAACTTAAAATTAATTTTTTGTAACACTCAATTGATTTTTAGCGAATAATTAGAAAATCAAAAGAAACAACTATTAGGCTAATAATAGCCTAATCGAGTAACAATTTATTTTATTTATAAAAAAATACGAATTAATAACAGTAAACTGAATTAAGCCCTCACAGCTGAGCTGTTAGAGGATGAACAAATGTTTGATTAAGTTTTTTATATAAAAAAAAATTGTTTAATTAAGCTGAGGGTTAGGGTTAGGTGGAGTGATGCTAATCCATTTCCTTTTCTACTTGGAGACGAGAGAAATAATAAGACAAGAGAGAGACAGCAATAAAAACCCCGATTCAATTTCAAAAAGCAACAAAAGAAGAGTGCAAAGTCTAAAAGATTGAAAATGATAACACATCTCTTGGAAGAAGGTCGCTCCTTTTTCAAAGTTAGTAAGACGAGCGTGAGCCATCCAAACACCCAATGGCTAATAGATGAAACCGTCAAGTTAGGTCCCATTATGAAATTGACTTTTTGGAAAAAAAAAAAAAGTCAAGTTTCTGAATTGGCTCTACTCCCCAATAAAAAGAAAAAGACAACAAAGCTAAAACGGAAGCGAGGAAAAAGGAAAAGCATTTCTTTGTCAGTTTCCATCACATTAGATGAGTTTAACACGGAAACCCCGATAGCAATTAGGAGACCCTTTCATGCAATTATTTTGCTTGTCTTCCCCATCTATGGACTATAATAACTTTTCATTATAACTCTATATTTAACTTATCTTGCCGAAGTCATTTTACCCATATATATGATATGTATTGTACTCTTCACTCTTCTTTAGCTATTATATGTAATTTAGAATCTACATGATAAAAAATAAAGTCTTTTTGCAACAACAAATAGCCAGTCGTGCATGGCGTGCTTTAAGATTACCTTTAGGCGCCTTTATTTTCTTTGCGGGTCGTTATCACCATAGTTGGTTCAAGTTTCTTTTTGTAGACTTCTAAATATTTCTTTTTCTTTTTCTTTTTCTTTTTTTCAAATTTTGGGTGAACGGTGCTAGGAACATTATCCTACATCAGTTGAGAAGGCTTGTGAGCTGGTATTAAAAGGAGATAATATATAATTTTGATATCTGAGCATAGATGTTCATCGTTTCTTCTTCAAAATTAACGTTGTCATTCAAGTTCCAAAACACTTTTCAAGTTTAAAGATCCTTGCATGGTTAATACATATGTATGACTGTATACATAATTCACAGATATTTATAAATTGGTCTCTTCTAGATATCAGCATATATAATTCACAGCAAGGCAATACTGCCGTCACTGTAATTGACTACACATAGCCACAAACAGCAAAATAACACTCCTTAAAGTGGGGGGAAAAATGGGAGCAAGTGTAAGTAATTAAATTGGAGTCACATAAGGCAACACGTCATGCAGGCGTTAGAATTGCCCTAAAGTTTGAAGCGAAAGCCAAAAGGCAAACGTGGGGTCGTGTCTAATGTAAGCAGTAGGTAAGGGACTAATAAGCAGGGTATTAATATTGTATCTAGTTGGGATGGGTTAGGGTTTTCTCAACTTTCTAGAAGACGTCAAAGCGAGTAATATTTGCAAATTAATTAGGAAGAGTAGAGGTACACGGGAAGCTTGAGTTGAGTCGGGGACTTATTAATAATTCAAATGGAACTGAACGTGCGCGCAAAGGCAGCCGTCTCAACACTTACGGCATTATACAGACAGTGGTACTGCTGCGTATATCCCTTTGAATGCCAGCCAGCTCTTCCATGTTCTCTCTCTCTCTCTCTCTCTCCTGTCTTTACTTAATATTTTTGACTCTTTAGTGGTCACGTTTCATGTGATTTCACTTACTCCATGACCCAATTTTGCGCAATTATCCTTTGAATCTTCGTCGCAACACACCTAAACATACCAATTACAATGCCACTTGAAAAGCTTCATTGTTTCAACATTTTCCAGACCGCTCTCAAACAAGTTGCTTGCTAGTATTTAATAATAGCCACATCCTTTTCGAAATTGTAAATTTTTTATGCTTGGTTGCATTGACTTGGGGATACCGTTCACATGTATTATAAGATGTGGGATGTATTTTTGTGAGAGTTAGGGACAAGCTGATCATTCTCAAGTCTTCCATTATATGTTTGCCAAGAGAACGACGTTCCAGGCATCCAGCTATGGATTTCAGAATCAAATAGGAAATCTTGTTTCATTGACCTGATTTTTTCCACGCCTTGACAAATCAAACTGAGATTTTTTGTATATAAATTTTTTTTAAAATGGGGTTGATTAGCAATAAAATTATGTGACGCCAATCGTGCTAGAATTTATTTTAATTTTAATTTTGTTATCCGTCAGCAGTCGGCATTTTGTACTGTCAAGAAGCTGGACATTGTTGACGTTATATCCTAAGAAAGATACTTGACCATTTTCTTTTCTTTTTTTTTTTTGAAGTATTTTCTAGAAATTCACCAAGACATTAACAGCAATATATTCAAAACTTTATACTCTTTTACATTACTGAGAGGGAAAAATATCAATATTGAAATACTTAAGAGGTCTAATTAATCGGCTACAATAATGCATAGCACATAGCACCATCCGACCATTTGCATATTTACACGAAATAAACCAGTCCCCAAAGACTTCATAGAGTGATTTATTTAATTGGTTATTGGTCACCCGGGCTTAAATTATAAAGAGGTATGAGAAAAAATGAATTTAAATTTTATCCGCATCTCTGTAATTTCTTCAAAAAAATAAATAAAATTCTTTTTCCTTACATATCTATTATGGATCTTCGAACTTAGTCAAACCATTCATCAATATAAAGGACTTGATGAATCTGAAGAATGCAATCTAGCCTTTTATTTTATCGCAGATGTTATGTGATACCATTGTAAACTTTTTATTTCTTATTTATACATTCAGTTCGCATATATTAATTACTTACACAGAATAATATAGCGTATATATCACTGGATGCCATTGACTTGTATAAAAAAAACAAAAGAAAAAAAAATGCAGATACATATTGCTGTTTAATTATTAATGATTTGGGTAATTTTTGAATAATTATATATATCCTAATAGGACCATTCTACGATTACTGGTCCCTACTTCCTAAGATCAACCAGAATCAAGCAAGTTAAATATCCTACTCATTTAGGATATTACTGTTTTCAGTATATATGATTAAACATTTTCAAAAATAAATAAATAAATAAAATAAAAGGAGCTATGATTCGATAATCCAACTGCATATATTTGGGAAAATCTTGGCCGTTGCACGTTGCAGCATCCTGCCCAAGACCCTTTATCTAAGGATGACCAACCCTTGAAATGGTGCAAATTTTGCAATTTAGTTGTAAGCAGTTGCGATAATAAATTCGTTATTGATAATGATGGGTACATATATTTTGTGTCTCAACTGACGGATATTATCTTGTAGTTATTAAATTTTATTACTTTTAATTAAAATAATGAATATACACATTTACCTATGGAATTCATATGGGTGGCATATATAAATATTATATCTCATCGGTGTACATTAAAAAAAAAAATTCAATCCAAAACGAAATTAATTACCCATTAAGGCATCGAAATGGAGGTTGAACTCTTGAATTTGTCTTATTAGTTTTCGTTTTTTCAACTTGGAGGAGACTTTTGTTGACATTGTTGTTCTCTGAAAAAAAAAAAAGGCACAGAAAAAGAAAAAGATAGAGAGAAAACAAGAGATGTGAGCCGAGCCGAGCCTATTAGTCCCTACAAACTAAGCGCAGTTGACGTGGATGATCCACACGTAAATGACGTGGAGGGCTTGGGCATCAAAGTCAGTGGGATTAGGTATTTCTATTTCTCTTACGTGGGACCGGTTTCATCGTAACCACCGTAAGATGGAGCCGTGCCGTCAACTTCGTTGACCTCAAGATGACGCCCCCACGTGTACTGCCGTCCTCACTTCAACTCTACTAGAAACTCTGAGCACCGTTATCGTGAATAGTAGTTTTAACGGAACCGAAGCGCCGATCCGTCGCTTCATCCACCCTCGGTTTCACGTGCATATTGTCCTCCCTGCGTCAAATATTGCCACGTGTGCCCAAATGAGCGGTGACGTCATATCCCCGCGAAAATAACGGCTGGTCTTCGCTTACTCGTTCTCCCTGCGCCTTATATCATTATTTTTTGGACCCCCACTTATAAGCTAAGCTTGTTTTGATATAGCGAGAAAATTGCTTGTGTACTTCAGTTGAAACTTGAAAATATTACAACACAAGAACAACAGCAAAAACTACTACTACTCTTTCGTTGGTGGTTATGGAAAAACAACAGCAACGCCGTGAATTGGCACTCTTGCAATCCGGCGACTTTCCCCGGCAAAACTCTGATCATCGCATGACGGAGAATTCCATCAATCGTGATAAGCCACCGATCGAAGAAATGGATTTCTTTTCTAGAAACAACAATCAATTTCATGATCAAGAAAGAAAGATTGAACCCTCAACTCTGGTTCTCGATTCTGGTGTCAACGTAAGATTTGAAAGACTTATCTTTTTAATTTGCTACGGTTGTTTTATGACCACAAGGTTATGTATGAATTCCTACAGATAGGATTAAATCTCCACACTTCATATTCTGGAATTTCAAGGACAGCAAATGATGATAAATCCAACACAGAAGTGAGTTTCAATCAGCATAAAACTTTGATGTTGTTTTATCTATCTTTGATTTTTTGTACGGTATTTATTTTGTTTATTGATTTCCAAGTGGCTCTTTGATTTTCAGCTGAGTGAGCTTAAAGGCGAGTTAAAAAGGTTGCACGAAGAGAACAGAAAGCTGAGAAACATGTTGGATCAGACAACCAAAAGTTACAATGATTTGCAGAGTCAACTACTCTTGGCAATGCAAAAACTGGCACATGGGAGCACTCAAGGGCAGGTGAATTTGGTTAGTTTAATTGCCTTTTACCTTAGTCCACGTTAGATTATCATTTTAATTTGTTCGAAATCCTTAAATTAAATTTTTGTTTTTAAATGGAGTTGGGTAACGTGCCTGACTCAAATTGGAACTGCTTTCTTGATCCGGCGTCAACTTTTCCCATAACTTGTTCATCTTTGCCATTTAGGATTTTCTTGTAGTGTATAAAGCAATCCACCTAACGGTGGCAAGCTAAGTATATAACATCTGTCATTCTTTAAGTAGCTCAATTAGCTTACATTATGAAGTTTAGGTTTACAGTGTATCATTCACCTTCTTCCTTTATAAAGAGAAAAACAAAAAAATTAGAGTAGAGTGTGTGTTTTCTTAAAAGAGTTTTCAATTATGTTGGCTTTTGTGAGCCAACTACGTACACAGCCGAAAGTTTATTGTTCCTAAATTATTAAAGGTTGATCTTCCTCGATCCTAGAACAAATTCCTCATGAATCCATAGATCGAAGTACATATATAAGAAAAGATTGTATTATCCTATGAGTCCTTTTTTTTTTCAGCCATTAATGTTTTTCAATGTTTGGACGATTTTGTCAGGCTAACCATAGTAGTTTAATGTTCAATCAAGGCATTTGTGTAAATTTGATACTAAGTACAACATGATAGTTAGTTTTATAAATTATAGCCAGCTTTTAACGTTTTATCTGTCGTACATTTTAATATCTCATTAACTAATGAACGATGGTTAAAACTTGGAACAGAAGGGTGATTCTTTCAATGGCACGCCAAATCCTTTAATGTTGGCCCAACAGTTCATGGACCCGCGGCCTTCTGCTGCATTGAATGTCAACGAGCCTTCGGTATCTGATGATAAGACACGAGAGCTGTCAGCTTCTCCAGCAAATACTGCTGAAGTAATTTCAAAGGAACTTGACCATCCTATGACTAAGAATAACATTCCAGGGAAGCAAGTTTCTAATAGCGAAGATGGTGCCGAAACGTCTCAGAGCGGGGGCTCTTCTAAAAGTCCTAAACTTGATCATCAACCAAAGAACGATGAACAAGTCTCTGAAGTGCCTTTTCGTAAGGCTAGGGTTTCTGTAAGAGCAAGATCAGAGGCTCCTTTGGTAATAAATTCAAACTGCAGCTTCTATCACATTTGTTTAGATAGTGATTAATATTAGAGCCAGAAACAATTTCTATTCACGTAAACATCACATGCTCATACGATTTATTTTTATTCAGCTAATACAAATTAAATAGTTCATACAAGGAGTTTGTGTATTGTTATTTTTTTTTTAATTTATGTCTACAATACATTAGGTTTTTATACCATATTGAACTTAGGAATGGGTTAAAAGATAAGAAAATAACAATTTTAATACAGTACAAGATAAAATACATGTATTCAGTCCACTTTTTCTCTTAAAATGATCAACTATCCATATTTTTACATTTATGAGAAATTCTTTTGTAATTCATATCTACATACATTTGTGAGAATCTATACAATTAATGTAAGAATTATTATTTTTTCTTCTTTTGGGTGTGGCCTTGATCAGATCACTGATGGATGTCAATGGAGAAAATACGGTCAAAAGATGGCCAAGGGTAACCCTTGTCCACGCGCCTACTATCGGTGCACCATGGCCGTTGGATGCCCAGTTCGTAAGCAGGTACAGTTACAAGAATAACATATCAGGATGATGTGATGTAGAAATTGTATGACAATGATATGATAATGGACTGATAATAGGTTTATATATATACAAAGCATGATACCGATTGTATTTATAGATGAAGTAGTAAATTTGGTCATGTTTCTGATCATCAATAGGTGCAACGATGCGCTGATGATAGGACCATTCTCATCACAACTTATGAAGGAAATCACAATCACCCGCTGCCACCAGCAGCAACAGCCATGGCCAATACAACCTCAGCTGCGGCAGCCATGCTCCTGTCAGGTTCCAGCACAAGCAAAGACGGTCTAACAAGTTCTGGTTTCTTTCACTCGGTGCCATTTGCATCAACAATGGCAACTCTATCTGCTTCTGCACCATTTCCCACCATTACCCTTGACTTAACGCAGAGCCCAAACCCAATGCAATTCCTCCGGGGACCTTCTTCGTCGCCCACATTTCCTCTACCTTTGCATGGCTACCCACAACTTTTAAGGTACGGCCCTGCTGCTGGAATGCCAAATAGTATGCAATTAGGACAACGCCATGCTTCAATGGTTGAGACGGTCACCGCAGCCATTACTTCCGACCCGAATTTCACAGCTGCCTTAGCTGCAGCAATCTCAACGATAATTGGGAGCAATAACGGAAACAATGGTAATAATGGGACAAGTGGGCTACAGCCTGGCTCTCCGCAGCTTCCTCAATCTTGCACTACTTTCTCCACAAATTAACTTAACTAGTGCCCGTATGCATAATATATAATCATTTTACATAATTAAGCTTATGGTGGTCTCGCCCTTGAGAGAAGGAAACCAGGTTTGCTGGGGAAAGCAGCTTGGTAGGTAGGTAGCTGGTAGATATAATTAAGAAGCTGCATTTTGAGCTATTGCTTCCGATTTAGGGTTTCGGGCATTGGATAGCTTGGTGGTTACATTAATGTTTATGGTTCTCACAGCATGGGGCTAGAGCCTAGAGATAAGTTTTTGGCATGCCTAAGCATAAAAGAGGATAAATTTATTGGTATATGCGTTTATTGATTAATAATCACCGTGTATAGTTACAATTATAATGTGTATTCCCAGAGGTGAACATGTATTGCCTAAGCTTCTAGAAAGCTTTTAGGCAGATGTACAAATGAAACCGTGGATTTATTTGTGTCAGACGAAATAATTAGTTTGCCCTGTACATACAATACATGCATACATACATACATACATACATATATATATATATATATAAATTATTTCAGTGCTTGAAGATATATATTTAAGTTGTTGTTGTGCAGACCGATATATATATTTACAGACCGATATTGAAGTTGTTGTTGTGCAGGCATAATCTAATTTTGACATCAATAATTAAAGATACAACTACTACATACATTCAAAAGTATCTCGATGAATGTTTTGCTTATCAAGGTTCTATTTTCAAAGCTCTTGTTTTTCCTGTTTTTGGCTGTTCGAGTTTATTGGAATTTAGTTCCCAACTGATCTTTTAGTTAACCTCTTAAAAAAATATAATTAGTAGTTATTAAATAAAAATATAAATTAAATCTTAATGATATATTTTATACACGTATAAATAGCAAAAGATTATGAATAACTGAGTACGGATCAAGTTAGTACTAAACTCAAATCCAATCTAAAGATACTCCTTTCTGACCAAAGGGAAATTGAGTGTGCCTTCCCTACACAAATAGTTGTTTGAAATATCAGCTCTAGGGATGCAGAAAAATTGATAACACGAGCAACTGATGACGGATGCCTAATTGTATTGTAGGCTCAGTGTTCGGCAAGGCCCACTTCAAGGCCTAATTGTGACAAGGCCTACTGCCCAAACTCCGTCAAATGATGGGCTTGGATCAGCTTCCAAACATTTGACTGATCTAGTTTAGCGCCGTTCAAAATTCGAAATATTTGACCGTTGAGATTAGATGGGACATGGGAGTTCCATTTCGAGCGTGAAAGGCGTGAACTTCAACGAGGGGGATAAAAAAAAAAAAAAAAAAGACATAACTCCAAAAAAAGGCTAGTTGCTGTCGCCTTACAAGAGCTGAAGAGCAAAACACTTTTGTTTTTTACTTACGAGTTTCAGGGCTCAAAGCAAACTCATCTATGGATCTCTAAAAGTAACCTTACAACTCAAACTCTGTTTCTATTTCTATTCAACAGCTGCAACAAACGCTCGGCCTCTCTCCAAATGAATACGCGACGCCATGGCTGGCAACGTCCTCTCCACCCTCTACAGGTACCACCACAGTCATATTTATAATCAAACCACAGTCTCAATTAGCTTTCTTTACGACAAGTTTGTTAATAATATTATCAGGGTTTCTTCATGTATTCCATTTAGCAACAAGTCCCACTTTATTCATTATACTATTTTTTTCCTCCGATTCATTGATATTCAGTTCAATTTTCTGCTAGAAAGACTCATGGGCAAACATAATCTTGAATATTGCAGATGGTGGGAATGGCAGTGTACAGTTTCTTGGTGGTGGCCTTTTATACGTTTCTAGGCCTTTTCCTCGGAAACAAAATTGCCGAATTCACAGTAACCTCAATATTTTCATTTGCGGTAATATCGTTAAGCAAATTCGAATGTACTCTTTTCCTATATCAACCAGAAGTCAAAAGTTCATGATATCAAGTAAATTTCTTGCTGTTATTTTCAGGCACTTTCAGTTGTATTTCTATTTATAAGGTGTACAGCGATCGACCCAACTGACAAGACCAGCTTTAAGAGGAAGAGAAAGGCCAAATACAACGCCAATGGGTTTAAAAAGCTGAATTATGGATACATATTGGGACAAATTGTTATGAGGTTTTTAAGGAGAATGGAAAGGAAGATACTTATGACTTTTATAAGGAGGAAGTATCTGGATCCCTTGAAGACTAGTACCCAGTTGGAACCATTGCTTCCATTTCCCCTTGTCAACAAGGATGATGCAATTTCACCTGAACTTAAAGAGGACGACATTTCATTTTGCTCCCTGTGTGATTTTGAGGTTGTTCATCTTGCAATTTTTGGTAGTTTCTTGTTATGCTAGCATCATATTTAGTCGCGAGAGAAATTAAAGTATATTGTCACTAAAGCTTTCTTTTATACATATCAGGTGAAAAAGCATAGCAAGCATTGTAGGACTTGCAACCGTTGTGTTGAAGGGTTTGATCACCATTGCCGGGTAAGAACTGGGCGATTTTTTTTTTTTTTTGACACTATTAGCATTGGCGTTGTTATTTAATTGTGCGTTCACTGTTCATATGGCAATTGCTGCCAATGTTTACACAGAGTTTTTTTTTTTTAATTTTTTTTTCCTCCAGTGGCTAAACAACTGTGTTGGGAAAAGGAACTACACAACGTTTATTCTCCTCATGGTTTTCGTCCTGTTAATGGTCAGCTTCTTCACAAATGTTGGTTCCTGTTCTCACTGTATTTGCTGTGATGTTTACTTTGCCAATTAAATTGAAACTGGTACAGCTAATTATAGAAGGAGCAACTGCCATTGCCATATTCATCAGGTGCTTTGTAGATAAGAAAGGAATAGAGCAGGAGCTTGAAAGGAGGCTGCATGTGGAATTCCAAAGAGAAGTTCTGGCTACTATTTCGGTAATATCGAGTCATCTTTCTTTTCTCTGGCAATGTTGCATTTGCACAAGTTTTTCATGAGTTGTAACTCATTAAAATGTATGTTGCAGGTGTTCTTGGTTCTGATGACAGCTTACAGCACAGCAGCAATGGGACAGCTTTTCTTCTTTCATGTGGTTCTCATAAGGAAGGTATAATACATCACCAAAACAAAATCAATAACATATAGTTATTATTGACTATGGGCGTTGACAACCATGAAATGAATGAAATGTGCCACACTTTTTTTTTCCCCCAAATCTTTCAAAATTTCTGCAACTAAAAAGGATTAAAATTGTCATTTGTGTTGAGTGGCTGGACAGATTCAATATGTTGACCTCAAGTTTTTTGCCCGTCCGAGCATGGTTTGTTATTGAAGCATCTTATTTTCACCCATCTGCTTAAAAATTGTGAATATAGAGTTGACAATGCCGTCATTCTATCCAAGAACACCCAAGCTTTTAGACATGATTGTTTATTCTTTCTGAGCTCTTACTTTAAACTACTTAATATCTTTCTTTGCTGATACTCCTCCACAAAATAGAATTGGGCTATCTACTCCCTCTATTTGCCCAACCTGTAACTTAATTGTCATTGCAGGGAATGAGAACATATGATTATATCCTGGCAATGAAAGAGCAGAACCAATTTTCAGAACTAGATGATTCAGATTTCTCTTCAGATGACAGCAGTGACTTCGATTCACCTGAAAGATCAACACTAGTGTCTAGATTCATATGCAGAGGACAACAAGATCGGGTATATATTTTAATTTAACTAATCTTAGAACTTTCTCCGTCAGAAGCAATTAACTCACTCTAATTCACACTCATCCTGGTGGAAAATGCATTTGAATTTTTAGAACCGAGCAGCTTTGTCAATAAGAATTGATGAAAATCCAGAGCCTTCCAAGAAACAAGGATTTCGAGTGAGCATTGACCCATGGAAACTGATAAAGCTGAGTAGAGAGAAAGCTCTACTGGCAGCAGAAAAGGCCAGGGAGAGACTTATGAAACAGAAGCCAGTCCCAGAACATGATTCACTGAGGCCACTTCCATTGGAGACAAAATGCGGGCCGTTGATGAACCCGGATAGGAATTTGGCTACCATAGGACCAGGATCGCCTCTTATTTCTATAGGGAAGCTTACTGGGTCACCGGGAAGATTTTCGAGCCCAAGAAGACGATTTTCTGGCTCCCCAACTAGATTTTCTGGCGTTGTGCCATCACCAAAGCATAAATACAGAAGCAATTTCGACTTGAAGTTAACTGAAGTGTCCAGAGAGCTAGAAACTTATATTTCGAGACAGGTTTTATGCTCTGTTATAAAGAAGGATGGCAGTGAGGCATCCCCGAAATAGACGTTAAGCTGTGGATTCTCAGCCTTTGAGAAAGATTCATTGATTGGTTTTGTAGTCTTGATTTGTGTCTCATTTGTAAACTGAATTCAACACATGTATTTAATTTTTCCTACAGTTTTATACTTGTTTTCTTCCCTCCTATCTAGACAGATGGATCATCATTTTGGTTTAAGTATTAAAAAAAAAAAAAAAAAGGTAAGGTAAACATTTTGGGTCCATCTATTTCGGGGGCCCCAAAAAAAAAAAATCCCAATGCAACGTGATCTTAATCCCTTTCTCGTTACCCACGCTGATCTAGTACTACAAAGAACTACACAGCTGCTTTTAATGAAATCACAGCCTCTAATTTTGGCGCAATTTTACAAGGAATTTAGAAATAAACTATTTGAATAATGTTACACTTTGGGAGTTGCGGTATGATATGACACACGTCCACCATATAAATCATGATGACGAAGTGAAATACAACATAAGTTGACCACTTGTAACTCGGTCGGAAAATTTGACTGATATTGTACGAGTTTGATATTTAAACTCTTGTATTTCGACTTGTAAGCAATGCATCAGTGTAGTGAAAATAACCCATTTCACATATATATAATAAAATTCATCGTACATCAAAATGATCAAATACAAGGAAATCTTTCGGGAGAACAAAATTGCGGTACTTTCGTGCATAGCCTAAAGCAGCAAC
This sequence comes from Aegle marmelos, assembly GCA_030449875.1. Taxonomy (NCBI): domain Eukaryota; kingdom Viridiplantae; phylum Streptophyta; class Magnoliopsida; order Sapindales; family Rutaceae; genus Aegle; species Aegle marmelos. The sequence continues at coordinate 3,928,606 of JASUUL010000115.1, forward strand.
AGAGTACATTCTCTATGCCATCGTCCCCACCTTTCTTTTTTTCTTTTTTTTTTTTAATTGAGCTTTGAATAATCTTTTTTTTTTTCCAATAAATTTACTCTTGCTGAAATTTCAAACAACAAACGCAGTCAGAAGAAAAAAATAAACAAAAAAATTTTTAAAAAAAGGAACAACCTTTGAAGAAGTAAGCTTATTCTATCTTCATTTTCTGATAATCACTCGATTATTCGTAACTGCACACAAAATTACAAGAAACAACCTTTTCTCAACAGCATCTCGCAGGTCAACTACCACACATCGGCACTTCATTTAACGATATCTTTTCCTCGGTAATGCACTGGGCAGTTGTGTTGAGAAATGGCAAGAATCAAATTTCCAACTAATGACAACATTCACAAAAGAAGGTGATTTCACCAGAGAGAAAATGCAAGCATTCATTATTTACCAAGATAATAACCGAGCAAGTCTTTTTTGATTTCTTGAACTCCTAAAATGACTGGATAGATCGAAACAATCTAAGTGATGCATGGGAAAGATACTCTCCTTCAGAGGATCACAGGTTTCTGGGAAAACCAAGTCAGAATATCCTTGAATATAGGAGCAATTCCATGGAGACTCTGAAACTCCATTGAGCTTAATGTTTGACAGGCAAATGTTGCGAAAACTGTCCCCCTCTATACCTTCTAGCTGGCCTGCCATTTTTATATTCTCCCCAATGACATCTTTAATGGTAATCCTTTCCATTGAGGGGAGAGCACCTGGATCATACGAATCATCTGGATGCTCCCCAAAGTGACCAGTAAATATTATAGCTACATCTACGTGATCCAAGGTCACATTTGAGATAGAGATATTTCTCACATAGCCACCCCTTCCAGGAGATGTCTTTATTCGAATACCCCTGACTGAGTTGAAAAAGTATAGGTTCTCTGCATGAACTTCTGATACACCTCCAGACATCTCACTTCCTATTGCAATCCCCGCACCCAAATGAGTTTCTCCAGTGATTCCATGGATGGTAATTTTTGTACTGGGCCGACCATATGAAATACCATACTCATCCCACCCACTCTTGATGGAAACCAGATCATCACCGGTGCTAATATAACAGTTTTTAATGCAGACATCATCGGAAGAGTCTGCATGCATATAAATGTAGAGGACAGAACCCCATTATGTTAGAAAACACTAACTTGTGTAATGGAGATATTTAGATTAGTAGAAGATGCTCACCTGGATCAATCCCATCTGTGTTTGGTGAATCAAGTGGAGCACGGATTGTGACATTCTGCACTTTAACATGGCTGTTCAACCAGAAAAACAGTCTCAACTCTCCCCCTAATTAAGTAAAAAGCTTCACCATTGTACAGTCAAATTTGGAAAGAAGAATATTTGAACCCAGCAGACAGACATTAATAAGAATCTGATTGGAGAAAGAACCAACCTGCAGTATACAGGATGAATGGTCCAAAATGGTGGATTTAAGAAGGTCAAATTTGAGATGACAACCCCAGTCGAGTTCATCAATTCAACCAGATGAGGTCGGGTGTAATCCAGTGTTCCATTTCGAAACCATTCCCACCAGATGCTGCCTTGACCATCAATAGTTCCATTATCACCTGCATAGAGTGATAGGTGGCGTCAAGAAAAATAGCTATATATTTATCTAAGCTCTTTGTCAAAATAGTCAACCTGTTATGACCACATCTGTCAAATTGCGTCCAAATATGAGGCTCCGATGCCTTCCACCAGGCAACTCCCTGCCTCTGCCATATGATGGTAGAGGATCAATAACCGGCCAATTGTCTGAGTTCTGAAAAAAGGATAAATCATTTAGCATAATGTGCTAACATAATTACGAATAGCCTCAATGTCATAGCAGACCACAGCCACATTGGTCTTGAAAATGAACCATTTCAGATTTTGAAAATGTTCCTCAACTAGAAATTGAAGCATTATGATCACATGTAAGCTTGGATTCTTGCATAGTTTAATACACTTTGCCGATGGAGCGTGATTACTGAAAAGAAGCTATGTGCAGCTTTCATGTCGTGAAAGTTGAAAAATATCCCAACAATTCCATATATTAATATTTCCTACCCCTGATTTAATTGCAAATACTCCCAGTGAAGAGAGGCAAACTGCAGCTAATACTGAAGATTGAAGAGCATATGTTGTTTTAGACAAAAACGAGATTGCATAAGGGTGCTTACCGTAGATCCCAGAATTACTGCATCCTTGTCTAACCATAAAGTTAGATGACTGATGAGATCGAAGCTACCTGTCAACCACTGGCCAGCTGGGACAAAAAGCTTGGCCCCACCCTTGTCTGCAAATGAATTGAGATAGAAGATTGCATTCTGAAAGGCTTTGGTGTTTAGAGTGACACCATCTCCCACAGCTCCAAACTCAGTGATAGAGACACTATGAGGCCGAAGTGCCTCTAAATTGCTGTGACTGCATTGTGAGCTGCCCGTGAAAGCCCGTGGAGCTTCACTAAATAATGCAAGTACCAAAAACACATCCACCAGCTAAAAAAGGGGAACATTTTGAAAAGAATTAATTATACTAAATTGTCAACTTAATTTGAGGTCTTAATTAGCCACATTGTAATTTATCACGTCACCCACAAGTAATTGATGGACTATCAACTCAAAATCTAGAGGAGGAAATTGAAAACAGAGAAAGGCATGCTGGATACGCCACAATCAGAAAACCAAAAGAATTAAACCCCAAGTCATGGATACTATGATTGTCACAAACTTAACATTTTGCTTGCTGTTGATGGGTAGGCAAGCCGATGAAATGAGCCACATTTTGCCTAAGAGATAATAAACTAAGAAGAGCCACGCAGAATACAGAAGTGCAGAGTCAATAGTCATAAAAATAATAATAAATAAACAAATAACTGAAAAATGGAAACCGTTTTGATCGATCAGACTGAAACTGACTTCAAAGTTTTCCTTAATAATATAATTTGTGGCTGAATTTAGACGATTCAGCTCAGGGTGCCGGTGAATGATTCATCTTGAAAACTGATTTCAGATATTTTTTGTAATTTCTGAGCGTTACATACAGAGAAGAAGCAAGAAGCAAAGCAGAGCAAAGAAAAGAAGCAAGAAGAATTAATCAAAGATGAAGCAACTCACAGCAAAAGATCTCCTCATATGAATGGGATCTGCTGCTTTGCTCTAGAGCCCAAGCGCCTTAGCAAAGCCTTTTAACACTTTGTTTGCACAAGCAAGCAGAGACAGTCACCAACTGATACTTGGATCTTAATGAACAAAGATAGATAGAAAGAAAGAGAAAGGTTTGATGAATATGGTTTGGCAATTTAAATCAAGATCCCCTTTTACTCTTCTCTCTCCAACCAATATACGAAGTGTGCGAGTGATTGGATGGGTCGTTCATTGAGAGAACCACCCAAAGCAAAATATCATTGATAGTGACCGTTGCTGCCCGCCAGAAAATAAGCAGTAGGTCCCTCTTATGTCTTCATCTGCTCTTCCATTTCCCTTCTATCTCTCTCGTTCTGTATCACACAACTGACTACACTTCAATACACAGCGATCGAAAAAAAAGAAAAAAAGAAAAAAAAAGATGATAACCAGTAAAGGTTTCAAGGTTTTGTGAATTGTAAGTGTCGGATAATGATAAGTTTGTTTGCCTGGGGCAACTCACGTTCAGTTTACTATTTTTAAGGTTTCGTAAATTGTAACATGATCGTCCCATCGAAAGGAGAAAAAGAAAGATTTGAAAAAAAATAATAAAAATACTGACCTATTTTTTTCACACGAACATATGTGATTTATCAGCATTTTCTCTATCTCACCAATTCCATATCGCGTATGAAACACAGGCCAGAGCTGGGTTTTTTTATATGGGAATTGTTGATAATGCCAGAGCAAATCATGCCAATTTACAAGACAAGTGGCGTCAGTCAGTCAATTTCTTTCGTTTCCCTTTTTTTTTTTTTTTAAGGATACAAAACAAAAGCTTTTGATTTTTGTCTCTTTTGAATGGTAATCTTGTAACTGACAAACAGATAACAGATGTTGGATTGGCAACAGCCACTATAACTCTAATCCCGCGTTCTTTCATCGTCTTAGCAATAAAGGCAGTCAAAAAACTCGAAACAGTTCTAACTTTTAAGGTAATGACTAAGCTTCAGGCCATTTTTACGAAAAATGCCACAACACCCTTTAACCTTTGGGCTTGTTTGGCTTTGAACCCTAGGACCAACCCCGCACCAGTCTCATTTCACAGGCTCCATTTGACCTCGGAAAAGAATATCACCTTCACCATTTCGAAAATAGGCAACTAAAACCCACGTGTCTTCTTCTCTTCAAATAAAATAAAATAATTGTCTTCTTAAATTATATTTTTTTCAATAATTATAAGTTACTTAGTGTAACTTAGGAACTGCCTAGTGTAACTTAGGAACTGCCTAAACTTGGTTATCGAAGAGCCCTCAAATCGGATCCGAATTTCATGGGCAACAATCGGTGATGTTCATCGTACGTGGACATAGAAGAGTACTGAACAGAACAGGCAATTGAGAAAAAATGTCTATAAATAAGGGGACAAGGGTCCAAAGCAGGGCAATGAAAATGCAAAGGGGGATTGTTGTGTTGTTATACACATTAAAAGCGTGAAATAAAATTTCAGCAAGGAATCCAATGCCCACTTAACCAAACACAACTTAGTGATGTGTATATCATAAATCATAATGTGATTCAGGAACAGGATGCGCGTGCATCGGCTCAGCAACTTTCTGGTTTTTGGAATTTTTCAGCCAATGCATGCCAGCGACAACAACAACAACATATTTTCCCCCTCCATTTTGTTTTTCTTCTGTCGTTACCTTATTTTACCAAAATCTTTCTTAGATTTGCATATTTTTTGCTTTTGCGAGTTTGTCTCATAAAGGAGAATTAGGGACAAGATGCAGCAAGCACATCCAACTTCCTCCCCCAAAAAAACTATTTTGTTTTTTTATTAAACCGAAGACTATGTTAGATCTCAATTCATCCATATTTAAGTCAGGTAAAACTATCAGGATGGCCATATTAATTGTAATTAATTTAGATTTTAGTTAAATAGGACTATTAGAATAATAGAACTCTACCAATAAATATTTAACACGACAACATTTTCAAATTTTCAACCATTAATTTTAATTAAAATAAAATAATTTCATACTAATTGATCTACATACTTATTGGTTTACTTATTTTCTTTTATAAATGAAAAAGATTTATATAAATAATCCTACATGCATTATCACTTTATCATGTGATATGATACCAAAATAGTAAAAACCTTCAACGATTATTTATGTGTAATGATTCTCTAAAATTTTACGAAATAATAAGTTACTGCCTCTACAATGAGCAAATAGCCAGCGATAACAGGTTTTATGCACCGACATCCTTCTCCATCACCTTAAATCGATGTCATTACGGTCCAACTTTATTTAATAGTATGATTTAGCTGACTTACACACGCATACATACGAAAGGAACCGAAAAAAAAAAAAAATCAATTAGCAATTTTGCGATGGTCCAGTGGATAGAGCCAACAGGTAGGCCATTATATTTGCGTATATGATAGCTAGAATGCATGTTTATATCGTTACCAATACTTGCTTTACACGTAAATTCAATTACAGACTGACCCACCAAAAAAAAAAAAAAAAAACTCAACGAGGTTGGACACTATTGCTGATCTCTTCTAATTTGTTCGCACGTTTAATTATTGAATTAATCGATCACGGGTCGCAGTTCATGAATATTTTTCTCTCGGAGCAACTTTGATAAATTTGATTGATGGGGATGGCTACAGTAACTTTGCTGGAAACTATTAAATAATAACTGCTTAATTTTTTTTTTTTTTTTTGGTTCTATTCAAGAAACTAACTAATTAGGAGGACCACTTCATGTCTTGTTTTCATTAAAAATGTGATAATGTTTAATCATAATGCTTTACTAACGCATTGATACGAGATTTTAGGTCTTTTTCTTTTAGCTATAATGCAGATGGCCAAGCAATGGGGCCAATCCTAAACTTGTCTCTAGTCAGTCATCCCAGTCCCAAGGCTGACGTTGATCGAAAGCTAAACAATTAACAATTAGATTGCCGTACAAAATTTATATGATTGTTTATTATTAATCATGGTGTGTGTATTAGCCTTTCTCTAACCAAACATTTACATATTATTAAAGTGAGCGAATATCAAAAAATAGAAAAATATAGATTTTAATATATTAGAGATTATATTTTTTTTTGTCTGTTAATATATTAAAGTTTATGTTTTTAGTATTTGACTAGTATATTTTCTTTAACAAAGTATGTTCTTACTAAAAAATGATTAATACACACACTAGTGAGAGTTTCACACTTTGTCAAAGTGAAGATACTAATAAAATAAAAAAAAGAAAACACATATTCGTATAAAATAAAAAACACATATTTTAATCTATTAAAAATAAAAGATGCATTTTTTATCTATTAATATATTAATTTTTTATTATTATAATATCCTTACATTGTTAAAGTGAGAAGATATATATATATGTATGTATGTATATATTTTTTTTATTTAGACACTTTAAAAATCGGTAATTTTTAAATTTATTATAATTCAACACTTTAAAACTACAGAATTTTAAAATAAATTGTATTCGTATAAAAAAAAATACGAATATTCATATTTAAGAATAATTATATATATATATAATGTGCGCACGCGCGTACGGATACTGAACCCAAAATTCAGCTGAGATTTGAACCTTGGGCCCAAGTTTCAATTTCATGCGTTACATGTTGGCGACTTTTTGGGCAAAGTGGAGGCCCAAATATTTAATTCTTTTAACTGGCAATTGGGCCTTCTTCTTTCAGAGGGGTTGTTTGGTTTCTTTCATTTTTTTTTTTTAAATTAAGTTGGGTTGTTTTATAGCGTTTTGTCGAGCAAGGGGTTGTGCGTTGCGTAATCATGCAGGGAGGGAAAAGGGCCAGCAGAAAGCTTGTTGATGATGTCTCAAAGCAACCAAGTTCTGTTCCTCAAGAATCAGAGTATGTCAGTTTCTGTTAAATGGGGTTCCTCTGTTTCTTGTTCTTCTTTTTTCTTTTTAATTTTATTTTGATTAAAATTGATGATTTTTTCTTATGTACAGATGTTATGAAGGGGAAAGTCTAGTTCGTTTGCTCAAATCGATTCAGAGGTAACATAATAATTTATCGCAGAGTACTTAAAAGAGTACCTGTTCACCGATGCTATAAATTTAAGACAGGCACATAACTTGCTACCCCTTTCTTTCTTTTTTTTTTTTTTGAAATTAATTTATATCAGGGAGATAGTTTCAGCTAGAAGTTTGCATGGAGACTCTTTACCTGAAAAATTGTGGTTCAAGGTTTGTTACAGCATTCAAAATTTTAGTTTTATTGATTCTTACTGGAGCCTTGCATGCTAAAATGACATTCCTTCGATAGAATAATAAAAATCTTTATAACTGAGGGATTCTAATTCCTGAATAAACCCTGCCTTATTGTGTATGATGAATTGAGTATGTTGTTCTTGTATCTAACGAACGGAATGTTAATTAGCAACAATTCTCGATTGGGGTCAATGAAGTTACTCGTGTGCTTGAGAGGATGGCACTGGCAGCCAATATGGGAATCTCTCCGTGGCAACCTCATATATTTTGTGGCAACAGAAAAGTGCCTTCAATTCAGCTTCAGGTAATTAGATTTTCTTTATATTTTCCATAACGTTATGATTTGATTTTCCTGGAGACTATGCCTATGTAGGTACTTTCATGTATCAAGCACGTCATTTTAAGTGTAACTAAAGTCTTGATTTGATGAGGAATGATGCATTTTTGTAAAACGTCTCCTACATGATATCAGCTGAGGATCAAATGATAGTAGCATCATAATTTCAAAGTTAATTTCACCCAGCTGTAATTCTGGAATGTGTATTGTTTTGGTTTATTTGAACATGAGTTCTTTAGGGATTCAAATCATTGTTCTCAAAGTCATCCATTAGCAGCCGTGATTCACAATGTATCTTGTTCACTACTTGTTTCATCACTTAATATGCAATTATAAGAATATGCATTTATAAGCTGATTGTCGTTGCATAGATCTTTGTAGTTAGTTAATGATCTAATCCAGATTATTGATGATTCCACTGTTTAGAACAATGTCAATTATTAATTTAAATATGTTGATTAAGACATGATATCTGCACATTAAGTTGTACTATTCATCAAAAAATTGTCTGTGTATCTAAGCAAATCAATGTCTCTTCAAGCCTGAGACAAAGAGTCATGCTGAGAGTTGAAACCTGCTCTCAGAGCAGCAGTTCCATGTCCAGATCATGATCAACACCCATTGCCAACATTGGAACCTGCAGCTTGCCCTGGCATCTCTTACCACTAGAGATATAGATCCTGATTCAGTAGTATCCATCAAGTTGTATGTGTATTTAAGCAAATTAATGTCTTTGTTGTGGTCTATGTATGCTTGAGGACATAACTCTGTTTCTCAAATATCTTGTTAGTTGGACTACAATACAAAGACGCTAATGAATCTTGCTTTGAGCACGAAGGTCATATTGTTAGCTGCTGATTGCAACCCACGATGGTTAATAAAGCATCTACCAGGCTTGGCTTTATCAAGGAATGTCCCTGTGATTTTTGTTAAAGATAAAAAAGGTGGATCTTTAAGATTAGGTGAACTCGTCAAGCTAAAAACAGCAATTGCTGTTGGGATAAAGGTAACCAGTCACGATCTTGGATATTATATCCCTATTGTTAATCATGATCGTCCTCTGCATTTAAGTTCTTTTTCTAACTTAAATATTTGATTGATTATCTGACTTGACTCAGGCTAAAGGAAATATCATAAATCAACTCATGGACAAAATTCTTCATGGTGACGAAATGGATCTCCTCGAGTTGTCTGAGACACCAGAAGCACCCCGACAATAATCTGCCAGTGACATGCTAGAAAGCAGCACTGGATACACAACTGAATTGAACTTGGAATGAACTAAAAAGTAAAGAAAAAGCTATATAGGTTTGTTTGAGTTATTCTCAAAGAGTCAGATGAAGACAAATTGAATTTATCCTCAAGGTCGTCAGGTTTGCAAAATGCGTCCAAATCAAAGCCATGGGTTTCCAGCAGCTCTGCACTTTCCCCATCATATTTGACCTGGTCGCATTCCTCCCACTCGAAGGAAATAGAGCATCCAAGACATCTCAGTGGATGAGAAACTGTTGTTGGAGCATTTCGGACAGCGAAAGCAGCAAAGTGTTTTGGGCTTTCATTAATCTGCACAATTCGTATTAGTACAATGCGTAAGTCTAAATCAGAGTGTACAATAAATTCTAAAATTCTTTTCATCTTAATTTCAGTATCTGCCTGCTCTAATGTACAATGAACAAGATTCTTCATATTCTGACGTACACGGACCAGAATTCTTCTACCTCGTAATTGATTACAGGCCACACACCTTCAGAGCAAAATTAAGTTCCAGGACCAGGAGTATCCTATTCCTTCTCAATATTTTTGTGTTTTTCCAATATGAACCTTATGCACTAGCTTGGGGACTAGAAACTGATGTCGATGCCTCATCGGCAGCTGGATCGGGTTTCTTATTACCACCCCTACCATTTGTGACAAGTTTGCCAGACTTGTCAGTCTGAGTCTGGTCCTGATCCTTCTTTACCAGCACAGGTTTAAACTGCAAACAAAGGAAAAAAATTAAATAAAATTAAAAGTAAAAAAAACACCAAGAAAATTAGAATAAACAAACAACATTCAACCCTATCACGTTTGTGGAAAATCAACAATGCCAATTCTTCTAGTTAATCTGAACCTGATATATGGAATAGATGACATTTCTTCTTATTTGTGCCATCATCTCCAGAAAGAGATTATAGCCTTCAAGCTTATACTCAATAAGTGGATCCCGCTGTGCATATCCCCGCAGGCCAACAGCTTGCTGCACAAACTTAAGTGCTTGTAAATGTTCCTTCCACAGGCGATCAATGTTGCTCAAAATTAGGAACCTTTCAGCTTCCTTCATCAAGCCTGGTGCTTGTTCCTCTACCATAACCTGAAATGAAACACAATGGGCGGCAAAACTGCACGATAAGAACCTATTATTAATTATCTTAAAGTGCAAAGTGCATCCTCTCCAACAGTCAGCTCAGTAATATACTCGAATTCAGCGGAAGTTATATTTGCTTGCATAAAGAACATGACCCTAAATGCTCTGTGTTTAAGAACTCCATTACAAAGAGAAGCCATTCTCAAGGAGACTAATCTACTGACCATTTTCTGGAAATAAGCTTCACGGCCACGAAGACGAAGATAATCCTGTAAGTCCTCATAACTCGAGCAATTACTTTTCAGTAAATCAGGGGTCAAATCATTCAACAGGTAACAGTACCTATATTCCAATGACAAGTTTTGTCAGTGAAATCATATTGGAGTCAAATACTAAACAGGGAAATCCACAATAAGCAGCATCTTTAGACCAATTCAACCAAAAGGACCCTTCCATATACCACAGAAACTGAAACACACTTCCAACAGTAGCATATAAGAATTCAATAACATGAAACACATTATGATTCATCTCATTGAATTCAAGACTTCATCTTGCTAGGCAGATTCTCCAAAACTAAGAAGCAAAAAAGGAGGGTGGCTCTTACTGTTGAAGTTTCGCAATGAGTTTTTCGAGATCCCAGCTTTCCTTTGGAGTGTCAAGACCAATATTTGCCTACTCATTTAAAAAATGACCTTAAAAATACTCCAGGACAGGTTACACAACGGTTACATACTAGAATGGTGAAGGAGAAGAAAAGAAAAGAAGTAGAAGCTTAGCTGACAATGTTCATGAACAGTTTACCTCCAAAATGTCATCCATTGTCAATTCAGCATATTCAATAATAAGTGATTGGAGATTGTTGGATTCAAGGGCTCGTCTTCTTTCTGTATATACACGGTCTCTCTGGCTGTTGAGAACCTCATCATACTCAAATAATTGCTTACGAATATCAAAGAAATAATTTTCTACTTTCCGCTGAGCTTCATCTAGTGCTTTAGTAAGCATTTTGGATTCTATTGGTAGATCTTCAACTCTAAAGGCCCTCATCAGACCCTACAAATTGCAATCAAGAAAGTCTTGGTAAGCAAACCCTACTGTGGTATCAACATATAGAACACTGCAATCACAGATCAAACCTGTATACGGTCTCCACCAAAAATCCGAAAGATGTTATCTTCCAGACTCAGGAAAAAGCGCGAACTTCCAGGATCCCCTTGTCGGCCACTTCGACCTCGTAACTGCACAGGCAGAGAATGCAAAAGATTCTTGAGTTACAATTTTTTTTTTTTTTAAAAAAAAAGCTTTCCAGTTTGATTAGATAATTAATTTGCAAATTTAACCTGATTGTCAATTCTGCGTGATTCATGGCGTTCTGTTCCCACCACATGAAGTCCACCAGCTGATACAACCTGCAGTGACGTGAAAATAAAGGGAACTGCAATTACCAATGATCAGAAAAATCAAAGTAAAAGTCCAGGGGGCGAAAACTAACCTGCTTCCTTTCTTCCTCAGTATAAACCTTATACTCTTTGGCAATCTCTAGAAAGGCAATACGCAGTTTGGCTATGACTTCATCCTGAACAGGACCCTGTCGATACAAAGATATGATAATAACCATCTGGGACCTTATAGATGAACTAATTACCACTAGAAGCATGAGGGAAAAACATCAATAGGGTATCTGTGCAGTTTAGTTCTCCATTACGAATCTGATACAGCAATATTGATACTATCAACTCTGTATTTCACCTTTTCACAAGAATAGGATAGACGCTCCTCTGTCTCGAGCTCAGTTAGTGATTTCTGACCCCAAGTTTTGACAGCTAGTTGTACAGCTTCCTCAGCCAACTTGGCATTCTCATTGGAAAGTTTGCATGGAAATAAACTTTCATTCACCTGCAATTTTATTTCTAATACTTAGATCCAGGATAGAAAAATTACAGAATATTGCAGCATTCCCTGTACAGATATTCAAAGATACAATCCAAACAAACCTTCCACGTCTTCATTGGAGGAGGTTTCTTCACAGATACAAAAACTCCTTCAGCTAGTTTAACAACTCTGAGATAATGGAATGCACAGTTTAGCATGAAATAAACTAGTATACTCTTTGAACTCCTCCCTAAGAGTTATTCTAATAAAAATCCATAGAGTGCTGGAGCCAGAAAAGACCAGTAAGAATATATATAGATATCAGGAGGCCCTTACAAAAAAATTTATTATAATGAATATCAGATGATACCTTGGCATAAGCATCTCACGAAGCTTCAATCTTGCCATAAATTCAGCATTACCACCAAGGATAATATCAGTTCCACGACCTGCCATATTGGTAGCAATTGTCACTGCCCCTAAACGACCACTCTGCGCTACAATTTCTGCTTCTCTCTCAACATTCTCTGGTTTTGCATTAAGGACCTGTAGGAAAACAAAAATCCGTTAAGTTTCCTCATTATGAGAACCTTAGACAATAGTTAGGTTTTGTTTGGTATTTTTGCCCTTCTAAAAGAGTTTCATTACGTCAAGTCAGTAATTTATTGCCACAAATTTTGTTCATAATACATAAGTACCTCACCTCATGGGGAATTCCCGCTTCTTGCAATTGTTCCGACAGCGAATCACTCTGCTCAACACTTGTTGTTCCAACAAGCACTGGCTGACCAGTTTTGTGCATTCTAGATATTTCTACCACAACTGCCCTCCATTTTCCAGTAGTTGACCTGAAAACTACATCTGACTCATCCTGGCAAAGAAATTATGAATATAATACAGGACTTCAGAGGCAACAAACGATAAAATCACATCCTGAAATAAGTAGAAATCCTAAATGAATCCCACAATTCAAAATTTCAGAAAAGAAATATAAAATCACCCCTACCCTTACAGAAATTTACTAATTTAAATCAACATTTTTTGTGGTGTAAACTTTCTTTTCATCACACCATCTTTCCAAAAGACTAGCATCAATTGAAAAATTGTCACAGGTAGATGGCATGCAAAATTAACCTTTCTAATCATAGGCTTGTTTGTAGGAACAATTGTTACTTTAAGCTTGTAAATGCTCTCAAATTCTGTGCTTTCAGTTGCTGCAGTGCCAGTCATCCCACATAGTTTTGGAAACTGTAACCAGGCATATCCGCATTAGGAAGTTCAGAAAGTAGCTTTCCAGAAATTCTCCATCCTGTAAGCTGAGAGATGGAATGGTCTAACCTGGAGAAAGAAGTTCTGGTAGCTAATTGATGCCAGGGTTACAGTTTCATTTTGAATGGGCAAACCTTCTTTAGCTTCAACAGCTTGGTGAAGTCCATCACTCCATCGCCTCCCCTGGCCAAAAAGACTCAGCATTATGACTGTGCCCATCGTCATTAAATTCTCTCTCCCCATTTCTTCAGTGTTTGGTATATAAGTATTTCGTGGAGGGGAATTTCATAATAAATATTGATAACATCCGACATCAGGTATTATACAAATATTAACCAATATCCTCTACAGCATCTAGAATATATAAGCTACATGAATCAGATTGGCACACAAAAACCAAATGTGAACTTCATATTCCAAAACTTCAGTCAAAAAGGCCATCAAATGGGCCCCAAGGCAACAATGAGAATATTGTCAAACCATCAAACACAAGTAGAGCAGGAAATAGATCACCCAAATAATTCTAAATTGACATTCTCTAACATGCATTTCTTTCCTCGAGCATGTTGCTTTTTAAGCATGTTGATAATTTTAAATCCTTTGTAAATAAATCATTCATCCTAAAAATTTATATCGTTGCAGAAAGTCTGATTAAACTGACTCTGTAACTTTAAGAAGGGTTTTTTGTTACCACAGCATATGGAATGAACTAATGCATGGAGCTTGTAGAAAATAGAATAGTTGCATTCGTTTCCTTTAGAACACAACTTGGAAAAAGAATTAAAGACCTACCTGCATAACTCGACCAGTAAACTCATCCACAATAAGTACTTCCTTCTCACGGATAATATAGTTTACATCTCTTAGAAATAATTCTTTCGCTTTAATGGCATTCAACACAAATGATGCCCACTGTTCTCGAGGATCATACAAATCTTTTACATCTAAAATCTCTTCCGCATCTTCATAACCCTCCTCTGTGAGTAGAACTGTTTTCTGTTTCTCGTCCACCTGCAAAAATACACTTGCAAGTATGTGAAATGGCCATGTTTTGTTTAACCTATTTAGATCATACTAGCACTTTGCATTATAGAAACTATAGATTTTATTTAAGCTCACGATAAAGACAAGTGTTTCTCTCTTATGCTTCAAGGTTTTACCATTGGCCACCTCCAATTGACCTCTACCATAACAATTAACAATTGTAAGTTTACATTAGTGATGGCATTATGTTGATTTTCAATCTCATTTTCTAATTCATTGCTACAGATGGATACACATATCTCATAATTTTTTGTACCCCAACATAAAAATAAGATCAATTAATTACAGTTGCAAACAAAATAGATTAAGAATCATAAAATAGACTTCTAACTAAGCTTATTAATTCTGCAGTTGAACAACTAAACTAGTAAAAGGAGTCAATTAGTAAGATTAAAACCAGCCATTAAGTACAAAATTAAATTCTAAAGCGTTAATAATAAACAAAATATAGGTTAGCAGTCTCACTGTGTAATGTATATCTCGTTCGAAGACTGAGGCTATCTTCGCAGCTTTATAATATTTATCACTAGGCTTTTCTGCTGGTCCAGATATGATAAGAGGAGTTCTTGCTTCATCAATAAGGATGGAATCAACCTCGTCGATAACACAGAAATTAAAATTCCTTAAGACAAGCTCATCAACACTCTGTGTATGCCAGAAAGTACAATCAATTAAGGCCAAAACGATATAAATAAGCCCTCAATGAACTGTCTGTAACCACAGTACCATGATACAGAAAAAAACTAAAACAAAGGGCAAGAATTACTTTCCGTGGCAAGATTGTCTCTCAAGTAATCAAAACCAAGCTCACTATTAGTGACATAAGTGATGTCACATAAGTAATTTTCCCTTCTTTGTTCACTAGTCATGCTCTCTGTCCAAAACACCAATACAACCAGTTAGCCAATTCAGCAATTCCTTAACTGTTATGTCTTCTGAATCATCTCATAACTCAAGACAAGAGTAGTAAATAAACAGATATGTAGAACAGCAAACACAAAAGAACTGAGACATACGCTGGATCAAGCCAACCTTCAAACCAAGAAATCGAGGAACTTGACCAACCCACTCACAATCCCTTCGGGCTAAATAATCATTGACAGTAACAATATGAACCCCTTTCCCACTTAGTGCATTCAAATAAGCTGGTAATATGGCAACAAGTGTCTTTCCTTCTCCAGTCCTCATTTCAGCTATTTCTCCCTTATGAAGAACCATGCCACCTACACAAGAACAAACAAATACATGCTGTGACATGTCATAACTTGGAGCTGTAAGTCTGAAAAGTAAATGTATTAACTAATACCTATGAGTTGCACGTCAAAGGGACGTAGGCCTAAAACCCTCTTGGAAGCTTCTCTCACAACAGCAAAGGCTTCCTGGAATGAAACAGAAGCTAACTGAAAATCAAGGGAAAAAAGGGGAAGAAATGAAAATTGAAACGAAGAACAGAGTGCATGAAATTTGAAATTTGGAAAAACGTACAGGTAAAATAGAATCTAGGGATTCTCCTTGCTGGACTCGTTCCTTCAACATGGAAGTCTTGTCTCTGAGGTCGGAATCAGATAATGAAGAGAATTGGGCTTCTAAATTATTGATGGTATTAACAGTGGCAGCATACTGCTGGCGAGTAGATTCACCAGTGTCGGTTCCTTTGAAAATCCCTCCTAATAGACCTCCAAGTCCAAGGGAAGCCCTTACACGCATCCGCCTACTTCTTCTGCCACTCACCTGTGTCCATCTACACGTATTGTGTCCCCAACTCCAACTCCAAGACTTCTTCTTGTCGGCCATCACAGACTTTGGAGAGAAACATGAAAGTGAGGGATGATACTGGTTCAGCAACCGCGACTGACACAGGCTTGCCGCCATTTTCAGCGCACTTTGGTGGCTTTGGAGCTTGGACTTCGGTTGGTATAAGGCTAACGAGCCCTCTAAGTTGCTGACGTGGCTCAGACATCACAATCCGAGGACGATCAATGGTAGTGTTATGTATCATCTAATCTAAGTGCGTGGAATTTTTATCGCCACAATAAATAAATAAATAAATAAAATTATGATGCATTTTGCCTCCGTGATTAATTTTTTATTACTTTTATTTTTCACAAATACAAATAAATCCTATCAACGCCGCGCAGATTGTACCATTGATTATTCGTTTTCAAATTGGCACCACACTTATGCTCAGCAGCTAGTCGTCCAGTTGTCGCAGAACATCCCGTTCTCATTCGCAGTTCAAGTTAAAATCTCACATCAAGATCCAAGCACAAATTTCGTAGGAAACGAACCATTTGATTCGTGACTCGAAAAATCAAATTAAGGCGAGAAATTGAAAATAACATACAAATTAAGTAAACGAAAAACGAGTGCGTCTCCCGACTTTCCAATACAAATTATATAAAGAAATCCATCCCATTGCTGCAGTTCTTTGCGGTTTCATTTCAGAATCAAACACATGATCCAAGGAGTATAGAGTAAATGAATGGTCAGCTTCAGAATCTAATAACTCCTGCCCCAGTAGCTCCACCTCTTTGCAGGCTTCCCAGAGGCAAAGCAGAGAGTACCTGTCTCAATTTCATAGAAAAACAAAATCAGTTAAAACATTTCAACAAAATCTGAGAACGTGTGCCATCGGCACATCATGACCATAATCACTCAACGGATAGAGAGCAAATATTCACTTGAAACAAGCTCAGTAAGAAAAGAATGTTAAGGTCTCATTTCCAGTGTACAGGAAACCACAACATATAATTTAAGATATGCAACTTAAAGAAAAAATTGTCTACCCATAGTACTGAATTACATTTTAATTATTAGTACAGAACATTTAAGAAGAACAATTCTGACAGACAGACAGTACCTTCAGGGATTTCTGGCTGCTCCAATGGGGAACAAAGGGTCTTAGCTGCTCCCATCTCACCCTTGGTTCGTGCTTTCACATCTTTCTCCACCTCCTGGGGACAGAAAAACAACAAATAAAATAAAACAACAGAGGTTGGGAGAAAAATGCATCCCCTGCCCCAGGAGAGGTATATTCAAAAAGATGATTCATTATAGAACTAGCCCAGAGATAAATGCAATAGATTAGGAAAAATCTATTAAACACGTAATTAAAGTGCAATATGTCTTATAAAAGAAAGTTCCAGCAAGAAAAACCTCGCAACACAACAATGAAATGAGGAAGCATCGGCAGAGCAAATAATTTGACAATTTGGAAAGCACCAAGAGCTTACAATCTAATGTTGAAAGGAGCAAAAAACAAAGTTCTACATAAAAAATTTTTCCATTTTTCCCTTAGCGTACCTCCTCGTCACACCATGGAGCTAAGATCATTTTTCTTCGGGCAAGAGCCTCCACAAATTCATCCCAAGTTTTTACAATTTGAATGCAAGCATCCCGTCGTTGTTTTGCAGCAACAAACAAGCTTTCTTGAATCTCATCAAGAAGCTCTTTTACTTGCTCAACCAAAGAGCTCCTAGGCAGATCAACTTTTGCTCCATTGTCACGGCGAACAGCACGTACCTGTGGATAGAATCAATAAGCATCATTTTCCAGTTCATCCATCACACCACTAATGTAAAAGATAATAAGTGCAAGAATATCAAGAAATAATGAACATTGAAGCGAGTGAAAGTAACACACAAAACAACAGAAGTCCCGACCTGATTTTTTGCCAAGTCTTTTGGTCCTATTTCAATCCTAAGGGGAACACCTTTCATTTCCCAGTGTGAGTACTTCCATCCAGGTGAGTAGTTGTCTCTTGAGTCCATATTAGCACTAATACCTGCCTCACACAATGTTTCTACAGTTGCAGTGCAGGCATCAAAAATTCCTTGAGTATCAGCATCTTTGTAAGGCACAGGAACAACAATCACTTGCACAGATGCAACTCTAGGTGGCAGCACCAAGCCTTTGTCATCCCCATGAACCATCACCATAACCCCAATCTGTACAAATATGGAACATATTTTGAAAACCTTATTAAAGCGCTGAAGGAACATGATATTTGGATATTTACTGTCTTCAGCTGAGAAAAAATAATAATAATGTACTCGAGATTAATGACTCATCAAACTCAAACAAACAACAGATATTGAAAGGTCTTACCGTTCGGGTAGTGTATGCCCAAGAATTCTGCCAGACCATAGCCTTCTCTCCCTTCTCATTTTCAAAAATTATCTCAAACATTTTTGAAAAGTTTTGGCCCAAACAGTGAGAAGTTGCACCTTGTATGCCACGACCAGTGTTCGGAATAAATGCCTGACACATCAAACATATAAATTTTCAACTGAGGATAACCAATACAGCAGAGCAGGATAATCAAAGCTAGCATGTTAAATTATTAGTTACCTCAACGGTTGTTGTGTAAAGCCCACCAGCAAACTTTTCTAGCTCACTCTTCTTACCCTTTATAACAGGAACAGCCAAGAATTCTTCATAAATACGTCTGTAGAGTTCTAGTATCTGAAGGACCTGGAAACAGTAACAGCAATTAATTACAACTAAAAAAATGTCATGTTCCAACAGGAATATGGACTATAAATATCATGAATGAAAAGAGAAGCAAAAAAAGCAATGCTGCTGCTGCTGACATATAATGCAGGCCAAATGCACCAAGGTATCAGACAAGATCTATCACAAGATTCCGCTATCCTTTCTTCTCTTACTTTAGGATTCATTCCTACTCCTCGACCAGATAATTTATAAGCAACAAAAGTCAATACCAATTAAACTATAACATGATAAGTTGACAGGTAACATCCAATCTGAGGCAAAGAGGAAGTGAATATAACAACAAAGCACCCACACACCAATCCTTCTCTTACACTTACAAAGCTTGTAAAAAGTACAATGAGTTTTATTATCTCATGGAAAACATTTGGCCACAAGTCGAAATTGAAAACCCAGGCTTTCATACCTCATCATCTGCTTCTGATTTAGTTGCAAAAGCAGTATGCCCTTCCTGCCAGAGAAATTCACGACTCCTACAACAAGACAAGCATGCCCAGTAAATTTACAAACCAGATTATAGGTGTTCTTCAACCAACAAGTTCTTTGAAAATGTCATCAGACTATCACACACAATACTTATTAGTTCCCAAAGCTAACATGCAAATATGAGAGAGAGAGAGAGAGAGAGAGAGAGAGAGGTGATTGGAAAAAAAACAGACTTAAGAAGCCAACAAGTTAAATGCAGATATAAAGCATGGGGCACGTAAATATTGAACCTCTTCCAGTAGAAAGTAAAGGGGTGCACTGTAATATTAATAAAAAATAAAATAATATGTAAGCATGCCATGAGGCTGCACTTCACTGGGGCAACTTTGTAATAGCTGAAGCTTTTTGAGTAAAATTTCACAGGCCGACTAAAAGTAGAGCATCTTGTCATCTCTATAGACCAAATTTCTAAATTCTAACAGCATGGTGAAAACAAATCAAATGGATGACACTAGAAAATAACATCATCAACTAACCTGATAAATGGAGTGGGATTGCTGAACTCCCATCGAACAACATTGCACCACTGGTTAAGTTTCAAAGGTAAGTCCCGGTGTCCCCTTATCCACTTAGAATAGTATGGATACATCACAGTTTCACTAGTAGGGCGGATAGCAATAGGAACATCCAAATCAGATTCCCCCGATTTCGTTACCCAAGCAACCTGAAAAAATAAAAGGATCCCACAGTGTTCAAACTTCTTTTCTTAGTTATATTGCAAATTTGCAATTATCAAAAATCTCTTTTAAAATATATACAGAAGGAATGAATAACATTTTCCAACAAGAAAAAGTTAAGAAAGAAAACAGAGAGTTTTCTTAAGCCAAGCAGCTGCCAAAAGAAATATATGCTCTACTTTGCACTGAAAACAAACTCTGCAATAATTTCACATGCAACACAAATAAGGACTGCATGTTTACACCCTAGATCACTGGTATTCCTCAGAGAGAGAGAGAGAAGAAAAAAATAAGGCAATAGAAACATTTTTCAATTTTAAATTTGACATTTCAACATGTGCCTGAAGAGAAGAGTAGACCATCCTCCAGGTTGTTGAAGTGAACTTTTTTCAAAACAGCAACCAAGCAGTTTAAAAATGACTTTGTTGTTATAAAAGACGAATACGACATGCAAACCGAAATGATGAAATTCAACCCAAAATGGGTGACCAAAATTTCATTTTCAAGCAAGAAAAGAAGTCAAAATTTACCTCAGGAGCAAAACCCTCAATGTGATCCTTTTCCTTCTGTAAAACAGTAGGGGATACAAAAAGAGGAAAGTAGCAGTTCTGAATTTTCATTTTTTTGATTTCTGCATCAAAGAATTTCTGCATATTGATACCACTAATAAGTCGATCATACAGATGTTCAATCTAAAGATATAGAAAAAGAAATAAAAAGGAAAGAGAAGAAACTTCAAATAATATTTAACACAATAAACAAAATGCTCAAATCAAAACAATTTCATGAATGGAAGTGTACTTATATAAAAGAATAAACATTAAATGACTTAGAAAAGCGACTCATACTTACTTGCATGGTCTCCCAAATTGACATTGCCCAAGGCCTTATGATGTAACAACCAGAAATATCGTAGTATTCGATCATTTCACCATTGACAACTACCTATAAAGATTAAATAAAAATAATTATAACATCAAATATTTACAATATCGTCATGTACCCAAAATCTATCAATACAGAACTCAGTGAAGAGCAAAAGGATGTGACCCAGCAACTCCAATCCACATGCTTGCATGTTTATAGATCTCATAACAGAAGTCCGATACCACTCAGAAAAGACAAGTGATCAGCCGAAAAAATGACCGAGCAATACAACCAAGACAAGCAATAAAATCAATTCCTGGCTTGACCATCTCACTAGGATGCACAGCTCACGTAACTGTTAAAGGACTTTCTTTTGGACAACTTTCTTAGATAAACCAAATCACAAAACCTTTTCCCTACTATCCTAACTGCAGCTACAGAATCAAAATCTTTCTTTATTGGAAGTATAGAATTTTGATCAAGTAGTTGCCAGACAACTTTTAATAAATTTCTATCAAGTATTGACCAAAAAGAGTTCAAAAATTCTAAATATTACAAATGATCAAGAGGTTGGCTATGATACTTCATTTTTCAATAATAAAATGATTGCTAGAATGCTCAAAACAAACCATATGAAATATAGAAAACTTATTTTAACTTAGAACTCATCAATATGCAATAGAAGGAAGACATAAATAACTCACCACACAGAGGATATTTCCAACCTGTTTGTTGTTCTGTATTTAGAATTGGTATTATGGACCTAATGGGTCTCTTTAATTGTTTTCCCCTAAAAGATCATTTCAAATCTTGAAATACCAAAGAATTCCAACCACACTTCCCAAAGATAAGTGATGTAACAGGCATTCATATGTGTAACAAAATAATATGCCAGAGATATGTGTTTGAAAATTAAGTGATCTTGAATACAAAGACTACAGGAACCCAGAGTGCAAAACAAAAAATCTTCAGCATACCTCTGAATACCACTCCCCAAAGTTTTCATCTTTCTTGTAGGAAAGACCTAAACCAGTTTCCTTCTTCACCTCCTTCTTCTTCCCTCCTACCAGAGTCAACAAAACAAACATAGAAGCATATTCGCATCAGATAATGCATACATGCATGAACAGAAACATAAACTAGTGTATTGTCATGTTAATACTTACCACCAGTTGAATTAGCTTTGGGCTTTTTCTCCCCACCACCAGCCATAACCTAAAATTAATCCTGGACACAAACCACACAACTTGAATCGAGATTGAGGCCCCAAAACCAAAACTACAAACTACACCTTATACATGAGATTTCATATATAAAATGAACATAACCCCAGATTAGATTTCAAAAATAACAAAAAGTAGAATAAAAAGCTGGCAAAAACAAACAAAAACACCCACTATTATTACAGGAAAACCAAAGGCAAGGTTCAGGATTCAAATTACTGGATTCAAATTACTCTTAAGGACAGAAGCAACTTCAACTAAATTCCAACTTGTGAAACAAGTATTCCACCATTACACCACACTAAAATTACTCATGCATTTTCTAGGATTTAAATAATTCAGCAATAAAATTAGATAGACCCAAAAAGCCATACATATGCAAACTCTCAAATAACTTCCATCAGTCATAATTACACAAAAAAACATGCATTCGATTAGATGAAGACAACCTTCAAAGAAGCTATAACAACTACAGGTCCTTGGAATTAATCCTAAAGAGAAACGCATTTACAATTAAATGGAAACTGCGAGTGAGCGTACCGATCTGATGTGTTATTCAACCGGTGGCGTTTTCTTTTTTCACGTTAAACTTATTGACCCCTCGACGCGCAGACGTGCGCAAGTAAACTCATTTTTGTTGTTTTTTTTTTTTTTCCTTTTCTACGATTTCCTTTTGTTGGAAAATAGTATGAGATGGAGTGACAGAGACCATCCCTGATTTTAAAGATATAACAATGGAAGACGAAAATTGAACCTTTTCTGAAATAGGTCCTTGCTGTAATGACTGTTAAATATTGTTAGGATTAAAGCGCAACGAAAATTTTTCTTTCACATTGCTATGAAATGCTGTGAGATTTGAAGATTAATGGAGATTACTAAAGAGAGGAACTCTGTGACAAATCTTTTTTTTTTGGGGTCATCAAATTGTCATAAATTTATGTGCATTTGAATTTTTTGCTTGCATGATTAAAAATGATTATGAAAAAAAATAGAATTTCTTTTTATTATATTTATCTTAGCAAAAAGGATAAGAGTGTAATTATGGATGATTTCTTTAACGCTAATTAAAAGTTCATAACGACAGCACGTTTTTGAAAACACGCTGCAAACTCTCATTTGATGTTATTTCTTCAGAAACTAGGGACCTAGATGATATTATTTCAAATAACCTAATGACGGTGCGGTTGGGTCAAACAGCGGGTTAGGGTTTTATAAGTTGTGGCCAATTCCCAGCGTGTAACGGCTCGGATATTCAACTTCTGCAGGCCTATGGAATCTTGCGAAGTCAAAACGACGTGTCGTCTGTTTGGAGAATTTGATCCCTCCAGCATAGCGTAGCAGAAGCTACTGAGAATTTTCGCCAGGGGAACCACACAACACAGGATCATGATAAAAGATCATGAGTCTTTCTTTAAATCGCATAAACAAAAATACGACACCAGTACACCACCCCTCTCTTTGCTTGGGGATCAAGTTTGGCTTACTTAACCCATGAATTGGGAACCATCTTTGTTACCTACAGATTCATTTTATTCACTTTCTGCGTTTACTCACTTCGGAAGAAGTGCTGAACATATTGTCAACTGCATGCTAGTGAACTGTAGAAAGGATATGTTTATTGCTCTGCCAATTCACATCAACCAAATAAACAATATGTTAATGTACCAATTTCAGAAATTTCCAGCTACTGTCAGTTGTAAAATGTTTTTTTTAAAAAAAAATTACATGAGAAAAAAGACGAGATGATATCCCTAGACTTTCCTCCAAGTTACAATTTCTTTTCCGGGGGACAAAACGAAGGAAAAAGAAAAGGAGAAGACAGTTTTGCACCTTCAATAGAATACAAGAGAGGTGAGAGCTCCCTACCTAGACTTCCTTTTTTCAGGTATATTTAGCCACTAGCGGTCACAACACTGCTTAACTTGGTTCTGGTGGCACTACTTTCAAGCTTCGCATCCATTCACAGAAGCTGGGATCATCAAAGAATAAAAAACTGCTTTTCAGCTTAGTCCGCTCTTCCGGTGTCAATGATCGAAGTTGTGGGAATCTTGCTTCCTGCAATGAATACAATACAGCTTACTTATGTGCCTACTAATAGCATGCTATTTAAGTCGTGCAAAAAGTTTATATAGCCATGAGTTAATATGATTTGGAATCTGAAGCACACCACCAAATTTGTTTTCTGGTGTTGGTAAAAAATTTAAGCACAATTTTCACTCTTCCCCTTTTACCTGCTCATAAGGAGGATCCTTGTGTGCTGGTATCAACCGGGATACAAAGTACCGAGCCTGAGAGCTCCCCTCCTGTTATAAACACAGACAAGGAAAATCTCAGCAATTGTTGCTGCCAAATAGAATAAAATGAGAGAACAATACATGGTAGTGGAATTGAACAGAAAAGAACCTTGAAAGCAAGGATACGAGGAGCAGGAAACCGAAATTCAGAGAGTTCTTCGGCCAATGTTCTGCAAGCTGCTAAAGCAGCTGCACTTCTTCCTTCGTCAGCAGCAAGTTCGGCACCCTGAAGTTATCAATAGAATGATTATTCATTAACAAATTGGAATAAGTAGAAAAGCAAGGAAAAAAGTACAATGTAACTGTAAAAAGGGAGATGCACAACCAGAGACGAGAGAAAACTTAAGATCTCGATGAACAAGTGGGCAAAATAAACCTCATCGTTCAAATGAATAGAAAGAAAATAAAGCCATCATTTTCACCGATTTTTCTTAGAAACAAAAGCCCTTCAAAGTCCACTACACCACCGGTCTTATTTCCTTTGCCTTTTGACTTTCAATGAAATACACTAATGATTTCCAAATAATGATCAGGAAAGCTTGTTTTGAAGATAACAGGGAAGCCACGAATGCAATGCCCATCTTTTATTTTCTGTCTATCACCTAGAATAAACTGTTAATGTTCTGATACACAAACACACTGAACAATTCACTGTGTGCTCCTATTTTTGCTCCCTTTCAGACATCCAGACCTAGTGCACTCGAATTCTTGCTGATCAAACACTACATATGGCACATTTTCGAAATCTAACCATGATTTTGTTTTGGGAGTACAGTAAGCAAAAACTGGGCCTCAAAATACATGAATACGCAGGCCCTGTCTGCTGTTCAAAAATGCAGAATCCCTAAGCAGCAGAGAAGATGAAAATAGAGTATGTGAAATTAATGCATTTGTGCACAACTAACATAAAGAAAGAAGTATTCTATGACATCAAGAAAGCGAGTTGAGGAGCATACCAACCAAATGAAGACATCTGTGCCATGGTCAAGAACAACTGCTTTATCAGACTGCATAGCAAGATCATAAGCTGGAAGCTCCTCAAAAGTGCCTTCTTCACGATACATAAGACAGCGAGGTGCAACCATGCGAAGCGACAGATCAAAGGATGCATTCAGAAACAAATTTCGTAGAACGGACCTCTCATCATCATGGCCAATAATATTTCCTAAAAGTGGGCTCCTTCTAAGATGAAATAGTAGCTCCGACAAAGCAGAAAGTTCCTTTGGAAACCGATAAAGCTTTGACTTTGGTACTTGGGATCCAAATTTTAAAGCAATATCTTTAACTCTTTCATCTATCATGGTTCGCATATCAATAGCTTCAGAATAAGCTTTGGCTCGCAAGAGCGTCCTCTTTGCAATAAGAACTGCAGCTACTTCATCTTGAAAACTTGAGAGATAAGCTGAAACACTATCCACAGTGGGTAACCTGACAGTTACTACTCTTGAAATATCTGCTTGGTAGACATTTGAATATCTAATGGCAAACTGGAAAAAAACATGATCACTCTCAATATCTCTTTTGTTTTCCATGGACACTGCAAAGCTCTGTGTTTCTTCGACACTTGGCATTTGAATAGAGATAGCAGCATCATTTTTAAATGTTTCATGAGTGTCTATGTGAGCCTCTTCACCAGGACCCACAACTTGGGTTACAAGAATATCATCAGAACAGCGTATCTCCAAGAAACCATGGGATCCTGCAGCCCTTGTGGATGCTCTTTGCAAATTCACACCAAAGGCTTCACCAAAGTCATCATGAAGAACCAACACACCACCTGAAGCTTTGGCAAGAGGCTGCAAAACAGGAACTCTAACAGGGCAATTTCCAGCGCATAGAATGTCAATAACAGCATTGTGCCGATGAGCCTTTCGGCCTAGAAGCTCCATCCATTTCAAAGCCATCTTTTCCATATGAGGATAGTTTGGATGACTAAAAGAATGAGGGACTGATCCAGGGCCATAAGTGCTAGGTCCACCAGCACACACAATAATTCTGCTATTACCTCCTGGCCTTTTAACCACCCCTCGAGACATTTCAACTGATGGACCTTGAATTATGGCAAGGGCAACCTCCACTGCTGTTCCCAGACATCTGTCTCTTGAAGCTTCTGTAATGTTCAACTTATATGGTCTTAGTGAAGAAAATATGTCATGAGCCACTTGTTTTGAAGCATGCATTGGTGACAGGTATACTCCGGTTCCATAAAGCAAAGCTTTCAAGGAGTCCTCAGTAGGCAATTTGTCACCAGGAAGTACATCAGATGATGCTATTGAATCCTCTGAAAAATCATAAACTGAAACAGTTCGACCATACAATATGATTCCAATTCTCGCTGTAGGTGGAATTGATTCAATAAATGCGTGCAGAGAGCTCTGTAGATGCTGGAGATGTGGCTCATCTAAGCACTCATCTATTACGAGAATAATGGGTGCAGACATTCTGGAATCAGATACAGGAACATAACTGGACCTATTGTTCCCAGTTTGAACATAATCAACCACGGGCGATGAGAGTTCAGGAAAGTTTCGAAGTTCTTCCTTGCTGGGAGCTACATACTCACCTTCACTTCCATTTAGATTCCAGCAAATTACACACTGCCACTGACCAGAGCCAAGTAATATTTTGCAATAGATGTTTGCAAATGCTCCACAATTGTGGCATCTATGGGGATCACGCTGTATTATTTGCAAACCTGGTGAAACCTCCTTTCCTGGTGAAACCAGGGCCCCAAAACCTAAACTGGGTACATTTGCGTGTTTCTTCTTTTTTAACACCTATACAACAAAATTTCAGTAAACAGCAAATGGTAATGAATTGTGGAAGCAAAATGAAGTACATGAATCGACAGATTTTTTGATACAAAATTGCAGGATGAATCATTACGAATGAATGTGCCTCTGCACAGAGAGAATTAGTGTACCTTGTGTGCTGAGAATAAAACACATGAGGATTCCCCAACAGGCATCGTCTCCTCTGCAACATGGGGAACTTGATACTGCAATTCAGCTGACCCATTGGAGAAATGGGGAGGTGAAGATGTAGGAAAAGATGAACCCGATGACAAAGCAACAGGCTGAGGAGTTGCAGGAGAGGTCCGGAAAGGAACAGCAGCAGGCCGAACAGGTGAAGTGAAGACAGGAGGGCCGGGTGGAGTGCTCAAATGAGGAATTGAACTGCCAGTTTTTACCCCATTTGCAGGTGACAGTAAATTTGGCGTTTTAACAGAAGGGGAAGTCAAATGATCTTGTTGTAACTTTGGCGGAGGAAATCTAGGTGGTGCCGAGGACATTGGAGGAGGAGGAATTGGACCTTTCTCAGGCTGAGGTGATGATATCTCAGAATTTGAAGAACCGATAGTAACAGAGTATCCAAGGGAAGTTTGTGGAGGATTAGCCATAGAAATTAGAAGGATCCTTTACTGAACAATGATTATTCTCAATACCTGGGAATGAGTAACAGAATTCAAAGAAAACAATAAATAATCAAACCCCAATCCTGTTTTAATAGAGGATACACCTAGAGGGAATTTGATTCTCCAGAGGTTTTCAAAGAACCAATGACACGAAATCAATCTAGGTATTACATCAAACAACCCACAAAATCCCAAACCCTAGCTATTAAAAATGGATTTTGATTCAAACCCAGTTCAAGAAATGACCATCAAAATCAAGAAACGCCAAAGAGCACCAAACATATCACCTTCCAAAATTAAATTCAGTTTCACTCCGACAAACTAACGGGCTTTGATAAAATCTCACCTGGCTCTCTATTTCAAAAAAATTGTAACTTTCGTGAAATCCCTTCTCCCACAATTAATTCTCTTTGGAAAAAAAAAAAAAGAATCAGATTAGTTTATCCCTGAAGATCCACGATTGAAATGAATAAGAAACGAAAATTGGATTAAAGTGGGAAATCACAAACCTGAGAGAAATAGGGAATTGAGAGAAAGGTGATCTTTTTCAAATCAAAGACCCGGAATGTATATCATGAATTTGAGAATTCGAGCTTTCGTGTTCTGGCCTTTATGTGATGACATCACGCGAGCTTTTTCCTCTTGCCCTCAACGGTGTTATGTGTGCGTCCGTGTTTCAAGTGGCCATTGGTCCAAACACTACCGTTGTCACTTCTGAGTTTTCACTGCCTTTGCTGTGCTGGCAGCACCTCTCGTTTTGATTGGTTCTGGATCGACTTGCCAACAAAAAAAAGGTCTGACGTGGATTACTGAACAATGCCACGTGAGCTCTCAACAGATTCATTAGTCGATACATTGAATGGTCGATTGCGAAAGAAAATGATCCATAATCGTTTCTGAACGGCAAATCTTGTAACTTTAAAATTACATGATTGTATAAATTCAATGTACATAATACATCTTGCACCCAAAATTTATTTTCAAATTCAATCTTATTAATAACTAGGAAATAAATCTGCACTTCGTGCAGTATTGAACAAAAAATAGTATTATCTTCCTTTTTTTTCTTTTTACTTGATGAAATTAATAAAAAAATATAAATTAAATTTTTTAAAGATGGAATAACCTTATAAAACTAATAATATTTGTGAAAGTTAATTATTTTTTTATTAACTCTAAAATTATTTATTAATATGTATAGTTTGAGCGTATAAATCTCATATCTTTTATAGTTATTGATAAGTTATAAATTAAATTTTATAATTGAAAATCCTTAATACGTTGAATTATATATATTTCTAATTTTGTCCTCCACAGTAATAATATATTACTACAATTAAATAATAAGTATTTACAAAATATAGTATAAACATTCAAATATTTAAAAACAAATAACACATATAAATGAAAAGAAAAAACAAAAAACAAAAAAATCATCTTCACTTAAGGGCTTCAATTAACCTCCAATCGTTTTTTAATATTCATATATTATATAAATAACCCTCACTCAATATATACCTATATCTTGTCACTAAAATTTTTCTGATTATTGCATTCATTAGATTTTCTTATGAAAAAGAAAAATGTAACATTAAGTGTAAAACAATTGGAAAAAAAAATTAGAGAAAGTAATGGAAGAAGGAATTTTTTATACAATCTTTTCATTGGTAAAACATCATATCCACATTAATTAATTATCTATTCTTCTTGGCATTAACAAACTCCCATATCCTATAATTTTAATTATCTCTATCATTGTTCAACTCTTAAGAAAAAAGTACTTTATAAAACACACAATACTAAAAATTCAAATAAATTAGATAATAAAACACACAAAAATCTTTCTAAAAATGATATTGGTTAAATAATAAAAAAATCAAACATAATAAATCTTAAATACTTAATGTTTATAGAATTTGATGAAGCCAAAAGATTGCATAATTAAATATGAGATTATAATATTAAAATTATGTAACATTTTAGCTTCTTTGCTGTCGAGGGATTATGAAAGGACCTTCATTCTTATATTAATTATTTGATTCAAATAAATTAAACAATGAAGTACAAGAATCTTTCTAAAGCGGATGTTGGTTAAATAATAAAAAAATTTCCAAACATAATCTTAAATACTTAGTATTTAGAGAGTTTGAAGGAACCAAAAAATTACATAATTAAATATAAAATTATGGCATTAAAATTATGCAAGCTTTTGGTATTAAAATTATACAACTTTTTAGCTTCTTCATTATTGAGAAAAGATGAAAGAACCTTCTTTTTATATTAATTATTTGATTAATTGATGTATTTTAAGTCACAAAAATTTAATTTTGACATAATAAAGGAAATGATTATTTCAAGGTTTATAATTAATTATTATTAATGGTTATATATTATTGAATTTTATTTCTCAACCAATTCTTTTGTAATTAGTTTCCATTTATTTTCTATTTTAATCTTTTATAATGTAATTATTTTTTAATTTAAGCCAAATTTTTAGATAAAAAAGAATATAAAAACATGAAGAATGGTGATACCACATAAGCTTCTTTAGCCCTAGCTTATATATTTATACACCCACCCTTTTTTTGTTTTCAAAAAATAACAAATCTAACCTCTCTCTCTCTCTCTCTCTCTCTCCCTCTCTCTCTCTATATATATATATATATGATGGAACATGATCAATTAAAGATCAATGTTGACTTTGGTTAATTTGAGCTTGTAAGAGAGGTTTAGATAAAAGAGGGGAAAAATAACAGTAAAACCTTAATTAATAAATTAAAAATGTTGATTGCACAGTAAAATTCTTCATTCTCGACTTAGGCTATAGAACTAAAATAATAATTTCGAAAAATGTATAAGATAATATTTTTTAAATTTTTAATGCCAGTGAAAATATAAATTAAAAACTAATCAAATACAAAATTAATAATGAATAAATCTAAAATTTATAAATAGATACTATTGACTTAGAAAACATCTTTTGTAGACAAGTATGTGTATGTACTAGCAAAACTCTTCTTAAATTTTTTTTTCTAAATTACTAATTATTCATTTATCAATGAATTAATAAATTATTTATTTATCAATAAATAACTTTGCTAAAATAATATTTTTCTTAGACCCACCAATATTATTTTAGAGAGGTTTTACTTTAATTTGATTATGTTCTCAGTACAACAATTGAACATACATACATACATATGTATGTATACGGTATTAAGGTAACTTATATTTAAATTATAATTAGTTTACTACTCAATTGAAATTTTGAAACTCATTAAACTTATATTTAAATTACACAATAACTCCTCCTCTCATTCAAACTTTGCCTCTATGTGAAATATAAAACTGAAATTCAGCAAGTAAGAATTTTGCCCAACTTTTAAGGAAGAAAAAAAAAAGATTATTCTTCAACCAAACCCCAAGAAATAATAAATATAAGAAGCTGTCTTATGAAGAAAATGCAATGCTATGATAATTCTTATGTATGTACGTGTGTGTGCGCGTGCATGTATCTATATATGTGTATATACACTCATATAAAATACAAACTTTGCATTTGGGGAAAAAAATAAGTCACGTGAGCTTATTTTTTCAATTATCGAAAAATAAAAGATCATTCAACTTGTATGGCGTCAATACAATTGAATTACCTATTGATGGATTGTATAATTTTATCAAATAATTTACTTTTATATTAAAAAAATTAAATTAGAAAAATAAATGAATAAAAAATAAATATTTAATTTATCAATTAGTAGTTTCAGAATATACATAGAAAGAGAGAGAAATGAGAGGTTAGGAATAAGAGAGGATGATTTTGTAATTTTCATGAAAAATGGGTGTAAAGAGTACTAATTTGGGTTTAAATAACCTAATTTATTGTTTTATTGAGAAATCAAAGTGTATTTTTTTAAATGCCCTTTAAGATTTTTTTTTTTTTTTGGGAGGATTTTAAAGGGGTGAGATTATGCTGGCAGCATCACCCAAAAGGGGAGTACTTCAGAGCATCATAGCTGATCTTCGCTAAGCTAGGCTGAGGAAGCTCAACACTTTAATGGGCTTCAGAAAGAAACAAACACTCGGAGCCCGAAAGCAAATTAGCTTGCAAAGGTGCGCCACCTGATCAAGCAGCACATTCAAATTCCAAATTCACCCAAGAAGGGAAAAAATTCTCACCCCAACTGAATCTAATCCAATGCCTCTTTCCGTTATCCTGATAATTATTTTCTCCTCGAGTTAATGGGATCAGGACAACCCAGTCCGGGTTCCGAGCAATTAATAAAACGACGTCACTTTATCAGTAATAGTCAAATAATGACGACCCATTTCATTTTGATGAAATGATTATTATAGAATATTTGATCTTTATCGTGTGCTCTCACTTACATGTATATATGTATACGAGTCAGTGCGTGCAAGAAAGGTATCCTGTAATCTCTCCGCACAGTGACTGACGCAGCACCAGTTGCCACAGCACCCAAAAATTTAAATTATCATCAGTTTTAACCCTGGATCTCCTGCTTTCACTAACTCCTCGCTCTCACGCTCATCCATGGATCAAGAGCCTCCAAACGGCGATTTGACTCACCACGTCTCTAAAAAACCCAAACTCAGCCGCTGCATATCAGAACCCGAAATCCGCGACGAGTTTTCTCACCACCAACACGGTGTTGCCCGCATCAACAACGGGAGCTTCGGGAGCTGTCCTAAGTCCGTACTCGCCGACCAGCACACGTGGCAGCTCAAATTCCTCCGACAGCCCGACGATTTCTACTTCAACGCTCTCCGCAAGGGGATTCTGGAGTCACGTGCCGCCATCAAGGACCTCATCAACGCCGATGACGTCGACGAAATCTCACTCGTCGACAACGCAACCACTGCTGCCGCCATTGTCCTCCAGCAAATTGGCCGCGGTTTCACTGAAGGGAGGTTCCACAGAAGCGATACCGTTTTGATGTTTCACTGCGCGTTCCAAGCCGTTAAAAAATCTATCCAAGCTTACGTCACCCGCGCAGGTGGGGCTGTTGTTGAGGTTCAGTTACCGTTTCCGTTAGCCTCGGAGGAAGAAATTATCAACGAGTTTAAAAAGGGGATTGAAAAGGGTAAAGAAGGTGGAAAAAGGATACGTTTAGCAATTATCGATCACATTACATCAATGCCATCTGTGGTGATTCCCGTTCATAAATTGGTTAAAATTTGTAGAGACGAAGGTGTGGACCAGGTCTTTGTAGACGCGGCACATGCTATAGGTAGTGTTAAAATTGATGTGAAAGAAATTGGAGCCGATTTCTATGTTAGTAATTTGTACAAGTGGTTCTTTTGCCCACCATCTGTAGCCTTCTTGTATTGCAGAAAATCGATTTTATCCTCTGATATGCATCACCCGGTGGTTTCACATGAGTTTGGTAATGGATTGCCAATAGAGAGCGCGTGGATTGGGACTAGAGACTACAGTGCACAACTTGTGATACCTTCTGCTGTGAAGTTTGTCAGCAGGTTTGAGGGTGGAATTGATGGGATTATGCAGAGGAACCATGAGCAAGCACTGAAGATGGCGAGAATGTTAGCCGAGTCTTGGGGAACAAGTCTTGGGTCTCCGCCTGAAATATGTGCGGCAATGGTTATGGTTGGGTTGCCATCGAGGTTGAGGGTTATGAGTGAGGGTGATGCCTTGAGGTTGAGGGGGCATTTGAGGGTGCGCTTTGGAGTCGAGGTTCCTATTTATTATCAGGCGCCAAAGGATGATGGTGAGGCTGGAGCTAGGGATAAGGATGGGATTATAACAGGATATGCAAGGATTTCTCACCAGGTTTATAATTCAATGGAGGATTATGAGAAGTTTAGGGATGCAGTTATTCTTCTTGTTGAGGAGGGGCAGGTTTGCCAAATGCTTTTGACAGAGTGAAAATGGGGAGGTTTGTTTTTGTCCATCCTTGGAGTTTCTTGTAAAATGCATCCCTAAGGACAACACAGTATTATGTTATGAACTTCACTTTCTTGGAGTTGCCTGCAAAATGTGTCCAGAAGGACAATATGTTGTTATCTTTGTTATTGAATCATTTAAACTTGCTCTTTGTCTAGATTTAAGATGATCTCTTTCTGAAAATTACTTCCTAAGTTCATTGATTGCAATTAACATCTCTTGGCAACTTGGTATTAGGGAGTAATCAAGAAATGATGACTTTTCT
Organism: Aegle marmelos; assembly: GCA_030449875.1. Taxonomy (NCBI): domain Eukaryota; kingdom Viridiplantae; phylum Streptophyta; class Magnoliopsida; order Sapindales; family Rutaceae; genus Aegle; species Aegle marmelos. The sequence continues at coordinate 3,962,576 of JASUUL010000115.1, forward strand.
GGTGCTAATTTTATCTGTGTTGCTACGTTTCTGTCCTTGCTTTAAATATTTCTATATGCACGTTCTAATAATATGTGGAGACAGTGGTATCTATGAGTCATTTTGCTCTCATAGATGTTTTGCTGCCCTAGATCTTTATTTAATCACAGTTATTATTATTTATTACATTCCTGCTGACACATGCAATGGCTTAATGAGTGACTAATTTCCAAATCATCATGATGCTTTGATTTTTACATTACCATGTCCTTTGCTGCAGCTCATTAACTCAGTTCTTTTGTATACTGTTTTCTTCAATGCAGAGTTGTAACAATCACTGCATCCCTAAATGACCTTTCACATTGACTTATAAGTGTAATTGAGTTTACTCCCCTTATTTTTGTGTTGATTCCATAAAGATTTTTTTAACTTCATAGAAAGTTATTAGAAGTTGTTTAGGAATTCCGGTCAATAAATGTCGGATGATTGGTAATGCGAATAGAATAATACTGCACCCACTATTAGTATTCCAACCTTATCCATCATTAGTGAGATGACATTCATCTTTTTGACAGTGGGATGAACTAATGAGAAATATCACAAGCGGATGAATGCCACCTTAGTACTTGGGGTGTAAAATGTTGGGATACTATTTGAGAAGTGTAGTATTACTCATTATGTATAACTGGGTAGAAAATGCCAGTTAAAGAATTTTGATCATCAGTAAGTAGGATAACATCTTTAGCGGCTAGGTTTTCTCAAAGGATGCAGAACAAGTCAGTAAGATGAATATTGTTTCATGAGAAGAGTGGACATTGATTCATAGAAATAGTTAAGAACCAGTTATTTTTCATTAGTATCCACCATTGGCCAGGAACATTTCTCTACTTCCCCTGGGGACCCAACATCATGTGTGGTGAAACCTCATATTTTGTTTTGGAGGATGATTCTGAGTAATATGATGAGCTTATTTGTGTCTCTGTGGATTTATGAGCACTTCCAAGATGTAATTGGTTGATTGTGCTGCTACTTGTTTTAAAGTGCGTTTAATTATCAAATTGTATTATGTGTTTATTCAGTATACTTGATTCAATAGTATCTTTCCTTATTCTCTTTCTTTTTTGGCAGTTAGATGTAAACAGCTGGGAAGAATTCAATGCAATAAACTCATTGTTCACTGGTTCTTGCGCCTTGCGGCAGTTGGTGAATCACAAAACTATGGACTCCACTTCAGTACAGTTGGTAAAACTGAGATATATGCTTGGCCCTAACTTTGAAGCTACCCCAGAAATTGTCGTACACTGACCTAACTTCCTAGATGTTTGATCCTTGTTATCTCTGCCCTTGTATTCACAACAATAATGTACGAAAGCTGGCATTCTTTAGTAATTCAGCTGCCTTTTCATGAGTTTTATTTTGTTTCTTCATTTGACAGTGATGGCAATCTTATTGTGTATTTGCATGGTTAAATTAGATGATGAGTGAACCTCCATATCATGATCCGAATACCACCCTCGAACGTAAAACAGAATAGAATGTAAGCTTGAATAAAAAATAGTATCTCCCAACCAGTTGTTTCATATAAAGAGAAAACATAAAAATGTCAGGAGAATTATAGTTTAAATAACATTTGCTAAGCTGTAAATCACCATCTTCCCTGTGGAAGCTCATATTCATATTTCCAAAACAAAACAACGTTCGTCTCAAGTTTCGGCTGAACTATCAAAGCAGTAATGCCAAAAACGAACTGTTGTCAAGAAGGAGCCGTCGTGCAGTTACTATTTATATCTTTGCCGAAAATATTTGCCAGAATCATATCCACATCTTCTAAACCAACGCCAATGCAAAGAGAATTGATTGAAGGTTTAGCATAGCCCTGTATTCTTAGAGCTGAATCTCCATCGTGCCTGTTCGAAACCCTGAGGTTTGGACCATCCTTGCACTTGCCCATGCATTTGCACATTGACACATCACATTCAGCACCAGCCTTCCTCTCAAATTCTTCTAACAGAGCCCCAGCTCCTAATTTCTTACACTTGCCACCCATGCAAACCTCAATTCTCGTAGTTCTTGCTGTGATTGTCCCATCTACAATGCCGTAGCTTTGATCGTTACTCCAGCCATTTAAATTTCTGCATTTGCCCACACTTCTAAAGTGTGAATCCTCCAACTTGTCTTGCCGAATCAATGAAGTAGCAGGTTTTTCTAAAGTCGGTACTATTATCTCCTTTCGTACTTCAATGTTTTTTGATAGTTTCAAAATGTTGCTTCTCAAGGAGATCATATCAATTACCTCCCCATTATCACTGTCCCTGGACTCAGAGGATGAACTTGATGATGAGCTCGATGATGACCCAGATTTGCGACTACCCTTTCTCTGCTTCATTGCGGTTTTAATCTGTGCTTTCTTCTCTTTCATCACGCTCTTCATATTTTTCTGCTCTGATCTTAACTGCAATAGCTGTGCTTGTAGCACTTCTACTGCTTCCTGCATCAAAAGATACATGAGATTATTTACTCACCTATTTTATTTTTATATAGCTTATTTCGAAAATATGAAAATAAAGAAACCAAATTGAAGAAACATCAAGAAGGAAATAGGTTCATTCTCTTACTGAAATCTTTTCTTCATTCATCAAAACACTTGCATCCTCCTTGCCGGAAGCATCAAGAGAGAGCAAGGACAAGTCACTGGACAATCTTTTGATAAGCTTTAATTTCTTCCTCACTATTTTAATCTCTGAAATCTTTTCCTTTTCATTCTTCTTGGTTTCTTTCCTTGGTGATGCATAATACTGCTCATGTCCGCAGTCCGAAAACCAAGTACTCAATCGTCTGAAAGAATTTGTAGTTCGCTCTGAAACTCTGAAATCTCCGAAACCCAGATGGTACGTAATCGGAAACCGTTCACCGGTGTCGGAAGGTAAGCGTGGAAGAAAGCGTTGAGCAATGGTGGCGGTTTCCATCGCTGGGATTCAGAGGCTTTACAGACATGAAAAGTGTTTTAGGAAGATGAAATACTTAGAAATGTAGTTTTTGCCCAACAGAAATTTGAATGAGAATGAAAGAGTGCAGTTGGAATCACAAATAAGAGACGCGTGGCGAAGATATATTGGTCAATAAGGTGCTAACGCTGACGTGGGATGCTGAGGTTGCTTCACGCCTGCCCGCTTGTGGCGGTTTTGCTTCGCCACGCTTCCCATGCGACTTCTTGTGCGTTTTTTTAGCATTTTCATTTAAAACCAACGGTGCGATGCTGATCCTTAGTTACAGACAGTATGGATGGAGCCAACTGGAGCTGCCAGCTGGCAGCCTGCTTTATTCCAACAGCCAAATAGATTTAAGATTTAAACTGGAAATAAATAAACAAGATTAAAAAATTTTGAAATATAATTATTTCATCACCGTCATAAAATTTTTATTCCTAATTGTCAATTTTGGAGGGCACCCTTTCTTCTCTTATCATGATAGGTAAAATTAACCAAATACCAAATAATTTGAGAATTTTTATTAATTTATAATTTATACGATCACAATTAGCATATCCTATTTAGTTTAGCTTATTTGTAGTTATAATTGTGAAAGAATATGTTTAATTTAGAATGAGATGGAGTGAGATGAATGATTAAAAAAAGGTAACAATATCAATTTCTTTTTTGTTAAAAATAAAAATGATAATAAGGATAAACACTGTGATTCAAAATTTGAGATTTAAAATAATCAAATTTACACTAAATTAATATTTTCAATAAGCTATTGAGAACCGAGGCTGTTGAGATAAATTGATTAGAAAAATAAAAAATAAAAAAATACATCGTGAATTATTAGACCGTATAAATTTATAGTATTAATTAATTATTTTCTATTTTTTACTCTTAAATCATATGATTTACAGTTAATTATGCCTTTCATCTGTTTATTTTTTTTTCTGTTTAAATAGCATCGCTATAGAGGGTATGCACCACAAAGGAGGGTACTACTGTCATTTCATCACATTAGTGGCCCAAAAATTGAACATAATCGGGTACAAGTCCTGAGTTAAAAGCTGAGCTTTCGATAGTCTTTCTCACCTCATTTCGATCTAAATCCTCGAAATTTCAGACATACTGAATTGCATTGGGCTAATTCTGTGATGGCGGAGGAATCATCGCGTCCGATAAGGTTGATGAATTTCATATCGGCGGAACAGGTACTACAAATTCCTAAACATTAATTACCTCTTCCTAAACCCTAACTTAAAAATAAAAAAAAAAACAGTTGATGTATTTGTTGTGACAGTTGGATGAAGCTAAAAGAACAAGGGGCGAACGAGTTGATGATGGCACTGCTCAGAGAGATAGGCCTCTCTTTGAGGTTTGTACCTTTTTTTAATTATTATTTAATAGTGCTAACGCGCCTCTTTCGATTTTGTTTTTGGGGCCGATTAAAAATATTGTTGAGCTCTATGGAGTTGCTGATAGTGTGGCATTATCATCTCATTGATTTTATTTAGGAGAGTGATATTTCCTTTTCTTCCATGTAGATACTGAAGGAGAATAAAGACAAGAAGGATGCAGAATTTAATGAACGCTTCAAGCACAGTAAGTGCTAGCCTCTAATGGTTGAATAAACATCAGTGAAGTTCCTAAATCCGAATGGGTTCTTATTCCATGATTTGATCAGTTCAGCTTTGTCACTGGAAAGTGAATATTGATTTCTTCACTTTTCAATGTTGTCGAACGTTAACATGCTCAAAAGAATGCAAGAATAATCACTCTTTTTTATTTTGTTGCAGGACCACCCAAAGCACTGGACGAAGATGAGACTGAGTTTCTTGAAAAATGGGAAACGGTGAGACCATGTTTTAAGAATCTACAAAGTACTAGTAGAAGTGCCACCCCCCCCCCCTTCCCCATGGGTCCCAAAAAAATATATCTATTAAGAAACTTTGTTGTTGATCAACGTGTATGCTGCCTATCACATTTTTGTTAAGAGTTTGGACTGTGATGATTATTTAGTTTCTCTTCCCCATAAAGTTTTATCCGCTTGTGATCCTCATGGGGATATATTATCAATGTCACTGTTACTTATTGACTTACATTCCAATTCAGTCACGCTTCTTTCAAGTTTCCTTTATCAATTAGTATATTCTTCTTGTAGTCTAGGAGAGACTATGAACGTCAAGTGGCTGATGAAGACGCCCAACAGCTTCGTAGTTTCCAGGTAATTTTCTATCGAATTTTGATTTGTAGAGTTGCTTTAAGGTTTAGGTCCTAGAAAACGGATGCCTTGTCCTTTGTTTTGCGTTATAATAATATAAGTATTGCTGACAACTCCCCTGTATGTTTACATATATATACTTATTAAATATGCAGCATTTTAGGGTTGGATATGTGTTAAACCAATGAATATAAGCTTACCTAGGCTGTCAAACTAGTTATGGTCTTCAGTTGTGTATGAATGCTTGTCGTAATGATTTTGATGGCCACATGCAGCTGCACAATGATTTCCATAACTTTTTCTACCCTTCCTTGTCTTAGACGGTATTTCTTTGGTTCCTTCTTTCAGGCAGCAGTGGCAGCACAATCTACTATCGTACATGAATTGAAGGAAACACCTCCTCTCCCCGAAGTCCAGGTTGGTACTTAAAAGTTTGTTTTAATTGCATTAGTGACGAGCTCACTTTCCGGGAACAGCAAATATTGATAACTCATGGTGAACTTAGCCTCTTAAAGAACTTGGTGGATCCTTATTATCGCAGGGATGACTTGATCTATACTGTATAATTGAGGGTTTCATACCATTATGTTTGCCTTTAAGTTCTAAAGGCATCTTATTTCTGCTTTCAGGAACAGAAAACAGCTGGGAAAAAGAATCCACCAACTCGTCCATTAGGCATGATTATAAAAGTTAAGCCACAAGCAAAGAAAGCAAGGATAGATAAGGGAAGTGTTAAAGAACCTGCAGACATTGCAAAAGCCCCTGATGTTGATTCAGAAAAATCACCAGATGTAGTGAGAACATCGAATGGCGATACTCACAAACCCAATGATGTAACAAAGACAGGCCTGGTTTCATACAGTGATGAAAGTGACAGTGATGATGAATAATAATTTTTTGTTTCTAACATGAGAACAGATGCAACTTTTGGATTTGGTTTCTCAAATTGCATATGGTTGGAGGTTCACGTTCCATGCTTAAACCTGGAGCAAATTGAGGGCTGCACACCTAATGTGAATTATGAACCGAGAATGGAAGGGCATTATTTACAGCTGCTGGAGTGCAAACTCCGGATACGGGTTTAGGAATAACCAACAAACATCCATACGATGTGACTAATGGAATTGGGTTTTCTCGTGCTGTGTAATTTCCCTTCCAATCGTAACAGTGTAGAAGGGTAAAGGCTGAAGAAACTTATTACACGCGATGCTGGTGCCTGGTGTGCCAGAATCAAATTCGGCAGATTGCATTTCCTGCGGGCTTAACTGCTAACTGATAATTCATAGACCAAGGTGCTGTGGCTTGCACAATCTGGTTATTCAATGATGCTTTAAAACGTTTCAAGTGTCTGATGTACTTAAGAGACTATCGCATTAGATAAAGTTAAGAGACATTAATTTGGCAATCCACTTTCAATTAGGGGTGGATATTTGGTTTGGTTCAGTTCAAACCAACCCCAAATGAATCGTCTTATGGCAGTTTGGTTCAGTTCGGTTCAGGCAGCAAATACCAAATTGTTTAGAAATTTCTTAACCAATTGGTTCTTGCTTGGTTTAGTTTATTACCAAACCAAGCCGCCGAACCAAACGATTCACCAAAAAAATTAAAAATAGAATTTCTGAAAATAAAAATTTAAAAATTAAAAGTCATAGCCTAAACTAGATCAATATAAAAGGTCTAAGTCCTAACTTGGTTGAAATATTGATATTAACATAAAGTTACTTACAGTTTTCTCTTTTTTTGGGTACAGCAATAAATTTTAACTAATTATTTCAAGAAAATAAGTTTACTAATAACTTTGAAAATGTATGTTTTGTAAAATTTAAATTTAAGTTTATTTTAATCAGATCGATCTTTTTTTTTTTTTTGGTTTAACTTTCATTTATGTGGTTCAAAATAATGAATTTTTAGGTAATGATGCCAATTTTTTTTATCTATTAAGTAAGATATATGATTATTAATGTGATATTATTATTATACACTTTATTTTATTTTATTTAATTGTTATTGTTTGGCTAACAGTTTTGAGAGACAATGAAGATATTGTGGATATGAAAATCAAAAGATCAAGAAGTGGTGCTTGGGAGAGTGCTCAGTGGTAATGGAACTTTAAAGTGAATTTCTGTAGTAATTTATAATAGATTTATGGATTATTATTGGACGTTATTATATTTTTTATTGTTTGTGGATTTAAGAACAAGATTATTATTCTAATAATAGTATCCTATTATTATGTCTTTTTTTTTTGTAAAATATATAAGATAAAAGCAAATCAAATCATACCAAACCATAAAATCAAACCAAATTAATTTGATTCGATTCTAATATTTGATTCACAAAATCATGAATCGAATCAAACCAAATAGTGCCCACCAACATTTCAACAATCAACAACATGCGTGAATCCTTATATATGACTGAATAGGCTGGCAAGATACGGATGAGCTGTTGAGATAAGTTCGTTGGGGGAATTGTTTAGACTTTATTTCGTGTAGAAGCGTGTAAGAAGTCAGGCTCCGCAGCAGCTTTTTATTATTTATATGTATCTGCTTGAAAGGAGAGTGGTGTTGGAAAAATTATCTCAATATTTTGATTGCAATAAAGAAGAATTCCCCTCGAAGTGGGAAAGTTAGTCTAAACTTTCTTCCGTTTTTCTTCCAATTCTTATCATACTCAACCAGACAAAAGTCGCTAGCTATGTAGCATATTATCCATATTTAATTTGCTATTGGGATTTAGGCAAATTCTACTATTTCTCATACGGGAGCTCTACTCGTATATTCCTTTTTCAGTACTTTTTCTCAGCCACTGAGAATTAATGTCATGAAAAAGATATTTAACGAGGGAAAGATTAAGTTTTGAGAGGAGACTTTAAATAATTAAATATCCTATTTAGGGCCACTTCTGTTACGGTGGCGTCCCACTGTTCTTTACACGTTCAAGAAATGCCGATAACCTGAACTGAAGAAAAGTAAACAATCGATTAATCATCTATTTCAGGTTTCTTGCCTTCCGAATTTTTAAACCATCGAGAGCAAAACAGAGTGGCCTGGAGGGTTGAGAAACAACTTCCGATTGATTGCAATGCTCTGACTCTGAAAGCCATCCCTCATCGACCAGGAAAGATGTAGAACTCTTCTTAAAATATTATTATTTTTTCGCCGGCAAGTGAAGTCTCTCTAGCGACAGAAATATGGAATAGATTTTCCATCCTTCCCAGGCCCTTCCACACGAGATAGGACTTGACTTTGCAACCATAAGTAAGCAATGATAGGGAGAGAGGAAGAAATATGAATTAATTTAACGAATTTTCTTCTGTTTCCGCAGAGTTGGTCGTGGACTTCAATTCCCTGCCTGCCAGGGCAAAGGATTCAGATGGCGGGCCATTAAAACGTATTTGGTCGCTCATCGGGTACCAATTTTTCCAACAAAATGAAGTTTTTGGCTTCCTAACCAAAGATTATCCTCAAATCAGTCTTTGACCGTTTCTTTGAAAAGCTCGATCCAAGCGAAACTTGCCCTTTGAGTCGTCATTAGTGACGTTCGATCTCCAAAAACCCCTGATCCTAGAAATGACCACATCGATATTAAATCTCTCCGGGAGGAAGAGATTTTAGAATACTTTTGTCCCATATCACTTAATCTATACGATATGTATATATTTATTTAAAAAAATTTTCATATACTTAATTGTTATATTTCATTTTTATATATATACATGTTATACATACATTAAGTAAACATAGTATAATAAAAATATTCTAGAATATCACTTATGATAAATAATTATTTAGTTTTAATATTTTAAGTTAAGTATCTGTATAGTCCTAATGTATAAAAAATATATTATAATTTTACATTTATTTTTTATTTTACAATAATACATTTATAATGATATTCTTAGAGATATTAATGAAAAGAAAAAAATACAAATTTATCAAATTAGTCTTAAAAGTAAAATAAATTAGTTGTTATTACTTTATTTTTATGATTAATTTAGTAGATTAGTTTTTAACAGACATTATTTGTAAGACCATTGCAAGAACATTAAAAATTTCCATCAATTAGTTGTTATTAATTTATTTATAAATGACAATTAACAAAATTATTGTAACAGTATGAAAAATATCATTTATTTTTTACTAATATTTATTTCTTAATTTACTAATAAGTAATTGTTGGTCAATCTGTTAATTAAATTTTTTTATAGATTAAAATCTTAAAATTATTGTTGCAATATAAAGCAAATAAAAAGTAAGTGTAAAAATATAACATATTTAATAATAAAATTATCTTGAGATTTTTTTTATATATATAAAATTTAAATAATTATTTAAATCAAAATATAGAGATTAAACAAAAGATAATCTCAAAGCCTCACCCTCTATCTTTATAGGAAATTGTTGAGAAGTGAAATTGTGTTCCACGGATGCATTGCTCAACACTTCCTCTTAAACAATCCTCAAAAAACTCAAAATTTCTTGCAACCAACATTTACCATATCAAATAAGTAATTTTCTCTTCTCTTTGCTCATTTATCACTATTAATATTTTTTAAACAACAGTACTGTGCATTCTGCCACTATTCCGAAATTAGATTTCCGCAGAAATTTAAAATTTGACCAAAAAAGGAAAGGAGAAAAAGAAGAAGAAGAAGGAAGATTTAGCCCAAAAAGTCTCATGAAGTTGAAGCACTAGAGTGAAGTGCCACTAAGGAGGCATAAAATCCATCAGGAATATTAATCAACTTCTCATGCTTTCCTTTCTCTACTATAACTCCATTTTTTACCACTGCAATCATGTCTGCATTCTTGATTGTGGATAAACGATGGGCCACCACAATTGTAGTTCTGTTCTTCATTGCACGATCTAATGCATCTTGAACCACCCGTTCAGATTCAGCATCAAGCGCACTGGTAGCTTCATCTAAGAGTAATATCTTAGGCTCTTTAACTATAGCTCGTGCAATGGCAACCCGTTGCTTTTGACCACCAGACAATTGGAGTCCTCGCTCTCCAACCATGGTATCATAGCCCTATATTAATTTCAATTCAAAAGAGTAGCATAAGCATGTATGATATTGTTGAGTTATGCAATTCTATACAATACTTATTTTATATTTATATTGATTCGCTCATAGTAGCAGCTGGCTCGTTCTAACCTGATGTAAGCTGCAGATGAACTTGTGGGCATTCGCCATCTCTGATGCAGCTTGAATTTCTGCTTCAGTTGCATCCCCTCCCTTTCCATATGAGATGTTGGCGCGGATTGTGTCGTTGAATAAAACTGGCTCTTGGCTCACTAGACCCATCTGCTGCCTCAACCATCTCAGTTGAAGCTTTTGAATTTCAACTCCATCAAGTGTAATTTGCCCTGCATCTGGATCATAGAATCTTTGCAACAACGAGATTACTGTTGATTTCCCACTCCCACTTTCTCCAACCAGAGCAACAGTCTGAAAGAGAGAACAAACATATAATAATGTAATTTAGATTCCAAGAGTGTATAGTTAATTGCTTCAAAGAATGGAACTGAAAATGTAGCTTGGCACTCACCTTGCCCGCACGAATTTTCAAGTTAAGGTCTCGGAAAACCTGGATATCCGGTCTTGATGGATATCTAAAGCTTATATGGTGAAGTTCTATTTCCCCCTTCACATTTTCCAAAATTGTCCCCGACTCATCACTAGGGTCTATTTTTGACTCCCGGTCTATGATTGCAAAAATGGAAGCAGCAGCACTCTTCGCTTTGGTTGAGTTTGAACTAAATGAGCTAGATTGAGAAATCCCTATAGCTGTCATGGTCAGAGAAAAGAAAACCTGCAAACCATACGTAAGACATTGTATCAGCGGAACATTTTAGTGATTATAAAGATCTGCCACTTTGGGAAGTTGGATAGATAGATACAAGCGACGAATGATATGCTTACTTTAAAAACATCTGAGAATGTGGCTTTTCTATGCTCTACGAGCTGAGCACCGGCATAGAAACTAGCTGCATAGAAAGCAAACAGCAAGAAGAAAGAAGTGCCAAATCCTCCTCCACTGATCAACCCTTGCCTAATCCCTGTCTTCATAGGAGCTTCACATTTCTTCTTATAAAGTTGCATTATCTTCTCCTCTGCACAGAAAGAAGCTACTGTTCTTATGCTTCCTACCGCATCATTAGCAACTTGGCTGGCTTCCTCATACTTCATCTGCAGCAATTCAAGACCAAATGATCAAATCAAACCATAAAACTTCACATGTAATCATTACGAAATTTTAGAGCAGCAACTTGGAAATACCTTAACAGCTAGAAAACACTACAACATTTGAGACTCCGAAAATACATACCTTAGCATCTGCACTGAATCCTTTCATGAATTTTACTTGAGTGTATCCAGTGACTCCTATAAGAGGAAGCATGACAAGGACAATAAGGGCCAGCTGCCAACTTGCAGTAAAAGCAATGATCAAGCCCGCAGCTGCTGTTGCAATGTTTTGAACTATCCGAGCCAGTGCATCTCCAACTAAAGCACGAATTGATGCTGCATCTGCTGAAAGCCTTGCACCAATAGCGCCACTTGAGTGTTCAGGCTCATCGAACCAACTAACCTCCATATGAATAACCTTCTCAAAACACATAGACCTTATCCGCTGGATCAACTTGTTTCCAGCCACAGCAAAGAAATATGATTGGGCTGGACTAAACATAAATGACCCAGCGCCAAGGACCACAAATATTATTGCCCAGAACCTGGAGTCCTTTTTCAGTTCATGAGGTGGTTTGAAAAATGTTTCGATTACATTGGAAATTAATAAACCATAAATTGGAAGTATAACGCCATTAGCCATAGCGGCAATGGTCCCAACTAGAATAACCGGAATTTCTGGCTTATTCAGATAGGCAAGGCGCCTAGTTGGCACTTCTGGAGCAACTTCTTCTGTTGGTTGTGAAGGGCCTACCGGTTCTCCCATAGAAGCATCAGCGAACTGTCCTGCAGGTAAACCAAAGGAGACTGAGGACGAGTGGCGGCCGCTATTTCCAATTGATGAACCACGACTTATGGATCGTCGTAGTGACATTCTGTGACTAGAATGTCTAAAGGACTCCACAGAAATTTCTGATTTTCTTTGACCATCTATAGACTGTTCTGACTCTTTGCTTGCTTCCTGTAAGCGTATAAGTTGAGAGTAAGCTCCTTGAGGATCCTCCACCAGTTTAGAATGTGTACCTGATCAATTGATATTTATATGTTGTTAAACATATATAACAACATTAGTTTTAATATGATAAAAATTTTCAGAGTTTGAATATTGGGATTACATGCCATATGATTGAACGCCATGAAAATTTTGTATGTTGGGCGACATTTTTTTATAAAACATTTCTCTTCATGTGTATCATTTAAAATGAGCCTCGCATGTTTTAGATACCTTTTTCAACTATCTTCCCTCGATGAATAACAGCGATCATGTCAGCATTTCTCACAGTGCTCAGACGGTGAGCAACTACAACTGTAGTTCTATTGATCATAATTCTATCCAATGCCTCTTGCACTACCCTCTCTGATTCTGCATCGAGTGCACTAGTAGCTTCATCTAAAAGTAAAATTCGAGGATCTTTTAGAATTGCTCTTGCAATTGCTATTCTTTGCTTCTGTCCACCAGAGAGCTGCGTTCCATGCTCGCCAACCAACGTGTCTATCCCCTATAGCAAAGAGAATCAAAGCATATAAGCAATCATATTTTATAAAAAGATGGATCACAAAAGTGACAAATTAAATGGTGTATAACTCAACCTGAGGTAGTTTATCAATAAACTTGGCAGCATTTGCAAGTTCGGTTGCAACTCTTATTTCTTCAGTAGTTGCATCGTCCTTTCCATATGCAATATTATCCTTAATGCTGCCTGTAAATAACACAGGTTCTTGGCTGACAAGCCCAATTTTCTTCCGGATCCACTGAAGTTGAAATTCTTTTAGGTTGATGCCATCTATAAGAACTGCACCAGCTTGTGGATCATAAAATCTTTCTATCAGACTAATAACTGTTGACTTGCCACTTCCACTTTGCCCAACCAAAGCTGCAGTAGTGCCACTTGAGATTGAAATAGAGAATCCACTAAATATTTGCTCATTTGGCCTCGCAGGATAGGTGAAATAAACATCACGCAACTCTATATCTCCACAAATGTCATCCAATATCTTTCCCTTTGTGTCGTAAGCATCTATCTCTGGCTTCCTGTTGATGGTTTCAAACATCTTAAATGCTGCAGCTTGACCAGCACCAAATGCACTCAAGCATGGAGATGCCTCCCCAAGGGACCTGATGCATTAATATTTGTCATTGCAAGAAGTGATCAGTAAACCAAAACAACTGCAAACAACGTTGGTAGTGATGAAGAGATGGCATTTTTCAGAATTATGGGATGAGAATTAATATCTTGATATTGTATACAGTTTGAAATTGCACTTACATGGAACCAGTCAACACAGCAACCATCACGTTGACCACTTGTCCCCCTGTATATCCTTCCTCTAAAATCAACTTTCCACCATACCAAACAGCCAGAGCATAGCTGCAGAAAACGATCAACATAACCATTCCAAGACCAATTCCTGCAGCAAAGCCTTCTTGGACACCAGATTTGTAAGCAGTGACAAGAAACTTCTTGTAATTACTGACGGCTTGCTTCTCCCCAGTAAATGACGCAACCTGGATCAAAATCAAATACCGGTCATCAAAGCGTTTTGAAAAAGATATTTCAGCATTTGCTGGGATTTTTATCTTGTACAGGCACTGAAACATACTGTTCTAATTGAGCCAATTGTTTGTTCGACTACAGCTGCTGCTTTTGCATAAGCACCTTGTCCGCGGGATGTCATCTTTGATATCAGGACAGCCATGACTCCGCCAGACATTACAAGCAGAGGAATGGAGGTCAGCATGACAAGGGTTAGAAGCCACCCTTTTATAAATGCCATAAGGAAACCTCCTAAAAATGTAGCCATCAGCTGCAGAAATTTCCCCACCTGGCAAATTTAGAAAGAGTTAGTTGTGGGATATCTTGTGCAAGATATGATTAACGAAACTGATGGTGTATTTTCTTAGCCAAATTAAAAGTATCCTACCTTCTCACCCATTGCATCTTGTATAAGAACAGTGTCGCCGGACATTCTGCCAACCACCTCGCCTGTGTTTGTTTCATTATCGAAGAAAGCCACATCTTGTCTCAGTATAGTTTTTAGATACAAACCCCTTATTCTCGCAGCCTGCCTTTCCCCTGTAATCATCCAGCAAGTAACCTCTGCCAAACAAAAACATAGGCTTCTCAGTTCTCATTGACCCTAAAGGTTAACCAATTCTTTTGGAAGTAAAAGCTTGTAATGACTTTTAATTAGTATTATGACGAATACTTACGGAGAAATGATGCAATCCCTGACCCAATACCCAAATAGACAAATTTTAGAGCCACCTTGAAACAAAAAAAAAATGGTCTTATCAGAGGAAAGACAAATTTTCAACCAAACTTAGCTGCCTAACGATAAGTCTTGAAATCATCCCTGTATGCTGAACCCGAAGCAATAGGGGATCACCTTAGAAATTTTATCAACCGTCTCACTGTTATTCTGATTGTCGCCAAAAGTATCAATCAGGTCACCGAATAGTAGTGTCATTAGGGGCATACACAACCCATTCCCTAAAGCACCAATTGAGCCGATGATCATCAGCGCTACATCAGCAGAATCTGCAAATGCGAATAGCTTGTAGAATGGAACAGAGTTAGTTTTCTCAGTTTGTTTGCCCTTCTCTGAATCTTGCTCGTTCCCACTCGGGCTGGAGTCTTTGCCAACTTCTTCTTGGCTTTTTGATGCGGAGGCCTCATTTGAATTCGATTCGCCGTTCAAGCTCTCCAAGGTCATTATGCCGGCCCCAAGATATCACTCCTACAATAAATATCTTATTTGAGCATTTCAAGAGGTCCAGATTTGTTGGCAGCAAAATGATTGATAAAGAAGTGCAGAACTTATTCAGAGAATTTAATTGTACAATAGAGAGCAAAACAAGAGAAAGAGACTAATATTAATAACTAAGTTCTGTATTCCAGAAACTAACACCTCTGAGAAGATCACCAAACAACATACACCGAACAAAAATCAAATAACTTGTCCTATAAACTTCAGCTGCCATCGAAACAATGATCTCAGAAAGAGACAGAGAACCTTTGTTTCTGTTTCGTTCTTGAAATCGGTTAAACTGAACTTCATGGGATCCAAACACATCAGAAAAGATAAAAATAAAAAATAAACCGCGACAAAGATTAAAGAATATAAAAAGCTGTAACCCATCCGAGAAAAACGGAAAAGCAAACGGCCATTGGGAAACATATACCTTAGAAGAGAGGAAAAAGGGTAGTTGCAAAGAGCAGTTTCAGGAAGGGATCTGTGACTGCGAGCAGTTAAAAGTTATGGCTCTTGTTGTGATGCTAAGCGAAGAAGCTGCTCGCAGACATTCATTTATATGCATTCCTATTACTTGAATGGCAAGTATTATGTCTGTGACTCTCAGCAAAAGGACTCACGACAAGTTCCAAATGAAACTGTTTAACAGCTGGTCAAACACTTGTGTTTTCGTTTCGTTCAACTCTCAATTTCCCAAGAAGGCCATATTCATTTTTTTTTTTTTTCCTTCCAAGTGAGCAAGCTGATGAGTGGGTTTAATACAAATATTATTCTTTTTCATTGAAATAATTCATTAAATAAAGAGAATATTTTGAATACCAGCCTTTCAGGTTTATAAGCAGCAGTAGCCCGTTTTTTTTTTTTTTTTATATACATACAAGTTTGGTAGCATTTCATTTTCATTTCTTACCTGATCTAAACAATTGATTTTGTTTTTTACCTTAAAAAAGGTATTTTTTAAAGAGAGAGAGAGAGAGAGAGAGAGAGCATCATTATTAAGCTGAATTAGCTATTTGGTAAATCCGAGTCAGATAAGGCGGCCTGCGCTCTAAGTTACTGCGTAGCAAAAGTCAAGTTAATTTCGATTAAAATATAATTCGGATCAAGCCGTAGGCAGCGCCCCGTATGCTTCCTCGATAAGAAAAGCAAAAGGTAAACAAGAAATGCTTTTTTAATTCTCCAAACGTAACGCTTGAATTCGGTGGGGGATATACGTGACAAAAAAGATATTAATGAAAAAGCGTTCGGTGTGACAAAACTGATCATCCGGATATACCGTGATTCGATAAGTAAGAAACGCTCCGAGTAATACACTAAAATGATATCTGACAATCAATTCCTAATCGTTAGAAGCGACGCCACTTAAACAGGAGACGCGAAAATCTTGCTCTTTTTCTACTGTCTTTTCTTTTGTTTTAAATTCAGATAAACGGGCTTCGTGTGGGGCTCTTATCAACGGACCCATATATATATATAATACATCTTTTAGGTGGCAACCTTACAGCATCTGGTGAGGCATGCCCTTCTATCAGAAATGGGGTGTGGCACGCGCATTATGGAATCTGTAAAGTAGCCTTCCCCACCTTTCCTTTGGATATATATATATAAATTTTTATATTAGTTTATTACTACATGGAACCGGTTGCATCATGTTCCTATAAGAATTGAAAAAGTGAAAAAGCATACGGCAGTGAAAATGATTGTGACGGGATTAGGGTGGAATAATCTATAAGCGAGAGTTCGTTCTTCCTCTTTTCTTCTCTTCGCGGTAAGTCAAAAAATTTTACATAACCATTCATTAAGCTAACATTGAGTCCTTCCCTTCGTCATTATTTCTGAAAAAAAAAAAAATTAAAGAGCTGCTGACCTTTCCTGATCGCCAACTTGTTAAATAACATTCAGTTCAAATGTTTGCAACCTTGGCGACGAAGGAAGGATGCACATAAACTGATTGAAGTCACAGTAACAATAGCCTTTATTTTATATTGTCACCTAAAAGAAGGTTTACGTGTGAGGGTTAATCAGTGAGCAAAAACTCATTACAAAAGCAAAAGTTTAGTTAAAGATAAAGGGCGAGTTGTCTGCTCTTTGATTGGGCAGTGGCCGCTGGTCCAATACCACTTGTACCCCTGAAACGGCGACTCTTTCCGTCTCTGATCTGATAAAATTAGACTAATCTTTTTGTTTTGTTTTGTATTTCCACGTATCTGTTCAATTTGTTATGCAATTTGTGACCTTTGAGAATATCACGGCTTTTCTTTTTCACCCTGGAGCTGAAATTTGACTTCAAACAAAACTATTCATAGACTTGAAAGAAAATTCCAACGCACGGAGAACTCCGAAACTCCATAGTGGACTATTAACCACAAAGAAAGAGAAAATGAATCAAATTTCGACGAGTTAGAAATAGAATTAGTTAAGCTCTCAATAATCAAGGGGCTGCTCGGTAGGGTCGTTGATGTTGGCGATCAGGAAAGGTCAGCAACAATCCCCTAATGTTTGAACCCTGCAAATACATCCATTTGGGGATGTGTCGCTGATGCCGGCGGATCTTGGGCAAATGCGGGTCGGATTTTTATTTGACGTTTCAAACTGATGTTGACAATGGACATTAATAATAATAATAAGGCAAATAGTTACTCGTGCAGCCAATTGTAACATACCTAAGATTCAATTATAGTATTAGATGAATTTTTAATATTGTAGTTGGGTTTGATGTACGTTATAACTGATTGTAATATAACCGGATTCTAATAACAACAACAACAATAATTCATGCAGGAAATTAAATGTTTCTAGTTTATTTGACTTTTTTCATTATCAATAGTTTTTTTAAAATTCTCTCTTTTTTTAAAAAAAAAATCTTGAATGATAAATGAAATGCATAAGGTAAGCATCTTAATTAAGTAGTTGATTTTTTAAAAAATAAGATAAGTGAACTAATTATATTTTTTAATAAATTAATTAACAAATTTCATTATTTAAAATAATTTTGTCAAATAAAAATTTTAAAATGTATAGTATTCCTCAAGCCAAATACGTGCACAAACATAAAGAAACGAATTAGGAAGAGAACAGAACGATACTCAAATAATAGGAAATACGTAGAAAAGCAAGAAAAGAATATCTATATAATTGAAGAATTGTTTTTCATACGAGCACTGTATTCGTGCACGTGTATATATATAGAGTATAATATATATATATATATATTAGGAAATGGACAAGAACGAATATAAATGGTGTGGTCATGCGTTAAAATGAGGGGACGGTGTAGGAATTGTCAACCGCCAAGTGCAATCGCATCATAAACTCGACATTTTTTGGGGAGAAACGCATCCACAATTACTACATTTTGGTTTTTGATTGAGCAGCTAGCGTAGCCATATCTATGTCACATGCGTCCCGTCCTCTGACACCCAATGTGGACAGCTCTGAAACAATTTCGTACGTATTTTCTTCTCCGTTTCAAATTGAGGACATTTTGTCCCGTCCGCCTCTTTTAGATCGAAATAGAATCCCTTTTTTCTGACCTAAGATCTTTTTAATTTTTTTTCTTTATAATAATACCACATAAATAATATTTTTTATTTCTTCACTTCGTAGAAAAACAAAGCGTGCCATGAGCGGGGAGAAGCAATAATAGGTCCATAGTCAAAACTGTATGCAAGAGGTGTCGATTCCATGGGCATGTGGTGTTCAGTTTTAAAGAATCCTGCAGGCTGGTCGCGGTTTTGACAAGTGGCAACACTAATTGCATGGCATGGTAAGGAGGAGGATAAACGACAAAACCGATAAAATTAAAACGAAAATTGTTTGCGCGATGAGCGACCAACAGACAGATCCGACTCTGCTGCAGCCAGGGGTGGGCATTTGTACACCACTTCGACATTTGTGATTTAACTATTGTCAAATTTCATTCGGGACCTTCACACTCATTTTTTTTAACATATATGTACACACAGGCACGCTTACGCATTATCAAAATTTCATTTGGTACTTTACACTCCTTTTTATTTATAATTCTTTGTAAAGATACACTTTTTTTTATTTACATCCACTTGATATTGATCAACATGAAACACTTTTTATCAATAAAATGATTTAAATACCCTTAATTTTGTAATTTAAAAAAATTTAAAACTTTTATTCTTTTTCTTTCACCTTCATTTTCTTAAACAATAATTATAACACGCGGTACATTTTACTTTTATTGATACATGTTTAAAAGCTATGCTTAAGAGAAACAAGTTTCATTTACAAATAAATATAATTATCAATTTTCACATATATTTAATATACCTCATGCCATTATGTCTATAATCAGATTTAGAAAATAAATAGATGGATTGTCTAAATCAAGTTGCAAGCATTTATTAACACTAATATTTAGGAAAAATAAAAGGACAT
Organism: Aegle marmelos; assembly: GCA_030449875.1. Lineage (NCBI taxonomy): Eukaryota > Viridiplantae > Streptophyta > Magnoliopsida > Sapindales > Rutaceae > Aegle > Aegle marmelos. Next base: position 3,982,110 of record JASUUL010000115.1, read on the forward strand.
TGACAAAAATAATGCTAAAATCGAATTCAATTTAGTATCTTTTTAGTCAATTTTTTTTTTGGTGAATGTTTTGTATCTTTACTATTTTTTGTTTACTAAATACCTAAAAGAAACATACCTTTAATTAGTTTTTTTCTTTTAAAAAAAATTATATGAGAGCACTTTATTGGCGTAAATAACTCAATCATTCAAGTAAATAAACAAAGGTAAAATATGTATAACTTACAAGACCAAATGCTGTATAAAATCATTACGCTTATATAAGTATACAAGAGGAAAATGTGCAAAGCAAATATTTCACCATATACAATATGTGAGCATACACTCATGGTGACATATATAGTATATAAGTATTAGAGTAAGTATCAATTGGAACAACTAATAGTATGAGTCTCCATTTTGCTAAATTTGCAATTGCCACTCTACGTTGAGCAAAGGTCACTTGAAAAAAAACAATAGAGGTGAAAGCAAAATATATCATCAAATCTATATTGTAGATGTATGTTGCAAATGCAACCTGTAGCGGAATGAAAAAAAGGATGATTGTATAATAATATACTTGTGAATATTTTTCAAATAAAATGGAGTATAAGGCTCTAGTGAAATTTGACACTAGTTCCAAGAAAACCTAAGGAATTGTCTGTTTCTCCTGCCTGCCGAAAGTAATATATATCACTACTTATTTTTTATTATTTTTATAATAATTAATAAACTCTCAATAATATATTATTATAACATTATTTTTCAGAATAACTTATTAAATACATGAACTAATTACTTTTCTTTCCCATTAAATTTTTTAATGCTAAAATTTTTTGATATTATAAAAATAATATGGGATAAGTAATTTATATTAATTTCAGTTTGGAGCCATAACAAACAAGGCGCGTGTGGTACAACGTCTGCAGCACAGTCGGATCGCCAGCAATATGTACTCACCAAGTAACGTACAGAGCAAGGAAAAAAAATTAATTAATTATTATTGGCTAAAAGTCACAGCCTGCAGGTTTTTCATAGCAAGAATAGTGGACGTGGAATTGTATCTCGTGGATGAAGCCTGCAGCCAATATTTTGATTGTTTTCTTTGATCTCCACGCAACCTCGGAGCTCTTGTTGTTTGTTGCTCGTAGCTCGGGCTCCAAGGCTTTTCATCTACAATATTTTTTTTATTTTAATGTTTAGCAAATTATAAAAGCATAAATTTGATTAATTCCCAGGAGGGCTGGCTGACGATGGAATTTAGACAATAATTAATCAAATCAAGCATTCGAAAGTCGACATACATGGGGACCACGGTAACAGATTTGATAATGCGATCATATCATATTCAACTTTTTCTTCCAAATTTCTATAGGTGCAGGGTGGGGCCACAAACAACCCATTTTCCTCAATCCTGTGCGGTGCGCCTAACTCTTGACCAACAAATATCAAGGTCAAGTGGAGTATATTTTCACACTTTCACTAACCCACCAATGTTTAAATTGATGACCAGAGTGTGACGAGAAGTCGAGCGGTGGGAATCTTGGACTGGGGGCTGGATGGAACTCTATTGAACTTTCTGTAGTTGGTATCGAAAATTCAAAATGCTAAAAATGGGCTGAGATTGGGGCTGGGTTTTTGAGTTTGGACTGGTCCAACAACTTTTATCTATTTTACACAGGCTCATGGCCACCGGTTAGTATAATCCGCGTCGAAACGGTTGCCTTGTTTAAATTTTTATTTTAGAGTTTGTAAGAAGAGAAGAATGCTCAAAATCCTTAGCAAATACGACCTTTTTAAAATTGAAAAAATTACGGTAACCAACTTATATTTTGACTATAAAAAACATTAAAAAAAATTAATTTTAATTGTGGCTTATGACTGACACTTCACTCTCTAATTATATTACTTTATTATTTAATTTTAGCCCTTAAGTTTCAATTTTGAATATTACTTAAGTTAAAATTATAAAATACTTAAAATTTAGAATAATTTTAGAATTATATTAGTAATGTGATGAGCAAGACAGTATGGGATTTTATAGTTGTTACTCTTCCTATCCCACAGATAAAGAAGTGACTTTTTTTTTGTCCCATCTTATTTTAATTGGGGATGTGAAAATATATTCTAATTCCATCTCAAATGGGATGCTATCCAACAAGAAAAATTGTCATCCCTAGCTTGCTGCCTCCCTCTATTTACATCATGAAATTTGGTTTGAAAATCCATGACTGTGAGATTCATAAAACAATTGGTTAATAAAACGATGACGACGACGTTGATGATGGTGATTATAATTATGATGATGATGATAATTATGAAACTTAAGTTAGGTGTAAATTCATTAACCCTTTGAAATTCTCAAATTGTGACACACAAAATCATATGATGATGTTGAGAATTATATCACCATCCATTCTCAAAAACCTTGGCAAATATGACTTTAAAAAAAAAACAAAAAACAAAACTAATGTAAATAGTTACATCACTCCCTATTTTTACATCCTGAAAGTTAGTTTGAAAATCCATGACTATGATATGCACAAAACAATTGGTTAATAAAATGACGACGACAATGATGATAATGTGATCATCATCACACTAACAACAACAATAATCAAACAATAGCAATAAAAAAGAAGAAATGAATGGAAAAAGAAGATTTTAATAAATTTAAGGGAATTTATACTTGTCCGGACATGGTGAAAATTATTGTGAGTTTAAAGAACACATAACAATATTAATTTTAGGTTTGATTAAAATTATTTTGGCATTAGCGAGGGTGTTTAGAATAAAGATTGATTTTATCATTATTATTATTAGTTTTTATAAGCAATGAGATTGATTTCTAAAATTTGCTAAATGCGTGGAGAAAGTAGTAAAAAGCCTTCACAGTATCTCTTTTTTTAAATTTTCTTTTTTGTATTTTCACCCTTATCTTAAAATAAAACTACTCAAATCTAGTTAATTAAATTCTTGCATTGATACGGCTTAAAACAACTTTAAAGGGCCCAAAATGAGTGGGCTCAAGCGATATAATTGTCAATGGGTGCTTATCAAGCCAACAGTTTTAAAAAATAAAATAAAATAAAATAATAATTTATTTAATTGAAAAAACAAGCACACGCGCGCGCAAGGGCAGGTCATATTGATTTTGCCATGAGATCGAGGAAGGTTTTTAGATGGGCCTCCTCAACACTCCACGTCATCAAACGGAAGCCGATTTTGGGCAGCGGCAATGAAACCACAATGCCAACCGGAATTATGCTAGAGCCTTGAATTGGTACGACGTTGACAGGTGGGCCCCACCCATAGTCAATTTGGTTGAAACCCAGTCGTCCCCATTCCGATATAAAAAATGTAGTATAAGCCAGAGGTGGGGCAAATGGGTCCTCACCGTTCCTGGCAAAATCTCCATTCACGTACTCAGCAAATTCAATAGGTAGCCCGGCTTTTGCTTCTTGTATCAGTTTCACCACATCAACGTTCGACGCCTGTGTAAGCCAATCACTTGTTGTGGTAATAGTCACAGGGAAGAAGCAATTGCCGTAGAAGCCTTTAGGCGATGGAGGGTCCAAAAGTGGACGGCAATTTGCAAAGAACACAAGCTTCAGTTGGGTGTTTGGCCCAAAGTTTATTGCTGTTGTTCTGTGCCTCCACAAACTGGCAGCTACGATTTCAAAAGCAGAGCATTTTAGGCCTGTTGACTCGTAAAACTGTCGCTTGAGCTGGTTGATTTGATCCATTGGAATGTCTATGTTGGCATGCTCAAGCCGGTAACTGGGCATTGGTGGCGGTACGTATTTAGGCAATAGTCTGACATTGTCCAAACGAGTTCGAGGTGTTGGTGGAATGAAGTCCCTGTGCCACACTGGTGCCACGCTGGGGTGTTCAAGGCCTCGAGCTAGCTCCCCGACAGCATTCAGAAATTGTGCAGCTCCGAGTCCATCACATATGCTGTGGCAGAATGTGAGCCCAATTACAAAACCACCACATGCAAATTGCGTCACCTGGAAACACAAAGTCACTCAATTTTACATCAAATATTTTTAATTGTTTGGCTCTTGCAGTGGTAAAATTAATATTCATCGTGGGTCGTAACCGGTACGTACCTGCATTTGAACAAGGGGTTCGACGTCGCCGGTTTTTGGAACGGAATCAGGAAGGAGCTGATCATAGGGAATGGAAGTAACATCATCGAAGTAATCAACAGAATCCAGGGTACAATTAGCAGATGCCTCAACAAACCATGCACCGTCTCCAGAACATTCAACTCGAAGCTGGCCTTGGCTAGACTCCTTTAGCCTTCCTGCAAGCGGGTAATAAGGAACCAACGCCCTAGACAAGGCTCCTTTTATAACATGTGCTGCTGCTTCAGGTTCAGGGCCATGTCGTTTGAACACGTGCAGTGTTCGAGCATTGCATCTCAGAACTGGTATTCGATCGATGGCTGACAGGTCCAGCGTGCCAGATGGTGTTGGTGTGTGCTCAGCTGGCCTTACGAGGCTTCGGTCTGATCTGGTTATGGGGAGAGCCATGAGGCAGCTTGTGCAAATAAACTTTCTGATTCTGACCACATCGTTAGAGCATTGCTTGAATTCTTTTATATGGACCAGTTTATACTTTAAATAGGTGAACTTGACTTTAAAGTCTAATTCTGGTTTGGTAGTGCGAGACGATAACTTGGCAATGTAGAATTCTATATGACTTGTGTTAGGAATTTTGTGCACGTTTGTACCATCAATAATTTGAAAATTTGACATGAATTATATATATTGTTAGTACTATTTTGGTCAAGACGGAATTGGTTGTAAACATAATTTTAATTTCAAATATCTTTTAAAAATAAATTAGCTTTATGTATAGATACATTTATTCTATAAATTAATATTATTGCACAAATTCAAATTAGAATTACTAATTAAACAGTTATTAACAAGCCGGATTAATTTTTATAGGATATTTACGTTTTTAAATTTTATTTTGTTAACTGGTTTTATTATAAATTAAAATATCTAAAATATTTCTTATCATTTTCCTCAAGGAGTTTGGCCAAGTAATTTGTAAGATTTTTAAAAAAAATTTTTGGACCACTAGTATTCAATTTTTAGGAGGTATGACAATTTGAAAAAAAAAACATACTTATTATTTTAGTAGTTAAACAAAAACAATCTCATTTTAAATTATAGTATATTTACTTGTTAGTTAATGAGGATTACTTATTAAATAATTAAAAGAAATAAACAAAATAATTCGAATGTTAATAAGCTCTCACACTTTTTTCCTTGAAGCAAACAACCCCTTATGTTTCAAAAAGAAGAGGAAATTATAAGTTAATAATTGCCTTCAGAAAAAAGAGAAATGAAAAACAAAAAAAAAGGTTAAATAACCGCTGAAAACGTCATAACTCATATGGTATTTTATTTTTCTGCTAAATCATTTCTTTTTTTGGGGTCCCAACATAGAAACCCATAACAGAACAAGAAAGGAGATTCCTCTATTTTTTTTTTTTTAATATGATTTCCCTCTCTATTATGCACATGGAAAAATGACAGATAGTTTACGACAAAAGAAAAATAAAAAAAACGAGTCACGTGCGAATGTTGGTGAAAATGTGAGACAAAGCAAGACTAATAGAATAATGTGAAAAGGCATAGAAAGAACCGCGGCTCAAAATAAAATATGGACTAAATTTTCTCCATGACTTGGCTTTGTCGTCTTCTCCACCTCTACCCCAGACATTCATGGTTTCTTTACCGGATGCTTTTAGTTGCGGCATTCCTTACCTGCGCGATTGGGAGCTCCCTAAGTTGCAAATTGTAACTTACTTCTCTCATGGTTATATTACCGTGAGATCCATATAATATTATAACATATAAAAAAAATAAATTATAATAAATTATAACTTAATATTTATTGTACGATTGTGATAGAGTAATTTTAATTTTAAAATATTAATATTAAAATATTTTTATAAATATTAATTATTATAATTTAAATTTTATATTAATATAATTTTTTATTTATATAATAAAAAATTTATTATTTTTAATAACTTTAATTAAAATTATTATTTAAAATTTATAACCGCTATGTATTATTAATTTTTATTTTATATTTATTATCTTGTTACAAAAATTATATTTTAAAGACTATAGTATTTTAATATCAAATAAAACCATTGTTTGTCTCTATAATTAATATGCGATTGACATTCAAACATTGAACGGAGACTCTATGTGAATGCATAAATAGGTACATGAGGGCGTATGCTAACAATACTTTACACTAACTAAGAAGTTAAATTTATTAACTTAAATATTATTTCATTTAATCAAAACAGTTTAAGTCCTTATGAATTGAAATTCTCCATCACTTGAGCATGATCTAGTGGCGCCAATTTATAATCTTCTTTTTTTATATATAAAAGATGAATAGAGAAATACATACCTCGATTATTTGATGAAATATCAATTGTAAAAAAAAAAAATCTTAAACTATTGAATGTAACTCTTAAGTTATAATGTAAATTACATATAATATAAGTTAAATAGTAGGCTATGATGCACAACAATTCAAGTGGCCACATGGCTTGAACTGTCATGTGCCAATCAATAATTGAGCTGAGGTTGTATCTTAGCGTAGGACGTCAGCTTCCAATCACCGTTTGAATTAAAATTTCAAGACTTAAGCCTTAACGCCAAGATACAAAAAGCGCTAATATAAAATTTTTGTTTCCCTCCTCAATAGTTAGTTATTCGGTGAAAGTGGCAAATCCCAGTCCTCAGCAAGATGATGCACGGGGCGAGAGGCAAGAGCCACGAATGAACAAGTTGTTGATTAAAGAAATGATTCCAATTGAACGTCTTATTTGGATGCGGGCGTGGGTCCGCGAAATGATAACCTGGCTAGAATAAGATAGGGTGGGGGCCGTATGCAAACAACAAAAGCAACCAATCGTACTCAACATCGTCAACCACCACCCCCACACCCCTCAGGCAGTCGGGCTTCTCGCTTAACCTTTACTTTTTCTTTTACATTTTCTCTTTTTCTCGGATGGAACAAGAGCCTTTTCTCGGCTCCCAAACTCGACCCCAACAGCAACGCGAAGCCATCCTTGAAGAAGAAGGGGACCGTGACTTGTTGCTCAAGGTCCCACAATCTCTCTCCTCTCCACACATCTTCAATGAAATCGAAAAGTTGGACCAACCTCAATCACAAGCGGCGCCTAAATCTTCAACAACCTGGAAACCTGGTTCACTTCACCGGTCCAAGACTGCCCCAGCCTTGGTTGTTTTACGTGATGTGAAACAACAGACCTCCCAAGTTCCGAAGCCAAAGTCAGAGTCCAGTTTCATTATCAGACAAGCTTTTGTCTTGCTCTCTATTTACCTATGTGTTGGTGTTGTTATATATTCTTTTAACACAGATCACTTCTCGGGTGTTGAAACTCATCCGGTTGTTGATGCTCTTTACTTTTGTATCGTCACTATGTGTACCATTGGTTATGGTGACATTGCTCCTTCAACACCGGCTACAAAAGTTTTTGCTTGTGTGTTTGTGTTGGTGGGATTTGGGTTTATTGATATTTTGTTGAGTGGGGTTGTGAATTATGTTCTTGATCTTCAAGAGAACATGATTTTAACTGGCATAGAAATGGGCAAAGTGAAGGAAGGATTTTCAGCAAGGGATTATATTGTTGACGTGGCAAAAGGAAGGATGAGGATAAGATTGAAAGTTGGTTTGGCACTTGGTGTGGTGGTTTTGTGTATTGGTATTGGAGCTCTGATCTTGTTTTTTCTTGAGGATCTTGATTGGCTTGATTCGTTTTATTTGTCAGTTATGTCAGTTACCACGGTTGGGTATGGGGATAAGGCATTTAAGACCTTGCCTGGAAGATTTTTTGCTGCAATTTGGCTTCTCTTTTCCACGCTCATGGTTGCCAGGGCGTTTTTGTATTTGGCAGAGGCGAGAATTGATAAGAGGCACAGGAGAATTGCTAAATGGGTGTTGCAGAGAGAGATCACCATTGATGATTTGCTTGCTGCGGATATGAACCATAATGGCTTCATCAGGTCAGGATTCTGAGCTTTTCTGTGCATACCAAATCTTGATAGGTGATTGCTTTTCATTTATGGAGTTACATATGTGGTTGCGCGTTTATTAACAGAGGAATTTACTGTATTCATTGTGAAACTTAGATGATGATGATGATAATAATGATATCTGAAAAAATGATCTTTTAAGTAGCTCTTGTAATTAAATTTTTGCTGCGTTTACTACAATTGGATTTATGTAGATTGAATTGAATTGGTTTGGAATTTGTTACAGTTTGAAGCACTTTTAGTGGTAGACTAGTTGTACCAGATGTGATAATGTTTTTTTATTGAGACTCTTAGTGGATTAAGCCGATAATCGAGGAGATTATATATGATGAATAAGCTAATCCAATGAGTATGTCATGCATACACCTCTCAACATATGCGATGCTATCACTTGTTTAAGACAGCTCTGTGATTCTTTGGTACCCCGGGCGGCAAATTACCGAACGTTGGCAATGAGATTTACTACATGTCGATCCTTTTTTTCTTAGAAAAAAGTTTATCAAATGACACCTTAGGTCCATTGCTTTGTAATGGAACATTTGTTTTCAGCAAATCAGAATATGTTATCTTCAAGCTTAAAGAGATGGGAAAGATTGGGGAGAAAGATATATTGCAGATCTGCGATCAGTTTAACAAGCTTGATTCTAACAACTGTGGGAAGATTACGCTGCCTGATCTCCTGGAGAATCATCTTTGACATGGGATGAATTATTTTTCGTTTGTATTCTTTCCTGGAAGAGACATTGAAGTTGCAATGATCTCCCAACAGAAAAGTAAATGAGAAAATTTAAGTGTATAGTATTCAGCCTCTTAGGGTAGGGGAAGATTGTAGTTTGTCGGCAACAAATTGCGCTGGCTGCTGCATGAATTGGTCATTGAAAGAGTGTATAAACCTTAGTAATTCGTTTTAAGATAGTGCATATTTTTGAAGAACAAGGAAGTTGTAGAAACTGAACATTAGAAGAAAATATAATCCCATGGCTTCTGGGGAATTCTGATTTTAATTTTAATGATTTTGTGGTAGGTGATATATGATACATGTGTCAATACCGTAATCACATACGGTGAGAAAACTTGGAAACTAGTCAATGATCATCTTTTCTCTTCTTTTGTTATTGTATCTATCGATAATTGAACTTGATAGCTTCAGACTTTAGTGAGAAATAATGCGTGAAAAAGGAAGACAGAGACGTCTGTGTATTTAGTTCAGGTTCTTCATTGAGTGTCTGGGTAAGAAATTGACGTGTTGCTGAACATAATGTTCGCTCGTTCTCGTACGTAATCAGCGTTTTCCAGAGCTCCTAAGGATTCTCGCTAGTAAATGACCACCTGGGCGTTATTTCTGTTTCGTTTGTTTGTTTGTGTTTTTTTTTTTTTAATGTGCTTTTCTTTTAAAGCTTTTGTATTAAAATTATGGGATATTATCAAAATTTTTTGAAATGTCAATTCACTGGTAAAATCTTAACACTGTTAAAAAATTACTGTAGTCACGAGGATAAGGATATTTGAGAAATTTTAAACTGAAATTATTTTCTTATTTCTTTTTTAAATTTTTATTTTTTCTCTAAACATCCATTTAAAAGTCTTTTTAGTTCAGCTATTAGAATTTTAGGTTTTCTAATAGAATGATGATAGTGGAAAACTAATTCGTGGTATTATTTTCACTCTTACAACTAAATTTCTTTAAATTAACCTCAATTATCTACAAAATCCCCCAAAATGATTCTTATAACTTTATATTATTATATTTAATTGTTTTAATTATAATTGAACTTAATACGGTGAAATTTGTTTGTATGAGTGAAAATAGTATTATGAATTAGTTTGTATATAGATGCATGGAAATTTTTAATTACTATTGCTTTCCTAGAAAATTTTAAAATAATATGAGAATATTTTAATAGAATAAAAGCTCATTTAGTCTTTATATTTTAATATTAATATTCATCTAATCCATGTATTTTTTAAAATATCTCAAAAAATTCATGTCATCAGATTATTAACACCTGCTTTTTTTTGGTTCATTTTGACTTACTTTCACCACATACCCTGTTTCAATATTTTTTGTTTATACTAATAAAAAAATAAATTACTAAAAGAGAAAATAAAAATAAAAGAATATATATTAATTTTTGTCGAACCTCGCATATATCAAAAAAATATTATTGTAAAAAATAAATTAGCTATTTTTTAGATATTAATAAAAAAAAGACGACACTTATCTATCAACTAGAGTTTTCCACAAAAATTAATATACATTCTTTTTATTTCTGTTTTATTTTTTGTGATTAAATTAGTAATTTATTAATGTCTTAAAAAAAAGGAAACATTATTGTAAGGGGAATATTATTAAAACAAGCTAAAAGAAAGAAAGAAATAATAGTAGAAGTGTCAAAAATCTAATGATAAGAATGTTTTGAGGCATTAAAAAACATACAGAGATTAAACAAGCGCTAACTTTAAAAAATAGGGACTAAATGAGTTTTTGTTTATTTTGATATAATAAAATTCTAATAACTTAAATAAAGAAAACTAAAAGAAAGGCTTGTAAATTGGATATGTGGATAAGAATATAAAAATTCAAAAAAATAATTAGGAGGGTAACATTAACCTCAAATTCCTCAAATATTCTTGTAACCTTCGTAATTTTTTAAGTTTTTGATGATAAATGATAACAGCCAAAATATCAAATTGTAAAATTTTGGTAGGTAATTGTTGAGTCCCAAAATTATTTGTTCTTTTCAATTATCATATATTATCTTGTCTTTCACGTTTTGTTATGCAGTAAGACAAGGTAATAGTTGATGTAACGAACCAAGCATAAGCAGCAAGTAGTGGCAAACATTAACGCTATGGATCACAATATTTGGCTCTTAATCCGTGTTGGGGTCTTTAACATTATTCAGTCATAAACAAAACTAATCAAGTAGAATAATCCGCCCAAGCAGATCAATTTCATTTGGCAGCAGGCCTCGTCTGCAAAATACGCAATTTCCAAGTAGAGATCGCCTGCCCGACAAAGATAACTCAGACTGAATCTTGACAGCATAACCAGTGGCGACATTATCGACAAGCAATTTGCAGAATTAGAACATAAATGAAATATGATTTTACATATTTTGAATTAGACAAATTAACAAGTTGGATCGATCAATCCGGCCGGCGAGCAAAACAAAATCGAGCGCAACACAAGGGGAAGGCCGAAGGGAGCCAAGTTTATCAAGCCCCGCTCAATTTTTTAGATGGACTGAAGGCCAGCTTGTCTTTTTAAAGGCCCAACTATGGAATCGACGCCGACGATGACAGTTGTGTTGACTTGCGACCCGCTCTCTCTTCACCGCGTATTGGGTTGGATGATCGTGACTCGAAAAAATAAAAATGACAGAAACGAAATGAATCAGTAAATATTGGGTTAATAGCATTACTCCGAAAATAAATGGTTCCATTGGCCATTATGAGTACGACCCATCTAAATAACATAGTAATAAACCAGTGACAATCTTCTGATCACATGGGTTGAACTTGCATGGAGGGGTAGGCCGAGGCCATGCGCCGAACAACTGTACGCCACTACGCATGAATTATTAATCTTGGGCACCTGCCATGCGTCTGTTCCCAACAAGCTGGAGTGGTTGTCCTTGTCCATCTCATCATAAATTCAACATCAAATTGAAACCAAAAAGCAGGACAGCTGTATTGCTTCTGATCTTTTGTTTTCAAACCGAAAATTAAGTATGAGGAATTGAAATATTTGAATTTGAGACACCCCAGCACACGTACGTAAACTCATGAGAGACGTATAATTACAAATCGCAACAACATATACAGCCTACGCGGAGAAGTGGGTCAGAAGATTTCTCAACTTCAAGAATGGGGCCGGGGTTTGGTGTTATTTTATATTATATTTGAGGAGTGATTTTGAAGCTTTTATTTTGCCCAGGGAAAAGGCAATCAAATGATAAAGCAATATCTGTATTGTATCCTCTTTCCGACAAAAATAACTACTTTCTAACACCACAATACATTTTCACATGAATGTGGTTGCTGGTTTCATGAATGTCCCAAGCACTGCATGCATCCTCGTTTCGTCACAGATACATTCTTCTAATGATAGGATGCCTAGATTAAAACGTCACGTCAAGAATTAGCTAAAGGGTAAATTTTTCTTTTTCTCTTCTTTTCACTTTAAAATAAATAAAAAAAATTGTGAAGTATCACACTCTGAATCGCCAGCGAATTACTCGAATTCGTTTCGGTTTTTCTTTCTGTGCCGGTGAAAACCAACTTTCCTTGTCAATCACCAAAACTAACAAAGTTGAGACGTTGAGGATAGGAGTCGAAATCAAGCAAACTCATTAGAAAGTTAGCGGCATATGTGTCAACCTTCCATTATTGACTAGGATTTGTTTGCTCTACCAAATTCGTCACCAGTTCCATTATCAATTGATAATTCCAAGTTCCCCCAATGCATGGATAGATTCACATACGTCGGCATGTTTTACGATTTAGATTATTTTTAATTGTGAAGATGTCAAATGGATTAAGTGAACTTATTCCCTTATTTCAGGATAAATTTTAGATTACTATCTCGTGAATCAGTAATCTTTAAATCACTCTTTAAAAAAAAAACTTTAGATTATCTTTATATTTGTTCAAAAGATTGGGAGAAAATAGGAGTGGGTTAAAGAGTTTTTTTTTCTCCTCTAAAAAGAATTGATTAATGTTTTCAAAAGTGTGAAATGGTTTGATGATAATACATTTACGAAGGAATTAATTCAAAATTAATCCCAGAATACCAGATGTACTTCCGGAGAAGTAGAATAATAAATCCACAAGTGCAAGTAATTCTATACACATCTATTGGGAGCCCACTCCGCACCAGAAGTTTCTTCCCCGGTTAAATCAGCGCCAGGTTAGTTTAATCAAATCACAAAACATTTTGAAGTGTCTAAGCGGGCTAGATAAATACTAGGAAGATTGATTAATGACATTTTATAAGTAGCTATTAAATATAATGTAAATCAAAATCTACGGTTTTTCAAAGGCACTCTTCTTATGACTTAGGCTGACGTTAATAGAAGGGTAGGGATATCTTAACTTACAAGTTTTCTACAACGTGTTGTTAATAAGACAGAGACTGCAAAAGTAGTTGAATTTGGGGTTGTTAAATTATGAATTAGCAAGTATTTCCCCCAAGAATTGGTTAAATAAAATTCATCCAAAAACTAATTATGCCGTCAATCATTTATAATTTTCAATTTTGTACTAATTGGGAATAAATTTTTCATAGTAGTTTTTTTTTAAATCTTTTCTATATTTGTTGATTTAATAAATAAATAAATAACTTTTAAGGATTTGTTTGAATGACTTTTAAGTTATTTTATTTGACTGTATATCTATATTTACATAGAAGATCTAGGGTTATTTTTGGATATCGGATAAAAGGTGGAATTAGACAAGTTTAAAGAATAAAGTAATTAATCTACTCCAGAGTCGTATGTGGCTATCACGATGAATAAATTAATCTAAATTTTAGTTAAATATTCATAGGATTATTAACATCTCTTCTTACTTGGGTTCGAGAGTTTAGATAGAATTATATATCTTGTAATCTAAATTTGTTGCTGACATCAAATTTTTATTCCAAAATTTATTTTTAACTTTTTCAAAATTTAAGATTAAATTAAATTTTTTTATTTTAATAATTTATTTTGGACTGGTATGTAACCTATTAAACATAAAAAAAAATTCAATTATTTAACTACAATAATATTAAACTTTAAACATCAAATTTAACAAACAGTTGTGTGATTTCGGAAACTAAATTATTGAAAAAATTATTTTAGTTTTATTAAATTAAATTTGACGTAGCCTTATCTAATATCATACCAAACAAAACGCAATGCCGTATGATATAATTTTAAGAATCAATTCAGTCTAATCCGATCTTCCAATAATAATAGCCAAGCAGAAGCAGAAATTGATTTGATTTTGAGTCCCGCAATGTGCATAAAAGCTTTTTCCCGTGATCCATGTTGCTTCTTTTTAGGCCAAACCCCCGGACGGCACAATTCGCTTTCGTCGACCCTTGACCCCACACGGGGCGTAGTGCAAGATAGGCTGGGAGCCTGGGACCAGACAAGCCCACCGAAGTGGGGTGGACACCGTAACTTTCAGTAAAAGTCAAACAATCAAACAAAACTACTTTGCGGAAAAAATATCAAAATGCTTTCAATTGCTTTTACTTTTATTTTTGTTTTTATTATAAAATATTACGCCTACAAATTGCTAGATATTTATGACGGTAGACCGAAGAATGAATCTTATAAAATCACATACGTGGTAGAAATTAGAGAATCAACCTAACGTAACTGATAATGAAAATAATTTATCATCCAACTCATAGTTGATATATTTTGAAAAAAAACTCAATCCCACAAATATATTTAGAAAAAAATTGTAAAAGGAAATTAATTTATTATCTCACCATCAGTCATGATTTTTCATTCCACGAACATTTGATATTAAAAAAATTCAAATTTTTACTAGAAAAGGAGGTAATTTTTCACGGAACTATCAGATAATTTGATAATTTCCATATCCTTCAAAGGGTTGGGACATCCAAATTGCTGTCAATTGATAAATAAAATGATAGTAATTTTAATTTTCTAAGGTGGGGAAAAAAAAAAGAAAAAAAGAACGGCACGGGATATAAAAAGGACTAGATATAGTACTGTACATCATAATAAACGGAAGCTTGTATTTTTAATGATCAGTTAAATACAGGGCCAATTTTAAAAATTAAAAAATATATGAAAAGGCCAACATCACCTCACCTGCAGGCTGCAACTGCGAGAACAGACCCAAATACAGAATCTCCTTTTAGGCACGTATATATAAACAACACCTTTCCCTGGTTCGCTTTTACAACAGAACACAACGGGAACGGCCATGGAGGTCACGTTGTGGAATGTGATGCCGCTCTTGTTAAATGTGTTCATAGTGTTGAGTGTTGCAAATGGTGCAACGGAAAATGAAGTTGTCTCAGCTTTGGGCGACCCAGGAATGAGAAGAGATGGCTTGAGAGTTGCGTTTGAAGCTTGGAACTTCTGCAATGAAGTCGGCAAAGAAGCTCCTGGCATGGGTAGCCCTAGAGCTGCTGACTGCTTTGATCTTTCAAGTAAGCACAATCGCCGTATAAGAAAAATCACATTATAAAAATATTGGGTTCTTTCTTTTTATTTTTTCATTTATTTTTATTATTATTTTGAGTAAGTCTTGAATATATCTTTGTTGTGCTGGAATGGAGCAGGTTCTTCGTCTCTTGTACACAGAGTATCAGAAACTGATAACAAACTTGGTGTGGGGATGTCATTTTCTGGCTTAAACCCAGAAGCCGTGAACAACCCAGACCTTTATGCAGCAGAGAAGGAGTTGTATTTGGGTTCATTGTGCCAAGTCGAGGACACCCCAAATCCCTGGCAATTTTGGATGGTTATGTTGAAAAATGGAAACTACGACACAAGGTCTGGTCTGTGTCCTCAAAATGGGAAAAAGGTACCACCTTTTAGTACTAGAAGATTTCCTTGCTTTGGACCTGGGTGTATGAATCAACCCATTTTATTTCATCGACCAACCCTGCTCTTTAGAGACGGTACAATGAGAGGAAGCTTTAAAGGTACTTATGATTTGGGAGCTGACATCGAGGCCGGACTTGACGGAGTTTCTTTTTATGAGGTGGTTTGGGAGAAGAAAGTTGGTGCTGGGAGTGGGAGTTGGGTTTTTAAACATAAACTCAAGACTTCTAAAAAATATCCTTGGCTGATGCTCTACCTCAGAGCTGATGCAACCAAAGGGTACTCTGGAGGTTACCATTATGACACAAGAGGAATGCTCAAAACTGTAAGTATACCATTACTAATTGGATGGGTCAATTTTTATATTGATATAATTCTGCCATGGATATTGACTCGTCTTTATTTCTTTTTTGTATTAATTGTGGCTTTGCTTCAAGTGAAAAATAGATCCGTAGTTAGTCTTATTGATTGTCGTAATACTAAAATATCTATTCATCTAATTGACAGATATTGATAAGAGAAAGATTGTAAACTAGATAATTAAAGCATTTTCCCGCAACTCTAATTGGAATGATTTCAATGCAGGTGTAACTTCAAAGATGGGTAAGTCATTAACAATTTACATGTCATTATCCAGCCAGTATAGATTAATAATTCTTCCCAAATAAAGCTAATATGTAAAGCCTCAGCAGATATTTATTCTCTAATACTCATAAGGAATCAGTTCCATAGACCTTGAATTAGAGTAGTGAAAGTCATAGGGTCATATTATTTATCTCTGTAGGTCATAAAAGCCATACAGCTATGGTTGGAAGCTGTATTCATGTTCAACCATTTTGATTCCCAGCACTGCAATCTTGAGGTAATCAAATCCCAACTAATTCAACTAAAAACTTAATATATGATCGATGGACCCATCTTCACTCATATTTCTGTAACCTTTAGTACTGGTCAAACTGAAACAGAATTTTAGATGCAGTTATAAAAGATACATGGTACTTTCTTGGCTCCCCTTTTGGTAATTAATTAAATGTAAATCACACGGTTGGATTACAAAACTTTGGACCAAGTTGGAGGGACCCAATTTTTGTTATCAAATGTTCGTGTTGTTCTGATTGCTCATGGAGATAAATTTTAATTCTGTCCAGTTCGGTTGAGTTTCTCTGTTGTCTTCTGTGTGTTGCTATATCTTCATGGTCATGTGGCATGAACAAAATAGTTGTTTTTCCAGCTTCCAGAGTCACCTAATTTCAAGGTGAGATTGACTTTGGATGTTAAACAAGGGGGAGGACCAAATAGCCAGTTCTACCTGCTAGATATGGGCAGCTGTTGGAAGAATGATGGCAGTCCGTGTAACGGGGACGTGCTTACTGACGTAACCAGATACAGTGAGATGATCATAAACCCTAGAACTGCAGCTTGGTGCAGCCCTACTGCACAGAAGAACTGCCCACCGTATCACATTACTCCACAAAACAAAAAGATTTATAGGAACGATACTGCCAGCTTCCCGTATGGAGCCTATCACTACTATTGTGCTCCTGGAAATGCTCACCATTTGGAGCAACCAGTCGACACTTGCGATCCTTACAGCAATCCTCAGGCACAGGAGATAGTTCAGTTGCTGCCTCACCCTATTTGGGCTGAATATGGCTATCCAACTGAAAAAGGACAAGGTTGGGTAGGGGATGCAAGAACTTGGGAGCTCGATGTCGGTGGCCTATCCAGTAGGCTATACTTCTATCAGGTTAGTGTTGCATAAACTACCTTAAAGACAATGTGTTAAAATTTCATTATCAATCAATTTTGGTTTATGGAAATGGCTTCCTTCTATTTAGGATCCGGGCACCCATCCAGCTAGAAGAATATGGACATCACTCGACACGGGTACTGAAATTTTTGTTAGTAGTAAAGATGAAGTGGCAGAGTGGACAGTTAGCGACTTCGATGTTAGTCTAACATAATTCAATATTTATTTTACCTTTCTAGTTCTAGGCTTTCTAGCAATGTCTTTCCATTATTCCAAGGAAAGAAAATCTTTGCCAAGTAGATAAGATCGCTGGAATTGCGGTTTAGTGAAGCCAGAACAAGCCCACAAGGGCAGAGCATTCTCATTCCAGATGTTTACAGTCATTTGTATTATCAATTTTCACTTTGAAAACTCTAAAAGAAGGAATTTGTTTGTGATTTTTTTCAAAAGTGAAAACTCGGTTCTGGAGAGGCGGTGATGCCAAGGTTTTTAGGCAGTGCATTTATTTATTCATTCATTCATTTATGTTTTTGGGTTAATGTTTATAAAACATATTACAGTCTAGGTACATTAGGAATCTAGATGCTCCAAAGTCTACTAAAGCTTTATCTCGAGTTCTAACCTTATGCAATGGACAAATTTGATTCTGTTGAAGGGACCGTCTAGGAGTTGGTTCACATAATAACAAAAATCACAAGGTAGATTGACGGAATATGGCGGACCTACCATGTGGTTAGGCACCAAACACGTACCAAACATTACTACTATCACTTCAAAACAAAATAGCAATAATATTTTTTAGTAATAAAGGAACGAAGCTTCACGGTATCCACTGCATCGCCAAATTTTATAGTTAGTCGACACTCGACACATCACGTAAAGCACAAGATGTCATGCTTTCCGACAGATTTAATTAATTATATTTTGCTGCTTTCCTTCAAATTCAGCATTATGATTGTGAAGTTTGAACCTCTCCCCGTCCCCGCATTCCAAATCTAGTTCCTGATTCCTATGGCGCAGTTTTCACCGTATTGACGACCTGGGCCTTAGTTGGCCCAATTGATAGTGAACATGCTCGAATTTTAAAATATCTTTTTAGTGCTATTGGCACCCTGGTGTTATTCTCATGGAACTCCTTTCCTTCAAATATTTTAGCTCACGCCTACTTACAGGAATCAAGTTGGGTCGGGGCTTTTTGTTCATCAGTTTTAAGCTACAAACTCGTGTTGTGATTATTATTATTATTATTATTAACGAGACGAACGTACTAGTCTATTTGATATATTTTGTTCTTTGTGCCCACATGTTTAGATTTGATGGTATGCGTCCATTGTTTGCATAAAGTTCTAAGGTTCTTGTTGTATTAATTTTTCAGGTTTTTACCAACCTCGTTCGATATTTGATAATGCAGTATTACACTCTGCAATATGTTTGTATGCTATATATATTATAGAAGCTGGTACATTATAATGAGAACCGTAATGCATTAATAGTAATGCTATGCTTGCTTAATTATGATACTTAATTTGTATTCATATATGTGTTATCAATTATTTATTATTATATGTATGATATTAATTAATTTTATTTTAATTATTAATATACACTGAGTCAATAGATAACACAAAAAATAATATATCAATCAAGATATAAATTAGTTATTCTAACAAAATAAACGTTATGTTACTGATGGGTTTAACTACAATCTTAGATATTTTAAGGATAAAAACCTATTTGAGGTTAAAAAAATAAAAAAAATAAAAACAAAGCTTACAAATTGGAATATAAGTTAGGATTTTTATAGTTAAGAACTATTTAAAAAATAATTAACAAGTCCAAAATACCTCTAAAAATGATTTTAAAATAAAAGTATCATCTGATTTTTAAAATGCAAATTTCAACATGATGCAAACACATCATCTGTCAGTATTTTTTTTTTTTAATTCAATCACAAACATTTTGAAAAGTTTACTAGTTTTAATTTTCTTTTACAGGCTATTGTAGAGTGTTTTTTAACAAACTTGCAAAGCCATATTAAGACAAAGTAGTTATCCATGAAATTCTTAAGTTATTATATATATATAGTGAGAGTCAATTAATTTTAATTGCATACTAGACAGCTATTACGAGAATAACTAAAGTACGGTTTAATGTATTTAAAACTTTTAAAGTTTTACTTGGGATTTTGTTTTAGATATATTTTTGTTGATGTGCCTTGAACTTTTTTATATAATCTTACATGGCATCAATTGTGGTGTGCCTTCAATATTTATTGTGATTTACTTTTATTTTCGGAAAAAAGTTTTGATTATATAATAACTCCAAGATATAAACTTTACATTCTCAATACACTTTTACATGAAAAAAAAAATAACTCTTTGGTCAAAACTTTTTATGACAGTAATATATATACTATGTAGCTCCCTTAAATGTGCTTATTTCTTAAATATAGCTATATCTTGTTGTCATTCAGCCTTTGGTGGATGTTGGACTAGTACGAGTATTCGTGCAGTCAAAGTTTCTCTCAATTAAACATGGTTGAGTGGAATTAATTTATAATATTTTTTCTTATAAAATGGGAGTAGAAAGATACATCATTTGAATATTTATAAGGATTATTTGTTAGGGTAAGTGTTTCATAAAATTTAACATAAAGTTGTAATTTCAATTGTTTATTTGATTGTATAATACTAATACTTAATAAAGTATCAATTGTTAAAAAGAAAAGAAAAGAAAAAAAAAGACATACCTTGTCAATTTGTATCACGTAGATTCCAAACGCAACGCTACTGCGAATAGGAGTAATTTTATCACCAAGCTAGATCGCAGGGTATTTCAGTCATTGCAACAAGAGTTAGGACCTATGTGGTATAAATAGATAAATTTTAGCTTGAGCGTCGAAAGTTAAGATATTAGGGATCATGAAATATTATACCAAATTTTGATTAACCTCGTTGACGGGGGCTATATGCAATTTAGCCTCAATTTCACCATTGACCTCTTTCTCTTCCTCACTACCGTCTCTCCTCTTCCGCATGTCGAGCTAGGGTTTCTGGATCAGGTTTGCTATTCTAATTTGTTTCTTCGAATTTTACTTGTATTTTAATGTTTAAAATATCATCGAAGTTGTTATAAACAGCGGTGCTTAAAAACCGTTGATTGCCCTTTGGTATCTAGGGTCTGGACAGAAAAACGTAAGTTGAAGAACCACTAAAATTACCTTTTTTATGGATTTTTACATAACGCATTTTGCCCAATTGTAGGTTAGTATTTTTGCCCCCCTCCCCCCTCAATTGGGCCTGAAACAATTAGATTGTTTTTCAAGAGTACGATATCAAATAGTTGGACATGCGAATTCTAAATCCTGCAGTATTTTCTGCTGCTAATGGAGCTAATATTTGATGCAAAAGAAACTTGAATGGAGCATTGAGTGTATTAAGGCAGTTCAAGCCTAAAGTGTCTCATTTTCATATTTGATGGAAAGTTTCTTGTATTATTGGACTCATTTGATGTTGGTTTTCACAGTTATTGGCACTGGGTGTGAAGTTATGGGTAAGGGAAAACTTATTCTTATATGTCAGTCAGGTGGGAAGTTTACAACAGCCAATGATGGTTCATTGGTGTACTCGGGTGGGGATGCTCATGCTCTCAGTGTAAATAAAGAGAGTTCATTTGATGAATTGAAGTTAGAGATGGCGGAGATGTGGAAGTATGATCCTCATTCTGTGGTCGTCAAGTATTTCCTCCCTAACAACAATAAGACTCTCATCACAATATCTGGCGACAAAGACATAAGACGCTTGATTGATTTTCATGAACATTCTGGAACTGTTGATGTTTATGTCATGGTCGGTGAGAAGCCGACAGATGATGCCTTGACCAATCCTTGCAGTAGGTAGTATGCGCTTGTTTAAGTTTGGACTAACATAAAATTGTTCTGTCTTATTATGTTGTTTTCTTAATATGGTTCAGGTTCATGGTAGGACTCTTTAGTCCACTGGTCAATCTTCGAGTTTTGATAGCAACCTGAAAAGGATGCTGCTGACCTATTTGCACATTCAGGGCTCTTGGTCGGAGTTTACCCAAGTATAGATTGTTGTCACTGTTGCTTTTTTATCTCATGGAAGCTTGTTCTTACAGGTCTAGCAGGACAACAGGGGCTGAGTCCGTCACTCCGTCTGATAATTTAATTCCCCTTCCTTCTGTTTCTGGAGACATGGTGCTACTCAACACCCTGTTTCCAGCTGCTTCAGATGCTGGAGATACCAGGCTGCTCAGTAACTCAGCTCCAGCTGGTTCCGATCTTAGGCAGCAGAAACTTATCAAATCATGGAAAAATTGCATAACTGGTGTACACCAGCGGTTCAATAATGTTCATGACTTTCGTGATGCCTTGTACAAATATTCAGTCGCTCATGGCTTCACTTACTGTTTTAAGAAGAATGAGGGTTTGCGTGTAACCGCGAAGTGCAAAGCTGAAGGTTGTCCTTGGAGGATTCATGCGTCGAGAGTCCCTACAACACAATTATTTCAAATCAAAACAATGAATGGAATGCATACATGTAAAGCGGGCCCTGATCCAACAACTCGTTCCAAAGCCTCTAGGAAATTGCTGGCATCGATTGTAAAGGAGAAGTTGCTGGAGGCCCCAAAATGTAAACCAAAAGAAATTGCTGAAGAAATTCGCCGAGATTTTGGAATTGAATTAGGATATGTTAAAGCATGGCGTGCTTTAGAGAATGCCCGGGGGGAGTCTCAAGTTTCATACAAAGATTCTTACAATCAGCTACCTTGGCTAGTTGATAAAATATTGGAGACAAATCCGGGTAGTGTAGTCACTCTTAATACGAGGGAGGACTTGAGTTTCCATCATTTATTTGTTGCCTTGCATGCCTCATTATACGGGTTTCAGAATGGTTGCCGCCCTCTTATTTTTCTTGACGCTTTTCCTATAAAATCAAAGTACCAATCAAGTTTACTGACTGCTACAGCATTGGATGGAAATGATGGAATTTTTCCAGTTGCTTTTGGTGTGGTAGATGCTGTGAATGATGATAATTGGCATTGGTTCTTGCTTCAATTAAATTCTGCACTTTCAACATGCCAATCAATAACATTTGTATCAGATAGGCTGGTGCGACTGAGACCATCTGTTCTCACGGTTTTTGAAAATTCGTACCATTGTTATTGCCTTCATCATCTGACAGAGGAGTTAAAAAGAGATCTGAAAGGCTCGTATACTGAGGAAGTTGTTAGTGTGATTGTTGCTCACTTGTATGATGCTGCCCAAGCTGGCACACTTGATGAATTTAGAAAATGCATTGACAGCATTAAGAGTGTTTCATCTGAGGCCTTTGATTGGATTCTGCGTAGTGAACCTGAAAACTGGGCAAATGCGCTGTTTGAAGGTTCGCGATACAACCAAATGACATCACACATTGCTGAATCATTTTATTGCTGGGTGAGTGACCTTCCTGAGTTACCAATAGTGCAGATTATCAGTACCATTTGCCGTAAGATTATGGAGCTTATGTACGGCCGGAGGATGGATTCAAATCAGTGGTTGACAAAATTAACTCCATCTTTGGAGGATAAATTACAGAATGAGATGCTCAAAACACATTCTCTCCAAGTTCTATTAGGACTTGGTAGTTCTTTTGAGGTCCGTGGTTTGGGTACATTTAATGTTGTGAACATTGATGTCTGGGACTGTAATTGCAGAGGTTGGCAACTGAATGGTTTCCCATGTGTCCATGCAGTGGCCGTCCTTCAGCATGTGGGTAGGAATTTGCCTGATTATTGCTCCAAGTTTTATACAACCGAAGCTTTCCGGTTGACATATTCAGAATCAGTAAATCCAATTCCGGCAGTAGATCAGCCTTTGCAAGTTTCGCAATCTGTGCAAGTTCAAGTACCGGTTCAGGTTCGCCCGCCTCCACTTCTGCCTTTGACTGGGCCGCCAAAGAAGAGAAGAATAAGATGGAAAGGGCGTCCTAAGAGAGAATTGCATTGTAGCAAGTGCAAGGGAGCAGGGCACAACAGAAAAACATGCCATGTATATGCATAGGTGCGGTACATTTTAGGAAATTGATGATTAATTTGTATAGCACCTGATGATACCGGTCACCCGAGGGCTAAGGCGCAGTATTGCAGAGATCAAGGAATGGAATATAGAGTTATTAACTCTTGACACTTGCATGCCAACCATTTGGGTAGTACCCTGTGTAGGCCATTGTTCTCTTCACTCTCCTCTCGCCGCAGGCTTTTATATGTACCTTTTAAAGTAGATTGTTATTGTGTAGCCACATTGAGGGTTTTATTGAGTAGTATTGATTGACTCCGTGAGAATGGAACATTGTCTACTTGTTGAATTATTTATTTTGGTCTTACATAATAATAATGCTCCTCCGAGTCAGTGGCATGCAATTGTACAGTAGTAGATTGGTGAATGCGCAATAACCTGTTGAGGACTGTTTCTGTTTCGTGTGGTTAGTTTTTTCGGCGTACTGCCTATCAGTATCACCATTATGCTGTGAGTTTCGAAATTAAGTTACGTGAATTTGTGAGTCCTTAGTTCCTTGTACTAAATGAAATAGATTCTCTTCGCCATCAAATTCTATGTTCGCCTAAGCTAAAAAAAGAAAAAAGAAAAAATTAATAATAATTAGGGTGTTAATCAGAGAGAGCGAAAGAGAGAGAATAATAGTGGTGGCGGTGGTGGGGCGGATGGAGTACCAACATAATTCATGAGTAGTACAATAAAGTAAGCGCGTCGCGTGTGCAGTACATGTGGAAATTTAGACTTTAGATGCTCCCGAAACGCTCGATATTCAAAACCAAAACATTTATGGGAAATTGGTAGTACAAGGCCAAGCTAGTCCACGAAGGATGTGATAGTTAGTACATGTGTGTCCTATTATTTAACATTAGCACTTGTTATCTGCCTTTGTGAGCCTGAGCCTGAGCATTGCAGGTCAGGTAAGGTTTTTGAGAGAGTGAGAGCCTGACTGACTCTGAGATGGCAACGGTAAGGGGTACGTGATGAGAGGTAATGACTCTTAGCGTGCGTGAGAGAAAGGCAGGAAGCAAGAGACAAAAGACGGGGAACAGGCAGAGCATGGATGGAACTATTAACAGGTTCTCTGTTCTGGCTCCTCCCATGCACTGCCTCTTCCCTGGCTCTGCCTTCCCGGTCCTTTTCTCCTCTCATCCCCATGTTTATTTTTCGTTTCTGTTGCCTTGCTGCGTGGCATTCATTTATGTATATGATGGTATTTGCAATTCATTTATTTACTTTTATTATGACAACATCTGCATATATATATGTGTGTGTGTGTGTATTCTCTATATATTGACATCTTTTTCGACAAATTTGTGATTTGTTTCGTTGCTCCAAATCTCGCAACCCAATTAAAGACCATGCAGCGGAGGATGTGAATGCGGCTATAATTATTTAATTATGGCTTCCGCCCCGGCAGCACGGCGGCTGCGATACTTTCTTGCTTTGGGCTTTCTTCTTTTGTGATAAAATAATGAATCATGTAGCACGATAAGGTAGCAGATTCTTTTTTTTTTTTCTTTTTTCCATAGTCAAATTAATTATTGTGGATCTTAAATTGTTTCAAACAACATACTTAACCAGAGAAAATTTTGGCATTAGCGTTCATATATGCTTTAAATTATTATAATTTGTCAGTAACATTTGCTGTTTATCCAACCACAAGAAGAAAAATCTCTCTCGCTTGGCCGTCTTACTAATTTTATAATTCTATTGTCCCTTTTGGTCGCCAACTTCCTTGTCAAAATAATAATGTTCGTTGACGTTTAACTTACCTTAACTGGACAAATTGCTTGAAAGTTTCTGTCATACTGCAGCCCCCGATGCAAATTACAAAATACAGCGTGCCTTTTTTTTTTTTCCTTCAAATATTTTGTAAAATTTTATTAGTATTGCAATTAAAAATCCATTCCCAATAAAAGGAAAAAAAAAATGATTCACACTTTGCCGCCAGTAGCAAT
Source organism: Aegle marmelos (assembly GCA_030449875.1). Classification (NCBI taxonomy): domain Eukaryota; kingdom Viridiplantae; phylum Streptophyta; class Magnoliopsida; order Sapindales; family Rutaceae; genus Aegle; species Aegle marmelos. Next base: position 4,007,540 of record JASUUL010000115.1, read on the forward strand.
TGAATCCATTCTCTCAAAATTATGAAAGTGGGCTTTTTAACACCCTTCTAAAATTCCAAATAACACTTGTTTGGAACTGTATTTCTTAAAATATTCTCAACTTAAATAGATTAAATTTTCTTTAATGATTTAAATACTTTCAATTAAAAAGAGATTTTTTTTATAAGGAGTTTCGAAGGGTCTAAAAGGTGTGTGTACCCGAGGAATAAAATATGGCTTGTCTTGTCTTTGTTGAAATTTCGGGCCATGAATCATACGATGGCTCACAAAAAAGTTTACGGGCACATGAGAACGGGGAAACATCAATTACGCCCTCATTTGTAATAACAACTTTCCATTCGGATGAGGTGGTGGGATCAATTATTGACATTGCGTGATTTCAATGAGTTTGATTGCGGGATGATAAGTGAGTCTTACTGTCTTACAATAGAATTCATTTCAATTTATTATTAAAAAAAAATTATGAATCTCATAATAGAGTTTTACTGTTTTATTAAATGACAAAATATTAATAGTTGATTTCATCATCTGAGCACGTTAAAAGGGTTGGATTGGCCTATACAAATGTTTCTTATTTTACATGCTGTTTTATTTTATTTTATTTTATTTATTCATTTTCCCAATGCAAGTCTTGCTCGCGTCATATGGGCCACACGAATTGAACAAAATGACTGCGACTATAGTTTACAGAAATACCTTAATTTTTAAATAATGTGAAATATATAATTTACATAAATAACTTAATTTTCCGATGTAACTCAATTTCAGTGTGTAAGAAATACCCGGTTTGAGTTATTAGAATGAGATTCATGAAACATTATTTTAGATCTGTTGAAAAATAGTTAGATTTTCTCGGTACAAGACACGAACGGCAAGGTAATGTTTGACAGGTGTGACATGGCCAACGGTATTCAAAATAAGGGAGCTCCTTCTTCAACCCACAAGTAAGGAGAGATGGTGATGACGTTAGAGAGTCTGCCAAGACATGTTTTGAATTCTGTATTGCTTTGTACTTAATGCTTGGCTTTTCTGGGAAACAATGAATAAATAAATAAATAATTTCTTTGTTTTTATTTTTTTGGATGTGTTTTGAGGGAGAAGGGTATTGTTATCGTAAAAGCCAATTTTTGGCTGCAGCCTGCAAGAGGTAGTAAAATGGTGAAGTGGGGGGCCATTTTTATAAATTAACCAATAATTTAGGCCATCTCGAGAGATTTCCCTCAGAACGAAGCACAAGTCGAGACTTGCAACGAGTTAAAGCATTCGTTGTTGCTCCTGCACTTGTGTTCATGCCCACGGCCATCATCTTTCTCCTTATTTTATTATCGTTTTCCCAGTGATTCTGTACTATTTGCACTCATATAAAATCCGAACACCATTTTTTATAATTTAAATTTTTTTTTTTAAAAAAAAGCTATTCTGTAAACCCACTAAATGACTCTTAGTACTCCCCCCCCCCCCCCCAAAATTTTGATAGGGATGAAGGCACCTCACCCACAGTGGCGTAGCTCCTATTAGACCTAAAGTCTTTATAAAATTACATTAAAATTATATCTATATTTAAATTAGAGTTTTTTATGATTTTGCCCCCCGCAAATTTACTGCTTTAACAGTTTTTAACTCAACAGTTGAATACAAATTTTTCAACTTTATCTTTAAAAATTTACTTTTTTCAAATTTTTGGCCCAGTCAAAATTTTAATCTTAGCTCCACCTCGACTCAGCTGCTACTCACCAAATACGTATCTATTACTATTACTTAAACTCTGGTAATTACAGGCGCAAAATACTTTCACAGACAGCTGAACTACCTTAATAAAAAGCTGGGGGAAAAAGAATCATAGCCATTAAACTTTAATGGTACCCAAACAAAACTCGTTGGCATGTGTAGCTGTGGGCACAACTGGGGTAAGTGTTTCTTAAACATGTAAGATTTTCACTCCAGTCTCTGTTTTGGTTGCCTTAGCCAAAAGCTAGTGCGGGAGCAGGATGTCATACTCATACGCAAAAATAAATAAATAAACAAATAACAGCAAAAAAACACACCATATCATAATTTCTGTGGCCATTTGATTCTCGGCTCTGAGGGATTGGAAAACAACAAATTCGCTAATCTACTCTTCAATACAATTTTTCATCTTATGTACCAGTGCGTATTATTATGATTTTGATACTGCTCAGTTTTAGCTGCTTAAGACTGCCAATAAATTGGAGAATCAAAACACTGGTTATTTTGAGCTTAAGATCAATGAGGTTTAACCGAAACTTGATGTTTATGATGATATTATTCAAAAATAATAATAATAAAAATCTGTGTTTAAAAGCTATAATGAAAGTAGGCAACAAAATGGATGTCGTTTTATTTAATTATATGCTTCATTGTTCCAAATAGTTGTAAACTGCTTATGGCATTTCAGTTATAATCAGCTATAGCTAGCAACCAAGTCCAAGTGGGAAACAGAACACCATCAATGAAGTTCGAGAACCAAAGATATTTACAGCTAGGAAGGTCATGCTTTAGGGCATTTCATGATCACTTCCGGAGTTCCAATCTACTAAGTTGAGACAAGTTACCTTAACAAACCATAGATAGGTACCATAGAGCTCTAGAACTAGTGCACTCTTTAGCTTTGTTCATGCTCGCATCACCGAGCCAGAGCTTTGATAAAAATCAATCTGCATGCTTTGATAAAGATCAATTTATGTCCAATTGAAGCAGCAAGCTGGAAGCAGAGAGATATAGTAAGAATCGGAATTATAATGGCAGAGCATAAATCTCCAGAATCCAACAGCACCCGCAACAACAAAATTCAGAGAGTTAAAAACAATTCATCACAAATTTATTCCGACGAAATAATAGAACCAATTTTAAAATCCCCTCAAAGCTTATTCATCTTGTTCAATCAAGAGGCAACAACAGATAAACCCGATACCAGAATAAAAGAATGAAAGTGAAAAGATGATGATGATGATAACAGAATTAAAGCTTATTCATTTTACTGTTGTTAAATGACTCCCTTAATGTCTTGCGAGGCATCAATAGGGAATGCCTTGAAAAAAAAAACGTAAAAATTTAAAAAAAAAAGGGAAAATTAGAAAGCAAAGGAAACAAAAAGAAAAAAAATATTTGACATACTTGTTATCCTCATCAGTCCAGCAAACAGATTGAGCAGAGTCAACACGCACGCAAGGCTGAAATTCTGCAAGTTTGTGGTCCAATTTACCAGACTCAATGAACTGCAAATCCTCCAGAAGAATCACATAATGTTTCTGCACATCCTCGGCACTCTTGGTGCCACCAACCATAGCCGCAACAACTTCCCAGCGATGGGGGTCCTTTTCATCAACAACTGCTAAAGCAAGCTCAAACAGCTTGTTCTCCTCCCAGCTCCACCCACAAAACACTTTCGGGAAATCTTCCATGTCACCGCAGACACTTCGGCCCTTTTTGAGTCACCAAAAAAAAAAAAATGCCCTTTTGTCTTTTTTACATTCTAGAATAATTCATCGAAGGAGAAATCAAGGAAAAAAAAAAGGAATCTTTCAAGTATCTTGTTTGATCCTCTTGATCAGATTCTGAAAAACACAGACCCCCAGAGTTTGGGGAAGAGAGTCAGAGATGTGTGTTTCTGAACTGCAAATCTCTCTCTCTCTTTTTGTCCCTTTTATGGTTTGTGGCAGAACAATTTTGCTCCTCCTTTAATTAGTTGAGATCTAACTACAAGTACTAAAAACAAATAATAAAATTGAAAAAAAAAATCAGCTTTGAAGAAAGCTATTGTTGATCCTCTTGGTCCAAAACAGGAAAACACATGATCATCACCTCATAAGCGAACAATCCCAAATATTTTATTAACCATTTGTTGCAAGACCCGGAGTGTCTTTTTATTTCTAATTATAGCATTGGATTCCAATTGGTATTAGATCCGAAAATACATCACGTATATATATAAATATACATATATATGAAAAAAATAATGGCTTAAAAATTAATAGTACTATTCCAAGTAAAAGATTAAACCGACAGATTTCATCTTAAACCAATCGAAGCCTTTTCAAAATTTCCTTAATTTCAACCTTGCAAGAAACGAAAGAGACTTTTGTGGGTGGCGTTACACGTTAGCAGATTTTTGTTTATTTCTTGAAGCAATCACAATTCACTGCTGGCTCCGGTGGGTCATTTTCAAGGACTTTTCGCGTGCAGAATAGAAGAAAGAGTTGCCTGTAAAAAAGATAAGAGAGTTGGATGCCCGAGCCTCACGAGATGAATTTGGAATGGACTTGGAGGTCTTGCTTTACTTCACATTATCTATCAGGTGTCCTTGATTGCTCTAAATAAATTTTCCTTCTACTTCTAAGATGGTTCCTTTACTCTTTAATCAAGCGGAATTTCTTTTTCTTTTTCTTAATTTTAAGTTTTTTAGAGTAATGTCACTTGAACTCCGGTCCAATAATATACTTTATTCTCAAATTAAAAAAAAAACTTTTAAAGATAGAATTCGAACCCCATATATTAAAAAAAAAAATTATTTCCTAGAGCAGCTTTGCTTTTTGTTAAGATATATGTTAATGTGTCTCCTTCAATCCGGACAGTTTGGGACCCATGGGATTCCCACCATATCTTCGCTCTTCAATTGCTGGCCACACAATTGTTGTTTCGACATTTACGAGGGCCCGATTCAAATAATTTTTTACCAATAATTTCTCGGTTGAATTGTCGGAAATCGGAGATCTCATGGCCTTATATTAAATCTCCTCAATATTGTGAGATCATATTAAAAAATAAAATAAAAAAAGAGACCCGAAGTTGTCGTCCTAAATACAAAAAACTATTTAGAATTAATGAGTAAATCATTCTGCCTAATGAAAAAACAAAAAGAAAAAAAATGAGGGAGAAGATTATATGGGTTAACAAAACAGTTTGAAACTATCAACTAAATTTGCCCACCTTTCTTACTTTATTCTTCATTTTTCTACTTCTACCGGGACCGGGAGACAGCGAATTTTGTGAGAAAAAGTAGCGACATTTTTTAGGTCAACGTTGTAATTTGCACCTTCACCAAACATGGGGCTAACAAAGAAAAGCGGCCCCGTTGCCCCACAGACACAGGCAGATGATAGAGAGTTCTCCATCACGCAAAGCTTTTTCTAGGCATTGTTTGAATCGAGATTACAGATCCAGCTGCCATGCACCTGGTGCATCGACCCTCAACTTTGAGATTCAACCATCAAATCGAGGGGAAAAGCTGTTTGATGTAAGGATGTGTTTAACTGGTTTTTAGCATTGCAGTCCTTGTTGTTTGGTTTAAAATCATAAAAGCTGAGAGTTCCAAAATTTTCACACACAATTTCAGATTTTTTAATTTTTTAATTTTTTACACATAAGTGATAAGTGCGCATGAGTAGTTTGGCAGTTAAAGCGAATAACAATATAAGGACATCAGGGTATTCTAACACAATATCTAAACTACATGAAAAATTCACACTTGTTAATAATATTAATTTTCAAAAAAAATTAGGACATTAATTTGTACCAATGGAGGCGACACGTGGTATTAGAGAATAAAAGAGAAGAAAATTCAACACCATAGCTGGAGAGCTTAGGACATTAATTTATACCAAGGATGGATGTCTCTTGGAAATTTGCCTCAATTTAGAGAGGACAAATTAAAATTCAATTACAGCCCTCACATGTTTGTGCTGCGTACCATTGGAAAAGAGATAAATATATTTATCCTTTAGGCTGAAAATAAAGTATCAATAAAAGAATAGATTACCTTAGCACAATAATGAGGCAAGTATGTGTCAGTACTCTTCAATGATCCCTTTAAAAGTAAGGAATTGTCAATCAGTGGTCGTGGCAAAAATAAGACTATATGAGAATTAAAAAGATTACTTATTTATTAAGTTAGGTTATTTACCATCAAGTGAATATAAGAAAAAGAAAAAGATGAAAAAATAAAATAAAATAACTTTACTTAGGAAGAGTAAGCTAATGAGAATTCCCTCAATAAAAAAAAAATAAGAAGAATTTGTCAATTATTTAAAATTATCAAGATACCCTTAAAAATATTTGTATATAAACTCCATATATTCAATTTTAGATGCACTTATGAATCCAAATCTCATTCTCCCTTGAGACCTTTAGGAGTTGATTCATCGTCTCATTCCATTTTTACAACTCCATGGAAAATCTTAACTAACTCTTCTCTTAAAGGTGCTTTTTCCTTATTCTTCTCCTAGAAAACTCTCTTATCTTTACTAAATTCATACTCTTGCTTATCTTATAATTCACTATTTACAACATTTAATAAGGTTTGTTGATATTGTAAAGATATTCATACAATACTTCACATATATAGTAGATTGGAGATGCATTACTTTCGTAGATATAGTTCAAAAACTTTTAATAAGGTTTGTTCATATTGTAAAGATATTTGTGTAGTACTTCACATATATAGTAGAATGGAGATGCATTACTCTTGTATATATAATTCAAAAAGTTTGAACACATAAAATCTTGTATATTCATTATGTTTATGCTTATTTTTATTTATTACTACAATGTTGACACCTAGATTGTATTTCATATATGAGTTCGCTTGAGCGCCCGATATTAACTCTCTAAATTAACTTCTACAAGTTACATTAAACTTCCCATATTATCACCTCAATTTACTTCTCAATTCATCTCAGCTCATCACTTGAAGCACTTGAGTAATACCACTTGCCCAAAATTAGAAAAACACACCTAAACCTTTATCAGCCTCATCTCCTCCTAAAAATAAATTTACTTGTTCAAATTGAAATTAACCTATATATGGTGAGAACAACCACTGAGTTGTTTAAGTCAAATTCTAACTAAAGTCTAATTAAAATATGGAGTAAATAACTTAAATATGCAATAAAAGTTTATTAATTTTCTTCGTTTACTTAGATGGTCGACTAATTTGACTGATAAATGCATAAATTTGCCGCTTATTCAATCTAAACTTAACAGAGAGACAAAAATACCCCTAAACTTAAAAAAATTAGATTTTTCTTTTTACTTTTTTCTCTTTTTAAATTCTAAAAAATCAATATTTAGAAGTAAACAATTTCTTAATCTTAAATTTGGAAAATAGTATTTTCCTTTTATTTACCACCATTGTGAATACTCTAGAGGAGTCTAGTATTTCTTACTAGTGAAAGCACACGTAGATAGATAAAAGGTCATGGTAGCAGTTAAAAAAAATTAACCAAGATAAAAAAGTGAAAACATCTGCGTAGCACAAATATTAACGAGCACAGAAAATAGAAATGCATTGAACAAGACGGGCGATCCCATATTTTTTAACTATAGGAAATCCTTTGTCTCTGTTCGCTTTCTATGGAGATGAGAACAATGAAGCACTGGCCATGGCAAGCATGGTTTGAAGAAAGAAAAAACTGAAGTTGTGCCGGCTCTTCCTATACTGTTGTTAGCAGGGGAGGACCAAAGTTTGATGTGGAGGCTGCATTACCGGCTGCGACCGTAACTGACATCTTTTTAGGAAGAAATTCGTCGGATACACCTCTCGGAGATGGAAGTGGAATGATTTCACGCTGAGATATTGATTAGCTAGTAGTACAGTGTGCAAAAATGAAAATGAAATGGGTAAATAAAGAATAAATTAGCAAACACAATTATAAGATATTCAAGCAGTACCCTGGTTGTGACCTTGCTTAAAAGTATCTCATGTAGTAAATGCTTTTGGGCTGCTATCAATGTTCATAGTATACTTCTCATTAAGCCATTTCAATTTCATAAATCCAATTCTTTGCTAGCTACGGGGTATTTAAAAATTACCTTAATACTTATAACTAAAGAAATAAATAATAATAATAATAAGTAGCCACATGAAATTCAGCAGTAGTACAATCACAAAAGTCAAAAGTTAGGATAATATATCACGGGGCACCACAGTTTTGTCCTCAAGACTACACAACTAATCATAATTTTATCAAGCTTTATTATAATATTAGACAACTTATCGTGATTTTATCATCTACATAAATTAATAAATAATTTGCGGGGTCCAAAGGATAACATTCACAATCTAATCTAATTTTATCATCCACTTGGACATGTGGGCCGATAATTGTCTCAACGAGGCAAGGATGACGATGGAATAATCCTCCATCCGCGCTACAGATCTGTGTGTCGTCATTACATAAAGCCTTAAATAAGAACGTAAAGTTCAAAAATAATAATGATAAATACTATATGAAGAAAGTAACTTGTAACTTATCTAGTAACCAAGCCAAGGCACTTAAGCCAGTAGTGCACTGTGGAGATTGAGGCTTACATATCAGCTATTATATCGAACATCCCTATTTGCTGACTCAGCATCCTAATCTACAATATAGGCCTGATAAAGTAGGTGCCAATGCTTGCCTGACTTGCATAACCTGCCTGTAAATTCACAATTCATCCAAGAGCATTTGCTTAGTGAATTGAGTCACTACAGTAATATGTACTTAGAGGGCGAGGGATGTAAAGTCAGAGATCTTCAACAAATCCTTCAAATTAAAAGTAATGAAATAAATATATTACTATATTTCTATACACGGTATGACACTACATGGTGAAAACTATTTGAAAAATAAATTAATCTATAAACGAGAGAATGAGGGGCAGTACCATCAAAAGGAGGGCTCAGTTACAAATCTTGAGTAACATTACTGAGTAGAACTGAAGGATGCAATTGCATCCATTTCCTGCTGTAGAAGAAGAGCATCAATGAAGATATCCAAATTTTCTCCCTCCATCATGTCATTTATTGCATGATGGGTGATCCCAACACGGTGATCCGTGACACGCCCTTGAGGGAAATTATAGGTGCGGATGCGCTCAGATCTATCTCCACTCCCAATCTATATAAGGAGACGAGCTCTGTATCATCCTGACTCAAAATAACAATACTAAACATGCTAATCTTGCTCTTGCAGACGCTTTTACCTGCTCTGATCGAAGTTTTGATCGACTCATCTGAATTCTAGACCTTTCCATTTCATACAGCTTTGCACACAGCACCTTAAGTGCTTTGGCTTTGTTCTGTGAGAGAGATTCAAAAAGAAAAAAGAGCAAGATTTAAGGAAGGAAAACAGAAACTGATGAACACAAAGCACATAGCTTGCAGATTACCCTTCGTTCTTGAAGTACTAAGGCGGCTTACTGCATATGTGATATAAAGTTGCAAATGGGTAGAGAATGTAAGGTTCCAAGTTCCATAACCACATACAACTGATTGGTCATGATTCAGATGCAAGTGCACCAGAACTCACCAGTATTTTAGGATCTCATTTTTATCCCTACGCATCAACCCAAAAAAAAAAAAAAAAAAGTACTGAAAGACCTGAATCAGTTTAAGGAATTGGTTCCAATCTTTAATGAAAAACCCATCTCATTAGAGAATTTGTGAGAGGACAAAAATGTAAGGAAAATCTAACACTGCAATAAAGGCCCTACTACTGGCTGTTACATATTACAGAAATAAGGCGAAAACTGCTGATCAAAAACATCAACGAGCAGTTATACTTTAATCAATTGTTCATCAATAGACACTTTCTTTTCTGCCATTTGATCATCCGGTCCAGAAGTGAAAATGGGAAAAGGATCAAGGGATGCAAATCAAAGGAATCTGCTTTTATCTCCAAAATTATACATGGCTAAGAAAGGGCAGTTTAGTTACAAACTTGAAGTTAGAAGACTCCATGAATGCAGAACAAAGAATCTTTTACCATATGCTGAGATCGTTCATCTTGGATGGAAATAGTTATCCCCGTTGGGATATGAGTTACTCTAACAGCACTATTGGTGGTATTTGCATGCTGACCACCTGAACCACCAGATCGGTAAGTATCAATCCTCAAGTCTTCATTCCTCAACCGGACATCAACCTGCAAAATCCAAGAAATGAAGAATGGTGATATTGAGCATCATAAACTATTCTAATAGTGCCAACATTTCACTAGTGACAACTGAACAGAAACTTTGAACTGTAACAATTATCGTAATTTAAAAAAAGCTTCAATCATACAGTTTATTACCTGATCAGCCTGAGGAAGGATGGCAACAGACACAGCACTCGTGTGAACTCTTCCGGACTTCTCTGTCAAAGGAACACGCTGTCAAAGGAAAATTGTCAGTAATTCTGCTGTAAATCATTAGTAATTGGTATAGTCGGTAATGCAACCTGAACTCTGTGAATTCCACTCTCAAATTTAAGTTTCCCATAAACACCAACTCCTGAGATTGCTGCACTAGCTTCCTGGAAAGAAAAAGTACACCCAGCTAATTTGATAATCAGAAAATGGGAATTTCAAGTGTGGTAGAAAAATAAAAAATATCAAATATATGTAATATATAGGTGATAAATCCTCCACACCTAGCTATTGAACAGTGCACATTAACCATCTTATAAGATGGGAGGATGAGGCACGGGAGGAGATACTTAATGTCCACGAAGAATAGAAGTCTCACCTTGTATCCTCTGAGATCAGACTCTGTTACATCGACAACTTCAAACCTCCATCCCTTCTTCTGTGAGTATCTCTCATACCTGTTATGATTCAAATTCTCAATAAGGAACTTGATAAGCAAGGTGTATGACTAAAGATGCTTAACAGGCTGTAGAAATTTTACATCTTAAACACGTCTACTGCAAACAAAGACGCCTCTTCACCTCCAGTTCCTGATTAAAAACAAAAAGGAAAAAGAGCAAACAAAAAGACGGGAGAATTAGGGTGTCTATTGACATCAAAACATAGGAAGTAATAAAACTTGTGATCTTCTAATTACCACTATTGTCATCACTTACCAGCTCTCACTTCCAAAATGCAATCCCTTTCATCAGCATCATCCTTAGGTAGTAATGACTCGAGAAGCAGACTTTGCAATCTTTTCTCTTCGTCATTTGCCAGGCATAATTCCTCAGTAGCCATATCTAGCATGTCTTTATCTTCAGAACATTCACGCATCAGGGATTTCAATCCATCAATCTCCTACACATTGCAATTCAGATAGATGACTTAAATAGCTTTATTAGTCAAATTGGCTAAAGCAACACAGCCGCTGCCATACCATACTTCCCTAATCATTTTCATAAAGCAGTAGCAGTATCTTCTTTGATCTTTTCCACATGTGTGTGTGAGGGGGTAAAGCCAATAGCTCAAGAAAGATGCAGAAGTAGTTCACCTTTTGTTTGGTCCTCAACTCACTTATAAGTTGCACGGAGTCCCTGAGTTTCCGCAGCTCTTTATTAGCCCTAGAATACTCTGCTGGTGAGGCTTCTGGCTGTCTTGAATCAACATCACAAATTATTATTAAACTTAAACGACGCGAAGTGCAGTGCACACCCCACTCAAAAACCATTTAAATGTACGCAACTAAAATTGTTTCAAAATTGAGGACCAATAATTTTAATCACCTGGCTCATCAGATTCTCAAGACAAGCACTTCTCCGCTCAATAGCCAATACCCTTTGCTCCATTATCTTTATAAGGTCATTCGATAACATTTCTGAAATCATAATGATGCTAATAACAACAATAATCCATTTTTAATTTCTCAAGATTATTACTTTTAAATTTTAGCCATTTACACTAAAAAAAAAAACCTGCAGTACTCGCTCACCGGTTGAATAAGAACGAAAATTGGAAAGCGAAGAGGTGGCGGTTGCTGTTTGGATAAACCATCTCTGATCTAATAGAGGATGCTTATGTGAAATTGAAGAAATAGATTGCAGTTGCCTCAACGCTCGTAGGCTTAACGCCATTGCTCCGTTCAGTTTTCTCATTTCTTTTTTCCAGTCCTCTGTTTTCTTTCTACTCAATCAAACCAAGTAGCGCATAGACGATATGAAAAACGCAGCGTTTAGTACAGTTCGATTTATGGTCTGCTTGTAACGAATAAAATTAATTAAAGGTTAGAGAATTTATTTTTAAAGGCTTTTTTATTTAAATATGCCTCATTTGTACTAAAATGTCAAATATATACCCCCATTATAGGGTTGTCAGAAAAATTCGCTTGGCCCGGATTCGGCCTGGACTCAGTCAATCCGATCCGGGTGAAAAAATTAGATCCGAGTTTAAAAAATTTAAACCCGGACATTTTCAGTCCCGGATCCAAACATAATATAAAAACTCAAATTCAAGTCCGGACCTAGATTATAATTAAAAAAATTAAAATAAAATAAAACTGTAACAAATTACATTCAAAGTCAAATACTCAAACTACCTTTACGGCCTTACAAGTTACAAACAAAACCAAACTCTTACTGTATTACTCTTATTCGACTGCCGTCTGCCGCATATCCAAACACAGCTAGAGATCTACTGATCTCGATTACTCCATCAAGATTAGTCGGTCTCGGACTCTCGGCTACTCCATCTCCACTTCTCCTACGATCTTTGATTTGTCTCCCGCGTCTGCTTAGTTGCTCTGTCGATTGCCATCAGCTCGTCTCCGTTTATGCTCGGCTACCATCACTCCACCACCGTGTCTGCTCATCTTCGTTAATTTGTCTCCCGCTCTCATTGTATTCTTGATGCTCGACTACCTTCACTTGAATTCACCACCAACTCATCAAATTACTTTCAAAGGGTAAGGCACAAGGCGGTTGTATCACGCCAACAGTTGTTTTCTAGTTTGTTTTTTGTGTTGGAAGTGAGTTGATCAATTTTATTTCTTTTTGGATTATATTGCTTTGTTGACCAGATTTGTTGCTTCTTGGTGCTCGGCTGCTTTTCCTTTTACTTTATTTTTCAGTTTATAGTATACATATTGTGCTGGTGAAGTGAACGATTGTGCATTTGCAAAAATATGATATGTGCACTGAAAAATATAGTATACACAATATGTATACTATAAACTGAAATTCAGTTTATAATATAGTCTGATCCACGCTCAATATTCTTATTTACAATTTATTTTTCAGTTTATAGTATACATATGTGCACACTCAATTTTTCTTTTACTTTATACATATTGTGCATTTGCAATAGCTAATTGCCTAATTCGGATTTGTAATTCAGTTTAATAGTAAGGTTTGTATGTTGCGTCAAAAGTTATAAAATACTATTGGTCTTGTTATTTTAAACATTTTCTATCATAAAATCTGTAATTGTAATTTTGTTATTTAATTAATTATGTATACTGGAGAGAATATCTATATGATTATTTTTTAACATCTCTATTATTATTATTATTTTGTGGTGTCGTTATTGTTGTTGTTGTTGTTGTTGTTGTTGTTATTATTATTATTATTATTTGGTGTTATATTTTTTTAATTATATTTACTTTGTTCCTTTTTTGGATGATATGTTACTGAGTTAATTTTTTATAATAATAAAATCTTGTAATACAATAATAAATAAACTAATAGAGCTGATTTCTTATGATAAATTATGGGAGTTGATTTTTTAATATTTAATTTTTTAATATCAAATATGGAATTTGTTTGCACAAGTTTGTGGCGTAAAATTTTTGACAAACTCTTTATTTTCTTTGGTATTGTAACAATTGAGCTACTTGAGTAGTGCAATGTCAGATAACGTAGAAATTAATTCATCGAGTGCTCCAATTTTATCTTCGATATTATCTTGTAATATTGAAGATAAAATTGATAATGATGATGAGGTTGAGGAAATTTCGGTGTCAACAGGGAATGATAATTTAGATGCTTGGGAGCACTTTACAAAAATAATGGTTAATGGAGAACAAAAGGCAAAGTGCATGCATTGTAGTGCGATTTTAAAAGCAAAATACCAATCGGGGACTACAACTTTGAATAGGCACGTGGCATTTTGTTTTAAAAAACATCAACCGAATATAGATGAAGCACTTCAAAGAAGTCTTAAGGTGATTAAAAGAGAGGATGGAACTTGTGGCATTAGTTATGGTAGTTTTGATCAAAATATTTTACGGAGTTTGATAGCAAGAATGGTTATAATGCATGAGCTTCCACTTAGATTTGTAGAATATATAGGCTTTCGAGAAATGATGGCACATGTTAATCCGGTGATTAAGTCTATAAGTAGAAATACTTTGAAAAGTGAGGTGTTGAAGTTATATCAAATCGAGAAGGTTAAGACTTTGCATTTATTGGAGAAAAATCATAGTAGAGTAGCCATTACGACGGATTTATGGACAACTAGTAATCAGAAAAAGGGATATATGGTTGTGACTGCCCATTTCATTGACAACTCTTGGAAATTGCATAGTCGAATTTTAAGATAATTTGTCTATAAATTTTTAGTGGCTTAATTTCACTTTTAAGATTTGGATTACTTATATTATTTTAAGTTTATGTATTTAATACTAACATTTAAATATTTTACAGGTTTATCTATGATTTTATTTGTTGATGCCCTTGCAAATGAATTAGTACAATGTCTATTGGATTTTTGAATAGAAAGTTATTTCAATAACATTGGATAATTGCAACACTAATGATGCGATGGTGGAAAGGTTTGATACCAATACCTTAATTTCTAGCGGTAAATTTTTAAGCGGTAAATTTTTTCACATGAGATGTACTCATATATCTTGAACTTGGTTGTGCGGGATGGGTTGAGAGTTATAGAAAATGGGGTTGGAAAGATTAGAGATAGTGTGAGTTATTGGACACAAACATTTTAGACAATTACAAATTAATTGTAAAAAAATTTTCGTTGAATTTATTTATGCCAAATAGCATTGATGTATAAAAGTTATCAAACATTAAGTGAGGAGGAGTGGGATTTGGCAATTATGATGGTTGAGCATTTGAAATCATTTTACATGTTAATAGAGATGTTTTCAGGTACAAAATACCAAACTGCTAATTTGTTCTTTCCGTTGATATGCAAAATGAAATTGTCAATTAATATGTGGCGCTCAACTGATAACCCTGCTATTAGGATCATGGCTCATAAAATGATTGAAAAATTTGATAAATATTGGAATGATATTCATTCGATGTTAGTTGTGGCTGTTGTACTGGACCCAAGATATAAGATGATGTTAATTGATTTTTATTTCCCAAAGATATATGGTACTATAGCAAATGAGAATATTGAGCGTGCACATATTCTTTGTCATGATTTAGTGAAAGACTATGAATCGAAGGCAGTGGTTGTGAGTGGTGGCCAAAATGTTGGATCGGAAAGTTCTTGTTTTGAATCTTATTTGAATTCAAATAAGTATTAGGATGTAGATGAGTTTGAAACATTTCAAAGTCAAAATAAGCGTGCTAAGGTAACTAAGTCAGAGTTGGATATGTATTTAGATGAGGAATTATTGGATGCCACTCTGAACTTTGATATTTTAGCCTTTTGGAACATGCACACAGGCCAATATCCTATTTTAGCTGAGTTAGCTAAGGATATTTTAGCCATTCCGGTATTTAATTTTGAGTACTTTTAGTCTTTCATAAAACTTCTTCCGACACTTTAATTGGATTTGGGCTTCTATTTCTAGAGGTATAAAGTTATTTAAATTATATTTTAATAGTATTTGTTTGCTTAAAATGCTTTGAATCTTATTATGCTAATTTTGTTGTTAGATGGAGTTCCGGAAGATGAGCTTTTTATCACAGAGGAGGTAATTTATGATGATGATGATGATGATGGGCCACAAGCGTCGAGCAACATGACATGAACTTTTTTTACGAAGAGGTATTTTCAATTTATTGGATGATAAGTTTTTGGGTATATAATTCAATTTCTTGTCAAATATAGTTGCTTGGCTATCATCAACAATGCTTGGAGTTCCATCAATAATATAGTTGTGGCTGTTGTATTGTTTAATGATTATATATGTGCTCTAGAAATGTGAATATGATTGATATATCTTTTTCTTGGCTTAATTATTTCACCAAGTCTGACTTTTTTCTCTAATAATTATAGGCACAAGGTTAGAAAGATATCATACAAGATTTTTGACAGTCTTGGACACATATCCAAAAAATTTATGCCAAAATAATGATGTGCTATAGGGCCATATAGCTGGTGGTGGTGGTGGTTTTCAACATGACATAAATTTTTTTTATTAGATATGAATTTATTATTTATTTATCATGAGTATTTGAAAACTTTTGTTATGAATTAATTGGTAAGTTATTGAATATTTTAGAATTTTATATGTTATATTAGTAATTGATAAACTTATAATATATTAGATGTTATTTAGATTTATTTATTGATTATTATGTTGTTGAATTTAAATTTTTTTATATAAATAGAATGAATATAGGTTAAAAATTTTGTGTTTCTTTAAAAAAATATAGGTTAGAAATTATATGAGGAAAATAATAAATTAATAAATTTTATTTTTATTTCTTTAGAGATTTAGATATGTAAAAAAATATTTAATATTTGATTTATATGTTTTTAAGAATAAACATTATGAATTAATAATTTTATTATATTAGTTATCAAAAAATTCATAAATATTAAGAATTAATATTTTTGAATTAACCGGGCTTAGAAACCCGGATTAAAAACCCGGGCCCGGAGTGGTGCCGGGTTGTCGGGTCTGATCCAGCCCACACTAAAAAACCTAGGTTTAAATCCGGGTCCGGGCTTCATTCCTTCCTCATCCACGCCGGTCTCGGACAACACCAAATCCGGCCTGGACCCGGCTTTTGCCAAGCCTACCCCATTACATATTATATCTCATAAAAGTGTTAAAAGTAAAAAAAATATCCTAAAAAATAATCTATCTACATTTTCTTTCTCCCTTATAACTTTTACATAATAACATACTTAAAGTCGAGTGTATTCAACTTTTTACTTGAATTAATTAAAAGAAAATTTTTTATTTTAATTAAATCGAGTATTTTTTACTAATTATTAAATTTTCATGAAAAGTTGAGAAATTTTACTGAATGAATATTAGATAAAATTAAACTAAGATCGAGTATTTTTAATTATTTACTCAACTTACTTGAAAAAGTTAAGAATTCTCTAGATAATTTTTTATTTCAATTAAAGTAAAAAATTCTTCACTATTTACCTGACTAACATAAAAAAGTCGAGAATTTATATTATATTACTAATTGTGTATAGTTTAGTTGAAGTTGAGTATTCTCAACTATTTTACTTAACTTTGGGGATATAAGTTTAGTTTTATGAGGATTTAGTTATGAACATTTTTATATTTTCTCTAGTTTTTTAAAGTATATATGTGTAAAATTTAAGAATATTATAATTTAAGGTATATATAGGGTATTTTGGAGGTCACGAGGTATATCCCATGCAATTTTCCAATTTTTGAAAGTGTTATAACTTTTAAAGTAGTAGTATGTATTTAAAAATTTTTTATATTATTACTTTTTTATTTTATCATTAAATATAATTAATTATTATTATTATTATCGCTTTATAGTTAATGATTTTATTTCTTAATTCTAAGGATAGTTTTAAATTTATATATATATGATGATATATATGAAATTATATTAAATATAAAATTGATTCTATAAATTATATTTTAAAAAGCCACTCCTTCCCTATTATTCAAAATAATTTCTAAATAAATTTATCAAATATTAAAATTAGTTTTGATTTTTCAAAATCACTTTTCAACCTCCCATAAGTATTCAAAATTAACTTTAATCTATTTGATACATTACTTATTAAGAAATATAAAATTATAATATTATTTCTATGATGAACACTTGTCCTAATTGTATTGATGCTTTGTTTTTTCCCCAATCTTGTATACTCTGTGTGTGTGTGTGTGTGTATATGATAGCTTTTAGACATTATAGTTTTAGACGACAATACGGTTTAATTTTGAATTATCCTTCATAAAATGATAATTTTAAAATACTTTTAAATTGCCGTAAATCTCAACTTACTTGTCATTTTTATAATAAAAAAATCATCAGGCCTCTCTTGTATTTTCGTTATGTTTTAAATAAAATAAAAATAAGTTGGAGTTTATAACAATTTCATTAGGCCACTCTTGTTTTTCTTTAAGTTTTAAATAAATTGAAGCTGACATTAATTCAAAGATATTTTAAAAATTAATATTTTATGAGAGAATAATTCGAAATTTGCCGCAAGAATATTTATAGTGGGCAGTTGACGGAGACAGAACTACAGGTCAGCTGTGGGCTATAAGGCATGATAACAAAAACGATTGACGAAAAAAAAAAATTGTTGCCAATGTGTCTTACATGCTTTTGTCAGCATGTTCAATGTTGACGATTTGGGTTTCGTAGTTCACTTCATCCTCGCTATTTTTTATATACGGTAAATGGGAAAATCCACGTGAGCAGCGTATAAGATAGTATGGAACTGACACGCGTGCCAAGTGCCAATCATTATCTCCCTGAAGCAATGTCGAAACACTCTCGTCAATCAGTCTAACACCACTCCATTTCACGCTATCCGCAGTCAAGGCACCAGGGCCGTTATTCTTATGCCAAAAAAAAAAAAAAAATCTAAAATCTTGCAAAAGGATATGAGTGCTATTGTCCCGTGGACGACAGTATTTTATAAGAAAATAGTGGTGGCACGTGGTTCGAATGGTCTGCCCAAGTACGTTTTGATCTTCTTTTTGCTAGTTTTTTTTAGAAGAACGACGTCGTCTGGCTCCTTAAGTCTCTGGCATGAGCTTCTTTCTGGCGATGATCCAAGAGTTATGATTAAATGGCGTTGGCGTCACCGAAGATGAAATCCATCGTGCTAGAAATGACATAACCGTAGTAAAACTAACGGTAAGCGTGTGCAAACAAACTTGCTTCGTACCCATCCACCCTGCGATTAATGATTGCTGCTTTGTCCAATTCGGACAAGCCTTACCCGCATCAAGGCCAACAGTTTTGACAAATGTTATGTCATTAGCAATGAACCCCTCTTCAGCGGCCGCTAAATCAAACAAAACCAAACGTATAAGTAATACTAAGTAATGATATATTAATTGAATTTGATTAAATAACTAGTACGTTAGTAGTACTCTTACTAAATGTGGCATTCTCCTTGACTCTTTGGGCACCTGTTGATTAGGTGATAAAACTCCCAGTATATCCATCACCGTAAATGGGGACACTCTTTTGATTAAGAGTTGTATGAATTCGCTCCTTATACAGACCCCAGCCTTAAGGTCAATAACATATCTGCAACCTCTTTAGTCCGTTGGGTATGTGTCGAGGGCATTATTCACTGACATGAATTGTACGCTCCCATTGCCAAAATGACGCAAGGCTTCCACTCCGCATTAGCCATGAGCTTAATTTTTAGTGCATCGTCATCGTCACCAACTTGAAGAAGACGGTGATTGTTAGCCGAAATAGCTAGTTAAGATGCTTGGGCAAGTCATTTATGGTAGGTCATTGCTATAGGACCCAATTGACGGCAATCGTGCGCATACCGTGTTACGTTTTTTACTCGGGAGGTTAAAATCTGGCGGCCTCATTGAAGCCATAAAGTCGAGGCATGTTTCTCACTTTTGGAATGTGATAACCGCATTCAACTTAGTCATGATATCGTCCGTGATGTCCACCAATTTTTGAAGATCAACCAGAGCGATTTCCAACAAATTCGTGCAACCATCCATCTGTAATAGCGTCCCAGAGTTTTTCCTCTCTCGGTTAACGAATTCTGTCAAGTTTTATTAACTAGTTTTCCCTGACGGCTAATATTAATGGCGTTTTGCATGGAGGATTTCATAACATAGTCTGTTTTCCAAAATTAAACTGGATCGTCTTTCGTATGGAGTACTGGACTTTGAGCGATAACACACACAAAATGTTAATTACTGGATGTGTGCAGAGGTTTAGACACCAGAAGACTTGAAAATTAGCTCTAAACAGTAGAAGATTTCTGGATGGATATGACTTTTGAGTACTTAATTGTAGTGGATGTTAATTAATGTGGTAGCTTCGGGCAAGCATGCGATGTTGAAATTATACACTCTATAATTAGTTCCAGATAGTTTCTTATTCTGTAACAATAGTATGCTATTGTACTATTGAGTTAATGTTAGAAGCCACGCTTATTAGGTAGCCTACATTGGTATGCTAGCTCGCTATCCTTTGTTAACCAATTATTTAACTTACATCCACATACTCAAGAAGGTTTGCTGCTGATGTTTGTAGACCTAAAGTTTATCTTATTATACGAATAAATTTTGAATTATTCTTTCATTTTCTTAAAATCTCGGGTAAATTTTGAATTATTTTTCATTTTTTTGAAATCTCAAGTCATCCCTCAAAATTTGTTATCTTTTTGTCAATATTAATGGTTAAAAGATTAAAATAGTATCTGTGCAATTTCAAATACTCAGGAAGAAATCAAACCTTTATATTTTTTTTACTCTTGTATTTTAATTATTGGATGAAATGATCACTACCCTATGCATTTTTATTAACATCAATTTAATTTAATTTCAAGTACTGAAATTCTCAAAATCATTTGCTATTGTACATTCGTCTTCATCAAAATCATTCATCTCATATAATAAAACTCACTTTCATTTGCAAACAAATGCAGTACAACTATGACATTCTCTCTCCCCCAAATTTTTTTTTTTGGTTAATAAATAATTTCAAATCAACTACCCGTAAATAGAAACTAAAGAAAAATTAAAATCTAAGCAAGTTTTCCAATAACCTAGTCAGTTTTGAAGTCAAAATTCCAGATATGAATACTCTAAAACTAATATCAATTACAGTTGCTCACCGCGGTTAAGAAAATTGTAGGAACTTGAGGGCAAATAAATCCCACCCACGGGCGCACGCGGCCACAGATACCAAACCCATTGGCTCGCGCAACCAAGGCCACCAAACCCTTGGTCGCGCGTAGCGATGCCATTTAATTGAAATTATAGGATAAATTATGTGTTTTTCAATTGGGTTTAGAGTGGTTCTGATTTTATAGAGATGAAATCGAGAAGACAGAGTTTTTCCTTTCCAATTTAAGGACATCAAAACATTTTTTATTTTATTATTTTATTATCTCAAATAGTATTTTTTTTAGTATGAAAATTGTTGGTTAACAAAAATGGTTACAAAAATAGATATTTCATACTTTAAAACGTTAACAACGGTCAATTGTTAAAGTTAAAAACTTTTATGCGATAACTCGAAGTTTCAAAAATTAGAGAATAATTGAAAGGCGATTTATTTAGGAGCAGAATAATCTAAAATTTACTATATAATAGACAAAAGTTTCAAAAGAGATAAGTATATTTTGTGGGTAGTTTAGAGAAATAGTTCATTCATCATCCTCAAGTTGATTTCGAAACGGGGATTGACGTCAAAAGTAGATCGACGTGGATGCGTGCATTCTTTGGAATCCGATTCAAGCTCAGAAATAAATTTTGATTTTAAGATTCTGAATATTTTGGATTTGCAAATGATTTTAATCTTAGCTATCTTAAATTTAAAAAAAAAAAAAGAAATTAAAAGGCAGCCACTAGGTTGGCTGACATTTCATCCATTCGACTAAGGTTGAGCTTTGAAGTCTCTCATAACTATGATTATTATTATTACTAATTTAGTTTCATAAGAACAACCTAAAAATGTCATATTACAAAAATTTTCCATTCGATATATTAGAGTTTAGTTATTATTTTCCATTCAAATTGATTGCCGTACGTGATTGAAGAAGATTAAAAAAAAAAAAATGAAGGACATGCAATGCCATGATTATAATATCAAATTAAATAAAACCCAAAATTAAAATACCAAATAGAATTGAAAAATTAACAAACCGGTCAAATTGAAATTAGTCGAGACTTTACGTACCGTTCCAACTGCGATGACTTCCAAGCGGCAAGCACCTGGTCTTCTTATTTTTTTTTTAATTTTAAAATATAAATACAATTTTTCCAATTTTTTCATCATGAATTATTTATACCGAGCAAAAGCCAAAGTGGCTGCGAGATTTGCACAACCAATTCCAATTTCAATCAATCAGATAATATGGCTTTCGATCGCCCACTAGAAATTAAACACTTGTCCCATCAAGCGTTCACACCTAAATTTTTCTCAAAATTTTAATTTTTATTTAAAAATTTAAAGTCCAAACTAAATCATGAGGCTTTTCACAACCGGAAAGAAATTATAGAAATATGCAGGGCGATGAAGCCAGGGATTTGCTAGGCTTCCCCCCTAATTCTTGCCCCAACGCTTCTCAGGTACTTTTATTTATTTATTTTCGTTCTTTCAATTTTGATATCATCATTGATTATCTTTGTATTTTAAAGAAACCGAGATCATTAGGGTTTACGTTCTAAGTTTGATTGGCCATTACGATCGCTGAATCAATTGGACTCACTCTACTATGAGTTTTGATTGGACTTGTTGACTTTGAGTCGAATGGACTGGTTTCCTGGACTTTGATATGGTTGTGACCGATCCAGCTTTTTGGTGTCGTGTTAGGTTAAAGCAGCTTACAAAAGGAAAGTATGGGACTGTCATCCCGATCTCTTTCCGGTTGGGAAAAAGACTGATGCTGAGTCTAAGTTCAAATTGGTACGTGGCTAGTTGCTTAAACTGTTCTGGAAGCATTGTGTTACAAGATTTAAGATATAATCCTTTTCCATTAGAGATCAAGTAAGGGTTTGATCTGGCTTCTTAACCGTAGTTTGTTTTCGTATTTTCAAGCTGTGCATTAATTTGTTCTGAGTATTATCTATTTTATATGTTTACTTGGTTAATGCTGGAGTGAGTCTGACTCTGGTATATGTGTTTGCTACAGATTTCAGAAGCTTACTCTTGTCTGCTGTCTGGTAATTTTCATGTCTTATATTTTTTGTGAAATATTAATAGAAGTAATCCAGAAAATCATGGTTTGCAAACTCACCAGTGGACTTCTAGAATTGTTGGATAATCATTCACGCCTGATTAGACTTCCTGTCTGGATCTTAGAAGTAGTGAATTTATGATGCTACATGCATTCTATGTTGAAACAATCTTGAATTTTTTGTATATGCCATGTTTTTCATGACTAATATCCTGTTCTCAAGTTATCAACTTACCTGTTATTGTAGTTTTGGTAATTAGATTGGGCTTCATTTGATTCTTTCGAGGAATACGTACAAGGCAGTTCTGTCTTTGTGGGGGCATGTGATCTTCACTTTGCAAAAGGTTTCTTGTGTTTCAAAACAGGCAAGTTAGTGTACATCTGAAAGTTCTTGAATCCCTTTTCTCTTCTTGAATTCTGCCACTGTCATTTTTATGCTTGTGAATCTAGGAAAAATTAGTGGAAAACATTTGATCACTTTTACTGGTGACAAGTTGAGATGTGGTCGCTCAATTAGTCAGAATAAGTGCAGTTCTTATGGTCTTCATTTAGGGAAAGTTTTCTTTGAACCGTTTTCTCTTTTTATAAATAATGCAGTTCTTGTATACTTATGTGAGTGCTCCTTAATAAATATTTGGAAGATTTCAATTAAGTAGGAGACTCTTTTGGTCTGATCACTACTGGAATTCATGTAAAGAGATAATAGTGAAAGCTTTAGTCTTTGTGCTATGAGATAAATGTTGTCCTAGTGAATATTAGTTTGTGTCTCTGTGTGTGCGTGCATTCTTTATTTTTTTTAATTATTTTAATAAGGGAAACAGGACTTGTATTTATGTTAATAACAGTATGGGATGTAAAAAGAGTGTACATTAAGTGATTTGTATTGACAGATGTTTTGAAACCAACATTGTTTTGCATGTCTGATAAATGTAACACGAAATGCTATGTCAACAATTTTTCATTTTTGTTGACATTCACGTGCTGAAAGTGTACGACATGTCTTGAAACATGAATACTCTTAACTTCTATTTTTCTATTTTTTATATTTAAAAAAAATCTATTTCTAATACCTGTTTACTTAATTTTATTTTATTTTCAATCATATACCAGCCAAATAAATAAAGTTTCTGTTGCAAGCTGCTTGTCATATGATTGAAGGATGGCCCCACTTCGATCTACAGGATATGTTGACCCTGGATGGGAACATGGCGTTGCTCAAGACGAAAGGAAAAAGAAGGTTAAATGCAACTATTGCGGGAAAATAGTTAGTGGTGGAATATTCAGGTTGAAGCAGCATCTAGCCCGATTGTCTGGGGAAGTTACTCACTGTGAGAAGGTTCCAGATGATGTATGCTTAAATATGAGAAAAAACCTGGAAGGATGTCGGTCTGGTCGGAAACGAAGGCAATCTGAAAATGAACAGGCATCTTTAAGTTTCCACTCTAGTGACTATAATGACACAGAAGAAGCACTTACAGGTTATAAGCACAGGGGCAAGAAAGTGATGGGTGATAAGAACTTGGTCATAAGATTTGCTCCTCTTCGATCATTAGGATATGTGGACCCTGGATGGGAGCATTGTGTTGCTCAAGATGAAAAGAAGAAAAGGGTAAAATGCAATTATTGTGAAAAAATTATTAGTGGTGGCATAAATCGTTTTAAACAACATCTAGCAAGGATCCCTGGAGAAGTTGCATATTGTGATAAGGCACCTGAGGATGTGTATCTTAAAATCAAGGAGAACATGAAATGGCACCGCACTGGCAGAAGGCATCGGAAACCAGATACCAAGGAGATATCTGCCTTCTACATGCAGTCAGATAATGAAGATGAAGAGGAAGAGGATGACAGTAGGTTTTTGCAATGTGTAACCAAGGACCCAGTGGCTATTGATGATAAAGTTTCAGATACTGAGGTCAGATATAATGTCAAGGGTAGATCCCCTAGCAGCAGTGGCAATGGCACTGAACCACCAACGAGAAGATCAAGACTGGATTCTGTGTTCCTGAAGTCACTCAAAAGCCAGACATCACCCTACTATGGGCATGTGAAGGCAAAGACGGGTATTGAGAAGAAAACCCGCAAGGAGGTGACGTCAGCCATCTGCAAGTTCTTTTATCACGCTGGAATTCCTTCAAATGCTGCAAACTCCCCATATTTCCACAAGATGCTAGAACTAGTTGGTCAATATGGCCAAGGCTTGCAAGGACCTTCAAGAAGATTAATATCTGGTCGATTCCTTCAGGATGAAATTGCTACAATTAAAGAGAACTTAGCAGAAGCTAAGGCTTCTTGGTCGATTACTGGTTGTTCAGTTATGGCTGATTGTTGGAATGATGTGCAGGGTAGGACATTAATAAACTTTTTGGTCTCTTGCCCTCGTGGTCTATATTTTATATCTTCTATAGACGCCACTGATTCAATAGAAGAAGCTGCTAACATCTTCAAGTCGTTGGACAAAGTGGTAGAAGAGATTGGGGAGGAGAATGTTGTCCAGGTAGTTGAAGTTTTCAATTTTATGCATCCACAATTCAACTTTTTAGTCCCTTTAATTAGCCATCTGTTAATCTGATATCTTCAAACTCCCATCACAGGTAATTACTAAGAATACTGCTACTTTCAGGGCTGCTGGGAAAATGCTTGAAGAGAAACGAAGAACTCTATTTTGGACGCCATGTGCTATTGATTGCATTGACCGAATGCTTGATGACATCCTGAAGATAAAGTGGGTGGGAGAATGCCTAGATAAAGCAAAAAAACTTACCAGATTCATTTATAATAGTACATGGTTGTTGAATTTTATGAAGAAAGAATTCATGAAGGGACAGGAACTTCTTAAGCCTGCTACAACAAAGTTTGCCACTAGTTTTAACACTTTACAGAGTTTGTTAGACCAAAGAATTGGTCTTAAGAGATTGTTCCAATCAAACAAATGGCTTTCTTCCCGCTTTGCCAAGTCTGATGAAGGTAAAGAAATGGAGAAAATTGTCTTAAATTTAACGTTTTGGAAGAAGATGCAGTATGTGAAGAAGTCTTTAGGACCAATTGTGCAAGTTCTCCAAAAGATAGATGGTACTGAAAGCCGGTCAATTTCATTTTTATATAATGACATTTATAGAGCTAAGCTTGCCATAAAGGCAATTCATGGTGATGATGCACGAAAATATGGACCATTTTGGAGTGTAATTGACAGCCAATGGAACTCATTGTTCCATCATCCTCTTCATGTGGCAGCTTACTTTCTCAACCCATCCTATCGCTATCGTCCTGATTTTGTTATGGTATGAAAATGTTGAAATAACGGCTTCCTAATGATCTTTCTTACCCTGCACCCTCTCTCTCTCCCTAATCTTAGTTTTCAACTATTTAACTGTAGCATCCTGAGATAATTCGTGGTCTAAATGAATGTATCGTTCGTCTGGAAGCGGACAATGGGAAGAGAATATCTGCATCCATGCAGGTTTTTTTTTTTTTTTTTATATTTTGGTAGTTTGTGTTTTCCTTTAATATGGTATTCAATGTGTGATACTAGAGCAATTTGGTTACTTGATGTCTCGAGGTGAAAGTGTCCCATGAGCATCAATAGATTGCCATAGAATTAACCAAAAGAAGTCTGTCAATATCTTGATGATGATTGGCCGTTATTTTACCAGATACCTGACTTTGTGTCAGCTAGAGCTGATTTTGGAACTGATTTGGCTATAAGTACAAGAAGCGAGCTTGATCCAGGTGATTCAATTGGGACTCCAGGAACTTATTTATTGAAAATTTTGTTAAAGGCAGTACACCAAATTCATGATGATCTAAATGTGGACTGTTTATTATCATCTTATTAGCTGCATGGTGGCAACAACATGGGATAAGTTGCTTGGAACTTCAGCGAATTGCAATACGCATACTAAGCCAGACGTGTTCATCTGTTGGGTGTGAACATACTTGGAGTACTTATGATCAAGTTCACAGCAGAAGGCGTAACTATCTGTCTCGGAAGAGATGGAGCGACCTTACTTATGTTCACTACAACTTGAGACTTAGAGAGCGCCAACTAGGAAGAAAATCTGACGGTGCAATATCTTTTGACAATGCCATGTTGGAAAGCATATTGGATGACTGGCTGGTGGAGTCAGAAAGACATGCCTTTCAAGAAGACGAGGTATATTACATGATTGCATGCTACATTTTATTTTTATTGTTTATTTATTTTTGGGGATTGGTCATGAATTATCCTGCTTGTATTTTTGCATGGAATGATTGTGATGTTGAGTGGAATTTTTTTTTTCTTTTCCCTTTTATAGGAGATCCTCTATAATGGGATGGAACCATTTTATGGAGGTGATATAAATGAGAATGAAAATGACGAAAGGAGACCTGCTGAAATGGTTACATTGGCTGGTTTGGTTGAACCTTTGGAGATTAATCCTGCTGCTGGAGGTGTTACCACCGATGATGATGGTCTTGATTTTCTTGATGATGATTTGACAGATTAGTTGCTTGAGAGGGGTCATCATAGTTGAAGTAAGCAGTGAGATAAGATTCTGACAGTAAATAATTGTTAGTGGAAATTTATTTGATGTTGTCAATTTCTTGTTCTTATCTTGTAATCTGTTGTGCAATGTCTCATAGTAAGGTGCTATTTGTATGCAGTCTATTGACCTTGAGCTATATGTTTCAATTTCTGATTTTCCTCAGATATTCCTATGATATCATCAGTAGATCAGCAGATTCTGCCAATAGTCTTAAAAATGATCCTATCTTGCCCATACTTCCTGCTTTCACTTTGAACTTTGGATCAACTAAGTTGTCCTTGTTAGTTTGTTGCTGGGAATTTACTTGTTATCTTTTATATCAATGGAAAAATGGTTTCACTTGGTGTTGTATGATAGCCACTCTCATCATGCGATGTTTATATTGTTCTTTGTTTGAAATGTGCGGTAATTTCTTGTTAGCTCTACGAGTTATTGATGGTTGCCAAGGACAATACAGCCTGCTTTGCATGCGTATGTTTGCCTATTTACATATTTGAAAGAGAAAGAGAAGTATCTTGGTTGGAGGGTTGGAGTCAGTTATTGGTTGTCCAACCTACTATCCAAGTCCATCTTGATTGAGTTTGCAAACCATGATAGGAAACTCTTGATTAGTTAAAACATTAGAATGCTAAAATTTGTTGACATGGTGGTTGTCTGAATCATCACAGGTGCAAAAGGAAAAGGTCCAGCTTCAGGTGACTTTTTTAATGAAATTCTTTTGCAATGCTTATTCATCTGGCTATATTTTTCTGTCTTGTTCTGCACGTAGATGTAATATTATTTCTTGGTTAGCTACAAGCGTTCGAGTTGTAAGAACTGGAGTACCAACGGCAACTGGTGGAAGAAGAAACCAAGCGTTGATTGGAATTCCCTTCCTTTTTATTATCTTGGGCACTGTTGGACTTGGGGGATTCAATGCTGCCAGGTGATTAGCAGTATCAATCTAGATGACGACGATCTTTTGTTTTGAGTAATTGCATTAGAGGATTGAACTGGTCATAAATTATCTTTCTATTGTTTCCTCTCAGGGCTTATAGAAGGCAAAAAGAGGCATATCCTTCTCACAATCCATTCCTTCCTTGATCTGAGACTGAGAAGGTTTCAGTCAATAACAACTTCAGATTGTACCTGTGATACACTGTATATTTGCTGTATGACGTGGGTTTGTTATCGTACAAATTGTTGTGAGACCTTTTTATGGTTCTTAGATGTTAGTAATTACATGTTATTTTCTGAGTCAAGCCTTAATATTTCCGGCTATTGTGATTTCAATGAGGTTTGTTGGGGCTGTAGTGTCCTGCCCCAATCATCGGCCCTAGCAGTGCTCTTATGTAACGTAGAATATCGGTTATTTTATTATTTTGTGATAGCAAGCTAAAAAATAAATAAATAAATAAAACGGTTCGTTTATGTGCCCCTGATATCATCTACTAATCAATATGCTCATGCCTTGGGGTGAAATCTAAGCATAAACCCACTGTCCATGGACGTGGTTGATAGGTACCGTCGTTAGTTTCCTCTAATTTTCCAGCTGAACGTAGCATCGCTATAAATAATTGATTTTGAACAAACGACGCTTCCTACTATTTCATCACCATAAGAATGGAACATCTTCTGTAGAAATTCTAATTCTAGATTGGACGTTGTAACTCTTCTACTCAAGGGTTTTAATGTTTCATGAAGTATCAGCCTAGGTTAAATGCTTGGCCAAAATGGATGTTAAGTTGATGCAAATTTGAAAAAGATAAAACTGTATGCCCCTGCCCCATCGTATTGACTATTGCATTAATAATAATGCAGACCCCAGACGTTAATCACTAACAGAGCTGAAAGAATAAGATAATCTCATTTCAAAAAGCATGGCGTATTAGATTTATATAATACAGTGGTCCAGCCATAATCTTTTAATCCATAGCTACAAATTTAAGACTACAAGCATTTCCAAAGTTGAAAAACCATCCAAATTCAAGCTATAAATATGTTTTATCATCACAGTTGATATATATACCTGACGACCCAGAAATCATGTGGGCTTCAATGTCACCAATAGGACATTTCCGGATCATCGCTCTTAACATGTATTTCCAAGAGATTCATTTTCATTGATATTATTGTCTGCTTCGATCTCTTTTCTCTGTGAACACCCAAAACATCTCGTAAGCTGTTGAATACCTCTTTGCGTTACTACTGACCAACTACAAGTCCACATAACCTGTTAAAAGTCCATCTTGAGCAAGACTTGTCCCATTTTCTGCATGAACTGGGCTAATAACACGTCTGCATAACATTATAATTCCAGCAACACAGCAGATTGTGTGGACTATCTGCAGTAACAGCAACTACATAATTTGCTTATAAACCTAAGAATTCAAAATTGCTGGTTATGCTAAGTTGCAGCTAACTGCACCTTACTCCCCTCACGGCTACATTGCCATTCTAAGCACAAACTATTGTGCAAAGATAAAAGGCTTTCGCTTAGTCCCAAGATGGATGGCTGTAATAGAAAGTCCTTTAATCCAGCTACTAATATCTTTTGCAGCATAGATCTAAGTCCAGAGAGCAATTTACTACAGCAACTCTGTCCCTGAAGAATTTCAAATACCTGTTAATAGTCAATCACACATGTATGTAGCTTTCCTTCCCCCAGCATACATCCATCAGAGATTCCCAGAAAATAGGAGTAGAAAATAAAAAAGGAGTCCATACCTAGTTGTTCCATGACCTGCAATATCCATTTACCAGAACTTTTAGACCCTCAAGACAGCAGCTAAGCGGCCCTAATGTTTTTCATAATTTACTTAGCAGCTACAACCATTTAGAGCCACTTCCGGTACCAAAACTGATTTTTAACTTGATCCAGAATCAATTTCAGAACCACTATCACTTTTGTTCTCTGCAACGGTAATAGTTATTGGTTGCCATCCTGACTGATAGTGAATAATCCATTTCTTTGCAGTGATTACCATATTCAAGATCTTAAGAATCTCACCAAGTGCAAGTGCCGGCAAGCATGAATTTTTAAGAATCAAAGCTGCTTCATACCTGTCAAGCGCACAAAATTACACTTCCAAAATTGTTTTCCCAACAAAATTACAACTATAGGAGAACTAGTGTTATTAGGCAAACTTACCTGCATTGAGAGGCCCTTATTGCTGATCTTCCAGATGAGGAAATTAGAAACTTTTGTATGCCATCCCATACCTCTTTTGGGTACTGATTAGGATTACCATACAGGTTCTCGCAATTCCATAGTTTCTCGTTTTTTGGGACATACAACGGCAATGCACCGATACTTTGCTTTATTACCATATGTTGCTCAATTGCACAATTCAATGCTTTTCTTACGTCGGTATTGCGGTGTTTAGGTTCTCCATAACGTATGCAATCAGTTATGTTTGCTTCACTCGGCACAACTCTCTCAATTTTCAGGGTGTTTAAAGCAAGTAAGATAACCCCAATAAGGCCTTGTACATATTCAGAAGGAGCCGGCCGTCCCTGCATCCCCCAACTGCCATTACTAGAAGTAGGAAGAGCTGTTGAGGACGATGACGAGGGTGGACCTTCTGGACCACGGAAATGCCTACTGTTTAGAGAATCACGGTTAGTTACATGGCCACCAGGCATGGCATAGCTTTTTTGTGGTACATTTAGGCTAGCTGGATTTGGGGACTCGAAATAGGTTGATTTGAATTCTTCTCCAGTTTGAGAATGGAAATTAGGACGATTTTGAGCATAGTTTGGATACTCAGACATACTTAGCTTACCAATATCAGGCAAATTTGCAAGTGGGGCTGGAGGGAATCTAGGGCCATTGGAGCTGGGAGGCATGGGACGAACACCATGGTTTTGAGAATTATGAGGTAGAAAATTATCCTGAGGAAAATTTGGTTGCATATGGAAGTTATTTGCCATCGAAGGTAGCTGATTCCGAAAATTTCCAGAGAAATTATTTCCATTGCCACCTGAAAGATCAGGATGGCAAGGGAAGAAATTAGGCTTAGCCCTGGGCTCACCAGTGCCACCAAAGAACTCATGAGGGGCTTTCTTAAACTGCTTTTGTTGTGTCTGTTCCAACTGGTAAGAATAATCATTGTTCTTACTTTCTTGCATTGGGACTGGTGCACTTGCAACTCTGGATATGCTAGGCTGATTTGTGGGCTTCTTTATGAATTTCCCTTTAAATTTTGTATCACCAACTCTTCCAGGATTTGAGTTTCCCATTGGTTGGCTTACTTGAACAGGTTCATCTTCAGGACTGAAGGTACCAAAATCATTAGTATGCATCAGAGATTCACCACTAGAAAGTGGAGGTCCTCCAGCAACAAGGCTTGTCCAAAGCCATACACTCTTAGCTGCTGCGACAAGTGGTGCTGATGCCTTGTGTGGTTGTGCCAAAAGAATATTATACCTCCTCATACGCAATTGGTGGAGAGCATTAGAAAAATCTCTATCTCCGGAGATCAGCAGATAATTCGACGGAGCAGGGTTGTCCACTGCCCAAAATAGCATGTCAACTAAAATCTTCTTGTCACTCGCATCTTTAACACCTATATTTTTTTCCATTCTTTAACACATAAGTTAACACCATCCAAGACAACTAAAAAATTCAAAAAAAAAAAAAAACACTTTGAATCGATTAATTCTAAAACAAAATCAAATATGAGGGATCAATCAATCAACAAACAAAACCAATCTTAACACCATACAACACAAACCAAAAAATTACAAAAAGAAATTGAATCGATTAATTCTAAAAAACAAAATCAAATATCAGGAATCAATCAATCAACAAATAAAACCGATCTTCTTTGGTATGAAATTCTACCGTCAAAGTGAAGATCCATCATCGCAGTCATATTCGTAACAAAATAAATAAATAAATTATCAACACAAAAAAAGAAGTGAAAAAAGATATACCAGCAGGGACGTGATTGAGAGCAATGCCAGTACTGGAAAGCGCGTGCTGCACAGACGCGGGGATCCGATTGGTGTCGCCGTAGGCGGAGATAGAGACGGGACCACAGTAGTTCATCTTGACCAGGGCGGAGCTGATGTTCTGCGCTATCGTGTGAGGGTCACAGTTCTTCGGCACCTGGCAGTTCTCTATGTCCCACCACACCGACGTCTTCGCAGTCACGTACTGTTGCTCCGCAGTAGACGTCATAGGCATAGACACGGAAGCGGTCATGGTTCCGGTCACATCTCCTCCCATCTGTTGCGGCGCACGATAGCCTTCTACCAGGCGCACGTTAGCATGAACTTTCGGCCCTTCTCTTTTTGATTTGTTTTGGACTTCGCGAGTAACTTCTAGGGCAAGTACTTGAGAAAAGCGCGTTTAACCTGTCGGACGGTGTTTTAAAGGGCGAACTTTTGTTCTGACTTACGATTTTACCCTTGAATGTTAAAAAAAAAAAACAATACAATAAAAATATATGCTTCGTCGAATAATTGGGCTGCGTTAGACTAACTGGTACAACCAGCGATGGCACTGGCAATGATAACATCATGCAGCAGTTGAAGTGATTTCACAGGCACAGCCAAGCAGGAGAAAAAATTAAAATTTTCCAACTTCGCGTCCGGACAAGGGCAATTAAGATGATTTTTCCTTTTTTGTTTTGATTGAAGTTATTACAGTGCTAATTTTTGGGTTTCACTGTAGCTCGCGTGTATCGCGCAACTTACTCGCCTCCGTGTATTTCAAATATTATGAAGTAGGTTTATAGCAGTCATTGTCTTTTAGATTTCGTTTGAATGAACGTTGCCTCCCAAGTCCTCCCGATTTCCTATGGCTGCTAATCGGGTCGAGCTCCTCGGTTTCAAAAACTATTTTACGGACATTTCTTACGATTTACGAAAATCTTCTTTGGCATTTTTAAGGGATAATTAAAAACCAAAAAGAAAAAGAGAAGAAGAAAAAACAGAATTCGCAATTGAAATTTAGATGTCGAAAGCTTATTTTATTTTAAAAAAGAAAAATTACTTTACTGATGTCTATCTTTTAATTTAAAATGTAACGGTATTTATGCTTGATCAATTCGCATATATTTCACATATAATATGTACATAACTAATTGTGTATATGTAAATATGTTCCTTAGGGGAAAAACAAAGTTTTTGGAATATAATTTCTTTCCGACACGCTCTGCTTTTAATAATAGTCTAAAGTTTTCAACTTTTCTACGCCCTTTGCTTTAACAGTTGCTTTTATTTGAATTCCAACTCAAATAAATTAGTGTGAGATGACAAGTAAAACGGAAATGTAGACGTCTACCAAATAACCTAACAACCAGCTTTTAGCTTTTAACATAGTTATTTTCCACCTGTAAACTTGTCTTTGTGAGTCAGGTTTTAATTAAAACCAAGATCGAAAATTAGATCATGGACAAGTGAGAAGAATTTTTTTAAAAAAAAAAAAAATACTCACGCACGTGCTCATAAGAAAAGAGGTAGAACCCACCAACTCTTTGGTCAGCGAATCAGATATTTAATTTTCTCTGCGCTCAAGCCACGTTAATGCGTTATGTGTGAATCAGAAGTCTCCCCGTAACTTGTAATAGAAAGATGCTTAGCCAAAGGTCATAATATTTCTTTGCATAAACTATGAGGGATATTGTATATACTTAGCCGGCTTAGTTAAAGGAATTTGTTCCTTTGATTTAAGGCGAGGAAATAGATTGCCGATTTCAACCAAGATGAGGCATTCTAAATAAAACAAGGAATTAGATTTAAATTTGAATCTGCATTTAAAAGAGGATAAAAAATTTATTCCATCTTATGCAGATACTAATTGTTACCATTGATCTTATTGGATGCCTACAAGATAACTTTCTTTACATGTACTGATGTATTCATAGAGAGTTTGGGTAAAAGGAAACAATAAAGAATGTGAGTTTAGGTAAAAGGAAACAATAAAGAATATCTATCATTCATTTATTCTTTATAGCTTCACTCTTTCTAAGAGCATCACCAAAAGGCTCTTCAATTAAAATTTTATTACTTATTTGAAGAGTCAAGTCAACATTTCAAGATCCAAAAGACACTTCAATTAAAATTTTTCAAAAAAAAAATTATTCTCTCTCCTCAAATTTGGAGAGTTATTTTCTCACTCTTCAATTTATATTTTATTACCTTTTATTGAAGAAAGAGAGAAAAATACTTTAATTATTTTGATTTCTTCTCTTAAAACAATAACTTTTTAATTAAAATAATATTAAACTATTTATATTTGAAGAGTCTTTTAGAGAATAATATATTTTTTTACTCTTCTATTTGCCACATTGGTAAACAAATACATATTTAAAAAGTAAAATTTATAAAACTTTTTGGAGATGCTCTAAGATCCTTAAATGGGACCGAGTACTGATTCATATAGCAGTATCAGCAGGGACTTCCCTGTCTAATAAGATCAGTATTAAATTTTATACTGGGTAGACCACATGGGTGGGATTTAAAAATGAAGAAATAAATTGAAGTTTAGATGCCGGCC
This sequence comes from Aegle marmelos, assembly GCA_030449875.1. NCBI lineage: Eukaryota > Viridiplantae > Streptophyta > Magnoliopsida > Sapindales > Rutaceae > Aegle > Aegle marmelos. The sequence goes on from JASUUL010000115.1 coordinate 4,042,309, forward strand.
ATTACCAGCATGAAGGTCGAGGTAAAGAACAGAATTTGAAGCCAACAATAAGCATTAGGCGAAATGCTAAGGCAGCCAGTTGTAAGAAAGAAACAATCTCACACACTATGAACCAAAAAAAGGAAAAAAAAAGGTATAATGGAAGGATTTCGAACCTTGCTCAGATAATCTACATATGCTACTAAACAATCTCTTTTTCCTTTTTTTTCTTTTTCTTTTTTAATAGTTCGCAGGCTGCAAGTGTGCGCATACTTGCCTACACACAAATGGGCACGTGGGGCGGGGCGGAGGGGGGGGGGTGGCGGCAGTGGTGGTGGGGGCAGAGTCACTAGCTTGACTAGCTTGCTGATTCACCAGCAGGTCCAGGCCGTGCATTTAGCAGGGGCTGGAGGGCTTTGACAACAATGCTCATATTTGGACGAAAATCAGCTTCATACTGGACACACAGAGCAGCAACTGCAGCCATCTGTAATTGGGCGACACAGAAGCCATAGATTATAAGATGCTAACATTCAAAAACTCTCTCTTTGATCTTCAACCACCAAAGTGAGAGTAAAAGAGAAAAAGCAGAAGAAGTACCTTTGCAACTGCCTTGGGAGGATAATCTCCTCCCAGTCTTGCATCAACACATTGCCTAACCTTATCTTCACTAAGTTTCGGTGTGGCCTAACGCATAGTGAACAAATTCTCAGTAACTCAAAGTTTTCGTGTTCTTAGTAGAAGAAAAATAACAAATAGTTATGCATCAGTAGCTTCAAATCAAAGCATGCGATGGGAATCAAAACTTAAAACAGCATAAATTTAGTACCCATGTCACTAGACTCTGCTGTCCACGTGGTAGTGTATGATCAACAGGTTTTCGACCTGTCAGAAGCTCAAGCAGAACAACACCAAAGCTGTATACATCACTCTTTGCATTCAACTGTCCAGTCATTGCATATCTGCAAACCACAAGGACCAGATGTTTATATTATTGAGATCAAGGTACACATGCTCACATAGATACTATTAAATAAAAAATCTTTTAATAATGTAACGACGGCTCAGATTGTAGGGTACAGGGAACGATAAACTGAAAAATAACATTTAATTTGGGTACACAAAGGTAAATTCAAGTTCCGTGTTTCTTCTCTGAAATATCCTGACAATTAAATGGAGCATCAGTATATATTAGCTTCATTCATAGCATATAGTTATTGAATGAAAACTAAAAGAGCCAATCCCATGATATTCTCTAGTTGCCATAATTTAGTGTAAACAAACAGATCTGTGATACAGCACAAACATAATATGAAAGCCATACAACAGTTATATATAGCTTACTCAGGAGCATGATAACCAAAAGTTCCAAGAACACGAGTGGAATGAAGGCGAGCTGCCATATCAGGAGCTTGATTAGATAAATCAAAGTCAGCAATCTTTGCCACATCATCATCAAAAATTAGTACATTGCTGGACTTAATATCGCGATGGATAATATGAGGATCTGCTTTCTCATGCAAGTATTCAAGCCCTTTCGCAGCTCCTACAGCAATTTTCACTCGCTGTTGCCATGACAAAACGGGACCAGGCTGAGCTCCTTTTACACCTTTCCTCCCTGCATTTAAATAATAAATAGGTAATATCAATAATTAAAATTACCACTTTTTTTATCGTTTTTGGTGAATGAACTAAGCCACGCAGCAAGGGCAGCAGGGAAAGAATTCTCACTGCAGTCAATCAAGCACTATAAATTATCTTCGCTGGTAAAAACTATCCCCGCAATAGCAAAGACAACATTGCTTAACTGATTGACAATGAACAAGTAATAAAAAAATTCAGAAGCATTCAAGCAGTTATTGAAAGTCATAATAAGTACGGGTAAGTCACACATGACCAAGTCCAAGTGGGATTTGCAAGTCCAATCATTCAATATCAGAACATCAAAATAAAAATTTGCAATGTCACACCATAATACATCCAAATGAGAAACATGAAGATATATAATTAACATGGCAACCACCAGTTTGTCTCACCAAATGAATCTGTGTTCATTAGAACAGAACCATATCAGATACAGAAATTGTGAGGCGGAACTGGGAGAATTCCTTATTTAAGCATACTGGTGATTTATTTTACTTTTTTTCCGATAAATATATAATTATATGAAGTTTGCCAGAGAATCAACCATTATTGCAGCTCAAAGCATCAAACATATGGTAGCCTCTCAGCTTGCTAATCTGAAGCATTATTACACATACCATGAAGAATATCATGAAGAGATCCATTAGATGCAAACTCGTAGGCAAGCACACGGGAAGTTCCATCAACACAATACCCAAGCAGCTGAACAAAGTTTTCATGCTTCAACCTTGATACCATGGAAACCTGTAAATTTATAAGTCAATGGATGTGTCAATCTGAACATATAACATGATGCCACCATCGGTGAGTAAATAGAAAAAGTTTCAGTTGCCATCTAAACCTGTGCTAAAAACTCCTCATCAGGTTGCTTGCTGGCATCCAACTTTTTTATTGCTGCAGCATGTCCACCTTTAAGGATCCCATAATATACTCTTCCATATGAACCTTCTCCAATCAAAGCATTAGTCCCAAAGTTCTCAGTAATTTCCTTCAATTCATCCACTGAAATAGCCGGGACTTCAATGGGCTGGACTTTTACAGCTTGAGCACCCTTAGGTGCTGCTTCGGATGCATGATAGCCTCCATCAGGTCCTGTGCGTTTAAATTCAACAGATATTAAGCCAATCACCATGCTGAAGTAAAAAATATAGCAGCAAACAGCTAAGAAATAACCACTGAGCAATGCTCTCATAAAAACAATGTGCAATAGTCTTGCCATATCATCTCCAAGAGATGAATGGATTACCTGCTGAACTTTTAACCATGTAGGCATTGCCATTGTCAGCAGCTTTATGCATATCATCTTCTTCACAGCAGTTGAAGCAGCTCATGATTCAATGCCACAATAATGCCCCCTCTGATTCCAAAATTTCCAATTTAATTTAGTTAAAAGCAGCTGAATAGACAATCTGAAGATGTTGATGACTAGGTGATGACCATTAAACCTTTCTAACAAAAACCTCAACCAATATTCAATCATGCTATCAACCAAGGATGGAATATGCCATCCAATTAGTGTCCGTATATCATTTGATTGAGTTGTGAATCAGGTATCCCAACCATTTCAAATTTCTGAAACTAATTGCAAATAACTATAAGTTCATTACCAACCACATTCTCACATATACTACAATTTGATGGGACATCCAAACATGCCATGTATGCTTGCAACTCTTTACCAATCTATGCGCACAAGTGCGAAGGTTTGATCTATGCAGAAGAATACGCAACAGTGGCAGCCAGGTTAAAGCACAAGACGGCAGTATACTTTTCAAAATCTAAGCAATGGAAATTGTGAATAGTTCACGTTATCAAGCTACGGTTCAATCAATCCAATTCAGCCACCATAATTCTAGATCAGACCAATAACAAGCAAACAAAGCATATTAAATCAAATAATATTCAAAATTACAGTAGAAACTCATAATTCAGTTGCAGCCTCCCGTGAATTAAAAAAGAAAATTATACAAATTTTGCAGCTAACATTAATTTTTTAGCATAAAACTTTCGTAGAGCATAAGCCGCAACTGGTTAATTTCAGATTGATGCCCCGAATGTTGTTCAAATATTGAAAAATTTAAAAATAAAAATAATGATAACAGAAGTTCAATTGATGGATCCGTACATGAAACCTAGCTGAGATATAGAGAAAAGTAACGAGCTGGATATTTTGAATGAATCACTATGGAGCCGGCGAGAGGTGCGCAGGATAAGACGACGATGGGTGCGCAGGATGAAGAAAAAAGCATAAAGGACTTTTTGACTTTGTGTTGCTGTCTCAGTCCCAGAACGGAAATAATAAAAATGGTCTTTCTTTACTGCTTAAAAATATTTTTCAGTTGGAGTATTTTTGTTTCTAACTTCATTTCCTGTTTGGCTCAGTTCGCCGGACTCGACTCTTACCGCTCAGGTTGATTTTTCAATGAACGAGTGATTGTAGGGATGGGAGTCCACCGATTGATTACGTGTCAATGTTTCACTGGTTTCTGTAAGGGTAAAGTCGGATGATGTTGAAAACACTGTCTTAAAAGCAACGTTAGTAGTGCCAGGTCAGCTCACGTGCGGTTGAATTTGTCTAATTTTTTTTTACAGTTTTTTTTTTTAAATTTATTTGATTTTGGTTGGATTTAATCAGAAGCTATATGGTAAACTTCTTATTCTTTCCAGGTAAATTCCAAGCCGTTTGTCTGAACGCCGAAAGTTCCATGCTCTATATTATAACTCTCCATTATGATCTCATTTCGCCACCAGAATTCTTTTCATTTATTGTGTTTTGTACACCGCCAAAAGGGCACACAAACATTGTATCAAACCCGCCGACACAGCCCAATCCGAATATAACGCTTATTCGGCATGTTTGTGCCGATTTTTCTTTTGGGCTGATATAAGCATCTTTTGGCCCATTAAGTAGCCACTTCTATTTTTTTTTCCTCCCTTTTTAATACATATAATGATAGTTTAATTTTCTCGTTATATGTGCGAGATTTGAACCGGAAAATCTCTCAAAAAGGTTTTCACTAATGGGACCAGTTATGTTAAGTTAGTTCATCGATCGTAAATTATTATTCAAAGTAAAAGGAGTGAAAAAAAAAACTAGAAGTCTAAAAAGAAGAAGGTTGGTTTGGTTGATGTACCTAAAAAAATCATTGGAAAAACAGCATTACTCTGTAATTAGTATCATCGAATGGACAAAAAAATCTATACGATTTTGATTAATAATAATAATAGTATGATTGCAGCTATTTATTATTACAAGCAACATGTTCACGAGAATCATATTGTCAAATATTTTACAAATTTGTTTGCTGCCAACATGATTGGTCTTACCAGTTTTGGGCCCCCGGAGAAACAAAATAGGGTTGTCCGGTGGGAAAGGATCAAAGACAAGATCGATGCCAATTGCTGCGTTTTTCACGATTATGGCGTCACCTCGCGGTGAAAGAGTGTGCTTGCTTAACTGTAACTGAGCAACAACATGAATTTATATAATCTCTTCTTTTTAATTATTAAAAAAGGACTTTAGATAATTCAGCAAATTATAAAAATGTTGCAGTTCTGCATGTATCTCTGAGTAGGGCTAAGGTCAAAGTGGGTGGCTGTAGACATAACCAAATGCGACTGGTAATAGACAGGTTGGGGATAAGTTAAAGGACGATTTGCATGTCTCTTGGTTGGATTCGTCGGCTCATGTGCCCACTACCTACCAATGAACCCACCCTTATAAATATATACATACTTACTAATCGTATCATAATTAGGAAACAGGAATCAAACAAAATAATAATAATAATCACCGATAAAATCTGTTCTTTTTGGGCACATCACATGACGACTAACTTGTTCGGTATAAGAGCATATCGAGTATTAAAAATTACAAAGACGTGCAGTATTCATTAAGTGACTCAAATTAATCAATTATAGGGTTATACGGCGCATTAGTCTGAGAAGCAAGTGGGACAAGAAATTTGCTCAATGTGGCTGCTGGGGTTGGGGATATCTCGCGATTCATGTCAATTTCAATTTAGGCGGCCTGCCCTGCGGTCCAAAATATCGTATATTTTGAATTTTTGATAACTATTGACTCTCTACGCTATCTATTTAAAACCCCCGGACCGTATTAACTCATAACTTTATGTCGTTTATGGGATTGTACTTCCGTAGTATGAATGAATCCAGAGATCAACCCGGATCCAATTCCAAGCGGGTTAAATTTTGGATCTGGGTATGGTTTGATTGGATCGCTTCTTCGGAGAAGCGTTTTCTAAACAAGACGACCACCTGCGGACTCTTTGACTGAAGAGCGGTTCTCTCCTACGCAAAGTCAACAATTAAGTTTTGTTTGTTTGATTTATGATGTTCGACGGTGTTTTCTTTTCTTTATTTAATTAATTAATTATTATTATTATTTAACAAACATTGTGTAATGCCTGATGCATTGAATCCAAATCGCATTCTAATAATTTGCCGTCGTATTCGAACAATATCCAATAAAATCTCCTCCACTTGTTTCTTTCTTTTTTTCTGTAAACGGCTCGATTTTACTTTTATTTTTGTTTTTAAAGATCCATATATAAGCGGTAAGCCTAATTTAAAACTCTGGTAAGAAAATTATTACTCAAGTGTATATATAGTGATCCTAGTAAACCGGTTAGGAAAACTCAGGAGAAAAGAAAGAGAGGAGCTATACTAGGTAACTAAAGAAGGATTCGTTCTCAGTTATCGCACGTTGTCTTTTACCTGAGCCAATAATATATTAAATCATTAACCCATGCCAATAAAAAATAAAGAGACTTGCTTCGGTGTATCCCATTGTAGGGTAGTATCAAGAAACTTTCTAGAAGATGCGTCTGTTGTCATGTCGTTAACTCAACTGTTTAATCCCCAAGTCGTCGCGACCCGATACGAATCAGCTTATCAACTTCATCCAAGTCCGCGAAGCACTGGAAAAGAGCCCTGTAAAGGCGTAGCACACTAGCACGGAAACAAAAGCCGAGGGCTAGGGGCATCTTTTTTGCCTTTATAAATCCTTATAATTATGGTCAGGTCGAGTGAGACACGCAGCGTGGGAGTGGACCCACGCATTGGTGTTGGGTTGTACTGTGTCGATTAAAATATAATCTCTTGTGAGCTGTGCGACCGTATCATACCGTCAAATAACCAAACTGAAATGAAATGAAATGCAAATAACACTCAACCAAAACCGCGTTTACATCACCATCATCATCGTCCTACAAAATTTCCTCCACTTGCTTCGCCATCCGTGACACTCTCTGGCAACTCCGGCCTTTGTTAACGTCCCGGCAAGTGCTGTTATTGCTCTGTTTTTGCCTTTTCTTTTTTGTTTGTTTTATTAGAGATTTTATATGAATCTGAGTGTTGGATTTGAAGAGCTCAGTGTGTTTTTAAGCATCGAATTCCATGTGTAGGGAGGTTAATTTGAAGAGTTTAGTGGCTTGATTTTTTATTTAGTGGTATGTGGGTTGCTCTTAATTGGAATCATGGATGTGTCGGTGTACTATTTTTGGACTTTTGGGGAAGAAGTGAAGCTGATTAGATACAGTTAGGGGGTTTAATTTTTTTTGGGGGGGTTTTAAGCTCTGGTCTGTGACTGAAAAATTAGGTGCAATCTTCGGGGATTGTTACTATTTTTGTTTTATACCGAGCTCAATTGCTGGATTTTGATCTTTTGTTTGTATTATCTGGGTGGGTTTGATCAATGGAGACTAGATTTGGAGGTGAAGCTCATCGTTTTTATGGTATGAATTCCATGGATTTGCAAGCAGTGGGTAAAAAAACACTAGATTGGGACTTGAATGATTGGAAGTGGGATGGTGATCTTTTCATTGCCAGCAAATTGAATCCAACACCTAATGAAAACATAGGCCGGCAATTTTTCCCTCTTACAGTTGGAAATTCATCAAATAGCTCTTCCTCTTGTTCTGATGAAGTGAATTTAGGAATTGACAACGGGAAGAGGGAATTGGAGAAGAAAAGGAGGGCTGTTGTTGTTGAAGATCATAATTCGTATGAGGCAGCAGCAGGTGGACTTTCTTTGAGGCTTGGTGGGAAGGGCCATCCACTTAGTGAGAGGGAGATGGGAAATTGGGCAGGAAGCAGTGGGAAGAAGACTAAGTTTGGTGGAGGTTCTTCAAGTCGTGCAGTTTGTCAGGTGGAGGACTGCGGGGCTGATCTAAGCAATGCCAAGGATTATCATAGGCGGCATAAGGTCTGTGAGATGCACTCTAAGGCTAGTAGGGCACTTGTGGGAAATGTAATGCAGCGGTTTTGTCAACAATGTAGTAGGTGAGTGGTTGTTTTAAATGTGCTTTTAATTTCATGTCCTGTTAAATATAAGGAATTTACTTTAGCTGCTGATGCGGACAATGGAAAATATAAAATATGTGCAAACTTCTATTAATACTTTGGCTTAAATCATTAGATGACATTTTTTAAAAACTTTTTGGCAGGTTTCATGTCCTTCAAGAATTTGATGAGGGGAAAAGAAGTTGTCGCAGACGTTTGGCAGGCCATAATAAGCGTAGGAGGAAAACTAATCCTGATGCTGTCGCCAATGGAAATTCACCTAATGATGATCAGACGAGTGGCTATCTGTTGATAAGTCTCTTGAGAATACTTTCTACTATGCATTGTAAGTAATTCCAACCCCTCCCCCCCCCCCCCCCAAAGGGGGGATAATTTCAAAACTTAGTTCTATTTAAGATATTTCTAATTTCTTGTTTGCTCACTTATCACTACCCGGAATTGCCTATTGGTGTCATGGTATTTCATGTTGGTGTTTCTGCTTCGGTAGTATCTCTCTCTTCAACTTGTGGGGTTACATCGAGATAAATTTGTGTTGTCACACGGGGGAAGATAGAAACAGTGTTTATGAGAAGAAAGAGATGTTTCCTGGATTCAATGCATGTTAATGAAGCACAAATGTTGCTTTGATCCTTTATAGGATGAGAAGAGTGTGGCTAGGGCATGCTCTGATTGGAGGTTATATGGTAGGGCTCCTTCAAGGTCCAATCCCTTTGAAAGACTCTCTGTTGATAGTTTTCATTTTTGGGTGGGGTGGGTGGAGAGATGTAGAAGCGCAGAATGACATGATTTTTTTGGACCACTTGCTATTTTCTTCCTGAAAATTTTAGAAAAAAAAAATTGTGACTATCTATTGGGTAACTAATTTTTCCTTGCATTTCAGCCAGTAGATCAGACCAGAGAACAGATCAGGATCTGCTGTCTCATCTTCTAAGGGGCCTTGCAAGCCCTGCTGGTGAAAATGGCGCAAGAGGCGTCTCTGGGCTTTTGCAGGACCATCAAGATATGCTGAATGAGCGAACTTCTGCCCTAAATTCAGAAGTAGCTCAAGCTTTTCTTGCAAATGGTCAAGGCCATCCTACTCCTTTTAGGCAACAATTAAATGCAACTGTATCTGAGATGCCACAGCAAGTGTCACGGCCACATGATGCTAGGGGTGCCGAAGTTCAAGATGGTAATGTTGCACCGATCAAAGTGAATAATTTTGATCTTAATGACGTATATATCGACTCTGATGATGGCACAGAAGATGTAGAAAGATCACCTGTCCCTGCAAATTTGGGAACTAGCTCCATTGATTGCCCTTCATGGGTTCGACAAGACTCTCAACAGTCAAGTCCACCTCAGGCAAGTGGGAACTCAGATTCAGCATCAGCTCAGTCACCTTCTAGTTCAAGTGATGCTCAGGTATATTTTTTCTGAATGTACCTGTTATTTATGAAGTGCTTGAAAATTTAACTTACAACATTTGTATTTCTTCAACCATTTCAGAGCCGTACAGATCGAATTGTGTTTAAGCTATTTGGGAAAGAACCAAATGATTTTCCTCTTGTGTTGCGAGCACAGGTACAATTTAGGACGTAATGAAGTGCAATCTTTTGGATTTTCCCATCTAAGCAAGTAAATTTATGTAGAATTGTTGAGCTTGCAGATTCTTGATTGGTTATCTCACAGTCCTTCTGACATGGAGAGCTATATTAGACCTGGTTGTGTCATTTTGACAATTTATCTTCGTCAGGCTGAAGCTGCATGGGAGGAAGTAAGCATTGACTGCATGGATTTATGATCATGAATCTGTTACTTTTTGTTAAACTTTTAGAATGGTCTATTTCTGAGACAATATCTCCGGCCTTACAATTGTAACTGTTGCTTGCCTTCTGCACAGCTTTGCTGTGATCTGACTTTCAGTTTGAGTAGGCTATTGGATCTCTCGAATGACTCTTTTTGGACAAGTGGATGGGTTTATGCCAGGGTGCAGCATCAAATTGCATTCATTTACAATGGTCTGCTTGGCTTTGATTTTTATATTTGTATTTCCAAATTTTATATATTTTTTTGACTAATAATTCAAACTTAGAGAATCATTTGCTTGGAAGTTAATGCCTTTTTACCAGCTATTTCAATGCTGCAGGTCAGGTTGTTGTGGACACGTCATTGCCTGTTAGTAGTAACAACTACAGTAAAATATTAAGTGTCAAACCAATTGCAGTACCTGCATCAGAGAAGGCTCAATTTTTAGTTAAAGGCATCAATCTCAGTCGGTCAGCTACAAGGTCTCTATTGTTGATCTTTGAATGAATGTTTCGTGCTTAATATGATATAGATTTGCTTTTATTGTCTCCTGTGGTCTTGTTGGTCTTTATGCTGTTATACAGCCCCTGGTCTTGCTGACACCTATTCTGCAGGTTACTTTGTGCTGTAGAAGGGAAATATATGGTTCAAGAAGCTACTCGTGAGTTACTGGATGATGTTGACAGCTTTAAAGAGCTTGATGAGCTCCAGTGTGTCAACTTTTCTTGTCCAATTCCTTCCGTGACTGGAAGAGGATTTATTGAGGTACTCTTTTTTCTTTTTTTTTGAATAGTAGTAACTCAGCATCTAATCTATATTTGATCTGTTTAAGAGTAGGAAACTTAGGCACTGTGAATACAGGATAGATAGTCTGGAATTTAGCTGCTGCACCAACTTTTGTTAATTTTCTTTTTTGCGGTTATCTATTTGTAACAGAAGTAAGAAATAGATGAAGTATCAGTGTTTCTAATTTTGCTGTCTCTCAAATTTTTTCACTCTCTGTACTCTTTTCATGGAGTGTAGCATATAACATGCTGTGATATTTCTCATAATTTTGATTATTTGTGTAGTGTTGTGCATGCTTGGTTTGTTAGTTCTGGAAATATACTAATTCCTTTTAATCAGACATGATCTAATTCCGTTTCTGGTGAATGCAAATTACAAAGTTGGCTCATCTTGTTCTTTTTATGTCTGCATAATTCAACAGTACAAGCAATCTGTCTACAGAAGACCACTACTCTCTTTAGAGTGCTTCTATAAGCTGAGTTTAATGTCTGCTTTGCTTTGTCCAGGTTGAAGATCATGGTTTTAGCAGCACTTTCTTCCCTTTCATAGTTGCAGACGAGGATGTTTGTTCAGAGATCCGTATGCTTGAAAGTGCATTGGAGTTTAACGGAACTGATGCAGATGTTGAGCGATTTGGAAAAATAGAAACCAAAAACCAAGCCATGGACTTCATTCATGAAATTGGTTGGCTCTTTCACAGAAGTCAATTGAAGTCTAGACTTGGGCACTTGGATCCTAATGCAGACCTTTTTCCTTTACGACGGTTCAAATGGCTCATTGAATTCTCCATGGACCATGAATGGTGTGCTGTAGTAAAAAAGCTCCTACATATACTGCTTGATGGAACTGTGGGTTTGGGGGAGCACCCATCTCTGGACCTTGCACTGAAAGAGCTGGGACTTCTTCACAGAGCTGTGAGGAAAAATTCTCGTCCTCTGGTGGATTTCCTTTTGAGATTTGTTCCGCTAGAAGTTTCAGATAGATTAGGATCTGAAAGCAAGGCTCTTGGTGATGGTGTCCATAAAGGCTTCTTGTTTAGACCTGATGTCATTGGCCCTGCAGGTTTGACCCCAATTCACATTGCAGCTGGTAAGGATGGCTCTGAGGATGTACTGGATGCATTAACTGATGATCCTGGAATGGTAATTTCTCTGCTAATTTTTCTGTAATTAATAAAAAACCAATTGCAAAATTAGTTTTCATGCTTTAAAGCTTGAGTCAGGAACATACCAGTCCATGTATACGTCTGAAAACCTATTTTATGTTTCGAACTTCTGGTTATTTTGGGGCATTTGTAAAAGCGGTGTGAAGGGGACAATACTGGTGACATACGCAATTTAAACTTCAGAACTGCAGGCGCAGCTTTACCTTTTGTACCCTGATACACAGGTGTTATCTGCAGTATCTACTTTTTTTTTTTTTTTTTGGTTGGTCCTTTTCTCTTTCTTTTGTTGAATAGGTAAGGAGGGCAGGTGGGTAGTTAAATAGATTTCAGAGTGAGCATAACTAATTTCCTCGTTACCCATCTAATGTGATAGCTGGATCTTTGAGCTTCCTTACTGTCCAAGTTAGTGTTATTGGTTGTCTTGTTGCTTCCAGAGAATAAATTCCTCATTTTCTATCATGTATTTATTCTATAGATAGGGAATCAAAATCACTTTTTATCTGCAGTTAAGAATATTGTGAAATTGATCTTATCTTCTCACAATATCCATATTGGTCTTATCTGTGTCAGGTGGGAATTGAAGCATGGAAGAGTGCTCGTGACAGCTCAGGCTCTACACCTGAAGATTATGCTCGTTTGCGTGGCCACTATTCATACATCCACCTGGTACAGAAGAAAATTAACAGGAGACCAAATGGTGGACACATAGTAGTGGACATATGTGGCGTTGTTGCTGACTCTAACATACACCAGAAGCAAAATAATGAGTTGACTGCCAGTTTTGAGATTGGGCAGACTGCAGTAAGACCAACACAGCATAACTGCAAGCTTTGCCATCAGAAGTTGGGTTATGCAACGGCCAGCAGATCTCTGGTGTACAGACCCGCTATGCTCTCAATGGTGGCTATTGCTGCTGTCTGTGTGTGCGTGGCTCTTCTATTTAAAAGTTGCCCTGAAGTTCTGTATGTGTTCCGACCATTCAGATGGGAAATGCTGGACTATGGAACAAGCTGAATTCCATCAACTCCTAACTTTGATAATAACAGCTGCTTATAGGTGTTTGTGTACTTGTATGCGATTGTAAAATGTAGATTGGAGATTCTTATATGACCAGGCGTGTAACTGATTTGAGAGTCGATAATATCCTTGACATATTATTTATATATATTTAAACTAACTAAGGAGAGCTAGCATTTGTAACATTTCGAATTTGCTACCAAGTTTTCAGATTAACCAGTGCTTGAAACCTAGCAGCTTGTGAATGTTAAGCCAATCGGTGAATTGAGCATTATTTGAGTCTTACCATTAGTGTTACCATTTGTCCTTAAAAATGAAAATTTTATGGTACGTCGGAGGCTCTGAAGTTTGAAAAGTCTTGAAACAAAATTATCCGTCCAAAATGTTGAATTTTTAAAGGGAAGGAGCAAAGAACTGGGATGCTTCTCGCTCGCACTTAATTAGCTTTAACACTCTCTTTCTCTCTCAAATTTTCATCTACCATCTTCGCAGTCGTGGCTGCAATTTTTGAAACATGATGAAGAAGAAGAAGATTTTCTACGGCGAAGATGGTTTTAGTTGATTTTTGTCATTACCAGTAAAGAAGAAGATTTCTGATGCCGACCGAGGAGAAGATGAATTTTGAAACATGAGTGCGGCCATTGGTATTTAAACTTTTGTTCTCTGCTCAAATTTCAGTGTCAAACGTTCCAATTACTGCATCACTTTCTACCGTAGTTGCTCTTTCTGTTTGTTGGGGAAACGCCATGAAATCCCATAATCTTGTAGTTTGAAATTTCGATTTGGAAATACAGAGCCCGTGCCTGCCATTCCTTTAAATAAAGTAAATTAATCTAATTAGTTACTTCCCTTAATTTCATTTTTTAGGCAAATTATACAACATTGACAATATTAACCCCCCACCAACAGCCATGATTTGAGCTTTCTCCATTGTTAGCTTCATGGTCAATCCATTAGGAAGAATTGATTCTGGACCTATATTGCCAAAATTATTTACAGCTAAATATAATCAGTAAGTATTGATCTCTTTTGAAAGGGGAGACAATTTTGATGTATTGAACTATTGATAATGTTACTCTCTGTTTCTTAATTATTTGCCACGGGATTTTTTTTTTCCTTGTAGGAGCTAATAAATACGATTAAAGTAATCTATAACGAAATCTACAAGTTGCTTCAGCAATCAATAATTTAATTTAATTTGTCCATAAAAAAAAGGTTTTATTATTTCATAATGCCACCAGTTTCAAAAATCTTCTTCTTCTTCATCAAGAATCTTCTGCTTTGCTGGCAATGACATAAATCAACCAAAATTCTTCTTCTTCTTCATCACGTTTAAAAAATGGCAGCCCCAACAGCAAGGATGCTATGTGAAGATTTGAGAATGAGAGAAAAGAATAAGATCGAGTTGATTAAGTGTATGAGAGAAAAATCTAACATTTTGTCTTTGCTTTTTGGAAATTGAAAATCTTATGAGAAGAAAAATGAAAAGACAGTAATATGTAATTCCTGTTTCAAAATTTTTGAATTTTTATTGTCACTTGTCTAGATATGATTAGTTAGTAATTTTATGTCATATTATGACATGAAACCTATTACGTAATAGAATTTATCCTCAGACGAATGAAAAAAATAAAACTTTTATTAGCAAAATTTTATGAAATCAAAGAATCCAATATTTTTTAATTACCCGCTAAATAAATGAAAAGGTGGGTAAAAATTTTAGGATTATAATTTTTATTTTTATTTTTTTGCTAGTAGAAAATTAAAAAATTATTAAGTTATTATTTTAATAATAAAAAATTTTAAACTATATCAAAGGTATTACATTAGTCATACAAAAATTAAATAATGTTATATTATATATTTATTTATTTTAAAAAATCAATATATAAGTCACAATTATATTAAATTTAAGTATATATGTCACCCATTCAATAATTGTTTTTGATGTGTCATAAACTTCCTCGTATAGTAGATCCTTTTATTGTTTTTCAAATTGCTAATCAATTTTAGAGCTAAAAAGCTCAGTGTAGGAGATCCAAGCTCGCCCGTTCATTAAGATTGGAAGTCACTTGGATTTTGAAGCCGGATTTCTGGTGTCTACCCACTTAAAAATCTTCTTTATTGAAAGCGACTTGAGATGGGAATTGCGTACAACGGAAGCAAAGCAGTACCTTCGAATGACCAAGTTTTGGTGCCAATGTCAGTATAATAATAAAGAACAAAATTGCTGCAGCAGCATTTTTTGGTAAATTCTTAAGAAAATTCATACAATCATCTGGTTCGTAAATCATAGGAAATCTCATGCATATTTTAGGTATAAGCATGTCTTTAATTTACCTCTTCTGGAAGATCTATTTTGCAATTGCGAAAGTAAAAGCGGCCGCAAGAATCAATGCAAATGCAAGAAGTACGATAGCTACTATTGGTAAATCGTCGTAATGATAACCATAGTGGCTTTGTAAGAAGGCACTGATTGTTTTATTCCCTCCCGATGCTGTAATTTCCTACTTCCTATCTCCATATTGCGAAGCAAGGATACCTTTTAATGACCATGCCGTCGCGCAAATCCAGTAACTCCATATCCACCGCTTCGGTATTTCCCGCAAGCAAAAATTACAAAAATCGAATCAGCTGAGTTCAACATTAATTATTCCAAGGACATAAATATATGTGATGAAAATATTTTGAGTCAACGTGTTATCCTAGCTCGAATTTCATTCCTTTATTCGATAGACCTGAATTGTATAGAGCATTACTAAACTTGACAACGTCTTAAAAAATGAATCGTCTGAAGTGATAAATGATGGACTTTCATTTGGAGCACAGGAAAAGGTAGAATTGACTTGTTGGTTGAGGCATAAGGTACCCCGAGAATAAATTCAATGAGGTATCGCAGAAACTTGCAAAAACCGAAGCCACTTGGCACTTTGGGGTAATGGAAACAAGCAGCATGACCAAGCAGTTGAAGAAGAGCAGGGGTGCAAAACATGGTGTAAAAATACCAGAACCATTTGTACACTGACCGGAAGAAGTTTATCATTTGGTTAGAGATTGCTGGAAACAAAATTGTTTGAAGGAATATACATGGAATCTAAATCGCCACCGGCAGCATATAAGATTAAAGAAGAGCAGGTGGTTGGTGTTGATGCATTGACACATTGAATGTTGAGAAGATGGAAAGCAGCAGATCTCTATTCTATTCAACGAACACGCCTACGTGAAGTACATTCCAGCGAACCTTTCGCTGTATCCAACTCGGCGCTCGGTAGCTACGAATGGAAGAACTGTTGTTTATTCCGATGATTTACACGAAAATGTACATGCAGCCCAGTGCGACCAGAATATATTGCTCTCAACCTTTACAAAATGAGACTCATTACGTATCAAGACTGCTAGAGCCAGTGTGTGTATATGATTAAATGTAAAACCAATTCCTAAGCACTGGTGTTAATGTCATTTTGTAATCATTGATATTATCTACCATAGCGTCGCCTTTCATCTCCTGTCCTTTCTGCCATAGAATAGAAGCACTTCAAGAAAATAAAGTAGATACGGTTGCAAATGTCAATTGCACCGAGTTGTACTTGGGACTTCTCACCACGCAAGGTGCTGTTTCATTAGCTAGCTTGCATGTATGCGTGCTATGAAAATAATTTATTGTTAGCCTAATAGGTTATAAAATTATGATTTTGATGATAACAAATATATGTATTAAAGTGTTTTATTTTGTATTTTACAAGTTCATTAGTTTTGAAGGATAATAAATCAAGTGGAATCAAGTGAAATCAAGTTCAAGAAAGTCAACGGACAACGGCGGCTCAACGGATAATTTATTGCGATAATTTCTTATAAAGCCGGTATGATTTAATTTATACTTAGATTAGCATTTGTGAAGCTCAATTTTATATTAATAAAATAATTATTTTTCAAGTTAAATACTTTTATGTTTATGAGATAAAATATTTTGTGAATTTAAGTAATTAGGGTAAAAATAAAAAAGTTTTAAATTTCGGAGTTAGACTTATTTGCTAAGCTCTAAAACATTGGGGCTTTATTGTAACTTATAATAGATTGTGAGCTTAAGTGAAAAATTTTGAAAACTTTAAAGATTATGGTGATTTAGCTAAAACTCAAAAAGGACCTATTTAAAAAGATTTTTTTTTAGTTTGGGCCATACTATAATTTCAGAATGTTTAAGAATTAAATAATAATTAAAATTTCTGAGATTGAGTCTTTTTAAAAAGTTTTATAACGTTTTAGGTCATATCATAATTTGAATAAATTTTGAGGTAAAACTGTAATTTCGTGAACAGTGTTTTCTTATAAAGAAAATTTAAAATTAACTGTGAACTTCATTTTATTACTTGAGCAGGAATGATTAAATTTAAGCGCTGGCTGAAAGACTTGGAATTTGACAATAACTGCTAGTTTTCGAGTTTTAACTATAAAACTCAACTCCAACTTCATTTAAAAAATTTTCTAGCAAGCAAAAATAAGTTTGTAAAATATATATTGAGCTTCCATATTGGAAATCATAATAGATTAAATCATTTTTATACCATTATTTGTAAATCTACTCTTATAGAGAGTGTCTTGCTGTAATTTCTATTTTGTATTGTATTAAGAGTGTTCAAGTGAGGGAAACACTTGGGGTAAAGAGATTAGGGTGATAATCTCTTAATTGTAAAGGTCCATTGACACATTGGAAGTCAATTGTAAACATTTGAAGCCTAGCTTGGATAGTGAAATCCTCGAACTCGGTTGGCTTGAAGGCGTGGACGTAAGCGGAGATTACCGAACCACGTAAAAATTGTTGTGTTTGCATTCTCTTCCCTTACTCATTTATTTTGCAAGCATTGTCTAATTTATTATATTTGATTCAATTCCTGTAAAACTTAATTTTTATTTGCATTAAGGTATTAAATTGAATCATTTATAAAATAAATATTAGTAACTTAATTCACCCCCTCTTAGGTTGCTTATTTGTATTTCATTTATAATACAAGAGAAGTGAGTTACGATCTTACTTGTGCATTTTTTCTTCCCTTAAGTTTCTCAAAGAGGCTGCAATTGTCCTCTCTTCTACCGTCGTTATGAGCTTCTCAATGAAAACACGGCCTTCAAGAGCTCCAGCTTTGCTAACATCTATATTCCGATGTTCTCATGATGATAATCATTTAAAAGTTTTTGTTCAAACTGAATGTTGGTTATATTTCTTTCAACTGCAAGCCCACTGCAACTCAGTTCCATCGTCCTTCTCGTCCATGCATCGAACTTGCGCATGCATACGTCCGAATCGCTTCTGAAACTTGACGTCTGTTGATTGAAACTTGAAAGAGGACCTAATGCTTCTTCCTATAGCTAACCATCTTATTTTCTGGAACATCCGTTCCAAAACAAAGACTCCCATATTTATAATCAAGCGGAGAGTCGGGCCTCCTAAGTGTGAGCAGTGGCTACTAGCTAGCTGATTATTAACCCACCCTTTCTGAAGGAAATAATAACACAGAAATTTGATCAAGTCGATCATATATACTATACTTGAATCATTTCATGTCAGCGCACGCAGTTGAAATTATTTAATGTAGTAAATTAAATTGCACGTTTCGAGATTTGATTAATAGTTTTATTGACTGGACTGGGGAATCTCTTTTGTGTTCTTGTCGAAGTAGTGATTTGCTTGTTTTTGTCGAAGCAGTGTTAACGATGTTGAATTGATCATCATAAATAATTAAAAGTGTGTTAAAAGTGTGTTTAAAATTGAGGTTGGACAACTGTAATTTTTAAAATATAAAAATAAAATATTTAATAAACATTAGTCGTTTTTATCTTTTAAGGTATGTTGATATAATTTTTTATTTATATAATGGATGATCTATTATATATTTAATAATTTTATCAAAATTATTATTTAAAAATTATATTTACTATATATTATTAACTTTTATTTTATAATTATAATTTTTTTCTATAGTAACACCTCAATCCTGAATACACCCTAAGTCAGAATAGCAACTTGCTTTCTAATCTTTCCATTTAAAGCCTAACTATAAGGGATCTAATAGCCAACGAATAAGTGATGAATGGCAATTCAATATCTGGTTGAGTGTTAATGCAAGGGCTTTGAAGGCAAAGAGAGAGAGAGAGAGAGAGAGAGACCAGTAACAAGAAATTATTTCTTGTTGAAATTGAGCCATCACATTTTTTTTATTTTGTTAATTTAATATTTTTAAAATTCAGCCCAAAATTTTAATCATTAAAAATCAAAGTAAGAGTTTTTAAAATTAATTTCAATAAGATTAAATAATTAAGTCCATTTACTTTTTTTAAGTAATCAATATTTTTAGTCATTAAATCATAAGATATTAAGCTAATTTTTTAAAATTTTTTTGCTTAATCTAAAAAGTTTAAATGATATCATTAAGAGATATTATCCAAAATATCTCAATATATATAATTAATTTTCATCCTTATGTAAATAAGTTTAATAATTAGCATTATTACTTATCTCTATAATTTGTGATAATATAGTAGTGAGCTATTATTATTATTATTATTATTTGCTATAATATAGTGGTGAGTTATTATTAGTATTATTATTTGTTTTCTTCAAATTAGCGTTGTTTATTTTTATAATTTTTAACGAAATATTTTTTATACAAACATCATACACAACAATAAAGTAGATCAGCTCATACTAATTTAGAATATTAAAGAGTTGTATTCAACTAAACATGATTATATTATTATGATATATTATCTTATTTATATTCTTTGAGATTTTAATTATTTATTTAACATTTACAATTTGTAAGGGTATTAATGTAGAAATATTGGTTTTTAGATTTCTTTAAGTTAAAAAAGATAACTTAATACTTTTTTATTGATTACAAAAAAAAGTCACTCAGATTTAAATATTTAACTCTATTTAGAATTTAGACTAATTTAGGTTTATTAAGATTCGAGATTAAAAAAAATGCCACCTAGGACTTATTTTGTTTGAGGAGTGAGGAAAAACGAAAAAAAAAAGTAAATGAGTTTAATAAAAATAAGGGTAATTTTCATAACTAAATAAATATAATTAAAAAGAAAATTTCATGAGAATTTTAAAAGTGTTAAAAGCTCTACTCTATTGCATTTGCACTTTGAATTCATGATTTTGCTATGCATCGCTTGACAACATGAGAGCATAAAAATATTATTTATATTACAGTTAAACTGTAACACACATATTAACAATATTATTTATTTATATTATTAAATTATAGATTATATCATTATAGCATTTGATCAAATATCATATTTTATCATAGGTAATAATGTTCTGCTTGTAATAACTTACGCCTGATAGAATGAATAGTGTCATGAAGTCCCGTGATACTGTTCATTCTATTAGGCCGGTCCTTTATCATATTATGGCTCAATTTTTGTGTAAGGATTCCGCTGTCGTTTCAACATAATTGCAAAAGAAGTACATTTGGTACCCCAATTCTGAATTTGGGTAGGAGTACATGAAAGAAGTTAAATATTAGTGAATATGTGGCTTCATCGAATATATCATGGCACCCCACTTCTACATATAATCCACAAAAGGCCCAATTGGAAAAGCCATAGATTTGCATGAATTGTAGGTATAAACCTATCAGAACTTTTAAAAATCTTGTATTATATGTATTTTAATAAAAGTATATAAATAAAACTTTTTTTTAATCTTTTATCTACCAATCAGTAATTAAGTCGCTTGTGAGCACATAATTGACATATTCCTGATCCATAAACCTATAACCAGTGAACAAATGAGTGAGTGAGTGTTCGTTACAGTAGTGTTTGCTAGAGAGAAGAGAAAAACAAACAAATGAAACAAACAGTCACGGACTGAGACAGTGGTTCTGCACTGGAAAGCTGAGCCTGGACTGAGCGACAGTATCTCAGAAGCTGCATGAATGACAACAAAGCAAAAGACAACTGTTACTTATCGCAATGCTTAGTTGTCCGTCCATCGTTTTTCCTTTGATCATAAACCATGCATTGGCATTTTGCAGTGCGATTTATCTCTGGAATCCCCCCACTTCTTATCTCCGAGAATGTTATTCGGAGGGCATTGTTTATATTTTATACATTTTGTACCCATCTCCATCTGTAATCCACTCTCCCGTTTCACTATAAGTACCAATCTCCTCAATGTTAATTGCACTTTCCCCAGCGAGGTAGCATTAGGCACTAACACAACACAAAAATGAAGGGCACAAGACATTCTTTGGCTTTCTTCCTTCTAGCATTAGCTTTTCTGTTCTGTTTTTCGGGTTTAGGTGCGTTTTCTTCTCCATTACTTTTCTTATACAAGCTTTAATATTTAATTTCGTTCAGCAATGCTAATTAATTAGATAAAATTTTTGAAAGCAGCAGCTGCCTAGACCTAGCTTTGTATGTTTATATTTGATTTTAGCTGCAGTTAGCCTACTCAACTTTAACACTACATGGTAAATGTGGGTTTAGGGTATGCAGAGTTAAGTAGTACGCCTTCTAATGGAAGAGTCCAAGAAGACAGGGTAAGCCTTCCGCTGTTCCATGCATAACCGGAACAGTAATTCTGTTATTATTATTATTATTATGGGAGGAGGGGTTGGGATTAATTCAATTAATATTTAATTTAATTGTAGAGAAATGAAGGTGTGGTGACCAGCTGGTGCATTGCTAAGCCATCAACAGATGATGAGAGCCTCAATCACAACATTGATTACAGCTGCAGGCAGAAGGGAGTGGACTGTAGGCCAATTCAACCAGGTGGCAGCTGCTTCAATCCAGACAGTATCATATCGCATGCTTCTTTTGCTATGAATCTCTTTTACAAGTCAGCTGGCAAGAATTACTGGAACTGCCACTTCAACGGCACTGGTCTCATCGTCACCCAGAACCCATGTTAGTGTTTCGTAACTTTATATGGGCACGATTGTTTCTACTTTGCTGGCAGATGTTTGGGCTGTTACTGACTTTGATTTTTTCATTTTCATATGTCCTTTGGTAGCTTGGGGAACCTGCAAATATCCAACATGATCCAAGACATTACCATCAGAAGAAGAAAGAAAGGCTAGCTAGCTTTTCGTTTAAATTAATCAAACTGTTTCATTTGTAGTAGCCGGTTTTAATAGTCATTTGCAAGTCTCTGACTTTTGCCTATCAATATCAAATTTGGACTTATGCAGTTCTTTGGGCGTGCTTTTCCAATGGAACGGAAAGGTTTTCCAACTTTGATTTGTTGGTCGTGAATCCGCCGACTTGTCGTTCGAAAGGGTCATGCAAAAATGACGTGCCATATTCAGGATTAAGAAATCATCATAAAAATCTTTTTGTTACGCATTAGATACAATGAGTCTTTTTCTAGTCCAAAGCATCTGAACACATTTTAAAATGGTGAGATTTGAAAGGGTTTATTTATAACATTTTGGTCAGAATTTTGAGGGCAAAACTAACCATAATCCATATATGAATTTAAATAACTTTTTACAATTAATAATAATTTAAGCATAAAAAATAATAAGTAGAGGAATAGTTTAATAATTTAGATAAATCATCTGTCATTCTCAACTCAAATATTTTTCGTTTATCAAGAATCAATTTTAACTTCTGAGAACTAAATCACAATAAATTATAATGAGTACAAAACTTAGTAAACAAACTAATTTTTAATATATCAAAATACATACATACTTATATATAATGTAAACGGATGATATGTCATAATCTTTTAGAAATATTGTAAAACAAATTCATCAAAATCTCTTTTTGTTGCTTTCAAATCTTCACCTTTTTTTTCATAAAATATATATCCTGCAATATGACATTTTACATGGTATCTAACACTTTGTACCATGCTTAGTATTTTATTGTACGTTGGCCCTCGAGAGGTGGCCCCACATAGTGTCAAGAAGTAGCTTTCACACAACTTCAAGAGATAACTCCCAATGCAAAATTTTATAAAACAAAAATTTCATTTATTAAAAACCATTTTCTCATTCATAAAAAACTTAATGCATTTATGTGCTTATGCCAATAAATTCTCACACAACATATGCCTATATACATAATCACTCTCAACACATAACAACACATTGTATAAACACATGGGTGGAAAATATAAATCAATATATGTAAATATCAAAATTAGATTTTTCAAATAAGTAAAACATATACATATTGTTTATTGTGATTAGTTTTCAAGTCTAGCTTTCTTACTTTTGGCATCTTCATGTAACAAATGTGTACTAATATTATCAACCTAAAATCACCAAAAAAATTCTTATAGGACAAAATCAAGTCCTAATTATAAATTCCAACGTTCTCAAGCATCTCATTTTAAACAGCTCCTAAAGTCAACCTCAAATATTCTTAATATGTGGTCCTTGAAACAGAACAATTCATATTCTCTGATTTTTAATGAATTATTCCCTTATTGGAAAATTCTTAAATTTTACAGAACATATGCTAACATATTAAAAATTATTTGATAAAAACTTCATAACTTAATTCCTTAAAAAACTATTAAAAATACTTTGTGTTTCAGACATCATTAATACCGTCAAACAATTTTTTGCTTTCAACATACTTGCTTTAAAAATACAAAATAATTTATTGTTTTATCATAAAATCATGAAAATTTACATAGTCACACCAGACATATATAAAAAGAACTAGTCCAAATTTTGTAATTTTTGGAGAAGTCTAGCTATGGTAAAAATAATTTCATATTTCATGTTATTCATTAAAATTAGAAATTTTCAGGTTTTCAGACTTCAGTTTGAAAAATCGTAATCAATTGAAATCTTATTCGATTAATTTAAAACAAGTTGCAAAACACTGTAGACGATGTCCAGTTTGACATATCCAAAATCATAATCAAAGCCAAATTTATACATATTACTATGATTTTTATAATCACACTACCAGCATATTTTCTATAAACTCTTAGGTTTTTACTTCTCTTGGAAGTGTCTAATCATGCTTCTCCATAACGAAATAATAAAGAAGATCGAGAATTAAAATTTATCTCCAAAACTTTTTCGAACAATATTCAATTTAAACAATAACTTGATTCCATGTGTTGCGTATAGTAGAACTAAGAAAAACAATACTTTCTTTTTTTCTTTCTTTTCTCTCAATCTCTCTCTCTCTCCCTCTCTCTGTTTGCGGTTGTTTTTCTGTTTTTGTCAACCAATCTCTTTTTGTTATATGAAAAGACTTATTATTTTATTTATATTAAAATTTTAAAAATTACTAAAATTAAAAAAATTTTAAATGCTCTTGAGGTATTATATAATTTTTAATTCTTTAAAATTATAAAATTTTACAATTTATTTAAATTAATTCTTTTAAACTGTATAATTTAAAAATATATTCACATTAACTTCTTAAAAATATAAAATTTTATAATTTATTAAAAAAATTAACTCTATTTAAAAATATGTCTACGTTAAAAAAAATACAAATGTAACGCGCTTTAAAATAATGGCGAACAAATTTAAGTACACAGAGGAGTACAGACTAGAGGCCCCGCAAGAAAAAGACAGCCAACCGTTAGATGTCCAGAGGCATACTTGGCTTCTTTGGAATTAAGGATTGGGGCTGTATTGCGCCGTTCAACCGACAAAGAGCAACGAGACAGGCAAACCGCACACACAAAGAGAGATATTAATAAGCAAAACTATAAGGTTTAGCCAAAAGTACAAATTAATACAATTTGCTGCCGCCTTCATTATACAATCCAAAAATAGCTGTGAGCAAAAGTAACCATTTTACTAATTCCAGGCACGAGTTGAGCAAAATTCTCAATCAATATCACCACACAACAATGGCGACATGGTACATTAAACCAAAACCAAAAAAGAAGTGGGGAAAAAAGAACAAGAAAGGAATTGAATCGTGAACATGTATCGGATCAGAACACAGGAGATTTGCTTAGTATTACAAAGAAGCAGCAAGATAATATTCCAATTATTGATCCACTACCAATAAAAGCAAACTTGAACAGCAGGGATAGTTTTCATTTTTCAACTCAAAGTTAAGCTTGAGGCTTTTCCCACTTGAGGGGCTTCACAACCTCCCAAGTGAAGTCCGGGTCATCCCTGCCAAAGTGTCCATAGGCAGCAGTCTTCAAGAACCTGCCATTACCGCCCCTTTTGAGATCCAAATTGATGGTCATCATTCCTGGCCTGAAATCAAAGTTTTCCTTCACAATTTTGAGGATCTCCTTATCAGGAATCTTGCCGGTTCCATATGTGTCCACAAAAACAGACAATGGCTCAGGCACACCAATGGCATAGGAGACTTGGACAATGCACCTGCGAGCAAGCCCATTTGCAACAATGCTCTTAGCAGCCTGCCTAACAATGTATGCACCACTCCTATCCACCTTAGTAGGGTCTTTTCCAGAGAAAGCACCACCACCGTGGGCTCCCCAGCCACCATAAGTGTCGATGATGATCTTACGTCCAGTGAGACCAGCATCACCATGAGGACCACCAATGACGAAACGACCTGATGGATTAAGGTGGAAGATGGTCTTCTCATCAAGGTACTTCTCGGGGATGACAGGCTTAATGACATGCTCTTTAAGGTCAGCAGCAATTTCGTCATTTGTAACAGTCTCATCATGCTGGGTTGAAATCAGAACTGTGTGTACACGGACTGGGACCATGGCACCATTGTCGTTGTAGTACTCAACAGTGACCTGGGTCTTCCCGTCGGGCCTCAGCCAAGAGCAGGTACCATTCTTCCTAACCTCCGTAAGGCGAGCACCAAGCTTGGTGGCAAGGACATGGCTCAAAGGCATAAATTCAGGGGTCTCATCAGTAGCATAACCAAACATATGGCCCTGGTCACCAGCACCGATGTCTTCAGGGCGCTTTGTGAAGTGGCCATGAACACCCTGGGCAATATCAGGGCTTTGTTGCTCAATGTTGACCAGGACTTTGCAGTGGTCGGCATCAAGACCCACATCATCAGAAACAAATCCAATGGATCGGCATGTATCACGAACAATCTTCTCATAGTCTACCTTGGCCTTGGTGGTAATCTCTCCAAAGACCATGACCATGTTGGTCTTGGTGCATGTCTCACAGGCAACCTTGCTCTCAGGGTCCTGCTCAAGGCAGGCATCAAGTACCGCATCAGAGATCTGGTCGCACAACTTGTCGGGGTGACCCTCGTTCACAGATTCAGAGGTGAATAGAAAGGTCTCCATCTTATCAAGCTACAGAATAAAAAAGTATACCAGAACACATCAAATAATAAATAACAGGTTCCAAGTGAAAAGAACATCACTGGTGCGATAGTCGAAAGGTCTTGATATCTAAGAATACTGATCAAGATTGGATGAAATTCCTCGAACATAGAATATCTTACAAACAAAGCAAGCTGACTACCAATCACCGTCCTTTACTTTCAAACATAAATATAATTAAAGGAATAATGCATTCACACCAGATTCCTTAAGCACTCAATGACATAAAGTTGCAGCGAAGAAGGAATCAAGGAACAGATTGATTTTTATTTAACACCAAGTCAACCACAAGAGCCTATTATCAATCACTTCTAGATGACGAAGAAAAATCTGCTAATATTAAACAGCTGACTACTCAAATAAGAAAAATTAGAAAAGTGTATGGTATATAACTCCTCCTTCACCCGGATCATTTAAGATCCCACAAACTCTCTTTAACACATTAGAGCAACTGCTAGACTTCAATTACATGAAGAGGTCCAGCAGTCGATGCAATGAAAATGAAACAAGCATCCAGTAATTAAGCATTTTACTAATCACACGCCCAAAATAACAACAAGTGTCAGATCCATTAATCAAAATGTTCTATTGCATCAGATCTACAACTTCCGGGCGTGTTACGTCCATAAATTTAGTAAAAACAACTAGTTAAATTGGAGTTCACGGAATTTCAAGCAAACTTCAAAATCTCAGATCCTTAATTCATGAATATGGCCAACAAGTAAAACAACTATTAGATAGAGTTCAGATCTGAAAAGCATTGAACTCAAAATCAGAAACTCAAGACACTTATAAATGAGCTTGAAACAAAAATGAAACAGGATAAAAACGCGTGAAAAGGACGGAGAAAAGTTATTTTAAACCAAGGGGAAAGAAAAAGGCACCTGTCTCTGGCAAGTGTTTCGGTGCAGATCTAAGATTCAGACTGAGACCAGACCTCAATAGCAAAGAGGAACTCAACGAGTTTGGACGAGTCTCCGATGGCTAAAACGCGCTCTATTTATAGATAAATGGGCCTAATTACCTGTTACCGGACTGGGTGGTTGGGATTCTTGGTGAGAATGTAGACCTGCGGGTATCTCTATCGCCGTTCGATTTGATGTCAGGATTATTAGAGATGTCGTTTGTTGGGGTTGGTAGGAAATAGGACATGTGGCTGCCCAATCTAAACATATTATTATTTTTTCAAATCCGAAAAGAGCCGGTTATTCACCAACCCTCGTCGGTAACCGGCTTGATGGCTTCAGGAATCGGGGGTAATTGGGGATTTATTCCAAGAAGAAAAATTGGTGAGTGGTTATCTGATCTCCCTTCTACTTGGATATTGATTAGGTATCGTTACTTGTTCATCCGGTAGCCCACACAAACAGAGAAACGATTGAGTAAAGTAATGGCTGTTTGTCCTTGAATTTTAGATATGCCGTCTACTTCGTCTTTGTTTTTTTCTTTTTTTCTTTTTTAAAAGATCGTTTTCCTTTAAATATGGTTTTAGATGTGCAGTTTGATTGATGAAAGTGGGACCAGTAGATGGCTTGATCAGTACATGACAAGCACACCGAAATTATATTTCAGTTTGTTATAATTTTTACGCGCCTGCTACAAATGTGAAAAATCCTAACTTGATAATGTTATTATATAAATTAGGTAGTGCGATCATCAGTTGAAGCTAAATTATTACATAAACTTTCCTAACTCTTGTCAACTTTCTCTTAGGCAAATAATTTTCTAAAATAAAGGCATGTATTCGTGTCGTTTAGACATGTTTCGTACATTCCACTGCAGTATGAAATTACTGTTATGAAGAATAATTTGTGCTGTGGCTTTTTAACAGTGTCGTGGGTTTCGAAAGAGTTTATTGTATTTCTTTAAAATCTCCCCCCCCCCCCAACCGTGCTACTTTGGCGTATGGACAGTGTTATGGCGTGGTTGAAAACTATGATAATCAATCAAAAAAGAATTACACGACAAAAAAAGCAAAAAAAAAAAAAAATCAAAGAGGGATCAGGGACCTAGTGGGCACAAGTATCTTTCTTTCCCTTTTAAGCCATTTAAAAGAATCAAATATGAAAACACTATCTTGCCCTTTCTCGCATGGTTTCGGTAATGATATTTCGAAGGGTATTTTGGTAGGCTCGATGATTGCTGCCGACAATTACAGGGGCATATTGCTCTGGAAATGTAACAGAGAGAATTAAGTTGTCCTGTTATGGAATCATCCATATACATTGAGATTGCTACAGTTCAGCCCGTTTCAGATTTTTAGCTGTCATCGTCAAGTAATAGATCCTTTTACCAAGTTCTGTTTACACAGAAATGATATCAAAGGACAAGGCCCGGTGCCATCAGGCTTGTACTGAGTCTATGAAGAGGTAGTTGACTTGTGGTTTGTCAGTCTTCAACAACCTCGTTGTCGTAAGGCCGTAAATCATGGTAAAAATTGAAGGGGCAAAAAGAAAATCGCAACTCCTTTTAACTGTTTACTAAGAATCGCAAGTTTGGTTTTTGGGCTCCAATCAAACAGGAATAATTAAGATGAAACAAGAAGCGATAAGGTGAAGCCACGTAGAGCAGCAGCAAAAGCTAGGAAGCCAGTTAGGCCCAAACTGGTGTGGCAGAAACCGAAGTATAAGGAGCAAAGTGAGTGCGATTGGGGGCAGTTGGGATTCAATAGGGGCTAATATTGGTGCGTTCTCACTTCTCACGCAAACAAATTCAAAAAGGCCATTAGCGCGTGTTAGTCTTTTATATTAATTTATTCTTATCAAGCAATTCCCAAAAGGTTGGGGCACTGTGCCCGAGGCATGGCACGTGCCAGTTGTATTTGGGACGTGGTTGGTGTGATGAAACGACTTCCCAATCAATGAACCAAAACCCAGCGCGACTATGAGTGGATGAAATTCAATAATCTGGATGGAAAGGCGGTACAAATTTTTACGACCCAAAAGTTGCTTCTTCTCTTGTTCCTATTTATTAAGTGAATTTAGTAGTGAGAGATAATTATTACCTCATGATTACATCAAGTACATGTAATTTTAAAATATATTAGATATATTTTTAAATTAAAAATTTTAAAATATAAAAATATCTAAAAATATTTTAAAATTGTGTCTTTTTTTTAATTAATTATCTCTTATCTATCCCTCCGGATTTCATCTCTTTTCCACACCCCTCTTAGTATGAAAATCTTTCTTAATCATGACATGAATGAGGGTCCTCATTCTCATTTAATCCGGAGCTATATATATATGATAATTTTTTAAATCAAATATATATCATTTATCTGATAGCTAATATATTCTAAAATCTTCCGTCATCGTAATTGAAAATGATAACAAATTAGGAAGAAGAGGAGCGCGGGGCAGCATGGGTGTCCGTGCTTTCTCTTGGCAGTACTAATTAATTGTCTGTTTTCATTTGTTCGTTGGAGCTGAAATCTATGGTCCCCACAGAAAGATCTTCGATTAATTGATTATTATGTACGTACTTCAGCAATTTGCATTAATCGATTGTCATCCCTAATTTAACTTATTTATTTTATTTTATTCAATAGCGTGAAGATCCAGAATTCCAGGTATGTAGAGCACGCTTCACGCCTTTCCACGAGAAGGCCGGGGTTTTGCCTTTCCCATTGCTTGTCGTCGGGGTGGCGGTTGTTTTTGTTTCTTTGGGAAAAGGAATTAATATATTCTTTCATGCAGCGCACTTCTAATTATGTGGGTGTTTTTTAAATAAGTAAATTAGTTCTTGGGTTGGATAAAATATTTTATGAATCTTTTAAGCATAGCTAATTCATGAACCGCACACATGATACATGGACTTGACCAAAACCCCCTAGGCTTGCAGAAGCGTAAAAAATGAATTAGAAAAAAAGAATTAAAAAAGGAGAATTAAATAAATTCCATGTCTTGGCTTTCGCTCTCCAACGATGGACGACCATTTGATTTTTGTCACCTCGTCAAATGGAATGGTTCAATGCATGCTCTGAAAGTATAACATCTGATTCTGATCTTCAAATTAAATGACCATAATGTAGATTTATGCATAATTAAGCACAACATTACGTAATGTGTTTTTGTCTACGTATAATGATGAGAGAAAGCATTAGCAATAGCAAGCATGTTGAGAGAAAGCGTCAGGCATGCATGGATATTACTTTCGCAAATCAGTTTTCTTTATGTTAATTACTAGTTAGTTGTGGTGGTGAGGTACTGTGCATTCCTATGTATATAACTTGCTTGCCGCTTCAACCCCTCACATATATAATTGATGCTTTGATCGGGAGAATAAAAGAAACTATCACCGACTTTGACTGTCTAATATCTATCTGTACGTGCATCTGAGTCTCACATGGGATATATAGGTAGTGATGAACACGACTGACTCCAAATTTTTAATTATCTCAAACTGCTTCCTGCTTGGAATCTATATCCGCTGCTTTATGTAAGGGTATTAAATATTTGAACCACTGTAGTCTGTACACACTAGACACGACGAACTATATATTCAATTATATATATACACTCATTTTATTGCAAAATAATCAGATAAAAAAATTAACTCAATTATGACAGTGTCACTCTAAAATTTACACACACTATCTAACGCCATTAACATTGCCAATTAATTTTTGTATAATTGTGGTCAATGTTGGTTATTTGACTTGAACTTCATCATCTTTGTTATATGATTTCAATATTTATTCACTTTCACATATAATTTGTAATAAATGTCGTGCACATGTAACTTGTAATAAATGTCGTGTTGAACATGTACATGGATATGACAAATAATATGTGTGGGTAGCATGTAACTCTTGACTTATAGTATAAATTATAAATTTGTTGAGCAAGTAGGAAATATAAGTGAGAGGAACAAAATTTTTTACTTTTGCACTAAAGTAAAAAATTGAAATGAAATTTATATTATTTTAATGCCCACCATTGTTGATTTTTAAGGTACTACATGGCCTATGAATAGATGCTACATTTGTCCTCTTCATTTATCCCATTTTTCTAATTCAATTGAGAGTGCCAAGAGGTGGAGTTGTGAGAGTTGAGAGCTTAAGCTGTTGTTCTAGTGTTTTCAAAGTTCGGGTGTATTGAGATTTTGAATTATAAGACAAAGCACTACAATACTTGTAATTTCTTTTTACTAATAAAATATTTCATTTTTTTCGCTTATAGACATAGACTAAAAGTTGAACCACGTAAATTCTAATATTTTGTGTGATTATTATTTCTCAAATTCACTTTAACTGCATATCTGCTTCACCCATCAATTTCTACCAATATGCCATATTAACTGAAACTTAAATTAAGATTTAAATATTAAGATGCCAAATATTACTTTCTTTTTCTTTCTTTCTTTTTTCCCTCTTTGTTTTCAACAAAAATAATAAAAATGGACTGATTTTTGTCTAATATCATCTATCCTTAATTATAAGAACAAAACAATACTAGATTTCATAAGAGATTCAAAAGAAGGCATGTTGCTGCTACTTTTTGAAATAAAAAAAAAAATTAAAGATCCTAAATTTAATGATTCAAAGCAAAGATAAAGGATTATGGAAAAAGGAAATACCATATTCAATTGTCTCAATAATTCGACCCTAATGAAGGGTCCAAAAATTGATTCATTTGAAAAAAGATAAACAAAAAAGGGCTTGAGACCACCAAAAAAAAAAAAAAATCCTAATCATTTTTCGTATGTTGAATAATATACCCGTTAAATGCTACATTTAATAGCATTCGCGAAAAGACTATTGATCTTGCAAAGATCTGTAATCTTATAAGTTATTTAATAAACTTTTGTAATAAATAAGATTCCCAAAACCTGTCTTTAATAAAGGTCAAATAATAATTAAAATATAAATGATAATTCGGGTCGAATGAGATTTCTTTGGGGGGGAAAAAACTGGTGGCGGCAATGGCTTTGTCCTAGATCTAAATCTAGGGTTCATAAAAATATACAGTCCGAATAAGTAGAACAACCACAGCTTGGGTGTATGACTATTATGGCGTGTTTGGTAGCCCACATTATATCGGATAAAAACACTGTTTTGTGTTAAATTTATGCAAATTCACATTTGGCGTTGAAAGCAACTACAGCCGTATTATAGTATCAATGGGCTGTGCTAAATGCGGCCATTTTCTTTTTTGGAAATTCCTGAAGAGTAGAGCTTTTCCAACCTCTCTGAAATAAATTCTTAAGAAAATCTCTTTCTTATATTTACCATTTTATCCTTTATTAAATACATATTTTAACATGCATTTTCACATACCCTGCAGACCATTATTCTTCCTCCATCATCCTCTTTGCATTTTAATGGTCAAACAATTGAGCGCAAGTCGATACGGATGCCTTTGTGCGTATGCATCAGGGGACTCCCTATTGCAAGCCTTATCGAGTTTATTTGTAAAAGACCATCAAGAGAAAAATGTTTGCATTGTAGATGTTTATTTCTCAAACTTCCTATGAATTTTGGGCTTTTATAATGTATTTGAATGGGTTTTGGCCACTGCAAATAATTGGCTTTACTTCATTGATTAATTGAGATTTTTCTAATCATAAATTAATGGCTATCATCTTTAGCTTAGGGCGTGTTTAGAATTAACATTAAACAACTATAACTTTTAAATTACAATAATAAATTATTTAATAAATATTAACTCTTATAACTTAAAAATTATGTAAATATAATTTTTACTTGTATAATGAAAAATTTATTGACTTTAATAATTTTACTAAAATTATTATTTAAAATTTATATTTAGTATATATTATTAACTTTCATTTGATAATTATAATTTTTTTTTTTTAACCAACAACTATATTACCTCAAGCCCAAATACACCCGTAGAGATGTTAAAAATAGCTGTGACTTGAGGTTTGGATGTTAATTTCTCAGACCCTGCAAGAAGCGAATTTCTTCTAGATTGGGACGCAAGATGCATCATTATTGGGGAACTGCTCGTGAGCTTCTTTTACCTTCATCAGGACCGTAGGCTGAGGATAATACACACAGATTTCAAACTTATAAAAAAAAAATGAAAAGCAGATGATATATTTTAATAAAGAAACAACTAATAGGTGTTTACTAGAAAAGTGTTATTTCAGAAATTAGAGTGAATATGATTAGAAATATTTTGTTTTTAATATAACTTGGTGGGGGTATACTTAGAAGAGGGGTTTGAAAAGGACTTTGGTGGGGTGATGGCACATCGACAGGTCATATAATCAGAAAGAAGGGGGAGGCCCCTGGGGGGAAGGTGATGGGGGTGGGGGTGGAAGCGAAGGGGCTGTTGGATAATTATTACCTGCGACTGCATCTTTTTATTGACAACACCAACTCTCCCGTTACAGGAAACAAGAAAGAAACTGTAAATCAGGCTGAGTCAACCCCGAATGAAAGATTGGTTGACCAACATGTGTTAACAGACAGGGATCCTATCTCTGACTGTTTCTAGTGTCGTACTGTCTATGATAATGACGACGTTCTCCTTGAACATCATGTGAAAGAGTTTAATGCAGCAATTATAAACCTGGTTATGCCGAATAAATTGAATTTCTTCTCAGATGCTCAAACATGGATCAAAAAACACAATCACCAAAGGCCACTTTTACTGTTCCTCATCAATGTCATTCAATGGGTAGAATTCAACCATTTGCATACCTCTTCCAGCTACAGCAATTTCATAGTGGTTCCTGCAAAGGAATAAAGAATACCCACAAAAAGAGAGTGGAACCAAAATTCAGAATCATCGTCGTGCAAATGCTTAGGATTTTGTTACAGGGGACTTTCCTATTTGTAGTCAAGTATCATGATGCTTCACTCACCTGCCACAGGCTCTAGCACTCAATGCTTCTGGCTCTGGCACACTGACAACTAAATGAGCATGCGGAGTTAGATTACTGTGTTCCTCTAGTAGCCAGAAACGGACACGCTGATCAAGTCCAGTAGAAAACACCCAGGTGCCATCTGTCCAAATGCCTTCATGTACAGAAGCCCATTTGTCATTCATCAAAAATACATATATATATAGCATGAAGTGACCTTGCTCAAACATTATTAAAAGGCCTGTATTTTTGTTCTTTCAGGGGCAGCAAGTCATTTGAAAGGAAGACAATCCTAATTAAAAGACTATACAGAAATGATTATTTATAAGATGATCATTCATATTACATAATATTTGATAGGACTATTCAGTTTATCAAGTAAACGAGTCACAAAGATATCAAATAAAACACCATGAACTAACACAAGGGAAAGGAAGAAGGGATTTCTGTAAGACATGATTATGAGATCATGAGAAAACCTAAACCTCTACTGGAAAGATTTTAGCAATAGATGGTAAAGAAACCGCGGGAGAAACATAATAAAGCTAGTCCCATCATTTTTTCCAACCACGAAGAGCAAGAACACTAGACCAGTCAAAAGATAAATGATTGGATCACAAGATTAAGTTATCTTTACCTTTTATGGCAGAGCTATGAGCAGAGGTGGCTCTAGAATAATTGTAAAATCTGATTCTATAATTTTGGTTCTGCTCCTGACCATAATAAATTAAACTCTTGACATCTTCAGATTCAGAGTTTGAATTTATGACATCTGCTGCTATAGTCTCAGCATCTGGACCTCTTGATAGTAGCGATAAATCAACTCTTAGACAGTGAATTGCTTGATCATCACCCCCACTTACAACATAGAATTGGAAACCACATTCAGTACTCTGACAGTTCTTTATCTTTGAAACATGAAGACAATTGACGCCAGATTGATGAGCATTATTTAAAATATGTATTGGCCGAATTTCACAAATCTCAGAAGTTGAATTCACTGCATTTAGTTCTGGCTCACAAGAAGCAATATGTCCATCTTCAACAGTGCAGTTTTCCGTATCATTTACCTTCACAGACACTGCACACGCGTCATGATTTTGTACTCCCCCTTCAGTTCTCACACCAACTATACCGCCGCCAGTTTCTTTATTTGGCCTGGTATGCCTTAAATTTCTCCACCATCGTCCACCCTGACTTCCTCTTCCTGTACGTGGCCGTTTCTGACAATCTATGAAGTTCTCAATATGAAGAGTAGACACTTGCTGCACAAAAGCTTCAACATGCTCAGTCACATCCCAAAAGGCAATGCTTCCATCAGTGGCTCCACTAACAACAAAATATGTGGATCCAATTTGAACATTCTCTGTAACAGAAGTTTATAACAATTAATGACCCAAAGCAAGAAATGAAGACATTGAAATGCCAAAACGTGGTACAAGTAGAGAAAAATCAATTATATAATAAACCCACAATCGCTTGCTCTAAGATTTAGTTTCATAATAGCAACACCAAAAACTACCACCCATAAATAGCCCTGTCAGTCCAGATTATACTACACAACCCCCAGCAAATAGCCACTCTTCAAAGAAAAATGAAGATAATGGAGAAACAAAATTGTATACTAGTTTCACAAGGGGAAGCATACACTTCATGAGCAAGAAGCCTACCCAGAAATCTCTTAATATCTGAATTGATAATTTTTGAATGTTCAGAAGGACTGCAGATGAGACAAAGACTTGCAGGTCATCCAAAAGACTATTAATCAGACGAGGGCTAACAAATTACGTGTTGCTGGCTAAAACCAATTTGGAATTTAGGAGAAGGCAACTTCAAGACAATCAAATTGCAAGATTTCTGAAGTACCATATATGTGAGTCACTCATAACAAATATGATTTAAAAAAAAGAGAAAAGAATAAAGAAAAAATGAGAAATATATACCAGAAGGGTGGTCATTGCTGGAAGAAAATTCTCATATTCAAAGAGTTTTATTGATCAAATAATATGACGGCACTAGTTTTAACATAATTAAAGATTTTTAACGATTGACTAACCCTTAGAAGGAAGATGTATAGGCATGATGACATGCTGCAATGCTAACACTGGGGATGACAGAGGAACCAACATAGCAACTTCAAACCTGGGATCAGGTAAGAAGAAAAAGTAAACACCAAGCATGACAGAGAGTGAATGACTGCAGACTTATGGAAAATCTCGAGTAAATTAAATTCTGAGAGCCTATGTCCATACCATAACCGAAGCGGTAAAATCAGTGCCCGTAAGGCAAGAGTGGCATCTGAACAGGCAACAACAACAAAACAGACAGTTAACCTGACAGGAGACACATAACAGAAACTTCTCATAAACCTGGATTTAGGCACAGTATATAACTTATCAAATCAGCAGGACAAAATGAGGGTTGTCTGACCTGGAACCAGGACATTTAACAAGAAATGCAGTGACAGCTAGGTATCTCCAGTCGTCTTCATTTTTATCTCTAAGGAAAGCTTTTGCTTCTCTCTCCCTGCTTTCTGAAGAAATCAATCCAGTCTTTGCATTAATGTTCATGCTAGTAATGTTTCTGGTAATGTCATCCACTTTCTTCTTGTCTTTTTTTTTCCCATGAGTGCTGGAATTCTTAGTTGGCATGTCAGTGGAAAGCCATTGGAATGATAAAGATGAGGATGCTCCTAATGAGAGCTCCACGTCATTTCCATTTCTATTATATTTTTGTTCAACATTTGTTTCTTCCAACTTGTCTACCCCCCTATCTCTCAGCAGCCACGAAGTCAGGACCCGCTTTGCTCCAACTGATATCAACAAGAATGGATTCTCTTTGTCCTCTGCAACACCATTTTGACCATTTATCTCTTCAGATATGTTGTCCACAACTGCAGAAATTTGGTTTATTTCTGAGACAAAGCATATAGACCTCACAGCTGACCCACCAACATGCTCCCCAAGCAGTTTTGATGAGGACCAATTCTCAAATCCAGGAGAATACCTGAGTAGAAAAATACGTGACTATGTTAAAGTTCCTGATCATTACAGCCGTAATAAAATAATGTAATAAA
Source organism: Aegle marmelos (assembly GCA_030449875.1). Lineage (NCBI taxonomy): Eukaryota > Viridiplantae > Streptophyta > Magnoliopsida > Sapindales > Rutaceae > Aegle > Aegle marmelos. Next base: position 4,079,203 of record JASUUL010000115.1, read on the forward strand.
AAAAGAGAGCCAGTAAGTGGGGAGTTAAACTCGGGTGATGTTAAAACATCAAAAAGATTGAGCACATCCATTTCATGTCAGATTTCTGGTGGAAAATAGTAAACAGCATACCTAGTCAATCTCACAGTCCCATCTTCGCAACCAGTTGCAATCCAACTCGATTTATTCAAAGCACTCTTCTTCATGTTTGCTCCAACTTGAAAACTTTCAGAGACAAAACATAAGGTATGTATTTCTCTCCCATGAAATTGCATATGCAAATTCTTTGGGAACATCTTCCTCTCACCATTTGATATCCAGTGTCTATGAATACAGATAACTTCATCCTTAAAAAGAAGATTGAATGAGGGGTAGGAAACAAACGTGAAAATGAGAGAACCATAAGAAGTGCACCGAAAGACAACACATGAATCCACAAGGGAAAATATATTTTGACAGATTTGTAGATTAGATACAGGAAGATTGAGTTAAAGGACCGTTGAAATACCATGGGTTAATATGTAAAACATTGGAATATGAAGAAGAACCCAATATATTGGTCATAAGAAGTTTAATGCAAATTGATGCTACCTTGTAAAATTCTTTGAGAGGAGGAAAAAAAAAAAAAGAGGAAAAAAGGAAAGCACCAAAGATCATAAGAATATTGAAGATAAAAGAACACAGAAAATGTCAAGAGTCTATAGTTTCATAAGGACATGAGATCATAAGAACGTTGAAGAGAGAACACAGAAAATGTCTATATAGTTTCATATTAGATAGGTCCATGATAAAGAATCCACCATTCTAAACTACAAAAGTCTCTCAACACCGAAAGCTGATTTGCTTGTCATCCAAAGTGTAGAATATTGTCCCCATTTGTTTTGAAGCAAGTAGGAAAAAAAGGGCAGATGCAGGCATAGTTTAAATAAGGATAGACCTGACAGCAGCAAATATAGCATCAAACCCTACCACAGTAAGTGGGGCAAAAGCAAGGAGGATAACCAAGAAATTTCTCCAAATAATGCAATGTGAAACACCATACAGATGTTATGATATCTGAATAAAATGGAACCATCGGGCATGAATGAGAAAGATTCAGCTAAAACCACATTCAATACATTTTTGTTTGACTTCACCGATGTTTAAAGCAGATTTACTCCACTGGGCCTATCTGGCAACAGATAGACCCAAATTCAATTTCAGTGGATGACCTTAATTGTATATTCTCTCATAATGCATATGATGATGCCCCCAATGTGACATGTACAAAATCAATTTGTAGGGTCACCGGTAGCTAACATTACTAACTATGTTACAGTTCCAACTTCTAAGTGTGTGCAGTTGCCATGCAAGTGAATCAACAAGTTATCTCATAATACTTGGATTCCTAACTTCACACCAAAGAAATGTTTGAACTGGGGTAAGTAAACTCACCTTGACATATGCAAAACAGTTCTTTATCTCTGGTACATCACCGAGAAAGTAAGAATGAGGGCGCCGCCATCCACCACATGGAATTTGCACAACCTACCTCAACATGCACCCTAAGGCATCAAAAGTACTGCAACAGAACAATAGCAATGCTGAATTTTTTCTTTTTTCTATTCAGCAGAGGGACCGAGGAATTTACCTTTGCCTCAGTTATCAGGTTCCATATTATGAAATCTGTTGACGCAAAACCAGCTGCATAGTTGCAACTTGCCAAATCACCAATGGAACTGTTTTCAGCAGAGACAGATTGAATCAAACTCAATTCTTTCACTTGCTTCATCCCAATAAATTCTAAACTTTCACGATCCTTGTCATATTCGAAATAGCATATGCAACCATCTCCTCCAGTCTGAAAAGGAAAAGTAAAGAAAAAGACTAATATATGGAAATTCCCAATCATACATTCATGTCCGGAAGTGAGCATACATGCAGGCAAGCACCCATTTCCTGAAGAAAATGTCTGAAGCTGCAAGTCAAGAAATGATATCTGCGACACTCTTCTTACCTCTTTTTAGTTATGTTCTTTATGTTTCTTTAACCCCTTCTCCATTGGTAACTAATAAATTCCTCAGCTTGTTCTCTGGGTTTACAAATATCAATTGGTAGTTGGGAACTTGTTGGGATAGAGTATCTAGGCAGTCAGTCCCAGAGAGATTTGAACCCTTGACCACTTGATTGGAAATGAAGTCATACTAATCAAACACCCCATGTTTAGTTCTTTTCATTATGCTGATTTTCGTATTACTTTCTTGATGACATTCTTTTTCCATGTTTCTAATTGATAAAATAAATAACAATAACTGGGAAGTAATAATTTTCCTTCTTAAGAAAATACTTAACAGCAACAATTGTGATCGATTTGTTTGCATATATGAAAGGTTGATTTTGGTCATACCGAGCGTATTTCAGTTTGATTAGATCTGAATTTAGCAACTGAAACATTAGAAACAGTAGATATGCCATGAGCTCCTTTAAAATAATTTAGTGGAGATACTTCCACATGTAAAGCAACAGATTTGCCATCCAAGAGGTCCCTCAGCAAAGGGAACAAAACCAGATTCCCACGTAAATCTCCACAAAACAGCACCTGCACATATTCAAATACTCTTAACCAGTAAATAAAACTCTCTTTGAGAAAGAGAAATGCATCGATTGCATTATGTACAACTAAACAATCAAAAACTGTGTTATTCATTTAAATATTTGAGTTACAATTCCTATCTTGCACTTATGCAAATGAAGTCAGAGAAAGAAATGAGAAAAATAGATACCTCATCCTCAAAGGACACATCCAAACACATTATTCGTGCCCAAAAACAGGAGGAAAATTCAGCAACCAGAAAGACCTTGTTGGTCTTTGAAGATTCAGAACAAACAGATGAGAATGGGCATAACTGCCAAAGCTTCAACCTTCCTTTAGGATCTGCAGTGAAGATGAACCTACAGTAAATGAACTAGTATCTTGTTAATACACTGAATGCATCTAAAACATAGCAAGAAGATTCAGGTATCTCTCATTTAACAATGAGCATGGTAAGCATCGCAGACAGGCAGGACTAAAAGCATTTTGCAGCATGGAATGGAATTGTCACTTAGAAACTACTTGAATAACGCCACAACCCAAATGTTCTTTTGACCCATCAAAATAAATAAAAACAAAGAGGCAATTGATTGGTCAAATGATCAGTTTAACATAGGAACTTAGTAATTAGTGTGGCACCACATTCAGAGCTATCCAACCTATTCCTACTAACCAGAAAACCTTGATTTGTTATCTTGATAAGGTAAAGAAATAATTAGTACCTATATCCCAGTGATTTGCACCAGTAGGTTCCCAGTAGCTGTCTCTCAATGCCAGCTGACCAAGTACAGGTGAAGCTCAGTTGAGGAGCATGAACATCACCAACTACTCTAACAATTGTCATATTTCCTTTACCATCTCCAAGAGCAACCCAATCATCAATTCCACAGGGATACTCAGGCTCATTTGACAACAGATCCATACAAATAATTGGCATCCCTTCACCAACTTGCAGAATTTTAGCCCAGCTCACACTATCCATGTCATATAACTTGGTATGGTACAGGTAACCATGGTTTGTGGCAATATAAAGGGTATCTTCCGAAGTGAAACGCAAACAACGCACATATTCACTTTTGCTGCAACCACAAAGCCAACAGTGCACAGATTACACACAAAGATTAGAGCTCTATCAAATACCAAGTAGACATGAAGGAATGAGGCATCAAGGAGCATGAAAGTTTGTGAATTTCCAATTTTTTGTTTGTTCACACATTGAAGATGTCCAAACAATACAACAAGTTGAGAAGTCCACACCATCTATATCTTTGCCTTGAGGCATAGAAAATAGAATATAAGGGGTATTAGTGAAGTAGGAGTCAACGTCTGAGATTTCCAATAATAAAAGACAGGCTTACCTATCTGTAAGCCGAATCTGCTCTGAGAGATTTGGGATCCGTAGGCTGAATATTTCAGTTCTCCCATTAAACTCTTTTGCTTCAAGATCTGGCTCCACGATTCCAGGCAAAAAGGCTTGGAGCTGATGCACTTTGATTGCAGAATCAAACCCAGCAGTAACAAGAAGAGAAGATAATGGATCACACAAACATCGCCATATGCCTCTTCCTCTGTGCAATAACAAAGCTGTAAATGTTTTCCATCTATTCTATCATGACATGAATACTAAATTATAAGTTAGACAAAGATTAGCCCCCTTTATACTTGATGGTTAAACAAGTAGTCACGAGTCACAGAGGCTGGCAAAGTCCTAAGTACTTACAACCATTGACTAGAAGAAGAAGCTCAAGAGAAGTTACTATATTACTTGCTAGGAAACCACATATGCAGATACGCTACATTATCTGTAACACCAGCAAAAAAAGAAAATTGAAACCAAATGTCAAAATGGTCGAACTGCATCATGCACTCCATAAAGGATCTCAGGCTAGAGCAACAGAATCAAAATTCCATCACGGTACCACTCAGTGTATCTTGCCCCCTTCCCTTTTCATGTTGGCCTTATCATACTCATGGCAACTAGAAGATTTTAAATTACCAATAGAACCCCCCAAAAAAAAAAAAAAAAAAAAAAAAAAAAAAAAAAAAAGATGTTATAGGTAGTCTAAGGAAAGTCAGAATCTGTTAGACATCCATATAATTCTTCCTGCAATACTTCTATTCAGAACCCAGATTACATGGTCTAAACAAGTAATAAATGAATACAACAAAATTGTGATTTTAAAGTCCTACATCACCAAAACTAAGCTGTAAACAGTCATTATATCTCAAAAACAGAAATTAAGAAAACATATCTGCTACTTACATGTGCTCCTTAATCATCTTAAGCTGTTTACCATCTGATCCCCACACACGACAAGTACAATCCTCGCCAGCAGTGATAATGAACTGAAAAGCATGCAAGACAACTCTAAGTTCATATCAGAATAAAAAGAGGCAAACTCAACTTTAAACATTAGTTCCAAAATCTTATTTGAAATTCAAGAAAAGTAGATGATGAAAAGTTGAAAAACACAAATGGGTCTATACCAATAGGACATAAGAGTATGGCATTCGCAGCATATCTCCAATAAGAACCAGCCCGAACATAAAGAAAAGACAACCATCAACAAATTGCGTAATCTCTAAAGTTAGCTAGAATTGATACAGGCAACAGAAGATATCCACTTCCAATTAAATATCCACAATGGAGTGAAGGGAAACATTTTCAGCTATACTTAATTTTCCCAATGGAAGTCATTCTACAGCCATCGAATTTTTTATTTTTTTCTATCCACAAAAAATCTCAAGCATTAAAAAAAAAAGAAAAACACTGCCATTGAAATGGAGCTTAGAGCAAAGAGACTGGTAAAAGCTGCATATACTTGTAACTTGTTCCCAATAGTAAGCATGTTTATTCCTTTGCCACACTATTCCATGCAATTTGTCTGCTATGCATTATCTAATGTTATTTTCAATTATTTATCTATCTCATAAAAGCGAATCTGGCCATTAGGCACAGAGAATTAACCATCTAAACACATAACTACCAAGCATGCAAATATAAACCCATCATAAGCTAATAAAAAAGGTGACAAACCAAACAGTAGCGCTCATATAGAAAGGATTTAAACCATTTTAAAGAATATAATTGGATCAGATCTTTGGAACATCATGAACACCAGAAAAGAACACCACATAAGTGAAATGGAATTTACAAGACTTACAGAATCAGTTAAACAGCAGTCCCAAACTCGAGCATTGTGACCGTATAGAACAGAGCTACCAACCTCCTCTATGCTATCAGAATCTTTCCAATATGCCCCATGGACTTCCCAGATACGAGCACTGCACGAAACAAGCACATCAATGTATCGAATCACACCAACAAAGGAGTAAAAACAAGGAAGACAATACTTGGAAACTTATTCACCTACGATCATCAGAGACAGAAACCAATTTTGATCCACAGGAAGACCACTCTATTCTGAATATGGAACCTTCATGTCCAATGAGTCTAAGTAAATTCACTGCTCTATACTCCTGATCCTGAAGTTTGGAACACTTAGAGACTGAACTGCTTCCATGCGCACCGTTTCCCTCAGGAGTAAAAAGATGAGGAGCAACATATTGACAATCCACTTTCCATACAATAATCTGCAGAAAGTGGATCATTCCAAAGATAGCAAGTTACTCAATGATCCAACTGAAAGCAACAACTCCAATTTCTAAAGCTTAATACCAATGTCATTCTTTTTTTTTTTTTTTTTGGTGTACGTGTGGTTTTTAAAGGAAGTGTCTGTGAGTGATAAAATGGAAATACCGAATAACAATACAAGGGAGATTAGCCACCTCATTATGAATGGTACCCGATGCAATTCGCAGAGCTTCAAGATTGTCGCCCCATAATTTCATCGAATACAGAAGGCACCTCTCTACATTTTGACTCAAGCGTTGGGGGAGGGGGGTGTTAAATGAATAAATAAATTTTATCACAAGAAGAAATTAAAATAAAGCTAGCTCAAGAAGTAGAACTAAAATTAAACGAACCTGGAGAATGAACTTCAAGAATGATACTAGAGTTAGAAATATCCCACAAACGTATAGAATTGTCACTACATCCTATGGCTAGAGAACAGTTACCGCTGCAGACCTAGCACCCATGAAAAGGGAGCCGTTGTAGCTTGCAGCACTTCAATAATAGGTAAGAAATATACATGTTAGACAATGAGTACCTTTAAGGAGCAAACATCGAATACCCAATGACTTAACCTCGGCAGTGACTGAACTAAACTCAAATTCACACATGTTTCTGGTTGATACTGAGAATTCGGTAATAGTTCAAAATTCAATTCAAACAATTTCACCCTCTTTTCACCAAATAAGGCAACTTCAAACGTGACCGTCGTAGAAACTGATCCTTCAGTACAGTTAATAAAATTACAACAGATGCCGTGCAAACGAATTCCCTGAAAGACTTGAAACGATCTTATCAGTGTTCCCGCTTCCAAGTCATACAGCAGCACTTGCGAACCAGAACCTTTTTAAAGAACATAAATTAAATCTTCGAAGTTAAATAAGAGAAGAAAAGTGTAAAATCCAACATTTGATTTAGAGAGAGATAAGGAATAGAAAAGAGTACCCGCAAGAAGAAAAGGAAGTGAAGAGAGGTGAGAAGGCAGATGCACAAAACAGAGGGCTGAGATTTCTCCTACGTACTGGCTAACGCCTAGGCGCCATTCACCGAGATCACCGTTCGCCATTGCGATGTTCGCGGCATGCAGTCTATGCTTTTGATAGTATATGACGGCGCGGGGGCGGGGCCTCGAGTTCTTGGTGTCACCGTAGTAAAAAGTAATTGTGCGGTGAGCGTGGATCGAACACGCGACCTTCAGATCTTCAGTCTGACGCTCTCCCAACTGAGCTATCCCCGCATGGTGACGAGTGTCGCTCTTTTTATATATTTAACGTAGCTCATTTACTAATTAAAATATAATAAATAAACGGGTAGTTCATCCGTTTGGGTGTCTCTTTCCTTAGACGATAGAGAGATGGGAAAGATGCAATCTTTCAAGGACGAGTTCACCTTCGGTTTGTTCCATTCTCCTTTTGCTACTGATGTCCATAACACAACCGCTATTTTAACATATTTTCAGTGAATCTGCTGACTCTTTTTTTGAAAAAAAAAAAATTCAGAGCAAAGGCTTGAAGAATCGCGCGATATCATTGCGAAATATCCCGATCGAGTCCCCGTAAGTCCACACGTCATGAATTTAATAATTCATAGGCTCTGATCATTTGGTTGGTTATCAACTAATAAGCAACTGCTAACTATTTACGGCCGTTATTTTGTAATTTATTACAAATGGAGAATTTTGTATGTTATAACTTTGTTTTTATTTCTGCAGGTAATTGCTGAAAGATATTCAAAAGCTGATCTTCCTGATATGGAAAAGAAAAAGTAAGTTTTAATCTCTAGCTTAACTTCCCAAAACTTTTTCAAAATAAAGATGTATGCCTCTTTTTATAGTCTTTCTGTTCTACTTTAAATGAAATTGATTTTTGCTTATGTCTGCTTTCATTATGTTGATGATGCGCTATTGTGCTTTTACTGGTTTGTTAGTATCTGGTTTGTCGCTTTAATTATCTGGTTTGTTGCATGACAAAAGTGAATGAGGCAAATAATGGTGATATTTGTGTAAACTTGAAACTTAACTTGGGATATTTTATGAAAGCCAGATATTGAAGAAGAATCAATCAGTATTTTTATTGTGAATTCTCAGAGTTACGAACAGTTTTCATGAACTGTTTGAGAATTAAAATTTTCTTCCAAAGTTTTGACTTTTCATTGGCCTCTTTTAGTAACACAATCATGGATTTTACTACTGTGAGAGAATGTGAAAGACATACTGATCAAGATTATGGATCTGGTTTGTTGCATGGGTACTAAACAGAATCAACTTCAGTGATTTAATTAAATATGAATCACCCCATATATTTTGACATATGTTTGTGTTAGGGGGGTGCAGAATAATTGTGTTTAAGTGCCCAAAAGAATCTGAGTTGTGTTTGACGAAATATTTAGTGATGGTCAATTGTGGTGCTTAGTCTGTTATGGTGCACAAGGTCATGTTAGAACTACTGTTTCAATAGAGTAAAATTACTGTTGAAAACAATTTCTGGACCTAAATTGTTATTGAATGTCCTGGGGCCTATCCTACTTGTTAGAGCATTGCCTCAATGGAGCTGGAGTATCCAAACTTTTCTCTTGGTAAAAGAGTTCTGAGGTGCTTGAATGGGGATGCATGAGGGCACAGACAGAGCTGAATTACTTCAGAAGGAACTGACACATTATTGCAAAAAAATTTCTGAAAAGTTTGTGAAATTTCTGTCCCGTTCCCCCCCCCCCCCCCAAAACCCCCCTTCAAAAAAAAAAAAAAAAAAGAGAGAGAGAGAGAGTTTCTACTGGAGACTTGTTCTTGTTATTTATCTTTGAGGTAACTTCTTCAGGTTTTCACTAAGTAGAATGCTTTTTTCCCTTAACAAGTTTACTTATTTATTAAACCAAAGAATAAAATAGTGGATGGAGCATCACATGTACCAATTAATATTTCCTTTCATGATCTTTAATCTTTTGTATCTTCTTAAGAACTACTCTAACTTGGTTTAGAGTGTCTGCTTAACTTGTATCTGTTGGTTATTTGAAAATAGATTTCTGGTTCCCCGGGACATGTCTGTTGGGCAATTTATTCACATTTTAAGCAGCAGGCTTCACCTGACGCCTGGAAAGGCTCTTTTTGTATTTGTGAAAGATACTTTACCGCAAACAGGTGAATTTCTGGAAAAAATAAAATAAAAAATTCATTTTTTAGAATATTGTATGGAGCTATCTGAGAGAATATCTACTGATATGTTAATTTATGACTATTATCTGCAGCGACTTTAATGGACTCAGTCTATGAATCCTTCAAGGATGAGGATGGATTCCTGTATATGTGCTACAGCAGTGAGAAAACCTTTGGTTATGAAAGAATTCAGACTTGCTAATACTGAACATTGTTCATGGCTGTGCGCTACTGTGCTTTACATGCCACTGCTTGTTGTGAAATGATGTATACAACTCAGCATGGCATTAATGTATTATGTGTCTAAATTTATTCTGCAGATTGCATAAACATCAAAAACGTCTCGTGTGTTGTTTATAACTTACGCTCTCCTCAACCTGCTTTGACATTTCATATGGAATCTTTTTTTTTTCCTCTTTTGGTAATTAGTTTCAATACTTTATAATTTCAGGTCTAAGAACTTAGTTGAGGATGTGCTTTTCATTGGTGTTTGTTTCCTTTTAGAAGTATGTGATAAAAAAGAGTGAAAAAAATATGGAGCTCAGAAATAGATAAGACTCTGTTTGATATAGTTTTTATAAAATTTTTATAAATAAAGTTTTTGTTCAAAAAATTTTAGTTTGTTTAAAAAATTTTAGTTGTTTAATTATTAATTTAATTATTAATAAAATTATTTTAATAAATAAATTTTTTAAAATTATATTATAAAAAAATAAAATTATTAAATAAGTAAAAAATATTTTAAATATTTTAATATTTAAAAAAAAATTATTTTTTACTTTTAAAAATTTAAAATTTTAATTTTTACAAATAGATATAAAATAATTTATTTAAATTTTAAAAATTTTACTAATAAAATAATTAAATTATAATAAAAATTTATCAAATTAAATAAATATTTATATCTATTAAATAAATTATATTAAACAAACACTAAGTGGCAGTCATAGTGTGTTGTTGCGATTGGATTCCCTAGGGAATAAAATTATAAATCACCAACAGAACTCAACATCTACAAATTATTGTACAGTATTCTGATAATCTTCATGACCTGGTGTGGGATTTGCGCGGGCCAGCAAATTTGTTATTATATTTTGTATATTTCAAATCGAAGAAGAGAGAGAGCTAAGGGGAAGAATAAATGTTATTGTAAAACATGTACATTTGAGAGAGACCCCAAAAAGGAAGTCCAAAACAACAGGGGTGGGCAGGCGAGAATGAGAGTTCGGTTACTACGATTCACCGCACCAGTTGGCTACCTTCGGCGATCATTATATGTTTTCCGAAGATAAATCCAGTACTTTCAGGGAAATACACAAATTTATTGCATTTAGTTATAAGAAAAACTCATACAAAATATATCAACCACAAAATACAAAAACTCAAATTTTGCAGTATTTCTTATTTATGTAGTGTATATAAACACTTTCATATATGATGAAGATACCTCGATGAAGACACAGCCATTTAAGCAACAAAACTTCCTTGCCGACAGACCTAAAACGGCCTAAAGGCAGATGCCAACACAACTTGAAAATGGCATTTGAAAAGCTTTAAAATCCGAGGATTGGCGCAAAACATATTGCCATTTTCCAAAAATTCCTGATTTCATATAGCCATCACTTTAAGAGAAGAGTTTGTGACCTCCACCCCTTTTCCAAACACCTCGCACAGGGACTGGTAGTCCTGCAAGATTCAGGTTGCCATCTAACCTGTTGTCCAATGGCTTAGGATCAGGTTCAGGATCAGAATTTTTAAGATCCAAGAGAGCAGCCATCGAGCCATCACCAAGCCGCACTCTGTGAAACTTTGAGGTTTTCTTCCGATGCTTTCCCCCACCACCCCCATCCACCGAAGTTTGACTAGATCCGCCCCCAGCAGATATCAAGTCATTCTGACCCTTAAGCTCCTCATCCACCATTACCCTTGATTTTCCTTTAGCACCACGATATCCATCCTTAGATAATACCTCCACTTCTTCTTCTGAAGGTTTGAAACTCGACTGCAGTTCCCTAACAGTGCTTAAAATATTATTTGCTAATGTATCCTTAGAATTACCGTCATTAGCCACGATAGATTTCCCTTTACCATTTTTACTGGCTTCAGAGGCCACAGACTTCCCTTTGCCTTTTTTACTGCCATTGGTATCTTTCACCCGGACACCGATGTGAGCCCAATCTTTGTCCAACTCATTATTCCCTTGCAAACCAGTATTGTAGGTCTCGATCAACTCTTTCTGTTTCAGAGCATCAGGGCAGAGGCCGGCCAACTCAAGAACTAAATGTGACAAGCCATATTGCTTCACATATTCCAGATATTTTCTCGTGTCAATCAAACCTTGCCGGTACCGAGCAGTTATGTCTTTAAAAGCGGTAAATTTGTCTTCATCATATTCAAGAGCAGCACGCATCTTTTCTACCAAAGATCTGTTTGCAGCTTGAACATTCTCAACACTCGGCACAGGCTGGCTAATTGAAGGCATTTTGTGAGTTCTCATTACAGAAACTGGAGGGAAATCAGAAACAGAAGGTTCTCCTGATCCATTTGCAAGATTTGGAGCTGAGGCAGAGTGGGTTATCCTTCTGCTGTTGCCTGAGTTCCTAGAAGAAGCAGACAAAACTGCTGTTGACTGGACCTGTACCAGAGCCTGAGCAGGAGCGGCATTACTTGACACAGGAGGGCCACTACTAGAACTTTGTGACACAACAGGCGCAACCTTTGCTGCAGGCATAGGTTGGGCTGAGTTACTAGATGATAGCACAGGCCTGTGATTTGTCAATGGCCAACCATGGCCTGCATGGAGAACTGTTACATTTCTGTTATTTTTGCGCCGCAGATGTGCTGCCATGCTATTAGGCAAACCTTCCGAATTACTTCTGGGATTTCGTTGACTACTGCTGGAAGCGATGGGAAGGGGAGGAAAGGAAGACTCTTCCAGAGGTGCTGTCCTTGAGTTTTGACCCAATGCTTGAAGGTATCTTGAAGCTAATTCAGAATCTGTTGTTGTCAATGATTCAAATGGCTGGATGAGTGTATCAATATCTTCTGCATCTCCATGATCAGAGACTAATGCTCTGGAAGATGATGGATCATAAGATGTGCTATCAGTACCAACTGTCTCCAGGCTTGCCTGAATGGCCATAGAAAGTTGATTATCATCAGATGACTCGCGATGAAATGTCCGTCCCCTTCCACGACGATGATCTTGTTCATTACTTCGACGATAGCGAAAGCAAATTGGGATCTGATACACAATTTGTTAAAAATAAAAAATAAACAAGCAGGAGAAGAGAGGATGCAAGAATTCAACGGCAGCAACAACGATAATTACGAGGATCAGATCCCCTTGCATTTACAAATGGAAGAGAAAACATGCCTGAAGAGCTGCATTACGTTTAGCACGAGACATACGCCCACCATGCTCCATAGCATTATGCCTCTGGAAAAGAAGGAAAAAGTTAAGGTCAACCATGTTCTAATGCAATAAAAGATCAAAAATGAGATTGATAGGGTTACACCAAGAACACGCAGAAGTAACCCAGCAAAAAGGTTACCTTCATTTCTGCTTCATAAGGTCTAAAAGGTTACCTTCATTTCTGCTTCAGATTGAAAGACAACAAACTTTTTGGCAAGACATGCTTCATCCTCACAAAGAAAATGATCTCGACGAAAGTGAATCTGTGCCAGTCAACGATGCGTGTTATATGGACATTCTTAGATTGAAAACAATCACGAAACAGCACAAAATTATAATGCCATTCAGAATCAAAGACAGAAGAGAATGTCTCTTGCCTCTAGGTCATCATAATTCTTGTAATATTCATATTGACCTGGATGCTGCCTGCATTCAGCAACGAACAAGCACAAAAACAACCTCAGTCCTAATGGCTCTAAAATGAATATTCACAAAGTTTGCATTAGGGGAGGAAAAAAAAGGCACATGCTACCTTTGGCATATATGACAAGTATAGTGCTCCGTGGACATATGTGTATACAGCTCATTGTCCCCATAGAATGGGGTTCTACAAAATTCGCACATAGGATGCCCCATAAAGCCACCTCTTTCACTTTCGGTTCCATCAACCACCGAATCACCTGAGTTTATATGCTGATTCAATTGAGCTCTAGTATATAATTTTTGTTCACAAATAAACACCTGTATTATTCAAATAAATTGGTGAGAGACTAATGCTTCAAACAAAAGGAAGATAAATTTAGTTAACTAATGCACATCCGAATCATTGCAATATATATATATATATATATGTATATATATATTGAGACCATGGCAACCCAAGGCCAAAAATAAAAATAAAAATAAAAAGTGGGCAGCCATATTTTCATTAAGACAGTAAACAAGGCTCCAAATGGCATCAACTGTGAGGACTATTTCTTGGAAAGATAACACTCAACAGATATATTTCTCTCACATCCATAGGGCAAACACAATGGGGGAAAAAAATCATGAATAAGACACCAGACATATAAATCTTACCTTTCGTCCTTCCAAGCATAGACTGCACATAAGCAATTTATGTCGATGAAATAAATGACCCTTCAACTGCTCAATGTTTCTAAACCTAGCCCGTCGCTTTGACCCATCATTTGGTTCCTCCTTGTTGTCACACACTCTACATGAAAGCCGGCACATTGCCTTGATCATCTTGTAGTGATCAGCATCATCAAAAAATGCCTGTGTATCCTCATGATACCAGTATGAACCTACTCGGCCTTCCCTCAATTCAGTTGGCAAGACTGAGAAGTCACTGATCATTCTCGTATAGTCACCTAAAGCCTAAAAACACATCAATCAGGAGGGAAGTTAGTAAATTAATTGGTATAAATGGATTTCTATCAACCACATTCACCAAACTGAACAGAAATTAGATGTCTAAGCATTTAACTTTAGTAATTACCGTCAGTAAGAAAGTCATAGAAACATCATGTTAACATCAAATTTTAATAAAAAAATTTATCGGTACTAGTAACGTGTTCTATTAGCATATCATTAAGCAGAGTGAGACAACTTAAATCAAAGATCAAAAGCGATCATATTCCATTCGTCATTTGAAGGGAAATCAACTGACTGGATTTACAATATCTAGCTTGTATATGAAACAAGACTAAGATTTATATATCTTCAAACCTATAGACTTTTGGAGGGCGAGTTAAAACTACTCATACCTATTCAATACAACACAGTAGCATAGCAGTATCAATCTGAAAAAGTGAACCCAGACTAAGACATTGACAGCAGCCGGGAATTACAAGTTGCAATAATGTATGATAGAATTATGATGAAATCTATATGTTAGTGCTGACGGTAATTGAAAAAGGGAAAACCCTAACAGACCTTGGTAACAAAAACGACGTTGTTTTCGGTCTTGCAGATACAGCAACGGCTATCATGGCATATGAATCGGAGCCGAGCCACGCAGGTCGAGCACACATCTCGATGACCGCACCCGCCGTACGCAACCCATTCCAAAATATCGGCACACACCGCACAGCTATCGTCCATCTTCCCTATATTAAAACCTAATTTCACCTTCAAAATATAGTTAACAACACAGAAAGAATACGAATGGCAAATTATTTATAGACGCGGTCCGATGATGATTTCAGATGAATCTTGAACGATGGTAGATTTTTCCGGTGCTTGATTCATATAAATATTAGTCTCCTGACAATAACTAAAAAGGAACTGTTGGGGCTCCGCAATTATAATATACTTGCCTAGGGGAGCCCGGAAATCACCTTTACTTTGGGATTAGAATTTATTATAGATTTATCGAAGTAATTGTGGACCGGGATCAAACCCATCGGTTGACCCTTTACGTAAAGGCAGAGGTCAAGCAAACCGGCTCGCTTGCTCTCCAAGTTCTGCTTTTTCATTCTCTTTTCCCCTTAAAACGAAAGAAGTATCAATAATTGTTTACGTGCGGGTCCATTATCGTAATTTTGACCCGAGAACCCCCACTAGTTACCTACAATTTGCTATTTAGATAATTACAATCCTATTAATTATTTAATTAATTATACAATATTATCTATCTCTATCTAATAATGTTAGTTATGGTTAAAATGATATATACAAAAGAACCTCAATAAATTAATAGTCTTAAAATTACGAAAAATTTATTAATTTAGCGAATATTAACATATCGGTAAATTAATAATTACTAATTTTTACAAAATAATACCAATCTCATAATAGAAATTTTCTCCCTTATTTCTCTTAACAAAACATGTAGAATATAACAATGGCTTCTCATCTAAAATGTATAAAGAAATGACCAATGAAATGTGTAAAGTATTAAGCCAATATAACACATAAAATAATTGACAGATATCTAGTTTCAAATTAGTTAATTATTAATTTATGTATTTTAAACTCATCAAATTATAGATTTATTGTGTTGGCATTAATTTGAGATTGTTAAAATCTATGATTCAAGTTTGCATTGGTGAATTGAAGAGTCACAGTAGCATGTAAATTGTGATATTATCCTCTAAATAACCAAAATAATATATGCACACACCCTTAACAAGATAGTAAATAACTACAAAATGATAATTAGCATTTCTGTGGTATACATAATCTTGGAATTTACCAAAAGAGTCCTTAATTATACTCAATTTTAAACCTTAAACCTTTTGCTAATTATATTATCCAAAAAATCCTGCAGCAGCCCATATCCTCAAGTGGATCTAGGCCTTAATAAATTTGCTAGATAATTTGGATTGCTTTCTTATCTTCTATATCACACCTCCCATAGTGAGTCTTAAAGGAGTGGCTTGGGTCCTCTTATACTACGCGAGAAACACATTTCTTGCACGGCGAGTGATATGCTGTAAGGCATATGGTACGAGATATATTTTTGGATGACATCAATAGCATGAAGCACAATGACTTAGTTTGTGAATGTATGGGCATCGCAGGAATTTAAAGATCCCGGAATTATGTTTTGCATGTCCTCTATAAAACAGGAAAGTATTTTACCTAGCTTGCATGTTTGCACAGCGTGATTCTATACATGTAGAATGTTATGTGGCAATTTGCATGACAACTTTTGTATTAAATTGCATGTGTTTGGTAACGACTCTTAAGTATATTCATTAGGCCTAGGAGGCCTACTATTCTCACTTGCCTAATCTTTGACTAGAACTTAATCTTATTTTACCTTAGTTTTTAACCTAAAAACATGGAAATTTGCTAATTTACTTGTGCATTTTTGTGTATATTAAATATTATACTGTCTGTTATATTTTAACAAAAAATTACTGGAGTTTGGAGTTTGACTAAGTGAACATAATCTGGTTGAATGGTGAGAGATTAAAAAATATAAAATAATAATAATAAAAGTGGTCTACTAATTACAAATATAAAGGTGTTGGGAGAAAATACATTGTATATTAGAGATGAGCAACTAATTGTTACATGTGTAATTAAATTAAATAATTATCACTTACATATTGATTTTTCAAAATAAATTCATACATGGTATAATAATATTTATTGTTATATGGATGACCCAATGTATTCTAAAATTTTTGGACGTGCTAGACTGTTCTTAAGATCACTTGTGACGCTGAAAAATCAAAAGACAAATCAAATATTTTAATATTAATGTGGAACAAAATAGTAAAGACAACAAGAAGCCATTTATTCAACTATGTTTGTAAGCGTACAAACCTTATATTTCTTGTTTTGCCAATACAATACAATACAAAAAATTATGCTTAATCTAAATATTTTTCAATTTAAAGCGTGCATAAATTAGCGGTAACAGCAATTCACAGTTCCCATGAAATCAGTTATTCTCTCGACATCGCAAGGAACATAATGGAAGCGAAAAATAGGTTAAAAATCACAAGAGATCCAAAGTGGCTCATCAAATTGACCCCCCAGTTTATCTCCGACGTCATCCTCGAGATGCAATTCCCCCAAATCTAGCTGATTGCCTGGAAGCCACGCTGGCGTTCCATTTTCATACCCGTTCCATGTCAGCCTTCAGCCTCCTTAATCCACTGCCATCCAATTTAACCACATATAGGTCTCCATATGGCTGGAACTGATTGGGCCACGACACCGGCTCAGCTGTCACTGCTCCCAAATTAGCCGTGAACAAGAGCCACTCCCCATCAGCACTAAAGCAGACGTGATTAATCCTCTCCCTGTCCACGTCACTTGACCCCTCAGGCCCCGCCACATGGATTCGTCTTAGACCAGAGCCGTCAGGTTTAATAACATATAGACTGAACGCTTCAGCGTTATCCGGATTATGCCTGTTGGAGGAAAAGGCTATGAGGTCTCCTTTAGGTGACCAGCTTGGCATTGTATCAATCCACGGCCCATCGGTTAACGGACGAATGTCACCGTTAAACTCGCCGCTGACAGCGTCAAGTATGTAGAGATTCTTGTGACCGGACCGTCCTGAGCGAAATACGAGAAACTTGCCATCTGGCGAACACGAGGGGAAGGCATTATTTCCTGTTTCTTCTTTCGTAAGGATCTTTACATCACATGGGATTTCTTCACTATTATTATCATTGGAAGGGTCAAGGACGAATGAAACACGTGCAATCTGGACCGTCGCTCGTTCTGACTGAAAAATTGGACCTACGGATGCGTAGATGACGTGGTTCTCTGTGGGACTCCACGAGTTGTAGAAAGCTGTACGGTCTCTGATTAGAGTCCATCGTTTAGAACCGTCAGATTTAACGATCTTGATTCCAGCATTCAACTCAAAGTCATGATTGAACACAATCAAACGACCGTCTGGAGAGAAGGCAGGGAATGAGCCGTTGAGTCTAAGCATTCGAAGTTCTTTAATTGGAGATGCTACTGGTTCCAAATGAGGAATGGTTGACTGGCCTTGGGTTGACTCACCTCGAAATCGATGGTAGCCAATGAACTCTGAATTCGCGGAGACAAACGGGTTATAATGGTGGAAATTCGGGTTAAGTGTCTCAGTCACCGGGTAAAACTCCTTTGATACGAGATCATAAATCTCAATGTGTCGGAAATTCCTAATTTTCCTCCGAGTTGCAACGGCGAGTCGTTTGCCATGGTGAAAGGCGGCGGGTGTAAAGCAGTGAACACCGGGTGGTGTCACACGAATAGGAGCGATCGGAAAACCAAGAAATTCTAAATTTTCCGGGAAACTAACTCGGAAAATGCTCCACCATCCATCATCAGCTTGGCGGTGGAAGTAAATGGTGGAGTCACCGGACCAGGTGGGCCAGCCACCCCGTTCACATACAATCACTCGCTTATTCGGATCAGATTCTTGAAAAACAACTATATCCGTATTAAGCTCATGGAATTCACCAGGCCAAGGTCGAGACTCATAAGAGGCAACGGCTATAAATTTCCCAGAGTAAGAAACACTGGGACTGTAGTCAACAACTCCATAGGGGGTCAATCTGGTAAATTTGCTTGCCTTAAGGTCGGTGGAGTAAAGAGCAGACCAGCTCTTGAACATTTCATCGGGCTGCTCATGAGCTGAAATGAAGAAGAGCTTGTCATTTCTTACAACAGGGCGATCGTGAAAGAGGCTGCAGGGGATGGAAGGTAGCAGCTCCGTTTTGGACGATCCGGGTCGGGTCTGGTAAATACGGGGAGAACCGGAACGCTCGGAGATGAAGACGATGGTTTGATCTTGGTCGTCGACAAACTGGGCGTTGAAATTGATGGAAGTGCCGTCGGTGAGGCGATGCTCCCGTAATTTTGGTGGATTGGCGAATGGCGATTTGATTGAGAAAACATCGAACCCGTAGTAAGGCCTGCCTACAGTGGTGAAGACGATAGTGCCTTTCGGTTCCATACCCATTTGAACCGATGACTGACCAGAGACTGTTGAATTGAACATGGTAGTGATTGTTTGGCTTTTTAAGAAGCGGCGAAAGTGGAGTAAAGATAGCTCGACTATATCTGTTTTCTGGGTTGTGCGTATGTAGTGACGTAGCATTTTTGTTATTTAGCGCTAGATGGTACAAAACTCTCCGAATAATGAAAAGAAAATAAAAATTTTTTCAAATGTATATCACATTTCGCTATGCGCTGACTGGACGCCTACTCGCGTGATAAAACAGTCCATTACTTCTTGTGCTAGCATTGAAGATAAACTCTTTATAAAAAGAAAATTTGAACATTGAATATTCTTGTTTTGTATACAAGATAAGATATAAGGCAGGTGCAATGCCCCTTTAAAGCTTTTGTAATTGTTAAAATATATAG
Organism: Aegle marmelos; assembly: GCA_030449875.1. Lineage (NCBI taxonomy): Eukaryota > Viridiplantae > Streptophyta > Magnoliopsida > Sapindales > Rutaceae > Aegle > Aegle marmelos. The sequence goes on from JASUUL010000115.1 coordinate 4,098,779, forward strand.
TCATTGGAATATTATGAAACACATAAAAGAATAAATAAAATTTTTAATATTTAAATTAAGATAAGAACGATTTCATGAATACTCAAAAGATAGAATAAAAATAATATAAAATATGCATAAAAATAATATAATTTAACCCAAAAATATAACAACTAACATCACATTGTTACCAACAAAATCACGTTCCCAAAGCTCAAATAAAGCCAAAAAATCAATATAAATCTAACGATTAAAAACAAAGCATAAATACTCAATAACATTAGATCTAAAATAAAAATTTCTCGTCAAGTCTCGGCTTACAAATACACGGTAAATTTATTGAGGAAGAACTTTTGACTACTTCATCATTAGCAAAAAAGAAATAAAATTTGGATTTACTAAAAAGGTCGTAGAATACGAACTGATAAGAGCATTGAAGTGCCCTCACGCGATCACATTCGAACTAGCTCTGTGAAGACAATATTAAAGACAAAAAGAAATCTTACCTAGACCAAGTAATCAAATATATTCAGAACTGTTATTTCATAATTACATGTTCCGGATCATTGAAGGATTTTTTATCCTTCAATTCTGATTGACTAAATTTTAAGTAGGCAGGCACTTTCATTTTTAAAAGAAGTAGGGAAGAGAGCTGTAAAATTAAAGTGGCTTCATCTCCCGAGTTAAAAATTAGAAAAAAAAAATTTGTGAAATATAAAATAAATAAAATATTATAATAGATGCAAATGGCAAGCATATGGGTTTTATAGAAAGCTAATGTTCCTTTACAGTTTATTGTAAGGTATATATTGGTAATTTTGTAAAGGAATATTTTACCAATATAACTCTTTGGAGTTCCGATTTGTTTTACCAAAGTCGGTAAGTCGGGTAATAAAAGTACAACCTGCGATGTCGTTGTTGCTTCGCATGCTCGTTTACTTTTAAATAAGAAAAAAAAATAATTATCGGCAACACGAGCAAGAAAACCCCCGCCGCTGTAGGAAATCTAACTTGATCCTCTGTCCATGGCGAAGGGAGTTAAGACAGTGTTCGATTAAATTTAATTTAAAATAAACGAAAAATAATAAAGAGAAAACTAATCAATTAAAGAAAATCCTAAATTTAGAGGATTTTTGGGAAAATAAGAATAACTCGCGTGTGTTTAGAATTTATTTGACAGTTGTCATGTTATATTCTTTCTAAATTAGATGGGGTTACCACTAGCTGAACAAAGTCTGCTGCAAGATCCGAATCGTATTGCAGAAACAGCTGATACATCCACCTCACGTGGTTGGATCGACATATTGGACGGTAGGCCGCAAGCATCTCTAAAATACATCTCCGCACGCATGCTTGTTGGTCGTTATTCTTGAATTGGATGTGCCTACAACATTTTGTTCTATACTATTCAATTGCTTTTATTAACTTATCTTTAGCACAGACTGATAATTTGTGATCTCGGATAAAGAGATGTATTTGATTGTATTCTCTCTCACTATTTATATATAAGATTTATCTAAGTTATATTTTATGTAATTTATAGCCCATATTTTTTAATATTTTTTCTCTTTTTTCAAGACACATGAATATTAGTTATTAAGTGTATATGTTACGTAAACTGTAATATAGCAGCTCTCTTATATCTCTATATATATATATATATATGATGGAAGAAATGTGTATATATACACAAACTTCTACATGTGCAAAAGCTCACGCATACCATCATACGCACGCACAACGCATAATGTTATTAAAATAGTCAATGGATTGAATCTGCAGCTCGAAGGGTTTAAGCTCTTGCAATTTATTGAAAACTAAAGTAATGCCCCACTCTAATGCTGATTCTCATGTGTATTTAATCCTTTAATTGGGTTTTGAAATTTAAATTTATAGTTTACAAAAATTTCATTATTGAAAAGACTCAACAAAAAGAAATTACGTTTGGTGTTCTTGATGAATAACCCTTAGTCGCCTTTCTGCGGCATTATCAGCATGCCGGGGACCATGTGAAGCACACAGTCAGATCCTTTTAAGTACTGTCTCGTGCATGATAATCTTGCTGCTGGATGTAACAAGAAGTTTGGAAGATGCAGAAGAACGCTTCAAGAGACTTTCAATCGAAGACCGTGGAAAATTTGATGAAGAGTCGCTGGTTGATATAAACAGTGTCAAAAAGGAGAAAATAAGTGGACACAAAGCCAATCAATTCCTATATACAAATATGGTGGTAAGTTATTTGCATTTTTTCCCCCAAAAGTTTTAGCATATTTTGTTGTCGAACACAATTCTCATCTTACTTGTGAACAGAAAGACAATTACATTTTCTATGGGCATGCTTCTCTATCGATAACACCATGCATTGTTCACGTAGATAGACAGTATTACTTACGAAATTTGAAATGACGTGAACAATTAATGTTAAGACCGTGTGTTTTACAGGTTGCAATTTTGGTGTCCCCTAGCGGCGTCATTAAATTGCCTATTATAAAAGATGGCGAAGATATGAAGAAGACCTTGGAGAAGCTCAAGTTGATTTATGCTTCCGGCGGTTGAAATATAAGTATATTAATTTAAGACTCGTCTTTTTTGTTTTTCTTTTTTTTTTTTAAATCAATATCGTCCTTGATAATCGAATTTTATGGCTCATTTTGTTTTGTTGTGGTCCTGCAGGCGGCGAGTGTAATATGGACTCCTCGGGAAGAAAATGAGACCATGTCGCTCGGGGAAATTCACGAGATTATCCACATCCATGGCATTCCAATACATGATTATGGTTTATCCACATTTAGTTCTCCTGAATCTTTGCATTAATTTTTCTTTCACTCTAAATTTATCGGCAATCAACATTATTTTTCATTTTCATTTAGAAGAATTGTTATAATTATAAAAATTTGGTCCACACAAATTGCAGTAAGGAATTTTGTGTGTTCTTATTGTAGATAATATAGCCCAGCGCTCCATCAAATATCGCGATAATATCCTTCGGGCCTTCTAATGCTTCTAGAATGTATTTGTGACAATTGAAGTATTCATATTAAAATGGGAAAACTAATAACAAATTTTTACTAATGCCATAAACAAACCAGCATGTCGTTGAGTTTGAGATTTCTTTTTTCTCCCCTTGCACATATATTCAAATAGATCATAAATTTTTTAAAGGACATTATGACGTAAAAAAAGGTGGAGCTATTTATACTCTAAAAAGTATTCTCAACACTTTAATTTCAATAAAAATATGTATTACATATTAGATTTTTCAATCTAATATTGTTGGATCCTTAATCTAATGTTGGGCTTATATGTAAATAATTATGTATTGCAAACTGTTATATAAAATTAAACTCAATTAAAGTGATCAATTAAGGTTTCGGTATTATGAACTTTATCATATCTAATAGGATGTAAGTCTTTAATGTATAAAAACCTAATAATATTCTAATTCTATGATAACCAAAATTAGGAATGCCTAGTGACAACATGAAAATATTGTTTATATAAGTGGTTATGATCCCCAGATCACACATATTATTATTCTTTCATTTTTTCTGATATCTCATCATCAGAAAAAGAGCACAGAAAGAATTAAAAAGATTATTTAGGAGAACGTATAGACTTGGAAGGCTAACCACATAATCCTAGATATTAATTCTGTGTTATAGATTTAGATATGCTTCCGCATAATTTTGTTATTAATTATTAGTGATATAACATGATATTCTTTGATTATAAGTGATAGTATTTCACTAAAGGTTTTATCCAAACATTACAAAAATACCCATAATGTTAATTATTGTTAAGAACAATTTATTATAAGTCAATATTATATAATTACTTTGAACACATATATAGCAAACTTATTCAATTTATAATTCTCATACCTTAAACCTAAAACTTTTATCTCCAACATCTTAATTAATATGTGGATGAACCATGAGGGAATCAATTTTAAGAAAAATTTTGACTATAAAGTATGTGTGATTTTTTTTGAAACAAAAAAAAAAGAAGCAAAAATAGTAAAGTACTGTAAAAGAACCTTGTTTTTTTTTTTTCTGTTTGACCTTTCGTTATCTTCTTCTCCTTCTTCTTCTTTTTTTTGAATTATTTATAGAATTATTTATTATTATTATATTCTCATTGCAAGTTATTTTTGGTGTAAAATTTAATATTGGTCGTAAATAAACAGGAAAATTAATAACTAAAATTATTTTAAATAATTTACTTATAACTTGACTTAATTATATTATTGTAAGTATATGTTAGCTCTTTTGAAATAAATGTGCTGAATAGTTTTAATGGTGTTTTAGGTAAAATAAAGCTAAGTAACTTGAATAGTTTAAGGAAGGATATTTTAAAAATTTTAAAGAGTGTATAAAGTAAAATTTAATTTTTTATAGTTAATATAGATTATGGAGTTCTAAAACATTTAAAGTAATATTTATAGCGTAAATAGCCTGAGAATAATAATAATAATAATAATAATAATAATAATAATAATAATAATAATAATAATAATAATAATAATAATAATAATAATAAAATCTTTAATGTTTAACCGAGACAAACTTTAGTTTCGTTGCGACGTCCTTTGCTTCGTGAAATCCGCTAACAAATTTGGCCCACATCACAGCCTTGTTAGGGCTAAAGTGAATCCAGCTTCAGTTAACGAAGACAATAGGGATTGGGGACAAAAAGGTTAAAAAATAAGAAACGATGTGGGAGGTAAAGAAGTGCGAGTTCAAGTAATCTACTAAATTACTTTCTGATTTTCTGAATTTGTTAAAAAAAAGTTAGAATAACCAGTTGAGACAAGGCAGTAACAGTGGAAAAACTTCAAATATATAATCCAAGGGCTGTACATATACAGTAAAGTGTCCGGAAGATCCCCTGATTTAAGGATCAAATAATTAGCGTTCTTCATAGCTCAACGCTGTAACAGTAATTTCTGCTTCCTGCACAGGGGGTATCTACTCTCACAGTGCGCCACTGCCAATAATAACGCTAACTCAAGCGCCGCAGCCTGGCTTCTTAAATCTAATAATTTAATAGAAAGATGAGTTAGCATGTTAAAGCTTATATCGCCTTTTTCACCCATATATACATGACTAAGGTTTTAATTAGGAATTTATAATAATATTAAAGTTATAGATAAATTTAAAAAATATAAATATAAATTTTAATATATTATACGATAAAATAAATTACATTAAAATTTATATTTTTATCGTTTAATTTATCCTAACTTAAATATGATCAGAAAACTCTTATTGAAATATTTATATATAGATATTGATCTTAAATACTTATAACAACGCGTAAAGTGTAACAATTATTGATCAGTTATTGAAACTCGTTTGGCGAGTGTACAAATATAGAATATGGATTTCCTATCTATTCATTGATTGTTATTGCTTCATTACTACTGCTTCCATCTCTTCCGACAATGTTATCATGTGATTCTGCCAACGAACGATGAATTGAATAATCTATAACCAAGCTGCAATTAATTAATTGAACCTTATTTTTTTTCTCAATTATGTGAAATTTTCTGATGGTGAGCACACAATATATCCCACACTGCCGCTATAAATTATGTAATTACGTATGGGATTATTCCGATTAGTTTGTACGGTTACTTTAGGAGTCCGATTGACTTAAAATGAACGGCTGATTGTGCTCTTGCTGTTTGTTGTGTATTTTGTATTTTTATTTTTTTAAAACAAACAAACTTATCAAAGTTTTTGAACGGTCAATACCTTGAGCCCGCTGCAACATTTTAGAAGAAGAGCTTATAATTATAAATTGGAGTGAACATGGCATAAGTTAGCATTAACAGCCGATCCAAGGGATCGACTTTTAGAATTTTGAGAAAGCTCATCAATAAAAGCAAGGATTTCAACAATGTCTAAGCCAAGGTAACCATCTATTATTACTTACTTAACACCCTCAGATCTCCATATATGCCTCTTCTGTTCATATGATTTTTATTTTTTAAATAATTAGGATGGAGGGTAAGGTGGCACTTATCACTGGCGCAGCTAGCGGGATCGGCGAGGCAGCAGTGAGGTTATTTGCCGAGCATGGAGCCTTTGTTGTTGCTGCTGACGTCCAAGACGAGTTAGGCCATCAAGTTGTCGCATCTGTAGGCACAGATCGAGTTTGCTATCACCACTGCGATGTCCGAGATGAGAAGCAAGTTGAAGAAACAGTGAGCTACACATTGGAGAAGTTTGGAAAGCTTGATGTTTTGTTCAGCAATGCTGGAATCATGGGCCCATTGACAGGCATCCTAGAACTCGACCTCACTGGATTTGATAACACCATGGCCACGAACGTCTGTGGAGTTGCAGCAACCATTAAGCACGCAGCTCGTGCTATGGTGGATAAAAATATCCGCGGCTCAATCATTTGCACTACGAGTGTTGCATCTTCACTTGGAGGAACAGCTCCCCATGCATATACAACATCGAAGCATGCTCTAGTTGGTTTGGTCCGAACAGCGTGTAGCGAGCTCGGCGCTTATGGGATCAGAGTCAATTGCATCTCCCCATATGGAGTTGCCACGCGTCTTCCATGTACAGCTTACAATTTGAAGCCAGACGAAGTTGAAGCTCATAGTTGTGCGTTGGCTAACCTGAAGGGCATTGTTTTGAAGGCCAAGCACATTGCGGAGGCGGCATTATTTCTTGCTTCTGATGAGTCTGCTTACATCAGTGGGCATAATTTGGCTGTTGACGGAGGCTTCACCGTGGTGAATCACAGTTCTTCTTCAGTCATCTAAATTGGTGTGCTGATAATAGGAAATGACTCACAGATTGCAAGTAGCATTTTTTTTTCCCTTCTCTCCTTTAATGTTATAATTTGAATTAATTTATATCTTAGGTGTAATATTTAAGTGATTTTGTCGAAAGTCAAACCTTGTTACCAGCACTAGGCATGTGCAATTTCCTTGTAATCTGCAGTGTTATCTTCCATCTATTTTCCACATCATAAAGTTCATGAATCCTGCCCGTCTTATGCTTAGCAGACCCTCAACACCTTGTCTTCATCTTGCTAGTAATACAACGTACAGACCCTAGAATAAAGGGAAGTAAGAGATTATAATAATCTTAAAATCTGGGGAACTTATTCAAGACGTGCAGGTTTCTTTCAAAAAGCAAATAGTAAATTCAAATAGTTGAAATATTATAGTACATACTTCTAGAATTTGTAATCATGATAAAGCTTGCCTAAAAATTTACCCTAGTAAGGTTAATGTCGGGTTCATTAATCGGGTGCATATTTTTCAGTTGTCTAGCTTTTTGGTTGACTAAGCTAAGTGTGAAAGCTCCTGCAAGTAATGTTCTTGTACTTATTGAACTCCCTTGCATATTTAATTCTTGATAGATGCCCTATTTATTTTAAAAGGATCACGGAATCATGTGGCTGGGATTAGGGGTGAGCAAATAACCCAATCTAACCTAACTAGATCTAAAAATTTTGAGTTCGGATTGAATGTGAATGAAACTTTCAATGTAATCAAATCTAAAAATTCAATCAAATTGACACTAAATAAAAAAAATAAATATTTTAGATATAATGTTATGAGTGAGTAAATATGCAATTCGATTTGATCCGACTTGATTTAATGATAGTAGTCTATTTTAATTTTTATTTATTTGATTTCATGGTAGTAGTTTCTAATTTTTTTGTTGAAAATTGAAAAGAAAAGAAAATTAAAAGGAGATAATTGCATTAAACTATCTTCTAATAACTAAAATAATTTGTAAAAAAGCTCGAAATAATCAGAAAGAAAAACTCGAGTTACCCCTAATTTGAATGTCTGGTCCATCCTAATTGATCCAAATCCAATTTTAACCCTAACCACACCCTATCTTTATATAGTCATTACTAGACCCAATTCGAGCTTGGCCCAAAATTTTGATTCGGCCAACCCAATCCGAATATAATTCGGATTGGATTACGAGTTTGAGTTAAAACTTTGTCGGGTTGATTCAAACCCGAATTTGCCTACTTCTAGCTAGCATCCAGTGCTGGTAGTTTTTCTCCCCTTTTTTTTTTTTTTCCTTTTAATAGGGTGTAAGTAAAGCCCAAATAGAACATGTTAGTCAAACAAAAAGACTAAAAACTACTCGATCACGCCCTTTCAACCCAATACAACTAATAAATCTGCTCTTTTAGCTCATGGAATAACTCGGGACAATTTTATATAGTTCATAGTTTTTGTGTCCAATTAGTAGCCGAGCTGGATATCTATTTCATGTGGGTTTCTAGTTTCAAGGGACGTGATGTTCCATGCAGATGCAATATAGCATCTGCCCAAACCTTTAGACACCGAATCTATACCCATTCTTAATAATTAACATGCCAGGCTACTATTGGAAATACAGGCGACCGCCTACTGAAACTCGAAACTTGGAAAGCACGTCCGGGAGACATTTTAAAATTTTGGATTTCACCCGGATCCCGCTGTTTGTGATTTGTCAAAAACTCACAATTATCCTTTAATTATGCACACTTAATTTGTCATCACCCGATGGTCAACGACATGACAATTCCTTAACGTTCACGTTTCCAAAGCTAATTAAACCAGACAGTCAAAACTACTAGTCCTACGTCAAGCCATCACCTAGAAGTATTTCTCCTCTAAACGTGTGTTCAGATGTTCTAGAGTTTAAGTATACCCAAAACCAATATCAATTTCAGTTCCTCTCTTTGAAACATTCAGATCATTTTTTCAATTTTCCGATTTCATCAGGACTAGTGCATGTTGGTTAAAGCGTTGCCATGGCGCTAGTGGTGTACTGGTACGATTTTATTTGTTTTGGCATTGTGGTCGCTGCATATATAGGCTCTTTATGGATTCTCTGGAGGAAGGAAGGTGCTTCCAGATGCGATGATAATACCATTTATGAAAGCCTGCTAGCAGCTCAAGCTGACAGTGATGGGTTCGTACGTGCCACGAATAAGGCTCACGTTGGCTCAAACCAGCTTTGGTCTAGTTGCTGGAAAGGGGTGCACCCTGCCTGGCTCTTGCTGACTCGGATCTTGTCATTTGCAGCTATGGCTGTATTTCTGTCTTGGGATATTTTGGATTGGGGCGCCAGTATCTTCATCTACTACACCGAGTAAGTTGTTATATGTTAGTTTCTGCTGTTTCTTTTTATTATTATTATAATTAAGAATGAGTTCCATGAGGAAAATTTTTCCAATCAATCACGATTCTAGCTTATAGACAGATAATTGAAATAAGAAATGAGAACGAGATAGATAGTTTGGTCTCTAAACTAAGAACATGTTTAGAATTGTGATTAAGCAACTATGATTTATAAATTATAACATAAAAAATTGTTTGATAAAGATTTGTACCTATAATTTAAAAGTTATGTTAATTTTATCCAATACTTATATGATAAAAAAACTATAACATCTTTATTATTTTTGTGGTCAAAATAATTATATAAAATTATGTAATTACCATGCAGTATCAATTTTTAAATATAACTTAAAAACTACAATATTTTAATATCAAATAAGACCTATACTGAATAATTAATTGATGATATTTTTTTTTACAAAAGATAATTTGCAAGCAAAATTTGTCTCTGACGTCTTATGAACATAATTATAAACTGAAAATTACTAACTAATTACTTATGTTATTCGTCCGTTGTTATGTGATAAATTGTTGGAAGGTTACATTTATCCTACAATCCACATTCCATATAGCGTAGCAGGGTACATAATAAATGATGTATAAATCTTTTGTTTAAGAATAAATGGTAATGGCAAAATGCTCATTTGACCAACCAAGAACAGCAAAAGTCAAGTTGCATTATTATGCCCACAGACAACTGTGTGATTTCTAGTGAGTATAATTTTGGAACCAGTTCTGTCTCCGAAGTGATGGTTAAAGAAGCATCTTATGAGGCATGCTCTATCCTTCGTAGTTGCCAATTAAGACTTTTTAAAGTCGCGTGCAACTTGCCCTCTGAGAAGTCAACGGTTTTGTGGAACAAGAAACAGAGATCTTTCATCGGTCGAACCAAAAATGCAGAAAGAGATCATAAACATGTCTGAAAGCTGCCTTTAGATGTCTAATCTAAATTTCCCTTTTCGAATTTTACATTGTTTTTTTAATCTTGATATGTCGAATTCAGATAAGCAAGGTCTAGCTTACTGGCTTAGATGGCAAGTGCCAGTATGTGCACTGATAATCTTAGTCCCAACTTCGTTAACTTTGTGTTTAACCAAGAAAGCAAAATCAAAGCCTTTGTATTTGGATGATCTTTGGACATCATGTTGGAGAAAGCTCAATCCTGTCTGGCTTCTCATCTATCGAGCTTTCGCTTTTCTTTGTTTGGCTTTTATGCTTAAGGCGGCTGTGATTTTAGACGGAGCATTTGCCTTCTATTTTTACACACAGTGAGTTCATGCCTAAACTCCCTTCTGGGATTGCCGTAAGTTTGCTCAAAATGAATTCTTTCTCACCAGCGTTGTTCGAAGGTCAATACTGGCATTTGAATTAACAAATACACCAACAATGGGATCTTGCATAATAGATTCTAATTTAGCTTAGTGGATATTAATTGCATTTTAGTTTTCTGTTTCGAGATGAAAATGTTTTTCATACATTTGGTTTAATTGATCTGCAGGTGGACATTTACATTAGTTATGGTCTATTTTGCGGTACGAAATTCCCTTCACCATGCTTAACACGCACATGCACATATTTCTCACATAGTCATTTTAGCTTCTGCGTTGGGCTGCCAATAAATGACTGAATCATAGATAAATGTCTCTTTTGTGCAGTTGGGAACGGTGATATCTGCATATGGATGTTGGGTTTACGCAAAGGGACATCCTTCCGCAAATGGGGTGAGGTACGAAATTCTGAAAAGGGACATGGAAGAAAATATAATTACGGACACTATGACATACAGAGAAAAAGATACCAAGGGTAACATCAAATTACAACGCCACTACGTTGAGGAGGAGATTCAACAAAGAGCCGGATTTTGGGGATATCTTATGCAAACGGTCTATCAGGTTAATCATCAAGATACTAGCCTCCGAACTAATAATCTGCTAGCTAATTTTTAATCTGTCTCTTCTTAACGGTTGAAGTTAGTCTTCATAACATGCTTTTCTTTTCTGCAGACTTGCGGTGGCGCCGTCCTCCTAACAGACATTGTATTTTGGTGTGTTATAGTACCATTTTTATCAGATGCACATTTAGGCCTGAATACAGTGAGTGTCCACTTCTCCCGAACTGTCTCTGTATACCTCTTTCATATATAAAAGCTTCTGAACTCTGTAGCAGGGTTCACTTCCATATATTTCTTCCTGCGATAGTGATTTAAATTCTCAGAAAACTTCATGGATCTGTACTTGGCAGTTGATCGCTTGCATGCACACATTGAATGCTGCTTTTCTGCTGCTAGATACCGCTCTCAACAGTCTTGTAAGTAGTACACCTTTAAGTGGGAAGCAGCTCACCTGAATTTGTTATGCTTTTCCTAGTGCGAGTATAGTTACTCAAGCTACCATCTTGCTCTTCAGCCGTTTCCTTGGTTTCGGATTGCATATTTTATCCAGTGGAGCTGTCTCTATTGTGTATTCCAATGGGTCATTCATGCCTGTGGTTTTACATGGTAAGCAAAATTACTAAATCTTGCCCCGAAATTTTGTATAAAAATCAAGAAATGATAACATATCTGAAGCATTTCTTAGGTGGCCGTATCCTTTCCTTGAGCTTGATACACCCTGGGCTCCTTTGTGGTATATTTTGAACTCCAATGTTATCCATTTCGCTTTCAGCTTGAACATTATACTCTTTACGTTTATCAGCTAAATAATATATCCATTCTGCAGGTATTTTGTTCTAGCCCTGGTGCACATTCCCTGTTTTGGCCTATACGTATTGATTGTCCAAGCTAAAAATTCAATTCTTCCCACTTTGTTTCCTCGTGCTTTCACAAGATCGTACTAGTATATGGTTAATTTAGTCCATTCTGGGTTCTTTTGTATGTGAAGAAACCAGTACATTGCCCTCTAGAAAATGTTATGGAAAGATTTGAACCCATTAAAATCCTCTCCACACCTCTTCAATAATTTTTTTTTATCATTATTAAAATATCCCATGCTTGAAACTACTATGTTAGTTAATTTTTTAAAAAAATTAAAATCCTAATTTTTATTTACTCTCTTTGAACCTTCCGCTAATCATCTTCTTTTTATTTTATTTTATTTTTTTTTTTTAAAGAGAAATCAGTAGAGCATAGTTCTTGGCTCATTCTCTCCCAAATATTTTTTGGTTTTTTCTTCATTTTTTTTCTCTCTATTCGATTATTCCTCCATGTTCTATTGTTTTTTGTTCGCATCTTTTGCGCAAGTTAATGTTGCCCTTGAAATAATTTAAGATGAAATATGAAATTTTATAATGAGATTGTCCTATAATTGACCAAAACCTAGGTGAGTTTTTTTTTTTTTTTTAAATATTTTATATCACTTCTCCTGATTCAAGCTTCCAATACTAGTAACACTATTTGAGATGGGCAACATAATAATAATACTTTTTTTTAATAAAATAATAATAAAATTTGAGATGGGCAACTCTATTTAATGTTTACATTTGTTGTTCGATCAAATTCAAATTCAAATATAAGAGGTAATGAATGGAATCTTGAGACAACAGAGTTGGGACATGAAAAAGATGAGAGAAAAAGGGTTTTAAAATAATTTTTGTTTTCTCTGCACGTAAGGATATATTGTGGGTTTAGTGAATGTTTTCGTAATTTTCGAATAGCTACACCCTTTTGAAAAATATGTTTTCCAATATGCTCACCTGCCGCCTTTCCAGAATTTTTCTAATTGTTCAATTGTATTGGAATTTCAAAACGGTAGATGAACCTAACGAATACCAAAAATCCTTAAACAAAGTTCTGTTAGCCAGGTTTAATACAAACACTCCTGCTTCATTAAAAAATTATATTTCATTCACCATTCTCCTATTTGCCTCCTGTCTACAAGACATTTTATGTATTTTCATCGGCAAAACTGAGCTTATGTAAAATCCAACTTTTCTGAGCTTGATGAATTCGGACTTTGTAAACTTATCCCAATGCATGATTGAAAACAAATAAAACAAAATGTCTGTAACAAATTCTGTAAACATTTAGGAAAATCGAAGACCATTGTAACAATCTAAAAGGACGAACCATTTTGGAAAATCAGATATGGGGATGAACTATATCATTCTATTCTAGCCTAAGAAGATAACAAAACTGAATTTCCTATCTGAAAACCACCATCAATAGTACAACATATGCACACAACAGCATTGATGAATGATTCATGTCAGTTCACACATTGCAATCCAATAACTACAAAGAGAAACTTTTAAGTATAAACATTCATGGACTGAAAAGGAATTACTTTTCAAAGTCCTTGAGCACTTTAAATAGCTTGACAATGTAAAGAACGACAGATCAGATTAGAATGTTAAGAAAACTGAATGGTCTGCAACAATGGCATAATTTTAGCCAGGTTAAAACTAGCTCCATAAAGAAAAGGGTAAATAGGTTGATTTGCTCATATATTATTATAACAAAGTGATATAATGCAAACAAAAGGCCAAGTAAAACCAGAGTATTCCCATGCCAGTCAGATAATTCAGACTATCAGCAATAAACATCATGCTAAGAAATTCTGCCAGACTGATAATTTGATAGATTGGGAGGTCATAAGAAATCATAGGACCCTTTTAAATGGAACAAAGTCATGTGATAGCAAGACTTCCGGCAACTGTTGTAAATTATGAAATTAAATTATCATACTTGCAACAAAACAAAATGGGTAAGATTAACTCTTTTTCTCTTGTGAAAATAATGTAACTAGTCAACGCTCAACTAATTCTGGTATTAACAATTGGAAATTAGTACACAAACATTAATATACTAGCGATTCTTGAGATAAGAAATCATAAATACAAGGCATCTTTTGTTCTTCTGAGGAGAAGTTTGAGCACTATACCCAGCACAATTAAATTTAAGAAAGGGTTGCCAAACGTGCCACCACCAGATGAAACTATATAGCAGTTAATCCTTACAATAATCCCTAATTTGCTATGGAAAACATATTCATGGAACAAAATTTAATGAAGGAACCAGGGATATCAATTAATAAAATCACTTAATTTAACCAAAACTGCTAATATCCCCCCCAAAAAATAACAAATGTCCAAAAATAAAAGGAAAGGAAAGGAGAGAAGGAGCATAATCTAAGCAGGAAAAAAGAGATGAACAGACAGGGCAATCAATCTCCACCAGCCTTCTGGTAAACGTAGGTGAGACCACACTTACCACAATAATGCCTGTCAAAGTGACTGGTCATAAAAGTGCCAGCACCACACTCAGCATTAGGGCACTCCTTCCTCAGCCTCTGCACTTTCCCAGAATCATCAACCTTGTAAAACTGCAACACAGCCAACTTCACCTTCTTCTTCTTGTGCTTGATCTTCTTGGGCTTGGTGTATGTCTTCTTCTTTCTCTTCTTGGCCCCACCACGAAGCCGAAGCACCAGGTGCAGAGTCGACTCCTTCTGGATGTTGTAGTCGGCCAAGGTTCGTCCGTCTTCAAGCTGCTTGCCGGCGAAGATGAGGCGTTGCTGGTCCGGTGGGATGCCCTCCTTGTCCTGGATCTTCGCCTTGACGTTGTCGATTGTGTCGGAGGACTCCACCTCCAATGTTATGGTCTTACCCGTTAGGGTTTTCACGAAGACCTGCATCTTGTTGGCCGTGTAACCCCTAGAGGCTGAGCGTCGTACGGCTAGGCTTTGTTTGATTAATGAAGGTAAGGCCTAGTATGGTTTTTGTGCTGTGGGATCCTCTGTCGATGGGGACATGGCGTGCGGATGTTAGGCCCGCTACTGGCCCAACCAAATATACATCAGAAACTGACCCAATGCCTCGCAAGGCCCTGTCCTCTTTAGAAATAAATGTAAGACTGCACGGTGCATTGGCCGGCTACTGGGCAAGAAAAGGACTATAAATTAAGCATGTATTTGTTTTGTTTATGTAGTCAATCAAGATGTTGATGCAAGTGTGAAGTTCTAACGTGGCGTTTATTATGCACGTACTAGCCTTTGCTCCTTTTTAGAGGGGGACGTATAGGTGTACACTATTTAATGTTATACATGAGATATTCAGATAAAAATAAAGAAGGAAAAAAAATTAAAAAGTCTTCATATAATCTTAAGAAATTTGAAGCCATGATGATACCACATCCAATCACGAGAATCGATTTTCCTATGATCGTGGACCTTTGGGCGTGGTGCTTGGTTTGAAGAAAGGGAAGAGGGAATTTCTTATTTCGGCTATTTGGCTGGCTATAATATATTAAAAAAAATTAATTTTTATTAAAATTCAATATTTATTATAATGTAAAATTCAGATTTCATAATAAAGAGTGATGAATTCAAATTCTTTTTATATTGGAAGCTAAAGTTTTTAAAATTACCTTTCATTCTTTTATTAACTTATTTAATGTTATCAAATAATTATTATTTACAATTTCATTTTATCCATCTAGTATTGTAGATAATCAATTTTATAATAATAAAGTTAAAGTAATAATTAAAAAACTTTCATAAATACATTTTATTTTTTTAATTAGTTTACAAAAATATAGATATAAATTTAATAGTAATAAAAGAGTTGCCGCTGCCACCAACATTGGTCATGAAACATCACTACCAATATCATTAGACTCACCAACCGCGACATAATTACATTGTAATGGAGGTTAAAAGAATGGGAATTATTTTGTTGAAATCTAATTTAAAAAGTTTTAAACTTTACAAATCAAGATAAATATCAAGTATTTCAACTAGATAGGTTTGCCCCAATTTAGAGATTGTCAATTTATAATTACTTTCACATAAGTGTCAAGTTGAAATGAGATAGCATTGTGGTGGCCAATGGTGGTAACGACTCTATTTTCTTTTCGGTTTTTTAAATTATAATATATTAATTAAAAAATTATTTATATTATATCATAATTTATTTAGAAATAAAATAATTATAAAATAAAATTTAATTATAAATATTAGTATATTATTTAAAATAATTTTATTATTTATTTACATGTTATATTAATAAATTTATTGTTTATCGTTGTTAACTTCATTTATAATAAATATTGGAAGTTTAACACTGACACTATAGGGTGGAATTGTCCAAATAAAAAATAAGCATTTCCTTTCTTTCTACAATTTTGTAACAAATCAAATATTATAAAAGCATTTTCATATATCTTGTTCTCCTTTTCTCTCATTTCTCTCATTTCTTCCACTGTCTTATTCTCTTATTTTTTTTTCACTTTTTTTTTAAGCCAAACACTGCCTTAGAGTTTTAGTCCTAATTAAATTGGCTTAGAATCTAAATGCATTTTTTGTTATTTTTTATTAGAGTCTACCGAACGCAAAACAACAATGCTCCCTTGCTTGAACACTGAAGCAAGCTCACCAAACTATGCCAGAAATGTTTTAAATGAAATAATGTAAAATTTCAGTTTAATTTTTGCATGTCGAAGAAAGTACGCATAATGGTTACTTTATTTTCATCTTGCAGGAAAAATTTCGCTGATGTTTGTTCAGGGTCAAACACCTAAATATCCCCAAAAAATGGCGTCGTGTTGATATTGGTTTGTTTTATTTTGAGCACCAGGGCTCTCGGGCATTTGCTTTCCCCATTTCAACTACACGACGTCGTTTGATAATGAAATTTAAAAAAAAAAAAAAATTCCGCGCCCTGTCCAGCATTATGACATATGCTTTCTCCTCAATTTTCTGTTTCAGCTACAGTAGTCCAGCTACAACACCGCTTCAAAACCGCAAGGACAGAAACTGCTTAATTGTTTTCTTCATTCTGGGCAACTAGATTTAGCTTAGATAAATGTGAAAAAAGCTCAACTGTTTTGATCTTGGAACTACTGTAATCAAAACTGTGACTCCAAGTTGCCACTATTGGTATGAAACTTTTTCAAGGAAAAAAGAACTCTTGAATTGCCAATCATTTTCTCCTTTCTCAGACTTAAAATAACAAAAAATCACCAAATTTTCATTTCAATCTAAAATTTCTTCTCATCTTATGCTAAATAGCAGGGAGGTGGCATTAATTGAACCAGGTATAATATTCAAGAAACAGAAAACCGTTCCCTAAATCAACCAAAACCTCAATCAGCTAAAATATAAATCATCAGCTACCTAAATCAGGAGCAGAATTATTGCGTTGGTTGTGGCTATTGGTCGTTACGTGATGGCGGTGGGGGCCCGTGACTGGCGCTTTGTGAGTGGATGTGGCAATTGCATGATGGGGAGTGGTGGTCTGTGGTTCGATTTAGCTTTGTGAGTGCCGGCTGTCGCGTGACTGTCTGTAATGGCAGTGTATGGTGGCTGGCAACGCATGATGGCTGTGAGTTGTAGGTGATGGTGGTTGTGAGTTGTCGTTGGAGACCTCAATCGATGGTTGTGGCTGTGAGTTGACATCAAAACGCTAGAGTTTTTGGCTTAATCAATGGATCACCGATGTTTGTCATGGGTTAAACTCGGAACTAAACAAAACGACGCCATTTATTTATTTATTTTTTTAATTTCATAAAACGTTGCCGTTTGACTTATGAGTAAGAATAGAAGTCAGGTGCTTTTTGTAAGAAATTGAACTTTTTCAAAAGATCACTCAAAGTAATTTAAAGTAATTTATCAAGTAATAATTAATTAAAAAATTAAATAAAGAATACACTAATCATACAACACAATATTTACATAAAAAGTCTAAATCCAGAGAAAATCACGTCCATTATCAAAAGACAATTAGAGAAAAAAATTCACTATGTGAAAAACTTTTACAACTACACTCTCAGAAATAATTTTTTTTTACCAAAATCTCAAATGCATAATCCCCAAAAATATTTCTTAATAAAGTAACCCATAACATCCATTTTAAAGAGTCAAACACTTCTTTAATATAACTACATACTTAAGCATATTTATCTATATTTTGAAAGTTTTGAATGCTTATATTGCATTCCCTTCTTCTCAAATTTGGGATTTAAGAATAATAAAAACTTATGAAAGGCTCTTCTATTTATAATCGAAATGTATAGATAAAAACTTATGAAATGCTCTCCTATACTGTTCAAACTGCATCATTGTTAAAAAAAAAAAATAAGGGAAAATAATAAAGAAATAAGTAAATAAAAATGAAGTGGAAGAACTTAGATTCTAAATGAACAAATTGAAACTTAAAAAAGATCTTTCTGATTCTTGAAGAATAAGAGGTAAGGAGATTGATCGAGAAATATCTCTTGTTCTTATTATAAGATCGTATGATTGGATCTCTGTTCATTCTACATTACTGTTCAAATTGCCGTCAAATTGTATTAATGTTCACCACCTCTCTCTCTATATCTCTTTTAATCAATTTTGAACAGTTTTCTCTATCTCTTCATTGCTGCTTTTCTCTTCGTCTATGTTTCAACACACACTAGAGCTATAGAATCCAAGTGCAAAATCCTTAAGCTATTATCTTCCTTCAGGATGATAGGATTTGGCTTAGATAAGGTAGAAGCAAAAGCTTGAACAAGAATGAGTTTCGGCATTTAACCTTGAAAGTTGATCTATTGTTTGGGTGTGTGCTGAATTAAAGAGGAAGAGTATTTGAGTTCTATCGTTCCCGGGTGACACAAAGAGGAAGAGAAAGAGACAATTTGTTTTGGTTATATTTTTCTCTGGTGAAATGAAGAGGAAGAGAAAGCAGCAATTTTTTTCATGTTTTTCTCTTCGTCAAACGGTGGCATTTTATTCATAAGCAAATAAAAGAAAAAAGATGAGATGACGTCATTTTACTTAAGTGTCGGGATTTGACCGGGCGTTTGACATGGGGCAAATATCATTTTCCTAATCAAAATGGTGAGTTTTCAATTGGGGTTTGGCTTGGGCGCGAACCGCGGGAAAGAATTTTTGCACTTCAGTTCGGACGGTAGCATTTTTCCAAGTGAAATGCGTACTGTGGGTCGATAGACACAATACACTTTAGCCGTCTACTTGGTATACCGTGGACTATTTCATCAGTAAAGAAAATACAACTTTAATGAAGTAATTAATAGAGCATTATGATGGTAAAGACTGTCTTATTATTACTAATAGCTGAGATTTAATTCCATAACAATTAACTTTACGTGCATTCATGCCAAGGGCTAGACGTTTTATCATTTTTGGACATATATCAAGCATATATATATATTTGTCTGGAGATCGAGTCCAAACCCTACAAACAAAATGACATAATTGTTTATTTCATTTTTAAAAGAAGCGTGTGTATATACAATTGCTACGGAAATGACGGACTGCATGTCAAGTTACGGAACAGAAAACAATTTACACTTTACAAAAATGGAATACTTGAAATGTCTTAATACTAACTGATATTACAATTAGTTAACCAATCAATTCACACTTACATTTGGAGATCGATCTAATACAAAAAAATTTCGAACAAAATGATTAAAGAGTGAAAATGATTTCATCACCACCGGAAGCAAATTAAACCTGTTGGAAAGTTTCAATTCACGAAGCTGCAACGCTTCCTAATCTCACCCTGTGAGCCAGTAATCACATCAAGGGATCCCATATGCACCATTGCTTTAGCAAATTTTGTTCTCCACATTGCTCCATTCCTTGCATTGTTCAATACCATCTTTGATGCTAACCGGCTGTCCATCAAAGTCTGATCCGAAGTCAACAACCCTCGACGATTCTTCAGCCCCAAGTAGTACTTGTTGTCCAAACGATTAGGCGTCACAAATTCTAGTGCCACTGTTGGGTCCTTAGTGCTGCCTAATCCGTCTGTTGGTGGCAGCGGCGGGCACTTAGTTTTCAAGAAAGCAGCGAATCGAGGATCCATAGTAGGGTCTTGTGGGTGAGTTGCATTGAAAGTGTATAGACGGTTGGAGAATGAAGAGCAATGAGAGACACCAATGGAGTGAGCTCCTGAGAGTGTCACCATCTCGTCCACGGACATTCCTTTACGAGCAAAACTTGCAGCTATTTGCTCAGCGTTGAAGTTAGGAGCAGGGATATTTTCTGCAATTTCGTCGCTGAGAGAGACTCGTCCATCGCGGCGTCCAGCTAGCACGGCGTAGTTGACGCCACCGACCTTGAAAGTACTGTCGCGAGCAGCGAAAGTTAGGATATCTGCACATGACACGGTGTTTGGGCATACAGCTTCAATTTGTGCTTTGGCCTCGTCGATCACCTCGAACCCTCGTAAGCTTGGGTTGTTGGCAGGATGGTCTCTCTCTGAAGTTGGGTTTCCTGGTATGGTTTCTAGCAGAACGGAAGCATCACAACCCTGCGCGTACAGCAGAAAAAAATGAATATGTATACATCAGATACGTTAATTACGAACGACTGCTACATTCATATCAGTTTTACTAATTTAGGGAAAAGAATCAAACCAAGTACGGACGTACTTGATAATCAATTAATTATTAGAAGGATTAAAAAGAGAATGCATTTACGTACTCTCACAAAGCAGTCGTGGAAATGCATCCTGATGAGACCTGCAGCTATGCCAGGATTGCGAGATACGGCTTTGTTTACGGCTTTTCTCACAATTGACTCTGCCGTTGGACAAGTTGATTTGTAGAAGCCTACTTTGAGCTTTGCATTTGCTGCTGTTTCCAAAGGCATGGTGGAAACTAGGATGAGGATACACATGATCATGCAGGAGACCAACTTCGCATAACTCATTGCCAGCCGCGTTTAAGAGAGAGGGTAATTAAAAGATAAAGGAGAACTTGCAAGGCTTTTGATGTTTGATTTGATTTTCTTTTGGATGGTTTAGGAGATTTGTGCGATAGTACTTACATATATATATATAAGTGGAAAAGGATGCGGACAAGGGAGCTATGTGTAAAGAAGGTGGAGTTGGTATTTACTTTGATGCCAATAACGTGTATGTGTAGCTGTAACCATGCATATTACTTGCTTAGGGTAGCTTGAAGTTTTCTAACTTTGAACTGTTCTATGCTAACTTATTCTTCCATCGACATAAGGATGTAATTAATTAATAAACAATCAGTCTCTGTTTCCATCCTTTTTCATTTGTCAGCTTCACTTTTCTTCTTCTTTTTCATTTTTTTAGTTCATAATTTGTACGTTAAGCTGTTTAATCCGCTGCTGTCATTCAATTACATAAAATTGACTTCTATTAAGATATAATAAGCTCGATCCCGCACACGGTAAAGAATGATATTTGCTATTTATGTTTCTTTGAAACTTTCCATGATTCGGAGTTATAATAGTATTAAATTTGTCTACCGAGATGAATTACCAGCACACGCCACCAATCAACTTGCATATATATGTATATATAATCTTTACATTATTCCTAAATTGTTATTGCCGAGGGTTGATCGAGTCTGGCCTTGTGTTGCACCTCTCATTTTTAGCAATCGGTTCAAGAAAGTGCGACGGGTCTTTTTCCCTTGTATCCGTTAATTAACAGTTGTATATGTGCAATTTGGTAGTTAAATGACAGCTATAATTTGTCATTCATGCATCTGAAATGCAAGCCCACAGAAACCTCCATAACTATGATGTAATTTGGGCATATAATCGTTAATTAGCTGGTAGGCCTATGTTGTCCAGCAAGTAAGAAAGCCTGACAAAATCTATAACCAGAGGAGCTTGTAACATGGATCCAGTACTAATTTCATTAACCACAAGGCAATAGGTAAAATCTAAGTGTTTTGTTAAATTAGTAATTTATAATTTTTAAATTACGTGAATAATATATAATAAAATAATGATATCTACGTAATTGTAATTTTAATGAAGCTGTTAGGTTACTTGACCGCTCCCAAAATCTAAATAGGCAGAGGCTGCTTCACTGGGTGACGCATGTTTTACGGTTCGACAGATGTGTTAAGCTCATTAATTAGAAAAACACTTCTATTTTTATTCGTTATAATCTACTTGAGATACTTAAATTACAATACTGTCCTTATCTTTATAGCATTCACCAAGCAGGCACGCTGGCGACCGCCGCTCATGAATTTTGGTTCGTTGACTGACTTCCACCTTTTGCAATTTTTTTTTTCATTTCTTGTTTATTAATTATCACACTTATTAGTTTTCAAAAAAAAAATCCTCTACATTTTGAACCATTATTTTTATTAACTTATTTAACAATTTAAAAATTTTTTAAATGAGATAAAATTATTATAACGTAATATTAAAGAATGTCTAAAAATATTATATAATACTTTAGAGGTCCTAATAATCACTAATTAGGGATCAATTTCATCACATAAGAATACATTTCAGAGAGATTGTGTTTAATTCACAAGAAACTTATTTTTTTTCATATATAAAATTAGAGAAATAAAAAGTGAGAGAAGAAAGTTTTGAAAGACTAAATGATAAAAGTAGTATTATAACTTAATTATTAAAGTAAATGGCTAAGTAAGTGTTTTCTTTATTTTTTTAATCAAACACATGACCAGTACAATAAACATTCTCTAATATCTTCTTATAATAAATTTATCTTATTTAAAAAATTTTAAATTGTTAAATGCTTTAATGAAAATAATAGTTGAAAATGTGGAGGAAATTTTTTTGTGAAAGCTAATCAGTGTAATAATTAATAAAAAATGTAAAAAAAAAATAAATGGAAGCATAAGCCAGTCAACCAACCCAAGTTCATGAGCACTGGCGTCACCAGCATGTTTCGGGAATGCTAAAAGGATTAGGACATTATTGTAATTTTAGCCGCTCAAAAGGATTGTAAAAAGGGAAAGGATTATTGTAAAAAGGGTTTGGACAAAATAAAAAATATGAGTGCTTTTCAAATTTAATGAGTTGACACATTAGTCAAACCGTAGAACACGTGTCAGAAGCAGCGAGTGCAACGGCTGCTCGCATGAGCGAGTGTTGCCGGCACTACTCAATCCGCGTATGGATAGGAAGAGAAATGTCACGAATTACTAAATATCTCAAATAGATCAATTCTCACTCGACATCTGGCTTGCGGAGGAATAGGGCACGAGTCCATTAATATATTTCAATCCTGAAAGGTTAGAGTATTTAAAAGATTATTTAAATTTTAATTTATTTATTGATGTGATAAGTAAATAAATAAAAAAATATAATTTTTTTTAAAAGACTCATCAAATTAAAATAAGTTAATATTATTTTAATCAAATCTTTTTCTTTATCAAATTTAATTCATTATGGAAATATAAATAATAATTATAACAGTTGTATCTTTTCAATAAATAATAATAAAATATTAATAGAATAGAGAGAAACTCACTTTTCAATATTGAAGAGTGAGAAATAAATTTTATTTGAAGAATCTAAATTAATATGTCTTTTAGAGTGTTTAATATTGACATAACTTTTCAAATAAGAAGTAGAATTTTATTTGAACACTCTTTTAGAGATGCTCTTACAAGATCAACGGAAGATACTTTGATTGTGCACATTACGTGTATGTGCCCCAAACGGACCCTCAAATCTTCAAAATAAAAAATAGTAAAGCATATCAACTTGTAATGAAAGGTGGTTATGAATTTATATTCTTATTTAGATAATTACTTTTAGTGCATATAAGATGAAGATACTAATATTTAAAAACCATACCGAATGATGAAAATTCATGGATAAAACTAATTTTTAAAAACTAGCTTCTAAAAATAATGGTGTTCATAAATTTATATTCTCCTTTAAAATTATTATATCCAACACATGTGGAGTTTAGAATGGCAATAAAACATTTAATTATAATTGTAATAAAACATTTAGTTACAATCTTATATATTGATAAATTACATATTAAAATGTTGATGCATTTCATGAAAGTTAAAGTATATTCATATCTTTTAAAAAGTTAAATTACTTTATTTCTAAAGTAAACTCTAAATTGTTACTGGCAATAATATGCGCTAGAGACAGTAACAGTGTTATGTGAATCTCGTAGTAAATACAACAATGATGTATTTCATGAAAGTCAGAGTGTATTCATATATTTTAAAAAGTTAAATTACTTTATTTATAAGGTAAACTCTAAGTTCCTGTCAGCAGCAACGTATACTAGAGACAATAACAATATTGTGTGGGACTCACCCGCATTATTACTGTCTCTAATATATATTACTGTCAGTGATAACTTAAGGATATCCTATCTCTAAACATACATTCAGGATACAAGGATATTATGTTTCATATGAGTTTTTTTTCTTGGTGAAGCTCTTGACATTTAAAAAAAAATAAAAATTTTATCAAAATCCACTTATTATATACATAGAATAAAAAATTTCAATACAGTTTAATTAAATTCTAATCATAATTTTTTTCATAAAAATCTTGTTATTATATATAAATTATTACTTAATTGTCTTAAATTTATTTTGATTTAAAAAACACTAATGATATCATTAAAAGGTGAGAGGGTTCGAGGTTTGTAAGTGTAAAAATATTTTTTAAATTTTATTTGCATTCATTTTTCCTTTTTATGTCATTTCTTGTAGTAGTAGAACAATAATTTCAAATATAGGGTTTTATAAGGATTTTAAAGGGATGTGATCAGCACTTTTTTTTTTTTTGTGGGGGGGGGGGGGGGGGCGCGAAAGGCCTTACATATGGGCTGTTAGGCTTTTAAAAGAGGAGACATTTGTTCATTATGGACTTTAATATTTGAAGTGGACCACCGAGTGGCGACTTATTGTTGCTACCTGCTAGTGGGCTGGGCTATTTGAAGACATGATTTTATATGAATGTTGAATGCAGACGACATGTCGTTGGAGCATGAGGTAAGAGCGGTAGACTCGTGGCTGACCTTCGCCATCTCCAAACCACGCTACGATTGGTCCACTCTATAGCGGCGGAAACAACACACAACGCCTGGGCTGGAAAGAAGAAGTAAGGAGAAAGGGGAAGCATAAAAAGAGAAGAGAAAAGAGAAAAAACTTTGTATTCAGTTTCACAATTTTTGTGGTCGGACTCAGACTGCAGGCTTGGACCGTTTAGTTGCATAATATCGCCTCTGCTTGAAAGGCATGTCTGCAGCAGCATCAGCATTTACCTCTAGTTTAAGCCCCAACTCATTGAATCTCACCCACTTGTTGCAAAGAAACACAAGTCTTATTGTTTTCAGTTTCGCTTCCAGACCCATTGGTCGAAACTTAAAGCCTCCATCTCTAAGACGTCAATTGCTACTCGGAGTCCCTATTCCGCATGGATCCTTCAAGCGAGGCTCCTCCATCTTCACTCCCTCAAGGCATTTTTTTTCTCCTGTCATGGAGTGGCAGGATTGCACGTAATATTAATTCCTCCTCTTTTTCTTTTTCTTTTTTTTTGGTTTTATTATTATTAATATTAACTCCGTTTTGGCCCCCCCCAAAAAAAAAAAAAGGTACTTGCAATAAGCTTTAGTTTGGACAAATTAAATGCAGGGTGAAGAGTGAGATTGACGTGCCTGTTTCAGTGGCTTACAATGCTTACTCTGATCGTGAATCAATTCCCCGTTGGATGCCATTCATTTCATCCGTAAAGGTGCCTGCCATCCATTTGTGTGCTTAATCTTTTAATTACTTCTTCAGATTAGGTATTAGGAGGAATTGACCATGACTCTGATGGAACAGATTTTGGAAGATAAGCCTGATTTATCGAAATGGTCGCTCAAATATAAAGCGTTCGGTCGTGATATTGAATTCTCTTGGCTTGCTAGAAATATGCAGGTGAGGACTGATGATTGTGAAATATGGAAACGTTTGAGAAAAGCGGGAAAAAAAAATGGTTTCATCCAATTGATTTGTGTGAACGTTTGTTTCTTTTACCACTTGCAGCCCATCCCCAATCAGAAAATCCACTGGAGATCTCTTGAAGGTCTGCCCAACAGGTAACCGCAATAAATCTCAGTAGGTTAAATCTGTAATTTGCAAGAATGAGGTTTGAATTTATCGTTTATAATAAATGGGTTAGTTTCTTTGTTTCAAAATTTTTCTGTCCAGAGCTTTTGGAAGGAAAATCTTTCAAGTGGAAAGTGCAATTTCTTAGAATATTTATGAAGTCCCTAACATCACCTCCTTATATGTTCATTTTGCCTGTGATCTGGCATTGCCATCTAAAACATAGTATTGGCACATAACATGGCTCTTTACTCTTTCATTTGTCTTTAATACTCCTCCAAGTTCTGCCATTTGTAAATTATGAAAAATTTTATCATATGCATATTCATGATATCTGTTTATTAAATGCCTTTCTTTATTGGATACCGGTATATTTGAGCTTATATCAGAGTTGATAAGTTGATTTGTCATGTGGCAGAGGCGCCGTTCGGTTTTTTCCTAAAGGTCCTTCATCATGCCTAGTGGAAGTAAGGCCATTTTGTAGACTATATAATTTGATTTTAGATCATCATATTTCTTTACAGAAGTGTGAAATTTCCTTTATACGCAATTATAATCACATTCCACTGTTCACCCCCTCTGTGAGCCCTTACTTGATGTTTTTCTCTTTCAGCTTACTGTTTCATATGAGGTTCCTCAACTTTTAGTTCCAGTCGCATCAGTAAGTATTCTATGTTCGTTTAGATTGTATTGTGGGTTCTTATTAGAGGAATGCTTCTAACTGGAAAGAAAAATAGTGGCAAAAGGTTCATGTGCCATTTGGTTGTTAACTAGACAAATAATTCATTATTTTCAAGATAGGTATTTACTTAATATTCTAAGTAGCTTAAAGTATTTAATCATGTTTCCTGTCATTAATTTTCTTCAGGCACTTAAACCTTTTCTTGAAACCCTACTTAGAAGTGGATTGGATCGCTTTGCAACATTTGCTAAAACCTATTAGCAGACTCAATTTATGATTGTCTGCATTGGGTAATTTAATGAAACTTCAAGTTATTGATTTCCACAGTGGTTATCTTTTTATAGTTTGAATTACGATTTTCTTGAGTTTTGAATGTATTGCCCGTCATGAAGAGTGATGAAGGCTTCATACAACCAAAACTCTCAATGTAAGTCTATTCTCCAGTATCAAAACTTCAGTACTTGAATATATGCATCTGCTGTTTTTGGAGTGGATGCTGCATAGTTGCTACTTGATAGTGATACCTTATATATTGAGCTTATGCAATTATAATCACCATAAATGGCAGAATCAGTCCTGTGCATTTCCTCGTATGCCCGCAAGCAACATCATGGAAAAGTATTCTTTAACCCACCGCAATACCACAATCTCCCTGGAGCTCTAAATCCAGGTTATCAATCAGAATCACCTGATCTTGATCTCAAAGGTTTGGGAACCATCTTAAAAAGTTAAACGTCAGTAAATGTCACGTGACACATATACCAGAAACTACTTGGAGCTGCTCCATGACAAAACCATGGACTTAAGAATGTTGGTATATGAAGTATAATGCAGAGTGCTGCCAATCTTGAAATCTGATGAGTATTTTCAAGGTATCATTCTTACTGGCCACTCTAAACATGCTGAGGGCTTTAAGCAATCGTTAAGGAAGCCACCGTGTCCTGTTCTCTCACTCACTGAGAGAAATCAGTTTCTGAAACATCTTTCTGGCATCAATTTAGTTGTTGGCCCCCTACTTTCTGAGTGACTGATGTAACGTAAGCCTCCAATTAAATTTTGCGGGGGGCGGCTACCTTACAGATTATGTGAGGTACGCCCACCTCAAAATAAGAAAAATGTGGTCGGTCCAATTGAACCCCACCCCATACTTATTAAAGAAGTGTATCTTACACAGGGTGTGTAGCTTAGAAGGTATAATGGTAAAATATTTTATAAATATTAATTATTATAATTTTTAAATTATGTTAATATAATTTTTTTATTTATATAATAGATAATTTATTATATTTTTAATAATTTTATTAAAATTATTATTTAAAATTTATATTTTATAATTATATATATATATATTTTTTACAACAGCACTTTAATTGTAAATACACGCATAATCTGGAAGATATCTAGATCCTTGCGATTCGCAGAAGCTGAACATGAGAAGTTACAATTAGTGTGATTTGAAATAATTTTGATAAGGATTATTTCCCGTAACAGAAACAATACAAAAAGCAGTCAGCATTCAACATTGAACTAGATTTGTTCTGATTGGACTTCAGTCAGTTTCTGAAACTAGAAAGCTGAAAGCCCTTAACAAGTGGCAGAAATTACAACTGTCAATAACAAACTGAAGTTATCCAGTTATTTAAAAAAAAAAAAAAAGACAAAAGGGGGCCCACCCAACAGCAAGTAGAACTGCCTGTATCGGAGCAGCCCATCTTCCAAGCCCGTCCGATACTTCTTTTCAAAAACTTTATGTAGTTTGTCTCTGGCATCTAGTTTTAGTTTATTTATTTATTTATTTTTTTACCCGAAACATTTAGGGGTATTTATTTTTTGGATTGGAAAAGATCGAAATGATTAATTCTGTTTATTGGCTAATAACATTAACGAAAGAGAATTGAATTTAACAAATTTGAGAAAAATATATGGAAATTTCATTTCCATAAAAGGAGGCAGAGATGAAAATAGAAAATAAAAAAAAAAAAATTAACATCCTTATACTTCAGGAGAATTAATTTTTTTTAACCCTATTTAAATACTAAGTAATAAACATAATAACTACTAATTTAATTATATAATAAACAAGCATATATTTTTCTTTAAACTATTTATTTATTTGTTTTGTTAGTAAAAAATATTTAATTTTAACTAAAAACAGTCGGATAACAAAGACACTCGGATAACTTACAATAAAGACCAAAAAATTAATTGAATAAAATTTACTCCAATTTAAATTCTTATAATTCAAATAAATAACCAACTCATTTTAGATCATAATAGCAAGTACACGCACTATTAAGTCTATTAAATTTTGTTCTTTATAATTTAATCTCAATTGAAATCTAGTATTAGCCAGCCACTCGATGTCTACCAACCAGCCCCAACAGCCACGATGTTGCACTTCGGGAAACATCTCAGTCGCCGGAGAAGTCCAATAGTAGATGTTCGACGGTGCAGTTGAGAATGCAATCGAAGCTGGGATAATAGCTATACTAGTGAGAGAAGAAAGTGATATAGGAATGTGTTACACACGAATTTTGAAAAAAAAAAAAATTGTTAAATTTAGTTGGCACATATACACAATACAGGCTCCGCCACAAATAAAAAATGACATCAGTCGGCGGCCGCCTTGGATCACCAACTACAAACAATCCAAAATGACTTTACACAAAAATAATATATTATAGGACCCATTTTGACACCACCACCACGTCCCGATATGTACACTAACCTTGACCTCACCACATTGCTGGCTGGAAGCACCTACAAAACTGCTAGCCGCTTTTTGTATGGTATCGGGCTGAAGCAGCCAGAAACAGTATGAATTCCCCCTATGATCAGAAATTGTTTTTGCTAGATTGTATTTACATTCAACAGCTGCCATTGCTGTCCAATAAGCTTCTCAGGCTGCAGAGAGCCTCTGCAGACAGGCTGCAACACCTCATTCTCCGTTGTCGAGGTGGTGATGGCTCCCTGTGATCAAGGGAAGTGAAGCATACAATAATCACAGTGAGGTTGTCAAATGTGTTCAGGCGCAAGGCCTCCATGACAAGGTCCCTGGCACATTGCTCAGGGTCATCGTGCCGCCGAAGTCCTCGGAGCACAAGGCTAACTGCATGCTGACTTGACATAACATCCCAGATTCCATCACAACCAATAATGAGAAATTCATCATCTTCTGTTAAAACCATCTGCTGGAACTCTGGCTCTGCTATAAGCGGTGAAGAAGAACCTTGAGGAAGCTTCATGTCCCAATCCCCCAAGGCCCGGGATACTGATAAAACACCATTGAGATACCCATCATCAACATACCCACCCAACTCTTCGACCCGCCTACGTTCTGACGGGTATATCGGTCTGTGGTCTTGAGACAAGTCAATTGCCTCTCCCTTCCGGCAGAGAACTGCTCGGCAATCACCAGCATTGGCTACCATCAGAAACCTGGAAGAAGAAGAAGAAGAAGAATACATATCAATCAGCAAGGGAGAGAAAAAAGAAGAAAGGGCAACGTAATCAGAGTTCATAGAGGGGTTCAAGATCCAAAAGAAAGAATTTACCTTCCGAATATCATAGCTGTAAGGGCTGTTGTCCCGGAGGAGCTACTAACACTGCAGTCATCAGCCAGAGCTAGGTCAGCCATAAGATATGCTTTCCGAAGGGAGCTTTCCACCTCTTCCAAGAAAACATCATCTTCTTCAGAAGACTGGGGGAAACTAACATCTTCGAAAAGAAATCTCATCACATTTTTCCTGATATATGCTGCTGCTTCATGACCTCCATGACCATCAAACACCTGATAATATAATGTTTGTCAGACATACAACAAGCAATTTCACCAAATTAAGCTACAAAAGGTGGACAAAACAAAGAGGTTAATTACCCCATAAAATGCATTTGGCTTGGGAAATTTGAAACAGGATCCCAAGTGCGAGGACAGGTCGTCTATGCATATGTGCTCATCTTCCATGTATCTACGAGGGCCAATGTCAGCAAAACTACCAGAACGAATGCTGGGGACAAATTGCAGGACAGCAGACTCAAGACTCACATCTGGAATTTTTTCTACAGATTTTATATCCTAAAATAGAAAATTAATATGAAATTAAGTATACCATTTGAGAATCAGGAGATAACAGGTATCTATAAAGAAGTTTAAAATAACTTCACTGTAAAACCAACCACACAAGGTTATAGTTTCAAACTCACACGCATGAGAATGAGGATATCATGAAGCTCATCCATTCACATGGTAACATCGACAAAAACAGCACCTTATCATGTCCAGTCAACCAGGTGCAAAGTTAAGTTTCACCCAAAATAAATACATAAATGGGAAAAGTTATAGAAAATCTGCCTTTTTCTCATGATACACGAATCACTTTACCAATCCAAGCGGTCAAGCCAGTCAAACTAATATGTGAATTCGAGATATTTTAACGAAAGAATCAGATCCCTCAAATCTAACCTAGTCCGATTATATTCTTCGAAAGCTTTTAAAGAAATTAGTCGTTATGGACGATGCACATTAGTTTTGTAGGCATCTAACTAAGCTGTGCCCCCCCCCCCCCCAACACAAACCCAAAAAAAAAAAAGTTGACAAAAGTCAAAAGGGGAAACCCCATGTCAAAAGTAATTACCAAGAAGATCAATTAAATTTCACCAACAAGACTCTAGAATTCATGCTTCAACAAGAAACTACAACAACAATTCTTTAGCAACTAACATAAAAACATCGTCCAAATGAAGTATTTAAGGCAGTTGATAGCAAATAAATAATTCGATATCATAAAGCATAAAACTGATCTACATCTAATCAACTAAAGAACCCATCATAATTCAAGAACATCTAGAAAGGTAAACTAACCACTTGAGAGCTGCACAAGTCGGTCGAGACAGACTCCGAAACACGAACTTGGTTAAAACTTTTCGGAGAAACCGGCGGTGTAAGCGTAGCAATATCTTGAATCTCTTCAATTTTATTCCCTTTACGAAAGTAGTTATTAACATTAACATCCAACACAGCCACGCTCTGCTGCAAACACACAATCTCCGTTTCAGCTACCATCATCAACAACCATTTACCAACCAACAAAAACCTCTCTTCAAATCTTTTCTGAAGATCCAAATGTTCCAGGAAGAAACAAATTTAAATAAAGAGAAGACTAATATCTTTTTTGTTGCTGTTACTTTTGCTTCTGGGGAGAGCTTTTATTTATTTTCGCGCAAATAATAAAATTTGCAAGACCGTCGGCGAGAGCCGGTATATATAGGGTCAGGACTCCGAGACGGTAACTGGTGGCTACAGGTGGAAGTAGTTTGGTTAATAGACACGTGTGGGTCGGGGAGCCATATGATATGGGAGTCTGTTGATCGCCCAAGCAAGAATTAAAACCGAAAGCGTAGCTGGATGGACGCGTGAATGTTTTAGATTGACGCGTGGGCTTTGAAACTTTTGTGTTTTTTCCTCCAAAATGACACAATGGTGCTTCTTGTACTTTCCGTAGATGAGTTGTCAAGTTGACTTTGTGTCACAAATAAGGACGTAATTATGGGGGAAAATGGAAATAAGGGCTTTATAGGGTTACTTTGGGGAATACGTGTTTTTAGCCGACGAGGCTTATTATAATTTGTAAATGCTGTAATTTTATTATTCAGTGTTCACACTCGTTGAAAAGTATTCCCCCCAACCCGGCTGGTGAGGCGCGAATGTCAATCGGAATCCATACTTTCTGTACACAGCCGTCTGCAGATGAAAAGACCCCATGTTTTGATTGAATGACACGTGTTTTTTTAATAATTTGCGGGCACCCCTGTGACAGTTGCATAGACCGCAGGTCCGCAGGATCGTGAATGTGGCGGACCCTACTATTTTGGACGGTCGTGGTGCATCTAGACTCGTCTGGTGGTGGTTGGAAGTTAGGAACCTCCGCGCAAACCTTCGTAAAACAATTGTCTGGTTTTATACGTTAGTATTTTGCACGGCACACACGTTGAACGTCTGATTTATTTTTGGCTCCCGCCCTATTGGGCATGTGCAATATGAAATTTCGTAGACAAATCCAATTTAAGGATAACAATTGGATCGGGTTTGGACATTCTTTGAATCTGATTCAAGTTTTTTTTTTTGGTCGCAAAATACAAAAATATTTTGTCGATATTTGTCCAAAAGCAAATTATTGAAATCGGATAGCAGTGATCCTCACATCCTAATCCTATGTCGTCAAATTGCAATTGGGAGTTTCATTTTCAGTGGCCAAATTGTCCTCATCGTCAACTCTTATTCTATTGTAAAATCGATGAAGTACTGTGTGCGAATTCAAAACCCACTTGCCTGTCAAGTGTTGTCCATTTGATAGGCAACGTTGAAACTTCGGTGCTAGCATACGTGTCTCAAACCAACAACTCCATTTGACGGGTGTTTTAACCAATTTCAGCCCCGACTTCAACAGAAATTAAAAATTCTTCTACTGTAACAATTGAGCTGAAAAATCTCCAACACAAGATTTTAATTGTTCACTGACGTCAACAATTAGGTAAACGGTGGGAAGTTGCTTAGGTAACCCCCGAAATTGACCACTTAGTT
The DNA here is from genome assembly GCA_030449875.1 of Aegle marmelos. Classification (NCBI taxonomy): domain Eukaryota; kingdom Viridiplantae; phylum Streptophyta; class Magnoliopsida; order Sapindales; family Rutaceae; genus Aegle; species Aegle marmelos. The sequence continues at coordinate 4,131,993 of JASUUL010000115.1, forward strand.
TTTTTTAATAAACCCATAGCTTCGTGACATGCTATAGCCGGATTAGAAATCGCAGAACACGGGATGGGATTGGGAATAAATGTCTGACATGGCGTGAGCCTGAGCCTGAGCCTCTAGTGCATTCTTTCTTATCCTTAAGCTTTTGGGTACTCTCAACAACTTGCTTATAGCACTGTATTTATTATTATATATATTTCTGTACGGAGTCCGAAAATTGGAGAGGTCCATTTGGGTAACGCGGAACAGCCTTAGCCGCCCACAACTTGAACCAAAAGCTGGCTGGAAGCTAGTAATACTGCCATAGTGGGTGGTTTTGTCGCCCAACTACCCGGCCCACTAGTAATTTGCGCTGGTTCCCCCAATCTTGTAGACACAGACTTCTACGCCGAGCTTTTCCCTCTGTTCTGCGCGCGGTATTAGTTTATGATTGAAAAAGCTTATGTTGTCAACTCTTTAGTTGCTTGACAACACTAGAGTTTATACAGACTTATGGACTCATGTGGTTGGTCCTTTAATAAAATAAGTTTCCTGTTCAGAGGACACCTTCAGACACTCATTGCTAGATGCGTTTGTGAAATAACCACGGCCATGCATGCTTTTCTTTTAAGCAAGAACAATATTACTATTTTATCCCAAGAAAAAGCAATATCACTAATGGAATTCCCTTGTGTCCACCGTCAAAAAGGCCTACAATGTATTGAGTGCAAAGATAAAAACGCCTGAGATTCCTACTAATCGCTTTTAGGAATGGATATTGCTCGACATTGTTTATTATTTATTATTTACTGGAGCTCTGTCCCTCTAATGGAAGAGACTGACGCGTTTGGGAAGTTGCAATCTTTTCTTTTTCTCTTTTCTCTTTTAGTTTTTATTATTTAAAAATATTATAAAATTTTAATTTATTCAATTTTACACCCACTATTGCTCGTCTTCTTGGACGTTATTTGCTGTCTAAAATTAGTAACATCACAAGGATAATCTAATATTTCAATGAATTATTAGCTACATAACCTTAAATTATCTTGTTATTAAAGTTGTTACAACACTTTTAGGTTGCATCATTTATCCGCTCTCTAAGTTTATAATATATACTATTCATCCAGCAATGGTTTGGCTTTCATTCTAACGTGATGGCATTATAGGAGTAATTTAAATATTTAACATGCAAAGTAAAAAAGTATTAGTCTTCCACGTTAAGCTTATTCTATTATGTAAATATATAACAGTTGGAATTCATTCAATTTTTCATCTTGTGTTTGTAATTTACATTGTCTACCAAAATGTTAACCATCATTTATAATTAACAATGTCAGAAAGGTATTTTAGATGTTTAATATATTAAATAAAAAATAAAATAATAGTTTGAAATATAACCAATATTCAATTAAGCACACTTAGAACTCTATTTTTTCCCTCACATTAATTCCACGAATTACTTAAATCCTAATTCATAAATAGACAGTCAGTCCAATTTTTAAATTCGATTTCATAATTACAAAAAGTTAAATGTTATTTTATTCCTATTATTCATTGTGTTAAGTAAAAAATACCCTTAAATTCAAGGGTAAAGTGGCTATTTTACTTCAATTATGTTAAGTGTCCTACAAGTGTTAACATTTTGGTAGACAATTGTATAATTTACAAACTTAGGGTTGAAAATAAAATAGATTCGAGTTTTTATAGTATTTTTATAACAAGGTGAACATAGGGTATATATTCAATAATTTTCTAATTTTTTTCAGTAAATTGAATTTCAACGGTAAAATAGTTATTCGATAAAATTCTATAAATTTTTTAATCGAAGCCAATGATTTAGTAGATTAATGTTAGAAATTGTAAGTTTAGGATGGATAAATGATTCAACTTGAAAATATTGTCGTATTTTTAATAATAAGAGAATTTAAAAAGATATGACTTATAATTTCTCATTTAAAATAAAAATAAGGATAAAGATGAAGAACTGATATTTTTATAATAAAAAGAAATAAATAACAACAATTAAATAATAACTAAAAGTCCATCGCCACTCTCTCGTTATTTTTTTATTGAAGGAAAAGAAATCAAAGAAAAAAGAATTAAAAGAAAATTTAAAAAAAATTTGCAGAGTGATGTCGTCGATGAAGTTTTTTTATTATTATTTATTTATTCTGGTCTTCCATTGTCTTATTTTTTATTCCTATTTCTTGATTTTAGTTTCATTTAATATTTTCACCATGCGTGCTCCTGAAAGTTTTGTGCTCTGAGCCAGGCTTCTTTATGGGTTTCAAATGGGAGGTGTTGAGATATTTGTAAAAGTCAGCGACAAAATTCCTAAAAGAACCTTTAAGGTTAGGAGACTTTGGCCCAATATATATGGTTCACTTTGAATTTAGCCGAGGCCTCGAAATCCTTTTCACAACCCCCAATTAAACGCTATTGACACGCAACATTTTTCATATTTATAGCTTTTTACATTTTAAAATTCCTAAAAAGGAACGTAAGAAAACACGATATTCAAACTCCTAAATCAAACACACACACTTGTATCAGCCAATTAAAAAATCGAAGTAAAGTCCTAATTTCAAGAATATCAACAAATAAACTTAGTCCATTGACTGAAGCAGTACCCTAAATAATGAATACAAAGATTAAGCGACTGAACACTGTAGGTAGTGAAGAAGAAGAATTCACTAGTGATGGTGGCAAGGCCTAATTCCCAGTGGAAGACCGCAGATTGGTGGAAGGGCGACGCAAAGGTTTGGATCTCATGGCATCAGTCCCGGTTGCGGGTCACTGCGACGTCTGTAATGTGGGTTTGGGAATTATCAATCTTCCATAATTGCAAATTTGATTGTCTCATAAGCGCCTATACTACATATTTAAGTGAAGGCATGTAAGCTATTTCTGTATGAATTGAAAAAAAAAAATGACTTGCAAAATTCAATTGTCTCTGGACTCTTAGCGCTGTGCTGGACACGATCATCGGATGACGCTGCAGGTACAAATAAACTGGTATGACAGATTTTGCATCATTATAAAATATCTTAATGGCACTGGTATAGTATTTCTCATCGATTTGTATTGGTGGAATTTGGGTGACAACTTAAAAAGCATCATTGATATTTGACAACATCAAGATTCTGCCGATCGAAAGTCTTAACATCTAATTAATTGACCATGTCACAATACACCCATATCTATTAGAGATTTAGAGTTGCATATGTTTCATTGTAGCTATGGATTAGCTAAAATATTATTTGGTGATAGTAGGCAAAAACCTCGAATCGTAGATAATTGTTTAATTTATTGGCAATTTAAAGCGATTAGTCGATTGGTCATATTGGAAAGGAAAACCCAAATCCCTCATTTACATAATCACACCCTACATAATTTTTTTTTTGTGTATTAAATTATATAGTATTCAAATACCAAATTGAATGTTGATTAATCTATATTCAACCTGGCTGCATTCTAAAGTCTTAAATTAAAAATTTTAGTTAAATCAGAACAGTTGCATGCCAACTAATTTACACTCTTGTTAGTACTTAAAAATGTATTTAACACTATAAAATACTGCAGGTTTTTTTTTTTCTTATTTGAAAAGCTAACAACATTTATACTGCTATTTCTTTTTAGTTTCATTGCATCTTAATATTACTTCAAGTCCAAAAATTTCTTTTATATATACTTTTATGGGTACTAAAATTGGGCCACTTAAATTTATTTTTTTCAAATCTATTTGTTAATGCATGTAATTTTTTTTTATCTAAATTAAGTAGTAAATTATGTCATTATAAATATGGTAGGTTTCTTTACCTTTTATTAAAGTTTGAAAACTAGTCTCTAATTTAATAACTCTATCTTCAAAGTTTTCTAGTTTATTACAAACTTTAACTGATAATTTGATAGTAGCATTAGCTTGTGCTTGTTGTATATTGTTACTATCATGATTAAATTCTTGAAAACCATAATCTACTGGATGAATATAGGGAAATTATCAACCTATCCAAAGATTGATAAGACAGTAAATTATACAATCAGCTACTAAATTCTTCTTCATAAATTTTGCCACTTAAGTACCTTGTCTATATTTAATCATTAAGTTTGTTGATATAAATTTGATTTCACTATTTTATCCTTACCTTGTAAGCTGATAAAATTACTTAAAATTTTTGTTATTTGTTATCATTTTATTTCAACTATTTAGTTTATAATGTAATATTGGTGAATTGAATCCAATAGTTTTCTATCGTACATACATTTTAAAGTTTAGTGAAAGATATAATCAAATAGAGAAAATAGAACCAAAAAATTTTATTTTTCGTTTGGCCTATTGTCAGTGTTTTTGGGACATTTCTAATTGTCACTAGAATTGTTTGAGTATAATGAAGAAATATAAGGGAAAAAGACATCATGGTAATTCTTGAATCCAACAAAAATTTTAAAAAGTTGATCGGAATGACATATAGGTGATATATATTGAAAACAATAGTTCTGTGCTTGGCTTATTAGTTTGTTGATATCTACCGTTATTTAATTCCTCTGCGCCTTGCCAAAAGATGGCATCAAGCCGGCAAAAATTCATCCTCCATTGCATCCTCTCTTTCCAGCAATCTTCGAAAATTACAAATCTGATTGACTCGGCTTGAAGTTGAAATGTAGTGTACGTGGGCTAAATTCAGTTTGTTAGCTCTTGTTTATGTGGTGAAGGCATCGATTCTTCTATCGATCATGGAGTTGGTTAGGAGCACTAATGAACTTTTCACACGACATCATCATCCACTTTATTTTGTTAATTTTCAATTCCTTATCAAGTCTAGTTTTGTGTTTATACAAAATATTGTCCAACAACAATCGATTAGAATTTTAAGGACATCATATTGAAAATAAACAAACGCAGTGTTTGGTAATTACAATATTTCTGTTTTTAAATTATAATAGTAAAATATTTAGTAAAAACTTATTATTTTAGTTTAAAAATTAGGCTAATTTTATTTTACATTGTATGATGAAGTTAAATCGCACAAAGTTTCTTACTATTTTTGTTAATATTATAATTACTTAAAAGTCATATTTATCACCCACAACAAAATTTTATTTAATGACTATACTGTTTATTTATTTATTTATGTCAAATTATTAGTTTTCAATACTGAAATCAATATATACTGCTTATTCTTTTATTATTTTTATAATAATTAATATTTTCTCTAACAACATAATTTTACAGTATTATCATTATTTTCAATTATACTTTTATTCTTATTTATGTAAATTAAACAAATCAAATAAATTAAAATTAAAATAAAGCAATTAAGTAGCAAAATTAACAATATATATGTTTGGTGTGAATAAAAGATTGATAATAAGGTATTTTTCTTCTGCTTCCTTATTTTTCAAATTTTTTCTTATAATAAATAGTTATTTTATATTATCAATACAAATTATCAACCATCAAGTAAATTGATCCATGTACTCTTCTTTTCCTTTAAATTTTGTTGGAACTGGGAGACCTTATATCACCGTAATATCAACCTTGACCTTCCAACATCGACATAACATTGGTAACAACTGTAAACCCACCGTCAACAACCAAATCATGACCGCTTATATAAGCTGATTCGTCGGAAGCAAGAAAAAGAGCAGCCTCTGCAACATGTTTAGGTTTCAGCACAATTCCTTTTAAGTTGGCTATCTTACAAACAAAGCCCTCGACGTCGTTGATGGCGCCAGCTGAAAAAGGCGTGGCAACTCCAAATGGAGAAACGCAATTGACCCTGATCCCATGGTTCCCAAGTTCACTTGCAGCAGATCGAACAAGACCTAATAAACCGTGCTTAGATATTGTATATGCGTGAGGTCCACTGCCACCTATAGTTGATGCTGTACTTGTAGTGCAAATGATTGAACCCCGTATTTTATTAGCCACCATGACTCTAGCCGCATGCTTGACCGCCATCACTGAACCTGATAGATTTGCAGCAATAGTTCTGTCGAATCGGGCCATGTCCAAGTCTAGGATGCTTCCCACTGGACCAGCGATTCCAGCGTTACTATGCATGATATCAAGCGAGCCGTATTTCTCAATTGCGTAGGCCACTGTTTCTTCAACTTGTTTTTCATCTCTCACATCACAATGCCGATAGCTTGCTTTTCCAGGGCCTATTGAAGTAACAACTTGGTTTCCCAATTCATCTTGGATATCTGCAATAATAACAAAGGCCCCATGTTCAGCAAAAAGCTTTGCAGTGGCCTCACCGATGCCACTGGCTGCTCCCGTGATAATTGCTACCTTACCCTGCAGCCTGAAGAAATTCAACATATATAATAATTAAGTTTCAGGATAACAGACATCGGATCATTGAGATTTTTGGCATGAATTTCTAATGCTGGATGCCCTGCTCCTCCACGATGTATGGTGATGTCACAAATGTTACGCTTATGTAAATAAAATGGATACTGAAGATATATAATATACTAACTTGTACATTTTCAGAGGGAGATTTTTCTTACCTTGGTTTAGACATGGATGCGCCGCCCTACTTCTGTAGGAATTTTCTGAATCAGAGACTTGCCAGACCAAATTGTTGTTTCTGGACGCCTTTAGCTTTGTGCTTCATCTTATAACAGCTTAAAAGAGAGTTCATACTGGCTCAATCATGGGACCTCCTGGGATTAAAATAAAATTTAAAGGTTGTTGGTCTATTTTTATATTAACTCATAAGTACGTGGGACCGGACGGTGACCAAAAAATATACATATATATGTGCGGCTTAATTTTATGAGCGTCCGTCGTGAAAACTACACAAAACACAAATGCCGGGTAAACCAGATGCATAAGTTTCTTCGAACCGCCTTTCATTACACTTACACCATTGGGACAGGCCCACTATTGTATTTTCTAAGGCGACAATAAGCCCAATACTCATCGACACTGTTTTAAATAGCCCAATTTTTTCGCCTCCCTGTTACCATGCACGTGTCTTGCCTTGATTGATTCTTCTATAATCTGACAAAGTGTCGCGGAGGCTCCACCGACAGCACCACGCCTCGTTTTCTGCAGTGATATCTGGTCCATATAACATCCCTATCAGTCCGTAGAGATATTTAGAGTCCCTCTATTATATTAATCCACAGGTAACGGCCGCTGCCAGCGTTGAGTTGGACCAATCATAGCTCCATTTCTTCCGAATTGGCATGCTCTCATCGGCGACTCTTGAACTCATTTAGTGGCCCCCCACCGGCTGGTGTGGCTGCGAGCGAGTACAAGAGACAAAGGTGGGATGTCCCGAATCCAATGACAATACAGGACGACCTTAGCGGTCTATCCTTGTGTCCTCTAGAATTTGTTTCTATTATGGGCGTCCTCCAATGATCCTCTCCCTCGTGTCTTTTTCCCCTTTTTGGCTCTACGCAAGAATTCCATTAATGCTCATATTTTTTTTAAAGGGAAATTTTGATAATTTGGCCTTTCTATCTTAGATCCTCTAGGTCGGACCACATGGCACTTGGTAACTGGGCGCTATGAAATTTATCCGGCAACCGCAAATCATGTGATGTTAAACAGTTTGATTTGGTCTATTACAGCGTGCGAGTAACGTAGAAAATTTCTAGGTCAAGGGAAAGGGACGTCTAATATCTTAAGACTGATAAGAGTCACAGGAACGCGCTTTGGACTTTCAAATCACCGAAATCAAAAAAGACCTGCAGCCGTCACCCATAGCTAGGTTTAATGATTAAAGAGAAGCACAGTAACCAGTCTACGAACGATTATGATTTGTTTTGTTTAAATTCTTTGTACGTACGTACGTATGTATATAGTGTCTAAAATTGTAAAATAACTAAAGATTTTTTTTTTTTAAAAAAAAAAGGTTGGACACCTCTTGAGTCAGGGGTGCTAATAATCCAAATTTCGGGGGGATTCAAGGCCTTTGGAAGTTTGAATATTCACATTGCATTCTTATCTTGTCTAGATTTTTTCACTTACAGTTGAATAATTGACATTCATTAGACTCACAAAAACTCTTCTTCTTTTATAATCACATTTACGCATAAATATAAATAAAATAACCCCACTTGTTTTTTTTTTCCTCTCTCCCTTTCAATCTATTATTCTCGTAGATGTCTGAATTTTTTAATTATAGACTCAATGCAGTGGGAAACAAAACTCCTGTAATAAATAAATAATTTCTTTAATCGAAAACCAACACAACAGTTCCACTACAAATAATTTTTTCAAATTAATTATTGCACGCTACCCCTACGTGTATAAATATTCTAGGAGTAAGATACTTTCTACTTTTTTTGGGTGGCTTTTTTTTTCTTAAGGAATTAAATAATACAGGAAGTTGGAAGAGAGTACGGATATATCAAGACTTCAAAAGAATTTTGAAAGTGAGAAAGTGCCGGGAAATTGAAAGATTTACTAATAAATTAATGTTTATTTATGAAATAAGGGTATTTGGCTATTAAATAAAATATATTTTATTTAAAAAATATATTTTAAGAAAATTTGGGAGAGGTGCAAATAGAAAATCTCGCTGCGAGGGAGACCAAAATGAATGTTATCGATTCCTCGGGTTGAAGAAACGAAACTGACCGTCATGTTAATTCGATTCCACGTGGCCTGGGTATCGGAATTCGTACTTTATTACTTGTCCTTGAAATCGTAAGTTAAGACTCGTGACAAGGCATTTAAATTTAAGTTTGAGTTGCATACTCTAATGCTTAGACGTAATAACATGATGATGATTTTCAATTTCCTCGAACGAAATTTCTTCAGAGCAGTGGCATTTGGATTAAAAAAAAAAAAACAAACGATCATCATAAGATAAAAAATAATAAATAATAGGTGCAAAATTAAATGACTTAAAAATAAAAGAAACATTTTATCCTATTTATCCCATAAACAAAGGTTTGAAAGCCTAGTCCCCCTTTCCCAGAGCTGAGCACGAGGGTTGGTAAAATATCTGAAGATTATTCAAAAAAGAAAAATTGGGCACCACTTATTTCAATTTTATTGTTGTTGTCGGTTTGAAGGGAAAAAAGAAAAAAAAGAAGAAGGAGAAGAAGAAGAAGAAGAAGAAGCTGCTCGCGTTCCTTTAATAATAAAGTCTATTTCCCAAATATAAAATTTTGTTAATGTCGGTCCCCGATCACCGAATCAAACAGTAAGGTAGACTTGTATAAGAGCGTTTGATGAAATAGGACTTTTGATTGCATTAATGATTCTTCAAGTTTTATGAAGATTTGGTGTATGATTGGTTTTGAGTACACAAATTTTATGGGTGGTCTGTATATAAGTTAAGAGTAAAGGATAAGCATTCAAAAAAATATTTTTTTATTTATAAATAATGTATTATTTATTGAATAGTTAACATTTTTTAATTAAATAAAAATTATATATTTATAGAACAATTAAAAGCTTAAATATAAAATAGATCCTTATTTTCCCTGAGATCTGCAAATTCTTAGAAACATTAATTTAATATGAAGACATCTCTGCAGATATTATTTAACAAAAAAATTCCGTAGATTTTTCCCCAAAAGAAAAAAAACTGAAAACAAAACAGGAAAAAAAATCGAAATCCCCGGAACGCGGAAGAAAGAAAAGCGTTTGATAGGCTATTGTCGATCGCTGCAGTTGACCAGTCCACATAAAAAATAAGAAAAAAAATTAAAAAAACAAAAGATTACCACTTTACTGGGGAAAAGAAAGAAAAGCAAGTTGGGAGACGGAGTGGAGACTGGAGAGGCGACTAGTAAATGATGAAAGGAGCGGAGGTGGGGCCCCAGGGGAGGTTTGAACGGTCAAAAAGAAGAAACAAAAGGAAGGACGTAAATAAATAAAATAGAATGGTGTTGGGCTCCGTGTTTCTGGAGTTGTTGACTCACTCGCTCACTGCTTCTGGCGCCACCATTACCAAATACCATTTCCCATTTCCCATTTCCCACCACTCGCTCAATCAATCAGAAGCAGACCAAACCAAACCGAGCAGAAAACTCCTCCCTCCTCTCTATTTCTCAGTTCTCTTTATCACTTCTCAGCATTTCACCTATTACGGTTTACAGATCCACTTATTTAAAAGCCAAACAATTTACCGTTTTAATTTTTTCTTTTTAATTATTGCGCTTATGGATTCACCCAGTTTGTTGACCCGATCGGTAAGTTTCGCATTGTTTCTATTAATTTTATTTTCTTTTCCATTATTATTATTATGATGATGATGTTTGTGCATTTTTAGATCTTTGCCAGGACAAAACGAACCCTAGTAAGTTTTTGGAAGTAGATTGACACTGTTAGTTTTATAAATTAGGTGGACATTTTTTTCACTGTACTTTGAACTTCCGTCGAGATTTTGAAAGTAACGTGGTTTGATGTGGATGTGGATGTGGATTCCATTTATTATTTACTGAATTTTCTGATGTGTCTTGTATTGATTTGCTTAAAACGCTGAGTTCTACTGCTTCTGCAGGTAAATTATTAATTTGTGAAGGTGAATTTGGAAGAGGAGTGGGATTTTTTTATCTTATTTCTTTAGAATGGCGTCTGTTAGTGTAATACCTGCTTCTGGAAATACAGTCGGTGTTGATAGGTTACCCGAGGAGATGAATGACATGAAAATTAGGGATGACAAGGTAAATGATTTTTATCTTTTTCTTTCTTGTTGATTTGTTGTTGCTTTATGAAATTTTTTTTCAACTTTTTTTATTACTTACTTGAAGACTACTGAATTTTATGCAGGAGATGGAAGCAACTGTGGTTGATGGTAATGGGACGGAGACGGGTCATATAATTGTCACCACTATTGGGGGTAAAAATGGCCAGTCCAAACAGGTTTACTTTTATTTTCCAGAAAATGCTGTTCAGTTTTTATTTGCTTTTCCTTGTACTGATATGTTTGACCTTCTTATGATTATAGACAATAAGCTACATGGCTGAACGTGTTGTTGGCCATGGATCTTTTGGAGTAGTTTTCCAGGTAATCTAGCTGCTGATTGGCAGATCATAGTTGGATCTTTTAAAACATGTAGGTTGCATCTGATTTTATGTTCCATCAAGGTCTGACATTCCTCTTATTCTGCTGCCATTGTTGTGGGTTTACTTATACAGGCTAAGTGCTTAGAGACTGGTGAATCTGTTGCCATAAAGAAGGTTCTTCAGGACAAGAGGTACAAGAATCGGGAGCTGCAAACCATGCGTCTTCTGGACCACCCAAATGTTGTGTCCCTGAAGCACTGTTTCTTTTCAACAACTGAAAAGGATGAGCTCTATCTTAACCTTGTTCTTGAGTATGTGCCGGAGACTGTTCACCGGGTGATCAAACATCACTATAAAATGAACCAAAGGATGCCATTGATTTATGTCAAACTTTACTTCTACCAGGTGAGAATGATGAACTGGTTTATTTTGTCTTTTGCTGCATTTAGATTCTATTTTTCTATTACCGGCCATTAGCAATAGTCCCATGAGTTTTTGTTGTCTATTTATTTTATTTAACTTTTTTAATCACGATTTATGTAATATACTTTTGGAGTTATAAGCCGTCACTTTTGCTTTGTTTGATCTTTTCAGTTTCAATTTGTTTTGACATGACTCTTTTTTTCCTATGTGTCTGCAGATTTGTAGAGCACTTGCTTACATCCATAACACCATTGGAGTTTGTCATAGGGACATAAAGCCTCAAAATTTACTGGTGTGGTACTTTTAATTGGTTTCTTATTGTGATTATTTTCGTTTCTCTATCTGTATGCATATACGTTCAAATTTTGGTCATTTGACTGTAACATAATTTTACCTTTTTTTCTTTTGGGTAACAGGTCAATCCACATACCCACCAGCTGAAATTGTGTGACTTTGGAAGTGCAAAAGTTCTGGTATGTGCTTTAGCATCATCAATTTATCAATGTTTTTTTTCATTTTGTATCTGATCATACTGATTGCTGATTTAATGTTAACAGGTAAAGGGGGAACCAAATATCTCTTACATATGTTCAAGATACTATCGAGCACCTGAACTTATATTTGGTGCGATTGAGTACACCACAGCAATTGATATCTGGTCTGCTGGCTGCGTTCTGGCCGAACTACTATTGGGACAGGTAGATAGCTTCATTTTCTGCGGTTGAATTGCTGTACTTTTGGAAATTCTTTTCTATATGTAACATACAAGTTGTCTCTTTTTGGTGCCAGCCTCTTTTCCCTGGTGAGAGTGGTGTAGACCAGCTTGTGGAAATCATCAAGGTAATTTCACACTGAAATTTCTTGCTCAATGAAAGCTGCCTATTGACTCTGCTTAAAACTACTTGAAGCTAGTATCCGAATTTATAGGGCTGCAGTTTGGGCATTCTAGTGATTCATTATTGTTGGGCCTGCTAAATTCCCTGGGCAAATGATGATCAATGATAAGGTTTTTGCCATGTAACATGCAACAAATAGTTAGATATTGATCCAAGGAATTTCTTTTCTTTGTCGGCAACTCCAAAATGATCCTAAGTTTGATCATGCTGGATGCCTGTTGTGTCTTTTCTCTTAGGATATTGTTTATTCCTCCTCTTTTGATAATTTATATAATTCCCCTGCAGGTTTTAGGTACTCCAACTAGGGAAGAAATAAAGTGCATGAATCCAAACTACACTGAGTTTAAATTTCCCCAAATTAAAGCTCACCCATGGCACAAGGTACTGTGCACATCACTTGTGGTTTCTACTAGCATATGAGAATAGATTTGCTAAATAGCTTTGTTCTTCAGATATTCCACAAGCGTATGCCCCCAGAAGCTGTAGATCTTGTCTCTAGACTACTGCAGTATTCCCCCAGTCTTCGCAGCACAGCCGTGAGTACAATTTCTCTTACAAGCTGTGTGATTAATTTTCTTTCTTAACAGGCACTGCTCTTGTTTTTTTATCTATACTTCAATCTGTTCTAATTGAACCTTATGTTTGATGCAGTTGGAAGCTTTGATTCATCCTTTCTTTGATGAACTACGTGATCCTAATACCCGACTCCCAAATGGACGCTTTCTTCCTCCATTGTTTAATTTTAAGCCTCACGGTAATGAACTAGTACTTGAATTGAATGTTCTACTGATTTCTTTTTTCCTCCTTTTTACTACATACTTAGTACTTAATGGGATTGCTGCTTGGTTTTTTATTAGAACTGAAGGGCGTGCCTCTGGATATGCTGGTGAAGCTGATCCCTCAGCATGCAAGAAAGCAGTGTGCCTTTCTTGGTTTGTGATTTGGTTCTCCGAAGTTGAAGCCTGCTCCTCGCAGGTTGCAGCTTTGCATAAATATTTGATCTGCTGTAGAGATGTAGCTAGTGGCCTGTATCAAGTGAAAATATGGAAAAGCTGTGCTGTTCATTTCGTAGCCCTAAGTTCATTTGTTCCGTTTTTTTATTCTTTTAGCATTTATATGCTTACCTTTCTTTGCTTGTAGTAGAACGAAGAAGGATCTGCTTAATATTCACACGAGAATTTAATGGATATGCTGACCAAATTGTGATGTCGGTTGGAAACAGCGTCTTCCCCACCCCCCGCCGCCCCGGCCAACGAATTTATTGGATTAATATTATGATGAAGCCAGATGTTCCCGTGAGTGCTGTGATAGGCGCCAGGATGCGTTTCAAACTTTTTTATGTTGATTAGTCATGCGCTTTTTTTATTCATTTAGAAAGAGATAACGGGTACTAACATTAGAAAGGTGTATGTTATAAAATTTTGTCACGAATGAATAGAATTTGTTTTCCAAGATATGAAATGAAAGAAACATGATTACATAATCTTCGATCTTATAGCAGCAAGTAGAAGCAGTGCCGCGACATAAATTACTGTATAATAATAACAATAATACTATCTTTATCCTTGTATGAATGAAACTTTATATCAGTAATTCATGCCGTGGCACTACTTCAACTTGGTGTTATATGAGGTGGTAAACGGAGCTAAGCCTCCCAAGTTGTCTAATTAGCCAGCTGATGCGTTTTTCCTTCACGCGAAGGAATAGATTGAGGGTTGTGAGTTGCAGCTGCGGCCGACCTATGAGAGTGAGATGGGGGACTTGAGATCACATGATTGTTATTATTATTATTATTTATATTGGGTGCGCGCCAACTGGCTACAGTAGTTTTGAAACATCATCACTTAGGATAAGCTACTAAAGGGAAGTTGAAGTTGACGACTTGGCTTCTCACTTGCTCATGATCCATGGACACTTCTCTGCTTACATTTTTAGAAAATTATGATAGGTAATTATTGAACAAACATATATAGGTAATTAAATCTTAATTATTATTTATTACTATAAACGCACAATGCAGTATAATACTTCTAGAAAATCAACACAAACCAGATAATACGGAATCCAAATTCAATTTCACTACCATTTAAAGATATTGTAATTGATTTTATATAGAGCATGGTTTTAAGGTATTCACATCTAAGTACTATGAGATTAATTAATAATTACAAAGAGCGTTTCCCAATTAAAATAATCCATTGTCACCAAGTATGTTGTTATACGTACGAATACCATCCATTGAGAGATGGAGCTGCACAAATTAGACCTCAGTTATTTGATTCCAGTCCCATTAAAATCCCCGAAATGTCCCTAAAATGAATAGATTTGGAATGAGATGTAAGAGATGTAACAGTATCTCTAGACTAATAATACAATCAGCAGCAAAGGTTTGAACTTTTTTCATCCTGCTTCAGCAATCTATGGTTCCTTTGAAGCATGTTTCAGTCATTCCATTTGCTGAGTTGTTAAGAAATATAAAACACAAAATGGAGAATCCAGTTGCACGCACTCTTGACTATAATAATAATAATAAAATAAAAATGCAATAGACTGCTGCATCAAATTCAAGTCATAATTTCCAGAATCCTGAAGAAATGGGCTCTGAACCCCGAAAACGAATTTCTATTAAGCTCAAGAGTCCAGAATAACCGTTTACGTAGTTTAATCTTATGAGCAGGGCAAAAGCCAGAGACCATTGGTTCTCAAAGGAAGAAGCAACGGAGGAATGCTGACCGTTAACTTTGGTCGGTGACAAAAATAAATAAAAGTGCTTCTACAACTGCAATGTGTCTGAAGAGGCTCCTAAGTGGATTGGCCACGGAACCGAAAGTGAACATAAAACTTTCAGACCACGCCATTACTTGTCTCACAATCAAATATTGGAACTCAAAAACTGCATGGAGTTGGTTGCTTTGCTTAGATAATATTTATTTTCTCTTATACAAATGCTTGCTCTCCAACATTATGTATATTTTAATTAAGTCGGCGAAACCATATCCAGAGGTAGCATAGTCCAAAGAGAAATGCTCCTCAACTGTTAAATTTAACACTGGTGATTGAACTGAATTTCAATCATGTAACGACCGAAAAACAAGCAACAATGCTTCGCAATGCAGTCTCTGCTTCGCCCTTTAATTCATTGCATAGAGGCAAATTGGTAGAGTACTTTTTTACCCACCACTTTCTGTAAGTTTTTATCCGGAAGAAGCTACTTCTGCCACCCATTATTGTTGTGAAAGAGATGTGATAACTTGCAATTTTCGACAGTTACCTTGTATCATGTATGAATATGACAATCCCTCATCCCTAGGAGATCTAGTAATTATCGAGTTTATTAGCAAAAAAGAAGAAGGAAAATTTCAACAGAGTTTAATAGTAGTAACCATGTGATGCAAGTTATGTGTAAATGATAAGCTGACCAATTGCCTGGGAACATATGTTTTTGCGATGAACATTGGAAACCAAATTACTATATGCACACGGCTATTGAGCTGGGCTGAACTGTACATTCAGAAATTACCGTATGCATTTTGTTATTTGTTCAGGAATATCAGACTGAATCTATTATCCCTTCAAATGATATGCAGTAGCACTGCAGTTGAAATTGAACTAATTGTAAAATATTAAGCAGTTGAATAACTAGATAGGGGACCGATGAAAGTGAAAGTTATGGGAAGAACATGGGGGACTTATCAACCGCCCACGCATCTGATTTCTTGTTATTCCGTTTACCTTTTTCCAGAAAGGTCATATGCAGACAGACTCCACATTCTCAAAAAAGAACCAATCTCTCTTTCTTATGTGGAATCGGATGGTTCCCGCCACAAAAAGCCCCATTATAATATTAAAATGTACCATGAGTTTTTCAAAAGTTTTTTCCACTATGCTTGTTCTTATTATATAAATAGGGATTCAGCCTTTCTGATTCTGCATGTATTTCCAAAGCCAAACCTAGTTATACTATTTGGCAAGTTGCTCGAGTGCTCACTGAGTTCACTTACACAAATTAGCTTCTTTCAACTCCCCAATACTTAGGGCATATAGACTAAACTACATTCACTCTCAATTTCAGGTCCGTTCCTTCTCATCTCAGAGTCTTTCCGTTTAGTTTCTGACAGGAACTAAGCAAAATTTGCGCCAGAGAAAATTGCCATTTCTGAGAAAGTGCAAGTCCCCTCTGTTACTAACAAAACGGCTTCAGAGAACATTGAGCTCAAAATGGCTTATTCCAGTAGGGCATCATTACTTATATTTTGCATTTGTTTTCTTGGCTTCTTCCTTTCTGCCCAAGCTAGAAGGCACCCCCATCTAAAACACAAACGCACCCACCAACACAAAACATATGAATTTTCGGAAACTCCTTCTCCGTCTCCTTCACCTCAGCTCACCGATCCATCTAATAACAATAATGCCGATAATTCCGCTAATTCTCCTTCTCCCTCGCCGGAGGCTGATAGTCCGTCGGATGATTGGAATGCCGATAATTCTACAGCTGTTTCTTCCCCATCACCTGAGCCTACTAATCCACCTGGTGGCTACAATGCTACACATGCTCCTCTTCCTCCTCCAACTGAGCCTGCTAACCCACCTAACAAGGGGAATGGCTATGACTCTCCAGGTGCTTCATCTGCTTCCCATGCTCCTACTAACCCCCCTAATGACTATAACTCTCCTGGAGCTCCAACTCAATCCCCTGCACCCGCAACTCCATCCCCTTCGCCCGCTAACTCACCTGATGATGGAAATGTCATAGATGTACGTAAATTTGGTGCCGCTGGAGATGGCATTACAGACGACACTGAAGCATTCAAGACGACATGGGATGCGGCCTGCCAAAAGGATTTCGCAGTCATTCATGTTCCCTATGGTTTCTCCTTCATGATTCAATCTACAATTTTCACAGGTCCTTGTCAAGGCAGCATAGTATTTCAGGTAATTATGTTTGCTCTCGTCCTGTTGTATTATTGTCTAGATTTTTTTTTTTAATTCATAAAAAGGACTGATTGAATTTGGTATTGTGATCACTGAGAAGGTTGATGGCACCATTATGCCTCCTGATGGACCGGAGTCCTGGCTGCAGAAGAACAGTAAGCGTCAATGGCTGGTCTTCTATAGAATCAATGAATTGTCGCTGCAAGGAGGAGGTACAATTGATGGCAGAGGGAAGCAATGGTGGGATCTGCCCTGCAAACCACACAAAGTACGTTGCTAATTTCTCTCATATAATTTCTTTTACTTTTGTTCTTAACATTATTGCTAATCTCCCATACCACTTGCATAGGGGATTAATGGAACAACATCGCCTGGACCATGTGATAGCCCCATTGTAAGTTGGGCTTACTGGTTAATCCAAAGGCATCTTTGTCTTTTTTCTGTTAACTTAAAGCATCGATTTGACTTCTCATCAAATCTCATTATGCAGGCCTTAAGGTTCTTCATGAGCTCTAATTTGACTGTGCAAGGACTTAGAATCAAGGATAGCCCCCAGTTTCACTTCAGATTCGATAACTGCAAGAATGTCCATATCGAGTCTATTCACATAACAGCTCCTGCCCTGAGTCCCAACACCGATGGAATCCACATTGAGAACACGAATGGCGTTGAAATATACAATTCAGTGATCTCCAATGGTTTTATCCCCAAAACTTCTTAAATCTTCAGAATTTCCCAATTTATCTACTGCACTCAGAATCTTACTAAACCTATTTTTCCAAATTCTTTTTGTAGGTGATGATTGTGTATCAATTGGATCAGGCTGTTATGATGTAGACATTAGGAACATTACATGTGGACCTGGACATGGAATCAGGTACATTACTAGTTAATTTTTTTATTCATGGTTCTGTTCATTCTTACAAGTTAATTATGATTCTGAATCTTTTCAGCATTGGAAGTCTGGGGAACCACAATTCACGAGCTTGTGTGTCCAACATCACAGTTAGAGACTCGGTGATTAAAGTGTCTGATAATGGAGTGAGAATCAAGACATGGCAAGGTGGATCCGGAGCCGTATCAGGAGTTACTTTCAGTAACATTCACATGAACAACGTTAGAAACCCAATTATAATTGACCAATACTACTGCCTCACCAAAGAATGCACCAACAAAACATCAGCAGTCTATGTATCAGACGTATCGTACTCAAACATTAAAGGAACCTACGATATTCGTAGCCCACCAATGCATTTTGGCTGCAGTGACACAGTGCCATGCACAAACTTGACACTCTCCGAAGTTGAGCTTCTACCGGCTAAAGGGGATTTAGTTTCGGACCCTTTTTGTTGGAATGCGTATGGAGATTTGCCGACTTTGACGATTCCACCCGTGTCTTGCTTGTTGGAGGGGGTTCCTCGATCACTCTTGGATAATGAAATTGATCGTTGCTGACCCACTAGATTCGTATGTAAAGCTTAGTTCCAAAATATATGTAAATAATTGAAAAATGAAATCGCGAGTGTATTTCTAATTATGTGACGATTGGGGAGTGGTGTGTAATATGTGGCCAAGAAATCACAACCGTTTTTAATTGCATCAAGCATAATATGCAGGTCAAGGAATTTTTTTTTATTTTAAAATTTTCAGGCAGGATCGACGACTATAATCTCCTCGCCGTTGTAATTATAAACAAGCCGAACAAATTGACTATATAATAGTGGATAGAGGTTCTAAGAGACACCCGCACCAAATATGTTCACTTTTTACCACTAGCTTTTGGCTATAAAGTAGATTCTTAGGCAACATTATTGCAATTTATTTGCCAATATACAGAGACCCGTAAAACGGAAAGGTATGGCTATTGCCGACATCTATTTGCCTTTTGATTTTTATCATTAAGTTTTCCTCTTTCTGGTGCAGCATAGTGCAAGCGTATGTATCAGCGTAGACCCAACAATAGAAACTTCATAAATTGCGAGCAGCGGAGCAGCGACATTGTCATGTGCCATGACCATCGCTTTGTGTTTGCGCAAGAGCTTGACCTAGCTAGGATAGCACGTTCCGGCATTCAGCAATGCTAGAGTAGAGTAGTAGACATCATAATTCATATTACTAAGATGCTAATAATATTCCATTTTTGAAACTAGCAGCTTTATTCATTTAAACGACTGAATTGCCCTCTAAAATACATATCATAGTATTTGAGAATGTAACATTAGGAGGCTGAGTTTCTGGTGAATTTTAAAACATGAGAAAGAAATGGTTAATTTGGTTAAACAATAGAGAGGTGTGGAGAGGTGTGGATTACTCTTCCAATTATTAACAGCTTCATTCAAGCAACAATCATGTATATAATCACCATCCGAGATTATAAATATGAATCGCGCACCCCTTGAAAATAAAATATACAAATAATGACAAAACAAGCATTTGCCACCGGTATGCCGTCAAAACAACAGAATGACTATTTCTTATTCTTAATGTGAGATTGATGACGATGACTCTGTGGTCATCTTTTTTACAAAGGGAACTCAAATGGTCGCGTACTTTATCAACCAATTAGATGCATGGCAATTTGAAGTAATCTAATGCAAGCCGCAGTTTTAGTGGTGGACATGGCGGACGGCAAATTATTTGTTTAAGGTATCTTTTTCTTACTAATACAATTCATAAGTTAAGCGGAATATTGCAGCTTTGTATGTGCCATAAAAAAATGATCGAATATGTGTATGGGACATTGCGAAAAAGGCCATATAAACAAATTAATTAATGCAGTGCAAAAGAAAGAGTATGAAAATCCACAACTACTACAACAAAGAGAATACAAAAAACATAATGAATATATATATATATATTGGTTGGGTCCGTGGAAGTGAGTGATTTGAAGAGAATTTGTCAATTCAAGAAGCATCGTCGGTTTCAGAAATGAACAACTTTTTAATAATATTGGAGGCTGAAATGTGGAGGGACAGCCATCTCAATCTGTGTTGCACGCGTAATGGCTACTAAATCATATACAAACAACAATATTGTTATTGTACAGTCAATATACATAGACACACACACACACACACACACACACACACACACACGCCAAATGTCAAGGAGTAGAGTGTATTGTAGACTTACGTGCTCTGGAAAAGTGACGGTCGGTGCACGGGCTTAAATCCAATTGCCATCCACCAAATTCACCTTTTCAATCCCCTTCTCTCTCACTCAAAACGGCACTGGGCAGCGTTAAAGAGAAATTGCCTGATTGTGAGTGGATGCAACTTTTTAACCTAATTTGGGCATTCTCCATTTTATAAATTTCCCTGGTTCAGTTTTATTTCAATTTGACAACTTTATTCGAATTGAACTGATTAACGAAACTGCCGTTTCTTCTGATTTTTCCTGTAGCAACGTAGTTTGAAAATATTTTGGATGGTCCCTTGTATGATCATCTATTCATTTGGGTTCGGCAATATTTTTGTTTTTTTTTTTAATAAGATTATATTGGGAGTTATTGAATAAGAATAAAAATATAATTAATCTTTTTGAATAACTCATGCATTGCATTCAAATCATCTTTTATATGTATTATTTTCTCATGTTTATTTATTACCCAGGTAGAGTTTTTTTTTTAATTTTAAATCTAAATAGATTTGAATTTGACTGAAATCTGAATGAGTCTTAGTACAAGTGTTTGCATGACATATTTTTTTTTCTTTAATATCTAATATAAGTGATATCATAATTTTTTAATAAATAAAAAAATTTTAAACATGGTTATTTAACATTTTATGTCCTTATAAGTCAAAATGAATAAAGGTGTTCATTATATAGTTTACAAAAATAAATTTATTTAATATAAATACTTTTGGGATATATTTACTTCCCATTCAAGCCTTCTCATTCAAATAAAAATTTTTTAAAAAAATTATTTTTTATATTCAAGTGTAGATATTCAAAAATCAGACACGAATTATAAAAAATAAACAAGAATTTTTTTAAAAAAAAGTCTAAAATTAATAAATTTTTAACTTCAAACATTTAATAAAGAAACACTTTTATTTGATTAATTGAGAGCTATTGATGTAAGAGGTAGCTTAACCTTTCTTACCATTTGCTTTTTGGACATACATCTCTCTAATTTCCATAGAACCCCCCCCCCCCAAAAAAAAAGCAAAGAAAAAAAAAGAAAGAAATTTAACTCAGAATCTTTGGGTGATTAATACAGTTTTTCCCCCCTTCGAGGAGAGAAAATAATGTTGATATGATATATAGCAAAATGTAGAGGGTCAGCTCATTATCCAATCCGAATAGAAGCCGACAGCTATGAAGTAGTGTATATATATAACTCATCCCTAATTTTGATGTACTCATATATTTTTTATTCATATATACGCGTGCGTGTGTGTGTAATATATTACCAGAAAAACTTTTTTACCCCGTAGAAAAAAGCTTGAAGGATACAAATGGGAGACAAAGAAAATATATACAAGGAAAATAGTTGAGTGCTCTAGTTTTAGTTGCTGATAATTGGAAATTAAGTAAAAGTTCCGAAACTTGATACTGCTTCTGGTGCCATAGAAATGGAGAGGATGCTGCCGCTGCCATGGGCATGGGAGGCGGCTTAAGTTATCTTAACCCACCCTATAAAGAGAGAAGGAATCTAGCCCACTAACAGCAACAGCATCTCTTTCATCTACCCACTATATCTCAATATCATGCGACGCCGAATTGCCGATGCATGCATGTAATAAATTAATGCATATGTTATAATCTTTTCTTTTGGTCGGCTTTGTGTTTGTGACATTGGATCATGAAATCACACTCACTGACCGTTCTTGTGTAATAATAATATTTAATAATAACAAAAAGAGCACAATTTCATTACCTGGAATTAGGGGAATTTAGGCACCTCTTACCTATCCTACTATTCCCTCCTCTCTTTTTTTTTTTTCTAACTTCTAGCAAAGATAATATATATATATATAAGTTCAGTGGCATATAATGCTCATGGTTAGGAAAAATGAAATGTTCACTGAGTAATATATATATTACATATCGTTTTATCCATCTTTCCCTGATAGTCTTAATCATTTTACCTCTGTCTTACTATAATTAAATACCTCCAAATTTTATCAATAAAAAAATATTAAACTTATTGAGATAATGGGTACATAAATGTATATAATTTATACTTACAAATAGTATATCCATACTTTTTTATTCAACCTTTGCCTTTCTTATAGTATTGATTGCTCTTTTCTTTTTTTTCCTATTATCCTTAACAAATTCCATGTCTGCTTACAAAAGCTACAACAAATTGGTTAACAAACAACAATTACTGTTTATCACACTCGTGTTTTGTGTGATAGGTGTATATTACACCAAAATAGAACTCACAAATGCAATAGGCAACCACAGATGGACACTTTTTTACAAATGAACACATTATATTTTTTACACCAAACAAATGCATACACTAACCTATCACACAAAACTACAACATCAAATGGCCAACTCTAATTCTTACTCATTATCAAATTATTATAAAAAATAAATAAACACAGCTACAACATTTTCTCAAACAATTCATAAAAAGTAGCAGCCTATGATCTTATAATAAGAAAACAGATAGCTCTTTGTACCATTTTTGTCAAACATTATGTCTACATTATATTTATACATTATATTATTAACAAATCATTTTCTCCAAATACAAGTTATATATCTAATAACTTTCATAATTACAAGGCAAAGTTTAAAGATGAGATATCTTGATGAGAGGAGTGACAGTGACAATCTAGAGCAAGAGCAAGAGTAAGACCAAGGTAGAGCATCTGTATGGGTTAAAAACAAAAAAGCAGGGAAATTTTACAACAGTAAGAATATGAGTGAGACTGTGAGTGTGAGTAAGAGCAAGAGGGCGAGTTGGAGTGGGAGTGAGTTAACAACAGTGAGAGATAATTGCTGTCATATTGTGCAAATTTTATTAAACTCATAAGTATACGAATCTATTGTATAATAGATTAATGATGACGATATCGATCCAACGATGAGGTGGATTTTAATTGTGTGTCGAATTAATTTTCTAAGTGGATGGTTAAAATTATGGCGAAATTATCCTAAATTTTAAATTGAAATGGATGGAATAATTAAAAATGACAACTATTATAATAAAGTGATTGGGTATCTGGATCTATATCAACATGCATCGGGGCTCAATATTTCTTATTAATACTAATAAAATCATGAGGGAGAAATCTACTCCTCATGAGTCGCACTCTAATCAATATGGTACTGAGGGCTTATCATGTCAAATAGTAGTAATTGTGTTATTACTATCCGTCGACAAAAAATCAAAATATCCATAGAAATTAGAGGGGAGGAGAAAAGAAATTTATCAATTAAGCTTATAAAACATGTTGAGACTTCACCTTTAATCTAAACTTGAAACAAAATTAGTTATTCATATTTAAACTAGGAGTAAAATGAGAATTTTATTAAATACATAGAAAATACAAGATGGAAAAGGAATTAGAAATAATTAAGCTAAAAAATGAATCAAGGGGTGTCAAATTAGGGGGGAGCCCTTCTTTTATAAATACAATAGTAAATCATGACCATCGGATTAAAATAATTTGAATACATAGGATTACGCTACGTGATAAGTTTTGATTTGTTTGAACATATCATTAAGGCTATTATCCCGTATGAATGATAATTTGTTGGAGCCTAACCCTACAAAAAAAAAAAAATTAAAGTCCAACCCTAAAAAAAGCCCGAATATTTGTAATGAGCCTGACTTGAATCGGGCCATCGTCAGGTCAGGCCGACCCAACCCTGCCATAATTTACTTTTAAATTTTAAATTTATTAATATTTTTTTAATTTTATAACCATATAGTAAATTCATTTATGTTATTTTTAATTTTTACTCTCTTTCTAATTACAATATCATGAATATAAAATAAAAGAAATAATTTTTTAATTTAAATTAATTAATACAAGGTAAAATATATAATATAATTAATAACAAGATAATTCAAAAAATAACCAATTGATAAGAATAATTTTTTGTAATTTAATTCCACAATTACCATTAAAAAAAATCATACAATACGATTAAAATAAAATACACAATTATTTCAACCCTACGCATAATTCAATTATAAAATCCAATATTAAAAACACACAATGCAATTAAATTAAAAATACTCAATGTAATTTCATAACTATTTCAATAATACACAATTCAATAAAACAACCTAATTCAATTCAACTACTCAATATAAAAAAAAATAAATAAAAGTTTATATCTTATACAAATAAAAATTTCATGTCTTTTCTTGTTTTGTTCTTTTTTTTTTTTTTACATAAGGTCGTGTTGGCATTTGACCCGATCCTGACGCGAATTTTGATCAGACCTAAATTTTTTTACTTGAGCTGGATTTGAAACCTGAAAATTCGAGCCAAAACCTGAAAAATTCAGGTCGAGTCAGTCAGGTTGAAAATCGAGTCGGGTCAAATTGTCAAGCCTATTATCCTGTATATATGCATGTATTGTACATATGATTTTCTGATTCACTAATATATTATCACGTCGTTGATCAATAATGCATAAACATTTTAATCTAATAAGATTGTGACACCTTATCAATCAAGTCACGTTATAAGTCAACGCCATATAATCAGTCAATATCACATTATTCCTCTAATTAAATGTTGTCATGTCATTGGTCGGTGCCACGTCATCGTACAGTATATATAAATGGTGTCATGAATAGTATCATAAATAATATCGTATATGTGAACAGTGACATTTATAATTTTATTCTTCTCTTAAGGTTTTCGACTCTTTTGAGTTCATATTTACTGTTCATTTTATCATCTAATGTCTTGTTTATTGTGAAATAACTATAATACCTTTAAAATACATAAAATATTTAATTATGATAAATTATATATAATTAAAATCACAAAAAATTTAAATATATAAAAATAAAAAATTAATAAAATTTAAAGTGTAAAATAATAATTTTCTCTATTATAAATATATATATTTTTTTCATTTAACATGTCACTAAATTAAAAAGGAGAGAGACGAGGGGTTCTTTTTCTGTGTGTGCTTGGGCGGGAGAACGAGAGGAGAAGGAGACGGAGAAAAAAAGAAAGAAAGAGAGAGAGGGAAAACTTGGATGCCGATAACCCTTCTTTCTTTTTCTTTTTTTTTTTTTTTCTCTCGCTTTTACTCTTTTTTTTTTCTTAATTTAAAACTGCAGTTGTTAGAGTCATATAAACTGAATCCAACGGCTGAAATAATCACCTGCACCATACAGGGAATTTTCTTCCCTGCATGCTAGCTGAGCCCGTTTCTGCCTCCCTGGTTCTGGTGGGCCCTGATTCCCATTTCCGTGTAAGTTTCAGTTTTTACATGATGACGTCCGGGAAAATAACTCCTCAAGTTAATTTGCCAAAGCACAATATCATCATGTGGCTAAGTTGACGGTGAATTGATCCAGCTAGTGGGTGGGAAATTTCTCTTGAGGTTGAAGACAAGTACCGTGGACCCATTAATTAACAACAGCTTGTAAAGTAACGCGTGCTTCAAAACGTTTCTTTTTACTTTATTCATGTAATAGTATCCTTTACGAAGTCTTGTGAATGAATGGTTGTTTGGTAAAGAAGTTCGGAGAAGTCTACGGCCAACAAATGTCGGTAGTCGCGCCATCGTACTGGACAATTTTGATCAATTTGTTTTTTTTTTTTTCTATTCTTTTCGTATTATGTATGGTATTAATCCACAATTCTTTGAAATGTCGTGACTGATAAATCTAATTTACTATTATTATTATTATTATTTTGGAAAAAGAAATTGACTAATGGGTTTCTACGTTTCCACCAAGGCTAACAAATTAATAACAAACACGATTTTACAATTACTTATATTTATGTAAATCAAATCCGAAGCACAGAGACAACGCGAGAGACACATGTATTGAAGGGCAAAACTTCTACCGTAAAGCAAAAAGGAGAAGCGATGCATCTAGTCCAATGTCATTGGACGCACGTCATGCTGTAGGTAAAATGACGACACGTTACACTAATACACGACCCCATAAGCATATTTACTTGGTTTGTAATTACTCAAATATCATACTTATTACCATCGTCATTGGTACTATGGTAGCAAGCGACACGAGGATATTTTGGGAAATGAAAAATTGAAAGAAATCAATAACAGTGAAATTGATGGAAGAATAAGGCTGGCGAGCTAGCTTGACGGAGACCAAATACACATATGTTTATCTATTTATATGAATTGAAGAGTTATGAAGGAGAAGCAACGTAGAAGCAACCTCGAAAGCTACATTATTTGTCTGATTGTGTGTACGAGCTCTTAATTAATGACTAGTTTATTTTATGGTCGGTGAACAGCGTCTCTGTGCATCCTATGGTCCAAGGCACAGCAAACACCTTGTTACAGATCATGGACGGCAACACTACATCTGCTAGCAAGAAGAGGAAACGTAATTGCCAGGAACACGATGATGGACATGGAGTAATGATTATTGATCGAGAGGAAGATAACGACGAAGAGAAGATGGAGAAGTTCTTCGCTCTCGTTGAAAATATTCGGGAGGCTCGTAATCATCTGATGAGAGGTTCAAATGCGAAGAAGCAGCTGGAGATCATGGGGACGATCAGATTTAATAAAAGAAAGCTTGATGGTCAAGTTGAAGTTTGGAAGCCCACATTTCGACGTGAAGATTTTTTGGAAGAGACTTTTGATCATCATCAGTCGATAATGACGAAAAATAACCCACCTAAATCTGATCATGTAAGTACCGCCGCTACTTCTTCTTCTCAGACACAAACCAAACGGAAGGCAACTGAAAGAGAAGAGATTGAAGAAGCTGCAGGCTTAGACCTTAGCCTTTCACTTTAATTAGTACTGCTTCTAGGGTGAGACTGAGAACTGAGAATTGAGGGTGAGACCAATACACCATCAAGCTCTCTATGTTGTAATTAGTAATTAAGTATTTTCATCTACTTTGTTCTCTGTTTGTTTTATGAAAATTTAAATTCATTAACTAATTAATCTTGAAATATTTCAAGGGCCGTACTGTAGGATACCGCATGGAATCAATTATTAAAATTAATTAAGTTCCTTTTCTCTTAGTTTTTGTATCCCTTCTTTCACAACAGAGTTTCTAGCTATTTCTTTTTTAGCTACTACTGTTGGCCAAATTCTCACCTAGTACAAAATACGAGGCATTTTTTTCAACTAAAATTTATCACCGGGTAGTGGGTACCAAAAATTGAAGAAAGGTACCAGATGGGTCCTATTCCACTGCTAAAGTGAATTTTTGCAGCTCGATGAGATTTTCTGGAGAAAATGGGATGAAATGGAGGAGGAGTATAAAGTATATGGATAATGATTTAGGGATAAAAATTAGTATAACAATCAATGCAAATTCAATGAGAGACACAAGGGGGGAAAAATATAAGATGTCTTATAGTGGAGCTTTCTTTTGTCTTGTAGTAGTGAATTTTTTTTTTTTTGTCGCATAACGACAGCACTTAAATTTCACTAATGTAAGAAATTTAGCAAGTATTTGCCAAGCTATTAGAACAAACATTCTTGTCATTTATATTGCTCAGTGAAACACACAACGCAAACTAGCTATTTATACATAATCTGAAAAAGACAGCCCTAAAATTGACGGTCAAGTTTTATATTTTGAAAATTCTCTGGCACAGCGGCAGCCATTGATCTTTTTTCTCTATTTCAAAATCATGGGAAAGCTAATTTCTGTATAACTATTTTGCCACCTTTATTCTCATGTGAGCTCATTCTTATCTATACTTTATGTTGATTGTCCTACCGCATGGTCCTGAAATGGGACTCTCTCATTGTATGGTTCTTGGCCTTTATTTGTTGGTGAATTTTGCATGAATTCAATACCTCCTCTCAAACTCTGAGTTCTATGTTGAGCTCTGAGTTTGTTTCTGAAGCAATTGAATTGAGAATAAGCAAGAGGTTGGGTTCATACATCTGCCACCGGATCGTCACTGGGAATGTATATGATTTTAACTTCATTTTTGGCCACTTTGTCTTATTCAAAATACCAGTCAATCTCAATATGTTTTATCTTAGAATGGTACACAAGATTCGCTACTATAATAGTTGTATTGGTGCTATCAATTAATATCCATGGTGTACCTGTAATCTCTATCTCGAATTCACTGAGGAGAAAGCATATCCAAAGTACTTTCAGCACAAGCCAAAGCCACTAATTTATGCTCTGATTCAGCACTAGATCTCGCAACTACACTATGTCTCTTTGAGCTCCAGTTCAATAAATTTTCTCCCAAGTATGCATAATAGCCACAACAGCCCCAATCTACGTAGCATATATTATAAGCTCTAATCCTGGGTCTCTCTTGAAGGTCAGGCCATAATCAATTGTCTCTTTCAGGTGTATTAATATTCTTTTGCACGCCAGCCGGTGAGGATTGAGAGGATTAGCCATAAATTGATTAAGTTTGTTGCTGATTAAGTTCTGTCAGGTCTATTTGGAACGGCATACTGCAAGCTTCCGATGGAACTTCTGCAGAGTGTAGGGTAAGTGAATGCTTTGCGTTATTCTTTAGATAGCTTTTCAGGTGGACTAAGCATAGTATCAACTCATTTGCAGACCATCATTTCCACTTTGATCAACAAGTCAGCAATGTATTTTCTTTAGGACAGGAAAAAAAAATTGTTGAGAGCTCTTGTTAATTTAATTCCAAGAATGAAAAACTTAGATCACCAAAATCTTTTAAGGAAAATTCCAAAGTTCTGAGTGAATGATTTCTAAAGATGTTTCTGTTTAAACTTTATGCTTTTGAAATTTTGTCGCATTGGCAAGCAACCTAGAATGATAAACTTGAAATTTCATAACAATTTAAGATATTACAAACTGAAAATGTTTTCTTGAGTGCCATTATATTAAAATGCAAAAAAAAAAAAAAAAAGCTAGCTAGATAGAACAACCTCATTAATCATCATTTGACATGGTGAAACTATCAGATCATATATTTGTGATTTTAAGTAGTAATAATCTCACCATTTTCAAAAGTAGTATCAAATACTGAGAACTACCATTTAACCCATATATATATATATATGGTCTTACTAGGACCATTCATATAAATGCATGTTATATATATTTCAAATTATTTTCTCTTTTTATTATAATTAATTAATTTAAAAATAAATGTATATTAAAATATAATTTTTCTCCTCCAAAATAATCTCACTTGATAAAATATGATGAACAATCCTATTGAAAAATATAAAATTTCTAAAGTTCTATTTTGAATTTAGGGTTTTGCTAAGTTATAACTATTGTAACTTACAGTCTCTCAAAAATTACTTGAAAAATATTAACAAAACAGTGAGGCTCACGTTATTTTTGAAAAGTTACAAGTTATAGCAACTATAATTTAGTAACTCTCTTGAATCTAATATAAAAATTAAAAGAATGGACCCACCTTCTAAAGAAACCATCAGTTTAAATTAATGGTGTTTTTAAAAACAATTGAATTTTTTTGATAAATATTTTTTTCTCACAAAATACAAATGAAAACTCAAATTAATTCTCACATTTTATATGCACATGCATATCTATGTATGTATATATGTAAATAAATTTTAAAGTGGCAGAACATTCAAAAAAATTTTAAAATCGTATAATTTAAAAATTTTTCTAGATTTTTTCTTTACTTTAACATCTCAAACTAAAAAAACTACTATATATAATAAGAATGATTCATCACCCTAATATTAAATGAGTGTTTCTAAATTATTCAAAATTTGACAGTCCTATAGAAGCTCAACCAAGGATTTGTAAGCACTTTAGATAATTAAATAAGTGATTTAAGCCATCGATTTTATTAAGTAAAATTTAGTTTAGTGATGTCAATTTTCAAAGATTAATAATTTCTCAAAATAGGGGAAAAACAAAAAAAAATAAAGTAACGAGGGGTTGGTGTAACCTGAAACGCAAAGCTTAACTCAGATGGCGTCATCATTTATACGTCATCTATATCGAACATTTTTACATACTCCGAGTGACGTCACGACAGCCGCTGAATACTGCTGACCAACGACACGCATACCCATTGGTTCTAGAGAATCGGTGGGGCTGGGGCCGACGACTAATTCAAAATCTTGCTATATATAAACGGGGGGACAGAATGAAGAGTCGGGTGGCAACGGCCAAGAAGACCGAAAAGACAAACTTGAGTTGGCGCTCTTGACATGGAAAAGGAAAATGAGAAAGCCACGGCAAAGGGAAATGTCTACAACGGCGAAGACGATGATCAAATTCAAATCAGGGAGGAGTCCCCGAAGGAGGAGGAGAAGATGGAGAAGTTTTTCGCTCTGGTTAGAAACTTGGAAGAAGCGAAGAGAAACAACAAGATTAGAAAGTTGGATCATCGTCAGAAATCCACCACCAGTGCCGGTTGGCTTCCGAAATTTGAATGGCAAGATTTCACGCAGGATATTAAATTCATAAAGCCACCTCCCGTCCTTCCCAGTCCTTGCGACAACAACCACAAACGCCAAGAAGACAAACGACGTCGTCATAGTCAGGAAGATGATGACGGCACTAATTTAGACCTCGAGCTTACCCTTTAATGTGATTTTACATTTTTCTTCTTGTTTTAATTTCTTCTTCTTATTTTGGTAATTTCAATGAAAGGCCATCAATCAATTGCGTGCAATCTTTAATTTGCCGTTAATTATATAATTACAAAACGTTACCATCCATATGTATGAGTTGACCATGCTTAATTACAATTAAAATTTGCGTTAGGTGTCTATTTCCCGTCAAGAAAAGAGAAAGGAGTTGGTGGCATGCAAGTGAAGGTCCCGCTGAATGTCTCCTTCCGAAACCAGCAAATTCAAAAGTGATTTTTGGTGTCACAGTGGTACTAACACGCGTAGGACCCCGTGTCCAAGATATTATTTTTATTTTTTAAATTTTAGTGAGCAGTATATGGTATGATTCCAGTGATCCTATCAAAATTCCACTGAGCGAGGTGCGAGTCGGCCCCCTCTTTTATCTTTTCAGACCCCTGTTGTCAGGGTTTGTTCTGTTTCCGAGACGGGATCTGAATCCGAAGTAGAACCATTGGCGCCCCTTGGACCCCCTTTCATAAATAGCATCCCATTAAATAATTAATAATTAAAATAAATTGGAACTTTGTGTTTACACCATTTTTTTTCCTTCCTTAAATACTGTTGATTTCTCCTTCTTCCCTAATAAAATCACACAGTTTCGTCGCACAAGTGTGAAATACAAGAATATGGCCGCCTTCTTTGCACTTTTGTTTATCAAAATTATTCTTAAAAATTTGAAAACTGTTATTTATAATTTCACAAATTAATCCCATGTGATTTTTTTCTTTAGTAATATTATTTTATGAAATTACAATGAGCAATTTTCGTAATGATAAAAATTAGGGTAGTTACAAGAGAATTCTTAATCAGTTAACTGAGAATTAAGTATTGAAGCCAGTAAATTTGCTGGTTTTATTATGAGTTATTAGACGCTCTTGGGTCTTGCAAAACATATGTCAACACTAAAGAGATGATTGTTCTTGTACTTCCAATCGTGATTAAAATGATAAATATAGAGGAGGGGCTTTAAAAGATGTTTTCACCGGTGCGAATAGCTACCGCGCAAGTACAAGCTCTTTTTTTTTTTTTTTTTTTGGGGCTGACATGATGGTGCACCTGGACCACCAATGGGTTCGTTTAGTAACTCAGTGACAATTTTAATCTTGGTTCGGCGGTTTTGCCAAGCCCAAAACTTGGTTCCACACGTGGATCAGCCGGTTGGCTACTAAACACCCCCCTAAAATTCTTATAACACCCGCTTTTGATTCTATCTCCTAAAATACCTTCAGTTTAACTTACAAAAACAAACTCATATATTAAAATAACCATCTATCCACTAAAAAAAAAAAAAAAATTATCCTAATGAACATCTATTTTTAAAATTTTTATTTATAGAATACATATAAATCTTAAATTACTTTCTTATTATTATATAGTTCCTATTTTTCATAACTTTATACTTCTAAATTTTCTCAAAAAATAATTTTTTATTAAATTTAAAAT
This sequence comes from Aegle marmelos, assembly GCA_030449875.1. NCBI lineage: Eukaryota > Viridiplantae > Streptophyta > Magnoliopsida > Sapindales > Rutaceae > Aegle > Aegle marmelos. Next base: position 4,164,372 of record JASUUL010000115.1, read on the forward strand.
ATAAATATAAATATGAAATAGAGTGGGGTATAAAATAGTTGTTAAAATTATAATTTATTTAACAATTTAATTGAATTTTTATTTAAAAATAAGAATTGAATTAAATTATATTTAGTTGTTTAAGTAATTTATTGGTTTTATAAAGAGTTACCAGGGGTATGAAAAAGGCCAACTCGTGACGGGTCAACCCCATCATCGGCTCATCGCGACCATGGACCAATTTCATTTCTTTTATTTTATCTGAGAAGATTATGCCTGTCACTGTTGGGCAAGGAAAGCATAGACAGGAAAGTGGAAATATTTACCACACTTTTGCATTATTTATTTCTTTGATTAGTGGGTTTTGTTGGTTGATTAATTTTATATTACTCACTTAAAGTTTTAGTGTGTGAAGGTAAAGCCAATGACCGCTGGCGGGACAACAAAGTCGCAGGAATCAATCACCCGTGTCAAATCATGAGAAACTTCAGGTAGCTTAGCTCAGTTATATGTACATATATTCTGCAACTTTTGCTTTTACTTTTCCTTAACTTTATTAGCAAAAGCAATGGGTGCTCTTTTTTCTCTGTTTTAAAAGTTTTTGTACGAAACACCTTTATTATCATTTAGAATTTTTTAAGCCCACAAAACAAAAGCAGAGGCTTTAGCATCAGTTTCCAGTGGGAGGCATGCTGTATGTATTAAGAATGATCAGATTGTTTGTTTCTATCGTTTGTCGACACCGAAATGATGCAAGAAAAGGTTAAAGGAAAAAAAATGCTTATGCAATGATACATATATCATATTTATATATTTTTTTATTTGGTTTTCCTGCACTGCCTTTATTTCATAGCTTTACAAAAGTTGTAGCAGCACTCGCAGTCATAGATTCTTTTATTAAAACCGCCCTCCATTTATATGAATGAGATCAAATATGCCTGAATCTGAATCTTAATGGACATAAAATGCTGTCCATCACATCACGGGGACAAGGCGTTTACCCTTGTGCAGTGTTCACAGGTGGTACATTAACATCACAATATTGAAAGGCTGTGGATGTAAAAATAACAACTCTTCTGTATGCATTTTATAATAAAAAAATTGCGGACTTGAAATATGAAAGCCCGACGGCCCTTTAAAGAAGGCTGGTAAGTTACGATTTATCGTAATTTATCTCTCACGATGTACAGTAAAATTATTATTGATTTTACTGTATATCGTGCAAATCGTAACTTAACCTCTCTTCCTTTTTAAATGTGTACTGCAGACGTTTGCAGCAGAGAAACCGTATAATAATGTATTCACAGTAAGGCTTCCACTATATATTAATCTTGAGTAAGCAAGATCTTTGATGTGAACATGGATCTAAATTACTGACTATAACGTGCAAAGCACACTAGGTAATCGTCAACTTATGCGTCCAATCCTCACTTAAAGAATCAAATCTATGTTTTCTTTTTTTATTAGTGATGTCAAGCGTGTTTTCTTTTTGGACAGAATGAAAAGATGATTAAGCCAACGTCTTGGAGATGGTTCACAGAATGTTACACAAAGACAAAGATCCTGAAATTATTGGAAAGAGACCTGGTAAGCAAGCAATGATACACACGAAGAATGACAGCAATAGTACCCATGAAGTGCAAATAATGATAATACCTATGAAGTCAATGCTATGAAACCAACGGCACCGCCTTCACTCACACATTCAAGAATTATGACGAGCAAAATTTCTGGCCGCTGCTTTTTCTTTGGCGACTATGCTAAAAGCCTCATTTTCGGCTTCTATTTTCATAATTGATGTTATGTCATCGACTGAATGGTTGACTCTTCTGTTGGAGGGTAATGAGCGCAATTACAAGACAAATGCGTAAGACAGAATAATGATAGAGTGGATCTAAATCTTGAAAAAGCGATAAATACAGATAAGATATTGGGGCACTCACTTTTTCTAGTGTAATTTTTTTCATACCCCAACATGTAACTTTCGTGTGCACATTTTTTGAACAGTGGCGTTAACATTTGAACATTCCTAGATAAAGCTTCTTTAGCGGTAATCAGGAGCCGAGGTCGGAGCAAATCTTCGGAAAAGGCAAGTTCAAACTTTAATTATCAATAGGAAATTGATTTTAGATCCATTATCAGTTTGTGTTGCAGTCACTGAAAATTTAGGAATTTTGCTTGTTATTGCAGCAATTTTGATTCAGGGAGTTTGATTGATAGCTGAGGCAATTGTTACAAATAAGAAACAAAATGTGAAAATAATTAACAAAAATAAAAATCAAAATAACTGAGTTCAAAATTTATCAAACTTTTAAAAGACTATTTGTTATTTTGTCAGAACGAAAAAGCAATTAGCAAAATGGAGGTTAAATAATTAGGTCACTTCGACTTTATTTCACAAAATATAAAGTTACACTTCCATCCTATACATAAATTTTACAAATTAATTATGCAGGGTCGAATCGATATTTTTATACCTAATTTTTTATATTTCCTTCAGAAATTTCAAAAAATTTCTTGGTCTCTAGGTGTCGCGGCTTCTCTAGTCATAAGCGGCCTTCACTGCTGGTGGTAGTAGGTTGCGTCTTTGTGTCAGTAATCTTTGTTGATGCTATTGCAGGGTTTCTTTAGTGGCATTATCATTTGAAGTGTGAGTGTTGAGTCAAATTTTCAGTGTTCGTTGCAGAATTGTCTTATTGTGCGAGGGTAAGGGAATAGAGGAGAAAGATAGCAAGTTTCCTTTACAAAGGGAATGGAAACTATACACTCGGAAGTACGTATCAACTAGTGTTGTAGTTACAAGACAAGCCACTCAATTCTATTGTTACACACCTGCTTAGCATTAGAGAGATTAATTTTACAGCAACAGGAATCCAAACAAAAGACGCAGCAATGAAAACGGGACAAGCGACAAGCCACTTAAAACTCCTGGAAGGTAGACAGATCACCCCGATCAATTATTTCCAATAATTTTGAGGCTTAGTTTTGAGGACTTCTCCCCAAGTTGGACAATTTTGATTCCCCGGTCTTTGGACTTGGAGGACCTCTAATGCGAGGACTTCTCTCCCCTCTTAACTCACTGAGGCGAGGACTTTGTCGGACTCGTGGACTTTGAATGCTGAGAGGATCATTCGCTGGCGTTGAAGTGGAGCTTGTGATTTTAGGACTGTTCGTGTGCCTAAACTCACCGCGGCTTCTAGTTATGACCTCATCTAAAATCTCTGCATCCCCTGCAGAAGAAGCACCAGCGCCCAGCTGTGTCTCCTGTTTTGAAATAAACATCAAACATTTGATCAATATGGGAAAAAAAAATGAAAAAATATTTGTCCATTAAAAAGGTAATGGTTATTAAGCTGGACAGAGATCATACTGCTGCAAGATTGAATGGCAAAGCTGGAGCCTCTTCATACTCTGCTGCGTCCAAGTCTTGAAGGTGTGCCCCTTTGAAAAACTTGGGCAGAATGTATTGTCTTGCCGGAACTAGCAGCATAATCATCAAAGGAAACATAACCCCGGCAATTGGAACCCAAGTAAGCCCAAAACAGATTAGCAAATAAGTTGTCTGGAAAATGGTAAATATTGCTATTGTTTTGAATGGCACAGTTTCAACAAATGTGGCGTGGTACTCCTCAAGGACTCTGCAAGAGAGAGACGTATATCTTAGACATTTTTAGGCAGAACGGGCAAAATTGAGATCGTTTAATGACGAGAGTTTGATCGTGTTACTTGTATCTTCTGCTTGGTGCCGTAAAGAGCAATAAGATCCTTTCCCAAAATTGGTTGCCGGGTAAACTTTCAATGGCCATGAAGGCAAAGTAGCCCCAAAGGACTGACGTTGGTATCATTTTGAGCAAGGGCATTGCTGCAACACATCCTCCCACCATGATGGCTTGAAGCAAGTTACTGAGACGCTGTTCTTTGACCTCAACTGGCAGAAGATCATCAATTTCTTTCTCAATATCAAATAAAGTCTCGTCTACTGGGGCATTAAGGTTTCCTGTGCATGATGCTGCTTCAATGGTTGATTCTTTTAATTCTTTTAGTCCCTGCACAAGAATTTGAACGTAGATTAGCTTCTAGCACTCTGAGGTTTAGTGATGGATGTTTAAAATCAAAAACATCAGCTTATATTATAATGCCAGCCTTAATTGTAGCAGAGAGGTTACTTGACTATCAAACAACTTGCTATGGTAATTATTCAAATTGAGTAGCCTGCATACTTATGCTTCAGTTACTTATATTTAAAAAAATCATACAATAATGCTAGGCAACTAGGCCAGAAATGTATTTAAATTTAAAGACAATTTCATAAAAGTTAATGAACCATAAAGCATAGCAAGAGTATACTAGAATCATACTTGCGCTGCTGGCTGCTGGTAGATTAAAGGGGTCTGCATTTGCTGATACGCCTCTTGCATATTTCCATACATCTGTCCCAGGCTAGCATTTTTCCTCATACTTTTGCGTGCTGTTGCAACAAGCCGGTTTCTGAGCAACTGCATATGAGTAGTGTGTGATGTTAAGCAAATTGATTTGCACAGTCATTTTGAGAAGAATTATGTAATGACTCAATCATGGAGTGAAGAATACCTGGTGCTTAAGAGTAGCCAGACTCTTTGTATGCATTGGCGATTGTGGAATGACACCATTAGATGGAGGGATTCCAATAAGGCCACATAATAAGGTCTGCCATTAATATGCAATTTAAACATAAGGAGAGTGCATAAATGTGAACGCAGTAAGGGATCAAAAGGAGCTATTGCATACCAAAAATCCCAAAAGGAGCAAATCATAATGGTAAGATGATGGCTTTCTCAAGTTGAATTCTTTCTGCTGAGCAAGTTGGGATGCTACACTATGGTCAAAATAATAGAGTACAGCAATCATGGTTGCTGGAATAAAAGCTCCAATTATGTAGACAATGGGAACGTCCAGCATGTCCTGTCATTTTGAAACATACATGAATCAATATTTGATTATTTTGAGGTGGGGGAAAACAAAAATAATTCTAAATAAAGATCAATTAAAACAGGCCTTAATGACAGTCCAGTTTTCATAAGCGCCCGGGGACCATGGATTCGGACTGAAGAGGCGTCGTGGGATTCCTTTTGGAACATCACCAGATGGTATGTATGAAACCCCAGTCCACACCACAACCATAAATGGCACACCGTAGTCTGCTATGAAGCTTCTTAGCCAACCTGTCAGAACATATTTAATTCATAAAATTAACCCAAAAGAAAAAAAAATTAAAGTGACCAAGGTTGTCAACTCCATAGAAGAGCCTATTTACAGCGAAGACGGGTACTAACCAGTTCCGTAGCGCCATGACCTTGCTTTTCGGCTTTTTAATCCTGTGTATAGAAGGCCGAATGACAGAACCAAAGCAAACATCCCATTTGCAAACCTCCATGAAGGTATAAACTGAACCAATTTTGGGTTTTCTCGTTCTGGAATTCGAAATTCTTCCACGAGACCCTTAATTCAAGTTCAAGTGATAATGAATGAGGTAACCGTGAAAATCAAATTCTAGCTGGTATCATAACTAATATGGAAAAGTACGATTTTAATTAAAATACAGGATGATATATATAAGAACCACTACTCAAAAGTACGATTTTAATTAAAATACATGATGATATATGTATAAGAACCACTGCTCTTACTTTGATAGCTTGCTGCATGAACAGCATTGCAATAAGCAGACCAAACAATTCTCCTGCTACGCGAGTAAATCTGTTGATAATGGAGCAAGCTCCTAAAATTGACAGTATAAGCAGAAGAAATGCCGTCCAAACACATACCCTACAAGATTAAATGATGAAAGAGGTTCAGTTTGTGTCAAGCCAGTACTGAAAAAGAATATGAAATATATGTGCAGTGCGGATCAGCAGGCCAAAAACGTGAAATAACTCACCATCCAGCCCAGGCTAGAAAGAGATTTCGACCCAAATCTGCTCTCTCTTTGGCAAAGTTAAACATAAAGGTGTACATAATGACAGTAGGCTCTGCCACTCCTAATATCAGTAATGGTTGGCCTCCAATGACCGAGTGTACAATCCCACAAAGGGCAGTCGATGCCAACGTTTGAACTGCCGTCAATACGCCCTCTGCATGGGATTTTTCATTCATTTTCTATTTATTTATATGCGGTTCAATGAATTTGATAGAAATGTAAGGTGACAGAACCTATTAAAAATTAAAAAATTATTATTTTCTAAATACCGTACCAGTATCTCTCTCAAGTTGTTCACCAAATGAAATGACCGGAATCGCGGAAGCAAAGAATATGTATGTGGTGGGAGCCAAAATCCTGAAAACGATAAGTCTCACTCATTGAAAAACTCATCAATTAACACAAAATTAAATGAAGCTAAAAGTTGAGGTGAATGCATGCATATACGGGATACCTGAAGCCTGCTTTGAAGCCACTGGTCCAATCTTGCTTGTAACACATTAATCTTCCTCGAAGATCATTTTTAATCCCGCGGAAAGGTACGAATGTTTCTTCCATTGTTTTGTAACTATGCAAAATTCAATACACTACGTTCTTGGGTCGCCAGTGACTCAGTGGTTTTTAATAATAAGCAAAGGGCAGCGCAGAAAAATGGCCCCCTCACGGATGGGCTTTTGCAGATTGGAAAAAGAATGCCATTGAAAGGTCTGACAAATAAACTAAATTAAAATCTTATAATTACATAAGTCGGGTGTTCGGAAACTTAAAGAAGAAGTTCAGAAAATAACGATCAACACCCTAATGGTTGCTTATTATATAAAATATAAGTCAACGCAGGTGGTGAGTGCGGAAGAAACACGAGAACTAATGCCAGACCCTAGTGATGAAATTACAGGTGAGCTTGGCGTATGGATTCAAAGTGTTCAATGAATGCACCAAACTACATGAGCTATTACACTGGAAAGACTGGGAGTGACCGGCGTTGATTACGACTATATAAGAGAGAATAAACTTGATGATCTGGTTAACACTAAGCTAGCAGCTATGCTTGGAAGTGTTTGTTGGTTCAATTAATGTTGGCAGAGAATGAGGAGAGCAAGTACCCAATTTATACAAGCTTCTTGAAAAGAAATGGAAGGATACGATTGGTGCAGGTTGCCACGAAGTGTGAATTATTACTCAACTAGCACCGTCTCTGCTTGGCAACGCAAATCCTCTACGTCCTTGATGTTTCCCCTACTTCTACTTATGCTCATAATTATCTGGGGCCCATGATTAGGGTCCGTTACAATAGTTGTAGCCACTTAATGGTGGGTCCTGTGGTTTTTATTAATTTGTTCACGTCCATTGAATGGATTTCGACCCTTCAGTTGATCCATGATAATGCTATAATTTCTAACTACGTACATTATATTTACCACTACTCACATTGATGCATCATAATTTAGTTCATTGCACATGAGTTCCATCTTTCGTTGACTTTTAATTTTGTATACGTATATGTAATTCCAGCCCATTCCTTAATTTGGGTGTTGACCCACCCTTTTCTAATTATCTTTTTTCATTTTTCTTTTCTTTTAAGAATTTTCCTATTGGGTTTTAAATTACTTTGTATAGTTCGTGATATAGGAGAGTGGTTTTGGGATGTATAAAATACAGTAATTGTAAGAGCTACCTTTTATCATTAACAGGATTTGTATGAACATTGAGCTTGCAGATCGAATTAAACAAATTGAAGATTAGTATGGGAACTTTCAAACCACCCTTGCGTGAGCCATAATAAAACTAGTTGACTTGATTCTTGAACCCTATTGGTTCTTTTGCATTAGACTTTCTGCTGTAGCAAATGCAATAATGCAAGCTGAAAAAAAAAATGCTATTATTCAATTGTTTCCCATGTGCTACAGCTCATAACACATTGGTAAGTTAAGCTAAGTCCGGTTCCTTTTATTATTTGTTATTATTATAAAAACAGAATATAGTATGTATATGTATAGACACACACATATCATTCTCAGGTTCAAGTACCTTCAGTTTCTTGAATGTAAATTTGAGATTTCATAACGTTGGAAAGGATTTTTACAATATTATAAATTATTGAAAAATTAGTTATAACGTCGTAAAACTCAAATCTGCATTTTAAAAAATATCGACACCAATGCTAATGGACTGTATACATCAAAATTATGTTATTGTCAACAGTAAAATGTTTCATTGGAAATACAATTGATTCTTATTTATATACATACGAATCAAACAAACAACTTACTTTAATTTCTATTTCTCATTCTTATTCAATCTATTCTAATTTTAACACAACCCAATTCATGCCCATTCTAATTTTGAAGAAGTAAATGCACCATATTTACTTGTATCATTTGGCCATTATTTTTCATTAAAATATATAAGTTATGTTTGAGATAAGAATAATGCTACACATATATAATTGAGAAATATCATTTTTATTCCAAGTGAAATAGCATGTGATTGGTCATTTTTTGATCGGTGGTGTAATGTTATCATATTAAACAATAAAAATAACAATTATTAACACTTAATAAATGACGAGTTTTAATTTTATTATTGACATGGCACTTATAAACAAACTAACTATGTAATAAGTATGGTAGTGTTAATTAAATAAACTCTTAACGCGTCCAAACTAGTTTCTAAAAGAGTATAGCATAACAACAAAGTACCTTAATCGTTTGAAACTATAAACTAAGAGCTTATTATTAGGTTGACAAACAAACACCTTGATTTGCTTGAAGTGGGAGCAAAGAGAGAAAAGAATCTTGCTTTAAATCTCTAATACTGGCTGTAACTCTTTACCTTTGTCCCAGTGAGAGAAAAGAATCTTGTTTTTTTTTTAAAAAAAATGTTAAATATTTCAAAACCCACTTCGAGGCACGACGTTGAGGCATTACATCTCTACCATTTTTTGAGGTTGATACTTCAAATGGACTCCTATCTATCCGAATCAAGCGAAATGATCGGAATACCCATTATTATTATTATTGTTGTTAAGTAATAAACTCTTGCGATCGATCAAAATGATATATCTTGATGTTAATACTGACAAATTATCATCTAATAAAAAATCTTTATTTTATTTTATTAAAATAAGAAATAATTATAAAACAATAAATATACATTTGTTTTGTAATGCATTAGAATGCATGATTTTATTGTCTTTAAGAGAATTCTTTACTGTTAGAACATTTCTCAAAATTGACATTTTAATACTTGATGATCTATTTGATATAACTGAAAAAAAATTACATTATTATTTTGACGAGATATAAAAAAAGTAGGGATCTACATGATAATTCCCCATTTCAGATATGATACATGTAATGTCAATTTTATTAAATTATTTAATACGTGGGCTGTTTGAAATTATATGTAGGACACAGGACACGGGATAAAATTATGTTGCTCTTATGGTAACTTACTTTAGTTTCATCTGTTATAGCTTAAGGTAGCATTTAGTTTTTAAATTGAAGTGGGGATTTGGGATTAGGAGTGTAGAGTGAGAGTGAAAGTAGATTTTTTACTTACACTAGAACAAGAGTATAAAATTGAAATTAAAATCTAATTTTATGTTTATATGATTTTAGATTGGGAGTAAATAATTTTAAGTTATTATTTTATCCTTATTTAAAGAATTATAGTTTTTAATTATAAAATTAATTAAAAATATATTTAAAAATTAAAATATTATATTCTTAATTATGTTAATTTTAAATCTAATTATGTAAATAAAAAATTATTAATAAGAACAACACAAATGAAACATTATTACTAATAATATAGTATAAAATTAATATTTTCTTAAAATAAAATATTTATTATTATTAATCACCAATATTAAATAATTATAATATTATTATTTTTAAATAAATATAATAATGTTAATATTATAAATAATATTATTGTTTATAAAATAATATAATACTATGGTTAAAATAAATATGATATTATTTATTTTTATTTTAATAAATATTATTTATTTAGTAAATATGTTTAATAAACATAATTTATAAAATAAAATAATAATATTATTTATAAATATATTTATTAAACATATTTACTAAATACTGTGTTTAATTAAATATTAAATATTAAACATATTTAATAAAATAAAAGTATTAATATTTAATAAAATATTATTTTATTAAATATAATATTTAATATAATTTATTTTTTTATTTTATTAAGGATAAATATAGAAAAAAGATGATTAGATTCTTACTCCCATCTCCCCCCACAAGAGTGAAAATCCTATTTTCCACTCCAAAAAATAATGAGTTTCATAAAGTGTGATTCTTACTCTCCCTTTAAATTTTAAAAATAAATATTAGAGTGGGAGAAATTCACACTCCTCACTTCCACTCTTAAAAGTAAACACAACATAATTATATTGTAGTCCACTTATTTGCTGAAAATTAAAAAAATATATAGGTTTCAAAATTTTATCATATACATCCTATTTATCAGTATTATTATTTTTGCTCGTTAAGTTGGAGTAACTAATCTTTTTGAAAAGAAACTATGGTGTGTGTATAGTTATTAAAATAAACAGTTACATTTATGTCACATATTTATATTATTAATAAATTAATATGTTTTATTACATGCTTAAAATATTTACTATAGACTAAATAGATCTAATATAACCAAGAAAATATTGTTGACACGTGTTATTTTTTCATGTATTTTAGATTTTTGTTGTGACATTAAATTAACTTGAACTTATTTATTAAGATTGTGGAACCTTTGGATTTTTCGCCTTTTCAGCAAACAACCGGGACAACAAAGTAATAAACCAAAGAACCCATGCATCATGCATGCCATTGAAATTTCTTGTGGGGCAGATCAATTGGTTTAACTCACAAATGGACAAAATAGGAGTACCTTGCACCAGGTGTAAGGTAGCCGGACCCCCTGGTACAAAACTATGTTAATTATACAGAATCATTCATAATTTGATCTATCCATAGTCGTAATCATTCATTCCACCGTTTACATTAATTCCCATTAGTGTGTGTGCGCGTGCATATATATATATATATATATATATATAGACAAAAGAATCCGAAAGAAAACCACGGAGAATATAAGAGAATGCCATTTTACGCTTTTAAATAATTAATCAGCTTAAAGCGTTTGGCATTGGCAAAGAGAGCACTTTCAAACGCAAAGGCATCTCTACCAACACCTCTTTAATAGTGTTCATGCATATTCGTTCAATGCTTTGAAGCTTTGGTTGGTGAAGTGGGGTAGCTTATACTATAATTTAGCTATAATTGATATGTAATATATATTTCTTTTTCTTTTTCTTTTTTTTTTGTTTGATCGGAAAACAAGAAATGATTGACGAGGTTCATCAACTTTATGATTATAAACTAGAGAAAGCGAAGTCCGAATGTGCCTTTCCGATGGTTCTTATATTGTTAAAAAAATGATCTCTATGTTTTCAAAAAGTTATTCAGAAGATTTGTGTTGTTTATTTATTTCTGCAAAAGTCAATCTCATCATAATTGTTAATTTTTCAACAGCTACATATGAGAATTTTTATCTTGTATTAAAGAAAAAGGTACTAAATTTCTTTTAAAAAGTTAAATATAACAGGCACCGAAGTAACAATATTATAAAAGGTATATTTTTTGGATGATTTTTAAAATACAGAGAATAATTAAATAAATAATTAGCTCATAGTATAGTTTAAAGACTGATGGAGCATTAACCCTTACAATGTAAAGTGCGTAGCGTCTTATTTGTTCTCTTTTATTCCGCTGATGTTAGAATGTTATCTTTTTGCTCATCAATTTAAATTGATTTCTTCAGTGGTAGAGATACGAAGTTTGGGATTCAGATTAATGAGTCCAAAATCGAGATCGAAGAGGTCGCTTTTCGATTAACCAGGTTCCCAAGAGATGCTCTACACAGAAAGTAGCAGAACAAATATGGTGGCATGCATCGAAGGCGTATGTAAAGAAACCATAAGTTCAATGATAATTATACGTAAAAGCAAACGATCCCATTTTGCTTGTCAATGACATTACTTTTTCTGCCGATTGAATTATTAGATTCATTTTATTTGTGTGTAATCACATCTTGATGACAAACGACACCCACGATCAAAAGTGCTTTCTTTATTGTACTTTTCCGAGTAAAATATTTTTCCTTTTTTTGTCCTTCACAAATATTAATGACCGGATAAAATTGATCCATAGTTTATGTTCTTTGAAAATAAATCGGAAGGCCAGTAATTAAATGGCTCTCTCTCTTTTATTTCTTTATTTTTTCTCTTGCTACTTTTTATTGTAGTTATAATTATACTGTTGAAGTTGCGTTAAAATGATTTTGTCTACCACAGGGCTTTATCCCTGGCTCATGAGTGACAATTGAGGGATTGTGAGGCAAAGACAAAAGCATCTGTCGAGAAAGTTTGATCCGTCATTCTCTTGAATCTCACCATTGACCAAGTGGTAGGTCCTTTAATCCATCATGGGTTCCATGCCTTTCATGGATCTCTCCCTTCCACCAACACAATTTTGGCAGCAATATCAATAAGTTCCTGCGTGCATTCTAGGCATGCCACGGAGCTAAGGGACCGACATCTACTATTTCCACAAGTCAATTCATTGAGAGTTTTTGTCATCATATACACCTAGCATGACCGATTTATCAAAGATATATATGATCTCACATCTGTTAAAAACTTGCCCTTAGTATACATAAATTTCGGAGCGAAATCTCAACTCAAAAAGTTCGTTTTAAATTAGATCTATGAGTCTCTAAATCGTACCAACCTCGTACTTATGCACCACTAGGTCCAATACAAATTATCTTTACTTATAAAAAACTGGATTCACATGTTACTGAGGTTAAATGGACCTTCGGCTTCTTCACGATGGCCAGCAAATCATCAGAAATGGGTTTGTTGCAATTAGCAGCGTTACCTATATTGTGCACTTACAATTGATTTTCAGACTTTTAACATTCAAAGGGGGCCCCCATTATTTCACTTCCAATTAATTTACATGGCTGGAATTAATACAGCTCGATCATGATGAACTCTAGTCCCCAAAATTTGCAATGCTTTATGTTAGAGGTGCAGAATAAAATACCATGTAATGAACTCCATTTGTGATAATATATGCCAGGCAATGAGCCGCCATATATCGCTTCAAACACTGTAACCAGGCTGGCCGCACGTTGCATTTTACAATTGTAATTATTTAGTGGGGGACTGCCTTTGCCGCTTCAATCCAAATGGATCCGCAAGTCCTATCGTAAATATGTCAAATTGCATTGCACCCATTATCATATTGAGGGGGGCAGCTTATGAAAAAAAAAAAAAACTATAGAACTTTTATAAATAGGTTAAAGAAATTATACTTTAATCTTGATTGAGTATATATATTCACATACACAATTTAAGTAGGCCTTTTCAGAAGACATAAGAGTTAAAAAGAAGAGAGAGAGACGAGAGAAAAATAATTTTAATTTTAGGTTCAGCCTATGTTACAACTCACGTACGTTACGTGTGAGAAGTAATTATACTGTGAATCCAACCGCTGCCTTTCACGCATAACGTCGCGAGCTGTAAACTAACGAAGTCCCAAATTTTATCTTTTAATTTAATATATAATTCATATCTTTTTTATTTTTTCCTTTCCTCTCCTGTATTTTACTTTAATTTTTTTCAAACCAGCCATACCGTTAGAGTCTACTTTGATTGCTAATTTGGTTTCAGCAAATAAAAAAGAAGACATACTTTTGGTCAGCTGTAGCTTTGGTTGATTTGGGCTCAAATAAAACAAATTTATGTGATCACCAAGCATTCAATAATTGAAAAAGAAAAAGAAGAGAAAAAAGAGTTGTCGTATTTGAATAGGGATCCCCTAAGTTACGTTCACCGTAGCTTACAGCTCTTTTGTCTTTTCTAACTTTTTTATTGTCCAATATCGTTCCGCCCCTTCAACTCTATACTATTTATAATTTATTAATAAATATTATGAAAACTTCTGTCATACAATTTTTTGAGACCATTACACTTTATTTTATTTTACTAAAACCCCTAAAGTATCAAAGTTGTCCCTTTAATTTTTAAATTTTTAAATATCCTCCATTTAATTAAAAATATAATAATTAATAAATAAATTATAATTATAATTATAATAATTCTTTTATTAGAATTAGAATTATTATTTTATTATAATTATAAGTATAATTAAATGAAGAGTATTATAATTAAAAATATCTTCAATTAATTAAAAATAATTAAAAATTCTTTTATTATAATTATAATTTTTAAATAAATTATTATGATTATTATTACCAACAAGAATAAAATATATTGTAATTAATTAACCTATTGACAATAATTAATAATAATTTTTTAAATAAATTAATAATAATAATAATAATAATAATAATAATAATAATAATAATAATAATAATAATAGTGATGCAAACACACCCAACACATGTTTTCTCTATAAAAAATTAATTAATATCTCTCTCTAATGCCTCCACTAAGCATAATCACATGCCTCTGATTGAAGCAATATAAAAGTAATTCTTAAATTATCCTTTTTTGTTATCTCAAGTAACATCGTGTTAGTTATTTGATGGATTAAAAAAGTATAAAATAATTTTCTTAAATATTTTTATTTGTAGCATCATTTAGATTAATTAATTATAATATTTTTTATTCTTAATAATAATGATAATAATTTATTAAAAATTATAATTATACTTATAATTATAATAAAAGAATTTTTATAATTATAATTATAATCTATTTAATAATAACTTTATTTTTAATTAAATGAAGGGTATTTTTAATTGTAATACCTTCGTTTAATTATAATTATAATTTATTTAATAATTATTATATTTTTAATTAAATAAAAAATATTTTAAAAATTTAAAAATTAAAACAGATAATTTTGATATTTTAAGAATTTTAATGAAATAAAATGGAGTGTAAGAGTTTTAAAACAAATTTATAATAGAAAAGTTTCGTAATATTTATTAACAAAATATAAATAATATATAGTTTAAGGGACTCAACGATATTTGATAGTAAAAACGTAAGAAACGACAAAGTAACTGTAAGTTACACTTAACCTAACTTAGGGGAATCCGATGAATAGAATTAGTGTAAACATACAGTGCACGATAATAAGTAGCAGCCAAAATAATGCACTACGTACTGCACGGTTGTGTTGTTTTTGTATGTCGTTGCCGTGTCAGCCTTCTATCAAATATCATTATTTTTAAAAAGAAAATTTACATAAACAAAGCATTACTCGAAGGCCCAAAAAGACGAACTCCTGTGGAGATGAAGTAATTAATATGCCTATCTAATTGTATTAATACGCTTTATCTTTGATTCCTAGCATCAAAGGTAAATAAACCGTGCGCTCTTTTAAGGATTTTATTAAGTTACAGATATTATAACTTAACAACCCTCATCTTTTAAATATACAACATATGTAACTTTATCTTTTTGAATTCCAAGAAAATATCAAAGAAAATTATGAGAAAAATGCTCTGTAAAAATTGAACGTTATCATTGATTCAGCAGACTTAAAAATGCTGTACAATCTATGCTATGTTTATACTAATCACGCTAGCGAACTATAATCCAAAGCTACTTTTATACATTTGTCTACTCCAATGGAAAATATCTCTAACTAAATATGGAACTGGAGGAAATTATTGCGAGAAAGAGAAGGGGACTCAATTTTAATGTACAATATGACAGGTTAGAAGGAACAATACGGAGTATTGGGCTTAAGAGCAAGATTAGAAAGTATTCGTTTGGACGAAATACAGACAGGTTAAATACAACGAAAGAGAATATCAGGCTTAAGACTTCAAAATGTCTATTAAAAAATAAAAAAAAATCAATTTTAGTGTACGGTATGACAGGTTAGGGAAAGCAAAACAGAGCATTGAGCTTAAGCGCAAGATTAAGAAACATCCGTCTGGATGAAATTATTGAACATGTTAAGAAACAGAGTATTGAGCTTAAGAGTATTACTTAAGAACGATAAGTGAAATAGTTGGTCACGAAGCTGGGGATGACTCGGTTGGAAGAGCGTCCGACTGAAGATCTGAAGGTGGCGTTTGGAATCCACTCTTACCGCAAACAAATATGTTCTCATACCGTACACTAAAATTGATTAAGAAACATCCATCTGGATGAAAAATAGAAGAGTATTGAACATGTTATAGATAGAACTAAAAGATCATAATAAATTTTAATGTACAATATGAGAACATATTTGTTTGCGGTGAGAGTGGATCCCAAACGCCGCCTTCAGATCTTCAGTCTGACGCTCTTCCAACTGAGTCATCCCCAGCTTCGTGACCAACTATTTCACTTATCGTTCTTAAAAAAAGAAGCACAGCCATAACAAACAATAATAATAAAAAAGGAATCCAACCTCCTCTTATAGTTAAAGAAAACAATCACACAATGCATACCTTTTGACCCTTTCCACCTAATCTTTTAGCAAACGTATTGGCATGAGTAAACAGATTGAATCACAGGTTTGAATAGTGTGACTCCCAGAAGTTCCATCTTACACCGAGTGGAGTTCGGCTTTTATCATTTCCTCCCAGTTATTATTATTATTATTATTATTTTTGGTCTATCACACAATGAACTAACCACGCATGTTCCTACCATCCCAAGACATAATTCAAGGTAACTGTGAGGAGCAATTTGAGATACTGTAATCGGGGTTACCTGTTATGGTAAAAATATGAAATTAAAAAGCTCGTTAAGTCATCAAAAGAACCATTTGGATTGCGTTATAATAGCAATGTACAAACTAGATCAACTTAATTTATTTCTGGTGACACTTTCTCCTCATGGTAAAGGATCATATAAAATACACATCCAGATTAACTCAGGAGACTACAGCTAAATTGACCATCTGATAGAGACAATTTGTCTGCCTTTGTAACCGCATCTAATGGAAGAGGCGCAAAACTTCTAGATGGACCATAGAAATGAGGGAAGCTGTTCAAACCATCCACGAGTTCATATACTAATCCATCACCAAGCTGCGACACATTACACATAAAAAAGAAGCTCATATATCAAGTGTTCAAGACAACAATGGTTACCAAGTAATACTATATCAAGATCACATAACTCATAATCAATTCAGCCATAGGAAATGTTAATTGTAATAAACTAAGCCTCGTCTCAATAGCTTTTGAGTTTGAAACAACTTCTAATTTTTCAAATATGATCCATCCTTACCTCCTACTCTTCAATTTTCCATTAGGATAGCCAATCAGCAATTCTATTAGCATAGCCAGGCAGCAATAACTCACACATGGCAATAATTCAGGAAGTAACCATGCAGAAGAAACTTAGAGAGAATGACAAGGTAAAATGTTTTGGTAGCCAAATTATGCAATTCTCATTCCCAGAAGAAAACATTCAATCCTTGCTCCAGCATGCTTGTAGATGGGAAATGTTTTCTTCCATTCTCTAAGTAGCAGTGTCACACCCCGATATACATATACAGTTTCAAACATGATCTCTAGACTTACTTTTGCTTTGAGATTTAAAAACTAAGACACCATGGACAGACAAAATGTTTACATTCTGCTAAAGTTTAATTTATCTATTTGTTCCTTTTTATTCTGTTTGTGGGTTGAATAACTTGCAAGTGTATCCGATTAGCATAGGTCTAGTTGAACTAACACAGAGAGAAATGGAAAATATAAGGTAAAAAACTGAAAGAATAGGCTACATAGAAAGCAGAAGTAAAAAAGAAATCAAAAGTGTGCCCGTCTCTCATCCCCGCATACGAAGATCGCTATTTACATATGCATTAGCGATTACTCCTCTTATCTCAAATCCCATTCATTCCTAGGTTACAAAATAAAGTTGGAAGTGAAGAGTGAAGACACATATTTATTAGAAGAATCCGCTCACCTTTTTAGCATCAATCTGTAGCAGGTACAAATCCTCCTTAGAGTTCAAAAAGAAGTTCTGCAATGTTGATTGCACCTGTATAACAAGAAATCAAAACATGACAGGCATGGCATGAGTTTCAGGCCTCAAAGCATCTTTGGCATCCATCCGAAATACCCAATCAGATAATTAATTCTGAAGCACTCTTATATATTTGTATATGTTTATGTATGGGTGTGGGTGTGGGTGTAGTATATAAAAGAAGAAGCTGGCAGAGAGGGATCCGACCTGGTCGAGCTTGCTGAGATGGAAGCAACGGGAGGATTTATCAAGTTCGCCTCCGAAAGTAGATCCTATTTTTTGCAAGTCTTCCCACTCGCTAGCTGTACTGATCCTGTACACAAACTCTCCACATTCTTCTTTCGCAGTCGCAGCCATTCTTTTATTTCACGCTTCTCTGTCTCGCTACTGGAATTGGGTGATGATGGTGACGACGACGATGCGCAAGCAAATAAGTGGTCTTATAGTTTTATTTATTAATTTGCGAAGCATCTGGCCTCAGAAGTCAAAACCTTGGTTCGGGTAAACTATGGGCTTCTAACTAAATGAGGCCCAGTAGAAAGATGAGGAGCCCAAAGTAAACAACCGAACCCAACAAGGTTCCCACGTGTCAATTAAAAGCGCTTCTTTTTCAGCTTCAGAGACAGTCATACAGAGTCCGAGCGTCGTTGCCTGCGAGGACCGTAATGGCTGCAGTTGCAAACCCAGGCTCGCTTACTCCTCTCAACTTCTCTTCTCATCTCAAAACACTTCCTCTTCTAAATTTCGGCTCCGTGCTGCCAAGTCTGAGGATTTCTCGACCTTCTGGGCTCAAATGCACAAGAAATATATCACGTCTTCCTGTTATCAGAGCCCAGAGCACTCCTGGTAAGAATTAATCACTTTTATGGGTTTCCGAATGTGTGAGGATTGCTGTCTGACTATCAGTATTTGAAATGCTGATGGTATTAAATATGTATTATTTGCTTCTAGATTATATTCCAGATTCTAAGTTTTACAAAGTGGAAGCCATTCTCAGGTATTAAGTTCTAGTTCTTGTCAAGTTGGATCCACTTCTTCTTTTTTGGCTTTTTCCCTTTTTTCCCTCACGGTTTTTGAGTTCAATGTATTCCTTTTTTCATCTGCTAATGTTTTCGGGACGAATTAGGCCCTGGAGAGTTCAGCAGGTCTCTTCGGTAAGAACTGATAAACCTAGATCATTTCTATTCATAGTTACTATCAGAATTACGTTCCAGTGTAAATCTGCATGGAATTTGGTAATGAAGTATGATTAGTTACATCACATTTCTAGTATTGCCCTCTTAGTTTTGCATTTTAACTCCTTATATTATCATATCCAATTGCACCTGGGAAAAATTTTGCAAATTTTGGGTTGCATTTTCACACTCTTAAAAATAGTGAAGGTCATTGGATTTTTTTTTTTTCTTGGAGGAAAGGTTTTTGATTTCCTTTTTAAAAATCAAAATTATCTGTCAACTGACAACTATGATTTTGTAGTATAATATCATAATCAAACTGCGTTGCTGAGAGCTAAGGCACCAGGTTTTTTGTATTCCCCAAGCTCCATTATATTATTTCAAAAATTTTGTGTTCTTCAGCTCCCCTACCTTGGCAGGTTTGATGGTTTGGTCAAAAGCATTGGTTCTTCACTAAAATCCTCAGCATTTCCATCTTCCTCATGTTTTGATTGCTATGAGGATCCTTTGGGGGCTACAATGCCAACGTCACAATTGTCTATTTGTAGTCGTCAAGGCCCTTTTGCCTACCAGAAAAGGGGCATACGGATAATATTATCAGGAATAAATAAAGATGTGATATGCCACTTATTACATGAACCTTATTGTACAGGCTTATCTGCTTATCGATTGATCCATAACTTGTTGCCTCCAGCTTCTAAAAGAGTTTGACATTATTTTTTTTATCATTCTAACATTTTTGCTACTATTTATGAGAGATATAAGGAAGCAACTTCTATGATATTCCTTTATTTCATTAACCAATCAGGCTGGAGTTGTAATTTTTTTCAAAGAAAAATTTGAAGAGATCTGAGGCTGAGCACCTGACTGTATAACTTTCTGTTGATTGATGAATTATTTTAAATTGTATCTATCAAGGACCGGTGACATGCTTTCACCCCAAGATATTAATTATTTTAGCCACATAAGTTGGGTAAATATGTGTAACTTGATCATTGAAACCCTTCAGATTATCATTTCTACCAAACTTTTAAGTCACATTATATTGGCACTATTTTTTTGGTTAGGCTTTGCTGAAAATGGGTATCCGTGGTGTCACGGTTTCTGATGTTCGAGGTTTTGGTGCTCAAGGTGGCTCAACAGAAAGGCATGGTGGTAAGTTATAAATTTTTAGAAGTGTTTCAAGATGGCTAAAGTTCTGTATTTACTCTTAGTCTGATATCATCTGTTTCTTGCGACTCACACCTCTTGTTCCTGACTTTGTTTTTCAATTCACAAGTTTTATTTCTCAGCATTAGTTTTAACATAGTTGACAGTTCCATCAGTGTCCTTGTTATTCTTCATTTGATTATGAGATATAAGCACCTACTTGGACGGATTTTCATCAATCTTTTCTTCCCTCTTTTTTAGTAATGATACTGCTAAAAATTTTTTTAAAAAAAAATTGATGTGGCACAACTACAATTGGTTGGATGAAAAAATACTTGGTCCACGAAATTTATTTATATTATTTTATACTTTAATTCAACCAATCATGTTATACCATATGAGTTTGTATAAAAAATATTTGTATAAGAGTCTGTAGCTGTCATTACTCCTTTTTTTAATTTTTTTTAAAACTAATATTAAGGCCACTTGCAAGGTGAATCTTTAATTTGCTTTTGAATGCCATATAGACTTTAAAGATAATCCACAATTTCTTGTTTACCTTTTCTGTTTCTTGATTGTATTTTTGCTAATTTCTGCGCAGGGTCTGAATTTTCTGAGGATAAATTTGTTGCTAAAGTGAAGATGGAGATTGTGGTGAGCAAAGACCAGGTTTGTATGATACTAGGGTCCAACTGGTTATCTCGGGAAGTTTAACATTGTTAATACCTGGATCTTCAGCATATTACCCAGAAAAAAAGAAAATGTTGGCTATCTATTTGCTGCAAATGATTGCCCATTAAATCTTTTCCAATTTTCATTCAACTGTAATAGGTTGAAGGAGTAATTGATAAAATTATGGAGGAGGCAAGGACTGGAGAAATTGGCGATGGGAAGATTTTTCGTAAGTTCAAACACTTCAAATTCAAAAATTTAATTTTGGAATACTCCGATTCCTTTTTGGTAAATTCTAAAAGCTCGTCGGCGAAATATAGACAACTACAATATCAAACCAGTGAAAATTTTATATCAACATGGTTCATTTGCTGCTTCATCATTCATTGTGGGTTCTATCAAGTGGTGTGCCTGGTTGTTATTTCAATGAATATGAGTTTCTTGTTCAAGCATGAAAACCTGAAGTACTGTGAAATACGTCTTCATACAAAATATGAAGATCTATAAGAAGCCAACAAAAAAAGTTTTGGCAGACTATTCCTGGCCTTCATAGCCAAACTGAAGGCTCTGGAATGGCTATGTTCTTTGCCGGGGGAGGCCTACATGCTGCTGTCTAGCTCTCTATTGCAATATTAAGTTTGTATGTTTTTGCTCTGTGGCTTTAATGGTTTTCACTTGTTAGAGGATTTCCTTGTTTGCTATGTATTTTGTTATTTAAGGGGAAAAATAATATTGATGGGACGATCTCACTGGTAACTATCATGTCAAAAATCTTCTTGGTAGAACCGTCAGTGATATAGTTTTTCATTGTCACACGGGAATTACTCAACCGTGCCGACTACAGAGTTTTATGCCCATTGCTTTTGCATCTTATATAGTGAGTATTATAGAGGTGAAAATGTTTTCCTGTTTGGGAGCAAAATCCTGTTTAAATCTGTTTCTGTAGCATAGCCAAGTTGGATGACCATGACTGTTTCTCTCAGACCTTCTAATCTAGTTCTAATGTTTTTGCAGTGGTACCTATCTCAGACGTCATAAGAGTTCGAACTGGTAATTTACTGTCTTTGTTGCTTTATTACCTTGGATTTGCTTTTGCCATATGAAAGACGATTGCTTCCGGAAATGTACCTAAATAACCCATATAAATTTCCAGGTGAACGAGGTGAGAAAGCTGAAAGGATGGCAGGAGGATGGGCGGACATATCTTCAGCGGTGTGACCTTGTAGTGACTTTTCATATGATTTGAAAGCAAGATTAAGATCAAAACCTCTTCGATTTCAGAAGATTAAGTTACCATTATTCTGTACTGTTTTGTGCTGGATAAAAAATAAGAACAAAGAACTAGCATTGGTCTTCCATCTACAAAGGCGGTTTTCTTTTCTTGAGAGAGAGAGAGAGAGATTTTCTAGCTTTATCAGTAAGTGGCTTTCGGCTTAACAGTCTGTTGTGGCCACAAGAAGTGACAACCCAGAAAAACGCAAAAGGAGTGATGATTAATTATTTTGACTAAATTTTTAAAATGCATTCTTATCGTCCGAGGGGTCTTCATCCGTCGCGCTCTAAGCTATCATTTTCATTATGTGTGCGGAGCGGTCCTATGATATTGTATGTAACATACATCAAGTTTTACTGATACTTAAATTTTTAAGTGTTATTTAATTAAAAAATTTCTTATAATATTGGATGCGATTTTTTGTTTTTTTACTGTTACATTACTTAGCGACGACTCTTTTATATACTCCGATTGCCTGGCTGCTTTGTTTTATGCCGGCATCAACATTTTCAATTCCTCTTTTTAAAAAAAAAATAGAGGAAAATAAGCTTCATTCATTCAAAGAGTTGAACAAGTTCATGACTTGTGAGGGCATGAGTCTACCCATACAAAGTTTTACACTTCCCTAAAGCTAATTTAGCTGGAGAATGAGCATTGGCATTGCAAGATGTCGGTTTATACCGGACTTTCAAAGCATTAAAGCCCTGCATTTGACTCTGCATCTCTGAGACTGACCACTGGATCTCGGTTCTGCTGCTCTTCCTGTCGTTGACAAAATCTACTGCATCTAGAGGATCCGATTCAACAATAATGTTTGCCAATCCTGCACCAATAGCTATGATCAGACCCTAATTTATTGCTTCAGCTTCTGCAAATGTAACATCGCTGTGAAGCTTTGTAATCTTGACAGCAGCAGCTGCAAAATTTTTGTCGGCATCCCTAATTACAACTCTCAGCCCTACTAAATGTCCCTCCACGTTTATGGCAGCATTTACATTGACTTTAAACCAACTTGGGGGCTGGTGGGGCTCCAACATAGCTGAGCGTTCACTTTCTTTCCAGCCTTCAGAGTTGATTCTGAAGCTTGTATCCTTTTGAAGGAATCTATAACTGCATCTGTTTTGGCGGCTGATGTGCGAGGATCTTCTTTCTTCCCCCTGAACAAAGCATGATTTCTTGCAATCCAAATTGCCCAAAACAGAGCGACCACTAACTCAGTATCGGTTTTACCCTTCCTTCTCGCCACCTCATGCACTATGCTGAGTATATCTTGATCAGCAATAGTTCTGAGGTCAGTTGCAAACTGAGTGTTTTTTCCAGATTGTGCGAGCTGATTTACACTCCACCAGTGCATGAACAATAATCACCATAGCGCTTCCACAAATTTGGCAGAGAGGCTGTGGTAGGATTTTCTTTTTCCACAAATTCTCAGCCGTTGCAAGAATATTTTTTGCTGCTCTCCGTATGAAGATTTTGATCTTTTCTGGCAAAGACATAGTCCAAATGATTGAACATTGATTTGCGTTCTGTTCTGAGCACCTCGGGACATCTGGGAAGTTAGTTTTCAAGACCACCTGGAATCTACTCTTAACAAAGTTGCCATGATGCCAAAGAATTTGATCAGCCATTGGTTTACTGGGGAGAGGAATTCTTAAGATCATATCTGCATCTTCTCTCACAAAGTGTTGATTAATCACGCCTTCGTTCCACTGGTTGTCTGCGTTAATCAGCTCTGAAACCATAGCATATCTTGGCAAAGATGGAGGGGAAATTGGTTTAAAGGATGTTGGCCTCGGTATCCTGTTTATGAATTTGGACTTGCTTACCATTCCCAATCCTCCATCTAATCCCTTTATCAATCACTTTTCTCCCCCACAAGATGCTTCTCCAAATAAAAGAAGGCTTAGCTCCTAGTTTTGCATTTAAGAACTGGGTTATTCTTGAACTATCTTGCTTGTAAGAACCCGGCCACCATAGAATCAGGGAACTGTATAATTCTCCAACTTTGCTTAGCTACCAGCGCCTGATAAAAAGTTGCAAAGCCTCCAAAACCGAGCCTTTCCCTCTGCTTGGATTGGCTCAATCTCTCCCATTTCGCCCAATGAATGCCTTTTTTCTCCATATCTCCACCAAAATCTAGCCATTGCTTGTTGGATATCATTACAAATGCTTAACAGGAGTTTGGAGACACTCATAGCAAAGTCTGGAACCGCCCAAGCCCTTCTTTGTCCCCGCACGAGAAGAACTTACGTTGCCAACTAGCAATTTTGCTTGACACTCTCAACTTGATGTCATTAAAATTTCTCTTTTGATTAGGCTTGGTTGATACTTCAGATATTATTGGATCATGGACCTTGTCTTGATTTTAACATAGTGCCAGCTCATGTTGGTATCTGCTGACCGTGTACTAAACCAAAAATATAATTTTCCAATTACAAATAAAATTAATAAGTGTATGTGAATTGAGGTGCAATGAGATGAGTTTATATAATTGAAAAAAAAAATTATTATTATTATTTTTCAGCTAATTTCTTTATGGTACATTAGCTTGTATAAAACTGTTTTATAACTCTTTTATTATTGAAAATTTTTACTGATTTGTTTTCAGAATTGCTTCAAAACATTTGGAAGTAAATAATTTTTTATTTTATTTTTACATAAAAGAATAAATGGTGAGATTTAAAATATTTTATTGTAATAAAAAACTCGACTATGATCAGTCTACATTTAATTTCGCATATGGAATTCTTAATCCCAATCAGGAAAAAGAAAATCTCCTTTCCCAAACAGGCGGATTCAATAATACATGGGCCAGGCCAGGCATATTCATAATAGTGTTGCTAAGTACAAGCAGATTTAAATGAAAAAGAGGGAGCGTGTCATTCATCCACCTGAATTTTTTTCTTAATTTTCAAAAAAAAAATCCTAAAGAGGGTTATATTAATATGGACATTTACAATGTAGACTTTTATTAATTTTTTTATTTAATTATAAAAAATAAATAATTTTTTATTTAATGATTTTTTATTTAATTATAAATAATTAAATAATTTTTTATTTAATTATAAATAATTAAATAATTATTATAAATAATTATAAATAATTTTTTATTTAATTATAAAAAATAATTTTTTATTTAATGATTATAAAAAATAAATAAATTTTGTATCCATTATTAAATTATATCTTAAATAAAAAATTAATACAATTTATAAACTTCGGATGAAAACTTATATAAAATATAAATTTTTAAGGTATTGTTGAATGTTGAGGAAACTTGACAGACGTTAACACAATTTTCGATAATATACAAACTAGAATATTCCTTTGTAAGAAACAAAAATTGTAAAAAGCCGCTTGAAAGCAGTGACGCCGTGAAAACAGTAAAACAAACGTTTGGTTCTATAAATACGCTGCTTTCTAGCCGTGTAAAAATTGAAGGACAGCTCGTATTTTTAGAGAGAGAGAGGGGCAGTAGATCTTCACCAAGGCAAATACCGCTCTCTTCCTCAGGCAAGTCGTTTCGGTCTCTCGTTTAATTGTACGGTCTCTAGATCTTGATCTCCCCATTTTCTGATTTGATATCTCCAGTCTTTATTGATCTCTGTGTCTGATCTGGCGTTGTTGTCCTTGGATCTGCATGTTAATTGTGAGTCTTGTTCGAATTGGAAACGTTTTTGTCCGTGATCTCCTCATTTCTGTGCTTATCTAACTTTGAATTATCGAAATTATGTGTTGATGATTAACATTTAGATGTGTTTTATGCCTTCATTGTATGATCTAACGTAATTGAGGTATTTTTCATTCTTAAATTATTTCTAAAAGATATTTGGTTATTGTTTTCAATTAGATCTAATAGTTGCACTTTTGTTGACCGATTTTTGTGGTGTTATGTAGACATAGTTGGGGCTTCTTTTTGTTTGTTAGATTTTAATGCTATTGTAATCTTGGAGATGTGAGAATATATAGTCTGATCTCCGCATTGGTTGGTGCTTGCAGTTGTGAAAAATGGGGCTGTCTTTCACCAAGCTTTTCAGCAGGCTGTTTGCTAAGAAAGAGATGAGAATTCTCATGGTAGGTCTCGATGCAGCTGGTAAGACTACTATTCTGTACAAGCTTAAGCTCGGAGAGATCGTGACCACCATTCCTACCATTGGTGAGTTCAAATTCATTCAGCTAAAACACTTCTAAGGATTAACTTAACTAGCATCAGAGATAATTTATCCAATTATAATTGTGATGAATTTGTCCCTTGCAATTCAACTGTTGTCATCTGTTGTTTGGTCAGGATTTAACGTAGAAACTGTTGAGTATAAGAACATCAGCTTTACAGTCTGGGATGTTGGGGGTCAAGACAAGGTATGTACGTTTTATTTTAATAGATTCAGCCTGATCTAGCTTTAGGATGTTTTTACCCTGATGATACAGTTGTTTCCTCTCATCGATCACTGGCAAGTTAACTCTTATGGACAAGTCAGCTCTTTTAAATTATAAATGCATTTTTTTAACCATTAGTGTTGCTCTATCAGCATGTGTACGTATAAATGTGTCTTTTGCCTTGTAACAGTGTGTCTCTTGACGGTTAAGGCTAGTTGATCATAGAGTGAAGCATGTTGTTTACCTTTTGTGGTTTTCAAAAGTAAAGCCTTTTTGTGCGTTTGAAGTACTAGCCTAGTTGTGTAAGGGAGCTTCCCTTGGGGTGGGTAGGGTGTTGGGTTCATTTTTTAGTCATGGCAAGAAAGGAGTTGAAAGGTGTAATTCTGTTTCCTATATATTGTTCTAGTTTCTGACATCTATAATTTTGGTCCCCCAGATCCGACCTTTGTGGAGACATTATTTCCAAAACACCCAAGGACTCATCTTTGTGGTTGACAGTAATGATCGTGATCGTGTTGTAGAAGCTAGGGATGAGTTGCACAGAATGTTGAATGAGGTAATGTATTGCCACTAAAAGGGAACAACAGCCATAGTTGCAGAATGTTTGTTTTAGTGGAATTCTCCTTGTTTACTGGAATTTGGTGAGGTGGAATGGTGTCTTGATTGTGATGTTTTGTTGTTGCTTTGACAGGATGAGTTGAGGGATGCTGTGCTGCTGGTGTTTGCTAACAAGCAAGATCTTCCAAATGCAATGAATGCTGCTGAGATAACTGATAAGCTTGGCCTTCACTCTCTTCGCCAGCGCCACTGGTAATATAGATCATCTTCTTTTTCTCTTTCTGTGACCGTGTTCAAGTGTGTATGACTAACCCTGTGTGTATTGAATCTGGCAGGTATATCCAGAGCACATGTGCCACTTCTGGTGAAGGGCTGTACGAGGGACTAGACTGGCTTTCAAACAACATTGCGAACAAGGTACTCTTGCAACACACAGTTAATATTTCTGTTGCAGATTTGAGCAGTTGATTGTGAGATAAATTTTCTGGATTATTTACATTATCTTTTAACTGTATACTTGCAGGCATAGACAAATAAATTTTGAGTTTTGGATTGCTGCAACTACTGAAATAGAGTACAACACATCTCAAGTGTTCTTGCTTTCCTTACTGTAATAGCTTCTTTGCCTGTTTTATTGCGTTTGTTGCTTCTCATGTAAACATTGAGATTTGTTACTCATAGCTTGAGAATAATTTTTGAATGCTTATCTTTCCTCATGGTATCCTCTCGACAGCCTCCTTTTTTCTGATACTTGCAGTTTTTGTTGTGTTCAACATCAAGTACAGGTGATGGGCCTGCATTCATAGTCTTGCCCGACCAATTGCCATTGCTAAACATTTGGTACTGAGGCTAGCAGGTCGAAATTGTTATAAATCTGATATTGTGTAACCATGAAGTGATGCCGTAGAGATTGGTAACTGATGATGTGTGCTCTCGGAATCAACTGCATAAAATTTTCGTAAATTTTAGATGTGGCTATGCGTCATGTGAAGTGGGATCTTAAAAATTGAAATAAATGCCAGTCTGTTTTAAGCTTATAATATGTCCGACTTACCACATTCACACATTCAATCAATTATCTTTGGATTTGGGAGGATTGTGGTCAAGGTGTCTCATATCGAGAGTATGTCCGCAATTGGAGGTTATAAATTCAACCACACTTTATTGGTATTCAAATCCTCCAATTTGACTAATGAAAACAAAAGATTCACCTATTGATGTGCGGATGCGCCTCGATGTTTAGATTAGAAAGATTTGAAATAAGTCAACCTCAGAGATCATGTGCGTATGCGAGGGGAAAAAAAATGCAGAACTGTCTTGCGATAAATGCAGGACTGTCACGTTTTTTAAAGTAATAAGAATATAACAAAAGTGCTAGAGAGGAGAAAGAGGCCGTTAACAAGCATTTGCTCCAGGACAATCAGACGCTTGAGACTGGTTCAACTGATTGACATTCTGACAGAAAGGGCTGCAGTCAGAATCTGGCAGCTTGACAAGGTAGTTTTGCCTGAAATATGAGCACTGTCGAATGCAGTAAATAGGAAAACAAGTAAATAATTTTAACAGATTGAGCAACTTGATCGTGATCATTTCGAAGAGAGACATGTTGCCTCCAATCTGGATATCGTCTATCCTAGAAATAACAAATTTACAATGCTGTGCAATCTTGAGGCCGGGACCTTAAGGCTGGAAGTGAGTCATAGACAGCATTTTCAGGCTTTCAGCCAATCAATTGAGCTTGCTTGGGTGATTACTAAGGAGTAACCTAGTAAAAGAACCAAAATCCGAATGGAAAATGTAACACTAAAAGAATTTCTGGAGGAGAGCAAACTCTGAGCAAAACAGAAGTTACAAGAATACAGTTATGAAACAAAAACCTCTGCTGCAGTACAGTTAGCCTAGAATGCAATACAGGTATGAAACAAAAACCTCTGCTGCAGCCACAGTTAGCCTAGAATGCAAGAGAAGCACAAGTTAATGGAGCCCTGATTCTTTGTATCAAGTGATTGACAGGCCCTCTCTTCACACACCAGTAGTAGTACCACAGTGGTTTCTAAATATTCTGAAAGCCATGATCAATCACAATCTTCTGATTAAGAAGAAAAGGAGTCAGAAGGTGACATCTCTGCTAAATACTCTTCCCTTTTGGAAATCATAGAAGGTCCAAAAAGAGCCATCTTATTTGATAAATTTCGAAGGGCTTCTTGCTTGTTTGCAAGCTCCATAAGAACCTTAATCCTCCGGAAAGAAACTTGGCTTGGCTTATGTCCTTTCTCTATCATCTCCAAGAAACATTTCTCTGCCTCCACCAATTTTCCCCTGTCACAAAGCAAATCAAACAACACATCAGATACCAAAATGTATGACCCAAAACCCTTCTCCACCATGTCATTCCATAACTGCAATGCCATCTCCACCTTTTCCTGCCGCTTGCACAATCTAATTAGAAACATGCAAGATTGTGTATTCGGGAGGCATCCAGTATCCACCATTCTACAATATAAATTCCATGCACTTCTCAAATCGTTCGACCAGTAAAAGACCCTGAAGAACAGATTGTAAGTAGTTGCATTCGGGCTTAAACCCTTTTCCACCATCTCATCCATCAACTGTGATGCATCACGAAGCCTCTTTGCTATGCAGTAATTCCTAATAGCCGCATTATAAGCTGCAGCATCTGGGTAGCAGCCGTACTCCTTCATTTCTTTCAAAATTTCTCTTGCTTTGTCAGGCTGACCAACCAATCCCAACCCCCCAATGATGCTCGTATAAGAGATCACATCAGGAGATATATCTTCATCCCTCATCTTCTCAACAACCTTATATGCCTTCTCTACTTGCCTATCCTTACAATATACATCAATCAAACAATTATACGAAACAATATCAGGCTTCGCTCCCATTTCCCTCATCTCCTCAAGAAAACCCTCAGCCTCATCTACCGACTTCCACCCGGACAAAAGTATGTTAAAAGTCTGCAAATTAGGCCTAAAGTCATATTTTAAACTATGATACACATTCCTAGCATCCGTCATGCTCTTCTCCTGACACAAAGTCCTCAACAAAGCATTAAAACAAGTAACGTCGAATTTCGGAACCAGCTTCTTGAACTTTTTAAACGACTCAACAGTCTGCCTAACTGAACAAACCTTAGCTACTCTAGCTAAAACCACTTGGATAGTTCTGGGCGATATTAAAGACTGGTCTTTTCTCTTTGTATCAGCTAAAACATCCCAAATTATATCAAATCTACGGCCTCTACCCAATATATAAAGCATTGTGTCTAAAGAAAACGCCGTGTGAAAAAACCCTCTTCTATTGTCTATATATCTATAGAAATCAAGCGCTTGCAGAGGATTACCGTGGCTGAACCGGACCCTCTTCAAGACTTTATCGACCAAATCGTTGGAGATATTAACCCCACTTGATTTCAGCGATTGCTTGAGGTGTTTACATGATGTAGAGCTGGTGATTATGCGAAAAATGGTGTCGACATCGTCGTTTTTGGGTGAGATATCGGAACAAAAATATATACGAGAGATCAGTGAAGTTCCATTTTTTGAAAGCAATGAGAGTTTCGAAGCGTACTTCAGTGGAAGAGGCTGATGAATCATAGTTATTTAGATGGATTTGGGAAATTAATAATCCGCAATTTTGATTGATTTAAACGAAACACACAAGGGCAATTTTTTTATCGAGCGCCATGTTCGCCTAATCGCCTGTGGTTATTCGTAGTTTTAATGCGCACCTTCGACGACGTCTCTCATAGGGATGTCCAAAAAGTCCGCCCGGGTCGGATCCGGTCCGGACCCGGATAATTCGGTCCGGATTTTAATCCGGATCGGATAAATTAAAAATCGGACCTGGGTTTAAAAAATTTAAACCCGGACATTTTCGGATCCGGACATAATATAAAAATCCAAGTTTCAAGTGCGAATCCGGGTTATAATTAAAAAAAATTAAAATAAAACAAAAACGTAATAAAATAAATTAATATTAGTATTGAATATTTTAGAATTTTTATATATTATATTAGTAATTGATAAACCTATAATATATTAGATGTTATTTAGATTTATTTATTGATTATTATGTTGTTGAATTTAAATTTTTTTGATATAAATAGAATAAAATAAACCTATAATAATTAAAAAAATTTGTTTCTTAAAAAAATATAGATTAGAAATTATATGAGAAAAATAATAAATTAATAAATTTTATTTTTATTTCTTTAGAGATTTAGATATGTAAAAAAATATTTAATATTTGATTTATATGTTTTTAATAATAAACCGTATGAATTAATAATTTTATTATATTAGTTTTCAAAAAATTTATAAATATTAAAAATTAATATTTTTAGATTAACCCGGCTTAAAAATCTGGATTAAAAAACCCGGGCCGGGAGTGGTGCCGGGCACGATCCGACCCGTACTAAAAAATCTGGGTTTAAAACTGGATCCGGGCTTCATTCCTCCCTCATCCGGGCCTATCCCGAACAACACAAAATCCAGCCCGGATCCGGCTTTTGCCAAGCCTAGTCTCTCCTCTATGAAACTCGCCGTTCTTGCTTTACAAAATATATACAATGCTAAGCACAGTTTAATAATGTTTTAATTTTCAAAATAATTCTATATTAGCCGAGTTGCAAAAATAAATATTGGTAAGGAAATAAGATATTTATATATTTAAAATTTTAAAAAATAATCACCAACACTTCTTCTAAATTTTTAAAAAAGGATATCAAGATTGTCTTTTAATCATTATATTATTTACCTCCATTATTATAAAAAATTAATTTAAATTTTTTTGTAAATACAAATATCATAAAAATAATATAATTTATATAATAAAAATGATATTAAAATATTTTAATATTTTATTTTAATATTTAAATTATTATATTTATTTTAATAATATATTTTTATTTATTAAAGAGATTTTAAATAAATATTTACATTAATATTGCATTTACTTTTCGAATTCAGAAATCAAAATCTGAAATCAGAATAATTGACGGCGTTTACTCTATAAAATTATAGTATAATTAGAATGAAGAGTCCACCACTATTTGAAAATGAAAAATAAGAGATTAATTCCTATGGGAGAGGTGGAAAGTGAAAATCAATCTTTCATTCCTTAAACTTTTCATTTTACCTCCAATAATATTTTGAAATATTTAATATTTTAAAAATATCATCTCTTAAATTAATATACTTTTTTATTATTATAATTAATTAATATACTGTTATAATAATTAGTAGTATGACTATTATAATTAATGCATATATTATTATTTATTAATTTATATAATTATTATTAATTAATATATTAATACATTATTAATATAAAACATATTAATAATTATAGTTTTGAATAAATAATCACAATAATTAATATACTATTAATTTATTAATTAATTAATCAATAGATTATCATAATAATCATTAATATAATTATTATAATTAATTCATATATTATTATTGTTGTTAATAATCACTATGATCATAACAATTATATATTAATTCATATATTGTTATTAATCAATATATTAATACATTATTAACAAAAATATATTAATAATTATAGTTTTTGAATAAATAATCACAATAATTAATATATTTTATTATTGTGATTATTTGATTAATTAATATACTATCATAATAATCATTAATATAATTATTATAATTAATTCATATATTAATATTAATTAATTAATATGATTATTATTAATTAATATGTTAATACATTATCTACAAAAATATACTAATGATTATAGTTTTTGAATAAATAATAACTATAATTAATACATTATTATTATTAATTAATTAATACATTATTAATAATAATATTTAATAATTCTAGTTTTTAATAAATAATCACTATGATTGAAATATAAAATATTAACTATTACAATAATTCATTAAATACTTTTTAGTAATTTATTACAATTTAACTTATTCATATTCTGATTTTAAAATAAAGTAAATATATTAGTGCAATCAAATTTATTCCGATTTCGATTCCTATAATTGAAGTAAACAATTTATTCTTATTTTCATTTCATCTCATTCATATTCTTGCTCATTTTGATTCCAACTTATTCCGATTCTAATTTAGTAAATACAGCATAAATATATTTTATAATTAAAAACATTCTCACATACTAAGATTATTAAAATTATTATTTTACATAATATTCAAAATAATTTAAATTTTTAATATATTTATTTTTATATTATGATTCTATTTATCATAAAATATACTTTAATATAATAAAATATATATAATAGATTATAAAATATTAAAATATTTTTAAATATTAATAAAGATAATTATATTTATGTATGTATGTATGTATGTATAAATATGAAATTATATTAAGTATAAAGACCTGTTTGTATTGTTTTTGAGATATTTAAAAGTAATTTTAGAAAGGTAAAAGTTAATTTTAGTGTTTAGCAATTTTTTTAAGTCTTTTTGCCAAAATTCCCAACCCTATGGTAGATTTTGAAAAATAAAGAAAAAGCAGCTTTTTAAAATCTAATTTTAAAAATTAATTTTATGTTTGATATAACTTCATATATATCCTCTCATATGTTATAAAAAATCTTAAATTATTTTTATTCGATAAGAAAATAAAATCACCAAATTTAAAGAGATTATTATTATTATTATTATTATTATTAGAGAAAAGAATAGTGAGCCCCCTAGTGTTTGGAAAAAGAAATATAAAATTTCTTAACATTTGAAAAAAGGCAAATATCCCTCTTTCTATTTATTTCATCAGTAAATTATTTTTAATCTACAATTATTATTGTGTCCTTATAATTTACAGTTATTAAAGTAGCTATATAATTAAGCATTAATTAATTTTCATACTTTGCCTTGTAATCATTCTACAACTGATCAATACTTTTTTATAATATATAAATATATATATATATATATATATAATTATATTAGAACTTATTTATAGTAGAATACGAATTTCAATCACACACGTAAAATAATAAATAGTAAAACTCATTATAGTTTTGGTCTTCTAATTATAAAAGGGTATTTTATAACTATTTCAATACAATCAAACTCGCAGTGTATATGTATAATCAAAGCCGTCATTATAGCCATTTCCCATCTTCTTGATAAGCCGAGCCGCAAACCCGTTTTAAGACCATTGAAATAATCCAAAAGCCTAGAAGCGACACTATTGCGTCCTTGGTTCCACATGGTCCCCTCCCTTGGTTAGCCCAACCTTCTATTGTTGGATGTGGAAGCGCATGCCACAAACGGCAGTGGTGGCGTGTTGGTGACTGAATTTAATCAGATATGTTTGGTTAATATGTTGATTTATTATGTCCTTTTTTCTAAATTTTAAGGTGCTCATCGTTATTTTTCTTTAAAAAATAAAAAATTAATAAATCAAATATTTATTTAGATAATCAACTATTATGTACACAATAACACACACATATTTATAAATATA
This sequence comes from Aegle marmelos, assembly GCA_030449875.1. NCBI lineage: Eukaryota > Viridiplantae > Streptophyta > Magnoliopsida > Sapindales > Rutaceae > Aegle > Aegle marmelos. The sequence goes on from JASUUL010000115.1 coordinate 4,199,037, forward strand.
TAAATAAATTTTATTTAACATTATATTCATTTTCGTCACTTATATTTTAAAAATGATTTAATAGTACAATTTAATAAATACATATAGCATTTTTAAAATTTACTGCAGAATTACAATTTACTAAATACATATAGCATTTTTAAAAATTATTTATACAACATTATCAACAATAATTATTTTAAAAGATATAATATTACTAAATTAACCCTACAGTTTATTCTCAAAATCAAAATATAAAAAGTTATTACTTTTTTATTTTTCAAAAATTACTACAGAATGCGGCGATTTTCCCAAAAGTGATTTCTAAAAAAAATTATCCTATACAAAATTAACTTTTAATTTTTCAAAATCACTTTTGATTCTCCCAAAAGCAATCCCAAATAAGTCTTATATTATTGAAAAATACTAAATATCAAGAAGAATGTGAGAAAGCTCAGAGAAGTAAGAATGTGCGGATAGAAGGGAGAGAGGAAGCAAAAAGGGCAGCTTGCACTGTTGTTTTTCTCAGCTTTCTCTGGTTCTTCTAATCATCTAGCACCACTCTATATTATTTAGACCAAGAACAACAAGTCAATGTAGAATTAGGGAAATAGAGTTCACCACCTAATTAATAATGCCCCAATAAGTATCTAGGTGTTGTGGCTTTTGATTATAGTTGTGTGGTAAGTAACATTTAAATAATAAATTTGATGAAAATAACAGAAATATTATAAGTCTTATTAGACGTGGCTGGGATAAAATCAAAGTAGTAATGTTATGGATAATTTTTGGTTTCCTCCTTATTTATTATTGCTGTTTTTTTAACACTAAATTATTAACATTCATGACATAAATTGTCATTTGTTTGATTAATGTTTTGTTAAAGAAGAGATATTACGGGGTCGAGTTGAAGTAATAACTCAAAAGTTATAATCTTAAGAAATAATCTCATGTATTTCTTATAAAAATAAACATCCCTCGATTATTAGTAATAATCTGATTTGTTTCGATCATAATTTCAGAATTGTAATCTTGAGAAATAGCCTCATGTAATTAAAAAAAAAAAAAAGATAACAGGTAATACAAGAGTCAATCATATGCTGCATATTCATTTTCCCATAAGTATATCAAGAACAGTATTAATAACTCTCATCATATTATTAGCTATCTTCTGAATGTCAGCTGAAACCGGGGAGTCAGCAATGGGATCGCCCCATTTGTAAACAATTCGACAATCGAAAACAGAATCGCCTCCATCTGAAACCAAATTTTTGGCCTTGGAATAAACCTTTTTGTCGGCAGGGCTGAAGGCCTCATTAAATTTTTTCAATGCAGTTCCGAAATCAGATCGGCACACAGCCAGTCGTCTTTGGCCGACTTCATCAGTGACATTTTTACGAAGATCAGGAAACTCATCAAGAGCGTCCTGTGCCGCTATAATGTTCATTTGAATAGAGAGCATGCCAAGACTGTGCAAATCAAGTGAATCCGAACGAGGGTCCGATCCGAATGATGAAAGGCAATACTCATCGTCATTTGATTGCTTGGACACGCGCTTCACTAATTCAGACGCTGCCTCCGAAACATTCACACATAAAAAACCAACAACAACGATAACAAGCGTGATTGATATTAACTTGCTATCGTCGATAGAAGCCATTTCCTAATTTCTTCTCCACTTTCAATGCATCTATTATATATAAGCCGTCTAAAATATACAGCTTCATCCGAAAACTAAAATTGCTACCCTCCTCTCGTTTATTTTCTCTTTTCTCTGTTTCAGGTATAATATAATACACTGTTTCACTTTGTCAATTGAAATTACCACTTTTGCAAATGGGCAGGAACGGATATGACGTGTGAATTTAAGTAACTATATATAGTAATTAAAATCAGATATTCCTAGCATTTTGGCATAAAAGAGATGATACGAATTGAAAAACGGTTTAGAAATTAAGGAAACTAATTACTTCCTGGTACATGTATTACGATTTATTGATATTTGCTCATGAAAAAAATTAATAAAGACAGAAAAAGAAAACATTCATCATTATATCTGCCGTAATTTAGTGGTGAATGTTAATAAGTATATATTTAACCCCCAAATCACTTGATCCACCTCCACTGCAGCTGTATCGCAAATATGATCATAGGCGAAGGAAACATGATCTTCCCATTCCCACTCAAACAAATTGCTTTACAGGGTCCTGCTGTGATACTAGGATAAAAATCAAGTATGAATAGTCGATCAAATCTAGCCCTTTGATTAAATTAACGGTTTAGATTAAAAATAAAATGAAATACATTTACTAGATAAACAGGTTAGAATATGAAAGTGCCACTTAAATCGAAAACTTTCTTGAAATAATCTCGTTTACTGCTCTATTATTATTATTATTATTATTATTGGCTTCGTCCTCATCGTTGTTGCCATCGTTACCATTATCTGTATTCAACCAAACCAATGAAAATAATAACAATTATAAAGAAAACTTGCACATATTTATATTAATAATGATTTGTTATCTGTTTTAGTCCCATTTTGAATTAGACTAAAAATATTATGAGAACTTGTTGGTTTTTGGGTAGGATTTGGGGCGAAGAATCACTCTAGACCTGCAAAAGAGGGAAGATGGTGTTAGAAGTGACACCGGCAGTGCTCTACCACAGCATTTTGATTCTGATGTAAGTGGAAGTACGAAGAACGCTAGATATCTAAGAAATCTTAAACCAATGTTGAATATGAGCCTTTTGCGTCTAGGGATTTTATTTTTAAAGTTCACATTCACATCACCTTATGTATGAGAATGCCCCTTAAAATATTCTTGTCTCTTTTTTAGTAGGCTAATTGAACCAAAAGAACTGCTGCATCTGTTGGTGCTGGTACTAGCCATATTCAACCATGTCCCCTCTTCACATTTTTTTAACTAGTCGAGTTGGATTTGAGATGATTATTGAGATGGTCCAAGTGGAATCTTCCCAACTTAATTTGTCATAAGTTTTGAAGAGACCTTATCTTAATTACGATGGTCCTTCCAAATGTGATGAATTTAGGGCATTATGGGAAATATTTCTTAAGAGTGGAACTATTAAAAAATTCTTTTGAAACCCCTACTTCAATCATATTTCATTTAATGACAAAAATACCTTTTTTTTTATAAATAAATACTCTTTTCATTTATAAATCTTGCAATTTCTAATAATTTTCTCACTTTTTCAATCTTAAAAATTGTATTCCTCTTTTTCGACTTTCTTTAATATTTAATTTCTAAAGAAAAATATCTAAATTAAAAAGTAAGAAAAACCTTAAAAAATAATAAATATTTTATAAGTAATACAATTTTATCGTACCTATAAACTCTGGGTGTAATAATTAGCTTGAGAATCCTCAAAAACTTATTTGTAGCAAGATAAAATTTTATTTAATTTATTTTCCACTATGTTGTATCCTAATTTTGTTGCTATGTATATTACAAGAATATTATTTTTGCTTAGAGGATTCCTTCTTAAATTTAGATTATTTTAATGATAATAAAAAAATTATATTGTGTAAGCAAAATAAAATTGAAGAGGAAAAGAAAAAATAAATGGGCTTAATCCTATTTATAGTTGTCCTTAAATGTAATTATAATATAATAGGAGTTCTATAAAATTAACGAGGGGTGCCAATGGTCCAACTCATTTTTTTAAATATTGGCTTTAAATCAACTATTGTCTACTTTTTAAGAAGGAATTCTAGAATATATTAAAGGTAACATAATTAACAAATGCATATATGATCTGCGTAGTTAAATTTTATGTAATAAAAATTCTTCAAAATATGCGTACTATAACATTATTTACTTATTTATAATTTTTTTTATTCGCTCCTCTTTCATATTTTATGAAGGGAATTGAGATCCAATCTTAAGCTAATTTTGTGTTCAACTTTTTAAGGATCTTATTACAGTTGTCTATTTGGCTATTAGTGGCTAAGAATTGTTCCATTTTTAATTTTATCTACATTTCTAAAAATGCATCATGTTGAAATAAAATCTTAATTCTAAAACGACCCGCTTATTTGCTTTCAATCTCATCCTGCATAACCAAAACACACTCACCTTCGATCATCATCACCATCATCATCCCAACATTGATTGAAAGTTATTTTAGAAACAGAACAAATTTTATACAGAATAAACTTTTAATGCGAATAAACATGTTGGATAGCTTTATTACTAGATTAAAAATTTATACGATAAAAACCATTACATTTCCCTTTATTATGCGTATTCTACACAATAAGAATGACAAACATGGCATATACATAACATCCCTAGTCAAAGCCAACAACCAGCAACAACGAAGAATACATTACTGATATTTAACAAAGTGCCTAATCTTCTCTTTAGATTTGCTATCTTTGAAAATATATCGGTGGTATTTGAGGCGCCAATTTCTTGGTTCAAAACCATCTCCTCATTAATGCTTCTCTCCGTTAATAATCTTGTTTTTCAACACCTCATGCGGCCTGAATTAAAATAAGTATTAAAATTATGACTCAGTTTTTGTTTTTCTGTGAAGACTTTTTATCAAATATGTAACAGGCATGAAATACATTTTAAAATTATTTTAACATAAATGCATGTTAACCCCCAAAAATTGATCATGAAGTCAACTTTAAAGTTAAAGAAGCATGAAATTGATAAGTAAATTGAAGAATTGAACCAAAAAAATAACGAACAATGGGATTTCGAGATAGCGCCATTGACACTTAATGATCAACAAAAATAACGCAGATGACTATGAAAATTTTGATGAAAAGAAGAATCTAGAAAAGGAAAAATAAAAGAAATTAAATGTTCAATCAATCTATTTGCGGTCCTAAAATTTGTGTTTTGAGTAAAGTTTGCAAATTAAGCGAGTGGGCAAAAGCTTTTTAACGCCCACGCCCAAGCCCCTTAGAGTAGATGTGCAAGGACTGAGAATAGGCCGAGCCACTACCGGCCTAGGCTAAGCTTGAGCTAGATTTGGACTTTTATTTTTTTTATTTTTTAAATTATTATGAATTTGAAAAATGAATTATTAATAATAAATTGTTATAATTAATAATAAATTAAAGAATAAGAATATTTCTAAACAACATAATAAATAAAGAAATTAAAATAAATAAAAATTTAGAGATTTAATTTTTTATTATTAAAATTTTTAATTTAAGTACTCTTTTAATTAATTAACACTTAAAAGAAAATTTAATATTATAATTTTAATTTTTTTAATTCATTATTTGTATATAAATTAAGAATTTAAATTTTATTTTTTATTTTTTTAAATTTAAATTTATTATTCTTATTTATAAGTTCATTTTTTTTAAATAAAAATAAAAGACTTAAGTCTAATAAAAACTTTTTCTTTTAAGTCTTTATTTAATTCGTCATGTGGGAGACTGAGTCCGAAACATGTTAAAATGGGCTGGGCTGGCAAGTAAGAAAATAAATGATAAGTTATAAAGGATATTTTGTTGAGTAAGAAATAATTGGAAAATAAAAAAGAAAAATAATCATAACTATTCCTAATAAAAGTATGCAAGTATAATAAAATCTTTGAACGGTATTTGAAAATTGAGCAAGAAAACTGGAGGACATCTTGGCAACTGTAATTTCAATATAGGTACTATGTCCCACTGCTCGGCCCACACCTCTGACATAATCAATACCTAATTACCTACGTCATAGTAAATGAAACAAATTTTAATTTCTCGTATTAGATCTTTATTATTATTATTATTATTATTATTATTATTATTTAGTTGTTGGAACTGGCTTCCTCAATAAAAAGTTAACTAAAATAAATTGGGCCCTGGGGCCAATGAAATCAATCCTAATGTAAAGACCCGAGAGAATGGCTGATAACTGTAGCTATTAACACCCCATTAAAATCCCAATAACACCCCCTTCAAATGGCATTTCCTAAAAAAACCCTACCATAATTTTAAAAAACTACAAACTAATATATTACAATTAACCATCCTCCCATAAAATTTCAGAGTTAAAATGTATTTCTTTTAATTCTTTATTTGTAAAATATATATAAATCCTAAAATCTTCAATAATTTTTTTTATTGTATAACTTCTATCTTTCAAATCTAAACTCTTATAAATTTCCTTTAAAAAATATATTTTTTCAATTTAATCTAAGGTAGAAAGTACCTATGCCCCTAAGGCTTCAGAAAAAATCTCCAAGTTTTCATAGAGTAGCATCAAGACTCAATTTTAACTACATTAGCCTTTTATAAATAGTAATGGAAAAAATGACTTTAAATATAAATATAATTTAAGTAGTTTAATTTGTTTAGTGGACAAATAATATAAGAATATTTTTATATACAATATTTTTAAATTTTAAATTATTATATTTAATTTTTAAAAAATTTATTTATGATAAAAATTTCAAATAAATATTTAGGTTAAATGGATTTTACAAATAAAATATATCTCATATTTTAATAGTAATAAAATCATTTTATACAATACTAAAAATAATTTAAATATTTATATTTATTTAAATACTATATTTCTGTTTATTATAAAATATTAAAGTCAATTTTTTAGTTAATAGAGCAAAGATGTAATTTTTTTTCTTAAATAATAATTGTCTAAGTATTTGATTGGAATTCTATTAAAATAAAAATGAATTAATTTACTTTTAGTTATATAAGTTATTTTAATGAAAAGGAGATTTATGAGAAATTTTTGAAGCCCACGCCCATGCCCCTTAGAGTAGATGTGCAAGGAGTGAGAATAGGCTGAGCCACTACAGGCCTAGGCTAAGCTAGAGCTAGATTTGGATTTTTATTTTTTTATTTTTTAAATTATTATGAATTTGAAATGAATTATTAATTTTTATATCATATTGATGAACTTACGTTGTATTTTAATTTTAAATTTTATCATTGAATCTAAAATAATCCCTCCCGTCTCACGAAGAGCTGGAAAAGAAAAAATAATAATAAACAACTAAAAAATAATAAACAACTTCCAGGTCACAAAAATTTACAAACAAGATGAATTTATAAACTTGCTCTTAATTTTAAATTTTATCATTGAATCTGAAACATCCGTTTCATGATAGCCGAAAAATTTTTAATCAATTTCCAGGTCAAACAAATTTGTAAACAATTATCGGCTCCGATTAACTTGCAAACATATCCTCCGTGTAACTAGTAATGGTCACACCGATGATTCATGCACAACTGATCTCCACTAACCAGTTTTCTTTCTTATTTCCGAATATTTCTACTTCATGACTGTGTTACTCACAGGTAACAGAAGTAACCGAATTTGGTATTATAAAAAAGTCATTTTCTTTATCGAACAAATTTCCATTTTGTGATCAAGCGATTTTGAGGCTAAAAAGCCACGGGACTAAATTCAGACACTGCCGAGAATAGATGGAAGCGCGGAAGCAAATATTTTGTTTGCGGAAAAATTGAGAAAAATTGATGATTAATGCATTAATTAGCATTGCTCGTTGAGATTACAATTGACGTAATACAGCTTTAATGCACGTATTAACAGCATCCCAAAACTACAGAATTCAGGGCTTCCCCTTAATTCCGTTCCCAATTTCCGCAGCGGGGTACAAGGTCCTTAAGCAGCGGAGGGGGCGGTCACAAACTGAACAGCAGCGGCATCAGAGAGCGCATCAATGAATGGCTGCAAGTTCACAGACCCAGCATCACCATCGGCAGAAGGTTTCTTGTAATCCAATGACTCGTCATTGTAGATGTCCCACCACTTCCTCACCAGCATCTTGATATCCTCTCTCTGCATATTCTCTTCCTCTCCTGTGTACCTCCATGGCTTCGATCCCTGTTCATATATTCGTACATGTATACAATGAATTAGCACCCAAGGCGACAAGACCAATATTAACATAGGGCATCAAAATCAATAAACCAAGTTAAATTTGAAATAAATAATATACACATACCGTCGCACAATAGTGAACAACTTTGACTTTGTCAAGCTCAACATTCTCCGGGTGACGCCATAACATGGCCACCACGAGATTATAAACAAGAGGAATAGGCTTGTAAATGTGCTTGAAATACATGTTCAGAAAGTCCTGCTCCGCGAAAGTGGTAGGGGGTGTAACTTTGACAGTTTCCAGGAGGTCATGATAGGTGGAGATGCTGGGCTCAAACACGAACATACCGGCGTTGAAGTAGAGTGCTGGAGGCTCCCCCATTTCAGCTGGCCACCTCACTTTATCCGGGCACTGCTGGCAGTACCCTATCTTGAACTGCGGAGTTTTGCTCCATGTTTTCTCACAGAAACAGTCCATCACCGCGTAGAAATGCCCGTCCGGCAGATCAAATAAGTGATCAATGTTCTCGAAAACTTGGATGTCTCCGTCCAAGTATATCATCTTACTGTACTCCGCAAACTGCATGCCATGCACCACCAACCAAAATTGGCCAAACCAATCAGTCACAAACGGGTACAAATTAATTTAGTGCCCGCTAAACACAAACAGGGACATATTCGACAAATAAATAAAGTATCTTCTTGAAACATTCGAATCTAATCCAAATACAAGTGTCCGACGCCACATCAGTGTGCAAGATGTCGCTATACCGAAAAAAGGTTCTTACCTCCCATATACGGAGCTTGGAGTAGTTGATGACGTAATAGGCCATGGCATATTGGGTTTGGTTATCGGGTGGGTAAACGGGTTCGATTTCCCTGACAACACAGCCCTGAGACTCCAAGATCTTGCGGTGTTCCTCAGGCACGTCAGGCAAAACGGCAACCACCAATGGGTACGCAGTTTTCACCTTTCTTAAACCTTTGGCCAATCCAACAACGCCTTTTACGTAGTCTCCGTTCCCAGCTAAGAATGTAACGTAAGCTCTCCCCGGTAGGCTCGCGGGTCTTGCGACGAGTCCGGTTTGTTTCACAGCTGTTTGAACCATTTCAGGAGGAGCCATCTTCAGAAATTAAAAGAACTTGGTAGAGAGAAGAAAATCACCAAGAGGAAGAGAAAAAGAGAGAGCTCTTTTCGACGGACTGACCTTCTACTATTTTGGGCTGTTGCTGCAATGGTGATGCGAGTTACCGTGCGACGTTGTTTAAATAGGCATTTCATGGAGCGGAAATGGGGGGTGAAATTGTAGAGAAATTAAAGATTTTACCATTTATTTTTCCTGGGATGTTAGATGCGTGCCCTACACGTGCCCCGTATGATGATCCAACGGTGGATTTGAGTGTCCCTAGAACGTTCCTGAGATGGGCCTACCAAAATAGTTGCAAGGGAAGGGACTAGAAGGGGCCTCAGAACATGGAGATCTCAGAATCTTCGAGGGTGGTAATTGGGGGTGAGTTGGTGTAGTTCACGTGTATTTTGTGGTGCGATTAACTAATTAAGCGATTGATATCATTTTCTCTTTTTTTATTCCAGCGACTTATATTTGGTAACGGGATCTTTTGACTCTTCTATACGATTGATATTGGCTCGTTGTTAGGCGATGTACATTTATGTGTGTGTCATTTAATGCCACCAATTTAGCCGATTATTAAAAATTTACGGCCAGAAATAAACAAACAGCCAATTAAAAGACAAAGAACAACTTCTTTTTGGTTTATTTAGCCAATATGTAAAATCTGAGCCATAATCAACGAAATCCTCAAAATCCTGCTATTTATGTATATTCAAGATAAAATCTTATATAGAATCATAAAAGATACAATAGATCTTTTAATATTTTATTTCTTATAAATCTCATTTTATGTATTTTTGTGTGTGTATCAAATAGAAGATTTTTAATTCAGCATTCTAAAGTGAGGGAACGTTTAGAAAAATTTTAAAATTCTTAGTTTTAAAATGAGAAGGTACTCACTGGAAAATTATTATTATTATTATTATTATTATTATTATTATTATTATTATTATTATTATTATTATTATTATTATTATTTACATGTGTGTGTGTATAAGTGATCATTTTTTATGCAAATAAAACTATAAAGCACTGCCGTAAAACTAAAGCCAAATTTAAGCATAAAAATCGCTTATTTAACATGCTTGAAAAAAGTTTGAAACACTGCAATCATGTTGTGAAAGTGATTTCCTTCACCATCTGAGCATCTCTGATTGTTATATTTACCAATGAGTTCAAATATATCACCCTTCAATTACTATTAATTGCCAAATAGCCACTGATGGACAAATAGAGTGCATAGAGTTTTATACGTTACAAGTCTCGAGTTAGTTCTATAACTTGTTTATAATTTTTGTTTAATTACTTCATTTGCCGCTATTATATTTTACTGTTTCGGTTATGCTGTTGCTATTGATTCATATATCCTGCGACAATCTATTTTCCAGCCCACCGGCAGAACACGACGTTGACTTGAGAGCAAAATCTCTGCCCCAGCGCCCATTCTACACGTAAAAATAGTTTTTACACACGTGTGTGGGACCCACTTCAGGAAAAAGGAAAAAGACAAAACTGTTTTACAATTGTGGTACCACTGTTTTGACTTTTTTTTTTTTACCCCGATTTTCCTTTTTATTTTGTAAGTATTATGATAATTTTATTTTCTTCTCTTTTCCATATTCGGATATTCTACTGATTTTTCTCTCTTTAAATAATTAATCAACCATTAGTCAACAATCCCTTTCAAATGAAGCTATCATTAATTAACCAATTATCTCAATTATTTATCATGTCACAACCAATAACAAATATATTAACTTGAATTAGATATTTAGATGGTAATTGTGAGATATTGGCAATTGAGTAGATTAAAATAACAAATCAAATCTGTCAATTAGAAGTGATAGATGTTAATTGAGTTTGGATTTATGAATAAAATTTAAATTTTATTATTTTTGAGTAACTAATAACTTTAAAATTAAATTATACTATAGTTATTTTTTATTTAAAATTCAGTCCGCACACATTTTAATGTGGCAACAAAAGTATAAGAAAAGAAAAAGATAAAATATGCAGTTTTTATAATTATTTATTTGATATTTTACTTTAATAATATCATGCTAGTTTTTATTTTCAAGTTAATTTATTAATTGAATTTAATATCACTTATTTTACTCGTTAGATTAAAGAAAATAGAGAGTTAGATATTCCCACCCATTTTCTAATTATTAAGTGTTTAATCTAGGTACAAATTTGGAGGAAAAAAAAACCTACGTTTCTGTGTTAAAATTTTAAAACATTTAATTTTTTAGAATTTAAGTAAACAACAGGGTTGCCCCTGAAATTAACAGGAGGAGAACGACTGCAGTATTAGAGGTGGTATCTTCCGGAAGGATTGGGAAAGCGATTTCTCTAACGGTAACTTCCAAGTGGGTGCCATGTTAATATAATCACGACTAACGACTTATATACGGTGGTTTTAAAAAATAAATATATGCATACTATCGTAATACTTGATTTTTATACGATTGGTATAATTTATTTGATGTATTTTAGATTTTCTTTTATTTATACAGCAGAAGAAGACAAAATAGGGGTACCCAGCAACAGTTGCGCGGTAGCTGGACCCAATGAGAATTTTCAAAAATGTTGAGGTACGGTGGGTCCGCACGCGGGAGTTAATGTGCTTCTAAATGGCTCCACAGCATCAACTTTGTGGTTAAGATTCTCCCGCACGTCGGCCACGTCACTGACGGTGAAAGTCCTCCCTCACACTTTCCCGCTAGAAATGTGGGGCCCATTTGCAAGTTACAACGATTCCAAAGTCATCATCATGTTTTAAGTTTTTGCTTCGGGAACGAGATTCAAAGAGAAAATTCCCCTTGCCACTACGTGTTTCCAGAATTTCAAATTCGACCTATTGGTGGTCGGTCAATAAATAAATCAAGAGAAATATTAAGGTATAATCAGATTAATTTATATTATTCTCACTTTACTTACTGTTTATATGAATGAAATAAATTATATTTAATTATAATTTAAGAGCTTTCATTAGATCAATAAGACGCATTCGCCACCTGTTTCAATTCCAGTGGTTAATTATGTGACGAATCACCGGACGGTTGGGTCAAGGTTCGGGCAAATGAAAACAAAAGAGTTACTCACGACATCATAATCATGAATAAATTTAACATAAACCAAGAATCTCTGTTGTCGCATATGGGTTTCAATCAGCGTGGATACATACAAAAGAAGAAACTGAACATACTTTGAAGAAACTGAGCATACTTTGAATTTTGTAGGAATGAACTTTGCTACTGTTGTTCAGTCTCTACAAAAGAAGAAACTGAGCATGCTTTGAATTTTGCGGTGGGTTGAAAGAGAGAGCAAAAGTAAAATAACTTTCTATAATTATTGGTTCTGTAAAATAGTAATTTTGGCTATGCATAATTAAGTAGCGAATTTTTTAATAAGAATGTGGGTTTGAGGGGTAATTTCTTAGGTTTAAATATTCTCACTCTTTTGAATATTAATATTAAAAGAAGTGAATAATTTAAGAGAAAAAAAGACAAAATTTTGTATAATTATTGTTTGTCTTTAATAGGAATTTAGGCTGGGGTAATTGGCTAATAAATTTTTTAATAAGTGCGTTTGAAAAGTAATTTGGTGGGTTTAAATATCTCCTCTTATTCTATATTAAATTTTTTTTCTCAATAATAAAGTGAATTTTGAAATAATATCCAGTCACTTCAAATAATTTATTAGCTAAAAGTACAGCCATTATCTTTCATTAAGGGGGCCAAAAACAATTATCTTGTGCAATTGCAATAAATAGAAGGAGTATGATCTCTCTTGTTTTTAGCTTTCTTAAACTTTTAAAGATTTTTTATTTTCCATCCTTTTTAACTTTAGCATGTGGGTAGGATTTAATTTTTATTTTCCTTTTTAATAAAAATAGACTTTTGTCGGCTCTGTGATCCTAACCTGAGAACCCCCATTATTATTATTATTATTATTATTATTATTATTATTATTATTATTTAGTTGTTGGAACTGGCTTCCTCAATAAAAAGTTAACTAAAATAAATTGGGCCCTGGGGCCAATGAAAGCAATCCTAATGTAAAGACCCGAGAGAATGGCTGATAACTGTAGCTATTAACACCCCACTAAAATCCCAATAACACCCCCTTCAAATTGCATTTCCTAAAAAAATCCTACCATAATTTTAAAAAACTACAAACTAGTATATTACAATTAACCATCCTCCCATCAAATTTCAGAGTTAAAACATATTTCTTTTAATTCTTTATTTGTAAAATATATATAAATCCTAAAATCTTCAATAATTTTTTTTATTGTATAACTTCTATCTTTCAAATCTAAACTCTTATAAATTTCCTTTAAAAAATATATTTTTTCAATTTAATCTAAGGTAGAAAGTACCTATGCCCCTAAGACTTCAGAAAAAATCTCCAAGTTTTCACAGAGCAGCATCAAGACTCAATTTTAACTACATTAGCCTTTTATAAATAGTAATGGAAAAAATGACTTTAAATATAAATATAATTTAAGTAGTTTAATTTGTTTAGTGGACAATTAATATAAGAATATTTTTATATACAATATTTTTAAATTTTAAATTATTATATTTAATTTTTAAAAATTTTATTTATGATAAAAATTTCAAATAAATATTTGGGTTAAATGGATTTTACAAATAAAATATATCTCATATTTTAATAGTAATAAAATCATTTTATACAATACTAAAAATAATTTAAATATTTATATTTATTTAAATACTATATTTCTGTTTATTATAAAATATTAGAGTCAATTTTTTAGTTAATAGAGCAAAGATGTAATTTTTTTCTTAAATAATAATTGTCTAAGTATTTGATTGGAATTCTATTAAAATAAAAATGAATTAATTTACTTTTAGTTATATAAGTTATTTTAATGAAAAAGAGATTTATGAGAAATTTTGAGGGTATCAAAAAGCCTACTCAAGTCTGATTCGTTGTTCAATTCGTTGTTCAAATTATCAACAACGAATATGATATCCCATAAGTTGCATTTGATGTCTACTTATATTCACTTTGCATTAGTTAATGCTAAAACAACCATTTTTTATTTTTTCAGAATTACTACAAATAAGACTTAATTTCAATAATTTTCATGATCAACGTATTTAGCTTTTCACTCAAACATTGAAGCTAAGGTATAAATTTATAGTCTAAAATTTTTACTTACCTCTTAATTTGAATAAATCATTTAAATTTTATTCTTAAAATTACCTTTACACAACTAAGGTGACAAATTCAATCTGAAACAATGCTCAGAGAATAAACTGCAAAGAGAACAAATGACTAACATTCCTTACACTTCAATAGTTCGAAGCTTAATGTATGCTCAGGTCTGTACAAGGCCTAACATTACATATGTAGTAGGGATGTTAGGAAGATACCAGAGTAATCAAGGTTTCGATCACTGGAGAAAAAGAAAGTATTGTGATATTTTCAAGGAACAAAAGACTATATGCTTATGTATAGAAGATCTAATCATTTGGAAGTGATTGAGTATTCATATTCTAATTTCACTGGTTGTTTTGACACTAGAAAGTCAACTTCGGAATATGCCTTCTCACTAGCAGAAGGAGCTATTTCTTGAAGAAGTGCAAAATAGTCACTTATTGCTACTTCAACTACAGAGGCAGAGTTTGTATCTTGTTTTGAAGCGACAACATAGGCTATTTTGTTGAGGAGTTTTATTTCTGAACTAGAGATTGTTGATTTTATTTCTAAACAATTGAAGATTTATTGTGATAATTCTGCTGCAGTATTTTTAGTTAAGAATAACAAAAGTTGAAGTCGAAGCAAGTATATTGACATTAAGTACTTAGCTATTAGGGAACATGTTAAGTTACAAAAGGTGGTTATAAAACACATCAACACCAAATTGATGATTACGGATCTTTTCACGAAAAGATGGCCACCAAGTTTGTATAAAGAACATTTAGTGCATATGGGACTCACTTCAGTTATATGATCATATTAATGTAATTGAGATACCTTTTTTTATTGTAATTTATCCAGTTTACTCAAAAACTTTTCAAAATATGTCATCTCTGATAGTTTGTATACATTTTGTTTGAAGAATGACAATATAGATATTTGAATTCAGTGAGAACCCTAAATGAGCATTTGGAAACTTATTTATAAAGCACATACCACATAAAGTATTCTTTCCAGGAGAAAATTACATTGTAATACATGGAAGACAATACTTTATTTTAAAGGACTTGTCACCATAATTCATGTTTTCAAATTCTGGTTTGAGTATATGGTTAATTATGTTTAAAGAGAGATATATTGAGTATTAGATGACCATGTGGGAGAATGTTAGACACGTCTTCAATGCGTGTATAATGTGGCTATCTAATTTATTTTAATTATTAATTTTCTAATTTAAATTGATATTTATCTTTATTTAGTTTAATTTTAAAAAACGTTGGTTTTGGTTTAAAATTTAAATAAAGATAAAACAACTCTCCCTAATATCTCCCATACATGTTACGGATGGTTTACTAAAATCAAGGGGATAACGGCTCATCCCGTTCTCTTTTATTTAAACATGTCTTCTTGATGGGAAACCACTGACGGTCAAGTTTTTTCTACATAAAATTATTCAGGATCTCTGGTCTAAGAACAGAGCATGTGTATTACATCTGCTCTCAGGAATTAAGTGTTGGACAGACTAGTAAATTTTGAGTAAGAAGCATTGCTTGTTTATTCTTGGCTTTTGCTTGCATTCCAGAACAAAGGTTGTGTACAATTGAATCTGATAACTATGGCAGGAGGTAAGCTTTCTAACTTCCACATGATGTATTTAAAAATATTATAGTGGATGCTTATTGAAAACAAAAGATGGAATCGGTTTTTATTTTTCACCTAATAAAATTAGGTTTGTGTAACTAAAATTAATATTTTAGGTTGAGCAATTACGCATCACAGCAATAATACCGCACAAAATCGCTTTAATATGTCCTATTGCATAACATAATATGTAAATGGTAAAATTGATTTGAAATGTATCATTTCTTTTCCTCTTCTATTATACACTCTCCTCTGTTTATTTGATCTCATATTTATTAGTTTAATTGTGGATTGAAATTTTGTACTAATTTATCCCTTTTAACGACAAAACTTTTAAAAAAATTTGAAGTATTCCCTTAAATTAATCCAGTGACAGAGTCAACACGAAGTCAAAGTCAGTGAACTGGGTTGTGGATGTGGCTGTAGTCAAAATCCGGTCGGTGGTGGGGGGCATCCTAAAAGAAGTGCCATTGAATCAAAGCTACTGGCTTAGCACGCGACACGCCCAAATTCTTTTATTCCCTCCGGATCGGAGCTTTCACACGTTCTCTTACTCCATTAATAATACAAGTATTTCGGGGTCCATTATGGCCCGATTCCGTTGACCCCGTCAGTGAACCTGACGTCATCTTCGTTTCGTCATACAAAGCAATGGGCTGGAGAGCTGGATCCAACTCTCCAACGTTGCTTTTGATAAACCGATTGATTATAACAGGATTGCAACTTGGTTCGCCCTGGCCCTAAATTTTTTTAAAAACTTCATAGGATTCTTTGATTCCATCCACGTTCTCTACCTCGTCCCCGTACAATTTATCTTTTAAATAATTCATTGCAGCCTCTGTTTTTTCCCCTACTTCAGCTCCAGAGAATTCAAATTAGGATGGGAAGCCAAATAACGAGATGAATCGCGCCGCCCACTTTATTAAGTAATGCATGAGGCTTTATAAGGCCTGATTTGAAAAAATTTTGAAGTCTTTGCACGAAATATTTAATATTAGATATAAAAAGACTGATTTGACCCCTCAATACTTGATACATGAGCCGTACATATATGATGAAAATGTAATTTCATACTTTGTGAAGTAAAGTGAAAGTGGCATAGTTGTTTGATTTTTATTTTTTAAATTACTTTTTCAAGTTTCAAAAGTTTGATAAAGCTTAGGCTCAATTCTTTAATTTTTGTTTTGTTATTTACTTATTTTATTTTATTTTATTTTATTTACTTCCAACATTAGCCTCAATTATATATCAATCAAAATTCTCAAGTGAAGATTGCTGCATGTACAAGCAAAATTACCAAATTCCAAAATTTCCAGCAACAACACCACAGCTATAAATGAGATAAGCGTTTAATACCAATCCTGTACTAACACTTGAAGTTTAAACTTTCTCTTTCAACATTTACTCTAGCTCTAACCCTTGATAATATATATATGTATATATATCAGCATTATATGTGTTGGTTCCCAGAATTAAGTAAGTCTTCTCATCTTTGATGTGAGGAGAAATCATCTATAATTAATGGGAAATGGCTAAAGCACTGCACGTTACGCCTCATATAATAAATAGTACCGTAGAACTCACGATACTATTTGTTATTTGAGACATAAGATATTATAAGCGATACCTTAATCAGATCCTAATTAAAAAAGTTATTTAAACTTTATATCACCAATTTTTTTTTTTTTTTTTGGGTGAAAGTAGCATTTTCCATGTTCAATTGAGTTGGACAGCGACAGACGGCCAAATTTGCCACAAGAAAGTGCAATTTTCGAAGATCAAGCAAAAAGTTTGATAACTGTTGACGTCTTATCTCTTTGGTTAATCTTATGCTCTTCTTCGACCCATTTGACCAATTGGTTAGGCATTAACTGTAACCAGAAGCAATGTACCCAGCCCCCTTTGCTAACCAATCTCAATGGATTACCGTCCAATTTTAATGGCCCTATTGAACTGGCTTTTCAGGACAAACAGTATCGATCCCTTTCACTCTCAGCTATCTAGGCACGTACGTGTCGATTTCACACATTCCACTAAACTGCATAATAACCAGACGCGTATCACCATTACCACGGCGATGCTACAGCTCCTGATAGCAATCATCGATGATAGGACTTAGAACTATTATTTGCTGATAATGACACGCTAACTTGATGGGTCAATGATGGAATGTTCTTATCTTTCCCTTGATTGGATTCCCCTCTCATCAGCAAAGTACATAACAAAATTACTTAGGCGAACAAAAACGGACGTGTCCTAGTTTTGATGCCTCCACTAATTTTATGAGGAGAACGACATGTAAAATTTAATTAATGGCGGAAAGTATTGTGCCGTGGAATTGATGCCGGCTCTGACTGGTTCTATTCATCACTTTCTCGCAGGATACAAGACATGCATGCAATAGTTTCTTCACCAATCTTTATGCACGACATCCGAGCCCCTATGATCATGGGATCAAAGAGACGAAAGCCAGAAAAGCTACTAGCTCGATAAACTGGTGACCAATCGGCGGTAGCCCTTTAATTTGCAGGCTTGAAAACCTATATGTCGACATATTGGCTTAGCTTGGGTGCACGATAAGTAATGTGGAACGGGGAGCGAGTTTGGAAAAGTACTCCAAGAGGACCAAGACTCGAATCTTTTGCAAGGAAAAATAAAAGGAACGAATGCAATATACAAATGCGCGCTTGGAATTCTACGTGCGTGTATCTTGTTCAAAGATATGGTCAATAGCCAAAAGGTCTGCCACTCGGAGGATTTCATTCTTTATGAAGCATATCAGAACAACCTTAACGATGCTGTCTCCGTGTCATCAACAAATTAACGATCCCCAAGCAACTAGGATTACAGTATGAGCTCAAAAACTCGAATGACCGCATGTTAAACATACTGAGATTGAAAGTCCGAAGCACATAAAAGATGCAATTTGTGTGTGGTTTGGTAGAATATGGAGCATAATTTATGCCTTAATTAATTATAAAAGTTTATGCAATAGGCACGTTATATAACCAAAATGATTCGAAATTAAAATAATACAAAAGTTTTGTGCGATATTATCTTTAGCTCAACGGTACCATCCATGCTAACATTTTGTGGGGAGAGGAACTATAGACTATAGCCTGTCTCTATTGAGTAGTGTGGCTTGTTCTCATGAGCGTGTAAAGGACTCTTACAAGTCTTTGAACTTCTACTTGAGTGGCTGCTTTAATTGAGTTTGTATTTATTCAGCTCGCTGATTCCAACTAGTCCAGCAAATTTTTATACATCTTAGAGAAAAATTTTAGGTTACATAATAATATTGTTTCATAAATAGTAGAACGAATTTACTCTTTAATCTTTACTATCATACGCTTATACATTCGTGAAATATGTGCAATGCATATAATAAAAGCTCGTTATTCAGCGTGCCAGAATTAAGTACGGCGAATTCGTTACGGGGAACTGCTTTAAGGCAAATCATGTTCATCGACCGATTAAGAAAGAGCAATGCATTGGACAATGACCCGCGCACGAATATATATAATAGCAATGGAATATTATCTTGTAAAGCAATTCTTCAAAGTGAAAAAAGAAAGATGTTGGATAAGGGTGAAAGAAATCAACTAGGAATCAGTGCTTGCTTGTGGGATAATTGGCTTTTCATCCATCGACCATCGAGTCTCCGTTAAAAGGAGTTCAAGAAATACAAATTATGAAGAACAATTCTTTATGAGACTTATTTTTGACTGTCCTGTACAATTTTGTATATGATTATGAAAAAGGCAAATAACTTTGGGCGAAGAAGAAAATTATTAGAATGAGAATCTCTTTTAAGCAGATGCACGAGAATTTAAATCCGAAAAAGGCAGAGGTCTGTAGATAGGCATTATGAGGCTAGACCTAGCCTGTTGAAGCAGTCGATTTGTGTCATGAGATGAGACGTTTGAACCCCACCACTCGGTGACAGTAGCACTTTAGGAATAGATTGATCGATGCATCCAAAGTCACTGGCAGCTGAGAATTTTTCAAAATAACATCCGCACATATTCAACATATAGCGGAATTAATTAACGTTCTCAGAAAACTTCAACTACAGTTTGGTGATAAAACGCATGTTCCGGTCGTTTTAATGATGTCAAAGCTCAAGACGTGTTTGCACTAATATCGGTCGAATTTGAGATTAAATAAAGATTTTTGATAACTTGCCATACGTACAGTTTCACCTAACTAGCTCAAAAGAATTTTAATTTTTTTTTATATTAAATTATCTAATATTTGAATATTATATTAGATCGTTACTAATTTAAATTTGAGATGAATATGACTACTAAAATAATAAAATTTTTTCAATAAATATTTAACATAATTGTATTCTTACATCTCAAACCGAGTAACTTTGATTTATTAATCTGTAATTAATGCTCAAATGTACAATTCCATTTTAAGATTGCCTTTAAAAATCATTTTGGTATACGTTTTAACTAAGTGTGTATTTTATTATTTTTTGCAGTATTGTCTACTAAACAAGCCCTTCAATTTCTTACTTGATTTCCGGAACAAAATTAGTTCCACCCCAACTGTCCACCTTCGATTCCAATTGAACATAAATTTGGATTGGTTTGATTCTTTAGCGACACCAACCCTCCGCACTCATGGTTTAAGTATACGGTACAAATAATTTTTCCAAATTGAATTTCTGATTTTCTTTTTATCGCGAGCGTGTGAAGGGCAGAATATTGCGGCAAAATATTTGCTTCAATTTCGATTTTTCAATTGAACTTTGAACGCAGTTTACACAAGTCTCCATCCAATTTGTTACCTGCTTGACTTCCCCATTCGACCTCTAAAATTCTTAATGTCTCTTCTCTTACCTAACTCCTTTGTAAATGATGGCTGAGATTTTTCACGACTGTATACTAAAATCAATTCTTCAGAAATTTTGTAAAAATCTTTCTCGTTTGAAAGGCTAACTAATGATCTATGAGAAATTGCGAAATAAAAAAGCTAAAAAAACAAATGTGTCATGCCATTCTAGCTTTTTATTAAAGTAGCATGTAAACTTTAATTTTTGTTAAAATGACAATCTTTCATTTATTTCTCAAAAAATACAAAAACTTCAACTTATTCTTGAAATTTGTTGGATTTAACTATAAATTTCGTAAATTATAAAACCATTAACTGAGACCATAAAATTTATTATTAGAGACTATAACCTTTATCCCAACTATTTCTAAAATAATAGGTAAACTTTAATTTTTGCTAAAAGACAGTCTTTTATTTATTCCTCAAAATGTATAAAAATTTCAACTTTCTCCTAAAATTCATTAAATTTTATCATAAATTTAGTAAATTACAAAGTCAAGATCAAAAAAAATTATTATTAGAAGACATATAACCTTTGTCCCCAACTGTTTCTAAAATAAAAGTAATTCAAAACTGGAGAGCGAATGATGAAAGAATGTGAATATGCCTTTAAGGGTTAATTTTTCTTTTCAAATATAAGAATGGAATTTTTTTGGTCATTTTGAAATTCATTAAAACATTTGGGTGTTACTGAAATAAACCTACACAATATAATGAAGTTTTGACTTTTAGTGAGTTAATTGACTGTTAAGGAAATGGGATAAAAATACAATTTTACCCCTTTGTCTGTTAAAATTAACGGATATAAAACAGCATTTTTTTTTGGGGCGGGGGGGAGGGAGGGAGGGAGTAAAAATTAAAATTTTCATATTTTACAGGAATAAATTAAAATTTGTCATTCTAATCAGGGAATAAATTAAATTTCATCCTTAAAAAAATTATGGTATATATTTATTATTAATCATTAATATAAAAATATATGTTGACTACAAAGACCTAGTCGAATGATTTTAAAATAAATTTATTTAATTAATTACTTGAGTTTAAATCACGAGGAGATATAAAGTTAAACATTAATTGAGATTTTATTCATCTCACAGTCTAAAAATAATAAATAAATAAATTTAAAAAATTGACATGCATTTGTTGTGTTACTTGTGCCCGTGAATATTAAGTAAAAAGAGGGAGGGAAAAAAAAAAGAAAATCAACTAGATTTGAGGCTGTAGACTTTAGAGTTAGTGGTCGGCCGTCACATCCAAAATTTGAAACCGGGGTCGCTGTGTCATCGTATTTCACATGGTCTAAAACATTGCGAGACTCATTAAAATATGTTACAAAAAGAAAAAAAATATATCATATAAAAAAGCCAAACTCGTCTGCGGAAATTAGCTTTGTTTAATTTCCACAGGGATGTTGATTTGGTCTTGATACAACTCATGAGGAGTCAACGAGTCAAACACCAAATAGAAAAATCCACAAATTCTCGTTAAAAAATAGGTTGCCGCTAAATTTATGTACGCTACAACTAGAAATTAATAATTAAATAGGTGTGGCGCGTTCTCTCACGCAAAAAAACTTTCCTTTTTCTTATTTATTAAATGGGTCAGTCAGTCCAAAAGTCCAAATTCTAAACTCTAATTAATTCCGCCCGGTCTTTGCCTCCCCATATATTCTATATATAAACTCTCCCTCGCTATCTAATCTCATCCACGACGACGAGCTAGCTCAGCCAAATTCCAACATTCTCTCCATCAAATATATTAAATAATTAATCAATCAGTCATCCCATCTCTGATCTCTCTCTTTAGTTTCTCTAAATTCAAAAACCCCCGCGATCGATATTCAATAAGAGTAAAGATCGATGGACGCACGCGTGGGAGGTTTTAGCTCTGGAAATCATCGTCACCAGCTTGAAGAAGAGATACTTGGCGTAAGAAAAGGTCCCTGGACTGTCGAAGAAGACTCTCTGCTTATGAATTACGTTGCCATTAATGGCGAAGGTCGCTGGAACACTGTCGCTAGCTCTGCAGGTAGCAATATACTATTAATCGCAGAATCAGTACTAGTTAATTACCCCTTCCTCTACGCAAATAACGAGCAGGAGGGTTTCTAATATTGCGTCCTGTGAATTTGGTGTACTTTGTGCAGGATTAAACAGAACGGGAAAAAGCTGCAGATTGAGGTGGTTGAATTACCTGCGCCCCGATGTTCGACGAGGAAATATCACTCTTCAAGAACAGCTGATGATTCTTGAACTCCATTCTCGATGGGGCAACAGGTGCATCATCTTAATCTGTAATTAATTTCCTTCACTTGGGGTTCGTCTTTATATTAAAAACAAAAAAAAAAAAACAAAAAACCAAATTTCTAATTTATCGATGGCTTGAAACACTGTAGGTGGTCGAAAATAGCTCAGTACTTGCCCGGAAGAACCGACAATGAGATCAAGAATTACTGGAGGACGAGGGTTCAAAAGCACGCGAAGCAACTCAAATGCGACGTTAACAGCAAACAGTTCAGGGATGCCATGCGTTTCGTTTGGGTGCCCCGCTTACTTGAGCGGATCCAGGCTCAATCCGATTCAAATTCCTCGGGCCATCCCACTTCGTCCACCACCACGTGTACCGATAACAGTACCACCACTAATCACGCAGACTTGGCCACGAGTCAAGTTACCGATTCTAGACTCGACCCCAGTTTCATGGCCGAGATACCGGGTGCCGTAGTTTCTCCCGAATCGGACTTGAATGATTCTTACAACATCCATTCTGGTTCAAATTTTTCACAAAGCGGATCGGATAATGTTTGTGAGTCATGGGACTGGTCTAAACCGGGTTCGGATATGCAAGGATTCGATCAACAGTTCCAGAACAGCAATTGGTTAGGCGGCGGGGACTCATTGGAAAGCTTCTGGAACGAGGAGAATATCTGGTTCTTGCGACAGCAGCTTTACGATGATAAAGTTTAGCACTTTAGCTTTGGGAAGATGACTCAATGTGCTTACGTGACGCATCAAGTTATCGAGCAATTTTAGAACTTTTGTCAGATATTATAATTTTGCTGGCGGTATTACGGCTCACTTAACAAATTGACAACCTTGGTGTACAAATATATATATATATATATATATATATATATATATATGTAGAACCTCATAAATAACATGTAATATAAAGCGGGTGCCACAATTGGATATAGTATCTTCTAAACGACACCGTTGGGATGAAATCTCTTCAAGTTTATAGAGATTATTTGAGCTCTTTTGTGTTTGTGAATCACATACTATTCGCACACGTCTGGAATCTTTTGCCAGAAACACAATTAATTAATTTAATTGCTTGTATTACTTAATTTCAAGATTAATATACAAAACTTGCTCATTACATTATTTGAATACTGGAATTCAGATTTGTTCTTAAACGGTAGCCATACTTTTTTTTTTTTATCTATATATATATATATATATTTTTTTTTTTTTCTCGCAGTTGTCATAAATTTCATTAGACGGCACATGTTGTTGCAAGCACTCGTTCGTATGCACATGAATACTATTTGATTGGCAATATTCTTCAGAAGAAACAGACCTTTGTGAGAAAGGACAAGGAAGATATTAATTTTCTGAACTTAGAAGCACAAACATGATGAAGACATTGACATCGAGATAGTCTCCGGCAGCTGCATATGTTTAATGAGATTCAACAGTTAATTTCGTCGACCGAAGCACTAACTGCCGCAACCGTTGAAATTATAAACTCTTTCACTTTTAAAGTCTAGCGAGCAATCGGTCATTAAGTTAGCCAGCATTCATTTGATTCGTTAGTCAATCCAGTTATATGAGTTTATTTCAAAATCAAATCAATGATCGGGGGGGAAATCAATTTCATTTTTGGAAAAAGTACGGTAAAAAAGTACAGTAATACTTGACAGTTAGTGGAAGGGCGGAACACAAGGGGAAAAATGGAAAATGTCAAGATTACATTTACTCCTATCCGAACTTCTCTTGAGGGTTAATAAATTCTTCAAAAACGAAGAAATTAAATTGTATTGATATATCATATCCTTATACTATTATTATACGTCATATGACATAAAATCATTAAAAACTCAGTAAAATTCAAATCAAAAGGGAGTCTAAGCAGGATTAGCCGCCATAAGTCGTGGGGCTGACTCTTTGAAGGCTTTGCTTTTGCTATCTGTGCTCAAACAAGCGTACGTATCTGGTTTCTCTTTTTTGAAAAAAAAAAAGAAAAAAGAAAAAAAGGAAAAGTAAAAGTAATATTACTTGCACAGCCCATGAAACGCCGCGGCTGGTCTTCCAGAAGTAATTGATGGTCAATTGTTTATTCGTTTAATTGTCTCTTTGGTGGGATTGCTCCGCGGATGAACTCAGTGGAAGACTTTATAATTACTAGCTAAATATTTTATGTAGAATTAATGTTGTCATCGCTTACGTCATTATATCGACTTGAGAGTCTTGTTCCTTTCTCCACTCAATAGCAGATGAATTATATCATCTGATTAAAGGGGTAACGGATCTGACTCGTTTACCGTTTAACTATTAATTAATGCAACTTGCTTGAGCTGCCTTAATTAATCTTTTTTTTTTTTTACCCATTAATGTGCCCGTTTTTTGCATGCTCAGCTTGCATGCTATGAGATGAGGGTTTTAATATAAACAAATCAACCCGTATACGTAATTCACTATTGAATTTACCAGCCCGCAGATCCGGCATTTAATTGCACGCACGAATTAGAAGCTCCCCACGACCAAGACTTTCAGAGTGGGTTAATCCTCCACATTATTGGAATCAAATTAATTAAGAGCTATCTAATCTAGATGAGATTTTCTGTTCCCTCTGCTCTGACAACCTCGAAGACAAAAGTTGATGCTACTCTTCGAGTTAATTATGTTAAGAACACTTTTACACGCTCAATTACCCTCCGAATCCAGCACTTCATGACAAAAGTTGTTAAACACGTCGGCCTAGGGATTTGTGCCGACATGCGTACTACAGTGAAGCCATACCCATAGGCTATATTAAGTATTAAACACCAAATTAACGCAAAGCATGTATAAGATTAAATGCAATCATGCTTGAAATGAATTTACAAACTTAATGCACGAACAGAACATACATGAGATTAAATACAAGCATGCATCAAAATAAAATGCAAGACAAGGGGGCTCACATCCAAGAGCAAAAGCATCCATTATTTTTAGCTAAGTAATCATCCATTACTTTTAGTCAAGATGGGAGGCTCGCATCGAAGAGTAAAAGCATCTATTATTTTCAGTTACTTAATGCAGCAGAAAATTAAAAGTAAGTGAAAAGCATTTCCAAAACCAATTTTTCTCCAAGAAACTATTAGATTCAATCTGAAAATATTTTCCAAAAATAATTTCTAAGAAAATAATTTTTTAGTATTCTTCCGAAACTATTTATGAGAAAACTTTTTAGTATTCTTTCAAAAAAATTTTCAAATTGATTTCGACAAACATTTCCTGACATAATTGCTGAACATATTTCCATATTAAATTTTTAAAAATATTCTATTTTCTTACATTTTGCCTATATATACATTCTAAACTATAACAATCTTAGGACATTAATATTAAGTTATTGGTTCTCCATTAGTCACTGTTGTACTCCACTCCCACATTCATATTCATAATAGATTATAGTTTAAACCTAAATCTACTATTCAACAAATCAAGAGCTGAAGTAAAAGTTGCAACAGGAGCTTATGTAAATTTAATCAATGTCTAAATATTCTTATGGACTTTACTCTTCTAATCTCACAATAAAATAAAGCGGCTTTGTAATCACACAACAAAATAAAGTGGATTACAAACTATGTAATCCAAATTTTCAATCAAGCTCAATTTATTTACATTAAGAAAGAGCCGATTTGCCCAAACACAAACCAAAGACTTGGTTATTATGTGGAGATGTGGATTGGTTTATATGAGATATTTATAACGAGGCAATGAAGGAACACCGAACTTGCAGCTCGCATATATATATATTGGCCCGAGCCAGTCCCCACCAATATGAAATGCCGAGTTGAGGGCGCACGTTGAATATTTTGATTGTGTGGCGAATTTCTGGACACCATTATATAAATTAGATCGTCAGGTACGCTCCATTCCATTGAGGTATCAAATGCCTAATGATTTAGAACGTAGACTATATCTTTTGGAAATTGGAGTACAGCTATGTACTGTCTACATTATCTTCTCTTCCCCACCATCAATTTTGCAGATTGGGTTCCAGCGCCCACGACCCCAAATGCCCTTAAACAAATTTTTAGTTGCGGTCTGAGGGTTCCTGATCAGAATGATAAATAACCCAGTACCTAAAACGCCCGTGTGTATTAGTTAATTATTTTTGTTTTTACTTTTAAAAGTTGTACTAATGGGCAAAGCTGCAAATGTTATTTTAACCCTTATCTCTTCTAAGATTTGAACACAAGTCTTTTTCTTAAAATTTTTTAACAGAAGGTATGGCAATAGACTTATTTTCACTGTTACATTGTATCTAAGGTTGGAGGGATCGTTAGAATAATTAATCGGTAGCTCAAAGAAACGTAGTTTTTATGTCCGATAAATCAGCTCATGATTCATTAATGTGAGTGAAGAGCTAGCGAATTGTTGAGAGTTTGAGGGCAGATTAAGATCATTGTAGTCAACGCACTAGTAATTAACGTCGTTTTTGTAGGTCCTGTCCAATACTAGAATCTTCACATTTGGGTTGGCATATTATAATATATTGAAAACCTCCACCACATGCAGTTCTCATGGCTTCAAAATCCTATTTTCAATTCATTCTCTTCCTTCTTTCTTTGTCAAATTTTGGTCTCAAATGTGGTTCATCAGGGAATGTAGATAAAGAAATGGATTTCAACAAATGGGTCTCGTGGAACGTCCAAAATCATCGAAAGGAGGCTCCGTGGCAAGCAGAGTCAATCAGCCAACAAGTTCCTGGAGCCGGTGGCAGAGCTCTTGATGACAAACTGTGGAAGGCTGAAACGAACAAAGTGAGAATAAGTGTTTGTCAAAATGGGACTGGAGATTTTAAGACCATCAGGGAAGCAATTAACAGCATTCCACGGTACAACACCAAGAGAGTTGTACTGGAGATCAAACCTGGTGTTTATAGGTATATAGATATGCTGGCTGATGCACTGTATGCATTGTATGTATTCTATTAAGTAGTGCTTATAATTAACTAATCAAGCTTTATGCATTGCGGAGTTTTATAGGGAAAAAGTTAGCATCCCAAAAACGTTGCCGTTTGTTACATTAATAGGGAATTCCAGCGACCCTCCAACCATTACTGGGAATGATACTGCATCGGTTACTGGAAGCGATGGGAAGCCATTGAAGACATTCCAAAGCGCAACTGTTGCTGTGGATGCCAACTATTTTGTCGCCGTCAACATAAAGTTTGAGGTAAACCTACAACTTGTTATATTGCCGAGACAAAAGGCAAGTTGTTAACCCGCAATGTCTGGGTAAAATTACCCACGTTTCGGAACCTTGTTAATTATTTCGGAACTCTGTGAAAAGGAGTCCAGCAACTTACAATGTTTTGGTTGGCATTCAGGCTTGAAATTAAGTTAAAAAAAATGACTGCCCTGACCTCCGTTATTTCCTTGGCCAACTAGGTCCCCCTATACATGTGCATGACAAGACCAGACTTATAAGATTCCGTTGCCATTACAAAGCTCCAAACAAAACCACCCTGTCTGTTGTAAACTCGGGGGGATCAAAACAACACCGCACATACAAACGCTCACCCTTTTCCATAACAAAACACGCGCGCTCACACATGTATATAATATTTGTCTGTAACAACATGATTAAATATAATTTACTGGTTAATGATGAATATTCTCTTAGTTGACCTTTTGTAAGCATTACGTGCGACTGTATCCATTTTCTTAAGAAAAAGAGAAGCGGGGGGTGGTGGTAGTACATATACATGTATATATGTGTTTGTAATATTAATTGCAGAACACGGCTCCACATGAGGTTGGATCGATGGGAGAGCAAGCCGTTGCACTTCGTATTTCAGGGACTAAGGCTGCATTTTACAACTGCAGCTTCTACGGTGCTCAAGACACGCTTTATGATCACAAGGGCCTTCACTATTTCAACAATTGCTTCATCCAAGGATCCGTTGACTTCATTTTCGGCTACGGCAGGTCGCTCTATGAGGTGAGATTAAACGCAAATTAAGAGCGCGGCTCCTGACACTGCACCCTTTGTCTTTAATCTCCTAATTAATTTATAGACAACTGATTCAATAAAAAGTAAATTACAACTAATTCATTCTTGTTAAGTTGAATTCAATCACGTTTTCTTTCAAATAAGTTTTCGTTTCTATAAGAACTCTTACCAACCATATACATGGTAATAAAAAAAAAATTATAAATCCAGAAAAGCAAATAATTAAATGTTAAAAACGTAAGTTGCGTGTGTTTTTGATTAAATTTCTGTCCATTAAAAAGAAAAGAAAAAATAATTAATTTTACCTTTTGGATATTTACGCATTTTCACTATCGAAAAGTAAACCAGAAAAAAAAAGGTTTTACAAGAACTTTAGAGGGTCGTTAACAGGTGCACATGAGTTACACAAGAACCAGTCCGTTAGGATAGACCTTAAATGGGCTACATTAAAGCACGGCCCATATGAGAAAAGGTCCAGAATAAGTATTATTTTATTACTCGATTGGCTGACGGCTGATAATATTATTATGCACACAGAATTGCTATTTGAACTCCATAGCGAAGAAAAAGGCCTCTCTCACAGCACAAAAGCGTTCCAGTTCCTCGATTGAAAGTGGGTTTTCTTTCAAAAATAACGTGGTGACGGGAAGCGGGCTTGTTTATCTTGGTAGAGCTTGGGGTGATTACTCGAGAGTTGTGTTCTCCTTCACATTCATGGATAAAATTGTTCTTCCCCAAGGCTGGAGTGATTGGGGTGACCAAAAGCGTGATACGTAAGTTGTACCAAATTAATTTCTACCGATACCAACTGAGACAATTAAACAGAATACCAACTATATATAAATTCACTCAATACTATTCATATTTTCGTGCAGTAGAGTGTTTTATGGAGAGTACAAGTGCAGTGGACCAGGAGCCAACTTGACTGGAAGAGTGCCGTGGGCTCGAATTCTGACAGATGAAGAGGCTAAGCCGTTTATAGGGACTTACTACATCGATGGGGATACTTGGCTAATTAGCCCTTGAGAAATTGAATTTGCAATCCAAGGTCGTCGTTGAAATTATTTACATAATATTATATTATCATGTGCCCTAGTCTACTACTTATTATGTAATTAACTTATTTGTGGTAAATCCTGAAGATCAAATAAGATGTGATGAGTGTTTCTGTATCAAAGACTGGATCGATGTAGCTGGACCTGGAAACTACCGTAATAACTCATAAATTTCCGATTTGAGTTAATGAAATGGTGAAAGAAGTGCATTCTTCTTAATCATTACATATTCGACGCTTATGAACAAAGTAAGTACACATTAAATCAGCAAATATTCGCAGGCAGCTTCAAATTTTATGAGATGTACTTGATTTCAAAGGTCCGATCGTATTAACATAAATGCATCAAAAGCATTTGATAAACTAGTACCAACATATATATGAGTTAATCAAAGAAATTAAATTTGGATGGGCATGACGGTAGTAGCTGGTGACGACAGCATGGTTTTTAATTAAGGCCATATGCAACTTTCTGCCGTTCTCCAGACCCGGACATTGTCGTCGACTCCTAAGAAGGCACTACAAACGGGAAGAGCTTTCCGGTCTTCTCCAACATCACGATTGGCGGCGGCCTTTGACTCCTGGGCTCCCTCCCCCTCAGCGGTTAACAGAAGATTGCAATGCCGGCGTCCGATTATTAGCGCTTCAAATAGCAACAGCAAAGAAGCCATTTGCTCTACAAATTAAATGAAGAACACAGCGCGCAGCATCAACCTGTGTTTTTGTCTGTCGTTTCCTGTGTTTAATTAATTGTATGAGCGGTCATCAAGCTTTATTGCCATGAAATTAAGAAACAAAAGTAGCTGTTTCTTCATGCAACAGAGTTTCTTAATTTTTTTCTTGAGAAATAATACTATATACATATATAGCGAGACGTGAAATTCTATCGTGCAATCCTTATCTCGTAAGTTAATATAAGTTGGCGATCCAATTACCCTCTCATACGAGTCAATGATCGTTGTACAACCTTATATTATTTATATCTGTCAAAGAAAGAGAGAGATTTTTGCTTTTGAAATTGAACAAAGATATCAATTGTTCTGAAATGTATACTCACTTTCACGTTTTGATTTTATTATTATTACTCTTATCTTTAAAATTTAAACTAAAATAGCCTTTTAAATAAAGTTGCTTAAAAATTATTTGATTAAATCATGAGAGTGAATATCTTTTAAAGTTTAGATTAACAATGATTTAGCGAAATTAATGTGTTGCGCCCCGTGTGTGTATTTAGTGGAGTTCATAAATTTCATCCACCATATGCCAACTTTTACTCTATTATTTCTCAAACTTAAACTGATTACAGAACCAAAACACAACCGCGGGCAGCCAAGCACGCGCCCAGACATGCCATATGAAATTTTTTCACAGAACAATTATTTCTTCTATTTAGCTTTTGTCGATGACGGGTTGATACGTCCATGAATTTATTATAATATTATATATATTACGTCAAGCAGGATATTTTTAGAATCAGTAGTAGGCACCATGTTGTGACGTGTGGGGTTCCCTCTGTGGATATCATTTTCATGTGAAAGACCGCAAATATTCTTCATTTAATGGTTTATCAATCGGGATGATTAATTAGTCAAAAAGACAACTAGGACTCCTCATCAAAAAAATCCAATAAAGGGAATCCACCTAAATAAGTAAGTCTCTTGATATAGCATAGAACTTGCTTTCGAGTCATTATCGCTTATCACCTAAGTAGGTAATTCAGTGAAAATGTGTTTTTACGAGCCAGCCACTCTATGGTCGATCGAACTACCCACGACTTTGAATATTATTCATCATTGTTGGTGAGAGATCAAAATTAGGCGCACCATGACTATTCATGATAAAATTGATAATTGATGCATTTGTATTGTATAACTGCTATTGTGCAAAGACGTGAGTGTACGTGCAAACACATTGCCTTCGAGTGGCTTGAAAGATTTGATCAATTGGGGATATCTAAATATGTATGCATTTCTGAATACTTGGATGATTGATATATAGACCCCCTCCTAGTTTTCCATTAGGAATTCGTATAACTGCTCTTTTGAAAAGACATAAATGTGTGTGTGTGTGTGTGTGTGTGTGTGTGTGTATTTTGCCTTAAAAGAGTAAAAATTGCCAATAGGCATGTGCATGCATAATTTTTAAAGGGAGGAGTCTGATTCATTGGACCTGAGTTTGTAAACATGATTGGGTCAACCGATTGTGACACAAAACCAATTTGAAGATAAACGTAAGATCTGTGACATTTGGTATCATGTAAGTTTCCTAGGTATACCTAATTAAATCTGAAAAAGTCTAGCTAATACCATTATAGCAACATAACGGTTGAACTCAATCATTTATGAATATTAAGTTTTAAGGCTACCGAGGATAGAATAGTAAAATAAAAAATAAAAGTGATGCTTGAGTAAAATTTTAGTGGGTTTGGATAAGTTTTAAAATATAATAAGAGGTTTTGGTTTTTTTTTTTTTTTTTTCCCCGAGAGGGGTTTGATTTACTCTCTCTCCTTTTATGTATACATACATAGACATTCTCTTATGTGGATGTCAATATTTTCCGTACTTAGAGAATGCTAATACCCTGTGCACAGTGCTATATGGTTTTTTATCGAAGTCATACGGCAATTATAATCACAATGTCAACTAATCAGAATAATTATTGTTAATGAATGTATTCCCCTAATTTTCACTTGAGGTCGAAACAACAGATAGAGATTTTACCTGCACACAAAATAAAATCAAAGACGCATTAGAATGGAGCTAGAAAAGGAGTTTTTGTCAATCCCTCTCCGTACTTACAGTCCGTGATTGAAGAACTTCAAGAGGTCGTGGATCAATACACATGCATTGCGCTTGGCTAACACAATTATCTTGTTCAACCCCAGAGATGGTAGGTCTCCACCTCTCAGCTGGTTGTTTTCAGAAACTCCCTATCAACAATTGAGTTCACTTATCTTCTTTGAAGAGATATCACGATTCACGACGAACATTGATTACGTACCAAAATTACATATTAACCAGACAAACAAGTTCAAAAGCCTATCTACTTTCAGCAGTCTAAGCTAAATTATGTGCTAAGCAAATCTGTCCACCAATTATTGCATATTACCGATCCGAAAGAAGGGGGGAAAAAAGGTATAATCATCAGTTCATAGGGTTAGAAAGATTTTATATCTTAAAGTCTACATAACGTTTATAAACACCTTCCTTACATCAATCACATATAACAAATGAAGATAATTACATATAAAAAGCTACATGATTACCACTGCCTCACTTGCCTATGCACATAATAAATAATACAGCTATATGTTGGTCGTCACAACCCCGTTTTGTCGGCGGGCCGAATTTTGAAGAGGTCAAGCCGGCTCTCCCCTAATCGCAGAGAGTACACCGCTTTTTTATATTCGCCCCAAGTGAACGGCTTATATAGACTTGGCCTCTGAAGCGACACCGTTTCGGGCAAAGAAGTGATCCATGCATCAAGTGGTGGTGCCCCAAAGTACACCATCGACATTCTTGAATTCAGTGAATTTGTAATTGCCCTGTGCCTCACGCTTTTAAATCTCCCGTTCGTCAAAACCTTTAATTCCCCAACATTAGAAAAGTTAATTATAAATTTTATAATTGAAAAATATTAATTAATTTTTGTTCGGATATATAAAATAAGATAATAAATGTCTAAATGATGATTACGAAGAATGATCGCTCCTGACCTGTAAGGCATCACCAACAAGGACGTAGAATCCGGTTGGGTCGGGGGGAACTGGGACCCAAAGCCCATCATTCAAACAGATTTGGAAGCCAGCCACATTGTTAGATCTTAACAGGGTCAAGATCTGAGGGTCAGAGTGCTCGCCAAATCCTACGCGGCTGTTGTGTGGGTCCCAATCCTTGACAGGTGGATAATGATTCAGCCGGAGTATCGAATCACTGTGAACGTCTTTGATGAGTCTGCTGAATACGAACTTGTCTCGGACCCGCAATCCCTCAGCCGCTAGATCAAGAATCTCACACGTTAATCCTCGAACCGCGTGTACGTAATCATTCGCAGCACGACTGCACAGAATGATAATCGAACGACATATAAGTACCGTCCTCTATTTTCAGATCTCCACTACTCGCAATGCCTTGCTTTAAATGGCAAAAAAGGTGACCTTTACTGTATCCCAGATTCTATAATACACGCATAAAAGGCATCCACTTTTGATGGCTTTGAATTTATTCGTGATTTGATAACAGAGTTAATGATTTCTTTGTGACTATATCACCATGGTCACAAAAATACAGCTAGTTACGTTAGCTGGTGTACACATATTCCATTTCAGGCGAGCAATGATGCACACGTTACTGTTTGGGGTCAGAGTGCTGGGAAAAGTAAAGGTTATCTGCTCTACAGGGGGCTCTAATGTACATTTTGCAACCATATACAGCTCAATTACAATACTATGCTATACATACAGTTCAGGAATTCAGAGACCGTGATCATTATTTGGTAGCTGTAACCTGTAATTTAAACATGGTCAAAAATATTATTTACTAAATTCGATTGGCTGATCATGCTGCTTTTTGTTGAGTCGAAAATCCTTGTTAAGATTTTTGACCAAAGCAAAGCTCCTTATTTTAATTTAAAGACTAAAACTCAGTTGAAACCAGGGGCGATCTATGTATATGCTAATCTAACTCTTGATTGGAGAATTGCACGTGTGGCGCTTCGCTCAATTCATAACCAACGAAGCATCTTTTTTTAGCTTCAAATTTCAAAATGTTGTTCAATAAATAAATTAATTAACTAAAACAGAATTAGCCTCCTTGTCCCTTTGACGATCAAATTGAACCAAATGGAGCCCGTGAAAGAGTGGCATCCAACCGATTTTAAGGGCCAGAAATTTTGCAAAAAGAGGAGAATCAAATCATTCTTTATTTCTTACACACACACACACACACACACACCCACCATGAACCCGAATCCACGAAATCAGAACAATGACAGCAAAAATAAAAAATTATAAAGTAAACCACGGAATTTAGTAAAATATAAAAGCAACTTGATTTCGAACTATATATGATCTACGTTTGTTTATTTATTTATTTATTGGATAAAAGAAGTCATCCACCCTCTCATCAGTAAAATCATATTCGCCGTATACCAGCCCCAAAGTGTCAAGAATATGTAGTTGTTGAAAAATTATAAAATATATTTGAGATATTATAATTAATCGATACATTTATGATATATATAGTTAAATTTAATAATATCACTGTCTGTATGATAGTTTTTTAAAATAAATACATATATATTATGATATATTTACTTATTGTATAATTAATTTAATACTTTAAATGTATTCTAAAATTTATGATAGTTATCGCAAGTGTGGTGTAATGAGCATTAAACTATTTATAGACATCAGACAATGATCAAATTAAACATGCGACAAACTGAGCATAAACCGCGGCAGCCTGCATCTCAATTAAGAAACAACATACCAAACAAAAACCTCGTTGATTAGACTTGCTAATCTAATTTATCCACATGAATATTTCCCAAATATATATCTGTGCAATGCAAGAAAAATTAATGACGATATCAAACCCAAAAAGAGAGAGAGAGAGAGAGAGAGAGAAGAAAAGAAAAGAGGTTGTATGAGCATGACAAAGAGGACATGAAAGAAAACGTACCTGAATTTTAAAGGATCATTTGAGATAGTTTTGGATCTTTCAGCAATGGAGGTAGGATTTGCATGAAGAAGAAGATACTCAAGTTCACCAGAATCACCATTGAATCCTATGTTTCTGCTACCATAACCTAGAGGACAAGCAGGGCCAGCTCTTTGTTTCTCCCCGACTGGTTTATCAAAAAAATCAACCCCTTCGTCTTCCAATCTCGATATTATCTCCTTAGGCACGCCGTGGTTCGTCACCCTGAAGAATCCGTACTCCTCACATGCACTCACAATCTGCTCTATTACCAACTCCTTATTTTTCAATGAAAGATCAATCGCAGGAACCCCAACCGCCCTCGTTTTCTTGGTTCGTATTGCGGATGCAGAAGCCACAACCATTTTGATTTTTGATTTTGATGTTTCAATTTTTTAGCAAGAAGCTGTGATTTCGATTGGCTGCCTGGGTTGGCGATTGTGTGTGGGTGCATATATATACCCGCACGCACGCTAGCATGATGGGGGAGATATTATCTTTTAAAATTTCGTTCTAGGTAGGTCGGTTTTAATGGTTATTAAATTAAAATTAAAAGCATCGTGAATTTAGGAGACGTGGACTTTTTTATAAAATTTAGACATGGGACCCCCGTACAGAACCTGCAATTAAGTATATTTAAGATGAGGGAGGGGAGACAAAATGAGTAAATTCGACATCCACGCGCTTTCGGAGAGCGTGGTGACATAGAGGTTACATTAGGTTTTTGGGGGGCCACGTGCCAACCTGGTATAGCGGCTGTTTGTCTGCTTTTAACTGGATTCCGTGGCCAACGCTTTTAAAAAGCGTGTGGGCATTGGTCTATTCCATTTCATCTAACGCGTAACTTTGACCTTTTCATATTTGACCATAATATTCTAATTTGTACATAATTTGTACTTCACGTATTTCTTTGACCCTACCGTTTAGTTTTCACTTTTCACCGCCCGGTCTCCTCTCCTGTGAACTCTTTGCCCTTTCTAGGAAATGGAATCCCCCAATTTTCTTCTCCGCCACCCCCCCCCCCCCCAACAAAAGCTTCGTAATCGTTGATTACTATTTTGGATAATGACACACTTAAT
This sequence comes from Aegle marmelos, assembly GCA_030449875.1. Taxonomy (NCBI): domain Eukaryota; kingdom Viridiplantae; phylum Streptophyta; class Magnoliopsida; order Sapindales; family Rutaceae; genus Aegle; species Aegle marmelos. Next base: position 4,235,721 of record JASUUL010000115.1, read on the forward strand.
ATCATCATCATCATAATATTAATCATGGGATTATTTGTGGATTAGCATTTAATTGGATACTAAAATTAAGCAGGAAAGAGAAAGATACTGTGCGTACATGTGAAAAGGCAAAAACAGGCCATACATGTTGCTTGCAAGTGTATTGTCGATGTCGGGCGTGCCATTTACCTGCGGTGGCAGTCTATTTAGAAGTTGATATTATCTCTGGTGCTGTTAATTATTTAGACCACTCAACTAGCTACTGTTTATATATCATACTCAGAAACCGTAAGCAAATAACGGAGACAAGTTACGCAGACATAGTCAATGAACTGGCTAGCAAGCTAAGAGTTAGATTCCTCGTGCAGATGACTTGTTTGGTAATCAGAAATATAAAATATAATATTAGGATTAACTTAAGAATTGTTTTGTTATAGTTGTTGTTGGAACACGGTTTATAAAATCTTTTTTTATTTGAAACCAATGTTGTCATTAAATTAAAAAAGAGTTGGTTTACAGGTTCACTAATCAAGGGCAGGGGGTCAGTGTTGGTGAACTGTTAAGCCAACCATTGAAATGAAAGAATTTTCAGCCTTGTAATTTATTTTCAGATATGGCAATCAATAACTACCAGCAGAAACTATGGGGGTATAAAGGCGGCCAGTAACAGGCACGAAATACAAATATCGCTCGCTGGCTTCCTTGCTTGCTTTGCGGATTCATTGTATTTGTATGCATGCATGCCGTGGAGATATATTGCACGAAAGAACAAGCGGACTGATTAAAATGTACGTTTTCTTTTGTGCATGATTCGCGTTGAAAATTTCCCCTTTCTCTTTCTTCCCACCTCAGCTACAATTTTTTTGTTTAGGATTCGATATTAACCATGCTTCATGCAACATGTGTAGAACTATAGGTCCTACGGACCACATAATCAATGAAACATGCGCTAGTTGGATCGCAATACAATAATTAATGAGTGCTCACTGGTGATGATAGGAAGACTTCTCCTTTGTTTAATGCTGAGTTGTTACTAATTTCTAAATTTATAATAATATGTGGCTAATATATTTTTTAAATAGTAATTTTAAAGAAAAATAAAAATATTATAATTTTTTTAATCATATAAGTATAAGATAAAATCAACTTAACTTTGAAACTATATTATCAAATATTTACTAAATAACTTAGACTTTGTTTGTGTTAGGATAAGATGGATTAAAAGCCACAATTATTGAATTAAAAAAATTGAATCTATATAAAATAATAATAATAATAACAATAAAGATATGTCGTAAAAGTAGGAGATAAATTCAGTTTAAAAATATTTAGCAAACGCTTAAGAAAACTATAATTATTTAACTACAATACTAAATAAGACCTGAGTACTTCTGCCTAAAGTTTCAATCATCCAACGATAATAACAAGTATGGCCTTAATCATCAATTGAAGTGCTAAAGTTTCAATCATCCATACGTTTTAGAAAAATTCCTATCCAATAATTTCGCTTCCACAAATTACCTGTGAGGAAAAAAAGATAAAAAAATCAATGTTTTATTATCACAAAATACAGTTGGTCACTCAATTTAAGAAAGCATATAAGAACCAGTCAATTTTAACCTCTTATTTTATTATGGAAATAATAATATTACGTGATTCTTATTGGAAAAAAGGGAAAAAAAAAAGATAGAGAGGTGGAGAAATGGAAATTAATTTTTGTCTCTTTATTTCTTTGGATTCAAATTTAGTAGTCAATTAAATAAATTAAAGCCGCTGGAAAATTACTCCGTCAAATATTAAGAATCATATAATTTAAATAAAAGCAAGGTAGATGATTGGATAGATATAGACAAAGAAGTAGCAAATACTCTCAATTAAATTAACCCCGCGATTGAAGGGCTGGCTTTCGCCTAAACAGGACCCTCAATTCAGTGGCGAAGGCCGGCCAGCGCGAGACATCAGACGCGTATGGCCGCAGGGATTTCCATTCAAATAATTAAAATCGATTATTACAAAAGCAGGTGGAGGTGGGTTCTCTATTCTTCCTCGATTGCCACATGGCTTCCTCTCAAACGCCCCAAGCCCTGCCGCGGCCGTTGATGGATACAGCTTTTGCCGACATGCTTCTTTTTTTTTTTTGTTATTTAATTACCACTATAAACTGATCATGTCCCATTTCAGTGATTTGTTAATTCATTGTCACAGGCAATTGTTGTAAGTAGCTCTATCTACGGCACATTATTAATATTTGATTGGTTTTTCGATTTTGTAACAGACGCACAAACACTCGTGTAAAATTTTACATACAGATAAACGGAGGGAGACAGAGTATTTTAATAGAATTTATATCATAAATTAAGGATAAAAAGTGGAATCAAACTGGTGGGACTTATTTCAATTAGTCTTCCGTTCCCAAGAGAACTAATTTTACCCCCACAATAAAATTCATAAACCTAACTTTATCCTCTGCCTAAAGGAAGGGAAAAAAAAAAAAAAAAACTAGCATAGCAGATTGACTTGCAGCCGCGTTGATGAGAACCAAAGCCATGACTGACTGGTTGTCGCATGGGAGTTGTCGAATGCAGTACCTGTCAGTCGTTGTTGCCACTCTTCGAACTTCATTGCTGCTTGCCGATTGTCGATTGTCGAGGCACCACCACTACTCATCAATTAATTTAAAATAATGTTATTTTTGTTGCTGTTGTTTTTTTTTTTTTTGGTTATTGTGATTGTTGTTGTTGTTGTTATTGTTATGGACAATAATTATTAACTAACAAAAAAAATAATTACAGTAATAATTAATTAAGGATATTTTTAGTTAAAATAATTTATTTTGATTTTCATTTATTAGATAAATAATTTAACCCACAGGTTGTCTTTTTTTTAAAAAAAAAAAAGTTTGAATTGAAGAGTTTTCATTTCTCGTTAAATGCACTATGCGTATGTAAGCTGTGTACAATATATTACTCATCCACAATATGAGCAATTTTCTTATTAGCATGCTAATTTAAAAAATGTGTTATGAATCCTGTGATTGGATATGGACCCCTCGACATGAAGGAAAACTAATTACTAAATTAATTAGATAAAATATACAAAAAGGTTGACGAGACTCTATTTATTATTTATGTAGTGCAATGTTTTAGATGCGCAGAGTAGAGCATAAATATAATTAAGGATAATGTGGATTCTAGCTGACGAATTATTGGGAGGTTGCACTCATTATTGGAATAAAGAAACTTTATAACATAAGATTATCCTCAGAGAAATTAATGATAACAAGTACGAGCAAAGTTATTAGTAATGAAAATTGTCTCAAAAGTTTTTAATAGTAACCACTCCACTACACATTCAAATGCAATATTAATTGGTTGGCGGACCTACACAGCTTACCATTAACTGTCGAGTAGTAGTGGGTATAATATTAATTGGTTTGAACATCTGATGGATATAATAGATAGCCAACCAGATCATGATTAATCATTGTTTTATTATTATGGGGATGTAAAGTAAATAAACGAAGAAAAAAAATACCACGAGTGGAGAAAATTTCGATTATAAAATAAATAAAATATGAAGATCTCGTGAGAAATGAAAATATAGAGTAATAAGAGATATTTTAAATTTTTTATCTCGACTTTTATTTTAAATGATGTGTTAATTATTGAGTGATTAATAATTTTTTAAAACATATTATTATTTAATTAATTGATTAATAAATGTCACACGACTACTCTTGAAAATATATGTATAAATGAAGCTGAAAGAGCTCATTGCTTGTTGACAGAAAATTAATGAAGCAAGTCCTCTTCATTTGTTGGCAATTGGAAAGAAGAAACTTTGGGCAGTTGACAGTTGTTTTCAGTTGCCAAGATTCTAGCTGTGGGTTAGATGATTTACTTTTAGCAGTGATGATGATACCAATGCGACGATAATGATAGAAGGAGGAAACCGGCAATGACCAATAAATGCCTTAATAATGCAGCTGTGGCTTTGCTTATGTTGCCTCTGGGTTTGTACATGCATACCAGAGGGAATAAATTAAAATTCTCCAGTTCTTATTATTATTATTATTATTATTTGAAGGCAGCATAATGAGGTAACCAACGATCTAAACTTAAAATTTGATCATTTACTTATTATTCTCTTTTAAGCTTATTATATCATGTAATTTATATCAGGGAAAAAAAAGAAAGAGTTACTGTATGACGCGTGTGAATTTTTTCTTTTTCGAAGGATAATTTGACTAATTACAGTATAATCTCAAGTGACTTATTTGATAATAAATGACCGGGAACTAGCAATAACTATGGCATCAAACTTTGGTCTGGCCATCTGGGTTTTGCCTAGTAGCCCAATTCTGTAAGGGCTAAACTCGAAGAGACGACCAACTATCGCACCCGCGTGTGCAATGCTATTTTGTATAATTTTATTTGGTTATATATTTCTATACCAATATCAATTGCAGCTCCTTTAGAACAAAAAATGAGATGCCAATGAAAAACAAAAAACTATCAGACAACAGCAAAAATTCTTTTGCTGAAATAAATAAAATGTATAATGGCACAATTATAATAGCATAATAACACCTACAACAACAAATGCGCATCCTTGTGTTGAAAAAGAAACGACATATAACACACAACAAATGCATGAAAACATCGATCGTCTTGTATTTTTATTACCAAATGGGATAAACAGGCCACGAATAATCAACAGCAAACCATCAAATTATAGAATCAAATCGGACAGAATTAACACGAAGTAGTTGTATTATGAAATAAACTAAAACTAGCATCGTGTGCATAAAATAATGGACTGGTCAACCCCCAAAATTTCATCATGTGTCTTGGACCCTTGCCGCTGTGCCCTTATCACCAAAATTTTCGACGGCCCTCAGGTCGGCAAAACAAAACTCTTGGCTCGTAAAAAAATTAGTATTGCACTTCAATCAGTAGTCAAAAGGTGGTCCTTTTTGCCGCCACCCAAATTAAGAATGAATTTGACATGGACTGAGGTTTTATCGGGACATTTTGTTTGGAACTCCTTGCCAGAAAAAGGACAGAGAAAGTTGAAGAACAGAATTTATGTCTGGTGAGATTCTGTTGCGGACAATTGGACTGTTTGCATGACAGTGGGCTAACGACTTTTGTAATCGACCAAATGGATTGATAAACAGGTGAGGGAATTATTAAGACTCCATTAAAATTGCTACAAAACAAGCAGTGGATTAATCGATACTCATTGACAAATGGGAAAGGGGCAGAGAGGAACAAGTCGCGATTCACACTCACGCACACACACCAAAGCCGGCCCTGTCTTGCAAAGTGTTCTCCCATCTCGTAATGAAATGGGCTTCGTTAGATTTGTTTAACTTAGGACCCCTTTGGGTCTGATTTCCACCAGCTGGGCTGTGGCTTCTGGGGATTTTCGCAAATCCCTCTGGGCTGTCCAGTGTCACGACCCAAGACTCTCATATGGCCCGGCTTACGGAGGATTTTAGAATTTTTAAGAACTTGTGTAAATACTTAATATGATTTAAGTGGTAATTGTCATAACTCTAGATAATTTCTTGTGTCTTATATATAGTAAGAGCCTCATTTGGCTCAATATAATCAAAATAACAAAAGCATAGCAACCTTAAACATTATAAGCTTTCTTGAGTAATATACAAGTTCTTTTCCTCCGATCTTGAGTGTTTTCGAGTGAGTACACATTCCGGTATTCGAATCCAACAACAAATTTGAGTGAAAGGCTGGCTTAGGGCTAAAAGAGTGTGAATTTAACGTCTAAGGCTGCACGATATCGCTTGGGAACAAACTGGTCCGTGACACCGGCATTGTATTTTGTGTGGGACTACGGGCACACTCCTAAAACTCTCTTGCAACCCTTCTTCTTTACTCATTTTTTTTCTTAATTATACTCTATTATTTAATATTACAACTCATATTACATGAGATTATAACTAATATTTATAAATCATATTATTACACCTTCTCTACTTACATTTGATAAGAGAGAATAATTTTGTGGACTGAGTGAATTAATCACTCTATTAAAATAACTAAAAATAGCATAATTTCTTACCACAATTGACAAAGATAACCTTAATCAAGCCTACTCCTAAATTCAGATTTAATGTTTCATCGTTCTCATCATTACAATTAATTAACCACAATAAAAAAATTTGTTTACAAATAATAATGAAAAATAATACCAAAAATATTCTCGACTCACTCCAACTCTGTTTTCACATTTTTCTTCTTTTCCTCAACAGTCTTGGAGCCCGATTCCAGAACTGGTAATTGTATATTTTATATTTTTCACAGCAATAACATTTTCAACAATGTTTATTATTTTTAAAACTTACTTTGTCAATGATTAAATATTTAGTGTTGTTGTGTGTGTGTATATATATATTATAATTAGAACTCTATTAATATATATAACTAAAAATAATTAAAACTGTTTTTTGTAAGTCTAATATAACACAGTCAAAATAAGGACGTCAAGTCCCAACACTCATGCACCTAGGGTTATTAGGCGCATGAGATGTCAAATGTGTTTGTAGCTAGCTCATTGGCATATTTAGTTTGTTTTATTTTAACAAGTAGCTAAATAACACGGAAAAGAAGGAAATATGATAAAACACTCTACCACCTTTATTTGCATATTCAGGGTAGCTTCAAAATTTTTTTTTGGGGGGTTTAAAAAGGAAAGATTATTTTGCATATCAATTTTTTTTTAAGTCATATGTATATAAGAGAAAAATTTTGAAAGGAGGGGATTATATAGGGATAAGAAGTATGCGCAAAGAAGATTATGTACTTGATCTTTTTCTGAAAGATATGGAGAATGAAGATAAAATCGAGGAAACAAAAGAGATTCAGACTGAACTTTTGTTTTTTTTTTTTTGGAAAAAAAAAGAATTTCTCTTATATTTTAAATAGACTGCCATAAATATAGTCTTATTTATAACATTTTTTTTATTAAAAATTAAGAAAATTTAAAACTAAAAATATTTATTAAAAAAAAGAAATGTCATAATACGTCACTATAATTTTTTTTACATATAAAAAATTGTCGAACGGAAATGGTAGCAATAACTAATAAGACTAGCATGCATTGGATATTTTTCTTGGGGAAAATAAAAAATTACAATAATGAAAAACAAAACAGCGCAAACCCAAAATCTCGTCTTGCTGAAATCACCGGTCATTTGAAACTCAAATTTCCCAAATTAAACCCTAACTGAAACCCTAAACTGAACGAGTACGATCAATTTTTTAACCCAAAGCAGTCCATGAAAGATATAGTATAACGAAACCCAAAAATTTGGGGAAGCTGGACATGGACGCCAAAGACATCCTGGGAATTCCGAAGACTCAGCTGCCAATAACACAGGAAAAGAAATCGCGGCCCCAGAAAGAACCGCAAAGAAAACCCGATGGCATTTCTCGCGAGGTATTTTATACTCTTCTCTTATAATCAATTATACGCAACGTACAGCCACATGGTTGCTGATGTTGCTTCTCTCCTAAATTCGGTGTTGATTGTAGGTGTATGCGCTTACTGGTGGTTTGGCACCGCTTATGCCATCGATTGATGTATCTCAGTTGAAGAAACGACCGCCTTCTGATGAGAAGGTTTATTTCCTTAGTATCAACCTTTTGTATTTTCGAAGGTTTATTTCCTTAGTGTCAATGATGTCTCGAATCTCTGCAATTTTTATTTTCTAAAATAATCGATTCCATGCATTCAGATTACTTGGCAGTGGCTTCCTTTCACGAATTCTGCACGAAAAGATAACTTGCAGCTCTACCATTGGGTAGGTTTTGGTAATTTTTGGAAGTGCTTTCATGAACTAGGTAAGCGGTCTTTTTTAATGTGGGGTGTTGTTTATGGCATTTTTATTTAATTTTTTTTGTGTTTCACATGCTTTTCAGGTCAGAGTTGTGAATGGTGTTCCGCCTGCGGGTGACTACTCTTTTGCCAAGTATAATAAGGTGTTGCAAATTTCTCTTTTATTTGCTTTGTTTCTTTAATTTTATTTCTATGGCTGAATCTATTTATTTGTTTGCTATGATGCAGTCTGTTGATGTTGTCAAATACACTGATGAGGAGTACGACAAGTATTTAACTGATCCTGTAGGTATCAACTCAATATTGAATCTTGTCTATTATCAAAATCTATGCCAACCAGCGCCTATAAGTTTGAAGAGGAAATGTTTACTGTGTTTCATTTGTTGATATCATGCCAATAATATTTGGTTAATTATTTTTTGTTCTATGTCTTTTTTAGATGTGGACCAAAGAGGAGACAGATCAACTGTTTGAATTGTGTGAAAGGTTTGATCTCCGCTTCATTGTTATAGCTGACAGGTTTCCATCATCTCGGACTGCGGAGGAATTGAAGGATCGTTACTATAGTGGTAATTTATCTTTTTGTTCACTGTCATTGGTTTCTTGCTGTTTATATGCCTTTCCCCTTTTTATTTTTTATTTTAGTCAATCTCACTTTGATTGAATTCCAAGTTTGTCTAGTGTATTGTGGACATTGTATGAACACATCTTCAGGGACTTTTCTGATTACTGTTGATGATCATAATACATTTTGTTATGCAGTATCCCGAGCTATTCTGATCGCTAGGGCCCCATCTCCTGCTGATGTTTCAGGCCATCCTCTTGTTAAGGTGAATGTTATGCTGTTATAATTTCGACGTATTAAAATAAAGAAGAAAATAAATTTTTTCTAGCTTGCAAATTAGGTTTAGTGGGTTATTACTGATAATTGTTTTTAAAGTTTGCTATACATTGTCATCATTAATTTGTACTTTTTGAAATTTCCCAATGCAGGATCCCTACAATGTTTCGCAGGAGGTAGAACGGAAGCGTGCACTGTCTATGGTCCTCTCTCAGACAAAACATCAAGAGCGTAAAGACGCTGAGGTTTTTATTTTAATTGACACTCTCTCTTTAGTAACTCAGTAACATCACTGTTTCTGGCAAAGATGTGAATTCAGACTGGTCAATAAGTTATCTGCAATTTATTTTCTCAGGTTTTGGCTGAAGCAAAAAGGATAAATGACTCACGGATGGCATCACGGGTAGGTGTTGGAAATGAACTGTTGTTATGCTTCTTTCCTGTAAGGGTTCACGTTCGCAACTGAAGACGCAGATTTTTATTATTTATAGAAGAGATGGGAATCATATTCTTGGGGTGAAATTTTGACTGAAAAATTTAAGAAGATTTAATTAAATTGTTTATAATTTTTTTTTTTGGGGGGTGTGTGATCCATCGTATTTTGATTGATTTCTAAACTGTTATCTTTCTGCTTATCGGAACATTATGTTTAGTTTTTGTGTAAGGGTTGATCAGTAGTTTTCTGCTTTTTCAGGCTGCTGAAGAGCCTGAGATGCCTGTTGCATCTCATGTGGCTTCAGAAAGTGCAGACAGGGCTGTTGTTCTGGGTGATACTGTATCACCTTCGTCCAATGTTCAGCTTCCCCCAGCAACAATTGTACCTTCAACTTCAATAATTTCTGATAGTGCTTCTACTCTTGCTTCTCTGCGAATGGTATGTTATAACGATTGATTCTTATTTATGTTCTATATCGCCCACTCCACACGGTAACACCCACTGCTTTCGGCCCCCACTTCCTCCTCTTTCTTTCCAGCAATTAAAAATATGGTTAATGGAAGAGCTAACTTTTAATTACTTGTTTTCTTTATCTTGTGGTTCTGTCGTTTTCATATTGAAGGTTTGAATATAGGATATGACTAATTTTCAGTGGCTGTTTGGAACCCTGCTTTTTCATTTGTGAAGTTTTACCTTCACTATCCCAGGCCTTGAATGAATTATCTAATGAATTGAACATATTTGCAGCTTCGGGTTTATTTGAGGACGTATGCCCTTGAGCAGATGGTGCAAGCTGCGAGCTCATCTGCTGGACTTCGAACCATCAAGCGCGTTGAGCAAACCTTACAAGATCTCGGGGTTTGTTCCTGCTTCCTGAACTGTGAATGTTGTGCATATGCTTATTTTTATTGTCATGTGATTTATCACTCGGTGATGTTATTTCCATAATTAGCAAAGATAGTTAGCGTTATTGTTCTACTTTCTAGTATTCTTCTCTGGAAAGTATAATATATGAAGAAGCTTTAGCCCTTAAGCTTCTTAACTATTTTTCTTCTACTATGTATGGGCAATGATAGTCTTATATTGAGATAAATTTCGGATTCTCATAAATCGAAGCACATGCCTTTTGCCTGTATGTTTGTTTCGGATGAGAGGTGGAATTTTTTTTTTTTTAAATAGTTGTATTGCAGCCCACCGCACTTCCAAGTTAAACATATCCCCTTGTACTTGAACCGTTGACCCCTTGGTTCCACTGCAAGAGTCCAACCAACTGAGCCACACCTTGGGAATATAGGCAATATTAGATGGCCATATTAAGCCTGTGCTTTACTAGAATGGGGCCATTTCAGTTTATGGTGCAACTATCGTACTAAATTCTCATGAAGCAGATCTTGAACTCGATTGTAGATTTTTTGTGAATTTGATTGTGAATATTGCTAGGTTCTCATCAGCAAGTTCAAGATTTTATGATGAGCATGTAGTTAAAATTGTGATAATTGGCCTTTGGTAATGTTCCTCATGGTTAGTGATTTCAAGTTTGCTGAATATGTGTGGTATTTTGTGAATATTCTGCATAGTTGAGTATAAGCTCATTTTACATCTTTTACAGGTCAATTTGAAACCAAAAGTTCCAACTAAAGCTGTTTGTGCAGAGCATCTTGAATTAAGAAAGGAAATTTTGACTTTGCTAAATCTTCAAAAGCAGGTATAGCATGTCTGATATTAATTTTCTAGATTAAGTTTTTGTAAGACAAACTGACCACAACATCTGTATATTCTGGTAGCATTTGTGTTTTTATCTGAAGTTTGAATAGATCTGAATTTGGCTGAAGTGTGAATCGTTCCGAATGCATATGTATGAACAAAATGTTTATTTTTCTTTTTTTAATATCTGATAGATTTTTTTGGTTAAAATTTTAAAAGAAAACATCTGAAATATGATATTTTGACATATATATAACTTCATAAATCTTAATAATATTTATATTCAATTGTTAAAAATTTATAATGTGTACCTTAACGACACATGAAAAATAAAAAAATATGTTTAATACATGTATTTTTCACATTAATATATGGTATTTTTAATGTTATTTTTAGTATATTATTTGATATTATTTCTTGTTAATTACATAAGCTGACCAAGAATTGTTTAATTATTTGAATTAAAATTAATGTATTAAATAAAATTCAAGATTGATTATAGAAATAGTAATTGTAAATACAAAGAGATAAACCTATTATAAAATACATTCACATAAAGTCTTATTATGTATGAAAATTTCATCCACAATTAAGGGGGGGAAAAATTAATGATAGTTGAATAGGCACAAAACAAAGAAAAGGGATAAATAAAAATAAATAATAAATGGATAATTTATATAATAGAAAATAAACATATTTAATATGGTTATTAATAAGATAAAATATTAAATTTTCATTTAAATGTTTTGTCATTCAGATAAAAATAAGAGTATTTAACTTTTTCCATTCAACCTAAACATCTTATAATCAGACATAAGTTGTAAAAAAACAAACAAAAATCTAAATGTTTTTATATCTAATACTCGAATGTAACTCGGTGGATACAGTTTATGGTAATGCATCTCGCAGGTGCAGCTAAACTGTCTCTCTTAATATAGCAATATTAACCAATCACTATCTCCATTTTGGTTCCCTGGTTACACATAACAGGCAAATGTGTACCAACTTGGAATAAAAGACACTAATGCTGGTACTTAAGAGCTTGTTAGGAAGTAATGACATGATGATGTTTCCCTTTGTATTGATCTTGACATGCATAAACTTGGTTCATTTAGTTGCAATATAAGGAAGCAGAAGGTTCATCTTATCGTGATGGTTCATACATAGATATGCCAGGCACCCCGAAGGTTGGTTTTCTTATTTATGATTTTTTTTTAAATGAATATCTTGTCTTCGTTATTTAGGCTTTTGTAATATAAGCATTGCTGTCCAGATATTCAAAATTCTGAGTGATTTTGTAACGTTCACAGCGTTCACAACGTACTGGAGATCAGGATCGGACATTTGTTCCTGAATCCATAAGTTTTGGAGGTAAAATACTAATTGATCTCAATGTTTGGTGCTTTTCTTCAATATATTCATTGTATGCTACTGGTAAATTCAAAATTTCATTTGGATTTCAGGGGAAAGGGTTGGCAAGAGGGACCAGAAACGTAAGGTAATATTGTTGTTGTGTATGGTTGTGCTATCATGTACATACTTTATTTCTACTTCTTTCCTCAAACATCTTGTGGAATTAATATCTTCTCCCTTTAATTTGTGAATCTGAAGGGCCCAGGAAGGTTGTCAGAGGCTCCATCATCGCCTGCTCACAAAAGGCCGAGAAAGATGAAAGCCTCGGATTTATAAAATTTTTGGAGGTGAAATGTTGTATAAAGTTCACTATGCTTGAAGTCGGGAAGTATGATGTAAAGGGGACCTTAGTTTTGAGGTACACCAAAACTATTATGCTCTCCAATCAGTGGGAGACTATTAAAGGTCCCAAATGATGTTGTTGGAGGCATGTTGAAAAATCCGGAAAGGTGACCAACAGCATGATACACAAGTGATTGGTTAATGTTATGATAGAATGTTGATAATGTAGTTGTATTTATTCAAATCATATTGAAAATTAATTCTCAATTTTCATCATTCTTTTTTGTTTTTTCAAATTAGTTCAATTTGATCTTACTTGGTATCTGAAAGGCGCAATGCTACGTGTCGTAGGCTTTTAGAAAAGACTCAAAATATCGCGCAGGGAGTGATACAAGAGAAAAAGAAAAAGATCAGAGGAGGGAAACCACTTGAAGAAGAAAAAGGGCTAAAAAAATAAAAATAAAAATGGTGCGGAGAATCCTATCATGTGATAATGACCGTTTTATTTTGGTGTGGCCAAGCGCTGCTCACGGGTTGGGACCGTTAAGAATGAGTTTTTGCTACCTGTCCCAACCAATACGTATCATAATTACTTCGTAGGACCCCATGATAACAAACTTGTGCGGTCCAGATTGGTCGATGGTCCTTCTAGCTCCAGGTCCAAAAAACTAAAACTGCACTGCCAACTGAAACTACTGATGTTTTAGAAAGATGAAGAAAGCAGATGAGCTCCTCGTAACTTGGCAGTTGACGAAGAGAGGAGAAGAAGATGCACGCCGTCGCTCTTGTTGCCTTGAGCGGCTCTCGCTTTCTTCCCAGTCCCAATCTCTTTCTTCAGGCAAATGCAAATGCAAAAAGCAGAATATATAGCTCTAGACCTTTTTGCAGATGCTGTCTAAGGACGAAGCAGAACAGGCAAAGTCTCAGCAAAACTTGGCCATCCATTTCACTAGCACTGTTTAGTGCAGGCTTCTTTCTGGGTCCCGTTATTGATGGACTTCATTCTAGGGTTAATCTTGTGGTATACGAAAATGGGTCAATCAACGTTGGTCCACTTCACACAGATGTCTGGGTACAGTTTTCCACAGTTCATCGTTTAGCTCATGTTTTGTTGATATAGTTGAAGTTACTGAATATGCAGATTGTTTAAGTTTGTTTAATTTGTTGGCAGGTTCCTCCTCTTCTAGGATTGTTTTATTGCACTGTTGGGTTGCTGCAACTCTTCTTGGATGACACTGACAGTGACGGGGCCTCCTCAGAGTCAGAAGCTCCTGATGATGGGAGCCTTGAGAAAACAGTGTTTGCTCTAATGTGATTATAATTATTACCCTTTTTCCCCCAATCATTTCGGGTTTCTAGCGACTAGTACCTTATCTACCTATTGATATAACATATCTAAGCCAACAACATAGACAAATTCTCTTTTGATTTACAATTTTATCTGCTTATAGATTGTCCTACAACGCAGATCACTGCTTCTCTTTATAGAATTGAGTGCTGAACTGTATAAAGCTGGAGTTCGAGACAACATTGAGACCTACATATTATTTGCGGTAGCGGAGCTCATATGGTTTTCCCTGGATAGGACTTGGCTCGGGTTTACCTTAGCATCTATTGTAGGCCTGGTCTGTCCACTGGCTGAGATTCCCATAATGAAGTATGCTTGCCTAATTTCTTAAAAGCGTAGAAGAAAAGCAAATGATTCAAATCAATTTTAGGCTTTGACTGATCGGTCTCTGATTCTTTCTTTCAGGCTTTTTCACCTTTGGTATTACCCAAAAGCAAACATTGAAATCCTTGGCCAGGTAATGTATTGCAATGCCAAAGTAAAAAGCTAAATTGGTTATAACTTTTTTTGATTCCGGCCAAAGCGATGTTTCATATTGTACGCAGGGATTGGTCAGCTGGACAATTACATGCTACTTTGTATACACACCGTTTCTCATTAATTTATCACGCTGGCTGAGATCAATCATGGCTGCTGCTGATTCAGAGGGCAAATCTACATAGGTGCTATGTTAGAGTTTGTCAAAAGATTCAAACCAGAGTTTCCAAGAGGAGCAAGGAAGAGGCTTGGAAGCACAGATCATAGGCTTAAATGAACCATTTGGAATTTGCAACTTTATTTATATAACAATCTAGAAACAGATTTTCTGATATACATTGTTTTATCTAGTACTACTTAAACCTAATTCACGAATGCCACACATCTTTTAACATCGGCATTAATTTGCACCAATAAAGAGTCTGATTCCCACCGTCAATTCTCGGAAAGCCTTTAAAGTTGTTCAGTCACCTCCCTATGATGAATTCTACCAAAAACCAAGTAAATAATAAGCCAAAAATATTATTATTATTATTTTTGCGAGTAGGCCTTGCACACAAGATAATTTGGAAATACATATTAATTATTCAGCAATTGTTTTCAAGGTTGGACATTTTCAACCAAAGGAATGACACCCTGAATACGAGAAGTATACGCATGTCAATAAATCAGCTACAAACCCAAAACTCATTATAAAGAGTGATCTTGACCTCAGCTACAAACCCAAAACTCATTATAAAGAGTGATCTTGACCTGCACGAACAGATTGTTTTTACTTTTTGAGTCTATGATACAAAGGGCAACCTAGTCAGCGAAGACAACATTCTCAATATCTGGGAACTTCTCTTTGATGGCTGCCCTAATGCCTGAAGCGATGGAATCAGGCCCTGCATAGTTTACAATGCAATCCCCACTCTCAACAGATAACACTTCTACACTCCCCCCATAATTCTTAATGGCAGGTCTCAATATATCAAGGTGCCCATTTACAGCCTGCATTCACAGAACATGCAGAACACTCAAGTCTCACAAAGGAATTGCAGTAGTGTAGTAATATCTTTTATCACTTACCAGATATATAAGTAGAGCACTCACCTCAACTGTGGTCTCTCTTACTTCTTCCTCATACACTTGGCGGATATCCTTGATTGCATCTCCAAATTTTTCCTTCAATACTCTCTCAATTCCCATAGACATGGTTGTTGTTGAGCTCGGGCAGCTGCCACATGCTCCTGTTGATCAATCTAACATCAGCAAAATCTCTGTTTGGACAATGATTAACGACTTTATCCATTCATGCTTAAAATCTATCAAATTGTTATACAGAGAGTTTGAAATGGTGATCTCTGGAGACAATCAGCAACTCGACGAGGTAATTCTATGCCCCTAATACCACCCATCTATTGGTAAAAGTAACAGATTGTTTCTTCCGTTCCCTCACCCATAAAAGAGCAACAGAAGTTAAACAAGATCTTTTATAGTCAGTGCACTAGCCTGTCATGCTTATAGATTGATCAGACTGGTTTCCTTTGTATTTAAACTAACTCCAACTACGCCAAATGCACTGTTAGGGTTATCACACATGTGGTGCCTCAAGTCTTAAGAGTTAGTTTTTGGGGTTGAGAGAGGCCCAAGTCCAACTAACATGCACAAACAAGCTTCACAAAATCCACCAAATAACTTTGTTTCATAGAAATATACTGCTAATCCACAAGGCGTTTCACTCGATTCCAACACAAAAAAAAAGTTTTCTCTAATAACTCAAAAAAAAAAAAGATTTAGATGCCTTGAATTCTCGATAGAATGTTAATAACAACTATATTCTTCATCTAATGCAAACGCAGAGGCAAACAAATTAAAAATTTCATTTAGTTAATTCACCTTGGAGCTTGACAGAGACGACGCCGTCTTCAACGGAAACAACGTCGATGTTTCCTCCATCGGCTATCAAATAAGGCCGGACGTCTTCGAGAACAAGGTCGACGTTTTTAGCCGTGAGGTCGAACTGCTGGGCGGAGTAGAGTCCAGGTGGTGATGAGCCATTGGGCGCGCTGGCGTTCGAGGCTCGTATCGCGGTTTCATGCGATCCGCCTTTTCGCAAGACTGAATTTTTTGGTTTAATTGATACGAATTGTAAGCGTTTATTGAACTTCGGTGGGAATAGGATTTTTGAAGATACCGTCGGAGTCTTTGACACCGCTGTTAAGCCTAGACACGCCATTCTCTCGAGGCTTTTCTGATTTTTCTTTTTTTTTTTTAATTTTCTTCTAAGTTTTGGGCCTGTTTAAAAGCAGATCTTGAATATATTAATAAATTAAAATTTATTTTTTATTTTTTTATGTGTTCCCTTTCGATTCCATGTGGAACTATTTGTATATGCGATTGTTTATTCTTTTTTTTTTTTTTGGCGGTCGTTGATTAGGGCCCACGGATTTGTCATTTGTGGGATACCTATTATGCCCCTCAACTAAATTACTGAAACTCTTAGATTTTATCTTTTTACTGAAATATTTATAAAAAAAAAAAGCACTTTCTTCAAATGAAAATAAAATAAATGACGGCGAAGTCAATTGGTCAGCCAACAGAGAGTCCTCCTCATCTCTTGCATCCTCTTGCTGCTGCAGTATTCAGAAGTTCCCCTCTCCCGTCAGCATGTTTTCATTTTCATTCACATTTTTCAGTTCTTTTCTTTTAATTTCAACTCTTCAACCTATTTTTTCCCCAATAAATCTATCGATAATGCCGCTTTGGTATAATTAAAGATTACTGTATCAACTCTAATAACTCTAATAGTAGTGTGTGGAGGTTTTAATAACATGGCCTTAGTATAAGTTCTTCAAAACAAAATTTGTACAGGCGACTTATAATTTTCCTTTTTCTACTTTTATTTTCATTTTCTAAATCTGTGATGGTTTTTGGTGTTCCTACAGGAAATTATTTGAATGATATTAATTTTAGTGAAACAATTATCTCGTGTTTTAACTTACGATTTGTTAATAAGATAGATTTATCTTTATTAATTATTGATTATCGAGTCATTTTTCAATATGTGTGGGGGAATCAAAGTAGAATTCTCAAATCCATCATGTCTTGAGGATTTGGTGGTCAACTTTAAGTTGTTCCAAAGATGAAAGTTTTTTTGTTTCATTTTGCTTTACTTGTAATATATGAGCTATAGATTTGATCTATACTAGTTTTAATTCAAAAATAAATAAATAAATGACACATCACCAATAAACATGAGATATTTTGAAATAGGATATGATTATGTTGAAATTAATTTATAGTGGAACATAAATCTCAGTCATACGCGTAAAATGATAAGTTATAAACAATTTGTTATAACTTTAATTCTGTAGTTATAAAGAGATGTTTTATCTTATAACTATTTCAACGTAACCAAACCCTTTGAAATATTATGTTGATTTTCTTATAATAACATTAATAAACTAAATTATTTTCAAATAATCCCCCCGCCCCCAAAAAAATGGTTTAAGGTTTATGCACGAACAAAAGGGGGACTTAAAACTCACTACCCTCTTGAAAAAGAAAAAGAAAAAGAAAGAAAAAGAAAGAGAGTAGTTTATTGAAGAGTTCTCTAATGAAAAATATGGAGTGAATTTTATTACAAATCAATAATATGACTTTGTGGTGTGCATTTTGAATTCCCAAATGTCCAATCAGCTTATTTTATCTGTAGACGAGTGGAAAACAATTGATCTCATTAATACACGAAGGATAAAAATGATTCATCACTAGCCTGCTGTCAGCCGTCCTACTTTAAAATCTGGTGCATTTAGTTTAGCTTACGGTCAAATTGTTCTTGTTATTATTATTATTATTATTTTATGAGAACGAACTAGTTTATAATTGGGTACAAATGATGAGAATTGGACATTCATGAAACAATTCAAACAGCAGTTTAAGTCGCAATCATTTTTCGAGGATTGAAATGGTTAGCTCGTCACACAGCACTAAAACTTTCAAAACACAGACAATTAGTATAAATATTGTGTTGATGTTTCAGGATTCAGGTTTTAGAATGTAGATTATACTTTTATCCAAAAAATCTCAAAAGATAAATGGTCGATGGATCACAGAAATTGAAAATTTAAGGATATATCATCATCGTCATCACTGATTAAAAAATATAATTTATTTAATCAATCAAATTATTGAATGAACAACTTAAAAATTAAAATTTATTTCTCTAAAAAAAAAAAACTTTCATGTCCATCCCGCCAAAATCCATATTAAAAGACCCAAAAAAATAAAAAAGAAAAAGGAAAGAAAGTGTACATATTATCGATTAAAGCTGTTAAAACTTTACCGGGTTTTGCCTGCAGAGTAAAAAGGGGAAAAATAAAAATAAAAATAAAAATAAAAATAGAAGAGCAAGGGAGAGAAAAACCCTAGGGTTTTCAGCAAGTTAAAGGACAAATCCAAAATGGTGTCCTCGGACACCGAATCTCAAATTCAGTTCAGTAAAGGCACGGAAATCGAAGTGACAAGTGATGAGGAGGGGTTTCGAGGCGCATGGTACCTAGCTACTATTCTCGAGTCACCTCCCAAATCCGTTTCAAAGAAGCGCAAAAGAGCTCTGATTGAGTACAAGTACTTGGTCACTGAAGACGGGTCGGGTCCATTAACTGAGCACATAGACCCGGCTTATATTAGGCCTTTGCCACCTCAGCAAGAAGGCGGTAAGGATGTTTTTGAGCTAAACGAAGTCGTCGAGGCCAATTACCGAGATGGTTGGTGGACTGGCACTGTGAGGAAGGTTTTGGATACCGGGAAGTTTAGGGTTTGTTTTGATAACCCACCGGATGTAATTGATTTTGAGGCCAAAGATTTGAGAGTGCATTATCAGTGGGTTAATGGGAACTGGGTCCGACCCGAAAAGGAGGTTTGTAGCTTCTCTGGAGTTGTTTTAGGCGTTCTTGAAAACCCTTTTTTTTTTTTTAAATGTTCTTTCGAGAAATAAATTCTTTGGTTTGTAAAATATGACCTAAAGAAGTGGTTTTGATGGGTTTTGGTACGTAGATTTTTGTATTTTTTAACCCGTTCTGGTGCATGCTGGTGCTTTTCCGAAATGTGAACCATATGGGTTTGTTTTCCTTGTATTAGGCGGTAAAACCTCAGCTTGGCCAATGTTGTTTTGTACTTTCATTCAAGTTTGTGATTTTCCAGTATGCTTCGATGTGAAAGTGGCATGGGATATGGGTGGAACCATTGCATGTTGCTTTGCATCTAAAGTAAAGAGCTTGATGCTCAAACTATGTTTCATTCTTGTGAGATGCTGGTCCAGCCTTAGTGCAAGAAATAATCACCATGGTTTATTTATTTTACCTTGTTGATTCTTTGTTTGAGCTCATGCAAAGTTTGATCTGTTTGGAGTCTATTAGTAGTCATTGTATGCATATGTATCCTTAATTAATGGTTAGATACCAAGTTAGTTGCTAAACAGAAAGAGATTGTGATTCTTTTGTGGGATGCTGGTATATGCTATTAGGGCATGAGCCCAGAGTTTTACGTGAATCCCTCATTAGTTACTGCACTATCTAACTGTCATTTTGCAACATTTTCATGTTTGATATTGTTCTTTTGTAAAATTTTGCTACCATGCCATTTTCTACTTTCACTTACCCAAGCTGTAGTTGAATATGATCTGCCTATGTGATTTGTAGAGTTGTATTCAAACATACTGCAGTTGACTTTGGTTCTGTAGTAGTGATATTCTTTTTTAATTTCATTTCTTAAAGCAATCAACAGGATCAATTTTTAGTCCTGGCGCAGCAGTTGAAGTGAATCCTGATAACAAAGAAAGCTTACGTGATGTCTGGTTCCCTGCAATTGTCATTAAAGAAAATGTGGATGGCACCTTCTTTGTGAAGTATCAGAACTCAAAGAACAGTGAGGAGGCTGCAACAGTTAAAGTGACTCTGGATTCCCAACATATCCGACCTACTCCTCCTCGTTACGTGGACAGAAATTACGAGTTGCTGGAAAAGGTTGATGCATCTTATGGTTTTGGCTGGCGGGCTGGAGTAATCACCAAAGTTCTTGCTGGTCGAAGGTATAATGTATTTTTCAAGCATGGAAATGAGGATAAAGAACTTAGTCATTCAGAAATAAGGCCCCATGTGGAATGGACTGGCGGCAACTGGATTAGTAAATCCAAGGTATCATCTTTTCTTTAGTTGGGTACTCTTGGTGTATCGCTTTTGTTGGAAATTCTTTTCTAGTGCTTTTGTGTACATTGTTCTTATTTTTCTGTTTTTAAGAGTGAATTATCTCTATTTGTCAAGCTGCCATTTCTTCTCCTCTTCATTGCAACCACTTTTGTTATTTTGAGTATATCAGTGAATTGATCTTCTTTTAAGAGGAAGCAAATGATGATCCACCCTTTTGCCGTCTTCATGTGGAGTCTTGATCAAGTGTGTGTGATCGTGTGCATTATTGTGCGTGACAGACCACATATCATTATTTCATTGGCCAAGCTATGGAGGCACCGGCCAATGAAATCGTGACACATGACCTGTCAGGCACAATAACTTGTGTGACGTCGTGCAATTGATCAGATTCCGATACATGTGCCACAAATTTTGTGTAAATTGTTCCTTCTCTTTTCAGGAGTATGGATTTTCAAAGTTAGGTTGTATGCATCTATTCTAAGGGTAGAACGATTACTATCATGTGATTGGGTAGAATTAGTTGTCCCTTTAATGTTCAAATATTTGTCGTAGTTATTGTTTTTTGGATTGGTTTATCAACTTGTACTCTATGGGGTCAATGGCAGAGCCATGTAGAGACAAGTCTTAGTTTTTTGGAAAGTGTTTTCTAAAATTCAACCAGAAATTTTAGCCTCCAATGAAATTTTTAATTTGTCCCCACCAACTTTGGGTAATATATAAAAATGTGGGTTTAAAATTATATTATGATCATTAATATCACTTTGAATGAGGATGCTAAATCCAAAATTCTTTTAATAAAATTAAATTTGCCCCCGCTGGGCTTGAATCCTAGCTATGCCACCGAATGGTGTGATTTTTCAGGAGACTAAAATAGCTGTAAATTTTTTAGCTCAAGTGAATAAAAGTAAGACTACTATTAAAGTGACCTGTAAATTTATGAGAAGAGAAACAATGAATGTTGAGGAACAGAGTGATTTGTTCATGCTTCCTATGGGTACTTAGCACCTTCCTTGCTAACAATGCTTATACCAAGTGTCTGAATGTCTGGCCTATCCCTTGTTGGTAGTTCTCTATCTATCTCTGTTGATATTTTTTTTGTTGCTCTTAAGTTATTTGACCTGAAAGAACTTTAGAAATTGCTATGTCATTTAATGACAAATGGAATAATGCATTCATCTTATAATTCTTTGGTGTGCATGCTTAATGCTAAAGTTAGAAGAAGCATGAAATTTTATCCTTTTATTGGTAGCTTAAGTAATATGTCTTTCATTCAGGAAATCTTGGTCACTTCTGATTATCAAGAACAGCTAGGGCATGCTTGTAATGATTCCGACAACCCTGAGGTAGCTCAGAGACTTGAAAGTTCAGGCTCTGTGAAGGATAAAAGTGAAGAACAAACAGCTTTTTTGACAAACATTAGAAAGAATCAGATGGAGGACCAGCCATCTCCTATGCATGAAGATTTGGCTGCCTATGCCTTGCCTCCAAGCAAGAAGAAGATAAAGGTGACTAACTCTAATGGTACTGCTGAGCGTTCTCGTCCTATTAAGCAGTTGACTGAAGGAAATGCTTCCGATGCTCCAGCTTCTCATTTAAGGAAGACACAAAATGAAACAGCTAAGGAATCACATGGTAGTTTGGCCACCACAAAGACAGACAGAACTGGAACTAGATGCTCAAAGAAATCTGTTAGTGTTGAACAGCCTTCTGCCGAGACTCCTTTTCTGGGAAAGAGAATTGTGAGTTAGTAATCTCTTTTGAAACCTTCAAACATTTTTATATTCATGACTGCATGTTACTTTGGCCTATACACCCAATCATTGGTCAAGAAAAACTTGTAAACAAGACCCAAAAGGTCCCTGACCATAGGTGGTCATCTTATGAATTGGTTCCATGAGTCAGCTGTAGACTGAAGGGTGAAGCTCTAAATAACTTATTCATGTTATGGAATAGGTTTCTTCTTTTTCCCCTCTGTTAGTCCTTGGGAGAGCTAGTTGGTTCAAGTGGTAAAATCTCTTGTGGTGGTACAGGAGGTGAGTTTCGAGCCTTCTCACATGGGTGGAAAGAGGATTGGTTATATTATGTACACACATACACACAGAGTCCAATTTAAGCATATCCAGTGGGAGGTTTAGGTATCAGCCATTACAAAATTGATGTGATTAAGTGATTCTGGGGCTGTTAAAGCTCAAGTATTTGTTTCAAGTGTAAAGAAAATTTGTTATTCAGCTAAAATATCTGTTGAATACCTTGATTTGGAGTATACAGGTTTTAAAGGGTTCATTGTGTCTTTCTGTTAACATTGCTGTTTTAAGTGGATATTTATGTTATTCTATGCCATGTGAGAACGAGCATAGTTTTCATATTTCAAGTTGCTTGCTCACTCTTTTCCTTGCTCATGTAGAAGATTAAGCAACAGAAATTCGGAGAGGACTTCGAAACAGAGGATATTGGAAAAAGAAGGGGAAGACCAAGCAAATTACAAACTAAAGGCTCACTGGCTTCAGTCACAGGTACACATATTCATTTATATATTGCATTAATTGGGAAAATTTTCTGTCAATTAACTTTGCATTTAAGGTTTTCAGGTAAGGGGATGAGTAGAACATTAGCTGCTGCTGAACTTAATAAAAATGATGGTGAAAACAGAGAAGTCGAAGTGCCTGTCATCTTAGGATTAGAAGCCAAGGGGATAGAGGTAACAAGGGCTCAAAATCTGTACGAGATATCTGATGAAGTATCACTGAAACTAATTAAGGATCAGAAGAAGTATTTAAATGATTCAGGAGGAGATAATCCTATGGTAAGCAATCTACTGACAAAATTTCCCTCTTGTCTGAGAAAGAAAGAGGGGGTAAACTGCTAAGCAATAAATCAGAGAGTGGAGAACCACGTTGCTTTGTGGACAAGTTATTTAGTTTTTTGGAGTATCTTATTATAACCAATATGTATGATAGCTCCTAATATTTTCAATGATGCTTCATATCATTTAAAATAGGATTGGTCTTGAAAATATTGACCTGGTTATTTAATCTATTACTTTTCCAGTGGGACAATTTTGATACATTTTATGTTGAGAGCTAAAATGATTAGCATGTCAATCTTGTCATTTTTACCTTGAACAAACATCAATTAAACTGCAGATATTGAACTCTCAAATGTATTCCTTCTCGTACTTTTTCAGCAAAACATATTGCTAATCCTATGCAGTGATTTATATAAAGGAAATCATTGGTTTGCTGGCCTTTTTCATTTCTCATAAAATTGTTTAATCTTTTCCTAGCTGGTAAGTAGGTTAGTTCAGTCGAAATTGCCATTTGTTTCAGTTTTGGTTAATGCTCCTTAGTAGGTCATTGTTTAGACATTGCACCAAACATGAAGTTGGAGTTCCCTTTTAGTATTTTCCATAAGGCAATGGTTCTGGTTTTGAAGCTTTTTCTTATGTGGTAAATAAGCAGGCGAAAGGTGGAGGAAGCAGCCAAAGAAGAAAGAGAGGAAGACCGCGCAAGTTAGTAGTTGTAAGCCCCAGGGCTCCAGAGGATGGTATATGCTAATTTTAAGCTATAACCATTGTTTAGATAAATGTTTTGTTTGCTTTATCTTAAGAGAGGGGACTTTGCATTCTGTCTGCAGGTAAGGAGCACAAAGGGGATGTAGGTGCTCTCCATGAAGTTGTTGTAAAAGATCATACTAATAAAGATGCTGAATTCCCTTCCATTAAAAGAGAGTCTACAGGTAAGGGCCCACCACCTGAAAATTAATTTCAAATCTGAAGCACTTAAAAGTGTAGGCTTGTGATTTATCCACTGATAACCAAATTATTATTGGCAACATAATTGTGATTGCGTGTGAGACAAGATGGAACTGCTGAATGAAGCAGGTGGTGTGTACTACGAGCAAGTAAAGAAGTTGTCTGGTTCAATTACGAGAAAAACTGCACATAGGCAAAATTTAGGTAGCAAGAGTGTTGACATGTCGTCTGTACTAAAAAGTTTTTGTTGGTAGCATAGAGCTAAAACTTATCCCCACTTCACCTAACCTCTTAACTACATCATGTGAAGCCTAAGATCACTTGAATGCTTTTAATAACTGCTGTCAGGAAACATAATTTCTTTTGTGATCCTTTGATAGCATAGAAATTGAGATCCAAATTCTTGGAATTGCTGTTTAGCTGCCTAAGCCCAAATACATTTTAAGTTTGTGGTTTCCATTTCTATTACAACGTTAGCTCAAGAATTCAATCAAGTCTATTTATCTTTGTCTCATTGAGATCTTTCACCTAGTAAAGGCATTTTATTTTTCTTCCCTCGTGTTAGTGCCGGAAACTTTTATTCATCTAAATGGACCTGAGTAAAAGGAATTCTGGGAGGCATACGTTGCATTGTGAACATTGGTTATATCCTAACAAGCAATGATGCTGCAGTTTGTAATTTTGTCCAGCAGGTCAATCAACACCTTTTTTCATGTTAAGCTACCATGCAGCCCACCCAAATTAAACATATACCCTTGGAATTGAACCCTTGACCTCTTGCTTCCACTACTGGAGGTCAAAACCTCTGGCATGTTCTTTGGATATAACCATTGCTGTACAAACACATTGGTTTATTTGATGGTTTGGATTTATGCTTGAAATTAGTTCAATTAATAGGGTAGTCTCTGGTTATATCCTCCTCCCCCCCCCCCCCCCTCTTTTGTCTCCCTGTTTTGCGTGGGTGAATTTTGAGGAGCTGAAGCCCTCTCTGTACTTGTAGTTCGTGAAGATGCTTTGGGAGCAAAAACAGCGGATATTTCAGAGGTTGATTGCACAATGAAAGAAATTGACATGGCCATTGCTGTAGCGTCCAATAACATGGCTGATGATGATCAACCGCTTTCAACATGGATTGGAGGAATGCACTCTTCAAGTGTAGAAGAACTAAGTAAGCTACATGCACATATTACTTCACTCATAATTGTTATAATTGCCTGACAATTTTTGTTGTTTCCCTCTAGGATTATCGTCTGGTAGGACTGTTAATGGACTGAACGAGGCAAAAGAAAAGCCGATTGACATTATTATGAAATCTTCTGAATTTGATTCCAAAGGTGGCAATGATGCAGTAGAGAATCTGGTTTTGCCTTTTGTGAAGAAGTCGCCAATTTGGACAACCATTGAATCTTTTGAAGCTTTTCAAATAATGCCCCAAAAACCACATTTCCATCCTTTAAGTGAAACTAAAGAGGAGTATCGTGAAGGATCTGCTGTTGGGATTATGGTGACTTATGCTGGCTTGTTTGAGAAGATCACCATGATGCAATTCGATGATCCTAGATCTGTATTTGATCGCACCTTGGAAAGTCTTCTGGACCTAGAAAGGCATGGGTTTGACGTTACTTTGCTGCGAGGTCGTGTGAATGAATTACTCTCAATTAGAGATGGACAAGGGAAGCTCGTGGATGAATTAAAAGATGCTGAAAAGAAGAAAATAGAGCGTACTAAGGTGAAAAACGAGTTGGGCAAAGAAATCGAAGAGATCAAAAGGAAGATAAATGAGTTAGAGGAACTACTTGATTCCACAAAATTAAGGAAGCAGACAGAGGAGGACGAGGTTGCTAGGTTGCAATCAATTGTTGAAGATATTAACAAACGCGTTCAGATGGGCCGGAATGATTTTGAAAAAGTAGCATCTGCACCTTGGAAAATTTCATGATGTGCTTCAGTTATTTTTGTTTTACTTTTGTATCCTTGAAGCGTAGGTGTTTATGAAATCTGTTAACCTCTGTGCATTCATAGGATTGTAATGGCCGGTGAAATTAGGAATGTAAACTCTCAGCTTGTGTATCGGTATTCAGTTGCTGTGACACGCTTATTGTACGTAGTTGTTTTTATTTTTGTTTTAAATATTATGCATGGCCAGCAAGGGATCTTTCTGGATCCAAGGTAAAGGTTACTTTTTTTCTTTTTTTTTTCCTTTTTTTTTTCCTTACCCCGTAAACTTTTATTTATTTACTTTCAATTTTAGCCCTTGCCGGTCATGTTATTTCTTCTCAACCCAGACTTCCTGTTTTGAACACGAGATTTTATTATTTTAATTGGACGCATCGATCTATTTGTCAACTTAACATTGCGTAATAAGTAGTGGGTCGCGTGGGAGTTTCATTTTGTGGGCGCTGCTTATTGTTAAGAGTATGGAGTGGGAGTGGGATTCTCACTTCAGTAAATAATCTTAACAAATTCTACCAAGTACGATCTAACTGTATATAAAATGGGTTAAAATTTTTATTCTGAATAGTTAAAATAAAATTAATATAATTTTTTAATTTACATCATTAAGAATATTAACAATAATATTAATTAAAATTAATAATAAAATAACAAGTTATTGTACAAATATATTTTCTTATTTATTTTTTAATTGTTACATATTCATCCATATTCATTATATATATATAAAGATAAAATTATAATTTATAATAATTTACTCAAAATTTAATACAAACTAAACACATATGATAAGTAAATAGCTTACTATTATTTCATTTCAAGCTCTCAACCTAATGATTTCTATTTTAACCCGAAAAGTAAACAAAACATGAAATTTGGTCATGCAGAGAGGATGGAGACTTTGCTCTCCTCTATTATATTAGAATTAAGTGGGCCATAGCTCGTCTAAGTTCACTCATGGGACCACCTTCACGTCAACTAAGCCCCTTGGAGAGGGCTAGGGTTGGTTATAGTAGCCTAAACAAATGAATCTCATGTCTCCACGTGTACACAGCCCACATTTGGACATGCACGTGACAATATACCAGAGTCCATATGAAGGGCTACGCTCTCCACGCCCCTTTAAAATCCTTTAAAACCCCAATTTTATAAACATAACACCTTTATTGGATGCAATTACATATATAGGCAAAATGAATTTAATTTAATTAAAATATCTTTACACCCAATTATGAAGCTTATTACCTTCAATTTTTGATATATAATATAATTAATTTTTTATAAACTTGAAATAATTTTGAAACA
Organism: Aegle marmelos; assembly: GCA_030449875.1. Taxonomy (NCBI): domain Eukaryota; kingdom Viridiplantae; phylum Streptophyta; class Magnoliopsida; order Sapindales; family Rutaceae; genus Aegle; species Aegle marmelos. The sequence continues at coordinate 4,263,267 of JASUUL010000115.1, forward strand.
ATGAAACAAATAAATTATCTTGTAATTGATTTTTATTAAGAAAATATATATTTAACATTTAATTAATTTATTCTATGTGATATTTGATTTGAATTAAAATTCTATTGTATCTTTTGTTGTTTTCTATAATTTTAATTAAGAGAAAAGCTATAAATATGATGGAGTGAGATTTTGTAAGAATTTTTATGGGTAGTCCACTTTCTTATTAATGGACTTTTCTTTAGTTAGGCAATGGGCCTAACTTTCACAATTAATACTTTTTTTATTATTTTGGATCTTAAAATACAAAAAAAAATATAAAATACTTAAATTATATGGTTTATGTGTTTTTTCAAAAAAATTTAAATTTTAAAATTATAGATTAAAATATTTCTATCATAAAAAATTGATGCAAGATATATTGTTTGAACTTTGATAGACGATGTAGCATACCTTATAGTGTGCAACGAAATGTGGCAAGTTCTTGTGAACCCTATGGTTCCACGGATGTTCGTGGGGTGGTGCACTCTCATATTAATGGCCTTCTACTTTAGGTAGGTAGGTTAGGCTATGGGCCTAACTTTCATACATCTGCATTTGACAAGTTTGGCAGGTATAATAGAAATGTTTCAATTCAATATCTTAAATTTTGTTAAAGTATAAAAAAAATATCATATAATTTAATAGTATGATCATATTATATTATTAAACTATAAGATTTAATTATTTTTTTAGATTTTAATAAATATGCTGTCCTAATATAAATGAGGTGATAACTTATCCTAACAGAAAAAAATATGTATAAAATCATCCCACCGCCTCAACTGTTGTACTGTCTTATGGTGATAGAGTCCTTAGGTTATAAAATAGATCCCACTTCAAGATCTATTATATTTATAGTTAAAATAATTGTGAGTCTTACTTTAGAATATATAATTCGTCATATGATAAAAAATTACCAGATTATCTCACCACTGCTGACAGAGTCTTTTTAATCCTAAAATGATTCCCATTTTAAAATTTATTGTATTTATATTTAAATAATTATAAGTCTTATTTTAGAACACACAATTTTATTATGCAATATGGAACCATAGAGTTAACCCACCATCCCAACACAAACCTCTGTACCTTCAGTAATTGCGTTTTAGGGTCCAATAGTCCACGTGTCAGCTTCTTATATGCCATCTGTTTCTGATTGCGGGTTTCATTTAAGGAAAATCCCAAAGGAACAAAGGGGAGACAAAGGGGCGACAAAAACGACAGCAGTGGCTGCCGTTTCACGCGCTCCTTTATCCAATTTTTTTTATTTGTGGGATCGGAAAAAAAACAGTAAAATAAAGAATAAAAAAGATTTAAACACACACTACACTTACCATAATTATTACAATTAATCTCATTCTTTCTCATAAGATTATCATAATTAAGCGCATAATGTTTAATTTAAACACTAATGTTGATCAATTTATACCTATTAAGAAATAATTAATATTAATTTATTTTGTTTATACATGTGAACATGACACTTACTAGAGTTTTTATTATAGTAGTTCTATGTTAAGTGGATTTGGGAATGCACATTTAAAATTTTAAATTTATTACTAATTTTAAGGAATATAGTTCTTACATATTAAGAGGATAATTACTAATTTCAAGAATTGACTCATATTTTTTCAGTTGCACAATTTCAACTGCATTGTTGGCTCTTGTTTCTTGTAACTCTTCAAATGCATGGCCATTTTCCAAATTCTCCATTTCTATAAAATAATTAATATTTGTACTAAGAATAAGTAATTACAAAATTTTATTATATTTTTATTCAGTAACAAAAATCCTAACAATTTAAATATACAAAACACATCCACAAAATTTTATAAATTTATTCCATTATTTCCAGCAATCTAGATTAAAAAAATCCTGACGATTTAAATATATAAACACATCCACAAATTTTTATAAATTATTTCATTATTTCCAGTAATTAAAATTAAATAAAATCCTAACAATTTAAGTAAATAAAATACATCCAGAAATTGTTATAAATTTAATCCATTACTTTCTAACAATTTAAATTATAAAACGCAAGCATCTAGTAATTTTTAGAAATTTAATTCTTCACTTTCTAACAACTTAAGCTGAAAAAAAAAATTCTAGCAATACTAAAAGTATAAAACACGGCCAAAAACTAATTTTATTTTAATATAATGAAAATATGAAAGTTACCAATTATTTGACTACAAATTCAGATCTCTAAATAATGACCGCTGATTTTACTTCAACTTTCTTCCGCAGATGCAGATAAAAATTCATCAGCTCTGCCTTCGTCGAGTTGAGTAGCTCGAAGAACAATTTAAGAGTTAGCGTTATTTTTTCTCTCGTCATTTTGTCATATCCTTTTCGTTACTTTTGATTTCTTTTTTTTTTGATTTAATATTTTATTTTTATTATTTTAATTTTTAAATAAAAATAAATAAAGGGACCCACGTAAACGAAAGTTGTCGCTGCGTTTCTGTCGTCCTTTTGCCCTCCCTTTGTTCATTTAGCACTTCTCTTCATTTAATGATCTCGAGCGTGGCAGCTGCAGAGTTGTTGAATTATATTAATGATGATGGTACCGATGTACCTCTGTACTTGAATTTAATGGTCCGAACACTATGCTTCTTTGAATAGCCTTGACGTGAACTGCCAGTGGACTTTTTTTTTTTTATATATTGATTATGACAAGTCCGACTTTTTCTTTTAAATCCTGTTATTTGTATATAATTACCGAGGTTGTATTAGATATTATAATTAAAGAATGGATTAAGGTATAGTTATATTATTTATAGTTAATAATTTTATAAATTTTATATAATTATTGATTGTGAGTGGCGTAAGGTATAGTAAATTATATTTTAACTGTTTTTTATAATTAATATTATATTAAATTATATAATTAAAATTATTGTTATATATTAATTATTAAAATATTTATTTAAATATTTTATAATTTTTTTAATATTTAAAAAATATCTATTACATTAAGTCTGACTTAAACTCATTAATATTTAAAAATTCTTAAGAAATTTAAATTTTAACTATCGTTAATATTTAAAAAATACTTAACCCACTCGTATTTAATAAAAAAAATTTATTTAATTATAACTTATAATTAAAAAAATTTTAAATTCTCATAATACTTTTTATAAAAATTTGAACCGTTACTATTTCAACTGTAAAGACAATAATCCGACCACTTAGCCATCGACCAGTGGCGAAGATTTTTCCCAATTAGTTGTTTGAAATAATCATACATCATTATAATTTCAAGAACCTATTAATTATGTATAAGGCAGTGCCTTATCAAAAAGATGTTGATTGGGCAAGCAAAAATCGATATCCGGAAGGTTAGGAGTCACGACGTGGGAGTAATTAGGAGAATCACATCTCTCACACAAAAATAATAGGGTGACGGCACAATTTTTGAGAACCTATTTATTTAAAAATCGAGATGCACTCATAAATAAATTCCACTTCAATCTCATTAAGACAAAATTTTTAGGTTAAGTATGTAATAAACTTGAAATTTAGAGTAACTTTATTGTTAATTAATCTTTTATTTAATCTTAGGTTAGGTTAATGTAAAATTAGAGTGGCCTCTCTCTACAAGTAGTTATGCTATTTTATGAAGTGGAGATGATGTTACGCAAGAGAAATATAATGTAAGCCAATAGAAAAGAGCTGCAACTGCGTGGTGGCGGAGTAAATTTAAGCAAACGACATTTCAACAAGGGCAAAATTTAGATCACTCTTCTCGTAAATTAATTATGAATTATTTTAAAATTTATTTTAATTTTTTAAAAATAAAAACCATTCCCACATTCTCAAAAAAAAAAGGAAAAAAAGAATTTTTATTTAAACATGACCCATTTATCCTTAAATATCAAGTTTATATCATATTACATACATATATCTTATGAAAGTACAAAAAATAAAAAATACCCTAAAAAATCTCTCTTTATTTTATTCCCCTCTCATGATTTCTACATAATAATATAATCAAAGTCGAGTATACTCGATTTTTTTATGTGATTTAATTACAACAAAATTTTTTATTTTAATTTAAATTAAATATTTTCTACCAATTACAAAACTTATATGAAAAGTCAAGAATTTTCATTGAATGAAATATCAAATAAGGTTAAATTAAAATTTAATATTCTTCATTCTTTACTTGACTTATGTGAAAAGAATTCATAAAATAAATTTTTATTTACATTGAATGTGAATATTCTCAACTATTTATCCAACTCACGTGAAAAAATTGAGAACTTAAGTTGAATTATTAATTCTGTATGTTTTAATTGAAATGGAGTATTTTTTATTATTTATCAGACTTTAAAGATATGAGTTTAATTTTATAAGGATTTAATTTAATTTTTTAATTTTATATATATATATATATATTATGTTTGTAAAAAAAAAAAAAACGAATTATAATTTGAAGTATATATTAAATATTTCAGAGGAGATGGGGTACTTGACGGGCAACTCACAAAGAACAGGGACAGAGTCAACGAATTTTTTTGATCGGAAAAGAATAATCAAATCGACCCTTCCAGCAACACAGCATTCAAGTCTGGCCAACGAACTCATTAACTACCACACAGCTACGACAATAGTGTCCCCATCTTGTGTTGTCCCATCAAGCCCAGTTCCACCGCCACCGCCATTGCATTGCATTGCATGATTCAGTTTTTACGCCTGTATTTATGTGCAATTACTTATTCTAGGCATGCGTACGGGTCATGCAGATTCTGAGTACTGGGTGGTTTCCAGCTCTTAATGGGCACAAACCTTTTTTTCACTGCTGATTTTAAGTGAATAAGTTCCTTCCACTTTTATTTTGTAAATTATTAACGACCTTTTTCATCTGCTTTTAGTTTTGCATTTGCTTCTGTAATTCCTTGCCGATCATTTAGACTTCCCTTGCCCGCTAGGCGATTGTCATTAGTCTTTCTTTCAGACACCGTTACTGGCCCTTTATTGTCCATCGTATTAATACTTGAGTTGACATAACAGAGGGTTGAATTTTTCATTTTTGTTTCAAGCCTTGGACTTTCTTCTTTCCTCTAATTTGAATTTTCTTCTTTCGTTTTTGTTTGGCACATACATTAAAGAACTGGAAGTCTTGTGTTGTTATACAAATGTCCACGTTGCCGAGTCTTGAGCTGTTGTTCTAGTTTCTATCGGGGCCAGAAAAATGAAGATTTTTGCTGCTCAAGTGGAGGAAGGAAAGGAGGGTCAAGATGGGAAGCCCTCGGTTGGTCCTGTTTATCGGAATTTACTAGCCTTGAACGGCTTCCCTTCAGTAGACCGTGATATAAATACTGCTTGGGATATCTTCAGGTAAATAAATGTTTTTAATTCGACCAAAAGAAGTTTAGTTTACTATAGTGCATGCTATTCAATTGAATTGGACAATGGGGTTGCTAATCCACTTGTCTCAAAGTCTTATAAATCTTTCTGAGTTAATATTTTTGAAAGAATCTCCCTGAGTTAATAGTTTTGACCGAAAATTCCTTGATTTGTAGCATGTCTGTTCAGAAGTATCCAGGAAATAGGATGTTGGGCTGGCGTCAGTTTGTTGATGGGAAGGTAAATATCCATTTGATGGCGTCAATGTTTCTTCTTCTTCTTCTTTTTTGGCCTTTTGGAGCTCCGTTTATATTTTTGTTTTCTAACTTTGGCTGGTCTTCAGTTTGGGCCTTATGTCTGGAAAACTTACAAAGAAGTTTACGAGGAAGTTCTGCAAATTAATTCGGCATTGCGAGCCTCTGGGGCTGAACCTGTAAGCATACGCATATGTATTTGCCAGACGTTTGTGATATGTCTGCAAAGCAAAAGTGAGAATTATGCTTTAATTTTTTTTTAAAAAAATTGTTCCAGGGTTGTCGCGTTGGGATTTATGGAGCAAACTGCCCTCAGTGGGTTGAGGCAATGGAGGTCTGTCCTGACAAGTTTGATCTAATGTTGATTTATATTCACTATTTTTGGATGACTATACTTTTCTTTCTCTCTTTTTTTTTTCTTTTTTTTTTTCAATTTTGTGTAGGCTTGCAACGCCCTCAGTTTAATTTGTGTGCCTCTTTATGATACCCTCGGTAAATTCTCTCGAGAAACCTATTAGTTTCGGACTTCCAAATTCATTTTCTTTCTTGCATAAAAGAAGATTTTCAATTTTGACAGGATACCTGAAAAACAAATTTTATCTCTTACTAGCAGTCTAGTATGCAGATAATGGAGTTCGATTGCTTTAAGCAGTTTGTTTGATCTCCTCATGGGTTCTATTGGATGCAGGGCCAGGGGCTGTGGATTTTATACTAGATCATGCAGAGATTGATTTTGTTTTTGTACAAGATAAGAAAGTGAAAGAAGTAAGACTCAAAATGCTTGACCTGCACTTTGGTTGTATAATAGTATGATTGTTCTAATTGACCATATACCTCTGTATGCAGCTACTGAATCCTGATTGTAGATCTGCTCAACGACTGAGAGGTTCAAATGATTAGTTGTACGGTATTTTAACTTTGCTTAAACTACCAGAGGACATTTTACTGAGTTCGGTTGTGATTGCAGTAATGGTATGCTTCACCTCCTTGACAGCTGAGCAGAAGGAAATGGCTGTAAAAACTGGGATTAAACCTTACTCATGGGATGAGTTCCTCCACTTGGTTAGTTTTCATCATTCTGATTATGTGATTAATTTGTTAATATCATTTTTAATTAATTTCTTATCAAATTAGGTTAAATAATGGGAATTTCTCTCCCTTTATCTCTCTACCATTTGTTAAATCATTTATCACCATGACCAAATTCCTTAACAAACTATGGCCCTATCTAGTATTGAGGTTAGACAACTATAGCTTAAAAACTACAAGACTAAAATTTTTGGTAAATATAGCTGCTGTAGGTTGGAAGTTAAGTTGATTTGATCGACTAATTTTTATGATGAAAAACTTATAACATCTTTACTATTTCTATCAAAATTATTCTTTAAAAGTTATGTTTACTAATTATTTCACTGTTATAGCTTTTTTCTATCCAATACTTCAATACCAATCAGAACCTATATATATGACATTATGAAATTTATATAGAATCGTATTTTGAATTAAAATATTTCAACAAAATTTAGATTTTAATACGTTTTTGTAAATTTTTTTTGAAATTATGTTATTGTAAAACTCAGCCCTTTCCGTATTGAATTCCTGGCTTCATCATTGAATTTACATGCATTAGTTTTTGTGAAGAGGGAAGCAAGTTTCACTTCTAAATTTTTCATTTTCATTATTTTCTGAAGCAAGATTTTTCATCCCAAGAATTATAGAATTATTCAATAATACGAGTTTCTCCCTAACTGAATCAGCATGGCACAGGCTAATCCACTAGGAATTTGATTAAATAATATGCTCTCATTCCAATATTAGTGTGCTTTTCTCTATTATATTTCAACTTAAGATATATTTCAACTTAAGAGTGTGTTATTTATCAGGGTAAAGTAAATGAAATGGAGATTTTGCCACCACAGCCTTTTAATATTTGCACAATCATGTATACTAGCGGAACCAGTGGAGATCCAAAAGGTGTTGTCTTAACACATGAAACAATTGCAACATTTGTCAGTGGGGTTGATCTCTTTCTGGATCAATTTGAAGACAAGGTGAATATAGTTTTGGACCATTTAACATTGATTTTACATAAATGATTTGGGTCCTCTTGTTCAAGCATTATCTAGAGTGGGAGGTGGTTTATACAATGAATCGGCTATTTATCATCTCCTCACAACAAACTCTGTTTATTTAGTGCTACCATTTGTATCTTTCTCTTACCCTTCCTAAAGTACAATTTTTGTGACTTTACATAGATGACGGTGGATGACGTGTATCTGTCTTTCCTACCTCTTGCTCATATTCTTGACCGCGTGATTGAGGAATATTTTTTCCGTAGGGGTGCTTCTGTTGGTTACTACCATGGGGTATGCTGCTGGAACTCTCAATTCTATTGTTGTGCTTTGAGTCATTCTTTGCAGGTGTAAGGATTGCACAAGAGAACAGTAAAGAATTAATATCAACAACAAAACTGAGTTTCTAATGTTTGATCAAGAGAAAAATTTAAGATGCGAACTATTAAGTTTTGTTGCACTTGTTGTAGGTGTACTTCACATCTTATTTAGCTAATATTATGCGCATTATCTTCTGTACTTTGCTTCACTTGAGGCATTCCATGCATTCTGTGTCAGTTATGTTTTCAAATGCTTAATGCAAGTATACACATGTCCGTAAAAATTTTCGGTTGAAAGTTCCGTTTTCTTTCTTAAGGATTTGAATGCATTGAGGGATGACTTGATGGAGTTGAAGCCAACACTTCTGGCGGGTGTGCCCCGGGTTTTCGAAAAGATTTATGAAGGCAGGGAAACTTTCTTGGGCATTGGTCATTAGAAAACTTTGTAAGTTCATTGATTTTGAATTCAGAGAAACCAACCAACCAAATTGAATTTTGCCTTTATTTCAGGTATAATGAAAGCACTAGAAGAACTCAGACCTCTGAGGAGGCGAATTTTTGATGTCCTGTACAAATAGTAAAATGCTCTTCCATCTAGTTAATGTTCCTTCAAATAGCAGTAGTTTTCTTTCTCTGTATTAACTGTTGTTGAAGAACTGCACCTTTTACCATCATAGCGTAATCATGATGCCAATGGTTGCTATATTGAAATGCAGCAAACTTGCTTGGATGAATATGGGATATAAACAGAGAGAAGCATCACCGCTGGCAGATCTGCTAGCCTTCAGGAAGGTATTGAATTTAAATCCTACAATCTGGTTAGCAGTTCATAAATTAACTTTTTATCCAACCTCAATGCCAGCTTCAGCTTTCAGCATTGTGGAACCTTAATTAATTAGGTTTAAGTTTTAAGCTCTTGAAAGAACTTCCTTCAACTATCTGTATGTTGTTACCTTTTAACTAGGTCAAAGCCAGGTTAGGTGGTCGCCTTCGTCTAGTAATATGTGGTGGTGCACCCTTGAGCACTGAGGTGGAAGAGTTCTTACGAGTTACTTGCTGTGCCTTTCTAGTCCAAGGCTATGGTAATGATATGTGCCTATTAGCTGTAATGATTAAATGACAGATCATCTAGGACGTAAGATTTGGAAGGTATTTGTGAGAAAATAATTTTCAGAGCAAGTTTGTGGATTTCTTAAACCTTTTATGGCTAAACAAACTGCTGTAAAACTTTTATAGCTTTATTGAAGCCTTCTTGTTACGACTTTTTATCAAAAGATACAAAAAGTTTAATGCTTCATATTAATTCTCCAAACCGACATTATCCTTCATTCTCAAGTATGAGCATGACATTCAAACATTCAAACAAGTATGAGCATGACATTCATGCATCTTTCATGCTGGATTTTGGGTTGTCCAGGTTTGACAGAAACATGTGGACCAACCACGGTTGGCTTTCCGGATGAAATGTGCATGGTTGGTACTGTTGGTCCAGTATCTATATACAGTGAGCTTCGTTTGGAGGAGGTCCCAGAGATGGGCTACAGTCCCCTTGACGATCCCCCTTGCGGTGAGATATGCGTGAGAGGCAAGACTCTTTTTTCTGGGTATTACAAAAATCCAGATCTAACAAGAGAATCCATAATAGACGGGTGGTTTCATACAGGTAGATCAGTACCATTTCTTGTCGATCCAAATTCTACAAGAATTCTGATATTCAGCTCTGATACTAACATTCTCTGACTTTCTCAGGGGATATAGGACAAATTTTACCCAATGGAGTTGTCAAGATTATTGATAGGAAAAAGAATCTTATAAAACTATCCCAGGGAGAGTATGTTGCACTTGAATATTTGGAAAATGTTTATTGCGTGGCTCCTATAATTGAAGATGTGAGCATTTCTAATAGTTCAGTTTCTTAGTGTAATCTATTGAAAATGAAATTTTATATTATTTAATATTTTGTTTTTCCTTAAAGATCTGGGTCTTCGGGTACAGCCTCGAGTCAATGTTAGTTGCAGTCGTTGTGCCATGCGAAGAATACACCAGAAAGTGGGCATACTCAAATGGTCATGCTGGTTCATTCCTGGAACTTTGTCCCCTTGTTCAGCTAGAAAATTATATCCTCTCAGAGCTGAAGAGTACAGCTGAGAAAAACAAGGTTGTACTTGCCAACTGGGACACTAGCTGTTTTTCTACGTTGGCTCAGAGATTTGCTAGCCTTTTCTTTTACCTATATATCAGCATCAACTCTCAAATTTGAAACTTGATCCGTGACTTTCTGTTGTTGGCATGTAACCAGCTGAGGGGATTTGAACACATCAAAGGAGTTATCTTGGATCCTCGCCCATTTGACATGGAAAGAGATTTAGTTACTGCCACATTGAAGAAGAAGAGAAACAAACTGCTCAACTATTATAAGGTAACAAGAATTACTCTCTGTTCTCCAATTTCTATTGCAACAAGTGGTGATCTTACCACTAATCTAACAGGTTATCCAACATTTTTGTGCAGGTGGAAATTGATCAACTGTATGAAAAACTGGCCCTGGGACGAGACCGATGAAACACAAGTGCAATGTCACTTCGAGTTTATCAACAAGTACTCTTCGTGTTTTGTGCTTGCCTTTGCTTTACTAATAAAAGATTTTCAGTAACTTATTTTCTGTTTGAAAAAAAAAGTGTAAGAACAATCCTCTACTTCTATAGCCTTTGGCTTGATGTTGATGAAGAAAAATCGTGACACCTCTTAGAAGAATGAGAAAATAAAATACAGACAGTTTATATATATGATCAGTATGTGTGTGTGTCTCCACAAATTGAGGGAAAAAAATTATTGAACTCACAATTGATTATTTGCCGGCAAAACTCTCCCCTCTCTCTCTGTTCTTTTCTTCTTTTTTTTTTTTTGTTTTAATTTACTCTGTCTCGATAAACAAGGAAAACGAAAAATATACATGGACACACTACACGAGCTAGGATTGAGAATGATTTGCGTGGATGAGCTTGATATAAACCAATTGAATGATTATTTTTATTTTTTAAAGTTTTATAACTTACATCACAATTTGCAATCTGCTTCGAGTTTGCCTTTTTTTTGCCCTTGTCTCTTTACATTTTATTTGATTTATTTATTATTATTTTGAATCTGTTGAAGATTTGTATTAAGTTTTGTTCAAATATTGCATAATCTTTATAAATTCAATTCATCACCTTCCTGAGTCGTCTAATTATTATTTCAAAATGTGGAGACATAAATATAATTTCCATTCTTTTGATTTTTGAGTCCACGGAGAAGAAGTGCATTAGAAGAGTTTGAGAGAACGATACGAGTTAATCTGAAGCCTGATCAAGTTGCTTTTTTGTATGTTCTTCTCAGCATGTGGGCTGGGAAGGTTGGTTGAAGAAGATGAGAGGTGCTTTAATTATATGGAGACTAAGCACCGAATCCGAACTGAGATTGAGCATTATGCTTGCATCTAGACCTCTAGGCAAATGTTTGGATGCTAAGATTAAGTATGGGATTGAATTAATTTTAAGATTAAATTTTTATCTTATATTTGGTAAGTTTAATTAGATTAGATTAGGGGATTAAATTTGAATTTAATCCTAAAATTATAGATTAATAATCCTAATTTAACATGAATTTAGTTGGGATAAAAATAAAAAAATTATCCATTTATTATGAGATTTTTTTTATTTTTTTATTTACACATAATATTGATTAATTAATTAATTAATTTTTTATTATGATTTACTTAAAATCTATTTTTATTTATTATTTATGATCTCATTATATCAGTACTTTTACTTCTATTAATTCTTGAGATTAAATTTTTATTACTTGTATATTTAATAATTAATTAATAAAATTAAATGTTTAATTATTTATTACATTATTTGGTTGTATTAAATTTAATAATCACTAATTTAATATTAAAAATAATCATGAAAAGTAATAATATCATTAATTAATTGATTTTATATAATATTTTTAAATATTTGATACAAATTAATTAAATATTTATTTTTTATATATTTTTATTTGTTTATTATATTATGACTACCCAATAACTTATTTTCAACATATTTAATTTTCCTAGTAATTGCTTTCTCAATTTATTTTAGTTATGATTATAAAATCTCACAGAAAAATGATATTTATATTAAAATACCAACTTAAATACTATTTAAATATAATTTAATATAATCGATATTGTATCAAAGATAAGATTATCCAATAGAGTCTAACTTAATTTAATCTAATTTAATCCAATTCAATCCTAATAATTTAATCCAATCTAATTATGCTTGCCAAACGTTACCCAATGATAGTCGATAGAGCTAGCCACACAGGATATTTCCCAACTGCACAAACGACGCGCGATCGGTGCCTTCTAGGATTCATGGTGAATAAGGGTTTAATCAAGTTCTGGAAAATGATGAAAGAGAAACGTCCCATAAAGCGAAGGCAAGCAGGTTATCTGCAGCCGCCCTGCGGGTCAGGTGAATCACCTCAAAAATTTTCAATCTCACAGCAGCACTTCCCGAACAATGCTGCAATGCGCCGTTACTCATCCGAAGGGGCTCCACCACAGGGTCAACTGAGATAATTAGTGTTTACTGTTGAGTTCAATAAGGTCGCCATTTAAATATAAAACTAAATCCTACAACATTTTCTTCCAGCATTAAAAGATCTCGAAACACAACACCACATAATCATGCCAAAACAATCAAAAGCAACACAGCCCTGACATCCGAAAACAAGCTTAAAAGGCCAATTCTACAAATACAAAAAGTCAGTGAGGGCCATCCCTTCTCTAGGAAAAGGTACAGGGAATTATGCTAAAATTTTTCTTTCCATCTCATGTGGTAGAATAGCTCTAGCAGCGAGGTCTCCATCTCATCACGAGACAAACAATATTACAAGAGTCAAGGATCTAGATGGCGAATACTTCATTTTCTGTTGTTCTCCCTCTCCTTTTCCCACTTCCTGTAAAGCTTCTCAAGAACACGTTTAGCCTCACACTGAGGGAAGTTCGAAAGGTCATAGTAATGCGGTGCTATATCGATTAACCTACAATTGGAAAATTTTGATTATCAGATGATATTAACAAACAAAATATGCCAGCAAACACAGCATGCAATATCTGCAAAGATCCACAGTAAGAAAAATGTCTGATTGGTGATTGGGCTTTTATGAAATAATTCACTGGGAAGAAGTACAGAACTTATCAATCAAGTTCATGCTTAGGCTATGTCAGCAGAATGCAGTAACAATTACTGTACATCAACGAGAAGCAATATGTCAGTAACTGCAAGGCTTACCATTCACCACGGACATCTGTCACTGTACGAATAAAGTTCCTGCTAGTTAGCACATACTCATTATAAATGACCCACTCTGGCTTGTGATCGAGGCAATTTGAAGGATGCAAGTGTACAACCTTGAAAATACATAAAACACAACACAATATTAGCATATAATTACAATTTTGGGGTGAAAAATAAAGATGAAACTGGAACAGAAAGCAATATAAGAACTTGAAATTAGAAGTGTCCAGAGAACAAATGAAAGGAGTGGCAACCCTGTACAATGACTCAAGTAATTAACTAAATAAATCAACATACTTGGTTATCTTTAACTGTCAGATAGTGTCCAGTGCGTTCTAGGTGAGCTACTTGCATGAAATATCCTGACAACATAGCCTTTCTGATGTTAACATAGTAGTCCCGACTGTTAAAATCAGTGCTGCATAACTTGAGGTTGAACCGTGCCATGATCCGAACCAGCTGTTGTCTAACATTATCAGCCGCCTTCAATGCCCTATGATTGATAAAATTGTCATAACACCAAGATGGATCTTCATCTGCAAAAGATTAGGGGGGGGGGTGTGGAAGAAATTTTAGCATCAAATGTGGGAACTAAGCACTTTTGCAAGAATCGAGACAGCAGAAGGTAGAAATTACCCCAAAAAAAAAAGAACTTACTGTTTTGCTTGTAAGCATGGTATACATTCAGGAGTGTAAGGTGATCCCCATCGATGTGACCAAACCTGGCTTTTGCTTCATCTGCAGCTTTCTGAGCCTCCCTAGGCCGGACAAAGCAATTGGGTACTAAAGAAAGAATATTTGGTTATCACAGAAGAGGCCCACGGTGGTCAGCAGATGCATAGAGGCGACGACACCATTTGCTTCATGAGAGAATACTGAGAAACTGCAACTATCTGCATCAGCACTTACTTAGAATCCTATGGTGCATGCCAACCAGGGGCATGGATCCCAGACAAGACAGTTGCTGATGACAACCTAAGTGGACACTTTAACTATTTAACTGCATACATGTATACCGATGTACACATGAAAGCAGTTAAAAAACTATCACCACATAGACATGGTGTCTGTGTGGGCTGGACATATAGGGATGCTCTCAATTATGATGCATCCCAACAGCACTTACCTCCTAACCTTATTAAGACCTGACTTAAGACAGACACAAAATAAATAACCAGATAGGAAAAAAGTACCTGAAAGCATGGCAGAAATTGATAGAATTTCATTTGAGCAGTTATATTTAGGACTCTCGACTAGCATCTTCGACATTTGAGGATCTAGTGGAAATTCACTCATCTTCTCCCCCATTTCAGTCAGGTTTCCGTCATCATCCAGTGCTCCCAAATAATTCAAAACTTCTAATGCTCGCATCAGCGTCTCAGGGGCAGGAGGGTCCATAAAATCAAAATGCACTAAATCATCAATCCCCAGCTTCTTTAATGTAAGGACCGTATTTGCAAGGTTTGAACGTAATATTTCTGGATATGTCTGTGGCTGCAGATCATTATGAAAACTTTTCTCAGTGTAAAGTCGGAAACATTTTCCTGGCTGAGTTCTTCCAGCACGCCCAGACCGTTGGTGTGCACTTGCTTTTGATATTGGAGAAACCAATAAAGATTCCACACGCACACGTGGATTATAAACTTTTTGTTTAGCAAAACCTGGGTCTATAACATAAACTATCCCATCTATGGTCAAAGAAGTTTCTGCTATGTTTGTAGAGACCACAATCTTTCTTCCAGCAGGGCCACCTTCTTTACTTGGAGGTGGAGCAGGTTCAAATATTTTTTGCTGCATGGCAGGAGGAAGGGTTGAATACAAAGGCACTACTTTTACAGGACCCACTTGGTCACCCATATTAGTAATTTCCTTTGTTATTTTACGGCATGCATCTTCTATCTCCTCCTCTCCAGTCAGGAAAACAAGTATATCACCAGGAGGTTCGCACGTGTGTATCTGCACAACGGTCCTAATGGCTGCCTCCAGGTAGTCCCTCTCAGGTTCCTGGGTATAAAAAATTTCCACAGGATGAAGCCTACCCGGAACTTTCATGAGGGGGGCACCATTAAAATAGCCCTGAAACTTTTCAGCCTCAAGGGTTGCACTCATTACTACCAGCTTCAAATCTGATCTATTTTTCAACACTTCTTTCAGAAGTCCAAATAGCACATCTGTGGCCAGAGTTCTTTCGTGAGCCTCATCAAGAACAATTACCTTGTATCTTTCCAAAAGGGGATCTGTCATTGCCTCTCTTAAAAGCATACCATCTGTCAGATACCTGCCACACAATAGAGCACAACAACACAGACTCATCACTTCAGTCAAAAAAAAAAAAAAAAAAAAGGAGAGAGAGATCTAAACCAGAGAATCCCAACTGAACTTACTTCAAAACTGTTCTTGCACTACTGCAATCTTCAAAACGAATGCTATAGCCAACCTCTTCTCCAATAGTTACATCCATCTCTTCAGCCACTCGTCGAGAAACAGACATAGCAGCCACTCTACGAGGCTGAGTGCAAGCAATCATCATCTTTCTACGTCTATCAGGGGTTTCTATATCAACACCTTCCAGTACAAACTGAGGAATCTGTACAACAGCAAATAATAATTACCACCCACATTCTACCTTGTAACTTATTAGCATCTCATACTAATGCAACTTGGTTGTACAATAAAATCCTCATCCAGCCAAATAACTAACAATGTCAACACTGGGACCATTCAAAATAAAAAATAAAAGTGCTTCCCATTGCTTGCCACACTATCCATTATTACAAATATAAGATGTAGGTGCACCTGAAGTCAATTGGGATCAGTTTTATGGAATTTCAGCACCTGTTGGTTACAACAGCTCCTTAATTATAACCACAAGAAATCCAGATTCTAAGGAACTAATACAACAAGAATTTATTAGGGAGGAAAAAAAAAATTCCCTTGCCATATCCTTATCAAATGACTTCAGAAACATGTATGTTCCAGATTCAGATTCTTTCTAACATTAAGACATCTTTCTCAACTAAAATTTCTCATCAATTTCTAGCAAAGTAAGCAATTGAGCTTTCCTTCCATCGAAACATTATACTCCCTCTAGCATCCATGCAAAATCGCCATCTAGAATTTTAATGTAGGTATTCAGAAGTCAAGAAACTGAAAAGCCTTAAACAAGGGAATCCATGTAATGACAGGGAAAAATAGTTTGCGTCAGAAGAAAAACAGACACCCTCACCACTGTTAAGTGGTTGTAAATATACAGAAGAAAATAGGGTAAATGCTATTATCAAACTGAAGCGCAATACTTACGAGATATAAAGCCTAAAAGGAAAAATAGGCTTAAAATGCCAGTTAATTCAGTTCACAACATTCCTGAACCCCCAGACCCAATAGTCCCCACCAAAACTGGGGTTAGACAGCTAGAATCCAAAGCAAACTGAACCAAATTGCTCAGCTAGTTTCAGCTCACCAGGTTAACTGAACATGAATTGGTATGTAGCGAATCGAGAAAAGCTAACCTGCGATAGGCATAACTGTGCAAACACTTTGAAAACAAAATCCTTAGCTCCAATACTATCTTAACACACCCTATTTTAGACAAGCCTCCAATACTCCCTCCCCGTTCAATAATAACCAATCAATTCATAAATTTAAAGAATATAAACCAAAAGAATTTAAAATAAGCTATCCAATCCAAACAAAAGTAAATCTGTCGTTACTTGTAGAATCGTAATGTGTCAAAATTGAAAACTAACCTGAGTGGTTTTACCACTACCGGTCTCACCGACCAATATTATAACTTGATTGGCTTTCAAGACTTGCAAAAATTCCTCTTTCTGCTGCCAGACAGGCAAAGACTTGCGCTTCTCCAGTATCTCATAGTACCTCTGCGAGTAGGGCTTCCCATTCCACCTATTAATCAAACTGTTGTTGTTGCTGTTCATCATCGCACCGGCGCCGATACCGTTCGATTTGAGTAGCTTCGCTGAGACCGAGGCCTCGTCCACCACGTCAAACAAGCTCAACTTCCGCTTCCTCTCCGTTCCCATCCAATACCACGTCGCAGGGTACCGCAGAGAAGCCGAGCGAAGAAATTATTAAAAACGACGAAAATAATACAAACCCTAGGACAAAGTTTTACTCTTAAAAGAAGAAGAATAAAAAAAAAAAAAAGGGGGACGGAGGCTAGGGTAAATACAGCCGGAGTAGTTTATAGGAACGAGGATGTAGAGGAGGTTTTCAGATTTACTGAATTGTCCTCTTTTTTATTTTTTATTATTTATTTTGGGATTGGCGCTATAGTCTCAACCGACAAGACGGCCCGGCCCGATTCAGTCCAGGCTAGATATTGTTTGGGCCACACCATCAGTAGAAGTAAATAAGTCCTTTATTTACTAAGATACCCGCGTTAAAAGCCATGATGGTTGTTAGTAGTTGTACGAAGTCAAACTTCACCAAAAACTATTTTTAATTTATTCTTTAAATGATTATTTACTTATTATTAGTTAAATACAATAATAAAAAATAAACTCTCTTTAAAAAAATTCTTTAATTAGAAATAAATTTATATTATTTTAATTAAATTATTCTCACATATATTTAACTACCCTTTGTTTTTTTTAATTAAGTAGTTACGATACTTTTTTCTCTTCAATAATAATGATATGAAAAATAATATAATATCATCTAAAAATACAAAAATTCACTCTCTACTATTGAAGAGAGAAAAGGACAATCTCATTTAAAGAGATTTTTCAAACCTCTTTTGTGATATGTCCCTTCAAATAAGAGATAAAGTCACATTTAAAAAACTTTTTAGTGATACTTTTGACTACTAACAATCTTACCCTAATGATGTGATTTTGGATATCAATCCATACTTGTTGTAATATGATTGTTATAATTTGTTAAATATTCACTCTCAACATAATTTATGGTTGACTTTTTTCATATACTTACAATTTCTTTCCATCTACTTACAAAAGTTATGTTTTAATGTATAATAATAAATAAATAAAAGAATAGGATTGTGTTTCTAGATAATATTTGAAGCTTGTTTTTTCAAAATGGAGTTTGTATTTGTTGATGTCGAAAATTGGTCATGTCAGTTAGCAACTAGATGTCAAATCTCTATGTCAGCATTAAATTTATTTATTGGAGAAGCGTCTTACAATCACTAGAGAATAAATTGTGAATACCTGAAATCACAGAAGATGGTAAGAGGCATTGAAAGTTCTTTTAGTGTGAACCTTTTGACGGTCAAGTCAGTATTTAAGTCTTTTCAGGGAAAATAAAATATGCAATTTCTAATTTTTATGAATAAATAAATTTAACTGAATGGAATAGAAAAATCAAAACCCTTTGATAGAAAAGAAAGTTGAACCTCCCTCTACTTGAATTTTTGGGAACTTTTATAAGGACCCAGAATTATCACACCACCTTCAATTTGTGGTTGTTATTAGATTCAATGCACTACTTGGATTTTGAATTAATGTGTCTGTTATTGTGTAGTTATTGAGCTACAGTTATAATACCCAGGTATGCGTAGCTGTTATGGCTGAATTTCTGGGAAGAGCTCGACATTTTGTTGTTGATTGAGGTTTTTGGAATAATCAATTTGGTTCTAGTCTGCTCACAGTATTCTAGTTGAGGTGTTCTGCTCGTGGTCATTAAGATTATGGCCTAGTCAAGGTAGTCTGCTCAAGGTCATCAAGATTATCACTTGGTCCAGTAATTTGCTTATGGTCTCAATAATTATCACTTGGTCAATGTAATTTGTTCATGGTCTTAATAATTATCACATGATTGATGTAATTGCTCAAGATCATCAAAATTTCCTTCTGGTAGCCCATCAACTATTTACTCATTTTTCACTTAGAAGAGTTCATGGTCACCTCATTTTATTCCTTAAACAATATTCATCTATTCTATAGTAAACATAATAACTAAAAAAAAATTGAAAAGAGCTCTGCAATTTATGTATAATTATTTTAGTGTGAGCTATTTACATTAAAAATATTTTGGATACCCAAATTTAATTAAACATTTTATTACAAAATATCCCTAATGTAATATGCAAAAAAGGATAATTAAATTTAAGTTAATTGAAAACCCTTGACATTGATTAGGAACATAATCCATGTTTTGTGTGTGTGTGTGTGTATTATCCGTTTCGAGAAAATTCAAACCAATTAGCCGACCATAAACGCAGAAACTTTCCTCAACTCTAAACCTAAATTATAAATCATTGGGGGAAAAAAAGATTCAACAAACTAAGAACAACCGACTACAATGAATATTAAAAAAAAAAAACTTATTTACATATGTAGAGAAAACAAGCTTCATGTTGAAAAATGAGAGAGAAAAAATTCAGTCATTAAAAAAAAAAAAGTCAGCAGCCTAGAGGCCATTAGAATATTCAAATTGTGATTCAATCAAGATAATGCCGTATTATATTTAGAGTATTTCTTCATATCAATAAGAAATTAATGGAATGACGTTATGGTCTTTTCAAATTTCTATTATCTTCAAGATCTTGACAAAGACCTAAGACTGGACTGATATGAATTTTTGAAAGGGTATATAAAAGAAATAATACAGTTAATCGATTGGATTGATTAAGGATCATTTGAATATTTAAAAAAGTGTGCCATGTAAATATTTTTTTTTTAAATTTATCAAATAAGGGTTCAAGACATATTTTAAAGTGCAAACAGTCTCGCCCTTATGTTTACTATTGTCTACTCTTTTAATTAATGGTGAATATGCAAGTAACATATTCTCCGTACATCGACAAACTGCTAGGTCACTGGCTACCAATGTTTGATATACGCGAGATCATTGTACTTTGGAATTCGTCTTCCGCCATGTTGTGACGAGGAAGACGAAAGCGCAGAAGAAGATAGATGGTAATATCAGCCCTTAATAGATGGGTCTATTAGGAGCAGCGGGTTGATAACGGATGCACACTGCTCTCTTTAATTAACATTTGCACTGTTAACCTTTCGAGTTCATCTCTTTAATGAGCGGATCAAGTTGAGCATGTCAACAACAGCAATAGGAGTCGAGATATTTAGGTTGCAAAAAAAGGAAAAGTCGTGAAATTTGTTTGCAAAGTCGCACAACCGGAATGCAGAATTGGCATATGTCTAGAGGTTAGGCGCTAATTAAGTTGGATATAATTACTAATTTGGATTGTACAGGAAAATTAAGCATCATGATCATCTTATGTTAATTTATGCAAGGGTACTTAAGAAACTGAAAAGGATAGAATAAATTTGACATATATGTGTCCGTGTGGGCGTAAGTTTTGCACACGAGCCCGAAGTTATATGTCATGAATCAAACCTAAATCTAGATAAAATTCTGTTTCAGCAGTCAAGTCACAATTGTGAATTTATAGCCCAACAATAAGGATCTTTATAAAATTTGCCATTTGCTAATTATTTGACTTGAACTTTTTTTTATGTCTTTTTTTTTTCTATTTTTCAAGTGAGACAAATGCTACCCTATAGTAAATTGTAAAATAAAGAGATCCTTCGAGTGATTCCCCCATCGATATATCTTTACTTTCTGATATCCATCATCAAATTAATGTTATTAAATAAAATTTAATTTTTTTTAGTAATAACTAAAAAAACAAGTACATGTTGGTGTGGATGTTACTTGGCAATCTACGAAAACTTATAAATTATTTATTTTTCTCATTTTTTATTGAAAGCTGCAGCCAAAATCGTGAATAACATACAGGATTAGTAAAATGAAAGGATTTAAATTCACAGCTGTATGTGTGTGTGTGTGTGTGTGTGTATAAATCTCCTTGTAAGATTGTAATTGATTTAACACTAAATCTCACTCATTCATTGTTCTAAAGGCACAAAATGATTAAAAGATCGATCGATCAACACTATTTCCAAATTTAAAATGAGAACAAATTATGTTTTGGAGATTAGAAACCAAATATATACAAGTATAAATGCATGATCAAATAAAGACAATTAATTGTTACAGAAAAATATCACGACATAAATTATTCATTTTTTTTTCTTTTTTTTGATGAAATCCAGCTAGCGTCCAACCGTGTATTAAAATTACACACAACTTGAAAAAGCCATATTGGGTTATACGGGACAGTGATTCTGCGTTACTACGCGGCCCCTTGGCTATTTCACTAATGTATAATTGTATATTGATTACGAACCCCCTCAAGAGTTTTTATTGCGAGCATGTTTCAGGAGAGAGTTTTTATTTCATTAGTATGTATATTTTAGAATTTCTCATGTTTCAAAGTAGCTAAGAAACAATTATTAACATAGCCATCACACAGCTTTTTATTTTTATTTTTATTTTTTTTTCACCGTAAATAAAGTTGGATTTGAGAATGACTAAGTTCCTATATAGTAACTATTATTCTCCATGAACAGATCAGTGACTACAAATCAAAATAGCACTGTCGTTTTGTCAGACAGAAATGTCCGAAAACCTTGTCCGGCAATCAAAACAGCAACCGCATCTAAATCGGGAGTGTTTTTGCTGTTCTGCCGACGTCAGCATAATTCAATAAGCGGATGAAACAACATTCTTTTCTTACAAATCCATGATATTACGGATGCAAAACTGCAGCTTATAATTACATCAACCCCAAAAAAGGATAAAATTAAAAGGTTAAACAATGATATTTTACTTGTATACGACTTGTAAGTGCTCGCCAACAAAAAAAAGAAAACAGGAGAAAGACTTGTACGTATAATCTATTTGCCGAATTACCTAAAACAAAATGCAGAACAATCGTAGAAATGATAAACCTACTGATTAGTACATGTCGACATAACGTGCGAAAGGATAGCTTTCAATCTCGATAAAGTTATGGAATTAGGATTTGCCGCTGGTACAAGCTATGCCGTCATTCCCAGCCAAAATCTGGTACTTGTCTCTTCTTGTAAGTTTAGTGCATTCAAAACCCAATGCCTTGCCAAGCTCACTTTGCACATAATTGGCCACATCAAAACTTGATTTATCACCTTCTTGACATGTGGACACTCCTGATACCCCCTCGAGCAACTGCATGGTGTAGCCTGGTGACGGATTCATGAGAAAGAAAACCGGGTCCAAGCATTTGAGCCCACCAGCAGTCGTACCGTAGAACATGGTAACATGGGCATTACTGGCCACGGGGATTATATTATCACTCATTTCAGCAAACAAAGGGCTGAATCTTAAGAGATACGGTTCTCTACATGTGGTCCCTTCTGGGCAAATAACTAAGTCCCCTTGATTTAATAAGCTCTTCATCAGCTTAGCATCTTGATCCCTGTTTCTTGTCATTCGGACGGTTTTGATAGGGGCTAAGATCTCTGACATTCTGCTCAGGCTGTAGGTAACGGCTGTCACATTTTTCTTTAATGCAAAAGATAGGTATAGAGGATCCAGTAATGTCCTATGGTTACAAACATAAAGAGTACACTTGGTTTTTTGGCAATAGTTGGAATTTTGAAATGAACGGGATGTTTTTGGTTTAGTAATTACTGTGAAGTGCAAGCCAGAGAATGCCAGTGTGGGGCTGGAAATCTCAAAGGGAAGGGTTAAAGCAACAAAGGCCCTGATGACAGCAACAACGAAACCAAATGGAACCCACATGAACATGGCTAGACAATCTGATAGCGTTGGCCTAAAAGCAAGTCTGCCATCGTGGAAAACGAGCGGTCTTGGGTATTTGTCCCTCGACAGGTGTTGCCAGCTCCGCTTGTCAGCGCTTCTCACCAAGTAAACCTCCTGTATTGCAACAATGCACGATAACAACATTAATATTTAGACATGAAATAAATTAAAGTCGAGTCAGAACGAAATGAGTGTACAGGAAAAAAAAAACAGAAAAAAAAACTCACATTACACTGCTGAAGGAACAAATTATAGTAATCGAGTGACTTGTTTAGGGCACTATTGCCGATAACATCACCATTGTTTTCCTGTTGGATTATCTCCTGTAAAGCAAGAATGTTTTTCTTTTTATCTTCCATGAGTCCGACAAAGTATCCACAGAAAACCTTAAGCTCTCTTCCAACCACAAGATCAATATCCAAATAGTCTCTTAAGAAACTATCAATCATAACTTGAGGCATATTACTCACGGCCACCGCTTTGCCTCCTTTCTTCAAAACCTCAAATATTTCTAATCCCACATTCTCCAAGAAGAACTTGGGCAGAACCGATCTTCCAACTCTGAAGTTGTCTTTTTTGACCCCGAAGAACGATACCATGACCATTGTCTTCAAGCTCATTTCTTCACCAGCTAAAGCAATAAGTGGGTATAAAATGAATAAAAGAAAAGCCCTTATGAGCCCTCCGGCTTCAAAGGCTACAAGCATGAAATATGGAAACAAAGAAGATGATTTCAGTAAAACTCCCTCCATGTTAAATATCAAGGTCCGGTCTGACACCTGGTCTGATATGCGAACAAGAGAAGCGTACTTTTGACATTTACTACTACTTTGAGTTGCATGGAGGTTGCTGACACTTCTGTGGAGAGCTTTAGGGTTTCCAAACCGTCTGAAGACTATGCGAATAAAAACGAAGACAAGGGATTTTAAAAATGAGAATTTGATAGTTGGATACATCTCATACATTTGTTTGCCTTCCAACACGATGTATTGTGGATTGAATTTGACACAACGTACCGAGAACCTTATGCCCTTTAATAGAACGGACGTCAGAGAATGCCCCTACACTTTTTTAGTTATTACAAGCATGCCATTTTCTTGACCGGGGGACTTTGATCTTGGTAGAAGAAGTCAGCCACGACTGTGTCGCTGCTGCCTTTTCCGCTTTTGGTGTCAAAGCTGGAGTTTAGGGAAAAGTAATGAAAGTTGAAACACGGTTATTGTTTAATTAAAGACCCTGCCGCGTTGCGACTTTTCAGTGGGAAAGAGAAAAAACGGGGGTGTGAATCAATGATGAGAGCGATATTAATTGAATTGAAGCTACAAAAAACGCACTGGGACATATTTTACGGATGATGAAACAAACTGTTCACAGAATATTACATAAACTATGTAATTTGCTTAAAGTTCAAGTTGTGCATTAAATGTTTGACTAGGAAACATTTTTCAAAATTAAAAATAGAGAAAAGTATTTTCACTAAACAAATGCGATTGTCGCGGTGATGGACAATACAATTAGTGCATTGTAGTAATTCAAATAGACGTTGATCATTGTGGCATACAATTTACAGATTATTTTGGAACCACACGTTCACAATGAAATTGATTATGATTTAAAACTCGGTTTAATTAGCGGCGGCGGCGTTTTAGGCCCGGGGGAGAAAAGGCAGATCCAGCTGCTTTTACTAGTGGATGCCCATTACCGGAAGCGAAATCGTTGTTGTCTGTTCCCTGTAGAGTGCACACGGTTCGACTTCTTATCGGTAATAAATAGAATTTCGGTCCACGGGCCGGAGCTCATTAAATTAGGAGGTGCGCCTTTTCAACATAGGAAGGACGGTTTGAGTCAGCGGCGGACGCAAAAGGGGAATGTAATTTAAATTGGGGCTTTATTTTATTTTTATTCTTACTATTTACTTAAGTAATGTGTTGCCAAAAGAACACATTAAAGTTTTAAAAAATTTAAATTATATTTTTCTTTTAAAATTTTAAAAAAATAATAATACTGTAATATTTATTTTATAAGCTAGGCTCATTATGGATCACATTTGTAAGAGTAGTTTGCAATATATAAGAAATAGCAACCTCAAGACCAAACTACAAACATTTGTGGCCAAATTATCTTTATTTGACTCTTTCAGAAGGAACTTAAGATACATTTTAAAAAATATTATCCCAAATTTTGGGTCTGCCTCTAGTTTGAGTTGATTGGCAAATAATTAAATGAGCCTCTCAAAATTACTAATGGAGCCATTTTTTAATTGAAATTATTTAAATAACCTAACATGAAATAATTCATTTATTATTATGAAAACTTAATTAAACGCTCAGACAAATTAATCTTTTAAAAAGTATTTTACATTGACCAATTTCATAATTTATATTATTCTAAATTTTAATTAAAAATATTTTTTAGAGAAAATTACAAGAGTTTGGATTACAAAGATACAAATTATATGATAAGAAAAAAATAAAGAAAAATCTAATATTTTAGGATTTGTATGGAATTCAAAAGAAATATTTTTTAGGTAAAATTTTATGAGAAAGTGATTAATTTTAATGTATTTTAACAATTAAACTAAAGGTATTCTAAAAAAATAAATTTAAAATGGGATGCTATAGAGATTTTGGAGGGGTGTTAAGACCTCTATTCTAATTTAAAAATCAGTAAACGAATAAGGAAATTTTAAGTGATAAAGCAGTAAATGAATTAAGACCTTAAGGTCCTAATTCCTAAGACTAGCCGTGTGGTCCGTATGATATGAAAACTTTTCGCTGTACACATGCTAAGAAATATGTAACTTACGCGTACTTTTATAAATAACAATTATTAGGACCCGCTACCTTAGTATGCACCAAAAAAAAAAAAAAAAAAACTCTTTAGCCACGAAACTAATCGTCACTAAAATATACAATTTTCACCGTTAAAAGCTATAGTGTGAAAAAATTTTCATTCCCATTTCATCACAATAGCAATAATACGTTAGGTTTTTGGCTGTGATATTTTAAATTTTGTCGCTAAGTGTGTATTTTAGTGGGGAAACTAATTCCATCACCAAAAATATAATAAAAGTCATAGCTGAAGTACCTTAACGACAAGATAATAGAAATTATACCATCAAGATAATAGAAATTATACCATGTAAAAAATAAAAGAGAAAAGAATTCGGGATGAGAGAATGAGAGAAATAATAAAATAAATTAAGTAAATGATATATAAATAGAAAACTGAGAATTTTAGCGGGAAAATTTAAAATCCATAGTTAAAACTTAATTTTGATGGACAATAACCTACCAAAATTTTTTAAATTTTCACATTTTTAACTAAAAATTTTAGATTTTTTGTTAAAAGTACAAATTTAGTGTCAATATTTAACTTTCATCGATGAAAGTACACATTCAGCAATAAATTTTAAATTTCGTTGCTAAAATTCTTAAATTTTGGCAGAAAATTAACCACTTTAAATCTTTAGATGAATATTTTCAGAGGTGAATTTATAATTTCATTACTAAAAATACAGATTTAATAGCAAAACTTAAATTTTGTCACAAAAGTTCTAATACTTTGGCTTAACAAATATTTTCATTGACAAATTTAAATTTCATCACTGAAAATATACATTTAGGACGATATATATATTTTATCGTAAAAGGTTTAAAATTTTGACATTAATTTAAATGGTTAAATGAATATTTTTAGGGATAAAATTTGAGGTTGACACTGAAAATGTACAATTAGCAAAGCTAAAGGTTCAGAATTTTTACTTAAACAAGTATTTTCAACGAAAAACAAATTCGGCTAAAACATTGAAATAACTATTACTTTTTTATTATGTATTTGGCAATGAGACACATTTTTCATCACTAAAACAAACTTAAGGCGACCAAAAAAAAAAAATTATTCCGCTAAAATGTTGGTTGCTAAAAGTCTGAATCTTACTCACTGTGTCTTCTTTGGTTTTAGGGTCTTAATTTTTGCTTTTTCACTCATTTGTTTTAATCACGAGTCGCTTTGGCAGGCAGGTTCATTGAGCCCCGGATAATTAACTTTTTTTTTTTTTTTGTTTTGGTTTTGGTTTCACCCAAAGTATTTAGAAGTAGATCGGCCAGTCTGTTATGCCGAAGATATTTTAATTTAATAAAACTGATAATCAGAAAATTAATAAAATTTAACGAAATTCGATGATCGAACGATGCTAAAATAATGGCCGAGTGCAAGTACCCCTAAGATGCAGTAGTCAAAGCCTTCAATTACATTCTTAGGGAGTTGTCTATGAAAAATGCTAAATGATTAGAGAAACGACGTCGGCAAGTAATCTCTCCTTTTTTTTTAATTATTTAAATTGGTTAGGGAGATGGAAACCATTTGCTGCTTGCTGTTTCTCTCTCGTATTTTTCTCGTCTCTCTAGCCATTTAGCACTGCTCGTTGTCTGTATAGACGACCTGTTTATGATCCCAAATGTCCTTTGGATTAGGGACGGTCAGCACTCCGTAAGCAAGGACACAACGTTCCTGGGCTGTCAAGGACACAACTGAACTTTTATCCTTGTTCACCTTCTTCCTTACTAATAATATTTTTTTCTCATTTGAACCCAAAAAAAAAAAAGCTCTTAACGATTTATTTTTGGTCTACTCATTTCAGCAAAATCGCGTAGTCCCATATCACAACATTATGATCGAGTATTCAATAGCATCTATTTTTCTATTATAGTTTAAGAACATTAATTTTTTTTAAAAAAAAAAGATCAACACGCGTCAACGCTCTACATGTTGTACTCTCACTTGAAGTTAATAGAATTGGACGATGGAAGTCAAAGAATTTAGCCGACCGCGCTTTTTTAAGATTTTATTATTGAATTTGATCCCCCGGAGAAGGCTCATGTGCTGGGGATTAATTGTGCACTATGCATGCATGCATGCATGCATGCATGCATGGCAGTTAATTTGGAAGGAAGAAATGAGCAAACGAAAAAGAGCTATATGGACCCCAAGTGCCATGCTGTCTTTATTACAAAACACGGCTTTAAGGTCCTCTATTGCCATAAAGATTGTGCATATTTCCACAAGCTTAAAGGATGGAGCTGTTAAAGGTGCGACTAAAAAATGGGCAATGGCCATGGATGAAATGGACGGTTGAAATAAGGATATGGTTCATATGGTTTTATCCATATTTTGAGAATAAATGAAGAAAAGGTCCTACCTATTACCCATATATGTATATATGTTCTATAATTAAGAGTGTGCAAGGATCCAGGATAAGCTCAAAACTAAAAGAGGGTGTGAACCTACGTTGAAATTTTGTGATTCACAAATTTTCCAAATTTGTAAGATCTGATCTCAAAATTGTGGGTCATCAGTTTGTTCATGTAGTCGAATTTTATTTTTATCACAATAAATGCACCAAGCAAAAAGAATGGAACCTCCCCATTGCCCGAGAACCTGCATGTATTTGAGTTTCCGGGGATGGGCATGTTCAGTACATGTATTTCCGAATCGGATGTCTGCTCTTGAAATAGTTGAAAAGAGGTTTGAATGAAGCATGGCTCCGTCTATAATTTATATTGTTATTTAAATTTTAGGGGGTTGGCTCGAGGCCGACACTGATTTATATAACCTACTAAAACTCCAAGTTTTTTTTTTTTTTAAGGAGAGGGAATGGGTAAACTCAAATACAATTTTTACTCTCTCTCTATCTCAAAATTCGAACTCATGCCATATAAAATAAATATATCTACATGAAATGAGTAGACCTATGAGGTTTGTCAATTAAATGGAACCCAGCTTGTGCCATGTCTCGCACAATTATTTACACAAAAATTTTGGAGTATCCGGATTTTACGTGCTCTGTAAGTTGCGAGCAATTCCTCCAGATGTTTCAGCACAATTTGCAAAGTAGGGGAACCATGATTTTGAAACTACGGAGACCATAATGGAAAAACTATTGAAGTTAGAAATAATTATGAACTATTGAAGTTATAAATTATATTTAGGTGCGATGGTATAATTCCTTTTTTAACGTGGATATATTCTTAAGTTATACAGTTTAAAAAAATTAAAAATTAATTCTTTTAAATTTTGAGATTTAAAAATATACCTACATAAAAAAAAATAATAATAAAAGTTTCCATCTTAGAAGCACTCTCTAAGCTATGTCATAAAATTTGTACATTAAGGATGCTAAAAGTAGAGGCTATAAGCCTATAATGAATAAAGGCGCTATAACAATTTGTTGGCTTTATTAAATATACCAAGCCGGGTTAAATTTGGATTTAGTACTTTGCATTTTCAGGAAGGATTTTAGCATAGGGTAGATCTGCCCCTCACCTGACAACAAAAAATAACCTTTGTTTTCAACTTCCTAATCATGGATGAAATACGAAACAGAGAAAGAACCCTAAAGTATTCTCGTCTATCTTAATCCAATTCCTCATGCCGCACCAATCAAAAACTTTAAAATAATAATAATAACAATAATAATAAAAAATTATTTGAATGTGTGATAAATACTTGTTGTGTAAAACTAAAAAATTATTTGAATGATAAAATTTTTTTAAAAATTTTTAATTATAATCTTCGTCAAACTTATTATCTAAAGCTCTCAAAATTCAGCAGTGAAGCTAACAACATTTTTATAGGTGGGATATCCCCCCCCCCCCCTCTTCCCCCATCAAAATAATATGAAATTAAAGATACACCTAATAATAAGTGATATGCTGAGCTTCGTCCCTCAAAATATTTATTCTAAACATCATTTAGAAATTATTAAAGTAAGATATTTATCCTCAAACAATAAAATCGGACAAAAAATTTTAATGATAGTTGAAGAGGCAATTTAACTAATTAGTATAAAATTCTTATATATGTTTCAATAAGGATGATTTCGTAAGTTAGACTATAGCCCGACCTAGCCCTCTGTAAGTCTCACCATTAACCATATTATCAACTTTTATATTACAGTTACAATTTACGTTTTGAGTAGGATTATTTACAAACAAAAAGTTACTTTAAACACTATATTACTCTATACACTTATATGCTAAATATAAAATATTAAGTTTTACTTTATACGCTCTTTAAATTATGAAGAATATACTAACTTAAATCAATTTAAATTAATTTACACAAAATGCCAATAAAAGTAAAACTATTAGCCATAGAAAAAAATTAAAAATTAAAAATTTAGCATATACTTGCATCAAATGGAATAAAGTAGTAAACAAATTCTTTAATACAATTTGATTAGTAAAATTTTGTTCATTAGTTAAAGCAAAAGAATTATAGGTTGAATAATTAGTGTGCTATGTGAGTATTCAATTACTTATGCTATATCGTTTCATAATAAATTATTTTAAAGCAATTCACATGATTAATATTTTTATAGTAATTTATTTCTTTAAACAAAAATATTCTGAGTAATCTCACATTTTATTTATTTTTCAAGCCACCGTTAAATGGATAAATCTGTGCCAATTCAATAAAAAAAATTTTTTGCAAAGATTCAAATTCAATAGTTGCACATCTGCGCCAAGTCATTTCCGTTAGTGGCTAATGGCTATAAAGCCTATAATATTAACCATTCTTTTGTTGCATGCAATATTCCATGTTTCAAAGTTCAATGGAAGTAGTAGTCTTTGAGATCACATCATATTTTCTACAACTTTTAGTTCTGTACAACTCATTCTAAATCTCGGCACCAAGCGAGATGCTATATGCTGGAGTGAAAAGAAAACAGGAAAAAGAAAATCCATGAGCACCGTGACAAATAGTCATATAATAAATTCAATTTCAAATTTAAACCGGGAAATAAAATCCATGCAGAATCTAAAAAACAACGAGTATCTGCTACGGGTTGATGGTATGTACACTATTTACTGAAATAAGAATGGTTATGTCAGGTGCTGCACAGGCATCAGTTTACTAGGACCAAAACTTCGACAAATTGAACAGCCATGACATGGCAAGGATGCTCATTGATTTTGCTATCTCATCTGGCAACTTTATTAGGCCTTTTTTCCAAATCGAATCCAGAATCTCACTCGGCCAAACTGCATGACACAATGGAACATAAGAATTACATTTGAGAGGAGGCACGGTGTCTAGGATTCCTATATGAAAAATGCTGCATTTATCAGCTTGTTTTGGAATTATTATGATATTAATCAATATTTCTTCTGAATTAAGGTAGGCTTGATTTACAATTTCGTCATTTCATCATTAAGGTGGTAATTACGCAAGTACTCATGATTGAAGGTTAGGTATCACATCAGTTGGGATATACAGTATTACTCTTCTAATATATTATATGATGCATGAAAAAGATATATATATAGATATAGAGAGAGAGAGAGAGAGAGAGAGGGAGAGAGAGGGAGGGAGGGAGAGCACTAGACATGCCAAAGATAATTAAAATAAATAAAAATAAAAGAACTACATACTCAATAGAGCCGGGGCCAGGTCCATCACTTCCACGGGCAGAGAAACTCTTGTAAAACTGAATAGAAATCAAACTCTCACTTGCAGTGACTGATGGTGCAGGAGACCCATGTGTACCCACACTACCACTGCTCCTGGAGCAAACTCCTACAATCAAGTTTCCACAATGAAAAGATGCATGAATGAATTAGTGCATGAGCACAGACCCAGACAAAGACAGAGGTATGATAGAAAAACAGGAGACTGGTATAACCCGACAGACAGCAGAACTTATCATGGAGAGACAACCCCAACTTCATTTTCTACCACACTATGGAAGTTAGATTCCCTAGCCCGTAAAGCCCAGGAAGCATAGCAGAAACAATGAAGTCCCATATCCTGGAAGGCATAATTGGACTAACAGAGTATTATCCACAAATGAGAAAAATATAATGCATATTAGAATAAGCTAAAAATTGTCTCCAGTTAGGCTGTTCAACAATCAAATAGTTATAAAAATCAGCTGACGCAACCTGAGGAAGTTATTAAAGAGGTAACCAGTTGAAACAAGAAATTTACATCAACTTACATTCTGAAAACCCCAAAATAAATATTTGTAATCGAAGAAATTATGAAACGGAATAGCACCACAGGAACAGATGTTCAGAATCACTTATGAGAACGCACAAAGACTAGAAAATTGCAGGGAGAATGAAATTTTATAATTCTGAAACAATGATAATTTAAAAAGTTAAAATACATTCTAAATTACAATTTACACGTCGTAGCAGATTTTAGGCACACTAATGCAAATTAAAAAATGACAATGGCTTGGGGACCTAATTTGGAAGTTCTGCCTAAAGAGTCAAGATATAGATTAAAGGGGAACAGGACTCAGCCCTTCCAGACACCTGAATTATTTATTTATTTATTTTTTTAAAAAAAATAGATTGGATGAAAACTGATCAGACTCACGCCATACCACCTTGAAAGATAACAATGAGACAAAAGAGAAGTGTGATGATCATGGCAGATAGACTACTGTATGAATTGGACCCATTAGTATTTTTCATCTTCTTCAACGCTTTAATTCTTTCAATCCTGGCACGCTTTCTCATGGCAAGCTCAGCAATTTCCCTCACCAACTTCTGGTCTGCAGCATCCAATGATGGACCTTTAGGAGGACGCGGTGGCTTGGGAGCTTTCCTAGAGTTGGGTTTCTTATACTTCCCTTCCACACTCTTCTTCTCCAAAGGGGCAACATTTTCGTTGCAATCGCCTTCCAAATTCTTTTCTAACAATGACTGCATATTCTCATTCACCGTTTCCCCAACATTTGTTAAATTGCTGTAAAAGTTCGTGTCACACTTACCATTGACTGGATTATCAATGCCAAGATGACCAGTCCAAACCCAATTGAATATTCTATTTGTTTGTCTATTTGCCGAAACCAGATCCCTGGTTCCGTCCTCCTCACTTGCAGTCCCACCGCTTTCAAGATCTGCTTCAAACTCCTTGTCTCTTAAATCCAAATGATCCATTCAGAAAAGTCTGTATAATATCTCTCCCCCAACTTTAACTCTGATAGATATACCAAAATTCTAATAAACAAGGGATTCAAGCTAAACGAAGATAACCTTTGCCCGTTTTCAATTGGACATTACAAAAACACATAAACAAGATCAATGTCCGAGGGACTCAAAAAGAATTTCAGCAGCTTTATCCTTCTTAGTCGATACAAGTAGTTTTGTCTCTATGTCAATTTTATCCCATGTCCAAGAAATTTCAACAGTCAAGGACCGAACACCCAAAACAGCTTGAACCTTTGTTCACACCGACCTCCAAACTTCAAGCAATGAACCAAATCCTGCACTTTGATAAATCGCAGCACAAAATAACACCGAATGAGAAATGCATCTGTGTTCCTTTAACACGCACATAACAGCAATTTTCATATAGAACGAAATCACCAAATGCGAAACAACAGGCAAACAAACAAATAAAACCAGAAACAAAAATTAAAAAAAAAAAGAAATGATATTAATTTGATGCATTCCTTGAACTTTCTTTTCCTATGTTAACGGGTGAAAAGATAGAAATCGGAATCAATAATGCTGCTATGAAAATCAATTAAATGGGGGAAAAAAACGCAGTATTTTAAAACAAGGAAATTGAACGTGCCTTCGGGTGAAGCAAAGAAGCCCGTAAAATCGAGGGATAGAGACAACGGTGAGTGCGAGATCATGTGTTTGTGTTCGTCGTCTGAATGATTAAACGAAGTTATTTATCCTCAAATTCAAGCTGACATCTGAATTGGTTTTTTTCCCGATAAATAATATATAGTAAATAAACAAAAATGGAAAACGAACGGTAATATAATAGTTTTATTTATTTTTTTCCTTTTTTTTTTTCGATTGTTGCCGGTGTTCGCTGGAGCCTGGAAAATATTAATTTAGATTTTCGCCGTTGAACGTGTCAGCTCGTCCTGGGACGGCTACCGGTCCTAGCCGGTTGTAGGGGCTACGTGTCAAGAACTCACTATCTGACAAGTTTTCAAAGTCAGGTCAAAATTCTAAATTAAAAGCCCGACAATAATATTTATTTCTTTTCAAGAGCAACAATAGCACAAAAATAATTATTTAAAAATAAAAGAAAAGAAAGTTTAGCCAAAAATGCCGGCTGGCTTTTCTCTGTACATGCAGATAGAGGTGCCTGCGCCCACAATACGGTATTTTGTCATCACGCAATACCGTACTATGTTTAGATAAAACCCATTAAGTATACGTTCAGAGTGCAGGCTTAGAAATTTTGTGTTTAGGATAGGGTATAAATTTTTAAGTAGGATTTATTTAAATAAAATTTTATTAATAAAATTTTTAAAATAAAATTTTTATTTAAAAAATTTTAGTTATACTTAATTATTTATAAGAATTTTTATTAAAAATATATAAAATTATTTTAATAGATAAATTTTTTTAAAAATATGTAATGTAAAAAATAAAATAAAATTATTAAATAAGTAAAAAAATATTTTAGATATTTTAATATTTAAAAAAAATTTAAACTCTATTTTTAAAATTTTAAAACTTAAATTTTTGATAATGGAGGTAAAATAATTTATTTAAATTCAAAAAATTTTATTAAAAAAATAATCAAACAATAATAAAAATTATAATAAAAATTTATTAAATTAAATAAATACTTATAATTATTAAATAAATTGTGCTAAATAGACACTTAATTAATTTATTACACAAAATAACATATTTATCTACACTTAATGGGTTTCATCACAAAAAATAACACCCTAAAGTACCCAATTTAGGTTTAAATAATTAGTAAAGTTGCAGGCTTATTCGTATTTCTTACGTTATGTGCGAGGGTGCATGTTCTCGGTTCCATCCGAATGTTTGTTTAGAACATGCCTGCTCAACAATTTTATTTTTTTAAAACAAAATTACATCTCAGCCACTTTTCTTTTATCATTACATGTATAACCATCTTAAAATTTTAATATACTTTTTACACTATCTTTATTTTTAAGTTTATATTAATAAATTATTTTTAAATTAAAAAATGACTAGTTATCCCTAAACGAATTAAAAGATCATTTTATTTTATAAAATATTAAAAAAGAAAATTACAAGAATGCCTCTAAATTTAATAAAATAAGTAAATCTAGATCCCATATCTTATTTCTTTTATAATTATAATTGTATTTACTTTGTATAGGGAAGTTTCTTAATATTAATTATAGAGCAGTTTACCATAATTATAGGGAGCTTTCTCTTCATATTAATTTTGTAAACTTTTCTATACTTAATTTAATCGCCAGAAACGAATGAAATTATAATTACAAGATGTTAATTTCTATAATTATAATTTCATTTAAAATTATCATCTTATATTTTAAGACTTTTTTTTGTTGAATTTGGGGATATTTTTGTAACTATAATTTTTTATTTTTCAAAATTTTATAGAATAAACTAGTCTTTTAATACATTTAGTGGTAAAATAGTTATTTTTAGTGTTGAAGTGGTTGATTGATATAAGTATAGGAATAAAGATGGTATAAAGAATATGTTAAAATTTTATGGTGGTTAGATGTACATATGATAAAATAAAGATTGTGCAGAGATAATTTCTCATTTTTTAATATATTAAAATAAAAGTCAAAACCAAGTATAAGTAGAACCTTTCAACAACATGTACTGTGTTAAAAGGTATATGATCCACTCATTGTGTGAAATCTACCGCAGCAACGAAAGTAGAGAAAGTATAAATAATATATATATAGTTATTTTCTATTATATTAGTATTAGATTGTTTAAGTAACGGATTATAGCCAAATTAAAAGGATTTTCTAATCAATCGAAAGATTACTTTAATTCCATTAGTAATGAGGATTTAGAATGTCACACATTGATCAATCAAACAGAGAGAAGCTCAGCGAAATAGCTATGTTTGTGAATATGTAAACTATCACACTTGGACAGAAAGATACTATAAAGTTCCACTATTTCCTAAGATTGAATATTGTGAAGATTCGTACTATCACACCTTAACTATTTGAAAATACGTAATTTGGAGTGAATTGCAGTACCACTGCTTATTATTCTTGAAAATGTTAGGATTAATAGACTTTGGAATTTGGAATTAGTTAAAAATGGATAATCAAATCCGTGAGGGGTAAAGAGATAAAAATTTTATTAAGACTTTGGATATGTATACATCAGCATATAGCTACCAAAGAATTGAGAGGATAAACAGAACAAAGAGAATCCAAGGCAACAACGAGAGTTCAAATGTAGGAGATACATGTATTATGTTTTGCGAGTTGGTAACTACGTTTTTATTTTCTTATTATATACATACAATATGGTATATATAAAGTACTATAATAATACACCCTCTCTAGCTATAACTAAAAGCTCACTAGATTGCAACAGAAACAAACTGATGGAATTGTTAATAGAAAGAAATTATGAGAACATAATTAACTTACCATATGACTATAACAAGTTCTTACTTGTTACAACTCAAGCACTCAAGGAAATTTACATACCACAAAAAAAAGTAGGCCCAAGGTTTAATGTAGCAAAGGAAAAGGGACCAAACAGAGCAGAGCAATCAACCAAATGGCATCTCATTTGATTTTATAATCAGCGTGTCAGTTTGAAAGAAGTAGAAGCATAAATGAAAGCATATTCGATCTGAATGTCAAAAAGGACCCTAGCCTCCCGGATGATCCGGCGAACAATGTTTAGGTTTGCACAAGTCAAGCCAGGATGCTGGCTTTCTCTTAACATCGTGGGCCAACGAGTCACATCGCAGTGATATCTAGAATATTAACAATATGG
The DNA here is from genome assembly GCA_030449875.1 of Aegle marmelos. Lineage (NCBI taxonomy): Eukaryota > Viridiplantae > Streptophyta > Magnoliopsida > Sapindales > Rutaceae > Aegle > Aegle marmelos. The sequence continues at coordinate 4,300,039 of JASUUL010000115.1, forward strand.
GCACAGTTAAAACTACACTCATTCTTTAGCTTTGTGCATCTCTTTTGTGCCATAAACCCAACAAAAGTAACATTAAGGGTGACTAAGGAAATCCTTGAGAGTTAGAGGAATGAAATGCACGTAGAACATTTGAAGTATGATGCTCGTCTTGGGGTCGATGTAGCAGTTTTGTTGTCCGATGTTGAAATTTAATACGGTCTCCATTCAGAGCCTAATCTAATAATGATTTCTTGTCCACTGTACATGGAGCAAAAGTTATGGACCCGTGCGTCTGCAAAAGAGGCTTGGCTCTATTTTTTTTATCCGAGAAGGAAACAAATCTCGTATTTATTAGCCGTTGGCGACGTCTCTGTATTCTGTACGTCTTTTCCAAAGAACATTCAACGCTTCAAGTACATAGCTAAATGCATGCACTGAAGCCAAAGAGGATGCCTTTACTAATATTTGTGCCCATTTGAGCTATTAATCTTCTGTTGACACACATCCATCGATATAAATGAATTAGCAGCATTGAAACCTTTTCTGGGAAAAGCAGAGCAGTTGTTATTAGAGAGTAATATGGTTAATATATGCTTTTGGAAGAGAGAAATTCTAGAATATATCTATGTTTTATATCATCAAAGTAGGTGTAACCACTGGCTAATAATTTTTTAACATATGCCAATAACTTAAGACTTAAAAATTAGCTTTTTAAAAGTCAAACAATTCCGTGGCTTTATTTTTTTCTTTATTTTTCTCTGGTTTCAAAAATCCCTATTACTCTTTCAAATTTAAAAAATAAGAATACCAAGAAGCATTAATTTATTAGAAATTATAAAATTAGTAAATTAAATAAAATGCATTTGCAAATCTTTCTCCAAACATCAACTCCTCCGACTGCATCTCATTTGCTTTATTGTCATAATGTTGGCATCTCATTTGCTTTATTGTCATAATGTTGAACAACTATAATAAGCTCCGTTGTTTTGGCTGAAATTGATCGAAAACATTATTTATACTCTTACTTCTTTAGGTTGAATTCATATTTGCACACAATGACACAATATATTTAAATTGAAGACACCTCTAAGTTACAATTAACTGTAACTTACACCTTATACAGTTACAATGTGTGGATTTACGAATGATCTTCGAGTACTATAACTTAGGATTTTCCTTGAACTAAAGGCTGGACACTACTTATTTAAGTGGGCACAGCTTTTCGAGCTACGAATGATCTTCTAGTTTGAATTTTTTAATCATTTCAGCACAAGAAGCTTCAAATTCTGTTGCATGCTACACTTATAAAAAAAAGCACTTGTTGTAATATATTGCTTGTAACTCAGGTCTTATATAATAAGCAGCAAGCTGCCGTGTGACATGTTTAGCAACATGCCAAGTACATAATAGCTAATGTGTCTCTAAAAACATTATTTCAATTGCATTTGGCATTGCTTCATCCTCATTTGTAAAACTGCATCTTATCTTATGGCAGAACAAGTTTATTAGAAATGTAATAAAATGATAACTTAATAAGCTCCCTTTGCAGCTTCGTATCGCAAGTCCTGAATTCAAACAATATGCTTCGTATCCATGCACAGAAGGTGGCTAGAAATGGCAACAAATTATAAAGACACAATTTGCTACTGTTTACTTAATTACAAAACTTCTGGCCAGTAATATTAAAACAAGGGGACAGTAACAAGTTCTCTGTGTCTCTTCGAGTAGCGGCTTCGCGCCAATTGCACAAGAAACATACGCATCAGTGAACGCAAATTTAATCAGCTCTGTATCAAGAAACCCGTATTCCAAATTACTCATGCAAACATTCTTTGGTTTCCACGGACGCGCCGCAGCAACTGATAAGCAAGAACCTTCAAACCGGGTCCTCCAAGGTAATCAATCGGAAAATGCGATTTTGCTAGAGAGAGAACGTCGATCTTCTTCTTAACGCTGAGTCCACACTCATTTGTAAGCTTCAACATAATCTCTCCAACCTCAATTCCTACAAAAACGACGTTAGGATTACTCAGAAAGTTCTAAATAGACGGGAATGAAGCAGTTGTAGAATGAGACTTGGTATCGACGCAGGGTTGCAAGGTGGCAATTTTGCCGCTGAGTGATTGCATAGGATGCGGCTTCCACTTACAATTCAATCCGACAATGAGTATTTGTGCGCTGTCCAATGATCGGACGTTGAGCAACCAATTTTCTGCTGCAGAAGTTGTGGATGTGACAGTTGTTTCCATGATTTTACCACAGAAAGAAATCAACTGGTTGCAGGCCATTTCTGAAACTTGTTTTAGGGCTCCCTGTTTTGGCTCATCAATTATTTATATATTGAAGAATTCGAGGGCCATAAGGTTACAATTATGAATCTAAGAAAACTGAAAAGCTTTTGGTTCAATTAACAACGCTGAAACAATCCCGTGGGATGGCGAAACATTTCCATTGAGGATTTCAACAGCATGGAATATTTGTATACTGTTTTTACCATTATCATTGTAACCATATTTCCAATGGTCTTTCGTTGAGAGAGCTTCAGATAATAAAAACCTAATTGTTTCCCAATGCTCCAGAGTTGGCACATGGAATAACGAAACAGACAGAATTACCTCACAAATTTTTCAAGAAGGAAAAAGTAACTTCTACTTGAACCTGATGAAATTGTCGAACACAAGCAAATTATCATCTCTATTGGGAGTTGATAATTTCATAATGCCACTAATCCTAGCCAAAGCAGTATCTAAAATCCTTATAACAAAAGTTCTGAACCACTCTGAACCACCAATTTTGGTTGGAACAAACTGTCACAGCATAGTCAATGTGTCCCACTGTTCCCTTCTCAACAACATCCTTCAGTTACTTAACTAGGTGTGAGGCTCCCTGTGCATTACTCCTACCCCAACCACAACTGAAGATAAGATGATGGGCGGTCGAGAACGGAGTGGTGACAGCAACATAAAAATGGAAATGACTAAACTAGTCTTCTACTCAATAGAAGGATGATACAACTCACCACCTCAATTCCTGTATGCCAATTTAGTATCGATTGTAAGCCTTCCCAAATTCTTCACGTCTCTGACGCTGAAACCCACCATGGGTGTCATGCCTCGAAGGATAAGTTTCCATGGTGTTTGGGTACCTGCCTCTTGAATCCATAGGATAACTAGCTCCAGCATATTGAGAATTTGTTAAAGAACCATCGTAGCTGGAATAATTATGCTGTTTGTAACCACCAAAACCTGAGGCCGACATTTGCTCTCGAGCTTGATGCTGACGCCTTTGGCCATCAAGTTGAAGAAACTCCTCCCACTGTTTTGCATGCATGCCCCTTACCTGAGTCAGTTTCTTCATGTAACTCTCTCTCATCTCCCTGATAGTCTGAAATCCAAAACAGCAAAAGTAAGATATTCGAATTCCTAAACAGCATAGCAAACAGCCAGAGGGATTATGGTTTTTATTTCATAAATGCAGAAGATTAAATAGCCTTCAGTTCTTAATAAGAAAGAATGTTCTCTGGATGAGAGATGCAATATTTAATTACAATCATTCATTCTCGATAAATCAGATTCTTGGCTACATCTAACTTGAATTCAACTCTGTCAGATAAAAGAAAAATGTACAACTAAACAATCAAGCAGAAAGGGAGTGCAGACACTGTTGGATGACCAACATCAACAAGTACTTGTAGGTTAGAAAACAAAAATATGCAAGATGTAACTCACTTTGTAGTGAGAGTCCATTCTTAGAATGGATAACCTAAATGGGCTATAACTTAACCCGAAGAGAAAAATTAAATAAAATGAACACATATAACTACAAATTTGCTTGGCTTTGTCAAATGGAATCCTTTAACCATGAATGAATTTTAGCCCAAAATTATCCAACTCCGGAATACATTAATAATAATAATAAAAAAAAAAAGCACAAAAATGTTCGAGAAAGACAGCAAACAGAAGAAGCGTGCACTTTAACAAAAACACATACCTCACGATGCTTGTAGTTCTCTTCATCTTCTTCCTTATCACGAATTCTTCCAAGTTCCATAGCTTCCCTCGTATAGTCCAACTCTAACTCATCCAATGTCTGAGGAAATGCAGGGTATTCTAACTGATGGCCTGATTGCATATCTGATCCCCGTCTCTCAATATCCCATCCATCATTTCTGTAACCACCCATGCTCTGATTATGACCATCATACGAATTATGCAAATTGCTAGCATAAGTGGGACGGCCAGGAGATTTAGAATGGCTTGAACGACCTCTAGCTCCATCACTACCATAAGCTTCAGTAAATGAAGAGTATGTTAAGCACTTGGTTCGAGATGCTAACACAGATGGTATCTTTAACTAGACATACTATCTTAATTCACATAGTGAACCATCCGTAGCAATCCAGATATGCTTTCAGTAAATAATTTCGTTTTGGAGACAATCCGATCAATTCAGACCCATTCATGCAAGTAACTTCAGATTCGTACACATAATGCTTGAACATAAGAACTTACCTCTTGCTGCAAACAAATGATAAGCAACAAGCACAATCATTAAGAATTTAAATTGGGTAAACAATTTTTAGAAGTCACATAAATCACGCTAGCGACCTAACAAGCTACGAGCATGGAATTACCGGCTTTCTATGGATGCCGTAAAGATATCCTATGCTGTCCCTACCTTGTGGAGAACCCCTTGAAAATTTCTGGACATCTTCACGGACACGGTCCTCCACTACCTTATCTTGCCTACAAATACGCTGGTGAAAATGTGATGCATTATGTGAAACTGGATAAGACCTTTCGGATTCAGAGCGCCGTAACTGTGTACCAACAGGACTTTGCTCTGGCGACCTAGATTTGCTCCCGTGAGAACTAGATGTACCCCTCTGATCACTCTCCTCCTTAATAATTTTGTGCACTGCATCCACACCTTTTGACAGGATTAACCTATCCTTTCCACTGACTATAATAAATTTCTCATCCATTTTGATTTTGCAACTGATATCCTTTTCAATCCTCTGTATCACTTTCTCTGTAAAAAGTGCTCTCACATGCTTATCTCGTGCAGCTACCCTTTCAAAGAAATCTTGAGATTTGCGATTTGCTCCAAGAGTTGAGGGACACCCCTATATAAGTACCAGGTAGTGAGGGATGCATAATCCCGTTAAAAAATAAAAAATAAAAAATAAAATAAATATCTTAGAAAGATATTGCTGTTAAAGGAATGAAAACCTCCTCTGACCCCACACCAACCTCAGTATCTTAGAAAGATATTGAGATTTTGATGCAGTGGAGAAGTGGGGGCCCTGTATGGAAGGATCTTATCAATGTCCACGAAGATTAAAATCAAATAAGTCTTAAGTCAGATTAATACAGAAAGAAAATACTACAAGTAGGACCTCAATGGCATCTTTATATCAAAAGAGGCTCATTAAAGCAAAGTAATTAACAGCTTGTAAGGCACCAATCTCAATTCTAAACTCAGGTCAATAGACTTGTAGACCTAGTATTGTGCAAATAGTAAGAGCCTAGAAATCACGGTAGTGTATCATGAAGCAAAATGAGGCTACTGAATCAATTCCTCGTACAGGAATGTATCTACGCTCATAGCTTCGTGTGAAGGCAATTCATAACATTTTCTAACATATAACACTACATTTGCAGGAAAAAAAAAAGGCACAATACCTGAGTAAAGTGACCTGATTCTCCACATATTTTGCAAATCATTTCTTCTTCTTTCCTCTTCTTCCAATTCCTTTCAGTAGCTTTTGATTTGGCCTCCCAAACCTTAGCTTCTCTGCTAGTGAAGTCAGTCGGGACAGCATTGGGGTCGCGCGGTTCCTCTTCCTCATCAGAACCTGCTAGTGAACGCTTGTTTGCTTTTGCCTTGTCTTGCGACTTGGAAACCACGCTCCCTGGTGGGCCTGTGTATTCCTTGTAGAGTTCACTAAAATCATCATCGTCATCTGGATCTGGTCTTTTTGCCATGTGAAAGAAAGTTAACTAAAAATTACACCTGCAGTACCAACATAAATAACTACAATGAGTGAAATTGAAGAAGGAAAAGAAAATACAAACAAAGTTCAATGCAAAATGCATATGAAATCATGGCTAAAATTTCATATAAAATCCTAAAAACATCAAGCTAAACTTACTCCTAGAAACAGTTCTAAATGCAGCCCTCAGCAGAAAAATTTTCCTCATTCAATGAATTTTGAAAAAAATTAAGTAAATAAATGCAAATTGACGAATTCTTGACGTGCAGGTTGGCGAGTGAAAGACATATCCGGTTAATCTAAGTTTTTCTGCGTAATTGCAAAAGGACACCGACAGTCAAAGCGAAAAACTTTGGGGCCAACTATCAAAATTATGCCATCAAACTCGAAAGTCGGGCTAATTTTGAAAAATGAAGTCGTTAGCTTACACGTTCGAAAATTTAAATCCAACCAACAGCAAATAAATTTCAAATTACAGTAAGTAGGGATTCATAAACAAACGGAGCAGAGTAAAAGAAGAATTTCATACCTGCAGCGGCGAGCAGTTGAGAGTGAACAGAAACTAGGGCTGGTTGATTCTCGGTAGTCGGTTGGTTGGTTTCGTTTTATTATTACTTTTTGTTATTTACTGTAGTACCTTCTTTCTCCAGGAATTTTGATTTGCTGCCCCATAGTTTTCCAAATTCTCATTTTTGTCCCCGCGTTCTGACAAAGTAACTACTCGAGGTCCGTTCCGTTCACCGGTGAACGCGTGCCTTTCGTAGGAATTCGTCCCGAACTCCCGTATTTTCGTTCGAGTCGGTCCAACAGGATTTATATTCTACAAGGACTAGTTCCGTGAAAGTACAGTTTCGTCAAATTATATAATCAATTTTTATGTCATTAGAATTGTAATTATAGAGCTTTAATAATTTTAAAATATATTATGTAAAAAATAATTCGATAATTTTAATATTTGATTAACAAAAACTTAATGAAAATTCCATGGATCAGAATTAAAACCAAGACAACTTTATATTTGGGGAATTGTTGAGGACTGCGCGTTAATTATTTGCCTATTTGATGAGTCAAAAAATCAGTTAACCACTACGTATAAAAATAATATAGTAGTGTGCTTTTGTTTTAACAATTATTTATGGTGGGGTTATTTTAATCTAACTTTTTTACTTAAAATTTTGATATAAATTTTGATCCATTGATTTCATGCAATCATATTGAAACTCAAAAGTAACATTTAATAATGTTATTCATTCACCATTGAATTTCTTGAAATTAATAGCTCAATATTTGTATTAAAAATTTTATTCAAAATTTTAAATTAAAATATCATAACAGAGTTTTATTAACATTAATATTTAATGTATAATTGATTTAACAATAACTTTCAGGATTCAAAAATTCCAAATAATTGAATCTTTATTTGAATCACAACTATTATTATTTGTTATTTATTTATTAGATAATGAATTTTGCAACTAACAAAATAAATATTATATCCAAAGCAATGTTGCTAAATATGAGATAGAATGTTTAATTTCAAAGTTAATCTAATCTCATACTTAATCTTAACTCTTAAACTTAACCTTATTATTTAGGATATATAGTATAACATTTACAAATTAATAATATCAGGATCATGAAAATTTATTAATTTAGAGATATATTAATTAATCGATAAATTAATAATTTATTAATTTATATAGTGTTTTTACAGTACAAATAAATAATATTTAATTGACTGAAAATTTATTTTATTTTATAAATATAATCAATAAAATTTAAATAAATTCATCAAATAAATAATGTATACTTAATTAAATAAATTCATGAATTTTATTAAATGTATTTAATAAACTAAATTAAATGTTAGTTAATAAATTATATAAATTGAATTAGAACTAATCTAATGTATAAATTCATGTATTTACATAAATTTATCTAAATGTATTCAATGAGTTAAACTAAATGTTAGTTATTAAATTGTATTAATTGAGTTTGAACTAATTCATCTAATGTATCTATCTACTTGATTGACTAAATTACATATTTACATAAATTTATCTAAGTGTATTCAGCTCCATAATTTTAGGTGCAATAAGAAAAATTAAAAATGAGATTCAACTAAATTTAAATTTCAAGAAAAAATAAGTTACAATAAACTCATATTTTAACAAACTGACATAGTCAGTTACATTTGTAATTTTACAATATTTACAATTTCTATAATTATTAATTTATTATATAAAAGGAATCACATAGTTATATAGAAGTTCTCAAAAATTTATTATTTTATTAATTATCAAAATTATTAATTCAGCCTTAGGGCCGAAGTCAAGACCACAAAAAATTAGAATGTTATAAAGGTTATTAACTTATCAAGTATTAATTTATAGAAATTATACTGTAAAAATATTAGAGTCTCTCTTTCAATTCTCAAAATTTTATTTCATTTAACTAACAACAGTGTAAAGTTGCTGACTTCATAGCACTATTTCACCTCATTATTTTATTATTTATTTTTATTTCATTTTAAAATTTATATTTTGCATGATATTAAAGTTATAATGTCAATATCATGATAAATATAAACTTTATACATTATATATAAGACCTATAAATAAATGGTAAAATAAGTGAATTATTATAAAAGTGGTAAATTAATATTTTAAAATTACAATCAAAACAAATAGTTACAACAATAATATAAAACTTATAAATCAACATTAAACTCTAATTATACAAAAATAATATTATATAGTTTAATTAAAAATCATTGATGATTGAAAACAAAAAAAAGAATTGTATTTAAAATAATTGGAATAAATTTTATTGAATTGGTATATATATAAATGTTATATTCATTCTAGAACATTTATAATTTTTTTTTCAATTTCTATCATAGTCTTTGCTTACTATGCATTAATCAATCAATTATTTTTCTTGACGTCAAAAGATATTTTAAAATAAAATAAAAAGATAGTCTTATATTACTAGATATGTATGATTTATCCATGAAATTAGATTTTATTTCAGCTTATACATACTTCATGTAATTTTAAACTTTATTTTCTTACTTATGTTAAAAGATCATTTGGGTTTGTTTTTTAGGAGGTTTAGAATGAAATAAAATCACCTTATATTACAAATAGATTTAAAAAATATGAAAATAATAATTTTCAAATTTAAGTTTGAGAATAAAATTTATTCTTAATAAAATTTTACATATATATTCGAATGTATCATATACACCCAAAGCTATCATTATTCAATTTACAAATAAAAACAATAAGTTTATAAGGTATTTGTTATAATGAATTTTGATTTTATACTTGGGATTTTTTTTCAATAATTCTTATACTAATTTACATATTTGACCATCCATTAACATAATTTATATTTTATTTTATACTTAATATTGATTTATAATTTTTATATCACATTTATAAGTTTTTATTTTATTTACCAGTAACACATCAATTCACTAAAAATATATTAATTCACTTATTTTACCTTTTATTTATAAGTCTTATATTCTTTTACATGATTTATGCTTTAGTTGGTATTTAATATTGATATATAAGTTTTATATTTATTTATAAATTTTAATTTTGTTTATCAACAATACACCATTTATCACCTCACATATTCATTTACTTATTTTATCTTTAATTTATAATTTTTATATTTTATGCATATAATTTATGTTTTGTATTACACTTAATACTGATTTAAAAATTTTTATACTTGTAAGATTTTATTTTATTTATTAATAATAGGCTAATTTATCATTTTTATGTTATTTACTTATTTTATTATCAATTTATAAATTTTATATTTTATTTACTTAATTTATATTTTATTTTATAGATAAGATTGAATTATAAATTTTATATTAAATTAACATATATTTTATTTTATTTATATAATTCATGCTCAATTACGACAAAGTCATGGCATCATAGATAATACTTCAACGGTCTTTCGTTATAGTCACCGAGAAACGTAAACGTCAGCAGGCTTGCAAAGGCAAGTGCAAATTCTTTTACTTTCTACTCCACAATCCAAGATTCTGGTACAAGAATTCTCGCGCTCCGTCTCATGTTACTTGCGCGCTTTCTTTTTCATTAATGATATCGTCTGCACCCATTAGGGTTCGAAAATGGAGGGACACGTGGGAGAATATATCGCTGATCCTCAAGAGTTTAACCCTAATTCATTTTCCGGCAATTATTGTTCTTGGTCCTGCGACGACCACAGACATAATTTTCCGGACAACTACCACAATCATCACCGCCGGCATTACCAATACGATCAAATGAACAGCGAGCAGACTGATTTCTTCAATGGTCAGCCTATGCCCTTCATTGGCCGGAAGCGAGGGTTTAATCATCCTCCTCCAGGTTTTCTTTAATATATTTACTTTTATCATTGTTCTCATTTTTTATTTTGACAATTGATTCATCATAGTAAATAAATAACCATTAATTCAAATTTTGCGGGAAAGTGTACGAGTTTAAATAAATTCCTTACTACGGCTTCCTTATCGTTGTAATTTGCTTTCAATTCCGTTATTTTGCAATTGATTCGTTGTATTTATTTTCAATTTATGATTGAACTGTTAATTTTTTTAATTTATAAGGTTGCTGAAGCTCTGTGGTTTTGTCTGTCAACAAATTTCTTAGATCACATCAATGATAGTGGCATTCCCGCAAAACTTTATGTTGCACCGGTTCCCAGAACTGTAACTGAAGAAGATGTAAGGCATTTCATTGGCATTCAGTGGTTAATGTGTTTGAAATTTTTGTGTAAAGTTATATAAAAAGGAAATGTGATATAGCATTTCATCTGTTCTATTTTATTTTCCAGATGATCTTTCTTTATGCATAATGTGTATAAGTGCATGTCCTCACTGGATAATCAGAGTGGGAAAAGTTCTCAGCCTGCATGCCTTTGTTCTTACTCAGATTAATTGAATTTCGATTGAACTATTAACTCTCATTTTCAAACCTCTGGATACTAATGGTGTTGGTTATAGCTACAAGTTGTTATTTAACATCTCAGTATTTTTTCATTTACATCAGATCCGCCCTTTGTTTGAAGAACACGGCAATGTTATTGAGGTTGTTCTACCTAAGGACAAGAGAACTGGTCAGCAACAAGGTATGATTAATTTATCCTGTAGAAATTGAGTACGGTTCAATCTTTTGGTCTTCTGCGGTGCAAAGTTCACCTTGTACCCTAATTAATTCTGGTTTGTTTGGTAATATGTCGTACCTCAATTCTGAAGATTGAACCTGCAAACTGATTTATAATAAAGGGAACTTGGAAAGCAGATAGCTCCCACTTTTCCACCTGGGTACTGATTTTGGAGTGTAAGCTTCTGTGAAAGTTATTTTTTCTGGAGTATTTTTATTCAAGCGATAACCTTGTGCCGTTCTAAAGCAACACTAACTGCACATTGTGGTCTTCCCTTTTCCCTTTTGAAAAGGAAAAGGAAACAGCATAACGTTGAACGTTCAAATGGCCTTATTGGTCTTAATCATTAGGTGCTTTTGCAGTCTGAATAGTTCTGGTACTGAAGGAAGAGAGAAAAAAGAAGAACGTTTTGCTGCTGACCATATGTTGTAGAGGTCACTGATATCGTTAATTTTTAGAAAGATTTCTGGATGATTTACCTATAACTGGAATTGCACAATCTTTAGTACACCCTGCTTCATGGTTGCCGTGCTCGTGGTTGCTCCGAATTTCATTTGGAGCATTTCAAGGAACCTAAACTTGCAGTTTATATCTGTGTATGCCTTTTGAAGTTAATATCTGTGATATGCCTTTTGAAGTTACCTTATACTAATCTACCATTTTTATGTGTCTGTTTCAAAAGATGTTAGTATATGTTCTTCTGCCATAATGTTGAAGTTACTACGATAATTTAACAGATGGCATAAGCTTCCTTTCCTTCAGGGTATTGCTTTGTGAAATTTATGACATTCGAGGAAGCGGGCAATGCTATCAGAGCTCTAAACAGTCATTATATTTTTCCTGGGGTAAGTTCATTAGTGTCCGGGGAACAATGGAGAAACCACATTATTCTGTTGGCCTCATTTTTGTAATAATATATAAATATGATGCGTCCAGGAACAGGCTTCCATCAAAGTGAGATTTGCTGATGGAGAAAGGGAACGCCCTGGTAAGTGCTTGCGGCATAACATACTCGCACAGCATAATAAGAACTTCACACAAAAATATTCAAAGAATAAGACACCTCTTGAATAGACAATTAGCAAGACCTTATTTTGTGCATATGGTGAAACTATTACTTTGGCTGAGAGCAAGTGGGGTATGAAGTGACCTTTATCTATGTAATGAAAATGAAATTCTGTACTTTTTATGTCTTTAGAAGTAAAAAAATTTAGTGTTATGTGGGACTTGCTATTTTGTTTCATTAATGATGTGAATCCTAGCTTTAAGGGAAGATTTTGTCTGCTCGCATTTTGTTTTGCAACATGTGCTTAACATCATTGTTTTCATGCATCTATGCTGTGAAGATATTAACATTCCACGTTTACGTTGTGGTATTCTAATCATTTGTTCTTTTTTATCCATGTTCCGTTTGTGATTTGGTAGTGGCTCCTCCGGATAAGTTGTACGTTGGCTGCCTGAGCAAACAAACTTCAAAAAAGGAAATTGAGGAAGTATGCTCATGTCTATCAAACATTTATGCATGGCCCTTAGTTTACTACATGATTACCTATTTCCCTCTGTCTTTTAACTTACAAATGCAAACCTGCAAATGTCCGTGGACAGAACCACGGCAATACAAGTGACAGTTATTGCCTTCATACGTGCTAGGGCATTTCTTGAGTGGAGTGAATACATTATGCTATAGCCAACAGAATATTGATCGTTGAAGTTTAGTAGCAAGTCACCATGGCTCTTTGTTTTGTAAAGTGTTGGTTGAGTATAAATCAATCCCACCGAGAAAAAGTTACCATTGCGTGTATAGGATCAAATGCTGATGCCAGGTATAAAGTGCTTGTCATTGAGTTAAAAAATAAAATAAAATAAAATAAAATAAAAAACTAAGATTGGTTCCAGGTGTGTAGTGTGTGACAAATGCTGGGCATAGGTGACAATATTGTAGAAATTTACCTGCTTGCATATTACTCCCTTACATGCATAGTCTGCCTGTGTGCAGTATTGCATGCCTGCTTGTCACTGTTCCATGACATTATTTAATCAGTAAGGTCATTCCTGAAACTAGGGTTGGATGGAAAAAGTTCCTTAATCTTTAAGTTTGGTTATAGTTTTCTAAATCTTACTGGCACCCTTTTCACTCTTGCTCAAGATTCCTTTCTATGTTTGAGGATGTTGATTAATAGTTGAATGTTATCTGCGTCAGGTATTTTCCCCATATGGCCATATTGAAGATATCTTTATAGTGCGGGATGAGCTGAAGCAAAGTCGTGGTTTGTCACCTACCATTGCTTCTGTTTCATGCCTTCTTAATTTTAGAGCATAATTGGAAATGTTGGATGTTGATTTTTACTTTTTGTTTCATGAAGGACATTGATTTTTACTTTCCTGTTTCATAAAAACAGAACCTGTTGAGTTCGCGTTTGTTGCTTTTTGATTTTCTTTGTTTACTCAAATAACTGTTCTTGCCATCATGCTTTTAGTCTTCCTTTTGCAACTCGCTTATTTCACACAATGGGTGAAATAAGGAGCAACATAGCAACAACTACTTTGGTGGAGATGCCGGATATATCTTATATGATTCGTCTACCGTTGTTGTTCATGAATGGGTGACTCGTGCATCTAAAACCTTTTACAAGCCTCTGTTTATACTGCCCCTTTGCAAAACTAGTAAACTCTTTATATGAATATTTAGAAGTATCACATACTTGTATCAACCATTTTGTTCAACTTTGTTCTGACATGATCGTGTAGTTTTTGAAGAATGCCTGATATATCTATATGCTTCATCTACAATTATTGTGCATGAATGGGTGACTCGTGCATCAAAAACCCTTTATATGCTTTTGTCCTTGCTACCTTTTTTTTAATACTTTTCTTCTATATATGAATGTTTGGATTTATCATGTGCTTATATCAACAGTTCATTTCACCTTTGTTCTGAGATGGATCCTGTACTTTTTGAAGGGTGTGCATTTGTTCAATTTTCTCATAGAGAAATGGCACTGGCGGCAATCAGTGGATTGAATGGGACTTTCACAATGAGAGTAAAGTGTATTTAGTGTTTCGACATCTGTTTCTTCAAAAATATTTTGATAGTTATTGGATAATTCCTTTTTTCATCCTTTCAATTTTAGGGTTCTGATCAGGCACTGGTTGTTCGAATTGCGGATCCTAAGAAACCAAGGACCGGAGAGCAAAGGTTTTGTTTCTTTAGTTTTGCACTTTAAAATGATTTGGGAAGCATGAGTCTACACCTTAGTTTTTTGCTTTGTGATTTGGGAAGACAATATGTAATGCGATCCTGCGTTCTTCTAGTAGTCATCTAATCAGTCTGCTGGAGAAGATCTAATATCTAAAATTAGTTAGTTAATAATCTAAGCTAAACGATCTTCTCATATCATTTTTACAATAGGAAATAGTGAATGCTTATACACTCTGATGTTGGGTCAACTGTTAATTATCCACCTGGTAATCAACTTATCCATCGTCTGACATCTTCATGAATGCACGTGTCCATTCTAACAAACATACCTATCCGGTGGCCAATATTTTTTGGTTGGGATTTCTTTCCTGAAATGAGAAAAAAATTTCATCAGGTTGAGTGTGGAAAATACAAATACGCATTGTGAAAACCAAATGAAAACCAATTATAGATATTCATATTTGGAAATACAATCAATTGACTTCTTCTGCTTACGATTCCAGGCATTGTTGCTATCTTTTATGGTTAGATTCAGTTTGCTTTTGTGGCTTTCTCTCCTCTGCAGGGGAAATTATGCATTTGGCACCCCAAGTTTTGGTCCCAATTTATTAGAACCAGTTAGGTACATTCTGTGTCTCCACTTTTCTTGTTGCCTGCAATAATGTTATATTTCGAAACATTAAGCTGACTTTCCAGTTTCCTCGGTTTACTTTCAGGCCACCACCCAATCTGGGTAATTCAGCAGGAGGGCAGATGGCCCCTAATGTTTCATATCGTCCACAACACATTTTCAATAATTCACATCCACAAGTCTTTTCAAATTGGGGAAACCAAGAAGCTGCTACTCCTATCATACAACAATTGCATTGTTCTCAACAGCAATCATCTTCGCAACTGTGTCAGTTGACATTACAACAGACACCAATCCCGCAGCAAAGTTCTCAATTATCTCAGCAAGCAGTCTCTGTTATGCAGACACAGTTGCATCTGAGACAGTCATCGACTCAAAATGTAGAGCAGCAGCAAAATTCCCATGTTACCATGTCAGAGTCAGAGGTATTATGATATTTAATTTTGGTTTAGTTCTTCAAATACCAAGGCATTTGCTTGCTATAAAATTTGTTTGATGTGGTTCACTGGCTGAAAATGCAATGAGACGCAACAAATATCCCTGTATTCTTTATTGCCTGTTTATGAATATTGGAGAAATATAAAAAACAGAATCTTGACCTTATTAAATCATGTCTTCTATTGTATTTGTAAAGAAGTCTCTCTCAAGGTGAACATGTCACTGAAGCTACCTTTGATGGAAGCAAGCTTTCTTTTAGAACTTTTAGGGTTCCACATGTGGACCTTGGGCTGGGCTTAGAACTTGAGGTTCCATGTAATGTTGGTGAATAATGAAACTGCTTATTCCCTGTGCCAAATTGAAGGGTTAAGGATATTATTACAATTATTTTCCCTTTTTTTTAAAAAATATAATTATTCTGTAAAAAAGGAGCGGGTTAAGGGGTTAAGCTCCTAAGGATATTGTTTAATTATTTTCCTAATTTTAAATGTAATTGTTGCATGTTGGTGCTTAGTGATTTGCTGCTAATGTTTTTTATTTCTGCAGTCTCCAAGGAGTGGAAACAATCCTCAGACAAGTGCTAGCACTTCAACTATTCCTACAGTACCTCAAAGTCCCCAGATGGCAGCTTCTCCAGAGTGTGACTGGAGTGAGCATACCTGCCCCGATGGTTACAAATATTATTACAATTGTGAAACTTGTGAAAGTAGAGTAAGTTTTTTGTCTCGTATTAACTTTCTTGTGCCCTTCTTTTTGGATTTCCTTTTCACAAACATTGTAACTGATGTCCTTTTTATTAAAAAAAAAACTATAGTGGGATAAGCCCGAGGAGTATCTTTTATTTGAGCAGCAAATACAGAAGCGGCAAAAGCTGCAAAACAGAAGCCAGTCGGTTTCTTCTACCAAAGAAGTGGATCAAACCCAAGAAATGCAGCTTCAGCCGCATGTCTTCTGTAAAAAAGTGCAACTTCAAGACACTTCTGTGCCTGCATTGGTAAGAAGTAGTTACTTGCCAGCTGCTAAATATTTCTACATCTTTGTTCTGTCCATTGCAGTATTAATCAAGCTTTTACCATCTGTTCAGGGGAAGATTAGGGTACAAAACGTAGAACTAATTCAGTTGTTTTAAATTGGTTGGAAGAATTATATTGTTTGCTTATAGAATCTGATTTTGCCACTATTGTATTAGGTATCTCAGCCCACTAGCATGCAAGTTAGTACAAGCAAGTGAGAACTTTGTGACAAAAAGTAAAATACAGACGGTTTTGCCAGATGAATTCTTTCAGGCTAAATATATGGTGTTGAATATATTAATTAATTGGTATTCATATGTGGTATCTTCGAATGGGGTGGAATGGTGCCTGCTGTGAAAGTTTTGACAGCACAAAAAGAATGATATTAGAATAAAATTTGTGTGATGATTTATCTTCATTGCTGCATGTTTTAGTGTCGAGGCCTTTTTATCTTTACCTGTGAGCTACAATTTTCTTTTTTTTGGTAGTGGACTTGATGCTAATTGGTGACAGATGCCCCTGGATTGTGCATGTACAAAGTTATTACAACATGGTTTAGTGTATTAGAAGCCAATCAGTTGTACTGTCTGTTAATATGAATTTCAACTATAAACAATGAGTTGATGAGCTGTTAAGCTTTTGCAAGCAGGTGGATTATGATTTTCTCTACCACATTTTTACACGGAGAGAGGATAGTCTTATATGCGGCAATGGTTATTATAGTAGAGGACAGGATATCCTCCATTGCAATATTTTGGTTATGAATTGTAGGCCGATGTTGATGACCAGGCAACAATTATAGAACCTGTATTTTGGAACATGTACATTTGATGTTTTTTAAAGTTAAAGTTAACTCGGCTTCATTTTTGGTGTTGCCGTGGTTTTCAGGAACAGGATCACCTGCAACTTCAGACCAAAAGTAGTCCTGTAGTTCATCCGACCTGTGTTTAGCAGGTCAGTTTTTGTTAATCCCCTGGGGAGGATAGATTTTTATATAAAGATGTTAGGTTAACGTTTCGCCGGTGGTCGCTGGTCAGTTTTTGCCAATCCATGGGCTCCACCTGCCTTCTTGTTTGTTACTGATGCTGCAGGAACTGGCCACGTGTGATTTACTTCTTGTCTTATTCATGTTGTCTTGCGTGTAGATTTTTGAGACATGGGGGTGTTTTCCATGTCATGTTTTGTTTTCGTGATTCCTCTATGAATGTAAATTCGGACCCCATTGTCTAAATCGTTATGTAATTTGGAAAACATTTTAAAAAGATTTTTCACCGTGTGTTGTTTTCGTTATGCTGCTATTAATATAATATATGATATGTTGTAAGGGTTCCAAATCCAACCATCAAAGTGATCTTCTTTCGCGAGCATACGGAATCTTCTTTACAATTGAGGTTTTCCACAAAGCTCCGTGTGATTCATTGATGGGTGTGAACTCGACAAAAAAATATATTTTTACCTGAAGGTGAAGCGTCGTCCTGTTGGATGAGACCTTTTTTTTCTTTAATATTTGGTATTGTTCTGTCTACGCTGAAAGATTGGAACTCGGGAAACGCCACTACAAGTGGACGAGCACGGTGTCTGTCCGGAGGTTTTAGTCATTTCACTTTATTTAGTGTTTATTTATTTATTAGGTAAATGTCTTGTATTAAATTTGATTATTTTTTAAGTTTTTAATAATACAGGTTTGGTATTCTTTCTTTTCAATAATGATAATATAAAAAGTAGTATAATATTATTTGTAGAGGGAAATGGCACTCTTCAATATAAAAAAAAAAAAAGAAAAGAAGAAGATAAAATCATTTGAATTTTTTAAAATAATTTAACTGTCCAACTAATCTTTTATTTGGATAATCTTTTAAGTATGCTCTAATTTTTAGCTCAATATTGTAAACTTGCGATCGTAAAAATCCTTTTATTTTAACTCTGGATGATAAATTTTCTTAATTTGACCGAATGTTCTGTTTGGGTAATGACGATATACGACATTTAACTTCCGAATCTCAATGCCAATGACTGTGTCACACAGTGTTGTGGAACATTTGCCTTGTGAAGCATCTGAGAGTGCCGTAGTCAATTTATCACATCACTTTTCGAAGTACTTGATTGAATCCGTGGATGCACAATTACCGTTTCATTTCACATTGGTAACGCAAAATAAACTAGCAGTGAGAACTCACTTTGTGCCTCTGTGGGTGAAGACATGTTCCATCCATATGGCAGACTGCTAAATTACAGTTAATACAAAGATTTAAAAAAATCTATGTATTAATAAATTTTTTATAAAACATTCTGCTTAATTACTTTAGCAATATAAGCAATAAATTAAAAAATTAAAAAAATATTTTAGTGGAGAATTTTATTCTATAATATATTAAAATATTTTTTATTTTTAAATTTATTTCTTTATTTTAATAAAATAAAAAAATTTATTGAATAATAACACCGTGTGCGTCTGTGTGTATTCTTCTTTCGGTGCTCTCCATATCCCACAATTTTCAATGAACCAAATCCATGATAGTTCGCAAGAGATAAAGCAGGTAACTATAACTCAAGGGGCTATAAGTGGGTCAGTAGTAGGTATGTTATTCTTCCACATTGCATCTCTCTTTACCACTTCTGGAGACAGCACATTAATTTCACCTCACCAAATACTCACAATTGGTTCCCTATTTTTTAAAGAAAAAAATTTGTTTTTGCCGTTTCCCAGAAAGGGAGGGAGGGAGACTGGGAGAAAAGGGAGGGGGGTAAACGCTCAAGTGCTTACATTAATTGCTCTCTCAACAGAAACCCTAACCCTCAAGAAAACTCGACTCGAGGAGTGGCACTCTCAATGAAATCAATGCAACATTCCTTCGACAACAAAAACAAATAAATAGGACAAATGAATGAATGAAGAGTTAGAAAATTAAACCCAAAGTAAGAAACCAGTTCCTTCCTGCATTGGATCAAAAACCCATTTTACAATGACATTCATTAGGGTATGCGGGAAATGACTTTCCGCACGAAAGATCAGCTCCTGTTAACTAGTAGATTACATAAGATTTACATCTAAATCTCTTACAAAAGTCAGTGAAATAGGAAAAACTAATAATAAATTGATATTCAATATACTCATCTTCCTTCATCTCTGCTCTTCCCTTAGCATATGTGACGGAACAATGTCCTGAAGAAGGCCATGATCCTTAAGCAGCTCAGTCCCTGCCGTTGGAGTGCAGAAACGCCTCTCATGAAGAAAAGAAGCGGTTGTTGGACCCTTAATAAAACCACTCCCAAAATTCATAGGCAACAAGGAATTAACAAAGCTGGGCAGTTGTTGCTGACAGAATGCTGCCGGCATTGGCATACCAAGGGTGGATCCAACGGCACCGTTTCCAGCATGAGGAACACCGCCAAGGGTTGGACGTGGGAGGAGCGGGCTCGGGTGGTTGTGTTGGCCCTCATAGGTCGTCACGACAATGCTTGGATCAGTGTAAGATCTCTCCACTCTTTTCTTCACATTACAGGAAGCACTGGTGCAACGATAGTAACTCCTGCAACAACAATAATGCCACCCATAATATAATCATTCAATAATATAATTTGGATTTAATTTTTGAACCAATTAACTAACAAGGGAAAGCGGTGGAAATCTATAATTAAGAAATCAACAACAGGATTAATTAATAATATTGAAGTAGTAAAGTAAAAGCTACCTAGGAAAGGGGCTGTCCTTAACAGCTTTCTGACCGTACTTTCTCCATCGGTATCCATCTTCCAGATGATCAACCTCGCTCTTTGTCATGAACGCGAATCTCGGCTCTCTCTGTCGTTTCTGATTTGTCTTCTTGGGCTTCAACCTGCTTATCCCCACAAAAACCCAAACCAAACAAACAATTCAATACATCATCAAAATCCTTATCTTCAATTCTTCACACTCCGAACAACTAACTCCCACACACACACACACATGTCTTTTCTGGGCCATTCATTAGCAGATGCATGTATGCTGTACCGTGCTGTGCTTCTTTGGAAAAAATAAAAAATAAAAAAATTGAAAGGAAAATAATTAAGATTGAAAACAGAAACTACCAAGAAAAAAAAACTCACCGTTTCTTGGTCTTTTGTTGATTTTCTTCATCATGTACATGCTCTTCTACTTTAACTTGTTCATCATTCAAAGCCTCACTCGATGCAGATGAAATCGAGGAAGAGTTAGGCGTTGCCGGCTGATTCAACAACTCAGAACATTCAGTCTTTGTAACGTTGACAGTCGAAGATGCTGCTGCTCCTGTAGACGGAACCTGATTCTGTGCCTGTAACTGTACCATATCAAATAAAGAAGAAGAAGAAGAAGAACCAAACTGTTGAACACCCAGTAACTCCATAAACCCTAATGACCCCTTCTCTCCTTCGTACAAGTCAAACACGCCTTGAAGCTGAGAACCAGTTGAAAGATGATCAGCAAACGGTGATGATCCCATATTGTTGTTATTATTCTTCGTCTTTGTAACTTCTTTCCTCTCCATTATGCCTCAGTTAAAATTCTTCTTAATCTTCATAAAAAAAAAAAAACAAAAGAAAAGAGGGGGAAAAAATGGAAAGGGAGAGACAGAGAGAGAGAGAGCAAGTGTGAGGCTTTTGAAGTGCGAAGTAGGGTAGGATTTCAACTTTGATCTGGTTTATAAGGTTGGTGAGTGTTTAGAGATAGAGAGAGAATGGCATACAAAGGAACAAGGATAATACTTGGCAACAGTAGCGCTGGCTAAGTGGAATCAAATGTTTCCATTTCTTTGACCGGTAATTGTAGGTCAATATTTTATTTTGTACGGACATAAAACCAGCGCCGGTAACAAGTTTCGAGTTTGAATACATACGGACAGGAGATCGTTGGCGGTCCGACGGTGTGGTGTTGGTTGATGCTTTCATACGTGGAGTTTGACCGGTTTGCTCCACTGTGTGAACGGGGTCGAGCTGCGCGTGAGCTTCTTACGGCGTAAAAAGGCTTTTAATTTCTTAACTCTCTTCACTCGAGTGCTGATTGCTCTGTGTGCATGGGAATTGTGAATTGCGCCCAACTACTGATCAAGTGAATTAATAATCCTCTTTAAGATATATTCCCTTTTCCTCATTATCTTTTGTCCTTTTTTTTTTTTTTAATAACAATAATAACAACAATAATTATTATTATTTTCTCTTTATATTTTATTTCTTCATTCTAACTTCTTCTCTTCTTTTGGTCGTACCGTATGCGCAACTTTTTGTTGTATGACAAGCGACAAAAGAAATAAATTAGTAATTCTGTAGGGACTTTCACTAAAGGGACTTTCACTAATTAATTGTGTGTGTGTGTGTTTTTATATATGTATATATTGGCTTGAATTTAGAAATAAATAAGCTAACACTAAAACCTATTGCTATGGCGCTAGCCCATAGAATAGAATTAATTTTCCACATTAATTAAACTTTGAAGAACTCAAACTGTGGGAAACTGATTAGCTAATTAAAGGGAAATTAAACTTCATCTGTACCAAGACCGAGTACTAAAAATTTTGAAATTAGTTCATAAAATTAAAGCGGATTTAAATTAGGCTTTGTGAGAGAGAACAAAACAACATGATCATCAAATGAGAATAAGATTCAAGTTAAAGGTGTGTGTGAAATGGGTGTTGTAAATGATTCACAAATTCCTAAATCCCAGAGTCGGTGGTAATGGCTGCTTTTCTTTTATCTTTTCTTTTGTGTTAGATTACACACAAAAAGGGCGAAAAAAGAATGGCCGATAAGGATGCTCTTTGTAGTCTCCTTTCGATGAGAACCGTATGGAAAAGTTCTTGCACGTGTGGTTACTTGTGTAGAATGAGACAAGGATCCTTCGCTGACATAGTTTGCGTGTAAGCCCAGCTTACCGTTCATGCTTCTAATAATTCGGTCCCTCTCTTTTCATAGTAAACAATTCAATTATGTTGAGTTCTTTTATCAAAAGCATCTGCGAAACCCTTGATGTCACTTACATACCCCGTCCTTTGAGTGTAATTCAGTGTCGTTCAAGGAAGACCTTTTTCACATTCAAGATCAAACACAATTTTAACATTCTCACGTCTCTTGAGATTTCCTTTTATGTCCGTAATTTCATTAATTTATGCTGCGTTTATTAAAATAGAATTATAATGGGTTGGAATCAGAATGAAAAAGAATGAGAATAAAGAATGAGAATCAAAATAAGTTGTTTATTTAAATTATAGGAATCGAAATTGAAATGAGCGAGATTGCATTAATATATTTACTTTATCTTAGAATCGAAATTAAAATAAGTTAAATTATAGTAAATTACTAAAAAATACTTAATAATTTATTATAATAATTATATTACTACTTATTATAATAGCATATTAATTAATTAACTATAATAATAAAAATATTAATTATTGTAATTATTTATTCAAAAACTACAATTATAAATATATTTTTGTTAATAATGTATTAATATATTAATAATAGCAATAATTAGATTAATTAATTAATAATAATTTATTAAATAACTATAATAATTATGTTAATTATTATTTTATAATATTAATTAATTAATTAATTATAATTATAAGAATATATTAATTTAAAAGATGACATTTTTTAAATACTAAAATATCAATTGAGGTAAAATGGGAAGTTAAGGGAATGAGAAATTGATTCCCACTTCCCCTCATGAAAATCAATCTCTTATTCCTCATTCCCAAACAGTGGTGAACCCCATTATTTTGATTCTGATTCTTACTCTATTTTTACAAAGTAAACGTCATCAATCATTCCGACTACGAATTTTAATTCTCCAATCTAAAAAGTAAACGCACCATTAATTCTTACTAACATCCTTACCTTTACCAATGATCAATATTAAGAGAGAAAAAAAAAGACGCTTAAAATCCTCATACCCACTAATTTACAGATGATAAATTACATCCAGAATATAATATTTTTGAAATGAACATTGTGAATTTTGTCTGTTCAGATGCAGAGAAGACAAGCATGAATACACAATAATGTCACCAATATCAATGTAGTACTGTGTTTGACATCCTCGTCAAGGGATTGAGCTGATAAATTTGCCTAGTTGGGGTAAGATAAACGGTGACCTTTCACCGAGGGCAAGTTCAAAAGTTTTCCAAAATCATTAGTTGAAAAGGTTTCCTAAATTCAAAGAAGAAAACGAATTTTTTGAAATCATACTCGAGAAAAAGAAAATAATAATAACAATAATAATAAAGACTCAAGATGGGGTAAATCCTGTACTAGCTTCGTCAATTAGTGCTCTTATCTTCATTCAAGTAACCGAACTCCCGAAACTAATGGAAATGGTTTATAAATTTAGCTCTCCATTTTACAAACGGTGACAGTATTGAGACAGTCATTTTCCCAATATCTTTATGAAATGGAAAAAAAAAAATCAATGCATAATTCACAAGCAAATATATGAGTAGCTAGTTGATTCTGTTGTCCTTTTGCTAGAATCTAATTTGTGAGTTATGTGACTCCCATGGATCTTTCCATAAACAAAAGAGACAAGAGTTTGGCGACACAAAAAAGATTTGCCAAGCAAAATCCAAACCCCATGATCAATGTAATTTGCTTAACTTTAGATGAATCAGCTCATTTTACGCGAAACCAAAGCTGGCCACGATACACGGCCCGTTGTCCCCATCGCTTCCACTCACATCGATGCTCGACCGTCGGGACGTTGCCCTTTCATTTTCTCACACGTGTTCGCCCTTTGTTTTTCAAACTTCCATGCACTCTTGGGGGTCCCGTTACTCTATCCTCACCATTCACGTGTATGATCAAATGGTCATCTTTTGCCCTCAATCTATGCCGTAAGTTTGGCTTTGGCCTTCACCAGCCTCTGATGAGAGACGAGAATAATGCCTTGTCTATTTGCGTTACCACTAAATGGATTTTCAATATCTCAACAGTTCAGTTTCGTACAATAATTATGGGAACAAGATCATAGCAACATGCAAATTATTATTATTATTATTATTATTTTTTGCCTCAATAATTAATTTCAAACAACTCATTATTAAACCGCTCATGCGATTCATAGCTTTTTTTTTTTTTAATCTATTTATAAATAAGAAACTACACGATGGGCTAGAGTTCAGACGCAGGCATTACATAATCTACTAATTGGAGATGAGATCATGTGACGAATGGATAGCCAAGATTTAACGCGGTTTTGGAATATTCTAGGGTTTGCTTTCGATACACGCTCTGAGGATCTCGTTTCCTTTTAATTATATTACTACTATTTGCTTGTCGCCAACATACGTGTTAGTGGAAGGTACACATTGTTTATATCTGTTAGTTATTATTAATCAATAAGAGTAATTTTAGGGCATATGATTTATATACTAATAATTATATTTTTTATCATATAATTATATATAATTTATTTAAATATTTATATAATCATAAAATTTATCCATTATTCTATTAGAGTAGGGGGTTCCTGTTTTATCTGTTAATCAATATTATAACATGCTCGATAAAAGTGAATCTTAATTGTAATAATTTTCCTATTTTAAAAATACAGATACCAACCTCGTGTGGGTATCCACAATTAAAATATATATATAAGGGCAAATAAAGGATTATGCGACTGTTTGACTGATATTGTTGCTTCTTGGATACGTTTGGGAGCCAAAAATTAAAATTAAAAAATACAAAAATACAAAAAAAAAATTATAGATATATAAAGCTTTTGTTTTTATGTGAGCAGTCACCATCTTCCATTACCATTAACCAGTCTATTCTAGGATTCGGAGCCCAATATTTTGACTATGGTCACGAGTCCCCGCTAATTATTGCTCCTGTTGGGACATCCGATCAAATATTTATAACCACTGCGACTCAGTCAAAACCTTGAATATTGCTCAATTATTTGATCTACCAATTTAAATCAATCATACAGATCCATATATTTTATATGAATTTTAAAATTTTTTTCTTTTTTTTTTCAAAAATGAGAAGATAAAGGTGTTAACTATTCATATTTTGTATTTCTACCTATATATTTATTTGCTTGAGCTTAGTTCTTGTGATAAATTTGATTAACATTACTTTTTTTGCCCTAAAAATATCGGCAACTTATTAATGTAATTCTAATAGTAATAATAATACGTTGCTAAAACCGTCCGTGACCAGTAGTAGATCATAAGACCAAAAATTATGACCCAAGTGTCTGCTCGTGATTGATTTGATATTTTAAAATAGGATTACAGACTATCTTATCTCAACTCAACCAACCGTTACTTTTAATAATAATAAGAAAAAAGTCACCATCTTCATTTCGAGTTGTGAACTTATCATGTTTCATGATTACCCTTAAGCGAAATCCAAAAATGAGCCAAGAATCAATGCCTCTCACCGTGACTGGTCTGTGATGAGCGATCGGATCCACCACGAGGGGAAGACTTTCTAGAAGGTTGACGTTTTTTAATTTATAACCAAGGCACAAAGCTCGTCGCTAATGCAATCTGATCTGACTCGTGAGCAAAGTAAAACTTTTGGTATAAAATCGCCAATCAATCTCGTTCCCATCGATGTTTTCAAATATCAAAAATTGGGATGTGTGGCCTCACTCGCACATGGCTAAAGTCAAAAGCAAATACGTTTGATGTTCGACGTGATCTTTATTTATTCATTTTGGGTTTTATATATATATATATATATAAGACATCACCCGAACCGGCTTTGCTTCAGAAATTGGTTCACAATATAAAACGACGACGACGACGACTCGGTAAGGTGATTAGGACGAAGATCGATTCAGAATTAGTCAATGGGCCTTGAGAGGAGTAGGCGTCTGAAAATTTTGACTTGGGGGCTTGCTCATTATTTTATTATTATTATTATTTATTAAAATGTGTTAAGAAACTGTGAACTGAACTGACTAGCATGTTGTCCATTTAATCCAAGTCATGGGTCTGATCGAGAATGCATGAAAACAAACTACTCTCCAAACTAATGTTTGTGGGAAAAAAAAAAATTGAAAAAACATTCTTTTACCCTCGAAACTGTCTGTGTTTAAAAAAGAAAAAAAAAAGAAATAAAGAAATAAAAACGTTTTAATGTTGCTGTCAATGCAAAACATGCTGCCAGCGATGGGCCAATATTCTGTAATTTTGTGAAGAAAAATGTGATAATATTTGACTGGAATAAGATGGAGCTCTCAACTTTCCAATTGACGAGTGCGCATACGCAGAACAGATACGTTTCCCATTAGCAATGGTGAAAGACAGCAGCCCATACTCTCCGCTTGCTGAGCCATCATTCGCTGGAAACTCTGTTTTAGGCCCAGAGTGCTTAATTGCAGTTGCCAGTTGCTATCCCTCTACTCGGTTGGTGCTGCTGCCGACACATTCGTTCCTCGAATTAGATTCAAACAATATTTCGGCCAATTTTGTTAAACACAACTGTCGGTCCATTTCCGACTATTCAATTTTCGTTTTCTTGTTTTCGTCCCCACCCAAATTTTACCCTACGGTCAATTTCTTCTTCGTCATCATCAGTTTCCAAGCTTGCACGCAATCGATCGGTCAGATTCATACGTATAGTTTTCCAACCATATACTTTCAAGAAATAATGATTCATATCTTTGAGTTGAGTGACAGGACATTTACAATTATAGCAGTGACACCATTGGAAAAGTTTAGCATTCGAATTAGTTTCGTTTCTAATTTGTTGGACTGGAGTGAGATTTTGTGTTAAAATTTAATGGGCAAGACAAAGGTTGGCTGGCTGCCATGCCGCGGCCCACAACTGATGGAATGTGAAAGTGGTACCGTAAAATGTTCGAAATCTTGAAACAGTCGATGCTGTCGACTTTCGACTCCATCCCCATTGTCGTCATTCTCTTTCAGTTTTGAGCGACAGGCATTTAATCTTTTCATGAGGCAAAAGTCAGGGCCCGCCATAATCTCGTTCCAACAAATTTGCCCTCCAACTCCTCCTGTTGCATTGTATTGTTCGTTGTTCATCAATACGAAACTCAAACCTTTCAAAAAATGTAAAGCTATCAGTGCTTATCAACGTCACCGTAGTCAATGGTCATGGCTTGTACTTTGTATTCAGTCACGATAGCAAGTGGCAGTGCATTGTGATTATTGCTGCGAGCGAGCTCAACCCGTGGTCGGTTTAAGGACAATCCCGGATTATTTATTATTGGAGATCAGTTTGCCTTTTCCGAAGCCCAAATTGTGTAGCCCAAATCTTAGGTCCCAGTGAATATAGCGGGAATTGGGTTGCGAATTCTAGGAAATGGACCGATGCAAATAGATTTTCGCGGGCTTTGAGAAGTCTCAACAAATTTTTTATAATGGAATATTATAACGGAAATACGTAAGATAATGAGAATTTTAATGTCCATCATTTTGTTGTTATGATGAGTAAAGTAACGAAGCTTTGAATTTCATTTCCAAACTTACTAAGAAAAGGAATTTTTTTTTTTTTTTGGGGAAGAGAATTAACAAAATCAAGAGTACCTAGTTGGTCCATCATTCGCACCAAATCTTAATTTTTCTATTCAAAATAATGATTATCATGGTTGCATAGTTCAAATATGTTCATTATCATTGGAGAGTTGATGGAGAAGAGAGTTTACGATAGAGGAGCCAGGAGGAAAGCCAATGAGAGTGTGAGAAGTGGTACAAATGTTTTACAGATTTAGGGATTTATTTAATAAAAATTCATATTTTTAGAATTAAATTTGGTGTCACAAGGACTTTATAACATTTAAATAATTTTAATGGGGAGGAACAAAGAGGGTTTCAGGAAGTATTCGAACGGTGCCAATAGTCCAACTCTTCCAACTACACATTGTAATTAAAAGGAGCATGGTTGGACAACGGCTATTCATTCTCGTTTTTCTTATCTTTCATTGCATCAAACAATTATTATGCTTCATGTACTGATTAATATTATTTGTGGCCGTAATTTTTTTTTTGGGGGGGAGTGCCACAACATGAAAAGAATTTATGTTTTAATAATTAAATTATAAATTATCACAATATAATTAGTATTCTAATACATATATTTGTGCAGTTATCAAGCTAACAACATTCATTTAATAAAGGAAGACAGAATGAGCCTATTCCTCCTCCCACACTGAAATAAAATTAATAAAATAGTAGGAGCCTGTTACGCACATTGTAGTTGGTTGTTTGGTTTGGCACGAGTTTGAAGATGAGCGGAATCGGACGGTTATTGGACGTCAATTTCATGCTAAAATTACGAAATTTATTAATATATTCATTGTTTGTTTTGCAGAACAAATAATCAGATTATAAATAAACGAGCCATTAGACTCATGAAATAGAACATTATTTTTTAAATCTCATGGCTTCAAACTCTGTGACAGTGACGGCAAGTCAGATCGTGAGGGAATCGGTGTCAGCGACGGTGAAGTGGAAAGGTGTGAGAAAAAAACAATAGGAAGAATTAGAGCCGACTGCTTATGTTTGCTACCCTTGTTCATAGCCTTTCTTTATTATAATTATTAAAAATCTATAATTACAAAATTAAGCTTCAAATTTGAATTTTTTAGATACGAAGATGAATAATAATAAATTTGTTTATGATCCTTTATTAATTGAATAATCAAATTAAACTCATCCATTTATTAAATGAATCTATTTTCTAAGTCTAAATTTGTTTAATTTAAATCAAATTGAATTTAATAAATGAATCTTAATTCATTTTGCCATCCTTAACAACATGATGGGAATGGTGAAATCTAATAAAAGTAATTAAGGATCTTCCTTTACATATCACACTCTTCAATCATAAAATAAACTTTACTTTTCATAATATCAAAAATCTCCATAGATAAAAAAGTAGAGAGGGATGAAAAACTTCCACCCGCAAAAAAGAACTAGAACGACTCAAAGTCTGTTAGGTGATTGCAAACCCTAGAGACACAGTTAATCCAAGAAAGCTCCTTTGGCACCATGCTTAACTAAGTCAATTGAGTTAATTAATCTAGAAAACTTGCTTTGGCGCCATGCTTAACTAAATCAATTGAGCCGCAAGCCAAAGGATAAAGCCACTCCTTCACCAAAAGTAACATTTTACAAATAATTCCCAGAAAGCCCATACGAGTATCAGACACTATATTACATCAAGCTAAACAAGGAACCTATATAAATACAAGTATATGTAACTGATCTTAAACGATTCAGAATCATTTAGGAATAGGATTTATGATAGTTAAATTTTTTTCCTAAACCTGAGATTGTGTCGTTACCAGTTTCCTTGACTTGAGATTCTTCCCTTAACAATCTTCCTCAACTCAAGAATGGGAGGAAAGGAGCAAGCTTGAAGATAAAAACCTATCTTGAGACTTGACAAAACTTGAGTTTTGAGACATGAGAAATCTTGAAACTTGAGGATGCTTGAAATATCAATCTTGAGGAAAATTGAGAACTTGAGAGCTTAATGGAAATCCGGTGGCCAGACAAAATCAAAGAGAGAAATGAAGGAATATTGGGTAAACCGGTGGCTGGCGGAAACCGCATAGAGAAATTGTTATAGAGTTGATATTTAGGTTGACAATGAAGTATAACATACGAGTCATAAAGTTCTGAAAAATTCCAAACAAAAAATGCTATTTTCTGAAGCAGCCTCTGGGCTTTCAACAGTTTTGCAAGTGACGCCGATTAGACTTCGGTTTAACGTCCCAGATATATCCATAATCTTGGGGGTTTTGAGGTTTCAGAATATCAAATTGAACACCAAAAAAACCAAAAAAAATTAAAAACAAAGTTATTCAAATAAAAGAATATATATCTGGAAAATATCAGTGAATCCAGCAATTCACTTGCCAGTGTCTCCAAGTCGCTTTTCGCACACTAAGTAGAATAGAATTACAAAAGCTATTGTTAAAACTAGACAGCACCAGTCCATACAGCTGGTCTTACCAAACAAAGCTCCTATGACTATGAAACACCAATTCAAAAAAGGAAAAGGACCAATTAAAGATATCAACCTTTACAAATGGATTGTATTGTTTTCACTCCTCAGGACCTGTCAATACATTAACCATAATCTGCATGACCTTTACCCTCATTTGTAAAGCCAAAATGTAATCAGCAGTTTCTCTGAACAGCCCATCTAAGCCCAATGGCTTGCTGTTTGGAATAAGCATCTTCAGGGTCTTGACCTTCTTTTCCATCACGGGAGCAGGGCTTCTGGAACCTTCCAAACGAGCTCTCCTCTTCATCAAAATCCTTCTAGCTTTGATGTGTCCGTTTTTCCGAGTAACTATTTTTTTCCTTACTTGCCATGATGATGATCTTCTCTTGGCTTGCGCTTCCAAAACTTTGTTCCACAAAGACTCATTCAACTTACACTTTTCCTTGTCATTTCCTTGAATGATACTCTTCAAATCAAGAAAAGGCGAAGAAACAATTCCCATGACTCAAAATTATTTGACAAATTATTTAATTACAAGGGGCTAATAACTTCGTTCTCTCAAAAAAGACTTCGTGTAGCAGAAAGGGCACAAACTAATGGGTTTTATAGGGCATACTGAGAGTCGGGTTGATGGCCAACTAGGATAATGCAAATTAATTCTTTAAAGGGGCAGCCAACACATCAAACAATTTCATGGAAGGCCTCCAAGGGAATGGGACTAATCAATAAGAAAGAGCCAAGTGTACCTGAGGATGTTGCTTAATGCTTTGAGCATGTTATCCAACTCAATGCACATGCAACCACGTGATTCTTCGCCACCTCCTCAACCTCCCAAACCACCACCACGTCTATCTCGTCAAAACACCCTGGATTATTCCTCCTTCTACTTTCCAAATTCAATGCATAGATAATGTGAATTGAAGGGGCCTTGATTTCCTCATTCAAGCTCAATAAACACGGCATGGCACTCCACGAACTTAAGTATTAAATTTATAAGTTGATGAAACTCTAGGGTTTCATGGTGGTTAACTAATGTTTCCAAAAGGGAAATCTATTTATAAGACTAAATGGTTATTCGATTGACTGCAAATCATTGTTAATTGTCAATATTTGTTTCAAGAAAAAAGGACATTTTAGATCTCAATGTCGGGATAAGGTAGATATTCTTCTGACATTCATGAATCCTATTTTGCATCAAAATGATGATTGAGTTCAACTGAGAAAAATCTTACAAACAAAATGCATGCATCTTCGGCTTGGCGCCCTCTGATACTTAATATATAAGATGGCATTAATTCTGAGTATATGGACTCTATATGGATGCTATGGAATTACTATTTTCCTTTTCCTTAATTATTTATTCGGCAACAAAAGCACGGCATGGATTGGAGGCTCCTTTACACGCACTGACATGTACACATATCCATAAGATCGAATTATATATATATATTTGCCATCCCACGGAGAAATTAAAAGATAATAACAATCTTCCATTGGCATTGCAAGATAAGTCAAGTTTTGATGATACCCGCATAAAGATAGCAAAAATATTACGTCTTTCTCAAAGTTTCACTTAGCCTTGTTAGGATAAGAAGCAAATTAAGAACATGCACGCACGTGCGCTAATGTAACCAAGGTAATTGACGTATAATTAAGTAGAACAGCTGATTTTTATTATTGTTCCGGCGAAAATTAATTAAAGCATATAAATAAAGTCTAGCCGCAAGAAGAAGCGCATGGCTTGAAACATGGTTACGATTTAATAATATAAATATTCCAGTGAACACCTATTACTTGTGCTGTATGCCTGTATTCAGCGGACAAGTAGGTTAGAATATGTGGGACGTTCTTTTTCTGTCATCCTCTTATTGGCTTATTATTATTATTTTGTGCTTTATATATGCACACAGACTTTAGCTCACAAACCAATCAAACGTCATGACTCATGACGGCACATGTGTCAATCCAAGCTTCATGGTCATTCAGTATTGTTAAGCATGTTCTATGCATCTAATTTATACCCTTTGGTTATTGATATGCTTAATTTAACTTGAAACGAACTCTTAACTTTTAAAACAACGCTAATTACATAACAGGTTACAGGTCAGACATCTTTGTCAAATGAGGTGTCCTCGCTGGACCAGGGCATCACCCAAAACTACAAAAATGACCAAGACGGGGATGAAACCCTAATCAACCACTACTGTACTTCGGTCTATCTTGAATAGTTGATCAAGCAGCTGTGGGTAACGACAGATTGCACGTTCTCCATGTGTGGATATATATAGAGGCTATTCGGCTTTCTTAGCAAGCTTAAACCTATGCATTTAAGGGCCATTTTTCTATAATTTCTTGTTTTCTGAATTTAACAAATTCACAATTGTTGGCGCAAAGAGAAAAGGGCAGATGGATGATGTGGCTGCGAACATGGCTCATTAAAAGCGGGTTAAGTTTTCCCAGATGCTCATGTGCTTAATGACGTGTTCACATGCAAATGTAATGCGAATAATCATTATTCGTTTTCTTTTATAAATGCACCGCCATCATCATATTTTGTGGTTAATTTATGAGCCACAGCAGTTCATTACAACTTAGATTGAAGTTTCAAAATCCACTAATAATACGTTTCCAAAGCTGGAATATAAAATTTATATTCAATTAATGGGACCTTATTTTTTAAGTTAATGTAATAATTTGAGCCTTATTATTTCTCCTCAAATAATGAATCTATACAATATTAGTGCCACATCAATTGGAATATAATTTTGTAGGATAAATACATATTTGATCTTTATATTTTGGGTTATAGTAACCGTTTCGTGCTTACCTAAAAAATCCTATTGTTATATATTTTTTCCTTGACTTTTGCAATTAATAATACCCTTGCTGAATCTTGAGGGCATTAATGAACAAAATTGTTAATTTATCAAACTAACTCTAAACGTAATAAAGAATTAATGTAAAAATTTCAGTTATTATTTTACTCTTAAGGCTACTTTAGTAAATTAATGGTTTTGTTTTTTTTTTTTTCATTTATAAGTATAAGATTGTTTATAGGATATTGTTGTAAAAATTAAGAAATAGGAAGGCGTGGGTTTCACATAATTAACAATAAGAAGGTTTTAAGGTTATTTTTAATTATAGAGACTAAATAGATACTTAACCTAAAATATAAGTATAAATACACATTTATCCAATTATATATTCTCACTATTTAGGTGGTGCCAATTATAATTACATTTTAAAGATTTTTGACCTTATGTGAATTTATTTTTTCTTCTTATACAACAACCCGATTACATGATTGTGTTTTAATTACATTTTAAAGATTTTTGACCTTATGTGAATTTATTTTTTCTTCTTATACAACAACCCGATTACATGATTGTGTTTTACTTAACCCAATCTGATATCATCGCATGGTAGCGAATTTCCATTTTCCGAAAAAAAGAACTAATAATAATTGTCATGTGTGAAATTGATAGTCTTTCTCTCCTATTTCTATATTTAGCAAGAGAAGTGGTCCAACAAGGCCGGGCTAAAACCAAATCATGCCCAAAGGTTGAGACCCAAATTAAGCTCGTTCTTAGTTTCTATGTAGGCCTGTAAACGGGGTGGAGTTTGAATCAACAGTGACGTGATTAGTAATCCGACTCCGGTTTACGATGAATACTGAGTGACTAATGAATAAAGATACAATTAACAAATGGTAATGTACGACACCCATTCTCTGTGCCGCAGGCCGGGGGCAAGCAGTAATAACGATCAAGTGCGCCAAATTGTGCAGTATCCACATGGCAATTTCTCACTGGGAAAGTTGTGCTGTAAAACCCGCACCTGATCAACAAGTAGATTATATTGTATTACATATCCCAAGCGTTATCTTACTATTGATTCAATTTGAAAAATTCTAATAAGAACACCAATTCACAACTTTAACATAAATAAAACTTCTTGTAATGTGAACGAACTCATTGAAAATTTCAGAAGTGATAAATCATGCAATATAAATACTTCACCACTATTTAGCGTTAATTCGCGAGCTATGTTCTCATTAGATCTCGAGATTGTAGTATAGCTGCATCAATTCAAATTGCCATGTTATTTTGGATTTCAAATTTCAATATAGTATAAACGGTGTTGGCATTCTTTATTGCCTGATCTTAATCCATTTAAAAAATTAAAAGGAACCGTCACTATTCTCTTTTAGAAAGAAGTTAGATAGTCAATATAGAGGGGGCTATTAAAGCATCCGTTCTCCTTTAAAACGAAGTAAGATGGTCAACATAGAGGGAGCTACTAAAGTACTTAACAACTGCTCTTGAAATCTAAATTGCTAACTAGCTCAAGCGATGCAATGAACATTTGGGAGCAATGTTTAGCTCAAGCAAAGGATTGAAGAATTGTTCTAGATACCCTAGATTTTGATAGGCGATTTCTGCCTCTAAATAATTTACAGGAAGGGCGGATAAAGCTTCAATGAAGTGGATATCAAATGTATGGGGATATATTTTCCACACATTTAATGCTGCATTCCTCTAATCCTCTAAACATTCTTTTATCTATCCCTGTACATTAAAAAACTAATCTCAAACAGTTAGAACTATGTGTAAGTCATTTTAGGGAATAAAAGCTTTTATTTGGTCAAAGGATACACTAAATATTAGATACGCGAACGTAAGTAAGACGCATGATATAACCTAATACTAAAACACATGCTTTGCAAAAGAAAGAACAGTAAATATTGTTAGATATACTTGACTTTCAACAGTTTGTTGCGTTTGAAGATATAAACTCTGTAACCTAAAATTAAAGCCCATGCTCTGCAACAGAAAGAAGAGTAATTATAGGAGTAAACTGTTCATTACAAGTATGAGTTCCAAACAGCCTTTGCTCCCTTAAACCAGATGCCTTAAAATCAAAATAATTGTCCTCACAGGTGCTGATTTGAGAAAATGCAATTCACACATAATTCCTTGAATGGCATCTTAATTGTCCATTTCTATGAAGCGCAGGATCAATTCAAGACATGAGACTAACATGTAGACTTCACCTTTAATTACATAGGCTGGACGACTAAAGTGTTTTAGTCTAAAAACATACGGTGACCAATGTAACCAACAATTGACATGCATCCTGATCCACATCACTCTTGAGGAGCGGTTTCTAAGAGTAGACAACTTGCCAGTGCCTGCAAACCAAAAGGAAACATCAATTTCAAATGCTCTAACATAAATCAAGAATATAGAGATGCCATACAGCTGGTGGAAACTCATGCCCAATGCGTCTGACTGACCCAGTTTCTACTTTCTACCTAGATCTTTTATCACCATTCCAAGGCCAGAAAGATCTGCATGCCTAGAAACCAAATCGAGCCATCACAACTAAGTGATTCCCTTCCCACGGCCCAAGTTGGACCAGATTTTTTTGCCTTCACGCTCCACTCCAACAATAAAAACAAAAACCAGGAAAGAAGAATCTAGTATCAGCCACATAAACAAATCGTACAAAAAATTACCGCTGATATCCGCAGAATGCAAAGCAAAGTTCTCACAGTTGTGTACAAACAAGGGGCTTTTGATTTAGCTTGGTCTTGACCGATGCCAAAGCAGGCAGCAGCAATATATTCCGCCAGTTCCCCGGGGAGACAAGCCGAAAATTTTGTTGCGCCAGTAGCGTACGCGCTGGACCAGGAAAAAGAATATGAGAAAAGATTGCAAACAAATCCATGGAATGCTCAACCAGAAAATTGAGAAGTAACTATTACTTCCATTTCTCCTTCTGCCTAACATAGACTTTTATTCAGGGCATCCGCCAGTTTGAACGGAATTTAACTCAGATCCTTAGCAATGCCACTAACTTTAAGTCGTCAGATAAAACTATCAATTCAAATATTGTAGAGCATGTAATCTCGTGGTTTTACACACACACACACACACACACACACACACACACACACACACACACACACACACACACACACACAGAACTTCTTCATTTTATGATTTTAATAAAATTATGTTAGTAAAAAAAAATTAAAAAAATATATATTTTTAATATAATAATAAATAAAAATATAATTTTAATGCACTAAAATTTAGTTTTTTATATTTTAATAGCATCATATAAAGTAAAAATTGTTCTCATTTTTTATAATAGAGCCGAGACCCAAATGCAGCTTGTAACGAGATCGAAATTGAGCCTAGATAAATGACGTGACTCATATTTATAAATAGATATGAATGTAAAAAGATCGATTAAAATTAAAATATTTTTATTTTATAATTTTAAATATTTTACACCACACACATAATTAATATATTAACACACGTTACATAATATTCTGACGTAAGTTACTTTGGAGGCGTAAGATGAGTTTTACCCTAAAACTAAACAAAAAATGGTAAAATATCATTTTACCATTTAACCGTACCTCGTCCGAACCTGGGGCTGACTGGATTCGGTTGCTGATAGGCAGCTGATCCTGAAATCTCCGGGGCAATCGTACATCTCACGTGATGCACCGACGTCACATCCTAGCCACGTAAAATTAGGGGTAATCTAATTCTATCTGGCATTCGATTCCGAATCCGAAACTACTTTTAACTGAACAGTCGTAAATAAGCCTCCTTATAGTTGGTTATATATAATCTCGTTTAAAAGTTTATGTCTTATCTTTTCCGCTCTCTTTCTCCATCTCTGTTCTGTAGTGTTCGTAGCAGCATGAGCTTGGCTGGGCATCTAATTCAAGGAGAGGCATGTTTCGGGTTTGTGCGTGAATTTAATAAAATAACGCTTCCTTTAATCTTGTTCACCCGTTTTTTGTTAGTAACAAATTTTTGCTGTCAGTGTTAGATTCACGCACAAACTCGTGATATGTCTTTTCTTTTCGATTTCAAGTTCTCCAACCTTTCTTCTTCTCTTTATCGTTTTCCTCTTTCAATTTTTGTGTTTGTGTGTCACTGGATCGATAAAAGTACGTAAAATGTAGCTGAGCCTGAGATGAGGAGGCCGATTGAGGAAGAAAAGATGGAGACTTTTCAGAATTAATTACTCGGTACTCATTTTTTAGTTTCAGATCCTCTGTTTTGCGCATTTGTTTATTATGCGGCAAAATCTTTCTTGTTTGATTCGAATGAAATAAATTTTTTTTAGAAGATGATCTTGCTTGTTTCGCTGCCGGATTCTTGTGGCCAGTTACTACCATTTTTCGTCCCAACACCCAAACCTTTTCAACATTTTCTCAACACACAATTCCTGTGATAACTAATCTTTGTGATTTTGATGCCTAATGTAACATCTTCTTTTCCCCTATCCTTTCTATAAAAGTTAGGTGGCAGTATCCTCTTGGTCTCGTTTATCGTTTCGGAACTGGGGCTTAGGATAAAGTAAAGTACCCTCT
This sequence comes from Aegle marmelos, assembly GCA_030449875.1. NCBI lineage: Eukaryota > Viridiplantae > Streptophyta > Magnoliopsida > Sapindales > Rutaceae > Aegle > Aegle marmelos. Next base: position 4,337,833 of record JASUUL010000115.1, read on the forward strand.
TGGTCTCCTTTATCGATTCGGAATTGGGACATAGGATAAAGTATCCTCTTGGTCTCATTTATCGTTCCCAACTTGAGACTTAGGATGAGCATGTCATCAACGTAGAGGCAAACAATCACGTAACATCAGTTGATTTAAAATAGATACGTTCATCTGAGTCATTCATGGCATATCTTTTGATATTATTACTTAATCAAAATTTCTCATGCCATTGTTTTGGTGTTTGTTTTAATCCATTTAGAAAAACAGTTTTGATATCTATTTGATGAACATGTAAGTTATGAATTGCAGTTATTGCAATCAAAACTCTAATGGATGCAGTCCTCAATACAGGTGCATATGTATCAAAGTAATCTATGAATTTCTTTTGCGGGGACCATTTGGCAACTAATCTTGTCTTATATTTATCAATTAATCCACCATCTTTCAATTTTCTTCTGAAAATCCATTTGCACCCTATAGATTTAGTAACTGAAGGCAATTCAATTAACTCCAGTACATGATTACTCGTGATCTAATTGCTGTTATTTGCCTCTATCCACAGAGGCATACCACAAGAAGCCATTGCTTCTTTGGAAGTCTGAGGATCATTCTCAGCAAGAAAAATGTAGTAGTCTTCATCAAAATTAGTGGCTGTTCTCTTCCTTTTACTTCTCCTTAGTTCAACATCTAAACTCTTAGGAGGATTATCAACTAACCCTTTCTGTGGTAAATAAATTAAATTACCTTTTTAGGAAAAATAGATTATTGTTGTGAAGTTGAGGTATTTCAAAATACTCATATTATTCCAAATTGATAAAACCATATTGGCTTCGCACATATGCACATGGGCTTGCCCATTTCTTTGCCTTTTTGATGAAAACTATATCCATTGGATTAAGAAATCACTTAGTTGAATTGATTTGAATCGCTCAAGCTGCATATCTACAAATCAGCAGCAGTGGTTTGATATTAGCAGTTTAGCACTGCAGTTGCTTGATATCAGGTTTTTAAATTAGTTTCAAGAACAGATTCCCCCCCCCCCCCCTCTCCTAACTTAAATTAAGGCTATGGCTGTTCCAATTCAGGGATATAGAGCTTCTGTGACTGATTTGAGAAATGAGAAAGACTTCTTTTCTTCCTCCACTTCTTCATCAAAGCTCTTACACTTTATTAGAAAATAAATAAACTAGCTTCTTGGGAGCAACTGTAGTTTGGAGTGGACCGTTACAGTTGTAATGCCACTGAATCCTGGAAGATTAGACTGTTTTCAGTTCCTTTTGTGCACCTGGAAATCATCTGAGAAGGGGCAGAATCTGCTCTTTAAGGACAGTGCTCCTTGGGCACGCCTTGGCTTCTTAATTTCATCACTTTCTGTGTTTTGTGTTTGTTATTTTGACTGTCTTGCAGCTCCTGGATATTCTGTTTGCTTAATTGAAGATTTTCTGAATTGGGAATAATTGAAATTGCTCGGTTATTTTGTGAAGTTTGATTGCTCTTGAATTTTGTATCAATTTCTTGGCTTGGAATTTGATTTCAATTTGGCTGGTTTTTTTATTATTGGTGAGCCTTAATTACATGGCCACCCTTTACTAATTTTCATTTGACCAATTGGTATTTTTATTCTTATTACCATAATAAGTAGTATTCAAATCAAAGTTTGCTGCACAAATTCTCATGTAGACAATCTAAAGTTTGCCACACAAATTGCCATATAAACAATGTTAAACTATATATAGTTCAGGGAAAAATCGGGGAAAAAAGTGTGTAAATTACTGACAAGGGGAGATAAATGTTCATAATACTAGTGTTACCATCTAGCTGTTGATAATCCTGTGATCTTCTTCTACTTACAACATTTGTAAGCAGCTCCAGCCTCGTATGAAGCTTTTGAGTCTAAGGAATAATTTGCCTCCTAGATTTGTTGTTTTATGAGCTCTAGGAGCTGGATTGAGAAATGCCCCGCAACAAAATCTTTGAAATCTGTTGTCATTGGTTTTAGGTATGTGAATGTGTTTTGAGTTAAAACATACAAGTATTTTGGTAAAGAAGTTAGTGACTTGCCTTTTGTAGAATAGCCAATAATTCGATAGCTGGTAGATTAACAATATATCTAGAGAACTAGTCTATATTTGTTTGTAATAAAATATGATTTGAATTTCATTCATCTCTAAAACAAACATTAGGCAACAGGGATACATAATTTCCTTCTCAAGTCGCTTACCTGAAATATAAATTTTTTAACACTAGTTAATTTTTCAAATCCAAGTTATCCAGGTTTGGAGAATAGTTGAATAAAAGCAGGCAGAATGGGGTAATTTGTTGGAAGTTTTAGTTTTGCTTGCATCAGCGAAAAGAAAGATTTGATTCTCTAAAGCTAATAGAGTTTCAAGCAAGCAGAACTTACCAAAGTATAGACTGCACTAAATGTGATTGAGTAAAAGATAACTGCTAAAGGACATCCTAAAGCCAAAGACAAAGCTGACCCGCTAAAACTAAATTGTTGTATGGCTATGTAAACAGAAACCATCGAATTTCAGCGGATGCCCAATTTGCACTCCATCAATTAGTTTCTGTGTATAACCATCACTATGACCTTTCCCCTCTTTGAGTAAATAACTTTCTTATCTGTGGTTGCTGATGGATCTGCTTTCTTTTAATGCCTTGGGATAATAATGACCACAATACGCTTCATTATCTTTGAATGCAGTCAAAAGTTTGATGAATAATTGATTCATTTCTTCATCGTCATCAGGCTGCGTCTCGGCTTTATAAATCTGAAGTATTTGGTGAGCCCGGTTTCTGAAATGACCTTGCACAAGATGTTTGAACTGCATATGAGGGTGTTTGAGCTGCATATGAGGTTGAAGCATAACCAGCATGGCCACGCAATTCAGCTTGAAAATCTCTAGGTTGCTCTTCTGGGGTTGCTCTCTGTTATGGTGATATGGATTGGCATTCAAAACCTTGTGTTGAATTGAGACAAGTACTTGCATTATGTTAGATTCCTGTGGATTCCACTTTTGCTTTTCATCTGAATCCCTCTTGCAGTTCCACCAGCTATGACTGACGTTGACAGTTAGAAGGTCAAGAGAAACCCTTCATCTTGATGCAAATTTGGGTTCACATGAAATCCATAAGAATGATAGAAGATCAGTGGAGGTGCAACTGGGTAACTGCTGGGAAAGAATATGTCAAAGAGGAACAAGCCATGACAATAAGGGGTACCTTTCCAAACCGATTATTGCAGCTCTCATAAGGTCAATTCTTTCTGTATAATCTCTACAACAATAGAACTTGGAAGGTCTTTCTCCAAAATTTCCCATTGTTTGTGAATTCTTTTTGCTAGTTCACTTTTGGGATGAATGTTTTTGGTTTTGTCGTGGATGAAGTGATGGTTCTGGTTCAATGGATGAGTTGGAATTTTAGCCAAGTTCTTGTACTTTTTAAACCTCTTCCCAACAATGTCTTCGATCTCTTCAATTTCGCCGAACATAATTTTCTCTTTAGTTTTAGTATAAGGGAAATGCTAAGTTATAGTTAATTGTAACTTAAGGAGCCCCTTAGTATAATCCATGATTGACAGATTTTCAGTAAAAATAGCAATTTGGTTTTGGTGAATAAAAAAGGCTGATTAAATGCGAGCAAACTATTCCTAATACTACTAGAATACTGGGTAAACCGTTAGTCAATGGCCATCCTTACCCTAATAAGAAAACAAATACGACCTCTTAACTTAATGAGAATATCAAGATTTATTTTCTAGTGGTTTGTAGAGTCCTTTATAAAGTGAATGCACCGTTTTAGCCTTCTGTAATGGTTTAGCCGTATTGGCAATACGGTGAAGCATAATTTTGGGTGCATCTACAATCACGTTCAGTCATTTCATATTTGCCTTGGCGATCTCAGGTCTGAGAGGATTTTTTAGTCAGCATTGATGAGCAAATTGGTAGAAGCACAGTGGATAATGAATCTCTTCCAGTTCCTTACATGATTTCTAGATGAAGATATTGTTAGATATCTTCTAACGGTATCTTCTTGATTTGTTCAAAAATCGATGTAAGTTTTGAAGGAATTGATGGAAAAAATAGAATGCTTGTAACGGATTTTGAGTTGTAATGAATGCCACGCCATGGTGAATTAAATGAATTAATTTGCAGCGATTTTTTGGATGTTAAAACACTTTTTATTGTAAGAATTTTATTGAATGCCATACAATTCAATAAAATTATGAATGCCAACATGATCAAAATACATTGGTGTCCTTCAACTAATGGATGCCATGCATTAAATACATTGCTAACCTTTAACGAATGCGTGCTGGGCCATGCTGAAGTAAATGCATTGATCCGTTACGATTTTGTGGATGTTAATACACTTATTATTGTCAGAATTTTGTTGCTCAGCACATGATGAGGGTTGTGGCAACATTTTTTTTTTCTTCTTTTCTTGAAATCTTTTTACAATTTTCATATGGAGTGAGATTAATGCCCCTTTCTGTAGTGTTGTTATTATTATTATTGGGTACCAATGTAGTGATGAGTTAATTTATTAATAAAGGCCAGCTTCAAACTGAGAATGCTGAAAAAAGTTGGCTAGTTATTTTGGAGTGTTGATCAGCGCATAATGCATAAATATTTTACCATCAATTATATAATTGTTAGTTATTTTATTTATTATTTTTAATTACTTAAATTATTTTCTTGAATAGGGAATTAATTGGATATTGTAGTTAGAAAGGGCAAGAAGAACTTTAATTTAGGAAGCAATAGAGATTAAAGTGGTAATTAATTAAAAGCCAAGAGTTATGGAAGCCAAGAAGACCAAAAGATGAAATCAATTCTTTCAAATAATGAATGTTAGACATGCAATTGGAAAACAAGATTTGACTTAGGACCGGGTACTGCTTGCAGTATCTTACGCCTAATATAATAAATAGTATCATGGAACTAATTATCAGACATAAGATACTATAAACAGTACTTTAGCTATTGCCTTTGGCTTGTGGATTTTGCATGGCGTTGAGATATGTTGAAAGCAATTGAAAGTGAAAACAACTTTACGACATGTGGTGGCATTAATTTGGAAAGTTGACCTTAAAATTGGAATTGGAATCCATATTCAAAGAGACAAATTAAGGCCCAATTTTTTTTTTCCATAACTGTATGGTCTCGGGCATTATAAAAAGGAGCTTATGCTATTGAATTTGTTGGGGGTGGGGGGAGCATTCTGCAGAGAAAAAAATAAGTTTTATTTTATTTGTTGCTCTCAATTGAAGTATGTTTAACTAGTGTTCTTATAATGAGGTTAATGATGAAACCTTATTTCATTAAATAATTTTCTTTTTATTTAATTAATTCCCTACATGATTAAGTTGGATATTATTAAATCTTTTCATGAATTTTGTTATGCATTACTGATTGTTGGGATAAATATTCAATTAAATCTATACTTAGAAATCATAATATTAAGTAGAAAAAGAACCTATACAAAATTAATTTTAATTGCATTAATTGTTATATTCATGAGATGACATAGATTGATTTCAGATTATCACTCTAAAGTTGAGAATTAATTAATAATTAAATTATTACTAGTTGATTAGTAATATATTATGAAACCTTAGTAATTTTTATCTTATTGAATTCTCTTTTACTTTAATTGTTCTTTTAGTTTAATTCGTTTAATTTCTCTTAAAATTCAATTTGTTCAACTAAGTTAGAATTAATATTAATTTTATATTTAAATTAAATTTTTTAATTTATAACAATCCATGTGGATTCGACCTCGTTACCACTACTCTATCTTTAGATTCGTGCATTTGCGAGTATATTAAAATCTTCATAACAAGTATCATTAAGTATTTCAAATATCAAAGACTCAATTTGAGGGTAGGTTGTTAAATATATGAAGTTGAAAATGTTATTAATTTTAGATTTTTTAAAAAATTTTTAAATTTTTTATAATTTATGTCTAATTTCTAAATATTTACATCCAAATAAAAAAAGTAAATTTTTATGATTTTTACCCTAATAAAAAATATTTAAATACAAAATAAATATTATATTCTAAAAATATCCCCATTAACTATACTTATTAAAACGCTGCGTGCTACCTGGATCTGCAGCTCCGCTCTTAATTAGTCTAACGCAAAGGCACCTGGGAATCAGTCTCACTTCTTTACGGCATTTTGGTTAATCTTCGAAGCTTTTATCGAAAAGAAAAATAAAAGAGAAGAGACTGATTTGTTTATACTAGGAATCGTTGTGGAAAGGGGGCGCGATAGAATTAGGAGAGGAAGTTAGATTTTTCTTCTTTTTAATTTCCATTTTATGCTTATTCTCTGCCATCAAAATTCAATGTTTCAGATGAAAGTTAGGGCTTCAAGTTCTCCGTAGCAATTCCTATGATTGTATAATGGCCAACATAATGTTAAAAAAGTAAATATAAAATAGAAGTGATTATATTTATCAGTAGACATATTAACAGTGCATAACACAGCATTCGTAAAGTTTGTTATTTAAATTTGGCGAGGGTTAAAAAAAGAGAGAGAGAAAAATTAAGAAAATAGTTATAAGTCTTTAAGATGTATCAAATAGATGTCACTGTATAAATTCATTGAAAATGTATGATTCTTGGATTTGGATATAGTTTTGAGTTGGTTTTTAGGTAACTTTTCATAATCTTCTACCACATGTGCATGTATAGTAATATCCGATTAAGATTTAATTTTTTTTATTTAATAAATATTCATTTTATTTTTCAAAAAAGTTAACAAATAGGTTAGCTTGGCATTTGATTTTAATTCATGAACAACAAATTGTATGACATATCTTTCAAAAATTCTTAATATATATGGCATGTAAAAATAGATAATATTTTAACATGACATCTCGTTTATTTCTAGTACATAGATGACATGTCAACTGAATGTATTATTTGAATGGCATTAATTAAGTTTTAGTTATCTGTGTAAGTAAATATAAACGTATAGAAAGTTTTAAATTATTTTTTTATATATTAATAAATTAGTGAATATTTTATCATAAATTAAATATTTAAATTAGTTATTAAAAATTTCCATTAAATTAAGCATCAATGCAATTTTAATTGCTATTTAGAGATATAAATTAATAAATTTAATGAATTCATATGCTGATGTTGTTAATTAAATATAATTGTTTTTGTTCAATAATTAAATTTAATAGCTATATATGTAAAATAATGTTATTGTGGGGCCTCCCTAAAAGTTTTCTAATTTTAAATAGGTAACTAACGTTAAGAGAAATACAACCAAATAGAGGAAGGGTTTTTTTTTTTTGACTTAATTACTTAATAGGTTAATTTTAATTAGTTAAGTTTGTTTGTTATTTTAACTTAATAAAAATTTTCACTCATTAAATGAAACTATTAAGCTAAGTTTTTTAGCTTTCTGCCTAATATACGATTCCAAATAGTATCATTAAAAGGTCTTCTCCAAAATATCCCTCTATAATTAATTAATTTTTTCCCTCTATAATTAATTAATTTTTATCATGACTTAAATAAGATTGAATAATTAGCATTATTATCTATTTGTATAACTTGTAATAAATATAGTAGTATACTTTTTCATTTTTATATTTTTATTTTCTTCATATTTTCATGTCTTTATATGAACTTTTTTTTTGAATATTTGTAATATAAAAACATCATAAATTACAATAAAATTGATTAACATATACTAATTTAAAGCATAAAGGGTTCTATTCAATTGATCAAATTTTATATTATGATAGTATATTATCTTCTTTAAATTCTTTCAGTTATTTATTATTATTTGTTTAACATTTATAATCTATAAGGTTATAAACATGGAAATACTAAAAGATTTTTAAGTCAAAAGACAAATAGCTTACTATTTATTTTTAGTAATTGAGACAAAAAAGAAACATATTATTTAGATTTATTTAGAATTATACTAATTCAAGTTTACTAAGATTCTAGCCCAAAAAAATAAACGCCACCGAAGTATATAAAAAGAATGTACTCTAGAACTTGTGGCTTGTGGATCTTCCTAAAATTTTTGTCATTTACAACCATAGTTATAAAGTATCTTAAAATTTTACATAACTATTAATAGGAATATATATAAGGGCTTCAAAAAATAATGGAGCTGTATGCAACTACCTAAATTGTACTTGGTGATAGAAACAGTCACAAATAATGTTGATGTGAAAATGTTAAAGATTACTACGGTGAAACTACATATTTGCTTGCTTGTGGTAGTATACCAAAAACTAATGACACCGTAACTTTTTAGTTTTAAGTTCCTTGTATCCACCAATCTAATGGTAAATGGATAAGAACTTAAATGTCACTTTTTAACTTTAAATTTATGCCATCAAATTGGATGTATGAAAAGAACGAAAATTTAAGTCATGATTTTAAAAGGAAAAAAGTTGAATTTTTCTTTTAAATTTATTAACTACACACTCCCACACAAAATACATGATATTTATATTGTGTTTACTTTTTTGTAGTAGGAGTGAGAAGTGTGAATTCTTCTCACTCCGGTGTCTACTTCTAAAATTTAGAAGGGAAGTGAAAATTCTACTTTCTTGGGATCTATAATTTTTTAGAGTGAGAAGTGAAATTCTCATTCTCATAGAGGGAGATGGGAGTGGGAAAACACACTCTCTTTTTTATATTTACCCTTAATAAAATAAAAATAATTTTAATTAAATATTATATTTAATATAATAAAATAAAAAAGATTCTATTAAATATTAATATTTTTATTTTATTAAATATGGTTAACATTTAATATTTTATTAAACATAGTATTTAGTAAATATGTTTAATAAAATTAATTTATTAAATAATATAATTATATTTTTTAAATAAATATGATAGTATGTTTTTATTTTATTAAATTAATATTTTATTAAATATTATTAATTTGATTTTTGTTAAATATGTCTAATACTATTAATCATATTTATTAATAAAAAAATTAAATAATAATATTATATTATTTTATAAATTATATTTATTAAAAATATTTACTAAATAATATGTTTAATAAACTATTAAATATTAAACATATTTATTAAAATAAATTTAATAATATTTAATAAAATATTATATTTAGTAAAATAAAATAAATAATATGATATTTATTTAAATAATAAATTATATTATTATATAAATTATATTTATTTAAGAAAATAATATTAAATATTTATTAATATACTATAATATTATCATATTTAGTTAAAAATAATAATTTACATTAATATAAAGTTAAAATTACTTAAAAATATATTATTATACTCATAGAGAATTAATAATAGTACTATATGCTATCTTTATTTGAAAATATAATATTATTATATTTATTTAAAAATAATAGTATATATATTTATTTAATATTAGTGATTAATAATAATAAATATTTTATTCTAAGAAAATATTATTTTTGCACTATATTATTAGTAATAATGTTTTACTTGTGTTGCTCTTAGTAATAATTTTATTTTCATAATTAAAATTAAAATTAATAAAAAAATTATTATTTACATAATTAAAAATATTAATACTAATAATTATTTCATAAATATAAATAAAATAAATATTTTAATTTTTAAATATATTTTTTAATTAATTTTATAATTAAAAATTATAATTTTTTAAATAAGGATAAAACTGTAACTTGAAACTATTTACTCTCAATTTAAGATAATGTAAATATATAAATTAGATTCTAGTTTCAATTTTATACTCCTATTTCAATATAAGTAAACAACTTACTCCCACTTCTACTCTACACTTCTTATCTCAGGATTTTTACTCTAATTTAAAATGTGAACTCTACCTTAATCTCAATATTAAGTCTTGATAAGATTGGTGATTAACCAACAGAGTTAAGTCTTCGCCTAAAAGTAAAAAATTGAAGTTAAAGAACCTTGTCATTTAAAAAAAAAAATTACAGGATTAAAAAAATCATGGCAAGTTTATTTACATTGCATCCTGATCCAATCCATCCATATGCATCACAATGAACATCCAACATGAGATCACAATGACCATCCATGCGTTAAACACACATCATCTTACATCAACTCATGCAGTATTTGGAGTCAAAAGTCATAGCAAGACCTTGTTCAAAATATTAAGGGACGGTTGGTTAGTTATCTTGTTAGTTAACGGCTGTTGGTGGTCTAAGCCTCTTTCCACAAATAACCGTCCTTTATGCCAGCTTAATGGAAGCAACGCGACTCTATAAGCCTAGAACTATTGGGCCGACCAAAAAGAAACTAATAAAAAAAAATCTGTTGAAACGCTTGAACGCGTCTTCACAAGCAAAAGACTCGTCACTCTAAGCATCACTTTCTTTCTCTGTCATTTTAACGGATTAAACCCCCGGACGTTGAAGTGCTACAAGCCGACATTTTTGCTTCTTTTAAAGGTTTATCCAATTCCACAGGTGTTGGATGGACAGGAAACTTCGTATCTACGTCGGTTCAAATGAAATTGAAATCACCATAGGCACATAGCGTGTCCTTTTGGACGTAACATCACGTGGGTAGTTAATTATAGTTAATGCTGTTTGTTATTAACGTTTTATTTTGACAACACTGCGCGCGACAGGTTGAACGCAGCTTGCGTCAACGTCTGTTCAGACTCGTCGGTGCCACATTTTCAAATCATAGCTCAACACGTGGCCGCCAGTGAGCAATGAGGAACACACTTATGGAAACAGTGGAACTAGGAAGCTACCAGAACCACTAAATACTTCCGAATTCTTCCTTCTTAGTCTCTAAGTTTTCTTTACATTATCCACACTAATGGATAAATCAAACTAAAATAATATTCACACGCTTTCCCTTCTAAGAAATTATAGCGTAAGAACCTATCTTATTTTATTGATTTTGTACATGTTTTTGAACGCCGGTAACCGGTAGACCATCTGTGCCAATGACCTCATCCGAATTTATTAGAAATTAATTAAAAGAAAAAAACCAAAGTCACAACCACATCATGTCATCATCGGTCCTGCTCCGGTAAGGCAATTGATGTGGCCTGTTTTTCAGGACACTCGTCACTCCCTTCCTCTGATGTTTGAAACTGTTGTCTCGTCCTGTCCTCACTCCCAGCCCCATAAGCTGCCACGGCCGCAGAAGTCGTGGTGATAAGATTTATTATTATTTATGAGAAGGGCCACTGGATTTTTGAGATCCGGCATTTGTAAGCAGAACTTGGATGGACTGAAATTGGTCAAAAGTTTCTTGCAAAAAGCATTTGACTCCCCCACCCAAACCCCCCCCCCCCCCAACAAAAAAAACCCAAAAAAAAAATCCATCTAGCTATTTTTCTTTCTTTATTGGATTTTTTTTTAAAAGAAGTTCAATTCCAATAAATAAATATTGCAACAAATCAAATAATGAACCGAATATGTATAAGCTAAGTAGTATCCCAATGAAAAAAATGTTGGTAGCAATTACTGTGTTTGTATTACAGAAACAAGTGATGAGACCCAAATTCAGAACCTTCTGGGTCTGACATTCTAGCAAGTGCAGTAAGCGTTGTCAATGACCCAGTTCCTGCATTGATAATATTTTCATTAAGTTCAAATGGATCATCATTACATGCTAGAAGCAAAGTTGGCTTTATTCTTTACTTTTCATAGTAAAGTAGCAATTTGCTGCCACCACAACTTTTAGATTTAGCTTTAGCTTGAGGCTACATATCTTTTTGCAACTGGCAAATATGCCAGAAGCTTTCAGTCCGTTAAAAGTACATTCTAGGTTCTAGCCTGTAGTTTCAGGAATGGATCCAAATCTTGAAGAAAAGCATGGAGTAATATTTCTTAATTTCTAGAGATATTCGCCATTTTTCTTCTAATTTTTTTTAATGCATGATGTGAGATACAAAATTCATTACACGATTCTCTTTTCCTTCCAAGGAAATGTTTCTTTTTCTTTGACAAAACTCTGTTTATTTCTCATGTTTGGCCTTGTTGGGAAGAGCTGCTTTGTATTTCACTGAACATTTTAAATAAAATATAGTTTAATATAGAAAAGATTTATGTTATCACTTATTATAAGGGGAGCTTGACATAGTTATAGTACTGTATAAATTTTATGATATTATAATTATATAAAATTTATTATACAATAACTGTAATATAAAATTTACCTTCAATATATTTTCGCATAAAAGACGGTGATAATATAAAAAACTTTAATGCTTAATCTTTTTAATTGTAATAATTTACTAATTAGAGAGATAAATAATAAATTACTATAGTGTAAACAAGAATTAAATGAGTATATATACAAAACTTACCCTTAATATAATCCATAAGAAAAGAAAGCAATTTTATGTTAAGAAAACAAATTTTTTTTTAAGAAAAAGAAAAAATAATTAACTATTTAAGGGATGAATTACATCATTCCAAAGTTTAGTAACAATCTTAAAAGCAACTACAAAAAGTTTATTTAAAATACTTAAAAATCAGCAGGGTGCCCTTGACTGAAGTTCAAACATAGTAGTCCTTAGCTTCAAAAGAGAAAAGCAACATTAGAAACGCCGCCTGCCTCTTCAATCCAAGGAACATTCAAGGTCAGTTTGCCATCTGGCATCCACTCGAAAGCCACCTCAGCACCGTTCAAGTAACACTTCTTTGGTGACCCACTTGAATAGGCCAAGAAATTTCCCCCTCCTTTGACTTCAATCTTGACACGAATCTCAGGTCCGGACTCAGAGTGGTCCCATTCTCTTATCGTTCCCCCGTTGTTGAACATGTTGGTTATCCCAACAGGAGCAAATTTGATGGGGAGGCTTACTTTCTTGATCGGCACAAAGTTGAAGAGCTCAAATGACGACGGTTGGAGAGTGATTTTAATTGCCTCAGATTGGGGGGTCATCAAGTGTATTTTGTCAGCCTGGTGGAGATAGACAATGTACTCTTCTACTTCACCCAAATGTGCAGCCTCAGCATTTTGGTCCCATTCGATGTCAGTAACATGAACAGTGCCAGAAACTGGCTTGTAGCATTCCGCGTAGCCCTTGAACCTTCGCTCCTTCTTGTCCCATCCACCTCCTTGGCAGTTGAAAGCTCCAATCACTCCTCCATACTGTAAAATTTTTGGCAAAAATGAATGCTAGTCGTCTTCTGATGATACTTTCAGACAGAATGGATTAATGGAAGAAGTATATGACGATACCTTGTTGAAGTTCCAAATCTTGAGGATGGTCTTTTTGTCAAATAGAGGGTTTCTGAAGAGGCAGTCTCTGGTTGGAAGAGCAAAGTGCTGGCACCTGGGAATGGTACCGTCAGGATAAACTAGTTGCTTCAAGAGATCGAAATCATGTCCACCCACCGAGTCACTAACATATACAGGACCACCGCAGATGGCTCTTGAACCAGCATGAAAATTGGCACAGCAATGATCGGATTGGAACATGTCCCAATCAGGCTGTATGAACTGGCCCATCCACAAGCTGTTGTAGGAACAGTGGATCATGTGAACGCCTTGCAGCCAATAGACACCATTTGGATCCCCATTCGGGTCCTGGAACCAGAAATCATCACCTGTAACAAACAATAAATCCACTCATATGATTAGAAAAACTAAACTTTTCGTTAAAATTGATCGGAAGAGCAAAGAATGACATTTGGCTCAGACTTTCTTACCAACTCTTCCCATAGATATCTGGTGCGTTCCAAGGAAGAAAAAGTCATTGCACTGTTGCATGCTGGCGATTATTCCAGTTCCTTTGAAATTGTTCTTCAGGGAATTAGACAGCCCTTTGTAATAAGCCTTTGCCAGCTCAACCCGACCTCCATATTCTTCCGAAACATATTCAAGAGTCTGTATTGATGATCATAAAGAATTAAATACACCCATAAAAAAGATGGGGGGAAAAAAGTGCATTAGGATTGTAAAATTGGTAAATTGAAAACGTACATGGATGACATCAACTTTGACTCCAGTAATGCCAGCCTGGGCTAGGTGAGAGTGCATAGAGTCATAGAAATCATCAGCTTGAGAAGGATGAACAAGGCCAATTCCGCCTTCAATGATTTTGACCACAGCAAGATCATCCATTGTACCATCAAGTCCCGGAGACAAATTGCAAGGAACGATCTTCGAGTTCAGATGAGTAGTTCCTGGCCTAACACCACCCCAAGCACCACAAAGAGCGTGCCACACCCAAATATCATCCAATCCTTTGAACCTAGTCCTCAAATCTCTTGTAAAAGCCTTCATCCCATAATTATCAGCCTTGCATGAACACCTTGCACAGCCTCCATTGACACTATTACCACTCTCTTCCCCACCAAATATCTCCTCCAATTCTTTTTTCAACTTGTTAATCTTTGAATCAAACTCAAACAGATCAGTGACTCCGGATTGGATTGCCTTATCGCGAGCCTTGTTAGCATGCTCAAGTTCAATCGCCTTATTTATCAACATCTTGGGCTTCTTAATATCAAATGAAGGAGTATTAGGGGCCAAGAAGGATTCACCCTTGTATTTCCTGAACTTTTCAGATTCATCTAGCCTGTGAAGCCTGGCAGTCATTTGTTCTCCACCGAGAACAAGATTTTTGGAATCCTCATTCGGATTCTCATCATCATGATTGATGCTTTGCCAACCATCATCAATGATGAGAAACCTTGGGCAGAGACCACCGTCAACAAAATCCTTCACTCCTTGCCAGACTCCAGCAGGTTCTACCGTTAAGTAGAATGCATCCCAAGTGCACCAACCGAATTTATCAACAAGTGAAGGGACTTGTTTCTCTTCCAAAAGCCTAAAAGTATTTAGATGAACTCTAAGAGCACTATAGGCTTCTTTCATGATATTGTAAGGATTATCAGACACATGAACATAAGCGATAGCATCAAATGATGATGCTTTCAATCGAGTAGAACCACTCTCAGCACAAATCATGACATGGCCATCGGTGCCGGGATGAAGGGCAGACCTAAAACTGCTTTCAATAATGGGTATGATCATAACATAAGAGGCTATTTCAGGAACATCTAAGAGAACCCATTGGGTTTCCATTTGCAAATCAGAACCAGAATTCCCAACCCATTGAGTGGACCACCATGTTTTGAACCTAAAGACACTCACAAAATCCCTTCCGCTAAATCTACCCAAGGAGTTAGTCAACCTATGAGACAGCTCCTGTGCTTTGAAGCCGAGGAAACCGCCCTTGTGAGAATTGGCCCGGACAGAGTGAAGCAGGGGAAGTGGAGCATCAGATGATTTGGAGATAGAAAATGGTGTAAAAGAAACATTGCTTGGAACGTCAGAAAGAACTGGGAAACCTTTCACACAGAGCTTGCCACTAGACAAGCCTATGTGTTTCTTCTGTCTATTGGGTGCGAGTTTGATGAATACTGGGTTGGCAGGATCATTTGGGGGAGCCATGACAGGGGAAAACAGAGAAAGAGCAGAGCAACAACTGAGAAAAATTTAAACGATATGACAGGAAAACAAGAATTTGATAGGAGAAAATCAACAGCGAAAGAGGATTTATAAAGGGTTTTTAGATGAACTGATTCCGGAAACTGAATCTCTAAAGATTAATATATATTATCAAATCCACGGAGTGAGAGGAAACTTTTTAAGTGCGAAGATATTTTAAGTACTTTATCTCTTGAGCTATAACTGGAACATGCAATTATATGGGAATGTAAATGTCTCGATACACTGAGCAAATAAATATAGACACAGTAAAGAGAGATCACAGAAAGATTAGCTTATAAAAAAGGCAAGAACAATAAAAGCGGATGTAAATCGCTATCAAAGAGAATGTAAAGAGATGTTTGTCTAATTTGCACTGATCAAACAGGCCAGCGGTGCAGGTATATATATAGAGGAAATTGAAGTGGGTACTAAACTGAATTGGAATCAGAAAATAGAATCCGCTAACCTGTCCAGATAAAAAGGTTGGGCGCTGTTGGTGATCTACTGTTTTCTTCTTTGAGTGCCTTAAAATAAATAAAAAATAAAAAAAAATCTTTATATGAAAAAGAATTGAGTAGTTGTATGTTTCCGTGGACAACTACCGCAAGAATAGAAATTAAAAGGTTGGAAACTTTATCCAAAATTTACTTAAGTAATTTAGAGGGTTGAAAAAGAAAGAAACATCCATGATCCTTGTATGCATGTATGCCATTTGGCTAATCTTGCATGGGACATGCAAGAACGTCGCTTTGCAACATATCACATACTGATTTGTTTTTGGTGGGAAATTAATTCCAAACTTATTATGCTTAATATTTAAATTGAGAAATTGGAAGTGTGGTTCTAAGATTGGTTGAATTTGAATATTTTACGTTCAAGAATCAAGCTTGTGTGGGACATATTAAGTTGCTGAAAAATGAAGATAATGCAACGCTGGAAAGTTCTTGGTGAGCATACACGTTATGTTATTTTTATTTTTATTTTTTCTTCTGTATCCATTATTTTTTTTATTTCATTTCGCTTTTCACCGGTAGTTGAGATCAGAAAATTGGGTGGGATAATTTTTTTTTTGCCGTACATGTAAATAGCAAATGATTAAAATAACATTTTAAACTCTAAGGTTAAGAGATACTTTGGCTTTAATAATTAAAAATAATAATAATAACAAAGCATAATATATTATTGGATGATGAACGTCCTGGATTCATGGGTCCCTCTGGAAGATTGCCAAGGACGGCGCTGATGAATCTGGAAACAGCAACTTGCAAGTTTTTCCACCCATTATTAAATTAGATTTCTGTTTATTATTGTTTTTTTCTTCCTTTTTTTTTTAAAGGTATTGTTTTTCTTCTTATTCCTTGACTAGTCATAAGGCATTGCAGTTTGCAACCATTAAAAATATATATATATTTTAACATTAAATCAACATTATCAAGCCCCCCGTGTTGGAACATAATCTAAACGTGGGGTCTCTTTCCCACGCACGATTCTTGGGCCATCTAAAATGATTATTTAGATAAATGCTTTCAAAATGGACGAAACGAAGAAAACTTGTACATTTCTAATTGGTCCATAAGATTATACGAACCTATTTCTTTTGGTACACTGACAGGACCAGAAAAGGTGAACATCCCGTTTGTTAGGGTAACGAAGGGATTACCCATTTAAAAGAAACAACATGCAAAAAGCAGAGAATATGCATCTGTTTTGTCGTTCTAATATGCTCTTTCTATCCAAATTGGAATCAATTTCTTTTCTGAGCTTCACATTTTTCTTGTCTTGGTATATATAATATGAATTGCGACTGCTCAGTGGATCAACCATGACAAGCTCTCTTATGGCGGATGCTATATGTGAGAAGTTTGTAGTTTAAATTTCGCGCACATGTACTAGTACTAGTTAATAATTGTATTATTGAGTTGGTGCACATCTCCTGAATAGGTTTTAAGAGCAAATCTCCTTGATGTTAAAAAAAGTTTACTTAAAAAAAAAAAAAAGAAATTGGTAGTACTCTATTATTTTTGGTAAACCCAGTTAATTACAACTGACTATGAACGTAATTTCTATAATTTCGTTTTCGCCAATAAAGTATAATCTAGATTTGTTTGAACTTTCTTTGAAAGTGAATTAGCTAGAGAGGAAAGAAAATTAATCATAACAAACGCTAATATATAATTTACAGAAGCATGGAAAGTTTGATTAATGGATTATACATCCGTATTTGTGCATTTGGGGAAAATGACTCATATGAGAAAAATAAGATTTTATTCCGTTATACCCAAAAATTCATTACACTACTAATGGCCAAAGAATCTATGTGATTATGTACAAATAAATAAGTAAATAATTAATCAAGAAACTATAGATATTGGTTGATTTTTCATTGCGAAGATATCTGGTGCCTGTATGTTCATTTTTATATTCGCTTATGCATGCCCCTGTCTTTCATTGTTGTACGTGCTCACGTGATCCCTTCACCGTTAGGCAGCATCTTGTAACAAAATATTCTTGAATATTAACCCTTCAGAAACTAATTAACATAAAATGCACCAAATAAACCACCAATCTCATTCTTCTTAATATCTGTTTTTAGTATTATATCGTTCTCTCAGCGCCGCACTTACCATAAATGTAGATCATTCTTGCTATGGAAACTTCACGAATGTTCAAACTGCAATTGATTTGATTCCAGCTAACAAAAATCGGTGGATGCGCATCCATATTTCTCTTGGAAAATATCAGTAAGCAATCAATAATCCTGGAAATGCAATGTTGGTTAATTTCTACATATAGTATCTTAAATTAAAACAATATGTATACATTCATACATGTGTATATGCATGCAGGGAGAAAACTGCGATTCCAAAGAATGAACCACGAGTATCAAAGCAGGATATTAGCGCTACTTTGACTTCCACGCTATATAAATCTTAAGCTATAAGCCCGTGATTTTGTATATCCAAATATACACATGCCTGCGAAAGAAACTCAATCTCTCACCTTGGTAAGCCAGCCATGATTAATGCTGCTCAGCTCCTGTTACAGATTTTGACTTCTTCAATTCAACTACTGCTTGCTGCAAAACCAAACTCAACACCTCCATCCGCATGCACGCCCGCGCGCACATACACAAAACCAGCAAAGCATGAACGAGAGAGAGAAATATGAGAGTGACTACACTCTTGCCATATGGCTGCATGGCGACTCTCAATGGATCAGAATTACTTATCCATTTAGCTGAGTGCAGGGACCCTCAGGTATTAGTTTTAAAATTGTCTATCCCATTATATAAGTTAAAATAGGAAAATTAAAAGTTGTATTTGTCTATAATATATTATTATAAATGGTATGATGAAATTAGCCTCAGGAACATAATATTTTTAATCGTTTAATAAATAAGTTTATCAAAATTACTTCTTAATATTTGATATTACCATAAATTAGTACAACATTCCATTCGAGACAATGGTGTTGCTGCATTACATTTAGAGTATAGTATAGTATATATATAATTGATAGGTCCTCAATATTGGGGTAAAGGAATATAAAAACTCCTAATATTTTAAAAATAGCCATATAAGTCTTTTTTTTTTTCCAAAAAATGGTAATATTGTACATTTACAAAAAAATATATGAAAAATAAACATTAGCCCATAATATTTAGGAGAAAGGGACACAAAACTCCCTAATGGTTCTAACAAAAGACATGTAACCCCTCTACATTAATAAACTTTGTTTATTTCAATTGAGAAATAGGTGGTGGTGGTGGTAGTAATAGTAGTAATAATAATAATAATAATAATATAACAACAATAATAATATCAATAATAACAACATTAATGATGATGATGATGATAATACCCTTTCTTAATTAAAATAAATGAAATTTATTAATGGAAATGGGTTATAGGTCTTCTTTAAAAAATATTAGGAAATGTTACATTCCTTTCCCCAAACATTGGGGGTTAATAATCCTTTTTCGTGTATTTTATTATAAATATACAATATTACCTTTTTTTTGTTAAAGTAAATGGAATTATTAACGGAAAAAGGACTTATATATTTTCTTTCAAAATGTTAGGGATTTTTACATCTTTTTCCTCAATATATATATATATGAGCTTGTAATCAGAAGTCTATGATCATGTTTAAAATCAATAATAATTTAAATTTTAAAACAAATTAAATTTTAAAAGATAAAATAATTTAAATTTTAATTTACTGTAAGATAAAATAATTACATTAAAATCTTTTTTTTTTAATTTTGTAACTCATCCTTGACTTTGATCAGATTCTTAATTTTAATTGAAAAAAAAAAAGTTTCTTTTATATGTATACACATGCAGAACTTTTTGTTTCCATTATGTGCATGCTGGGTTGTACAACAAATGCTACAGTGCAAATAAATACTTAACTGGCCAAAGCAGGAGTGCTTCAAACGAACGCAGGGGATACGGGCTTGTGTTTATACCTGTTCGGTTATTTGAACTGGCAAAGCTTACCTTGGAATAGCTTATGGAGCCTATTCCAGCGATTTTTTTTTTTTTTTAAAATTCAGAGCTATTAGTTTCACACGTAAGTAGTAGCATCTAAAGATTCGAGACTCGGATTCGTCGGCCACGTGTACTGTTTCAATTAATTAATTATTCTTCTGTGTAGGCATTTGCTTGTCTAATTAAAAAAGTTTAAAATTTAATCAATTTTTAACTATCTATTGAGTATCAACAATTAATAAGATAGTAAAAAAAATTTCAAAAAATTAAAGAATCGAGACTATTATTTCAATAAATTATTTTTTCTTCAAAAGTGAACCAATAAATGATATATATATATATATATATATATATAGAGAGAGAGAGAGAGAGAGAGAGAGAGAGAGAGAGAGAGAAGAGCATAAGAAATTTTATAATGTTGAATAATTAATTTTTTTTAGCAGATAAATAATTTTTTAATATTTTCCTTGAAAACACTAATTGTGAATTAGCAGTTAATACTATTAATTATAACTCTCTAATATTGAGGTTATCAAGTATAAAATTTGTATAAAAAATATTAATAGATAGATAATTATCACTTAAAGAGAGTTTAAAAAATAGAATTTTTCTTATTATAAGTAAGTTAAAAAAATAATTTGAGCATATTAAAAAAATAAAAAAGAATTTTCTAATATATAGGGGTTAGCCCTCCACAATGGGTTTCTAATATACGAAATTTAAGCGATTATCTAATTCCCCTATTCCAGATACTAGATTTTAATTAATTTACAATTAAAATGTATTGATATTCTTGATGAAATTCTTACTAACAACAGTAAGTGCTCGAAGGCAAAGTGTGGCGGAGCCGGTGCGGATGCTTCGAAGAGTGTGCCGTGAGAGAAGGAACTTGGTGCTGACGAATTAGTTTGTGAATTCTGATTCATCGATCACCTTAAC
The DNA here is from genome assembly GCA_030449875.1 of Aegle marmelos. NCBI lineage: Eukaryota > Viridiplantae > Streptophyta > Magnoliopsida > Sapindales > Rutaceae > Aegle > Aegle marmelos. Next base: position 4,358,714 of record JASUUL010000115.1, read on the forward strand.
CTTCTAAGGAATCTACTACTTGTAACTCAGCCACACAGGATCCCCCTTTGCACTTAATAGAAATATCTCAATTGAAGTATCTCAATTCAGTGAGAGAGTAAATTAAAATTCAGTATCTTAGTTTATTCAGAGAGTAAATTAAAATTTACACTATATATACACATATGATAGAAGAAATAAAAGTAAAAAATAGAATAGGTATTTTGTTATAAGGTTTATCTAGAAGGAGAAAGTGCGAATTAATGAATAGGCTTGTTTGGATCTCTTAAAAAGTAAAATATTTTCAGGAATTCAAAAAAAAAATGAAAATGAGAACAAATTCTATGTGGCAATATTTTAACTTAAATTTTTAACATAAAACTCTAATATAAAATTTAAATTATTGATCCCAAGCAATCTAATAATAGATATTGAAAGGAATTTATATCTATCGTAAATAAATGTAGGTAATTAAAAAAATTAAAATTAACAATTTTATTAATTTTTTTAAAAACACTGCTTGTTCATCATTACTGTTCATAAATACTATTTACAGTTACTATTTATCTATATAAAAAATATTAATTTTAAAACACAAAAAAATACAGAAAAATAAATGACACGGAGATTTTTTGTGATCCGGATTAATCAATTTTACATCCACGAGGCCACACCCAGATAAAAAGTAATTCACTAAGTTAAGATATTATAACCTATAGATCTACCAAACTTAAGACTCTCATTTACAGTTTATCACCTTACAGTTTACTTAACCTTAGAGTGAATATACTTCTCTTAAATAATTGCTACTTCTCTTGATCTACGATCCTCAAGGCACTTCAGAAAGTGATTAATAGTAATTCTTTAATGTCTTATAATCCATAGTTCACATAATTATTCACCAAGGTGAAACGAAGATAAGAAAATAAATCAATATAATATTATGTTTCGAATTCAGATTTTCTAAAGAGGACACCCAATCTTACTTATTTGTTTTATACTCTATGTTGCACGTACTTTCAATTATGAAAATACCTTTCTTTATATAAGCACTGAGATTTCACAAAAAATAGTAAGTTTTAAAAGATTTAGATTCTTTCTAAAATAAATGTTTACTTCCTTTTATAATGCCCGTGAATTTGAATAGGACCTTGCCTTCTTTGTTTTCTAAGAAATATTTAGAGCATTAATAAATTATTTGTTTGAACTAACTTTATGTTCTAAATAGATCTTATGTAACAATTATAGAATTTCATCATTAATTGACTTTTTAAATTAACCATCTAATTAAATTAAGAAATAAATATTCCTAATAAATTAGAATCTCAATAAATTAGAGAATTAATAAATTAACCCTTATTATAAAATGCCAACTCTATAAACAATGGACTTAATAGATATTAAAAGTTAAAATATCATTCAATGATGGTTAGTTCATCCACCATTAGATTCTTAAAATAAAATTTGTGCTAAAATTTTAAGTAAAAAGTTAAGTTGAAAGATCTACATATTTTCTTAATTATTTATTATTTTTACATTTTTTTTTCATAAAAAGCTTTGGCTTAACATACAATTACTTAATAAAAACGTGTTCAAGGACTACCGCCCAACTTAACCCACAAAATCTCTGCCCTGGATTCAACTGAGCAGGAAAGAAATCGATGCCTAGTTGGTAAGGATTGGTGATTTATTTCTTTATCTGGCAATATATAGGACGGATTATGTTACCTTGTCTGTATGTTTGTTTGTTTTTTTTTTTTTTGTCCTTTTTTTTTTTTATATGGCATCTCTACCGGCACTAATGTAGTTGTTTACATGGTTCTATAATATGTCCATTTGGTCTGTTTAGAAAACATAGCCATATCCTGTAGAATCCTCTATCAAACTGTTCTTTCAAAAGCTTCTTAATTTATTATTTTTTAAGAAAAAAGTATTCTTAATTTATTGACATACAATGTACTATTTAAATTTGTTTTTGTTTACTGTAACATTGTTATTGCTTTCACCCAATGTCTCCACAGCTTTGGATTGTAAATTGAATAATACCAATCCACTTAAAGTGGCTTATACCGTTAGTGTATCTCGTTCTGGTGGGGGTAACTTCACAAAGATTCAAGATGCCATCAACTTCATTCCTGTCAACAACGATCAGTGGATTCGCATTCAAATTTCTCCTGAAATATATCAGTAACAGCCTATTTATATATACATAATCACACACATTGATACACGTGTACATTTGCACGAGCTTAATGGTGTCAATTCGTTAATTTATTTCAAGAGGCGTGTGTTGATTTTTAAACATATGTACAGGGAAAAAGTTACAATTCCACAGAACAAACCATGCATTTTTCTTGAAGGAGCAGGCAGGGGAGCCACAAAAATCCAATGGGGCGACCACGACACCACTATTAGTAGCCCGACTTTCACTTCCCTTTCCGAAAATATCGTTGCTAAGGGCATTTGGTTTCAGGTAGCCAGATAGAGATGCATATAATTGGCTAGCTGGTAGCTTATGTATATTTTAATCATGTACGTGTGCGCGTGTGCCTCTGATTTGAACAATACTATATATCTAATGTATGAAAGTATACGAGAAGCAAATTATAAATATATATATATATATATATATATATATATATATATATATATATATATATATATATATATATATACACTATATATCTAATGTATGAAAGTACGTATACGAGAAGCAAATTATTTTCTCTTTGTTAATTAATATGCAGAATACGTATAACGTGCCAAGTAGTTACCGCCAGGACCAAGAGAGAATGGAAGTAAAACAAGCATTGGCTGCAAGAATATCAGGGGATAAATCGGCTTTCTATAACTGTGGTTTCGCAGGACTGCAAGATACCTTGTTCGACGACACCGGCCGTCATTACTTCTATCAATGTTACATAGAAGGTGCAGTTGATTTCATTTTTGGCGGTGGCCAGTCTCACTATCGCGTAAGTATATAATAATAATAATATATAATTTCTGGTTAATTAACTTTACTTAACGTACGGTTCTGGCTTTCATTATATATATATATATATATATATATATATATATAAACTTAAATGAATTTGTTAATGAATGGTAAAAATCTTGCGCCTACTTATGTGATTCGCAGGATTGTGTGGTAAATGTCACGTTAAAAGATTACCTTCCAGAAAAAAAGTATGGCTATATAACAGCTCAGGGGAGAAATTCTACGGATGATCCCAGTGGTTTTGTATTTACAAGTTGTCAATTTCTTGGGAGTGGTAAAGCTTATCTTGGAAGAGCTTATGGGGCCTTTTCAAGAGTTATTATCGTCAACTCAGTGCTAACTGATATGGTGGAACCTCCAGGTTGGGATGCATGGCGCTACGTTGAGCACGAGTGAGACTTTTAAATTAATTTAATTTTAATTCATATACCGTAATATATTGACAAATGCTCGATCGCTCCATCCGTAATTCACGAGTAATATAGATGTGCAATTAATGCGAAATTTTAATTGTGCGTACGCTCTCGTTAATTTGCAAGTGTAGAGAAAATATTGAGTATGCGGAGGCACGTTGCAGAGGAGCCGGAGCAGACACATCCAAGCGTGTGGGTTGGGAGAAGCATCTCAGCGTTGGTGAAGTAAAAAAATTTACGGATGGTTCATTCATAGACGGCGACGGGTGGATTGCCAAACTGCCTTCCGTCTTATAGTGTGTTTATTGCATCTGCTGCTTTTAATTTGTCGTTGCCCATAATCAATATATGTTAACTGCAGTACCTTTGTGTTCCTCTTCATTTATCAATTTTATTTTAAATAATAAAGAAATATTCTTATTAGTTCACTTCTCCGCTTAGTGTTTAATTAATATTCATCCTGATGATCATTTTCGAATACGAGTTCTCTCGTAAAATTTGATTTTATTATGAGAATGTTAATCTTAAAAATAACGACTATGCAAAACTTAATCATCATTCATCAAAACAAACAGACTGATTAAAAAAAAAAAACGAAAAGTTAATTGGTTGGAATAAAAAGTAATCCAACATCATAAAATAAAATAAACATCTCTTTATTCTCTCCATTATTTATTATTTTTGGATTCATCACGTAACCATTATATGCTTACAAGTCCCAGTATTAGCAGTGGCGATGCCATCACATGCATGTAGAACTTACGATGTGACCTTCTAATGATTTAGAATCATTTAAAATCCATCGCCACGACCATGCACGCTTGCAGCACCTTTGTTATCACCATGTCCGTGCACATTTCTAATGCCTTTCCCTCTTTTCGCACCGGCACCGCCACCAGCACCAACACCAACTCCACCACCTACGCCAACACCACCTCCAACTCCACCACCTGCTCCAACGCCTCCTCCAACACCACCGCCTGCTCCAACGCCACCACCTCCACCTAAACCTCCTCCCGCACCTGCACCACCACCGCCTCCAACGCCACCACCTCCTCCCACACCTACACCACCACCAGCACCTACACTAACTCCTCCTCCAACACCACCACCGGCTCCAGCGCCACCTCCAACACCACCCCCTGCTCCAGCGCCAGCGCCAGCGCCACCACCTCCACCTACACCTCCTCCCGCACCCACACCTCCACCAGCACCTACACCAACTCCACCGCCAGCTCCTACACTGCCTCCAGCACCACCACCGGCTCCAGCGCCACCTCCAACACCACCCCCTGCTCCAGCGCCAGCGCCAGCGCCACCACCTCCACCTACACCTCCTCCCGCACCCACACCTCCACCAGCACCTACACCAACTCCACCGCCAGCTCCTACACTACCTCCAGCACCACCACCAACACCTCCTCCAGCAGCACCACCGCCTCCTCTTCCACCTCCACCTCCTCCTCCACCTCTTCCACCTCCGATGCCACCCCCACCACCTGCACCTCCTCCAACTCCACCACCGGCTCCTACACCTCCTCCCACTCCACCACCTGCTCCTACACCAACACCACCTCCAACTCCACCACCTGCCCCTGCACCACCACCGCCTCCACCTCTTCCACCTCCAGTGCCGCCCCCTCCACCTGCACCTCCTCCCACTCCACCACCTGCTCCTACACCTCCTCCAACTCCACCACCTGCCCCTGCACCACCACCTCCTCCAACTCCACCACCTGCCCCTGCACCACCACCGCCTCCACCTCTTCCACCTCCAGTGCCGCCCCCTCCACCTGCACCTCCTCCAACTCCACCACCTGCTCCTACACCTCCTCCAACTCCACCACCTGCCCCTGCACCACCACCGCCTCCACCTCTTCCACCTCCAGTGCCGCCCCCTCCACCTGCACCTCCTCCAACTCCACCACCTGCTCCACCACCTCCTCCCACTCCACCTCCAGCTCCTACACCACCGCCCCCTCCAACTCCCCCACCTGCCCCGACTCCACCTCCACCACCACCTCTGCCACAACCCCATTTGCTATCTCCAATGCCACTTGCAGCAACACCAACTCCAGCACCATTAGTTGTACACCGGGCAATAGCACCACCATGGTCCTTGTGCATAGTCATACTTTCTTTCTCAATTCGCCGCCCTTCAGTTATTCCTACTACAGCTATCAGCACGGATAATGTGATGGCATACATCCCAACATTTCTTAAGAACGTCGCCATGTTTCTCTAAAAAGAACTTATTGAAGAGTAGACAAAACAGTGCTCAAAGGAAACAAACAAAGCGAATCAAGAGTTGCAATGCTATCTCGCCTGAATCTGATGCCGCATATCTTGCCTCAAGATGCCTATTTATAAGGGAGGATTACTGCACTGTGGGAAAGGAAGTGGCGACGAGTCATAATTTTGATATTGATGAAAGCACATTGCACCATTCCTCATTCCCCGGAGTGCTTATTGTGATGAAGCGCCAACAGGAAACTCGTGGCCGGTGCCACTTGTAATTAAACAGCAAACCTCAGCAACGTAATACGAACCTTTCGCTAAGTCTTGTCTTGCCAACAGAAAACGTGGAAGCGCAATATTAAAGACATTATAAGGAAAATCAAAATAGTAATTGAATGCGAAGGCCATTATCGAAGCCCCTAGATGGGCAGATCTCGCCACGACTATGTTATTACTCCAACCTGTAATGAGTCAGTGGATTATACGTGCCTCCGTTACGGATTTCCCGAGTCCATAAAAGTTACTCCACTAACCATTAGTGCAGTTGGTTTCAAATTAGTAGATAAGTACATTACGTATCTTGCTAAAACTTCACCTTCTTTTTGGGTTGGTAAGCACCGGCACTGCACAGATTGAAGAAGCATCAGGCAGGAGGAGTTTATTGCGTGGGCCACATTGTTTGACAATTGAGTTGGGTACGTGTACGGTCAATGTATGTATACCTCAATTTATCATACCAATGGCGGGGAGCTCTGTTTTTTAAGATTTGGGCTTAGTAGTTTGGATTTGGAACGGTTAATTCCCCAGAGATAATGAAAGCAAATTTGACGAGTGATGGGCCGGAGCTGCATTCGTCATACTGTCAGCCACGGCCCATAAACCACACATGTGAAATTATCTTTTTATTTGATTCTCACGTGCAATATGGATGACGACTCACAGTAGAGGGGGAACAAACAATGAAACAGGTAAGTCTAAACTAAGGTTATAGCAATATGGTGGGAAGCATTTTAATCAATAATCATACAGCCCGTCGTCGAAACAAGGGCGTACGTAGGCTGTAAAAGAGTCATTCGGTATGTACTATGCATTCCTCCGGCTCGAATCGCACAATTGTCATGACTATTCTACAGCATTGGGAACCGAGTACCACAAAGCTTGTTTCCGTGGAGTGGAATACGGAAATTGCATATCCTATGCTCTTAGAAACTTCGTTTCTCCCTTTTTTATTTTTCCCCCTTCTTTTTGGCTTGTGAAACGAGTAATTGAAAAAACAGATGTAAACGAATGTGCGACAATGGAAACTTGATCGCGTAAGAATAGGAAACCAACAAATGTCTCTAGCAACTAAGATGATATGAAAATTCTTCCTGCCTCTTTCTCAGTGCGACCTACAGTTTTCAGCTTTTTGTTTAACCATCGATACATTAACATCTACCCAGTATTTTTTTTCACACTGCTGGCAGGGCTTAGGCAGAGTCACAGAAACGACAACAATTTATTATTATGCCTTGCTGATATACATATTAACATTGTGTGGACAGAAAACATATTGTACGCAAGCTATTCATAATAGCCGAGATTACTACCTTCAGCCGAAAATACTTGAGTATATGGCTCCATTGTGGTTTTCTTTCCGCCTGGATCATCCAACAGAACACTGCAGGGATAGCACATTAAAAACAGCACAACTACAAACAAGATCTGTAAGAGAGAATGAAAGATTGGAAGAGAGCAAAACAGAGAGATGAAGCTGTATATGTTCATTTTCTGATGAAGCTATAAATGTTCATTTTCTGATGCTACTATAAACAAGTAGGGAAATGGGAGCAAAAAAAAGAAAAAGAAAAGTTAACAGATACAGACAACTACAAGGCAAGTGTTTGCATACTGAGAATTTCACCAAACCCTGCATTTTCTGAATGAGTTCTATCATCATGAAGAACAAGCACCTTTAACGTGCCAGATTCTCTTAACCAAGAAGCAACCATGGGTCCTGTTGATATAAATCTGCCTACGTTGCAGTTTGCGACCCAAAATGGTGCGCCCATTCCAGTGAGGAGCATCTCAATGGCTCGCCTTAGCGCGCCATCACCAACAACTTTGCTGTGTTTGCCCCATCCAGTCAAGATGCTAAAGGAAAGAACAGCTTAAATATATCCTTGAAGTGAAATTTTAATAAAAGCAAACATTCACCCGCAATAAAAAAACAAATAATCATATACCTTAATAGTTTTGGTAATTCATGACCTTCAAACACAATTGAGTGTATGTTCAGTAACCATGCATGAACCATTGCTCGAGCAGCGCCAGAAGACATGAGATGCAAATCTAAGCACGACTCAGACCACACATTCTCCCATACTTGCCGACGTTTACCTTCTAGCACGACCAGCTGGGCTCCTCGTTTCTGTGGAATAACAAAAAATCATTAGAAAGCCAACTGAGATTTAACTGAACATGTACTGGGCAGCTATGATAAAAGCTAACCTGACCAAAGTGCCAGAGCATGTCAGTCAGGGCATTATAGAAGGCAGAAGCAGTAGAAGAGTCCATCAGCTTTACTTCGTCAAAGAGGGTCAGGGCTTGAACCCAAATATTATCCCTATAACCCATGAGAAGTCCATGGGCCACGCCATAGACCTGATTATCAAACAAACGAAGCTCTTCCAATAACATCGAGGCATCTTCGAATGAATTACAACGGCTGCACATAAACATAGAGAGTGTGAATAAAATCCACTCATATTTTCAACTGAAGATCCTTACAAATGAAAAAGAGGGAAGCAGATAACGACAGAAGAAAAGAGATAGCACTGTTTTTCCATGTTTTAAGTCCACAAAATGGAACCAAAAATTTTATTTTGGCCATTGATTCCTCATCGCTAAGTGTGGGAACTACAAAGAACCCTAACACAGGGATTTGTCATCCAATTAACTAAAACTGATGTGAAAAGGCAAAAGGAACAAATCAGGCTCAATGTCTTAAGAAATTATTGCTCTGACTTAACTCACATCCATGCAAAAGCTGGATGTACAGCAAGCAGACTTCTTACATTTGCTAATAGTGTGTATATCTGCACATGGGAAGATAACCAGTTACATTTACAAATAATGATAAAAAGAACACAATATCTTTCTTCATTATTATTAAACTGGCAGTTACATTTCAGTTATGTCATGTTCCAGCCATCAAATTTAGCAGGAGATACACTTGCTGGTAGTGTAAACTAGCATGTTCCAAAAATACCATAATTCTAAAAATAGAGCAAAATCAAAGATCCAGTAACATCATTCTTTAGGCTGGAGCAACTAGAGCAACCAAGAAGCTTAAATTTTGGGAAATATATACCGCCAACAGATAAAGACGAAAATATAATTATACCAAGTTTGAATTTTTCAAAATAAGATCATATGGCAAGATCCTTGTAGAAGATGGAAATAAGCAGACAACGGACTCTACCTGCAAGCATTTAGAATGGCTGAAAAGGTAACAACGTTTGGTTTAATTTTCAGCTCATGCATCTTTTGAAAGACACCCAAAATGCACAAAATCTCCTGTCTACATCTGTTCTCTTTCTTCCCTTGACCTGCTTTCTCCGCAACTAGCTGCCCAAACATTTTTATAATTTGATTATCTGCCCTTCCTGCTTCCTGGACATCCTTGTCCTCCTGACTACACATTGTGTTCAAATTTGATGATTCATTTTGCTTCCTGAGATATGTTTCAACATCATCAACTGTACACTCTGTAGTTGCGGACCGACCAAAGGCATCAATTATGGAATTGTAAGTGACAACATTAGGCCTAATTCCTTCCTTTGTCATCTCATCCAGTAAAGATACAGCTGACTCCACCAAACCATTCTTACACAAGGCATCTATAAGTGCACTATAAAGCACCACATCAGCCTTCAATCCTGCCAGCTTAAACTCTCTAAAAATTTGCATTGCCTCCTTATACAATCCACCTTTTGAGTACACATCAATCAAGGTTGAGTAAGTCAACAGATTCGGTGATACACGATCTGCTTTCATCTGTTCAAACATTCTTCTAACTTCATCATACTTCCCTTGCTTCCCATATCCGCCCAAAAGTGCATTATAAGTTACAGCATCCTTCCTAATCCCAGAACTCTCCATCTCCTTGCAAACAAGTAAAGCCTCCTCAAACCTACCTAGTTTCGCATAAATCGAGAGCACTGTATTATACGAAACCCTATCCAAACCAATTCCCAAAAACTTCATTTCACTAAACATATTCAAAGCGTCATCTGATCTCCCAGCCTTTGCATACCCATCAATCATTGTGCTATAAGTCACAACATTGGGGGAGATATTCTTGGCGGGCATTTCCGCCATGATCTCAAAAGCCAAATCCATTTGCCCGCCTTTGCAAATGGCATCTAATAGAGTATTATAAGTGAAAATATCCTGATCAATCCCTCTGTGAACCATCTCATTGAACAAATTCCTTGCTGCCTCCCATAATCCTCCTCTACTACACACGGCAAGCAAAGAATTAAAGGTTATTCGATCAGGCTGCACTCCATTTCTTAACATATCATCGAAAATCTCCACCACATGCTTAAAATCTACACCCCCTTTACCACATGCATCAATCACAGCATTGTAAGTGACTAAATTTGGCTTTAAATTATATCTTTTCATAGAATCAAACACACTTATGGCCTCTTGGCAATAACCACTCCTCCCATAAGCACTAATTAACGCAGAAAAAGCATAAACAGTGTTTCCATAGCCTTCATTTAAAGCAGTTTCGAAAATATTCTTAGCAAGATCAACTTTTCCTAATCTACCAAGAATGCTGATCATGGCACTCGCTAATTTCCCTTGATCATTCTTTCTTTCCTTCCTTTTGACCGCAAAGTCAAAACATTGAATGGCCTTTGACCACTCACCTCGGTTTCCAAGCTCTCGAAGCAGGAACGTGTAGTCGTCAGCACCACAGAGTTTAAACTCGAACTTTTTCAAAATATCACCGATAGACACGTCATCTCTAGCGAAAGCAGTGACGTGGTGAAGTGCTTCTTCAGCTACTGCCGAATGGCGCGTGCTCATAGCAATTTTCGGGCGCCCAAAGTGCATTTTGGAAACGAAGCGAGTGGACCGGCGGCCGGAGAAATCAGAAGCAAGTTCGGATTTTGAGGAGGGAAGTGGAGAGAGTGAATGGAAAGATTTAGGGTTTGGGGTGGCGGTAGTGGAGGTAGTGGAGGTAGCAGCCGGCTTTGGTGCATTGCGGGGTGAGGGAGAGAGAGGGGGTTTGGTGAGGGAGACTTTATGAGAAGTCCAGTGAGGGTGAGAGCTTGGGTGGTGTGATTGACGGTGGTGATTGTTTTTGAGATGGTTATGTGGATACTGATGATTTTGGTACGGCTTCGTCGCCGTGATTGAACAGTGCGGCGGCGTTGACGCCATTCTAGTCAAACCCCCAAAATTTGTAAATAAATATGTATATACGTATATATGATAGATTCCAAACAGGAGCGCTTTCGGGGCTAAAGAGGGTTTAGGCAGGGTTTGGTGAGAAAGGACGGAGATGAAGCGGCCATTATTGATGTTGAGGACATTTGGGAGTGGGAAAGGGGAGCGAAGAGATAAGATTTGGAGAGAGAGAGAGAGAGAGAGATTGTAAATAGTATCAGAACTCAGCTGAGCTGGAGGGTTGTTGGTTCAGACATTGGAATCTACGTCCCATGGGTCCCACAACATTTTTTTAGTGACCATTTTGGGCCTCATTTGGTAATTTTTGTTTGGCAATACCCTTCCTCAAATGGCGGAAAAAAGATTGGTCCATCGACGACGAATCACACGATATTGACTTAGAACCGTACAGGATGAACCTGGGACCTACCCGCCACGAGGATGAATCAACGCAGGAACGCCGACTTGATTGGTGTCAGCAGAGTTCGTGTGAGCACTTAACGGTGAGATTGAAACAGGAGTAGACCCTAGCTCAAGACGATGCTCATCGTGGTTATGGGGTTTGGTTCGAGAACTGAGTTTGCAGTCGTGATTAAATATTTATTAAAAAAATTATTATTTTAATAATTTTATTTAATTAAAATTTAATATAATTTTTAAATATTAGGTGATTTAATTAAAAAAAAAATTATTGTGATTGTCTAAGAACTCGGTTTTTATCATTTACTAGTGAGTGTAACAATATTTATAAACGATACCACGAAGGCATCTTGGCTGACAGATCCTTGAGAAATACAGGGATTTGAACTTGAAATACTTTTCCAATAATTAAATATATACATATAATAATTTATTACTCCAGTTGTTTGTATATGCTACAATTATTCAAACTGTAGAATTCTAATTTCTAAATTCCAGTTCCTTGTTAGTCAACCGAAGCTGTACTCAGAAATGGCGACCTCATCTTGGAAAATTTTAGTTGTATAATCTTTAAAATTATTCTTATTTCAAAAACTCATCTTGTTACCGCGGAGGTGATGTGTCAAATAAGAAAATGCGAAGGCTATACACACTTACACCTTTGCTTTGCACTGTTGTACAGGCTACGGCAATTCCAACGCGGTGGGAGCAGCAGGGAGTTGACTGACGCTGCTTTCACTCTTGAGGCCCAAGTTTCTTTTACCGTATTGGTTGGTAAACTCGATAATGGGCAAAAACAAGATTAAGCTTATGAGAGAAGTCGCTGCTCCCATGCCCTATCTAGTTAAGGTAGAATCTGAAAAGGTTAGTTTGTTTCAGTAGCAAACTTCCAATTGGAAATTTGGGCCGCTCCTTTTTCGGATAAATGAATTTTATTGTAAACAGTGATACTTGCAGTCAACAACTTATCTCATTAACCCTAGTTATCTCATCTCCACATCTCGTGGATTTACAATATGTCTCTTCTTTGTTTGTCATCAAATAAAAGATCCATCAAATAAGAAATCCACTACTTTCAGGACTGAAACAAAAACGCAGTAAAAAAAAAAAAAAAATGATTTGGAGTGACCATTAAGTCGATACCAGTTCTTTTCTCTCAGCCATCATCATCCAAGTTTTTGTGGATATCAAGTGCGAGGTCATTTTGTTGGATATACATGCCATTCTTTTGCATCTCTGTCACCATCTCTCTTTGAGTTTTGTTGAAGGAGTTAAAATGGAAAATGGATTGATAAGAGTTTTTTTTTTAATAAGAAATTTGAGGAAATTATATATGAGCTGAAAGTAAAAAAATGAGTACACGAAGCCAATGAATAGAATAATTAAATAATAATAATAAATATGAAAATGAATAGAATAATTAAAAAACTCTGGCTGATACATAAATTAAAGAGCCTAAATATCACTATTTGTTATCATTGCGAAAATCTGCCATAATTACATAAATTTTCCGTTTCGCTTATGCCACTTTCTTATTTTTATAAGAAACTCTATAGTCTATACCCCCAATTTTTTTTTGTTTTTAAACTTTTACCTTAGGTAAATCCTCAACGGAAAAGTAACTCAATGCGTAAATGTCTTCTTTTGATTGTAACCTTTCTCGACGTTTGTGGTTTGTCGTCTTCTTCTTTTTTCTTAGTCTAATCACGCTTTTACAAACCCTTGTTTCTTTTGTTCTTCATCTACTCGAATACAATCAAATGCTCTCAGAGAAAGATATCTCATCAACGGCCGAATGGAGTTAGTGATTTCATCACATCTCCTGTAGACACTTTCTCTCCACCTAGCATTTTTTTTAGTGAAAGAGTAATGCTAAGTCGAGAGAAAGTTGAAAGAGTGAAATTGGCCATTAAATCAACTACTGACAGTTACCATCTCTCTCTGTTGTATACTCGCGTTTATGTGCAAATTGATCTGCTTTTTATTTTCAAAAACGAATAAATTAAGGGCAGTGAGACGATACTTTCAGACTTTATATCGGCTCAAAAAGAGTGTATTTTATGGTTGTGCAGATTCAATTGATCGATTTTGATACAAACCATTTGGGAGGAAGATACTAGTTTTGTCCTAGCTAATATAACTATAAATAACGTAACAAGTTAAACAAACTAGCGCGAGTGTAGCATCTCCAAGTGAAAAATAAGAGATTCCACAAACCGAGCAAATGTTGTCCCGAGGCACTTACCTGAACCAAGTAACGGGAGGATTCCTCCAGCTTTAATTACCCACTAACTTGCCAAGCGCACGTAGCAAGTTCTTTTAGATAGTTTCGAGAGCGTAGTGAAATTCTAAATCATGTTTTAGGAGGGATCCAACGCGTTACTCCGGATGGCTTGAGGCCAAATTAAAAGAAGTCGTCATGATTCAACTAGCGGTCTTATAATAATAATAATAATAATAATTATTTTTATTTCAGTGATTACGTGATTTTTCAACTGTTCTTGTCTAAAGTAAGTGCATCCGACTCCAGTTGCTAATGCATGCCCGCGTCGGACGAAGATCGCACGGCATTGAAGAGCCCGAATTTATAAAGTATCGTCTGCATTAAGTTTTGTGCTATTTTAACAAATTTCTTCAAATGGGTTCATTCAAAACAGCCCCTCCTTTCAAAATGGAAAATACAAAATTGTAAATATAATCCCGGCAATGGTCCTTAGCAAGCTGAAAAAAGAAAAAGAAAATTAAAAGAAAAACGCTCAACTAATCTTCGCTGTCAATTTTTAAGCCCTCCTGTCGATAAAAAATGGGAGCTCTTGTGTTATCCTTTTTCAGTGGCAATAAATCCATCTAGAGAGTTCGAGCTTTTCCCTTTCTTTGTTTCCATCATCCCTTTCCTTCCCTTTGTTTGTAGATTTCCCTATCCTTATGTTACCGGTGTAATCCCATCACGATTGCAAAACGGATCTTTAGTATGTCTTCTTTCTCACAACTGGCTTCCGTGCTTCCTTTTTTGCAGTTGTAATAAACCCCGGTGTTGGAATTCCCATTGTAGCTTGGTACAGATCTTTCAATCTTCAGTACAATACAATAAAGAAAAATAATAATTAATAACCGGAGTTCATTTAAAATTATGCTAATTAGCAAGAACGTGATGGGGAAAAAAGTGCTAGCTTACCTTGGCATACAGATAAAAAGACCAATCACCGAAACTCCGACAATAAGGGGAAATACTGGTGCAGGAGTCAAGTCCTGGTGGAAAGGAAAAAAGTTTTAGAAGGGAAAAGGATCTACTTCATAAATTAACCTACTACAGCTTGAGTTCTTTATAGGTAGAAGACATTGAAGTCACAAACAAGATACAAAAACAATACCTAATGGTAAGAACATGAAATCAACAATCAATTATTTATCGGAGGGTAAGAACCAATCTCCAACTCATTATTATTCTATCATGTGGAAGGTTCTACCTGACGCTATGCATTTGTAATAACTCAAACATACCTGTTTGTGACGATTCTCTTCAACACTGTATCTGAGTGGACCCACATGAATTTGTGCATTTTTCTCTAGATCAACTTCAATAATCTCCGATTTAAATCTATGGGTGCTTGATGGGAGACTAGATCTGAGCTGCAGAAGATGCTTACCCTTGGGTAAGTCCTTCACCTGGAAGAAGTT
Organism: Aegle marmelos; assembly: GCA_030449875.1. Lineage (NCBI taxonomy): Eukaryota > Viridiplantae > Streptophyta > Magnoliopsida > Sapindales > Rutaceae > Aegle > Aegle marmelos. The sequence continues at coordinate 4,373,885 of JASUUL010000115.1, forward strand.
GGACATTGGTAGTGAAATATCGGACTCCACCTTAGATGTGTCACTAGCAGACTTGATTTCGACCATGAGATGTGAATTTAGTTCTTTGATTCTATTTCCTTCAATGTGGCCACTTAAAATAGTCTTCTCTGGTTGTTCAAAGACCAAAAAGTCCAATCCCTTGATATCACCAGATCCAACCTACAAAATCAGCCAAGATAGCACACCAGAGTTCACATATCGAAGGCCAAAAAGAACAAATGATAAGCAAAATAAACAACAACAACAATAATAATAATAGCGAACATCTTAGAAACATCCTATGTATGAGATCTGGTAAACCCTTTTATCTCTCTGTTAGAATTTCAGCTTCATCTAGATAACAAAAATAGGTTCTCAGCATTACAAAGACCTCATATACGAAAGAAGATGGTGAAATAACATTCTGAGGCAATGAATGAAACAAAAAAATGCAATAATATTAACCTTCATAGTAACAAATTCAGGAGATGCGCGTTCAATTTTAGTACTACCAAAGCCATCCTTTTTGACTACTTTGATTACGTAAGTTGTGTCAGGATGCAATCCTCTAAGACGATAACTTCCAGATACATCTGTCACTGTCTCCTCATAGTAGCCTTTTGACTCGGAACGTGCTTCAACAGACACACCATCTTTTGGCTGGCCAGACAACAGGGTTATTGTACCTGTAGCACTGAGTGAATGCAACTATATAAGTGTCACAGAAAAAGATTTTGGAGATGAATACCTCAATTAGAAATTTGCCCGAGGTGTAAGTATGGTTTACACAGCATTCTGATTTTATAGATTGTAGGGAAAATAAAAAAATTACGAAAATGTAAAGCAACCATTGGTCTTGGGATTTCTACAAGAGAAGCACCACGGAAGCTAAAGCATCTGATGACTGAAGACAACGAGTTAAGATAGAGAAGAAGACATAGAGCATACGAGGGTAACATCTTGAGGAATGCCATGCATTGATCAGATAGACTTGTTCGAGGCAACTAAGCAATTGGCTTAGATCCAGGTTCATATTTTAACCAAAAGGAGAAAGAAAGTGAAGTTGTATTCTCTTTACAGGGAAGAGAAGAAACAAAAGAAACAACTGCAAGGTAAGCGGAGACAATGAAATAACCTGTAAGCAACACGGGTTGCTTGGAAAGTCACATCTCTAGACTCCCCAGAACCAAGTTCTATTGCCTGTGCTGAAGGTGAGAAAGCATACTCCTACAGGAACAAGGACAGAACATTGGATGAGGTAGTTGCAGCAACTTCTGGCATTAACAACAAACAAAATCATGTTGTTCCAGGCCCTGAAACTGAACTTTGTGACGGATAGTTCACACAGTGACAAGGTAAACAGCATAATAGAATCTACAAAAGGAGCAAATTAACTCATGGTATAACATTTTTCATATTAACCACAATGCTGAATTAAATAGCTAATGGCAGAGATTCTGATGCAGCCAGCAACTCCCAACTTAAAATATTAAGGTTTCAACTGGCCTTGGGATTGGAAACGAATATATATTATTTATTCTGACATAATGCCACCAAGGCAGACAGTACCTTGAGTAGAGGACGCAGGTAGAAATTCCCAGGAAATAGGTTATCGAAGTGAAAACTTCCACCAGCCCAAGATACTGAGTTATTCCTATAACCATCATCACCACTCAGTGATAATAGCACAGAAGGAATAGGTTCTCCAGCATCATCTTTAGAATAGACGCGTACGGATATTTGGCTAAGCTTCTGACAAGAGAAAGAACTGGGACCTACTTGTTTCAGATAATAACCAGGCTGCACAACATAAAATGAGATGTAAAGGAATCTGTAACTACAACAAACTATTGGCATTTTTATCAACATCAGAGACTATAATCAAATTTAGAACCAAATGTTAGACCAGTCTCAGAAAACAAGTGATTAGTTTATCAACCACATAATTAGCATATTAGAATTTCAATCTACCAGAAGAAATATTCAAAACATAGGAACATAAAAACGAAATAAGGTAATTACAGGAAGATGTCACTTGAATATATTTACTTATATAATATGAAAGTAGAATTATGTAGAATTATATCGAAAAAGAAAAAGACAAGTCATCGAGACCTTTGAAGCCTCAACATTGTAGGTTATATCATCATAAAGAGGACCCCCAATAAAGGAACCATCTGCCCTGGTGGTAGTTTCAAATGCCAAATGACCTTTCTTCAGTGAAGCAATTTGGCTGTCTTCTGCAGCAATAATCCTTATATTAACACCAGACAGTGGGGGAGAAACTGATCCTTCAGTGTACAGCCCCAGTCGACCAGAGAAAGTGGGGATTAAAGGTTGGCAACCATCATTTGTCACAGAGACCTGACAGCATGAAATAAGCAAATTACAAAGACTGATTAAATATTGCAGAATAACTTTTGCACTTACCCAAGTAATGCTCACCTGACGTTGTTTAGGATAAAACAAGATTTTCTTTACCTCATTACCCCTGCAGCAGAACACAGTTAAATTTGAGTGCTTTTTTTTTTTGTGGGGGGGGGGGGGGGGGTTTGTAGAGAGCTTGTTAACAGCAAGAAGTCATTCAACAGAAGCCACAAAGATGCAGAAATCATAATGGTGTGATGCCACATGATAAAGCATGGGAAAAGAATACGAGAGAAACAACAAAAATTAAAATGGAAACAATTAGCCGAGCTGCTGAAATCTTTTTTCTATAATCAAAGGAAAATACCCCTTCCCAAACGATTCATGCATTCCTATGAAGCAATATGTAAATAATATAATGACTGCTGCTCTTCTGTATATCATATTCCACATGCTCAAGATAAATGAGCTGTATGCGTGATGTACAACCTTAAAATACTCAAGGTACATATAACCGAAAAAGATAATAAAGAAAATCTGAGAACCGCAATTAGAAACATGTACCTCGGGTCCCTAGGAACAAAAGTGAGTTTGTCTCCAAGGTTAGCCCACAAAGAAAATTCGTATACAGCATAGCTTGTTTGATCATTTGCAGGGGATGAAAGTATGGCTGTCGTTATATTACTAATATTGCCATCACCATTGAGAATGTCCACAATGATATTTTCAGGTAATTCATGTTCACCAATAGGTGACCTAGACTGAACGTTGATATGTCCTCTAAGTTGATATTTCTCCCCTTTGAGATAAATAGGCTACAGAAATAAAATCAACGATGTGACTTAAAACAGAAAATTAGAGGCAATAAATATAAAAGGGAAAAAAGGCATTAATGATGTCAAAGTCACGAAACACAAGAGAAAAGTTACATAAATACCGTACCAATGGGTTTGATGTGTCAATCTTCAGTACCGGACTCCCAAAGAAGATGCATGGATTAATAAAGTGAAGTTCATGAACCCCAGGAGATTCGACACACACACGCTGTGAACCTTTCTGCATTTCAGGAAGGAACAAGTTTGAAAATAAATTAATGGATATGTATTGCTGATGTCTTGTATGAATTTCCACTTGGAGTTTATAGCAAACAGAAAGACTACCTTAACTTTCAAAGGAACATGTGAGCCATCTTGTTGAGTTATGTAAGCATCTACATTGTGAGTGGATATGACATTTACCCAATAACCCTTTTGAACAAATTCAACACCTTTAACGTCATTAGCTCCAACATCCACATCAATGAAGCTCTGCTCCCAGCACCAATTATCTTCCATGGACGAAGCTTCTCGGGAAGTGTGTTTGACCTTAAAAGGCAAGAAACCATCAGGACGGAGACCAAAAAGTCATAAAATTTTAAAAAACTTCAAAGTGCATGAAACAGTTCAATAGCAATCGGTTAACACACAATTACATAGCCATCTCCACATGACTGTTTTTGTTCATTTATCTACAATTTATAATATAAGAAATAAAGAAGCACTAGCCACCTGGTTGGCTACTTGCCATGGAAGCAAGAGGCCAAGGGTTCAATTTCAAGGGAATAAGTTTAATTTAGATTGGGATGGGGTAGGTGAATGGTAAAACAAAATGAAAGATAAAATATAGAATAAGAACTGCACCTCGACCCTGTACTTTCCAGGGAGAACATCACGAAAGAGAAACTGATTACTATCATCTGTCAAACTAACAGTCTTTTCCTCTGTCCCATCATAATGTTTATGACCCAATCTCATAAGGGTAACAGTCACAAGTGGACCACATCTCTCCTTGCAAGCCACACTACCAAGCACACTGACCAGTGCCTTCATAATGATTGAAGGGGGGAAAGAAACAAAAATAAAAAAGGACATCAGTAATAAGAAATTACAAGAAAGCAAGCTCATTTATGTTAAGCCTGTGCGGCCTTTCAAATACTCATGTGGTCCCTTTTTCATTACAACACAAAAATTAAAAATTAAAATAAATAAAAAGTAGAAGAAGATATTTAGAAAGCATTTTTACAGCTTACTAATATTCTTAAGAAGAAAATATATAAATCCCTGATTATAAATTTAGTTGTCACCAATAACAAAATAAAATAAAGTAATTCTAAAAAATTGCTCAACATTTTTATAACCTGACCGATCAGCCAACAAAAATTCGATGTTTTAACATGATAGATTGACTTCCACCAAATAAATGATGAAACTAACACTTTTGAAATGTGAGAAATATGAATAATATTACCTGAGAAAATTCAATGTTTAACAATGGACTCTTGACTACAAAATCTGTATAAGGTGGTAAAAATAGAATTCCCGAAGAGCTCTCAGGTGTAGCAGCCATTGCAGATAAGCGGTATTCACCTGGTGGAACCTGAACAATGATGAAGACAGAAAAGGATAGGATGTAACTCATCTAGAAAATAGATCCGTTACACTTAATCACATATGTGATTTTTTAAAACGGAAAAGAGTTCAAAACAGCAAGCTATATTATGCTTAACGCCTAACTGTTTACTACATAATTTGCTTGAGTAAAATTGTGTATTTAACTAATTACACCAGTACTGATTTTTTAATCAAACTTTCTGTTTAAGATTACTGCTGGTAGTTAAGATCAAACCATACACTGGTTCCTCAAGGGCATTGCTTGGTTAGATCTCCTACAATGAAGCAAGAAGTTTAGCCCTACTCAGGCGCTCACCAACCTTAAAATGCGGTTCCATTTAATTTCTGTTTGTGCTTAGGCAGGGCGGGGCTGTGTGGAAACATACCTCAAAGCAGAAGTTTCCATTATTATCTGTCTGTTTAACTTGAGGATTGACTTTATCCGGTCCGTGCGTCAATGCTAACTGAGATGAAAAAATTGTATAACTAATTGGCGTGAAGTTCAAATGCATCTAGATGATAAGAAAGTAAATTTGGAAATTACCTTAACCTTGTTGCCTGAACCAACTGTCCGAACTACCCCACAAATGTCATAAGAAATCGCTTTTATATCAGCAACCGAAGCCATATTTGGCAAAACCTAAAAGACATGCCAGTTAAAATGGGGGAAAGGCCAGTCAAATATCGGTAAGTTGACCCCCCACAAATGAATATACTGTCCCTTTGAACAACAAAAGGATACGTAATGCATTTTGAACTATGCTTTACCATATACTCCTTCAGTTTGTTGAACTTGTAGTGAACCTTCACTGCCTCTATTGTATAGCGATTTGATGTGACCTAAAATTATCAAGAGCTTAGCGAATTAAAAAAAAAAATGAAATGTTTATACTGCTTTCATCTGGTTTCCCTGACCATCCCATCTATTCCTTTCATACAAACCCAAGAAAACATTCATTCACTCACCATGGAAGTAAGATATAATTCAAATAAACCAAAGACAATCATCTTGAGTTTGAAACAAAAGCTAGCTTATTGCATCTCCTAGTAGCTCCACAAATACAGAGGAATTTTTTGACAAGAAACTTTTTAGAAACGTCAACTTATTTTCTATCATCAACCAAGTTTAGATTTAAGGATAATTAAACAAAAATAAACAATAAAAAGCAAATATGAACAGAGAATTTGATACTGTGTTAAGACAAAAAAGTTGGCATGCCCCAGCCTCAAAGGGTGTTATCAGAACAAATCACCGATGATTAATTAGCATCAAAATATATCACCAACGATTAAGCACCTCAGCTCAAAAAGCATATATAGACCATCCATGACCACAAAGACAAACTAATAAACAATATATTCCTTCATATACCTGATCAAGCTTGTAATAGCCATCCCTGTCTGTAATAGACCTCTCATGACCATCAACTAATATTTTAACACCTTCCACTCCCATGTCATTTTCATCAACCACACGACCACCAATAGAAAATCCTGTCACCTACAAAAACAGAGAATCAAGAATTGAATATATTCATATTCAGCTGCAGAAGGAATGGGAATATAGATATTACTGAATAGTTTCACGAGCTTAAGGAAATATGCTGGTTTTGCACTTAAGATATAAAATAGTCTACAATCTACAGCGTCCACTGGGACCAAATCACAATAGCATTCCAATCTCATCAAATGGGTGATTGATAACATGCATGGACAGAATTCAGAGCTCACTAAGGATGCTAATCAGGGACATCCTAATATGAACAACTAAACAATTTACCTGGAACTTTTCAGGAACTGTCACATGTTGATGCCTAACAGACACTGACATGAGAGGAGGGGAAACATCAAATACTGTATTCTCGCCCTTGTAGTGGGGTACAAGTTCATATTGTCCTGTAAATAATCAACTTCATCAGACGCTGGAATCAATAGAATCACAAAATAAATGCCAAGATGCATGAATACATGACTATGCTAATGCATTTCAGCTTATCTGTATATATAAAACCAGCTAAATGGTGATGTGTCATCCTGAGAAATATACACCAAGTAAATGTTATATAAGAAGACAAAAAAGCACCCCTACGACATAAATGTGAATTTAAATATTTCACCAAGCATTTAATAATATGTGGAAGTAGGAACAAAATGAAAAGTTACATAACAGGACGTAAAATTCATTAATAGGACACAAATATAAACCAATCCATACTAACTAGAATTCGATAAGCTTTATTTTTGCCCACATTTTCAACCATAGCACAACCAACTTCTGTCATAATATAGCAATAAAGATCATAGTTCTAGTTCAAATAAACTCATATATCCTTCCAGACAATGCATCTGGAAAAAAAACTCTAGGAGCTAAACATGAACTTTAAAGTGACTAAAAGCACTGCAGAATGGGAATTTGACATCTCACAGCACCAAATAACTGATCCAAAATTCCTACTTTTCTCATCAGAAAACAGATATAGTTAGAGTGGCAACCACATGTTATGCTAATGGCTTGTTTGTTAAACGTCTGAGATTTAAAATTTTATTAATTTCAGAGTTTTTTTTTTAATTTACTTGTTTGTTTTTTTGTAACTTTTGACTGATTTTCAAGCATTTACATCTAAATAGAAAAAGTAAAGTTTTGTGAACTTTATCAGAATAGGAAAAGGTCAGAATGGGAGATAAATAGTATATCCCAAAAATATCTCTATAAAATATATTTATACCCTAAACCATAAAACCTAATACTTTTTCACTTTGACTTGCGAGGACATTTATGTCAAATAACCATGTATAATTTTTTTTATTTATAAAAATAAAAAGATCATAAAAATTCAAATATTAGAAAAGGGAAAACAAACATCTCAATTACCTATTTGTATTCAGACCTATTTATATTTTGAATAAAAAAGCAAAAACTACCCAAGTCTGCAGATTAACAACTATCATAAAAAATTAACAAAATGCCCAATATCCCATCATTGATTGTGTCAACCACAATTGAGCAACATAAACTCAGCTTCTTTTGGCAAGTGCAAAAATGCTCAAGTAAATTGCAAAACCAGCCTGACAATAAACCACATTAAAGACTAATTTTGGACTTATACCAAATGTATTCACAAGGGGAAGCACGTTTATAAAATATTCAAATAAGTGGGAAGGACAGTAGATTGAACAGAAAATTAACATATAACACAATTTAGACATTTATTCACAAATTGAACTGAGAGCATTAGAATTACCGCAAGGCATTGATTTAAACACGAACTTTCCGTTAGCATCAGATACAGCATGACAAAGAGCTTTTCGTTCTCCCAGGGAATTACCAGAACCTTGTGGGCAGTCTACCTTACCGACATCATCTGAATACAAATATATGTGAACTCCCAATATTGGATTTCCCTAACAAAGCAGCACAATGAATTACACTTATTGATGGAAGAAGGAAAAGCAAACTATCGCAGATGTTTAGATGATGATTGGTCTGGAATCCAATTTTAAATTTCCAAAACTTGAAGGAACAAAACTTTTTACTTGCAAAATATAGCCCATCTCAATCAATGTAAAAAATGAACCATCTTTCTACCAGGAAACAAAATAATCCTAATATAATTTTAAAAATAAAATAACATTAAAAAATAAGCGGTAAGATGTAAAGAACATTCCAATTTTATTATCAATCTTTAGAATCTCCTACTAAATGATGAATATAATAACCAAAAATAATATACAGTTTTACAGTTTCATGCCATTCCTGGCTCTATGGTACCTGAGCAACAACGAGCCCACGGATTTCATACCCAAGGACAAAGAAAATATTGTCAACTTCACCATTTTCAAACCCTAATTCCACCTGTAAGAAAAGTATTTACACACGAATTAGTTACAAGGTTTACTTGCAATCAAAACGCAATGTTAAAAAGTATGATTGGCAAGAAATATAACAGCCAAGAGAGTGAGAAAGAAATTGAAACCAATAGCATCCAACCTCGGTGCAACCTCTGACTTCAACACTTAAATCAGGATGTGAAGCATGTAATTTGTATTTTCCTACATGCAAAAAACAATATTGCCAGTATAATAACCCCATCTTTCAGAACATATGTGTGCAGGCATGTAAGCACAAGATAAGAAGTGGGCCCTTTATACCTGGAATAATATTTTTGAACAAGTATCTCCCTTCCGATGATGTTATGACTGATGATATGAGATCACCACTATGAGACAGAAGTTCAACATTCACATTTGAAGGACCCCCATCTTTATCAAGACAGCTCTCTCCACCAACAGCTCCCACAACTCTACCCGATAGGGTAAACCTTCAAATATATGAAGATATGAATAATGAATTTCAAGATACCTAGAGTAAGGCAAGCATGGAACTCAAATTGAGAAAGAAATCAGACTAAAACAATGATTAAAAATAAATTTCAACATGAGAAAATCAAAACGAACCCAGTGAATCGAAAATTAATGTCTTTGTTACCGTTGCAACCAGTATCATCAACAGTGACTGCCACCTACAAATTACAATTTTTTTGGGTTGTTCAAACATGAAGTTAATTTCTGCACTACACAATACGGATGGCAGAGGAAGATAAGGAAACCTAGAGCATAACAAATTATGTGCAAGTACAGTGAACCGATTGACCTTATCTGGGTCCCATGACCATCCTTCTGGTCCGTTGACTTTAATCACAAAAGAACCCTGAAATAGAAATAAAACTGATTACATGAACTCAAATAAATGCAAGTACAGGGTGCATAAAACATGCGTATGTACAATATGCCTTTGCTCCATGGTTCACCAGGTTGTTTTAGAAGGGATATGTAAAAAATTACAGAATAATACCCAACTTTGAAGACATTATTGGGAAAATAATAATCACTTAATAGAATTTACCCCACTTTGTGTAATAGCAAGCAGGGTACTAAGTGCTCTATAATCTAAAGATTAATCGAGAACAACTAAATTTGAAACACACCTTGTCATATACTGGAATAAAGTAATAACCATTGGGAGCACACTGGGTACTCTCCTTTACCAATCCATCCAATGTACGCAGTTCAACCTAACATTTGGAAAAACATATGGTTATATCCCAGCACAAATTTCAAGGCTCATCTTATGGGGAAAAAAAGGTCAATAGTGTAACAGCATTAATTTAGTTACAAACAGTGGTTATCCTTACAGTAACATGAGAATAATCCAATCTTGCATCCGTTGCCTTCCTCGACTTTATCAAGGATGAACTCGCCTACAAAACAGCGATTCCTTATTAGACTAACTCTCCTAACAGCAAAATTGATACCAGTTTAAAACACAAGAATGAGACCAAGAACGTTAGGTCCGCAGTTTTTTGTTCAGTGGAAAAACACTCTTAGAGCTTATTAATCCAAAATTTTTTAGATTCCATTTTCTTTCCTTTCCTTTCCTTTTCTTTCTTTTCTTGCATTCTCTCCGCAGACAGAAAAAGGCACCAATAATAAAGAGGTAAAGATTCACCTCGACGAATCCGCCACAACCATGGATCGTATCAGCGGAGACGGCAGCAATTGAGTAAATTATGATCAGGAGATAAGTTAGTGTATCCCTGCTCTTCATTTTCTTGTATATCTTTGGTGAGAATGGATCTGGCGCTTCACTTGAAATTCATAAATCAAATATGAATCGCTCTGCCCTCTTGTCTTCCTCTTGTTACTCTTTGCTTTAAGACTAAACCAAGACTCCTGAGATTAGAGGTCTTATGGGTTTTATTGTTTCAAATGAAGAAGCGATCCTGCAATCGAAGTTCATAAAGTGGGCCGGAGCACGTCGGAGTATGATTTTATTTAGATGGGTAGAGGTATCAACACTCAAAAAAATTTCACTCAATCCCTATTTGGTAAATTTACATTTTTAACCTTTACATTTAAAATAACCCACTCCGCTCCCGTAATTTAAGATGTTGAGAGTTCATTTTTCTTTCTTCCCGTAGCCGACTTGGGTTTCCTTTTTTTTTCAAATGAAAAACACTTTGCTGTAACAACGAAATGGTTGATATAATTCAACTAGATTGATATTTGAATAAGAGCATTGATAAAAGAAAAGGTAAAAAAGGCTATTCTTTTTATTGGATTCTTAGTACTTCTGGTATAATTTACATTACAATCTCATTGTGTTTCATAGTGAAAATAGTCATCTTTCAAATTGATGGAATTAACAATTGAAGGTTATTAATTCAAGAGATTAATGGAGTGTAATTAAAGCAAAAATCCATTGTTTTATTACACTTTCTTTGAATCCATCACTTTAAAATGATCATAAATGAGATTAGGCATGTTTCACTATGCTTTATTAAAACCTTGCCACTAAAATATAGTGGAATAAAAACCTAATCAAAGGATTCCCTTCAAAAATTTCACTCCCTCTAATGAAATGCTTCCCTTGAAAGAGATGATTAATTATATAATCTGCTCAAAAGTTGTATGCCAACGCTATACTTCAACTTTCGATGTACATAAAGTTGCATAAATATCACCGGAGAATACTAGGTGGATATCAATTTTCTTGCTTTATTGGAGCTAATGAGTATAGAAGAGCTTTGATAATGTGTTCCCGAAGTTATCTCCTTTAATGTATCCTCTTTGAATTGGACTAATGCAAGCACCAAGCATCATGGTCTTCATATATAATGATTAAAAAGGCTATAGCTAAAGCAAAGTCGATATGGTGGATGATAGATCACAACCATATACATTCCTTACTTGATCTATGTAGTGCTTAAATTTTGAGTGATTAGAGGAGTTGGCAACAAAAGTCTGTTGTGTGGATTGCCATGAAATTGTTATACTATTGTGCACGTAAACATATCTTAGTCTATAAATACGCTTTGAGGGGATTCATATACTTTGAGGGGATTAGAGAGGTATCTAGCATTAGTATACCAACAAGATTCAGATTTTTTGTTGGCTTATTTGAATATATTAACTCCAAGTCTTTTGTTCCACGAAAATAACGAAAGATGTGTTTAATGTCATTTCAATGTCATCTTGTTAGTGTTGAACTAAAACCCACTAATAAATTTACTAAGAATACAATATCTGGTGCAATGAGCCACGTATGATAAAACACTTATTGTGTTTAAATATAGTACTTTTGGACCAAGTATCTCTTTATCGTTTTCTTTATGATGAGATTGGTTCTTTTAGGTTTAAAAGACCAAATAACCATGATATATTCAATGGGTAAATATTATTCATATTGAAATGCTTTAAGATTTTATCAACATATGCAAACTAATGGATAAATTCTTTTTTACTTAATGCTCTCTATTTGCAAGTTGAGACAATATTTTATTTTTTTAAAAAAAATTTCATTTTAAATTCCTTTTTTAGATATTGAATAGTTTTAGAAGCTCTTTAAAAGCTTCAATTAAACTCATGTCATTGACACATGCTACTGCAATGGTATATTCAAGTTCATATTTAAAAAAAAAATGAATATGCATGGGAAGCTAATATTATTTAAGTATCATTCTTTTATCATATATATATTCACTTCAAATATTGCACAGCTTGCACCCACATTACTTCATCCATATAGGGATCACTGTAGCTTAATTAAATATAAATTACGATTACTTTATTCATATGCTTTAGTTATTTTATATCTTTCAAGGATTCTCAAATAAACATAAGTATCAAGTGACACATATAAATATATTGTTACTACATCCATGAGATGTATATTTACAATCTTGTTAAAAATGTCAAATTGATTAAAAACCAAAGTATAATGTTATCATTATTGGAAAATATATATCCAAATAATCAATTACAAGAAGGAAACTTTATGCACAATATACATCAAATGATCCTATTATATTCATTATATTTCCATGCAAATGCTCATTTGTGCCCCATGCATTCTAAATAACATTTGTCACAAGATCTTTATCTTTATTTTTTTCTTTTTTATAGAATAATATTTTTTAAAATAAATGGTATATCACACTTTAGGCATGCCATAGACAATTATTTAGTGTTACATTTTCATGCTTGTACAAAGGGCTACTATCTCTTTAAGGACTTATATTACTTCCAGGACATGTGACATTTTAGTGATATCAATCACTTTAAGGACATATGTCACATTAGGAACTTATTTCTTTTCAAAGACTTTGTCTCTTCTAGGATGTCCTTATGAGTTATATCTTTTATGAAATCAATTTATCTAGAGTAAGTAATTCATAGAAATATTTATTGCCCAAGCATTATCTTCAACAAGAATCTAATCTTTCATTCTCCTCTTTTGGGAACTATATTTTTAAAATCAAGTAGTCTATTCTGCTTTTTGCAAGTACAAATGTTTCATTAGCTACTTTTACACTCAGATTGTTTTATAACAAAAATCACCTAAGTAATATTAATGTTTGAAATATATAATATAATTACTTTTTCTATATTTATTAGTGTATTTGGTGAATAATTTGCAATTTGTTGCAAATTAATATCTTTTGCACTTCATTTTCACATTGATTGGTGCTAAGATATAAATAAAACATAATCAACTATCAATAAAGCTCACATTTTACTTTAAAAAGTAAGTTCACGCCTTTTCTTAGGAGTCACCTTTCTTTTCCCTAAATATATAAACATTGTTTCTAGAAAATGATAGATTTTCAAGATTTATTTTAGAAGAAGTTGTCTAACCGTAAATTTTTCTTTATGAGTAAATAGTTTTATTAGATTGTAAACTCTTTTGGTTCTTTAATGTATGTCCAAGAAATTTATCAATAGTTTTACAAATCATTGTTAATACATATAACCAAAGTAATCATGTCTAACATGAATATTTTTGGATTATTTAACTTCTAATTAAATTATTTTTATGATTGTAGAATACAACTAAGAGAGTAAAGTCGATATCGTTTTTACTATGTATTCTTACAACAGATATTTGTAGTAACATGAATAAGCTCTACATTACTTTCCCTTAAAATATCAATATGGTAACCATCGGTGGGTATTTTTAAAATTCAGCAAATTACTTTTGAATTTGATTGAATATGAAGCATTTAAAATACAAATTTCGTTTACACTTGCTAATGAAATTATAGCTCATAAAAAGCCTTCAAATCTGTTAGGCCAAATTTAATGTATATTTTTTCTTAAAAAAATGTTAGTTTCAAAAAGTAAATATAATCCAATAGGATTTATTCTAATAACAAAATACAAAGACAATGGATAAAATGACAAAGAATAAATATTAAATCCTATTTAGTATCACCAATTTTTCATTCTTTGATTTTAAAGAGATTAGAGACACTAATATAAGTGAGGTCTTCTGGATCCAAATATCAATATGATTAATCTACTCAATTTTATTTATCTTTAGTAAGTACTTTGCAAGGCATTATTTTTGCGTACTATAGTTGTATGACTTATGCTTTTACAAGTCATGTAAATGATAAACGTTTTCATAATTTTAAGGATTCTCTAAATTTGTCATTGTCTTATTTCTTATTTACATTTCACTTCGGGTGATTATGTCTATGACTACTATAAGGATAATGATTATGTATTCTTTTTTCAGTTATCTTTTCACATAAATCATAATTAATGTATTTACCTTTGCTTTGAAGTACAATACATATCTAATTATGAAATGATGCATAATTACTCTCTAATATCTTCTTGTTAACATATACATATTTTGGTAATTGATTTTGATGATAACAAACAATGAACTTAAGTTAATAAATATGTTTTAAGACTTACAAAAATTTCAAGTATTTTTTTAAGAGTCAAAACTAGGTACGTATTTAATATTTTTTAGAAGAACTAGAATAATTTGTAAGTTAAATGCAATTCTGAATATAAACGGCTAACCGATTATATTAAACGGTTAACCGTTAGTGAAGCTGTCTTAGCTCTGTAAAAGGTTAACAGCTTAAACCTTAACCGATAGGCATTTTGTGAGATACTGAAATAAATCGGTGAACCGTTAACATATAACGACTAACCGATATCGTGAACTCTTTAAAGTTAAAAGGTTAACAGCTTAAGACTTAATCGATAGGCAATTTGTGAGATACTGGAAGTAATCGGCAAACTGTTAATTTATAACGGTTAACCGATATCGTCAATTCTTTAAAATACTTTAATAATAAAAAGAACTGGTTACAGAGCTTTGAATTATAAGGATCTTGGATTTTAACGGCAAACCGTTAACATATAACGGTTAATCGATAAGTTTCAGAATTGACATTCTTTGTTAACCCTTAACTGTTTAGAGAAAATGGATCAAGTGTTTTTTGTTGTGCAGGTTTCTGGAAGTTAACGGCGAAAGGATAATTCTTAACAGTCAACCGTTTATTTGAAATCATACTCAACGGTAACATTGACCAAAGAAAACGGCTAACCGTTAACAACTAACGGCAAACCGTTTTCTGTCATATGAAAGAATAACAGCTAGTTTTCAGCTCCAACTATAAATATGCTCATCCATTTCAAATTAAGGACTGACGACAACACAACTACTGAGCTTATATACGAGTTTACCTACTACAGAAAGCTTCAAATAGATTTGTACTTCATTCATTCATACATTGCGCTTTAACTTGTAACCTTAAAAGATTGTGTGAGAGATAAATCAATCTGTATTTCTTTGTATTGAGTGACTGCAAGTGTGGGGATACATTTGGGTTAAGAGATTGGGAATAATCTCTTGTTGTAAAGGTCCATTGACACCTGAGAAGTCAACTGTAAGTTGTTGAAGTCTTGGAGGCTTGTATAGTGGAATCCTCAAGCCCGGAGTGCTTGGAGGCGTGGACGTAAGCGGGGATAGCCGAACCACGTAAAAACCATTGTGTTTGTTTTCTCTTCTCTATCTCTTAATTTATTTAACACTGTCTATTTATTTATTCAATTATTTCGAATTTATTTGAGAGTGATTGAGCGATTTATTTCCATAATTATTAAAAATCCAATTCACCCCCCTCTTGGGTAGTCTAGTTAGAATTTCACTTCTCTACAAAAACCTTTCACATGTAAAATACTACTATTTCTCATAACCAAGTGGTCTATTATGCTTTTGGAAAATTATCATGAAACTTTTAGTTCTAATTTACCACCTAATTTTCGCGAACTTGATGTTGCATTGAGAATAATAATAATATAACTTAAAAAATTATAACCAAAAAAATTATAACCATAAAATACAAATTTTTATATTAGCATAAAGAAAAATTAGAGTCACAAAATAACATTGATATATGTCATTCATAAAGAATTATAATGTAAATATTTCCTCCATACATTGAAACCTTCAAGTCCATATATATGCTATTGTATATTTAAAACTTCAAGTACAAATAAAAATGATTATTATCTAGAGATACAAGTTTTGGTTTGATAGTTGGTAATGAGATTAGACCTTCTAGTTTCAATTTACCTCCTTATATTGCAAAATTTTAAGTTGTAATATTAATATTGAACAATCAATATATTGATGTTGCTATTGATATAATCATAAGCATAAGAGAAAACACAATATAATCATAATATATTAATTTAAATAATATTATATTAGATCATAATTCTTATTTTTTGAATTAAAAGATCCAATTTAATGACTACTACATAGTATAATTATAAGGAAACTATTATAAAAGCAAAAATTCTATACTTAATGATAGCAGCACTTATATAAGATAGTCATGTCGATAACGTGTTATAGTTTAATTAGATTGATAATTAATAGAAGTATTGATAAGAGAAAAATAATAGAGTGGTTTACATTATAATTTCATGGTCCATATAGTAAACACAACCATCTTTTGAACTAAAAAAGTGAATCACTAAAGGCTATTAAATTCAAAAGATTAGTGAAGTATAGATAAAGTGAAATAAATTCATTGTTTCATAATAATTTTTTTTCTTGTTCGATAGTGGGTTTGATTTACTAAATTTCTTATTTTATTATCTTAAATTTATGGAAAGCTTGCTTTTTCTTAAAAAAAAAAACTATTATAGTGACTTGTTCCTTTGAATTTTTTAGTGATTTATAGTTTAGATAAAAGGTAAATTACAAAAAAATTGAAATAAAACTAAACATTAAAGATAAATTATAGTCAATACAATATGCGAGGCATGTACTAGTAGTTTCTTTAATACATATTTGTCATCTACCATTGAGTACTTTGGGTTTTAAAATTAACTAGTATCGAGGATACAATGAGAAGAAATGATTTTAGCACACTTGTTTGGTATTAGTTTTGAATTTGTATTTTCAAAAAAAAAAATCAAAACGATATTTTGCAGTTGCTGTATTTTGAAATTAAATATGTATCTGATATCATTTCTCATATTTTAAAACTGAAAATAATAATATGTATTTATAGATACAATTGAAAGTGATAAAACTAGAGAATATGTGTTAGATAGTACCATTTTCAAAAATAATTTTTACTCAAAATTTTAGTCATACTTATAATTAGAAAATAATTGTTTAACTAATACATATAAAACACACTGTAAGTAATTTTAAAAAATAATTATAAAAAATTACATGAGGATAAAGTTTTAGTATTAGCATTAGTTAAAAAAAGTCATATATTATCATAGTTTTTATACTATAATTAAAATATATATTACAACATATTTGATTTAAATAAAATAATTATAAAGAACTTACATAGTAGATATCATGCATACGTCTACAATCATGTCACATAAAAGTTGCAATTCTATGTGTTATAGCATTCATCTCTGCTATATTTGTTGGAGACAAATCAATATTACTAAGTGGGCTTATTAATATCTCCTTCTCCATTGATAACCATATCTTACAAATTAAAATTCTTAAGTAACATATCACTTGTATTTTCTCGTCGAATAAAATTATATAAAATGCAACTTGCTATTAGAATTAGATGTCGCTTACATAAACCATAGTTATGTTTATCCTTTAAAATTGAGAATCATGCTTTTAGAACACAAATGCATCACTTTGGCCATGAATTGCATACATGGTGACAAGCGTAATCTAGTTGTTAATTCAACAATTAGCCAAAGAAAAGAAGGAGCCACTTGGTTCCTCAACAAATGTTGGCTCAACAATATAAATAGACCAATTAGATAATCAATATCAATATAAAAAATTAAATGAAAAGCTCTAATTCAATTCAAAGAAAATATTAGACAAAATATAGTAAAATAAATTTATATCAGTCCTATATATGTAGATCTATGAATATTAGTACAAAGCCACATAAATATGTTGTGTTTTCATATGATTTTCCTAAAGATTACATGGGTGTATTTTAATTAAGAAAAAAGCATATAAATATGTTGTGTTTTCATATCTAAGTGCATTTTTTTAATTTTTCAACTCCATAAGTGTATTTTGAGTAACAATTTCTCACTTACCTAAGTATTATTTTGAGTATATAAATAAATTATTTTAAAGTGCTCGCAAAGAAGTATCAAAATCACCATAAAGCCTTCACTTCCATCAAATAAGTCCCACTCAAAGTAGCCACTTGCATACCATTTTTCCAACAATTAAAGTATCTTTTTCTTTTTTTCATTTGCCTCTTTTTTCAAAGGAATTTACTGTATGTTCGATACAACTTGTTCAATGATTATAAATATTTATTTAATCATATAAACTCTTATTATAATTTTTTATTTTTGTTTAATTATTTTCTTAGTAGAGCTATTGAATGTTAGAAAGTGTATATTTATAAATAAGGAAATTATCATTTTACGTTTCAAGTTTTACTAACATACCTACTGTTATGTATTTAAATTTTTTGTTATTTAATTATATATATTTTATTATAATTAAGTACTTTAAGTATTTTAGAGGTATTATAGTTATTTCACAATGAACAAAAGATCAAATAACAAAACAGACAATAATTATAACTTGAGAACAATCGAAAATCTTTGAAGGAATATAAAAGGATAAATGATATTATTCACATATACGGTATTGTTTATAGCTCTATTCACATATATGGTATGATGACATGACATTGATTGATGACGTGACAATATTTGATTGGACGAATGATATGGCATTGACTGTTTATATAGCGTTGACCGATGATGTGATATTGACCGATGATATGACATTGACCGATGATGTGACATTGACCGATAATGTGTCACGATCCTATTAGACTAAAATATTTATGAGGTGTTGAACGATGACGTGGCAGTATGTTAATGGACCAAAAAATATATATGCACAATATATGCAAATGCACATAATGATAGCCTTAATGATGTATTCTATCCAATCAGAAATTACCACTTAATGCAATCCTAAGTATCTAAATTATTTTAATCTAATGGTTATGATTTACTCATTATATGTATAAAAAAATTGGCTTCCCCCTTAAGTTTACACTTCTGAATTTATTTTTAGCTCTATTTTCTGTAATTCTTTTTCTATCTTGTATTTTTTTAAATATTTTAATAAATTTATTTTACCTCTAGTTCAATTATGAGTATTTAATTTTCTTTCAAATTTGGGTTGAATGTAAAATCTAACATATTCCATGAGCTTAATTTGGTAAATTTACTTTCCTTTCTTTCCCTTTAATTTATAAATATTTTAACTTTTTGTCAACAAATAGTAATAACAAAATTATTACTATTTGGTACAATATGCACTTACCACCATATTAATTAGAGAGTGGTTTATAAAGAGTGGACATCCTTTTTATAATTTAATTTGCACTAATAAAGAATATTAAACTCATGATACATGTTGATCCGGATCCAGATATCCAAACACTTCATTTTAAATAGTTATCACTTTAACTTATTTCTGTCATTCTAGTATAAACTTTAGGATAATTTAAACCACTTTCACCATAATTTCAACTACCTATTTAGAAAATTAATTATATAAGCAATTAAAATTCACTTCCTTGTAGGATTGATACTCGTCACCGTTGATCTATCTTATAATAGGTTCGTGCACTTGCGAGTTCAATAAAATTTGCACAACAAGAGCCGTTTAAACTTAAATAAGTTATTTTCCCTCTACTAATAAAAACTCAAATTTTAGATTTTTGGAAGTAGAGGTTTAAAAAATTCTTTTTAAATATTAAAATATCTAAAATATCTTCTACTTATTTGACAAATTTATTTTATTTTCTTTCATTATATAGTTTTAAAAAATTTATCTATTAAAGTAATTTTACAAATTTTTAATAAAAGCCCTTACGGATAATCAACTAACTAATATTTCTTAAATAAAATCTCTATTTGTAAAAACTCTACTAATAAAAATTCTACTTAAATAAGCTTTACTTGAAAAATTGTACTAAATGGAGCCTTATTGAAAAAGGAATTTAGACAAATACTAGGAAAAAAATTTCAATTGACTTTTTTTAGTGGGTATATTCAAAAGAGCAATTTTACAAAAGTAGCTGAGTCAATAGTTCTACTCTTAAATGATTAATATTTAAGCTTTCACCAACAATTACTAATGAGCTAATTTCTCTACATATTATGAGCGGCTTCGTTGATCAATGAACAAAAAAATTAGCTATAGCCATGTTTATATGGACAAATTTTTTATAACTATTGCAATCCCATCTTAATAATTGATATTCTAGTTTTAATTATTGTTGGAGATTGAAGTGTTGAATATCAATTATTATGTACTATTCATATATTAGATAATGAATTCTCCAATATTACTCCTAGTTTTTTTTATGCATGAAGTACTTCATCTGCATCATTCTTCTTATTTTACCTTAAGGTCTGACCCAATAATTTTACAAACAGTTTTGCTTGGCTAAGAGAGATTGAGGATAAAAAATTATTTTGATATTTACCCACTTCTCTACCATTGATAATAATTAACACATAATCTATAATTTCAAAAAAAAAAATCACCTGAAGAGTACAGATAAATATTAGTTTCTTGGAAAGCATAAATAATCATGCGAGTGATCCGGTCCATCACGTCACAGAGGTTGAAGAGTTTTGCACACTCAAGACTTAGCGGCGTTTATGGACTAATGGCAATTAATAATTAAAAAAGAAAAAAAAAATCCGAGATCCATTGATTCCGTCAAAGAAAAACACCCAAACGAAAGTTCACGGAAACTTGGGGCCTTAGACAATTAATAAGAATAATGACGTATGAGAAAAGAAATTAGTCTTGTAATGAATTTTCTTTTGTCTTAGAGTTGGTGTCTGTTTATCTTTTACTGTCAGTATGCTATTTTTTCATGCCACTTTTTTTGCCACACATCATGATTAATTAAGGCCCTAACTGTGATAGAAACTGAAATAATACAAGCGGCGTATTTGATAAATTTTGATGAAAATAATATTTTATAAATTTTTTAAAAGTTATTTATTTTATTAATTTTTTTATTTTGACAGTAACTTTTAAAAGTCAAATTATTTTTTTATTAGTAGTTTATTAAATAAACTAACTCTTAGTATAATATTAATAGTTTAATAAAAAGATAATTATATCTTATTTTCCTATATACCTTAATATTTAAAAGATAAATTAAAATTATGTTTATTTCATTTATTATATTATAAAATAATGCCTTTGTGATAAAATTTATTAAATACATATATTTAAATTTTCAAACTCATAACAACTATAACAACATGATTTATCAAATATTTTTTAATTAATAACTTATTTTATCAAAAATAACATATTTCATCAGCCACCACAATCTCAAACTAACTTTAAATAACAAAGTTAAAAATAATTTCTTTTATCGAAAAAGCACAAACATTGATGCAATTTGATTTTATTATTGTTTTAGAAATCATTTTTTACTTTATGTTAATCAAAATATTTATTATTAAATAAAAAACTTAATTTGACGGTAAATCACTTTTATTCGGTGAATGAAATTTTGATGTGCATTAGTATAGGTTACATCTATTTCAAAAAGTAAGTATTTTTGAAATGGATTATATGTACCTGTGTGCACGCGCGCGCGCGTATACACACACACGCGTACACACAGACGCACACACGTAAGCTCCCGGGAACTCTCAATAGATAAATGTTGGAAATATTAGCCGTTTATAATGACAACACACAAGATTATTCATCCCATATGCAAATGACAAATATAAAGTTATGACATCACGACGGTCGGACAAATGGTGCAATTCGTTTAGTCGTTGTGGGTAACAATTTTTTACTCGTTGCATGGGGGCAGCTAATGCGTATAAAAGTCAATTCCGAATTTATTCGAGGGTCCAGGATGTGCTGCTGTGCACATAGAACACTGACAAAACAACCATCGACAAATTCAAATAAACGAGCTGAGCTCGGGTCACTCGTACGCTACAATGCTTCGACCCTTTCTATTGCTTTTCGTATTAAGCCCCGTCTTGATCTGTTGGGTCAACTCGCACGAAGAGTCAGGTGAGTGGAGTTGCGCGTCCGACTCTGAGATCCGAGTCCAGGCCGAGTTTAAGCCCGGCCTCATCACTCTCGATGGCCACGCCGATGATTGGGAAGACATTGACGGCTCTGAGTTCTCTCTCCTCCCTGCCCTTGACCCTCACGCTGAACACGAGTACAAAGGCGGAAAAATGAACGTTAAGGTATGCTTTTCAGTTTTATTCAAATCAAATTGCTTCTTCGATTTTCTCTCTTGATACGGTATCATTTTCACTAGTGTTTAATTAATTTAGAGCTGACTTAAAAATCTGATTTTGGTGGAACTTTTTGTTCTGGTTATGGCAGGCTTTGCATGATGGGCGTGATGTATACTTCTTATTGCAAGTTGAGGGGGAGTATGTGTATTCTAAAGGGTGAGTTTTGCATTTGGAAAATGGAAATATTACCGATGGTTCATGTTCAATGGTGAACAAGATTTATTTTTGTGTTTGATCCGTCTGAGCTAGTACTTGCGGCTATATAATCTGCTTTTAGTCTGTTTACATCCTCTATTCAGTATTTTGGTGACAGATTTTATCTGCGGTATGGATACATGTTTGTTCTCTAAATGGATACTCTCGTGATATCATTATCATGATGGATACAAGTTTTGATTGGGGGAAATTAGCTCTATATGTATTATTTCGTCAGCACTTCATTATCAAGATCACATCCAAATCCTCATTCTTCCTTGTTTTGGTTGTGTGAGTTTTAATTGCCATTCTATGCTTTTGGTCTTGTTCTATGGATTGAAAATTTAGTTTGGCAGCTTTGCCAATGGTTTGGCTTTTATTGAAATGGATTTGTTTCTCATAATGCAGTGAAAACACCAGATGCCCCTCCGTTGCTCTCATGTTTCAAATAGGGGAAGATGCCACCTATCACAATGTAAGTTATCCTACTGATTTCCGTGTTATGGCTACCTTCTTCAGTTAGAATGTCTACTGCAATTTATCGTCTTGTACTTTGCATTGGATAAAAACTGTGAAAATTTATGTGTTGTTAGATGGGTGGTTGTAAAGAAGGATCTGGCTCTTGCACCAGCAAGACTTGCAAAGGTCATGAAGTTGACATTATGCATTTCTCAGTTGGAAGTGCTATTCCTGGACGACTTTATGGCGGCAACGCTGTAGATAATAGTGAAGGAAATGGAGGTGACAGGTGAAGTACAACTATAGAAGTGTAGTACAACCTAATTCTTGACATTTAGGACGCAGAGTCATATGCTTTGCTGGTGCCAGCATATGGACTCTACTCGTTTTCTAATCATTATTTATTTATTTATTTTACTTTTCCCCTGAGCAGATTTGGTCATCTGGTTGATCTTTACGCTTGGACCCCGCACTGTAGGTATCTGGATGGAATGGGCCCTTCAGGTATAAAATTAAACCATTCTAGAACCTTTATTACTACAAATGAAATCTGTTTACAGATACATGACTACAAGAGATTAGAATTTTCTTAAAAAACAAACATAAAGTCGGATAAGCCATAAGGCACTAAAGAAAGTGACTGCTAAGAGCACAACCATCAAGCTGGCATTGAATGCTCAACTTTCCTCCCAAGTCAAATATTAGCTTTTTAGCTTTTGTGAGATACTCCATTTCGTATTTTCCCAATGATGGCACCCACCTTGTAGAGATTTTAAAACATATTGAAATGCAAATCACTTATGTCATGGGGTGTAAGGATCTCCAAGGACCAACCTTATTTATTTTTATTCCATTTGACCATGTTCAACTATTATTAAATGAGAATACTAACATTTTTCTTCCACTATGCCTACACAAAGGCTTCATTGTTTTGCCCAGTTGTCTTCCTTTTGATTTTTAGCAATTATCTTTCGGTCACTGTTGCTACACTTTTGTTGGCTTTTCCTTTTCTTTCAGCTGCCTTTACAGAAATCAAAGCCCTCATTTACTCTGTGTTTTTCATCTATTTCCTTCTTGTTTTAGCCTTCAACTTATGTCCTTTTCTTCTGAATCATAATATAATTGTTGCAGATATCTTTTTTACCCACACACATGAAGTTCGCACATGCTTCAGCTCTTCCTATTCTAATTCATTCAAATTGTTGTTTACTCATTTTACATCAAGCTATCAGATGTCTCTTTACACTTAAGATGTAGAATGATCTGATTTAGGATAAAACCGTTTTGTGTTTATCTTTAGCCTTTGCTTTTGCATTAAGATGGGTTGTAAAAATATAAAAAGCACCCATCATTTTGCATAAAATTGATCCACAAGCAATATCAGATACTTTGTGAAGGTTTGACCAATGGCAGAAGCTATGCTTTCTGGAAAGGATTTAGCAACAGTTGAAGTTATACATAGGCAATGCAACTTGAATGAGATTTAGAAACAGTTGTTCCTAACTTGAAAATGGTAGAGAAAAGCACCCAACTATTAGGAACTTGTCAATTTGCTATGTTTAATGTTTTCTTGTGCATTGGATCAATTAAAACTGACATTTTTGAGAGATGTACTTTTCTAATTTATATGGAGTAACTTATCACATTTCAGTTGTCAAAACCTTTAGCAAGCCGAACACAGAGTGCCTTTTCTCTTTTTAATAAACAGCAATATATTGTTTCAGGGTATTAACTTTTTCATTTTCTTGCCATGTTAATTTCGTCAACAAGTAGTCTAATACCAAATCTCAAGCTGATCTGAATTGGCATCAAATATTCAAATAATGATGTTTCCTTCTGTTCTATATGTTCTGTTGTGAGAAACAAGGAAATTTGTCCTTCCACTATGATTCTTGTTTTCATAATCTGTGCATAACATTCTTCTATTAGTATCTTCTTGTCTGCATGGAGTAAAATTATTTATGGAATCATTTATACTGAGAGTTGGCCTTATCCATTGTTAGGGAATGATTCTAGTGCACAGAATGAGTGGAAAGGGGCTTGGTGGCACAGCAGCTTCAGTGTTCATTCAGGTATTGTACTTTTGTTTTGGAGTTTGAAGCTTAAATTCCATTTTTCATGTATGTTTATAGTTGGATAATCAACAAAGGCCATCAACTGCTTGCCTAGTAAAATTGGAAACAGTAATGAACCTGTGCAAGATGCTATCCTTTGGGATGGTCTCTTTGCATCACATCAATACACCTATATCTTTTACCCCCAGCAATAGAGTAGTTATAGTCACATATTAAAGCTCCATTTGGTACAACTTTTCGAATAGAACTTCTTCAAATAGATCTGCTACTAGTGGAATTTGTACTAATAGAGCTTTTAACAAAAAAGTTCTGGTTGTTTAGTTGTTAATGAGGACTCCTTTTTTTTATCATTTTTTTCAGATTGTGAAATTACTTTAATAGGAAAGTTTGTAAAAGTTATGTTATGAACGAATTAAATGAGGTTGTGAAATAATATAAGGGTATTTTAGACAAATTACTCTTTTAGAAAAGCCCCGTAATCTCTACTCTCAAAGAGCCCAAATTTGAGCTCCCAATAGGGGCAAAATAGTTTTTTTAATCCCTAAGGTTATAGTTGGCACGCAAGATTAGATTGGACTAATTATTAGAATTAGATTGGATTAAGTTGGGCTTGATTAAGCTAGAATATATTGTATGGTCTTATGTTTGGTACGGTACCGGATTACACGATGTTGAATTATATTTAGAGAATATTAAATAGCATTTAAGTCAATCTTTAAATATAAAGATCAATTATTCATGAAATTTTATAATCATAATTAAAATAAATTTTAAAAAAATTAATAAGACAATTAAATATATTGTAAATAAGTTATTGAGTAGTCATAATATAATAATGAAATAAAAATACTCAAAACAATCTACATATTTAATTGGTTTGTATCAAATATTAAAAATATTATATGAAATTAGATAATTAATAGTATTATTAATTTTCATGATTATTTTTAATACTATATGAGTGGTTAGTAAATTTAGTACAATCAAATAATGCAATATATTATTAAATGATTACTTTTATTGATAAATTATTAAATATATGAGTAAAGAAAATTTAATCTCAAGAGTTAGTAGAAGTAAAAGTACCAATTAAATTAGATATAGATAATAAATGAAAATAAATTTTAAGTAAATGATAAATAAAAGATTAATTAATTAATTAAATGATGTAGATAAAAGTCTCGTGAACGGACAATTATTTTCTTTAAATCTTATCCCATCTAAACTCATGTCTAAATTAGAATTATTAATCCCGTGATTTTAGGATTAAATTTAAATTTAGTCCCCCCTTAATCTAATCCAACTCAGCTTGCCAAATGTGAGATAAATATTTAATCCCGAAATTGGTCCAATCCTATACTTAATCCTACTTTGAATCATTATGACCTTTTTCCATGGGATACAAACCGTTCGTACTTAAGGGAAAGCACATTTTGCCTTTCAACTTAGCACTGTGTATTGTCTTCAAATTTTTAACCTTGTGTTTCATCTTTTTTATTTTTCTTGGTGAGTTCTTAGACTCAGTTATATTTTAATCTTTTTACTATTGTGAATAATACTCGAGCTTTGCTTCCACAGGTTTCGTGGAAGAGGACAGTCCATATGCATCAGGTGGTCAAAAGGGTGCATACTATTTTGAATTCTCAAGGCCTTTGAGAACGATGGATCGCATCCAGCAGGTTGGATACTCATCTGTTGCATTCAACATTTTGAGCTACCTAGGATTTTGTGAGAAGAAACTTTAAGCCTAGCTTGTATACACATCCAAGACTTTAGAAGCATGTTTATAGCTTTCTGGTATAATCTTTTTGGCATTAAAGAATATAGATGGTGGATTTCAACAGTAACCAGTAAGACTACTAGTGTGCTCTTGATGTTGTTCAGAATTCATAGCAACTACCTCCTGCTTTTAACCTAAGAATGTGATTCAAAAATGCCGCACAACTTGAACATGGAATTTTTGCTATCTCAAAGGCACTTGTGGCTTTGTTTAATGTAAGTCATTTCCAGGATGGAAATAAGTGCTTACATTGCCAAGAAAATATTTCATGTGATCATTTTGCAGCATAATCTAAAAGTTTTAGTAAAGAAATTACCTTATCATGCTTATGTCTACATGATTTGGTTTCTGTTATTGGCAGGATGTGCAGTTTAAAATTGGTGAATCAAGCAAACTGTCTGTTGCATTCTGGTATCCAGTTGATGGGAATCCATGGCATGGATCTGGGCACTATACTATTGACTGCGATTGGGTACCGTTGGATATTTCCTCCGGCAGTTTACTGTTAACTAAGTCTGCCCCAGGTAGCTCAGGTGGTAGTACAGCTAGTGTCTTTGCTCTTCTACTCTCTGTAGTCTCATTGTGTGTTTCTGTTTTTGTGGGTTATCGTGTTTTCAAACCAAAGAGTGTCCCTTTTACACCTATGGAAAACCTTTAGGATGATGGTCAGTCATTTAGGGTTGTAAGGAGTGTACTATAATTTGTCTGTGCAGTACTTCACACTCCACAGGATTGTACTTCGGTTCCTTCCACTTTATTCCATTTTTTATTGAGATTCCATTGTCAACTTTATTGTCACTTTGTTTAGTGGGTTTTAGCACTTCTTGATGCTAACTGATGTAACATTCATTTGTCCTGAGACATCTGTTCCATGATTCCATCCTCTTGGTTTTGTGACGGATCAAGGAGCTACGAAGCAAGAGTGTGACCTGTTTCCGCTTTCAACCTGAACGTCGTAAGCTTGACAAAATGCTTTGTATTGTATTGTCATGCGTGTTGGTTCAAGATAATCAAAGATCGAGGAATTGATAACTCATGCTGTAGGGCCTGCTGTCTGCAAGCTCGAATCCAGGCCAATGAAAAAGGGCCAGGCCGATCCCTTATCTGTTTATTTCCTTGAGTAGTGCTTTTCACAACCCTTTGGATACCTCATAAATGTTCCACATTTTGTAATCGCAGTTCTATTGTTAGATAAAATTATTTAGGAGGATACGTATGAATTTACTAAATTGAAATATTTTCTTCACTGACAAATCATGACCCCTTCCATCTTTAAATGATTTAAATAATTTTTTCAAAATCAAAATAATTTTGGGGCAATAAAATAATAAATTATATAATGATAAGATTTTTCCTATAAAAAAATTATGCTTAATATTTGTTCAAACTCTATTGTGATCTTTTGTCTTGTCCTGTAATTTTATCAACATAAGAGCCGCATATATATTAAGTGAAGTTTCATAAGAGTTTTAAAGGGGTGCTAGGAGCTTCACTCTGTTTAGTAGAAAACTGAATAGAGGCAATCCGCTCAGCTTTGACTATAAAATATGGGGACAAAACAGCAGCTCCTTATAGTTAAGAGGGAGAAATAGTAATAACTCTATTTACTGACATTTATAGTATTTAATATTTGATCATTCATTGATCCTTAATCTAAAAGCTTAAAAGGAGTGTAAAAAATATTGTTATTTTAGGGTTTGCTGATCCACCTCTATACATATAATGGATAAGCATTTAAACCTACCGACTATTCATTAAATCCACATTAAAAAATAATTATTAAAAAACCCCTAAATCAAAATATAATTATAAACTCAAAATAGGTATTATCCTTTCAACCCATCACTATATGAAAATTAAGATATTTTATTAATATTTTACCGGCAATACAGGTTTGGTAGGCTGTTATGAGAAGAAAGAAATTCTTGATGTTATGTTGGGCACACGAGATTAAATTGGTTTAGGGTGGGTTATATATAGTACTTACGTGTATTAGGTATATAAAATTGGATTGGACTTTGTTAAACTAAATATAAGTGAAACCAAATAGTATTTAATTTAAATATCAACTATTCATAAATTCATAATATGAAAAATTAAAATTAAAAGAAAATTAGTAACAAAACTAAATATATATATTGAATTAAATATTGGATAATCATAAATCATAATTATAATAAACAAATATAAACTATGACTATTAATTAGTACTTGAATTTAAATATCAACTGTTCATAAATATGTAATGCGAAAAATTATATTAAATTTAAAGGAAAACTAATAACAAATATATATATATATATATAATATTATTTAATGGGTAGTCATATATCATAATTGTAACAAATAAATATAAATTATTTAAATTATGCATTATTAGACATATCGTTTCATATTAAATAAAATAAATCAAATTACTTAAATAATAAATTAACTATTTTCCAATAATTAGCTAAAAACAAAAAATAATATTGCTGTCATGATTAATTAGCTTTTAATTAATTTAATGAATTTGTTCAATATTCGAAACTTGCACCCAAAATACAACTGGAAGAAAAAGTACGAAGAAGAAGTGGAATAGGTTTTAAGATATTTTTATTTATTTTTTGTTTTTAAATCAAAGGGGAAACAGATGAACATGTTTTTTACTGTGCTTTTATTATATTTTTTTGAAAAATTAGAAGGATCACAAGGTTCTTATTAAAATCTTTCAAAATATTTATTTTTCTTTGTTCAAGTTCGAAATTATTTTTTTATTTATTTAAAGCATGATAATTATTTGTTATATAAACAATGGGTGTGTTTTGTATGCTATATTAACTTATTTTTAATAATAATTTATGAGGGATAAAATAATTACAAATTTTTTTAAAAACTTATTTCTTACAAACTGATATATCACTAATTCACTGGTTGAATAAAAATATAAAATGATTAAAATAAATTAAAAGAACAAGAGATATCAATTCAATTAATTAAGTCATATTATGTTAATTTATATAAAAAAAATTATATAAAAATTTATAATTATATTATTACTTATAATTTATATAACGATTACTTTATTAAAATAATAATATTTAGAGTAATTTTTAAAATATTAATAATAATATAGTTAATATTTAAGTTATAATATAATTATTAATTTTTATATTAATTTATTTTATATAAACTGATTTAATATTAATTTATTAATTTAATAATATTATTAAAAAATAAAAATAAAATATATAAACTAATAAATTTCTAATTCTAACCAATTAAATTAACAGTTATACGTTACCCTCAAAGTTAGTTAAAACTCCCGAACAGAGGCTGATTTCTTTTTTTCCTTCTAAAACCCTAGGTGCCTGTCCCTTAAACCTCCGAGTAACAAGCAAGCTCTTACAAATTATTTCAAAAGCTTCCGCTGTTTATAGCAATTAACTTACGAATAGAAAAATCGCCTACCCGAGGGATTTTACCATTCTAGCAGCAGGAACATTCTCCTCCCCGTTTTGGTTTGTCACATTCATTCTCGTTCCTCGGAAATTTAAAAGAAATAACAATTTTTTTTTTTTGGGTTAACAATAAATTGGTGACCTGCCGCGTCTGGAGGCTCTTAAACTGAGACTTGGTGCTGAGAATTTAGCGGACATTAATTAGTGAAAGAAATAGGAGCTTCAAATTGCTGGGGAGTTAATTTCTGCTCTGCATGGCTTCCGATGGAAGCAAGCGGTCCCAAGTTTCATCGGTTCCGCCTCGAAAACTCAACGTGCAGAAATTCGCGGAGGCTAGAGCTTCTGAGATGGAGGGTCTTCACTCAATTGTATCAAATCGTTTAGACAACAATTTTCGGTCTCGTAGAAACAAGAGAAAGAGAAGCTCCGCCTATGACAACCAAATCACCAGGAAGAGATCAAAGAGGCCGCGGAAATTAGGAGCAGTTGATAAAGCCAATGCATTGGATGTAGAGAAAGATCAGAAGAAGGTTCCACGTCGAATTCGTAGAAGTATAGAGCTTAAGAAGAATCCCGAAAGTGGGTTCTCTGTTTCTGGAGATGGTACAAAGCGTCTCAGAACTCATGTTTGGCATGCTAAGCGGTTTACTATGAAAAAGTTGTGGGGTTTTTATCTTCCTCTTGGTTTGCAGGGCAGGTATTATTATATTATTGCTGCAATTGCTAAATTCTGTGAAGAAAAATGAATTCCTTATTTGAATTCTAAGATTAATATGTGCTTACCTTTTACCATTTTATTTCTTGTTTATATGTGAAGAAGAATTTATGTGTTTGTTAGGCATCTCATAGTTATTGAATAATTTGTGTTTGTGGTTTACAGAAGAAGGGGCAGTAGGGCTTTGTTGAATTAATACGTGCTTACCTTTTACCATTTTATTTCTTGTTTATATTTGAGGAAGAATTTATGTGTTTGTTAGGCAAATCATAGTTGTTGAATAATTTGTGTTTGTGGTTTGCAGAGGAAGGGGCAGTAGGGCTTTGTTGAAGTGGG
This sequence comes from Aegle marmelos, assembly GCA_030449875.1. Lineage (NCBI taxonomy): Eukaryota > Viridiplantae > Streptophyta > Magnoliopsida > Sapindales > Rutaceae > Aegle > Aegle marmelos. The sequence goes on from JASUUL010000115.1 coordinate 4,405,333, forward strand.
TCAAAGAAGGAGTTGTTGTACATGATGCAAGCTATTACATTGCTGTTCAATTGGGGGGTCCAGAGGCAGGCATTTCCTTTTTCCCTTGTAAATTTTTTTATCTTAAAATTTTTCCCATTCTATGTGACATTGTTTGACATTGTTTGATTGAGGAATCTTTTCTTTGATTGATTGTAACAAGGAGCTTGTTATCTTACATTATTATGTAAAATACATAACTCTTCTACAATCGCTTGATGAAAATTCAACGGTTGTAAAAATAATAATATTTTATTATCTTATATTTCTAACCGTTGGATTTTCATCAAACAGTTGTAGAAGAGTTATGTACCTTACATTATTATGTAAGGTAACCAAAGCCTTGTAACAAATGATTACTTTAGGTTTCACTAGCCCTACTAGATTATTAGTCTAAACTTGTTTTCATGTCCTATGCTTTCCAGGATTCATTATTGTCTATCCTACAGATGGTACTGTTGCCTTCACCATCATCTGCATCCGGAGATAGTTTTCATTCTGTTCTATCTGGTGCTGTTTATGAAAGTGCTATCGTAAGTCAACCTGTGTCACCCTTTCTTATGAATCATAAGAATGGATGGATATATGATAATTTTTCTTATATATATTTGATTTTTTTTCAGCTTTATCATTTCGGAGTACCTCTTTCCCAGCCTATTGCTCCGGTGACCTATATGTGGAAACCTTCGGATAAGCAGGATAGAGAAGAGGATGGTAATTTAAATAGTTCTGTTGGAAGTAATGGGTCATGTGAAACTGAGTGTCATTCACATTATCGCCAACTTTGGTTATGGATTCATGCTTCAGCTTTTGGTGAGGGATTTGGTGCCCTAAAATTAGCCTGTCAGAAACAGGTAAAGCATGTGTAACTGGTTTTTGTTAGGACATCTATATAGCAAATTTTATTGATGATTCACTAGTTCTACTTTAGCAAGCTTGATCTCCCTACCTCGAATTTGTGGTCGTTTGGGAAGCCTTTCTGATATGATTTTGAGCCTCTCGTTGAAATAAAATATTTTCATTTAATATAACTGTAGATTAAATGAAAATTTCTTGTAATGTACTATCTACTCACGATAAATTTCATTGTATGTTTAATGTCTTAAAATCTAGATGAATGAGACCAGCACTTTGATTAATTGTTTTTCACTCGAGGGTCAACTTGCAAAACTGGAAGTTTTTGGATCAAAGGCATTTCATCTTCTTCAAAAGATATTGCAACCTGTTAATAGGTTAGTTTCTTTTATGTAAATTTGATCATTTTAATCTGAGTCTTTAAGATTGACTATGTGCTATTGATTGGCTCTGCAGTACTTCAAAGAATTCTCAGCAACTGAAGAAATGTTCAATGTTGGAGGCTCAATATGATTCCCAAACCAAAATGTGTTCTACCCTTGAGAATGAAGAACAAATTTCTTCCCGTGTGATTTTGCCTCTAACAGTAAACGATCCTCGTTTATTTCCTGATAAAAGGATTGATGTTCCAGAGTCAGCTTCTACATTGATGCTCAATGATGGACTGGATCATGAGACCAAAAAGCAGGTTGCATTACTAGGAATTTCAGAGAATAGAGAAGAGTTGCTCTCTTCATCATGGTCAAAAGCTGAAGGCAGTGGCATTGTCAATGACAAAAGTTTGTGGGATGCTAGCTCTGGAATAAGCCCCCCTATTAAAGAAAATGAACTTTGCATGGAAAAACATCAGATGCGTATGGATTACCTTTTCTTTGATGATCCAAAATCAGGAAAACAGAGGACTTCAAATGAGGTGAAGTGCTTGAGATCTTGTCCTGTTTTGCTCCTGAGAAATGAGGATAAAAGGGGCTCACTCATGGGGTAATAAATATTTTCTTTTTAATTCTTGTGTTAGTCCTCTCATGCTCTTGAGTATATCACATATCATCATTGAAAATAAATTTTCATATTTTCCATTCGTTGAAACTCACTTATTGCTTCTGTGCCTTCCATTTTACCCTTCAGTTAATCAAAAAATAAAATTTGTATCTCAGATGGTCTGTTATACTCCCAATATGTTGGGCTAGAGTCTTCTGGATATCCATTGTCTCCAAGGGGGTCCGTGCAATAGGTCTAAGGGAGAAACACTGGATTGCATGTAATGTAAGTATGTGCACCTTTAAATTGTAGTTTTGATTGATTGTGTACCAAAACATTGCGTGTAAATGTTCTCTCTTTTGCAGATTGGATCACCATATTTTCCTTTAGATTTTCCAGATTGTAATGCATACTCATCTTCTATGGGGATTGAAGCTGCTGCTGCTGATGAAAAAGCAGAATTGCGTCCTGCTAATATGAGACATTTCAGAATTCCCATTCCACCCCCATGGAATATTGTTGGTGTTTCCTTGAACAATGTAGCAACCGGAAAGCAATATACTGAAATTTCAAGTACAAAAAACATGGTTGATAATAATTCTTCATCACATACAGGATGTGGAAGGAGGGATATGGCATCATTGGTCTGTCAAGGTAATCCATTTGACAGAATTGTAGCAAGGACATCCAGTATGCTGACATACTTCATGAATGAGATCCATGGTGATCATTTGCTGTTATTTCCCCATGTTGCTAGTCAGAAGATTAGTTTTGTGGAGTTAATGAAAAAGCAAAGCAACCTTGATCATAGTCAAAATATGATTAAGCAAATTAATTATAAACAAAAATTATGTTTCCTTAGAGTTCTTCTCCATGCTTACAAGAAGGGTGTTTTTGAAGAGGGAGCTGTTGTATGTGCGCCTCAGCTTACTGACATATCGTTATGGGCTTCGAGGTACTTATTTTCTAACTTTATATATATAATTTCCATGGAATTTGAAAGCTATGCGAGCTTGATTTCTTTGAATTTAATGTGGTTAGTGATTTGATGATATGGGTAAGAGAGACTGCAGTTCCAGTGTTTGGAAGTAACTAACTCTGGGGGATTTGCTTATGCTTAGAGCATTATTGAAAGGGAAGATGAAAAAGACTTGAGGACTTTATTCTTTCTGTCCTAACACTCTTCCTCATATGAAACTAGTTATTTGTGCTGTAACTATTATCCTTGTTTATCCAGCGTGTCTCTTGTCTCTATTATGCAGTTCTGGAGTTAATGAGATTCAACTTGAAATGCCTCAATCTTCTGTGAGATCATACTTCCAAGGACTGTCTTCGGGTAATTGGGAACTCCAGATACCAGAGGATCCTGCAAGTAGGGCTTCTCATAGGTGGCCAATTGGTTTTGTCACAACTGGATTTGTTCGAGGAAGGTTAGTATACATCATTTTGCTTCATTTTGACTCCCCAAACTCTCTTTTAATCACATTTATTTTACTCTGCTCATAAAAACTTAGAATAATAGTTTATTTTATTCGTAGCAAGAAGCCCGTGGCACAGGCTTTCTGTGAGGCAGTTTTGCTAGCCCATCTTAGGGAGGAGCAATGGAATGAGATGCCAAAAGAGCAGCGGAGGAAAGAGATATATGTTCTTGTTCGAAACTTAAGATCCTCGGCTTACAGACTTGCTGTTGCCACCATTGTCCTGGAACAACAAGAAGATGACGTGAATTTCATGTGAAACTTGCCTCTTGTGTTTTGCATATAAATTATACATGAGTTAATTTTGCTGTGATTTATTTGTTGTAATGTATTGCGAGATTAGTTTACCAGTTTCTTCACCCAATGGTGTAGAGACAATTAGCGAGAAGAGTGTCTTCGATATTGATGGCTAATATCTTAGTTCGTTGGTGCAAGGCTTTGTAATGATAGAACGGAAAATCTTATTCTGCCTTTTCTTGATAATTTAAATTATTTGCATCTTTCCCTAGAGTCTGAACTTCATAGTAAGTTTGACACTGCATGGATGTTTGATTTATAATGCAATATGAAATCAAAATTTATTGTAAAACTTGAAGATCAATGTTATTTGAATGCTACAAATCATATATTAATGATGTATTCACTAAATTAGAATTGAAATGAATTAGAATCGAAGAAGATTGGGTTAGAATATAAATTAGGAATAAAAAAAATTATTGTTAAACTTGAAAATTAGTGTTATTTGAATACTACAAATCATATATTAATGATGTATTCACCAAACTATAATCGAAATAATAATGAGTTGGTGTGGAAATAAAAAATAAAAATAAAAATAAGTTGTTGGGATAAGAATCAAGAATGAAAATCAAAATAAGGTATTTATTTAAATTATAGGAATTAGAATTATAATAAGTTAAATTGCAATAAACGTATTTATTTTGTTTTAGAATAAGAATTAAAATGAGTTAGATTGTAATGAATTAGTAAATAGTACTAAATTAACTATTATTGTAATTATTATTTATATGTTAATTATAGTGATTAATTTTATTTTTATTTTTATTTTTATTATTATTTCAATTTTAATTCCTGATTCTATTTCGTGAAGTAAATTTCATTAATAATTTTGATTTCGGATTCTGATTTCTTAATTTAAGAAGTACCATAATAGTAGTTATTTTCAAAACTTTGTCTTTTTTTTTTTTTGGATTGGGTGGAAAATATTTTGATTATAAATATAATTTCCCTTTCCTTTCATAAATATAGATCGAAAATCAAGACCGACTTAAATTTCTAATATAATTTTCCTTCTCCTTTTGTTTATGTAGATTGAAAATCAAGACGGCCTTAAAAATCCCTTTTTATCCACGTGGTTGTTTTCGTTCCGATTATTATCATTGTTATGCTTCAAAGGGCAAAACCATGACTGCGGATAGCCCTGGGTGTAGTTGTCCAATATGAATATGAATATCTAAAGATAAATATGAATATTTAATTTTTATTATAAATTATTATACATTTTATAACATTAAAAATTAATTAATGTGTTTTACATTAAAAATTACTTAGTTTTTATTTATTTAATTTCCTAAATGATTCATATTAAAATGATTCTTAAAATTATTTTTAATATAGGAACAGAATGACAAAACAAAATTATATTTATTTTTGGTTTAAATTTCATTAAAGAAATATTTAAATTATTTTAAATAGAGGAATTGATTGACTATATACACCATTCTCTCAATCAAGTCAATGAAATATTTTAACTATATATATATATATATATATATATATATATGTATGCGCTAATGATTATTTAAAATGTTGGGACGAAGGAACACATTTTAATTTATTTAAGTATGTAATTAAATTTATTATCTTTATTTAAAGATAAAAGTTCAAACAAAAATAAAAATCTTTTTTCAAATAAAAAAAAGGATTTTATGGAGTCACAAGTTAACACTTTGTTATTATCGGTAAATTAATACAATTTTATTACACAATCAAATAATTGATAATATGTTAAATAAATGTTATGTTACAAAAAAAATTAATTGCATAGAATATAAAATTAAATTCATTTTGATATTTTATACATTCTATCTATTTGTGGTAGTAAAATTTCTTATATTAAAAATAAGAGGGATGAGATTTGAACTCTACTTAGTAAGTGAAAATTAATTATTATTAAATTAAAATAAAAAAAATTATATTTACAGTTATCATCAGTTATGGTTAATAAACGATATACATACTTTAAAATATATATATATTAAAATTAATTAATTGATAGTAAAATATATTAATTTAAAATATATACTAATAATAATGAGTGAAACAATAAGTCATTTAATTAGAAACCTAATTAAATAGTATTTTAAAAAGTTTAAAAGACGAAAAATGGGCGACACAGTAGCGGGACCCCCAGCGTAGTTGACGGCAGTAGGCAATTTGCCATCTATACACAGATACAAGCCAAAAATACAAAAATGAAAGAACTGTGAAAACTTGCAACCATAAATTTTTCCGCGAGAAAAGCAAGGGGATCCAATTATCCAAAGCTTAAGGGTTCAGTAAAAACTGTAAACGTAAGTTTATTGTCGCGAAGAGAAAGATTCACTTCGACGAAGGAACCATAGGTACTTAAAAGTTTCTGTTTCCCCGCAATTTTCCCGCAATTTTCATTCTACTTTCCATTTTTAGGGTTCATTTAAATTGTCGTCTATCACCGGCATTTGATTTGAACATTGCTTTAAAGGTTTATATTTACATTTGACAAAGATTCTGCCTTTTGAACAATAATCAAACAAAAAGAAAAAGAAGTTTTGTTTGTGGGTTTTAATTTTAAGTATTTTGTAGCAGTTAAATTGAAGCTTGCATTGTATGGCGAAGATTAAGCCTCAAGCTCTGTTACTACAAAGTAAGAGGAAGAAAGGGCCTAATCGAATAAGTGTTACTAGTATCGTTTTGCTCACTTTGATCGTTGTCCTGGCTTTGTGTTTTCTGTTCTCTTCCTATAAACACTGGTCCCAAAGGTTTGCGATCTTTTTGCAATATGAAAATCTCTTATTTCATATTATTTAATTCTTCTTGCAGAAATAAGAAATGTTTAACCTTATTGTGTTAAGTGGTAAATTCTTGTTGTCTTCTGTTTAGGTCAAGCTTTCAAGCAGAAAATCATGAATTAGCTGCTGAGGTACAGTCTTATGGAATGTTTCGTCTAAGTTTTGTTCCCATGATAATGCAAGATGTATTTTGTTGTTTCTATTTGTCTGTGACCCACATTTAAGATTTTAGTTTCAACTTCTCTTATCAGTGTTTCTTTGTGTTTGTAGGATGATAATTCTTTCATGGATTCAAAGAAATCTGATCTCCCTGGATATGCAGTACGTTTCTTCACATGCTTGGCTGCAGCATCTTAGTTATCCTGATTAACTATTTCTTTTCGAGATTGATTACTGATATATGTTTATCTTCATGTGCTTATACATGTGATATGATTACTCACTATGAAACAAGGTGAATTTAAATTTTCTATCATTTGCAAGAACTATATAAAAGAATGTATAACATTTTCTTTTTTAAATGTACTTCAGATTTCACTGAAACTGTATTTTAATTTTAACTATTGACTTTTGTGGAGACTTGGATAGTTCTAGTCTATTGCAGGCATCTATGCTGTATTGAAGAAATATTAATCAATTCAGATTTCTTTTATGATGTCGTTTTACTTTTTCCTTTCTTATATTTAGATAATAGACACCCATAAAGGGTCTATAACTGTGGAACTCTTCAAGGATAGCTCACCTGATGTAGTTGATGAATTTATTGACCTATGGTAAGTATTGAAACTATTATTTTATCTCATTTTTAAGTTGTAACATTATTGTTATGTATTTTGTTATTTTCTGATGCAGAATATTTCTTATAATGTAAGTGAAATGTTAGTGTTTTCCTATGTTATTGTCAAGCATATTAACCAATAGGCCTCTGAGGACATGCATGGTCTGTCAGTTAAACAAATATACTCAACAAAAGAAATTGTGTTGAAGTAGCAAATTAGAATCACTTAATAAAGCACCTGAATTATTTATAGTAATCAGCATTTTAGGTTTTTTACTGATGATTTATCATATAGGTTAATTAATGAGCAAATAAAGAAAATTTTAAGCAAAATCATAAATTTTAATCCTAAATTTTAACATTTAGGATTAAAATTTATGTCACCAGTTCAATACTTGCTGTTGTTAAGTTAATGAATCATGAACTCAAAATCTTTTAACTGAGTGGATAGATTGCCAACTTTTGGCTTGCTCAAGCTCACTGCATTCTGAAAATTTTATGCTATCCAATGCTAATCTGTGCTCAGCATAATACATTTCCGCCACAATTGTCCTTGATGAAATATGAATTATTTGCAGTCAAAGGGGGCGCTTAAAGGGAATGCTTTTTCGTCATATTATAAAGCACTATGTCATTCAAGCAGGGGATATCGATAAGCTGGGCAGTATTGAAGATTGGACCACAAGAGGAAAACATTATAGTCAAGTTGATACAAGGTTGCTAATTTGAATTGCTCTAGGTTTCTCACGTTTTCTTTCTTATCCTCTTGTCCATTGGTTTACCATATGTCAATAATGTTGTGGCACTTGGCTTGTTGATAGTTTGTGATCACTGATTTGTGAGTTTTTTGATGTTTGATTAGTATGAAGCATGAAGCATTCATGCTTGGAACTTCTAAAGCAAAACATGACAACCAAGGATTTGACCTTTACATCACAACTGCACCAATGCCAGATCTAAATGAGAAGCTTATTGTTTTTGGAAGGGTAATCAAGGGAGAGGATGTTGTTCAGGTAATAAATCTTTTGTTCATTTGTGTTTATTGATTCACAATCTAGTGGTTAAGTCACCCATCTTTATTTACCATTCTTTTCTAGAAAATTTGGTAGGACCACATGGTTTATTTACCTGGGAAATGGATACGCATGCATAGCATTTAAAATACACACCTTTTGCTCTACTACAATTTAGTTATTTACTATATTTCTTTTTAAAAAAAAAAAAAGGCTTATACATATTAGCTTGTATATTGTCATGCAATGTGGTAATCATGGCCATACTGTTTTGAATTTGTATTTACCAGACCTTCAGTACAAGAAGTTGCACCCGTAGTAGATGTTAATTTAATTACCATGAACTCTGCTGTCCAGGAAATCGAAGAGATGGATACAGATGAACATTATCAACCTAAATCTGGCATAGGAATAACCAATGTGACTCTGAAACCAAAAATATAGAGGTGACAGACTTGGTGAAAAGATTTTCTATATTTCTTGATTCTTTCACTCCACATGATTGTTTTTGTATACCAGACAAACATGTGAAAGGGACTAAAGAGTACATTTTGAACATATTATGTGGGTATTGGGCATCGTCTTGTAGCAGCAATTTACTCAATGGTCCAAGCTCATGTGGAATTTATCTGATACCATATGGTTACTAGTTCATCATTTTTGTTTCAAATTTCTGCTTTAAGGGCTTTTTATAATCTAACTATATGTTGTATAGTTGATGTAATTTTCATGTGGAGTACAAGATAAAAGAAGGAATCTGTATTTTGATGACTGATTTACCAGTCATTAAGTTGTTATGGTAATCAGCGATGACCTATCTTTGTTTGAATGCATGCGCACATTTAGTTTTCTCAACTTGAGTGACTTGGGAGACTTTGCTTCTCCACTGCCAGTTTTGTATTTGATCTCAGTTTTCTCAAATTCCCAATATAAGGTTTTAACTTATCAATGTCACGCCTTCAACAGAGTTTATTAAACTTCTAGTTGAACAACGCACAGCAGCCATTTAGATTATTCTGTTGCTCGATATGTATTATATGATTTTGATTTCTCTTATTATGTAGATTGTTTTATAAGATTGTTTGTTACTATCATATAGTGCAATGTTCCCAATATTTGTTTATGTATAAATTTTAATTTACCCTCCTTACTTGGAATGATAATATTTAATTTATCTTTTAAAATTATGAAAATATCAATTTATCCTTATTTATTGTTAAAAAGATATAAAAATTTCATCAACACGTCATGTATTTGCCCACATTTTTTTAACAAGAACGCGGTACGTTTAGGTTTTCATTTAAGTTTAATAGCGCACCAGGGTAGGGTAATAGAAAGTAATAAAGGGTGAAAGTCTTGATGCAACTTCCGCTAGCACATAACCTTAATTTGCATTTGTGTATGTCATGGTCGGTTTCCAATTGCTGGTTGCAATTAGACGATGAAAATTGTTGATTACACATCAAATAACAGTAGATCAAACTTTAGGGATTTGGCTCACACTCCAGCTCCAAATTCAGGGAGGTTAAACCTTAACGAGCAAGTCCTCAAAGCTCATCGGTTATTGCAATATCATCATCCTCTAACCTCTATCGCTCATCTGAGGCCAATATTCTAGCAGCTATATAACTCTTTACCAACAAACAGCAGAGCTCGCGGGAGAGGAGAGCATTTGAATTTCTTCTATGATTTCCACTATTCGGTTGGCAATATTGGATGGGAAGTCAAATTCTTATGGAAATGTAGTTTCTATCAGCTGACGAATTCGGTTTCCTCTCGCAAGAGTGAGGAAATCTATACCGTACGCAACATCATGAATTTTAACCTAATTATTTTTTTATTCCCAATTTTACCCTTTGAGAGGTTTTGATTTAATTTTGAAGTATGGTAGCTGTGAAATGGTAGAATAATTTGTAAATTAGGGTTATTTGTCAAAGGGTAGAATTGAGAATAAAAAATATGATTAAAGGTGAAATTGAGAACTTAAGTCTTTTTAGCCGTTCCTTTCCCAAAAAAAAAAAAAAAAAGCCTTTTAGTCGTGGGGAACTCAGATTTCCTCACTACCGCGAGAGGAAGCCGAATTCATCAACTCTGAGACAAAGCTGCTTCCATTTTCATTTAGAGCCAAATCCAGCAGACGAGACCTCAGATGGTAAAACAGGAAAGACTCTCGAGACTTCAAAGAGCGGGTGCAGGTTTCTTAGCGTTATTAAAGATCAACGCACGCAGCTCTCTCATACATATCCTTTCGTAAATAAGCACGTACAATGAGATCTGCTAACCTCATTTCATAACTGGAAGTCCCAAACGCGATTGACCGCATCGGATTAGTAGTACAATACAAATTACAAATTAGAAAACGGCAAGCTTCGCGATGACCAGGTTTCAATAACGAGTGGGCATTCGTTTTCTGTTTTTACGAATCGAATCGAAATTACTCGCATTTGATTCGGTTCAATAGAAAAAAAACAAATGGTTTACACATTTATGAAGACAATGGTTTTTGTTCTAAAACCGAATATAATGCACAGATCGGTTCGTGCAATTTAATTTTCAAATAAAAAAAATCCTAATCGGCCAAAATTGAAAAGAAAAAGAAAAAGATCATAACCCTAAATCCCTAATTTTCTTAGGTCTGATTTCTTACGCTCACTCTCACTGTCCGTCTCCAGTCACCGTTTCACTCTCCGGTCTCACCGTCTCACTCTCTCAGTCTCCCTGCCGTCGCTCCCGCAGCATCCACCGCCGGCGATCGTGATTCAATTTTTATGATTGGCTCGCGGCAGGCGGCAGATCATGATTGTGATTCAGCCACCTCGCATCCAGCCGTTGCCGTCGCAGGCTCGTTCAGCCGTTGCACCGGAGACTGTGAGTTGTGATTGATACTTTAATTTAATAGATTAGAATTTAAATTTTGCGACAGAAATTTTCCTTTTTGGTTGTTGCTAATGAAATTGGATGCGGATAAATTAATGCACTGGTTGGAATATCGGGTGTTTTAATCAAGTCTAAGCTTATAGAATTAAGAAAGAATTTCTAAAATTTTAAAAATGTTTCTTCTAGGCATTATTTATAAAATACATAAAAATTTTAAATTATTTTTTATTATATAATTTATATATTTACATAATTTTAAATTATTATAATTTTTTAAAAAAATTATTTTTTAATTAAATTAAAAACAAAAATTTAAATTATGAATTATGTGATAAAAAAATTATTAAAAAATATATTTTAAAAATGTTTAATTGATTTTCGTATAGAATAAAGCGGTTTGATGAGAAATTCTGCGGGGCGTCAAAAGGCGTAGTCGTACCAAACCCTAAACGCAGCCATTTTAGGCCCGTTTTACAAGCCCTGCTCTCTTCTCTCCATCTCTCTTCGCAAGCTCTCCAAAGTTACTTTTCTTCTCGGATTAAGAGTCTGGAAACTCGGATGCTCTCCTTATTCGACTCCTTCGAATCTTTTAGGTAAAAGAAACTTTTACTTACTTTGCGTCTTAGGTTTTTGTTGGCCTTTTAGCACATTGAATGCTGCAAATGATTGTTTTATTATTATTATATGTCTTCGTATGGCCGCGATTTCATTTCTGTTATCAGGCTTAGTTAATTATTATTAAGTTGTTCTCTCAAAAATGCAACAGCTATGTTAATCCCTAGGCTTTTAAGAGTTGGAGCGTTTATGGTTAAAGAGCTCTCAAGAGGTGTGTGTATGCTTCCCTTCTCTAACTTTGATTTTTTTTTTTTAATTATCACAGTTTTTGCTATTTCTTCTCGTATTTATTTTTTAAAAAATAATTTATTTAGTTAAACTATAAAAATAACTTCTTTTAAAAATTTTTTTTTTTTTGGGGGGGCTTTCTTCAAAACTGGAAGCAAGTGAACAACAGATTTCTAGTTAATCTGTTTCATTCTTAATTTTCCCCTTCTTGGCAGGTGCATGTACATCTATATCTCGAACAGGATGTACACGTCAACATTGGCGACCCTTGGTTAGTAATCTTTATTTTCAGCATCCTATCCAGTTTGTGGTTGTTGTGCATTTTCTGTTCACATCATTGATTAAAAGTGGCTAATGTGGTTATTGACGGCATCATCCATGCCTTTTATAGTTCGTGTAAAAATAATTGAATTTTAAACTAAGGAAACTAATTGGAATTACCGGTAGATGGTTTGGTAATTTCTGCAACATGAATTGTTCAGATACTGAATATGAAAAAATAGAATAAGAATAAGGAAAAGAATGCAATGTACTGTTATATTCAACATGAAACAGTAATATATTTTTGGCTTCCGAGTATTCCTGTTTTGTTGGTTCCTTAAAAAAGAGTCACTGAAATAACATGTTCCAATTTTCATAATGGCCTAGTGGAAGATGGATAAATTGAATAATCAATTCCAAGTATCAATCAACTTACACAGCTTTTGACAAAGAAAGAAGAAGTTCTCACCCAAAGTTCTCCACTCATCCTTTCTCTTGCTATTTAACCAAAGTGGAAATCAATCTTCTCAAAGGAACTAATGCATTGGTTGCACCAGTGATTCATCTACTAAATCATTTCAAGCCATAACTAAATCTTAAATTCTGTGGCTGACATACTGTTTATTCTGCAGTTATTCTAATCCATATGAGCAGGCCAGGTTGTACATTTTGGACCCAGTGGCTTAGAAGCCAAATTCTTTAACTGTATTTGATTCTCATTTCTTTATTGTAAACAGATTGAATTCCAGTCAGACCCCAGGTTTTTCCAGGGGTCCATATTTCAGAAGCATCTGCAGTTTTCTACCACAGCTGAAAATGATGCTTCTCCTGGAAGCAGCAAACAGAAAGACATGTAAGCTGTTTGATTTGAAGTTGAGATGCCCTCTTAACTCGTACGTACTCAAAATGGAAGTAAAATAAGATATAAGACAGTTGCAAGGACAACTTTCCTTTTCACTTTATTTTCCCTTTTGGTGTCTTTGTTAATGAATATATGGTTTTGTCTGTCAATAATGTGAATGATCTGGATCTACAATCCTGTCAATGCTATGCATTACATGAACTAGAACATATAATGAATGTGTTCTGTGTTAAAGACTTGACGCTCCTCGCACATACTTTCCCCTAGTTTTATTCTGAACTTAGGTAATTTAGTGTTTATTCTTACTTGAGAGCTTATTATGCAGGATAAATGTGACGTTTGTTGATAAGGATGGAGAAGAAAAGAACATTAAGGTCCCAGTTGGAATGTCCATGTTAGAAGCGGCTCACGAAAATGATATAGAACTCGAAGGCAAGGATTCTGATGCTTTTCATGCTCTTTGTTTTATGCTGTTTCTTTTCTTCTTTAATTAATATTCTGTATCTCCTGGTATTTCAATTTCAGTCTGTTTTCATAAATGTTAATGCTAGAAAGTATGCGGAAAAAAACAGTTTGTCTAATTTCTCAAGTTCGTTATGTACACCTTATCTAGTTATTTATTTATTTATGTTTTGTGTTTTTCTTCATGTTGTTTGGAACTTAAGAACCAATTTTCAGGAGGCACAATATGAATGAATTATATTTCATGCTATTTAGTTTGTATTTCTACATCATGGTTTAAAAGCTTAATGATCTGCTTTTGTTTCACATCAGGTGCATGTGAAGGCTCACTTGCCTGCTCAACATGTCATGTGATTGTGATGGTACAGTTGTGGTCTTATATGTGTTGACCAAGTGTTCTTTTGAATATTTTCAAGAATATTTTCTTATGAGTAGTTAATTATCTAATCTTTCTTAGGACACAGAGTACTACAATAAATTAGAGGACCCAACTGATGAAGAAAATGACATGTTGGATCTTGCTTTTGGGCTTACAGAGACGTAAGGTCTTTCGATACTATCCTGCAATAATAACTTTTTTGACATTCAAGTTAGATTGAATTTTATGGTTATAATTTTTCAGATCTCGTCTGGGATGTCAAATAATAGCAAGGCCCGAACTTGATAGAATTCGCTTGGCCCTTCCTGCTGCCACCCGAAACTTTGCTGTAGATGGTTACATACCGAAACCACACTAGACGTGATAAAACACCAACAGGAAGTAGTTGGCGAGTGTAGAGGATGTTGTCGTCCATTTTTGTAGCTCCCATACGTTTTTTATCATGAGATATCTTATCCCTAATCATTGTTTTTGTATTATATTAGGTGCTTAATAAGCTGTATGTGATATTACCGTTATAGATCAAATGATTCCAGAAGACAGTTTTTAGCATTTTAAACAACCAAATTCTTTGTTATATCAGAGTACAACATTGTATCTTTAAACTTTCATAGTTAAGCTTCCATTTTTGCAGTTACTAGATATATGGTGAGATTTAAAATAAATGGCCTCCATTGGAGCCAACGAATATTTGTGTTTGATTCTTTGGTAGTTTGCTCCGAAAATCATATGTGAGATGGGCTTGATGGCTTTGACCGTATATCCCACTCAATGAATTTGCAAGGCTGTGGGCTTGCCTAGTGATGCGCATATATTCCACTTATGATTATCGTACCAAGCTTTTGAAACAATTGTTCAAAATCAATGCACACACGTAATTGTAGTAATCAATATCCGGAGTCTGGATGCCAGTTACTTGACAGGTCATTGACATTTTGCATTTCTGGTGGAACCGGATTGAATGGCTTCATGACTACAATAAATTATCAATCATTACTGCCTGGTGAACCAAATTTCCTTTAGTTTGACTTGAAACTTGCTGAAAGATCAGTCTTTTATCTTAATTTCAGTTTTCTTACCATTGGATTCTCGTTCAGTTGTTAGAGCTTGAGAGCCTGAAGCCGCTACTCTAAAATGGGTTTGATTTTGTAACTCAAGTTTCATTATTATGGCTGATTTTCAATTGCTTATGTAAATGGCAAGTTGAGATTTGTTAAACAGTAACTACAAATGGAGTAGAATTAACAAACATCACATGCCATTTACTTGCTTATGAAGTATCTACCGAAGAGCCAAAATTACTAAGCTCGTACCTATGTTTTGCTTCAGGTTTTGTGGTGTTGTTACTGAAAGGTGGTTATTTTTGTGTGTAATGCCTAAATTGATTTTGTAGTTTTGATTTCTTTTTAAGAACTTAATTTCAGATGATCAATTTAAAAAAATACTTAAAAATTACTCAATCAAACCATATGAATTACTTTGATTGTGTTAATATGTAAAAGTAGTTAATGAAAATAGGATAATTGATGAATGTGTGATGAATTCAAGAAATATTTGTAAAGACTACATGTATCTACTAAATTTACATAGGCGGTAGAATCCCTAAAACTAGAGTTAATGCTTGAAAGAAGAGTGAAGATTAATTGTCCAAATCCTTTTGATTTTATTTTTCTCAACTCGATGGAATTGATCAAAGGTGCATGTGGGCATTCTCTTATGCATAAACAATGTTATGTCATAGAACTGACAAGTACTTCATATTTAGTTTATGTTACTTTTTAAATTTTTTTTTTTTTTTTGTGATTTCTGTACTTAACATGGTCCCAGTCTCTGGCTTTTTTAATTTTTTTCCCCAATTGTTTAGTTTAAAGACAGCTTAGTTTTCTCTTTATCCATGTGATTTGGGTTCGAACTCTAGATACTTGGATTTTTCTATCATATAGATAGCATTACATAAATTTTTATTATCAATGGAAATAAAACATTATTATTAGCACTAAGCGTAACAATGAAAAGTACAAAATGTTGTAGCATGGGAGAATAGAACTCGTTGCAATCCCATTAATTACCTACACCAAACAATTGATTCTCACAATTACAAACATTAGACGTTCTCATCATACAAATACATCAGTTTAATCTCCGCTGCGAGAAAATCTAAGAAAAAGCAGCCGCAAGCAAAACCGTCAAAAAGATCTGCTCAGTTATCGGAAGGGGCAGCAAAGGATTCGGGAAATTGCCTTACACGTGTCAATACAAGGACCCACCATTGGGTATAAATACTGGATCTTCCTTAATGGAACTGTCAGAAAGCATCTTGCCTCTGGATACTCGGCATATCTCATCAGGTCCCACTCTCCACTTGACTCGTCCAACGGCTCACGTCCTCTCCCGTTTCTCCCTATATTAATTTCAGCTGGTGAGCCTCTTTGGATTCTTTCACAAAAAGAGAAAAAAAAAAAAAAAGCAGCAAATTAATTAAGCATTTTATTTCATCTTCAATCACCATACATAGTATAATCAATCATGAACAACATGTTAGATTCATCGTCTCCTCTCGAAGCGCTTACATTCAATTACGCAACCTTTGGCGTTTTCACCATCGTCAATAATCCATGGACGTGGGTCGCCTTTATAACCGCCGCTATCAGCATTTGGAGGATCAGAGCCACCTCGTTCTCCGACAAGCCGGACCACCAACAAGCTCGTATTCATCGAAACACAAGGGAGTCCCAGGCTCATCCATCAGCTAACACATCCTCCGTTGAGTGCCGCATTCCAGCGCCGGCTGCAGCCCTTACGTCAGTTAACGATGTTAAGGACGTTGACGGGGTGGCAGAGGGGTCGAAGTATACATTGTGTTATTACGAAGAAGAACAGACGGAGAGTGACGGAGAGGAAGAGGTGACATCGGTGGTTAAACAATGGAGGAATGACGGTGGCGGCGGCGGCGTTAGTAGTTGCGGAGAGTGGTGGAAGTGGGAGAAAGTGAGAATGACAGCGAGAATAGGGGATGTGGGGTGGTACCGTTGGCAGGATTTGGCTGTAGTTAACGGCAACGTTGTTAGGTTATGGGACGAGTACAGGAGAATATCGGAAAAGAGTTGCTGCTACCGCTCCTGCAGTGCTGTTGGTCGATGGTAAATTAACTAAAAATTAATCAGAGGAGGCAGGATTATTAATTAATGCATGCGCAAGGATTAATTAAGGTTTAATGTCGTTAATTGTATATATATTGTTGGGTAGAACAACCATTTGGATCTCGGAATCGGGAATATTGTAATTTGCAAATACGCAACGTACTGAGCACTGCTGCTCAGTACGCTCTCTTTTTTCCCGCTGCGACTCTCATCATCTGTGCCGCCAAACAGTGGTCTGTTCTCTCTAGCTAAGCTATTGTTAGTTAAGGGGCATTCCGAATAATGATGTATCAATTATTGAATACTGAAATATTGTGCGTATTTTGCGTTAAATTAATGAATAATTAAGTGGCCATGGCTGACCTTCTTTATATATATTTGAAGAATAAAATAAAGTGATTAGTATTTTTTAAAATTAAAAAATAGTAAGTAATTTTTAGGTGACCAGAAGGTAATTTATGAACATATCATCTCAATCAGGAGGCGATTCATGAGTAGGCTACTTCGACTAAGAGGTGATCTATGAGTAAACCACCTCAACCAGATAGTAATTCTTAAGATCATGCGCGGATAATCTCGATCAGGCGATAATTCATGAGATCACGAGTAGATGAGTTCAAACATATTAAAATCATGAGTTATAACTGAAACTTAATAATTATTATGTAATAGACATATTAATTTATGATCATAATAGCACATTTAATCTAATAACTGCCATGCATTGAAGTTGATATAATAATTTTAGGTGCTTATAAATTCCTAAAAATCTAAAGTAATAGGAAGGTTGAACTTTCTTTCTCAATTTTGATTTTTATGTTCTATTTACTTAAGATTTTTTATTCATAAAAACTGGGAATTACATATTTGATCCTTCCTCTAAACTCAATCACTGACTTGAGCGACAGAGGGTTCTCGTTAGAAATCCTGACACCCTTAACATTGTTTTATATGATTATAGGCAAAGTGTTTTAAACATTCAAGTTAATAAGAGATCTAAGTTGTAATAATCAGCTCGACTAGATTTGAGCATCAACAATATATTTATAAGCAAAATATTCATTTGTAGAAATATATACGATGAATTAATAACTTTTTGAGTTATTGGTGCTTAAGCTTTATATTCCCCACATAAAAATAAAATAAAGCTTCATAGTCTTTTAAAAATGCCATTATGCCACCCACACATTCAACGGCTAGCTATAATGAAACTCTATTCGAACTTCTAAGAGAAGTAAATGAGCTAAAACACTACATTAAAAAAAAAAATCCATTATTATGGGGAGCAGTTTTAGCATATATTGCTCGCATGAGGTTTGGGAAACTAACGCAATCCATAGGCTACATAGTAAATCAACAAGTACCTCCTTATTAATTACTTGTTCTTGAGAATTGGCACAGACCAATTTAACTTGTTCATTGCTCAATAAAAACTTTTATTACTTTATATAGATACTAGGTCTCAATCTTAGATTTTATGCTTTTTTTTTCTCTTTTATTCTTCTTTGAGGACAATTTGGAGAGATAATTGTTAATATAGCACGCACACACACACGCACATATTGCATTGTTTTCTCAAACCTAAAGAAAGTATGCGAAAATTCCTCTTGTTCTGTGCCTCACAGATTAAGCCAAATTAAAGCCAAATGCCAAGATGCAAAATCTTGGATATAAAATAATGTTATTGCTAAGAGTATCCACAAGATATTTTTTGTGGCCAATAAGGAGGCGGTTTTTGTTTGGCTGTGGGGTTGGGAGATAATATAATTTGTTCATTTGTTGTGAGATGTGTGTATCTAGATCTCATCTTCATAAATAATTTGATAGGGAAATTATCATTTTTTTACTATAATTAATATGTATAATTTATTTTTTATTACTATTATAATAATTAATATCACTTATAACAATATAAGTTTATAATATTACTCCTATTTTAAATATATTTTTCTTTATATTTCTTATGAAATATAAATTAAATAAATTGTATGAAATAAATTAAATAAAAAATTTAAGTATTAAAAACAAAAAATATATATTTTGATGTGAAAATAATAAATAATATAATTTTTTCTTTTATTTTTTTATGTTATAAATATTTTATAATAATTTTTTATTTATTATTCAAGTTTTCTTATAATAATTTTCTTATATATTTATTATGTAAAATATTTATTATATTAATAAGTATATTGTTATAATAAGTTACGAAAATAAGCGTCTGCTCTTAATATACATTCTTTTCTCCCCCCCTCCCCTTTTTTTCTCTTTAAGATTTTTTAAATAAAGATTTCTATTTCTCACATTAAAAGATTAGTATATAATATTTATTACTTTACATTAAATGTTTTCTTATAATAATTTTTTTATATTAAAAAATTAAAAAAGTATATCGTCTCACAAGTGAAACTGTGAGTTCTATAAAGACTCATAACTCACAGAAAAGAGTGTACCTTACATCTAATGTAAGGTAGTAATTCTCTCCAAATAAAGATAATATATATATATATATATTATCTATTGTGTCAGGACCTACAATAGTAAAATGGTTATGCAGTATTGTGGTTCATGCATAGTAGGCCTTATCTTTTTAATTTCTATGAAAAAATAAGAACTTGTATTAAAATCCAAAAGGAAGGCCAACAATGCAACACTTGATGGGAAGTAAATAAAGGTCAAATTAGGCTCAATACAATGGTTAGAACAATGTCTAAATGTGCATTTGGAATTAAGATTGGACAACTATAGTTAAAAGTAACAACAATAAAATGTTTAATAAATAGTAAATGTTGTATCTTGAAAGTTATGTTGATATGATTTTTTACTTATATAATAGAGAATTTATTATATCTTTAATAATTTTCTCCAAATTATTACTTAAATTTTATATTTATTACATATTTTTAATTTTTCTTTTATAATTAAAATTTTTTTATAACAACTATAGTTTAAAAAATATAGCACCTTAATCTAAATAGACTTTAAGATTGGACCTGACAACATAATATAAAAACACTTAATATGAACTTTTTAAGATAAAAAAAATGACTTCACACATTAAGGAACTTTTTGTTTTTTGATTTAATGACTTAATTGAGTTAATTCTGATTGTTAAGTCATTAAGTTTGTTTATTTTTTCAATCTAATAAAATTTTTTATCCATTAAATTATTAAGTTATTAAGTTAATTTTTTTAAAACTTTTTGCTTAAACTAAAAAGTTTGAATGATATCATTAAAATATATTTCTCAAAATATCTCTATCTAATTAATTAATTTTCACTCTTACCTAAATAAAATTTAATAGTTATCATTATTACCCATCTTTATATTACTCTGATAATATATAGTGATAGACTATTATTATTTTTATCTCTTTATTTTCTTTAAATTAATATTTATTTATCTTTTATAAATTTTTATGATGTTTTTATATAAAAAATCATAAATTATAATAAAATTGATTAACAATATAAAATATAGAATACTAAATCATTGTATTCAATTAAATATGATTTATGTTGTAATAATAATATATATTATCTTATTTATATTCTTTGAAATATTTGTTATTTGTTTAACATTTATAATTTATAATGGCATAAATATAAAAAAAATATTAGTTTATAGATTTTTAAGTTAAAAATAGACAGCTTAATATTTATTTTTAGTAATTTGGATTAAAAAATATTATCCAAATTTAACATTCAACTCTATTTATAATTTAACTAATTCAGGTCTATTAAGGTTTCAGATTAAAAACAAGCATCACCTAATGCTCATGGGATACCAGAGGAATTTTACAAATTTATCTATCTTGCCAGCTCCCGTATTGTAGGTGTAACCCAGATTCTAACCAGAAAAGGAACCATACTTTTCTTTATTTACAAAAAATATAGAATATTTAAAATAGATATTTAATGAAAATAATAGGCGGACGATGGACCATCACCACCGAGAAGATACATCAATATCTTTAAATAGAAAATATTACATGAGAATAATGTTTTTGGTACCATCGCTAATAAGGGCAACTTCAAAAATATATATGGGTATTTTCATGACCTAATTTTCAATGAATTATAATCCAATTTCAGTCGGGTAAACATGGAAAAAAAAAGTTATGGTCGGATTATGTAGTATGTCACAAATGAAATTTTTTTATGATTTATTTTATTATTATTTGGAACCCTAGGGGAAATAAAATTAAGTAAATGGCTCTATAATTGGGATTAATTTTAAAAAATAACTCTATATCTATTATTAGATTGTTTGACATCAATAACTCAAGATTGTGTTAAAATTTTAAATAAAAAATAAAATAAAATAACCTAATTCTTAATAAAAAAAGATTTAAATGATAAAGATAAACGGTCAATAAACTTCTTTTTTAATAGCCATAATTTTATACTATTTTCGACAAGTTTAAAATTTTTCATTGGGTTGGGCTGGCAATAAGTTGCAGCTCATCCTGCTCAAGTGAATTTCCCAACAAATTTTAATCCTATTCATCCGCTCCACCATCCCACACAAATGACAAGAAGCGGACACAAACGTAAACCCGCTCTTTTGCTTAAACCCTGGCCGAAGTGTCTGCTTGTGACTGAGCTAGGGTTTTCTCTTCTGCAACTGAAGCGCTAGAGTATGCAATGGACGCCTTCGAAATGGACGACGGCACCGCATTCTCCATCGAAAACGACGACGATTTATGTTCGTCGATCCTGTCCCGCTTCTCGAGTTCCACGCAAGAGGACCACCAGCACCTCTGCGCCGCAATTGGCGCCATGTCGCAAGAACTCAAGGATCAGAACCTCCCTCTCACTCCTGTCTCTTACTTTGGCGCGACATGTTCCTCGTTGGACCGCCTCCTCTCCTCTCCGGACCCCGACCGTTCCTCCCACATCATCGGCTCCCTCTCCACGATTCTCTCTCTCATCCTTCCTAAAATCTCGGTGGGGTTATTGAAGAAGAAGGGAGATTTCTTGACGGACCTTGTCGTGCGTGTTGTGAGGTTAAGTTCAGTCACGGCTAGTGCCGTCGCTTCGGGCTTGACATGCTTGTCGCGTTTGTTGATTGGTAGAGGGAGAGTCAATTGGCCCGACGTGTCACAGTTGTACGGAGTCATTCTGGCTTTCATGACTGATTCGCGTCCCAAGGTGAGCTTTTTTATTTCATTGCTGGCGCTGTGGCGCATGATTTGATAGAATTTTATTTGCTTTTTTTTTTTTAAAATTTCTGTTGTTTTCTTAATTTAAATTCGTTTTTAGCTTTATATCTGATGAGTAATATGAAAAATTGCTTGCCGCTTGCTATAAGGTTTATGATTTCCTAGAAATGCTGACTGGGTTTTGTACAGGTGAGAAGGCAGTCACATCTGTGTGTCCGTGAAATCCTACTGAGTTTGCAAGGAACACTCGTTTTAGCACCAGCAAGTGAAGCAATCACAAACATGTTTGAAAAGTTTCTTCTGCTTGCTGGTGGCTCAAACTCAGGTGCTGATGAAAAACCTAAAGGAGCCCAGGAGGTTCTTTATGTGCTGGATGCTCTTAAAGAGTGTCTTCCCCTTATGTCAACGAAATATACCGCTGTGATCCTGAAGTACTTCAAAACTCTCCTCGAGCTTCAGCAGCCACTCGTTACTAGGCGTGTAACTGATGCTCTGAATGTGATTTGTCTCCGCCCAACTCTAGAGGTTTCAGCTGAAGCACTGCTTGACCTGTTATGTTCATTGGCTCTTTCAGTCTCCACAAACGAGACATCTGCAGACGCAATGACCTTTGCTGCTCGCTTGCTGAATGTTGGAATGATCAAAATATATTCAATTAATCAAGAAATTTGCTCAACTAGACTCCCCATTGTATTCAATGCTCTCAAAGGTTTTATATTTGTTATCGTAATGAATTTAATGGATTTTAGTGTGGAACTGCAAAAGTAATGAGGACGATTCTTTGATTTGTCAGATATTTTGGCATCTGAGCATGAGGAGGCTATATTTGCAGCCACGGAGGCATTGAAGAATCTTATAAATGCTTGTATTGATGAAAGCTTGATAAAACAAGGAGTAGATCAGATTACAAATGTAAACTCTGATGCTAGAAAGTCCGGCCCAACTGTAATTGAAAAAATCTGTGCAACTGTTGAAAGCTTACTTGATTATCACTACAGTGCAGTTTGGGACATGGCGTTTCAAATTGTTTCAACGATGTTTGATAAACTGGGTACGTTTTGCTCATTTGCAATGTTTTTTCTCTCTCTGCTCTCGCTTGTTTTCACGTTATTTGTTCATTTTCAGACCACTCAGGGCAGAGGAATTAGAATAACAAGTGCTCATGATGTGGTGTTTGATGTAACACTCTCTTCAATTAGAGGAGTATGACGTGTAATAAATAAATGATCCGGAAATTTGCTCCATACCTTCTTCCTCTCTCACTGTCCTTTTTCTTGTTTTTTTTTTTCTTTTCTTTTTCTCTTCACTGTTGGGGGAGGATTGACAGGTTGGATCAAGATTCTTGTTGGCAACATGCTTTATTGTCTCGTAATTTGTTGTTTGCTGATTTCTTTTAAAAATGCTTGCATTGAAGCTAAATTGATTCCTTAAATCAGGGACTTATTCTTCATATTTTATGAGGGGAGCCCTTAAAAACTTGGCTGACATGCAGAATTTGCCAGATGAAGATTTTGCTTACAGAAAACAGGTATTTATATGCTTGTCTGGTAAACTTTTGAATATGTTATTTTAATACCATCGGTATATTTGTTATCTAGTGTACTTCTATGGGTGTTTGATGTTTGTTTTCATCTATTCAGGCTCCTGTAGTTGCTGGCCTTGAAACTTCAATTTTGCTTGCATCATGCATATATAGGTTCTAAAGTGTGATTTTATTCTTGCATAATTGGCCAAGGATTGTTTGAGTTTCAATATTTTTTCCCTGGAAGATTTAATACGCCTTGCCCATATTTCAATGGAGTTATTTTCAATTTTATGTTAAAAATAAATTCTATAAACTGGAATATGGTAGTCACAAGAAGAAAAATTGTAGCCTTAGATACAGTTCCTTAACTTGGGCTTAAGGATTCAGTTTTGTTAGGTTGTCCTTAGAAAAGGTTGTTACTTACTAAAAACCACTTTATGAATGATGAAGAGCAATACTATTGTGGAACGGTTACACTCCATTGTAGTGCATTATGATTGAATATTAGAATTGGAGTGTTGCCATAAGTGATATATTCTCAAAATTGAAGTATTGGCTATTGTGATCTGTGTGCTTGATTCTCTAATGACTTTTCAACCTTGCACTTGTTGCTGAAATTCCTATGTGTTTTCTATTCTGCAGCTGCATGAATGTGTTGGATCAGCTGTTGGTTCAATGGGTCCTGAAACATTTTTAGGCCTTCTTCCTCTCAAGCTGGAGGCTAGTGACCTTTCTGAGGTAAATGTTTGGCTCTTTCCAATCTTGAAGCAGAACATTATTGGTGCTCGTTTGAATTTCTTTATGGAGAAGCTTTTGGGAATGGCTAAACTGATAAGGGAGAAATCTCGGAAGGTATGCATCTTCTCATTGTCTTTGTTGCCTTCATTTGTTTGGGAATGGCTCATTGGGTTACTTACTACTTTTTGCAGTTTGAGCTAGAAGGCCGTGTTTTCTCATCTAGGAGTGCTGATGCCCTTGTTTACTCTTTGTGGTCCTTGTTGCCTTCATTTTGCAACTACCCTGTGGATACAGCTGAAAGTTTCATGGATCTAGCAGAAGTTTTATGCACTGCTCTTCGTGAAGAAAATGATATTCGTGGAATAATATGCTTCAGTCTGCAGAATTTAATTCAACAAAACAAAAAGACTCTTGAAGGGGAAAATGATTTATCTAATGTTGTAATAAGTACAGCTAGCCAGCGAGCTATGGCCCATTATACCACAAAGGTTGCAACTGATAATTTGAATGTGCTGAAATCATCTGCTCGTGAATTATTGTCTATTTTGTCTCGAATTTTTCTGGAGCCTGCTCAAGATGAGGGAGGTTATTTGCAGGTAGTTTGTTTATCTCAGTGAAGTTATATTTTGGAGGGGTTGTTTTTCTTGATTATGCTGCAAAGACTGATCCTCCACTTTCTATTCTATTAGAACTTAACAAATTACTAGTTGGATGTTGA
Organism: Aegle marmelos; assembly: GCA_030449875.1. NCBI lineage: Eukaryota > Viridiplantae > Streptophyta > Magnoliopsida > Sapindales > Rutaceae > Aegle > Aegle marmelos. The sequence goes on from JASUUL010000115.1 coordinate 4,430,494, forward strand.
AGATTCGATTGATATTAGTTTTGTGATGTTAACCTACTATTTTACTTGGACTACAAGAAATGTTACACTGTAGATCTTACATATCAGTCCTCTGACTGTGATAAAGTGGAGGATTTATCTGTATGCTGATCCAGTGGAGGACCATTGCTTGTTGGGGGACAGTTCTGTAATTGTTCCCCTCCCTAGTCCCCTCACAAGTTTGGAGGATTCATGAATCTCAGATTAATGTTTCAGAATATTATCTGGATAAATAGGAACTTTCATATGTTACCATATCTTTCTTATTACGTTTTTCCTTTGGCAAAACCTTTTTCTACCAACTAGAAAGTGGCAAGTGGTCATTTATACATAAGCTTTGTATGAATTGGATTGAAATCCATATTATTTCAGTTTATGTGGTAGTTTGAGCTTTAATGAAGTGCATAATGATGTTTATCTTATTGACAGTCAACTATTGGCAATTTTGCTTCAATAGCTGATAAAGAAATAGTTACAAGGTTATTCAAAAGGACCATGCATCGGCTTTTGGAGGCCACCCAAGAGGCTGGAAAAACAAAAAGTACTAGAAAATCTAATTCTATGCAGATTGATGATTCATCAAATGAAAGCTCACCTGCTTTTATGAGGTGACATTAATATTCCTTTGTCTGTTTTATACCGTTTAACTTCCTAATATATATGCTATTTAGTGCATGTTATAATTGGATAGCGCAACATTTGGCTGTACACTTAATCCCCTTCATCCATCTTTTTAACAGGGCTCGATTGTTTGACCTGGCAGTTTCATTTTTGCCGGGTTTGAATGGTAAAGAGATTGATGTCTTATTTGTTGCAATAAAACCTGCATTACAGGTGGGTTATTCGACATTATTGTGTATCCCGGTTTCCCCCCCCCCCCCCTCCCAACAACAACCCAAAAAAAAAAAAAAAAAAAAAAGAGAAGTTAAGTAATTATGGTTTAACAGTCAGGTGGTGCTGTTTTGCAGGATGATGAAGGGTTGATACAAAAGAAAGCATACAAAGTTCTTTCAATTATTCTCAGGGTAATTCTTTAATTGCAAAAAGCTTTGAAAGTGCATCTTTTCAAAATGTCAATGCATTTGTTACCTTTTGTTTTGTTTAGATAGCATTACTCATCTTGGACATGATGTTGAACGTATCCATTTCCATACGTCTCAACATGTAATCATGTCCTCTTATTTGATGCTGTCTGCTTGCACCTTGGCCTCTCAATTTGCTTCCACCAAATAAGCCAAAACCACCAATGAATATACAAATTTCCACAAACAATGATCCGTACCTGATGACATTGTCAATTCCATTTGTCTTACCGACTGTGACCCCCAGCTGCCTCTGGTTGCCCACTCATTGCGGCTTTTGAATCATGCTAATGCATGGTCTTAGATTGTCAAATTCATCTATATTCTTGTCCTCATCAATTCTGAGCACTATGATTAATGAAAGAACAAAAAGGGGCGGCCAGGTTGTGGAGGGTTGAGGTTTATGTGATACTGGTGGAGTAAGTGAAGAAGTAAGAGAGGCTGTGTGTTCACTGGATATTGTTAGGCAGCAGATGAGGGGGGAAGGGAAGTCCACTCTTTTAACTTGTTGGAATTCCAGTCAAAGATGAGCTATTTACTGAAGAGTAGTGATTTTGCGCTCATGCCTTGCTTGGTTATCTTTTTGCCTAATTATAGAACTATTTGCTTTTCTAATTCATTTTAGCGTTCTGATTAGAAGATGTGTGTTCTGGATCTGTTGTTCAGAAATGTGATGGATTTCTTTCATCAAGGCTTGACGAGTTGCTTGGGCTTATGATTCAAGTGCTGCCTTCTTGCCATTTTTCTGCCAAGCGCCACAGACTTGATTGTTTGTACTTTATAATAGCTCATGTATCCAAGGTCATCTATGTCCAAACTCTTCCGTTTTGTTGAAAGTTAACCTTGAATTGAGGTTATCTTTCCTTTATGATGAGCATGTCTCATATTCCTACCTGATTGACTTATGTTTCTCCTCTACAGGATGATTCTGAGCAAAGGAGAAGCTACATTCTTAGTTCTTTTCTGACTGAGATAATACTTGCTCTGAAAGAGGTATAATGTCTGAAAATTGTTTTGGTGGTCCAGCAAGTGATTATTGTTGTTGATTGGTTTGCTAAATTATAGTTGTTCATTACATTTTTTCACAGGCCAATAAAAGAACAAGAAATAGAGCTTATGATGTTCTTGTCCAAATTGGTCATGCTTTTGGGGATGAAGAGAATGGCGGAGGGAAAGAAAACTTGGATCAATTTTTTAACATGGTACCAAGGCTCTAATTATTTTGTTGAGAATCTGTTCTCTTGCTTTAAAAGTTGAAACTTTTATAGAATTTAAATCTTCTTATAAGTAGGCTATGCATCTGTATAACTCCGATGGTTTTCTAAAGTTACATTTATTCGTGGTTGTAGGTGGCTGGAGGCTTGGCTGGACAATCTCCTCATATGATTAGTGCTGCAGTGAAGGGCTTAGCCCGTTTAGCTTATGAGTTTTCTGATCTCGTTTCTAATGTGTACGAGTTGCTTCCTTCAACATTTCTACTCCTTCAGAGGAAGAACAGAGAAATTATTAAAGTTTGTTCCTGGCCTTTTGCAAATTGCAATGGTTTTATATTTATTTGTTTCTGGTGGTACTGCTTAATGAATATTTTCTCTCTTCTGTAATTTTTCTCATCTGAAAACAGTTGCTTTATAATGCAGGCCAATTTAGGTTTGTTGAAAGTTTTGGTGGCCAAATCACATGCTGAAGGGCTGCAAACACAGTTGGCAAGGATGGTGGAAGGCTTGCTGAAGTGGCAAGACGATACCAAAAACCAATTTAAATCCAAGGTTTGTTTTCTCTCAGCGCTTTCAACCATGGATTTTAGTGTTATGGTACATTTCTTATGGTTATATTCTCTTATTTATTTCAATATTCTCTTATTTTTCTTCATATCAACACTTCAATAGATGACATTTCATCAGCACTTTTCAAGTGGATTATGTGTTTTTCTTGAATGGCTATGATTTCTACTGAAAGACAATTAAATTGTAGTTTCTTATCTGGCAAATATTGAATGGTTTTCAGATCAAGCTTCTCTTGGAAATGCTTGTCAAGAAATGTGGTTTTGATGCTGTTAAGGCTGTGATGCCGGAAGAACACATGAAACTTCTTAAAAACATAAGAAAGGTTTGTTGAATAAAAAGATGTTTCCTCACGATGCAAATGTCTGATGACTGTGTTTCTGATGTATAGTATTTTTTTTTTTCATTAAACACAGATCAAGGAACGGAAAGAAAGAAAACTTGCTACCAACACTGAGGATGCCAAATCTCACTTCTCTAAAGCAACTACTTCAAGGTCTGTTTCCCTGTCATTAGGGTGAAGCTACATACGCATAAATATTCATGCTTCACAAAATATACATCGGTGCATGCTTTGGCCATTGATAACGGGTTTCATGCTCTACCATGGGTGAGGCACTATCAATTATTACCTGTTGTGGGTTTTTCACTTTTTGTCTGAAAGCGAAGTAATAATGAGTCTTCCATATTAATTTGTGAGAGCCCATGTATCATGGAATTGGGCACTGTTTATAGCTTCAACAAGAAATTTTTGAAGCTTGCACATTTGTATTATTTTTTTAATTGTTTGATTTCTTTCAGGCTTAGCAGATGGAATCATACGAGAATATTTTCTGATTTTGGTGATGAAGGCTCTGAGGGCAGTGATGCAGAATATATGGATGTGGGCACAGTATCTGTTCGACAGAGCAAAGTTTCCTCTCAGTTAAAATCCAAACCATCAACATTACGGTCAGTTAGTTAACATGTTATCGTTTGTGATAAGAATGTTCAGAGTTCAAACAATTGCCACTTCACAGATTATCCTAATAGTCTCTTTGGTTTGAAGTTTGGATGTGAATCAATTAATTTGTGCACTTAAAATCATTTATAAAGGATGATTAAAGTAGTTGTAACCTGCTAACACAGTCTGATCAGAAGCAATTAAGGCCTTTGTTTTTTTCTTTTGGCTGAATGAGTGGTTTTCCATGATTATTTTTCTATAGTTGTATACCATAATCATTTCTCCTGTGTATATTTGCTTATCCCCATTAGTTTGTGCTGATACAATCAGATCTAATCCATCCAGGTTAAAGAAAAAGCGCAAGGCAGATAAGATCTTGCCTGAAGACTTGTTTGACCAGTTAGAAGATGAGCCACTTGACCTGCTTGATAGGCAGAAAACAAGGTCAGCCCTAAGATCATCCGAGCATCTGAAACAGAATTTAGAATCAGATGATGAGCCAGAGATTGACTCCGAAGGGCGCCTGATAGTTCATGAGGGAGGGAAACCAAAGAAGTTGAAGCCTTCCAACCTTGATTTGGATGGAAGGAGTGAAGCAGGTAGTATGATGTCCAGGGCCTCCTCAAGGAAAACCCAAAAGCGTAGAAAAACATCTGAATCTGGATGGGCGTACACAGGAAGTGAGTATGCTAGCAAGAAGGCATCTGGGGATGTAAAGAGGAAGGGGAAGCTTGAGCCATATGCTTATTGGCCTCTGGATCGAAAACTGATGAGCCGGAGACCCAACCATCGGGCAGCCGCAAGAAAAGGTATGGCAAGTGTGGTAAAGCTGACCAAAAAACTTGAAGGAAAGAGTGCCTCGAGTGCACTTTCAATGAAGTTTGCAAAATCAAAAAAAGGCCGCAGGTAGAGGACAATACATGCACTTTATCTATGTGATGAGTTGCTTTAGTTGATGCGCTCTTCCAAAAATTTTGTTATAATAATAGTAAGTTACAGCCTCGGGTTTTTGGAAATTCATGTATCTTGTGCCTATGTATATAATTACAAACGATCGATCTCATTGTTTCTAATGGCCTGGGATAATCTGGTTTCAAGTTATCTAGTTTTAATTGATCATTACAATTCTTTCGTTTCTTAGGACGTGTTCACAATATGGGTCGTTCTCATTCTATGTATTATTATTATGATTATCCATGTTATAGGTGGATTTTCATTTTCTCTGCGAAAAAGAGTGGGGAACATATTGCTTAATGAAACCATCCTAGCAATAAAAATGGAGTATCGAAGAACACTTACTGATATGGTATTTACTTGGTCGGACTGCATCGACGTGCTTCCAAATATAAAATTTAAAAGAAGAGAGCACTGGCTGTGGATGGAACTCCGTTCATTTTAGTGAAGATGTGTGTTTGGTTCATATAAATAAAGGAGTAGAGAGGGGAAAAAGGCGAGGGAGGGAAAAGAAGTAAGCGTCTAGAAGATAAATTTTATGTTAAATTAAATAATACGTAAGAGATTCTTTTTTTAAAAAAAAATTTTCTCTCCTCATTCTTTCCTATTCCAATCCACTCGCATTTCTTTTTATTTGCACGTGTAAATTGTGCCGTGTGTACGATTGAGGTGATAGGACCACTTAAGAAATAACAAAAGGCTCTATTGTGTGGAGGGTGTGTTGCATAATAACGATTTATTTTATTTTATTTTTTGGTGATTACTTGTTATATATATATATATGAACTTTTCGAATGTCGCAATGGCATCGCAAGACAAAGTAAATATGGTAACATCTTTCTATAGTTGTAATATCAGCATTTATTACTTTTATTACTGTAAAGAGATTATAAGTTTATAGAGGGGTGATTATAAAAATTATTGGATTGACTTAATATAGGAATAAAGTGTGTACTATATTAATCTTATATAATTTTAAAAAAATATAAAACTTTTTAAAACCTAGTTGTGTAGATTTTGTTTAACCTTTTTTTTTCTCAATATAATTTTTATAAATATGATTTGGTAACAATTTTAAATAATAAATTATTGTCTCAAGCTTATAAAAGTATTTTATTCTATCTTTAGCTTTTAATGTAACATAATATATATCTTTTATAATATACAGATAATCATTAATGTATACACAAATTTCTTAAAATGAGATCTATGAAAATTTTAACTTATTACAACATAAAAATTTAATTTTTTTTATAACTAACCCAAATTGAGATCATAACTTTTTATGACTATATAAAAAATTATTCATATATAAAATATCATACAGAAATTTTAGTGTACAACGAAAAAGTTGAATAAAACTTGGTATTACGAAAAGGAAAACTTTTAACAAATGCAACATACACTCGATGCAAGCCCAGGCAGGCGCTTAATGAGAGCCGCATGCTCGCAGCAATTCATTTCATTTTCATTTGAAGGGTAGGCTTGAGTTGCACATTTTCCTCATCCAAAATCGATATTATCCAGAGCACATTGGACAAACGAGAGCCAGAAAAACTTGCATGCAATCACTTCTGCTGTTGCATTCATTTTCAAATTTGGTGGGTTCCATTATTTCCAATTTTTTTATTCCCATTTCAAGTTTAATGGTTCGAAACGCACCGTTTCGTTGCCTCGCAAATTCGCAATTAATCGTACAACAATTTCCCTCACTCGTTTAGAAATAAAAAAGAAAAAAGAAAAAAGAAAAAAGTTATATGTTAATTGTATCCGAACAAACAGCAGACAAAAGGAGAGCTGTGTCCACTGAAACCTGAAAATGAACCCTCTGCCTCTTCGTCCTTCAACAATCTCATTTTCATCGTATGCTCAACACTCCCACCCCATTCCCAAAGTTCATCTCCAACTCCAAAGCCCTAGGTTTCGCGTCTTATGCTCCCCAATTCAACCACCAGCGGTGCGTTGTTTAACAAACCAAAAATATTTGAATAATTTTTTTTTATTTTATTTATAAATTATAGTTCTGTTACATTAATTTCTACACAGATAAAAGCACACTAATTATCAGTTGACCGTACTTTCATTAATTCTAGTTTCAGATAAAGGGGGGAAGTAAAACTTCAAGAACCGAATACAAACCTGGGGTTTGGGATGATTTGTTCCTCAGTTCGTTCCGTAACAAATTGGTTCAGGTAACCTCAATTGTTTGTTTCGTAGCGGAGAAATTTGCCAGTGCCAATTCTGGTGATTTTTTTTTCTTTTTTTTTTTTTTCATTTTATCCTCTTTCCAAGGGCATATAACAGGAGGTCGGATTGGATTCAGATAAGCCTGGATATGACGGATTGATTGAATTGGTAAACCATCTAATGATGAAAGGCAAATCCAATTCTGACACCAGAGACGCGGCGGTACATTCGTTCGTTAATTCATCCGATACTCTATTATGTTTTCTGTGACATCAAATTCCATCTCCACATGTACTGTATATAAATTAACTTCTCTCGGTACGCACATAGCAGATCCGGATACTGGTGTCGCTTTTTCCCCCACTTGTGTTAAAGCTTTATAAAATTCTCGTATCACCTTTAGCGGGAGGGAAGATAGCGGGGATGATGGTTGGTGAGTTTTATATATTATTAGCTCTTTTTCTTCTGTTTACTAAGAAGTAAGTTAATCGCCTCGCCAATCTTTCATTCTGAAGCAAGAGTGACGGCACTCACTTGTCAATGGTTGATGGGACCTTGCTCGGTGAATTCCGTCGACCTTCCTGATGGAACTTCATGCCACAGTGGGGTAATTATTACACCAATATCATGACATTACTGTATGTGTCACTTACTTTAATCTTAATACATTTTTATGTGACACGAGTGAATTTTAATCGCGGTCTGGTGATTATGATTGGGGTTGTAGGTTTTTGTTGAAAGATGCAAATATTTAGAGGAAAGTAAATGTGTAGGTGTTTGTATTAACACTTGCAAGCTCCCCACCCAGGTTAGTGATTGGCAGTTAAATTAATCGAAGTTTTTAGCGACCTTAATTTCACATGAATAAGAAGGAACACAAGTGGTGGTGAATTGTAACTGCCATGGATTTTGCTTTTTCTAGACCTTCTTCAAAGATTACATGGGAGTCCCACTGTTGATGGAGCCAAACTTTAGTGACTATAGCTGTCAGGTAATCCCGCTGTCTTTATTAAAGTGTTCGGATCTCTGAAAATTTATCCCTCAGCATCAATATTTTCTCATGAAAAATGATAGAAGACTGCTCATTTCTTCTTGGTGGTGTCTTTTGGTGTTCAAATATCAGCGCTTCTCTCACACTCACACTGAAGTGATTCAAGCATAACGACTACCACTAACTTTATTTTATTTTATTACCTTTACCGGCCTTCTTCAGCTTTGAGAGCACCGCACGGCTACCACTAACTTTATTTTATTTTATTACCTTTACCTGCCTTCTTTCAGTTTGTTGATTTTTTCATATGTTTCTATCCGAATTACAAAAACAAATTCTAATCCCGCTGTGGACCTGTGATGGCCGAAGAAAGCCAAAGATTTTTAATTTCTAATGTTTGATTTGAACCCTTCTCCTTGAATTTCAAGGAAGAATAGATGAATTTAACCATAAATTTGTATTTAAATATAATTTTGCAGTTTAAATTTGGGATCCCTCCACCACTGCCCGAAGATGATACGACCCTCAAGGAGCCCTGCTTGGACATATGCCCAACTTCAAGCCGACGGAAGGAAGTAGCCATGAATTCTAATATCGAGCAATGTCCAAAAGCATAGCACTCAACACCAGAATCTCCTAATCCTCATTCAGTCTGGCAATCTTTTTACTCGCATATCTGTATGCTTTTGCAATCAACATAGTCCATCCAGATGTTGTTCACTGGCTTGTTTACACTAAAGTCACACAAGTAATACGGCACCAGCAAAATCGAGCGGGATCTTAGAAGAGAAAGTGAGGGGGAGGGGGGGGGGGGTTACTATTTTTCTTTTTTACAATGAAATATATACTTTTAAAAGGGAAGAAAATACTAGCGCAACTAGTAAGCCTTAAAAAGTAATGAAACTAGGAATCAAAATTAGTCAAATTTGAATTTGGAACACTGAATTGTGCAACAAATCCTACCCATCCAGGTGTTAGGGTGGTACAATAATTTGTCAGTGCCTTCCAGGAAAGGCATAAATGGCAATCATCCTTGCTCCGATCATCCTGTGACCTGCACGTGGTTAAAACACACGGAAGGTGCTCTTCTGGATACTTCAGTGGAATGCATAAATTCTTACTATCCGCCAAGCGTAACCATTGCAGCAATTCCAAACCTTCAGCCCCCCACGAACCCCAACCCACAACAACAACAAACCCAACCCCCCCCCCCCCCAAAAAAAAAACACCCAAAAAAAAATTCCAAGGCAAAATTAAATGATAATTGTTCGCACTCTACAACACAGTCTCCCTGCCCCACTTGAAAAAGAAAACAACACGAAACAAAAAGCCATCATGAACTACAAGGTGCGCAAAAGTCCAATTTGCCAGCATCTAAACTCTCGAAGGACAATGAAAACCAAAGAAAAGTGGACCATGGTTCCTCACACAAGAGGTAGAGGAGATTCAAAAGAGTTTCAAAGGCATCTGTTGATGATTGAATATGTGCTTTGCAATATGGCTTGCTAAAATTAAAAAGCAGATAGGGATGACACACGCGGTGATTTGAAAAAGAAAAAAAAAAAATGGTGGCACTCTGAAAGCAAGCTGAATTGGCCTTCTAAACTATTATCAGATTTCTTTTCCACAAATCACCTATACAATTGTTCATATCTAGAATCATTCTGCAGCTCTAATTATATCCTTGAACCAAACATAAACAAAATAGCAACTCAGATATAAAAACATCAGAATGTATGCAACAACAACTTCTACCAACTGAACTGTGGAACAATACAGGAAAAGAAGAGCGAAACAAAAAAAGAAAATGCAAAGAGAAGAACTTACGGAACATGAATAAATTACAGACAGTATAATTTCAGGATTTGACCACAAAGCTTTATTGTTCACGCAACAGTAGCTTCAGTTGCTGTACAAACTAACGGTCCCAGCCAGAGGGCCTCCGCCTTTCTCGAGGTCTATCTCTGGAACTGCAAAGTCAAACAATAAGTAATCTAATTAGCACCAAAGCTAATTTTATTAGAAATAAACACCACATAATTATAAATGAAAGTTCAGCCCCGACAGGGAACCTTTCCGAGTTCTTTTGACGGGCACTTTCCCCGTAATTCAGATGAGATCTATTTGGTCCAGAGACAGGACTAAAGGAGCTGGTTGTCTGAGTTCCACTCATTTCTCCACCGATTGAACCTCCCGGTACAAATCCAGCTAAGCCGGTTGTCTGAGTTCTATTTACATCTCCACCAATTGAACCACCAGACACAAATCCACGTAATGCTGGTCTCTTGTTGGCATATGCGCTTGCACTGTTGTTGAAGCCTTCACTTGAAGTGTTAGATGATGCAGCAACAAAGTTACTCTTGAATTGTGTCATCATTCCTGTCTTCAGTGAATTAACAGCAGCAGACCGACTAGGAACGCTTTGAGATGAAGTATTATTAGATTCTGGAGTATATCCTATACCCAGACCAAAATCAACTCCACGCACACCTCGACCAGCACCACCCCTTCCTTTTCCCTTCTTCCCACCTGCACAAGACATTATGCATCATGTAAAGAATTGAATTGGCCCTTCATAGGTTTGGCCAAAAATAATTAAGGCAGTGGCAGATTCACTACTCCGATATAGTTTACGTGCATGTTTCTAGAAAACAAATTTGGTCTCCACAGTTTTGGGGATAGTCAGAATAAATAAGAAATGGTTGAAGGTGTTGCTGATAGCACGTCTAACAGAATAATATAACCATACCTCCTTTTCTTGCATCACGCTTGGACCTGAACCTCCCATCCTAATGATTTACAAGCAAAATGTCACTCTATAAACATGATATGGCACATATCTACTAAACGTATAATCTCTTGCAAATATTTATGGCTATCAAAAGTATCAAAACAGAAAGATATTGGAAGGAGTACACATTTGAAGCATAAAATATTGTGGTCCACGCTGGATGTCGTTGATTAGAGTTGTAAAAATATAAAACACAAATACCACCACAGGGTCAATAAATTATCATGGTTGCACAGTGGTCCAGCCACCTTGAACAGCAGGACACCCTAGCCGCACTAACAAGTAAGAAATAAAAAATAATCCACTGTACTTTTAACTCTTAAAATAGTAGATTCTTCTACTGTAACTCCTCCATTAATTCAATTCTAAACAACAGCCTACCAGATAAACATTATGCTCACACCACTGGTAACACATACAACGGAGTTCAGAAATTTCAAACTTAAGGGCTTTTATTTTTATTTTTTCTTATTTCTCATTTTTTTAACTAACCCATACAAATTGGATTAGAGCATGTTTTATCTGGAATGATGTTTAGCACCTAAATTTAGACTTCATGAGATCCAAACGGAAGAATCACACACATTAGTGCCACTGAAATGTGCTAGACATACATTACAGCTATATCACACAAAATTACCTTCATAGCGAGGTCCATCAGTTCCATGGAAACATTCTGACCAGCTGCAATCAAACTATTAACCAATTCACCTGCAAACCTTGCCTCTTTCTGAGTTACAAGGGTGTACGCAGTCCCATCTTTGTCACCAGCACGACCTGTCCTACCAATTCGATGAACATGCATGTCCATATCTCGTGCAATGTCAAAATTTACCACAGACTTAATTGACTTGATGTCTAGACCACGAGCAGCAACATCAGTTGCAATAAGCACATGGTAGATCCCAGATTTGAATTTTTGCAAAATTTCCATCCTAGATGCCTGATCTTTATCACCATGAAGAGCTGCTACCTTAAACCCCTTCTGAGCCAACTGAGATTCAATCTCATCCACAGTGGCTTTTTTGGAAGCAAAAACTAAAACATCACCATCGTCAATCATTCCAGGTAGCTTTTCAAGAAGCCAAGGCAGCTTCTCTGCATCAGAAGGAATAACATGAACAACCTGAGTTATATCCTCGTTAGCCATCCCTACCTCCCCAACAGTAACTCTTATAGGATCAGAAAGAATTTCCCTAGCTAACTTTTCGACTTTGCGAGGCATTGTTGCCGAAAAGAGCAATGTCTGGCGGTCTGGCCTTATTTGACCAACTATGGACCTTATCTGTGGCTCAAATCCAAGGTCAAACATACGATCAGCCTCATCAAGCACCAAATAAGTCACTCTCGACATTGTTAGAGCCTTCATCTTTAGCATATCTATCAGTCTCCCAGGTGTAGCAATGACTATCTCACATCCTGCCTTGAGTTCTTTGAACTGATCAAGTTTGGACATTCCACCATAGACAGCAGAGACACGTATCCCATGTGATTTTGCAAATTTCTTACTCTCCAAGTATATTTGGTGTGCTAACTCCCTAGTAGGCGCACATATCACACCAATTGGACCCTCCTCCTTCTGAAGCTCAGGCTGATCCATTATATGTACAATCATGGGAAGCACAAAAGCAGCGGTTTTACCAGATCCTGTTTTTGCTATACCAATTATGTCTCTACCAGAGAGGATGATTGGCAAAGATTGGCACTGTATTGATGTGGGCTTTTCATACCCTTGCTTCGATATAGCATGCATTAGTTGTGTTGAGAAACCACAGTCTTCAAATGTCTTAACCGGTCTTGGGACATCAAAACCAGAAACTCGAATAGCCAGGCTCTTCCTATATTCCATAACATCTTGCTCACTCATGCCTAGAGAGGAAAATTAAGGAATTTGGGATTAGATCAGAACACAATAATAGATTAGCAAAGTTAAGGCAATATAATTTTAATCCAACACTATGGAGATCACTTGAATTTGCATGCTATTTTACTCTATAACCTTGTAGTTGCTCATAATAGTGCATAAATTAGCACTGATTTCTTCAACTTATGGATTGGATTCACACAGCTTCACCATAAAAAAATAAAATAAAATAAAACAAAAAAATTAAACATGGAAAAATAAAGGAAGTTCCATAGAAGACACTCCATGCTATGATCAGCTTCACAGCATTCAGCTATCGAATAGAAATTACATTCCATTAAAGATATCTTCACCAGAAATCAAAAAGTCGATACTAGCTTCTTCAACGATTAAAGTAATTGAAGATAAAGAATAAATGAAATCAGCACAGTGAACGAATGGGCAGCAAAGAAGATGAGCATCATTGCCAGCGTGCTCATAGTTGAAACATTAACCGAAGAAAACACCTGAAATTGACGCATTTTCTTGGTAAAAGTCCTTATTGAATGGCTCGTAATCAATCAAACTATGATCCAGTGCAGGAATCGGCTCAATTTTCTTCTTCTCAACTACCACCGGATTATCATCGGAATCATAATCCAGCATCCCCGCATCAACAGCTTTTGCTGCAGCGTAAACCTCCTCATCGGAATCATAACCCGCACGCAGCGCATCCGCCGCCAAAGTAAGCCCTATGTCCTTTTTCGCCATCAAGAAACTCTCCATTGGATCCTCCTCGTCGTCGTCTTTATATCTCTCTAACCTTTCCTTGGGCTTCGGTGGCGGCGCCGCTCTCATCTCCTCGTGTATCCCTTCCATGAAGGCATCCAGAGGGTCAATTTCTTCTTTTTCAGCACCATTCGCAGTGTCGTTAGCGGCCTTGGGGGCATCATTATCTTCGTAAGCGATATTGTCAAGGTCGGTGTCTTCATAATTGTCGTGACTGTAGCGACTTGAGGGGGGGACGTAGAGACGTTGCGGGGCTTGAGATTGCTCAAAATTGTAGGATGTTTGCCGGTTTATATTGAATCCTTCGAACCCAAATTTTCTCTTCGTCATGTCCAGTGATTACTAGATGCAAAATTGAAAACCCTAATTAGTTGTTGAGTTTGGGAATTTGGTAATTTTGAGTTTCAAAATATTTAGTGAGGGTTTTCTGTGGTCTGCTAAAATCGCGCACTCAAAAAGAGATGATGGGGTCGCGATGCCTGTATCACCCCCAGAATATCCTCAAAACACCCCTTTGTTTATGTAATTACCCTTGAGGATACATGTACAATACTAATCGAATGATTCCTTAATTTTCATCTATTAAATTATTTCAATAGAAATAATCTATAATTCTTTTCCAATCTTTATGAATTCATTATTCTCTGTTGTAATTTAAAAAATTAATGGTTTCTCATACTTAAAATCTATTTTTGAATTAAAATAAAAATATATTTATTTCAAATCAATGATTAGCATTATAAGATTTATTACCAAGAAATTTTATTTATATAGAAGATACATGTATATGAGCAAGAGTGTAGGAAAAATTTCATTTTGTTGTGTGTGTATATATATAGGGAAACTCTAATTTACAATTTATTATAAGTTACAATTCTCATTAAAATATGTGAGACTCATTACTATTATAATAGATTTCACGTACCTTTGTGAGTTGCTAACTTATAGTAGCTGTGTGTGTGTGAACTGATGGAGGCTAAAGAGGAAAAATAATTTTGATATTTAATAAAACAGCTTCAATTTAAAAAAGGAGTTCATAAGAAATTCGATGGGGCTGTTAAAAGGTTTACTCTGATGAAATATTAGGCTTGCGATCCTGCTTTTTTGAGTACCCAAACCCAACGTAGTAATCTTTTATCCGAATTAAAGCCCAGAGAGCAGAATGTTTGTTTGGGCTGTATGTAGAAATTTCCATTGCAAAGACCCAAAGAGCTAACAGGATTAATATTATTTATTCCATAATAATTATTCTTATTGAAAAATAAATATGTTTTTCTCTCTCAAATTCTCAATAATTTAAATGTTTATCTTTTATGTCTCTCTTATTTTTTTTAATTGATTCATAATTTGAATCAAATATTAACTCCAAATAAAATCCCAAATTGAAAAACAAAATGTTAAATTTTCATATTATCAAAACCAATATCATCAATACCAAACAAACTCTCCACTTATTTAAAGTTTAACACACTCAATATTAAAGCTCATCAGATATGGGTGGAAGTGATGGATTGATGATAAAGAAGATAGGCACCGATGTTGATGAAGTGGTGGAAATGATGGTTATATACTTAGGTCCCGTTTAGAATTACTTTTGAGAGACTCAAAAATGATATTAAAAGGCTAAAAATTAATTTTGGTATTTAGTAAATTTTTTTAGAAATTCATTTGGCAAAATCACCCATCCTATAGCTTTTCAATTCTGAAAATTAATTTTATACATAATACAATTTCATATGTATTATAAAAATTCATAATTATCATTACTAGTTAGAAAATAAAATTATTAACTTTAAAGATATTATTGTTGTTACCAATTATATTGAGATAACAAGCAAAAAAAGTAATAATATAAAACATCTATTTTAAACATCAATTATTAGATATGCACAATAAAAAAATATTTTTTATACATATATGTAAATGTGTAAATTAATTTTATTTATTATTATATCCAATTTAGTCATTTACATGTTTATAGTACTTTAAAAGTAAAATTTACTAAACATCTACGCTTGCTATTAAAACTCAAAAGAGTTAACTAATTTTTTTTTTATAACTAATTATTTGTACATCAGAGCTAACAATAATTATCTTAAAACTTACAACATTACTAAATTAGCTCGTATACTAGGGCAAAGGGGCTAGGTAGAGAGAATCAAATAAAATAATAATTTTTAGTTTCATAAGAGTAATTCTTAAAAAAAAGTAATAAAATAAAAATGAAAATAAAAAATTTAATAGACTTTGCCACTCTATTAAAAGAATAAAGATGAAAATAAAAATGCCACCCCGACTGCAGTCTAGTTGACGGGGCTGTTTGGGCTTCCTACCGGAGAATCCAAAATGAGGAATTATATACCTATAAAATTAAAATATAAAATTTGTATGAAAAAATAAAAATGACATGCACATACCGTGTCATCCATTCCATAAAATTATTTTATTGAAATTATGATAGGCAGCATTAATTAGTTTGTTACCAATTAATATAATTAATATAATGACCCCATTATATCTTATCTCAGTTTATTAAATGTATCGTTACTCTTCTAAAAAAGTATCATTATCTTAGGAACGGGGGGTTAACTCATTAAATGCGTGTCTTAGGTAGCTGTCATTTTAACTGCCATTTTAATGCATGTGTTTTCGTCTACGGTTAAGGACTTTAAAATCGTAGTTTGGCCTTAATAAAATATCTTTTCTGACAATTTCATATTATTAAATCTTAGCCTAAATTACAAAAATCAAACTCAAAGTTGTAATGGAAATAGTATATATTTTATCTTCGTTGCAATTTATTAATAAGTTTTTTAAGAGTGTGAATTTTTATATTACTAACATAGTTATTAGGATGGACCTACGTGGCGGTTGGACCAGTTATACCCAACCCAACTCAAAAGATTTTTTTTTTTAATTTTTATGTAAGAATAATATTTTTAATTTATTTTAAAGTATGTATATAAATAATTTTTTAAATAATTAAAATAAACTTTCGGGCCTAATTACTCTTCCGTATTGAGAGTTAACATCTTTGTTAAAAAAATTAGGAACTTTTTTTTTGTCTTACTTTAACTCTATAATCTAGTAAAAAAAATAATTTAACTACAATTAAAATAAAAGCTAAACACAAAACTCCGTTTTAGCCACCAATAAAAAATTGAGAGGTAAGGAGAGAAAAAAAAAGATAAAAAATAATTTTCTTATCAGAAAAAGTAAATCGGCAGTTTAATTAGAGTGAGAGTAAATATATTTTATCTAGGGGAGCAAGTTCACTGTTGATGTAATATCTAATGCACGTGTTTTTTTTAACTCTATGCATCAATGTCAAACCAAAAATACCCACTAAGCAATTATTAGCTACCCCTGAAAGAAGATGACCCAACCACATCTTGCATGAAGACCACTTTGTTATGATTGCGCTGCAATCATTAACCTTGCCTTCCTCAGCCCCTCCCCCACGACGTATAATTTAATCCAATTGACCAAAAATCTCGGGGTTCACTGGTGATGATTTAAATATGTATCGAACATGACTTAAAAAATAAAAAAAAATTCTCATTAATATTAAAAAAAAAAGGCTTTGCGTTTTCTTTTATTTTCTTAATCGCGCCGTCATCTAGCTATGGAGTGTATCTTGTGGCAACTTGCTGTTGTTAATGTAAGGTCAAATTTTTATCTGTTGTGAGGTTTTGGAGTATATTTTGTCACAACTTTCCGCTGCCTATGTGTCAACGTAATACGTCAAACTTCCTTCCGTTGTTAAATAATTTACATTTAAAAAAGAAAAACCGAGAGAGCAGGGTAATGAAAATGGAATTAATAGTGTAAAAAATATTAGGTATTATTATTGTACTGGACTAAATCAACATAATTAATTTATTATCTAATTAAAGTGTGATTGATTTATTCTCTTACTAAAATATAATTAGATCTCTTTCCAATTCAAATGACTCAATAAAATTATTAATATTGTGTTAATTTTAAAAAATTTTTGATATAAAATCTAAAAAAAATTACTGAAGAAGAATTTTTACTAAATAATTAAAATTGAAGTCGAAATTATAGAGACAACAACAAAACCTCTCTATTTATAATAAGGTTAACCTACTTTCCTTAATTAACTTAAAATAAAAACTAAAATTACAATTATTATAAAATAAAAGATAAAAATATATATAATAATTAATTATAATTAAAATAAAAAATATCAAAAAGACCTAAATATTAAAAAATAAAAATTTTAAAATAACATCCTATATCAGAAATTAAAATAAAAAATATCAAAAGATCTAAATAGTAAAAAAATTTTAAAATAACGTTCTATATCCAAAATATTGTTCGGTGTCGCGATAAAAAATTATTTATCCGAACGAAAATCGGCTATAGGCTGAAAAGTCATGGGTGGCGATGGAGATGGCGTTAAGTTCGCACAGAGTTCAGGTGCTCGGTAACGTGATCCGAGTGATAGTAGTTGATACCAACGGTGCTCGACAAACAAACATAATATTTGGACATGCGATATTGGCATCGAGTAAACCTGTACCATAAGTCATGCACTGGCTAGCAATAAGTAAGGACACTCGGGTCTTTCCAATAAATAAGCAAAATAAAATAAAATACTTATAAAAAGTAAAATAAAATAAATTTCAAGAGAATATGGAGACGTGTGTGTAGTAATTATTTCCTTTAATATATTATTCACGAGTAATAATAAAATTATTAAAGATTGGAATTACTTCCAAAAGGTTCAAAAAACTTTTCAAAAATTTAAAGTTCATTTTAATGTTCAGTAGATTTTTTTAATCACTTTTTACAATTCATTCATCATGTAATAATTTTCAAAAATAAGAAAAGAGTTTTTTTTTCAAAATTTACAATTCTATAGATATCCTCAATACATTAAAAAATATAAAATTATCCTTATTAAATTAAGAAATAAAATTATTTAACTTAAAGAGATTATGATTATTACCAATTCTGAGGAGACAAAAAAAATTAACAAATTAAAAATTTATTTTGGTTATCAAATATTTTATATCAAAAAAATTTAAAAAATTTTATGCATATATTTATAAAAGGTGTAAATAAATTTTAAAATTTATTTAATATTATGCCTGTTTTAGTTATTTAAATTTTTATCATAGTTCAACAGTAAAATTTTTCAAACACATATCCAAACATATACGATTATTTTTAAAACTTATAAACTCTTAAAATGAAATATTTATCTAATATTTAACTATTCTCTTCACAACTGAGTATTTATATAGTATAGTTAATAATTATTATTTTAAAAATTATTATATTACCAGACTATCCCTAAATATATCTACACTGATTGGCAAACAATAAAAATTTGGTAAACTAATATTTAATAATTAATAAGCATAATTAAATAATAATTTTTATAATCCCGAATTGAGATGGTTAATTGATAATTCAATAATTTATAACATAACAATTTTTTAAAAAATCTTATTTTCCTATAGGTCCCATCAACTACATAAATTAAAAACTACCTAATTTAAAACTAACCCCATATAGTGTGTTTATATGATTTTTGTAAAATATATTTTGAGTGTTGATTGCTTCTTGAAATTGATATCATCTCTGACTTTTTATGACCGATAAAGACATTCCGGTCAATATTATCATTTAAAAACAAGAATTTGTTTATTGTGATATTGTTTTGATTGTTTCTTTGTGTGAAACAGATTTTATAGTAGAACTATTATCTCTAACGTGGAAAAATAAAAAAATTTACAAAAAATTCTAATTATTACTAATGTAAGACAACTAATTATTATTCAAAAAAAATATAATAATATTATATTAAGATAATTCATTACTATAAACGCAACCATAATTTCTAAAATAAAAATATTTTCATCAATTAATGGTTTAATAATTTATCAACTTATTAATATTTAACAAATTAATATATTTTCTATAATTTTAAAATCATTAATTTATCAAGATTTCACCGTATTTAATTTTTATCTTGGACGATGGTTCTTCTTTTTAATATTAACTCACTGGCATGTTTGTTTTGTGAATTGATTGATGGTCATGTGATCACGGGGAGAGCAACCGAATCCCACATTACAGTAGAGGACACGTCTCTTGTTTATAGAACACGCTGCTTTATAATTTAATGTTTTCGTTGATTGCAATGCAATATTCAGTGGCGCTCTATGTCGCTAACCAATTGATACATAAAATTCAAAATTAAATAAGAATACTTAAAGGGATCTGAAATTTCTTTTACTTTTCTAGATAGATTCAATCAATCAAGTTGATCCATTACGTGAAGTTTTCGTCTGCGATATCAGTAGTAACCGCAGACGAAGACGACCAAACTTGAAAACAGAGAATTCTTCACGAAAAATGAAGGGCAAGAAAATGACAACAGCGTTGAGAGGCTCCCGAGTCCCAATTTAATACGATCCAATCCAAAAATCGGTTGTTGCTTGGTTGGTATTGCGACTATTTTACATCGTTGTCGTGTAGCAACTACCATTTTCGGTCTACTGCCCACTCGCCATCCATGCGTACATGTGGATTGCGGAACTTGTTTCCATATTTTGCCAATATGCTTCCTGGTCCAGCTTTCCAATAATTTATGCTCGAAACGTCATTAATTCGAAGTTTTTGCTTCGGTGGCGAACTCCAACAAGATTCATGGCTGTTGGTCGTGCCACGTGAATTCGCGTGTGTCTATATAAATGTGTATTTTATAAGCAAATGGTAAATAACACCTAAAATCTAAAATTACACGAAAGGGACTGGAGCCGTATATTCCCCTTCGTGATTGCCTGTGATTTACTTTAAGATTTATCCAAAAACTTAAAAATGGTTTTCCACAAAATCTACCCAATCAAAACATGCCAAAATCGCACCACTATTATTGTTATTATTATTACGTGGTCTCAACAGAGGGCACGATAAGGCGATAAGGTCTTTGTTTAGCAGATTCACTTTCCTTTATTTGCTTTTCTTTCATCCGATTTATTTTATATTTTTCAAGGAAAAGTATCGGTTCACGTGCCAGCAACATCTGACGGCCCAGATCTTGGGTTCTTGGCTGCCCACGGAAGAAATATGTGCTAGCACTTTAGCGTATCTACTCACTGACCGCAAACACCTAAACTCCCCAAGCAGCGACGACTTTTTCTCTTTTAATTTCTTTTGGTGTTGGTGCGGTTAATTTGTTTGTTCTTTTCCGTTAACGGCGCACGCTGCCATAATTAAAGCGCCTGTGCGCTTCTTCGCCACTCCCATCAAAAGTAAAGAAAAGCAAAGTGCAAATAAAAATAATTTTAAAACACCAAAATTAAACAATAAAAATATTTTCCAAAAACAAAAACAGAGGCTACAAGGATACAGCTACTGTACCAAAAAGCTTCTCCAGTACACGAACCAGATTAAAACCAAACTATATCGCTATAATTGATTTCTCTCGCTCGGCTTCTAGCTCGATATCTTCAAAACTCAAACTAGGATTCAATTCAACTGAGTGAGTCATGGCAGTTTTAACTTTGAGTTACTTTCTCAAAGTTGTTAATTTAAAGGCGAAATCTCGGCCTTTGGATCCCCCTTCACTGGCTGTTAGAAACGTGCTGTGCTTATAGTCTCGCGTTTGCCTTCGTGTCTTATGCGCATTTAGGTGTGGTCTGATCTTGCCGTTGATTTATTTGAAATCTCACAGATCTAAAGCATTTGCGTTAATCAACGGCGTCGGTGATGTCGGTGCTCACACTTTCGGATACCAACGGTAATCTTATATCTTCATATGTTTTACCATTTTGTTTTTTTGGCCTAAAGTGAGCTATTGCACTGCTTTGTAATGTTGGCTGGGAAGTTGAGAAAATGCAGGAGACAAAAAAACTAAATTAGAATCACTAGCTAAAATGACTAGATTTTGAGGTTTCCTAAATTATGCTAGTTACCATTAGAATATAAAATTTTGAATTCTTATCTTGTAGCATTTCAGAATTAGGAACATAACTTATTGCACTTTCTAATAATTTCTCAGCAAGTACGGTTTCTTGATTTGATTGTTTGAGCTGCGGAGTATTTGCTTGATATGTCAGGTGTCTTCCTTGCAGAAGTTTTAGAATCTTTTGCCTTGCTTTCTTGGTTCTGTTTTTATTTTGATATTTAATCATAGGTGTGTTGAGGCTGTCGATCTACTGAGTTTTGTTAGTAATTAAAGTTTATATCACTTATTGTCTCCAAATTTGTTTGTTTGCAGAGAAATCTCAGTAGAATAAATGAAATCAAAACTTTGGGTGGCATGTTTCATCCCTGTTATTTTAGAAAGCAAATTAATTTCAGTTCAGAATTTAAAGCAAGCTCTTTGCTTTTTTTTTTTTTTTTAATTTGTTTTCTAGGCCTCTTAAACTGACACACACACACACTCACTCACTCACACATAAAAACCTGTGGCAAAACAATGAATGTGATCGTTCACTCTTCTAGTTTCGTTGGGTTAAAAGATGTATGCACCCATATCTGGACTTGAACTGTGTTTGTTTAGTTTTTGTAACATGTTCTTAATAGTATAGAAAGTCTGATTAATGTTGCACTATTCCTGCGATATTCTGTTTGTGTTGGTCAATTGAATATTTTCTAAATACTGATTGCAGGATTATTGAAAAAGGCCCAATATTTGTTGCCAGAAATTTTGTTCATTTTATGTTGCATCGTCATCTTCACTGATGCCAGTTTAGCTGACAAGCTACTCAAGGAAGCATCAGTATCTCCATCTCAAGCACCTTTGGTTGCACCAGCTATTCCTGATCTGCCCCTGCCAGCCAATCTGCCACTGTTTCATAGATCACGAAGAAAACATTTGTTGCCTCATGGTGCTCCCGCTCATCCTCCTTTCTTTGGGCCCCTGGTTACTTCTAGCCAACCTCCTACGAGTTCAAGTGTGTCCAAACCATCAATGAGGAATGCATTAGAGCCTCCCAGTGCTGGCTTGGCAAATATTTCCCCAGCACAGTTCAGCACTGGTACAATTCCTTCTGGTTTAGCTGAGCCACCTCTATCTCCTGACTCTTCTGGTAAGATGTATTCTAAGCAATTGTTTCACTTTTTGTCTGTGTGTGATTGTTTTAGTGAAAGGCTTGCTCAACCACTGGCCTTCTACTTCAATATTAAATGTATGCTAACCAAAAAAGATGGCAAATTACTTGTTCACACTGGTGTTCTTATCTTATTTTTCCAGATTGTTGCAAACCTGACACAGTGTTGAAGCGAGCAAGTCATGGTTGCCACTGTGTGTACCCTATAAAGCTCGACCTTGTACTCTTAAACGTCTCACAAAACCCAAATTGGAATCTTTTTCTTGAAGAATTAGCATCGCAGCTTGGTTTGCGAGTTTCTCAAATCGAGCTGATCAACTTTTATGTACTCAGCTTGTCACAATTAAACATATCAATGGATATTACTCCACATACGGGAATCAGTTTTTCTGCCAGTGATGCATCTGCAATAAATTCTTCACTTACTACACATAAGGTTCATTTCGACACTACATTAGTGGGTGACTACAAGCTCCTTAATTTTACTTGGTTTGAGCCTCCTGCTCCATCTCCGGGTAACATTTCACTCTGATCATTCATCAGGAAGAAGCATGGTTGATATTGCCAAGACATTTTGTAATGAGCTGACAGACACTTGTATTTGATGAATCATCATCATCATCATCATCATCATTATTATTATTATTATTATTTTGCTAATAACTCTCTCTGTGTTACTTGTAAATTATAGGTTGATTTTTATTTATGTTAATCTTGTTTTACTTATATTGAAGAACCATAGTAAAGTTTTTCATCTGGTTTTGCAGCTCCTCTTGCTAGTTTATCTCCTATGAAAGCACCAACATATCGAGCGTCTCCTTCTCTGTCATCCAGTACCTCAAATAAAGGGAAACATTCAAATTTGATTCTTATATTCAGTATTGGTGCTGGCCTCCTGATCACTGCTATCATAACCGTGCTTATTATTTGTTCTTGTGCATTCCGTGGAAGGAAGAGTAAAGCCTCTCCTAAAGAAATTGGTATGTGTCTTAAATACAGGTCCATGCATTTTTGTGCTTTCTTTATCATCTAATCTATGTCTTATCTCTCTAGTTATTTTGTTGATAGTTTTTACTAGACCTGGTAAAACAGGTCATTAAGGCATGTTCGCGTCATGTTAAATTTAATCTGACCCAAACATGACAGATTTAATAATCGTGACAAAATATTGAGACCTTAACCTGACACAAAAAATAAACAGGTTACGCAATAACCCGCTTAATCTGTTTACCAATTTTTACCATTTATACTATTGAAGTTCTAAATTTGTTTAGAATTTTATATGTGAAACATCACGTATATGTTAACCCCCCCCCCTCCCCCCAAAATAATAATATAATAATAACAATAATAATAATTATTATTATTATTAAAGAAGAAGAAGAGAGAATTATTTTCAATATTTGAGTTTTGATGAGAATCTACAAATTGATTTAGAATAGAAATTATAGTCATGTCAATAAGCGGATAAATGAGTCAATGACTTTAACTGTAACTTGACATGGAAAAAAAATATCAACCCTAAATTGGCCCATTTAATAATTTTGTCAAATTTGATGACTCATAGTCATTTATTAGCATTGTATTCGTGTCGGATAATTGAATCGTGTTAAATTTTGCCAACTCTAGTTCTTACTGCACAACATAAAATGTTGAGCTGAAATGAAACCATGGACTAACGTTTTATAATTTTGCCAGTATGTTGTGGAGAATAAATGGGATTACAAGATAAATCACTTGCAATGTTCATCAACTAATATCATTGACTATATAATTTAGTGAAACTCTCACTTTACAGCTATATTAAATGGGTTGCCAAAGTTTCTTCTTTCGTATTCATTATCAAAACTGTGTATTTATTGTAGCCCGGGGAAATAAAAACCTCATACTATCCATCCCTCTAATATTGAACAAAATTATTCTATTACGTTTCATACATATTTAAAGAATGCTGGAAACATAGATAATGGGACAAGTATTGCTCTGGATTTCAGTTCGCAGCAAAATTTTCTCCTACTTGAACAAATAGATGCTAAATACTGCTTTTATCATTCATTTCTGTAGCATCTCACAAAGTTCTGGTCAACTCTAGAAAATTTTGACATTTCGCTGTTAATTCTCCATAATATATTACTTTGTGACACTTACAAATCTAAGAACACTTCATCAGCTGATGGGAGAATTTTGTTGTCCCCTGTGAAAGAGAATTTGTATGTATTTCCAAACTAGAATGACTATCCCCACTCATGAAGAAGGAATTGGTTGATATTGCATAAGCCTGTCTTGAGCTTAATAACTGATCTTATAGTTTGCTGGTTGTAAACTGCATCAAGGGGAGTTGGATATGTTTAGCAACCAGTTTGAAACATTAAGTTATCCTCACAGACAAGAGTAAAAATTTATGAAGCAGGACCTGTTAGAGTTCAAATGTTTCATAAAAACCAGTTTGATACTTGGTTATTCATTTTATTCTCTTGTTTTCTCTTCCAGCAAAGCCGACTGCAGATGCAGTTACTTTGGGAGGATCTCTTCCCCACCCTACTAGTACACGATTTCTAGCTTACGAAGAACTTAAAGAAGCTACAAACAATTTTGAACCTGCAAGCATACTAGGAGAGGGTGGATTTGGGAGAGTTTTCAAGGGTGTATTGAGTGATGGTACAGCTGTAGCAATCAAGAGGCTTACTTGTGGAGGACAACAAGGGGATAAAGAGTTCTTGGTGGAAGTCGAGATGCTTAGCAGGTTGCATCACCGCAATCTTGTGAAACTTGTGGGCTACTACAGCAGCCGTGATTCTTCACAGCACCTGCTTTGTTATGAGCTTGTTCCCAATGGAAGTTTGGAGTCTTGGCTCCATGGTAAGTTGCTCTCTTTGTTGGCAGATATGCTGGCGCATTTGATACTGTGCTTTTCACTTGATTTGTCCTGCCAGAATATTGAGCATCTGAGGAATAAAATTCTTTTTTAGATATCTTTTAGCCGATACAAAGTTCTAAATAGTTTTGTTTTACCTTAGGTCCATTGGGAGTTAATTGTCATCTGGATTGGGAAACCAGAATTAAGATTGCACTTGATGCTGCAAGAGGACTTGCGTACCTGCATGAGGACTCACAACCATGTGTTATTCACAGAGATTTCAAGGCATCCAATATATTACTTGAGAATAACTTTCATGCCAAGGTAGCTGATTTTGGTCTTGCCAAACAGGCACCTGAAGGCAGGACAAATTACCTATCAACTCGGGTGATGGGCACATTTGGGTTGGTTTCTTTCTCTAGTAATATGCATGATTTTTTAATTCCTTTTGAAACTTTGTGCGTTAATATTATGGAATTCATTGACAGGTATGTAGCCCCCGAGTATGCTATGACCGGACATCTACTAGTAAAAAGTGATGTTTACAGCTATGGTGTTGTCCTTCTTGAGTTGCTGACTGGAAGGAAGCCAGTAGATATGTCACAACCTTCTGGACAGGAGAACCTTGTCACTTGGGTTAGTATAGAACCCATCAATTATTAGTCTCTCATATTTATACGTCACAGGTCTTTGTTGGTTCGGTTTTTGGTATATTGCTATTAGGCCTCTTTTAAAGATAACAACCTCTGTTTTTCACTTAACTAAATCATCTGGCAAAAGGTTAAACCGGTAGCTTATATTTTCAGGCCAGGCCAATTCTGAGAGACAAGGATCGGCTGGAAGAGCTAGCTGATCCAAGGCTTGGAGGAAAGTATCCAAAGGAAGATTTTATACGGGTTTGCACCGTTGCAGCTGCATGTGTTGCTCCTGAGGCGAACCAAAGGCCCACAATGGGTGAAGTGGTACAGTCTCTTAAAATGGTACAGCGTGTCATAGAGCATCAGGATCCCACACTAACATCTTCCAACAATCGGGCCAACCTGAGGCAATCATCAACTACATTTGACTCTGATGGGACATCTTCAATGTTCTCTTCTGGTCCTTACTCTGGTTTAAGCGCTTTTGATAATGACAATGTATCTCGAACAGCCGTTTTCTCTGAAGATCTTCATGAAGGTCGATAAACACCCAAAAAGTAAGTTAACCAGAAACCTTAGTCTTTTGATGCGCAAAAACTGAATGTGGGGAATTTCCCCAAATTGGAGTATGATGCACAGGATTTTTCCATTTGTGTAATTGTGACGAGTGAGGACAACTGATGATCTTTTGTTACAACTAATGGAGAACCACGGTTCAGTTTTCCCCTAGACAGTGGTTCCACGTGTATGGAATTTTGTATATATCTCTTGTAGCTTGTTTTATCGGATTGGCTTTCCCGGGTTTCTATTGATTTTTTCCGTATGGTCCTCATTCTGTTATAAGAATTTCTGCTCTTTGGTATGGCTGAATATGGGTCCGGTTCTGGATTCTGCCTTCCCGGTTCCGGACCGGATGTCATTTTCTTTTTACCAAACCAGAATATGAACTTTTTTTTTTTGGGGGGGGGGGGTGTTTGGGGCATCTGGGTGGGCTGGGTTGACAGATTACGGTTTTTAAATCTGGATCAATAAACTTGGTTAAAAGAAATTAAAAGTCAAAATACGATTACATATCGAGGTTCTAGAACTTTCATAAACAAATTCTATTTCCAATTTCAATGTTTCCTAGGCAAAGTTTATCTTACAGGTATCTTACCCCTAAAAATTTTAAAATTCTTAGAAAAAAATAAAAATTATTAAAAACATCAATAAAATTTTTAGTTTCATTTTTAACTATAAACTGCAGTCTCCTATTATTTAATTTAATATTGTATTGAATTTAAAAAATCAAAATTAGAAGAGTACATGAAAATATTAATTTTTCTCAATCTCACGAACAAGATTCAGTCAATTAATAATATTATAGAACTTCAATTTTTTTAGATTTTTTATTTATATTTATAACAAATTTAGTACTAATTATCTAATATTATTCTATTTTATTTAATTAAATCTTTAACTTATTTGATCTTATATTTTTTAAGTTAATGATCTCTTATTTTAATATATCATGATTTTTAATGTTGAAATCTTTTATTAATTGTTGAATTTTATTAGATTCTTTACTTAATTAATCTCTTAACTTTTTAATTTATTTTATATTTTCTTCATTGAAATTATTAATTTATAATATTTTATTTACACTTTATATATCATTTATAGATAAATTTAAATTTTATAATTTATTTAATAAATATAATGATATTCAATTTAATTAATTATTTCTCCACATATTTAAATCATCTATCAGATTAAAGGTTTGAAATCTTTTATAGAAAAATTTCTTTGCCTATATGTAGAAGGTGATAACTTATTTGTTTCTATGTTTTGTAAAATTATTAGAGGTTTTCATAATTTATTTATTATACTATATTTCTAATAATTCATTTAATTTATAAAATATTTATCTCATGTAGTATCTCTTATAATTTATAATATTAAATTTAGGTTATAAAATCTATATGACAATATTGATGGTATGTATTAGAATGGAAAAATAGATTGAATATGTGTATGTGTTAGTTAGGAGAAAATTATAATTTATGTCTTAAGAGAGATAAGAAATTATAAATAAAGATGCAAAAATATATTTAAAATTTGTAAATCTTTATGAACATAATAATCGTTTAAATATTTATAAAAATATAGTAAAAGCTTTATAAAATTTAAAAAATAGTTACAGAAGATAACGATGATAAAATTATTTAATTATACGAAATCAATAAAGACTTATTTAAAAAAATAAATAAATATGTGATTAAAAATAAAATTCTCTATAAATTCCATTACACCTATATCTTATTTTACATTAAGAATGATTTCATCTATTAGATTTAAGAAATATACTTTTGCACATTTATTTAAGATTGATTTCATTCATTAGATTTAAAAAAATATATTTTTGCACCTTTTGTAAATAAAGGTATAAAAATATATTCAAAATTTGTAGATCTTTGTGAACATAATAATCATTTAAAATCTTTATAAAAATATAGTAAAAGCTTATTAAAATTTAAAAAATAGTTGTAGAAGAGATCGACAATAAAATTCGTTAATTATACAAAATCAATAAAGATTTATTTAAAAAAAATATGTGATTTAAAAAAATTTCTACAAAATGTAATACATTACACTCATATCTTCTTCTATGTTAAAATTAATTTTATTCATATCTTTATTTAAAAAAATATGTGATTTAAAAAAATTTCTACAAAATGTAATACATTACACTCATATCTTCTTCTATGTTAAAATTAATTTTATTCATTAGATTTACGAAATATTAAAATCAATCTATTAGATGTTTGTTACATTAAATGTAAGATAAGTTTTGCCATGTTTCTAAGCAATAAAACATCTAACCCATAACATAAGATCACAATTCAAAGTTCAAATTTCAAAATTTCAAAATTTCAAAATTTCAAACCACAAGTTTAAAGTCTAAACTTTTCTTGATCATTCGGTTATTGCTCACTCATCAAACATTCACTGATCAAATATTCTGGAGAAAGTATTGCTTTTTCTGGAATTCCATTTAAAAGACACGCAGAAATCGTAAACATAAGGAACAAGATAACTTTAAAGCAATGAAGGCGCATGCGAGCTGGTCACTTTTGACCATATTGGAGTTGGTTAGTGGTCACAACAACGGTCAATGGTGATTAACACAGCATCACAACTGTGATCTACTTTGCCTTATCATTGCTATTTTCTCTACAAGTTACTGATAACGATAATGATGAACAGAGCTGTGTAGGCGGCGAGCACAGTGATTTGATCTGATTAGGAGACAAGTTAAAGAGAAAGGAAACTATTTTGCTTTGGTTTGGCTGCAGCGGCTGCGATATGTGGAAGTGAAATTAGGGCATTTTTTTTTTAATGTTTCTATTCATACTAAAAATAATTTTAAACAATAATATTAAAATAAGGTATTTGGGTCTAAATTTTAAATCTGTGTTCACCTAAACTCGCATCAAGCCTAGATACATCTAGGTCAATAAAATCTAATTTGGATACTGGACTTATTTCACTTTAATATAGATTGAATTTGATCCAAATTTTTCAGATTTATCTAAGTCTGAATTTGATTCGAATTAAACTGTCATTTCTACTCATAATATGTCTCCTTGTAAGATTAGAAACGTAAAATTTAGAATGAGGATAATTACTAGCATTTATTTATTAAAGTAGAAGAAAAAATGGAAATGAAATATGTGAGCCCCACATATTTTAGGTAAACGAACGAGAAATTGATTCGCACAGGATTAGGAATCAAGTTCCCTCTTCTTGAATTGTCTATTTTATCTCATTAAATTTTATAATCTCCAATTACCCTCAAATAAATTTCATTACCTTTGCATTTTGGTCCTTACAAAAGTTTTGTAATATTAACAAATAGATCCTTCCAATCGGTTCGATGTACTCGGTTCTTAAATTTTATATTAAAGTGTTGTGCAGAGATATAATGTCGTCACGTTCCATGGAGATGCGAATAAAATTCGAAATTTAGAGACTGATATATATTATGACGTATTTGTTTAGTAAAATAATTATAAACTATTTTTAAATATATAGTAAACGGAAAAAGCTCAGGAGTTTTTTATTTACATCTACCGTATGTGAAATAGCGCAAGGCACTGATTGAAGAAGGGCTCAACTGGAGGTGTGGAACGATACAAATGCAGCAGCTGGAGGGAATTAATTAAAGGGAATTAGGATACGCCGTTCCTCTCCCATTGGCATTTTAGATTTTACCGGGTCAAAACCTATTCATGTGGTTGCGTAAAATTTGCATGGAAACTTGTATTTCCATGCAAAATCATAATCGAGTTGTTTATAAGCCCACATCCTGGCTTGCTCCCATCACTGTGTCTCTCGCTCTAATTAGTTAGTAATAAAATTATTTACATCTATTGTGTTTCTAGTTTCACACTTCTGTTTTCCTCCCACACTTGCAGGAGTGTGCAATAATACGAATAATAATAAAAATTTAATAATGGCGTTTAATAACAAAAAATCCACCATATTATTCATATTTGCCGCCGCATTATCTTCTTTCCTTTCCTTATTAACCGTTGAAGCTAGAGGACTGCAGGGTCCAGCCGAAGTGCATAGATCAGAAGAAGTGGATCCTGCCATGAAACGTTTGTGCTTCAGCGCGGAGTTCCCTCACGAATGCGCCTCAGCAGTCGCTCCATTCATGGAATCCGGCGGTACCATCAACGCCCACTCAGTCCTCCAAGCGGGACTAAAACTTCTCGCCCAGCGTGCCCTAAAAGCCATCGAGCGGGCCGAGAAACTCAAAGAAGAATTCAAATCCCAAGAAATGACGGACCGTCTCAACTTCTGCGAAGACCGATATCGCACCATTGGTGACAGCACCAAGCAAGCGGCCGATGCCCTTCCCGCTCGCGAGTTTAACAAACTGGAAAGCCAGCTTGGCTCTATGGTCAACGCGATTAATGAATGTGAAGCTGCCTTTCCATCGGGGGAATCGCCAATACGAGATATCAACATATTGCTCAAAAGGGTCGTTAAAAACAACTTGAACATTGGTAATTTCGTGGCCATGCCCATTATAATAAACTGAGCCCGTGGAAGAGAGCCTTTTTGTCCTTATTTCTTGATTAATCGTTATCAGTAACCTATGTATATGTTGTTCGTTTTATACATTCTAGTTCCATATATATATATAATAATTGTAGGGAGGATAAATTATTATATTTTTTTCTTATTTTAAGAAAAAAATATTTTGTAATTAATTAATAAGCAAATGCATTTACACATTTTGCATATGGCTTCTCATTTCTTAGTTCACATTATTAAAAAATTTCCAAATTCTGCGTGACTGATCTCTCAAATCTCAGCCTTCTGCTTCCTACGTACACGCATTATTTATTTATATATTTATTTTGTTTGGGTTTAAACGAGTATTATTCTATTAAAAAATGGTGGCTTAAATTCAACCGTCGTATCTTAGGATTGGCTTTCCGTTTCATATTGTGGTTTCTCTTAAACTTTGGAATATGTGGACCGTGGACGGTTTTTGAATAAGGAAACTTGGGTGATTAAAGCCCGACCATTATAGATACAAGCGAGGCACAAGATCCTCACGGAATCATAAGAACACCTGATTCAAATTCGAGTACATAGTTATTGCCATCTACGTAAATTTAACTAACAATTACTGGAAGTTTGTAATTACATTAACACAAGAGTCATAGAACTCAGTGCGAAGAGTACCGAAGAAGGTAATGTTAGTTAGAGTAGATCATTTTTGTTAACCAATACGGGTGGAAGTGGAACTTAATTTCTTTTTGAATAATCTTAAATATAGTAAGGACTCCTTTGAGATTGTTTTTGAAAAACTTAAAATTGATTTCAAAAAGTTAAACAGTTAATGTTAATTTTAATGTTTGATAGATTTTTACTTTTAAAATCACTTTTGGTAAAATTTCTTTATTATACAACAGATTCTGAAAATTAAGAAAGGAGTAGTTTTTTAAAGTTTGATTTTAAAAATCAGTTTTACACTTACTTAATAGATATATATTTTGATGACTATCGTAAAAATCTAAAATTAGCTTTAATGATTAAGATATAAAAATCGTTAAATTTTAAAAAAATTATTATTGTTGTTGATTATATTGAGATAACAAAATAAAAAATAAATTATTATATAAATATTTTCTCGAGTTATCAATTATTACAAATACACAATAAGAAAGTTATGTTATATACACGATTATAAATATGTAAATAAATTTTATCGTTATTTACATTATTGTAATAGTTTAACAATAAGATTTACCAAATACATATGACCAAAATCCATATCACTGTTAAAAATAAATTTTATTAAATATTTAATTGATTTTTTCACAGTCGATTATTTCTACAACAAAACTAATAGCAATTATTTTAAAAGTCAAAACATTGCCAAACTAGCCCTAAGATAAAATTTGATATATCTTTTCAAATAAAGCCTAAGTTTTTACTTGTACAATTTTTTTTTCAACTTTTTTAAAATTATATTCTTAAAGGAATGACATAAAATTGTAAAATAAATAAAGAATATTTTAGATTGATTAAACTTTTTAGAAAGATCTATAGTTTTTACTCTCAAATATGAAAAATTTAGGTTATTGCTAGTAAAAATAAAATAACTTATTTAGGTACTATTTGGTATAACTTTTCAAGTAGAGTTTTTATAGTAAAACTTATTTAAATAGAGTTTTTATAGTAAAACTTATTTAAATAGAGTTTTTACTAGTAGAACTTTTATAAATAGAGATTTTACCTAAAAACTTTTAGTTGTTTGATTGTCAATAAAAGTTTTTATTAAAAATTTATGAAATTACTTTAATAAATAAGTTTTTTAAGGTTATATTTTGAAAAAAATAAAATAATATTATCAAATAAGTAAAATATATTTTAGATATATTTTAGATATTTTAACATTTAAAAATTTTAAAAATATTTTTAAACCTCTATTCTTCATACTTAAAATTTAAGCTCATGCTATTACAATTAAAATGACTTATTTAAGTTTTCAAAAGCTCTAATAGAAAATGACCAAATAACAATAAAAATTATAATAAGAATTTGTGAGATTAAATAAATACTTATAACTATTAAATAAATCATACTAAATAGGTATTTAATCCTAAAATCTTTACTCAAAATATAACTAAACAAACTAAAATATTAAATATGTTATCTTAAAAATATACCAAGAGTCTAGATATACACTTTATAAGATATGCTGAGAGAAGTGAGTTATTTTTTTTTAAATGAGATTATAACTTAGATTATATTATATTATATAATATTTATAATCATATATATATTAAGATTAATTTACCTTAAATTTTTATATAATATTATTTAAATTTTAATTCTTTTTAATATTTAAGAAATACCAACTCTATTCATAAAAAAATACTTTAACTCAAATTTTAAAAAATTTAAAATAAATCTTATAATATTTTTGTAGAATTTAAATCACCCCCTTCACACACGTGTGAGATAGCCACTCTAGCCTTCGCCGAGTGGCTAGAAGGGAGTTACCGTTGGGCAACAAGGCCAATGCTTTTATCAACTCTGCAAAAGTTCTCTTACGGTTAATTAAATGCGCAGTCTAATGCACATGTCAGTACATTTCGTTACCACCGAAAAAAAAAAAAATGGGAAGATAGATTTTTAAATACACCGCAGCACAAACACTGGAGAGAGAAGGGGGGGGGGGTGTTGGGGGGAAGGGGCTGATGGGCTCTCAATTCTCATTATGAGAATAATAATAATTTAATTTGGGATAGATAATAATAACAATAGCAAGGTGACACGTGACCCGTGACCCGTGAGTGATGATGCCACTAACGTGAGCAGACGAGTGCGCACGGCCTAAACCTGCGCACACACTTGCAGCGTAACCATGTAGAAGAGGAAGGATGGGAAAGAATAAAAGGCGAAACAAAGCAAAAATATAAAGAGAGCGACAGGTTTAGAGTAGAGAGAGAGAGAGAGAGAGAGATCGAACTGAGTTGTTTAACCGAGTGGTATCGCTCGAGTCAAAGTGACCGAATCAACAAAAAAACTTAAAATCCAAAACCTTAACAAAAACAAAAAAAAATAAAACACAGCGAAGTGCGAGAGTGAGTGTGTGGGTTTGGGTTTGGGGCAAGGGGGCGTGGCACTAGAAAAAAAATGGAGAGCAAGAAGATAATTAGTGATCTTTCCTTTACCTCTCTCATAGACATTCTCATCATTGTTACCTATTCTTCTCCAACCCTAACTCTTATCTCTAACCCCCACACTTTTGTCCATCACAACAAAAAACGCTGCCGTACTCCCTCATCTCTACCAAATCTTTACATCTCAATTCTTCTCTCTCTCTCTCTCTCTTTCTTTCTTTATTTTTCGTTTACTTGGTTTCTCGAATTCTATTCTGGTTTCTTGCGCGGGACAGAAGGTAAATAAACTTTCTTGATCTTGGGGCTTCTTCTTTTTTGACGATTGATGAATGTGTTTGTGTTTTCTTTACCGTATTGTATTGTATTGGTGGTGTGCGTGGAGTGCGGCTTTTTTGTGATTCTAGGAATTTGGTTGAAGATTTGGTGGTATTAGATTTGTTTGCTGTTAGGATTGCAATATGACCTCATTGAATAGATTGATGTGGGATTGCCCATTTTGTTCCTCAATTATGGGTTTTTCATTTGATTTCTTGCTTGTGTTACATCTAATATGAGTTATTTACTGTTTAATGTTTTTTTTTCCCCCTTATATGCTTTGTGATTGCATTTTAATTTCCTCGGTTTCTGCATTTGCATTGTTTTGTGATATGTTTATTATGTAGTTAGGTGTATTCTTTGTATTTGCATCCTCTTCATTATGAACTCTTGTTTTTTGTATCACTACTGGCTATAAATTATTTTGATTCAATTTATTTCTATTGGTTTTTAACTTGTATGCTTTTGTTTTTCTATTTGGATGAACATTGATTCAGTTATGTGGTGGGATCTGTCTTATACAAGAACTCATGGGTTCTAATTTTCATTTTGGTGTAGCATTTGAAAATTGCTTAGTGCATGCTTAGTGCACATGGTTTGAAAAGCAGTCATTGACGCTTTTATTTTAATGGAAGAGTTTGGGGGCTCTCTTCTTAATGGCATTAACAATGCCGTGAGGAAGAAAAGGACTCAAGTTTCCCGTCGACCTAGGCCTGATTCAGAGTCCTTTGCTGAAAGCCGCGATTCGACACCGCCTTCCAATGATGCGAGCAGGGCCTTCAATGATGAGAATCCTGGTTGTGATGTTAAACCGAAGAGGAAAGAGTTTAATCTTAATCAATGTGTGTCTGGGTTTTCTTCTACTTTTGGAACTGAAGGTCAAAAACCACAGAAAAGAAATAAGGATGAGGATGGAGGAATTAACACTTTCTATAATAAAGAACCAGCACGAAGTGGCTATAACAATAAACGATCCAGTGAAGGTGTCCTTGCCCCTGCTAATTGGAGAAGAAATGGTGAAAGCCAAAGCTTTGGGCAGTTGGGAGTGAATTTTGATTCAGGAGTGGAGAGTAAGGTGAAAAAGGTTAAGCTCAAGGTTGGTGGTGTCACACGTACTATTCACGCCAACACCACAGCCAATGCTATGATGGGGGATGGGTCTTCTAAGGGTTCCCAGTCCCTAGATGACCCCAGACTGTGGAAGAAGCAGAATCTGCAGGTAAATGGCTATGGCATTTTGGTGGCTTGAGTCAATGGAATATGGCAACCTTATTATCTTGGCATTGTGATAATTTCATTTGACTATTTACTCTCTCCATCTGAATAATTTGTCCCTTTCACTTAACTGGGAATCACCTACGTACAGGCTATTTAAGATGCATCAAGGTCTGTTGAGAGTATACAGTTTTTTGGTTCTGCTATGTGAATGGCCTGTTACTGAATACCTAATTTGATCCTTGTAAACATATGATGACACTAATTTCAGACATGTACGCATGGACTTTCGTAGTTTGACAAATTTCAAAACTCACTTTACTTGTATGGAATGGTGTCATCTGTGGTAATATGTTTTGTGCACCTTAATAATTGTTCTCATTATTGATTGCTAATTAGAATCCTGTGTAATCTTCATAGTTAAATGTTTCTTTATTGCAGGGAAATATTGATTCCTCTGCAGATAAGAGGGGTGGTTTGCAAGGGATCCCCTGGAAGGATTTCTCTAGAGGTGGTTTTGGTTTTGGGAAAGAGGATTTTTTGATGGGGAAGATATCTGGAAAGAATCCCATTGCAAGAAATGGAGGGCAAGTTGGATCTGTTCGAAAGAGCAAGCGGGCACCAAAAAAGCGTGAACTTGGTGGGGAATTTGATGATGAAGAGGATGATGAGATACGGTATCTGGAGAAACTTAAAACTTCTAAGGTTATTGCTAGATATAAAGAAGAAGATGAAGAATCAGGGAAGAAACAACAAAAATTTTCTAGGGTGTCTAGTTTGGAAAATGTTGGCATTTCACGGTCAGGCAAAGATGGGAAGAAAAAGTCAAGACCGGATATAGTGTCAGAGGAGTTTGATTGTGAGGTAGAAGAGCCAGTCTCTGATGGTGAGGTAGGAGGTAAGATACAGAAAAAGCAGAAGAAGGAATCTGTTGATTCCTTGATGGATATTAAGAGGGAAATTACACTTACTACACGCCAACGGGCCCTTCAGTCTAGCAAGGATGCTTCTGCTGCTCCAAGTTCAAGCTTAATTGAGTTCCCAAATGGGTTACCACCAGCCCCACCCAGAAGTAAGCTTCCATTACTGTCATTTAGTTTACATTTGAATATTACATATAATGGTGCATTTTATTTTATTTTTTCCTTATCTTATTACAGAGCAAAAGGAGAAGCTTACAGAAGTGGAACAGCAATTAAAAAAAGCGGAGGCTGCTCAGAGACGAAGAATGCAAGTTGAGAAGGCTAATAGGGAATCTGAGGTTGGTTTTTAGTGTTTTTTTTATTACAATTTGGTTATTATCTAGGTCTTGAGCTTATATGGGCGGTCACTGGCAAGAAACATGTTTCGAATGAATTTTCCAGGCACAAGCTATTAGAAAAATACTTGGTCAAGATTCAAAGAGGGAGAAGCGAAGAGAACAAATAAAAAAACGCCAGGAAGAGTTGGCACAGGTGCTGAAAACTTCGTATATAATGTTGGCTCAAAATCTTGGTTTTAAGCTAGTCATTTTATTCTCACTCGTGTCAATTTTAACAGGAGAAGGCTGCCAATGCAATGATGCTTGCATCAAATACCATCAGATGGGTCAGTGGGCCAACTGGAACTGTTGTGACATTTGCTGACGATATGGGTTTCCCTAGTATATTTGACTCCAAACCGTCCAGGTATTATCTCTGTTGGAAATTGAAGTTGACGCATCCAACAAAATCATTCATAGATGATAGATCATATAAATTAACTACCAGTGTACGTTATATTAATGTTTGGTTGGTTTTGGTTGTACATGCAGTTATCCTCCTCCACGGGAGAACTGTGCAGGTCCCTCTTGTAGTAACCCATATAAGTATCGAGATTCCAAGTCAAAGCTTCCTCTTTGCAGTCTGCAATGCTACAAGGCAATTCAGGAAAAAGTGCAGGCTGAAACTACCTGCTGATGTTGTTGCCCTTGCCCCTATATTGCTGATGCCAGGGGTAGGTCTTTTTCTTAATTGCATTCTGTATAGAGAGATTTGTACAAGATTTTCATCTCCCATAAATAACATGCAGCTCAAATAAACATTGGTAAATAGACCGTCTTGCTTTAAAGGTTGCAATCAATATTGCTTATACCTAATCTATAGGATAAGGATTAGTTTTTGGCAGTCAAAGTAGACTGTCTTAATATCGCTTGCACGTGTTTGAAATTGGAAGAATGATCATTGTCCTTATTCTTGAGGCGCAGCTGGGTTATTGATATTGGTCAACCTGGAGTGATATTTGCAGTTAGTTTTCATTCTTCATCACAAGTGAATAATGAGCGCAGTTCACTTCAAAATCGCTCTTGTTCGGTCATGGACCATAATTAACTCTTTTTTTTTTAATTTCACTACTTCGGCTTTCACTGCAAAGGACTATTCTAATGTTGTAGATATTATTATAAGTTAAATGACTAAGTAAAGTCGTAGATTTTGATTTTGATTTTTTTTTTTTGATATAATATGAGGCCGTAGAATTGAGATTAAAGAAATTTTGTTTTAAGATTTAAAAAGAAAAGTAAAGTGTTGTGAATCAAAGTGAGAAGTATTCAAAGCGTTTTCTGTTTTATTTGTCGAGTGATTACAAATGGTGATGGTTAATTGTACCCAATGGAGCATATCAATAGGTCCTATATTTAGCGACAAATTCTTATAATTTCAAGGATAACACCTTTGTGAATTGATTACTCAAAAGTATGTTTCAAGAGGTATAACACACACACTACAAGTTATACAACTACTTTTGTAATTTCTTCCTAAAATCGTTAATGTGAAACACTTGTTAATTTTATCAAGCATGGATAGACAAATCTCAAAACACTCTCCCTAGAATATCCAAATATTTGTCCCTTGATGATAATCATATTAGACCTTTGCTTTAAAAAATTAAAAAAAAAACTATGGGAGAAAGACCCACAACCAAAATAAATATAGTTCAAAGAATCGTGAAGTAGCTAAATGTGCTTCAAAATTGCGTCATTAAAAAAAAAAAAAGAGTACAATACAAGCGTCTGGACTATTCGCAGAATAGTGCTCTTCCAAGTAGTGCTCTTGATCGATGCTCGGTGCTTTCTCTCATGGTAACATGTACCAAATTTATAGGCTGTTCAACTGGCATCTTAGTACCATACACTATCATTTCATATGTCTGTGGAAGCTTTCATTAATAATCCTACAAAGTATAAGTCAAATAATCTCGTCCACGTGTGCATACGGATTTTGTAGGTTTCAAAAACCAATCTGTATATGCATCGTCAACAAGATCTCGAAGTTTTGCTGGTTCACAAGATAAAATAATCTCAATACCAAACTATATTTCAACAGCTACTTGTGAACACAAAAATCATCAGTGATTGTGTTCTCTAGTATTCCACACCTTTTTGTGTAAGTATAGACATTTTGATATTTTTAGATCGTACCTCTTCAAAGTGTCTTTCAAAATTTTGGTCTGATCAAAGACTATTTGTCTTTTTTAAAATAATAACTAGAGTTGATAGAAATCTCATTATTTATAAACTCTTATACTTTATTAAAGCTTTATATTTTATAATTGATATTAATCTATCATCACGGTCTCTTTTTTTTTTTTTAAAGACCATTTGCTTTTTCAAAGTCTCATTTGCAATAGGATCCTAACAAATAAGGAACCCTAACATATAGCTATGTTAGGTTTACCCAACAAATAATATTTCTATTTCAAGGAACCTTTGAA
The DNA here is from genome assembly GCA_030449875.1 of Aegle marmelos. Taxonomy (NCBI): domain Eukaryota; kingdom Viridiplantae; phylum Streptophyta; class Magnoliopsida; order Sapindales; family Rutaceae; genus Aegle; species Aegle marmelos. The sequence continues at coordinate 4,469,911 of JASUUL010000115.1, forward strand.
TCAACTAGTGGCTTCAGGTATGCTATAGACATTTTCTCAAATGCTCACAATTTGTCCTTAAAGAACAATGACCTGGTCAACTACATTAGTAGCTGACATGGTTATATTTATCGCATGCATGGATGCATTTCCCATCTGCATAAATCAATTATCCTCTGCACTTTACACTCAGAGAGGTGTAAGGATATAGAGAAGATATATTTGACACTAATTTTGAAAGGTCATGACTTATCACGAGAGACATTTTTCTCTCTCATACCAGAGAAAAACTTATCTCATTGAAGTAATAGTCCATAAACAACTCACCTATCGAAATATATGATAATTGTTAGTGAGATAGAACCAATAGTAATCTTCATTATTCATTTTCAAGATAAATACAATTTTTGCTTAAAGTCCTTGTGTTTAACAAAAAAATCATTAGATTTCAAGGGAAAAAAACATATAAATGAAAGATGTAAAATTAAGTAGATAATTAATTAATACTAGAAAATGTACATTTAATAAATGTTAAATTTATCACTTTTGACTTACAGTGTTGACATTTGCCATGTGTTTGAACTCACATGCAACTTGTTACACTAGATTTAAAACTTGTTAATCTAAACCTTGACAAAAGATGCAATGGAAGGTCTTGATTTTACTTCAATTGTAGTAGTTGATTTTGTTGAATCTAACATTCCATAATGGTTGTAATTTTTAGGCTCTTCGATTAGATTAATAAAGCTCATGTAAAGGTTGTAGTTGCATGCTCACCGAAAATATTATGTAAATGCTCATACATAATCAACTCATAATTTGCTTATACAAAAGCAAGAGATCCAACAAATGTGTTGCGTATTTTAAAGTTGACTTTTCTTTAAAAAAAAAATAATGTAAATCTAGAGAGAATTTTAGGAAACAATGTAGTTACTCTTTTGTTCTTAATTTTCTTGTACCATACTTTCACAAATTTATCAGACAAAATAAGTATTTTGCTAGATAATATGATTGACTAATTTTCTTAAATAAGATGAAAGGTGAAATTCAATAATTCACCTTGTGAAACTAATTACTTGTCAAGTGAGTTTTAAGTTTATTATACTTAATTACATATTTGTAATTTAAATTTTACATTGGTTATTTTTATTCCATACTAATTTGTAGGTCTAAATCTCCTTAGATCTATGTGTGTATTTTGACCTAATGACGACACCTCAATATTGTAATGAAAACACCCCAATACATTTATGACAGATTATGTACTCAATCCTTATATACATATATATTTATAAAGCAATTAATTAAGAACCAAGTCATGTAATTTTCAAAATAGGTAAAAAACGTAAAACATACATATGAGAGAGTATATTGTATGCCAAGAGCAGATTTCGTAACTTTAGTACTATTTTAAATTTAGACTATTCCTTCTTTGGTTTTTTTATAATTATTTTCATTTAATAATTAATAGCCAAATTTTTAAATTTTCTATTGTTTAATTCAAAACTTACAAGTTTATATTATGACTAAGCGCGCCTATGCTTGAAAGTAATTAATTATTTTAAAGTTGTGTCAATAACTCTTTAATTAATAAAGATACTTCCATTAGCAATTTGATGATTATGATCTAATCCATCATCTTCAATCTTTTAGCTTCAGGTTTTGTTAGTAATACTAGTAGAAAATAAACATATAAATATTATAACCATCCTTATTTTCTAATATGGAAGTTCTAATTTAATGGCAACCACATAGTCATATTGGTAAGTGTAGTTTCATTAAATAAACAAATAAAATAAAGAGTATAAGGGAATACAATACTTCTTTTATACTAGAACGTAGTTGTGCTGATAAAATGTTGTGAATCAAATTAAGAAGCATCCAAAACGTTCTCTTATCTCATTTCTTAATATTTGAATTGAAGTGATTGCAAGTGGCGATGACTATTTATAGCCAATGGAGCACAGTAATTGGTCGTACATTTAGTTACGCGCACTTCGATTTTTAAGATGTGTGTATAAGACTTTGTAAATTGATTGGTGTAATATGCTCCAAGAGGAACGATACAGAGATATCACAAATTATATCATTATTTTTTTAATTTATTTCCTAAAGTTATCAGTGCAAAATAGAATACTAGTAGGAAAGCCGTATATCATGAAAAAAAAAATTGTTTATATGCTATTTATTACTCTTAAAGAAAAATAAATAAATAAATATCTGGCAGCGACCGGTTGATTTAGAAATCAATCTACCCACTTAACAGTAACAAATCCGATTATAGGATCCGACCCTTTACAGGATGGGTCGGGCAAGAGAGACACCTTCGAGGATGAGATTTTGTGCTCTCATCCGCTGGCAAGTTGGGAAGTCAGGTTAGTGTCAGTAACAAGCCATTTCTTGTTGTTGCTGGACCGCTACTCTTACTGGTCTAAATTCCGGCGCCGTCCACCTCCAGCCTTAAACGTCAAGCTGATAAGGCGCTTCTGATTTGGGGGAAAATAAAAAGCCTCCACTTAATTTACCAAAAACGTCTTTCAGAAACTACCACGTTAACGGCAAAAATCGAAGAGGTATGGCACAAGCGAGCGCTTCCACATCTTCGGCATCATTGTACTCTCTCGTCGTCTCTCCAAACCCTAGCTCCAATATCGACGCTCAGAAACTGTCTCACACCTTCCGGCCCATTGGTTCCTGGTAATTTTTTCTCAACATTTAGTAACTTATCATCCTCGTTTGCTGGAAAACGAATTTATAAAGAGGTGACTTTTCTTTTCTTTTCTTTTTAATGTTTTATATAGCTCACTAGAATGCTTTAAACTCCGCTCCTTGATTCCATTTTCGAAGAGCATGAAAGGAATGTCAAAATTTTTTTCTCTTTTTCTGTCAGTTTTTTCCTTTTTTTCCTGAGCAAGAACAAAAAAATTTCTGACCTTTTCATAAACCTGATTCTTTTCTCTATCTTAAGGGACAAAAATAAGTCTAATTTTTTTAAGTTCTCAGGAAACCAAGGAAACTAGTTAGTATTCGAAAGAATTTGCGGAGTTCTTCAGTAAGGGCTGTCTGCTCTGGTAAGTTTTGGGCTCCAGATAGAAGTTCTCGGCAGGGGATTTGGTCCATTAGGTATTGTTCATGCTAAAGTTCTCGGGAGCTGCTTAATTTTGTTTAGTCACTGAACTCTTGAAAGAAAGTTTATTGAAACTTATAATGTAGGGATGATTTGCAAATCCCATCTTCACCATACTTCCCTGTACATGCGCAAGGCCCACCACCTGCCAACCCAATGGTGCAAGAGCGGTTTCAGAGTGTTATCAGTCAACTTTTCCAGCATGTAAGGGCTTAATTTTGTTAAACTGGGTTAACTTTTGTTGAATTTTAATTTTTTTTCCTTTTTAGTGTTTTAGCTGCTTATGATCTTGGTGTTTATTTTTGGATGTTAGAGAATTATCCGCTGTGGTGGGGCTGTCGATGATGACATGGCAAACATTATAGTAGCTCAGCTTCTCTATCTTGATGCTATTGATCCTCACAAGGTCTGACTGCTAACTATTATGGCTGTTGTGTCTGGGTCTATGATTATCAAGTCTGTGGAAAGAGGCTTCCTTTGTTGAGCTTATAATATCTGATGTCATGTATTATGCCAATAATGCTTGTTGTCTTGTTGAATTGCTACACTAGATGACACATTGATTGGGATGATTCTCTTATGCCTTAAACTTTATTTGTTAAAGAATATTGCACTAATATTTTAACAGTTAAGATGTTTTGATCCTCTGAACAGGATATTGTTATGTATGTCAATTCTCCAGGAGGATCGGTAACTGCTGGTAATCTTCCTTTGGATAAAAATTTTCTGAGTATAGATAATGTTCTGTTCTATTATTTTCTTTAATCAACTGACTAGCATGTCTCTTGAACGTTCAGGTATGGCCATATTTGACACAATGAAGCATATTCGACCTGATGTCTCCACTGTTTGTGTTGGATTAGCTGCTAGGTACAAGATTCTTGTATTAGCTGTTTCTGTTTTGCAATACCGTTGTATCTTGTAGCTCGATTGTTACATGTCAGATATCAGTATATTGTCTCTTTTCCTCCAAAAAAAGTGATCTTTGACATGCTTGTGTAACTTCTAAAAGAATTCTGCTGGTGTTTTGAATTAAGTATTAGTGTTTGCTTCACGATGAGGGTTTAATCAGCCCACAATTTGTTTCCTTCTTGCCATATATTTGCTTATGTTCTTAGTATTTTTTTCCTTTTCTTTTGCCCTTAATTTTCTCATTGTCATCTACATATGCTTGTTTTCCTATTTTTTGTTGAGTCTGGTGGTGTTAGTTTTTGATAGCCTAGCCCAGAACCTAGAATCTTTTGGCTGGTAGATAGTTTGCATTTCTTGCAGCATGGTTGTTTGCTCTTCTGGTGGATAGTTTTCTCCTTTCTTAGAAGAATGCCTGGCATCAATTATGCAGCTTTCCAATGATGTAAGGTCTGTGTAGGTAGGAAAGTGGGAAATTTTCAGTTCTATGCATTTTTGCTTAGAATGGATTTTATGATAATCATGCTTGCGGTATTTTGTATAGTTAATTTCAGATATTTGGCTGTCTAGGGTTAGTTTGTAGATTTATCTTTTTCAGTATTCTATTGACTTTAGAGTAGTAGAGGGTACAAGTGAAAAGTTATAAGGCCAGCAGAGTAATAATTGATTTAAATATTCAAACTTTTAATGGTGAGCATATGGTCACTGGGAAAATTACTATGGTTGCTCATGAGAATATTGTGTACCTATTTTCCTCCTTTTTCATTTAGTAATGGATATTGTATTTTTGTTTTTTCCTGAACAGTATGGGAGCTTTCCTGCTTAGTGCTGGGGCCAAAGGTAAACAAGTACTTTGACTTGATGTAGCGTATAGTCCCCTCCCTGATGTGCTTTATGATCACAAGGGTTACTAACATCTTCCGCTTCTTTTCAAACACTAATGAAGGAAAAAGATACAGTTTGCCAAATTCAAGGATAATGATTCATCAGCCTCTTGGTGGTGCACAAGGTGGGCAAACCGACATAGATATTCAGGTATGCTCCTTTTCCTTTCCTTTTCTTTGCCTCCTCTTAGAACACCCCAATGCCTTATGTCTCTCTTGTCCACTCCACAGCCCAAACCACCTAAGACAACACATCCACACCGTCCCCATCAGCCCCCCTCCAACCCACCCAACAGCAACTTTTTTGTAAAAAACATAATAATCAGAAAACTAAGCCCCTTTGCAGCTCTAGCGCGATCTGTACCATGTTTCTTTTGTCAATTACACCAGGTTGCTGCAAATTGAACACCCTAGTCACATATTATTTTACTCATTTCTGGGAAAACATAGTCTGACAGTCACTTTTTTTTTTTTTCTTTTTGGTTGTCCAAAATAGTGAGTGTAATGTCAGAAGAATTGTTGAAAGTAATATTTTGCCCCTCCCTTTTGGGAAAGTAGCTCTTTGCAAGTTGTAGAGGAGCCGATGTTAGGTGTCACTATTTAGATCAAATGTTGTTGGAAAAGGATAGAAGTATGCCATGACAGCTGCTTTACCTACAGTATCCCAAATCAATTGGGAAAATTGAACTTTACAATTATGTAAAATTGATTTTTTTTTTTTTCTTTTGAGAAAGGTTTAATTCCCCATTGTTCAGGGAAGGAGATTTTAGGATCTTGGGTATTACTCTGAAACTTTATACACTTGGGGAGTACTGGTGTGAAATTGAGCTAGACTGATGCATTTGCATCATCGAAATGGTTAATCCTTGGCTAGAAGTCACTGTTTTTGTGAGATCTGAAATTAATTCAAACGCAACTTCAATTTTCTTGTTTTATCCTAACATGAACATAACTAGTTTACATGAATCTCAGGCTAATGAAATGCTGCATCACAAGGCAAACCTGAATGGGTATCTTGCCTACCACACTGGTCAAAGTCTTGAGAAGATCAACCAGGATACTGACCGTGATTATTTTATGAGCCCAAGAGAAGCCAAAGATTATGGGCTTATTGATGGTGTTATCATGAATCCTCTTAAAGCACTCCAGCCGCTGGCAGCTGCAGCAGATGGTAATGACAAGTCTGGTGTGTGACCTGCCCGTGTGATCATTGCAATGAATGAAATGGTAATTTGTAGGGTTAAATTATACTTATTATTACTGCCTTTTAGTTCATTTGATTGTTGAAAGTTAACATGTATAATACAGAATTGAAGAAAGATGAGTTTTGCCGTCAGTTTTTGACTTTTAAGCTGAAATAAAACTGTAGAAATAGATCAAATTGTTGCTACTCTTGTTTCTTATGAACACATTGATTATTAATTGATTTCCATTGTGCGCAATGTCACCGATTTGACCTTGCTAACGATTTGAGTGGCTACAATTTTGAACACACTTAGCTGTTGTTGCCAGTGTTTGGGAAAGAGACTGTTCTAAATAGAGTTAAAATTCAACCCATTTATAGCTTAATATAGCATGAACAGCTCTTTTATGGCCTTTGTAAAAATCAGTTGCTCTGCCGTCTCCCCGAGAATGAACTATTCCTAAACTAAATTACAAACATCGCAAACAATCTGCTAATTAAGCGTTTTAGAACCATTAGAGGGTTAAACACTTATTATGAGACCTCTTCACATACGTTCAGTCCAAACTCGTAAGGGGTTGCGGAATACATGCGTTGCGGATGAGACTCTCAACAAGTGATGCAGAAGCTATTATTGAACAGATGGATTATAAACAGGCTGCAACGGTTGATTGGCTTTGCTCTGAGAAGTTTTGGCAGGAATTGAATTTAACCAAGAAATGATAGGGGGATACGGACGGACCTAAAAAGGAACGCGGAGGTAATAAGGTGTCACCAAAAAGAAGCTGAAGCCTAAATATTGGTCTATTTACGCGAAGACCCATTGTTCGGCGAATAACTAACTTCTGCGGACAACTACGAAATTTTTATTTGCTTACCAATCATTCTTACCCCATTATACCAAACGAACGGAAATTAAACTTTAGCGATGTGTATGCTTACGTTGTGTGCTGGATATCATATAGGATAAATTTGGATACTTTTGGAAGGATTCTCATCTCATGCCAATATTCCCCTTAATAAAAAGGATTCTTGTTCTTTTGGCATATCGTACAGGATACCTTAATTGCCCATGCACCAGAAACGGCAGAAATATACTAATCTTTCAGAATGCTGATTTTGGAATTTCAACCCATTTTGCTCGACCGTAACAGGAAAAGAACCAAAAAAAGAGAGAGCGAACCCTCAGTGGCTGAGCAGATGAGGCTACCCTACAGCAAATATTAATCATTCAAAAGAGAATTTGAAAAAACCCACTAAGTAGGGCAGAAAGATCACAAATTCCTATTATGTTAATGTCTGATAAAGATAATCTTATAGAGCACTCACTCGTGAACCTCGTGCCATCTTTGATGAGAGAGAGAAATCTATCTAAGAAACTACCATCTCCAAAATGTGTGATTGTGTGCTTCTTTCTATATGATTTTGTGGGGTTTTTTTCATCTACTGAAAGAATTTAATCTTGATCTCCCCCCCGAAAAAAAAAGAAAAAGATATCTATCCATTAACCCCACTACTACTGATGTAACTTTCTTATTTTGTGCGGAGGGATAAAAAGAACAGAAGATGCCGAGCAAAACTACAAGTAGTGGCTAGTGGGGATGTCATAATAATAATATATGGACATTTCAGTTACATTTTCTAAGGCAGCAAACACTAAAAACACAAGGATCAAGAAGGGACAACAGGAATCCTTTCATCGAAAAGATCATTGCTTCTCATGAAGCTAGTGAAAACTGACGATGCACTGGGCAGTTCTCCAAGCTCATCAAAGAAGTCATTTTCTTCTGATTTTGGTGTTGAAAAAGTCATGGGATTTTGGTAAGAGACCGGTTCTTCATCGAAGAGAAGATTCAGTGTTTCGTTGGGTTTCTCTAGATTCCCTGTGAAGGGGTCTTCTTGGCTAATTATGATATCTTGCGGACACCTTATGGGTGATTGTAAGTAATGGAAATGATCCTCATTTGAATCTTCAGCATTGGGGGTAGTGATTATGGGTGGTTCATTTTGTTTCTCTTCTTCTTGCGGCAGCTGCTGTTCTTGTGTAGGAGGAGACGTGGGGTGGTGGTCCTCAAACTCCGCGCCAGTAGGTTGATGATTTTGGGGCGGTGCTTTTGGTTTCTTCGTCAGATTGATTGTGTTGAGGTCAGGACATGGATGGTTATGGGTAGAGGTGTAGGTGATGATGAGCACTGAAGCATCTGTTCTGCATCTCTCTACTTGTTTCTTGGCCGAACAACCTTTTGATGTGCTGCACCTGTAGTAGCCCCTGCAATTAAGTGGCAAAATCCACTTCAAAATATCTTGATGTGGCACCAAATGGGTAATGAAAATTCAATTTGACTCCCGAGATACATCTTTGATTTGAGAGAATTGGGAGAGAAGAGCAGCAGAAAGATGTGAAATCATCCACACCGTGCAGAATTTTTTTTTTTTTTTCTCAATAAGAAAACAAAAGTTGAAACCTGGGATAGGGAGATCCTTTGATAGGCTTTTGTCCATATTTCCTCCAAGACCAAAAATCAGAAGGTGGCCCTTCGTTCTTTAGCTTCCCAGGATTTTCTCCAATCTTCACTCTAAGAACAGTCTTCTCAGTCACCTTCCTAAAAGAGCCCACAACAAAATCTCTTACCTTAGCTTAGCTACATGGATATAGAGACTCAAAATCATTAATGCTCAAGAAAAATAGCTTTCAACTCAGTTGTCTTCTTCAGACTGAAGAAATTAAAGGGAAAAGACAACAACACAACCAGAAGCGTAGCCAACAACCCACCTTCTTTTAGAAGAAGCCTGATGAGTTTCTGCTTGGAGCTCAGAAACTTCTGACTCCCTGTCCAATTTTGGAGAGTGAGAATCATCCATAACTATTCTTGCTTCTGCTGCTAGTCTGCTACTTCTGAGATGTCACTCCGTAAAGGGGAAGAAAATGATCAAGATGAGGACTCTTAATTGATTAAGAGAGAGAAGTTAAAAGAAAATTGATGAAAAAAAAGAAAAAACCCTCAAGTTGCTTTCCATCGTTTTCTTTCACTCATTAAATAAAAAGCAGCTACGAACAACAACTACATTTACATATCAGCACCATTCAGCTAGCTCCCACCCACACTTCACCCCACCACCATGCATTAAAATAATCCATCCGCACAGTTGCAAAAATAAATGTGTGAAAGATATTCATGACGATGAATCGATGATCAAAAAATGCTGCTAAGTTCCTCCTTTCTCGTGTGCCACTTGATTGGCTTCGTGGGCCATGCACACAATATGTTCACTTTATTTACGCAGTTTGATTTTGCCATGTGGGCGGCATTATTTTTTAAATTTTTTTATGCATGTATTATTACTGATATTATATTATATATTATAATTAATATTATATAATTAAGATATTGTCATATATTAATTTATTAAAATATAATTTAAATTTATTAAATTTTTTTAATATTGAAGAGATATTTATTTAATATTTATAATTTAATATTATATTATCTTTTATACAATTACAATATTATCATGAATTGATCTATTGAAATATAACTTAAATTTATTAAATTATTTTTAATATTCAAAGAGTGTCTACTTAATATTTATAATTGATAATGTATCAAATTATACAATTGAGATATTATCATATATTAATCCAATTGATCTATTGAAATACAATTTAGATTCATTAAAAATACTCTACTCATAATCTCAATTCATTAAATCTTCTCTATCTCTATTCAATTAATTGATAATCGAGAAAAATCTAAAACTAACATTCATAAAATTTTTATAAACGCTTGAAATTTTATTTTCATCGATATAAATATGAGAACTGAATAACTTCTTGTGGACTAATTGATATGGGAGCGGCATTGTTGGATTGAATAACTTCGGTTAAAAAACCAAATGTTGTGCATTTGATTTTGAATTTGGGAAGCTACAAACAGAAAACCGATACAGTTGGTTGTATTTACCGGGAGTAGGTGGGATGAATGCGTCACTTCATGTTAGCAAATACATTTTGTTACTTTAAATTTCCAATTTCAATTATTATTGAATTTTTCATAGAGATAATAATTCGTTAATTCGTAGATCTTGTGCTCGTCAATTTTTTGTCTGCATGCTCAAGTAGTCCATGTGTCTTTCAGTCCTTGCGACCTTTCAGTCTTTTTGCTTTAATAATACAATTGCCGGCGGCCCAGGCAAGGCCTCGCCTAATTCTATGTTGGATTTTGCTCAGATTTTTTTTCTTTTTTAATAACCTCCAAACTCTGTTTCTAATTTCAGAATATATATATATATATATATATATATATATATATCGTGTGTTTATTTGTCCACCACCCAATGTTTTAATGATTCACACCTCTTCGTCTCCTCAGAATCAAAACAGGTTCCGCTAATAAATTGTACTGTACTTTTAAAAATTTTATTTTAATAATATTACCATTTCTCAGTACTCATGTATCGTCAGCCTTACGCAGTAACCATCGATTAGATAACTCAAGATCGTATTTGACTATTTAGTCTGTTTTTAATAATTAATGATTTGACGATCAATCGCACACATGCCCGTGATTTTAACAGAGTAATAATAGGTGCACATTTATATGCATGTCATTCAGATAGCCTTTTTGGTGCGGTTGCGCTGCTGCAGGGTAATTGTCCCATACTTATAACAGAGGAGAAATAGTGCAATTGCACTAAACAAGATTAGAATATACTAAAACAATAGTGATCGATTAACACATCATATCATACATATGTAACATCTATATGATATCGTAACTCAACTAGGATTTAAAAAATATATATATAAGAGATACAGATATGTTATTGATAAAGAACTCCCTAAGTTACTACGAATTGTAACTTAGTATTTATCTATTGATAATTGACGTGAATTATCAATATTTGACTTTCATTATTTTTTTCTTTAAAAAAATAAAATAAAACGTCGACAAAAATAAAACTTGATCTTCGCAGCTCTGGAGACACAAGTCAAATTAATTTATATATGCATCAGGATTACCGTGACCAACTGACCATTGGTTCGCTTGAAAGCAAAATCATCAACCATGAATATTTTGTTTGTTGCAATGACATAGTCCAACACCCAGCTTTTGGTGGCTCTCAGCCTCTCACAATCTCATGCATTGAAAACTGCTGCTGATCTATTGAGTGAGGATGGCAATGTGTATCATTCGTGCCTGTAAAAGTTTTAAATTATTATACTCATTCACAATTTGTTGTGGTTTTTAATAATTTCAAATTCATCCGTAACTTGCAGTAAATTTTTTTATGTGTTCTTGTATTTAACCTTACACGTATTGAAAAATATTTTTATTAATATATAAAAATTTAAATTTTATAATTCAAAAAATAAATTTATATGGTAACTTTAAAAGTTCATATCAAATAATCAATTCTAGATTTCACTAATGTAAATGAGGAATTAAAGTTTCAACATAAAATAATATATCAATCTAGTACAAAATATTTCTATTGTAGGCAAATCATCATCGGTAAAACCAATGCCTCGTTCCACCTTTCAATTAATATATAAGTATTGTCAATAACATTAATGAGTAAATTTTGTACAACTACTATTAACAATTAGTTAAAGAAATAAAACCCCAACTTTAACAAGCAACTATTAGGTTCAAGTTGTTAAAGCAAAATAAGCAAAATTAATCAAATAAAAACAAAATATTGGCAATATTAAACTTTAAAATTATAAAATTTCTACTTATTAAAATATTATTATATATATCTATTGTATATTTTTTAATTAGGAAGATTGGTTCACGAGTAATAACTTTAACTTACTTATATTTAAAATTTTAAAATATAATTTTATGACTAAATTTTAAAATATAAATAATAAAAAAAAAAGAAGACGGGTCAACTAATATCCACCAAATCTTTTCTCAATATCAAACTCATTAGCAACCTGTAATGGGTTTAAATTTAAAATACCAAATCCATCTACAATTAAACAAATTACTCGTGACAAATAAATTCTCAAGTTTGCCGGAAATTTACCGTCCCTACTATTGATATAACGATAATTCTCCTATCTTGTTTTTGCATAAAATATTTGGCAATGCAGGTTGATTTTCTAGTGATCTCTCACCGTTCATTCAATCCAAGTCAATGGTTCAGATATAACAGGAAGTTACTGACTTCCTGTATTGACTTGTAGCATGATCAGCGACCTTTGATCTGATTACCAACCAATCATATCCGCAAGTGGGACCAAATTCATTGCGTTTCTAAAGTATAAAATTATGCCGTCGTGATCCAACATTTCAAGAAACGAATACGATTGGATAATGATTGTTTGGTCGAATGTCATGGAAAGCAATTTCATCAAAGACACCGGGTCAAAGGACTGCAATTTATCATCACAACGATTGTTCTAAGACAAGGATATTCTGCCGATATTAAAATAGGGGGAAAAAAAATGTAGTAGAAGAGGTATGGCGTTAGGTGGTAAGTATTATTATTAATTACTAAAATAAGGTGCAATAAGCTGTTGACTTAGAGAATACACAAGCCGTTAATGGTAAATGTTAATCTGACAAGTTTTTATTTTTTTTATTTTTAATTGTGATTGCGGCATTTGAAACTCAATAATAGGATTTATAAGTTGGTAAGTTGATACATGTGGGCAATATAAATATATATATATATTTCCCATAAGTAATAATTAAAATCCATGAGCAAGGCATGGAATTGGACCGTGCCCTTAGTGTCAACTAATTTAAACAATGGACGTGACAACAACCACTCAATATTCCCTTTTCCCTTAACTGACAATTCAAGTCACATATATAGACCTCATGTTATGTTCCTTCCGATTAATGCAAACATTTTTTTTTTTTTAAAGAATTTTCTTGAGAGGAGGGAGAAAAAAGAAAAAAAAAAGAATGGGCAGCAGCAGCGGCTGGGAGAATTGGCAACTAATGGCAAAGGAGCACTTGATGGAACCCTTCTACATTATCACAATCAATCTCCTGAATCTCTTGCTCCCCCTTTCATTTCTTCTCTTAGCAAGAATCTCATGCGCTCAGTACCTGTTAACAATAATCTCTTATCCCGCGGAACCGTCGTCTTCGTCAATTTTGTTTTCCCTATTCTTAAACACCAATCCAGCTCTGCTATACATTCTTGTTTCAACAGTAAGCATTACCACTCTCATACATTCCTTGACCGGAAAAATCACCATTCTAAGCGAGTCACCGGGTAAAAACTATCAGCCCCGTTTATACACTGCATGGATATTACTCTGCACGTTACAAGTCTGCGTTGGCTTGGGGATCGAAGGAAGCATCGCGGCCGGCGTTGACGGAGCAAGCTTCGGTATTGAGAAAAGCTTAATAAGCAGGGTAATATTCTTCTTGGGTTTGCATGAGACAATGCTTCTTTGGTTCAGAACGGTGGTGAAACCCGTCGTCGACGACACGTGTTTCGGGGTGGGGGTCTCGATGAGGGAGGAGAGGTGGGTGGACAGGGTGGCTGTAGCCATGAGCTTTGGTGGGTTGTGGTGGTGGAAGTTGAGAGAAGAAGTTGAGTCACTGGTGGTTGTCCCGGAGGCTAGAAAAGAGATGCTCATGGGCGTGGGAGTTGCTGATTTTGTTGGCTGGTGGCTGTATTACCTTACTGTCACAATTGGCATGGTTAGGGCTGTTAAAGCGTTGTTATGGCTCGCCATGTTTTTTCTTTGTACCAGGATAAGAAGGAACAACGCCGGCGACTCTTGTGAGGATAGTTATGACGGCGACGACAAGGTCTGAGTATATGAATTTATTTTTTTCTTCTTCAAATTCTCTCTCTCTCTCTCTCTCTCTGTGTCTTTTTTTCCACCCCTCTTTTTTTATTGTGCAGCTGCTGGTTAATGACAAATTGTCAATATTGTATTCCTTGCCTAATTGTTGTAAACTTATGCACACTGCATATTATATTCATTGATATTCTATGATTAATCTCTCTATATACATGAACCAATCATAGAGCCGTTAAGGACAATAGTAAATTAAAGCAAGAAATTCTTTAATTATTCCTTTTCGGTAAATTGTAAGGCATGTTTACCAGGGATATGGTAAAGAGTAGATGCAACTAACTAATCAATTACCTAGAGAAAGGAATGTGATAACAAAGAGAGAAGAAAAATGAATACTGTGTAACTTCAGTTCTGTACCATCACATATAACATTTCATGAGAGCGATAGAGCCTTGAAATCAACGAATTATACAGCTTCTCTAATTCCAGTAAAATTCTGCGCAGAGTTGTAGCTTCACATGACTGTGCTTCTTCTTTGCCATAGGCGCTGATGCAGGTACTTGGGATCACAACTAGTGCCGAAAATCGTAAGAAGAAAATAGAAGAAGAAGTATATTAAAAAAAAAAAAAACGCTAAATTATTAGTAAAACCCACATAACTGTTAGCAATAAATTTAAAGGATAATGCAACAAGCACTAAATTGTGAATAAATTATATAACATCGGAACTTATATCAGCCCAAGAGTTCTACTCGATAACAAAAATATATTTAGCAGTCAAATCATATTTAATTTATCTGATATAACTCTTGAGTTGATTTAAGTTATATACAAAAGGGCACACAAGGCCCGGGACATTTTGATCCTTTCACTTGTAACTACTAAGAATAGTCTACTGGGCTAAAATTCAAGTTGGAGAATGTAACCTTTGGTGAAGTTTGAATTATTAAATGGGTGGATCTGTAGACACACCTCTGAAATCTTTATGGCACTCTTTTTAAATATGATTTCCTAAAAAAAACCTCATTTAATTAACAAAGTACAAATTATGCTTTCAAATTAATTGTCTCCCAAAAATATTTTATTTAAAAAATTTATATTTAAATTACATACAAATCCTAAAATATGAGGTTTATTTTAAATTTTTACATCTTATTACATAACTTCAATTTTCATAACTCCTGAGGAATCAATTTAGGTTGGTTATGGGGTTCCGAAAAATTTTAAAATTAAAAACAAATATGCTTTAGGGGTAAACTCAAGCTCCAAATATATTTAAGGTTTGAATTTAAGAATTTTATCGAGCCCTATACCCCAATATAAATTTGAAGTATTTTTTTTTTAAAATCAGAATATAATTTAATTTAATCAAATAATAAAAAACATAACAAAACCCTAAATCTAAACTGCCTCTCTCAAAACGCTAGATTCTACCCATCGCCACCTCCAACTCTCCAATGAAGCTTCGCTTTCGCGGCTTCCGGTACAAGAACGATGAACTGCTACAAGCTCGAGACATGGACACCATTATGTTGAGTTGAGTTGACTCGACGACTTGGAGCCTCGAAGAAGCAAAGAAGTGAGTGAAAAAAAGAATAGGAGGAGGAAGAGGAGAAGAAGAAGAGTGTGTGTCAGTGACCTCACAAGGCTTGTTCCGCAAAAGCAAAGAACTCTGTCTAAAATTTTTTATTCAACTTTTTAAATTTCGTTAAACTAATTAGCGCTCTATAGATTTAGGAAAGGCAAGATTGTTCTTTAAGGCAAAGAGAGCGTTGTAGAGAAACGTGGAGACGATTTCTCTAATAACTGGTGAGAGATTGAGACCAACGAATTTGTTTAATTTTGTTTCTATTTTTTTTTTCTTTTGATTACGTTAGGTTGTGAAAATTAGATCATTTATAATTTCATTTTCAAACCTTTTTCAATTTTTAATTTTTCTTTAAAAAATTTAAAAAATAAAATGGAGATTGAATCCCCGATTTAATATCCACTCATTTTGGGGATTTTTGAGGATATACCCACCCAATTCCCTATTAATTTTTTTTTTCAAATATGGGATAAATTTAGAAATTGCTTTCAAATTGAGTTTGGGTTTTGGTGATCATGATTCTGACCCCTATCTACCTCATCGTCATTACCAAGGATGCATTCATTTTTCTGTTTATTTAAAATTTAAATAAGTCTGAATTTATTTAAAATTTAAATATTTTTGAATGAAAATATTTGAATGATATCTTTATTTTTCTTTTTTCAACAACTAAATAGTAAAATTTAAAAGTTGATAATTTAGTATAAATATCCTTTTAAGTGGTCCATATATTTATTCTTTATAATTTATAATTTTTACAAATTAATTAGTTTGATAGCATTAAAAAATACTATCAATTGATTTTAATTTTATTTTATAATAAAAGATGTAATTATAACATCAATTTTTATTATAAAATCAACATTGTTGTCTTAGTTTTGATTCATCGTAATGGATGTAACTTAATTTATTTAATATTGCAGTTTAGTTAATGCTACCATGTGAATAAAAATTTAAAGTAATTAAAAAATAACTAGATTTCTACATAATATTAGAAATACATAAATTGTTAAGGTTATTTTTTATATTTAAAATAAAAAATTTTCATTTACATTTTAGATTTCAAATAAAAATAAACTTTTTTTAATTTATAAAATTATCTGATAATAAATAATAAATTAAAAATAAATAACTTAAAATATATAAATATCAAAAAATTAAATTCAAACTTAGGTTAAAAAACAAACAGCATGCAAGTGCAATTTCTGTTTTCCTGATATTTTTTGGGGTTGCTGAAACAGCTTTATTTCGACCCAGTCAATTTAGAGCACCCAACTTGGACAATGTTTTAACCCAACGGTCCATCCAAATTCATCTAAAAGGAATATTCCATTCTAAGAAAAACTAATTATATACATAACACTCTTATTAATTTATCTAAAACGAATATTCCTTTCGCATTAAAAAAAAAGTGAATATTCCTTTCCAAGAAAATTGATTATATTTGTCTCTAATTTTAAAAGATTTATTTTTTTATTTAATTTTGGTTATCATAATTCGTATTTGGTAATAATAATTCTAAAACGAATTACTGCTTTCATAAACCAAAAATCACTCCAATGATTCTAATGCAGTAATTCAATAAAAATAGATAAAATTCTCAGAATAAGATTAGGACATGTGTGGTATCAAGATGAAGTAGCTTTTGTGCTACGATTATTGTGAAAAATAAAAATTATAATTATAAAATAAAATTAATAATGTGCAATAATTATGGTTCCTAAATAAAAAGTTTAATAAAAATAATAAAAATATTATAAATTTTTTATTATATAAGTGGTGGATAGATTCATTTATTTTTTATATAATAACAACTAGTATTTATTAAATATTTTATTTTTTTAATTTTTAATTTATAACTGCTCAATTTCAAGGATCTAAATAATACTTGTTAGTCCGTTGTTTCTAATATGTTCTAGTGTTTGTCTTTTGAAGCATTTCACCATCCATATCCACTCCTTTCTTGTAGCTGACAGTTAAACATAATTTATTTAATCATCTTTTATATATATATATATATATATATATATAGAGAGAGAAAAGATCAGCTTCTTGAACATTTTTCAGACATGCGCAGCTGAATTTCTTAGGCAATTTTGGATCGAATAATGTGATCATTTGTCTGGAGCCTTTCATTTGTTTGCGAGCGTCTCCATGAGCCGTGACAGAGTTTTGTTAAGTCCAAATCTTTATTCAAATCAAAGCGCTTTTGCATTTTATTTGTTGGGAATATCGATCAGTTTCCCCGGCTGCCAGGAAAAGATGAATCCAAATGTCACCATCAGAGTTGCCATCCTAGCTGTATTAATTCTTTATTTTAATTTGATAACACTGCTTTGTCCCCTTTATATGATGAAAGCAATGTCCCAGGGATCCAAATCTTTGCGTCGATATCAACACTGTTTATGCCTAAATTCGCCAATCACTTCGCGCACCTAACATGGCAAATAGTTTGTTCTCTTTCACATCATCATTTGATTTCAGTGGAATCCAAGACCGTTTTAGTGATGTTCTTGAAGATTATCATAAAGAGGAAGCGGGTATTGAACAAAACCAGAAGCATAACCAGATGTTTCAGGTGGACGAGTTGGAAGATATTAGCCCTCCTCTTTGTTCTCAACTCGGCGCCTATCAAGAAGAGAATTTAGCCAAGAAAGTACCCTATATGCTCGAGGAACAACGTTACTTGCTGAAACAAAACAAGTCAAACGATTTGTTGTCGAACGAATTGCATGCCAATATTGTTTTCCAAACGTCCCATTCCCAGGAGATGCCGAAGCTCAAGAACATACAAACCAGTAATGACCAAGAGATCAAACCTGTCAAGGAACCATTTGCATTATCATCTCTTGAACTCCTAAGTAATTATGCGGGTGGATTCAAGAAACTGAAAGGAAACCTGTCCGGCAGCCGCACGAGAAATGAAAGCAATGCGGGAGGCAGCAAGAAACTGTCGACAGAAGATATCTTGAAGGTGGCCGGAGCAAGGTATGTACACCTCTTCGATCAGATTTATGATGACTTTTCCATGGTCATGCATCCTTTTGGCTACGCTCTGTCGGGCCTGTCTCAAGAAGAAACAAGAGATGTTGAATTAATCCACCTTCTTCTAGCCGCTGCAGAGAATGTGGGTTACCACCAATTCGAACGCGCAAGCAGATTGCTCTCGCGTTGTGAATGGATCGCAGCGGAGAGAGCAAATCCTGTCCAAAGAATTGTTTTCAATTTTGCGGCAGCTCTTCGAGAGAGAATTGATAGAGAAACCGGAAACTTCACAGCAAAGGAGGAGGAATTGGGTGGAATTGGAAATGGAATGACCTTAAATGATCACGGATTGGGCATCAATCCTGTATTGCTTACATGCTACCAGCGTCTTCCACTTCATCAGGTCGCGTACTTGACAGGAATCCAAGCCATAGTAGAAAATGTTGGAAATGCAGGTAAGATACATATACTCGATTTTGAAATAAGGTGTGGAGTTCAATGGACATCCTTAATGCAGGCTCTTGCAGAGCGCGAGCAACGCCCCATTCAGCTTCTTAAATTAACTGCCGTTGCGTTTGTGAATAAAGAGAAAGTAGAAGTGACCGGCAAGAGCTTGGCAAGCTTTGCTGAGTCCTTGAACTTGCCTTTTCAATTCAGTGTTGTTTGGGTAACAAATTTTCTAGAGATCAACGAACAACTTTTCGAGATTAGAAATGGCGAATCATTGATTGTCTTCTGTCCATTGGTATTGAGGACAATGATCTCATATCCTAGTTGCTTGGAGAATCTATTGGAAGTGATCAAAAGGCTAAACCCATCTCTCATGGTGGTCATTGAAGTCGAAGCAAATCACAATTCGCCATCATTTGTCAATCGTTTCATTGAGGTCTTGTTCTTCTATAGTGCATATTTTGATGCCCTGGAGACCTGCTTGGAAGATAATACGGAGACAAGAACGGCGATGGAAGCCATATTTAACTGCGGAATCCGCAACGCTGTAGCTATGGAGGGAACTGAGAGAACCGTAAGAAATGTGAAGATGGACGTGTGGAGAGCATTCTTTTCAAGATTTAGAATGGTGGAAATTGGATTGACTGACCAAAGTTTTTACCAGGCTAACTTGGTTCTTAATCAGCTTGCTTGTGGGAGTTCTTGCACACTTGACAAGAATGGGAAAAGCCTAATCGTTGGGTGGAAGGGGACACCAATTCACTCGGTTTCAGTTTGGAAGTTCTCTAGAGAAAGAGGAAGACCACTTCTAAATTACAGGTTTCAATAAAATTTAGGTAATAATCAGTTGAATATCGTTCCAAAAATTAAAAGAAAAAAAAAATTGTGTCCTTCTGGTTTGTCTATTGTACGTACGTAGACTATTTGAATGAATAAGCGGCATACTTTGGTTTTTGGAAAGGTCAGGGTTAATTTCGTGGTTCACCTCGTAATTTCCCCGTAAAAGCTGGATACACAAAAACACTCTTCGTCGTTTTTCCCTGTAAACAAGAGGAGTTTCCGAGTTTAGTTTCACGTTCGAAACTTAAAATTAAGGGTTATTATGTTTTTACTATTTTAATTATATCGAAATGACAAATGATTATAAGAATTATTGAACGGTAACACTTTATTATATTAACTATTTAATATAAAACACAATAATTTATTATTTGTTTCGTCATTTTTCATTAATCATTAGTGAATAATGATATGAGTTTAATGGAACGGTGGGTGACGACATGAACAACCGGCGCTTGAGCGACGAGTAGAAAGGGGTTGACAAATGGCTTAGGCTAAGCAGCTGCGACAAATCTGCATGCTACGCTATGTGACAACTAGCATGCCACGACGAGTAGCCTACGACTCGACAACAAGAAGCTGTTGCCTATTCGGTAGGTGCGGTTGATTCGATCGGTTGGTGATAGTGATGTTGTTCAATTAGGGATTTGGTGAAAAACTAATTTAATATTTTTTATTTTATATTTTTAAATTTTAATTGAGGATAAAGTGAAAATATTAAAAATTGAGTTGGTGTAATTAAAAGTGAGGATATTTGAGTCCATCAAATTACTCATTAAATTTATTTTTAAAAATAATTTTTATAAATTTAATATTAATTAAATTCAATATAATTTTGTTAAACTCTAGTCATATTTTCATCAAACGCTATTTGACTAGAGGTATGATTTTTCTTTCGAGCCACATATATTTATAACCTAGGCATATATGGTTGTATTTAGGGTAATAAATTTGGTGGTTATATATTTGTTTGCGTTTGAAGGAAAGCTAAAAGAACATGAAATCCAATTGTAAATCATTTCTAGAAACATTTGAAATATTTTTACATTTAATTATTGAAAGATGAAATTAATTTTGATTACAGGAAATCGATTATTTAATCGATGATCTCTGCGTATTTGCCCTTTTGTTTGGCGGAAGTAATTCCATTTCTTCTGTTGTGCTGGAGAAATCCAAATTGATCGCGCAGGCAGCATTTTCGCATCTTCCTGTTGGTTCCCCAGTGAACATAGTTGCCCGCTGAAGAGGCTTCCAAGCTCTTCCAGACTCTAAATTTGTGAAGATTCTTCTGTCCTTAGTAGTTTCTGACATTCATGATAACGGTTTTCTTCATGCAATCGAACAACAGCTTCTTGCTTGACGGCAAGACTTCGATTTTATTATCATCGTAAAAATTTAATGGGTTTAGTGAGTAAAAATATTTTTTTTATAAAAATTATGTTTAGTAAGAGTATATTAAGTATTTAAGTAGATTTATCAAGTAAAATTTAAATTTTTAAAATTTGAGGGTGTGTTTATTTAATAAGTGAGTTTAGCGAACAGTTTAACGAATCCAAATAATCTACTCCGCATTTAATAGTTTTGAGGATTTGATTCGTAATCTCCCCCATAACAATCAAGGTGTCATTCAATATTCTCAACTTTATGTGGTCAATATTCCCCTTGCGGTTTTCGCAAGTAAGCAATAAAAATGATTCAAATCCCACAAATGAAATGTGCAAGGATCAATCTTTTCTCAGATAAGAGAGCCATATTTTGGGCAACTCCAAGGGCAATGGACCGGAAAGTGGCACAAAGTCCACTGGTATTTTAGCCCAAGAGTAATGATATTTTTATGACGCGTCCGTGGCCGTCCAGTCAATTATTTCCCGAAATATGTCAGGCCACGTCACGACATTTCATACGTGTCAACCTGTTGTGGATCGCATTTTTTTACGTTTTCCACTCGCTTTCGCATTCGAGTTGCAGAGCATCGCCAAGAATGGTGTCCAGAGCAAGCGACTCCTCCTCTAAATCCAGAGTTAGATTTTCTTCTTCAGATCTTAATTTCTTAATTACTTATCTATTTTGGTTATTCTGTCAATTAAATTACGAGTACTGATCATCGGAATGGAAATATTATCACGATAATTAAGGACTTTTACTCGATTCTATTGAATTATATATAATTATTTATCTGTAGTTATTAGAGAATTGATATGAGAGACCAACTACCATTGGCCGCTGGCAAACTGCACTTAAAATAAAATTTCACGTTAACTTTTTCATTTCCGAAGACGTCTGATCAACCGAACAGACCATAAACTTGAAGCAAAAGTTCTAGAGATGGCGTCAAAATTCTTGATTATAAAAAACATACTATAATTCGATCAATCTTTTAGATTTTTGATAGGTTTGTCTTGTGAATTCGCAGAAGTCCTATAACGAGCAGTCTAATGACGGTCTTGGAAATTTGACATATAAGCTAAATCAGCTCAAGAAGCAAGTTCAAGCGGAGAGAGTTGTTTCAGTCAAAGTAAGTCACTCGTGCATTTTACTTCAAGGTTCTTTAAAATTTTCCCTTTTCACTGCTGACCCTTAGTAAATTTTTTTCATGTAATTTTAGATTAAAGTCCATCTTTGTTTATAGAGCTTGTGTTTTGCTTAGATGAATTTCTTCATTGCTGCAACAATTTCACATAGATCATTCTATTTTCTCTTTCCTAATGTCGTTCACCGATAAATATCATTTTGAAGAAAATACCATATGTTTATTGCATTTTGTCTTTTATGTTGATTTAAGTTAAATTCACTTGTGAAAAAGAGGGGGAAAAAAAATCAATTGGAATGTGGAATTAGCACACTTCAGATGCTAATCAATATGCTAGTAACTTCTGTATGTATCATGTACAGGATAAAATTGAGAAGAATAGGAAGAAAATTGAAAATGATATTTCTCAGCTTTTGTCTACAACATCAAGAAAGACTGTTATATTTGCGATGGATAATGGATTTGGTAACATGCCTCTCTGCAAATACAGTGGATTTCCTCAAGGACTGGGAGATAGAGACTATGTCAACAGTCATGAGGTTGTGCTCTCAACAAGTAGCAAGCTTTCACATGTTCAGAAGATACCACCATATACCACTTGGATCTTCTTGGACAAGTATGATAGATTTTCCACATATCTTCTCCCCACTTCGCTTTACAATAATTTGTATCAGTTGTGTTTGGTTTTTCCATGGCGAAAGAAAGTACTCGTAAATTTTATGCCGAATTCGACAGCCTCAATGTTTCTTTCAAAATTCACTTCATGAATGTTGACTGGTACTGATGACATCAGTGGTTAGTGATCAATTCCATGAAGATGAGAGCTGAAAAATTTGTTTCTTTGCTCTTACTTGTTCTGATTATAATTATTATTTCATACAATCTGCCCCGTTGAATTATTTATGGACCATAGGATAGAGAGGGAACTGGAGGGAGGGATTGTGGAGGATGTGTTTTTGTCTGGGTGGTTTTTGAAATGTAATAAAATGCCATGACTTTCAGTGGGTCTTTGCATCTGTACTGCTCCTTTGCTTGATCATCCATAAAAAGGTGAGCTGGTTTTTTCTTCGGAGCATGGTTTAATGTATTCATAAAATGCAAAACATAATCTTTTTGTACTTTCTTTTATTAACGGTTTTTCAATGTTAAGATTTTATCATTGCTCTTCTTATCTCAAATATGCCTTACACAGTACAGAAATCAGAGAATGGCTGAAGACCAGTCAGTGGTTGGGAGAAGACGTATATATTATGATCAACATGGAAGTGAAGCACTAGTCTGCAGTGACAGTGAGGAAGACATTATAGAACCGGAGGAGGAGAAACATGAATTCTCTGATGGTGAAGATCGTATTCTATGGTATGTTAAAAGAAGATGCAAGAACTGCAACTTAGTGTTTCTTCAGAAATGCCGGACACTTTTTTGGTGATCCTGCTGAGAAGTACATTAGTATTGGATTTTCCAATTTAAAGGTTGACTTTGATTGGAATTCGGGTTTTATGATGCTATTTAAAGGTTGAATGTAATTTGCGTCTTATTATTTTCCTGGCATGTAAAATATATGGTGCCAAATGAATATCAGCGAGAGTGAGCAAGCAACAATTGTTGGTAAAAATTAAAAATCCATTAGTGGAGAGATCATACTGTGAAAATGACCATCAGAAATTTCTGAAGGAAAAAACCTGCTGTCAGTTTCTATACAAACTGAAGATTGGTCTTTTTGATGTTAACATAGCACTTTGCTTCTTGCTTTCTGAACTTGTATATGGCCCTGCCATTCAAAGTTTCCAAAGTGAAAGAAGCATTCTGATCATGAAAGATGTTTATTAGTGACATCCTACTTGATTATTTATTATGGTTCACCATGAATAATTAGCAGTTCTACTATTGTTGGCAGGACGGTCTTTGAGGAGCATGGGCTGAGTGAGGAAGTAATAAATGCTGTGAGCCAGTTCATTGGAATAGCCACCTTGGAAGTGCAGGTATTTTCTGTTTGATCTTGATGCTTGGGGTATGCTTGGCATTATTTTATATGAAATATCATCTACATTCATTTACTATTCTATTGATGTTGTTGACACATCTTTTATGTTGCTGGCAACGCAATCTGTTTGGTTTGCAGGATAGATACAGCACACTAAAGGAGAAATATGATGGAAAAAACTTGAAGGAATTTGAGGATGCCGGACATGAAAGGGGGATTTCTCTGGAGAAGAGCCTAAGTGCTGCTTTGGATTCTTTTGATAATCTCTTTTGCCGCCGTTGCTTGGTATGGTAGTAATTGATTCAACCATTTGAATTGATTGAACAACTTTGCTTTTCTAACTGCATCTATGAACAGTTATTTGACTGCCGTCTGCATGGCTGTTCCCAAACTTTGATTAATCCTGTAAGCTGACACATTTTTCATCTTTCTACAACTTAATCAGGTTACATTTTGTTAGTTTATATGATCAAGTTCTTCTACTTTACAGAGTGAAAAGCAACCTTATTGGTCTGAATATGAAGATGATAGGAAACCTTGCAGCAATCATTGTTACCTCCAGGTATTCTCTCTCTCTCTCTCTCTCTGTGCGCACGCGCGCGTAAGTGGGTATGTACAAATGGGATCTTCTTGTTTTGAGATTGGATTTTGCTTGTTTACACTCCTAGGATTCGCTAAAAGGTTGTATAATCCTCTTTTTGTTAATGGTTATCGAAATATATGATTCATCATTTTGATTCTAATTGCATGGGAAAGTTCTGAAGTCTGGTTTCCATATGAATGCCTTGCAGTCAAGAGCCATTCAGGATACAGTAGAGGGTTTAGCTAGTAATATCCCTAGTAGAATAAAAAATACAGAAGGGACTTCACTGCACTGCAATGCTGATGCTCCAGGCGCTCCTAGTGACCTCGTGCCAGGTGAAAGATGCAATTCCAAAAGGGTGTTACCTGTTACATCAGAAGCTGTGGACAGCTCAGAAGTTGCTATGGGTAATGAAAATACAGATACTTCAATGCAAAGTTTGGGAAAGCGCAAAGCTTTAGAGCTAAATGACTCGGTAAAAGTTTTGGATGAAATTGAGGAATCTTTAAATAAGAAACAGAAGAAACTCTTGCCTTTGGATGTACTTACTACATCAAGTGATGGCATATCACGTCCAGACACCAAAAGTGAGCACCGTGTTGGTGCAATCAGTGATGATGACCTTCAAATGACCTCTAAAAATACAATAAGGCAATCTGTTAGTGCTAAAGGTGTTTCCCATAATAATATTGAGCACAATATAATGGATGGAGCCAAAGATGTCAACCAAGAGACTGAGATGAAGCGGTCATTTTCTAAAGGAGAAGTGCCTGAAGGAGTCTTGTGCAGCTCTGAGTGGAGACCTATTGAGAAAGAACTATACTTGAAAGGAGTGGAGATTTTTGGGAGAAACAGGTATATGGCGTTCCTTTGCACAGAAACTTTTGCTCAGTCCAAAGTATGACATGCTTAAAGATTCTAAAGATATAGAATAGGGACCCATATAGTTTATATGTTCATTGGCATTTTCCATTCAACATAGTTGTAAAACTTACAGTTCATGCTTTTTCTTTCAAATGTATGTCTTGGACTTGATAAATTTAGATGTTTGTTGTTGTTTTTCTTCCTTCTGTTTCTGCTTAAAAGACTACATCTTTCTTTTTTCACTTGGTGCTTAATCCTCTGCAGTTGCCTTATAGCCAGAAATTTACTTTCTGGCCTGAAGACTTGCATGGAAGTTTCTACTTACATGCGTGACAGTAGTTCTTCAATGCCCCATAAATCTGTTGCACCAACCTCCTTTTTGGAAGAAACTGCAAAAGTTGATACAGATTATGCAGTATGTATATTTATAGTTTTCTAATGTCTCTACTGTTTTAACCAAAGCTATTTGAATATTATTTTTATCTTGGATGAAACCTCGAAAGTGAGTCTAGTACTATTCTTTTCATCTTATTGTTGTTTAAGGAGCAAGAGATGCCTGCAAGACCACGGTTACTTCGTAGAAGAGGAAGAGCACGGAAACTTAAATATTCTTGGAAGTCCGCTGGTCATCCGTCAATTTGGAAAAGAATTGCAGATGGTAAAAATCAATCTTGTAAGCAGTATACCCCATGTGGATGCCAGTCTATGTGTGGAAAGCAATGCCCTTGTCTGCATAATGGAACCTGCTGTGAAAAATATTGCGGGTAGGTTGAATTGTTATTTAATAGTATTGAGGGAGGTCTTAGGGAATCCATGGGTGATTTTTCTGCGTCCTCTTCAATAGAGATAGGCTGGGATCTATCATGCTTCTTATGACTTATGAGCAAAAATCATCTGGGAATAGAAGTTCTAGAAGGGCCTATAGCTCCACTTGGGAGTGGTACCAAGAGGAAAATAGAGATGGATTCCTCCTTTTTTGCAGCTGGGCTGCTGCTTGGCAGTGCTTCCAAGTGGAGCTTAAGTTGGATTAAGGCTGATTCTGTTGGTTCAATAAATCCTTGTCCTTGTTTTATTTAATTGCAAGTATAACTTTACATAACTGTTTTTATTACCATTACTAACTTTACATGTCTCTTTTGATACAATTCAACTCCACTTGTGGATCATTTCGAGGATTCCAACATATATAATTTAGTAGATCAAAGATGTAATTATTTTTGTAAGATTTAGTTCATGCAATAGCTATTCCTTCTTAAGGTGCTCGAAGAGCTGCAAAAACCGGTTCAGGGGATGCCACTGTGCAAAGAGTCAATGTCGAAGCAGGCAATGTCCATGCTTTGCTGCTGGACGTGAATGTGACCCAGATGTATGCCGGAATTGCTGGGTTAGGTAAGGAGTTTTATATGCTAATATCTTATACCTATCTAGGTGGGTTTACATTTTTGTTGGGCAAATTAAATTTGGTTTGTTTATAAGTACTTATGCTTCTATATCCATCTAAGATTAGCTTTTATCACCTATTAACTGTGCATTTCAGATGTTTTCGAGGTTATTATAAATGTTTACATTGTTTATGGTAATATAATTGTATTTTCCAGCTCTTAGTTGTAGTTGATACCCAACATTTGAGTGGACTCTCAGACTGCTGAAATGATTATTGAGTCCTGATACAAGGTTTTTTTGGTCTCTACTTTTGAAATAGAAATGGTGACCTGTATTAGAAACAATTTTGAAAACAATATAGAGTTTTGTAGAAATTTAGAAATCTTATACATTTATCTTTCTGATAGGCACTGGCTTAATACCTTTCAAGAGTTTTATGGAGGAACAAAATACTTCTTGAAATTCATTTCTTCTTTCTTTTTTGTTACAGCATTTTGAGCACTCAGGTCACTAGAATTATTCAAGACCTGAAGTGGTTCTATTTCCAATTTGAACTGTTTTGGAGGTTGTAAAATATTACAGTTTAGTTGATACTTCTGTCTGGGTAAGTTATTATTTTTTCATTGCAATCTCAGCATCTCTTGTTTATTTTGTACTTTAATGCAGTTGTGGGGATGGTTCATTGGGTGAGCCAACCAAACGAGGAGATGGTCAATGTGGTAACATGAGGCTGCTTCTAAGGCAACAACAGAGGGTAAGGAATTCAGAAGGTTTCAACTCTCAAAAGAAATGTTTCAACTCTCGAGAGCTGTCAAAAAGTTGAAAACATTTTTAATTAATAAGTTGTATCATACTTCCTTTTATACCCCTTTTCAGATACTCTTGGCAAAGTCTGATGTTGCTGGGTGGGGAGCGTTTTTAAAGGTAGGGTAACGAATCATCTCATGTTTCTCTGTAATTACTTGTTAGTGCCACTACTGAACTTGATGATGTGATTTCAGAATTCTGTCAACAAGAATGATTATCTTGGAGAATATACTGGGGAATTGATTTCCCACCGAGAAGCAGACAAGCGTGGGAAAATTTATGATCGTGCAAATTCATCTTTTCTATTCGACTTGAATGATCAGGCAAGTGACATCTGGTCCATACAAAATGGACTATGAGCTGAAGAATATATAATATTGTGATGTACTTTAGCATGATAACGTTTTCACATCCGCAATAACGATCTCATAAATAAATCCAATGCTTTCTGTTTACTATCTTCATAATCACCACCATCTCTTAATGTGGCATTGTATGGTCTCTTAAAGCTTCCAACTCTTCTTTGCAGTATGTCCTTGATGCTTATCGCAAAGGAGACAAACTGAAATTTGCAAACCACTCTTCAAATCCTAACTGCTTTGCCAAGGTATAAGCATTTTGGCTAGTTTCTTTTGACTCAATTCTCATTTGTTTGAGCTAATGTGTTAACTTGTACAGGTAATGCTGGTAGCTGGAGATCACCGTGTAGGAATATTTGCAAAGGAGCACATTGAAGCTAGTGAGGAGCTTTTTTATGACTACCGTTATGGACCAGATCAAGCACCAGCATGGGCTCGGAAACCTGAGGGTTCCAAGAGAGAAGATTCATCAGTGTCTCAAGGCAGAGCTAAGAAACATCAATCTCATTGACGCACAGAGTACATGGTTTTTCAAATGCATCTGGGTCATTTTCCAACAATATCAGCAGTGTTTTTGTCCATATAACCTATTGAAGGAAAGGAAGCATGTATATGTCAGCATCATTTTTCTCTGTATATATATGCCCAAGCGTGTCCTTAGATGCGTCGAAGCTCTAGTAATTAGATTGGGCAATAAGGTCGAAACATTATTATAGTTTGACAATAAGTTAAAATTTTTTCCGGCAAGCCTTTACAACTCAGTAGGGAACGAATAAAGTTGGGCAATATCGTTGTGAGTGGCGTGTATCATAATTGCGGTTGATGTATTTATTTCAGGGGGAGTGCTGCAATTCTGATTATTTTATCAGACCGAGGCTTGTGGCCTTCCTGCATGTCTTAAAATTTTGTTGTTTTCGGACAATATTCAAGAAACATTTGTTGAGCTCATAAGTTCATAATCATTGCCATTTTAGTGGTGAATTATCGTTGAGTCTAGTAAGTAATGTTGTTTTGCCATGAAAAAGGGCACAAAAATGTGATGTTCTGCTGACGCGGTCGAAATATTCAAGTGATCTGTTAAACCCTCCAAATCAACAAGGCCATTTGGTTTGAGAACTTCACATTGCAAGAAACCGCACAGGAGTAAACATTGTCAAAAATGTTTTCAAGTCTTCTTGCGTTGAAGAAAATAAATATCAATCAAAACATTTGCAATAAACCAGTGAAAATTACATTTTACAATATGCTCAGAAAATCAACAGGCAGAATATATAAACACGCCAGAGTTATGCCTTTTTAGATTGCAACTGGAAAAACAAAAGTTCGTTCCAAGTATCAGGAACGCCAGGAAGACACCAATGGCTGCAGTCTTGAATGTTTGAAGAGTAGCGTTTATTTCTTCCATATATAGATGGATGACCATCTATCCTATACTCAGACAAACTAGTTATATTCAAGAGTGTCACAGGAGTTCTCATCTGCTTTATCACATCTTCTACGATTACATTCTTCTCTGGGTAGCTGAAGCCTGAGATTTCATTAAGGGGTTGAGTAGTTCCTGCACAGTGGCCACCAGCATTCCATTGACCTCCCCTGTGAAATAAGTCTTATACAACTCAGAAACTAATATTACGAGATCAGAAATATTGTAGTTTTGGCAGAGTAATGGTAAACCTGAAATGGGAAGGCGCTGAATTTCGAAAGAAAATTTGAGTTTTCCTTGGATTGATGCGTCTATCAACCCACGAAGCCCAAGTCATCAGCGCTTTTTTAAAAGCTGTAGAGACATCAAGTCGGGAAAGCACTTGATTCCCTTCCTGATAATAGTTAATCCTGTAACATGCCACCAGAGGTATGAATAACCATGGAGAATTCTTAATATATGTGTATATGCACGTCACATCATTACAATAAATGTGTTTATGCACATTACATTATTTGCTTATTAAGAAGGAACAGAAATTATTTTCTGTGCTCAAATGATCGATCCTATAATTGTTCTATCAATCAGCTAATGCTAAATTCAATTGATCCTTCAACTTGGCGGCCATGTCTACAGAATTATAAGCAAAAGGACAACTTGACATGCTTTCTTAAGACCCACGATCTAAACTGAACTTCATAGCCTGTAACAAAAGGAGAAAAAATTGAACCCATGCAACATCGAACACACAATGGCTAGGGTGTAAAGCTTTTCAGATTAAAAGGAACCAACCCAGCTTTTGTTTTGTAGTGAGTCCACCAATGAGCAGTGTTGAAAATCAAGATATCAGCTCCTCTCCATCTTGATGATCCACGATCAATAGAATCAATTCTCAAGGTCTGCACCCGCTTCTGCCCTACCCTTGACTTGCCCTCATGAACTAAGAAATGGCTCGCATAGTATTCAACTGTACATTTATAATCCTGCATAATTAAGACCAAATTTATACTTCAGGGGCAACAGGTTTCAATCCCAAGAAGTAAAATAGCCCATCTTTGCATTATACCACAAATTTGAAACAATAATCTCCCTTCTCTTTTGTGATTCTTCGCCCATGGGTCTCATAGACCTTCGTTGGATCTCTAACAGCTCCAAATAACATGCACAGCATTGATTCCCATTGATTTCTATTAATTGAATCGCCCACAAAAACCAGCCTTTTCCCTCGGATCAATTCCAGCATTCTGGTTGCATTGAACCTATAATTGAATCGCCCATAGAACTCAAATAATCAAAGTTTCATTTATGCTTCTATTCCTATACTAAACAGAATCTTAAAAAAATTCGGATTGACCACGTCATTAAACATTCACCACTGAATATTGCAATTCCAAGTAAGAGCACAAAAGCAAAGCGTAAATCAAACACATAATAAATACCTCGGTATGTCACAATCGTGCGGTTGCCATTTCCACTTAATGTAGTGTTTATCTAGTCTCCCATTGC
The DNA here is from genome assembly GCA_030449875.1 of Aegle marmelos. Lineage (NCBI taxonomy): Eukaryota > Viridiplantae > Streptophyta > Magnoliopsida > Sapindales > Rutaceae > Aegle > Aegle marmelos. Next base: position 4,501,069 of record JASUUL010000115.1, read on the forward strand.
TCATACAATTGAAACCCTCATCAATAAAAGGACATGTAGCATTTGTATACAAAGGATAGCTTTCATCGTAAGCCCACCTCCCGTTGGTAATATCACAGTCGCTAGTCTCCTTCTTTTCAATTCTCTTATTACTTGCCCTTTCAACTTTTTGGACTGAAGCTGCTCTAACATTCTCCTTCTTGATCTGCTGATCACTGGGAAGTTCAATTTTCTTAACTGAAGCTGCTCCAATCTTCTTTTCCTGGAGCCTCTCATTGCCTTGAACTTCAATTAACAAAGGTGCCGGTACAGTCTCTTCACCTCTGCTTAAGCTAGTAACATTTAGACCGTCACCTTTGCTTACTTCATCTCCGGGCACTTGAGTTTCGTTTTTCTGTTTCTGAATGTCCGCAGAAACTGACAAGTTACTGAACCCAGAAGTTTTGTCAAGCTCATTTAAAGGGCTACCAATGAAGATTAAGTTTTTGGCATTCGGCGCCGTGAAATTTCCTCTGAAAGCAGTCACGGTCTGGACGGTTAAGGGTCTAAGACTTACATTTACGGCGGGTTTGCTTAACTGAAGATGGGTTTCTTGGCTGTTGAAAGGAGTGAATTTGATGACCCAGAAAGAAAAGAATGTTAAAAAGATGATAGAAGAAGTGATTGTGAAAGAAAACACGACAAATCTCGTGGATTTGAGAGAGAAACTCCTCTGTCTCTCCATCAATCAATGCTTCTTTGCTTTCTCACTTAGATTTAAGAGACATTAGTTGCCTCAATTAAAAGTCAAAAGACAGTTGTTGTGCTTCGATGGTGTTAAGTAGCCATGCATATAAAAAGTAAATAAATTTTTGAAAAAAATGAAGTGGCAACCACAATCGGCGGAGAAGCCTTGATGCGAATGGTTGTAGACTGTTCAGGTGAAAGTGGCCTCAAATTGTGGCAAAATTTTTCCTCTTGTTTTGAAAAAGGAAAACCAAAAATATAGAAAAAAAGGGCAAGGTAATGTTACTAGTGTCACTTTAGTTTTCTACTTCGTTTTTATTCTTTTTACGATATTATCTTTTTATGAATTAATTATCTTAAATATATAAATTAATAAATTAATAAAAATATTATTTATTTTTGTTATAATCCATTTATATTTTTTAATTTGAAGGATTAAGTTACACTTACATAATTCAGGAGTAAAATAAGTTTTATTATATTTTCTATCAAATTTCTTTCATTATAGTTTATGTTAAAAAAAATAATTACATAAAAATTATAACAACAAAATAACATATTAAAAAATATCCATTGACAAAATGATAATATCCTTCTTTTTATTATTTTGCTTATTGAAATAAAGTATTTATAATGCTTCTATTAGTCAGTAATAAGAATAGACTGAAATCAAAATGAGGAATATAAATTGAAATAAATTATTTGTTATACTTATATAAATTAGAATTGGATATGAAATGTATTATCATGGATATATTTACTTTCTCTTGAAATCAAAACAGATTAGTACAACTTACTAAAATGACTTTAATTTCTTATTATCATTATTTATTATAGTAATTGTAATTATGATTATTATTTAAAAAATATTTATAAGTAATAAATTTTAATAATAATATTATTATTATTATATTAATAAATAAAGATAATAATAATGAATTATGACGATGACAATGATAATTATTATTAGCATTATTACTATTACTATTAATAATAATAAATATTGAATGAGTAATTTATAAATATTATAAAACTTTTGCGGATTAAAATACAAAAGTGACAAAACTTAAATGAGGACAATTTCAGAATTATGAAAATTTAATTGAATATGAGGAGTTAAGAAGAATTAAGTCCTACTTTCTATTGAAAAAAAAAACATCAGCCTCACAAATTTCATTTTCACTCTCCAAACATTATCCATTGTTCCTTTCCTAGTACTACAGAAAAAGGGACCATTATTAACTATAAAAAGTAGTAGACATCAAAGATTGAGGATACTAAACAGAGAGCTTTTACTTTCACTTATATAACTTCCGTCACAGACCAAGAAATTGCAGATTTCTTTCCTTCGACTCCAAGTGAAGTTGTTTCTTCCTTTTGCTGTCCGTAATAATTTAAAGGGCCGCTGGTAAGTTGGATTTGATCCAAATAACAGCGGCCGTTGTTACCATCTGACGGTTAAGATCAATGAGATCAGGTTAGATACCCGTAATCAAAGCGGTATTGTTTATGGCTTATCAAGATTCTGACAACGGTGGCTTCCACTAATAAATAACCACCAAATGACTCGAAAAAAATAACTTTTTTTTTAAAGTAGTGAAATCAATATTTTTCTTTTGCTCCAATACATATATTTTATTATTTTATATTTTAATTCAATCAATCATATAATACTATTTTGTGTGTGTATATATATATATTATTTTATTTTATTAAGTTAAGAGACCAGTAAAAAGTTAAAAAAAATACAAATTCTAATAATATGTTGCATTGGAATATGTATTTTTGTTATTTTTCAAATTATTCTTTACTTTATTAAAGTAAGTCCCCAGTAAAAATTACTACCCATGCATATATGTATATATACACATCCATGTACGTACTTAATAAGGATCTTTATTTTGTTATTATATTTAGATAAGAGAAATATATATTTCAATTTAGAGTATTTTATCTTATAATATATTTGAATGTCTATAAATAAAATATATTGTATTAAAATATATATTTTTCTTAAGTTCTAATTTATCCCTTATTTTAGTAAAATAAGATAAAACAAGGGATTATTTGTTAGTTAAGATTATCTATGTAATATTTACTATAGACATTTTAACTTTGCTCAAGTGAGAATGATACTATAATATAAAAAAGTATTCAAGTATATTAAAACTATTTATAGTAGAAATAAATATTAAATTTACATTTACTGTTATAATCTGATATGATCATCATTAGTACTTCACAATAGAGCAGCTCTGCTATAATCACGACATATAAAAAAAATGATAAATTTCAATATATTAGATATTATTTTTATTATTTATAATTTATTTTAAAAGAATTTATATATTAAGTCTAATATAAACGGACAATTATGATGGAATTATATTAAATTAATTGATGTAGAATATATGTTCAATCAATTTGATGCACTCGTGCGCTGTCGGGAAATGGAAGAGACACCTCATTGTCAATGAGTCATGTTAATGTTGCAAATTTCACGTGGTTTTTAGGCCTTTTTCTTAAGGCATTTCTAGGTACCTTGGTTAGCGGTAATAGGAAAAAAAAAAAAAATCTTGTCTCCATCTTTGGATTAAGATTCTGTTCTCATGCCTTAAGTAAATAATTCAGTTAATAAATAATAAATAATAAACAAGAAATTAAATCTTATCTATAAACTAGATACATATTAAAATATTTTTATAAATTTAATAGAGCTCATAAAAAAAAATCTTATTCTTTGTCCAAATACGCATTGCCATAAATCCCGTGACCCTCCGTCCCTCCCATAATAATTGGACAGCTGGTTTTATTTATTTATTATTCTTTTTCACTCGGACGGTTATGGATTTATAATTAACCGAATTTTCTTGTACAATCTGGCCGCTACTAAAAGAAAGGGACTTGAATTCCCTGTACCACGCCGTAGCAGAGCTTTCATTGCTATAACCAAAAATAAATGAATCCGACGGTGAATATTTAATATTCATTGAAAATAGGAAAAAAGTAAGAAATTTATGTGATCGTCACCTTACACATAACGTGACCGTAACCCTTAAACCTTTTGGAAAAAAAAAAAAAAAAGGCACGCGTCACACATCTCGCACTTGCTTGTAAGTCACAAAAAAATGGCAAAACCTAACAAACAAATGAAAGGAAGAGGCGCTACTCCAACACTAAACCGCCCAGTCAACACCTCACTAAGCATAACGTCAGCGGCAATGCCACCGCCAATAGCCAACTGGCTCCAATTAGCGCCGCAAACTGTCAATGTCAGTGTTAGTGTTAGCCAACACTTCACGAACTTACGCCGTCACAAGTTAGTGCCACCATCAGCTAACAGCCACCAAAATCAACTGCCGTGCACGAGAGAGGCTTCCATCGCCGCTTCCTGTTGCGCTAGCCACCTACCACCAGAGTACATCACTAAAGATTTTCAAAATTTTGTTTTCATACGCACTCTTGTTGTTTTTCTGTCTGAGGTCCCTTTTTATTGGTCTTTGCTTCTTCTTTTTTCCCTAATATTTCTTATTTGAATTTTTTTTTGTTTTTTTAGCATTGATTACGAGGGAAAAATTAATATTCATTGATTAAGTTAATGATATGGCATTGAATTTTCTAGTCCATGCGCAAAACGTTGATTAAGTTGCGCTGTTGGAATGAGCAAAGGAAGAGCATTTTGCGACTTTGCTAGAGAAAGGTGAGAGTAGTGTCGTTTCGGGAGAATAATAATATTTTTATGATTTTCATTGCGATGAGGCGGATGGATTTAGCGGGACTCTAGCATTTCAATAGCCTGAATGGCTTACAGGAAAATATAATTAGACAGAATGATAACGAAGGAATTTTGCTTAATTATTGAACCAAGGGTGGGGTGAACTTTTTAACTTTTGATTGCCCAAGTAAATTACCATAAAGACGACCTTGGCGTTGAGAGAATACTACGTGCTGGGCATATTACTATCTGTACTCAATTGGCCCACATTATATTCAATCTGTAGCACCTCCGCTTATGCTCAATCTGTACCACCGAGGCTTATACTGCCTTCTTACTCTCTTTGCATTCACATCACAAGTACCTAAAAAACGTAACAGCATTTTGTTTTGCTTTGTTTTTCTTAGCGTTGATACAATTACAAAACCAATGGGGTCAAAGCTCCATAACTTAACATAATAGCATAACCATCTGTCGTAGAAGAATCACAGAGATAGAGGGGCTTACATCTATATTACCAATCAAATATTAGAAAACACTGCCTCAACTAGGGCATGCTTCTTCTTGGGGTAGCCAAAGCCAAGCATGTGGTTAAGATACACCCTACCATCTTTCACAGTTGCTGCTGTGGCCAAGCGGTGAGCAGGCCCCCTAAATTTGGCGACTACTGCGGCTGTCTCCCACCCATCAGAACTCTCCACCAATCTGGCAGACGGGTTTCCGGCAACTACAAGCTTTGTTGGAGACAAGAGCTCTAGACCATCTCCAAATGACAATGGACCTCCAGCTACCTTAATTAACCTAATTTCCTCACTCTCGGCGACGCCGTTGACAACATCAATCTTAAACAAATTGCCACTGAAGGTGTGTATGACTATCAAGAACCCATCTGGATGGTATACGATTCCGTTTAATCCGACTAAGTTCTTGTACCACTGTTTGGGGGTAAACAGAGGGCTACTAATGGTGGATAGGAACTCACCCTTCACCCCTACCTTCCAAATTTTACTGCCTGTAACATCGGTAACATATGCATTACCTTCTGCATCAACCGTTACATCGTCTGCACATGATTTCTCATCACCTGCAACAACAACAACTAAGATTTGAAGTGTTCAATTTTTCAAAAGAAAAGATGTGAACTGGACCAGGAAATTCGCAAATCGGAATGTCGCATTCATAAGATTACAAGCATATTTATTGTTGAAAGGAAGGATAAATAAATGATGCTGTTTGGAATTAAAATTGGAATACTATAATTATTTATTACTTGGACCACTGAGTTGGGTAAGAAATAGACGACTCCACGTGGACAAATCATAAGCGGCCACCGCGCTGTATTTATTTCCAAACAAGTCTGCAGCGACCACGAGAAGACGATTCCTAGGGCGATCAACGACGAGTCCAAGCGACGCATTACCGGTCAATTCGAGGTCTTTGACCAGCGTGACCTCTTCTAGAACAGTCCCGGGCGGGTAATCATCGGCCACGGCGACCTGACCGATTCCTCCGTCCAAAAAGGAAACGATGAATCGACGGCCGGAGTCGTCCCACTTGGCGCACTCGCGGAAGAAGCTGGAACTATGATAGTGGTACACGTGGGTGGCAGGGTTGGCTATCTCTCGAGAGATTATGTAGGCGACGGGAATGGCTGAGATTACGAAGAAGAACAGTAGCGATTTGGCGGAGCAAAGTGAGAGCGCCATTGCTTTGTCTTCGTGAGGGTGAGAGACACAACACAAACAAATAAACAAATCAGAGACAGGTTTGGTTTTCGGCTTTTGACAATAGCCGCTTCCTTCGCTTTGGTCGCAGCGTTAGATGGGAAGTTAGTATTTGGTAAGCCCGTGTTCCGTGGGTGTTGTTCCTGTGTAGATTGGTCGTTGTGACTTGTGACATAGAGGGGAAACTTTTATCCAGACGGAATAAACGGATGGCATCTGGGTACTTGGAATCATAAATTAAATTAACTAAATGACACGATAATAATATTGGCTCTTTATATGAGTTACTTTATGATTGCTAATTCTTTTTAAATAATTTATTTAAGTTACTATGTTTTGTTGGTTGGGCTCCTGTGAATAAATTTATTGTGCTCTAATTGAAATAAATAAATAAGTTATTGTGCTCCAGTATGGACTATCGTTGCTTTTGAAAATTTTATAAATCTGTGGATCGCACTTTTGTTTATTTTTGAATAAGTATATGTGTATTGAAAATAGTACAAATTTTTGGTAAAAAATGCAACAAACGAAAATAAATTATTATCATATAATGTACTTTTTTTTAACCTGTAGTTAAATTGTTTTATTTTTTTCATTTCTCCATATTGTGGATTTTATTGTTGCTATGTTTGCAAATAATGAGATATGAAATTAAAATTGAGAAATGAGAACACCATTTGTCCAAAAAAGAGTACAACACGAATTAAACCCTTGCGAGGCCCCAAAAATTAGAAAGTGGCCTCGACCGGGGCATGCAGCATCTTTGGATGTCCCAGGCGATATATTTGGTTAGTACGCACTCTTTCATCTTTCAAACTACCGCCATCGGCAGCCCACGAGCACGCGCGGTTAATTTGCCCACTACAGGAGCCATTTCCCAGCCATCAGAGCTCTTCAATAATCTAGCAGTAGGAATCGCTGCGACTACAAGTTTACCTAGAGACAGTAGCCCCAGACCATCTGCGAAAGTGCGAAGGTCAATGGGCTACCTCTAACTACCTTAATCAACTTAGTTTCTTCATCTCCCTTGCTGCCAATGTCAATTTTAACCATAATCTTAAACAAACTGCCACTCGAATGATGAATGACAATCGAGAACCCATCTGGATGATGAACAATTCCGTTACCCAGTCCTGCGTTCGTAACATTCTTTTGGATCAAAGAGCGGGCTTCTAACGATTTCTGGGAATTTACCATTAACCCCTACCTTCGAAATTTTATTGCCCAAGGCATCAGCAACACATGCGTTACCTTCCGTATCAACTGCAACGTCATCTTGCAAAGGAATCCCCGTCAGTTTGTCACCAGCTGGACCAACAAAGTTTAATTGAAAAAACACCACCACCACCACCACAGCAACAACAACAGAATGTACATATTATTTGTTTATTTCAATTTAAAGACTCACTTGAGCCATTTAGTTGGGTGAGAAAGAAACGTGTCCGCGTGGAGAGATCATAAGCCGCGAGCGCACAGTATCTGTCTCTGCTTACAAGCTGCAAACACGTGACGGCCCGATTCCTAGGCCGGTCAACGAAGATACCGACCGAGGAATTACCAGCCAAGTCGACTTCTTTGACTAGGGTGACTTCGTCTAGAACAGTTGCCGGTGAGTAATCATCATTCGTCAGATTCAGGTCCTGAGACCTCACCAATTCCTCCCTCTCCAAAGGAGACAACGAATGGACGGCTGGAATGATCTCCCCTGGCACATTCACGGAAGAAGCCGGAGCTGTGGTAGTAGTACACGTGGGTGGCCGGAAAGCAATGATGCAAGCAAAGGGAATGGCTGAGACGAGGGAAAATAACAGGATTGTTTTCATGGAGCAAACTGAGAGCGCCATTATTAGACAAAAGAAGAAGTGAGAGTGAGAGGCTCGTGGGTAACACGGGGAAAGGGATAAGCTGTAATCTTAATCCGCAGGCGTTGACTCCTCCATGCTGTTCAGCAATTGTACTTGGGAAATTTTTCTTTTTTCAATTTAACATGCAAGCTTCAGAGTTGAAATAAGCTGTACTCAGTTTTTCAAATACGTACTCGTAATAATATGATGAATTAAATATTATTTCTTATTCAATAATTAAGGATCCTCGTATTACCACCGAAAAGAGGAAAAAAAAATCACCTGAACCCAAATTCGTGAGTAATATAACTAGTAAATAACAAGTTAATAACCCTTCTTTTCAACTTCTTGTTATCTTTTCTATTACTACATCTATAATAATCTAATAGGATTTTGGCAAATATTTGTGGAAAAAAAAACTTTACTTATGTTTAATAAGATATTTAACTCTATTCATATATATTTACGAAGGAAAAAACCCATTACCGGACCACCCTTTTGGTGACTTGTGATAGAAATCTAATCCAAACTCAAATTCCATTTTACTTATTTGATTGAAACATATTGTATATTCATTAACAGGAAATTAGGTAAAATTCTAAGTTACTTGAAAAAATAATAATAACTACAACTTACATCACTCAGAACGTTTGATTTAATAAATTTCACTCCTAACATTGAAGTTTGCTGAAATTTAAACAAATAACTACAACCAAACAATCACAATTAACGATCGTAAACTTGTCCATTCAAAGAAGAAAACTGTGTGGAAAAAAAAAAAAATCTGAAACTTAGAACACTATGTAATATATCATCACCAAAAAAAAAAAAAAAAAAAAGTAGCAGTATTTCTGGGTGATGCAATTAATAATACAAAATCCAAAAGAATTCTTCTCCTTCAAAGGTAGAGCAACATGGCGTCATAATTAATGACATAAAGTTGAGTTGGGCAGCCCAGCCGTGTTTCCAAGTTTTAGAAAACAGCCTCGACAAGAAGATGTTTCTTCTTGGAGTTGGGGAATCCCAGGCCAAGCAAATGACTAAGGTACACCCTACCATCTTTCACGGTAGCTGCTGTGGCCACCCGATGGGTAGGCCCATTAAATTTGGCGACGACAGAAGCCGTTTCCCATCCATCGGAGCTCTCCACCAATCGAGCTGAAGGATAGGGATTTCCCGCTACCACAAGCTTAGTTGGAGACAGCAGCGCAAGACCATCTCCGAGCAACAACGAGCTTCCTCCTGTTAGCTCGATTAATTTAACTACTTGCTCTTCTTTGCGAATGTCAATCTTGAACAAATTGCCACTGCACATGTGAATGACTATCAAGAACCCATCCGGATGGTATACGATGCCGTTTAGGCCAAACAAGTTTTTGCACCACTCTTTTGCAGTAAACAGTGGGCTTCTAATGATCGATAGCAACTGACCCTCCAACCCTACCTTCCAAATTTTACTGGATACGACATCAGTGACGTATGCATTACCTTCTGCATCAACCGCTATATCATCCGCCATAGATTTCTCCTCACCTGCACCATATATACATACATATATATACATGTAATGTCGATTTATCATATACCAAATCAATGCTAAAATACATGTAACGAGGTGTTGTTCATGATTTTTTTTAACTGCACCATTATTATTTATCACTATATATGGATGAATATAAAGTCCATTCTAATAATAATAAGATAACACTCATTTTAATGAAATAAAAAACAAGTTAGAAAACAGAAAGACATATATTTCAATCACTAATTAAACTAAACGATCCCATAAACTAATAATATATGTAGCCATGCTTGCAGGATGCTTTTGTTGTAAATCAATAAATTTTAGGCTCAAGATCAATCAGAATATTGTTTAAATCACGCTTCAATTCAAAAAGGCAGAGCAAATTTATATGAGCCAACATGCACTTCTTCGAGTGTTGGGACTGCCAGCGCTATCTTATCATTCTATGGCTGCAGAACAGATTTCACACGAACGCAGTTAACTTATTAACTTCAACTAGAGTATTCTTCAATGAAATGTTGGGCGGACTCTGTACATAGAGAAAGAAGTCATAATTAGACATCCAATAGTATCCATCGCCGAAGTTGATCACAATAACAAGTGGTGTACGCACGTATGTATCATATAATTTTTTATTTTTGTTATTTTGAAAATTATGTATCATATAATTGGATGGATGTGTTAATCACTTTTCCAGCTGTGGCTTCATACTTAGAAAGTCAACGTCTCAAACAAAGCTCATGGTTTGCGGTAACGAACGAAGTAGTAATGATATTCATTTTCTGCACTTACTTTTGCCACTGAGCTGGGTGAGAAACAAACGCTTCCAGGTGGACAAATCATAAGCGGCAAGCGCACTGTATTTATTTCCTAACACATCAGTAAACGCCACAAGGAGCCGATTCTGAGGCCGGTCAACGGCGATCCCCATGGTAGCATTGCCGGCCATGTCATCCTCTTTGACCAGTTTGACTTCTTCTAGAACAGTCCCAGGAGAGTATTCGTCGGGCACCAAGACCTGACCAACTCCTCCATCTAAAAAGGAGACGAGAAATCGACGACCTACGTCGTCCCACTTGGCGGTCTCACACAAGAAGCTGGGGCTGTGGTATTGGTACACATGGGTGGCCGGCTTGGCCATGGCTATAGCTAGCTCGATAGAGATGATATAAGCAATCGGAATGGCCGAGATTATGAAGAAGAAGAGGAGTGTCTTAGTGGAGCAGAGCGACAAGACCATTATTATTTAATACTCGGTGATTATGAGAGGAAAAGGAGAAGGGGAACGCGAGGAGGGTGTTTTGGCCGTTTCAGGACTTTGTTTTTTGCCACGGCGTTGGCCACTATTTATAGAGGTGGTTGGTTCGATGGCCGTAAGTTTATTTTATTCATTAGTGCTAAATTCAGAGATAATAATATAAAAATAAATTACGAAGGCCTAACTGGTACTATCATGAGCCGAACAGATGTCTTGCTAGGTCGTGATACACACACATCATACAGACTCATTCATCTTGGATGCTTTTCATTTTGCTCTTAAATCAATGATGAGAGCACAAATAAATTTATTGTGCTGAGATTTGGAGTTGACTGTTCCTTATTCAAAATCGTAAAAATTCTTGGAATTCAATCCTCAAATTTATACTCTGCTTTTACGGCTTTTCTTATTGTTGCTTTGTTCGAGATTCAGATGTTGTTACCTACCATCGATTGTCTCAAATAAATTTGAGGATACACACTAACCACCCTCTGATTTCTTACGTTAGATTGTGCCTTCATTTGGTATACATGTTGCAAATGAGTCCTCATACTGATTTTCAGGCAGATGCTATCAGCGGTTCTTCCTGTATGCATATGGCAACACTTGACCTAACAATTTAAGCGCTAAGAAAACATTGCAGGAAAAGCACAGGGTGCTGACATTCACAAGTGAATTTCACTCACCAATAGAGATACTGACAGTAGTATTGGTTACTGCCCTAAAGATAACGTTACAGAGAAGCTATCTCTCTCATGACTCTCAATCTGAGCTCTCCATACAAATCCAAGGATCCGATTCTTCTGAGTCAAGAAACCAATCTAAACCTTCTAACTAATTCTGTTTTAGCAGCCAGCCAACTGAATTTTGGTACTCAGCTAACAAATGGATATCACGTGCAATGCTACTTCAGCATAATTGATTTACTAGAATTTCCAGCCCTTAGATTTTGAATCAATACTTCACTTGTTTCAAGTTCAATTTGCAGCAGACGAGCATAGCAGATTCGGTCTTCAAAATAGCTCAATATAAATAACTAAACAGCGAGGAAGTGTAAGTAGTCTAGGAAATTTTTGAAATTCGTGATTATGCCAGTTAATCAGGGGATATTCGCACCATGTTGTGAAAACCAAATAATTTAAAGATACTTTTGTGGGCATTATCATAAAAATGGATCATGAACCATTTGTTCGAGAAACCTTATATTTTAGTACTCTAGTTGGACATATTAATGACCTCTACATCTAATGAAATCCGATGTGTTAAACATCCACGAGCTGTGGGCTACCTTCTCCACTGGCACCAACTGATTTGTTTCCAGAATCTGTGGCATCTTTGCTTTCATCATCTTTACACAGCCCAATGCCCGCACTCACCATCGGAAGGGTCCGAGACAATATTTCTTAAGCCATCTGTAAGTCTCCTTGTTAACATGCATGGCATTCTCACGTGCAGCACAGATATGATTCTCAAAGGGAAGAATGACTGGCGACAAAGAGCCCCATATCCTTTCAGAACATTGATGAATTCTGGCTGCATCATGTGCAAATGCAAAACTATGCCACAAGATAATGAATCTGCTACAAAATCATTAAAATGATTTTTCAAAGTCAAAATTTTAATGTCAAATAATGAGATAACGAGATTATTTCTACTGAAGATAATGGATTATTAATTGGTGCATAGTGTTAATTTCACAAAAATGAAGATGAAGATAAAGCTTTCAAATAACCTGCATGGGAACTAGTCCAAATTTATCATCATATTCTCCATGGATAAGCAAGATCAGCTTCGTAATTTTCTTTGCAGACATGAAAGGGCTCATCTCTATTACAAGTACTGGTAGCCTCCCACAGAATTCTAAACTCTTTCCAAGATAGTCAGATATGCATCAAAGTAAGAAACAAAACAAGGGAGAAATGGAAGAGTATTTTGGTAAATATGGTTAAGTTGCTACCTGAAAACCAAAAGGTGTAAGTGCTCTGTTGTAAGCTCCAGAAGGAGCAATTCCACAACAGAAAAGGAGGGGGGCATGTGTTAGTTGGTTAGCAGTCATGAATGCTCTGCAGGAATGTCCTCCCAACAGCAATTTTGCTTGGATGAGCCCACCTGAACAGAAATATTCTATTAAAAACCTATACTTGGGACCAAAGCAGTTGTAGTCATCATATAAAGGATCAAAAGGCCTACTCCATGCAAACAACTTCTTCAACAGCAGCCTCTGCACTTGCAACCAATTGCTCTACATAAATAGCGCAGCTTTGAAACATATAATAGAAACACATTTTAAAACATTGACTGCTTGGGAGATATAAAGAAATTTCACATATTTTCTTTCTACCGAACAACCATCATCATTAAGGCATATATTTCCACCCCGGTTAAATAATGAGAAGCTTTACATGCTGCAAATAATCACATACTGCTAACCATTATTTCTGACTATTACACTATGAAACAATTATTTTATCCAACAAATGAACCTGACTCAAATAAGGGAGTATCAAATACTGAAATACCTATCATTTGGCTTGTCATCTCCTTCGCCAATAACAGGAATTGAAGGTCCAACCAAAATAGCAAACCTAGAAGATGAGGATTTCACTATCTCAATCTTGCTTCTTCATGTAAAGCATAAAAAAGTTGTGAAACAGGAGTATAAAACCAGAAGAAAGTGGAATCAATGGGTATATCCTAGCCAGAAAAATAAGGGATGATGTTGGTGTCAGACCTGCAAATTCGTTAGGAGAACCACGAACTTGTCCAGCAGTATCTTTGCTTCTAAATTCTCTAGGGTAAGACCAGAATAGATTTGGAAGAGGGCTATCGTTTGATGGATCATAGCCTGGTGGCAGGTATAGGTTACAGTGAGTTGAGCCCTATCCTTTCTCTGGGACTTGATTAGCTCTTTCTGCAATGACACCAACAGCGGATAAAGATGAGGAAATTCTGTGATCTGACAATATTTCTTATGTGGCCAGCTCTGGATATAATACTGGGTAATTTTGGTGTTTGACCCTTTGGAAATCAGTATTTTGAACTGATTAAGATTTACACCTCGTTTCTGGTAAAAAATTAAAGCAACAGCAGTCTCAAAATACCTTCATTGTTCCTCTCCCATATTCGTCTTTTGCTGCCAGTATTTCTGGTAGCTTTTGTTTTAGTTAGTATCGCATGAGAGAACACCACGAAATACAAAATGAAGTTTTTAAAGAACTTGCATATCAAACAAATCAAGAAAGGGGATGATCCATTCTGCTGTGGCATCACTTCCATTAAGTAAAATGTAAGTCCCTTCCTCACTTTCTTTCTTTATCTTTGCTATAACAGTAGTCATGGTATATGCTCTTCTCAAGTGAGTGACGCCGTATCACAGTACACATCTTTGGATGACTGATCAAACAGTATGCATGCAGCCACATCTATTGACCCAGGAGATATTAGCCAGGTTCTTGTTCACTTTGTATAAACCTAGTTTCATGAACTAGAGCCAGTAAGTCATCACACCAGGAGACACCCATGTGACAATGCCAAGATCACATACAATAACAGTAATACTCTTTATTAAAACTCTGTGCACATTGGTGAAGCAAAGTTAAACCTTTATAAGGTGATTAAAATATACCCAACTATAACCATTGAATTCACAAGATTAGGGATCACGTACAACTTTGGCTTAGTGTTTGACTTGATCTCAACTATAACCATTGAGAATCTATAAGTTTGCAAAATAATAACAATAATAATAGTAAGCATCATCAAGAATACATAAAAGAAAGCTCTAACTATGTTAAAATCCACACACACACCCCCGGCCCCCACACCAAAAAAAATCTTGAGATATTTGTGCAAAGAAATTATTCATTAAAAGAGCAGAACATAGAGCACATTCATACCTGCAGCGAAAATCAAGTTTGTATAAGATTTCTGGCTCTTCACTTTCTACAGCCTCTGGTGGCTGTGTATAAATTAAAATAGTAAGCATCATCAAGAATACATAAAAGAAAGCTCTAACTATGTTAAAATCCACACACACACCCCCGGCCCCCACACCAAAAAAAATCTTGAGATATTTGTGCAAAGAAATTATTCATTAAAAGAGCAGAACATAGAGCACATTCATACCTGCAGCGAAAATCAAGTTTGTATAAGATTTCTGGCTCTTCACTTTCTACAGCCTCTGGTGGCTGTGTATAAATTATATCACGTGGACTAACTTCTACTTTTTCGTCTCTCGATCCTGTGTCTCTGCCCTAAAACCCAATGGGATCTGATAGATAGCTAAAGTTGCAAATAATGCATAATATGCAGTCAACAAAACTAATACATATTGACACACATTGAATTCAATTACGTATCAGTACAATGCAGATAGCTATCTGCTGTCCAACCAATACATGGTATTCCTACTCGAACGTTATTGAAAGAAATGGGAATGTTTTCGGCAAGGGGAAAATCACAAAGTTCTCTGACAAGCTCCGAGTTAGTTGTCCGCACTTGTACACTTTGCGGAAATCTTGCATAAGGTACTGTGAGAGTAAAAAAAAAAAAAAAAAAGGGCCTGTGAATTGAAGTGATCAAAAGGTACTTCCGATCCGGGGATGCTTCCACTGCTGTATATACAGCAGGAGATCCAAATTCTTTCACCGTACCATCCAAAGATTGGGGCATAGTGCAAACTGACAAAGTGGAGTTATTTACCCAAACAAAAGCCTCAAAAACTGCATTTAGAATTTTAGAAAGATATCAGGTGACTCAAACAATGGCCTAACTTTTCCAGTTTCCACAGCAGCAACCCAAACTCTATGCTTACTGCTGCCAATGCTATCATTCTTATCAAGTCGGACACTTAAGGAGAGATGCTTTCCATCTGGTGACCAGGTGACAAAACTGATCTTTGCAGTTTGCACCATCGTGGAAACCATATATACCTTTTACTGGGCCAAGCCTATCATCAGGCAGTTACAGATGTATCCCAAAAACCAGTTTAGAATGGAATCCGACTCTTATGAATACCATCCAGCTTTTGTCCTGGCCTTGCTAGCTCCACCACCGGAGGCAAAGCATTCCGCTGGAGAAACAGTATTTTTTCCCTTTGTGGCGAAAATAATAGTGCCCGCAGTGAATGGAGCGTCCACTATTTCTCGAATCTCACGTGGAGGAGCCGTTGTCTACCTCCTGCATTCTCTGCATCTGCATCACATGAACAATCATTCACTCAATTCATCCACAGCAGTACGTATCCCCTTTTTTCTCAAATTATTAATTTTAAACATTTCGCAAAATTAGTATGCATTCAAAAGTCATTTGACATGGTGTTTTATTTAAGAGGTGCTTGCTAATTTGTCCCAAAAAAAAAAAAAACGGTGCTTCCCCTATTGTCACAGTGTATGAAAATACGAAAGCTTTAACGTTACTCGACACACAATCTTTCAAATTTTGTGTAAATCAAGCAACCTCCGTAGGATTTCTTCTTTTGTCCTGAGAGCCCACGAGATGATCAAAATTTTCATGTTGCCAGCATCTCGTCACGCGCCACTTAAATATCTGCAATTAAAGGTTAATTCTGTACGCACATATATATTTAGTAAAAATTTATTTAAATGTAAAATATACTTAAAAGCAGAATACATTTAACATTTAAGATATGATGTACTTATAAATAGACCATCTCATATAACTAGCTTATCATGACATGTTTAATATCAACTAAGTTTGGCTTGAAATATAAAAATCTATAATTATAAATATCTTATAGTTCTCTAGAACTGAATATTTAAATTTTTTTGTCCACTTATCATAGAGAGCTCAATTATAAATAAAGGTAAGTCATCGTTATTTTCAACACACCATCACATTACACACACAACACACCGAGCATACGAGCACTTAAAGTTCTCTTATACAAACTCTCTTAAAATTTTTTTATTTGTGTATAATGTAGTTATATTTAATTATTACACTCTTACTTCTAACTAATATTTTCACAAGTGTTTATGTTTGGCTAATTTAAAAAGTCTTTTAAATTTATTTTAATGATTTATGTATTAAAAATCAACTACGTATCACGTGAAATTATCGTATAAAATACTTATTTCGTAACAATGGACTGATCCAACATACAACTACACGACCCAACTAACTATTGGAAAATTTGAAGGTGTAATTTTGGAAAACCCCCTTGTCTTCTTTTAATTTTGCAAAAAGTACCATGTGAATTTTAAAATTATGAGAATCCTCCAACTAATTTTGAAAAGTTTCAACTTGCATTATATCTAAAAGTTCAATTGTTTAGAAATTTAGGCTATTTCGATAATACTATAATTTTTAAAATAATTACTATTAATTGTACTGTAAAAATAATTAATTAAATATTTAATAAAATTTATTTCTAAAAATATTATAAGTTTTAAAAGAAATTATATATATTTGATATATCTTATTATTGAACTAGGGAATAGGGATGACAAAATCCTCCGTAAGTTTAGTGTCCCATAAAATCCTATTCTAAATAAAATGAATTTTGAATCATTTTTAGAGAATAGTACAAAAGATAACCCCTAAATTTTTAATAGGATGAGGTTTGATTTTATACCCTCCACCCGAATACCCCACCCCTACCCCAATCTCCATTATATATAAATATTTTTAAAACTTTTATTTTATCCATTATAATATTGGTTAATAATTTTTTAATTTTTACCTAATATAAATTGGTTATAACTTTAAAAAAAAACTACAATATCATTGTTATTCAACCCTAAAACACTATTTCTTTTCTTTTTTCTCTTAAAGTACCTTCTCTTCCATCATTTTTCAATTTTCATATCACTTTAAAGATATTATTTAAAAATTTTAGAGTTTTTTAAATGAATTAAATACTTTCATAATATGATAATAATTTTATTCAAGTCTTTAATTTTTCCTTTACTAAAATCATATGTTTATACATACTATAAAACAAGTAAATAGGAAATGGGGCAAGAATGAGAGAATTGTTTCCTACATAAGGATTCTTTATCCCCACCTTATTAATTTTATTAAGGAATAGAGAGAAAAATAGAGACAGAACTTTTAATGGAGTAGGGAATGTGATAAGTCTCTCCACCGCCAACCCCCAATTTTATTGCCATCCTTATGATGAATTAATATAAGAACATAAATAATTAAATTTCGGCATTCAAGATCCAAAATATATAGTTTTTGCCAAAAATATTTAAGGTGTCAAATTGAAGCTTCATTAAAATTGCCATTTCAATGAATATTTAAGGTTTTTAGAATCTTTAAATTTAAATTATAGGCTTCAATCTTTATGGTTTCAATCTGAATTTTACATACTTCAGTTGTACGGTTTAGTCCTGTACACTTTGCATACTGTTTCATAAGTTTTTTTTAGGCTCGTATAAAATGGTCCGATACAATTGTTTAAAAAATATACTCAAGGTCTTTATCATCCCTAGTTCTATGATTTAAATTCAAATAACTAGCTAAATAAAACAACTTAAAAAAATACTCAACCAAATCCCTCAGACAATATATTAACATTTACAATTATAATTAATCATCTATGCGATGATATATATCTCAGAACTGAATGGACCATATATATTTTTAAATATTAAGAGAAAATGAATTGTCATAACGCACATGATAGAATCAAATCTCAATCTAAATCTTTAAAATGAGCGGTTGAGGTGCCCTCAACCTTGATTAAGTAGTAGTTTGCAATAATATTTTATTTAATCACGTTGAATTGCGTATTACATAACTCTCAGTTTGATTTAAATATTTCATTAAAAATAAGGAAATTATGGTGCAAAACATTTCTTACCGAACAACATTGTGTTGCGGTTATGCTATTCCAAACTCGGTGCAGAACGCTGTACGTCACCAAACAAACACTCCACTTCGAAAGTTGTCTTGGCCGAAATTACGTTAGTAACGCCGTTAACGCCACGCGAAACAGGGGCAAAATAGGAAGTTGCTGTATTAGGACTTAGGAGATATCAAACCCAATAAGCAATCCGATTCTCAGTTTTGTTATTGTGCTCAATCGGACTCGTGCTATTCGCTTAACCAGTCTCGTCTCCGCCCAGGTAAAACCCTGTCCTCTCTCTCTCTCGCTCTCTCTCTCTTCGTCCAGTTGTTTAATCGTCCTATGTTCATTTAGTTTCTCTCATAAGATCTGGCTCTTTATATCTGTTAACTGTTAATTTCGATTTACTTTCGCGTGTGTGTATATATGATTGAAGCGTCGTCGTATCGTTCGTAATATGGCTGAGATCTGTGATCGTCTCTAGGTTTCCTAGTGTAGACCATAATTATTCTAATATTTTGATTTAATTGATGAGTTCTCTATTCAGGATTACTTCGACTTAGATAAAAATGAACATTTTTTTTTTCAAAAATCATATCATATCATATCCTGTACTCTGTTTGCTTTTACTATTTATTTTATGAAAGAACAGAAAAAGCAGGATTATCAAGACTTTTCAAGAGCCTGATAATTCTCACAAGGCATTTGTTTGACTAGGTTGATATATTCTTTGAAAATTTTTAGTTGGTACTGGTGTTTTTGCTTTTTAATTACTTTTATAACCATGTTATCGCACTTTGGTCTGGTTGGATATCTTTTATCCAGAAAATGACTTTGATTTACAGACATTCTTTGCTGTGAGGTGACAATAAAGTAATATGGAATCTATTTATTTATTTATTTTAGGATTGCAAAGCTTGTGAAAAACAGATGTTGGCATCAAATACTAAAACGTTGTTTTACATTGTCAATGATGATATGAATGATTATAATGAAAAGCTTGGTCTGAGTTAAAGGAAAAGTTTGTTAAGCAATAATGTACTTAATAGGCTTTCTAATCCTCAGCTTTGGTTATTGTTATTATACCGAAAGTGATGCTAAACATAGTTATATTGGAAGCTATATGGTTTCTAGGAAGCCATGTGTTTTCTAAACATAGGGATCTAGTTAAGTGAAGTTCAGCGAAGTTCCAGAAGGCTTCGGCAGAGGGGCTTGAGCAATATCATTTCAATATTTGTTTAGGAGTTTTGATTCAAAAATGTGACAAGCCACGAGCATGGTACAAGCAGGCAGTGGTTGTAACTTTTCAGTGGTTGATGAGTTCTCACATGTAGTTGTTGCCATCTTGTCTTTCTATATCTTACTATGATTCACATATAAAATTTCTTGGGATTTCTTTTTTTCTACTAACAGAGGATAATCCTGTGTTTCTTGAATGCAGGTTTATTGCATTTAAGTAGAAGTGAAATGGCTGGCCACAAGATTGCTCATGCCACCTTGAAAGGTCCAAGCGTTGTCAAGGAGATATGTTTAGGAATTGCACTGGGGCTGGCTGCCGGTGGTCTTTGGAAGATGAATCAGTGGAATAATCAAAGAAAAACAAGGGTATTTTATGACTTGCTAGAGAAAGGTGAAGTTAGTGTTGTTGTAGAAGAATAAAGTGTTTATTTATCAGTGATGATGTGGATGGCTCCACTGGCACTCAGACAATTTGGATTCTCTTTATTTGGCTCTTAGATCTCACGTGATCCTCCCTAGTTTGGGTTTTCAACGAATAAATTTGCTTTTCTGAGAGTTGGACCTGATTGTTGGTTATGAAATTGTAAAGATTCTAGGTTATCTTTATCAAGCATTATCTGTCTTCTTGATTTTCTTAAGGTTGCTTTGTTTGAGATGTTCTTAGTTTGTTACCGTTATGTATGTGCATGTCAAATTTGCATGTCTGGAACAAGAAATACATTCTGGTGAGTACAACAAGCTTAACTCCATTGAGCCTGTTGTTCGCTTTGTAGTCGCTCACTTTTTGGGTCTGGCAGTGAAGACGCAGACAGGCATCTCGAATGTTATACAGTTCAGGAAGGATCCAAAGAGTTAGGCCATTGTTATGATGCTCTTGAGAGAAATGTTGAGAATAAACATGCTCAATAATTTTTCTTTTTCTTTTGGGGGAGAGCATCATGTTCCAGATAAATGAATAGTTTTTTGAATTATGGAATTTTCAGATGACATGGACAGTGGTGTACATGGAACAAGTTCAGTATTCTGTAATCAATCTGCCAACGAGCTGTATTTTCTAAGAGTTAGTTACATTTTCATCTATAATAATCGCTTCTGTTGCAGTAAAGCTTGGTATTGCCATAGCCATTTCTAAGAGTTTATTACTTTTTCATGCATAGTAATCGCTTCTGTTGTAGTGAAGCTAGGTAAGAGCCATAGCCAAATGAGACAGAGCGAGCTTAACGTACTTAAGACGGGTAAAAGCACGACTATGGTTTCAATGGACCCA
The DNA here is from genome assembly GCA_030449875.1 of Aegle marmelos. Lineage (NCBI taxonomy): Eukaryota > Viridiplantae > Streptophyta > Magnoliopsida > Sapindales > Rutaceae > Aegle > Aegle marmelos. The sequence continues at coordinate 4,522,162 of JASUUL010000115.1, forward strand.
ACTTTACAGAAACATAATTCGAGTAAAAGCACACCAGTGGTTTCTATTGTCTCATTCTATGTTTTTTTTTTTTTTTTTTGAATGGAAATTAACTTCGTTCAAAGAAGAAAACAGGTACAATAATTTTGAAGGGTATGAACCCAACCAAACAACAGATTCACAGTTCTCTAGAGCTAGCTTAGCTAAAGAGAGGGTTAAAGCATTACAGGATCTATGAGCAAAATTTATGGAAACTTGATCAAATTTCTTCATTAAGCTTTGAACTTAAGAAATAACCCAAAAAATCTCTGATCTGCAGCCCTGCCTGTTGTTTACTAACTTAACCTCTTGAGAGTCTGATTCCACTAATAATAAGTTCAGCCGAGCATTCTCTGCAAGCTGCAAACCCCATTCCATTGCTTATGCTTCTGCAAAGGAAACCTCACCATAGAGTTTTGAGGTCTTTATTGCAGCTGCAATCACTTTCCCCAACTCATCTCTAATAACGGCTCCCAGCCCTGAAAGTAGCTTCTCTGAACTTGAGGCTGCATCAACATTATGTTTTAAAAATCCTCTTTGAAGGGGCTCCAGGTCTTTTGAATTGCAATTTGCTGATTACCAACAGATACTGGAGCTGATAGTTGGGTTCTTTTAAAAGCCTCAACCATAGTTTCAGTTTTGGCTATTAGCATCGAGGACTTTCCCTTCTTTCTTTAAATAATTTGTTGTTTCTTGCATTCCACACCATCCAACATATGGTAACCAGCAGCTCAATATCAGCTTTGCACCTCTTCATATTTATATCGAGCAGCAGACTCAGAATATCTTCCACAACATTTCCTCTTAAGGTCATCTTCAAACTGATAGTTTTCCAAGTTTTCTTAGCTGGCTGACAGCTCACTAAAGCATGAAAAACATTTTCCACCCCATTCTTACAAACCTGGCACAAGGGTTCTTGCACTACTTTCCTCTTCCACAGGTTTTCAACTGTTGGAAGTAGACTCTTTGCTGCCCTCCAAGGAAAAATTCTGATCTTCTCAGGAATTGTAAGAGTCCATATAATGTTTCATTGATTCTTATTAACTTCTGAACTTGATGGAGGAGCTGGGAATTTCAAATTGAGAGTAATCCAGTATCCACTCTTAACAGTGTACTGCCCTTTTCTATCATAATGTCCGATAATTTCATCCCTTATTGGTCTTCTAGGCAGAGGAATTCTAACTATTGTTTCCGCATTTATCTTGTCAAAATGGCTACCTATTAATCTTTCATTCCACTGGTTCGCATCATCTATCAGATCTGCAACTACAACATCAAAAGACAAGGTTGGTTTAGATACTGGTTTGAAAGTTACAGGCCTGGGTATCCAATTTGCATTGTAAATCTGAATGTTTTGCCATTTACAATCCTCCATCTTGAACCCTTGAATATCACTTGCCTGCCCCACATCAGACTTTCTCCAAATAAATAAAGATTTGGAACCAATCTTTGCATTCAGGAAGTCAATGTTTTGGAAATATCGAGCTTGTAAAATTCTTGCCACCAGTGAGCCTGGGGACTAAAGGATTCTCCAACCTTGCTTAGCCGCCAACGCTTGATTGAAGCTTGAGAAGTCTCTGAACCTCATACCACCTCTGCATTTGGCCTGACCCAGCTTTACCCATCTCGACCAGTGAATAGTCTTTTTATCTTTTTTTGATCCCCATAAAAAATTGGCAATAACTCTCTGAATGTCATCGCGTATGCCCATAGGAATCTTAACCACAGTCATGGCATAGATTGGAATGGCTTGAGCTACTGCCTTAATCAAAACTTCTTTGCCTTCGCATGAAAAAAAATTATGCTGCCAGTTTGAGACTTTGTTGTAAACCTTCAGCTTAATATCATTAAAAAAACTGCTTCTTTTTCTCCCAATCATGGATGGAAGGCCTAGATATTTTTCATGTCCAGAGACAATATTGAGTTGAAAAATGTTTTTAATTGTAGAAGCTTGCCCATCCTGAATGTTGCCACTGAGAAACATAGAGGACTTTTCAAAATTGAACACCTGACCAGAGGTTGCAGAGCGACAGTCAAAATTTTTTTTTTCAGATTTTGGCAGTCGTTAACTGAAACTCTAGTAAAGACTAAGCTATCATCTGCAAATAAAAGATGAGAAATCTTTAAATCCTTTCCAAATGATAGCCTATGGATAAGTTTCTATTGCTCCGCTTGCAGTAAGAGGGAAGAAAAAACCTCGACACAAATAATGAGTAGATATGGAAATAAGGGATAGCCTTGTCTTAGCCCTCTCTGTGGTTTGATTACTCCACTTACTATTCCATTGATGATGACAGAAAAGGAAACCATGCTTATACAGCTCATAATTAAGCTAATCCACTTTTGGGAGAAGCCTAATCCTTTCATAGTATGCTCAAGAAAATTTCATTCAAGCCTATCATATGCTTTGCTAACATCAAGCTTCAAGGCCACCAACCCATTTCTTCTACATTTACAGTGCCTAATCTTATGAAGACACTCATAGCCAATGATGATGTTGTCTGTGATCAGCCTCTTAGGAATGAAGGCATTTTGCATCAGGGAAATAATTTGATGAAGAACATGTTTAAGCCTATTTGCTATTGCCTCGGCAACAATCCGATAAATAACGTTGCATACACTGATAGGCCTAAAATCAGTGACTTTCCTAGGCTTCCCGGTCTTTGGAATCAAGGTAATGTATGTGTGATTGAGAAGGGCTATATTACTTTGGCTGTTAAGGATGTTGAGGCAGGTAGCAAGAACTCTATGCTTAACCATATGCCAATGCTTTTGATAGAACCTTGCAGGAGTCTATCGGGCCCAAGAGCTTTTGTTGGACACATTTGAGATAAAGCTTCAGCTAATTCATCTGCTGTAAATGGCATCTCCAATTGTTCATGCATTTCATCAGAAACAAATTGAAGTATATCCCTGGAGATATCCCTGATAGTGCTGCTGCTATTTGATCCTGATTTGTCTCATTCTATTTTCTCTTTGCAAATAAAGCGGCTAACGATACTCGAGTTCACTGTCACTGAATACTAATTGTCAGAAACAAATTGAAGTATAGGATAACCTCCATAAATTAATAATATTTGGAATTATATAAAAATTATTAATTAGTAGATAAATTAATAATTTATTAATTTATAAAATGTATCTACCATTTAATGAATATACAATTAGTCAATTAAAATTTTATTTATTCTTTCAATTTAAAGATGATGAAGTATGTTAAGCACATGAAAGCACTCACTTTATAATTTCTTATTGTAATTATAAAATTTAACTCCTGAACTTCTAAATAAAATAAAAAAAATTAGAGATAGGACTCAATATATATTTAAATTTCAAGAAAGAAACAAGGATCAATAAAGTATTATTTTATTTAACAAATATTGTAGTCAATTATATTTTTTATTTTAATAAATTATTAATGGGAAAACATTCACTGACCACTATTATTTCATCATCATCATCACCGTCACCACCATCATCATTATTATTTATTTATTTATTTTTAACAGTTATCTACCTAAAGTTTACAAAGTCTATCATTTTTACTCTTTTTCATTAACACCATCACGGATTTTACATAGTACTGAAATAAAAATTATTTTGCCCTTAAACATAAAAGAATTATTTAATCCTCACTGAATGACAAAAAAAAAAATTCTTTTTTAGTTGTTGGAACCAATAATGGCTCCAAAACCAATTGTATAAACTTATTAAAACTGTTAATTTGAAGATTAAGAAAAAAAAAAACAAAATAAGCACCCTAGTTAATTTTTAGCTCATTTACAACAAAAATCAAAACCTCTTGCTCATATATTCCATATTCTATCGTGAATAACATATCTTCAATAACAAAAATAAATTTTTAACAACAATAAATCACTAATAAAAACAGTCATTGATATCCAAAATACATTAAAAATAATCATAAAACTAATTGTGAGAAACTTTCAATATCATACTTTGTTCCCATCAATAAAAATAACATAAAATCAATTATAAAGAACTTAGAGTTCACTGTTTATTGCTATTAATCCAAACTACAGCACACTCAAGCCGTATCTAAAAATAACAATGAACTAGTCACTTGGATTTTAACCTAATGATGAACGTTTATTCTCAAAATTAAAAAAGACTTTAAAAATTAAGGATTCGAGTCTTCATAAACTCAATCTTTTTTAATTAGATATATTTAATTATAAATATCAGTGTGATCTCTACTTTAATCACATAAAAACCAACAAGGTATTTTTCTTTTAACAATTAAAGACAATAATAATTTTATCAATATTCTATTCAATCTTCTAACAGTGTTAATGAAAAATTGAAATAGCAATACACTCTATGAATTTCAAGTGAAGAGCTACACAAAATAATAATAATAATAAATAAATAAATAAAAATACCTAAGATTATGCGATGGGTAGATATCTATCCATTATTACGAGGGTTTTCTAAAAAACTGTTATCCCCTTAATTTATCAAAATTATTAACTTAACCCACCCAAATCGAGATTGCAAGAACTTATTATATAATAAAAATAATTAATGTACCAAGTATTAATTTATAAAAATTATACTATATCCACAATCTTTCGATCCTCTGTCAGGGAATAATCAGTGCACTGTTATTAAGCATTTCAAAAGGTGGTGAAAAAAGAGCGCTTCATTAGCGTTGTTAGGTAGTCTTGCCGCTACCAATCTGATCAGTGGGGTTTCATGATTCTTGTATAACAAATGGTCTTTTGATTACATTTTATTGTGCTTCTGAAAGGTTTAAATTGACGATGCAGAAGTTTCAGAGTAAGCAATCTGCACTGCTCAATCTGGCATCCATTGGTCATGCCCATTCAGTGGCATCCATGAGTTGCTGCTCCAATTGTAGGTAGTCCGCCGCAAGCATCAACCAATTGAATCTACAAGATAGGATAATACAAATAACTGGATAGCCACAATCATATCTCTACCTTAAAAAAGCATTTCAATACTTCTGACAAAACAAATTAAGCCAGTTAACCAGGAACATTGTACCAGACGTTTCGAAACCACTTAAAAGCAAGACGGTAAAACAAAAATATAATAACATAGGGAGCGGGAGAGAGAGTCATTATCACAGAAATAAGGCATCAAAGTAGCTCATGCACCAAGTATAGGAAAAACCTTCTACATTATAATACTCTATTTTTATACTGGAAAATATACAAATTACCATAAAGATGACCTCGGAGTCAAATGACATCCACTATGCTCAACATCTGCTTCTGAGCCTCCCCCTCCACTAGCAGCAACTGTTTTGTTTCGAAAATGTGGAGCACCTTTGCTTTCATCATCTTTACTCACCTTGAGGTCTGTACTACCATCAACAGTGTTTGACACACAGTATTTCTCCAGCCACCTGTCAGTTTCCCAAAGAACATGCATGATGCTCTCACGTGCAGCATAGCCATGACTCTCAAAAGGAAGAATGACCAGGCGACAAAGAGCACCATGACCTTTCAGAGCATTGAAAAATCGATCTGACTGCATCACACGTAAATGCAAAATTAAGCAGCAAAAAGCCAGCTATAAATTTATTAAACTTGCTCAAAGTCAAAAAAACAAGCAAACGAAGCCGAATATTGAGATAAATGAGATTACTCCTGCTGAAAATATTGAGATTTTTAATTAGCTGATAGGCTTTTGTAGTTGCTAAAAAAATATATATATAGAAGACACTTTCAAATGACCTGCATGGTTAAGGTTCCCGAATTATTGTCTTCTTCTCCGTGGATAAGCAAGATTGGCTTCTTAAGTTTATTTGCGGACATGAAAGGACTCATCTCTACATAAGTACTGGTAGCCTCCCAAAGAGTTCTGTCCTCATTCTACACCAATTAACAAAGAGGAAACCATATTTACATCAAAGTAAAAAACAGAACTAAGGAGAAATGAGAAACTAAAAGGGTCTTTTGTTACAGATGGAAAGGGATAATGATTATGCCTTTACCTGAAAACCAAAAGGTGTAAGTGTTCTGTTGTAAGCTCCAGAACGAGCAATTCCACAACAGAAAAGATGGGGGGCATGTGCCAGCAGGTTAGCAGTCATGAATGCTCCATAGGAATGTCCTCCAACAGCAATTTTGCTTGGATCAGCCACCTGAACAAGTACAGCACCAGAAAAGTTATCTGTAAAAATATTTTAGTTAACAACACAGCAGTATGGACCTAGGATCCATACAAAAGGTTAAAAGGCTTACACCACGTCGAACAACTTCCTCAACAGCAGCCTCTGCGCATGCAACCAATTGCTCCACAAACCTAATCAACTAATTGGTTAAATAGTGCATAGAACACTAATATAAAATTTTGTATGCAGCATTCCACATAATATCCCAATGGGGGAAGGCAGTAATTTGACATGAATTATGCATATTTACTTCCAGCTGAAGAACCATCTAGCAGGGTGCCCCTTCTTTTTCCAATTCAAATAATAGGAAACATTAGATACTACAAACAATTAAATTATCCATATGAATGACAGCTATACCCTATTCAAATATGCAGTATATGATACCTATCATTTGCCTCCTCATCACCCTCGCCGATAATAGGAGTTGTTGGACCACCTAAGATGGCAAACCTGCAGGATGAGGATTTAATTACAACTTGATCTAGCTTCTCCATATATAAGCATAAAAAATTTGTGCAGTAGGAGAAACTTAAAATGGATACAACAAAAAACCAAAGGCAGTACCCTCTCGCCAGCCAAAGAAGGACTGATGTTGGACCTATGCTCGGAAATTCATTAGGAGAACCACGAACTTGTCCAGCAGCATCTTTGCTTTTAAATTCTCCAGGGTAAGACCAGAACAGGCATGGAAGAGGGCCATCTTTTGATGAATCATAACCTGGGGGTAAATATAATGTTGCAGTAAGTTGAACCCCATCTTTTCTCTGGTACTTGATCAGCTCTTTCTGCAATGATGCCAACTGTGGATATGGGTGAGGAAAATAGGTAATCTGGCAAGATTTCTTATCCAGCCAGCTCTGGATGTAATACTGGGTATTTTCAGTTTTTGATTCTTTCGAAGTCAGTATTTTCAACTGATTAAGATACAAGTCTCCTTCAGTCTGGTCAGACATTAAAGCAACTGTTGTCTCGTAATATTTTTCCTTGTCACTCTCCCATATTCGTTCTTTGCTGCCTGTATTTCTGATGGAATTTGGTTTAGATAACTATGGTGGGGGTAACACAATACAATAAGGGAGAGACAGAGATTTAAAGAGCTTACATGTCAAACAAATCAAGAAAGGGAATGTTCCCTTCTGGTGTAGCACCACTTCCATTAAGTAAAATGTAAGTGCCTTCTTCATTTTCTTTTTTAATCTTTGCTATCACATAAGTCCCAGTGGATGTTCTTCTCATCATGGGTGACCCAGGATCAGAATACACGTCTTCCCATGAACGATCAAACAGTATGCGTGGAGCCACGTCTTTAGATCCAGGAGATATTACCCAGGTTCTTGTTCGCCTTGTTTTATACCAAGATTCATAAACTAGGGCCAGGGAGTCATCACACCAAGAAATCCCTCTGTGATAACGCCAAGATCACATATATCAAAACAAATTTTTTTTTTGTTAAAACTTAGGTAGATTGGCAAAGCAAGTTTAAAGATTATACAGAGCAATTTAAATGCATACAACAAAGTTATGATTGAGTTCACAAGAATGGGAACCTCATCCAATTTGGCTAGTGTTGACCTGATCTCTGGTATTCCATACTTAACAGGGAAATTATGAGGTTTGGAAAGTCCTCAGAATATGCACACACACCCCACCATGAATATCATGAAAGGAATCTCAATGATGTTTCCAGTGGATCCACTTTTCTCTAAATATCTATCAGGAGATAATTATGCAGAAAAACTTTGTCCAAACACAAAGCCCACATTCATACCCGTAGCGAAGATCAAGTTTGTGTAAGATTTCTGGTGCTTCACTTTGTACAAGCTCTGCTTCCTGTGTGTAAATTATATCACGTGGAGTAACTTCTACTTTTGCATCACCTCCATCCTGTGTCTCCGCCCTAAAAACCCCAATAGAATCTTATAGTTAGCTTAGATTTTTCACAATTCATAATCAGTAGTCACCAATATTCATGCACATTTATCCACACATTGAATTGAGATACATACCAGTACAGTGTTGACGGCTTATCTGATCTCCAATCGATTGATCGCATTCCTTTTCGGACGCTATTGGATGCAATGGGAATGTCTTCAGCAAGGGGCAAATCACAAAGTTCTCTGACAAATTTTCCATCAGTTGTCCACACTTCTACCTTTTTCGGAAATCTTCCACAATGTACTATAAAAGAATAAGGCCTATGAATTGAACTAATCAAAATGTACTTCTGATCTGGGGATGGGTCCAGTGACGTATATACAGCTGGAGGCCCAATTTCTTTCACTGTCCCATCCAAAGAAACCAAAGAAAGCTGTGTGGTGGCATAGTAGTCAAACAAATCTTCATCGTACTCATCCTTCAGCAAATCCTGGAAGGTTCTAACTTGAATAATCTCTCTCTGTTCATTAGATTGGATCTTCGGGCCTAAGGGAACCAGAGGTTTCTTTGGTGGGTCTCCTCGTGATAAAGGGATGGTGCAAACTAACAAAGTAGAGTTGTTTACCCAAACGAAATTATCAAAAATTGCATTCAGATAGATATCAGTTGACTGAAACAGTGGTCTGGCCTCTCCAGTTTCCACATTGGCTACCCAAACTCTAAGCTTAGTGCCACTATTATCCTCGTCATCAATTCGGACACTAAAGGCTAGATGCTTCCCATCTTGTGAGCAGGTGACAAATTTGAGCTTGGCACCATCAGGGAAGCCTTGCACCTCTATTTCCGCCCCTAGTTTACCATCAGGAAATAGTTGATGTATCCCAATGCCAGTGTAGAATGACATCCGACTCCTGGTATTGCATTTCCCATCAATACGAAGACCAGCCAGCTTTTCCTCTGGCCTAGCCAGTTCCTCCAATGGTGGCAAAGCTCTTCGCTTGAGAAACAGTATTTTATCCCTTTGTGGTGAAAATGACAGTGCAGGAAGGGGTGGAGCATCCACAATTTCCCTAATCTCACGTGGAGGAAGGCGATATCTGCCTTCTAAATTGTCTGCGTCAAATGATTTGATATTCATAATATCAACTAGTAAGGTAGTTATTCGCCCCACAATTTAAAGATAAAAAATTTATGAAAATATAATTTCATTTCAGTCCATAGAGACAACATTCTATTAAAAAAAAAAATTCTACAATTTAAAATATTCCAGCAAATGAATGACTCAAGTTTACAAAACAAAATAGTATCCGCGATCTACAAATACAGAAGAATTCGAACAGCATAGCGCCATACTCGTTGGTTTTATTAAACGATACTCCACTCGGAAGCAAATATGAAAAGAAACAATCAGTAATGCAAATTCTTTCAGTAGTACCTTCGTCTTCGGTGGCAACAGCATTTGAAGAAGATAAAGAGCCGTTAGTGCCGTCATTTTTGGAAGAAACTGAGTGTATAGGCACCAAGTCGTGCAGCCTGGAGGCTGTCATGGCGGTTGTGGTTTTAATGGAGTGAGTTCTCAGGTGGCTAGGTATACGGCCGAGTTTTAGACAGAGAAATATCGGTGGAGAGAGAGATGATGGCGTGAGAAGCGAAACACCTCGGTGATAGACTTTGTGAAGACCGCGCATCATTTGATTCATAGATTCATCCTTTTTCTCCTTGTCCGTTTTCTTTCTTTAGCCTACTTTCTCCGGACCAATCATGCGTCGTCGCGGAAATCGACAAGAATCTTAGCGGCTAAAAGATTATTATTTGGTGCGTGTGAGCACGTGGTATGCTCCGCGAGCATGCAGATCGGAGCGTCACAATGTCGCCATAATTTTGCGTTATCGCTTTCTTAAAATAGATCCTTCTTAAAAAAAAAAAAAAAAAAAAAAGAGATCGACCCTATTGACTCGGCTGGGCCACTGTAGACATTAGTCTTTCTTCTATCTCCGCTCTTTGCCATAAATTATAATTTCTTTTACATTCAACGAAACACAGCCATTGTTACTGAGAAAATATGGAGACAATTTAGGACTTAATTTGTTGCGTAGACTGTTACAAATGTCAAATGAGAGTAATTATGTTCCTTTTTCTTTCTTTTTTCACCCTCAGGTTAAGTATGGCATTCTTTGAATCAATAACAGAAATTAGAAAACTCCACTTAAAGTCAGTTTTAAATATCAATGAATAACAGTTACTTAGAGCCCAAAAGTTATATTTTAATATTTTTTAATAATATTCTAATTAAATTTTTTAAGCTATGTATTACAGGAAAAATTTATTTTTAGACATTTGTTAAATTAATAATTATTCTACAATTAAGATTTATTTTTTTCACAAAGTTGTGTTTTCTAAACAGTAATTAATCCATTTTTAGTCTTTACAAGAAAATTTTTAATTTTTTTTGCTTTTGTGATTTTCTGAAAGAAATTAATTATTTAACATTCAAATCTTCAGCTTTTAATATTTTTTTAATTTCTATTAAAATCTTCATAATATCAAAAGTTAATTTACAGATAGTGAACAACAATTAAAATTTTTCTTGCTCTCTTCTCCACTAAAAAAATTTTTATATTCATCGCTTTGCTTTTCAAGTAAAAAATTGTAGTTTAAAAAATATAAAGTCTACCAACATCTAATCATCAATTCATCATTCCTTAATTTTAAGGTGTTTAATTCTAAGTTTTATATTTAATATTTTTTTTTACTAGACTTGTGGAAGTTTTAAAAAAATCTTTTGACTATTTTGTTAAGGATTTGTTTTCAAATTTTTTTAAGATTTTCTTGATTATTTTTAAATTTAAAATTTAAAGGAATAAATTTTTATCTATTTTATGTTTCATTAAATTTGTAACTTAACAAATATAAAGAGGTCTCATACCTAATGCCCAAAATATTTTATTGTTTCATTTAGTATAATTATTTAAATATAATTTATTTAAATAGAACCTTGCTAAAAATACTGTAGTTGTTTGGATGGGAATGTGAGGTCTTATTATTAAAAATAGTAAACTTATTTTAATAACCAAAATTTTTAAGTTACAATATAAAAGGAAAGGAACCGATCAAATGCACACGGTCGCATATAATAATGTGCATGATGGGTCATGTGTCGCCCAATTATTGGTTGATGTTTAATAATAGTTTAAGCATAATAATGTGCTTGATAGCACACAATTAATTTTCTTTAAGAGAAGAAATGTTATAACATTGGAAAATCAATAATGGGTTATTTTAGATAATTTAATTAAAAAAAAACTCTTAAACATCTATTTCCATAAGCTTAAATTTAAGTTTTTGATACTAAGGACAAAATAATTTATTTTAAGAAGAGATTTTAAAATTTAATAAATATTTATTATCGTTAGATAATTAATACTAAATATGCATTAAATTCAACTTTGACCCCATAGTAAGTTTAATAAACTTACAATCGATTGTAATAACACTTATTTATAACTTCATTATGTGTGTACCATGTATGATTGTGAAAATTAAATTCTCCCATCTTAAACAATATCATATTTAATCATGATTACTACGGATATTTTGTTTAAAGGTAATGAGTACTGCTATATGTACACGGTTGACATATAAATTTATATTTTAAATAATGTGTTAATAATCGTTTTTAAGTATTAGTTAATTTTATCTTTTATGTGAAGATACTACTCAAAACTACCATGAGTTGTGTTAGTTGACTTTGTATCTATTCTTTTTTTTTTTTAATGTAAAAATCTTTCTCTATCTTTTTTTTTTTTTTTCCTGATGAGAAAATCTCTCTCTATCCATTAACAAATAACAGGTGGAAGTACCGCGAGTAGCGCGGTGATACAGAGAACAACGGGCATGTGTTGAGAGAGAAACAGGCTAATGCCAAATAGCTGTAACGTCATTTTTCATCATAACTTCCCTTTCACGTCTTCTATAAAAATCAAAGATATTTTTTTTTTCCCATATATTGATTTATTTATTTATATCCAAGCGCTCTTTGGCTGAGAGAAATTGTAAGCCGCTGCTCTGGTAGTGTCTTGTATTTCGACTACGGGCTATAGAATTGAATTGATCAAACAGCCCCTTTAAATATCCGGCCTTTTCCCTTTTTGGATATTTCCCACGCTCTTTATTCACTCCGATAACTAAGAATAGCGTAGGTATCTAGCTTTATAATTTGCCATATTTTATCTTCAGAAATAAAAAATGTAATAATCATTTTTTTCCCCCATTTTATTTCTTACGTCTTTTTACCCCTCAGAAGGCATGGTTAACAGTAGCAACACGAAAGTTTGATATTCTTTGAAAATATCTGCAAGCCAGTCTTACGTGGCAGTCTACAATTGGCCATCACATGATAAGAAACATGTGTACACGAAACGTTCCGGGCTTCATTTATATAAATCTACCGTCATCGCCACGCCTTTTCTGAATACTATCGTATTATCAAAGCCAAAACAACAAATTGAAGGAGAGGAAGAGGCAGGAATGGCAACAATAGCTGGTGTCAATCTCTCAACTCCCAGAGTCTTGGCCAAAATCACAGACCCAAAGTCAAAGGTTCGACCCATCAGGTCTCAGTGGCTCAATAACCCATCAAGGAAAGGGCCTGCTCAGTTTAGAACAGGGCGCATGTACATGCAACCCCTGAGAGCTGCTCCCGATAGAATCTCAGAGAAGGTGGAGCAAAGCATCAAGAGTGCAGAGGAGGCGTGCGAGGGTGACCCTGCTAGTGGCGAGTGCGCTGCCGCATGGGACGAGGTGGAGGAGCTGAGTGCTGCTGCCAGCCATGCTAGAGACAGGAAGAAGGATTCCGATCCTTTGGAGACTTACTGTAAGGACAACCCAGAGACCGATGAGTGCCGCACTTATGAAGATTGATAACATCGCTCTTATGCTTTTTTAATTATGTTTTTTTTTTTAAGTTCTTGGATGTTGTTATGTGATGGGATGGTGATGTTTTGTTCACCTTGATATTCATATACTACAATACCATCTTCAGACTCGAATGATAAATAGTCCTCTGAGTTTTAGCGTTAATGTTTCAAGCGTATCTTTTATGTTATGTTTATGGTACTCGTTTATATGATGATGAAACATTTATTATCTTATGTTCTCTGTTTATAAGAAAATATATTCTCATTGCACAATTATCGTCACTGCCTCACTGGTGAGCAAAAAGACGTCGGTATCTTAATTCTTATCCGTGGATCATCCTTGGATGTCTGTGCAGTGTCCAACCTATTTCAACGGGTGCGGGCCAGTGGGTCTTAACTAAACGAATTTCTATCATTTTCAGAAAATTAAAATGAAGAAAGCATTCGAAAGAGATAAAATAGAAAAGATTATCTCTTTAATTTCGTTCAACAGGGTCTTTTTTATTTCCACTTTCATGATCTGGCCTGGTCGGTACTCGGTCGGGTCTTTTTTAGTGTTAGTGATCCATACTGCTGAACCATAGACAAGGTGGGAACCATATCATAAGAAATCGATTTATTTAAATTTGATTTGAAAACCAAAAAATGAAATACTAATTCTATGCTGTAATGATTAAATTTATGGCGTAATAAATGTAAACTATTAGATAAAAATGAAAATCTCCACCATTAATTTTAAATAAAACAAGTATTCTATCATTTAAGTAATATGTAATTATTATCTTTTTAATCATGTTGCAGGTTATATTTATTGGTGTTTACGTGTGATTTGCAAAATCAATGTATTATTTGACATTTAATATCGATTTATAAGGTTTACATAACATTTACAGGTTTTTGATCTGGTTATAATTCTAAAGACTATTTTATCACTCTAACATGAATTTATCTCTTCTTCCATCAGTTCATCAGTCCTACACGTGATTTGTAATTTTTTTTATTTCATTTCATATTTAATCTCAATTCTGAACACTAATCTTAACTTGTTCTCCTCAATGACATTGTTGTAAAGCTTCTTTTTGTCGAATTAAATAATTTAGTGGTATTTAGTGGTCGATTTAAGGAGGAACAACTTGTGATGGGCAGATTATGAATCAACGATTAGTAAGAATAGAGGAACGAAAAAGGAAAACGCAATTCGGGTTAGGCAACAAACACAATTGTTTCGAAAATGCAGAAGCTTATTTGACTCAATTTGGTGACCGTACTATGATTATGTTTTAAAGTTTCTTATGAGTTAAGACCGTGATTCTATTTCGACCTACGTGGATTTTGATTTATATATATATAGAGCCGACGTTCCTTTTTGAAGGGCAGAATCGAAGTATAGTGTCGAACAAGTAGGTGTAACCGTTGAGTTCTATGGTGGCGAGCTGAATGGCGTGAGTTATAGTGATCCTGTCATTGTGAAAAAATATGCTAGATGTGCTCAATTGAGGTGAATAGCGTCCTAAACAAATAACGAGAGATATGTAAAAAGTAGGTCGGATTACGCCTATTCTTAATCCTAAATGAAATACCGCCTATCTAGGGTTGAGCCCTGGGCAGAGACTTTTACCTTCTTCTTTATTATCCTGATCATAAGGTTCACCTCTCACCAATGAATCTATATTCACTTTATTAACAACATTAACAACGGGATCTATTATCATTTTTTACATGTCCACGGAAATTGATAGTGGGCGCAAATTCTCCCAAAATAAATATTTAACCAGTGCAACCAGCTAAAGAAAAATTTTTAAATTATTTTTATATCATAATTATTGTGCGCCGTTGACCTAATCTAATGATACACAAAAATTCCGGCATTGTTACCATAATTTTTAGTACAGCATTATAAAATTTTTTAAAACTATTATCGGGCTTTCTGCTGGTTGCCTGCAGTGGCGGTTTCAACTCGTCCATCGAAAGAGCTTGAAGTTCCGACAGAAGCGTCTTAAGGATTAATATTTGTAAACTGGAAAAAATTTGTCATTTCATCAGTCCTCACTTAACCAGATTTGAAAACCGGGTCCTCTTGTGTACTACGACAACTAAAAAAATAATATCTTTATATTTGTAATTAACCCGTCTACGGATTGTTTTGATTGTTTTGAAGGCGCAGGCTTTGAAAATTTCACAAACAGATTGCTCTTAATCTAAAACAGGACGTTTAACGGGCTGCGGCTGACCGCTGTTATTAGTTGGACTACCAGTCACGCATCTTGCAGACAAAATTGAAAACTGCATCACCCGTATATTAAATTCCATAGGGGTATACGTTGTTATCCAAATGCTCATTCACAACAAACTTACCTGGTGAAAATTGTTTTTCGCCACAACCAGCCATTCAGGAAAATTCATGTCAGTACATGCCAACTAATTCAGCAGAAAATGTGTCATATGGTAAAGCCCATAATCTATTTGTAGATCAAGCTTAGTCTATAGCGTGAAGAAATGATTTTAACAGATTTCACGCAGCATTAAAATAAGTGATGCACCATTATCGGTTTGCATATTTCACTTTGTTTATTCAGCAACTCGACTAAGAAAAGATGAGATAATTTGATAAATTAGAGTGTCAGGCAAAGGAGAGATTATTAACTATCTGTGCTGTGAACAATAACAAGCTAGGGATGCAAAAACATTCAGCAGGAACAACTCCGAACATTTAATATTTCATTATCAACTTCAACAACAGATCAAATGTGGAAAGGGATGCAGAGCTGCTTGAATCCTCCAAAAACTCAGCATAGAAGGCATAACTGCTCGGAATTCTAATAATCAAGCAATAATTAGCACTTCATGGAAACTGACATTCCATCAATCAAGCCAAATAACCAAAACAATCCAGTCATCTAGATTCTAGAGCATGCTACAATAAGGAAAAGGAAGCCAGAACCAAGCAGTGCTTGATTCAGTATGCTAATGGATCAACAGCTGTAAGGGTCCCCTACTCAGGTGTTGAAATCCAGGATATGTAGCAGATAAACTATTTATCCAGGCTCTAACAAACATTCAATTCACTCCTTGCATCAAGCATATTACTCGAGAAATACTGCAAACAAAAATACTTGATTGCAAAACATTCAATCTAAAAAGCACATCCCATTCAACAGAGAATAAGTAAACCATAAATATAAACAGATAACAGGTGTCTGCAAAATGACACTCCCCTTTGGAAATAACACACTTACCAACGTTCATCTAACTTAACAACAATTCAATGAAAATGAAAGTTAACAAATCCTAGAACAGACAACCAGAAAGACCAACTTCCTTCAAGCATTGACAAGGTGGAAACCCATCCTAATGCTGGAACATATCAGCAGAAGCCATGAGTGGCTGCATTGGACAGGGATGCTGCCAAGGTTTCATAAAAGCGGCTGGAATCTCAGGAATCTCCACATGAATGTCGCTGATCTCAGCCCATATCTGGAGGACAGAGTTCAGGGACCGCAAACGATCAGTCAGCTCCATAGCTTGAGCCCTCAGAATGTTGTTAGCGGACTCCATCTCAACATAGCGCTGGACAGATGAATCAATGTTTTGCTTAAGCATGGCATTGGCGCCTTCCAATTGGTTAACTTCATTGACCAAATCCTCCATTTGCTTTTGTTTCCTCATCCTTGACCTCCTGGCCGATTCACGGTTCGATATCATCCTCTTCCTTTTCCTCTCGTCAACGTTCGCATATCGCGGGTCGCTATCGGAGCCGGAACTTCCTTGTCTTTGAATTGAAGCCATAAATTTTTTTCTTTCTAGTTTAATAAATATTAATTACTTACAATTAAGAAATCGAGGGTTGCAAATAAGAAAATGAATGAAAACGAGAGAATTGAGATTTCTAATTCATGAAAACACGTAGAACCAGTAGAGAAATACAACCGAGAACGAGTGAAGAATTCTAATTCTCTTCATCAGGACTGAATAGCTCATAGAACATCTAGATTCATTGGTGTTATTTTCAGAACCCTAATTTCGCATAAGCCCAGATCCAACAGAAGGCAGCGCTTGAAAGTGAAAAACCACAAAAAGAAAAGGCTGGATTTGGATCAGATCTAAGGATTCAAGGACTATTTAGAAGCGAGAATAAAAGCGAAAGAAAGAGAGAAAAAGATAACTTAGCTGTTGCTTAGCTAGAACGAAACCAGACGAAACAAAAGAGACAATAGACTGTCAACGCGAGCTAATCGAAAGCGAGGCGAAAGAAGGTTTGCAAGGTCATGGGATGGGGCTTTTATAGCGGAGTAGGTGGATTCCCATTGGTCGAACAAAATTAAAAAATTGTGGCATTTTATTGTTTTTTAATGCTATTTTTCTCACAGGGTTGGTGCCGGTTGAATGGCTGGCGTGTTGAGTGACGCCAGCTGGGCGCTATAGTTTCTGAGGCACCTTCATGAGCACTTTCCTCCTTTTTTCGAATATTCTATGGAGATTCTTGTACTCGGCTTCTAGAGACGTTACAACCGGAAACTTAATCACGGAACTGATTAATATGGAAGCCTGAAAACAGGTCATCTGTCCGGTAGATAAATTTCCTTATAAATCGGGCCAACCAAGGAATGGTTTTTTTTTTTTTTTTTGGGGTCATTTAAGAAATTTACGACAACATACATTAAGGCATATACAATTTAGGCCTATTCATTTATTATTTTTATTTTCATGAAATGCTAATTAGTATTTTTAAAAAAATTAGATGTTCTGAATTTCTTAAGGAACCCATTTGTTATTTTAAGAGAACTAAAAGATTTTTATATTTTAAATGATATTAAAATTATATACAAAACATATAAAGCATTCTTGTTTTTGTGCATGTGAGAAATACGTGTATGGGGAATAAAATAATTATTAGTTAGGAAATTGCAATCTTCTCTCTCTCTCTCTCTATAAATATATATATAGATAAAAAAATAATTAGGTGATGCACAGGCAGCACGGCTCTTTCATTAATTGGTAAGTACCAACGACTAACAAAGAACTCGATCAAATTATATTAGTGGCAGGCCATTATAATAGAATCTAATTGTTCCGCTGGGCAAGTGTTAGGGGCTTATCAATACCACTAAACAATACCCTTTTTTTTTTTTTTTGGGACGGCTGTTTAATGAAACTATCTTGCGGACTAGCCCGCCGAAACGGATGCAAATGGTCGTCCATTCTATAGGAAATCAAAGGCTATTCTATAGGAAATCTACTGAGTAATGAATTAAATACTTTAGTGTGACATGTCATATGTCGATGGGAACAAAGTATAATATATCATTCATCTATACTCAGATTGAAACCAATACTGTAAACACTGTCGTCTGAGGCATTAAGTGGTTCACGCGTTGTGCACGTGAGTCAAGTGTTTCAGTCTATTTAAGTGAAACGACTAAGCAAGTTGCCGTTTTCGTCTTAAGTCATGAAATCATGCTGCAAGCATGTGTCTGAGGTTGTTAGTTCAGTTAGAATTAGCAGGAAAAGCCAGCTTGCAGGAAACCCAGAATTCAAGCTTATATATCTAGATTCAAGGGCTATTTTACATGGGTGATGAGAGATAACATTGTAGAAGAAACTGGGAAAGAGAGGGCAAGAGAGGCCGATAGCTTTTATGCTATGTATTCTTCTGATTTCTCAGTAACTATTGAAAGCAATAATAGTGAAAACACAAGCTTGTTTCCAGTGGATGTAGGCACCATTAACTAGTGTTAAACCACTTAAATCTTGTGCATTTTGTCTTTGTTTTTGCTTCCGATTCTTGATTTATTAGTGTGCTGATTAAGTTTTTGGTTGATCTTGTATTTGATTAAAAGAGGAATAGCTGTCTTGGGGTGAGTTTGATCTCTGTAAAGAGGTCTAATTCATAACAAAATCAAAGAATGAGTGTCACTTTATTCATATATTTATTTCTTCTTTTGTCAATTGGTGATGCATGATCCTGAGAAACATGATGATTATTTTCTTGAGAGGAAGGTCATGTTTCCAATACATAATGTTATGGTTTGCAAATAACCATACATTAGAACACCATTAAACTATAGAGTTATATAAGCATGCTATAAATTTTTGCTTTTTTTTTTTTTGGTTGGAAAGGATTATAACAAAGCTACTCAGCCTTTGCCTAAGTGGTCAGGGCTGCTGCTTGAATCCCTACAAATGCATTATAGGGATAATTCATTTCTTACTTATAATGTATAATAGAGTGAAAGTAGTATTTTTTTCTCACAAAGTGTGAGTGAAGTAAATATCTTGTACAATATTTCATAATGAGGTATAGTTTGAGCAATAGTTTTTTTAAAAAATATTATAACAATTTTGATAATAAGTATAAATTATAAATAATGAGTTAAACCACATTGTCAATTTTTATCAATTGTGTCATAAAAAATAATAAAAAATGATACATGTTGATGAAAAAAATTATGTACATACATACATATGTCCAATAAATTAAGATGCAAAGGGATAAATAATTTAGATACAAGTATCACTCTTACAAGAAAAATAATTCGATTAGTTTCAAATGCACATATATTATGTCATATATAAAGTACAACTATCAAATTATTTTTCCATTAATGCGAAATTACAAAAAAGCTCCATTATATTAGAGATTGAATAAAACCGATTTATTTTGAAAAGGTTAGTCGTATGATTCAATAAGTTGTTTGACATGGAGATGCTTGCTGGTTCAATTTGAAAAGCTGGCTTATGTTGGTTCACTTGCTTGTCATTGAGAGTGTTGTTTGAAGATACTTGATGAGGGTGCTCTTTGCTTTAATGATCTTCGCCTTGTACTTCTGCTTGACTTCTGACACAATCCAGCGTGTGTGAAACACACCCATCAATTCGAAAGGTGTGCTGCAAAGTGCACATAACGAAATTGATTGTGTATTGCGCGCAACTAAATTAATGGCATGTTACACACAACTCTACAATCAAATTGTAGTAACAAATAATATAATGGCTCGTCATAAATTGAGAGGCATCAGTTTATTATAAATAGACGACCTTCCACTGTATAATTTACTTCTTATTTTCTACAACACACGAAGGATTGAAACGCGAAGACAAACACGTGAATGGAAGCTCCACACAACTTTCCTTATACTTGGCTCTTTTATTTTCAATTTATTCTCTATTAGGGTGTTAAACATATCCATTTGGTTCAGATTTAGAGCAGATAAGTAAATTAAGTCAGATCTATCTTAGACATTACTTAATAAGTTTAAGGGTGTGATTGAAATTAAAATTGAATAACTGTAGCTTAAAAATTACAGTAATAAAGTATTTGGTAAATACTGATTGTTGTAATTTAAAAATTATATTAATATAATTTTTTAATTATATAATAAAAAAATTATTATATCTTAAATAATTTTATAAAAATTAATATTTAAAATTAATATTTAAAATTAATATTTACTATATATTATTAATTTTTAATCTCAATCACATCCTAAGATTTGACTCAAAACTCAAATTTTATTAAAAAATATTAAAAAATATATATTATTTTAAATAATTATATTTATTTAAATCATTTGTTACATATATGTAAAATTTTAAATTTTTTAAATTTATTTTTATGTCTAGTTTTATTGAAATAAATTTAAAAATAATAAAATAATAAAAAATAATATACAAATATAATATTAAAAATATAAAATTCTTGGGCAAAAATCCGGATTAAAAAGCCCGGCTCGTTCTTAGGCTTTAAACCCCGGTGCCTAAAAATTTACAGCTGGCCAGGTACCGGTATTGCCATACCCGGACCCAGACCCACATCTCACTAACCCTACGGTCTCTTTGGCTTTTGTTTATTCACAGTATTTGGCGTTTGCATGCATAATTTTGCTCACAACATCATCCTCATTTCACAGAAGATATAATTATGGCGATGCGTTAACATTTCGTGATGCTTTGTTGCCAACTTGTCATAGCAGCTGTCGGGTGGAAGATTTGTCGCCCACCCTAAGCAAGTTTGGGATTGGACTTTGTTTAACGAATTCAACTAATGGGTTGGCAGTCCAATAAGCTTGTCAATTTTATCATCATGCTTTATTAGGATGTTAATCCAGCCATTGTTAATGTCATGATGCATAATGTTTGAATTCTTGAATTGTGTATGTCAAATATACTGCTTATAAGGTGATATAATTATGTTAATCTTAGGCCAGTTTAGTAAATTGTTTATTAAAATATTTAATTAGCATTTATTATTTCTTGTTATTTTTAAACTGAATTAATTTACCATACTTATAAAATAAAAAATTTATTATATATTAATTATTTTTATTTAAAAATTATATTTATTTTATAAAATAAATTTTTATAATATAATTTTTATTTCGTGATTATATCTTTATTAAGCAATTAGATCAATCAAGTCAGTATCAGCAATTAGATCCAATTATGTCGTGCAAAATCATTAAATCAATATTTACAACAACAACGAAATTAAATAAACAATGAGCTAAGCTATAACGTCGTCGTTTCAACTTTAGTAACCGGCTATCGACGTCGTATTGATATTCTTTGTCCTTTATTGTTATTATTTTTCTTTCCGATCAGTTCTGCGTCTGGTTTTTGCTTTTCAATTTCTTTTCCCAAGTGAATTCAGCCAATTGGTTTTGGTTTTGTTCGATCCCTTAGAAATTTGAATTTAAGACTAAATAGTTTAGTTAGTGATAATATAGTGGAGACTCTGTGGAGAAAATGGCCTTGGACGATGTTCCGTTGGATGACAAAGCAAAGAGAATGAGAGATCTGCTGTCGAGCTTCTACGCTCCCGATCCTTCCATGTCCAACGAATCTTCTGGGAAATACGCACCGTTAGATGCAATCGACACCAACTCATTCGATGCTGATCAATACATGAATCTCCTGGTACGCCACTGCCTTCTGATTTTGCACTCTGCTCTATCTACGCGGATCCGATAATGACGATACATGTACTAATTGCGTTTTTTGTTGCGAGGTTTAAATTCCAAGCGAAAGGATATGTAGTTTATTACTGGTTAATATAACTGGGGCATTGATGCTAAACATCAGGCGGTAATTTTGAATGTGTCTGAACTTAGAAGTGAAAATTGATAGAGTCATGCTGAATCTGATTTTAATGATAACTGTGTGCATTTTTTTAATTATTAAAAAGGTTTTGGGGAATGACTAACTGGTGCACCGACTGGGAAATCTATGTTGGAAAATGTTTGGTTTATATACTCATTTATCTTATTCTTCTTAAAAGAATGCTTGCGTATCGTAGAAGCAGATATGAGCTTGTGATCGAGAGAATTATGACTTCATTAGGTTAAAAGAGGAGGTAATCATGTGATCGCGTGTTGTCAAAGGGGAAATGATTTCGTCTAAAATTTGGAAATATACGTGGATATTTGGAATAACATGTATAAATGTTCAGATCCATCCAACTAGATGGATTTGTGTAGACAAGTTTATTCTGAAATACAAATGTGGTGGTAATATTAAGTTCAGTGCAGCTGTTCTTTTGTTGGAGAAAAGTTGAATATCAGAAAGTTTTGATCCTTGGTAGGTGTCTTGAAATGGAATAGGTACAAAAGTCGAGTTTGGAAGGGCTTCTGCAGAGGCATGTTGAGATGGCTGCTGAGATAAAAAATCTTGATACTGACTTGCAGATGTTAGTCTATGAAAATTACAGCAAGTTTATCAGTGCCACTGACACGATCAAAAGGTAGTTTTCTACGTTCTATGTGATGGCTCAAGTTACAGAATACATGGGTGACAATTTGGTATTTTTACAATTCAGCAGCTTTATATTTTTTATTGAGCCAGGCTTTTAGACACCGGATACCAGTAACATTCTGTTTAATGTTGTGGTTCTCTTGTTTACCTTCTTTTACGAAATCTTACTGTATGCCCTTGTAACAGGATGAATAGTAATATTGTGGGCATGGAAACGAATATGGAACAACTCCTTGAGAAGGTATGCAAAAGATCTTGTACTACTATGTTAAATCTGTTCTCTGAATCATGGTTTATTGATAAACTAAAATGATAAAATGAAGAAAATAAAAAGGATGATAAGGTACACATTCTCTTCAATCATCTCACAGATAAAGTCAGTGCAATCTAGAAGTGACGGGGTCAACAGTTCTCTTTCTGAAAAGAGAGAACATATAGAGAAATTGCATTGCAAGCGCAACCTTCTGCGGAAAGTTCAGGTATTAAATAACTATCAAGTTAATGTGTACTTGTACGTATGTGCTTGTCTGCGAGAGAAATAGGATTTGAATCCATCACTTTTGGGGTTTTTCAATCCTCTTAACTTGTTCTGTGGTTGGTCAACAAGGACAAGTACAAATTATAAACATGCATGTTGCAGCAGTGCTACTAAGTCAATAGAATAGCCTGATATATCTGGCTTCCTTAACAATCCACAAAGTTAGTCAGGTTGCTCAAGCTTATACTGAGAGCAGTTTAAAAGATTTGCAATTAATACTAGCAGCTGGACATGTAATAAAATTTTCTATGAAATTGATAATCAGCAGTATGAGTTACCAATTTTATGCTTTATGCATGTCTTGGTTTGGCAATCTATGATTTAAGACATTTAACAGATATATTCTTCTGTGATAAAGAGCAGTTCATTTATGATTTACCTGCTAGACTTGGAAAATGTATTGAATCAGAAGCCTATGCTGATGCAGTCAGGTTCTACACCGGAGCAATGCCAATTTTTAAGGTTAATTCTGACTGTTTCATTCCATTGTTCAGTCTATATCTTTGCCAATTTTTTGCCTTGCTTTTTGTTTCCGGGCATGATTTTATATTTCTATGTTCATCTGTTTCTGAAGCTTTGATGTTCTGTTATATTCTTCTCTGTAGGCATATGGCGATTCTTCATTCCAGGATTGTAAGCGAGCATCTGAAGAAGCAATTGCCGTTGTAATAAAAAACTTGCAGGTATTTTCTTCTTTGTTTAATGTCCTGAGTTACGCTGGCTGATTTTGCTTGGGACCAAATCAAAGATGAATGTATAGGATCAGTGGATAGACCTTCCAAACTTTCACTTGCAACATTCTTATATTTGAATCTTAGGGATGAAATGTGTCAGAATTTATGGTTGCTAC
This sequence comes from Aegle marmelos, assembly GCA_030449875.1. Classification (NCBI taxonomy): domain Eukaryota; kingdom Viridiplantae; phylum Streptophyta; class Magnoliopsida; order Sapindales; family Rutaceae; genus Aegle; species Aegle marmelos. The sequence continues at coordinate 4,546,272 of JASUUL010000115.1, forward strand.
CGTATCTTTTCTCAAAGTAGGCCTGAATTCCTAGTAAATGGGTCGGCAGTAAGCCAGGGGACTTTGATCACTTTGCTAAGAAGAGTACCCGACTTATAAGTACCTATACCATGTAAGCTAATTATGTCCAACATATTTGACAATGTCTTTGCAACCTATTTGTTATGTTAATGGAGCTTTCTTGAAAATATGTGGATAACACCTTGTGCCCATTATGAGTTTGTCAATACTACCTGCACATAACTGCAGGCCGGCATGTATTGATTCATGGCCTTATATGTGTTCCTTTTTAATTTGCAAAACCAGGAGTCATTGTGGGAAAATCTTTGCTTACCTGAAGCATGCATATTATTCATTTCGTGCCGCAAGTGAAAGTGCAGTTTAATCTGAAGAACTGAAAAGACCTTTTATTGTGTTTTAGTTGGCACGAAAACTTGTGTCTTGTGTTTTAGTTGGCATGAAAACTTGTGTCTTGTGAACTTTTACTTTTCAGGGGAAGCTGTTCTCAGATTCTGAATCTACACATGCAAGAGCTGAGGCTGCAGTTCTTCTTAAGCAGTTGGATTTTCCGGTTCGTACTTTGATTTGGGGTTGTTTTTCCGTTGATTTAGTAGTCTATACTTCTAAATGGGGAAAGCAATTAACGATTGTAGTATGTGATAACATACAAGAGAATTTGTTTTGTCAGAAAGAAAACATTCTCTTCCTGCTCTATCCTTTGAATTAAAACACTATGTTTGGGAATCTTTGATGGCACGGCGTCTGTACTTTTGCAGCATGTATGACAAAAAAATGCTGTTGCCATTGAATTTATTTATTCAAACATGTTCAACTTGTAGATTTTTCATTATTTCATTTGAAATGTCCCATATCTGCTGCATATTTCAGATAACCGCTCGCTCATGTTTTGATAGGTGGACAGCTTGAAGGCAAAACTGCTTGAAAAGTTGGAACAATCTCTTGGGGACCTTCAGCTTAAGGACGAAGATATAAGCAATTGTTTATTGAAGTCAAATGATCCTTCTAAACAAGACAAAACTACTGAGTTAGTTCCTTCTACAATTCATGAGGTAGCTCAAACTAAATAGCACCTTTATGATTCAGATTTTGGGTTATATAGGCTGTCTGAGCCAATTGAGTTGGTTCCCAATTTGATCTCTGTCTTTTAATTTTCTCAACTCAGGCTTCAGTTCGAGAATTTGTGGAGGCTGTTCAAGCTTATCGAGTAATATTTCCTGATTCAGAGAAGCAGCTAATTCGACTTGTGCAAGATTTGGTTACCAAGTAAGGAAATGCCTTTTTTCTTAAAAAAAAAAAAAAATTTACTTAAGGATCATGACAGCTCTTAAATGTAGTTTTCTGTTTATTCTTTTAGGAACTTTGAAATTGCTGAGCAGTACGGAAAGAAACGAATAAGCTCAGCTGATTTATTGGGTGTTCTTCGTAAGTAATTTTATTTTGTCCCATACCATGTCTATTCTTCTTGAATTTGCTGTCTGCATTTTACTTTTTCCAAAAGGTAACTGAATTTTTCTTATTATTCAAGTTGGCTACAACGCCTTCCTGAAAGGGTGCTTGTACTTGACATCATTTATTGTGTATATCATTCGAGGAATGCTGTTAATTTCTTCATGACCTTGCAAAATCAAGTTTTACTGGAGTTTATATTTGTTCTTGTTAAATGTAAACTCCCTTTTTTCCTTCTTGAATTTGGTTGTTTGAAGTGCTTCACTAAATATGCAGGAATGATTTGGAAAGATGTTTTGCTTATGGATGAAGTGTTACATGAAGCTGTTCTCTCAGAGTTTTGTCTGGAGGTTTTCCTTCGGACTGTTATCATTAAACTGTTTTATTGATGAGGATCAAGTTTGTTATACTGATTAATCCTGTATGGTTTCAGGCTGCCGAGATTACCATCAAACATTATGTTGCCAACCAATTTTCTCTTCTTCTACATGATATATCAGGTTACTTTGCCATCTTAGTTTCAACTATTGGGAAAGATTGAAAATAACTATGAATAGAAAATTTTATTTATGTTTTTAGTACCTTATTATTTATTTATTTATTTATTAATCCCTTTGGAAAGAGATATGAACTGTGTGTTGAAGATTTTAGGTTTCCTTTATTTTCCCATACCTTTTAGTGATCTAGTCTGTGCTTCTTCTGCCAAACCTTGAAGATTGTGCTCCTGTCAGATCACCAGAGAACAAGTTCACTTTAATGCATTAACCTCTGGTACTATTGAGAATCCGTGATGGGAAAGGATATTAGCTTTGAATGAAAAATCACTCTATGACACACTCGTACAAATTTGAATGGAGAGTTTTATCTGACAACTTAAAGTTATTCTGATTGAAAGTGTATTGTTCTGAGTTAAATTCTGTTGAAACTGGCAGCTGCCCTGACAAAAGTTTATGTTGGACAAAAGGAGGGAATGGAAGAATGCCCCCTGCAGGTTGCGCTGGAGGCCAGCAAAAAAGCAGTACTTCAAGGCAGCATGGATGTCTTATTGGTAATATTTAAAATGCCATGAGAACTGTGCTTGTTTATGTATGCAAAAATCATGGACTTTCATGTCTATAAATACTTCATTCCAGAGAAAAAAATCCTTTGGCTCTTTTATTCTTTCCCCTCTGTCTGTGCTTTCTGTTTAGTCATATGTTGGATGAACTTGTCAGCGCTCATCCATTGCAGTTTCAAAATGGCCGGTTTACGTCTTCCATTTCTCGTTTTATATTCCAGGAATTCCGCCAACTTCTTGATGACAAGATTGGGGTACTAGTTAAACTAAAAGAGTTGATTATTGATTGGGTTCAAGAAGGATTTCAAGAGTTCTTCAGGGCACTTGACAATCGATTCTTATTGCTTTCGGGAAGAAATAACTCATCTAGTCAAGTTCAGGGTTTGGAGGGAATGCTGGGTGACAAAGTTCTTGTTGGGCTTGTTTTGGTACTGGCCCAACTATCTGTCTTCATTGAACAAACTGTCATCCCAAGAATTACCGAGGCAAGGAACCACCTTATAGTTTATGCTGTTCCTTTTCTGAAAGGACAGACTAACATAGATAATCTTTCTGTCTTCTCAATGACTTGTTTTCATGTTTTATTTGTCAGGAAATAGCTGCTTCCTTCTCTGGTGGTGGTGTTAGAGGCTATGAAAATGGGCCTGCCTTTGTCCCTGGGGAAATTTGTCGGATTTTTCGGTCTTCTGGTGAAAAACTTCTGCATCATGTATGAATTTAATATCATATGCTGTCTAATTGTTACGTTCTAAGTTCCATTTGAATAATTTGTTTTTAACTTAAGAACTTTGTCGAACTCCTGATCATGGATACATAATTTTTTCAGTACATAAACATGAGAAATCAGAAGATATCAATTCTCCTGAGGAAAAGATTGACAACGCCAAATTGGGTCAAGGTCAGTGCAGATAACTATATTCCAAGCATTTAGAAAGCATCTGGTGAGAGATAGCATTATGGCATTCAACTTTCCTAATAGTTTTGAATTTTCTTCAGCACAAGGAGCCAAGAGAAGTCCACATGTTTGTTGATTTATTTCTTCAAGAGGTGGGTGCATCATCCTCATTTCTACTGAAATTTGAGGTTATTGTCTGTTGATTCAAAATTGAAAATTGAGAGTATCTTGGATGCCAGTCTTAATTAATTCAAATATTAGAGTTCTATATGCCTTAGAGGTTCTGAACAAGTGCATGCAAATATTTATTCCTTGAATGAAAAACAAGTACTTTTAAGTATTTATTCAGTGATTGAAATTAAAAAGTGAAACTTATACTTCTCTGGTATTTTCATGCTTCAGTTGAAAGCAATAGCAGACGAGGTAAAACAAATTCTACCACAAGGGCTCCAGCGTAAGCATCGTCGGACTGATAGTAATGGCAGCACCACCTCCTCTCGCAGTAATCCTTTACGAGAGGATAAATTGAGTCGGTCAACCACCCAAAAGGCCAGGAGCCAGCTTTTGGAAACTCACCTAGCAAAATTGTTCAAGCAAAAGATTGAAATTTTTACCAAAGTTGAATATACACAGGTATAAGACTGCTAATACTCAAAATTGATGGTGAAAAAAGTATCTTTATTGATGCTGGGTAAACTACATTTGTTTATAAATTGCAGGAGTCGGTTATTACAACTATAGTAAAACTTAGCCTTAAAAGTTTCCAAGAATTTGTCCGACTCCAGACTTATAACCGAAGTGGATTTCAGCAAATTCAGTTGGATGTCCAGTACCTTAGAACTCCCTTAAAGGAAACCGTTGAAGATGAAGCTGCTGTTGACTTTTTGCTTGATGAGGTAATAGGAAAAATTTGTCACTCTATTTAGCAAAATTTATTTCCTGCAACCTGTCCTTTGGAATCACCACTTTTTGGGCTGCTATTTATTTACTGAAATTCATACTGTCACTCCAGGAAGGTGAGAAGAGGAAAATTTTATGACATGTGAACTTATTCTGTTGATCTGCAGGTGATTGTTGCTACTGCTGAACGTTGTCTTGACCCAATTCCTTTGGAGCCTCCCATCTTGGACAAACTTATACAAGCAAAATTGGCAAAAACAAGGGACCAAAATGCAGTAGCTCCATAAACATTGGAAATTAGAGTTGGTGATGAGCCTCTCGAAATCAGTTGGTGGGTTGACATTTTCTTGAGCGCAAAATGTTTCAGTTGCATAAGATTCTTTGGTCACAATGTCGTGTATGTCTGAATGAATGATCTGCCTACTGACACCTTGGGACTTCTCCAAGTACTCTGGGGATCGGTTGCATCTCTGAAATGACAATACTGCACGACTTTGGAAGTTGGAAACTATTTGAAGTCTTTCAAGGAATAGAACTTAAACTTTTGCAGTTTGAGACAAACCATTTAACCTTGGGACATTGTCGTTTAGTGCTGCCGCACATCAGATTTCATATTTCCTGTGTGGTTATGATATGCAGACCGTTGGGAATGTTCTCGCAGTTATGGGGTATGCTGGTATCTTGTACGCATGAATTGGGGGGTGACGGTCTGTTTAGATTGTTTTTAAGATGCTTAAAAATAATTTAAGAAATTTAAAAGTAAATTTTAATAGTTGGTAAAAAAATTAAAATTATTTTTATCAAAATTATTTTATTTGACAATTAATTTTAAAAAACGGAGAAGTAGAAAAGTAGTTTTTAGATTTTTATTCGAGGATTAATTTTATTCTTTAGTATAATTTTATAAATATTCTTATAATTATTATTTAAATATAAAATTATCTTAATTTAAATTGAAATAAAATTTTTATTTTAATAATTTTTTATTATAATTTACTCATTTTTTCATTCATCTTATTTTTTATTTATATTTTACATTATATCAAATATTTTTTTATGACAGTATAATTTAAATTTTATTTTTAGTTAAGATTATTATAATACACAATTAAAATTGATATGGTGTAAATTTTATTTTAAATAAAAATATTATGATACATAATTAAATTTATTATATATATATATTTTCATATGTATATGTAAATTTTATTGTTTATTATATACATTTTAATTATTTATTTTCTTACAGTAGATTAATAACAAAATTTATTAAATATAAATAACTACTTTTAAAACTCTTAATACCTTTAAAAATAAAATTTATTAAATATTTAATTAATTCTTTTTATAATTAATTATTTATACAACACAACTAATAAAAATTATTTGAAAAGTTTCGGTATTTTTAAAGTGACCTAAAGTTTGTGCAATACTCTATTGGGAGATGCAGCATAGTAATACTATAATTATGTAGTTTGTATTCTAATTAATGTGATATTTTATATATGATTTATTATTAGATTGTAAAAATAATATGTTAATAATAAATAATAAAATCATTTATCATGATAATAAATAATTTGTGTGATACATCACTTTGAATACAAATTAAATGTCTAAAATGAACAAATATCGCATTGTCAATAAATGAGAAATTTCCATAAACAATATAAAATTCAATCAATGTTTCCTATTTTTCCAAGCAGTGACATCTATATATAAACTAAAATGATGTGCTATATTTTTTTTTAATTACAGACTGCATGTAGTGTAATTTTAAAAAATAAATTGTAATATTTAATTAAAAAAAACTTAATGGGTAGAAAAATTGGCATGGCATACGAAATTACGATGTTTACTATGGCGAAATCGTATTACGTATCATTTGAAATATCATTTTTTACACGACGTGCCATGGAATTTTTTTTTTTAACTTAATCATGATAAATCAGAACCACGCGCGTGGTTTTTTTCCTCTTATGTTCGATCACGGCCGTTCGCCAAGATTTATCTTTAATTCTTTATTAAAACTGAAAAATCCATTAAAAAGAGAAAATGAAGAATCCCCATCATACCGTATCAATTACGCGTTTATTTTCCCGCCAAACCGTCTTCCCTCTCATCATTTCCCGCCAAGGCCCCTCTTCTCTCTCATTCTCATCCTTGCTGCTCCAGCCTCTTACTGCATCTGCTAACGCCAACCATGACAATCTTCGACCTCGACGCAGATAAAGGTATAATATTCATTACTCTACTTCTGTGCAGTCTATTATTTATAAGATTCTAATTCTATTGCTTCGTTTTCTTTCGATTCAGCTTTCGCAAAGGAGTTCATTTCGAACTTCGCGGACGCAAATGGCGATGCCAAATACGTGAACATTCTCGTAAGTCTCTCTCTCTTTTTTAATCGTCCTACACGGATTGAAAATTCCTAGATCTGAAAAGTTGTACATTCAGTTTTTTGATTCTCTTTCTCTTTTTATTTGAGTTCTTTCTATTCATTTCAGCAAGATGTTGCAAATCGTAAAATTCGTTCAATCCAGATTGATCTTGAAGACCTATTTAACGTAATCCCCTCTCTCGTTGTCTTTCTTGGTTATTATAAAAAAAATTAAACATTCATTTGTTTGCTTGAAGCCCTAGTTATGTGTTAACTGGTAATTTTCTTGATTTTACAGTACAAAGATTTTGATGACGAATTTTTTAGGCGAGTTACCGAAAACACCCGCCGGTATATTGGGATTTTTGCTTCTGCAATTGATGAATTATTGCCAGAGCCCACTGAGGCATTTCCAGATGATGACCATGATATATTGATGACACAGAGATCCGAAGATGGGGCGGATAATACTGATAGAGCTGATCCACGTCAGAAGATGCCTCCAGAAATTAAGCGTTATTAGTAAGAATGAACAAAAGCTCATTTCTGATAGTGCATGGGACTTGTCCTAGATTTTTATATAAGATTTAAAAAAAAAAAATTTTAGCAATAGTTTATGGTTGATGTGGCTAATAGTAAATTTTACTAGGTTGAAGTTTGATTAAGTAAATAAAGGATCTCCCAACTTTGTAGTGTGATTTTTTTGTAATTATCTTTTTGTAGTATATATTGAAGCCTGATATTTTCAAACACTTCTTAGTTTGGCTTTGCACTATTGACTCCAATTGCTTGGCATCAATTTCTTATAATTTGTATACAACTTAGTTTCTTTGAATATAATTCAAGCATCTGTCTCTTTCTTGATTCAGTGAAGTTTATATCAGAGCACCATCAAAGGGGCGACCATTTACTATTAGGGAGGTCAAGGCTTCATACATTGGCCAGCTTGTAAGGATATCTGGTATTATAACCCGTTGTTCAGATGTTAAGCCACTTATGCAGGTAGCAGTATATACTTGTGAAGAGTGTGGTTTCGAAATATACCAGGTAATTGATTTGAAGAACTTATAATGATTATTGGCATCAGTCTTATTGCTTTGAGACTCTGTATTTTATTCTCTTTTCTTTTACACAAGGTTTTGCTGATTCCGTCCATTATCAATGTTTCAAACAGGAAGTAACTGCCCGTGTTTTCATGCCTTTATTTGAATGCCCATCCCAACGCTGTAAAATAAACAAAATGAAAGGGAATCTGATTCTTCAACTCAGAGCATCAAAATTTCTGAAGTTTCAGGAGGTTTTTAGTTTAATATAAATTTGATATCTCAAATTGCAATCAGGAATCTTCTGCACATGATTTATCATTTTAGATGGTATTTTGCAGGCTAAGATTCAAGAATTGGCTGAACATGTTCCAAAAGGTCATATACCTCGAACAATGACTGTTCATTTAAGAGGAGAACTCACAAGAAAGGTTAGTGGCTTTTTTGGTCAGCTTTCATGAAACTTCTTAAAGTATTTCGTGTCTGTGAGTAAGTGAAGAAATGACACTAAATTTCAGTAGTTATTATCACCATTGTGCTTCAAATCATATTAACCTATTAAGTGGTAGTCTATGTATATACAAAATGTCAATTTATGTTTACAGCCCTTGTTAGTCTGTGCCAGCTAACAGAAACAAAAAATGAATATTTTGATGTAGATTTAAAGTGAATAATTGAATGACATCAATAATTACAACGCAGAACTTACATCCTCTATTTAAGTGTATACTATTGTGTTAGAAATTACATGGTTCCAGATACTTCATGATATTGCTTCTATCAAATTTACGAATTTTTTATGAGCTTTTATCCATTTTTTGGATGTTGGCAGGTTGCTCCAGGAGATGTTGTTGAATTATCAGGGATCTTTCTTCCAATTCCTTACACTGGTTTTAGAGCACTCCGTGCTGGATTAGTTGCAGACACATACTTGGAGGCCATGTCTGTCACTCATTTTAAGAAAAAATATGAGGAGTAAGCTACTTCAAATGCTTAATTAGAACATATTTACTTTGATATGCTCTAATTTCCCCTTTTTTTTTAATAATGAACCCTGAGAACAAAATTATGCTTTTTACTAAATGTAATTTTAATAAACATGTGTGTTTTATTAATCATATGCTTTTTGGCAAGCAATTAAACAAGGTGGTTTTTAATTGTTCAATTGATGAGATTAGGATTGAACCAAAGAAGGGTTCAAAATTGATGTGGTCACTTGTAATCCATTGCAGATATGAACTTAGAGGAGATGAGGAAGAACAGATTTCTCGTTTGGCTGAGGATGGTGATATCTACAATAAGTTGGCACGATCACTGGCCCCTGAAATTTATGGACATGAAGATATTAAAAAAGCTCTACTTCTTCTCCTTGTGGGTGCTCCTCACCGCAAATTAAAGGATGGGATGAAGGTATATTTTACCAAACAATTTAATTGCACATGTAAGCAAATTGACTTTTGTCTTACCAGTATCGCAAGTAGTCCATCTGAAATAACAGGGGAAATATTCATAATTCCTCAATAGCTAATTATTTTGAGAAAAATTGACAAGTATATTTTTCTATTTGATTTGTTCCCCTTTATCACTGAGCAGGGGGCATCCTACCATATCTACAACTGTGAGAAGACTAACAAAGCGTGACAAATATTACTGAATGAAATTGCAGATTAGAGGAGACTTACATATATGTCTGATGGGTGATCCTGGGGTTGCCAAAAGTCAGCTTCTCAAGCACATAATCAATGTAGCACCAAGGGGGGTGTATACCACTGGAAGAGGTAGCAGTGGAGTTGGTCTAACTGCTGCGGTTCAGAGAGATCATGTGACAAATGAAATGGTTCTGGAAGGAGGAGCATTGGTGAGACTTGTTTATATGCACACTGCATTTTACATGCATTAAGTTACTAACTGCCAAGCTGTTGGCCACATTGGCCAAATTCAGATTCCTTGTTAATCATTATAAAATTGGTTTAAGAGGCTTTTATCCAGAAATCAAAGGAATAATGCCATAAACAGGAAATGTGTGGGATGTCCATTACTGCTGCCACATTGTGTCTAAATTGTCTGCTTTTTGAGAGGTTTCTAGATTGTTTTTCTTGATAGTCAAGCAATTTTATTGCCTTCACAAATTAGATGACTGTGATCTAGTTGTTTTTTGAAGGAATTTTGGGCTTCATAGAAAAGGATTGACTGTGTTTCAGGTGCTAGCAGATATGGGTATTTGTGCTATCGATGAATTTGACAAGATGGATGAATCAGATCGTACAGCAATTCATGAAGTTATGGAGCAGCAAACTGTTAGCATTGCCAAAGCTGGAATCACCACATCTTTGAATGCCAGAACTGCAGTTCTTGCTGCTGCTAATCCAGCTTGGTGTGATCTTATGGGCATTAGTTGATCTCATTTTCAAGTGCCTGAATTCATGTTATATATGTCGTGCAAATATATGGCAGCTTTTTGGCTGGAAGCACAAGTGTCTTGCTTATGTTTATAAACATTGTAGTCTGTTAAACGATTAAAATACTAATTTTGGGAAGGTCATTATATGTGTTGTAGGGGAAGATATGATCTACGGAGAACTCCTGCTGAAAATATCAATCTCCCTCCTGCCCTTCTATCAAGGTTTGATCTTTTGTGGCTGATCCTAGATCGAGCGGATATGGATAGTGATCTTGAAATGGCTAGGCATGTTGTCTATGTGCACCAGAACAAGGAGTCTCCTGCTCTTGGGTTTACTCCTCTTGAGCCATCTATTCTTCGGTAATTTAAAGTTTCCTTTCACAAATGATTACTACTAATTCGTCAGTGATTGTTTTTTAATTACTTCTGTTTATAGCTGTTAGTTTGTACATCATGGATCTTTGTATTATGGTATTTAAATTATGCTAACGAAAGTTACAATATAGTAATTGTTTTCTTGTTCATTAGGTAGGTTGTCGAGATAATTAAAGCATTAGATATTGGGTCTAAAGCTAAGATTTACAAGGCTATATTGGTTGTAGAAAGCACTTTTGTTACCTCTGTTGATCGTGTTTTGTTTATAGAAGATGCATTTTGTTTTCTGACATGCTACTTCTCCTTGTGTGGCTGCATGTCTTTACATTGAAGTCTTTTTCATATTTGTGCAAGTGCTGATGCCAAGTCTTTTTTGATCCAAGCAAAAGGGCTTAACATTTATGATAGGCATTCTTTACTTTGTAATGATTTCCTTTTCCCTTCTATCATGCATGTTGAAAGTGGCTTCTGCATAAAGGACTTGTCTTCTCAGATTATGAATGGTTCAAAAGCAAATAAATGTCACGGTTATTTCTCAATTTTCTGGCTATCCAAGCCATGGATTCTTTTGCAATTTGTTATCACATTAATTTTTCCTGGCTTGTAGTGCATATATTTCTGCTGCAAGAAGATTGTCCCCTTGTGTCCCAAGGGAACTGGAGGAATATATTGCTGCTGCATACTCCAACATCCGGCAAGAAGAAGCTAAATCAAATATGCCTCATTCGTATACAACGGTGCGAACTTTGCTTAGCATTCTGCGGATATCAGCTGTAAGTTCAGATACCATGTTTTTGTGGCTGATGGTAGATTCTGATATCTTCATTTCATTTCTTTTTTGAATTATTGAAGTGGACTCCAGGGTGGGAATGGGACAGGAACTACTGAGATCTGATGGGTAGATGTGGATCCTAGGCACACAGATCTTTCTGGGTCTGAAATGGGGATATAAGTTTTAGACAGAAACTGTCGATAGTTCTGTTTGAAGTAGATTCTTTGCTGCCAGTGGACGTGTTGGGCATGTGTTTCTACCAGTGGAACCATAGATATCTATGTATGGCAGCTATTCTTGATTTATATTAAAGCATTTGAAATTGATGTTTCCTTTTGGTTTACAGGCACTAGCAAGACTTCGATTCTCAGAAACTGTTGCTCAGAGTGATGTGGATGAGGCACTAAGGTTAATGCAGATGTCAAAGTTCTCTTTGTATTCTGATGATCGTCAGAGATCTGGTCTTGATGCTATATCTGATATTTACTCAATTTTGCGGGATGAGGCTGCAAGGAGTAACAAGTTGGATGTGAGCTATGCCCATGCACTCAACTGGATTTCTAGGAAGGTTAGTACGCCACGTGTTTCAGTCCTCCAAAATACCTATCTAAATGAGAATAACTATTCTGTTTCTGGGGTTTCTTTTATGTAGTCTCATGTCTCAATTTGACCCAGCACTTCATAAGAACAGAGAATTATGATGCCATTAAGGGAATTTTGTTTGATCTGTATTTTCTCAAAACATGACCAGTAACCAAAAGATAAAAATGATTAAAAGATGTCTTTCTACTACATTCCGGACCTTGGGTGAATGTTTTTCTGTCACCTGGGCCTTCAATGGTGCATTTATCACGGTATATGTCCACAACAAAGAGGTTTAGGTCAATGAGTAATCTTTTTTAGATGATTTGACACCTGATTTCAGACTCAGGCTGCTTGGAGAACTTGTTTCAATTACAAACAGTTTTAAATCAAGTATTCCAATATTTACTGTTCTTTCTTTTGCAAAGCATACTTTTTAGCTTAGAAGGTTCATATCTGCTGGCATGAAAGCTCCTCGTGTCACTGAATGTGATCATGATGTTATTGTAATTTTTCTTCTTTGCTATTCTGTGATGTCTTTGCCTTTTACATATTTGTTGTTTACTTGGCCAAATATAATCTTTTCTTCTCCAACATGACTTTGGTTCTTATGGCTTGAGATTATTTTTCTTATGCACAGGGATACAGTGAAGCACAGTTGAAAGAATGTTTAGAGGAATATGCAGCATTAAATGTGTGGCAGATACACCCCCATACATTTGATATCCGCTTCATTGATGCTTGATCTACCCTTGCTGTAAAATATTTAGTGGCAGCAATTGCCTTTCAAGTATATGAGCGGTCTAGCCACTTGTTATTTAGAAAAAAATTTCAATGGGAAATGAAAATTGAAAAATCACGCTCTGGTTGAGCTATAGTTGAAGATTTAAACATTGCTTCCAAATGTTCGTTGCATAGCCAGAGCTAGTCAGCCTTATAGATTTCAAGAGCAGTTGTTAGAGCTGTTTGTACTGCTGGGAAATCTGAAATCGGAAAGTGACGATACTGCATTGAAATTATTGTAGACTTGTTAACTTGAGTAAGACATCAATGCTCTCCTTAATTGAAGCGTTCTATTTCTGTATCCCCCCGTTGTGCACCTGTGATTGTGCTTCCAACACGACTAGTAAGACTGATTTTTTAGGCCACTTGGTTTGTTGTATGGCGCTCGAATTTTTTAGGATCTGATTAATGATGCAATGATTCTGATGTCTGAAAAATAGATTGATTAATTTCCTTTTGAAGTTCAATTGCTTTCGTTTGTATAATTGGTGCAACAATATTTACCCTCGTGGTGCGACTGGTTATGGGTCCGAAATTGTTATGGTTGTGCGCGTGCACAGGAACGTTGTTACGTGATATGAGACGGGACGGCTGGAAGTACAACGCCCCCGTCCAAAGCATGAATGCATGATGTGTGCGCCCATCGCTAAAAGGACGAAAATAGCCTTTCCTCCGGAGCAGTGAATCTGAATGAGAGTGCACTTTTGCGTTTGACTATTCTGAACACGGGCAAGGAAGTCTTTTCATCTGTTCCGTTCACGTTCAATGCCCCAGCTCCTAATCCCGAACCCAACCTTCCCAAAATTTTCCCAATTCTCAAATATATTGTTGTTAATTTTCAAAATATTTTCCCTTATATATACACACACACACACACACACGCACATATATATTTCATTTTCTTCTTCAACATTTTTGAATCCCTCCATTTGGCAAGTTTGGTTCTTCTTTTTGCTTTCTTTACAGAAAGCTGACTGGGAATCCCAAAAACACAGACAATCCGAGAGAAACGAAATGTAGCTGAGCTGCGTCTCGTATCTTTTCCTCAAACTTGATTGAAAACCAAAAAGTTCACTATCATTTCTTCTTTGTTTTTGACAATAATCCTTTACCAGCTCTGAAACTATCATTCACGGCTTGTAAGTCACTTTCCCGTAGAGCTCCATGTTCAGTATCTAAACCGACTCTATCTAACGTGGCAGGGAATAAATTCTAAATTTATTTGGCTTTGGCGCAATTGCGCGTATTTCGGTATAGATCTTGGCGGGAATTCCTTTAGTATTGATGTGTTAATTCTTTCGATTTTCCATGTCATTGATTAAATGTCATACTTGTGGATTTGAGTTTAGTTTCACCTGTTAATTGGTACATGTTTTGATGGAACTAACTGGGTCAACTTGAAAAATGGATATCTCAACTTTGTAGTACTGTGTTATAGGATTTTTAGCTATGTTAGTTAGCCAACAAACATCTGCTCGAGGAATCACGCAAGTAAGAGCCTTGGTAGCAGTAGCCTTTGCTAGAGTTCTCGGTTGATGAAAGCAATTGTTTTAGCGTTCATTTCTTTGTTGTGCGCCTAACGCTTTATTTGATGTTTCTGGAGAAATTGAATCCCCCCCCCCCCCCACCCTTTTATTTCATTCTAAGATGTAAATTGATTTTATGTGGGTTACCGATATTTTTACATCGAGCTTATTTGGTTGAGTAGCTGTCCATTTCTGTACATGGTTTGTGATATTTTTCCGGCAAGCTTTTGGTCTGCATACGGCCAGTACATATCTGTTATGTTAAATTTTGTAACTGCTGCTTCTATTATCTCAGGCTGTAATAAAATTATGGACTACTGGAAGCTTTCATCTTCCAGTGGTGCAACTTCTCTTGGTAAAGCACCTTTGAAATTTTCAAGTACAGTGCAGGAGATGACTCAGTTAGAGCAAGAAGATATAGTAGCCAATCAAGTTGTTGAGGCTGATGTTGACTTGAGAGAAGTTTACTTTCTGATCATGCATTTTCTATCTGCTGGGCCATGTCAAAGGACTCTTGGACTGCTATGGAATGAGCTTTTAGAACATCAGCTTCTACCTAGAAGATATCATGCTTGGTTTTCTAGGAGTGGCGTACATAGTGGGAATGACAATGATGATGGCATCTCTTTTCCGTTAAGTTATAATAAATTAGTGGACAGGTATATATGTGTCTTCTTTTATTTCAATTTTGGTGAAAAATCAGACTGGAAACATTTGGTAATCTGCTCCTGATTTTCTCTATCATCTATTGGATTATCGGGCACCATGCTGTCTTCTAGATCCAAAATATTTCACTGATTCAAAATGGAGCAGCAGACGTGTTATTTTGGGAAGTAATTTAAAAGATTTCCTTAAAATAAATGCAATGAGTAATTGATCTGGTGACAAATCTTAAACTCAGAATTGGTGTCACTTTTCAAGTCTGAGGTGTTGCTTTACTTAAGTGATAACTTGAGTGAGATTCATGCTTTTTCAGAGCCTATTCAGACTACAATGCAAATTTTGTTTGGGTTTGTGCTCTCTTTTCTTCATTTTTGAGTTTGTTTCATGCTTCTTCTGATTTATTGATTTCCCATTTGTATAAATCTCAGGTATCATCACATTGAATGGGATCACTTAGTAAAGCTTCTGAGGCAACTTTTGCTACATAAGGCCTCTCCCTTCCATGGCAGGATTGGTGGAATTGCCCCAAATGCTGCTGACGTTCCTACATTACTTGGATCTGGCTCCTTTTCACTTCTGGAATGTAAGTGATATGTCATAATGATTTGCTTTGGTCTTATGTGAGTGTTTTTTTTTCTTTTTCTTTCTTTTTTTTTTGGAAAAAAATTTTGATTCTTCCTAAAAGAGTTGTAAATCTTGGACCAAAGTTACTAAGGTTGCCTTGCTTCAGACCTTTTGGTTGCATTTGGACATGCTTGCTTTATGTGTCCTCCACTGCTCTTTCTTTTTCCTTTTGTATCTTAGTAAACAATTATTGTAATTATGATATTAGAAATGACCTAAACAATGGTTTGGATCAATGATACTGATTTGTTCCAAATTCTTAATTTGTTGAGAGTGAGAGTACCGCAAGAGCATCAATACTTTATTACCATTATAGCTGTATTATAGTTTCTAAATGGATTTTTGTTTTGGCTCCATATGCTACGCTCTTTTAGTGAAGAAATTTGATAATAACAGAAAACTCGGGAGCACAATTTATTCTTACATCTAGTTGTAGCTAAATATCGGTAAATGAAAGAAAGTGGGAAAAGGTATAAGCTTATCACAAACGACCCCAAAATGACTGTACTTGGACTGATGCATCATATGGTTCACATAACTTCCCTTGTGCTTATAAAATAAAACCTTTTCTGCTTTTATAGGTGTTTGCATAATCCATTTTCCATTCTGTTCACGTAACTTCCCTTGCACTCATAATATTAGACCTTTTCTGCTTTTATAGGTGTTTGCATAATCCATTTTCCATTCTGTTGTTGCAGGTGATAGGAGTATGAAATCTAAGCAAGTTAAACCTCTGCCAGCTTACCTGCGTTGGCCGCACATGCAGGCTGATCAGGTTCATGGGTTAAGTTTAAGGGAAATTGGTGGAGGTTTCAAAAAGCACCATCGTGCTCCATCTATTTGCTCTGCATGTTATGCAATCGCTAAACCATCAACCATGGTTCAAAAAATGCAAAATATAAAGAAGCTAAGGGGTCACCGTGATGCTGTCTATTGTGGTATGCCTTTTGTTACCATTTGAACTTGGTAGTCAAGGGCTTGCAGGACTTTATTCTGTTAATCAATGCTCTTTACTATATGTGGTTCTTAAAAGGGGTCACTGTGATGCTGTCTATTGTGGTATGCCTTTTTTCATCATTTGAACTTGTAGTTAAGGGCTTTCTGGACTTTATTGTGATAATCCATGCTCTTTGCCATATGTCGTTTTTAAGGAAACTTTAGGATTTTGTCTGCCAGCTATGACATGGATGTGGTTCTTACAGTATATTTATTGTTATGATACATTGTATTTCAAATGAAATCTTTTTTTCTTTTTCAAATCAATAGAAGGTAAAAGTGGTAAAAAAAAAAAAAAAAAAAACCCAAGGGGGAAAAAAAAGAGAGAGTTTAGATGAGTCCTTTCAAAATCTCTGATTAGTTCTGGTGTTGTGCAATCTTGAAATACAGACATAATATGTTTAACAATTAAGTTTTGAAGACAGTGCATATCAGGTCTTTCATCATCCTCATCTTCTGTAAATAGTTTGTTTGGTGTCACCACTTTGGTTTCTATAATCGCAAACTTCATGTTTGGTAATTCATTCTATATTTTTGTTCTTACTAGTTTTATGTTCTTGTTTTTTAAATTTACGTCTTTTTAAAGAGATGTGAAGTGATTTTAGTAGTATGGCAACATTAACAATTTGGTTTCAGCATAAAGATGCATGAATAAATTCCCTCTCCGCCGTCTTTTGGTTAATTTGTTTCTTCTGGCTCCTCACCGAGTTTGCTATTACTATGTTGGCACATTTTATGAGAAAGTTGGTGGATAAGGATCTGAAAAAAAAAATATTATTGCATGTATTTTGCAGCCATATTTGATCGCTCAGGAAGATTTGTTATTACTGGTTCGGATGACCGTCTTGTTAAAATCTGGTCGATGGAAACTGCATTTTGCTTGGCCAGTTGTCGTGGACATGAAGTGAGTTTGGCTTTTCTCTGTTCTGACACAAATGTGCAAATATCCTCTATGGGCATTTGAAGTTTGTTTGGTAACATTATACTTTCTCTTGTATGTACTGAAGGGGGACATAACGGACTTGGCTGTGAGTTCCAATAATACTTTGGTGGCCTCAGCTTCAAATGATTTTGTCATTCGAGTTGTAAGTATATCCTAACTACTTTTTAGCATTTCTATTTTGCATTCTTTGAAGACTACATACTTCTCTTCGGCTGCTGTAGTGGCGCTTGCCGGATGGGTTGCCGATTTCAGTTTTGCGGGGACATACGGGAGCTGTTACTGCCATTGCATTCAGTCCAAGGCCTAGTGCTATTTATCAGCTTTTATCGTGAGTTCAGTTCCACAGATATGTTCCTTTTATTGTTTCCTTCAGTTTGTCAGTTGATCTGCTGTTACTATTTTGAAAAAAAATGTTGATTTTACTGTGGGTTGCATGTAGATATCTCATTCTTTTCATCCTTCTTTTAACCATTATGAAGCATTCTCTGGATATTGAATGGACCACATCAGGATGGACAATTATTTTACTCTTGCGTGGATGGATGCAGTGATTTTTTTTTTTTGTTTTAATTTTTTGGTTGCAATTTATTGTGCATGTTAGTTGACACTGCTAATATCATAGGTCCTCAGATGATGGAACTTGTCGAATTTGGGATGCTCGATATTCCCAATGTAGTCCACGAATATTCCTGCCCAAGCCTCCAGATGCTATCACTGGTTAGATGATTCTTCTCTATTGTTTTTTGCTTGTTAGTTTGTTTTGGGAAGATATTGAAATTTCTTTAACCAAGAAGTATTTTTAGGTAAGAGCAATGTTCCATCCAATAATGGACCCTCATCTAGTAATGGTCTACAGAGCCATCAGATATTATGTTGTGCTTACAATGCCAATGGAACTGTTTTTGTCACTGGTAGCTCTGACACTTTCGCAAGGGTGTGTTAAACCTTTGAACTCTTCAAATTATTTATAGAGTTCATCTTCTATTGTATTTGATTTAATTTATTTTTTATTTTGAACTTTTACTTGTTAATATTTATATTTAGTTGGAGTTTCTACTGAGAGCCAGATCCTTGCAGGTCTGGAGTGCCTGTAAATCTAACGTGGATAACTCTGAACAACCAATTCATGAGCTGGATTTGTTATCGGGGCATGAAAATGACGTCAACTATGTCCAGTTTAGGTTAGTCTGTCTTTTGTATATGTCTTATCTCCACAGAATCTCATGCCTGCTTAGCTGCTTCTATGTGCAGTGGCTGTGCTGTGGCTTCAAGATCTTCAATGTCTGATCCTTTCAAGGAGGAAAATGTTCCAAAATTTAGGAACTCCTGGTTTGTTGTGATTTTCATTTAACAATTTTTGGAATTATTATTGTTAATATTACTACTGTTTTACTTTGTTTTTGCATCTAATCAATAGAGCCATTTTTGTTCTTGTGAATCCTTGTTTCTGCCAGGTTCTGTCATGACAACATTGTTACCTGTTCACGGGATGGTAGTGCAATTATATGGATACCAAGATCACGTAGATCCCATGTGAGTGGTCAAACTTTTCTATTTAAGCTCTTGTTGGATACATGTTCTCTTTCTCAGCAAAATTTCATTAGTTCTTTGTGCTCCAAAGTTCATGAATAGTTGTGAAGATAACAACTGAATCTTATGCATCCAAGAGAAAAAAATAGAAAGGATTTTGTAATCCTTTTATTGTCTCAGGGAAAAGTTGGACGTTGGACACGTGCATATCATTTGAAAGTCCCACCTCCTCCACTGCCTCCTCAACCTCCCCGAGGAGGCCCTCGTCAAAGGCTCCTCCCAACTCCTCGTGGTGTTAACATGATTGTGTGGAGCCTGGATAATCGCTTTGTGCTTGCTGCTATCATGGGTAAAGTAATTATCGTTAGTTTTTCCTCGTTGTTCAATAAAGTACCAGTCTGTACTGCTTAAGCGTGTTTATTAATTCTACTTGACAAGTTTATATGATTCTTTATCTGGAAGCATATCTTCTAGTTACGTTGTACTGCTATTTATTTCCTTCTGTCAAGCTGTCTACATTTTGCCTCCATCGTATCCCAGCAACCTTGCTAAGTGAACCAGTCACTTTTGTGTTTTTTTTTTTTTTTTAACTCCCTGTGGAAACCACCTCTAGCATTTGACTTCTCATTTTGTTTTATAAGTGATTATCAGTAGTGGTAGATAGTAAGGCCTGTCAATTTTTGGTTTCGTAATGGTGCTAATCTTTACTTGTACTGAAGGTTCAACTTTAAAGCTTTGCCTTTAATTTTGAATTCATTTTATTGTCACCATGATTTTGTAATAATGTCTAGCCTGATCTGGTTTTAAAGAACTCTGAATCATTTTAGGCATAAAATGAAAAGAGCTAATATATCACCTACCTAATAGTAAAACAAGTTGAACCACTACACAATCAATATTGGTTTTTTTCCTATAAAAAAGCCTTCTCCATTTCAATTATAACAGCAATTATGAGTATATGTAAACCCCAAACATAAATTGTTTAGCGGCTAGCTTATTGGCTGGATTCTTGTTTTAATATGGCTAGGGATAATATTAACAAACTCATTCATTCATTCAAGTTATAGAATGCTCTATTGTTGCTTCATTAAAGATCTTTGCTTTCTAGTCAGATCTTGTGCTTATTTTATTTACTTTCATACTTGCAACTGTGTCGTATTAATGCAGATTGCAGAATTTGCGTTTGGAATGCTGTTGATGGTAGCTTAGTACATTCTTTGACCGGTCATTCTGCATCTGTAAGTGGTTTCTTTAGTCTTTATTTTTCTACTTATTTTGCTTCAGTGGCTCATACTTTTATTGTTGAATCCTTGGCAGTCCTATGTTCTGGATGTTCATCCTTTCAACCCTAGAATTGCTATGAGTGCTGGTTATGATGGACGAACTATAGTCTGGGATGTAAGTCTCTGGTTCTTGAAGTTTCCCTTGTGGTTTTATTTTTATTATTGTTATTTTCATTGTGTGTATTGAAACTTTGTGGTATGGCCTTTCCAGATATGGGAGGGCACGCCTATTCGGACATATGAAATTGGGCGCTTCAAGTTGGTTGATGGAAAATTTTCACCGTAAGTTATCTGTAGGATGATATTTTTACCTTCCTTCAGGTGAATCGACAGTGTTTTGTTCTGGTGAACATATTTATTCATAAATGGTTTACTTGCCTGAGATTTCTTTCATCTTTTAGAATATTATGTTGATTTCTTTATAAAAAGTGGGGTTTGTACAAAATTAGGTGCACTTTAGTCCTATTATATTCAATTTTTTTTTTTTTTTTGGTCGGTCAAGATCAGACCAAGCAGCATTTTTGCAAACAATCTTGATCTATAGGCCTAGGCAAGGTATGAAGAGCTGTGTTCGGCTTGTGTGCAAGAAAATCACATTGATGTTTAGATATTTTGTTTCCATATTGCCCACGTATTGCCGTCCTCAAATTGGGGCATAAGGCCTTGAAGTGCAGGTCATGCAAGATGTGTGCGCTTCCTGCTAGAGTTGAATATATTTGGTTGGTTTAACAGACGTATGATGAATTATTCCTCATTCTGTTCCTTTAGTCAAATGCATTTGAAGTTACAAAAGTTTCTATCTTATAATTTACAACTTCATCTCTCTTTCCAGATAAAGTTTTGAGATGGTCCTATGTACTTGCAGTCAGGCTATACTCCCATCTTTGAGTTTCTGCTTTTAATTTGTGTTGGTCCGGATAGGTCTGAACTTTATCTATGGCCACGAAGATTAGTTATTTCATTCTTGTTTTGGCAGCGCGAGAGGTTTAACCCATTCACATCAAGGTTAGGATGGGTTACAACAGATTTTGGGAGGGTCTTGGTTTATATTTATGTACTAAAATATATAATCATTTAGTTGCGCAGCCTTGAATGTGATCATCATATGATTCCCCTGTGGACGGTTCAATTGCTTTGTTTCTTTTATATACTGCTAATCATGATGTGAAGGTCCTATATATATGATCATCTTGATCATATGCTTTGTGTTTCAAACCTCATTCTCTCGCTTTCTGTGTCTCATTGAGCTACTGTGGTTGGCAGTTTGACCTCTCTTATAGTTTCCCCTGTGAAAGCTTTTGTTTCAATTTCCAAGTTTGTGCTACTCCAGTTATTGTTATATATATTTTGGATCTAAATGCTCGCTAGATTTTGGTAACAATGCTCTTGCACTATTTACATCATATCGTTTTTATTGTGACGGGGCATTGCTTTCTCTGCACAGGGATGGGACATCAATTGTTCTTTCGGATGATGTTGGCCAGATATATTTACTAAACACAGGTCAGGGTGAGTCTCAAAAAGATGCCAAGTATGATCAGGTACCTGAAATTTCTATAGCTTATTTAATTTTTATTGTCACTGTTTTAAGTTGTTATGTTGCTATTGCTTATGATGGTTGTCCGTGTGCAATTTCATGGCAGTTCTTCCTTGGGGATTATCGACCCCTTATCCGGGATGGTCTTGGAAATGTTCTTGACCAGGTTAGTGAACACTCATTATTACATGTTTCTATGGTGTATTATTTTTGTCTTGGATTATCTAAGATGATGGATGGATAACATTTATTTGCATGACTGTTTGCTAACTTGCTAGGTTCTCCACTTTTCCCTGCAATTGTAAATGTGCTATCCCTATAGAACAGGTTTATCGGATTTCTTGTCAATCATGTAATCTTGGAAATTTGAAATAAGTTTGCCGCACGAAGCTTTTGAATAAGTTATTGTTTGATATTGAGCAAGGAATATAAGTGATTGTCTGATTGATCAAATTCTATTGAAACCATAGTTTATGAAATGCTTTTTATGAATGTCTACTAGGTATTGTAAGTAAATTGTTCTTGGTTGTTGGTTGTTCTATCATTTGATAACCAGAGTCATGTTTTGATAAATGACCACCATGAGTCAAACTCAATAGAATTTGACCAATCCTTTTCTCTGTTGTTAAGTTGAGAGCAGTAAACTGATTAGTGATCAAAGAGCTTTTCATGGTTTTTATTCTGTTGCTTATTTGCAGGAGACACAACTTGTTCCACATAGAAGGAACATTCAAGATCCTCTTTGTGATTCAAGTATGCTTATGGTTCATCATTTTGTGGATAAACTGAGATATTTTGAGCAAATTTTTCAAATACTTCTTTCTTTGATGGAAAATTTCAGGTATGATTCCATATCAAGAACCTTACCAGAGTATGTACCAGCAACGTCGGCTTGGTGCACTGGGCATTGAGTGGCGCCCTTCATCCATTAAACTGGCTATTGGACTAGATTTTAGTCTAGGCCAGGATTATGCAATGCCTCCCTTGGAAGATTTGGAGAGAATGATGGAGCCAGTACCTGAATTCATAGATCCTGTGTACTGGGAGCCAGAAAATGAAGTCATAAGTGATGACAATGATTCAGAGTACAATATTGCTGAGGAATGTGCCAGTGAAGCTGAGCAAGGAAGTTTTTGTTCCACTTCTTCCACTGATTGCAATGCAGGAGACAGTGAGGTAGAACATAGTCATAAAGATGGACGTCGCAGGTCGACAAGAAGAAAACACAGGACTGAAGTAATTAGTCTATGACCTATGTTGGTTTGATCTCTGTTTGTGCCATATGAACTGAATTTGTTGCTTTTCAGGTTGAGTTGAAGACTTCATCTGGGAGGCGTGTCAGGAAGAGGAATTTGGATGAGCGTGATGGATCTGCTTCTGGCAGTAACAGAACTAAGAAGTCAAAAAATAGCCCAAAAGCTCTGAAGAAGAAGTCCTCCAAAGCAAAATTATTGAGACCTCAGCGAATTGCTGCTCGCAATGCTCGAAGTATGTTCTCTAGAATTACAGGAACTTCAACAGGTGAAGATGACTCAGATTCTGAGTACAATTCGTCAAACAGTGATACCATGCTGCAAGATTCACGTGTTCAAAACAAAGAAGATGACAGAAACTTGAGGAACATGCAGCAACAACATAAAAGGGAAGAAGAACAGACAATAGTGGAGTCTGAGTCTATGGGCAAGCCTCTTGAGCTCCTGGAATCTCAGTCAGATATAGGAAACAGGAAGAGATTGGTCTTAAAACTTTCCTTACGTGACCACAAGAAGGCTCTGTATTTGGAAGACACCCAAGTAAAAGGCGATGATATGGCTAAGTTGCCGCAATCATCTTCTGGACCTCCTCAAGCAACTACTGAAAGGAAAATTGATTTAGTCTTCAAGGAGCCAGGGTCATCTTCTGCAGGCGGTGGGATTGATGTGGGGTTGTCTCAAAAGGATAACAGAATTGTTTTTGCGGATGCAAGTCAAGTTGAGAAAGATGACAGTCAACTGGAGGAATCTGCAGGTTACATGGAGAACAAAACTAGATGGGCAGAGGTCAAGATCCGGACATCCAAGCCTTCATCAAGTTCAGGAGTATTGTTGCCAACTGATGCAAATTCTGATTTCCATAACGACAGCATTGGTGATGTCAACAGGTATGTTGAACTTGAACATGGATGTGGGAAATTTTCATCTAATTCAGAAACTTTGTGCTATGGATGTGTTTGGTCTTGCAGTGATAATGAAAAGTGTGGAAGTGATGCACTACTGGATCTGGCTAGTGTGAGAAAGGAAGAGCTTGCTTGTCATGAGGATATAAAGAAATCTTCATCATTCGATCCAGCACCCTTGGGTGACCACCAGCAGAATGATGATGTTCATAAATCTTGTAATGAAGATGTTGGCACAAATTACCGTGATGAACTTAAAGAGAATCCACCCCTCCGAGTAAGAATAAGAACAAAAGTTATTTTGAGGGATACTAAAAGTCCTTCAGAACAGAATTCCAGCACTTCAGTTAAGGACCTGCCAAGTGCTGAAGGTGATCCGATTCGGATGTCTGAAAGCTCCTTGTGCATGGAGGGCAATCTAATGTCTGAAGTACCTGAAGAAGGTGAAGGGTATGGCAGATCGAGTTCTGACCAGTTATTAAATTCAAATTTAAAGTTTAAAGTGCGTGATGGCAGTAAAAGTTCTTATAAGGCCAGGACTGATATAGAAGCCTTTGATGGTGGCATGGAAGATGGCATCAGCCATGAAGCTTCAGAAATTGATTCTCCTGAAGCAGCTTCTGGTTCAGTACATAAAACAAGATCCATGAAGATGAAAATGATTTCTCAGGAGCCTATTGCTGTTAACCATAACTTCAAGTCTAAAAATGGCCATGATTTGGTGGGAACATCAAAAACTGTTGGAAACTCCTCCATGGAAGCACATGATGAGTTCTTACCTGAAGAATGGATACCAACTTCAACTGTGAAATCACGACCAAGGTCAACTAGGAACCGGCGAGGACATCATGATGAACATCCATGCCTCTTGTCTGGAAGAAAGTCAAATTTCCCTGTTAGAAAATTGTCGTGGCTGTTGTTGTCAGAGCACGAGGAGGGTTACCGTTACATCCCTCAGCTGGGTGATGAAGTTATATATTTGAGACAGGTAATCACTTGTTTTGATAATTGGTACGCTTCCTTCACCATCCTCTAATGTGACTAGCGCTCATTTTATGCTGATTTCACAGTTTCTAATTTAGGCTTCTGTTATTTTCAGGGCCATCAAGAATTCATTGAGTCAACTGGCTCGCAAGAAGTGGGTCCATGGCGGTCAATTAATGGATACATAAGTGCGGTTGAAACTTGCAAGGTTGTAAATCTTGTCTATGCTACATTTCCAGGTTCTGGGGATAGCTGCTGTAAAATCACCCTTAAATTTGTAGATCCTTCATCGAGAGTGCTTGGTAAAGCATTCAAGTTGACCCTGCCCGACCTTAGAGATTTTCCTGATTTTGTTGTTGAAAAAACACTGTATGATGCTGCTATCAGCAGAAATTGGACACGCAGGGATAAATGCCAGATTTGGTGGAGGAATGCGAATGGGGAAGGTGGCACTTGGTGGAAAGGTAGAATTACTAAATCACAGGCCAAATCTGATGAGTTTCCTGATAGCCCCTGGGATAGATATATGGTTGAATACAAGACTGGGGATTCCCAACTACATAGTCCTTGGGAAATGCATGATCCCAGTGTTATGTGGGAGCATCCTGAAATTGATTCTGAGAGCAGAGATAAGTTGCTGTCTTCTTTTAATAAATTGGAGCAGTCAGTGAGCAGAAAACAGGTTCTTTTCTATCTCTGTGATTCTTCTGGTCTGGATAGATTTCCAAGAAAATTGTGTTTGAATATTCCTTCTTCCCGAAGATAGATTATAAATTTTACTTAAAATGTTGCAGGATTATTATGGGATTCAAAGATTGAATGAAGCTGCTCAAAAGCTGGATTACTTGAACAGGTATCTATCTCTTCTCTGCAGCTTCCTACTAACACACTACCCATCCTTTTCTTTTATTGTTCTTTTTTCAGAGGCATGTTTTACCAACATAGGAGTATTGTCTACTGTGATAAGTCTTAGCAAAACTGGTTTAAAAGAAAGGGATGATACATTCTTATTTGGATTAATTTTAAACATCATTTATTAATTTTGGAGCTTGCATGGGTTGGTGAGGGTGGGAGGGCAGAAAGAGGGTCGGGTTTCATGTTAAGGGTGGGAGGAAGTGTTACAATGGATATCAATGCCGTTATAGTCTATTAAAGATTGCAGTTTGAGATGATAAAGAAATCAACTGGTGATTTGACCCTAGCCTGGAGGGCTAAAAATAACAATATCAATTAACAACATCCTCCATTAATCACATCACATTACACCACACCAAAGATTAATCTCATCCTCCATTAGATTACCATGGACTTCCCAATTGGTTTTGAATGTGAATTTCAATTGAATAAGCTAATATATGAGTAGCCAAAATGTGAGATTAGTTTAATTTTCATCTTTGGCGCACTGCAATGATTCCTGCAGATTTCCAGTTCCCATGTATCCTGAAGTGATCCGGTTGAGATTAGTGAACAACTACTATAGGAGCTTGGAAGCAGTGAAGGATGACATAAATGTGATGCTGTCCAATGCCGTATCTTATTTTATAAAAAATGCTGCATTGTCAGCTAAGGTGGAGCGCCTAAGGGACTGGTTTAACAGGACACTGAACAAATTGTAGGAAGAAGTTGTGCATACTGCATAGTATAGTCATAGGTGTTTATTTGCTATATTTATTTTTAAGTTTTACCTCATTTCTTTTATCTAATCAATTCGTCGTCTTTAGATCTTCCATCCAGATTATGTATGATGTATTCTTTCGGCATTAGTGATTCAAGAAATGAATCTGTAGGCTTAACTTCTGTTAAATTATTCGATGCTACACTACGTGTATGAAATTTCTTAAATTAAAATGAAGAAAAGCTGTCTAACTTATACAATGCAGCTGGTGGTCATTTACAGGGTATTGTGCATAATAAATAAAGAAATTAGTGGTTGCTGGCTAGGAACTAAGCGTGTACGCGCGCACATAAATGTATATAACTCGTGACTTCAAAAGATTTTAACGGAGAGATTCAACGTCGAGGTGCGGTGCCGTTGTAGTGAGGTTTTGTAATGTAATTGCAAGTGTTGGTTGTATTAACGATTGAGTTTCGATCCTTAATAATGACAATATATTATTCACGACATTATTTCCTTCCCATCTGCGAATTACAGTGGTAAGAAAATAAATGAATAATCCGAGCGATCAGGGTTGGTACTTGGGTTAAACCGGTCGGCGTATATATACATATTTAACTCGACTGATATGCGGATCGGATGCTGATTTAGTCTGTCTTTTTCATTTTTATTTAAAAAAACAAAAAGGATAAAAGCAGTAGCAGGGATGTCAAAAAAGTCCGCCCGGCTCCGATCCGGCCTAGACTTGGGTAATTCGGTCTGGGTTAAAATTCGGATTCGGATAATTCGGTCTGGGTTAAAATCTGGATCTGGGTTTAAAAAATTCAAATTCAGACATTTTTGGTCTCGGATCCTGACATAATATAAAAATTTGGGTTTCAAATCCGAACCTGGGTTATAATAAAAAAAATTAAAATAAAATAAAAACATAATAAAATAAATTAATATTAGTGAATATTTTAAAATTTTTATATGTTATATTAATAATTGATAAACCTATAATATATTAGATATTATTTAGATTTATTTATTGATTATTATGTTGTTGAATTTAAATTTTTTTATTAAATAGAATGAAATAAACCTATAATAATTAAAAAAAATTGTTTCTTAAAAAAATATAGATTAGAAATTATATGAGAAAATAATAAAATAATAAAATTTATTTTTATTTCTTTAGAGATTTAGATATGTAAAAAAATATTTAATATTTGATTTATATATTTTTAACAATAAATAGTATGAATTAATAATTTTATTACATTAGTTTTTAAAAATTTTATAAATATTAAAAATTAATATTTTTAGATTAACCAAGCTTAAAAACTCGGATTAAAAAACCTGAGTCCGGAGTGGTGCCGGGTACGATCCGACCCGCACTAAAAAATCTGGGGTTAAAACTGGATTCGGACTTTATTCCTCCCTCATCCGGGCCGGTCCGGACATCACAAAATCCGGCCCGGACCCGGCTTTTGCCAAGCCTAAGCTGAAGAATAAAAACCCTAAAATCGAAAGCCAAACTCAACCGGGGGAGCGAAATATCCCAAACACAAAGCGCGCAATGGCAGGAGGGAAAATAAGGAAAGAGAAGGGAAAGCAGAAAAGTGGACCGTATCAAGGACAAGGACTAGGAGTAGGAGGTATATCCTTCCACAAATCAAAGGGGCAGCACATTCTGAAGAACCCTCTGCTTGTGGAGAGCATTGTCCAAAAAGCTGGCATCAAGAGCACCGATGTCATTCTTGAGATTGGTCCCGGCACTGGTAATCTCACCAAAAAGCTTCTGGAAGCTGGCAAGATGGTCATCGCTGTCGAGCTTGACTCTCGCATGGTTCTCGAGCTCCAGCGCCGTTTTCAATCCACCCCTTACTCCAACCGTTTGAAGGTACCCCGTCTTTTCTTTTTAATCTTTAATAGTTTCATATTACCGTTACAGCTTCTGTCTTTCTACTTGTAATTGTTAGAGATATATATTTATTAAATCAGAACAATATTATCAGAACTGTCAGACAAATTACTATGTTTCTAGCTAATAACATTTGTTTTGCATTAAGCACTTTTCTTTAACACTTTAGAGAGAGAGAGAGAGAGAGAGAGTGTGTGTGTGTGTGTGTGTTAATTAACACTAGTATGCTGTAACTAATCAATTGCATTCCCAAATTTTGGTCTGCTTTAAGGCAGAAGCAGGAATAATAGAGGATTCCTTTTCTGATTGTGTATGTGCTGACACTCTTAATTTATTTGAAGGAAGAAGATGATCGGATTGTTGTACGTCTGTAAAATTACTAGAAACTGATTTCTTTGCTGTACAGGTCATTCAAGGTGATGTCCTCAAGATTGATCTACCCTATTTTGATATCTGTGTGGCAAACATCCCGTATCAAATCTCCTCTCCACTCACATTCAAGTTGTTGTTTCACCAACCTGCCTTCAGAAGTGCGGTTATTATGTTCCAGAAGGAATTTGCTATGAGACTTGTTGCTCAACCCGGTGACAAGCTCTACTGTCGTCTTTCCGTGAATACACAACTTCATGCTCGAATCTCCCACCTCCTTAAAGTTGGGAAAAACAATTTCCGTCCTCCACCTAAGGTAGATTCCTCAGTTGTTCGAATTGAGCCTAGGAAACCGCGTCCTCAAGTGAATCCTGTAGAGTGGGATGGATTTTTACGGATTTGTTTCATAAGAAAGAACAAAACCCTTAGCTCAATTTTCAGGCTGAAAAATGTCCTATCGATGCTTGAAAAGAACTACTGGACCCTACAGGCATTACAATCCTCGCAGAATAGTTCCTTGGGAAATACTGATATCGGAATGGATACACCAAGTCTGGGGGATTCTAACGGGGATCAAAGTATGGGGATGGATGATGGAAGTGATGACGAAATGGATGTAGAAGATGATGATGGTGATAGTGATATTGAAGGTGAGGTATCCGAGTTCAAAGACAAAGTTTTGGCTGTCTTGAGAGAGGGACAGTTCGAAGAGAAGAGAGCTTCTAAGCTAACACAACAAGAGTTCTTATATCTTCTCTCTTTGTTTAACAAGGCTGGCATTCACTTTTCTTAATTTCAGAGTTGAGTATGAAATATTTATGAAGTACACCCAATTTTGTTTTCATGCCCTCGTCCTAATATTTTTCAACCGTAGTATCTTGTTTTCAATTTTCATCTTTGTTTTTTTTGTGTTTTTTTTTCCCAATTTTTTATAGTACGTATTCAGTCTTTTCCCCAACGTATTTCTTGGCATTTTGTGCTAGAAAGTTGATTTTCCATGTAGCAACAATTTTATATCTTCTCTTGCAAGTCTTGATCGGGGAAGTCTGAGAGAATGTTCATAATATTTTAGTGGCATCTATGGATGAAGGCAATTTCACTGATACCCATCCAGGTACATAGCAACTTTCTTTCAACAGACATCCAGTTTCAAACGTAACTATGGAAGGATTCTTCTTAGAATGAAAATAGTAAAGAGTAAAATCTTTTTGTAGAATGAAAATCTTCAAAATTCAGAAAATTCTTCAAAATATTATTTAAATTATTGTAAAGTCTAATTTGTTTCCTTTTTATTTAAATGATAAAGGAAAAGTAAGTGCTGAGTTAATGAAAAAGTTTTTATCTTCTTAATAAAAATGAGAGTAAGTTAAAATTTATAATAATTTCATTAAAGTGGTATTTTGATACTAATTTAATAATAAAATCAATCTAATAACGCGTCTGTGAGATTGATTCTAGCGTCCATGAATGCTAATTTTAGTCATTGTGGCAATGATTTCACTCATCTTGGGAATTTAAGAAAGCATAAAATGGAGAGGAAATTTACTGTTCTATCATCAACCGACCGTGGGAGCTTTGTTTGGCAAAAGTCATCAGCAAAAACGGAGTTATTTCTATACCCAAAAGGATTAAAATAGAAAGGAAATACTTGTATGTTTGTGAGATAACTGAGAAGCTCTTATTAGTCGTGGCATGAAAAGAAATTGTTGACCCACAGATCATCAACTAGTCTCATGCTGCGTTTACTAAATTAAAATTGAAATGAGTTGGAATCGAATGAGAAAGAATGAGAATGAGTTGGAATGAGAATTAAAATAAGTTATTTATTTAAATTATAGAAATCGGATCGATTGTTATAAATGTGTTTATTTTATCTTGAAATCGAAATCGAAATGAGTTAAATTATAATAAATTACTAAAAGTATTTAATAAATTATTATTATAATTATTATTTTATATTTTAATTACAGTGATTATTTATTAAAAAACTATAATTATTAAAATATATAGTAATAATATATTAATTAATAATAATAATATAAATTAATTATAACAATTATATTAATGATTATTGTGATAATATATTAATTAAGTAATTGTAATAATAAAAATATATTAATTATTATGATTAATTATTCAAGAACTATAATTATTAATATATTTTTGTTAATAATGTATTAATATATTAATTAATAGTAATAATTATAATTATAATAAATGAATTAGTTATTATTATTATTATTTTATGAATAAATTATATTAATTATTATTATGATATTGTAATAATTAATTAATTATAATAATAAAATATATTAATTATTGTGGTTATTTACCCAAAAATATAATTATTAATATATTCTTGTTAACAATGTATTAATATATTAATTAATTAATAATAATTGTAATATATGAATTAATTGTAATAGATATATTAATTAATTATAATAATTATATTAATAATTATTTTGATAGTATATTAATTAATTAATTATAATAAAAAATTTATTAATTATTGTGATTATTTATTCAAGAACTATAATTATTAATATATTCTTGTTAATAATGTATTAATATATTAATTAATAAATAATAATAATAATATATGAATTTAATAGTTATATTAATAATTATAATAACAATATATTAGTTAATAATAATAATAATTTATAAATTAATTATATTAATGATATTATAATTTTATATCTATTACTATTATTATTGTAATTTTATATTAATTAATTAATAATAATAATATATTAATTTAAAGAAGAGATATTTTAGAAATATTAAAATTTTAATAGGGTAAAATAAAAAATTAAAGGAATAAGATAGTGATTCTCATCTTTCTTATGAGAATTAATTTTTTATTTTTCATTTTTAAATAGTGATTAGTCCCGTAATTTTGATTTTATTTTTATAAAATAAATATTATCAATCATTTTAATTTTATATTATGATTTTTTTTATCTGAAAAGTACACAGCGATAATCTATTTTATACGGAATACCTTAAAAAAAAAAGAAAAAAAGAATTGGGTCGTCTGCTGCCGGCTCGGCTCACGCACCTCAGTGTCCCACTCACAAAAAGTATGGAAAAGGAAAAAGTAAAGAGATAAGAGCGATAGATGCAATTTAGAAAACTTTAGAGGAGGTTCATGCTAAGTTTTTAAAACCTGTTGGGACTGGGGGAACGCTTCAGAATAATTCTTGCTCAAAACTTAAAAATCTCTGGTTCTAGTCCGCCGACTTGGTATTTCCCAGAATCCGAGTTCCCACATATATAGGACTCAACGCTGTTAATAGGTCGGTTGTTCTTTCACTGGTTTTTTCATTTTTGCTTTTCTTTTTTATCTTATACTGACCATAAATTTGTGTAATTGAAACATCGATTTTGCATATCCTATTTTAGTAAAATCTTTTAGCTGCAGGAGAAATGAGACAGTAGCTCGAAATTAAACTGTGAAACCATGATTAGCGCCTTATTGGGTCTGTTTCAGACATATTGTTTTCTTTATATCTAGTGTCTGCCGACAGAAACTTGAATTAGGTTGACGTATGAGAGACATTTGAGATTTTTTATTATTTTAATTGAAATCTATCTTTTAAATGAGTAATATGCTTTCGCTTAAAATTGCTTACCAGTTGTATTTTTTATATTAATTTTTCTGTTCTTTCGGAGCTGTTTATGGGTAGACGGAGCATCGTGTGCCAATTGCGTCAACTAAAGCACTCTAATTCAAAGGGTGCATGTTTTTGAATATCTGTTTGTGAAATTAAGCTTTAGTATCATCTATTTTTTATTATCCTTTAAAAACAATTTACGATTCATAAAATTACAAATGAAAAGGTTACATCTTTCACTGAACTGATCACTATTACATTTGCAGCGAATGGAGGTACAACACGGCGATGTGATTCCTCCCAAGTCTCGAGTTGTATGTACACTTTGCCTTGGGTCAGAGGTACATTCAATCAGTGCAATAAACAAGGATAGTGTTTCAGAGCAGCTGGTTTCCATGAAAGAGCAAAGCATGAGTGTATTGAAAGACTTCATTACCAAGCACAATGTTCCAAATGATGTTCCTGATGAGTTAGTTGAGAGCGCTTATGAAGAAGATACTGATGTCCCTGAGAAGCCTCATGTGAAGTCAAAGAAAACGAAAATAACTTAAAACTATCTCTATTTCTCGGTGTGAACCCAAAATTTGTATGGGAATTTCTTTTCTGATAGATGTAAGACCATCTCTTAGTTGTGGCACATGCAAGATCAAGAACCATAATATTCTTCCCATTTGATACCTAGAGATGTTATGCCAAATTACTCTTTGACTAATTTTCATTTTCACTTTCTATAGATGCTTTGTTTACCGAGTTAAGATTACGTCAGTCCTGCATTTCCAATACCGCACATTGTGGTGCGGCTGCTCATCAGTCTGATCTTTCATAGCGGGGCCGAGTTGTAAATCTGAGCTGCATCGCTCTCTCCAGCAATATTCCAAACTAGCCTAGGTGATGCTAACTGATGAAACTACTTACCCTGGGCTCCAATTGAATCAACTTGAATGACTTAGCTCATCGTCTTTGCAGCAAATACTGCTTCCACCCAACTCAAAGCAGGTTTGAAGAATTGCCATGTAAGTAAAAGTTTCATGCATCCATGTCTTATTGTTTATCAAAACTAACAACAAAATGGTCATTACCATTTAACACAGAATTGTATATACACACACGCGCATGCACACACACGCATTAATACCAGACGCTATCATATTTGTTAACGAGAACAAAACCAGCAGCTAGAAGGTCATTTTCACAGAACAAACAGCAAAAAGGTCATGACTGCAGGGTTAAGCATAATTGCATAAATTGCAAGGGAGAGGCACTATGATGAACAAGGTAGCTTGCGGTGTAAGTATTTGATGGCTTCCATCAGATGATCTCTGTTCAGAGGCTTGCCTAAATGGACGTCCATTCCAGCCTCAATGGTTTTACCAGCTTCTTCACCAGAGATATGGGCAGTCAATGCAATGATTGGGATATGAACTTGGTTACATTTCTCCTCCTCTCGAATTTTTCTCGTTGCTTCATACCCGTTCATTATCGGCATCTAGCAAACAAGCAAGTTTATAGACAATTCTAGTGAGAAATCACAATTATTTTAATGCAATGTGAATTTACACAGTCTGTACCAGATTGTAAAACAGATGCTCTGTAAATCTAACATTGATAGAAGCAGTGTTCCTACCTCGCAGTCCATTAGTACGTAGTCATAAGGCAGAATGTGAGGAGCACCAAGATCTCTTTGATCTTTTAGGGCACTGCGAACGAGTTGCAAAGCTGCTTCTCCATTTTCACAAGCCTCAACGGTAGCACCAAGATGCCTAAGATTAATCTCGGCCACTCTTCTAAGCATCACACTGTCGTCGGCTACCAAGATTTTCTTTCCACTCAAGGGTTTCTGAGCTTGACTTGTTTCATCATACTCTTCCTCTATTTCCGTCTGCTTATACCTCGAGCTTGGTCCTTCGCCTGAAGAATTTCCCCTTTTGAGCAGAACAGAAGCATTTGGCATAATATCCCTCCTCGAATGTTCACTACTCGAGCTGCCCTCCTCTTGTATCTCATGATGACACGCTTTGCTTCTTGACTTTAACCTTCTGTAAGGATGCTTTGAATATGACGAGGAACCGCCATCTCCAGAAGCTTTCCCAAAACGTTTCGATTGAATGCCTCCAAATTCTGGCAAAAGTTTTATGACTTTATACAAACGGGATCCATGAAAAGGTTTCAGCACAACATCATCATTTGGATCCATCGTCTTGCCCTCAAGGCCATCAAAATTAATGCAGCGTGAAGTTGGTTTATCTAACCAAACAACCTTGCAGTTGCATTGAAGGTCTCTTCTAAATTCAGCCACAATATTGAAAAGTTCCAAAAACGGTCCGGCGGCAGCATCAATGACAAGAAGTATGAAGCTCGGTGCTCCCCTCCGTTTGTATCCCGGCAGTTTATGCTCGGTTCCTTCCATGGCACTTAACGGCACTTCTTTAAAACTTGCACTTTCACTGTCACTCCTTGAACTTAGATCAGACTTTCCCAAAGAACCGTGAGGGGAGTGGATGCTGCCGAACTTGGATTTCAACCTCTTGAGGGAAGAATGAAGGCGCTCCCACCGGGTTACGGCCGATACATTAATCCCAAGATTCTCCATGAACTTTTTTGCAATTCTTCGGCGCTCTTCGTTTGCAATCAAGAGCACAACATGGGATCCCTCGTGCCTGGAACCAGGGCTCAGAATATTTAGCCTGGGACTGTTAGGGCGAATGCTCAGGCTTGTACCAGGAGCTTTAACGGTCAAATTCATGTGCTGTAATTGAGTATCACCGGCTGCGGAATCACGGCCAGCCAACTCTTTGTCTCCTTGTGTATAATCATCATTAGAGGAAGCCTCACGTATTATGAGGAGAACATTGAACCTGAAGCAAGTTCCTCTCTCGCCGTTCTCTTTATCCACAATCTCAATGTCTCCGCCCATGAGACGAACCTGCAGTTTCAGAATACAGATGAGATGTTGTTTCACTAAGCTAAAATTAATCCCACAAGTATATATAATTGATGAGGAGATAGTAATGTATTTATACACATGTATATCACTTTTTATTTACGTACCAGAGACTGAACAATGCCAAGTCCTAAGCCAGTGCCTCCTTCTCCTTCTCTGACCTGAACATAATTCTCAAACACCGTCTTTCGCTTGTCTTTGGGAATTCCTTTACCAGTATCGTCCACCTCGAAAGTAAATTCCATACCATTTTCATCTCTCTGAGCTGCATTCACTCCTTCCAAATCACCGCGTGCTTTCTTGTTCTTGTAAAATAAGCACGATATTGATTGTAACAAACCATGGCGGCTAGAAGAGAGCGTCGAATTTCCTATTGCACCAGGCTTCTTAACACAAGCTCGAACTGAGACGTGACCCTCATTAGTAAACTTAACAGCATTGCTCAGTAAGTTTGATAATATTTGCTTGAGTTTTACCCTATCGCCCTTAACCTTTGAAAACTTAAGCACCGAGCCATCACTAGGATCCAAGACCACCTCTACTCCTTTTCTCATTGCAACAGGATGAAACAAGTCAACAACGTCCTCAAGTAGTTCACCCACATCGAAATCTTCTTCTATAAGTTGCATTTTTCCGGCTTCAACTTTGCTTGTGTCGAGAATAGAATTCAATAAACCTAAAAAGTTAAAATAACAGTAATTTTAGCAAGGCTCAAATGTACACAAGTACTGTATTAATTATGCAAAAATCCGCAAAGTTTCTAAAATACATCATGAGTTACCAAAATATGAATTAATTAACAAATAAATAGAGATTTAAAGAACAAACTTACCCAACAGGTCATTTGCACAAACATTCATTTGTCTTAAGTTAGTCTCCAACTCGGTACCAGGACCAGCTTCTACATAGCATACCTCAATCAGACCAGTAATCCCTGCTAAGGCAGCACGAATATCGTGACTGGCGTTTGCAAAGGCAAGACTCTTAGTCATGCTCTTTCTTTCCGCTTGCTGTGTCGCCTCCATTTGCTTAATGAGCGAGGCACACAAATGCATCTCCTTTCTGGCAGCTCTAACCAATTTGAAAACAAAAGTCAACACGGAAACTAGAACGCTAACAGTCATTACAATAAGGAGAATGAGAGCACGCTTGCTAGTTCTGTGTACAAGGCTGACCATTCCTTTGCGCGGCAAGGCCAGTGCATAAACCTAATTATTCACAACACACAAACACAAAATGTGCAGTAATTAGCAGACCATGCACAAGATTTAATAATGCCAACCAATCACATGTTTAGAACATACCGATTTAAGACCCGCGACCTCAAATTGTGAACAATAAACCTTGTAATCCATTTCACCAATAGATAACGTTCCGTTACCAGACGTGCAAGAAATATTCTTAACAGGAGTCATTTGCTGTGCCCTGGTGTTTGTGTTCATGATCAATTGGAAGGAAATTGAGTTGTTCACAATCGTCATTCGAGTATTTGGAAGCCCCTGCACTAACACTTTCCCATCTTTTGTTGCTATTGATAGCCTCCCACCGTAAAGATTTATGCCATTAAAAAAATTGGTAATTGGCTCGACTGGAAACCCTAACGAGACAGCTCCTCTTGTTCCGTTTATACCAGCAGTGTTAAGAAATAAAGCATGTCGAGCTTTATTCCATCCAGTTCCTAAAGAGCCTACTCCATCTGTGCTTTTTAAAGCTTTAAGAAACCAGGTGCTGTTTACACTCGAGGGCTCAGTCATAATGGCTTCTCCATAAAGCTTTCCCGTGTCGCGATCCACGGGCTGTTTGTACCATGTATACTTCCCTTTTGCAATTGGGACTCCACCCGAATTCGGAGAAAATGAAGAGTTGGAGTACAATGCTAGGGTTTGGTTGCCGTCAAAGTAGTAGCTGAAAAAAAGACCGTCCAATCCAATATATGAAATCTGTGACACGTTAGGAGTCGTCGAGAATGCTTGAAACAATGAAGGTACCACCTGCATATAATATTTTGACAGGTATTATGCATCTTAACTAGTCTCTAAATAGATTAATGATGGTGAAATTAAGTTAATTTACACCAACCTTAGTCTCGATCTCGGAGAATGAGAGTTCAGTCCCATTATCGAGAGATGAACTTATCACTCTTGCTAAATTTGTAGCCGATGAACTTATGGGATGTAGCAGTGTGGCTATGCTCTTAATTTGAGATTGCATTGCTGAGTGCAATTGGTTGGAGTTCAAAGCCACGTCTTCCTCAATATGTTTGGTCATCTTGTACCAATATGGGATTAGTGAAGCAGGGAGTAGCAATACTGAGAGTGCCTGCATTAATGTCCAAGGTAATTCACGTGATGATGACAATATTATCAAAGAAATCAATATTTAAATTATTACGAAAGATGCATAAGAGAAAATCATGGCAAAAGTTTTACAAGACATGCAGTTTCAACTGAAGCGGAATTTAGTTTTTTTTTTTTTTTTCTTCTTGTTTCCCTCTCAATCAATTGAAAATTACAAAAGTCGGTTAAGAAGAAATAAGAAGTAATTGTTATGGAAGTTAAAATAGAGTATCGAAGTAGACTCACCAGAAAGATCAAGAAAAGAACAGGCCGAGCCGCTATCAATGAGCTGAGCGTCATCTTTTCCAAAGTTGAGGTCAACCCGAAGTAGTATATCTCTGCGATCTCATGGCAGTTCGTGAATTGGAACATGTAAAAGTTAAAAAAAGAAATATTCTTCACGCATACATGATATGTAAGGGTTCCTGCTCTCAATAATCTATAACTTCCATAATTACTTATCAGGGTATTGATTACGGAAGAAGCAAATCTTTAATAAGATTTTGGTTTTAATGTTGTGGCGTTTTAGTGTTATGGTTTCCATGTAGGGAGTCACAGCAACCCGCTAACTCTTTAGACATTGCAAAATTATATGTAACCGTCGGATTAAATTATCTAATCTATGCTATAATTTTGATGAACCGTCTTCTGGCTGATGCTCAATGAACTTGCACATAGGATCTTTGCACGAGGTAAATTACGACGTAAAATTTCGAAGCAATTCCATAGGGGTTGTAATTTTTTTTTCTTTTTTTTTTTTTGTGGTTGTTGTTGTTGTTGTTGTTGTTGTTGTTGTTATTATTATTTTACTTATGCTGAGGTGAATATTCAATAAACTCTTTTAAATCACTGTATTTTGACGTGAAAAAAATTTTAATCACTAGATAATTAGGTTTTAAGAGAGCTTAGAATTTAAAGTATTAAAATTATAATCTTTCAAAATATATATACCATTAAAATATCAAATAACTAAAATATCTTTTAAAAATTGAAATTTAGAGAATAAATAATACATTTTATTTTTAAAAACCATAAACTAAGAGAATATAAATTTTGAAATTTAAACTTTAAATGAAAGTTTAGTAAATTTATTTTGAAAAAAATAAATGAACTTGTGAAGATGTAGCTAAGTGGCTTTGTCTCACATATATATACATACTAAGTGTATGTTAGCATGTGACATATTCTTATAATTGAACCACAACAACATTAGATACAAAAAGTATACTTTTATTTATTAGATGGAGTGCGGGGAAAAAAATTATATTTCAATATATCATTTGTAACGCGGGAAATTTAAATTCAAAATTCTTTTTAAGTTGACTTTCTTTTTCAAAACAAAGTTAAGCTGTTGTTTTGAACAAGAAATTGAAAATATTACACAAAAATATCATCAATGATCTTCTTGTGAGGTTTGTAGAAAGACTATTATCATGTATATCATGGAATCCCCTTGACTACTACTAGTAATTGTAATGTGATTCTCCAAAATTTCAAGTATGTTTTGCCAAGACGTCAATATATGTCAACTTTCTTCAGATCCATAGCCTTTAGAAATTAGGAGAGATTAATCATAGATAAGAAACAAAAATACTTGATTTCAAAAGAGATCAGGGAAAATTGTTTTGAATTTTTTATATGCGAAAATGATTTTTGCATGACAGGGAAAAAAAATGGGTTTTTATCACTAGTCCTAGATCCTCAAAGTAGTGGTCCATTCAACATATATATTAAAGTAACATTAGAAAATAAGTATATATCAACTCTAAAAGCGTGGAAAATCCACTTGATATGGAAATGAATCTCAATTGTCCGATTTAATTTTGTATGAATATAAACGCTTAACCTCTTAATCTCTTTTCTATAAATATATAAAAAAAAATGATGATTTAGAGGGATGAACAAGAAAAGAAAGATAAAATTTTAAAAAAAATAAAATAAAATAACAATAGATTAAGGGAAAATTAAGCAATTTCTGGAGGAAAAGAGTAGTTTAAGAGAAAGAAAAGGACCTGCAAGACTGCGCCGCAAATTTTGTGACTGCTATGGGACAAAAGCGAGTGGAGTATTTTAAGCTTTTGTCTCAATTTCAACAAAGAAGCAGGTTTTTTTCTGCTGTTTATGACAAGAACTTGTCTGAAAGGGGAGGCTTTATTGCTAGGCTAGCTCATTGACTGAGTAAATCTTATTGTTTCAATTATTATAAACTTTTCGTTCACAATTACTCTTCAATATATATACAAGGAAAGCAGTGGCATTCTCTCTTTGTTAACGTGTTAACGTGAAAATATAGAGGTCTTTTTGGGTATTTTTCAAAATAAAATTGCTATGAAAATAACGAAAATGGAAAATATATATATATAGTGACGAGAATCAAATGCCAGCACTTGGCAGCCGAAGCTTTGTTTTAGCAGCACCACGTAAGCTGCATGCAACACAGTCCTCTCTGGACGTACGAAGTTTTTATCTTTGGCTCTGTCGTTTCATTTTAATCTTTTTTTTTTTTTCCTGCACCCACAAATTAATCAAACCAGCAAAAGATATCAAGAATTGTTTAGCACACCGTATTACACGAAATCACTAGATAAAAAAATGCCCAGAAAGCACGGGTTAGCTGTTTCACCAGAAAAGGAAAAATCCATAAAGGGAATAATAGATACCTACGTGCTAATTAAAACAACTAGTGAATTTTGGCAAATCAAAGAAATTAACTAAAAGCAGGGGATTTCTGTACATATTATCATTAATAACGGCGAGCGCGTCCATTTAATTATTTGTTCATCATATCTAGATATATAATCAAAACTGCGTCCATTTAATTATTTGTTCATCATATCTAGATATATAATCAAAACTAACTAAAATTAGTATACATAGCCATCAACATCTTGTTATGGTAATATCTTTGACATATTCACTTGGTTATTAAATCAATTATCCATATGGTTGAATAATTATTTCATTGAAAATTGGTTCGTGACAGTAAATGTAATTCACTTGGCACAACAATATATAATTTGGATTATCCAGCTGTATCAAATAGCAGAAGTCGCGCGCGCGCACTTCATTTCTTGTTTATGTAATTGGTTTAGGCCGGAGATTTCCTTCTTTCCAGAAATTCGTATTGTCCAGTTGTAAATCAAAAAGATGACAGAAATTATGATGATGATTCAGCCACCAGGTGGCCAACTTCCATCCAAGAAAAGAAACAGGTCGCGGGATTTCTTATTGATTGCAGAGCTATTTCGCACTTTTAACTTATTTACAGAGAAAGGCTTTCATCAAGAGAACTCTCTCTCTCTCTCTCTCTCTCTCTCTCTCTCTGTGTCTCTGAAGTGAGAAGCGATCCCTGAAGTTTGCTCATTAACCAGCTTATAAAGCTGGTTTTTTTCACCCAGAAACCATCGAAACAAAACTTCTCGTGCTTCCTAACATCCTCAAGAAACAATTGACTTTGGCCAACATAAGTGACACGCCAGTGGCGGCTTTAGTATTAGGCAAACTATGCAGTTGCCTAGGGAATATGAAGCTTCTAATTTTTAGATATTTATTTATTAATAATTTATAATTAATAATTTTTAAGATTAAAAAAATTAAGTTACGTATATATTTTTTATACAGTAAAAAAAATCTAATTTGTAGGCTTTATCCTATCATTACTCTCATTCATAGTTATCTCTCTTATTTAATAATATTTACCTTAAATATAAGAGATATTTTTATGTGTTTATTGAGTGTTAGAAAGTGTATATTTATAAAAGAGAAAATCGTTATTTTACAATTTAAATCTCACTAACATTGCTACTTTTATTTATTTAAGTATTTTGTTATTTAATTATATGTGTTTTATTATAAATATGTATTTTATGTATTTTAGGGGCATCACGATCGTTACACAATGAATGAGTGATCAGACAGCAAAACGGACGTCATATTTGGACTCAGGACGGTCGAAAACTTTAAGAGAAGCATTAAAAGAAAAAGTCATTATTCACATATATGGTACTGTTCATGATACTGTTCATATATACGGACCGATGATATGGCAACAACTTATGACGTGGCAGTATCTGATTGGACGAATTATGTAGTATTGACTGCTTATGTAGCGTTGACCGATGACGTGGCATCGACCGATGATGTGTCACGATCTTATTGGGCTAAATTTCTTATGTACTGTAGATCGATGACGTGGCAGCATCTTAGTGGAGCAAAAATCGTGTGTATAGTACATGCGCATACATGAAATTATTTACTATTCAGACGACATTACTATTCAAACGTTGACTATTGACTGTTGACTGTTGACTGATGACGTGGCGCAATCCTGAGTGTCCGAACTATTTTTAATCTAATGGTCATGATTCACTCAATGTATCTATAAAAAGGGGACTCTTCCCCCCTAATTTGACACCCCTGAATTCATTTTTAAGTTTAGATTTTTGTAATTCCTTCTCTATCTTGTAGTTTCTTTGTATTTTAATAAAATTTCCTTTTTATCCCTAGTTAAAATATGAGTTGCTAATTTTCTTTTAAGCTTGGGTTGAAGGTGAAGTCTCAACATGTCCCATGGGCTTAATTTGGTAAATTTACTTTCTCTTCCCCTCTAATATTTGTGGTTGTTTTGACTTTTCGTCGATAAATAATAATAGTCTTGTCTAGATACCGCCCTAGTTAAACCAAGCACCCTAAAGACTGAGTTATTATTATTTTAAGACGATAAGTTCTAGCACCATATTTATTGGAGCGTCGTTCATGAGGTGTGGAATCCCCCATTATGATTTAATTGGCATTAATATGGAATATTTAGCCCATCAAGCATGTTGATGCAGATCCAGATACCCCAGCACGTCATTTTAATAGATTTCAGTTTAATTTAATTCTTGTCATTGTAATTTAAATTCAAGCATAATTTACATAAATTTCACCACAATTTTATTCACCCATTAAAAGAAAATTAATTCTACACATAATTACAATCAACCTCCTCGTGGGATCAACACTCGTTACCATTAATCTATTTTACAATAAATTTGTGCGCTTGCGAGTTCAATAAAATTTGCACAACAATGTTCTCTAGATTTAACTATGGCAAATATAAAAACTCTCACAAGAATATTAAATAGTTCAAAAAAATTGTTAGCTAAATTAGAATATAAGATTTTCATTAATAATTTTGTATCTCAAAAAGCAAGAAGAATAAAATTTAATTGATTAGTAATTTGCATTAGTGATGGCTTGCAGCAAGGATCATAGCATGTCGGAGCAATGGTTTAAAGTTTACATGAAAATTATAGCTGTGGTTGATGAAATTTTAGAGCATCTTAAGGTTATAAAATTTGTGGTTGATGAAGTTTTAGAGCATCTTTCTCACTATTTTATTTTTTGGATCTTATTAATAATTGTTGTAATTCAAGATATTATTGAATATAGTTGAATTTTGAGCTATTTGATGTTGTTGTGAAAATTTTTTAAACTATTTAATATTTTTGTGAGAGTTGAAATTTTAACATCTAAAGGCCTAAAATAAAATTTCGCCTAAGGCCCCCAGTTGGTTAAAGTCGGGCCTGTGACACGCATGCTCAACACATGTAAGGACTTAAATGAGTACGATGCAAACTTATATATACCAAATTAAGTGTCCGTTTAAGATTTTTTTAAAAATGTATTTAATATTATATTTAATTTAATTATTTATTTTTTTACAATAATTTAACCGTGATATTTATTAAATACACTTTATGATTCTAGTGTATTTGAATCCAATTATTCCTTTTTTTTCCCCTCTTATAACCAATCTTTTCATTTACGATCAGCATCTTCTAGCATTCATTATATAATAGTCTTTTCTAAAATAAAATTGGAACATCTAATTGAAGCCTTGGTATTATACAAAACATCTTACTGTTACCCTTTCATGCATCATGCTCAATATTTCCATAAATTCAATATGACTTTAGATTTTAAGCTTCTTCTAATAATCAGTGAATGAGAATAGCTTTTCAATTTATGGTAATGGCATTTTCATTTGTTGCGTTAACCAAGGGTAG
The DNA here is from genome assembly GCA_030449875.1 of Aegle marmelos. Taxonomy (NCBI): domain Eukaryota; kingdom Viridiplantae; phylum Streptophyta; class Magnoliopsida; order Sapindales; family Rutaceae; genus Aegle; species Aegle marmelos. The sequence goes on from JASUUL010000115.1 coordinate 4,590,005, forward strand.
AAACTATGTTAAGGATAAAGAGGCCTTAACTCTGGATTTAAAAAAACAAAAAAAAATGCAGCTGGAAAAAAAAAAAATTATAGTTACCGTCTGCGCTAATTTTATTGTTATGTTTCGTAGATGTTTTATTACAAATGCTTTGTAATGTAACTAAAATAAAATGGGTACATTTAAATAAAAAAGCTGAAAATGAAAATCAGTGGCTATAAGATGACGTGTCATCTATTTTATATTCCGGAGATTACGACATTGACGTTTATATAATCATATATTAGACGACATGACATACAAGATTTCACACCAGAGTCAAATTCTCAGCACACGTCATTGGATATTGTCTAAAGGTTTTAAGTTATAACTATATTAGAACTAATTTATGGTGAATTATGAATATTAACTACATACATAAATTAATAAATAATAAAAAATTCATTATAATTTTAATATTGTAATTATAAAAGAGTGTTCTATATTAAAACTATTCCAACATAACTAAATCCAAGTTTTTATTGCCGATACTACTAAACAATTGTTTTTGTACCAGCTCGATACTCCAATGACTCAAAAACTAAGATTCTTCCAACTCATGAACCATAAAAACCAAACGTATTTGATGTTAACCCAATCAAAAGAAAACTTGCGTTTGCAAATATCATATTTTTCACATGTTTCAGTCTTTTAGATGACAAAAAATGAAGCCAATGATATGGTCCCCTACTTTGTGCTTGTCTGCAAGGATATTGGGGTGTTTGTTGGGGGGTGGGGCGGTGGGGTGGAGGGATTGATGATATTTGGTTTCCTATTTTTCTTCCAGTAAAATGGATTTCCATAACAAGGCTGAAAATTAATAGCGGATGACATAAAATAAAATCAAGGGATACATATAACATTCAGATTTTAAACTGAAATAACAAGAGCTACATAAACAAACACCAGTGTGCATGTACTTGATAGACAGAATATCTAAACAAGTCATATTGTTATTTGCTATTATTGTTCATAATCTACAAATTAGAAGATGCAAAGCACAATAATAAAACAATCAATCAAAAAATAAATGATCTGTGCACCAACCATTGTATGCAAAATATGATAATATAAAATCCAAGGATGCATAAATCTTCAGAGTTTAAACTCTCAAGTACCTAGAAAAATAATAAACAGACAAACATTAGTATGGCTGTACTTGGTGAGCTACATCAGCACCGTTCATCTGCGAAGCTTGGAAAGTAATGTCAGACAATATATCATCCATGTGGCATCTTAATATCCAAGTAGCAATGGTCCTCGGCAAATACCTTCAATCAGTTTCAATATGATCTTTTGTGTAAACCCTGTTCTTTGTTGTCTCAGCCCACCTTGCTAAAACATTGGAGACTTCAAATTTACCAGAGAATCTCATCTTTCGTGCCAACTCATCTAGTACATAACTTCGACCGGCTCTAGACAAATCAGCTGCAAACTTGTTGTAGTCAAGCACTGGAGCTTTCATTCCTTTCTCTAACATTTCTTCTAGGTACTTATAAGCCTCTCCCGATCTGTCCTGACTAACTAGCCCTCCAATGAGAACAGTATAGGAATTATCATCAGGGCAGCATCCCCTTCTAATCATCTCGTCCCATACTTTACGGCCCATTTCACAGTGTCCTGTCTGGAAGTAAGATTTCATGATCATGTTGTAAGTGTGAATTGTTGGTTTAAAGCCATTCCGGACCATTTCCTTGTATATCCTCGCTGCTTCATTTGGCATCTTCTGAATTTTCATCAATTTGATTAGTGCATTGTAGGTGAGCCCATCCGGAGGACAACCCATTTCTTCCATCTCCTTCAACAAGTCATATACAATGTCCATCCTCCTTCGATTCCCAAACCCCGTGATCAAACAGGTGTAAACTGCAGCATCTGGTTGACACCCAAATTTAAGCATCTCGTCAAAATACTCAACTGCTTCCTTCATCTTACTTTGCTTGCAAAATTTCCAGATCATAATTGTATAACTCCTTACATTCGGTGAAGGACCCTTGGCTTTCATTACCTCGAACAACTTGATTGCATCAGACCTTTTCCCCATCTTCAACAACCCTTCAAGCATAATATTATGTGCAACAACATCAGGCTTAAATCCTTTATCAATCATCTCATTCCACACTCTCCCTGCCTCCATCAAGTTTTTCACCCTACACCAACCACCAAGCAGCACAGTATAAGTCGTCAAATTTGGTGTAAACCTATGTTTTAACTTATTAAAAAGCACTTGGGCTTCCTTAGGAAGCTTTGCCCGTCCAAGATTTTCAAGCAAGCAATTAATAGTATCAACACCTGCTTTAAAGTTATACTTGTTCATCAACTCAAAAATAGCAACTGCTTTCTTCCTCTCCTTGGCAGCGGCAAAAGCATTCATAGCAATCTTAAACGTATCCATCGTTAGAAGCCCTTTCTCACCCATTTCTTCAAGCATAGACACCATCGTCTCAAATTGTCTAGCCCTTCCTAATATACTCATCATCAAATTATAAGTCCTAGAATCGTGGGCAAATCCTGGCTTGTCTCCTGCCCAACAAAAGAACCTAAAAGCTGGTCTTCTAGCATGCCTAAAGCGTTCTAACACATCTACTACCAAATCATGAGATAAATAGATCCCACATTCATCAAGCACTGCCTCCATGTTTCGATCCAATGACAACAGTTCGTCGATCACCTTGCATACCCTCTCTATTTCCCTAGGATCCGCAGTCGACTTATAACTAACACTAGTAGTTTCAGATTCAGAATTATTCCCATCACATTCCACGTCAGCATCAGAATCTTGATTATCATCTGTAACACTGGAAAAGTCCCTATATTTCACACAATTCGAATCCAGAATATTGGTAGCTAAGTTATGATTGGTCAACGGAGAAGCAACAACATTCGCAGATCTATTTAGCAGTACTTTTTGTAAAGAATGGAGTGAAGCGGGGTATGGCAAAAGACACGGAACTTGACAATGAGAACGATAGAGACCACAATAAGAAGAATAATGAAGCAAACGAGACAAGGACAGAGTGCTACCACAAGGACATTTGGCTCCGCCGGTGGAGTGAAGTCGTTTCGCTCCTCGTCTTTGTCTCTGATTGAGAGAGAGTAGTTCGGGGGTGGTCGAGTAGAGTTGGCCATCCCCATATCCATATCCATACGAGCTTGGAAGAGTTGAGTAATGGGATGAAGAATCTGAGCTGTGACCGAGCAAAATCGAAATCCTGCCCGACTTTCTGAGGGAGGGAATCATCAAGACAGAGGATCGATCGGCATGAGCGCGCGGTTCTGGCGGTAGTTGGATGTGGATTACAGCTGGAAAGATTGGGCCGGATCGGCTCGATGATTTTATTCAATGATTAGATTGGGCCATAGAGGACCAAAATTTGAGCCCAATGTAAAAAGAGCAGCTGAGCCCTGTAGTTTACAAGCAACATCTGCGGTGGCGGAGGCCACTTACTGATTACACACCATTGCCCCCGGATTCCCGCCAAATGGCATGGGGCTGACGGTAACAAAAAATTCCCGGCATTTTCCTCGAAACATTCCCGCCACCTTCACCTAATTGCCTTTATTGAAGTTGAAGGAGAAGGCAGAAGCATTGAATAAGGGAAGAAGGCAGAAGCATTGAATAAGGGAAGAAGGCATATGTCCTTTATTCCGCTTTCATTTCTTTTCTGTTAAAGAAATCTTTACCTCTGCCACGCAGTGAAATTAAAATGGCTCCAGGTAAGCGCCAAAACAATGGCAGATCACCGCTGGTTAATCCGCAGCGCCAAATTACTTCCTTTTTTTCTAAATCTAATTCGCCGTCTTCATCTCCCACTATCTCCAACCTAAACACTAATAAATCGAACTCGGATCCAAACCTTAACCCTAACTCTAATTCTAATCGGAGCCCGAGTCCAAGCCCTAGCCCGACCACCCCGTCCCCTCTCCAATCCAACCCTAAAAAATCTCGCCTCGTCATCGGCCAAACCCCCTCTCCTCCTCCTGCAACGCCCTCTGCGGCCAAATCCTACGGTGAAGATGTTGTGCGCAATAGGATTAGGGTTTACTGGCCCTTGGATAAGGCCTGGTACGAAGGTTATGTGAAATCTTTTGATAAGGAATGTAATAAGCATTTGGTTCAGTATGACGATGGCGAAGATGAATTGTTGGATTTGGGAAAGGAAAAGATTGAGTGGGTCCAAGAGAGTGTAAGCTTGTTGAAACGACTTCGCCGAGGTTCTTTCAAGAAAGTGGTGGTTGAAGATGACGAGGCAATGGATAATGTAGAGGATGAGATAAGTGGTGATAGAAGTGATTCTAGTGATGATGATTGGGAAAAGAATGCAGGAAAGGAGGATATAAGTGAGGATGAGGAAGTGGATCTTGTTGATGAGCAGGAGAACAAGGTCTTGAGAGGAAGGAAAAGGAAATCAAGTGGAGTGAAGAAGAGCAAGAGTGATGGAAATGCAGTTAATGATGAGTTTAAGTCTTCTATCATTAAGCCTGTGAAGATTTTTGAGAGTAAGTGATGGTGTTTAGTTTTGATTTAATTTCTTTTTACAGTTTTGGGTCTGTGAGATTTAGTTTTCTTCCCTGTATTATACCCAGAAGTTAGTGTGCAAGATATGGGCAGATTGTTTGTATAATTTAAGTGTTTTTGTGGACATATTGCCATCATGCCTGTGGAAAACATGGCCTTTATAATTTTTCTTACAAAAAGGTAAGCAAGCAATATGGCAGTAGCATTTGGAGATTCATCAGATTCTTAAGTTGGTGTTCCACTTAGATTACTTTCTAGTTTATTTATGTTCTAATTTTGACTTTACCATGACTGTTGCTCCTATCTTAATGGGAACTTTTGTGGAGTATAGTGGTTTTTATCAATTGTTGTCCTCCTTTAAAACTACGAATTATTTCAGCTACATTTACATTTTAATTTGTTTTAGATTTGTTGTCTTGCTGATTTCTTCTTAGCCTTTTTCCACAATAAGCTAAATTGGTTTCTCTTCAACTTTCTGTCATCATCTCGCTAGAAGCCATGTCATTGCATCTAATACAGATCGAGTTCTGATATCTATAATGGATATTGATTGAGTATGCTTTAATGCAGGTGATAAGGTATCTAATGGTTTTGATAATCCAGTAATGGGCGATGTCTCAGAAAGATTTAGTACACGCGAAGCGGACAAGTTTCGCTTCCTTGGACTGTAAGCTCTTGTTACATATTCTTGTTTCATTTTAAGCTTTTGTAAGTCACTTGATTTGTATATTTGTGACATTTTGCTGTTGCTACTCTATTTGGTGGCAGCCTTCACATAGTTGCAGCTAATCTATTGTTTCTAACTGTACCCTCTTTAAAGTTGTTTGGCCGTATCATCATTCCTTCCACTCCAGTTGCAACGACTATGTAATTTGTATGTAGAAAATGCATGCAATGTATATTTACTGCTGAATTGAGATTTGATCCTGAAACAGAGACCGCAGGGATGCAAAAAGAAGGCGCCCTGGAGATGTATGTTATGATCCAAGGACTCTCTACTTGCCACCTGATTTCTTAAGAAATTTATCAGAAGGCCAGGTAGTAGCTTTGTGTGGTTGTTATTTTTAAGTTTTCTGAGGTATGAATCACCTTTAGATTCAGTGAATAACAATTTGTGATCATACAGAAACAATGGTGGGAGTTTAAGTCAAAGCATATGGACAAGGTCATCTTTTTTAAGGTATGCCTGTTGTGTACTCCATTCAAATAAGGCTGGGTTCTGTTGTCCTAATTGTCACTGTCATTAGCACCATAAAATGAATAACATTCATTTTTTGTTCGAGCAGATGGGAAAATTTTATGAACTTTTTGAAATGGATGCGCACGTAGGAGCTAAAGAACTTGACTTGCAGTATATGAAGGTATGAATTGATTTGGAGGAATTAAGTAGAATTGGTATATCTTTTTATCTATAATTTTGTGGAGAACATTTGCCTCAGTAGTTAGAAAGAAGAAATTAATTAGCTAGAAACATTTGTGGACTAATCTCAGCTGTAAAAAGTGGATATCTCTTTCAGATTCATGGTTTGTTAAGCTCTTCTCAAGTAATAATTAATATCCATCATTTCTTAGGGAGAACAACCTCATTGTGGATTTCCAGAGAGGAACTTCTCAATGAATCTGGAGAAATTAGCAAGAAAGGTTGAGTGTTTTTCTTCTCTTTTATGAACACCTTTTGTTTTCTGCAAAATTTGATTTTGAGCTATCTTGACAGAGCAGGGTTATCGAGTTCTTGTCGTGGAGCAAACTGAAACACCTGAACAGTTGGAGCTTCGTCGGAAAGAGAAAGGCTCTAAAGATAAGGTCTGTTGATTATTTATTTAAGAATCCTAGGATTTTTGAATCATATTGCATTTTCTTAGATATTACTTCTTTTTTTTTTTTTTTGGTTGTTTCTAGGCAATTCTTTCTTTGCCATTATATCTTCAGATTTCTCATGTCAAATTTGACACATAAAGTTGGAAAAGAGAAAAAGAAAAATAAAGTTCTTAACATTTTTTTCCCATTGTTTGTAGGTGGTAAAACGTGAAATATGTGCGGTTGTTACAAAAGGAACACTAACTGAGGGAGAACTGCTGTCAGCAAATCCAGATGCTTCTTACCTGATGGCACTGACTGAAAGCAACCAGAGCCCCACAAGCCAAAACACTGGCCGTTGTTTTGGTATCTGTGTGGTTGATGTTCCTACCAGCAGGATAATTCTTGGACAGGTTTGGATTTAGATTTTAATATATCAAGACCCCTCCTTATTTTATATCTCTCATTCTTGGATGTGAACATTAGTCTGAAGTCCCACATTGACCATATATGCTTCTCCCTTCAACCAGGTTATGGATGATTTGGACTGCAGTGTGTTGTGTTGCCTGTTAACTGAGCTAAGGCCTGTAGAAATTATAAAACCTGCAAATATGCTCAGTCCTGAAACTGAAAGAGCAATCCTGAGACATACAAGAAATCCGTTGGTGAATGATTTGGTCCCTGTCTCAGAATTTTGGGATGCTGAAACAACTGTTCTGGAGATCAAAAATATCTATAAGAGGATAACTGCTGAATCTTTAAACAAAGCAGATTCCAATGTTGCTAATTTTCAGGCAGAAGGAGATGCGTTGACCTGCCTCCCCAAAATTTTGTCAGATCTAATAAGCACTGGTGACAGTGGAAGGCTAGTACTTTCAGCTCTTGGAGGCACTCTGTTTTATCTAAAGCAGTCTTTTCTAGATGAGACATTGCTGAGATTTGCAAAGTTTGAATTACTTCCATGCTCTGGTTTTGGGGATATGGCCAAAAAATCATACATGGTTCTTGATGCCCCTGCCTTGGAGAACCTTGAGGTTTTTGAGAACAGTAGAAGTGGAGATTCTTCAGGGTGAGCTTGTCATAGGCTATTCAATGTCATATTATTGCCTGTTATTGCCATTTTCATCTCACTTTAAACTGATTTATTTGTCCATAAAGAACGCTGTACACACAGTTGAATCATTGTGTGACAGCGTTCGGGAAGAGGTTGCTGAGGACATGGCTAGCCAGGCCTTTATATAATTCAGGATTAATAAGGGAACGACAGGATGCTGTTGCTGGTTTACGGGTGGGTTTTCTGTTTCTGTCTACTGCTATTCATGCGTATAATTTATGAAATAGTTTTCTGGATAACCCTCTCTTTTGTTTTCATTTAACAGAATGGCTGAGTCCATGGAATTGGATGTTGTCACTATATTTTTCTTGTGTTTGTTATCACCAGGGCAATTTCTAATTGAATTTATATTAGTATTCCTGCACCTGTTTAATAAACCCCTTGTCTTAGTTTCAATTTTTTTTATCCTGGATTGAACTAAACTATATGCTTCTGGGCATTCCATTGTATTCTCATGATGGATCATGCTGAATGGCTAGTAAATTTGGTGGTATTTAATATAATTGTATTTTGATTGATATCTTACATCCTGTATAGGGGGTAAATCAACCTTTTGCACTTGAATTTCGAAAAGCGTTGTCCAGGCTACCAGATATGGAGCGTTTACTTGCTCGCCTCTTTGCCAGCAGGTAAAAGCTTAGAAAGAATTTCACATGCACTAATTCGAATATATCGGTTGATTTGTTTGAATTCCTGAAGATTATATAAAACCATTTATGTATTATTTTGTTGATCAAACACAGTGAAGCTAACGGAAGAAATTCAAATAAAGTAGTTTTATATGAGGATGCAGCAAAGAAGCAGCTTCAAGAGTTTATATCAGCTCTACATGGTTGCGAGTTAATGGATCAAGCATGTTCATCACTGGGTGCCATTTTGGAAAATACTGAGTCTACACAGCTACATCATATATTAACTCCTGGTATGAGTGGCACAATTTTTAACTATGCCACAATTGATTTTTGACCTCCCAACTTTTATTTTGTGCAGGCAAAGGTCTTCCTGATGTTGTTCCAATACTGAAACATTTCAAGGATGCCTTTGATTGGGTGGAAGCCAATGATTCTGGTCGTATAATACCTCATGGAGGAGTTGACATGGACTATGACTCTGCCTGTAAAAAAGTTAAGGAGATAGAAGCTAGTTTAACTAAGCACCTCAAGGAGCAAAGGAAGTTACTTGGAGACACATCAGTAAGAACTTGTCTGGAAGTCTATTGATCTTTAATCTTTCAGTGGTTTGCTTCCCAGATTTTTTTCGTCTTAATAAATTGAAAACTTCTCTTATGATGTGTTACAGATCACTTATGTCACCATTGGCAAAGAGCTTTACTTGCTAGAGGTACCAGAAAGTTTGCGTGGGAGTGTTCCCCGCGATTACGAGTTACGATCATCCAAAAAGGTGATTATCATTAAGCACAGAACTTGAAGAACAAAAGTATATTGTATGTCTCTGCATTTAAGATGAATTTGTTGCATCTGGACAAATTAAATTATTGAAGTTCTGTCCTATTGCTTTGGTCATGACCTAGTACTTTTTTTTTTTCATTTTTTCTTTTTTGTTGTTGTTTTTGGTTTTTGGAGGGGGGGGGGGGCAGTTGGCTCTTGCATCATTGATATACTCAGAATTTAATGTGATAGTGGACCTTAAGCTTACAACGTGGATATTCTTCCTATGAAGACATGGGTTACATCTCCTTCTTATTTGACATCTATAAGTTGTAATTGTATCATTATGTCCATCATGCCATGCCAGAACTGTGTGATTCCAAATCAGAGGAGTTATGCCTTCTGATACTATACCTGCTCATTAATCTTGATATCAGCCTATCAAGAATTTTAATTAGAGAGGAAGCCTGCTTGTATTGTAATTACGGGGTTATCTGTTTCCATGATTATTGACATAGCTAAGAACAGTTATTTCTAAGTCTGCCTTTGTTGGCTTGACCTTATCCCGAATTTTCTGTTTGGCTTTTCATCTGTTTCAAGCAGGGTTTCTTCAGATACTGGACTCCAAATATTAAGAAATTGTTGGGAGAGCTCTCACAAGCTGAGTCTGAAAAGGAGTCAGCATTGAAGAACATTTTGCAGAGGTTGATTGGACAGTTTTGTGAACACCATAATAAGTGGAGACAGATGGTTGCTGCAACAGCAGGTTTGACACATTTTTTTATTGGATGGGAGCTTATTACTTGTATTCTCAGTGCTGCAATCCAATAGCTGCTCCTCCAAAATGAATTAGTTTGTCAACTGTAGATAATTTATTTTCTTGTCTAAAGAGATCCCATCACTTCTTTTTACCAAAAGAGGTATCTGTTAATGATTGTATTGTTGTATCGGCATGTGTTACAAACTGCTTGTTTCCTCTTTTCTCGTTTTTAACTTGTTTCTCATTCTGTTGAAGCTTACTTCTTAAAGTGCTCCCCAACCAAAATTGTGTTACTCCACCATAATTTCTTTATTATTTTTTAGGCTTACACAGTTTCTTTAATTTTTATTTTCTTCATTCTATTATTCTGTACATGAAAATTATTTACAAGTTCAAGGCATCATTTTGTTGAAGAGTAAAAAGAAATTGTACATTTTCCACAATTTTTATTCAGTTTAAAGGTTGATATCAGCTGACACATGTTGCAGAACTGGATGTTCTAATCAGTTTGGCTATTGCAAGTGACTTTTATGAAGGGCCAACATGCCGTCCTGTTATCTTAGACTCATGTTCAAATGAAGAGCCGTGTATTTCTGCTAAGGGTTTAGGACATCCTGTTCTTAGAAGTGATTCACTGGGCAAGGGTGAATTCGTTCCCAATGATATTACCATAGGTGGTCGTGGCAACGCCAGTTTCATACTCCTTACCGGTCCTAACATGGGAGGGAAATCAACCCTTCTTCGCCAAGTGTGCTTAGCTGTAATCTTGGCTCAGGTTTGTTCTTAAATACTGAGCTTCCTTGGGTACTGGGCCAATGGACAGTTCCTTGTGCTCTTCTGTAATCTACACATTCCTCTCCAGGTAGGAGCAGATGTCCCGGCAGAAATATTTGAAATTTCACCCATTGACAGAATCTTTGTCCGTATGGGTGCCAAAGATCATATTATGGCAGGCCAGAGTACCTTTTTGACTGAGCTTTCAGAAACTGCATTAATGCTGGTGAGATTCTTTTGTAGCCTAAACCAACTTTGTAGGTGTATTCATCATCACTTGTACAAGTATTGAAATGTGGGAGAAAGGGAACATGAAAAGGCTTACAAGAAAAGTGTGGAAGTTGATGAATGTGTTTTATATTCTTGACCTTTTTGCAACTTATAGATAAACAAGTTTTGGAAAACATAGACCAACTGAAAAACTATCGCTGATTTTCCTTGCATTTTTCTGTTAGGCTAGTAGATAGTTTGGTTTAGTCTGAATATGTACTTTATCCTCTAGTGTTTTTCTGCCATTTCATGCTAAATATCAATATAGAGATTCTTTTTCCTTATGAGTTCTTTTATATTTTTCATTTGAATGAGAAACATCTGACAGGTCCCAAATCAGCAATCTTATCTTTTGATTATAGACCTCTAGTGATCTGAGTATTTAAGCATTTTACTCTGTACTCATCTAATATGGCTATTGCAGTCATCAGCAACTCGTAATTCATTGGTGGTGCTAGATGAATTGGGACGTGGCACATCGACTTCAGATGGACAAGCCATTGCGTAAGTTTCAGTCGTCATGGATATTTTAAGTTGCCTTTTTATAGTAAGCCTTTCAACCTCCAATGATTGTTCCTCTCACCAATGCTGCATTTTCTTTGAAGTTTCAGTTTGCTATCTAGTTTCTCAGCGTTTTTTCTTCTGGGTTTCAATCCTTGGCAGGGAGTCAGTTCTTGACCACTTTGTTCATAAAGTGCAATGCCGTGGATTGTTTTCAACTCACTATCACCGCTTAGCTGTAGACTATAAGAAAGACCCCAGGGTATGCTTCTGTATGTTCTGCCTGTTAAATTTGCTTGAAACTGAATCTTTTTAACCTCATGGCTGCCTTTACACTAGACTTATTATTGATCATGTACCAAGGGTGTCTCTAATTAAATGAGTGATTATTTATCTTTAACGTTTTGTGCAGGTCTTGCTCTGTCATATGGCTTGCCAAGTTGGAAATGGAGTTGGAGGCATAGAAGAAGTTACATTTCTTTATAGGTTGAGCCCTGGTGCATGTCCCAAAAGCTATGGCGTCAATGTTGCACGACTTGCTGGTGAGGTTCTTTGCTTTCTGTTGTCATCTATTAGTCCCACCAAACAAGAGCCTATGGTGGTGATCATGCAATTTAGTGGCTGTTGAAGTGATTCATACTAGCATCAAGAACTGTCCATTCAGTTTGTTTTTATCTTTATGCTTGACCAATTGGAAAAATAAATAGAATCAACAGGGATACCAAGTAAATATTTTACGGATAATGTGCCAGGAAGTATCTTTTGGTTCATTACATACAGAAATTAAAATCTGCACACTGGACACTAGCCCTTTCAAACTGTGAATCTGAATGTCTTACCAAGTCAATGGCAGAATTGCAGAATCTTAAGCACTTACTAGTAACCATTTCAGGACTTCCTGACAAAGTACTTCAAAAAGCTGTTGCAAAGTCCATAGAGTTTGAGGCTATATATGGCAAGCACAGGAAGGAATCTGAAGAAAACTTGCCCGCAGACCATTGTGTTGACCATATGATGGTCTTGATCCAAAGTTTGCTTAGTTTCACTGCAAACCTAAGTTTTCAGAAGTCTTCTGGGGGTGATGGGGTTGCCTGCCTCAGAGAACTGCAGCGGCAAGCAAGACTAGTTTTTACACAGCAAGACTGAGGAATCCTGTTGTTAATTTTGACATCAGCATCTGCTTGTATATACGACATCATTGTGGTATTTAGAGAACTTTTTCTCACGAGAGGCATTTGTTTTTCAGTTTCTAGGATCATCCAAGGGTGAATGAAACTGAAATCTCAAGCATGTAGCAATGTAAGTTAGATAAGATCCAACAGCTTTGATTCCAGCTGTTCACTATTTTGTAATTTAGATTGACCTGCGTGTTAGAAAATCGTGAGGCCAACTTGTTTTGTCTTTTTGACTGGGCAAAGGAGTCATGCACTCAGATACCCAGGGTAAATGGATGTGGCGTCATTATCCGTTGCTGCACCCACCCGAAATACGCTCAACGTTGTCATGCCTTCGCCTTTTTTTGTAGAGGCTAAAGAATTTGGTTCATTCAAATATCCTGTTTTGAAGATTGAAGTATGTGCTCTTCCTAGGCCGATGGATCGGAGGTAGTGACATGGATTTCCTTATTGGTTTTTTTTTTCCCGCATTTGCTAGTCCTTCCTTAAATAAGTAATTAAAAGTAATTTTTGAATTTTGATGTTGACTTAATGTATTTTATTCATAATTAAATCAATTATTTATTAGATTTGAAAAATACAGAGAGATTAATGGGGAGAAAGACAAGAAGCCACCCTAACATCAAAATTCAATTATCAGTAATGGACGGTGGAGAAGAGTGGGCGGGCTTTTTCTGGAGGAAAGAATTTCTGCTATTTTTGTTTATATTCATATCGCGCCCCCAAAACGTGGGAATTTCCAAATATCGACCATTGGCTAACTGCCCTGATACCAATGAAACTAAGAACTGTTCATACCCAATGCTGCGGATCCAATTGTTCCTCTCCATCATCATCATCATCTTCTTCTTCCTCGTCATCAGAATTCGAGGTGTCATCATCATCGGTAACCTGAAATGCAGAGAAAATATTGACTCAGCCGCGGCTACATTATAATTAAATATCTAATACATTAGTTAGTTGAATGTTTTCTCGGGGGGTAGGGGCAGGAAACTGACATGATGATATTCCCTCCGGATGCTGTTTTGAATGGCTGTGATTGTTCTCATCAATATGTACATGGGGAATATAATTCCACTAGCTCTTAGAAGAAGTATCTGTAAAAGTAATTCAAGAATCAAGACAACGTGAAAACCAAATGACACAGACAGACTTCACAATTAGTGCAATTCATTTGAGATGATAGTGATTGTTGACGTGCCAACAAACAGCAGATACTTACAGTGACAAGTGCGAATGGGTAATCATCGGTGTTCCCGGTAAGTACAGCAAAGAGGTGTTTCACAAGCAAAAGAACGGTGAACTGCCAAAACAATCAATAGCAACAAATAGGGGTTGATCGTACAAATAATAATAAAAGCATACATTCGCCAAATTATCTACCTCACAATCAATAATATTAAAGCCCTATAGCTTGACAATTCACGGAATAAAACATACCGTGAGAGCCAGCGACCGGCAGCAAGCTGCGGTTCTATCCGCTGCGGATGCGCATTGCGGGTCATGAGATTCCGTGGATAGTCTTTCGGCAATGGCCACTAATCTTGGGTTTCGTGGCACGTTTTCTCTTCTCGGAATTTGCAAGCTATCTCTGTCGGAGTTTTCACAAAATACTAGTTGGTTAATACAGAAAAATAAATAAAATAGAACACAAGACAGGACATTGGCACGCGTTTAGGTTTAATTCGAGCGGCAACTTGCACAATTAGTTGTAGAGCAAGCAGCATGTCCAGCATATTAATTATATTTTATTTATCTTTATTTTTTCCCAAAAAAAAAACACTTAGTAAATTAAACATAAAATGCAAAAATTCTAGTTTAATCAAAGGGAAACAAGTCCAACGCGGAAAGTTTTAAGAAATCACGCGTCTTCAAATTTAGTATAACTGTAATTACCTAATTGTCACTGCAGCCTCAATTAACTGAGACTTCTTGGAAGGTGCTGTGTATCCAGGTCCGTATTCCTGCAATAATATTGCATAATTGATAACTCACGCCCATCACCATTTCATTCCAAGTTTAAGATGCAACATTGACGTAAGCTTAACAGAGATCATAAACAGTTCCTTCAAATTAAGTCCCTTACACTCTGTTTACCAGAAACAAATTAAAGAATTAAAACCCAAAGGAAATTCAGTTCTTTCAAGGTGAAAAAGCCAATATCGCAGAAGACTTTAACCCCCCCCCCCCCACCCCACCCCAAAAAAAAGAAAAAAAGGAGAGAGAGAGAGAGAGACACACACACACACACACAAGTGTGCAGATGCCCATAATTCAAAACAGAACAAGAAACGATAAAAATATTGTTTGACGAAACTCTGAATCAAAAAAGAACAGAAACATGCAGACAGAATCTTTTTATTTTTTTTATTTTCTCCCTTCTCAATATGAACATAACTCGAGCAAATTACAGATAAAAAGCATCAATATTAAGCAGAGTGACTTGTTGTAACTTGAGCAAATTACAGATAAAAAGCATCAATATTAAGCAGAGTGACTTGTTGTAACTTGAGCAAATTACAGATAAAAACCATCAATATTAAGCAGAGTGACTTGTTCTAATCCATTTTGAAAACAAACCTGGAGACAGATTTCACAAGTTGTGTTTCCCTTCTCGTAACACCACCTCTGTATGCAATTTCTGTGAGCAAACTGAAAGCAAAAACAAATGAATTTCGATGAAAAAATACCGAATCCAAATTCAATAGCGTGATCAAAACTGACCCACATGAGCCAAAAAACTGAATAAACGTTTTTGTTTCTTTTAGCTACTGAATAAACGTTTTTGTTACTTTTAGCTACCTTAACGGTACCGGAGCAAGCACAAGGAGCTTCCAGGCTATTACAGCTTTCAAATTCTTCTTCATGACAAATTCTACAGTGTGATGTTGTTTCGGAATTCGATTTAAAATCTTCCACAAACAATACAACGTCTCCCATATTCTATCAGCTCTGAGCCCTCTCTCTCTCTCTCTCTTTAGAACTCCCCTTTTTAATTTTCAAATTTGCCGTGTCTGCGTCTGTTTCCGTTCTCTCGGACCCTGAAGACAGAACAGAACTTTAAATATAAGAAACATAACATGAAATTCCGATGCTGCCCTTGCTAATTTCCAAATAAACATGATTATTATTTGTATCCACTCTTGTATTTCTTTTTTTATTTTAATTATTTCTCTTGTTAGTTTCATTGTTTTTTGGTCGAAGTGGCCGATTTAAGACTCTGAGCTGTATCAAATACGCGATTACAGATTTTAAAAATTTAAATGAGTGCAAAGACTTAAATGCGCAATGTATGAGTCAAAAAATATGTAATTTAATCTATTTTAATTCACCATTTTTTATTTTTCTTTAATGATTTAGTTTACTTCTCAAAAAAGCACTTTCACATTTTCTTAAGTTTTTTTTTAAGGATATTTTCGAAATAGATTAATTATAAACAAGGTGAATTTCTAATTTAAAGAATTATAGTACATAATTATGAATCTAGTGTTAAAGGATTCGAATCCTTTCTCACCCGTAATTAAGGTAGAAAAATTATGATCAAAATAGTAGACCTAAAGTTATAATATAACTTAGATATAGATTTTTTTATTGAAATAGAATAGTTTTAATTTTTCACCCAAAGCTATATAGCTTAGGTTTAGATTTTTTTTATCAAAATAAAGTGGCCTTATTTTTTTTTTATTTATTCACGTTAGTTGAGACTCAAACTCCACATTTCTTATTTTTATTCCTAAAAATCTTATCAAGTGAACTAATTAATACTCACATGTATAAAATCTATTCAACGTTTATTATACAACCATGGAATAAGAATTTATGAGCTTTGACTCCATAACATAAGTGATATGCGCACAGCTTCATTTATTCTTATTAGTCAATGATTAAATTTTCAATGAAATGAACCCATCAGTAATAAATGGAGTATTTATTACCGTTGATTGTTATGTAAAACATTGTAATCGCACTTCCGAAATCGGCATTTTTCACAAGGTATGCAAATATATATATATAGTCTTTGTTTTTTCAAAATAAGGCATGCTATAATTTATGTCTACGAAAGCGATCCCACTCTGCCCAATTTCATTTTCTTCACAACTCTTGTGGAGCAGAGAATCAAGCCGTTTTACAAACAACGACATTAATTGATGCCATTTACAAAAATGATAATATTCCTTTAATAATTAAATTACATTATTTCTCAAGAGTTAACTATGCGCTTTGTTATTTCTGTAAATCTGTAAATGATTAATTACAATAAGGGGCAAGATCGTAGAAAAGAAACTTTTGAAAAATAATTGGTTTCGATTTGATGAGCCTGTTAAAACGCGATTGTTCTTTTTTTTTTTTTTTTTTTAATTGTCGCCACTGTGTCGAATTCAAATTTATCGTTTCCCAAGTTTGAATACGAAGCGTTTGATAACCAATCAATCGCCCTCGGTCGTTTTGCTACCAGAAATTTAAATTCATGGGCCCCCTATCGGAAATTATTTAAATATAAAAAAGCGCTCACCGAAAAGCAGCGCTAGCTCTTAATATGCTGGATTTTCCGGGCCCACTTATTTTTTTTGGTTTAAAAAACAAATTTGGACATCATTCAAAATTTCAATCGTTATTTCTAAACAAATTCACTCATATTAATTTCTTAATTTTAAAATGTAGTTATTATTTTGATATGGCGATGCTGACACTTGTGCCTACATCCTCTTTGATCTTATCGCCTTCATTTTTTTTTGGTTCTGCCTCTCTTCTCTCGAAATTTGGATGCTTCTAATTATGAAAGACGTATCGCGAACGAATAGCGTGAGTGTATAATAATACATGTATGAACTCCTTTTCGAGCTTTTAAAGCAAGTCGCAAGTGGGCAGCCCCTGATATACGTCGATGGAGACCAGCTCAAGCTCAACCGATCAAACTAATATCAGCCGTCGATTCTTCGACGCGGCTAATGGAGTCCACGTCTCGGACAACGGACGTGTACGATATACATTTCAAAACAACAGATCTGATTTAGCGCTAATCATCTGACGTGGAGCGGGGCCAAGGCAATGGTAGATCACTCGTACGATCTCCCATCAATGCGCTGAATGTTGTGATGCCAAAAGAAAACGGAGATAAAGATGAAATAAATTTCGTTTTGAATAAGATTTGGGGAGTAACGTTTAAATGACATCGGATAGACGGTAGTTGATCTGAGAAAAAGGAAGTTTAACACAAAAGAATAATAATTTAATTAATTTATCTTTAGCTCGGTAGAAGTATGTGATGATTAGTTGATTATCATTTATAGATCAAACGTTTGATGAAAAGTAGATGGATGGTTGTTGTTACAATTGGAGGAGTCTTCGCTTCAAAGTTGGCTCGCGTGTGCGTGGGTGCGCGTAAATATATATAGAAGGGCAATTCACTCTCGAAAACGGTCGTGGATATTTGACATACTTGGCCCATGGCCCTTTCGTTCACTTTTTTCTATGATTATTTAATCGGCCCAAAAGCTAACCTTTGATGAAATTGAGTCTGGACAAGGGCCCACGCCTCTACCAAGAAGTTTGGTTCGAACTTCCTTAGAAAGACACTCAGTCCCGTTCGTTGTTCGATGGCATGTCATCGATCAACGAATGGTGTGATTCCAGGATCTTTTTAGAAGATAAAATATTGGGGCATCACGTACATGCATGAATAAATGCTTCATCCAGAAGACTCAAACTACGGATATCATTCAGCAAACCCCTAATTAATTGCTTAATCCTTCTCAAAAATAAAAAATTAATTGCTTAATCGCAATTGAGGTTTCAATTTAGGACATGTATAATATTATATTGAATCCAACTTTACAGTACAACTACTAGAGAACCTGTAATGATTGTAACAGAGGAGCCAATATATGGCAGACCATCCCCTCATTTTATTTATAAAAAATCTATCACTGTATCATTAACTACGCTTTGCTTTTCGTAATAAACTATCTAGGAAGGAAATCATTTTCATTCTACTTTCCCAATCTCTTTTTTTTTTTTTTGTTGCCCCGTCCCTTATGAAAGAAGATATTATGCTGTTCTTCCTTACTTTGCACTTTATTATTGTATCATATATATATATATTTTCAATGGATTCGAAGATGGGACGCTTTTCTAAGAGCTAAAATAATGGAGAACGCGGCCACAAACTTTTCCTTAACATTAGCAACCAAGGTGGACGATTAGTACTTCATTTTACAAGAGTCTGATCAAGTTGAAAGCACCTAATAATGTCACTAATGGCCTCTTAACAGCCTATAGAGGGAGTAGAATACATCATGGAAAGGTAAGGGATTCAAGAAATGTTCAAAGAAAGCGGGGATCTTATGGTCATTTGCCAAATGGATTAGCTTATGAATGTAACATGTTTGGTAGCCAAGCCTCCACTCGAGTCCTCAGATATTTGGTCACTGGTCCCTGACGAGATGTAGACCGCAAGGGATAAGAGGAAAAGCGGGCAGCGATTTGTGTGCGCTCAATAATTGGAGGAGACTTTTTCAGTTATCAAGTCCGCTAATTGATTTTTTTTCTTTTTTTTTCTTTTTTAATATCTGCGGGGAAAGGTTGCAATAATTTGATTTCTTTATCAGTTGACAGGTTTGACTGAAACTTTTTTTTTAGCCTGGGTGTTCTATTTCTATATTTTTATTTTATTAATATTATCATCCAAATGAAAACTTTTTATTTATTTTTTTGGATGTTTTAGGAGAATTTCAGCTTAAAATTTTGAAATTTAATTTCGCTTGAAGCTTTGAAATTTAACTTGAACTGGATGGATTTTAGCCAAACCACGAACGAGATGAATGATACGAAGTTATGAACTCGCATATTTTTTACATCGTGGAAAAAATTATTTATTTATTATGCTCCGTTTTTAGCTAAATTTACACTTTCTCAATGGTCGTCACAAAAAGAAAACCACGGACCACGGACAAATCTTAATTTGAAATGAGAACCCACGGAACTCAAAACCACAGGAAGCAGCCATTGTAAATATCTTCTTTTTGTTCAGTTATCCACAATATCCTGAGGCCATAAAATTTGTCAAGTGCCATAGATCACTTCATGTATAAATACACACACACACACACACACACAAAGAGCAAGCTGCAAGCCAAAAGGCAAAAAATCCGTTGAGAGTTGATTAATAACGCACGAGTTCCGAAGATGAACACGAACGAGCGCAGAGTTGTAGTAGCAGTGGATCAGAGTGAAGAGAGCATGCATGCACTCTCATGGTGCCTCAACAACCTATTTTCTCATAATACCAAGAACACCCTTGTGCTCCTCTACGTCAAGCCTCCTCCACCCGTCCACTCCACCTTTGATGCCGCAGGTCAGACCGGCCACTTTCTCTATTGCATTTGTCCTCTTTGAGACCCGGGATCTTTCTATGTTTTACTACTGTTTTAGTTTGTAGATAATATTTGTCCATGAATCACGATGACATCCCGTTCACCTAAAAGGCCCTTCGTCCCGCAGGATATATATTCTCTGATGATGTCATCGAGGCCGTCGAGAAATACGCAAGTCAATCGGTGAATTCAGTGATGAGTCGAGCTGAAGCTGTGTACAGGAACTTCCAAAACAGTGTAAACCTCTGCTTCTTTACCATCAACGCCGCCATATTGTTTCCATTTTTCAGTCTCGCAGCTACGGATGATTCTTTTTTCTTTTTACAGATACGTGTAGAGAGAGTAGTAGGATGTGGCGATGCCAAGGATGTAATATGCGGTACTGTGGAGAAACTGGAAGCTGACACTTTGGTGCTGGGAAGCCACGGCTATGGTTTCATCAAGAGGTACAACCAATTGCTACTAGCTACTTTATCCTTTCAATTATTGCCTAATTCACGGCCAAGCCGATTGTTTGAAGATTATTGCTTTTCTAAATTTGACAGGGCTCTCTTAGGAAGCGTGAGTGATTACTGTGCTAAGCACGTTAAGTGTCCTGTTGTGATTGTGAAGCATCCAGAGGAGAAATGAGTTCAACAATCAACAACCTTCAGCAAGCATGTCTCTGTGATGACAATCAGACTCTCATAAACATGTCAGTTACAGGGATCCATTACGCAATGGTTGAATATAATAAAATGCTTCTGTATTTTGTTGTTCTGGTCTGAACCCTGGGGTTAAACAAAATTCATAATGTTATTGATGTCTTGTCCAGCAGATAAGGAGTCATTTTGTTGTCTAATGCATCTCATTAAGATAACTTGCCAAGTTTACATCTTCTACATTTAACAAAGGACCACGGCAAACAAATGTGCCTGACAAAAGAAAACAAAGAATCCATGCAACTGAACAGAAGTGCCTAGAACTATAACTAAAGAGCCTCTCTGAATCAACAATAAAGGGAACACTATGCATCGCACAACCAAAACTTCCTCAACTGCACTTCACTAATCAACAATGAAATCTCCCAAAATAATATTACTTTGTGCCTTTTAACGAGGATTTGATTCCAGCACTTCCCTAGGTAGAAGGCAAGTTGGCTTAAGTAAAGAAAACTACCAGCCTGTTCTAGTAACATCAGCTAATTGCCGTGGGAGACACCCTCCCAAGACTCTTGCCAAGTCAAGAGAATGAAGTGTCTGACCATACCCCTATAAAGTTGGCATCCATGGTCTAGAACTATTTAATACTTGAAATAAAATCTATTTACTTCAATGGTTATATGGTAAATTTTGCAAACACAAAGCTCAATAAGGTTCAGGAAAAGTTTAAGTATGCACTTGTTTATAAACAAGTTTCGAACATAAATTTTTCCACAAATGTTAACTTGAATGTGAAGACACCTACCAAGTGATTAGCTCTTAAACTAAACAAGCTAATACTAAAATACAACGTAACACTTCATTTATGGAAAACCAATACAAACGAAAGCCAGAACAGTTGTTGCACGGCTATGGCAAACGACCTCTACAAAATATGACCACATAGCCAAATTAAACACAGGAAGAAAAGCTTTGGATGGCAGATTTACTGTAATAAAAACTACTTAAAATGGCAGAACCAATATAAAATTTTCATTCTTAAAAAACTATGACTATTTAGAAAACAGCATTCAACATTCATATGGAAGAGCAGCATGAAACTCTAGTTCATTTGCACACACAGAATCATTCATATCAGAAACAAACCCAGCAAATAACTCATCCATAGTGAATTGAAGCCTCAAAAAAAATATATTGCAAACTTCAGCTTGATCTCATGGAAGGCTATAAGGCACTACATTCCAAGACAATTGTTACAAAGAGCAAACAATTAACATGACCTAAGGTACGAAATCATATTAAATTGGCAGTACTATCAGAGTTCATTATCAGTTCCTCCAAATTAAAACATTAATTCTGTCCGAACCAAAACATTGTATTTCATAACAAAAGAAGACTAAACAAGCAGCCTTCGTAAAATAAAAATAACAGACACTCAGCTTTAACGTTTATTCCTCCTCAGCAGATCCGCCGTCACTCTTGTTATGCTCCCTTGCGTACCTCTGATTCCTCAGAAACTTAGGATCCATCTACATCATGAACAATGATTAAATGAACAAAAATATCATTCACAGAGACTTAATAAAGGACATAAGACAGAGATTATACAGACCCCTTTGGTTGAAGTGTGTCTGTGCTTCTTGGGTTTCTTGATTCCATTCTTGTGGGCTTTGTAAGACTGGTTATGGGCAGTGTGATTCTTCGACTTGGCCATCTTTCTGAAATTAAGCAATAAAAAGATAATTTAAAACACAGTAATAGACAAACAATTTCAATATACAAGCAAGCTAATTTCGATATTATTTACAGAAATGCAGAAAGTAACGGACCAAAGGATCAGTTTGGAATGAGCAAATGAAGATAGCAGAGGTGTGGCCAACACAAACAAGCGTCGAAGAATTAACGCTGCTGTTGGGTTTAGGGCTTTGGGAGCCTATGTGACGCAATAGGGATTCGAAAAATTACTGTTAGGTACCTCAAATAGTTTTAATTTTAGTTTTTGCGTAAAAGGTTATCTCTTGTTGTCGTTGTTGTTGTTGTTCAAATACCTTTTCAACCCCATAGATTTAAGTGGCATTTATTTTTCTCTTTGAAATTTAAATAGTCGTGAATTTATAAAGATAATATATATATATATATATATATAAATTTTTAATTATAAATTATAATAATTTTAATTAAAAATAAAAATATTATTATATTGTTATAAATAATTTTTGATATAATATAAAATATAAAAAAGAAATAGAGTGAACAAAGAAAATACGTGAATTATTATTAAAAAATATTAAAATAATATTTTTAAATTTAAATAAAGATAATTTAGATTTAAATAATAATTGTAAGAATATTTATGAAATCATATTAAATGATAAAATTGATTCTCAAAATTAAAATAAAAAAATAATTTTAATTTTTTTATCAAACACTAAAATTAATTTTTAAATTTTTAAAATTACTTTTAACCCTCCTAAAAATAATCCTAAATAGGCCCTTAGACCATTATATTTTATGACATTTACTGAGAGTGAGAGAAAATAATATAATTAACTCACTCAAACCTCATGTAAAATTATCTTTACTTAAATTAAACATTATCTGTCATATTGTTATAAATGAAATTTAAAATAAAGTTTTAGTACAACTATCATTACTTTTTTTTTAAATTATTATCATTGTAATAAAAAATGTGTGTAAATTAAGTAATACAAGGACTTTCAAAAAGAAACTATATCATTTATTGAAAATATATTTTATACAATATAATAAATGTATGATTTAATTTCAATATAACTTTAACTCAATATACCAAACCACAAAATATAAATTGAAGTTCACTAGAAAAAATAAATTCTCACAATTATACAAAAGATCCATCTTAAAGTTAAAATTTAGAGGTATCACTCAACTAAACCAAGGAGTTATCGGCGACTACATCGTTATTACGATGTCATTTGTGGGAAAAAAAAAATCAAATATTGGGTGCTATAAAATGTTTCGACACAAACGACGACGTAATATTTTATCCCACAAAGAGTCAAATATTGGGCGTTATATTAATATTATAATAAAATGTTCTACCAGAACGACATCGTAAGACAAGCACATAAATCAAAAGAGGGGCCCAGCCAGCGGCAGGCGAGATCCACCTCATGAAAGAGAATGTCAATTAAGCCACAAGAAAACAAGCAATCCCTGGTTGTTTACATTCGCCCACTGAACTTGCTCATCTCAGGGTCAATATTCAATCGAAACAGAGGCCCTGAATTGGACGATCCGATCCGTTCTCAGTCTTAGATCGTCGTAAATTCAAGCTCGATCCATCGTCGTTTCTAGTTTGCCCACCGATAAAGCCATGTTTCTCCTCGACTGGTTCTACGGCGTGCTGGCCTCCCTCGGTCTTTGGCAGAAAGAGGCCAAGATCTTGTTTTTAGGGCTTGATAATGCTGGGAAAACAACCTTGCTTCACATGTTGAAAGATGAGGTTCATTTTCTTCCCCTTGTTATTGTTTATTTATGCGAGATCTTGTTTCTTGATCAATTAAGTTATGTTTTAGTTTGCTGAGAATTGGTCGGTGACTGAATGTTGAAACTCGGATCTTGATTTGGACAATTAGAAATCGCCGTTTAATTGAGTTGTATTTAAGTAATGTTATTAAACATATTGAATCTAGCTTTTCATTTTCTTGATTGATTTGAATTTTTCATTTTTCTCAATTGAAAACGACATATTCCTGTCTTGGTCCCTGACTGGTTCCCGGCGAAAACAATTGAGGGGAGAAGAAATCTGAATAATTTCGTGTAATGGAAGAATTGGATTTTTAAATGAGCTGTGTGATTTGCTTTCCACGAAAAGAAGTTCTTTTCCATTCTGTTGCAATAACCCTTTCTTGAATGGACTGCAGAGATTGGTTCAACATCAGCCAACACAGTATCCCACATCGGAAGAGCTTAGTATTGGGAAAATTAAGTTCAAGGCGTTTGATTTGGGAGGTCATCAGATTGCTAGGAGAGTCTGGAAGGATTACTATGCGAAGGTGAGTTGCATTTGGAAGCTCAAGTTAGTTTTGTTCTTTTTGTTTATTATTATTATTATTATTATTATTATTATTATTTTTAATATCTCAATATCTAGTTGTCTTTTCATGTTGCAAAACATCTATTCCGTTAGTCACTACGATTAACTGTTTGATGATTGTTTGCCTATTGGATTAATTTTTAATGCATTGAGCTCCTTCAGCTGCATGGTTATATTCAATAGTTTCATAAAATGTAGTTTTATTACCATTGCAATTATGTAGCTGCTGATTGTTTCAAAGTGATTATTGATTGTAATCAGTGTTTTCACTTGCTTATGCATTTGCATAGTCTGTTTCTTTTGACATTAAAAGTATGTTTTATGTCAATAGAAAACAAGTTTTGCATATATACTGGCCGTGGTGTGTGATAAGTTTAAGTCTCACCTTTTACTTTCTGAGATTAACCAGACTTGCTGGTATACAAAGTAAAGATTTTATTATATAAATTTGACATAATTCATTCTCTGTATTTATTTATTTATTTATTTATTATGTTGTTTCATTATTGATCTAGGACATCAGATAGTCTTCAGTCTCTGTTGCCTTATGTTATGTGATTCACACTTGATATGCATTTCATTCCTATTTCATAGAAAAATCTTCTCATTCATGTTTCAGTCATAAGTTGTCCTATAAAATTTTCAGAAATAGACCTTCAATATTGACTTTTGGCATGGAAATTTATTATGAATGATTAGCTATCTGCATGAGGTTTATGTGGCCTTCTTTACCACATAGCATGGATTATATGTTGCCCTTGCTACCCCTACTTCATTGCCTTATATCTTCCATATGAGCATTTTTTATTTTTTCTTTTGATTTCTTCTAACTATTTCAGGGATAGTTATCATACCATCTTTTCTGCAAAAAGAAGTCAAGTGTCATTCAACTTCTTTCTTATTGACTAATCTATATCATTGGTTCTTAGCACTATGATAGATTTTTAGATGGTGCCAACAAAGTGCATTTATCCATGTACAGTCTGCTGTTAATGCTCTGATACTTTAGTAGAAGCTTAGTTAGATATTGTTCTTATTCATGTCCTATCTAAAGCCAGTTATTGGTCACGTGCTATCTAAAGCAATGCTGATACAGTGAGTCTTAGGTGGATAAATTCAGGTCATGTTTGACTGAGATGTAATGAATGAAGACAAGATATTTCTGGACTAATAAAACTGCTTGCAGACCTTGATGGCTGAAGGTACTGCACCTCTAGACAATGCTTTAAAAGTTGCATGATTGCGTACTCCTCTAGATGACTGTGTTTTGAAGTTTAAAATGTTTTATTTGTCTGGGTATTCATGATACATATAACTCGTGGTTTGCATTGTGTTACAGGTGGATGCTGTGGTATACCTAGTGGATGCCTATGACAAAGAGAGGTTTGCGGAATCAAAGAAAGAACTGGATGCACTCCTTTCTGATGAGGCATTGGCCAATGTTCCTTTTCTTGTCTTAGGAAACAAGATTGACATCCCTTATGCTGCTTCTGAGGAAGAGTTGCGTTACCACCTTGGCCTAGCAAATTTCACCACTGGAAAGGGGAAGGTTAATCTAGCGGACTCAAATGTCCGTCCACTGGAGGTGTTTATGTGTAGCATAGTTCGCAAAATGGGATATGGTGATGGCTTCAAATGGCTCTCTCAGTACATTAAGTAGGGTAATGCTCAGGAAGTGTTTTAGAAGTAATGCAGATTTCAAACTTTCACCCATGCACTCTGCAACCTGTTTCAGCAAAAAAATTGTGTTCGTCTACTTGTTTGATCTTTTAGTCTGTTAGTGGGACTTGAACTGGAGGTACTGTGTTTTGAGTCTGTTTGGAAGGTGGTGGTAACGTTACTGCTCTGTAAAATTTACTTGTGGATAGCAGGTCGTTATCTGGTATTGTAGTTTTGTCAAATTACTTGCTTCTATTGCCATGTTCTGCCGTAGAGCAGATATTAGAATTATCATTTGTCATTATTTGTTAAGGGTTCATTTCGAGTTCAAAGTATCCCTTAAATTATTGTAAATCGTGACATACCTTTCATATTTGTATAAAAATAAAAATAAAAATAAAAATAAATTATCAAGCCACTCTTATTTATTCCTTTTTTGAACAAAAATGGGTGTAGGCTGAAGTTTTCGGTAATTTGGAAGTATTGTAAAGATTATCATTTTGCTTAAAACTTAGGATTGCGTTGTATTGCTAGACTTAAAGCTCATGTCATTCGTCACTCCTCTCTTGCCTTTTCGCTGTATGACTTGTTCTCTTCCACCCAGTGTCGTTACGTGGATGGCAACGGCGGATGCAGTCAGCATTTATTAATCAGTGCGTCTCCGGGATAAAGTCTTAGTGCAACCCATGGTACTATTTTGAGTCGCTAATAAAGTGTAAATGCTTTTTGGCTTTTTGTTACAAGTTTGATTAAATATTGAATTTTGCATTTGCACGATTTTTATGCTTTCAAAATTTTTAATCCACACATTCACCATAATTTTTTTTTAATTTTAAAATGATTTATCTTTTCCTTGTGTGGCGCTGGCGCACTTGGAAATTTACACGAACGACTCCAAAAATTTTTTATTTTTCAATTTTCATCTTCCAACTTGTTTCTATCAACATTAGTCGGAAAAAAATATTCGCACCAAAGTGCCCCTCTCAAATTCTCCTCCAATTCCATCTCTTTTACACAATCTCTCTAAGAGCTAAAAATAATCATCCTCGATGGCAGCTCAATCCATCATCGGCTTTTGATTCACTTTCAACAGTAAAGAAAATCAACAAGATCCGGTCTTCAACTTTCACTAAACTTAGATTAGTCATTTTATTTTTATTTCATTAATTAACAATGAAATTTGAGAATAATCGTGGTAGTAGTTTGAGATTAATGGTGGTGCTGGTGCTGGTGCTTGTAGTGGTGGTTATTGTTTGGGAGTGTGTTGTTTTGAGAGGGTGTGTGTGTGTGTGATGGTTCGACAATGGGTGGGTAGAACACGATCTAACTCACATGCGATGGGCTGCTGGCTATCACGCACATTTTTATTCGACGTTGGGGCGATGGTTTGGCCATCGCACACATTTTTATGCAACGGCCAAACCCTCGTGTGAAACAAAAAGCACGAACTCTGAATTGTGCGACGGTTATCCCGACGCACAAAAAAAAATGGTTTTGTTAAAAAAAAAAAAGAGCCCATGACACATAATTACAAAAATAAGGTTCTTGTTTTTGTACGACCGAAAATCGTCGCCCATATTTGTGTTCAATGGGTGCTTGTTACACAAAAAAATAGTCCTCGTGTTTTGCAAAAAAAAAAAAAATCCATTGCACAAAATAAGACTATGTTTTTTTTATGCGATGAACAACTGTTACCTACTTTTTTGGACAATGATTACCCGTCGCACAAAAAAATAGTCATTATTTTGTGCTTACTTACTATTTTTTTGTGCGACAAGCTTATCACTATTTTTTTGTGCGACAAGCTTATTGTCGCACATAATTATGTGCGATAATTAGTCGGTCGCACAAAAATATAAAGACTACTTGCTCATATCTTTTTATGCGAGGAGCTTACAATCGCACGTAATTATGTGCGGTAATCAGTTCGTCGCACAAAAACTTAGAGACTATACTTGCTTACTATTTTTTTTTTTTTTTTGCGAAAAGCTTGCCATCACACATAATTGTGTGTGATAATCAATCAGTCACACAAAAATATAAAGACATAATTATGTGCGACGGTAAGCTCATTGCACAAAAAGCATATATTATGTTAAAAAAATCGTATATTCTATTGTACAGTTTGTTTTCACTTGCTTGTTTTTTTATAAATTTTTATTATTACAATTTTATAAATTTTAATAATGAATATAGATTTCATCTAATTATAGATACAAAAACGTTAACAAATAATAATTGGCCCAGACCAAGGAAGGATTTAGGTGTGATAAAGTTAGGTTTGATGATTATTTCGCGAAGCGTATTACGGAAACATTAAAATTTAAGAGAGTCATTGAAGCCATCAGGAGTAAGTTAATGCAAAAATAATTATTATTGTTCAAGCGTGATATTTTTAGACACTTCTTAGATTCAGAGAGTTATGCACTCAGTGGCGTTATAATCCACAACCTTCTACTTAAGTAAGTTACAAATGATAAAAGATCAGTTGTGGTTTCAAATAGGAGAGCATCTGACACATTTATCGATCGTGAGTGGTGCCTAATAACGGGTTCTCCAGTAGTCAGGACATCATACCTAAAAATCCACTAGTGCACTATAGAATACTCTATGAGTATTTTGATGGCAGATTTAAAGACTTAAATCTCAAGCAGTTGGATATTGCATTTGCTAATTTGGATTTTCGTGTTATGGACGACAATGATACCTTAAAAATTACGCTATATTACTTTACAAACAGGGTTTTGAATGGGCAAAAAGATTACCGTCATACTAATTTTAATTTGATGAATTATGTTGATGAAATTGATAATTTTCAAAGTTGCCAATAGTATTGTATATCATGGGAAACGATATACAACAATATTGATAATGCACTAAACTAGAAAGTTGAGGAATATAAAATTAATTGCTTGAAAGATCATTCTTATAATATTGAGAAATACAATGTTTATGGCTTCACTTTTGTAGTCCATGTGGGGTGGGAAAAAAAATTTAAGTCCGTTTGTCTGCTCATGGATTGAAGATGTTTTTTTTGAAAAAATATAAAAAAAAATTCTAACCTTGTCTATTGTAGGCCTAGATCTTTGAAGTGATTGAGAGACAGTCATCAAAGTGGGTCATGAAAACAAAAAAAAAAAAGATTCCACGCATCTTAAAATAAAGTGTATTTAGTTTTCCGAAAATAACTTACAATGTGGTGCATTCATTTTTTAATGACAACACTTGTGCTGTAAGTATAATAAGTATAATGTAACCATTTAAGATTATTAAGTACTATATAATTATTCCATATTAAAAACTATTGTCTTCTTTATGATAAGTGAATGTTAAACAAATTATCTAGCTAGATACGGACGAGAAGGTTAAAGATTATTGGAAAATAGTTAAGAATTATGTGTCATATATCTCTAGATGGGTTCGTAATGTAAGTATTATTGAGTACATTATATACACGATTTAAAACATAGCTGAAGCTTGATTATTTTCTCATGGTCATGTGTCAACTATGCAACATCAACCAACAATCAATGTGTTGCCCATTGAAAAGAAGTTTTAGACGAGCCTGAAGACATCGTGCATGAAATAGTTCTAGAGCAACCTAATCCAGTGGAAGTTCTAGATAAACCTGTTGTGAAAAACAACAATGATCAATCAAATGAACCTAATAATAGACAATAGTCAGAGATTATATTCTCATTAATGATCATTTTTATTTTTTTTATATTAATTAATAAATATTTTTAACAATGTCTCGTTATATTTTTATTTATTTATAACAGTTAAGGACAAAGTTTTGTTACGAGTATGTTATTCGACGAATGAATAGAATTGATCGTTCAATGTATGAACTAAAGTTGGCATTTGAAGTAGCTTGCGAAGAACAAAGGGAGTTCAAAAAAGTTATCATGGGGTTTGTTGGTTCAAATAATAACATTACCTCAAAGTGGTCATATAATGATTCTCTGACTATATGCTCATATACAGTGAGTAAGTTTAACAATTTATATTTATTTTTATTTTTAATTCAACACCCGTTTGATATATTTATCTTAGCTAATTGACAAATTCCGGATGACCAGTCAGTTTATACTGATGAGCGTAATCGTGATGAATATAGTCCTCTATCATAGTACAGTTTCTACGTGGACCTAAGTAGTAATAGCATCCAAATACTCACTAATGCACCGCTAGGTATAAGTAAGTTTGGACTTTCTTACCGGCCCTTGTACGTATTTAATAGTCCCTACATGATTTTGCATTTCAAGAGAGTGAAGAACGTGAAGCCTTTACTTTTACTTGAAATAACATACTATGGTATTGATAAACAAACAAAAATAGATATAAATCGACTCAAAGGATTAAAGGACAATATTGGTAAATGAGCAACTATGGATATAAATCCACTCAGAGGACCGGAGGATGCAAGCTTGTTTCGTGAATTCGATCAATGATTTGCTGAAAAAATAATAGTGCATTGCACTATCCAAGAGTCATACAAATTTTTTCACATACTATTGGTCATGCTTCACTTAAATGGATAGAGGATGAGGTGATATTGTTAACTGTTATTTCTTTACCTTTTGTCTTTATTGTCTTCTGCAATATCTCATTATGTTTATTTTTTTGCACTGAATATCCATGAGTATTTTCAATTGTTTGTTGAAAAGTAAAGACAATTCTCGAATGTCTTATCTTAACGTATCATACACACATACACCTACTTTTGGGTAATGACTTCACAAAACTTATAATAATTGATTTCATATCATTCCATTCATTAGTCCTTAAGTTCTTCTAACTTTTTATTTCTTATGTTATCTATCTATTAACTGTTCCTGCAATAATTATGGAATAACAATGACTATGATGTTAATTCATTACAATATAACTATAACTTTAGTAATTATATTGATAGACGGTCAAACATCATGTACAAACGGTTCACAGACGTTGATATGGTGTGTATGGATCCAAAAATCTAATTATGTTTTTTTTTTACGATTATAACCAAAACAAAATAGATAAATTTACGAAACTTTGTGTGTTCAAGTAGTTATTCTCATAAATCTTAGAGTTAACCACTGGATATTAGCCCTAGTAGATTTGCACATAAAATTTCAGAAATACTCATCACACAAAATTTCGAACATATTAATATGAAATTTTGTGTGATAGGTATTTCTGAAATTTTGTGCAATAAATTTCTATCACAGAAAATTTTATGTGATAGCCACCCATCTTTATTGCCCTTTTTTCACATCTTTGCCAAGTGGTCAGCACCCATTGCAAGATAATATAGTTAATACACTTCAACAATGTATCAACACCACCACCAATCTCCACCACACAACAACAACACAAAAGAATAATAAAATAAAACATGTATTTCAAATTTCTAATTTAAGATTTTTAAACTTCAACAGTTAATTTTTGAGATCTTAAATTTTATTAAATATAATTTTAGTAAAATTAGTGTCTATAGAACGTGATTTTGGTGAGTTTGGTCGTCGATGATAATCATGGTGTTGGTAATAATTGAGGAGTTTGAATGAGTGAGAGATTTCGGTGAGCTTGGTAAAATTCATAAGAGTAGTTTGGTTCAAATCTTTGTTGTTTGACTAATTTTAATAGAAAAAAAAATTTATGGTTAATTTTATAATTTAATAAAATTATACGAGTATTTTTATAAATTTCCCGGCGCACTTTCCTATGAAAAGGTTGATCGTCCATCACGAAGAGGGTCCCTCGCATGGAGCTGCTTTTGTGCTGTCTCCCTATAAGCTTGACCGGAGGAAATTCCTACGTCTGTCGTTCATTCATTTCCCATAAATTTTGAAATAAATAAATTTCAATTTCTAAGTACAGTATTTGAGGCCGGCCACCTACAAAATCAATTGGGCATGCTCTGGTATTGCCTCGAAGTCAAGTAGTGCGGAAGTGATGTTAGATGTAATTTTAGTTTATGTTCTTTAAAAATTTAAGAAAAAAACAAGTATAAAAGATAAAACATTAAACTAATGATAAAAATAAATTTAAAAGAAATAATTTAAAATATTATTAATAAAAAATTTAAAAGTGTTAAAATAAATTATAAAAAATAATAATAACTAACTTAGCCTTAATTATTTTTAAATTAAAAAAATTTAAAATCTTAATTAGACTAGAATTACATATATATATTTAAATAAATTTAATAAAAAAATAAATATTAAGAAAATATTAAATATTAAATTTAATTAGAAATCTAGAATTTCTAATTTAGTTTCCTGCCTTTTGCCGCTCCAAACCTGAAAGGTCAAAAGAGAACACAATACAAAACTCGCTCGCTGGAAATTAGAAAAGTTGCCATACATCGCTATCAGCGCACTAGAGTGAAAACCGAACACGCAGCGTCAGCAGCACGCCCAGCACAAGAAAATCAAGATCCGCGTTTTGAACACTTCCTCTCCAACTTATCATTCGCGTCTTCCTCCACAATTCCCTTCCACGCTCTCAATTAGTACTTTGTAGTCTTGACTGCTAATTCCTGACTCTTTCTGGGTACCCAGTCCCTGTCTACTGTCTATATATACACACACACACACGCACACACACAGAGAGACACACTCAATAAAGAGAGACAGACCTCATCAGCATTAAACACTCAACACCCACAACAATCCATAAACAACAGCAGTCATCTAATATTCCCTCTTACAAGTCGAGCGCAGTTAGCTATCTAACTAGCTAGTTCTAGTTCTAGTTCTAGTTCTAGTTCTAGTTCTAGTTCTAGCAGAACAATTAAAAGATATATACTTAACACTATATAATAAAATATCAAATGGGGAACCACGCTTCAAGTTGCTTTCTTAAGCAGTCAAGCCCCAAAGCAAAACTCATCGACGGTAATGGAAACCTGAGGCAAGTCAAGGTCCCCATAAAAGCTGCGGAGGTCATGCTTGAAGAAGAACCGGGCCACGTCATATCGCCGGTAGACGATCTTCGAACAAGTCAACGTATATCCGCCATGCGAGCTGACGATGAGATCTTGGCGGGCAAAGTTTACTTGCTAGTTCATCTCAGTAGGGTCAATGGCATGTTTACTAAAGAAGAGACTGCCATGATACACGCTGCTTGTGATAAGAAGCATAAAAGTTCGTTAAAGAGGAGGAGCAAGAGAAGTGCCGCCAAAGTATTACCGGCTATGACTGTGATTCATGACTCTAGCTCAACTACCGAAGAGAAAGAAAGTGATTGTCCTGATGGTCATCACGTTACGCTTTTAGCCCGGAATGTTATTGATACTGGGTTTTCCGGCTACCGGCTTCGGAAGCATAGGCAACGGAGTCCCGTTTTAGAAACCATTTCTGAGGTTTACTAAAAGTGGGTCCATTAATTTTTAGATGTTAGAGCTTTTTTTCTTTGATTTTCTTATTTTCATAAATTCAAAACCGCTGATGATATGGTTATTTAATTAAGCAAGATGTTCGTTACGATTAGATTCTGCCATTAATTGTTCGCTACAATTTACAGCTTACTTTACGATATAAGAGCTCATCGGCCACTGAAAATGAACTGACTTTTGCAGTTGTTCATTTTAAATTTTAATTCAATTTTCAGAACCCTTTTTCTGGTTAATGAGGTCAATGATGTTCAGTGAGTCCGGCAATCTTGCAACTGTTGCATGTTACAACAGTAATAACATAGTTTTTTCCTGATTTATGATAAATTTTTCCCTGGAGCATTTTGTCTTATGATTAATGGAGATAAATTTTAACATTTCAAATGCTTGGGCTTCACCCCCCCCCCCCCAAAAAAACAATATATATATATATATATATATATATGTATATAACAATCTCGGTCGAACGCATATTATTGATGTAAATAATATAACTCTTCTCATTCACTATTTTTTAAGATATCTAAATTTAGCATAATGGTTTAATTGGCCATATTGTTCTCGTTATAGTTAACAACAGTGTCGTATTGCACTACATATTGTTTAGTTAATTTACAACCTCAAAATTATTCATATAAATTTACGTATCAAGTGCTCAATTGCTCATCAAATAGAAAACAACAGTTATTTGTTATATTTTTTTTTCTAACAGTATGCGGTAAGTGTTTGATAGAAAAAATATTGCTTAATATAAGAAAAAATATTTGAATAGGTAATATATGTACAAAAAGAAAATTATTGATTCGAATTAATAAATTTCTAGAGGTGGTTGTACCACTTAGGGATCGTTTGAAATTATTTTTAAAAGGTTTAAAAGTAATTTTAAAAATTTTAAAATTAATTTTAGTGTATGGTAAAAAAAAATCAAAATTAGTTTTATCAAAATTAACCCCTCCTACAGCTGATTTTGAAAAGTAAGAAATGAGTAACTTTTAAATTTTGATTTTGAAAATCAATTTTATCCTTTAATATAATTTTATAATATACTTATAATTATTAACTAAACCTAAAATTATCCTCATTGAAATTAGAAACAAATTTAATATTTTAATATTTTTTATTATAATTCAAAAATTCCTCTTATTTATCTTATTTTTTTATATTCTACATTATATCAAAAGTTCGTTGAGGCAATATAGTCTAAATTTTATTTTTATTTAAAATTATTATAAACACAATTAAAATCAATCTAGTATAAATTTTACTTAAATTAAAATTATTATGATACACAATTAAAAATATTATACATACATATTTTTATATATAAAAATAAATTTCATCTTTTATTATGTACAATTTAGTCATTTATTTTATTACAGTAGTTTAATAGTAAAATTTATGAAATAAAAATAATACTTTTAAAATTTACAGTACTTTTAAAAATAAAATTTATTAAGAACTTAATTAAATTTTTTTTCACAATTAATTATTTTTATGATATAATTAATAACAATTATTTTTTAAAAAAATGCAACATTTCCATACCGGCTCTTAACAAACGGATCCGAAACAGAAACTGGCCATACTATGTGCTATCAGATTTAATAAAAGCCCGCGGCCCATCTAACCTTAATATGCGAAAATGTACTCTTGCATTTTCGTTAACACACGTGGCGATAATTAATGGAACCCTGGTCCCCGTACCCAGTCGCACCGGTTACTCGAGTCGCCGTCACTTTTTCTTAGTTGCTAACAAATTACAATTGATCTGACAATTTGATACCTACAGCGATTGTGTTGCTACGTTACGTACATCCACTCCATTAATGGTTTTAAATTGTAAACGTTACATCTCAAAACAAAGTGATGATTACGCAAACTTAGAGGACCATGTACTGGCCAATCTAAGATCAACAGTTCACTAAATTAAAATGTATTTGGACGATAGAAAACGACAAGCATTCGGCGTGAATTTGCATTCAAAATAACGCATATGATTTCAATAGCTAGAGTTTTATATGCCCCTGTGAAAAATAAAAATTCGAAAATATAATATCTCAGGAGAAAGAGAAAAAGTTGTAGTTGGGCGGTCCACTTGAGCCCGCCTCATCATTCTCAATTTCTAATTAGATTAGTTAGTTATATAGTTACGGTTCAGCGGTTTTGCGACTTCTCCTTAACGCTGCCGACAAAAGGCATTGTCCACCGTTGGATGAATTCATTAAAGCGGTCAAACATCCATGGCTAATAAAAATATAACAACTTCATCTTAAAGCTATTATCAAATCCCTCGCAAGATGGAGCGGTTTAACAAACATCTCCTACACATTCTGTAGCACGCATACTTATAAGCTTTGCTTGTTCTGTGACATCTACCCCTCACTCAAATATTAATCATTCGCACAATACGTCATATCTACTCTACGCCAATGGGGAACTACATCACGTGCCGCCCATCAACAGATGCAACGGGGACAGTGATTCTATCGGACGGGAGGGTGCATGAGTTTGACAAGGCGTTGACAGTGGCGGAGCTGATGCTAGAGCACCCGCAGCAAGTTGTTGTGGAGCTGCGGTCGGCTGTCTCTGAGAAGAGGCCAAGTCCGTTGCCGGCTGATAAGAAGCTGGAGGTCAAGAAAGTTTACGCAATGCTTCCGGTGAAGCGAGGGAAACCGGCTTCTCTCTCTTCGGATGAAGCCAGGCATGTGCTTCTGAGTGCCAACGCGTTGTTGAGGTCACGCCGGTCTCCCTTTCTTCCCTTGTTTGCCAAGATGTGCCCTGCAGTCGCCGCCGTTGATAGACAAATCAAGTTTGTGCGAGTGCAGAAGACTAAGGAGGAGGAGGAGGAGGAGGAGGAGGAGGAGGAGGAGCAGGAGAAGAAGCCGCCGGCGGAGGTGAAGTTTGTAATGGAGGAGTTTTTCCCGGAATCCCTGGAGGGAAGGCCGGAGTTTTTTAGCAGGCAGCTTTCAGGGAAAGGGTGGAAGCCCAGCTTGGACACTATTAAGGAGAAGAAGAAGGTCGCTCACTGGTTGTTTCATAAAGGTTTTGTTGTATCTAATTAATCAATCTGACAATTATTTGCCGCCAATTCCAGTTAATTTTATCGCTCATATATTGTCAAGATGTTTATGCTATAATTTATCTTAAGTTTAATCACTAAGGTATGCAAATTCGGTTGTTGAATTATGTTAGATTCAATTAAAGCCTAGAAAAACAGAGCACAAAGAGATTTCGTTAGGTTGACTAATCGGCTCATCTTGGGCAGATGAAGGCAATATGAGCCCGTGAACTTATTATAACAATTATCTTCAGTCTTAACACTCCTGATATTGATGTATATCATTGATTCTTTCCGCAAACCCCTGCTACAAAAAGGGGAATGGGAATAATTAATAATTTTATTTATTTAAATATTTTATTTAAAATAATGTGACATTAACGGTGAGATTAGGTGATTATTTTATTTAAAATTCATGAAAAATTATTAATCACTTCTTGAATAATTAATAATTTATAAAAAAAATTACTAACCACCTCGTGAATGATATATTATACATCATATCATTTAAATTTAAAATTAAAAGTAAATTTTTAAAATGTTTATCATTGAATAAAAAATGGAAACGGAATATTTAGAATAATGCCAACCTACTGAGAGAACAAAGAAGTTGCTAAATGGAATATACGGGAGAACGAGAAGAAAAGTTTTAAAGGCCCGGCGATGCACGCAAGCACCGGCATTGGGTTGCCCGTGTGCGAGCCATGATTCAGTTTGGAAAAATAACTCACTTTAACTAACTCATGGAACCATTCATCGCTTGAAATAACCGGGCTGGATGATATCGAAAGGAGAACAATATAAATAAAAACGCTTAAAGCTGCCCCTTGAAATAACCATGGAGTATAAAATAACTTACTTTTATTATGAGTAATTAATAATTAACCATAAAAAGAATGAATAAGTGTTTGATAAGTTTAGTCACCGAGGCTTTAGCACAGTGGTGGACTCTTACTCTCAAATAACTTTGAAGGTAGGAGTTCGAGTCTTTATAGGTTCAATCTCTCTTAATTAAATAAAATTAATTGTGTGAAGTTAATTTACAACTCTTTCTCCCTTTACGAAATATGAGCGAAGTATAAACATCCTCATATTTAAGAGTCAAATGTCTGGGCATATACTTTATAGAATTATTGTAATAATATAAGTCTCAGTTATGTATATCTAATTGTAAATATCAGTGTCATATATACTTTAATAGCAATTGTAAATATTTATATAATACAGTAATCTAATGTGTAATCAGTATTTAAAAAAAAAGTGGCTGATAAGTTTCATGTTATAATTATAGTCAGTTCTAAGAACAAATTATAATGTTATTTTTTTGGCTGGGATAAATATTATGCTCAAAATTCAATAATTATTCATAGCCGATATAAAATATAATAAACATATATAACATAAGATATAGAAGCAATAACAATACGAAAAAAGCAGCGCCATTTCACTGTGCAATTACAGTGTGGCATAAAGTGATAAGCTTCAATTTCAACTCTGTACATATGAATATCTTTACTTGACCAAAAAACAAAAAATTATGGAGATGTGCTCGACTATTAAGAAACTATTATTTGTTAAATTCAACGGTGCTTGTTGGAGTCACTCGATCAAATGTATAGGATATATTGAAATTAAAGTAAAAATCCTATGCAACCTAACAAATTTACTAGATAACAGCTTGTGAATGGTTAAGTATACCATCTCAGTATGTTGAGAGGGCAACGTATCCCATAAAATTGTTTCTCCATTTGTGGCGCATATCTTAAACTCGAAGTTAATGCAACCATTCCAATTCATAAGAATTTGATTAAGCTTTTTGATATGATACAAAGTCGCTGGCAATTTCAGATAAAATAAGAGTTTTGGAGTGGTAGGGTAGCCGAAGGTGAAGGAAATTGCTTCATTTGATGGAAATCTTCTCTCCTGATGTCGAAAACTATGATTGAGAAACAATTATATATCCAAAAAGTTTCATTTCCAAAGGAGTAATAATCAGATCCACAGCTTGACAGCTTCCATTATTAGGATTAGGTACATCTTCTGGTATAACTATCACTCATAATCACGCAGTTGCCATTGTTCTTCAATTTCATTATCAAATTAACTGCTTCTCCCCCACCAGTGGGAGTCTCATCGACCAAAACATTTCCTGTCTTTCGTCACCAAACACTTCCTTCTGACTCCATCGATACATTTAAAAAGCCGGTCCCGGATGATACCTAAAATTCCAAACAATTAAGCAAGCCCACAAAGAGCTCGGTTGCATCAAATTTATTACCATCGCGCTCTGTTTTGTTCTGTTACCAGTTGGACCATGAGTGACCCATCAGGCTTTTTAAACAAACAAACCATCTCTTGGATAAGAAGAGCAAGCAAAAGTCATATCGGTTTGTGCAATTTGTCCCCCCTTTTTTAAAAAATAAAAATAAAAAAGGTCGCAACTCTTTATCTTTAAGGTTGTTAGTGGGGGGAAAAAGGGGATGATGGAAAGTATTATTTTGGACCAAAACTGTCTGAAACAAAATCTAACTAATGCTCTGCTTCAAATGTAATCTTTATGAGTGGAGTCCTCAAAATGTGAACAGGGTGCTTGCCAACTGGCCGATTACATGAATCATTGTTTCTGCAGCAAGTGAATTACTAAACGTTGGATGATGTGTCGAGATTAATTATTCGAGTTCATGGATCGACCTTGCAGCGGCTGAATGTGAAAATAGGTATCGCATTGATTAGCTTTTTCTTCCTAAATGGAATAAGTTTTTGGGCGACCTCGGAAATCAGTCTTTCGAGCTTTCCTCTGTTTCCTCACTGTTAAACAAAGTTGTGGGGCTTTTCAGTTGCTGATATGGACCAACCATTTCTTACGAATTTTAGTTCGTGAGAGCGCCTGTGCTGCTGTTTCGTTCATATTTTTACAAACTAAGTTCAAATCTAAATGATGGCAATGAAAGGATAAGATAGATATATAAAAGGGGAAGTTCCAAAAATGACAGACTTCTGCTACACATTATGGGAACCTTCCCTAGGAAAACTTTTCAATACACCATACATTACAAAACAGAACAGCGCAAGTGGCTGCCCTAATTTATATATATATTTTTTCCCCCATCAACTTGCATAAAAGATTACAACATTGGATTTTTGAACCACCTCTGATTCCCATAAAATGACTGAAAATAATAACTTTTCCAGAGGCTTTTCAAACTATTCAATTATATTCTCAGCCACTCATTGGAACATATATTTTGCAATCCCCAGTAAATATTTCAACAGCACGCATTGAGCATGACTGCAGCATGGCGAACAAGGCAATAACAGTCATAGAACACGTGAAACGTTTTTAACTCAAAACACTTCACAGAGCGTGTATTCCTCTCTGCTTTATGAATATCTTAATTTGTTGCGGAGGCAAAAACTACTTTTATCTTTTCAGAGCAATTTGCTATTGGGTATTTAGCTTATGGGAGTCTTTTTAAAACTATTAGAATAATGAGCTCTCGAAATCGGTGCTTGTATTTTTCTAAGATTCGACGCTTTTCTTATGTAATATACTTACATTGTTAGATTTGCCGTTCACGTCGCCCCAAGGCCAAAGTTGTTAGTTTGAAAAGTTTTTATTTGTTCGATCAACGGACATTAGGAGAAGGGTGGTTTTCCTGCTTCAATCTAAATATAGAAACTTTCGAACCGAATCCTCTTTTTACTTAATCGTTAACTACAAGATCGAATCATCTAAGAGTAATTTTGCAAAGAAACTAACGGAGTTCAATATAAAACTAGGAGTTGGATAAATTACGCAATCATTTATTTCACCGTCCAGTATCCGAGTACGGTGACTTCTCTTTGAAGCGAAGATACGAGTACACTTACGACTCGAACGTCCTACAGTATATTTACCGACGATGGACTCTCCAGTTTCTTGATCAGATGGCCACGAGACCACGAGAAGTCAGGTGGGTCTTTTGTTAAATGCTTAAATGTTGCCCCATTCTTACGATAAAGGAAAGAAACATTTCACTATCTCACACACAGTACGCACAAGACATGCTGACTCGGACAAGATAACAAATGATTTTATCTCATAATCTTTATGCTCGCCAGCCATGACAAGAGACTTTAATTCCAATAAGCAGATCTTGTTGAAGAATTACGCAGACGGAGTAGTACGATTGACAATTCAATCAGATGATCCATTAGGAAACTAACCCCACTTCACATATTTTCGTAATAGTTACCTCAACTTGGGACCCAACCAAACAGATACACATTAAATCAAACGCAGCCATACACTCTTAATTTATCGATACATACTAAATTTACTAATTGTGAAATTAAAGCTGTATTTTACTTTAAATATTTGAAAATCCACGTGGACATCCAATCATCAAACCGTTTCTCGCACATCACAACTTCCTACTCTTGCTTCAAACTTCACCCGTAAGCCTATAAATGCAGCGCTTTCCTCGCCTCTTTGCCTTGCACACAGCACGCGCACTCATCATTCTTTCCCACAAAAATGGCTTCCGCCGTTGCTTTTTTTCTTCATGGGCTCATTCTCTTGAGTGCTTCTTCTTCCGCCTTAGCGGCCCGGGAGCCATTTGCTTGCGACCCAAAAGATGCAACGACAAGAACGATGCCGTTCTGTCAAGTTTCTTTGCCGATACGGCAGAGAGTGAATGATCTTATTGGGAAGCTGAGTTTGCAAGAGAAAGTTAAGCTGCTGATAAGCGGTGCAGCCGCAGTTCCACGGCTGGGGATCAAAGGATATGAATGGTGGTCTGAGGCTCTTCATGGAGTTTCAAATGTGGGCCCTGGCACTAAGTTTGGTGGGGACTTCCCCGGGGCCACCAGCTTCCCTCAAGTCATCACAACCGCTTCTTCTTTCAATGCAACCTTGTGGGAAGCCATCGGACGGGTAAGAATTCTTTTCTTTTTTTCTTTCTTTCTTTTTTTTTTTTTTGGGAGAAAAATGCCAAGTGAACTAAAAACCAATAAACAGTTTATCCGCAGGTTAATCCATTAATGTGTTACAAATTAAATGCTTAAATTCGAATGGGATTAATTAGACACAGTATTTGTTATCATTGTTTCCATTCTTTTCTTTTTTTCCCCCAAAAATTCAATTAGCAGTATCCTTTTTTTTTCCCCCGGATAAAAACATAATCTCACTTAGATTCTTACAATTTTGGATTTAAGACGTTATGATTATCCATACAAATTCTATAAGAACTTACCTTTTTGTTATCTTCCCTTTGTTATGATACGTAAAGATCAAGTTTCCTTTTTGTTTAAAGAGCTTGGATGAAATAGTAGATTGAAATTAAGCAGACAATTAGAGGATGGCTTTTTGTCGTTTTAACCATCTAGCTCACACTTCTTCTGGTTTGTCATATTTATTTTAGTTATGATTCGCTTGGTCGGTCATGCATTTGATAAAGCGATGACGAATCCTACTCGATCAAACCAATTACAATTATAATAATAATGCAACTTGCATGTGTGGGCCACCCAATACAATAATAAAATAATGATTTATTAATTATGCCAAGATAATTGCGGCGATCAGATTCATTATATATATTATTTAGACTCAAAAACATTATTGGTTCTCATTAACTGAAATTTTGACTATTTCCGGCCAAAAGTATTTGTTGCCGGCTTTAAACACTCTTTATCCGTAAGAATAATAAAAATGAGACCGTGAGTAGACTACTTAGCTATGCTTTAGCAATACAGTCACAAGCTTTTACTTTACTTGACAAAGAAGTTGAGATTAAAAGCGGAGAGACTCATTAGAAGCTAATTACATCGCTGTCACGTAAATCCTTCTCTCTCTCTCTCTTTTTTCTAACCCTTTAGGAATTATACATTTATAAAGCAGATGTGATTTGTTTGAAATATGAACTTGTTCATGAACCATCGCTGCATCATGTCACTAGCAAGTCGTACAGTCGGGATGCAAGTTTCTCATTTTAGCAGGCGGGCCATGAATTTTCTAAAGTAGTGCTGATATGGCGCAGGTCGTGTCAGATGAGGCAAGAGCAATGTACAACGGAGGCGTGGCTGGACTTACGTATTGGAGCCCAAATGTCAACATATTTAGAGACCCGCGATGGGGCCGTGGACAGGAGACCCCCGGTGAGGACCCTGTGTTAGCCGGTAAATACGCTGCTAGCTACGTCAGGGGGCTTCAGGGCGGAGACGGCGACCGGTTGAAGGTAGCTGCTTCTTGCAAGCACTTCACGGCTTACGACCTCGATAACTGGAACGGCGTCGATCGCTTCCATTTTAACGCCAAGGTTAGTAACTCAACGAAAACGATGGCTCGCTGTCACACGCGAGTATTATAATATTAGTAATGATAAATTTTATTCTCGAGTTTTTTGTTCTAAATTTTATTTTAAATAGTATATTATGCATTACGTAGTTTATAGTTTTTTTAGTAGAAAACTCTTCGGTCATTCCATCGATAATGAACCGCATATCTAATATAAGTATTAGATGACATTGAAAAACTAAAGCTCTTAACAATACCGAAAATTTTAAGATAGGAGTACAATTTAACTAAGACATCACTATTTAATTTTTGTTTTCATTTCCTAAAAACAAGTTTAGAAACTGTTCGATACAACGTTCTGATAAAATAAATTACGAAACAAAAGATGTGGAATTCACCTTTTACTGATAAAGTCGAAGAACGACTTTTTATCGTTTTGTTGAATTCCGAGAAAGCCAGCCATCATTAATTTTTTCTACCCCTTCGGATGCCGATTGATGTCACTCCTTTTTCTTTTTCTTATCAATTAGTTTCTATTTATTTACTGGAACAAACCCAAAACTCTCAAAATATTTGTCAGCAAGAGTCGGTGAGATTGGAAGAAGGGGTTTAACACTGTATCCGACGGATAGCTTGGAAGCAAATTAAACACCATGTTAAACCGCTCTGTCTCGGTTTAGCGTCCATAGTAATTAAAATGGATTTTGTATCAGATTGACAAAATCCAAACATCTAATTCTGCAATGGGTTTTGTGATTACTTTAAATTTTAAGTTAAATTCGATAAAACTGAGTTTTTGACAGGATCAAGGGATTTGAAGGACGGCAGTGGAGTGTTGTCCTTTTTTTGACGTGCAAAAAAGATTTTGAG
The DNA here is from genome assembly GCA_030449875.1 of Aegle marmelos. Taxonomy (NCBI): domain Eukaryota; kingdom Viridiplantae; phylum Streptophyta; class Magnoliopsida; order Sapindales; family Rutaceae; genus Aegle; species Aegle marmelos. The sequence continues at coordinate 4,633,670 of JASUUL010000115.1, forward strand.
TGGAATGACATTTTCTTTGATTTTTAATCGGATAGAAAAAATGTTTTAAAGACTTATAAAAAATTTTTGTCATATTTTGACTATACGAATGAAACAGTATTTATGAAAAAGGAATAAGATAATACTTTCAAATGAGATTTTTTCTATAAACTCTATAGTGCTTTTTCATTTGAACATCTTTTTTAGTACATAGATTTATAGTTTCATCTACCAGATGCTCTATAATATACTTCATCGACTGAATTATTTGTTTTTTTTATAAGTGTTTACTATTGATACCGGAAAATAAAATAATCCTATATAATTCATTGAAGATAGATATAAATTACTCGTTTAGTTTTAAGAAACAAAATAATTCAATCGAATGGGACAGAAAGAGTATTGCAGTTTTTGTAGATTAAAAAACAAATTTCAAAAACTTATAACAAACACATGCTTATATTTATAGTACTAATTTCGAAAACTCATACCAAAGGCATACTCATATTAAGAATACTGGTTTAAAAAATATATCATTTTCATTTTTATTTTAACTCTATGAAAACATCAATCAGAAAATAATACTGAACATGCCCAAATTTCTTCCCAAATAAATGTACCTTCTAGATAATACATACAAAGTCTTTTAAATTATCATAATTTTAGGTCTAGTCCTTTTCTATCTAAAATAATTTCTCCTTTTGGTTGGTCAACCCTTTTATCTTGTTCTTGGTGTGTGCGTGTGTGTATATATTCTTCTTTCTACCGTTGCTTCATTTAAGAATAAAATAAATAAAGGAATACAACCATAACAAAAATTTGGTTTTTCAGTGAATTTATAAATTCTTATTTAATGATTTTACTTCTTTAAAAAAAATCAGAATGTATTAAATGAGAAAAAATTTTATCGTGATTTGGTTTTAGTTTTGTTTTTTTATAATCGCTCTTCATTTTTTTTTTCTTTCACAACTACCCTCCCGAATCGAATTAATTAAAGAAAAAGAACTAAATGCGATTACGGATGACGTGTCTTGGCACGTGGTGACTTTTTCTCACATGGGCTTTCACGCTCGTGCACAGGTAAGCAAGCAGGACATTGAGGACACATTTGATGTGCCGTTTAGAACGTGCGTCATGGAAGGAAAAGTGGCCAGTGTTATGTGCTCGTACAATCAAGTCAACGGCATCCCCACGTGCGCTGATCCCAACATTCTAAAGAGGACCATACGAGGCGAATGGCGCCTTAACGGGTCAGATTACATAAAACTTGTTTCATGTTCATATAATTTTAATCACCTGTTCTTGATCTCTTATCCCTTTGTGGACCACAGTTATATTGTTTCAGATTGCGACTCAGTTGGAGTTTATTATGACACTCAACACTTTACTTCGACGCCCGAAGAAGCAGCTGCCGATGCCATCAAAGCAGGTTAGTGATAAATTAACTGAAGGCTTTCTTAAAGAATTTACGAAAGGTGGAGCTATTATCACCCCTCTATATTCCCACTGAAACCCCACTGTTTATAATTTCAATAATAATAACCTTGCAAAATTCCATTGAAGCTGTGGAGAACAAACAAAATTCCAGCCACCACCACGAAAATTGAAGGCTGAAATAGAAAGATATTCTGATTCACAAGTCTAATGAATATTGAAACGAAGGGTTAGTCATGGAATAAATTTTTTTTTTTTAAAAAAAAAGAGTGTAGTTAGAAATCATGCAGTATTTGTATAATTTTAAGGGGGTACGTTCAGCGGAGGGGTTTTATAATGATTTTAAAAAGGTGACTAACGTCTCCACTCACGTACCAAAACAACATGAAGTGACAGAATTGGCGGGATATGCAGGTTTGGATTTGGACTGTGGGCCATTTCTAGGGTTGCATACAGAGAGTGCAGTGCAAAGAGGGTTGCTTAGTGAGATCGACATTAACAACGCATTGGCGAACACGCTAACCGTCCAAATGAGGCTGGGCATGTTTGACGGAGAGCCATCTTCACAGCCGTATGGGCATCTGGGGCCGAAAGATGTATGCACCCCAGCTCACCAAGAGCTTGCCCTTGAAGCTGCCAGACAAGGCATTGTTCTTCTAAAAAACCAGGGCCCTTCGCTGCCTCTGTCCCACATTCGTCACCGTACAGTCGCTGTAATTGGACCAAATTCTGATGTCACTGTTACCATGATTGGCAACTACGCTGGTAAGACATAATGGGTCTTCTAATGATTCCCAAGCACTCTTAGACTAAATATGTACTTAATATACAAAGGTCTGATAAGGAAATTTTCCTTGTTGGGCTTGTACAGGTATTGCATGTGGATACACGACTCCTCTTCAAGGGATTGGAAGATATGCAAGAACAATTCACCAGCAAGGTTGTAAGGATGTAGCTTGTGTTGATGACCAATTATTCGGCGCAGCAATTGATGCGAGCCGTCAAGCAGATGCAACGGTTCTTGTTATGGGGCTAGACCAGTCCATTGAAGCAGAAGCGAGAGACAGGGCTGGGCTGCTTTTGCCTGGTCGCCAACAAGAACTAGTGTCCAAGGTTTCCGTGGCATCTAAAGGCCCAACCATATTGGTTTTAATGTCTGGTGGCCCTATTGATGTCACCTTTGCTAAGAATGACCCACGAATTGCCGCTATTATATGGGCTGGGTACCCGGGCCAAGCCGGCGGAGCGGCAATTGCTGATATCTTGTTTGGAGCTTCTAATCCAGGTTTGATTGTGCGATGACCTCTTTGGATCATTATTTATACCTGCTTGGTTTCCTGGTTATACAACGTTAACTGTTACATCTCAACTTTTTAACTAAATTCAGGTGGCAAGCTCCCTATGACATGGTACCCGCAGGAGTATATTACAAATCTGCCAATGACAGAAATGGCAATGCGGTCTAGCCGATCAAAACTTTACCCTGGAAGAACCTACAGATTTTACAAAGGTCCAGTGGTGTACCCATTTGGTCACGGAATGAGTTACACAAATTTTGTGCACACTGTGGCCAGCGCACCTACTGTGGTTGCAGTTCCCCTCGACGGCCGCCATGGCTCCGTAAATACAACTGTTTCAGGAAAGGCAATCAAAGTCACGCATGCAAAATGCAACAGGCTCACATTGGGTGTTCAGGTTGATGTGAAAAACGTCGGTTCCAAGGACGGTGCTCACACATTGCTAGTTTTCTCCACACCACCGGCCGGACATTGGGCTCCGCATAAGCAATTGGTGGCCTTTGAGAAAGTGCACGTCCCTGCTGGGGCTCAGCAGCGAGTTGGAATAAATATTCATGTGTGCAAGTACTTGAGTGTTGTGGATCGTTCTGGAACTCGAAGAATTCCATTGGGTGAACACAACATTCATATTGGTGGTACTAAGCATTCTGTATCACTCCAAGCAGCTACTTTAGGAGTGATTAGGTCTTGATTACTAATAGGATTGATTGGTCTCAAGTTGAGGGCGTTGAAAAAGAATATTTCTCATTGTTATTCTTTTTAAGAATTTATACTTTTTTTTCCAGTCAAAAAATTGTTGTAATTAGTCCACAGACAAGGACTTCGGATGGAAATGTTCAAGAAACTTGGATAATTCCATCATACATGATTGAATTAATGTAGTAATAAGCTACGAGAATGATTGTTTGTTTGTTATTAATATCCAAAATTGTGTCATTTAGAAGATTATTTTAGAGGTTTGCGATCAATAAAATAACATATTAGCTCCAGACCCTGTGTGTGTGTGTGGGTGTGAGTGGGCGCGCGTGTGTAAATATGTATGTCAAACGCGCGACGAGCATAAAAGAGCAATGTGTCTTGTATGAATAAGGTTCCGAGTAGTCCATAGCTAATTGGGCCACCGTGGCGTGAGTGGGTTGGGTCCCTGATTGATCTGGTGTGTTCGACATAATTACGGATGTTGCCACACAGTTCTATTTTTGTTCAATAGCCAATGATTGATAACTGTGGCCAGAAGGAAGGGTTGCACCATTAGGACCCAATCATTTCTACAACGGAAGCAGGGAACGAGTGAATCAACCAAAACAAAACTTTATTTTCACCATTACTAATGCCTACTGTTGTTGGTTATGCTTGTTCTTTCAATCGTTCTGCTTCTGCATGATAGCTGTCTTGTATTTTCTGTAGGACATAACAACCTTTTCGGGCAAGGTCTAATAAGCATTCCGCAAATGTTAGGGCTGAGGGCCCAGTGAGCAGCATATCCTAGCTAGCTAGTTCGAAAATTATTGATGAGATCTTATCCCATTCCTACAATAATGCATCAATGCTGTCAAGCAATTCAAATTCTATCGTTCATCGTAGCAAAACACAGACACATGCAAATTTACGCCTCATCCTATGTCATCTCATCGCACATAAGCTGGAAATCAGCAACGAAACTGCATAGATTTTGGATGCACGCAAGAAATACAAAAAGGCAGAATGATTTACTCGTCCAAAATTTTGAAAACATACATGCCCAACAAGGAAAGATTCTAGTACGTACCGCAACTTGGGTAATCCTAGGCTTACTTCCAAGTTCCATGTGCATCATTTTTCTCAGAAGATAATCACCTGCGCCTATGCTCCCATGCCGTAGTGATTACTGAGTTTAGCATGTGCAATTGTGTAAATTGTAATGCAAAGACAAAAATATTTGATCATTGCGATGTGGCACAAGTTTTTAACATTTATAATCAAACAACTGATGGCCTCGGGGGAAAAAAACAAGACCAACATCAGCTCGACAGTTTCCCAAGGACCAATATCCAATGCTAATTCGTAGCATCATCATTTCTAAACTGTCACTAATATCTGTATTCACTTTTTTTTTTTCTGGTTACTAACTTTTTGGGCCTCTTTTCAGATTGAACTATGAATATTTTAGACGCTGCTGAGTGCTGTGTATGCTTATGTATGAATTAAGATGGATAAAAGGAATGCACAGGGTAGCGCAAAGTATGTGAATTTCTTTCTTCTTTTTTCCCCAAAAAAAGAATTTTTTTTTAAAAATCTCGATAGTAAAAATTAATGAGGAAGCCGCATACGAAGAGTGAACAAGTGGGGGTGGGCTGGAGAAGAGTCTGATGAGCCCGAGTCCTCAGGAACCCATGACTCAGCAAAGTTCCGTATGCACTTTTCCGCATGTGGTTCCAATAATTGGCAGCACCTTTTTATCTTCTCTTTTTCATCTTTGGATCAGTTCTTGCTTGAACCAGTTTCTTATCTGAGATGCCATTTAGCTAACTTGCGAAAATGGTCAGTGTCGCAAAATCAACCAAATGATTTAGAAGGTCCAAATTCTAAGAACAAAAAATTAATCTTAATCTCTGAACCGTAGTATAAACTGGGGGCATTATTAACGGCTTTTCAGCAAAAATGTAGCGGACCACCCCAATTTGGCTGGCCCTCTTGGCCATCTCAATAAGCTCATAGCACATATAAGCTATCACTTTTTGATATTCTAAAGCTTGCCCGTCCTTGCACTTGCACATGGCTTACTACCCCACGTGAAATTTCATCCGCCGACACGTGCGCGCCTCAGAGTTTTGCAGCTGTCTATCAATACCTTTTACAATAGAAATTAGAAAGAACAGACTAAAGAGAGCATATGTGGTGAAAGTCTCATTGGATGAAATGAAATGAAATGAGATGTATCGAATAAATATGAATGGCTTAAACTTCAAGCCTGGTACATTTAATATTAACAATAAGCCGTTGTTATACTTCTGCCGTCAAAAAGAGTGCTTTTATAATTGTGCAATTAATTATATAGAATACACAATTACAGAACCTTATCTAAAGTGTTTGTTTTGCACAGGAGAATCTTTAGGAGATCGCGTCACAATTGCCACCTCTGATGCAAACATGTCTAGAGAATGAGAGAGTTTCCCCATTAACAAAGTTTTACAAATCTCTAATATCATTGTTATTGTTATTGTTATTATTATTATTAATCTATACGTTACTAAGATTGGCACTAAATGGATCCCACGATGTTGATTCCCCGGCCCCTTAAATAGGGATCTTGATCTTTTTGTAAGCGTTCGACACCCTGGCAATTTGGTGGGTACCTTATGCTATTCTTTTAACAATGGCTGCCATTACTTGATCACCCCCGATTTATGGTTGATATAATTATGAATTACGTGCAAATTATTGACAAATTGCCTGGTATAAATCATGGTCCCAACTAAACACAATGATCAATCAGTTGCTTGGTTTCATAACTAACACAAAGAATTAGTAGATTACCAAATGAACCATTCGATCTAGTCTTAATAGAGGTACCGAAAGCTTATTTTTCACTTTTTGAGAATAGGCCCCGTATATTACACAGCACGTATTATTCAAATTAATTAGCATGCATGAAATTTGACATGTTTAACTCTTTGCGCGACATGTTTAACTCTTTGCTTGCGCAACACATGTACTAATTGGGAAAATCAAAACTACTCTCATTAAAGGGAAGGAATAAATTGAAATTCCCTTTTCTGCGCCCTTCAATCTTGTTTAGTAAAAATCCAGCGAAGCTTTAAACCTAAGCCTCATATAACAAAGTGGGCGAGCACCAAGTTAGCCTTTGTTCACTTTATTTGAAAGTCAACTGCCCAAAAACTATGAAGACTTCAGTAATTTATTTTGAAATATAAAATAGTTGCTAGCTGTTGGGAATGTTGCATCAATGTGCCATCTGCCTTTTTCGCCGATAAATAATTATCAATTATAAGGAATGACAACCAAGGGACGCCGGCGGCTTAGCTACATGTAAATCCAGGAGAATGTAGAGAAAGACAGCTCCCATTTTTATTTTTATTTTTATTTTTATTTTTATTTTTATTTTTATTATGGTGATGTTGCATTATATATGCACATTAATGTAAAGGTCCGGTGAAAGTCTAGCAAACATAATTAAAAAATCTGCCCTAAAAACAGCTATGTTTCTTCTCATTTATTGAATTTAGATTCTATACTTATTACTTTCTTTCTGAGCACAATATGATGTTATGACTAATAATTATTAGTTAAGTTTTCACGATACCAGCGCTGGAAAAAAAGGCAACTGCCATTTGCAAATGGAGATGTAATTTGATGAAGAAGACTGGTGCTCAAAAGTTTCATTTTTGGGTGGTCAATTTCATTTCCATTTAGTAAGGAAGATGAGACATAGCATGTGGCTTCCGCTAAACGTGATATGTTTGCTCTCTTACTGCTTTCCACATTTATGTCCTCCACAATTCAATTCAAGAATTACTTACAGGACAACAATTTCTTCTATCAATTAATTATTGGCCCATGCAATGCCAAAATAATATAGACTACTTCGCCAGACACCTAACCCTAAAATGTATATGAATTTACTCCCTTCATCCTCCTTCGCCCCCTTGTATCAATTTTTGTCAGCAGCGAAAAGAAAAAAAGGGAATAAATTTTTGTCACACAGTAGAAATGGACCATGGCTGACGAAGGGCATGCCAGTACAAGATTCAATCAGGATAAACAAGCAAGAGGATGAAGCTCATGGTGTAGCAATTGGCAATGTATAGCTTTATCAATTGATGAACTCCAACAACAAATGGGACCATATAAATCAACTTTCCACAACATTAGCTGGGCATGAGTTGCATCTATGTTTATGAAATAAACCAGCCATTGCATTGTCTCTGGGTCCAATGGTCCCGAGCCTATTGGAACCACTGTAGCACAAGTTTTTTTTTTTGTTTTGGTCGTCTCTATCACTCATCGCTTCTCAGAGTTCTATTATAAAATTTTAGTTCTTGGACTGTGGGTTAACTCAAAATTCGGGGCTGGTTAACTCAACCCGGATTGGCTGCTTCGGATTCTTCCAGGCCATAGCTAGAGCGGTGAAAACGACGTTGTTTTGTGATGGTGACTAGGTGAGAGCTTCAAAATAATCGTGTTGTCAGGAAAATTTAGGTTGAATACAGTGGAATTGCTCATCACACTGAACCCATACGTATGGCACAATAATGCATTTTGTGGTCCTGCTTCCTATTAACTATGAAAATGAAGCTTTTTTCCTTTCCCCCCCCCCCCTCCTTCCTCTTCCCTTCCACAACGTAACCCGCCGGGGCGAAAATTAGGCATTGTTTGAAGAATTTGAGTCTATTCCTACATTTATTCTCTCTCTTTCTCTCTCTCTTTTCAAAAGAATTATATGTACGGAGATGATTAATTTTGAAAAGTGATTATTAAAGATTTTAGTAGGAAGGGCTTGCTGTTAAGAAATGAACGACTAATTGATTCATCGTTATTCAAATAATTAGTTAAAAGGAATCTAAATAATTATATAAGAAGACAGAATCTAGGTAAATTACGTACTTTTAATTATTTCTATTAAAAAAGGTACGTCAGTTATCTCGAGCTAATTACAAATAATTATTTATTTAGCGTAAGGCTCAGTTCTCATCGGGTTCTACTTCTGTCGACTAAATTTCGTTTGATCGCGGGTCGTGTGATGGGATAGTGGTAGCAAACGACCAAAAACAAACAATAGATGGATAAAATCTGGGTCTCGAAGCAAAGGCATCGTCCCAATACTATGGCAGCTGATCTGGACACGATAGCCGTCCCAGTAACGTGGGAGGCAGAGCCCAGAGATGACACGTGGAAACATTGCCGACGTGGACAAGGGAGTTGAGTTTGTGTGGTGCTGTGGGTGGAGTGGTGGGGTTTAGCAGCGGGGGTGGGGGCAAATGAAAGGCCGTTAGGGGTGAGCCTTTAAGATAGACCCGTCTGGCTGTCTATCCATACTCATGTGCGTTCATTAATCAATGTGGGTAAAATATAAAAATCAAAGCAAAAATCCCCCCCAAAAAGAAAAAAGCGCCGTGATTCTTGTGCCTTACGAGAGATCAGTCACTTTCTTCCCCCCAATAAATAATAAATAAATAAGCTTCTTTAATCTTCCTAGTTACGACATTACCCTTCAAATTTGAGATTAAGATTTTTAACCAATTCTCTGTATTTATCATCACAATTTACAATTGGAGGACCACATTCTGAACGATTAAATGTGGCAAATATTATAAATTGATGAATGGAGTAATGTCAGCCTGTTTAGTGTGGTCACGGAGGCACACAAGCTTTACTTGTTTGATCCTTTCCAAGCTTAAATGTCATTCAATGAGAGAGTAAACTCAAAACCACTTAACAGTTTTTAGATAAGGAGGGGCAAATTGATAAAATGAAATAAATAACAGGATAGTTTTCTTCACTATCCTTACTTACTTTTGGTGCAATTTGCTGGCGTCTTATCTTTTCTCCGGTAGTTGAACCCGAGGACCCGTGATGAGTCACCGTCTCCCACCGGTCACAATCATGTAATCACCGGCTACACCCGGTTAATAAAACTACGCCTCATTTATCTTAAAATTTTCACCCTTTCTCTATGGGAACCAAAAAAAAAAAAATTCGAGCTCACAGGTAGTCATGTAGCCCTATAGGCCACATAGCATGGGGAGAGAGAGAGAGAGAGAGAGAGAGAGAGAGAGAGAATCAAAATGGTGAAGTGCCAGCTATGCAGTTGAATGATCAAAGCTTTGTCTGAGGTCAAAGGTGGCACTTTCTTTTTTTCTTTTTTCTTTTTTTTCATTTTCTTCCTTTCTTTTATGGCTTTGTTTTCTCCACAGCCTTCCCCTTATTTACTCTTCAAATCTAAACAGATTTTAAATCATTCAATCCTCCCTCTGCCTCTCGGCTCTCTCTCCACTTTGCTTATTTTTTCCTTCTCTCCCATCTATATATATCTCCTCTCTTTTATTATTGTATATAAAAAATATATACATTTTTATATATAATATATATATGTATGTATGTATGTACATATATATGATTTGAGAGAGGAAAAGAGTAGGAGAGTTTCAACAACACAACCAACCATGGCTACCTCTCCTTCCTTGACTTGCACTGAGAAGAAACACTGGTGGCTCAGCAACCGAAAGGTAACGCATTTTGGCCTAGCAATATATTTTTTTATTTTTTAAATAGAAGAAAATAAAAATTTATGCGCTCTTGTTGTATTGATCGATACAGATTGTAGATAAATACATTAAAGATGCAAGGACTCTCATTGCGACACAAGAGCACAGCGAGATCGCTTCGGCTCTCAGTCTTCTTGACGCAGCTCTCGCGCTCTCGCCTCGCCTTGAACTCGCTCTTGAACTCAAAGCGAGATCTCTGCTTTATCTAAGACGATTCAAAGACGTCGCTGATATGCTTCAAGATTATATTCCTAGCCTTAAAATGGCTAACGACGACTCCGGTTCGGTTTCCTCTGATAGCTCCTCTCAACAACTTTCGAGAGAACGAGTCAAACTTTTGCATTCTGGTGGTGACTCGTCTGATGACTCGCCGGGTCGTGATCGGTCTTTCAAGTGTTTCTCGGTCTCGGACTTGAAGAAGAAAGTCATGGCCGGACTCTGTAAGAATTGCGAGAAAGAAGGACAGTGGAGGTAATTTTATTTTCCAAATTAAAAATTAATTTTTTATGCATTTCCTTTTTCTTCTTAATTGGGTTCTTAATTTCTTAATCCCTGCTAATGTTTTTTTCGGGGTTCAAATTTTAATGACGCCATTTATTCTATTCAGATATGGATTTCAACTTTTGACCCTAAACTGTGATCACCAACTACATTTTCTTAAATAATTTGTTGGTGTGATCAATTTTCAATACAAAGTGATGTGATTTGACAACCGATTTAGGTTTAGCAAGTTTATCATGAATAATATAATAATAATATCAAAACTTCAGATTTTATTTAATTTTTATCAAAGAAAATATATTTAAACGCGCATATATATATATATATATATATGTATATATATATATATACACCAACACACACACGGAGTGCATAGCCCAAAAAAAAAAAATGTTGCGTCATGTAATATAATTTTATTGGAGTACGAGAACCCTTGATAAAAAATTTAAACGCGTATATGTATGTATGACTCATAGGTAGGTTGGTAATTTCAGTTTTAATTCTGAGTTAGGCAGTTTTTTTTTTCCTTTCCGAAGTACTGAGTCAGGTGGTTAAATCAAACAAAACCAAACTCGTCTGACTCACTCGGTTCACGACACTTGTATTGTAGGTACTTGGTCTTAGGCCAAGCATGTTGCCACCTAGGCTTAATGGAGGACGCTATGGTCCTTCTCCAGACTGGAAAACGCCTGGCCACCGCCGCATTCCGGCGCGAGAGCATATCGTTATCTGACGACAGCTTTCCCTTTTCCAAGTTCTCAGTGTCAAACAATCAGCAGACACCACCCGCCACTCCTCCGCACACAATAACAGAGTCAGAGAGTGTATCGCAGTTGCTTTCCCACATAAAGCTCCTCCTACGACGTCGGACCGCAGCCATCGCCGCACTGGACGCCGGTCTCTACTCAGAGGCCATCCGTCACTTTTCTAAAATCGTCGACGGTCGCCGAGGAGCCCCACAGGGGTTCTTGGCTGAATGTTACATGCATAGAGCTTTTGCTTACAGATCCTCGGGAAGGATAGCAGAATCGATCGCTGATTGTAACAAGACGTTGGCCCTTGAACCCAGCTGCATCCAGGCGCTTGACACAAGGGCCTCGCTTCTTGAAACGATCCGTTGCTTGCCAGATTGTTTACACGACTTGGAACACTTGAAACTTCTGTACAACGCAATCTTGCGTGATAGAAAGTTACCGGGACCTGCTTGGAAGAGACACAACGTAAGGTATAGAGAGATACCCGGGAAATTGTGTGCGTTAACGACCAAGATTCAAGAATTGAAGCAGAGGGTTGCTTCTGGGGAGACTGGAAATGTCGATTACTATGCTTTGATTGGATTGAGACGCGGGTGTTCACGATCTGAATTGGAGAGGGCACACTTGTTGTTGTCTTTAAGACACAAGCCGGATAAAGCTACTGGTTTTATTGACCGGTGTGAGTTCGCCGAGGAACGTGATCTTGATTCGGTTAGGGATAGGGCTAAAATGTCTGCTTTGTTGCTGTATAGATTGTTGCAAAAGGGTTATTCCAGTGTCATGAGTAATATTATGGATGAGGAAGCAGCTGAGAAGAGGAGAAAGACGGCTACTGCTGCTGCTTTGCAAGCAGCCATTCAAGTGCAGCAACAAACACAGAATTCATTATTGGAACCGGAGCCGAAGTTGGAAACTACTGCCACAGCCCCATCACTGGAAACTACTGGTGCTAAAATGACTAATTCAAATGATCTAAACAAGGGGCCGTCTTCTTCAAATGCAAATGTTTATCAAGGTATTTTTTGCAGAGACATTGCCGCGGTTGGGAATTTGCTTTCACAAGCTGGGTTCAATCGTCCACTAGCGGTGAAGTATGAAGCATTGAGCTGCTGAAATTTTTTGCTGGGAAATTTCGGAGTGAAAGTTCTTGAGATGACACCGGCATCAGAATCTCTCGTTCATTTTCTCTGTTTGTACAAAAAGATAAACTTAAAAGATTGCCGGGAAATTTTGTTTCTTCATTGTCTACATGTATAGAATTTTCCGTATCGAATTTTCTACTTTCTAATTCGTTCTTTCATTTTCGCATTTTAGAGCGCAAAATTGGTGTCGTTTTCATTAAATTTCGTTTTCAGCTGATATTAATAGTTGGTTGGTTTTATATCTGCTTATTGCTTAATTACTGTTGCTGCACAGGTGCAGAGAAGCTGGCTTTGGCTTCTCTCTCATGTCTGATCCGTTGGCATTTAAGTTTTTCAAGTGGGTCGTTCTATCCAATGACTGACACTTCTGACATTCCACTAGATTTCATTTATTTGCTACTTCCACTTAATCTTTTGCTTCATCCAAGCTCAAGGGCACTGTGATGGGTTTATGAGCAGTGAGCACCTCCGCTCAGGCCGAGACCTGATGCCCGAGCAGTGAGCCCTCTCTCCGTGTTGTGGCTGTGACCTGTGAGTGAATGTTCCTCCCACGTACGTGGCCACATCTTACTCGGTTAAAACTGTAAAAAAGTCATTGTCCGAGTCACTCACTGCCCACCAGAGATAAGAAGTTCTGTTTGAGGTCTGCCTAACGCAACAAAACAGATGGTCTAATTAAACACTCAATACAAGAAAAGCAGGAGCAATTTGGAAAGGTTGTGTCAAATCAAGCAACAGTTCGCCTGCCGTCGTCATCATCGCATTTTCAGCGGCGGCATTAAGTACTGTTCTTTTGATTTTATTTTATTTTATTCTCGAGGCGAGGGTAATCTCTCTCTTGCAACGCAATCCACTCTCAATGAATAAATGCTGTTGCGTTAACAGGAGCAAAGGGGGTGTACTGTTGGGTGATAATAATGATCCTTAATGAATGGTTGTTGGATGGCAATAAGGTTATTCAATACATCGGAACCAATAGCTTCTATCGCCACGCGAGCCAAAAAGGCTGAGACCTTTGCCCCCGTGAAAATTGAAAAGGTTGCGCCAGCGTCTTTTTGTTATTGAAACCATTAATTCTTATCCCTTTTGCTTGAGCTCATTGCTTGAAATGGTGAAAGGGTTGCTGCAAAACTTGATTTTGGTAGCTATTACTACCCAAAAAAGCTCGGAAAATTTAATGTTGTTAATGAAAAAATTTATAGCTTTGTCTATGCGGCTTGAGATTTTATCTAAGTTTTTCTCACGATCATTTCAGTATTCAACTAATTGTCGCAGCAGACTATTTGAGACCATTAGTCCGTAGCCCACACAACTGTCGTGTGAAGATTTTCTTATATTATTTCCCAATGAAGCAGTCCCCTGCTTTTAGTTTTCATGCAATCATAATATCTCCGTGTTACCACCAATTTGCATGATTTCATCCGAAATGAAATTTAAATTGACGCGGGTTCAAAATTCTTGATTCAATGAACTGAAATCATTTTGTGTACTTTTTATAAACCTTTTTCTAACCAACCCATGAAAAACCTTTTTCTTTCCTTGCAAGAAATTTGAGCCTTTTAATGCTTGCAAATCGACATTGCCCTTGTACGCTACTCAGTATTCTTTTCCCTTCTTTTTCCCCCCCCCCCCCCCCCCATCCATTCGTTAGCTTTAAGAATATACTAAAACTTCAACATTATTATTATAAGTTAAAATCGATCTCCATGATAGAGGGTGGTCAATAAATTAACACTGAATTAATTCTTTAATCTAGAATATGCATATGAATATATTTTTTTGGTTTCCTTGAGAGAGGATGCTAAAAATGAAAATCTAACATGCTTGTTTCATAATGACAACCCATTTCCATGCTAGCTTCCACTGAGCTTGTCTCATTGTCAAATTTCATCAGAGTTATTATCATTTGTTTCATGGAATGCATAAGATTACCGTTGAAATTTTGAGCAATATATTTTTATTCCATTATTAAAACGACATGGCAGTCGCTGGATCTGTGATATAATTAGCTCCGCGTGGGCATACATGAACCACCAACTCATTATTATAATAATTTAACAAAGAAACGAATGGCTTAGCTGAAAACTAGAACTGTGAAAGTTGCATTTGCACATCTTGATCTCTCTTTTCTTTAAACAATAAAAATTCCCCCAGTATGAATGAGAGCCAGTTACATGTCTCTTTGTAATTCTCAATAGCTCATTGCCTCTCTGACATGAACATTATTCAATTTTTTTTAATAATATATGTTTATATTTTATTAACTTCTGGCGAAAGAAAAGGGGATTTACACGATTTCTAACGAGGGAGCCAATTATTTATTTTTATTTTTAATTGTTATTTATTTTTTACAAAAAAAAACATAGTCAGAGAGATTGTGAGCATCCAGGAACACATTTTTTTATCCTCTTAATTATATGCAACTTGCCAAGACTTTTAACGCTTTACAAAATTTTAATCTTCGGTAGGAAATGACACAAGTACCCTCAATCTAATAATGGAAGGTAGGGGCGAGAAGGGCAATTCGGGAATGGTCGGTGAGAGTGGGATTAAATTTGCGAAAAAAATGAAGATAGGGGTGAGAAAGGAACACGTGATGTTTGAATGTTGGGAACATTGGAAAGAGGAGAAGTCGTGGCCAGATATGATGATGTCAGTGGCACCATGTGATGGAATCATGTGGCTAATAGTCCTGTTTATTCATTTGAGCGTTTTTGGTTATGGTCTTATGCGTCTCAATATGAAAGGCTTATTGGCTCAAAATAGCTTATTGTCAAAATTGGGGGTCATGATGATGGTGGTTCAAGAATCTGACAAAACCCCTTTTCACATCAACTGTTGGTTTTATTCTTTCTTCGAGTTGAGAATAAAAAGGGGGAGGCCCAAACATTTGTTTTTTTTGTTTTGGACCAGTGGATGAGATTCAATTCTTGTTGACTTAATTGGCATTTTATCGAGATCTGACCCTACGTTTGACAATTTATCAATTCTAACCGAAATTTGAATCATTCGCTTAATGTTACGGGTAACGCCAACTCAACTCGTCCCCAGATTCTCACCGTAGGAAATTCAACAGGATCGACTTCCCATTGGTCAAATCTCGATTCATTTGTCGCTGCGGGTTAAAAGAAGAAAACGTTATTGGCCCGCTTCATGCACAACAATAATAACACCTTGTTTCGTTTTTGTATACTAAATAACAAATGAGTAACATCTTAAATATTGCATGTCTCTCCCTCACTCGCAACTCAATTTAGTGAATTTAAATTTAATTTCCCCTGCTATTATTAAGATTGAAGAAGCAGGGTTGAAGCGTTATACCTGGCCCCGAAAAACAAATTGTTTCCGGCCGCACATGCTCAATCTTTTGCTATTCTGTGCTGCCCAAGCCCATAGTGTGTTTAAGTCCTGTGGACTAGGCCCTGGTGTGGGTCACCAATACATTGGGCCCCCAACAAAAAATAATATTACTATAAGAGTACCATGGGCCTTGAGACTTGCAGTCGAGTCTCGCAAGCACATTAAAAAAAAACTTGTTCCTATGTAACACTTGGTGCTATGCAAACATACAATCAAGTCTGGATCAAATAAAAAAGCAAACCGTTATAACAGCGAACCGAAATAAATTGAACTTTGAAAGAGAGTCAAGAGAGCTTACTGTTCCATTTTTCTAAACCAAAGGGCAATAAGACGTAGTCACAATTGCTTTATAAACAGAATAAATTTCCAACGCACTTTAAATACATCCAAGTTTGGCAGCCAACACGTTCTAAATTGCTCACTATTGAATAATAATAATTCCATCTCCATTCGATGCCATTTCACAAGAACATCATATTTCAGCTTAAGACTAATGCTGATTACATGTTTGGCCGTGACTAAAATGTACAAGATCAAACTGCGTAAAGAAGCTAAGGCCTAAGCAAGTTCAAATCAATTGCACTTTGATGAAGAGGTCCTTCTCTTAGATGGATTAATCCTGCTTCTAGTGCACTTTGGACAGAACCAGTCTTCCTCGGGAACACTTTCAAGGGGAGGATCACAACAGTCAATATGCATTCCAACCCCACAACCAACAGAACCGGTTTCGTCTCCACAGATCAGCATAACTTCACCTCTGTCACTGCACCGACACACTTGGCAATTTATGTTATCAGTATCATAATCATCGGGAGGAGTCAAGTCCACAACAATTTCTTCTGCCTTGCTAAGCATATTGGATAACGACTTCTGTGCCCAAGCATGAGTGTTATATTGCACATGTCTCTCAAGGGAATAACCAGGTTTGCAAACAAACTCCACCAAGTAATCAGCTACAACACATGGTATCTTGTGTTTTAAGAACTCTTGGACCCACACATCAACACGAGGCATACCAGGGCTAACAACAGCAAAGTCAATTCCAGAATTTAGAAAACGGGAGTAAGGTGGGGAAGTAGCTAATATGCTCCCATCTCCAGCTTTCACCACGCGCTTCAGTGTATCCTGGATGAACAAAAGATGCAGAACAGGTATCAGAACAGTAGAATCTAAATAGTAAAAACCACCAGAATGAAAGCCCACTATCCCATCCATTGTTAAAAAGTTTATCGAAAAATAATTTCATAATTAGAAACTTAGAATATATAACAGAGTTCATGTTACCAAACAGACATACCAGAGGTGGCGCAATGCAATCTCCATAAACAATAATGCGCATTCCATGAAAGGCACCATGACCTGTTCTCTCCCTTAAGAGCCGCCATTTCCTTGGAGCCTCTAAATTTATTGCACCATCTTCACTGAGGCCATTTTTGTGCCATTCGTAAGGTTCCTCCGGCATGAATTTTCCTGCCTGGCTACAAGAACTTAAATAATCAGTCTTGAGAATCCACCTGCATTCAAGACAGAATTGTAATAGCCATCAGCAAGAGCCTCAAAGAGCTAATATTTCTTTTCTATGACAAAAATGCTTCCACAGTTCAAATAGTGACCATGAAAGTTGTTAAATGATGTGTGGGGCCAGTGGAGAATGAAACTTAAGCAACTTTAAGAGCCAAGAAGTGGTTAAAACTGATGAAATTATGTCAAGAGGTACTTCACCTTCCAGATGCCGCAGCAGCAAAAAACTTCTCTGTTCTGCGAATTTCTGGGGTAATAAAGTGTGTAGCCTGGTACGACCACTGATGAGAATCTCTACATAGTCTTCCTTTCAAACGCCTTATAATCAGCTGAAATTCCTTTCTCTGTAGTCTATGTCCACTTAATATAAACCATTTAGGTTCATCTTTCAGTTTGTTCAGAGACTTGCCCAACAGTGTTGAATTAGAATTAACATTTCCAACAATTTTATTCTTCACTGATACTTTCATAGATTTAAGAATTGATTTTCCAACACCTGGACTTGAAGTTTGGCCTTCATCAGCAACCGGCCTGTTTT
Organism: Aegle marmelos; assembly: GCA_030449875.1. Classification (NCBI taxonomy): domain Eukaryota; kingdom Viridiplantae; phylum Streptophyta; class Magnoliopsida; order Sapindales; family Rutaceae; genus Aegle; species Aegle marmelos. Next base: position 4,651,463 of record JASUUL010000115.1, read on the forward strand.
CCTTCTCCACTTCAACAGAGCCCTTCATCTTACTTGCAGATGCAGTGCTGATGTGGGTTTTGCTTCCAGGAAGCAGCACATGTTTCTCTTTTTCTGTACATTCCTTATTTTTCTCTTCATTTAAGTTTTCTTCCCCAACTACATCGTTCTTAGATTCTATTGTCCCTTTGTCAGCGGAAAGAGTCTTTAAACTGGCCTTACCCAATGGCCTTTTCTTGGCTCTATTTATTATGCATTTCATACCATCCCTCTTGGAACTTGATTCATCCAAGTCAAACATCTCATTGGAAAGAGTCGTTCTTACCTGAGTATTTATCCCTTCCTTTGCAGTAATTTCATCATGTCTGCAAACTATGGAATTATGCGCTTCATGCCCAGCTCCAGGTATCCTTTTCAACCCTGTATCTTCTTTATGCATGAGTTCAACCTCCTCAGACTTCTCATCATTCAGTGCCTTCTCAGACACATTTCCAACTTTCTCATCAGCAGCTTTGGCTTCATCATCCCAGGATTCTACCATCTCCTTGTCAGCAGAAACCTTTCCGTTGGCCTTATCTGAAGGCCTTTTCTTTCTTTTACTTATTTTCTGTTTCATATCATCCATTTTGGGGGTTGATTCATCCAAGTCAAATCTCTTGCCTAAAACAGTCATTTCAATGTCAACATTCATCACTTCCTTGCCAGTTATTACATCATGTCCATAAACCATAGGATCACGTGCTTCGTGGCCAACTTCAGGTATTCTCTCCATCATTGTATCTTCTTTATGTATGGATTCAACCCCCTCGGACTTCTCATTGTTTAGTGTCTTCTCAAACTCAATTTCATTTTTCTCATCAGGAGCTTCAGTTTCATCATCCATGGTCTTGATCCTATCTACAGAATTGTCTCCACATTTTGCAACAAGTATTGTCTCCATCTCTTTTGCTACTTCATCACTTAAATTTGGACGGCCTGCCTCAAGCTCACTTGTACTAGAGAATTTCTCCTGGTTGGTTCTCTCTACCTCCCTACTCAAGCAAACAGCAGGTTTGTTTAAGGAGAAAATTTTGTTTGAGTAAATAGAACCCTTTCGATTGGTTGTATTTCCAGAACCCAAAGTCCTTTTAGCAATCATCTTCTTCCTAATGGGCTTTGCAATCAATTTGTCCTTTTCCACTTGAGGAGAGTCTATATTTACAGGTCTAGGTGATTTGTCCATAACCAAAAATCCGTTCTTGGGAGATGACCCCTCATGGTCATGATGCAGATTCTGTGCATCCCCGGCTTCACCATCCAAATGTACAGATCTCATACCAAAATCTTCATTATCATTCTTGCTTGCCACAGTGGACTCTTTTGATGCCCTGCATGTTTCAAGGGCATTTCTATCAGTGCCCTCACTATGCAAGGCTTCTGAGGTCACAGTTTTTAGTGAAGGCAGATCAGGTGTCAGTGGTTTCTTGTTAGGTGCAGTACTAAGAGTAGTAGTTTCAATAGTATAATGGCCATTACTGCTAGGGGATAAATGGTTACCTTTCTCAAATGAATGACAAGCTGATGATTTTGTCTCCAATACTGGAGTTTTATAATTAACTGGACTCCCTGTATTGCATGCTGCTGTATTAGGGCTCATCTTTTGTGATTTAGGACTGGCACCAGTACTATTATTCATTCTATTTTGAGGTAACACACTTAACTCTTCTTCACGACACAATTCTCCTCCTCTCTTGGGAATTTCACCACAAGCTGTAACAGTTCTGGTCTCCACATTTTCCATTTTGGAGGAAATAATGTCGAGAACATCATTGTCTACCTTACCTGAGGACATTGTGAGTATTGATTTCCTGGGGGTTTTCCTAGAGTAACTCAGAGAACTAAATTTTGACCCAGAATGATAGGAAATTTCAGCATTTTTTGAGGTGGATACCAAGTCACTTTTCACTTCCGTAGAATTTGGAGTTTTCTCATGAACATCGTCCCTAGAAGCACCAGTGTAATGACAACCATTCACCTCAGGATTATTAATATTATCAAAGCTTGAGATTTGATGAGATCTATTCATTCTGCCTGGAGTTGATAACATGTCCCTAGCATAGTCAATGCCTGAAGGAGCTTCAGGAAGGGTGGAACCTACCAGTAGTCTCTGCTCTTCCAATGTCGACTTGGGCGATTCACGGGCAGTAATAACGCGAACATTTAAATTATGAGGACTCTTGTTCACATCTCTACCCCCAAATTGCTTGAGACTAGCAACTTCAGTCTCCTCTTCAGAATCCTTGGCTTCAGCTTCCATTGCCTCCAACTCATAGCCACTGTTGAGACAAAAAAAATATATATCAGTAAGTACTCGGGAAGTGTTTTACTTAAAACTCACAATGAAAAGCATTCAACAAAACAGAGCCACAAGTTAAACATTCAGGAAGAAAAGCCTTAAGATCTAGCATTGAAAGTCAATTAAGAAATTGAAATGACTGCATCAAGCAAATTACTATATGATGTAGTCCAACAAGCCAAGATGTGAGATGATTCAGTTGTTAAGAAGACAATTTTATTTTACATCTCACACATGTCCTGGCGTGGACATACATAAAAGAGGAACAAAAGTATATGTCTGTTGTGATACCTCTTGTCATAGTTAGCCTCCGGAAGAAGCTCCCAAACCCTTAAACTGCAGATAAAGAGTATGCACATTAAACAATAAGGAATATATATATATGTTGATTAAGTACTATAAGAATATTCCCTCTTGGTAGATAGTGTTCTTAAACTACATGGTCTTTGATCGGTGTACACATAAATAGCTGAAAGCCGAACCATTACCAGTCTTCCAACCAACGGTGATTAATGAGCTTTATCGACTTAATTTTCCTGGCAAGCTCATACTTCTCCCCTGTATGGATTAAAACTTCATTTAGAATATCAATATAACAAATATATCCTTTCAGAAAAAAATGGCGTACACATGAATTGACTATATTTCACTAAATTATCAACCACATTGATATGAAGTTTCTGAGGAAAACGATTGTATTCTGTAAGTAACTTATTTTGTAGATAATCAATGTAGAAGATAATCTGAACACCTCTTCAACTAAAAGATGAAGAACATAATCTGCACTATGAAATTCAAGTTCACAAGTAATAGAGGGAAGAACACCCAATTAGACTTGATAAAAACTCAGGATACCAGTAAATGCTGTAGTTTATTGTGATTCATATCTGTTCAACTTACATAAATGAATCAACAATATAACACAATTGGTAGATACTTCAACTAGCACAAGAAACCAGAATTTGCATTCTATACTGACTTAGAAAGTGTATCAAAATCCGTTTGTTGGACCATTTAGACTTTCAAAATTTACAACGAGTTTCATATTATCTGTTCAGTTGACATGGAAAGATGATAAACTACATAATTCTTGATCCAACTAATTAATATTATGATGATTTCAAAAACAATGTACGAAAAGGAACACGATGAGAATTTTAGTATTATTCATCTAACAGAAGAGGAAATAAGAGCTTGATGGAGACATGTCAGAACATATATATACAACCATACACCCAATATTCTGTTAATTCTCTTTGATGATGTAAATTTTCAAAAAAAAAAAAACGTACCCTCAAGTTTGTAGCAAATAAGATGGGTAACTTTGTTTGCCACCAATGGTTTAGAAAATTGTGAGCCCATCAAGCGAACCATAGTCTTTGAATGACCGGTGCAACCATAATACAATCATGCTCACATCAGACAACTAATAACCTTAATCCAGTGAAGGGTCATACATGAAACAGAGGAATGGAATCACATACCATAATGTCCTCTCGGTCTTGCCTCTGGTATCCAGTCAAGCACATAACTAGACTGTTGGCGCCATGGATTCCGTTCAAATCTTTAAGAGGCCTGTACATTATCTGCATTAAAAGAAATGGTTAATAATATGGTATAAAGAAACATACAATAAGTACATTTGATTAATTCAAATTTCAACGTTGAAATTGACTGGTAATGGAAACTGTAAAAACCTACCTAATTAGTTATTTATCAACATGAAAACGTTCATTGCTTCTTAAAAGTAAAAAAGAATTAAGGAAACAAAAAAAAAAAAAGGAAACTCACTGAAGCTGCATCAACAGGCATTCCAATATCGAGACTATGATCAACCCACAATGCTGTGACAAGTGTCTTGCCATCAGTTCGAGCAGCAACACACACTGAATCATCCTATATAACATAGTCAAACCAGAGGCCGACTCAATTTTGACAATAAATAATAAAACCATTTGAAATAACCAATGACAGGAAGGCAGGAAAAAAAACTATAAAATATATCATAGAACCTGTTCGGGAAAGCACAAAAAAATAAAATAAAATACAATAAACAGTCTGTAATTATTTGAAATAAGCTGCAAGACATACGAAAACAATCTTATCGACAATGACGTGAGTACAACTTTGGGTGTATAGGCCAACATCAACTCCGCCGCCTTCAATAAGCTTGGATCGAACCTAAAATTGCATAAATCAAAAGTCGAAAGAAATCAATTGACAACGGCACTATTTTAATTCATTTCTTTTACTGCTCAACAGAAAAATGAAAACATAAAAACCTGCAGTTCGTTGATGGGGTCGAAGCCGACGAGAACGAAACGGACGCCGATAAATGGTTTGGATTGACAACCGATTTCCATTATTAAAAATTTGAAATTAAAATTGACCCCCGAATCTGTTATAAAATTAAGGCAAAAGAAGAGAAATAAAGCTGAGAATTTTCAGAAACCGAGAGTATTGAAAGTGCGTTGATGAAATCTTGAGTGATTGAATTATGAAGGAGAGGTTATAGCGGTGAGTGTGAGCGTGTGTTACCGTGTTATGTATAAAACTTGTCGCGGAAGAGTGCAATAGTGAGTTGAGAGAGAGAGAGAGAGAGGGGGGGGAATCGTTTTGTATATGGATTTAATTTGATTTTGGGGCCACCGGCCACTGGCGGGAATGGAATCTTGACACGTGGCGCTTCTGGGTTCGCACGCTCGATACTCGGCGACTTACGTGTGTCCTATACAAAGCTTTACTTATCCGGGCCAACGGCATAGCGGTGGTGTCCTTCTTCCGTAAGAGCCCATGTTCGTGATAATGTATAATGTATAACATGAGTTAAGCTTTCAGCATCCCTCTAAAATTCTAATAACACCCTTTTGAATTTTATTCGTTAAAATACTTTTAGTTTAATTTACAAAATATATATCGATATATTAAAATTAACTATCTTTATATAAAATTTTTAGTTTAAAATTAACTATTTTTCTGTAAAATTTTTATCTTAAAAAATTATATTTTTCAGACTTTTTATTTATAAAATAAATACACAACTTCAAATCTAGAATTATGTTCTTCTTATTATATAGTTTCTATTTTCATAACTTTAAATTTTTATAAAATTTTCATGATTTTTTTATTAAAATTGAAACTAAAATATAATTTTTTATTTTTATCTCAATATACTTTGTATTAGTAATAATATTTTTAAGCTTAATAATTTTATTTTCTAATTAAATAAAAATAATTTAAAATTTTATTATATTTTTGAGGATATATATAAATTTGATTCTTAAAATAAAATTTTAAAATGTTACTCTTCCCATACTTCTCAAAATCTATTATAAAATACAATAATTTTATCAAAATAATTTTTTTATAATGATTATTAAATATTAAAATTAACTTTAAAAAATTAGTGTATTTTATGAAATGTCGCCAAACACATTTTCATTCTAAAAAGTTAAAGCATCGTTCTCCACTTTCAATTGTTGTTTCCCAAAACGCCATTTTGAAATTGATTCCAATTACCAAACTCACCCTGCCCGTTCACTGCAAGTGCTGGCTCTAATAGGAAATCGATGCAAAGCAAGGGAATGTCCAGTAGGACAAGTGAAGACACTATATGACTGACGTGGCACGTTGGATTTGTATGAATCACGCACAAGTCGATCGTAAATCCCCTAAAGTACTGATGGTATTTTCGGTAACTTACGCAAAAGTCAAAATAATCCGACGATAAAGCAAATAACCAAAGTTAATGTAAATCACTTCCATCGAAGCGGGCGGTGACTTGGGCGTGCGATGATAAATAAATAGATAAAGGGGACCTACCAGTTTCTTCATCAAGTGTCAAGCTTCTACCGCTGTTAATCTGAGGGCGCGCAGGTCAGAGTAAGAGAGAAATGGCTTGGCTAACAAGATTCCTAGCAGCTGTGGCTTTCTTAGCCATCGGAGTGATATTCTCACCTGAGACATTTGGATCAAAATCGGACGGCCTTAATTCATCCAAGATATCGCCCTTCCTGAAGCTGGCTCATCTCCTTTGCTTCTCCACTGCTTGGGGCGCAGCTCTTTGGGTCACTTTCATCGGCGGCATCATCATGTTCAAGTCAGTCCCTCTGCTTCTTTTTGCAAGATTGCAATTATAGAAATTAACACTTTCTGTTATTTGTTTTTGCAATATCAATTAGCGAGATAGTTTTTTTTTAAAAAAAAGTAAATAGAATTTGTTATGTGTTTTGGGCGGAAATGATGATGAAGACGCATGTAAAATTTGATCAATCTTTTCTCGGTTTGCTAAAATTAGGAACCTACCAAGGCATCAGTTTGGCAATCTACAGAGCAAGATGTTTCCAGCATATTTTTCTCTAGTGGGAGTTTGCTGTTCAATAGCTGTTGCATCATTTGCATACCTGCATCCGTGGAAGACATCATCTACTGCTGAAAAGTACCAGCTCGGCTTCCTGCTCTCCGCTTTTGCTTTCAATCTCACCAATTTGTTTGTCTTCACACCCATGACCATTGAGGTTAAGTATCTCATGATTCTTATTAAATTCCTAGACATCTACATAGTCTGCATTTTAGAGTTTTGTATTATGCTCTTCACTTATCCCTCCTCCCAAACTTCTTTTAGCATTCATTGCTTGGTTGTTTAATTTTTTTTTCATTTTTCTAGCTTTTCCTTTTTCATTCAGCTTTTGGTTCTGCATTGTGTAGAATTCACTCAGTTTACAGTTTTGAGTTCAACCGAAGTCGTGGGATTTGGTTCTTTTATTTAGTTTTATGGGATGTCCTTGTTTGGTTTTCGAGGGGAATTGATGCTGTATTCGTCTTTATATGCAGAGAACGGTTGAGGATCTATGTCTCATTGACAGATTTGTTTTTCTCAGTCTGTGATTTTTGTTGCTTTTTTGTTGTGCAGATGATGAAGCAAAGGCACAAAGTGGAGAGAGAAGAGAATATTGGAGATGAAGTTGGGTGGACAAAGAACAGGGAAGTTGCCAAGTCTAACCCAAAGCTTGCAGCAATGAATAAGAAGTTTGGAATGATTCATGGATTGTCATCCCTTGCTAATATCATGTCATTTGGCAGCCTTGCCATGCACTCTTGGTATTTAGCTGGTAAGATCAATCTTTAAATTTATCAGAATTTCATCTTCATCTCCCTTTGTTGGGATAATTGGTACGGTGGTTAACTTAATCATACATGATGCTTTGATTTTGTACTCTGTATTGGCGAATGTGCAACTTATGTATAATTCACTATATGTCATCCTACAGAATTTACTCTCTTTAATTGAATGAAATAAAGTTTGAGAGGATCGCATGGTTAACTCTCACTCTCTAGACTGTGGTGTTCAACATTTGTTTCCTATTGATATTGAGTTCTGCATGGCATTTCAGACTACTCGTCATTTTTGTCATGTTGGGCGCTTAACAAATACTTATCATGTATCCTAGAATGGCGTTCACTTACCTGTTCTTTAGCATTATGTGCTTCGAACAATGGAAGTATCTTCCCTGTTCAAACACATTGTTAGCTTGATTTGCCAATGTAAATTTCATTTGCTGTCCAAAATAATCAAATGACCACTAGATGTCCAGTGTCTTGATGTCTTATGTATATGCATATCAGCTGAGTGAATTCAGGGATGTTTTGTGAAATGATAATAGGGTAAGAGTGATGTTAGTTCGTTGGAATCCCATAATCGGCGATCTACAGGATAGATGTGGAGAAACGTTAACTCTTTCTAATGCTCTAAGTTCACAGTGCCAACTGTTGGTGCTCCCTGATTGCATGTTTGCCTACTTCCATTCTAACTTATAGTTCTTCATGTTATGTTTCCTTATAGGGAATCCATGTCTTTGACATTGTCTTATATGTTTTAATTCTTTCTTTCATATTGATTTAATTCACACCACATTTATCTTCGTACTGTCAACTGTGGGTTAACTATTACTCTTGTTTTTCACAAGTCCCAGATGTATCTGGAATTTGAATTTCAATTACTAGCACATCCCAAATAATTCAAATCAAAGTAGATCCCAGCGTCAATTTTAATTTTCAGTTTAGTTGCCTTTGGTTTTCATCTGGTCATCCTGCCCTGCAGACTTAAAACAATTTTGATGATCACTAGCCCTAGAAGCCGGTCTGATGAGTTGTGAGAAGTGCGGGTAGGTCTAGTCAATTTTCTCAATCTGTTCATTTGACCTCTGTATTTAGAATTTGGGCCTACCTTCCAAAATGGTTGAAGAACAAAGTAGAAATTAAGTGATTATAAACCAAAAAAAATATAACCTTAATACCTTATGGGATAACCTGCTGCAAATATTTCTGCTCAATTGAAAACTATTTCATCAGTAATGGATATGTTCAATTCTGGAAGATTTGAAGGCCGCTTGAGCATACAAATTCCGGATTGATTCTCCACGGGCGGCAGGTATAATCCAATTAAAAAGCCATCGATTATTATTAAAGCCTCAGTATGAAGCATTCAATAGTTTGTGATCCTGTCAGATCGGAGTCTAGAGATCGAACATTTGGCGCGTAAGATTAAATTGGACTAACTTTTTAGGATTGGATTAGATTGGATTATACATAGGATTGGCTCTTGTTTGGTACATTGGATAAGATTACGTTAACTTTAATTTAATGAAGAGAAATAATTATTTGAATAGTTTAATTAATTTAAAATTATAGTACTAATGGTTGAATTTAATAAATTGTATACATTATTATTATAAATGAACAAATTAATAATTTTTTTATTATTTATTAGTTCGCACAAATTATGAATTAAACTTCCAATATTTAATCTTAAATTAAATGCTATGTTAAAGATAAATTTTTTATATTAAATTTGGCTCAAAATAAGATATGAGAATTAAATAGGGAGTGATAATCCCAAAATTTTTAGACTAAAAGTTGGATTAAAATATGAAATTGGGTGGAATAAAAAAGAAATTTTATCATGAAAATTAGTCAAAATCTCGGCTACCTAATTGCGGCATCTAAGGCCCAAGGGCTTGTCAGCGAGATCGTACGAAAATGGACTCCCCTTGTTGGTGTGACAATGGGCCTTTCGTTTAGAGGTCCAAACGCCCAATGATCGACTATTCGCAAAATCAATGGGAACAGGGATCGCCATAAAAAATTAGCAAAAAAATCCAAGTGTAGACCAGTGGCGGGGAATCGCTGGGGCACTGCGTTTCAAGTCTCAAGGGCCCAATATGAAGTCACGCTTTCGGCATTCCCGTGTTTATGGGTGCAAAAATCTGATATGAAATTGATAGTCGGCATATCTACCAGTGTGGGACTGAGATCTGGTCTGTGGTGGGTGGTATTGATATTTATTTGCCATTAATTCTATATAGTATTTCATTCACCGAGCTAGTCGCGCGGTAGACCCTGGATTCCCGATTCTACCTCTTTCGGGTTTCAAGCACATAATCGGCGCATTAATTAATTAAGCATATATGCAACTGTCACAGTTATAAATTTGGCAAGATTGGCGGTGCTATTAGCCACCCATTGTTTATTTCATGAACCCCTTTTTAATTGGACCCACTTCGATATTCAAACCAACCCAACCTTATTGTCTTCTTCCTTAAAAATCATAATTTAATTGCTCGCAATCTTCTCAAGTACTTGATGTTAAACCCTTATGTTAAAGCTTAACCATTTGCTTGACATTTTTTTTTTTTTCCCCACATTTGTGTGGTCATGTGAAATTCTTGCCTTCAACCTTCCATGCCTTGGGGATATTCTGTTGATTTCTGAGGGAAACAATGGTAAAATAAATCAGAAAAATGAACCAAACTTCCACAATTTCCTTTTTTGAAACCAAACAACGATTTCGTAGCCGACACAAAAATTTCGCACTGATTCAAAATTAGTCTGAATTTTTCATAAATAACTTAAAAGGGTAGTGGGTGGGGGTAATAGAACCGAATTCGTCTTCTTATGTGGTCTAATTGAAGGGTAAAACGGTAAATATGTAAGAAATCGGCTTTCGTGAGAAAATTGGAGGGGTTGGTAACAGCTCGGCTCCGCTCATTTGGCAAGGCAAAATGGCCCAATCTCTCCAACTTAATAAATTTTATGAGTTTCCCTTCCCATCATCCTCTTGACGTTGATTCAAGCCAAGTTTGGACAAATCAAAACTCAATCGGTTATGAAGCGGCAGAAGAAGAAGAGGGTGGTGACTCTTGCTTTGTTGGACGGATAATGATAAAGAGCACGATCAATTTAGACTGGAGGAGCAGGACGACTGTTTTGTCTCCAACGAGCCTTTTCATGCAACCCAAAACGGACCAAAAATCCTGGTGGCTTTGTCTGTTTCGGATTTCGAGCGGTCCCCGTCCAACATGAATCACCACGTGCTTTTATTTTTTGGCTTGGGGTTTATCAAACCGAACGCAATTGGAATTCCCCGCCTTGAATTTGGTGTCGTTAACCCTCCAAATAAAATAATAATAAATTAATTTTGTCGGAAAGTTGATATATTTACATGATACTATCTGCTGGTGTTTGACACATGACTAAATTATTGATGAGGTGGTAATTGACGGATTGAGATATTAGCTTTGGTGTTTACGGCGCCTAACGGGAGATCTTTGCTGTCAGCTTGCTAACCACATTGATGCTTCAAACGCTTCCAACTTGCTAAGCAACAACTACATCATTTTCCCAAATCAAATGGTGAACATCAATAGCTGGAATAATACAAATTACCTTCAGCTTTTCACCACCGAATTGAGAATCAAGACATGGCCATTTCGCTTGTGACCTAAACTGTACCTCATTCTGTATTCAATGACGTTCATCATTTTTGTTTCTCTACAATTTGTTTTAATATTTCCCATCAAGAAATGAGGAAAACAACCAGACATGGTTGCTTTTGGATTCCCATACATAATGAATAAAGAATCATAATCTCCCCCCCCCCCCCAACCCACATGCCAGCCATGTGCCCGCCAGTGTCCCAACTACAACCCATTAGCCAAGTCAGCGGAAATTGATCATGCTGTATGCCCCTAGAAGTAACAAACGTGCAGGGAACAGGAGAACCACTAGCAAATGCATGTGCTGTGATGCAACAAGCCTGCCGAATCGTTTCAAGTTCTCTCTTCCTGTATGTACAATGCCAGAGAAGTTGAACTGGTCTTGACCCATGCCCAAGTTGAATGATGCCACTGGCCTCCCCACGGTAATACCACCAGCATCACTGCCACCTGGTAACACAAGGGGCCACCAGAATTTCCAACGATGCTCTCTCTTGGCTTTCCTCATGTGGTTTAGCTCTAGGCGAATCACACTCTGCACAGATCTTAAATAAGAATTCATGTCATGATCTCTTTGAATGGTTCCTTCAGAACCATACGCAGAGCGGTCACTTAGGATCTCAAGCGGGTGTGGTGAGTTTAAGAATACCATCTGAGCAGCACGCAGCTGCTTCTCAGCCTCGTCGCCCATTTCCAAAAATGAGCAGTTCAAAAAATACAAACCACTGCCAGAAGGAAGGAGGGGATGGTGAGGCGAGAACTTTTCATCCGGCTGTAGAATTAGAAGCTCTCCCATTGGAGCATACAGTAGCTTCTGTAGTAAAAAGCAAGGATGCAATCAGTAGAAATCAACAGAAACTTCAATGCTTAATAAAACTTATACTTAAAGTCTAGATACCATACCTGGTTATTTAGACAAGGATGATTACGGAAGTTCCTATTAACAGCCTTCAGTAGTTCTGCAACATGATTAGGATAATTACAAGAGAAGGCTCGAGGAACAATATCCCTATGCAGTGTTATGGACTGTACATGACTCCATGGCAACCCAAGCTTGCGAAGAAGATGATCACCTCCACACATGATGGATGGTGCACCAAATGTTATGACTGGAAGTAAAGAATAAGCTGGCACTTCACCCCGTATGAGTAACATGAGATTTATAAGAACCGACAAGCTTCCTCCTAATGAATGTCCTGTGAAGCGAAAGGTTGCATGTTTACCATAAGCTTCTAGGTGGGCACAGACTTCAGGCAACATCTGATCATATATCCCTTTTGCTGCCTCATAAATACCTCTATGCACAAGCACTTCCAGTCCCTGAAGCAGAGAAGGTATACTGAGATCATTTATGGAAAAAATACACATCTATGTGCTTGTTCCACTAATTGTATGCTACAGATAGGCTTTGGGCATTTGTTGTCAACACCATAATCAGAAAGTAAAAACATGGCACAATTCCCTTGTGCATTTTAGCTACTTAGGTTTCAGAAATCAATTCAAAAATTAAAAATGGATAGACTGATTTATGTTTGCAAAATATACTAAACAATGGATTACCTCGAACTGAACAGGCTCAAAAAGTAAATTTGCTTGCCAGGATGCCAATGATTCAGAACCCTGCAATTAGCCACCAAATGACAAAAGTAATGAGGGTGTTATATCGTTTGTTAGAAGACAACAGAAAAACTGGTCATATCCAATAGTCTTTAAAAATTGTACATCCTAGTTCCAAAACCAGTTATTTCACAATCTAATTTTCTGGCAAGTTGCGCATTCAACTTGAATACAGAAGCTAATGCCCAGTGAAAATATGCGCAGAAAGTCATTTGTTCATAGATTCAGTTACAGAATTAACACATTTTCCTTACCTGAATCACAAAGAACCTTGTAGCACTCTGATCATCATCACAAATGAACCATTCACAGGGTGATAAACGTGTTGACTTGAGATCATCCGCAACAGCCTGCTTCACTTCCTCCTTGGCAGCAACAACAGCTGTCACTGAGTCAGTGGTTGCCATGAAAGAGGCTACATCCGAGTCCATGATACTAGTACTGTCATCACTTCCATTGTCCATTTCAGGCGAATCTTTTCCTCTCTCAGTTTTGCTGAATGGAAGTATAGTCCTCGTATGATAATGTAGATAAGAAGCAGCTGTAGCCGCTATGTGGTAAGCAGAAGATGCACTTATTCGATAACCATTGTTTTTCTGTTCCTTGCCTTCTGCCTCATCCTCAATTTTCCTATCGGCTTCTGGCTTTTCAGATGACATCTGATCTTTTTCAGCTTTCATTGCCAATTCTTTCTTCTCTATTGATGAGGTCACGAAATGCAGACCACAATGTTTCAGGAGATTTCCTGGCTAAACTTAGCAAAAAATTTCACAATCAATATCGTCTTGTTATGGAAGAGATCATTGAAAATAGAGGTGAATTTACAAAGAAATTGACAATAATGATTGTATGATGCAACTTATATGCAGATCCTAAAAGGATCATTCCTTCAAGTGAAACAACCACAAGAGATGACCAGATGAAACATCAAACCAGAGTCTCTATAAACACATATATATCAAAAACCATTCACCTATAATATCAGACAATAGACAATAAAGAGGTCTACCAAATTAGAAACCGTTCCTTGAAATCCGTTTCTGTGATGAAATATAAAACCTAGATGTGTTCATACTATATATCCTTGGAACCTGATTCCTAATGAGTCTTTAGAACCCACAATGTACATGTACAGGATATCTCCGGTAGATCTTGGGCATCAAAATCCCCACCATGCAATTTATATATACAAATTTTAAAATTCTGGAGATCCAACAGGGTATTTGAAACTAAAAAGTATAAAACTTGCGATTTTGTCCATACCTTAATTTTTGGAATGCAATAAGCCAAGGTCCCCAAATACGACATTTGAGCATAAAGCTTTGCTTCGGCCAGAGACACCTTCCTCAGCAACCTCGAAAACGAATCTCTATCAAATTCTATTCTGTCATCATCGTTAATTTTACAATATTCACAGTCCTCTTCATCTTCATCTTCATCTTTATTTTCATCTTCATCATCATCTACATCTTCGCGATTGGCATTCGGTTGACTATTGACGGTCGCGTCCATTTGCTTCTCTAATCCTTGGCCTTCTTCTTGTTCTATCTCCTCTCCGTCTTTCCACAAAGACGTCACATGCAAAATCTTCAACACCCAATTCCCTTTTGGCCCACCCGTATACGACGACGACGTTCCATTATCTCCACGCGCATTCGCATTCGCATCCCCAGCCACAACGCCCTTCTCTCCACTCTCCGCCAAAACGGCGTCTTCTAGTGCAATCCCCTTATACCTTCTATTACCCCAACTTCCACGGCCCGGCCACAAAGACTTCAGAGGGTACCTAAACGAAAAGAACCCGGACGACGCCCTTTTCTGAGGAGGGGCAACTCCTGTCGACTTACCCACCGCCGCGGTCACCTGTTGTTGTGTTGAGTTTGAACGCACCTCGAGTGGCCCGCCCACCGAGATCGGCGAAGTTATCCCATGAATCCCGCTTTTGAAACACAGAGTTTCCATTTAGTCTCTTAAAAATTCGCTGTTTCTTTATCTTTTCTCGTCTTTGCTTATAAAAAAATTTCTATTTTTGGAGGGATCAGAGAATGCTAACGGGTGACTCCGAGAGAAAGGCGTTAACCGCACGGTACACACACAATCTTTGATCTTTGTTCGCTTTATTCTTTCTTTTTATATTGTCTTGCTTCCCGCTAGCTTACTTCTTCAATTCAATTCTTTATAGACAAAGAGAGCTTCTGAGAATAAAAGAAAAGGAAAGGCCAAAGCATTTAAAGAGCAGCAAGAAAGGTTTGGCATGCGTTTGCAACCAAACAGATACAGGTCACCAACTTCCGTAACGATGTTTTTTTTTTCCCTAAAATCATGTAATATTAATTTAATAACATCATTATTTTAAAATCTTTTTATTTTAATGTTTAATTCAAAATTCTTAAGGCAAAACGACGTCGTTAAACGCAGGACACACGAGTGGTGATGCCCTACAACGGCGTCGGGTTGTGCTGCACGGGGAACGCAGAAGCCAGTGGCTTTGCGTTTCTAAGAAGGGGCGGTGTGAACATGGGACCCACAAACCGAGGACTATTCAGATCGGAAGTTTTTGGGAGAGACCGCCACGTCGGTAGATACAGATGAACGAAGACGTACCCAAATGACGTGTCCGTATACCTCTGTTTACGCTTTTGCTGTTCGGAATTGCGGAAGATGCGTGCCTTTCGCACTTTTCCAGGTTTCTGGCTGCACACGCTGCTTGTCGACACCTGTCTTTTCTACTCTTTTCTACAGGAAACCGAAATTTTTTTTTTTTTCCTTGGGACCCTTTTGTTTTATTTTTTCAATCGAAATTCCGAAAAATAATAAATCCCTAAAACTAAAACTAATATTGCAGTCCGTTATATGGGAGGGTGGGGGAATTAACTATAGTAGCCGACAGCTTTTCAAACAGATTAAATTAAGCTATCATGTCCTACTAATAATTTATATTAAAATAAAATTCTCTCCTCATCAGTATTTCTTTGTTTATTATTATTATTATTATAAATTAATGAACATATACTTCTCCATTTGAATGCTTAATTTGCGTACAAGGTTCATATTATCTTTCAAGGATTGATTGAATTATTACTTATGAGTATTTAGTATCATATATAATAATAAAATAAGTGGTAAATATTAAAATAAATAAAATCTTGAAAAGCTGATAAAAATTGAGATGATCGAAGAATCATAATTTTAATTTCCGAGTTTTAAATATACATTTACATATGTGTGTGTGTGTGAAAACAATTTTTCTGTTTTAGAATGTTCTTAATGAGTTTATTTTGCACTCGTCGAAGTTATTAATTAATCGGGTTATATTGAACGCTTGATTTATAGGTTTGGCTCGTGACTTAAATTCTTGCAGTTGAGTATTGACAAAATAGAAGGTAGTAATATTAATATAATAATGTAGGGTAGTTAGGGGTTAGTAATTTTGTGCTGGTTAGACGTTAGCAATGTCGCACTAGCCCTCTGGGAATGGTTAACTTGCGAGACAGAGAAAGAACCATGGAGGTCTTTTTCTTCAGCCTTTAGGTAAGAATTAAGAGGGAAAGCTTGTACTCCTGCAATCCCTCGACAAAACTGCGTTTAGAGCGTCGAAAGTTGGTGGAGGTTGAGTGGGACCGAAAGGACTTACGCAATTGATTGATAATCGACGATGTGATTTGTTGGACTGGGCCAGTTTTCTTTTGAGGGCTGGCTTGCATGTTGATTTGGTGTCAAATTCGATTGAAGGTTATTTGGTTTAATGTGAAATCTGTTAATGACTACTTATTTAAATTTAAAAATAATGATGCGTCTGCTCCGTTAGTGTTTCTTATCATTTCTGAAATTGAGAAGGCTTCAATTGAAGTTAAAATGAAATGTATAGGTATAAGTGTGTGTAATCTAGTTAAAGTGAGGAGGCTGGTTAAAAAAACAAAAAAACAAAACAAAACACAATTTTTAATGTATTGAAATCTTTTTTTTTAAATTAATCCCCAAAAATTCTTATAAATAATATAACCACACTTTTATATACAAATATTTAAATTTTGAATTTTGAGTTTGTTAAAATCTGAAAAAATTATTAAACTGTGTGATTTTGACCGCGTAATGGTCGTTAAATCTATTAAACCGCACGGTCTTAATAACTTCATACACACACATAATTTTTCTCCAATGAGTATATCATTAAAATTAAATAAAAATTTCAATGCATTAAAAAGTACATTTTTTTGTTAGTGTATTCCATAATATAAATACGATAGTGATCTAAACCAAAATTTTAAATTTTATTTAAGTCCAAAAAATTTGTATAGTTGAATAATTTTTTTCTTATTCGAACAAATTCATCACTTTGATTTCTAGTATTTCTCTATAAAAGCGGGGTTATATTATTTATAAGATCTTTCTGGGTTAATAACTATACATTATAATTAAAAAAACTTAATAAGTTGAACTACGGATATCGCCACTCGACTCATAACCGAGTGGTAGATTTATTACTATAAGGGTAGTGATTTAAGTCCCTATAAAAATATTATGAAGATTTAATTTTTTTCTCAGTTATAATATATAATTGAGTGAAAATAATTTAAAATAATCCTTTTCTTTATCAAAAAATGTTCACTATAAATAAGAATCAGAATTCCAACTGTAGTGATTAATATTGACATAATAAAAGTAAGTGAATCAATAAAGTATCCGAACTCGAAAGAAAAATCACTAATAATGGTCCAAGTCCTTAGGGATTGATAGATCGAAGTTCTATCGATTTGCTCAATCGATAGATGGGGATGTGTTCGAAATATTGAATAACTTGATTTATAAGAATGAGGTTAACCTTTTATTTGTTACTTTGTATGCATTTCTATTATTTGCCGGCCAGTTGCTAAATCCACACAATTCTTTCTTCATGTATGGTTACTTGATGCCATGGAAGGACCTACTTCTATTTCAGCTTTTATCCATGCTGCTACTATGGTATCAAGGATATTTGAGATTTTTTACTTATATGAGTTTTTTCAATGCTTCAATGTTAGGATTAGTTACAAGTTCAAATTTCATACAAATTTATATTTTTTGGGAATTGGTTGGAATAAAATAACTTTTTTTTTTATTAAAAAATGTTAGTGGGGGATATTCCTTTAAAAAATATAAGTAGAGCATATCCATCCAATATAAGTGATGATTTAAATCTGAGCATGATTTAATTTAAGTAAAATTTTATAAAAATTTATATATTACTTTTAATAATAATTTAATTTATAAATATAGATTATAATTTTATATAATATGAACTGTAATATTAAAAAATAATATCGTGCAATTAAAAAAAAAAATTAGTTTGAACTAGGGACAATGTGTGTTTGTATCACGGGGCTTGGCGACGAGATGCGGTAAAAGATTGTCTGAGGCATACAGACGAAACGCTGCGTGCTATCTGGATCTGCAGCTCCGCTCTTAATTAGTCTAACGCAAAGGCACCTGGGAACCGGTCTCACTTCTTCACGTCATTTTTGTTAATATAAGAAGCGTTTATCGATAAGAAAAATAAAAGAGAAGAGACTGATTAGTTTATACTGGGAATCGTTGTGGAACGGGGGCGATAGAATTAGGAGAGGAAGTTAGATTTTTCTTCTTTTTAATTTCCATGTTATGCTTATTCTCTGCCATCAAAATTCGACGATTCAGATGAAAGTTAGGGCTTCAAGTTCTCCGTAGCATTTTTTTTAAAAAGAAATTCTTGCTATTATAGAGTTGGCATAATTTAAGTATCTGTGCAGTTAGTTATATTCTATTTGAATTTGATTGCTGAATCGAAGTTGATTTTCGGATAGGTTTCAAAGGAAGAAACTTAGTGCATACAAGATGAGCAATCCTTCTGCGGGACAGTCCTCAAAATCAAAAGCGGGGTCCTCGCAGCTTTATGAAACAACCTCATTTAAGCGCAAGCGAGGAGTATTTCAAAAAGATCGTCAGTAATTGCTTCCTTGTTTTGGTTTTCTTGTTCCTTTATTTATAATAATAT
The DNA here is from genome assembly GCA_030449875.1 of Aegle marmelos. Taxonomy (NCBI): domain Eukaryota; kingdom Viridiplantae; phylum Streptophyta; class Magnoliopsida; order Sapindales; family Rutaceae; genus Aegle; species Aegle marmelos. The sequence goes on from JASUUL010000115.1 coordinate 4,670,178, forward strand.
TAATAAATTCATGTGGTCTTACTTATTTTATATAGTTTTTTTTTTTCTTCCTGCAGTCCAGCACATGATGTATGGTTTTGGCGATGATCCGAATGTAAGTAACAGAGCCGATTCGCCAACTTTATCTTGTTCTGTCAATGGCATATTGGTTTGCATGGATTGAAAATATCTACTATGACGATTTGGTTGTTTTATGCATACGCTTTCCGGTGTGATAAGTTGTTTGGTATTTGATGATTTTATTACAGTTATGAACTCTTTGAGATCTCTATTCTTTTATCCATTAGTTATTCTGAATATTGTCTGAGTTGCTTTTGATATACACATACTCTTTCTCCATTTAATTTAAGTTGGCTTGAATTGGGGAAGATGTATTACGTATGGTATGATTTGAGATATTTCAGATTCAATTGTATAGAATTAGGTTTATACATTTGGAGCCATAAGAATGTGAGGATGGTTGTGATGTTTACTTACCTCTTTGATAAGGCCTGTAGCAAAAATTTTTTCCTTCTTTTGAGCCAATTGGCCATATGTTCTCCACTGTTCAAACTGCTGCATGCATGCATACACACTTTTCTTGGTAGACTGGTTACATTTCTTCTAAAATTCAGAGCACTTCTAAACGAGTTGATGGGGAGATTATAGCATTGCCTTTAGAATGTCTTTTACTGCAGGCCTTTACTCTCTTGTCACTATATAGTACTTGCTTGTTGCAGTAACAGAAGAAGTTTCAATTGTTAAGTTTATACGTGGTTGGGTGGAACTTTATGATTATGTTTTTGAAATTTAGTTACCATTTTAAAGTTGTTTGTTCTAAATGAATGCATTCATGAATTTCTTGGGTGGCATTATCAGCCACTTCCAGAAACCGTGGCACTTGTGGAGGACATAGTTGTGGAGTATGTCACAGATTTGGTAAGCATTTGTCGTATTGGTTTATTTCTTTGTGTAAGATTATGGTAGATGTGATGTCAATATATGCACACTTTTCTGCAGGCACATAAAGCGCAAGACATTGGTTCAAAGAGGGGAAAGTTATCTGTTGAAGATTTTCTTTATCTAATTCGAAAGGTACCTTTTGTTGCAGGCTTTATTCAGTGAACTTGCTTGTTTATGTGATGTTCTTTCTCTTTATGTGGAATTCCTTTTTATGTTCTGCTTGTCTTCGACATGATACATTTATTCAATACATAAATAACCTTGAATCAAGTTGATATTACTTAACAACTAGCTGGCTTATACAACTATTAATACCACTTATGTCAGTTTTATAACCTCAAGAGAAGTTCTGTGGCTTAATGATTAAGTGTTGTCTGTAAGAGTTTGCCTTGAGTTGTTTCTAGCTTATGTTTGAGGCAGGAAGGGACATGCATGCAATAATAGCTTGTCATTTGAATTCTTCTTCTTCTTGGTGAATATGTAGCATATATGCGTTACTTCCACTTGCTCTGATTTACTTTTACATTTTTAAGTTATTGGCTAATCTTTTATGTGTTAAACCTGCAGGACCTGCCAAAACTTAACCGCTGTACAGAATTATTGTCCATGCAAGAGGAGCTGAAGCAGGCAAGAAAAGCTTTTGAGGTAGATGAAGAGAAGCTGGCATCAGTAGAGTGATTACCAGGATCTAACTTCTGAAAACAAATGTTTCTAAGCTAGCATTAGTTATACAACCTTGGTCATTTTCATTTCAAGGAGGATTAGTTTTTAATCCTGAAGTTGAACTCTAAAAGTTGTACATGCACTAGTTGTAGATTTGATGCTTACATGATATGATAAGATTTAAGAAATACTTTAAAGCGGTGCTGCTGTTGTGCTGCAAAGTGTATTGGGCAGAGTATTGGGCGCGTATGGTTTCTCTGGTCATTCTTAGGACGTGCAGAAATCGACGGCTTAAGTTGAGCGGTTAATATGACCATAAGGAGTATGGCAATGCAGTGGTGTCTGATACTACCAACACCAAACACCCTGTTCAACGAAATAACATGCAGAAATCAATGGGAAAGATATCTTTTGGCCAACAGAATGGTAGCGTCAACATAAGGCCATGGGCGCCAAAACTCTAGTGTAAAAAATAAAGTACAATACAAAGAGAAATATGAGCTATCATAGAACTCAGACCTCTAGGGCAAAACTAAAGATACAAAAAATATGAGATATTGTAGCACTCATTGGGAAAGAGGGCAAAAAATGCCACTAGGCCCTTGTGAATGCAAAACAATTGAGAGTATTACAGCAAAGGCATCTTTAGACTCTGCACTACCTGTTAATCAAGAGACCCCAAATAGTTCCTGAATTTGCAATATGACCTCATCATGTTACAGTGGGAACGCCTAAGAACCCAACTAAAAAGATTTACTTAATATATCCTAGCCAAGAACTTCCTTGATCCTTGTCTTCTGATCCTCTGTTAGAGTTGTTGGGAATAGTACCTCAAATGTGATATAGAGGTCTCCTTTCTTGTTACTAAAATGCAATGGCATTCCTTCCCCTTTGAACTTCCTCACTTCCTTGGGCTTAGTGATTCCCTGAGCAGGCAGTAGAAGCATGTCACTAACTACATTTAAGCACTTCAATTCTTCTCTCAGTCATAGCAAATCGAGTTCCAAAGCACATGTTCATGCTTACCTTTGTGCTGATGTCAACTAAATGTTCATCAAGGTGCTTAATGGTCTTCTCAAAACCAACAAGTGCTTGAACCTAAAGGAGGAAACTATTCAGGACAAGCTCCAGCAAGAATAAATCACACACTGATAAATAAATAAAATAACAAATAGCTAATATCCCTCAGGCCACAACTGAGCCTTACCAGTGTGATAGTGATTGTTGTGTGCAAGTTATTTCCTTCCCTTCTGAAGCGATCATGGGGTGCTGTGCGAATACGGAACTGCAAATAATGAGATAGTTATTAGCTGCTACAGATGAAATATGACAAAACATATAACAAACAAGAGTCCAAAACTAACCTTTAAATCTCCAGGTTCTCCATCAATTTTGGGCTCGCCATCTTCATAGAAAACCACCTCCTGAGAAACTTATATGCCATTAAAAAGACTAATCTATAAAGATAAAGAGATTAAAAGAGAAAACAGTAGAAATTCCATAGAAAAACCAAGCCTAGATTGTGAAAATCCAGTACTATGGAAAAGAAACAACTGCAAGAAACATGAGGAATCACTGTGGCTTCCAACTAGAGATGACAGGAAAATAGAATAAGTTCCTATCAAAGATAAAACAGACAAGGTAAAAATAAAAAAAAAATTCCAACTCAAAGACTTGTTGTATGCAAGTTAACTGGACAGCAAATTGTTTTGGCTTTTCCTGTTTGTAAGGAGATAATGGTCTTTTCAATTGGGAGTGAAAACATGATGGTCCAACATGGGTCATACGGTTCTGATTGTGTAAAAGAAGCAATATTCACAATAACATTAAATGGATTAAAGATTGTAAAGCTAATACTTGCAGCAGCTGACCTATGGAATTAAAAGGGTAGACAAAATAAAAAAGAAAAGGGGATAAACGATTGGATATCCCCAAAGTATAAACTTTCCATCAAGAATTAATTTGCCTATCACATTTGCATTTTATGAAACTTACTTGTCCATCTTGCATCCCTTTTTCAATATCTACTGTTACAAAATATCCCTCTCTCTCATATTTAACATTTTGGCATTGCTCGCAGACCTGAAAGAAAAAGAAATGAAGAAAATTGTAAAGGTGAAAATGAACATGAGAATTCACAGTCCAGGGCACCGACATGCAGTTAAACCTTCAGAATGAAATAGAGAGAGAGAGAGAGAGAGATTTTTTTTTTTTTTTTGATACGATACACACACACACACACACACACACACACACATATATATAGAGCGAGAGAGAGAGAGAGTTGAAGAGGAAATTTCAAACTTATAACAGATACCTGCTCAGTCATCTGTTGGAACATCCCAGGCCCAATTTGTTTGTGATATACCTCATTTCTGCAGTTACAGCGTCTTTTGCCTGGAGCTGGCTTTATAACATTTTTCTCTCTCCAGACCTGCAGAATCCCAAAGGAGATGATTACTGTAGCCAACTAACAGTTAATTTTCCAAAATCTCTGCTTCATAAGATAAATAAGTGAACAACGTAATTTATCTATCTTCGACCTCCGCAGAACAAACATCTTCCAATAATTATTCAATCTTGACCCTGAGTAGTCATAGGAAATTCCATAATATGAGCCACAACAAACACTATATTTTAAGATATATCATATGAAAAAGCCTTCAAAGGTGTCCTTATGCAGCAAAGACATTCATTTAGCATAACAAGATTATGATGATTTTGGTCACGTGCAGATAATTTCAATGCAAATACAATAACCTTACTTTTAGGGAACCTCCCATGTATAAATCTTCCAATGTTGCATCCAGTTCAACAATAACATCATCACCCTTCACAATTTTCTCATCCTCTTCCATTGGACCTCCACCAAAGAAACTGTCAAAAACGAACATCTTGTCAGTAATGGTGGATTGTTGATTCAATATTTTGCAACATATACAAGAATAATGTTACTGCCACTTTAAGATGACAATTTTTTTTTTTTTCCAAGAAAAAGACAGCACAAAATCAATTGTCAGAATTCCAGTAAATCCACAATGCTAAATGCTAATGGACGACTCCTATATGTACAAAGAGGTTACTAGAGGTATAGATAGTGTATGAAGGTGCACAGCATACCTATCCAGTGCTGGTAAGATAAAAACTGCATTTGATGGTTTTGTGGCATTGGCTTGTAAAATAGTAAGTAATGTTTTGTCAAAATAACAGACACCAAAGCTGGAACAGATAATGACTTAAGATAACAGTTGATTTGGACATAGTACTATATACTTTTGTACAATTACCACACTCATAATATGTGTGTGTGTACACAGATATATCCACACCCTGTTTCAACCAGAGCCATGCAGGGAAAATAGTCCATAAAGTACATATATAATTTCTCAGTTAAAGCAATGTTGGAGATTAAACTGCAGCCTAAACTCAAAGGTATTAACAGAGTGAATAAATGCATTAAACTCATTACAATCTCATGATACACATTCTCAATGACTGAAAGCAAATAGAAATTCCTTCACACTAGCAAATAGATATTCCAATCAGTGCATCAACTATCCATGTCCAATTTCATTAGCAACAAACATCATGAGAAATCAAATAAAAAAATAGTATGAATGGAAGGGAAAAAATAAAAAATAAAAAATGACATACGAGCTGAAAATATCTTGAATGTTAACTCCCATCCCCCCACCTCTGCCTCCACTAGCAGCATGCTGTTTCAGCCCCTCTTCTCCATATGTATCATATATATTCCTCTTTTCGCTATCCGATAACACCTCATACGCTATCATTCAATTCATCCAATCAAATTAATATCAATTTTAATTCCGATCACATATAAACATAAATCACGTAATAATAATTATTTAAAATACATATCTTACCATTGTTAATCTCAGCAAATCGCTTATTAGCTTCTTCATTCCCCTGGTTTTTATCAGGATGATACTTCAATGCCAGCTTTCTATACGCTCGTTTGATCTGCTCGTCCGATGCTCCCCTCGGCACTTGCAATACTTCATAATAGCTCTTCCTGCATCATCATTTTAACATATAAAAAGTAAAATAATCGCGTCTTCAAGACGACGTTATTTTTCTCAAAAATAACAAACGTAAATGTACAAAATTGCGTATAAATGAATACCCCGCAATGACGTTCAGTGCGTAACAAAGAGCCCACAATAGGAACAACAGCCTTGCTCGCCGATGCGCCATTAATAGATTAATAGGGGGAGGAGAGAGTTTAAAATGCCTCTCCTAAACTTAGAATCTAGGGTTTAATTTTCAGATCTTAGCAAAATTCTGGGATTACAATAATTTTTTCTTTTCAATTTTTATATCTGTCAATTCACAAGTCGTTGCTGCAAGTCCTCTCTTTCTCTCTCGATACAGTATTTCTCTCCTTTGGAAATTATCAGTGAGGTCAGGTGTTGGCGTTGCCGGTTAAAAGTCCCTGAAACTGGGCGAGAAGTTAAGGACGAAGCTGGAGGCTAGGCAACGACGACTTGACTAGTGAGTAGCTTTTACGTGTTCCTTGTACATGCTGGCCAATCAGCTTCGCCTCATTGTTGTTCTTACCAATCAACAGCGGCCACGTGGAATCCCTCTTTTGTTTGCTTCGGATTGTATTTTTTGGCTGGGAGTTGAAAAAATAACTGTTGACGGTCACGGTGCTTTTGACCCGCACGACAATTTGCTGTTGTCGTTTTTACCCCCAGGCCCAAGCCTCGTTCTCATTTCTTTAAAACATCTTGGCCCAAAACCAGGGTGCCCCTTTTCCCGCGTTATTGAACTTTCAATGGAGCTCAATCTGTCAACGAAAGTCACGTCCAATTTCTGCCCTTGTTTTGCTTCTCGATCATCGGTCTATAAAAATTAATAAAATAATAATAATGTTTTCATTGAAAAATAATAACTATATCATAATCTACTAAATAGTCAATACTCATCATAGAATGAGGATCAATGTAAAGTCTGAATTGATACATTTAATCTTGAGTTTCCCCAGCATATATGGCTCGAAAATATGCATTTAGTACATGGAAGATTTATATTGTATTTACAAATATATATTTAGAAGAGATGTTTCATGAAAACTCAAAATCATGCTAACAAACTCTCCTTACCCACAGGGGGAAGGGTTTTTGCTATCCATTAATCAGTGACAAATCTAGAAAAATAATTTATCAGGGGTTAAATTAAATAATAGTAAAAATGTAAAAATTAAAACTTAAATATATAAAATTTTTAATAACACATTTATAATTATTTTCTACATGATTTTATATTCTGAAAACGTTGTGCAATAGACTCATTATCAATACTATTAATTTTTTTTCTATATAAACAATCAAATTATCATTTATCCATTCATCTCAAATCCGATTTCAAAGTTTATTCTTCACAAATTTTTCTACGTGATTTTATATTCTGAAAATGTTGTGCAATAGACTCATTATCAATACTATTAATATTAAATAATTAAGTTTTTATAGAAAATTGATAAGGTAAAGAATTTATTTATTTTTTTCTTGGAAAGCATAATAGTCAATGAATTAATGATTAGAAAATATTAGTAATTATATTTTTTTAACAATAAGATTAACAAATATACTTAGACTTTCCTACAAAACATAATAAAAAAGCCTTATTAATTAGAGAATTATTAAGGGCATATTTAAAAGATAAGGTCTTCTCAAATATAGGATTTTAAATGACTACCTTATTCACCTATATTTAAAGTCATCAACTGAATGTTATACCTATATTTTTATTGAGCTTAACCCGATAATATAAACTAATGGGTCCTTGAGTGTAAGGGCCAAAATGCAATAACATGCTCTAATCTAAATATGATAAAATAATTAAGGTCATAATTTTTGTCATACTTAAACTCTATGGGATAAGAGACAAATATTTGTAACTTAATTATACTTTTGACTATTTTCTTATATAAAGAAGTGACCATTCAAAAGTACATATATCATAGACATGGAGAAATAGATATATTAGAGGAACGATACAATATCCTCCAAACTTTTCTTTTACTATCTCTTATTAATTATTTGTTATCATCCTGCTCTCGATATCTGACTTAAACATCAGAGGATCTATGCTGGCATATTCCCAGCGACCCTTGGTGGATGAGTTATTATTTTGTAGGATTTTGACCATCAAAGTCTTCACTTAAAACAATAGCAATTTTAAGGACATCAAGCTCTCTTACTATCTATTCCCCAAGTAAAAAACTCTTCCCAAACTCTTTTTATATGGTTAAAATTTAATGTGCCAACAAATGACAAAAGAATTAAAAATCTCAAGTTTAAATTTTCCCGATAATATGCCCTATTCCCAATTATATTAGTTAAATCATTTAAAATAAATAAATAAAACAATAACAAAATAAAAGCAATCTCAATAATTATTTTTTATTGCAGATCACATATATTGACTTACTAGTAAATAAAATAAAAACTTACAAATGTAACATAAATTTTATAAACTAATATTAAGTGTAAAATAAAATATAAATTTTGCACATTATATTTATTGATTCTGTTTTCAAATTGAATAATGACAATTTTGAGTTTATTGATACCTGTGATATTTTATTAAATACAACACTTATTCTTCAAATTGGATTTTGAAAAATAATTCTTTTGAATGTTTTTCAAAGCTATTGTAAGATAAGCTGATTTTATATCTTTTTACACTTCCTCAACAATAATCGCAAATGGTCTTTATGTATAATTAAGAAACATAATTTAAAACTATAAGAAATGTGCATAAACTTCAAAATTATATATAATTTTATTGATATATCATTTATATGTCTAGAAATATAAAGATATATTTTTATTTTCTCTTGGCTTGATCCATAATAAGATAAATAATTTCACTTAACTAACTTGTATAGTCAACAAATACTATTATAGAAAAAGAAAAAAAAAGGTTATAAATATCCTATAATGAATATAGAATTTTTGGTTAAACTAATTCAATAAAATTTAGTTTTCAATATAATTGTTTTTGCAATTGTTGAGTGATTTTTTCTTTATTTAATTAAAGTAAATTAATAAACTATTTTTCACTAAAATTCTATAGAAATCATGCTAATTCTTTTAATAATCATTATTTTATATTTATTTATTTATTTTACTTTTTATTTATTAGTCTTACATATAATTCATAAAATTTATTATTATAGAATTTACTTTCAAAGGGTAGATTTTCTTCGAGTCCCGAAACGATGGCCTGGAATAAATAAACTCTTAATAACCAACTAATGTTATAACTGACGAATATACCTCATAGGTTAGGCTTTCAATTCATATGCATAATGAAATTTATATCTTAACTAATATGATTAGAATATTTTTCTGCATAACCTCTCTTGAGTTTTTAAAGATCATATGTCTTCTAATGATAATATATGAGTAGGATTTTATTATTTTATTTTATAATTTATTAATCACCAATCATCTACTCAATATAAGATCGGATTACGAGAGAATCGTGATTTTAATTTATACGCCCAAAAATATTTACCAGCATTAAAATTTCTTCCAAATACCTGATGATGTTGATTGAGCAATTAACCGGCACGAAAGTCCACCAGTCTCTCTACGTCAAAAGTACTGGAGTAGTGACGCCGAGTGAGTTAATTTCATGCGTTGTTAAGGTTACAATAATTATTAAATATTGCATAAGCTTACAAAGTCTTACTATAATTCTAAGATTTTGAATAGAGTGTGAACATTATTTCGACTCCAAATAGAAAGAAGCATTATGTCACTGACTTTAATAACTCAAAGTAATTAATTAAAGAGTTACTGACATGTTGTTTACTCCTTTCGGTATAGTAGAGGAATGTGTGTTGCATTTATTAGAGGAATCAATTTTTATTCTTGGAAGAGTCCCAAGTCTATGTAGTCGCTATTGTGACAAGTCTGTGTTTTACAGGGTTCACCTCAAAATACTGCTCTCATTAAAGATCGGTTGGTAAACAATTTCTTAAACCCTGATAACCAAGAAATTAAGAAAGTTTAGAAGTATATCTTTGAATTGTCTTATTTATGTGGAAAGATAATGAATAACAGAGTGATTTAGAATTCCTTAATTAATTTAGTTTCATTTTCTACTTGCATAAAATATTTATTCAAGAAAATGATTATAACATAATATTTTATTTTTAAAAAAATGGTGTATACAATAAATCTAATTTTCCACCAAGTCTTTGGCATGGCGGCAACCAATGCCCCAATAACTATAAAGGGCATCTCTCGGAGTCCTCCCACGTTGGTATAATTTATTTCCCGTCCATATTTGCGATTTGTGGGTAGGGTTTGATATCTCCCTAAATATGGGAGTGATGTATTTATAAAGTTTATATTCTGTGTATTTTAATTTAAAACACTGTATCATCTAAGGTATTGATAATATTATACTTCTCTAGGGGTTACGCCCTTGGATCCAGAAGTTTTGCTGGTAAACTCACACATTACGAGGAAAGTTATGGACAAGGCCAACTGAGGCACAAAAATAAACACGCGATGTAAAACATTGAAACTCTTGGAAAATTCGTTGTTATTTTTTATGTGCCATAAGAACGCCGAATAATTTGTCAATTTATAATTCAATTTGTCAAAATGAAAATTCGTTGTTATTGAAACTCTCTATTGTGCAAATTTTAATGAACTCGCAAGCGCACGAATCTATTGTAGAATAGATTAATGGTGACGAGTGTTGATCCCACGAGAAGGTTGATTTTAATTATATACAGAATTAATTTTCTTTTTAATGGGAACAATTAAATTATGGTATTTTTATCCTAAATTATTGAATTAAAATGGCGGGAATAATTAAAAATGAAACTGTTATAATAAAGCACTTGGGTATCCGGATTCGCATCAACATGCTCCATGGGCTAAATATTCCATATTAATACCAATTAAATCATAAGGGGGGATTCCACACCTTATGAACCACTCTCTAATAAATATCTTTCTTAGAGAACTTATCGTCTTAAATAATAATAATCTTGTCTTGGGGTCTTAAGGTTTAAGCAACAGAATTTCAGAACAAAACTATTATTATTTGTCGACGAAAAGTCAAAACAACCACAAATATTAAAGGGGAAGAGAAAGTAAATTTACCAAATTAACCCCATGAAACATGTTGAGACTTCACTTTCAACCCAAGCTCAAAAGAAATTAGCTACTCATATTTTAACTAGGGATAAAAAGGGAATTTTATTAAAATACAAAGAAACTACAAGAAGGAGAAGGAATTTCAGAAATCTAAGCTTAAAAATGAATTTAGGGGTGTCAAATTAGGGGGGGAGAGCCCCCTTTTTATAGATACATTGAGTGAATCGTGACCATCGGATTAAAAACAATTCGGATGCTCAGGATTGCGCCACGTCAACAGTCAACAGTCAACAGTCAACATTTGTACAGTAATGCCGCCTGAATAGTAAATAATCTCATGTAAGCGTATGTACTATACACCCGATTTCTACTCCACTGAGATGCTGCCACGTCATCGATCTACAAACATAAGAAATTTAGTCCAATAAGATCGTGACATATCATCGGTCAATGCCACGTCATCGATCAACGCCACATAAGCAGTCAATTCACATAATTCGTCCAATTAGATACTGCCACGTCATAGGTAGTTGCCACATTATCGGTCCGTATACATGAACAGTGTCGTGAACAGTATCGTAAACAGTACCGTATGTGTGAACAGTAACTTGTTCCTTTAATGCTCTTCTTAAGGTTTTCGACCGTCCTGAGTCCAAATATAACGTCCGTTTTGCTGTCTGATCACTCGTTTATTGTGAAACGATTATGATATCCCTAAAATACATAAAATACACAATTATAATAAAACACATATAATTAAATAATAAAATACTTAAATAAATAAAAGTAGCAATGTTAGTGAGATTTAAAGTATAAAATGACGATTTTCTCCTTTATAAATATACACTTTTTAACACTCAACACTCTCCTCCTCACAAACCCCCTCCCCCCAAAACACCTAGAGCAACAGATTTTTTTTTTTTTTTGTTGTCCTTTCTATGATTATTTTAGACTTTTCGTTATAAGTTTGAAATCTACTATTGATAATATTATGCTTCTCAAGTGGTATCTCAATTTAATTTTTACGTATAGTGACAATGTGATACTCATTTATCGAATGTTAATATTATAACTCGTAAAATTATTTATTATTTTATTTCAACATTTAAGTTAGGGAAGTGTAACATTATGCTATTATTCTAGCAAGGAATTTCAATTTTAAGCGGAGAAAATGAAAAATAAATGGAAGAATTACAAAAAATTGATGCCACAATAATTTTGTTTCGATTGATTACTTTTAAAGAATGATATGAGTGTCACTAATAAGAATTCTCCTATGTTATTTACATAAGTTAAAAGTAATTTTTAACTCATAAGTATAAGAGTATTTTATTGTATAATAACTCGATGAGTCCGAAGTCAATCCACAGAGAAAAGATTTAATTTGTTTATTTAAAAAATAAAAGTAAAATTTAAAAATATGCAATTTAATTTGAAAAAAAAATCAAATAGAATTAGTTAGGATTAGGAATCCACTCCTAGTAAAAAAATTACAACTTAATAAATTATTTTTATTTTTATCTCCCAAAAGATTAATTATATAAATTAAAATAATTTTTCTATTAATTTTATTATGGATTAAGAACTCAGTGTGTCAAAACTTAACTTATCTATAATAGGTTAAAATACAATTTTACCATATTTTATACTAAGAGATTAGGAATTTATTATGTCAAACTCTCATGTTTGTCTACAATAAATTAAAATTTCAAAATATAAAATATGGATAAATTAAATAGAAAATAGTTTAATTTATAAAATTAAAAATAGAATTTGATGAAATCATATATTTTTACTAAAAGTTTTATCTTCTTCTAACTCCTAATTTTTAGTTAAACATGTTTGAAATAAAAGAAATCAATAAAATTGAAAAGCACATAATTAAAAATGGTATTTGAAAATTAAAATAAAACTAATTTTATTTATTGAAAACAAATTATAAAGAGAAATGTGAAAAAGAATTTGAAGAAAAAAAAAGAAAATATATAGACACCACACAAATAAAAAAAATAATTACATCTTATATTTGCCCCACTAATACAACATAAATTTAACTCATTACATTTGTTCCTAATTTAATCCACTCAAGCACCCAACATATTTCACTAATAATTACCATACCTAACATGATAAAAACTTATAATTTCATAATTATCACATTCATTATGATAAAAACTTATAAATTTACAATAAAAGTCGCGGATCGTTTTCGATAATAATATAAATTTTTAGACTTTTAGAATTCAAATTTGATATCTATACATTTGTTTGGAGCCTCAAATTGCATGAAATTTTTTTTTACCTAATAAATATATAAAAATACATAAAATTAAATATTAAAAAAATAATTAAAAATTCACAATATGTTATACAATTACAAATATAAATTATATTAATACACCAAATAAAATTTTTTAAACTCTTAATAAATATATAATTTTTAGCACTAATCAGTTGCATCACTTGTAAAGAGCAATAGTTTTTGTCCTTTTTCATCAAGTTCATTGGATGCTTCCTCAATCTAACGGCTAAAGTTAATTATTTGCTAATTGATGTAGTAATTGAAAACCATTGCAGCCAGTCCTGTCATCTTCAATCTCGACTTTCACTTCGTCTTTCTTGAGCCTTAGAAGATCCACCTTGAATACGTGAGCTTCTGAGGTTTCCTTCCAGTCCATGCGAGTGCTAACAATAGTTGAGATCTCTTGAGGGAATCGAGAGAAAGTGAAAAGGAAAAAAAAGTCCTTGAACGGCTCCCATACATCAAAAGAGAAGGGATTTAAAGTGTTGTTGCATTAGTTACCAAAGGAACTTGGAATCATTGCCTCTTTTTTTTTTTTTTCATGATAAATGTTTATAGAATGTGAGGTTTGATAATAGATTGATTGTTGGGTATTGTGTATTTCTCTTCTTTTTTATTGTATGCAAGCGTTGAGTATTTATAACAAGCACCGAAGATTTTTTAGAACAAAACAGAATTCAAAAGCACCATCTGATTTGTTCCCACGACGTGCCCTATTCATAAACAAATCATCGGAATCATTTTGTCCCATGAAATTGTAATCATCTTCTCCCATGTTCGATGTATCTAGATTATTTGTCAAATTAAATCACCTACACCCGCTGGTTTCTTTGCCTCTCGCCACTGAAATCGTTTTATTGACAACTCAGGTTTCAACTTAGGTGAATTTTCCAAATATTTTTCTTTCGATGTCAGTATTCCGGATTATTTCTAAACTGTTATTTGTTCAATCGTTTATTTCTCTTTTCTCATGAGCAAATCGCAATTGTTCTTTCTCCTAATCAACAGTTTCAAACTAATGTTCCCTCAATAGCCATTACTTAAGCATATAACCGGCTTTAACAATTGTCAATACATACAGTAATTTTGAACGAAGATAAAATGGTGTAACTATTGGTGAAAAATTATAATTTTTCTCATAAAATAAAATTTTATAATCGATCTCATATAATATATAAAAAATTTATAATTTAGAAAATTATATCTCGATAATATGAGAAGATAAACAATAGGAAGTAACAAATACGTCATTAAACGATTTTTCAGATTATGACTCAAATTTGATCTGCATTAAACGTGTAGGCGTTCGTTTCACTACGCCCAATAACTACTAACTTTTTTTCAGTATTTTTCTCAAAAGCTATCTACCTATTTTTTTTAAGAGGAAAGAATACTTATATAATATTTTCTCGTAAAACCTTAACATGTCTTTTCCTTTTCTTTTAATAATTTAAAATATTAAATATTTTAAATTTAATATTTTATTATCTCTCCATTTATGTAAAAGTAGAGATAATGTGTAATCACTTTGGGACCCGCCTTGTGAAATATCACAATGTCCCATTTACATATAAATATAACACATAGGATCTTAACAAATATTATAATTAAGTTTATCACCTAATATGTTAATTTTCTTATTTTTGGGTCCATTAGTGGTGTAGTCAATTAAATGAGTTAACTTGGGGATCATTTGGGAACATACAATAGTGGCTATAATAATTAAATCTGTAATTAAATTAGTTTAATTATTTAATTATAATTCTACTCCACTATAAGATTAGAATTGACCTCCATATTTATATGTTCGAATAATAATTTATTTTAAACCACATTGATCTCTTTACTGTATAATCCTTTTCACCACATCGATAATTAAATTGATATCTCAACTATCCAATTAATTTAATAACATCTTGTTCCCTAATACTTATTAGTTTTCTCTAATAATCATTTTCAACATATTAAATATATTGACACACTCTGATCAAATAATTCTATGATCAAGTACTGAAAACTCATTAAGAAATGTGTTGTACACATTTCATATTGTTAATCTATAATTTCAATTCTTATAATTGTTCCCACTAAGATACTAGAAAATCTTGACTATAAGTATATGTCGTGCCTATTAGTAATTCAAATGAAATGACAACTATAATTATAAAATTATAACTAACTCAAAATTAAGATTATAGTAAAATTAATGCCTATGAGATTTAATAAGACTGACAGTTATTATAAAGTTTATTAAAACTCATATGTGATCCCGTTCAATGTAATCGTACTATATCAATAAATTCATACATAATTAAGATAAATCATTCAATAAATTTATTATAATTTAGACCTAAATAAAGTTTTTAACTTTATTTATCAACTGCAAACTCAATTTATTAAATAATAAGATAATTTATATTTATGTATTTTGTGAATCCTAATTATAATCACCTAAATATATATAATATGATTAAATAAATTTTATTAAAAAATTAATACAAATAAGATATTTAAATAAAATATTTTAATTATTTTATTAATTAAAAAATATTTTTTATAATTAAATAAAATTATATATTTTTAAAGAATATATTTTTTCAACAATATCACGTTATTACTGTTGCAACGTGTTGCAGGTTGCAACTGTTGGAACGTAGCAGGATCCCACTAATAAAATGAAATAATGCATCACAGTAAAATATCTGTGCGTGTGTGTGTTTCCTTTCCCCACTTCGCCACGTTTTTCATGCGTCGAAAGGACACACCTGACTTTTTCATAATTTTGTAAATCTCCGCTGAGGTTTGAGATATTTGCACATATACGGACACGATGCTTACGCAGTTATATTGGTGACTTTCCCTGCCGTCACGTAAGCGTTAAGCTTCTGTTAGTCACTGAGGGCAAATTAGTAATCGCATAAGACAAGCTCAGTAACTGGTCAACTCAAGAACTGGAACCATGCCAGAAGTAAATCGTTAAAACGTGAAAATATTGTGTAAGCAGTCATATAACTTAAATTATTTTAAATAATATTAATTAATTAAAAATAATATTATTTATTTATTTAAAATTCATAAAAAATTATTAATCGATGATAATATTTTATTTAAAATAAAATTTTACAAATCTTTTAAGTTACAATAACTTATTTTCCATCCAATGCAACATGTGGAGGAGGGGATCCTATTTCCCTTTGTGTATTTCTTTCTTCTCTCTCAAATACCAAACCCCTCCCATCTTTCATGCATGAAGCCTGGTTGAAGTTCTCGGCTGCTTGCCAATAAATACATAAATACGCTCTCATATTGATCCGAGTTCCGTCGGCGAAACCCAGAGACCCGCATCATTTTGTTGAAGCCAATACCCGGTCAGTTTTTAACATACCTCAAGTTTATATCCTTCGCATAGACCGTATTGATGCTGCTGTGACTTGAAAATGTCGCGTGGGTTTGTTGATTTTTGTTCATTCATGGCTATTTGTTTGGGTGCACGAAGCTGTGAAGCATAAAATCAATTAAAATTTGTGAAAAATTGAATTAATGAAGCTGTTGTTGATATTGAAGCTTTTGGCTTTGGATAAATACATAGTATGGCAGATTATGTTGGGATGATCGGATGAGTTTTTATTTGATCTAGGGCCAGTGATGTTCATGATGGACACAAAAATAAATAAATAAATATGAAAAAAATGAAATTTTGAAGAACTTAGTGAAGCTTGGTCAGAATGAATAAATGAATTTTGGAGGACTTATTGAAGTGCTCATGAAAAATTGAAGCTTGAATCCGTTACTGAAACAGACAATGACTTAATATATGAATTTTTAAGCTTGTTTACTGACGCATGCAATGAATGAATGGATTATTTTTTAAGCTTGTTTACTGAAGTATTCACGGGATGCATACTTTGATTTGATAAGGACTTTTTGCTAAGAAACAAAAGATTGTATAAAGAACTATATGAGATACGTACAAGGATTAATGGGACTACAATCGACAAAAACAAGGACGAGAAGTCTTATTCTACACAAAAAACTCAAATAATGCTGCTGATGCATGCTTTGTTGCTGAGATTCCGCATGTGCTAAAATAGTATGTAATGAGCGGCTGAAATTTATGCTTACCTGCTCGGCATACAACATCCTTTAATTAGATAAGTCCTACAATATATTGGACAAATTGTTAGTTAGAAACACTTGCTGTGGGTTGTTTTATCTTGGCTCTCATTTTAGTTTTATACGACTTTGGTTAAATAAATTATGGTTCAGTTGATAAATTAGGGAATTTTAGACCACAATATGTTTAATTTGCTGAATTTTTTGGATAAGTTTTTAGTGGCAATTTTCGGATTGGGGTACTTATCCTAGGAACTAATTAAATTTTTATAAATCAAAATATTGAGAAGAGAGAGAGAGAGAGAGAGAGAGAGAGAACAAAAAGCAAAATTGTCGATATGTTGATACAGATGAGGAGAGCTAGACTTTCATGTCCACAAACTGTATCATTTTTTGATATTTTTCCACGATCATTTCAAGGTGTATACAAGTTTTAAAAAATGTGTGGAATAGTTTTTTTAGCCTTAAGCATAATTGATTTAATTCAAAATGGCCAATTCAAAAATAAAATCTCTATTCCTATTCCCTTAGATGACCTAATCTTGATATTTCTCATATTGTTTTCTTATTTTAGATATGGTTTTCAAGGTTGTCTGCGGTATAGTTATCAAGACCTAAATCAAGGCTGCTGCAGAATTCCAAACATGAGAATCTTTTCAAGCATCGGTTGAGCTGCGTTGCAGCTATCAAGCCTGCTCCAAAAGATTACCAAGGTAAGCATACCAAAGCAAATGCCAGTTCAATGGCAGCACCTGCTGAGGAGAGGCTGCTGATGCTTGACAATATCAATGAAAACATCTGAAAATGATATTAAATATTCTGCTTACGGGGGGTTAACTTAGGAGAATGCACTCGTAAATATTGATGTTACGTACTATAGGATACAAGGTTAATGGTCATTTGTATGGATAGACGAATCGCCATTGTATAAATTTCGAGAGCTGTTTTATGCAGATTTTGTCATTTGCTGGATTTGCGGTCTTCCTTTGTTTGTGAGGGTAAAATTGTCGAGTGTAATTAAGTTTACTCATTATGGATAAAACAGTCATTATGGTCGTAGTTGTAAAAGCTGAAATTATTACGGGGGTGTCAGGTCTTCAATCTTGCTCCAGGGGTAGAACAATACTTTGCGTCACACAACAAACGGTCAACCAAAAAATTATATGACGGGAAGGGGAAGTTCACTGATATGACCAACTTAGCCGTCTATCTGCAAGTATAACAAACATCGGGGGAGGTTTAAAATATTATCCTTTTTGAATATTTGCCTGCAGCTAAATTATTATTCTGATGAAAATTATTAGTATTATTATTTCTCCTCCCCCCCCCCCTTCTTTCTTTCTCTTCCAATGAACTGACTAGGAGCAGAGGAAGATGGGACAGTTAAGAAAATTAAAAAGGAATTTTTTTAAGCGCATTTAATTTAACAAAGACGCAAGGGGAGAGAGGACAAATGCCTGTTTTCGTGGAAGAGGCATCAACGCTCCACGTTGAATTCCGAGCAGAGGCACTAGACGGTATAGATGCCACGACCGTGGTCCTATCTTTATGGCGCACGTGGCACAATCTCATACCACACATACATGGCCATCAATGCCCAAGGTGATGGTATCTCTTGTATATAAATGACATCCAACTTTAACTCTCACATGCTCACAGTCCACCCCAAGGGCGAAGAATACACAAGCTCAGTTCACTCATCATTGCTCTTCCATCCACCTGCAAACACTTGTGCCTTGCCTGTATTAATATAACTAAATATATATGACTGCATCCTGCTCTGTTTGAGAGCGTGGACGCGTACTTAAGAGGAATGGGGAGAGCTCCGTGTTGCGAAAAAGTGGGTCTAAAGAAGGGGCGATGGACTGCTGAAGAGGATGACATATTGAGCAAGTATATTCAAGCTAACGGAGAAGGGTCATGGAGATCACTGCCCAAGAATGCTGGTTAGTAATGTCATTTCCATTACCATTTTCTAGCCAGCTCACTTGCGTAGATATAGAGATGGTTTCCATTTCGTGTAACCTCGATCTCTTTTTTTTTTTTATCTTTTTTGTGGTTCAAAGGGTTGCTTAGGTGTGGGAAGAGTTGCAGATTGCGGTGGATCAATTACTTGAGAGCTGACTTGAAGAGAGGTAACATTGCTGCCCAAGAGGAAGAAATCATCATTAAGTTGCATGCCTCTTTGGGTAACAGGTTAGTGTGTCTTGCGTCTTAGCTGCTCTTACTGAAATATAACATGCATGTGAAAAATGTGATAGCAAGAAGCACTTGTCTGTATTGGGACTTGGGCACCCTGGTAGCTGGAATGGTAAGGCAAGAAACGCCATCGAAACGCCATTATTCAATTTTCTCTCTCTTTCCACTGCACTTACAAATTGAAACGGCGATGTGTCGCATGTCAAAATACTTAAAAAAATTTTCTACTTTCTCGACAAAACTTTTCTTTTTTTAGTTTGTGAGTTGTCTCTTTTCTGCCTTTAATTAAGATCCCTGGCCATACCCTCCCCACTTTTTCCAATTACGTCACTTTCTTATTACTTTTCAGGCATCGTTCCATGATATTTATTGGAAGTTATCTTCACCGTAACTTTTTTTGTTTTTTTAATTGTTACATGTGACTTACTGTCATTTAAAGTACATTTATTATTCGACCTTTAATTAAGGTCCCCCAAGATCCTTTATTTTGCCATTATCTTATCTGAATGGAAGGGTATTTTTCTGGTTTCAAATCTAGTTGAATGGATACTTTTAGTGAGACTGGTGTAAACTTCTAGTTTGAGTGAGGATGTTTTACAAAGATTATAACAAATCAAAAAAATGTTACACATTAAAAGTTAATGGCTATTAACTAACACTAAGAAAACCAACTTTAACGCTGGCCATTGTTACGTGTTGCAGGTGGTCATTAATTGCAAGCAATTTGCCAGGTAGAACAGATAACGAGATAAAGAACTACTGGAATTCGCATTTGAGCAGAAAAATTCACACCTTCTGGAGGCCATCTGGTGAAAAAACACTGCCAGTGAAGGTAGACGTGGCCGGCGCCGACACAAGCGTTGCAACAAAGAGGAAAGCTGGCAAAAAAAGTGGATCGGCAATTATGAAAAACAAAAGCCACAGTAAGAAAGATGGTAATATGAATATCCGTACCGAAGAAATTGTTGCTTCAATTGACGAAGACATACCTTTGCCAGCCACACCCACGCTAGAGAAAGAGACTTTGCCCAGCACGGCCTTAGTTGGTTGCATGGATTTCGATCCGTTTGCTGAAGACAAGGAGGCAACGGACAAAATTGTACGAAGTCCTTGTCGTCAAGAAGACAATGGGCTGGATTCTCAAGAGGGGGAAAACGTGGTGCTTTGTTCTGGTGAGGAAACAACAATCAATAATAAATCAATGTTGTGCCCTTCTAGTGAGGAGAAGGAGACCGAAATTCTAGAACCATTCGAAGGCATTGATGATGGGAAGTTGTGTTTTAATGATCTTTTGGATCCAAGTGAGGTTTGGAGTTTAACGGAGGAGCAAGATGCTCGGGTCACGAATACTGTTGAGGGAGGACAAATTGGTAACAATGTGCCTACGAGTGAGGAACTGGTGAGTGCTATTACAGACAGTGGTGACTTGCGTTCCTGCTCTTCTGTTAATTCCCTTTTTGACGACAGTAACTTTGATTGGGATTGGGAGAATGTAATTCAAGAGTATGATCAGCAACGTGATGAAAATGAGAACGTTTTATCTTGGCTTTGGGAAAGCGGGGACAACGATGAACCAGAGAGTCACAAAAGTGAAGATGAAATGGACTGTGAGAAGCAAAACGCCATGGTTGCTTGGCTTCTCTCTTGATGTGATTTTTACCTCCCCTGTTATTTGCCATTCTGTACTTTTCGAAAAGTGCGGTGATCACATGAGACATGAGACCGTAAACTGTGAAAATTAACATATGCGTGGTTTCTAGCTAGGATTCAGCTACTGTGTCTTTTAGTATTGGTCTTATTGGTGGAGGCAATAATTGAAAGGCTCTGTTCAGGCTTTTGGACGATGTGTGCCAACTTTGTTCCGTCCATGAATGTTGATTATGAAAACTCAGCTTGCATTTGGTCACGTTCAAATCTTTTTAAATCTATATGAAAGCGCACAATACTATCATAACATGAATATGAGTAATATGATAACTAATGACAACCGATTTTTTCCCACTTAGGATCAAACTAAGTTTAAGAGATGAAGGTAATTTGCACACATGGTAACAAGCAAGAAAAGGGTGAAATGGGGCCGGAGGTGATGGTCTTTGGCGGGTCTACTCCAATGCTTAAATTAGTAAAATGCTTTTTTAATTGAAATGAAATTGTTTTTTATTTTGCTTGAGTGATCATATTTTTTCTTTAACTATTTTATCTTAAAAATACTTAATGGAGAAGAAAATGGAGAATGATTCTAAGGGTGGAGGGTGACTCCCTTAAATTTTTTTTTTTGGGGGGGGGGGGGGGGGGGGGTGTGTTTTGGGCATAATAACTTTGTGTTCAAGCTCTTTATTCACTTCTTGCAATATTTTCTTGATTATTTCTTGGTGATAAGTATCATTCTGACATTTTATCTTTGTTGATTTGGTGGTTTTGATCCAATTATGATTTAAATCAAGGTTTTCACATTTCTTATCTCGAGAGTTTCTGAATTTTTATTTGACAAATTTCATCCCTATCTTTAGGAATTTAATTTTCTTCTCTGAAAATTTTTATCTCTTTGAGATGGTATTAGTCACTAATTACCTTATCAACAACAACTATTTTGAAATATAGGTGAAGACAGCTTTATTGATTAAGTTTAGATTCTTTTCTGATCTGATTATTATCTACTTTTAAAGACCTATTAACGTGTAGTATTATTAAAATCAATAGCCATAATCTCTTTTTAATTAATTTTTTATTTAACTACCCATAAAATGCGTGTTTCATCCCTTAATTTTCAGCCCCAAATGAAACTCTCCCAAAAAAAAAAAATTAAAGCCTCCTCAAATTCAAAAAAGAAATCTAAATCTTCAAAAACGGAAACATTAAAGTCACTTAACATTATGAAGGTGAGAAGCTAGAATTTCTTTAACCAGATGTGATAATCCTTGGGTAGTATAGATTTAGCATCAATCTCTTTATTGATGAGATTGTTAACATTCTTGTGAGAAAAGTTTGAATATTTTCTAATAACAAACCTATTGTTATTTGTTGAGATTTTTTTTTATTTTTTCATTATTATTATTATTATTATTATTATTATTATTATTATCTAGATTGATGTTGCTATAGATGGTAAATAAAAAGTGGGAACAATCTGATTTTCTCCTTAAATAAATTTGCAATTTTTTGATGCCCACCACTCATTTGATAAAATGTAGTATTATCAGCTTTATGCTAAACCTGTTGAAAGCACACATACTGTTCACTATATTCCACTCACTGCATATTTTATATTCTTTTGTGGCATGGCGAAAATGAGATGTAAAAGAATGTTGCCTGAATATTATACACTCTCAAATGTAGAGAAATTGGATCAAAAACAATTGATACTATTGGAACTTAGTGTTGCAGTATAGGAGAAATTTTGGGTTAACCATATACTTGCTTATGGAGAATAACTTACCTAGAGCATATATTACTTGTTATGTACTATAATTGAGTTTCTTCATTATCAAATATGGTTTGCCTTTGCTTAAGGTGTAACAGCTTTCATTTTGTAAGAACAATGTTATTTTTTAAAATAAAAATTGTACCATATGCAATAGCTTTCGTTCTGTTGCTCATTTCTCTAAACTTACAACATTCTCTTATTCATATTGTGTTATTAGCATAAACAAATCTAAGCATTAATCAGTAAACTATTAATCCAGAGAAACTCTTGTATATCAATATAAAGCTCTTGATCAGAAAGGCAAAAACATAAAAATACAAAGACCAATAATTTATAAATTGGTTCACATTCAATGTAGTAAATTCGTTTTCTCAAATTTTTCTTACTACAATAGCTAATTATTTAGGATAAGAAGACTTCATGATGGTGAGAGAGTATATTGACAAAAGCGGGAATTGAAACATGTAGCGGGAAAAAATCAATCATGACAGAGATTTTTAAGGAATTAAAGCATATCATTTAAGAAGTTGTGAAAATAATTAATTAGAAAGAAACCGTGCCATTGATTTTAATAATGCTATATATGAATGGATCTTCAAAAGCTCATATAGTGATTAGATCAAGAGAGGATCTAAATCTTTATTATTACTTAAGAAAAATAATCGACATTAAGTGAAATAATTATTAATAAGTTAATAATGCATTAAACCCCATATTTAGTTGGAAGAAATAAAAGAATGAATGTAATATAAAGGAGAGAGGAGGAGAGAAACAAGAGGAAAAAAGTATCAATCTCGATTTTATTATTTTTTTTTACATGAAATTTACAATTTCTCTCCTTATTTCTTTTTCATCTTCTCATTTCCTTTCATTTTTTTGAACCGAACATCTCATAAAATTAAAAGGTCCCCCTTGAACTAAAGAAATCAATATGTATTGCATTTTTTGAAAAGTCATCTTCATGTCACAAGTCTATAGATCGTTATGAAGAAAAACCACAAAGGAAATATTTAGTATGCCCCTGCAATAAGTCATTATCGATCCATTTCAAATCACCACTATACGAAACTAAGGTCACCTTTGGCATACATTGAGTAATTGTAGATTAAAAACTATAATGTTTAAGTATATAGTAAACATTAACTATTGTAATTTAGGAGTTAAGTTATTTGATCACATCTTGTATGATTAAGAATTTATGATATTTTTATTATTTTTGTTAAAATTAGTATTTAAAAGTTATATTTATAATACACTATCAAATTTTATTTTATAATTATAATTTTTTTTCATACCAATTGTGTTCTTGTACCTTAAAAATTATATCAATTCAATACTAAATAAGGTCTAAATGATATAATAATGATAAAACTCTAGTTATAATTTCTAATATAAATAAGAAAAGGGATATTTTTAACTCAAAAATTTGACTTAAATCTACCAAATTTATTTAGTTCAGTATGAAGGAAAGATATCGGATTACTTGGCATTAAAACTCAATTAAAAACAAGACTAAAAAAACCAAAAACTGAAGTAGCACTTACAAAAGATAGAAAAATAATACCGACTCTTCTTCTTCAAAGATTATACCAGTAAAAGTAATATCTAATCACGATGAAATATGAAATAGAATAAATAATACATTTAGTCCTGCAAAATTTGATAGGGAAAAAGAATTACACCCCAAAATTTTTGTTAAAAAAATAGTTATGCAGGCTCTCAATTTTTAATATTTAAAAAAATGACTCCAATATTTTATAATAAATCAAAATATAACATTAAAATAACTTTAACAATATATACATTTTAAAATAATTTCAATATTTAAAAATATTTTTTTGTAATATTTCACAATCTTGTACTATATTAAACTAAATTTATAATAAATAGAATCATAGTATTAAAATAAATATATAAAAATTAAATTATTTTTAATATTATATAAAATAATTTAATATTATTAATATATGATATATATTTTATTAATTTTAAAATCCATTTAACCTAAAGATTTAATTAAAATTTTTCTAATAAATATAAATATGTTACTAAAATAAATATAATAATTTACATTTTAAAATTGATTTTAAATAATAAAAAATTTAATATTATTAGTCCATTAGACAACTTAACTATTTGAATTATATTTGTATTTATTGAAAAATTTTAAAATGATTTTTTAGTTGGTATACACAAAGGGTATATAGTCAAAACAAGGTATTAATTTTTTTTATGAAAAATTTAGGAATCTACATAACTATTTTTTAAAATTTTTGGGGTGTAGGTGTTCTTTTCCCTATTTTGTAAGACAACTTGTTCAACCAATAAGAGACACTTGCTGAAATTAGTTTTCAAGAGAATCTTGATAAACCAAAATGTAAAGATGGATTTGCAAGCTATTTGCTAGTGCAATCACTTTGAAAAAGTGAATATACCAAAAGTCACTCTCCAATTTTAGCAAGGGGTTGCTTTTTTTTTTATGTTTTAAGTTTTATTTTGGTTTAATTCAAGATATTTTAATATTTTAGCTCTTTTTCTTGGTCTGGAGAATTACTATAAGACATTGTTGTTTGAATAAAAAAAAAGTAAATTTTATAGCTTGTATTTAAATAATAAAATATTTGAATGAAAATTTAATTTTTTCTTGCAAATACGCTCTTTAAATGTACTTATTTCCTATCTACCTATTAGATTTCATATAAAAAATTTTTCTTGACAAATTTTGCTTGGTATTAAAAATACTTAACATACATTAAAACATTATCTAATATTTTTACACTTGTGACCTTGAAACTACTCACTAATAGTAAAAGTATTTATTTATAGAAATAAATAACATAATATTTACCCTCATATGTCAAAAAATAAAAAACAAACAAACATATTGTTCTAATATGTGCATTTAGACTCTTTCAAAATTTAGTAATATTTAAACTTATTTAGATTTAAGATGAAAAAAAAAGTACCTAAGTTTTAATATGTCATCCACCTTCTTATTTTCAAGTCTTATTTTAATATAGTTTTAAAACCACGTTTTTTATTATCTCAATCCTTGAAATGAACTAAATAAATGGTCAAAGTTTTTATGTTTAGATTTTTAAATTAAATTCTTGAATTAAAATATCTCTTTTGTAACTAGACTTCTTACACAACTGGAGTCTCTTTATAAGGAGTTTTATTTTTTTTTTGGTTAATAATAATTTGCGTTATAATTAGAAAAAATGAGTTATTTTGTAACTGGGATTATTTTTTTAAAATAATTCTGAGAATAATGAGTAATGAAATATTTAAAAAAAAAGAAGTTAATGATAAAATCAAAATCTATAAAAAGAGAACGAATCATTCTCCAACCCTTGGTGAGTAGCCTAAACTTCGAGGCAAGTGAAATTTCCACAGGTAATTATCAGAAACCTCCCTGAGGTTTGTGCATATTCCTGTAATATGTAATACAGTTCAATATGAGGCTAAGCAAATGTGTATTAGATAGAAAATAATGTTAACTCTATATCATGTGTTTTGAAACTTCTTATTTCTTTTCTGCTAAACTAGTGTGAATAAACCTTAGCAATTTGTAGTGTGACGTGGATCAATTTGGGTTTTCGTCCGGCCTAATATTAGTTCCATTAATTTAGTAATTACAATTGAGTGATTTATGTGAAACTTTGTGGCCTTTTTTTTCATTTTATTTACGATTGTTACCACTGGTTGTGTTCATCAGTATTTGAGCACTTGAAAAAATCGACTGATTTAGAATACAGAAATTGTTTTGACCTGACGATTGACATTAATATATTGTCATGTAAGTTGTGGTTAAATTAAAGATGAAATTTCCATACTAGAATAGCTTGAAATGCGCAGTCAGTTTGCTTTCTTTTCAATATCTAAATTAATTTTTTAATTAGAAGTATTTTGATCATTTTATCATGTAACAAACCGTCAAATGAACAGTCTATTAACTTTCGGGGAGATGCTTGAGGATGTGCGAATACAACATATTCCACTGAGTATACGCCAAACCCCAGGGAAGGATTCCCATAATAATCCAAATTTACAACTGTCGGGCCAGCTACCAGTCAATGAGTCAATAACAATCTCCAGATTTCCACGGCCGTCTAGCTTGTATCCAGCTACCAGTCAATGAGCCAAATAATAATATCCTTCCGAAGACATTGGCTTATTAAAATAGGAACATATCAACATGCTACCACCCGTTCGCAGAATTGCAGTCATTTCACTCGTTTTATAGGTACAGCAATAATGAACACGATGTCCCACCTTCCAACTGTGTCTGAGACTTTCTTTAGTTGCTCTACGCAACTAGGGATGTACGCTCTTTCGGCATTTTTCTGAATTATTGGGTATGTACGAACGTCAATGAACTAGTGGCGGGACCATCTCTCCCAGTGGATCCCTGCAACGCCAAAGTGAGAGGACAAATTAATAGCGTTCCCATGTGCCTCTCTTAGACTCTTAATGCGAATCCAAGCATAAGATGGCCGCTAGACGGGTCATGCCATCGCTTTCTGTTCTTAGTAACGGCTTGGTACGACGACGCTGTCACAGAAATGTAGCAAGAAGACAACGTGCCATCATATGAAGGCCCTTAGTTTCTATGGTCACGTGTGTTCAATATTATAGTCTCGTTATTTTCAGTCGCGCCACAATCCGTGGACCGCTGCACTTTGGGTATCAGCATGTAATGTTGTACACTCGTGACAAAAAATTAATAAATATAGGTTATTGATTTTGATATTTCTTGAATTTAATGAATAAAAATAATTTTAACATAAAATAAAGTATTTGTATGGTAGTAATTTGTGAAAAATTTTATTTTTAATCACATATTTACTTATTTTTTTAAGATAAGTCCTCATTTATTCTATATAATTAAATAATTTTATCATCCATATCTTTTACATTTATTTTAAAACTTCGTAAAGTTTTTAATATATTTTTATAAAGATTTAAACAATTATTATATTCATAAAATTTTAATATATTTTATAATTTATTATCTCTCTTGAAGCATAAATTAGATTTTTCTTCTAATAACACACACATATTCAATCTATTTTCCATCCTAAATGCATACCATCAATGCTATCGCATAGATTTTGTAATCTAAATTTAATATCTTAAATTATAAGAGATATTATATGTGATCAATATCTTATGAATTTAATGAATCATTAAGAAAAGATAAAATAAATAAATTACCAAAACCTCTAATAAAATATTTTAATTCTTTCATCCGATGAATAATGAAAACATGTGAAGAAATAATCAATTAAATTGAATGTTATTGTATTTATTAAATAAATTGAAAAATAAAAAATTATCTATAAATGATATAGAAAGGGTAAACAAAATATTAGAAATTAATAATTTAAATGAGGGAAATATAAAATAAATTAAAAAGTTAAGAGATCAAGTAAATAAAGATTTTAATAAAGTTAAACAATTCATAAAAGACTTCAACATTAAAAATCATGATATATTAAAGAAAGAAATCACGAATATAATGAATAAAAACTCAATAAATATAATATTAAATAAGTTAGATATTCAAATAAATAAAATAAAAAATTATTGAGTAATTTAGTACTAAATTTACTATAAATATAAATAGAGAACTTTAAAAAAATTAAAATACTAACAGTATTATTATTTATTTATAGTCTAAAATATAAAATAAAATTTTAAAACTTATTATTTTTTAATAATTATTTTTTAAGAGTTTAAAACTTTATTACTATAATATTCAGCGAATGTAACACGAGCTTTGTCAGAGAAACCACTAAGGGATAGGGGGTTACGCGGGACTACCGGTAAATGTTCCTTTTATACTCAACGCAGCGGGCCTTGCCGATGGCGCCTTTTTATGCTTTGGACGCAGCGTTCCTTTACAGTTGGACGGGAGTGTAAAAGTCAATTGAAAATCTCTTAACTGTCCTCGAACTCGTACAATCGTCACAAGGCACAGTAAAAGTGTAGGTGATAAACGGGCACAAGCATAGGCTCCGCCAAGTCCTTGTCCTAGACCCTAACGCGCATGCCCACCCGCTGGCCCGGATCATTGGTCTTTAAAAGATCAATATTGGATTTGGATCGGACGCAGCCACCTGTGATGGGAAAACTGTTTCTCTAACTCCTGTTTGAACTCTGAAGGGGAAAAAGATTCCCATTTAATTAGTTCTTAAGAGACTGTAATTTTGACAAAAGTGTTTAATTTAACAAAAGCATAAATAATTAATGTTGGATTCCAACAATTCAATTAATAATCGCCAAAAGAACGTTTGACAGCGCGATCCTAGAAACAAATTAATGACCTCTTAGACAGTTGTCCATTTTCTTTCATTTTTTGTGTAACGTGGGCCAATATTATTTCTTGCGTGAATAGGCTACGTTTAGTGAAAACGAAAGAGTACATATTCGAGTCCATTTTCTTTCATTTTTGTGTAACGTGGGCCAATATTGTTTTCTTTGCGTAAATTGGCTTATGTTTAGTGAAAGCAAAAGAGTACATATTCGATTTGTGAACACGTCCCACCCCGTGGCTAGGGACGGCGATGCATGCACTTCACTGTGGATTTGGCATTACTAAACTTATATTCACAAAAAAACTAAATTATTATATTTGCCGACAACTCGACGTGAATTTTAAGAATTATCAAATTCTCTCAGAATTCGCAGCAAAATTTTTTTTAGGTTCTCACGTTTAACCTCACAAATGTTAATAAAATATATAATAAATTAAAATGTAAATTATATAATTCAAACTATAAATTTATAAGATTAACCTAAAAGCCTATATAAAATACTCAATTCTAGATTTTATCAATGTAAATGAGAAATTAAAATTTTAACATTAAGACAAATATAAAAATATATCAATTTAACACAAAATATCTGTATTGTGAGCAAATGATCATCACCAAGATCAATGCTTTACTTCAAATTTTTTTATCAATGCACAAGTATTGTCAATAATATTAACCAGTAAATTTTGGAAAATTTGGAGAACTCCCACTAATTATTAATTAAGTATTGCCAATATTATTAAGTAGTAAATTTTGGACAACTCCCATTAATTATTAATTAAATAAATAAAAACTTAACTTTAGCAAGTAATTATTATGTTCAAGTCATTAAAATAAAATAAAAAATTAATCAAATTAAAATAAAATATTAATAATATTAAACTTGAAAATTATAAAATTTCTACTTATTAAAAACTTATTACACCTACACTTTGTAGATGTGTTTGTGTGTGTATGTGGAAGAAGCAGGGCATGTGACCGCAATGAGTTAGGTTAGGTTTATAAATTAGAAATAGTAGGTAACTAATAATAACTTTATCTTAGATATATTTATAATTAATTTTGTTGAATGTAATTTTTATGATTAAAATTTAAAATATATTCAATCAAAAAAAAAAAATTTTTCAGTACTAAACCCATTCACAAACAACAACCGATTTAAATTTAAAACACAAAATCTGCCGATAACCTACGAAATTAATGCGTAACAGATAAACTCTTGTAAGTAAGTTTAAATGACTCTTAAGGTTTTCGCGAGTAATATTTTTCTATCTCTACCTAGGGCTGTGGCTGCCCACTTCTATTATTATGGCTGACAGAATCATATCAGATCGCCATATAATCATTAACGACGATTTCTTTTCAATAAACACTTCCACAGAAATGACAAGTTTGATGTGTCTAATAGTATATAAGCCATCCCCACCATTCTCCGAAAAAGAAGTGGAAAAAATTGTTGATCACATCATTAATTACTTTGGAATTAGGTTGACTTTTTTTTTAATTTTTCTTTTGTGAGAAAATTTATGAATTATCTTGACTGTCTAAAACAACCCCTGCCGAGTGTGAATTTAAATGCAGGTATATATACAGTTGAGGCATAAATAAATGGACTCCTATGCCTTACAGACCAAATTAGCCAGCTCTCCAAGGGTTCTATTCGCGTGCTTTGTTTCTACATTCAGCGACACGTGGAATAAGTGGAGTGGGGGGGTGTACGTTAGAGAATCTGTAACATATCCACCTCCTAAATTTCAATATGGTTGAGGCAATTTTCAGTATTTACCGAGATGTTTGGTTGGATTCCAACGTGCGTCAGGTGGGAAGCTTCAAATAATTAATAAATAGGATCCCGAACGATTTGTCGTTGTCCGCAGGCTAGGGGCCGGGTACTCAATTATAAATACAACGGCAGGGGTCCTTATGGTTTTACCCTTGTTTTTTTTTTAAAAAAATTACTGCATTTTATAGATATAATAAAAAAATAATAAATTAAAAATTTGGGAAAGCCTTCTAAAATAGTTAAGAGCATACGGTATAATATCTTTAAAATTAAAAAAATTAATAGAATATTTTTTAATAAAAACCTCTTATTTAACTAAAAGAAGAATTAAAAGAGAAAAATATAAAGTTTAATATACTAAAATTAAAATTTATTATATTTAATTTTCTTTTCTTTTTTTTTTAATCTTTCCATTTGTTTCTTATTTTATTGAAAGAAAAAAATTCACGTACCAAATAATAACTCAAATTAGCGAGTGTGTTTTAAAGTTTGAAAGGTGAAATGCTTCGGTCGCCTAAGAATCAGGACAATTCGCAATTGCCATGGAGCAACCATTCTCGGTAGCTGCGGCTTGTTGACAGAAATGGTGGGGCTGACGGCTTTAATCGATTGCCCGGAGCTGCCACTCTGCTCTGAGACGAAAAGTCCACTTTACATCATGGGAGTTAATTGATTGCCGGCTGTCAATCAAGCATGGTTTCTGAATCAGCTCAATTACCGACAAATCATTTTACGCATGTTTTCTTAATTATAGTATCGAATTTTCTTAAATTACCATCATTGAAACTTGCTATCATCCTTTTTACCAGGAAAATTAATAAAAAGTAAATAATGAGGTCACGTGAATCAACGAATCGATTTTTGCTTACTTGTAAGTCCCACTTAATATAATTTAAAAAGATATTTATTGTATATAATCATGTGTTATGTTTTAATACAATTTAAAAATTCTATCAAATAATATTTAGAATCAATATGCATATAAACTTATATATATGAATAATTTAATTTAAATGGTAACTAATAGTTTAGTTTAAATACATACACAACACACAAAAAAAAAAAAATTTAAATGGTAACTAATAATTTAATTTAAATATACACAACACACACACGCGTACGCACGCACATGTATGTGTGTGTGTTTGTTGTATGTATATATGTAAATTCCAAAAGATATCTCTCTGCAACTAACATGAATAAAAATTTAACACGTGCGCAACTAGCTTGATATGGATGCTCCGTATTTAATGATTCAATTAATAATTGAGTTTTGTTTCTAGAATTTGTCTGATATAATTTTTTAAAAATAAAATTTATTAAATAAGATTTTATAGTTTAGGTAAAATAATTTATTTAGTTTTTAAAAGTTCTAATCAAAATACAATTAAATAATATAAAATATTATAAAATATACTTTTTAGATTAAATAAATATTTTAACTATTAAGACAAGGGTATTCAACATCCAAGCTAATCCAATATAAATCCAAACTAATGCAATTTAAAAAAATATTGACATTTTTATTTGATTAAATTGGATTGCAAAATGGATAATCTAATGTTATTGATGAGGATGGAAAACCTGATCCAACCCAATCTAATTTTGACGAGTTAAGTGGTTTTGTTGTGAGTTAAATAGGTCTATATTTTTTTAACTCAATTAATATTTCGGTTGGATTGGATTAATTATGATGAATTCGTTCAATCTTCAATGGCTAAACCTTATACACTTAAACAACTAACCTAATTTTTAACATCTTATTCTCACATCTATTGTTCTAGACTCTAATCACTTTCTCAAATCTCAACTTTGAGTAAAAGTAAGTTATTTCTTTCATTTATGCATACTTAGTTCCTTTCTACTTTATTCTAATTTTGTAATATTGAATTGAATTGTTCATTTTCACAAAACATACTTGTCTAGAAGCTCATTGTTGAACTTTTCTTCATTTTA
Source organism: Aegle marmelos (assembly GCA_030449875.1). Classification (NCBI taxonomy): domain Eukaryota; kingdom Viridiplantae; phylum Streptophyta; class Magnoliopsida; order Sapindales; family Rutaceae; genus Aegle; species Aegle marmelos. The sequence goes on from JASUUL010000115.1 coordinate 4,703,032, forward strand.
AGATGGTTGGTGTTTTAGCTTTTTTAATTTACTTCAAAGCCATGAATGAAATTTCATGTTATAACATATTTATATTTGATTTTTATAAGTTTGTTTTTAAGTTTTATATCTTTTCCTTTATTTAATTTTTAATTTTAATTATAATTTTAACCCAATCAACTCAACTTAAGCTAACCTACTGATTTAAAGATTAATTAGGTTGAACATATTTATTTAGTTGGATTGTGTTAATTTTCATTTAAGCCCATTTACATAGTGGGTTGAATTAAATTATCACTGTCCCTGTGTAACCCAACCCATGTCCATCTTACTTGTTGAATTGGTTTATGGATTTATGATTGAAATTCAAAATAAACAAATCAAATCAATTAATTTTTTATTTACCTTTTGAAAAAAGTTACATGTCACTTTTAAGTTTTACTTGAAAAAAAAATTCCTAAAAAAACTTAATTTTGTGTGACTATAAATATGCAATAATAACATAGAGTACAAATTATAAGTTGTAATCAATATTTGTTTTTAATATTCAAATTTCAATTTTTTTCAACCACGTGATAATAAAACATGTGAATCATGAAATTTTAAGAGAGTTGATGGTAACGAAGACGACGATAATAGTTAGATTTTAGAATTTTGAAGAGCATTTGATGATTTTTATTTCTAAAATTTTATTTTAATTAGATGGTTAGGTCAGGTTAGATTGGATTTAGTTTTTTTATTAGTTTGGATTATATTAAATTTTAGTAAATAATTGGATAGAGATTAAATCCAAAATATAAGATCTAATATTGATGGATTGGGCTGAAATTTAAGGGAATTAATGTTGGGAAAATATGCTCTTTAAAAGCATATTGGTTTATTTAATTGTAATAAACTTTTTTCTGATTAATAAAATAATTGAGGTATTTTATTCAAATATCTTATTTACATTAATTTTTTATTAAAGTTCATTTAATCATATTATATGTATTTATGCGATCATTATGTGGATTTACAGAAGACATAAATACAAGTTATCTTATGATTTAATAAATTGAGTTCCTAGTTGATAAATAAAGTTGGACACTTTATTTAGGTATAAACTGTAATAAATTCATTGAATGATTTGTCTTAATCATGTATGAATTTATTGATGTAGTACGATTACATTTAACAGGATCGCATATGAGATTTAATTAACTTTATAATAACTGTCAAACTTATAAAATTTCATAGGCATTGATTTTACTATAATCTTAATCTTGAATTAGTTATAATTTCATGATTGTGGTTGTCATTTCATTTGAGTTACCAATGGGCACGACACATACTTATAGTCAAGATTACCCGGTATCTTGGTGGGAGCAATTATAAGTATTGAAGTTATAGATTAACAATATGGAATTTGTATAACACATCTCTTGATAGGTTTCGGTACTTGATCATAAAATTCTCTGGCCAGAGTGGATCGACATATTTATTATGTTGAAAATGATCATTAGAGAAAACCAGTAAGTATCAAGGAATAAGATGTTATGAAATTGATTGGATAGTTGAGATATCAATTTAATTAACGATGTGGTACAAAAGATTGTGCAGTAAAGAGATCAATGTGGCTTGGGACGAATTATTATTCGAGCATACAATTATGGAGGTCAGTTCGAATCTTATAGTGGAATAGAATTGGAATTAAATAATTAAGTTAGTTTAATTACAGGCTTAATTATTGTAGCCACTATTGTATGTTCCCAAATGATCCACAGGTTAGCTTATTTAATTGACTGCACTACTGCTGAACTCAAAAATAATAAAACTGGCATATTAGGTGATAAACCTAAATATAATATTTGTTAAGGCCATATGTATTATATTTAAGTGTAAATGGGACCTTGTGATACTTTACAAGATGGGCCCCAAAGTTGTTACCCTTTATCTCCACTTTTACGTAAGTGGAGAGGAAAAATATTAAATATGATATATTTAATATTTTGAATTATTATATAATAAGGATAACACAATTAGGGTTTTAATTAAGGTAATATTATATATAAGTATTCCTTTCTCTTAATTGACTGCACCACTGCTGGACTCAAAAATAATAAAACTGGTATATTAGGTGATAAATCTAAATATAATATTTGTTAAGGCCATATGTGTTATATTTAAGTGTAAATGGAGCCTTGTGATATTTTGCAAGGTGGGCCCCAAAGTTGTTATACTTTATCTCCACTTTTATGTAAGTGGAGAGAAAAAATATTAAATATAATATATTTAATATTTTGAATTATTATATAATAAGGATAACACAATTAGGGTTTTAACTAGGGTAATATTATATATAAGTGTTTCTTTCTCTTAAAGAAAGATAGAGACGCTTTTTGAGAAAAACACTGAGAAAAAGAAGTCAGGAATTTTTAGGAGTAGTGAAACGAACGCCTACACATTCAGTGCAGATCAAACTTAAGTTATAGCCTGGAAGATCTTTGGGTGACGGATTTATTGTCTGGTGTCGTTCATCTTTTCAGATTATCAATGTATGATTTTTTACATTATAAATTTCTTATATATTATATGAGATCGATCCTAAAAATATTTTTTTTGAGAAAAATTATAATTTTTCACCAATAATTAAACCCTTAAACACCCCAAGTAAGTCATTAAGATTACGTACTTATTCTTACGCACAATATACGGTTAAACAATTTGACCTGAGCACGCGACCTCAAGCTTTTACTTTGCGCATCAATTTAATTTTGTTTTTGTTTTTTTTTTTTTAAAATGGACCTTGAATTCCAGTATTGCTCGCGCATTGTAAATATTAGGAGAGGGTGTTGTCAGGCTTTGCGCCGTCGGTACTTTGTGAGTGCCGATCAACATAATTGGGAAAAAATAAAAATAAAAAAAAAGAAGGAAGGCACAGCCAGCCCGATGTTTGGATGAGCTTTGACTTGGCAGATTAGTGATATTTTAATCCGTTCAATAGTTTCATCAGCCTTACTTTTTAATTAATTTTGATTATTTAAAAAATTAATTTATTAAAAAAAGTAAAAGCAAAATAAAAATCAAAGTAGCAAATGTCTTAACTCTCACTCGGTAATGAAATAAAAAAAACTTTTCATTGGTTAATGCCAGCTTACTATTAAAACCAATAAAAAAATTAAAAGAATTTTTACAATTAAGATTAATAAATTAACTCACTTTTCAATTCCATGACTGCCATTACTGCAGAAAAGAAATCTATTACCAACGACCTGATATTTTGAAAAGCATTCCGACTAAATTAATGAACGGGTGCTGCCTCCAAGGATAGTCAGGAAAGCAAAAAGATTTCGAGTCATCATAATAATCCGAAATTATTTGCGTGTACGCAGTTGCAACTTGCAAGAATCGTGCCAGATGCAAGCGATTTCACTGTCACAAACAGATTCTTATCGAGTTGCAATCAGAGAAGGGCAACGGGCTGGATGGCACGAAACACGACATATATTTATACAGTATAATATGATATGAATATTTTTTAGCAGAGCATGTACTTGACATAATATGCACGTGAACTGAATCAATGCTAAAATTTTAAGCAGTTTTAAAAATAAGATATAATTAGAAATAAGTTAAAATATGGAATGTGAAAAAATATATAATAAATAAATTTAATTTTTTAATGAAAATAAAATTATAATTTTATAATTTTATAAATAATTTAAAATTAATTCTTTTAATATATTTTATTAGCTCACATTTTTTAAATTTATTTGATTCTTACTTTAAAAAAATTATAATGGATTTATATTTATAATTTATTAAATAAATAATGATATCATGATTTTTATAAAATAAAATTATAAATATCATAAAATTATAAATATGAATTAATATTATTATGAATTATAATTTATGATTTTAAATAATTTCAAGTTAATAATTAAGTTACGTCTTAAGAGAAATTTGTTATTGTTGTTTTTTTTAATATTAATTTTTTTAATACTATAAAGTGAAACTTAGTAATTAATATTATATTCTTTTATTACTATTAATTTATTGTTATTGAATGTAGACTTGAGTATTAAATTTTTTATTCTATTAAATTTGAATAAACTCAAACGGATCTAAAAAGATATATAAGATTGAAAAAATACATCAATAACTTGACATCCACTCTTAAAAAAAAAAAAAAAACAACTGGTTTTTTTTTTTTTAAGCATGGAATCGACATAAGTGAGCATGACATGTATGCTGAGTGGGGGGCCTAAACAAAAAAATTAGCATAGCACAATATGGTAAGACATGAACACGAGTGCGCATGGGCTTTTCTTGACGTGGGCACGACCCTTTGGAAATCTCCAGTTACAATAGGGGAAATGCGCATATGAAGGGGCAACTACACGTCAATCATGCTAGTGACGAGGACATGTTCACTTTGGGATTTGTTATTATTTTCATCTATTGAACCATTAGTTCATTATGTTTTACAAAGAAAAAAAAAATTAAAAATATAAGTTATTCAATATGATTGATTGATTTGGCAATAATGAAGATGGGTGTAGTGGTAACCGGGAGGAGAAGAAAAAAATTAGAGGACAGAATTATTTTTAGGTTATTTTTTAGGAATGGACAAGATAAATTAAAAAGTGAGGGTCTTAAATATCACTACTTGCAATAATTTAAAATTAAATTTTATGATAATGCTGCCTGTTATTATTTTATTTAAAAATTAACGAATGATGTTTTTTCTTTTATTTATATTCGAGTGATATTACACAAACATAATTGGTATACACAGTTGGCATCTAATTGATATGATATATGACATGTCATCATTTGTATTTTGTAAAATATTATCAAATTAATGATTGAAAATATTTGTAAAGTTGTAATTGTTGGCACATCCTTTGAATTAATTTGATAATATTTGTAAAGTTGTAATTGTTGGCACATCCTTTGAATGAAAATTGTATATCATAACAATATAAGTTTAATATGATAAAATCCCAACAGAATGATAACAATAATTAAATTATTTGATAAGATAAGTTTTGGATTTCCTCCCATGAATTAATTATTTTTAAATCACTCCCTTTGTGTTTACACCTCAATTTACCCTATTTTTGTTAAGAAAAAAAGTACCAAAATCCACCCCTTTTTTCTTATTTTTGGAGCAAAAATTGGGGTAATTTGAAGATTTTAGAAGTGAATTGGCAATTTCAAGATAGTTAATTCACAAGGGAGTAATTTAAAATTTAGCATATCCAATGTTTCTATGGCTTTAATTAATTTTTCTTACAAGATTGGACTCTATATAGAACTATTATTTGAGGCATTAATATATAATTTCTTATTTATGTTAATAAAGAATTAAATATATATGATGTTGTTAATAAATAAAAATAAGAAATATCTAAATTAATCTAAAACTAGTAATGTCATTATTAAATGTTTTATTATTATGTGTTAACAAAATAGAAATATTCTTCTTATAAAGGTTTTGGGTTTACAAGGACTTGGCCTTTACAAGAATTTACACAAAATTTTTGACCTTTTTAATAACAACAATTTTTTTTCTAAAGAAAATTATAACAAGTTTAATGGCTGAGAATAAATATTGATTTTTTTATCAGTACAAAATAATAAGTTAATGGGTATTATTAATTATTATTTCTCTTTCTTCCTATTTTTCTTCTGTGATTGATATGCAGGATAATTTTGCACCTACACCCATAATTTCCAATAAATGTCAATGCATGCCCACGAGTTTTGATGTGCCATCAAATCACACCCATTTGTCAAATCTGACCACTAGGGACATATAATTTGAATAAAATATAGATGTGATCTAATTGCATGTTGAAACTTGTAGGTATGCATAGATATCTTATTGAAACTCTTCGGTTTGGATGAAAATTTGTGTTTTTTGTTTTCAATTTGATTGAATTTAACATTAGAATAGATCATTATGTTCTTTTCTTTGAATGATAATAATGAAATTTAACAGATAGGCGTGATTTGATAATATGTCAAAACCTATGGGTGTGCATTGACATTTGTCCAGATTTGTACGTGTAGGCAGAAAATATGCTCTGATTCTATCTCCTTTCGCCTATTTAAAGTTGGTTAAAATAGAGTATCATTTGCACACACAAACCAGTAAAGAAGATAAAAGAAAGATGAGTACAAGAAACATCCTAAACATTCGTAATTTATCATCAAAGAAACATGACAGATATCCACTAATGAACCCCACTTAAAACCACCTAAGCTATTTGTTTATATTAATTTTTTTTCATTTTTTATAGATAGGATTTAATTATTAAAATAAATTAATAATTTTATCATTTATTATTTCATATTTTAATTTTTATTATATTAAAAATATAACTAAATAATGTATTATTTAGTTATATAATAATCAATATATAAAATAATTAATATTCAATAAGTTAATACAACTAAAAATAAGTACTCAAATAATATATAAAAATAAAAATATAACATAATAGTATATTATTTAATTATATTATATTAGTTAATATATAAAAATTGATTATTATTATTATTTAAAAATTTAATATAACTAACAACAAATATTATATATGAATAAATTTAAATAACATTCATTTTAAATTAATACCAATAAAAATAATAACATAAAATATCCTTACGTTATGATATTAGTTAGAGATTATTTAATTAAATTATTTACTTCAATCTTTATTTCACATGTTATATATTTAGAAAATATTGAAAAATAAATGTTATGTTGCCAAAAATATAAGGCTATAAGCTTCGATCATCGCAAAAATTGTGATATTTTTTAACATTTATACTAAAAAATAATATTAAATTTCTAAAATTTAATACTTCTATTTTTAGTTTTTTTTAGGTACTAATAACTATTATTTTCTAATTATATAATTTAAGTTAATCACAAAAAATTAATACAGTATAGTGTAACACTAAAGATTATACAACATTATTATAATACATTGCTAATGTAATACAACATAATACAATATACCAGCATTAAAATAATGTAATATAACATAATGTAATACAGTGTGTCAAAAACACCCTATATGTGATATGGGATTTGCATCTCAACTTTTCAAGTACACTATTATTATTACAAACTTAGTCACACATTCATTCAACTCTCTTGAACTCAATACTCAACATAATTGTTCAAAATTTAGCTTTTAAAAATGAAAGTATAGGTAGTATATTTTGAATGATTTTTTAAAATACAAAGATAGTTAGACATTTTGTCCATACTATAGGAATTAAACAAGAACTTACTTATTTATTTTTTAGTGTATGACAACATAGAATATTTTACTAAATCAAAAATTGAAGTCATATTACATACACAATAAAAAAAGGAGGGAATCTTGGGCACCATGATGTATTGCTCTTTCTTCATTAAGTTTAGTCATAGGTATTTAAATATGTTTTCATGAATGATTAAAATTATGTATTAAAAATTTTAAAAGGAAGAAGGTGAAAAGTTAACTGTAAAATCGCAGACAACTAATGATTAAAAAAGAAAATTTCAACGTCTCTCTTGGTTTTTTTGTTTGGGGGCTGGGGGCAGTTGCTATACCATGAAAATTTTAGCGGAATTTTAATCTAACCATTAATGAATATTGATAATTCATCCATACCGCTTAATCTTTCAAATTACAGTGTTGAGTTTTTTTTTTTTTTTCCGTTACCTTCGTCAGAATTTGTTAAGGAGTCTATGTAAGAATATAAAGTGATTAGATGATATAATTTGAAAGACTATGTGGTGTAGAGTAACTGTCATAATTATTTAGTAGTTACATGAACTTTTCTAATAGAAAATCAAAGCAAAATTATTTCTTTTAAATATTTTTAATTACTCTAAAAAAAGGGAAAAAGTACAAATTCAGCTATTTTTGTAATGAGTGCTTGATAAATGAGAAAATGATGAAAAATAAAGGAAAACGAGAAAGAAAGAGATACAAAAGAAAATAGTAAAATTTAAAAAGATAATGTTGACAGAGATTTAAGTTAATGAAAGGGCATACTTGTTTAGTAAGATTGTTGAAGTTATCAATGGTTAATGAAAAATCTAATGATCATGGGGTGGACGAATGGCTTTTAAAAGATATCGGGGTAGAATAATGATAGTCAATTTATTTGGCTACACGGTCAAATTTCTCACTAATTCAAGAATTCAACGGCGACCGGAAAAGGACATCTTTGTCCCGTAATAGTATTCAGCTACTACAAGAAAAGGCCCTCTTTGTCCTGTAATATATGTCTGTTTCTATGATTATCATGTATATATGGAACGACCGTCGGATGCAACATGAAAGGACCACCGAAAGTAACTGACCTCAAAGCCCTAAGCTTTGCTATTATTGTATTCCGTATAAGTGAGGATTCAAGGTAAGTGAGTCAATAATTGCGGGTAAGAAATTTCTGGGTGTTTTATTTTGACGAAGCTAACACCTCAAGGAAAGGACAAATAACGTTTTATGCATCACTCAACAGTTAGCAACAAGAGAAAATAGTATATAAATTAGGCTTATTTTTACCTTCCCATGCTTCACTTCAAAATTCAAATATCAAAAACAATACATGATTTGGTCACTCACCATTTCCTCTCACGCCCACTGGCAAACATTTTGCTATTTCTCCAGCTTTTAGTTCACGATTTCATACTTGAACTTTGAGAAATCAATGGGAAGAGCTCCGTGTTGCGAGAAAGTAGGACTTAAGAAGGGGAAATGGACAGCCAAAGAGGATGAAATATTGACCAGGTATATCCAAGCTAACGGAATAGAGTCGTGGAGGTCCCTGCCGAAGAAAGCAGGTAAGCAATGTCGTTTCTTTCATTATTTCTATTTGCCAGCTCACATGTGTGGATATGACGTTATTGCTCGTACGTTTTTGGTGGGTTCAAAGGGTTGCTGAGGTGTGGAAAGAGTTGCAGATTGCGGTGGGTAAACTACTTGAGAACTGATTTGAAGAGAGGAAACATTACTACTGAAGAGGAAGAAACCATCATTAAGTTGCATGCCTCTTTGGGAAATAGGTCAGTGTCGTAGCTAGTCTTGTAAAACATTATGGACGTGTGAAAATTGTGCAAACATAAAACTTGCAATAGATTTGGAAAAGTAACTTTAATGCTGGCTATATCCTATTTCAGGTGGTCCGTGATAGCAAGCCGTTTACCAGGTAGAACAGATAACGAATTAAAGAACTACTGGAACACACATTTGAGCAAAAAAATTCACACGTTCCAGGGTCCAGTTGGTGGTGAAACCCTATCGTTGCCAAAGACGTTGGACGTGGCCAGCGCTAGTGCTGCAATCAACAAGAAGAAGACCAGGAAAACAAGTAGATGTGCTACGAAGAAAAACAAATGCTACATAATTGAGAAAGACGATGTTACAAATAATGTACCCACACTGGGGCCCCAAGTTAATGATTCTACTTCTACAGATGGTATAAGTCATGCATTCGCTCAGAGACCTGAAGCATACGCTTCAACAGACGTTGGTTATGTCTCTACACAGAGGCCCCAAGCAAGTATTTCTTTTAACAATGATGCTAATGTTTCCACTCATGGTCATGGACCTGAGGACAATGTTTCTATTGAGGAAGCCGCCACACCATTGCCGGCCACGCCAGCTCAAGAGAAAGAGACTTTGCCCAGAACTGTTATTGATGGTTGCGTGGATTTGGATCCCTATGCAGAAGATGAGGAAATATTAATGGACCCAATTGTGTCTAATCCTTGTCAAGAGACTGGTCTGGTTTCGAGCGAGAAAAGAGAAAACTTCGTTGTTTGCTCTGGTACCGAGGAAACGACAATGAATAAATCAATATTGTGCTTGTGCCCCAGGGCTAAGGAGGAGGAAAAAAAGTCTGAAGTTTTAGGAGCATTTTATGAAGACATTGATGCTGAAATGTTCAGTTTCGATAACCTTATGAATCTAAGTGAGGTTTGGACTTTATTGGAAGAGACAGAGATTTGTGCCACGAATATTATTAGGGAGGAAAGAGAAATTGGAACCCTGATTAGTGCGAACGATATGACAAAGGGTGAGGAACTAGCGAGTGCGAGTTTGGGTGCAACTGGAGAAAGTGTTGCCTGCTCTTCTGGAACTTCATTTATTGATGATCATAATTTTGACTGGGATTGGGGAAGTGTTGTTCTAGGCCACGATTGTCAATGTGATGAAGAAAATAATATATTTTCTCAGCTGTGGGAAACCGATAATATTGATGAAATAAAATATCACGAAATCGGAGAAGCTTTAGGCTATGAGAAGCCAAATGATATGGTTGCTCGGCTTCTCTCTTGATCGGATGATGTTGCTCACCAGTCTTGTTATTTCCATTTTGGATTTGGTTTAAGTTTGGAGACATAACACAGTAGGGGTGAAAAATTAATGTCTGTTGTTGCCGCCAGGCATTTGCTAACTAATTAAGATCTTACACATGTGCCTTTCAATAAAAATTGTTGTACGTTGGTGTCGTATTCCTTTCTATTCACATACTTATACATATGATAAATAATGAATGGATCATTAGCAATACGTTAAGACTATCAAAGCTTCTAAGTGTGGAAATAGTTTGTTGTATAAAAACTATCCCCTTAAAATTGTAAGAAAAGAAAATTATAACATCAAATCTCTGTGATTAATTAGTTTAGGATGCAATTCATTGGACTGTTGGTTATCTTGGCTTTCTAAAACAACCACAAGTAATATATAGGCGTGGCTAAATTACACTATATGTAACTTACATTAACCCAAGAGCTGCACTCATTAACTCAAGTGTTATTTAACTAAATGTAATTTTTTATTTGAATATAAGTTATATATAATATAACTTAGTCTTAAGTTAAATAAAAAGAAAAAATAAAATAATTTAAATTTAATTGTGACCAACTACCAAAGACATTTGTAAGAAACTTTTGAATCTAGTATTTTATGAAGTTAATAGGTCATATTCCATAAGAAACTTTTGAATCTAGTATTTTATGAAGTTAATAGGTCATATTCCATGTAAGAAGCTTCTAATAATCAACATATTGTTAGGGAAAATACACATAATACGCAATATAGGAATAAGTTCCAAAATTACAAATAACAAATTAAGACTTTACAACATAACAAACATTATAGCCTATGTAGTAATTACTGCAATGAAACAATAACACAATATAAAACAGAAGAATAGAACGTAAACTGAGGCATGTATGATACTACCCTTGGGTGCTTTAGGATTCAAACGTCATCTACTTCCTAAGATACAACAGTGATGAATAGCTCTAGTGCACTAGGTTATTTTACAATAAAAAAGGAGGAATTGAAAATTGTTTAATTCTATACTTTTATCTATCACTTCTATCTGGATATTTAGTATGCCTGTTACTCTCTTTTCCGTTTTCTTGAAATGAAGAAGAATGTCAATTTATAGAATTCAGTGCAGGACATTTTTGCCCATAAATTTGATTGTTATAAATTCTATAACTGACGCATTTAATTGCTTATTAATCACACTTGTAACCGTTGTTTTAATATCTAATTAAAAGCGTTGCTACCTATTAAACATTTGATTTGATTCTTGAATTAAATTCAAAGTGCAACTCCAGCCTCATTAACCACATATTAAATTTTGGATTTAATTTCATGTCAAAGTTTGAATTTAATTAGCCTGTTATAATCTCAGAGTAAATTCTAAATTTAATTAGCAATAGAAAATAATAAATTTTGATGTTGATTGCATAATTAATCTTAAATTTAAGTAGCTATTGTAATTTCTATAACTTTCCATTTATTCAATGCAGTCAATGGGTGTACATTTAGTGTCAATTTCTTATTGATCACAACATCATTTTGAGTATATGAATACATCATTTTGAAGTACCGTAGAAGAGATTTATAATTATTCTTGAGCTTTCCTTTACATTGAGTAAGTTCCACTCAAAATTATGCTTATGGATAACAACTCATTATGTTATTTTTCCAACACATATAAGACCTATTACCTGACCAGCCCCCAATAGCATACATATTCAAAAATGTCAAAAAATTTATATGGAAAGATAGATTATTTGAGATGGTTTCAATAGATCCAAGACTTGTATCGTTTGGTTATATTGTATAAATCTTAAAAATGTGTAAATTTTATGGTTAATCCAATAATAAAAGTTTCATTAAGAGACTGGAGCATGCTACGTGAGATAAAAGATTTTATTTTTAAAGAGATTCAATTTGGAATTATTATATGTCTAAGGTTCAATATTAAAATAATTTTAGAGATTTTCCCTTACCTTGTCCATGTCAACAAACAAGTCCAATAAATGTATAATGATTGTTACATGTTTAAAATTATGGTTGTTGCGTGTTTTAGATTAATTTGTTTCTTTTATTATAATAAAAAAATCTAGTTGCTTAATTAGTCCAGGTTGAACCATAATCAAATTAATTGGTTTGGAGATTTGAAATGATCAGACTCAAAACTTCAACCCAAATCGAACCAAATGCCTATCCCTAGTTTGAAATCTTATCAATTTCATAATTTTTTTTTAAATTTGCTCATATTGTTTTGTAGGTTATATCTAACTTTTAGATACTTACAGCTCTATAACAAACGTGAACTTTTTGACTTTTATTTAAAGAAACAAATTTTTTGATCTTTTTTTTTTGTAACCAACGTCTAATGTTTAGAAATCTACATTTGAATGGGTGTGCTCCCCAGTTTGATTTATTTAACCAATGGCTTTTATTTAAATAACCAACAGGGTATTGAATCAATAGCAAATTGATCCCTCTTAAGTGGCTTAATTAAGTGTGTTTCTTAGTTTGAGTCGTAGGGAAGTCATATTTTTTGAAAGGTCATGTGCCTCTTGGGTCGAGCAAGGATTAATTTAGGGGCGTGGTACATACTTAAAGGTGTCTCCAACAGTTGGAGCTTACTTTTTTGACATATTATGATCAAGCAAAAAAAAAAAAGAAAAAGTAAACTTTTATCACTTGTATCTAAATGAATAAATATTTGATTGGAAAGTAAATGTTGTGTCTAAAAAAATATATCTATTAAATGTATTTACTTCATAAACTATAAAATCTAATTTTTTCCCCTTTTGACTTGCAGAGACATAATTACCGAGTGACTATGTTTAAAGTATTTATTAGTTATAAAAACAAATAAAATATCACTTATGTTTAGATATTAAAAATAATAAACAAACATGTTAGTCAAACATTGTATCTACACTCGTTCACAATTAACCAAATTTAAATTTATTGATTTATTCAGTTTTCAAGTAAAAAAAAAAGTACTATTTAAGTCAGAGGAATTTTAATTTTATGAAGAGTAATTATACAGCTACAAATATTTATACAAATTATTTTATATAAATAGATATAACATATATAATTAGTTGATAGAAGATATAATAATAAAATAAATCATACGAACTATTTTTTTAAATAAATATGTAAATTTTATAATATTTTTTATCTAATCAAGCATATTATGCCACATTGATGTTACAATATATTCTTTATAAAAAACAAAAAAGCCTGTAGATGAATCATTAGTTACTCTTAATTTCATATGAGCGCGTCGCTCAGGTCATTAACCATAATCTAACTGTTCACTGGTTGTGTTTTCTGCGATATCACTTTCAGTTACCTAAGCGGGGATCGTTAATTCGCCTTTTTCATGACCTGAATCGATGGCACGGCGCAGGACGCACATGGGCGAAAAAGAAAATCAACGCTTGTCATTTTTTTTTCATGTAATGGTCCGGCTGCACCGTTCTTTAAATTTCTTGGGTTTCTTACATTGTTTAATTAGGCCTCAGATGCAGAGCCAAGAGGACTAGTGTTCACTACCATTTTTTGCATTTGTGATATTAAAAAGCCACAATTAGTTGCACCGGCTCCAAATCTTATGCATGGTTCATATAATTATGCCTTGCCGGGACCCCGAGCATATCCCAAGGCCTGTTGTGACGTGCCTCCACTTATCAAAGTTAAAAGTTAAACTCAAAAATCTTGAACCAAGAGAACGATAAATTAATAATTAAACACTGAGTTCGAATAAATCTTCAGATATTCAATTACTTCTAGATCAAATAAGATAATTTCATGGCAAATTTTGGATTATCTCTTTTATGAAATGATAAATTTTAAACTTTAATTTTTTTAAATTTAAAAGATAAGGAAATAATAGGAATGAATTGATGAAATCTTTTTTTTCTTCTTAACAAAAATTTAGAGTATGAGTAGTCCAAATTCAACCCTCGTTTCATTAATGATTAAAATGCAAACTATGTTACAAGCACCCCTTGTACACAAATTGAATTGGCACTATACGAAGGAATTAGTTAAAAAGTGAAAGCAATTAATGAAATCAACTATGTGAACCCTTCTAATTTTCATTCAACAAACCAACAATTGAAGTCACGGATGGGGAAATTTCCCTTTTTCCCCTTCTTATTTCAGCTCTGTATTACGCACTTTCTTCTCTCATATTTGGAGAATTCCGATACCCTCCTTTGAAACACAAACTATTATACCCGTTTTTCTATTGTGCCCGGAGACAACGTATTTCAATAAATAAGATATAACTAAATCATTTTCTAGCATTAAATTTTTGTCAATAAAAATCGTAAAAATCCATTAAATACTTTGTAACTCTACAATTACAACAAAATTAATCCCAAAAAAAAAAAAAAACACGATCTGCGACACTATTTCATATTTTCAGCTGAATGGAATAAACATTTGTAGAGCTATTTTTCAGAATTGAAAACTTAATACAAAAGTGAAAGCCAAAGCATTAATCTAATTGATACTAAAATAATGGTACTAGACATGTTCGATTGGAAGAAATAGGGAAAGTGGGGAGGAATGAAAATGAAAGAGAGCATAAGAGAGGGGAAAAAGAGAATCAATCTCAATTTCAGGAATTAGTTTGACATGAATTCATCTCTTTCCCCCTTATTTCTTTCCCCTTTCCTCATTTCTTCTCCTCTCATGTCCTTCACATATTCAAACCAAACATTACGGATTCGAGGGAATAAACTGATCGAAGATATCAGTTGAATCTTTGGACCGAACCGTTTGTAGCGGACGACACGTATGGTCAGGGTTGGACAGTTGATTTTTTGTATTGAGACTGGACCTAGCTACATGCCAATTTGTACTCAAGAACACATGAAGATTGTAGCTTTTGCGCGCTTTTTATTCCTCTTACGTTACAAAATTCAAACTGCCAGCTTAAAATTTGAAAACTTTTGCACCCTTTAAGTTATTCATATACAAACATTTTGTTCGAATACATGTAACAGGATTATATGACAACAACTATCTGTAACAGTCTTGTTAATTTAATATGAAATACGCAAATTTTAATCTCGTAGGATGATTTGCACTGTTCGTCAATGATGACGATGATGATGATTATTATTAATATTACTACAAATAAACTTATACATACAAAATTAAGATACGAGTTTTGTATCCATGTAAAACAAAGTCATTGTATATTTTAAAAGTTATCAATTTTAATGTTTCATTATTAATTCAGTAGTTAATTGCATCTTACATGTGATTATTTGCCTTATGTTATGCCAACCTTAGTTGAAATGTACACGATATTCCTTAACAAAAAAACATGTAGTAATCATAAATGTGCATATCATGTAGAGTCTTTTATCTCCTTCAACGACTAGGTACCCATGGACAGAATCAGTTTTAAGAGAATTCAGAACCCCTTTTGGCATTTTGTTTGACGATACGGTCGGTCGATCGATCGGCATCCTTATTGGACATAGCAAGTGGTGTAATTAACTATTTTTTTGGTTCTTCGCATGATACTTTCATTTGTCAAAATTTAGCATCTTATTTTCACACGGTGATGTACATTTTGGGAGTTCATTTTTGTTGATGGAGAGTAACGTTTTCACCTTCAATTTTAAATTTGACTACTTGTTATACTTTTATTACCTCTCCTTCGTCAAAATTTTTACAAAAGAAACCCATTCCAGTCACAAAACAACAACATTTCTTTTTATTAAAATTTTAATGTCCAAGAAGCAAAAAGGATATTAGGAAGATTGTAAAAACCAAGTGATAAAGATCCAAAACCGTGGGAAGAATGTTATAGCTAGACGATAATTCAGAGTTTTTTAATATCTTCTTCATTCCTTATCTCCCAATCTAGACAAGCTATGATTAAGAAAGTTACTTCCGTTGGCAACTTAATCCAAGTACTTGCGTGTTGGTTAGGATAATCTATCATCTCATGCTCTTATGATAATCTGCATCGTTAATTTTCTTTCGTACTTGTTATGAAGGTATCGATGATTTTTCCATTTCTGTGTAGCGATGGATTATTTATAAAGGGCAACACTATGTTGCTACTTGCCTTTTTTTTGGTCTCTTTCTGGGTCAGGATAGAGTACTGGAGTCTTGTTATTTGTTAAAAAAAAAAAATTAAACGGAGATTTTATAATTTTAACACATTAGTCCTGCATCTACAAATTTTCAATTGCAGTGATGCTTCTGGGAGATTGCAGACTTGTCAATTGGACAAATATAAGTCTTCTTGGAGAATGCGATATATGTAGAGAAATCAATGCATAATTTGCTAGAATAGGAAAAAAAAAATCCATTTCACTACCAAATTGGGGGAAAAAAAAGATCATGGCCATTGTGTTGTTTTTTAGTGTTAACCCATTAATCCGAGTGGTCAATTTGGCACAATTATTTAATGGTCATTATTGTAAAAAATATAAAATAATCAATGAAGGCGCGCGACAAAAAGTAATGCTCCTCCCAAATAAAAAGTATACAGGGAGAGCAAAAGTCATGCTGCTTAGAAAACAAAACCATACTCCTCTAAAAACGGAAAGTAAAAGCAAGTAGGAACTATACTCTCCCAAAAATGGAAAGCGGGAGTCATGCTTCTCATGAATGGGAAGCAGGAATTATAGTTTTCAGATAGGAAAAAGTCATAGATCATCATAACCTATGGAGATCTTTCATTTAATTTTAGGTTATGGACTATGTCAAAAAAGCTAAAGTCTAAATAGAGGGTTTATTGTTGAATCAAGTCCAACAAGATAAAATTCAATAATGGATGGATATTGTTTAGTTTATAAGTAAATTAAATAAAGTTTTATATGGATACAACCTGTTAAAAAAATAAAAATATTTTGTAATTCAAATTCGAGGAGATAGAGGAGAATTAGGAAAAGTTAAGTGAGAAAAGGATTTTATCTGGAAAGGTTATAAAACCAAAAGTTTCTCATAATATGGTTACAAATATTAAAAAAATAGTAAAGAGAGGGAAAGTTGAATTGTAATCACTATTTTAATAAAAGATTTATTTTTTGTATTCATGGACATAGGTCAAAAGTCAAACGACGTTAATTCTCTGTATTTTTTTTTATAATGCCCCACTTAAATTAATTCAATGATTGACCAGAAATCTACATTAATAATAATATCCTTGTCAATTATGGCAAACATCTAACTCAATATAGTTAGTATCCATCCATATGCACATACATAATTATTGAATATTAATATGGATGTCCATGGGTAAGTATGCATATTTAATTTTCTTTATAAATCATTATACATTTTATAATATGAAAAATTGATTAGTGTGTTTTTCATTAAAAAAAAGAAATTCGTATTTAATTTCCTAAAATGATTAACATTAAAAGGTAATTAAATTTATTTTTAATATAGAAATAGGATAATAAAACAAAATTACTAATCTTATTTACAAAAAAAATTACCTTAAAAAATAAAGAAAATCACTTGTGATCATTACTTCATTATCAGTGATTGCATTACTAAAGGAATACGGCCACAAAATGTACCACTGTATTTGAAATTAAATCATCGACACAACAATAGTTTCAATGCGAGAAAATAGTGACCTATAGGGTTGCATGCGCCTTCCAAAAATGGCTATCACCATAATTATGCCACAAAACCACTCAGTCACTTTACACTGCCACCTTTATCTGATTCGAAGACTATCAATTTCGTTGTTTAAAGTTAGCATAAGCCTTGAAATTGCACCTAATCATAGTAGTCTTGCTATGATTGTTTGCATTAGAAGGTATATTCATGGTCAGCCTATACCTTTATCTAACAACATTACCACCATCACATAGATTGAAGAATTTCAAATCTATTGATATTATTTATGTTTTTGTTCACTTATTTCTATTTTTTGGGTGATAGTGCTATCATTGTTGTTGTCGATGTTGCAATAATTTTTGGCAATCTTATTTTGATTTTTGATTTAATTTGAATAACCTAAACATTAATTATAATATTTAATTTTAACCTTATATATTCAAATATTAATAATATTCAAGTTCATGATATCCAAACCAAATCTATAGTATTTTCCATAGATATCATCCGGCCTATTTGGATCGGATACTTGGATATCCAACTTACATAGATTTGCTTGTCAGCTCTAGCTATCAACTTGATTAATAATTATATTGAGTTTAGTTTTAAAATTTATAGTATGATTATCCGTTTATGACATAATTAATTATGTTAATTGACTTATATTTTCATCAACAGATATGTGCTGAATTTTCAAATTTTTAAAAACTATTTATTTGTATATAAAATAAAATTCATTAGAGCTTAAGAAGATAGTACTCCAAAATTTATAGAAAATATAAATACATATTAGAATATACTTTTACTATTTTTTTTTAAAGCGTAACACGATTATAATACAATGATAAATAGGCTGGATAGAGTTGAGATTCTTAATACTTAATAAATAATTTGGGTTGGGGTTAACTCAAATTTAATAACACAAGGTAAACACAATTCATTAACCCAATTGCTACCTCTACTATTGTCCATGTGTGGTGTTAGCAAGAGAGATGAAAGAATGCTACATATTTTTTTTTAGCTTATTTTTAATAAAGAATTATTTAAATTATTTTCAAATAGAGTAGTTGTTTAGAATTTTTTTCATCTTTCTCTCAGTTAAGTTAATGAAATATCTAAACTTTCTGGATGTGTGCTAATGATTATTTGAAATATTGGGGTGGAGTAACAATTGTCAATTTATTTAAGTATATAATTAAATTTGTTATTTTTATTTAATGACAAAAACTCAACAAAAAATACAAAAGTCCTTATTCTGATAAACAAAAATGAGTTTGTAGACTCATAAACTAACACTTTATTATTAATGGTAAATTAATATATTTTTATTACATAATCAAATAATTGATACCAAAAAAAAAATTCAACTACTAGAATATAAAAATTAAATTAATTTCATATTTTGTATACTCCATGTATTTGAAATAGTAAAATCTCAGGTTAGAAATAAGAGGTATGTGGGTTTGAATTCTGTCCACATAGGTGAGAAGAAATTAGTTGTTAATTGAAAAAAATCATATTTACATTTACCATCAATTATGGTTAGTCAAGAATAACTATACTTTAACTATGTATATAGATTAATTAATTTATTAATTAATAAAAAAATATGTTAACTTAAATATATATATATATCAATCATTGGAAGAATAAATCATTTAATTGGAAACCTAATTCAATATTATAAAAATTTAAAATATCATGAACCTATATGTCCAAATTTTAAAACTTTTGATTTCCCGACTTTGCATAAATTGCAGGGACTTTTAATTGGACTATTCATGGGTAAAAACCAACGGTGAATTTGAAAAAGAAAACAAAAAAATGGGTACCAAAACCGTGAGTAACGGACCCTATTTATAAGATGTAAGTGTATGATAAACTTATTATTATTCTCTTTGGTCAAAACTGTAAAGGTGGAAAGCCATTTCATTTTTTTTCTACGTTTTACTAATGAATAGAAAATTTGCTTTAATTTCAATTGATTTGAATTTTTTAAAAAATTACGTACTGTTCACACAATTTGTCATTACTTTTCTTTTTTTTGTAATGACCCATTTATAAAGTGAAACTAATACAAACTCACCATTTGAGTGAAAAGTAATGAGACTTAATAAATGATAATTACATGATCCTATAAAATATAATCACATTATCTGTTATATTAGTTAAGACATAAACTTTGATCCTGAGTACTTATTTATCATATCGTTATTGTTTTTGCTTTAATACTTATTAGTTTTTTTCCTTTTTTTTTCAATGTTAAAATTTGTGGTTGATTTCATGCAAAACCAACATCTTTGCAACAGTTTCTCCCAAAAAAAAAAATGACAACTGTTACATCATGAATTAACTTTTGGGCTTTGGGCCTTGTGATGTGGACCCAAAGTCTTTGATCAACATTTGTTCAACTAAAGATACTCTTATCAAATAAACTTAATTTTGGTTTTTTGTTTTTGGGTGGGGGGGGGGGGGATTTGCGGGGATGCGTACTGGATCATTTATTAAAATTTCTTATTAGGAAACGTGGAATCCAAAAAATTTTGATATTTAATAAAGGAATCCACATTCATATCCAAAAGATAGCACATTTTTAGCACATTTTTATTAAAGATAAAAATAGCAAATTTTATTTATAAATGTGGCTTAATCTTTATTTAATAAAGATAGCACAAAATGTGGATATTTTAAAATTTCTTATTCAGAAACGTGGAATCCACATTTAGGTGCTAGGATTATGAAGAGAATTAGATTCACTTTAGAATTAATTATTTATCTTATGTTTAACAAGCATTAGCTTTGATTAGATTAGGAGATTAATGTGCTGTTTGGAATTTCATTTAAGTAGATTTAATTTAAAAGTTATATCACTAAAATGTTTGACAAACACTAATTGTTGTAGCTTAAAAGTTATGTTGATATAATTTTTTATTTATATAATAAAAAATCTATTTATCTTTAATGATTTTATTAAAATTATATTTAAAAATTGTATGTCTTACATATTGTTAATAGCTTTTTTCACATTAGTTGTAACTTAAAATCTAAAATACCTCAATAAAAAAACAGGACATGAGTTAGAATTTAGTCTTACAATTATGAGATTAACATCCAAATTTAGACATGAGCTTAGCTAGGATTAATTTTAAAAACAATTGTCCATTTAATTATTTGGTACTTGTATATTTAATATAGTATTTAATTTAACCACTATTAAATTAATCACGAGAGTTAATAATACACATGATTGGTTGTAAATTAAATCTAATTTTATTTAACTTATATATGTTTATTATAATTATGACTACCTAATAACTAATTTTCTATATATTTATTTATTTTTATTTGTCTTTTAAATTAATTTTATTATTAAATATTCATGAATAGTTGAAATTTATATTTAAATACTATTAATTTCATTTAAATATAGTTTAATACAGTCCAATCGGATACTGTACTGAATACTATACAATCCCATCTATTTCAATTGAATTTATCTCAATCCAATCTAATCTTGCATGCAAAGCATAGCCAATGGTTTTAATTTTGATGTAATGTAAATATTTAAATACACGTTTGAGTCTGCTATTATTATTGACTGAGATTATTGAAACTTCATTAATTCAATTAATGACTCGATCTCTAGTAGAAGTGGGCTTGGCAAATGGTAAGGGAGTTCGGTAAACCAGGAGGCTTTAATACAGTCCAATCGGATCCCGTAGTGCATAACGTGGGATTGGCATGATTTCAGCTTTGAGTTTGATTAGTGTAGATTGTAGCATCTTACAATTCAACAACTTCTGCCCGCTACCTAAACACACTTGAGATCAAGCTTTCGCTTTACGCACACTGCTGCACAAGAAGCAAGGCTGAAAGCCGGAAACTCCTTGCACTCACACTAATCATTGAGGAGTGTTGCGTCTGGTGTCGTCGAGTACAAGGTGTCATTTGAAAGGGTTAATGGATTAGCCTCAGGGTGTGTAATTAGAAAATTTTTAAAAATATGCAGGCTGATCTGAATTTACGATGAGGCCCGAAGTGCTGAGATTGTAGCGGCAGCCCGTCTGCCTCTCACCACTCGACACGTCATGTGACCAATGACGCATGGCCACACGCTGGACCGCCCTTTCCAATAGGAGCACACAACGTCAATCGGTGAATAGAAAAGGCTCTGTTAATCAGCCACGTCTCACTACCTAATCATGGACTGCCACGGCAGCAAAATGGGGGTAAAGCCCATATTAACGGCGTGAAGCTCTGCACCCTTTATCCTTTTCCCATCTAAAGCCAGAAGTCCAACCGACCCAACCAAACAAGGGCTCTATAATAATAAAGGTCAAGATTACATCGATGAGCGGAGTAAAAACCAAAAATACCTGAGATCACTGAAAAGAAAGAGAGAAATGGAGAAGTATCAGATCTGGCTAGCTCTAGGCTCTTTAACCTTGTTGTTCGTATCAGCTCTAGCAGACGACGTCGTTGTGCTAACAGAAGACAACTTCGAAAAGGAGGTTGGTCGGGACAGAGGAGCTCTTGTTGAGTTTTACGCTCCTTGGTAACGTCGTCTACGCTTCGGTCTCTTTTTCGTTTCAATGTCTCATTTTTAGTTGTAATTTACTGATCTATCCGCTGATCGCGATTATTTGTTATGTTATATAGATCTGTGTGTGAAATAGACTTATGATAATATTGTTCAGTTTATCTGATTGGATATTATAGATTGGAAGGATCAAATGAAACGATTCTTTAAGGATAGCTTTTGTCAATTGAAGCTGGGAGACAGTCGGATCACTGATAGTGTTGAATGTTAGGGGAAGGTCTGGTGTCGTTATATTAGAAGCTTGTTTTGAAGGTTTTATTTGGAAAATTAAAATAAAGACGAAATCAATTGTTAGCTTTTTTTCTCTCCAAAGCTTTTGGTAAGAGGAGTGATTTGAAAATTTATTCTTGTTGCTTTATAGGTATCAAAGATGATAATATTCTGCAACAATATTTCACTGATCTCTAAAACTCTTGCCGTCTCAAGCCACAAAGTGGTAGGATAGTGTGTGTTAAAAACTTCCTAAAAGTACTCAAGGAGTCCTCAATGGTTCTGGCAAACATTCTATACTCATTAGAGGCTATAGAGGTTTTCAATATGATTTTGTTTTTCAGTTGCTGGTCTCTGAATTATGGATTTCAGATGTGCAACCTGAAACAATGTTCCTGAATGCACTTTGTGTTAAATGTGACAGGTGTGGCCACTGTAAAAAGCTTGCTCCAGAGTATGAGAAACTTGGTGCAAGCTTTAAGAAAGCAAAGTCTGTCTTGATTGGAAAGGTTAGCTTTTTACAACTGCGTGCTCCTATCACTACAAACAATTGAATGTTTTTCTTGAATATGGACACTTTCAATTATGACCAGCTTCTTGCTATTTTTTCAGACTCAGTTTTACCTGATACTTTCAATTTCACTTCTTTTTGCAACTTTTGATAATGTCATTTATCAAAGGTCATATTATTCATTCTTCTCATAGTTTTGCTACTGTTGTGCAGGTGGACTGTGACGAGCATAAAAGCTTATGCAGCAAATATGGTGTTCAAGGATACCCAACAATTCAATGGTTTCCTAAAGGTTCTTTGGAACCCAAAAAGTGAGTTTATTTTTGTAGGGTTCAACTGAAATTTTGTTTCTTTTTAGCTCTGTGTCTATCTGTATTTGCTGAACACAATAAAATTTAATCCTTCGTAGGTATGAAGGGCCACGATCTGCTGAAGCCCTTGCTGAGTATGTGAATAATGAAGGAGGTAATATTGCAAAGTTCCTTTTTGCAAATTTACTGGCAAAGAAAGTTATATCTTGTTAATGTTAAATTCTGTAGAAAGAGTATTTTCTTGAGAGGGGGATGATGCTAGAATATATATATATGCTTTTAATTTGTGTAATGCATCCTCTCTATGTGGTATAGAGCTTTATGTGGCAGCGTGTGTGGTTTGTTTTCTGTTCCTAATCAAATCAGTGATCTACAGGGACCAATGTGAAGATAGCTGCAGTCCCATCCAATGTGGTGGTGCTAACATCTGATAATTTTGATGAGATAGTTTTGGACAAAACCAAAGATGTTTTGGTTGAATTTTATGCTCCATGGTGAGTATGCATCTTCCTTTTGTCAAATTTCTGTATTTATCAGTGTGATCTTTTCTTTTTGATGCGGTAATGTTATTTGTTAATTGGTTTCTGGATTGTGCTTCTATTAGGTGTGGCCATTGCAAAAACCTTGCACCTGTAAGTAAGAGTAACCTTTCTTTGTAAATTGGCATTTGCTGTCATTTCTGTGCCAACGAGCATCTGTATTGACTCCCAATTTGTTGCTCCAGACATATGAAAAGGTGGCCGCTGCATTTAAATTGGAAGAGGATGTAGTCATTGCTAATTTGGATGCTGACAAATACAAGGATCTGGCTGAGAAGTAAGTGAAACTTCAACTAATATGCTTGTTGATCTGTGAATGATGCATTTTCAATGTTATGGACTTGTAAGAATGAATGCTACTGCTGTACGTCCAGATATGGAGTTAGTGGATATCCTACATTGAAGTTCTTTCCTAAAGGCAACAAAGATGGTGAGGAATATGGAGGTGGCAGAGATTTGGAAGACTTTGTTTCTTTCATCAATGAAAAATGTGGCACCAGTCGCGATGGAAAAGGACAACTTACTTCAATGGTTAGTAATTCATGTTTGTAGTGACCATAATTGCCTTTTATTACCATTTGCTTGAATACTAATTTTGAGAGTAATGTTACACTTCCTAGTTAATGTCCCAAGTGATGTGATATTGATCCATTGGATGGTGGAATGGTTAAATAAATAATTTCACAAATTACGAATGTTTACCATCCAATGCATGAATTACATAGCCCTTTCTAGGAAATCTCTTGGGATATTGCTTGGAAGTGTAGTGCTACAGAATTAGTGCATTATCTTGTGCATTGATTTTAGTGCTGTTAGCTTGCATATTGATTACTGATTTTAATATTGTTTTGACAGGCGGGTATAGTTGCGAGCTTAGATGCCTTGGTGAAGGAATTTGTTGCTGCTAGCGGTGATGAGAAGAAGGCAGTCTTCTCAAAGATAGAACAGGGAGTTGAGGTGCTTGAGGGTTCCACTGCCAGGTACTCTTGTCAATTGGACTATTGCAATAACAACGTTATCCTTATATTTTGGAAAATCATTACTTTAGCCCAAACTCTCATCCATAAAGATTCTGCAAATGTTGATTTATGATGCTCATCATATCAAATTTCCAGGCATGGGAAGGTTTACTTGAAAGTTGCAAAGAACTATATGGAGAAAGGGAGTGACTATGTTAAGAAGGAAACTGATCGCCTCCAGCGTATGCTTGACAAGGTGAGGATTATTGATTGTTTTACCGGTTGAGCAATCATATCTTATTATGGGGATGTTGGTAACGGGGTTTACAATACATATCATCTTTTATCCTGTTTCTTATGTGACACTGTCTGTACCAATATAAATACTTCACTAAATGTGATAGAAATTTTAATGTTGTTATATTATTATAAGGCGGTAATTAAACGGGATTAATTCTATTTTTAAAATATGTAGAACAGTTTGTTTGTTTAATTTCATCACTCTTGATTTTTGTTGCTTAATAGCTATATTTAGGTAAGAAATATCATAAGTTACTGTAATTGGAATTGTATTTTTTAGTGGCATTTCTTCTTGGATGACTCCTTCAAAATATGATTTTATTTTTGTTGGATTTGTGCAGTCAATCAGCGCGGCAAAAGCGGATGAATTCACCCTCAAGAAAAATATTTTATCCTCGTTCGCTTAATATATGGGATTATGATTTTTTATTCATTCCAAATTGGGCTGGGGTCAGCTATAATTCGATTTTATATGGAGATTGATACGCCAGCCATCTGATGTTGCTGTGAATTTATTTGAGCAGAGCTTCTTTTAACGGGGAAAGATCTCGAGGCCTCAGACATTGATGACCACATGTTCAGGACTTGTGTTAAGTGCAATTAGTTAGTGTCATGATTTAGTTGGAAATTTAATTCACAGTTACAATTTTGGGATGCTTTCTAGTTTTTTAACGTTATATTGCCGGGAAATTACTTATTTTGTCTCTTTTGGAACCTGGTTTTTTAATAAAAATAAAAATCTATAATTACAAGTGTCTCATATTTAGACGCCCTTAAAAATCTTATAATTTAGATGCATTTATTCTTGTTAATACTTTTAAGGATGCATTAAGAACCAGGATGGGCAGAGCTTGTGCTGAGCACTGGCTTAACAGTCAGCAATTAGTTAGGGCTTACATGGGGTAATAGCTGACTGCTGATCAGGTGATCAGCACAAGCTCAGCTGATCCAGAATTTGTAGGGCAGATGTTTAATAATTTTACCCAATTATATATGATCTAGAAATTTGAGTCGCAGGACTAACAAGAACTGTCGAGCTGGTTCATAGTATCGGCGGCAACTTGCGGAGAATTTGAGTTTTAAGAAGCCTCTTCGCAAATTCCACACGTGGCTATCGGTTTTCTTCTTCTTGCGGGTAATTTTTCAATGTCTCAAAATGGTTTGCGGACGAGATATCCCAGTCCGAAGAATGACAAAACAGCTGATGGCAAAAATTTTACAACTGACTTGGGAGTTGGGAGGGCAATTAGTCGTAATTCCTCGCCGCATTGCCTTTGTCTACATACCTGTTTATGTCGAAGTATCGTTTCCCTTCCGAAAATAACCACCACCACCAGCAGATCATACTGGGACTCTCATTTGATGTTATTTTATGACTGAATTCATCACCATGATCTTATTTTGTAATGACTGAATTCATCACCATGATTTTTGTCTAGTTATTTGCTTGACAAACGCTGCAGAATTGAGAAGCATCAATGCGAAATAAGTGAAAAGAATCATTAGTGAAATACTAAACATAGCTGATTACGATGTTGCAATCCAGTCAATTGGTCAGAGTAGTAGCTCAAGATAGTCCGATACAGAAAACAATTTCCCCACTTGTGTTTCAGCAACTACTTTCTCATATTCAATGCAATGATGAGACATGGACATCTAATCCTGAGATTCATCTCTTTTCGTGTTCATACTCAACCCCCTGCATGACTTCTCTTGACTATATCCAGACTCTGACATGCGCAATGAAGAACAGTCCTCAATCTGGTACTCCCGTTCATCTGATAAGGACTTCATATATGAGCATGTCCGCTCCTCAACTTCTATATCAGATACGGGTTCTTGTGCTGAACCAAACGATAGTTCGAATGATGACAGGCTAGGAGGTTGTGCTCTCATCTGCACAGATCTTAAGAGAGCAGCCCTCCTTAAGTCGCCTGAGTGGCATATATCACTAGGTGATGATGGGAACCGACCCTCGGAGTCTGAACCTCGTTGACGTGGCTGTGAAGAGGAAACACTGCTGACAGAGCATCCATGTGAGGGATTTGAACTTGTGGAAGGAGCAGAAGTGAACCCACTGAGTGGTCTTTGATACCTATGTGGAGAAACTGGACTAGTTGGTAGGCTGTCAGATTGGGATGAGCAAGTGTTTCCAGTAGGCTCACCAAATCGCGAGTCATCCGAGTCTTCTGACATTGGTGAATATTGCATGGACATCTCATCCCTGGACATTCATATTCAAAAGTTACAAAGGCAATGAATGTCACGAAAAGTCTTACTATGCTAAAAAGGAATTAAAATGTAATAGAAGCATTCCTTCAGCCTTAGGTTTGCCGCCGTCGTTATAATATAGGATTAGGAAGACACAAAGAAATGCTCTTTAGAAAATAGATAGCACAATAAAGAACACAGAAACAGCATGGTCATAGCTACTGAGCATCATCAAAAACTCAGAGTGACTCAATTAAGGATATTGAACTATTCCAGGCCAAGTCTAAATAAATTCAATTGGACTCAAGCTTGAAATTTTTATTCAATTCAAGCTTCAAATTAGCTTCTGAACCACCAACAAAAGAAAGTCATCCTATTAACAAACTGAGACTAAAGCTAGTGCCTGAATTGTTTGCCCCTCTACATGTCAGAAGCCAAAAATAAATCTATCCCTGCCACTTCATCTCTTTCCAAATTTCTACTTCCTTGGTTCAACTGCTAACAAGTTTTATTTAGCACCTAAGGATCGGGAACAATGAACCTGGAGGTCAAATACAGCTCAGCAGTAAGATGTAAAGTATTATCACCTCACGCTTGACATCAACTTGGAAACTTGAAAATAAAGAAATATCAGAAGAATAAATTAGATAGTCGTGCTCATACCTAGACACTATAACCAAATATAAGTCTGTGTGCTTCATGAAAATAAAACTGAAAAAGTCTGTATGATGATTCCATTCTTGCAGACGCTGTTGTGTGTCCTTTCCCCATGATGAAATATAAAACTATGCTTTCAGATAGCATCAACTTATTTTATCCAGGGTTGAACAACATTTCTGAACACTTGAATCGATTGTGTTTCTTATACAACAAGCATATCTTTGCTGACAACAGCCTAACACACAATCAAACCAGTACTTGCAACATTTTCTCTTTCCTTGAGAAGATAAAGGCAATTAACGGCACAACATCCATAGTTTTATCTAAACCCTAAACTGTACTGCAATCACTTTTCTATGAAATGAAAGGGTGATAATTACTGAGCAAAGACAGCTATAAAACCTGGCAGGAGATTCCATAAGATTCTCCGGGAGAGGGTCTCCAACAGTTAATCCATTTAAGCTGGACGCCATTATCTGCACAACATTAAATCTTCTTGATCATCTGTGAGATAGACCGCATAAAAATCTTCATAATTTTTTTTTTTTTAAAGAAAAAAGGGAAAACTATGT
Source organism: Aegle marmelos (assembly GCA_030449875.1). Taxonomy (NCBI): domain Eukaryota; kingdom Viridiplantae; phylum Streptophyta; class Magnoliopsida; order Sapindales; family Rutaceae; genus Aegle; species Aegle marmelos. The sequence continues at coordinate 4,731,811 of JASUUL010000115.1, forward strand.
AAACAAACTCTAAAACAAAAAAGGGTAAATTGAAAATTGAGAAATAGGGACGCACCTCGCTGAGGTAACGCTTGTGAGAGTGAAGATTGTCGACATAAACCTCATCTTCTGGATCTCTACTTCGTTTTGCACTCGGAGATGTTGTTGATGCTGACACTGATACAGTCGATGATGTGGAGTTTGATTCCGAGCCCATTTTTTAATTCCTTTGATCCCGTTTAATTTTGTTTTGAATCGAATAAAACAATAAAATTAAGGAAATGCTAAGATTTTGATTACACATTTATGTCGAAGTGTTGTGTTGTGTTCTCTTTTGTTACCCAGAACACGGGGAAAAGGCAGAGTGAAAAAGGCACTAGTATTGAAGAAATCCATCCGACTAATATTTTGTCCATAGAGAGGCGCTACGATGTTTCAACCGCGTAGCTACGAGGCCTGTGAACTTGCTCCAGGTATTGACATTTGTCCACCCTAGGATATTTTGGTATTTCAATCGGAACTAAACGAAGCAGCGTCAGGCGATTCGAAGGACCGGCGTCGTTTCGCTTCCGTATTTATGATATGTTCGGAATTATTTTGGATAATTTTAAAAGTAATTTTAAAAAGTTAAAAATTAATTTTAATATTTGATAAATTTTTAAAATAGAGAAAGAGTAATTTTTTTAATAAAACGTAATAAATTTCATTGTACCCTTTTATTATATTGACATGTTTTAATTTATTCTTTGAAAGTATACAAATCTCTAGTTATCCATAAATATTGTTATTTTTAATAACTGACTAATATTAATTTTGAAAAATATTAAAAATAATTTTATTTCTTTTTTTAGAATTTACCATATTTCAAGTTAGATGACAACTATATTTGAAAGTATTACCTTATTATTATTTAATTATTTTACAAATATTTATTATATGGATGAGAAAGAAAAAAACGCGTCAGAAGACATGACCATCTCAAAAGACGCCAGAAGTGATACTTATTATTATCTACAAATGATAGAGATCAAAGGCGGATGTAGCGTAAGACTAGTAAAAAAAAATTACCTTTTTTTAAAAGAAAAGTTAAAAATTCTTAAATAGTCCTTTACGATCAGTAATGAAATTTGTGAAGAATGAACTTTAAAATTAGACAGGAGATAAATGGATGAATGATAATTTAATTATTTATATAGAAAATTAATAATATTAATAATAAGTCTATTGCACAATATTTTTGTAATATGAAATTAGATAGAGAACAATTATGAATATGTTATAAAAAAATTATATATTTAAGTTTTAATTTTTATATTTTTAATGTTATTTAATTTAATCCTTAATAAATGACTTTTTTAGATCCGCCACTGATGGAGATCGAACAATATAACACACACACACACATGCTTTCCTTTAGCTTGGAAGCTCGCAATGTCCTCTTTGATGCGCACGAAACACTTCAGTTTTACTCAATTAAATTATGGTTACAATAGACAGCTTCTTGATATTTAGGGTCTCCGTTTTCAAAAAAAAAATATATATATATATATTATTGAGTAAATATTTATGTATTTAACTTTTTATATTTTGATTTAAGTATTTATTTAGGTTTTATATTTTTAAATATTCTTATAATTAATTATATTGTTTTTTTACAATAATATCCTTATAACAATATACTTAGGGAGATTATTATTTTTTTATTTATCAAAAAATAAAAACTCATGATATTCATGGGTTATCCTGTTATGAAAACAAGGGCTCGTTGTTTAAACAGCAGATGAATAGCATAACAACTCATGTTAACATATTAACCCATTTATGAATAACTGCATTTGTGATTTTGTGGGTGCTATCTGATTTGATTGGTAATGTGTTCTGTATAAAAACAAGAAGTTTAAAGAGAGAATTAGAAACGTAATGACTAATGAATGAAATCAAAAGTCATCGCAAGAGAAAGGAAAATAGGGTGGCGACACTGTCTTATAATGCAGTCCAAATTCCATTGGGTTTTCACTTTTCAGAATAAAATGATAATAATAACGATAAATAACGTAACATTTAATGTTTTATTTTGATATACAATTTTGGAATGTCTTTGCAATAGTATTTTGATTGCCCGTAGAGTTATTTTTATTTGAAATTTTGAGTTAAATTATTAATGAACAGTATATATGAAAGCCTTATATTTTTATTTTTATTTTTATTTGAAGGATTTGTTTAAGTTAACTCACGAGATTTTGTTTTTTCTACGGTCAATTTCATTCCGATCCCTATTTTTTCTGTTATTTATATGTTATTTATAAATATTATAAATTTTTTATTTACATATATTATAAAATTTCATTAAAATCCTTATATTTTTCTTATTTTATTTAACTCTTTCAAGTATTAAACTAACTTCTATAATTTTTAAATTCTAAAAATATTTTTATTTAAATTAAAAGAATAAAAATTATTAAATCAATTATAATTATAATTATTATATTAAATTATTATTATTATTATTATAACAATAAAAAGTTATTATAATTAATTAATACATTAACAATAATTAATAATAAATTTTATTTAAATTAATAATAATAAAAAATTATTATTATTTATTAATTTTTAATAAAAAGATTACTAAAATAAAAATAAATTATAAAAGTATAATTATAATTATTATATTAAATTATTATTATTATTATTATTATTATTATTATGAAAAAGTTATTATAATTAGTTAATATATTAACAACAATTAATAATAAATTTTATGTAAATTAATAATAATAATTAACAATAGTTATTATTATTATCAATTAATTTTTGAAAAAATTAAATTCATCTTTTTACTTACTTTTTAATCTTTTTATTATGAAAATAGTAATTATTATGAGATTATATTATAACTAATTTAAATAAATTTTTTATTAATATTAGTATGTTATTATAACTAATGTGCCATAATTGTAAATATAAATTATTTTGATACTTACAAAAACTAGTAAACAAAAAAGAGTGTAAAAAAATGAATTAAATTTTATTTAATTATTAATAAATTGTTAATTATTATTAATAATTTAAACAAAAATTATTAATAATAATTATTAATGTATTAATTAATTATAATAACTTTATTTGTTATAATAATAATTATTATAATTATAATTATGATCTATTTAATTATAATTATATTTTTAATTTAAATGAAGAGTATTTTTAGAATTTAAAAATATTTTTTATTTTATTTTTATAATTTATTTTATTTTTTATAAAAAATAATTATTAATAATAGTTATTATTATCAATAATTTATAGAAAAATTATTATTAATGCATTAATTAATTATAATATTTTTTATTGTTGGTTAATATTATAAAATGTATACATTTTTTTAGTTAAATGTACAAAATCTTGTTGATTCCAACTTAACAAACAAATCTAAATACCATAAAAACATGATCATGAAAATTAATATATTTTATAATATGAACAATATATTTATTTTATAGTATTATGAAATTTTATCTCATAAAATTAATTATTAATAATATTATTTTTAGTTATTGTTATTAATAATTTAATTTAAAATTATTAATAATTATTATTAATGTATAATAATAATAATCTATTTTAAAAAATTATTAAATAAATTATAATTATTATAATTATAATTTATTTAATAATTATTATATTTTTAATTAATGAAGAATATTTTTGAATTTTAAAAATTATAGGAGGTAAATTTATTATTTTAAAATTTAAATAAAATAATAAAATTTTAATAATATATGTAAATAAAAAATATTATAATATTTATAAATAAAATAAAATATACAGACTTTAATGAAATTATATGTAAAAAAAATAAAAATTGTAAGTTATGATTGTTAATATATTATTAAAAATTTACGTATAAAAATTTGAGTTAAATTATTAATTTTAAATAATTTAATTAAATATACAAATTTTAATATCTATGTCAGAATTTAAGTCAGAATAGACCAACCCTCCTGCACCTGCTTTTGTGTTACAAGAACCACCGCAATGAATTAAGATTAAATGCAAAGCTAACGAGGCAGAAAAGTAACGAGACAGAGGAATTCTCGCCGTCAGAATCAGCGCTTGGTGTTGGCTTTTTGGGCGCAAAACGATGCAGAATTGTTATTCATAATTTATTAATGCGGGGACCTTCTCTTTCCCCTTCTTCTATCTCAATCTGGGCAGGTAAAGCACCAGAGATTGTTATTCATCAATCAACATAACGTGGGGCCACTGAAAAAGGTCGCTTTGGTCCGTGTTTGATTTGGAAAAATAGAAACGTCGCAGAATGAGGAGGAGAGCAGAAAGAAATCCCTTCTATTCTAACAGCATTTTGAGAAGATTATTTAAATTTTATTTTTTAAATTTTAATTTATTTATTAATGTGATAAGTAAGTGAATAAAAAAATATAATTTTTTTAAAAAATTTATTAAATTAAAATAAATTAATATTATTTTAATTAAATTCTTCTCTCTATTAAAATTAATTCATTATGAAAATATAAATAATAATTATAGCAGTTGTATTTTTTTAATAAATAATAATAAAATATTAATAAAAGAGGGAGAAACTCACTCTTTAATATTTAAACAATTTAAATTTATCTTTAGTGTTTAATATCGACATTCTTTCTTTAAATAAAACTTTCACTGCTTAACAATCTGTCTGTTATTTAAACAATTTTATTCTTTAGTATTAAACTTTCACTGCTTAACAATATAATTTAAAAAATTAAACAACAAATGTATTTACTATATTTAGTAAATAAATAATAAAAATTATTTTAAACAACATACTTATATCACGCTATTGCTAACTACCCCACTGTCTTATTTTAACTTGTGAATCATATAAAAATGAGTACAAATTTATTATCTCTACAACGGATTAATTTATTTGGCCAAAATATTTGATACTGTTTTAGTTTCTTGAAGTTGAAAAGCTTTCAAACATTTTTAGCTAATTTGAACAAAATATGTCCATTTTTAAATCGCAATGATGCTGCAATAAATTTGTTCGCTGGTCAGCAAGTTCGAATTGCACTAACGGTGACATTTTGCATAAGAGTGACGGTATCAGGTATCAGGTGGTGGTGTTTCGATTAACTAATAAATTTATTTTTATATTTTTTGAATCAATTAAATACGTAAAAACATTTTATTAAATTGTTTAAATTATTAACTTAATTAAATTAGTACAAAAGTAGTTATCTATAATATTAAAATGCTAAAATAAAATTACAAACAATAATTATTTAATAAAAATCAAAAGGATAATTTTGGAAGTTATTTATTCTTAAGTATGTAATTCAAATTCTATATCAAGATAAATATGAATTTTAATGGAAATTAAATTCTATACCATGCCCTTAGATGATCTTTCAACTCTCAGAATATGAAGCCAGCGAGGGAGCAGTGTCATACTGACCACGACAGTTTAACAAAGCCAATTACATGCCTAAATCCTTATCCCTTAGGTCTCTTTAACTACAACCGTAGAAATCAAAATTTTTTTCCCCATGAAAAAGTGTAGAAATTAATTAACTACTGTCATTTTTTTTTATTGAGGTGCTAAAAAAAAAGTATAATTATAAAATTAAAATTAATAATATATCATAAATATATTTTTTATTAAATATTTTAATATTATAATTGTTAAATTACAGACGCAACTCCTAATAATACTAAATAAAATGCATCCACTCGCGCCCGAAAAGGTCGCATACGAAGGCTTTCATGGGTGCGTCAGATCTATACCTAATAGGTCGCAGGTCGCCCATGTGGTGGGTCCAATCAAGTCCACATTTCACAGTCCTACACCAATACCATCAAAACTTGGGTATGGACAACACTCGGGCTCTCTTCTAGCTGACCTAACAACGACGCAACACCCCACGTCCATGTCATGGTGTGGGGTCAGCTAATATCAGGCAACAAACGATTGTTGTACTTGCACCCTACCAGAGAGACTCCAATAATCCCATAAACGAGAAGTATTTGGATCTAATTGCAGCCACATCTCTTCATTAAACCAACCTTCCAGCTAACAGGACTAGTGGGAGCGACTAATTTGAAAGGCCACCAATGATTGTACATCTCCACGCATGAATCCATGATTTCTGGTCATGATCCATGAAAAAATCTAAAACTCCCAGAGATGCAACTACTATGTTAAAGTACTCATGCGAACAGCGCTCCAAATTATCCAAAAATAATGCTAAGGGTAACAGTGCGAACAAATCATTGCTTGGCAGCCATAAAACGATTGTCACTATTCACTTAGTCCATCATATCATATTCACTTTTTGAGTATCATGAGTTAAATAACATATACTGGGCAGTGGTCGCCGGATTCCAAAATAAGGATGGAACTGATGGACAAAGGAGCTAACGCTGATTCGAAGTTCGCTGTGTTATATTAAGAAAGTTAGCCATATCCGTGCAAACACAAACCATGGATGAATTAGCTGGCAATTTAATAACAGTAATTAACAAAGCGAGTTCCCGATAACATCATACATATCATCTAATTTCTAGGCCCGATGGAGATCAAATAGCCCATCTGCATCGAGCTGTTGAAAATCATCGGCTGAGGAAGCAAAAACTCAAAAAACAGATTCACCGCTTACCATCTACCGTGCAAAACCATTAAGCCACATTAATTAAGCTAATAATTAATACAAAAGAGATACAGCACGGCATTATCCCATAAATATATGTAAATTAATCATCACACCAAAAGGCTAATTCTGTACAAGAAAACAAAAACTAATAGCAACAATAATACACCGTACGTCAGCGATAGGCTTCAGCTCCAGGCACCAGACATTTCTACCTAGAAGACAGCGGCTTAAAAGTCTTGGTGAGTCCATTAAGCGCACCATATCCTTTAGAACTGAAGCCTAAGCAACCAAAAAGCCCCTGCCTATACGGCAAATAAGTCCTCTTCTTCATCTCCTCTGCTTGAGCTCTATTCGCCGTGTAGTGCAACTCGTGAGCGGACGGTGGGACTCTCCGTTTCGATATACCGTTAGCCGGTTTTCCGTTAGCCGTCTTTTTAACCGAAACTTGCTCGCTTCGCTTCTGCTTCTGCTTCTGCTTCTGCTTTGGCTTCTCCTGCGTTTCGTCGTTTTCTTTGGAGAAAGCCAAAGCGGGGGACGCGGCGAGCTTCTTTTCCTTTTCTTTCGAAGGAGAGAAAGAGACCGAAGACCAAAACTTTTCCTTCCCATTTCCTCTCCCTTCGCTTTTGCTTCTGTACAGAAGGTCTTTTAAGAATATCCATTTCTTCGAGTTCCTTCCAGAAGACGAGGACCTCGAAGAAGAAGCAGAACAAGACGGCGTCGTTTCACTCTCGCTCAAAACAGCTCCGCCCTCTTTACTTTCCACGTAATGTTTCAAGTCTAGAATGCTTTCACCAACCTCATTCCCGGACCCCGTGTTGACATCCTCTACATGCCACTCAAACTCACCGTTTCTTAACGGAGACAAAGATCTGGCTTTCCTGTGAAGAGATCTACTGCGCAGCCTCAGATCTCTTCCTCGTTTAACGGTCTCTTCGCCGTCTTCTTCGCCAGCGACCTCGTCTTCTTCACCGTCCAGATCTATTAGAGGAGCCAAAATCTGAGGCCTTTGCAAGTGGGAGGAAAGCTTCATAGGCCTAATCTGCCCGTTCAAGAACAACTCATCAGCCGAGCTCATTGATCCAACGGCTACCGAACCGTGACTCGAGAGACGAGACGAGAACTCAAACTCGAAGTCAGATTGAGTCGACAAGAACGACGACTCTGATGGATGACACGTGGCAGACGAAGATAAGACATAGTGCATGGGACTCGCTGGTGCACTGAAAAAGTAACCACCGGCAGCGGGGGGCCCACGGCCGGGACTGGAAGGCGCGCTAACGTAAGGCGTGGAGCAGGTGGAATCCAAGTCTTCACTGAGACGGGCCGTTTCGGTGACATCCGGTTCGACATTGCTAGGGTTCTGGAGAAGAACCATTATGGGAGAGAGAGAAATGAAAGAACGAAGGCAAACGGTTGGGTTAGTTCGTTGGGACTCTCACTCTGAGAGAGAGCTGAGCAGAGCTAATTGGCTTGTGCGACAAGCAATAATATTTGTGCAGAGAGAGCGCTCTGAGCGAGGAGAATGCATGTGCTTATGATCAGTCGAGTGAACACACACACTGACTCTCTCTCTCCCTCCCCCTACCCCAGGCGGTCATGTTATAATGTTAATAGCTATGTTTTGTCTGTTGAATGAATTTTTAGAAAAATGCTTTTTTCTAACGTCAATGAGTTTGTCTTGTTTTAAGGCTTTAACAGTGGAGTGACTACTTTATCCGTCACGAATGTATCTCGAATCCTTTTTCATTTACCACAATGCCCGTCCATCTACATCCCATGCTTTGACGCTTATGGCCTGGCTGATGACCACGTGTACTTCTGCTGACTAATAAGTAATAACATTAACCTTGCAAGTCTGCAAATGTCAAAATTGTTTCATTTTTTATTAAGGATTTTAAAAATTATATTTGTTGTAATTTATAATTATTTTTTTAGTACAAAATAAATCATAAAACAGTAAAATTAAATGGGTCCGTAAATAAATTTTATTTGATTATAAACTACATTAAATGTAAACTAAGTGGACCTCTTTTATGTATAATTTACATGATGATGACATGTATGCATAAATAACCTATCTTTCTACCACATATATGGGAAAATTTACGTACTGAATAAACAAACTTAGTGCAGACATTATTCCATGGTGAAAACAAAAAGGTTTTATATTCAAGTTCAAAGGTTGCTATCATTTGGGGTCGGAAAAAAAAATAGTATATATTTCTTGTCACAAAATATGAATTGCATATTAGTAAGGTTCGTAGAATAAATTATTTTGCGATGTTAATCACCATCGTTCAATTATGATTTTTTTGAGTTTTCAACAGAAGAAAATGGAGGGAAAAAAAAAACATAAAACTTGCATGCTTTGTTAACTTTTTAGTGATAATAAAAGACAAGCGTAAAGTTAGTTATATACAGTTTAATTCTAAACTTATTGTAAACTTGCAAGGCGGCATTTGTCAGAAGCCACTAGTGTAGTTTGGAATTAATGAAATACTCTAATTTTGCGAGTAATGCTTCATTAGGAGTCATTTTCATCCAATAAAATACACATCAATTATAAATTTATAGTACATCGCATTAACTGTATGAGATTTTACACTTGTCATGGCCATCGATACAATAAATGATTTTTTTTTACAATGAAACTATTGGCATCCCTCTAAATATCTCTTAATGCACCTTTTCTTAATTAGTCCTTTAAAAATATTATAAAAATTTATAAAAATCTTTTTACACCTCCAACAATGACAAAATACTCTTAATGAAAACTTATTTGTGTAAACCTCATTCTCTAATTTTTATAATTAGACTCCATTTTAACAGTGGGATTTTTTTTTTCAAAAAAAATTGAGTTTTTATTCTCTCCATTGTACTCATCGATCGTAAATTTCTCACCTAAAAATTACAGAAAAATTAACTTTTTTATTTCTAAAATGTTACATTTTTAAGGAAAACATTATTTGACTTTTGAGTGGAGGTTTAATTAAAAATTATCATATTATGTATTTTTAATAAAGGATAAAATTGTACAATAATTAAAGAGATTTTAAGAGGTATCTGAATGGGTGCCAATAATCCCACTCATTTTTTTAACCTAATGTATCATAATATGGTAATTAATTCAAACTAAGGCATAATATTATCATTTAATATAACATTGTGGGATTTCGTGCTGCACTTGCAAGTTAAGGCACCAGTATAAAACTTTTCATTGGAATGAAAACTGATCTGGCTTAATAATTAGTTATCACATAATCTTATGAGATAACATGATATCATTTGATATTTTAATTATGATGCAAATTTTCTGAATTTAGTATTATTAGTTATTTTCAACTAGAAAATATCATTTCAAATTAAGCAATAGGTAATTTTTCGGTGAACCTCCAAAAAGCTTAATGCAGTTATTTCCAGCTAGACTTTAAAAAAAGTTATTTCCAACCAAAAAAAAAAGTTGCTTAATTAAACACTATTCTTATTAATTAATGATCCTGATCTTTTATTTAGTTTTCTTTCGAGTTTCGGCTCCCTTATTCTTATGGATTTGGAAAAAGATAATGGGGAATATAGAAAGGAAGTAAGAAAAAGAAGAAAGTGTGGGCACTTGGGCCACAAAAGGCAGGAGGACGGACTACATGGATCTCTGCGTCCGGTCCGGGGCAGTCCATGTGATGTTAGCAGTGACCTGACTCATCAATGCTCCAGAGAAAACGTGGCGGCACGTGCCAGGCATCTGCTTCCCATGATACCTTATGGATTTTATATTTTTAATTTCGAGTGCAACACACGCGCGTATGTGTTGCGATTACGTGAAAGAATAATAAAATAGATATAAAATTTTATATAATTTTTTTAAAAATTAATATAATATAATATAATTAATTAAATTAAATATTACTTAATTCATATAATTTATTTTTTTTATTTTTTATTTTTATTTAATTATTAAATTAATTTTAAATTAATTTATATAAATAAATTTGTTAAAGGATGTGTGATTTATCATCACTCCACACGAAAATATAATAAAATATCAAATCCTCCAAATACGCCACGCCACTCGGCAGTTGGCAATTACTCAACGGCCATTCACCTCTTATTCTATGGGCTGAATTCTGTATGGATTTGGATCCTGAAAAATTCATGAGCCGCGGTGTCCGATCGACTTTGGGTAACTTCAATTACTCTGTCCTGCTATTTGGACGTCGTCAGTAACGTCTGCAATACTTTCACTGTATTGTACCTCTCTTTCATTGTTATTAGTTGCATGCGATGTGAATAGGATGCGTCTTTCTTTTTTATTCTGGCAGTTGTTGTTTATTTTAGGCGGGAAGAACAGAGGACGATGACACGAGGACTGAGGAGAGATTTTAACGTCGGTATTGTTATGGTTCTGTTTTTGAGCCAGGCGGCACCCCGCATTGGCGAGCTTTCGAATAGTGAAGGAGTGAGCTATAACCGAAGATAAAAATCTTTTGTCGAGACGAGGAACAAAGTGGCGAATTTATTTTTGTTTCTGTAGTCTATGCTTGCAACCTTCATCGATGCAATAGATTTTACTATTACGTCAAGGGGTTGTTTGAAATTGGAGCTGTGGCAGCAATCACAAATGCATTTTCAAAAGACAGAGGAAAATTCCTGAGGAAGAGACTTGGGAGTAGCTTGGCTATACCGGAATTTTTATTAAGCTGATCTGCTTTGGGCGTGGACACCGAGCCTCACATTTGAGCTAACTGGGGCTAAAATACAGTGGTTAGTTGTATTCTGAAATTTTAGTACCCATCTCTTCGCCAAATTCCAATTACGCGAGTCGTTTGTGCTCTTCGGAGACAATCTCAAAGCTTTTAAGTTTTATTCTGCAACCAAAGGATGTGTTTCTTCTTCGTATTTCCCTCAACATACGCACGCAGCGGAATCCATCTCCATCCCATTGTGTGCTCTTTAAAAAACAATCTAAAGTTGTAGATAACGCGTAAAAAATCATTTTTAACGCGTAAAAAATCATTTTTAGATGCTTGTGAGTCATCGTGATCAGGATTGCCTTCCCAGTGCAAAAAACAAAACAGACGGGGACACCCCGCTAACATTCCCCCATTGAATGTTATTTCCAAAAATATCCTTAGTTTAATTTACGGAACACAAACACACATATATTGAAATTAATCATCTTCTCATAAAACGTGTCATCCTAAAAATTATATATTTTTACAGTTTTATCTATAAATTAAATACAAATTTTAAAATCTTAAATTATTCTTTTTCGTTATATAGTACTTATTTTCGTAACTTTATACTCCTATCATTTTTTCACAATATATTTTTTTATAAAAATTAAAATATAAATACAAATTATGAAATAGGACGGGTGTAGAATCTTTGTTAAAAGAATAGTTCATTTAAGTATTTGACTGAATTTCTATTTTAAAAATAGGAAATGAATTAAATTGTGGTTGATTATTTTTGTAATTTCGGTAAAAAAGAAAAAGAAAAAAAGACCAAGTGCAGGGTAAGTATAATTCAAAGGAAATGGCATGGAAATCCATATATTCATTATGACCCAAAGTCGTTGTAGGCCCAATATTGTTAGAGTTGTACTCTTTCCACCCAATTAAAATCCTGATAGAACCCCAAATTTGAAATTATAGTTTTATTATCAGAAGAAATTATATAAAAAAGATAAATATGAATTCAATTGAATTAAAAATTTTTGTATACTTACTAAACGTCTATCTTTAAATGATATAATTAATTTTATAATATAATAAATTGTGTATAATGATGATATTTAAAAAAAAGATTATGTTTAAAACTTAATTAAACTCCATTGACATCTTCTGTCATATTCCGTAATTTTAATCAAAATACGAACAGTGGCAGGAGCTTTACTCATCTATTACTTGGGCTACCATAATTTAGCCCAAAACTCAGGATGGTGTCTTCTATCTGCGATCGCGAGGGCAGTCAGTTAAACTGAAACTGGGTTAGGTTTCAGTCTGTCTGGCTTTCAGTCCCCATGGCTCTCGCTTTCTCCCGTCAAAAGATCTCCAGTGCCACTTCTCAGTGCATGAACTTCTGGTAAAATTCACTGCATGTTATTTATTTGTTTCAGTTAATTTTTACTTATTGGCTGTTTCTCTTAAACGTTTCAATTCAGGCGGCAAATGAGTACGGTGTCGGAGAAGCGAAACATAGAAGATCACAAACGCAGATTGCTGGCCGCTAAATTCGAATTGAAGCGAAAGCTTTACAAATCCCTTCACAGAGATGTCAATCTTACCACCGAGGTGCGGGAGAAATACCTCTGTAAGTTAGCCCGTTTGCCGAGAAACAGCTCCCTTACACGCCTAAGAAACCGATGTATTTTCACTGGTCGATCTCGCGCTGTGTACGAGAAATTCAGAATGTCTCGAATCGTTTTTCGTAGCTTGGCAAATCAAGGCATGTTGATGGGCATCAAGAAAGCTTCTTGGTAGCCTGAGCTTTGCTAGGCATTTTACTCGAAAATGTCCAGTGAAATGGGTCTGGCCTGCGTATGTTTATTGGGGGCGTTTTGTAAGTTTTCATACTTTGTGAAATTATTATTTATTTTGGCTCTGTTGAACTTTTTTTGTTTTTTGCTTAAATTGATATGATATTTTGCCATACACAGTTAAGGGAAATTGGGAGACTTGAAAATTTTGAGGATGTGTGTTATTGTATTGATGCTTAGTTGCTATTTGATAATTGATATTTGATATTTTCATGTGTTTTGGTTGCAAGAAATGGGAGGAGAGCGAAATGAGAGAGAGAGAGTGTCAATATCAATTTGTTTGGTTGACATGAAATTATCCATTCTTCCGTTATTTCTTTCCCCTTTCTTCCTTTACTCTTCTCTCATTTCCTTTCATGGGTAGCTGGTGGCATATGAGAAAGCTAATTGTTACCATGTGCGTAGCAATTTTTGAATATGTGAGAAGTGGATATTATAATAACTAGGAGAAGGTGTTGTTCAATCTGTCTTCTTTAGTTTGGAAATTAAGATTAGTGAAACAAAATGATGAATGTGATGATCTATTTTGTTTGTGCTTTCCTTCGTATGTTCAAAAATTCAGAATAGTCATTTTTACGCTTTAAGATTACTGGAAGGACATTGCGCTTAATATCGAAACAATAAAAATTTTAGAAATCTTTTACACCTCACCCTCTCGTCTTTTGATAGCTAGGATGCTTTTTGTTACAGTCATCTCTATCCAAAATAATCTGCACTATAGCCTTGCTCACCTAAGAGCCGACTCTATCGATGAAGCTTCTTCGAAGTTAACAATATGACATTCGAATTTCAGTTTGTATATTGGCTGTGACATAGTAGTTGGAAGCATATATTAATACATGTCAGAATGGAAGTTGGTCGACAACTTTTCACCATCTTGATGGTTCTAGGTCATCTTTACAATTATTGGGTAGGTCGTATTATGGAGGCACAAATTCTTAGATGCAAGGTAGGACACCTGCTAGTTATATCTGCATTGTTCATGCTGCCGCTTTTGGCTTTTCTAATGGGTGGTGGCTGGATTGCATTTGTGTTGGTTTCTGACGGTAATGGTTTTATCCCTATTGTATACATGAAGCTTTTGTGTTTATTAAGTAGTGATCAGTGAGTATAATAACTCTCAAATCCCAGCCAACATGCTCCCTCCTCATATTCTGTTTAGTAGTGAGGAGGGCGGTTAACTTTACAGTGGCCAGCATAAGTTAAGGCTTGAAAATCCTTTTGACATGCTCATCTGAATCCAAGCTGATTTTCTGTTTTCTTCTTTCCTTATGTGAAGATTTTGCTATACCTTGTTTACTTCATTTGGAGACACGAACCTGTCCCAGGATGAAGAGATGGAGTAAAGTGAAGATTTTTTTTTTTTAAAAAAAAAAAAACTTAGGCAGAAATGAGCAATTATAACAGTCTTCAGTATCACTACAAGAGGAAATATGTATTGTCTGTATTTTAATTTTATAATTCAGTTCCACTTTGGCCAGATTTCCAACTTATTTAGGGGTCAAAGGTTGCACTTGGCATGATTGGACTAAATATTAAAATTGGACTGGATTAGATTGGATTGAATTAGATAGGATACAATAATGTTAATGTTTTATGTCTGATGCAATATCAGATTGGCAATTTTAAATTATATTCAAATACAAAAAATAATTATTTATGAAATAATTAATAGAAACAATTAGAATTAATTTAAACGTAATTAATAAGAAAATTAATTATATAGTAAATTAGTTAATGGATAGTCATAATTATAACAAACAAATATAAATCAATAAAATTATTTAAATATTAAATTAATTATTTATCAGATATTTTAGACATATTTGTTTTATTAAAAAGTTAGCGAATAATATATATAAAATCAATTAATTACTAATATTATTAGTTTTTATGATTATTTTTAATATTGCATTAGTGATTATTAAATTTAATGCAATCAATTGTTGTAATATATTATTTAATAGTTAATTTTATTGAAGTAAAACTATCAATTTGATTCGATTATAGTAACAAAATAAAAAATAGATCTCAAGTAAATCATGAATAAAATAAATAAATAAATAATTAAAATTTAAGTAATAAATAAAAATAGTGTTATATATAAAAGAAATACTCTAAATGGATAATTTTTTTTCAATTGATTTAATTTCATCTAAACCCACTTATAAAATTAGATTGTTAATCTCATAATTAAAGGAATAAATTTAAATTTAATCTCCGTAATTTAATCCAAAAAAAGTTTCAAATATAAAGTAAATATTTAATTTCAAAATTAATCTAATCCCACACTTAATCCTTTCTCACAAAACATAACCAAAAGGTCTTCGACGATGAATGTTGGACGATGGGCTAATGGCAAATTCACTGGGGATGTTATCTGAAACTGTTCTACTTTATATTTCTGCTAATTATCACCTCAGCGTGGGCTCTTTGCCCGTTCACTAATCAAACGCTTACGGAATTTGCTATTGCTGTAATCCAGCCTTTTGTAGAAGCCAGAGCCCTCCCATTTTTTTATTTTGTAGAATGGAGCGTTCTCTTGTGCCATTATCCGGATGTTCCTAAAATTTTAATATATTCTATTGATCCCATATATATTCCTTTAAATCTAGAGCTGTTGCGAGGATTTTTTTTTTAAAAAAAATATTTGGCAAGAAAATTAATGACAGGCACTTTCTGAGAAACAACGCAAAAGTATCAGCGGATACAACTGTATGTATTATTTATAAAATTTGTAAACACTTGAACTCTGTATTTACATACAAAAAGCCGCAATTAAAGGGTGGAATGAAGAAAATAACTGGAAAAAAAAGGGTAAGAAATGGATCATCTACTTAAAAAAAGAAAAAAGAAAAAAAGATAGTAATAATTATGAATTGGTTAGCCGCTCATTGTACTCCAAATATGAAATCTGTCTTTGCATCTTGATTTGCTGATAGAAGTTAGCTATGAACTCCTCAGCTCTCAAATCAATCCCTTCTTCCTCGGGTAGGATATTCTCTTCATTAGCTTCATACCCGTATGGGTATCGAGCTCGTTCTCCATTATCTTTCAAGAAACTCTTCCTTCCACTCCCAGAATCATCATAATCATATCCATAAACTCCATCATCAGCATCACCGTCGTCATCAAAATCATAATCAAAATCAACTTGCGGGGTAGGTGTAATGCAAGGGATCAGCAGGTAGCGCATGGAAGCTGGACGATGCATCTTGACGTTGAAAATGGGTGTCTCGTCAAAGGAAAGCTCCCGCTCTCCATAACGTAGCCGATCCCGCCGAGTTGAGCTTGCGTGGCCTAAGCGTTTTACAAATTTAGGCACCAGTCGTAGCTCCATCGTCAGACGTCTCTTAAACACCCCGCCTTTTCTTGCCCATAGCAACGCTAGACGTAGCAAGTTCCACGCTCTCTGAGTTAAATCACTGTTTTTCTTCGGCATTTTTTTCTTTCTTTCCCTTTTTTTTACCTGGGAACTTTATGATTATGGTAAACAAACGGCAGAAAGAAGCTAGAAAAGCTTGAGTTTGTAGTATTGCAGTAAAGAGCTGGTATCTTGTAAGATTTTGAGTTACTGATGAAAAGCTTTTTGCTGTCAATTAGATTTTGAGGTGGTGGGCGAAGTGGAGAGAGTGGTGATGCACTATATATACAACTAGAAAATATGATACGCGGAGAGAGTGAGTGGGCGGCGTGGCCACGTGGCTAACACGGTTGTCGTACGCGTCAAATCGTGCTATAGCCCTTTTCTTTGCCTTGTTAGCTTTCCCATTTGTATTGAGGCAAGGCAACATTAGCGTTTTTGGCCTCTACTACTTTTCGTTCAATGAAATCAGATCACTAAAAAAATATTTATATACTTTGGCTTTATTTGAGGAGAACTTTTAAAATATATAATAAATATCATACTAATTATATAATAAATAAATAATTTTATAATATATATATTTTTATTTAAAAAATTATTATATAAAAAATAATTATATTAAATTTAATTATATTAAATTTAATTATATCTGTCTTATGTATGTTTATATATATATATATTAGTTGATTGTATTATTTTTAATATATTTTAAAATTATTTCTATTCTAGGTTGCAATGAAATTTATTTTTATATTTCACATAATTCTTTTTTTTTAAGTCAATATTTCCCTTTAGATGACTTCAATCAAGCTAATTTTTTTTTTAAATTGATACTCAGCTATTTCAATTAATAAAATTTAAGTTCTTGAGTTTAAATAATTAATTTGATGTTCAAAGTTGTTTGTATGAATATGGGTATCAAGGAAGCTCAAAATAATAATAATAATAATAATTGATCAATGATTATACGACGAGATGTGCAAATTCAAAACTTTTAAATTTAACCTTTGTTGTTGCTTGCAAGAAAAGAAAATTAGGAGACATAGTGCAAAATTAGATTAAAGATTGGATTTTTTTTTCTTTTCCCCCTATTCTGTTCTCGATGGTTGATTCCTACTTTTGCAAACATGCGAGGATGTATAAAATAATTAGCAGTTTTGAAGGAGGCCAATTTGGTCATATGATAAATATGAGATCAGTAGCGAAAGAACGGAATGGACCCACGTGCATAAAGCCAAAACACTTTTGGTTGGGTTTAGCTTTCAAATTAAAAAAGATATAACATAGTATGAACACCCATGTTCTAGAGTCAAGGCCTTAGCACAAGTAAACCTTGCTCATTAATTTTAATAGTTAAAAATTTAAATAGTGTAAACTAATTAGAGAATCCTAAGCTCAGAGAGACGGAGTGATGTTTCTTAGTTAATTCTTTGAATGGAACATTCGGTCGTGCATATGATTTGTTTGAATATCTACTGATTAAACCGCGTCTAGCCAAGGGAGCTGTATTAATCACTGATTTTCTTATTTTTCATTTTCTTAATTTTAAATTACAACGTCAGAATCTTCTTATAAACCACTTAATTATAAATTTGCAACGGTCATAATATATTCCTTTTCAAAAGAAATAAAAAATATGATCCAGCAATAAAACTTCGAAAGTTACAATCCTAGGACAATGAATGGATGAAGGATAAAAGAGAAAATTTCAGTATCGTTTATGAACTGCCTTAATTAGCTACGACAGGAAGAGTTTGTAGACTCTCGAACTCATCCTCCATACTCGACCAATGGCCTTAGTGTGGAATATTATATATATTTTTTCTTTTCTTTTGTAGACATTCAGTAATAGAATCCTTTAATAATAATTACTAATAATAAACTTGGCGTCCTGATACGTAACCATAGAAAATGGATGGAAATAATTTCAGAAAAACTGTGGCCAACTAGTGTTGAAATTTTTGGAGTTTCTTAGTGAACGGCTAGTTTATCTGTATAATGTCCAGACAAAGTTGCGCTGTGATCACAATCAAAGCGCTGTGGCGACTAGCGAACTGGGTATTGCGATTGCATGCAAATGGGTCAAAGTTCTAGTGGGTCCCATGATAGCTAATCTTCACCAAATTGGGGTAACTTGTAAAATAATCGGTGCCACCTATCTCTATTTTGTTGCCACCACACTACAACTTGTCACCTAATTCATGCCAGAATAATTTATGATGGGTAAATGCAGCGAAGTATCTGACAGAAGAAACCAAGCAACAGGAAACCAGTGAAGCAACCAGTTGGCAGCTGATTGGTCGTAGTTTCAAACCTATATTACTGTAGCAGCATTGGTTTGAATGATAGGACTACAATTACCCGTCAAAAGACAATTGACTGAGAAGAAAAAACAAATAAAGTTTTCGGAGGCTTCCAAATCATAATTATTAAACTGTAAAAAGACAAACTAAAACTATCTTGTGTGTACTACCTGATTTTATGAAGTTTTTGCGGTGGACACAGAGAATATTTTCTAAGTAATTGGCTTTAGTAGAGAATGGATTTAAGGCACTTTTAACAAAATTTAGGAGCATTTGCAAAATTTCACCGTTAGGTATTTTCCTTATAATGTATGTTCATATGCAATTTATGTAAAATGTGAGTCTATTGTCACATTCCATAAAATGTATGGTAGCCTATAAATTCATTCTATAAAATATGTGTTTATTGGTTCATTTCATATAATATTTATTGGCTTATAAATTATTTCATAAAGCATATATTTGTCCATAAGTGTATTCTTGTAGTGAATATATCTAAGTTATTTTTGTAAAATTTCACCTTTAGGTATTTTGTCATCTTTGCCTTTAACAATTTACTTAGAATTTTCATAGCACCTAAGTTATTATTATAGAGAATGGACATAGGTAATTTATGTAAAATCATGTCCTTAGACATTTTGTTGATATATGCCTTTAGGTAATTTACATGATTTATTTTAAACTTTCAAAATACTTAGATAATTCTCATAGAAAATGGACCTACATCATGTTTGTACAATCACATACTTGGATGTTCTGTTGATATTTACCCTTACACAATTTACTTAAAAATACTTTTCAAATATTTTAAAATCACGTCTTTGGCTCTTTTTGAAAATTTTGCATGTTACTTAAAAAATAAATATTTTTTAATTACCCTAAATTACTATTTATAAATGATGGATCTAGGCTATTTTTTATGGAAAAAATTTATTAAACCTTTATTTTTGTCGGCTTTTGGCAATTTTGTAATTTGGTCTGGCAATTCCGATGGCTGGAAACCAGTGAAGCTATTTTAATATTTCATATTACCATTATTGGCTGCTTGGTCACGCATAAAATGTTGTGTGTGTGTGTGTCTATATAGATGTAAATATAGTTTAATGACCTTTTTTGTCCCATGCGTTTATAATTTTAGATGAAATTGTGAATTCGTCATAATTTAACTAAATAAATTGTTCCGAACGAATATAGGAGACGTACTTGTAATGAAGCGATCCTTTTAGTTGATTCTATTTATGATATTGCTCTAGCAAGGAGGAGTTTACGCTTTCTCAGTTATGTTACTGCCATTGTCGTGTTGCGTTGCATGAAATTCTCCACCGGTTTTGGCGGATTGCAGTTAATTAATTATTTCAAACAAATTTTATAATTCTGAGTTTTAAAGGCAGGATAATGCTTGTAGTCTTGTACGCAAGTACGGTTCACGATCATCATCAATGATCCTGCTCAGACGATATGATCTGATTAGACATTAGCGATCCATCTATACTGATGTGGGACCCATATAAGTAATTTGGTACTTACGTAACTTATACTATCAAATGGTCACTGGTTGCGTAGATGCATGTTTTTGGGCTATTTTTAATGTAATTTTAGGAAAGCCAGCAAGCTGTCGATGATATTATTACATAAGAGCAGCAACTTCGAGAGGCGCGGCGAACAATTTTTCAAACCAAACAGGAGGGACTTACGGCATCAAATGAACGATAGCCGTCAGATTATTGACTTCTTCCCCAATCAGCAGCTCCACCGGCTCCTCTGCCTAAGACAACGCTCCCACATTCTTCTCCAGCCTACTAAATAATAAAATAGCTGCCATTTTTACTCATTATTACCACCATTGTACCACCTCAACCATTCTTTTGCCACTTTTCACCGTCTATCATAGTACGTAGATGAAGATAATAATAATAATATCAACTACAATAAGGTAAATATTAAGTTATTTTTAATGTAATTTATTTTACACACAACAATAACAATATATGGTGAGAATCACATAATTTTTATATATAGAGTAAATGACATCTAAAGTAACTTAGAAGCTCCTAACAACAACAACAATAATAATAATGTATTCAAATTCTCATAATTTTAAAAATTACTTATCATTGATCCGAGGAATAATTTACTACTTTATAATTTTCAAATATCATTTAATGTAGAGATATGGATCTAGAATTCTTATTGGCCAAGGTTAATTTATAATAATTACTTTTAACATTTATGTGAAAGTTTGAACATATAAAGAAGTAGACAACCACCTATCACATAACACAACATTAAAACCCTTAAAACGATATATAGATTTAATAAAATGATTGACAACAATACAAACAATAAGGTTATAAGATAGATTATTAAAATTTTACCATGAAAATTATTTTAAATTTTTTTCAATTTTGTTGATTGAGGATGTGACATCTTTGAATAACTTGAAATAATGGAAATAAAATGAACAAGTATGCTACGAAGGATAGTATATGCCTATGACGGAAATAATATTTTCACAATTTCATAGAGAGAGAGAGAGAGAGAGAGAGAGAGAGAATCTCTAATAATCATAATAGTAGGGTCAGATTAATTTAATTCACATAGATGTAATTATAAAATTATTTTTTGACTTAATTATCCTTAATGCAATATAGGAAAAGTGTGCACTACACTATTAATTAATTAAGGGAGTACATCAAATGAAATATTTTAGATATTGATAAAAGAAACAACATAATTTTAAGAGACTAATACACATACATATGAAGCATTAGAAATGTATAAAGTTATCTTTAAAAGTCTAAATGTTTGCACTATCCGAAATTTTTGTCTCTCAATATAAATTTTATAAATACTACATAAAAATTTGATAATAACTGTAAATAATAAATCATTGTCCCTAACAAATTTTAGAAAAAATATTTATTCTATCTTAAAGCTTTAATATGATATAGCATATATACTATATACAAATAATTGTTACTACGTGGTGGGGAAGTTTCTTTAGAAGAGATGTAGAAAAATTTATAACTTATTACAAAATAAAGTTTATTCATATTTATAACTAGCTTAAATTAAGATTTGAATTTTTTATGGCCAAAAAGACATTATTTTTATGTAGAATATTATTATAAAGAGATTTTACTGTAACACCAGTGATAATAATACAAAATATTAACACACTTTTCTTTCAATTAGACTAATTTTTATCATAAGTTAAATTAGTAATAAAATTTTAACCCTTAATTATTTCAATTTATTCAATAAATATATGATTTCATTATTTTATAAAATAAGTCACTAACTCCAACTGAAAAAAAAAAAACTATAGTTGAATTAGTGACATACTCAAAAAAGAAATAAGAACTCTATTATTATAAAAAAATGAATGAAAGATAAGGGGGTTTGAATGATTTTTTTTTCCAGGGTGGATTGGGTTGCCTGATTTAGTGACAACTTCTGAACTAAATTCCAGACTCTTAATCAACGGAAGATTGGCAGTTGAGTAATGATAAACATCTTAAAATTTTATGTCAAATGATGTCACATGTAATTTATTTTCTTTAAATGGTTTGTATTTTTTTAATATAAATTAAAAGTGAATTGTTTGCATTATCTCACTAAATAGTGAATAAATCCTACATCATTGGAATAGAATTTTGTAATAAAATTTTAAGATGTATAGAATTATTGTTGCATGTTTCTCTCTACTAAAATCACTATCTATCACTTGACCAATTGTTGTTTTCATAGAATCAAATAACACTTCGATATAATAATTTTACGGTATTACTTTTATTTCTAAATATACTTTTATTCTTGTTTCTTATAAATTAGATAAATTAACTAAATTGAAATTGAAAGTAAAAATAGTAAATACTAAGAAGAAGAAAAATTTTCATAATTATTTTTTTTTATCGTAATCTATATCTTATTGTTATAGTTTATTTATTCTAAAATTTACATTAATTTTTTTTACTGTCATATGATTATGGGATTATTATAAGCATAGTATAGGCTATATGGTAGATGGTGATCTTAATAGGAGAAATTGGCAATTGTACGGGGTGAGGTTTTTGATGGTTCTTGATAGTTTCATTTGTTTTTTATTAGGTAAATTCTCTTTTAGCTTTCAGGATTTAGGTGAATTACTTAGTTAATTCAAATATTTCAAAAACTACCTAAGTGATCATGTTATTATGTTAAAAAAAAAGGAAAGAAAAAAGAAAAAAAGTGATATACTGTAGAACATTTTGAATATTTCTTAAAAATAAACTAATTGAATAATTAACTTAAACCTTAAGAATTAAAAGATCAATTAACAAATTTTTTCTTGTATATTGTGGAAATTGGTCCAAAAAGGTGATGTAAATTCTAATTTTATGTTAAAAAAATTGATGAAACGCAATTCTTTAAGGATATAAATAATGCTTGGATCTCAATATTTGAGTTCTAACTTATATGATATTTGTTTATTAGGTGAAAAAATAATAATAATTTTGTAAGTTATGGAATTCATTATTCAATAAATAAGATAATAATGAAACTCAAATGCTAAAATTTATTATTGTAAAGATTTTTCATCTTGGTTTATGTTTTGAGAAATAAAATGTCTAATTCACAAACAGACGAAATAATTACTCGTTACCAGCGTTGATATTCGAGATGAGTTAGCTATTTTTAAAGCGGTATAAGACGTAGAGTCACAAGTAATTTTCTCATTTTGAACAAAATCAATGCAGAAAATTAAATTTATTCTAAAAAATTCTTTAATTGCCACACCGTTGAACATGACCCTACATTCTAATTAGTAAATAGCATATATAGTTAATTAGCAGCTGGCATGTATAGTCAAAGCTGTTACTTGATTTGCTCTTTGAGTTTCTCTCCATAACGCTCTTAATTAACTTGTAAATGATCTCACCCTGCTCCGTGCGAGGATCCCGATTGCATCCTCTCATGGAGCCAAAAAGATCAAGCATCATCGTCACAAATAATAAAAATAATAACACCGTTGTGGCAAATGCAGCTGATGATGACAGTAAGAACAAGATGAAGATCAAAGATCATCATCATCATCAAGCTGGGCCTCCGAAGCCAATGAAAAAGCGCGGGGCAATGCATCTCATTAGGGTTGCATTGTACATGCTACGTCGCAAATCAAAAACATCAGTGCACGTTGATTTGGCTTCCAAGGTTTTGGGATCCATGCGTCCATTGCATCTCCATAGCAACAAAAATGATAATAACAATAACAATAATCAACGGCAACAGCGTCCATCAAAAGATATTGAAACCCAGGTGGCTCCGCCGATGATTGAACAGACGTCGTCATCGATCACTGAGGAAGTTCTTACTCCACCTGTGTCGCCGGTGGCACCCAAGTCAATTGCTTCCTCTAGCTCTGTGGATAGCTTGAGCCAGTACGCTTCTGCCACGAATCTTCAAGAGCTTGACGCTTGCGAAGAGAATGATGAGGATGAGGATGATGATAATGATAATAGTGGGGATGAGATGATCGATGCCAAGGCTGAGGAGTTTATTACTCAATTTTATGAACAAATGAGGATTCAAAACTTTGAATATATGAAAAGTCACAAACAGATGAAACTGAAACGGGCAGATATATGAGTGGCTGATGGTGAGGTGGATGATGAATCATTTTTTTTTTTTAATTTATATTATGGGTATGCAATTTTGCCTGCAAGCATTGTTCCCCCGAGGGCGTTTTCTCTTTTTTATTTTTTCCCTTTTTGATTACCTTCTTATATTGTCAATTTCTTATTAGTGATTTGTGCCGGGACAAGGATGGGCCAATCACCATTGGGTTGCGTATGAATGCCCAGAAAAAAAGAAATTTATGCATTGATTTGGCGTTTCTTTTTTCTTTTTAATTTTATTTTGGCATTGGTAAACGAAAGGATTGAAACATTAAATATATATATATTTTTTGCATTGCATTTTCTCCGTTTATTACTTATCATGCATATACTTTATCTAATCGTGATAATGTACATGTATACATGACAAGTAATGAATAGTTAAAAAATAATACTGAGATATACCAAAAACCTTTAAATGAAGCATAGACTTAAAAAATTTAAGAAAAAAATAGTAACTGAGGAAGAGGAAGATTTTCGTATGTCTCCTCTAGCGTGTGATCTTGATTAATTTCATTCTTTTAATTTATTTTTTTATCTCATACTTGCCATTGTTCTACCATTCGAGTCACTATTTATTATTATTATTATTATTATTATTATTATTATTATTATTATTATTATTATTATTTTGCTTTTTATCGATATATAATTAATTTACCCAAAAAATTTGGGATTCATGGTGTTAACTTCGCAGGAGTTTAGGCACGCAAATATTCAAGAGAAGAAAGTAATTCCTCTATAATGAATTAATGATACAATTCTTTATCGATCCTTATTCTTTCTGATTTGGAATTTCACTCATTAAGCTCATTTTGTATGGGACTACATGACTGCCCATATCCTCACCGGAAAGCGATGTTGCCAAATGTTCCAGATACGACTTCTGGAACTTAAAAGACTTTTTTGTGTTCGAATGGGTGACCTAATGAAGAAAGCGCACTGTAGCATCATCAATGGGTCTGTTATTCAAATGAATATAATATCTGAATTCAAATTCTGGTCACTCTGAGGTGTTTGTGCTGTCCGGTTACATCAAATGACAGAATAAACTACAGAATTGGGTCATGCACATTTGGACTCATTCCAGAAAACTAGTTAACCCCAAGTTCAAAGATTGGGATTTGGGGTTACAAAGCAAGGTCAGTGGGTGTATCTTATGAAGGCCTTCTGACTTTCGGTGACTCGGTTTGGTAATGATAAATAATCACTTTCGCAGGAAACTATTCATATGATTTAATCCCCATTGATTTTTTTTTTTTTTAACATACAAGGATACAACTGAATTAGTAGTTCTGCCGAAAGCCTTTTACTATCTTGGATTAATAATGTGTTTATTAATTGATGATTGAAATAAATTGAAATTAAAATAAAAAATTAAAATTAAAATTAAAATAAATTATTTATTTTATTTATAAAAATAATAATTAAAATGAATTATGTTGTTATTAATGTATTTATTTTATTTAAAAATTAAAATAAATTGTTATACATTATTAAATATCCTTAATTTATTATTATCATTATTTTTATTATTTATTATAATATTTGTGATTATCGTTATTATTGTTGATGTTATTATTAAAGAAAATTATTGTTACTTCTTTTGCATTTTCTATAAATATTATTATTTTCTCTCTTTCGTTTTATTTTTTCTTATTTTCTTATTCTTTATTACTTCTTCTTCTCTTTTCTCTTTCGTACTTTTTTTTTTTTTCTCTTCTTTATTGCCTCTTCTTCTTCTTCTTCTTCTTCTTCTTCTTCTTCTTCTTCTTCTTCTTCTTCTTCTTCTTCTGCGTCTATTCTTCATCTTCAAATCAACACGTAAAAGGCATTTGACAATGTTGTAAGGGATCGACGACATAATTCCAATGATGCTGCGGGACCTAATCTAAGTCTTTAGTTTGCTGTGATTTTTAATTTTTTTATATTTTATATTTTTATTATTTAGAAAGCGAATAAATTCATAAGAATAAATTTTAGGTGAGATATTTTAGGGAGTTCTCTTAGAAATCAGACTCCTATTTCTAATTCTCAATTTGGTGCGGAGTCTACTAAAATAAATCTTATTCCTCTCCTTATTTTAGTAAATAAATTTGAGTTTGATTCTAATTTTAAATTTCAAGAATTCGCCCAAATAAATCCCATTCCTCCCTTTATTTTAGTAAGTAAATTTGAGTTTGATTCTAATTTTAAATCTCAACTCTAGATGACATCAATCTCACACGGTCCCTCTCACTCGAGTAATTTGACACGAAATTTTATGAAAAGGTAAAAAATAAATAATTAGCCATATTTCAAAAAATTAAAAGAAAAAGTCCACAACAAAACCACCCATAGAGAAAAGAAGAAAGAAAAGACCTATACGAGTTAAAACGACTACACACTCCCTCTCTTCGTCTTATCTAATTTAAGCTACTTCCATCCAGATCTTGCTGAATTAATTCAGCAATGAAAACGGAGGCCATCTGACGTGTAATGATCGCAGCACCATATAGCAAAAAGCTAGTGCCCATGAGCGATCTGAGAGCACTTGTTCTTGATCCAACGCAGCCCTTTTCTTAACGAGGCCTTGACTTTGGCTTCAACAGTGTAAACCTTATACTTGGCGATCCTCTTCTTTCTCTTCATCTCGGGATCGGTGAATCCCCAAGACTTTAACGAGGGGTTGTGACTCGGCCGAGGCATACGCGGCGGAATCTGCGGCAGATCATGAGTCGCGTAGATCTGATTACCACCAACGGCATCGCTAGTAAAGCTCTTACCACTAACGCTAACAATCTCGAGCCTCCGATCACCTCCGCATGGCCTCTGACCCGACCCATACCTGTGCCCGTCCATCTAAGTGACCGGAGCCTTATATTCAGATAAAAGAGGAGAGAGGAGAGAAGTGTTAGGGTTTATACTTTATGCAATGCGATTTAAGTTAAGAGACGAGAGAGCCGGTTTCTGCTGAAGGTTAAAACTGGAAAATAAAAGTAATAAAATAAAGAACAGAAAGGCACTTTCGAGTTGTAGCAGGACCATTATGTGAGTGAGTGTGAATTTTATGCTGGTGGTTTTCGTTCTGTTGTGCTCGATGATTATTTTTTTCCATCCTTTTTGCGAATGCGAGGGATTAGCTGTGAAGAAATGTGGACAACCTCGGTTTTGCTGATCTTTGGTTGGATGAATGTTTCTGTCTGGGCTCTGACTACTACACTTACTTATTACTACTTAATTGCTGTCCTTTAATTTTGCCGACCAAACATTATATGCCTTTGAATTTTTTTGTTTTAAAGACATTTACATGTTATTAATATTACCCAAATGAGATTCTCAAAAAAAAAAAAGAAAAAGAAAAAGAAAAAAAGAATTACCCTAATGAAGATGGATATGCAACTGATCAAATTTCTGTAAGACACGTTTGGATATGAAATGAAATTGGTGAACAACTTTAAAACAACCATCCGTCAGTTTCTTTTTCTTCTTTTTCTTTTTTTTTTTGGGGGGGGGGGGGGGAAACAGAAGCTAATTCTGTTATTCCAAACGTTGCACAGTCAGTTTACTAGTGTTATCTCCAGTACACAGTGTAGTTATTATATTAAAATATTGCTTAATGTTGTTAAATCTGCTCATGACTTGAACATGTAGTGAGTATCATTCGCCATTTCTTAGGAATACACAACACTACTTTTGGAGTCTACATACACAAATGGTACAATTAGTTGATGCCTTCAGAATCACACTCTTAAGTAACCGCTATATATGATTTGAAAAATCAATAATACGCTAGTTCATGCCATTAAGGAAAAAACCAAAAAAAAAAAATGCAAAAGAAAGAAAGGACATTATTCCATGCCTTGCGGCATTTATATGGGGATTATTAATTATTTAAATATGAGGAAGAGAGTTTAAGATGAAGATCAACGCCTGCTATGTCTCCCTGATCAGGCAAATTGCTAGAAAATTCGGCATGCGAATATATTGTAGGAGCAACGTGCAAGGCCTGAGGAGCTGCTGGTGATGATGAAAGCAACCATGGCCGCCTATGATAATTGCTAGTAAATTCTCTTTGATAAATGGCGGGTGCTGACCTCACCGCATGTGAGCTGATTATAGGTGCAGCAGTTGCTACTGAAACGAAGCGTTGGTGATCGCTGTGAAACTGGGCGCGTTTTGTTCTTTGACGCCCCCTTTTGTGGGCATTTTGATGCCCTCCTAGCGCTTGAGAGTTAGCAAACGCTCTGCGGCAAAATTGACACTCGAACTTTCTGTTTTCTCCACTAGTTCTTGTTTTGTCCTGAGTCTTATCTTGCTGATCAGTTAATGGAAACCCAAATAGCTTTAATGCTGAGATGGGCTTAGTATGACTAGTTTGTTTGTCTCTTTGCATTTGGTTTGATGGTAATTTGGCTGAACTTGAACTCTCTCCCATGAATTGCAGTTGGGAGTAGTGGTTGTATTGTATATGCATTTGGTTTCCAATTTGCGATAGCATCCCATTAATTTATAGCGAACTGGCTTAGAGGAAAACTAAGCCTACCTTAGGTTGGAGAAAATAATAGGAGAGAAGAGGGAAGGAAAGAAAAAAGGAGAGAAAAAAAAAAGAGTGGAAGAAAGGAGTAATTTTTTTTATTATTTAGTTGGAAATAAAATTTATTTTTCTTCTCTTATTTCTTTCCCTTCTCCTTTTTTTTTTTTTTTACTATCCTTTTCTTAATTTTTATATTTCTCCAAAGTAAATAGGCCATAAGATTTTGTTTGGTATTAAAATTGGAGGGCTGAAATTTAAAGTATTATGATGATTGATAAATATTATTATTATTATTATTGTTAAATTATTATTTAAAAATCATATTTATTACATTAACTCTTATTTCATAATAATTTTTCTATAACACTTTAATATTAAACATGACATATGTTCTCTTATAAATAGTACATAAAGATTGTATAGAGGTGAAGAAAAAAAGTGTAATGGCTTTAATCCTAGCTTCGACAATAAGCTCTTTTACACTGTTACTGTTCTTACAAATTTTTTGATTGGTGGCGGCAGATCCTGAGGCTATATCTGATGGTGTGAAAGTGAAACATTTGAAGCAAAGAGAGGCCGAGAATAAAGGTACGTTGGCCTTTGGGGTCATTGTTCAATGTTCATTGTCGAGTGTAGGCACAAGCTACTCTTAAGGTTGTCCGGTCCTTCCACGTGTCATACTCATAGAACAAACAAATCAACAGGTAAGGATGAGAAATATGGATCACATATCATTCAGTAAATTAGAAAAGCAGTGATTATATGATTTCCTGTGGATGATATTAGAAACTGAAGTAAAACTGAATTTGATACAGATAATACATGATGGGCAAGCATGAATTAGGTTCCAAAATCCGTCAATGAAATTAGCTTACCAACTTTATTAATTAGCTAATTTAATTAGGCTAAGGTGTTTCAACACATCAACAAATATATTCCTCATGTTATTGATGATAAGAACTTGAATCTAGTTAAATTGGTAGTTATTTAGGTTGGTCCTTGTCACATATTATATATTAAATTTGATAAGATAAATCTTCAGTCTTCTTAAATATAGAAGTGTTTTAATTAATTAATATGAAAAAAATAATTATAAAATAAAAATTAATAATATATAATAAATTTAATCTTGATAAAAATTATAAAGATAATATAATTTTTTTTTCATTATACAATCGGTGAATCAAATCCACTCATCACCAAAAAGAACTTTCTTCTATCCGTGGCAGGACATCTTTAGTTCTTCAAACAGCAAAATGCACACAAAGACCAAGAGACATTGCGTTGAAATTTAAAAAGTTGCAAAATGAGGAATTAACAGTCGGGTTGAAGAATGACAAAACTATACCCTTCCTTGTTCAGCGTAGTTATTTTAATTTTCAGATCAATTATCGGTTATATCCTCAAGTTGAAGCTTATGAACACTCATGATTAAAGTTAGATGAAATAGAAATTCATTAATTTTCAATCATTTGATGACAAACCAATAGTGCGCCGGGATTGGCACAGCGCAGCATTCCCCAACGAAATTGATGTTGAATTTGAGTTGAAAACTCATGCTTTGGAGCTGCGCTGTGACAGTCAAGCAGCTCCACTAATCGTTCCTAAAATTAAATTTCAAGCGAAAATTCTCGATTGGGCATTTCACCTTCACGATTGACCACAATTGACATGAGATAATAAAATCTAAGTTATGTTTGTGATTGAAGTGTTATAATTTTTAAATTATATTTATTATTTTATAATAAATATAATTTTTAAATAATAATTTTAATAAAATTAATAAATATATAATATATTTTTATTATAAAAATATAATTTTTAAAATACAATAATAATATTTATTAAATATTTTAATATTATAATTTAAAAATTGTATCTGCTCAACTTTAATTCCAACAAGCCTTAAAGTATGTCCAACCAACTGTAACTTTTATTCTCAAGAATTGAAGTGTGTTTGAGAGACAAGCAACACAATTTAAACATGACATTTTTATCTCCCAATTCAGGCTATATGGACGGAAGTAAATCATTTATTGTACTTTGCACGACCACCATTCTCACCACGTAGAGACACGTGCTGGTGCGTCGCTGGTTCATCGACGAGATAGGCTGTCGGCCAATAACGTGCGCATGGACAGGCTCGCATTCTTCACCGCTCCTACCCGAGTCTGAATGACCACAGTGTCTCCATAATACTATACAATCATATCTTGATTGACATCTTCTTTCCTAATCCCTTAGAAAACGTTATGTCGTCTAACTAAGATCTAAAAATAGATCTTACAACAATTAGGATGAAATATATCTTGTTTTATGTAACTAGCTAGCACGCATATTGCAGGTCATGATTGAACCTCACCTTCCCCGCCGCCGCCTTTCTATCGCATGAAACTGTTCTTTGTCACTCTATTATTGATTTACTATGAATTGAACCCAAAATCCTAGCTTTCGGTTGTGATGGTTTGTTTTTAGCTTGGTGTTATCTCGGCCGAGTGAAACTGTGAATTATTTGAGCGAGTCATAATGGCTATGTATGCCCCAGTGCTTCCGTATTTAGGGCTTTTGCCGGTTGCCACGACGTTAACTCACATGTCGCTGAGAAAAATCCGATAAATCAGGATGCCAAAACAGAGTTGGTCCGCGGTCTGACCCCACCACTGGCATATGGTGTCAAATCACCATTCTCCTCCATTACTTGTTTATTTTGATTCAGGCCGGGACGCAAAGTTTTTGAGTGGTAAACTGGCCCTACCCCTCTACTTCGGCGTTATCTTGATTTTGTCCGGACTCCTCAGTTCATTCTCTCAAGTCACAGGCCATTGATGAAATGTAACTATCACGCTTGTGGACAAACACAACGATATCATAATATCTACAATATTGATTCGATTTGCTTTCTCAAACCACAGCGCTTCTGGGTCTGTTGTACATTGATTAAACTTTTGTACTTACACAAATTGCAAACATTGTTGAGATTACGGTGCAAATAATTACCGTTAATTTGGACCTGCGGTAACTTGTGGCTTGGTGCTCTATTAATTTTTTATCAAGACAAAATCACAAATGAGATATATATATATATATATATTATGAGTAAATGCTGTGCTTTAACAATGAAAAATTTTTGCGGTAAATGCATTCTAGTATTTCCGGACATGAAAAACAGATATTAAAATGACCCACTCGGACTATTTCTTTCTTGTCGCTTAGTTTTATCTCCCATTTCATTAAATTTGCTTCTCAGAAACTTGGAACAAGGAAAAAGGTTCCTCACTTTGAAAAATTCATACGTGGACACTTTATGTGGTCAGCTTTTGCGTTTTCCACTTGAGTTTGATTAAAGTTGCATGTGTGCAAATGCTTGCTTGTAACTTGTTTTCTCAGTTTGAGTTCCACTATATGTTGTAATAGCTGGTGTTGCAACCACAGTGGTCACATTAATAAAGAGCAGATATTAATTTGTCAATATCTCTTTCAAACTTTTTGATTCAAGGGTCGATAACGGTTCTATGCGGCATATATAGCCAATTATTTAATTTGGCGGAAGGCAAGAGCGAGTGAAGCATAATTCTCGTGACGAATTACTTTGTGTAGATAACTCTTGCAGCACGCGAAGGTCTCATCAGGAGGTCAATCAGGTGCACATAACATAGCATCTCGACATGGGGATATGTTTTTGTCCCGATACGACGAAATCAAACAAAAAAGAGAGTGCCGCTGTGCGCTTTGCCAGGGGAGAGAGGGAGGTCCGGCACTCAAAATCACAAGTCACAGGCTTTGTAGTTTTAGGTTAATGGCTACCTATCCTTAGGACTCCATTCAAATTGTACTTGGCACTATCTTCATCTACTACCGGGCCAAGGAAACAATAACTTTTACTTGATCATTTTATTACCCCTGTCTCAAATCGTTATTTTGGATCGTTTATTAACATTTATCAGGACAAGTAGTGTCTTTAAATTAGAATAAGCTGCGGTGTAGTCTTTATGTTGACCATCAGCGTTGGCTGATTAATGCATTTGAACCCTATAAATATTTTTTGAGAACTTTGATAGACAAATTTGTAATGTAATCAACCATATCATTTAGAATAGCAAGCTTAAACGATGTACGCACTAAAAGATAAAGAATGCAGCTATTGTTAGCGACAATTATGTTTAGGCATGAGTAGATAAAATTGCCACATGGGTCATGTGTAGAACAAGAGACAAAGCAAAGCCTGTAGTCTGCAGTTATACGATACAGCACCAAGACCTTAATGGCTAGCTAGCTACGAGTTACGGTATGGCAATGGTCAACCTAACACCATTGGCTTGTTTCTACTTTCTAGTAAGTGCATATCAAAGGCCAAAATAATACACTTTTCACTTTTCAGCTTTTGATGATCACGATATATAATTCTAAGATTTTATTCGATTGCGATATCATCTCAACCATTTTTTTTTAAAATATATATACTTAGAATGCACTACTAATTTTAAAATCTTGTATCGCCCGTCTTTTAATATTAATATATAATTAAAACTTAACCGTCTTTATAATTAGATTAAATTTATGATTATGAAAAATTAACTCAAGTATTCACACAATAGTTGTTCATTTTGTTCTCCAATTACAGGTGAGAGCATGGATGCTAGTTGAATGAATTTAATAAGACCAACCCCCCACGAATCATGTGATTTGCGTCAAAACTTGAGTACAACAAATTTCTTCCACAGCTTGTCTCTTGCTTTTTTTCTTTTTTTTTTTTAATCACAGTTTGAGATCCATTAATTTGGATTGCTTGCCCATATAAGTGGATGAGGATTATTATTATATATAGTGCTGGTAACTGCAGCATCTGAATAGACAGAAGTTGATTTTTATGTATTGGATTTGTTACCAAGCAAACCATATTGATCTCAAGTAGAGGTGTTCACCGTTTATTTTGCTTTGAAAGAGAGAAAGAGAGAAATAAAACCAGCCATACACTTATACACTGTACACACAGAGCATTAATAGACAGTTTTTTTTTTTTTTTTTTGGGGGTTCTTTTGCTAAAGAAGATTTATACAAAGTGGTTTCCATCGAATATCGTATGCAGAGTATACAAAATCTTTCATGCCGCAATTTAACCACCTACCAGCCTTCTACGACGATTGCCGTATTGCCGTCTAATACGCGTACTACTAGTGTCATATCTCGCTATAGGACCAGAAATTTTTGAAGCAACCATTGTTAAAGCGCCTTTTAGCACTGTGTGCGAACTTTAGTGATACTTGAACCTTTTATGTATTTTATCATTCTCTATTTTTAATAAATCCCATTTACTTTATATTAAAAATAATTATTTTTGCTTTATATTATTTTATTTCTTTATCGTCTGCTCTCTTTCTCAAGCTTCACCGTTACCGTCGCCAAAGTCCATCGTCACCACCAGTACCCTTATCATTGCCTAAAATTTCATCCTCATCTGCAGCACGTTCTTGGTTTCTATAAAGTGTTATGAACAAGTAACGAGTTTCATTGTTGCTTTTGATTTTCTGTAATTTTAATTAGAGATTTATTCTAGAGTTCCAGTTGAATTATGTACTTAATATAACAACATCTACCAACAAGGAAGCCAAAAATACCCAACAAAACGCTCAACTTCCCAGACGGCATTTTTGGTGCAATTCTTCATCAAATTCGAATCTCATGTGTAAATACCTTTGTATTATTCACCTTCGTCCGGTTCAACGTCAACGCACTCCTTTGCTTCGTTCCACGTTGCCTTATAAGTTTCCCTCTAGCTCTTGAGTAAAGCAGAGATTTGATTGCCTTCGCATCTCCATTGTATGATTATGTGCGGGAGAAGAAAATAATAAAAGTGACAAAGAGTATATAAGATAATAATTATTTTTTTATTATAGGTAAATTTTATAAAAATAAATAAAGAAAATTAAAAGAATAATAATATAATTATAAATTTTTTAAATAAATTAATGTGATATAATTAATTAAATTAAATTAAATATATTTTTATTTATTTTTATTTAATTAATTAATTTATATAAAAATTTATAAACTCAAAAGTTACAGTTTATGAGTTTTCACTCGGCGCTGTAACCCATTTGTGGGCTGAAAGCCCATTTATCCAATTGGGTATCTCTGAAAGGCCTCTATGCTCACGTCTTTCGATTCTCGTGCGAACTGTTGTCTCAGCCATAGTCCAAATCTGATGGTCATCACTCATTGCCGCGGTCCCCCTCTGCCGTGACGACCCCCTTTTGATCCGGCGGCTAAGATTGAAACTACGTGCTTTCGTTAACCGTCTCGCCTCCCGGCGCACTGGAGAGTGGACCTCTCTTTGGCTGTCAATACAAGCTGTTGTCCTCCTTCATGGATGCGGGTTACTCGGCTCCCGCCAGTGAAATGTATGCGCAATTTCACTTCAAATAACGATTTCCCGCGACTATTAGTTTCTCATTTTGGTGCATAAAATTATTTCAAATACATAAGTTGTCATACGACTCATTATTTATTCTTTAGCCGCAATTTGACCATTGTTTCATATTTGGATTGGCACAGATGGTTGTAGAGCCATAATTTTACCGCATTAAGATGAAGGTACCTAGGGTTTCAAATGAACTGCCAATTGGCGCTGTTTATAAGTGATCAGTTCTTTAATATGTTCATTTTCAATCAAATCAGTAATAAACTGAATTATTCGCTGGTGACTGTGGTACGAATAATTAGCTTCTGTAATTTGTTGATTTTATGTAGGTCATTTTGTCCGGCTTCCATGTTAATTGATTTTGCATCTCTGTTTTTAAGGAGAAGCGGTTGGGTTGTGTTTCTTTTTTTGGGGTGGGGGGGGGGGGGGGGTTAATGGAGCTTGAGCACGGCGTTAAGTTATGTGGCTCGCCATTCACAGAAATAGAGTTAAAAATTGTTGCTTTCTTTTACCAATGTGGATCAGGATAATGATGTTATGGACATCTTACAAATGGGTAAATACAAGAAGGATAAAGATCCCAACTTCAAATATAGCTTCCAGATGTATGGAAATAACAAGTTGTAGCGTATTGCCTGGACCCATGCTTCTTCCATTTAATCATATGAGGATTTTGGAGATGCTAAAATATTTGACACTATACATCTCTTGGATGCTTATGATGTGATTCTAGGTTTGGCTAGGAGTGAACAATCATGGAATGAACTGTTTCTTTGATTTTGTGCTGCTAGAGGATGAAAGTGTGCAGTCATTTTCGTGAGCATTGAAGGCAAGAAGGTGTGTTTTGATTTCCATAATTTTGGATATCTTCGGCATTTTTAGCTTAGAAACTTCAGATTTTATATATGAACCTTCTAATTATCACTCTATAGTCAAAGAAAATAATCAGACACTTGGCTATGCTATACATGCAAGACCTGCCTTATGCTTGTATCTTATCTTTCAATTATTATCTATACTATCTCATAATTTATTTTATCTTTTCAGCTTTCCACCTCATAACAAGATTAAGCTAACAAAAATACTTTTTGGTTCATTTTCTTTTCTATTATGTATTTAATTCTTTGTAGAATTGGAACATGCAATCTCCAGTTTTCAGAAAAGTTAAAAAACACAAGCAATATCTTTATTTTTCTCCCAAAACATTTTTTCTTATCCTGAGAGTTAAAAAACTTGATGTTGTTGGTAGGAGTATTGAGTTTTGTATCCTAATTGATTGTGCAATATTTATGTTTAACTGCACTTCCTAATTATCTTTTATTCTGGTAGAAACTGAGTAACAGACTTCATTTACTTGTTAAGTGTATGTTCACTGGGATGAAGTTAACATTTCTATCATGCACCATCATGTTACTCACACTCAACGGGGCTTTAATATATAAACTATTTGTGTAGCAGTTCTTCACAAAATGTTGGATTATGTCTCAATTTTTTTTTTTCTTCCTTCTTCCTGCTCATAAATGTTATTGAGAAACATTCTTGGACTTCATGAATGGAAGGACACCAGAAACAATATTAACTGACCAATATATGCGGCTTAAAGGAGCTGCTCTCTTGAAAAGCCCAGGCACAAGCATGCTTTCTGCATATAGCATATCATTGCAAAGTTCACTGATTGGTTTCCTATGCTTCTTGGATTGAAATATGATGAATGGAAGGCCGACTTTCGACAACTTTATGATTTGCAGTCAGTGGAGGATTTTGAAGCAGGAGGGAAGGAAATGGCTGCATCAATATGGACTATCACAGTAGTACATTATCAGGTTCTATACATTGTGTACTTTTTGGGCTATCCCGTACTTGAGACGTTACTTTTTTGCGGGAATGAAAAGTGCGTTCCAATCAGAGTTGATAAATTCTTTTATCCAAGGGTTTATGAGTGCTCAGTTTCATGCAATAACTAGTGGGCAAAAATACTGTCTTTCATGTTCTTGTTTGAATGTTCAGATTTCATTATTTGAAGCTCCTCTTTCCAGATGGCAACTGTAGTTGAATTTGAAGATGAAGTCGGAGGAAAACATAAGATTCAGCGCAAAGTCAGAAAATCTCCCTCAAAACAGGATCCCTATGGAGTCACATGATGCTGCTGTTCTTACACCATATGCAGACTACAAGAAGAGCTTGTTTCGGTTCTGCAGCATGCATCTTTAATGGTAGACCGAGGATGAGACTTGTCTCATTGTTAAATCCCATACCGATATGGACGAAGAGTCCAAAGTATTTGGGATTCCTCATGATGAATTCATTAGCTGCAGCTCTCACTTATTTGAGTTTGTGGGAATCCTCTGTAGGCACGATCTTCGCGTGCTATCAAATAACAATGTTCTCACATGCCAGCTTTTGGCATGATATCAGCTCTTCCTTAACCAAGCCCTTTCAGATTCCACTTCAGATGAGCATACAGTAAAAGTTGAGTTATTGCAGTTCATGGTTTTTAACACTTTTTTTATTACAAAGGACTAATGTCCAGGATTACAATTCATATTACATGAGGCTATATATTGATATATTTACAATCAAATTATTATTAGGACAAAAGTCTAAAATTTAACCCTTTCAAATATTTAACAGTTGTTTATTTCACTCTCATTTTAAGAGAAAGAAAATTATTTTCGTAATTAGAAAAGAGATTTTAGTCTCTACAATACTTTTATGCGTGCTTGAATTATTGTCCTTATAAATGTGTGAGGGTAATGGCTTTACTACTCTGTTAAAGGTCGAATGATTATAATTTTAACGATTATCATAGAATCAACTGGGACATAAAAATATTTTGATGTTGCGATGTTGCTATTCAAAATCAAGAAATTTCCTAAGCCAGCTCATGGTCCTGATCCTGTTGCTTACATGGACCATTTGACTCATTAATTCTTCTCGAGGTTGAAGATTTTGATGGAATCATCCAAAGTTATGTTGTTTGGAGTTATAATGAGTCTATAACCATGGAAAAGCTGAAAGAGAGGAACTAAGAGATAGCATAGATATTTATGAAATGCATGTGCCTTAGGACATAGTGTGATTAGGGATGAAATATTTTGGATCGGGATCTGGATATAAGTGTATTTGCATCCAAATTCATATTAGTTTTTGAAATTTAAATTCGTAAAAAAATATACAGATTCGAATGTAGGTAATATCTTAGTAGATCCCAAATGAATTTTTCAAATATTCGGATTTGAAAATTTAACAAATTTACTCCAAAAGAATTAGTTGTACAATTCCAAAATAGATAATTAGGTTTTCTAAAAAATTAGATAATTAAGTAAATAAGTAAACAAATATCTCTCTAGTAATAAACAATTAATTACAAATGGTCTTTTTTTTCATATCCTAATTCCATCATTTTCTTAGTCTTTATGTTTTCAATTTTCATTATTATGATTAAGGATGACAAATTCCTCCATGGGTTTAGGGCCTCGTGGAGCTCTCTCCCAAATAGGAAAAAATTTGAATAATTTTTAGGAAATAGGGTGAGAAATGGAGAAAAAAATAATTTTTAAATTCTTAATATGGTGGGGTTTAGTTTTATACTCTCTCTCCTATTCTCCCACCAATTCTCATTAAATATAAATATTTTTTTAATTTAATTTAATAATTTTTATCTTATCAATTACAATGTTAATTAATAATTTTTATATTTTTACTTGATATAAATAGACTACAACACAAAAAAAATCCTACAATATAATTTTTATTTAACCCTAAAATATTATTATATTTTCTTTTCTTTCTTAAGGCATTATGTTTCAAGCATTTTTTTATTTTGACATTATTTTAAAATATTATTTCAAACATTTGGATTTTTTTAAATAATTTAAATACATTATAATAGAGTAATAATTCTATTTAAGTCTTTAATCTTAATTTATTAAAATCACATATCTATATTTACTATAAAATAAATAAATAGGGAATAGGGGAGGGATAAGAAAATCATTCATAAGAATTTCTTATCTCGACTCCATTAAATTTATTAGGGACTGGGGTAAACTACCCCACTCTCTCTTACCCCATTGCCATCCCTAATTATGATGATTGTATTACCACTCCTTCTATCAAGAACATCAATAGTACTAACTAATTGCATCAAACTTGTCGAACAATACGAGCCCAAAAATTATATAATTGACTTGCTTAAAATGTATTAAAAGATAATCTAATTTTACTTCCAACTTCTTTCCCTTTTTCTTAACATTACCAGATAGAGGCTTGCACAAAAATTACTTTATTGCACCACATTATCCAAAAAACCAAATAAAACGAGAAAAAAATTGA
This sequence comes from Aegle marmelos, assembly GCA_030449875.1. Lineage (NCBI taxonomy): Eukaryota > Viridiplantae > Streptophyta > Magnoliopsida > Sapindales > Rutaceae > Aegle > Aegle marmelos. The sequence continues at coordinate 4,771,574 of JASUUL010000115.1, forward strand.
AGCTTTTTTCAAGAACAAAGTTGAGATTTGAAAGATATCTTCCTTCTTTACTTTGTTATCAACCATCATTTGTAAGAAGCGAGACGGCAAGCTGGCTCCTGGTGACAGCACCGAATGACAGAATGGTGCCAAAGAAGACATAATTATAGACTAATTTAGGGATTTGAGGTTCGGGACTTTGATTTTGTGCTGTGGGATATAAGTTTTTTGGGTTGGGTTAGGTTAGAAACTTTAGATGTTATAATTTTCTTCTCTAATTAGGGATTTGTTGCTGCTAGTGACCAGTGAGGACTTAGCCATGAGTGTGTGTATCATGCATGAATGTGATTTTAGTTTCAAGGTTAGGTAATTAGGTTAGTTTTTTTTTTTTTTTCATTTAAGTTATATATTTTTAATATAATTTTTATTTAATAAATAATTATCTTAATTTGGATATCTTGTTTTTTGAATGTAAGTATATCGGGATTCAATTTTATATCCATGCAGATTCTAATATTTAGCATCTGAATTCGGATTTTATTGCCATCTATAGATGTGACTGATTGTCAAATGATGGGAGGTGATGATATGAACAGGGATTGGCTATGGATTTATTTAGGCTAATTATTGCAATAGGTGGATGCATCCATACTAGCTGCTGCTTATACCTTAACATCATAAAAACTTTCGGTAGACATTGCCTTGTCCACTTCATTTAGTATAAAATACTTCTAACTTTCAAGCAATACTTAGTGTCAACATTCATGAGACTAACCTCTTTGTACAAGAAGAAAATTGCCATAAAACATTTCCTTCCCAAATGTCTAATAATAAAAGAGTTAAGGAACTAGTCAAGTAGTTGTAAAGCGTATTTTTTTTTTCCTAATTTAAGGATTATGGGTAGGGCTCAATTTCTGAGTCGAATATAATCAAGTTCTAAAATTTTGACTTCTAACTCGATCTTTAACATTTAAATTTAGGTCAAAACCCAAAAATTTTATGAGGCGTCAGTGAGGGCAAAAATCAGATTGAGCCTTTTTGCCTTCGTTAGAGGTGATGCCCCAAGCCTGAAATGGGAATTTGAGTGATCTGAATTTGCTGGTTAACTAGCCTATGCCTCCACAATTCCCACCACTGCTCTTGCTGTGTCTATTGATATGGGATCCTGGAGAAATGAAATATTGGTTACCATTATAGCCCACAAAATTTTGCATACAATGATTCTTCTCATAATTCATTTCCCAGGTTTTTCATCTATGAGAAATATTTGATATTCTCAAAGATCAAATCTTATATGCAAATTAGAGTAATGTTTTGGTACTTCGAGTTTAGTTGAATATTGGCTTAGATTTGTTTTGGTTTCTCACTTAATACTTTTGTGTTCCTTGGTCTATGCTACACAAAAGTGAGTTATCGAATATGAGGCGAAACGATTTGTTGAATGATGATACAATTTCCTTTCCTAAATCCATTTTGACAATGTCATTTTCGTTTTCTGTGCATGGTGATTCTCGACTGGTGAACTGTGTCCTTAGGCGACGTAGAGTGAGGAACTAAACTTGTTTATTAGAAAAAAGATGGTTTTAGACATCCACTGTAAATCCATCAAGCATTTTTTGTTTTCCCCACAGGTTCCATGGTATTACACTCGACAAAGCGAGAAAGTAAAAATCAAAATGCCCAGAAACCCATGATATTTTGTTGGACAAGATGAAATTTATATCATAATTGACTACAATGTGAGATAGCATAAATTAAACACAGCCTTTTAACTCTCTTTCCCTAGCTTTCATTATCATCTGCCAAGGAAACCTTGCTCAGCCTGCTTGGTAATGTCCTGGCATTGTTCGTTGTATCTTTTTTAGCGCGGCGACTGCTTGAACCGTAAAGTGCTCTATGAGCAAGTGCTTTCCCGAGATTGGATTTCCTACGCTCTTTGCTGTCTGCTGGTTGCAGTTGCTGTGTGGCGGCATTGTCTTGATCTTGGATGGTGAGGTCTGAGATTTCATCTTTTGCTTTCTCACTGGCCATCTTATCCGAAAAAGCCGATGCAGATCTTTGGCACATTGATGACTGCTTAGTGTTTATACTGTACGTTTTGAATGGAAAAGATTGTTAAAGTGACGCACAGACCTTACCTAACGAATGGTGTTGGAATCTGAAGTGGATTTTGTAGCAGCATCTTTTTTGGCCGAAAGAGTACTCGCCATAGAATAATTTTTTCGTTGTTTTTACCAACTTACAAGTTATGTGAATCTTCGATAAGAAGAAACTAAGAATTGCCAAAACACTATCGTCTCACCCAAATTATGTGTCATATTATCTTTTATGGTACTAAAAAGTCGCTAATAATCTTATTGGTCACCTTAATGGTCTTTGGTGTTGCTTGGGATATGTAACGCGCTCACCAAATTTCACCTCACAGAACAACTTTTTTTTAATGCATCGAAAGGAGACGGTCTCGGTCTTTTTTATTATTATATTAGTTTCGTGTTGCACCAAAAGACGCTCAATTTGGACTGTCTAGCTCTTTTTTTGTGATTATGTGATTATGTCCGTTCTTTATTCTGTTTATGATAATGACTTAAATACCGGGCAATCTACGTTCAAAAGAAGGGGGGAAAAAAAAAAAGGCTCTGTTGCTCACCCCACCAGCAAGCCTCATCTCTACCGCACTTTTTCTTTCTCTTTAAATAATAAATTTTAGAATTTTTCTACGATGCTATATGACTTCTACTATATAGAACCTTAAATTTAAGAGTTTAATTTTTACTATTCATTTAAAATAATAAATGAATAAAGAAGTAAATAATTAATAACAAGATAACATTTAGGTTATAGGTACATTGTTTTTTTAATTAATTGAAATAGAGAGAAAATTTCAACAATAATTGCCAGATATACTCTGTTGGCATTTATGCTTGAGTATTGTGATGAAGAACGCAATTGAAAGAGAACATAACCGTGAGACTCAATTCAAAGAGATGATCTGAATTTGGCGAAAATTTTGCTTAATTTAAAGAATTCTTAGTTCAAGAGGACTTGGAGAAATGTTACACAGACCAGAGTGCTTGGAAGCGGTGAGCAATTTGATTAAAGATGCCAATGAAAAAAATTGATTTAAAAGAAAAACAATCGAGCGAAATTGAGAAATTGAAGATGAAACTTGAATTTTCATAAATGTAGCGAATAGAAGGTTTAAGTGCGTATTTACTGCCAACCCCGACCAGTCTCATATATACAGATAGGCTAATGGTTTTTAATCTATTTTTTTTTTTTTAATAATCAGATCTGTTTGAAAAAGATGCAACACTATATAAATGTTGAAATTCATTTATTATTTCATTAGACCTTTATATATATAATTGAATTAGAGTCTCCAAACTAGGGGTGGGCATGGATAAGATTTGGATCAATTTGATCCAAACTGATCCGAATAAGCACAGATCAGATTCGGATTGACCTCTAAATCTGATCGGGTGAAAACTTTACAATCCGATTGGATTGCATTTGCAATTAATAAATATATATAACTTAATTGTAAATAAAAAAATAAAATTTGAAAGGCAGCCATATATCTTTAAAATCCCAATCAGAAAAAGAAGAAGAAGATATATATATATATCTCGAAGAAGCACTTGTAAGCTGTAGTAGCACGAACCCAGCCAAAGAATAGGGGAAGCACTTGCAGCCGAACAAACCCACCCAATCTCTTCGAGAAAAAAGCCGGCTAGCTGACAACTCTCAAGCTGTCGATTAGCTGCATGGGTTTCAATTTCACTGTGGCTGGATTCGGGCTCAAGGTGTGGTTTCAATTTCACAATGACGCTATCTTTTATTCTAGGTTGCTGTTGAGAGAGAGTTGCTTGGGAGAACTTGATGATGACGTTGTATATTGAATGTGAAGCAGTGGGGTTTTAATTTTGTCATGGATGAAGGAAAGAGCAGAGAAGAAGGTGAAAGAAAGAATGGCATCATCTTCGCTTGGTTAGATTTGAGGTTGTTGGGAAAATATGATTTTTAAAAGTATATAGGTTTATTTAATTGTAATAAATATTTTTTGATTAATAAAATATTGAGGTATTTTATTTACATTAATTTTTTAATAAAGTCTACTTAATCATATTATATATATTTATGTGATTACTATGTAGATTCATAAAAGATATAAATACAAGTTATCTTATGATTTAATAAATTGAGTTCGCAATTGATAAATAAAGTTGACACTTTATTTAGGTATAAACTGTAATAAATTTATTAAATGATCTGTCTTAATCATATATGAATTTATTGATATAGTACGACTATATTGAATAGGATCACGTATGAGATTTAATTAACTTTATAAAAACTGTCAAACTTATTAAATTTCATAGACATTGATTTTACTGTAATCTTAATATTGAGTTAGTTATAATTTCATGAGTGTAGTTATCATTCTATTTGAATTACCAATAAACATGACACATACTTATAGTCAAGATTACCCGGTATCTTGATAGGAGCAATTATAAGTCTTGAAGTTATAGATTAACAATATGCAATTTGTACAACACATCTCTTGATGGGTTTTCGGTACTTGATCATAAAATTCTCTGGCCAAAGTGTGTTAACATATTTAATATGTTGAAAATAATCATTAGAGAAACCAGTAAGTATTAAGAAATAAGATGTTATTAAATTGATTAGACAGTTGAGATATCAATTTAATTGATGATGTGGTACAGAGGATTGTGTAGTAAATAGATCAATGTGGCTTGGGATGAATTATTATTCGAGCATACAATTATGGAGGTTAGTTCCAATCTCATAGTAGAATAGAATTATAATTAAATAATTAAGTTAGTTTAATTACAGGCTTAATTATTGTAGCCACTATTGTATGTTCTCAAATGATCCCCGGGTTAGCTCATTTAATTGACTACACCACTACTGGACTAAAAAATAATAAAACTGGCATATTATGTGATAAACCTAAATATAATATTTGTTAAGGTCCTATGTGTTATATTTATGTGTAAATGAGGTCTTGTGATATTTTACAAGGTGGACTCCAAAGTTGTTACACTTTATATCCACTTATACGTAAGTGGAGAGGAAAAATTATTAAATTTAATATATTTAATATTTTAAATTATTATATGATAAAGATAAGACAAATTAAGGTTTTAACTAAGGAAATATTATATATAAGTGTTTTTTTCTCTTTAAAAAAAAGAGAGAGACACCTTTTGAGAAAAAAATTGAAGAAAAAGAAGCCAGTGATTTTTAGGAGTGGTGAAACGAATGTTCACACGTTCAATGCAGATCAAACTTGAGTTATAGTCTAAAAAATCGTTTGGTGACGAATTTATTATTGGGTGTCATTCATTTTCTTAAATTATTAAGATATGATTTTTTAAATTACGAATTTTTTATATATTATATAAGATCAATCATAAAATATTTTTATAAAAAAAATTATAATTTTTCATCAACAGAGGTTTGGTTCGGGCTCAAGATTAGGTTTCAATTTCACTGTGGTACCAGCTGAAGTCGCAAGCAAAAGAAACCTAGCCACTGCGTTTATTTATTTATTGCAAGGGTTTCCAATGGAGTCGGATCCATCAAAGCTTGTGAGATGCAGAGTTTCTAACAATAGATACTTTGACCTTTAAAAACTTGCAGCAGTTTGAGTCTTTTGACTTTCATTTTTTGTCTTTCTCTTCCCCATTTACTGGCTTGCTGCATTTTTTCTTGTTTGTGTGATTTCAATTTCGTATTTCAACTTGAAAGTGACCTGAATTCATCTGATTTATTCGAGCAAATCCAAATCCAATTTCAGTGTGATATTAACGAATTGAATAAGAATTATTAATCCGATCCGAGTATGTTCGGAGCGGATTCCGGTCGGTTTGAATTGGGATTACATTCGGATGACCTTTTTTTACCGATCTGAACAATCTGAGATCCAACTGGATTGACCCGATTCCAATCCGTATCCGAATTTACCCACCCTACTCCAAACAAAAAGTCAGCTATATTAAAATTGCTTTGCAGTGGAATATTATTGATGACCATACAATCATAGAAATAAATATTAAATTTTCTTTATGTGAAGTAGCCTGTGCCTTAAACAAATAACAAACAGGTGTGAGGAAATAGTATTTAATTGAATGAGAATTCTATTCAAAGCAAGTCAAGAGCTGTTGGGTTCTGGACAGTAGTCTCCATCTCCTCAAGAAGAAGACTGGACAGAAAAATCGATTTTCAAATCCTAGATATTAATCAAGGTAAGTTAAAATTTGACAACTAGAAGTGATCCGGGTAAGTTAATAATTCCCATATATGCAGCAATGCATGTGAAAATGAAAGGAAAAAAAAGCTAATATCTATTATATATTTTCAAGAAAATAAATAAGGAAAACTGAGACGACTGAGGGTGAGGGAGGCAACCGGGAAAGAAAAACGAATTAAAGAAAGTGATCGAGAAACAAAATAAATAAAAAGAATGGCAGAAAAAAACAATATGTGGGGAGGTTCGTTTGAAATAATTAAGGCAGCGGAAGATGAAGTCGGGGAGTGCAACAACGATAGGGCAGCATCGACGGCGTTGGAGGAGGAGGTGAAGCAGAGCTGGTTGCTGAGGCCAGATATTGAGAGAGAAAGGACAAGGAAGAAGAAGATGAAGAAGTTTATCATAAACGGCATGATGGTTAGGACTCTGGCCGTTTTGGCTGCTGTTGTTATTATTATTCTCCTTGTTGTCGTCACGTGTCGACGCCGCCGCCACCATCCGATTCCCGGACCTGACAACTATACTCTTGCCCTTCCGTTGTCTCTCATGTTCTTCGATGCCCAACGATGTGCGTCCCTTTTTCTTCACGCTTCGTTTTATTTATTAATTTGCATCAACAAGCTAACTAATTCTTATTATCTAATTCCTCGCTGCCTCCCTCTGATCTGTATGGTTTTGTCTACCCTAATTACAGGTTAAAAATGTTAATTGTACGTTACATCATACCATTATGTTAGAAAATTATGTTCCCGCGTCTTAAATTTCTTGATAAATTAATACTGACACTATATATAGTGGTCTGAGCAATCAGGCGAGGTCCGTGACATCTTGTGAATCTACAGTTTCATTTCTGTATGCTTGGATTAAATCTTCATTTTGAGGTAACACTAAGATTATTAATCTGTGATAGTCTAGTATGGAACCAACCATGCCGATATAAAAAATATATTATAAAGCCTAAATCTATGGCGTCTGATCATCGCCCCAAAAAACTTATAATAATTTCTGTCTTCATGCTAGTTGGCTGAGTCTCATTATCCTTATTGTTGTGTTTATTATATATGCAGCCGGAAGACTCCCAAGGAATGTTTATAATAATGTTTCATGGAGAGGGAACTCCTGCTTGCAGGATGGCCAGAAGACGTTTATTAACGATCTCATTGGTGGCTATTACGATGCTGGAGATGCAATCAAGTTAAGCTTCCCTACATCTTTTGCCATGACGATGTTAAGTTGGAGTGCTCTTGAATATAGCACAAAATATGAAGCCAATGGGCAGCTCGACCATGTCAGAGATATCATCAAATGGGGCACAGATTACCTCCTCAAGACCTTTAACTCCTCAGCTGACTCAATTAACATGATTGCCTCACAAGTTGGGGGAGGTGATCCTTCTTCTGAAGACACAGATCCTCACGATCTAAATTGTTGGATGCGTCCCGAGGACATTCACAACAATGATCCTCGGCCTGTATATACATGCTACAATTGCCCAGCCCTGGCAGCAGAAATGGCGGCTGCGTTAGCCGCTGCATCGGTTGTTTTCAAAGATAATCAGGACTACTCAAAGAAACTAGTCCATGGAGCTAAAATTCTCTTTCAATTTGCCACAAAAGGACAAGGGGAAGACTATGCTGGCAAGCCAGACCCTCCTTCCGTTTACTACAATTCCACCGGCTTCTGGGATGAGTTTGTTTGGGCTGGAGCTTGGCTGTACTGTGCAACTGGGGATTCTTCCTATCTTCAGCTTGTTACCACTCCCACTCTCGCCAAACATGCTGATGCTTTCTGGGGAGGCCCTCATCACAGCGTACTTAGCTGGAACAGCAAGTATGTTGGAGCTCAGCTGCTTCTAACCCGCATGAGATTGTTTCTGAGTTACGGGTATCCATATGAAGAGATGTTACGAACATTTCAGAACCAAGTGGAAGAAACAATGTGCTCATATCTGCCGAATTGCCTAAGCTTCAAGAGAACCAATGGAGGCTTGGTCCAATTAAACCATGCCGGGCTCCAGCCACTACAATACATCGTAAATGCAGCTTTCTTGACTACCCTTTACATGGATTATCTTGAAGCTTCAGAGATACCTGGATGCTTTTGTGGACATAAATTTTATACAAGGAGAGCTTTCCGGAGTTTTGCCAAGACTCAGATGGATTACATACTTGGCAAGAACCCTCAGAATATGAGTTACATTGTAGGATTTGGTACTCGATTCCCACAGCACGCACTCCACAGAGGAGCATCCATTCCGAAAAACAACATCAAATATAATTGCCAGGGAGGAAGGAAATGGAGAGACAGCGCAAAGCCGAACCCAAATGTAATTATTGGTGCCATGGTTGGTGGCCCTGATCAAAATGATGGTTTCAGAGATAGTCGGTCCAACTACAATTACACAGAGCCAACAATAGCAGGAAATGCAGGGCTAGTAGCGGCACTTGTAGCTTTGTCGGGTGGAGAAACTGCACAGATTGATAGGAACACATTATTTTATGCAATTCCTTCTCCGTTTACACCCCAACCCCCACCGCCCGCAACCTAGAAGCATTGAAATTTTATCCAGTCCCTAGATTCAGTTGTGGTTAGATGAACATGTGGCAAGACAAAGAAAAGAAAGGAGCTTTTGCAGCTTTACAAATATTGCGAGCAAAATTCTTCCTCAATAAAATTTTATTACGTCAGTTTAAATCCAACAATTATCAGCTACCCTTTCTATCAAATCAATTTAAGCTTGAGATAACCTGAACTGGAGAAGCATTACTCTTATTTTTTACAGTGCCATCCGTTGCATCTTGTAAATTAAATATTACTGAAAGTCTAAAATCTTGTATTGTATACCTAAATGATTAGACGTAGAGCTTGTTGAAAAAATGTCAATTTTAACAACATGATATAATTATAAAAAAAAAAAAAAGAAGCAATCGATATTGCCGCAAAGGCCCGCGTTACGCGGTATCATCTCCAATTCTCCATAGCTATTTCTACGCTCTGGCTCTCTGCCACGGCAATATTATGCGACTAGAGAAACGAAACGGCGTCGCCTCTGTCTTCGTTTTTCTATGGATCTTGCCACGGCCCAATATCACACAGTGTCACGTTGCATTTCAGAACATCCCTGGCCAATCTTACTGATTGGAGATTTTAGATAAAAACATAAATAGAAAATTCTGCAGAGGGAAATATCACACAGTCTTGATTTGTTACCGAAATTGGTTGGGCCGCAAGCCATGAGTGTTTTCAGGAGTTACTGAATATGTTATGAAGTTTACCCCCTATTGATATTGATAAAATATAGAATATGTAATAGGAAAAAAAAGTGAAAAATAAAATCCTTACAAGAGGAGAGCTTCCCTCCCTTTCAATTGTCACTTCTCAATTTGCTACCCCTTTCTTTTGCATCGTGTAAACTTAATTTTTTTTTTCCTACTAAGTCTAATTACTTAATCGATAGCCTTTTTAAGTCTCGTTTGAAAGTCTTTAAAAGGAAAAGTATGTTTATATTACCTTTATTTTATTATATGTATATCTAAATACTATAAAAATTTGATATATATTTTGCACTATTTATTTTTAAACTTGTATCAATTAAACACTTTGACACTAAGAATAATCATTTTGCTCTTAAATGAATTAAAAGACTATTTTATTCTATAAAATTTTAAAAAATATACAAATTATAATTATAAGAATACTCCTAAATTTAACAAAATAAATAAATTTCAAAATGTAAGAAGATAATTTTTAAATGAAATTATAATTATAAAAAATAACATCTTGTACTTATAATTTTTTTATAATTATACTTTCATTTAATTTTTGTAATTAAATTAAGTATAGGGAAGTTTATAAAAATTAACATGAAGAGAAAATTTTCCTATAATTATTGTAAACTTTCTTATAATTAATATTAAGAAACTCACCTATACAAATTAAATGAAATTGTGATAACAAAAAATTAACATGATATTTTTTAAGTGAAATTATATTTATAATAAATTAACACATTAGATTTAAGATTTATTTATTTTATTAAATTCATGGGTATTTTATAATTATAATTTTTTTATCTTTCTAAATTTTATACAATAAAATAGTCTTTTGATTCATTTAAAAGTAAAAATAGTCAATTTTAGTGTCAATCACCGATACAACTTTAAACATAAAAATTGAGCAAAAATATATATCAAAATTTTATAGCGATTAGATGTACATATGACAAAAGAAAGATAATACAGAGATAATTTCTTTATTTAAAATTATTTTACACTTATATGAGCATGATTTAAAGTCCATAATCATTTAATTTTATTATTTTATATATTTATTTAACTAATAAGTTTATGACACTAATTCGTACAAAAAAAGTTTATAAAAAAATTTAAACTTTATCATCACTCCTACGTCCACATTTAATAAAAAAATTATATTCACATAAATGAAATAATTAATTAAAAAATAATAAATATTTCATGCCAAGCAAAAACCTCAATTAGAGAGGAGAAAAAACATAAAAACTAAATACAAAATAATTTTTTTGATAACAGCTATGTAATTTATTTATTTTTTATTTGGCATGGATCTTCTTTATTTTTCAAGCCACAAATATATATTTAAGAAAAAGAAAAAGATTTTGTCCACTCAAATGGTCGGTTTTTTTCATTATTTTAAGCCATCACGGCAGAGGGACGTTAGGGGTTGCCCCCACTTCAAATTCAAAATTCAATGGCATTTACGTAATTAAATGTTCATTTAAGACTTATTGCCCATCAAGGGTTGGTTGAAACCCCTTTATAATGACATCGACCTCGTCATTTCTTCTCCGTCCGATTTGAATCAAATCATCAAATTCATTCGAATAAAAATCCAAAATCCGCCTCATCGTCATCTTTCTTCTCGTCTCTCGCACTCTTTTCCCCAGTACATCGTTGCTACTCTCTCCCCTTTCCCTCTTTTCTTTGTTGCAAAACCAACCGATCAGATTCAGCCGCTATCTCAATACATTTAAGTGTTTCCGATCACTTGATTCGATTAGAATTTCAAAAAACACACGCACAAAAAGAAAGAAAGAAAAAACGACATGTCGCTGAGACCGAACGCGAGAACTGAGGTTCGCAGGAGCAAATACAAGGTAGCAGTAGATGCGGAAGAGGGACGGAGGAGGAGAGAAGACAATATGGTGGAGATCCGAAAGAACAAGAGAGAAGAAAGCTTGCTCAAGAAGCGACGCGAGGGACTTCAAGCTCACCAACAACCTACCAACTCCACTGCTCTCGATAACAAGAAGGTCTCGTTGCTTCACCGTTTTATTCTTTCTTTCTTTTTCTTGATAATTTGGCGTCTGAAATTAACATGTTGAATTTCAAGTGAAGATTAGGGTTTACGTTTTGTCCACTTTCTGTTTAGTCTTTTTACTAGTGATGGGTAAAGTAAGTGACCACGCAGTGGAATACAATATTGAAGCGTCTTAGTTATTGAGACCTAGATTTTGGGCCATGTTATGGTGTTGGATTGACTGATTTGTCTGCTTTTCTCTCCTGAAACCAATGGATCCTATGTTCTTTATAATCCAATTGCAGTTAGAAAGTCTTCCAGCTATGGTTGCAGGCGTTTGGTCTGATGATAGAAACGTACAGCTTGACGCAACCACTCAGTTCCGGAAGTTACTCTCAATAGGTTTGATATTGCATCTTTTATATGTGTATGCCCGTGTTTCTTTATCCTTTCTTTTCTTTTCTATATTTTCCCTCAAGTCTTGTACTTGGTTGTGTTTTTAATTGTCTTCAGAACGCAGTCCTCCGATTAATGAAGTTATACAATCTGGTGTTGTTCCTCGCTTTATAGAGTTTCTTTCAAGGGATGATTTTCCACAACTTCAGGTTTCAATTATTTCATGTGTTATTTTGACTTAGGATTTAAATGCAAATTAGTTTATCTGTGGACCAATTTTTTTCCATTGTTATCTTCTCTTGTTGTTTTGGTGCTGTTCAGTTTGAGGCTGCCTGGGCTCTTACAAATATTGCTTCTGGAACATCAGAAAACACCAGAGTGGTGATTGATCATGGGGCTGTCCCGATATTTGTCAGACTTCTAAGTTCTCCCACTGATGATGTTCGTGAGCAGGTATAGGATGCATTTGGTCCTGTCTTAGCTTATTCTTTGTTATCGCATTTTTTCTTCTTTCATTGGTTTTTAGTCTAAAATGTCTATTTGGGATTGTAGGCTGTCTGGGCATTGGGAAATGTTGCTGGTGACTCACCTAAATGCCGTGATCTTGTTCTTAGTAATGGGGCCTTGATGCCCTTGCTGGCACAATTCAATGAGCATGCCAAGCTTTCTATGCTGAGAAATGCAACATGGACATTATCAAACTTCTGTAGGGGCAAACCACAGCCTTTGTTTGAGCAGGTTGGACCTTTAAGTTAAACTTTGGAGTTTTATGTGCTTTTACCCCTTATTCTGGTTTCCTGATATCATAGCTAATTACTGGCGCTTTTGAATTTCTATGAGCAGACAAGGCCTGCTCTTCCAGCTCTGGAGCGTCTTATACATTCAAATGATGATGAAGTGCTCACTGATGCTTGCTGGGCACTATCTTATCTTTCAGATGGTACCAATGACAAAATCCAAGCTGTTATTGAGGCAGGTGTCTGCCCTCGCCTGGTTGAACTTTTACGGTGAGTGTTGCATGTTCTTTTTGGTGTAAGTGGTATTTCATGTTTCATTTCTATGAGTTTTAATGAGATATCCCTTGTGAAATCTGAATCCTATTAACCTTTCTACTTATTGGCAGTCATCCGTCTCCATCAGTGCTCATCCCAGCTCTTCGCACAGTTGGAAATATTGTCACTGGTGATGATATGCAGACTCAGGTATTTTTAGGCTCTAAAACATTTGGTCAATCTTGTTATGCTTTATACACTAGAAAAATAATAATAATATAACATAGTCTTGACATCCAATTTTTGAAATGACATTCTATTGGGAAAGTGCTTTCTTTCATGACTTGGTATTGGTTTTAATATCAGAACCAAATAACTTCTCTAATATTTGGGCTTTTACTCCTACATTACTTCTTGGTTTCTTTCACAGTGGCATGATGAAATTGTTTGAATGATACTTGTATTAGTTCATACAAAAATGGAAGTTGAAATGATTTAGTGAGACATACCAGACATTTGTGGGAGTACATTTTAGAGTGTATCTTGATTTACTGTTTTCAATTAATTGTTCTTGGAGGTAAAATGGTTTGTATCTGCTGCTTTTTCTGGTTCTAAAAATTATACCCATTGTATTTGAAGCTCAATTTAAACTTTATATTGGCTGTATCTTCGTATAAGTCTGCTCTGTTCTCTTGGGCTTGAGATTGCCTGATTGGAGGATCACTCATAAGCAGGGCTCTACTTTAATTTGTAATTGGTGCTATTGTTGGATGAAGATTGTTTTGTTTGATGTAGAATGTAGCTTTTATAATATTCTTAGTTGTTGAAGCTCAATTAGTTCTTTCAGTAATATCTGCTAAGCAGATTGTGAGGTTAAACAAAATTTATTCCTCAATTCTCTCTTTGCTACACTTTGAATATCTGTTAATGGTCTTTAAAGGATTTTTTAGGCTAATAGAAGATTTAAACGTTCGATCATGTAGCAAATTCTTGTTTAATGGTGAAAGAAAATGCTTGAGCTTGTAGTTCTGCTTTTTGTGTATTTGGCTATTTGCTTTCTGAGCAGTGGTTGATCCCTTTATTTTTTGACAGTGTATAATAAACCATCAAGCTCTGCCATGCCTTTTGGACCTGTTAACACAAAATTATAAGAAGAGCATCAAGAAGGAAGCTTGCTGGACCATTTCAAACATCACTGCCGGAAATGTAAATCAGATACAGGTTAGCAAGTCATCCATATTGTTATCAAAAAGCTGCAGATATTTTTATTGCTTTTATAAGCTTTGCTGTCTGAAAAACATACAGGCCATAATTGAAGCTGGTATCATAGGGCCCCTTGTTAACCTGCTTCTAAATGCTGAGTTTGAGATCAAGAAAGAGGCTGCATGGGCTGTTTCAAATGCGACATCTGGTGGCACTAATGAGCAGATTAAGTATAAATTCTTTTACGTCTCAAGAGCTGGTTAACCTTCTTTATTGTTTTCATATGTATTAGTAATCATTTTATTTATTTGGTAGGTTCTTGGTGAGCCAAGGGTGCATCAAGCCCCTGTGTGATCTACTAAACTGTCCAGACCCAAGAATTGTAACAGTTTGCTTGGAAGGGCTTGAGAACATTTTGAAGGCTGGGGAAGCTGAGAAGAATATGGGTAACACAGGTGGTGTGAACTTGTTTGCCCAAGCTATTGATGATGCGGAGGGGTTGGAGAAGATTGAAAACCTTCAGAGTCATGACAACACTGAGATATACGAGAAGGCAGTGAAAATTCTTGAGACATATTGGGTGGAGGAGGACGAAGACGAGCCTTTACCCCCAGGTGATGCTACCCAGGCTGGAGTTGGCTTTGCAGGCAATGGACTTCCTGTTCCATCTGGTGGATTCAACTTTAGTTGAAGGTTTGTACCTTTTCAGTCTGTAACCATTTGTTTTAGAGATAGTTACAAACAGAAGTTGACTTGGAAAGTGCTAGGTGGAGGGTACCTTCTGGCGGGGTATTGCCTAGCCATTGGTTGGAATTGTTTTCATTAACAACTTTAATCAGATAGGTGGAATTAGTTTGATAAATTATACTGGATGCAAACACTTTGGGGGTATTATAGTTGGAACTGGCCAGACGCTTGCCTAGCGATGTACTAGCACTAAGATATGATCTTTTACTTGGGATTGGTGTTGGGTGTTGCTTTTGGTCATTTAGACAGTCAACATTTTCTTTCTGGTATTCTGGGGTTTAAGTAGGTCAAATATTAAGAGGCAGATTTATGAGTTTGACCCATCTTTAAAAAAAAAAGTTTCTGATCTCAACATGATACTGTTTGTGATTTGCAGGAAAACAGTTGGATGTGGAATGAAGTTAAGAGTTAAGGTGTGGTGTCTATGATCATCAATTTTATGTTGGGGAAGGATCCTTTTGCTGTTCTTTGATCTAGTTTTGGTCCAGATTCAAAATTGGTTGAAGATAGGCTGAGTAATGTGTCATTTTCATGTGCAAGTAAAAGAGTGGTGAACAAAGATGAGGAAATTACACAGTATAGTCTCTTTTCATTTTATTTTAGTAGTTAATTTTTTTCAGTGTCCTAGTTCCTGAAAGCTAAAGTGGGGCATGCTGCTGCTGATTTAAACTTGTGCTGTTTACTGGTTTACAACTAGGAGCAATGGCAGAAAGCAGATATATTTTGTTTCTCTGAGAGGCATTTGCAGAAAGCAGATATATTTTGTTTCTCTGAGAGGCATTTTCTTCTTCTTTTCTTGTCTTTCTTTTCCCCCAATATGTTTAGTGCAGGCATGATTTTGTATTTGACCAAGATAAGCATACTTTTTAGTTTGAAGGAGGAATTTTGGTTGTGTATTATGTCAAAATATACGAGGATTAATGAAGTGCATTGTTTGGGTAACTTCTCTTGAACCGGGGTCATTCTGCCTGCTTGTTAAGTGTTGATTTCTATTCGAAAATCCCCCATTTTGCACACGCTGTTAATAAATAATGATAGAAAGAACTAATGATACTTTTATTTGTAGGATTGAGGGAAGTGGAATCGGAATTGTTACTATTGTTTTACTTTTAAAATGGGTCGGAGAATGAGAATGGGTTTGAGTTAATAGGCTCCACAGGAACAAAAACTTGATTTCTTGGGGGATCCCAATTTTCTATATTTTGCAGTTTAGTTATCATTTTTAATCGTAAGGGTAAATATAATCATCTAAGATAATAAAAAATTTGATAAAATACGACATGTCGTCCACAAGAAAATTTATTGTCCACAAAAAAAGACGTGTCGTATCGCATAAAGCGACATATCGTGAAAGACGACATATCGTGAAAGACGGCATGTCGTCTGATATAAGACGGCATGCCGTCATAAAAATTAAAAAACGACATGTCGTTTATAAATGATTATATTATTCCACTTGTTCGAAATGACATTTCACCATATGAAATCCCCCCCCGCCAAAAAAAAAAAAAAAGTCAAATTGAAACACTCACAGCAGACGCATGAATCTCTTCTTCTCTTTTTCTTTTCATAGACACAACGCAGAAGCAAAGCAACTGCTGACAGCACTAGTGATCGAAGACGACAGCACAGGCATAAAGGCAGCTCGCAGTCACCAACGCAACCTGCAGCTCGCCCACTTGATTTGCTGCTCTGCAACCTGTTTAAGCTTTAACACGAATTTCATTGAATTTGAGTTCAGTATAAGGCGCACATAAACTTCTTGCACGAGATGGTAAAGCATTTATAAGATGTCCACATTAATTTAGTTTATTGGAATTCCTTCCTCCGTTGTTTCTTACGGTGTTTGGAGTTATACTTTATTGCGCTTGAAATTCTTGTTAAGTTATTATTTCAACGGGCCAACATAAAAATGATGAGTAGTATCTGTATATGATCCTGCCCGTTTTCTCCATCAATGTATTCTCAGGAATTCTTTTCTCTTTTATTTCTTACAATATTTTGGAGTTATACTTTATTGCACTTGAAATTCTTGTTAAGTTAGTGTAGTATTATTTAAAGGAGTGAGATAAAAATAATTAGTATTATCTGTATGTGAACCTAACCGTTTTCCTCTTTAATGCATTCTCGGAATATTGTAATTCACATATGTAAATAATGAGAAATTTCTCCATTTATAATTAAAAAAAGTCTTATTAGTTATTTATCATTTAAATTTTAATTTGAAAAAGGGACTATTTTTACATGTTCATCAATTTTTATTCAAATATTTAATTATGCCTGTTTACTTTAATCTGCGTTTTAAAGACCAAATCATCATTTTCTTATAATTATGTTAACTTACAAATGGCAACTAACAATTAGTGGCCAGTAGATAGCTTTTGTTAATTTAGGGTGAATTGATACTCTTAAAGTGTTATAATATTTTTTATAACATAGTAAATTTAGAATATATGAACGATAATTTTTTAAGAACAAAATCATCATTTTCTTTTACAATTATGTTAAATTAGAAACAGCAACTAAAGTATTGCAATATTTTTATTAATTTTGTTACAATTTTGCAACTAACGGATTAGTGGCCGGCACTTAGCGAATAACTTTTATTAATTTATGATGAATAATTAATACACTCTTTAAGTGTTATTAATTGTTACGTGTATATTTGATATGACTTATTTAATGTTTATAAGTACTTATTTAATCATATAAGCTCTTATCATAATTTTTATTATTATTTGGATATTTTTCTAGTAGAGTTTTTAAAGTTTAAATAAGTTATTTTGTCTCTACTAAGTGTCTGTTTAATACGACTTATTTAATGATGATAAGTATTTATTTAATCACATAAGCTCTTATCATAATTTTTGTTATTGTTTGGTTGTTTTTTTAGTATAGTTTTTTAAACTTAAATAACCATTTATAGCAAAAACTCAAATTTTAGATTTTTGAGAATAGAGGTTGAATTTTTTTTAAATATTAAAATATCTAAAATATTATCTTATTATTTGACAATCTTGTTTTATCTTTTTTATGACGTAACTTTAAAACATTTATTTATTGAAGTAATTTCATAAATTTTTAATAGAAACTTTTATGGATAACTAAGCAACTAAAATTTTTTAAGTAAAAACTCTATTAGCAAAAGCTCTACTTAAATAAACTCTACTTGAAAAATTATATCAAATAGATCCTAATAAAAGCTCAAATTTTAAATTTTTAGGAATAGAGGTTAAATTTTTTTTTAAATAATAAAATATCTAAAATATTATCTACTTGTTTGACAATCTTATTTTATTATTTTATAAATTTTCAATAAAAATTTTTATTGACAACCAAACAACTAATTTTTTTTAGATAAAAACTATATTTATAAGAATTTTACTAATAAAATTTCTATTTAAAATAAAATTTATTTTAAAATATAATATTTTCATACGAGAATAAATTTATAATTTCCCCATTTTCAATTCATGAAGGCACCATACTTTATTGTTGCATCAGCAGTCCTCTAAACGCTTCAAAGTCTTTTAGAATTTTGTAAACTTTTGAGTATTTCGGAGTCCCATGGTAAATTGGAGGGGGAAATATGACGCTGTCTTACTAAGAAGACGACGGCATGGATTTGACAAGCGAAGTTTCCTCCAGTGATACGACGGCTATAGACGTTTTCCTGCCAAGTACATAAATCATTCTGACGAAACTACCCATCTTTGCTTTAATTTATTTCGTGATGAATGATCGATGTTCGGGAAAGCAGGGGATATCTATTGGGAAATTAAAGACTATCCAAAATACGCGAAAGCCGGGGAAGGGTTTTCAAAAATACAGAGCCGAAGCACAATGCAACACTCTTGTGGAAGTGCAAGAAAGATCTTGGAAGCAACCTCATGCTTTGAATCCGACCTTCCATACTTAACAAGTGAGCAAGGCCTTACGACTTGTGGACAAGCTCGCGGTGTCTCTTTCCCCTTTGGTACTTACTACAACAGTGCCACTATTGTTTTAGAGCCAAACCGTTCACAAGAGCCCAATTACTACTCTTAGCTATGACCCTGTCCCTGCATTACTGCTATGCCATACAACCAGCAGTATCAAAAAAGAGAGATGAAAAGCCACCTATCTTGCGGTGAGGTAGATGAGTACGACTCTTCTGGATTGATTTATTGTTGGTGGAGGTCAGCAGCAAAGTTTGATGAATGCGTTAAACTCAAGCTTGACCTCCCCACTATTTCAGCACTGTCCCCTAGGGTCAGAGTGCTAAGAGAAATGGAGAGATTGGCCCTGATTGCACCGGAAGGGCTCAATGAGCTTCGACACAAGCTTCTTAACTATCGTTCTGGTGACTTCTGGATACCAATTGGAGGGATTCAAAAGAGAGAAATGGACATTCCTCCAGTGATCACAATTCTCTTGGTGGGTTTCTCTGGTTCAGGAAAAAGCTCGCTTGTCAACCTTATGTACAGTGTTCTTAGTCGTTCTGGACTTGTACTTTTCGCTCACACATCATCGGGTAACCTGTAAACTATTTTCTCATGATCTGAGTTTTTTTCTGAGCAAAATACATGGATAATTAGTAGCTAATAGGGAAAAAATTGATGTAAAAATAATTAAATCTTAACTGTCAGTTATCACTAATGGACACGTGGAACATGATGTAGAAAACTAATCACGAGAGAACCCGATTTCACATTACAGTATGCTGGTGTACTCATGATCTTCCCATTGCAGGAAATTCTTCGCACTCCACAACTATGTATATGGAAGAGCACAATGTGATGAGGTCGATGCAAAGTGGATTTTGTGTGTACGATTCCAGGGGTTTTAATTACGATCGAGTGGATGAAGGTCTAGAGGAATTGTCATCTTGGATGATCGAAGGGGTGCATCATAATCATCTGTGCTGGAGATCAGATGATAGCGCATTAATGAGAAACGAAGCGGAAATTGATTGTGATTGTGTAAGATCATCTTCTAAGTACGTGCATAGGAGGGTCAATTTTGCAATGGTAGTATCTAACATGGCTGTGATCTATAAAGCTCTAAAAGCGGGTGATTCCAAGCCTTTAGATGCCACCAAAAAGCTCTTCAGTGCACCTGGTTTGAGAATATGCAGTAAGATTTCCTTCTTTATCATGCTTTGTTTCTTTTAGTGCTTGCTGTATTGTATTTAATTATGATTGGTTTATAGCCACGTACACTTAACTGATTACTAACCTCTTGAAGCTGGCATCGTATTGAAGCTTTCCGGAAGCACATATTAGGACACCGATCCTTTAGTGCTATTTTAGCAAAACTTGTTGCACAGAACTTTCAGACTCAAAAACCAGAAGTTCCAAAATTCATCGATTCACAGTGAAGATTGCGATCCTTGTATCATTTCCTCGATAATGTAGCTGATGCCTAGTGTCCTTGTCCTTGCTCCGAGTGCGACTTTTTTCTCAATTTTTTTTTTTTTTTGAACTATTGAGTCATAATGCATGGCCGGATTTATTGCACCAAAAATTGATCATTTATATCACAAACAGCAGACAAATCGTACTTCTACAGATTTATACCATCTTTATTGGATATTCGGTGCTACTTTTTGTTTGTATGAAGGGACTTATTAATTTGAACATCTTCTCATAGATAACAGCCACGCTCATTAAAGCAACCCGCGGAATCACTCAATTTTTGGACTCAATGTCAGCTGAATAATATAGTATAAACCTTTATACTATAGTAGCATAATGTTAAAACCAAACATTTTACATTATGGGCTTTTTTTTCTACTGTGACTGCAGATGAAAATCCCATCTTCCTCTTGACACACGGTGACATGTTATCAACCGAGGAGAGGCTCGATGCTAGGTTGAAAATATGTGAATATCTTGGCGTCTCTGAGACCAATGGGGTGTACGACATGGTGTGCCTCACAGAATATGGATTTCCTGCAGAAGAATGTGACCCTGTTACAGCCTACTCCGTAGCTGAAGCTATATACAGAGCACTGTTAATCTCAGACCGGGGCCACTTACCGAAGAAAAACTTCCGAGACTGGGCGGTTCTCATATTCTCATGGATTCTGTGCTTCATTGCCGCTTTCTTAGCTTTCCTTGCTGATATTTGTTCAAGGCTCGGACGAACAGCTCAGAAATTGAAGATGTGATATAGAAATAGAGGTTGTTGCTGCTTAATTGAGGAAGCAATTGTCATGCATCAATTTTATCATCTCTACACTAGTGATTAGTTATGTACATTCTAAGTTTTAAGACTCTGGTAGTGACCTAGTGCCAGGAACAACACTCTGTGTGTGTGTGTGTGTGTGTGTGTGTGTGTGTGTGTGTGAATTTGGTTAAATTCAAAAATAATACTGGGATATTTTTTGGTTAATCAATTAATAATAACTTGATTGTGGATGAACGATCAGCTTTTACAAAAATCTTCTGACCTAAAATGACAAATTGTTCTTGTAGAACCATAGCCTTTAAAATTTGCTAAAAACTGGTGCTTTACACTTGAAAATCTGATTGCTCTTGCAAAAATTCAATCACTTGTTGCATCTTCTCGAAGAAATTTAAGAAAAAGCAGTGTTAGAAGGTGCTTACTGAATTCAGAGAGAGCATCTTCTTTTAAAATGAGACAGCGTGCTGGTCATACTTCCTATCCTTTATTATTAATCTGTTAGTTTGCGAACTGGTAACATCAAAAGTCCTAGCTCGATCCCACGGATTTTTTTGAAAAATATTAAAAAGTGAAATGAGTAAAAAAAAAAAAAAAAAAAGCATCATTTTTTTTTTTTTGAAATTTTTAGTGGGAGGCAGACTAGCCATCCCACTCTGCAATATTTGTGGGTTGTTTTGGTAATTTGCAGGGCTTTTGGACCACATTACAGTTATGAAGGGTGTCAATTTATTTGTTCTGTATCGTGGGTTCGTCCCCAGTATCTTTATGTGTAGTCTGCGAGACAAATGGTGCAATGCTGGCTGTCTCTACATATAAACCTGAACAGATGGCTCGGGTTTTGTCTGATCTTGCATCGTCTTCTAGGCTTTTAAGTATTTTAAAAATACTTTTTAAATCTAAGTGTTTTAAATCTGCATTGAACGACAAAACAAGCAACTTGTTCTTTTTTCTAATCGGTGAATCTCCATCTCCTGTCGCAACCGCACACATTGGCGTAGGGCTGGAGCGGCTGGCCTTCATTATATGTAGAGAGACTAAAATTTATCGTAAAAGAAATTAATATTTCAAATGCTGTAATTCCGTTACGCACAAAGTAAAATAGTAAATTAAAAATTGTATAAAATCACCGTGGACGGAATAAATGCCCATTACTAACATTTCTTTTAACCCTCAAAATAGCTAATATTTAAGTAACTAGATATTCAAATGTGTGGTTATAAGGTTATTTGATTTTCCCCAATCCCCAAATTGCTTGGGGTGTCAATCTGTCTTGTAGTCACGCATCTTCATTTACATAATTCGCATGATATTGATAATGATGATGATGATGATTATTATTATTATTTCCCGCACGTATTGAAATTTGATCCTAAAATCTGGATATTAAAAAAGCTACTCTACGCTGTTAGAACTAAACCTTGACTTCGTGTAATTGACATGAGCTGACTGGCTGAAGATGAAATAATTCGTGTTAAAAAAACACCTGTTAGACAATTATTAACTCCTTGACTTGCTCGGTGGCTTGTCTTGTCACTCAGCGTTTTACTAAGTGGCAGAGCAAATAGATTCACTTACGTACCCACCGAAATAAGTATTAAAAAATTAAAAATTATATATGTATGCCAGAACATCAAACTCCTAGACCCCACCTGCAGAGTCTTAACACATCTGTATACCTGGTCAGTGTCACATCGACCCTGCACATTCATTCATCAATGCCTTTTTAACAAACCACAAAGCCATCGGGCCTCTCTTTATCCTCTAAACATAGCATTGCCTGCACTTGCACGATTTTACTCGGTCCTCAAGACACGTGTGCTGCTTCCCATTTGGTGTGTACGTTACAGAGCAACCTCCCTAAACATAAGTTTACGATGATGTGATGATAGTAGTTCCATTCTAGATCCTTACAGATCTTGAAAGACTTTACGAGTAAGCAAAATTAATCGGTGAATAGTAATACTAGAAAAAGGATAAATTAATGGATTAAATTCTCTCCCCGTATTTCTTTATTCTGTCGATTAATCTCTTGTAATCTCCTTAAATTTAGTGAAAAAATTAATTCAATTATTAATAAAGTAAAAAATTACTTAATAAAAATATTAAAATTTAAAATTTAATGTTGGCTATTTATTTCAATAGGAAAAACTGAGGCATAAAAAATATTAAAAAAAGATTTTTATAGTCTATTAATATGTTCGGGTGGCCAGAAACAAGAGTTAAAAGTAGTGCGCCGCCCTAATATATTATCTTTTTAGAAAATCAAGTTCAGGTGTTCTTATGATATGTTACTGGTGGTACTTTAAAAAGATATTTGTATTCATATTTAGGCTGTTGTTGTGGTTTCCCTTTGTTGCCCGTTTCTCCGATCCGTTGGCTCAAACGTAGGTTACTGTTTGTGATTCTCTCCTCTTCTCTCACCCATTGGGCAGCTTCTTCAATTCCCTTTTTGATTGATCAGCGCCAAATAAGTTGCGTCTTTGTGCGCTAATTAAATCCCTGTCTAGCGATGTACTCCTTGCTGCTTTAACACCCGTGATCAATCGACCGAAAGATCGATGTTTTAAAGTCACTTACGTATAACGCACTTGATCCTGGCCACACAGCTCAAGCTTCATTCCTTTCTTATAGCTGCTAATTGGCTACAATGGATGTGCAGACAAAAGTGAGTACCGAGTAAGCTTTTGCTCTTTTTTCCTCTCTCCCTAATCCCTCATATATATAAAAGAAACTTATGATCAAATCTCCCTTTGCTTTAAACAAACAGAGAACAGAGGCAGAGGAAATGATGAAAAGTTCAGCAGCAGGTACATTTAACGAGATGAAGAAGAGTTGTATTGATTGCCACACAACAAGAACGCCTGTTTGGAGAGCCGGTCCAGCTGGCCCTAGGGTATATTATTACGTATTCCTTCTCTTCAATTTATCGCGGAGTAGCTATTTGGGTTGTTATTTATCGTGGCCCTGATTTCAAATTTTTGACAATTGGTTGGTCTCCAGTCTCTCTGCAACGCATGTGGGATCAGATACAGGAAAACAAAGAGGCTGGCCGTTTTAGGTCAGGACAAAGGAAGAGCACAAAAGCATAAAAGAAAGTACAGAAGTAACAATAATATGAATAATAATAAAAAAGGTGCTACCAAGCTTGGAATTTCTCTCGAGGCAGGATTAATGGCTGTAGGAAGCGATATGGGAGAGGAGGAACAAGCGGCTATACTTTTGATGTCTCTATCTTACGGTTGTCTTTATGCTTAACTAGTTTTTTTCTTCTTTTTCTTTTTCTTTTTCTTTTTCTCTTTCTAGTATTTACCAAGCAGGTCCTCACTTAGTTACCTCGTCACCATTCTGCCTTTTTTGACCTTTTTGCCACCTATGGAATGGATGGTGTAAACGCAACATTTGATGCTTTTGGTTGACTGGATTAGTTTGTTCTTTGTGGGGAAACCTATTGTGTTGCTTCTCCTCCGATTAAGTTAATACTATTATAAGTTGCAATCGGGAAGAAGCCAGTATTTGTGTTAATTGCTATAATAATTCCTCGAAATATTCAATAATTCATTCTTTTATTTTGTACCTCCATGAAGTTCTTCCAATTTATCAACACCATATGTTTCAATAGAAGTAATAATAATAATAATAATAACAATAATAGTAGAGAATATTTTCAAAACTAATAATAACAATAACAATAATTTTTGGAAAAATTACAAACTTTGAAGGGCATTTACACCTAAACTCCAATGGACATTGATAACCCCTTTCCATGTATAAATGTCCTACTTAATTCTTCTACGGTGCATTTATTTTTCGGATTGAGGAATCGAAATTCAGAATCGAAATGATTGATGTAGATTATTTTATAAAAATAGAGCAGGAATTAGAATTAAAATGGTAGAATTTACCACTATTTAGAAATAGAGAATAGGAGATTGATTTCCATGAGTGAGGTGGGAATTAATATCTCATTCTTTGAGCTTTTTATTTTGCTCGTAATAATCTTTTAATATTTTAAAATTATCTTTCTTTAAATTAATATATTTTATAATTATAATTAATTAATATTATAAATTAATAATAATTATTATAGTTATTTCATATATTATTATTGGTTAATTAATATAATTATTACTATTATTAACATATTAATACATTATTAACAAGAATATATTTATAATTATAGTTTTTGAATAAATAATCACAATAATTAATATATTATTATTATTAACTAATTCATATATTATTATTAATAAATATAATTATTACTATTAATTAAAATATTAATGCATCATTGACAAAAATATATCAATAATTATAATTTTTGAATAAATAATCACAATAATTAATACGTTATTATTATAATTAATTAATTAATATATTATCATAATAATCGTTAATATAACTATTATAACTAATTCATATATTTTTATTGTTATTAATAATTATTATAATTAATTCATATATTATTAATTAATATATTAACAAATTATTAACAAAAATATATTAATAATTATAGTTTATGAATAAATAATCACAATAATTAATATATTTTGTTATTATAATTATTTAATTAATTAATATACTATCATAATAATCATTAATTTAATTATTACAATTAATTCATATATTATTATTAATGATTAATTGATATGAATATTATTAATTAATATATTAATACATTATCTACAAAACTATATTAATAATTATAGTTTTTTAATAAATAATCACAATAGTTAATATATTATCATTAATAATAATATTTTAACAATAATATTTTAATAATTATAGTTTTTTAATAAATAATCACTATAATTAAAATATAAAATATTAATTCTTACAATAATTTATTAAGTACGTTTTAGTAATTTATTATAATTTAACTTATTCCGATTCCAATTCTACAACAAAGTAAACATGTTAATGCAATTTAACTCATTCCGATTTCGATTCCTATAGTTCAAGTAAACAATTTATTCTAATTCTCATTCCAGCTTATTCTCATTCGTGTCCATTTTGATTTTAACTTATTCCGATTTCAATTTAGTAAATGCAGCATTATATTAATAGAAGTTGATATTTTCTGATAAATTATTAAAATGTTCATGTTGCACCTCATTAATTTAGGTTATTTCACAAACTATAGACATTTGTGAAAATTGAACATTCTATATATTTGTGATAGTATTATCCTTAATAAGTTGATTTAATTGTCTAATTTCTAAAAATACATTGGGCAATACGTATTCAAAGTTTTGGTGAAGAGTATTGCGTTGCCTAAAATTTTCATTATTTTTATTTTATTTTATTAGAATTCATAAATGATGTTATTGCCCTTATAAATAAGGCTATTCATAAGATAGCTTTAAAAAAAAAAAGTTATTTTCTCAAATCCAATAGGGTTTCTTAAGATTCCTTATAAATACATATTTTTTCTCTTTCATAATCCTAAGTTCACGACATTTATTTCTTCTTCTCTGTTGCTCATTACACTCTTACCTAAACCTTAGTTTTCAAACCCTTATTTAAGAAGTGAATAAAAGTAATTTTATAAGTTTACTCTCTCTACTTATCATAATCCTTCCTATTACTCTAATTAGGGTTTTGAATTAGCATGATTATAAATTATCCTAGATCATAATGCATGATTTAAGATATGTTTAAGATTTTGATTTTATTGTGAGTCTTGATTATCAATTCCTAATATATTAGGCACACTAGATAATTTGAGATAGTATGAGTATCTTAAATTTTAAATACCTATTTTCTCAATAATTTTATAAGAAATTTATGTTCCTGGAAACTAGACACATAAGGCTTCTTGAATGAATTTTGTTTTATCAAATTTGATGCCGTTTTCAATTTTATATATAATTTCGAAACAGACACTGCTACATTAGAAAATTGTGATTCTAACAGAATAATTGGATTCACAAAATTATTCACATCGCCAAACAATTTCAAAAATTTCTGAAATTTTAAATAAAGACTGCTATATATGTCTAGTATTCAAAATTTTAAATTCATAATTTTATGATTTTTTTTTAATTTATAAAAATCTCAGAATCTATTCTATTTAGTAAGGATACTGTAAAATATTTTCAAATATATCAAGAAACAAAACATTTTGAAATTTTTTTTGGCATCAGATCTTTTAAAAATTTTACAAGAGATACCCATGGATGTTCAAAATAGTTATATAAAATATTTTGTCATTCTAATTTTTAGATTAAGAGTTAAAATTTTAAGAATCAGACTAGTACAGGGTATAAATAGAAAATTAGGTTTTTAGGATAAGTTATTAATAGTTATATTTTATATTTATTTACGGTGTTGGAGGTGTTTGAGGCTCTTAGAGGTTAAAAATGAGTTAAATTGATTTATTATTGAGGTAAGTAACTTTATTCTTAATATAATAAATAAGTATGATTATTTTTTTATTAGTACAAGTAAATATATTTTTATAGTTTTCCAAAGTCATTGTTTTTCATAACAAAATTAGTTTGTGTAAATATTTTAAAATCTAAAAATTATGTTATTTTTATAATTTTAACATAATATTATGAATGCCTTTTAAAGTGAATTTTTTTTGTTGCAAGATTAACTTTTATCAATTTGTTTATAAAATATAAAAAATAAATTTATTTGCAAGCCTAAATTTTTGTTGTCGATATTTATGAATTTGATATAAATATTTTCTACTTGTGTATAATTTAAATTATTTATGATTATATGAGGACCACCTTTTGAGGGCAAACGTACCACAAAGTGCCATATATAGTACAAAGTGTCACTATAAGTTATTATATATGAAAATTAAATTTGAATATCTTAGCTCATTGCCCATAGTGATTCTGATTCTGATTCTATCTGGGCTGGGTCATTCGGACTATAGGTGACATTATGTGAAATAAGCTGACTTTTTTATTATCTGTGTATAAGTTATATGATTTGCTTTCATGATTTATGTGCTTTTGAAATTCTAAAATTACTATAAACTTATTATTGTAATATATAGTTTTAAGAAAAGTTATGAATTATATTATATGTTTTACTAAAAATAAAGACTTATAATATTTTTAATAAGGATAAGTATAGTATGTTAAGAATGATTTTATTTACCGAGTTAACGGTATTATTTTTATAAATTAAGTTTTTTATTTGAGAGGCGTGCTTAGCATTGGAGTTAGATATTTAATTCATTTTGCGAGTTAAATAAGAGCAGGAATAAACTCTTTATTTCTTTAAGTTTATTTTTGTTATAAACTTGTAATTTGACATATTTGAAATTTGATACAATTATGTTTTTAGGAGACGTTATTTACTATTAGATATATAAAGTTGTGGTTTTAATTAAATAAATATTTAAAATATTTCAGTTTAAAATTTTATGTATAAAGATTTAATTTGCAAGTAAACTCCTTTGTCACATGCTCTACATATGTTAGTTTGGAGTGTTACACTTATTTTATATGTTATTATGAGATAATGCATTGTCTAAAGTAAGAAATAAAGTTAATATATAACTCAGAGTGGAATTAAAATGAAAGAAATGAAGATTTTATAAGAAAAATATAATATCCATACAAATAGGGCTAGCTACGGGGCAATAAGGTGCTCCACGCCCCTTCTTTTTGTCTTTTTCTACTGCACCCTTTAATCTCTTTTGTATTTACAATTTATTAAAGTAATTTCTTTTTCCTCTTCCTTCAATCACTCACGTCTACAATCTTCCCTTTTTTTTTCATTTTCAATTAAATTGTAATCAACCAATTGCAATCAACAAGAGACAACTTGAGATTCTCATTGAAGCTACTTATTTATTGTCTTAAGATTCATTTGTTTAGTGTCTCGCAAACAATAATGAATTGAACTTTTTATATAAAAGAAAATCACATAAATATATTTTATACCCACACTCTATTTATTAATAAAATTTAGATGTAAGTAAATTAAAATTTCATATATTTTATTATGTTTCTTTTTACCCTCTTATCCTCCACGTGTCTCTCCATTTTCTCCTTGAACTTTCCAATAATTCAGTAATAATAATAATTATTATTATTATTATTACCAAAACTCCTCTATATTATGTCAGTGAGTTTGTTTTCTTAGATAAAAGAGATATTTCAGCAAATGGTCAAAAGTAAGAGTTTTAGCAAAAAAAATAAAATCCATTTTCGTTTCTCTTATCTTTATTACTGCATCTATTATGTTTGATCTTTTAATTATAACTTGTAAAAGTGGATACTATAACAAAATGATGGTGATTAGTTATTCTTGCTGGGAGAATATGGGAAGAAAGAGTTGTAAAATTTTACAAAATTTAACTTTTTTAAACTTTTAACAAATATTAGGAATTGCATTGTTAATAAACAAATAAACGCATATCTGTCCTTGTAACTAGTTTTGTGTCAATCCAATAACGGTAGCACAAAAGAGAAAAACAGGAGTATGGTGTTTTAGTTGCACCCTACCTAGATCCCAAATGAATAACTTATGTTTACGCCGATATCTTAGATTAAAAATAATTTAAGAAATTAACGTAGCTTATCAATTATAATATCGTCATCGTGCAAACTAGCATATTAAAGCCTAACACACAAAGAATATTTTAATTTAACAAATACTTACCACATGTAATTTATATCCTTCGGGGAGTCCCTAAATTTCCCCTTTATTTTTATTACAACTGACCGCGTTAAAATTCGGGTCAAATGGGGGAAGCTGACGGTGTCGTAATGTGGGTCCAAATGCTATTCCCAGTGCCCTTAAATTGTATTTTCCGTTTCCAAAATCATTAGCGACGTTAATGTGGTCCCATGCTTGGTGTTGATAAGTTACGATCTCTGTTTTCGATTTTGCTAGAGAACTCGAGTTCAATTTGGTCAGCCGTCGTATCTTACTTTCTAGTTTATCCTCGAAGCAGTAGGCGATTGCGAGTGAACTATTTATATGAAGCCAATGAACAGTGAGGTGACACGCAAGGTCCAGCAAGGCGCATTGAGCAATTGCCACGTTACCCGGTAGGATTCGGGTCGTCTCTAGAACGTCCTTCCCAGTCTCATTTCTCTTACACATTCCTTTCCTTTCTTGACACCGACAAAGAAAAATTGATCGACAATCAAACCGGAATTCGAGTGATAGCAAGCACCCAAACATGCAATCAAGATTAGCAACCGCTGCAGGAAGATCTTGCTGGGTTTTCTCAACAGCTCGCAATAACTATCTTCAACGAGAATTCGTTGCTGCTGCAGCCTCGAGCGGTCGCACTGCTGACCCTGCTATTCACTCTGGTGAAGTTGAAAAAGGCCCCGATGTTCATTACAATGAACCTTTAGTAAGACTCCCTTTTTAAGATTTTTCTTATTATTAACTAATTATGTGCGTATTAACGCTAGGTTTTCTTCAGTTAATAACTCCTTCAGTAGTTCACATGCGTGTATGAACGTTGCAGGGATCATCAAATGAAGCAGCAGCTGCAAGAAACAATCCTAAAAATAAAGAGACAGATACCGATCCCCTGGTGCCACCTAACCCACCTCACGTTTCTTCTTCAAGGCTTGAAAGCTACGGAGTGAATCAGCCCTTAAACCCTCACATTCAACAAAAGCGTCAGAGCAGTACTAAAGTAGAAGCTCTGGGTGAAGTGATTTGTGCTGCGATAGATGGCACGCCACTGTCAAATGACACAGAGAAGGAGAGAAGAGATAAGCAGGCGAAAGTTGAAAGTGACAAGGAATATTTTGGCCACAATAAGGCATCGCCTTTGTCGGAGATTGAGATTGCGGATACGAGGAAGCCGATCACACGGGCAACTGATGGAACGGCGAATGCGGTTGGAAGAGATGTGATTGGGTGGAGGCCAGAACAGCTTGACACTGCAGAGGAGGCTCTTAGGAGAGGTGCTGAGATATTTAGACAGAATGCTATGCGTGGGGATCCAGAGGTGTTTCCACACTCGAGGATTTTGAGAGAGCTCCGTGGAGAGTGGTTTTAATCATGAAAATGTTGCTGTCTTTGTTGTAAACTTTGCTATCAAAGTAACACTAATATCGGATAAGGTGTAAATTTTTGCAATAAAGAGAAATGGAATCCGCAAGACTATCATATTGTTCCCTCTTGCGTACTTGAAATTTGAACAATTCAATTAAATAAGTGAATGGCAATTGGTAAGGAGAGGCTGCTTGTTGAAATAGTGTAAAACTAAGAACATAACAACGAACTAATGATGCAATTTTCTAGTGCATTAGTTTTTACCGTAGACATTTATAAGACAAACTTCGTGGTGAATAAACCTTTGCATTATTAATTGTTCCAAGTAATTCTAGTAGTATACTGAGTTTTTTTTTTTTGGGGGGGGGGGGGGTTCTTAGCGGTGGAATTTTCTTAATTTAATCAAATACTCGACTCTGCTCAAAAACTGCGGTTATGGATACAGTTAAGAGTGAAACGTTCCCCTAGTTAACATCAGTTTTATGTTTAATTGCAATTCGAACTAATTACTAATGCTCTGGATTGTGATAATTTTGTTGGCTGGGTTCTACTCTCATTGGATGCTTTGTTAATCCATTTCTTGTCACCTGTCCAGACTGGTTATGGGCTGCCGACAATCAAAGTGGTCCAACAATAATACAAAACTAATGGTCATTGTAACACCGTCTCATCAATACTTGTTGCATGTAATTACATATGAGTTTGATTTTTGCATATTTTCAAGGGTCCAACAATATAGTCATCATAGCGCAGAATAATACAAAACTAATGGTCATTGTAATACCGTCTCATCAATACTTGTTGCATGTGATTACATATGAGTTTGATTTTTGCATATTTTCAAGAGTGCAATAGGAGTTATCTATGATTTCCTTGATTTCAATTAAAGTACTATGCCTCATAGAAAAAGCGGATCGCTCAGTATGTAAATGTTAGGTGTAAATTAAGCAAGAAAGTTGATCACTTCCTCTTATTGTTATCCATTTACCACCGTGTGGAGGCCATAACAGAGTTCCAGATGCAGAATGAAAATGAGCGGCTGAGCTATAATCTTAAAGTTCATTCCCCCTCGCTTTGAAGTTGTGATGAATGATGAACGTTTTTTCATTTCTTTTTTATTGTATTTCGCTGGATAGTGATAGCTAAAGTGGCTTTGAGTCGAGTTATTAATGAAAGAGAGAGAGAGAGAGAGAAAAAGACAGGCCAATATTGAGGTAAGCAAAATCGGGACAGAACAAAGGGCAGCCTCTTCATTTTACAATTTTTTTTTGAAAATTTTTTTAAAAAAGGTAATTTCCTTGATTTTTTCTTCCTTTTACGAATGGTGTCGTATAAACTCCAAGTGATAGTGCGGTCACCGAGACACATGCAATCCTCTCTCTCCAGTCTCCACCTTGAATCAATAACAAAGGATATCCAACAAAATCATCATCTCCCCAAATTTCCTCTGTTTTCACAGAAACTATGGCGAAATTCCCGATACCAGTACTCAACCTCTTCACATTCTTCCTTGCGTTGCAATCAAACCTGGCATTTACCGCATCGTCGCCAGAAACCTTGATATCGACAACTAGTAAAGACCAAATTGCATGCACAGTATGCGACTCTTGCGAGAACCCTTGCCAACCACCGCCGTCTCCGCCACCGCCGGAATTGATCTTACCGCCGCCACCTTCCACACCCCCACCTTCACCACCCGCGTTACAAGAATGTCCTCCACCACCAGCACCGCCGAAAAACTGCTCTGTATGCACACCGTCGCCAGATGTTCCTCAGTTTTCTCCGCCAAGTATGCAGACGCCGTTTCCACCTCCCCCAGGTCAGTTTGCGCCACCGCAAAATCCTTCCCCGGGCTATCCTGGTTATTATAACCCACCGCCTTCTCCTGAGGCTTCTGAGTCCACCAAATTGGTGCTGAAGTTCATCAATATTTCCTCCGTCTTGCTCTTGCTTTCCTTACTCTGATGTTTTTAAAACCTAAATGTAACGGTCATTGTTGCATCATCTCTTAGAGTCACTTACGGAAGCTGATCTAGTTTTTATTAGTTCATGTCATGGCCACAGCTAGCTTTTCCATGGAATATTGGAAATTAAAATAAGGCTTGTTTACCACACAATTAAAGTGTCTGCATTTAATATTTAACATTCATCGATTTCGAATAAGATTGGATCCTCTCTGTTGTTCATTAGTGCTGCAAAATGTGTGTATATATATATAATCTTTCTTGATATCAGTGGCTTCCCATTTTATTTAATTCAGATTTATAGTCTTTTCTTCAAAATAATAATAATACTAATAATAATAATAATAATAGTGCATATGCGTTTAGCTGCATATGTACTTGAAAGTAGGCTTTACATTTTGCTAGCTCACTTCAATCCGCCAATGCGCCAAGAAACATGCAATTATCTCACTAGGCTCGTCTCACTATCCTTCTCAATAGGTGAGTACAAGTCAATAGGGGGAGATCATGCTATTTGCAAATCTAAAAGTGAGCCTCTTGCTATTATTGATTTTTTTTAAAAAAAAAATCTTTATCTCATCTATGCTCACAGACCCGTACTTATGTATCATCGAAATTCGCCCATATTTTTTTGAGAAATTAAATCATTTTGTTTTCTCACCAAATGTCCAAACTAGTTCTATTTCGCGTTTGTGTTTGAGGTAGAATGCGATAATGTATTGTGAAACATAAAATTCAGATGAAATGAGATTGTAAATTAATCTAAAAATATAATAAATTAAAAATGAACCACAAATAAGTTTTTCTTTAGGAAAAATAAGTCGAAACAGAAGAAGTTAATATTTTTCGGATTAAAATTCATAGAACATGTGAATTATATATATATATATAACTTATTTTCCAGTTTGTATTCAATTTACTCGAAATCATGTTCGAGACGAGAGAATGGGAGAACGTGAATGCACTCGTGGGGATGAGGTATACAACTGTATGTGTTGAAACACCGACAATTCTAAAGTGGATCATACCGAGTTTGCCTTGCATGTGCGGCTTGTGCTCACGTACCAGGGTGCTATTCTATGATATCTAATTGGCACTTAGTATAAAATATATATATATATATATAGCAGTTAGTATAAAGAGAAAAAAAAAAATATATATATATATATACGCACAGACGCATACATAGAGTTAAATCTCAATTTCACACTTTTAATAGCGGACCCATGAAAGAAATCATTAAAAACCTGGATTATTAAATTCAGAAGGGCTACTTTCAACCTTCTACTTGCCACCAATACTATAACTACAATTACAAGAGGATTATTTTGGACCAGATTTCTAGTGGGTCTACAAACAATTCAGTAAGGCCGAATTAGGCTCAAGAAAAATGGAGAGGCTCGACAAAGCCCAAAGGCCATTACAACCCAATTGAATTTGACTTAGCGAAGCTCCATAATGTTCACCAAGTCCTTGTGTTTGACTATCGATTGCGCTGTCAAATTCAATGTTTCTCATCTGCCTCTGAATATCCATTGAGAACAATTTAAGTAAAATCTCTTTTCATTTGCATTTACCAATTAAGAAACCATACAAGAAATATTGGGGATAAAAAAAGACTGAATCTGATTTTTTTTCAAGGTTTTCTTTATTTTTTTAATTATTTTTGAGGATTTGAAATAAGTTGTTTTAACTATATTTTAGGATGAAGGCAAAAGAAATTAAAACCCAGTTAAATACAATAAAATTGGTATTAAGAGCAACAAGGGTGCCTTGTGTAGCTGAAGTGCGTTGTTTGAGATGGCTTTGGATGAGGGTTGAGAGCAACGGAAAAAGTGAGAGAGCTTTAGGAGACCTAGATCTAAAGTGAGGGTTGGCTTGATGGGTTGTAGTTAACATGCAAAATGAAGAAGAGAGATTAGAGGAGGGGCCAGTTATGGTCGGTGATCATACTCTCATGCTTAAGTTAGTTTCTAAATAATATTTTAAGTGTTAAGAGCTCGTAGTCCTTAACACTGGTTATTGAAAATTAAAGAAAGTCTCAGTTATTTTTTGTGTGTGTGTTTGTTATGAACATTCATAAGTGAGAAAAATGAAACCTGAATGTATTTATATAGAGTGCCTTTAAGTACCTTAATCACTTGACACCTAGAAAATTTTTATTGGTTAGCCCTATTCATTTGGCTTGTATATTCGTTTGGAGTATTTAGAGCATGTTTGGAGAGCAAATAAGATGATATTTGCTTGGTTTATTCTTTTTTAAACATAATATATATTATATGGTAATCCAATATATTTCAACAGAGTATATTTAGAGGATCACTATCCTTAGTATACTATCTTATACTTTTAGTAGATATGATAGTTAGTTATTTCTTCTTTTTTAACAAGATATTTTTATTTAATTTTGTCAAATCAAATATTCTCCTGTGAGCGATGGAGATATTTTATACAACTAATATTTCAAATAATTTCTTCTTCCACTTTACTTCTGACGTGCGATACCTTGCGTACCAGCTCGACTATCAAATGCATCCAGTGTAGGTCAGTTGCCTCCCAATGATCTCTTATAATTATAAAACATCGTATCAACACTTGTTGTTCTGTTATTAAGCTTATATCTTTCCCCAAACATAAGCATATAAATAAAATACTCGAGACATTTAATTGATTTGGCATCTTTCTAGAGATATATAAAAGTGTCATTGTATTTAATTAATATTCAAATTAAAAAAAATATCCTTTAAATAATAATTCCTATGCTGAAAACTGCTGGACACGATGCACGCATATCGGATTCAAATTCGAATTCCTCGTGGCCGATGTGCCGACTAAAGAAAGGACTAGTAAACATTGCTGGATCTCGCCCTTGAGAGTGACAGCAACTATAAATTAATCGACAACTGTATTGTATATAAAACGACTTGCATGCACATGGCCTTGTAATTTTCGCTTCGGAGTAACTTCTTTCACTTCACCGGCGAAAAACAGCATGGCCATGCGAGCCGAATTATTTATTGTCCCGAAAATGAAATATCATATATTGTTTTTTCAGTCAAATGGAAGGAAAATTTTTAAGTGTCCTTACAATATTGTTGTGTTTTTATTCATATATATTTCGGTCAATGATAATGATATACAGGCAGACGCGCATAACAGATACTGAATACATGAAAAATAATACTCTGATAACTTGGCATTACCTGCTCAAGCCTAGTTATGTATAAATAACGATGAAGTAGCCACACCAACAAGACCGCATCCACAACTACAACTGATGATGATGGTTAACTATTTTAAGCAAAGTCATGGGTGTTGGCATAAGCTATGTTTTATTCTTATAGGATTACTGTTACAGCCTAAAAATTTCTAACCTTCCACATAAATCTTCAACGTTACGCAATATAACAAAAATGAAGAGCTTAAAAAGCTTTTTTTAAAAAAAAAAAAAACTATGTTTTTCAGATACTGTTTTTAGTCTTCACATAAACTCACAAAAGTCACACTAAGTTAGTAGCAAAAAAGTCAACTAGATGTACAATTGTAGATGGTAAGCAGAGCCATGCCTTGTTATTGTGGTCCATTAATTAGATTACAATTTTCAACAAACCCTCTTTGAGAGCGAAATGTAGTGCAGGCATGAAGCGCGAGGTCCCTCCAACTACTGGTACCGGGCTCATAAATAGCAGCCAACTATCTTCTACCACCTACATGATGATTCATGTGAAAGCCAACCCTGGCTCCCTCTCAGCTGCTTTATTAACGCTGTTTATTCCATGCATTATTTTTATATATAATCCGTTGTTTAACTCGTTTTCGCCCTCTCAATTCTAAATTCTGAGATGACGATCGGTTTATAGGTTGGAAGAGCGGAAGTGGATAAAGACAATAAAAAATTGGGTAGAGGAAGAATTAACTGAGGATATTTGTTTATTTGCTTTATCATAAAATCGTCCAAGGAAGATGAATCAATTATTATTATTATTATTACTTTACAATACTGTCCTTCATATATTAAAAATGATCTTAAATATATAACAATTACCCAATTTGCTATACCTTTAAATTAATGATTTTAATTAAATAATAACTATCTAAAAAATTTAGAAATTGCAAAATGAATTAAGAGGGGAGGACTCCGAATCCTTCAATGTTCGAGGTGAGAGGACTGAGGAATCCGGGTTCATCCTAACGGAGGAATTACATTTTTAATAGAATCCACTGTTCTTCACAATTTGGACCGACAAACAAAATAATCCTTCCTTTCTTATCTTACATCTAACTAAGTAAAGTCTAAACTTAAAACCATGTTATCTGTTTGGATAAAATTAATTGGATAATGCAAGTCAAATTTAAAACCTTTTTATGTTAAAACATGACCAAAAGATTCTTTAAATAGCATTTTATTACTTATTTCAAGAGGTGCATCATTATTTAAAGTTCCAAAAGATATCTCAATTAAAATTTTTTAAATAAAAAATTGATATATCTATTCAAATTTAGAGAATTATTTTTTTTTTCAATTTATATTTTATTATCTTTTATTAAAAAAAGAGAAAGAAGTGCTTTAATTATTATTGACTTTTCTTTTAAAAAATGATTATTTGATTAAAATAACATTAACTTATTTTTATTTGAAAAGTTTTTTTAGAGAATAATATATTTTTCACTTTTCTATTTGTCACATAGGTAAACAAATAAATATTTGAAGACTAAAATTTATAAAATTTTTTAGAGATACTCTTACAGAGTTTAGCTAATCTTAAGATTTAGATTTGTATATATATGCTTACATAAACTAAGATTGTGATATATATTGGCATACTTAAATTAAAAGGAAAGGATATTTGAATCCACCACAATATTCTCTACAGCCATTTTTTAATAAAAGTTCTTATGACAATAAAATTCCTAATTAAAATTCGTATAATAATCAAACATTAATTATGTCTGTTTTTCCACCATTTTTTCCTTTCCTCTCTCTTGTCTCCTCAATTGTCTCCCAGTCCTGTGTGGTTCCTGTAATTTGAAGCTTCTCTTGGAGTCAAGTCTCTTTTAGAATTTGCCTTCTCCTAGTCCACGAGTTATTATTATACATGTATGTAAGGGTAGCTCTAAAAATTTAATTCGTTGGGGGCAACATTCTAATAAAAAAAATGATAATTTATAAATTTGACCCAATATCAAATTTCTTCATAAATTTACCCGTTTTGACAAAATTATATGAAAATTTAATGTAAAATAAGGGAAATTTATTGTCAAGTGAGGTCAATTTGCTACACCACACTCCGTGTAAATCCGCCCAATTTATATGCTCTTGATTAAACTTTAATAATGGGTTTCCATTAAATATTTTTATTTCAAAAAATAAAAAGATCACAAAACAAATATAAAAAATTCACAAACTTATTTCTATCATGTATTATATTGATAGTAATTAAGATAAATACATGACTTAATATTTCTGTTTGAAGTTGTTGTGATAAAGGAAGAACTAAACAAAATGTGAAACGCTACCGCAGTTGCAAGAATGGAGGATTTGTTAATAAAACTAGTATGGAGACGAGATTGAATTGAAAGGGTAATTATCAGAAACCTCCCTCGAGGTTTGGCATATTTTTAATTTGATGGATTGTATCAAAGTATTCTCAACTAGCTTCCCTGACGTCTCTAGATGGTTTGTTGACTGTTTGTTACTTAGTAAAATGACCAAAATACCCCTAGACTGATAAAAAAAATAATTTGTTTACACATATTAAAGAATTGTTGGTAAATAGTTCTGATCTATTTGGCGCCAAATTAAAGTGATTACATTGAAAATATAAAATAAATAGCCTCAAATTAACCAAAATGACATACAGTAATAAAATAAAGAATTTTAATTATTTTTTATTGAAAAAATGATGAAATTTGCAGGTTGAGATTTGAAAGTTAATTGCAAAAATATATGACATTATTACTGTTGCCTTTAACAGTAATATTGCCAATTCCTGTGGCTATATAACTTCCCGTAACAAGCTCAATAGGCAACATACTCTTGGAAAACCAACACTATCAATATCACTTCATCTCCATATCAACCATATTTGATATCTTTCAATAATCAATTCAAAAACCCATTATTTCCCAAGCATTATTCAAAGCTGAAACACTCTAGACTCAAATAAACTAAGATTGTCTGTGAGTTGACAATTAAATTCACTACTAATCGGCATTCGTATAATTGGCAGTTGTGATTCAGTTGTTTCTGGTGTTGGCATCTTCGACTTCGCCATTATTATCTCCAAACCATAGCACACTTTTTATGTTAAAACATTATAAAAAAGTCAAAAGAAGATTAATTTTTGGTAGCTTTAGTTTGAACGAGCAAAGAATGTGCTCATTTTCGTTTACTTTTTTCTTTGTGTAATAATATATGTTGGTTAAACTCTTGCTTCCATTTTTATACAATGGATAATACAAAGTTTCTAACCAATTCCAGAACTCAATGTGATATTTTTATTTTTGTTTGAATTTTTTTATCATTAAAGAATTTTATTACCATCTTGCCCTCACCAAATCAATTTATATAACACTGTTTATAAAATATTTTAATATAATATATTAAATTGAGAATACGCTAAACCTCAAGAGAGGTTTCTGATAATTACCCAATGGATAAAATAAGACTTAATAGAAAATAGAGAGAGAAAAGACTTAAACTATAATCAATTCATCAAAGTAGCTCACACAC
This sequence comes from Aegle marmelos, assembly GCA_030449875.1. NCBI lineage: Eukaryota > Viridiplantae > Streptophyta > Magnoliopsida > Sapindales > Rutaceae > Aegle > Aegle marmelos. Next base: position 4,811,303 of record JASUUL010000115.1, read on the forward strand.
CATTTTTCTTTTTATTATTGTAGTAGTAAAATGGACACTTTAGACATAAATTTATAAAGCAATTTGTACACTAGATAGGCAGATGATATACATCTTGTTGAGATTTGAATTCAATGTTAAATTGAGCTCTATGCTCAACTTTTAATTGTATTGTGATTGGTAGTTATTGGATAAAAAAAAATTGTAATGTAAACTTTTTTCTATACGCTAATATGATTACATGAGAAAAGATTATAAAAAGCAGAACACTAGACTCCCTCTTGGATTGAGCATGGATTTGATATCTTATTAATTATGAGTTTAATGTGATAGATTACTGATTGCTAAGAGGCATTTATGCCTAAGATATTTAATTTTTTTCCTAGTAAATAAAAAAAGGTAAATTAGATAATTTTTTTATAAATTATCCATAATTTTAGGTAATTTTTGTAATTCTCCCGAAATTATTTGCAATGATCCTGCTGTATGCAGGACTCAAGTCAGCTGAGTACACTAGTAATAGACCACGCAAGCGAGAGCCTTAATCTTTATCGATCGAATCCAAGACAATGAACATCTCTGTAAGTGGCACGTGCGAAGTCCATAAAACAGTCAACAGCGACAAAACAGCCGTGAGAAAAAACGGTGAATATTTATTGGATTAGCATCTCTCATTATTATTATTATTAAAAAAAAAAAAGGCACCTCTCATCAATTATGACACACCGCCCATCTTTATCAAATTCTGACAATATATAAAACTTACAATGTAATACATGCGGTAAGTATTTACATTTATATATAAATACATCACACTTATTGATCACACAACCTCCTCCTATCTTCAAGACTTGAAATTTCACCAACTTTTATCTTGCTCTCTATCTAAATTTATAGAAACCAAGAACAACACAAAATTTAAAAGGAAAACAGAACAAATGGAAGGCATTTCAACGACGGTGTACAAGGGCTTGAGAGGCTACTGGAGGAGGAAAGGCTACAAGAAGCTAAACAGGGAGGGCCGGGGACGGCGGGCGAGCCGGTCGGAGCTGGGTTCGACTTCAACCCGGAGGAGACGGTTCAGCTGGCGGATCAAGATCAAACCAAAGCTTAAAATCTCGAGACTGCCTTCCCCTAAGAAGTTCTTTATCTGGCTACGTGACGCGTACGTGAAAATGATGATGGGATTCGCAAACTCTCGAGTTTGTGCGTCTGCTGGTTACGGCGGAGGAGCCATAGGCAGTAATGGGGCTTACGGCTTTGGAAAGGGCCCACTTAAGGAGTATGATGAGAAGGTGATCGTTCAGATCTATAACTCTTTAGTGATGGCGCAGGGTCAGTTGGTGCCCCGAGATGCAGCAAGGCTGGGCTCTCAGCTTGTTTGTTGAAGCTAACAAGGAGGAGACTTTTATTTTAGGAGCATGGCCCATGTGCTAATGCCTAACGGCGTACAATTTCAGGTGCGTCTAGCTATTTCCATCTCAGAAATTGCTGCTCACCAGGCTTATTGTAAGAGCCAGGTACCTTCAATTTGGATTACAATTACATGCTGTTAGATTCATCAAGGAGATCAGAGAAAGAAGACAACAAATTTTCATTTACCCTGCTATTTTTGGCTTTTGTTAATGTCGTTCTGATAAATTTAATAAATAAAATTGTTAAAAGTTTTTCTTTGCAACCGGAGTAGCTACAGGCATTAAAACCTTTTCTCTCTCGCAGGCCACCCTATTGACCTGGTCATTGGTCGTGTAGTGAAAGTAAAAACATCGTAGAATATTAACAAGGATTCAATGTTTTTTAATTATGTATTAAATTTGTAAGTATAAGATAAATTTCATAAAATCGATTCATTTCGGTGAAGGAGAAGAATGATGGTTATCTATGTAGGAGTGAGCTTGGGAATTTATATGCGTATGATCAAAATTGTTAATTGTGCATGCATCCTAATATTTCAACGCAAAACTGACAAATGTGAGATTGAAACGCCTTTTTTTAGTCACTGGACCGAAATTGATCCAAAGGTTAATATTGAGGCTTAAGTGTTACTTTTTAATTGTAAAAATTAATTAATCAATGCAGATCCCACAATATTAAATTTCCTCTCTCTTTGTCTCCTTACAACTCTTTTCTATGTCAAAGGCTTTCCAACTCCATAAATCTGCCTTCACGGATTTTGAGGGGTGATATAATTATAAATTTTTGTATAAATTTATTTTATATAAATTAAAAAAATATTTATAAATAAAAATATAAAATAATTAAAATAAATTATGTAAATTAAAAAATATATAATTTAATTAATTAAATTATGTCATATTAATTTATAAAAAAATTATATAAAAATTTATAATTATATTATTATTCTTAAATTTATTATACAGTATGAAATAATCATATTAATTTTTTTCAAAAACAAAATCTATTTGAATTAAAATTTTAAAAAAATTATATTATTAGTTTTACTTCTTAAATGCTTTTGATATATCAGTGTAATATATATAAAATGCATTTGCCATCTTCATCTTTCTGTGTGATGTCTCATGTCTATTTATTTTAAAATAAAAATTCACTATACAATAAATTCACATATTTTAAAAGGTGGGATTATCCGCACTTATTATATACTTATATCAGAAGTACAGCTGGCGGCTGGTGTGGCACAGCTTTAGCTTATATCTTCCAAAGATTGTGAGCAAGGAATCTTTCCCTCTTTTCGGATGCATGTTGAAACATATCATGTGCGACTTGCGTGTATGTTGAAACTTTTTGCCTTTGATCTAGCTTACATAGTTACGTATTAAATTGTTTCTTTTCTCCGTATTTTAAGGATACGAATAATCTTCTTTTATTATAATGTTATAAAAATGCCTTTGTTGGGAAAGAAGGACCGCAAGACATTATTTGTTAAGAGTTTTATTAACTTACAGTTATTCTAACTTATAATCTTATAAAAATTAGATGAATAATATTAACAAAATGGTAAGACCTATGTAATATTTGGGAGGCCGCAAGTTACATTAACTGTAACTTAGCAGTTCCCATATGTTAAACGTGCTTGTCATTTCGTTCGAAAAAAAGAAAAAAGCATCAAGAGTCTTTTGAATTTGGGACGACTTCATATAATTCTTTCTCGTCCTTTTCCACTAACAAGGTAAAGCTGATGGGATCATGAACTTGATTATGATTTTTGACAATGATTCGTGGATGTAAATGCTTTTTATATCATTATAATTTGGGTTTTTTTAGTAAATAATTTCCATTAATTAAAAAAAGCTTAGAAATAACAAACTAATGACTGTAGAAATTCCTTCGGTAGAAAATAATTTGGGGTAATAGCCTTTTATATTCTTATAGTTGGGTTAATATTCTATTATGCCCATATACTTGACTACAATAAAAGAAAATTGACAATCTTTGTTTAAGGGTCCATTTAAGATATCTTTTTTTTAAAAAAAAAAGTTTAAAAGTGATTTTAAAAAATTAAAATCTTATTCTAGTGTTGATTTTTTTTGAAATTATTTTTAACAAAATCACTCCATCTTATAATCGATTTAAAATTAATTTTATACTTAATATAATTTTATGTGTATCCTACACTTATTCAATTAAAGAAATAAAATCATTAAATTTTGAGTTATTTTTGCATCATGATTAGTTCTGAGCAGATACTCGTGCCTTGCGGAGTGCTAAAGCTAAACTGCCTAACCAAAATAAAATGCCTCCTAAGTATCAGGTGTTCTGGGGTACTCAACTACTCATAGGCTTTCAAGCTTTGAGGGTATAAAAGTTCGAAGTGCACAACCCGAATCCAAATTCACCAAATTTGGGCTTACTGGGCTCATGGAATAGCTGTACAAACCGAAGCCGAAGGCCCGAATTCATGCCAGCAAGTAATGAAAATGAGGATATGTGATTACTGATTCGTTCTCGACTTCTCCAAACGACTCCTATTGAATGGACCAAATTTTCAATTGGGCTCTCCACCGGCTTTCACATGGAACCGACCTCAAGCGGACCAAAAATGAAAAATTAAATTAGGAAGAATATGCAATGTGCGAGACCGAACAGCATCTCTAAGTGTAGACAATACTATAAGAATAAAATTAAAACAAATTTACATTAAAAAAACATAAAATACGACAAGTATTATGAAAATACTTAATTATGAACGTGATTGATCCGAAAATTATGACAAACGACTTTTGTTTTTGTTTTTTTTTTTGGTTTTAATCAACAATTCCACTGTTCTCATATAATATTTCGATTGATTTCATGTGAAGTGATCTATCATAATATCATTCACGACTTGATGATGCAATTTATTAAATTTATCTTTCATATAACACACGAATGTTACATTACTTAAAATAAAATATAGTAAAAAGATGGAGAAAAATATAATGTTATTTTTTTTAATGAGATTCATATTATGCATTTTAAAAGAAAATATCATGCGAATGTTTATTAATTCACTTTTATAAAATTGTGGTTGATATAAGGTATGAATTTAATGTTAAAAATATGATCTAGTTCCTTTATCTTCTATCATTGATAATATTTGGACTTTGTTTCGTATAGATTTTCAAATAGAGTTTATTTAGGTACAACTTTTATAAATAAAGTATTTATAAAAAAGAAATAGTTATTTGATTATTAACAAGAGCTTTGATTAAATTAATTTAATATGAAAGATTTTTAAAGTTTTGTTATGAAAAGAATGAGATAAGATTTTCAATTAAGAGAATGATACTTTAGATATTTTAATATTTTTAAAAAAATTTCAACCACCCCAAAAAACTTAAGTATTTGTTTGGTGTGGGTTATTCAATAGTTATAAGTGCTTATTCAATTCTAAAAAATCTTATTAAAATTTTTATTATGTTTTAGCTTAGTTATTTTTTAGTAGAGTTTTTTAAGATTAAATAAGTTCTTTTTTCTCTATGAGTAAAAGTTTAAATTTTAAGTTTTAGAAAGTACATGTTAATTTTTTAAAATATCTAAAATATTATCTATTTATTTAACAATCTTATTTTATACTTTTCATAAAATAACTTTAAAAAACGTACATAATAAATTAATATTATAATTTTTAATAAAAGTTTTTATTGATAACTAATAATTAAAATTTTTTGGGTTAAGACTCTATTAGAGATGACAAAATACAAGTTTGGGCTAGGCTTTTTCAAACCCAAGCCCAAGCCATTAGAGTGGAGTGTAAGGGGTAGGCCTGAATTAGACTAAAGCTTTCATTCTTTTTTTGTTAATTTTTTAAATTATTGTAAACTTAAAATGAATTAATAATAATCAAATTGTTATAATCAACAATGAATTAAAAAATTAATAATTCAAATAAAATAACAAATAAATAAATAAAACAAATAAAAGTTTTAAGCTTTAAATTTTTAGTGCTTTAATTCAAGCACCTTCTTAATTAATTAACACTCAAAAGAGAGTTTAATATGTAATTTTAATTTTTTTATTCATTATTATTATGTAAGTCAAAGATTTAAGTTTTTTTAAAATATTTTTAATATTTTAATTTATAAATTTAGTGTTTAAGAAAAATAGAGAGTTTAGGCCTGGCATGAATTTTTTTCCCTAAGTTCCTGTTTGTGAGGCCTAGGTCAAAGTCTGTGGGATTAGACTGACATTTTTGTCATCCCTAACTGTACTTCTAAAAGCTCTGTTAATGAATGCTCTACTTAAAAAATTATAGAAACGGAGCTTAAAAATGAGCTTTTGCTAGCAAATCTAAAATAATTTATTTAAATTTTAAAATTTTACTAAAAAAATAGTTAAATAACAATAAAAATTTTAATAAAAACTTATGAGATTGAGTAAGCACTTGCTATCATTATATAATCCATATAAACTAGCTCTTGATTGCATCGCATATATACACCGAGGGGTTGGATTATGCTATATGTAATATATAATATACACTAAGCTCATAAGTTGTCATTAATGACAACCTAATTATTTCACGTAATGTAATTTTTTTGGTTTTAGATGACAACTCAAGGGTTGCTTTTGTGATTGTCTGGATACTTTCTCGTCTCCAAGTACTTGAATTGACACTTTAGGATCGCTTTCAGAGCTTTTTACTTGCTCTATTGTGATATGCTGTTGGTATTTTTATTCAATCTGATGCTTAGCATTTCATGGCACAATTGCACTTTGCGTTTACGACAAGTCATTGTTATGGTAAACTTATTACATTTAAGTCAATCGAGACTTGCGAGTCATCAGGATATAATGTTGTATATTGGATCCTTGAAGAATTATTCATTTCTACATGATAGAACTGACTTTTGTTAATTTAAGTCTATCTTTTTTTTTTTTTAACAATTACTAAAATATCCCAAAAAAATACATAAAAAGTAATATTCGTATATATAATTTTTCTACAAAATATTATTAACACATTAGTGGGATAGGAATGCAGTATAACCTCTATAAATTAATACTCGATAAATTAATAATCTCTGTAATATAATAATTTTTTGTGCTTTCGACTTAGATTCTGAAGCTAAATTAATAATTTTGATAAATTAATAAAATAATAATTTTTTTGAAAACTCCTATATAACTCTGTAGTCTCATTTATATTATAAATTAATAAATTTTAGAAATTATAAATACTATGAAATTATAAATGTAACTGACTATGTCAATTTATTATAATATGAGTCTATTGTAACTTATTTTTTCTTAAAATTTAAATTTAGTTGGATCTCATCTCTCATTTTTCTGATCGCATCTAAAAGTTCTGAGGGTGAATTCTCGTATTGTAATAAAAAATTATGAAGTATTGTTGATGACTTCAATGTTTCAGTATGCGAATACTCTTTAATTAAGTAAATGCATTTAGATAAATTTTTGTAAATACATTAATACTCTTTAATTAAGTGGATAAGTAGTCAAATTCGATTGATACAATTTAATGAATTTAGATTTATTTTAGTTTATTGAATACAGTTAGATAAATTTATGTAAATACATGAATTCAGTTAATCAAGTAGATAGGTGCATTAGATAAATTAGTTCAAATTCAACTAATACAATTTAATAACTAACATTTAGTTTAATTCACTGAATACATTTAGATAAATTTATGTAAATACATGAATTTAGTTAATTAAGTAGATATGTATATTAGATTAGTTTAAATTCAATTTCTATAATTTAATAATTAGCATTTAGTTTAGTTCATTGAATACATTTAGTAAAATTCATGAATTTATTTAATTAACTATACATGATTTATTTGATGAATTTATTTAAATTTTACTAATTATATTTATAAAATATAATTAATTTTTAGTCAATTAAATATTAAATTTTTATATTGTAAACACACTCTATAAATTAATAATTTATTAATTTATTAATTAATTAATATCTCTCTAAATTAATAAGTTTTTATGATCCTGACATTATTAATTTATAGAAGTTGTATTATTGACTCATTTTTGAAAGTATATCCAACAGAGATGACTACCTTATAGCATATGTAATGTGCAATCTTCTCATATGAATAGTATTTCGTGTGGGTCTAAGAGAGATCCACACTCAAATTTGTGAGAGATAACTGCGGCTTACAGTATCGGTAAGGTAGCAAACTCCATATCTAATTTATTTTAAAAACAAATATTTAGAATGCACTGTAAAGAGCATAATCTAAGAAGTGTTAAGAAATTTGTTGTGATAATTCTTTAATGGGTAATATAAAAAATTTACAACGTATTATTATTATTATTATTATGAAAAAAGCTAATTCTGATCCTGTCAAATGTGATACAAGAATTTTAAAATACATAATAACATAAGTCATTCGTTTTTGAGTCAATGATTGTTTGTGATCAACCTCATTCGTGTTAATAATCTAAGCGGTGGAAGACCGAGTCAAGAGTTGTATGTGCGAAGAAAGAGGTGCCTGACGACTGACCGTCCAACGGCTATAAAAGTAGAAAATTTGTATCCGTTCATTGGTTATGGAAATTAGCCATTAGGATGCTGAGAAGTCAATCTAAAATCTGAATGGCTGCTACGCGCCAACGGCTAGCCCGATTTAACGTCTCCGAGACGACGCCGCCACTTGATATTGATTTAATTTTAGTTTATATCAGTTGACCATCTTTACCAAGTCTCTCAATAATCACCTCGTATTGAACATAATAAACTCGGAAAGGATAAAGGGCGACAGTAATGTAAACCAAAAATCGAGCATGATCGCTGAGCCAGATTAATTGGCGTGAATGAGCCGCGTTGCAGCTTAGCACTTTCGGCACATTCAACCGTCCATGTTGTTTAAGTTGCACAGCTGTAACACATATTTATAGACAGGTACATAGAAGAGAGAAGCTTAGAGCATGATATGTTTCGTTGGCTGATGTAATAATGTGACACACTTGAAGGGCAGTATCTGACTTTTTGTACACAATAATGTGTCTGAAGACTGAAGTGCAGGCTTCTCAGGACGCAATACTAGTAAATTAAATATGAGCCTGAGGCTAACAAGGAGCGCGAAGAAGTTGTGATTTGAATGTGTCAGACACAATTGGACGTCGACGTAACTCCTAACTACAATGTCAATACCTAATATCTTTGCGTAATATTGTTGATTCATTCTCCTAAGTTCTAACATAATTTTCTCTCCAAAATCAAAGTTAGTTGGGTTATTTTTTTTAAATATGATTTTGGTTTTTAATTTAAAAATAAAATAAAATAAAATAAACAATCAACCCAATCTAACTAACCAAGAGCACTCCCTCTTACGTCTTTTAGAATTTCTTAAAATCAATTGAAATTACTAAAATAGATAGAGCCATGTTAATTTGTTTCTTATTTTAAATAGAAATTCAATTACTCACTTAAATGAAACTTTCTTTTTAATTTTTTTTACACCCATCCTATTCCATAAATTAGATTTATATTTTAAATTTTAAGTTGAACATTTTTTTTTTTAAAAACTTGATTTAACCACACACAATAATGCTACAACTAGCTCTGGCTTGCCCTAAAATAGCATTATTTTTTCAATTGGTTATTTGGTTAATTTCAGATTTCGTAAAGCTATCAACCTCTCTAAATAATAATAGAAATGACCAATTACTTGCTTTTGTGCCATATCATGCCCATTACTTGTTTTGCGCTATGCTGTACTCACTCTGTTTTGTTACATGCCTAATTTTTTTTTTTCTTAGGTTTGGTTTGGCATAAGTGACGTGTTGTGGGCCATGCTTAAGAAAAATGCACAGCAAGCTTTTTTTTTTTTTTTTCAATTTTTAAGAGGACATTCCAAACCATTGGCATACTTTCTTCAAATATATGTTTTTTTTTTTGTATGGATCCACATGTCATTAATTTAGTAAATTCATTAGAATAAAAAATTTAAAACTCACTCTATATTTAATGATAATAAATTAATAATAGTAGAGGAATATAATACCACCTATTAAGTCAGATTTTACGATATTATAATTTTTTTAATACTTAATAACAATAATTATAATAATAATTTTTTCTTAAAGATTAACTTAATTGTTAACTTAAACTTATATAGGGTCATAGATCATAACTCATAATAATATTTAATACATATATTTTATAAAATCATCATATTTATAATTTTATTTATTAAAATCATATATCATTTATTCGTTTACTAGATTGTAAACACAAAAAAATTAGGATTTTTTTAAATTAAGAATTAAATGAATTTTAAAAACTTACACTAATAAAATATATTAAAAAAAAATTAATTTTAAGTTATTTGTAAGATTTAAAAAAATTGAAGTTTACTTGGATTAAAAATAAATATAAAAAGTAAAATATATTTACTTTTAGTCTTTTTATGTGTGCTTTTAAAACATATATGCCTTAATGGCTTATTTGGTTGGAATATAAAATGGTGAATTGGATAATTTTAGGATAAAATTATCCTCATGCATTGTTTGGCAAGCAAAAGTAGTTGTAGGATAAAATTAGTAAGGCCCATCATTTAATCCAAAGCATTGTCAAAATTTTATAACAAGGAGGGAGGGCATGGGATAATAATATATAAGTTAAATTTATCCAATCACTATTCATAGAATAATAAATAATTTTTTTATTTATGGATTGATATTCTTATTATAATTGTTGATGATATTCTTATTATGTTTATAATGATATTATTTAGTAAAAGATAAGTTTGCAAATTGTGACATGTTAAATTAAAAAAAAATAAGGGGAGATTTTACCTTTTTTAAATAAATCTACCAATAATTATTAATTTTAAGTTGGATTAAATTTTATGTCATTTTAAAATCAACATAAGATGATATTGATAAATTAATATATAAATTATATTATTAATTATTAACTAATCTCATAACATATCAAACGCAATATAATATTATATATAATTTAATATTATTGAATCTAATTTTATCAAATTCAATTCAATACGCCATCCCAAACTGAGTCCTAAATTCTTAATCCAGCTCGTGCTGCGCCCGTGCCACATGGCACTTTAGCCCTCCGCCATTAGAGAATCCCGAATATGCTCGGTCCATTGATTCGAAGCCCACAATTTTCACTCTTATTGTAATGGCAGTCAAAGCCTCAAATTTATTCTATCCCTTTCATTGGTTTTAGGAAAAAGATCCCATCGCCATCAAAGCCTCCCTCGTTCTTCATTCTTCCTTCATTTTTTTTTATGTCTTCTTCGTGAACCGATCTTCTTCTTCTTCTTCTTTTTCTCTCACTGTTGCAGGTTGCTGTTGGCGGACGGACGAGTTGTGTTTATTTGCTTTTAGAATTGGCTAATTTAATTGATATAAAATTATTTCGATTGTGCCGTGCACATAAATTGAAGTTTAGCCTGCAATGCTTTCATATCAACATTTGATGCTATTGTTATGGATACCAAACTGAAGTCCGATGACACTGGGCATGTTATGGGGTTAAGTTTTTTTGAATTGATTTTTTATTTGTATTTTAATTTTCATCGTTATATCATCTTTCCATTTTTATACAATTATAATTATTTCAAATTTTTCGCGGAAGTACCAAAGTTTTTTTATTTTTTTAAAATTGATGTTACAAAAAAATTTATTATAATTTCTGGACATTCCAATGACATTAAGACAGAATAACTAATTGATTAATGATTTATATTCTAACAAAATAAATAAATAGTAAAACATGCATATATAGCATATTCATATTCATATTTATTGATAAAATTATTTTTGTCATCTAATTGAAAATATCTCAAACTTCAGAGGGAAATAAAAATAAACTTCCTTAACATCACAAGACTGATGGATATCATATTCTGTTAAGAGTCAAAGATATTTTCATATTTCATTAAGTTAATATTTAGTCAGTTATTAAGAGCAGCAAAATTTGAGAGATAAATTAATGTTTTCGGATGACATTTTAAAAATAGTTACTTTTAACTGCTGGGGCTAGTTTAAATGGTATTCGTTTTAACATATGATGAACATTTTAGAGCTTAAATCTAGGATATTTTGGAAAATAAAAATTCAAAAGGGTGCCGAATGCCCACTTCAACACGCAAATGTCAAATCCATCAGGGGTAAACGGGCTTAACCAACCCAAAATGTTAGCACGGGCTTACGGATCGGGCAGTGCCCGAGTCAATCATTTAAAAACTGGATCGACACAACACCCCCACAGTCCACAAATTTTTACAGTGGAGGACAGGCTGGAGAGTTAATACAAGAGCGAGGTGTACGGACTGTTAATTGTGCGGTCACCGAGGAACACGCTTCACAAAGTATAATCATGTATTTGCACACCTGCAGTGTCTGAGACATCACTGATTAATTATTTTTAAATCAACGTGGCATAAACCCATTGGCATGGCTGAACAGCTGTCTACGCACTTAATTTGTACCAAAAGGAGGGCCTGACTCCTGAGCGCGTCTGATGTTTTCTGATGGGCTTCTCTGGATTCTCCATCTTTATGAAGACCTTTCCTTTTTTACGGTGTAAATTTAGCTTGTATGATTAAATGTGCGCTATATGACAAAGAATTGTCAGTATGGAGCCCACAGATTCTGCGGGACCCGGTCTATCAGGACGGACTTGTCAATTGGGGCTCACGTCTTCATTTGAAAAATAATTCACACGTAAATTTAATTTCTATGAAAGATTATTTGCATCTGACAAGAGTCGATTCTGCAATCCAATAAATAAATAACAAGAGTCGATCACTTTCCCTGTGGCTTGCACATTATAGTAAATGTTCTTAAAGAAAAAATCACCAATAAAGTTCGGATAACATGAAGTGCTGCACCAATAATTCTTTTCTTAGAGGCAAGTTTAACCGCGCCACATGAACTCTTAACACCACTGGCGTTTCATTAGTGATTCCATTTTAACACGTTGTTTGTTTGACAAACTTTAATACTGAAATTGACATCATAATCAGGCACAACGATTTTCTTAAATTGAAAGGGAAAGTAAAAATAAAAAATAATTTGTCCATGGATGAATAACATACGTAGCTAGAAAATAAAATAAAATTTATTGATACTAAAATTTAAATCAACGATAAGAGTTAAGAAAGAATTATTTTATTTTTATTTGAGGAACTAATTATGAGAGAGCTTGTTGTCTTTAAAATTACCATTATTGAAAGCGAAGAACTCGATAATAGAAATTTTATAAAATAATAACCTATAAAAAGTCACCAAGATGTTGCAAGCATAGACCTTGGGATGCTTGATTTAGAGATTCAGAGTAGTATGGTAAGAAATAAATAATTTGAGAGAGAAAATAGAGTAACACAAACAACTTGAAAAATATTATACCCCCCCTCTTCCTATATTCATATATGTCTATTTCTCTTGTCTTGTATTGTTTATCACTACCTTTGAGTTATATCATTTTTGTATAAGAGAGAGTAAGTTAAGGAAAACTTATCTCTTATCTCTTTTCTTTATACTTGTATTGTTTTATCTTATTTAGGCTTGGGGGCTTATTGGTTTATGTCAATGAGTTACGTTAGATAAAAATACGTGTACAACAAAATCTAATAGTTAAGAGTTGAAATCTCTAACATTATTGTAAAATAATACAATAGTTCAATTTAAATCAAAACACTAATTCATATGAAAAAAATTGATATAATCAAAATAACATTTCACATCACATAGAAAGAAATACGACATATGAATTTATGGACATTCAAGTGTGTGTGTGTGTGTGTGTGTGGGTGTGTTACACTTTATTGCTTGGTTTCTTGCCGGGCCATTGAAGTTCATAGCTTATTACTTCAAAGTTATCATTGGATTCCAAGGAGCTAACGATTGATTTTAATTTCCGTCAGTAAAATTTCCGTCGGTAAGTTAAAGGGATAATCAGTTCATTATAATTTGGGCATCTTGATATCATTATATGGGGTTCACACGTTCAAAATATACTCATTTGATAGGAATGAAAATTTTCTTTGCGAGCCATATGTGCAAATGCGGATATGGTAGGAATAAACTTAATTAGTTTTCCTGATTATGGTCTAGGTTGTAGTTCATTCTAAAACAATTATAGAAAAAGGTCAAAGTTGATAATTGCATTTAAATTCTATAATTAAAATTGTCAAATCTGCCAAGAATTTCTTCCTATACAAAGAGGAAAAATAATGTCTAATTTATTACGTTATAATATCTATTATGAAGTGATCATCTTTCATTATATTAACCAGCAATCATCTATAATCAAGTCAAAATTAGAATTGAGAAAAAAAAAAACAAAAACAAAAGGAAAAGAGAGGGCAGCAGAAAACATTGAATGTTATATATTTGTTTTGGGTATATCATCTTTTGCCTAAAAAGCAAAACCAGTTCACAAGAAGTCGACTGTCTACGCATGATGACTTCTTTTAGGTGACGCATAATTACGAACTGGCCTAACCCAAAACCCCTGATGCTAAGCTACTGTGATGGTGATCCATTGCCCACTTTTTGTAAAATTAAAGCGTGCCAATGCCGAACCAACAATCCGAGGACGAGTGGGCTCAGCCTCAGCTAAATCTTTGATCCAGTTAATAAACGGTAAACAAAAGGGGTTAATTTCAGAGATAATTATTTCTCATCAAATGATGATATTTAAAATATTATAAATATTAATTTTACCCTAATTTTTATTAAAAAGATAAAAAAAATTACATCAATTTATCCTTTTTTTTAATTTTAAGTTAAAATTTTTAAAATTTATCATTTCATAAAGAGAATAACCCCCGAAATTTACCCAAACAAATGGTTAAAATGAGGCGTTCAAGGATCCAGGCACCGTGTGTACAACATGTACGCTCCGGAGCGGGGACGCAATCGTCATTGTGATAAAAGACAAGGACAGCTGGCTGTTTCTATTCTCCAAAGCTCTTGTCAATTCGTGTTATAACATAATATGTGTATATTTTTAGTATTGTATTATTACTATCTACTATAAATTATAACGATACTAAGAAGAGGAAAGTCTTTTATATGTTTATTTTCCTAATTAAACTTATAAATAAAATTATCCCGCTACTGAATTTATCCATAAAAATTTTAATTTCATGTTTGGCCGAGGATTTCTATGGTGGAGAACGCAAAGCTAGGGTAAAAAAAAAAAAAAAAAGAGAGAGAGAAAAGAAAGGGGGTCACTCTCTCTCTCTCTCTCAAGTTTCCACTTGTGTCGTATTATTTGTTCCGCTACCATCCCCTCCCCACGCGAACAAATTTAATACTGAGAGAGATAAGAGAGTGTAAGCAGGGGAGAGAGACTGGGACGCCTATACGGCGGTGTACGGGGTAGCACCGGGCCCTGATTTTGCGGCCTGGCTTGGTTACATGGATTCTTCTTCTTTCTCTCTCCTCCAAAGTCGCTTTGTTCCCACGGCAGTTATCCTTTGATTCCCAGTAAAAGATCGATTCTTGAGAACACTTTTCCTTTTATAGATTAGTTAATTTTTATTATTCTGGTTTAAACTCTGGCGGACCTAAAGGGAACCGAAGCGTTTCTAAGATTTTCCTCGATTATAGCAGATCGAATCGATTTCAAATCAAAGAAAAAGAAGGGGAGAGGGATTTACCACGTGAAGATGATGTGGATTATGAGATTGTCTGGATTTTTCTCAGCCGCTATGGTCATGATCGTTCTCTCTCCTTCTCTCCAATCCTTTCCTCCCGCCGAAGCCATTAGATCCTCACAGCTCGACAGCTACCTCCGTTTACCCTCACAGGTGTCGCCTATTGATTCTAGCACGCGGTTTTCTTTTCGAAAAGCCTCCGTATTCCGCAATGCAGATGAATGTGGCTCCACTTCCTACAATATCAACGACGGGGGGGCCAGCGTTTGTGATCCCTCTCTGGTTCACGTCGCGATTACTCTCGACGTTGACTACCTCCGTGGCTCAATCGCAGCCGTGCATTCCATTCTGCAGCACTCCATGTGTCCTGAGAATATTTTCTTCCATTTTCTGGTCTCCGACACCAATTTGGAAACCCTAGTGAGATCCACTTTTCCACAGTTGAAGTTCAAGGTCTATTATTTCGATCCAGAGATTGTACGGAACTTGATCTCGACTTCCGTTAGACAAGCGCTTGAACAGCCGTTAAATTACGCCAGAAATTATTTAGCTGATCTGCTGGAGCCATGTGTTCGAAGGGTCATTTATTTGGACTCCGATTTAGTGGTTGTTGACGATATTGCCAAACTCTGGACTACAAGCTTGGGTTCTAGAACAATCGGTGCGCCTGAATACTGCCACGCAAACTTCGCCAAATATTTCACGGCCACGTTTTGGAGTGATAAGCGATTTTCTGCCACTTTTAGCGGAAGGAAGCCGTGTTACTTCAATACTGGAGTTATGGTCATAGATCTGGTGAAATGGAGGCGGGTCGGGTACAGCAAGCGGATTGAGAGATGGATGGAGATCCAGAAGAGCGACCGGATCTATGAGCTCGGTTCACTGCCTCCGTTCCTGTTGGTCTTTGCTGGACATGTGGCACCCATTGAACACAGGTGGAACCAGCACGGGTTGGGCGGGGATAACGTACGTGGCAGCTGCCGTAATCTACACCCTGGTCCTGTTAGCTTATTACATTGGTCCGGTAGCGGGAAGCCCTGGCTCAGGCTCGACTCCAGGCGACCTTGCCCGCTGGACGCATTGTGGGCGCCCTATGATTTGTACGGACACTCACATTGAATCATCTTCTCGCCGTGGTATACACGCCGGTAAATCCATTCGAGGACCTATTTTTTCTTTCTTTTCTTTCTTCTTCTTCTTATTTTCTTTAAATATTTTTTTTCTTTCATTAATTTGTGTCTACGACATTTTCTTTTTCACTGTGAGTACTCGCATTTAATTATTTTTAACTTCTGTTATAAAAATCATTTCTTGTATTCCATTATCACTGTCCATGAAAATAAAACGAAAAAAATAGTGATTTGTTATTTTGTGTTTTACATTGTGGTAGTGTTGTCACATGATTAATACTGTAGTCATGGCTGCAATTAGGGCAAGGAAAGCTACCTTGCGTTCTACTGGCTGCCTAGAGCACAAGTAAAAGCAAAAGCCATCCTTCCCAATGGCGGACACAGTACACGTGGGCATTGTGGCATTAAAATGGAGGATTTGAAATGACCAATTTGCCCTTTGAGTTTTAATCGATTATTAATATTTAATAGCAACTAGTAACTAGGCTGGTGTCGGTCGGTCCTGGGCCTTGCCGTTCGTATCTTGGGGGTTTCATCTCATAGCGTTTGTAGGTGCTGTCTTTACAGATTAATTTTTTTTGTTTTCCCTAAAATGCCCCTGACTGTCTTTGTCCGAAGAAGTTGATGACATTTCATTTATCTGGTAGGGCACTTGGGCAAAATGTGGTACAAAGCATCTTGGTAGGGCACTTGAAAATATCAGTTTTTCTGCTTTTTAGCGTTTTGCACTTCATTTACCAGTGACGTGGAGGAACCATTGATGCATAAGATGATAACTGGGGGAAATGCATATAACAACAAAATAAGAAGTGCTTTTAAAATCATCTAGGTGGGATAGTAAATGAGTCAAAGGTGGAGGAGGGATGTGAGTTGAAGTGGCTTGTTGGTTGTCCATTTTCAATCTTTGGCCAAAATGAACCGACTAGGAGTAGGTTGGCCTCTAAAATTTGGGCGCGGGTTGCCGTCTGGAGGGTAAATAGGGCAGCATAAGAAGAATCCAAAGAGGTGATGATAGTAGCCAAGTCCAATGGCTCCTTTTTGATAAGTTTAATTTGGTGGTGCCAACTGCTGAAGACTTGTGAGCTACCACCCACCGTGTCTCTTGCGCACTTAGGTGGCATTGGCAATTCCCGTTATTATCTTTTGTTGTGTGTCCTTTTTCTCTCAAAATTTTCATTGTTTATTTGATACAAAACAACATTAGATATCTTAATTTATTCATGAAACATAGTAAAGTAATCGAGATGTGTTAGTAAAAGTTAAGAAACCGAGCAATCTCATTAAATGGTGTCCTGAACGGGGGACCCATCTCTTTTTGTAGCGCGAGATGTGTCCAAAGTAGGAATGGGGACGGATTCCATTCGCCCTGGCATCACACGTGGCCAGTTGCTTTTAGTCTGGAAGAATCAGCGGGCTACATGTGGTCAGTCTGCCTTACGCGATGAGATTGTTTTTCTTGATCCCATATTTTAAGATTATCCAGAGTTTTAATTATGCGATGGCTATACTTAATAAAGATTTTCTAGGTTATTGTTATTTTTTTAACCCTGTTAGCAGTTGGCTGCTCATTCAGAGTTTTAGATGGGTGCATTTCCTTTATTTATTTATTTATTGATGTCATAAATTAGTTTGAATGGGGAGTATAGGACACAGCAGCGGACACTGGCCCTGCCTAATTTAGGGTGTGAAGTCTTAAAAAAGATAAATCTGACCTTGGCAGCTTTTGTGGTCCCCAGTTATTCTTTCTAATCATTTGCTAATGTAATTTTTTTTTAATCATTTGGTATGAATAGATGGTTCTAGAAGGGAAAGATTACCAGGCAAGAGAGCTGGCGATTGATTGACCCAACCGATGGCGGATGTGGCTTTTGTACAATCAAAAAATGGAGGAATTGAAATTATTTTCTGGCGATTGATTTCCCCTGGGGTTGAAGTTTGCTGGTGCATTATGGCACCAAATCAGATGGATATATGAGGGGTTATTCTTTTTGTTCTTTTGTTTTTACTTGTGTGAGGGAAAGAGTAGGTTATTCATGTGGATGGAATTGAATGCAAGTTGGTTTTTGTAACGCAGATTCTTTTTTTAATTTCTTTCATTCTTTTGGGAAAATAAATGAATTTAATGGAAATTAATGACAGGACATGATCCTTACAAAAATGCCAAAATCTTACAGAAGGCTATTACGGTGTTGAGAGGTACAGGAATAGTGGCCTCATAGCATGTCGCGCTCAATTATTGGTACCCTCTGGAATTTAGCGCTTACTTATTCTGTAAATGGGTTGCCAAATCATGTAACTTGCACCCCCTAACTGTAAATTATCTGAACCACAAGATAATGGTTCTTTTAGCATAAACCAGAATCATTTACCTTCATGTTCTGGTCTGGTGTCCTTCGTTCGAATGATGTACCAAGCATAACTTTCAATTGAAGCGGCTTGTAGGATGAGTCTGTGTCAGCAAGTGCTTTACTTGGTTCAATTTCCTTCTTGTTTCTCGTTAATAGTTGTGCCTTTTACTGATGCGTCCATATAACTTTGTGAAACAAAAAATAAACTCTGAGATTAATGTGCCTGTGAGGAGTATTCACTATTTAATATTTGGGTGTAAAATGATCCTGTTGCAAGCCACTTAGGCTTGTTTGGAAAGGAACAGAAGAAGAAAATGGGAAAGCACTCTTGTGGTTGTAACCCCCCCAAAAATAAATAAATAAATAAATGAAGCTTGGTGCTTAAAAGCCCTTTACAGCTAGAAACAGCCATTGCCAATTGAGTTGATTTGCGGAAGAAGGGACCATCAACTGTCTATGGTCCACCACCACTAATTTTTATCTAGATTCACATACCTTTGTACAAATCAGGGGTTATCACATTTACAGACTTGCCTGCCAAACTTTAAGGAAAGGCAGGTACATGCTCCCTTTCAAATTATAGATTTCCTTCTGTCACCAAAATGACTTAATGGTCTTCTTTGCTTGGTTCTAAATCTTCAGATTAACTTAAATTAGCAGACATAATTGATCACCTGCTTCATATGGTAACTAATTGTGACTTCCATTAAGCTTATCCAAGGAATCTAGGACTTGTTTTACCTGGCAAAGGAGCCAACAAATTTGATTATCAAAGTTCCTTAGATAGCTAATTTCTTTAACTGTTCTGGGAAAATTCTCTTAAATTCAGTATCAATGTTACCTACAGTGTGCTCACATTTTGAGGATAACTAATGAAGTTAAGGAGGTTGCAGGATCTTGGGGGATGGGGCAGTAGCTGGTTGGGAAACCTAGGTGAGACAGATAAACATATGCTGATATGCATATAAATCTTTGCCACTCCCACTGTCCAACTTTCAAATATGTCGTTCATGAACACAATGGAGAAAGGATCACTTGGAAAGAACTGCTTAGCGAATTCTAACTCTGAACTTGAGGGGACCCTTCATAAATCAAGAGCTTGATTGTTTGATCTTAAAAAAGAGAACGGCTTCTTTCAAGTGGACACAGCTGTTGAGACATCTTAATCATGTGGGTTATCAAGGATTTGTAACGCATTGCACGTGCAAAAATACCGTCCAAATAAGCCCAAATGGAATTGTGTAGGTCTACGTTATGGAGTTGCTAATTGTTCCTGTACTACGGATAAGACGAATTGTAACCGGGCTTTTAGCCACAGGAAAAGATATCCCTTGCTGAAGTCCTTGTCTTGCTGTGCTTGCTTAACTGAGGAGACAGCATCTTCAAAATTCATAGCCTCTACAAGATGCAACAAAACAGAGGACAGGACAGCTGAACAGCTGTTAAAACTTGGACTTTACAATTTAATAAATTTAAGGAGATTAATATGGGATACTGGACTCGAGAACAAGTTTAGACAATGCGTCAAATATGTTCTGTCTTGAATGTTTATATCACCTAACAAGCTTAAATCAGTAAATTTCATATTGTGACAAATTCAAATTTGCTGTTAAAGAAATTCTGCTGCATTGTTTTGCCTGCTTTTTCTGACATAGAGTTCCTATCCACCCTAGTAATTTCGTAGCTAATGTATAAATATAGGATCTCCGTGACTTACAGTTTATGTAAGTTACTGTCTATTATCATAACTATTCCAGTTAAATAAATATGTCATTTCTTTTTCTACAATCCAACATCACCCGTGAAACGTAACTTAGCAGCTGCCATAAATATATATTTGAATCAGGCTTTTGGTTTCGAAATCTGTTTCGCTTGAATCCGAATTTTGAATCGGATGACCAAATTTGTCTACTATTGGACTTCTATGGCACCAAAGCTTGCAGAATTGCAGGAGGTTCGAAACTCGGAACAAGAATGAGATGATAACTAATCATTACATTCCAAATTAATGAATACAGATTTTCCGAAGTGACAAAATACAGGCAGCCACAATACGCATATTCAGTACAGGATCAAGATGAAGCTGAGAAACTTCACACATCAAGGGAACTGGAACTTCATGTAATCTTGCCTTCCAGATGGAGGGCTTATATACACCCAGAGCAAGGATATAATGATAGAAATCAAACCCGACCACAGAAACACAATAGTCGAAACTTTTCCTCTCCTTCCCATCAACCCCTTGGCAAATGGATAAAGATGGCTTAATACCCATAAGCTGAAGAACACTCCTCCAATAAGCCTGCTCCACTGTGGAAATGGGCTGTACATTGTTCTTGCTACACCAACCGCAATAGCAATAACGTTCAGCATCATGATCGTGATTGGGGGAACCATCAAAAAGCTCCACTTAACTTCATAAAGCTCTGCAAACTGATCATCTCCATCATCAGTTGTGGCTGATTTAGATGTCAATGTGAACGAGATGTCAACTCCCGCTATGACCTTCAATAGTCCCTGTAACACAGCTGCAGGATGTGCGCTTGTCCCACCAATCACCCAAAACTGTTCATTCCGCCACCAGTCATGGAGAGTAATGCCAGACCATTTGACTTCAAGGAGAGCAAGCACGCATAAGGTGACGGTGATGGCCAACAAGTAGATTAGAAACGTTATACTGAGGGATTGGACGATAAACTGCCCGGAGAATAGAGATACAGCAGGTAGGATGCAGTAGACAAGGAGAAACATAGATGTGAATGGGTACATTCCTACATTGAAGTATGCCACTCTCTGCAAAAACTTCATTCTCCGACTGGCAAGAAGAGCATTATTCCTTGAGAAAAAGATCTCAACAGAGCCGGTTGCCCATCTAAGGACTTGATGGAGCCTGTCAGTCAGATTTATTGGTGCTGTCCCTCGAAAAGCATCCCTTTTGGTTACACAGTATACAGATCTCCACCCTCTGTTGTGCATGCGATAGCCAGTCACTACATCTTCTGTTACAGATCCATATATCCACCCCACCCTTTTTCCCCACTCAGTTTTGTCCTCATAGAAGCAAGAGATAACACTTATTGCCTCTGCTACGGTGGCAGCATCTAAAGGCTCACGAGGCACAGCAAGAGAACCAGGTGGCCTGCCTTGGTTACCCTTTCCTCGTAAATCTTGGAGCAGCCTGCCTTGATATTCTGCAACTGGGATAGATGCAGCCAGAGACGTAGAGTTCCCAAACCTCTTTGGAAGAAGCAGTGATTCGATATCTGCGTCATCATCATTGTGATCCCCATTAATTGGTAAAGCTGTTTCATCATCTACCTTCTTTGCCACCTTTGGTTTTCTCAGACACAACTTAATTTTCCTACTACCGAACCACCCATGGTGTTCTGTGGTTCTAGGAGGACTGAAACCGTAGAGAGCAGTTCTCCTAAAAATGCAGCCAGTGCCCACATACATTGGCCCCTGTAACCCATCAAGGGCTCTCATAGCCACATCAAAGAAGACAGTATTGTGATTCGCGTACCGATCACTTGGATCAATCCCCTCAAACCTTTGTGGGAACTGGACATAGCAGATCCTATCACCACCTCTATCTAGCATAAAGCACATTCCTTCCCTTAGGGCCAAGGAGTTGTATATGTAGTGATCACAGTCAAGATTGAGAATAAATGGACCATTAGACATTATAGCACTGGTTCTAACTAGAGCATTCATGGCTCCAGCTTTCTTGTTGTGATCATAACCAGGTCTTTTCTCACGAGATACATAAACCAACATTGGCAGTCGAACATCCACTTCTGTTGAGTCAATCAAGTTGTCCCCATCTGCCTCGACCCCAAAAACCGGTTCTGAATTTGGTGGAGCCAGCATTGCCTGCAATCATCAGGATGGAAATTTTAATGCTTCAAAATCAAATGCAGTTCAATACGAGTAGTCCACACACAAAAAAATATAAAAATTACCTGAATTATACCAGCGTGATCCCCTCTCGAGTGGTCTGGCTCTCCAGAAATCCAAGTTCCTGGCCAATGAGAACCATCTGACATCCAAGTGGCCTTTGGAACTTTAACAGGCTCTGCAGCACTGCCTCCCATTTCCATCTGCTTTTTTTTTGCTCGAAGTTCTTCGTGAGCATTGTAAGCATCGGATCTTCTCCTTATGGACTCTGGTAATGAATTGATCCTCACCTTGAACTCGTCATATTCTCTCTTCACCCTTCTCCTTTCTCTAACAAAATCAAGCCTTATTTTGTTCTTCAGAAAATTGCGCTTCTGCTCAAAGTATGCCTCAGGATTCCTTGGTTCTATATTATGCTTTCGACAGAACGGAACCCAAATTCTTGCGAAGCTAGCTGTCTCGGCAAGAGCTTCAAATGTCAAAAGAGCTCCGCCATCGTCAGACAAATAGCATGCAATTTTTTCAACTGGATAATCAACAGCAAGGATTGACAAAATGGTGTTTGCTGTGACAAGAGGAGGCTCTTTCTCTGGATCAGCCGTGGAAACAAATACATCAATACCAGGAAGGTCAGATCGTCCCTTAGGGTTACAAAGATTGGGGGATTCAAAACGATCTTTGAGAACAGTGAGGTCAGTAACTCTGTTTACAGGGCAAAGCTTAGGGAGCTGATCAAAGACCCATGAGAAGGCAAACCAAAACTCACAAGTTATCGACATCCCCCATAACCACATTGCTTCACGATTGGGATGTCGAATTCTCCATGCCAGAAACAAAGCAAGAGCAGCCAGACGTGTCACAATAATTAGCCTACAGAAGCAAACGATCACATCTCAAAATTAAAATACACAAAAAGTATCTTCACTACCGAAATTTTTCCTATTGACTTCATTATGTACATAACTCCAAAAGGCATTTTGATAAATTGAATGACAACAAAAGTGTGGCAAGCATATTGAAGTCTCGTTCATCAATAATTGGGATTTAAATTTCAAGTAGTCTATTCGAACTACCATATGTGTACACAAAGCAAGGGCTATCACGCATAAAGCTCATGTAAGATCAAATATATGTTATCTGTATTGAATAATATTTGGATAATCTGAACAATTTTAGAGAATTTACCTGTATGGACTAATAATGGCCGTAGAGACCGCAATCTTTCTTGTCAAAGGCCTCCTGCATCTCTCCACAAAATCTGATGGGTGCTCAAACCCATTATCTCCAGATCCAGTTCCATATCCATCTTTAGGCCACAGAGCGTTCCCATACCCATAAGTTCCCTTGGTCTCAAACAACCAACGCGTATGATCAAAGTCAGGCGGATGATTTTGAGCCTTAAATGATTTCACAAGGGAAAGCCTTTTGTCCAACTTGAAATCCGCCATTGAAGGCAATGGCAGAGCCTGATCCCCTTCCTCAGATATAGCCTCATCCTCAATTTCTCCATCACTAGCATCTTTATATGGTTCTTTGCACCCAGGACAATGCCCTCCTCCATTTCCTGTACACTCTAAATAACATTCTCTACAAATCTTGAATCCACAATCACATTTACCTTGCATAGCTTTCTCATCACAACCTTTCATGCCACAAAGCAGCGCTGACTTAACCGGCTCAGTTTGCTCAAAAGAACAGTCAATAACATGCCCTCTAGTCACTGAATTAAACCCCCCAGTAAAGATAGTACCTGAAATGAAACTCCTCTCGGGTTTGACCTCACTCTTGGTATCTTCATTGAGGCTTGTTTGTGAGGCTGACACGGGCTGATGATCAGGAGTGGGAGGTATATGAACAGTGTACGTGACAAATTCTGAGCTGATCTCCTCAGTGGCATCGTCTTTCGACATCGAAACATATCTTCCTTCGCTCGATCTCCTAGCACGGTTTCCTCTGCCACTGAGAGGAGAATTAGGGTTGTTCGAAAATGAAGCGCGTGGTACTGGGCTTGTTAAGCCCATGCTTCTACTTCCTCCACCTTTTCCTCCAGATGACACCGTTATGGTCACCGGAGATGAAGATGGAGACGAAGCACTCCTCACCATTTTTGTTCAAAAAACCACTAAAAGATCGTCGGATCTCAAAATGAAAGAAAAATCCTGTTCAAGATTCAAATGATACTGGAAAATCTTAGATTGAAATAAGCTACAAGGAAAGAAGGAGTGAGAGAGATTGTGCATATGGTACCGCTGCTGCTGTCTGATCCTCGTTGAATTTGAATTTTAAGTAACAAAAAGGAGTTTCTTGAGGACGAGGGTTTAAGTCCAACGGTCGACAAATCTCAACCATCGATGTACATCCAACGGTGTGTTTTTAACGGAAACGGTCGGTTTGGCTTCTGAGGTGCGTAGTGGTCCCCCTTACTGGAAACAAGGTCAAAATCTGGAGGGCCTTTATGACCTTTCAACGGTCGAATAATCTAAACGGCACGTACCGTTACGCTCAAAGTTCTGGCCTTTGTGCATAATTTACTCAGATTTTATGACATCCCCCGGCAGCAACCCCCGGCCTCCCCCAAAAAAAAAAAAAAAAAAAACCCCCAAAAAAAAGGTGTGTCTATTGTTGTTATTCTAATTTAAAATTCATTGCTTCAAGTTCTTCAACAAATTTTTATAATTAAACTACAGTGAATTTAAGTTTCTTGAATAATGTATGTCTCCAATAATAATAGAAACCTATCATTAAAGTAAATTTAACTAATTAACTTAAGATAAACAATTTATACATGGAAGGGAAAAAAAAAGAACTCGATTAGATAAGAACAAAGTAAAGGACTAGAGGATCTATGATCTTTTTTTTTTTTATGGGATCTAATTTAATATGAAATAAATATTACTCTTAACATAAATGCATAAAATGGATGAAACGAACTTAGCAGATAAATACATGTTAAATAAATATCATCATTATCTTCAAAATTAATCTCTACTAGGTTCTGATTGTGGAATTAGAATCTTATGATATATTTTTACAAATATTATACCATAGTGATAGTATAGTTGATACCAAACTATTATTCTTACCTATTTCATATGCTAATTGTGTGACCTACAAATTATTAAATAAAAAAAGTAACCGTCAAGGTTGCTCTAGCCAAAAACCAAGTGATAAATTATTGAATAAACTCAGCGTCTTTAATGTGTTCTAATTCAATGTTTTAGGGATTGGGGTGGGGGACTTCTCCAGGGGCTTGCAGCAGACTTCATTTGTTCTTTAACCTAGCTTCATGGAAGGAACTTGCTAGACATTGGCATACATTATAGCTGCGAGATCGAATTAGGGCTGAACTAAGTTAAATTTTTTAATTTCAAAATTTTGTCTTTTCCTTGTAAGAATCAGTCGTTGACATGTGTATATTTCATATGGTATATTGATAACGATATTCAGAATTCAGCTATTGGCTCAAATTAATGTTTCTGTCGCCTACAAGCCTGCGACTGCACGAAATGAGTTTTATTGAAGTCAAGTCCGGCACGACCTAACTCTAAACTTGAAGTGAGTCCGACTCCCGTACATTTATTCAATCCCGTTCTGTAATTTGATATTCGATAGAGAGCCGCAGAGGTCGCGTTAATCTATTTATCATTTTTCTTTCTTTGACATTAATTTACACCAAAATCTAATGAATGCCACGAAACAAGACGAGACCACGACATCTAGATTTAAAAAAACTTAAACTCCCGAGTCTCATAAGTGCCATGACCAATTCTCTTCCCATGCAAGCAATGAAAGAACAAGCAGAGCAAACAGAGCCGACGCGTAAATTAATTAATTAATACACATACCAAATCCTATAATTTATAGTTCATCTAACAATTTAAACAAAGTTATCTTCATCTTTTTTGTTTGCCTTATGCATAGGCTTTAATAATGGAAGCGTTCTCTCTCTTCAAGAAACCATGGCTTTAATCTTCGCATCATCTTCATCATCGCAATCTCTCCCTCTCTCTCTTAACACTTCACATTCTCAACCCCACAACAACAGCTGCCTTCGCCTCCATCATCGTCATTGTCAACAACCTGCAACGGCGTATTCTTATCGTACACCCACACTACAGGATATCTGATCCCACGTACTAACTCGGCTAACCAAGCTTACAGGTTCGAGTCCACTGTGGCCATTCTCAACAATGGCCTCAAAGAGCACAGAGTCCTGGAGAGTCTTTGTGGGCTTTCAAGATAACGGGCTTTTGGTTTCTGCGATTAATGCTGTTTTAGCTATAGGACTTCTTCTCTTCCAGATTTTGTTGGCAACGGTACCCTTTTTTTTGGATTTTCGGAGAATTACCTTAAGTCTGCAGTTGAAATCGCAAGAGATCGGACCTAAATAGAGGTTCAGATTCGGTTGATGGGTACCCAGTTTGGTGTCGGTGCACCGAATGTTCCTCTGCCGGCTAATATTTCTCTAGCCAATGATGGTACAATTATCCTAGTCCCATCATCCAAAGTACTGTAATTAATTATCCTAATATTGCATATTATGATTAACATCACGATGTCTCATCTTCATTTATTTAAGTGAAGGGTAAGCTTACGTTACGTTTGCTGTAAGAAACAGATTTGACATGACCAATTAATTGAGATAACAGCA
The DNA here is from genome assembly GCA_030449875.1 of Aegle marmelos. Lineage (NCBI taxonomy): Eukaryota > Viridiplantae > Streptophyta > Magnoliopsida > Sapindales > Rutaceae > Aegle > Aegle marmelos. The sequence goes on from JASUUL010000115.1 coordinate 4,838,393, forward strand.
ACACGTGACTGCCAGTGACACCATAAAAATATATTGAAACCGGTTGGAAATCAGTTACAAAAGGGTCAACGGTAAGTCAATCTCATGTGTTGCTTACTGTAGCCAATTGAAAGTTGTTTCCACGCGCTCTCTCACTCTCTCCCTCACGGCACACACTCTCTCGCTCTCTTCCTTTCTCCCTCACAGCTCACTGCTAGCATTTCCATGAGGATAATTTAGGATGCAATTATTCAGATTCTTGACTTCTTACCCATATTTTATACACAAATATCCAAGAGTAAATTCCATTAGCTCTTAATCTGTTTATCGAAGGAAGCAACATCTCCCCCTGACCCTCTCTAACATAATCAACGAAATATTCATAGTTTTATATTAAAATTTATTCATTAAGGGCTAAAAAAAAGCAAGAGATCATCTGTAGGTCTGTATGTTACTATACCGATTATAAAATGAGGAGGAGATGCAGCTTGAGAAACTATGAAGAGTTTCGAAGATTGTCAATTTGTTTCTTTAGCCTTAAACCATACGCTTCACTCTAGCTTTCGGTTACAGCCTTAACCTATACACGTTACTCCAGCTTTCGTTAGGGTCGCTTCTAGGAGTTTTGCAAATACAGGCATTGATATAATAAGGAACCCACCATAACAACAAATCATGCATGGGAAATTATTTGGTCAAGACAACTTGCGAAGATGAGGTTTCAAATTTTACCACTTTCAGTGACATTCTGGCCACTCTTGCTTCAGATTTGGTGAGCTGCAATTTGCTAGGTTTTCAAATTTAAGTGAACCTGAAAAACTGAAAGCAGAAGTTTATAATATCATTTGGTGCTACTGTTATTTTGACCTCTTTCAAACCCTAAAATATGCGCCCATCACTTTCCTTCTCCCTCTGTCAATTTCATTACCCATTACCCCCTTAACTGCGATTTTCTTAAACTGTTTCGGAAGGTAACCCATATTTTGTTTATAATAATCGTTTGACCGTTGCACGTGTACCTCATTTTGTGTTAAATTTCTTCACATCCGTTGGATTTGAAAAATGACAAATCCAACGGTCTATATGGTCGGGCTGTTTGTTGCAGCAAATGCAACATAGGTGCTGCCTTAAATGAATTGTCTTTTCTGTTAGGATTTTCATATGTAGGAATAACGATATCTGAAAATTTTGGTTGATGTGGGTAACAATATGATGCACTTATGCTGCAGCGAAGATGCAAGTTTCAGATTAAACATCACAGTAGAAAATGAATTTCTGCCCCCCTAAGACGGTGATATTACCATTATGTTTGACATGATGAGGTCTTATGAGACAAATTATTGGGCTCAGGTTTCAATCTCAAACCACAACACTCTGAGGCGCCTTGATAATTGGGAATTAAGTTGAGAATGGATAAGGAATGAATTTATTTACGCCATAAAAGAAGCATACCCTTATGTTGTTGATACATCAGATTGCATCTTTGGCTGTCAAGGTCAGTTCTACAAAGAAATGGACTTTTCAACCGCATTGAATTATGAAAGAAGGCCAACAATTATTGATTTGCCTCAAACAAGAGTAAATGACACAAACCTTGGGGGGATTCCATTTTGTTGCCGAAATGGAACAATTCTGCCACCTAACATGGATCCTAGTAAGTCCAAATCAATTTTTCAGATGCAAGTCTACAAAATGCCACTAGATTTGAACAAGAGCAAGCTTATCCCACCTCAGAAAATCATCAGTGGCACACCAAATCCAAATAATCAATGTCAATATGGGCCTTCAATTTGAGTCAGCCAAAGTACATTCCCGGATTCCAGTGGGTTGCCAACAGCATCAAGATCAATTGCTTGTTGGCAAGTGGTATGCAACATCACACGGCCTAAGTAGACAAGTCCAAGATGTTGTGAGTCATTCTCTGCTTTCTTCAATGGTTCTGCCATCCCATGCGGTACCTGTGCATGTGGTTGTAACAATAGTCTAAGCCAAACTTGCAGTGCTACTGAGTCAGCTTTTCTTTTACTACCTTATGCTCTTCTTATCCCATTTGAAAATCAAACTGCCAAAGCTTTAGAGTGGGCTGAGATAAAACGTCGAAGTGTGCCAAATCCATTACCATGTGGAGACCACTTTGAAGTCACCATTAACTAGCATTTATTGTTAGATTATAGAGGCGGCTGGACCGCTAGGATCACCCTTCTTAACTGGGGTGAAACTGACTTTGCTGATTGGTTTGTGGCAGTTTAATTGGACAATGCAGGGCCGGGATTCAAACAAGTATATTCGTTTAATGGAACTACTTTTGCTGGTTCCAAGAATGCAATATTCTTGCAAGGCCTTAGTGACTTTAATCTTGCAGTAGAAAAAGATCATGCCAATCCAAGAACAAATCTAAGGGTTCCCGATTACCACTAGTCATGATATTATTTATAAAAAAAACAACTCCTAATATTAGTATGGCTAGAGTAGATGGCTTCCCAACAAAAATAATCTTCAATGGCAACGAATGTGCACTTCCTACAGTGCTTCCAGGCAGTAGTGACCAGAAGATCATGACCACAGTAATTGGTCTTTTTGGCCTAGTAACTGCTTTAGCTCCCTTGTTAATGTTGTGATTGTTGTTTAAGAAGGTGTGGCTATCTTGTTTAATTTCATTACAGCCTCTCAAATTCTTTTAATCGTTTGATTTATCCTAGCTAAATGTGTTGTTTGGCAATTACATTTGGTTGTGATTAATTATATAGGAAGCTTTATGTTATTTACATGCTCCCTTGTGGCTTGGTCTTAGAGAGATTGATGGTTTATATTGTTAGTCAAATATAACATAATTATCATATAGAAATTGCATTTTGCTTTTTAGTTTTGTCAACATTAAGATATCAATAAAGCAAAAAGCAATCAGGAAAATTTAAATCCAAAACACTGATTTCGTCTAACCTATTGGGAACTAGAGTTGTTGATCGAGCGATGGTACATGATAAAATATTTCAGATCAAAATAAAAATTGAGAAGAAAGATCACAAAAAATATTTGATTATGTACTATAATTATCTTATTTGATTAAAAATGCCAGTATTACTACAAAATAAAAGCACACTAAAAGAGGTGTTGGCAAGAAAAGTAATAATAAGAGGCACATAGTTGTCAAACTTGGACTCAAAATCTCAGCTACTTATGTGGGATGAGTGTTTTATGCAGTAAATCTATGTAACACTTAGACAACTCTTGTCGAAAGTCGCTAAATAAATCTTTATGCTTCTCGACCAACCAAGTCGAAAGTTATCGAAAGAGCTAAAAGGAAGAGAGCAATAGAGCTAAAATTAGAAACTTATATTACTTGCAAAATATTCACAAGAAAGCTTATAAAAAATGCTTGAGATGCTTTGCTCCAGGCTTGAAATTTCAAATGTTTAATGCCATATCCTATTTATAGAGATGCTTGCTAAACTTTAGAATTCTAGAGAATTCTTACAACTTAATTATATTTTAATATTTACAAACACTAGACATGTATAGAGAATTTTAGAATGTATACATGCTTGAGAGTGTACTAGAATTTTCTAGAATAGGGCCAAGCTAGCACACTTGGCCTTATCTTAGGCTCATAACCTTGAATTTGTGGCTATGTGGGCTGAAATTTTAGTGGAGTGTAACATCCTCCCCCCCAAGCTCGTAGCGTCCTTATCGTGCTTTCATGCTTATAGCTTTGGATGTATTCAGCGAATTACCACAAATCATCTTCACGTTCCTAAGTGGCTTCGCTCTTGAGGAGGTTTTTCCACTTCACCACTTACTCATTGTATGGTAGCAAACCCCCACCTTCGAATCACGTGATTGGCAATGATGTAGTCTACATCTTTGTCGAAAGCAGTGACCACGGTCGTTGGCATGAGCCTCGATTCTCTGGGCTTTGGTCTTCTGCATCCTTATGGTATAGCTTTACAAGGCTCATGTGTAAAACTAGATGAATTTTAAGCCTTGACGAAAGTTGTATTTGATATGAGATGTTGTCCATACGTCAAAAAACTCGTAAGGGTCCCTCATAGCATCTCACTAACCCTTGTCCACTTTCTGTGATGACTTAAATTATTAGGATAGTAGTTTGATCATGACTTGATCTCCTTCTTTATACTTGACATATCATCTACTTGTGTCCACCTACTTTTTCATCTTCTTCATGGTTTTATAAAGGTATGCTCACATAATGTCTGCTTTCTCATGCCATTTGCGGGCAAACCTGTAAGCCACATGATTTTTTTCTCTATAAGTCGAGGCTATGGTATTGGGTGTCAAGGGCTGAAATTCCATGACGATTTTGAATGGGTTCTTACTGGTAACCTCGTTTCTTTATGAGTTATAAGAAACTTGGGTGACATCAAATAGTTTTGCCTAATTCCATTGATGAGCTCTCATATAATCCCTCAAGTACATCTCAAGACGGGCATTGATGCACTCAGTCTATTTGTTTGATTATAGGTAAAAGTTTGTTGAGAACTTGAGGTCAGTCTCTAACATCATAAAGAGCTCCATAAAAATTTTTTCACTTAATCGAGAGTCTCGGTTGCCTACATTACTTTTCAAAGCTTGCCAATGCTTCACAATATACTTGATGAAGATGCAGGTCATTTCATCAACTTTACAATTGACTGGTATGGCAATAAAAGTGGCATACTTACTGTATCGATCGACTATAATCATGATGCTACCTCACCCTTCAAACTTGGGCAATGTTATGATCCACTTTGTCTTGTTAGCACATAAGACAAGTCCATATGTATGCCTTAATGTCATTTCTCATGCGCGGCCAATAATAAGAGGCTTGAACGAGTGCGATGGTGTTCGATCCCTAGGTGATCAGCCTATTTCAAGTTGTGGTACTTTTTGATTACTTTCTTCTTTAAATTTTCACACCTAGACTAGAACAGTCGATCTCTCTTGGTGAGGAGAATGTCTTTCTTTTGCCAAAACTGCCTTGTCTTGCCCTCGAGTACCTTCTCTAATAAGTTTTGTGTGAGAGGTCTTGTTTGACACTTTTCTTGATCTATGAGACAAATCAGACTTTGGTTGGCTCATACATAAAGTAGCCAATTCTGTCTTGCAACCTAGAGCGTTTACAACGACATTGCCTTTGCCCGATTTACACTCAAGTCGATAATCAAACTTCACAAGAAAGTCTTGTCACCTTGCTTATTTCAGACTCAACTTCTTTTAAGTTTAGAAGTAGCTTGTCGCCACATTGTCTGTCATGATTACGAAGTGTGAGCTGAACAAGTAATGTTGCCACACTCACAAGCAATGAATGCTTGCAATCATTTCTTTCTCTTACATAGTGTAATGACATTCTATTTTATTTAGCTTTTGACTCTCAAATGCTATAGGGTGGCTATCTTGCATAAGGTTTAATGTGTACTTTGAAAGGTTCAGTATAGTCTAAAAAAGCGAGGACCGATTCCTCAAAAATTACCTTCTTTAGCTATTTGAATGCGTGTTGGCACTTATTGGACCAATGACACTTCTATTCTTCTAGAGTAAATCTGTCAAGATACCGCCTTGGCTGACTAGCCCTTAATAAAGTACTAATAATAGTTCACCAAGTCAAGGAATGAGCGTAGCTCAGATACATTCGAAGAAGTCTCTCATTTAAGTTTCCGTTTATAATCTTGTGGACAAAAAACTCCACCTTTTGTTAAATGAATGAACACTTCTTTATTTTAAGAAAGAACTCGTTATCTTGAAATACTTAGAGAACTTGGCGTAAGTGTTGGGCATGCTATTCGAGTATGATACTATACACTACGATGTCGTTCAAGTACATGACCACAAAACATAAAGGAATGGTTAAAGCACCTTATTTATGAGTGTGTAAAACGTAGTGGGTGTATTGGTGAAGCCGAAAGGTATAACAAGGAATTCAAAGGATTTGTACCTTATTATGCACGTCATTTTAGGCTTATCTCCCTTGGCAATCAGAACTTAGTAGTACCCAGAGCACATGTGAACCTTGATAAAGTACCACGTTTTGCAAGTTAGTCAAACAAGTCCGTGATCAAAGGGATCGAATACTTGTTCTTAATAATAATCTTGTTAAGCGCCCTATAGTTGATACACATCTGCAGCAATCTATCTTTTTTCTTTTAAAACAATATAGCCACACCGAATAGGGCATTGAATGGGCAGATGTATCCAGCATCTAACAAGTCTTTGAGCTGTATCTGTAATTCCTTAAGTTCAGATGAAACCATACTGTAAGGCTCATAGACTAATGGTTTAGTGCCTTATTCCAGCTCAATCTTATGATCTACCTCTCATCAAGATGTGACCTTTTTCAAAATTTCAGGAGCTATAACGTCCTTGAACTCCTTGAGGACAACTTGTATGTACAAGGGGACTTAACTTGGCAATTTTCTATAATCTTCTCTTTCATTCAGCGCCCGAATAAAGATAAGAAACTTGGGTTCTTCTTAAATGCTTTCTTAAACTACATGGCCGAAAGTGTCTTTTCCTCAAATTTGCCTCGCTTATCGAGCTCCGTTTTAGCCTAATTCTTAAGACTATATTGAAAGTAAAAGAGAGATTCCTTGTCGGACATATTGCTTATCTCAGGTATGAGAGTAATGAACTCATTGATGTAGTCTCGGATGCTACCCAATTACTTAAGGTAACGTAAGAGTGCTCACACTTTCTTTTCCGCATTACTTGGGACAAATTATTTTTGAAGTTCTTGCTTGAAATCTGCCCATGTATTGATGGTGTATCTGTCTTTGTCTATCTTGTCATGCTTCCGATGTCACTATAGCTGTGCAGAGCCCAAAGATATGTGAGTGTAATGCCCACTTTTGATGTCTCGTCTTGTATGCCCATGGCGTCAAGGTATTGGTCTAGCCCGAAGAGGAAGTTATCCACAATAATGGCGTTACGTGTGCCATTGTAAGTGTCGAGTTTTGGTATATCAATGCAGTCCACATCATTTGTGCTTGTCAAAGCTAGGCTAGTGGACAGTGTGCGCTTATGCTATGCTCAATTCGAGTAGACTTCCTCCACTTTCACACTGATAGGCCGTAGCTCCTTTCAGTCGAAATTGTAAATTTTCAGCAACTCTTCATGGGGAGCTTGAAACTCACCTCAGAAAGTGTTTGCTTGGTCTTGGATGAAGGCCTTGGTTATCACAGCAAAGTCGACATACTTTTCCTCAAGACCTTCCACACATTCCTCCAATTCTTTGAGAGTGTCCTAAGCAGCAGACATTGCATTCTTGATCGTGACCATGCAAGGCTCCAAGGCATCGATGGATAAAGCCTTGAACTTACAGCGAGACTTACCTCATCCCTCTTTGCGGCCGCGGGTTGGCTCTAGTGGAACTTCTGCACCAACAATGCCCTCTTGTGTTGTGCTTCATATATTAGCCATTGCTCGTAACTAGTTTTGCTTTGCGTGGATGAGAGCCTTTGCTCTGATACCACTTATCATGGGGTGAGTGTTTTGTACAATAAACTCATGCGACACTTAGATAACTATTGTCGAAAGTCACTAAATAAGTCTTTATACTTCACGGCTAATCAAATTAGAGGTTATCAAAAGAGTTAAAAGAAGAGAGCAATGGAGCTAAATTCGAAAACTTAGATTACTTGCAAAGTATTTATAGAGTACTTGAGATGCTTTATTCAAGACTTGATATCTCAAATGGCTAACTTCATGTCCTATTTATAGGGAGGCTTGCCAAGGTATAGAGTTTTATTGAATTTATATAAATTACCTATATTTTAATATTTATAAGCACTAAATATGTATAGAGAATTTTAAAATAGATACATACTTGAGTGTGTTGAAATTTTTTAGAACCGAACCAAGTTAGGGAAAGCCTAAATTATGATTATATGTAACTTACAACTTTTATCTTTTTTTTTTAGTATAACTTCATTAAAGTCCTTATATTTTATTTTATTTATATTTTTTTATAAATATTACAATATTTTTTACTTACATATATTATTAATTTTTTATTTATTTTATTTTATTTTATTTAAATCTTTAGAGTAATAAATTCAGCTCCTATAATTTTTAAAATTTTAAAATACTCTTCATTAATTAAAAATATAATAATTATTAAATACATTATAATAATTATTATTATAATTATAATTTATTTAATAATTTTTTAAGTAGATTATTATTATTATACATTAACAATAATTATTAATAATTTTTAATTAAATTATTAATAATAATAACTGAAAATAATATTATTAATAATGAATTTTATGAGATAAAATATATAATATTATAAAATAAATATATTGTTAATATATAAAATATATTTATTTTCATGATCATCTTTTTATGATGTTTGGATTTATCTGTCAAGCTGAACTCAACAAGATTTTATACATTTCATGAAAAATATATATTTATTTTAAAATATATTTATTTTATAATATAACCAACAATAAAAGTTACTATAATTAATTAAAGCATTAATAATTATTATTAATAATTTTTCTTTAAATTAATAATAATAATAACAACTAACAATAACTATTATTAATAATTAATTTTCAATAAAAAAGATTAATAAAATAAAAAATAAATTATAAAAAATATATGAAAAATATTTTTAAATTTTAAAAATACTCTTTATTTAAATTAAAAATATATTTATTATTAAATAGATTATAATTATAATTATTATATAAAATTATTATTATAAAGAATAAAGTTATTATAATTAATTAAGGCATTAATAATAATTATTAATTTTTATTTAAATTATTAATAATTAATTTCTGAATAAAAATTTAATTCTTTTTTTACACTTTTTTCGGTTATTAATTTTTGTAAGTATCAAAGTAATTTATATTTACAATTATGACATATTAGTTATAATAATACACTAATATTAAGAAAAAAATTATTTAAATTAGTACTAAAAAATTACTATCCTCTCTTAAAAAATTACAACATCTCATTTTCTATTACTTTATTAATAAAATTTTTAATATTATTATCATTCACCTTTTTTATAATATCATCTCATAATAATTACTATTTTCATAATAAAAAGATTAAAAAATAAGTAAAAATATGAATTAAATTTTTTTAAAAAATTAATTATTATTATTATTGTTAATGATTATTATTATTAATTTAAATAAAAATAATTATTAATTATTGTTAATATATTAATTAATTATAATAAATTTATGTCATAGTAATAATAATTTAATGTAATAATTATAATTATAATATATTTAATAATTATTATATTTTAATTTAATTGAAGAGTATTTTTAGAATTTAAAAATACTCTTCATTTAAATTAATCTTTTATAAAAATATTCTTCATTTATACTTTTATAATTTATTTTTATTTTAGTAATCTTTTTATCAAAAATAAATTATGAATAATAAGTTATTTATTATTATTATTAATTTAAATAAAAATATTATCAATTATTATTAATGTATTAATTAATTATAATAATTTTTATTATAATAATAATTTAATATAATAATAATTATTATTATAATTTATTTAATAATTTTTATTCTTTTAATTTAAATAAAAATATTTTTAGAATTAAAATTTATAGGGGTTAGTTTAATATTTAAATATTTAAATAAAATAAGAAAAATATAATAATTTTAAAGAAATTTTATAATAAATGTAAATAAAAAATTTATAATATTTATAAATAAAATATAAATAACAGAAAATATAAAGAACTGAATAAAATTATCCGTAGAAAAAGATAAAATTGCATAAGTTGTAGAACTATAACTTAGGTGGTCCCACTAAGTTAGCACCTTTATTCTTATTTTGAGCTCATAAAATTTGCGGTCATGTGAGCTGAAATTTTAGTGGTCCGCAATATAACATTGTATAACATAACAAAATTAGAAACAATGATATCGAACCCAAAAGCTAACACAGAGGTGAACCATATGGTAACCCCATGTGCCATGGTAACAAAAATGATCCGTAACCACTTTCCTTAAAACGTCACAGGCACAAAATACACAGAAGTACTGAATATACAAGACTCTTTAACACACAAAAATAGTGCATGCTAGGTGTCATCCATAGACCCATCTCATAGACGACATGTCGTCTATATTTTTGTACGACATGTCGTTCATAATTTACCCAGTCGTCGTCTCGTCAGCATTTCACATGACTTCGTGCAAAATCACGTGACATGTCTTTTAGAGTCTTATTTTCAAGTTGACAGGTCATCTAACTTTTACTCTAGAGTGTCATCCAATCATCCGTAACCTAAGCTAGCATAATACTGTACATGGGATTGAAAGTCTCATCCGTTTAACATATCGTCTTCAGTTTTATACCACGATAAAACTTTTTCGGGTCCTCACCTTCATCTTCCTATTTTCTGCCACTGCTATTTACAGCCTTCAAAATCCCCATACGAAATATATTCACATGCACCATTAATGATACCTTTCATAACATCTTTCGCGTCACCTCAGACACCATCAAGTAAAGGTACAGAATTAGCGTTCAACCCGTTACAAGCAATGTGATCGTTTGAATAATAATTTGTCACATTATTCCGCAAGTTTCATTATTGTTGCCTTCGCCTCAATTACACTGGAACCCACAAACTTGTACAGACCCACATGTAGAGAGTAATATATATCCCATTTGCTTTTTCAAGAAGACAGTATTTGCTTCACAGACTTTTAATAACAGAAAAATGAGCACAACGTCAGGTAAGAGGACTACAGAAAACAAACCCATTCCTCCTGTCAACATTCTAAGCTATTGATCAATTATGAAATGAGTGACAGAAAAAAGTAAAGGAAAATAAAAATAAAAAAAATGCTCCAACCATCATTTGTTTCAGTCACTATGTGTATCCACAGCCATGTTCAAAATCTTCCCAATCAACTTGGCACTAGCAGTCTACTCAGCAACAAACAGTTAATTTCACAAGAAGAATTCATTGAGAATCAAAGGGATTAGCACGATCAAGCACATAACGACCAGTACTGTAGCACACCTCACCAACCCTCTTTTCTTCTTGTTCTCTCTCTCTGCCTGCAGTTGCAAGATACCAACATGAATCTGTTCCCCATAACAATAATAATAGCAAGTACAAGCCCATTATGCAGAAGAAACTTTACCAAAAACATAGGACAAAACAATTGTGTGTTAATAACCTATGAACCTACCAAAATCATGTTTCAAATGATCCTATATACAATTACTGATACAGGGGATGCGTGCTTGCAAGTGCATACATGTTCATGTTTTTCTGAGTGGGTTTATAATCTGAGGGAAAGAAGAAGACCTTCTGCAGTTGTTTAAATCCCTCCTCAATTGATGTGGCAACATTCTGAATGTTGCGATCAATCTGATCAAAAACTGTACCCCAGTCAAAATCAGATGACTCCAGTAACCTGTTTAATCACTCTCTCTCTTTCCTTGCTAAGATGCTCACTTCTCATTAACTTCATCATCTGATGCTCATCAAAACCCTGGATTGAACAAGCAAAAAATTATCATCTTGGAGAGCAACAGAAGTTTTATCTTGTATCCCAAAAGACTCAAAGCTATCTATATCAAGAATCCCTAAATCGGTCACATTCTTAGCAATCCAGCATTCCATAATTTAAAAATAAGATTCCAAGCAGGCCCAACTAAGCACAGATATAAAGCAGAAATCAAGTACAAAAAATATTTATATCAGCAGATTTACACCATTCAAGCCATAGGTACAGAACCAACTAGAAATTTTCTGATTTCTTTTTCCAAAGCGTGATCATCACTAACCTTTACATATGCATTTACACTAGATACCTAATTTCCTGCATTGGAAATGATCCTACCAAAAGCAACCATAAATAATAAACAGCATACCCCATCTCTAAATCCATCATCTTTCAATCTATATTTGTCCTCGTTAAAGTTCATCTCCAAGTCAACACCATCACAACCCTGCAAAACATAAACAATTATACGAAAATAAATAATAATAAATCTACAATAATAACAACGACCAGAAATATTCAGGCAAATAGTGATGAGGCTATTTAGCAGTTTATAAACATGATCAAAAGTATACAACCAAAGGAAAAAAAAAATGACAAGGTTTTGCATGATTGTTTATGAGAATAAAAGTCAAGTAAGATAATTATTCATATTGTTTCCTGCCGTTAGATTGATTATTCATACCTCCTTTTGCTGCTGCAAACCCTTCAAAGATGTCGAATGATTTTCCTGAGGTCCACTGAAAGGTACCGAAGGTCTGTTGCAAGGGAATGCTGTCCAAATAGAAAATTGTTAAATGTCATACAAAATCATAACACAAGACCACTCACCAAATCCATACAAGTAAAAGGCAATGAGTGAAACAAGAGAACAACCATCCACATCTATAAAGTTAACCAAGTACGAGACAATGATTTCTCCAACATCATAGAAAAAATAAAAAATTTGATTGATAACAACATATGTTTTGCATAAAACATCAAATCATATTTGCTGGATTTAGCTTCATTTTTATATCAAATTAAGAAAAAATTAAGCCAATTGGCACCTATGTGTAATATTTGTATTAAATTGACATTGTACATTGAACAAAAAAGTACGCCATCAAATGAAATTAGAATTACATTTGTAATCTCATGTGTAAGAGCCTCGATCATGTGTTGATCTTGTTTGCCATCTCCAAAAGATGGCATTAAAGCCTTTGCACATGCTCTGACTAGTTCTGCAATTTTCACCCGAGCATGTTGTATATAAACGGCTGTTTCTTCAGTGTCATCCACCCATGCTGGCGATAGAACTACGGAAAATGCATCACTACTGCACTAATCAAGGAAAAGCTATTCACATGGAAGAATATCACATTTTCTAACCATACCTTCAGCAATGCAGAATTTAACACAACATGTGGCTTTTCAAACAGCTGAATGAGAATGATCTGATGCCTGAATAGATTACATATTTCATCAACAGAGAGAATTCCCAACAATGCTCCCTCGGCTCCCTATCCAATACCTGGGAACAGACAACTCCATGAAAATATTTAGTTAATATGCCAAAACATCATCATGATTAATACTGATTGAAAATCCATAAGTACATGATGTCCATTACACTGGCTACATAACAAGATTGTAAAAACCCATTCAATACTCTAATCCACTAAGTTCCAACCCAGAAAACATAAAATAAAATAAATTACCAAACAAATGCTCTAAGTCTATGACGCTCATTATGTTTCCAAACGGACAATATGACGAGTCCGTTTCTATGCTAAATAAAGCAAAGTAAACAAATAGTTGCTGTTGCAGAACCATGACCTAATAGTAAAAAACAATTCTCACATGCAATTTTCGTTCTCTTCATTCTTACTTTTTCCAATTTTTTCCATCTCATGTGGACAATTCTAGTATCTGACGAATGGAAATATAATTTCTGAAATAAAAACTAAGATTATTGCCCTTTCATTTGCTTATTCTTTCCATCGTTTTCCCAGCATCCAAACAGAGGAATTTTTCGCTTAATATAAGAAAAGAAGAAAGCCGTACCTAGAAGGACCGGGATCTTCAGTACTGAGAGGAGCATAAGAAGAGCGGTTAAAGCGAAGTAACGAACTGCTCACCATTTCAATAACTGGACCTGACGAACCGCACGCCGATGAAGCTAGAGGAGCACGCACGCTCTTCAATGCATCTCTTTTCTTTCCGTAAACACCAGTCCGGTTTCCCGTCGCCATTGAAAACGAAAATGGAAACCAAATTCGAAAGCAAGAATTAATGGATCGTAATTTGGATTTACAATATATGCCAAAATTGTGGAGCGAACAAGTTATTTTGTTTAACGGATATTGAATTTAAAATTTCTGGGCTTTTAGAAGAAACCAGATAGTCGAATGATCTAACTGTAACCTTTAGCTTTGTCATGAACCAAATCAATGTTTTGAAACCCCTTTTTGTTTTTTTAACTTGGGCTTGCTACTCTCGGGCTCTGCATTTTATTTTTATTGATAAATGCGCCCCAACTAATTCTCCCACAAACCTGCAGTTTGGAAATAAGAAAAGGCGCTTTACAGTGTACTTAACTAGTAGTTAGGGGGAAAGCTTTTTTAAGGGGGGTATAAAGCTGATTAAAAAAGTCGGTGACGGTGATCCAGCGATTATAGTATGTTTACCTTTAAATTAAAAAAAAATTACCCGTAGATCTCATTTCTGATTTTTGTGTGTATAATTTTTTTTTCCTTTTATTGGGTGGGGGGATGGAATATCCAAAATATTCTCGATACTACTGTGTGTACTGGAGAGTTAATAAGAGAGAGAGACGGCATTTGGGGATTTTTCTTTGAAGAAAAAATTTCACAAATGAGTTCTTTTAATTTTAATAAAAAATTACTAAGAAATAGAAAAAGGGGCATGGATGTAAAAAGGGCCTTTATTCATTGCACTTTTTTTTCCACTTTTTGTTCCTTCCACAATCGGCATGGCACATTGTTTAATGACACTTGCATGTTGCGTGGACAGGTACTTTTGATGAAGAAAATAAAGGGCACTTCCAAGACAGAAACATAAATCAAACCGACCAAGGGGGACAGCGAAAAGACAAAAACAACCCCCCATTGGACACGCGCATTTCCATAAAACGAATCCCCCGTTGTTAAATACATTTCCAGTAAATTAAAAACCTCACTCAAGTCAAAATGCAGCCTAGGCCATTAGCATTTGCTGGCCCAAACAGTAATCTATTAAGAAATGGTGGGTTCAGTCCTGGCAGTTGAGGGTAGTTTCAAGATAAAACGCGGGAGTTGCTGGTCATTTCGGTATCAGAAATCTTGCCCATTAAGAGTCACACCCTCGCGTATACTTTATAAACACCCCAAACAAATCCTTGTGTTTCTTCCTGGAATTTCACTTCTTTCGTTGCTCCGCGTAATCGCACGCGTTTATTTATAAGCTCAGTAAGCCAGTCAAGGCTCGAGCGCTTGAATTCAAAGGGGAAAGTTTAGTTGCTATTTTATGCTATCATCCGAGTTGGGTTTTGTTTGTGAATTTTAATTAACACAAGATTCAATGGATTACAGTAGATACTTTGGTCTTTCTACTTCATCATCAAGGAACTATCAGTCAACTCTCAAGTCTCAGTTTGGTTTGTTTCGAAAACCCTTCTTTTTTTTCCCCCTTTTTCTTTATTTAAGTTTGCGTCAACATTTTATTGTGTTTTTGTTTTGCTGAATGGCTTGCTGTTGTAATTGAAGCAGCGGATTTTTGCATTGATTTTGAGGATGTAGAAGAAGATGATTATGAGGAAGTGAAAGGAGAGTATGAGTATCCATGCCCATTTTGTTCGGAGGATTTTGATTTAGTTGGATTATGCTGTCATATTGATGAGGAGCATCCCCTTGAAGCAAACTCGGGGGTAATTTTTTTCCCCCTCTTTTTCCGTTTAGAGCAATTAGAAATAGCATTTTTTTCAGACCTAGTTTCAATTCAATCTTATTAAGAAATTAGAAGAAAAAAACAACCAAACAAAGATAATTAGTTTGCTTCTTCTTTAGTCCTTTTTTATCCACACATCGTTTACAACATTAAAAAAAAAAAAAAAAAAAAAAAAAAAAAAAAACACCTTACTCACTTTGTGTTTCATTTTTTTCTGTCAATATCTAGAATTGTTTTTACTTCATTCATCTTGCTCGAATTACATGGTGATTGTTTCTTTTGCCTATCTCTCATGTTAAATGATGACTTCTGGTTCTGGATGAAATCACCTTTTGGTATTTTACAGCAACAAGTGTTTGCCATTATTTGCCCATGATAATCATAGTTCTGCATGGATTTTATTTTTTTATTTTTGAACTAACTCATAGGTATTCATTGATTTTGTGAATTGAAATTCTAATCATTACCGAACATCTTGTATAAATGCATATCGGTTACATGTATACTTGTTCTTTTTAAAGTACACTTTCTCTTACAGATGGCACTTGTGTCTTTCCAGGAATGCCCTGTTTGCCTTACAAGGGTAACGATGGATATGGTTGATCACATAACAACACAACATGGAAACATTTCAAATATATCCTTCACGCATTAGACTTGAAAACTGCCATTCTTTATTTCTGCTATTTCCACTTTGGAATTTCTTGTCTTTTCTTTTAACTCATTGTAGTTACTTTAAATTTCACTATTCTTGAGTTATCTACATGACAATGATGATAAGTTGCTGCTATGCTTTGCTTTCCTTGACAAGAGATTACAGTTGGCACAAATTAAAACATCATAAAGGCAACTCTCATTCAACCATATCATCTTTGAGGAAAGAGTTGCAAAATGCGCATTTTCAATCTCTTCTTGCAAGGTCATCCTCTTCTGTTTCTTCCTCCAAAAAGACCTCTGATCCATGGCTATCATTTATTTACAACATACCTACTGCTGACGAGTCTGAAAGTATACAGTCTGCTTCGAGGACTGGAGAAGGAGCAGAAGATAAAAGCTCGTGCGAGAAAACATTTGAAACGTAAGTTGTTTGATTATGTGCAATAGGTTTTACTCTTTCATGTTTTATGCATGTTCTACATGTTTTTCTTTTTCCTCAACTCATCATACTTGGAACAAGTATTCAAGCATCAAGGATATTTGTCAGGTAAACACAGCTTTTAATTGAGAATGTATCATGCTTTGAATTAAAAGAAAACTGCAAGCTTGCGATGAAAAGGTTCTATCTATAGCATATTTGGTAAATTTATGCAAAATTAAGTGGTCTAGAGTTGTATTGGAGAATAGGGATGAAAATCCATAAAAAAGGAAATTTAATATGAAGAGGAAGGAGTTGATGCGAACAGTGTATGTGATATTATGCATTATTGAGAAATAACTCGAGGAGGATATGGTGTTTAACTGGCAACCATTGATATCCGTGGCCGAAATAATCATGTTTGGATAGTTCAGTGGAAATAGTATAAATAACAGAGAACTATGCCCCTCTTTAAGGGAATCTAACTATGCGCTATCTGAAGAATGGTAATCGAATGGGTTGAGGTCGTGCACTAGTGAGATAAGTTGTGGGGCCTAGGAATCAGTTAAAAGCACAATAAATCTGGAAAGGTTTTGAAGTTAAAATGAATAATTAATAAAGAATTATAACTAAAAGGATGTTCAATCAAAAAGCATGCTAATACCCTGCATAATTGACAATAGGCAAACTTGAATTTATACTTGAATGCTCTGCCTCATCATGTTATTAATTCCAAATAGTGGGATTATGAAAAGTTATACTTGTTAGGATAAAATTATGAGGGAAAAGTTGTCAACCCCATCATCAGTATGACAGTAGCATGATTTTATCCTAACAAGTAGAAAGCCAAGAAAGAAAATGTGGGGAAGATGACCTACAGAAATTTGAAGGGGAAGACAAGTATGAGCTGGCCAAATGGTAGAATTGTGATGCATTTAGAGTTTGAACCATGTAACTGTGTGCTCTATGCATGACTGGGGACGGACTTTTAAGAGTAAATGGATAGCCTATTGCTTATTTGGCATGATGGTTTCATGATTTTATTGTTAAGAATATTCTCAAAATTTTTTAATAACAAAACGACAGTTAAATGAGGCATGAAAAAGTATGTGCTTCTCTTTTTTTTTTTTTTAATACATTTTTTCCTTCTTTCCTATTGACTACATTTTGCATCATGTGGTTCCACAAGTAGACTTTCGTTGTCTCTTTCAACAGAAGCTTCATTAGAATCAATGGTCTTCACAGCCCCTTCATTTTGAGTTTGCATATGGGCCAGGGGAGCCAACGCCTTCTTATTTGTTAACTTGATTGTTCTTTCTATGATTGCAGAAATGCTCAGCAGTCTTCCTTGTCAGATGAGGACCATTTGGAGAAGGCTAACAGGAGCAGTTTTGTACAGGAACTATTATTTTCTACCATCATGGATGACGGCTTATAAATGAGACAGCATGGCTGTTGATGTCAACCTTAAATTCTGAAGACTAGTTCGCAGATGACATTATCTTTTTCGAATGTGCCAATTTATTGTGTAGAAAGTTGGATGTAGGAATCGAGTAATGATGCTACGATTTGATGTAGGCCTTAAGAGAATCATACTATATTTGTTTCATCTTTCTTAATTGGAGCCACGGCTTGTAGTATGTTCTTGCGGATCTCGGTCAGTTAAAATTTATATGTCCAGGATTAGTTCACTGTCCTGTAAATCTAATCCAAAAAATGGCCAAAGATTATCAATTAATAAAGGTAACAGTAGAATCTACAGCTGAAGACTTGAGTTTCCTTAACAACCATTTCTTTCATAGATTAGTTTCTCGGGTTGAGGGATGGTTGGTTTAGTCGCTTTCTCGAATGGAAATTTCGAGCCGTTTCGCTTACATTGCATGCTACAGGAATGATTGCAATCCAAAAAATCTGCCAAAGAATAACAACTAATAAAGGTACAACAGAATCTACAGCGGAGGACGAAGTTTCCTTAACAACCATTTCTTCCGTAGTTTAACATCTAGGGCCATGAATGTTTTAGCTTTCATTTCATCCTCTAAGAAATCACAAGCATCCAAAATGAGATCTTCATCCATGTCTGGTAATGCTTGGACTGCTGCAATAACACACTCAATGGCAACCGAGTTCAAGTTCTCATCACCACTCTTCCCATCCAAAAAGGAAGAAACTGCATTTACCGCCTCACAAATTGTCCCTGGCATGCCCTCATCTTTGCTTCGTGATTTTTTAAGAAATTCACAGTCTGACCAATTCTCAAATTGGCGTTTATTCTTAGTACAAGAGAAAACAGGCTTTGAACCCATATGAGCCGCTGCCTCCAACAAATCACCAAGGTCATCTTCACCAGAATCTGATGCCACAGGATGTTGAGAAGTCTTTGATGCTCCCTGAAACTTGATCTCTTGGACTTCATTTTGCATCTCCAAGTCTTGAATGGAGAAGCAATCATTTTCATCAACACTTGGATGATCGCATATCACACACAGATCTTTAAAATACGGCACTGGTCGGGTCATGAATTGCCGTGCATCTGTATGTGTCTGCATGTAATCATATTAAAAGTCTCCTAAGACCTTTTGCAATGAAATGGTACAAAGAACCAGCAGAGAAGTCATGTCTGTATAAGTACCTTGACATAGTCTTGCCACACACAATCATCAGCGGTCACCATTTGACGAGTATCATCCCAAACAAACCCATTCAAGTCCAGAAGATTCTTTATAACATTATATTGCCTTCTCAGAGTTTTATAGCGATTTTTCAGAATTTCTATGTCATACTTAAAGCCAAATTTAGCATTGAATGAGCCAATCATCTCTATCCATGCTTCCTTGCGAAATACACCATCAATCCGGTTCCCTTTCTGCACTTGCTCTAGCATGAGATCAATGAAATAACGGTCCATTGGCGGTTGCCAGTAAGTTCTAGAACGACTAGCCACTATAGATTCTGCTCCATTCGATATGACTTGCGGTGTAGCATCCACATTTCCTTTGGACAGGGAAACTCTGTTATCTTCATCAACTCTAATTTCATCACGATCCTCCACTTCCCCCTCACTAGCACTCCTTCGATGAGTAGTATCTGCATCTTTTTCTTTCTTTCGCAACTGCAAGGACTCTAGCAACTTACCACCTACTTGTTCATTTAAACCACCCAATAAATCAACTTCGCATATTATTGTCACAGAAAGCAATAACACTAGAATGTTACCTTTTTGTTCACTAGATTTATTGCCGTATATCAAACACAGATCATTATAATAGGGGACTGTTTTTATTCTGTATGAACGTGCTTCTGGATGCACCTGCAAGTGAAACACACAAGACATAAGCAAACAAGAGCCCAGAAAAAGAATCATTTAGGTAATTAACACCCTACAGAAAGCACCTTAATATACTCTTCCCAGACAGTATTGTCAGCCGTCACCATTTGTCTCATTTCATCCCAGCTGAAGCCCTTCTGATCAAGAAGACTCTTCACAGCCTTGTAAAGACTTCTCAGTGTTTTGTAACGGTTTTTGAGAACATCTTTATGGTACTGGAATTTGAACTTTGCACTGAACAGTGAAGTCATCTGCTTCCATGCTCGTTTGCTGAATAAAGGATCATCAAATCTGTTCCCTTTACTGAGTTGCTCCAGCATCAGGTCAATGAAATATCTGTCCATCTCAGGAGTCCATACTGTCCTAGAGCGATCGCCGCCATTCTGGGGTCCCATGCTCATACTTGTACAGTTTGATAGAAGCTACGATTAATATAAGAACATATAGCATTCATGTTAAGAGAAATAGGTCATTGCATTCACTTATTAACCAGTATAATGTCTTTTACACGACAACTATGATTTATCAATTCTAGGGAACAAGGTAAGATTCTTTTAACCACAAGTAATAATCTAGTTCTAATTGAAGCGAATTGCTTAATCGATCATATTGCCAGGTCACCAAAATAAATTCAAAAGTTTCCCATTTCTCGACCAGGTTTATTGATGCTTCCATCATAAAGGAGTAACGCCATACTTATGGGCATTGACAACTATCATAGAATCACTAGAATTGTTCGACTATAATCCTTAAAATTCGATAATATATTGATAAAAAGTGAGTAAAGTTTTTATACTGACGAGATGGCCGTCGGTTATTGATAAAAAGAGAGCAAGGAGAAGGACAAACTTGAAAACTTACCTTGAAGTCGATTGGGGAGATCTGAAACGACTGGGTGTGGGTGTGAGTTTCTGCTAATTCGGGGATAAGGTTAACCTAAATCAGGTTGACGTTGCCTTGTTCCCAGGGTAAATACAACCCTATCCTCGACTGCGCAAGGTTTCAACCTTGGTAAGTTTTTTATTATCCCGATTCCACTGGCATATTTACTTTAGCCTCTTCTATCAAAATTTTGCAGCTGTTTTTAACTAAAGCTTTCTAAGATTAAGGGTTAGTTTCGTAATCTCGTGATTTTTAAAATAATTTTTGTTAGTTATGTGGTAAAAATAATTAATTAAGTATTTAATAAATTTTATTTTTAAAAATATTATGAGTTTTAAAAATAATTGTAAATATTTAATAAATTTTACTATTAAATTACTGAGAGAAATAAATAATTAAAATGTATATAATGTAAGATTAAAATTTTTATGTACATATAAAAATATACACATGCAATATTTGTAATTGTGTATTATAATAATTTTAACTAAAAATAAAATTTATAATATATTAATTTTAATTTTGCTTTTTTATCTTAAAATAATTTATAATATAGTAAAATAATTTTAATAAAAATTCAACCAACAAATTGATATTAATAAATTTATATTAATGAATTATAATACAAACTTATTAAATATTAATTTTTTAATTTAAATAAGGATAATTTTATATTTAAGTAATAATTTTAAAAATATTTATAGAATTATATTAAAGAAAAAATTAATTGTTAAATTTAGAATCTAAAAGTTAATATTTCTCTACTTTATAAAATAAATTATAGGATTGATTAATTTTGACAAAGGTTATTTTTATTTTTTGTTATCAAACACTTAAATTAACTTTTAAATTTTAAAAATAACTTTTAAGCCTCTAAAAAAAATTTAAAATAGTCCTAAATAAGTTATTTTATCCCTAATAAGTGCCTATAACGGTCATATTTTTTTTTATCTCATAAATTCTTATCAAAACTCTCTTATTATTCAATTATTTTTTAGTAGATTTTTTAAAATTAAATAAGCTAGTTTGCCTGCATTAATAAGAGCTCAAATTTTAGTTCTTAGGAGTAAAAGTTAATTTTTTTAAAAAATTTTAAATATTAAAATATCTAAAATATCCTCTACTTATTTGACTTTCATTTTTTATAATATAATTTTATAAAATTTATCTATTAAAGTAATTTTTATAATTTTTAATGAACTCTCGTTGATAACCAAATAACGAAATTTTTTTATGTAAAAGTTCTACTTTTAAAAATTCTATATAACAAAAACTACTTAAATAAACTATATTTAAAAAGATATATTAAATAAAAAAAATTTACAAAGATATACAATCCTTTACTTGTTTGAAAACGTCCTTTACTTATTTGAAAACATCATTTTTTTTATTTAATAATCTTATCTTATTTTTTTATAATATAATTTAAAAAACTTGCCTATCAAATTAATTTTATAATTTTAACAAAATCTCTAATTAACAAACAAATAACTGAAATATTTTAGATAAAAATTCTATTTATAAAATTTTATAAACAAAAACTCTATTTAAATAAACTCTACTTAAAAATCATATCAAATAAAACTTTAATGATAGTACTCTATTATCTCTTCCCTAATTTTTTTTAGTTAAAATCATCACGTTTTGCATTTCAATAACCTTAAAATATATCATCAAAATTATTAGATATCAAATTCATAGAATATAGGTCATGTGACCTCATCAAATACTTAAAAGATTACATGCGACACATCAATAACTTAATACGTAGAGAAGTAACATACAATTTAATAATTAAATTCATCAATTTTATAATTCGCGAAGGTTCTACGTGACTACTGGGTGAATCATTCTTCGGTCCGGTCAAGGTTGGCACCTCTGCGTTTTACCGGATGCTAGGGTAGCGTACAACTGGCTAGGTTGCCAAATGCAAGTCGTCCAAGTCCAAGCCCAAGTCACGATGTTACACGTCAGCTGACAGCTGGACACCACACTGTCAGGAGGCATCCGCACGAACAGAAATGATGATATTTATGCAATTTTCCTGGTGTGATTGCGCAACTGGCCCTCATCAAGAACAACTTCACAATTCCAAAAGATACTAATTGAGTTCCGTTGCATGACTTCTGACTGCAGTTCGCGCTGAACCATGTACATCAGTATTTCAATAAACAAGGCATTTAGGTTGCCACTTCAGTATTTGACCCCCCGAACAATTCACCAGTTCCACCCGGAAGACATTCCAACCCGCTTGTGGTTTGGCCACATCTAACAATCACACTGACGGCAATAATTTCAGAAAACAAAATAATAATAATAATGATAATGCATCAGCACAGGTGACCGTAATGCAGCAGCCTTAAGAAGAGACAACAAATACTGACATAAACAGCAAGTTTTCGGGAGAGTAGAATACAGAATTTGGGAAAACCCCTGACAAATGCATTGCCTGGTTGCAAAACTACAGGTACAGGTATATATGTGCATGTAAGATTACATATGTTTCAAATTTTCATCACTATCGTCGAAAGTTTGTCGAAGAATCACATAACACAAACAACAAGACATGGTCACTGATTCATCAGACTGAAGCCACAAGCATTTCTTCGTGCACAGGTGATTTCAATACAATCTGGTGGCATAATTAAGTATGTTTTCCTTCAATGCACAGAACTGAAGCCACAAGCATTTCTTACTCCTTGTGAACACGCCAAGCATATGAATCCTTACAGAACTCTTTAAGGGTGAGAAGGCTGAAAGCAAAACTGTTTGTTAGGACAGTTTTCATAGTCATGTCATCTCGTCTTTTAACACGGATCATTCCAAACTGGAACCTGGAACATCTCCGCCTATATGGGGGAGCAACTTTAAGTGAAATTTATGCTCCTATCATCTCCACTGCGAACTATGGGAGATAAAGAATTGGAAATCAGGAAGATAAACCTGCAAACCGCTTAGCCAATTGTCAGCAGCTTGCAGTAGAGAGTTCGCTTGTTGCCATTCGTTGGCTCCATTTGGTGTCAAAATTGAACCTCTCAATTTATACGAAGCAAGGCCAAAAACAGGCAGAGGAATCTTTGAAGATCCATCTACACTGTAGTCCTTCTGGCCACTAGAAGAATTAAACAGTGGTTGATTTTTGGCTGTAACATTCCAAAAAGAATAATCAAAATCACAGCTTATGGAAAGTTGCATTGTATTCACTGATTCTGAAAGAAAGAGAGTAAATTAGAAATACTTTTAGCTGTTGATAAGGAATGAAAGGATAAGAAGGATGCATCCAGATTTTGTAGCGTTCGGCCTACAGGTATTCTGTATATTGGGTACCTGGAAAGAAAGTTCCAACAATAGAAAAATGTACAACACAATAAGATAAGAGAAATAAGCGGATCAACCACCATTCAATTCTTCAAAAGTTTAAGATATCTCACCAAGCCACAGAAACCCAACTTGCAGGTAACAGATCACAGCTCTTGTAAGTTATAATCTCTGGGTTTTGAGATGCAAGACTTGAAACCTGGAGGTACAGTTAGGGACAAAAAGATTCAACATGGACGTGCTTCATCGAATATAAAAAAATATGGACTCAGGAGAAGAAATCTCTCTATACAGAGCAAAATGCACTAGTATTTGCCAATATGTACTTGCCTTATCATATAAAGGTTTCCTATGATGTGGTTGTTCTTGTTCCAAATATTCAAATACAAGCAACCCAGGAGAGTTGCAAACCTCAGTTTCATCGCTAGATGAACTCCTAGTAGGTTTATCTCTCAATGTAAGCCTGTTCAATATCCGGAGGTTCATGTTCATAAGGTTTTGCTGACCCTGTGTCGCACCAACAACACCTTTGGCTTTCCTTTCTGATTCACAGTCACTGCTTCCAGCACCACTTGTCTCCCTTGAAGACTCAGCATCGCTATCCTCACCAGGTATTCTAATAGAATATTAGAATAATTTTAAAAAACAACGACCTATTAAAGTGTAAACCCACACAAGAAATTGTCTAACGAGTCTCTACTTGCTAGAAACAAACTTAGAAATCATGTTCTCTAAAGAAATGTTTTCCTTCAATAAAGCATGATAGTGTCGCATCTTTATTCCAGAGAAAATTTCGGTAAAGATGAAAAGGAACTATTTCACAGGAAGAAGTTTGATTACCATCCAAGCATCTTTGTACATGTTCATTATTTACTCAAGCAGTTATCAATGTATACTAGATATCTCACTTGAAATGGAAAAATAGTGTCTCGTACTCCTTGTCTGCTTAAAACCTTGTTACATAAATTACAAACCTTGTCCGTTTCAGGGTTCTAATATCTCACCCAATAATTCAATCTTCTGTAGATTACTGGTTACAATTCCATGAATGACGCACTGAGTTGACAATATATGTTAGATTATCACTTTTTTTCTTCTATTTTGATATTCAAGAAAACGCTGGGCCTCACTTGTGTCTAACGAGCACTCACATCTAGAACTAAAAGTTTGCATCTACAGCTAGAGAACATGGGTTTCAAGTAAAACAGGACGAAGGACTACGCCATAGGCACATATGAAGAACAAAAATAACATATACTGTGTCTTCAGTGGAAAGGCAGATTTTCACTACAAAAATGATGTTGCAGCCAATTAGAATTTTTACATAATGGACAGGAACTGAATAAACAACAAACAAACAAGAGAAACAAGAACATGAAAAACAATATTAAATAGCTGCAAGGTAACAACTAATTGCACAAAGAAGGGGCAAATTAAAAGATACTAGATGAACTAAAGTTTTAGCAATATTCGACTGAAGTAAAATTTTGAAGACTAAAGGAAATCCAGACACTAAAGGGAAATTCAAAATTGCAAAGTTCACAAATCAAGAAGACAATGTTGCCTGCATATAGCTGGTGAAAGAAACTGCATAATAAAAGTCATCCAAACAAGATCTAATCATGATAAACTTGTGTCTTCTACAGCGAAAATCAATCATTTATTGAGCGGTAAAGTGCGCCCATCCTATAACAGTACTTAGGACTGTTTGAACAGTAGAAGTGAAGAAAGACAATAAAATATATCAAGTTAAATTACAGAATAGGACTTTATCGCTGTCTAGCACGTACTGACAGGGTTGGAAGAATATCTCAATCCACAATGCTCACAGATAAATAGTGAAAATAATTTGCACAATAAAAATGTATCCAACCAAGATCTAAACACAATAAACACTGCCGGCCAAACATATTCATTTCTTGCACAATAACATGTGGCATCTATTTTCAAGGAATTGTGCATGTGGTAGTTGTACTACATGTGAGCACTTCAAATGAAGAAAGATAATAAAACATACCAAGCTAAACGACAAAATTGAGCAGTCTTTCTCTAGCATGTACCGACAGGTTTGGAGGTTTGGAAGAATGTCTCAATAAAGGTGATAAGGATACGATTGGCCGCAAAATATCAGCGATCACAATATAGAATTTTGAGAAAACAGTTAATAAAAAGAGGCAGCAATAAGTATGGAGCAATAGAATTTAGACTAAAGGGCAAGTAAAGTGGAAAGATTAAATAGGCTCACCTTAGCCTATGAGGGTCTATGTACAACTGAATACCAGATAAGGATGGAACATAGTACTGTTTAACAGAGTCGTGACCATCCAATAACAGTGGAACTTCCACTCCATACACACTCCACTCATTAAATGATTCCCATAGATCCCCAAGACTAAAGAATGGTTGTGCATCAGCTTCACCAGTTCTCCATCCCTTCATTCTCGTCTGCAGACCAAGAACGCCAATCAGAATTATAAACGGACAACCTCATGTTTCACTGGAATGCATGGACATTGTATGGATTCTGTACTGCAAAAACATAAATGAATTCCAAAATTCTCGAATACACAGGGCTAAAGTTTTGCCCATTTAACCGTCGTGTATAAACAATGACTCAAGCTGTTCACAGAAGTAGAAACTGAAACAAATAAAAAATATAAATTTTACCATCAATAACATTGATCGGCTTTCTAACAACAAAAATGCGACTTTTAAAGCTCCAGTGAAGCAAATATTAAAATCAACAACATGTAATGGTTTAACTAATACCGTACTTCAGAGTATGATCACGCTAAAGTTATAAAATTCCGAAATTTCGGAAGTCATACTTTCCCGGGAACCAAACGGTGACTAAATATCTTCACTACCTCGGGTAAGTACCGAACCGGAACATAAGGAGTGACAGAATCAATGAGCCGATCCAAATTACTAAAGTCGCCGTTTCCCGGTGACGCAGAGCAGACCGACTTGGGCCTATACAATGTGGACTCATCAGAGTCAGCCAGGGTCTCTGCCTCGACCGAGTCAACTTGACTCTTCCTCTGCAATTGCCTCTGGAGGCGTCTTTGTAGCTGGAGCCGCGGCTGCTGAAAGAGGAACTGCTGCTGCCGTCTCATAGCTGGCGGGTTGTAAAACCGGTCATCGGAGTGAGCCCGGGTCACCGTAAAGCCACCCGAGTTGGACATTATGTAATATAATCAAATTTTTAGCGATCAAAGTAATTGAAAACTAAAAAAAAAGTGAAGAATGAGAGATTAAAGCTTTGGGGATAGAATGGGTATTTGGGGGTTTTGTAGGGGTTTTAAGAGGTAATTAAAAAATTTTTAGAATGACTCTGAATTGTGAAAGGCCATAAGCGTTTGTGATTGTGTTTTGGGTTATATCATGCCTTTTTCTTTTTTGTGATTCGTGGGTTTAGATTTGGAGAATGAAGAGGTAAGAAGAGCATTGACTGGAAACGAATAGCTGTCGTTGTGGATGATGCCGATGAAAGGGGGCTTTTCAATTGCTCAGTTTCTTTTATGTTTAGGCATAAGTTGTTGCCTGTGTAACTCATCTGGGCTTTGAATAACAAATGTAGGCACCAAATTCATTTTATAAATTGACGCATGGGCCCTTTGATCTTCACCTAATTACAAAGTACAGTAGTAAAAAAGCAATATAAAAATCTATTTTATATTTGGTTTGAACAAATTGAAAAAAAAATAGAGAAAAGGAGGAAAGACAAAAGATGAAAGAAGAGATGATTGCATATTAAAATTAATTTCATAATGAAATTGAGATTCTTTTTCTTTTTTTTTCATTTTCTCATCCCCTCTCATTTCCATTCCTCTTTTCTGTTCTTTTCCCATTTCTTTCAATCAATCATGCACTTAACAGAAATGCGTGAAGAATGAAGAATTTTATTTGTGAGAACTTAAATTCATTTATCAACATATTTATAATTTAGATTTTTATTTTAAATCGGAGGATTCGGTTGATAGGTCTTTTAATTCATGCTATATAGCTAACCAACCAAGTTTAAGTTCCGTTATATATAGTAGAGCATTTATCAATAGAATTTTAACCCAAAAATTTTAATTGTTTGGTTGTTTATAAAAGTTTTATTAAAAATTATAAAATTAATTTAATAGGTAAGTTTTTTAAAGTTATATTATAAAAAAATAAAATAAGACTGTTAAATAAATAGATGATATTATAGATATTTTAATATTTAAAAAAAATTAATCTCTACTCTTAAAAATTTAAAGTTTGAGTTTTTACTAGTAGAGAAAAAATAACTTATTAATTTTCATGAGCTTTGCTTAAAAAATAACCAAACAACAACAAAATTTTGATAAGAGCTTATTAGATAAAATAAGTACTAATAACTATTAGATAAATCATATCAAATAAATAATAAATTATGAAGGAGATGGAAACTAAAAAATTATTCTTGACTTTATTTATCTCTCTACATTTGAAAGAAAAATCTCCATTTCATCAAGACAATAAAATTTTTAGTTAGTTCATCCTATATAATACATTATTATTTTTGGGTATCTTAGGTAAAGTATCATTTGCTATCATGTGTCGTGATGACTTTCTACCACTGTATATAATATCAACCGCCTTGAATATAGAAACTATATTGATGCTCGTTTAAAATTTGATTATGTTCTTTATTTAAGGTCTAGTAAAATCTAATTGAGGTAATGTTTGAAAATTATAATATTGGTCGTTTGAAACAATTCCATCTAAAAGTTTATGAAATATATGATGCTTGACTTAAGTCTGATTTATACTATAAATGTGGAAACCTAATTAAAGCTTTAAGTGTTCTATACACAAAAGTGGTTGAAGAAAGCTCGTTCACAGCCCAACCAAAAAAAAAAAAAAAACTCGTTCACAGCCCAAAATTTTACATTTAAGAAAGCTCCTTCCAAAATCTAAACATCGCAGGGGGAAGAGGATTTTTTGATAAAACCGAAGTGAGGATATTTTTCAGAAACCCGGTTCCGTCCTTACATTACAGCAAGAGTGTATTATCATTTATGCGTTTGTTGTACATTATGAACAATCAATGTAAGGACGGAACCGGGTTTCTGAAAAATATCTGATGTTTGATGGTTCCCGTGGATAAACGATAACCGTCAAAGGCCATATCATTAGATTTTCGAAAAGATGAATTTAGGGTGCCATATGGACTTCAGTTCTGTCTGTGAATCATTTATCAAGTGGTAATTATTTCTTTAATCAGTTACCTCATATGGCCATGTTTAATAATCTCCCCATAAATTAAGTCCTTTTATGGGTAAATTATCCGTGAAATCAAATAATTTCCTTTTACAGAGAGTGAAAAAGCGCACAGATGATTGGCTTTTTCAGCAAAGAGACAATGGCAAACGTACAAATCAGGGCAGGTTTGTGATTGCTTCAAATTATTAAACAATCACTTATTTGGTAATTTAATAATTAATAATTAAATAGTATTACTAAACACTTTTTAAAATTGATTACTCGAAAATCTGATTATGAAATAATCTACTCTTGTATTAAACATTAAGGTGATTTAGTGTAGCTTTCGAAAATTATGTTTTTTGAGAATCGAATTTTATAATGTATATAGTACCAAAATTATCCTCATCTTAAAGTCATATTCAAAATATACCATACACAAAAATAAGATTTATTTATATTTAAAATTTTTAATTAAAAAATAAAATGTAGTAGCATGGTTGCCAATAATTTCCTCTATTGACGTTGGAATATGACTAGTTATTCTTTACTTAATACGGCCCATACGTTCATAAGATTTTTTTCATTATTAAGTTTTACAGGCGCACCCACACACACACACACACATATAGAGTGATGATATAATTATAAACTCTTATGTAAATTTATTTTGTATAAACTGATATAATATTTACTCATTAGTTGAATAAAAATATAAAATAATTAAAATAAATTATGTAAATCAATAGATATTTAGTTCAATTAACTAAATTATGTCACATTAGTTTTATAAAAAAAACTTATAAATATATCATTACTCACATGTATATATATTCACGCATACACGTGTAAATTTATATTTTATAAATCAAAATTAAGAATATTTTAAGAAATAAAATTTAAGAGGGGTGTTACTAGAGTTTTAGAGGGGCCTTGGAAGCTCCTATCTGTCTCAGCCCTAGGGCTCTGGATCTCACTTATCACTGAATTGCTGATAAGTGGGCTTCTGATTGATGACCCCGCTGTTTATGAATCGAGTCCAACTGCTACCAATTTTGACAACATCCCACTCAATCCCACAAAATAATCCTAAATCCAAGTGTTTTATCGGGGGTGTTCCCACTGCTCAATCTTCTTAATTATTATAACTAATTACCTTTCTTAAAATCGATAATTCTTTGAACGAGGTTTCTAGTTTTTCCATGTATTTTATAATAATCTATTCCCTGTCGTTTATAAGATCAGATACTGCCATGAGAATTCGCGCTGCCCAGACCATGGTTAAACAAGTGTCAAGCTTCAAAGAGTTTCGTGAACCACTCTAAAAACTATTGCTGGAATTTATCTTACAAATTGAAAATGCAGAGAATAGATTACTTTCAGGCGGCACAGACAAATTCAAGTGATTGAAAAATAAAAACTAAACCCATAAAAAAAATTGTAAGCTCATGGATTAGAACATCTCGTGGAATTTGAAAACTTGTCACGTCATTGCTAATTTTGATAGCTTTGAGTGGAACTTCGGGAATTAAGAATGAATTTTTTTGTACTTTTATCGAATATAAATGTCTTTCTAGGTGTTCCAACGTGTGGGCGAAAACGTAAAAAATTCAATGGGGTTTTTTATCGGATTTGCTGAGGTGCTAGTAACGCTTCTCTTATCAATCTTGTGGAGAAAAATCACAACCGCATCCTTAGTGTTGTGTCGCATTCCATTTGGCACGCGATTATTGGCACTCTTGTAACTTCGTTTTAAATCTCCTTCAATGCCAAGACCTTTGCTGATTCTTAAAATACTCTTTCCTATTTTTTCAATTTCTTGCCCTCAACTTCAATTACAATTTTTTTACACAAAATTTTGAATGAATAAATCATATATATTTAACTACAAAAAAAAATTATGTATATTTAAAATACTCGATTTAAAAATGGATTCAAATAGTTATTTTTTTTTATTTTTTAACAGGGATAAACAATAAGAAAAAATAATTGTTTAAGTTTATACATATACTTGAACCTTTCCTGCTTTCAGGAATTTACTTGAACTTTTTTTACTTTTAAGAATTTACTTGAGTTTTTTCTGTATTAGGAATTTACTTTTAGTTTTTTCTACCCTTAAGAGTAAGAAACTAAACTTACTATAGATAATATGCCAAAATAATTAAAGAAAATTACTTTTATTAATGAATGCCTATGAGGATTATTGAAACTATTTCTTCTAGTAACTAAATGTTCTACTGGCTTAAAGAAAGCCTTACTAAAATTTCTAAGGAAATCGATAATTTTTTTTATTGATAGCAAATTCTCAGATGGATGCGGCAGCAAGACTCCATTCATATCTTTAATCCTATATATTCCTGGACGGAACAATCTTTGTTATCTTATATGGGCCTTCCTAATTTAGACCTAGCACTCTAGCATTCTGCTCTCTGGTGCTTTTAAATATATTTCCAAGGATCAAGTCTCTGTTGAGTACTAGAAAATATATCTTTATAAAGGAGAAAATCGTCATTTTACATTCCAAGTTTCATTGACATTCCTACTTTTATATATTTAAGTTTTTTTATAATTTAATTATGTATATTTTATTATAATTACATATTTTATATATTTCAGGAGCATAATGATCATTTCACAGTGAACTAGAAATTAAATGGTAGAACGAAAAGTAATTTTGAACTTAAGATAATAAAAAAACTTAAAAGGAACATGAAAGGAAAAATAATATTGTTCACATGTATAGTACTATTCACAATACTGTTCACGACATTGTTCACATGTACGGTATTGTTCATGATAATATTCACGATACTGTTTATATATATGGTATGATAATGTAGTGTTGATTGATGATGTGGCACCGACTGATGACATGGTAATATTTAATTGAACGAATGATGTAGCATTCACTACTTATATGACATTGATCGATGATATATCATGATCTTATTGGATTAAAATATTTATGTAGTGTTGACCAATGACGTGACAGTATGTTTGTGAACCAAGTACGATACATGCATATACATAAAAGGATAACCTTGATGATATGTTCTATTCAATCAAAACTTGTCACGTAGCATACAATCTTTTGTGTTGTGGCCATGATCTCGGTGGTATCTACAATATTTGCTTTTATCCTTTTGATCTAGGGTTGCCTTAATTTCCTTAGGTTTTTGTAAAAACTCAAAGTTTCTAATTTGCATCAATAGCTGGTTTCTTGCTACATCGAGTGGTGTGTAATCAAGGAACCTACTTTAGGAAATTCTTAGACCCTTACTATTCTTTGATCTATTCATCATTTCTCGATTCAGTCGACTTCTCCTTCTTTTTTCTTTTTTCTCCAAACATTTGTAAATCTAAGTCAGCGCTTCTCTTTACACTAACTAATTCATTTGTATTAGAATATTTATGTGCTCTTATTAATAGCTCTATGAGGTTCTTGGAGTATTTTTTGTAAGCAAATAATGAAACTTTCTTGGCTGTAATCCTGCCATAATGGCAGTCAAGGCCATTGCATTATTATAATTCTCAACCCTTACTGCTTCCCTATTAAAGCAAGCAACATAATTCTTTACTGACTCATCATTCTCTTATTTTACTGATAAAAGATGAGTCGGAGGAAGCTAATAAGCTTCAGCTTTAATAAATTGACGAACGAACATCCAACTCAATTGAGCAAATAATGATGTTGATCCTGGTTTCAGTTTTCTGTACCAATATAAGTATTTAGATGCTTTACCGAATCTCCTTCTCCTTTGTACAATTTTATCTGAGGCATCTTAAATTTTAGAGGGAGCAGTGTATCAAAGACATCTCTTGTGAAATGAGGCTTTACTTCTTCCACAATTGGCTCGACAATAGGAACTTTTACCATGTCATCCATTCTTTTTTTAAGTCTTCTTAACTCTGCTTTAAGGCCTGCTGAGTCAATAATGGATTCAAATTCCTCATGCTTTCTGGATTGGTATTTCTCATCTAGTTTTTTGCATAGGTCTCGCTCTTTAGAATTTGATATGTCCTAAAGATCGTTGTTCTCATGGTTTATATGACTGGCATGGCTTCTAACTTGCAAAGAGGCAGCTCGAGACCTTTTTTCTTAATGTCCATGTTGTTAATTTTGGTGTTGATGTTGTTACAGCTCTTCAATATATATGGCAAGCCTATGGTTTCTTTAGTCCTTTATGTACTGGAGCACCAAGTGCATGTTTTGTGCCAAGTGAGCCACTTATTGAGTAAGTGGTGATGGGCCAATATTGTTAAGTTGTTTCTTTTAGAGGCTTGGGACCTGTGGCAACCCATAATTGTGCTGGTTTCATGGGCTCATGACTTGATGAAACCTAACTTTAATTGTAACTAATTATATCTTCCCCCCAGACGGGGCCAATCTATTAATGCTAGTTTTTGTTGGTTAATTTAAAGAATTAAACAAGGGAAAAATATAATAAATGAAACACATAAAATTTATGTGGCTCGGCACTTGGCCTACGTCCATGAAAGCCAAAAAGCAATATTTTTTACTATTCAATAAAGAATTACCATTGAAAGAATTTTTTTGTAGTTTATTTTTCTTTAATTTTGCTTGCCTCCTCTACATCTCTAAAGCTCTCAATTTATAATACAATTTGTTAGATATATAAGTCAGTGTTAATTCCTTATTTAAATAGAATTATATATTTCCTTCTTTATCCAAGTGGGATTTAAAAAGTCTATTTTTCCTAGATTCTCGGTGATGCATTACATGCTCTCCATGCTTTATTTTTTTTTCCTGGACTAAGGTTTCTTGGGCCATACCTTTTTTTTTTTAATTTAAATTTTGCTCTTGATTCCTGGTTTCTGATTCCTAATTCCTGGTTCTTGGTTCCTAGTTCTTGCAATTTTGTGCATTTACTTTTATGACTCCAAGACATGACTTCAAGTCAAGCTTTCTTGATCAAGTTTTGAACTCTGGGTCTAAAGCTTCTTTTTTATGCATGTGGGTTTTGTGATCTTATATTCCATAAACCAAAACTATGCATGCTTCCTTGGTTGAGCTTCCAACTCTTGGTCAAGCTTCCAACTCTTAGTCAAGCTTCCTGGTCAAACTTCTCTTTTCTTCACATAGGCTTTGCCTTCCAAAACCAAGCTATGTATGCTTCTATTTTTCATATGCTTTTTTCTTCTCACAACAAGTATAAATTGCCAAAAAAAGTATAAATTTCACTTATATTTTAAAGAAACATGCGATAAAAATAGTTTTATTTATGAAACTTTTTATTTGGATAGGAATTAAAAAAATTAAAATTAAAAAAATTAAAAATTAAAAAAATTAAAAATTAAAAAAATTTAATTATTTAAAAAAAAAGAGTAATATTTATTATGGTTTGAATAACCTCTTATGACTCTTTCAAGGATTTACATTTTTTCTAATATAGGCTAGTCGTTGCTTATCTTTAGATCTAATTTTTCACTTTAATAGTATTATAAATCGGGATTAGTGCAAAAGAAATGAATGCATTTCTATATTATTAAGTAATCTAAAATCTATCTTATAATCAAATTTATGCTTGGTAGAAATATAAACACATAGAATTAGCTAATGAGGTGGACTTATTAACAATTCACAAATAAAAAAATGACAAAAAAAAAATGCATTCATTCCCTGAATAGAATGTGAACCCTTAGTCTACATAGGAACTATACCCTTTTAACGCTGATTAGGCTGGGAAAATGGAAAAATATTGTAGTTTCTTTCTAGATCTCTTATTTTTGTAAAATAAATATTTAGTTAAAAATTTTAAAAATTAATTTTAAATTATTCCTATGGTGAAATGATAATTTTTGAAGTAACTACCAAATTATTATAAATTTTAATTTATCTCCTAATTTTATTGAGAAGAATAATTTTGTTTATATTGATACGTCCTCAATTTTCTCTTATCTTTTTGAATAAAAATAGGGTAATTGAAACTTATAATAGTTTAGAAAATAATTTGAAAATTATCATTTTACAAGAGGTAACTCGAAATTAGCTCAAACAAACATATATAAATTTACAGGGGTGATATTTTCACCTCACAAATTCTATAAATTTGCCTTACTTTTAAAAAATAATTATAAAAATTTCACATTATTTTTTAAAAATTTTAAGTAAAGAATAATTAATCAATTAAATCTATCATAATTTAATTTTTGTGATATCTTTTTTTTTGTGACTTAGATTTTTTCATTATATTTAACTACTAAGATTACTTTAGACTAAAATCAAATTGACTATTTTACCCATAAATGTAAAAATACTAAAAATCTATTTTAACTTCAATGGATTTTATGTTATACAAAATTGATTGTTTCCAAATTATCAATTCTATTTTATTAGTATAATTATTAACCTTTAATTAAACTAACATCATGTCTTTATGAAACAATACTCATGTAAATTATTAAATTGTCACATTTATGTTATTTTCATGTAAAATATTTAAAATTATTATACTCCATTTAAGAAGTTGGATTATAAGTTATAAAATTAAATACAACAAGTTTTTTTAGGCAATTGATTTATTTTATGTCATGAAAGTAAAATAGTTAAATAAACCGACATTAAAACAACCTTAATAGTAAAAAAAAGGTTAAAAAAACTTGAGTAAAAAAAATTATGAGATGATTTAATTGATTAATCATACAAATATTTTTGTTGATATGTATTTTTAAAAATAATATAAATTTATTGTAAATATATTTGGTTTATAACAAAATAAAAATAATAAAATAAAAATTTTAATATAATGTATGACAAAACTAAGTGCCTTTTTCTTATATTATTTCCTTGAATTAGTTGCACATGAGCCACGAATAATGAATAATCCTTCTGAAAAGCGACAAAATATGCAGTCAAAGAAATTATTGGAGCAGCCTGCCGTGAAAATTCTTCAACTAAAAACTTTGCAAAGATTTTTATTAATATTAAATTATGATTTTTGGTTCGATCGACGCCACGGACCAGTTGTGGCGAGTCGTCCGCCAGTTGAGAGAGCCGATGGGCCCCGTAACGAAACATCCACATTTTCCACAAGAAATAAAAAAATAAAATAAAATAAAAAGGACGTAATGATTATCCTCACTTCCCCAATTTCACGGCGACTGAAACCTTCCGTCTTTGCCTTAATCTCATCGATACCATTTAAACAAGATCGATTGCCCGAACCCTAACTCGAAGATTCGACTCACTGACTCACTGACAAGTACAACGCAGCTATACCATCTGGCCATGCGACTCTGGTCCACTGCGATCGCCCTCTCGAGAGAGGACTCCTTTAAATTATTCTCTGCTTTAGTCGTCGCCGCCGCCGCCGCATCTTCTCAGATTCATTGTATTTGTTCGATTTCTCGAAATGTCCAACGACTCTCATCCCTCTAACTCCAAGGGCGTCCTCTGCAATGCCGGCGCTGGTGCCGCTGCTGGTAGGTTCATTTTTGTTTTCCCTGTATTATTGTTTTCATTTCTTCTGCTAAGGTGATAAGAAAATCGATGAAATGAGAATCAAACGGAATGTTTTAACCTGTTTTTTTTTTCTTTTTTTTTGTTTTAGCCGAGCTCAAGTATCTATAAATTGTTTGGCTATTTATTATGACTCTTTTAATTTGCCATTTTGGGCTAAACTATTGTTTGACTTTATGAATATGGCACAGGGATTATCGCTGCTACGTTTGTTTGTCCACTAGATGTTATAAAGACGAGACTTCAGGTCCACGGGCTGCCAAAGCTCACAAATGGAACTGTTAAAGGTATGCCATGCGTACTGCCTTCTGCCATATCTTCTGCAGGGTGCCCAATTGAAATTAAATTGTGTCTTTTTGTGGAATAGATTGAATGTTTCTTTCTGTCTGTTTAGGTAGTCTGATAGTTGGTAGTTTGGAGCAAATATTTCAAAAAGAGGGGTTGCGTGGTATGTACCGTGGGCTCTCTCCCACGGTGCTTGCATTGCTTCCTAACTGGGCGGTGAGTTATGGCTTTCTCTGGTTTAGACTCTCTCTCACTCTCTCTCTCTTTTGGGGGTCACTGGATAGATTTAACTGAGGAATTCATTAAGTCAACTAGTGGTATTGACACCTAAAGAGATGCAGTCACTTCTTGTTAGTTTATATAAAATTTTATCCTTAGATATTGTTAATTAAAAGTGCAATTATCTACTTTACTGCTCATGTCTTTTGCCTGCTTGAGTGCTTGTTTTGACAGATTACAGAACTGTCTTTGCTTGGTTTGCAATTGATCTGATGTGTTAATTTGCAGGTTTATTTTACAATGTATGAGCAGCTCAAAAGTTTCCTCTGCAGTGGAGGTTAGATGAAGACCCTTTGTTTTCATAATGGATCTTGAACAATTTATGATTTACTCTTTTTTTTTTTTTTTAAGTTCTTTTGTCTGACTCATCACGTTGCCTTATCCTCTTTGTAAGTTTGTTATTTATATCTGCTTGTTGGTGCATATGCAGATAAGAATCATCATCTGTCTGTGGGTGCTAACATGATAGCTGCTGCTGTTGCTGGTGCTGCAACAACCATCGCTACAAATCCTCTTTGGGTTGTAAAGACAAGACTGCAAGTGCGTATCAAGTTTCTTTTATCTTTTTTATTGTTATTTTTTGGTTATATTTGCATGTGATGATGTGTCATGGAAAGGGGGGGGGGGAGTCTAATAGCTAATTCATTCGACAGTTGCCGCTCAAAAGGAAATCCGGCTTACATTTGTCTAAGAAAATTCAGATGACCATTCGTTACTTTAAGTGGTATCAATAAGTTGGTCTCTCCAATGGTTATGCATTGATGTGATGAGCTGGCAGGACAGCTCAATGCTGTGGAAAAAAATTGGCACTGTTCTCTCATTTAACGTTATTTAGCTCATCATGTGCATACCATTACCCAATGGAAGAATTGAAGCCCTGAGCAATCTCATTTTTCCCTTTTCCTTAAGCAGACTCAAGGAATGAGAGCAGGCGTGGTGCCATATAGAAGTACACTTTCTGCTTTGAGTAGAATAGCTCATGAGGAGGGTATTCGCGGATTGTACAGGTTTTGTTTTGTCATTCACTAGTTTGAACCGTGATCATAAGTTTCTACTTTGTTGAGAAACTGAATTCACTGATGCATGTAATATTCTCTGTGATGCACAGTGGTCTTGTTCCTGCCTTGGCTGGTGTCAGTCATGTTGCCATTCAGTTTCCAACATATGAGAAGATCAAAATGTATTTGGCTGATCAAGGTATTGTTTTTTTTATTTTTTTAATTGAGTAGTGAACTTATCTAAGAAAATTCTCATTTTAATTGGATGTGCTAATATCAGGTAACACCTCAATGGATAAACTGAGTGCACGTGATGTTGCGCTTGCCTCATCAGTCTCCAAAATATTTGCTTCGACATTGACCTATCCACATGAGGTATGATATTGAATAGATATTGTAACTTAAAATTTTTCTGTCAAGATGTGGGAATTTCTATTTTACATTGATCTGATGATGGTTTAGTCACAAATCAAACTGAATTTAAAGCATGATGATATGTTTATACCTTTGCCCTGGGTTTAGGTACTGCATTTTTCTCACAATGTCGTTATTTTAGAACTACTCTTAGAACCATATGTGAGAACTCTTCGATGGCTGTTGCGCTCATCTCCTTGGATCTCTTTTAAGATAAATATAGGATTTATAGAAGCCAATTACATTCTCCATATATCTTAAAACTGATATTTTCTTTTTGACCCTTCAGAATGCCCCTTTACACTTATCTGAGAATCCTTCTTCTGTACATATAGATATAGAAATCCAGCATAAGATATCTGATTGAGCCTTTTCTAGATAATCTTATGGCATCAATTTTGGTAGGATTTTTACCGTGATTGAACTGAGAATCTTTGGTCACATTAATGCTAGCCAACAAAAGTAGTAACAGACTGAAATATCCTTATATTATGTAGGTCGTACGCTCAAGACTTCAAGAACAGGGCCACCATTCTGAAAAGCGTTATTCTGGTGTGGTTGATTGCATTAAGAAAGTATTTCAGCAAGATGGTCTCCGGGGGTTTTACCGGGGTTGTGCAACCAACCTTCTCAGGACCACACCGGCTGCTGTTATCACATTCACCAGCTTTGAGATGATTCACAGATTTCTTGTTTCTTATTTCCCACCTGATCCACAGCCTCACACATTGTGAAGATGGATTATTTACAAATTGAAGATATATAGCATTCAACAATATTTCTTCCCTGACATGGAATGGCTACTTGAAACAGCCATGCATTCTGGGGTGATGATTGCAGTTTCAAGAATGTGGTGTACCACAACTGTTTGGGGTAGGTTTTAGCCCCATTCAACAATAACTTAGTCACCATTTCCTCATCAAAGTTTCCCCGGAAGGTGACAATTCTATTATTTATACTGACTGGGATAATGACGAAAATTGGGTACAACCTGGACATTCATGGATACTACATTTTTGTTAGTGATTTTGCAATAATGGGAACTTTACCACTGTCTGTAGTGATGCTTTTTTCTCCTTTCCACACTTGCATTTGGATTAGGAAAAGTAGGTGTCCCTGGACTGCTCAATTATCTTGTTTATACAAGTGTTAAGAAGAGTTGGACGGCTTTATGCGTATGTACTTTTTTGAGAACTTGAGAATTGAGATGCATTCGAATTACAATTGCATATGGATGGGCTTTGATTCTTTTGTTGATAGCCATCAGGTTGTTTGCTTTGTGCTGAGCTTTCTAGGCTGGTATATGAACTGTGCAAATAATATATACATATATAATTTTTGTTTTTTTGGGTTTCCGTGAACAAATGAGCGTGTATGACATTTTCGTAACTTGAAAAAAGATAAAATGTACTTGTCAGATTGCCTTGCAGAAGAAATTAATGAACTAAGAGAAAAATTTCTGGTTCTACTTGTATAATTGATGGGAGTGTTTTAAGTTGTGGTGACGTGATAGTAAAATTGGGTAAGCTTTCGCGTCAGTAAACAATGACGTTTAACCATTTTGGAATTCTCTGTGAATGTTGGAGAGATTGAATTCCATAAAGAGTTTAACATAGAGACTCCGGACCAGAAAATTGGAAATGAGCAGTAATTTCATTTAAGATCACACGCTCACTCCTGTGGACAAGGTGTATCTCGGATTCCCTTACATTACTTCACAATTTTTAAGCTCTGGGCCTCAGGCCTCTAGCAATAGCCTCTTTAGTTGTCCAAATTTATAGACCTTAAATTTACAAATAACTGGACTAATAAACTAATCACTCATTTTCTTTCCTACTTTTTCCCTTCTTCACCCGATAAATGCTACATTATTCATGTTGATTTTGAAGTTCTTACCCTATAATAGAATTCAATTATTTTGTCCTTTCGTAACATACCCCACCAAAAAAAAAAGGCACACTATTAAAAATGGACTTTGATTAGAAAAATCATCTGTATATTTCCGTCCCACTGCAAGTAATAAGTGTCATAATAAAGGAGACGTGCCCATTAATCGACAACTCATAGACCAAGAAAGGCAATCCTTTGGGCATCATATTCTCATTGTAACATTAAAGACAATTAACAGGCACGATCAGTCAATTACTGACTGATTTATTGTGATCATAAGATAATGACATTACTTTGACCATAACACTAATTTCATTGTACCACAAATGTAATATGAATAATTTAGTGTTTAAATTAAAATTCGCATTCAGCTTCCTCTTTTTTTGATTTTGAAAGAATTATTATTTTTTGGATTTTTTATGGATGTTACTATAGATATCAGAAATAAAATGTGTTGTAACTACCGGTCACTCATTCTTTGGTCAGGTGGTTAGAATCATTTTGTTACAATTGTGATAGTAGTGATTTGAACCTCCACAAAAGTATTGTGAAGATTTAATTTCTTTCTTTAAATTTATTTGAAGGCTATTTTTGCTCTTTCAACATCATTACAGAGGTTTGATTTCTTTTTTTAAATTTATCTAGAGATAATTTTCTTTCTTTTAAAATATAATATGAGAAATAGTCCCATATAAAAAAAAAAAAAGGAAAATGTGCTGCAAGTACCGCAAGATAAGGAGAGGGCGGGGCAGGGTGGCGTGTTGAAGGAATATGAGGAGGAAAGGACTGCCCTTTCAACTCTCATCATGTGTTTGGTCGGCGGTATCTATGGAGTCATTAAACGATACTAAGAGTGCAATTGTTTCATGATTTTTGCGAATGCTTGTTGCGTTGCCCAATTTTTTTAATTTTTATTTTAAAAAAACACTATCATGATCTTTCCTCAATTCTTTTACTTTAATATTACTTTATTTTTAATTTATATTAAAAAAATAACAAACATTCTAGCAAAGTATGACAACCGGCATTTAGCTTTAGACACTTCAAGGAAAAAAAAAAAAAACTACCTAATGCAGAGTTTGTTTCCTTAACAAACTTTATATTCTTGAAAATCAAGATTCAGGACTTGACTTTTTTTTTTGTACTACCCAACATGAGACTGAGATTTGCCTTAAGATCTTATAACTGTAAGTGTGGTTAAAGGAGGCTGGCATTTGCTTTCCAGATGGGACTCCGATTCACGAAAAAAGGAAATTGATATTAAGAAACTCTCAGTCTTTACAATTCCAGCCAGATAACAAGTCACACTAATAATAATAATGATAATGATGGTAGTTGCTTTCTAGCTTTGGCAATAACATGGGCACTATTGATTCTTTTACTATTTGGGCAGTAAATGGCAATCTTCTTTTATCTTTCCTTTTGGTCCACGGCTAGAGACTGCCAAATGTGAACAATTTTGCCCCGAGAAATAAACAAAAAAGGCCATGAATTGTTAGTATCTTTTGCTGCTCACTATTCAATAGTGAAAAAAAAATAGTGCAGGAATCATGAGTACATTAATAAATAAAAATTGTGTATAGTCTTAGTTTGTCAAAGAGGCATTTTTATTAGCTACATAGACAAGTTCTTTTCACCAAATTCATAAACAAAACGCATTACGTGGCAACCGTTAAGTTATATGTAACATAAAAATAATTATCCCATACTAAAAAAAAATAACAATATATGAAATAAATGAGAGACCGTGAGTAATTATTTTTGAATTTATTGTAAATTACATATGATCTGTTGCTTGCTCCATTTTGCACGTTTTCAAACGCATTTATCTTGCAAAATTTGTTAGTGCAAATTTTATTAAAACATTCCTTACCTAACCCAACTATAACGGTAAAAAAGATGAATACACAATGGGTTGAATACTGCGTATGTTAATATTATTGGCGTGTGTGGATAAGAATTAAGATGACGCATGTGGGTTCTTTTATATATGATGTGGGCTTGCCACCCTAATGGCATGAGTGTGCACATTCCTGTACCAGAAAGTGATGTGCACTTAAATTGTAAATCCATGAATATAATCATGTTAAAGAGCCAGCATTAGCATAGCTGTGGGTTCACTCAACATGTGAAACGTTATAATTGATAAAAAAGGAAAAGTATTTAGCAATCCATAAAACTTTTTAGCTCTGAAATGCTTAACCCTAGCATTATGCTCCTTTAATTGTCATTCGCAATTATGGTTTAACAATTAACTACTTTTGGTTTTCGCTCGCAGCGACGAAGAATCACTAGTGATTATGCAAATTCCATTACTACTGAAAGTGATTTATTTCCCAATCACACTGAACAACCAACCATGCTTCAACTTTAAGCTACACGTATCAAGATGCCAGAATTAGAATTTCACTTTGAATCTTCTCCGTAATCTTATGTTCAATTCTTGTCCGTTAACGCCTTGTCCATAAAGGAAATGAAAATAGAATGCAGTGAGGCGGCGTCTGGTTGTTTGAATTTCTTATATTGCATTAAAACTATATTTTTGTATAAATTTATTTTTGGCTGTAATTTTTAATTATATTAAAAGGGTAGCTAACACAATGAAGTGAGTATAAAATAATCTTATGGAGGAACAGATTTTAAGTTGCACTGTATTAAAAGATTGTTCGCATTATAAATTTAATCATTTTACTTTTATTATTCAATAATTTATAATAAAATTAAGTTTTTAAATATTTATTCATATTTATATTAAATAAAATGTAATTTAAAAATAATATAAAATATCAATAGACCTAAATATTTAATAAATAAATGATAATACATTACTTTAATTTTATTATATAAAATCATTTTAATTATTTCAAATTAATAAATGAAAATTAATTCATGATAAATTGAAAATCTAATACAACTAATATTATATTATTTATATTTATAATATTATGTTATTTGATAATAGTATATTATTAAATTATTTTTATGTTATAAAAATTAGTCATTAATTAATTTAAAAAATAAATAATATAACACTAAAATATCAATAAATTTGATTAAAAAATAATATAATATATAATACAATCCATAGCATACTAAACATTATATCATTACATTATAACTCAATATAATACACCGTAGTTCATTGCATGTTTGGTTTTCCCCTTGTGGATGTATGCACGCGCCGTAAATGCTTGTAGGCCTGTGCATGAAGGGTGGAAGGATTCTTTCCGCGCAGAAGTCTTAAGCGGACGGTGGCTTCAAAAATATCAACAAAAAAGTGCCACGTGGTGGCAGTCTGATCTCCGTGGGCGAGATGGCAGCTTCTGATTTGCCCGTTATAAAATTTATCTAAAAGGCCGTTATATGATTTAGACTCGAAAGCGAGCGAATAAAATATTGGAAGCCTGCCGAGTGCCCGTGAAGTGGGTCCCAAACAGAACGCGCCACGTGGGCCTCTCACGTCTCCCGAACCTATTAGGTTTGGTTCCATACCGTCGATTTGAATTTTTTGAACGTTGAAGCTACCAAGAGAATGAATAGTCACATATACCCTCCAATTTTGAGAAGCAATCCCCTTCGTCTCACCATTTGATTAATTCAATAAAGCTTTATCGGAACTTTCTTTTTTTCCCCCTTCTGGGAGCTTTGCTCATTTCTGCCTATGCTGCTAAGTCCAATTCACTGAATGATTTGGATGAAACTAATGATTTAATAGTTTTGAATTCAAGTGTTGTTTTGTTGTTAGATGCGTTATAAATAAATGAGCGCTTAATCGTATTCATTTAAGAATTGTGAAACTTTTCAATGAATTTAACATTAAATATTGCTACCTTAGCTTAACA
This sequence comes from Aegle marmelos, assembly GCA_030449875.1. Taxonomy (NCBI): domain Eukaryota; kingdom Viridiplantae; phylum Streptophyta; class Magnoliopsida; order Sapindales; family Rutaceae; genus Aegle; species Aegle marmelos. The sequence continues at coordinate 4,882,815 of JASUUL010000115.1, forward strand.
TATCATTATATTTAATTTAAATTCATCAATTAAAGGAATATATTTAATCTCTTTGTGATGATATTGCAGATCGTTGAAAGAACTTGTTTATTTTTATTTCAAAATATTGAAACCCCTTATTTTTACTTGTTAAATTATTGAAAATGCAATATTTATGTAAAATAAATTCTAATAAATTTTGAGTTTTTTTTTTTAAATCAAACTCGTGGAAGGGATAAAGATAGTCCCGTTTCTTCACGATTAAATTATATCTTTTCAACACAATAGTGTCAATCTATCATTAAATGTTGAATAATAAGATTGTTAAATGGTACTTACAGTTGAGAAAATATTTTCAGTGTTACCAATTTGATATCAAAAGTAAATTTTAACGGTATAACAAAATTAAATATAGAAAATTAATATATATTTTTTTGATGCATTATCACGTAATTGGGGGGAGGGGGATTCTCAAGTGATAATAAAGGAAATTGCAAAAATCTCTTACTTAAATCGCAAGATCGTGATGTCTTAATGGCATTTGGTTAATTGGATCATCATGGTCCTATATAGAGAGGGGAAAAAAATAAAAAAATAAAAAATAAAAAAGTCGGTAACCGTTTTCACCAACCGTTTCCACTTACTTGAAAGCTACACTTTACCAATCAAATGGTCATTTTCTTGTTAACTGTTTGATATATTAGTTTATTAAAATGTCAGCTTTCAAATGAACTTTTTGCTTCGTTAAGAATGTTTTGGTGAGCGGCAAATTTCGTTCTCTTTCTTGGCTTCAAAACTTAACCATTATCACAGAGTTGGAATTCGCAAAGAGTGTTTTTTTTTTTTTTTTTTGGGTGATGCTCTAAGTAAATGCCCTAATGTCACAAATTAAGTAGAAGTATCATGTGTACTTTTGTAATTCGATAGTGTCTTTTTGTTTTCTTGAAGTCTCAAGTACGAAGCAAAGAAGACAATACATGAATAAATTTTTATCATTTTAATTAAATTTTTTCCTCCTCCTGTATAATAACAATGATAACATTTTTCTTTTTTAAGAATAACGAGATAAAGATAATATAATACTAAATTAAATATTTTAAAAGATTCTTAAAATTTTATTCTTTAAATGTCTTTAAATATTAAATAGAGAAGATAATCTTATTTGAAAAGTTTTATTTGAAGAGTTTTTTGAAAATCTTTTCATTGATATGATTTTTAAATAAATAACAAAATCTTATTTAAAAAATCTTTTAATTATACTATAATTAAATTTTATTTCTTATTTAAAAAGTTATATTAATATTATTTTTTTGTTATTGTTATTATTAAAGAGAGGAATATTATAATTATTATTTTATTAGTGGAGAGATTGATTGATTGACTAAAATATTACGCACTTATTTTAATTTAAAAAATCATTCAAAGAGTGAAATTTAGGGGAGGAAAAAGAAGCAAAAAAAAAAAAAAAAGAAGAAGAAGAAGTAATATTCTTATCTTGAACATTTGAATTCACGTATTAATTTTTATGTTACGAGCCGAAAACATACATGTTTTAGCGGCTAGTGTCACGTGATGTGCTTGAGAATTAACGAAATGGACAAACAAAACAGTCTTACGTTTTTTTTTGAATTTTGAACAATATAAATGGAGGCATCTATATTTAAAAGCCGAGCACGACATTGCCTAAATATTGAACACGATTAATTTAATTAGGAGCCGGCAGAATTCAAAAACTTTGACCAAATTGGGATGGTGTTTTATAAGATTCAAAAAAATTACAAACAACTTTATTGTGAAGGCATTTTAGAAAATTATTTTATAAATACTCTTTGAATGGTGATTAAGAGAAGAGTGATGGTAGACAATCCATTTTTGAAGGGGATTGATGCGGATGCCAAGAGGTGGGTGAAAAATAAAATAAAATTAAAAAGGTCAAAAAAAAAACCTGCACTTCCGTTTATTTATTTATTATTATTATTATTTTGTAACCACGTCAATCTGATTTTAAGTTATGGGTTGAACAGAAAGTACACGCGCTGGGAAGGCACCTGAACTCTGTCAATAGATTACGATGCGAATAGGCTCGGAGATAGCCTCGGAGGGAGCCTGGGGAAACAGATACAAAGATAGTTAAAAGAGTATAAAGCAGAGTTAGCTTTCTACTTTGGAAAGAGAGAGAGAAAAGCAAAAGGTCATGAAGAATGTGATGATGAGTATTGAGTAGTAGCGAGTAATATTAACAACATCCATCCACCAAAAGGAACAAGCATATTTCAAAGCTCTCTCTCTCTCTCTCTTTAGCTTTTCCGGTCCCTCTTCTCCGATCGCGCATTTCGCATTTGATGGTGGAATTGCGTCGCTGAAAAGTTAAAGATTGTTAGTCAAATGGCCGGAGAGGGAACGCTGTCTTTTTCGGTTGCGTCAGTGGTGGAGGATGTACTGCAACAGCACGGCAATAGGCCGAGAGATCTTGATTTGGAGTCCAGAAAAGCTGAGGAAGCTGGTACATTTTGCTTGTTTGTTTGTTTGTTTGTTTGTTTTTCATTTTTTTTCTTGTTATACACAAATAAATGTTTCTGATTATTGTTTTTTCTTTTTTTAAAGACACATAAAGAATTGTTAAATGAAATTATTATTTTCTGTTTAATATTTAAGGTGGTAAATCGGATTTCATACGCACACATTTATGTGCGCATGGAAACAATGTAGTACCTACCTTCAATTTTGCTGTACGTGTGGAGTATACGGATCTTTGTTGGAACAATTATTGATGGACTTTAAAATATGGATATTTTGTTTCACAGCATCGAGAAGGTATGAAGCGGCTGGGTGGCTAAGGAAAATGGTAGGGGTTGTTGCGGCTAAGGACTTGCCGGCTGAGCCGTCAGAGGAAGAATTTAGGATTGGATTGAGGAGTGGGATTATACTTTGCAATGTCATAAATAAGGTTCAACCCGGAGCCGTGCCTAAGGTCAACATCTTCTAGATTTATAACTTGGCTTAATGTTAACTGATTCTTTAATGAATAAATTCTCACACTGGATTACTTCTTTTAGATAGTGGAAAGTCCTGATGCTGTTCTTGTTCCCGACGGGGCGGCATTATCAGCATATCAATACTTTGAAAATGTGAGGAACTTTCTTGTGGCTGTACAAGAGATGGGGCTTCCGACTTTTGAGGCATCTGATCTTGAACAAGTACGTTTTGTGCTTAAAATTCTCACCAAGACATCGATTGTATATGTAGTTTCAGAATTCAAGTATGAGTTTGGATGAAGAGGTATTTCCTATGATTTTCCCTTATTCAAAATATCATTTGCTTAATTTTCAGGGAGGGAAGTCTGCAAGGGTGGTGAATTGTGCCCTGGCACTTAAATCCTACAGTGAATGGAAACAGGCGGGCGGAAATGGAGTATGGAAATTTGGTGGAACTGTAAAGTCTACCAGTCTGGGGACAAAATCTTTTGTCAGGAAAAATTCAGAGCCATTCATGAATTCCTTGTCAAGGACCTCATCAACGAATGAGAAATCTTTGAATTCGCACTCTGATCTTGATTCTAATAAAATGGTTGGTAAGCTTAGTTGGGTTGATTTCGTATAAATACTACCCTTTCTAATGGCTTCCAAAGGCAACAATTTTTATTTATTTTTTCCCTCATTCATTTTTTGCAGTCTAGTTCTGGTTCCTTTAGTATGCTTGTTCGTGCGGTCCTTTTAGATAAGAAGCCTGAGGAAATTCCAACAGTAAGGGTTTATTATGTGTTTGTGCTGCTGTAGCACCACTACTACTCCTTGAAGTACTACAACTGCTGTTATTCTTCCATGCTTTTTGTTACTGCTGTAGCTGATACTCATTTTTCATATCATTTTCTGCTTGCAATAGGTGGTGGAATCTGTACTAAGTAAGCTTGTGGAGGAGTTTGAGCATCGCATTGCAAGCCAATACGAACAAGTATGTTATTCTTCATATCATCGAAAAGTTTCTTCATATAAAGTTGTCTTTTTAATAAGCAATGTTACTAAATAGTTTCTTTCTGGATTTGCTCTGTAATTTGAAGATGAAAACAGCTCCTTATCATGTCAACAAGTCTCTATTGAAGTCTGCTATTGTTGATAAAAAGGTGATTTTTCTCTTTTTTTAATTTCTTATAACCAGGTGCTACAGATTAACAGACTTTTAAACCATTGAAATAAGTGATTGAGTTTTGGTGTATTGAGCATGATGCATTTAAAATGAACATGGAATTCAAAATTTCTGATTCCTTTTAGCCAACTGCAATAATAATTCAGGCTGAAGACAAAAATGTTAAAGGATTAAGGAGGGAGGAATGCTTTCATAAAAACAACATTTCTGATGAGGAATTAAAGAGTCAGTCCCTGAAACAGAAAATGATTTTTGATCAGCAACACAGAGACATTCAGGTGGGATAAATTTCATCTGAATCTCTATTCTTCTTTTTCTTATCATTTCTTGTAAGCAAGCAAGATACTTACGGTTATATTATATTGCTTCAGGAACTAAAGCATACTTTGCATACTACAAAAGTGGGAATCCAGTTTATGCAAATGAAATTTCATGAGGAGTTCAGTAATCTTGGTAGGGTTTATATTACTTTTCTCTTTTTTGTTGTGTGGTTGTTTATGGAGGGAGGGCTAAGAGGAGTTACTTTCATTTATAACTTTCTTTGTAGGTATTCATATTCATGGTCTAGCTCATGCTGCTTCTGGTTATCATAGAGTTCTTGAAGAAAACCGCAAACTATACAATCAGGTGCAGGACCTGAAAGGTAGGTCACCGGTTGCCTAAATCATTATTTTCATAATTTTTTTTCCATTTAATTTAATTTCAATGCATTTACTTTATTTTTCCAGGAAGTATCCGTGTTTACTGTCGTGTGAGACCATTCTTATCCGGAGAGTCAAACTATTTAAGCACTGTTGATCACATAGAAGAGGGAGATATCACTATCAACACTCCATCTAAGCATGGTAAAGGATGGAAGTCTTTCAGCTTCAACAAAGTCTTTGGGCCATCTGCAACACAGGGTTAGTACATCTAGGGTTGTTCTTGTCTCACAAGCTCCCTCCCTGAATTGCTATATTCTTAACCTTACTTATAGATTGCTGTATATAATATTTGTATCGCAGCGGAGGTTTTCTCTGATATGCAGCCACTGATTCGATCTGTTCTAGACGGATACAATGTCTGTATTTTTGCATACGGCCAAACAGGATCAGGAAAAACATACACTATGGTAAGTTATACCTCAAACTATATCCAAAAGATGATAGCAAGTATTTCCACATACTTATTAGATTAGTTATAGAAACTCCATTTGCTTTTGTTTGTATTCTCAGACCGGACCCAAGGAGCTTACAGAGAAAAGTCAAGGTGTTAACTACAGGGCATTAAGCGATTTGTTTCTCATAGCTGAGCAAAGGAAAGATATTTTCCGCTATGATGTTGCTGTTCAGATGTTAGAGATTTATAATGAGCAAGTGAGGGATCTGCTTGTTACTGATGGAAGCAACAGAAGATATCCTTTACCAATTATTTGCATTTGCTTTCCGAATATGGTTGTGAAATTTGCATGATCATCAGTCGCACTAGTCTAGCAATAAGTTTTGATAGATTAATAGCTCAAATTTCCAAAATTTTGCCTACATATTTGGATTGATATTGGACAATATTTTTGTGATTTAAATTTTCATTTTTGTTTAAATATGACAATGAAATGAGTTATTTCTGTATTTTACATAAGATTGATGTCCTTCTATTTCATCTTTCTGGGTTTGTCCTTAATCCATTGCCACATTAGAAATTCGTAACAGTTCTCAAACAGGACTCAATGTACCAGATGCAAGCTTAATTCCTGTTTCATCAACTGCCGATGTTATTAATCTAATGAACCTTGGACAAAAGAACCGTGCAGTGGGTGCGACTGCCCTGAATGATCGTAGCAGTCGTTCACATAGGTAATAATTATTTTTGCTTCCCTATGCATGATTTTGTTCCATTTTCTCTTGCTGAGGCTTACTCCTTTTTTCTTTCCTTCTTTTAAATCTATTTGCAGTTGCTTGACTGTGCATGTTCAAGGGAAAGACTTGACATCTGGAACCATGTATCGTGGATGCATGCATCTGGTTGATCTGGCTGGAAGTGAAAGAGTAAATAAGTCTGAGGCTACTGGGGATAGACTAAAAGAGGCACAACACATAAACAAATCTCTCTCAGCTTTAGGAGATGTTATTGCTTCTCTTGCACAAAAGAACCCTCATGTCCCATACAGAAACAGCAAACTCACACAATTGCTTCAAGAATCACTTGGTAATTTTCACATATTACATTGAAAGAAAATAAATTTTCAACCTTTGTCCCATGTTAAAAATCTTTCCTAGCGTTGGAAGTTTACTTTTGGGCTGAAACATTTCAGGAGGTCAAGCAAAGACACTAATGTTTGTTCATATAAGCCCTGAACCTGATGCTGTTGGTGAAACAATAAGCACACTTAAATTTGCAGAGCGAGTCGCCACTGTTGAGCTTGGTGCTGCTCGAGTGAATAAAGATAGTTCGGATGTTAAAGAATTGAAAGAACAGGTACTTGCTCTCCCAGTGACGGTTATATTAATAGAATTTTGAAATTTCTGTTTCATTTTATTAATGTAATTCGAATAACTTTCAGATTGCCAGCCTTAAGGCTGCATTAGCAAGGAAAGAGAGAGAATCAGAGCACAACCAATATTCCATGTCTGGCAGCTCTGAAAGATATAGAACAAAACCTAGTGAACTTTCACCTTTTACTTCTAACCAAGGGGTTGGAGAAATGTTGGGTAATCAAAAGAGCTATCAGCAACCCGTGGGTGATGTAGGGAACATAGAGGTAATAACATATTTGCATCCTGACTTAACGAAAATCTTCAATTTCTTTTTGCGTGCATTTTAATGATGAAAATCATATGAAGTACAGAAAATTAAGGTGTGAATGACTATTTGAATACTTATTGTGGAACAAAACCCATTTTTTCGCCTAGTTTCATTTAGAGTAATATATATCAGTAGCACTGGATCACCATCTAAGTACTTGCACTGTTTACTCTCTAAGAGTCGAATTTGATTATGCAGGTTCAAACCAACTCTGCACTGAGGCAAAAGAGGCAAAGCTTTGATCTTGAGGAGCTATTGGCAAATTCACCTCCCTGGCCCCCAGTTATTAGTCCTGGCCAACGCTACAGGGATGATGAGAAAGAAATGGGATCAGGTGAATGGGTGGATAAGGTCATGGTGAATAAGCAAGATGTCGTAAATAGAGTTGAAAATTCACTGGGATGTTGGGAAACAGATGATGGGCATTCGCCCAATGTCTTTTACCAGAAATATCTCCAAGATTCTTCTAAAATCTATCCGGAACAATCTTATAATATGTTCGTGGGAAACAACCCATTCAATGTTGCTAATTCAGATGATTTGGATGATCTTGATGCTGCTACTAGTGATTCATCAGAACCTGATTTGCTCTGGCAATTCAATCGGTCCAAATTTATGAGCATATCAAATGGTATTGAGACAAAGACTAGAAAGCAAAGTTTAAAATCAGCAAAGAATCCAGGAATAAGGTACCGTCTACGGTTTTAAGTAGGCTTTTTCTACTTTTTATTAGTACATTCTTCCAGGTCAATATGAACTGTTTACTAACAAATTTTCAAGTTGTTGCAGGAGCCCAAATCCTAAGCTAGGAGCTTCTCCATCAAGGAAACTAACAAATGGGGTTGGTGCACCTCTGCACCGAAATGGGAGACAACCTACAGTTGCTAATGGGAAACGAAAAACTTGAATTCAAATGTAGATATGTTGTAGCCACAGCCACATTCTGAGGGGTGATTTATTTTCTTTTCTTTCATTTTCTTGAGTTCTTTAGAGAGAGAAAGAGGGTCTTCATTTTATTTTATTTTTTTCGCTTTTCATTGTAATTTTTATGGTATAGTAAAATGCAGCAATAAGTCCAGTTGCTCTTGTGTCTAATAGTGAGCTGCGTTCAGCAAATGTATCCTGACTGCTTGGTTTTGGTGGCAGTTTTTGTTCATATTCCACTATTTTTAACTGAATGAAAGCATAAAAATGGGTCTCACATTTGTTTGTATTGCAACGACTCTCCGCATTAGCTAGCGGCTTTGAGTGGAGATTTTATTATTTTTTTTATCCTTTTCTCTGACAGCTTTTGTACTTCTTCAAGAATTATTTACCCATTGTCCTCATGGGCCTATGTATTTGGGAAGTCTTCTTTCAGTACAACAGCTAATTAAACAGTGGAATCAGAATCTTCGCTACCAGTTTCAATCCGTTAGGTAACCAAAAAAGGGGAAAAAAACAAAAGAAAGAAAGAGAGAGAGAGAGAGAGAGAGTTTACTGGTTGATTCAAGTTTAGATACCTAGAGAAGTAAATTCTTCTGAAATCAGTGAAACTTAAAGAGTAAGGAGCACATAAACTGAAATTTTCTTTATCAACAAATCAATTATAAATTTAGTTAAATTATATTTAACGTAATTTATACCAAACACAATAATAATAATATATTTTATTATTAATGTTGTTACGTCTAACATAAATTATGTTAAAACTTAACGCTCTATCAATTTTTCATTAAAAAATTATTGTGATGAGGCGTCTCCATCAATTATTCATTTGAAAATTATTGTGACGAGGCGTCGCGGTAGGAGTGTGTTATTTTCTGATAGTCTCACTCAACCAAGTCCGTGAACAATTTTTGTTGCTCATCAAAAGAAAGCTAAGCCTGTGAATTGTATCTATAACCGAATCGTTCAAAAATATGTTGTGTCCTGTCAACCAAAATAAGTCAATACCCAATTTTTTTTAATCAAATTTAGTGGAAAAAAAAACGCGTACAAAATCAGTATTATACTAAAAAAAACTTATTACTGTATAGCATGTGCGCCGTGGACTGTGGCTCCAATTAGGAGCCCGACTTTAAATAAATCAATGTAGGCCACAAACAAACTACGAGGACGAACCACCACATTTTAACAGAGTTGTGTCGAAGGAAGCAAGCAAAAGCACTCGGAATTTGTGGACTAGAAAGCAAATATCTTCTACAGGTAGTTAACAAGAAGCCTCTGGAACCTTCTCGCACCGGCCTTTCGGTAAATTCTAGGTAGCCAATCAACTCTTCTGTTTTGCAAAAATTCATGTTTGCAAGCGGCTGCACATCATTATAAATATATTATTAAAATCACAACGAAAATTCAGTTCAGTTAACCCGCAAACCGATTACACATAAAATACCCCCAAAAGAAAAAAAACAAAAACAAAACTCAATCGGGCGCTTGAAACAATTAAAGATGTCCGACACCGGGGCCTGTTACTACTCCGTGCTCGGATTACATAAACAGGCCTCTGCTTCTGAAATTCGGGATGCTTACAGGAAGCTCGCTCTGGTAATACATATATTGATCATTATTATTATTATTAATGCTCTTGCATTTTACCTAGCTTAATACGGAATTGGGTTAATTTTACCTCCATTTTATAATTAAGTTCCAAATAATTTTTGCAGAAATGGCATCCAGATAGATGGATGAAAGATCCGGTAGTAGCTGGAGAAGCCAAGCGGCGATTCCAGCAAATTCAAGAGGCTTATTCAGGTACATATACATAAATAGATTTCTTTGCATGCATTTGCTTTACTAGATTTTCAGATAGGATATATATATGATATAATGAGTTTGGCATGGGTTAGCTATAGCTAAAATTGACTTGCACGTAGCCTGCGTATCCTTTCAGTTTTATCAGACGCAGCAAAGAGAACAGTTTATGATGCTGGATTGCTTGGCCTCGTCGCTGATGATGATGATGAAGTGAGTTTCTGCTAATTTTGTGTATTAATTATGTACATACTTTTTTCTTCTTTTGATACTGAATTGTGGCTATGTTGTGCAATTGTGGAAACAGGAGTTTTGTGATTTCATGCAAGAAATGGCTTTGATGATGGAAAGTGTAAGCCCACAGGTTGTGCGTCAAATCGACTTGAGTCTACTTGTTATGCAAGTTTCCATACAAATAATGCATGAATTACATGATTAATTTAGGGTTTGTTTTTGTAGGAGGGATACACTTTGGAGCATCTCCAAGGATTGTTAATGGACATGATGGCGAACGAACAAAGAATCGGATTTGGATTTCTCGACGGCTGTGATTCTCATTTTCAATCCGCCAGAAAAAAAGGCTCGTGTTAGCTAGATGAGATTTCATATTCGTACAAATTGGTTTCTGCTCGCAGGCTTCGTGCATTGTATTCTTTTGCCCCTGTTTTGTATGAAATGGGAAGAAAGTAGATAATCTTATCAAGAAAGTGATAATAACCTAAACATCTCGCCTTTGTGTTTGTGTGCTTATTCATATGAATTTTGATAATACTCGACTCTGATGCAGCTGCTGTTTTTATTATTGCTTCTGGTGCTACTACACTATTTCCTCCTAGAAAAAGAAGAAAATTCCGAGCACACAGAGCACGTGTTTCTAATTTCTTAATTGCATCACGGCATAAGCAAGTTATACAAATGCTGTTCCAAACTTAGCATGAAATTTTGTTCTCCTTTCTGTTGCAAAATTTCTGGGGTCCACATTAATAATAGGGCGTTTCGAGTTTGAAGTCACCGAATCAGAAAAACATCTTCATTCTCCACCACTAAATTTCAATGGAGGATTCGGGATAGAATGTAAATAAACCCTAGTGTTTGGATAAAGCAATTATGCACAAATATAACTAAGAACATAATTTAATCCATAACTTTAAATCGTTAAAGATGTAGCGAAGGAAATTTTATTTCTCTGTCTTAGCCTGTTTAATTCTGCCGGAAATATTATTGTATGCAAACATAATTAATGGCATGGCGGAGAGGGTGCTTTAACCGGCGAGGGTTGAATGAGATGTCGATGGAAAAAGATTTGGACCTTATTCAGACTTATGTGGGCCGCTAATAGGCCTGGAATCACTTTAAGGTATTGCGAAGCCTGTGATTCTAAAGGAAGAGGAGTGCAGTGCTCCTATTGGCACGCCTCTGATTTCCTTAAAATAAATCCCTTTCGTGCTGCAACCCCCCCAAAACGAAAACTAAATGAAAGCAACTTTGAAACCCAATTTAATTTCAAAATTAACCCTTTTCTTCTCTTTCTTTTCCAAATAAACTGTCTAGTTAATTTGTCTTTTGTGAAGTTCGAATTTTATAACAAAAGTTAAGTATATCTTTCTTTTATGGCAGATATAGTCATCTCATTATTTGTAAAATTTATCCCAAAAAAAAAGAAAGTGAATTTATTTGTTCTTCATTAAAGCAATAAGATTGAGAAAGTTGGTGTTATAGCCAAATTACGAAAGTGGACTTGAAGAGAAGAAAATTTAAAACCTTATTTTTAAAAAAGAAAAAAAAAGGGAAGAGACGAGAGTAATTTTTATGTCAGTGTGGGGTTATTGAGAAGGGATGTTCAACAAAAATATTCAACTGGTTCATTTCCCACGGGGCTTCTTCAGGAAGTTGGACGGGTGCGAATAGCTCCGCGCGTGGAAGAAAGAAGCGGCCTGGACTTTCCCGTTTCCCGCTTCCTGCTCTTCTTTGAAGCGCACCGTTTCAAGCTCGTCGAAAAATTTAAAGAGTTTTCAAACAGCATAAGGCCATAAAACTCTAAATATTAAGAAAATAAATAAATTAATTAACGCACCATTAAGGGGGAAAAAAAAGAATTAAAGAAAAGAAAAGGAAAAGCACTGTTTCTTTCCTGTTAGAGTGGCTTTTTATTTAAATATACACTCTTTATCTGAAAATATTAAATTTATATCTAATTATATAGATATACCTCAAGGAGGGAAAAGCTAAAAATACCTAAAAAAAAAATTAAAAATAAGTTGAGTATAATGTTGAGTAATTGAGTGTGAAATTGAGTAAATTTTTTTAATAAGTCTAGTAAGAATTGAGTAATTTCTTTAAAAGAAATTGAGTGAAAATTAAGTAAATTTTAAAATAAATCAAGTGACAGTTGAAGTGAGTTTTTTAAAAAAGTCAAGTGGAGTTGAACAAGTTTTCGAATAAGTCCAGGAGTGGGATAAGTATTTTTGCTGGATTTTAAAATATCTTTTTTGTGATTTAATTAAGAATATTTTCATATTTTCACAGATTTTTTTGTAAGCATACATCTGTAATACACATTAAAAGTGAAAGCATTTAACGCGTACTTCAGGTATTTTTGGCGGATTGGGAGAATATATATCCCACGCAATTGTGTCTAGTTGTAGTGTATTGCTAAACCCTAACGTTTATCTCGACCGGCAGTAACAGAGCAGAGCAAAATCAGTTTAAACTTGAATTATCAACAAAATCAGTTTAAACTTGAATTATCAATCAACGATTATAAAATTATTTATCTTTGATCATACAACTCACCTGTCAAGCCGAAGAAAATGGAAAGTGGTGCCAGCAGAGATTCTATAGAGAAATTGCAGGGGCTTCAAATTACCTCTCCAGATGATGACGAAGGAGAAGAACGACAAATGGTGGCCTATGAATACGAGGATGACGATGAAGACGACGGCGAGGACGAGGAAGAACAAGAACCGGTGACTCTCGGTTTTCTGGAGAAGCCAAAAAATCGCTGGTCCCTTCTTCGGCATTTATTTCCGAGTAAAGCTGGAGGACCACCGGTAGCTACTCAGCTCTTATTCTTTATTTCTACCTATTATTACTATTTTGATAATTTAAGTTGAATTATTTGCGCATCCAAGGCCTGGCTGGATCCAGTTAATTTACCTACAGGAAGGTCCCGCCTTTGTGACATGTGTGGAGAACCTTTACAGTTCGTGCTTCAGGTATTTATCTTAATTTTAACTGTAATTAGATTAATTATGTCCTATATGACGTGTAATGTGAGAAGTTACATTATATTTTTTCTTTTGTCGGGGTCGCTTGGATTGCTAGGTTTATGCACCAATTATTGAGAAGGAATCAACATTTCATCGTACATTATTTTTGTTCATGTGTCCATCAATGGCTTGTCTTCGTCGAGATCAACATGAGCAATGGAAACGCCCGCCTGAGAAGGCATCCCGAAGGTATTGTTTGGAAATTGGACGCTTCTTTTAACATTTTAATGTTCGGTTTGCTACATTATGCAACATTAGCATGCATTAATCTCATTTACTCTTTCTATAGATATTTTTTCACAATTACTTACATTTTGTTTTATGCTTGTGTGATGGTTGCTAAAGTGTGAAGGTTTTCCGTTGCCAGTTGCCACGCTCTAATCCTTATTACTCAAGTGAGCCCCCAAAATGCAATGGAGCTGACAAACCTTCTGGACCTGGAGGTAATTTCTAGACTTAACTTAGTTGCCTAGTCCTTGTCTTGTGATTCTTCAGCCCTTTGGATTGACCAAATATACTATTTGTCTATGATATGCCATAGTATAATATATCTTTTTCAAATTTAGTTACCAGTGATACTTACACAAGACTTTCAGAGCTTAGACAGCAAAAATTTTTAGTATTAAATAAAGTTGGAAGATCTTACGTGAACCCATCTCACATATAGTTCATCCTAGGCATAAAAAAGGCAGATTAATTTCATTGATTGTATCAAAAAGATGTGGTTGATGTTGCACAGAGTTTTTCTGACTACTCTGCACTTTATATGCTTTTCAACCTATCTTATGGGTTCCTATTAACAAAAATGTTTTATAGGTTCAGAATTAGAATTAATGTCAAAACATTATTGATGTGTCAAAAGATTGTTTTTTGGTTTTCTGGTGGCTCACATTAGAGTACAATCAATGCATGCTTTTTTTTTTGGCTTATCAGGATAGATTTTCTTCTTTATAATATAATTGCCTCCTCTCTAAGTTGTTCCTATTGGTTCTTCTTTCCCCCAAAGGCAGGCTTTTTCTGATCAACAATCTACAAGTGCCCTGAATTTGGCCATTACATGGTGTTAACTATTCTTTTTAACAATATGCAATTTTCCCTCTTTACAAAACTTTTATCATATCTAGAATGGATCCTTCAATTTACAGTTGGTTCTGTATGTGTCAGAAACACCTAAGGCTTTATACATTTTTTTTTAATTGAATTAATTGAGTATCTGAGCATGGCTTTTCATTGACCACAAACTCCTGATTGTTTTTATTTTCTTGTTTATTTTAGTTTCACTCTGTAATTGGTGTGGTACCTGGAAAGGAGATAAAGTCTGCAGTAGCTGTAGAAGAGCTCATTACTGCTCACCGAAACACCAGGTGATCAGTCTTGAAAATTCTTTTTGTTAACAACTTCTAACCATGGTGATAACAGTCAAAGATCCCCTTGTTTTTCTTTTCTGATTTTGCAGGTCACCCACTGGCGATCAGGTCATAAAGTTGAATGTCAACAGCTCAACCTTTCTTCTCTGCCATCTGATTCTAACCTTGCAGATGCTGGAAACACTCCAGGTGGAAGACAAAGAGGCTAGTAAACTGATAGTGCACGAGGATTACTTGGCTGAATTACTTATTTACTTAGTTATATATGTAACATATAAAAGTACCTTACATGAATAGCAGTTAATAGGGAATCCCTGAAACTTTGCTTTCTTGAGTAAGATGACACAGTTCACTGACAAGCCTGAGTTTAATGGTGGAGAAAATGAGTTCATTTGTGAGTGAGACTTGAGCTAGCAAATTTTTATGCTCAAGAGTTCTATGTGCCTGTATATCCATGCTCTAGCAGTATATAGTTGGCATGCTTGAGCTCAATGAAATGTATCATCATTGTGATTCAACAAATTTGATTTCTGACTAAAATTTTGTTTGCATACAGTTGCAAGCAATAGCCTATGGCCAGAATATGAGATCATAAATGAGGATGAAAGTGAATACGATACAGAAATGTCTGAAGTGAATGGACAAACCAATGCATTGGTTTCCAAGTCTGTAGTTGATGATACAATGAAATCGTTGTTGGACAGTTTTGAGGTACTAGCTGTTTTGCTAATATGATTTGAAGTTTTGAGTGCTTTCATGAATCTCTTATGTGTTTGTCATTGATAAACAGGGAGATGATAATCGAAGGAGTTGGGCCACTTTTCAAGAGTGTTTAGCCAAAGCCCCTGAACAAGTATTAAGGTGATTAGATACTTCTCAACTTGAAAATATCAAATTCGTAATGTATATTACATAAAAATGTGGAATGTGTATCCTTCTGCACATGATAATTATGTATGGGAAATGCGGCTTTGTTAAGTGGAATAAATGCAAATAAAACTTTCTAAAAGTGTAATTGTGAAAGTAAGCAACATGAGCAACAATGTATTATATGTGTGCTTTTGCATGGGTATGGGTGTCTGTATATGGAAGCTGGCAATGTGAGAAACCAGGATTCCTTGGTAGCATATGGCCCAGGAGATCTTCTTATTTTCCAGTCACTAATCAAGACAATGTAATTGAAGATACTTTGAGATTTTGATGCAATTTACAGAATTGATTCCTATGTACATGCTCCTTATTCGATTTACCTGGGAAGACTGTCCTATTTATTTATGCTTGATTAATCGTTAAGAATGCGTATTCAAATATTTGAGGTTGGAAACTGGACTTTCCATTTCTGGATGTTGGCTGAATTACCTTCTAGAATTGTGAATATGTTTTTCTTGCATGATAGAGTTCCTTATTATAGTTTGTATGAGCTAATATCAGTAACGATGTTAGTTATGATCTGCTGCTGATTTGTGTAAACGTATAACATTTTATTTTCACAGTTGGATAATTTTTCTTATTTTTCCCTTCAATAAAACAGGTATTGTAGGAGCGCTGGTGCAAAAGCTCTATGGCCTACATCAAGTGGCCGGCTATCTAAGGCTGATATCCCTAAATGCAGCTACTGTGGCAGTCCTAGGTGTTTCGAATTTCAGGTACAGTATCGTTTACCCGAATAAGCTATCTTATTTAGAACTCAATATCTCCTGGAAAAGAAAAGAAAAAAAAGAGAGAAATAAAAAATAACCTTTTTTAGTCATATATTCCTGTTTCACATTCTATAATTTGGTCGTATCTTCCCATCTCACATTCTATGGTTTATTGTGTTTGCTTGAATCTGAAATTTAAATTTGTTAGAGCCTTTGGTTGATGTTTTGGTTGGTGGTTTCAGATATTACCTCAGTTGCTTTTTTACTTTGGTGTAAGTAATGATGTGGATTCTCTTGATTGGGCAACAATGGTCGTGTACACGTGCGAAAGCTCTTGCGAGGCAAATGCGAGTTACAAAGAGGAATTTGTTTGGGTTCAGCATTCTTTGTCATCTATGCCTTGATGGTTAAGCATTTACTTCGTTAAGGAAAAGATGTTCCTCCTTGGAGGGAAATTTTGCTTGATATATTTTGGCTGGTTTTCCTCGTTCCAGGAATGGAATGAAAAGTTCTACGTAGCTTGAGGGAAATATTTCATCTTTTTAAGTGGGAGAGTTTTATCCTTCTTTAATGATCATTTTAACAAAGCCAGGATGTTGAAAAAAAAGAGAAAATAGAGAAAAGAAAAACACATATTTGAATATATTATGAGATTAAAAAAAAAAAGAAAAACAGAGCTTTCAATGTTTTTAAATATGTGTTTTTTTTTTTGGCTTTTTAATGATATTCTCACTTTAATGATGTCCCATTGGATTACATATATATATATATATATATATATATATATATATATATATATATATATAGAGAGAGAGAGAGAGAGAGAGAGAGAGAGAGGGCCATTATTAGCTGTGACAGTACCTTATTCTATGCTGTAAAATAAAGTGAAATTACAGCCATCTATTTAAACATTGATTTTGATAACGCAGATAGGTAACGTAGTAATAGGTCACAAAAAATGTAAAATAATGTTGTATTGACGAGATTGCCAGATCCAACATTAGAGGATTGTACCTATTATGAGGTTGACTACCTGATCATGTTGCCGTGTCGCGCCACTTAGAATTGCTTCGGAGATTGAGATTGTTTGAAACAAGGGATGATGATAAAAGTTTGTCAATATTTTGTTGAAGGAAAAAAAAATGGGTTGTGAAGACAGTCTAAGAGAATAAGAAAAATAATTTCGGTGCATATTCGAAAGACGAAATGATGTGAAAGGAGATTGACAGATACCCCTAAAATTCCCAGCAACAGTTGCATTTGCCCCGGCCAAACTCTTAAATTGATGTGTGTAACAATTAGTCCGGCTTTTGGATCAAATTTGTCATGTGGGTGTGAGCCAAAAGTCACCTATGGCTCCAAGTGCCAAACGAACACTCACCCGGTGGGCATTTGATGCAAGAGCGGTTTGTTGCGGGATGAGAAAGTTGTCGCAGTACTCCCGTATGATACTTAAATGACTTCCTAGCATTCAAGTCGCTAAGTAAGTCTAACCCTTCTCAATTTAGCTTAAGCGGAGAATTTTGCCAAAGGAGACTAAAGAGAAACGAGCTAAATGACCAATTATATTTTTATTACACTCAAACACGTTATTACACAATACTTTGTAGAAGAGAGCTCGAGAGCTAGTATACTAGTGTGTGCACGTGTGTGCTGAAAATGCTTGTGCGTGTGTGTGGAAATGTTGCTCAAACTGAGGGGTCTTCCCCTATTTATAGAGTTACTGCCAGGGGTGTAAGTGAGGCTTTCTAGAGAATTTCAGTACTTGTGCAATTATGGAAAACTCTAGAACACGGGTCATATTTGTTGCTAAGCGCACCACGCTTGGTTTAGTTGTGTGAGTGACCAATTGTTAAGTGCAACTCACTTCTAAGTACATTCGTCTCTTGCGCTAAGCGAATCTACTTTCTAAGCGCAACCCGCGTTGAGTGTTAGATGCATCTCTCATTCACTGTACACTTCGGTCTGCAACGGATTTGTGCCAAATGCTCTTGTATGCACGAAATTAACCTTCGGTCACGAGAGACCCTAGCGGAAATGGCCTCTGGTTGCGAAAACCTTAGGCGGCCCGTGACAAGTTGCTATGTTTTGAAATTGCACATTACTACATATATATATATATATATATATATAAAACAAGGCATGGTATCAATTCATCATTCCGAACTCTTATCTTACATATATTGGACTAAATAGGAATACATGGTTCTGATTGATGAGAAATGGAATAAATGAGGAGCCAACTAATAGAAAGTGGGCAAGCACCTGCTGTATACCAGATGAATGTTCCAAGTTGGGGAGTTCAAGAAGACTTCAGTATGAAATAACGATATCATTGCAACTTATGAATTCCACAAGATGTGCCCGGCTATGATTTAAGTTACGAGAAAAAACAGCTCCCACCAGATAGCACCCTGCCCGTCAATAGCTCCATTATTACCTGGTACAGTTGAATGTAAGCGTGAGAAAAGGCATAGAAAAATGTTTGCAGATAAACTGGAAATGGAGAGATGAAGTCCATGTCTGTTATCACCATGTCAGTTTAGCTATGCCGGCTAATCAGGCTATGGTATCTCCCCATCTGGAGATTCATTACCCCCACCACAAGACGGAAGGGGTTCAACTAGTTCCCAGTGCGTATAATCCTGTAAAAGCTATAACAGTTGGCACGATATCTGAAAATTCACCCCAATTCTCTTCTTTTGTTTCACCACACAATTACTTCATCAGCCAAAGGAAAGTTCTGAACTTAAAATGGATGAAAATGAGCGAGCGAAGAAATTAGGCAAAGTTAGGGGCTTCCTTACATTTCCTTTTTCATTTTTTTTTTTACAAGCCTTTTCAGATGCATGTGAACTGGACACAATTTTCTAACAGGCAAGAACGAGATGCTCAGCGAAGCACCTGGGATCCAAGAATGGTAGCACCTCTTCCAAGGAAGAGTGTGAGGTGGCTAGTGACGCTGAGGCTCAAATAATCAATGAACAGTTGAATGTAATTCTTGAAAATCGCTAAAGAAAAAGAAGAAAAAAGCTTTGGACTTACGTACCCTTTGCAAATTTAAAAACCAAAAACCAAGTCATAAAAGTAATTAATTGAGTTTTTGAAAGGCTTCTTCTCTCCATATGTCATCCCATGAAGCTTCAAATTAGTGTTTCTTACTTTTCGGTTTTGAATTTGGCCTTCACACTTGCTTGCATTATTATATCTATAATAAAAAAGCATGTGGTGAAAATATGTGAGTACGACTCAAATTTAATAATAGGCAATTAGATTAGCGCTGTGCGGGCTGCAGCCAAATGAAACGGGTTTGTTATTACGGTTATCGCAATTAAAAATCCAAAATCAACCCACTATCCTGGCGCGTCACGTGCATTCAACTAGGCAGCGGCCCCCCACATTCTGGGCATCAATCTGTTTCACTATTCAAATATTTGATTGGGAATTGACCAAACCTAACCGCTCTCTCTGACTCTCGACGCACGCAGACGCAGTCACCACTGACCATTTTTATCTCTAGTATTTTCAATTTAATACCTCGAATACTGCATCGACACCGTCTCTGGATCGCGGTTATTCACTAACTGGTGGTTTTGTACATCTCATTTTTGCGTGTGGTTTGTGAACGTGACTGATTTGTATATGATTTGCATTACTCCTGTGCCATGGGTGACAGTTGGTCATTTTCTGCTTGTGCAGTATTTGTTATAGAAAGAAATGGCAGTTTATGTTATATCACGGCGCCTCTTAGGTGGCGGATCAACCACTTCGCAGCTGGCAGGAGCCTTGCGTTATGGCCCTTGCTGGAGATCCTACTCGACGTCGTTTAGAGAGGAAAAAGACACTTTCGGCCCAATCCTAGTTCCCTCCGATAAGTAATTTTTTTTTTTTTTCCGATTTCGAAAGTGTTCAGTTTGGAATATTTCTGGTAATAAGGTTGGGTAATCACAATCGTTGAAATTTTTTATTGGTGCGAATGGTATGTTTCAGACTGTGGGGGGCACAAACTCAAAGATCGCTGCAGAACTTTGATATTGGCGGTGAGCGGGAGCGAATGCCCGAACCAATTATTCGTGCCTTTGGCGTCCTCAAGAAATGTGCTGCCAAGGT
This sequence comes from Aegle marmelos, assembly GCA_030449875.1. NCBI lineage: Eukaryota > Viridiplantae > Streptophyta > Magnoliopsida > Sapindales > Rutaceae > Aegle > Aegle marmelos. The sequence goes on from JASUUL010000115.1 coordinate 4,902,837, forward strand.
TTAGTTATATGTTTCATTTACATATCTTCTTGGAAACTGTGTGCTTGATTTCATTTTTTGTAAATCTAGCTGCCTTTGGATTAGATGTATGTTATGAATTATGTTGTAGGTGAACATGGAGTATGGTCTTGATCCAGCTATAGGGAAAGCAATTATGCAAGCGGCACAAGAAGTATCTGAGGGGAAGCTAAATGATCACTTTCCACTTGTTGTCTGGCAAACTGGCAGTGGCACTCAGAGTAATATGAATGCTAATGAAGTCAGTTCCTTTGTTTTTGCTCACTTGTTCTCTTTGTGGCTTCCTTTCTTCATTTTGGGAACTTGATGAATGTGTTTGTTTCTGTTCTTTCTGCTGAACTTATAAATGTGAGATAAGATGCATATGCAGTAAATGCTTGTCCAAAGAAGGTTTTGGGGTTAGTTGAGAACGAATGAATTAATGTGGAATAGCTGAAATCTATCTATTATATTTTATGAGAGGCGATGAATAGATGTGACCATATGGGATTAAACATATTGCCTTGCTCTGTCTCTCTATCAAGGGACTTTATTGAAGGGTTAGTGGTTTTTTTTTGACAAGAAACTTATTATGATCGAAGTGTTGATGTTCATTTACTATTTTATTATGTATTTGAATTTGAGGAGCTTCTACAATACTTATAAGGTTTGCCATCTGTCCATGTGATGTAAGGTTAATTTTTAATTTTCACAGATTTGATATCTAACACTGAAATGAATTCATCCAATTTGATGATGATTACTCTTTTGACTTTTGTCAATGAATTCTAAGCAAACAATTCTTTGAGCTTATTCAACTGTCTCCAAGCAGCTTGTTAGATGTCATACATCATTGGTACTAGTCCTGTTTGAATTAATTTCTTGAAAGTTTCTGTGCCAATGGAGGTGAGGGGATGTGATAGCACTCGGTCATTGACAATGTCATCACTATTATTATTATTTTAATGAGCACATGCTTTCTATTGCTTAGTAAAGTAGTTAGAAGCTTGGCATTTTTTAAAATATTGCCAGATCAAAGTAACACTAGGGCTATTCTTCCAGGTTATTGCTAATAGAGCAGCTGAGATTCTTGGCCGTAAGCGTGGTGAAAAGTTTGTGCACCCAAATGACCATGTGAACAGATCTCAATCTTCAAATGACACATTCCCAACTGTAAGTATGGGCCTACACCTAAACGTTTATGTGATTTGTGTTACACTTGTCAACTGTCCTTCCTTCTGCCATTTCATTTTGCAACTTCTGTAATACATTGCTAACCGTCAGCCTCAGTGTTATATTGTTGTGTCCATTTCATTGTTGAGCAACTGGTTTCATGCAGTTCTCGTAATGACTTGTTTCTGTGTCTCTTTTTTTTTTCCACCCCCTCAGGTAATGCATATCGCAGCTGCAATGGAAATTAATTCAAGATTAATTCCAAATTTGAAAGTTTTGCATAACTCACTACATTCAAAGGTTTGATGTTCCCATTTTCTTTAAGAGCAAATAAATTCATGTTGCTGAATCCCATTTTGCTGCCTCTAAATGTCATGTACATTCATTGGCTGTTTCATTTTGATGTCCCTTTAACCTGATTGGGATATGTAATCTTGCATCATGAGCGGTACGGATGACTGCATTGTGTCTTCATGCTGCAACCAGATATGATATGCTTAATAAGCCTGGCAAGCTTGAGAGTCTTTGCTTACCATCTTTGTGTTATGGGTAGATCTTAACCACCTACTGCGTCACTATGTTATCAGAAGATGGATTCTTCCCCGGTGCATTCTGTGCTTTCTGTTCCTGATCTTCTGTTATTGTATTAATTTACATATTTAGTTTAAAATTGACATTTCAAAACTTCTGAATTATCTTCTCTGGTTGTGTTGATAGTCATGACAATAATGAATGTTATTTAAATTTATCTAAGCATCAGCTTTTTCTAGCATGCTTTTCATTAGCTGCTTATAGCAAATATCCTTTTTTTTTTTTTTTACCCCCCATTGCATCTGTTGTCAAGTATTTGTTTTGAGAAGCCTTGTGATTTTCAATTTGTTCATGTGGCACTGCTGTATCTTGTGATTTGCTTGTTCGTATATATGTGCATGCTTTAATTTGTCTTTTCTCAACCTTTAGCATTGTATTTTGCTTTTGCTTGTATAAGTCTAGCCATTGCATCTGTGCATTGCTGCTGCTAATTTTACTTTCCTTCGTCTTTTACATCAGTCTGTTGAATTCAAGGATATTGTTAAAATTGGGCGCACTCACACTCAAGATGCGACACCTTTGACTCTTGGGCAAGAATTTAGTGGCTATACTACACAAGTAATTTTCCCCATTTCTGCAGTACTTTGTGTTGATTCTCTTACCATGAGCTTAATCTTTCTTGATTGGAAGAGGGATGGGACAAGGTTGACATAATTTTAAGAGCTAAATTCTGATGGGCTTGTGCTCCATATTCAGGTGAAGTATGGCATCGACCGAGTCACATGCTGTCTACCCCGCATGTATCAGGTTGTTAGCATTTTAATGTAAATTTCCTTCCCATATCTTTGCATGCCTCCTCTGCCTGGGGAGTTCTGACAGATTTGAGATTTCATTTGAGCAGCTTGCGCAGGGTGGCACTGCTGTAGGAACTGGACTGAACACAAAGAAAGGGTATGTCCTTTCTTGGGTTGGAAGAATTTTGCTTCTCTGATTGTGTATCTGTGTGATTGGGTCTCGTGTACATTCTGTCATTCATATTCGTGGACATATTTCTGTGTATCTGCACATAAGTTAATATTAAATATGCTTCTGCCAAATGCAAAGAATTGACAACTTTATTGTTGCAATTGGCACAAATATCTGGTCTAAACTCCTAAGATTGCGGGTTGAGGGAGACGTTCTCACATTAACTTAAGATTTTAATATGGCCTTGGCTTACACAATAAGTTCATTAGGCCCTCCTTTTCTTAAAATGACTATATATTTCTGTTTTTTGCATACATTGCTTACTCCCACAGTGGTCAATTCTTTCATTGTTTCTTTAGGTTTGATGTGAAGATAGCTTCAGCTGTAGCTGAAGAAACAAGTTTGCCATTTGTCACAGCCGAAAACAAGTTTGAAGCTTTGGTAAGTTTTTAATTTCTGTGGCTTTGCTTTTCTTCTATTTCTTCCTATTTTATTAGTGAATTGTTACATATTTCTTGCACCGTATATAGCAAAGTAGATCACATTCCCAACTATTTCACTTTTTTTCCAGGCTGCACATGATGCTTTTGTTGAAACTAGTGGAGCCCTTAACACAGTTGCTACTTCTCTAATGAAGATTGCAAATGATATACGCTTATTGGGAAGGTTTGTTTATTACTTTGCTTGCTCTTTTATTTTTGGTTTACTTACTTTATTTTAATAGTTGCCATGGTGGTTTCTTTATTCAGCGGTCCTCGTTGTGGTCTTGGTGAACTTATTCTTCCTGAAAATGAGCCTGGCAGCAGTATTATGCCGGTAAACTCTTTATTTCTTCTTCTTCTATTCATTTGTGACTAAAATCTTTTTCACTTGTGGTAGCATATTTGTCAGGGCTTTTCTCTTCTGATCTCCCTTCTAATCTTATTCTAATGACTGGACTAACTTTGTTACAGGGGAAGGTTAATCCTACTCAATGTGAAGCCCTCACAATGGTCTGTGCCCAGGTAAAAGTTTGTGTGGTCTGACTAATTCAAAATATATATCAACTGCAATTCTATTTTCTGACTTAGAAATATTTTATGTTAGAATTTCAGGTTCTTATTCTATTATGTAGTCGTGTATTTATATTATTCATTGACTAATCTTTAAATGGTATCAGACAACCTACTGCAAATTTGAACTTGTCTTTGCTCCTTTTTAAACTTTTCTTTTTATAATTGATCTTGCAGGTTATTGGGAACCATGTGGCCATCACAGTGGGTGGATCAAATGGCCATTTTGAACTAAATGTATTCAAGCCAATGATTGCTAGTGGTCTCCTACATGTATGTTTCCTCTTGCTATAATATTGCTACATGTATGTATGTGTGACACACAGAGTTTGTGTAATGGCACCATATTTTAATAGTAATTGTGACTAGCATACTTGGATGCTTGCAATGTAATTTTGTAGTGGTATGGTGCAGTAGTCCAGGATGTTGTGTTTATGGTATTGCACATTTTCAGTTGATAACTCAACTAACAATTTTTTTTTTTTAATATTTCCTTAACAGTCACTCAGATTGCTGGGAGATGCATCTGCTTCTTTTGAGAAGAACTGTGTGAGAGGAATTCAAGCTAATAGGGAAAGGATTTCAAAATTGCTGCACGAGGTCAGTTAATTCTAGATTAAAGAATATTGAGTCTGTTTATGCCATATGACAGTTTACACATAAAATTGTTTTATGTGGTTTCTTTTTGACAATTTGAATGTTCTTGCAGTCGTTGATGCTTGTCACATCCTTGAATCCTGTAAGTTTTCAGCCGTGTTTTCATATGAGCATTCTCTCCAATCTGCAGTTATTTGAGTTTGAACTTAATTTTGAGTACTTGTATTCCAGAAAATTGGTTATGACAATGCTGCGGCAGTTGCCAAGAAGGCTCACAAGGAGGGAACTACACTTAAGGTGATAATCCTCTTATTTTGGCAAAATTTTAATGCAATTTAGTTTGAAAGTCTTTTCATAATGTCTTTAGGAATGCTAGATGATTAAGTTTTAGTGACTTGACATGAAATACAATGTTTAAATGTACTAAAACTCAACTGCTAACAGATCTCATTAACCGTGTGAAACTGTTATTGTCAAAACCAATCTACATGGGGAATTCTTTTCCCTATCTTTGATGCATAAGTTGTTTCTCAGAATTCTATCTATAAACGAGAGACTGTGCTTGCACTTGGTGGAAAGCTTGATGCTTATGTAGCTATAATTGGATAGTTTTGATGGCTAAAGATCAAATCTCAGCATTCACCACTATTTAATTGTACAGGATGCTGCATTGAAACTCGGAGTACTCAATAGTGAAGAATTTGATAATCTTGTGGTACCTGAGAAGATGATTGGCCCATCGGACTAACAAGCTTATGTGGGTTAAACTCCTGAGATTTGCTTTCGGCTTTTGTATCAGTTTGCGGGATGTCTGTTTCTGCACCATTTCTCTCCCTCAAGGCCTCAACTGAATCAGTTGATAGGGATCTCTGAATAGTGATTTTGCTTTTATTTAAAAGGAAGAAAGAAAAGGGACACCGAAAAAAAAAAAAAAAAACTATATTCTTGAGGTTTTCCCTGGAGGAGGTTTCAATGACACAATAGCAATTGGTAGGCTAATAAAGGGAAAACCTCCCTCATTTTTTTGTGCGACCGTGTAATGAATAAATGGGAATGGTTTTGAGGCTAAAAGGAACCTTTAAATGAGCTCTCAAGATCTCATTCAATTGAATAAATTTTTTAATAATACGTATATGTGCTACATCCCTCGCGCTATACTCGATCTGAAAATGTATTATTTTATGATCATTAGAGATTGTATTCTATCACTTAAAACCGAGGAGCAAAATAGCCGTTTGTTGCTATCCACAGTAATGGTGGTAAACAGATTGCAATTGAATCAAGTAGTAGCATGGTTGAAACTGCTTATTCCTGAATAATCTGCCATTCACTGTATAGCTTTAATTACCAAGATATCCCTTCAATCAAACAGCAATTTTACTGTCCAAGCTGACCTGATGCCATATGGCTGACAGAAGAAATTTGCAACCACTAGCGCCGTAAGCATTGTGGCCTGCCTGGCTTCAATATCGATTTGATCCGAGATCTCTTATTATTGAATTGCTCATTCATTGAGCATTCTCAATATTATGCCTTGAGGAGGACTTGAACCTCCATGCTATTGAGCACTTTATCAAATTTCAAACCTCCAGGAAATCCTGGATAAGCGCCGGCACCAAATAGCCCTAGACATGCTTTGATAGACTCCAGTGGTGCCAAGGCATCACCCTGGGAAAAGCCTGTCTTGAAAGGATCAGCAGCAGCTCCAGGAAGAACGGTGGCAATGTTAATAACCATGCCATCATCCCCAATGCCATTTGGTGCCACAAGTGCCTGCCCTAGAGGACCGTAAGCGGGAACTTAATAAAGCCATGCACAAAGACCAGGGCACTAAAGTGAGGGGTCTCCTACGTGTGAATAAACAACTCTAACTCTAACCTTTCCGGGCACAATGATGCTGTCATGAAAACCACGTGACCCCACGCAAAATCGCTCTACAATCACGTCTTTTGCTGTCAAAACGAAGTATAGCCAAAGATTTTATTCAAATTGTTCGGAGCCCTTTCAAAGGCATAGCATAGGGTATAATAATTCAATTTATTGTTTACTACATATTCTTTAACTTGTCATGCATGTGCGATGAGGCAATTAATATCATGAATACCTATTTCCTCCTACTTGCTTAGCATGATGATTTATATTAGTAGTCATTGTGTGTTGATATACTACAGAATTTCTTTGCTTTGATCTTCTAGTTTTATTACACCTGAATGTAAGGCTAACAATCGATTCCACAAATTTGCTTTGTCTCCACTGATGATGATTCAGTAGAAGAAAAGTTTTGGTTAGTTCTTGTTGTCGTTATCTTTTCTTAATGGTGTTTATTTTTTATTCTTATCTTGGCACTTTAACAGCACATGATCTAATACCTTTTCGTGTTCTTCACGGGCTACAGCCCTTGTAAAGATTGTGCCGTTAATTATCAATAACAATATTTTTTCTATGTAGTTTTTCTTACTAAATGGATGATCCTATTACTCTGCGCCCCGTGGTGATGATATCAGCTCCTGTAAGTGCAAAAAATTATAGTGACTTGCACCGCACAACGTGTCCATAAAAAATCATTAATTCAGATAGTAGATATAATTTGCGTTGGCTCTAAATTAAAGATCAATGCAAATACGGCTTATAGTGATCCTGGATTGGGAATCAGTGTGTATTACTAACTAAAAGATGTGCAAGCAATTTCAGATATCGGCAAAAACAGTTATTAGATCTACCGATGTAAATAAAATGGAGAAGATGGATGGTTGGGATTTAGATTTAAAATACTTTTACCTATATTGTATCTATGAGTATAAATAAAAATTAATGGTGCGTTTAGTTTTCAGAATAAAGAATCAAAATCCTAATTCAGAATAATTGATGGCGTTTACTTTATAAAAATAGAGTATGAATCGAAATTGAAATGATGGAGCTCACTATTATTTGGTAATAGAGAATGAGAGATTAATTCTCATGGGGAGGTGGGAATCAATCTCCTATTCTTTAAACTTTTTATTTTACTCTCATTGATATTTTAGTATTTTAAAAATATCTTCTTTTAAATTAATATATTTTTATAATTATATTAATTAATTAATATACTATTATAAAATAATAATTATTATTATAATTATTACAGTTATTTCATATATTATTATTATTATTAATTAATTAATATAATTATTGCTATTATTAATATATACATTATTAACAAGAATATATAGATAATTATAGTTTTTGAATAAATAATCTCAATAATTCATATATTATTATTTTTAATTAATATACTGTTATAATAATTAGTAATATAATTATTATACTTAATTCATATATTATTATTAACTAATATATTATTAATAAAAATATATTAATAATTATGATTTTTGAATAAATAATCATAAAAATTAATATGTTATTATAATTAGTTAATTAATATTTATAATAATAATCATTAATATAAATATTATAATTAATTCTTATATTTTTTGTCATTAATAATTATTATAATAATTAATTAATATAATAATTAATATATTAATTCATTATTAAAAATATATTAATAATTATGGTTTCTAAATAAATCATCACAATAATTAATATGTTATTATTATAATTAATTAATTAATATGTTATCGTAATTATCATGAATATAACTATTATAATTCATTTATATATTTTTTTGTTATTAACAATTATTATAATTAATTAATATAATAATTATTAATTAATATATTAATACATCACAAACAAAAATATATTAATAATTATACTTTCTAAATAAATAATCTCAATAATTAATATATTTTTTATTATAATTAATTAATTAATATATTATTATAATAATCATTAATATAATTATTACAATTAATTCATATAATAATAATAATTAATATGATTATTATTAATTAATATATTAATAAATTATCTACAAAAATATATTAATAATTATTTTTTTAAATAAATAATCACGATATTTAATATATTATTAATAATTAATGATAATAATATTTTAATAATTATGGTTTTTAATAAAAAATTATTATAATTAAAATATAAAATATTATTTATTACAATAATTTATTAAATATTTTTTAGTAATTTGTTACAATTAAACTTATTTCGATTTCGACTCCAAAATAAAATAAATAAATAAATATAATTCAACTCATTTCGATTTCGATTTCGATTTTTAAAGTTGAAATAAATAATTTATTCTGATTCTTATTCTTTATTTTAATTCTAGTTCATTTTGATTCTATTTTAATAAATGCAGCATAAAAGAATTGAGAAATGATGTTTTGATTATTTTTCATAATAAAGTCAAAATAAATTCAGATCTAAACAATTTCAAATCTACAAACTTTAACTTGAATATCGGAATTTTTTTTTCCCCACATGTACACACTCGAATTCATTTCATCAAAATCTTCAAGAATCCTTTTGACCTTAAATTTCATTGCCTTTAAATCATCCATATTCGGATTAATGAAAGTTTTAGGAACCTTCAATTTAAGAGAGAACGATTGTCGTTTATCCAGGACAAAAGCAAAATGCAGGTCTTGCTGTTACATCACGTCTGTATAGTACAATTATCTTTTCAGGTAAGAGTGTGGCCCTGTATCGCTTTCCAAATTCTTGACGACAGCATGGTGACCAGCCTGAAGAATTCAGATGCAATGTATTATAATATAAGCGTAGCTCTCACTACTTGGAGAAAGATAGAAACTTGTAGTTGCCTTTGGGCTATTGTCCTCCTTTTGTCTCATATGGGTATCAGATTGACCAATGGACTTTTATTTTCGTGGTTTTAACTTTAATTTTACGTCTCTTGAAAGGAAATTAAGAGAGAGAGAGAGACAGAGAAGAGTCCAGGACTAGTTGCACCTGCAATAATGTGGCACCTTTTTAATTTCTTTTCTTTTTTGCCCCTCCTTTTCACCACACTTTTCCTCAATGATGAAATTGAAAGTTGAAGGGTCTTGCTACGCTGCTGCTTGCAGGGATAGCGGGGAAATCACGGGTTGCTTGCAGGACCGATGTTGGTATGCGCAATCAAAGGGTCTCCAGTAAGGACTAGGATTTAGGGCAATGAAGTCGAAAACGTCAATGCTTTAATTTAAATGGGAAACACTAACTTATTTAATACTTAGAATTGAGTCAGTCTCGTGAATCGATTTCATGTCTATAGCCCGACAATGGAAGCAGCAAACTTTTGACTTGCTTTATTAGCGAAAAAGAGTGAAATTTGATAAATTATCGAAATTTTTGTGGTGTTTTTTAACACATTAAATCTTTCCGGCTTTTTTTTTAATTAATCTTATAATATCATTGGCGATGTTTGATATTAGGATACATTTGATTATTTAATTAATTAAAAATTCTTTGAATTCATAATTAGTTGAAAAAGTAAGTAAATTGTCATAAAGTTTCAATTTATTGTAAATAAAAATTCAAAATTAATATACATACATACATGCATTGCTTTTCCTTAAAAAAATAAAATAAAGTAACCATGTAGAAACGCACTAGGTGGAGTTCTTATCAATGTAAATATATCGAAAGAGACTGAGGTTTTTACTATGTTTTTAGGCCAAAATATTTAATTTTAGTCAATTGAGCCTTTTAGTAATCAACACAGCACAAGGAGGCACTAAAGCCGTAAAACATTAGCTTTAGATACTTAATGGGGTAATAACCCCATAATGATATAGGATTGATCCCTTTTTATATATATATAAGTATATGAGAAACAGGATTTATTTATTAAGTTTTATAGAAGCCAAACGCCAAGAGACATTTTTTTTTTAATTTTTCAATCTTTTTCCTGCCCCATAGCCGCCTAATTTGGTAAAGAGCGAGTCGATTGGACTTTAAATACTTTTCCATTTGGAGATTCCTAGAGTTCATTGAACTTGTACCCGAGTCACTGTCACCAACTCCAACGAGACACACGAGTGAGCAAGACTTCCAAGCGTCAACAGTAACCTCTTCGCACGTGCAGACACTGTTGTTGTAATGTTTTGTCTCGTTGTCCAGTTGCAGCAGCCTCCACTTTCCTCATTTCTACTATATTTTGCTTACATTACATGGAACAGCTATGGTAGGCTCTTTTAGTTTTAGAGCTTAAAATGGATGGCTCAGATCACTGACTGTTCCTCTGCCAATAATTTCTGACGGCCGTGTACTCCTGTCCGTCATATCAACTTGGTAATGAACCTGTTTGTGAATACCGCTGTAACTTTTTTACTCTTATCGTTTTCTAGATTGCTGTTTTGCAGGGATGATCGTGTTTTTAAATAAACAAACAGCTACTTTTGCTTTGAACTTTATAACCAAAAGCATCATTAGACTGAATTTTGAGATAGTTTGTAACTATGTATGCTTGATCTCCGACGCCTGGTGGTGATTTTTGTGAGCTGTAAATTTGGTGCAATTGTTTTTTTTTCTGGTAGTATTCAAGAAGAGAAGTGAGTTTGTTTCAGAAGGTGTTGTTGCCAACCTTTGAATACAAATGGTGGTTTTTTCATATTAGATTTTGTTTTCAGGATCGAGCGCAGATCTAACTTGAAGTTATCAAGAGGATGATTAAATCAACACAATTCTGTGAGATGGGGGGATGCTTTACAAAATTTAGAATATATATGGGAGTGATGCGTATTTTTTTTAAAAAATAATAATAATAATAGAGACACTTCGACAGTTTGTATTCTGATGGGACAGTTTTAATGGTGTAATTAACTTCACTATTTCTTACAAACTCTATAAAGACCAAGATACTGAGAATTTATGTTGATGAAGAATATTGTTGGATGTAATCTATGATTGATATCCTGCTTTACCTTATATTCCTTAGCTATCCCTACCTATAAGTATGTGTTGTCCTTTCAATCTAGATATATGTTATATCATATTGGCATTATTATGTCTCTTCGGAGACATGCAATATTGGCATGATTATACCTATTCTGCTTATTTGCAGACTAGGTCAGGCAACTTTTGGATATGGACTCTTGTGATTGCATTGATACGCAATGGCCCCCTGATGAACTCCTGGTGAGATATCAGTATATCTCAGATATACTGATTGCTCTAGCGTATTTCTCCATTCCCGTGGAGCTTATATATTTTGTGCAAAAATCAGCCTTCTTTCCATACAGATGGGTGCTTATGCAGTTTGGTGCTTTTATTATTCTTTGTGGACTGACTCACTTCATAAACTTGTGGACATTCACCATGCACTCCAAAGCTGTTGCTGTGGTGATGACTATTGCAAAGATGGCTTGTGCTTTTGTGTCATGTATAACTGCTTTGATGCTTGTTCACATCATCCCTGATCTATTGAGTGTCAAAACGAGGGAATTATTTCTGAAGAACCGGGCTGAAGAACTTGACAAAGAGATGGGCCTTATTCTTACTCAAGAAGAAACAGGAAGACATGTTAGAATGCTGACTCATGAAATTAGAAGCACGCTAGACAGACGTACGATTCTCCAAACCACTCTTGTTGAGCTGGGAAGAACCCTGGGGCTTTATGAATGTGCATTGTGGATGCCATCACGAACTGGTCCAAATCTAGAACTTTCTTATGCTCTAAACAACCAAATACTAATCGGATCTTCTGTGCCAATAAACCTCCCTATAGTCACCGAGGTCTTTAATAGTGCTCAAGCAATGCGTTTACCCTATAACTGCCAATTGGCGAGGATCAGACCGCCTGTTGGAAGATACATGCCCTCTGACATTGTCGCTGTTCGAGTACCTCTTTTACATCTATCAAATTTTCAAATTAATGATTGGCCTGAATTATCTGCAAAGAGCTATGCGGTCATGGTTCTGATGCTCCCTACAGACAGTGGTCGAAAATGGCGAGATCATGAGTTGGAACTTATTGATGTTGTTGCAGATCAGGTATTTGCGATTACTCTTTTCTTTCTCTCTTTAATAGGCTGTCTTCTAACCATAGCATAACTGACATTGTCTGTGTGTAGGTAAGAATAATCTTTAAAAGTTCCTGCACAGGATTTCTCGCTAAGAATTCATCTTTTTGCACAGGATATCTTCACATTTTTTGTTAGTTTTATCTTACTTTTGTAGTACTGTCTTAGATTAGTTATCGAATGGTTAGTAGTTTCTCAGTCTTGGCAAAGATGGTAAAGGGGTTGGAGAGAGGCGTATGTTAAAAGTCAATTTTCAGTTTTCTCAGGTTGTGTTTCATCTTTCATTCCATGTGCAAATGATCATAAGGATTCTGATTTTGCTTTGATAATTGCCTCTACTGAACTGTCCATTGCCAATACTTTACATGGCCGCGTGATTTAGTCTTGCAGTTACTCTGTTAAGTTATAACTAGACCTAAGGAACACACCTTTTTCTGGATTGACATTTAAAATTTGCCCTTAATATAATAAAAGCAGGTAGCAAGCTTGAGTGTCTCCATTAACCACTCTGGAGGTTGCCTGCATTGAAAGCTATCAGCAAAACAAACATCCTTTAAAAAAATGTGAGAATGATGGTAAGTCATATTGGTTTCATTAGAACATTACAATCACAAGGTGTACCTTAGAGAGAGTTCCTAATTAGCTGCCTCAAAAACTATTATCTTCCATTCTGTAAGTTGTCTCATTTTGTATGGTAATTTTCACCTCAACTCCTCAATTTTATTTTGTTCATTGCTTTCATGGCTGGAGTTCCCTTGTAAACTCAGAGAACTTTCTTTGGCGTATTTTCTGTGATCAAATTCTATTTTGATAATCATGCAGGTAGCTGTTGCTCTTTCACATGCTGCTATTCTTGAGGAGTCTATGAGGGCCCGCAATCAGCTCATGGAGCAGAATGTTGCTTTAGATTCGGCTCGTCGAGAGGCAGAGAAGGCAATCCATGCTCGCAATGATTTCCGTGCTGTAATGAACCATGAAATGCGGACTCTGATGCACGCAATTATTGCGTTGTCTTCACTTCTTTTGGAGACTGATCTAACTCCCGAGCAAAGGGTTATGATAGAGACGGTTCTAAAGAGTAGCAACCTTTTGACAACACTAGTTGATGATGTTTTAGATCTTTCCCGACTTGAAGAGGGTAGCCTGGAATTAGACAACGGACCATTCAATCTTCAGATAGTTCTGAGAGAGGTAACTTATTTTTAGTTCTGTACTTCAAAACTTTACCTAAGCTTGCACTGTGCTGTTCTTCTATGCGGGTGTCTGGATTACATTATTTACTTTAATGTCTGGGATTGTAGGTCATTAAGCTGATAAAGCCCGTTGCATCTTGTAAGAAGTTATCCATGACTTTGATTATGGCCCCAGAATTACCTACTTATGCTGTTGGGGATGAGAAACGACTGATGCAAACTATTTTAAACGTAGTCGGTAATGCTGTAAAGTTCACAAAAGAGGGTTATGTTTCAATCATAGCTTCTGTCGCAAAACCGGAGTCTTTAAGTGACTGGCGGCCGCCAGAATTTTACCCAGTGTCAACTGATGGCCACTTCTACCTACGTGTACAGGTGTGCATTTAACTTTCATTCAGCTTGTTTCATTTGGGTTTTTTGTTCGTCTACTGCATTTAACTTCCATTTAGCTTATCGCATTTGGGTTTTTCATTAGTCTTTTTCTTTGAAAACCCTGTCATATTTGTTGCTGCACTGCAGGTTAATGATTCTGGCTGTGGTGTTCCTCCACAAGATATTCCACTTCTTTTCACAAAATTTGCTCAGTCTCGAGGTAGTTCATCCCAAACACCACGAGCAGGACTTGGACTAGCGATTTGTAGACGGTAATGTCATAAAATGTTTTTTTCAGTGCAGTTAGGTAGTTTCAAGTCTAAGAACTTTTCAAGTCTAAGAACTTGAAACTACCTAAGTTCTTGCTTTTCTCTTATTCCTTGCTCACTAAAACATTCCTCAAATTTTGCTTATGACTGGTTCAGGTTTGTAAATCTCATGGGTGGTCATATTTGGCTTGAGAGTGAAGGCTTTGACAAAGGAAGCACAGTTACATTCCTCGTTAAACTTGGGATTTGCCACAATCCTAATTCATCCACACACCCAGTTGCACTGGAAGGCCGAGCCAGCCATGGAAGCGCCGATCTCACTGGACGCAAACCATTATTCAGGGATAATGATCAAGTAGCTTCAACCAAATTGCGTTACGAAAGAAGTGTTTAGGCACACCCTGATATGGGCAGAGCTTATTTGAGTGATGATTTTCCTTTTGATGCTGCTTGAGGCAAGATGCAAGAGAGGAACCGGGATGCTGAACGATATCATGTGTCGATAGAGAATGAAAGCTTATGTAGTGGAGTGTACTCAGTAGTGCATGGTTCTCCAATTATTTTGGGTGCGGCCAAGTTACAAATATCTTTGCATACTAGGTTGTGTGATATCTTTAACAAATATCTTTGCTTCTTATGGGCGCTTGCATTTTTTCGACCAAATATGAACTATAATACCCCGTCAAACGTCCTTTTTCTTCCCTTAATGAGAATACTTCAAACGTTTTCTTTGTTCTGAAGCCGTCTGTTTGGCATAAACAATAAAACACAGCCAGCAACTGTATCCGTTATTAGGCGGACTATTCGGCAGCTGCTGTAACAAAAATTTTCCACCTTTCAAACTCATCTTAACCAATCCTCAATCTGTGGAGCAATTTGAAGACACGGACCAACTCATAACAGACACCATTACAAAATAGAACATCCAAATGGAATCAGACGAGACTTTTAGGGAAAACTAGATGCAATATTTATCTGCATTTGAATTTTGATTACTTTGATACTATAATCAAAATTCAGACCAAATGAACTGCATCTGTACGCACTGACAAGCCCCGACAGTCAATACATAATTTAACCAATCAAAAGGGCGTAGAGAACCACATAAACTTGACAAAACCTGTGCACCTAAAGCCAGTCAACAACCAAAAAGGATTTTAAGATGGGGAAAAAAAACATTGCTTGATAAGCAAGTATCAAGAAACCTCCTTTCATCTGCAATATTTAAGTGACAAGGTCGAAAAGAAACCAAAAAGAACATTCCTTTAACAAAACTACTCTGCCACAGTAACTGAGGACGCAAGCTACCTTCGGTCAAAATCCTTCACTACTTTGTCAAGTGTTTTACTTTTTAGATTTTTTGGGTACCCTGCAAGAAGAATAAAAATTACCAAATGGATAAACAATCAGCTGTGTTATAATTTACTCTTTCATATTATATACTTACTCAGTTGACTGCGACACAGCAGCAGGTGGTGCGGTTGTTGGTGCTCCTCCCGGCCCCTGTGCACATAACAGAGAAAAATCAGAATGTTAAACAAATAAGAATAAAAGACATTGCTAAGAACATATAGATTGGCTAAAAACTGCAGAAAAAAGAAGGAAAAAAACCAGGCTAATTACAGTTATATTCACGCCTAAGAAGATCCACTAAGACAATGAGACAATTGGAGAACAAAAGTTATTTGCTACAACATTATTGTCACTAGAATTACCAAAAAAGGGCATTTTATTAGTCTCAGAGAACTCAGGCATCTATGTTCAAGGCATGCAAAACAGAAAAATGGTAATATTACTTTAAAAGCACTACATGACTATAGTGTTGTGAGAGGCTCTGGGAGACAAATAGTCCTACAACTCAATTATCCTCGTCAATATCAGCTCTGAGTTTCTATAGTATATGCTAACAAAGCCTTACCTGGGCTAAACGTTCCTCCCTCCTAGCAATTTTCCTCTCCCTGCTTGCCTTGTTCTTCGCCCGTTTTGCCTCAAACTGGTCAGACAAAGTTTTCTCCCTAGCCTTCTCAGCCTTGGACTTGTGGATACTCTCCATCAAAACTCGCTTATTCTTAAATACATTACCCTTCACCTTCATGTACATGTCATGATACATGTGTCTGTCGATCTTCTTTGTCTCCCTGTATTTGCGGAGCAAGCGCCTGAGAACACGCATCCTTCTCATCCACAGGACTTTTGTAGGCAGCCTTGCTTCTCTTGTACCTTTGCGCTTACCTGGAATAGTAAAGACAAAAAAAATATTAGCAGCCAATTTCACCGCACAGAACACCAATTGAGAAATCTACCTACAACATCAAATTTTTTTTAAGAAATCTACCCAAACATTATCGCTCCAAAAAATAATATTCAGCTGCAGATTCCTAAAAATGTCATAATCTATAATGGACAGAAAAATACCATATCCAGAGTGGCGACCCTTCCTCTTAGCTTCCTTCATCCGACGAGCTCGTGAACGGGAGTGAATCTTGGTTGGTTTTCTGATGATAAAGCCATCCTTGACCAACTTCCTGATGTTCTGGCCTGCAATTTGAAGGACATAAATTAAACAAATAATAAAAAAAAAAAGAGATATAAATAAATAATTCCTAAACGTCCCTATAACTGTATTTAGGACTGATAACTAGAAAAAACATATCAGTACTTGACAGCAACTGTACTAATTATCATAAGCAAGCACATACCATCCTGTCGGTGTACAAGTATCCTCAATTTGTTCAGCATATGGTTCATTGACATTCAACACACAACTACTTGACGTATTTGAATAGAGCAGTTAATTTCCCAATATGTATAAAAAGAGATAAAGACTATGCTTAATATAAAAAGTGATCAAGACTATGTAAACGCAAATCTTAAAACGTTGCAGGTAATTCCGTACGAGCAAAACCAAGTCACTAAGGTAGAAAATTATGAGCCAAAAAATGAGCATACATCAAGCATAACCTAACAGTTCAGAAAATAAAACGAGCTTAAAACTTTCTGCAGACATTACAATCGTAGACCAAAAAAGACTCTAACCCTTCATTTCTTACATTATTTATTTGTATTGAATTCTCGGCAAGTAAAAGAAGCCCTAGAAACAAAAACTCACCAGATCAACGGAAAGAAAATCAAAGACAGGAAAAATATTGGGTAAAATTAGAGAGCGAAAACGTACGTGAGTTGGCCATGGAGATTTCGTTGACTTCATTTGGATCGAGCCAGACCTTCCCTCTGCCGCACTTGAGCACGCTTGAGGCGAGCCGTTTCTGGAGCTTGAGTGAAACCATCTCTCCCTTTGGAATTGGAGCTTGAGATAAAGGAGTAGAGATAAGGTATGCTGTTTCTATGATGCAAGTTTATATTCATACTGAGCATTTGCTCTGCTTCTAGGGTTTCCATCTGACGTGGGCTCGCTTTCGGTTTCTTTCTTTTTGGGCCGGTTCGGATTTGATTACATGTTAGAAACTTCTAATAATAGTCCCCAGAATATAAGTTTGGGCTGGGTAGTGACATACGATAAGTAACTTAATTTAAAAGAGAAATAATTTTTTATTCTCTGATTTATAATTTTATTAATAGAATTTATTTAAATAAATTTTTTATTAATAAAATTTTTATAAATAAATTTTTTATTTAAAAAATTTTAATTGTTTGATTGTCTATAAGAATTTTTATTAAAAATTTATGAAATTATTTTAATAGATAAGTTTTTAAAGTAATGTTATGAAAAGGGTAAAATAAAATTATTAAATAAATAAATAATATTTTATATATTTTAATATTAAAAAAAAATTTCAAGTTCTACTCTCAAAAGTTTAAAATTTAAGCTTTTACTAGTAGAGGTAAAATAACTTATTTAAGCTTAAAAAATTCTACTAGGATAACAATCAAATAACAACAAAAATTACGATAAGATCTTATTTAATTAAATAAGTACTTATAACTATTAAATAAATCATATAAAATAGGCACTCCCTCTTCCTCTCATCCTCTCTCGTCTCTCCCTCTTCCTTAACCATCAATTCATCACTACCATCGCCTATTTGAGAGAAATCTAAGAAATGTGAAGTTAATCTATAGAGATCTCGAGAGAGAATAAAAAATATTTATTTTTAATTTTTTTAATAAGAGTAATTCTGAAATAAATAATATTAATTGAAAAATAGGGACTGATGAGATAGATTAAGGGAGTTATATATCAACACTTCAACTCAAATTTCTCCAAATCCACTAAATGTCCAATTTGGGATTATAATGATTAACATGTGTTGTACAAATGAAATAAATTATTAATTGAAAAAATAGTTTGATATTTGATAAATTATGTTATTGTGGCTACTATAAGTTTGAAAAGTGAAGTATGTATATAAATTTGTTAAATTTTATTATAAAAGTGTTGTTTTATTGTGTAATAACTAAAATCTATTTAAGTTTAAATTGTCATTAATTTATATATTAAGATTTATGTAAAAATAAAATATAATTGTCTTTTTGTTAATAAGCTGCTTTTAAAAAATTAACACTCTATTTGCTTTTTAAGATTTACTGTCAAAATAAGGAAATTGATGAAACAAAACATAGGTGTTATTAAATACACTTCATTATATTTCAATTGCACGCATTTTTCGAAACATTTTTTCCTATTGCAAAATGGAAAATTCTCACTACTTTATTGATATATGTCTTCTGTTTAAGAAATAAATACGAGAGGATTTATATGACGAGTTCTTTTTAAAATAAGAGATCTCTTACTTTATAAATGTTTACATATATATAAATTTTTATATAAATTTTTTTATGTATAAATTATGTGTAAATACATTACTAGTAAAGGAATGATTTCACGTGGCCCGCTATATTAATTGTATTAACTTTTATATTTTTTATTTGCTCAATATATTAATCACATTCATTTTAAAATTTTTACGTAACTGATAAATATATTGAGACGTTAAATTATATAAGAATTTAAACGTTTATCAATACCCAAATATTATAACCGTTTGTACGAGCTGCACAATAATCATAATGCTGTATTCTAAAAGAAATGAAAAAAAAAAAAAGGGGATCCATGCGGTAAATGGTAGTAGCCAGCTTCTTGGTAGTAACGTGAAGTTACCATCTGTATGAATTCACCTACACACACGTGGCACAAAGAGGACAAGTTCATCGAGATAGAAATTGGGCAGTAAAACCTAAACTTGGATATGATGAAGTACAGAAGTAATATACAGTACGAATAGCAAGAGACAGAAACGTACAAGTTTCCAAAGCCCAAACTGCGTGCGCCCACAGTGAAGAAAGGGTAAAAACCCAGCAGCGCCAGCGCAGCTGGGATTGGAAAACGGACCGGAACCATATTCGCTATTTGCCAAACTCCTCGCAAGTTGCATGCTTTACACCTTTGCTTCCTATTCCTCACCGACCACCGCGCCGCATTCGATACTCGGCTTTTCTCGCTGGTAGTGGGGCTTCTAAATTCTTGCTAATCCTAATTTTTAGTAAAATATATTTACAACGCGCACCGAATGGAATTGGGAGGATCACCAATTGTTTTTTAAATATATGTTGTCACGTGATTTAAGAATTGAAGCGGAGTCCAGATATTTTATTGATTTTTCAAACGCCAAGACCATATTCAATCAGACAGAAGATATACTATCGTAAGTGTTTGAAGCTGCAGCCTTCAAGGGACACGCCCAGTTGGCGAGGGAGAGAGGGATAATTAATCAGAACAATATGCATTTTATATGAATTGAATGGAGTACAAATTCTGATTCAGAAAATTACAACATCATATAACTCTCACAGCAATATAAAGTTCGAGGTCCTACCCAACAAGATTCTTAAAAAATTAAACATAGATCCTAAAAACCGAGATTATCAACGCAACTGAGTTTATACACAGTTACATAAAAAGAAACATAAGATTAACAAATAAATCAAAGACACACAGTTACAGAGCCTTGAAGTTCGCAGGGGCAGGAGCAGGAGCAGCAGTAACATCATCAAAGCTCCAAAGATTACCGACAACACCTTCGTGAACATTATTATTATTATTATTATTATTATTATTATTATTAGACACTGGTGATTGCCCGTCAAGATACGGAATCTGATAGAACTTCATGAAATTCTCATACGCCATAAGCTCCTCAGACAGCTTTAGCACTTCGTTCTCTTCCTCTTCAGCTTTTCGCTTTTCTTCCTCTTCTTGCTCTTCGGCTTTCACCTTCTGAGCAAACGAACCATCATTGACATTCTGGTTGCAATTAAGCATAAGTTCTGTTGAATCGTACCCACCTTCTGAAACAGAGCCAGAACCAGACCCGGAATTCTCCTCAGCACCAGAAGAAACAATCTGGGGATTCAGATCATAACCATACAATTCAAAACCAAGACTACTTCTAGATGAGTTATTACGACTAAAAAGATCTTCGTGGGATTGATAAAGAATGGGACTGGGAGTGGGATTAGGATTATGCTGATGATGATGGTAAGTATGGGCGACAGCAGCAGGGGTGATGGTGAAGCTGTCCTCTTCGTTGGGGAAGTTGACTTTGGCTTTCTTGCCGCGAATCTTGCGGGCTTCTTTGTCATAGGCTCGAGCTGCTTCTTCGGCAGTATTGAATGTGCCGAGCCAGACTCGAACTCCTTTTCTTGGGTCACGAATCTCAGCTGCCCATTTGCCCCAGGGGCGTTGCCTTATTCCCCTGTAAAGATTCTTCCTCTGCCTCTTGGGCTTTTTGTCATCGCCTGTTCAACATTATTCAAAGATTAGACTCAGGCACTTCTAATTAATTATAATTAGAATAATAAAACAAAAAACAGAAAAAGGGGGGGAAAAAGGCTCAGATATTAACATTATACGCACATGAAGCAGAAGAGGAGATTAGAGATGCAGGGGAATGCGGGCGTTTGTTTTTGGCAAGTGAGTGGTGCTCATGGGCGAACGGAGCGGATTCAAAGTTGTGAGTGAGTTGTTTATTAGCAGCGAAGGGTGAGTTGGGCCAGAGGTCGGAAGCGGTGACGCGGTGGCCGCCGTGGCGAGGAAGGAAGTCTCCTAAGATAGCACCGCCACACATTCTTTTCGTAAACAAATGTAATAATAAAGCACCGAAACTGAACTGGTGATCAGGATGGGGTTTTGGCGATTAGTAAGATAAAAGAAGATGCGAGAGAACTCAAAAGGGTTTTACGAATTATAATTTGATCGTGGATAAGAATATGGGAGAGGCCGAGGGGTTTTTGTAGTGGGGGGAAAGCAACTTGGTGGGGCACGACAGTAATACAACGATTACTGCTAATCGAGGATTGGGAAGCTTCTCCACGCCTGCTTTTCCTATTTTCTTCGTAAGGCAATAATTAATATTCATTATGATTTGGATTTGTTAACCAAAGTGGATTCTCTCTGCTTATCTGGCTACTGGCTAATCTATTGTGTATTCTCGAAGGATTACGACCGGTCAAGTAAATTGGACAAATTTTAAATTCTAACAGTAATTTAGAACCGACTGTGTCGCTTCTGAGAGTGAGAGACAGAGGTCTTGCTTGTGTCGCACGCATGTCTCCTAAAACGACAGTGCGTGCGCGTTTTATTATACTAATTGGAGTTAATTGCATTATACAATTGGCGTTTGCGTATAATTAGTTGATTATTATGATTTTCTGCCGTGGACTGCTATACTCTGCCAATAAGACAATTTATTGTGCATTTCTTATGGGATTATGGATATTACACGCGATTGTACTACATACCAATAGTCTTCAACTTGCTGTAATATATTTGGATGACAGGCAGCTTAAATGGTTGGGGGTAGTCAAAGTCAACTTGTCATCTAGGTTATTGGCAAGTTAAAGACTTTTAAAACAAGAAAAGTCGGAGTTGATGACTACTTCATACATAGTCAGTTTACAGTGTGCTGATTAGGACATATAATTTGGCAACGTGAAACAACCATGACCCGTTGTTTTTCGTACTTTAATTAATTAAGAAAGATTGCATGTGCCTGACTCCTATACAAAATTTGTTCAAAACACAGGAGCTGTGGCCAAAAAATAACGTGTCTGGCTGGCCCTGATCGTACGCTGTTGGTGAGTGGCCATTGTGGGTTGTAGAGTTTTAGCCTTGAGATTTCCTGTTAAGAGGTGCATATTGAACTCTTCTAATCAATTAACAGGTTGCGGCATGTTACTATAATCTCAGAGCAGAATTTTGGATCTCATCTTGTTACTAATTAGTGTAAAACGTCTTGAGTCATATGTATAGGTAGTCCTTCGCCACTTGTGAATTGAACTGTGGGATGTCAGCACTTTATTAAACTACAGTGTTTCCTAAGATATCCGAACTCAACACACACCGATCAAATTTTCTTTATTTACTCAATAGTATAATGTCCTATTATCAGTATATGAAATCCAAATTCAAGCCATTCTGTTTCGTTGTGAATTGCAAAATGTTTCTAACCACCTTGGCTGAAATACATATCTCGGTTAGCTTGCTATCTATTGCATTAAGGCATCAAATTAACTTGTCCTTTGGGGCTGGTAGGGTAGGCTTAATTTGCTAGCAGTCTAATGAACTAGAAAATAACACTTGCTATTTATGTAGTTTGTATTTTACGAAGTGCCTCATAATACTTGGATTTCACATCTTCACTAACAAGTTGATATTGTTGGTGAAAAATTAAATTTTTATGAAAAACTTTTAGGACCGATCTTATATAATATATAAGAAATTTATAATTTAGAAAATATAACTTGATATTTGAGAGCATGAACGATAGAATTAAATTAATTTTCCCACCAAACGATCTTTCAGGCTATTACTTAAGAATGATCTACACTGAACATGTAGACGTTCATTTCACTACTCCCCAAAAGCTACTAACTTCCTTTTTCTAGTGTTTTTCTAAAAAATCGTCTCTCTCTTTTTCCTAGAGAAAAGAACACTTATATAATATTTTTTAGTAAAACCCTAACATGTATTTTCTTTTTCTTTAATAATTTAAAATATTAAATATTTTAAATTTTTATCTCCACTTACATAAAAATTGAGATAATGTGTAACAACTTTGGAACTTACCTTGTAAAATAATTTATATATAAATATAACACATAGGGTCTTAATAAATATTATAATTAGGTTATCACCTAATATGTCAGTTTTCTTGTTTTTAAGTCCAGTAGTAGTGTAATAAATTAAATTAGGTAACCCGAGGATCATTTGGTAACATATAATAGTGGTTACAACAAAAATCAATTTAATAACATATTGTTCCTTGATACTTACTGATTTTTTCTAATGATCATTTTCAACATATTAAATATGTTAACACACTCTGACTAGAGAATTCTATGATCAAATACCGAAAACTCATCAAGAGATGTATTGTACATATTCCATATTACTAATCTATAACTAATACTTATAATTGCTCCCACTAAGATACTAGATAATCTTGACTACAAGTGTGTGTCGTGTCCATTGGTAACTCAAATGAAATAACATACTAGATAATCTTGATACTTACTGATTTTTTCTAATGATCATTTTCAACATATTAAATATATTAACACGCTCTGACTAGAGAATTTTATGATCAAATACCGAAAACTCATCAAGAGATGTATTGTACATATTCCATATTGCTAATCTATAACTAATACTTATAATTGCTCCCACTAAGATACTAGATAATCTTGACTACAAGTGTGTGTCGTGTCCATTGGTAACTCAAATGAAATAACAATTATAATTATGAAATTATAACTAACTCAAGATTAAGATTATAATAAAATCAATGCCTATGAGATTTAATAAGTTTGACAGTTATTATAAAGTTAATTAAATCTCATATGTAATCCAGTTCAATGTAGTTGTCCTACATCAATAAATTCATATATGATTAAGACAAATTATTCAATAAATTTATTATAGTTTATACCTAAATAAAGTGCCCAACTTTATTTATCAACTGCGAACTCAATTTATTAAATTATAAGATAAATTATATTTATGTCTTCTGTGAATCTATTTTGTAATCACATAAATACATATAATATGATTAAATTGACTTTACTAAAAAAATTAATGCAAATAAGACATTTAAATAAAATACTTTAATTATTTTATTAATCAAAAAGATATTTATTACAATTAAATAAACTTGTATGCTTATAAAGAGCATATTTTCCTAACAGATATTGACCTAGTTACTCAATCGTAAAACTATTGAATACATATAGCTATAAGATTGAAAAAAATCTATTGTATGTTGGCATACTACTTTTTGGGTAATAATATAATTTCTGTTGTCTTATCTATGGTTTGTTTGAGAGGTCTTAACATAAACTAATTAAAACATATCAGACTTTATTGGTTTAATTTCACTATATACATAAATGACATGATCCTTTACATTATATATAATCATACAACTAGCTAGATCATGAGTGATATGACACAAATATGTGCAAATTTTACCCTAACTTGGTGGTTCCAACCAAGAATAGCTCTTTTAAGATTGAGTTTTTTTTTTTGGATCAAACAATAATGAATTTCTTCTTTAGGTTGTTCTTAATGGGCCTTCAAATTTCTTTTAGAAATCCATTGCATTAGGTAATGATTGGCTTGGCAATTTAACCCGATCCGATTTTTAGCCCGATTAACCCGACCCAAATTTTTTTGATTTTAACCCGAATATTCGGGTTTCGGGTCTGGTTTGGGTCTAAAAATTAAAGTCCGATCAAAATTCGGGTTAGGGTCGGGTCACATATCAACCCGACTCGACCTGACCTGACCCGACCCGATGTTGAAAAAAAAAAACACACGCACGGAATGATGGGAAAAAAACACACGCACGGGAAAAAAACACAGGCACGCTGATTCAGAGCCACACACGCACACGGGAAAATGGAAATCACATTCAGTGATTTCAGTCATTCACAAATCACAATTTATTTCACAGTCAACACTCAACAAAACCTAACCCTAAGTCTGCCGCCACCTACCACCGGACAACCAACAAAACCCAGCAGCCTATAGCCAGCAACAATCATCCAGTCGGCACTACCCAATCATTTTCAGAACAAGAACAATCATCGGTCCCTTTCGTACTCGTCAGCAGCCAGGCCGGTCCCTTTCATACTCGACTTTAGGTCGTGACTTTTGCAAACCCCCTGTCTGAGCTGTCTCTTGACTGGACTCTAGAGAGCTGCTGGGGCTGGCCGCACTCCATCTGTTTTGTTCTGCTCTTCCGCGGTTTGCGGGTTTCACTAGCTTTAGCTTGGTAAACATTTGTAAACATTTATCTGTTTTGCCAATTGCAATACCCATTTATCATTAGCTGTATATGTATAACATTTGCAACAAGGCATAAATTCAATTTTATAATTGTTGTTTTTTTTATATATATTGAAGTGATTCACAGTTCATTTCACTGGTATAATTGTTTTGCGAAAACGTAATCTATTAATGATAGTTTAGGCATCGAACTTTTTGCGAGATATATTTGTTCGGCTCTCTTTTTCCCTTAATAAAGAATTGTTATGTATTGTTGGTACTCACTGTGATAATTGTTGGTACTCATTGTAAACATTTATCATTTGTACTCATAACAAATTGTAGCTTGGTTGACATTTGTAAATAGGATTTAATATATTAAATTTTATGGTGAATTTTGTTTTGTTTGAGTCAATTGATTATGTAGTTAATTAGTTAATTATATTATCATATTTATAATAATTAATTAATTATGTAGTTAATTAATTGAGTAATTATCATATTCATGATAATTAATTGATTATGCAATTAATTAATTGATTAATTTTATGGTGAATTTTATTTCGTTTGAGTCAATTGATTATGTAGTTAATTAATTAATTATATTATCATATTTATAATAATTAATTGATCATGTAGTTAATTAATTGAGTAATTATCATATTCATGATAATTAATTGATTATGCAATTAATTAATTAATTAATTTTATGGTGAATTTTGTTTCGTTTGGGTCAATTGATTATGTAGTTAATTAATTAATTATATAATCATATTTATAATAATTAATTGATTATGTAGTTAATTAATTGAGTAATTATCATATTCATGATAATTAATTGATTATGTAATTAATTAATTGATTAATTTTATGGTGAATTTTGTTTCATTTGGGTCAATTATTAATTAATTAATTATGTAGTTACTATAAATATTATATTTTAGATAAACATATTCTCGTATAAGGTCATAAATATTAATTATTATATTTGTAAATTATATTTAATCATATTTTGAATTTGTAAATTAATTTAAACTTGTTACACATTTAATTTAGGTCGCAATGTCAAATTCTGATGTACGGAAATCAAATTCACTCAATGATTTTCATATTGGTAAAGAGAATATAAATGATATCATTCAAGGTCGAAGGGATCCAAAAAGTCGAAGAAGTTGAAGAGGCATCTCGTGATGATGATGGAGCGCAACAAAGTAGTAACAAAAAAAAGCGAGGTGTGCGAGAACCTTCTCATGTTTGGGCACACTTCACCAAGGTAACCATTGATGGTGAATTAAAGGCAAAATGTAATTATTGTCGAGCTAAATTGGTAGCATCTAGTAGTAATGGAACTTCACATTTAGATAGACACTTGAAAAGATGTAAGGGAAAGGGTGTTCCTTCAATTTCTAATAGCCTGCAAAAAACTCTAAATGTGACAAGAAAAGATGATGGAACAAGTTGTGTTGAGGCAAAAGAATTTGATCCTATTATTGCTCGACAAAAGATAGCAACATTGGTTGTCAAGCATGAGCTCCCACTTAATTTTGTGGAATATGATGCATTTAGGGATTTGATGTCTTATGTTAATCATTTGGTGAAGAATTTGAGTCGGAACACTTTAAAGAGTGAGATCCTTAAATTGTATCAAGTTGAAAAAGCAAAAGCAATGGCTTTGTTGGAGAATAATGATAGTAGAGTGGCAATTACTATCGACATGTGGACTGCAAGTAATCAAAAGAAAGGGTATTTGGTTGTTACAGGACATTTTGTGGACAAATCTTGGCGGTTACAAAGTCGAATTTTAAGGTACTTTTCTTATTAATTGATACTTATTTTTAATTCAATTTAATTAATTTAGAATTTTAGTTTTTTGGTAATGAATATACTAATATATTTGTAAAGTCAATGTTATTCTTATTTATTTTTAATATATTTGCAAATGTGATAACTTGATATTGTATTTACAATTTTATAATTTAAGTTAATTAATTCTAAAATTCAGTTTTTTTGTAATGAATAAGTTCATATATTTACCGGCTCCATATACAGCAACATTTCTTTCTGAAGCATTTTTTAAATGTATGTTGGATTGAAATGTGGACAGAAAGATATCAGTTGTAACTTTAGATAATTGTTCCACCAATGATGCTATGGTTGATAGGTTAATGGGATTGATTTCAGTTGATTTTATGTTAATGGGTGGGGATTATTTTCATATAAGGTGTGTAGCTCATATTTTAAATCTAATTGTGAAAGATGGGATGAAAGTGATTGAAGAGTGGATTAAGAAGATTAGGGAGAGTGTGGCTTATTGGACGAGCACACCAAAGAGGGTAGAAACTTTTAAAATGACTGCACGACAATTACAAGTTAAGTGTGAGAAAAAATTAGTGCTTGATTGTATAACAAGATGGAATTCTACATATCTTATGCTTGATGTTGCCGTGAAATATAAAAATGTCTTTTCTAGACTGCAGCAGCGTGATAAGCACTACACCTCTTTGCCAACAGATGGGGAATGAGAGATGGCTGAAAAGATCTGAGAATATTTGCTACCGTTTTACTCTATGACAGAGTTATTTTCAGGTACACAATATCCCATATTTAACCTTTTCTTTCCAATGATATGTGAAATGAGAATTAATTTAGATGAATGGGAACTTTCCGATGTGCCTATGGTTAGAGAAATGGCTAGTTTTATGATTATGAAATTTGATAAATATTGGGCTCAAATTTATGGGATTTTAGTGATGGCGGTTATTCTTGATCCAAGGTTTAAGATGCAATTAGTTAACTATTATTTTCCATAACTTTATGGTGAGGGTGCGGCAAATGAGATTCAAAAGGTGCGTAATTTAAGTAAATATTTGATTAAGTTTTATGAAAGTAAAAATGGGAATGTGAGTGATGCGGTTGTTGGTGAATCTTCTTCAGTCGATGTTCGCTTTAATTTCAATGTAGGAGTTGGCCGTAAATTTTTTGATATAAGGAAGTTTGAGGCATTTGCAAACCAAAATAGTGAGACCATGGTATCGAAGTCCGATCTTGAGAGATACTGAGAAAAGCCTTTATCAAATCCACTTCGGACTTTGATATTTTGAATTGGTGGAAAGTGAATCTAGCCAAATACCCTATCTTGGCTCAAATAGCCAAGGATATTTTAGTCATTTCCGTGACAACCGTTGCTTCTGAATCCGCATTTAACACTGGAGGTAGAGTCTTGACTCCGCATCGGAGTCGACTTCATCTTACAGCGTTGGAAGCACTTATGTGCACTCAACATTGGCTATGGGCGAACTCCAAAGGTATGAATGCAAATAATGTATAAAATATGCATAAAATTGGTTTAATAATAATTACAAAAACTTAAATTATTTTCTCACTTTCTTTTTTTTATAGGTAAAATTCTTGAAAGTGAAATTTTTACTGGAGAAGAATATGTAGATGAAGATGAAAGTGGCCCACAAGTATTGGAGTAGTCTCTTTTTTTTTTTTTTATAAATGTTTGGTTGTGGAATTGAATTATAAATCTTTATTTTGATAAGGCTTTTTTTTTTTTAATGTTGGGTTGTAAAATTGAATTGTGTATTTTTATTTGTATAAGACATGAACTTTTTTTTTTTTATGTTGGGTTCTTGAATTGAATTGTGTGTTTTTATTTGTATTGCATTGTATATTTTTAATTTAATTGCATTGTGTGTTTTTAATGTTGAATTTTATAACTAAATTGTGTGAGGTTGAAATAGTTATAGAATTATATTGTATTTTTTAACGTAATTATATGTTTTTACTTCTTAATGTTGATTGTAGAATTGAATTGTAAAATATTATTATTATCAATCAATTGTTTTAAAAATTATTTTATGATTAATTGTATTATATATTTTACTTGCATGTTGTTAATTATTTTAAATCAAAAATTATTTTTTGTTTTATATTCATAGAATTGTAATTAGAAGAGAATAAAAATAAAAAATAATATGAATGAATTTAGTATGTACTTATAAAATTGTAAGGTATTATATTCATAGAATTGTAAGGTATTATATTCATAGAATTGTAATTCACTATCGGGTCGGGTTTGACCCGGTCCGAATTACAAATATTCGGGTTTTAAACGGGTCGGGCCTTAGAAAATATTTTTCGGGTCGGGTTCGGGCTTGACCAAACCCGGGCCCGACCCGACAAATTGCCAAGCCTAGGTAATGAAAAAAACTTTGCTAAACGAAGCTCTACAAACTCAAGAAATAGATCAAAGGACTGGTTTTGCCTGCGTAAATTTTCTAATGGTCAAGTCAGTCAATGAATTTTTAAAATATGAATTTAGAGTAACAAGTTTAGAGAGAAAAAGTCTAAAGAAAGAGAGTCAGCATTTTTTTATTTAGTAAGTGTTTTGCCTACCTTTAAATAAGAATAAAAGGTGCACTTAGAAGTAAAAATTGATTTAAATTGAGTCATAGTTGCTTTTGATGACAAGTGTCATTATTCCTGTGTACTTGGTGACATCTGTCTTCTTGTACCCATGCTGAGGGACACATGAATATGCAAACCTTGTCTTAGATCATAGGAGAAGCATTTTAATCTTAAGTTATTTTTACTAAGATATTGGGATAATAGGAACTTGGGAAGGTTTATTTTAGATGGTTTGTTCTAGGATTCTAAGATCTTATAAACCTTTAAATATTTGGAGCTTTGTCCTAAAATCCTAGGTTCCTAAGAATCTTAAAATCTAAGAGTTTTATCATATGTGATTTCTCTTAGGAATCTTAGAATATTAAAAGATTTATCCTATATGACTTTTTCTAAAAATGATTTTAAGAACTCTAGAAGTTAGAAATCTTGTTCCCTATAAGATTTTATCCTATATTGTATGTTGTATTAATCGTGGAGGCTTGAGTAATTAGTGGCTTATCTTAAGGATCTTAGAAAAATTCTCCAATTAATACATTATTGACATTATCACTAATACACACCATATCATCTATACAATAACATATTATTATATAAAATCATTAGTGTATATATATTCATTCATTTTGAATTAAATTTTGTTAGAAAAAATTACAGTTACAATGAAGAAATATACATGACAATGAATATATGAAAAAAAAAAGTATCGTCATATTTACATGACAATAGATGTATTCTAAACTTTAGTTTTCATCAAGTTTTCACTTTGTTTATCCCTCCATTTCCACTTACCTACACATTAAATGCAAGAAAGGATTGGCAAATTGGGGTTTTGATCATTGAGTTTCAAAAGAAATTAAATGCAACTCATGTATGTATAAGACTTTGTTTGGTATTTTTTTTTCAAATAGAGTTTATTTAAATAAAATTTTTATTAGTAAAATTTTTACAAGTAGAGTTTTTACAAAAAAAAAAATAGTTGTTCATTTGTCAATAAAAGCATTTATTAAAATTAAAAAATTACTAAAATAGACAATATTTTTAAAGTTTTGTTATAAAAAGAATGAAATAGGATTGTTAAATAAAAAAATATTTTAGATATCTTAATATTTAAAAAAATTCTCAAGTTTTTCTTGCAAAAGTCAGAAATTTGAGTTTTTTCTAGTTTTGGGAAAATACTTTATTTAATTTTTAAAAGCTTTACTTTAAACAAAAGTAACAATAAAAATTTTGATAAGTGTTTATAAGATTAAATAAACACTTATGATTATTACATAATCCATACCAAACAAGTAATTAAATTCATATTAAAAAAATAAAACTATATTTATTTTTTTTCAGTATATTTAACACCAACATAGTCTCCTTCGCACCTATATGAGTAGAGTTCAAATACCAAATTTTTTATATTTTAATATAAAAAATTTCACCATTGTAACTCAACTAATTGGCACCTTGATATTGATTAATTAGGCGCATTTAATTAAGGAACTATATGGTAGAATCTCGTAATTCAGTGTAGTGTATCTTCAGAATAAATAATAAGATTAAATACGAATTTCAGTTGAATAAATATAGATCATGCCTGCAAATTCCGCGTCTTTAGGCCTGTTGTGGGTTGGCTTTAGCTAGCCTTTAGTTGCGTTAATGGGCATCACGTTCAGATGACATACATTCTCTTTGCAGGAAGCAAGCATTCACGATCACTATTCAGTTCTCTGAATTTCATTTTTGCTTTTCTTTCTCGTCAATTGTACAACTAAATTCTTCTACAGCTAGCTAGCTAGCTAGCTTGCACACTTCATTATTATTATTATTTAAAAAAAAAAACAATTGTAGCATCCTTCCCTATTTAAGTCCACGGCCGTTAGTACTCCTTCAGTTCACTAATATACTGAAAGCTTAATTTCGATTTCATCACAGGTTACTTGTGCATATTGCACCATGGCTCTCACCCGCTTCTTCTTCACAAAATGTTTGCTTCTCTTGTTATCAATCTCAATTGCTTCTGCCGCTGATTATGTTAATACACAAATCCCAGTACCTAACAAACCAACTAATCAAGATTTCCCACTTAATAAAGCCAGAACTTGACCAACAAAACGAACCAAAAGATTTTGCTGATCACGTCCGTACACCCGATTTTAGCCTTCCAAATAAGCCTAAGGATCTTAGCAATAATGTCCCGAAGCCCGACCTCGACAATTTGAAGCCAGAAGGTTACGGCGGCGGGGTTGTCCCGAAACAAGGACTTGGAAATCCGAAGCTATTAGATACGGAAAAGCTACTCCCCATTTGCATTGAAGGCCTTGTTTTATGTAAATCAGGCCAAAAACTTACTCCAATCAAAGGTAATCTCTGCCTCCAATAATTGTTTTTAATTAATCTACGTTATTATTGTGGTAAAAATTGGTATATATATTTTTGTTTTATATATGTAAGTATATATATTCATTTATCTTTGCCTATGAAAAATATATATATTGCAGGAGCTAAGGCAAGAATAACATGTATTGGTGGTGATCAGAATGGGTACGAGACAACTCGGTCCATCTTGAGTCCTGCAACTGATGAGAAGGGTTACTTTTTTACAACATTGCCTGTTTCAATTTCAAACGTAAGGAACTATTCAAAGCCTACAGATTGTAAAGCAAAGGTGGATAACTCGCCGTTGGAGAACTGTAAAGTTCCAACTGACATCGATAACGGGATGAGTGGTGCTACTCTTGACACTTATCGCATTCTCGAACAGAAAAATATCAAATTATACCGACTTCGACCTTTCGTCTTCACCCCAGAGCCTGAACCTGACCCTAAACCTGAACCCAAGGGTTATTAAAATTTCAATGTCTAAAAGTTATCCTCTATACGTTTGCGCTTTCATTTTTTTTTCTTTAAATTTTTTTTTTAAAAAAAGAGTTCGACGGTGCATGCTGAGATTGAGTTTTGTTGTTTGTAATTTGTATTACAATTTTGTTCTCTGTTTTATTAATGCAAAATCTTTTGTAATAGTCCAAAATCATTTATTGTACGATTTGTAAGCCCATATTTTTTCTTAATGTTTATTGCTCGCATTCTCATTGATCAATTAACACAATTAACGGAATGTATTATTTTTTTGTAAAGGGAAAACGACAATGAGACTTAATATTTAAAAAAGGATGCAAAACCTCTTAACATTTTAAAAAATATTTATAATCCTTTTTTTTAATAAATTTCGTTTTTTTTAAATTTAAAAGTAAAATAAATCGATAGATTAAGTTATTAACCAGACACATTGGATCAAATTTAGTCAACAACCCGTGGCGGCATGCGCTTCGACAACGCGATCGGTACTGAATACACGAAGCAAACAATGGCAGCTGCCACATACTTCATCTGGAGGCTATTCCCGCAAAACACTGAAGCTCAATCGCAAAAATATCCCTCAAGTTGCTTATGCATTGATGAAATGAAGCCCTAGGAAATTGCTTTCACAGCCAACAATGGAATCCATTTCGGTGACGATTTTATTCAAAATATCCTGCTGATTCGATCAAGCAAGATCTCAGTGGTGTGATGTATCATTAGATGAAGGCATGTGTGACAATGGAATGACAGCAATGCTCCAATATTGGACAGCTTATGGAAGGGAAAGCTGATTTTGTGAAGCTAAAGGCCAATTATGTGCTGGCAGATTGGGTAAAATCGGGAGAGGAGACCATATGGAACCAAAGAAATAGTAGCATTGCTACTAGGTCTTTGGATTGCAATGACCTTACAAGTTCATGGCTGGACTAAACAAGAAGACGAGAGATAGCTATAATGATAATTTCTTTATGGAGTTGTGCGGGAAGAGTATTGATCAATTGTGGAATGACAACAAGGCCAAGTACGGGAATCAATTAAGCTTAATTATATAACTACTTATAGTAATTATAAATTATAACTATATAATAGTAATTATAAATTAAAAATAAATTTATGATTTAAAAAATAGAATTTATTAATAGAAAGAAGATTATATATATATTTTAAAACATTAAAGGGTTTATATTTCTTTTTCATAACCTTAGAACGCTTACTGTTCTTTTTCCTTTTGAAAATTACTATAAGATGATCTCTAAATCTACGTTTGGCTGGAAGAAATGAGAGTAGAGAAGAGGAATAAAAAAAAGAGAGAAGAGAGGAAAATAAGGGGAAAAATATGATCAATTTCAATTTTATTGTTTGTTTTGATATCAAATTCATTTTTTTCTCCTTTTATTTGACGTCTCCTCCTTTTCTCTCCTCTTCTTTCCGTCATTTCTTCAAATCAAACATGCCATTAAAGATAGAGAAATTCTAAAATATGTTATTAAAGATGGAGAAATTCTAAAATATGTTAGAGATGTTGCGTGATCATGAATTTCTAACTTAATTATTCCTTGCTAAATGGTCAATATCACTAGTTTGGCATCGAGTGTGACACTACAACAATACAATGTAAGTCACTCAGTCATGAACATTACCATTTCTTTAATTACCAGCTGTGACGCTTATTTTGTTTAGAATATTTACCACCTAATGAATTGAATCCACTGATCTGTTGATACTCAAAAGTTTACGCAGTGTGTTTCAGTACAAACAATTAAACTGGGGAGTCCAAAGGAGGTACTTTGGGTCATTCCAGATATCGTACAACGGATGGAGGTTAAATGACACAGCCCATACATAATAATTAGCTAAATATACATTGCAAGTTCGTTCTATGTTTGTTTGGTTGGATTAGCTTTCAAGTACTAGTCCAGAAATCTTTGTAACTCTGTGTTTCTGGATTGCAATTGTTTACTTCCAGAAAAGGAAAAAAAAGTGTTTTGTCGATTTATATAGAAAGTAGTGTAATATATCGAAACATGTAATGAAATCAAAAACTAAAATCGAAAGATATATAGTAGTGAGCGAGGGGGACGAGGCTGGACTTCTCTTTTCAGAAGAATTATTGAATAGCGAGTTCTTTTCTTCTCCAATTGTCCATATCTTGTTCATGTATTTGCACGCAATTCATAGACATCATGGCATTTAAATCTGTAAATGATGACGATATCGTATACCATAATTAATAAGGTTATCAATGTCAAAGAGTTTAATTCAAGTGAAGCTTTGATTTCGAATCTTGTCTTAGTAATTCAAATCTAACTTTGTTTCTTTCTTTTATTTTTTCTCGGATCATATTGGCCAAATATTACATTACATGCCAGCCGTTATATGATCTTCAGGCCGTTTCTCCTATTCTACTCTATTGTTTTGTCTAATTCGTGATGCTTGCAATTGGAAGTACACTCGTGTGTGTGTGTGTGTGTGTATTCAGTAATCTATAATCCCTTACTGAAAGCTCATATATACGTACATATATGAAAATTATTTAGTTCGTAATGATTTTACAACGTTGTAAAATTAATTATTTTTACAGCAGCATAAAATGTTCTATGATGTTATCAATGTGTGAAGAAGTATATGAAAGAGCATTTGGATTTTATAAGTTGGGTTCTCTAAGTTAAAATACTCACTTAATTTTTCATTATTTGAATTCATTATTTGAATCTATTGTAAATGTAAAGTGAATAAGTCATTCATATAATATTGGATTGAATAGATTCAATGAATGAAAAATTATATTAACCTGATTAGTATAAGGAATGTCTAGATCACAACCTACTTTCATTTTCATTCATACGAGTAATGTTGTTTAACGTGATGGTTTATACTATTGTCAATTAAACACAAAAGGGTCAAACCAGCAGGCAGCGACATTGAAGAAATTAGTCAGAAACATCGAATCTTAAAATATTAGCGAATACAACTCGGATGGTAGTGGGTGTTGACAGGCCAAGGTGACACCTAATCGTTTTGCGAGAAAGAAAGCCAGGATAGTCTTACTGCCAGCCTTTGTTCCACTCAATAATCGTCGGAGTCCAAGACTTTGTGCCGATAGTATTCGACTTGCTTAATAATCGATTTTTAATAAAATACAGAGTTGAAAAAAGTAAAAATAACTTTATTAATATTTTTCCATTCGTCTTAGCTTAGCCTTTTGCACGTTATGTTGCAGATAATCGGAGCAGTGGTTTACATATATGCATGCGTCAAACTTATTGGTACCACTACCACGTAAGTCCTATGATTTGATTTATGTCGTGCCACCAAGTTACTTCCTACTCTTCCCGAGTTAGTATTTTTATTTTGGACGTAGTGAACAAGAAATAGTGCCATCCCATCTCCATAAAATGCTAGCCATATCGCTAACGTTCCATAGACCCAGTGCTTATCAATCCTTCTTCTGCAATCGATAGATGAATATGGCTCTCGCTCGATCCATCTTTGCAATCTCTATGCTTGTTTTGTCAATGAAGGCCATCACTTCAGCTGGTGGGTATGAGAATGACCCCAATCCCTACGTTAAAAAACTAGAACAAGCAGAAATAGAAGGTTTGCACTATACAAGCTTGGGCATTCAAGGGCTTATTTTCTGCAATTCACGCTGAAAAATCACTCCAATTGAAGGTAATTAGTAATCATTGGGTACGTTGTTATCTTCATTGACTTGTATAATTAAAAAGATATAGTGTCCCCTAAATTTGTGTCTTTCTTCAATTTAAATTACATGAAATAGGGGCCGTGGCAAGGATAGCATGTCTAGCAAACGATGAGCATGGCTACGAAGCAGCACCATTCTCAATATTAAGTGATGCAACTGATGCCAAAGGGTATTTCTTTGCGACATTGTCTCCTTCTGAGGTGGAGAATTTCTCGAGGCTTAAAGAGTGCAAGGCTTTTCTTGAGCTCTCCCCATCGAAGACTTGTAATGTTCCAACAAACATTAACAATGGGACCGCTGGTGCTCTACTTTCTTCTTATCGCATCCTCAATGAAAGCAAGATGATATTATTCTCCGTTCCACCATTTTTCTTTCGTTCCAACAGTAGTAAAGCATACCCTAATGGTTATTGATTAATTACGGGTTTAATTAGCACTGTGAAGATACGAGCACCTTAATTTTTGGACCCAAATGAAAAATTTAAAGAATTTAGGGCCCTTCTATGCATATTAACTTCAGTTCAAGGGGTATCCTTGATATTTATTACTGAGGGGCACCTCCGTTAACCCACTTCCAGAAATATCGGAAATAAAAGGGGCTGACGAGCAGCACCTGATATCAGATTTTTTTCTCCTTCATTTGTTACTCAATTTGCATGGAATTTGTTTCTTTGTGATCTATGCAATCTCTTCTGTAAAATACAATTGTATCTTGATTGTTTTGATCAATAAGGAGAGCAGATTTTTCTTCATAACTTGACTGCTTTCAACCTTGTTCTTCTTTAGTGGATTTGTTCTGAGTTGTGTTTTGTTGTTCTGATTCGGTTTCATTGTGTTTAATTCATGAAGATTCTTAAGAATCAACTCCTTAAGATTCAACAAGCACTCAGCATATCTCTAAATATACAATAGAGCATGTGTTTTGCTTCTCTCAATTGAACGATATGTAATTTAAATTTCATCACACAATGACATATTCTGTTTTAAGGTTAAGGTTTAGTAACTTCACTAAAATTTAAGTAACGGGTTGTGAAGCCTTACCAGCGTACGTGTGTTAATATATACACGCATTTGATTTCAATTTCATCATAGTTTTTATGTATTAAAAAATGACGCAAGGTGAATTTGAAAGGCAGCAAATAAAATTTGGTCCCAACCACCCCACTCCCCCTACTGGCTAACACAGTCAACACTAAAACACAAACATTAATAAAAAGTTATCTGAACGGCCACGGAGACACGGTGTTGTGACAGCTATCACACGTATCACGACGCAACAACACACCGTGGTATTAGGATGTCAGTTGACGTTGATGATAAGTGCTCATCAATGTTGTTAATCGAAGTGAGGGGGTCCGTATGCATTTAGGTTTGCGGTTGGTGGGCGAGCGTGACACGAAAGACTCGAGTCCTGCGACAGAACAAAGACATTAGAAAGGAGGCCACGGAACAGACATGGTCACAGGCGGGTGAGAATAACAGAATATCAAGGAGCGAACGAGTAAGAAGGAATTTGAGATACTGAGCAACAAATCTGGATGTCCGCTTCAAACTCCGAGTTTGATACTTCACTCCCAACCAAATCAAGTCAATATTCTCTCCTCTTTAAAGCAACAAAACCGTTTCGTTCACAAAAAACAAACATAAAATTAAACATGGCGGAGGAGGACAAGAGCGCTCATGAGAAAAAGAAATTACAGCTACGCTTCAACGTTGGTAGTGGAGGCGTTTTAGGAGGCGTTGTCTTGTTGGGTGGAGGATTGGCTGTTGCAGGCTTGATGGCCGCCTTTGCAATCATTAAGAATAGAAACAGTGAAAGAGATGATCATGAGAATGGGAAGGATCCAGCAGCAGCAGCAACTGCTTCGGAGAAGGTACATGATGGAACTCAAGGGCTGAGCTCTGTTCTTCAAAATCCGACAATAGCTGTGCATCAAAATTCTTGGTTAGCAATCTATTCTTTCTGATTGTAATTCTATTTGATTCTGTACCTTTCTAATGTGGTTGTTTTGCAGTTGTACAAACCATGTAACACCAACAATTGGTGTCGTTGAAAGTCCCATGGATTCCCGGGAGTTGGTCTCTGCCCATAATATGGCCTTGGTAATTGTTAGAAACATCTTTGTTGAAACAAAGAATTGTAGTATTATTATTAATAACTTATGTGCTGCCAAAAGTACAGGATTAACTAACATGTTGAGTAATTTGGTTCAGGAAGAAAAACCTATTCCCAAAATGGATGAGGAAAAAGAAGAAGATCCCAGCCGTTATCAACAGGAGATCCTCTTCTCTGACGAATTAAACAAGGAAATCACTGAATCATGCAACGAGATTCTTAACAATGAAGAAACTTCAGCGCCAGCACCACAAATCAAGATCAAGAATGAATCCGGTGAGAATTTTCAACTGATAGACGACATTGAAATTAAGAAAGAGGATGAATCAGCTGGGGCAAAAGAATTGGCACTGGAAGAAAATTCATCCATGCTGTCAGAAGAAGATGATGATGGTGATATTGAAGAATATATCATGGACATAGAGGAAGGGAGCGTGGAAGGAGAAATAGCTCCAAAAGAGAATTCAACAATGCAGCCAGTTGAGGAAGAAGAAGAACAGGAAAAAGAATGTGATGAAGACAAGGAGAACTTAACAACGCAGCCAGTTGAAGAAGAACAGAGTGATGACAAAGATGATCATGATCATGGTGTCCATGATGGCAACCATGACAACGATGACCGTAGCAGTGAAGAAGAAGATGTCACAGAGAAAGAGGAAGAGAGCTCAGAAGGAACAGGCAGCTCTTCCAGGGAATCCAATGCCGAGGCAATTTGGCCAACAGATATGATAGAGGCTTTATCACATGAACTCAAAGTAATGAATGCCAACAAGATGGCCAAAACGGAATGCGATTACATAGACCGCAAACGTGAATACGGAAGCAAGAATGAAACAACTGAAAAAGTACCGATTTTGAACAAGAAAACACCACAGGAGTTTGACAAGGCGAAAGTCGAGACGATACACTTACCAACACGGGAGGTTTGTGTTTGGACGTTGCTGGCGCTACTCTTGCTGGTGCTAATTCTGAACATTCATCGTACATCTCCGGTTCAGGATCCTTCTTATGAGAATTCTGTCGTTGGTCCGCGACTTTAAAGAGTCATCACCCGATGATTTTGAGAGAGTTTACATGTAATAAATATGCCAGTAATCTGATATATTTCAACGTTTTTGGCAAATCAGCTCAGTAAACCGGCTACACTCTATTGGCTAATATATGTCCTTCGCTATTAAAAAGTAAAGTTCATTGTTTATATTAACAGCAAATCCATAATCGTGTCTTATTATTAGGATCTGAGTACATTAGAAAGCCATATTAGCAACAGATTCCCAGCTACTAACACATGTACCATCAGAAACAGAGCATGAGAGAGCCGTATGGAAAATGGCATTCCTGCCGGAGGAAGTATGAAATACTGGACGTCGAATCAGCGCCGCCGCACTTTCACCTCTCCCACAATTTTTATCTCCTTATCCTCTACTATATTGCCCCACCACCGCCACCATCATCCTCGATGCTGTTGTGTACCACCACACTATCTCAATCCAAACATGCACACGTTTGCCACGTCTGTTTAGAATTTGACCAACTAGCGCATGACAAAGTAACTGAGGCCTAGACCTTTTATTATGCTTAGTGTTGCATAATACAATTTACAAAACAATCAAGTGATCTAGTGAAGATTAAGGATTTAAACCACGTGGAATTTATAGATAGCAGGAGACCCTGCTTTGTATATATGTTGTGCCATCTTTTCATGGCAAGTACCTTTGCAGGTGTATACACAATTGTAACTATCACTCTTTCTCTATATACAGTGCCCTGAATCCACAGACTAAGCCCAGAAGGATCTGCTGGTTTATTTTATTACCAGTGTCAACAAATAGATGAGAACTTTGTAACTAACTAACAAAATCTATTATAGCTCAGAACTCTGGGGACAAAACTTCATACCCAGTCTTGCACTTGCTGGGTGAACAAGTTGGGCAAACAGGCTCCCTGATTGATTAGCATTCATGATATTTCTGGTCTCCTTTGGAGCTTGGCCAGCTGCAACCCGTAAACCATCCCAATACACCCAGGATTAAATCCACACTCGAGCAAGCATTAACCTGACAAAAAAGGAAAAAGCCCCATGAAAAAGAGGGAAACCATAAAACAACAAAAGACCAAGTAGTACAAGATTATTAGCATTAGTGAATAAACATTTGGCACAGTACCAAACTCTCAAGGTTCCCTTCGACATGAAAAAGCATGACAGCCATTCCCCTTCCCCTGTCAATTTCAGCCTGAACACAGAAAGTAGAAGTGTCACAACATTAGAGAGTGAAGCAACTAACAGTCAACGAATATATACTTCATAAATTTTGACCACTCACCACACAAGAACATATAGTGACACCTACAGTTGCCAATGCCGTTGTGACCTCAGCCATGATGCCTGAAATTAGTGGGTTAAATCAAATCTTTAACAGGAACAGTCAGATTGATCTGAAATCATGACACTCAAAATTTAGGCCTAAGGTTCAATGGAAAGACATTTTGATATCCAGAAGGCAGTGGACATTCCATTCGGAGATTAGGACAAAGACAGTATGACTTTCCATAAACTTAGGGTAATAATTTCTGTCCCAAGTTCATGGACAGTCAATAAAAGCTGGAAAAGGCAATTAGAAACTTGTAACAAAATGGTCTGATTGGATTCCTAAATAATGTTTCCAGATTCGAATTTTTACGATCTCCACAGTATCTACTGCCTACAGTAATTGCATGACTATTTCTACAGAATGAAAATTACCTCTTCGATCTATGCACACCACACTAAACCATTGGATAGAGTGTCCCTCAAGATTGTGCCAAGTGGCAATTTTACTGGCTTGCCAGCTTTCTAATCCGGGCAAAACTTCCTTATACATTGGAACATTAGCCTGTATCATTTTGGCAAAACTATTTTCTTGAGATGACAACTCCCCCTCAGCTTTTGAACTAGCATAATGCACATGCTTGTTATGTTTTCCATTGACTTTTGGAGTCCAAATGCTAGCATTGTCTTCAGAACAGACAGCTTTAAAATTTCTGACAGGTGATGACATTCTGACAACATTCATAAGGATTTTCTCCCACAAAGGTTTGACCTGTTTGGAACCATCTGAGAGATCTTCTACTTCACTCTCCTCTTCAGAATCAGCAATGAAGTCACTTACAGTATCTGCTGTAATTTCTGAAGCAGACTGTGCAGCTTGCTCCCTCAAAAACTAATCACAAGATGGAATTTGATATTAAAGCCGAATTAACAGTCATTAACAGTCTTAGTGCTTTAAAAGAAGAAAGGGGATAAAAAAAGAAGGGCACAGGCAGTAATAAAGGGTTAAAAAAAGGGGGAAAAAAAAAGCCAGTACTATTTTAAACAAGTAAACCTACTTTCATAATTTTGTGTCTGGCACTTCGTGTCTTAGCATGTTCCAACCACTGCTTATGCCTTTGGAAAGCTGATTTACTCGAGAGCGCCTGATAAAATGATAAAATGAGATAGTCAGGGAAGGCTAATTAATGTTGCACTTTTTAACTTTTTTTTTTTGGGGGGATGTTTGTTGTTGGGGTTTTTTTTTTTTTTTGGGGGGGGGGGGGGGGGGGGTGAACTAGCAATAAATATATGCACAACCCGATGAACTTTGATGAGTGGAAAAAAACAACTTAGAAAATAAAGTCAAGTAGCATGACAGAACTTAGACTAAAATAACTATCACTATGGTTAACAGTGAGATAGGACCGGCCATCTGGATGTAATTTACTAGGATCATCATACAAAAATTAGAACACTATGACTAGATAATTGCTCAGGAAGGACAGTGTATAGTTGACAACAACATGGATCTTTGCAAGAAGTAGATCTGATGAGTTAAATCGAGTCAAAAAAACATAGTGATATATAATCAAACTAGCATGATGACAAATGCAGCTATTCCTGAAACTCACTCCATTGACTTACTTTACAACTTAGGAAGAAAAACTAAAAAGGATATGAAATAATTAAATAGAGATATTCTTCTCATCATGCAAGGTAAAACATAGTGATATATGATCAAACTAGCATGATGACAAATTCAGCTATTCCTGAAACTCCCTCCTTTGACTTACTTTTCAACTTAGGAAGAAAAACTAAAAAGGATATGAAATAATTAAATAGAAGTATTCTTCTCATCATGCATGGTAAATCTAGACTTCAGTATAATACCTAAAAAAAGTTGCATACACTATTGTATGAGAACAGAAAATCATAATTACAAGGCTATGGTCAATGAAAAACTAACATTATAGGTGATTATCTCCACAACTTCAGCATTGGCAAGTACACGTGTTGGAGAAACAAGATTCCCATTGACCTGCAACAAACTCAAGCATTTGAAAATTAGATTGATGCTTTGCTTTTGTTTTGGTCTAATCCCTGAATAGAGCCAATCAGAAGTGAGTAGAGTACCTTTGCAGCAACCATCTTGTTGCCAATCTCAGTGTGTATCATATAAGCATAGTCAACAACTGTTGCTCCTTTAGGAAGATTTTTAATCTGTATGTACATGAAGATGATTATCAAGTCCTAATCAGCACAATATGCTTATGTATGAATTAACTAACCCTTAAAAAGGGAGAAATTCACTCATTTACCTCTCCCCTTGGCGTAAAAACGAAGACTCGGCTACCTAAGAGATCTCTTGTAATGGTATCCACAAATTCTCTAGATGTCATGTTGCCCACAAACTCTTCTTGCCATTCTCTAATTGCATTGAGCCAGCTAATCTGGAGGAAAGATAGGACTTCATCCAT
Organism: Aegle marmelos; assembly: GCA_030449875.1. Taxonomy (NCBI): domain Eukaryota; kingdom Viridiplantae; phylum Streptophyta; class Magnoliopsida; order Sapindales; family Rutaceae; genus Aegle; species Aegle marmelos. The sequence goes on from JASUUL010000115.1 coordinate 4,946,041, forward strand.
AAAATTAGCATCCAAGTCAGGGGACTTGGGAAAGCTTAACAAAAAATTCTCTCAGGGATGACTTCTAATTATGACAATTCATCAAGTAAATAGGTAATATACCCTCAGCGCAATATTAGCATTGTTAAGGCAAACTGTCTTTCCCCTTGGACTTCTACCATTAGGCCTTGCGTGTCCAACCAAACCAGTAACAAAGACTCTCCCACTATAATGAGCAGCAATGCCTCTTTCAGCAATCAGATCCATCTCTTCAGTTCTTATCTGCCAAAATATAGAAACATCTATACCTAAACGCATTTCAAGAATCAAATCACGAACTCAAAACAACATTCTGACATTTTAGCAAGAATTGTTTTTCAATTAAGAGAATTAACTAGTAAATGATTTTAAGTGAAAAAGCATTCTCAGCAACCAATGGAAAAGTGAACATGATTAAGAAAATGAACATTCAAGCTACCTGAACTTCCAGTCGAAACATACTCTCATAAAAAAATGGAATCAAGGTTGTGTGGAGACTTTGGTAGCCATTAGGCTTTGGGGTTGCAATGTAATCTTTCATCTGTTAAGGAGAATAACTACTGAAATAAATTTGCTGCAACACAAAAACTGATTCTTCCTAGAGTTTGAAAAAGAAAAAGAAAAGACTGGAATACACACAGCTCGAGGAATAGGGGTCCAGATTCCATGTACCAACCCAAGCACATGGTAGCATATCTGCAGAAAGTATATACATAAGAAAATTCCAAATGCTGAGCCAACTACAGATAACAGAAAAAAAAATACCCAGTTCCTTTGGCATGGCCAATAAATTACCTGCTGAGGACTGCACAAAGGCCCAACACCACTACATGGCTTTGGTTTTATGATTATACGAAGCTGGTTATAACAAACAAGAAGCAACAAATGAACAAGTGAATGAAAACCAATAAAAGTTTCCTTATCAAAAATAATTAAAATATTAAAGGCAGATACAAAAACAAACCTGTGTAATTTGGTTAATCTCATTGATTGAACCTTTTGATTTGAGCACAGCTTTGTAAATGCTGCAGGAAAAAAAAATTAATTAAAAAATGTTGCCCCAAAGGTCTTCCATAAAACACACAGAATAAGTCATGAAGTAAATGCAAAAGGCATGTGATATCTCATAGTCACATCAACCCAAGTCAGCAGTTTGTATTACTACCCATTTAAGGCCCCAATGTGATTAAACTCAGACATATACTACAGACTCTTTGTCAGATATATTGATGCATAAAGCAGAAAATCTATACATGTGAAGGTACAGAGTGCATTTGCGAGTAAGCTGCACTATATGGTAAAAAGCCCATGCATAATTTTGTTCAATTGCAGCGAAGGAAATGAAACATGGATAATGGCTCAAACAATCAGCAAACAAGCTAAATGGATAAATGAACGAATGGTAAAAGTAAGATTCATGGTTTGACCTGTAAGGCTCCTTACATACAGAGCGAATTTCAGTTGTGACAGTCATAAGGTCCAGGAACTGGTCATCCCCAATCTTCTTCATCAAAATTTTGTTCGCCTAGTAAAAGGAAGAAAATTCCAATGACCGGTTAGATACAAAATCAGCTTGAAAAAGTCAAAATTGACATTCACAAAAAACTTAACAGTTAGTTTTATCATCATGCCAACTTGCAAGTGATAAATGAAGCTTCTGCAGTCATATCCAAACATCAGTGTGCAAAAGGAGGAAAAGAGTACCTCCTCAAGTTCTTTTTCATTTTCTTTATAGAGATCTGCAACTCTTCTTTTGACCTTGGCATAATCTTCAGCATTTGTGTACATAAAGGATAGATTTTCAAGTTCAGACTGCAATAGTAGTAATATGAATTCAGAACATGAAACAACAATTTTGTCAACCAGAAATAGGATGTGAATGGCAATTTATAAGAAAACAGTCCTAAATGCATAAGTTTAGCCAAACATGGAAGGCAGGCGGGAATATAACTACAAATGAGCAAGTTAGCAGAGCGAAAAAGCCTAGCAAAATAGATAACATGATCCGTATATGGCAGCTTCGAACAAAAATATTGATGCCGCTGGAAAGATGCTTGCGTATAGTTATCCAAGTCAATGAATACGAAATGAAAATCTCAAAAGTCTCATAATGAGATCATCAAAAGTTCTATCTCGTCTTGAATGATGAATAAGTCATATACTGATAGTTGGGACTAAACAGAATGCAAAATCTAAAATATTAAGAGCAACTTTGGTTATTCTTAATGGGAAATTTACTATTCCCAAAAATAATAAAAGAACAAATTAACTAAGGGAAGTCTCAAACAGTCAGGAACTATGATAATCCATCTAGATTCTACACCAACATTGATATATATCACCAGAAATTAAACAACAAACTACCATCAGCAATGCAAATGCACAAACACCATTTTTCAAAGATTGCAAATGAACCTCAAGGTCGACCTTAATTTGGTACATCCCTAACAATTTTGCCAAGGGAGCAAAGACCTGCAATGTCTCCGTTGCAATGCTGGACTGGAAAGTAAATAACACTGTTATAAATAATGACAGAAAAATGATATATAATTAACTATACTTGAGCAATAGCAAACTACCTGCTTATGTGGAGGCATGTGTGAAAGAGTGCGCATGTTATGCAATCTATCAGCCAATTTGACTATGATAACACGGACCTGAAACAGCAGCTGTTTAGTAAATGAATGGATTTTAACATGAGTAACAAGAGCATCAAAAAGATTATGTTGACAAGTCACCTCCTCAGTCATGGCTAGAAACATTTGCCGAAGGTCATCAGCTTTAACATCTTGCACTGAATGGTTTTCATTCTTACACTTCAACTTTCCCAGCTTTGATACCTAACCAGAAGAAAGAAGAAATGGATTTAAACTGTGGTCAGATTAACCTAGATTCTTCAGAGTGCTGACATGACACTTGAATTGCTGAAGAAATAAACAAATAAATTGCCTTAGTCTCTCCCTCTACAATGCGGCGTACGGTAGCTCCAAACTCCTCCTCTATTCTTTCAAAAGTAACAACATTTGTATCTTCAACTGTGTCATGTAGTAATCCCGCAGCAATAGATTCCCAATCCAGTTCCTACAATATCAGCAATGGGTCAAGTTAAATTGTCCAATGCAATGTTAATTATGTTCAAAATGACAGAATATTTTCAATTTTTCATAACACACAAGTTCACCCAGAATACGAGCAACTTCAATTGGATGAATGATGAAAGGCTCTCCACTCCGTCTTTTCTGACCATCATGCGCCTCAAAAGCCAACTGTAACAACCAAAATACTACATTTTGATATAATAACCACCTCTTGTGAAATAAAGAAACAGGATTCACAAGAAATTCAATGCTAAAATTATTGAAAAAGCAGGCATGTTACCATCAGCGCTCTATGGACCAATTCCAATTCATTAGGTGAAAGGTATGATATGGCAGGCCTAAGATCCTGAGCCAACAGTTAGATAATAATAAGTACAACAACCAAACCTTGGAGGACTGTAGTTGTTGTAGAAATAGAGGTTCAAAAATAGTCAATTATACCTCCCACAACCTTTCAGGAAAATCCTCTTTGAAGACACCCGAAGACACAGATGGAGAACAACACAGCCGCCATCTTTTATAAGCAACATGAAGTAAACTTGACCTAGAGGGTTTTCCAAGAAGAACAAGGTCAGAAGCTTCAGTGCACCAACTTCCCACATCAAAGGCTTCACATCTCTGGCAAGAGCACACGATTGAAGAGTTAATAACTACAAATAATAATAACAAAATAATAATGCAACTAGTCTACCACTAAAACTAAAGCACACAACAGATCTATCAGTATAGCATTCCGATAGATATATTAGATAAGTTGCATAGACTAATTAACATCTGTCCAGCCATGAACTGCATTTACAGCGCCATTACCACTGCTAAAACTATCGTCTACGCCAATACAATCCAAGCCATACCAAAGTAAGCAGAGTCACCGAAATAGATGTTTAAAGTTACTGTAATTCCGAAAAAATTAAACTAAAATGCTGTCTATTTTCCCTGGCAAGCCATTTTTTTTGAAATATAACATTAAGGTAATAGCATCAAATATCAGGAATCAATTATCCTACAGAATCATAATTATAACTAAATATTCTCACAAATATTTAATAAATAAAAAAAGAAACTTTTATTCATACGCATATACAATAACACATACCAAAACACTGAAACTCTCAAGTAAAAGAAGCTTACAGAATTGATTCGATTTCTTCTGCCGGTTGGACCAAGCGATAATGATGAAGAGTGAGCAGGATGTGCAGTGCTGGCAAGAAATCCGGTCAGAGCTCTCGGAGCTTTCCAAGCACACGAGAGAACGCTACAGTCATAATATCTTCCACTTCCATCGCCTTTTGGTAACTTACAAATGTTAACGCATTCCACTGACACTAGAAAAGTCGAATTGCCGTGCAATTCAAGATTAGTTCAGTAAATTACCAATAAATTTATAATTTTCCAGGATTTCACACATTTTCTCGGCAGCGAAACGAGGAGAGATAAAAGTTAAAGAGAAAGAAAATGGACCTGACATGGAAGCAGCGGAAGCCATTTGTAATGAAGAAGAGCAATCTCATTGAATCGAACTAAGCATTAAACAATACACAAACATAAAACAACTCAATTGACAAGAGCGAGAGAGTTGGTAATCGTTTTTTCTCGAGTTTGGAATCGACAAAACGTTGCGTTTTATGTTTGTGGAAATGTTGTTGGGGGGTTTTGGACAAATAATCGATGGATTTGAAGGAAGGAGGTGAAGAGATAATCTAGAGAGAGAAAGATTGAGCTTCGCCAAGGCCACACAAATACCGTTCGATTTATAGATATTTTTCTTTTCTTTTCTTTCGCTTTTCTATAGCGTGTAGGTGATAGATAAAATTTTAAATTCTTTGAATTCCATTTTTTTTTCCTTTTCCTAATTTTTTAAAACTCATTTTCAAGGTAATTCTTAGGTGGCTCGTAAGTGTTGAATCGTGGAGCATTTATTTATTTCTCCATCTGTTGTGTAAGTCAAGTCGGACGGGATTTTTACGCACTAATGGCAAGAAAAGACACGTAGGCAACAACCATGCTTTTTGGCACGTAGGTCCGGCTATGTCAACTCCAACAGTCGTACGACCGTAAGGAGTGGGGTGATCGTATGGTTACGCTGAAGTTGCTCCATTAATGTACCCATAGCCTGGATACATTTGGATCTCGGTATTTGTCTTTGGCATTTAGACTAAATTTACCAAAGCCATCCAGAGCAGCAAATATTTATTGCTCCTGAAACGCATGCACGTTGGTTCGAGGCTTTGTAATGGATTTCTTTGCACGGGAACAGCGTACAATGAACTGCCACATGAATTGTCAATAATTGACCATGTTAAGTACAGCGTAATACACTATAAGCAGAAGTGATCGAGCAAAAAGCCAAGTCTAATAAAAATAATGGGCCAAGCTTTGTTAGTTAGTTGCAATATAAATGAACGAACAAAGAATGCACACACAATATTGCTTCGAAGCACTAGCTTTTTGTTGGGAAATTATGACGATGGTGTTTAGGTAAAAAGTAAGGGAAAGGCTAACTTATAATTAGATGTAATATGTGTCTGATCCAATTACAGTTTTGGAAGAGTCTCTTAATATTATATTTGAGTCAAGCGTATATTATAACTAACTCAACGTGGTCAAGTCCAAAAAGTAAAAATTTATTATAGAACTATAAAGTGACATTCGTGGCACATATTATAACTAACTGCAACGTGGTCAAGTCCAAAGAGTAAAAGTTTATTGTAGAACTATAAAGTGACATTCGTGGCACGTAAAAAATAAAGATCATAATAGCTGTTTTGACATCTAAACAACAAACGAAGAGTAGTTTGGAAATGTTATAGTTTTTAAAATAATTAATACCAGTTATGGAGTATAAATAATCAGTTGTAAAAAAAATTAGTAAGCATTTAGTAAATTTTAGTTTTAAAAGTAGTTATTTATGTTTGATAAATTTTATTGTTAAACTGATATAAAAAAATAAATAACTAAAATATACATAATAAAAGATAAATTTACGTACATATATAAAAAAATATGTATATAAAATATTTTTATTTGTGTATCATAATAATTTTAACTAAAATAAAATTTATACTATATTAATTTTAATTATGTATTATAATAATTTTAACTAAAAATAAAATTTAAATTATAGTGTCAAAGAGAACTTTTGATGTAATATGAAATATAAAGAAAAAAATAGGATAAAAAAAGAATGAGTAAATTATAATAAAAAATTATTAAAATATTAATTTTATTTCCAATTTAAGTAAGGATAATTTTAGATTTAGGAAATAATTGAAATGATATTTATGATATTATATTAAATAATAAAATTGATTATCAAAATCAGAATCTAAAAATCACTTATTTTCTATTTTTTAAAATTAATTGTAGCTTGATTTTGATAAAAGTGATTTTAATTTTTTATCAAATATTAAAACTACTTTTTAGATTTTTAAAATCAATTTCAAACCTCCCAAAAACAATATCAAACGAACCCAAAGTCCGGTGTAAGATGTTTTATTTTAGAATTTGTTATTTTAGGTAATTAATATTTTTTATTTTTAATTAGAGCCAATTATGGCATGCATTTTTGTATTTTATTTTCAGTATAATTATGATCTAATTTCAAGTGACTTAGGGAAGTATGTACTTAGAAGCTAATTTACTATATAAATAAATAGGGAGGTCTTGTGATTTCAATTTCAAATTTTCAATAAAAACCTCTCTTTCATAATTCTCTTTAAATTATCTATTAAAGTATAGATGTATTTCAATTAGGGATAGGATTATGATAGAGCTAATTTACGATGAAGCAAAATACTAACTACACATGTAAAGTGATAAATAATAAAAAATTTATTATAATTTTAATCTTGTGATTATAAAAAGGTGCTTTATCTTAAAATTATTTTAACACAATCAAATCCTTCGATTAGAATATCGTTTAATTCTGTTGTAAAATTTTATCAAAATCTCATTAAACCATTTACATTAGAAAAATAACTAATCACATTTTGGTTACATTATAAGTTAATAGGATCAATCTTAAAATAATTTCTGATATTACGCTGGCTCAAACTATTTCTAAAATAATATTTAATATCTATCCACCCTATCAACCTTCTTGCCCAACCTTGCTGCGTCAAAATCTGCAAGCGCGTTACTGCAATCAGTATTTTCTACCAGGGACGAAATAGTGGTAGTTTTGAATTGAGCACCTGCACTGGCATGTCCGTGTCACAAAAAAGTGAAGTTAATAATTATAGAAAATTATCTAAAAGCTGGGTTGGGTACTTGGGTTGTTTGATAATTGATACATAGCTTGATATAGGGGCATGATTAGATTTCTCTTTTTCCACACGAGGTAATTTAACAAGTCATTAAAAAAAAAAAAAAGAAAAAAAAACACACACACACACACACACAAAAATAAATAAATAAATAAATAATGGTTTTGGTTGACTTTGCTTTCTGAGGGAAAAAAAAAAGGATTCTTGGGCTTTTCAGCTTCAGTTAATTATGCCGCTGCATTAAGAAAATGCTTTTGTCTTTGTCTAAAGAGAGCATCCACTCTACAAATTGCAATGGAATGTCTGCTCTAATTCTCATTGAAATGTGAAAGGGCGATTTTGATTTTCAATTTTCAAAATGTGTCTAATCGGTTATGTGTGGTGGCAACCAAACAAGTCTGTCACGGCATCGAATGTCAGAATGAATAGCTTCGCCGAAGCCTTACAGATAATTCCTAGATAAGGAGGGGAGAAATAGAGAGTACATACTTGGACCTAATTATCAGTAGTATTTTCAAAGGTGAATAATCATGGCTTTGGACAAATCAATGTTTCTTATATATTACGGCACTTGGATTCTCTATTATACATGCCTCTTTTGGGGTAATTACACGAGTCCAAAGGTAGTCCACTCTCTCTCCCATGTTTTTCGTGTGAAGTTTCAGCACTTGGCCCTGACGGTATGATGCTTCAAATATTATGTGCATGAAGCGGTGGCCCGGATGGGTCGTATTTTTGCTTCCTTGTCATGGACTGCTCTCTCCGGATGGAGTTGATTGTATATCACTAAAATTTTCTCCTTTTAGAATGGAAATGACCTGGATGGATAAATGACGATCAGATATAATTAATTAATAAGGAAAATAAAGCCGCTTTATGTATATATATATATATATATAACATATTAATTGGTTGCATGGCAATTAGAGTACCTTGCTCATACAGGGTCGTGAAGTTGGCTTACTGATGGTGCATTGAGTTGCCGCAGCCATTACCCTGTAAATTGCATGCATGTCCGAAAAATCCAGATCTTCCTCCAACAGCTCATGAAATTTTCTTTGAAGCATCAATGGCCGAGCCTGTCAAACGAATTGCAATCTTTGAAGACAGTTTGATAAATGAAAAAAAAAAAAAAAGTTGTGACAGCCAAAGTTATTGAATAAAGCCATTTCAGTAAAACTGATTCATAAATACAAGGGATGTTTTCAGTAAACTTGTCCCATTTGTAATTTACATTCATGGCCTTCTCCAGCGTGTATTAAAGTGAAAAATAATTGCTGACTGACCCATTCAATCAACCTTCTGTAGTCCTGTGGCATTGATATTCGACAAAACAGCCGTAAGAGTAGAACCCCAAAGGAGAAGACATCTGATTTTAGTAATTCCATTGATTCGCGATTTAATGTATCCTTAAGGTGCCACCTTATAAACCAAAACAAACTTCTTTTTAAGCCAAATATATTTGTACAAAATTATTGTATTAGATGGTACTTCTTGAAGTGGACATAATTAAAAACAATAACCAATCAAATTGAATGGAACCAATTTTGACTAGTACCTATTATTGGAGATTGATGCATGTTCATGATGAATCCATGTTGCTTTTCCAAAGCCAGAGATCTATTTTGCAACGGCAATTATGGGGGTGGAAAAATTAAAAAAACAAACATAGTTATTGAACAGAAATGATTAAGCCTTGGAAGAAACTTGGGTTAATTTTGAGATATTTACCATGGGTCGTAAGTCATGTCGCAGAAAAATGTTGTGAAGCTGTAATTCACCGTGAGCAATTGGGCCCCGAGGACACTCCCGGTGCATGTATCGAACACCTTGAGCGATTCCTATGGCAATCTTCAACTTTTGTTGGAATTTCAAATTCAGCTCATTATGCGGGAAGGCTGAACTAATTCAAAAGTTGCAGTTAATAAGGGCATCTCAATCAAGACGAATTTCATTTACATTAAAAAAGGACTAATTGCCTTTTTCTGAAAAGGATCTCAAATAAAGAGAGTATGGTTAGAACTCACGGCGAAGCATAGTGTCCAGTGTCCCTTCTCTTGGATGCGGATAGACTAAAACTGATGCACTATCACTCTGGTGATAACCAAGCAACCCCAGTATGTTTTTGTGGCGCATAGACCAGGCTGCTTTCTTTTCTGCTTCAAGAATGCTGCTGGAATCTCCTATGAATCTCTTTACCAGGACAAACGCGTGATATTCCGAGAAGTACCCACGATAACCCACATAGTTCTTGCATTCCCCTATTAAAGCCTTCGTGGTAAACTTATCTGTTATCTCCATAATCACTTCCCAGCTCAGCTGCAGTGGCTGGCCTAGCATAAATTTGGCTTTTGAAAGCTTTCTTGGACTGTTATTTTGTACATCCTCTCTTGATGACCCCACATCAGTTATATTTTCATTGTCCTGCCGTGCCTCAGCCAGTGTTCGATTTTCACTTAGCTTGCTTGTGCCAGCCAAAACAGTTGGAGAAGAGGGCAGCTGTTCTGGCAATAAAGAGGAATGAACACGTTCGTCCTCTTGCAATATGATTCCGTTCATGAGCTTCGGAGATTTTGGTTTGTGTATTTGTTCCTTAATCATTGAACATTCTGATCTATCATATGAATCCAAGTGACGATCATGGGCCATGGCTTCATCGTCATTGCTCACCAATGATACATTGCAGTCTGTGCCACTCAATTGCAAACTGACGTGTCTTGAAAAGCAACTGCAACAACAAATACACAAGGATTGACTATTTAGTATCTAGATATTCATAGTAGTACATAAGAGCCTAACAGTCCTTGCCTGCGGCTTTCTCCATTTGTATGTCAAATTCATTGTACTACTTACAAAATTGATATGTCTAAAAAGATACATTTACATAACTAGTTATATAAGAATGCCGGTGGGAAAGGGGAAAGGAGTGGCAAACCTATCCATTACAATCCAAGTAGCCATTGAATTGTTAGCTTCCTCAATTATAACATCCTTTGGCTGGAAGCCTGCAGCAACTTTTACCTGAAATTTCACCTGTGACAGAAGTAACTGATTTGTTACGCTAGCCAAAGGTATTACAAGTTAAGAGTTTACTTAATTATCTGGAAGAAGAAATGACCAAACAAAAACTTAGGAGTACAAAAACATTTTCCATTATTATGGAAAACTGAAACAAAAAACTTGGGACAGTGTTCACAAAACTTATCATCTCAGAGCCAAACATTCAAGCGACTTGTTTCAAAAATACAAATAGATAAAAGCAGGTGATACTGATGCACCAGGACTTGCAGGGCGGCAACAGATTGAGAAGGACTTACTCCTTTAAATTTGCAGCTATCATAAAAAGGCCTGAAGATTTGCTTGTAAACTTCCTTTCTGTGACTGATCTCTTGGCGGAGGAAGCTGATGTATGGATCTTCCTCACACAATTGATGGCACTGCTGATCTCCCCTACAACCTTCGTAAGATGAGGATCCAGTTGCCTCCACAGCGTGCAGAATCGTGAGAACCAATATCTCATCCCCCGCATTATTCACTTGTCTCACAGCCTTCAAGAGTGGTGCAACTGCTGTATTCTCAATGCAGACCTTGATTCCTTCTAAAACCACGATTACACTCTGTTTGCTTTCTCTCCTTTTTCTAATACTCATCATTGTTAAAAGGATTTACAGCTCTTAGTGGCTGCTGCTAATTGATATCTATTGATATGTTTTCTTTTTTTTCTTTTTTTTTGGGTTAACTGTGCGTGTGGTTCATGCCTAGCTATATCATCCAAGTACACGACCTTATTGTATTCATCTTAAACTGGTGGCATATTATGTCCCCTTAGTGATTCTCGTTTCCGACTTTGTGTCTAACGCACAACTTTGTAATAACCGAAAGAGACTGTTTTTTAGCTGCCATTCGATTCGCCACGTCAAGGGATACAATTAATTATCGAGCAAAGTGTTGCTAATGCAATTTATCTATATAATTATATCAAGTATCAAAAAAAGAGCACATCATTAAGCTTTATGATAATAATCGAAAAAGTGTTGCTAATGCAATTTGTCCATGTAATTATATCAAATATAAAAAAACGAGCACATCATTAAGCTTTATGATAATACTAAGTTTATGCTCTTCCACATTGTATCATGGATTTTACAATTTCGACAATAATAATTGGCAAACAAACACCAGTGTCCTCTTATCTTCCTCAGGATTTAATCTCTTCTTCAACTATCTCTAGCTCCTCCTAGAAATCTCCAACATTATCACGTCATATCACCACCATAGACATTTCCAATGCCTATGATCAATCATAAGACAGTTTAGGCTCTTTGCTTTGAACCATCCAACGTTCTTAATTGAGACAGCTGGTTCGTCCTTCAAAGGCGCACGACAAAATAACTCCCACACCGTTAATACTTTATAAGAGCTAAGCTAAATTTGTCGGCTCAAGGTTCAATGATTTTCTTTTTTGAAATTCTCGTTAACAAATTAATTGTACATTATTTTATTCTAGTGAAATGTAGATAATGTTATCTCCATTTTGTTTAATTATGTTATGCTCTCTTATTAGCTGCACTACTAGCTTAATGTATGGATGCATCTATATATATAGTGAGTGTTGAAGGCATTCAAATTCAAGCTCTATTGTTGTTGTCTAAATACATGATCATCTGAATTAATCTGATAACAATCATCTGTTATTAGAGATAAATAATAAATTTAAAGGCGCTTCCACAAACCGCCCATTAATTTAGTGGAAAATGCTTAATTGTAAATGATTGTAATTAATGCTTAATTGTAAATGAATGTAATTGCACAATGTTGTGTGAGACTCGTTTGTCACTAGCAGGGTGGCGGGATGATCTTGCCCTCAAACTTGGCTTTAGCGTTCGCACATGAAGATGAGAACGGCAAATTAGCTTCAGCTTTCTTGGCAGAGCCGACGTCAAAGGCCAAATTCACGCCAACCAATTCAATACCATCGCAAGGAGCCTCTGAACTGCAATTTAGATTAACACCTACACTTGTAATTGAGGTTCCCCTAATGTTCTTGTAATGAACATCAGTGATCTTCACGAGTGATGGCTGCAAAATATAACTATAAATAATAAGCAAAGTTGTGACAATTCTATGATAACTTATATATATTAGTAATTTTACAATAAGAAAATCTAGGGATATATTATGTATGTATATGTCTATGTATAAGTAAAATATTATTTTTAAGTGCAGTGCTAGCATATTTTTAAATCGTACCGTTTAAAAGAATTAAAAACTAACATTTTTAAATTTATTAAAAAGTTAATTCTCTTAAACTCATGATATAAAAGTGTGTACATATAGAAAAAAGAAAGATATAAAAGTGTGTACGTATAGAAAAAAGAAAAAAAAAAGAAAAAAACTCTTTTTCTCTTTATATATGTGCATGTATCTATTTGAAATCGTTATGTGCTGAACTTAATACCTCATTCTTTTTGGCACCATAGTTTTGATCTATGATAATGGGATTTTTAACCTTGTCCATGATAATATTGTCATAAAAGATGCGTGAAGCTTTAAGAGAAGCTGGTCCACGCTTAGTCTTAATTCTCAGGCCATTTGTGGTGTTAGATAGTGTACAATTGGACACAGTGATCCCATTCACATCCTCTTCCTCTGCTTTGTTGCCAAGGCTGCCAACGCTGGTATTACACGGAACGTTAAATATATGAATAGGAATTGACATTGGCACAAATTAACATTTTAGGAGGGTTATAACTTAAACTTAATTACCTGATGCCATGTCCCGGACCACAAGTGATTTGGGAGACGGAAATATTCGTGGAACCATGTCCAATGGAAACACAATCATCGCCGGTTCCAATCTTGCTGTTGGTGATGTTAACAAGACTGGATAAGCTCAAATGAATACCGTCAGTGTTAGGGCTTTCATCCGGAGCAGTAATGTTGAGGTTACTGGCCGTGAAGTTTTGGCAGAAGACAAGGAGGATATGGAAGCCTTTGCTGTTGAGGGAATTGATCCCAGTAACAACGGAATTGTTCACATGGTTGAATTTGATTGAAATTGGGAGAAGGTCACACTTAGTCGCAGAATGCTGGGGATTGCAGTCTTTTAATTTCCATGAAGCGTCACCTTGGCCATCAAAAGTACCTCCACCAGTGAGAACCAAACCATCTATCTTTTCAAACAGGATCCAGTCTCCATCAGCGTATTCCTTGAGGTCAGTTGTGGCTTTTACAATGCCTCGAACTTCAACAGTTATAGCGCTTTTGCATGGCCCTGAAAAAACTACTGGCCCCGTCAGAAATGTTCCTGAGGGTATAAGAATCTTTGCAGGAGCGCCAGATCCGCATGCCTTTGCCCAAGTCTCAGTAAATGCCTGCAGCATGCATGCACATGTATATATGTGATCAATTAATTAAGAATTTGTAAAATGACCATTTTCATTTTTGCATATTGTGTGTGTGTGTGTGTTTCTTGATTCTCATCAATATTTTACGAGGGCTTCGTGATGCATGGGCATGGCTTTATCAACGAATTTATTACCTGTGCATTATTTTTGTCGCCATTTGCCTCAGCACCAAATTTTGTAACATCAAAATCTGAACTATAGTTGGGTTCTGCGCCTTGGACCACACAAGAGAGAAAAGTTAATCCTAAGAGAAGAACAGCCTTGACAACAAATTTCTCTTGTCGTGCCATGGTGCTCTTAGCTAGCCACGAGCTATAGTTTCGATTCTCTTATGATTTGTTTTCTTTTTTTTAATGACATATCATTCGGAGAATTAATGAATTTATACTAAAACTTATTTCTATCTATAGTTAACTTATACAAAAATGAGTTGTTTCCTATTTTTTCCGTCTTTAGCGCGATAAGTTAAGCAGTTTACTGATTTAGTTTGCAACTAGAAAAAAAACAATATTGGATTTTGTTTGAATTTGCATCTCCTTTTTTTTTTTCTTTTTTTTTTCTGCCTTACTAATCTTGTTGCTAACCATAAACCGAATTAATAATACTTATTTATCAGCATTCATTACTTGGACATGGCTTAGGTGTTCTAAAAATATTGAAAAAAAAGTTCGGTTGTAAAATTTTGATAAAACAAATGAGAAGATGGGAAAAAGAAAAAAAAATTAATCAAAACTCTCTATGTCATAAAACACTTCCAAATCCCTTGAGCGTCAACATTTTTGCTGATTCTATTATTTCATCTTTTATCATTGTTTGATGTTGGGAATATGAACACCTTTAATTATTTAATTAATTAACTAATTTTTAATTATAATTAATTAAAAATAAAAATTTAGGATTATGAGAAAAGTATATATACATATATACCATTTTCAACTTATTATTCTAAAAAAAAGCCTTAGGTATATATATATATTAATTTTTAATTAATTATGATTAAAAATTATTTAATTAATTAAAAAATATGATAACTTTCTTTTTCTTATAATTTAAAATTTAAAATTTTAATTAATTATTATTAAAAAATTATAGAATTTTTTTAATGAGAAAATACTCATTTTACTAAAGCGAGGATGTCATTAACAAATACAAAATATAGATTTTAGTCATTAATTGACAAAAACACAGTCTCTAACGTGTGTGTATATGTATATATACCATTTTTTATTGTTTTAAATATCCTTAACTTTGTATTCTCCCAATAGTAAGTATGGATACGATAATTTAATTTAATTTTTAATTAATTCTAAAACTTTTTCAGAATTAATTGGAAAATTATGATAGTTCCCTTACTTTTTCCCATAATTTTGCATTTAATTTTTAAATTAGTTGTGATTAAAAAAGTCATTCAACTAAGTAAATAATTCTAGATATTTATATGGGTCTACTCTAAAACTTACTTTGAACATTCTATTTCTTTGTACACTCATATGCTAATTTTAAAAAATTAAGTTTTACACTCTTTAAAATTTCAAAAAGATCCTTAGTCAAATTATTTAAATTAATTAATTTTATTTACTTAAAACACTAATAAAGTTATTCGATGCACTCAATTTCAAAAGATCTAACAAATTTTTACAACAACTTAATCAAGTCAGGCTATAAACAAATTATTTAATAAAAATATGGTTATTAGTTTTTTTATTTATTTATGTTTAATATTGGATTTAGCAACCAAAATGACTTGCAATCAGAAAATAATAATAAGAAATACTCCATAAACAGAAGAGAGAGAGAGAGAGAGGAGGAGGAGAAGAAGAAGAGATCAAAGCCAGAAAAAAAAATGGACGCTTTATGGTACTTTTTTTACTTTATTTTTGAAAAAGTAAAAATAATGAGTGAAAGTTTTATTTTATTTATGAAACAATAAAAATATTGATTTCATTATTATTTATCAAAGTATTGATTAAGATATTAAAAATAAAAAATTTTAACATTTAAAGTATTATAGTTATGTATCTTGAACAATGATGTATTATATGAGTGTTCAACATAATTATGAAATATTGGCTAATAAAATTGTATAAATGAGAGATCTATTGAAATTTGAATCACTAACCCAAACAAAAAAAAAAAAAAGGCAAGAGAAATGGTTAAGGAGTTAACAATTCTTATTTGTGGTGTGGATAAGAAAAATACTAAGTGTAGAGAAAGATAGAACAATAAAAAAGAAAAAAAAAAGTGAGTGGATAGAAAGAAAGGATAAATTTCTATCACCTTTTGCTTAACTTTCTTTAGATCAAACACCACTCGCGGAGATAAAGGTACTTGAACTCTTTAAGATTTCTAAAGTCAAGCGGCTACTAATGAACTCGGGTCAAAAATAATAAAAAGCTCACACAGCTCGGCTTAAGTCTTAACGCTCAACACTGGCTTCAATTTAGTACATGCATACAACACGTCTTCAGTCTCCTCAGTCCTCACATTTCTTTCCAAATTGCGATAAAAAGTAGCGGCCGTTTGTTTTTATTGCTTTCAGTGGCCATGCATCCGGTATTGCTACTGAAATTTGTTTTCGTGTGCTACAGTGCTAGAGCGGGCAGACATCGGGCATATGCACGTGTCGAGACAGTAAATATTTACATGATATTTTGGGTTAAAATGCTGAAGGTCGTTCACGTATATATGGACCACTTCTTCCAATATATGGCTAGGATAAGTGGAGGGAAGAATAAGGGATTGAGAGAACACATGCTAATCCATTGAGGAATGTTCCTACTCTTTTGGCTTGATGTGTATATGTACAGATATCACATCGTATGAATAAAAGTCCCTCGGCTGCTGGGCATGAGATAAAGCCATAAAGCGACAAAGACACAAGAACCAAATAAATATCATCTTATATATCAGCTTAATTTATTGCGAAGTCACTTGACTGCCGATTGATATTCTAAAGTGAACTATAAAACTGTACAATGCCTTAATCAATGAGCATGTTAATAGAAGCAAAATATCATAACCTTATTACCAAGACGACCATTCTACCATAGCATTCTCGATACGCAAGCAATATTCGACGCTTAACTGTTTCGCTCGTAAGCCCCCGAGCAGGGCCAATTTTGATTGCTTTTCTTTTCTGGTCTATCAGTTGGTTCGAGGATAACAAATCCCTTAATTCAAGAGAATCATAGACGGATAGTAGCACGCTATTGTTTAGGACAAGGCGCTCTCTAGGTCTCTGCTTTCTCCTGGGATCTATTAGCTCCATATCCTTTGGACGTCTAAGAGATTCTTCTTTAATGCGCTTTATCCCGTTGGAATTTCGTGTATGTCCGTGGCTCTATTTTACAGTGTCCCCGAATTGTGATGAAAAGGACTTAATGGCCGTGGAATTTGGTCTCATTTTGGGCTTTCATACTTGGGCCTAAACGGTCGAACACAATTCTTAACCACATCTTCTTGTGAAGTGTTAAAATTACAACCTCTCCAAAAAAAAAAAAAAAAAAAAAAAAATTGACGGAGGAGGATTGCATGGGATGGATAGTGTATTTTCCGAAGATCATAACATAGGCTATACGTATTTGTTTTGCACGTGTAAAAATTTATTTGTATCATTTTACGTGATTATAGATATGAAAATTCTACTTTTGTTTTTATTTATATTTTTAGTTTGAAGATTTTTTAATTTCTATTTTACTTTTAAGGTTTTTATTTTTTAAAATCGTATTTGGGTTCTTTTTTATTATTTTATTATAAAATAATATTTTAAATTTATCTATTTTAATAAATTCACTATATTGTATAAAGGAATCCGATTTCTAATTTTATTAATTCATCTTTTTCTTAATAAAACTTTTATTATTTAAAAAATAGTTTCTTCCGTCCATTAATTTTTTACGTTTCCGCATCGCGAGTAAAAGTACAAGTTCCCAGAAGAGCTGGCGTTGGAAACATGGAACATGTCGTTTATTAGAGGAATATCCAATAAGATACCTCTATAAAAGTGGAATTTTTTAAAAATAAAGAAAAAAAATTATAGCCCTTGACTTACTACCATTCGGATTAAGTGATTAACCAAACCCACCCCACCTTATCCCTTTCAACAAATAAAAAATTACATTATTGGATAAGGTTTGCTGAGTGCTTCTTCAAATCCGCTGGCGTTTGATGGTTTGTAATGATGGGTCCACACCATTCTCAGAGGATCAGTAAGCTGATAATCAAACAGGTCAAAGAATAAATTATAATGATTAATGACAAACCAAAAGCACGCAAGTTGTGCCAATTGAGATACCAACGGCACCGAAAAAGACTAGTGAATTGGCATAAAGGTGGGATAACTATGAATACCCAAAAATATTGGCAACATATCTTATACAACGATGTGTTTACTTTATTTGTACCAAAAGAGAATTGAAATAGAATGATTAATTATATTTATTTGTTGTTTAAAATTTAAGAAATGGAACATAATTTGTAAGGAATTAAAAATTAAGTTCTTATTTGTTAAATTCTCCATTTTATCTCACTTAAATTTTATAATTTTATTTTTGTCATCAATTAAAATATTATTATATTATTGTTATTATTTTTATTATTGTTGTCAATAATAATAATAATAATAATAATAATAATAATAATAATAATAATAAGAACAACAACAACCATAATTATTATTATAATAAATAATAACAATAGTTAACTAAGGTCATTTTAATAACTTTTAATAATTTATTTCGATTCTAAAACAATACAAATGCATCAACAATAATACAATATATTTTGATTCATATTCTGATTTTTATAATTAAATTAAATAATTTATTTTAATTTTATTCCATTTTAGTTATGATCGGTAAAAGCACCGTGAGATCTTAGGGGATGGCACATGGCTCAAAGGATTTGGTGAAATTTTGTTTATCGCCTCTATATAATCATTATATGAAAATTCATTGTTTTTTTTCTTTTTGAGAGCAATAAAAACAATAATTTCGTTAAAACCAAGAAATTAGTACATCATCAGTGAATATAATACAGATCCAAATCGATTTACAGAGAAGTCCATTACAGCAAACAGTTAGTTAAATCATTACAAGTTTACTAACGCTTGGGAGATAGGTAGTGCACGGACATATCCTAGGATGGATCTAATGCACCATAAGAAATTAGAGCGCTTGAAATCTCTTCTCAGCTCTTTAACAAAAGCCTCCACTGACATTGTTGGCTCTTCTGACTAATTCCATAATAGATCCCCAACACAAATCGATTTGAAAGTTAGAATTTCTTGAATTTGAGCTTTAGAGAGTTCAAATGTAGAAAAAATAATTTATCTTATTTTAACGTCGTGCTGTAAATTATATAAAAATATAATTTTAAAATTTTATTTAAAAAAATATTAAATTATATTTTTATATAATTTATAATATACACATAAATAATATCACACCACATATTATTTATATGTAAATTACGTTAAAAATATAAATTAAAAACTCCTTTTGAAAAACACCGACTGGCATGATAACAACCTCTACAGATATGGAAATTCATCATTAATTCCTGACAATTTGCACATATTATTAATTTTTATGATTTTTAACGTTCATTTTGTCGACCCGTGGACATCAGACTATTCTCTCGACGCGCGCGTCGAGTCCTCTCGAGGCTCCATCAAGTTTGTTAATGGACTCATTTTCCTCTCCTTCAAGGTTCGAATTATAAGGCAGCCGGTCAGGCCGGCCCACCCGCCCTCTCAGGCCTTACATGGCACGACATTTTTTCTGTTTATCTTAAGATATTTGATTCGACGCGGCACAACATGGTTTTATCCAGAGCAGGGGGGTTAAAACCGCAAGCACGGGACATTTCATTCGCTTTTCCGTTGATGCCTCCCCAACTCCCAATCAAAATCACGCGCTGGAAAAAACGTCACTCTCACACTCATAAATTCAATCACGTATACGGTATTCTCGTTCTCTCCTGTAGCCTTCCTTTATATTTTTTAAATAAAATTCTGTAGCCTTTATTTAGTATATGCTAGCCAGTACCATTTGTCCACTACTTCATCGTAACTCATCAGTCCCATTATATAAAGACAGAACCGTAACTCTGCCACTTCGCTTACTGCTAGAGCTCACACTTGTCACCTCCTTGTTTGCTCAACCTTTTCTCTCTTTGATCATCACACCCTCTCTTTCAAGACAAAATTCGGTGATTTCACGAGCCACAAATCATGGCGGCCCCAAAGTTAAGTCGGATTCCGAGCATCAGAGAGCGCGTGGAGGACACGCTCTCTCTTCATCGTAATGAACTCGTTTCTCTCCTCTCCAGGTTCTGAACTGATCAAGCTCATTTCTCGCTCTTTTTTTATTTGATATTAAGTTTGCTTATGGTTTGAAATGAAGACTGACGGTGGTTCTTGGAATTTTTTTCCCCCTTATTGTTTAGGTATGTGTCTCAAGGCAAAGGGATTTTGCAACCGCATGTACTGATCGACGAGCTTGATAACATTTTTGGCGACGATGAAGCTCGGCAGAAGCTTAGGGATGGTCCGTTTAGCGAAGTTCTCAAATCTGCTCAGGTGCCCTTCTATTCGCTTCCGTTTGATGATTCTTTTCTTTAATGACGCTGATTTAGAATTTCTATAAGGAATTATTTTGTTTTATTGTCAGTATTTTCATAATGTTAGTTTTGGCTCCCCCCCCCCCTCTTTTTTTTCTTTTTCACGTATTTTGTTTTATGAAATATATTAACTGAGGAATCTTTGGCCGTTGAAGAAACTTGTTAATCAAGGCATTGGAGTTGGTTGAAAATCTTCTTGATTTAAATGATGACTGGCTAATAATTTCCAATTCTTTAGAATATCTCTAACTACTTAATTTGCAGAGGAAATTTTTTTATCATTGACACATATGAACTAGTCTCATCTATTTAGTGTGATTTCAAATTTGACTGTCAAGTCTACATGGCTTGCTGTACTATATAAATTATTATCTCAATGAAGAATGAGAATAGCAGTGAAGAGGAACCAGACTTGTAAAGAAGAAAAGGGGAAAAACTTGTTCATTGGTTATTTGCTCCTTGTATAGGTTCTAGTTTCTTTTACTACAAATGGTGCCCTTGCAAACTCTCCAGCTACACAGCTTAGGAGATTTCAATTTGTCTATATTTTGCTGACAGGAAGCGATAATTCTGCCTCCGTTTGTGGCTATAGCAGTCCGTCCTAGACCAGGTGTTTGGGAGTATGTCCGTGTTAATGTCTATGAACTTAGCGTGGAGCAATTAAGTGTTTCTGAGTATCTTCACTTCAAAGAAGAACTTGTAGATGGGGCGTAAGTACCCTCTGTGTTTATGAACTTTTGTGTATTTAATTACTGATTCTAACAACCCATTGAGGCCTTCTTCTTTTTTTTCCCCCCTGTTTGTTAGGTTTAATGAAAGATTTGTGCTTGAGCTTGATTTTGAGCCATTCAATGCAAGTTTTCCTCGCCCGAATCGGTCTTCATCAATTGGTAATGGGGTTCAGTTCCTCAATCGTCACCTTTCTTCAAGTATGTTCCGCAGCAAAGACTGTTTGGAGCCATTACTTGATTTCCTTCGAGCACACAAATATAAAGGGCATGTAAGTATGAGATACGGGATTTTGTTTAAACTGATTTTAATTGTAAATGTGTGATTTTTCTAGATTGAAGATTAAAATTTGCTATGCCTAAATATTGTTCTGTTTTATTCAGACGTTTTGTGGAGTTCAATGATTGACTATGTACTATATGCAGCTATTGATGTTGAATGATCGGATTCAAAGCATTTCCCGACTTCAGTCGTCTCTATCCAAGGCAGAGGACCATCTTTCTAAGCTTCCACCTGATACACCCTTTTCACAGTTTGAATATGTGTAAGCTTCTAGATATCTTTCATCTCTTTTACTTATTATTTTTGTTAATGATATATAAAATCAGGCAACTTTTAATGAACTTATCATTTCTGTGCCTGATATTTGCATTCTTCCCTCTGTACAGGTTACAAGGAATGGGTTTTGAGAAAGGTTGGGGAGATACTGCAGAGCATGTGCTGGAGATGATGCATCTTCTCTTGGATATCCTTCAGGCTCCGGATCCCTCTACATTAGAGAAATTTCTTGGAAGATTACCGATGGTGTTTAATGTCGTTATCTTGTCCCCACATGGATATTTTGGGCAAGCCAATGTTCTAGGTCTCCCTGACACTGGTGGACAGGTATTAATAATTTCTATTACATGTCACAAGGCAAATTGTGTGCCTCAATCATGGATATCTTTCCCCCTAGTCTTTGTTCATCTCTTCAAGTTAGTTCTTCTCCTATTTCATGTATGAATTCACTTGTAGTTCTTTGTGTATTTGATAAGAGTGAAAAATCAATCACCACCTTGAGATCTCAACTTTGAAAGATTTCTTTATTCTGTTATTAATAAATTAACCTATTTTATTATTATATTTGATTTTTCCTTACAATGTGAAGGTTGTTTACATTCTGGACCAAGTGCGTGCTTTGGAGAATGAAATGCTTCTTAGAATAAAGAGGCAAGGACTGGACATCTCTCCCAAAATTCTTGTTGTAAGTTTCTTTGTTGTTTGGTTGTGAAGGTTTCTTATTCCTTCCATTTCTTTTGCTTTATGTTCTTATCAGTAATTTTTACACCTGTTTCTGGTTCTTGAAGGTGACTAGGTTGATACCTGATGCAAAAGGGACTACTTGCAACCAAAGGCTTGAAAGAGTCAGCGGAACAGAACACACCCATATTCTGCGTGTTCCTTTTAGATCGGAGAAAGGTATTCTTCGTCAGTGGATCTCGAGATTCGATGTCTGGCCTTACTTGGAGACCTTTACTGAAGTAAGCTGTGTCTAACTTTCAAAATTCCTTCTATTTTTGCCCATGCGTAATGCTTTGAATGATGATTCTAATGGCAGAGCATAGGGATAGAAAATGCTGGATGATGAAGAATTTGAATTCTTTCCTTGTGTGTAATTATGGTAGAGTGGGAGCAAACTTAATTAATTGGTGATTTTTTTGTTACGAATAACATAGCCTTAGATTGAATGATGTCAGATCCAACAAACTGTGAGTGAAGGAATATATGATAAACCTTAAAACTAGAAAGGCATATTTAATTTACTAATTTTTTTTCCCTTTTGGGCCATTTCTCTACAATGTTCAATTTGGTGAGACCTAATAAACACATGTTTTACTTATCTTCATCATCAATGTTTTTGTTATGTAATCCTGGATCTCTGTCCACATGAAGTTATCCCCTGCTTGTTGTCACAGCCATAAGTAATTCTGCACTACTTGATATACTCCCATTTTTTCCTGCCGCCTAAGTCTAGCATTGCTGCAATTCCATGCCAAATTCTGCTATCTCACTTCTTCACCATAGTTATCAGTAAACCATTTATAATCCTCATCTTTTTAACCACCACAACTTGTTTACCCCTTGACACTGCATTTAGGGCACTGTAAAGTTGAAGCATCCTTTCATTCTCATTTTTTAATTTTTAGTGTTGGCATGCTTTTCTAATTTGGCTGTAAAGACTAATCTGTTCCGTATATGATCAGGATGTAGCAAGTGAAATCACTGCTGAATTACAGGGTTTCCCTGATTTTATTATTGGCAACTACAGTGATGGAAACCTTGTTGCATCTTTGTTGGCATATAAAATGGGAATTACCCAGGTAAGCAACAATAATATATAAATGTGAGGTATACCAAATTATCTTTACGTTTAGCAACTCATGTTTCAATGTTGCTGTGTGTAGTGCACCATTGCACATGCATTGGAGAAAACAAAGTACCCAGATTCAGATATATATTGGAAGAAGTTTGATGAGAAATATCATTTTTCATGCCAATTCACTGCTGACCTGATAGCCATGAATAATGCAGATTTTATCATCACCAGTACGTACCAAGAGATTGCTGGAACGTAAGTTTCACTCTTTGTTGGTTTGAATCAATTGCTTGGCTACTCATTCCTATGTGCTATCAAACTGAATTTGTTCCTCATGACATGTTTTCCCCACTTCTGGGCTTTCTACTTGTACCAAGATTTATTACCTGGAATGATTATTAAGGTTTTACTCAGCTTTTCTGCTCAGTGTTGGTTAGTTTAATTTGCTATTCCAGTTGAAATTCAGCTTGCCTTTAAAACTTCTTCATCTTTATTTAACACCTGCAGAACCTCTTGTACTGTGGAATTACTTCGATTACGTCCAATTATTGTTATTGCATCAATTGCATTACTTGGATGCGCTTCCTTTCAGGAAAAATACTGTTGGTCAGTATGAGAGCCACACTGCATTCACTCTTCCAGGCTTATATCGAGTTGTTCATGGCATTGATGTTTTTGATCCGAAGTTCAATATTGTGTCCCCGGGGGCGGACATGGACATTTACTTCCCATACTCTGAAAAGCAGAAAAGACTCACAGCCCTACATGGTTCTATAGAACAGTTGCTATTTAATCCTGAACAGAATGATGAGCATGTGTGAGTCTCTTACTAGCTCTATTAATTTTTCTCAACCTTAATACAGTTTTTATTCTATGTATCATTGAAATAGTTATAGGTTTTGTCCGTAAGAATTCTGTTAATGGAATATACATCATTGAAATAGTTATAGCTTTTGTTAGTATGAATTCTGCTCATGTTATTCCAAGTGATGCTATTGTTCTATAAGGTTGCCATTTGGAGGATCAAATGCAGTAACAAAATTTGATGGGTTTCCCTTTAAAGTCATTGAATGCTAGAAACTGTTTTTCAGGTCAAAATTTGGCATTGAAGTAAGATTCTTCAAAGCAGCTCCTCTTTTATAATCTGGTTTTTCATGTCTGCAGTGGTACATTGAGTGATCGTTCGAAGCCCATTGTCTTTTCCATGGCAAGGCTTGACCATGTGAAAAACATGACAGGGTTGGTTGAGTGCTATGGTAAGAATAGCCGACTGAGGGAACTGGTTAACCTTGTAGTGGTAGCTGGTTACATAGATGTAAAG
Organism: Aegle marmelos; assembly: GCA_030449875.1. Lineage (NCBI taxonomy): Eukaryota > Viridiplantae > Streptophyta > Magnoliopsida > Sapindales > Rutaceae > Aegle > Aegle marmelos. Next base: position 4,970,856 of record JASUUL010000115.1, read on the forward strand.
AAGTCCAAAGACAGAGAAGAGATAGCAGAAATTGAGAAGATGCATGAGCTTATGAAGACATACAAGTTGGATGGTCAGTTTCGTTGGATAGCAGCTCAAACAAATAGAGCACGAAATGGCGAGCTCTATCGCTATATAGCTGATACCAAAGGTGCTTTTGTGCAGGTATATGTCCGCCCAATACCACTGAACCTTTTAAACCTTCTTACAAAGTATACTAAGGTGTTATGATAACTTAAGCCTACTCTCTTTTTCCCTTTTTCTTTTTCTTTTTAATTTTATGGCAGCCTGCTTTTTATGAAGCTTTTGGACTAACAGTTGTGGAAGCTATGACTTGTGGACTTCCTACATTCGCCACTTGCCATGGTGGCCCAGCAGAGATTATCGAGCATGGATTGTCAGGGTTCCATATTGATCCATATCACCCTGATCAGGCTGCTGAACTCATGGCAGATTTCTTTGGAAAGTGCAAGGAAAATCCAAGCCATTGGAAAAAAATCTCTGATGGAGGGCTTAAAAGGATTTATGAAAGGTTAGTGGTATATAGTGATGGAATTTTTTATCCTTTACCATGTGTTATCAATTTGATTTCCATGCTCACACAAAATCATAATTTGCAGGTACACCTGGAAGATTTATTCTGAAAGGCTAATGACATTGGCTGGGGTATATGGTTTCTGGAAGTATGTTTCAAAACTTGAGAGGCGTGAGACCCGGAGGTACCTTGAGATGTTCTACATTCTGAAGTTCCGTGATTTGGTGAGCACTTCAAATCATTTATAATAGTTACTATTATTGATTAAGCTTTCTGGATTTACGGTTGCACTCTCTTGTTTTCACATTGCTACAACTCCTTAAAACCTTTTTGAGTAATGAAATTCAATAGCATCTGAGGAGTTAAAAGAGTGGTGTGCCATAGCAGTTTTCATTTATTAGCGGCATCATTGTTTAATCCTACTTCAGATTCTACTTCTTCTGCATCGAATTTCAACGTGCTTGCATTATTTCAGGTGAAGTCTGTTCCTTTAGCAAGTGAGAACCACCATTAAGCTGCTGGTACTCAAGGAACTGCTAATAATTCATGACCCAGCTACGTCCCGTAAATATATTGCAAAAATAAAGAGTACTTTTTGTATGTATATGTAATGCTTTATGTTGTGTGTTTGAAAGAATGTACAAGTCTCTCGACACTTAAGCTTCCTGGGGCTATTCTTTAATCGTGGCTGTCGGGAAAAATTTGATTGCTAATACATTTTAATATTATTATGTTTTCTTGGTAGCTGGACATTTACTTTATATTTGCCGGGCTTGAAGGGACCCGAATTCCTTTCTCAATTTATCCCATTAGATTTGTAATTGCAAATAGGAGTAAAGGTCATTTTGTTAATATGGTATTTTTCAAAATAATTGTTATCAGTTATAAAAACTAATTAATTATGAAGAGAATTATTTAAATATTTGGTAAAATTTAAATTTAAAAGTGTGGTGAATTTTGAAAACAAATAAATTCAAGTATTAAAGTACTATAAGAATGTGGTTATTAGGTGAAATATAACTATGAATAAAATTTTTTTATGAATCCATAAATATGTATATAAAATATTTTTTATTATATATATATAATTAGTAAGTAAAATAAATATTCTTTATTTTTTATTTTGTTACTTAAATAACTAGTAATAATAGTAGTAGTTTCTTTAAAATTAATAATTTTAATTTTAAATTTTTATTTAAAATTAAAATTTGAAAAGTCATTCATTCTCTTTTTAAAAAATTTTACTAAAGGAAAAGGTGATTTGTCAAAGGTGATTTATCAAACTCATAAAGTTTAATTTTTTTAAAATTTTTAAGCCTCATAAAAGTAATTTTAAATTGGCCCTAAAAGTTTTAAGTCTCTTTAAATAAATTTTAAATAAGATTATTACTCTCTTCTCAATATTAAAAAATGATTTTCTTAAATAATATTTTTTTTGTTCATTATTTATTGAAGAGGGAGAAGTATTATGACCACATTACCAAAAAGAATGGAGGATACTTAAATTTGATGAGAAAATATAATTAAAATAATATACATTTATTTTTATTTGAAGAGTAGTTTTTTTTCCTTTATTATTTCATTTATCACATAAAAGTAAATCATATAAGTCTTTTGCCAATGTCTTTAGGCATAAATTTATGAGGAAAGTCCTTAAGTTACATAATTTACATCATTCACATGAACAGTGAGTGGATCTCACTCTACTCATTGTTCATATAAATGGTGTAAGTTACATCTAATTATAACTTAGCATTTCCTATTTATGAGATTAAATTCCCAACAAAAAAAAATAAATGTCTGAATGATAATACGACTTTCCTAATTATTTTACTCTTGCAATTTTCAACTAAGTCTTGCTTAGACAATTGTAGTGCCAAACTTATAATTTATAGATTTGATGCTGCTATCCCAAATGGGGCTTAATTAAAGGTTCTTAAATAAAGGATTTCTTAAAAAATAAGCTTCACTTAAAATAATTATTTGAATAAAAACACCATGTTGAAGTGGATGCAAGTCCTAACTTGTCATAATGATAAGTAAAAAAAGAAAAAAAAAATTTCTTAAGCTAAAAGAACAGGCAAAACCCAAATTATTTTTTAACCGTTCACCTCCCAAAATAATATTTTAGCACTTCAATACATATGCGTAAACAGTAAGCTAGCTTGCATATTGGTTTTTTGTGTCTTTTCCTAAATTTTGGTATAATATGTAGCTTTGGAAGAGCATTTAGTAATAGTCCATTGAAGTATAAATATTTACATAATCTTGAAGGCTTGGCTTGTTGACTGCAAAACACACAGAGAGACAATTAAATAGCAGAGCAACTCCATGCCGGGTCTGGGGTCAATTACTGAGTCTTCTGGGGAGACCACAATAACGAGTTTATACGACATTTTAATTAATTAAAAGGATGTTTTTATATAGACTCATATGTGGAGATTTGGGAATGTTTCTCTGTCTCTCTAATTGCTTTTTCTGTTAAATAATAGTTGAAAGTCAACTCTAATTCCACATCGACTCCGTTAATTGTAGGTGTGAAATACTCATCGATATTCTTAGAATTGATAATTTACTAGAGAAAGTTAGAATGTAGATACGAACTTTCCTTACCTTCGACACTTTTCCACAAACAATGCGTGAGCGTATCCCTCTTACGCTATCATTAGTTTGTATTCAGATAATTTTTAGTAAATCTCGATAGAATATTTTGGTTTTCACTTAATTGGTGAGAAAATAGTCAAAAGGCTCCTTTCTCAAGTTTTCGGCCTTTATTTATAGGTTTTTCAAGTTGGCTAAAAAATCCAAATCGACCTAACTCGCATACCTAAAGCTCGATTCACATTGATTGGACTTAGACAAGGACTAAAAAATATAAGACTCGCATAAATTGAGTGGTTAAGAACTTCGAGAAAAAGAGTTTGGATTTTTTAACTTATAAATAAAAAAATAAAGCATTAGATTAATATTTTTTACATTCGCATTTGTAATTTATAATATTGTGTTACTAATATTTTGTATAATGGACTATTTTCTATTATATATTAGATAATTTTCATTAATTTTGAATTATTTAACTTTATTAAAAATTTATTTCAAAATTAATAGAAAACTAGAACCAAGTCAGGCTATCTGCGCCTAATTTAAGCCCAACCAGTCGAAACTTGGATGAGTTTTTAAACTAAACTTTAAAAAACTCAACTCAAACCTACAATTTGTTAATCTTATAAATTGAAAAAACAAACTTGGCAAGAGATTTTAAATTTGAATCTAAATCTCCTGTATCTAAATTTTTAAATTTATTTTATATTGTTAGATTTGTAATTGAATTTTGCTTTATGTCACTATTGGCGAGTGATTTTGTTAGTAACATTCGTTTCCTCAATTGTCACAGATTTAAATCAACCTTATATTTTGATTTCGAGCTCCATATGATTGTCATATGATTTTTAAAGTGATCATACATTGGGTTTTGTTTGAACCTAGATTATGAGTGTTTGTCCATTTTTAGCATAATTTTAAAAGAGTAAAAATATATTCACAAATTGTTGTATAAATTTTTTTTACAAACTAATATAGCATAATTTAATTAGTTGAATTAAATATCTCTTGGCCTACATGATTTATTTTAATTATTTTATATTTTTATTCAACTAATGAGTTAATACCACATTAATTTATACAAAATAAGATTATATAAGAATTTGTAATTGTATCATCACTCATTTTAAAATATTTCTAGATATTTGATGTGGAGTAAATGGCAATATACAATAAAGTTTCTCTATAGTCATGATATTAGAACCAAACTAATTTTAATACTTTGAGAATGTTACAACCCAATAGAGGTGTAGTTACAAAAATTATTGTTTTGATTTAGTTATTTACTTATCCTTAGTGTAAGTAAAACATAAGTAAATTATGTGGTATATTGACATATATAATTAATAAAGCATTTCAAATATGATGTATAAACATTGATAAAAGAGATTAACATAATTTCAAAAAAACTATTATATAATTACCATCTACGTAGTGTTGGGAATATCAAATATGCAAAATCATCTTATTAAAAGTCCAAAGAATAAATTATTGCTCTGAACAGATTTAGAAAAATATTTTATTCCATCTTAAACCTTTAATGTAACATAGTATTTTTTTAATATATAGATAATTATTATTATGTGGAGGCAAGTTTTTTGATATATGATTTTTTTTAATTATGCTATACACAGATTGTTACTGATAACTGAAATATTTACTTAGATACTTTTATATCCTCTTTAATATTTGTCTAAATACTTTTATACCCTCTCTAATATTTACCTAAATACTTTTATATTCTTTTTAATATTCGAAAGATACCTATTACACTCGTATTTCATAAAAGAGAAAATGTCTCTACTTAGTTACTAGATAATTGAGGAAGAACTAAAGCTAATCCTCATAATGCTTTTATGTAACCTTAAACCCTTGCACTGGGCTAAAAACCCACACACACACACATATATATATCTTTAAAATTTAAATTTTAATAAAAGAGTAGTCTTGATGAAGTAATGGCAGCTGGAATAGAAGAATTTGAAGAGGGTATAATAGGCATTACATTGAATTTGGAATCAAATAACGTTGACGTAATTTTAATTCGTGTTGTTTTTAATGATACAAGAGAGAAGTGCTGTAAAAGCAACTGAAAAATACTCAGATACCAAGAAGCAAGCCTTATTTAGGTCGTGAGCATCGTTATAAGAGACCTCAATAGAAAATTGAAGTGTAACAAGAGCCAGTGATTGAATTAAGAAATATTTGACCTTCTAAGATTATTTCAGCAATCTCCACATTTAAGAAATATTTGACATTCTAAAATTATAGAAGACCTCAATAGAAAATTGAAGTGTAACAAGAGCAAGTGACTGAGTTAAGAAATATTTGACCTTATTATTTCAGCAATTTTCACTTTGTAATTAATATTAGTCCCACTTATTTTCAAAATTATCCCACTAAAAATAAGAGAATAATAATATATTATTTTATAGTTATTTTTTTTCCTGTCTGCTCTAAAACATAACAACCCTGAGAGCATAGCTAGAGATTCTAAAGTTACTTCAGCTGCGAACAAATGAGAACACTGGGACGAATCGATCTGTTTTTGAAAGGTGGTTATTTGGCAGAACATGAGGAGGATAAGGAGTTTTTGAATTTGAATGGAGTTATGGAGATGGTGAGGAGCGAGAAAATATTTCATGAATTTAATATTTCTTCATCAAGGTTACTATTTTTCACCCCTAGGCCTAAAGTTTCCTGCTTCTTGCCAACACTCGGTAGCGGGAATAGAATGTTGGTTGTAAATGAATAATATATATATATATATATTCATAGTCGACGGAACTATGCAATAAAAAACAAGCAATTAATCAAATTTTTTAATTTAAAATCAATACAAATCTTCCATAGTTGGTGATTGATGATGATGGATTTGTCTGTGATGAAAATAAGTTATTAATGATGATGGGGTGAAAGAGAGAGAAAGTATTAATTTTTTTCAGAAAATTGTAAATAACGATAACTTAAGAAATAAATGGATTTAATTAAAAAAGTGTGGATTAATGAGATAATTTTAAAGCCAAATGTCACGGCTCTTAACAAAATTGAGGTTAGGTGGTTCGTTGCTGAGTAAGAATGGCAAACCCACTCACCAAAACTTATTCATTGAGGATAATTTTATTGGTAGTTGTGAATGGGTGTGATCTTATAAATTAAAATCCATACTTGGATGCGGGTAGATTTAGTATTAGTGTAATATATAGTGGATACCCGCATAAATATTCGCAAAACCTGTAATGTCTAAATTAGATATTTTAATTTAATTTTAATTTAAACTATTTAAAGAAAATAATACAATTAAAAAATATGCCAAAAATAGTATCATAGTAGACTTTATTCAAAGATATTAAAAGTTTTAATGTGTGCTTAAAATTAATTATGTGGTGAATTTAATGATATGATAGTATATTTTTACTTTAATAGAATATAATATTTATTATACATTACAAATTTATAATTATCTATCTTTTTTTGTAGATATACTTATTACTTATAAATATAAAATTTTCTAATCAAGTGAGAAACAACAAATTTTTCAAAAATGAATATATTATTAATTAAGTAAAGAACTAACTTTATCTAACTTAATTCATAGATTATTATATACATATTATAATTTTTTATGAATTATTTTTTTAATTTAATGCATGAATTATTTTATTATGATAATTTTTTTCTTTAAATTAATATTTTAAAAATATTATTTTTTGAAAATATTAATGTTAATTATTATTATAGATATTATGTTAGATGGGTGCTAATGGGTACAGTAGCAATTGTTAGTTTAAAGTATGCACATTGTATCATTGTATTATTTTCTTTATATATTTTTTATATTTAAATATTTTTTAATTAAAATTAAATTAAAAATATCTAACATGCGGGTGAGTTTAATAATCTATTCCTACTGTGCCGAGACACAGGGACTTGTGGGATTATCCTACTGTGCCGAGACACTGGGACTTGTGGGATTATCCTACGGTGCCGAGACACTGGGATTTGGGAGATTGCACTTTCATTTCGTTTTCCCGTTGAGTAACGTATGTTATACGTCGTACATATCCAGCCACTTATGGCTTTGGGTTCTCTTATTTCACTGTCTCAAAAGCCAAGTCCAGTTCTGACACACTGGACAAAAAAATTTAAAACCACAGCTTTATTGACCGTCTCAGACTCTCACAACCTCCCAAAAGCATCACATGGGCATTGGCTGACTCATTCTTCTTTTCTTTGTTTGTTCATCTCCTCCTCTGTCCTTCCTTTCCTTCCCTTCATTTCAAACGGTCAAATTACACTGCCCATCAAAGGTAAAATATTCATTAACAAGTTTAAAACGTTATCCACAAGCCATCAGTTATTGTTAATTTGTTATTAAACATCCATCTCGTTGTTTTATTATCTCTTCTTTTTGTTAGTTTCAAGAGCAATAAAATACGTGTAATATAACAAAAATTAATTATATTTAAATATCAGCTTCTGTAGTACCTTAATCACTTTCCTATTGCTTAGAACATAAATAAACAGAAAGTGCAGAGAGATTGAAATCTTGAGAAATTCTTACAACTGACAAGTCCCAAAAGGCTGACTTTAACGTGCTAGATTACAAACACAAGCTATTCTATTGGAGCTCTCTGATGATCTTAATATAGAAGCGCCGTTCTTGGCATGAAACTTGCACTCACGCCACAGGCTACCTACATATAATAATAATAATAACAATACGCCAATGGAATCACAATCTCTCCTTGACCACTGTGCTTCAAGGTTTGGGACTCGAGCTTTAGGCCTCGAAACTACCCTATCCCCAATCACCTCATGCACTTCCAGGAATTCTAAAACTCTTTAAAAACGACAAAAAAAAAAAAGAGCTCCTGTATCTGGTAACTAGAATTAAAGCTGGCCGAATGAGTGTGCGAGATATGCTAAAGCTCCGACTATGGGTGCGTTCATGTAAGTGGATGGCTCTGATTGCTCGTAATCTGACCGTTCATCTGGGAACCTATCATGCTGATCGGGCCCACCAACAATTGCACCCACCAGAATGTTGGGGTTGGGAGATTGAGATTTCATGACACTGAAGCCAGAGGAGCATTGGATCTTGGCTGGATGTGCACCCACGGACGGCAGGGATGATCCCCTGTGGTGTATCCTTCGTGGGTACCTTGGACCATATCCCACCATGTAGGACATCTTCAATGGGTTGTCCCCCAAAATGTAGTCCACCTGATAATGCACAAAATCAGAGTAAAAGTTAGTTTAGCTTGAAAAGGAGAAAATGAGTTGCAAAAAATTAAATTATCAAAATTTACCTGTCTCTTGGCAATTGTCCGAAGCCTCCTTGGGGTAACAGTGGTACCACCACAGTTAACGACTCTATGGGCAGAGGTTAAATACTTAGCATACGTTAAGAGCAAGAATGAAGTGGAGGTTACATATTGCATGTTGCTATCACTCATTTTGAACAGTAGCCCGCCTGTGGATCAATTAATTTGTACAAACAAAATTAGCCGTTACAGAAGAAATTACATATTTTGGCATTTGCAGTGAGAACAATAGAGTAAAGAACAACGGGGAAACCTCGGGTGTACTGGGCGGAAGAGAAACGGGCCCCTGGAATTAGAGAACAAATGAAATTATCTGCATGGTCCTTGTACTCATGGAGGGACTGTAACCTCTGAACCAAAAATGCCTGGAAATGCAGGATAAAAAAATCAACACTAAGAGCCGTTCCATTTCGATCAAACAATCAGTCAATAAATCAGGACATTATTGTTGGGATTGTGAGACCTTAGAGAGAAGAATCCTAGCTCCAACATGTTTGTTATCCCATCCAAATGTGTTATCATACTCTGCAGCTCCTAGAATCTGTCCATTAACTTGAATGTAATTGAGGTAGGTTGGGTTCCTGGTGGCTTTGTGCAGCCAAGCAGCGCCCCACAACAGCTCATCCTTTGATCGTTAACGCAAGAAAAGAAAATATATGTTGAACTTTCTCAATTCAACCTAAACAACAATGACACTTGACAGTAAAAGGGAAAGTTTCAAGAGCATTACCTGATAACCAGAATACGAGCAATAGAATGGGCAGACAAATTTCTTCAACCCGTTGCTGTATGCTCCTCTGTACTTGTCAGCAAACCGAAAAACCTGTACATTATATTATAAAAAAAGGGTAAAATTAATCTCAGCATTTTTTATTTGAATAAATTGGAAGATAAGGAAGGAAATGCCCTTATTTTGGTATAGATTTATCCAGTTATAGCTCTGTTAGAAGTTTTACCCTGATAGCTCTGCTGACCAAAAGTTTGGAGTAGGTTGGGTCACTTCTCCTGAAGACCAAAGAAGCAGCAGCTAAAGCAGCAGCAGTTTCCCCAGCCACATCAGAACCAGGATTGTTCCTGTCTATCTTGATGACAGTTCTTGGGGTATCCATATCTTCAGGTCTCTCCCAACAAGCATGGTCCTTGTTAGCATCACCCACCTACAGAAATGTAAAACCCAAAAAATCAATCTCTTTCCTCATCAAAAGTCTATAACGAACATTCTGTATTCTGAAAAGAGACCTGAACATAGATGGTGTCTGGGTGTACGGTAGCTTTAAGGAGATAATCAGTAGCCCAACGAATGGCTTCTCTGGCATTCTGCAGCTCACCTTTCATCAGCCCGCCAAACTCAATGACACTCCACGAAAGCATGGTGGTTGTGAAAGCCATGGGAAACCCAAACTTCACATTGTCCCCTGCATCATAGTACCCACCAACCAAATCAACCTGCATTTCCATTTTTGATGCTCACGTCAGCAAAACCCACAAGATTAACCAAGTAAAAAAAAATAAAAAAAGAGTTAGGTGTAAACTTACATGAATGGCTGCTCCATCAGTGAGACCAGAGTCTCTCCTCCAAGTCATCCTCTGGTTAGGTGGGAGCTTTCCAGACCTTTGGCCTTCAAAAAAGAGGATTGATTTGGTGAGAGCATCTCTGTAGTTGTGTTTAGCAAAGCGAGGGTGGTGGTGGTGCGGGTGAAAAGCGGCAGGGAAGCCATTGCAGAGAAGCAGGGAGGTGGTGAACCAACAAAAGAGGATCAAGCGAGTAAAAAGAGAAAGGGAGAGAGCCATTTTTAAAGCAAAATAACCGAACAACTAACCGAACAACCAACTACCAAAGCAGCAGTGAAGAACAGAGGTCTGCAGCTATTATTATTTATAAAGCAAAAGCTGCCACTGTTTAACGTCCTGCTTTGCTACAACGGTTATTGAATCCACACCCTCTTACAGTTACAGCCTTAGCAGTAGTAGCAGGCACTTTGCTTTATTAACTAATTCATCAATTAAGGGTTAACAGAATCCATTAATTAATTCTTATTTCGATTTGGATAGGGATGTTATGCGCATTGTTTCAGGAGTTAATGACCAAATAGATATTCCAAAAATTTTAAAAGATTAGCTTAGTTAGATCAGTATTCAATTTGAACTCTTGATAAAGATTCTTCTATCCATTAGGAAGAAAATAAATTGAAGTCTTCGGGGAGGACTCGTTTCACATGGTAAATATTTATTTGTAAGATTAAGATGATAGACTAAAAAAACCTATTGGTAAGCGATGAAGATTTCGTCTATATTGAGGTTAGATATTTGACTATAACTTGGCAGAGTACGAATGATGTGATGGATAGCGCATCTTTTCTCCATTTGTACGAGAAAGAAAGCAACATATTAAAATAATCAAACATTGTTTATTATGTTTTTGTGTACCCAAAATTCCCGATACTTAAATGCAAATTTCTACTATGCGTACCAAAATTGTTATTCAGCATTCAGCATATCTTATGACATTAACAATTGATTAATGAATAGTGATATACACCTTAAACTTGTGTCTGAAAATTAAATCAATATGTGAAAATTCCACACAAACATGAAATAGGCATTAAGTATTGCGAGAAAGCTGGTCCTACTTACGGACCAAGAGGTCAAGGAGTGGTCACGGGTTCAGAGTGCTGCCACTAATGGTGAGTTTCAAACACACGACATGCGCATCGAATAACTAGAAAGTGAACCTTATTATACTTTATTTAATAAGTATATATCACGCAGCAAAGGGGATTAAAAAGAAAAGAAAAGAAAAAAAAAAAACCACGTTTTGCTCTGCCGCTAGCCGCTAGGCGAATCAGTGAAACTAACCTCCCGCTACGTTGGAACAAGCTTTATGTTAACCCATTACATGCCCACAAAGGCACAAACTGAGGCAAAGAGACAACGAATTTATGGGGCTGGTGCAAAATTTTCTTGAAAGCAAGTCACAAAGGGGCCAATAAAAGTCCATGCATTTGCAGTATTTGGTGATGGAACCCTTCAATCGAGAAACGTCGACAAGCTCAGTGAACCTCTTGATCCTCATCCCCTTAACAAGATACCAAGACAGCCTCGTCCATTCAAATGAAACCCACAACTTGAAGCACGGATCACTGCTGCAATCGCCTTATTCTTGTTAATGGCTTTTAATATTTTGGAGTAAAAATAAAATTATATTTTTTAAACTATATAATTTATTCTTATTATTTATATTTTCATCCCACCAATAAATTTATACTATATCAATTAATAAAAAAATTTATAAGACGATCACCGCATTTTATTTTATTTTATAAAAATATCCGACACTGCCGCGGCGTAATTGTTAGACAGTGATTCAGTAACTTTACCTCGGCAGTTGGAGCGTGCAATTTTCATCAATCAAAAGCATCAAGCCCCGTGAGTTTTTAATTAACTAAAGCAATTAATAATTTATCTGCACTCTTTTCAGATGAATAATGTCAATTTGCGTAGATCATCACATGATGGAGTGTGAATCTACGTGTGTGAGAGAATTATCTTTAAGAATCTCTTTTTAATGACTGGGCTTCTTCTTTTTTTCCCCCCTCCCCTAGTATGGAGCATTATTTGATTAGGCATTCGCTTAACTAATAACTGCTTAGTCAGTGCAAGCGTAAGAAAGAAGGCTTGATTGCTGGAAAATGAACATGTAAAGAGAAGCACCAAGGCCCCAAGGCATGTTGCCTCGCCACATAATGTTCGGCAAGCAATCGATACAACGGGACCAACCAAAGATAAACAATGAGAAAGCATCGCAAAAGATGGCCAGAGAGGGTTGTGCATTATTGAAACACAAAGTTACGTGTTGCAGTTTAATAATGGAATGTGGGATAAATTATTTTAAAAAATTGAGAAAGGGATTACAAATGTTTGATGAGAAAGCGATACTGGATTGATCGAATCAGTAAGATCATGTGCTCTTCTGATTTCTGCCCACATGCAAAAGCATGCATTCATATTCATCTTCTTCTATCTATGTGCTTCTCTGTCAAAAAGGAGATAAGACTTACAAATCAAACTGCAACAAAAAGCTGACACAACATTTCTCTTTGAAGACTAAATTGGTCTGAAAATGCAAGTATGGACCTCGAATGGAGTTACAACCGAATCTTTCGCCTCATTTGTGAAACTAGACTTAAATAATAATTTGAATGCCTTATTTCTAGTTCTGCAGCTGCGTTAACGTATTAGAGAACAATCGGTGGCGTATAGAACTTTTGTGCATTCTGATCATCACATCTCCACGCCACTATTTCCAAATGGACAACATGTTAAGCGTAATAGGTTTTTCCTTCATTCAAAATAGAAGCAAGGGGTGGTTGAAGCATAAATCAATTCTTTTAGGCTATACCTCTCTAGAATTTGGATTCAGTTAGTCAAATTAAATACTGCTATTAGAAATCATTCGATTAGCGTCATGAAATCTGTTCACATAGAATACGTTACACTCCTCAGCTCATACTACCATGCTAGGACTAATTTCTATATATTTGTCGTTTTATAACAATATAATTTATGACTCCTCAAAAATAATTATCTGATACAAGATAATAATAGTATGTGAAACGAGTGAATAACCATAAGTGATTACTTTTAGATTTATTATTTTCTTGTATTAGATAATTATTAGATAACAGAACCCTATCTAGATACAGAACCTAAAAAAAAAAAAAAAAACACACACACACACACAATAAATATAGATTTGTATTTGTGTAGTTTGAAAAAGAAAGTTTGACTATATTTAGTGTTTGGGTATCCGAAACATGGTGGCCGACTGGTGACTGTTAGCCGTCAGTTTCATCATGTCTACCACTCTTTAGTGTTTTTGTTTATTTATTTTTTCCTGCTCTGAACTCTGCATACATTATCATTATTATTATTTCTTGCTTACATCCCGTGATTTCCGGTTCTTGCAGGAAGTAGTATTATTCTTCGTAGACTATGGCCTACGAGCATCATCATATCATGTGTATGCCCCGCGGACCCTGCCTCTACTTCTACCCCTAATTTCGATTAAGACAAATCTACCGCTTTTGCGTGATGTTTATTCATCACACGTTATTGGGTGGGGTTATCTATTTATTTATTTATTATTGTTTTTGAATACATTGGGTGGCGATTATTTTAAGCGAGGGGGAAAAATAAAATAAAATTGATGAACGACGGAGTTATGATTCAGGTGACTGTTCCCTTTTCGTGAATGGTTTATGGCAACAAAAACAAGTCATTGATAGGAATGAGTAGAGAAAACCCAAAGCCATTTTCAGTCACCATAACGTACCTCTGCATCATAGAAATTTTAACTGTTCGCGATTCAAAAGGAGCACGCTTGGAAGCGGATATATTGGGCTAAAGTCGAAGGCAGTATCTTTCTCAAATTTCAACCGGTGTCAGAAGCGAGTGACGACAGAAGTCGATGAGAGAGAAAGTATATATATATATATATCAGTTTTTATTTTTTTAAAATTTATAAATTTTAAAAAATAAAAGAATTTATTGACAACTCGGACCAATGAAATAATTTGAGAAGTGAAAATATTCAAACCGCTAAAATATTCATTAAACTCATTTATTTAACAAATCAATCATCATAATTTAAAAAAATTAATTTATTAAGTAAATTCATCTTAATATCTATTATATTGTCATTAAATAAAATTATCATAATTTGTGCAATTATTTTTTTCTTAGCTCCTTCAACCCCCAGATTTTTTTCCCTCAAAGACTACCGAAATAGTAAGGCGTTAGATAGGACCTTCGCATAAAATATAGATCATAAGAAGAGAAATATAAAAAAGCATAATATCAAAAAGTAAGTAAGTATATATATATTGAAAAACCAACAAGCTAACCTTAAGGACCTAATAAACACAAGCAAACCCAACGAGAGTAAGCGCAATTAGCCATTGAAATCAGTAGAGGAAATAGTCTTGTGAAAAAGATGTCTGACAGCTCCAAATGTTTATCTCACCAATTATTTTTGGGATTTCCACCATCGCAAATATGCAAGGTTGCTTCTCTAATTCAATATATAATTTCTTTGCTTCCCTAGAATGTATTGTCATAACTCATAAACCAAGATTTTGATTTCTGAAAATCACATTGAATTTGCACAAGTTCTCTTCTTACCATTTATTTGCAGCTTCTTATAGAATCGTGTGTTTTTTTTTTTTTTTTGGTTTCATGTGGAAATCTTGATTAAGAGAGAATGTACTACCCAAATCCCAAAAAATCCAGGCCATGAAGAGCTTATTAGCCAAATCCATCTTCCTTCAATATTTGTTGCATTAAAGAGGTGCAGGCAAGGAAAAAAATAAGAACAAAAAGAATTTTTTTTTTTTGGTTACAAAAGGACATTCCTTAAAAATTACTGAATTTATATCGTAATTATTTGAATGCCCGTCGAACAAAATAAGAAAATAATACAAAAGAGATCAATACTATAGATTGCTAGGATTTTATTTTTTAATTTTGTTTAACCCAATTATCTGGTCTAAAATTATAATTTACATTTGAAATATTTTAATAATAATTTTTCTTATTAAAAAATAAATTTATTAACTACTTCGATAGATTCATATAATCCCACTCTAATTTGAGGGAGGATCAAATAGATCATCACTCTAAATAATTCTGTATCTCTCTGTATTCTCTTGGACCCTAGGCCTATTGAGTTGTGCCTAATAATTTGGTTTTGATTGGCTTGGGCTTTAATGTAAAAGCATAGGCCGATCAGTCCACCTCAAATGAACACCCAAATGTCAAAATCCATTTGCAGATGCGTTGCATAGCCGTATAAGACAAATTACAATAGGTCAGTGGTGATTATGGTCAAATAAACTGGGAAGAAACCATTAACAGATTGGGTAAAGCTCTCTGTACTCTGAAACATACTCTAAATACTTTCGTTTTAATAAAATAACGCATCATAAAAGTATTTTTTATGTGAATAATACTCTATGTTCGAAACACTTTAATTTTAATAAAATAATATATTATAAGAGTATCTCTTATGTGAATTATTATTTGTACTTTAAATATTTTAATTTTAATATATTAAAAAATATGTCATTTTATCAATTAGTATATTAAAAAATATATATTTTTTTATTTATCAGTAACACTTCAATTTAAACATTAAAAAATATATAACAAAGATAATTATTATATAATATAATCATTTTGAACAATTATAAAACAAACTTATTATTCAATGTGTGTGCGTATGTGAATACATATATAAGCCCTACATCTTTTATGTCCAATATCTTAAATAATAGTGTGACCCTTTCAATTTTTTTTTTTTTTAAAAGACCGTTAAGATGGCCATTTTTTCCCTTTTGATTTTCAAAAGAAATTAAAAGTTAAATGCATGTTGAACCCCAAACACCATCTTATTTCTCGATTGCACAAAATTGCTTTGGGGAGCAAAAACAATATTCAACACATTCTTTAAGAAACCATAATTAATTTGTTTTAAAAAATTCCTTTTTTATATTTGATTTCATACCATAAGTAATTATTAAATTTCTTAAAAAATTTATTTGGGTGTGCTGAATAATTTTATAGCTATTTTGAGTAAACAAAGTCAATTAATTTAATTGTCTAGGTATTTTTTTTAATATCATAAAACTTAATTTTTTTAATTTATTAGATGTGCGTATGAAATAATAAAGTGTTTAGAAAAATGCAAATAACCTCGCCCCATCGCTTTGCACAACCACACCATGCAGAGAAGTTTAGATTTGATCATCGCACAAAACAGCGAAATCTTGACAAACTATTACTTTTATTCCATTAGATGGGTGATAATAAATTTTCTCAGGGGATAACTGTAATTCATCCCATTCCAATGCTAGTGCTTCAGCCTTCAGCAACACGACCAATTCCAAATGGGCAAACAATATGCACCGAAAAAGTCACCCTGAAGCAGTTAAATTGAGATAGAAAGGAATGCCAGTAGAATTTAGCCATTCACTTCCTTGCAAGAATGGCTCAACCGTAAATTGAGCTGCCACGGCGGAGTTATTGATCACTCTGTAACCAGGCCACGTCACTCTGGCACTTGTGTTTGAACCAGGCCCCCTGTTCTCGTACTCCCCATAAAAGAGTGTACTCAATGCAAATGTACCATTCCATTCTAACCATCCAGCCGGATCTATCAAATCGCCGATATAAGATAGCATAAAAACCGTCCTCGAATATTCTTTCCAAGGACGACCGAGATATGTTTTAAACGCTGTTTGATTTGGAATCAAGTCCGAAGCAGCAGCAACTTTGCAATTCAAGATTGATATGCCTGTGTTTTGATTAGGGTCTTCTCTCCCCTGTGCTGTGATAATATTTTTTTGTTTTTCATTTGGCTTACGAGCATATAAGTTGCAGTTTTGGAACACCACAGCTGCATTGCCAAAGACGAAATCAACTGTGCCATATATGTCGCATTCACGATAAAATTGTCTTAGGGAATGAACATATAGAGTGTCTTGGTACCCAACGAAGCTGCATTTGTAGAAAGCCGAGAGATCTGCGCCACTCCTTAGGGCCACTGCTTGGTGTTTACTTGGACCAGCTGAGTTCTCAAATGTCATGCCCTTGGCGATAAATCCGCTCCCCACCACAGCTGAAAACAACAAGCACCCCACAACAAATCACGTTACATATGGTCCCAACGGGCCGCGTGGGCCAAGTCCAGCTCAACAGAAATTTGCTTATGTCGTCACCCTGACTCACACACCCGCGTGACAGCCTGTTACTTTGTCAGAATTTGAGCATCAAGCTCTCGGTGGACAAATCGCAGAAACCAGGCCAGCATTTTATATCATATTACGGGATTTATTAAGACAAGAGAAAGTACAAAATGGGTCAGGCACGTAAATTGTAGGGGAAAATCATATTGTTAAATTAAGTCCGGAGATATTCATTTTATACCAAAATCATTCCTAGTCCATTTCATTCGTTTGGCGTATTCAACTTCCTTAAAAGACTACCTTAAAAGACTACCAAAAGAGCATATTTAAATTTATCCAAGATGAGGAAACAATTAAACGAGGAAGACCCACCTGGATTTATGTGATTTGAAATTCATGACGACTTCTAATCCAAGATCTCGACATGTTTAGAATAAGCAAAGCAAAAAGATAATCAGAACAGTGCCAAAAAGAAAGAAGGTAAAGACAAGAATCTCTTCGGGACAAAATAGTTTAACTCTGCGCTTCAATGATCCAAGAAACACGGCTATCAGATGATGTGGTTCCTGTGCTACCGACACTCGCAAGCGACTCTCATTACGGCCGCGGGCCACATCTCAAAACTGCAAATATGTTTTATCTTAATGGTAACTGAGATGTGACAAATCACTTGGCTTCGAAAAGAGTTTCCTTGCAAATCGATTATTATTATTTTTTATTATTTTTTCCTGAAATGTGGTCAACAAACGCTGCCCTAATGAGTCTGACTAGTGTGTCTAATTATTATCATCACTAATTCTCCCTAAACTAGATGATGTTTCGCGTCTTGGTAAAAGACAAGAGGGAGGAGCTTCTAAACTTTTACTACAAGAAGGATTGTCCCATTCGACCCATCTGGTTTCGGAATTCACCCAGCACAACATGCCAAAATGTTACCATGCTTGGTGAGCCCCTATCCACGCACGGCCCACGACCCACTACCGCCAACCTTTTGTATATTGATTATTTTTGGGGGGACAGAATCTAATAATCTGAATTTAAGTGGCTTAATGATACCTGAAGCCACCACTTCTGGGGTTCCCTATTGTGACAAATAATTTATCTACAAGTTATTAATAATTAATAACTGTTCCTGCGTATCTCGCTAGAAGCAAGATGCTCATAGTCGCTGCTCGGTAACCCACCTACCCGTGATGGGAAAAACCAACATCATCGATGGTCCCGCCTCCACTTTTTATCATTTGCACCAATATAACGATCGCTGTCGCACATCGATCGGTCCCCATCAATTCAAAAAAAAAAAAAAGAAACAGAAAAGAAAAGAAAAAAAAAAGGAAGAAAGAAATTCATAATTTCCAGCAAAAAGCTTTTAAGTAAATTTTCAAACTCACCGACAGTGGCTGACCGGAAAGTAGTCCATCCATCAACGACGTTTCTACTGGCCTTAACGATTGTTTTGCCGATCCCGTCTCCTACGAACATCAACATTGTCTTCTTTTTATCGACCTCCACGTTCTCAAAATAAGCCCCAGCTTTTATGTAAATCACAAACCTGTCAAAGCAAGTAAATTTTATTATGCATTGATAAAATTTCCATTTTGTATACTATGATAAAATATCCAATCCAACCCACCTAGTATTGGATTTGTTTGGAGCTGCTTCCACTGCTTCAGCAATGGTTGAGAAATTCCCAGTGCCATCTTTAGCCACTATCAGATCAAATTTGGTCAAATTGACGGACTTTTGTAACAAGTTGCGATCATTTAAAGACAACCAAGTTGGGAATCCTCTCTTAACACGCCCATACTCAGGAAAAACCTCGTACTTGGAAGACATGTTAACACCAGGAATTTTCTTGAGCATGACCAAAGAGTTGCTTACGTGTCTGGAAATGTTATACAAGCTGCTCTTGATAGAGTCCCTGACGTTTCCTTCACCGTAAGCGAACCCATCAAGACACGTGTACTGGTTTGTCATTGCACCACTAAACAAAGTTTGCAAATCATGGTAATGCTTGGCTGGCGATTTCATGGGGGAGAGATCATTGAGGGCTGATTTGAGCTCAACAATGGTGTCATCAAACAGCTCCAGACAGTCATTGATTGCTCTCTTTTCAAGGGTATTAAGATTTTCGTAACTCTGTCTAATGCCGGAGCAGTTTGCGGATGAGGCTCTGAGTTCGGATAATGTGCGGTTTATGGTTACGGAGATGAGTTCAGGGACTGTTTTTGAACTGAGATCTCGGACTGAAAGCAGAGTCGAAACGCAGAGTTGAGGATAGAGTGTGCCTTCACATGCGGAATGAGCAACCTGGAAATGTCTATGGACTCGCAAGTGTGGGGCATCTGTTGTTCTGGGGCTCTGTTTGAGAATGGTTACACTTACAGCTGATAGTACAAATAGTAGCAGGAAAATAGCTGAACTGGTTAAGAGAGCAAGTAAGAGTCTGGCTCTTCGCCTGGGACTGGGAGTGGGACTATACATTCTTTTTTTTTTTCGGTGGGTTCAGTTCAGGTTTGAGGGAGAGATTAAAACTGAGGACTGAGATGTAAGTAAACAGAGAAAAGGAGTAGTGACCTTGTACGTCTTGTATTTGTAACTCACAACGACAGCATGAATAGCAACTTTATTTGCATCTGCGCTGGGGGAGAATATTTAGAACAATTTTGAGTGACTATACTGCAACAACTAAATAATATTATATTATATTATATTATATTATATTTATGTTAAAAAATTAATAAGTAAGTAATAATTATATAAAATTTATCTGTACATATATACATACAGTAATTAAATATATTATTTTTAATATATTTTAAAATTTGTTGCAACATATTTTTAATATTTTAATTAATTGCTTAAAAATATCTATAAATTAATTGTCAACGATTGAGCAAATATATATTTATATGTGCATACGTTAAACCACGTCCAATAAAAAAATTATATACAAGAGCAATTGATTTCTTCCGTATCTTTTTTTTTTTTTTGGAGAAAATTTCTTCCATATCTGCTCGCAGATCAGCACGTGTACATATAAATATGCATGGGATTGTCATTTAACACTTCCTTTAAAGCCTTGCGGAGTTTGCTTACAATTAAGACCCTTGCTAATAAATTTCTTCCAGTGCGCCCATTCCTATAGAAAATAGGTTAACTATATCATGTGGACACGCACCTCTCAATTTCTGATCCCATGATTCTTTGTTTTCTTTTAGTTCACACACTTTGAATTAATAACCTCCATTACATAATAATTTTTCCTAATCCAAACTTTAATTTTTTTATTAATTTAATTTATATTTAGTGAATTAATTTATTTTTAATTTATTAAATTAATAAAATATAATAAATTTTTCGTTGATTTTAATGTATGTTCAATGAATTATATATACACTTTATAAATTAATAAATTACTAATTTATGGATTAATTAATATATCTTTAAATTAACTAATTTTTTATGGTTATGAAATTATTAATTTATAGACGATGACACGGGCTTAGTTCATTTTTTTAATTGTTTAGTTGAATACACTTTAAATTAAAAAATAATCAAATAAAATATTTATTTTAAATTAGATTATTAGATTTCAAAAGCCCCTAAATAGAATCCTGAGTATTGGACTATAAGAATTTTGTTTGTAAAAAATATAGTTAAATTTTTTTTATTTGACTCTTTTAAAAAGCACTTAAAGCCTTAAAGTATACTTAAAAAAAAAAAAAAAAGGTAATGGCTCCTCATGAGCCGTAGATAAATCTGTTTATATTTATAGAAGTTTTATTGTGTGTTAATATCTTTTTGCGGTATCTTAAGCTCGTAAACACTTAATTATGAATTGTTAATTAGATTTAAGAATAGTCAGTTCAATACACTTTAATATTCAGCACTAAACATTAACTAGGAAAATTTTGCTACCATGTACATAAATACGTTCACTTAACGAGTTCTCACTCCCGAATGTCCCTTAAATGTTCATGATTTCAGGTCTCGGAATCAGATTGCTGCTTGTACACTGATGTTTGCGAGCCGAAAATAGGCGGCCAAATAAGTAATAAGTATTTAAATAGACTGAAATAAGTATGTATTGAATAAATATAAATTAATACTATATTTTTTTCAATTAATTAGTGAAATCATTCTAGTAACTTTTTCTTTATTTACATTTCTTTGACCATACAAGTTGCTTTAACATAAATTTTATTCCGCTATTTTACCCCATACTAATATAAAAGATTACCCCAATAAAATATGTATTCTTGTAAATAACAACTTATTGTTGTCACTTATAATTTAAAGTTTTTAATACCTTACATATAAATTACATAAATTTGACAATCCAATAATTTATATGAGAATTGCACCATAAAGACATTATATTATTCAATTAAAGATTAATAGTCATACTAATAGTATTGACACATTTTTTTAGAAATAATGAGTTTTGTGAAAAAAATAAAAGTATTATTATGCTTTAAAGTAAATTCTTGGTGCTTTTCTATTATAAGGTAAAATAATCAATTTAAAGTTATGTTAAAACAATCTAAGTAGTTAAATATAATTAAATATCTAAGTCACAAAAAAATAAAGATATATTTAATTAGTTAATTCTCTAAAATACTTCTTTATTTGAAATTTCTAAAATTATGAGAACTTTTTATAATTATTTTCTATTAGAAGATGCAATATATCAAATGACAACAAGAAATATTGTAATCTATAATTTTACAACTTTATTTTTATAAAAACAATCATTTTACTACATTTTCATTGGCACTATTAGTTGACTATTTAATTGACTGATAAAATAGTAATTTTACCCTTCAATCAAAATTTGTGTTATAAAAAAATAGCATTACAATATTAAAATATTAGTCAACTACTGGGTCAATCAAAGATACTAATGAAAACGTAATAAAAAGGATGAGCTTGTAAAAATATAAAAAAATATGATAAATTATAATATTTCTTGCATTCATTTGATATTTCATAACTGTTAGGGTAATTAAACCATAATAACCCAAATATAAAAGACCAAAAAAAAAAAAAAAAAAAACTTCCCCCCAACCCGAGGACTTTCCTTTTTATCTTTTGCTGAATTAAAGGTCCGCCCACGATCTTCATGGTCCGGTAGATTATTACTTCGCCTTCAAGTACATGTGCGGATGTGCCCATGCGATGTCTTGTTGGGAGCTGAATCTGGGACAATTAAGTCAATTGAGCAGTGATGGCCCTTCCCGGCTTCCCATTTATACATTCAGGATTCAAACAAGTACAATTTGCAGTTCTTAGCCCATATACCGCCCCAATCTCATAGGCTCTGAGCCGAAGCAAATATAAGCCGAACCGATTAGAAAATGCATGTGATTGGATTAATTTCAGACTGAGTAATTGTATGCATTCATGCATGCTTGATTGTTGGGCACAGTTTGATTGCTAGGATCAGGACACATGGTGTTCAGGAGACCCATGGCGCAGCTGTTGTTATGAGACTGCTAGACCAGGGAGCTTATTTGCCTCGTCTAGAAAGCAACTAGGATATATACGAACTTTTATTTGTTTTTATTATTTTCATCTGTATTTTATAGCCAAATTCCTTTGATGGAAAGATGAAACAGAAAGAGCAACGACGCAGCAGCATTAGTCGGTGACGACTGACTCCAATATATGCAATTACATTAAAATAAAAAAAAAAATGCATATGCATGGTACAATAGTTCGTTTTTAGCTATATTCCTCGATGGTAGATTCATCAATCAATATAAGAATATTAAGAATTACAATATCATTTATGGGGTACGCCAGCCCTCAGCAACTATATGGAGAAAGCATGTTAAATTATCTGTATATGCTATGGAAAGTGATCTGGGTGTTATAAATATGATTTGATATTGCTTCTATAAAGTTTAAAACCAACTGAATCAATCCTTTTATCATGAAGAATAGAACTCCATGAACAATAGTTGTCGAATACTATTTACAGATATAGTTCATATCATTATTTATCTGACATTGTTCACTAGCTACTATTTATGATACTATTCACTCAGTATTGTTTACGACGATAGTTATTAAATCGTCAAGGCGTGCACAATACATTATTCTTAAGATCAATTTCTATTCTTCTATAAAGATTCTCTAATGCAATAAGAACATAAGTAATACAGGTTCAGCTATAAGATTTAACGATATTACTGTTGTGAGGTTGCACTCTAAACAAAAGTATAGAACAAAAAAAAAATTATGAAAAAATATAGAATAGGATTTTTTTTTCCTTTGACCTTAAATATGTTTATGTCTCGTGTATATAGAGAAACCCTCTATAATTTTTCTTTAATTTAAATCTACTCTCCTCGTTTTATTTGAATTAGTCATTTATATATCTCACAGTTTAATTTAATTTGAATAATCAAAATCGCATTTAGATTTGACTTATTCAATTCTAATTTATAATTAGGTGCTAGTTTTGATATGATTTATTTAATTACCATAAGTACTTATTTTATCTTATAAGCTCTTATTATAATTTTTGTTATTATTTAGTTATTTTTCTAATAGAGCTTTTAAAACTTAAATAAGTTATTTTACATCTTATAACAAAAGCTCAAATTTTAGACTTTTAAAAGTAAAGTTTGAAAAACTATTTTTAAATATTAAAATATAAAATTTTTTTATTTATTTGAAATATTATTGTATTCTTTTTACGATATAACTTTAAAAAACTTACCTAGTAAATAATTTCATAAAATTTAATAAAAAGTTGTATTGACAACTAAACAATTAAAATGACTATACTAACAAAAGTTCTATTGAAAAAGTTGTACCAAACAGACCCTAAATCAAACGCATGACCAATTTTAAATTAAATATAAAAGTGATTACTCCCACTTTCCTTTAATATGAGAAATTAGTATTTAAAAATATCAATAAAATTGTAACATTGGAAATCCTACATACACAATTACATTAGCATTGATATGATCATTTTAGGTGTAGCTCTTTCTAATTGAAAAGGGCTCACAATTTGCCTACTTCATTTTCTTTCACTAGAAATTGTTGATTAAAAATTGTTGTGGGAGTTTGGACTATCGACACTTGCATTAATTTTGAAAATGCCCATGTTGTAAGTTATAATTTCTTATGGGTTGAACTACTTCAACTTAAATTCTTAAAGTTTTTTGCATAAATTTTGCATCAAACATTTTTAGCAATGCAATGGTTGATAATAAAATTCAAAGTAGTATTTAATCATGACTATCATCCACCATTGGATAGTTTTAAATCAATGGCTCAAGATTTGAGACCGAATTTGAAGTAAAAAATTTAAGTTAGAATAGCATAACCCATTTCTTTTATGTAAAAATACCGAGAAAATACAGCTTTTCTTCCTTTACTTTTTTTTCCTTTTTCTCCCTCCCTGAGTCCTGCAATTATATTACAACTAATATGGCTTTGACATGCCAAAAGCTATCTTGTTGAATGCTGTTAATGTGATTCTTGATTTTTTTACAGTAGAGAATATGACTAACCAAGATAATATGGTGGCTTATGGCTAGAAATTGGGTATTGGAATCAAGATCACAGTCACCTTAACCAAATCTCCTCTGTTTTGACTAGCAAATGTGGAGAGTTTGCAAGATGTAAAAGAGATATTTCATGTTTGTGGGTGGCTTTAGATGTGAATGGTAACGGTTATGGACTACGGAGAACGGAGGAGTGTTATAAGATTGTTATAGGGGTGGGCATAGTACCACTGTTATTGGAGACTATCCTCTTGCATTGGGTTCTTTCAGCTCCTGAAGAGCCTTGGGCCACAGTTGCTAATTTCTGCCGACACCACGTCTCTGCAGTGGCCACTTTGAAACCAATGGGCCTGAAGTTTCTGGAGCCCAAGTCCTTGAAAGCTTCCAAAACCCAAAATATATGGCAGCTGCGGTATTCTTCTTTTCCACTTCTTTTCCAACCCCACGCCACAGTAGCCACTGACGCGAGATCAATTGAAACGAATTTCTCAGCAAGAAGGAGATATGATTGGTAATTACTTTCTACATTCAGATGCAGAGAGAGATTAAATGACAGTTTATATTTACCTTCTTAATAGGAAATCCAATCGATGTACTATAAATATGACGGCAAAGAAAAAGCAATGGTATCAAGTTCAAAAATATACAAGCACTACCAACTGAAATTCGCAATTTTGAATAACGAGTCGTATCTATTGGCTTTCAGATTAATGACATCGAAGAACCATGCGTTTTGTTGTATCGTGCTCCGAAATTTTGTAGCATTTATCAAATAAGGACCATCGCGGCAAAGGTTCCCATCTTAATAAAATGCAGCCCCTACTTATTTCAACGCAAAATTAATGCAGAATGCTAATTTGTTTTTAGATTTTTTATTTTAACTTGAGTCGGTTATAATATGTGTATTAATTTTTTATTTATATTATAATTGTGATTTAATTTTTTTAAAATTAACTTAGGGAAGTAGGTTTACTATATTATAAATAGAGAGGTCTTATTATCAATTTCACAATTTAGATTCAATTATTCAATAATTTTTTTGTTATAATTTGCTCTAATATTATTTATTAAAATTTTTCTTGTAAAGTTATTTATATTAGAGCATCATGCATTATTAAAAATCTCATTAAGTCGTTTGGGTTAAAATAAGATCTAATCATACTTTAATTAGGTTTAATATTAAAATGATATATGATTTTCTCATCCTATCAATTTTTGCTTTCAATACCACCGCTCCATAACAAATGCTCATAATTTTTACTAATATGCACCAAATTGCTAGTAGGGGTACGTAACATACCTTAACTGATGGTGGTTAGTGCTTGTCTTTTTATTATAAACCCTTGCACTCTTTTTTTAATTATAGCTAGATTAGTATTTATAAAGGGGATTAAGAATGGTGTACACACAAAAATAAAACAATAAGATGAGAACAAACCAATTCTAAACTTTATAGAATAATGATATACTTACAAATTATTATATAAATTTTTTTTTGTATAAATTAATATGACATCATTTAATTGATTGGAATAGATAACTCTTTACTTATATAAATTTTTTTAATTATTTATATTTTTATTTAATTAATGAATTAATGACACATTAATTTATACAAAATAAATTTATAAAATAGCTTGTGTTTGTATTATCACTTAACTTTATATTAATCCACAAATTAATAGCGAGAATTATGGGAGGAGAATGCTAACTCGCTAAGTAGGCGGGATAGCAACGCACCAACTTGTTGATTACTCAACAAATTAAGCGATTTGGTCTTTTGAGAGAGCCGCCAATACGCGGAAAAGTAAACGAAATGGTAAATTTGGAAACTGCATGCATCATACGCGTCGTCGGTGTCAAAATGTTAACTGGGCCCGGTGCCGACTGCTGAAACCACCAGCAAGAGAAATAGAATCCGCTCGCCAGCCTGTTTGTAGCTGTTTTTCAAAGTTTTACATGCCGAATTTTCTTATCATCAATGGTGTCTAGTCATTTAAATCCTTATACGCCTTCCCTTTGAATTCTTTCAAAATTTTGGCAGCTAAAAATATATATAATAGTCGAGTGTTTTGACTTTGTTAGGCGAATTTAAAGTTTCTTCAACTAATAGGTACATATTAAAAATTTCTAGTCAACGATGACCAATTATCCACAGTTGTTTAGTAATTAAATCATAAGCATGGAAATGCAGGAGACATTATAATGGCAATGCTGCAATATGGTAGGTCCTAAAACAAGTTGCAAGTGTCGAGAGACGAGAGAGTAAATTATTTGAGGAATCTTCTTCATAGTTCCGCAAGCACCAATTTCGATGTCTACAGCACGACAATTATATTAATAGTTTGTAATTACTAATTTTCTGTGATAATAATTATTCGAGTCTTTATAATATATATTTTTATCAATTGAATTTTGAGATAGAATAGACATCTATTGTATCTATATGAGCGAGATAAATATTTATCAATTATTAATAAAGTTAAAGTCTTAATTATATTTTTTATTTACGGATATATTTTAAGAAATGTATAATTGTAAATATTAATATTATTTTTATTATGATAATATATATAGGCATTAAAAAAAAAAAGGGGAAAAATCTTACTGACCGATCTGTTTGGTCGAAATCGGTTCCCGAAAAATGCAAAATGGAAAAAAATTTCACGCGCTCGCGGAACGTGTGTCATTGAATCAAAATATGAGAATATATGACGTGTATTTCTAAGTATGTCAACTTGGGGCAGGCAATCTTGAAATCAATAATACTTGAAGCAAAACGAAAGCGGCCTTTTGTCGGAGTTAATACAAATTGGGTGAGATTCGATTCATATTAGTTTTTGATCATTCAAAATCATTTCCTAATATTTATATATTTGTTTGTGTTGTCGTATTATCAGACAAAGAACCAATCACCTAACAAATATTAGAAGTGAACGGGCTGGTTGACTGTACACAGGTTTTATTCCATGGCAAATCTAACTCAATCAAAATACACCCTTACCAACCGAAACCTGATCGACCAAGAAGCAAACAAGAACTAAAAATTCAATACATATAATTAAATTAATAGTGGAGTGGTTGGGCTCAGCATTAGCTTGACTTTCTACGCACATCTTTCCAATTAAAAAAAATTAATTAAATAACCTCGTCTTAACTAAGTTTTTAGCTAAAATACTTGTAAAAAAAATAAATAAATAAAAAAGCTACAATAGTAATGAGTTTTTTTTTTTTTGGCGGTTGTATCAATTCTGCTTGCTTTTTATTTTTAATCTTCAAAGTTTTGTTATTTGTCTTTGTCGTTGCAAGTTTTTGCTCAACACATAGCAGCTAATTTGCAACGACACATAGTAACTAACTTTTTGCTTACAAGACCGTTTTATATCAAGCCTCACGCGCCATTTTCTTTTAATGTGTAAATTTTTGTGGTTAGTGGTTCTACAAAAAAAAAAAAAAAAAATTAAATTGTCAAAGAATGCCAGATTTATCGGCAAAAATCCTCCGACGTTCAAGTTAGCATTTTGAATTTAATTATAAAGGGAGAATTTTAAAGCGAGAAGGATAATATTTCTTTACCCTTTTTTTTCTTACCTTTGGGTATGAAAAACTTTGATTTTTATATAGGTAATTCGATTCATGAGATGGAGGTATCATCATGACAAGCGGCAACCTCACTATGACAAGCGGCAACATCACCATGACGAGTGGCATTGTCCAATGATAAGTGTTTGCAAAACTCATACATAAAGACACTTGTCATTACATGTGAAAATTTATTTACAACAAATATTCTTTGAATACTTGTCCTAGTTTTGGGTTCTTGATATTTATTGGTCGAGTACTTCAGTTCTTATATTCATTCCTCGTAAAGAGGATTGGTTTTGTGACATTTTATATGCACGCAAATATTACTTTCAAGTAGTTACTGAACATTTAAGTCATATAAAAAATGAACCTAAGTTACTCATTGTAGAGATACACTTTATAATAGTCTATTAAAGATAAAATCACTCTTTTAGTGTTTACCTTAGAATGAAACTAAGTCTTTCTTTATAAAGAGATTACCTAAATTACTCTTTATAGAGAATGAACTTAGGTCATTCTTGTAGAAACACGTCTTTGCATTGTTGAAAACTCACCTTTTGGAGTTTTCTTTAGAATGGACCTGGATATTTTTTTTTAAAAAAAAAGACCTAAATCACTCTTTATAGAATAAGGACATTGGCCATTCTTTATAAAGAATGGGCTTAAGTTATTTTTTGTAATAACACATATTTTCTTTGTTAAATACTTGCCTTTTAAGCATTTTATTTATACTGAACTTAAGCACTTCTTTATAAAAAAAAGGTTGTAGATTACTCTTTGTAGAATAAAGGACTTTGGTCATTCTTTATAAAGAATGAGCTTAAGTCATTTTTTGTAAAAGCATGTATTTACACTGTCGAAGAATTGCCATTGGGCATTTTATTTAGAATGGATTTATACTTTTATGGGCTTTTTGAGTTTATTTTAATTTTGGTACAACAATCTTATTTATTGGTGAATAAATTTAGTTGACCCAATTTAAGAGCACCATGTGGATTAAAGGAAATAAAATAATACAGTTCTATAGTGTAATTATCTTCTTCACCTCATTATTCACTAAAGGAGATTGGGGGAACATTATAAATAATTAATTTTAGCAACCCTATTATATAAATTAAGCTTGATCCTGTGAAGGGTCTCCTTCTGTTTTTAATTCTTCTCTTTATCTTCTTTTCCTTCTTTACTCTCTATAAAACAAAGTCTTTTACTTCTCCAGCTTCTCCAAAAACTCTTCAAATACTCTTCACTTCTTCCATTCTTGGAGTTCTCATAGTTGAACATTATGTACAATACAAGTTCCTATTTTCACCACTTATCTCTCCATAAAGTAATTTTTTTCCTTAATCTTTATCTCGGTCCCTACCTTTCTAAGAGGCTAGTGCTATTTAACACAACACAACCATCCTTTCAATTACCCTCTGCACTCAAGGATACTCCTTGAAAGTACCTTAGTAGATGAACATAGAGCTTCTTTAACGAGGCTAAGAGGAAAAAGCATTGGGAAAATCCTTTTTATGTTATTTATCAACTATAATGTAAAAAATCCTTTATAATATATTTTATATAATGGATGGATTCACAAGACACTCTTTTTGGATCTAGTACATAGGTTGAACCACGTATAATCTTGTGTGTCTTTTACATTTATGCTTATATATACCTTATACTCTTTCAAGGGCATTCTCAAATCCCCTTGAGCTCTCCAAAGCTTGCTTAGAGTTTTTAAGGATAAGGATGGCAAAATCTTTTGTAGGTTTGGAGTCTTTGAGGCCCTACCCTAAATAGGGTGAATTTTTAATAATCTTAAGAAATGAAGTGAGGAATGAGAAAAAAATAATCCTTAAATTCTTGATGGATGGAGTTTGATTTTGTAATTCCTATCCCACCCCCACCCTAATTCTCCTTGTATATGAATATTTTTTAATTTTTGTTTTATCAATTACAATATTAGTTAATAAATTTTCTTTTTATTTTTACCTAATATAAATAGCTTATAACTAAAAGAAAACCTGACATTATAATTTTTATTCAATCCTAAAATATTGTTATGTTTTTTTTTTCTTTCTCAAGGTGCTATCTCTTTAAATATTTTTTAGTTTCGATATTATTTCAAGATATTATCTCAACTTTTTTGGAAAATTTTGTAAATAATTAAATAAGTTAAATACTTTATATTATGATAATAATTTTATTTAAGTATATAATTTTTAATTTACTGAAATAATTTATTGATAATTATTATAAAATAAGTAAATGAAAATTAAAAGAAAATAAAGAAATTATTTCTCGTATGAAGATTCTTTATCTCCACTCTACTAAATTTATTAGAAAATGAGATGAAAAATAAAAAAAATATTTCAGTGTGGTGAGGAGCAGAGTAGGCCTTCCTATCCCACCCTATTGCCATCCCTGTTCAAGAAACCTATAAGTCTTCTAAGGCTCCTTGAGGCCTAGAGACTCCCTCAAGCTCCTCTAAACACAACTTTTTAACTGATCTAGAGCACCACTTCGCTGTCGCCAATCAAACAAATCATTAACGTCCCTCGGCCTGCACCACTAAGATGGAAAAAAAAAAAAAGAAAAAAGGCCTGAAACATTTCGGACTGTCTGTGAAAAAATTTTACTTCTGCCCCGCTGAGGAATTGTCCAGCATTTTTTACTTGGTTTTGTGCACTGTGCGACTCATAAGCCTTCTGAGGTTCACTAAGTCCTAAAGAATCCCCCAGGCTTCACCACACACATCTTTTTAACCTATCCAAGGCATCACTTCACCATCTCCAAACTCCAATCAAACAAATGTTTTAATACCCCTCGGCTGGCACCACTCGGATGAGCGAAAAATAGGCCGAAATACCTTGCATGATGCATCTACAGGATAGGAGAGCTGCTAAGCACTTCGCACTATCTGATGATGGTCTGCAAAGTTATATATTGTATAATAATAATGGAATTAATTGGTCGGGACTTGCCTTAATAGGTCTAATTGATAAGCAAAATCAAAGACGGTGAGTAGTTCGACATTCATGTGTCACCTTTGAGCTTTGACAAGCCAAATGTGATCAATTGCGAAAGCATAACTACGTTATATCAAGAGTTTCATTCATTATTAGAAGGGGCGACTTATAGATAAATTTATATCAGCTATGCAAACGCGTTTTCCACCTAAAAGTCCAAGATGTTGACTTTCATGCATACTTCTCCATAATTAATTAATGCATCGTGGTATGAACTATGAAGCAAAGCTTAGTACCCGACTTTCCTATAAATACATCAAACTACAAATTAAAGACATACAAGTTAACTCGATCTCTTATTCAATCCACAGTCTAGTAATCTTAAATAATGGCTTCAAAGCTTTTCTTTTTCATAACAATACATATTCTTATTTCACTTCTTCCTTTCTTTGCTCATCCATCTCAGGCAACAGATGTCGCTCCAACGACTCCTGTTCCGGCTGGATCGGTTTGCAAATCCACCCCAGACCCATCCTTTTGCAAATCCGTTCTTCCTAACCAAACTGCAAATGTCTACACCTACGGCCGATTCTCCATTCGCAAAGCTTTATGGCAATCTCGTAAATTCTTGAACCTAGTTGACAAATATCTCAAACGCCGCGCCACATTATCAACTACAGCTGTACGTGCTCTAGAAGATTGCCGTTTACTAGCTGGTTTCAACATGGACTTTCTTTTAAGCTCCTTTGAAACTGTCAATTCTACTAGTAAAATTTTGCCCACCATGCAAGCGGACGACGTGCAGACTTTCCTCAGTGCCATTTTAACAAACCAACAAACCTGCTTTGATGGCTTACAGGACACGGCTTCCGCTTGGAGCGTCAAGAATGGTCTTTCACTCCCTCTTTCCAACGACACAAAACTCTACAGTGTCTCTCTTGCTCTTTTCACAAAAGCTTGGGTCCCTAAGAAGAAGAAAGCAACCACATGGCAGCCTGCAAGGAAGCAACGTCTGTTCCGGAACGGACGACTACCGTTGAAAATGTCTGAACAAACACGTCTAGTTTACGAGACTGTAAGCAGAAGAAAACTTCTCCAAGCTGCTGCAAATGATGAAGTCTTGGTGAGCGATATTGTCACGGTGAGTCAGGACGGGAGTGGAAATTTCACTACCATCACTGATGCTATTAATGTCGCTCCAAACAATACAGATGTTACCAATGGGTACTTCTTGATTTATATCACGGCGGGTGTCTATGAGGAATACGTATCCATTACTAAGAATAAGAAAAATTTGATGATCATTGGAGACGGCATCAATCGGACGGTGATCACTGGCAACAGAAGTGTTGTTGATGGGTGGACTACGTTCAATTCTGCGACTTTTGGTAACCTCTCTCTCTCTCTCTCTCACACACACACACATAAAGACACACATTTCTGTTGGATTTTTTATTTATTTTAAATTTTATTGATTTTAGTATTGGAAGATGATTATGTCATTGTAATGATTTTTTTTTTGGGTGGTAAAAATTGCAGCCGTGGTGGCACCAAACTTTGTCGCAGTGAATATAACAATCCGCAACACGGCTGGAGCAATCAAGCATCAGGCTGTGGCACTACGCAGTGGGGCAGACTTGTCTACATTTTATAGCTGCAGCTTTGAAGGGTACCAAGATACATTATATACACATTCTCTAAGGCAGTTCTATAGGGAATGTGACATATATGGTACAGTTGATTTCATATTCGGAAACGCAGCCGTTGTTCTCCAAAACTGCAACATTTATCCCCGGCTGCCAATGAGTGGACAATTCAACGCCATTACAGCACAAGGTCGGACCGATCCTAACCAGAACACTGGCACATCCATCCATAATTGCACAATCAGAGTAGCCAGTGATCTTGCATCGAGCAGTCAAACGGTGCAGACATATCTAGGAAGGCCATGGAAGGAGTATTCTAGAACCGTTTACATGCAAACTTTCATGGATGGTTTGATAAACCCTGCCGGTTGGCAGATTTGGAGTGGAGATTTCGCGCTAAGTACATTATATTATGCCGAGTACAACAACACTGGACCTGGGTCAAACACCGCCAATAGGGTTACCTGGCCTGGTTACCATGTGACCATCGGTGCATCCGACGCTGCTAATTTTACTGTGTCTAACTTCCTGTTGGGAGATGATTGGATACCACAAACCGGAGTGTCATACACCGGCGCCTTAATTTAAAAAACTACTACTCACTCAATATCTGTTCTGATTCTTCTTTTATTTTTATTTCTGAGGTTAATTGTTTTGTAAAAGCAATTTATAGTAAACTGCCAGCTATTCTCATGTACAGCGTGGTGTTAATTGATTCTATGTAATAATTGATTTGTCAATTCGAGCAAAGTGATTGCATTTTCTTCTTTCTCAGCAGTAGTACTAAAATCAGATTATTATTATTATTATTATTATTTTTCATTGATTTGTTGTAGATAAGGACAGATCCATAACTCTTTTCATTGGTTGATCATGTGCGATTTTGACACTTTATTGGGGATACCGGCAACCTTCCTCAGCCAATAATTCAGGATTTCAAATAGTTTCGAGGCATAATACAATGGATTTGAACGTGGAAAAATTGTACGTGGGCCCTCGAATTATTTTACATTTTTCCTAAGGAGGAAGTAGTTCGATCTATTTTAGATAAATCGATCGATGGCAGCATGACTGCTTTGTAAAACTAGGGCTAATTTCGACCAACCGCATTTAGCTGGACATCCACGCATTATTCTATAATTCAATAAAATACTCGTTAAACCCATTTACACAATAAACGTATTAAAAGATTTAAAATTTGAAAATACACTATACAAATACAACTATTTAAATATCAAAAATATCCTCATATAGTTAAATTCTAATGGATACTGTTTAGAAAATACACCTGCCAAAACTACCATACAGCCATTGTTAACTAATACTAAATCAATGAGGAAAAAATTCAATTGCAGCCAATTGATAAATTCTAAAATTTTCAACTCCATTTAACTGAAAACAATTTGATCAATAAAAAAAATGCGATTAAAATGAATAGACATTAATATATGCTCGAATTTGTAGTTGTCTTTGATCTTTCAGTTGTCCTTTCTCAGTTTCTTTATCAATTTCCTTTGCCTAATTAAGATATAAATCACAAGTTGAAATTTTAATCTTATAAATTAAATTCCATAGCTTCTTTTTCAGCTATCTACGTGGACCCTGTAATTTGCATTACAAATTTCTCTAAAGCGTGACGTGATCCATGATGACTCGACTTGAATATTATTTTTTGGCTTTTTGCTTGTAGAGCTTGAGATTAATGCAACTAATTCATTTTTCATCCATTCTATTTTCTCGTTGCAGTAAACATATTTTACTAGAAATCATAGTATTTAAATGGAATTAGAAGTGCTTTTAAAGATGAGTGTAAGGAGCAAAATAATATTAATTTAATCTATAATATTGTCTATATATAATAATATTTTAAGTTATGAATACTTTAGTAATAAAAATTATGTTTTGTAAATAGAGTGTGGCGAGTACTTCAATGGGTTCAAACATTCTGGGCTGCTAATAATAATAATAATAATAATAATAATAATAATAATAATAATAACAACAACAATAATAATAAAGCGTTGAGTGTACTTTTTATAAGTTCATATAGCCTACCATTAACATATATCAATAATGTGAGGAACACTAACATTTACATAACAATTTATATCCAAAGGTATATGTATTCCAATTATAATTATTGTTGGGGAAGAAAATAAAAGGCTTAACAACAAAGCATCATGTATTGATATTAAGAAATTAATTTATATTGGGTACCCAAGTGTGTTGGGGTGCACCTCAGGTACACCTAATTGGGCTAATAGATCATAAAAATATTCATAAAAATGTCAAGAGATTGATTAGCTAAAATCTAAAAAAAGATCGGTTGATTTTCTATAAAAAATTAAGGAATCAATGAAAAAATTTTGTTCTGCAAAAGGTAAGTCAACCATTTGTTACATTGGCAAATAAGTAAAAAAGGTTGATATTATGACAGTTGGGACCACTAGTTTTCCCGTACTACAAGTGTAAATTTTTAACAAAATTATAGAGGTACATGAGACATCTTCACTACGCCTAACACATATATATGTCATAAACTTGCTCTTCATGTATATTCTTAAAATATTCAAGTTGCCACACATATGAAAAATAAGAATATTCTTGACATGATAACAAGGAATGTCAATAAAATAATGCCAGGTGATAGGATGGCTGGGGTATATTCTATAAATACTCAGGTTTGAGTTTTATCATGACATTCAATGCATACATCAGAAGAGCTGAGGTTTCTTTCACCTCAAGTCTCTATTACTGAGAGCTTCCAAGCTCTTTAATCTGAGAAAATTCAACTCTAACTTAAGCGTTGGAGTATGGTCACCGACCACTCTCGACTCCATCTCTGATCTCTTTTTTGTTGTTTTGGAAGATTGAAGTGATTTTTAGAAGCTTTTAAGTCGAACTTTTCACGATATTCACCATCTGAATCCCCCTTCTCTCCATAAAAAATCAAGATAGTTCGTCTACTTCGAACAAGTGAGGTACCGTGCTTCTCAGTAAAAAATAAATTTATTATTTTTAACTTGATTTTTATGGCGTTCATACACGCATCTAAAATCAACTAAAAATAATTATTATTGCAATAAAGGTCAATAGGTCAGGGACCAATTATATACAAACTTGGCAAATTATTTGTTTACTGAAATAAACATAAAAACTCATGCTCAAATGTTATTACCACTTTTTTTTTTTCAAAAAAAGAAAAATATGAGAGAATTTTAAAATAGTCTAAGGAAGTTCCATTCTTTCGCGTCACACAGGTTCCATGTTTGAACTCACAAGAATACAGATAGTAAGTTACACATTAAGACTTTGGTTCCAATCTCTAGTACCGATCAAGTTGCGCGTCTGCACCGGGTGAATTGGGAAGTGAAATAATCATGCAACATATGTGAGATGTGACCGCCTTGCAAAACGGGGGCGGCTCGTTGAATTATTTATTCAATGGAGTAAGTGAGTGAGTGAGATTTGGATGACAAACATCCTTGATGATTCTGAGGTGAGATCATTGAAATCCAAGATGGTACGTCTTTGATGAAGCGGGAGACAAAATTTCAAAAAAGGAGCAGGATGTGAGCCAATTTGTTTATTTGACCTGAAAAGAACGTGCCGTCTTCGGACTCGGCCAGTAAACCGGGCCAGGCCCAATCCTCATTAAATAGGCCCCGCCTAGGCTTGTCCCAAAATTCTGAATTCGAAATTAGGGACTCAATGAAGAGAGGGAAGTTGAGGGCTTGGGGAAAAACCGGAAAGCAAAGGCTTCATTAACAAAATACCAGGTACTAAAACTAAACAGGTCAAAAGTATATATATTTCTTTTTATATTTTCATTCAACTACTGTTGGTACGTCACATCACTTTGTATAATTTTTTTTTTTGTTATTGACTTTCACTTTGTCTAAATAAATTTATGCAAAGTGTGTGATTCTGGTATTATTTAAATTCTAAAAGCCAAAACTAATGAAGATTCAAACAAGAAAACATTAATTCGAGGTATATTGGCCTTCTTACTTCTTACATATTATATAATATTGGATATGATATGAAAATAGGCTAAGGAAGTTCTAATCTATCTACGGTTTTCCAATTGTCAATGTTCTTCTCTTATCTTATATATATAAAAAAAATGTTAATCTTCTCTTGTTTAAGGCTTTAAGCAACAGCTACTTCACCGTTGATCCACGCCCATGTATGTGTTTATATAAAAAATAACCCTAAATGTTTTTTGGACCTGACCCCAAAAGTTTGAATTACATAGATCATTGCTAAAATCCAGATGCATCATCATTCAACTCTATGTTTTTTTTGAGAAAAAAATTCTATTAAACTAAAATAGGTGCTAATTATCCATTGGCAAAATTTCTTATCTGGAAAAAAGATTTTGCATATTTAAACTTCTCTGCATAGGTAGAAAGAAAGTTTGTTATAAAAAAAAGTGATAATCTAACTTGTATAGCTAGCTGATATTAACTAAAGTTCTATTTAATAGTATGTCAAGTAGGTCTAGCTTAAAAGTGAGAACATTAAAACATTTACCTTACTATGCTTTGATCTTATACTTATAAGATAAATTTTTTTTATAATTTTTTTATAATTTTTTATAATTTTTATTAAAATTAGTATTTAAAAATTATATTTACAATATAATGTAAACTTTTATTTCATATCTGCAATTTTTATTTTACAACAACCATAATAGCTCAATAGTAAATAGGGGGCAGCTCATTTCCCTTTGGAGGTTCACTTGTTATTACTTATTAAACAAGGAACCAATCAACTAGCATAAGTTGCCTTGACATTCTTCGATATTATTTTATTACAGCAAAAGTGAGACGTGAGCATCACAACAATTGGGCGTTTTGACCATGTATTTGTCCTTATTCCATGCCGTATCTGAAACCATACGTACCAACCGAACCTTGGTCGATCGACAAGCAGAAATGAATAGGAATTTCAATATGTCTTCGGGTTGTCTGGGTTCAGACTTCAGAAGTACCTGCATCCAGACACGTACGTGTCACTTTAAAATCATTGCATCTTCACTAAGGATATTGAGGTTTCATGCTATCGTTGGCTGTAGAACTTCTGGCCAGCCTATATCGACTTTAGGAGCTTCCAAGCTTCTTGAAAGATCGCCAAAGTAAATTAATATCTACACATATCGTTTGTTGTATTCATTCTGTGAGTGAATGTGCATACATAAATAAAACCATGTTTTATTCTGATAGTGTTAGTAACGCTAATAATAATAGCTGTAGCAGTAGTAAGAAACCATACTTTCATAATGAGAGCTGCAGTAACACTAAACCACATTACAATTCACAACCTTTTGCCGATCATCATGACTCGGATTAAATGACCAACTGTCAAACATTTGAGTGATGATCATGTCAAATCACTAGCTGTTAGGGATAACGTAGCCGGAGCTCATATGGCCTCATGCTCGGAATAACTGGTCAAAATTTGAAAGCCAGGATCATAAGCATGAGGGGATTAATTAACCAAATTAGTAATAGTCAATAACTGGTGGTGAGGGAATTTATGTCACCGTTGACAATAATAATAGTGGCAATATAAAGCAAAGTATTCCGAAAAATGAATATAAAAATTCAAGTACTTCCATCAAGGAATAAAACGAATATCAATTTTAGTTTTCAGATTTGGTTGCATGCATTAGATTGTCAATTACGGAGACAAGCAAGTTTTCTTTGTTTAATAAATTCTGACAGTTGACTTCCATATTTTTAAGCCCATGAGAAACGTGAATCAATTAAAGCTACATTTGCCTCCTATAAATACATCACATTAACAACAACCAAGTCATTCGAATCCAATCTCTTTAATTCCATAGTCAGTATTGAACAATTATGGCTTCAAAGCTCCTTCTTCTCATAACAATACCTATTCTCATTGCTTTTCCTTTTTTGGCCTATCCATCTTATGCAGCAGATCATGTTGATCCAACAACTCCTGTCCCACCAGAAACTATTTGCATGTACACTCCAAAACCTAACGATTGCAAATCAGTGCTTCCTGCTGCCCCCAACCAAAACGCAGATACCTACACATATTGTCGATTATCTATCCGCAAAGCTTTATCGCAAACTCAAAAATTCTTCAACTTAGTAGACAATTATCTTAAATCCGGATCCACATTACCAATCAGTGGAATCCGCACTCTAGAAGATTGCCGTTTGCTTGCTGGTCTCAACCTGGACTATCTTTCTAGCTCTTATCAAACTGCCAACGCCACTAGCCGAATTCTGCCAACCATCCAAAGTGATGAAGTGCAAGCTCAGCTTAGTGCCATCTTAACGAACCAAAATACCTGTTTAGATGGCATTCAAGGCTCTGATTTGTCCGAGAGCATAAAGAATGGCGTCTCTGTCCCATTACTCGAGGACATAAAACTTAGCAGTGTCTTGCTTGCTCTTTTCAGAAAGGGTTGGGTTGGTGAGAAGAAAATAGTAACCTCATGGCAGCCTTCAAAAACGCAACGTATGTTTGGCCAAAGAGGACGTTTGCCACTGATTATGTCTGACCGAATTCGAGCAATCTACGACTCTGTAAGAGGGAGAAAACTCACAGGTGGTGATGAAGGAGTCCTGGTGACCGATATTGTGACGGTTGCTCAAGATGGCACTGGAAATTTCTCCACAATCACTGATGCTATTAATGTAGTTCCAAACAATACAAATCCCGACAATGGATACTTTTTGATTTATGTCACCGCGGGTGTCTATCAAGAATACATCTCCATTCCTAAGAATAAGAAAAATTTGATGGTGATCGGAGACGGCATTAATCAGACAATAATCACAGGCAACAGAAACGTTGTTGATGGATGGACTACTTCCAATTCTGCAACCTTCAGTAAGCTACCTACCTACCTATACATGCACAATTAGTCTTTGTTATGTTCTAGCTCTAAAAATATATTAATCAACTAGGTTATTCTAATATTGACTTCATTATCAATAAATTAAATATATTGCAGTCGTGATGGCACCAAATTTTGTTGCATCGGACATAACTATCAGCAATACGGCTGGAGCAGTCAAGCACCAGGCTGTGGCACTGCGCAGTGCGGCGGATTTGTCTACATTTTATAGCTGCAGCTTTGAAGGGTACCAAGACACATTATATACACATTCTCTAAGGCAGTTCTATAGGGAATGTGACATATACGGTACAGTTGATTTCATATTCGGAAACGCAGCCGTTGTTCTCCAAAACTGCAACATTTATCCCCGGCTGCCAATGAGTGGACAATTCAACGCCATTACAGCACAAGGTCGGACCGATCCTAACCAGAATACGGGCATATCCATCCATAATTGCCAAATTAGGGCATCGAGTGATCTTGCTTCGAGCAGTCAAACGGTGCAGACATATCTGGGGAGGCCATGGAAGGAGTACTCTAGAACTGTTTTTATGCAAACTTTCATGGATAGTTTGATAAACCCTGCTGGTTGGCGCGAATGGAGCGGCGATTTTGCATTATCTACATTGTATTATGCCGAGTACAATAATACCGGCCCAGGATCAGACACTGCCAATAGGGTGACTTGGCCTGGTTACCATGTCATCGATGCTACAGAAGCCGCTAATTTCACCGTTTCTAATTTCTTGTTTGGGGACAATTGGTTACCGCAAACTGGAGTGCCTTACAACGGTGGCTTCATTAGTTAATTCTGATAATTAAGCTACTCATTCTGTGAAGCTGCCTGTTCTCCTTTTTTTTTTTTTTTTTTTTAATTCGTTTTAATACCTTTTTCCGTCATTTGCTTTGCAAAGTGTAAACTCAATAAGCATGTGTAGTACACAAGCTATCCAAATGTACAATTGTATTGACAATTAATTTAGTATTTGAACTGATATTGTTTTTTATTTAAATTTTTCGCAGTAGACATATTCCAATAATAAAAAATTAAAGATGATTAAATAATGTTATTTCCAAAATTGATAACGAAATATCCACAACAGTGAATCGTCCCTATGACTCTTTATAATGCTACTTGTTTCCTAAATTTTATAAAACTCTTATCATTCTGGTAACAAAGCTTAACGTTTATGCCAACTATCCTATTCAATTAACGTGTTAAAAAATATGCTTAAACAGCCAATTTGAAGAAGAAATTTTTGGCCCTCGAGAAGTCAAAAATTCTATTAGGTTGCTCGACTTTTCTAAAACAAAATCCTTTCCAACATTTTTCTTTACAAATGTTATTTTCATTGTCGTAGATTGGAAAAATGATTAAAATAAAACACCTTCTCTTGCTTAATCGGTGAAGTTAGCCATTTTCTCTCTTGTGTTTTAAAATCTGCTGAAGCCTCTTAATTTTCTAATGTTAAATAATCTGAAACACTTAATTTTTAGAGGACAATTTAAGATCTTCTTTGTATTAGACAAATCCAGCTGTTGAAATGCAAAGGCTTTAACACTGATTAAATGTAAAAAATTAAAAAGTTGACAATTAACAAAATATAATTGACATAAAAAATATTCGGATGTAAAAATATTTAATTTCGCCAAATAAGGGGAGTGTTCTAGTTGTTTTCTGTCATTGCAATTTTTGCAAACAATTTAAAAACTAAAAAAGAAAAAAATATATCAACAAATGCATGTGGCACCTTTTAAGGAAAGGTCAATTCGAGTATATGAAATTTACGTTATGTCACACGCACTTCAAGTAAAGCGCAATTTCGCTGAAAATCAAAGACCAATTGTAACTTTTGCTAATATTTAGGTTGTGTGTGTGTGTGTGTGTGTGTTTTTTTTTTTTTTTTTTGGTTGGAAAAAAATTGAGTAGAATTAAATTTTGATTTTTGACTACAGTTAAATGTCTGAATTTAACTGACATGCTTGTTTTTTGTCTACTCTTTGACAATAGTAATTAATTTGTTTATTTTTCTCAACTTAAAAAGTTTAAAAATTATTATTTTTACATTTGTACCCTTACAAATTTAAAATATTAAATAAGTAATAAACATCGAACCGACATCAATACGATAGTATTTGATCATAACATAAATCAATTGTGTTCAAGTCAATACAACCTTCAATATTCTAAATTACAATGTTTGAATCAATTATATTGCTGTTTATGATGTATTATTTGAAAAATATTCATAAAAATTATAAAGATAAATAATGCTAATTTCAAAAATATAAATAAATAAATAATAATAATATACTACACAAATAAATAATAATAATATACTACTACATATCACAAGTCAAGGATATGAATATGATAATGCTAATTAGTAAATTTTATTTAGTTGATGATGAAAATAAATTAATTAGATAGAAATACTTGAAAAATATCTTTTGATGATACCATTTAGACATTTAAGATTAAGTAAAAAATTAAAAATTTTGGTTTAATTTCATTACGTTGAAAAATAAATAGACTTAATGACTTAATTGATTAAAATTAAATCAATTAGATTATTAAGTTTAAAAAACAAACGTCTCCTTGTATAGTGAGTTAAAGTGGATTAATTGTAATCATATTTTGGAGATGGTGAGGAAATTTATTCATGAGAGAAAACCAAAATAATTGATTTTAATGATTTCCTTAATAGTAATTTCAGAAAAAAGGATGTTTTTGGAATATAAAATTTTATTAAATAAAATGCAAGTTTTTTAATGGGTGGGGCTATTTGAACTCACCAATTTTCTTTCAGCACCTTCTTTTTAGTTAAGAATTTTATTATTAAAATAAGTTTTTGACAAAATTACTTAAGTAACCCTTTTTCTCTCTTTCTCTTCTTAACAAAAAATTTCATCAATTCATTCAGATATATTCTTATATCTCCAAATAAGTAGTATTAGTAATTAAGAGAAACAAATTCACTATTTAAAAATGCACATAAACAAATTTTTATCAACTATGAAAGCTATTGAATATCAAGAAATTAATTTTTACTAAACACAAAAGTTAATGAATATCATGATAAAAAAAACTTCTTAAATTCAGAAAATATGAAATATAAATCATGATATGCTAAGAAAGGCCCAAAAACAGAATTCAGAAAAGTGTAAAATTGTAAGACAAAAAGAAAGTGATTAGTAAAGGATAATTTTGAGATTTTAAAATTTAAATTTTAATAATAAATTTATTTTTTTAAAAATAAATGTAGAGAAGAATTTGATAGGTTCAAATAACCCCAACCTAAGTTGATGATCCCCTGGCTAAGTTGATGCAGATTAATTCTTTCGCTTTGATTCTGTCCCCTAGTTATCGGAGTGGAACCAATAACCCGCTTTAAAATATCAACTTAATTTGCTTGATTATTCAACCAAAGTGAGGCTTACGTGAGCGTCACCGCTATTGGGGGTGTTGACCATATAACGTGGTCTGTATTCCAGGCACATTTATTCAATTTATTTTTGGAGATAGATTGTTTTTTAATATTCCGGATACTGAAAAATACCTGAAGCTTAATTTAATGTCTGATTAT
Source organism: Aegle marmelos (assembly GCA_030449875.1). NCBI lineage: Eukaryota > Viridiplantae > Streptophyta > Magnoliopsida > Sapindales > Rutaceae > Aegle > Aegle marmelos. Next base: position 5,014,241 of record JASUUL010000115.1, read on the forward strand.
TATATTTGATCAAGATGTAATGAGATCTTGATTTCTTGTGTCGCATTCTCTAACGTTTTATAGAAGTGTGACAGCGTGATGATAAGTAAGAAGTTACAGGATTATATGAGATCTAGTGATATAGATGTGTGCAAGTGATAAAATAAAAGTGATCATAAAAGATATGTTTATACTTATACTGAAGAGTAACATTGCACAACACCAAGTACTAACAACCGCTAACAATTGTCGCCTCCGTTCCCCAACTTTCAATTCTCAAATGCTTCCGAAAGTTGCCAGTATATATCTCAACTAGACTGGACTATAAGTATTCTTCAAGAAAAAAGATTGGACTATATTAGGTTTAATCAAAGTGGCGTTAATTAGCCAACAATCGTATAACATTGTTTTAAGATTGTACGTGCCATATTTGAAAAGGCACCTAATCATGCCATGTATCTATTTTATCATATAACAAAAGTTATTATAAGAAAATAATACATAAATTATTTCGTGAGAAATAACACCCAAACTATTTTGAAATAAACAATACCTAAGCTATTTTAGAGTAAATAATACCTAAGAAAAAAATTCTCTTGGGGCTTATAAAAATGGCAATAGAGGAAAATTAGTTTCGCAATCTATTAGTTTAGGGAAATCACACCCAAAATTCAAACAAGGAAACACGCACGGGTGGAATAATTTTCTAAATCAAATTCACCTCCACATGTATAGAAATGATAGGTGTTATTAGATTAATGGTTCAAATCAAAACTCTAAATCTACACCACTTACTTTCTATAAGAGACTTATCGATAAGAGAAATGGGTATTTGGTCTCCAAAAAAGTATTGTTCACATCTAGCGAGAATAAATCATCTTCTCCATTTTTCTTCTTTCTTTAATCTTAATCAAACATTAATTTGGATGTCAAAGTACCTTTTCAAGGAGTCACTCCATTGAATTCGAGAGTATTGATCATGACAAGTTCTCCTTAAACTATAAATATGTGAAAAGGTAAAAATCTAATTCTTTCAAAAATAATTGCCTTTAAGTTATTTGGTTTTCTGACAATAAGTTCCTTCTATTGAATAAACAATTTAGTACATTCCATATGTTACTTTTATCACATTGACATTTATATATTTTTTTAAAAAAAAGTATTTGCGCATTAGAACCAGTTAAAATTTAGTTCGCTACAAACTATAAAATTTTAATTAATATCACACATATGTATGCTCTTGGAATTGAAATTGATTATTGGCTATTATTAATTTTGCAAGCATATGACTAGAAATTATATCTCATCTCCATATTTGAGTAAGTTCAAAAACTAGACATCTTGTATAATTTTAAGAGGTTTTACCTGCTAAAATCTTAGAATTTATTCTGCATGTAAATGAATTATTCTAATGTAATAATCGAAAGGGGTTGGATTAAATATTCGATATTTTATTTCAGTTCCATTTAGTTCAAACCTAATTATTTAAGCTGGCTAAAAATTAGTAACGTGTGTGTCACTACATATAATTTTGGTCAATATCTCTAAAGAAATTTAGACCATCTTTGATATTGAGATGTAATGGAAAAAAATTTATAACTATAAAATAAAAGATGATATAAAAGTATAATTTAGGGTATTATAACTTTTAACTAATAATTCTGAAAAGAAGAGGTAAAGATATTATAAATTCATCATAAAAGTGTGAGATCAACTCAATTTAACTTTTAAACGGTAATAGATAATGTTTATCATTACTTTAATACTATAATTTTTAAGTTTGAAGTCCCAAATCTCATTAACAAGCAGGACCTTAATTTGCCTGCCCATCCTAGCTCACACGTTGTCGTCGCGCAAGGAAGATATGTTCAGACATAATATACGAAGCAAAGATTGCCAAAGAATGAATATAGCAAGCACGTTCTATGAGTGGATAAATTTAACAAACATTTTTATTCCAAATTTGGTTGCATGCATTAGGATATTAAGTTGAGACCACGTGTTTGATAAAGTCTCATAAGCTGACTTCCATATTTGTAAATGCTGAAACAAATCTCCCTGTTCATTCTATAAATTCACCTAAATACCAGCACAAATCATTCCAGCGGAGCTCAATCTGTTTCATAGTCTAAAAAATTATGGCTTCCAAACTCTTCTTTTTTATCATAGCATTACCGATTCTCCTCGCCCATTCTTTCTTTGCCTATCTGTCTTGTGCACTAAAGTTAGATATTGCTCCAACAACTCGCTTCACGCCAGAAACCATTTGCAAGTACACTCCAAATCGTTCCTATTGCATATCTATGCTCGCTAATGCTAACCCAACCGCGGATGTATACACCTATGGTCGCTTCTCCATCCGCAAAGCCTTTTCGCAATCTCGTAAATTCTTGCACTTAGTTGACACTCATCTTAAACGGCAGTTCACTTTATCAACCCCCGCTATTCGGGCTCTGGAAGATTGCAATTTACTAGCTGATCTCAACATGGACTATCTTTCAAGCTGCTTTCAAACTCTCAATAATACTAGTGAAATTCTACCTGCCATGCAAGCTGATGAAGTGGAAACTCGGCTTAGTGCCTTGTTAACGAATCAGCAAACTTGTCTAGATGGGCTGCAAGCCACAGCTAATTCAGCCGAGAGCATAAAGAATGTTCTCTCTATCCATCTCTTTGAGGACACTAAACTTACCAGCGTCTTACTTTCTCTTTTAAAACAAGGTTGGGTTGGTGAGAAGAAGAAAGTAACCACCGCATGGCATCCCACAAGGATGCAGCGTCTGTTCGGCAAAGATGGACATGGACATTTACCACTGATAATGTCTGACGAAAATCGTGCAATTTTCGAGTCTTTAAGCAGAAGAAAACTCAAAAGCGACGATGGAGGACTCTTGGTGACTAAAATAGTGACGGTGGGTCAGGATGGGAAAGCAAAGTTCTCGACCATCAATGATGCTATTAAGGCAGCTCCAAACAATACAGATGTTACCGATGGATACTTCTTGATTTATATCAAGGAGGGCGTCTATCAAGAATACATCTCCGTTGCTAAGAACAAGAGAAATTTGATGATGATTGGAGACGGCATTGGTAAGACGATAATAACCGGCGACAGAAACTTTGTTGATGGATGGACTACTTTCAATTCTGCTACTTTTGGTAATTAAGCTATCTATCTATCTATATATAGATAATATATATGTGTGCGTTCTGGTACTGCCGCAAATGTTAATGATCAACTCATTATTATTATTTTTCGAATTAATGAATACATAAGTACACTATGATAATTGCAGCTGTTGTGGCACCAAATTTTGTTGCCGTGGACATAAGTTTCCGGAACACAGCTGGGCCAAGCAAGCACCAGGCTGTCGCTCTTCGCAGCGGGGCAGATTTGTCTACATTTTATAGCTGCAGCTTTGAAGGGTACCAAGATAGTTTATACCCACACTCTCAAAGGCAATTCTACAGAGAATGCGATATCTATGGTACAATCGATTTCATATTCGGAAACGCTGCCGTTGTTCTCCAAAACTGCAATATCTATCTGCGGCTACCTATGACTGGACAATATAATGTTATCACTGCACAAGGTCGAACAGACCCTAACCAAAACACCGGCATATCCATTCATAATTGCTCCATTAAAGCTGCTGATGAACTTGCTTTAAGGAATCAAACCGTGCAGACATATCTAGGAAGGCCGTGGAAAGAGTACTCGAGGACTGTTATTATGCAGTCTTTCATGGATAGTTTCATAAATCCTTCAGGCTGGCAGATTTGGGCTGGAGATTTCGCGCTAAGTACATTATATTATGCTGAGTACGATAACAGGGGACCTGGGTCTGACACTGCAAATCGAGTTACCTGGCCTGGTTACCATGTGATCAATGCAACTGATGCCGCTAATTTCACCGTCTCTAATTTTCTGCTGGGTGATAGATGGCTACCACAAACCGGGGTGCCTTACACAGGTGTCCTAACAAGCTAATTGTGACATGATGCCTTTTTTTTTTTTTCCTCTCTTTTTTTCAATTGTTTATTGTTTGATGATCCATGCTGTACCCAATCTACCCAAATGTTCAGCTTGATATTCATTTCAACTGGATTTATTTATTTGTTCATTCCAGCAAATGATTGTTATTTTTCTAAATTTTGTTATTACCCTAGTTGATGGCGTCCAGAATATTTTCTTTTTCACCTAGTGATAATTTGTACAAACTAGTTAATAAAACAGGGCAGTATCAGCGCGCACCGGTTCCGTAGTCCTGAACAAACATGGCACTATTTAGTGAGAAAACTCAATATAAGAAATTAACTTTTCTTGCTTTAATTTATTTGCTTTCTTTCACAAATATTTTGTTAGGAATATGTCTTATTTTTCAATAAACAGGGCAATATCAGCACATACCGATCATGCAGTCCTGAACAAAACATAGCACATATTTAGAGAGAAAACTCAAAATAAGAAATTAATTTTTCTTTCTTTAATTGCTTTGCTTTCTTTCACAAGTATTTTATTGCGAAATATGTCTTATTTTTCAATAAGAATTTCTTAAAATATTTTCTTATTTAATAGAAATTCTATTTAAGAAATAAGTAATTTTTCATTTGGGATTTGACTTATTTAACGAGTATAACTCCTATAAGAAAATGAATATTTTTTCTATAAGAAATAATCACTATATGTAGTGTGGTTAGGTTCATTTATTAGTATAATATAATAATCAATTCTCTGCAAGTAAACAATTTCTAAATGTAAGAAAAATGATAAATCTTTTGAGAGATTGGGTATTGTTGAGATTTTGGGTATGATGAAAAATACTTAAGTAATTATAAAAAATTTCACCTATTGGATTTCTTTTTCTCATTGTCCTTGGCGGTAGTGGTTTTTTTTTTTCAGGATAGAAATTTTTTTATGTAAATCTTGTATTATGTGATTGGTTTTATTCTCTATCTGTTTTTATTTATTATTTATTTGATATTTTTGCTTGCAAAATCTTGAGTGAGATTATAATTTTCTGAGGTATTTGTACACAAGCTATCCCAACTATACAGCTTGGTACCGATAAGAAGTACAAATTGGTTTAATTGTTAAAAAAAATGGTTTTAGTTTTATTTTTTATAGCTATGAATTTTTTGGTCGTGATATTTTCACCCAATTTTAATGTAATGACACCCAGTTTTATATATACCTTATTATAAATTTATAAAAATACGTTATTTCGTTAAAAAAAAATCCTACTGAATGTACAAATAAAAATCTGTACTGAGAAGAAGTTCGAATTGATTAATTCTTCAAGAAAAAAATGGTTTTTATAATTATTATTTTTTACAGCTATAAAATTTTGTTTGTGATACTGACAATCCATTTTAATGTCACGACAACCCTGTTTTAAATATACCTTATTAAAAGTTTATAAAAATGTGTTATTTTGTAGACTAACCGCACTAAATGTCCAAATTATCCATGTAGAATTTGATATCCCTAGGCTCGGCGACAGCATCTTCCTCCTCAGCCGTTTTGCCACTACAAAAAGAAAAAATACTGCTCGTATGGTAAAACTAATAACGTTTGACTAAAATACAAACTCTAAATTTACAAATAAAATATTGATACAGTTACAAATTTTATATAAATTTATTTTGTATAAATTGATGTAATATTCACTCATTATTTGAATAAAAATATAAAATAATTAAAATAAATCATGTAAGTCGAGAGATATCTAATTTAACCAATGAAATTATGTCATATTAGTTTATACAAAAAAATTTATATAAGAGTTTGTATTTATATTATTACTCTTACAAATAATATCCATTTTTGTGTTCCACAGTTAAACAAACTTTCACAAATTTCTTCCTCCAAAAATTGATAAAGATTTACATCCCAATATTAAAACAAATTGATTTCTTCTTAATTCCTTTATTTTTTTAATGGGAATTTTCCTTTTCTTTGCTTTCCAATTCTATCCTCTCCGGTTTTCTTCAAAACTTTCCCCCTTCAGCCCTTCTCATGTTTCCTATAAATCTTGCTTTCTGTATCACATTCTCGCCATAATCTTTGTATTTGTAATGCGCCTTCGTTTTTCTTTGAAAAAGGTGGAAAGCAAGAAGAGAAACCATGCAATTAATAGGGGTTTTCTATGATTCTATTTATATAATATTTTTTATTTTCGTTAACCACTAAATACTTTGCTTCTATCATAGAATTTGAGTTCTTGCTTGGGTAAGTCTTATCGATGGGTGAGCATTACTTTCCTCGCACTTCATTGAATTTTCTTTCCTTATGTTCTATGAGGAGTTTTACTCTTTTGCATCATTTTTTAATAATGTTACAGATAGTTACGCATGAGTTACGATGTGCTTATTAAATATTTAAAATCTGAAATTTTATTAATTTTAGATTTTTTTGAAAAAAATTTAATTGTTGTCTTTTCATAACTTATATCTAATTTTTAGACATTTATATATAAATTAAAAAAATAAATTTATTTTTGTAACCTATTTGAATGAGAAAATATCTAAATAAGAAGTAAATATTATATTAAAAAATATAAAAAAGCAATACTGTGATATGCATAAATATTATAAATTACACATAAAACTAGTAAATGTAAAGTAAAGTCAGTAAATTTATATAAGATTACTAAAAAAAATTAACATTGTTTCTTATAGAGTTTTAGTGAAAAAATATTATATTCATTCACAAAAAAAATTTTTCTTTAATTATTAAAACTACTCATTAATTAAAAAAAATTATACTAAAAAAGTGAAATAAGTTTTATTGAATTGGTTATCATAAATTGTATATTTATTTTAGGACATTTATATACTTTTTTTCTCATTATATATACTTGATATCTATTTATTGCAAATATTAATTAAGTGTAATTAATTTATCTTGATGCGGATCAAGTAAAAATAAAATAAAAAATACTCTTATATTATTAGACACATATGTGAAATGTCAATAAAATTATATATAATTTTGAAGTTTACGTATATTTTATGTAGTTTCTAATATTTAACTTATATTTGGGGATTATTTATTATTTAAGGTTATTGTTGAGGAATTGTAAAAAGATACAAAATAAGCTCATCTTACAACAACTATAAAAGATATTAAAATCATATTTTTTCTAAAATTTAATTTTGAGCATAAATTTCATCCTTAACAAAATATCACATGTATTACATAAATATAAAACTAACATTATTTTATTTAAATAATAAATAATAAATTGTATAAGGTAATAAACATTATAACGAATTTTTATTTTACAATTGTGATTTTTTTAAATAATAACTCTTATATTAATTTTCTTATTTTACCTTTTATCCATAAATTTAAAGCATAATCTACAAACTTTATATTTTATTTTACATTTAACGTTAATTTACTTGTTTTATGTTATACTTATAAGTTTTATTTAATTTATCAGTAATATATTAATTTACTAGGTTTATAGTAATTTACTTATTTTACCTTCCTTTTTACAAGTTTTATGTTCCATTCCCAAAATTTATGTTTTATTTTATAATTAGTTTAGATTTACTAGTTTTACATTATATTTGTAAGTTTTTATTTTGGTTTACAGTAATATATTAATTTACTAATTTATATTAATTTACTTGTTTTACTTTACATTTACAAGTCTCATATTTCATTTCTAAAATTTATGTTTTAGTTTGCGCTTAATGTTAATTTACTAGTTTTATGTTATATTTATAAATTTTTATTTTATTTACTAGTAATATGTTAATTTATTAGTTTTACTTTCTATTTATAATTTTTTATTTCATTATCAAAATTTTATAGTTAATGTTAATCTACTAGTTACAAGTTATACTTGTAAGTTTTTGTTTTATTTACTAATACACATCAATTTATCATTTTTATATTAATTTACTTATTTTATTTTTCATTTATAAATTTTATGTTTGATTTTTAAAATTTATGCTTTATTTTGCACTTAATGTTCATTTGCGAATTTTATGTTATATTTACAAATTCTTGTTTTATTTACTAATAATACAATAATTTATTAGTTTTGTATTAGTTTACTCAAATTTTTAGTTTTGTATTAGTTTACTCATTTTACTTTTTTATTTACAAGTCTTATGTTTAATTTTTAAAATTTATATTTTATTTTATAGTTAATATTGATTTATAAGTTTTATGTTAAAATTATAAGTTTTATATTTTATTTACATAATTTATTTTTAATTATAATATTGATGACGTAACTTTAATCACAGCATCATAAAATAATCAGTCTATAAAATATACTTATTTCTAAAATTATAAAACCTAATCCTTTTTTTTGTTTTGATATACAGTGATAAAAATGTCAAAAAATAATGTTTAAGATATTTTCTATTTTTTTAAAAAATCATCAAGATGCCACTTGTATTCAAATATTTAAAAAAACATTCAAATATTCATATTTAGATCCTTTTCAGACTTCATAAAAATTTAGATTTATTTAGATTCCAAACAAAAAAACAAACGGTAGCTTACTTGTTAAGAAGTTACATAATCAATAAATGGGATTAATAAATTAATAATTTATGTTTTATATTAATAAAAAAATTTAATAACTTAAAATAAATAATAATATTAAGGATCCTAATATTTGAGTCTTACTGTTACGTGTCACTCATCTATTAAATGATGGATTTCATAACTTATAAATTAATTAACCACCATCTAATGAATAAATACTAAATGAATTAGGATTCAAATTTAGACTTAGGTGTTGTTTGTTTTTTAGTCTAAATTCTGAATTAAACTTTCTTTTAATCATTTATTTATTTTAGGTTATTTTTTTAATTATCACTTATTGTCAGATAATTTTATCTGAATAAAAAAAGTAGAAAAAGTCTATTTTATCTAAAGTCTGAAGTCTAAATGAAAAATTTTAATTTCAAATCTCAAAAATACTCTTAACAATTCATGTATTTCTAATATTGTGTATAAACTTCATATTTTTATATTATTTTTGAAGTTATTTTTTTAATTGCTTTGAATTTTTATTCACACGATAATATTAACTAAACTAAAATATTGAACATATCAAATTATATTTATTGTAATGAATCAAAAATAAAACAATCCTGCTGACTTTATAATAAAACTTGATGTTATAGTTATATCTTTTATTACAAAATTAAATTAAGATTGACAATAATAATTTTTTTCACTAAACTAATCAACCAATGAAAATTATAAACTGTGAAGAACAAATATATGAGCCACTTAAAATGATATTTATTTCAAACTACTATCTTTTAAATTTTTTTCTTTGGATGTTGAAAAAAAAAATATCATTTAGACATTTTCACTCATACCAATTCAGATTTCAATTAAATACAAGCTTATTTATATTTCAAATTAAAAAAAAATGCAACCTTAGATACTGGGATGCCTACAATTGGTCTAAAATAAAACGTTGGGATTCACAATTTTGACAACAATGATGGAACCGCTGTCAATGAATTCAAAGACAAATTTGGTACCAGCATATTCAAATTTTAGTGATCTGCATAACCACGCTAATTTCGTCAACATTGATGTGTTTGGTGGTGCAAAAATCACCAAAAGAAGTAGCGACATTGGAATACTACCATATAATGACGGCTCATTTAGCTGAATTGTCATCTAATTTCTCGTCTTCCGTAATCTTCAGTAGCATCACCTTTTGGGTGGAGCTTTTGCAGCAATATGGACTATTTTTCTGATAATGTTACAATTGTTGGATGGATGGTACGTGATTTGTCACCTTAGGAATGTTAAGAGATCACGGAAATTATTTTAATTTTAGATTTAATTTATTAAATATGAACTTAAATTAAATTTGTTCTCAAGGTACTTTTGGAAATATATATTTAAAAAAAATAATATTAAAAAAAACTACTTGAGATTACTTTTTAAAATCAATAAAAATTTTAATTTTTACAGAATAAGATTTGTCAATAATAATTTACAAACTGAATTCACCAAATACTTTTCAGTGCTGATGTTTGTGCGGGTCAAACCCCGAGACGGATGGAACGACGCCGTTTTGCCTATGTATTATTTTTTTTTGTTTTGATTCTTGTTGAAACGACGTCGTTTTAAGTCGTAGAAAGCATAACCTCGTTGCAGCCGCTTCTTCTTCTGTTCGTTCTCTTCAGTACAGAAACGTGCTTCTTCCGCAGCTGCAGCTGATATCTTTGGTGGGGTCCTGAGCGTCCAATAAGAGGAGTTGACTGATGATGGCGTCAGCAACAAAATCGTCAATGTTATTGCCCAAGAAAACAATTTTTTCCTTGAGGAGGAGGCCCATGGCGTCAGCTTCGGGGCTGCGCATGGCGGTGGCCGGAGTCTGAGGGGCCGAAGACAAATGAACATCATGTTGCCGTTGCTGTTGCTGTAGAGCTGGGGTTTTGGTTGAGATTCTTTGAGTTTTAATAGAAGAAATGGGTTTAAAACAGAGAAGCAAAGATTTAGGGAGTGAGAAATTGCGGGGTTTGTAAACAGAGAAAGGGACGCGAGAGGTTGAAGTGGAAGAGGAAGAAGCAGCTGGTTCTTACCACAATAATTCATGTCAAAACCTTTTGAGTTTCCTGTGGTGTGCTATTGTTCTAACCTGCAGGCGAGAATTAGAACTCAGACGAATTCGAAACCATAAAGAGGAGAGATGTTGATTCTCATTTGGAGTCATCAAAATATCACAACACTAAGAAATCTATCATATACGAAGAAGAATTCAAACAGATTTTTGAGGTACGGAACTACAAATATTTTTTAAGGTCTGGGAAACGAGGAGAACGAAGGAAATGAGTTGGGCTCCATCTATGCGTTTTGTGTTTTATCCCATCAAAACCACGTTGCTTCACGGCGAATAAAAAATAAAATAAAAAATAAAAAATATTAATAGACGAAACGGCGTCGTTCCATCTGTTTCGGGATTTGACTCATAACAAACATCATTTTCCATACTTTTTTTAATGTTAGATTTGTTGAATAAGTGATTACTTGACGATCTAAAACAATCCTAAACATGCACTTAACCTAACAAGCTACTTCTTTCATTGAACTTGTTTTTTAAAGCAATACAAACTCGCATGCGACACCATTTTAGTCTTTGAGAATAAAATAGTAACAATGGAAAAATAAATAAACGGCGTATGGTTATAAGACACGGGGGCCCGAGGAGAGGGAGGGGCAATATCCGCACTTTTTTTTTCGTTTGGGTTTAGCAATAAAATTATTAAAATTACAAAACTGTAGGTTATTGTCATACCCTTGGGGTAAATGTGATTGAAATACTTGGGAAAAGATGGTCGTTTTAATGTTTAGTCGTTGAGGGGAGGATTAGGGCTTATAGTGGCTGCAAAAACTTGACTTAATTAATTAATTAATTAATTAAATTATTTATCTTTTTTGGTAATCTTGTTTAAGTGTATATTTGTAATACAATTTTTCATTAAAAAATAAATTTAAAGAGTAATTTTATGTGTTTAAACAATCTCACTCTTTATTTATATGAAATTTTTATAGAATGTGGATCTAATGAGTATTTGGTTATATTAAATAGTCTCACTCTAACTAGATTTATTAACGAATCATTTGAAATTATTTTTGAAAAGTTCAAAAGTAATTTGAAAAGTTAAAAACTAATTTCAATGTATAGTAGATTTTTCTAAAAATGATTTTTGGCAAAATCACTCAATCTTATAGTAAATTTTCAAAAGTAAAAAAAAAAAAAGATAACTTTTGAGAATATGATTTTAAAAAATATTTTGATACTCAATCCAATTTCCTAAATATCCTCATATATATTTTAAAAATCTAAAATTATCCTTGTTAATTAGAAAATAAAATCATCAACTTTAAAGAGATTATTATTATTACTATTATATTGAGATAACAAAATAAAAATATAAAATATTGACTTTAGCAATCAAAACCATTTTATATACATATTTATAAAGCGTATATAATTTTCAACATTCTGTCCAATTTAATTATTTATATTTTAATAGCAATATAATAGTAAGATTTACTAAACACATACACCTGTTTTTAAAACTCAGCATACCTTTAAAAATAAATTTGATTAAATGTTTAATTAGTCTCTCTATAGCTGATTAAAACCTACAACACAACTAACAGTAATTATTTTAAAATTGCAACGTTACTAAACTGGTCTAGGATATAGTTGTTTTATTCTTTAATTAAATGTCCGTATTACCCTTCCCAGTGGTGATTTTAACTATTACACTCCTGTAATTTATAGAGCGTTTGCAACTAATTAGCTTCACCAACAGAGTCGTAGTAGCAGTAGTTGGCCAAGGTAGTAGTCGTTAGTGAATTTTGCATAAATTCTCTCTTAATTCATAGTATACTCTGTTTGTTCAAAAATAATTGTGAACTTTTCACAACGAGGGTGGTGCTGGTCAGCTGGCGCCATCAGCATCTCAAACTCTAAGCATGCATCAGCATCAAGCATTTGCAAAGTAGCCTGGATGGCTGGATGACACTTGAGGGGAATGGGTGGTAATTAACGCAGATGGTTGAAAACATAAATAAAACCCAATTCTCTCTTTCCCTTACGTTCTTGATGTAAAAGGATTAATTAAAGCAAGAAAATTTAAACCAAAATCGAAATAATTAATGAATATTTCAAGCACCCATTCATGTTCCACATTTGCTCATTTTTGTCTATGTTCTCAAACTCTGTAAAACTTCGCCTTTGAAATGGAAAGTACTCCCGACTGCGGTTCGGTCATTTGCCGGCGATCAATTATGGCTCTGCTGACCAATTTTTGCTTGACATTCTTAATTGAAATCAGAGTAAATTCTATATTATCCAATCACCGAGCATTACCCTGACTTTTACTATCATTGCTATTAATGTAATCTATCATAAGTGAGAGGTGCGTTGGTGCGTGCCACATCTATTAGGTGTGCTGAGTGTTGACCGGTATAAAGGATTTATTCCAGGCACATATGAAAGCTCACTCCCCAACGGAACTTTGACCAACAAGCACACAAGAACAAACATAGCATACAATTATGGATTCGGTACAGTTTGACCTTCCAAAAATGTCTATTCGCTTGCATCCGGCAAGAGTGCTGTTTCTGAATTATTCATAGACTTTAAAATCACAGATCTTAACTTTTGTAATCTCATGACGTACTTTAACGTAACTCTTGAGTCTTCACAAATATATAAATGATCATCATTTTTTTTTAACCATATCAATAATGTTATTTTTTTCTGTGCTGTTCTTTAAGGTTCAAAGATATGCATGTTGGTTACGTGAGAATGAATCAAAAACAGAGATTGAATAAAAATTTTCATAAACCAAACTCAAGTTGGAGAATAATTGAACGCTTGCATGGCTATGACTTGTGACACAGTCGAAAATCTAATTGGGGAAGGCAAACGAAAGATCACCAAATATAGAATGTTTACACCACGTTCTATCTGTAGATAGATAAATTGATTAATGCTTTTATTCCATATTTGGTTGCATGCATGATGCATAAGAATATCAATCTCAAAACAAACGCGTTCTTTGATAAAGCCTTACAATTAGTTGACTTCCATATTTCTACTTCTGACACAAATTGAAGAATCGCATCATGATATGAAGCGAAGCTACCATTCCCCTCCTTAAATACGCCCAAATACTGGCACACAAATCATTCAAACTCTTTTATCTTCTCTTTCAACCCCTAACCTAAAACAAATGGGTTCAAATCTTCTCCTTTTAATAACATTGCCTATTCTCATTTCCATTCCTTTCTTTGCCAATCCAACTTGTGCGGCAAATTTTGCTCGAAAAAGTCGTGTCACACCAGAGACCATTTGCAAGCACACCCCAAAGCATTCCTATTGCAAATCTATGCTTGCTAATGCTAGCCAAACTACAGATATCTACGCCTATGGCCGATTCTCCTTCCGCAAGGCTTTTTCGCAATCTCATAAATTCTTGAGCTTGATTGACAATTATCTTAAACGGCGGTCCACTTTATCGACCAATGCCATACGGGCTCTAGAAGATTGCTATTTACTAGCTGATCTTAACATGGACTATTTGTCAAGGTCCTTTCAAACAGTGAACAACACTAGTCAAATTCTGCCTGCCAAGCAAGCGGATGACGTGCAAACTCGGCTTAGTGCCATCTTAACAAACCAACAAACCTGTTTAGATGGCCTTCAAGCCGCATTTTCGGCCTCGAACACAGCGGACGGCCTCTCCGTTCCTCTCTTAGACGACACAAAACTCAGCAGCGTCTTGCTTGCTCTTTTTAAGAAGGGTTGGGTTGGTCAAAAGAAGAAAGGAACCAAACGGCAGCTGCCTACAGGAACGCAACGTCTGTTTGGCAAAGACGGACGTTTGCCATTGATAATGTCTGATGAAAATCGGGCAATTTACGAGTCCGTATGCAAAAGAAAACTCGACAGTGGTGATGGACGACGTGGAGTGTTGGTGAGCAAAATAGTGACGGTGAGTCAGGACGGGAGGGGAACGTTCTCCACCATCAATGATGCTATTAATGCAGCTCCAAACGATACTGATATTAGCAATGGATACTTCTTAATTTATATCAAGGAGGGCATCTATCAAGAATACATATCCATTGCTAAGAACAAGATCAATCTAATGCTGATAGGAGACGGCATCAATCAGACAATAATCACTGGAAACAGAAGCGCTGCAGATGGATGGACTACGTTCAATTCTGCTACCTTCGGTAATTAATTAATTACTTGTGTGTGTGTGTGTGTGTGTTTTCTACTACTGTCCCCAGTGTAAACGTATATTGGATATGTATTCTAACGAGTTCATTCACTATATGTAAAATGCATAAATATTGCATGTGCAGCTGTGGTGGCACCAAATTTTGTCGCGGTGGACATAACTTTTCGAAATACAGCTGGTCCAAGCAAGTTCCAGGCTGTGGCACTACGCAGTGGAGCGGATTTGTCTACATTCTATAGCTGCAGCTTCGAAGGGTACCAAGATACTCTATATACACATTCTTTAAGGCAATTCTACAGAGAATGTGATATCTATGGTACTATTGATTTCATACTCGGAAACGCCGCCGTTGTTCTCCAAAATTGTAACATCTATGCACGGCTACCAATTATTGGACAATATAATGTCATCACTGCACAAGGTCGGACCGACCCTAACCAAAACACCGGCATGTCCATTCATAATTGCACTTTTAGAGCTGCTGATGAACTGGCATCGAGCAATCGAACGTTACCAACATATCTTGGGCGGCCATGGAAAGAGTACTCGAGGACTGTTGTTATGCAATCTTTCCTGGATAGTTTGATAAATCCTGCGGGCTGGCAGATTTGGAGTGGAGATTTCGCGCTGAGTACATTATATTATGCTGAGTACGATAACAGGGGACCTGGATCTAACACTGCCAATCGTGTTACGTGGCCTGGTTATCATGTGATTAATAATGCGACTGATGCCGCTAATTTCACCGTTTCTAATTTCCTACTGGGAGATCAATGGCTGCCGCGAACAGGAGTGCCTTACACTGGTGGCTTACTGAGCTGATGATTACTTGGTGCTGGTGTGTTTGTTTCTTTAATTTTTTCTTTTTTTGGTTTGTTTTCCTCACTTTGTTAAACTGTTTGTGTTTGATCATGCGTGTTACACCCAAGCTACCCAAATGCACAACTTGGGGGCAGTTCAATTGGATTTATTTATTAAATTTGTTAATTTGAGCAAACGACACCCACGTCTTAATTTTTTTTAATTTGACGTCCATAATTTTTATTCTTTTTCACCAAATGATGTTGTTTTACAATCAAATAGTTAATCTGGGAAATTTCAACGCACAAAACATGCCACAAACATAATTAGATAGAAAACAAAAATAAAAAATAAAATAAAATTTAGGAATTATATATGAAGGTACAGTTTGAACAAACAAAAACTTCAAAAATTATCAAGCACGTGTTCATGTACTAAGACTTTATTCCCCTGCTAATTCTATAGGATGAGGATAAAAATCTAGAAAATGTCATAATAAACTTTATTTAAAACAATTATCAAATATGTCTTATTGTAATGTGCACACCACTGTTCAGAGAATAGATATAATTAAATGAATTTAGCTATTTATAATTAAGAAAACAACATGCTTTAGCGAATAACTAATCATTTTTTTAAAGAAAATCCAAAAAGTACAATCTTTTAATCATGGGATTATGTTGAGAATTTGTAGATAGAAAAGGGAGCATAAATTATTGACAAAAAAATAAAAATAAAAAAGGTTAGATTACTGACCTAAATTAATTAATTATAGTCTCACTATAGAATATTATATGGTAAATTAATGAATGTTAAACAGAAGAATTTTCAAAGTTTGTGTTGTTTTTTCTAAATCACTATCCCCCTCACACAGGATTTTTTAGGGAAAAAAAAATTGTCCACAAGTTCCGATCTAAAATTTGGATTAGGAAATTTGGAATATAGGGTTATTTTAGATCTTTTTTTAAGAAGTTTAAAAGTAAATCTAAAAAGTTAAAAGTTAATTTTAGTGTTCAATAAATTTTTTAAGAGATTACTTTTAGGGAAATTATCCCATCTTTTAGATTTTGAAAAATAGAGGAGAAATAGTTTTCTAAAATTTGATTTTGAAAATTAATTTTATATTTAGTACAATTTTATATATATTCTCATATATATTATACAAATCTAAAATTTTCCTTGTTAATTAAAAAATAAAATCATTAATTTTAAAGAGATTGTTATCTATATCAATTGTAATGAGATAACAACATAAATATATAAAATTAAGACTGTGAAATATTTATTTTATTTATCAAATATGCATAACAAAAAATATTTAATGTACACATTTATAAATATTAAAATAAATTTTATTTAATATTATATCTAATTCAAACATTTATATTCTTACAATAATTTAACAAAAATATCAATGAAACACATATACAGCTTTAAAACTCATAATACCTTTAAAAGTAAATTTTATGAAATGATTAATTGATTCTCTTTTTATCTAATTATTTTTAAAGTACAACTAACAATAATTATTTTTAAAAACTACTGTATTACCAAACTATTCATAGTCAGCCAACCACATGTTTGTTTTCTTTTTTTTTTTTCTCTCTGTCTCTCTCTCTTTTGAAGTTTTGTCTTGCTACATTAAATATATACTCTTTATCAAATTTATAATAATTAAGAAATAATGGTGATAAGCTTAGTGAACATTATGATAATTGAATTTGTAAGATTACAGAGATTGAGGCCTAGAATTAGACTTGGCAAAAGCCGGGTCCGGGCCGGATTTGGTATTGTCCGGGACCGACCCGAATGAGGAAGGAATGAAGCCCGGACCCGGATTTAAACCCAGATTTTTTAGTGCGGGCCGGATCGAACCCGGCACCACTCCGGGCCCGGGTTTTTAAGCCCAGTTAATTCAAAAATATTAGTTCTTAATATTTATGAATTTTTTGATAACTAATATAATAAAATTATTAATTCATAATGTTTATTCTTAAAAACATATAAATCAAATATTAAATATTTTTTACATATCTAAATCTCTAAAGAAATAAAAATAAAATTTATTAATTTATTATTTTCCTCATATAATTTCTAACCTATATTTTTTTTAAAGAAACACAAAATTTTTAACCTATATTCATTCTATTTATATCAAAAAAATTCAACAACATAATAATCAATAAATAAATCTAAATAACATCTAATATATTATAAGTTTATCAATTACTAATATAACATATAAAAATTCTAAAATATTCAATAATTTAAAAATTAATTCATAACAAAAGTTTTCAAATACTCATGATAAATAAATAACAAATTCATATCTAATAAAAAAAAATTATGCCATGTTGAAAACCACCACCACCAGTAACTATATGGCCCCATAGCACATCATCATTTTTGCATAAATTTTTTGGATGTGTTCAAGATTGCCAGAAATCTTGTGTGATACCTCTCCAACCTTGTGCCAATAATTATTAGAGAAAAAAGTCAGACTTGGTAAAATAATTAAGCCAAGAAAAAGATATATCAACCATATTCACATTTCTAGAGCACATATATAATCATTAAACAATACAACAGCCACAACTATATTCTTGATGGAACTCCAAGCATTGTTGATGATAGCCAAACAACTATATTTGACAAGAAATTGAATTATATACCCAAAAACTTATCATCCAATAAATTGAAAATATCTCTTCATAAAAAAAGTTTATGTCATGTTGCTCGACGCTTGTGGTCCATCATCATCATCATCATAAATTATCTCCTCTACGATAAAAAGCTCATCTTCCGGAACTCCACCTAACAACAAAATTAGTATAATAAGATTCAAAGTATTTTAAACAAATAAATACTATTAAAATATAATTTAAATAACTTTATACCTCCAGAAATAGAAGTCCAAATCCAATTCTGAGCACACATTAATGCTTCCAAAGTGTTAGGAAGAAGTTTACTGCGATGTGGACTTAAAAACCTGCCTCCAGCGCTAAAAGCTGACTCAGAGGCAACAGTGGATACCAGAATGGCTAAAATATCCTTAGCTAACTCAGCTAAAATAGGATATTAGCCTATGTGCATGTTCCAAAAGGCTAAAATATCAAAGTTCGGAGTGGCATCCAATAATTCCTCATCTAAATACCTATCCAACTCTGACTTAGTTACCTTAGCACGCTTATTTTGACTTCGAAATGTTTCAAACTCATCTACATCCCAATACTTATTTGAATTCGAATAAGATTCAAAACGAGAACTTTCCGATCCAACATTTTGGCCACCACTCACAACCACTGCCTTTGATTCATATTCTTTCACTAAATCATGACAAAGAATATGTGCACGCTCAACATTCTCATTTGCTGTAGTACCATATATCTTTGGGAAATAAAAATCAATTAACATCATCTTATATCTTGGGTCCAGTACAACAGCCACAACTAACATCGGATGAATATCATTCCAATATTTATCAAATTTTTCAGTCATTTTATGAGCCATAATCCTAATAGCAGGGTTATCAGCTGAGCGCCACATATTAATTGACAATTTCATTTTGCATATCAACGAAAAGAACAGATTAGCAGTTGGGTATTTTGTACCCGAAAACATCTCTATTAACATGTAAAATGATTTCAAATGCTCAACCATCATAATTGCCAAATCTCACTCCTCTTCACTTGGTAAGTTCTTATACTGAGGCTCACGTTGTTGCAATTGAGAAAAAACACTTTTATACATCAATGCTACTTCAAGCATGGCATAAGTAGAATTCCAACGAGTAGGACAATCCAATTTCAAATTTTTTTTTACAATTAATTTATAATTGTCTAGTAGCTAGCTCAAAAGTTTCATGTCTTTTTGGTGTTTGTGTCCAATAACTCACACTATCTCTAATCTTTCCAACCCCATTTTCTATAACTCTCAACCTATCCCGCACAACCAAGTTCAAGATATGAGCAGTACATCTCATGTGAAAAAATTTACCCCTAGAAATTAAGGTATTGGTATCAAACCTTAACAGCAACTTCTCCACCATCGCATCATTAGTGTTGCAATTATCCAATGTTATTGAGGATAACTTTCTATCCACGTTCCAATCCAATAGACATTGTACTAATTCATTTGCAAGGGCATTAGCAGTATGAGGGCTTGGAACATAGATAAACCTGTAAAATATTTAAATGTTAGTATTAAATACATAAACTTAAAATAATATAAGTAATCCAAATCTTAAAAGTGAAATTAAGCCACTAAAAATTTATAGACAAATTACCTTAAAATTCGACTATGCAATTTCCAAGAGTTGTCAATGAAATGGGCTGTCACAACTATATATCCCTTTTTTTTTATTACTAGCTGTCCATAAATCCGCCGTAATGGCCACTCTACCATGATTTTTCTCCAATAAATATAAAGTCTTAACCTTCTCGATTTGATATAACTTCAACACCTCACTCTTCAAAGTATTTCTACTCATAGGCTTAATCACTGGATTAGCATGTGCCATCATTTCTCGAAAGCCTATATATTCTACAAATCTAAGTGGAAGCTCATGCATTATAACCATTCTTGCTATCAAACTTCGTAAAATATTTTGATCAAAACTACCATAACTAATGCCACAAGTTCCATCCTCTCTTTTAATCACCTTAAGACTTCTTTGAAGTGCTTCATCTATATTCGGTTGATGTTTTTTAAAACAAGATGCCACATGCCTATTCAAAGTTGTAATCCCCGATTGGTATTTTGCTTTAAAATCGCACTACAATGCATGCACTTTGCCTTTTGTTCTCCATTAACTATTATTTTTGTAAAGTGCTCCTAAGCATCAGAAGTTTTTTTCTTTTTTCTGATTTCTTGCATTCTCTTATTATCATTCCCTGTTGACACCGAAATTTCCTCAACCTCATCATCATTATCAATTTTATCTTCGACATTACAAGATAAAATCGGAGCACTCGATGAATTAATTTCTATGTTAACTGACATTGCACTGGTCAAGTAGCTCAACTGTTACAATACCAAAGAAAATAAAGAGTTTGTAAAAAATTTTGCGCCAAAAACTTGTGCAAACAAACTCCATATTTGATATTAAAAAATTAAATATTAAAAAATCAACTCCCATAATTTATCATAAGAAATAAGCTCTATTAGCCTATTTATTGTTGTATTACAAGATTTTATTATTATAAAAAACTAACTTAGTAACATATCATCCAAAAAAGGAACAAAGTAAATATAATTAAAAAATATAACACAAAATAATAATAATAATAATAATAATAACAACAACAATAATAACGACACCACAAAATAATAATAATAATAATAATAATAATAATAATAATAATAATAATAATAGAGATGTTAAAAAATAATCATATAGATATTCTCTCCAGTACACATAATTAATTAAATAAAAAATTACAATTACAGATTTTATGATAGAAAATATTTAAAATAACGAGATCAATAATATTTTATAACTTTTGACGCAACATACAAACCTTACTATTAAACTGAATTACAAATCCAAATTAGGCAATTAGCACAATATCATATTCTTGCAAATGCACAATCGTTCACTTCACCAGCACAATATGTATATTATAAACTAAAAAATAAAGTAAAAGGAAAAACAATCGTTCACTTCACCAGCACAACATGTATACTATAAACTAAAAAATAAAGTAAAAGGAAAAGTAGCCAAGCACAAGAAGCAACAAAAGTGGTCAACAAAGCAATATAATCCAGAAAGAAACAAAATTAATCAACTCACTTCCAACACAAAAGCAAACTGCAGAGACACAACTGAGGGCAGACTGCAGATGGCGAAATCAAGTGAAGGCAGCCGAGCATCAAGCAACTGAGCAAGCAGCCAAGCAGCAGAGCGGGAGACAAATCAACAGAGATGAGCAGACACGGTGGCGGAGTGATGGTAGCCGAGCAGAAACGGAGACGAGTTGATGGCAATTGATGGAGCAACCAAGCAGACGCGGGAGACAAATCAAAGATCGCCGGATAAGTGGAGATTGAGTAGTTGAGAGTCCGAGACCGACTGATCTTGATGGAGTAATCGAGATCGGTAGATCTATGGCTGTGTTTGGAGATGCGGCAGGCGGCAGCCGAGTAAGAGTAATACAGTAAGGGTTTGGTTTTGTTTGTAACTTATAAGGCCGTAAGGGTAGTTTGAGTGTTTGACTTTTTAATGTAATTTGTTACAGTTTTATTTTATTTTAATTTTTTTAATTATAATCCGGGTTCGGGCTTGAATCCGGATTTTTATATTATGTCTGGATCCGGGACCGGAAATGTTCGGGTTTGAATTTTTTAAACCCGGATCCGGTTTTTTCTTTATCCGGTCCGGGTTAAAACCCAGACCAGATTGACCGGGTCCGGGCCGAATTCGGGCCAGGCGGACTTTTCTGACATCCCTACCTAGAATTGACAAAAAGAAAAATTAAACAAAGAAAAAAAATCATGAGATGCAAAATAAGATCACTGCAGCATTCCAGCCAATTGCTAGTTGACAAACAAACTCTGTATCGTCTGGTAAAGATTCTATTGTCCTAAGTGAGCTTGGCGTTAACATTTGGAAGTTGAGTTAATGCCCCATGCTATGCCACTGCATTAGAAAAGGTAGCGTCAGCCCAAGTACGAACATCTTTGAATGCATCTGCTTCCAGAGCGGCAATCGAACCATCAACCTGATCAACAACGTCTTGATACAAGTCCACACAATCTATCAGCCCCTGTTGCACCACAGGTCCCAAATTTGGCTGACCCATCCTTCCTTGTACGTGCTTCAATATAGCTATTGCATTTTCAGATGCCTGATAAAGCCTGATCATTGCAAGGCCATTTAGGTTAGCTTTGTCGATCTGGGCATTGTTATAGGTGGTGTAACATAGATTCTTGTCTTCTGAACTTTTGGCTAATTCTCTCTATCAAATTACTGGTGCCACTGATTACACGAATCCAAAGACTGTGTAGAAATATATGTCAGAAAAAGGGGCTGTCAAAATCAAATTCAAAATAAATTGGCGACTGTCAAAGCCACCAAGGAAGTAGAAGTAAACTTGAATCTGGCAACAGCAATTGTTGAAGCAACCAAAGAAGAAAGAAGAAATAAAAAGAAAAGGATAGTGGCGGTAAATAAAAAAAAATTCTTATTTTAATAGCTATTATATGGCTATAAAAGGGAGCTCCTTATATAGTTTCAGTATCCCATTTTTTAGAGAAACATTATTTAGAGAGCAGAGAATTTTTGAGAACTTAAAATAAAATATTCATACAGATTAGTGAATGAGAGTTTCGGTGTATTGAAATTTTAGGTTGTGAGACAAAATACCACAATATTTGTATACTTTACATCACTAGTAAAATTATTTCTTTTTGCTTTCAGGCGTTGACGTAGATTAAAAACTAAACCACGTAATTTCTGACGTCCTGTGTGTGTGCTTGTTCTTTATTTTTTATTAATTTCATTTTAGCTATGGTCCTATTTCACCCATCAATTTCTCAATAGTAGTATCAAAGTTATTGGTTGTAATTTTAGAGTTTAAATACTGTTCATGCAAAGGCACTGTTTATTATACAGTACTATACACGTATACGATTATTTTTTACGTGAAATGATGTGAGCTAATTCTAGCGAAAAGTAGTTCGTGGTGAAAAGCAATGGCTGCAAAATACGAAATTGAGAAGTTCAACAGGAATAAGTTTTCATTGTAGAAAATGAAAATGCAAGTGATTTTGCGGAAAAATAATTACTTAGCTACAATTGAGAAAAAATCTGCAGAAATCACTAATGATAAGTGGAACGAGATGGAGGGTAATGCAATTGCTGATCTACACTTAGTACTTGCAGATGAGGTATTATCTAATGTGGCAGAAAAAAAAGATAGCAAAGGAGATATGAGATATTCTCACAAAACTGTACGAGACCAAGTCCCTATATAATAAATCTTTTTTAATAGGAGACTCTATACTCTTCAAATGACAGAATCTACAATGGTGACCAACCATATCAACACCTTGAAAACTATATTTTCACAACTTACAATGTTGGCTTATAAAATAGAGAAAAATAAATGTGTGGAGCTTCTATTTCAGAGTCTACCAGATTTATATAATTAACTTAACATCAATCTGACGAATAACAACTAGATGAATAGTCTAGTCTTCGATAATGTTATAGTCTCCTTATTAAATGAGGACAGTAAGCGAAAAAGTAAAGAAGATAAACAAGCGAATTTGTAACAGGTAGAAGCATTATTGGTGATAAGAGATAGATCAATGGAATGTAGTCCTAGTGGGGGTCAAAATCATGGTAGATCAAAATTGATGAGTAAGAAGAATGTCAAATGCTACAACTGTGAAAAAAAAAAGGCACATCAAGAAAAAGTATTAGAATAACCAGAAGAGAATAGAGGGTAAAGATCCTAAGTCATCAAATGCTCAGGGTTGTGTAGCAAGTACTTCAGATGATAGAAAAATCTTCTACAGCGAAACATTAATAATTACAAAAGGCAAAAAACGACTATCTAATGTCTGACTCATAAACTCAGGAGTTTTCTAGCATATGACCTCTTAAAGAGAATAGTTCCACACATATGAACCAATCTCAAGATAATCTGTATATATAGAAGATGATCATGCCTTGGAGATAGCTCATATCGGTACTATTAAAATCAAAATATTTGATGGTATAATTCACACAATTGAGGAGGTAAGACATGTCAAAGATCTGAAGAAGAATCTATTATCTTTAAGACAAATAGATAATTATGGGTGCAAAACTCATATTGAAAATAAAGTTATGAAGTTTGCCAAAGGCGCACTTGCATTGATGAAGGCAAAAAAGATCAATGTTAATCTATTCATCATAAAAGAAAGATGGTACAGGAAGCTAATGCGTGTATCGAGTCAAATAGAGAAGATTCAACGATGATATGATATCTCAGACTAGGCCACATATCAGAACAAGATTTGAAGATTTTCTCTAAGCGAAAGTTACTTCCAAGGCTTAAACTGGTAAGTTTATGATTTTACGAGCATTGTGTTACAAGTAAACGTCATATATTAAAGTTAATAGATCTATTGCTAGAAGTAAATGCATTCTAAACTTAGTTCATTCTGATGTTTGGGAATTGCTGAATATGTCTATAGGAAGTGTAAAGTACTTGATGACTTTTATAGATGATCATTGCAAGAGATGTTGGGCGTATTTAATTAAGAAAAAGTCAGATGTATTTACAGCATTCAAGTAGTATGAAGCACGGGTAGAACTTAAATTCAAAAAAAGATAAAATGCTTAAGGACAAATAATGGTAAAGAGCATACAGACGGCAAGTTTCTTACTTTTATAAGCAAGAAGGTATATAAAGGCAATTCACGGTGGTATACACTTCTTAACATGTTTACAGAAAGAATAAGAGTTATGTCGAGGACTGTTGATTTACCCAACTCATTTTAGGCAAAAGTAGCCAAAATTACTTGTTATGTGGTTAATCGGTCTTCGTCAACCACAATTGGGTTCAAGACTCTGACGGAAATGTGGGCTAGAAAGCCAGAAGGTTATTCTTATGTACATACATTTGAATATCCTGTATACGTGATGTACAATGCCTAAAAAAGAATAAAGTTGGATTTAAAATCTAAAAGTTGCATTCTTTGGGGTTGCTAATGGAGTGAAGGGATATTATCTGTGAGACCACTACTCATAAGATTTTCATTAGCAAAGATGTTATCTTTATAAAAAATCAATTACAAATGAGAGATGAGGATGATAGTACTATAAAAGAAAAGTCAATGACTATGCTAGTATATGTGGAAAATAATTCAGAAAAAATTAAATTCTTCTGAAACATCATCAGAGCACGAAGAACAATAACTAGTCAAATTTGAGGCTCTAGAAGTTCATCGATCAACTCATGAGAGATGACTGTCAGCATGGTACTCAGATTATATTACAAAGATTAATATTACATACTATCTTCTAATAGAGGATATAAACCATCTACTTTTCATTAAGCTTTAAACAGCTTAGATGTTGCTTTTTGGATAATAACCACATAAAAAAAATTAAGGTTTTACACAGAACAAGACATGAGAACTTATGTCACTACCATATAGAAGAAAAGCTATTGGTAACAAATAGGTTTATAAAATCAAGCGTGATGGCAATGACCAAGTGGAACAATATTAAATAAGATTGGTGGTAAAAGGATATACTCAGAAAGAAAGTATTGACTTCAATGAAATATTTTCTTCCGTGGTTCGACTCACAATAATCAGAATAATATTAGCAATGTGTGCTACATTCGATCTACATATAAACAGTTAGATGTTAAAACTCTATTTTTATTATAGAGAACTTAAAGAAAAAATTTATATGCTCTAACCATAAGGTTTTACTGAAAAGAGTAGGGAGAACTTGGTTTGTAGGTTAAACAAATCTCTATACAACGTGAGCCTTAAATACAACAGACTCAGTTTAAACCATTATACATATTACAAAAGGTTTGAAGATAATGATTTCATCATTTTACTGTTGTATGTGGATGACATGTTAACAGCAAGCCCCAATAAAGATCGAGTTTAAGAATTGAAGCATAGTTAGCAAGAAAGTTTGAAATGAAAGACTTAAGACCAGCAAGCAAGATTTTAAGGATGCAAATTTATTGAGACAGAAATAATAGGAAAATCTGACTTTCTCAAAAGAATTACTTGAAGAAAATCTTGCAACGCTATAACATGCATAATTGTAAGTTAATTTCTACCCCACTTCCTATTAATTTCAAATTATCCTCAAGTATGTGCTCTAACAATGAAATAGAGAGAAGGAGATGTCTCGAGTACCGTATACATCAGTAGTAGGAAGTTTGATGTTTGTTATGATATGCATAAAATCATATATTGCACAAACAGTGGGAGCAATCAATCGATACATGATAAATCTTGGTGAAGAGCATTGGAAAGTTGTGAAAAAGATTCTAAGATGCATTAGAGGAACTTTATATATTGTATTATACTATGGAGGATCATAGTTTATTGTCAGGGGCTATATGAATTCAAATTTTACAAGAGATCTTGATAAGAGGGAATCCACTACTAGCTATGTGTTTACACTTATAGGAGGTGCTGAAAGCTGAGTTTCAAAACTGCAGATTGTTATAGCCCTATCTACAACAGAAGCAAAATATATGGCAACTACACAAGCTTGCAAGGAAATTATTTAGATTCAAATGTTATTGGAGGAGCTCAAGCACAAACAATAAAAAATTTTTGTGTTTTGTGACAGTTAGAGTGTCTTACACATTGTAAGAAATTCAACCTTTCATTCCAGAATAAAGTACATAAGGGTAAAGCATCACTTCGTTTGTGAAGTAGTGGAAGATGAAAATATAGATTTACAAAAAGTACATACCAAGGAGAATTTAACAGATATTTTGGCCAAGTCAATCAATACAGATAAGTTCATCTAGAGTAGATCCTCTTGTGACCTAGCAAAAACATAACAAATATGGAAATGACGAAGCATAAAGGATGACATGAAGATTGATTGATTCTTAATTTAATTTCTCAGTGGGAGAATGTCAAAGGAAGGGGCTGTCAAAATCAAATTCAAAAAAAATTGGTAGCTATGAAAGCCACCAATCTAGAAGCCACTAAGAAAGTAGAAGCAAACTTGAATCTGACAGCAACAATCGTTGAAGCAGTGAAAGAAGAAAGAAGAAACAAGAAGAAAAGGAAAGTGGCAATGAAGAAAAAAAAATCTTATTTTATAGTCATTTTGTGGCTATAAAAAAGAGCTCTTCACATAGTTTTGGTATCCCATTTTTTAGAGCTTAAAATAAAAGCCCCATATAGATTAATGAGTGAGAGTTTGAGTGTATTAAAATTTTGAATAATAAGATAAAATATCACAATATTTTATACTCTACAGCACTAATAAAATTATTTTCTTTTATCTTCGTGCGTGGACGTAGGTTAAAAATCAAACCATATAATTTCTATTGTCCTCTGTATGTACTTATTCTTTATTTTTTTCTAATTTTATTTTAACTGCGATCCTATTTCACTTATTAATTTTCCAACACTATAAAACTTGCTACATACTTCATTTTCTTGATTGAAGAAATATTAATTTGTGATGCTTCAAATTTAAATTAAATAAGAGAATTCATTGTTGGTTAATTTGTTGGGACAACACACACACAACCGGTAATATTACAGTCTGTAGAAGCGCGGTTACATACATACATACATACATACATCAATACATATATATATAGCCAGTAATATTCTGTGAACTACCGTCTGTCGGAGCGCGATTCAAGAGCCATCAATGGAGTACGAAAAATTTGCTTGGCCATCCATTGACGTACATGGGTCCCTCCTATTAAACAAAAATTGTTTTGCTTGTTTCTTTTTCCACAGATAGTGGTAATGTGTCTACGTGGAGATGTTCAGATTAAGCGCAATTTTTAAATACATATTAAATTGACACATGTAGGATATTCGTAATTACGTTTAATGCAGTTATTACTTATATATGGTACTCTTTTAAAATAAATACATATGTATTATAATATTATTTTATTATTTTATAACTAACTTGATATATCTAATATATTATAAAATTTCTCTCAAATTAGAGTTAGTAGAGTAAAAATATAGATGTTCAGTCAAATTAACTAATCACAAATCATTAAATAGTTATTAATTATGGCTTAGTTTTCATCCAATAAAAATTATTATTCAATTTCTTTAAAGCATGAGTTCTCGTGATGTGGGTATATTCATTTTTTTATACGAATATATTTTAAATTTATAAGATTTAAAATAATTAATTTTTAATTTTTTAAAATCATAAAATTCATAATGTATTTATAAGTTAATTTTTTAAAATTATATAATTTAAAAATATAATCACATTAAAAATATATAAATATCCATATCTAAAAATAATTACTAAAATAATTATTGACGCATCCAAAGCTGATAATAATAATAATAATAATAATAATAATAATGTGCCATTCCACGGTTGTTAGCGCCTTTTACAAAATTTTAACAAGGTAAAAGAACAAAATTGATTGAGTGGCACAAAATCGAAACTGTATTTAGTACTTATCTGGGTTACACACAATCTGTACACAGGTGGTGCATCAATTTTGCCACTTCTGCAAAATATCCGCCTCGTGTTGGCAACAGAGAGAAAGTTTCGTCGTGTTCTGGTGATTCAATTCCACCTTTTCTCATCGGTTAAGTCAGCAAAGCAGTCATATGCTCCAAATCCTCTTCAAAGTTAGAACCCGATTAACCGGAGACTTGAACCCGTTGAGTTCAGTAGTTAAGCCCAAACCCATATCATCCAAACCTCTAAAGTCCTGTCGAGCTCGAGGTATCCCCACCGATACCCTCTCCAATGGCGGCAAAGAAGATGAAGATGAAGAAGAATAAGAAGAACAAGAAGAAGAAGCAGACGAGCAACCCATCTGATGAACAACACCCAAGTCCCTCTCAGCAGGTTCGATAACTGAGACAACCTCTTCAACTTCGACCAGCGGATGGACCAGAGTGTCAAGTTGAACAGGGGTTCTACAGAGTGGACAGTTAGAGTGAGATTGAAACCACATGTCGATGCAATCAGCATGGAATGCATGTCTACACTTGGGCAAGACACGGCCGTTTTCGTTGTCTTCAAATTCCGACAAGCAAACGGCGCAGTCTAGCGGCTCCTTGGGGTCTTCTATTTTTGGCGAGTAGACAAAAGCCGGTATCCTTTTGAGAACAGAGAGGTCTAAAGCTTGATGAGCTTGAGGAGGGGCTGTGTTAATGGTATTGGCACCGCTTGAGAGAAAGAAGAGCTGATGGGCACGGCGATGGCGGTGACGGTGACGGTGGCGGTAGCTGTGGCGGTGGCGGTGACGGAGCCAACTTCTATAAATGTGGAAACAGGCTAAGATGAAAACAACAACAAAGAGAAGAATCACAGAACATAACATGATCCTTCCATTAAGAACGTAGCTGCTGGAATTGGAATTCTGAACCTGATCACGACCAATTGGTACTGTTAACGTTGTTGAGTTAAAACCCATCATCGAATGGGACAGAGATTGGAGAGTGTGTGTGTGCGTGTCTGTATATTTATATTCACATATAGAGAGGATATTTTTCGCATTAGCTAGTTGTGTGCGAGACAGTGGGGAGTTTTTTATGGGGTTGCAATTAAAGGGGACGGCGAAAGGATGGTTCCTTATCCTCTTATGCGAATGTGACTGAGATTAAAAATTAAATTGAATAATAAAAATTTTATTAGATATTTTAATATTTAAATTTTAATTTAATTTATAATTAATGAAAAATTTATTTATCGATAATGATTAAGTAATTTTATATATAATGATTAAGTAATTTTATAATATATAAAATTTATATTAAAATTTAAATATTGAAATTCACAATACTATTAATAATTAAAGTATGTGGATGGGATATTTTAATTTTTTGTTATTTACAGCAATTTACAGTTTTGTTTGTTGTAGACTCATCCGTTAAATTACAGTAGGGTAAGGGGTGTTTTATTTTTAATAAATATTGGATGTAAATGAATTTATATCCGCTCTTAATTTAATTTCTTTTAAATTTTATATAAGATCACGCGTCATCCTTTATATTACACCAGTCTAAGTGCTGCCTCTTTTTTTTTTTTAATCAATATTAGATGCAGACATATTTAAATCCTTTCTTAATTTAATTTTTCTTAAATTTTGTGTTGGATCATGATGCACGTTTAAGGTTAAGATTTAACTTATTTTAGACTTCTCTCGTTAAAATTAAAATGCATAGTTTCTTGACTAAGTAAGTATCGAAAACTTAATCGACGTTATCAAACTGCTTATTCTTTCTCTCTTCTTAGAATATTTTTAAAAAAATTCTATAAATTTTAATTTTTAAATATCTATTTATTTATTTATGTGACAAATAAAAAGTGAAAAAAAATATATTATTCTTCAAAAGACCATTCAAATGAAACAAAATTAATATTATTTTAATTAAATAATTATTTTTTAAAAAGAAAAGTTAACAATAATTAAAACCCTACTCTATCTTTCTTTAATAAAAGGTAATAAAATATAAATAAAAAAAATAACTTTTCAAATTTAAAGAGAGAGATTTTTTTATTTGACAATTAAAGAGATTTTTTTATTTGAAAAATTTTAATTTAAGTATCTTTTAAAACTTTAAATAATGATGTGTCCCTTTAAATAAGTGATAAAATCTTATTTGAAAAGTCTTTTGATTATCTATAAAAAAACTCTACAAATTTTAGTATTTAAATATATATTTGTTTACCTATGTGGCAAATAATAGAGTAAAAAAATATGTTATTCTCTTAAAATACTCTTCAAATAAAAATAAGTTAATATTATTTTAATCAAATAACTATTTTGTTAAAATAAAAGTCAACAATAATTAAAATATTTCTCTCTCTTTTCTTTATAAAAGATAATAAAATATAAATTGATAAAAAAAATAAGTATCTATTTTAAAAAGAGAGATTTATTTCTTATTTGAAAAATTTTAATTGAAGTATTTTTTAAAATTTTAAATAATAATATCTCTTTAAATAAGTAATAAAATTTTATTTAAAAAATTTTTTCGGTGATGTTCTTATATCACAAACTTTCAACTTTTGTATAAACTTAAATAAAGAAGAAACATTACCAATTAATTCGTAGTTCTTTTACGAATTTATGTCATGGAATCATTGTCGCTTGTAATAAGCAGTAGCACTGAAGACTTTCTTGTTGGGTAAACAAGAAAGGGGAATAGAAAAGCGGGGGGGAAAAAATTACTGAGCTAAACGAAACAGGAGTGGAGTTGAAGCTAAATCTTAGCGTTCAAAGGACTTAAATGATATGTTGGTGTGTCATGATCTTGTAGAAAACTTAGAAAAGATTATATTAGCAGAAGATCCCAATCAGTAACGTGTCCAGATTAGAGATTTGTTAACCGTCTGCTTCATAATATATCAAAAGTTCAACCGGCATTATGATCCATAAACTATTGGGAGTTTTCCTATTCTTGATTGGTATTGGTAACTTTATTATCTCTTTAGTTTTTATATATAGAAACAAAAATAGAATAGATATTCTCTTGCTTTTCCTTTAAATCTTTGCATGCGCTTTCGATGGAGACAGATCGCAAGTTGCTCCAAGATGTTAGATGTGACATGGCATGGCCCGTGAACTTATCCGTACTTCCAGAAACCAAAATATCTAGTGAAAGTTCGTCTAACAAAGCCAAGCTTCCTTCCTTTTTTTTTTTTTTTTTTTTGGAGGGGGGAACTATTTCACAGGAATAGGTCGGGGAAACTTACAGAAGATACAGGAGATATTTTGGAGATACTCTTAAGTCAAGAATAAATTTATCCACAATTTGCCGCTAAAGAAGATTGAAACCTTCTCTTTCAAATTGAGACAGATGAGTAGTATAAGATTAACACAATATTATGCTGTAAAATTAAATCAATTGACACGTAAGACACGACAAGCAGAAAATAATAATAAAGAGTGGTGAGACACATCAGTGGTAATGAAAGTTGTGTTCCGCAACTACGCAAATATTTGATGGGTACAAGTTGTATCACAAACCAAATGAAGTTTGCAAGCAATTCGGGACGAAAACATCAAGATAATAACTGAGTGTGGAGAGGGACATAATGATGTGTTGCCAACCGAAACCCCATTTTGTCTGTAGCCAACCGATTAAAGTGAATTGGATAAGATACTACTCTAAGTATCTCTACGAAATGGTGGGGAGACTGAGAATAAGGGATCACTAGAGATCGTACAATATAATTCACCATACTGGACCATTTGTTAGCAGTTGCTTTGTCCAAGTGGCTGATATTCTCTCAATTCCAGGCCTGACGATAGAATTATCAAATACAAATGAAAAGTAAAATTGATGATTTCCGAATTTCGGTCCAGAAAATCTGGCTTTAATCAATGGGCCGCTATTGTTCTGACGAGTGATCTACTCATTCAACGTTTCTGCACTCAAGTCACCGGGACGTCCATTCCGAACATGGACCAGGGCCATCTGCTAAATGTGGGCCACGGATGCATTTAGAAAGCCTCATTTCTGATGTTCCACAACTAGGCCCAGTCTACTGCCTCGAATATGTTCACCAACTTTATTCTTTATTTTAGTTCTTTCTTGACGATCACGATGATGCTCGCCAATTTTATCGCCGTCTTTTTCTTTAACTCGTAATGTTAAGATGAAATATTATATTATGTTCACGGCGCTCTGAATTTTATAATCATCGATAAAGCCGTATCGCATTCGCATCACCACCTTCCTTTTATTTGCTAAGAAATTAATAAGAATGGTTGCTTCACTCCCAGAACGTAAATAGTAAACTGAAACTCAAAACCACACCCTTCCAACCGAAACAAAATCAAGAATCAAACAGACGCCGGTAAGTGTTTCAGAGCATGGAGAAAATAGAGCACACGACAGTGGCCACAAACGGCATAAACATGCACGTGGCATCAATAGGGACTGGCCCAGCTGTCCTTTTCCTTCACGGCTTCCCTGAACTCTGGTACTCCTGGCGCAGGCAGCTCCTCTACCTCTCTTCCCGCGGCTACCGCGCCATTGCCCCTGACCTTCGTGGCTACGGTGACACCGACGCCCCGCCCTCCAGCACGTCCTACACGGCGCTCCACGTCGTCGGTGACCTTATCGGTCTCCTCGATAAATTGGGTATCGAGCAGGTCTTTTTGGTGGGTCATGACTGGGGTGCTTTGATTGCTTGGTACTTTTGTTTGTTTCGTCCCGACCGAGTCAAAGCTTTGGTCAACTTGAGCGTTGTGTTTCGTTCCAGAAACCCTGCGACGAAACCTGTCGATCAATACAGGGCTTTGTTTGGTGATGACTTCTATATTTGCAGGTTTCAGGTGTTTGTTTTTTTTTTTTTTTTTTTTTACGTCTTTTGGTTTGTTTTATTTGTTTTCTTCCTCTTTTGTGTTTGGTGATGACTTCTATATTTGCAGGTGTTTGTTTCTTCCTCTTTTGCTTTGTTTTAATTTTTTTTTTTTTCCTCCTCTTTTGGTTTGTTTTGATTTAGTACTGTAATTAAATTAAAAACCAAAAAAAAAAAAAATCAGGCCTTTGATTTGAGAACCTTTGTGTTTTGATTTTCTGTCTAATTAAGAAACTTGTTTTGCTTTTTAAATGGGAGTGTTTGACGAACAAATGTATCTGAATTGGGTGCTCGGATGCTATGCATTTGATGTATTTCTGAATTAGGACAATTGTGTTGTGTTGGGAAAATGGCAATAGCCGGCTGTTGTGTGGCCAATATTCTTCATTAGGCTGGGAAAAATTGTATGTATCCAATTATATTTTGTGGGGTCAAATGTCAATATTAATTTTATTGTTGCATTTATTTATTCGGTAAAGTAAGACTATGATGTGACAAAGTTACTGCCCCAGAATCTGATATCACAAGCTCAAACAAGTGTATAGCTATTGCATTTGGCTGCATCTTTGCTCTGATATTTAATTAGGTCTCTTAGCCATTTTCAGATCAGGGCAGGACTCTAAAATGAAGGAGACTCTGAAATGGCATGACTCTTGATGTATATGGCTTTTTGTTGTAGCTTCATTTTTGGCTTTGGTCAGATTTATACAATGGTTAGGCTTAAATTTTATCTTCTAGTCTTCCTACCAAAATAATTGGTATGAAATTTGCCAGATGGTAAAGTTCCAGTTGTCAGTTTTATATTTCCATAAATAATTCTTACATGATTTCGTTGTAGTATTCAATTGCAAGCAAATATGGATATCTTATTGATTTGCACTTCTCATTGAATTGCACTAATGGAATACGGTTTCCTTGTTGCTAAATAAAACCTAAGTAAAAAGGAAACAGGAATATTTTTCTATTCTCTGGTCCATTGTCTTTGATAATTCAGCATATTGTCAGAATGTTAATGTCACTAACACTGTCCTGCTCTTAGTCTTGAGTCTGTCATGGTCCATTGTCTTTGATAATGCTCTATCAAGTTCATTATGTGATTCCTTATTCTAAATGCTTATTTTTGTTATGTTGTTCTCAAATCTCTTGAATTGACTTTCTCTCAAACCATTGCTGAAATATGCTGCAGGAACCTGGAGTGATTGAAGAAGACTTTGCTCAGATTGATACTGCAAGACTGATAAAGAAATTTTTGGGAGGTCACAGTCCGAAACCACCATGTGTACCTAAAGAAATAGGATTTAGAGGTCTACCAGATCTTCGAATCTTGCCTTCTTGGCTGTCAGAAGAAGATGTCAACTATTATGCCTCTAAATTTAGCCAGAAAGGCTTCACTGGAGGATTGAACTATTATCGATGTTTAGACCTGTAAGTTCCCATACAACCACTGTAACAGCTATGATAAATTAAAGAGTTAAGTCATACATCGGGCAAATTAATCGTTGAAAAATGATCTTTTTGGTGAGATTTTGCAGTAATATTCATAGAAAGTCCATAATTCTTGCCTTTCATTTGGAAGCCTGAAGCTGATGTGAAGCACTTAACTTAGACATCAGTGGTCCCAAGTTGATATCAATGCTCATGAAGAATTGTCACATCTATTTAAGTATTTTTGGAATCTTTGTATGAAGCAATCTGCTGCCTGTTGTGGAATTTGACTTTAGAACTTGCATATGTATATCAAAGTTACCAAAATCTCAAAGTAAGCTTCATATTTAGGACTAGGTATGTTCTATTGTTACCCGAAGTAAAATTTCTTTCAATTTGTTGCAGGAACTGGGACCTCCTGGCTCCATGGACGGGTGCACAAATTAAAATACCAGTTAAGTTTATGGTGGGTGAGCTGGATTTCACATATCACATCCCTGGTATCAAGGAATATATACACAATGGTGGGTTCAAGAAAGATGTACCAGGTTTGCAGGAAGTAGTAGTAATGGAAGGAGTTGCCCATTTTGTTAACCAAGAAAAGGCTGATGAAGTCAACTCACACATTTATGATTTCATCAAACAGTTCTGATTGAGCATCGGCATTGGGAATCTCAGAATGCCAATGTTACTTTTTTGAGTCCTGGTTGACGGTCGATCTTTAGTTTTCATCTCCTCTATCGTGGTCCGGTTGGTGGGTGGCAAAGAGCGTTTCTTCTTACATAGAAGGTCCGGTTGGTGGGTGGCAAAGAGCGTTTCTTCTTACTTCTATGTATTGTATTTTTGTCAGTGGAACCTCTGTTATGACTGATGTTCACCTTTATTTTTATTTTTATTTTCTCAGTTCTCTCAGTCATGAAAGCTTGATTTAACTGAAATAACTTGAGCTATAGAGTATGTCACGCTTAAACTGACGTTTGCACCATTTTTCCGTTGTAAATTGTATCATGCTTACAGATAGTTTGTATAAACCGATGCATTACTAAATCTTAGAGTTGGTAAAACAAGCTGTCAGGTCATGTTTTAGTTGTGTTAGATTTAAATGTCATTTTAAATTTAAATCGATCACAATTAGAAAGTTAGATCGTATTAAATTTTATCAGATGTATAATCTCCTATGCTCTGTGTGTTTTTATATGGTAATCAAAAGTCAAGTAGTTGGTTGACCAATTCATCCGGTCCGATGCAAAGACAGAACTTACCCAAGCCGCCGACACAGCGATAAGCAGCATCAAGAAAATCGGACTACTCGCTCTCATTCATTAAAGTTTTGAACACAATACTCTTGTGCTTACATATTTAGTCGGATGACCTTTGTCCGTTCCATTCCTCTTATCCATTTGATATTTAGCTGAATCATCAAGCCGTAGGAGCCGTCTTCTTTTACGGTCCTTTCATTCCATTAAAACACAGCCAAATTCGTCTGTGATTCATACCTGAAACCTTCAGATTTCAGAGTTGCACCCAAGAAAAAAAAAAAAAAGAACAATGGAGAAAATAGAGCACACAACAGTGGCCACTAACGGCATAAACATGCACGTGGCATCAATAGGGACAGGCCCGGCAGTTCTCTTCATTCACGGCTTCCCTGAACTCTGGTATTCCTGGCGCAACCAGCTCCTCTATCTCTCTTCCCGTGGCTACCGCGCCATAGCCCCGGACCTTCGTGGGTACGGCGACACCGACGCCCCGACGTCGGTCACGTCGTACACGGCACTCCACCTTGTCGGTGACCTCATTGGCCTCCTTGATAATTTGGGTATCCATCAAGTTTTCCTAGTGGGTCATGACTGGGGTGCTTTGATTGCTTGGTATTTCTGTTTGTTTAGGCCGGACAGAGTCAAAGCCTTAGTCAACATGAGCGTCCCCTTTCCTCCCAGAAACCCGGCTGTGAGACCTCTTAATCACTTCAGGGCTGTCTATGGTGATGATTATTATATCTGCAGGTTTCAGGTAATTTCTTCCTTTTTTCTTTTTTAAGCAACATTTCCGTGCATGTACTAAGAAATAACTTTTATTGCTGCTCTAGTTATTCCGTAAAGTAATGCATTTGGTTTCATTGACAATGGTGCTATAATTTTGCTTATATTCATCCTTTTAGCCTACGAAATGTTTCAGTTTTTATGCGTTTGTTACTGATTTGCGTCAATAATTTCAGACATAATTTCACTGGAGTTACAGAGAGCAATTGGGAAGAGCCCATTTTCTAGCTGCTCACTGGGTTATTATTCAATATGTACAGTGTTTTGGGATAGTTTATCGTTAACTATTTGCTGTAAGCATGGACTTGAATTCGGTGTTTTCACCCAAAAACTGGCTTTCAGCACCTCTAAGTTTAGACATATTCTAAACTTCAGTATGTATTTGCTTTTAGAAGTATGGAAAACCAATTATCTACTTTGCGAATATGTGAAATTACAAATTTCTATTTTACATACTTTAGGTAGATGGATGCATTCTTCTATATTTGTCTTTGTGAGCATCCAAAATAGATGAACAAGAGTATTATTCCCTCACAAGTCCTGCATGCCAAATTCTTATTTAGTGTGCTTTAATGACAGATAATTGTTTGGTGATGGATCACCTAAATTCTCTCTAGGTCAGTCGGTACTAAGTAATGACTTGGTGTTATCCCTTTATTCCCATTGATCTATTCAAAACACTAAATTAGGTCAGAAGTTTGTCAGAAATCTTGAACCAAATATGCTACTTGTGGCACATGTCAGAGATCCCTACCGTGTTCCAATTAGATATTCCCTCAAATAAATCACTTTGTCAATCAGATAGGTGTGATAGTAATATTGAAGGTAAATTTGTTTTATGCAACTGACGAGTCATGTTCCTAAAGTTAAGTCCAAGAAGATTGAAAGTACAAGCACTGCAAACTGTGTGCCATGGTTATGTTTTGCAATATATTTTTTATTTCCTCTGGTCATGGAAGCAGTGGTTCTATTCTCTTAGTCAGTGTTAAAATTGTGAGCAAAACCATTATACTTGGAAGCAAAGACACCGATGTATAATGAAATTTGATTTTGGTTCTAGAATAGTTCCAAATGTTGCTCTAGTCTTCAGTATTCTTATTCTAGAAGCATCTATTTAGGTGCATCATTCTTAAATCTCATGGGCTGACTCTCGTCCAAAACATTTCTAACTTCTGCTGTAGGAACCTGGACAGATTGAAAAAGAGTTTGCTCAGATTGATACTGCAAGACTTATGAAGAAATTTCTGTGTTTGCGCATTCCAAAACCACTTTGTATACCCAAAGACACAGGACTCAGTACTCTACCGGATCCTTCAGGCTTGCCCTCTTGGCTGTCAGAAGAAGATGTCAATTATTATGCCTCCAAATTTAACCAGAAAGGCTTCACTGGACCAGTGAACTATTATCGATGTTGGGATATGTATGTTCCAAAAACTTATACCATGGCTGTCATGAATTAATGAGTTACTTATCTATCTTTTATCTGGCCAAATCGGCAATTAATCTTTTTGTCGATATTTTCTAGTAGTCAATGAATACATTTTACGTAGGGCCAATCTTGACTTTCACTATGTACCTTACTGTTATGTTCTAAAAATTTGTTATTTTATTTACTTACAACAGGTGATCTTTGATCCATGTCTGAGACTAATATGGAACACTGAACTTTCACATTTGTGACTACTTTCATGGCTGGAAGTATCAGGACATGTTATGGATGCCCATTTTTCAAATCTTGTTTTGGTATCTAGGTGGCAGATAATTTTACTAATTCTAATGTAGCAATTGGATACATATAAAAACAATACGCTGCTTATTGTGGAGGTTGGTATGTTTAAGTAATTTTTCTCTTTCTTATAGAAACTGGGAGCTGATGGCGCCATGGACTGGGGTACAAGTCAAAGTACCAGTGAAGTTTATTGTGGGTGACCAGGATCTTATCTATCACAACAAAGGTATGAAGGAATATATACACAATGGTGGCATCAAGAAATATGTACCATATTTGCAGGATGTAGTTGTAATGGAAGGAGTGGCTCACTTTATCAACCAAGAAAAGGCAGAAGAAGTTGGTGCTCACATCCATGAATTCATCAAGAAGTTCTGATGGAGCTTTGGCATTGATGATCTCAGCATGCCATGCATCTCCATAAGAGTTATGATCTAAAGTTTCATCAATTCCAGCATATTGACCGTCTAGGCCTTGTCTGCAGCCTATGTATCTTGTATTGTTCTGTTTGTCTCTGAATAAAAGTGCTGTAGTTCTAGGACTTGCCATATCTAGGACAAAGGAAGGAAGAATATGTCCGTTTGGACTTGAATAAGAATATATGGAATATGTATAATACCATTACCAGAGTGTGGCTTCGGTCTAATCAAGCATGAAACTGAAATGTTGGTCTTTAAGTACATCTTTTCCTTAGAATTTTATCTGTCGGAATTGCTTATTAACTTATCCCCGACAGAAAGACTGCAAACTATCTAGCACGTTACCTTTCTCAATGTTTTTTACGAGAAGGATGTCTTCTTGGAAAGAAATGTGACTAATGAGACTATGATGTAATATTCAACAATGTGAGACTCGGCTTAATTTTCTGTTCTTGCAGAATCCGTGAGTAAATAGCTCCATGAACTGTGTTTTCAGATCTAAGTACCCAATCTTGGGGAATCTGGATGCTACATATCTCAGTCCAGTTAACTCCAAGAAAGACGCACCCGTTTTGGAAAAGGTGTGCTGTCATTTTCTCAACCAAGAAAAGCTAAACCGGTGCACACATCTCCTACTTCACCAGAATTTTCAAACCGCGTTGGCCCGTCTCTTCTACAAATTCCAATCGGGATCTTGCCGCCTATGAATTGCATTTTCAAACATAAAAAGGGCTATTTATCAAACCTGCTCGTAAATATATTGTCCGAAAAAGGTCTGCTTATAAATACAACATGCAAAATGAGACAATATGCCATGTCCAGTGAATACACCCCAAAGATTCAACTATGGATATGGCAGGCTGCTTCAATTAGAAGATTGAAATGAAACTCATATTCTGCTTATAAAAGCCATTTTTATGACAAAAGTGGCAGGGTTCAGCACTAAGCAACATCCACAATAAAACTAAAACCAGTTCTCATGGTTCATTTTAATTTGACTAGGCATGCATGTACGTGTGTAGAACTGCTCAACTTTTAAATGCAGCATCCCGTCTTCTCTTCTAAACATCAAGTCCAAGGGGACATACAACATCTGTCTCAAACAAAAAATATCCAAAAATCCAAATATAGCTTGCTAAGATATTGTCCCAAGAGATCAAAAATAGCAAGGAGAAAAAAGAAAACACAACATTTGCATAATTGGTTGGCTGCATCCTTATGAATGAGTTCTGCAACTCAAACCCTGAAGCCTCTACTATTCCTTCTTCCTCTAGCCCTCTCAAATTTTCTTCCCTTAGATCGCACATAAGGTTTGGTGTGGCTGTGCGGTACACCGGGAGCAGGTCCAAAGTGCTTGACGGCCTCACGAGCATTCTTCGGACCTCTCAGAAGAACCTGAATTTGGCCATAAAATTCACCTTATTAAGATTATTAATCCTCAGCTTTGAACAACTTTTTTTACAGAAATCCAAATTTTCCCAACTAATTTGTGTACCAAAGGAAATGACATTGCATTTAAAGAATGGCATCACAAGAAATCCCTTGAAAAAAAAGGGCTATTTATCACCATTACCAAAATTGAAGTTCTAATGATATACCAGCAATATATATAAACACACAAACATAGAAGAAAGGGATTCAAATGATTAGAATGAAACATCTACAAAAGAAAATGTTACACAACAGCTTATGCAGCTAAATCTCTAAAGAAGGAATAGTTTTCTATAACCATTGATATAATAACTAGAAAGCCGAGTGAAGAAATATTACTGGGGTCCCTTTTTACTTGTAAACAATTAACGCTTAACAACCTAAAACCTCTATTGTAATCTGAGTACCAACCTGTATCATCAAATTTCAAAATTTCACAGAAAAATAAAATCCAATTAAAACGGGAAGAAAGTACCCTATAATATTTTTATTGACATAAAATAAACATTCCAAAACTAGATGGTGAAACTTCACTA
This sequence comes from Aegle marmelos, assembly GCA_030449875.1. Taxonomy (NCBI): domain Eukaryota; kingdom Viridiplantae; phylum Streptophyta; class Magnoliopsida; order Sapindales; family Rutaceae; genus Aegle; species Aegle marmelos. Next base: position 5,055,388 of record JASUUL010000115.1, read on the forward strand.
TTAAGAACACAACGGCCCAAGTTAATCTGACTCTTCCAATTAAGTCACAGAATAATAATATAATCAGCTAAGCTCAAACCTAGGCAGCATGCATACTAAACTATGAAATCAAACTACAACAGAGAAGAAACTGAATCACATGCATACCGTGTTCTGACCCAAAGGAGCACGAAGAGCCAGCTGGTCAAATGTCAAGCATTCTCCCCCAGCCTTCTCAATTCTTGCCCTTGCTGTCTCTGTGAACCTCAGTGCAGTGACCTTGAGTGCAGGGACTTCATACACCCGAATATCATCAGTGACAGTTCCAACAACCACAGCAATCTTGTCCTCCTGGAGAATCAAACCCAGAAACCGTTAGTACTAGACTTCAAACAATGCTCCTACAGAATGATTGATACAGACATAGACAAAAGAAAATACAACTCATAAACTTTCATTGTTCTTTCATCTTTTTAGAAACGTGCTAAACAAATGATTTGAACTAGCAATCCTCATAATAATACATCTACATAAATCAATTCGAACAACTTTGACAGATCCCAATTCAAATAACCAAAGGCATTAATGTTTTCACTCTTGCATATATATGAAGTAAAACAAGAAGCTCAGTAAAACTTAACACATTTTGAATTCATGTAACATTATTATCCAAAAGAAAATAAATAGAGACACAGACCTTGCCCTTCATGTATTTAATCAAACGAGAGAGAGACAGAGGAGGCTTGTTCACTTTGCTCATGAAGAGCCTCTTCAATATCACCTTATTGAAATTGCTTTCAGTCCTCCTCACGAGAAATCGGTATAGCTGGTCATAACGGATCAGTCAGGGTAAACCTAATGAAATACATGACACAATCAAATACAAAATTCAAGTAAACATAGACATGAGTTACCTTGACGAGAAGCTTGAGATAGATATCGTTAGATTTTGGGGCAGTCCTCTTGGACTTCTTGCTCTTACCACCGGCTTTCAAATCGATACCCTTCCAATACCAAAAGAACGAAAAATAAATAATTTTTTTTTTGATAGGACGAAAATTAACTAATTAAACAGATATAAGTTAATTGTTCATAGGTTAGGGTTTGGAAACGAAGAACTATAATGCACCATTGTTGTTGTTGATGCTCCTGCTCCCTGCGGCTGCTTCCTTAAACGGCAAATGCTACTCAAAGCAAGCTAGGGTTTAGTGTTCGCGTTTTATTTTCTAGACGAAGCTTGTGAAGGGTAAGTCCAATTTAGTGCTGAGCTCCATCGCTTTTGACGATTCGTCATCCTGAACCGTACACTTAGGCTTTTGTTAATTGATCTGGACCGTCAAATGGCTAACCATTTCGATGGAAATTATCCCTTTAACGACGTCGTTTCGATATGAGAAATTATATTTTGTGAAATTAAGAGGAAAATCCCGGTATGTTCTGTAATTGAGTTAACGCAACAATCATGTATACTTTTGCTCAAATCTCACAATGCCACGACTAATGTAATCACGCACACTGACCATATACAGTAAAAATGAAGCAAGCCATCATTTGAAAATATAATGATAATATAAATAACAAAAATGAGAATTTATAAAGATATTAATGGTTGTGAAAGTCATTACTGCAACCCATTGTTTGCTTTTTCTATTTTCATGGTTCTCTAGTTTTAAAATGGACAAGTGACTCAACATTAGAATATTACAGCAAAAGGCCCGGGCTTAACAGAATGTACCAAACCATTCCCATCCTTCAATCAAAAAGTTCCACAAATATCATCAATCATCAAGAAATTGTTAGAAACACACGCTCTCTCTCCTGCTGATATATTATGGGATACGATCGGCAGCCCATGTTTATTTTACACAAAGTATCAGACATTTAAAACTAATCAATCCAATTGTGTAGACATTAGTGCTGAAGTGAATAATGTGAACTTCTTCTTAAAAAAAGTTTAATAAAATTTGTCTCCGAGAAATATTGTGTATTCGTTCTATTATTTTTCTCTCTTATTTGAACATATTTTAATTTTTTTTTAAGATTTCTCTACTTCCTACATATTCTTCTCTATCAACAAAGGGGAAAAAAATAATAATTATAGTGTCGTATCATAAATTAAAGAGTAAGAAAGAATTAAAAGTACATAGAAGAAAAAAATATCGTTCACATTATATGGCAAAGAAAAGCTCAAGTATATAAAAGAATTCTTTTTATTTCTACAATATTTTTTATGTATATAAAAGAATTCTTTTTATTTCTTTTATATACATAAAAAAAAAAAAAAACTTAGCCATAAAAAGCTTGCAGCCATGTACAAATGTTTGTGGAGTGATTGCCACATTATCTAATTCTCATTATCAACAATGAAGGAAAAGAAAAATCAAGATAATGCAAACGGTTGTATGAGTATACCGATAAAGAGGGACTTCCAATCCTGTTCTTTTACGTATTTGTGCGTAATACAGTATTAGTATATTACGAAAGACGTCCAAACACTCACGTTGACGACGTACAGGCTCGTTAGGTACATTGTAAGGCATTATATACCTTTTGGTTGACCTAATCATACGACGCACGAGTTCTTTGTACTGTACGTGCAATTATTGAAGAAAAGGGTTGATGGGAATGTTTATTAATTACCTTCAAAGTTATTTTGTTAAAGCGGAAAACATGATTGTTTTAGTTGCCAACAACAAACCTGCAATTAAAAAAAAAAAAAGAAAAGAAAAATGCCGGCAATTATTTTCGGACAGCGACAAAATTTCACGCTTTGTAATCTTGATACTGATAGAGTCTCCGCCTTGGTTAACCACCAAATCAACGTCGGACATCATTCCGGCTTGACCGCCGTCGAATTAACTAAGAAGGGTCAGTAACACAAAGTCAAACAAGTCATCAAATTACCGAACAACTCATACCTCACCTTCAAAACTCCACAATCAACCTCCTTAATATCCCAACGTTAAGTGGGCATTTTCGTCCAAGCGGAAAAGAAATACTTATAGCCTCCCAAGTGCCCGCCTTTCCCACCCCGTATCTCTCGGCTATAACTCCTCTTCATTCTTTCCAAGTACACCCCGTCAATTTCTTTTCGTCACTTAATTCACAAGGATGCAGCCGTCAGCAAGGACCCGCCGCAAGGTGGTTCCCGCCACTGCAAGCGGCGGAGACTCTGCCGATAAACTCGATCAGCTTCTCCTTTCTTCCGCCATATGCAACGGCGAAGACTTGGGCCCGTTCGTACGGAAAGCCTTCGCATCGGGGAAGCCGGAGACACTCCTTCAACACCTACGCCAGTTCTCCCGATCCAAAGAATCTGAAATCGAGGAAGTCTGCAAAGCTCACTACCAAGACTTCATCCTAGCCGTTGATGATCTTCGATCTCTCCTCTCGGACGTCGATTCGCTCAAATCTGCTCTCTCCGACTCCAACTCCAAACTCCAGTCCGTAGCCGGTCCACTGCTCGCTTCCCTCGATTCTTACGTGGAAGCGCAAACTATTTCAAAAAACATTGACTTAGCGTTGAAATCAATTGTGTCTTGTGTCAAATTGATGGAGCTTTGTTCCAGAGCAAATCATCATCTTTCGAATAACAATTTTTACATGGTTTTGAAGTGTACGGACGCACTGGAAAGTCAGTTTTTAGATAAAACGCCGTCGTCTACTTTGAAGCGAATGCTAGAGAAGAAAATTCCCTCGATTAGATCATACATCGAAAGAAAAGTAAACAAGGAGTTCGGTGATTGGCTAGTTGAGATCCGTGTAGTGAGTCGAAATTTAGGCCAATTAGCGATAGGCCAAGCTTCTTCGGCTCGGCAACGGGAAGAGGATTTACGAATCAAGCAGAGGCAAGCCGAAGAACAAAGCCGGCTCAGTTTGCGTGACTGCGTTTATGCTTTGCAGGAGGAAGACGATGATGAGAACGGGCTTAGTAACGGCGTCGAAAGTGATAGTAACGGTGGTGCTGGTCTGTTAGGGTTTGATTTGGCGCCGCTTTATAGAGCTTATCACATTCACCAAACATTAGGTCTTGAGGATCGATTTAAGCAGTATTATTTCGAAAACAGGAAGCTTCAATTGACTTCTGATTTTCAGGTATCTTCAATGACTCCGTTTCTAGAATCTCATCAAACATTCTTTGCCCAAATTGCGGGCTTTTTCATTGTTGAAGATCGAATTTTGAGGACTGGTGGCGGTTTGATATCTAAAATTGAAGTGGAGAATCTGTGGGATGCTGCCGTGAGTAAAATGTGTTCAGTATTAGAGGATCAGTTTTCAAGAATGCAAACTGCTAATCATTTGTTGTTGATTAAGGACTATGTGAGTTTGTTAGGTGTTACATTGCGCAGATATGGGTATCCCATAGACTCTTTGCTTGATGTTTTGAGTAAACATAGGGACAAATATCATGAATTGCTGTTGTCAGATTGTCGTAAACAGATTTCTGAAGCACTTGCTGCTGATAAGTTTGAGCAAATGCTCATGAAGAAAGAGTATGAGTATTCGATGAATGTGCTTTCATTTCAGATTCAGACGTCTGATATTGTACCTGCATTTCCTTATGTTGCACCATTTTCTTCTACGGTGCCTGATTGCTGTAGGATTGTTCGGTCATTTATTGAGGATTCTGTGAGCTTTATGTCGCATGGTGGGCATCTAGAGTTCTTTGATGTTGTGAAAAAGTATTTGGATAGGCTTTTGGGTGAGGTTTTGGATGAGGCTTTGTTGAAGCTTATCAATTCATCTGTCCATGGGGTTTCTCAGGCAATGCAGGTGGCTGCTAATATGGCTGTTTTAGAGCGTGCCTGTGATTTTTTCTTCCGTCATGCTGCACAGCTTTCAGGTATTCCATTGAGAATGGCAGAAAGAAGTAGGAGGCAATTTCCTCTGACCAAAGCCCGTGATGCTGCAGAGGAAATGTTATCTGGGTTGCTTAAGACTAAGGTTGATGGTTTCATGTCATTGCTAGAGAATGTGAACTGGATGGCTGATGACCCCTTACAGAATGGGAACGAATATGTGAATGAGGTGATAATATATTTGGAGACCCTGGTTTCTACTGCTCAACAGATTTTGCCTGCTCAGGTTCTTAGAAGGGTTTTGCAAGATGTTCTTTCTCACATATCAGAGACAATTGTAGGCGCTTTATATGGGGATTCTGTGAAGAGGTTTAATATCAATGCTATTATGGGAATTGATGTAGATGTTCGACTTTTGGAATCATTTGCTGATAATTTAGCTCCCCTATTCACAGATGGGGATGCTAATCAGTTGAAAACAGCGCTTGCTGAGTCAAGACAGTTGGTGAATTTGCTGTTGAGCAATCATCCTGAGAATTTTCTGAATCCAGTGATTAGGGAAAGGAGTTACAATGCTCTGGACCACAGGAAAGTAGTGACAATTTCAGAGAAGCTGAGAGATCCTTCGGATCGACTTTTTGGGACATTTGGAAGCAGGGGAGCCAAACAGAATCCGAAGAAGAAATCTCTGGATGCTTTGATAAAAAGACTAAGGGATGTGAGCTAAGTCAGAGGCAGCTAAAACATAGGATCCTTGGTATTTTTTCCTTGCATCTGTTGGTTGTGATTGCATATTGTTAGAGGTCCATTGCTAACTTTATTTGGCTGTGGACTACTCCTACCAACTGTTCTCATTTGATTGTGTTGATAGATGCGGAAATTTCATTTTGCTTGTAAAATTCTCATACATAGGCATTGGTTGTTGTACTCTTAATTCTTTCGAGCTACATTAGTGAATTTGATGCTTCTTCTTTCTCTGACTTTTTCGGATACATCTAGTGTGTAATTCTTAGGCCCAACCTGTTATCTGATTCTCTTTGTATCAGGATGGATCCTCAGGAAGAGGATTCTTGCATTCCTTTACTGGTTCATGTTTCACCTTCCATGAACAAACCGCCTCAATAAACCTGTAGTTTGCTTTTTTAACCAGTATATTATTTCATTCTTTTGACTTTGGTGTGCTGCAAACTTCTGATTACCAATGAATTTGAAAATACTTATTTACTAGAGCGCACTTTCAATAAGGCATATTTTTCTGGGAGAGATAAAGATGCTGCATCTAGACCGAGTGGGAGTTTGAAGAAGAAATGTATACTTAATATTATTATTGAATAGAATCCTCTTATGAGATGAGAAAATCAAGGACAAACCTAATTCGAATGGCAAGACAACAATTCCTACATAAATATATATATGATACAACTTTAAAAATTGGGTAATTAATAGAGAGGGTGCTGTCTGAATGGGAAACTATTTGTTCTGTCAGATGTTTAAGATGTTAATAGGAGAGAAAGAAGAACTGTGAGAGCATCTTTGATATAGCTGCATGCTCATGGTTAAAAAGTACACGATAATTTATGGACAGCAAAAACAGCTGGCAGAATTGTTTCCTTCCTTTTCCTACAGTGAGGGAGATGATAATGTTGCCCGTCAATAATGTGGCAGCATTTATTGTCTCATGATTGGCTGATAAGAATTGAGCACAAGGAAAAAGCTTGCTCTTTGTTTTTGTGCTTGTTTCTATTTTCACAGCAAAGGATGTGTTTGTCTAATATTCAAGAGCAAATTCCTGTATCTCTTCAAAGTTGTGCAGTGCTTAATTACTTTCTAATACCTCAGTCCAGTCCATATCTGTTCATTAATCTGTCAACATGTGTGGGTGTATTGTTTCTAATTTCTATCATCACTTCATATCCATGCAGGCATTTTGAGCACGTATTCTGTTGCCACAGCTAACTTCTCAAAGAGATGCAAATCATATTCCTAGCGCTGGAGTCAGATTTCTGATTATCTAGTACCACTTTCCAAATGCCACTTGTGACCATTCTATCATCATTCGCACCAAAGGGGATGGGATCGTTATTCAGGAGAGGGAGAGGGAGAAACAGTGGGAGAACATTATTGGGTAAGTGTTGGAGTTTGATAAATTGTCAGTCTTAGTTTTTAATCTATCATGAAAGCAACGCTTGTCTGAATTTAACATAAGTCCAAGTTGTGCTATGCTTGTCATAGTCTGATGTGAGTTATTCAAATTGGTGAAATCAGTGAAACAAAGAAGAAATCAAAAAGTTCGGAAATGAAAAGTATTTTTACGGGTTGATTTTATCCCAGCGGGCTATCCGGAGGTCAGTGGAGCAGGTAGGGTATCTGATAAAGAGGTTGTAGGACTGGTCGGTCGGTCCCAATGGTTATGTCATTTGTGTTATCAATGATTGTTACGTCAGTTTCGTTGTGAAAAGTGTGTCCTTTCTATCGGCTTTTTGGGCATTAAAAGAAGGATTTTTTAGGTATATTTTTCCACAAATGGAGTTGTGGATCTAACTTCGGCCCGTAGGCCATAAGCAGGACCATACTTTACATTAATTGTAAGACTGCGTCTCTCAACATGTTTGCCTCGATTTGAAATTTTTATAATTTTTGCAAAGGAAATGTTGATTCTGGGCGAAGTCAATTATAAGGTAAAGGGCAAATCGGAAGCTGGTAGAGTTTATTTGGTTTCACAGCGTTTCGCAAGCCAGTGTCTTAAATATGCATCTTTCAGGAAAACAAAAAAAAATTATATATATGTATATATATCAGAAAGATGAAGTCATTGCTAAAGCTGGAATAAATGATACTTCTTTTGTCCCTGTTATGTGTTCAGTAACTAAAAGTCCGAAACAGGTAAAAGAATTAAAATTAAAATCAAAGTCCAATATCACTCGGTGAAGCCCATGAAGGCATTGCTTGGTCGTGTGGTGTTGACATAGTGTCCTGGCATGCCTAAGCTCACGGTGTTTGCCCGCGCGGGTGATATTGCCGGCGATATGTTTTTGGGGAATCAGATAGGATGAACAAAATCCGTTTTCTTCCGAAGATGAGAAAGTCAAATAAGTCTGTTTATGTCTTCGATTCCAAGACGAATTTGTCTACCTCGGTTGATATGTTTTATCATAGATTTGACACGCGTCGCATTTGGGAGAGGTGTCGTGTCGCCCTCCCGCTGACAACAGTGCATGCGTCAGCACGAAACGTTGCCACTTCCTACTTCCGCCGCAGTTCGCTTTTTCTCTTTTTTTCTGCTTATTAGATTAGAATTTGGGAACTCAAAAATAATTTTTACTTTAATCGACTGATCGTTGGCAGATTTAGAGGTCGTGCATGCATGGAAACAATTGTGGGCCATCTATGTAACCATTCCGTAATTGATGGTCTTCTGCAGAGTTGGCTGACAGCCACCACGTGGAAGCATATTTACTTTACAAGTAGTACAATAGATGAACCCATTCTCTAACATGTGTAGATACAACGCTTCCACCGTGACTCAGAAAAAATATCAGCTTCCCTGTCCATGCACTTAAAATTCTGTTGTTTAATGAGAATTGCGTCAAAATAGGCACCATCAAGATCAACATATACGAACACATACCAAAATCTTAGCTTTCAAGGTTCCACAATCCCAACATTCATCTTTTTTAACTCGACAAACGGAAAAAACGAAATGGGTTCGTTGACCCTCGTCATTTTGACCGTCTGCTGCACATTCATCGTTACCAGAATCACCAGCCCATTTGCTTCAGCCGACAGTGAGCCTTCTGCATACGACGTTCTTCGCGAATACGACTTCCCAGTAGGCATTCTTCCTAAAGGAGTAACCAGCTATGAACTCAACGCAGAAACAGGCGAGTTTTCGGTACATATGAACAACAGTTGCAGCTTCAACATTGAATCTTATGAGCTCAAGTATGAGTCCACCATCTCAGGGGTTATATCAAAAGACAAGCTCACGAATTTGAAGGGTGTTGGCGTCAAGGTCCTGGTCCTTTGGCTTAACATCGTGGAAGTCACCCGTCAAGGCTGTGACCTTGCATTCTTTGTGGGCATCGGTTCTGCTGTTTTCCCGGTCGACAACTTTGATCAATGTCCTCAATGTGGCTGTGGATTTGACTGTAACAAGCTAAATGGTCTATTAATTTATTTCCTGCGTATTGTTAATGAGGGGACGTAAGTAAGATTACTGAGTCTTTTCATCTTAATTATAGAAAAATTTCACGTGACTTGGATGTCGCTTTTTATTAGAATTTTTGAGGGTGGAAAAGAGTAAATTAATTTGTGGGTTTTATAGCCATGAAATGGGCATTGGTTTTCTTGCGAAGTTTAATGAATGAAATAATTTGCTAATGGAATCAATTCGACCTAAAATTTTGAGGGGAAGTAGGTTACTTTACTGAATAAATTGTAATTACGTAAAAGAAAAAGAAAAGGAATTATCTTAATCACTTTCGCAATAAATTTGTGTCTATATTTAAGGATATTAAAGGTTCATTTTGGATTAAGGTACAAAAATTTTAAGTTATTATGACAAAATTATAATTATGAAATAAAAATTAATAATATGTAATAAATATAATATTTAAATAATAATTTTAATAAAATTATTAAAAATATAATAAATTTTTCATTATATAAATAAAAAAATTATATTAATATAATTTTTCATATTTACTAAATCTTTTAGTATTGACAGTTGTTTAACTTCAATTCTAAATAGATTCTACAAAAAATCGAGTTGACTGCTAGTATTACTTATTTTCTATCGTTTTTCACTAATCTCTTTAATCATTTTTAAAATGAATGTCGCTGTTTGATTGCTTATGCATCAAAATACTCGATTTTTTTATTTTATATTTTGTATGTAATAAAAAAAATTATTGCCTTTTCATGGCCCTAACACATTTAAAAGAAAACAAAAAAAGTATTTTTGTATTCACTCCAATTATCATTATAGTTGTTTTTCTGAAATGGTATGTTTGGTATAATTTAGTTGAATGGGCAAGGAGATGTAATAGTAACGCGGAAAACATGTTCCATTTAACATTTTCTCTCCCTAAACATCATGAAAAGGGAAAGTAATGTTATTTAGTATTTCAGTACTAATTTATGTGAAGTTGCATTAATCACTTATTTTAAGGTCTAAAATTTAGTTCTCCCTCAACACTAATGTAAATAAAGAAAATATTATTCAATTATAACAATTTTGATAAAAAAATAATATATTTTTAATTAAAAAATAAATTATTTATAACTCCTATGGTAATTTAATTTTATTTATACTTTTGAAATATTGTTTTTTCCGAAGGTTGAAAACAGCGACCCAGATGACAAGAATTGTTCGCATTAATGGAAGCGACATTACTTAATACAACAATCTGGAGAACGAAACTGTCCTTTTCCTTCCCCCCCCCCCCCCCCCCCCAAAAAAAAAAAGAAAGGAAGGAAAATTACGTGTAAAGATCCTGTCCGTATATTCTATCTACCAATTCTTCCAACAACCGTCCTCAAAACAAACCCCGTCGTTGCCCCTTGCGTTTTAAAAGCAAACAAAATATGTGTACCCACCAGACGGCATACGACCAGTGTCCTCGTCAATGGCGTTTCCCTGCATAATTTTCCTCTTACTGCTCTCGGCCGGCGCCCGCAGCGACAATTCGAAAACCGCATACGATATTCTTGAAGAATACGACTTCCCGGTCGGCCTCCTTCCAAAAGGCGTCTGGGGCTACACAATTGACCGTACCACGGGTAAGTTTTCGGCATACTTGGAAGATAGCTGTAGTTTCTCAATCGAATCATATGATCTCAAGTACAAGCCCACGATTACGGGCGTTATAGCCAAAGATAAGATTTCTAATTTAAGTGGGATCAGCGTGAAAGTGCTGATTCTTTGGCTGAACATTGTGGAAGTGACTCGCCAGGGCGATGAGCTGAGGCTATCTGTCGGAATCGCTTCTGCTGATTTTCCTGTCAGCAGTTTTGCAGAGTGTCCAACTTGTGGGTGTGGCTTTGATTGTCCCACTGCTGCCGCCAATAACCTCCACTTTACTCCTAATGTACTGTCCTCGTCTTCTTAAATCTTATTTATATTATTATATATGCATTTAATTTCCTAATCTCCTTCGGATTGTAGTTTCTTTAGTTTTTTTATTTGGATCCAATAAAAGCCTGTTTTGGTCTATTGCTGAGTCTGACTATGAGATAAACCAATTTTTACTATTTGCATCGTATGGATGTGGTAGAAATTCATTGAACACATGGGACACGTGGTTCCATTGTTTAAGATTTTCTTTCTGTGGCTTTTTCTTTTCTTTTCTGTTTTTAATGTATTTTGTTAAAAATAAGAAACGATTTATTTTTATTCACTGTCTTATCATTTCTACCGTGTCATGGTCCAAGTTACTCTTGGATCATCATGTGTCTATCTCCATTTAATTTACAGAAGAAATAAGAAGACAATCGAAATCATTTTTACTATAGTACAGCCTAACATATATATAATATCGTGCACTAAACAGCTTAGAGTTCCATTTTCAGCATGCTTCTATAATCCTCCCTCATCAATGCGGGGTTCGTCTTTTGGTACGAATTCTCTGTTAAGGGTTGTTTTTGCAATTTTTGGGCAGCAGACACGAACCGAACCGAACCGAAACCGAACGATTGGGAATAAGCAGGCCCGAATCTAAACCAAATTTCAGCATCAAACGAAACCGAACTGAAAATATTTCAGGTCGGTTCGAACATTTGAGTTACTGAATTTGGAAATAGTACCAATTTGGAAAACGCTTTTTTAAAATTTAGATACGAATGTAAAAACTCCAAAAGAAGAAAAAAAAAAAAAAAAAGGAAACGAAACAAAAATAGAAACATCACGAGAATGCAACAGGAAACAAACTTAGTGGGAGAAAAGTTAGAAACACCATTTTGGGCTTCAACGGAAGTATGGAACATAGTTTTTTGGTCATTCGGCCGGAGCTTGACATACGTTCGCGGAATCGTGTTTGAACTCAACTTCGGGTTGACCCGGCAAGTTTTCCACTCTATCCGCATCTGCTTCTGTTGTTTACTTGTTTGATGAATTACTCTGCTTCCAGAAACCATGGCAGACACTAGCAGCATACAAAGTATGAAAAAGAAGGAGACAGTTGCTCGTATTTCCTACTGAAGCTATTGCGCCTCAAATTCAATCACACAACTCAGAACAATTTTCTTTTAAGTTACTAGAATCTGTGTATAGAGAGAAAGTGAGTGCATGATTTTTTCAGTTTTCCCAATCAAATATCAATTACAAATCATAAAAATCAAACCAACGATAGCGCGATCAAATCAAATCAAACCAAACAGATCATAATATAACAAAAATCAAATCAATCCGTATGCCTCAAATTAGAAACAAAACAGAACAACTTATTTTTTTGATTTACGAGAATTAAATTAATCAAGAATAAACGAAGTGAAATTGAATTGAATTAAATTAAATTGAACTAGTAGCTGCTGACGGTGAGTCGGCGAGTGAAACTGAACTCAACTCACGCTGCTCACTTTCACCAATGCGACAGCAGTGACGGAGAGAGGCTGCAACGGCTGGCAAGATGAGGGGCGGCTGACGGTGAGAGTGAGACCGTGAGTGATGAGTCCGTGAAGGCCAGAGGCTGCGGGAGAGCGAGGCTGTTGCGCGGGAAGCTTTGAGAGAGATGGCTGTTCGCTGCCGTGCCGATATAGGGGTTGGATTTAGGAATTGGAATTAATTTTTAATTTGTAGTTTAAATTAAATAATTTTTTTATTTAGGCCCAACCGAGCAGAACCAATCGGTTCGCTTATTTTCAAATTTCGAGTTTCACTCTCTGAACCGGACTAAAAAAATATTTGGTTGGATTCGAAAAGAGCGAAGGTATAATTATAAATTAATATATAAATTTATTTTATATAAAATAATATAATATTAATTTATTAATTAAATTAAAATATAAAATAATTAAAATAAATTATATAAATAAAAAAATATTTAGTCTAATCGATCCGTATGCACACGCTAGTTTCAGTCCAATGTTATTAAAAGTCTAAGCCGTTGGCGTGGCTTTGATTGTGACCGTCATTGTGTCTCTGTCACTGCCAACGGAAGAGACACTCGAAATTAATAAATTATTTAGTAATTTCTCTGCTTGAGATTGGAGTCTCAGACTACTTACTAGTTTTTGGATCGAATAAGAAGAAGTTGCATCAGAATCAAACACGTAACTTAGGAATTGCATATTTCCTGATTGGGCATTACCTCTCCCTATTTCCTGATTGCAATTGTGCCGGTCAATTCTATAGTCTCCCAAATCAACAAAGTCAACGATAAAATACTGTCCTTTATTATTATTATTATTTTTAAAACCATACTAAAGGCGACGGAGGCTCATTTTGTCTCCCTCATCACAAATAAGATTCATACCCTATGTGCCGAATTTCATCCACGTTGATCTGACTGTGAATGACATGTTAAAATTTTTTTAGTATGCATGTATAGTTACTGTACATATATTCTAATTTAATAATTACTCATCAGTGTATATGTTCACTTGGATCCAGATTGTCTCCCAAGCTCTTTATTTCTTAGTCTTCTTAAATTTTCAAAGATCCCCTAATATGTGTCGTTAATAAAACTAAATAGTTAAGATTTTATCTTAATTAATTTTTATTTAAAGAGATATCTAAACTCACCTGATTGTTAACAAATTCTTTCTCGCAAATTTTTTTCCCTCTCATCTCTTTCTACAAATGCCCATCTCTAGCAAATTCTTTTATAAAAAAAAATAAAAAAAAAAGCCACACACTGGATATCAACCTTATTTGATAAGTAAAATTAATCTAAGTTGTTCTTTGTTGAAAGAAGAAATTTCTATTAAATAATTTAATATGATGTATCATTAATTTATGTCACAATGACATGATGCACTTGGAATTTCAAAGTTATAATTTGTCTAATTCAGTGTCTAATCTAACGCGATGGATGCGTCATGAAGAATTTCAGCGAACAAGTTTCCAAGAATTGCTTCAACAAAATAGCATAAGTTTTCACTCTCGATTGCAATTTAATGAACTAAATTAGTATTACTACTTCACAAATTGCTGTTGTCGGGCATATAATTTTATTGTTACAATTTTGTTTCTATTTAGCTATTTTTCTTGGTTTATAGTTGCTATTTTATAGTGTTTTTGGGTTTGCAGCTACTGCTCATTGTATTCTGGGGATCTATAGTTGCAAGGTTGCTGTTTTTCTAGGTTCTGTAGTTGTTGCAGCAATTGTTTGCTATTTTTTTGGGCTTTATAGTCGCTACGGTTGCTGTTCACTTTTTTTTTGTTTGCTATTTTTCTAAGTTTTATAGTTGTTATAGCTGCTGTTTGCTATTTTTTTTTTTTGTTGGTTATTATTTCTCTATTGTTTGTTGTTTTTTGTTGTGTGTTATTTTCTAGCTTCTATAGTTGCAGCAACTGTTGTTTGTTGCTTTTCTGAGTTCTATGGTTGCTGTTTTGAATTCTTTAACTGTTGTATTTCTACTTTGTTTTGGAAAATATGATACCCTAACTAAGAAATTTGTAATTAAACAAAATAAAAAGTTAAACTTAATAAAGAAAGATATAACAACACATACCTATTGGAAAGGAGGACATTTTCATTTCAATGGACATCTAAAGCCTTTACAGTGCAATTACAATAATAACATACATCACAACTCCTGGCACCAATCCTATTAAAATTTACAGTGAGACAATTAACATTATATATCAGACTACTATAAATAAGCAATAATCTCTATAGACCTCTCTAAATGCATTTTCCATATATTGATATAGGCTAGCTCTAACAGCACATTATGCAAATAGATTAATAGCTTTAGCACCATAAACATGTTTTCTAACATTATTCAAGCAAGAATTATTTTTTAAAATAACAATAGGTGCAGCAGTTAAGAACTAGAATGGAATGCTTTTGGTGTAGGATATTGCTTCTACAACAAGCATCAAGTAGGGTAGAAAAATCAACATGGACCATTCTGGATGTAGCTTAAAGAAAGTCATCTCATTTGCCCTAGTACATGGCATGCAAAGCTTCAGTTCAAAATTATCTATCGTCATGGTGGCAATGTAGGACTCTTGGAACACATATTGATGTTGTGAAGCTCATTCATTTCTGATTGTTGGATTGCATAGACTTAAAATATAATGATAATTCAATCATTAGAGATGATTCAAAGGTTAGCTTTGTAGAATAATTAAATTCTTGTACACTCCTCCTGAAATTCTTAATTAAAGAATTTTAAATCCAATTCAGTCATCAAAGAGGATTCAGAAAGGTCAAAGAAGGTTTGGGCCAATAATTTTTCCCATCCCCCCTTCATCAGTACTTGTGTATAAACTGTGCAACCAAAAATTGGGCTTGCAAAGTTTTTATTTAAAGCAACAAAGGAAGTCATTTACCATTGTTTGAATTATTACTTACACGGAAATAACTTTCAATGGAAGCAAAGTCAATCAGCAGGAGCACTATGAGCATCAATAAATTATTTTGGAGATAAGAGAAAGGAAAAACTAAAGAGGCAAAGGAATTGCAATTATGATGAACATGCAAGATTTCAATGATTATGCTAAAAAGATTTCAAGGATCATCACTTTAGCATAATGCATTTTCTAATGTGCCTCGTGCTCCCTCTAAACTGTTAGGTAAAAATATACTAAAATACAAAATGTGAAAATATGCAAAATCGCCAAGCATCAAATCTGTTTCCAGGCCTCATGAGTCTCAAGTTACCTCTAGTCCATTAACTTAGGAAGAAAGATAAAAATAATCAAGGAACTGTTTACCAAAAGCCATCTCAGGTATACATAATAAAAATACTAGAAAAGATTATTAGAGAGTAGATGAAATCTCCAACATTATCATGACTTGTTATGGACTAAGAGCTTTCATTCGATGGGTTTAGATTCCCTTTTTGCTCTTGCTGTTATACGAATTTAACTCTGCTAACAAATTTAAAAATTGTGCATTTCCCCTCTAGCGAATCTTCTCAACATCCACAGCCAATTTCGTTAAGCAATTTTATCAAACACTTTGAGGGCAAGCTCCAATATACTAACTTCTCAACTTTTTTTATTCTTTTCTGATCGCTTTTTTCATTGAACATGTCAAATCCTTTTAATGTGCATCTCACCTAAAACAAAATGTTACGAAACATAAGCTATCAGCTCATATTTATCTCCACTTCTCAATCAAACAAAAGCTATTTGATCTTATATAGCCGGGACCCTATAATCGTCATTGTTGTCCCTTAGCCTCCCGCATCCATGTTCTTAACCATGTTTATTCAGACTTTTTTTTTTTTTCAATTTGCTGGAGATTGTGGTCAATGTAGAAGGAGGACAGAGGGAAATAATGAAATTAATTAAAACCAAAGTTATTGTCAATTTCTTTTCTCTAGTGCGTGCCCTTTTTTTTTTTTTTTCAATTTGTTGGAAATGGGTGTCAAGTGAGGGAAAAAAGTTGTGGGAAAGAATTTAATAACAATCACGAGATTTTTTATTGTCTCTTTAAATAAAAATTAATTAAAATAAAATCTTAACTATTTAATTTTATTATCGACATATGTCAACAAATCCTTAAAAGTTTAGGAGGATTAGAAGATAAAAAGCCTAGAAGAGAATTTGGATCTGTTTTCTCAACACAAGACTGACCAACACGAAATTTTAATTATGATGACTTAAATAACATGCATTAATCTTAATTGGGCTTGTATTGATAGAAATTTAAGTGTAGGCTCTAATATTTGGACTCCAATTTTCCCTCCTTATGATATATATTTAGGTTGCAATAGATTTTTTTTTTTCATAAATGAAGTTAATATATATCCTCTAATACTTATGGGATTTATATATCTTAAGTTGAGAACAAACAAAAATCACGTGCCATAAAAAATTATTGTTGGTTAATCTCAATAGATTTTTATTTGTTAAATATCCATAGACTTGTGATAATAATATACTAGTACTAAAAAAGATTCAAAGGTGAAATAATAAAGTTTCCTATTGTTGCTGGGTAGGGGTTGGGTAAAAAGTCAGTACCAAAAAAAATTCCAACTAATGGATAATTAGGTTCAGTTTTTAGAAATTAACAGAGGCAATCAATTTGCACAAAAAAACTACAAAGTAATTAACGGTTTAATATTGAAACACCCAAGCCGAACCAACAATGGGCAAAAATCAATCGATTCGGTTCAATTCATAACCGATTCAACGGATTTGACCTATACGATCCTAATACAAGTAGAATCTCAATAAATTAATAATATTGAGACCATAAAAAATTAATTAATTTAATAAATGTTAATATATTGATAAATTAATAATTTATTAATTTATAAAGATAATATCACATTCATAATAAATGGTTTTATGATGTATAAAGGCATTGTAATTTGAGAATATAGTGATTTTGTTAAGCTGTGCAATGTGATTCTATTTGATATTGAATCAGTTGCTTGATAATCTTTTGATTGGGTTGCCTGATTGGTTCACAATTATATAGTAAATCATTAAAAAAAAAATTTTAGATGTAATATATTAAGCCGATCTTTGTGTCTCTTAGTTTTGTTAATAGGACATAAAATATAATAATAGTCTTTCATCTAAAAAGTATAAAGAAAGCAATATTGATTAGTGAAATTCATAAGATATTATGGCAGTACAACAACAACAACAAAATCATAAATATATTATATATAATTAGATTTAAATTGGTTAATTAATAACTTATCTATCGATCGGGTCCTATATAAAAACAAAATTCTTGAAAATATTTATTACATATAATAAATTTATCAAACTATTAATTTATCATGTTAACTTTTTAAGTCTAAGAATTTGTTTGGAATTGAGATGTTGTAGTTTAAAAGCTACAGCTGTTGTGAAAAAAAATTCTAATTATAAAATAAAAATTAATAATATGTAATAAGTATAAATTTTAAGAATAATTTTAATAAAATTATTAAAAATATAATAAATTTTCTATTATATAAGTGAAAAATTATATCAATATAATTTAAAATTTACAACAATTAATGCTTATCAAACATTTTATTACTGAAATTTTTAAACTATAACTGTCCAACTTCAATCTCAAACCTATCTTAAATTAAAAAAATTATTAATTTATTAAATATTAATTTAATAGTTAATTAATTAAAATTATTATTTTATAGAATATTAATTTAACAATATTACATTTTTATAGTGTACTAGTGATTAAACGAACATCCATCTATTCGGGCAACTTTTCAACTTTTCAAAGCTCCCAATACTACTTTCACGCCCAACCAAAACAATGGAAAAACTCAATACTACCCCTGACCTGACTGCTTCTGCTTCTCTTGTTTATGTTGACAGAATCACCCCTACTTGCCCTCTCTCCCCCAACTCAAGCAGCCAGCCCCGAGTGGGACGCGAACAACCAATAGCAATTAAAATGAAGCAACGACGTCGTCTAATTAGTCAAGATCATCATTCATCAATTCCAAATAAATGATAATTACGTACGCCATCTGCTTGACTGCCTGTCATCATCTACTGCAACAAACATTGAATTCTGCACTGCTTCCTTCCGGAATTTGCCCCAAAAAAATATAGAAAGAAAACACCTACCCAAAAAAAAGAAAAGGGGCAAAAACAGAATATTATCTCATGATGTCGCTCACACCCATGTCCACTCTCCTCCTCTCCCTGCTCTTCATCGTCCTCCACCACTCTGCCGTCGCCACGTCATCGCTCTCCGCAAATTCGGAGCAACTATCAGCCTATGACATCCTCCAGTCGTACAACTTCCCAGTGGGTCTCCTCCCAAAGGGCATCACGAAGTACGATATAGACAGAGAGACCGGCCAGTTCCACGCTTACTTGGACGGCACGTGCAGTTTCTCTCTCGAAGGATCGTACCAGCTCAAATACAAATCCCAGATCAGCGGCTACATATCCGAAAACAAACTCACGAGCTTGACCGGGGTCAGCGTCAAAGTGTTGTTCTTCTGGCTCAACATTGTGGAGGTTACTAGGAACGGAGATGATATTGATTTTTCTGTTGGCATTGCTTCGGCGTCGTTTGCAATTGATAATTTTTACGAGTGTCCGCAGTGTGGATGTGGGTTGGATTGCGTTAGTGGACAAGTAAGCAAGCCTAGAGTTAAATCTCTCGTTTCTTCCATTTAGGCTTGAATTTTCTGTGGCCGATTGTGTTTTTATTGGGATGATTGCAAATCGGTACATGTAGTTCTTCTTTTAATGAAAAAAATTTTTGAAAATGTTGAACTTAATGCAGTCAAAGTTGGGATCGGTTCTATGTGTATTCGATCTGTGTAATCTTTTGCTTGCCTTGGATTACTTTTAAATAAATTTCTAAAAAAATAATAATAAATAAACAAACGAATAATCACGTTTGTGATTATAGGTTTTAGGAAAGGAAATTTTGTATTTTGGTGGGTGTAGGGGTTGGGCTATAATGAAAGTGTTTTTAGCTATCATTAATGAAAATGTGCAAAAAAGCTCATAGTTTTCATTTCTCCTGCCATTCGATTGCAATCTTGCTCTGAGAAAAGGTTGTCCAGTTGGTAAATTGCCTTAAAGAGTGATTTCATAGGAATTTTACAAAAGGAGGTCTACCTCAACATCAGTATAAGTCAAGTACATCTATGAACCCATTCCTTTTTTGCCTGAATTTGCAATTAATGTAGATATTTTTTAGAGTTTGGAGATTGTATGGTCGAAAAGCTTATTATAGTTTCAGTAACTCTGCACATGCACCTAAGATGTGGTAGAAATCTAGAATTCAATTTCATACATCTGGACTTGCACTTGATGAGTGTTTCTGTTGTAATGAAGCTCAGAGAGTATATGCTATTTGAATTTGTACGTACAGTCACCATTGAAGTTTAAGATAGCATGATGAGATGATTTGGTTGAAGGTCTTTGACCATCCTCAAGGGTTAAGGACCTCAACCATGTTTTGTTGTCATTTTCAATTGTCTTCACTAAGTTAAATGTGGGGAGAGAGAGATGGTCTTATTGTGACTCAATAGAATTTGGTCTGCGGTGTTGATACCATTATCCATTAGTCTTGACAGAGGCCTTGTAGACTTCATGCTGAAAAGTGCAACCCTCTTAGGCTATATGCTCAAGTATCAACATAGAGTTCTGCAAAATGTCATATTGTGGCTTTACAGATATGGTCTAGGTTCCATCATGTTTTTCAATCGGGGGATGGAGGGATGGGGGGATGGGGAGGGGCTGCGGGGTTATTTTTTGAAATAATGTACTCTTCTAGATTTAAGATGTTAAGTTAACAAGGTTTTATCATTGGAAGGATTGTTTGAGCTACTTTATAGAAAGGTGGGGAGGTTTTTAAGTTTCTATGGAATAAGTTAACCTTGCCAGAACTTGACCCCGGATTACATTTGTCCGAAGGAGACAATTAATTAACCTTACATGGATTTCTTATGTACATATGCCAAGAAACAACCTATATTTGTGCTTGCTTACAGATTTTAATGTGAAAAGATGTTAAATCAGAGGAATCATGCCTTATAACCAACAACCTTATTCTGGAAAGAGATCTCGTGATGATGTCAGGCCCAGAATAGGCGACTGATATGTTGTTCATGGTTTTGGTAAATAATTCTTTCTCACGGGATTGAGTACATGATTTAGATGGTTATTTCCACTTGTGTTATAATCTATGTTGTCGGTTCCCCTCCCTCCCCTTTCTCCAGTGATGCAATATACACCATCTGTGCCTGCTCCATGGTGATAATTTACCAATTACCATCAAAGTTTTGCTGCTTTCTATTTGGACTTGAAATGTTGTTGTCCCACTGCAAACCTTAAGTTCTGTGCAATAGCAACCCTCGGATGACTTATATACGACTACTACAAATAATTTACATTTCCTTTAGGCCTTTTGCATGTATTTTAACCACTGATTTGGTGATTTTTAGGACCTCCAACTGGACAACAAACTTTCGTTTATGATTAGAGGACTGATACCATTTATGACAAATTTTTCAAAGAGGCTATCAGATTCTCTCTGTACCAATCAATCTAAGATGCCGTAAAATTGCTATCGTTCTCTGCTTGGAAACCGAGTGAATATGACCAAGTCATGTATCAAAATTCTAAGTACTTGTGTTGATGGAGGGAAGCTTCTTTGGGCAAGCCAATACTATGTTTTGGTCCAGTGAAAAATATCCTTACAACCAATTGGTCCTTGGAATCGTCGCGAGCAAGGAGTCAACCTTTTTTAATTATGAATTGCAGAGTACGTTGTCAACAGTCCATTCTCTTGCGCAAAATTTCTTAACCGGCCTTAAATACTTTTGTGTAAGTATTTCGTTCTGGTCACATGTCAAGAAATCTCAAAGAGTTGGACTATTGGCACCCTTTTAAATACATAAAAAACCCCTCGATCTATTTTATGATTTTGGTCTTCAATAAAAATTTCACGAAATGGCAAAGATATATCTAATTGCAGATGCTAAATAGAAATAATTTTCTTTTCCCAAAAACTCGCATGGAAGATGTTTTTCTTTTCCCATGGCAGCTTTAAATTTTCACCAAACCTTAAATCGCTTGAACACTTAAATACTAGTCTTTCGATCAGTATACGCCGCTAGCTGGGATTATGAAACTTGCTTCTCGGTAAACACTGCTTAGTTCTTTAACTTGCTTTATGCTTTTGAAGATGTTAATATGGCCAGGTAATTGTAACACCTCAAATCTGCCATCATAATTATATATACTATTTTATAATCATGTTATTCTTGCTGTTCTTGTTCTCATTATTTAAATTTGTCCCAGAAACAATTTATAGCCCCAAATCTAAATTTTAGGAGAGAATGATAATCAACCTCTATATATTGCGGTGAGGGAGTCATAGGTTTGCTCTGTTCATTGTCACTCTTTTTGAAAGCTACAGGCTGGCCTGTGTTGGCCATTCTGTTGAGTGGAGTGACTGTGACTCTGACTCTGATTGACATATCTAGTAGATATCGTAAGTTCAGCTGTCTTTGCATATCTTTTAGCTATGGCAGGCAAAATTTAAGGATTAAAGCTCAAATATTGTCTGGTTGGTTCTGTAGCTCGAGAGAGTTCTGAGTCGCTTTTGGTTGAGAATCATAGTCGACAATGTAGGATCACCGCATCTTTGCTGTGGACATAACTCAGTTAGATAAAAGCCCTCTGGGTTTTCAACATAATGCCCCATTTGTGATTTTGGTGGACGCAAAATGGAGTAAGGGATAAACGGCCCTTTAGCTCAGATGGTCAGTGGTCACACTCCTTTTTAATACAGCGCGTCTGGTCAGTCTGGTGACCAGCCTTCCACTTATTCATTTTTGTTCTGTTCTTATCTTAAAAGTCTCCTGCCTTGAAATATTAACCTTTCATCAATTCAGGGGTTGCCAAACTAGGACGCTCTCTGTTGATCCAACCAATTAAGCCTCAAGTTATTGGTTTCTGGAATTGCTTAACAAGGCAAAAAATCAGCCAAGCATAGTGGCAACTATTATTTCAGAACCAAGCAAAGCACAGTTGTCGGTCGTCTAGCTTGCATTATGAAGCAACCTAGCTTGTATTATGCATGAAGCAAGCAACTAAAAGTCTAAAAGAAACCGATTTCTTTTCTTTCTAACCCCGTTATTTTCTCCATTTGCAAGTCATTAAACCACAAGTGCCGGGTCAACTTACTTTGTCTTGACAGTGACCCGAATACATGCATGCATCGGAAACTTCTTTCTATTATGCGAGTTCTGTTGATAATTGACTCTTCTCAGTGCAGAAAAGTTGAGCACATACTTATTGATCATAAAATATCTGTTTTATGCAGTCTTCGTCATCACAACTTTAGAATTAGACCGACCATTCACTCACATCTTCGCCTGCACCACAAAATTACTAGGCTTGACCCCACCACCGCGGAAGTCAGAACAAATAAATAAATTGGAACCTAATAATGGTTTATAAGAAGACGAAGTCGATTGTGTCGCGTCCATCGTATCCCCTTAATTGTTTATTCACACAATCATGGAGAATGTGTAATTATTACGAACAAGCACATTAGATGGTCCCCAAGCGCCCGACTAACGAATCTGAAGATAATCATGAAAAGCTTTCGGCTGTCTGAATGTATTATTAAACCAAATCCCATCTATAATTAGCTACAATTATATTAAATAATTGGGGATTATTTATCAAGCGTGTAATATTATGCATCTACGAACACGATGACCACCGGACCTTTTTTTTTTTTTTCTTTTTTCAATAGCGGTTTGGCATTATTACTTTGAATTTCATTTTTCAAAAAAACATTTTTTTTTTCACTTGGATGATAACGTAAGCCATATTTAGCTATGTGAGCGGCTCGATGAAGAATGAAATTGTAAACATTTGCCTAAATGCCTAGTACAAAGCCGAAAACTAACAAATAACATGCAGCGTCTCGGACTCTTGGCAACTCCTGCTGATTGGTAGAGTCATCATGATACATTACTATTTTTAGTGCAAGTATGGAAGTGAAAGCGATTAGATCAAAGAAAGATACAACGCTAATTGCATATATCAGAATATATCAGAATTATAAATAATAAATATTTTTTATTTCCTAAAAATGACAACAAAAGAGGGAATGTTACATATACGATACAAATTCTGGCTTGGGTCCCCAAGTCAAAACAGAGCGAACAGAGGAGCTGCATCTGCTACGTCAATTTCCCGGAATCACGCGGCTGACCACATCAGAACAAACCCCTTTTCAACCTTTTTTTTTTTTTTTCTCTCCTTTGGTTCTTCCTTAATTTCCATATCCGCATTAATAATATTAATAATGCTATTTATTAATTTTGTTGATCAGTTGTTGTGCTTCAAGAACATGGCTCTGAGGTCGGCCCCATCGAGCTCGTTGGCGAGATTCTCCGGCCTGTAGACACCAGTGACTGGGTCTGGGACCCACGCGACCTTCTCAGTGGACCCCGTCATCTCTTCTGCTGATTTCTTCATCATCGCAGCAGCGCTTCTAGGTCCTCCTGTTCCCCTCGACACAGCACCCTGTGATGCCGCCGCGTATCCTCTTTTGTAGATAGCGTTAGAGATTCCTTCAGCGACGAAACCAGAGAAGAGCTTGGCGTTTGAGAAAGAGCGAGCCATTTTTCTTAGTTATATGGGATGGTGATGATGAGAGACCTTAAAGCTGCTGCAGAAAGCAATTTCCTTCTTTCTTTCTATTGAAAAGCCTTCAACAGCAGCTTAAGAAACTTCCCTCTTCCTAGATCCGAAAGCCTCACAAAGCGTTTGTATTTATCAGATCCATAGAGACGAGCTATGTGCTTTATATAGAGCGTAGAGGGGGGATAAGTGCCAGCCACTGGGGTTCAGTTTTAATTTTAAACCGACTCAGTCAAAGGTCGTTTCTACACACACGCAAAGGACCCTTCGTGGTTCGCCACATGGTCGTTATTACAAAGAGCCGTTTAAGTTTGTCTTTGAAACCCAGCCACTTCCTTGATTACCCCTCATTTATATTTTAATTACTACCTCGGCGGTTTGCCTTTAGAATTTTCTCTGTGATCAATGATAGCGGCGGACTTATAAAATTGATCCGACGGTTAAGAAAGAGGGACTGATCGATTGGAGGCGCACTTTTATTTAATCAACAACGACACTCACATGCGAGGAAAGGTCGCCGTGAGCGCGGGGAATTAAGCAATCATTAGCCGTTGATTTAAGCAGCGACTAAATAATCCAGACCGTCCAAGTGTGCAAGGAGTCATTCAAGGAAAGGGGCGGCATCGCTTCTTTCCAAGTTACGAGTTTTGACCACTCTCCCCGCGAAAGGTCCTCTTCCTTCCAGAGAGCGACGTTTTAGACGCTCATGGTGCTATGATAGCACGTCACTATATTTAGTGATATTTTTGAAATAAATTAATTTTTTATAACAGAATCCTGACATTTAAAATTTTAATTTATATTTCAACGCACTTATTTATCACATGATAAATTTATGGTTAATAAACTGTTATTATACTATTTAGTAAATAAATATTACATCAATTAAAATATAATTTAAGAGCTAAATATTAGGCATTCGTAATATTATTCATGTATAAACATTATTATTTGTATAAAATGTTGATCCGTGATGACACTGTCACGGGCATCAGCTTGAGACTTCGTTGCCACGGAGCCGTTGGCAACTCTCTCACTAACCAATTTTTGGTTTATTTTATTTGAAGAAACGAATTAATTATAAATTAAGTGGCTGTAACCATTCATAACGTGAACAACAGGCCGTTATGTTTCACCGTCTACTCACAGGCTCAGGAAGGCTCCTGTTGACGTAATCATTTACCCGAATTCCTCGTGTTGGCTTTCTGCTTAATCTCTTTTTATCTCCGCCTCTACATTTTTGTTTTAAAATGCGTGGGTGGCTTGCGCCTTGTGGCCGGTTGCTACGAATGACGTCTCTATATGTTTAAATAACATCTGAATACGTGTCCATCCACCTACATTTTGTTTTAAAAATCTGTTAATCCAAAAATTAATTTCAAACTTATGTTAGTGTAGACATAATGTAAAACTATTATAAATAAAATTGAAAAAAGAAACACAAATGTTGCAAGTTGTTTTGAATGTTAGATACAATTATTTTACATTATGAATTTGTAAAACAATGACAGATTAATAAGATTAAAAATAATTTTGTTTAATATTTAAAATAATTTATAATATTTTTTATATATTACATTATTGTAATAATATTTTTGAGTTTGTTATAATGTTTTAGTAAAAGTCAATTTAGGTGCGGTTATAATTCATGAAGCAATCTTTAAAAAGGGGGTATGTAGGACTGTTTATGATACCAAAAAAATTTAATGTGATCATTTAAGTAAACTTAGAGAATATAAGTGACTCTTTCTAAATTTAAAATATGGGATTTGAAAAAAAAATACTTTTGTATTTTTTTAAATTAGTTATAATCTATATATTTGGAACTTATACATGCATGTGGCTTCATTTTTGTTGGATAAAGATCTTTCTTTAAATCCCTCTAAGTTACGTTATATATAACTTATATCTACACGTAATAATAGTAACTAATATTAAGATCCATATATTTTATATGTATAGATATAAATTACATGTAAAATAACTTAGCATTTTTCATTTTCAAATATTTGTCTCACTGATATTTTAAAAGATATTTACCCAACCACACTTATGAGAGACAAATATTTGAGTTTCTAGTACATGTAGCTTAAATTTTGTTGAGGCCAGCCAAAAGGCCACGGCAATGATCCTCCGTATTTAGTTAGCCAATAGTAAGGCAGCAAAACAATGGCAGAGCTCTGCTCTTAAAACAGAGTCACCGCATTTGGTTGCATGACAGAGTAACTGCACGTCTGCACTCACGTAGCAGATATTTTTGTTATCTCAGAAATCATGCATGCTCAAGTTGGATACGTCATGAGACAATGGGCTCTACAAGGTGAACTTTCTGCTGGTGTATAGCTAGCGACAGCTTGCTCCTGCCAGCATGGGCTCGTGAGGGCGGCAGGGCTGACTTAGACCTGGACTAGGGTGCAAGTTTGATGCATCAAATGACAAGTACACATAGCGCGTTAATTAAATTAAACATAAAATAGCGGGTACTACTTTTTGTCGCACGAATAACAAAACATAATTTGATGGTCTGTCTGAATCAACATAACTATATTACGCGATCGTTACACCTGAATTTTCTTCACGATGAAAAAAAAAAAATGTTGAAGGTTTGACGTACGTTCTGATATTCATTTTTCTCTGAGCTTTTACCCAAAAACTACACAATTTGAAGAACCACGAAAGTGATTTGATATCAATACCATTCTTGACTTTTCTAGAATCCTTCGCGTCTTCATCCGAAGCTACCCTTTTTTTTTGGGCGCCGGTGGTGGCGGGGCTTTGAGTATCGCATCCAATTGATAGTAAATGTGAAAACTGATGGTCTACAGTTGGTGTTGCGACAATTTAGCTAAATATTTTAGTCAAGTAATTTCTAAATCTCATTTTTAAGTTAAAGTCAACCCATCCAAAAATTAAATTTAAAATGAAGTTAATTCTGAATTCATAAAAATATGAATTGTATACAAATAAAAAGAAAAATTATAATTCATATACTTTAAATTTATATTTTTATAAAAAATACTATAATATTTTTATGCTATATCAATCGTCCACTATAAGTTGACAAAATATATCTGTTATCTACCAAACGATTAGCTACTATAGTGAATTGATAATTTTACTTTTAAAATTATCACTTATATATTCTTAATATCTCTTATTATCGTTTATATATTCTTAAATTATTATTTGTATTATATGAAAAGACCAAATTATTTCTCTAATGTCATCATATTTAAAAGATAACTAATAATTTAATAGATTGTAAATATATTTTATCAATTTAAAAAAATAATTAATATATTTTAAAAATATTATAATAAATTTAATAATAAAATAAATTAAGGATATATAATTAATAATTTTACCAAATAAAAATATGTCCTAGTACAATTAAAATTGGCAAGAGGGCCTATCCATTTATGCTGCAACCAAATTCATTTTGCTCCATCCTTATCCCGAAACCGTCATAGTTGATGATGACATATTCTTCTCTTTGTTATTGTTATACTCCGAATATTTTAACACCGAATCTGTCTTTGTTTTGATCACAAGGGTCGCGGGGTCATATAGCACACCGCTGCTTCATCTCTTTGTTGATTCAAGGGGTCAATTTTTTTTTTTTTTTTTCTCTCTGCTTTTGAAATGGCGCGATAGACATAACGATGGTTGTTGACCCACAGTTTTCTCTTTAATTAAAAAAACATTATTAATCTTAATCTTTAAAATTAAGAGATAAAAAATATAAAATAATAATATAATTATAAATTTTTTATATAAATTAATGTGACATAATTTAATTAATTAAAATAAATATTTTTTAATTTATTATTTTTTAATTTTTTTATATTTTTATTTAATCAATAAATAAATATTATATTAATTTTTATAAAATAAATTTATATAATAATTTATAATTATACTATCACTAAAAAAAATATAACCTGTACATAATTCACTTTGATACAAATAAATTATATTGAAATATATTTAATTTAAAAAAATAATATTATTGTATTAAGATTAATTTAATTTTAGACTAATATTTACCAACCGCCTAAAATTGTTTACTTAAAGTTTAGCATGAGTGTCGACGCTCCACTTCCATCACAACACCATTAGAAATTTGCTACTTAAAGCTTAGCATGAGTGTCGACGCTCCACTTCCATCACAGCACCATTAGAAATTTGCTGACCTCATAGGGATAAATCATCGTTTGACTTCAACACAAAAAATCTTTCTATTTTGTACATTTTTTTAAAAAAATTAAAAATTACATGATTTTTAATTTATAAAATTCTTAAATATTTTAAATTTACTTCTCAATTATAAAATAAATAAAAAAAAATCTTCACAGTATTTGGAACTCCTAATTTGACTTCAAGCGGGTGAAATTCAAAATCCTAAATTTAAGTCATACAAACTCTTAACTCCATAAATTCGCAATCTAAGTAAGACTCTAATATAACATAGCCACCCAGTTCAATCAAGCACAAGCACATATATATTTTGCTCTATTAAATAGTTAAAAATCCGAAATACAAGATTGAATGGCTGGTGACTGTTGGGTTTGATAATTTTGTCAGTGAAAAATCCATTGTTGAGGAAAATGAGGCACATTTCTCCAGCGTAATACTAATACACTTTATAAATTTCAAGTGAAAAGAAAACCTTAAAAAAAGAAAGGTTATATTTTTTATAAAGTGTAAAACTTTAGATAGTGGTTGAATACTTTTCCTTGAATTTTGATACGACAACACAGAAATGTGTGCTCAATCAACTAGTCAAATTATTTTACATTTTTTTTTAAAGATAGTAAAATCTTCCTTGGTTTGGAATTTCACCTTCAATTAAGTGAATTTTAAATAATTTTTAAGAATATAGTAAAAAATAAAAAAAAATAATCTCAAATTCTTAACGGAGTGTGATTTGATTTTGTACTCACTATCTTATCTTCACCTCTAAATTTTATTATGTATAAATATTTTTTTTAATTTTTATTTTATCAATTACAATATTAGTTAGTAATTTTTTTTATTTTTACTTGATGTAAATTAATTATAATTAAAAAACTCTACCATATAATTTATACTCAATCTTAAAACATTATTATACTTTATTTTCTCTTGTAAGAATTGTTATCATCGAATAATTTTTTAATTTTGATATCATTTTAAGATATTATTTTAATTATTTAGAAGTTTTTTAAAATAATTTAAATATTTATAATATGATAATAATTTTATTTAAGTCTTTAATTTTTTATTAATTAAAATTATGTATCTATATCTATTAATAAAATAAAAAATGGGATAGAGATGAAAAACTCATTCTCCGTATAGAAATTTCTCATTCTCATTTTGCTAAATTTATTTAAAAATAAAATAAGAAATAAAAGTAAAATTTTTAATAGGATAAAGAATGGATTAACCCTGATCACTCCAATCACACTCCATTGGCACCGCTAATTTTTCTTTAGCTCCGATGCAAGGGACTCTAGGTGCAGATGGCACGGAGATGAAGTCACTAGTTTGGACTATAGAGTTGAGTGTGTTCTTAGACATACAACTAGGTTATTTAGAGAAACACCCAAAGCGAAGAGTCAAGGCCCAAAGTGATCAACCAGGCTCAACCTCTCGGCCTATTCGGGCAGAACCCACACCGGCATGCCACAGTTGCACTCGCTCGCAAATGACAAAACCCTTTTAAATCCCCCGACAGGTACCTACTGCGAACTGCGAACGGCAACCGAGGAGATGGAGCCGGAGGTGGCAAATCAGGGCAACGAAATTCCCCCAAACATGACTATATACATCAACAATCTCAACGAGAAAGTCAAAATCGACGGTTAAGTTTCGCGATTTTTACTCTTTTTTTTTTTTTAAATCTCACGTGATTACTTTACTGTAATAGTCTTTGTATTAATGTAGTGAAATTGTTTCGTCGGTAATTATGCAGAGTTGAAGCAGTCGCTCCACGCAGTTTTCAAGCAATTCGGGACGATATTGGAGATTTTAGCATTCAAGACGCTGAAACACAAAGGCCAAGCTTGGCTCGTTTTCAAAGATGTCGCATCCGCCACTGCAGCTCTTGAAAAGATGCAGGGCTTCCCATTTTACGACAAGCCTATGGTACGACGCCATTTTACCATTTCATCTTTACAATTTTGAGTTTATTTAAATAATGTTATTTGCTGTAATTAATTATTTTTGTCTTTGTGTCAACAACATGTTTGAGAGTCGAGAGACTGAGAGTTTAGTTAAGAGTAATCCATTTGTTGTTTATGTTAATGTTGTGGTCTGTTTTGTAGCTGATGCAACCGGAGACTGAGGATTTAGTCAAGAGTTATCTATTTGTGGGTTATGCTGCAGTTGTGGTCTTTTTTGTCGTTGATGCAACTGGAATTTGATTTTTTTTCCCCCTTTTGGCTAATTGTAGAAATTAGAGTTTTGTTTTTCAATTGTCTCTTGCTAGTCTTCTTGCATTCTGTGGGGTATTGATATTCTTCTGTTAGCTTTTCATACAGCAAATATTGTGCATCATGGACCCTGGAGCACTTCAGGAATACTTGTCTTGCATGGATGGTTATCTTAATCAACAAGTCATGTCTACTGTCATTTAGAGTGCTTGGATAGCTCTATATGAACTTTTGTGCTTGAATGTACACTTTAGTGTTTTGACCATTTATGCTTGGATATTCTATTTTAATTTGAGTGAAGGAAGCTGTATATGCATTATCAATGTGAGGAAAGCTCAAATATGTCCAGGGAAGAATGCTTACTCTATGTACTAATCCCTTCGCCCAAAGGTCATTTTGAATTTTGATTTTATTGTCAATTATGTGATAATGCTGTGTCCTTAGGTTATATCTTGCATTTCTGTGAGGATTGTGACATAGAGTTATGTTGGTAATTGAGTAGAGGCAAGTAATCTTGGTATTTTACGTTCCAGAAAATATTTTTCTTTGGGCAAGTCTATTCCTTTAGTTATACTTTACATTGTTTTTAGTTGTCGGCAATAATTTTTCTTTTTGGCCATAGACCAGGAGATTTTGTTTATGTGTCTCCATGATAAATCCATTTTTGCAAATGCAGAGAATACAATATGCAAAAACAAAATCAGATATAGTAGCAAAAGCAGATGGTACCTTTGTTCCACGTGAAAGACGAAAACGGCACGAGGAAAAGGGTACGCCTGTCTCATACAGCATCTTTTTTCCTCCTTTTTATTACTTTGTTTTGCCGTTATGGTATAAAATGGAAATGAAAGTGAACACTACAATCATCTAGGTGCATATTTTGATAGAAAGAGTAGAACACAATGTATTTTAGGTGTTAATCCATGTCGTGCTTTGACTTTCCCCCACCCTTCCTTTCTTTTGTTTAGGAACAAAAATAACACCAAAATGTTATTAAACTGTATCATCTTAACATTGTGCAATATATGGAGTGGATTTATTTAATTGTCATCTTATGCGGCAGGTAAAAAACGGAAAGAGCAACATGAGAATCAAGCAGGAATGGGTCTGAATCCTGCATATGCTGGTGCCTACGGTGCAACACCCCCTGTAAGTGTCTTAGCTGTTTAGGTTGATGGTGTCGTCTGATACAGCATCTCATTCTCATTTCTCACAAACCATTTAACAAAAGCACAGTTGGAATCCTTGTTTCTTGGATTAATATCTAATAGTCCTCCGTATGATTCTTACCATCTCTCTGTCTTTTCAAAATGGTACAGCTATCACAAATACCCTATCCAGGTGGTGCAAAATCTGTGATCCCAGAGGCTCCGGCTCCACCTAATAACATCCTATTTGTTCAGAATGTTCCCCATGATACAACTCCAATGGCGCTGCAAATGTTCTTCTCCCAGTTCCCTGGTTTTAAGGAGGTTAGGATGGTGGAGGCAAAGCCTGGGATTGCGTTTGTGGAGTATGGAGATGAAATGCAAGCAACAGTTGCAATGCAGTCACTCCAAAGTTTAAAGATTGGCCAACAACAGTTGTTGATCACTTATGCCAAGAAATAGATGCAATCTCTGTTGATTACCTTTTGCAATTTTGGATTATCATTGCCGGCAAATATTTAACTTCATACATTGTCAGTCTAGTTAGATGTCATGTCTGCTAATCTGTGGTTTCCTGTTATATTCTATGTTTCACAGGAGCTTCTGTGCTTAGATGTATGAAAATGGCTGCACAAGTTCTTTCTTTGTTGAGAATTGATTAACTAGTTAGCTGAATTGGACTAGTTTAGCTGATTGGCCCCTTACTGGGTCATTGAACTATGTGAAGGTCAGTGTATGTATTTGCGATCGGTTACTTGGTCAGCTGTGTGTCCAATGAATTTGGTTTTGCGTATGTTCATATGGATAGCATCAAAGTTTATCAAGTTGCAATATGCCAGTGTGACATTAGTTGTACTACAGTAACTTTTAGTTTGCCTTCGTTTATTCTATCTAGGACAGAATCATTGCCCACCATCACTCTATCAAATCAAGAAACTAACGTTTGTATCTCTGCTTACAAGCTACAGCTTAGAATGAAAATGTGCTGCTAAATTCAAGCGGCATTCTGACAGACTTCCATCCAAGGCAACAAAAGAGACAAATGTGATCGCAAGGGTGTTCCTATAAGGTGCTTTTAAAGCAAGCCTCTTACAATTCACAGGGGCATACATGGTTAAACTACCTCAGTCTCAGGCACAACGCAATGGCACTTTCTGGAGAGTTACATAAAAGGCATTGTAAATAAAGATTCTTTCCACTGTTAGACCCTCTCCAGCTCAGTGACATGTTTATCCAATTGACCCTTCAAATCATTCCTCCACCGTTGCACGAGTCTCTCCTGCTTTTTTATAAGCTCCTTCTTAGCCTTCAGTTCTTCTTCCATCATTGCAATGTCCTGTTAAAGCATGGGGGATGCATAAAGGTCCTCAATAAAAAATCCCCAGTTATAGATTGTATCAAATGCCACGTGATGAATAGGTTACCTTTCTTAGCATTTCCACCTCCGTTGGCTGGTCCTCCCTTTGCAGACTAATAAAGTACAGTTGAAGCTTTTTGGCTGCCTCCATAAAATCTCTAGCATGCCTCTCCACATCAACTGAAACAAGAACCAATAAGAAAAAGGATTTCTTCAGTACAAGGACAAAATTGCAGCTCCATTGGAAGAATAAGCCCAATGAAAATTTATCCCATTAACAATTTTCGTAGCGGTCAAAACCTAACCCATAAGGTCCAATAACTTGTGACTGTATAAGTAAAGCATTTGCAGGTTTTTCAGCCACTGCAAATCAAGAACATTCTCATAGAGTTATATAAGATTCATGAAAGAAATATCATAAAGTATCAGAAAGAACAATAGGAATGGGATTACCTCAGGTACACTAAATAAGCAGAACAATGTTTAAAAGAGGAATGCTGAAAGGGCATTTTGTTTATGCTAATTCCACAATCACTTCCATAATCAGAGATATGAGAGAGGCTGAGAAATGGCGACATCCATCTATAAATCATAATGAATTTACTTTGGACATTTTTTAAATTAAAATAAATGCTGGTTGAGTAAATTCAACGAGTAAATGAGATGATATAACCAACCACGTATTATACAATTACATCTGATGGCTCTAGCAACAATGTATTGCATTAGCAAGAAGTGCCACAAAATATTATCATATACATTTCATCTCTACTCCCAGGTAAAGTCTTAAAGAAGAACATTATTTCATAGAAATATAAATATTCATGGCAGCCTGGGCCAGTGCTAAA
This sequence comes from Aegle marmelos, assembly GCA_030449875.1. Lineage (NCBI taxonomy): Eukaryota > Viridiplantae > Streptophyta > Magnoliopsida > Sapindales > Rutaceae > Aegle > Aegle marmelos. The sequence continues at coordinate 5,089,208 of JASUUL010000115.1, forward strand.
TGCCCAATCACCTACCTGCATTGTTCAAACCCTGAACTACAAAATTGGCTAAAACTGCATACTTTGGCAGAAATGGGCAACATACTTCATCTCGACAGTGTATAATAGACTAAAGACAAAATGGCAACTCCATTTGTAGACGATTGACAACAGCTAATTTAATTAGCTTGGCAAAGATGGAGAACAAATCAATGAAGACCCATAAACAACATGCCTGCAATTCACTCGTAAACTTACCGACACCAGCAGCCACTTGTTGTGCCTCTTTGTGCTGTTTATGGAAGGGAGACAGGGGGAGAGAGAGTCCTGTCCATTGAGTGAGTCTAACACTCTCTCCCCCTAGTGCTCCATTTATTAATTCAAGCGAGTGGATGAGCCATAGTTCATCCACTTTAAAAGTTCATTTTGGGATCAAACTCAAAAGGAACTTCGACCGCAACTATGGAAACGTACAACAAAAAAGAGAACTCAGAGGTTAGAAGAATCTTTATACGGATCCAAATCCAAATCCTCACAATCTCTTGTGTATAATAGCTTTCAATCTTCAAAAATTTCAAATAATGTCATAGTATTGATGAGCATTATTGTTTACGAAGCAAAGGTGATCACCTCTGAGTGGCATTCCGTATCATTTCATAACTATCTCATCACTCTTTTCTCTTAATGATCTGGCTACCTTTTCTGTATTTCTTCCACACAGTTCAAAATCACGATTCTAATCTCTCTTTATCTGGATTGCTAATGTTCAGTTGTTTGTGACATTTGCTAGAAATATTTTAAATTTGCTCTGAAATCTATTAGCCAATGTTAAAGCTCGTACAGGTATTCATCAGCTCAAGGTATGAAGTAGCATACAGGTTTCTCAAATTAGAAGAATTATAATTTACCAGTATCTTTTTTATACTATAATCCTAATGTTTTATGGGCCACAGAATCATTGTTGCACAATGGAAAAACACTAAGATTACGCTGATTGACAGAACCATTGAGTATCCACTCATTGATTACTTGGTACTCCAAACTTCATTCATTTTCTCAAAACTTCACTTAAAAAGATTCCTTTTATGATCAACAACAATTCTATCTCATGTTTTACTGGGCGAGATTTCCTTAAGATGATAATTCTGTAATTTTAAAATATATGAATAAGCATTATCTAAGAATGGAAGAGATATATATTTTTAACTTATACGAAACAAGCACACCGGCCATCTTGGAAAATAATATATTATAAATTATATACCCTATCCTAAGATTAGCAATAAACAAAGATTGACCCTGACTAGCATTAAAAACTTGTGACATTTGAAGTTATATGGCAGCCAAATCGAATGACTAAAGTAAATTGCTAGAGGGTTGAAGTTGAATATTGATTCTAAAGTCAATAATTAAAAATTAGAGGAAGTAACTAACTTTGATGAGAAGGATGTGGAGAACGGTCAATGGCTTGAAGCTCTCTGGCGGGCAAGCATGGAAGCAGAGCAGCCTCTAATGCTGTCACACACGATATCATATTCATGTCGTCTCTAGACGGCTGTGGCGATTGAAGCGGTGAATCCAGCTGTTGATCTGCTGCTGCTTGTTGAGCCATCGCGTTTCTAAGTATCTTCTAATCCTTAGCTATATATCATAACAATTAAACGTTAATGAAAAAGCCAAAAAAAAAAAAAAAAAGGTACAAGTCTTACAGACCGAGTGAGTGTGTGTGTGTTTTTGAAACTGTGAAGGACAGAATTGGACAAGAGACAAAGAGAAAGGGGTTGTACTGAAAAGAGTTCCGCAAACGGTTCGCTTCCAACACTCTGAACGCTTGAACTTCAGTTCTGACTGACGCTGAGACCCTGACACAAGCCTAAGCCTTCGATTCGCGTTTCATGTAGTGGCAACTGGGTCTGGCGACTACACATATTGGGCCTCTATTTTCACTTACTTCCTGACCGGGTTGGGTTTAGAGCCCAGCTCGAAGATTCCAGGCTATTGTCGTTAAAGCACTTCTGATCTTTTTTTGCTGGAGTGGAGCTTTTGACGCCACTCTAAAATTCTTATAACACCTTTTTGAATTTCTTTTTTCTAAAATACCCTCAGATTAATTAGTAAAATATAAATTAAAAGAATTTTGTTAAGTTACAGTTGCTGTAACTTAACAGATCTCATATTAAAATTATTCATCTTCTTATAAAATTTAACCAAAAACATATATATAAATATATATTTTTTTTAAACTGCATAAGAATCCTAAATTATATTACATTTATCTAAGTATTTAATTAAATTTTCGTTCAAAACAATAAATAATTTTTTTGTGTCGAGTTATTTAAGTAATTTTAATTTTAAAAAAAGGTTTAAGAGAGAATTTGAGGGATGTCAAAAGGCCCGGTCTTGTTCTTTAACCACACGATTGTACTAACGAAGAGACAGTAATGCCAATATGCCATATTTTTACTTTGCTCAGCAGTCAAAATACTGTTTTGATGCTCTCGTTTGATGTGAGCCTGAGTTATCTTTAACTTTTAAAAATTTTATTAATATTGTACACACACATATATTAATGACGCGTCGAGGTATGGTACAACAGTAGTGCTACACCATTTCTTTTGTCTTTTGTGACAAATTTTCATAACAACCTCTTTAATTTATTTTTATTTAACATTTACTTCATAAATATTAAATTAAGTTTTATTTACATCCACAGATACATTTCAATTAGTACCTTATATTATTTTATATTTATACATTTTTATTTCATATTACACATGTGTCATAATTCCTCCTCTTTGTTATTTTGAAATGAATTATTTACATGTTTAATTGAAAATTTCAAACTCCTTTTTAATTACAATTTTTTATATGTTAAGGTTTTTTTTACATCCATTATTAAAAATTATTTTTATTTTAATTTTTTAAAATATTAAGTACTTTTTTCTTACGTTCAAAACAAATTGTATAATCTTGATAACTCTATTACAAAAAATATTATAATTTTTTATAACCTTATTTCTAGAATATTATTTAATTCAAATATTCTTATATTATGATTGCATTTGGTTAGTCATTATATGTTGCATTAAATTATATTGTAGTAGACTTTATCACATTAAGTTGTATTAAGTTAAAATTTAGTCAAATTTTTTAATGTAGAATGGATTGATATTATATTAATATAAAATTTTATTACTATTTATGAAGGATAAAAAATTCTTCAATAGTCCGATAAAAAATTCTTTCAATTGTCTCAATTATAATTTAAATAAATTAATGGTGCGAATTATATATAGGGAGAAATTTCCATAATTTTTAATGTCACCATTACCTGCTTTTTCTCTTTTAACTTACTGTTGTAAACAATAGTTCACTATCTTTAAATGAGTGCTAAAGTAATTTTGTATAGGATGGATTGCATTATATTATTAAAAAATTTTATTACTATATATGAAGTTTACTAAATTATAGTTTAATATGCCTAATGTGATAAAAAAAAATATTGTAATATAATCTAATACAACAAATAATGATGAAGCAAATGCACTCATAAGATAAAAATATTTGAATTAAACAACGTGACAAAAATAAGAGTATAAAAAATTATAATACTATTTGTAATTGAACTATTGGGATTATATAATTTATTGGACATGTAAGTAAAAAGTATTATAATATTTATTTTAAAAAATTTATAATAGAAATAGCATAGATTGCTAAGTAAAATTTGATAATAGATTAAAAAATTCTAATATTAAAAAATAGTGTAAGATTCTAAATTAAACATGCTAATTTTTTAACCTCAAAATTGTAAAGAGAGGGGATGTTGTGATACAAGTGTAATATAGAATAAAAATTTAAAAATAGTAAATAATATAAGGTGCTAATTGAAATGACTGTATAGATATAGTAGAAATCAACTTAATATTTATGAAACAAAGTTTAAGTAAAAATGCGAGAAAGGTGTTATATGAATGAAAATTTACAATAATGCTGCTAGAAAAGACAAAAAAGTGGTATAATACGGCTATTGTACCATATCTGAACTTATTAAAAACTAATAATATAGTTTTAAACTTTTATATAATTTTTTTATATAAATTGATAAACCATAATTAAATAAATTAACTTATATATCTTTGGTTTTATATGATTGTTTTTATTATTTTATATTTTTATTAAATTAACGAGTTTATGTTAAATTAATTTACATAATAATTTATAATTGTATGATCATTTTATACTAAGATATTAACAAATAAATATATATAATTTTTAAGCTTTTTTTTAATAGAAATATCATTATTCTTATATTGTCATTCATAAAGAAACTTAGATAACTAGAGTAGAGAATCTTAGCCTGAACTTCTAACCTAAACATAACATAATATAATATATATAAAAAAAAACTCTAATATAATATAGAAAACTCTTCAAAGTTTTGAGAAAATGTGCGTGGTACAATACCTCATCTCAACCCATTAAAAACCTGTCATTTTATAATTATTATGATTTATGAGTGAGAATCAAATTAAATAATGTAATTATATATCTGTGTATGTATAAAAATAAAGTTTATCACAGAAGTTTCTCACAGAAAGCTTGCTCGACAATTTTAATTTTCTTAGTCAAAAGTCAAAACGACCACGTCGTTTTGCCGCACTCACCCAGCAATGACCAGTGCGGCTTCTATAAAACCCCCTATCTCCCTCCATTTTCAAAACTGCCAATCTTAATCTTCTTCCCGCGAAAGCTCCAGAAATCATTGCTTCCGAATGTCAATAATCTGAAAAATGGCAAGCAACCTCAAGATAGACCAACTGCGAGCCAAGCTTGCCCAACGTGGGCTCAGCACTGCCGGAACCAAGGCTATATTGGTCTTTTTCTTTCCGGTCAATTTTGCTCCACTATTACTACATGGCAGTTAAGTGTTAACTGTTTGCCGTGAATTGTTTCAGGTACAAAGACTAGAAGAGGCTATGGAAGAAGAAAACAAGAAGTCAGTGGGTAGCAAGAAGAGAGGAAGGGAGTGTGATGAGATTGATTCAAATGGTTCGCAGAAAGTGAAATCCATTGAGAGTTTTTGTAAAATGGGTGTTAAGCAATTACGTGAACAAGCCGATCTTCGGGGATTATCCAAAGCTGGAACCAAGAAGGAACTTCTTGAGAGACTTTGTAACCACGCGGAGCAGAGTGACTCTGAGGATACTCTTCTTCAAGGTATTTATTTTTATCAGTAAGTAATACTTGATCAGTTGACTTCATTTGATTCTTGTTATTGTTATTTTTTAAAAATTTATTTATATTGTTGTTTTGGTATTTAAAGAAGAGGCGAATGACTGCAAGGACGAGAAAATCGTTAAGGCAACAAAGAAGGGTGCCGCTGTATTGGATCCATGGCTTCCGGCACATATAAAGATTAGTTATCATGTCTTTCAAAAGGCAAGTCTTGTTTGTAGTTGCGATAGCAGCTTGTAGCTGATAACATCGAGCTCTTTTTTTTTTTTTTTTTTTTTTTTAACCTTTGACAGTTTCTTCTCTCGATAATCTAGTTTGGAATTTGACCTGTACGATGCAGGGTAATGATATCTATGATGCCATGTTGAATCAGACTAATGTTGGGGACAACAATAATAAGTTCTATGTGATCCAACTCCTAGGTAATCTCTCAACACTGTCTATGTGATACTTGTATGTCATCATTGTTCTCTATTTACTGTATTTCAGAAACATCATAAATTTGGTGACATCTGAACTACCAGACAGGGCTTTAGGTGAATATGGTGAGGATCCATTTTCAAAGTTTAGCTTGTGAACTTGTTTGCAGGTGATGATTTTTGCAATATTGGGAAATCAAAACGGAAAATTATTTGTGCTAATTCAGTCACTCACACATAATTTAGGCAATCAAATTTCTCTAGTTTTGCTAAAACTATACTCTCCTTTTCATTACAAATGTGTCTGCAGAATCTGATGGTGGGGGAGAGTACATGGTCTACAATAGATGGGGTAGAGTTGGCGTGAAGGGTCAAGATAAGATATTTGGCCCCTATAATTTGCAGGATACTGCAATTAATGAGTTTGAGCAGAAGTTCTTTGCCAAGACCAAGAACCACTGGTCCAACAGGCGGCAGTTCACTTCTTACTCAAAGTGTTACACCTGGTTGGAAATGGATTATAGTGCAAATCAAAAAGAGGAATCAGTTGTAAGTTCTTTTATTACCCAAAATTTTGACCTTTTTTATTCTTTTATTTTTCATTAAAAAAAATGCTCAAAATGTTATTTTGTCATGATATCATCTTTTGGAAAATGGTTATGTTCCTCCTTTCAGAGAAAAGAATATGTAATGGATAACCATAATTGTATGAAGGCAATAGTTCTGAATTTGTTCCATTTAATGTAATTATTTAAATACTTTATGAACTTCTGCAAATTATATGGTCTACTTTTGAGTTTTCTATAGTGATTATCAGGTCCACGAGAAGCCTGATTCCACTATAAATATTCAACCTCGGAATACAAAACTTGAGCCATGTGTTGCAAAATTTATCTCTCTTATATGCAATATCAGCATGATGAAGCAGCTAATGATGGAGATAGGTTAGTATCAATGATTGAGTTTCAACATTCTACTGGAGGATACATCATATATAAGAAAAAAGCATTATTATATTCTTCATTTTTTGGATGGTGAAAGTAGTTTTTTTGGAGTTTAATCAATTATATAACCTCTTCCTTTGGTACCCTGAGTTACATTGTCATCAACAGTTTTTTTTTTAAAATTTTTTTATCTGCTCTTTTAGGATACAATGCTACTAAGTTGCCGCTTGGTAAGCTTAGCAAATCCACAATTTTGAAGGTTAGTGTTTGAGTTATGCAATTTACCCAGTACTCTTAATTAGTTGCAAGGGTTTGACAAGATAGACTTGTTATTATGTGCTATAGTATATTATCTTGGTGATTATTTAAGTACAAGCACTGTAAGTTAATTATTTTGCAGTACACAAATGCCAAAAAGTTTCATGGTTAAGTTTACAATGGATTAACTTGGAAGATTTGGTGTAATTACTATCATATTCGACATTAATCTTGCTTTTAGTGCAAAATTTTCTTCTCAGATGACAGATGCGATATCAACAACCTTACATACTCTCATGGCAGGAAAGACAAATGCAGTTTCTAGCATGATTATGCTTCTTCTAGAGATAATATGTTGGATTGGTAGCATTAGTCAAACTAATTGTTACTTCTACATATTAGCATGCTATGGTGATATTGTCACCTTTGCAAATTTCAAACATCTATTGTCATATGGAATACTGTTTCCATTCTGCAGATATTTCTTCCTGTTATTTCAGGGGAAAGAATTTGAAGATCATCTAATTAGTTAATCCAACTAACAAGATGTTGAATCATTTTGGTTAATAACATTATTTTAAATTTGTATGAGTTTTAAATTTTAACCAAAAGAGGATAACCACAATTTGATTACTTGTGAACATGTCTTTATGTATGGGTTGCAATTTTGCATAATACGAGTCTTCTCTCTTTTAGCACTACTCCAATGGTTAACTAATAAACTATTTTTCTCTTGTTTATGTAGGGTTATGATGTCTTGAAGAGGATAGCTGATGTTCTTCACCTGCCAGATAGAAGGAAACTGGAGCAATTAAGTGGGTAAGGATTTGTTTGCGTCAATAAACACTATTGATGGTTGATTAAAAGTGCTTGAATCTTACAAGGAATGTCTGATATGATATACTTGATATATTTGTTGATTATTTTTTCATTTTCCTTTAGAATGCTTAATTTCAACTTCAAAGAAGTTGGGGGAAATCAATTTTAAATTAGCTATTTTGTTGCAGAGAATTCTACACTGTTATACCTCATGACTTTGGATTTCAAAAAATGCGTGAGTCCTTTGTCTCTTCCAAAGTTTGTGGCATGCTTGTTGAACCACATAGAAACTTGGGATATGGCTACTTTAGTTGTTTGTTTTTACTGTATCACATCAGCAGCCTAACTAGTTTGAAAATATGACTTGTGGCAGGTGACTTCGTCATTGATACCCCTCAAAAGTTGAAATTGAAATTGGAAATGGTGATTATTTTTTATATCCAAATAACAGATTTGGCTTTGTTGCTGTTTGGAACTTCTACTTTTGAGTTTCAATTATTCTCCTAATAAATTCAATAGATTGACCTTTAAAATTATAGTATCTTTATGTATTGTCCATCTCTGTAACTTACTCTTGTTGTCTATCTGCATTTTCCTTTTGCATGTGGAAATTTACTTGGGTTGCTGTTCTCATCTCCTTGTATTTACTTGAAGGTTGAAGCGCTGGGTGAAATTGAAGTTGCAACAAAGTTGTTGGAGGATGATACAAAGATACAGGTATTCCTATTTACTCTTCTTCATTGTCAGTGCCCATTGGTTTATGGATTCAAAAAGCCATCTTTGCTAGTCCAACAAGCCAATATAAACAACAGATAGATGCAAAAGGGTAACCAGTCTTTTATTGTTGTAATTCAGTTATAAAAATCAAATGAACTTTAATAGTTTATGATATATCGGATTTCATGACTGAACTTGTGCTCTTAAAATCAACCTTTTTGTTTCTCACCATTTTTCAGTACTTGTGTCCAAATAGCATTTTATTAGTGGAAAAACATCCTTTATTGATTTCATAATCCTTGGTTTGAGAGGCTGGGAGTAGATTTTCCGGAAATAATAATTTTGAGAGTAAAATTTGAACTGTCTTGACTTCTTATAAGATCAATGTCATTGAGGTTAATTCATGCTTCGTAAATCATAAACTATACACATTCCTATTGTTTCCATATAATTCCCTGCGTTCTAATGGCCTTTACTTTTCTTTTACTGCAATAGCAAAAATTTGGGAAAAGAATAGGTCATGCCCATTTGAAGAGTTTTTCTCTAGCACCTTGTAATTAGCTAGGTTATGAAATTAATCAATATAAGTGAACCCCTTTCGAGGTAAAAATTTTCTTCTCTATCTTTTGTTCCTTCTTTTTCAGAAGTTACCTTGGTGTTTGCATGTTGGAAATTTGCTTGTTAATTTTCTTCATAATTGCTTGTTGAGTTCTTTAGACCACTTCCTGAGGCACTCTCATTTAAGAATATGTCATTGCAGGCAGATCCATTGTGTTCTCATTACCAGCGTCTTCATTGTCAACTGACTCCGCTTGAAGTTGATTCCTTGGAATTCTCTTTGGTATTTGAATTTAAGCAGCCATACAAGTTCAAATAGCAGAGAGTTTGTTAGTGGCTGGGACAGGGTGTCCAGATTTGGCATAGTTCTGTTACTTTTACTTGATTTGGTCTTTATGTTGATACTTCTTCCATTTCGGCTGTATTCAGATTGCCAAGTATCTGCTGAACACTCATGCAAAAACACATTCCTCGTATAGTGTTGATATTGTTCAAATATTCAGGGTAGAAAGAGAGGGTGAAATTGACCGCTTCAAAAAGGTGATTGTTCATCATTTGTAGTTATGAAGTGTCATGTGTGAAATATGATGCTTCCTTGATTGTTAATTTTCTATAGATTTTGCTATCAATAGATTATGGTAATCATAATCTAATTTTGCTGTCTTTTGCTTTTGTCAGCAGTTCTCCAATTCAAAGAATAGAATGCTTTTATGGCATGGTTCTCGGCTTACAAACTGGACTGGCATTTTATCTCAAGGTCATTGTTTTTGTCAACTTGTCTTTTTGCATACTAAACTGTCCATTTTATGTGTTTTCCATGATGACAGCAAATATCTAAACGCTACCTATGCCATGTAAAACTGCCAGGTCTACGTATTGCTCCACCTGAAGCACCTGCTACAGGTTACATGTTTGGAAAGGGGGTTTACTTTGCTGATATGTTCTCCAAAAGTGCAAATTACTGTTATGCTTCTCCTTCTGCTACAGCTGGTGTGCTGCTTTTGTGTGAGGTCTGTTATTGTCTGTCCTGTAAAATGTAGAAACTAAGTGTATGTTAACTGATAATGGACAGATACATTGAATATAAAGCAATATTTTGCACATTAATTGGCTTTGATGGGTATACGTAGAAAAAAGATCATGAATGGACAGTCCTCCCTACACAACAATTTTAATGTAATACATTCATGTCTCGCCTGTAGTTGAATGCTCTCATAATATTTTTGAATCACATGCATTCTAGGTTGCGCTTGGTGACATGTCTGAGCTTCTGTATGCAAATTATGATGCTGATAAGTTGCCGGATGGGAAGCTAAGGTTTGTTTCCCTGTTTTTAAATTAAATGTTGGTATCAAGCTTATCAAATTGCTGACCAAATAGAATTTCTTAATGAAAGAATTGAGGTAGAAGATTTTCTCACCTCATTGCTTATTGAATTGAATCTGTCATTACTATTTTTTAGTCATGGATGTTATAGGCAATCCATGAATGATTCTGACAACATGGATATGCACATTCTGTACATTTCATACCTGTCATCACCTGTCTATAACATTTTTATTTGTAAGGCAAATTTTTCTAGGCAAGTGAAATTTGAATCTAGACTTTGGTTTCAATTAGGAGAGGGGGAACTCTTTATTCTGTTCTCTTTCTGCTGTGTTGTCAAAGTGCTATGAGCAATTGTTGTACAGATTGAATATGGTTTATTTGGACTGTGCAGCGCAAAAGGAGTTGGTCAAACTGCCCCGGATCCATTGGAAGCCGAGACACTTGAAAACGGGGTCATCGTTCCTCTTGGAAAGCCAAAAGAGCAACTGAGCTCCAAGGTGTGACACAATAGTCAATTTCTTTTATATATTGTACAATGTTAATGTTTATCCTTATTGCAGGGTCATTTGTTGTACAATGAGTACATAGTCTACAATGTGGATCAGATTAGGATGCGCTATGTGGTTCAAGTGAATTTCAAATTTATATAGACTCGCGTCAGTTTGTAATTTCCAAAGTATTCGAATATGATACCTCCTTTGTACTCGTGCTTGGTTGGGCAATTAGGAGGGAAAATCAATGGGCCCAAAGTCTAAACCCTAAATCGGCCAATTTTGTAACTTTTACTGCATCCATCGATGTTGTGTACATTGGGAAGTTTTTGGAGGCACAGGCTGACACTGATGATAAACTTACAAGAAATGAGGAAATGAACTGTCCCTTTTATTTATTTATATTGCATCACAATTGGCTTTTTTTTTTTTTTTTTTCGTTTCGTTGCTGTTCCTTTGCTGAGGCAAAGTCAAACATATGCAGAAAGCACAGTAGAATTTAGCTTCATGGAAGCATGAGTGCATTTGAATCCAGTAGGAGTGTGTGACCAAATAAAGCATTTACCACAAAGAGAACCCAAGAGCAAGGTGCGCACGCTAGCATTTATTTCCCTAGATTTGATGATGACCTCATGCCAAATCTATGTTCTTCTTCTGCAAGACAAAAATGGTGATTTCACAGTGACAACACAATATTAATGGTACCATTCATTAAACCACCAAAGCTGAGAATTAACAACAAAGATGATGTAACTTGCACATACTTTCAACAGCCAATGTTGCTTCTCCATTTAGTACTTTATGCTCATCCATGTCTTTGAAAATCTTGGGAGTCTTTTAAGTCGTCGATGGAACCAAACTACCATAAATTTTGGGGGAAAAAGTCGGCACCCTAATTCCATAGACGGGAATCATATCTTTACTAGGGAGCTTCTGCTCCATTTTGCTCTCTCTCTCTCTCTTTCTCTCTCTCTCTCTCTCTTTATATAACTCATCTCTCACCACACCACACTCAAAAGCTTCCGCACAACACGCAAAGCCTACGTGCACTCTTACATTATTCTCTTTTACTAATTGCACCAACAGGTTCCTCCCCAAAGAAAATTTAAAAAGTGACCCACATAGTGGACCTAATATAATAGAGTGGGACCCAGGATCGAGACATTAGATTGATAGATTCTTGATCCAAAGGCTAGAAAACGGTGTGTGTGCAACGGAAGGGTTATCTTGTTGCATAGGTTTTCAAATCAAATTTAAGGCGTTTGTGAATTTAAGGCAGACAAGACTCTGTTTGGTTTTCCTTAGAAATCTTTACTTTGAATTTTCTTTTGCGTGCCACCATATGATTATGATTGCATGGCATGGCTTTATGGCTCTGCCACCAGAGATTTCATTTATTTATTTTTCTCTCAAAGAAATTTTTATCCACACCCAATAGGCCAACAGTTGGAAAACCTAAAGAAACAGACACACACTCTCCCTCTCTTTTCGCCTATAAATACACAAGCTTCTTCACCATCCTTTAAACTCACATATGGCAAGTAACTCGTATTGTTTCTACAGGGTGAGTAGCTCCTTGCTGGAGAAGCAGGGCACGTGCAAAGACCACTTTTGGTTCCTTTCAGTTTCAGACTTGCCACTAAATCCTTTGCACGTGCTCCCCTTCTCCACCATGGGCTCCTCGCCTTACCTGATCTCTCACTCTTAACTCCTGAAAGAATGAGCTTCTAGGTAATGTATGTGGTTCAGCTTCATGTCAAGACCTATGTCTCTTTTATTCGTTGTTTAGCACTTGTGTTTTCTTTTTAATTTGTATATATTTTCCAATTCCTTGTTACTGTTTACATTCACTTAGATTACTGCTAAGAGCAAAAGCTTGCCGAGTAATTCTAAATCTTATCATTCTCTGTATCAACAATCGCCAGCACTGGGGAATTTTGACAGTTCATCTTCAACATTTGAAACTACCAACATCAAAAACAAACTTATAAGAGAATTTTAAGCACTTCTAGGCTATAAGATAGTCCTTATTAAAGCTCACGTGATTTTTACATCACTTTTTGCAGTGTCACGAGAAACAAGCTAATGCAAGGAAAATGCAAAAAGTTCCGAACTTAATTGGGTAGTTAGCATTAATTATTATCATTTTCACCTCGAGGTAAATGATCGGATATTAATTTGCTTTTCCTTCAGAAGTTAGAAGATTAGGGGGAAAAAAATGACCCAAAAAAAAAAAAAAAACATAAAGGCACACACAGGGTTGCCGGTTTCTTTTCCTTTTCCTTTGGCTTTTGATGAAAATGCCGGAAGTAACTTTAAAAAATCATATGACTTGAATCTCGATGGCTAGACCACATGAAATTTTCAGATTCATGTTGGCGCACTCTGGTAACCGGAAGAAAGATAGACGTGCAAAATCTTTTCACCCAAAATTTCTCTTAAAATATATGCTATTTATCAATTAGTTGCTAATTCTTTATAAAATTTAAGTAAATTAATTGTGTTATCCTTACTAATCAATTGATAAATACTTCCTCATTCGTAATTATTCTTTTGAGATAAATAATCTGGGGTGTATAGCATTACTCTAGTAACTGATATGATCATGTCTTTTGTTTGGACAATGCAAATAAGGGTTATTTTTAGAGATTTTAATTTTTAAGTAATTATTGTCAGTGGTAAAAAGAATCAATTAAATGTTTAATAAATTAATTTTAAAAGTAGTCATTTGTATTTAATTAATATTATTATTAAATTACCATAATAATATAAATAATTGAATTAGACATAATATTGAATCAAATTTGCTTACACATGAAAAAGATATATATGCATCAAATATTTTTTTTCTTGTATAAATGTAATAATAAACAACTGAAATAAATATTTATGTTTTAAATTTTAAATTTTATCTTATTATCTAAATATAATTGGCAGTAATAGTAATCTCTTTAATGTTAATGATTTTATTTCTTAATAATTATTTTATTTTATAATTATTATAAGGATGGTTTTAGATTTTTATAATATACATGGAATTATATTAAATACAATACTTACTCTTAAAATTAAGTTTTAAAAAGTTACTATTTCTATACTTTTCATAATATATTATAAGATGAAATTATTTTATCCAAAGTAATTTTTTAAAAATGTATTAAATATAAAAATTAACTTTTAATCTTTTAAAATTACTTTCTAACCATCTAAAAAATATAATTCCAAAAGGAGGCTAACAGTACCGTTAGTTTTGATGCATTGCATTCCATGAGGTGCGCATGCATATACCATACCACGCCATTACTTCACCGTGATTATTGTACCATACATGCCATCTTCATCAATTTCTTGGGTTATATATTTGATATGATTTATAGATAATCCAAGAAATCGTACAAAAGAGTCAAAAGAGATCATCTAATAACTACTTGTTAATTGGAACAAACTAAAAAGTAAGTCCGTTTTCAACGCTGACATTGTTTTTCGGTTGTACTTGCAAGACAAAGCGCCATACACCGAGAAAGCGAAAGGGGAACTTACAAAAGCCAAAAAGTGAAAGCGAAACGCGCAGCATCACCTTAAATTTGTGCTCAAATATCAGATTCTGGAGAATCTCTGTGTTCCTGAAATCGGCGTGCTAGAACGAAATCTCTATTAATGCTCCGCTCCCATCCTAAAATACGTGCTTTTTGGACGAAATCTCTCTTAATGCTGGAACGAAATCTCTATTACACTCAAGTATTCCATGAATACATGCTTTTTCTTTTTCTTTTTTTTAAATGCCAAGGATAATTAATTCAATTGATAAGTTTTGTATGCTTTTTTATATAGTCCAAGTATAATTTGGGTGGCCGGTGTATCCACTGAGCAGACCCAGGAATACTGGCCTCTTTTATACATTTTTTTTTTCATTTTTGTTCTAAAATGATAGTTCAGTTGGCGTAATTCTCGCAGTTGCCGCTGCAACAGGTCACCCAAAAATACTGGCACCGACTCTCGTATATTTAATTTGAGGGTGAAGAGAGACGAGGTGCAATTTATGATCCCAAACCCGTCTAAGATATACAACTCACGCACGAGCTCTCGCGACTTTATTATTGGTGTTCAAAAGCAACGTTAATCGCCGCTCGTCCGCTCCATATCCCGTACCAATTGAACAAGGAAGTTCTGAACGAGGGAATACAATTATATGTCTAATTAATTGATGGTTTTAACTCTGTTAATTAGAAAATTTTAAAAAGTAAATATATAACTATATATTTTTTTTATAAAATAATATAATATGATTCAATTAATCATATCAATTATCTCTTAGATCACATGATTTATTTTTATTATTTTATGTTATTCGTCTAATTAATAAATTTATATTCTATCAATTTGTGCACTGTAAGTTTATTAAAAAAAATTGTAGCTCTGTCATTACACATTACAAAAATTATATTGTATGCTTAGGAGTTCACTATAGAATGAATATTATTTTTCACTTAATCAATTTTCTACTGTGTTGTATATATTTATGCAATTTTTTAAATAAAATTGATATAACTTTGATATAAATTCATTTCTTAAAACTAATGTTTTTATTATTATTATTAAAACCAACGTTAAAATAATAAATAAATTACCAGATACAAATTTTCCTTTCCCTACTCTTACATTGAATAATTAATCACTCATGAAACTTTTAATCAAATTTTTATGATAAATTACATTACAAATTCTTATATAAAAACAATTAAAAATAAAACAACAGTTAGAAAATATAACGTTAAAAAAATGACATTAATCGATTTGTAAAAATATAAATAAAAGTAATTAAAGGAACCACGGAAAATAAAAATAAAAAAAATAAAAAGGCGCAATTGTGAAGGTAAATGGATTCAAATTGTTTTTTTTTGTTTTTATTTTTTTTAAAAAATTTTAAAGGATTCAAATTGAATTCTCAGTTGAACCGAATCACTGACACAACTCTCAACTTCCGCAACCGCGTGAGAAAAATGGTACACGAGCTACTGCTTGCTCTATTAGGATACACTGGAGATCTAATAATCGACGAGCGCGAGCACCAAAACTCTCCCGCCACTCCATTATCCGGCGACGCTCCAATCTCCGAGGAGCCCTCCTTTAAGCTCGCTCCTGATATCTCCTTCATCGAACCCAGCGAACGGTACATTCACGATAAACGAAATAAATGCCGCCATTTATTTATTTTATTTTCTTTTGCTAGGGTTTCCTTCGCTACCTAGCCAAATGGCGCGAAATTTTATTGAAAATGATTGTCTTGATTATTTGTATGAATCGAATTGCTATGGCTGCTGCAGGGATCTTATAGAGAAAATCATTACTTTAGGATTTTTCTACAGAGAAATTGATCGATTTGCGAGCAAGTCTCGGAATTTAAGCTGGATAAGGTCTGCGAATGCGTCTCCCTTGGAAAGGGCTGCTGAGTCGTCAAAAAGCAAAACAGAAAGGCCCAGCGTGTACCGAAGGGCTATTGCTAATGGCATTGTTGAGATACTCTCAGTGTACAGGTCTGCTGTTCTCCTCATTGAGCAGAAATTGTTGTCTGAAACCATGCCTATCTTGGCAACTGTAACTCAAGGTCTCAATAAGGTTGGTGGTTCTATGCACTGTGCTATACATTTGTTAACTAATTTTATTGAAAAATTGGTTTTTTTTTTATTCAGATTCTGGCTTTTCTTTTTTTTAAAAAAACTACTTTGTAAAACTTTGTTATTTTATTTGTGGATGGTATTTCCAGTTTTTTGTCCTTTTTCCACCTCTGTATGAGCTTGTTCTAGAGATTGAGCGTGATGATATTCGAGGAGGACAACTTCTGAACCTTTTACGCAAGCGGTGCCATTGTGGTGTGCCTGAACTACAGGCATGCATTCAGAGGTATACAATGTTTTGATTTCCATATAATTAACTGCTGGCTAATCCATCAATACCTGATTATGCACTGTGACATCATATTAAAGCATAGGCTTCTTTGGCATGGGCATCAAGTCATGTACAACCAACTTGCCTCATGGATGGTTTATGGGATTGTTCAGGATCAGCATGAAGAATTTTTCATCAGAAGGTATTGACCAAAAGCATTCTTTTATGTTCAATAAAAGTGGTTTAATATGTTTTCTGTTCCTCTTGCAAGTATATATGTGGTTAACATAGGCACAATATTCATTATGCTTCAATTTTTTATCTTTTCCATTTTCTCAGAAACATATATATATATATATCTATACCTGAAGCTGGTTATCTGGTTTATAATTTTCAGGCAGGAAGATAGAGATACAGAGCGTGGTTCATCTCACTCAGATATGTCTGAAAAGTGGGCACGCTTGTCAACTGATTATACTTCCGTAACGGATTGGAACTTGGGATTTCATATTTTTTTGGTATCTTGGATCTGTCCTTTGAACTGCTTGTGTTTTATGTTTTGCATCTGGGGAAGGGTGGGGTGTGATACCTGGTAAAAAAAGTTTAGTTTCGCTCGCCCTTATCTTTTTGATTATGAATGTGCAGGATATGCTGCCAGAATATATCCATATGCGCATTGCGGAATCAATTCTTTTTGCTGGTAAAGCAGTCAGGGTTCTCCGGAATCCAAGCTCTGCATTTCGGTTTCAGGATCAGCAGATAACAAGAAGTTCTCAGAAAATTCAAGGATTTACAGGGCGCTTTTCTATTCAGAAGGAGCCTCTTCTGGATATGAAACTTGTTGGAGAAGAATTGCTTCCACAGTCTGATGCTGATAAGATTGAAGCTATGCTTCAAGGCCTTAAGGTTTTCTTCCCCCTTTATGTTGTAGATAGCTCTCGGTTGTTAGTCCTTTTCTAATAGATGCCATAAATGTACTTAAATATTCATCTTGCTCTAACTTGGCAGGCATATTTATTTCTCAAGATTAAAAAAAAAAAGGTTCTTTTACCCCTTTCAGTCCCATGCATGAATTTTAAGCTAAACCATTGAATTTATTGCATGTAGGAGTCATCTGAGTTTCACAAAAGATCATTTGAATGTGCTGTTGACTCCATACGGGCTATTGCGGCCAGTCATCTTTGGCAGGTGCTGAATATGATTGTTTTTTCTTTTTTATATTTATTAAATCTTTTATTTACCACAGTTTCTTTATTTTTGCAGCTTGTTGTAGTACGTGCTGACTTGAATGGGCACCTAAAGGCCTTAAAAGACTATTTTCTTTTAGAAAAAGGTGATTTCTTCCAGGTAAAGGATGGAGAATGTACTACTTCTTATGTCCTTTAGGGTACAAAAGCTTATTATACGGTGTTTGTTGTTCTTTTCTGATGGTGCGGTTTACTTTCTTCTATGAAAGTGAGGTTCCCTTCAGATTTTTGGACATATCCCTAATTCTATCGAATTGATGGTTTCATTATGTGAATTGCTAACATTTAGCATAGTGTAATAAGACTTTATTCTTAAATGCCAGTGCTTTCTTGAAGAGAGCCGCCAGTTGATGCGTTTACCACCTCGCCAATCAACTGCTGAAGCTGACCTGATGGTCCCTTTCCAGCTTGTATGTTAATAGTTTGAGTTTCCAGCAACCATTCCATGTAATTAATAGTTCGATCATGGTACCTCATAAGAATTTTTTATTTTGCTAAGTACCTGCAATGCAGGCAGCAATAAAGACCATCAGTGAGGAAGACAAATACTTTTCTAGGGTATCCTTGCGGTAAGAGCTCATGTGCAGCATCCTGTTACTTCTTCACGTTGCACTATCTGCCCATTTTGCATGGGTCATGTTATGGAAAGAATTTGAACTAAATTTTCTTTCTACATATTCTAGGATGCCTTCATTTGGAATCACAGTTAAATCCCCTCATGTAGATTTATTGAAGGCAAAAGCTTATGCTGATGGAACCTCAGGTGCTGCACTATCAAGTGCTAATTCAGATATTTCCCTTGATGGCTGGGATGGAATTGCTCTTGAATATTCTGTTGATTGGCCCTTACAGCTGTTCTTTACCCAAGAAGTACTCTCCAAGTAAGATTTTATGATTCTTGTTATACGTGATTGCCCTCAACCCCCCCCCCCCCCCCCCCCAAAAAAAAAACCAAAAAAAAAAAAAAAAAGTAATGTTGGTACTTGTAAACAAAACTTGCTGTGTCTTTTGTCTATAAGGGCATGAAAACTGAAATTTTTTTTCAAAAAAAGAACTGCAGCCAGACTTGGGTTGGTGGTTGACCGAACAAGCTCCACCTTTGCCATATACATGCTAACAATGAGTACCCTCCAGGTACTGTAAGGTCTTCCAGTATTTGCTGCGGCTCAAGCGAACTCAAATGGAATTGGAAAAATCCTGGGCCTCTGTCATGCATCAAGATCACACATATTTTGCCAAACATCGAAATGATCGAATAAACTACTCAATATCTCAACAGCGACGGCAGACTTGTAGACCAATGTGGCGTGTTCGAGAACATATGGCATTTTTGATCAGAAATCTTCAATTTTATATCCAGGTATGAGTACCATATGAATTTAGTTTTTAATTTTTCAGTCGTCTGCAGCTCTGTGAATATTTAAATTGGGGAAATGTCTTGTAGTTGTGCAAATTTCATGATACAATAGGGATTATGTTCTAAGGAAATCCATTGGCAGGCATTGCATTTTTGTGTTTAATGTGGCAATCTCCAGTGTTGATAAAAATCTTTTGGTCTCTTGAATCCCATTTTGTCATTAAGCAAAATATTTCAAGTAATAAGGATTATGAATCATATGTAGGGTGATAATTTGATGTCTTATTTCTTTCTAAGTTTAGCAATAGACACTCATACAATGATATTCTGATTTAAATGTACATATCCGTTGGAGCAATCCACTTTTTATTCAAAAAATGAACCAAAAGTTGTTTTTGATTATCTATTCTGTCTCATATGAAGCTTGTGAATGCCAACTCTTAATTTTATTCATCATTGTTGAGTTACGTTTCTCATCTTTCCTGCATTAGGTTGATGTGATAGAAACTCAGTGGAATATCCTGCAAGCTCACATTCAAGAATCTCATGACTTCACCGAACTTGTAGGCTTCCATCAAGAGTAAGTAACCCTAATGTTCATCTGGGAATAATGGGTAGTACACTTCGCCAGTTGTTCAATTCCACTATAGCTAGCAGCGATACCAAAATATTGTACATAACTGATTGCTTTTGTTGCTATCAAATAAAGGAACCTGCTGAAATTTGAATCATATAAGTTGATTAGCTAGCCAAGAAAGAAAGTGGTACCTAAATGTGGTTCCTTATTTATTTATTTATTTATTTATTTTTAATAAAGGTAGTACTGCTCTCTGATTTCAAATGCCTAATCTCTAAGTGCTTATCTCAAAGAGTAGTTTTTTATTAAAATATTGATCTTTTCTTTCAACTGCGAAACTAAGTTTATATTTAAAAAGCCTTAAAATCTTGTAAATCTTAGTACCTGGTTTAGTTTCACTTACATTTGTGATTCTTTTCAGTCACAACTAATCTCAACTCAATTGAGCCTCAATCTGATATTAGGTGGGGCTGGGTACATCAATAATATCAAATATTGGTAACCACCTCGTTGACATCATGCATTTAAAACTTGGACTCCATCTATTTGAGGTAGCCATATTAGATTTGCATACAATGTTCAGATGCAATTCAGTGTTCGTTCCAACTGGAAAGTGCTATGCTGTGAAATAGGAGACTCAGCCATAATCACAATTCCTGAAGCTGGCTTAATAGAATTGACCAATTTTCAATTTTTAGATAAATATGGAACAAATGATTCATATGCTCTTCCTGACAATAATTGCAACATTTTGGCTATATTTTTATTGTTCCCTACAGGTATTTGTCAGCTTTAATTTCACAGTCTTTCTTGGACCTTGGCTCAGTATCAAGAATACTGGATGGCATAATGAAACTGTGCGTCCAATTCTGCTGGACCATTGAGAATCAAGAAAGCAGTGAAAATACACCTGAACTGGAGCATATAACAGAGGTACCTATATTTAGCAATTTCTATTGTAAGATTGTGCTTGTAATGTTACTGTTTAGGAATTTTCAATTTGGTCATTCTCTGAACATTTCAAGTTCCTTAACCCAATTGAGTTGATGTCGCAGCATAAGTTAGTCATCCTTGATTGATGTCTTTCAGGAATTTAACAAGAAATCAAACTCCTTATACACCATACTGCGTAGTACCAGGCTTGCTGGGAGTCAGAGAGCCCCATTTTTGAGGCGATTTCTTTTGCGTCTAAACTTTAATTCCTTCTTTGAGGTAAACCCATAAATGAGGGTCCTTTAGATGCTTCCTCTTAATTCAGCCCTACAGGTTTCTAACAGGTGTTTGTTTTCCTCAATTAACAGATGACTGCAAGAGGCGTGCTGAATGTTGTTAGACAACGTCCGGCTATTACTGTTTTAAATCAACAATAACCACTAAATTGCTTGGAAGTCTCAGAGTAGATTAAGATTTCTATAGCGATTTGATATGTAGAGTGTTGTATTCATTAATGTCTGTTTGGTGGCAGTGGGGGAGTATTTATTTGAACCACTAAATTGCTTGGAAGTCTCAGAGTAGATTAAGATTTCTATAGCGATTTGACAGGTATAGTGTTGTAGTCATTAATGTCCGTTTGGTGGAAGCGGGGGAGTATTTATTTGAAGGCTGGTTCAAAGATATTCTTTGAGGTGGCCAATGATTTTGGGAATTATTAGATTGTCACTTCTTGACTGACATGTCTGTTTTAAGCCGAGAATTCACTGTCTTCCTTGTTAGGTGGTGATTTGGAGTTGTGCTTGTGGTTTCCTTGAAAGTTTGTGTGATTTGGGTAGCTGAGATTTAAGGCTGCAGTTTGTTCTCAGCTTGTTGACTTGGCGTTGAGCCATCCCTGGTGGTCCATTAGGGGGACACTTCTCTTTTCACGAGTAGTGACAACAGTTTGGCACATTAGGGCAGGCGCTGTGGTACCTGATGCTGACACATTTATGCTGTCTTCGCAACATGATTTCTGTTTGTAAAATTGTCATCCTGCATTTATGTAGTAGTTTCGGTGATTGTAACGTAGATTCAAGTATGTGAGAACATTTTACATTCAAAAACCTCGTCGATACAAAAATGGCGGAGGGGACTAAGTGCCTGTCTTTTGTGCTTCTCAGTTCTCATCTGCGTCATGATTGCACGTAATTGGGATTCAAGATTCAGTCTGACGGTAGAAGTCTCTAATATTTCCAGAGTATGTGCCAAAAGCTGATATGAAGAAGCAATTCTTTTCGACAAAGCATTATCCCAAGAAAAATGTCAACTTACATTTGGCTGTAAGATGTTCGATATACATAGACAATAATTGGTGAGGAGTTATACTGTTTATGGGTGTAGGGTGACTTACATCAAATATAAATTAAGAGGTTCCTTGTCCCTATAATTACTTTAGATCGCAGTCAGAATGTATGACGTCAAAGTGACTCATGAAAAGCCAAGGCCAGAAGCCATAGGTCAACAATCCTAATGGTGGGTTAGTGCACCGAACAACGATTTGAAGACCATTTGAGTCTTTCATAGGTTTTTCGGCCTATTTATAAAATTATGAAATGAAGACTTTTTCCCCCACTAGGTAGTGAGAATAATTTTTGGGTTATCCCCTGTGCGCGCGCGTGTATGTATTAAAGAACCTAATAAACTCCAGATTTTAATGTGTAAACTATTTTAACCACTAAATATAATATATACCCAAAAGAAACAAGCAGAAGAAGAAACCGTACCTCCATGTGCATTATTTTCTCGTATATTTAAGATGATCTGCTAAATCTCAAAAAGGAATAAAAAAAACTTTATCACAAAATTACATCACTAGAGCCTCCACCAGCACCAAGATAGACAAAATATCTACATAAATTCAGAGCTCTTCAAATCCTTCTTCATCCCCTTCTTCCTCTACCCTCTGCAATTCTCTCCTCCATGTGTCCATCTGTCATTAATGCGCACGCGCACATAAAAAGGTTAAAACCAAATATATAAACATGTAACAGACCACTTCTCCAAGATGCACATTAAATAAAAGATTAATTAAATAAGAGCATTAACGTTACTTGAAAGCAACAGATTGATGGAATCAACCTATTTTCATGTCTCACACATCAAGAACAAGAGAAACTGCAGAGAGAATACTATGTACACAGCTTTTATGTGGGAGGATGTGTTGAGGAATTGACTATTAATTATAAAGCAAATGTAAAGCAAACTAAAATACATCATTCTAATTAAATTCAGGCTAGATAAAAGTTGTTGCACCTGATCATCAGAAAACCGCAGTTGTTCTGCAAGAAATAGGATATTCTTGTAGTGTCCCGGGGCTAATTCCTTGCCTAAACTGCTGGCAACCTCATTGTAGCTAACAATGCTGACTCTGAAACCATTGCTCATGAACAGTTTGTCCATCCATTTCTCAGTAGTGGACTACACACAAGGCCAGACACCAAATCATGTCTTTAGCAGGGGATTAAGTGAATCAATACCATCCAGAAAATAAACCAAACTGACCTTGTTTCCAAATTCAGTTTCAGTCAACCATGCAGGCAATTCTCCCAAGAAGAGACATTTATTCATAGCCAAACTACCAACTAACAACAAAACATCTTCAAAACTTGCCAAAGTCATCACTGGAAGCCCCTAAAGGATCATAGGAAATAATTACATCAAGAAAGTCATCATTGAAATGACAAATTTTAAGTGATAAGTTAAAGGCTTATCACCTGGATGGCCCAGACACTTGGCCTATTTCCATTAAAGCCTTTTGCACGCAGAGCTTGTTGAATATTTGATGATTCTAATGGAACATGAAGAAATAAACAACTTCTTGGAATCTTAGCCCCCACACCTAACAATTCAAGAATGTACTTTCAGAACATATTGCAAACTGGCAGTCCAATCTACATAGAAAAGTGTGTGCATGATAGAGATTTGAGTGGTCAAAGCTCCTCAAGATTTGACCATGAAAAAAAGAAATGCATGCAAGACATAGAAGCCTAGCATACAATGTATTGTATGTAAAAAATTGATACAAGTTTACATATGCATGATATCCACAAAGTGAGTCTTTATGGGCCCATCTTCTGATGTATTCAGTACAAAACCATAAGGAGTTTCAATTTATAATATCAAAACCAAATCAATCTGACATCTACAGTTCTCAAAAGTACTTGCAAATGCCCAACACCTAAAGTTATCGAGATAATCCGCATTTTTTGAGATTAATCATATCTACCAGTAAATTATGTTCATCAATGACTTAAGGTGAGTAAAAAAAGTAAAAAAACACCGACCTTCAAGCTTTTCAGCTGATATTTTGAAGATCCTTTCTGGTGAAATATCAAATATTATGGTCGAAGTGGGCCAGTTAAGCCTGTAAGGCCGAGTGTCCATGCCATCGGTCAACAAAACAACCTGCAGGGCACAAGTGGATAGCTAAAGCCAACTTCCCATTTCATCAAGATCAAAGCTAGTAATTCAAGTTAGCAACTCTACCTGCTTAAGTCCATCCATGTGATTCACTGTCCGAAGCAACTTATCATCGATGAACTTAGTTGCGAGACAATAGTGGTGTGAGCGCTTCTTTAAATCCATTTGAACGTTAGGAGGAACCAAGCAACCAGCGTAAGGGTCAACAAACAGAGGCTCTGAATATGCAATACATATCGCTTAACGTGAAGATTAAAAAATTTCAACTGATTTATAAATATAAAAAGAATAAGAACGTTTAAATTCTAATAGATTTTTATCGTGAAAGCAAGAGATCAATTGATCTATTTGAGAGATAAGATTATGAGTACAAAGTACAAAGAGGTAAGCAAGGGCATTTTTGACATGCCTGGTCGATGGGTCTCCTGAAAACGAAGCGAAGCTGCATTCACAGCGGATTGGAGTAATGGGTCATTTGCGCCGTCGAGTTTAGCTCTCAACAAAACCCCATGTTTCTTACTCTTTGACTTGTCGTTGCAGCGTAGAGTAGAGATGCTCGCAACGGCAGGCGCTTTTGCAAATCTTAGTAAGCATTCCATTGATAGAAACTGAACATTCACCGACGATTAACGGCCGCGATGATCAAACTTTTCACCCTTCCTTCATTGCTGGCTCTTCTGTTTTGGATTGGATTGGATTGGACTGGGCTGTTCCTTACAGACGCAAAAGTGCAGCACTTTAGCCAGCTGCGGGACCAGTGAGGTCTCGTTATTTCTGACGCGTCTTCCCAATATCCGTACACGTGGCGTTGAAAGTCATAAAAGAGCTATAAGCCTACAAGCGTTGCGCTGACTGGGCTAGCATCCTGGCTTCCATCTCGGTCTCGGACTTCTGAGCTCAAAAGTTTTGTGCGTCTCTCATTTTTTTCTCTATGCTCCATTTCATTTAAGGTGATTTGGGAAAATAAAAATAAAAATAAAAATTTGAAAATAGGCACAATAGTAGACTTTGCTATTCCAAAATTTTTTGAAAAGATATTCCAAAACTAAGTTAACTTAGCAGCGCCAACGCCCCAAAATTAATCATGCAAGCCTTTGCAGAACTTGCATGTGATTCTTATTAGACCCCCCCCCCCCCCAAAAAAAAAAAAACAAAAAAAGAAATCAACCTGCATGTGTGTAAGATCGTATAAAAAATATATATATATAATATTCAGCAATCAAAAGTAAATTAAACCGTGTAAAAGGTAAATAGAAGAGACAAATACAAAATTAGTTAGTCAATTGTGTTAATACAAGATTCCGGCCTAATGTTTGAAAAATGTTTGGCTTCTTTAATCCCATAAGAGGGTTACGTACCTTTATGAGAAAAAACGCTGCTTGATTTTACCGTGAGAAACAGAAATTCGGCAATGAAATAATCAAAATAAACAAACTAATAATGTTCTTCTGGAGCTGATAATCACTCCCAGCTAACAACTGTGCCTCTTCGAAAGGCGGAATCAACAAATGGCCAGCCGTGACCCTCTTGGGCTGGAACACGTTGTGGATTGCGTTTTACTTTGCATTAAAGTTATTAAAACAACAAAATGCAATTTTACTTAATTTTTTAATAAAAATTAATTAAGCACTTAGATAAATTATCCTTTTAACTGATATTTATACTCACTTTAGTTTATAGTTTATTTTTATATTTTAATAAAAGATTTTTTTAAAAAATTAAAGGAATCTATAGTTATAAAAATATAAATTATATAATAAAAATAATTTAATTTAAGATTTATATGTCTTTTATAAATAAAAATTTTAAAATAGAATAATAATATGGGTATAAAATTTTATATAAATATTTTTAATAAAAATTAATATAACATAATTTAATTAGTTAAATTAAATATTTATTTATATGTAAGATATATTTTTATTTAATTAATGAGTTAATATTAAATAAATTTATATAAGAATTTGTGATTATATTATTAATTTTTAAAATATATTATATATTTTTTAAGATAAAAAATTTTATGGAAAGATAATTAATTTCATTACATGAATTTATATTTTATAAATAAAATTGAGAGTAATTAAAAAAAATTAAAAGAGGCATCAAAAAAATTTTAGATTGTAGAATGGCGTTGAGAGTTCCACTTCCTCGTACATCAGAGATGGCGGCGTCAGAAGGTGAAGTGGAAGAAAATCGACCGCATTTGCGACTTAATTTGTACAGTTCAGATTCTACCAAACTGACCGAAAGGGATAATCTCCAAGAACACCCTCTAAGATAGGAGCTGGAAATTATTAAATTACAACGTTAAAAACTAACTAGAAAGGGCACCAAAGATGAATGAAAATTTGCGGAAAAATGTTAGGTGGCGGCCGCGGACGGTCGGTGGGAGGAGGGGCATAAATGTAAATAAGACAAACTATAGGGGCTTTGTTCGAATTCCCTGAAATTACAAAGAGCCACGAAAATCGCTCACCAACCAAACGCAGCACTCAACACATGTATAAAATATGTTTAAAAATAAAAAAAAGGAAATCCCCAACCCCAAACAGGCAAACGCCAACTGCAGCTTATCTCCATCCAGTTCAACTGTATCACAATTCTCATCTTCCATCTTCAGAGTTGAAATGGATCCCAACCAGCAAAATCTTGGAAACCCAGAAAACAATTCAAATGAGGAAGAAAACCCACTTGCAACTATCCCTTCTCAATCACCATTTGCCACTCTTTCCCTCTCATTTTCTCTCCCCCAAGTCCTCCCACCCAACACTTTCTTCATTCAACCCAAAATTTCCACCTTATTTTCCCACCAACCAAACAAGGTCAAAGTCCCCACGCAAGCCTCCACGCTTACCCACATCTCTCTCTCCGCCTCCTCCACTCTCTCTCCTTCCAAAATTTCATTCGGGTCCACACTCTCGGCAAACCCTCTTCAGAGCCCCCTCTCTTTAGGGCCCCACCGCCCTTTGGACCCCAACAATGGGGCCGCAATTCGTCGAGCTTCCATTGTTTGGTTCCGCAACGACTTACGCGTCCATGATAATGAATCTCTCAACACCGCCAATAACGAGAGCGTGTCTGTTTTGCCTGTTTATTGTTTCGACCCGAGGGATTACGGCAAATCCTCTTCTGGCTTTGACAAAACGGGGCCGTATCGGGCATCGTTTTTGATTGAGTCTGTTTCTGACCTTCGTAAGAATTTGCAGGCACGGGGGTCTGATCTCGTGGTGAGAATGGGAAAGCCGGAGACTGTCCTGGTTGAGTTGGCTAAAGCCATCGGAGCTGATGCAGTGTACGCGCACAGAGAGGTATCACACGATGAGGTTAAATCGGAGGAGAAGATTGAGGCAGCGATGAAAGACGAGGGAATTGAAGTGAAGTACTTGTGGGGAAGCACTTTGTACCATCTTGATGATTTGCCGTTTAAGTTGGAGGAAATGCCGACTAATTATGGTGGGTTTAGAGAAAAAGTTAAGGGCTTGGAGATTCGGAAGACGATTGAGGCATTGGATCAGTTGAAGGGATTGCCGTCTCGAGGAGATGTTGAGCCTGGTGATATTCCTTCTTTGTTGGATCTAGGTCTCTGCCAGAGTGCTGCTGTGTCTAAGGTTTGGCATGTGAGATTTTGAATTTGTTGCTTGTGGCTGTGATAGAAATTCTGCTTTGCCGATGCTTTTATAATTAGCATGTCTTGAGATTTGTTGAATTTTAAACAGAAAACAGAAAACACAAAACTTTATGCTGCTGGTTTGGTGTGAATTAAAACATGGCAGTTCATAGGAGGAGTTTTTTTGGCATACGACCTATAGGAGAACACCTGTATAGTGGAGAAGTAATTCCTAGTATTATTATGGATCTTATTCTTCTCTTCTTGGGTAAATAACGCATGCTTTGCCCCAATACAACTTGGGAAAAAGCAAAAATGGTATCGTGGAGTCAGATTATTGTGTCAGAGTATGAACTAGCCAGAACAAGGACCATTTTCCATTGTTGTTATTGTCAATGCGATGTTATTCTTATTTATTTTGTGTTTTATGTTCAGATTTTGTTGAAAGTTGCTTTGCTTCTTATGCTGCAGTCGACTAATTATTATGATGGACTTTACTTGGTCCTTGATGTTAGAACAGTTGGCTATTTTTATCAGTTTCATTGGTAGTCAAATAATCATTTATTTGAAATAGAATCCATGGAATTTTTTATTCCAAGCTTTGGGTGCTATAACTATATCCTCTTTGTTTGATCATGTAGGATGGAAAGCCAGCTGCCAATTCTATGAAGGGAGGGGAGACTGAAGCACTGCAGAGGCTAAAAAAATTTGCAGCTGATTGCCTAGCACAACCACCCAAGGGAACCAAGGACGGCAGCCATAGCATTTATGGTGCAAACTTCTCTTGCAAGATTTCTCCTTGGCTTGCCACGGGATGCCTTTCCCCTCGTTCCATGTTTGATGAGCTAAAGAAAACTGCTACAAGGTATTCCTCACACGAAAAGCTTCCTTTTACCAAACTTATATTGAAGTGATATTCTTCTTTCCACAATTTGCACAAGTGCTCATTCTGGATGAAATTTTATGTGAAGTATTCCTGCTACCTCAAAACGGAATGATGGTGGTAGTGGCTCATCTGATACCGGATCAAACTGGTTGCTCTTTGAATTGCTGTGGAGGGATTTCTTCAGGTAAATGTGACTGAGCATACTTGCTGGATTCACACTAGAATTGGCATTTCCTTTTTCCTTTTTACCGACTTTCATTAAATTAACCCAACCCTCTTATCCCTTACCTACTGCTTTAGTGAATGTCATTAAAATGTACTGAGGTTATTTCAAATTTTGCCTAGCACTTGTCTTTATTATTCCTGTCACTGTCATTTGTAGATTCATTACCAAGAAATACAGTTCTGCAAAGAAAATGGTTGAAGCTGCACCAGCCACAGCTTGCACGGGCGCCCTTGCTTAGATCAAGAAATTTCTACTGTGAAGCAAAAGGATATTGTTTCAGAGCGTTGCTTGATTGCTTTGAGAATCCAAGATTTATTGTTACTTGTGTTCCCTCGTCAAACTTCTATTCCATTGCCATATAAAATGATTACTTAGGGGAATTTCTGTCTTTTTCCATCTGGGGGTCAATTAATTCATATTTTCTTTGTAACAAAACCCTCGTGTCTGTTTTTATCCTTTGGTTGGTTAGACCTTCCAATTATTTTGGATTTTCATTATCTTATTTATTTCAGTAAAAAATTGAGCACATCTAGCTTGTAACTATAAAATGTTCTTTTGGCTGGGGGATGAGCATGACTGCAGTTCTTTAACAGTCAACATCAGGAAATATTAAATTCGCTTAAAAAGGGTACCTACTACCTATTTTGTAAAGCAGACCGTCGGATGATCATATTTTTCACGTGGCAAATCCATATGTTAAGCTTGTGGAGCTCCATGAATTTCCGTTCTTATATGGTTGAAATCAAAAGCCAGCATCGAACTCGTACAGGGTATAAATGAACCGTCAATTGCAAGTGTCTTGCTCTCCTTCACACAGGGGCCACAGCTGTCTCAACACAGCAGTGATACGTGCAAAACAATAATGCAAAAAATATAAACACTGAAGGACAAAAAAAAAAAAAAAACTACAAAATAAAAAATATTTCACTGAAAGATAAAAAGTATTTTTGTCTTTAATTTTGTGGCACTACCTCTTAATACAAGCCTCATCATGCGTCCTAATATTGCAATAACCATTTTTATTTTGAAGGTGAAAGAAGGAACATGCAAAGCTCTATCTGATTGAGGCGAAACTATGACGAATTATAATCCATAGTATTGAGTCAAAACATATGGAATAAGAAAAAATAATCGGGGAAATTTTAATGAGAATATTTTCCATCGCTCATATGATTCCAGACACTTTGAGGGAAGAAAGCACAACGAAAATAATCCAAAGCAGCATGAAATATACTGAGGTAACCCAGGCCCAAAATTTTGGACCTCCAAGCTCAGCACCTAGTGTGAGACGCCTTAACACCAGAACAGCAATACAACCCACAGATGTACAGAAGAATACTAGCAATGAAAAGCTGAGTCCGTTCGCATTCTGGATCCGCAAGGGTTCCTTGTATACTATGAAATTGTATACAGTGTCAACCAACCATGGAATGCCGATGCCCACATAAATATTCACAGAATTGCTACAAAAGGAAATGAGGAAAAATCAATATGATATCTTATAGAAATACAAACATCAGCCAGGTTATGTTATTCTGTGAGGTCAACATGAGGTCTGTTGACCATTATTTGAAATTAATATGCAACAAGGATCTGACATAAGGTTCTAAGAGTGAAACCTGCAAGTGATATTGGCAATAGCAGAGTCTGCTGTTATCTGTCGTTCAGCAGCAATCTTACTTGCCACTAGGTCTGGCCATGAAGTTCCACTTGCTAATGCTGTTAATGCTATGACATAAGCATTTATACCTACAAGAAAGTAGGATAAATTAAAAAAATTAAAAAAATTAAAAAATTAAAAAAAAGTGTGGAGGAACTTCAGCAGCTTAGACCATAAGAAAAATCATATTCGTCATCAACTAAAAAAAGTAGGTAATGACATTCCTCATGGGGAGAGATACCTGTGACGCAGCTTATAACATCTGTGAGCTTCGTAACAATGTAAGCTATCCCACTGATGAAAATTAGAGAGCAAATGAAGGCTATCCAACCATGAGC
The DNA here is from genome assembly GCA_030449875.1 of Aegle marmelos. NCBI lineage: Eukaryota > Viridiplantae > Streptophyta > Magnoliopsida > Sapindales > Rutaceae > Aegle > Aegle marmelos. The sequence goes on from JASUUL010000115.1 coordinate 5,120,139, forward strand.
AATATGATAAGGAGGCACAAATGCAAATAGAACTCTCCATGGCACAAGGAGAGATTGCCAAAATTTCCTAGCCAGCCGTAGATAAGAATTGTTCATTTTCCTAGATTCTGGACTTTCCAACTGTTTAAGAAATTCAAAATAATTTGAGAGGATCTATCACTATGCTTGAAAAAAGATGAAAGAGGCACATAATACTGGAAAACCACTAAAACTTACTAGTGCACAACTACGCAATGTAGATATTGATAAATCATATCAAAGGAGTCCCAAAAATACTATTCTAATAAAATTTTCACATCAACAATAAATTTAATTTAGCAATATGAACAAGCATGAAAGAGGTGAACTCAAATGTCCACCTCGTGAGTCCAAACTTTCGAAAATCCTCACTCAAGCAGTATATATTTTGCTTGCATTTTAAACAGTCAAGTTGCATTCCAGGGACTGCAGTGATTGACTGTTTTCTGAAATACAACTGGAAATAGTTTTGAACAAACTACAATTTTAGAATGCTTCTGGGACAGAGTCAGTTGAGAAGATTTCAACCTCGTTTTCTTTTTTTTTTCACCCCCTCTTTTCTTTCTCCCAAAAAGAAAAAACATTTGATCCATTATTAATTGTATTGCTTTGAGAGAAAGAATAAGAATTAAGGAGTGATTCTTGAACTCAAAATATGATTTTGAAGAAATCTAAAATTCAGCAAAAAATATGGTACCGCAATTGAATCCACAAATTGCTGTTTCCATAGTGGATGCACATGAGGAAGCTCTGAATTTATCTCCTCACAGAAAGATTCCTCAGAAATGCCAGCAACATATTCACTTGCAGGCACTTTTATATACACTGGACCTGCAAGGATGAATTTTCAAGATTGGTTAATCAAGATCTTTGGTGAAAGAGGCTAGAAACATATGATACCAATATGATGCAAATTAGTTGCAACATGATAACAGCTATTGTAATATATCATTCTTCTCCCTCCCTACCTTGAGACCCACTTAACTTACCACCATATACTTTTCTGCTAGGATTTATTGATCTACTATAGCCACTAACGAGGACATTGATATAACTTCTGTGAGCTTAAAATTTCCTTCCTTTGTTGTCTCATGGGTCATGGAGTTGGGGGGCCCAACTGACCCCACAGTTTAGGTCCTGGCGGTGCAGATCCATGTTCTGGGTGGGCACAGGAGTCTTTGAGAAAAAAAAAAAAAAACACAATGGCTTTCTAACAAGTGGACCTTTATAAGAAGAATCAAAGAAATAATTAAACTAGATGGATTAAAAGAAAAATATAACCCAAGCTATGGTGTTTACTCACATGAGTCATTGCTTCTTCAAGACAACTAACAGAAATATAAAATAGACTACTGGAATGCTGAAATGCATAGTTACCACTAAAACCATATTCAGTCTAAGGCATAAAACATATAAGATTCATCATACTGGTAACTGCCCTGTTCGGAGAATGAATGGAAAATATATCAACAACACCCCTATTTCCATCTTCACCAGGTTGAAGTATTTCAGAGCACTCATCATGATCATTGTTCTTATCCTTACATGAAGTGGTCTCTTGTGGAACCCAGTCATCTGGCCTTTCAGTTCTTGCTCTGCAAACATTGCAAAAGAGATTAGCAAAACAGCAAGCACAGAAAAAACTCAATTGCTAAACAAATAAGCAGACCAGAAAGAAAAAAACTAAGAACATACAAAGGAAGTGATAAATAAGGCCATCGTTTGTCTTGAGCATAAGCATGTATCAGAAGCAATCCATATTGCAATACCGTCAGTAAGGCCTCCCAAACCGTAATCACATTTGGGGTCCATACCTGAAGCACAAAATCAGAACTTCTTGTGAACATGATTAATTTCATCCTCTAAGGGGTTTGGATTTAAATCTTAAGTAAAGGACACAACAGAGAAAAAAGAGTTAATACTTTTTGTTTCAATGTTTTAAAACTATACAAATTATGAAGAATTTATGTGAGAGGGCATTGCTCTATGTTACCTCTAAAATTATGTATAGCCAGACATAAGCCCAGAAAGACCAAAAAAGCTCTACGAGCCAAACTCCTATATCAGATATCTTTTTCAGTTCTCCAGCTTTTGGAACCACAACACAAATAGCATGGATGGGGAACAGGTCGAATGCAGCAGAACCAACCAGTGTTCCAGGACCCAAACCTAACAATGAAGTAGAATTTATAGGGTTTAAATAATGTGTGTAGTTGAAAAGATATTTTGCATCTTATCAGTAGGTGGGAAACGCAAAACGGATAAGATCATGCACATAGTAAGCTTGAATTGCAAATCCAGCTGACATTAGATATGATTCAGAAAGACTGAGATGGAATATCCACGTCCAGTTTAAATGGTTAAACATAGGAGGTAAAACATTACATTAGAAACAAACCTCCTGCATATAGGTTTCCAATGTTTCGGATGGCATCAATTGTAGCCAATGATATCTGAGGGAAGCTAGTCCCAAAGGCCAGCAGGGCGATGTCTGCAATGGTGTAATTCCACACCTTTTCATATCTAACAACTGAATCTATTCCTACCAACTTACGCGAGTGTTTCACAACATTCTCCATAGAATGAAAAAACCGAGCAGTTATTGCCGACAATCCAATAAAACAGTAAGCAAGACCAAGAAAGTATAAGAAGGCTCGGAACCCGTCCCCAAGAGATGTTTCCCCCTGGAAAAGCAAGTAGCTTTCACATTTTTCATATTGCAAAATATCGAAAACTCTAGATGTGCTCTCAACTGCTGGAGAATGCACGGAGGCCATCTTTATATCAGCCCCAAGTTGCAGTTCACGTTTATGACATCAAAAATTCTTCCATCAGCATAAAGGGACCTGATATGATGGAAAAATTAAATGCAGTCAGATGATATTTCAATAATAAATACGAGTATAAATCAAATTGCTACATAATAAATATTAAATTTGATGCTTATGTTGAAAATGCCCAGCACAGAAACGTTTAAGCTTAATAATATTATTCCCACAGAAAGCAGTGTCAGTTCAGTGAGAGTTTCTCTATCTTAGTTCAGTATCATTTCCCAATGGGGCGGATGAAGTTTCTTCGGTCAACTAAAAATTGGCATCTAAATTTCCGTTTTCGCACATTCATTTTTCATTTTTCTCCAACAAAACCCACTCTCTCATTAAGCGTTAAGGAATTGGACTCACAATTCATAAAGACGTTGTTCCGAACAAGAATCGCACAATTAGCTGAATAAGAGGAACAAAATAATTCAACAACTCTGGTTCATTGACAATCTATCGCTACAAAGCTTACCATACAGTACCACACACGCCCTACCCGAGAAACAAATTAATGTCAATTAAGCACCACAGGAAAAATAATAATAAAAGTAACAATAATTTAATGCCAAAAAAAAAGAGTAAATCGTTCCAAAGATCAAAATTGAAAACATGCAAACATAGAGCTCAGAAGCTTCAAGTTGTCAAAAAGAAAGGAAAAAAAAATGAGATTTAACAAAAATTTATCAAATTAAAATTGTAAGATAAAATTAATCCGCAAAAATTTACAGGAAAGCGGAGAAGGCCGCCGGAGACTCGCCCGTGAACTCCGGCGACGGCTAATATTGATTATCTAGTTCAAATAGACAAAACAGTAAGTAAAAGAAACAGCAGGAGACTCGGGTGTAAGGATAGATATGGTAGTGGAGTTACTACAACAAATTTTCCTTGTAAAAATAATGATGACAAAAATAATCAAATGCTGCTCGATCTTTCCAGGAAACAAACCAAACGATGGGGGACGAAAGTACAAAAAATCACCGCTGCCCCAAACAATGGGGTTCATTTTATGACCACAATTATTGGCCCACGCGGCACGTCCTAGTCCCAGCTGTAAAGCTCTTGCTGTTGTGGGTCCATGATATTGGGCCCGTAAATAACTGAGAAATTTATAAAATTAACTAAAAATTTTTATTATTTTTAATAATCAACCCTTAAATTTTTTTTTATTATAATTATCTAAACACAAATATATTTTTTTAAATTATCCTTAATTCATTCATAACTTCTTTTTTTCTTATAAAAAAATACAACTTTTCCTCTCGAGTGACCATCATCGATTGTAAATTTATAATGAATCCCTCTAAATTTGATACTCAATTTAATTAAAATTTAAAATTTAAATAAATTAATTAAAAAATAATTTTATAAAAATATTTTATAAAATATTTTATTATTTCTAAATTTACATTTTATATAATTTTTATTTATTATACTAATTTTTAACAACAAACACTTATTACACTGAAAAATAATATTACATAAATATTATTTCTGTGTGATAAATAGTCAATTACTTAAATTAAGTATAACAAATTATCCGTCACACACAATTAATAGATTATTTAATAATACAAATAGGCTCTTATGTGTATCAATAAGTAGAATTTGCTGAAAAAATGTGTACTCCCCACGCTTGTGACATCAGCTCATCCGAATTGACTCAAATTTTTTTTTCTTTTTGGTTTCCCCGAAAATAATTGACTCAACTCTTGCAAATTACTAAACGGCGCGTTGAGGGACGGGGCTTCACTGGAGAACCACTCTGCCGGTCGGTAGACAAAACAAGCTACCGATTGCAAGCTATCTTATGTTTTAATTCCATTTCATTTCATGCGTGATCCGATTAGATTAATCCGTTGCTGAATGAATCCAACCAATTCTGGAATGCAAGTATTGTGATTGCGTGGTAATGTATGAAATGAAGCCCACTGCTCACACTCGGTATGATAAAGATAGCGATATCAATATCTAACAATATTAAGGCGTTGTTTGATGTTCTAGTATTGTAACTTAAAAATTAAAGTTATTATAAAAAATTATATTTATAAAATAAAAATAATAACATGTAATAAATATAATTTGTGAATAATAATTTTAATAAAATAATAATAAAATTATAAATATTTTATTGTAAAAATAATAAATCGAATCAACTTAATTTTTAAATCACAATAATTAAAATTTTAAAATTATAATTATCTAATTTCAATACTAAATAAATTTTAAATTTTACATGAGAATTAATCATCACAGAGTATTCAGAGTTTGTAATTCCACTGTTTGGAAGCTTATGCACTGCTAAGATATTTTGCTGATAAACAGTTAAATAATGTAAATATTCCTCTTCCACTTCATATTTCAGCACAGTGAGTATCATTTGATTAATAATAATAATAATACTGATGATGATAATTTATTAAAATGAGCGTGTGAATAAATCATAAAAAAAGTATATAAATTTTACTATATTAATATATTAAAATTTAATGTTTTTTATATTTAACTAATACTCTCATTCTAACAACAAAAACAAAAGTAGGAAAGGAAACTTTCAAAACGTCACATTCACGACTCTGCCATAGAGATGGGCCCACGTTCACCAAGCATGTTTCACGTTATTGAATCACATTACAGTATTACTATTCTGGTCAACCATGTGATCCACAGAAGAGATATCCTCAAGGAGCTAAATATTTGTTCCAATAAGGGGCAAAGAAGATTTGACTGGGCTTGACACAAATTATAAATGGAGCAAAGTTGTTCAGCCCCCACTTTTTATCTTTTAATAGATGTTAGTAAATTACAAGGAAAGAGATTTGCAGACTCAAGCCACTTTTAAAAGAGATCTGAAGAAACAAGGCAACAGACAGAACAACAAATGCAGAAAATTGTGCTCAAAAAGTAATTTTCACAATCAGACAACTAGGAAACTGATACACTTAGCCAAATTTTGTTTATATTTATTTTAACATATAATCAGACATTTATTGGGAACTCGTGCTACATCAAGTCTATGAAGAATATTCGAGCCATTATAAAAATATCTACTTTTACCCATCACTATTTAAAAAAAAATATGAAAATAAAATTACCTAATATATTTATTGTATGTTATATTCACACACATAAATAGTAATAATGTGATTTCTCATACTGTTTATGTATGAGTATAACATACAATAAATGTATGTTAAGGAATTCCTATGAAAATATGTTGAGTCCTCACATCGAAGCTCTAAAAGCTGTTGCCGTATGTATTAACACACGGAAATCTATTTGAGGTTGTACGGAAACATTTTAAATTTTTATGACTTGTGTAGTAGGACTAGGCTACGTTGCAGATTCTGCCTGCGCATTTGTGATGTTACACACCGCATCCGTACCGTAGCAAGGTCCTATGTAATATATTTAAATTGATGATAATTTCAAAACCAAAAAAAAAAGAAAAAAAGCTGACGAATGACGGGTCTTAATAGTGCTACTTACGTACACATGTAGCATTCAACAAGCACTGGCCCGAAATGTAAAAGCCCAAAAAGAAAAATGAGGCAGCCTTTATCTGAATGTACAACGTGCTAGAAATTGAAAAATTTTAAAAGATACCGAGCGAATCAGTAAGCATCCCCTAAACCCCAAAAAAAAAAAAAAAAACAAGTGAACCAGTAAACATTTTAGCCAGTAAGCATCCCCTCTACCATCACATCGAACATTCGTCAGGAATTGATGATAAAAGCTCCGTCACCAAAGAATATTCAAAACAACAGCACATACTGGTAAAAGCAGTCACAATAAAGTGACTCTACTTGGTAAAAGTGGTAACGGTAGAGTAAGTAGCCCTACTTATGGCAATGGTGATGACAATAACTATGCCTGGATATGAAAAGAGGGGAATGTTGTAACCAGTCCCAAAAGCAGACCTAGATATACCTTCAGGAGAATGCATTAGTGTGCATTCAACCTCATAAATTGCAATGTCCAGACCACTGTGCTGTGTAAGCGCAGAGAGTTATTCAACTGACCTTTCCGCTCCAGGTAATCCTAAACAGTAATTAACTAAAACCAAACATCAGCCATTTCAAAGGTTATACCTAATTCACCAGTCCAATTCAAGTCTCCCAGAAGAGATAATTCTGAAGCCAACCTCAATGTCCAGCTAACAACTATATAATACATCAAAGCACCGTAATTCCGACATTAATTTTCCCATTTCATTGAGAAAGGGGAATGAGTTTAACAATCACCACAAGTGCTGTTCTTGTGGCTAAGCAACAATCTATAAACTAGATTTTTGGGAAAAGCAGCACAAAAAATGCATTACTAGCTCAAAATGACCAAGGGTCCCAACCACAGGTGGGCTTGATCATACAGAGTTAAGGGTGAATAACAATATCCACCACTAAGTAACCAACCAATTGAGAAAAAACTGGCTTAGTATTAAAGCATCTTATACAAAAACTTAAAAAAAAAAAAAAAACATATATCTAAAAAGCAACCAAAATTTCAACAGCACATAAACTAAGAAGGATCTCACAAGACAATTCGAACAAGTCCACAGGTTTGATCACAGGAGAAAAAAAGGAAAAAGAGCTGGAACAAGTAATCAGAATAGATATAATATGTGGAAATACTGAATGGATCTTCAGTCTTCCTCCTCTCCCTCATTCTCGGCAATGTTGAAGTATCTTAGCTCATAGACACTTCGGTCTTTGTTTGAAGCAATCACTCGGAGCCAATCTCTTACATTGTGTTTCTTCAAGTACTTCTTGGTCAAATATTTAAGATACCTGATAACAATTAAAAACAAAAATGAAAAATTACTGAGCATAGGATACCTGAAATTACAATAGAGGAAGGATGAACATGACAATGGAGTGGCACTGTGATGATGAAAAAGAAATGCAAGTTCTCAAGGAATACAATTCAAAATCTCCATTGAAATAAAATTATGAGAAACTATACCATTATTGTGACTATCATCAAAAATTCAAAATAACATTATGGTGCCTGGCCAACAAACAAAATCATCACTCACTAACTCGCTGGATGATGCCCTAACTACAACATAAAGCAGCTGGCCCATTACAATGCAACTGGTCAATCACACATCTATCCAAATTGAATAGAACAACACGTAATGAAATGACAACATCATTGTAATGCTAGTGGAAGGTCGCCATGAAATGGGTAGAAAAGAATATCCTCAAATAAAACTGTCATTTGCAACACAGATGTAGAAACAAAACCACTTGAGTATCAAGATAGCCGAAGTGAAAGGCAACAAGACCAAGATGCTTATCAGAAATGCTGAATTCCAAAATAACATCATGGTCACCTAACTACGAAGTTGCCGCCACTGAAACATATGGTTGACTTTAACTTCACTACACAAGTTTCCTCTCACCAGCAGTTCCACTAGCATCGGATAAAAACTTTTTACAACAGCAAGATTAACGAAGCAGGGTTTGTCCACAGATATCGATTCATCTGAGTTCATATTACCATTACCATTTAAGTGATCTAGTTTCCTAAGCCCTAAATAAAATCCTAATATTTAAACGTGAAAACGATAATAGATTAAAAAAGAGCAAATAAAAAATAAAGTACCTCTTAGAGAAGTTGCTGTCAGAAGTGACGGTGATCTTGGTCTTCTCACGGGTGACGGTAACAGAGTCGCCAAGGGCACCAGCCTTGCCACCGACCTTGATCCGCTCCTGGAGGAACTTTTCCAAGGACGCAATGTCCATGATTTTATCTTCCACAGGCTTCGCGCAGTCTATCACGAAGTTCGCTCCCTTCTTCTTCCCCTTCACTCCTGCTGCTGCTGCTCCGCGATTCATTTTCCGTCTCTGCTCCGCCGCACTATGAATTGTCCAATTTACAAGAGAAGAGCACTGCAGATTGGGGCTGTGTTAAGAACGAAAGTATAAAAAGGAGGGTTAGCTATGTGGGCTGACTAGGGTTTCAGCTTTGGGCCAAACGACGCCGCTTCTCTTTTTTCTTTCTTTCTTTATTTATGTTTTTCTTTTTAACTCTCCATCACATATTCTTACAAATGTCTAAAAATTATATTATTTAAAAGTAAATTATATTACAGATAATTTTATTTAATGGAATAATAATTTTAGCCAAGCTTTTGCTCTCACAAAAAATCTAAATACACCATTCCAAAATATGAAATAATTATGACCTAACAATTAAAAAATTACGATAATCTTATCCAGCAATTAAGAAGGTACAACAATTTTATCTAATAATTAAGAAAATACTATCTGTTTTTAATATACAAAAAATACTTATTTAGTTAGTAGAATATAATACTTATAAACTAATTTAAGAATTTACTTACTAACAATGTAAAATATTATGTATTATCTTCCTTGAGAACCTTGTATCCTCATGAGTTATTGAAAATAAAATTGAACGAAAACATATTGTAAACATATCCATTTACACATTAAGTCATGAGTCGGTTCTAAGAGTAAAATAATCAAATTAAAGTAAGGGTCATATCTCCAGTTATAGTTGTTCTTGCTTCAAATATTCTCTAAATACTAAAATTCATATAAAGTGTGTTATAATATATTCCACTTTATTACCTTCTTCTTGCGGTGGGAAACAAGCTCTTAGTAAGCATATATTTAGTTAGGGTAGGGACTGTTTTTATAGTAGTATTTAATAACTTAAAGGATTTGACACTTTTTTCTATTAAAAGAAAAAAGTGAAATTAATAGTTTATATCACTTTCATTATGAAAATGGTTAGTAAACTCTACAACTATGGGTCATTAATATGAATTTATCTATTAGTCATAAATTCTTATGGTGAAAGTTAAAAAAAAAAAGTAAGGAAATTTATTTTATTTACATGAAAAAATAACAGGGAATATTGATGTGTAAACTAAAACTTGATAAAAAGTCTGATAAAAAAAAACACACACACACACACACATATATATATATATATGTTTGTTGAGTAATGATACACTCTCAAACTATTGTATAAATTTATTTTATATAAATTGATGTGATATTTATTTATTAGTTAAATAAATATATAAAATAATTAAATTAAATCATGTGAGATAATAAATATTTAATCTAACTAATTAAATCATACCATATTCATTTATATAAAAAAAATTTATATAAGAATTTATAAATTTTTAGTTTTTCAATCATTTCAAAAATATGAAAGCAGAAATAAGTGTAGGCCCCTGTTTGATCATTATTTAACCAATCAATTATTGACATATCAGATGTTACATTTAGTGTAACAAATAATCAATGTATATCAGCTATTAGATTTTGATATTTTTAATCTAAGGGATAAAAATAATTTTAACCTAAAACTAGGTATGGGTGAAATGGTTATTTGTAAAAAATTTTATTTTTAGTCACATATTTACTTATTTTTTCAAACAAGTAAATATCCTCCATAATAATTAAAATATATAATAATTATTAAATGGGTTATAATTATATTTATAATAAAATAATTATTATAATTATATTATAATTAATTGATAGATTAATAACAATTATTAATAATTTTTTAGTTAAATTAGTAACAATAATTCCAAAATTAATTATTTTTAATAATTGATTTGTGAATAATACTTATGAATAAATTATAAATAATATAAAGTGATCTAATTGAGTATAGAGTGATTTATAATTTTATAAAGTATTAACTAAGTATAAATCAAAATTAGCTAGAAATATAATGAGTTAGAATCGAAATAGGTAGAATCAAAATAAGAAATTAGAATCAGAATATTTTATTTATTTGAACTACAAGAATTACAATTAAAATGAGTTGTTTATCATTTATGTGTTCATTTTATCTTAAAATCAAAATTGAAATGAGTGAAATTATAATAAATTACTATAAAATTCTTAATTAATTTTTATCATAATTATTATTTTATATTTTAAATATTATTATTTAAAAATTAATTATTAACAATAATATTTTTAATTGTTATTATTGGTAATCTAACTAAAAAATTATTATTAATTAATGTTAATAGATTAATTAATTAAATATAATACTTTTTATTTTTAATACTACTACTACTATTAATAATAACTAATTAAAAATTATAATTATATTTATAACTATAATAAATCATAATTATAATTATGATTTATTTAATAATAATTATATTTTAATTAAATAAATAATATTTTAAAATTTTAAAATTATAGAGGGTGAATTGATACTTTAATAATTTTAATGAAATAAAATAAAATATAAAGGGTAAATAAAATTTTATAATATAAAAATATTTATAATATTTATACATATATTACAAATAACACAACATATAAGGAGCTTAACGATATTTCACAAATAAAGGTAGGTATCAAATGTAAGTTAAAGAGACCCTATACAGTAAATCGGTTTTTGAGGTGACGTTTCGGCAAATTGGCGTTTCGTTGTGGTCGTAGTCAACAGTCACCGTTTACAGAGATTTACTGACACAGACATCGGGTGAAAATTGAATCTGTTACAAAGTACATCACCAAAATAATCGCCCGACTTTCGTCTGAAATTGGGAAATTAGAGATAAAATCGGAAATGAGAGATGGAAGAAGAGCTCATCGACGTCGTTCCGTGTTCGTCACTTGCTGTTGATGCCATCCTCCGTATCGGAACGGTAACGAAAATCTATTTACTATTTCATGATATAAATTCGATAATAGTATCACCGAACGATTGCTTACTCGAATATAATATCGATTTCTAATTTTAGGCAGGTGCGATTTGGGGATTGTGTGCAGGTCCACAACTAGCTCGTAAAAGAGGTAATAATGCTTACAAAATTCAAATGAAATCAATTAAACCTCTTTTCACTCGCTTTGATTTTAAGCCAAGTTCTCGCCTTGCTATTTTTCTTCAGTTCTGTGTGTTGATTTGAGCTGTGTGCTTTCTTTGCTTCCGAATATAGGTCTAAGCGGCATCACTCGAGCTTCGTTCGTGGTACTATATATTTTAGATAATTACAAAATTACATAATACGCCATTGCTACTCTGCTTATTCCTGATATATTATCTGCTGTGCAGGCAAAATCAATTGGTAAATACGGCTTTCAATGTGGTAAGTGAATGCGTTTTTAATTATATGATGGTTGCTGTGTTTAATTGTTTATTGTGTAAATACACCTAGTGTTATTGCGGTCTAAACTTGGAGTTTAAGGTTCACTTGTAGTGGTTACTGATTTTTTAATGGAAGGTAACTAGCTTTCAGGATAACTTTCAATTACCTTTTAGGCCAAGTCATGAAGTTCATTTCAAAATTTTATTGTAAGCACCTTCTAAAAGTCCGTTTCTTATGTGTTTTAGAGATTTTCTCAGCACTGTGACTGTATCAATATCTCAGGATCCTAAAAATCCCCTGAAATCAGTAATTCTAGTCTATGTCATGCCACAATTTACAGTCAGAGATTATTTTCTGAGCTTTTTGACTTGGTAGCTATTTATATAATTTGAGCAATGCTGCAGAATTAACGCATGTTGTAACCAGGAGGCAACATAGCTTCATTTTCTTTCTGCCCTCGCCTTTATGTTTCGTCGCTGGTTACTCTTCTTTTCTTTTTTCTTTTTTTTTTTTATCACATTCGTAGAGCATTTTTCTTATCTTAATGCACTTGTCAACGCCTTTTTCATTGCTTCTTGTTTGCAGTTTATTCCATATCTTTCTTGTTAAGCAATCATTTTCATATTTATATTTTCTATTATTGCACAGGACTTGTTGCTGGTGTTTTTTCTAGCACCCGCTGTGGGATTCAGAGATACAGGAAGCAGACTGATTGGGTTAGTCAAACATCATCATTTTCAATTTGTTTTCTATTGATGCGTGGGTATTTGTGTAGACACAAATATTAGCTTGTCAAGTTGTACAATCAGAACCGATGTTTAAGTGCCTCAAACCTGTTTGATAACTAGATCTTCTTGAATGCTATATGGGTTAACTTTGCATGAATTTTTATGGAGCACGAATTTTTCAAAGCATCAAGCATGGAGTCCCATTAGAGATTCTTTAACTAATTTGCGTAGCAATTCTCCTCAACCTGCTTTTCCAATTCCTTTAGAAGTTAAGGCAGCTATCATTATAACCTCTCTCTCTCTCTCTCTTGAAACTGTGCTTCTCTTATGATAGCTAATATTTTGATGTCCTCAAGATGTTTGTTACTGATTCTTTGTTGCTGTTTAGATGATAAATTTTAGGTTTTACACACTATGATGCACATGGAAATTTGGACATTGTGAGCTAAATGATTGTAGGTGGTTCATAAGGATAATACATGTCAATTCTCTGTGAGAGGAATCTGTGATGTAAATTCGAAGCCTTTTACCTCAATGATGTGGTAGAAAATATGGTATATCCTGGGATGATGAAAGACTCCTTTTAGTTGTGGTTTGTTCATTTTTCTAGCTGAATCATTTGTTTTCTGCAGCCAGCTAAATGCTTGCAATTTAATAAGATCGTATTTGAAGGCCATACAATATACATGTACAAAGTAGTCAATTACCATTGGTTCCTGACTTTGTTTCATAGGAGGGAGTGTTTGTTGGTAACAGGAGTCCATATATCATATACTCATATATATGAAAGATTCGATCAACTTGATCTTTCTGATGCTGTTCTATATTAGAATCATGAGATGTGGACATCACTTATGACATACTTATCGAAGTTGTCAAGTTGTTTCCTTCTTACAGGTAAATGCTCTCATTGCTGGAGCTGTGACAGGCGCTGCTGTTGCTGCTGGGACACGGAGATGGACACAGGTCATTTGTGTTGCGGGCCTAGTCTCTGCCTTCAGCGCTGCTTCTGACTACTCCAAAACAAACTGAGTATTTCCTAATGAAATTCTGGAGGGGTGCTTCAAGATGATTCTCACTCATGTCCTTTTGTTTGATCAACCATTAATTTTCATGCCACCTATTTGATTTTTTCCCTCAGATGGCTATATGGAAATTGTCATCTGAAATATGCAGTGTTGCCGTCACATTTGAGACTGGGGCCATAGTTTTTTGGCCTTTGAGAAGTTGCAACAGTTAAAAACATGTATTCTTCCTTGCAAATAATTAGAAATGATACATTTAACGTAATAATTTAAAGCACATGATGAATGGAGTTATAGACTGTTTGTGATTCGAATGTCGAAATTTTGATGCAATTGTTGTTCATTTAGTTCCATATAGAATAATATTGCTTTTTCTGCCCTTCTCTTGGTTCCTTCTCTTATTTCCTTCAGCTTATTTCATTCTTATCAAAAGCAGTTCGATCTCTCGGGACAAAGCAAAACAAAATATACACATTATCAACTACTACCATTTCTACATTTTACAACCTAGCATTGCATCATATTTTGTGTTACTCTTGCCCTCAATCTGACTATTTAATGCGACATTTGCATGTCATGTGACGAGCTACACTGCCTTAAGCTGCGACGAGGACTAATCGTCAGGCACACGTTATCTTATTATATGATAAGGAAATTTTATCACGTGACAAAAATCAGTTACAAGAAAAATATTCCATATTGATTGAATTAGATCTGTACACATCTATAGGTTTATTATTATTATATAAAATATTTTTTTGTTATTAATGTTAAAATTAAGTTAATATCATTTAAATTTATTAATATTTTATGGTTTTATTATTATTATTATTATTAAACAATTATTTTTATATATTGACTTTTAATATAAAAATTAATAATATATAACTATTAAATAATAAAATATTACAATATTATGTTATAGTATTGATATATTATATTATAATATAATCTATTTCTATATATTATTTATTATAATATAATATAATCATACTGTAATATAGTATAATTTAATATTACATTGTTTTAAATTAATGTAATATTAAAATTTATTTTTATTTTTATTTATTAATGTCAAATATAATTGTTTAATAAATGATAAATGAATAAATATAAAATACTTTTTACATATTCAAAGAAAAATAATTAAAATGATTTAACCAAATGAAAGTAAAATATGGCGTTATCATTTATTTATTAAATATTTTGGTTTATTATTATCTTATATTATTATTGAAATTAAACTATTAAAGTATTAAATTATTCATTTAAATATAAATATAAATTAATATTTAATAAAATTAAATTTATTATAATTTGTTGCAGTTTATGAAATAATAAAAATTGAATGATTATATTTTAGTCTAAGCCTTCGTTCATGTGTATATTTTATATACCTTTTTATTGTATTAGCTATATTTTTAATACAGTGCAATGCAACTAAAAATTACAACACTCATGGATGGATTTTAATGTAATATAATATAATGCAAGCTACTAAACCCATCCTAAATTTGCCAAATGCTTACACTTAATGCTACTGCATTGCATCATGCATCATTAAATAGACTATTATATTATATGGTTGAGTCATGTTTGCGCCACAGCAAACATATACGTGTTCTCTCGACCATAAAAATCTATGAGAGACAATTTGATTCTCCTTCAGAGTAATGAAATTTAACTCATTGAAAATTATCCTCATTAAAAAATAAAAATATTTTTTTTTAAAAAAAATCTTTATTCTCTGTCAAGCATTACCATCACCAAGGGTGAAGGGTATGCAAGGCTAAGGTGCCATGACATCTGCAGAGTTTTAAAAAATTTTGGAGTTTTCAAATAAAATATAGAAAATTAGTGTAAAAAGACTATATTGATCGCTGCACAATAGATATACAAACTTTATATATTGGATAATAAAGTTATTTTGCAATAAAGCCCATATTAAATAACAAATTCTAAAATTGGAAGCTATGCAACCAGTATCCCAAATTTACGACCATCTCAGTATAACAACGATGAGAACACCATTTAAAACTTATCAATGTTTCAAAATAAAAAATTGGCTCCCGCAAAATTTTCAGCTGTGCTCCAACCCCCCCTCCATCACCAAAACATCAGTTTATCACCATCCACATATCTTCATTACCACCAAATCCATCCTCACCATCACCATCACTTTATCATTTTGGCAGATTATAAAGAATACTGGCCTTGAAAGGCTGCACGAATTGGGCTAAGGGACCTTCAGTCCATATTACCACGGGAAGTGGAGAGGCACTGGCCTTACAAATAGAATAATGCTTTAAGATGAAATTCTTTAAGTAAATAGAATTGCCAACTGCTTTAAAGGTCAGATTCGGGCGCTTCGCCAATGGATATACAAAGCATATTTTCTATTGATTTTTCTTATTGATATGATAACGATAAAATTTATTTAGGATTGGTAGTATTATTATTATTAGTGGCACATGTTCTAGCAAACAGTTGATACGATTTATGAGAGTTGGTTGGTTGGTTTGTGGAAGTGTTGTTTAAATTGCTTTCATAGAATAAGAGTTGGTTTAATTGCTATCAGATTCCAGGCAGACGAGGGACCAAATTGTCGATGAAAATTGAAAGCAGTTTACAGGCTTGAGGTGTGTCCGGCTGTGGGGAGTGTATTTATGATGCGTCCTCAAAATCCCAGTGAAAGCGAATTTTTTTAGCATCCAAATTTGTGTCAGCGTTGAAAACTGGTGGCTATCATCCGTAGCACGTACTGCTCCTTTCGATTGTGGCACGCTCCCCGAAATAAACGGGGAAGAGCAAAATTCTTGTCCTCGTCTGGGATATAAATCCCCGAACAGCCAATGAAATCCCCTCCACAATAATATTTAAACAAAACGATAAGATCCCACACGGGAAAAAAAAAAAGAGCAAGGATTTCCTCGCGCACTATAAGATATATATATATAGAAGATAGTGTTGTAATATTAATTAAAATTTTATTAAATTAGAGTTACTGTAATTTAAAATTATTTATAAAATTAAATCAATCTCATTATTTATATATATTATTTATGTAATTTATAAAAAAATATAACTTATAATTTAATAACTCCCTATTAATTAATAGAAAAGGGTCGGTCAGAAACATGTATGGGAATGCGCGAGATAAGAGGATTGGGAGGGGAAATGGGATGATTGCTTCATCTGGTCGGAATGGCGAGTGGAGGCAGCATTCATATCTCGTCATCTCGAAGTCCTCCGGCTCCAGCTACACATGAGTTACAGGGTACGGGGCTCTGAATTTTGACGCCACGTCATCGATTTGGAAGTTTCCAATGTATCTAAAACATTAAATAAACAAATAAATACGTGTAAAGAAAGAAACAAACGTTGGCCTTGCATCCTTGTTTCTCCATTATATATAAATAGAGTATAACTCTTTCTCTCTCTCTCTCTCCCTTCATGTGCCGAAGCTTGAGCCACTCCTTTTTTCGGTAGTTTGCTCTTGAGTCTCGTGTTCTTTTTCAGTCACCTTCTCGCTCTCCTAGGAAATTAAAAAAGTTTTTCTGCTTTTTATGTAAGCAACAAATATTTCTGCCTTTGACCTTGCAACACACACACACACACACACACACACACACACACACACACACACACACACATCATCTTCTTACTTTGAGCGAGATAGCAGCAGGTCTTGTGATTGGTGGTGGTTGACATATATCTATCTATATACTTTTGCATGAAGATGGAAGTTGAGATTCATCCCAATAACAAGACGGTGGTGGAGTATCAAGAGGTATACATACATGTATGATATTAATCTTTTTCTTTTTTCTCTCTTTTGTTCATCTTCAACCCATTTTACTTTCATTTTCTTGTTTTTTTATTTATATATTTATTTCTAAGTAGTAAATCATTTATGGATGGTTTCTTTTCATAATTTGTTGTTACAAATAGGAATACGTAAGGAATGCAAGAGGGGTGCAGCTTTTTACTTGCAAATGGTTGCCTTTCTCTACTCCAAAGGCTGTTGTTTTTCTTTGCCATGGTAGGAGTCGGCAGTAGCTCTCTGATCTCTCTCTCTCTCTCTCTCTCCCCATGTCTCTGCGTGTAGTGTGTACTTTTAACGGGGGTTGGTTGTGATTATTTAATTCATTAATGGCGTTGCAGGTTATGGCATGGAATGCAGTGGTTTCATGAGAGGTAATAAATACTACTGCATTTGCTTATTTGACTGCCCGGTTCGCCATCTCTTCAATTATTATTATTATTTCTATTTTTTAACTGCTGCCTCCTCCCTGCTTTAAATTTTTTTTTTTTTTAAAAAAAGTTCCTTCAAATTCAGTTCTATATATCTCAATTTCCATCCACAAACTTTGCATGTTACATTATTTACAGAATTATTTTGTTCGTTCGAATTTCTTTGCCAAAGTGCATGATTCGTATTGTACGTTCGCTTACCTAAAAAATGAACTATTCTGATCAAATTTTAGAATTAGATAACTCCTGAAACCTCCATCGTCAGAATTTGGTCATTATCCAAGAACAGATTACAAAACAAATTTCTCTGTTGCAAAAATTATTGAAAAGCATTGCTACGGGCCCCTTTTTTTTTTAATTTTATTCTCTTTTTTTTTTTCTTTCCTATCCCTCCTGAAGTAGTCATCCCAATGGCTGCCACGACCTGGATAAGCACTGACAATAGTTGCAATGACTTGAACGAGTTTATCCTAATACATTTTATGTCCTATACGCAAATTATTGAAAATAATGAAGACAAAAATGATCGAAAAATTATGCATGCATAAGCCATTTGTAAAGTATGCCCATACCATCTTTGACGCGTGTCCTCTCATCCTTCCCCTATGGTGACGTCAGAAGGCTGGCAGATTCGTCTCCTCTGCGCACTGGTGATTCGTGATCAAATTGTTTATCATTATCAGTTATCACTTTTTCCTTTGTAAGAGCCCTTTTTTTGGGTTGGGTGGGTATGTTTTGGTAATGGCACCAGTTAGGTACCTTGTATCGTTAAACAATAGATATAATCATATAAAACGCTATTTAGTTATAACTAAGCATAAGTTTTGGATAATTGTTTAATTAGAAACCATGTGCAAATTTCATTTTCTTTTGAAAACGATGTTTGCTTTATTAAGCACAGCACAAAATAATTTTAGTATGTGACACGTCACGCTGCTACTCGATGAGAACCTTCCCTAAAGATACTTGTGGATCATGCTGACCTGAAAATTGAAATTGAACAAGTTGGTCACCTAGGTTGGTTTGGTAGGCACACCATCACCAAATTTCATTGGTTGGGTTGCGTTCCAACTTCCAATTTTACTCACAGCTCCGCCAAAATACATCCACCTTACAAAATTAAAGGACGATTAAATTCATTAATTAGAAGTTAGAATTATTCCGCACGAGAAATGGTCCTTAATAATTTAAAGCTGCATTCATTTTAAATATTTCATGCCTTACGCACATTCAGTTGACATTTTTGCTTTATAATATTGCTTTTGGATATCTAAAAGTTAATGTTATATATGTTATTGTAAGTTTGGTTACCTGCCTGACCTTGCCTTAAAAGGGAATAAATTTATGGATGTAAGTTGAATTAGCTAGCCAACAAAAAGTTGAAATTTTGTGTTAAATTTTGGAAACACAGGCACCACATTTTTTTAATTTTTAATTTTTTTTCTCTATATATATTGTTTTCAGAAGTAGACGATTATAGACCGATTTCGAGAATTTAATAATCCTTAGGAGTTTTTAAATATAATAATAATATAGTTATAAATTTTTGCATAAATTTTTTTATATAAACTATTATGATATCATTTAATTAGTTGAATTAGATATTTATTTATTCACATTATTTATTTTTATTATCTTATATATTTATTCAATTAATGAATTAATGCTAAATCAATTTATACAAAATAAATTTGTGAAATCATTTGCGGCTCTATCATCGCTCTTTTAAATAAATGGTGTGAATTAATTAAAATATATACCTGAAGGCTCAATTTAATGACTCCATGATTTGAATGATTAGAATGTGGAACCAGGCTAGCAAGTGCTGGATATGCTGTGTTCGGTATTGATTATGAAGGGCATGGTCGGTCTAGAGGTGCTCGTTGTTACATCAAGAAGTTCGAGAACATTGTTGATGATTGTTATAATTTTTTCAAGTCCATCTGTGGTATGTAATACGTAATCACCCCAGTGCCACAATCAGCTTGTGTACCGCTCGAGACATACAGTCAAATTCATTACTTAGCATGTACATTTTTTTGTTCCCCACAATGATTTTCCAGCGCAGGAAGAGTACATGGATAAGGCCAGATTCTTGTATGGGGAATCAATGGGAGGAGCAGTAACCCTTCTGCTTCACAAAAAGGACCCTTCTTTTTGGAATGGTGCTGTCCTTGTTGCGCCAATGTGTAAGGTGTGAATTGACATTAATTATATATTGTTATATATAAATAGACTACTTAATATTGCATTTGTTGATTTATTTGGATTGGTGTTACGAAATGTTAGATATCAGAGAAAGTGAAGCCACATCCTGTAGTTGTGAATATATTAACTAGAGTGGAAGAGATCATACCTAAATGGAAGATAGTGCCCACAAAAGATGTCATTGACTCTGCTTTCAAGGACCCCCTTAAACGTGAAGAGGTGGGAATTTTCTTTTTTATTATTATTATTATTATTATTTATATATCTCCATTCTGTATGCCAGCTATTATCTGACTCTATTCAATTAATTGAATTAATGATTTGATAATAATATATGGCCACTTTCTCTCATATCATTGTTGCAGATTAGGAACAACAAATTGATATACCAAGACAAACCAAGGCTGAAAACAGCACTGGAAATGCTCAGAACCAGCATGAGCCTTGAAGACAGTTTAAGCAAGGTTATTATCTACGTGAATGATGAATTAGTGCGCAAAAATTTTAGATCCAACAGCAAGAGCATTATAGTAATATATATGTATCAATGACAGGTCTCACTAATTAGTGGCGTATGTTTTCCAGGTTACGATTCCATTCTTTGTGCTGCATGGGGAAGCAGACACAGTGACTGACCCAGAAGTGAGCAAGGCATTGTATGAAAGAGCCAGCAGCAGAGACAAGACTATAAAATTGTACCCAGGAATGTGGCACGCTTTGACGTCGGGGGAACCTGATGAGAACATAGATATTGTGTTTGGTGATATTATAGCTTGGCTTGATAAGCGCATGAGTGATGCCAATGCCATTGCAGTGACACCAATTCATCCTTCATTTAAATATGGCATTGAAAAGCTTGCTGACATTGAGTCACCCAGCTGCAGGCAACATCAGCGCCAACAACAGCGGAGCTATTTGTGTGGGTTGAAAGGCCGTCGCATGTTCCACCACTCTGCTATGTAGCCTGATTACGGCATCAGCCATTGCTGCGGGAATCTCTCTTTTAGTGTTTTTCAGGCTCTTTCCTTCCTACATGCAAAATGAATATGTACACTTTCAAATGGAATTGAAATAAGAATTTGATTCATACTTATCCAATGAATCCCAAATTTCATGTGAAAATTCCCAACAACCACCTTTATGAGTTAATTATGAGGAAAGTTAATAGAAAATAAAGCGTGATAAACTGTACATTTCTCCCTCTTTTTTTTTTTTAATTATATTTTGGTGGAAAAAATAAGGTAGTAGCATTTCAACTTGCAAAACTTCTTGTTATCAATAACAACAACTGTAAACATTGGCTAGAGTTGTAATCTTTGTCTACATTTTGTTATTTTTTAAGAAAAGCATGGTGTATGAAAACTAATTAATTAATTTACTTAAAAGATAGGTTGATTGAAAAAAGTTCAAATCAAATTTTAAACCTTGTCTTCTACTGTCAAACTCAAGTAGTCAATTAGAATAAATTATTTAAAAATCACCCATAAAACTTTTGCGGTCATATCTCAAAAAATTTTAAATATGGAGAATGTTGTGAATTATATATCTCTCCACATTACATAATCCACTATGGTACCTAATCCAACATTTCAACGTGGATTCCACTTTGCCGATCACTTTGTGCTATTGTAACAATTAAATCCATTGGCACAATCACATACATGGGCGAAGGCGGAAGTAGGGTTGCTGAAAAAGTTTGGATTGGACCGGCTGCATGGGGTTGGGCCTGCACATGGGCCTAAAAATTTAAAGCCTGCACAAATTATGTTTAATAAGAGACGGTTTTTTTAATTTATAAATAAAAATAAAATAAATTTAAATAAAAAATTTTAAAATATTAAATTAACATATCTTTTATATTAATATTTGTGATTTATTATATTGTGTTACTAATATTTTGTGTATTATAGTATTATTCTATTATGCATTGAATAATTATCTCTAATTTAAACTTTTTATTTTATTAAAAATTTATTTTGTATTCAATAAAAAAAATCCAAATAGCCCAACCTCAATCTATATCCGGCTAGTCTAAACGTGGACCGACTTATGAAGGGCCTGAGGCTGTTATTAATAATATAGGCTTGGGCACGGGCTTGAAAAAGCCCTACCCAAGCCCGTATTTTGCCCACCCTAGGTGGAAGCGACGCACTGTGTGCATTTTCTAAAATATCAAGCTTTGAAATATAGGGAGCTATGACTTCTCCGATAATTTATTTATTCTGATTATCTTCTCTTGCCCTCATTAAGCCTTTATTATGCTTTTTGATTTCTTCCGTTATTTGCTTGCAATACTTCCTTAGCAAATATATAATTTTACAACAGACAAATGTTTATTTATTTATTTTCACTTTCTAGTAAGTTGTCCTTTGTATTAAAACAACTCTCAATTTTTTTTTCTTAATATTGAAAAAGTAGAGAAAGGGGTTGCGTAAGTGAAAGATGAAAGCCCGGTCTAAGTAGGAGACTGGGCCATTGTGATTTTGGCAGCTGGTTTCCAAGGTCTAATTGCAGACTTAAACAATCGACTGTAGCCCAACTTTACTAGACCAACTGTTCTAAATTATCAATTTTCGTTTTTTGCTCTCTCACTCTCAGCTCTCACTTATCTGCCCAAGATCCCCTAGACCCTCTGGCTCTCTCTAAAGTCTGTACATTGTAGTCGTGAGTTCTCTTAGATCCTAATTCTGTATCGTTCTGTTTCGTTTTTACACTGTTTTCCTCTTTTTTATTTTTTAGAGGATTTCTAACTCTTTTATGTTTTTTAAGATAACTGCCCCCTTATTCGTTTTTATTTTTTATTTTTTAATCTTTGCTTATTACTTATTTATTTTGCAGGTTTGGGAGGCTCGAGTGAAGATGAGGTACTGTTAAGATTTTCGTGTTTCTATTTTTCTTGTCGGTTATTCTGTTTCTTTTATAATTTAACAAGTTCGGGTTTGTTATGTGTACTGCTCGTTCGCCAGTGTTTTTGAAGTCGAATCCTTGAATCTCTGAATTTCTTTTAGTCTATCTTTGCAAGGGAAGTTTTTTGAATGTTTGGTTATTGAATAACCGGGGTATTTATACTTGTAGATTAACTCGTTTTTGGTTCAAATTATGCTTATGTTGGGGATTTTACAAAAGTTGTTTATTAATCTGTTTGTGGGAATCAGGGGACAAAGTAGCAGTTGGTTCTATCAGAAATAAAGTTTAGGGGGAAATCTTTCTTGAATAGTTGATTGGAGATTCATGTGTGTGTGTGTATAGACACATTTCAGTTAAGTAGGAAAGGAGCTCTAGTCTTTAATATATCTCAAGACATAAGTTTCCAATTTTTTAACTGATTTAGCTTTGCATGGGCAGTGAATACATTCCTTGATGTTAGTATGCTTTTGACAGCAGAAGTGCATCTTGCACACAGCAATGCTATGCCCTCAGTCCTGTCCCTCATGGTTTATGTGTTTTGTCCTCTTAGATAGTTTAGTGTATTTGTATGTTCCACTTATTTAATTGCTTTGTTGGCCTGTTTTGCCATCATTGTATATTGACAATGTGCCAACTAACGTCATTTATCTTCTTTTTGGGTGCTTTTGCAGTAGAGCAATGGATGAGGATACCACTGTAAGTTTCTTACTGCTTGTTAAGATTTTTATCAGCTTTGTCTCTGCATTGCTGTCATCCTACTTTTATGCTGAACTTGGCTTATATATACCTCTTATCTATACTGTTTGTGGCAGGGTGGCAAGACTGAGGAAGAAGAATTCAACACTGGGCCACTTTCTGTTCTGATGATGAGTGTTAAAAATAACACTCAGGTATTATGTAACTATTTTTACATTTAATAAGAGCAAAAGATTATCAAGTGCCTTGCGTAGTTTTTGTTCGAAGTTGCTAAATTATTTATGTAATCAAATGCAAGTTGAGGATGCTGGTAGTTTCATAAGGTGACTATTTAGCTAGGGGCTGTTTGAGAAACTCCAAACCAGTTTGCTGGGGTGATCTGATTAAATTGAAGTTTGACATTTCAAGGTGATCTTTGTAACAGAATAGTTTTGTTTATTAGGCTTCACTACTGCTTTTCCAAATTAATGTTCTGTTGGTTTTAACCAGAAGTAGGTAGCATAATGCTTGTTATCCAAATCCGGTTCAGTTTTCAAAACTCACAAACAACCCTTATGCTTTTCTGCTTTTGGGCCTTGGAGTTTATAGTTCTCCAGGTATTGGCTTGTGAGATCTGCTTGTAAATTATCATATGGATATGGCTTTGTTACCATAATTTTGTTGCCAGTTAATCACTTGTTCACTCAGGTGCTAATCAACTGCCGGAACAATAAGAAGCTTCTTGGCCGTGTGAGGGCATTTGATCGACACTGCAACATGGTCCTTGAAAATGTCAGGGAGATGTGGACCGAGGTTTGTTATTTTACTTGGATCTTTATTTTATTTATTATTCTTTTCTTTTATTCTGATGCTACAATGCCCAATGTCTGTGTTTACTTTTGGTTCAGTTGCCGAAGACTGGGAAAGGAAAGAAGAAAGCTCTTCCGGTCAACAAAGACAGGTTCATCAGCAAGATGTTCCTTCGAGGGGACTCTGTAATTATTGTCCTTAGAAATCCCAAGTGATATAGCAGTCTTTAGAAATCATTCTCCATGATGTTAGAACAGTTTTGATATTTGTGGACTGTGATGTGACAGATCCATTTTCTTTTTCAGGGATTAACATGTTTGGTCTGAAAGTTTATTATAAAGCCAGTGACTTTTATTTATCTACACCAGCCAGTTGATTTTTGTAGACAGGTGATTATATTACCCGACCAAGGGATTTATGATGATGGTGCACATAGCTGATGCTACATAGCTTATGCTCTCCGTAGATTTCTGTTTTAAAATCAAATGCTTTGGCTTTAAAGCCAAATTTTTGGATGGTTTGTCGGCCAACAAGTATCATGTATTGGGCGATTATGAAGGACAATGATTATTAAGGAAATGAAACAACAAAAATAAGTACATACTCAAAAAACAGAACAAAAGGAACAAAGAAGTGTGGCCTATCCTATTTTCAGTAACAAGCTCCTCTACCGTAATCAGACGAAAAGAACTGGATAAATTGTAACGGTAATGCTTGCTGTCTATTAAACTCAGAGGGTAACATGGAAAATTACACAGATAAGAGGGAAAGGAATTTATATCAAGGCACATCGAAATCTAAGCCAGATACAGATAAAAACGGGCTCATTTGCTGCTACTATTGAATGTGGCTACCACGTCATTCGAGAGGAGGAAAAAGAGGGAATTGTTTTCAACCAAACATTTCCCATTCCTTTGATCACTCTAATAAGTACACAGGCCAAGTTATGCCGATGACATGGTGTTGGGGGTGGCACCGGCACCACCTTCCTTGTGGTCACCAAAGATACGCTGACGGAAATCTTTGACCATCATGGGAAGACCCTTCCTCAATGATACCTTCGGTTCCCAACCAAGAAGCTCTTTAGCCCTTGAGATATCAGGCTTTCTCTTGTGAGGATCATCTTCTGTGTTGGGCCTGAACTCTATTTTTGCATTTGGGTCAATTGTTTCCTGGACGACCTGCAGCAAAACATCGAGGAGAAGACTCAGATTTATTACAGAAGCAAAAATGCCAGGCACAAGACATTCGTTTACAGAACCTGCGGCAAAACAAGATCTGTGGCATTAAAATACATTATTTTGTTTCACATTGGATTTTATGGCTTGGAAGGTCATTGAATTTGCCTTGATATGATTAGATCTGACATTACATGAGTGATCTGGTTACTGAGGCAATTTCCATAATCATAAACATATTGATCTACAAATACATAATGATGTAAAACCAGGTTATTTCTATTGAACCCAAAAAATAAATATATGAAATTAGAAAAGCAGTATAAAGACACGGGTGCTATACTAGACATATTTGTATCTGTTTAAACAAAGTTTATCTTATATCATATTCGGTTCACTGTACTCGTGACCAGAGATCTTCTGAAATAAAAACAGTTATGGACAGCGGATAATGAAATGAATAACTAAAAAAGCAACAATGCCACAAAGTGAAATAATGAAACCATCAAAATTGTGAATATTCTTCAATGAAATGAGACATACCTGAGCAAGTTCAAGCATGGTAAATTCACCCGGATTTCCAAGATTAAAAGGACCCACATGTTCTCCTTCCATGAGGCGCATCAGACCCTCCACCTATTTTGACACTCATTGCAACAAAACATCTTTAAAAAATTACTAAAAAACAGCAACCATACTGAATCTATAAACATCAGGAGAGGACAGTTCCATAACCATCGAAAATATATCCCAGAAATATAAATGAGACTCTTATTACTATTATTATTTAGAGTAAATGTTATTATCATGAATTTCTTGAAAGAAAGTAGTATTCAGAGACATCTTACTCAGGATTGGCAACAACCTACCTACTACCATGGAACCAAAGAAGAATCATATATTAACCTCCCAATAATAAAGTCAGCTTGCCAATCTAGTAGGATGTGAATTTACTTTCTACCACAGAATACCCTACCATACAGCTTCAAGTATTTTACGCCACACACATAAATAATGTGTGGATCCCATACCACACACTGTTCACGTATGTGGCGTAAGATACTTAAACCCGTGTGATAGGATTTGCCTCCTACCTACTATAAAATACTTAGAAATGATCAGTTCCATGGAGAGAGGTAAGAGGGACAGGAGAATCTTGTCACTGATACTGACTACTTAATGATAGGATCTTTTCTTTTCTTTTCTTGTCCCTCTAAGGATTAATTGATTATGCAAAATAGATGGTGCTATGCTGCTATACATATCTAGGGGGGCTATTAATATGGCTGGCCCACTTAGGACTTCATTGGGATCTAGTCACGTGGCTTTTGCCTCTTCAGTTAGAACTTGCCAAAGAAAAAATTATGGTCATGTAACATCAACTGCCTCATTTTGGCACTGCACAAACTGTTTACCATGCTGCAAATTCTTATCCAGGAAGTAAAAACCAATCTCTCCTTGGATTTCTTTACCTTACATTAAATGTATGACACAGGCTCTCACAAATGGAGTTATAGGTTTTACTTGGATCCACACCCCACAGAGAGGCTGTACCTTATATTAAATATAAGGTAGGAGCTCCCATCTCCCCAAATAATTGCTGTCCACATAGAAAAAGTATTCCCAAGTTGTATTTTCTAACAACAACATGTGCAATGCATGGTGAGCTAGAATTCAAATACATCTATAGAACAAATTAACCTGAAACTATACATATCTCTTGCTCTAGAGATGCCAAACTCATCTATTTTATTAGAAAGCTAATCCAAGTGTAGAACCATGGAAGAATCTTTAAGTTACCCAAAAAAAAAATTCAATAAGCAATGACAATACTAGCACTTCCAAAGTACTAATCAGACAATAAATATAAATAATAATAATATTATAAATACTCAAATGGTTTATCTTAGTCTCACCAAATCAGAAACAAATTGGAAACTCCTAGTCTGCTTCCCATCTCCATATACAGTCATAGGCTCCTTCCTTAAAGCCTGCACCATTGCAACAAATTAACTTTTACTAAATAATATACCCACTAGGCGGCCACCATTTATAATTATATAATACAAAATACCACAAAACAATACCTGAGCAACAAAATTACTAACAACGCGACCATCATCGATGCACATACGGGGTCCATAAGTGTTAAAAATTCTAGCAATCCTAACCTGGAAAAGAAATAAAACAAGAGTAAATAATGTCCAATTTTTCATCTCAGATAAATTTTATAACTAGTAGTTAATTGAAATTAATTAATGGGTAACTGTAGCAAACCTCCACGCCAGCTCCTCTGTGATAGTCCATGGTCAACGTTTCAGCAGTGCGCTTTCCCTCGTCGTAACAACTTCGGACACCTGTCATACATTCCCAATATTGGACCCCAAACTCCCTGTCAGCCTTTGTGCCTTGGCTTATTATTTAAAACAAAGAATACAGTGCTCGTCAGATCTAGGCGCTGCACTAACACTCATATTTCACAAACCATCCCGTTTACTAAAATACCCCTCCCTCAACGTTTGACATTTCTACAATCCAACACGCTCACTACAACTAGGTTACCGTTATCACCGTCAAAATTCAAGAAAAAATGGGTCAATTGTGGAAGTTGTGACAACAAATACGTGGTGGAATTGGAACCGTTTGATTAGCGTACCGCTAAACACGGCTATCATCAGATCTGAAGTCATGATAAACAACCTTCACTTTGTTCCAGGCTGCTAAAGGGCGCCGTTTCGATACAGTAAAGTAATGAAATGGCATGCTTTGCGTGATGGCCGAAATTGACTAATGAAAACCAAAAATGAGAGAGTCTGAGAAAGTGAGAAGAAACATGTACCGATAGGATTGACGTTGCCCCAGTAGGTCTCCTTCTGTGGATGCTGAAGAGGATCACCGTACACTTCACTGGTACTCGTTAATAAGAACCTAGCTCCCACTCGCTTCGCCAATCCAAGCATGTTCAGTGTTCCCACCACATTCGTCTTGTAAAATATCTCATTAAGGAAAAAACAACCAAGTCTTTTTTAAATACGAAAATAAAACAAAAGAAATGAGCTGAGAATGAACTTTACGGAAAACAACAATCTTTTTTTTTTTTTTTTGGGGAAAAAAAGGATATAATAGTCTTGACGGGGTTGAATTTGTAATGAACTGGAGATGCGGGACAAGCGAGATGGTAGATCTGATCGACTTCAAGCAAGAGAGGCTCAACGACGTCGTGTCTGATGAGCTCGAAATTCGGGTTACCAAAGTGGTGCATCACGTTTTCTTTTCTTCCCGTGAAGAAATTATCTACAACGATCACGCTGTCGCCCCTCGCGATCAGACGGTCCACGAGGTGAGACCCGACGAACCCGGCCCCACCGGTGACGACTATTCTAAGCCCCTTCCGTTTCAGCCCCAGCGGAATCTTCCCCCCCGAACTCACTGCCCCGAACCCGACGCGCGGGACGTAGGCTCCTTGGTACTTCTCGACGGGGTAATAGGACAGCGAATCCGAGATCGCCAGGTGGCTGCGGGCTCCGCCGTACGAGGCGGGATGCGACGTTGGAATGACGGTAAAAAACAGGGTGGCGATAGCAATGCCGACGAGGACGAACACGAGTCGCTGCTCGCGTAGCAGGTAGCGAATGGGTCGAGTCACGGCGAACCATGGCTTGATGGGCTTAGGGGAATACGAATCCGTCGCCGGTTGACTGTCGTGGCCTCTGTATATGAGCTCAGACCCCATCTTCGGGAACTTCTAATTACACCCCACCCCACTCAGCCGATCAAAGAGAGAAGAAATATAAAAAGAGAAAGTGAATTTTTTTACGAGCTACAGCTTGAGTTGAACAGGCCGGGAGCTCGGTAACCGGCTTGTGTTTTATGTATGCTGTGTGGAATTGGTGCGATTTTCGTTTAGGGTGGTGTGCGGGGTTTTGGTATATAAGAAGCGAAGGGCAGGGGAAATTTTGAGGGCTGTGTTTGGTGCAAAATTGCGGAATTGCCATCGCGGACCGATTCTGTACAGGAAATGATTGTCGTCATTAGGTGGGATTCGAATTTCCAAATGGTAGGTAATTGCGTATTTGAATTAATGTTTTGTAAAATATCTTCTAGTGGGTATTTTTACGAATTTTAATTTCGTAGTTGGGTGATTGACTTGTTAATTTTAATACTAGTATAATTATTATTTTTTATTTTCTAACAAAATTGACCACATTGTAATTTTAAAATGATTTTAGGTCTTAAAAACTCTTAATATTGTGTTGAGATATGCTCATTATTTTATGTTATGTATATTGTAACTGAAAATCCATAATTATCTCATTTACCAATTACTACGATAAATTGAGATTAACAATAATTGATTGCCAATTAAAAAATTCTGACAGCTATTAATTTATTTATAATTTTCACATATTTATTGAAGAGAACGATAATCTTATATTTAAATTAACAGAACTTATAAATTAAATGATATTATGATTGGCTCAATGTCTGTAATAGATGTATGTATGTAAATATCATGTGGGGCGCAGACTGGATTACCTAAATGAAGCAAGAAATATTAAATGTGTGTACATCAATTACGTATACTATATTTCCGATTGCCAAAATTTTTCATATTTTTCATTTTCAGTGCGCACGGGTTTATACCTTTTCTTTTTCAATTTTCGTTCCCCGCTACAAACTCTTCATAAGGGGCGCACGCCGGATTACCGATTACAGTTAATGCAACATTTTCCTTAAATTTATTTTGTTTTTGCTTAATACGATGATTAAAACTCATAATTCACGAAATTGAGTTTTAATTTGTGTATTTTGATACAATTACTTTACACGTGGCATACGATAGTTAGGCAGATAATCTGGCCCCGGTAGAAAGTCCATGCAAATTGAAGTTGCCCATTCCATCCTTCGCGGGTGGAAGTTTTTTTTTTTTTTTTTTTTTTTTTTTGGGGTTGGTGTTGGAAAGAAATCAAGTTCATTACTTTGAGATTATTGAAAGCTTTCCTGTCTAAATTTATTACCCGTTCGTGGTGGTAGCTTTAAAGGGAAGTTAAAGGTTTAAATATAAGTTTCTTTAAAAATAAATAAATGTCTTCAATATTAGTAATAATAATACAATTAGGTGAATTCTGGTCTGTCTAGGAGGCGAATGTCGAATGTAGCCCCCAAAACGGCACTCCATTATTGGTGATTTAGTCGCACAATTTTTCCACTAACCAATACCTAACCTTTGTCCTAAATGCAGCAGTCCAATAATGGGCTCACTATATCGAATTTTCGTTTTCATTTTTTTTTTTTAACTGAACATTTGTAACATCATTTTGTGGTTGCAATGAATTTATTCTTTCTAAGCCAAGGTCACTTTACGTAACCGACGGAAGGGGACACATGCACTTCGAATTTCCATCCCCATGTAAAGAAATGGTACTCGTAAGCAAGCGTTCCCCCTCTTGTTTAATAATATTTTTTTTAATAAAATATTTCTTATTATATTCGTGGTAGGGTTAGATTTAGCTGGTCGTTTAGGTCGCCTCATGAAAATCACACCCCCAAACAGAAAACGGTGGGTCGCACCTTTTAGACTTTGAAAATTCCGAAATGTTGGATTCAACTAAATTGCGTTCAGTACCGACACGGCTGCTGTTGCGTTGTGTTGTGTAAAGTTTTATATGACTTTTTAATTGCATACTCTAATTTTACAATTTTCATTGAGATTATAATTCTGGTGTTAATTAATTTAATTAATAAAAATTCTTTAGAATACTGCAGGTGATTTTATACTAGAATCGAACTCTCATTAGTAGGAACTAAATAATGAGACACTTTCTATTTATATATCCTTGCCAACATAAATGTACAAAAATACACTATCCTTATGAGACAAAAAAAATTCACCTTTTTTTTCAGATCTTTTATATTTTTTGTAATTTGTATGAGCAATAAGTGATTTTATGCTTATTCTCCTAAAATAATTGTTTTGTATTTCAACTATTATGCCGGCAATATACTTTTACCATTTAGGTTATAAATAATAAGGCTTAATAATTAATTATATGTTTAGTCAATTAAATAACGACACATCATTTGTCACACAATATGTACTATATTGATGTAATTACAAGATTAATATTTTTCGACTCGTCTCAATAGAAACATCGTTAATCCTAAAAGTGACAGCTCATATAATTATGTCATGTTCGTGTCATATCGTCTCAAATTTAAATAAGTCATACGTGATGCATTTAATAATTGATAGAAACAATCTAAACATTTAATAAATGATCAACATGAACAATATGACATGTTTGATTATGATTATGATAACACAATAATTAATAAATGATAAAATATTTAAAAATATAATAAATGGACAAATTTATATTCGCGTTATAATTGCGTAATCATATAAAAGTAGTTTATACGAATATGACATACTTATTTATTAAATGTAACATGCCAACCTATTTATTAATTGTATGAAATTTATCAATATACATATTATGTCATATTCATTTTATATAATAGTATTATAATTCATTTTGTCACCCTTAATTACTCCTACATTAACGATAAATTCAAGGCATACCTTACTTTACCGTTGTTGTATAGTATGCTCTACATAATTACAGTACTATCTATAATTGTATTGAGCGTACGTTACGGCAAAGTGTATCGCAGGGGCTCCTAAATTCAAACCCTTCGCAACGTGCATCATTTCTGGAATCCGGGACGGATCCAAAACATGCTCCTAGTGACACGCGTAACAAAAGTTATTCTGTTACAGTAAGTAAAATGGAAAATTGACAGCGGGAATTATTGTTAAGAATGTCATTGTCTTGATTTGCTTGGGTTGGGTCCGCCTGGAGTGTAACCCCAAAATAAATAAATAAATAGCGGCTGAACAGATAATTTGGAGACGATGAGTGGGGTGAAGGTGAACCCAGGGAGGGAGATGTGAGAGCGTGGGGTCATCGTGGCCAGGGCTTATATTGCACGCCGTAGGAGGATTCGTCCTGAAGCGACGTCGACTCTTCTCCTTACACGTGGTGTTTTAAAAAGATTTTGTCACGTTTCTCCAGTCTTTCGCCTTGCTATTTTACTTGGCCTTGACTGTGATTCGCTAGTCACCAACCAGCATTCGTGCCATGATGTAAGCATAACACCAACACGTACCCCCGAGTCATTGCATATGTGCCGCTTTTTGCTTTTCTTTAAATATTTTTCATTTTATTAACCGTCATCCGACTTTTCTCTTTTAAAAGTATACATGAAAAGGTGCAACTTCATTGTTGCGTTACCCCATGCCAGTGCCAAATCCCAGTACGACAACGCGCTTCTATTTTAAATCCATGAAAGAATAATAAAAACAAATAAACAAATAAATAATAAAAATCTGCACATCAGCGGACGAAGACTCCTCAGTCATCCGAGACATTGTATTACGGGAGCGGATCGGATACAGTTGCTGTAACTCCTAATCTTTTCAAAATTACGGGAGTTTCATCGTTGATTACATACTGTTTACACACTTGTAAAAGGGAGACGTAACGAAATCCATTTTAAAGAGATTATATGTTGCGGTAACTGTATCTTAACAAAATTTTTTTATTATTTATGAAATTAAATATTACAATACAAATTCACGGATAACCATGATAAGGGTATTTTTACGTTGGCCAATAAATTGACCAGTAATTTACCCTACATTACAGTGTTGAGTTTTTCTACGCTACATATGGTCCCCAATAAACAGCGATTGGTCTGTTTGGAATCTTGATTCATCAGCCTGCAAGTTTTGCGGACAACAGTTTTGAGTTTTCTGCAATTATTATTATTATTATTTTTTTACGTTCCACTGATAATAATAATAATATTATTATTATTAATAAAAGGTTTACTTTTTGAAGGCAAGGTCTCAACTGATTGAACGGCTATAAAATAAAAAGAAAAAAAATTGCGAATATGCAACATAAATGACGCACAAAAGTTGCGAAGCTTAGTTGACAAAGCTCATTACATTTGTTTTTCAAAACGATAGGGAGTCAATCTTGACGAAGGAGCAAAGCAATCCGTGCATGGTTCCGCCAATTTCTCAATCAGAAACTGACTAGTGAGAAAGCCCATTTTCTAAAATTGTTCCAAAAATGGCGTTTTTCAACTTTTTTTGCACCGCCAAGTTTAGTGACAGATGCCAAGAGCACAGCGGCCTAATCCACCAATGACTTTTTTATTGATTGAAATGAAATCGACTCCGACTTCTTTGAAACTTTGACCTCCATCATTATTCTTTTCAAGGCAAAGGTGTGCTAAATATTTCTAATGCTATTGCATCGCTTACAAAGAAGAATAAAAAAGGGACGACGAAATTAACTAGAACATGGGTAAACGTGATTCCTTTATTATATAGTGGAAACTATTATTGTTAATGTGCTGCAGAGGATGATAATATATGTTTGAGTAAATAAATTGCCCTGCAGAGGATGATAATATACCTCCGCCAACTAAGGGCGCATTTGAATTTTTTAAGCAGTTAAGTATGAGAAATGATAGAGAAGTGGCCGAATGCTCAAGGGTCCCCACGGGTTCTTGGGCACCAGGAGCTTTGATCATTAGGCCTTTTCGGATGGATCTAGATTCGCTCAATGTTGAACAAGTTCGATCCAAGTCAACGAAGTAGCCTAACCTTAGGATTGCTTTGTTGTTTCCATAGTATTATCATCGGTTTACACCGTAAAATGCATGTTAGGTCCTTAAATTCAAATTTCATTTGTTGCGTTTTTATTCCAATTTAAATTTGAGATTGGGTCGGGTGTCGGTTGACAACCACTTATTGGTTTAGTGATAGTTTCTCCAATTATATATATCGGATAAGTAGAATTTATCTTTCTTTACAAATAAATCTATCCATTGATTGGTAGCCTGAATATAAATGAAATGGGTTGAAGTCCCCTCCTGTTGCCTTGTGGGAACAGAATTTGTGCTTCTTTGCAAATAAGTCTACTCATTTTTCTGAACAGATGTGGAAAGTGCGTTTTAAAAGAGATAAGCGCATCGTTTGTATTTGTTTTTCTCGTATCGTCAGGTAATCGATTTGGGTCCTCAACAAGAAAATTTCGGTTTAAGACGGAGGCCCAAACCCGATGCTTAAATGGGCCAATTCACTGTTTTAGCTCTGATAGCTCTGTGTGCGCACCCCAAGCGAGGACAATTATAACCCACATTCCAAAAGAAAAAAGAGATCAGTATTTTGGAAGAAAGTTCGACTGACCTACAGTTGTTGCGCAACTGCTGGGGTTAGATTTTCTTGGAAGTAGATCCTCTTAGGTTCATGAAACTTGAAGTTTATTTATAATACAAACAGATTTACACATAAGAGGAACAAGTACCCGGATCTCTCAGAGCTTTATTGTTTCATGCCATGACCTCCGCCTCTCAGCACGCAGCTTAAATAAAGAGATACACACACACACACATATTATGGATTGGCAAGGGCAAGGCTTTCCAGACCCGCGGTAGCAAGTTTGTTAACAAGAGCCAGAGCATTGCTCGTCAAATAAGTTGTTTTCAAAACACGATTTTTAAGCGAATTTACCTGCCTTGCATTTTGCCCTTCAAAACCATCCAAGCAAGTGTCCTCGTAAGTCAGTGCACCGCTCACAAATGTTGTGAGATCAGCCATTTGGCTATCAAACTCCCTCGCACTCAGCATCCTCAGTATGCCGAGCGACTTGTGAAGTTCATCGATGGTGTCTTGAAAGCACTCGATGCAATCTAAAAGAGCCAATCGATTTCTCCCCCTCATTAAATTGCCCGTCTTCAACGTGTACAAGAATTGAGTTACATTCTTGACCTCACCTATTGTCACCGAGACGCCAGCACGCGCCCACTTCCCAGGACTATTCCTAGCAACGTTAGAAAATGGTGATAGTGAGCGGATACAGAGGTCTCGATACGTTGTCACACTACATGCATCTTGGACGAAGTTATTCCTATTCCTGGATGCCGCTTCGCCAGATTTTGCTAGCCAAGCAAGGAGTACGAACAACATGAACATGTTTGGTCCTGCCATTTCTTTGGATTCTAAGATTTAAAATGGGTGAAAAAAGAAAACATATCTATCAAATGTGTGTGAAGTGTGAACTACTAAAGCCTTTGATGGGAAACTTTATAAGAAGTTTTCGGGCGCTTTTCTAGTTGTCGCAAAAGGGAAGGGGCTGGTGAGTGTAATAAAGAAGGGGAAAGAGAGGAAGAGGCTGACTAAGAAAGTGAAAGAGCATGTGAATGCACTGGTGAGTTTCCCATGAAAGCTGGGATAAGGGTGATGACACAGATCCTGAGAGGGAAGATCAGTTTGCTAAAAGTTGACTGATGATACTGAAAATCTTAATAAAGTTTATATGACTTCGAAAGGCCGTAATAACAACATTCATAAATTATTGTCAGGATCACTGTTGCAGTTGAATATCGAGCATCCAATGAATTATGTCACACAATTTAATCAAAATGCTGTGCTCGTCATTATTTTCATACTGTGGGGTTAGACTGCATTAAAGATTAACAGTCGGTAAGAGTCAAGAACACATCATATGATATCACAAACTACTGTTTCGGGTAAAGCATTTATTTTCTTCTGCCTTAGCAAAATTTCTTGACGAGGTGTTTTCTTCTTACATAATTTCTGTTACATCAAGGATGCAGTCCACACTTCACGTGATATTGATAAAAACACTATAACAACCCAACACAACATGTATCATTCGGGGAAAAAAAAAAAAAAAATAGAAACAGATATTGGTGCAGCAGTTGTCGTACCATTGTTCACCTCTCGACGAATTAGTGGAGGGGCGCGGTGGGTGCGAATGAAAGAAACTTCCACGCAAAATAAAAACCACACATTAATTTCATCCTGTGCTATCGGAATCGACCTATTTTACTTGCTCTTTTTGGAAAATTTAAAATAAATTTTCAAAATAATTATTGAAACACATAACAATTCAGAATACAAGCTTTGTTAAAATATATACAATACCGTGCAAAAAAAAATAAATCTTAATATTCTTAAAAATCTAATAATATAGTCTATAAAGTGGTCAATAATTTAATTCTAGGCACCAATATCAAATGTTAAAGTCTTAAGAGTTAGAAAATCATGGAAAGAAATTTCAAATTTGTGTTTCCTAAAAAATTATACAATCGAGTCAATTTAAAACTTATTTTAAAACATTTTTCGAGGTGGAGTCATAGATATTTCTTAGATCCATCTTTATGTCTAATATTTTAAAAAATAACTATCTTCTTAACTGTGTTCGTACTTTAATTTTTTACTCTTATATCCTTATTAAATATATTTTATAAGAACCTATTGATTTTATGATTAATTTGGGCATGTTCTCATCAGTCTCATCGGCAGCTTTTGAGTTATCAAGGCCTTATAATTGATTTGGCTAGTATTCTTTATTTAGATATTTTTGAGACTTCGCATATTAGGCAATGCTATTTTTGTCTTTGACTTACTCTTTTTTAGACCTTTTTTATGCCTTATCATACTTTTTCCTCGAGGTTTTGGATATTTTCATATCGGTGGCATTTTCAAAGCGGGGAATTTTGTTTATACTCCACGAATTCAATGGAGTTCCGTTTTTGTTTATTTCCAAATCAATAAAAAAACTGAACCGACGATAAACGAAATAGTAAAGGTTATTTCTGTAATTATGGACAAGGGGATGTTTCAGGGATTAGGTGGGGTGCACTTAATTAAGTGGGCTCCGTCCAGTCCAAATGTTCCACCAAAACCCTATTGCAGAAACTAAAACCCCTCTCCTAATTCGAGCAGGAGGATGTCTGCGAACGACGAAGAGCACTCTGCGCAGCGACAACCGTAAGTGGTGATTATAAGCTAATTCTATAAAAAGCTGCTGTATCTAGATTTTTTTTTATTGGAAATTAAATTAGGCAAAATAGAAAAACCCAATCGTGCCCTTTACTTGCTTATTGTCTCCGTTTATATTACTAATAGATCGTCTTTCTGAGCTAATTCCTTATAGATTTCTGGAAGTGAAATAATTGATCAGGAAAGTTTGAAGTTGGGCCTTGAAAGCCATGGCTCGGTTCCGAAATGTAAGTGTATATTGATTTCGTTAGCTTTAATGCACATGGTTATGTTAACTAATGGTATTTAGTAAGATGAAAAAGTATGATCGTAACATCCCGCGAGTTGATTTTATTTTTTAATTTTTCTTAGCAACTAAATGAATTAAGATGATTGCCAATTTGGTGGGAATATTTCTTATTGCTATCTTAATTAAAACAGAGTAAGAAGAAGGGATTTGTGAAGTCATTTGTGAAGAAGAAGCAGCCGTCTGTGGATCATATCACTGGTGATAAGATTCCAAAGAGTTTTGTGTTTTCAAGAGGAAAGTTGCCTGGTCCTCTCAGGCAGCTTGAAATGGATTTAAGAAAGTTGATGCTCCCACACACTGCTCTCAACCTTAAGGTATAGTTCATTTGGAATACTTATGGTTTTACTTTATGATGATGAGATTATGTGAATTTCTAAAGGTTTGTCTTCTTTTTTGTTTATTCTTTGGTCAACTGCGATAAAGGTTGATGCACTACCAGGATAACTAAGAATTACAGCACATATTTGAGAAACCTTAATTAGAGAGGGTATTATGGTAAACAAGATTTCGAAAGTTGAGTCAGTGGTGTGCAAAATTTCAAAGAAAGACTTTTCGGATCGTTAATTATCTTGGATGCCTGATTCTTAGAATCCAT
Source organism: Aegle marmelos (assembly GCA_030449875.1). NCBI lineage: Eukaryota > Viridiplantae > Streptophyta > Magnoliopsida > Sapindales > Rutaceae > Aegle > Aegle marmelos. Next base: position 5,158,632 of record JASUUL010000115.1, read on the forward strand.
GAATTTCAGTTATATACTTTGTCGGTCATAGGCTACAAGTATAGAAAGCAATCTCATAGCATCACTAATTTGTGTTGCCACATGAACTCTATTTATTTCTAATCTGTACATTATTTTTTTGAATGAAATGTTTCTTATTCCTTGCCATATGTTTGCAGGAGAAGAAACGGAATAATCTCAAGGACTTTTTGAATGTTGCAGGGCCAATGGGTGTTACACATTTCCTCATATTATCAAAGACTGAATCTGCACCCTACTTGCGGGTCGCAAGGACCCCTCAGGGCCCAACTCTTACATTTAAGATACACGAGTACTCTTTAGCTCTTGATGTTGCTCAATCTCAATTGCGTCCTAGATGTCCTCGAGATCTTTTCAAAAATTCTCCTTTGGTAATATTTTTCACAACAGTATTCTCATTGTTGCTTCCATTTGCCTTGGTTTGTTTCTTCAATATCAATTGGCCATCTGTCTATAACTTATAATTTAACCACATAAATCCTTGTCTCTTAATAGTTAATATCTGCTTCACATTATTTTACCTAACTTATGTTGGCTATTTTGAGTTCTTCTCAAGGTACAATAGGAGAAAGTATCATATTTGAGCAAAAAATATTTAGGGAATTTGAAGTTTAATCCTACTGTCTTCTGCTGAGTGCGGGTATGTTTTTGGCAGATTGTTCTTTCTGGTTTTGGAACTGGAGATCAACATCTAAAACTGACAACTATTATGTTTCAGAACATCTTTCCGGCTATTGATATCAACACTGTGAGTGATCTAACAATAATAATTGAAAATGCCAGAACCAGCTGAATATTCTCATATGCTCTTTTTATTGATATCTCAGGTCAAGCTTTCGACTTGCCAGAGGATTGTGTTGCTTAATTACAACAAAGACACAAAACTCATTGATTTTAGGCATTATTCTATTAGACTACAACCCGTGGGTGTTTCCCGTAGACTAAGAAAATTTGTTCAGAACCATCAAGTTCCAGATCTGAGGAGTCTCCAAGACGTGAGCGATTTTGTCACCAAGTAAGTATCCATGCTCTCTCTCTCTCTCTCTCTCTCTCTCTCTCTCTCTCTCTCTCTCTCTCTCTGTGTGTGTGTGTGTGTGTGTGTGTATCCTAGTCAATCTTGCCAGCATAATGGGAGAATTTTATTCCATCAATTGATGTCGTAAGTTGTAACACTTTGGGAGCTGTGGCTGCAAAGTAGATCTGTTGTTTCATTTTAGATTTTTATTTTTTTTTTAGGCAGAGGACTATCAATTATGCGTCATAAATATGGAACACTAGTTGTTATGTTATTTGAGCTTATTATTGAAAATTTAGGGATGCGACTTAGGAATGTTTATGATTTGCCTTCCTACTCAATTGGTTGTGAAATTTCTAGCATGAATTTTTGGTCAACTTTAGTAATTTCTCTTATTTTATTCATACTTTATTTCTTGTCTTTGCTAGTATCATCATTTGGTTGGGAATAAAGGATACAAAGTTAGTGTGTATTTATTGAACTGTCTGAGGGAACAATAGAATGCGTTTTTAAAATTCAATGAGGGTATTCCCTTCTTGTTTTTCGCTTGCTACACACCAATCACTATTCCCCATGTGCAAACAGGGATTAAACTGGATTTTCCCCTCTCACCAATATGGGTGTGCCACACTAGTGTAGGATATTCAGTATCTACTTTGCTTCTCGTTGTTAATTTCCTTTGATTTCTGAAGGGCTGGTTATGGATCAGAAAGCGAAGCTGATGATGAAGCAGCAACAGTGACACTGGCAAGTGATATTGGTAGAGTTAATCGAGCTTCTACAAAAAGTGCTGTAAAGCTTCAAGAGATTGGACCCAGAATGACTTTACAACTCATCAAGGTTGAGGAAGGATTGTGTTCTGGTAGTCTCATCTTCAGTGAATATGGTATGTGTATCTTCTGCATGTTTTTGTTTTCTTTTCTGTATCAGAGAAGGCTTCTTATCTTTATGAATAAAAGCAATACAGTGAGAAGAGGTCATCTTTAATACGATCATTCTTTTCTCTTCTCTTCTCTTTCCTATAAAACCTACCTTACCAGGCGCAGAACATCTATTTATTTTTCATTGTTTTTTCATCTTGGTTTTCCCTAGGACCTGTTGGTGGCAAGAAAAAACTGGAAGGAAGCAAGCAGGAGAACCAGGAAGATGCCGGAGAAAGTGAGGAAGATGCTAATGGTAGCCAGGAAGATTAGTACCTTTTCAAGTTAGGTTATTGTAGTTTTTTGATTGGTGAAGTTGCGTCTAAGGGATATCACAGTGTCGGTGCTTCGTGAAGATGCTTATATGCAGAGATTTGATTACCAATTACTGTATATTGGCAGCATTGGCGCTGGTAGTACGGATGCCCATGCTCTCTTACTTTTGTTTTCTGTTGTAAAAGTTACATTTAATATTATGAAAGAGTCAGCATTCAGTTGCATCTTCCTTTTGCCATAACTGCAGAAAGTATTTGATTGTTATAAGAATTATACATATTGAAGAACATGTTTGGAATTGAGGTATTAGCTGTTGTGAAGGAAGAGAGAAGGGGAAAAAAAAAAAAAAAAAGACTCCATAAGCTGTGATATAAAAAAAATATTATGTTCGGTAAATGCCAAATATAATTTATAACTATTGTTTTTTATGAGAGTAGTACTAATGTGATAATTCTTTCATTAAACAACTATTGAATGAATTCAATTTGATTTTAAAGTCATAGGAATACTAAATCGGCCGTAAGGCTGGGGATGAAACACACTATCCTTGAGCGTTCGATTTTGAATTTCCCCATTAGATTCATAAACATGTGTAAGTTGAGAAAATAGAAAGCAGCAGGGGTGCATCACTAGCATGGCGGAACTGCAGACCCGACGCTTGCATTCAAGAAGGATTGTGCAATGTTCCACCGAAAGAAATTCCCATGTGTTTTGCTCTAAAATTAGAGATTTTAAGACCAATAGTGACTTGCAAAGCCATAATAAATCACAAAATAATGCAGGAATCAGACTAAAATAGCCATGAACGCAAGCATATTAAGAGTGATTGTTCTCAGTAGCTAATTTTTTAGTAGTATTTCGAGCAACTAAACAAAAACACAACAAGATTGCAATTGCACGGGCTCATGTGGACGTGGTGTTAGAAGAACACATAACCTAGATATTAAAGCAATGTGAAGATGTAATGATGCGTCCTAGTCCGGTCCTCCATGATGATGAAGCCTAGTCTAGTCTAGTCTTTCCCTCCTTTCGCAGACTTTCGGAGGATCTCTTCCGAAGGAATCTCAAGCGTTGCCCCAGCGTGTTCTTGAGTAGGCTTCACCTCTGCACCAATAGATATTTGAATTAGTTACGACCAAATTTGCTTGAAAAATGGCTCATTAAGCCTTATTAATAACATTCAGTGTAACATTAGTTTGCAAACTGATATCAAAGAACGCCCTAGCAGACAATTCAACAAACACATAGACATGGTAGCCCTGCCTATGTAATAAATCTTAATGAAAAGACTAGTTATCCTCCAGTAAGTACCGTAACCGCCGCGTTCATTGAGTTTGGCTTGGACAATCATGGTGGAAATGAAATGGGAGGCTTCGCGTGCCTCGTCGAGGAGTCTCTGAATCTCCGTGGGGGAGGTCACGTGACGATTCTCCTCAAATTTCTTACGAATTTCTTTGGCAGATTCCTTCAGCATCACTGAATCTCCGGCGAATGATCTCCGCGTGGCTCTAATCAGGGATCTATACGCTATCATCGCTTCTCCGGCCATCGCCATCCCTCACTGCGTCTCTTTCTTGACTCTGTATCACTTTATAAAACCAACAGTAGCAAACTACTAATCAACCAACAAGAAGAGGAAGAGGATGCTCACTTCAAATTAATTTTATGCTGCGCTCGGAGACCAGTTTTGTAAAACGCCATCACCGCTACCGATGTCTACATTTCATGATCCTGTACCCTTCCACCACAATAATGAAATTACCGAAATACCCAACTACATATTGTTTAATCTTTGCACCGACTGGCGAATGACCGTACTGCCCATGTTCGTTTTTGTTTTGATTTGTTTTTTCCTTCCCAATTATCCTTGTAGATTTCTTTCATGCCAGTGAATTCACCTCGCGGTTTCCGCACTTTGAAGAACGTAAATAATAAATAATCGTTACCTCATCATCAATGGACATGATGTAATTTTGTTTTGTACGTATATTCGACCGGTGCTGGATGTGTATGAATGTAGATCACACTACGTATATTGACTGCTTTGGACGGAGAATTTCAGAATAACAAACGGTATATACTTTATAAAGCTTCCCTGTAGTAATAGTATAAGCAAGTCCAAAATCCTTCAGGGAAGAAGAATAATGTATGACCGCCATCAATACTACACAATTGGAGAACTCTCAACAAAATATGAAAATGAATGCATTGGCATTACTGATTACTTTGTCAACTATCCACTATAATCGAGAAAGCCATAAACATTTCCGGTAGAACACCAATAACACTCTGGTGATGAAGGTATTTGCCAGCTACCTCAGTGCATCAACCATTCTACAATCATGTTTCTTACGGCGGCATCTGTGATGAGATTTTTGATCAGTGAATGTGTTCTCACCAACCATCTCCATTTTAGAATCTACATCTGTTGCAAGAAAGCAGCACATCAGTAAATAACTACCTTACTGACAGCAGGAGACACCTGGCCAATCAAATGTCCATCTCATATTTATATATATACACAAAGAAGCTAGATAATGAAGACTTAGAAATAAAGAATCTTCAATATGCATATACTTGTAACAGTTCCCCATGTTTCATGTACACTCACCAACTGATAACCGATCTATTGAATTTAGAATTAGAAGATGAGAAGAGCAAAACCTCCTCCAACAATATGTATCTACAAGAGTAACAGATGAGCACTGCATATCAGGGCCCGATTTTTATCCTATTATTGTACTCTTAAGAATTCATGGAATAAGGACAAATATATGAAATCATCTCCACCATCATTACATAGTGAACAATAGTACAGCAACATCCAATAAAGATGAAAAGAAATAAAACCACGAAAATTTGAAACCAAGACTACTGGTTTTAGACAGGGCAAAATGGTTCAACTTCTTATACCAACGACATCAGACCCCAAAAAAAAGGCTCATCTTATATATATATATATAAACTTTGTCAGAAGCTAATTTATTGAAAATAAAGAGAAAGTACTATATTCAAGAAAACATAAACAAATTAAATCAAGCTCTCTCTATCTTGCTCTAACTTCATGTTCCTGTGCTGTGTCCCTCTCAGCGTCAGCCATGAATTCTAGAGTTGTATAAAATCTACCATCAGATTGAAAGTAAGCCTCAGGAAAGTAGGCAGAAGAGAGTTCCACAATAGAAGGGGGCCACCACCCAAGAAATTGTCAATTATAAAATATATAATGTTTTCTAGTAGCTAATGTATGTCCCCAAATCTACAATGGAGAAAGAAAAAAAAATACCAAGTAAAAAAAAACTATACTAATAGTAAATTCTGGAACATGGAGGATCAATGGCTTCAGTGACAGACAGAATATTTTTTTCTTTCAAAGCCAACAAGAACGGAAAAGATAAAGCTTATGTTGGTTGTCCACAAAAGACAAGACCCTCAGCCTCAAAGATTGTAACTGTTCCAGCCAGGTGATGTACAAGAACCTTAACTAGAGCAGCAAAATGGAACACAAGAAGAATCTGATCCCACGGGCAGTTGTCATGGTTCCACCAACTAGAGTTCAACTTATTCATAATCTCCAAATGAAAGCATTAAATGTTGCAGTTTAATGAGGAATTAGAAACTATATTACCTGCTGTATTTTCAGAGAAATCAGCCAAGGTGGACTAATGGGATGCCCTAATGTGTAAACAAACCGTGTTTTAGTCAATGATCCAATCAGATGAATAATTGGAATGATCATATAGACCTTCTTCATAGGAGTGCCTATTAGAAATGAATTTTCTACCATTTGACTCTATACCAACAAAGAATTTAGTCACACAAGCAGAAATATTTTGGATGTGCAATACAATTTTGTAGTATATATTGCAATTCAGTTGGAAATGCAGTCAGATGTTTGAGGTAGTATGAGCGATCAGGAGGTGGCAAGCTTCTCAGTGATAACACTTGAAATTATGTCCTAAATTTACAAAGTAGTCATTCAACTGCCTAACAGAATGAAGCACCCAATGGGCTCAGGTCCATCAACAGGAGAAAGAAGGCCAAAAATTTAGAGAAGACAAGCTATCAGAAATGTAACACAATAAGCAAAAGAATCCCAATTAATTTGTCTAATTAAAATCATAAGAATTGTCAGTACCTCCAAAACGTTTCCCCCAAAACAACAACTTAGCATCTTCCTCCTCCTCATCAAGCTCGTCCCCATATCCGAATTCGGCATCTCCACGATACCCAGGTTCACTCCCGTAACCAGATTCGTTTCCTAGACCCTGAGCTTCGAAAGACCCCAAATGCCCCCCAAACCCAACACCTGAATTCTCCTTCTCTCCACTCCCATTCCCATTATCTCTCTCTCTCCTCGAATTCTTAGCTTCACTGACATCGGACGCCCAATTCGCCTCCCCATTCCCAAATAACTCTCCACTTGAATCCGTCCCCACCGCCACAGGAAAATCCGAGCATGTCCCATACGCCGCCGATGCTCCCACGGAACAGCAACGCCTGGTTCCGCTACGGTCGCTGCTCCGACCCGACACCGACCTCGACCCCCGGCGGCGTCGTTTTCTGGCAATTAGTCTGTAGCTTCCTCGGTTGCGTGGAGCTGTCACAGCGGTCATGGGTTTAATAACATTATCGTCGTCGAAGAGGCTAAGTTTGGAGACGTCAATGGCGGCTGCGTCTATGATGGAGAATGAGGTGGCGCGGTCGGACAGGCAGGGGCGCTTGGTGTGGACCCCATTGGAGGGAGAGTAGGATGGTTTTGTGGAATCGGAGGAGTCGAGGGGGTTTTGGAGATGAAAAGGCCTCCAGTTGTGGAGCTGGAATGCGCATGAGTCTATGGAGTGCCGCGAATCTAGAGGCTTGTGCGAGTGTGACATGTGAGAGTGATTATCTGATATTAGGGTTTCAGTTGCTGTTCACGTGCAGCTAGTATTAGACATCGATGCGTGGCTTCTGAGTTCCGAGCATCTCCCAATTTTCAAGTCGAATTCCGGGTACCAGTAGAATGACAAGTTACAGTTGGGCGTTCAGCTGGTATGTGCTTCCGGATTCTTGAAGGTGAGGTGATCGAGGATATACTTACAAGAATTAAGAAGCTTCAGGAATTTGTCCCCGCCATGCCCCCTAAAAGTAGGTATTTATCTTATTAAACTCCATAATTCAAAATTTCTCTTATGTGTCATTTTTAATATGTAATTACAAAATTACCCTAATTTAATTCTTCAACGCCTAGTTTGACGAACTACTGTACACAACGCCCGCTGCAAGTTCATGCTCTTGTTCTGTAAATTCATCCACCAAATTTGAGGCTATAAAATTATTGAATTAAAGATAGAAATTCACCAAATTCATAGTTATTAACAATATTTACACTTAATTTTTACTTCATAAAAAGAATTTAGGATGCATAATTGTTAGGGTTATGTGCATTAGGATTTTAAAAAATAAATTATCCACGTGATTTTAGTCATTATTATAATTAGCTGAGTTACTTGTTTTACTTGCATGTTTGCTGATAATGTTTCTTCATGATAATATAATAAAGCTTCTTGAACTTATGGAATTTGCAAATAGAATAACCACATGGTATTTGCGGTGATACACGGCTACAGTCATATATTTATACAAATATTCGACTACAGTATGGTATTTATAAATAAAATAACAATTAATTTGCGTTAGTACACGAATACAGTTGGATATTTATATAGATATTCAATTACAGTCGGGTATTTACAAACAGTGACTAGTTAGTATTTGTATTAATACACCACTACAGTTGGATATTTGCACAAATACTTGACTGTAGTTAGATATTTAAAAACAAAATAACTAGCTAGCATTTACAGTGGTATAAGACTGCAATTGGATATTTGCACAGATACTTAATTGCACTTGGGTATTTGTAAAGAGAATGATCACTTATTTTTGAAGTGGTAGATAATTGCAGTCAAGAATTTGTATAGATACTTAATTGCAATTGAGTATTTACAAACAGATATGACCAACTGGTATTTACTTAAGTACATAACTTCATTATAATGACAACTCAATCATCATAATTATTTGATAACAAACTTCAATTTAACAAATAACAAAAATGCTTATACATCAAACTTCATTTTAACAAATAATAAAAATGGTTTTTATATCAAACAACATAAATCCTATAAAATATTGAATCATAAATAAGTCATAATACAATGGAAGTATAATGCAATCATCATAATTATGTACCTGCTTAGCCCAAATACTTGACTCATGTATTATAAGCCCTTAATCGCCTCCATTTGAAAACAATATAAGTTACACAAACTTGTTTCTTTACTTGCAAAATAAAAAAAGTAGAAGTTTATCAACTAATTATTATAGATATTAAAGAAATTAAAACAACAAAAATGATAAGCATGTAAGGATTATAGTAGTATATATGTTTGTATATATTTCATTTGGTTTAAATACAAACTTATTATTAGACAATGGGACTGTTGTCATAATAACTATTATATCTTTTATACTTACACAGGTGTTATCATATAAATTTATACATGCAACACCAAAGTCATGTAAGTTGCAAAAATGCATGATTCAGTAAATAGTCAAAGCACATATTTCCTCTCTAAAAAATATTTTTCTTATACTAATAAAATATTAGAGTCTCAAAACAATTAGAATATCTTACATATATGCATTATTATGGTATGTAAGTTCATATGTATATGATAGTAATCTTGTAACTTATTAAAACGTACGACTACAGTCCAATGATAGTAAAAGGACATATCTAGTAAAAATTTATATTTTTTTGCATCAATAGAATGCTAACGTATCATAATAAGTTAAATATTTTACATACTTACATGACTACAGTTGTATAAATCTATACAAATACGACTACCGTTGTATATATCGGGTGTAGAATAAAATTTTAATAATAAATACAAATTTCAATAGAATGCTAACATATCATAATAAGTTGAATATTTTACATACTTATACGACTACAGTTGTATAAATCTATATAAACACAACTACCGTCGTGTATGTCGGTTGCAGAATAAAATTTTGACAATAAATACAGATTTTAATTAATGTAGTTATAAAATCCAGTAAATAGTAGTTGTATAATGCGAAAATAATAAAAATGTGAGTTATTTTATTATTTATCACAAATTAAACAAAACCCTAAAAATAATATAATGTTAAAAAATGAATAAATAACATAAAAAAATAAAAAATATTGGAGATAAGTTGTATGTATTTTATATTTCTCTTTAGAATTATTTTAGATAATATATTATATAAAAAAGATATTTAAATAATTTTTAAATATTGGGTATATTTAATTAAATATCTTATTTTTGAATATCTTTAATTAAAAACTCCGGTTTCGCTAGAAAAGTGTGAACTTGCTTTTGTTTGTGAAGAAAAAGAAAAATGGTGTGAGAAAAATTTCATCAAACATGTAATGTGCCATCTTTGCGATTGATCATTTATAAAACATATATATGCTTAGTTTTTGAGTTAATACGACCCCATAAACGCAGACAATCATCTACAATCAAAACCCATTCAAGATTAAGAAATCAACTTGCCAAGTTTTATCAAATTTTCTCTATCTTGCAACGCCTTTATTTCTCGCTCTTTCTATCTCTCTTGCTGTTACCGCCGCTGCCATGTGATGCATGTGAAAGAGATTATGAGAAATATGGTTGATTGTCTAGTTAAATGTTCCAGAGTTTAACGGAATTTTGTTGATTCGGTAATTTGTCGAGAGTGGTGAGGGTAAAAAGTGTTGTGACTTTTGGCACCTTAAATATTGCTAGTTGTGACTTTGCGTTGAAATAATTGATAGGTGTCTGTCGTGTTTGATATTGGAGCAAGGGAGAAATGACATGAATATCAACTAACGTGTTTGAACAGTCATTAACCAAAAAAAAAAAAAAAATGCTCAAGGCTTGGGTGGCAGCACCATCACCGGCCACTGCCCAAATTAAATGGCTCACGGCATGCCATCTCCATAAACTATTGAATTTGGGAGATAGCAAGCATGTGTGACGGTGGGATGATGGCGGCATTGAGCATTGCGAGGACCTTTGCAATATAGGGCCTGTCCCACAAACCAAACGCGAAGTTGGCTTTAAAACTTGCGCGACAGGTGAAGAAGCATGAAAAATTTGGGCATTTATGTTTGTGTTACAGTGCGATAGGTCCTGTTGCACCAAAAACTGCTGTGACAGTTTTTGTTGCACTAAAACACAAAAGTTCCGGTGCGGTGCAACAGACACCGATTGCTCTAAAAAACATGCAACAAACACTGCGTGATAGGTCCTGTTGCATTTATGTTTGCGCATTTATGTTTGTGTTACAGCGTGATAGGTCCTGCTGCACCAACCACTGCTGTGACAGCTTTTTGTTGCACTAAAACACAAAAGTTCCGGTGTGGTGCGACAAACACCGATTGCCCACACCGGTTGCTCTAGAACACATGCAACAGGTATCCGTTGCACATTTTCCACATTCGTCTTCTACTTTATTTTTACTCAAAATTTATTTGTTTTGAATGCTTCTCATCTGAATCGAAGAATTTTTTAAACCAGTATTACTTGGGAAAAAAATTGCATTTGCAATAACACCCATATCAACTTATTAAGAATGGTGAAATTTAGTGATTTATAAAGAGTGGTGATAGCATTTTCGGTCAACAATTAAATGTTTTCCTCGTTATGGTTTAAAAGTTTAAGAGGAACCAATTTAAAAATCCAAAATCTTTTGGGCTGGTTTGTAAATTTCCCTTCATATTTCCCGCTGGTGTACAAAGGGTCCGGAAATAAAATATTAGAAAATAAAGAAAAAAACATGTGCTTAAGGACTCGGAGACGCTTCCTGTATACGCACTATCACTATAAACGGTAGACGTCTAACCACTATACAAAATAAAATGCACATGTAAACTTGCAACAGACTCGCAGAACCTATCATTATGTAAAATTATTTTCACCGAGGTGGCAGACAACGAGGCTGGTCTTATGCCACAAGCACACACACACACACACACGCACGCACACACACACAATCATTATGTAAAATTATTTTCACCGAGGTGGCAGACAACGAGGCTGGTCTTATGCCATAAGCGCGTGCGCGCACACACTCTCAGTGTAAGTATGAATTCTCAATGTAAATACGAAGGATCGCCATGCACGAGGCAGACCTATTAATAGAATATTCCAAACCCAAAATTCAATATTTTATTTCCACGCCACAAACCAGTAATGTCTGAACTCTAAATTCTAATATCAAATTTCGGAAACCATGCACGAATTGATACGAATAAAGGCACTGGAAATTGTCTTTCTATTTTCTAATTGTCATGCAGGCATCTGTGTAGGATGGCTGCATAGTCGCCAAACTGAATATCAGTTGGTGGATGCAAGTCAAAGACATAGGAGATTGCCCTTGAAACCAACATTGGCCTCTTGGTATTGACTGTATCAGACAACTCCCCAAAGCTCATTTCATCAAATGGGAAGGACTCAGACAGGAAGAAGAAGCTATCTCTTGCCAACTTTTCCACCTGAAACAACAGCAGAAAGCTAAAATCCAGAACTTCTCATCTTCCTTAAATTCAACACAACATATAGGCAGCTATTAGTACATGGAACAGAACTTGATCTCAGAGTCTCAAGTAGTACTGCCGGTGCTACTTGAACAAGTTAAAATACATAAATAAACCACAAAGGTGACGACTAACAACATTGTAAGTTAAAACCTGATTTACTGTTAAGTAAATGAATATATTCCTTCTCATTGTCATTAGTTCTTCAGACAGTTGTAAAAGCAGAACAGATTTATTTAACAGCAACAAAAATTACCTGTAATTGTGCAAATTTGATATTGTTCATGGTTATGATAACTTGCGTGTCGTACAAGGCATCAGCCAGCATTCTGCTGGCTAGATGCTCAAAAAAGTTCTGCACGAGAGTTTTCTGACTCTCCAAATTTTCACTATAGCTTTCCAGGCTAGGAAACCATAGCACACACTTCACTTCTTTCCATGGGATTGGGTTATCCCCAGCTTTGGGATTGAGTGAGTGATGAAGGCCCCATAGAATTCTAGTGCCTGCCAAAGATAGGTCACATATAGCAGAGTCTGATAAACATGTTGTGGAAATTATTCTTGATGGATCATAAAGGCAAGCAAGATTTGCTGAGAAATGCATGTACGTGTCGTCCAATAAAAGAATGGATCCATCTGAAGATGTGGGAAACAGTCGTAGAAGGGATGCAGCATTGGCAACTCCATCTTCTGGTAGGCAAGCAAATGAGCTAGAAGGCAACACTGGTTGTCCAAAATCATGAGAAAAGACGCATGAATCTCCATTTCGACAACCCTGCAAACCCCATTTCACAATCAAGAAAATATACAATCTACGACAAGGACAAAATCAAACAGAGAGCATAACTTAAACCACATAATTGAAAACATTAGAACTAGTATCATGGAAACTAAATTCTGCTCATGAAAAGGTATTTTAAGACTTTCATTGGTCTAAAGTCTATTCCAAAAATTTCATTGGTCTCATCTAATTAAATTATCCAACATTTTTTTCATTGTTTATTGGTATAAAAGAGTGTAACAGTCTTCGGAAGCATTATTCTAAAATCTGAAGACATCAATCAAAGAGGTAAAGTACATGAGAATTCACATTATACTGCAAGTATAAAACCATTATGCAGAATGGTCCCCATTATTGCCAATCATGCCTCAGCAAAGGCAAAGAGTGTTTGATAAAACATGAACTGCCAACCCTCCAACACAGGCCGTAGATCGGATTCCAGACATGATGTGCTTTCAGTTGTAAGTGATCCAGAAAAATCATAACGTATGTCAAGCACCGCTTTGAAAAGAAAATTAAATAAACACCTTTAGAGAATAAATTCAAGACGCCAAGTAAGAGTCCTGTAGACAGGATCTAACCAAAAAAAAAAAAAAAAAAGATACCTGTAAAGAATAAAAGAATTTGCATGCCGGCCTTTTTGCTTGAAGTGAGTGAGAAAAAGGACACCCACTACCCCTATTGCAAGATCCATTGATGAAATAGATACATAAAGGGGTTTCCCCAAGGGTTTGAGAGCCATTAACAACTTTATCCTGATTACCAGATATGTCTTCTACATACTGAACTCTTATCTGTTCCATGTTATGAGAAAAGATCAACACCATATCAACAAAATTGCAGACAAGGCATGAAAAATCTGTACCTCTTTAATAATGCTTGCCAACTTTTCAGCTACATTATTGGACTGAAACTGACTGGAAGCAACAAATGGTACAGCTACACACTTCTTTGCTTCAAAAGATGGCCCAAGGTGCTCATTGTCAACAGCAAGTGGATCTATATCTTGAGGTGGGTCACACTTGAGAAGGCATGTATGTTCAAATTCGTAAGGGTCATAATAGGTTGGAAGACCATTAGATGTACCCAAGAATTTGGGCCGAAACCTGTGCACTGCATTAAGTATATCCTCATCTGAAATGGGAGATAATTGAACTTGTTAATATACAACAGGTAAAAGAAAAGAATACTACGCCATTTTTTTTTTTTTTAAGGTTTTCATAAAAATGACCTAGGTAAAAATTGCTGAATTATTTCAACAAAAATATAAAAGATCAAGAATAACATTGCAAATCCATACACAATTCAGAGACATGATGTAGTGAAGAGTGAACAAGATGATGTAAAGAACACCATTCTTCTTCAATCTTGGGAAGTAATGATGCTGTAACTTTTGTTTCATCAAACTTTAGCACTTGCTTCAGGTGGTCAAGGCGCTGTTTATCCTTCAGGAAAGAGAATACTTTTAAATTATGAATTCAACTAAAAGGGCAATCCCCAAATATCAAAGAGAAAACATGCTATTTTACCTTGAAAACATGTTGCCAAAACTGAAATGCACATAAGTTTCCCATGATCACCGACTCCTTACGACCAGTTAGTCTGTTATTACCATCCCCACCAAAGTAGCAGCACATGTACTCCGCAAACTGAAGTAAAATAGTCGTTTAACTTAGAGAGATAATAGAGCAAACAGCCAAATGCTTAGGCAAACTGTAGAGTTGATTCACTAAATAAGTGAAATACCAAAGCGTCATCCCCAAAAGGATGAAGTATAGGTAGAGGCTGTGTATCCATCAGTATACCAAGTAGAATGCCTTCGCGCAACATTCCGATTTCCCCAAATTTGAGTACAAGCACAGAAGCATCAAAAGATAAGGAGAAGCTGGCCAGCAACCGTCCATAAAATGTGGGCTCATACCGACCCCTTGGTGATGTTTTCTGCAGTGCGCGCATATGGACAAGCAAATCCAGTGCATCTCTGACAACTTCAGCATTTGGTGGATCCAGAGCCTTCTGCATCAAGACTAATTACAAGCAATCATCAGTCCACTCAGTATCCATCAGGTTAAAATTGGTTCTCAACCAAAAAATCAATTTATTTTGTTATAGATTTTTTTTTGGCACCTAGATAATCAATGTGTTTTTAGATTAAAATCTAGGGTTCTTTAAAGAGTAAAATTTATTTTGTTATATATGGACCAAATCATTTTAATTATTTAAAGAAAGAGGGTCTTTTAACTCATTTATAGGAAAATTTTTAATGGGGCTTATTGAAATTAAATACTGGGGGCTTAAATGAATATATTTTATATGAAGTTCACAGGACTAAAGAAAGTGAGTACATTAAGGAGAACTTTTTTTTTACCAGGTACTTTGACCCACTGTGGTCATTAGCTGGGTCAGTCATTGAGAGGTGACATTCATCAATTTGGTAGTCAATTTTATAAGTTGTAAAATTACCATCTCTTCATCAAATAAATAAATGTCACCTCATTTGGTGTGGACATTGTTAGAATACTACTTGGGAAGCATAGTATTATTCCAAATTTAATTTATCTGATAAGTTCGAAAGTCTAGAGTAGTAAAACCAAGTGATGAATAACAGAGTAAAAATAATGAATTAATTCAAAACCAATGGAATAAATAGTCTGACATTGCTAGTGCTCAAGTTGCCAAGTCAATGATAACTTACATCCATCCTTTCTTTAAGAAGCAATGCCAAAATTTATGCTGACAACTCAATGCGTCAGGTAAATTCATTACGTTTCTCAATATTTTTATGAAAAAATGGAAAATTTCTTTATAACATTACATGAATAGATAGACAAACCCTAGAGAAGGTTATACATGTAGCAATCAAGCATCAGTTCATTTTCAAAGCACAGTGTCGGCAGAATCAGATTATGCTTTACCGAACTAAGTTGGGCTATGGTTTTTTAGCCCAAGTTAATTCCAACAAGGAAAAAATTATAATTCAGCTATGATGAAATTTAGAGTTGCATAGGTTCCACCCAGCTAACAAACTGGACTGACACTTTCAGTAGCATCATTTGCTAGGTCCATAAAATGAATGAAATTTAGCATTTCTATATCCAATTAGGACATCAATCCAACGTACTTGTAGAGAAACAGAAAGGACAAACCACCAGCAACAAAATGAGCAGTGAAATTTTTGTAAAACCAGAATCCTACAACAATACCCTTGGGGTCACTGATGGCTTTAGATTCAGCACAGCAAATAAGAAGTACTTGTAGCCTCAATGACAGCCTCAATATTGCAGGACGCTCATACTCCTCAAGCTTGCCAAAAAAAGATTTTGTAACCAATCGATAAACCTGGCCATCACAGGTTCGACCAGTTCTTCCCCTGCGCTGCTCTGCCTACAGTGTTGTTTTAATTAAGGAACTAAATATGGAATTGAAAAAAAAATTGATCTGGAAAATCTTTTATTACCTGAGAGTTAGAAACCCAAACAAGCTCCGCAGAGTCTATTTTCCGATTAACATCCCAAAACACTTGTAAAGATCGGCATGAATCAATGACATATGCAACTTTGGGTATTGTAACGGATGATTCCGCAATGTTCGTGGCCAATATTACCTGTTCAAGGTAATACTTACTTGATGAACAAACAATGACGTGAAATAAAAAATCTTAAACTTGAGTAATGAAAAAGGTCAAACTTAGTAACATATCATTTTAATCCAACTGCAGAATCATTTATCAGAGCAACATGATCATATCATGTGGAGAAACAATTGCAATAAAGCAGCCTCTTGTATTTTTATGACAAAAGGAGTAAATCAAACAGTAAAATACTATTCAAACGGGCACCCACATATTTGTCCTTCAATTCATATATGCATCCAAATGAACTTCCCTCCCTCCATTTATCAGTCACCAAAAAAAAAAAAAAAAGAGCAATTTTAAGAAAAAGAACCAATTCCCCCCCCCCCCAAAAAAAAAAAAAAAAAAGAAAGAAAGAAAGAAAAAGAACCAATGTATACCTTACGATGGGACTTGCAGATTTTCATAGCCATGAGAGCCTGTTCAGTATCAACACTACTATGCAAAATATGAACCTTGAAAAATGAACTGAGTGGCTCCATAAGGTACCATTGTTGTTCCAGGGCATAGTATGTTGGAAGGAAAACCAAAATGCTCTTTTCAATATCTGACTCATTTTTATGAATGTGCAGCACTAAATCATGAATAAGCTTGTGTACTTCAGGCTTAATTTCAGCATGAGCCATAGAGGGACTTGGACCGGAACAATATCTTAAAGATGATAATTCTGACGTCATTCCCTGATCAACTCCAAGCAATTTGGTAACCTATGCACAAAGTAGTTGCATAATCATCAGATACAGGAAGAGAATGTCCCATGCCATAGAATAATCTGAAGCAACCTCTTAGCCTTCCTTTTTCCATCAAATTCAAATCTCACATAACATAACAATTCAAGAAATCACCTGAAAATTTTCAAATCTTACACATCACAGCAATAGATGATATCACACAAAACCAACACAAAAACCAGCACAATAAATTGCTTAAATTCTATCTTGACTTACTTACTACGCCCTTCTGCTAATTTCTGTACAAAAAAAACAGACAAACACTTTCTGAATTGTTGTTTCAATTAAATTTTTCAAGTGTGATAATTAAGGAGTCTCTAAGACTTGTTATATGAAAGTGTTTTGAGCAATGTATTACAGAATACATCAATGTAAAGCCAGAAAATTTGAGCACTGCAACCTAACATTCATTAGTCACTACTTTTTCACAGCAGAAGCTTGTGGAGGAAGTAAAATGAATGTAAATACAGAAGAATAATTAATAAAATGATGAAGCAAAAGCAAGCACCCATGTAATAATAACACCGGTCATGTAGCAGAAATACGAAGGGATGCAGTAATAGCGCTTGCCTGTTCAAGATAGGAAACTCTTCGCTGAAAAATGGTCCTCTGATTGGTGCTAGGGATTGCAAGCACTTCCACTCTTTCACCTCTACCAAGGTCCCTGAAGTAATCTCTATATCTTGTAATATCAGCAGTTGCAGACATCAAGACAACCCTGGAAAGGATGTCAACTCTATCAAATCCTCCCAAGTGGAAAGTTCAGCTCAGATGTAATACAAATGCAAGAGAAGAAAGTATCACTTTCCTAATGGATAACCAAAAAAATGAAAAGATAACCACATATGCCAACTTCGCTAAGTCACTCCAAGCTAAAAAAGAAATATCACACTATAAGAACAAAAACATGAGAAAGAAGGATGTCAACCTCAGGTCATTCTTCCTCAACAGCAGTTGCTTAACACAGACAAGAACAAGGTCTGATTCTACAGATCTTTCATGCACTTCATCAAGAATTATAACCTTGTACTTGAGTGCATTCAAGCCTCTGTCTCGCATTTCATCCAACAAAACTCCAGCAGTTTTGAAAACAATCTTTGATCTGCAGAACAATTTGAAGAAGGTGACTGCCAATTGTAAAGTATAAACCTCAGAGAAAATGAAAAGTATAATGTAATTAAAAAAAAAAAAGCATTAGGCACTAAATGTCCCTCATATTTATTTTGACCGTTAAAAAAAAGTTTTATAATCAATCTGTGCAAAATTTAATCAAAAGCACCTATGCATGTGACCAAACTAATCAAAGTATTGGGAGGCAAAATCCTAACATGACATCTTCTAACTGAATTTGTTTGGAGACTTTTTATTTAATTTTTTTCTAGTTACAACCGAGTGCTCTGTCTCAGAAGTAATTTGACCATCATTTTGCAAAGGAAAGCTAAAGTCTCTGGTGACAAAGGGAAAGAAGATAGACAAGCGATGAGAAAAAAAGAGAGGGGAAAACAAAATGTTTGAAGCTCCAAAGGATACATTGTGTAAATTAGAAAATTAAAAACAAACTACCTTTCAGATAAGTGCTTTGAATGACCAATGTGATACCCAACTTCTCCACCCAATTCGCAGTTACGACCTTTGGCAACCATTTTAGCAACGGCTACAACAGCAAATCGTCTCGGCTGTGTACATAGAATGGGTTCCATGTTTTCCTCCAAAAGGAATTGCGGAACTTGAGAGCTCTTCCCTACGTAGTGGGAAAAAAAAAAGGAAAAAAAAACCATCAACGGTCAAAATCCATTGATCAAAAGATACAAATTCACCACGCGAAAATGTTATGCTTTGGCCTTGGCTTCAAAGGTAAGCAAACAGCAATACAACAAATAATGTAAGTACCACAGCCAGTTTCACCGACGATGAGAGTGACGCGATTTTCAAGGACTTTGTCGACGATTTTTTCTCTGAACGACATGACGGGAAGAGACGAGAATTCCGGTGACGTAAACGGCGACGAATAAGAAGAACTACAAGAAGATGTCGGAGACGATGACCCCATTGTTATTTGTTAAAACTTAGAATTTGAAATCCCCTATCTCTCTGTCGCTCACAACTCAGTTCACAGAACTCTAACCCTTGCTTTGTGGTTAAGTTGTAACCTGGAACAGCTGAAATAGAAGAATTGATGTTGCCTACTGGCTACTGCCGATGCATAGACGCGTAGCCACGTCACTCACTCTTTCTTCCTCGCGCCTAGTATAAATGATCGGGGATGGCCGAGAGTATCTGAGCTCTAAGATTAGTCAACCCGCGGTCAATGTCTTTTGTTACTCGTTGTTGACTTTTGTTAAGTTGTAACTTGGAACTCCTGAAATAGAAGAATTGATGTTGCTTGCTCGCTACAGCCGATGCATAGACGCCAAGCCACGTCACTCACTCTTTCTCCCTCGCGCCTAGTATAAATGATCGGGGATGGCCGAGAGTATGTGGGCTCTAAGATTAGTCAGCCTGCGGTCAATGTCTTTTGTTACTCGTTACATTTTGATGGGGCCAATGACGTGCTTGTTTAGTGGAGTCACCGTTGTTTCTAAGACGGATACGTGAAACTCGGAAGCCAAAACGTGAAACTTCTCCTTCCTGCGTAAGTTTTTGAAAGATGGGCCCGCTTTTGCATCATGACTACATTGGGTGATTGACGCGTAAACGGTACATGCTGACGACCCAACAGATAAGGACAAAAAGGGCCAATCGACGAAGATAATCGGTGTTCTCTCGTAATGGATTTAGGTTCTATACTATAGGAATTTTTAAATAGAATTTATTTTAAAAATTTTTTTAATTATTTATTTACTTATAAAAGTTTTTATTAAAATTTTATAAAATTATTTTAATAGATAAATTATTTAAAATAATATTATAAAAAATATAATAAAATAATTAAATGAATAGAGGGTATTTTAGATATTTTAATATATAAAAAAATTTAAGCTCTATTTTTAAAAATCTAAAATTTGAGTTTTTATTAATAGAGGCAAAATAGCTTATTTAAGTTTAAAAAATTTTACAGAAAAAAATCAAACAACAATAAAAATTATAATAAGAACTTATTTAATTAAATAAGTATTTATAATAATTAAATAAGTTATACCAAATATAAACTTAAACTCTATTTAGGGCTCTTGTTGAAATGATATAATCAATTTTTAATAAAATTTAATAAAAATAATATTTGATAAATTCTTTAAAAATTATTTATTTTATAATTTTTCTATTTAAGCAGTAGTTTCAAAAAATATGTTAAGTGTTATTTTTTCTAAGCAACTTATTGCATAACCTACCACACTTTTTTAAAATTTCTATAGTAGCCTTAATATTTCAACAAAAAAATTATTTTCTTATTTTCTATAAACTTCAACATATAAATAAAAGATAATTTAAAGTTATAGTTTCATCATTATATAATAAAATAATATTTTACCAAATATCAAAGTATTTTTTTAATCATTAACTTATTTTATTTGTATAAGAATATCAACTTATTTCATCAACCATCACAATTCCAAACTAGCCTTTAACTACTCGAAAAGCATAATCATGCTTTAATTTATTAGTAAATTATATATGATTTCATGCACAAACTCTTATTTAATTCAGTGTTTTTAGTTAAATATCACATAGTTTGGTTTTCTTTTCTTTTATATTACTTATATTATATTTACCATAAAAATTGTCTTAAACAATATCATTTTAATGTCATGAATAGTTCTAAATATATGGAGAATAGACTATTTATTTTATTGTATAAGTTATGAATTTCAGCATATCCTTGTATAAATATTTTAGCAACAACGATATAATTCTTACATTTTTAAGTGAAGTGGGGCTATACATATTAAATAATATGTTATTCATCAATTAGTTTGTGAGATAATATAATAAATTTATTTAAATTTTATAAAAAATTACTAATCATTCAATAAAGGACACATTATTTACAATCAAATTTGAAATGTCTAGAAAATAATAAATTTATCTACCTTAGAAAAGATTTATGAAAATGACATCAATCATCCTTCCTTAAATCTCTCTCCTCCTTTAGTTTTTCAAATTTATTTGTATGCCTTATAATTTCCTTTTAAAAATCCTCTATCAAGAGACCTATTTTAATTTCTAAAATATGATTCCCTACTTTTCCAATGAATAATGATATTTAACTTCCTTAGTTTTTTTTTAATAGCTTTCACTTTTTAATTTATTTTATTATTTTTTAAAATTATCTTCATTAAAAATAAAATTATTGTTTATTCTTTTATTTTATTCTCTCTTCCCCACCCTATGCCTTCTCTCATTCTGGCATAACTATCAAACCACCACCCCTATTTTTATCAACAACAAGTACATCAATCCATCACCTCTACTAACACATAATAAATTTTAATGTTGGGTTTGTTAAATTTTATGAACAAGTAATGGGTTTTGTTATTATTGATAACATTTGTCTTACTTCATGTAATTGTCTAAGATTTTGTTTAATTTTAATTTGGGATTTGATTACTAGTTAATATTTGATTCAAATTGTGAATCAATTGAGGGGGAAAAAAGATGAGAGATATATAAGAGATGAGAAGTTAATTGATTGAGAGCTTGGAGGGAGAAAAATAAATATTATTCCAATAAGGGCAAATTTGAAATAGACAATATTTATTGAAAAATTAGGGGTTGGAGAAATAAATTGAGGGGGTTAAATATCACTGCTCTTTTTCAATTTATTTCACTCAACTTCAATTATGGTTTTTTTGTACAAATTTTTTAATGATCACATACGCACTTATGCACACCCGTATGCACGATGCACACATGCATCCATGCATACGAATCCGAATGCAGGTAATTTCCATAATGAATGCAGACAGATATTTTAGATATCCAAATTTATAAAAATTAAATTTCAATAGTTTAATATATGATTTAAAAATTTAATAATTACCTAATAATGTCAAACAAAATCTAATTATAATTTAACAATTAATAATTCAACATGAATAACATACAAATAATATCATAAATCTAAAAATAAAATTTTATTTTTTATTTTTATTTCATTTTAATGTATATTTTTAATTGAAAATAAAACTAAATAATTTACCTAATAATATCAAATAAAATTCAATCATAATCTAACAATTAATACTTCAACATGAATAAGATACAACAACATCATAAATCTAAAAATAAAATTTTATTTTTTATTTTTATTTCATTTTAATGTATATTTTTAACTGAAAATAAAACTAAATAATTTACCTAATAATATCAAATAAAATTCAATCATAATCTAACAATTAATACTTCAACATGAATAAGATACAACAACATCATAAATCTATAAATAAAATTTAATTTTTAATTTAAAATAAAATTCAGTAGTTTATCTAATAATATTAAATAAAATTCAATCAAAATCAAATAATTAATAATTCAACATAAATAATATACAACAACATCATAAATTCATAAATAAAATTTATTTTTAATTAAAATTTTAATATATATTTTTAATATAATTTATAATTTACAATAAAATTTATCCAGATCTAAATATCTGATTTTCCAGATGCACTTGCATCTGAACCTAAATTTCTGCGGATCCTCATCTTCCACATCTAGATTTGAATCCTCTAGATCTTTACGGTTTGGGCCAAATTCGAATTCTTTTGACATCCCTATTCTTTGTGTCAATGTAAGGCTTCATGCTTGAATATCTTGGGTGAAGACCTCAAATTCTGAATTCAAAATAAGGCAAAACTTATCTCTAATATTTAATATACATGCAGTATAATATTGATAATTTGTAATATTTGTCCGTTAAATATAGAAAACACTCCATATGTATTTATATTGATAATGATCACAAAACAAGTGTCACTAAAGGGTATTTTTTTATACACACATGCATACATGCATACATGTATAGATACAGATATATAATAAAAAGTCATGTACATATTTGAATCAAATCAATTAGAGGTTAAAAGTGGACTCCAATAACTAAGCTTTAATTTTTTCACATAAGAAAGTTGATATGCTAGGAAATAAACAGAAAAAAAGGTTATTGATTAGGCTTATGTACGAAAATTGAAAATAAACGAGCAGATTGATAAGAGTGAGATTTTGTTAGTAAATCACATTGATTATGGTGTAAAGTGCACTTGAGGAAAAAGAAAATGATAGGTGGTTGTTGTGTAAATTTTAATGAACTCGCAAGCGCATGAATCTATTGTAGAATAGATTAATGGTGACGAGTGTTGATCCCACGAGGAGGTTGATTTTAATTATGTGCTGAATTAATTTTCTTTTAATGGGAACAATTAAATTATGATAATTTTATCCTAAATTGTGAATTAAAATGGCGAGAATAATTAAGAATGAAACTGTTATAATAAAGCACTTGGGTATCCGGATCCGCATCAACATGCTCCATGGGCTAAATATTCCATATTAATACCAATTAAATCATAAGGGGGGATTCCACACCTCATGAACCACTCTCCAATAAGTATGGTGTCAAGGGCTTATCGTGCCAAATAATAATAACCTTGTACTAGGGTCTTAGGTTTAGCAGGTCAGAACTAGACAAGACTATTATTATTTGTCGACGAAAAGTCAAAACAACCATAAATATTAGAGAGGAAGAGAAGGTAAATTTACCAAATTAAGCCCATGGATCATGTTGAGACTTCACCTTCAATCCAAGCTCAAAAAGAAATTAGCTACTCATATTTTAACTAAGGATAAAAACAGAAATTTTATTAAAATATAAAGAAACTATAAGAAGGAGAAGGAATTTCAGAAATCTAAGTTAGAAATGAATTCAGGGGTGCCAAACTAGGGGAAGAGAGCCCCCTTTTTATAGATACATTGAGTGAATCGTGACCATCGGATTAAAAACAATTCGGATGCTTAGGATTGCGCCACGTCATCAGTCAACAGTCAACATTTGTACAGTAATGCCGCCTGAATAGTAAATAATCCCATGTAAGAGCATGTACTGTACACCCGATTTCTACTCCACTGAGATGCTGCCACGTCATCGATCTACAGTACATAAGAAATTTAGTCCAATAAGATCGTGACACATCATCGGTCAACGCCACGTCATCGGTCAACCCACATAATTCGTCCAATCAGATACTGCAACGTCGTAGGTAGTTGCCACATCATCGGTCCGTATACATGAACAGTGTCGTGAACAGTATCGTGAACAGTGCCGTATGTGTGAACAGTAGCTTTTTCCTTTAATGCTCTTCTTAAGGTTTTCGACCGTCCTGAGTCCAAATATGACGTCCGTTTTGCTGTCTGATCACTCGTTTATTGTGAAACGATTATGATACCCCTAAAATACATAAAATACAGAATTATAATAAAACACATATAATTAAATAACAAAATATTTAAATAAATAAAAGTAGCAATGTTAGTGAGATTTAAAGTGTAAGATGACGATTTTCTCCTTTATAAATATACACTTTCTAACACTCAACACACCCCCCAACCAGCTTATTACTAGTCCCTAGCAAATAAAGCGAAGATAAAATTTAAAATCTTTTTTTTTAAACACACGTGTTTATTCATTCAAATTAATGATAATAATCAAATAAAAGTTTAAGCATTATTTCTAGTCTAAAGGAATATCACATCCACATCAACCATCCATATATATCAGTCCAACAGATTTTGTTGTAGCAATAGTAATCAAGCCACTTTTAAGAATGACATATCCAACCCCAAAATCTCACCGGTTGTAGTGACACTCTCACAAAGAAATTAATCCCAATAAAATTTTGTCACTACAATGAATGGTAAATTGAGAGAAAATAATAAAGAAATATCACACACTCTCACCAAGATGAAAAATATGCCCATAGTTTAGAAATAATACGATCTCAAATAAAGTATTAGTCAACCCAATGTATTCATCATTTTTTTATTTTATTTTTTTTATTTTATATGCATTACTACATTTTAATTACCCATATAACTAGCTTTTATGTTATACTATAGTTCCCTAAAATCAGGAAGGACTTTTATTAGGACGTAACGTAGGTTAGGGACATGGCTAACAAAGAAAGGAAAATAGGGAAACAAAATATATATGCTTGAGAAAAAAAATTCAAGAACTTTTTATAGGATACATTTTGCTTATTTATTACTATTGTACATCTTTTTTTTTCTTTTTTTCTCTTTTTTTTATATGGCACAACTTCACTGAACAAAATAATTATTTATATATTTTTTTTCTCAAACATGAATAGGTAGATGGAACTTGTATGATATCGGGTAATACTCCAAATTGGAGTGGGTCAGGATGATAAGTTAATAAAGAAAATATTTTTTTTTAAATAAAAGGCTCAAAAGGGCTAACTATGGATATTAAATAATAGGGATGGCTAGAAAGGCTCAAACGGGTCAAAAATGGCCTTCCATCATCTTTTAGGACTCTAAATAATCTTCCATATCTACTAATTAAGTGGACATTTAGATGCAGTAACACACACTTTTTTTTTAAAAGGGTTGACTCAAAAAAAATCTAGAGATCATGTATGAAATAATAAATTGCTAAGCTACATGAAGAATGGGCAAAAAGGGTTACTCTCCAAGAAAAATTAATAGGCTCAAAAACTCACTTGAAATTTATTATGACATGTGCATTCTTTCAAGCAAGTCATATTTGTCCCCAACATCAACATGTAGAATAGTAAACATGGTGTAACATCACTCAAGACCAAAGATAATACAAATACTAAAATTCAAAAGTCATCATATCATCCAATATCAAGAACTCACAAATTTTTTTTTAAATAGAGTTATTTCCCCCCAACCTATTCTAAACATAAAAAGAAAATATACATGCAGAAAAATTAAAGAAAAATGAATATTATTTATTTATTTATTTATTATTATTTTTTTTACAAAAGAAGATGCGTTTCTAGAGTTACTACACTCCTTATTCAGCCATCTTCGACTTTAAAAACTTGAAAACATATATTTATAAAGGAGAAAAATGAAAGGTTAGAAACACACACAAAAATATATATGTATATATATATATATATACATATATATATATTTGTTTTTGTTTTGTTTTTTTTTAAACTAAGAAGATGCGTTTCTAGAGTCAGTATACGTCATATTCAGCCATCTTCTATTCAAAAAGTTAATCATGGTTAGTTTAACATTCTACAATTGTCCACTATTTCCTCCCCTCAACCAGAACGAAACATTGTCCTCAATGTTTGAAAGGAAAGAAGTAGAGTTTAGAAGACATCACTTGGGTGCTGCAATACAGAAAAAAGTATTTACAAGTGGAGAGTTAAATCTAATTTGTACTTCTTACTACCGCTACTGTTACCATCATTATTTGAACACTTCAACACAATAGCCTTGGGATCTGGCTCTGGTTGATAAGCTTGTAACAGATCAAGTAGCGCATTAGCAGTGTGTGCACAAATAAAGATGTTTTTCACTGAGGAAGGAATAAAATAATTTTTTATTGCATGGTTAAGAAATGCGAGAAAGCCATCATAAAAGTTATTGACATTTAACAAACCAATGGGTTTTTGATGAATGTTCAGATGGGACCAAGATGCTAATGTCATTAGTGCCTCAAGAGTTGTAAGATCGCCTGGAAGGAAAATAAAAGCATCGGCATGATTTAACATTTCAATTATTCGTTCTTGCATACCTGAGACGACTAACTCTTCTCCAGTTGGTGAATGAGACAAATAACCCAAAGGTTTTAGGATTTGAGGGATGATGCCTAACACTTGGCTCCCTCTGACAAAAGCAGCTTCTGATACCATTTTGGATAACCCTCGGTCACCTTCTCCATACACCAAGTACAATTTTCTCTCTGCTATTCTTAGACCAAGATCTATGGCTACCTCCATGAACTCTTTATGTTTGCCATAATGGAACCCAGAAAGCACACAAATATTCTTGAATTGTTTACTAGAAGAAGCTGCTATTAAGATATTGCTAAAAAATAACTTGTGAGTGCTCAGTAAAAATAATTCACTTTTAAAGACCTTGGTGACAGTTGGTTACAGCTGTGTATGGGACATTATGTCAATTAACGTGTAAGGCACATGGCTCAAAAGTAAAAAAGAAAATAGTAAAAAGAAAAAGTAAATGAAATTATTAAACAACAATAATGTAAATAGTAAAATAATAGTGAAATAAAAGAACAGAGAGGTAAAAGGATATTTACAGATAGTTGTGATTGTGGCTCACATCTTCCTTTGGTTTTACGTCCAGAAACGGCTTGAACGCCCTCTATGGGTCGAGGATAGGCTTCCCATCCAGTTTTTTTACAAACTGGCAAACATGGTCTTTTATAGTCAGATTCCCGAGACTATAGTTTGCACATTCTTTCTGGAATAATGGGCATAACTGAAGTATTGCATGTTGGACGTATCCACTAGGATGCGTTTAAAGAGACTAAAGGATATCATTTAATGACTCCTTATTCAAGCCATCCCTAATGAATTGAATCTTATCTTCTCTGTTATCAGACACTATTCCTAAAGAACATGATTTTTTATTGCATATCATTCTGGCACATTTATGATAAGCAACAGAAAGTCTTCGAGCTCGTCGTTTTCTCGCGTAATTTCTTTTACCACAACCAGGCATGTATGCAATAAATCTGGGAGGTAACTCACCTGTTAAGCGAACTTTTGCCTCGATTAACCAACAGATGTCAGCAGGGATGTTATTCTTCATAAGCAATCGCATGCGTTCGGACCGGGCTTTATAAATTAAAAGTAGGGCATTCTGAGGAAGCGAAGGGAATCGTTTGTGAAGCTTTTCTAAAATCTCATTTCTGTCCATACCTTCGTCTCAGAATATCAGTTATTGTGGGAAAACTGAAGTAACCGACTTGATTGTCACGTAGTACCATTATCTGCCACTTGACCGGGGTTACAAACTTTAAACACACAAAGCAAACTAAAACACACAAACAAGAAAATAAATTAAAACACACAAAACAAACTAAAATTGTCCTCTTATTGAATTTACCTCAAGCTCCAATTGGATGTTGTAGATGCCTCTCTCAATTTCTCGGAGTTGGCTTTCTAAATCCTCAACATAGGCTACTAACTCTGGTGGTTGTAGCTGCCAGATACGATGTGTTTTACAAAATCGTATCTGACCTCTGAGATGAGATTGTATACGTCGAAACTGTCTAAGAATGTTTAAGAGGAATTGTCTCATGATTAAATGGATAAGAAAAACTTAACGGTTAAACAAACAAAAAAAAATAATTTCAATCAGCAAAAGAATGAATAAAAGAAAGAAAATAAAGAAAATAAATAATCAAATCACCGAAAAGTAAAATCTCAATTTAAAATAGGTGGGTCACTCAAATTTATTTCGCTGTCCTCTCCATGTGGTTGGTATTCTAGATATAGCTTTAATCTTTAACCATTAACTTTGAAAGTGACACCATTCATTGGATCCTTAATTTCAATTGTCTCATGTGGAAAAACAGTATGAACAATAAATGGGCCAGACCATCGAGAGCGTAACTTACTTGAGAATAAGTGTAAGCGAGAATTGAATAAAAGTACTTTCTGACCTGGAGTGAAAGATTTTCGCATAATTTGCTTGTCGTGAAAGACTTTCATTCGTTGCTTGTAAATTTTGGCATTCTCGTACGCATCATTTCGAATTTCTTCAAGTTACGCTAAATCGTAATCTTCTTTCTGAGCCAGCTTGCTGTATGTCAAAATTGAATTTCTTGATGGCCTAGTACGCACGATGCTCGAGTTCCACAGGTAGGTGGCATGTTTTTCCATACACTAGCCTGTAGGATGACATCCCAATCGGAGTCTTGAAAGCCGTTCTATATGCCCATAATGCATCATCAAGCCGCAACGACCAATCTTTTCTGTCGGGCCTCACTGTTTTTTCTAAAATGTGCTTTATTTCTCGATTGAAGATCTCAACTTGGCCGCTGGTCTGTGGATGATATGGGGTCGCCACTTTATGAGTGATGGAGTACTTTGTCAAAAGTGCTTTGAAAAATTTATTGCAAAAGTGGGCACTACCATCACTAATTATTAATCGAGAAAATCCAAAGCGGGAAACAATATTGTTTTTCAAAAATCCTATTACCACTTTATGATCATTGTTCCTACATGGAATAGCTTCTACCCATTTCGAAACATAATCAACAGCGACCAATATGTATTGATGGCCAAAAGATGTGGGAAAGAGTCCCATGAAATCGATACCCCATACGTCAAAAATTTCAACCACCAGAATTGGGTTTAGTGGCATCATATTCCTTTGTGTAATGCTGCCCATTTTTTGACACCTATCACATGAAGAATAAAAGGTGTAAGTATCTCGAAATATAATTGGCCAATAGAAACCACATTGTAAAATTTTAGTAGCTGTTTTCTTAGTACTGAAGTGCCCTCCACAAGCTTGTTCATGGCAGAAAGAAAGGATATTCTGAAATTCATTCTCTGGGACACATCGTCTAATAATTTGGTCTGCACAGTATTTAAATAAATAAGGATCATCCCAAAAGAAATTCTTTATTTCTGCAAAGAATTTAGCCTTGTCCTTTTTAGTTCAATGCTCTGGAAGTTGACCTGTAATAAGATAATTAACTATATCAGCATACCATGGTACTACTTCCACACTCATTAATTGTTCATCTGGAAATGACTCATTCAAAGGTAAATGTTCTTTTGTTGTGTCAAAATGGAGACGGGAAAGATGATCAGCCACAACATTTTCTGTTCCTTTCTTGTCTTTGAATTCTAAGTCAAATTCCTGCAAGAGTAGCACCCAACGAATTAGTCTAGCTTTTGCATCCTTCTTTGAGAGAAGATATTTAAGAGCAGCATGATCTATAAATATAATTATTTTATAACCAATGAGATAAGATCGAAATTTTTCTAATGCAAACACAACTGCTAGCATTTCTTTTTCAGTGGTTGAATAATTCAACTGTGCATCATTCAATGTCATACTAGCATAGTAAATCACATGGGGAATTCGATCAACTCGTTGTCCTATATCTCGCTCCTGCGATAGTCAGATGCATCACACATAAGCTCAAATGGTAAGTTCTAATTTGGGGGCTGAATGATGGGTGATGATGTCAACAACTGCTTTAGTTTTTCAAATGCCACAAGACATTAATCATCAAAGACAAAAGGTACATCTTTAGCAAGTAAATTGCATAAGGATCTAGAAACTTTACTAAAATCTTTAATGAAACGTCTATAAAAACCAGCATGCCCAAGGAAAGATCTTACTTCTCTGACTGTTTTAGATAGAGGAAGATTGGAAATGAGATCCACCTTGGCTTTATCAACCTCAATACCTTTGCTTGAAATGATGTGACCGAGAACAATACCTTATTTAACCATAAAATGGCATTTCTCCCAATTCAAGACTAAATTCTTCTCGATACATCTCTGCAGAATTAGTGTTAGATGATGTAAACATTGATCAAACGAATCTCTAAAAACAGAAAAGTCATCCATAAAAACCTCAAGGAATCGTTCAACCATATCAGAAAAAATACTCAACATGCATCGTTGAAATATAGTAGGTGCATTACATAATCCAAATGGCATTCTCCTATATGTAAAAGTGCCAAAAGGACAAGTGAAGGTGGTCTTCTCTTGATCTTTTGGTGCTATGGGAATCTGATTGTATCCTGAATAACCATCTAGAAAGCAATAAAACTCATGACCCGCTAATCTATCAACCATTTGATCGATAAATGGTAAAGGAAAATGGTCTTTACGTGTGACAAAATTCAACTTTCTGTAATCAATGCATACACGCCATCCTGTAGTTACTCTAGTGGGTACTAATTCATTATCAGCATTGATGACTACTGTAACTCCTGACTTTTTAGGAACAACTTGCACAGGACTGACTCACGAACTATCAGAAATAGGGTAAATGATACCTGCATCTAATAGCTTAAGGACTTCAGTGCGAACAACTTCTTTCATGTTAGGATTTAACCGACGTTGCATTTCCCTAGTAGGTTTAGCATTTTCATCAAGATGAATGTAATGCATGCAATCTACTGGGTTTATACCTTTTATGTTTGCTATGATCCATCTTAATGCTCCTTTATGTTCTTTTAAAACATCCAACAACTTACCTTTTTGTTCGTCATTGAGGGAAGAAGAGATGATTACTGGTAAAGTGCTTTCTTCTCCCAAGAATGCGTATTCCAAAGTGTTGGGTAATGGCTTGAGTTTGAGTTTTGGTGGTGATTCTGATGATGGGCTGAGTTTTTTTTTTTTTCGACAAAGACTAGTTGTTCAACTCTTGACTTCCATTTATTAGTGTAATACATGGATGGTCTTTGAGTTAAGTAGAGCATTGACTTCATCAATCGAATCATCAATATCAAAATTTAAACCAAAGTGAGTTAAACAAGTTTGCAAAGGGTCATCACTAAGGTTTGAAAAAATTGTTATCAACTAGTGTTTCTATTAAATCCACATTAACAATTCCATCATCTCGACCTTTGTGAGGTTGTTTAGCAATGTTAAAGATATTGAGTTCCATGGTCATATTGCCAAAAGACAACTGCATATTTCCGGTTCTGTATTGAATATATGCATCGGCAGTTGCCAAGAAAGGTCGGCTCAGAATAATGGGAATGTGCTTCTTTGAATCCTACACTGGTTGAGTGTCAATTACAATGAAATCAACAGGAAAATAAAACTTGTCTACCTGGATAAGCACGTCCTCCACAATACCACGAGGTATTTTTATGGACCGTCTAAGTCGTAACACCACCTGGAGTTGGATGTAATTCGCCCACCCAAGTTTCACAAAAAAACAGTAAGGCAATGATTTACACTAGCTCCTAAATCCAACAAAGCATTCTCAATTGTGTGGTTCCCTATACTACATGAGATAGTGGGGGAGCCTGGATCTTTGCATTTTAGAGGCATTTTATGTTGGAGTATAGAACTAATATTTTCTGTTAAAAAGGCCTTTTTCTGAACATGAATATTTCTCTTTTTAGTACAAAGATCTTTAAGAAATTTGGCGTATGATGACACTTGTTTTATAGCTTCAAGTAAAGGGATGTTAACACTTACCTGTTTAAAGATTTCAAGAATCTCACCTGTGGATTTTCCTTTCTTTCCTTTAGCTAACCTCTGAGGAAATGGAGCTTTAAGAACATATTCTAGTGGGTTGGTTTCCTCTTTCTCCTCTGATGATGATTCCTCCGTGTTCACAGGTACAATTTGAGTTGATTTTGGCATCTTCCCTTTGTTGTCAACTTCTTTTCCTTTTTGCAAGGTCATCACTGCTTTGATCTCTCCATGCTGCTGTGGTGAACTAGAACTTGCTTCATTTACTACTTTAGGATTGGGCACTGGTTGACTTGGGAATTTACCTTTTTCAACGGTCATGGCCAATGTTTGAACTGAAGAGGCAAGTTGTCCTACCATTTTCTCAAGGCTTGAAACAGATTGAGCTTGTGAGTTGAAGCTCGCTCTCATCTCATTTCGTAATTCATCAATGGTGTGGTTCTACTGCTCGATCTTAGAGTTAGTAAGATTTCTGAAATTTTGGGATGTCTCCTCCCATGGTTTGGGTTGAGAATGGTTGAGATTCTAATTGTATGGTCTAAATGGTGGTTGAGAGGCTTGAGACATTTGAGGAACTGGTTGCATTGGTGGAGGTGGAACTGATGGTCCATTTTGTTGGAATCCTTGAGACCATGAAAAATTGGGGTGGTCTCTCCATCCAGGGTTATATGTGTTGGAGTAAGAGTTGTAGTTTGGTGGTTTTCTCATGATACCTATGGCATTGGCTTGATCTGAATATGAGTCATGGTCATGTGGCTCTGTTGATTTAGCGGTTGTCAAAGATGCTATTTGTCGAGCAAGGCCTTCGACCATCTCTTTGACTTCTTTAATTCCTGAGCTTGACTCGCCAATGTTAACCTCATTCACTCCCTTAATTCTCCTGGTATTTCTGAGTGATCGACTCCGTTGTTGAGAATTATCCGATTGCCGTTGGAAAAATTCCCAAATCTCTGATGTGCTTTTGGACATTAGCTCTCCTCCACTGGTTGCCATTAGCCATTCTTGCACATGTGGCAATAATCCCTCTAAAAAGTATTGGCATTAGTGCCATTTCTCGTACCCATGATGTGGACACTTCAAGAGTAGCCCATTAAATCGCTTCCATGCTTCGAAAAACTGCTTGTCGTCTTTTTGAGTAAACTCTGAAATTTCCCTGCGAATAACATTGGTTTTATGAACTGGGAAATATTTATTCAAAAATTTAGTTACCATTTGTTCCCATGATGTAATGCTATTAGCAGACATTGTATTAAACCATGAACGAGCTCTATCTTTTAATGAAAATGAGAATAACTTAAGTTTAACATCATCATCTGAAAAATTCTCATATTTAAAAGTTTGACAAATAGCATGAAAATCATTCAGATGATTATATGGGTCCTCATTTTCTAGGCCATAGAATGTGGGGAGACAGTTTAGCACACTAGATTTTAATTCAAAACTCCTAACAATTTACGTTTGGCACCTTATGCATGATGTCTTTCAAATTATTAAAAATTGACTAAAATAATCCTTAAATGGCCTCTCTTGTGGTTCGATTCTTGATTTTGCAATTCCATTTCAAGTTTCTTTTGAAAAAGCAGTTTGTTTGTGTGTGCGAAGTGTTTTTTCCAAATCAAACTAAAGGCTCAAGATTAGGTGATAATGACTTCGACCAGTAAATGCGAAAGTTAACAAAATAAATGAAAATAAAACAAACAAAAATAAAGAGGAGGGAGAAATTACGATACTAACTGTGAAGTTATTCTAACCTTACAAAATGAATATACACTGTTTCAGTCTTTAAAAAGAAAATACAAGAAATAGATTAACTAAAAAAAATAAAATAAAAAGATAAATTACAACGAAAAATAAAAAATTAAATTACAGAAATATAAATAAGAGAAAAAGAAACAAAATTAAATTACAGAAAAAAAATTATTTTAAAAAAATTAATTCTATGGAATAATAAATTAACAGAATAAAGAAAAATTATAAAGAAAAATAACTCAGAAATTAAATTATTGAAATTTAAAGAAATTTAAATTACCAAAATTAAATTACAGATTCACTTTTTTTTAATTTTTTTTAATTTTTTAATTTTTTTATAATTTTTAAGGAAAGCAAAAAAATTACTTAAAAAAATTAATTCTATGAATTAATTTTACGAATAAATTAAAATAAATTACAAGATAAACAAAACAGATTACAAAGAAAAGTAAAGCAAAAATTAAAGTACAGAAATTTAAAGAAATCACACAATAAAATTAAATTGCAAAAATTTAAATTACAGAAATTAAATTACAAAAATTTAAATTACAAAAATTTAAATTACAAAAATTTAAATTACAAAAATTAAATTACAAAAAATTAAATTACAAAAATTAAATTATAGAATTATTATTTTTTTATAAGAAAAAAATACAAGAAAACAAAAAAAATTAATTCAACAAATTAAAATAACTTATACTTTAAGAATGGCGCGCCAAAAACTTGTTGTGCAAATTTTAATGAACTCGCAAGCACACGAATCTATTGTAGAATAGATTAATGGTGACGAGTGTCGATCCCACGAGGAGGTTGATTTTAATTATGTGCTGAATTAATTTTCTTTTAATGGGAACAATTAAATTATGATAATTTTATCCTAAATTGTGAATTAAAATGGCGAGAATAATTAAGAATGAAACTGTTATAATAAAAGATTGGGTATTCGGATCCGCATCAACACGCTCCTCAATTTAAATATTCCATATTAATACCAATTAAATCATAGGGGGGATGATCCCACACATTAACCACTCTCCAATAAGTATGGTGTCGGGGCATCGCTTAAATAATAATAACTTGTATCTTAGGGTCTTAGGTTTAACCAGGAAACAGAATTCAGACAAGACTATTATTATTTGTCGACGAAAAGTCAAAACAACCATAAATATTAGAGAGGAAGAGAAAGTAAATTTACCAAATTAAGCCCATGGATCATGTTGAGACTTCACCTTCAACCCAAGCTCAAAAAGAAATTAGCTACTCATATTTTAACTAAGGATAAAAACAGAAATTTTATTAAAATATAAAGAAACTACAAGAAGGAGAAGGAATTTCAGAAATCTAAGTTAGAAATGAATTCAGGGGTGCCAAACTAGGGGAGGAGAGCCCCCTTTTTATAGATACATTGAGTAAATCGTGACCATCGGATTAAAAACAATTCGGATGCTCAGGATTGCGCCACGTCATCAGTCAACAGTCAACATTTGTACAGTAATGCCGCCTGAATAGTAAATAATCCCATGTAAGAGCATGTACTGTATTGTACACGATTTTACTCCATTTCGAGAGATCTTTGCCACGTCATCGATCTACAGTACATAAGAAATTTAGTCTAATAAGATCGTGACACATCATCGGTCAACGCCACGTCATCGATCAACGCCACATAAGCAGTCAATCCACATAATTCGTCCAATCAGATACTGTCACGTCGTAGGTAGTTGTCATATCATCGGTCCGTACACATGAACAGTGTCGTGAACAGTACTGTATGTATAAACAATAACTTTTTCCTTTAATGCTCTTCTTAAGGTTTTCGACCGTCCTGAGTCCAAATATGACATCCGTTTTGCTGTCTGATCACTCATTTATTGTGAAACGATTATGATACCCCTAAAATACATAAAATACAGAATTATAATAAAACACATATAATTAAATAACAAAATACTTAAATAAATAAAAGTAGCAATGTTAGTGAGATTTAAAGTGTAAAATGACGATTTTCTCCTTTATAAATATACACTTTCTAACACTCAACGGTGGTTGTGTGGCGTAAGAAGTTTGAGAGAAATTTATAAAGAGGGAAAATATGAGAGATTAATTAGATTTAGGGTTTAATTATGTTGGAATAATTTTGAAATAAAATATTTTTTTATAATCATAGGATTAAAGTTATAGTAATTTTTTTTTATTATTTCTCACTTTACGTATGTGGTTGAGATTAATATTTTACTATAAATCAACTCTATCACAAGTATAACCTTAGATTTATTATATTCTTTACTGTAGTTGCAGTAGGAAAAGGGTTTATAAGGATAGTAGAGCCAATAAATAGAAGCAAAAGGGTAGTTTTGTCCGACTTCGATATAGCTTGTCTCATGCCCCATGACTCAAATAAACTTGATGGGTCAAGCCATTTATTTTTGGGCAATGCAAATATTGTGTTAATATTTAGAATACTGCTTGTTGTCTAGAAAGGTGAGAAAAGCATGAGACAAACGGCATAGAATAATGTTGTTTTGTTTCTTTCCCCACTAGCTTGCACCCTTCTAGAAAAAAAATTTAAAAATTAAAAGAAAAAAGGATGCCATAAAAGGAAAAATAAAGTGACGTCTCTCTCCCTCCCTGTAACACCCATGCCTCGTTTATTGCTTATAATTATCTATTTATTTATTTTTAGCTTTAATTATTTTAATTAAAATCGTTTGAAATAAAATATTATTCCTTTATTTATCTAATTATTTATAAAAAAAGAATTTATATAAAACTTAAATTCTTTTTTTCTCCCTACGATTAAAATTTTTTAACTCAATAGTCATATAAAAGCAAAGAATTCTAAAGTTTTTGTTTAAGCACGTTTGAAATAATCTTTGAGGTAATTATTTTCTCTAACACATGTTTTCTAATATGATGTATTTGGTAATGAATGCATGAACCATTTTCTTTACCAGTAATGATTATTTAAGCATTATGAGACATGAATACTGTAATTTTATTTATGTCTTCCCTTTATTTTCAATTTAATTTCTACATCAGAGTTTCCAAAAGATTAAACTAGACATTCTAAGGTTTTTGATAATATATTTTATGCAAAGGGATTCTAAGAAGTCAATTTGTTGTGAATTTTCAAATTTGAAATAATGGTTCTAGAAAATTTTAATTTTTAACAGTATGTCTAATTTCATAATTTTTTTAACTATCCAAATGATCTATGAAAATTATGTAGATTTTTTTTGTTTAATATTTGTTATGTTGATGTATTGCATGTTTAATTTTATATCTATGAAAATTATTAAAAATTATTATCTAGAGTTGCTGCAATTCTGGAAATTGCTTTCTAAACTTGCAATTGCTAATGGAAAGCTAGTTTAGGCTATTAAATGATTTTAAAATGGCTAGAAAATTATATTCTTATAATAATATGAATTCTCTATTATTTAAATTTTATTTGACTAATTTTCATTAAATAAATATTAAGTATGAATTTTTGAAGTGCAAAATATAAACTTGAAAGTTACTAGACAAATTTGTTAGTCTCTTAATATAAATTCATTTAAATAGTTTACATCTTTAAAAATCCCATGAAATTGATGTGCTGTTTTTTTATGTTTCTAATGTTATAAAATCAAGTGATCTAATTTTTATGCATTCTATTAAATATTTTATGAATTTTTCAATTCACCTATCTTTGTTTTTGTCACTATTAGACAGTGTTGATAATTACATGTAAAACTCTTTTTGCATTATATTTATGACATTTATTCTTTTTTTAAACTTTCTGTGAAATATTACACATGTTTATGATTTCATTTCTCTAAGTTTATAAATTTTGGACATATAATTAGCTTAATAAAAATCAACTTGTATACGATAGTCAAATTTAGACTATTTCTGATAATTTAGTGATTATGACTAGGCTTGATTATAATGAATTTATATCAAGGTTAGAATAAATAATGATATTAATAAGAATATTTTTTGATGTTTTAGGATAAGATTGAACACGTGGTTGAGGTTACTGTTCTTTTATTACTGAGGATCAAGGTAAGTAAATTCATACATGATACATATATTTCACTAAAAATAAATTACTTTTATTTTGAATTATGTATTTTGTTGAATGAAAAGTATACAAAACTTATTTATTTTAGACTATTATAATCTTTATTCAGTAAAATCATTCTTTGAATTATTTATAACAAAACTTTATTTATAAAAAACTTGTTTTATAAATTGTCTTTAAAATGAAAAACTTTTATTAAACTTGTTTTATAAATTATCAATTGTTAAAATGTGATTTATGAAAGCTTAAAAGTGATTAAAATTTCAAGGATGTTTTTAAATATTTTGGTTCATTGTCTATGGTAATGTTATGTTATGTTATGAAAGGCTAATCTGATTATGTGTACATATGGTGTTAATGTTAATGATTCCCATGGGCTGTAATACCCTAAATAATGTTATATAACCGAGTCACTAGGTCTATAAGTTATATTATGTGGGATGAACTAACTATATTTTATGTGTTTCAAACGCTATTATTATGTTTAAAGAATTTAAATAATTTTATAAGGTTATAATTTAGTTTTGCTGAAAGATAATTTACAAAGGTAATATCTCTTACTGCTATTATTATATATCATTAAAAGATTCAATTGATGTTATTTTAGCTTTGTGTATGAGTTTATTTACCGAGTTAACTGCTTACCCCTTGTTATCATATTTTTGCATATAGAGTTAGATGAAGTGAGCTCAAGGTCTTAGGACGAAGAATAATAGCTTTGTTTCTTTTGGAGATTAATGTTATGTTGATATTATAAGAATAATTTAACTTCCTTAAGGTGATGTTTGTTTAAGGATATGTTATTTTCGGATTTATTTATAACCTTTTGAAGGTTTAGAATAATTATTACTGGTTATTTTTTTTGAAAGTTTTAGAGATGAGATTGATGAAATGCAGTTTTATTTCATTTCACCTTGTTAACTTATTAGTGGAATTACAGCGTTACACTCCCCCTCTCCAAACTCAACTTGTGCCTCTCTCTTTCTCTCCAAACTCATTACTATAGATTGAGTTAGCTTCTCTCTCTCACATCCGTCCCTCTCTAAAGTCGTTGTTACAAATCCAACCTGCTTTTCCCTCTCACGTTCGTCCCTCTCCAAAGTCACTGCTGTAGATCCAGTTAGCTTCTCTTCAACCATTTATTATTTGGTGAAAATTTCTACTCATTTATAGATGAATTTTAAAAATTTTGTTATTAATTATTTGGTAAAAATTACCGGTTAGGTCTATGGATTAATTTTGAAAATTTTAGCGGTGATTATTTGGTGAGAAAGATGAATTTTTGACTTGAAATATTAATTGTACATTATATATAATTTGTTATGAAAATGAATTTTGTAAATCAATGCAAATATTAATTGTGCATTATATATAATTTGTTATGAAAATTAATTTTGTAAATCAATGCACTGCCATTTCAAGTAGGAAAATGCTAAGTGATGCTTATTGGGTGATAAAGATGAATTTTTGGTGGTAATTATTTGGTGATAAATTTGGAAAATTTTTGCCCATTTTATTCAGTGAAAATTATCGATTGGGTATGTGGATTAATTTTGAAAATTTCAGTGGTAATTAATTAGTGATAAAGATGAATTTTTGACTTGGAATTTTAGTTGTGCATTATTTATAATTTGTTATGGAAATTAATCTTCTAAATCATTGTAAAGCTGTTTCGAGTATGAAAATGCTAAGTGTTGATTATTTGGTGATAAAGAAAAATTTTTGATAGTAATTATTTAGTGATAAATTTAGAAAATTTCTACCCGTTTATTATTTGGTGAAAATTTTTGATTAGGTACGTGGGTTAATTTACTACAATAGAATTAAAATTCTAGATAATGTTAATTTCTGCACAATTATTCATTTCAATATGCTTTTTGCACTTGCACTAATGTTACTATTATAAGAAAAATGTCTAGTTTTATTCAGACTCAATCCATAATTATACTGAAAGTTTAAAGTTCGAAGAACCCATTTTCCATCTTCATTTATATAACCTTTAATTCTAGCATCATAACTAGTTTTCACAATATGTTTCAACTTCAACACATTAGTAGATTTACTTTTTGACTTACTACTGTGGCTATATGCAAATGTCGTGTATCTTACAATTTTATCACTCTTTTTCTTACTGGTTAGCTTCTTTACAAAAATCCCTTCGTATTTACCATAGGCTTTATAAAATTGCCACATTTCCTCATGACTATCAAGTAATATTTTAAGAGTCAGCTTATATTTTTCTAATTAAAATATTATAGTCTCTACCCAATATCCTAATATCACAATTTCATTTTTGTCTAAATTGTGTATTAAATGGGCTTCTAAATATGGTATTTCAATAGTAATTTTTTTAAAGATATTTCTCAAATATTAGGGAAGATAAGTAATTTGATCAATACTTTATAAGAATTTAATATAAACTAATGTTTAATGATGTTTTCTATTTGCAATATCAGTAGTTGTCTACATGAATAATATATATGTCTTATATAATATCAAATTACCTGATATATATATATATATATATATTGATAATACAATCAGGCAATTCGACTCTATGTTCAATGAATCAAATACCGCACTAGGGCACACATTCACATTGTATTTATGTGATACTGGAAAGTACATTGAAGCCTTGCTTTTCCTGATCCTCCATTGTCTTTTTTATTTGGAATATTAGTCTAAATTGATATTCTAACACGTCCGCTAGGTGTTGAATTCATGACCTATTTTTAATAAAAAGGTATATTAAATAAATTATATATATATATATTTGTGTTGAAAAATCTTTTTGTACATAAATTTGACTGGAAAATTTAATGTGAAATTGGTTGCACTTTTTTTAAAAAATTGAAGTCAAACAATCACACAAATTCAACACAGGGAGCGTACGGATTACACGAAGGAACATGCGGCGCACTCTCATTGGACAACTGAGC
Source organism: Aegle marmelos (assembly GCA_030449875.1). NCBI lineage: Eukaryota > Viridiplantae > Streptophyta > Magnoliopsida > Sapindales > Rutaceae > Aegle > Aegle marmelos. The sequence goes on from JASUUL010000115.1 coordinate 5,199,517, forward strand.
CTCACAATCTAGCTCCCCCAATGGAAGCACGCTAAGGGTGCCGCTGCGCACTAATCAAATGTGATCGTATAAGTAGATAATATCATAATTGTCTTTTTCTAACGAGGTATCCTTATAAAAACGATGATGGGGTAAAAAGATAGAAAGACATGAAATCAATGCTTTAAAGTGTACTAATTAACAATAAATTTACATAGATGCATTATCCAACCAATGATTGATTGTCAAATTAGCTTTTTCATTAAAACATAGTAAGGTGCCAATCACTAGGCCAAATAGTGATTGATATATATATATATATATATATATATATATACTAGGCCAAATAGTGATTGATATATATATATATATTTGCCCGTTTATATATGGATATGTGATTGTAGCTTTAGCATTGATATTGTTTATATGGTGTTTTTTTTTTTTTTTTTAGTTCTTGGATCTTGCTGCGAGTTGCGACCGTAGTTTAGATTGAGGTGTTTTTTTTTTTTTTTTTTTTGCTGAATATCGAATATACTTGAATTTGGATAACGTCTAAGTTGATCTAAATACTGATGTGATGATTTTTTTTTTTATGGCATTGATTATAAATGTATGCAAGTCAGCGGTTTGACAATTATGCCCTTAAATTTGTATCTAAAACACATTAGAAAGCTACTCCTATTAAATAACTTGTATTTATGTGTTGTGAATTTTCAAGTTAAATATTTTTTAGAAAATAATATTTTGAATTTGATAAAATTACTAGAGTTTATTGAACATATAATGTTGCTATTTTTTTTATTTTGATAAATCATAAAATTTATTCAAAATAACAATAATATTTTGCATGCGATTTATTCTACCTAAATATGCTATAAAGTTTTTTAATAGTTGTATGTGATTTACAATTATGATGATTAATTGTTCATTATAGCTATAAATAAGCTATAAGGTTTTTTAATGGTAGTACGTGATTTACAATTATGATGATTAATCTTTTTAATTTTATTAAAAAAAACTAAGTTTTTTACATTGTAGAAAATAGATTAATTGTGGAAGGTTAATTTTGAGAGCTAAAGTTAAGTAATTCATTCAAAGCATTATTTATGTGTTAATTTAACTTTGTGAACTCAATTGTATTTCGATATATGTTAGTATTTGATAGATTTTCATTGTTAAGTTGAAAAATAAAATGTTTAAAACAATTGAATGACTAAAATTCTTGAAGTATAAGTGTAAATATGTATTTAAAAATAAAATATAAGAAATAGAGAGATTAGGCTATTTTTGAGAGCTAGGATTAATGTATGGGTGGACTATTATTTGGGACAAAATATTAATCCCTTGTTTGGAATGTTCGCTTGGATTGGACTAATGAATTAAGTTAAAATTTTAATCCTAAATTCATAGGATTAATAATTCTAATTTTTATGTGCACTTAATTAAGATTAGACAATGAGAAGAAAAACTGTGTATAAATTTATGGTATCTTCTATATTTATAACTTAAACAACTATTTATTATTTATTTTTATTAATTAAATAATTTATTTTTGTTATTCATAATTTACTTAAAATATTAATTAATATATTATTTTAATAATTTTATTTAATGAAATTATATACCTCATATGAAATAATATATAATTTAAATAATTTATATTCTTTATTACAATCACGATTACCATATAACTAATTGAATACATACATACACATATATATATATATGTGTGTGTGTGTGTGTATATATGATTTTCTTATTAGTTTTATTTTTAATTAACTATAGTATTTCTTATTAAATATCTATAAAAAATTAATATTTAAATTTAAATGTTGATTTAAATAGTATTTAATTTAAATTTAATATAATCTAATTTAATACTATATCAAACATAAGTTCGCATTATGTTTTATTTGTTTAGTTACCACTGGTCAAACGCAGCCTCAGACCTTAGTGCATAAAGAGCCATTGTCGTTCGGCTGAATCTGAGCTGTTCGAATTCGCGTTGGGCCCAGAAACGAGGCCCACTGACAAGTACTGGTACGTGTTGTGTCTAAATGTAATGCTGACAAGTAGGCCAATGGGTTTCTACACTGTGAAGAGCGTAGGACTCAGTATCGTGCACCGGGTAACACATAATCCCACTACGGCCTTAAATAAATGTTCATCCTTCCCTCGCCCAATTCAAAACCCTAATCTTCGAAGGTCTTAGTCTCTGTTCCCAACTATCGTTTAATCATCATTACAGGTGAGCCCTCATCTCTGCTTTCAATGTTTAAATAAACATATTTCCACAGGAATCTTTAGTTTCACTTAAAGGTCATGTTTTTCCTTTACAAATTCCAAACATAATCAGATTTCTGGTTCGGTTATATTGTTTGCAAATCAAGATTTTAGCAATCTGTTCTTGTTGAACCCTAATGTCTTAAAATCCTTCCCTCTTAAAAAAAAAAAAAGAAACTAGAGCCTCTTCAATCAAGAAACCCTAGGAATCAAGAGACCATAGAACCAAGAAATCAAGGAACGATAAAACTTTACCAAGATTTTGACATCTCTTCCTCCCCCGTGGCACACAATTTCCACACCAAGGCCTCAGATTCGCTAGTTTAGGATAAATATTTTTCCACTATCTCCTGTACTGAGGTCTCAGTATTTTGCATAAAGTAAACGTTATTGGCTAATTCTGTCTTTGCTGTGATGCCTGTCTGTGCTCGATTATACCCTTGATAATTGAATATGGCGACCAAATTTAGGGGATTGAACTGTTGTTATTGATGCATTGGCTTTATTTCGTGGTTTGTTTGCCATATTTCCTCAATTGAATTTAGAGTAGAGCAGTTACTGTTAGAAGGAGAAATGGTTTTAAGAAACATTACTAGATAGGCCCTAAGTGTCCTTAGCTTTTCTTGCTCTGAGTAAATGGAGAAGGTGAGCAGCATCAGATTTTGAGTTGTCTGTTTCCTTATTTATTTTTTTCCTGTTTGATTCTGATGGGTAAGTTTTTTTTTTTTAATTTTTAATTTTTAATTTTTGATATTGCATAATTTGTTTACGCATGGAAGGTTTCAGACTTTTGATTTTGAATTGTGCTGCTTGTCGCAGAAAAAATATGAGCAGCCGTGCAAGCAGAACTCTCTATGTTGGGAACCTCCCTGGTGATATTCGGGAGAGAGAAGTGGAAGATCTGTTTTACAAGGTGATGGTTTGCTTTTCATATTTTCAAGCTAATTGAACAAGAATTTCACGAATGTCTACCAGTATATTGTTGAGTTCTTGCTTCTAGATTATTATGAATTTCAGTGTACTTGTTGACCATGTATGTATGACATGCTCTGCTGTTTCATATTTACTTGTGGGTGCACAAGATAAGCTGTATATTGGGGGACCAACTGTGAGTGGTCATTCAGTAATTTACTTAGTGGAAAATCTGAAGCTCATTGTGTTTCATACAGGTGTCACTCTTTGTTGTGTTTCATTATATTCATAATGTGTCTGATTTTGAAAAGATTTATTGTGCTTTATGTTAAATTTTGCTTTACGTTGTGATCTTATTATTTATTTCCCTTTTGATCACAGTATGGACCTATAGCCCACATTGACCTAAAGATCCCGCCAAGGCCTCCTGGTTATGCATTTGTTGAGGTGAGCTTAAAGATGCTTAGGGCATCACCAGAAGGCTCTTCAAATAAGTTTTGATTGCTTATTTGAAGAGCCACATCAACAATTAAGACTCCAAAAAATACTCCAATTAAAGTTATTCAAATAAAAAATAATTTTTTCTCTTTAAATTTGGAGAGTTGTCTTCTCCTTCTTCAATTTATATTTTATTACTTTTTATTAGAGAAAGAGAGAGAAGTGTTTTAATGGTTATTTACTTTTCCTTTAAAAAAATAGTTATCTGATTAAAATAATATTAATTTATTTCTATTTGAAGAGTCTTTTTGAGAATAATATATTTTTTAATTATTCTATTTGTCACATAGGTAAGCAAATAAATATTTAAAGAGTAAAATTTGTAGAACCTTTTGGAGATGCTCTTACCTTCCACTCATTTTCTTTCTTTTCTGCTTTTTCATTTTTTTAAAAAAATCAGTAGTCCCTTCTAATTAGTCAATTCTCCATCATAGTTTGAAGAGGCTCGTGATGCTGAGGATGCAATTCGTGGTCGCGATGGCTATGATTTTGATGGGCATCGGTTACGGGTATCTAATGTTTAATGTTAGGATATGTTGCATGTGTTGAATGAATGTTATGTATGTTCATTTTCTATCATGAGCATCTTTCAGGTGGAACTTGCCCATGGTGGGCGGGGCCGTTCATCATCTGATCGTCATAGTAGTTACAGCAGTGGCCGAGGGCGTGGAGTATCCAGGCGATCTGAATATCGTGGTGCGTACTCCATTTCATGCACTCATTTGTGCTTTATGTTATGTAATATGGTGCAGACAATATGACTGAAATTTTCATACCTGTAGTGTTAGTCACTGGATTACCCTCCTCTGCTTCATGGCAAGACCTCAAGGTGAAATTTTCGTCTTCTAGTATCATTCACTTTTTATGGTTGGTTTGTATCATAGACATTCCTTTTTTCTCCTTCTCCTCATTTGATTATCACTACCCCTCTGCATTCGGGCATGTGTCTGGTTTGTGTGGGTTTGTCTTTAGGTTTGTTTCTTTGTATCTAATGAGTTTTTAACTCATGCAATTTATGCAGGATCACATGCGTCGAGCAGGAGATGTTTGTTTCTCACAAGTTTTTCGTGATGGCAGTGGTAGGTGACATTGGAATAGTCTTTGCTTGTAATTTTTTCCTCATTAGTATTATCAGAATTGTAAAAGTCTCCTAGTTTATCCATGTTGTCGGAATTTGTTTTATTTTTTATTTTTTGGGTGGTCTTATCATTCTGTTTATCGTGTCCCTACAATGGAGGGCTCTTAACAGAATTATAATGTTCTGTTTGTCTTCGCTTGTTATTCCTGTGAATATGAGTTTACTTTTGTTATCATTACTCACTCCGTATTGTTATGTCAATTCTCCGAAGTTGTGAGGAGTCATTTAGTTTATTCTTTGGGAAGCCACTAGTTGCCATGTCTTTATTTAGTTTTGTGCTTTATGAATTACATTCACTTTGGGAAAGATGCCTATGTTTTGTTCTCTTTAATGTATTTTCTTTTTGTTTGCAGGAACAACTGGTATTGTGGACTACACCAACTATGATGATATGAAGCATGCAGTAAGTCATCCTCCTGTAATTATGGAGTAATCAGCAGTGACATCTATTCATGTTTTCTGATGATTGCCTGTGTATACTTTGTGTTTTAACTGCAGATCAAAAAACTTGATGACTCTGAGTTTAGGAATGCATTTTCTCGGGCCTATGTTCGGGTGAGTCCCTCACTGAATATTTGAATTAATGTACTTTGGTGATGCATTATGCTTACTAAGTTATGGGCAATTAGGTGAAGGAGTATGATCATAGACGTGATGGATCCCGAAGTCCTAGTCGTGGCCGATCTTATTCAAAAGGCAGGAGTGAGAGCCGGAGCCGCAGTCGTAGTCGTGGCCGAAGTTACAGTCGGAGTCGTAGTCAGAGGTAAGTCCATGTTAATCATTTAGAATATTTAATTAGTATGTGCATTGCTGTTGTTTGTTTTTGTGGTGGACATATTGCAGCAAGTGAAAATTGTGTTGTTCAGTTGAAGAATATGAGCCCTGTTTATGAACTTTTTTAACACAATGCAGCAAGTCTCCAAAAGCCAAATCTTCACGCCATTCTCCCAATAGATCCAGATCAAGGTCTGCTTCTCGCTCACGCTCTGGATCAAAGCCTCGCTCTTTGTCAAGGTGTGCGTTGTTATTGTCCTTTATTATGCATGTTAGCTTTATACGTGAAACTTAATACTTATGGTAATCTTGATTTGACAGATAGAAGCTTTACTTTAAGATTGCTTTAAGTTCTGCATAGTTTATTTCATTTGATTTGAAATTATGGGTTCTTCTCAAAGCTACTTAAGTATTTTTAACATACCTTCACCTTTGAAACATGTAATGCTCATGTAAAGGGAAACATGTGCATGGAAACATTGGTTGGAGTAATTCTATCAAATCAATTTACCTTGGGGTAAATTATATCAGATCTGATCCGGGTTGATTTGGAAGGATTGTGGAAGACATTCTTGCGCACTTGCAATTTTCTGTGACATTTTCCTGAGACATTAAGAGTAAATAATTTCCAAGTGTGTGTAGAATTTTTAATTTTGACTTCTATGCCTTATTCCCATGGGATGGGTTACTGAAAGAAATCCTGGTGTCAAAACTGTCTTCATTTTCTCTTTACTGTATGAACATTGCCTTTTTGTGTTTTTAGATAATGGATATGTGCTGCAAACTGGGAATTGGATATTAGGATCTTGATGGGATATTGTTCAATTGCTTGCAACTCTTATGGGTGTAGAGGTATGCTCTTTCCAGATGGGCAACTTTGGAAACCTTCATGGTATCTCTGTTCTAATGCATTTAGCATCACCAATGTCCATGGTGCTAGATTTGAACAAAGGAGACAATGGATTGCAATAATAAAGCTGGATTTCAGTGAATTAAGTGCCATTTGGATCTGGAAGTCTCTATCAATGAGCGGTTGAAACAATTTCTTTGCCATTTTCTGCTTCAACAATTGCCAAGCTATTAGGACGTGTCATCTGGATTCTCTTGGATATTTGGTGGTACAGTAGGGAAGCATGGTTCTTTCATGTCCACTGGTGTCTTAAAAATGCAGTATTCTTTGATAAGGTTTATTTTTCCGAAGTTAGGTATTATCTTTGGATGGAAATTTATGAATTAACCCTGATATTTTGTTTTGTGCTGAGCTGCTAAATTTTTTTCCCCCCTTCTCTTTATTCCCTTTTAAATATGGTAAAATCTTGACGTGGAAGAGGCACAAAGCTCTTGGATGAAAGTTCTTAAAAGGAACGAGTGGATTTTAAATTTGGGTTGTTTGTGGAACTTTTGCAGATCACGATCAAGATCCAGATCTCCGTTGCCTCCTGTAAGTGATTTCTGATATTATTCAAGTTTCTTCAGTTATATTATTGGATCCTGGCCAAACTGATATGGCCTCTCATCCAGCAGGTTTTAGATATAAAATAATAATCCTTCACCAAACATCCAGCAACCCTAACAAGAAAAAAGGATATAAAATAATGACTGTAGAATGTAAGAAAGTTATAAGTCTAAATAATGAACTGGAGAGTGTAAAAAAAAGGTTATAAACCTTATTTCATTTGGTAATTAACATGTTTACGAAGTTTCGCTGATATGCTTTGTGAATAAGTATCAATGCTGTTAATAGTTTTATTTGTCGAATCTTTTATGCTTTTTGGGGGGGGGGGGGGGGGGCTAGGGGATTTGGAGGCTTAGAATTTGCTTTGCCCATAATTGACTCGTATCCTTTATTGGTCATTGGCTGCCTTACAAAAACTATGATTGACTGCACAGAAACGAATGAGTAAAAGCCCCAAAAAGCGAAGTGTTAGCAGGAGCCCGAGTGGGAGCAGGAGCAGGAGCAGGAGCTTATCCAGGTCTCATTCTTCTCCACTATGTTTTCCCTTCATTATTTGTTTACAAAGTTTGAGGCTTTGATTATGTACTTTTTTTCTTTACCCCCTATTGGTTTGTGTTTGGCACAAGTTATGATTTGATTCCTGATTGTAAATTGTCTGGACAGGTGAGGTTTTGCTGTTTCTTTGGATGCCCCGGATGATGGCGAAATTCCATGTTGCCTTATCTATTGTATGCTTTGCAAATTTGGAATTCTTGAGAGATGAGGATTTATGGTATTAGGTGGTTGATGGAATTGAACAGTTTGTGTTTCTTTTATTTGAATTGGATCAAGACAATTACTTGGCTGGATTGAGATAACTACTTAACTACTAGACCCGGTTCCACATGATGTTTGGTCCAAATAAGTTAGTATCCGGAGGCATTATTGTTGGTCAATCCTGTAACTGGAAATTTCTATATTTATGTGGCTTTCCACTGTCTAGTTTCAGATGCGCGTTAGATGAGGACAGGTGAAATGGTTCAGTTGGCGTTGTTCCGCTAATAATTTGAATGTTCTCGGGAAATAATGCCCTTATCGTATCTTTTCGTGGGACAAGTTGGGCACATGAGATGCCACCCACTGGAAAGGGGACGCCTTGAGACGAAATTCATAATGGTCCCAACTCTGGCGTATGGCGCTCGATGCGTTCATTGTTGACCCAATAGAAATTCCCACCATCGTCCGTAAATAGAAAAGACTGATTCGATAGTTTTTGACGGAGCTGCCTGCGTTACAAGTCTGTACCTTACAGACCGGAGAGCCATTTGAGTGCTGTGTTTCCACATGCAAGGACACGTGGTGTGCATGGAGTAGGGGATGTATGTTACAGAATCTGTAACATAGCCATGTCCTTTTTTAAATCCTACGTCTCTATGATCGGTTGGTGCCGTCAAATCAAGAGATAAGAGCTGAAGACGAACTTGCCTGTGCTGCTTTCTAAACCGAACAGGTGGAGGGTTCGAATTTTTTCAGTTAATTTATACCGTTTGTTGATAGTTATCTCGGCAAAACCATTTACTTGCAGCAGTGAATATCTACTCGGCTGGAACATACGAAGTGCAGTGCATCTCGACAGAAAAATTACGCAACTTAGCGGAAGTGCAAATTAAGAAGATAAGTGGTTAGGTAAAGTTAATAAAGTTAATTATAAGGGTGTTGAAACAATTTTAAAATAAAACATTCTTTCCTAATTACGCTATTTAAATCATAATAAATTATTTATTATTTATTATTTTGTTAACTGTGAGATTCATATTGTACCGTAAATCAGTTTCAATGTAGTCCCGCGTTATCCTAATCAGCCAAAGCATAAGTTTGACCGGAGTGTCAGACCCTAGCCGCCCTCTGATTCAAAACTAAAACGATTGGCAGCCAAGCAATTTCAATGTTTCTGTCTCTCTGTCTCTCTGTCTCTCTCTTCTCTAAGAATCAAGACCACCATAAAAAAAAAAAGGACCGGAGAGAACAAACGATTCTGTCGCAAATTCACATGGTTTGATTCTTTTTTAGAATGACAGAAACCGTATTCTCAAGGCTCTCTGACGACGTCGTGCTGAACATCTTCTTCAAACTGGAAGATGATCCCAGAGACTGGGCCCGTTTAGCTTGCGTCTGCGTCAAATTCTCTTCTCTCGTTCGCAACATCTGCTGGAAGACCAAGTGTTCCAAGTCCATCCCGGCCGTTGTCGCTGATCTCATCTCCCCGCATTCTGGCGTTCCGCCCGGTGGCTGGTCGTCACTCCACAAGCTCTCTGTCTGCTGCCCCGGCCTCCTTCACGCCGGCGTTCTCTTGGAGAATTCGGATTTCGGCCTCGAGCGCGAGCTGGGCCCCGACTCTGATTATCAAAGCTGCAGCACGAGCGCCATTCAACCGACGTCGACGACGACAACGACCGAGGCTTGCTCCAGCAATCTAAATTCTGTTACTGATTGTTCTTGGTCACTTTTCGATGATCTTTATTACGATACTGTTTACAATAAATCCGAGTCGCATGATGATGGCAGCTTAGTTGTTGAGGATGTCAACAAGTGTGAGGTTAAAGTAGGTCGCGAATCGGCAACTTGTAAGAAGAGGAAGACATGTAGATCATTTAGGTCTCATTTGGCATCTGGGGTTTGGAATTTGTGTCGTGAGCAGGGGAATAAATTGCTTGCGAGTAGATTCAGAGGGGATTGTTTATACATTTGTGATTGGCCTGGGTGTGTTCACATTGAAGAGAAGCGAGAGTACATGCTTTTTAGAGGTATTTTTAAGAACTTTAAGCGATCTCGTGTTTGGAGAACCATTAATGATGGGAACCGGAGTAAGATTGACATCAATTGTGCATTTTGTAACTGTAAAGAGACTTGGGACTTACATTCTGCTTTTTGTTTGAGAAGGGTTTTTGGGTACCATGATGATGGCGAGCCCGTTGTCAGAGCTTATGTGTGTGAAAATGGACATGTTTCTGGAGCCTGGACTGATTTACCATTATACACTTGATGGTATTTTTGGATTGACTGGCATTGTAATAGTTTCCAACTTCTTTTGTTGTTGAATATTTCTATTTCTTTGCTTGCCTGCTTTTCTTATTATCTCTTTTAATTTTGTAATTTTCATGATCAATCAGTTATATTATTTTGAGTTTTATTAAATAAAAGTGAGGTTTGTGTTTTAATAGTGTTTTGAAGGTTTCTATCAGTTATTTCTTTCCCCTGCTAAAATGTTGTTGCCGGAAAATAATAGTTTTGAGTGTGACAATCGATATTTTAATCTGTTAACTAGTTTTCTCTATGTGTATATAATACTCAATACTGGTATTGGATTTTTAGATTAGCTGGTGAGCTTCCATTGAGGGGGTGCAGACATTTTTGAAAGAGATGATTTTTTGCACGTGAATGCTCTGAAGTTCAGTTGCCACAAGTTATAGCTGAACAAATGAAGGTTGGAAAGCTGAATCAAGCAGATTGTAAAATGGCGCACACAGCTCTTGATGCATTGAATTAGACAAATGTCATAGGCAGGTGGTTTTGAATAGGAAACACAATATCTTATGCAGTATTGTGGCTTTATTTCTTTAGTTCTTCTTTCCTTTCTTGTTTTAATTGGATATTTGGTTATGCATGGTAGAAAATGTTGTCAACATGGTAAATCAGATGGGGATTTGATATGAGGTTCCCAGAGATTATAATTTATACGTCTCTTTCCCTCAAGTCAGACTAGCAAATTTCGTTTTAGTTTTGAACTTTTCTCCTTGTTTCCTTCTTTTGATAGTAATAGTATATGATTGTTAGGACTTGTGTTTTCTGGTTGTTGAATGTAAAATGAATCATAGTTCCAGTAGACGGTGGGGAGGGAAGATGATTCGTGGAATATGTATGACTGAATTGAGTAGATATCTATTAGAAACTGAAAAAGGTCTGGACTTGATACCAGTGGCGTAGGTATAGACTTGTAGTGTACAATATTAGATCTCCAAGTTTATAGAATCTCATGAATATTGGGAATTTATCTGCTGTTGTGTGATCAAGCACGAGTTATTTTGATGACCTTGATTTCTGATTACTAGGCTTTTACCAACAACCAAGTAAACAGAGCCATTTATACGATAGGTTATCATGTCATTATCAATTTTCTTGCCTTGTGTTATTGATCAGGATCCGACTAATTAGTGTACTTAATTTGAGTTTGGACCAAGCACTTCATATATTGTGAGTATGCCCATATCACCAAGTAAATAGAGTCATTTCTACTAATAGGTTATCATGTTATTATCAATTTTCTTGCCTTGTGTTATTGATCAGGATCCGACTAATTAGTGTACTTAATTGGAGTTTGGACCAAGCACTTCAATTTTCTTAACTGTCACTTTTGTTTGGTTTCTTCTGAGAAGTGGGAAAATGTCCTAGGCTCTTCTTGTTGAATTTGGACCTTTTGTAATGCTCACAGAGAACTGGTAAATTTGACCAGCCAGTGCGAATCCTAGTGGAAGTATCTTCCTGGAAGTACATTAAAGGAAAAATGAATATGCTTGTGCCTGTTATAGTCCCTTTCTTTTGAATCCAAAGCAAAACTGGCAAGAAATGCTTTCTCATCTGTAATTGTAGCCGTGAACCAACTTTGCAAGTATACATACATACATACATACATACATGTGTGTGTGTCTTGAAGCGATGGCAGAATTTAGAACTGTGGGAGCTTGTGCAAACATATTTAGACCAAGTTTTTAACCATAATTTTAGATACAAATTTTAAGCTCTTGAGTCTTGGACTAAAACAATTTTTGGCCATGGTCCAGATGGTAGTGTAAGCAACCTACTTGGCCGCTGAATAGTATTTCACGGTCATCTAGCATGTACAGGCCAAAAGAATCAAATGGTTGTTGAACGATCAAAAAGTTGTCGAACCATCAAAATCACTTTTCTTATACGTTAAAAAAAAGTAAAATTAGGTAAAACAAAAGCTTGATGCGATAGGAATATTTAGAACATTGGCCGATTCAGCCCTATTAATAAAATCATAGTACGCAAAGTCTGGGATATTACTTTTCATTCACGAAGATAATCATTGAAAATAAAATTTGATAGTTGTTAATTAGACTGAAAAAGTAGAAATTATTGGCTTCTTCCTTGCTAGAAATAAAAGACCTGGTTTAAACCTTAGATTTTTTCGGAAAATCTAACAACATATAATTAACATCGGCACTTATATTTGAGTGCAAATACTTTTTTGGAGAGAGAGATGAGAGATAAAATATTAACTTAAAAAATATTAAGTTATGTCACCAAATTTTGGCCCTTTATTAGTTTTTATTCCAAGAGCTTAGCATTTGTTCAATAATTATGTCGCTTGAAACTACATGTTTATGGGATGATTCAATAATGTTGAAATGCCGGGGTAGAAAATGAAAAAATCAATAATCATCCATACGTAAGATGAGAAATCAATCCTGCAGTACTTGGACAATCATGTCAACACATAAATTACAAAATACGGAAAAGAGAACTCAAGGCAAGTGCCATTTGGGAAAAGCCGCAACCACGCTCCCTCAGCCATAATGAGTTGCGGCTTGCCTGGGTATCTCTGTACTTGAGGAATCTACACTGCAGCTAAACCGTAGTAAATAAACCCATATTTTTGCTTGGTAAAGCCGGTGTAAGCATGCTGGGACAAAGGGCCCTGGACACAGAGGCATTCACTACAGACAAACTTGTGGGTACTCAAAATGAAACAACGCATTTTGAAATTAAAAAAAAAAGGAGGACAAAAACGAAAGCTAAAAAATGGATAACAGCAAATAATGAGGGGAGTCTGCAGCCTGTTTTTGCACTAGAAACAAGAAGAAGTGATAAAATCCCATTATTAAAGACCGCGGTTTGGAGCCCACAGAATTTATCCATTATCGAGCAGGTGGGCATTCTCCATAATCAAATGCAACGCGTCAGGATTCTTAACTACAGGTGGACGACAGACGAGGGGCCTCGATCGATCTGTTGGTCCCAGTACCTTTTCAAAAGTAAAAGAGAAGGACAGGTTCAGTTGGGTGATAGGTCAGATGCATGTTTGTCGTTGTGGATATAATTTTCATCAGGAGCCGCTTCCATTTCTGGCTCCCGGGAATCATAAAGGAGAGCAGAACCGCGTACTCCGTTGGCAAGATGTTAAGACTCGTTTTCCAGGTTATGAATCTGCTTAATTTGGCAGCATCAGGTCTAGCACTAGCGGCTGATGAATACAGCAAACATGACTTCCCACCTGGCTTCATTTTTGGTTCTGGCACCTCAGCCTACCAGGTACACCAATTCTACTTCTTTTACTTAGCTATCTGATGTATCTCGAGTTTACACGTGTGGCATGTTAAACTGAAATTGCGTCTTGTATCTATTATAATAATATTATTTATCAAATGAAGAGAGAGATAAGATTCTCATGACAACAGGTGGAGGGAGCGGCAAATGAAGATGGAAGAACTCCTAGCATTTGGGATACGTTTACACACGCCGGTCAGTTTTCTTCACTTTCACGTTACGTATTCGGTGTGTGGTGTTTACGATCTTGTTAAACCCATTAGTTTGAGTTGTTGCTATATGGAGGGTGTTTCCATTCATGCATCTGCTCTTGAATTTGTTGTTTCTTTTTCACCTTTACCCGTTAAGGTTGTCATTGAAATTATAGAGAACAGGTGAGAAGAAGCCTGTCTTTGTCTGACAAATAACTCCTTATAATTTTGTCATTATTTTTTTTAATTTTTATCTATATCTATGGAATGTATATCCTAACAGTTGAGTTTTCCTCTCAATTTTCAGGGAATGTACATGACACTGGAGACATAGCAAGCGATGGGTATCATAAGTACAAGGTGGACATCATGTTCTTAATCATGCTGACTCTTCACATACAACTTTTAAATCAATCACAGTTCATTCTCATTTTTGTCTACTGATACTAATTGAAATGACTAGACAACTGTAACCAACCAACTGTTGGTTTATTTCCCTTTATTTGCAACACATTGCATCTTGTAGTTTGATGATTCCTTTGTAACGAAGTTATTGTGCTTTTGTGCAGGAAGATGTGAAACTCATGGCAGACACAGGGTTAGACGCCTATAGATTTTCTATCTCATGGTCAAGACTAATTCCAAGTATGATAAAAAAAAATATACAGTTTCTGACCCTTTTCTCACAGAATATCCTGATGGATTAGTTATCACTCTTCCCCCACACCCCCCTCCTTCTTCTCTTTCTAATCAGATGGAAGAGGACCTGTCAATCCAAAGGGTTTACAATATTACAACAACCTCATAAATGAGCTAATCAGCCATGGTTAGGGCCACTTTTTCTTCACTAATGTTAGACATACAATTTGGATCATATGGTTCGCATATATTTTTCTTAAAAAAATGTTAAGAACTTACACTTTCCCTCTTCTCCAATTTATCACTTCGTTTTGATCAAGCAGGAATTCAACCGCATGTTACATTACACCATTATGATCTTCCTCAGGCACTGGAAGATGAGTATGGAGGATGGATCAATCGAACGATTGTGTATATGTTTAACTCTTTTGGTTTTAGTTCCCTTTTTATGCTTGGTTAAATAACCAAGTCGAAAGAGATTCAATGATAACTCTTTCCATGCAGGCAAGACTTCACAGCTTATGCAGATGTATGCTTTAGAGAGTTTGGACATAGGGTTTCATATTGGACTACTGTGAATGAGGCAAATGCATTTGCATTGTTAGGTTATGACATAGGAAATGCACCACCTAAACGATGTTCTCCTCCATTCAAAAACTGCTGTAAGGGCAACTCATCTACTGAGCCATACATCACAGTTCATCATGTTTTGTTAGCACATGCATCAGTTGCAAGATTGTATAAAAAGAATTATCAGGTAATAGGCAAAGTTCTCTCCCTCATGTGCTTTAATATTCCATGTAGAGATAATGACTTAGTCAATCATTTCTTCTTTTAGTTATCTATATTGAGTTCAAAAAGAAGTATTTGGCTCCAGCATCAAACATTTGTAACAGTTGTTTTTGTTATGAAATTTCAAATTTGTGGCTACGCATTACTTCTTAGGTGTCAATTTCTGCCTAGTCTGAGAAAAAAAAAATATTAACAGCAATGCCTGATGATGCAGGACAAGCAGCATGGCTATATAGGAATAAATATCTTTACATATGCGCTTCTCCCTCTAACAAACTCAACAGAGGATGCAATTGCAACTCAAAGATATAATGATTTCCTAGTTGGGTGGTATGATAATAATAGAATATAACATTTGTCTCTATCAAGTATTTCATTGTGGTAATCATATGCCTTGAGTTCTAGATCCTCTTTTTTTTTTTTTTTTTTAAGTTGTGGGGGCTTTTTTTTTTTTTTTTTTTTTTTTTTTTGGGGGGGGTTCTATTCAGTGCATGTGAATGCCACTGGTATAAAGCTAATCAGCTTTTCTCAATTTTTATGGATTTTTTTTCCTTCTCCATTCCTAAACAGTACCTAAGATCTCCCTGTCGGTGTTCTCATAGTCTCCTGCATTTCTTTTCTGCCTCCAATTTTTTATACCTTAATTAATTGTTTTCTTGATATTTACGGGGAGGAATTTGTTGTGTGTTAAACATCTCTACTCAATTTCCACTAAATTGACAATATATTTCACTAGTGATCAGTATTTGAGTCTACTGAATTTCAGGATTGTAAATCCATTAATGCATGGAGACTATCCCAACATAATGAAGAAAAATGTGGGCTCGAGACTTCCGCTCTTCACCTACCTTGAATCCAAACAGGTTAAAGGTTCAGCTGACTTTCTGGGAGTTAACAACTACAACTCTGGTTTCATCAAGGAGAATCCTATCAGTCTGAAGCAGGAACTGAGAGATTGGAATGCAGACACAGCAGCAGAGATTGTCTGTATGTTCTCTACATAAGATTAATCTTTGCTTTGCTAAGCAGTGGCTGAATTTATCTAAAGTGATTACTCGTTGACAAGATTTAGGCTCTGTCTGATATTGTGGTACTTTGCCTTACCACTGTAGCTTTGAAATGGAAGCTCTCACAAAAGTAGATGGTGTTTGGTAAATATGACTCCTAAATAACAATTTTGACAAAAATAGTAAAAATAAAATAATTTTTTCATCAAATAGCATTGGGGAAAATCGCCTCAACTTCCAAGCTATATCGTAAGTGGTTACCGAACATTTCAAAGCTGTTAGAAAGCAATACCTAACCCAGCTTCAGTTTTCTGATTCACATGCATTCATGGCTTATTTTTATTTTCCACATGTTTCTCTTCATGTATCTACTGTCTTGCTACATATTTTTCATTGTCAGGACTGGACAACTCATTCTTACCAAGTAGGTAAGTCATTTTTTATTCCTCTGTTTGGCTTAATTGAGAGACTGAAACTTTGACTGATTGTGGCAGTAAATGTGGATACTGCTTCAGCAAATGAGGTGGGATTGAAACAAATAATTAATTTATTTAACTTGAGTTAGTTCACTATATTCCTAATTGGCTTTGTTTGACTTAGTTTCCTATAGAACCCTGGGGTCTGCAACAAGTGCTCGAGTATTTTAAGCAAGTTTACGGCAATCCTCCTATTTACGTTCATGAAAATGGTGTGTGTGTGTGTGTGTCTCTCTCTTTCTGTGATCTATCTGTTATTTAAAAGATGACGGAAGAAATCGCATATGAGCCTGCTGGAACTAGCTTTTGCTATTAAGAATGGAAGTAAAAAACCATTAACAAAATGGTCCTAAATTATCATTGTAAAATAAAATAATGACTCCAAATGGTGACAAGCTCAGTTTTTGCTGTAGTTATTGATGCATTTACACGTAACACTTAACCAGCAAAGCTGAAATCACTAAACACCATATTTGTTGATCATTAATTGCGCTAGTGAGCATCTTTCATACAAGGATGCAACAGGATGTTGTAGTGTCTAATTTTACATACAAATGTGCATTTGAACCGCATGGGGGTGGCCTAAGAAACAGTAAAAAATCGAACTAATAACCGTCCAACAGACACTATTCTCGTGAACCATTTGTAGTTTTTGGCCCAATAAGATTTGTGTAATGAATGCAGCATTAATATCATATGGTCAAATGTTTGTTTAATTCAATTTTTGTTTCCTTTCTCCTTTCTAACTCATTTTGTTTGATCATCGAATGATTTTTACCAGGTCAGGTTACCCCAAGCAGTTCATCATTGGAAGATGTAGCCAGGGTCAAATATTTGCAAGCATACATTGGAAGTATGCTTGATGCTGTGAGGTAAGCCTACTATGTGCCAATGTAGAGATTTGAATGTCATTGTAGTAGATGTTTGAGAGGGCATAAAGGAGCTTACATGCATTTGACTCAAAATATTTTAACAGAAGAGTAGTGAATTATGACTGTTGGTGTTTTGTTACTATATTGTTGAGCTTTTGCAAAGTACAAAATTTTTGCCTGTTTACATTTTTCCTTGAATTATCTAACTACTTGCTTTTTGTTTTTCATTGAAATGAGCGAAGAAATGAATCAAATACAAGAGGATACTTTGCATGGTCCTTCTTGGACGTGTTGGAGTTGTTTGGTGGCTATGACTGGAGCTACGGCCTATACTATGTGGATCGGGGTGACCCGGATTTGAAGAGATATCCTAAGCTCTCTGCGCATTGGTATTCGCGGTACTTGAAGGGAAGTAGTGTGCGATCAGTGGATGAAGCTTTCAAACTTGAGAAAAATTTATCAAGTCTTCCTTATGGTCAATCCTTTCAGAAGGCTGACAAAAGATGAATGTAAATTACTAAAGGATTGCACTGCTCTTATTATTTTCTTTCACTTCAGTTCTGGGAGGAGTAACCTTATCTCCTTAAACGAATCAAACTGAATGATAACTACAGTATCATGATCCGTAGAAGTTAGTAATGATTATTCAATGGTTGCTGATGGTTTCTTCTGTGACAATATGTTACAAACTTTCTGCTGAAAAGAATTGGTAATGTCTCTGGTCTGAGTCTGTAGGAATGACACTACTGAGCATGCTCAGCACAGTAGCAAGTCTGGCAAGAAACATATTCTGATTGGTCAGCAAGACGGCTGACGGCAACCTCAGCTGTGGAATAAATGTTGTAAATGTCTAATACCGGTTGTTACGGTTACGTTCGGTACAAGCCTTTAGAAAACAGAGTCTGCAATTGCAGTCTGCTGTTAAGAAGACCAAGTTAGGATTGTTTTCTTCAGACAGGTCCAAAATGAAACAGCCAGGAAGAAAAAACACTAATTTGACTAAAAATTCTGAGTTTTATTAATGATTTTCCTTGCTTGCTTACAGCAACCAGAATGCTCTTTTAAAAGCAAAAGTCAAGAGCCCGACACTAACTAAACCACAGTTGACGACGGGCAGGCTATTCGACAAATCGAACGCATTACTCCAAGGGATGCAAGTCGCAGTCACAAATCAAAAGACGTATTAAAATCCAATCCCACGGTAAAAGTGAAACATCTTTCAGGCCCGCTGAATTATTCAATGCCTGACAAACAAAACGCCTGACGTCAAAATAAGATCACGCATTTAATATGGATGATTGGTCGTACACGGCTTTGGGACTGTGACAGGTTTAGAGGTTAGTCGGGTGGAGTTTTCTCTATAAGGCATGCCACTAAACCTCAAAAGACATTTCCTACCTCCCCGGTCTCGTAGATAAACAACATCAACAATAACTCGCTTACTTCAGTCTGTTCAAAACTTCACATGATGTTGAGGCTTTCTTTCTTGCTAATGTATCTGCTTAATTTGGCAACATCAGTACTTACTTCTGTTGAATATAGCAAAAATGACTTCCCACCTGGCTTCATTTTTGGTTCTGCCACTTCAGCTTATCAGGTCAACGACTAATTCTACCACTACTTAGCTATCTGATCTATTTTGATTTTACACTTTAGTTTGTCATGATTTATTTACTTATCTGTTTTTCTGTTAAAAAAAAAAAAAGCCTTGGTAAATAATCATGTATCTATTATCATCAAGTCATCAATAAAAGAAAAAAAAAAGACGCATCATATTTCTCCTGATATGTAACATGTAATAGGTAGAGGGGGCAGCAAATGAAGATGGAAGGACTCCCAGCATTTGGGATACGTTTGCGCATGCCGGTCAGTTTTTTTTCTTTCAGATTAAACATGGGGTGTGCTTACGTTTCTGCCAAGTACCTTAGTTTGCCACTTACAGTTTTGACTTTTGAGCAAAAAATTTTTTCTTTTATTTTTATTTTTTTGTTTTTATCCTTTTATGCAAGAACTCTGAATCATCAATCCTTGTTATGTTCATGATAATATATGCTGAGCGCAAATACCCAGAAGTTGGCATTGAAATTAAAGAGAGTTCACAGAAGAGATGCTTGTTTATGAGATATTGAATATCGGAGCTTCATCCCCAATAATTTTTCATTGATTTAATACATCAGCATCTTCTAACAGCTTACAGCTGTGTTGGGTTTTTCTCTTCAAAATTTCAGGGAAGGTACCTGGCACTGGAGACATAGCATGCGATGGGTATCATAAATACAAGGTGGATTCATCGTGCCTTAATCCTGATGATTCTTAACATATGACTTAACTTAAATTCTAATTGAAACGGTTATAGAACAATAAACAACCGACTGTCGGTTGATTTTTCTGTACATGCGAAACATAGCATCTTGTAGCTCGATGACACCCGTGCGGTCCCATGTACTTTTTTTGTAGGAAGATGTGAAGCTCATGGCGGACACAGGGCTAGATGCCTATAGATTTTCCATCTCATGGTCAAGACTAATTCCAAGTATGATAAGATACTGGCACTTTTATTTTTATGAACCTTATGAAAATTATGCAATTTCTGACTCTTTCTCACAGAGTGTCCTCCTTTTCTTTCATCTTCTCTGTTCAGATGGAAGAGGACCTATCAATCCAAAGGGTTTACAGTACTACAACAACCTCATAAATGAGTTAATCAACTATGGTCAGTTCCAGTTTTTCATCACTACTGACAGTAATTCAATTTGGCTGCGTATATTTACGGAAAGTACTTCCACTTTCCCTCTTTTCACCCTTATACCACTTTTGTTCTCATCAAGCAGGAATCCAACCGCACGTTACATTACACCATTTTGATCTTCCTCAGGCACTGGAAGATGAGTATGGCGGATGGATCAATAGAACCATTGTGTATATTCTCAACTCTCTGTGGTTTTAGCTTACCCCCGTGCTTTGATTAAAAAACCCAAGTCTATAAAACCAACTTATCGACTAAGGACGTTATTAAATAAATTGTAATTCCAATTGAAACGACAAAAAAGGATATATGCGTTAGTATTTCTCCAAAGCTGAAAGATCATACGATGCCGCTAATCGGACTCGAACCGAGATGCTTTAGCACTGCTTTCGAAATGCAGCATGTCTACGGATTTCACCATAGCAGCATAATAAACTATTATTAGTCGATTGTCGAGATTGAAAACGTCAATTTTAATGAATTTTTATTCATCAATTTTATCTATATTTGAATGCAGACAAGACTTCAGAGCTTATGCAGATGTATGCTTCAGACAGTTCGGCGATAGGGTTTCATATTGGACCACTGTGAATGAGCCAAATGCATTTGCAAATTTGGGTTATGACTATGGATTTGCACCACCTCAACGATGTTCTTCTTCTTCAATTAACAACTGCTCTCGAGGCAACTCATCCACTGAGCCATACTTAGCAGTTCATCATATCTTGTTAGCACATGCATCGGTTGCCAGACTGTATAAAAAGAAGTACCAGGTAATATCTACAAAAATTTTCAATCATATGTCTCAGTATTCCATCTGAAGTATGATTCAGTCAATCACTTGTTCTTTCAGTTATTTACATTGAGTTCAACAAGAAGTATTTGGAATTTGAAACTGTCACTACACATTAATTTCTTAGGAGACAATTTCTGTCATTTTAGTTTCCCAAATTTACTATTAATGTTTTTAAGGAGTCGTCCACATTTTAATTAATAAGATGTGTTTTTTAAGGTGTGTATGCTCACCATAAGAACAAATCCTTGAGGACTCAGCTCAAAGCGGATAATATTTTATCAAATTTATACAAGTTCATGTCTAAGAAAAATGAAATAATCACAGCACATGGTGTGATGCAGGACAAGCAACATGGCTATGTGGGCATAAACATCTTTGCCTTTGGGCTTCTCCCTCTAACAAACTCAACAGAGGATGCAATTGCAACTCAAAGATTTTATGATTTCTTAGTTGGCTGGTATGATAAGAATCTATATATCTTGGGTTCTCTGTTCAGCTTTTTTGTCCCATATATTGTCATTTTTTTTCCTTAATTATATATATATATATATATATCACAAAATTCGAAATATTTTTTTACCACCTTGATTTCTAAACTTATATAAGTCAATCATTTTAATATTAAAAATAATTATTTTATCTCTAAATGAATTAAGAGACTATTTTATTTTATAAAATTTTGAAAAATAAAAAATTATAATTACAATAATACCCCTAATTCAATAAGACAAACAAATCTCAAAATCTAAGATTATAATTTTAAAATGAAATTATAATCATAAAAAAATTAACATTTTTAACTATAGTTTTTTGTAACAATAATCGCATTCAATTTTTTGTTATTAAATTAAGTATATGGCAGTTTACGAAAGTTAACATGAAGGGAAAAGTTTTTAATATTTATTGTAAACTTACAGTAAAAGACTTCCTAATAAAAATTAAATGAAATTATAATTATAAAAACTTAATATCATAATTTCTAAATAAAAGTATAATTAAAAATTTTAATATGATAATTTTTAAATGAAATTATAGCTATAATAAATTAACATATTGAATTTAGATTTATTTATTTTATTAAATTTATAGATATTCTTGTAATTATAATTTTTTATTTTAAAAAAATTTTGTAGAATAAAATATTTTTTAATTTATTTAGAAATAAAATGAGTTAAAATGACTTATTGATACAAATTTAAAATAAAGAAAATAAAAAGAACATGTTAAAAATTTGAAGTGGTCAGTATATATATATATATAGGATAAGTTGCCTATTTTAAATTTCAACTGTAAATAATATTTGTATACATACTGAATTGCAGGATTGCAAATCCGTTAGTGTATGGAGACTATCCCAAAATAATGAAACAAAATGCGGGCTCAAGACTTCCAGCCTTTACTGATAGTGAATCCAAACAGATTAAAGGTTCAGCTGACTTCCTTGGTCTGATACACTACTACATAGCTTACGTCCAGGACAATCCCGGCAGTCTGAATCAGAAACTCAGAGACTGGAATGCAGACTCAGCAACAAAGATCTTTCGTATGTTCACTACATAACATTAGTCTTGCTTTGCTGATAATTGGCTGAATTTTACTTGATTACACCTCTTTGACTCGATCAAATTAACTTAATCAAACACACTGTGGCTTAGTTTCAATCTTGAATTTCCAGATGGTGCTCATTATATTCTTACTGCCTCGTTATGTAGTCACTGAGTCGGGATTTGGTAAAGTCATTTTACCAAATTGGCAAGTCGTTTTGTTTAGGTCATTTTCTGCCTAATTAAGAAACTAAAACAATTGACTGATTGTGGCAGTTAAACTGGATACTGCACCATCAAATGAGGTGGGACTTCAAGTACGTAATCAAAGAATTTATTTAATTTACTTGATTTAGTTCACTGCATTCCTACTTTTCTTTATTTGACTCAGTTTCCAATACAGTTTCCAATAGAGCCCTTGGGAATGCAAACATTGCTGGAGTATTTTAAGCAAGTCTACGGCAATCCTCCTATGTACATTCATGAAAATGGTTCTCTCTCTCTCTCTCTCTCTCTCTCTCTCTATTTATTGCTGATGATCTTGATGCTAACAAAAATAAGTAAACTCCCTTATGCTGATCTTTTTCCTCGAGTGATAAAATATTTCGGAGGTAACAGATGAAGAATTAAATAGCTGAAATCAATAATCACACTCATTTCTTTCACCATTTCAATAACTTATCTAATTTGAGTATGTGACTGGATGTAGTAGTGGCGAATTGCACATGAAAACAGAGCTTACTATGGTATGCATCCAGGAAGAGTTTTTTTTTTTTTTTTTTTGGGTTGGGTTGGGGGGGGGGGGGGGGACATTGGGGTTTGGGGGAGTGTTTTGAAGAGGGGGAGAAGCCGAGAAGGTGTTGGTGCCAGGGAAATTAAGCAGATGCGACATTAGTATGATGTGGTCAATACTTGTTTCATCCATTTTTTTTATTTTCTAATATATTTTGTTTCACCATCACATGATTTTTAACAGGTCAGAACACCCCACGCCGTTCATCATTGAAAGATATATCCAGGGTTAAATATTTGCATGCATATATTGGAAGCGTGCTTGATGCTGTGAGGTATGCCTATTTTGTGCCAATGTAGATAGCGTAGTGTCTTTGTGGATGTTGCAGAGGGCAAGAAAGAGCTCGTGCACATTTGATTCAAAATATTTTAATAGAAAATTAGTGTGTCATGGATTGATTGTGACTGCTGGCGTTGCATAAATGCTGAACTTTTACAAAGTCCATCATTTCATCTCTTTTTCGTTTTTCTTGAGATGAAGTCATGTAATTTCGTGTGTATGATCTAACTTCTTTAATGTTTGCTTTTTATTCTTGAAAAAATGGAAGAAATGGATCAAATACAAGAGGTTACTTTATGTGGTCCTTCTTGGACTTATTCGAGTTGATCGATGGCTATGAATCAAGCTACGGCCTGTACTATGTTGACCGAGATGATCCAGACTTGAAAAGGTATCCTAAGCTCTCTGCACATTGGTATTCACAGTTCCTGAAGGGAAGAAGCGTAAGTTCAGACGAAGTCTTCACACTGGAGAAAAATTTTTCAGGTCGTTCTCATGGTCATGATTCTCAGTAGGCTAAGATCCATTCACATGAAGGGATATCATTTTTCCTTCTGAATTAGATTCCTCACCTTCTTACGATCTACTCCACAGCGAGAACCAAATTTGACAATTACGGTATCATGATCAATAAAGTTCATAAGCTTTCGTTTTAATATCTATTGATTTCTATAATTTTCTTAAGAA
The DNA here is from genome assembly GCA_030449875.1 of Aegle marmelos. Classification (NCBI taxonomy): domain Eukaryota; kingdom Viridiplantae; phylum Streptophyta; class Magnoliopsida; order Sapindales; family Rutaceae; genus Aegle; species Aegle marmelos. Next base: position 5,223,706 of record JASUUL010000115.1, read on the forward strand.
CAATGCCCCATTGAAAAGAATTTGTAATGTTCGTAGGTTTTTTATAATTTGGACAAATATTTACCGATCACTTAATATTTTGCACTTTATAAAAAAATACACCAAAATGTTTAAGGTATGTTCGGTATTTTATTACAGAACAAAGCCATGATGCTTGATGTGCACCATGTTTTTAGCTGCGTACGGTATAGTCCCTCTTATTTGCTAAAATAAAAAAATTAGAGGCTTTAAAATTTTAAGATATAAATCTTATATGCTTCTATTATCTAGTCTTGGATCCTAGATCATAATTTATTATTATGAAATTTTTGACCTTATTATTTGTTCATATATTAATATTATTGTTAAATTAAAATTTTATTACATTTTTATATTACTAAATAGAAATTATGTTGTTTCCAAACAAAAAAAGAAGAAGGAAATTTGTATTTTAAATTTTGTACAAGTTATTGTCCTTATATTATCATTAATTTTAACAGCCAAATCATGTCAATGGATCAAGTGTAAAAATTTTAAACCATTCAAAATTATGTGTGAAATTTAAGGCTTTTTTACATTTTTATAAGGATCTTCAACTTATTTTATTTTAATTTTCTCTCTTTTTTTTCCATCTTTTTTTGGGATTCATCTAATATTTTTTCTCATCTCTCAATATAAAAAAATACTCTGTTTTGCATGTTTTTTCCCCCTCTAACCCAATATCTATGTTTTGTTTTATCTTTAAAAAAGATTATAAAATCATAGTTTATGTAGATTTGAACTACTTTTTATAAATTTACATAAAGATACCGATTTTTTGTGCTTTTCATTCTCTTGAAATTTCTTCCAAGTGGAAAAATTGAATCTGAATCTCAGGTCCAGCATATTATTTGAATATTTCTATTTTGTTTTCTTTATAGCATGTGGGTGAGTGCCGTGAGGTATTTGTGTTTAGATGTACATATAATATAAGCATATTGTGTTACAGACCAGAGGAATAGAGTATGATTATGTTAAAAAAATGGTGACTTGCAAATATTAATTTAGACAATTACAATTGATTTGAATGAATCTGAAAAAGATTCAATATAGGGCAATTTACTCAAATTACGACATTTTCATTATGCTAACTTATAGAATATATACTATCTATTTTAAAGTGTCATGCTAACTAGTTTATGATAGATATGCTTTTATCTAAAAATTTAAATTTTATTTAAGAAGATTAAACAAATCAATCTTATAGTATTTTTCCTTACATTACCCTTTTAATGACAATTATAACTTGTGTGTTCAGTAAAGAAATGTTTTTGAAAATAAACTTACCGAACAACTACTAACTGTATTTATTAAGTACAAGATACAGAAAATAACCCCAAAGACACAAAAATTAATGCAAGACACGTATTGAAATTCAAAGTACAACAACTGCAAAATACCATTTTTATTCTCATTTTTATATTACAAAAATACAAATTGAAAAACAATACCCAGCGAACGCTTATCTTTTACAGTTTTTCACTTGAAGTTTACAAAGTATATTACTAATTTACTTTTCCATTAACAGTGTAACAGGAATTAACAAAATATGATAACATAACTTCCTTGCTCCTCAATGGAAAGAAAGAGTATTTATTAGTTGTTTTTTTGGATACTTTTGGAATGTATCCATAACTGATTTTACTGTTGTTTTATATATATTTTGGGTAAGTTTGACTACTTTTCTTGTGATTTATTATTATTGAAGATTTGTTATTGTTATTGAAGATATGATATTCAGATTGGATTATATGAGTATGGATTCTTGATTTAAATTGTAAATGAGTTACAATTTAGTTGGAGTACTTATTTTGGTGATTTTATATCTTTAAATTAGCAGCTTTGATGATTATGTATAACTAAATTTTATTGCCATTATTAGTTCCAACAACTACGAAATAAAACTTTATATATATATATATATATTTATATTTATATTTATATTTAGCTAGAATTAAATAATCTTTTTGCGTTCAAGGACAAAATAATCATTTTGTCAATATTCTGCAAACTCCTCAAATGGTGTTAACAGAAAAGTGAAAAAAAAAAAATTTATAAATCTTATGCGAACAAGGGCAAGAGGAGAAAAGTTTAATACATTTTTTATGAAGTGTAGAGCATCATGTGATCCGAAAACATTTAGCCTTAAAATTTTTCTTCTCTGGTTTTTGTGCAACAAAACTCCTTGGAACACACTCAATATTCAGCGTTTTACGCCATACTTCAGGCACAAAAGGAAATTTATATGAGCATACAAGTACCATTGCACCATCACATGACTGAAAAAAATTCAGTTCCGGGGCCCACAGGACAGGGCAATTTTCCCAAAATATACAACAATTAACACTAGTTTAGGCCAGTATACCAAAATTTACGAAAATGAGTCTCTAAATTCACAGATGCAACTTCATGCCCCGTCATGAGTTCAGATGCAGTTGGTTAATTTTCTGGCTACCAACTTTCATAGGAATCTCTTAAGATAAGTTCCTATGCCAAAAGCTGCCCATATCAGAGCCGCTAGTAGTTTGATGAAATGATCCCCAATTTGAGTCCCCAGAGACGGATGGTAAAGGGGATGACCGCTCTCTTTCCCATACATGAAAACGATTCGGCAATGGATTCTCTGCTTCGTGTACATTATGGCTAGGTGAACGCGGGAGAAGGATATAGAAGCCACCGTTTTGATCATGTTGCAGGGGTGCTGACACCACTGCTGGCAAGCTTCTTGGACTATCAAATCTCCTTATACCAGGGACTACAGTTGTTGGCAAGCCTGGTGAACTGCCGGATGATTGGCGGTGATGGAAGGCATGGATCCTTTCACGGACCAGAGAACCGCTTCCTGGACGACGAGGAAAAACTGAGGAGACAAATGAGCTACCAGCTCTGGGACCAGACCTACGAAAAATAGGTGGTAAGCCTGATTTAGTATTCTAGTTCAACGAGCATTAATGAACCTGGAGGACGGTTTTCTGTCAAATTATTGTAATTAATGATGCAACTGAAGGGAAAAAAAAATGCACTATGGGCAGCTTAGTAATCCTCTGTGTTTAATAAGTGAAGGATCACATATGATTCTCCCTATTTATAGAAGTGACACTTTCAACACGTCTCTGTAATGAATAATGTGCTCCGATATAAGAAATCAAATAATTTAATCAAATTGGTGACTGGAGGAATAAAATGTGAGCATTAAAAAGGGGAGACAGCTGAGGTAAAATAGTTTTTAAACAAAAAAAGAAAAAAAAAATGGCAGAAGGCATTCAACCTCCTCATAGCTTACAGATTACCCATGATCAAAGACAAGTGGGTGGCGGAAAGATCTTGGAATTGATGCAGCATCAGATTCCCCATGAGAGGATCTCAGTGTTGCATGTGGAATAGAAGTTGGTTCAGCAACATTCATATGGCTACTGGATATGGAGAAACGTGGGGCCTGACGCCCCCAACTGTGATACTGCAGATTAACAGCAGGAAAAGCATGGGGAGTAAAAATCTCATTTTGCCCCGACGGGACATTCCAGTGAGGATTTACATGTGGATCATCAAGATTATTGCTAGATCTCGAGGCGATTAGTGGAGCTGGTCCCACATACGCAACATACGAATGAGCCATAGATGATGAGAGTACAGCATTGTGTCCCCGTAGGTCATGATCTACAAGGATAAGATGTTTCACTCTAGTGTTCCAGAGGGTGGCTCAAACATTCTCATTAAGAAAACAATATAACAAGAGCTGGCTTACATGTGGTTGATAGAGGATCCCCTTCCCTGAAGGAAATAAAGCATCAACGTGTCATAGACGACATCAACTGATGTTGTTAAGAAAAGAAAGACACATGGTTTTGGCAAAATTTTGTATTGGTTTACTGTAGTATTTGGGTAGGCCTCTCTTTGGTTGACTGCTGGTCAATTCAATTTAAAACAAATTTGTTCTGTTTCTTATTCGAAAAAAGTTTTTGGCGACACTAGTTGATGAAGATTCGAGAAACAAGTAAAGGCATCAAGTTTTCTTCTTGAAAACAATCTCAAATAAAAAAAATTAGAAAATCTTATTCTGTAAGAAGCAAGATAAGTTGCTTAATGCAAAAGGAAAAGAGTGATACAAAATAAGATAATAAACTAAATCGATCCCAATTGAGAACCATCCCAAAGACAAGCTGCAATAGTTTTATAAAAACTATTTAATCCACATTCCAAAATTAAAACTGCTTCCATACTGCAGCTCAATTGTTTTGATCGTACTGCTGGATTCATCCAAGTTGATAAATGGTCTTGAAAATAACAAAGTATACAACTCAACAACTGTAGCCATAAAAGATCAGGATATGAAAGAAAAGCCATATGGAGGCCTTGCTTACTCAAATGATGAACCAAGTCGTGCAAATTCACCAAAAGGGCATCATTGAACTCTAAATGGCTGCAAATCAAAATTACAGATTATCTGAAACCTTCAAATATATCATTCTGTTTGTGTTTTCAAAGCCATAATCAGTGTTTGTCACCAAATGAAGTATAGAAATGCATGAACAAAAATAAAGGAAAAATATAAGAGAAAGAGGATAGGAGTCATGACCAATATAGAAAATCTAATGACTTAGATCTGCTGCACATATGTCAGTGAAACGAAACACTTCAGAGTTGAGATCAGCCTGTACTGAATGCAAAAGCAGAATAATTCATGTCTTAAACAAAGAACATAAAACTAGTGGAGACCAACAAAGAATTCTCTGAATTGTGGTTACCATTTCAGAATAACTTAGATCATAGAAATCCTCATTAGGAATCCAGTCCTCCATACTAAGTTCAGGGGGTGAACGCCTAGAACCATTGGCATACAACCATTGACCTTTCTCAATCCTCCGGCAGTTTGGGCATTGCATTGCTCCCTCCGTGTCAAATGCTGAACCAGCACAGTCTGCATAATAGAGGATAGTATACAGCAACAAATGGGCATCACATAAACGAGTCATTTGAGGAAAAACTGTAGCCATAATGGTGCAATCTAAACAATTTAGCACTTTCCTGCGCATTGGTCAGTACATTATATGAAGAAGCAGAAATTGAAAGTTAAATATTTCTTTAAACGAAAGGAAAGCCTGTTTGCAAGCTGCATCAGACTACACCTCCATTCATGCATCTACTCTTGATCTACTGTGAGGTAAGCCTACTATGTGCCAATGTAGAGATTTTAATGTAATGGTAGTAGATGTTTGAGAGGGCATAAAGGAGCTTACATGCATTTGACTCAAAATATTTTAACAGAAGAGTAGTGAATTATGACTGTTGGTGTTCTGTTACTATATGCATTTGCCTGTTTATATTTTTCTTGAATTACCTAACTACTTGCTTTATGTTTTTTGTTGAAATGAGTAAAGAAATGAATCAAATACAAGAGGGTACTTTACATGGTCCTTCTCGGACGTGTTGGAGTTGCTTGGTGGCTATGAGTGGAGCTACGGCCTATACTATGTGGACCGGGATGAACCGGATTTGAAGAGATATCCTAAGCTCTCTGGGGATTGGTATTCACGGTTCTTGAAGGGAAGAATTGCGGGATCAGTGAATGAAGCTTTCAAACTTGAGAAAAATTTATCAAGCCTTCCTTATGGTCAATACTTGCAGTAGGCTGATAATTAAGATGTGTGTAAATTAATAACGGATTGCACTGCTCTTATTATTTTCTTTTAATTCGGTTCTGGGAGGAGTAACCTTATCTCCATAAACGAACCAAACTGAATAATAACTGCGGTATCATGATCCGTAAAAGTTAGCAATAATTATTCAATGATTGCTTATGGTTTCTTCTGTAACAATATGTCACAAACTTTCTGCTGAAAAGAAGTGGTAATGTCTCTAGTCTGAGTCTGTAGGAATGACAGGACCTAGCATGCTCGACACAGTAGCAAGTCTGGCAAGAAACATATTCTCATTGGTCAGCAAGACGGCTGACGGCAACCACAGCCGTGGGAATAAATGTTGTAATTGTCTAATTGCGATTGTTGCGATTGCGATCACGTTCGGTACAAGCCTTTAGAAAATAGGGTCTGTAATTTTAGTATGCTGTTAAGAAGACCAACTTAGGATTGTTCTCTTCGGACAGGTCGGAAGTGTTAGATCGTCTGTATCTCATCGAGATGGTGCGCATTACACAAAAGTCAAAAGAAGACGGGCCCCAGTAAAATCGATCTTCTCTTCTGATCTCTTCTGGACTTCTGAGTTATGTCAGAAGAAACGGCGGGCAGGCTATTTGACAAATCGAATGCATTATTGTAAGGAATGACGTGTCACACAAACACAAATCAAATGACCTATTAAGACCCCATCCCACAGTAAAGTGAAACATCTTCAGGCCCACTGAAATTTTCGATGCCGGGCAACAAATCACACCCAACGTGATGAGGTCCAAAGAAGATCACGCATTACTAATTTTTTTAGTATGGATGATTGGTCGAACCCGGCTTTGGGATAGTGACAGGTATAGAGGTTAGTCAGGTGGAGTTTTCTCTAGAAGGATTAAGGAGAGCTGTATGCCACCAAACCCCGAAAGGCATTTCTCACCTCCCCGGTCTCATAAATCAAGGAAACGACATCAACAATAACTCGCTGACTTCAGTCTGTTCAGAACCTCACATGATGTTGAGGCTCTCTTTCTTGCTAATGTATCTGCTTAATTTGGCAACATCAGTACTTGCTGCTGTTGAATATAGCAAAAATGACTTCCCACCTGGCTTCATTTTTGGTTCTGCCACTTCAGCTTATCAGGTCAACGACTAATTCTACTACTACGTAGCTATCCGATCTATTTTGATTTTACACTTTAGTTTGTCGTGATTTTTTTACTTATTTGTTTTTCCTTTCTTTTTTACTTTTTTTTTTTATAAAAAAAAAAGCCTTAGTAGATAATCATGTATCTATTATCATGAAGTTATCAATTAAAGAAAAAAAAGACAGACATATTTCTCCTGATATGTAACATGTGATAGGTAGAGGGGGCAGCAAATGAAGATGGAAGGACTCCTAGCATTTGGGATAAGTTTGCGCATGCCGGTCAGTTCTGTTCTTTCCGATTAAATATGGAGTGTGCTTACCTTTTTGCCAAGCACCTTAGTTTGACACTTATAGTTTGACTTTTGAGTAATAATTTTTTTGTTTTATTTATTTGTTTTTATCCTTTTATGCAAGAACTCTGAATCATCAATCCTTGTTACGTTCATGATTATATATGCTGAGCGCAAACACCCAGAAATTGGCATAGAAATTAAAGAGAGTTCATGGAAGGGATGCTTGTTTATGAGATATTAGATATCATAGCTTCATCCCTAATAATTTTTCATTGATTTAATATATTTGCATCTTCTAACAGCTGTGTTGGGTTTTTCTCTTCAAAATTTTCAGGGAAGGTACCTGGCACTGGAGACATAGCATGCGATGGGTATCATAAATACAAGGTGGATACATCGTGCCTTAATCGCGATACAACTTAAGTAAAATTCAATTACAGTTCACCCTCATTTTTGTCTGTTGATACTAATTGAAACGGTTATAGAACAATAAAAAACCGACCGTCGGTTGATTTTGCTGTACATGCAAAACATAGCATCTTGTAGCTCGATGACACCCGTGCGGTCCCATGTACTTTTTTTGTAGGAAGATGTGAAGCTCATGGCGGACACTGGGCTAGATGCCTATAGATTTTCCATCTCATGGTCAAGACTAATTCCAAGTATGATAAGATACTGGCACTTTTATTTTTATGAACCTTATGAAAATTATGCAATTTCTGACTCTTTCTCACAGATTGTCCTCCCTTTCTTTCATCTTCTCTGTTCAGATGGAAGAGGACCTATCAATCCAAAGGGTTTACAGTACTACAACAACCTCATTAATGAGTTAATCAACTATGGTCAGTTCCAGTTTTTCATCACTACTGACAGTAATTCAATGTCGTTGCTTATATTTAGGGAAAGTACTTCCACTTCCCCTCTTTTCACCCATATAACACTTTTTGTTTTCATCAAGCAGGAATCCAACCGCACGTTACATTACACCATTCTGATTTTCCTCAGGCACTGGAAGATGAGTATGGCGGATGGATCAATAGAACCATTGTGTATATTCTCAACTCTCTCTGGTTTTAGCTTGCCCTTGTGCTTGGTTAAAAAATCACGTCCACAAAACCAAGTTATCGACTAAGAAAGTTATTAAATAAATTGTAATTCCAATCGAAACGGCCAAAAAAGATATATGCGTTAATATATGCTCCAAAGCTGAAAAGATCATACTATGCCGCCAAATGGACTCAGATCGAGATGCTCCAACATTGTTTCCTAAGAGCAGCATATCTAACAATTTCACCATCGCGGCTTGCTCGAAATCATAACAACCTATTATTAGTCAATCGTCGTGATTGAAAGAGTTGATTTCAATGAATTTTTATCCATCAATTTTATCTATACTTGAATGCAGGAAAGACTTCACAGCTTATGCAGATGTATGCTTTAGACAGTTCGGCGACAGGGTTTCATATTGGACTACTGTGAATGAGCCAAATGCATTTGCAAATTTAGGTTATGACTATGGATTTGCACCACCTCAACGATGTTCTTCTTCTTCAATTAACAACTGCTCTCGAGGCAACTCATCTACTGAGCCATACATAGCAGTTCATCATATCTTGTTAGCACATGCATCGGTTGCCAAATTGTATAAAAAGAAGTATCAGGTAATATCTAAAAAGTTTTTCAATCATGTGTTTCAGTATTTCATCTTCCAGTGATTTACATCGAGTTCAACAATAAGCATTTGGCTTTCAGCATCAAACATTTATATTGTCTTTGCTGTTAAATCTGAAAACTGTCTCTGCACACTAATTTCTTAGGCGTCACTTTCTGTCATTTTAGTGTTCCATGTTTGCTTGGGTATGGGAGAATCTTAATGTTTATAAAGGGTGATACACAATGTTTTGAGAGTACATACGAGCACCGCAAGAACGCGGATAGTATATTTCATTTTTATGTCTACGAAAAATGAAATAATCACAACACATGGTGTGATGCAGGACAAGCAACGTGGCTATGTTGGTATAGACATCTTTGCATTTGGGCTTTTCCCTCTAACAAACTCAGCGGAGGATGCAATTGCAACGCAAAGATACTATGATTTCTTAATTGGTTGGTATGATAAGAATCTATATGTCTTGGATTCTCTGTTTGGCTTCTTTTCCACATATTGTCACTTTTTTCCTTAATTTAATTATATACATACATATATATATCACAAAATTTGACATATTTTTTTACCACCTTTATTTCCAAACTTACATCAATCTATCACTTTAACACTTCAAATAATTATTTTACTCCTAAGTGAATTAAAATACTATTTTATTTTATAAAATTTTTTTAAAAAACTAAAATTATAATAATATCCCTATATTCACTAAAACAAACAAATCTGAAAATCTAAGATTATAATTTTTAAATGAAATTATAATCATAAAAAAATTAACATTTTGTAATTATAATTTTTTGTAACGATAATTTAATTTTATTTTTTGTTACTAGATTAAGTATATGGCAGTTTACAAAAGTTAAAGTGAAGAGAAAAATTTTCTGTAATTATTGTAAACTTCTTTATAATTTATAGTAAAAAAACTTCCCTCGACAAATTAAATGAAATTATAATTACAAAAATTTAATATGATAATTTTTAAATGAAATTATAATTATAAAAAATAAACATATTGGATTTAGATTTATCTATTTTATTAAATTTAGAGGTATTATTGTAATTATAATCTTTTTGTTTTTTAAAAAATTATAGAATAAAATATCCTTTTAATTCATTTAGGGATAAAATGACTATTTTTTGTGTTAAAATGTTTATTATTACAAACTTAAAATAAAGATGGTGCAGAGACTATGTTAAAAATTTAAAGTGGTGAAATACATACATACATACACACACATATATATAGTGCGGACGTCTGCATTTTTTTTCATATGAACACATTTTAAAATCGTGAGGTTTTAAAGAATTAGTTTTTAACTCTTTAAAATTATAAGGTTTTATAGTTCATTTAGAAACTAACTATTTAAAACTATATGATTTTAAAGTGTGTTAGCATAAATAAAAAATGCTGACATCCGTACTTAAGAATAATTATATATATAACAAAAATAGTGCAAGATAAGTACCCTATTTTAAATTTCAACTGTAGATAATATTTGTATATATTCTGAATTGCAGGATTGCAAATCCATTAGTGTATGGAGACTATCCCAAAATAATGAAACAAAATGCGGGCTCAAGACTTCCAATCTTTACCGATAGTGAATCCAAACAGGTTAAAGGTTCAGCTGACTTCCTTGGACTGATACACTACTACATAGCTTACGTCAAGGACAATCCCGACAGTCTGAATCAGAAACTCAGAGACTGGAATGCAGACTCAGCAACAAAGATCTTTCGTATGTTCTCTACATAGCATTAGTCTTGCTTTGCTGATAATTGGCTGAATTTTACTTGATTATACCACTTTGACTCGATCAAATTAATTTAATCAAACACATCTGTGGCTTAGTTTTTGCAACACCCCAAAACAAGCGGCGTACTACAAGTTTTTTTTCGTTAGCTCTCTTGCTATAAACACGTAGTCCTCATATAATTTCATTAAATTTCTTCTTTAAAGCTCTAGGCCCCGAAGAAATATCTCTATACACAATTTTAGTCTATCTTAGTTTGTCATCCTTTCGCTCGTTCAATTCTATCAATTTCTGTCCATCTTTTATTCCTAACACTTTTCATAATTGTAATGCTCATTTTCATGTCTACAAAACAAATGCGATTAATCTTATTAGACAATCTGATTATATCTTAAAAGAAAGTCTATAGATTTCAAACCTAATGCTCTGATACCACAAATCCATGTCTAATACTAAATAATATTTCCTAAGGACATAAATATATCAAAATCTTAAATATATCAAATTACAAATTCATAACAAAATAAACTTAAAAGAATCATGAGTTTACTCCTCTTATTCAACTAGTAGAATGAATCAAATCTTTATTATAATGCTAAGCAAATCTCTCAATAAGAAACTTAATTTATAAAAAGGTAATGATGACGAGTGAACTGTCAACTCGATAAGTAAAATAATTCCTATCAGACTAGACCTATCATCATTACAAATATATATATATATATATATATATATATATATATATATATATATATATATATATATATTGCAAGCCTAACCTTTTAGCAAAACACATATTATAATTCGTAACTTTTCTTAAAATAACATATTACGATAATAAATTCATAATAACTTTAAAATATCAAAAACACATAAATCATAAAAGTAAATCATATAACTTATACACAAATAATAAAAAATTAGCTCATGTCACATAGTGTCACCTATAGTCCCAGTGATTCGGCAAGAACATAATCATAATTAGAATATCATATACACACTTATAACTTAAATCTAGAACTGATTCAGAACTTATAGATATCATATGATACGATCAAAATCAGAATCAGAATAACTACAGACAATAAGTTAAAATATTCAAATATGATTTTCACATGTAATGACTTATACGTGGCACTTTACATTATATGTGATACTTTGCAAAATGTCTGCCCTTAAGACATGGCCTCTATATAGTCTCAAGATGTGGCCCCTATATAATTATAAATAATTAAAATCATGTATAGGCAGTAAACATTCGTACCAAATTAATTTAAGTTTGCAAATAAATTTCATTATAATATTTTATAAATAAATTCATAAAAGATAATCTTGTAACAAAATAGTTTTTACTTTTAAAGGCATTCATAATATTCTATTAAAATAAAAAAAATTTAGATTTCAAAACATTTACATGAACTAATTTCGTTAAAAAAGGACAATTGATTTTGAAAAAACTATGAAAACACTTGTATTTATAGTAATACTAAAATAATTATACTTGTCTAATACATTAAGAATGGAGTTACTTATCTTGATTCTTTAAATTGATCTAACGTACTTAAAAGTCTTTAAGAGCTTGAAACACTTTTAACTCTATAAATAAAATACAAGATACAACTATTAATAACTTATTCTAAGAATATAATATTCTATTCATACCCATACTAGTCTGATTCTTAGAATTTTAACTCTTAATATAGAAGTTGGATTGATATAATATTTTACAGAACTATTCTGGACATCCATGGATATCTGTAGTAAAATTTGCAAGAAGATCCGAAACCAAAAATATTTTTAAAACTATTTATTTCTTGAAAAAATCTGAAACTATTTTATAATATCTTTAACTGAACAGAATAGGTTGCAAGAATTTTGTAAAAGTAGAAATAAATTAGAAAGTTATGAAATTAAAACTATGAATACTAGATATATAGATAAGTCTCTATTTAAAATTTTAAAATTTTTAGACTTCATTTGGTGGTGCAAATAAGCTTACAATTATGGTTGTTTTGATGGAATCGCAACTGTTCAGTATAGCCTTATCTGTTTCAAAATTATATATAAAATTGAAAACGAAACCAAATTTGATGAAAAATATTTACTTAAGAAGCACTACGTGTCTAGTTTGCAAAAATTTTTGAGAAAATAGATGTTTAAAAATTCGACGTATGCATGTTATCCAGAATTATCCAGTATGCCTAGTGCACTAGAGATGAATAATAACAACTCAATAATAAATTAGAACCCTAAACAAAATCTAAACACGCCTTAAATCATGTATTATCACCTGAAATAATCTAAATACACCCTAATGCACTAAGAAAGATTATGGAGAATAGAAAGAGAAAACTTACAAAAATTATTTTGATTCTCTTCTTAAATCAATATTTGAATACTAGGGTTTGGTAAAAACATTAAGTGTAGCAGAGAAGAAGAAATAGGCTTCATAGACTTAAGGTTATGTAAGAAGAAAAAAATATGTAATTATAAAGAATCTTAAGAAACCTTATTGAATTTATAAAATTAATCTTAGTTATAATTTTAATATCTTTATTAATAAGAGTTATAGAACATTATATGTATCTTAAAAAGAGTCAAATTTCCATAATTAAAAATTATGAAACGTGGCATTGCAGTTTCGATCTTGAATTTCCAGATGGTGGTCTTTATATTCTTACTGCCTTGTTATGTAATCACTGAGTGGGGATTTGGTAAAGTCATTTTACCAAATTGGCAAGTCATTTTGTTTAGGTCATTTTCTGCCTAATTAAGAAACTAAAACAATTGACTGATTGTGGCAGTTAAACTGGATACTGCACCATCAAGTGAGGTGGGACTTTAAGTACATAATTAAAGAATTTATTTAATTTACTTGATTTAGTTCACTGCATTCCTACTTTTCTTTATTTGACTCAGTTTCCAATACAGTTTCCAATAGAGCCCTTGGGAATGCAAACATTGCTGGAGTATTTTAAGCAAGTCTACCGCAATCCTCCTATGTACATTCATGAAAATGGTTCTCTCTCTCTCTCTCTCTGTCTCTGTCCATATATATATATATATATATATAGATTGCTGATGATCTTGATGCTAACAAAAATAAGTAAACTCCTTTATGCTGATCCTTTTCTTCGAGTGATAAACTATTTCAAAGGTAACAGATGAAGAATTAAATAGCTGAAATCACTAATCACACTCATTTCTTTGACCATTTCAATAACTCATCTAATTTGAGTATGTGACTGGATATAATAGTGGTGAATTAATTGCACATGAAAATGGTATGCACCCAGGAAGATTTATTTTTTATTTTTTTGCGCCGGGGGGGGGAAGGGTGTGGTGGGGGGACATTGGCGTTTGGGGGAGTGGTTTGAAGAAGGAGAGAAGCCGAGAAGGTGTTGGTGCCGGGGAAATTAAGCAGATGCGACATTAGTATGATGTGGTCAATACTTGTTTCATCCATTTTTTTTATTTTCTAATATATCTTGTTTCACCATCACATGATTTTTAACAGGTCAGAGCACCCCACGCCGTTCATCATTGAAAGATATATCCAGGGTTAAATATTTGCATGCATATATTGGAAGCGTGCTTGATGCTGTGAGGTATGCCTATTTTGTGCCAATGTAGATAGCGTAGTGTCTTTGTGGATGTTGCAGAGGGCAAGAAAGAGCTCGTGCACATTTGATTCAAAATATTTTAATAGAAAATTAGTGTGTCATGGATTGATTGTGACTGTTGGCGTTGCATAAATGCTGAACTTTTACAAAGTCCATCATTTCATCTCTTTTTCGTTTTTCTTGAAATGAAGTCATGTAATTCGTGTGTATGATCTAACTTCTCTAATGTTTGCTTCTCATTCTTGAAAAAATGGAAGAAATGGATCAAATACAAGAGGTTACTTTATGTGGTCCTTCTTGGACTTATTCGAGTTGGTGGATGGCTATGAATCAAGCTACGGCCTGTACTATGTTGACAGAGATGATCCAGACTTGAAGAGATATCCTAAGCTCTCTGCACACTGGTATTCACAGTTCTTGAAGGGAAGAAGCGTAAGTTCAGACGAAGTCTTCACACTGGAGAAAAATTTTTCAGGTCGTTCTCATGATCATGACTCTCAGTAGGCTAAGATCCATTCACATAGAAGGATATCATTTTTCCTTTTGAATTAGATTCCTTACCTTCTTACGACCTACTCCACAGCGAGAACCAAATTTGACAATTACGGTATCATGATCAATAAAGTTCATAAGCTTTCATTTTAATTATCTATTGGTTTCTAAAATTTTCTTAAGAACGATGCCCCATTTTTCTACTGAAAAGAATTTGTAATATTCGTAGTTTTTTTTTTTTTTAAATTTGGGCAAATATTTACCGATCACTTAATATTTTGCACTTTATAAAAGATACACTAAAATATTTAAGGTACGTTGGGTATTGTATTTCTAAAACAAAGCCATGGTGCCTGGTATGCATCATGTTATTAGCTATTTATAGTACAGTCCCTCTTATTTGTTAAAAATTAAAAAATTAGAGGCTTTAAAATTTTAAGGTATAAGTCCTGTATACTTCTATTATTTATGCTTGGATCTAGATCATAGTTTATTATTATGAAATTTTTGACGTTAATATTTGTTCATATATTAATATTATTTTTAAATTAAATTTTTATTACATATTCACATTACTAAATAGATACTCTGTTGTTTCCAAACAAAAAAAATATTTTGTATTATAAATTTTTTTACAGGCCATTATCATTAACTTTAACAGTCACATCAAGTCAATCGATCAAGTGTAAAAATTTTAAACAATTCAAAATTATGTACGAAATTTAAGAATATTTTAGATTGATGGAAACAAATTGTAAACTCTAAATTTCCCACATAATTTTGAATTGTTTAAAATTTTTACAATTTAAGAATATTTTAGATTGATGGAAACAAATTGTAAACTCTAAATTTCCCATAACTGATTTTACTTATTTTAAATATATTTGGGGTGAGTTTGACTGCTTTTGTTGTGATTTATTGTTGTTGAAAATGTGTTACTATTGTTGAAGATATGCTATTCAGAATGGAGTGTATGAGCAAGGATTCTTGATTTAGATTGCAAATGAGTTCCAAATTAACTGGACACCCAGTTTGGTGATTTTATATCTTTAAATTTGGAGCTCTGAAGAGTATGCATAACTAATTTTATTGCCGTGATCAGTTCCAACAACTACAAAATGAACTTTCTTTTTTTTTTTTTTAATATTTAGCTAGAATAAAAAAAAATCTTTCAAAATAATTATTTTGTTAATATTTGATAAATTTCATGCGAACAGTGGCAAGAGGAAAAAAGTTTAATATATTTTTGATGAAGTGTAGAACACCATGTGATTCGTAATATTTACCCTTATAATTTTTCTTCTCTAGTTTTTGTACAACAAAACTCCTTGGAACACACTAAATATTCAGCGTTCTACGCCATGCATTTTGGCAAAAAAGAAATTTGTAAGAGCATACAAGTACCAATGCACCAATTCAGTGCCGGAGCCCACCGGACAGGGCAATTTTCCCAAAAAATACAGCAATTAACACTAGTTTAGGCCAGTATACCAAAATTTACAAAAATGAGTCTCTAAATTCACAAATGCAACTTCATGCCCCGCCATGAGTTCAGATGCAGTTGGTTAATTTTCTGGCTACCAACTTTTATAGGAATCTCTTAAGATAAGTTCCTATGCCAAAAGCTGCCCATATCAGAGCCGCTAGTAGTTTGATGAAATGATCCCCAATTTGAGTCCCCAGAGACGGATGGTAAAGGGGATGACCGCTCTCTTTCCCATACATGAAAACGATTCGGCAATGGATTCTCTGCTTCGCGTACATTATGGCTAGGTGAACGCGGGGGAAGGATATAGAAGCCACCGTTTTGATCATGTTGCAGGGGTGCTGACACCACTGCTGGCAAGCTTCTTGGACTACCAAATCTCCTTATACCAGGGACTACAGTTGTTGGCAAGCCTGGTGAATTGCCGGATGATTGGCGGTGATGGAAGGCATGGATCCTTTCACGGACCAGAGAACCGCTTCCTGGACGACGAGGAAAAACTGAGGAGACAAATGAGCTACCAGCTCTAGGACCAAACCTACAAAAAATAGGTGTTAAGGCTGATTTAGCATTCTAGTTCAACAAGCATTAATGAACCTGGAGGACACTTTTCTGTCAAATTATTGTAATTAATGATGCAACTGAAGGGAAAAAAATGCACTACGTGCAGCTTAGTAATCCTCTGTATTTAATAAGTGAACGGTCACATATGATTCTCCCTATTTATAGAAGTGACACTTTCAACACATCTCTGTAATAAATAATGTGCTCCAATATAAGAAATCAAATAATTTAATCAAATTGGTGACTGGAAGAATAGAATGTGAGCATTAAAAATGGGGAGAAATGAAAAAACAAGCAATGTTTCCTAAAGACAGCTGAGGTAAAATAGTTTATAGACCAAAAAAGAAAAAAAAAATGGCAGAAGGCATTCAAGCTCCTCATAGCTTACAGCTTACCCATGATCAAAGACAAGTGGATGGAGGAAAGATCTTGGAATTGGTGCAGCATCAGATTCACCATGAGAAGATCTCAGTGTTGCATGTGGAATAGAAGTTGGTTCAGCAACATTCATATGGCTACTGGATATGGAGAAAGGTGGGGACTGACGGCCCCAACTGTGATACTGCAGATTAACAGCAGGAAAAGCATGGGGAGTAAAAATCTCATTTTGCCCCGACAGGACATTCCAGTGAGGATTTACATGTGGATCATCAAGATTATTGCTAGATCTGGAGGTGATTAGTGGAGCTGGTCCCACATACGCAACATACGAATGAGCCATAGATGATGAGAGTACAGCATTGTGTCCCCGTAGGTCATGATCTACAAGGATAATATGTTTCACTCTAGTGTTACAGAGGGTGGCTCAAACATTCTCATCAAGAAAACAATATAACAAGAGCTGGCTTACATGTGGTTGATGGAAGATCCCCTTCCCTGAAAGAAATAAAGCATCAATGTGTCAGAGACGACATCAACTGATGTTGTTAAGAAAAGAAAGTCACATGGTTTTGGCAAAATTTTGTATTGGTTTACTGTAGTATTTTTGGTAAGGTCTCTCTTTGGTTGACTGCTGGTCAACTCAAATTAAAACAAATTTGTTCTGTTTCTTATTCGAAAAAATTTTTTGGTGAAACTAATTGATGAAGATTCGAGAAACAAGTAAAGGCATCAAGTTTTCTTCTTGAAAACAATCTCAAATAAAAAAAATTAGAAAATCTTATTCTGTAAGAAGCAAGATAAGTTGCTCAATGCAAAAGGAAAAGAGTGATACAAAATAAGATAATAAACTAAATCAATCCCAATTGAGAACCATCCCAAAGACAAGCTGCAATAGTTTTATACAAACTACTTAATCCACATTCCAAAATTAAAACTGCTTCCATACTGCAGCTCAATTGTTTTGATCGTACTGCTGGATTCATCCAAGTTGATAAATGGTCTTGAAAATAACAAAGCATACAACTCAACAACTGTAGCCACAAAAGATCAGGATATGAAAGAAAAGCCATATGGAGGCCTTGCTTACTCAAATGATGAACCAAGTCGTGCAAATTCACCAAAAGGGCACCATTGAACTCTAAATGGCTGCAAATCAAAATTACAGATTATCTGAGACCTTCAAATGTATCATTCTGTTTGTGTTTTCAAAGCCATACTTAGTGTTTGTTACTAAGTGAAGTATAGAAATGCATGAACAAAACTAAAGGGAAAATATAAGAGAAAGAGGATAGGAGTCATGACCAATATAGAAAATCTAATGACTTAGATCTGCTGCACATATGTCAGTGAAAAGAAACACTTCAGAATTGAGATCAGCCTGTACTGAATGCAAAAGCAGAATAATTCATGTCTTAAACAAAGAACATAAAACTAGAGGAGATGAACAAAGAATTCTCTGAATTGTGGTTACCATTTCAGAATAACTTAGATCATAGAAATCCTCATCAGGAATCCAGTCCTCCATACTAAGTTCAGGAGGTGAACGTGCAGAACCATTGGCATACAACCATTGACCTTTCTCAATCCTCCGGCAGTTTGGGCATTGCATTACTCCCTTCGTGTTAAATGCTGAACCAATACAATCTGCATAATAGAGGATGGTATACAGCAACAAATAGGCATCACTGATGGTAATAAATTGGAAATACTAGGTAAATACATATGTACAATAGGGCAGATAAATGCATCATTTGAGGAAAAACCGCAACCATAATGGTGCGATCTAAACAATTTAGCACTTTCCTGTGCATTGGTCAGTATATTATATGAAAAAGCAGAAACTAAAAAGTTAAATATTTCTTTAAACTAAAGGAAAGCCTGTTTGCACGCTGCATCAGAATACACCTTAAGTAAAATTTTATGAATGAAATGCAGCATCACCAATTGTCTTGACAGTGTCATGAGGATCTTTTTCCACCTATAATATCGTCTCTACTTCTCTTGACCAACTGCATTTTTTACTTCTGGCCTTCAACTCTATCTCAACTACCCATTATCCCAAACCTTATCACTTCCTGAAGGAGCAGTCAGCAGTCTTCAAAGAACATAACAAAGTAATTGACCTGATATAATAGACACTTCACATGGACCAATTTATTTTTAATCTATTTCCACTTTCCCAACAGTCTATCCATCTCACCACACTCATTACAAGTAGGATCCTTCTCACCGAAGAGTTTGCCAAAACATTTTATATGTGTAGCACTTGAACAACCCTGATTCTGTTTCCCTCAGCTGAAAAAGGGTTTCTTTGAGGCACAAACTTGCACATTAAACAAGGATAAAATTGTACACTAGAATAGTAAACCAATGATCGATCAATTGTGAATCATCCAAAGTATCAAGAACACAGAAACACTTGTCACACAAATACTTTCACGTATTGTCCATATTTACCATCAATTCATACCATTTGCAGACATGACCAGACCATTTGAAAAGATATATATATATATATATATATATATATATACACATATATGACGTCTCACAAAAACATTATAAGCAACTTCAGAAGATCCCAATTTTACTCAAACTAATTCTTATCGATGGATGCAACCAAATGTACATAAATAGAACTATTTGATTAAGATTTCATCTCCACCTAATTGTGCCAGAAGTGAACTGAAACTTCATTAGATGGGCAATCAGAAATGAAAATCTAAGCTTTAAGATACGTGCAACCGTCCGGATAGTTATTAAAAAAAAAAAAACCCAAAGGTTCCCAAAATTGAGAAACGAAATAATATAAACAATTTCATGACTTACCCAGATGAAATTCATGTCCACATTGAAGTTTAGCTCTGGATCTGATACCGTTATCAGATACCAAATCAAGGCAAATAGAGCATGCAACCCCAGAAGAATGCTCCTTATCATCATCATCATGGCCGTCCCCTTGATGAGGCCCATGATCAGCGGCTTTTGAGCCCACCATTGTTCTCATCCACCAATCAAAATCCGGAAATTACAATCTATAGACAACAAATATGAAAAAGATTTTCTCTTTTCCTTGCTTTCTCTATCTCCGTCTTTGTGCGAAGGCAAAATCTATCTATCTTTTGTCCCTCCGACCTGTCAGATTACGTGGTTGCATTTTTCGGACTGTCTGAAAATTAAATAAAATAATGATATATGATCATCATCTCAACAGTTAGTTACTTGACGGCGTGTGCGTCGCTGTTGGGCGGATTATCTTTGTTATGTGCAGCAATTTTTTAGTTCATTTTAGGAAAAATTGTTGCCTATTGACCCACCGATATTGTTCAATTGCAATGTAAATTCTTTTGTAATTCAGTTTCAGTCTGTTATCTTAGGTTGATGCCCCAAGAATTTTCTCCCACATCTTTTCTATGGGTCAATCTAGTAGTACTACAATTTTTAAAATAATTAAAATTAACTTTGTTATAGAAATAAGAATTAGTTAAATAATTTGATAAAAATTATTTTAAAAAATACTGTAAATTTTAAAAACAATTGTAAGTAGGGATAAAAATCTGAGTCATGATTCATTTATTTGATTGATTCAATGTAAATTAAATAACTTTGGAATTTAAAAAATTGATTGTTTAATCAAGTGATAAATTTGATTCAATTTACTAATTAAACAAATTAAATCTAGGTTTGACAACATTAATTTATTTACTTATTTATGATTCATTTAATAAATCAATTATACACGAATTGGATATCGTCCACTCATTTAAAATTTATTTATTAGTTGTTTGATTAAATTTCTTATTTTTCTTAAATTTGGATGAAAACAATTTAAAATTCGAAGATTAATATAACAATTAGTAATGATAATAACACAAAAATATATTAAGTAGAGAGAGCCGGCCTAATCTCTTCTCTCAGGCACTCAACCGTCTCATAATCTCTTCTCTTGGTCGCTGCAATTTCTTTTGCCAATTTCTCTTGATTGGTTGATCTCAGTCTATGTTACTGGCTAATCCATCAGCCCAAAGGCCTGTTCAACCATTATTGCCGTGCGGGTCACAATCAAAACCAATGTAATATTGAAGTCTTTATTTTTGAATAATAATGAAGAATGGTAAAAGGAGTAATTTCACGTTTGGGGGAGGAGAAAAGAGGGAAAACGTTAGGTGGGATTTTATAGCATTTTTTTGCTCTTATGCTTGTTTGTATTGTTGTGGGCGTGTATATAAAGATAAACGATTTCTTGGGGAAGATCTGGGCATAATTTTTGTAATTGTAGAAGTGGTTTTGGTTGAACGGTTTACCTAATATGTATATATAAACTGCTCCCAATTCTTTGTACGAGGTGGAGTTGTAGTGCGCGCATTGCCCTGCAATCATCTCCTACAACTGGAAACGGTCATATAAAATGCACACTGTTGGCGGTTCCTATAATCAACCCCTAGAACCGGAAATGGCACGTGGTTTTATCTTTTTTTTTTATTTATTTATTGGCTTTGTAGATTAAGTATTATTTCCTTAACAATACCCAAAACCTGCTATATATTTGATATTTTAAAATATTACGGTGTTTGTTATCAGTGATGTAACATGTTAGTATTAGGATATATGTTTATTTATTTAAGTGTAGGATTTTTATTTTCAAAGTAACAAAGACAAAATGAGGAGAATTAAAGAAATTTTTTTACTTTATAATTTGATATTTAATTATTGTTATTCGTATTGTTAAGACTAATTTGACATTTGGATGAATGTATTTTTTTAATCTTAGAACATTGTTTACTTAATTTTTGTTTATTAATTATTTTTTATAAACGAATTTATATTCAATTTGATTCGTTATGCATTCTTTTATTATAGGATAAATGAATAGTAATTGAATCTAGATTCAGTTTGATTCATTTGTTAATTTTACTGAATAAATTAAACAAATCAAATCAAATATCTTTTAATAAATGAACCAAATTCGAATTATGAGATTTCAATTCGTTTAATAAATGAATTGAATTTAAATCAATATAATTTTGACCCAATTCGTTTAAGATTCAATTCTATTATTCGTTTTGCCTCTCTTAGTCATATATATTTCCTAAATTTTACTATTAAACTGTTGTAAAAATAATGACTGAATTAGATATAATGTTGAATAGAACTTACTTAATTATTTATAAACATGTATGTATATATATATGTACATACCCAAATAAATATTTTATATTCTAATTTTATGTTTTATTTTGTTATCTCAATATAATTGATATTAATAATAATCTCTTTGAAATTAATGATTTTATTTCCTAGTCAGTAAGGATAATTTTAGATTTTTATTATATATATGAAATTATATTAAGTATAAACATGATTTTCAAAATCATATTTTAAAAAGCTACTCTCTTTTATTTTTCACTTATCAAAGTGGTTTTAAAAAAATTACCAAATATCGAAATTAATTTTTAACTTTTTAAAATTAATTTTCAGCCTCACAAAAGTAATTTTAATGAACCCCTAAATCAAAATATATAGAGATCCAGCTATCAAGTTGTTTTAAAGACTTTGGTCTAAAAAATTTTAGTCGAAAATTTTTATGTTCATTAGAACTGTATAATAAAACTTTGAGCATTGTTACAGTGTTTTGAAAATATGTTTAACGACATCGTTTTGATATTATGTATTCAGACACTAAATTCGGACAAATTTTTCAGGCATGCTAACTTTTTTTTTCCCCCATAAATTTTATATAACAAATTTTTGTAAAATTATCAAGACGTTGGAAGTTGAAAGAAACAAATAAACAAAGCAATAGCTTATAAAAGTCGGATAATTTAAATTACCAGGGAAAAAGTTATTCCACAAAGCAACTCTAAAATTTATGGTTAGTTGGAAATTAAACAACTGTTTTTAAAGTCCATTCTTGATTTTATTGAAATTAAAATCACCATATCCCATTATCCATATCTTGGCCTCTATAAGTATAACCAACTTAGCAAGGAAGGCAAATCTATAGAGAGAGAGAGAGAGAGAGGGAGGGAGAAACAAGGACAACACTAATGTTTCAACATGGGTACAGAAAGTATGAACTATGAAGCAAATGAACTTTCAACGAATAAGTAATAAAATAGGTTTCATACACTATACATCCCAGTGGATGTACTAATTATTTGTCTAATAAAACTATCTTATGTTACGTGTTTACTTATTCGTAAACGTAGCTCAGTATTTGATTGATTTTAGGCCTCTTCAGCCTTCACTATCATCACTGCGTAATGAGCACGATGAGCACACTAATCGCTTACACTACCCACCGCCCTGTAAAAGAATTGACCTCTCGGTTACAAATCATCGTGGATCTGCAATACACACCAAACGCGTGAAAAAAAAAAAAGAAAAAAACACCGCAATTAGCCCTCTCATTTAACATAACATTGTAAGTTATTATGTTATGTGGGCGAGTTTCTAATGAAGATTCTTAATTATATTAAATTTATGATTTTTTTTATAATTTAGGAAATCATAAATATTAACGGCGTTTATTTTATAAAATAAAAAATAAGAATTGAAGTCAAAATTATGAGACCCACCTAAAATTAAAAAAATAAAATAAAAGATTAATTCTTAAAAATGAGATAAAAATTTATTATTATATTAAAATATATATATTTATATATTTTATTAATATTCTCATTTTAAGTATCTTTCTTAAGATTTAAGTTATTGTGTTCCTTAAATAAAAGTAATAATAATGAGTAAAGAGTCCTACAATTTTCAACTTAAATTTTTTTTTTCAATCTGGCAATGATTTTCAGTTGAGCCCCCAATAAACCGCACTCAGCCCCAAGCCCAATTATTTATAATTAAAAGTTTTTTTTTCCTTTTTTTTAATAGCCCACAAATCTATAACAGAACAAATATACTTTGAACACTAACTTCTAACCAAGTGCTTCTATTATTTCATTTTCATCCTTTCCTTTAATTCTACCATGAAAAACTGATTTTCATCTTCATTCTATTAATTTTCCTTTAATTTTCAGAAACCTCCATGCATGCCTCTTCCATCAACATAGCCAAAACACAATTTAAATATACGCCGTTCGTTTTCAGTCTTTGTTCTTTTTCTGGCATTTCTCATTACGCTGCATCTAAGACTTACCCCCCCCCCCTCTTTTTAACATCTTCTGTTGACCTAAGTGAAAATTTTATTTGTTTGCAACATTGCAATTAATATGGTATTTTGATTAGTTTTTACCTTTGAATAATGAATCCAGATGTTTGATTTTCAATATAATATGGTGAATAAATAATGTGAATAATTGAGACTGCGAGGACAATTGCAATTGGTTACCCATGTCTTATATATGATCTTCGAATGAATATAGAACCATCCATGGTCCATGGTACTTAATTGAATTTTACAGTGAAACGACACACACAACACTGAATCATTTCATCGACCCCCCGACCAATTACGTAATCTTATTTTATACATTTGCTCCCGAAAGTAAAACCACTCACGCCTTCAATGTTAATAATTCATTCCTATTCCTTGTGCTTCCTTCAGAAAAATTATGATATCAATTCCACAGCCAAGCAATATGATAATGATTATTTTCACTTCACACTTCAAGCGACGTCTATTTAATTCTAAAAAGATTTTTGCTGTTGGCGGATTGTGGTCCGTGTTTGTTGAATCAAAATATTAAATATCTACACTTACAACTGCTTTCATTTTATATTCACTCCATAGTCTTTATCCTCATTATTACCACCTGTTTAAATTAAACAACTTCGCTTTTGTTAAAGCTAATAAGTGATTCAGGTAACATATCACAAATCGTTGGACTTCCCAGTTATCTCAAAGTGAAAAGCGAAAAAGACTCTACTTTCCCAGCTTAAACGAACCAAAATTACGAACGACAACAGTTTCGAGAGGTCGATTTTCCCTCGGCTTTCTCCGCTCAAAAAAAATAAATAATAATAATAAATTGAGGGGTATTTTTGTATTTAGATAACATTCAATTTCTTTGTTAAATTGTTAATGCTCTCGTATCCATCGATTATTCTATTGCCGCGCTGTGACGCACTTTAATATATATAAAGGGAGCGAGTGCATTCACCTACCCACATCATTCACAGTGTGTCATGGAGAATTACTTTCCGGTTTCCACGTGGCGATATTTTAGAAGCTGTTGTTCTCTTCGTAGTTTGTATCCTTAATTCCTCGTATCGCGAAATGATAATAAGGGAAATGATTCGCAGCCAAAACTCAAGGGCCCTAACGCGCGAGCATTAGTAAAGAATTCTCTATTTTTAATATGTTATAATCAAGTAAAAAAGAAAAGAAAAAAGAAAAATGCAAATAATATAATTTTCGTTGAAATATTTATTTATGTGTTTATTTTGTATGTCAAAACAACTGAAATTATCACAAGAACAAAATCAATATTCTGCACGAAGTTACGGAATGTTATTTATTTTTATATAATTAAATTAATTTTCTAATGTGTATACAACTCTGAAAGTTGCGACCTTCGTCAAGTAAAACCGTGTATTGGTATTAAAAAGTCGGATGTGCGGTTGGAAAACACGTTAGCATTACGGCAATATGAAGATGGAGATAAGACAGAGCCAGCGAAATTTGAAAAAGCAGGGTTCCGATTTCGTAAGATTATGCCTTCGCATCCACTCAAACTAGTTATAACTCTTATCACAAAGTTTGCACTGAAGCAGATTGACTGCGGGGGCATACATAATCATTCGTGCGGCATTTTTGCTATTTACTTGAGTCATCTTTCAATTGCGTCCGCACATGGTGGCCATGATCGATGATTTATGGATTTACTATGTACACGTTAAATCTACCCACCGAACAGAGAGTACGACGTTTGACCGTAGTCCGCCCTAGCACTTCACTCGTACGCGTATTTTATTTAATTATTTTTATTAAAATTTATATAAGAACTTTTTTGTGTTAATTGATTATGTCATTTGTTTAACAACCGCCAAATTTTTATTCGAGTTCATCATGTAAAGAAAGAATAGATACGCACGCGTTATGAAAATAATATGAAACAATGATTAACATAAATATTCAAAAAATAAGATATTTATGTGACAATAAAAATTTAAAGTATTTATGTAATTTTGACTTCTGATAAATTATTTTTAATAATAATTTACGTGATAAATATTTTTATATTAAATTTTTATTAATATAAAAATATTTAAAATAATTTTTAAAGCGTAAATATCCACGCACTGGGAGTATGTATATTCGGAGACGACAGTTCGAAATGGTAACCAGTGGCAAATTAACTCGACGCCGACACGTAATGTACGGGGACGCCAACGAAAGCAAGAAAGAAGGGACCCGCGAATCTCTTTTAATGAATATAGTTGGGAAATACAACTTGTGCAACAAATATTTCACATGATCTTGGTTTTCTATACCTTTTATTGATTTCACCAAATATCTTAATTTTGTGAGCCTCATTTAATATTTTATGTTAAATAAGCCGTGATAAAGTAACAAACGCTCAGCGTTCAAAGAAATGACTCACCCTTTTGGTGCTGGTGCTTATCCATTGAAGAATCTTTGAAACAAAAAAAAAATAAAAAAAGAAAAAATGGGTGGTCATTTGTAAATTCCTCCACTCTTTACCAAAACCACGCACAAATCGCAGCCGCTGCGCTACGGGTCCATGATGCAACTATATTAGGGCACAAATCTTGCAGCAACGAGCTAATTACTGAGCATTTGAACAGAAGTAACGCTCCTTACTTTATGATTTTAATTTAGAGAGACAAGATATGAGAAGTTCCTACTTCCAAAACCTAAAGAAACGAACAGACCGGCGATTGTTGAATAAATAATAAATAACGAATAAAACTTGCCGTTTCAAGAAGAGCCCCTTTAAGGAGACACGTGTCAAGAAAGGAGGTTGACGAATTTGGTAACAAGCATGTACCTCTTGAGTTTCTTGTCAGCACAGCGATTATCGACCAGGTCTGTTTTAAAGTTATCGAGAAATATCCGAGAAATTGACTCTCTCTCTCTCTCTTTTTAAAAAATTTTTTCGCTGTGTCAATTTGTCCCTTAAATACGTCTCAAGTAGCTCGGACCGTTATTATTTTTATTTCACATTTCACATGAAACAGAGAGATAGAGCCATTGAGATAGATAGATCCTAGAGAAGCAACATCATCATAATTCATCAGTTTTTGATAAACACTAAGAAACCATTTTCCTCCGTTTGATTTTATTTTTTACTGAAGTTTGGTAGTTTCATTAAATGAGAATTGAGAAATGAAGTTCTGCAAGAAATACCAAGAGTACATGCAAGGCCAAGAGAAGAAGTTACCTGGGGTTGGTTTCAAGAAGCTTAAGAAGATTTTGAAGATGTGCAGGAAGGAATTTCAGTCCCAGAAAGAGATTAACAGAGGAGTTGTTGACACTCAAACCTGCCCTCACCAATGCCCTGGTATCCTCCATTAAAGTTGGTTCTTTTTTCATTAGATTCTTAATATTTATTTATTTGAATTTGCTGGATTTTTGCTTAATTTGAATTAAAGAAAATTTTTAACAATTAAGTGATTTTATGATTTTGATAATATTTTTCTAATAAGCTTTGAATTTCTTTATATATATATATATTTTATTTGGGGGGTCTTAGTTAACTCTGTTGTGCGTTCTCCTTATTGTGTAGTTTGTGATGGAACCTTCTTCCCCTCGCTTCTTAATGAAATGTCGGCTATTGTGGGTTGCTTTAACGAGCGTGCACAGAAGCTGCTTGAGCTTCATCTGGCTTCCGGGTTTTCAAAGTGCTTAATTTGGTTTAAAGGCAAATTGCACGGCACCCACGGTGCCTTGGTTCAGGAAGGCAAGGACTTGGTTACCTATGCACTAATCAATGCCATTGCAATCCGAAAAATACTTAAGAAATATGATAAGGTATGTTTCTGTTTCGTGTTCGTGCCACTTTGTCAAGTACAAAAAATTAGGAGACATGTGTTCTGTATTTCGTTGTGA
The DNA here is from genome assembly GCA_030449875.1 of Aegle marmelos. NCBI lineage: Eukaryota > Viridiplantae > Streptophyta > Magnoliopsida > Sapindales > Rutaceae > Aegle > Aegle marmelos. Next base: position 5,251,780 of record JASUUL010000115.1, read on the forward strand.
TATTTATTAATATTTTGTTTCTGGTAAGCGGTGCAGGTTCATTATTCAAAGCAAGGGCAGGCCTTCAAGTCACAAGCACGGAGTATGCACATTGAAATCTTGCAGTCTCCGTGGCTGTGTGAACTCATGGCTTTCCATATCAATTTGAGGGACACAAAAGTCAACACAAGGAAGGGCCCTGCGTTCTTTGAAGGGTGCTATCTTAAATTTAATGACGGCAAACCATCGCTCTCTTGCGAGCTCTTTGATTCCGTCAAGCTTGATATTGACTTGACCTGTTCTATATGCTTGGTAAGTCAATCCATCATTTTGTTTCTCCAACTATTAAACCATGCTTAATTTGCACATAAGAAAATTGTGTGGCACTCAAACTTCAACCAAGCAAAATAGCAAAAATCAAAATCATACCACAAGCCTGCAATGTCTGAGCATATGGTGAGTTCTTGAAGCCTGGCTAATATGTGTTGTCCTGTTATGGTTTGATGTCTAAATCTTTCAATGCTATATAATTTTAATGCCCCTAAAAACTAAGGTTTCATCATCTAACTTTGAGCTTTGTTCTTTACACGTGCAATCCGGCATTCAGGATATATAGGGTTAAACAAAATATCAGATGTGATTAAATTGAAAAGATAGTGGTTCTGCTTCATGATGGAAACTATTTACTATACCATGTGCTCTAGTGTGGCCGTCACCAACTTCGTGTGCTTTTCTTGTAACAGGACACAGTTTTTGATCCTGTTTCCCTGACGTGTGGTCATATATTCTGCTACATGTGTGCCTGCTCTGCTGCATCAGTGACCATTGTTGATGGACTAAAGGCAGCAGAACCTAAAGAAAAATGCCCTCTGTGCAGAGAGGTAACGGTTTTATCACTGTATTCAGTAATCTTTTGCACTCAATTTCTTGATTTTTGAATAAATGAGTTTCCAGCCGGTAATCATTGCATGGTCTCGCCTCATACATTGAGGATATGGAGTGTCCATCCGTAATTAGACTGACGACACAAATGTAATATAGCTATATTATAAATTAAGGATTCATTCGAAATTTTTTCAGGAGCATAACAAGAGACATAACCTATCAAATTTTCAACAAACCAATGCTTTGCCAGATATATATAAAATTATGATACATGCATGGAATAGCTCCTTGGCTATGAAATTAAGTGATCAACTCTCTAATTGGTAATCTATATTGTAATTTGATTTCAGGCAGGAGTATATGAAGGTGCTGTACACTTGGACGAGCTTAATCTTCTGTTAAGTCGAAGGTTTGTACTCTTTCAAAATTGTTGCCATCCATCATGCATTCACCTTAATTCAGATAAGCGAAGCTCAAAGCATGTCACTCCTCCTCCGTTCTTTTGTTTCTTAGATCCTATTGCTTAGGTCCGAAATTTTGAATTAATTGATATGCGATGCTGGTATTTTATAATGAATGCACCCACAGCAAGTTTCTTAATTTTCTTTTCTTTGACCATGCTTATTTTTGAACAGCTGCCAGGAGTACTGGGAGGAGCGGCTTAAGATGGAAAGAGTAGAGAGGGTTCGGCAAGCAAAGGAGCATTGGGAGTCCCAGTGTCGGGCATTCGTGGGCGTCTAGTTATTTATTTATGCCCTAATTTTCTCTTTTCTAGTTGCTGTTTAGGTCAAAAGTAACATGGAAATCTTTGGTTCTAGTTTTTGTTTATGATGGTCGCCACTGGCCATATAAATTCTGTAGATATATAAAATATTATGCACGTACCATTGCTTCAGCGTACGGGCAACTAGGATGGTAATGTTTGAATACCCAGGACATATATTGTGTCAAAGAACAAATTAATAACATGAAAACCTTAAATTGAATTGAAGAATCAATTTGGAAGATCACATATGCACACATGCATAATCTGTATTGACTAAAGGTGGATGATCAGCTGGCAACTTAGACGATACGAGATTGAGTATCCACTCGAACATCAAAGGGGAGCAAGGCAACTCAATTGGATTTGGTCCATCAACTTTGTCTTTAGACTCGAACTGGTTCAACAGTGCTCGAAACATTACAGACGACAGACATTCGATGGGAACCACAAACTTTTGGCGTGCTTCTCCAACGTACATCACCCTGAATCCTTCAGGCACTTTCTTCCTCTTTAACTTCAGCTTTGTCACAAGGGAGATGAGCCTTTCTCGAATATTTAGCTCAGCCATTATTGATCTGATGGGCAAAGGCAGAAAAATCAAATTAAACCAGTTATTTAGTTAATGCGGATCAATAGTACTAATTAAATTCGGTTTTTCCTTTCGCTTGTAGGTCAAGTACATATTTTAATTAATTGTCCAATTTTTGCAAAGAAAAAAAATCATATATAAGCAAACATCAATTAATGGACATGTAATTAAGTTGTCAAAACCTCATTGGATATTAACTATTCCATGCAAGCGTGAGCCGTGCCGTAATGTAATATATTTCCAAATTAAATATATCTCCTGATCGAGTTAGGAAGTTTCTAAAAAGGAAAAGCCAGTGACTATGGGAATCCTGATTGCTTGAGGACAATAGTCACATCAATACAATTTTCCTCGAGAGCGATAGCTCCTTTTTTTTTAAGCTCGCTAGCTACTACTAGTGGATTCCATTTTTCTGCTCGTTCGTTCTTGTTTAACCCACAAGCTCTCCCTTTTACTCGAAAAAATTTAATCATGTTCTCGATAAGAACTGTTCGCAGAAACATTGCTGCAGTCATGAAGAGGTTGAGTAACCCCAAGTCCAAGGCATGCTATGGAAGGCTTGCAATTGCTGAACGTTCCGAGAGAATAGCTCCGACTCCGAGGGGCCACATACGCATGTACGTCGGTGAGGGGTGCAAGAGATACGATGTTCCTGTGGAGTATCTTAAATTCCCCAAGCTTAGAGAATTGATGCTTCAATCACAAGAAGATGGTTTTCTCGACTTCAAGATTGACGGTCCCATCACGCTTCCATGCACAACTGACACATTTGATCAGTTTCTGAACCACGCAAAGACAAGAGGCATCAACTCCGAACAATGATTCTCTTCCTGGAATATCTGCGCTGAAGAAGACTCCGAGACGTCCCACACCCACCCCCCGTCTCGCCGCGAGCCTTGCAATCTTAGTTTCGTAATTTTTTTAGAAAAAACCCCCATGTCAAAAAGAAGAGACCTACTGCATCTACATTATTGTTTTTGTTTAATTCTTTCCATGCCCAAGCAACTAAAAAAACACAACAAAGAATTCCTCTTATATGTTCTTGATTTGCGAAATTCTCTTTCCCTGACTGATTTCTTGCACGACTAAAAATCAACAGCTTGCGGTGCACGTTAACGCGAATAGCCAAACCAATGTCCCAGAATTGTCATATTGTTTGATGTTGACCCACTCCGTCGTTAACACATTCTTACCGCTCGGGACAATGTATATGCATGTGAAAAATGAAAATAAAATTTCTCATTATCCAAGCACACATGGCATCACAGAGATGACTGGAACTTTCCCGTTAGTCCATCACTGCCACAACGGCCATACTTCAGACCTCGGACTTTACAGTTACATCAGAAAATACCAAGACTTACACTGTATTTGATGAATGGAGCCTCTTTACAGGGTGGGGGCAGGGTTTTTCACATAAAATTTTTCTATCCAATTAAGTTCAGAATATGCATCTTGGAAGAAAACCTAACAGGTTCGCTCACATACTACCGAAGTCACACATACAGCGATGACAATTATTACTTTACTTCAAAGAGTATCAGATTCCTCTAACCATAAAAATCTAATCATTTTCTAGGATTAAATTTGCAGCAATAGAATAGAACATCTAAGTCTATTGAAAACAGGAAGATATTGGTTTACATTCATTGTAAACAAACAATGGGGATCAAGGATGTTCACATTTTACTTCTATGATATCCCCGAAAATTCCAAGCAAGTCTGAGCTGCTCTCAACTAGACATTATCAAAGGATTTTTATCTTTACATATGTCGTATCTTTTGCATAATTTCTCCAAAGCAGCAACAGAATGCTGCATTGCATTTAGTTTTGTATCCCTGAACATTGCCTGCAATGAAAGGGAACAGAGTCAAGGTAGCCAGACTGTACCAAGAACTGTAATTATAACTCCATAAACATAAATAAGAAGTTGAAATATACCTGATAGTCATCTCCATATCTCTCAACCAGTCGACCAATATAAACTCGCTGAATGGTAGTCAAAGGCTGCAATGGTGCTGTCTTCCCATCTCTCCGCTTCCTTCCTAATGCAGATTTCACATCTATTTAACAAAAGAAACAGCAATGAAGTCTGGCACAGAAGAATCTTGGAAGTCCAATTTCATATAACTCTGAATGATGAGAAGGTTCCAATAATTTACAATGCTGACAGAAACTCAATAACTGAACAGAACAACTCAACCTCATGCTGACAAAAACAAGGCAATAAAAATATTCACTTCGAGGTGTTTGAATAAGCAACAAAACTTGATTTACCCCAGACCAAAAACACCACTTCAATAACTGACCGAACAACTGGCGCTCTCAGCATCTTCTAAATTACCCAGTTGGAACTGCTACAAATCTTAGAATGCCATTTAATTAGGACTCAGCAATCTCAAGTAAATTATGATCATATTTATCAAGCAACCAAGCAAGCAAACATACCAGCAACAACGTGAAACCACTGACACATTAGTGTTTCCAATTCAACGAAACTTGCAAAATTTAAAAAAGAAATTCATTCATCATCATATCAAAATAGTGAACACTTAATATCAAACACTAAGATGAGCAATCTTGAGTCATTTGAACAGATGACACCAAAGGATCTGCAAGATTTTCAATAACTAGGGAATTAAACATTTCTTGGTGTAAAAACACAATAACTCAACAGCAACACAAAGGCTTAATTCAGTACAACGGCAGACAGAATAAAGGTAATTAAATCCAAATTAAACCTAAGGTTGAAACTTTATTTAAAGAGAGAGAGAGAGAGAGAGAGGGAGAGACATGGCAGCAACTGACCGTCTTCTTCGAGATCGCTGCTGGAATCAATGGGTTCAAATTCGTTAGCTGGTTCATCAGAGGGCTGAGGCACCTGGAGGGACTCGCTTTCGACGATGTGAGAAGTGCGAGATCGCACGCCAAGCAAGTTGGGGTTGGAGACGAGACCGAACGATTTGTAGTTCTTAATGACGCTGGCCTTATCGTTCCACTGGGGAAGTTCATCAACAAGCGAGCGAAGTTTTGGAGGGAGAGAGAAGGCTGGCTTGAACAAGTTTGGGTTCTTCTTCGGGAGGCCCACCCGCACCTTTGTCCTCGATTTCTTGTACTTCCTTCTTGACCTTCCCATCGCTCGCTGTCTCTCGCTGGCGTTTAGGGTTTTCTTCAGGGTTTTGGGGGGTAGGGGACGGTTACAGTTACAAGCGAGTGCGATGCGAATGTGGATGAATATGCAGCTAATATGATTAGACTGATGCCTAAATGTGAAGCATAGTATAACGATAGGTATTAATTAATTGATAAATGAATAATTTATTAATTTATAAAATATATTTACAGTATAAAAAAGTAATATTTAATTAATTAAAAATTTATTATAATTTATAAATATAATTGATAGAATTTAAATAAATAATATATACTTGATTAAATAAATTCATAAATTTTATTAAATATATTCAATAAACTAAACTAGATGTTAGTTATTAAATTGTATAAATTGAATTATAACTAAATTAATGTACTTATCTTTTTGATTAACTAAATTTATATATTTACATAAATTTATCTAAATGTATTCGATGAACTAAACTAAATATTATTTATTAAATTATATTAATTAAATTTAAACTAATTCATCTAATGTACTTATCTATTTGATTAACTATATTCATATATTTATCTAAATATATTCAACTACAAAATTTTTTTAGATACAATAAGAAGAATTAAAGATGAGATTCAATTAAATTTAAATTTAAAAAAAAGTATGTTACAATAGACTTTTATTTTAATAAACTAACATAGTAAGTTACATTTGTAATTTTACAATATTTATAATTTTTATAATTTTTAATTTAAGATATAAATGGGACCCTAGAATTATATAGGAGTTCTCAAAACAAATATTATCTTATTAATTTATCGAAATTATTGATTTAGCTTCAGGTTTAAGTTGAGACCGTAAAATTTTATTATAGTATAGTGATTATTAATTTATAAAAATTATACATATGACTCGATACTAAAGCCGGTGAAACAGGATGTTGGATTGTGTTCGTATCATGTTAACTTCATACCGTATTAAATTTAAGTCGATTTAAATCTGATCCATTTAGTAATAGTGTCAAAATATTAAAATTCAAATCTGACACAAAAAAAATAATCAAGTTACTCTACAACCCACTCAACATTGTGTTTATATTCATTCTTTTAAAAAAATTAAAATAAAAGAGAGAATCATCTTCAATATTTAAGTTGTAGTAATAAGAACTTACAAATTATTTTAAAATAGAAAATATAATCATATCATTGATTAAGTAAATGGGTCAAGAACTTTAACCTTAACTCGACATGAAAAAAAAATTTGTGTTAACCCGTACCTAATTCATTTAATAATTATGTTAAATTTGATGACTCGTATCCATTTATTCGTATTGTGTTCGTGTTAAGTAATCGGGTTATATTAAATTTTGCCAGCCCTACTTGATACTTGAATGAGGCGTTTCTATTAGGCAATCACAATTAATTAGAATCCCATATACTGAAATGGAATGGAGGGTGGGAATGAAAATAAATAATTTATTTTATCTTAAGTGAGTTGTATTATTATTAATGTTTTTATTTTATAATTAGAATAAATTATTATAAGTTACTAAAATGATCTCTATTGATTATTATCATTATTTATTATAACAATTGTGATTGTGATTATTATTATTTAAATAATAATAATAAATTAATAAATTTTAATAAGAATAATATCAATAATATTATTAATAATGACACTAATGACGATGATGATGATGATGATGATGATATTATTATTATTATTATTAGTAAATACCAAAAGACTTATTTGTAAATACTTCAAAGCTTCTAAACAAACCAAAATGCATAACTAACAAAACATAATTGACGGCAATTTGGGAATTATAAAAATTTTTAATATCTAATTTCGTTTCATTAGAGTAAAATAGGAAATTCAAGGAATGAGAACTTAATTTGAAACTCTCATTTCTTAATTCCAAAAACATGTGAGTCCTACATATTTTATTCATATTCTCCTTCTACATTAATAAGTGTACACCATCAATCATTCTCATTTGAAAATTTGATTTTTTAATCTTATAAGTAAACACACACCATAAACCAAGAATATGATAGATTTTAAAGTGAAGTTGCCGAATACCATTTTATTTATCTTTTTAAATTCTGTTATATATATTTCACTCGTATTCTTAAGAGATAATTATCTCCACTCAATTAATTGATAATTGAGAGATAACTAAAATTAACTTTGATAAACTTTTTATGGAGACTCATACTCTTACCATTATAAGTAAAAAAGTCTTTCTATTGAACCAAAGGCTGATTGGTTCTAAACACTCTTTCATTTAATACAGCTTAAAATTTTCAAATTGTGTTATGGACTTCTACACTTACGTTCTCATAGACTGTCTACTAGGGAAGTATGACGTTTTTATATAATTACATTTTGTTTAAGTTTTTGTTGGGGCATCAATGAATGACCAAAGAGATTATATGTGAAATTTTATACTTTTTAAATTCAAGACTTCTAGTTCTATATTTATTAACCTTTTAAATCTCTTGACTCATGACTTATCTAGAGGTACAGAAAGTTGAGAAGCCTAGATTATAATTTAGAAAACATTCTAACACTAAATTCATTTATCAGCAATAAACACATAAATCCCATAAAAGAAGTAATAAATTGCGTCTACATTTAAATATGCTTTATTTTATTTTATAAGAAAATTTTTCTTTATAAAAAAAAAAACCCAACACTTATAAATTCAACACCTTTATCTATATAGTTGTAGGTAAATAAAATAAAATTTAAACTCAAAAAAGAAACTAATCTTATGACAAATATGAGAGAAAAATGTGGTTTATTAGAACTTAATGTGATTTTTAAATTGTTTTGGGATATGTTTGTTGAAGAAGTAATAAATTTTATGTGAAGTTCAATAGAGAGACGTTAAAATTTTTATAGAAATAGAAATTTTTATTGATGAGGATGAGAGAGGTATCTTAAATAAGATACCACCAAACTGTTATATAAATTACATTTTGAAAACATTGTCATATTTATGCAAAATGAAAATTATTTTGTCTTAAAAGCCTGTGACTGTGATGGTATAACGGCTAGAGAGGCATGCTTTGGGTGATAATCAAACGGTGGGTGAATGCAAACATGTGTGTCAACAGCATTAACATGATAATAAATTAACGGGTAAATATTTACTTAATCCTTATATTTTTGCCTAAATTCCCATTAAGTCACTCTATTTTGAAAATATCTCAAGAAATAGTGGCTTTTAAATATATTACGTACCCTTGCTTTTTCTGTACTTTTATGGGAAGTTGCAACATTATTCTTAAGGATATTAATTAATTTATTTTAAAAAATTAATTAACAAACTAACTTTATATCAATATTCTTTTTTATTATTTTACTTTTAAAATTAATTTAGTATCTTAATTTTTTTATAAATAATTTTTAGTAAGATTATAATTACAAAAGTATTAAACTTTGCTATAAGTTCACTAGTGCTAATTTATTTTAAATAATTAGTAAATTGTTGTAAGGGTATAAAAAATACTAGTTTATTCATATTATTAACTATTGGTTAATTTATTAATAAATAACTATGGGTAATTATTTGTTAATTAGCTTTTTCTATAAATCAATTAATTAATGTCTCCAAAATTGTAGTAAAGGTATTATAGTAAATAAAAGAAAAGGGGGGGTAACAGTGTCGCATATTTAATAACAAGAGTGTCTTAAGATAGTTTTTAAAATGTAAGAACTAATAAGTACTTGCCCTGAAATATAGGGATTATTCAAGCATTTACTCTAAATCAATTAATGATTGGATTTTTCTTTAACTTGTTCACCAATTTGTTGCTTCTCACAATAGAATTGCTAGGTTTAATTAATTACTAGTTATTGTGATAACCTTTTTTACATTTTCCAGAATGTGCATGATGGGTGATTTTAGAATACTTCTAATATATTAAATCTACTTAATGTATATTAAGGGGTAGCTTTAAAAATAAATGAATAAGACAGTCATTTAAAACTTCATTTTTTTTAAGCCTCATTTTTTTAGCACTTTTAATAATAATGCAATTAATATTTTTAAAAAAAATTATGTACTGTAGAAAAACCTATCAAACATATTTATAGTTAACAACTATACTACAATTTAACAATTTTTTTTATAGAAAATCAATATTTGGTAACCTTAATGTTAAAGAGATATAATTAATAATGTTGTTTAACAGTTAATTCATTTATTATTAGTCTTTCCAAGGGAAAAAATTAAATTATTTACCTTTTCAATTTCCTTAAAAATGATTATTTAACGTTGAAACCTTTGATTTTTAATATTTCTTTTAATTTCTATTAAAATCTTATAATATAAAAAAATCAATAGAGAAAAAAATTTCTTACTCCTTTCTTTATAAAGAAAATTATTACATTTGTTGATTCGTTTAAAAAGAAACAAAATTAGTTTCTTAAAACACAAAGTCCATATATATCATTTGATAATCAATTTATCATCTCCACTTTCTATATGCTGTCATTCTAAATATTCTATTTGTGAATAATATTATTTTATTTCTTTTTATAATAATTATAAAATAGTATTATTTTATTTATTTGTTTGTTTATTTTTGTCATAATTCCAATGGAAGTAAAAAATAATCTTCTTGACTATTTTTTAGGGCTTATTTTTAAAAATGTTTAAGATCTTTTTTTTTATTGGTAAGATACAAGAATTAATAGTGCAATGAATTTTTTATCCTTTTTTTTTATCCCTTTGAGTATCCAAATTCCAAAATAAAAAGAGACTCCACAAAAAAAAAAAAAAGGTCTAAGCCCCCAAATACTCTAGAGCCAACCTTGTGTATGTATGACATGTTTATATTTTGGTCTGAAAAATCATCATTTGATTGGTAATCAAAATCATCATATAATTAATAGTTGTATTTAATTTATGCACATACGTCATATCATTAACTGAATGTGGTACAATTAAGGTATTCTAAAATTTCTGGTGTATTACTCTATCTATTTATAAAACATGGAAGCTCTGTGATGAGTTTGAAGTAGTAATTGTTATATGTGTTTTTGCTTATATTTAACAAAAAATAAAATATTAGAAAAACACCAACGGTGTTAAAAGAGAGCGATGCTGTCACTTTTCAAATATTAGGTGAATTATGAGAAAGTACGATCAATTACTTCAAAATTTGTCATAAATTTAGGGACACCAACAACCGAGCGCCAGTGACCAAATTGAAAAGATGCTTACACTTCTAACGAAGCTTGTTGACCAAATTGAAAAGATGCATCACCTGTTATGTGTTTTTTAAGCCATCATGCGTGCCCAGCTAATAAGGAAAACTATAAATGCATTGGTTACTTTCTGTTATCTTATACGCTAACAGAGAATCACTTGATGCTTACAAGAACATCCAGCAAAGCTAGAAACTTTCAGAAGAACGTCTTACTAATGGAGTTATTCATTACGGTTTCCATATAGAAAACCTGTTTCTACCCCGGAAAGGCTGAGGAGGGTGCTGCTTAAATTACAGTTCCACTGACCGTTCCTAACATCCCAATATTTCCTATTCTTCATTTGTCGACCAGAACATCAAAATTGCAAACTTCCAGGGTGGTGCTTAAAGTAAACGCATAGGCATTCCATAGCAGAAAGCTCTTTTCAACCAACATCAAGTGCAAAGGATTTGTTCTTACAGTTCTGCTGATCGGTTGGCATACTCCTGCACCAAAGCCCCAAAGAGTGATGGCCTCTCAAGCAAACTGGCTGGCTTGTCAAATTCTTTCACCCATCCTGTTATGAACAAAAGAAAAGGAATTACTCATTAGCAGTGAACTTCGTGTGGTACGCAAGTCATGCTTGTTATTTGATGAGCGACAACATGTGGTCTGAAACAGTTTGCTTCAAAATTTTAGTTGACACAGTTTTAAGCAGTGGACAGATAAAACTATCATCTTGACACCTCTCAAGAGGCTGAGAAGAGGCTTTGCAATGAATTTCCTTTGATCCACTTAACTTGCAGTGCTTATGGTGACCTGTTAAGGGGAAGGGAAAAGATGAATCACGAACCTGCATCGACAACTAAAACTCTATCACAATCCATGACTGTGGGTATCCTGTGAGCAATGCTGATAATTGTACAGGCAGCAAACTCCTCTCGAATGATCCTTTGAATTACAGCATCAGTTTGTGAATCAACAGAAGCTGTTGCCTCGTCCATAAACAAGAGCCGGCTGTGCTTTAGCATAACCCTTCCCAGACAAAGAAGCTGCCTTTGTCCTACGCTCCAGTTCTCACCATTATCGACCACTACAAAGTTCAATCATTTTGTCATGTTTTAGCTTCTAAAAATATACATATGACTTCATTAAATTGAACTAAAAATTCTAGGAAAAGGGAGGAAGTGAAGTTACCTAAAGAATCGAGTTTATCAGGCTTTGCAGCTACCACATCTTTAAGTTGGCAACGCTCGAGGCTCTACAAAATAATAATAAGTTAGTTAATGCAGCAAACAGACCCAAAAACTTTGATCATAAATGTAGAAGACACATCAGGAAAATGGAATGGCATACCTTCCAGATTTCTTCATCTGGATACTGACCAATGGGATCAATGTTGCTTCTCACAGTTCCTTCAAAAAGGACAGGTTCTTGGGGAATGATTCCAAAGCGAGACCTTAGGTCATGAAGCCCCAACAATGAAATGTCGATTCCATCAACAACGATTCTCCCTCCTGAAGGCTCCACCAGCCTAAAGAAAACTTGAACTAAAGTTGATTTCCCACTTCCTGTACGACCAACTACACCAATCTTCTCTCCCCCATGAATGCTGAGTGTAATACCTTTGAGAACCAGAGGAGTGTTGGAGCGATATCTGACCTGTTTGCCAAATTTTTTAACATGTTATGGTAAATAATCAGTAATTTATCCCAAGCGATATCAATTGAAGAGGCCTAGATCAGTTGTAATTTAATAGTTGGTACTGAACATGATCTGTGGCTTCTCAAACAAGTATGTTTATATCATTTTTCAAGAAACTGTAATAAGGAATAATCTAAGGCCAGCTACCTGCAAGTCAATGAGATCAACATCGCCATGAGCAGGCCAATTTGGAGGAGGAAGATGATCTTCCATCTCCCATGCTGCTTCTGATGGAATTTCTGTGAACTGCTTTATCCTTTCTACAGAGACCATCCTGTTTTCCACAAAGCAACTCATGTATATGGCCCAGAATAGCACAGCATTGAGGGACAGCCCATATGAGAGCGACAAACCAACATTCTCTACATTTTTTTTAGAGCTAGTCAGAATTTTGCAATAAAAAATGTAAAAAATTCAAAGAAGCATCATTGATTTACTGTAAAAGCCTCAATCGCAGGGTTTTGATTATTTAACTTCCATGTGGTCTCAAAGTTAAGCTTCATACATCTTTATCCTTTATACGTCTTTACAACATTGTAAGAACAGTACATTAATAAGTATATAAGGTAAAAGGATAAATACGTATGAATATAATTTGATCAGTAATGATAGAGCTTCAAACAGTTTTGTACAAACTGACGCAGCACAAAGAGATTAGCTGAAAAGAGATAGCAGGCATAATGGATAGATTACGCCATCCAATTAATTATTTTTAACAGTGGGAATCTTTTGCCAGGGACATTTTGAATGATTGACGACTCGCATTGTCAAGAGACGTGAATTAAGAGCTTGATATAACAAATCTTCAAGAGTCGAGAGGCGCTGCTAGTTAAAATAACAGTCAGCCTATACACATATAATTACCTGGTTTTATGATGCTGCTGGGTAACATGATCATAAAAAAAGTGGCGAGGCAGAAAGTAAAACTGCCAAGTAGCTCCAGACGGAAACCCAACCACTCATTGGATCCATTGTTGTGGAAATCCATGCGCAAATTGCCATTAACTCTATTAACATTTTCCTGACAAAATGTAGTTTGCTTTCCAAAAGCACGGATTGTCATAACACCAGATATGCTTTCTGAAAAATGATGAATAACGGGTGCTTTGGTGATTGAGTCAAGGCGGGTTAATTCTCTTGATGTCGAAAGATAGTATCCCTGCAACCCAAAAGAGAAAAATGTTACAAACAGGAAAATCATGCAGCTTTCTTTACTCGGAAATTTCCTAGCCAAAACATTATTGCTTATAGATACTGGCAAAACTCTGAGGACTGCCCACTTGTTCCACTCAAGATTTGATGCTAATTCCAAAATTAAAAATTTCATAATGGTTAAAAAGAATGGTTATTGACAGTTAGATCATTTTGAATGAGGGATATCAGAGATATCTGCCTGGTTAGGCTCATTCAATCTGAATAATTTACAGCATCATACCAAATTATTAAATTACACTTACCACAATCGGGCCAAACTATTGGGCCCCAACCCCACCCCACCACACCCACCCTACACACACACACACACACACAGAGAGAGAGAGAGAGAGAGGTAACAAAAAACAGGTCGAATTGGCCTCTATGTAGTCATATGAACCATTGTTCCAGAGTATCGAACTTCTTCTGAAGGCGAACGTGACTAATGTTCACAACACAAGTTAGAAAGAGAGCTCTTACCCGGTACCAGTAATTCGCCCAAGCAAGTGGTACTAATAAGAAAATTGTTGGCCAAGCATATTGACATGTTATGATGAAGATGCTAAGCAGTGTGATGTACATGGCAACGGTAATGCCAACGAAGAATGGGAGAAAGAGATCAATGTTGGTTTGATCAGTTGAGGCCTGAAAATAGAAATAAATCATCAGTGTAAACACCATCAGCCATCTAATTTTCCTCAGATGTTGGATGACTGTACCAAAGAAGAGTTAGATTCTGCTAGATACTAATGAAACTAGCATTTGCAAAATTAGGAATCCTACTTTCAGCTTTTTGTTCTTACCCGACTTAAAATTCTTCCTGAAGGAGTGGTGTCAAAAAATGACATGGGGGCATGCAAGATGCTCTGAAGAATTTGGCTGAAAAAAATTTGGGCTGTCTTAAGTCCCACATGTGTAACAAAAAAGGCTCTCATCACTAGTATCACCATTGACAAGACTGCAGTACTTCCGTAGACACCAATGAATAAAGAAGGATTAAATGACATAACGCGATCTTCTGAAGTTTCGTATGACAGCCAATAATCACCAGCCATTTGAGACCCTTGCCATGCAACAGACAATAGCAGCACTGCCACTACACCCCACCACCCATATGCCTCTGTGCAGTATATTTTGTAAACATGCAAACCAACTTTACCAGTTTCTCTTTCCTCTTCTTTAATGAGCTTAGAATTTCCTTTATCAGAATTCGATTGTTCCACAGACTTATTTTCCCCATTTGCTTCCTGAAGGTTGGAAGTGATTTGAGGAGATTTTGACCCTTTAGGGGAATTTCCACCAGGCATGGTTTTGCCAACTTCAACAAGTTCCATCGATGTTTCATGGGCAGCTACTAATGCTCCAAAATCCATACCCGAATTTAGTAAAGCATTATACCTTCCTGATTGTACTATCATTCCCTCTCGCATGACCTGTAATTGAACACAAATTTGTTTAAAAATGCTGGCCTTTGCATGTGAATCAGAACCTGTGCCAAAATTTCATCAGCCAAGCGTTAACATGAAGATTGAAATAAGAACACTGTACTTACCAAGATAAGATCAACATTATGCAAGAAGTCAACTTGGTGAGTTACTAGTAAAATGGTCTTGCCTTTGAGAGCTCCTCTCACACATTCCTACAAGAAGGCATTCAGAAGGTTTAACTAGCCTTGACCAATTGCTTTTTCATTTATTATTCGTGCATGCAATTTATAGAACTACAGACATAGCCAGTTAAACATAAATAAGTGAAATAACTTAACAGATTACAATACAAACATACATAAATAAGTGAAATAACTTAACAGATTACAGTACAAAAGTATAGCCTTCTGATACAAAATTCATACAAACAAAGCAAAGCCACTACAATTTAATTCATTGAACAATTCAAAACATATCCAGTAAGGCCACATGAAAACACAACAGCTAGCATTCATTTGCAATAAAAAGTTGCATCTAGTTTTGTGCTTAACATGAAGGGACTATTCCAACACAAGTAGTAGACAATCTCAACAGAGAAATCTAATTGATTTTTCACCATCTCACACTTAGGCACTGGATGCCAATATACATAATTTGATGTTTTGCTTATCATTCAAGAAAGTCCTCTCTGACAAATTTCTGACTATGATTTCCACAGTAAACCAAAATATTAAAACAGCAAGTCAGCAAGAAAATTGAATTATTTCTTTAAGTGAGTTTCCCATAGCCGAAAAATCGTAAATAATTATGTCACCTTAAATATATCTGACCCAGTATGAGCATCAACAGCACTAAAGACATCATCGAGAAGGTAAATATCACAATCCTGATACACAGCTCTAGCGAGTTGTATCCGCTGCTTCTGTCCACCACTTAGATTGATGCCACGCTCTCCAATTTCAGTTTGATCTCCATATTCCATCATTTCCAAGTCTTTCTCTAAGCAACAAACCCTGATGACTTCCCCATACTTCTCCCTGTTCATTGGCAAACCAAAGAGAATGTTTTCTTCAATGGTCCCATTTTGAATCCATGATGTTTGAGCCACATAGGCAGTTGTCCCACAAACTTTAACCTGTTTAAGAAGAGGCATTTATCGATCAATCAACTTTTACTATATATTCATGCTTTTAACAGGATTTTGGTGCTTGAGGCACGCAGACATGTATACCTATTAGACTTGCAATCGATACCTTCAATTAATGAAAAAGAAAAGAGAAACTTAACAAATTGCACATCAGAATTCTTACCTTTCCAGATGTTTTGTGCATCTCACCAAGAATGGAGGCAAGAAGAGAGGACTTTCCGGATCCCACAGTCCCAACAATAGCAGCGAGGTCACCTTTCTTTATTTCCAAATTTATATTTTTCAAACACTCTTCTCCATTTTCATCATCCCAGCTAAACACCCCATCTTTAACTTCCACAGCAATATTACCATCACAGCCCTCCACTCTTTCCACTGACTCATTCACCAATTCCCTACTTAACATGTACTTATCCAATCTTGCAAGAGATATCATTGCTTGTGAAAGTGAGATCATTGATTGAGGGAAGGTTCTTATGGGTTCCTGCAAGATCTTAAAGATTGTTGTTGTAGTAAACACCGAGCCAGCATCAAGTGGAACTCCAAATAAAAGTGCAGTAGCGAATGTAAGAGTTGATATGAGCACTGGTGTGCTCCACATAACAATAATATTCCCAGAGATTGAGTACATGAACTTGGTTAGCCAGTCAAATTCTGATTCACGGAAGGATAGGATTCTCTTATTGAAATGATCTTCCCATGCTTGGAACTTAATTACACGCATATAACTAAGCATCTCATTTGTCGCCTTCATTCTTGAATCTCTATTTTTCATCACGTTGAACTGGAATCTGTTATTTCTTTTTGTGCCCATCACAACAAATATCATTATACCAATAATTCCAACGACTGTTGTGATGACTGAGGCACCGAGGCAGTTATATAGGAGAATCAAGGCAACAGAAATTTGTAACGGCATTAACCATATGGCATGTAGCTGTAACATCATATCAGAGAGCTGCTGTGCATCAACAGCCATATAATTCACTATTTGCCCAACTCCATGGGCCTGCCGAGCAGAGCAAGATAGCCTGAGCCCTTTCCTGTATAAGGATGTTATAAGAGTGGACCTAATGAGCATTCCAAGCTTCTGTGAATTAAAGTTGAACTGGTGAGTGGAAAAAACTTCTACAAATTTTGCAACAAGGAGAATCAATACTAGGTAGTATCCTTCATAAAAAGAGCTGCTTTTCCCAGAAGTGAAGTCAACAAATTTTTGAATAAGAACTGGTCCGACATACATTACACAGAGCCTTACAATTGCCAGGAATGCAGTGAATGCAACTTCCTTCCAAAAGCACCGCAACAATGTGGTACGAACTGGGTGCTTGCATTTTTCATGTAGTTTAGGCCACTTTGATTCAAAGAGCTCTGACATTCTTTCAGCTCTATGTTGCGGTGAGAGTGATGGGATTTCGTCAATCTTAAGAGGGGATTTGTAGCCTTTACTCAACAGGGGATTCATCCAAATCCAGAAAGCCTTAGATAGTATAGAAGCCGAAGCAAACCCACTCACAACATCAGATTTGCTCAAAAGAGGTTCGTATAATTTCGTTTTTTCATCCATCCCAGGTTCAGAATCACTGTTCACGGCAATCCCAGTTGATCCTCTTATTGCAACAAACAAAAGGACAGTTGACAAGGGGAAAGACACTATGGAAACTATGTCATCCAGTTTCAAACTGCAGAATTGGGCCGTTTCAAAAGAGACCAAACGAATGATCCCGGATGTTGTAAATAAGGAAACAATGATGAAATTTGCAACCCAATAAATTCTAAGCGACAAAGGATGAGTAACAGCTTGAAACTTCTTCTCATGAACGATTAATATAGCAATCACTGCATGAGTTATGGCTTGAACCAACCAAAACAGTGCATCAACCAGCTTCCATGGCCATTGGGTGCTCCCACTGAATGTTAAAATGCAAATAGCAGTAAAACAAATTGCTAAAACAGCAGTAACAATAAGAGAGAGCTTGAACCACAATGTGGTTCTGACCGGAGCTCTATTGTTCCTGATCAAGGGCTTGCTGATATCAGAGCTGGAGAGGCCGCTGGCTGTAAACTTAGAATAAAGCTTTTGAATGGCAAACACAGTGAGCGTGAGCAAGAACAAGAGATCAACAAAGGATAACAGAGCTCTTTGAGGACAGGGGGAGAGGAAAATGAATCTCAGCCAATGCAATATCAGTGAAACAGATGTGTCCTCAGATGATTGAACCACAGAACTTGCACAAGAAAGGGATGTGATCCAACCAGATGCAGAAGACATGTTTAACGTTGAAACAACTTTCACGTGAATACTGCTGAATAATCCTTATATCTCACTCCCTGAAAAATATATTAGCAAAAGAAAAGGAGCTTTTAGAGAAACAAGCGAAAGATTCTAGCAGAAAGGAAACGACAATCAACCGAGAAACAGAAAAGCAGTGCGCAAATATGATTGCAAGTTACAAGCATTAAACTCGAACAACTAATCATTATAATAGAAAGGGAAAGTAATAATGATTTAAAAATATATAGATATATCTATATCATAGGCAAAGTAATGGCGACAGCAAAGGAGATATGATATCTCCTTGTGCAGCTGCCAGTTGCAACTGACTTGCACTGGGATGCCGAAGTACCTTTTGAGTTTTGACTATTGACCCTGACCCTCGGCATTTTTATAGTCTTGCTTAAATCACGTGAAAGTGGAGCCAGAAAAGCTACTAGAAAACTTTTTACGGATGTTATTACTGGTTTTTTTTTTCTTTTATTTGTTTAAATAAAAAAAAAGATAGTTCAACTTCAAAGAAGCAGGGATCCTCCTCACAATATAGAAGCATAATAATAATAATAATAGTAACAATATATTAAAAAAAAATCCCAACCGTGTGCATGTTGAAAAGAAAATCAGAGATCATAAGTTCAATTATGCTGCTCTTTTGTTCCCTTTTTTTCAAAAAGAGAAAAGTTGAGTCATGCGAATCAAATCAGCGAAAAAAGACGACTTAAAACGAGCCTCGCAGAAAAGGAAGCAAAAGAAAAGTAAGGCGGCTTTTGAGTAAATACAAGCTTGGAAAACTGAAAGACAAAAGCCAAGTGTGCAGGCATCTCTCAAGTACGAATTACCTTACCTAAAATGAATGAAGCCCGAGCCGGGAACAGAAGCTCCAGCCTCGAAGACAAAGAACTCGCTCGAGCGCTTTTGGCTCTTTGCCTTGGAGAAGCCACCGACCGCGGTATCTGAATTCTATACGAGTTTCTAGAAGAAGAGCGTTGTCGTGTCGTGTCGTGTCCAGTCCAGCCAGCTGCTGCAATGATGAAACTGGCAAGGGCCTAAGGGCAGACTAAAATAATAAAAACAGAATGAACAAGTTTCAAGACTAAGGAGCAAGAGAAATGCAACACGATTCAAATGCATTGGTTGACGATCTTTACGTAAACCCTTGGACTCCAATCAACCAACCCTTGCTCCTGTGTCTCCGAAAATAACACGTCCGGATTTGGTCTTTTTTTTAATTATTATTTTGAGTTTACAGCTAATTCCTATTAATAATAATAAAAAAACAACTTCGCAGCTAATTGACCCCCCGCTGATGAATGAATGTCATTTACTCAACCGAGGGAGTCGTGAGTTGTCATTACGAGGGATCTGCTCCGAGCACCGACCACCACTACTAAGAAGACCCCATTCCCTTTAGAGTTTCCGCGCGTCAATGCACGCTCTAGTATTTGATCATTGATAGAGTGGACAGCCGAAAGGGAGAGGAGATCAGCAGACCGCTACATTTTTTAACTAATTCATTAAATGTTTTTTTTTTTTTTTTTTTGTGACGGCTACTTAATGTTTCGATAAGGAATTTGGATCCTTCGGTATATACGGAATCATTCTTTGCGGAATAGTGGGACGGACACCAAGTTTAGTTTCAAAACGGTTTCATCGCAAGGCCCGCTCACCTCCGTGAGAAATTGATACGCACAATTTTTCGTCTTTGAATATCAATTTTATGTGATTCGTACAGTGATTGGATTCCAATTTGAGTTTTAATTTATATGATATTTTATATTAATGAAAAACTTCATTAAGTTATAAAAATAAATGATTCAATAAATAGGTTGAATTGAAGTAAAAATTCAAGGTAACACCTGGGAAAATATTGACAAAACATGCTTTCTGGGCAGTGGGGTTAACTAATATCCCCAGCGTTACATGCCGTGTCAATGCTGCCCTCGGCAAATTTGGTAAGTCCACGGCCGAACTACTGTAATTGGTCCATGTGGGTGTAACCGCCATTATTGACAAAGCATACAATTGTCCGGAGAAAAAAATTTGTGTCCATTATTATTATTATTGTTATGTTTCCCTGCGCGGACTTAAAAGAGTTTTGTCGAGACGAATAGAAAATGACTTTTGCATTCGCCTTGAAAGTGCGCAGAAACTGAGTCTCAGACTTATGCAAGGAAATAATGCATGTGTGGTTTCCATGAGCTTGGATGATGGAATGTGACTTGAAACTTCCTTTATGTTTAGTTTTATTGGCGTAATTATTGTGTGATCGAGTTTTGAAGCTTGGTTAGGTTACAACATTTGTTTGGTTCATAACAGCGAATCTATGCATTTGTGCGTTATTTTTAATTTATAACCCCAAATTGTAGCGTAGATGATAGATAACTACAGATTTAAAAAAAAAAAAAAAAGAGAGAAAAAATAAATAACAAAACAAAAGATCAATAGAAACAAATTGGCACTCGGACCACCATAGCAAAAGCACACATCTCAATGAAAACGAAATGATAAAAAGAGAAGGATTCTCAATCTCATGCAACGAGATACGGCCAAGGCGTAAGAGTACGCAACAGTCACTTCGGCCTCTCCATTAATTAAAGTATTCCACGGGCAATTTGATGGTCTCATGTTTGTCGTATTTAAATTCGTTCGTAATTTTCCTCTTTAAAGCGGCCACGACAGCGTATAAATTAATCTGTCGATTCGCTGCGGTTACTATTTTAGATTTTTAATCACGCGGCGGGGATGTATCTAAAAATAAAAAAATAAAAAAATGTTCATCGAGGGGATTAATTAAATAATGTAACGGAAAAAGGTACAACAAACAAACAAATTGAATTTAAAAAAAAAAATTCTGAGCACAAACTGAACGCGTAAGAATCAATCAAACTTGCGTATTTGCTCATTTCGTTCGGGGACGTTATATTGTGGATCTTGCTGTAGCTTGTTCTTGTCTATTTGCTTTTACTCTTTTTGCTATTAAAGTAATCATTTGTGTTGTCTTTAGTGCGTAATTCGAACAACTTTTCTTTCTTTCTTTATTTTTTTATAGTTTGAACGTGATCTTTATCAGCAATAATTTTGAATGTGATCTTTATCAGCAATAATTTTGAATGTGATCTTTATCAGCAATAATTTAGGTGGGTTACGAAGTGTCAGGGTTAAATAACATCAAAACTGAATCAGATTTGAAAAAAAAAAATTTCCTGCTATCATTAAATCCTAATGTTGTAGTAGTTTTTCTTTTCGATTAAGAAAATATTGTAGTGGATAGAATTTAGTTTGTTGAACAGTTCTATTGACATTAATAAGATAATAAGGTGATAAAAAGGGGGAAAAAACACCTAAAACTCTAAGATTCAAAGAAAAATAATTGTGAAAACCCTCAAATTTTATGAAAGAGACGCAGAGACACTTTTTTTTTTTAACTACAATAGTATCTGAATATAGTAATTAAAAAATTAATTTTAAAAATTTTTAATTAATACAAATTTAATATAAATAATATAATATATCTAGTAGATTAATAATATTAGATTACTTTTAATATTTAAGGACTTAAATTTTACTAAATTTCAAACCATATTATGACCAAAACGAATTCCCTTATTAAAAAATTAGGGCTTTTATGATCATTATTTTAAATTTTAGAAAGAGAGAGGTGCCATTTTTCTAAGATAAAAATATGAATACTATTTATGATAAGTGATGACAATACTATTTATAAAATAAGACTATCATTTATGTCTTCTTATTATTTTATTATTGTTCAAAGGACTCTATTTGCTTATAGTTATGTAAACTATGACCTCCAACACAGTCATTAAATGTGATTAAATATAGAGTGAAAAATTAAACAATATAATATTCAATGATTATACAGTAGATTATAAATTATAGAAACTGTAAACTAATAAAATCTCCATTCAAATAATATTTTCATAATTTGTGTGTTAATTTTACAGTACAATGGGATGTTTCTCGGACTCCATCTTTCGGAGCTTTCTCACTGCATTGCTCGGGGTTAGATGTTAATTACCCCACGCACCCACCCCCAGACCCTCACACACAGACACGTAGGGCCACTTGGAATTTTTGGCAACAATGAATTGTCAGATTCTATTAATTTCCTCGCCCTAAATGTAACATTAAAAAAAAAAAAAGGAAATAGAATCGTCACACATGACATCAGATCGATTGCAGTCTACATAGGAACTTGCCAAAAGGCCAAGCAATTATTTGATCGTCCACAATTTTCCGGCCCCCTTAAAGATTAAAAGAGCCTAAAAAGACAAGTAAAAAAGTGCAGATTAATATTTTGTTTTTGTGCAGCTTTTTGTCCTTCTCGGATTTTACTACAATCACTTGATGCGACGCTTCCAAAGGTGTCATTTATAATGTATCAAGATAGGAACAATAAAATGCCCCAGATGAATCAGTAGTGAAATGATCCAAAAGCTTTGCGTGGCTAATTTGGAATCACAAACTGAGCTGTCCCGCGATTTAGATTAGGTGCAATGAACTATATATGTATGTATACATGCATATATATATATTCTTTTGGGTTTAATTAAAGTGTAAGAAATAATTTGGAAATGACTTTGTTTTGTAAAGCCCCTTATGTGCGTGCATACGTCACATGCGCAAGCAACAATAGTTTATATTCGTATCTTTGATTGATCCGACGACGGTTTACAAATGTGTTTAATTTACCATGCACGCGTCCTCGCTTTTTATTAATTTGCATAATTAGGCGCCGCATTAACTTTACATAATTGCAGGGAATAATTATAATCTTATTTTCATATTACTACGATGACTAATGACATAAAAATTATACCTCCAACCTTGTGGAACTCCTCTAATTATAAGGTACACGTGGATTTTTTATTAATTTTTTATTTTTTAACTCGTCTTGACTAAAAGATTATTATTATTATTATTATTATTATGTGTGTATTGAATTTAAGCTATATATATTATAATATAATTAATTTAAGGTAATCTTAATTTATTTTTATTTTGTAAATATCCATCAATTTTTAATAATATTAACTGCTGTTGCTATATTAATTAGTCAAAGCATGCATGGAGAATATAACACGTGCACGGTTCGCATGGTCATAAACGGTGGCGGAGATGATTGCACTTTGCATTTAATCAACAGAACAATTAAAAAAAAAAAAAAAACTTAGAAAGATGCAAACATGCCACCGTATGAAGCAACTTCTTTCTAATTGTTTGTCTGCCCGTGAATGATGGCGTGCCTACAAAAGATTTCTCCACCAAAGAAAAGAAAATAAAATGATTTTCAGACACTTCGGATCGAAAGGCACTCGCCTCGACACGACAGATGTAACGAAGTGCTCCGCTTTATTTTTATAATTTCGCCGGATTTGTGTTTTTCACAGACATTTCCTCCACTCGACGCGCTCCAGCGAATCCCACAAGATCCTTTAGTGCATGATTAAAACTTTTAAATATCAAATTTAAATATTCTCTGTCACTCCAAATCAATCTTATAATTTCACCCACCGCAATAAAGTCATTAAATATTATTTCCATCTTGAAGAGTTCAAAAACTATAATCACATGATAAGATGGCGATATGTGCGTGAGCAATGGTGCGTGTGAAAAATATGATAAATAATAAATAAATAATAATATAATTATAAATTTTTTATAAATTAATATGATATAATTTAATTAATTTAATTAAATATTTTTAATTAATATAATTTATTTTAATTATTTTATATTTTTATTTAATTAATTAATAAATATTACATTAATTTATATAAAATAAATTTATATAAAAATTTATAAATATATCATCACTCATAATAAATAAGTTGGGAAGAGGTTGAGGACTGAGGCCAAAGCCTATGACAATAATGCTAGATATCCGCATCTGTGATTGAAAAATAATGTAATATAATAATAATAATAATAATATTTTGTTGGTCAGGGATAGTCCGATTTTGAGTAACTGCAAATAACGTATTTTATTTATTTATTTATTATTGTTATTATATATATATAATTTTTTTTTTCGGATACTTATATTTCAACATCATCAACATATTATTAAGCATTTAAGATTGAAAATAAAATATTATTTTTATTATAATATTATTATAACACACAAAACAATCTCATTGTTCGTATTATAATATTATTATTTTCGTCGTGATGTTACTCTATTGACTTTAAAGCTTATTATAATATTCTATTTTAATGATATTTCCTTTTCAATACATAAACCAAGTGCATATGACCCAACCAGAGAAAGCAATTGGTTACGGTTGGTCGGTGGGCCCCTGGTTGATATCTAAATTCCTCACTTCTAGAAATTGCAGGCTTCTCACAGTCCAAATACCTCTTTTAAATTTTAACCGACAAAAAATGTCGCTGTATTCTCCTCTCACATTCTGTGTGGAAAGTAATGATGCGTTTATTTTCCTGACTTAGGAAATTTGAATATAGAATCTAATTTATTGACTATATTTATTTGTAAATTGAGATTTGAAATTAGAATTAAAATTGTGTGAGCCTCACAAATTTGAAATTCATTCTTATAGATCTGATTCTCAAAAGGAGATTGGGCATTAGAATCTCTTTTCTTGAATTATGTATTTTACTCCACTGAAATTTTATAATATCCAAGCTGTCCTCAATTGAGTGTTCTCATTTACATTTTAGTCCCTCTAGAATTTATAACACAAAATTTTTATATATTTACAAATAAGACCTCTATTATTTATTAATAGTAGTAGTAGTAATAATAGTAACAATAATAGTAGTAGTAATATTATTATTATTGTTGTCGTTATTAATTTCATCATCATCATCATTTATTATAATTTATTAATTTTCTTATTTTAGTTAATATTATTGTCATTATTATTATTATTATTATTATTTATTTTATTTTTTCTTATTATTGTTATTATTAATATATACGAATGATACTAGGGATAACAGTTAACAAAGAATATGTTAATAATTTATAACAGTCTACTATGATTTCAAAATAAAATAAAACACCTAAATGAAAATGTAGTTCATTTCAATCTCAATTCTTACATTTTAATAAAATAATTTATTCAAATTTTAATTATTTACTCTGGTTCTAGTTCATAATAATTTTAATCTATTTTAATTTTTATTTAGTAAATACACCATAGGAGTAACACTCTACTTATTAAGCTAGTGAGAGTTTAGCCATATTAGTTCCAATCACCCAAGTTAAATTTGGGAGTTTGGGTGGGAATTCCAACTGACTCCTTTCTATTAATTTACAATGAAACTATTATCTTTTAAATTTCTAAAAAATTTATGAGTAATTTGTAAGGATTAATTCTAGCTTATTTTACGAACTATATAGCAATTTGTAAATATTAGATTTTGAGTTGTATATTGATTGTAGCACGTTAAAAAGAAAAAAGGAAAATTACTATACTTTTGGAGGACTAGTCTTTTAACATCCTCCATACTAATTAAAGTTGTATTCATCTAATAATACTTAATGTCTGGTTGAAGGGATTGTATTAAAAGAGGCCGCTAATGTGCTGCACCTAGGCATTTCCCGTATTAAATTATCCTATTGCAAGATTTGAAATTTGATATAACTTCCCTTCGCCCAACAACTGACGCTACACTGGTGGGCTAAGATAGATACGCCTCTATACATGTATGAACAAATATTTCATGAGTTTAAGAGTGTGTGTGAAGTATAGGATTATAGGGTATTAAAACATCGTTCACATTAAATTGACCTACGAATGTGATTGGCAAAATTAAAGAACTCACCATAATGTTGCAATTGGTACAAGAATCTTTGTTCACCATGTAATTGTGCCTCCTGTTAGAATCTTTTTTTTTTTTTTTTCCCTCCTCAGCTTCTCAAATTTAATTCAAAAAGCACTGCTGTTTAGATTTTATATAATTGAGATGGTTGTGAATTTTTAGTTTACTTTTAGCACTAGTACCTGCATTTTGTTGTTTTATTAAAAATATAATATTACACATTTTATTATTTTACAAAAAATATTTTCATATGTATTAATTAATTTTGAGCAGGACTGAAAAACCATTTTATGGGTTATCCAAATTTTTAAACATTTGAATTTTTTTTTTAAGCTAAGGTTCGTCATCAATAGTTGGGTAAACTTTAATTCACCCTTAATTAAAAATGTAAAAACTTTAATTTAGACCCCCAAAATCTGTTTAATTTAATAGTTGATGGGTACTAACTTAATAAAATACTATAATATTCTTACTAATTATAGAATGAGTTAATTAAAAGAATGATCATTATACTCATTGCTGGAGACATATGTTTTTTATCCCCTACTATTTTTAAAATAAAAGTAAATCAAACTTTATATGCATTGCTAACAAAGATCACTATGTTATAATTTTTTTTTTTAAATCTCAATAATAATTGAATAAATAGAAGTTTCTCCCTTTTTTTTCTTATTTTCCTTTTTTTTATCTCGTCAGTTTTTCTTCTCTCTTCTCTTTATTTTTATCTTTTTCTTCTACTTGTCTTCGTCATCACTTCCCTTTTTTTAAAATTTGTTAAATAATTTGGGTGTGACGGAAATTATTTTTTTTTAAAAAAAGAAAGGTAGAGTTTTTGACTTTTTTTAGTTTGTTGACCATTACTACATGTGTTCAATTATAATTTTACTCTTTTGACTGCTAATAAAAGCAAAGATAAGAAAATAGTAATAGGAGATAAATTAAAATTTTCACATTTTGGGATAATTTAAAGATTGTCTGGGTGAATTCAAATTTATAGGTAAATGATTCTCTTCCAAATGATTTTCTTGCCATGTTAAAAATATTTAAAACATATCGTTCATTTTATTAATAGGTCATATTTAATGACAGATAAAATATGCATAAAAATTTTACTTTCAATAGTTTCAAAATTTAAACATAATTTATATAAACTTGATACATATTTGTCCATCAAAAAACAATCAATCAAACAATCACAAAGTAAATTATTCCACAGTAATATCTAAACTTGTTTCACATCGTAAGAGGCTAAGAGCACAATCAACCTTAGCCAAATAATACTTGCATTATTCTATCTCATCACAGCATATTATATAAGAGTCAGTGGGCAAAGGAAAACTCGTTAGATGTTCTTAATTCACTTTGCAAGTATTATAACCTTTGAATAGCCTTAATTCATCAAAATATATATACAAAATATGAATTAAAAATAACTAAAGTACTTTTATAGAGCATCCATTTGCAAATGAACTTGGTAATTAAATCAACCACACAATAAGAATACACACACACACACACACACACACACACAGTTTTCCAATAAGCTTCAAGCCTGTTCACATAACAAGACATATACAGCCTCCTCACAGAGTATGAATTAAAATAACTAATAATCCCGCCTCTTCACAATGGCACCCATTTTCACAAGTGCTTCAAGCACATTGGTGTCTTGATTCTTTTCCCACTTTCATGATCTTGGATTAGGATTAGGCGCTTGCTGTTAAGGACTGAAAGGCAACAGTTGAAACTTATTGAAATAAATGAACTCTGCCAGTGGGTTTAAGATTGAAAAAAAAAAAAACAAAAGAAATAACATGGCAAGTCATATGTGGAATGCAAATGAAAATTATTGGCCAAGAATAAAAATTGAGGGCTTTTTTGTCGACGGTGGTAATGGATGACTTTCACAAAAAGACTTTAGACTTCTCGTATCCTAACTTAGCTTTAAAAATAGTGTTAAGCTTAATTTTAATTTATAATTTTTTAGTTGTATCTCACGTTATATAGTAAAGTGGAATTATTTTAACTTATGAGTAAGGTAAGTCATTCTATTAAATAGTGTTAAGTTTAATTTTAATTTATGATTTTTTAGTAGTGTCTCACATTAAATAATAAAGTAGAATTACTTTAACTTATAAGTAAGATAAATCACTTTATTAAATAATTTAATTTTTTGGGTTGAATATCTAAAAATTATAGGCCAATCTCCGCTAAAAAAAAAAAAAAAGTGGTATAGACTTAGACCATACTAGCCAAAATTTCCTAGTATAACAACTAAGGTCTATTGGACAAAAGGATCGAGGTCAGTAGTAGTTTTGTAGGAGAGATGATTATTAGGTTATATCTAATATTAGTTAGAAAAAGAGTTATCTTGGCTTAAAAGTAGATAAATCACTTCACTAAATAAATTATTTTTTTGAGTTAGATATCTAGAAATCCAAAGTCATTCCTCACACTTCCAGCTAGTGATTTACTTTTAGAAGATTGGTTGTGTATTTATTATTCTTTGCCTAAAAAAAAAAATTAATTTTTTTTTCTTCTGGTTAGATTTTTTATTACTAATGATAAATCAACACTCTATTTT
Organism: Aegle marmelos; assembly: GCA_030449875.1. Taxonomy (NCBI): domain Eukaryota; kingdom Viridiplantae; phylum Streptophyta; class Magnoliopsida; order Sapindales; family Rutaceae; genus Aegle; species Aegle marmelos. The sequence goes on from JASUUL010000115.1 coordinate 5,280,454, forward strand.
CTTAAAAGATTTACGTACATTTACTTGAAAAGTTAACAATAAACTCGAGTTCATCTTAATTCAAATTACCATTTAATACAAAACTTTTATAAGTTTCAACTGGAATTATACCTTAAATCATAGGAAAGAAAGGGTTTTGAGAAGAGAGGTGATGAACTAGATAGTCAGTGATGCAAAAAGAGATAAAGGAGGGAGAGAGAGAGAGAAAAATAAAAATTAAAGAGAGGAGATTGAAAAATATTAATGAAATTATGAAACAAAGGACATTCATACTCTAAGCTTTAGAGAAATGAACACATAAATCTCTAAGATTTTAATAAATATTTTAACTATAATTCCTATTGTACATAGTAATTAAAAGCATTGATTTTAATTTTTTTATTAATTACAAATATAATTTAAATATATTAATTAGTCTAGTAGGCTAATAATATTATAATTTTTTAATATATAAAATAATTTTTAGAATGTAAATTATTATATTTATTTTAGATAAATTCATGAGTTAAATAGATTTTGCAGTTAATAAAATATATTTCATGTATTAGAAATATTAAATTATTTTATCTAATATTAAAAATAATAAAATTTTCATATATTTATTTTAATATTATGTTTCTATTTAGTTTAATATAGTATAAGATTGTAAGGTATCAAAAATAAATTTTAAATGTTGAACTTATTTTAAAACATATTTAATATTATATTTCATTTATCATAAAATATTGGAGTTAATTTTTTTGAGTTAATACAACCAAAAGATATTATAGTCAAAAGACAATCTTCGTATTCTTTATTAAAAATTTTATCAAACCACAAGGATATAAATGTCTTTTTTCTATGAAATTAATAATTACATGTCATCTAATTTTTACCCTCCTTCTATCTCTAATATAATGGTTAAAAACTTTGTGCATAAAGTTACGTCTTTTTTACCTCTGTCTCTGTCTCTCTTTCTCCTTATATATGTATAACAAATCCTAAAATATTGATTTAATTCCTTCCCAGGGTACAATTTATTCATCAAGTACTTTTAAACTTCTATACATGCATTTATAAAAACAAAAAGATTGTATTGTGGTTTAAAACAAATAGGTGATATGAACACCAACAGAAAAATAAATAAATAATTAAGAACACGGTTTCACGAGTACTTAAGGGCGGTGCCACTAGCAATTCCAATTCCAAGTCGCCCTGGGCCTGCGTAAGCCCAAATTTCTCAGCGAGTTTCGTCATTGATTAAAATAGTTATTCGCACCCTCTCATCTCCTCTTTAAACCCCCTCTTTCATGTTCCTCAAAATGATTTGTTGCACTATTGTTTTAATAGTATTGCTAACCCTTTCTATTGTTCAATCAGTGAGCCATTTCCTACAAACATCGACACCTCATGTATGCAAAAGTTATTTCTTCTTTCAAGTCATGCACGTCAAAACTGTTATGTCAAACTCATGAGAAATTTGAACAGTTGACAAATTTCAACAAAAGCAGCAACTAAAAGAAAATGAGCAGGGAAACAAAAATTTAAAGGAAGACAAGATACTTGAGATTTGAGAATTGAGAAGAAAGAGATAAGTACCATTAGAATAAAAGATATGGACATCGAGATGGGATTTCTGGGAAAATAACAAGTAGGGTTATTTGTGGAAATTAATAGCTATTAATACAAATAGTTTTTTTTTTTTAAAAAAAAAAGGGTTTTAAGAGAATAATAGCTGGCGTCTACTCTTTGTCACTGCTACAAGGGAATAGGCAATGCAGGCTCTCCTATCATTGGGCTGAACCGTATGGTAAAGCCCATCTTAAACTACAACTAAGACCGCGCACCAAAACTACCATACACCATCATTTAGCACCGTCAGATTTTGTTCCCCATGCATCTCGAAACGTTCGATTCAAAATCCACCAATCAAATCTCAAACACTCCCAATGGCAACTGCCACCAATCGTCCGAGTGACCGTACCATATGAATAGAACTATCTAGATGGAGCAGAAAGTACTATAAGTGACGCTTTACACTTACATAACATTAACACGCTTGCTTTCTCGTTGCTTGATAAAACAGCAGGCTGTTGCAACTCTCCCTCTAGGGTTTTACTGTTTTCTTTCCATTTCGAGACAATATGAGGTAAGCCCTCTTCTCTCTCGCTGGTCATATTCGATTTCTGATCATCTGTCACTGGAGTCCACTGATTCACGCTCACGTCCTGTCGTACTCTTTAATGTACTACCCAAGTAATCTCTTAATTGTTTATTTAACTAATAATATGTTGGTTTCTGGTGAAATGATACAATAAAACGTTTTGTCTTACTTTCCTGTAACAATGCTTTTGTACAAGATCCTACTCCAGTTAGGGTTTTCTGATTATCAGTTTAACACAAGTATTTTTATTATTGTTTCTATTTGTGAAGTAAATATTGATGCAAAAGGTGAGGTTCAAGAGATAGTGGCATTAAGTTGGTGAAAGATTGCATATCTTCATTTTTTTTTTTTTTTGCCTTCTTTAAACCTTCAGGTTTCGTCTGCTCACCACTGAAAATTCTGTTAGTTTTGAAGTTATTTATGTATATGATTAACCATAGCATGACTGGATCCCTACCCACCAATGCGAATCTCGTATACCGCCATTATATATTACCTCACTTGCCAAACTAGTTGGTATCTATAGTTTTAGACTCTCTTTTTAACCCAAATGAAAATGAAAAAGAAGATGAAAAATATATTGGCTTCAGTTAAGACAACCTATTGCCACGTAGTATATTACTAAATTAAACATCATATCTATTATGTGTATTGAAACACAAATAATTTTTTAAGAAGGTTGGAGCTGTGGGGTTAGGCTGTCCCTGGGAATTTGATGGATCTGGTAATTGCTTACACGGCCAATTGATTGATATGAAAATGAAAACTCTGGGAAACTTAGGGTGAAATAATTCTTGGTAGGATTCCAAAAATTACAGAGATAGGTATACATATAGACTTTGTGAATTGAGGCATATATATAGACTTTCTGTATTAACTCATAGGTTTGTGGTTGTCTGCAAATCCATCATTATATTTTGTTGCTGCTGTTGTGTCACCTATGCCATTGAGTTATTTTGTGCTCGAGGCCAAACTTTGTATTTGAATAATGGTGGTATCTCTGGATTTTCCTATTTGTTTTAGTTCGTCTTCTCTAAATTTTGCTTTAAATTTTTTAGCCGTGTTCCTGAGGTGAAGTGGGCCCAGAGGCAAGATAAGGTATTTATAACTGTGCAATTACCTGACGCAAAAAATGCCAAGGTCAATCTTGAGCCAGAGGGAGTGTTCTCCTTCTCTGCTAGTGCTGGTGCTGAAAACCACCTTTATGAGCTCAAGCTGGAGCTTTTTGATAAGGTCAACGTGGAGGTAAGATGCTGCACCTTTTATGCATTGATGTTTATGTGTGTGGGTGTGTGAATGGCTAGTTGATGACAGTTGAGCATTTGGCTCACTCAAGGAAAAACTTTGTAACTTGTAGAGCTGGCACAATGGGTCACCAACTCATGTCAGTTTCATGTCATGTCATGTCAAATTTAGGTCGACCAAGCATGATCCATTTAATAATCATGTTAAAATATTGAGACCCAAACTTGACACATAAAATAATCGGGTTACCCAATAACCTGTTTAATATTTATATATTTAACAATTGTTCCACACACCCACCAAACTATTACACATTTACAATATTGTTAAATTTTATGTATGTGAATAATATTGTATATCGATATCATAAAATATACATGTGTATTAATATTTCACACACTTACACTATAAAAGTTCTAAATTTATATAAAATTTTATAAATAAAACATTGTGTATATGTTCGTCTTGCGGGGGGAAAAAAAGAGAGGGAGAGAGAATCCTGTTTGATATTTGAGTTTTAATTATAAAAATCTAAAAGTAAATTTAAAATAAAAATATAATAGCGTCATTGTTCGGTAAATGGGTCAAGAACTTTAACCCTAATCAGATACGGAAAAAAAAGTGTCAATCTGGGCTGGACCCATACTCATGCCAAAATTTGATGATCCATACTCGTTAATTTATGTTGTGTTCGTGTTAGGTAATTGGGTTGCGTTAAATTTTGCTGGCTGATGTAACTTGTATTAAGACAACTAGATTTGCAGCCTTAATCTGATAATTCATTTGCATTGAGGTGTATAGTTAATTTGATAATGTTTCCACCTTTGTTTCTACTCCTTGTCCCTGGTGATTGGTTAGTATGGATCAGTTTCATCTTTACCAAGCCATGTTATGATCTTAAAAGTAGATTTTCAAGATCTTTGATGATATTTATTTTAAGAGTAAGGGAGGTGGACAGAGCTCAAATATTATTTTTAAGGTCTTATTATATTGTATTTAATCCTTTTAAGAGTAAGGGAGGTGGCTATCGCAAAATAGAGCTAAAAGCCATTCAGCTGCATCCATGAGGGCGTTTTGAAGGTCTTATTGTATTTTGTCTAACCCTTTTATTTCCTTTTGCTTTAGGAAAGCAAAATTAATGTGGGTGTAAGGAGCATATTCTGCATCTTGGAGAAGGCAGAAAAGGGATGGTGGAAGAAATTACTGCGTGGGGATGGCAAGACACCACATTATGTCAAAGTTGATTGGGACAAATGGGTAGATGAAGACGAGGATAATGGTATTTTGAACTTTCTGTTTTGTTGATGAGTTATCTTTGGTTTAGGTTTTTGAATACATTTATGCTTTTGAAAGAAAAATTCATCAATTTTGGTTCTTTGATCAGGTGCAGGTGACTTGGATCTTGGGGGGATGGACTTTTCGGTATGATTATGATGGCTCATGGACTGGTTCCTTCTGAAAATTTTGATTGTACTCGTTGCTTTTGCTGATTCTTGATGCTATTTGCAGAATTTTGGTGGCATGGGAGGTGATGATGGTATGGGTGACTTTGAAGACAGTGATGATGAAGGTGAAATGCCACAAACCTTTTGTTACTTACCTGCCATATTCTCCCTCATTTTCTGTGAGGGATATTGAGTTGCGATTTGTTTCTCTCATTAACCACCTCCTTAATTATAGACTCTCTTCAATAATAGTAACAATTGGGCTGTTAAAAACTATATATATGCCACTGCTTTGAGAGTAAATTACAATTACTGAGCATCTTTGATGCTATTAATTTTCATCAGCAATTGAATCTGCAGCCTTATTGGTCTCCCACTATATACATAACTGAGTATGTTTATTGAATGTTAGTGGCCTTTTGGAATTAGGATTATTTGCTCAATAACGATTTTATTTTTCCAGCTTAGCTTTCTTGTACATTTCTGGATTTGATGTAAGAAACCTGCTTAGTGTTAAAATGTTTATTGACTTCCTGGGTTTATCAGCTTTTAATTTTGCTGTTTTAACTTTTTCTTTTTTCTTTTTTCTGCGGATATAGAAGTGGCAAAGCCGCAGCAAGAAGCTGGCAAGGCAGGAGATACTAAGCAAGAAGAGGAAGGTGTGGACAAGACTGATGCTGGCAATACCGAAGGGAAAACAGAAGCTGCTCAAACCACATAATATCATGGTTGTCCCAAATGCCAAATTCACTCGAGCTATAGTTTCGGGATGGGATAAATCTTTTCAGCTTTTGTGACAGGATTGATGTGTGTTTTCTTGCCTAACCAAGTGAAGTTAAAAAATTTCTTATAGGTGCAACAATATAGGGGAAGAACTCAATTAACTTGGATTAGGGTGTTGTATTGTTTGTCTGTTTCATGGAAGATAATTTGGAAAGTGAGCATTTGCGGGCTCCTTTATCAAGCGGTTGAGAATAGTAGGCAGTTTGTCTTGTAGACAGATAACTGCCATGGTTAATGGTGGCATCTATCTTCAAAATTTTATTTACTATTTAGTTGAGCTTGTTTATTAGCATGAGTGTGGGTGTATAAATGTGGCCTGCAAGTTTCTTACATGATTGTGGTGTTTATCATATTGGAACTTTTTTGATATAGGGATAGCAATGGTATATGTAAATCCCCTTAAATCCGAGCCATAAAGTCAATCTGCTGTAGGTAATATTATAGGTAGCAATAAACTAAAATTCGTACTAAGTTGTTGCGGTTTGATGTTAGTTAAATGTTTAATGGATGTTAGTATACGCATTCGCCGAGTTGTAATATTTTTAATTATTTTTTATTTTTTATTTTTATTTTAATAAAAAATATTTAAATTTATCATTGTTGTTTTTTTATATAATTTTATTAAAACTCTTGTATTTTATTTTATTTATAAATATTATAATATTTTTTTTTACGTATAATGTTAAAATTTTTATATTTTTTTATTTTATTTTAAATTTATAAAATATTAAATTCACTTCTAATAATTTTTAAAATTTAAAAATATTTTTTATTAATTAAAAATATAATAATTATTAAATAAATAATTATAATTGTAATTGTAATTCATTTAATAAATTTTAAATGAATTGTTGTTATTATTATTATTATTATATATTAATAAAAATTAATAATATTTTTTAATTAAATTATTAATAATAATAACTAATAATATTATTATTAGTAATTAATTTTATGAGATAAAATTTTATAATATTATAAAATAAATATATTTTATAACATTAATAATATATTATAATGTTATAAAATATATTTATTTTTATGACTATGTTATTATGGTGTTTGGATTTGATTGTTAAGTTGGAATTATCAAAATTTTGCATATTTCACAAAGAATATATATTTACTTTAAAATATATTTATTTTATAATATTAATAATATATTTATTTTATAATATCATAAATTTCTTCTCATAAAATTAATTATTAATAATAATAATAATAATAATAATATAACTAAAAAATTATTATAAATGTATTAATTAATTATAATATTTTTTCTTGTTAATAATAATAATATAATAATTTATTTACAAATAATAATAATAATAATAATTTATTTAATAATTATTATATTTATAATTAAATGAAGAGTATTTTTAAAATTTTAAATATTAGTAAAATTATACACAGAAAAAGATAAAAACTGTAAGAACAGAATTCAAATCTAAAAGTATATTTATTATGATTTTAATTAAATTTTATTAATTTAATGCATGTATATATATATATATATTTCATTTATTATAATTTTATATGGATTATTATTCTTTAATTTAATGTAGGAATTATTTTATTATTATAATATTTTTATATAAATATTTAAAATATATTATTTTAAAAAAATATTAATCTTAATTATTATTTTAATAATTATGTTAGATGAGTGTTAACAATATTAAACGAAATGAAGTTTTCTCTTGAAGTTTATATTGAATAATATTATGAGATAATAATTTTTATGTTTAGATGATAGATTTGTAATTTTTTTTATAAATTTATGTATTTTATATTTAAATTTAAAAATTTATGTTACTTTAATATTAAAATTTTAATTTTTTATTTTTATTAATAAAATTTAAAATTAAATATATTACGTAAAATTTTAATTTATTATTATAAATTTATATATTAAATATTTATAATTTTAAATATAAAAATTAATAAAAAATTAAATTTTATATCGGGTGAGTTTTCTTAAATAAATTAAAATCTCACATAAATTGTAAGTGGATTTTATAATTTAAATTTGGTGCGGACATGAGTTTGATAATAACAAAGTTGCTGCATGGGTTCTGATTTGCGAGAACTGGATCATTTCTCATTAACCCAAAAAGGGGGGGAGGGGGTTGGTGTGGAGAAGGAGAAGTAGATCAAACTGTAACCCGGCAGAAATATCGCTTGGCCGCCTTTGGAGTTTGGTCTCTGATTCTGCACCAACCCCGTTTCAAGCTCTCAAATCGCAAGAGAGCTTCCTTGACAAATAGTTGGAGAGGAAGGGATGGAATGGAAAGAAAAGGGGAGAGAAAAATGAGGAGAAAAATGGTTAATGTTACATCTTGTTTGTTTAGCTTGATAGGGAATTACCTTTTTTATTTTTTAATTTCTTTCCCTTTAATTTGTTTTATTTCTTTATATTATACTGTCATTAGAGTTCAGACTAGACACAAGTCAAAAGTATTATTTCTAGTAATCATGATTCATGCTGTACGTATGGAAAGTTCAGATTTATATATTATGCAAAACAATAACTTTCTTGTCAGTGTGAACGAGACTTTTAGAAAAGAGAATCCGGGTTTCTCTTCTTTAGTTAAACTCGCATTATTTCTATAAATTAATTTATGGTAAGTTATTTTGTGTATTATGGATATGAAAAAAAAAATTATTTTATGCTGTTGAGATAAATTTGTAAATAGTACACATACTTTGTAATCTGGTTGACATTAGTTCGTATGATTAATAATCATTTTGTTGTGTCAAAATAGTTGTGTTTTTTTTATTTTCATTGGATTACCCGTGTAATGTTGCTGTAACATTATGTCTACTAATTTATGAAGTCTTTTGTGACCCATTTATCAATATATAGTGTCTTTAACTTTGTTAATTGTGTCATATTCTCCTGCTAACTTTGCCATTTTTCTCATTAATTGTGTTGTTTTCTTCTCTTGTTAATCTAGTAATCATACTGTAATGGTATTATGACGATTCTTTTATAAAATGAGTATTTTCATTTGTATTCCAGAGTTTGACATAACTTATTAAATAGACATTATATATTCATTTCTATTCAAAGATTTTGACCGAATAGATCCTATTTATATTTTCTTAAATCTGACACAATATAAATATAACCCAACAACACGAACTGATACTTAAAACATTAAGAATATCATTTTCTTATATGATTCCCTTTTTTTTTTTTCCTCCTCCTTTTACCCCTTCAATATTTGCCACTGATTAAACATACTGTATCCTATGAGTTCACTTCTCAAAATTTTGGATAATCTGATAACAATGTCACGTAAAAATTTAGTTCGGTAAAATCATAACAAGATGCTAACGCCTCTTCTGCCAAAAATCTTGCTCATTGACAGACAAGTATGTGAAAATTTTACAGAATCATGGAAAATTGAGAGAATACATTATTTTAGCAACTCTGGCTCAATAAAACCAAGCAAAGAGTAGAAACAACAAACTTCTACCTGTCTGCATCAAGCGACGGAGCATCTTCTACCATCTGGCCGGCTAACTGTTCCAAAACTGAATATACTGCATCTCTCATAGGATGCAAGCTATTTGATACAGAAAAAGCATGTACTTTATTTTCAATTTCTATCCAACTAATTGCTTGTTCTTTCTTGAACTGTCTCTCATTTATAAGTTGTCTCACTTTCTCCACCAATCTTCCTTTTCCACGAGCAGAAAGCAGCCCATAGGTTGCGGAGGACAGAGGATCCTGATCAATAAGTTGATCAACTACTTCCCTTCCCATATATATATTTCCATGGATTCTACATACACTGCGTAAAGCGTTCCAAAGATAACTGTCATGCTTATAAGGCATATTCTTGAGCAGATTCATCAACTGTTCAGAACATCCAGCTTGGGCCAAGAGTTCAATTAAGCATGCATAATGTTCTTGATTGGGAACAATGCCAAGATCATGTGTCATAGACTCAAAATACATAAGCCCTTCCTGCATTAGACCTGAATGTGTACATGCATTAAGAATGATAGCCAAAGTGATCTTATCTGGCTTCACACTTGATCTAACCATGTCATGAAATAACTGTATTGCTTGTTCATCGTAACCATGCTGTGTTAAAGCAGAAATCATTGTGTTCCACAATATTGGACTTTCCTTATTATCAGTAAGATCAAACACCTGCCAGCCATGATTTAGACTCCCACATTTCGAATACATGTCAATGAGAGAGCTTATCACTATTGTATTGGATCTAAAATTTGTTCTTATCAGAAAACCATGTACTTGTTTCCCATGCTTAACTGAAACTATACTAGCACAAGCACAAAGACAACTACTAAATGTATGTTGATTAGGTCTAATGCGAAGAACCATCATCCTTGCAAATAATTCAAGCGCCTTTTGACCTAGACCATTTCTAGTGTACCCGGCAATCAAAGTTGTCCACGTAACTGGGTTTTTCTCGGGCATCTCATTGAATAACTTACTAGCTGATTCCATATCCCCCAATTTTGCATAACCTGAAACCAAAGTTGTCCAAGAAAGAACATCTCTCACTTCGATCTCATCAAACAGCCTCCTAGCATCACTCAACTCTGCACACTTGGCATATGCATCAACAATTGAACTTGAAATCACCACATTTGATAAAAACCCAGTAACCAAAATATGCCCATGAACCTGCCTAGTGAGCTTTAACTCCTCCAGTTTCACACAAATGGTCAAAATACCAGCAAAACTGAACTCATTGCACCTGACTGAAAACCTCCTCAGCACTTTATAAAACTTTAAACCCTCCTCAACAGCCCCGCTATGTGCATACCCTACAATCATCGTATTCCATGAAACAACATCCTTCTCCGCCATTTTATCAAACAACTTCCTAGCAGGCTTCATCATGCCTAAATTAGCATATCCAGAAAGCATGTTATTATAACTGAATACATTTTTAACAGGAATTTTGTCGAATACCTTGCGCGCATCCACATCACTGCCACATTTGAAGTACATATTGATCAAATGGTTTGATAAAAATGTTGTGGGCGTTTTGCGTTGGGTTAGCTTCAAATGGAGATGGACCAGTTTGCCTAATTTTAGAGATTTTGATTTAGCACACTGTTGTAAGATAAAAGCTAGTGTTTCTGCTGGCAAGCGAATGCCTTTTTGAGCTAATAAATCAAGTGAAGAGATGGCCTCAGAGAGCTGGCCTTTAGAGATGAGACTGAGAAAGGATTGAATGAGGCAGTTATTGGCAAGATTCTTCCTATTTATGCCACGTGGAGAGAAGTTAGAGGGCATTGGCAGCTCCGGCGAGCATTTCCGCCAGGTAGTGAAGATCAGAGACTGCAATGTGGAGTATAATTTAAACAGAAAGAGAACGAACGATAGAGACGCGAAGTGAAAGCAACTAGTTACTTGTTTTAAATTATTATTATTTTTTTTGTTGGCTGACGTGGCAAAAAGTTTTAAGAAAAAACCTGCCATTGGTTATACAAAACCCTAATAAAGCACTGAAAACCTTACGCACTAAAGAAAAGGCGGGAGCAACAAATGGAAGAAGAAGGCACAATGATGATGGAGATGGAAGTGGAAGAATCTCAATCTCAACCTCAACCCCAACCCCAGAGCTGTGATAATGTAAACTCAATCAAGAGATTTGGGCTCAAAAACTCAATTCAAACCAACTTCGGCGACGACTATGTTTTTGAAATCGTTCCTAAGTATTGCTTCTCGCTTTCCCTGTCTTCTTGTCAAAGATCGATTCTTATTACAAAAATAGAAAAAAATGATTTTTTTCATGAACTTCCATTCCTCAATTGCTTGGAATTTGATGTCTATTATTGATTCTTGGTCAAGGAATGACTGGTCATTAATGGCGGTGTCGCTGTCAACAAATGCAGTGAAACTGTACTCACCAGTGACCGGTCAGTACTTTGGAGAGTGCAAGGGTCATTCTTCAACTATAAACCAAATATCTTTCTCAAGTCCATCGACCTCACATGTTCTACATTCCTGCTCTTCTGATGGCACCATCCGAGCTTGGGACACCAGATCATTCCACGAGGTTCTGTGTGCTCAAAAATTTTCTGTTTTAATATCCTACTTATTTTGTGCTTCTTTTCCTTATCATTTTCCCCCTTGTCTTTTTAATCTATTATAAATCTTGCAGGTGTGGAGTGTAACTGATGGTTCTCAGGAGATCTTCTGTTTTTCTCTTGGAGGATCAACTGATTATCTTCTTGCTGCTGGATGTGGTTCACAGGTTTGAGCACATTGAAGTTTTAACTAGAGAATCCTTGATGGGCTACCAAGTTTATATGATTTCACAATTCTTTCTTTTTATTCTTTTATCTAAATATATTTAAATAATTTGATCCAGATACATTTCTGGGACTGGAGGAACAAGAAGCAAGTTGCTTGTTTGGAGGAGTCTCATGTTGAAGATGTCACTCAGGTTTTGTTATGATGCCTGTCCAACGTTTATTTATTTATTTTGTTTATTTTCATGTTTATCCATTTGTGAAGTCTGATGTTTAACTGTGGCCAAATCATGTACTTAAAATTATAAAAATTATTCGTGTGTCAACAACTTGAAGTTTTAGTGGATTGAGATGGGGCTGCAAACCACGTACAGACTTAATTAAATATTATATTATAAGTTGGGGTATTCATGAGTAATTTTACAATAAAGGACTTCCTTATTTTAATAGAGTAATTTTAACAATAAAGGAATTCTTGTAAAGGGAAGTTAAAAGACCCAAAAACATGAGTAATTTTACAATAATGGAATTCCATATTTTAATAGAGTAATTTTACAACAAAGGAATTCTTGTAAAGGGAAGCTAAAAGACCCAAACACACACACACACACACACTCTGCAACACCATCTATTTCATTCCTGTATTGAAATTTATAATTTTTCACAGTGTTAGAGTCAAGAACAAGCTAAAAGAAATAAAAAAACACAAATTTTAATACACTAGAGGTCAAAATGAACTACATTGGAGTCTATACTTTTATGTCTTTTAGCTTATCTGTGGTTTTAATATGGTCAAGAATCCCTAGTTAAATAATTGTTATATATATAATACTACTTTTTTACTTTAAGTGTTTACCATCGGATTTAGTGGATCCAAAATTAAGTCAACTTATTAACTCAAAAATTTAAGTTAAGGGAAACCCACCCATATATTTACACGTTCTTTCAAATATAGTTTATACTAAAGTCCAGAAAATGAGTACAGCTTAGAAATGCAGTAGCTTTCCGTGTGCAAATGAAACAAAGCAATGGTCATGTTCTTCTATGTTGAACAAGTTGGTGTCACATACCCAAGCTGTAAGCCAGTTAATACTGTTGGATTTTTTATTTATTGGTGTTCCTAATGTTTTATACTGTCTATTTATGAATTGATATTACAGCAGAAATTTATTGCTTCCTTCCTATATTCATTATAGAAGCATTTTTTTCTCCTTATTTTAATAATTTCATTATTGATTACAGGTTCACTTTGTGCCTAACCATCAAAATAAGCTTGTTTCTGCTTCTGTGGATGGATTGATATGTGTATTTGATACTGGTGGGGATATCAATGATGATGATCATCTGGAATCTGTAAGTGAAGTGTATTAAGAGAATGAAGAATTCATAATTAAATTTTCTATGTGGTTGCATTTGTGGAGTGTAATTGGTATTTTTTCTTTTCTGGGGTAGGGTTGGGGGTGTTAATCAAAGAAAGGTGGATTGATTGATGGAAGCAATCCAATTCTTTATCATAGTACATCAAACTAACTAGCCATTATTTGGTGCAAAGAGAAATAGTCATGTCTTTGAAGGTAGTGACTTTCCACTAATTCATTTTTTATGAGCTTTTGAGGCATATTGTTGTCTTGGAAATACCCGGAATCATTTCTTGATTAGATAGGTAAGACTACAGGTGCATGTTAGAGCGATTAGTATTTACCTGTGGCTGTCAGAGAGACCCAAGATGGAGTTCCATGTTTCTCTGAAGTGACTTTGAATTCTTGGCTGCAGGAGGAACTTCTGGTTCTGTCAGTGTGATTTCTGCTGTTGTGTATATCTACCCAACTTGCTTCAACACGTGTGCTAATTGCCTTTAGAATGTGCTCAGGCATTTCTCACATTAATTGCTTTTTCCATATGCTAGTGGTGTTTCTCTTCCTTTTGCATTCTGCTTACAGAGTAGTGAAAATGTTATGCCCAGTGTATCTTCTTTAACATGGCCTACCACGTCGGAGTTTTGTTAGACTTAATTGTTTTAATTGTAGGTGATCAATGTGGGAACTTCTGTTGGGAAAGTGGGCTTCTTTGGAGAAACAAATAAACATCTCTGGTGTTTGACACACATCGAAACCTTGAGGTATCATTCTTCTGAAGTAACTGTTTTTTATTTTATTTTTTCACTCTGTTACCTTCATGTATGACCAACGTTTACCCTAAAGTGTGTGAACTTTGCTAAAATTCCACCTACGCACATATCTTATACTTGAATTTGCTAATACTTGTAGTATCTGGGACTGGAAGGATGGGTGGAATGTAGCTAGCTTTGAGAATGCTCGTTCGTTAGCCTCCAACAGTTGGACAGCGGATGATGTAAGTCTAATCCACTCAAGAGATTCTACTCATCTTGCTAGATCGGTGAAAGAAAAGAATTGCTCATGCACAGAAACTTTTTGTTTTTCTTCAGTTACCATGCACCTAATCCAATCCTGTTCCAAATTAATCCCTTACCAATGTTGGTGCATGGGTGATTTGAACCTTATCTTCTTGCTTCTTACTACTATAAGATGTTAAACCAAACCAAATGTGATATCTTTACGGCAGATGCACAGAAATTTGTTTTTCTTATATTGTCATCACTCAGGTGCATCATGCTTTATTCAATAAATATAATGAATGAGCAAATAGCCTTTGCAAGATTATGGAAGACAGTTTGCACACTTGATCTACGCTTGCATTCCTGTTAACTGGTTAACTATCTCATACAGAAAATCTGAAAGATGCAAGGTTCAAATTAAATTTTCTTTGCCCAAGTCATGGGGCCACATATCTTTGACTACAACAGAACCGCAGGTATAGAAATGTTATACAGAATAAAAGACCTTGAATCTGTGTCTAAGCTGGAAATTATGTGGATGCGGAAATATTGCTTGTATTTATTGTCTTTTGGTATAAGAAAGTGGCAATATTTGGCAATTTTGCACAGCAATACCAATTTCTCTTTACCAATTGCCTAATTTTGGCAGGTTGATTATTTTGTTGATTGCCACTATCCAGGCGAGGGTGAGAATTTGTGGGTTATTGGAGGCACTGGTGCTGGTACAGTGGGCTATTTCCCTGTAAATTATAGAGGAGAGGCTACAATAGGACCTCCAGAAGCAGTTCTTGGAGGTGGCCACACAGCCGTTGTTCGTAGTGTGTTGCCTATGCCAAGTGTGCAGGGAAGGCCTGCCCAAAGCCATGGAATTTTTAGCTGGACAGGTGGTGAGGATGGCCGCTTGTGCTGTTGGTTGTCTGATGATTCTTCCGAGATAAATCGCTCGTGGATCTCTGATGCAATGGTTATGAGATCACCGAAGGCACACAAGAAGAATAGGCATAGTCCATACTGACGACCCAAAATTTATGGAAAGATGGTCCAATTTTGATTCCTTTTCATGGTTTAAAAGATCAAATTACCTGCACATTGTGTTGTATGCATCATTTGTACCAGTGTACCGTTAATTTTTTGTTTCTCAAGAAAGGAAAGAAAAACAAGAAAGAATGAAAACCAAACTTCTGTCAACATTGAATGTAAAAGTGGTTAATGATATAAGAATGATGATATAATTATAAATTTTTATATAAATTTATTTTATATAAATTGATATGATATTTATTTATTGATTGAATAAAAATATAAAATAAGTAAAATAAATCATATAAATTAAGAGATAATTAATTTAATTAATTAAATTATATCATATTAATTTATATTAAAATTTATATACATATAATATTACAAACACACATAAAAGTAACCCCTAACGGGAACTTATTATTTATTTACTATTTATATTTTTTTCTTTCTGAAAAGGCACAGGGGAAATGTAAAGCCGAAGATACTTTCTAAACCCCTCCCTCCCACTATAGGTAATTACATTCACTGACCATCAGCAAAGTCAGGTTTAAAGACAATTGGACTCTGCAATTGCTGTTGGATCTGCATTTCGCAAGGTAGTTAAAGGTGCATTGAAGAAGGAGAGAAGTCACAACCTGCCAACTGCTTTATTATTATTGGCAAACAGGGAACATTTATAACCAAAGATATGGCAAAGAGGGTTCTAACAATAACTGGATGAACACGTCTTGACAGTTTCAAACGACAATGAAAAACCAATGATTGAAAAAGCCATGAAACACAAAACTACAGCCTGAAAAACCAACGATTGAAAAAGCCACGAAAAACAAAACTACAACCTTATTTAGCTCTGTGATACAACCGTACATTTGGAAATGAAAATCAACAAATTCAACTTCACTACTCCAAAGGTATTAATTTACGCGTATTAAAACCAGAAAATCCACAGAGAAGATGGACACAAAAAGCCTTAGAAAACAACAAGCTTGCCCTCTGGTTTTCAGTAACAGACTATCCTCGACCTCGCCCTCCACCTGACATTAAATTCAAAAATGTAAGTGGGCAATAACTGTAGATTTGCTGGAAGCTAGAGTGTCTACAAAATGGAAACAAAATATAATTTGTTGAAAAACAGTACTCTAGCATTCTTGGTAATTGTGAACCCATAAATATGAGTAACTGTGCTTAAATTTAGAATTTGTGCATCAAAATCATACTATAAAACTCCTCACTCTTTCAACAGTTTAGTGAAGTGTTACCTCTGCTACCACCAGGCTTTCCACCAGACCCACCCCTGCCTCGGCCTCCACCTGCTCCCTTAGCACCACCATCATCCAGACCACGCCCAATGCCTTTTGGTTGCCTTCCACCAGCACCATCCTCTCTGCCTCTTCCTCTGCCACGGCCGACCCCAGGTGGCTTACGATCTGAATAAGCCCAAAGTTTCCAAATTTACTTTGTTGTAGAGCTCAAAGAGATTATGCGAGTGCAAATAAATTACTTAGGTGCACATAATAAATAAGACAAAAAGGGAAGCCGAATACTTCAATAACAACAAGTACTAGAATTCAACTTAATTCTTACAAGTTCCTGGATGCACAATACTTGGAAATAAATTTTCCTACTACATAACCAGTAAACATAAGCCCCTCACCTCCCCTCCCCTCCTTAGACAAAGCAAGAAAAAGAGAGAAGAGGAAGAGTGAGAGTAAAGCATACCTGAACGACTCTTGGTTTCTTCCTGAACTTTGTCAATCACCTGAACTCGAAGCAACAGTACATAATTAATAAAATATACCAAAACCAAAGCAATCAATAAGAAGATGAAAGTCCAAATATTTGAATTCAGTTCCCTGCCAAAAAAAATTATGAAAATTCATTGAAACAACAGTACCAGTTCTGGAGATCCGTGAACTAAGAGAACTATTTATTCAGGCACCATTAAACTGTGTTTTATGCTGATCTTGAGACAATTACATCATGTTTTATTTCATCTTTTGGTCAAATACCAGGAAAGTATTTTTGGGCAGATGGAACACGTTTCAATAGGAAAGTAAAGATAATATATCAACCCATCATCTAGATAGAACAATTATTTCATTGCTGGGTGATTTTCTTAGTACATGAACTTAACCAACTTGCTTCAGAGAAAAGAAGCCTCTGTTGAATGAACCAAAAGGAAAGGAGCATCCACAAAAGCAAAGATAAACAACAAAATGCATGGGTATACCATATACCTCATCAGGAACTCGAAGATACTTGATTGTGTTCCCACGGATATAGCATTCAGGCATTCTCCAAAATCTATCTCCGTCCTACATAACATTCCAATTAAACCTACTAGTGAACTTGTAAGCCAACAATCTTTAGATAATCAAACCAAACAGTCTCTAAAATATATAAGTATAGTTGGAAAATAAAAGAGCTAAATAAAAGCATAAAGTACCTTAGATGTACAGATGACTTCACGGAGATGGATGTTCATCCAAGTATCACAATTGACCAAATGTCCATTGTAAGTCTCCCCATTTTTCAGTTCTACTAACTTTAACAACACACAATCACCAGAAATTATGATTTCAACCCCCCAAAAATTAAAATAAATAAATAAAAGTGACATAATTTTCATTGGAAAGAATATAGACCAAAGCAGCTTTTTTCAGAAAATGTAAAAGAACCAGGATGAATCCCTTACCATAGGATGGCCTTGTGCAGTTTTAAGTAGCGAAAGGGGAAGCTGAGAAGAGGGATAGACCCCAAAAAAAAAAAAAAATTGATTAGATAGTTAAAAGGGTTAGTCAGAAAAAATTCATGAATAGAATATAAGCCAGAAACAACCTCAATGCCCCAATGGTTGCCTGAGAGAATATAACTTTGCTTTTGAGACTTCTATTGCATTGATAATATTTAGGTTTTGCAAAGCCCATACAATACAAAAAGAGAAGACAAAACACAACGAATTTATAATATATAGTTTCGTCTTATATTTTCTGGCCAACCAAACAGCGGGGCAAAAATAATTGAAGTAACTTACCATGTTTTCTAGGGCACGACAAAACTAAACCCCGCAAGGAAAAAGAAACTGCAAGCAAAGTCAAAAGTCAGAACGATTACGAAAAGACTTCGACAAAGCTTTAGAATCTCACATAAAAGTAAGTGTATTACAATTTCAGCTACTCGAGCTCAAAACCCTAGCAACTATAATTCAATCACTCGAGGAGAGAAGAAGAAGAAGAAGAAGAAGAAGAAAAAGAAGAAGGCCTCGCCAATTCGATCTTTCCCCCTCGCTTAAAACGGATCGAGCGGGTTTTTGCTGAACACTGTAGTCACTGCGTCCCTATGTCACCATCACCGTCAAAACGTACTAATCTATAATTATGTACGTAACCCAAGAATAATCCCACGGTGAGGAAATTTTTACCCCACCAATTTTGTACACCTCTTTTAATTAAAATTTTTTATTATTAAATTTACTTTATTTAAATAGCCACGTTTTATTTCTTCCACGCACTTCAACTTTCCTTCCGGTATATTACTACTATCGAAAATCAGAGTGTAAATGGATTTAGTGTGCATTTTCAAAAATTTTCAATTTCACTATTGTTTTGACCTATTAGAACATAAGAGAAAAATAATTCAACATGGAAAAGCACAGATTGAAAAAAAAAAAAAAAATCTTGTGTCGACCATTAAATCTATGAGAATTTTCACCATTGCATCTTTAAAATAAAAGTTGACAGTTCTTGAAGTGAAATATGTAGACTTATTATAATAGACAAAGATATGAAAAGATAATTTATGCTGAAAAAAAAAGGATGGCCGAGATAGAAGAAAAAGGTAAACTCTTGGAGACCTAAAATGATTATACATTAGAAAGATGAAATAAATAAAATAATTCTAATAATAAATATTTAAAAATTGAGTGCAAAAAAATTAATGGATTCAAATAGTCCCATATTTTTTTTAAAAAATTCCTCTACTTATTCTTAAAAAAAAGTCACTTCCCTATTTCACTTCCAAAAGGTCGTCTTTGTAATTCCCTTAAATGTACGTAATTACAGACCAAAGGTTATGTTTCTAAAGGTGTATTTGGAATTGAAATGTTATAACTTTTAAACTGCAGTTACTGTAAAAAAAAACTATAATTATAAAATAAAAATTAATAAGATGTAATAAATATAAAAATTAAATAATAATTTTGATAAAATAATTAAAGATATAATAAATTTTCTAGTATATAAGTGAAAAATTATATAAATATAACTTTTAAACTGCAGTAGTTAATATTTATCGAACATTTTATTATTACGGTTTAAGAATTATAGTTGTCGAACTTCAATCCCAAACACCCCTTAAGTGTGAGATTAAACTACTCTTGGGACTAAATATTTATCCCATTCTCATATTTGGTAACTTTCTTTATATTGAATTAGGAGGGACTAAATTCAAATTTTAGTACTTAAACCATGAGATTAACAATCCCAATTTATAAATGAGTTTAGATAGATTAGATCAAGAGAAAAAATCTGTCCATTTATAATATTTCTGTCATATATAGCACCATTTTTTATTTATTACTTAAAATTTAATTAATTAATTATTTTTTTTATGATTTACTTGAGATTTATTTTTTATTTTGTTCCTATAATCTAATTAAATTGTTATTTTTACTTCAATAAAATTAACTATTTAATAATATATTACAATAATTGATTGTATTAAATTTAATAATCACTAATGTAATATTAAAAATAATAATATCAATATTAACTGATTTCATAAATATTATTTGCTGACCTTTTGATAACAAAATATATCTAAAATATCTAATAAGTAAGTAATTAAATATTTTTATTGATTTATATTTGTTTGTTATAATTATGACTACCCTATAACTAATGTACTATAGAATTCATTTTCCTGTTAATTACATTTAAATTAACTTGTATTATTACTATTAATTATTCATAAATAGTTATTTTTTTATTTAATTATCCAATCTAATATTGCACCTAATATAAGACATCAAGTAATATTGTGTAATCCTATCCAATCGAATTAATCCAGTCTAATCCTAATATTTAGTCAAATATAATTCTATGTGCCAAACACAACCTAAATCTCTCAATTATCGTTTTTTTTTTTAAAAAAAACCAATTACATAAGTGATGATGAAGTTATAAATATTTGTACAAATTAATTTGACATTAACTCATTAGTTGAATAAAAATATAAAATAATAAAAATAAATCATGTAAATTATAAAATATCTAATTAAACTAATTAAATTATATCACATTAATTTATATAAAAAAATTTATACAAAAATTTATGATTATATTATTACTCATTTTATAAAAGTAATGATACAGTTATAAATTTTTATACAAATTAATTTACTGACTTATTAGTTGAGTAAAAATATTTTGTATGCAGATGAGAGCTTGAGGCAGCCTTTCCTGTTCAATGAAATGCGCTGCCACTATGTTTTTATTCTCATCAATTCCGAATTATAAGCAACAGCTCTCCCAATATTCTAATTTTCTCAAAAAGATTAAAATAAATGTGCTATTGACAGAAGTAGCGGCACCTTAGAAACATAAATACACACTGCATTCACAAATCACAAGGGTTCCAAAAAAATGCAAATACCAATTACCAAGCGCGGAAAAAAATGAAAGAGCGGCTCCAATCGTGGACCTTGGTCCTCCGGCAAATAAGCTTAACTAGCAAAAGCACTGTGGCTGTCCACAACAATGCCTGCAGTCCGAATAATCAGCACAAGTTCACTATGACTTTTCAATCTTCGCTGAGCTTACCCATGAAGGAACATCTTATGTACATGGAGTGCATGTAACTAGACAGAGACATTGCTATAAAGAGTTAGTACCCAGTTAGGATTTCCTGAAAATATGCACTCCAAAAGGAAAAGGTTTATTGATAAATAAGTTAAATCTGCAACTCTGCATCAGCTCCTAAAGAAATAACTGAAAGGTCCTTCTAAATCTAACAGCCTGCACCATCTTCATCAATATTTTTTCGAATGGTTGTCAAGTCAACCAAATGACGCATAGTTGGTCGGCCGTGTGGGCAATTCCATGGAGAATTCAGGTCTGCCAGATGCTCAAGTATCTGAAAAATACAAGTGGAAAAAAATTATGTAACCTGTTTTACTCTTCAATTATGTGTTCTCACTAATGATAACCCACTCAGAAATGGGAAGATTGAGAATGACTATAGATTCCACAAAGAAAAACAGGTAATAGGCTAGACTGTATAGTGTGAGAGAGGTTTGAACCTCAAACCTCTGTTACCATCCCATGAGATTTAACTAGCTGAACACTCACAAATTCAAAAGATAGTTCAAATATTTAACAAAAGCTCAAAGAGAAACATATAACTATTCATGAAATATAATCATATCCCCTCAAGTACTAGAAGACATCCAAGTTGGTTTCTCATAGTTTATATCATAGAATATAAGTTACCTTCTGCATCTCATTTCTTCCAAGCGCGTCACCAATCATAACAGATGATCGGCATGCACGTGATGCCAACATAGCGCGAACTCTTGATGGGCAAACAGAATCTGCAGTGTCCATTTTGTAACTACTGATTATTGAGCATTCCCCTTGATTATCAGCAAGAGTAGATATCAGGTCCTTAACATCTGTTAAAGAAATGCAAGTAATTAAAGTCTTGGCCACCCTGTGTAACAAATATGAATTCATTTTCACTAAAAGAGAAATAGCTTAAGCTTTACGTCTACAAGACTGCATATCATACGAATGTGCATACTGATTGATGCTCAAGAGAGTCCCCTGAAGCAACTGCTTTCAAGAATCAACTGACCAAAGTATTTATTGAAATTCATCAAGTAACACTATACATGTAGAATGAATTAAGCACCAGGCCTGCACACGGAGAAGTGAATGGCCAGCTTGAAGTTCTATGGAGAAGTGAATCTATGATACTGGCACTGAAAAATGTCTTTAGCCTGGATTCAAGTGCAGAGATTTATGGTTGTGAATGCATAAGAATTTATGTAAGCTTTCTTTGCATTTTGTGAGCTTTCTATACCATTTCTAACTGAAGTAGGAAGAAGGTTCTGCACTTTTCATGTTCTCTTTGACAAGTAAATCCTACACAACGTTCATGTCCCCTGTACTGTTGGACCAAAAGTGATGGCTTCATAACACCCAGTGAACTGCTGAGGAACATCTTAAACTTGGTTTATTTGAAAGTTATAAGCCACCTTCAACTTGGCTACTTGAACAAACCAGGGTTGAGGTGTTGAGCAGCTCCTAGCATGGACCAATTTACAATCACATATCGATTGAAAATTTTTAAGGAATTGATCTCTATGCAGGAGAAGTCTCCTCAAGCTTTAGAAGGGTGCCAATCCTAACCATGGAATCAGTTAATCTAAGAAACATCAATAATAAGTACCTGCCACTAATTACTTTATCTACCACCTTCTCCAAGCTACTCAAGGAGATCAAAAGCCAAAAAATGATGTTCTGTTAAATCATAAATCCATTTTGTTTTTGTGGAAATACAGACAAGCTGTGAAATAATCACTCATTTTGTTGGTCAGTTGCTCCTAAAAGCACTCTCATGTTGAGCTTCATGAGAGTTGATTCATTTATATATACCATAAACACCGTCAAAGAGAAACCAAGAACCTGCTACAATGCTGGAAAAAGAAAATGATAACAAACACTACCTTCAACTCCAAAAGTTATCTTTTTACTGAAGGGAACAGCTTTCAATCTAAAGCGTAGCCCTGCCGGAGCATGTGGGTCCTCTTCCAAAGAAAATCCATTTTTCCTGGCAATTAAATATTCAGAATCATGGGAAAATCATTAAACTGAAAGAAATTTTCATTTTTTCTTGTTGTTGCCCGGGTGGGGGGGGGGGGGGGGAAGTAGCAAATAAAGTCAAATTTATGGAAATCACAAAAAGGATGAATAATACCCAAATAGCATAAATTCAGTTATAATCCAAAAGTGCAAAATAAATATGACATGCTAGAAAAATGACAAAATCAGAATAGTGGACTTGTTTCAAAAACTTCTTTTGTTAGCAGGGATTTAAAAAATTACTCAGTAACTAATAGGATAATAAAACAGTTTCTTCGAAAACAGGATCCAGGCTGAAGAATACTGAAGTCTCCCAACTAACGCCTTGTTTGGTATTGAGGTGTTGTAAGCCACAGCTGCTGTAAAAAAAGGTTGTAGCTATGAAATAAAAATTGATCTCATGTGGTAAAACATGACTATCAAATACCAATTTTGACAAAAACAACAAATATATAAGTTTTTCATTATACAAGTGAGGGATAAAATCAACTTAGCTTCCAAACCATAGCAACAAGTGTTTACCAAACACTTTAGGCTGCAACTTTTCAGCTACAGCACCACAAAACCAAATAGGGCCTAATGCAAACATACAGATTAGCCTAATCAAGACAAATATAGCTAAGTTCAGTAAAAATGTTTCAGTTTTAAAGATTTCAGAAGAAATTTACAAGTATCATCAAAAGGTTTTGTAGAAAACAGTAAAATGAATAGAAGGAAATAAGTCTAAAATTAATTGAGCACCTGATTATGTCCATATGCATTGAAGCAACAACTTCTTCTTCGGGAGTTAAATCCAACTTCAATGGCCTGCAAAGAAAATAAGAGACAGGGTTTGAAATTTAGATCACAAAGAACGATTCTGTAACCACAGTATAATAACAAAAGCATGTTGGGGAAAAAAATCACTACATAAGAAACCATTCCAGCACTTTTACTAGTGCCAACAAGTAGAACCAGTTAAGCATATTCTCTGAAAAAACAATGCTGAAGTGAAAATGGGTTTTCTGTGAGAGAGTAAAGACAGGGCTAAGAATGATAAAAGTTCTTGATCCACATTTGGTAAACACATAGTAAAAGAGGCTGTGTGCATAATTAGACATTCTATGAAATTGAAAGTGGTTCATTTTCAACAAACACAATTAGATGTAATTCCTCACCGAAGCAAAGGTTGCTGGTTCAAGACGGTTGATTGAGATAGACGCTCAAAATTGTATTTCTCATCAGCAGCATGCTGAAAGCAAATTGACCCAAAAAAAAAAAGTATATCAAGAATTCTAGACAAAAGAAAAGTTTGTAATTGCAAGAGAAACTTGTGAACACAAAAGCAATCTTATGATCCTCTCATTTGACAATAATACTACAAAATACAAAAATATTGAAAAAGAGTAGTTCAGAAGCAGGCTGAGAGTTTACCTGATCCACAATGAACAAGTCTTGGTCTAACTTCCCAATGATAAATCCAAGATTGAACTGCCCAATCACCTATGAAATGGAAACTGCTTCTAATGACCAATAAATTGCTAAAAACTTAATCCCTGAAGGAATGCGTACAGAAGAATCAAGAAGACTGGGATGGGTACAGAAAACCATTAGGACCATCAGCAGGAGACCAATCATTTGTAGATGCTTCCACGGAAAACCATTTTGCTTTTTGATGTACTAAAACCAAACCCATCACACTAGACCTACTTATTTCTGCTAGGACGACAAGGTCATTGTTGAATTTAAGATGCTCCACCAAAATATGCGGATGTCCTTAAGAAGGATAGATTCCCAATATAGATTTTCTCTCCAGGAAACAGGCTTTTCAACATCAAAAAGCAAAATCCCCCCCCCCCCAAAAAAAAAAGGATAAATGAAGACAAGCTATAAACTTGTGCAGATACAGAAGCAGGTATACAGTCAATAAATCACCTTCATTCTACCAAAGTCCTCTTTTCTAAAGAGCCTTTCCAACTCGGTAGTTGCTGCAGCTAAAGCCCTTGCTTTACGCTCCTCATTTTCTGGTTGAGAAAGCTCCAGTGTCGCAGCAGCGAAGCACCTACACAAGAAACTAAGTTAATTATAATAAGAGAAGAATCAAGTTCTAGTGCCAGCCAAAAGAAACCTGCAACATTATTGACCTTCTCATCTTTACAATTCCAGATGTATGACAACTAGATTGCATTACGGACAGCCTCTGCTGCCTCCTTTTCCTCAAATCTTGAATGCTAAATTGCAAGGTGGAACAAATATCTAGAGAAGAAGAAGGCGCTGGAGCATCTAATATTGAACCAGAAAATTGCAAATGAGAAGCTGCAACTGAAAGGCCTTCCGAATTTTTTTGGAGATCTTTGCCAGATGAAACAATTGATGGCACATTAAAAAGAGGTGTGACTTTTTCTTGAGTGACTAAATCCTGTAGATGAATAATTAGACAAAGAAATGTAAACATTTTAGGTACAATTGAGAGTAACAAATCAATGATAAGCACATATGGTTTACTTTCTTTCTCTGCACGCAAGGGTACAAAGAAGCACAGAATCATAAATAAACCCACATCAACTTAAAAGGCTTTTTAGTGTGCGTGTGCGTGTGTGTGTGTGTGTGTGTATGTGTGTGTGCCTGTATTTTACAAAGAAACAAAAGATTATATATAAAATTATAAATTTATTAAATGCTCAATTTTAAATTTCAGCGCTGGTGATGTGCATGGACCCAACTTTTGATTATCTAAATTCATGAAATGAAAGAGCAAATTGTATGATATCCTTGTGATGATATTAATTGCATAAGACCAGAACAGACCAAAGTCCCCAGGGAAATGAAATTCTCCTTGTAGTCACCATAAAATATCATTTGGGCACCCAACAAAATGTTAATTAAGCCTATAGTGCTCTATTTTTTTTTTCTTTGAGTTAAATAAATAAGAGAGCTTTTTGGGGATAAAAAACTAGAAGATAATATAGCCAATTCTTTTAAAATTAATTTAAAAAGGGACAAGTAATCAATGCTCTTTAATTCATTTTCCTTTTTATTCCCTTTCTGCATTGTTGCTGGATCCATAAAATATGTTCTTAATTTTATAAAAACAATGAAATTACTTTAATCTGTCCATACAAGTGAATTCAATAATCTCATATATTTTATAGATTATTGGTGTTATTAAAGATAGCCCCCTCTAAATGAAATTTCTGGGTCTGTCACTAAGCATACCATTAATGTAAAAAACAAGACAACAAAGATGAAAAACACACCCTTTTAGCTGATACTGGGATGAGATAATTTTAGCCGATACTGGGATGAGATAATTTTAGCCTTAACTATAAATGGTGAAAGAAAAGGTGATGATGCAACATGCCTTCTAAATTGATGCTAACAGTTATATTGGCAGGCATGTACGAAGCTCATCTTTATATAAACTGCCAACCCTAAATACATAATAATGCAGGATTGCGCATCAAAAAACAGAACAAAGAGAGATAACCAAGCATTGACATACCTCTCCAGGTTTTTCATTAGTATTGCCTTCAGAAGAAAGTATGTTTTCAATTTCCTTGGAGACCTTGTCTGCTTTATTACACTTGAATGGCTCAATCTTGTTCAGCTTGGTGATATCATCAACCAGGTGACACCTAACTGGGGATCTTGCGTCCACAACATCCGTTTCGGAATTACTTTTCTTCATTTCACAATGAGGGCTTTGATTTCTTAGGAGAGGCATTTCCGTAAGTGGTGTAGCAATCGATTCGTACTTTCGCTTGCTTACAGTTACAAATTTGTTAAGTGATGACTGAATACATCTTGAGTGACTATAGGACTCACCATCTTCAGTAATGTTTTTTCCCATCACTCTTAAAGGAGATGCACAATTTTCCTCTGTTGGACTATTGTGGGGACCAATCAATTTCGTACAATTGAACTTTGAAAATCTATCTGCTCTTTTATCATCATGTGCTTTCAAAGTAAAGTTCCCTCTTCCATTTTCATTACTACCATGCACCAATCCTTCTAAAGCATCTGAGTGCTGAGTGTCGACCTCAACTGTTTTTGGAGTATTGCCATCAGAAATTTGCTGCTTGCTCAGAATTTCAATAGATCCATTCCCATCTTGAGGTAATTGTTCCAGAAACATGCAAGATTTGGCACTAGGTGAACTAGGACCAGACTTTTCCAGTTCTATCATTTGCTCAACTTTATTAACAGAATAACTAGCATTATTTGGGGAATATATCTCCTGTAAACCCTCCCTTAAAGCATGCAAAATGAAGCATTCATCAGAAAAGAATATTTTTCTTTTATCAGGAGTTACATTAACATCACATGCTCTAGTTGGGACAATAAAATTCATAATTGCAATGGGATATTGCCGTGAGTTTGCACCTTTATATAACTCGTTCACTAGCTTGCTGACCTTAGGCATATCCACAGGTCGATCATTTACAAAAAAATATTGTCTATCCCCCAAATTCCGTCCACTACCCTGTCCAGGCTTTGAAAGGAAACCTTCAACTTTGCAACTCTCTGTTTTACATATATCCACAGGCTCTAGGCAGTTGAAAGTATTCAGGCCAAAAACTGTTATGATATTATCTTTCAGGGAACTACTCCCTTGTGTTTTAAGTACCACAGACTTCACATTTTTTCCAGTTGTGTTGGTGCAGACAAACCGAACTCCTTTTGCAATAAGCGCATAGGCCTGACATAAGAAAACAGCTCTAACCTCTAAGAGATATGGGCTACCAATTGAACTTCAAAATCAAAGAAGAAAATTATACCACAAAAATGGAAATGTTATCTTTAACCGTTTGTATATATCACCACCCTTTTACAGGCAAACCACATTTCCTTCAAAGCCATTACTCCACCTCCCAGTTGCCAACCCCACATTCACTAACCAGTACACCATTTCAAACAGAAGTCATGATATATACAAATTGTTAAAGATAACACTAGGCACCACTACAAGTTTTTACAGAAAGATAGACTCACATTCAACAAAGAAATTAACTTTCCATATTCTTTTCGAATGTTACGGCTGAATTCTTTGCTTCGCACTGGTAGATTGCAGAATAATTTCTTCACAGTGACTGTGGTACCAACTTGGCGTGCTGTTTTCTTTTCAGCTGTTAGTAAACCCGAATGATCAAAAGTCAAGTGCATAGCAACTGACTCATTTTTAGTTCTCGTTTCAACTGTTAGATTCCCTAATGCACAAAGTGAACTCAGCGCCTCTCCCCTAAATCCAAAAGTGGTTAAAGACTGTAAATCTGGAAAATCTGACAACTTAGAAGTATGGTGCTTAAGTGCAAGAACCTGCAGCAAACAAACTAATAGGATAAATTTAAACTGAATGACAATTTCAGCTACTTCTACAAGTTTTCCTCTGAGCAATGAACTACACAGGAACAGAGACAGGTCCTTTGGAATTAAATTTTTTTTTTAATTAATTGACCTAATTCTACTACTACTAGTGCTAATAATAATAATAATAGAAAACAAAACCCTGTAACAGTGATAAAAATTTAATGGCTATACACATATCCACAATTACATTGAACATCAAAGAAACACCAAATATTAATCACCTTGAAATTGTTCGGAGAAATGCCACAGCCATTATCGATGACCTGGAACCATTCTTCGCCATACTCTTTCAAAGCGATTTCGATGCTGGTTGCACCCGCGTCCAAGCTGTTTTCAACTAACTCCTTGACCGCCGATGAGAGGTCCAAAATAACTTGGCCGGCGCAGATTCTGTGAACGACGCCTTTATTTATAGGCCTAATGGTTGGGGAATTAGCTGGGGTCTCTCCGTCCATTGAAGCCCTAACTCAATGAACGTGATCACACCACCGATTATGAATGGATGGACTTCATACTCTGACCTTCGGAAGCAATGTTATCACCGGAATCTTGCGACAAACCCTAAGAAATTAAAGACCAGAAAAAGGTATGAGAACGGGATGTGAAGGCGAGGTTAATTCGAAGGTTCGAAAGGACAATTAGGGGGTAGGTTTTAGGGATGAACAAATGGGGTTCTAGTTCGCCAACCGTAAAGATTTTGCCGCCAAAAATTGAAGCGAAGCCGACTGGTTACGACGCCGCCTTTTGCCTTCATGAAATTACTGTTTTACATTTTTTTTTTTTCAATGAAGTAGCGAATTTTATATATTTACGTATTTTTCCTCTATTTTCTCGTTTTCGATTCTTAAAAGTAACTTTTTCGTTACCGTTGTGATAAAATCAAAATTTCTGTTGACTAAAACCAGGAGCATTGCACAAATGTTTTCTTTTTCATATCAAAGAGTTCGATTGGAATTAAAATAAAAATTAATAATATATAATAAATATAAATTTTAAATAATTTTAATAAAATTATTTAAGTTGGCATTCCAACATGCATCTCGTATGTCCCATTATATAATCTCGGATAGTGTAGCACGATGTCACCCCTCATCGTGCAACTGGCAACAGAAATCTCGCAAGCATAGCGGAACCCAAGCTCATGCTCACGATAGCACAACATGGCCTATGGTGGCACCATGATGTCTTCCGACTCATAGACAAGCTTCGCATATTGACAGCCTGTACAGTATATCGGATGCACATCTAAACCTCTATGGCACGAATGATGTGCAATGTCGGGCCCTGCATCCATACCGATATTGTCCATGGTGCATTATGCACTTTGGAGATCCCAAGATCCCTTTGGTACTCAAAGTCCATCCCCAGGTTACCCGAGGGCGGCTCAGCTAGTGCATGGCCCAAATTTTTCATTGTATAAATTAAAATTTATATTTACATAATTTTTAAGATATAATAGATAGTGCTTATCAAGCAGTATTTATAACCTTTAAACTATCAAAAAAATAAAGTCCTATCAGTTAACAATAATATAAATTTTATAATAACAGGAAAAAAAGAAATAAACAGAAGAAAAGAAGTGACAAAACATAAAGGAAAACTTGAGGTCTATAAAATCAATTTCCTTAAATTAGATTTATTACTTACTTTCATGCCTTAGGTCTGTTGGTATTTATTTTCTAAAATACAATGGGAACAAATTATTTATGGAGCATACACAAATAATTTAGGTGAACTGCAATGGTATAGGATTTTGATCACAAAATAAAACGTTAAAAGAAGAAAAATTTTCAAAGTGTACCCTGTGTATTTTTGTTATGTGTCTAAAACAGAAGAAAGATTACTTTTTTATACACATGAAGAATGTAACAATTGGAATAAATTGAATTTCTAAATTCAATACATGATTTAATTTTCTTATAACAGCCAATTCAATTTAGTAACAGCCCTTTGAGTTTTACAATGAAATAAAAAAACATGGCTATGCGGGCTTAGTTGATTTTGGACTGACATTCGTTTATGCGGAACGCGCGTGAACACACACAAGTTCAAACAACCCCCTGTGCATGCGCATGGACAGAGCCTCTATCATTAAAATTCTTACACTTGTATGGATGAATATCCATATATAAACGCAAATCCTTCAGCTTATTTCTTTTTTATAAATAAGTGCTATTTTCTTTTAAATTTCTAACTTTAAGGGTGCATTTTGAAAGTTAATTTTTCATTCACCATAGCATCATTTTGAGTAAATAAATATATTATTTCGAAATATTTACGAAGTAAAATCCAAAACACTCAAAATATTTCACTTTCTTTAAGTAGATCCCACTCCAAATATGCCCTCAAAATAACATACTAATATATTATTTTTCAACATAAACTACAGTACTTCAATTCTAAATAAGACAAAAATCTCTTTAAAACAAAAATTATTCTCATTCCAAAGATAATTAGTAATTAAGGATTGTAATACTACCTAATTATATTATAATATTAAAAATCAATTCAGAGATTCTATTGACTTGAAAGTCAGAAAGAAATCTGAACGCAGTAATACAAGAAATGGTACAAATACAATTGGAGTATGTTTGGCTTGGGGGGTTTAGGTGGACATCTACTACGCAAATTTATTTGCATCATGTTTGGCAAACATGGGTATGCACAGAGCCGCCTTGGATGGCGTAGAGAGACCCTCGTTTGGGCCAACCTGACCACATTTTTTTTTATTATTTATTAAATATAAGTATCCAAATAACAGTCGACGGTCATAAACTACCGTTGGTCGCCTCTTGCCTCCACTTTTTGATGACTTTCGACATCACAATTAATGCCAATTGAATCCTTGTCATATCCTCTCCACAAAAGTATTAATGCTACTTTAAAACCTTAACCGTAGATTTACAGTGAATAAAATTCTGCAGTTCCAAATATTAGTACCGTTGCATACACTCCGCAAGAAAATTTCAATGATACCAATTAAGACATCAATAAATAACATCTATAAAATGCTGACAAAGGTTAGTGGTGACATCAATTATTTTTTTAAGTTAATAAATTACTTTAATATAAATTATCACTCAAAATATTAATAGGTAAATATAATACACGCAACACCAAACATAATATTACATTAAATATACAACACACAAAATAATACATTGCCACCTAGTCCAACTCAATCTAACAAAATGACTGGACCAAACGTGCCACACTCGTAGTTTGTTCCATGCTTGGCTTTTGAAGAGTCCTCGCGCGCACATCCTCATCCTCATGCAAGTGCCTCCACAGAATATAGATTCATGTTTAACGACATTTAATCGTTTCGCAGCATTTGATTTTCCGAGTCAACCACGAGACAAATGTTTGAGTGACCACAGAGGAGGTGACAGCTTGTTTTTGATACATTAATATATTTTAATTAAAATTCTACTAATATTATATAATTAGAAATCAATCAAAATTCTATTATTTTATTTTATTACAACACAATTCGAAGAACGACCCTCATGTAATATTAGAAGAGATTTATAACTCTCACTTTAATATTAAAAGAAGATCTACATTATCCATCATGCGAAGAACTAAATAAACTCCTATTAGAGATGAATGGAGTTCCAACAGTGCTGGGACTCAACCAATGAGTTATGAGCCCATTGGCTTCTTGAGGAGGTGACAGTTAGTGAGAGAAAAATTAAATTTGTTATTATATCTTGGAGATCGTTAGAAACAATGTTCCATTTTTATTTTTTGAGAAAGAGAAACAATGTTCTATAATGCTTAATTTTATAGTTTATTTTTAGAAAATGAAGAAAACAAGTGAAAGTTGCGAGTATAAAAACACGACTAAAATTATCGCGAAGTCCTAAGAAAAAGAGACTTTACTTGAATCAAACAAAAATATTAATGTGCTGAATATTAACCACCAATTTCATATGTATCGTTTAACTTGACAGCAACTCAATCCCCACAAACATGAGCAGAATTTATTTTCAACACGAGATTTTAGCAACTCAATTAATTGGCACCGACGATTTCATGCATGACCTAATAAATAGTTATTTGCAAAGAAATTCAACAATATTATCATTCACATTGGGGAAAAAGGCTTCTAGTAATTGAAATGAGTTAACAAAATACAGTGCAAAGTAAAATTTTATGAGGAAATAAGGGAGAGATGCACCTCTCCATATAATTACTACAATATTGTAATCCCGCAATAACAGAGTAAAATATTCAAAATTTAATACACACTTTGACAACATATCACCTTTAAATATTTTTAATTGCAAGAGGACATTAATGCAGGTCAAAGAAAACTTGAATATTTGCTGACTTTAAATGTCATCTTGAAAGCAATGTCTTTTACTCATTTTTTATGGATATTGTCCAAAGAAGATCTGAGTCAGATCTCACAGTTACTTTCTCACCTTCAACAATGTTTGATGTACTCACTAAACCGCCAAACCTAGTCTCTGTCTCATCTGGAATAGAAAATAATCCATAAGTAGAACACATTAGATTCCAATAGCAAATGGCAAATGATAGAAATAATCATAGGAAATAAAAAATGAGTGGAACCATCACCCAATTTGTCACATGAAACTTAACCACACCCGTTAAGATAAAAAGAAGCACAAAAGGTAATCAAACAAAGGATTAACTCTAATTCACTGTCCAATACAAATGAGATTCCAGGTGCCTTGCTATTCATGATCCTACAGTTGGTTGGCCAAAGATTGTTGCGGCTTTACCAAGTCGGAAAACTACAAAATGGATAGCCTCTCAAAACCTTCCTCCCTGACCCTCCCATTTCATTCAAATAAATACAAGCTATAAGGTATCTCATGCAGTGGTAATCAATAAACAGAGCTATCATAATTTGAGCTAGTCAAAATACAAAGAGCACCATTACGAGGTAATGAGATTACTAATGACTTACCAAGATCCCACTGGAGCCCAGTCGTTGAAGTACTCCCCGATGGCATCCCAATAGGGATGAGTCCACAATGTGGACCCTCTACAGAAGATTGTATGTAGATATCATGGCGGTGGGTTTTCGGGAGAAGTTGGATATGGCAATCATCAGATAAAAGTATTATCCGCATGTCTGAGAAGCGATATAAAACATTTATGTTTCCAGCCTCATGGTCAAACCGTCCACCAAGTGCCCCGGCAACCAGAATGCAAAGCTGCCAATAGATCAGGGAAACAAACCCATAATAATGCTATTTAAGCATGCATATGATGAATGTTTCAGTAATTCAATATACATACATATGGTATAGACTAATCTGAAAGTTAAAAGATGAAACAATAATGTTCTTTTGATGATTAACAGACAAGCAACTAGGTGATTTTATATAATTGAAGATTGCAATACAGATCTCATCACCCAAAAGAACACAGAGATTAACTTACATTAGACTTCTCTAAGTTTGGTGTGCAGTCCCGAATATATGCTACACATTTATGTAGGTCCGTGGTGTCCTGGTCATGCGATTCATCCATCACATTGGTTCCCTGCATTGAGAAAGCAAGCATAAATATCTAAGAATGGTCCTTGAGCAATGTATATATGCAAAACATGACACCACAAAAATGTCACACAGTGAAAAATGAATAATAGAGTGATTCCTATATATAGAAGCTCATGCCCATCAAACTAAAATATTTTAATTTTCATATTGACTTGATGGTATAATATCATTTTGTGATTTGTCGACATTTAAATAACCTTAGCAAAAGCTTTAGCATGAATGAAAATCATACTTAGAAATCATAAAGGAGATCATAATTAAAAAAAAAAAAAAAAAAAAGCACTTGAAAGATTCTGCAGAAACTTGTTAGCTTACCAAGTTTGCATAGAACTGCATTACTTCCTTTCGGATTGAATCCATGTCTCCTATAATGAGGTCTGGCTTGTACCTAATGAAAATTACAGATTTTAATTGGTTACAAAATTATCTTCTTAACAAAAGAAATGATTCAAGAAATTTGCAGTCACAAGGTAGCAAGATAGCTCATATCTACATGGCACTAAAATCCAAGCTAATAAGTATAGTAGTTAAAGCTTTAAAAACATTTGCTCTAATATAGAGGGTTCAAGCTCCAAATAGGAAGTAGTACTGTCAGTTACCAAAAAAGAACAAAACTATAAAATCACTCCACCATAATTGTTATAGAAGTAGGTTATCATATTGATTAATTTCGAAGAATGATCAAATTGCAAAATGTCCTCCCTATTAGACATGATAAACAAATGTCATCACAGCAATAAATGAAACAGAAGATAATAATTACATCCAAGGAATGGAATGCATTTGATATTACTCCTCAGTCCACTCCAACAGCAGTATAGCATAAAAATTAATAGCAATAGTTTTTCTCTTTATTTTACTTTTGATTGAAGTTTAAAACACAATTCAGTGAAAAGCTGCATGTCTTATCCCTTCCCTGTTCTTTCTCCTTTATTTCCTTGATTGAATCCTTTCTAGGATCCTCTCATTCTTCATTTATTTCTTTCTTTGGAATTACAAGTTTTTCTTTACCAATTAGTTCTCCCTTGGTGGTCATTCAAACAGATCAAGCTTTCTCAAATTTGTTGTATTGTTCGGCTCTAGGCATATGGCAAATCCACACTGCTGTCACCATAAAGTTTCACCATTTTGGGATTGAATTAAGCTTTATTATATATGCAAATCCACAGTGCTTTTAGATTGATTGCATGCTTTAATTTGAACCATACAGAGTTACAATTCTCCAAATTCCCAAATAAAGACAGCTAAGACACTATGCGGTGTTAATAATCTCAAGGAAAACCTTTGGATATAGCAGTACAAGTACTGGCCATTCTGCCAAAGGTTACTAATTTCGCTAAGCTGTTATTTATCTCAACAGGTGTCATGAATTCTTCAGCCTTAGGTCAATTATTCTCATTATTCACCCTGATTTCCCCTTAACACTGGTTTTCAGCTTTTTAAGATTCTCTACATCTGGTACATAAAAATCTATAATCTTCTACATTATATAGGCTCAACATAAAAATCTTTAATCTTCTCCACTATATAGGTTTAATCTATACTTAGCAAATTATTGCCTAGTAATACAAAAGCTTGGCAAAAATTACGTCGAACTGAAATATTTTTAAAAAATATTTTTTAAAAAAAATCTCTGGATGTCACAGAAAACATAAAACTGCAGGAAAAAAAAGCTTGTTAAATAAAACCTGCGGCGAATATCAGAAGGATCTTCACGAGGTTTTCGTTGAGGCAATTCATCATAGACCCGATTAGCACCTCCATCAGCACACAAACGTAGTTTTGCTGTTGTACACAAAAACACGCGACAAATTAAACCCTCCTCCTTCCAACATAAAAATAGAATGAACGGAGTAATAAATCACGGTGAAGGAAAAGTACCGTGCTGCCAAAGCAGAGGAGCGAATCTCGGCAGGCGTCGATTAAGGACGACGAGAGCGTACGTTAAAGAAGGCCCGGTGTCGGTGGGGATTGAAGGAAGGAGGAACCAAGAAGAATGAGTCATCAACTCCATAACTAACGTAATAATGTGTGCGCCACCCAGAGTTTCCTTCTTTCTCTTTTTTTGGATCTCGGCCCGCCGTGTATTTATTTCCCGCGTGACGCTAACTAAATAATTAGTTAATCGTTTATAATTAAATAGTTAGTTAATTATAAACGAAGCATAAGAATCTGTTCAACAGATCCATTATATATTTATTTATAATACGATGTTAATTAAATAATTAATTAATTATAAATAGAATATAGGGGTTCGTTCGATCGATCTATTGTGTATTTATTTATAACACGACGCTAATTAAATAGTTAATTAATTATAAACAGAGTATAAAGATCGACTCGATCGGCCCGTTGTGTATTTATTTATAACATGACGTTAATTAAATAGTTAGTTAATTATAAATGAAGTATAAGGGTCTGCTCGGCCGGCTCGCTGTGTATTTATTTATAACATGACACTAACTAAATAATTAGTTAATTATAAACGGAGTATAGGGGTCCGTTCGACCAGCCCGCTGTGTATTTATTTATAGCATGACGCTAATTAAATAGTTAATTAATTATAAACAGAGTATAAGGATCGGCTTGATCGGCCCGCTGTGTATTTATTTATAACATGACGTTAATTAAATAGTTAGTTAATTATAAACGAAGTATAAGGGTCTGCTCGGCTGGCTCGCTGTGTATTTATTTATAACATGACGCTAATTAAATAATTAGTTAATTATAAACGAAGCATAGGGATTCGTTCGGCCGGCCCGCTGTGTATTTATTTATAGCATGATGCTAATTAAATAGTTAGTTAATTATAAACGAGGTATAAGGGTTTGCTCGGCCGGCTCGTGGTGTATTTATTTATAATATGACGCTAACTAAATAATTAGTTAATTATAAATGGAGCATAGGGGTTCGTTCGGCCGGTCCGCTGTGTATTTATTTATAGTATGACACTAACTAAATAGTTAGTTAATTATAAACAGAGCATAAGGATCCGCTCGGCCGGCCCATTATATATTTATTTATAATACGACGCTAACTAAATAGTTAGTTAACTATAAATAGAGTATAAGGGTCCGTTCGGCCGGCCCGCTGTGTATTTATTTTAAAATATAATGTTAATTAAATAGTTAGTTAATTATAAACGGAGCATAAAGGTCTGCTCAGCCAGCTCACTGTATATTTATTTATAATATAATACTAACTAAATAATTAGTTAATTATAAATAAATCTGTCTATATTATAATCGCATAACGTATAGGTAAAAGATAATTATATTATAGATTTTATAACTGTCTCTTATATATGCGTTACGCAAACTGTAACGCAGAAAATTCCCGAGCATAGAGAGGGGTTCGCCAAGTCAATCAACCAATGTCAGCGGACGGACCCCTCTTGCATTCCGTTTTCTTCGGACTTCAAACTCACGCCCACCCAGCGTTGCCGTTAGTGTTGACAGTCAACTCACCATTAGTGAGGGTCATATTGGACATTTCATCGGCCTACGGTTTACAGATTTGTCCTTTTGCCCCTGAGTTTGCCCTCATTTCCCAGAATTGCCATATCTTGCTGCCACTCTAAACCAAGTTTGAGATTTGGGTCCACCAAGGTTGGTGGAGGTTGTTTCCGCTTCTATGGCTTATTTATTTATTTATTTATTGTTGTTGGGACTTACTGGAGGTGTGTTGGACTCTTGCGCCAAGCGCAATGAGATTTTGAAATCTTTTATTATTATTATTTCGGGTGCAACTGTGCAAGTGAAATTACTTACTTATCTGTAGCAACACACATCAGGCAGGAGCGTGGGAAGGACGTAACGGCGGAGACCTCCAGAATCTTCCGTAAAAAGATGGGTGTTTGCTCTAGTGATGAGGCGTTCAGCCAGCCGCAACATGTACTTTGCACGTCTATAAACTGATCCAAAACAAGTCTCTACCGTCCCATGAACTTTCCCATTAATATCAATCTTCCACATCCCCGTTAGGTCACTTGTATCGCAATATCAGCATCCAAGAACAAAATCCTATGCAATTTTCATTACATCTCAGGCAAACAAAACCTCAAATAATTCAATATCGGCAAGTTTTTAGGATTCTTAAACTTCATATTGGTACTATCTTCCTTAGCATTCTTAGTCTAGTTCTCGCAATAAAACCTATGCAAATAAGCACACTACAGTTGCCTCAACACAGAGACATGTGACGAATTCAAAAGCTTACAATCCTCAACAACCTTCGCATCTATATGTGCCCTATTTTAATCTTTCAATCTAAACATAACCTTCATTACCCCGAAATTCATTTTATCCGTCGCAACATGAAACACATGTTTCCAAAAAAAAAAAATGTGTTATGATAAAGCTTGGGATACTCGAATTCTGCAACCATGGGCTTCCCTTCATCATTATAGTTCACAGGTTACGTGCGTCATCGCCATGTCTTGGTTTTCATCTGCTTGCTTTCTAATCTAGTCCGCCCGCAGATTCAAAAGATTTGATTTCAGTACCAATACGGTTCTCAAATAGATTGATTCCGTGTGAACTTGAATTCAAAAACTAAATGGATATTTGGGGCTGACAGGATGCCTTTTTTTTATTTTTTCCTTCTCACTAAACAAATAACAAAAACCGACTCCAACAGCTGTAAGTTGCAGCTTCAAATATCTAAAAATTAATATAAGCCGTTAGATTAAGTTTCGAATCATCCAATGGTTAAATTAGATAAAGACAAAAACGGTAATATCATATCACAGTTACAACATAAGTAGACCCTAAATTTTATTAAATTATAATTACAGTCTTTTATGAAATAAATAAATTTTATCATTTAAATAATTTTTTATACTATTTTTAAAAATTATAAGTTATATAAATTATTACTTAACAGCCACCAAATAATAAATATATGTAGTGGTAGTACTATTAACGCCCTTCAACAGATTCGATAGTGATCATAGTTTAACTGCAAATGGCTGACAAGACAATCACGCAATCGTTTCCGGTTTTTATTGGGAGTGCGATTGCAATGCCCCTGAATCTTTTTATCACCCATGCAGCCGATGCAATAAAATAAAATGTACAGGCGCGGATATCTATCTTGTCAATATTTAATCAATTTGATTAAACAATTAGTATGTACAGAGAAGAGAAGACTCAGCTCTAACGAAGGAAAAGAACACTTTTGATTTAAGTTAACCTGCTTAATGAATATTAAAAAAAAAAAAATTCCTAGCGAAAGGGTAAAAGCTTCCAAAACCTATATATAATACAATGAAAAGGGGACAGCCCAACAGAATTCTCCATAAATACAGATCCCTGATCCTGGCCATGGCCATCGTTTAGGACGATAAAGAACAAACCACACAAGAATGCTATACAACAGAGATACCACCTCTACATAAAGTAGCTCAGAGATTTCCTTTTTCTCGATCCACCTTCTCCATACAGTTCATTCCATTGAAGGAGCTCATTCATATTTGTAGACTCTGATGATACACTTGCACACACCTGCAACATAACCATCGATTATTGTAGCCTCAACTATAAGCCGTCACAGAAATTAACATTTCTTATAACCATGTCCATTCATATGATCCACATGGAAAGTTCATGCAATACCTGCTCATGTGCATATTTGAAATCGTCCATCTTCAGAGGGCGAACGTCGGCACTGCTGTATAATGGAGGTGAAGTTCTATTCTCGGCCAATGCTAGAGCTCTCTCCTAAAACATGTGCCACAAATCGATCAAGGCTATAATCAACAATGCATACATGGTAGACAAATCAAACTTTTTCGACAGTTTCAATGCTTTCAAGATGCAATTCGGAAACATGCCACCACCTCATTTGACTAATATTAAGCATGAAAGTGGTGTACACAAAAGCCAGGAAAGAACATGAGTTCACACTAAGTAATGTGCCAATAGAATCGTATACTGACCAGTGTACACTTAAGCCACTCCACCTGTGTGTACTCTCATAAACAGTAAATGCAATGAACCATGGTAAGATGGTTATAACAAACTGACCTTCTTTTCCTTCTCCAAAATTTCTCGTATGGGACAATGTGCAGCAGTCACGCAGAGGTTCTGCAAAGAATTAAGAGCAATAATTGGAGAAGCCACAAATTGGAAAAAGTTTCATTATTAAAATACAGAGATTTCATGTATAGTCCACCTTCAGATCACTTCCAGAGTACCCATCAGTCATGTTTGCAATTGCTTCCAAATCCACATCAGATGCCAATTCTTCTTTGGCCAAGATAACTCTTATAATCTTTTCTCTGTTTGGGGCATCTGGCAAGTTAACCATCAATCTACACCGTACGCGAATGTCTGTCAGATTCATTTCTTGCCAGATCCCTTAAAAGAAAATAAATAAATAAAATAAATCGTGGAAATCAACAGCGGATGTTTACCTCCTTGGAAGCCTCCTAACAACAGCCTCATCAAGGTCAAAAGGCCTATTGGTAGCAGCAAGTACCAAAACTCGTTCTTTATCCTTTGTGCGCAAACCATCCCAGTTAACCATGAACTCGTTCTTCATTTTACGCATAGCTTCATGCTCTCCTGGATTTTCACGTCTTCCTAACATGCTGTCAACCTAAAAGCACCAGCCAGAAGAACAAAACAGCATTTGAATTGAGAAACAAAAAAAGATCAGCATAGATTACATCAGAAGGGAAAAGAAAGGAATATATATGTGCAAAACCAATGAAAAGAACAAATGTTCCAAACTAACCTCATCAACAAAAACAACACTAGGAGCAATTTTACTGGCCAGAGAGAAGACTGCTTTAACATACTTCTCTCCTTCACCAAACCACTGCAAGCAATAAACAGATATCATACGATGTCGACATAAACAATTTCTCAAACAAGAAAGCTCCAGCAGATAGATTCTAACAAATCATATATACCTTAGAAGTAATGCTTGACATGGATATGTTGATAAAATTTGCACCGGCTTCAGTTGCAACAGCCTTTGCAAGCATTGTTTTACCAGTACCAGGAGGCCCAAACAGCAAAATTCCCTTGCAAGGCTACATGAAGAGAACATATTGGGATTATAAAATACAAGTTATGTAACAATTAATAAATAGACAGCAACACTTATACATAATTAAATAAATGTAGATATACAGACAAATGTATGGAACTACAATGGAAATAAACCTTTGTCAGCTGTCCTTTGCAAAACAACTCCGGCCTTTGAAGAGGAAGCATCACCAATTCCTTCAGGGTATCCTTCACATTCTCTAGGGCTCCAATGTCATCAAATGTAACCCCAATATCGCTTGGTGGAATAACATCCACAAGAAGTTTCTTCTCAAATTCATTCTCAGTGACGACATCCTGAGGAGGGATGTTATAAACCAATTTGAAAGACGAAGTGGGAAAGCAGCAATGAGTTTACAACAGCAAACACAGACGTCTATCAATTTTACCTTAAGAGATTTCTTCAAGCTTTTGCTTTCACTTTGAATGCCCTGTAGAATGTTCAACCCATACATAATGCTGCAACATAAACGTAAAGTAAATGGTGTCAACATAAGGGAGCAGACAGTACATTGTTCATTAATTTAACTTGAATAGTACAGATGTATAGATGACAGCAACTCAAAAATGTATAAAAACCTTTCAGTCGATATCTTAAGTTTAACATCTTTTCCTGGAGCTTCTGAAGAATGCATAAAATGGTGACTTAAAGCCCAACCCACTATTTTCTCCACACCTATCATAATTAAAAGCATATCATCGAAAAACAGTGATGAATAAAAATTGCTGGAAAGATTTACAAGTACGAGTCAAAGAATACTGACTTTCAGTTGTAAGAGTTTGATCTTTAATGCACAGACTTCCAAGATCAATGCAATCCAAACCATTTCGGCTAAGGACCTGAAAGCATGAATCATGTGTAAGTTCCTAAAGCAGCTAACACAAAGTCAACAAATTAACTAATAATAACTGCATCACTAAACAGCTAACAATAAGAATACTAATATGAGATAGAAGGCCTCCCCTTCCCTTCTCTCTCTCTCTCTCTATAGATATATATATGCGAGGAAATATGTGTTACGGACAAATGATACATTCAATAGGTACAAGATCAACAAGAAATTAACAAAAATATAAATACAACATTCCATTAATTCCCAAACCAGAGAAAGAAAAGAGACGAGCAAAAATCAATACCTACAAGTCCTTAATGAGGAAATGAGCAAAGGTGCACTGTATAAAGAGTAACAACTGTCTATAATACAAACTATGACCACATAAGCTCCCCTATTACCCAAAAAATTAGATTAATCCTCTGCTTCCTACACAATTAGTGCTGAAATGCAGCATATGATTCAGATTGTCCAACTATAAGCTGGAAAAGAAATATCCAGAGCTAAGATACAGCATCTAAAGAAGGAAGGCCTTATCAGTCTGCAAAGACCTGAATAGAAGAGAGAAGAATTATTTGCCACATAATCGTAAAGGGATATCTTAGTGTAAAGTTGGGGAGCCAATGACACCAATTTCTTATGCATACAATTCCACCAAAATCAACCTTTCATAGGTGCCAACCTTCAAAAACATAACTTCAGGACCCCTAACCACCAGGCGGGATACCACAAACCATACACCATACTCAAAGATCTATACATGAGACTGAACTGCATCAAATGTGTCCTCTTTAGATTTTACCAAGGATGTGTCAACTTATACTACGAATGTACTACATAGACAAGAAGTGTTCAGCAGCAAGCTGACATGCAGCAGATAACCAAATGTTGTTATCAGGATCATCAGTTCATACTCACCGAACGTATGCTGATGATGTTTGACTGTGCTTTCAGTGTTTCGACATCACGCTCCAACTGCTGCTTCCAGTCCGACAGTAAAGCTTCATCCTGCCAGGAATCTCAACATTAGACTCGCCATTCAGATAATCTTGCCAAGCACTACTTAACCATAAATCTAATAGGGGCTCAGCACCTGAGGCAGTTGAATCGTCACTTTGTTAGGGAAAAGTCTAGAAATTTGCTTCAATGCTTTGGGTGTTTCTTTGCTCCTATCATGCAGTCTACCGAAATTATCCTGCATATGAAGCAATCCGTGAGAATTTTAAATCTCTTAAGTGACTGACTGAAACAAGCATCAATATATCTTAACAACATTACAATAGTTCCAATTCAACTACAAAGAAAACACAATCTATTATTCCTAATATTACTAAAACCCAGGATGCATACAAATAGGACAACACAATTAAAAGTGAACTAAACAGGCCCAAAAGAAACTCAGATCAAGGCTGACTGCACATCAAATATATGGATCTAAATTAGCAAATTTCAGCAAAGAAATTATAGTGCATGTATAAATATTAAATGACTAAATGTACAATCAATCAAATGCAGAAGCAGAAAACCAGCAAGCAGAAAAACCTCAATTAAATGATAGCTACCTACCCTATACAGATAGCAAGCAGAAAGGCAGTCAATGACCAGAAAGGCAACAAATTCAGGAATAAAGCAACAAATATACCCAATTTAGTCATAACAATAAACATGATATGAGAGTTTATGGTACCGGAAAAGCTAGATCAAGCAAAGCTGTTTGATTGCCGCCAAACTTCGTAAATAAAAGACCACCAGGATGAGACTGAAAAAAAAGACCAATTGAAACAGTTAAAATTTACTAATCAAGAATTACCACACTGCAAAAAGATTCAAACGAACAGTATAACAGATTGTTTGTCACCTTCTCCTTGCGACTGTCCAACTGAGTATGGGAGCCAATTACAACAACATTACTGGGTAAATTCTCAAGCTTACTCTTTAGGGCCCCATACGCATCATTATTCCCCACAAGAGACTTTTCTATGTCTTTCACAAACACTATTAAGGGACTGCTTTTGCTTTCGTTCAATGCAACCTACACAGAAAATGATCCAGAGCTTTGAACTACATTTCAAAAGCATTAAAACAGCAAAAAATATCAATCTCACCCCACTGTAGAGCAGCAAGTACCTCAAACAGTTCATTAATAGCAAGCTTGTCAACTTCATCACCTAGAGAACTATCTAAACGGAGTGAACTTGCTGCAAAGTAAAGATGTGACAAGAACATTAGATATCATTGAAGTAAAGATGTGACAAGA
The DNA here is from genome assembly GCA_030449875.1 of Aegle marmelos. NCBI lineage: Eukaryota > Viridiplantae > Streptophyta > Magnoliopsida > Sapindales > Rutaceae > Aegle > Aegle marmelos. The sequence continues at coordinate 5,324,588 of JASUUL010000115.1, forward strand.
ACATTAAATATCTCAAATAAACTGCGAAAGTCTATACATATATTAAAGAATGTTGGAGCACAAAAGCCAAAGGAATAAGGAAAATGAAAACCAAACAGATCAAGATGATCACCAGTGCAAAAGAAACCATGATCATCCTCACAAAAGCCACCTAGATTATTGCCTTCAGGGATTGATCGATCAAATCTAACACCAATTTTCGAAAAATCATTATCTTCAAAAGGAAGAATTACTCTGCCTCGAAAACCAATGCCCGGTCCTCTGCCAGGAAGAGGGAAAATAGTTATAAAGGAAAACATGACACGAGAAGTGAAACTTTTTGCTCAATTAAAAGGAGAAAAAAAAGAATAAATAATCACAATAATTGCAAAGCTAACTTTTATATATTTTTCTTAATAGTAACAAAAATACAATAAATAATCTAAATACAAAGATTAGGAAACATATTAAAACTTGAACGCAGGCACAAAAGATCCATACACGAATAAAGAGACTGCTTCACGCAAGCTCTTATATGGAAATTGCAGAAATAGGGGCACAATCCCATGAATCTTTATGCTAAAAGATTACACAGCATATTTCCATGGATGATGCAAAGCAGGAAAATTATTGAGATAAATGATTCAAAATAATGCTTAGTTTTCAAAATTGCAGAATTACATACCTTAAAGTAGGGGAACAATCCCATGAATATTTATGCTAAAAGATTTCACAGCATATTTCCATGGATGATGCAAAGCAGGAAAATTATTGAGATACATGATTCAAATATAATGCTTAGTTTTCAAAATTGCAGAATTATATACCTTAACGTCGGCTGCACAGTAGTTCCGGAAGTTACATTACCAACAAATTTTACTCGATCACCTGAAAATGAAACTTACAGACATCAAAAATCTTAAAAGGATCATAGCTGTGAACCATTATCATTCCTATTCTTGGACCAAACCCCTTTTTTTTTTTTTTTGGTGGGGTTGGGGGGGGAGGGGGACGGGTGGGTGGAGTGAGGGGGACAAAGAGGACAATGCTTGCCTTTTTTGAATGTGTAGTTCTTGGACGATGCAGTAGATATCTCCGGCTTAGGCAAAGCCTGAGAGCCTACTGCAGTCCCACCCGTTATATCAGCCTCAACACTGGAAGTTGGTTTTCTGTGCTGTAAAAGAGCAGCTCTTTTAGCAAACATAGATGCTTTTTCTGTCCTTGAACTTTCCTTTACAGAATCAGCTTCTTTAGATGATCCCTGTAGCATCCAAATGTAAAACTTGACTGATGTAGGGCAAAACAATAGCATAAACCTAGCCTATTACATAAAAAATCTTCAAGTTTGGCAAAAACCCCACTGAGCAAGTTGTAATTTCATAGTCAGTCCCTTATAAATCAAAATAGCTCTTTTTTTTTCTTTTTTTGGGGAGAAATTACAAGAATATCACTAGTCACCCACATGGTTATTGTAAGCAAAATAAGGATAAATTCACTAAAAGCAAAGGAAGGAATAGAGAAATCAAAGCAGCTTACACCAGGCAAGAGGAGAGAATCAACAATAAGAAGCCTAGCACTAAAATGTTTAGCAAGTGCCTTTGCCAATGTCCCTTGATATATTTCAGAACCTAAAGGGAAAATCCAATGTTTGTCAAGGTCTAAAAATCAGAAAAGACAATAAAATCCAATTAGGAGAATATAATACCTGCAGGACCGGATAACAATATACGAGGACACATGGTAGGAAGATCTGAGGCATACTTCGTAAAATTATTACACTTCAAATGTACATATGTGGAGGCTATCAAAACATTCTTTGTTGTATCACTGCAGAAAGCAGACTATCACATGGTTACCCAAATCCAACAAAACAATCAGAAGAAAAGATCTATAAAAAGTATCAACAGACAAGCATTAAATTGAATTTTTATGCGACTATAAGCATAACGAATGGGTGGCAAACAACATACCCAGCAAGCATAGAAACCTTAAATAAAAATTTAGAAATGAAGATATGGCACCTTAAATAATAAGGAAAACATTCAAATGAGACTTCCATGTTTTCAGGACTGAGAATTCCTTCTTGTAAGCTATCTTTAAATGCCTGCCTTCTAGCAGATATCAGAACTGTTGAACGGTCAGAATCCTTTAAGAGTTCCCTACTTTCTCTTTGCTCATCAAGTATTTTGGAAATGCCACCACTTATATCAAAGTCAGGAGATGATGATCCTGCAAGCATCCGCAGGAGGGGCCTCAATTCATAAGTTGCCCCAGGGATCTTTCCTATATCGGCATCCACACATGCATCCAATCCAATGCCATCAAGGTTTGGGTTTTCATTGGCAGCATCAGACTGAGGAACCACAGTTTTTCCCCTCGAAGAAGAGCCAGCATCATCATTGTTACTGGTAGCATCCTTCATGTCAACATCTGGAATGCGGTCTTCTGGCCCATCACAGCCAGAAGCCGGAGATGCAATCTCAGAATTTTGAGCATCCACACCAGCTTTAGTAGGTGGTGGAATAAGGGACAAATCTTTCTGGATATTTGACAAAGATGCTAATATTGATGCTCCAGCAACAGCAGATGGGTCTCCTGATCTTGCCTCTATATGCATTGTTTTCAGTGGAGCATTCTGTGCCTCCAAAATGCTCACCGGAGAATGTATGCCAGGTGCACCCAAAGTGTCGTCATTAAGCTGCTGGAAAATCTAACCCCTTGTCAAGGAATTAATTATTCAAGAGGATTGGCGATTGTTGATATAAAGTTGCACCAAAGCATCCAAACCAAAAAAATTTACTATGAGGGGGATAATTAAATAGAAATGAAGTACCAAAAAAGTTATAAATACAGCATAATCTCAGTGGAAGACTATAACAGAAAATTTTTAGAGGAAAAAAGGATACATAAGAATGTTTGCCCGAAGGACTAAAAACCAACTCATCTCCTCCTCTTAAAATTACATGTGAATCTTTATGGTGAACATTTCCATTCACTTCAACTTCACCTTTGCCCCCAGTAATTTCCAGCAATGCACCAGATGGACCTCCATTCTACATTGCAATCATAAGAAGGGAAATAATCAAGCTCAAACTGAAATTAGCCATGAGCCAAATTTTTGTCTTTCAGCATCTATTCAGTAGTGATATCTTAAGAGTTCTAAGAATCGTACCTCTATGCGCCTCAGTCTACACAAATTTTTACTAACAGATGGATCTTTAAGATATAAATCACATTGACGGTTATGACCAACAGTGAAAACAGCACCAGTCATGGACAGATGAGAGTTCTGATAAGAATGCAATACTTGAAAGCATTAGAACAAGAAGCATTTGGCCAGGGGGAAAAAAATATTAAATATCTTATTCATCTAAAGAATCCATGAATCCAACCTACTTAATAACACACAGAAGCAATTCCTACTAGTTAAGTACAAAAATATGCTTAAAGTATCAGGAATAGAACACAAGGGGGTCATGATTGACCTGTTGGGACTGTATTCATCTTGCTTTCTTAACATTTACAGATAATGATCACCGCTACCAGTTAAAATTCCCAGGTGACTAGAAGTGCAACTTATAAACCGGTCACTACTAAAAAGAAATTACAAACCTTACTAGAGACACAATCCAGACACAAACGTCACCAAAAACATTTGACAGCATTCATGCATTTCTCAAATGTTTTCACGCAGATATCCCTGACAACAGAACTGAGACCTCATCTAAACAATAATGAGGCCTAGTAGGACTGCATTTAAAGGCATAATTCGAATAAAAAGTTTTCAAGCCTTATTTGTATAATTATTACAAATGCTGGATGAGAAATGCTACTCTTACTTAGTCTCCTAAAGCCAGTCCCCTAACAAGCCTCCCATTGTGAAAACAAATCCCACCAAGATATTACTACATACATTCCTGCCTGCCAACTTTTCCTTCATATAACATTGACTTACCAACTAAAAGGACAGTGTAATTAGTCCAGAAACTCAAAAATGTGAATGAAAATAATCCTAATTTTGTGTTCGATTGACATGAGTAACTACAAACTGAGAGAGAGAAACCAAATAGATAAAATATTGTAGTCGTTTAAAATACATTTAGGTACAATTTTCAAACTTTAAACCAGAAAGAACCAAACAGATAAAAAATCTAGAGAATGCTAACACACCAGTGAACACTGTGAAATAAGTCTTGCCCATGGAATTCTAGAACCAACTTTTCCCAATTTTGTTGCCCGCTTCTTCACCCGCCCATTAAAAACCACACCAACCGCCTTTGATTTCTCTGCATCCACTGCGGCTTCACCTAAAACCCCAGCCAAATTTCACAAAACAAATCAGATTAGTATTCATAAACCCTCCGAAAACCCAATCATGAAAGAACAATACAAACTTACGGATTAAAACAAAATGCAAAGAGAACAAAACGAGATCGCACCAGGAGTCGGAGGAGACACCAAGGCATCAGCTTCCACGTCAGCATCGACAGATTTGTCAACGTCAGCAGGCTTGGCATCATCGGTGAGGTCCGGATCGGAAGATCGGAGCTCCGCGTCTCGAGATTCAGACCCCGACTTCGACGCCGCCTCAGACGGCGGCACTACAGGCATGTCACCGATCAACGGAGACGCGTCAGTAGCCTAGGGTTTCGTCACAGTTCAATCCACACAAGAACACACGCGCACAAAAATCAGACCACCCAAGATTTAAACCGTAAATTTGTCGAAAACAAAAGAATAGTAACAATAAATTAAAAGGAAAGAACCTTGGATCGTTTATTGGAAGGAGGCGGGGATGGTTGGGAAGAAGGAAGGGCGCGTTTAGACGAAGAAGAGCTGCGTCGAGTTTCAACCATGTCGTTATAGCTTGGTCTTCTTCTTCTTCTTCTTCCTCCTCCTCTCCTCTGTTGTCTTTAATAATTTTGTTTGTAAGATCGATGCGATAACCCAACCAACAAGGGGGACGAAAGGCTTGTTGAGCGAGAATAAGAGAATCGTGAGACAGAAGGGGGTATATATGAATATGATTACGGGAGTCAGTTATGTTTTAATTGTTTATGTTATGTTGTGTTATCAAAGGCTTAGCGTATTTATTATTTTTTTTTGTATTTTTTTAATAACCCCAAAAAAGAAATTAAAAATAAAATCGGAGGGAGATAAAGAGGCAGCGGTGGAAGCGAGTAGGGGAAATCCAGAGAGATTGGATTGTTTGTCCTGTATTGTAATCTAATATGCATTGCACGGCTAATGCCTGTGCTGCTGCATGTGCGCGAAAATTTATACGATTATCAAGTTGTATGTGGTGGGCGGTTTCCGTTTAAAGGCGGTCAATGAGTCGACGTCCCAGTTGAGTTTGGATTTTTTTAATTTACTTTTTTCCCTTCTGGTGGGGGAATCGATAGGGAAGAATCATGGTCGGCAAATTTCTATGAATTTTGATCCAAATTCGAGATCCAAGTTCGTTCAGGACAGGATTAGGGACAAAACTTTTGTCTCGATTTAATATTAGGGTCAGGAATCCAAATGTTTGAGAACTCTGATTGAGATCTCGAATGTATTGAAATATGAATTTCTTAAAAGTATATGACAAGTCAATTTATTGAATTATACATAGATGGAATGTCAATCAGTATAGTATGAAACGTTATTTATGATAAAAATTTGCTGCATACGAGAGATATTTCTTATTTTCTGGGATAATTCAAGATCCCAATCATGACAAGATCAAAACATAGTGGTGATCAACAATTCTAACTAACCCCCTGACCTCGTTGCCAGCCCTAAGAAGAATAGTGACGCTTTGGTTTAATTGCAAAACACAGTTGATATGCATGAAAGGAGTGCCGTTTTGGCGGACTGTTGGAATTTTATGGAATTAATTAGTTTTATCTAATTTTATGGAATTAATTACTTTTTTGTCATAAGTACTTACTTTATTTATGATATAATTTAAAAAGAAAAAACCTAGGGCATGATGTAGTTGATACTGATATTTATTAAAATAACCTCATATTTATGATATAATTTTTAAAGCTTGGATTATTTATAAAATTTGAGTTTTTTTTTTAATACCATATATAACACAACATATTACAAGTTGACTTAGAGTATCTTCAAAAGAGTGTTTAAATAAAATTTTATTTATTATTTGAAGAGCCATGTCAGTATTAAACACTCCAAAAGACACATTAATTTAGATTTTTTAAATAAGATTTGTTTCTCACTCTTTAATATTGAAGAGTGAGTTTCTCCCTCTTTTATTAATATTTTATTATTATTTATTGAAAAGATACAACTGTTATAATTATTATTTATGTTTACATAATAAATTAAATTTGATAGAGAGAAGGATTTGATTAAAATAATATTAACTTGTTTTAATTTGATGAGTCTTTTGGAGAGAATTATATTTTTCAATTCACTTACTTACCACATCAATAAATAAATTAAAATTTAAATAATATTTTAGAGATGCTCTAATCGTTGCATAAAATATATCAAGACTCATTGAATGCTTTGTGAAGGAGTGTATCGGAGAAAACTAAAATATTCATAATAATAATAATAATAAATGGAATAACGAGACCACAAAACTACGTGTGAATTGATACTGTCGCATGTGATTAAAATAATGCGTGAATAATCACGGTTAAGCGAAGGACAAGTGGGACACTTCACTTAGCTGCTGGCAGCTTGTTGCTGCCACTCACTCGCTACTTGCAACTCGTTAGCCAAATTGGGAGTATAGAAGGTTCAACTTTCGCAACCACCTCGCCGTCGGGTCCCACGGCTGTGTGCAATTCATGCACTTTTGCAATTTGCCGACCTCATATCATACAATAATAAGCCCGACGATGTCATGTCAGTAGGAAGTTAAAAACTAAAAAGTTCCAAGCGACATGATTAATTGACATGTAATGGGGATGGCAAGCACCCGTGTCGGGACGGGTTTCGGGATTTTCTGTCGTCTCTATTGAGTGTCTTAAGTTTTCTCGTACTAAGATGGGTGATATCATTACTTAACATTATTTGCTTAATTCATAATTTTAACAATATTCCCAGTGTTTTATGGCATTCTCACCTTTTTTTTTTTTGGTTTTATTTGTCAAAATAGTATTACATTATATTTATAGCTAAAATTTGCAGTTTGCATAATTTTCTGTTCATTTTAAGTGAGTACTGGAATTACAATGTGTATGCTGTGATGTTACGCAGAAATTACGATGAAAAAAAAAATAACGTACTAAATGAATACTTGATATTGGGGTTTTCTATTACTTACAGTTGATATTGCAGTTTGCATATACATATATACAACACACACACCAGGGACATGAATAAGCAATGTTGCTCACAAATCTGTGATCGAGTAATAATATTTGAGTCCTTTTGTCTCATAATCTCTGATTGTGAGGCTGATGCTTCTGAGTTTGGCAATCTCTTTTTCTTTCTTTTTTTTGGTTCGTAGGCATGCCAATACTGCTGCTCACGAAGTAGCTAGGATGGGAAGCTTTTCTGGTTTCACTAATAGCATATAATTTGAAGTGGGAATGATATAAGAAATGAATTATTCTTCTTTTTTTTTGTAATTTCTACATCCCCACTTATTTTTCTAATTTCTGCATCAGTAAAGTTAATTGAAAATAATTGCATGCCCCTTATAAAAGTTGTAAAGTGTAGACATCTTGGACCAGCGATCATTTGGAAAATGCTTGGTAGTCACGCAAAATTATTCCATGTTTACCGTAATAGACTTTTAAATGCTACGGTCGACATTGCATGATATGATTTTTTTTTTTTTTTTGGCGGTCGCAAATCCGTCAGTCGTGCCGGCGCCCACCACTCTCCACAATATTGATTAGGAAATGGATAATTCTTGAAAAATCCAAAAAAAAAAAAAAAGGGATTTGAATGCTTTTAAAAAGTAAAGAAAAATAAAAGTCGAACGCATTCACGTCACATGGACCTTACCAAGTGTCGAAGGAATCATGCAGACTCCTTAATTATGCCTCGCTTCTCTTGCGATTAGCTGTTATCATTGCCCCGTCTACGTGGAGTTAATGATCAAGTCAAACAAATTAATCAAATCAGCGGCCAAGAGTTTGACCAAGAGGCTATTAAATTCATATAATATGTAACTATCGGCCGAATAAATTGAATTAAATATACTGAAAAGGACAAAGACATATACATATATTCAAACGTTTTTTTATTTCCGCAGTTAATGTAAAGTCCTAAATCCGGTTCATCACGAGCCTGTCAAAACAGAGTACATGGTGAGGCCAATTTTGGGCCAGTTGTAGATGCTCTGCAGGCCGACGGCTTGCTTATTTCGAAGACCTTGGCCCAATGGACCCTGGCACTGTAGTATTAAAAATGTCAAAATATGCTGATGTTTTTTTAAAAATATTTTAAGAACATTTGTTCATATTTATTTTTAGAGGTATTCTAAAGTACTTGAAAAGTAATATAATTAATTAAATAAAATAATGGATTTATGACTTACGCAACTAAATTTAATGTAACCAACATTTTTATAGTGATTTTTTAAAATAAATAGATGTATATCATAAAGTCATTTATTTGTTATGCGATTAATATGATACCATTGATATTTTTTTAAATTTTTCGTAAATTTGAATCTTGTGAATGAAACAGTGCTCGGCCCTTTTGAAGTATTGCTCTTTAATCATGATTGGTTGAAATATACACATGATAAATAATTAATGATAAGACTCTTTTCTTTATGAAGAAAGGAGGATAAAATTACATTGATCTCAAAATATGTAATTATTATTATACATGGGCTCTTATGAATGTTTAATAGGATGTATATTTTTTTAAAAGAAAATAACTTTCAAAGGAAAATTAGCATTTTTACTGTAACTCAAATTTTCAACCGAACAAATGAGCATTTAGAAATATACTAAACTTGCTAAGCTAGAACCACAAGTAGTGCGGTAGTAAATGGAGGAAACGTTTCCTGAGCAATAGCAAGAATTGCAGAAATTGCAAAAAATGGATGGAGGGAAGGGGAAGGGTTATGGGCTCACTGAAGGTCGAAGATGATTGTAGTAGATGTTGGTCGCAGGCTCGCAGCAATTAGGGGCCAACCATTTGTAGATGAGGAACAAGAGGGGATGACCATCAACACGTACCTCACCACCGGATAACAACAGCGAATCTGCACAAAAGCGTCCGCAACCAAACAAACCCTCCTTTGATTTTCTAATCCTCAACGTTATCCTTTTCCTTTGATTTCAACCAAACAAGACAAAGATTTCATTTCAGTTACGCTAAGCAAAGGCCCTAATCCTCACAACGTAGACGTTTTGGTTCAACCTTTGGATCTTTGACCGTGCTCAGCTATTAGTACTTGCTTTCTTTTTCTTTTTTCTTTTTTAATTTTAGGGACTAGAAAATTTGAAATATTGAAAAAAAAAAAAGGGCGTACGCGAATGCTGCGCTTCTGTTAGTTATGTTAGTTTGCCGCGGTCATGTGCTTTTTTTTTTTTTTTGGTACTACCAAATAACATTCTTTATTTAAAAAAAATGCAACACATTCATTGAATTTCAAATACAGTTTTCTTTAGTGATTCGCTTTGAATTTTTTTTTAAATGACATTAAATATAACTTACATTTTATATAAAATAAATAAAATTTATGATATAATAATAAGATTCACGGTTATTTTATAAGAGACATAAGTTACATTTAACATAACTAAAAAAAATTATAACTTTAAATTTTATTTAGTTGACAGCCTCTCGCCATATTTATATTTTGGTACTCAACTGAATTTTTTTTTATCAGTCTGTATTTTTTTTTAATTGATTTTACCATGTCTGTTGACAAGTTATTTTCCTTTCCATCACAGTCCAGTCTGTGTACGGATACAATGGATCGCCTCACTGCGGCGAACTTGTAATTCGCGGGGGAGATGCCTATTGTATTGTATATAGATACGCATATTATATTGTCATGGTTAATAAACTAACGTAGGAAGTTTTGGAAGACTTTGTTACCAAAATATTAGTGGATTTATAATGATTAAAAAAATAATCATGAAGTTCATAGGTTAAAAATATCTGGTTTAGTAACCACCAAAAAAAAAAAAAAATCTGCCTAAAATATCAAACCGTTTGCATCGAACACAAAAACTGGACCCTTCAGGAAACCAAAAAAAAAAAAAAAACAGTGGGGTAATTACGTCATTACATGATCCACACAAACATCGATTCCTCCGACTGAAGAACAAAGCCCACCCAAACTCATTTGTGCAGTTGCATAAAAACCCCTGACCCGAACGGGGAAAGAGAACACAACGCGAGCGAGGTAACCTTATCTTCGACTTTCTTCATCATCTCACATAAAGCTCTCTCCCAACAACCCTGCATCTCTTTCAAACCCAACCCAAACACTCACGCCAAACAATTTGGAAAAAAAAAAGAAAACGAAAAGATAAAACCCCCCAAACGCGTGACAGAAACCCTAAACAAACACAACAACAGTCAGCTTACCTTTACTTCAATGGACTCTTACAAGACTTCTGCTCCAGAAACGATGTCGTATCAGTCAGGTTTTTCGTCTTCTTCTCTTTCATACGATGGTAATAATAACAATAGTAACTACGATAATTCGGTCAAGAATTTGGGATTGGAGGGTGATAATAATGGCAAAATTAATGGTACTGCTGGTGGTGATGTTAGTGATGGTGAGTCTGAAAATGGGGAGTTTGTGAGTGGAGACGAGGGGTTTGAAACGGCGTCGGAGAAGCCTGCTGTAGCTGAGGAAACCACAGAGCAACCCGCTGAAGAGGATTTTAATGATGCCCCTTCTGTGGATTCTTCGGAGTTTTCGATGCCTGACAGTGTTTTGCCAGTTCAGAACGTGCATGAGAATGATAATGATGAAAAAGACGTCATATGGGATTCGGAAGTTAGGGTTTCGAAGGAGGAACAGGGGGAGGGGAAGGAGCCGCTTGGTGATGGTGATAAGGGTTTGAAGGTGAGTTTGGATGAGGGTTCTGTGAAGCAGCTTGAAATCGAGGGTGTGGATGGTTATGGTGAAAATGAGGGTTTTAGAGAGGATGCGAATTCAAGTGAGTTTGTGTCTCTTGAGGGGGGAAAAAGTGAGGTTCTTTACGGTGAACAGTCTATGGAAAATAAGGAAGACAATGTGGCGGCTGAATTTGAAGCTGAGGGTGTGAAACTTACTGGTGGAGGGGGCTCAGTAGTGGAAGCTGTTAATGTTGATACATTGAATGCCAGGGTAGCTGCAGTTGGGGGTTTAGAGGGAATTAGGGACCTTGAGATTAAAGGGATGGAAGTCCCTGGTGAGCGGAATGTTAATCATGTTAACAAAGTGGTGGAATCAGAATCAGTTCCACTGGAAAGTAAGTCAGAGAAGAATTTCGAATCTCTAACGAGTGATGATGCTAGAACATCAGAAGTGCAGCCTGGGGAATTGGAAGTTGTTGTTGCTGTTGTGTCTAAAGATGAGAGTTCAGTTACCAGTAATGTTGTTGTTGACAATGAGGTAAAAGCAGTTTCAATAAGTGAGCAAACTAGTGAGACAAAGTCTGAATTTGAAGCCAAGCAGACAGAGGTTGACTTGGATGGAGCTGCTGGTGTAGTTGAAAATGGGTCCATTGCCATGGTAGATGAGGGGCTTACAGAAGGAACTCAGGTTGGTAATTTTGCTGCTGAATCTATGCTGACTAAAGCAGCTCTACATTTAGAAAATGAGCAGACCATTGTGGGTGCTCACAGTGAGAAACTGGAAGATGAGAAGTCAGGCAAATTGGATACACCAGAATCTGCAGAAGTGAGTAAAATTTCAAATGCGGAAGTTACTCTTGAAGCTGAGGAAGGAAACCGGCATCAAGATGAGGAGGATGAGATGGAAGGCTCAGATTCCGATGGTATGATATTTGGGAGCCGTGAAGCAGCTAAACAGTTCCTGGAAGAACTGGAACGAGCATCAGGAGTTGGTTCTCAATCAGGTGCTGAGAGTTCTCGTGATCATTCACAGAGAATTGACGGTCAGATTGTCAGTGATTCAGATGAAGAAGTAGACACTGATGAGGAAGGGGAGGGGAAAGAGTTATTTGATTCTGCTGCATTGGCAGCTTTATTGAAAGCAGCTACAGGTGCAGATTCTGATGCTGGCAATATCACTATAACCTCACCAGATGGATCAAAGCTCTTCTCTGTTGAACGTCCTGCTGGTTTGGGGACCTCTCTCCGTAATTTGAAGCCTGCTCCACGACCGAATCGTACTAATCTTTTCACTCCTTCCAGACTCACAACGGGGGGAGAGACTGAGACCAACTTGAGCGAAGAAGAGAAAACAAAGCTGGAAAAGTTACAGCATTTAAGGGTGAAATTTCTGAGGCTTGTTCACAGACTAGGTCACTCTCCAGAAGATTCAATTGTTGGGCAGGTTCTGCACCGCTTGTCACTTATTGCAGGGAGGCAAACTGGTCAGTTATTTAGCATTGATGCTGCTAAGAGAACAGCACTGCAGCTTGAAGCAGAGGGGAAAGATGATTTGAATTTCACCTTGAACATTCTGGTCCTTGGTAAAACTGGTGTGGGCAAGAGTGCTACAATAAATTCTATTTTTGGGGAGGAGAAAACTTTCATCCATGCTTTTGAACCTGGCACAACTTCTGTGAAGGAGATAGTTGGAACAGTTGATGGGGTTAAGATCAGGGTCACTGACACTCCAGGTTTGAGATCTTCTGGTGTTGAACAGGGTGCTAATAGAAAAGTTTTGGCTTCTATTAAGAAGTTCACCAAGAAATGTGCCCCAGATATTGTTCTCTATGTGGATCGTCTGGACAGCCAGACCAGAGATCTTAATGATCTGCCATTGTTAAGATCAATCACTAATGCTCTTGGGACTTCAATTTGGCGTAGTGCCATAGTTACTCTGACCCATGCTGCTTCTGCACCTCCAGATGGGCCGTCAGGATCCCCCTTGAGTTATGAGGTCTTTGTGGCCCAACGTTCCCATGTTGTTCAACAATCCATTGGGCAAGCTGTTGGTGATCTGCGTCTGATGAATCCAAGTTTGATGAATCCAGTATCTCTTGTTGAGAATCATCCTGCCTGTCGAAAGAATAGAGATGGCCAGAAGGTACTTCCTAATGGTCAAGCTTGGAGACCTCAGTTATTGTTGTTATGCTATTCAATGAAGATCTTATCCGAAGCAGGTTCTCTTGCAAAACCTCAAGAGTCATTTGACCATCGAAAACTGTTTGGCTTTCGTGTTCGTTCACCTCCACTTCCATACCTGTTGTCTTGGCTGTTGCAATCTCGTACACACCCAAAACTCCCCACTGATCAGGGCGGTGATAATGGCGATTCTGATATTGACTTGGCTGACTTGTCTGATTCTGATCAAGAAGAAGAAGAGGATGAATATGATCTGCTCCCACCATTCAAACCTCTGAGGAAAGCTCAAATTGCTAAGCTTAGTAAGGAACAAAAGAAGGCGTATTTTGAGGAGTATGATTATCGGGTGAAACTCCTTCAGAAAAAGCAGTGGAGAGAGGAATTGAGAAGAATGAGAGAGATGAAGAAGAAAGGAAATGCTGCTACTGAAGATTATGGTTACACAGGGGAAGATGTTGATCAGGAGAATGGAAGTTCAGCTGCCGTGCCAGTGCCATTGCCTGATATGGTCTTGCCCCAGTCCTTTGATGGTGATAATCCAGCTTACAGGTACCGGTTCTTGGAGCCAAATTCACAGTTTTTGGCAAGGCCAGTGTTGGACAGCCATGGTTGGGACCATGATTGTGGGTATGATGGTGTCAATGTTGAACACAGTTTGGCAATTGCTAGTCGATTTCCAGCAGCTGTCACTGTTCAAGTCACAAAGGATAAGAAAGAGTTCAACCTTCATTTGGATTCTTCAATTGCTGCGAAGCTAGGTGAGAATGGATCTAGTATGGCTGGCTTTGACATCCAAAATGTTGGGAAGCAACTTGCTTACATCCTCAGAGGGGAGACCAAATTCAAAAATTTTAAAAGGAACAAGACAGCTCTTGGAGCCTCTGTTACATTTTTAGGTGAAAATGTGGCTACTGGTTTGAAACTTGAGGATCAGATTGCCCTTGGAAAACGCTTAATGCTGGTGGGTAGTACTGGGGCCATCCGATCTCAGGGCGATTCTGCATATGGAGCGAATTTGGAAGTGAAGCTCAGGGAAGCAGACTTTCCGATTGGCCAGGATCAATCCTCATTGGGGTTGTCTTTAGTGAAATGGAGAGGGGACTTGGCCTTGGGTGCCAACCTTCAGTCACAATTTTCCATTGGACGAAGTTCTAAGATGGCTATTCGTGCAGGATTGAACAACAAACTCAGCGGCCAAATTTCTGTCCGAACTAGCAGCTCAGATCAACTTCAGATTGCACTTCTGGGTATCCTTCCGGTTGCCATGACAATTTATAAAAGCATTCGGCCTGGGGCGAGTGAGAATTACTCAATGTACTAGGTTCCCTCTCAATTTTTGTTGCTGCCTTTAGACTACTCGGAAAGTGCATTATAAATTAGGCTGTTTCTTAAGCATAATTTAGTGGTATTTTGCATTCTCTTGAATAAAGTTTTATATTTATTTGGTCTGGACCATATTGCCATCAGAGGTTCATGATAATTTTGCATATCGGATTGTATTGAGTTGGCGAGGTAATCTGAATAAATTCATTGTTTATTTAGCAGTTATTCCCTGGTGTACTAGGATGTTAAAATCGTACTGTATTTGGTGGGAATAGTGTCTTCTGGGGTTTGGATTCTCCTATGTGTTTCATAATTATGCTGAATCAGAATGAGTTGGCTTTAGTAGTGGGCCTTCTGCTTTTATCATTGTTGATGCCGAAGATCGAGCTAAGAGGCCATTCAAGTATGTTGTTCTAGTAGTTTTCCAAGGTAAGAAATTTACATGTGATATTTTATGTTTTATGAAGCAGGCAAACGCACATACGAACGCCATATAACTACTGCTTGTCAACTTTCTAGACTACGCGCAATCTCTGCTTCTGATTAGCAAGTGAGAAAGAGAATTGCAAAATCTATTAATTTTCTTCTGCTATTGTAGTACTGATTGTAGACGTCCAAATGGATGAAAACAACAACTATGAAGATATTCCTTCACTGCTATCATTTTTTTTCTTATATTTACGATGAAACCTAATTAGGTTATCTGATGCATTGCCCTTCAATTCCCTTGCACAGAAAGCATCGTCATAGGTTGCTTTGTTTCTTGGTCTCTATGGACTATTCTAGCTTTTTTATCTTAGAATTGATTGTTTGCCGGGTGGGTTGTGGTACTATTTCCTATTTGCTATTTTCCCCACCTGATTCAGCCAATAGGCGTTTGCCGTAGAGGTTAGGACTTCTGCTCTCTAACTCGAAGGGCATTTTACGCATGCACACGCACTGTGATGATAATTTTTTTTTAATTATAATATATAATTAAGTAAAAATAATTTTTTTATTAAATGTAAATAAAATAAATATTTTTTAAATATTAAAAAAATTAAAATTTAAATAATATAATATTAATTTAATTTATATATATTAATTATATTCTCATATAATATAAATAATAAATTTTAATATTAATTTTATATAAATAAATAAATAAATTTTCCCCACCCAATTTTAATTTAGAGAAGTGTCATGCTGAATTGACTACCTTTTACGTCATATATCCGCAAATCAATGTTAGATTTGTGAGTTTCTGAATTTTCTTGGCTGGTATTGGGATGAATCGATGAATTAATAATTTTTTATTTTTAATAATAACTTTAAAAACTAATAATGTAAATAGAAAAGTAATAATTTAAGAGGGATAAATCTCATAACCTCATCCTTGCCCAAGTTCAAGTCCAACAGTCGTTACATAAAAAATGCGGGAAAAACCAAAACCATGAAATACACTGATTAAACGGAAAAAAAAAAAAAAACAGCACTTTAGTGCAAGCAAAGCACAATCCAAAATCGAATGGCTATCACTGTGCCGAAACTGTCTCGGCCCCCCCATTGATCGGAACAGTGGGTGTGGGTCCCTCGCCGAACACCTTAGCAATCCTCTCTATTGGAATCAACGGGAGATAAGTTGCGATTGGATATCCCCTCTCTTCCGTACAACGAACCAGTTGATTATACTTCTCAGACCAGCAAGCAGCCGTGGGTATCACGACCTGAGCCACTTGCTGGAAAACAGGAAGCCGATTCAGCCAGCGCCAAGCCGACAAAGCGTACTGCTCGACCACCGGATCGTACCTACAATACAGGTCCTTAGCCGTCGGCTCGTACTTGCTATACATGCTGTCCATAATCGTTTTCGCGGCGTCAACCACACCAACGCGCTGAACCTCAGAAGCCACGGCTCGTGCCTGGGTCGATGCCTGCTTTACTAGTGAAGGCACGTGCCTCTCTAATTCTCCCAGAGATTCTTCCACCTGCAATGCATGTGACCAAAAATTGAATTCCCCGACCAAAAGAAAAAAGAAGAGAAAAAAATCTTTGTAACCGGACCTTGCGATCGACGAACTTGAGAAGTTCAAACGGAACGTCGTGATGATTCTCATAAACGGGTCCGAGAACGGTTTTCACGGTGGCCTCGACCGTTTGAACTCCCGGTTTAAGTGGGCCGGAGCTTTCTTTGGCGTATTCGTATATAGTTGAAAAGCACACTATAATGTAGATCGCTGCTACTTGTACGAAATCCAAATACTTCAATCTTTTCTCATTTCCTTCAGTCCTCTGCCAATAATCATCATTCTTTCGCTACGTAAGTAGAGATAAAGAAAAGCAAATGAAAAAGCATTTGGGTATAGACAGACTAACGTACCGTCTCTGTAAGTCGTTTGGCTTCTAAATCCGACATTTTGCACAGAGTACTCTCTTCGGAAATCTTTTTTACGATCTTTCTTGAAAGATATTAAACTCGAAAGGGGTTTCTTCGAATATAACGAAGCGGCTGGAATGGAGCGTTGAAACGACTATATTCTTATAGAGATCACAACGATCTCTCTACGGGAAATCTGCGGCTACTTTCACTAGGCTTGCCACGTGGCGGATAATGAGACGGTTGGATGGAGTCAAAGTAGTCAATCTCTTAATGTCTCGCGTTTTGGGAGTGGATCAACTCGATGGCTCTCATTAAGTGTGGGAACAACGCGTGTCCTGATCTGCCACGTGGACTAGCGGGCCATTTTAGTGAGAAATAATAAAGATTTTACACGTGTGCCAATCAAGTAGCACTGATGCCGGTGCGTGTCGAGATGGGCGCGACGGAAATATAAATGGTTTATGCTGGCAGTGGCACAGATGGCTATGCACATCCGTTGGCACGAGACTCAAGATGCTTAGCCTGACGATCACGTCCTTGTCTCCTGATTCTCATGGTCTCGGGAACCTTTTTTTGACAAGGGAAGAATCAGATGCAACAAGAAGCGCGCAATAGTGCAATAAGCCAATCCGGTGGATATACATGTTTGTTTTGAGAAAAGAAGTGATACGGCAAACAAAATTAGCGATGGCAATGGCGAGAGGACCGATCTTCTCGTATCTATTTTTAATATTTTGATATTCTGTATATATCTCGATTCCCTATCCATCTCCATCAAAATTACTTGAGGAAATTTTCGTCTCCCTCTTCGAATAATAATAATAAGGGATCTTGAAATATTTTATCTTTGAATAACTGAAATATTTTTAATTTTTTACTTTAATTTAATTATATTAAAATAAAAATTTTAATAAAAATAAAGTTTGACAAATGACAATATTAAATATAAATTACCGTATTAATTAATTTCATCAATTTTTATAATCTTAAAATAAAAAAAATTACTTTTATATCAATAAAAAAATAAATGAAATGAATATAGACGCTTAATCAATGTTTCTAATAAAAATATTTATCTCTATCGTTTCTTGCTCTTCTTGTTGTCCCTCAAGCAATGTGGCAAATTGAGAAATAGTCTCAGGTTATTTAAAATAATAAAAATAATATAAGAAATGTAACTTGTAAATTTTGGTTGTGATCCAAACAACAATAACGGTTGAACAAATATAACTTGGGATCAACAGAAATTGTAAAAAGAAATTGTCATGGGAATTGACAAGACTGCAAAGGGGGCTCAGAGAACACGAAAGTAAGAGAGATAAAAAAAATAGAGAATAGATGGTAAAGCTTGCCCTAATTTTTTAATGAAAAATATTAAGTTATAGTTAACTGTAACTTATTTATTTTATATACTACAATAACGTGTAAATTTTACGATACTGTAACGGTAAGAAGAATAAGTTACAATAAGTTGTAATTTAGAAAATTCCTTTTTCAATTCATTTATATGTTGTCTTATTATTTATAATTACTAAACTAACCTTCAAACTTTAAAAATCTTTTCTTAATTATTTAAGGATAAATAAGTATATTTATTAAAATTTACATTTCATTATTTATTTATTAATAATTTTAAAAAAATTAAAATTAAAATGAGAAAATGGGGAAGGTATGAAAATTCCACCTCATCCTCACCCGTTTGCCGAATAAAAAATGAGATAAAAAATTATCCTCATCCCTTCCCTCAATAAGAAATTAGGTGAAAAATTATTTTCATACTCTCCTCAAACGGAGAAAACCCCCAAGGATCCCGTTCTCATGGGTTTTTCTGCCATCCCTAAAATAAGTTTAAAGTGTTAATTTTCCCAAACCTTCTGTTAAGTAATCAGATTCAGCTGACGTTGCGAAACTAAAATCATTTTTTATTGTAATTGAACAACAGTCGTTCAATACAATGGATATAGGCACTCACCTCTATTTTGTAATGATGTTGTAATGCACGCATTACGCACCTTCCATTAGTTTTGCAAAGAATAAACTTGAATATGAAAGAACAAATATATGCGCCAAAATTTGAATTTAAAGCTGCTACTCGACATGGCAAAGCTTTCGCAGAGTTATTGAAGTTCGCTTTTTCTGATTCAGCTCTTCCCCTTCCCACATCTGAAAACCCTGCTTGCGATTTATCTCGTGCTTCCAAAGGTAGCGAGCTTCTCCGGACATTATAACTAAAGATCCTGGAGTCAAGTAAACTGGAATCTTTACTGCAAGTGGGTTATCTACTCCACCCTCCCCACCTGCAGAGGCTTCTTTGACTTGGGTGAAATGCATCACACATGATGACTCCAGTGAGACTATGGCAATTCCATCTTCGAACCGCATTAGGTCAACATGCGGACAGATGCCCTAATCATGGAAGAGTATCAGCATAAAAAACTGATACATTTTAACTTCTCATGCATTGCAAGTGCACGAAAGATATGCTAATGGCCAAAATGAAAAGTTGTAAATAGATAATAAATGAATAAAAAAATTAAAATAAGTTGGGCAGTATTCACAATCTCAAAGGTTCGTAGATATATGTTTTATTCAGAAATTAAATTGAGACCTTGAAAATATCACCTACATGGAGAACCTGTATTCCAAACAAGATGAACAAAGCAGAGACTCATATCGTACCTCACCTGGTTGGTAAACATTTACAATTAATTGATCAAATAGTGGCTCTCTCCATAACAAATCTGATGGCAAAATGCAGATTTCCTTGTCCCCATCATTTATAGGCAAGTCATCACTGAGAAGAACTTCCTCATGGATAGAATCAGAAAGTTTGGTTGCCCACGTCGGAAGGTCTCCAAACCTCATAACCTGCAGAGAGCAGGAGAAAAAAAACATGATCTCATGAAGCAAGGGCATCATATAAATATATAGATATTTTTTAAATGTATTTTCAGAAGTCAGAAATCATGCTCTGTGAGAAAATGTTTTAGCCTCCAAATAGATGACACTACAAACTATGGCTAATTACAGTTGAAAATGGAAATAGGCAAACCAATCTAAGAAAAGGGTTTAATTGCAGCACTCCAAGAACAGCTGGACATGTACAGTGCCAACTGAAAATATTTTGTTTTTGTTCATTTTGGCCCTATATAAACAAAAAAGAGTGAGCTAAAATTTTCAAATCCAGAAGAAAAAGGTCAGAATCTAGAATAAACTGAGACTGAAACCACAAACAAAAGAATACTGGATGTTGAATGAGACAACTGACAGAACAACAATAGACAGAAATCTTGATAAATATAAATAAAACCCACAAAAGGAGATTTCCTCAACTTCATTAACATACATAGCTTGAAAAATGGAGACATTTGCAGCCCTCTCTCTGAACAGCCTAATTATGAATTATAAACTTACCAAGCATGAGCAGAAGAACACATAATTGGGCAGCATCACCAATTGTCACTAACTAATTGCAGATCTGTCTTCAGACCCATGTAAAATCAATATCTAAAAATCTTATGAAAACAAACCTTTATGCCCGCCAGCTACTTCTTCCCCAACAATATTAACCAGTCACAGCACTAGAGATATACGGGACATTATGCTCTCTAAAGCCAACCATTTAAACTACAACTAACTGACGGAATCAGCAGATTTAAAGATAAAGTCGACCCCGCTTTGTATTAACATTTCCAAATTTTAAATCCATCAGGACCGAAAATAAAACTAATGGAACAACAGAAATGCTAGCTATTTACGCACCTGATTGTGAGAAGTATTGGTGAACCACCCTTCTGCAATCACAAATCACATGCCCCATGGTCGTCAGATGAGCATGATCGAAACAAAAAGCATACAGCCATCACTATCACTCTCAGCCATGCACGATGCATCAACAATAGACAAACTGTATAAAATTAAAAACAAGCTAAGCGATTTCATTCATTCATATTTCATATAGCCGGATTGGGTATAAGTAAAAAACTAAAGGCCAAGGAAGGAAACGAACCGTTTTGGATTGCGGAGAGCAGATGAGATTGTTGTCGAGGGGAGAGAAAATCTCTGCATAAACGTAGTCCTTTGATTTCCTCAAATCGCTGCCAGCTGGATTTTTGACTGACATTTGACTGCGATCCGTCCTCATCCGATGGAAATAGATTTTCTTCCAAATGCCGCTGTTGTTCACCATCTTCGGTGTCCGAGTCTGATGATTCCCCAAACACTTCTTTCAGGACTGTCTCCTCATCACTCATTTCTTCGGGGAAAGAAAGAAAGAATCTTCGAAAAATGATCTCAACAAAGCCTTTCAATTTCTCTGTTTCCCAACCTCAATGCCCGGTCCGTATGCCTTGTTTAATGCCTTATTTGGAGGCTTTTTGTTAAAAAGGTGGATGTATAGAATTTTATTAATTTAATTTTATTAATTTATTTGTTTATTTTTATAATTTATATTTAATTTTTATATATTTATATCTTAATAGAAGGTGTAAGGTTTTGTATTTTTTATTTGAATAAAAAAAATCTGAATGGTAAATAAATATTATATTTAAAAATATCTTCTTAAAATAATTTATTTCTTAAATTATAAAATAAAATCTCATTTTTTATTTTAATTTATAATAACGTAAATATCAAAAAATTAAATTTTAAGATTTTTAATTATAAAAATAAATAAAATACCACTTATATTCATATGTTAGAAAAAGAAATATAAATATTTGATTTAAATTTTCATATTTAAACATATTATGACTTTAAAAAATTTAAATTCATTCAAATTTTAAATAAAAATACCTTAATCTCATAAATTTTTATCAAAATCTTTGTTATTAATTAGTTTTTTCATGAAATTTTTAAAAATTAAATAAATTATTTTATCTATGTTAGTAAAATTTTAAATTTTAAAATTTTGAGGGTAAAGATTGAAAATTTTTAATATTAAAATATTTAAAATATCCTTTATTTGTTTGATAATCTCATTTCATTTTTTTTCATAATATTACTTTAAAAATTTTATCTATGAAAATAATTTTATATTTTGTAATAAGAATTCTCATTAACAATCAACTCATAAAAAAATTTTAGTAAAAACTTTTATTTACAAAAGTGTTATTAATAAAAGTTTTATTTAAATAAGTTTTATTTGAAAAACCATATTAAATTGAGCCTTAATGCTCTCATATAACTAGACTGGCTTAATTATTTATTTAATAGTCTCACATATGAAAAATCCATTATCTTATCTATAAATTAATTCAGTAAAAATAATATTATCTTTATAATAAAAATTTTATAAAGCATAGATAGACCGTATAATGTGAGAATAAAATTATTATGTTTAATTATATGATATAATTTTAATTAATTAAATCAATTATTTAATAATCCCCTGACTATTACATAGTTAGATCATAATTATATAGTAATATATTAAGCTGATCTCTCTTTTATTTATGTTAACATAGCAAATACAAATACAATAATAATAGCTTCTCATCTAAAAAGTGTAAAGAAACCCATAATGGCTGATAAAATATGTAAAGTACTAATTTCACGAAGAAACACACGGTATTAAAAAATGTATTTTACAAAACTATCATAGGCATATCACATGTATTTAATTTTAAATTAGATAATTTACCAATTTATATGTTAATCGAGTTCTATAACAAAATATTTTTTAAAAAACTTATTATCTAATAAATTTATTAAATTACTAATTTATCACATTTGCCTAAGTCAAGACCAATAAAAACTACTACTTAATTATGGTTATTAATTTTTTAAGTATAAATTTAACAAAATTCTACTGCTTTTATTTATTTATTTTGGTCAAAACTCAAAAATTTTGTTTTTCTTTTTTTTCCCCAATTTAGGTCCGTGCAAGATTTAACTAATAAATTATGCTTTCATCACGCGTGAATAAATTCTCAAATCCTCGTTGTTGACAAATATTATATGCATATTGTAACTTCAAGATTATGATCAATCGGTAACTTTAGCATTACTAGCTTTGTCAATTCAAAATCAGAATGTTACGGCATAGAAGTAATTTTTCTACCAAATATTTTCCTCCTTTGATTACCAGAGATAAATCTAAAATTAAATTCGTGTCACAATTGAAAATGTCACGCGATTTTTCTTTTTCCACTTCATTAGTTAAAAACACAATTTCTCTTGCTTGGCTGTGGTAGAATTGAAATGCCATCCATACAGTTTCTTGCTTCCCTTAACCGGTGACATGACTCACCCAACAGACTCTCCTCTCAACAAAAAATTAGGAAAAAACAAAAATATTTAAGACTAATTACTAAGATCCCTTGAGCGTGGGAATAACCGGCTTAATTCATAAGCAACATAAAATTTGTGACGCAAGTGAAGACTGTTTACATAAATGATATAACAATGAAGTTGGAGCTCAAGGATCGTCTAATGTGAAGTTGGCAAAAGAAAGTCGGAACAGATTCACCAGATAACTCAACTATATATAATAGAGGGGACTTGGGTTCTGACATATAGCTGCCCTAGCCAAGCTAAGTATTTGAGATAACAATTACATGACCTTTTCCTTTTGTGCACAATGCTCCAGATAGACAACTGGAATGAAAGTTTGCCTCAAATAAATAAATTCCTTCCAACCAACACAGATCAGGCAGTATCCATAGTTCTTGCTTGAGACTGAGCAGGCTCAAAATTCTGTAAAAGGCAATTGATATAATCGATGCTAACGATCAATAATTGACCCGCAATGGAAGTAGAAGGGGACTCTCCACATTTCAATACAATTTTCAAATATCAATTGTAAAATGGCTTTTAAATTCTGGATGGATAAAAGGAGCTGAAAATCCCCAATGGAATAGCTCATTTGAGTCCCCTAGCGCCAACTCTGCCGAGAATTAATATGATAGGTGTTTCGTGCTTGGGGTGGATTTTTTTTTTTTTTGGGGGGGTGGAGTGGGGTGGCACTAGATAGAAAAAGAATATTATAAATCCAAAAGACACGTCTCAGATAAGCAAAAAACCTAACACGAAACATATAAAGGAAAGAGTCCAGCATTAATTCTTCTAATTTTGGATGAATGCTTGCATACTTAAAACAAACCACAAATACATGATATCAAGCTCTCTACTTTTTAATCAAAAAGCAAAGAACAGGGCAGCAGAAAGTGACACACAACTTGATCCTCCTAATAGGAGAAGCAATGCAAGTTCATTATTGACCTGAGGGGATTGCTTATTGCACTACTGTGTCGATCAACAAGTTCTGGATAGATAAGCATGTCCATCCAATTCATCATAAATCCATAACTAGTGCATCTGAGCAACAGCACCTTGGCCCAGGTGGTTCAGGGTTGGCTTGGGAAAGTGATAGCTTTTAGCTTTGAATCTTCAACCAAAGGGAAATAAAAAATTGGTTCATCAACTGGGAGTGCCAAATTAATTTTATCCCATTAATGTTATCCCTAAAACTTCCATAACTGTGGCATCCAATCAAGTGGATGACCAGTAACTGCCTAGAGACAAAACAGAGCAGTCCAGCATTCCTCAATTGCCATTCCATAACTACCCTCCAGATTACCCAGTACTCACAACGAGCACCATCAAATCAAGTGTTTTGCACAGTGAAATAGACAAATACAGACTAGCGAACGACAGCTTATCAAAGCTTCAACTAGAGAATTTCAACAAGAGGATCTACACAAATCAGTTTAAAGATAACTAAGTATAGGAGAGGGGAACATTTGCGGTTGTCATGCCAACATCAATGCTTATCCAAATGAGTTTAACTTGTTCAAGATAAGTTGCAAAGTGAAATGCGTGTGCACAACATCTCAAATAAATTGTATATAACCCATATAACAAAATGCTTCCTTGTACAAAATGGACCATACTCACGAATCATCTATATCATTTCCTTCAGATTGAGATCATCCAATCATCCTAAATAAAAGGATCACCACAGCTATAGTCCATGACCATAAACAGACAATTGATGTCAGTGATGGAAAATTGATGTCAGTCATTTGAACAGTTACGAGGAAGAAAATGTCACCATCTTTTCACCATTAATCTGTGAGATATCTGTACCACCACATTAAATTATGAAAACAAACCAATTTCCTAATAACCTACAAAATTGAATAATTACAAAATTTTCATTAGATTTTTTTGCTTAGGGAAGCATTTACATTTTCACAAATCAAACATTAATAATGAACGAAAGAATAGTATCTACACATCTGACACATTACACTGATAGCAACTGCCACAAATCTAAAACACATGCTACTTTACCGTAAGTAGCGAAATAAGAAGCAGATCAAGAAGAGGGTACCTTGACAGCTTTATATGTTGGGGAAAGCAATCGAACATTATCTTTAACCTCAAGTGGATTTCTTGTCTCATTCCTAACCCTCTTAACTCGTTCACTGGCCAATGACTTATGAGTGAAGCCATAAGTTCTAAGTATCTGATTATCACCAAGATTAAAGGCTCGATCCATCTGCCTCCAGCACCTCTCAGCCAGGTTATCCCCAAATTTGGCACAAGGCTTGCAACCTATGAAATGAGTCACTAGAGGCCACCTATGATCACCTAATCCCGGATGATTCTTCTCAATCATTTCCTCATATCTATCGGCTAAAATCCCCCAATTACCATGCAAATAATATTCACTCTCAAGATAAACCTTATAACCCCACTTATCCCTCTCAGTTGCCAACAAGTAAACCATTGCGGACTGATCATCTGTTTCAAAAGATGGCCTATCCTTAAGCTCCTTTGTCAATTTCTTCCCTGCATCATCCCTAATTTTCCCCTCTGGTCCCATTGGAGCCCACGCATCGAGAATATCCAACGACCACTGGCAATTCCTCAACAGAAAACTCCCAGTATTCAATCCAATCCAGTTCTTTTGATCATAAACCATCTCATTCCATCCATGCATAACTAAATTGTAATCTTTATACCTCTCCCATGGCACCTCAAATGTCATATCAGTAAACATGGCATCACTGTCCATCCACCACAAAAACTCCACCTCCGGATGACCCAATAACAAGTTTCTTATCAAAGGAAGCTTCGCCCAAAAGCCTGCCATTTCAGCATCTAGAAGAGCCATATTGTACAATATCTCTAATCCATGTAGTCTGCAGTAATCAATCTTGTTTTTTATTGATTTCAACAAATAACGATTACCTACCGGATTCTCACACGGTTTCGGCGACGATCCTGTCACTAGTAGCACAGGTGGCTTCTTGTTTATAAAATTGGCGAAATTAGGGTTTTCATTTAGCCACTGTGTTCTTTGCCCGTCCCAATTTGAGATTTTCGGCCCGAAAGAGTAAGGCTTGTTTGGGTCCGGCTTTTCGTCATCTTCTCCGTTATCCTCCATAAACATTTTGATATTAAATTCGTTGTAATTGTTTTCATTATGATTGCGATCCTGGGGGGCGAGGGAAGACGACGTCGTCCGGCGTTCTTCGAGGACTCGGTGTGGGTCCCCTCCGCCCTTTCTCGAGGGGAAATAGAGGCGGTTACGTATTTCGTAAAAGTCCTTCTCAGGAGTACCGAATTCACCGGCTCCGATAATGCCACGAAGGACGACGACAGTGAGGATAAGGCAGAGAACTGTGACCTTGCACTGGCGCAAAGCTCTGTGGAACTTTCTAGACCTTTGAGCTCCTAAACATCTCTCAATCATTTTCTGATTTTTGTTGGAAACCTAAAAGTTTGATTCGAGTTCAGAATCAAAGGAAGGCGCGCCTTCCCATTACCCAAACACCGCCATAGAAGCTAGACTAATTGATCTTTTGTTTTTTCAGACACCTCGTGCCGGCCGGGGCTGGCCTGATACCACTGAGTTTGATAAGGTAAATGGGAATTTTCTTTTTCTGAGCAACATAAATTACAGGAAAATGATCATATGTTACCGAGTGCAGTGACAATCAGTTTACACCCAAAATCGTTCGCGGCAATGCTGTGTTTTGTAAATAGGATTTGATAGAAAATGGAATCGAACCAAAATGGTGAATGGGAATTATAATAAATTATAAAAATTGAAATTGGAATGAATTAATTTATTATTATTATTGTGTTTATTTTATTTTAAAATTAAAAATAAAATAATTAAATTTTTTTATAAATTATTAAAATTTTTAATAATAATGATAATAATATTAATTAAATTAATAATAATATTATTAATTAAATTAATAATAATATTATTATTATTATTATTAGGAGTAGCAGTTGTTGATTATTGTTAGGGAGTATGTTTTCATTTTTCAATAAGAATTTCTTAAATTATTTTCTTATTTATGGAGATTTTTATTTAAAAAATAAGTAATCTCCTTTAAAATTTATTCAAATAAAAATACAACTTGTATAAGAAAAGAAACACTTTTCTTGTAAATCATTCCTCGTATAAAAAAAAACACTGCAATATAGAGATTGAATTCATGAGAGAAAGAAAAATCTATTAAAAGAATAATGTTATGCTTATTTGCTAATAATCCGAATGAGTTAGAATTGAAATGGGATAGAATGAGAATGAACTAAAATAAAATTCAGCTGGAACGAGAATGAGGAATGAAAACTATAATAAGTTATTTATTTAACCTATAGGAATTAAAATTGAAATGGATTGAAATCCCATTGATATGTTTATTTTATCTTAAAATCATAATCAAAATGAGTTAGATTACAACAAATTATTAAAAAGTACTTACTGAATTATTATCATAATTATTATTTTATATTTTAGTTATAGTGATTATTTATTCAAAAATTATAATTACTAATATATTATAGTTAGTAATATATTAATATATTAATTATTATCATTATTATATTGATTAATTAATAACAATTTATGAAGTAATTAAAATATTTATATTAGTTATTATTAAAATAGTATGTTAATTAATTATTTATGATAAAAGTATATTAATTATTCATATTATTTATCAAAATTTATAATTATTAATAATTATTTTTAATAATATATTAATATAGTAATAATTATATTAATTAACGATAATATATGAACTAATTATGATAATAATATTAATAATTATTATAGTAGTATATTATTATTGTTGTTGTTGTTATTATTATTATTACTATTATTACTATTGTGATTATTTATTGAAAATTATAATTATTAATTTACTATTGTTAATAATATTTTAGCATATTTATTAATAGTAATAATTAGATTAATTAATTAACAATAACATATGAATTAATTAAAATAATTATAATAATAATAATTATAATAATATATTAATTGATTAATAATAATACATTAATTAATTATAAATTAGGACAATATGATCATTTATATTTTCCCCTCTCCCATGAAAATAAAAACTCTAGTAACTATTCCTAATTTTAAGTGAGATACACTACTTTGATCCTCATTCTACATTTCATTTAAGTAAATAAATATATCATTTATTCATATTCTCTCACTCTCACTCCTAATTAACAAACACACTATAAGTGTTATTAAAATATTATTCATGAAAAACATAAAAATAATTGTAATAAATTTTAATATAATATATATATTTTATCATTCTTGACAACCGTAAATTTTCTTAATTTTTTAGTTATTTAACTTTTAGAACTGAAAATCGATAACAATTATTTGAAACAAACCATTTTGGCATGAGTGGTGCTAGATGGATAGAAGAATGAGAGAAACGATAGTGCAGACTGCCATTTTTACTTCCTCTCTTTCTTGTCTTTTTTTTTTTTTTTCTCTTGCTCTCTTTTGTCAACATTGTTATCACAAGAAGAGAGTTCTTGTACAATAATATTGTGCGGCAGAGAAGTGACTTCTAACACTTAAGTTACCGAGTAAACTTAAAATATTTTTTAAATTAGCCAAGCGAGAGTGCTTGTTCAAAGTGCTAGAATTTCTTTTTTTTTTTTTTTTTCAGAACATTGCTTCTCCTACTTGTTCATGAAAAATTTACTTGATTTAAATCAGGAGGATCGTATGATTTTATGAAAGTATGTAGCAAGAGTAATATTGATAAAAAATAACTTTATTACATATTAAAAAAATAATATAAAAGAGAACTTATTTTAAAAGAGTTTGTATGTGTGAGATGTATATGTTGAAATGTGCCAGTGCAGTGAATAATGAGATATTTATAGGCTCGAAAGGCTTGTTCTAAACCCTCATATAAATTAGTAACTTGCACAAATATCTCCCTAAAATTTAAATGTAAGGTGTTGAAAATTTTTAGTCAACTTATAATTATGAAGAAGTTTATAATTCCAACCGAGCTTGAATAATTGTTAAGTACATCGAGACTGATTGTTAAATACATCATGACTAATTACTTATGTTAGACAACATATTTTTAAATATATCTATTTTTAATTATATCTCAAAATACACTCTACTTTTAAACTTTCTACGCACACATCATATTTAGATGAGCTTTATTTAGATGAACTTTTACCAAGTACAACTATACGAATTAACCTCATCGAACTGCGGTGACGACATGCTTCCTTCTCTCAAGCCTTCTGCCATTCTTCTTGGTATTTAGAATTTTCCTTTACGAAAAGGTGACAAAATAGCAATTCTGTGTGTCAGTAGATTATGCAAATGGATCTAAAAGAACGATACCACTTGGCGCCTGAATATCTGCTAAAGAACAACAAAGGCAGCAAATTTTGTATATACCGATCATCAAAAGCACAAAACAACCAAACAAAACAAATTATGTCTATTTTTTTAATTAGGAATAAGTTACGGAGTGAATTACACTGGATCGACAGAAATATTTATTTTTCTGTGTACGTCGACCGTCGGTCTCAGTACAGCCCTTTTTTTTCCACCTTCACTCTAATGTTATTATATATACGGCAGCACCACTAATATCTGTCTAATATAATGAACAACAAACAATGTTGGACATATGGGTAAAAATCAAATCCAAGAAGAAAATTGAGAACTGAAACCAGTTTATCTACATATAATCGCCACTCATTAACACTGAAATATTCGCTACTTATTAACCGTGAAATTTAATTTAATCATTGTTTTACAACAGAAGTACATAACAACATCAATTAACCGCCAAAATCAGCTAAAGACCAGCTTCAGATTAACGACGGACAAAAGCGCAGCCCAGGCCATACAAGGCTTAATCAGATCACCAGCGATTGGATTCACCTCCTTGACCATTCGACAGTACCAAACCAAAGACCCCGATAAAGCCACAGAAACAACCATCCCAGCCCAGTAGGCTCCCAAACGGAACACAATAGGATCCCAAGCCAAGTTCAAGCATAGCTGAGCCAAACAAAGACACAAGGCCGTGGGTTTCTTGTGGAAGCCGCCTTCAGCCCAAACAAGCCAAGACGAGAGACCCATCAAGAAAGTTGAAGCCATGCAGGCAGTATGCAGCACCAACAAAGAAGGGAACCAGAAGGGCTTTTCTTGATTGACGTAGCGGTCACTTGAACCGTTGAAGTAAATGTTTAAGAGAGTGAGAAATAGAGGGAGAGCCACTGCCACGGATAGCGATTTGAGGCCGCGTTTGGCCATGTACATTTTCTTCTGATTATTTCGCTTGCCACCTTTGATGACCTCGTCGTCCTTGTCCACGTTCGCAGCGTCGTTTGAGTCATTACGATCATCCCTAGTACGCTGCTTGAGGTTTTCGGTGGCCATGAAAAAGGGTCGGGCCTTTTGCTAAACAGAAAGATGATTTGATTAAGCAACAGAAAAAGTTTCGTGCTACAAGAGGACTTTCAGGATGGCCTTTTATACGGAGGAGAGCGCGCGTGCTGTGCCCTCATTTATCAGTAGGGCGATAAAACCAGGAGAGACACGTGGGTAGAGGATGCGGCAAGAAGTGGACAGGACGGTAACACGTGGCTAGCACTGCAGTGCCGGAGGGTGATTGGATCTTTTTGGCTTTATATATATCCGTTTCATTTTTATTCATAGCCGACGTCGGAGAGGGATTGTGGAAGCTGGCTTCGCTAACGCGTGGGCATGCGGTTTTGATTATTATTAGTTTCTGAATGTAACAGTGGCCACGGATAAGATCTGAAGAACATTCTTGATTAATTATTACTACCAGTTGAGAATTTTGTGCTGATGTTTTTCTCTGTTAATTGTTATCTCTCACCGACGTAGTCAAACTCTAAATCCATCGGGACAAATTTAATTGAAAAATAATATGT
Source organism: Aegle marmelos (assembly GCA_030449875.1). Taxonomy (NCBI): domain Eukaryota; kingdom Viridiplantae; phylum Streptophyta; class Magnoliopsida; order Sapindales; family Rutaceae; genus Aegle; species Aegle marmelos. Next base: position 5,355,648 of record JASUUL010000115.1, read on the forward strand.
ATTTTATCAATAAATTTCAACTTAATTTCATTTGAGATAAATTTTTTAGACAAATTTATTATTAATTTCTAAAATTTACGGTAACTTTATTTTAATTATTTTATTTAATTTTATTCTAATTATGAAATTTAAAAGGATTTCTAAAAGAATTAGTGGCCACGCCACCGCCGACGGGCTTCGGGTGGGTCCAGCAGAAATGCTGCAAGTACGGGTGTCTAGTTGCGAGCGGAACAACGCCCACTACATCAGCAACTTTCCGAAAGCGGGATCGTTATGGAAAGTGACATGAAATGAAAGGAAATTTGAAGTCTCTACATCACCCCTGCTAACGAAGGTTTTTCAATTTAATGCATATATGTCTAATTTATTTTTTTACACACATAAATTACTCGAATGGCTCGTACAATTTTCACGTGGCATTTGCAATTAATTTCCTCCTCTCGCGGCATGAGCTGTTGGTCGTTTAGGCTCACTCCTGTAAACTGTAAAGCGTGAACCCCATGTCAGGCGATCAGCCTTTTGGGTCGGAAGTATAGGCCGAAGTTATGGGCTAGCTTCATTTGAGCCTGACTAAAGCTCACTCTTTGACCCAATATGTTGGGCCTACGTTGTAACAATCTAAACACACCGTTTTGATGCTCGCTTAAAAATTCGCTGGTATCTCAGAGATGGTTTGAGCTTCAGTATAATTCGAGGCAAAACAAAATAGAGAATCCAGGACCATGGCGCGACGATCAGCGACTCATGTCAAACAAGATGCTTCCTTTCTCGGAATTTTTAAAAGTTCAAAAGCTGCCTTTTCTTTTGGTCTGATTATCATGGATGCCCTGCTTGTCGCTCTTATTATTGCCTACGTCCCTTGTAAGATCTCTACGTCTTTCTTATTTACTGATACTGATGGTTTCCTGAATCAATATTTTATTGTGATGGCTTTCTATTATACTATTTTCAGATACCAAGATTGACTGGGACGCTTACATGTCACAGGTTTTTACTACGTCATTCCTTTTGTTAGTTATCAGAGTTTTAGTTCAATATTAGCTAGACGATAAAAACAATTTCACATTGACATCAGGTAAGTGGGTTCCTTCAAGGGGAAAGAGATTACTGCAACTTGAAAGGGGACACTGGGCCACTTGTATATCCAGCTGGGTTTCTTTATGTTTATTCTGCTATTCAATATATTACGGGAGGGGAGGTCTATTCAGCTCAGGTGAGTGATGTCGTTTCTCCTTGCATTTTGTTTACCTAATATTTCATTTCCAGAGACATTGCTCCTGGTGGACATTTAAAGTTTAAAGTTGTAAACCACTACTGGATTGCGTATTTTGAGTTCAAAAATTGGCTTGCAATATTGAAATCGATTGTGAACAATCGGTAAGTCTTTGTGTCAATACATCTTGATCAGCAATTTGGTAGGATTGATGCATACTTATTGGTTTTCTCTTGCATGCTTATACCAATTTTCTCATGTTTCTTTTCTCTTTTTTGTGGTGCAGATATTGTTTGGCTTTTTATACCTTATTAATCTGGGAATTGTCTTATTCGTATATGTGAAGACAGACGTGGTATGAGGAACAATGTTTTAAAGCTGAAGTTCTAGCCTTTTTGTTGTCTAGACACCTGCATGTCCCTGGTGTGGCTTCAGCAGTATACATATTGAATTTCTCATATGTCAGCTCATAACCAAATTCTGCATGGAAAAGCTCAAGGGGAAATTTTTCACAGGGAAACTAGAGTATGTATTTTGTGAGCAGCACGAGAGATTTAGGGGTCTAAGTTCTGAGAGCATTTGGAGGCTGCATTATAAATTGAAGGTGTTTTGCCTTCATAGATGCTGGTAAAATGTTCCTAACTTATAGGCTTCTATAGGACACTGTAGATAGTGGAATGAGCTTTGTTAGGCATAGTTCAGATGGTTGTCCATTTCCTAGGCACTATAATTAGCTTGATGCGTACTAATTTTTCTATTATGGATGAGCCAACAAGAGGTTTTTCTGTTACGGCTCTTTGGCAATCTAGAGTTCTCCCTTTCTCCCCCCTTGGGTAGTTGAAGGTTCCTTTACACATTCAACTTTAACCTGTCCACTTTTATGTCTCTAAATTTATTGTCCGCTTAGAAAAAGTATCTTTTAATTTGTTTTGCACACACATGCGCGCGCATATATATGTTATCTCTTTGACCCGTGGAGTGCATATTCTACATTTTTTTAAAATTTTTTAGTTAACTGAACTCTAATATCTCTTTTGTTGTTCCTAACATGAATTTCAGCTTCCATGGTGGGCTCTTAGTTTGCTTTGTCTCTCAAAAAGAGTACACTCAATATTTGTGCTTCGTCTCTTTAATGACTGTTTTGCCATGACATTCCTTCATGCTGCATTGGCCTTATTTCTCTATCAGAGGTGGCACTTGGGCTTGATTATTTTCAGGTAGTGTTCATACATATATTACACATTTCAAATATTAAACAAAGTTAATTTCCCTTCCAGCACCCAACCCCTCTCCCTTCTTTTATTTTTTATTTTTGGTCAGTGTGGCAGTTTCAATTAAGATGAATGTGCTCCTATATGCTCCACCATTATTTCTTCTCTTGTTAAAGGTATATTAACCTTGAGCAAGGACAAATTACATTCATTGAAGTTTTACTTGGATCTCCTATTAGAATCACTCAAATTATTACTCCCATGTTTCGGAACTCTCTTTCTGTAGGCTTTGAGCATCTTTGGTGTGATATCAACATTAGCTAGTGCTGCATTAGTGCAGGTACATACCCTATTGCTTTGTGGTTCTTGGAGACTAATCATCATATTGGCATTCTTGATTACACACTTGGCTATTTTCAAATTCCAATTTTAAAGCTTGGCTATTTTCAAATTCCAATTTTAAAGTTTTATTCTAAAGAAAAGCACTTTAATAGAATAATGTTTTTACATAGGAAATAGGCTATCTGCAATCTTTGATCTGTTCTTGAACTTTTTTAGGTGAGCTGAGCTGCTGCTGCAACTTGATGCTGAGGTAGGGGTCATTGTGTGTTCAATGTGATCAAACCTTTCCATGTATTTTGTGAATGGTTCTGCAGATTCTTTTTGGGTTTCCTTTTCTCATATCATATCCAGTTGCGTATGTATCAAGAGCCTTCAATCTCGGGCGTGTCTTCATCCACTTCTGGTACTTGTTGCTTGGCTTTGTGGTTGGGATTATTGTTATAGACCTTTATATTGATGTTTGTCATCCGCTGTGAAAACAATTTTTTAAAATTTTTTGGTGGGTTTTTTTTTTTTTGGGGGGGGGGGGGGGGTTTGATAGAAAAGCATCTTGGCTTGGGTTTTGTTGTATTGTTGTAGATTGTCTGTTAACAGAAATTTTCCTTAAATGTATTTGGATTTATGATATTGATGTCTGATACAGTCAATAACACTGTCATAATTGTGGTTGTCAAGCACTTTGGAGAGTCATGTTTCTATGGTTACACTCCTCATGAAGAATTAACTTGATATGTTGCAGCCCACAAACCATAGATGTGAATGTTCCAATCAGATTAGCATTTTAAAAATGCTTAAATCTGGTTATGTTTTTCTGGTGGGTAGCTTTCTGTTACATGTTAGTTCCAGTCATGGCATTTTGAGGATCTATACTGTTGTTGATCAGATGAATCTGAATTTCGCTAGCCATACCGAGAGGCATAGTTATTGCAAGTCCCCTATCTTTCTTAGAAATTATCCAACATAATGTATACCCTCATAACACTACCACCACGTCCCTGCTGCTTCCCTCATCCTTCTGTACCTCTTTTTCTCCTTTGTGAGATTGCATATTCGTGAGGGTACACTTGTCTGCTGAATTCATGGCTATGATACAACCGTGCTTTAAATTAGTGACTTGGAGAAGCTGGGCGGTATCCAAGTACTGTAGATTTTGATCCCCTAATCAATTTTTCTGTAGGTTTTGTTTAAACATTAAAGGTTGACAATATTATAGCATGGAGGTTCCCTGATTTTTGTCATCATGATTTTGAGCTGCATTACCATAATCATATTATACATACAATGTTTACTTGTTACCTTTTCAATCTTTTATTTTAGGTCTGTTAACTTCAAGTTCGTTCCCGAACCAGTTTTCGTATCAAAGGGGTTTGCAGTCTCTTTGCTCTCCACTCATCTTGTGGTACTTGCAGCATTTGCTCATTACAGATGGTGCAAGTAAGTCAAAGCGGCTCTTTTTTTTTTTTTTTGGTGGTTGTTAACAAGTATAAAGAAGTTTCTAAGTGCATGCAAGGGAACATACTTTAGTTACAAAATTGAGGAATTGCAAAGCTTAAGAAAAATTTTTCATCTATTCTTCATCTGCGTTGCATGTGGCTGCTAACTGCTGGACACTTGATTTACTATATGTCAGTTACATTTTGTTTGGTTGTTTGCAGGCATGAAGGTGGACTTCTCAACTTTTTACACACTAGATATGTCACTATGAAAATGAGGCTTGCTGGTTTGAGTTCTAGCAATTCATCATCCAAGATTCTGAAGAAAGAACGTAAGTTCTGATATTCCAACATGAAATTAATTAATATGTTCAGAGATATTTCCTTTTGATTGATTTTTTTTTTTTTTTTTGGTCAAACCATCTCTTGGATACTAAGTATGGGAATGTCTTTTCACTTTTCAGATATTGTGACAACTATGTTTGCTGGGAATTTTATTGGCATTGTGTGTGCTCGCTCTTTGCATTATCAGTTCTATGTGTGGTATGTATGCTGGACAAAATACCTTTTTATATATGTGGTTTGCTTTTATACTTGATCCTACTTCAGCGGACCCAGCTGTATTCTCAATTGGAAGAGTAAGAATATTTAAAGTTCGGACTGAATGTAAGTCAATTTTGTGATGTATAATAAAAATTCTGGACTTAAAATATTAGTGCAGTACAAACTGTTTTTTAACATATCTTACCTTTTTCCTTAAGGGGACAGTTACTGTATGCTTTGGTATTACTTATCAAGTTTATGTTCCAATGTCTAGTGATGAAGCATTTCTCATTCTTTAAGATTACTATTTCTTCCAGCCATTAGCTTTCATGGCACATGCTGTTGTCATAATGTAAAGTAAACAAATAGCCACTGAAAGTTACAGATCTTTATCTTAACTGGAACTGGATGTCTCCTCATGCAGGTATTTCTATAGCCTGCCTTATCTACTGTGGAGAACATCTTTTCCAACATTGCTTCGGTAACTTGTGTAGTTTGGTCATTGATTAATGTTGCACCAGTATTTCTATCACTTATGTTAACTATGCTGTTCTTGTGGTTGAGTCACGATGTGCAGATTGATTTTGTTCATAGGGGTGGAGTTATGCTGGAATGTCTACCCTTCGAACATTTATTCATCTCTTCTCCTTCTGTGCCTCCACTCAGTCATACTGTATGGATTATGGTCCGCCCCAACGGAATATCCCTATGAACACGATCAGCCAAACACCAAGAAGAACAAATGAAACACAAAGAGAATCAGCCTTTTTAGCACGGAATTTTCTTCTGGTCAAGCCATTATTCCAAATATAAAATGCTGATTTGCTGACATCAAATGGTGTAATCCTTGGCTCTTTTCAATTTTGGCACATTGTGACTTTATTTTATTGACAGATTATTAAGTCACATGAAATCACTTCGGCAATTAGTATGTGATTTTGAGGCTAGTTTGAACCGCCCGAACATTTTGTAACGCTGTATTTGTGATTGAACGGGATTTTTTATCGTGGCAAAAGCTCAATTTGTAGATGTACGTTCTTTAGTAGAATTAATATTATTGACTGAATTAGGGATTTGGTCGGCTTTATTATTTATTGAATGTCATTATTAACCAGGTTAATGATTTAATTTCTACATAATGACTTTGTTACGCAGATCAAGATATCGATTTTCCAGAGCAACGATTTGAAATTCTGAATTAAACAGCGGTCCTCTAGCTTTGCTTTCAACGTCAGCATTTTGAAATTCCAGGGAGCAAAGTGTGGCTCGTGTGATTAATTCACTGACCTTGGCGAAATTTTAAATTGACGAAACTACCCATCTTTCGGTCACTTCAAGCACGCGACAAAAGCGACTTTGTACCTTGTAACGGTCTAATTAAATAATTAAATAATTAAATAATTAAATAATTAAATAATTAAAAATAGGCATCCTCGTTGGTGGAAGGCCATTCTTTTTTTTTTTTTTTTTCTTTTTGGTTTCTTAATGGTATATTGGTAACTTCAGATCAGAACCTGAGGCCCAGGGGTAACCTTTTGTTTTGTGGCGCTAGCATCTTTGTCTCAGATTATCGGCAGTTTAAACTCTCGGTAGTATATCTACTGTACGGCGAAGACCAGTAGAGATCCGCTAGTGCAGCGAGCAATGGTAATACTTAGCTTCTCTTGATTCAACCTCTGTACTGATCGCCGACGTCGATTATTATTTTCTCCGTCTTTGGTTAGAGTAATCGTAGTGCATAATTAGGGTTTCAAGAATTGTTTGGTTTAAAATGTACTTATGAAATGATTCGGATCTGTTTTCAGTCTGCAATCAGTGATTGTTTTCTTAGATGATAAGTGTATAGAACTCAAAATTAGGCTTCGATATTTATTATTCACATTTTCGGAGATGGTGTTGCATGTAGTTCATATTGTAACGTCAAAATAATTTTTGTGTTTCAAAGTTTCAGCCTTAAAGTTTGTGTTGATTTTCAGTTATGTTTGTGAAGCTGTTTCAGTTTTCTAATTGTTGTCGAGTTTGCTCTGTTAGATTTGAAGAGGCTGTGATACTATCTTGATCTTGTAAGAATGTTTTGTCTGATATGCTTTAACTGATTACTTTTTTGGCAGGACGGACATGATTCAGAAGATCCCAAGCAAAGTACTGCTGATATGACTGTTTTTGTGAGTCCTCTAATATTTTCAGTTTATGAGTGATATGTTTGAAACTATAATTTGGAATATTACGGTATTAGTCTTGTAACCGATTTATTTAGGCATAGATGTAGGTTTAGATTTGAAAATCATTCTGGCTGAAACAAAACAGCAATGGTTCACTTATGAAGTGACTTATGAAGTGTTTGAAGTTAATACAAGGAATATGCAAGAGTTATGTGATTGTTTTTGGTTTTCTTTGTGCAGGTGCAAAATCTTCTTCAACAGATGCAGTCCAGGTTTCAGACAATGTCTGACTCCATTGTGACAAAGAATATCCTTTTTTTTTCCCCTTTTACGCTCTTTGAGTTTTATGGTACTGCCTTCTCTGGGATCAGTAAATGCAGAAACAGAACTTTTTTATTGTACATTATGATTGAAAATAATTTTGTTTTTCCTAAATTATTGATTTTGTGAAATAGTTGTCTTGGCTAAGGTTTTGTATTTGTGCTGCTTATGTATCTTTCTTTACCCTAGAAGATCCTGTATATATATTTTTTTTAACAAACAGTTCTGACACTTAGGATCTTTATAGGGTCATAGAACATTCTTTATGCTCATTTTTTTTTTCAAAAATAAAAATCTTTATACTGTTGTAATATGATAAAAGTACAAATCTGACTCCAATTTGTGATTTTGGCTGATACATATTTGATCAGCAGGTTTGAATAAATTTGAAAGTACGCTCTTAATTCACTCTGTTGTGTCTGTTCAACGAAGATGTTTTTGCTTCTCTTTCACTGTGTTTATGTTAAATGTGTGAGGCTTGTTGTTTCCTTAATTTCAATGCACTTGATGAGATGGGAAACCGAATAAATGAGTTGGAGCAGAGCATCAATGATCTAAGAGCTGAGATGGGAGTGGAGGGCTCTCCATCTCCATTGACCCCATCCAAGACAAACTCAGGTGAAGGGAAGCCAGAGGAAGGATCAGCATAGAATAGTAAAAGGGTGTGCTTGTGCCGTGAATGCTGGCTTTAGTTTCTACGCTAGCTTTTTGTTTGTGTTTTTTGTTGAGAGAGATCATACTGATATGAGTGGGCTCGGTTGTTTCCTCATTTGATATTTTCTGGTTTTCTGTGTATTTACAACTGAGGGCAGCTACTACTTATTTGTGATTAAGTACTTTCTTGCAGACAGATAGGGTGGTTTCATCTAATTTCGACCATCTCAGTTATATAGAAATGCCTAGTATTGTCAGTACTGAGCTGAATTTAATGAATCAGTTATTGCTACCTTGGGTCTTTAGTGCAATGTCATCAAAGTCAGAAATGCTATGCTCTTTGATGGAAAAGTGTAGAAACATGCCTAGTCTTGAATGCTAAACTTTTTTATTTAACCAATAGCTTAAAACTTGAATTTTGGTGCTTTTGCCAAACTTGAGAAAGTCTTGGACCATCCAATAGAAATTAGGTTGCATGTTCTAAATATTCTGTCTTGTCCTAACCGCTGTCTTGGTTGTTTGATTTTAAATTGTGTGTATGATAAGATTTCATTTGATGGTTCCATAAATGGAAGACAGCTTATGCCAAAACCCTTTTATGAAACATTCTTGTTCGACCAGAGATCAGCTCTTCTCGGACAAGGTTACGAGATGCTGATTTTACTTAATAGCAATTTTCATCTCCTCGGTTGGTTCTCTCTTTTGCTACCTGCCTCCTGCAGTGGTTTTGAACTTTGATTACCTGAAGACCGGAGTTTTTGTCTCTTCATCTTTAGCATTATAAATCAAAAACAGCAGCAAATTGTTTCTTTTATAGTCAAAGACCCAAAATATTTTTTTATCATTCTCCTTTAAGTCTGTGTAACATGAAATAAAATAAGAGGTAGAACAAAGACGGAAAAAGATCAAATGCAGCAGTCATGGCGTACGTCCGTGACGAATCGACATTACTAGTTTTTTACAAAGAAAAGGGAAACCAATTCACCCATCTCAGTAGGGCATTCAAATTCAATATTGTGACTAACCCTCTTTATCATTATTATTGCATTATTTATTTATTTTATTTATTTTTTTGTGTGTCTTACGGATGAGAAGGGAATGAAGGAAATTAAGGACAAACTTAGCTACGGCACCGAGTAATTGCGCTGCAGCCACGACTGTAAGGGTTTGCTTCTGCTCCTGCTTTGCAGTTGTAGTAGGACGCACCCCTTTGAGAACATGGCACAGAGTTCCTCTGCAGCGCTCCATAACTTATGTACTTTGTAGTAGCCAATATGCGCCGGTTGATCTCACTATCCATCTCAAATTCTTCTTCGGCCATGCACTCAGCCATGGAGCCTTGGCAACGGGCCTTCATCGGAACCCAACTCAATACCCCGTCCACACCCGCGTCAACGACAGTTGATGAGGGCATCATTAGAACAGCGAGGAACAGGTGAACGAACAGGAGAAAAGTAAGAGTTTTGGCCATTGTTGTTGCTTCTCTGTATGTGTCTATTGTTGTTTTGCACGTATATAACATAAGAAATGCGATAACTCAACGCAAAGACAAGGATAAAGCCGGCTGGCAATTTGGCTTGAATTAATCTTTGTGCTAACACAATGACATCGGTTTTCTTTATATCTACAAAATATGCCATGTTAGCTGACTGTTGAATTTACTACCTCGTAGTTGGTATGCATGAATTGTGGGGCAATTTTGTAATTAGAACTTCTGTAGATAAACTAATAGAAGAGGAATCGGGAGGATGGGTGTTTGTTCATTCTTCGAAGTCCTGCCCAACAACCTTCAACAGTTTATAGCTGTCCCAGTTGACGCTAAATACAATAAATAAAGAATCAACGAGAGACATAATGATATTAATAATAGTAATGGAAAACCTAAACCGAGAATTGAAGTAAATAAAATAATAATTTAAGTGATCATAATGGGCGCTCATGCTCTCCTTAATTCTAGATAAATCTGATTAGTTTGGCGACTTTTACCAGTTCAAATGCTCTTCTGATTGCTAAACAGAAAGTTGGACGCATTCTTGAATCGAATGTATATCATCGTCTGGCCTCTTCGAAACCTACTATGAAAGTGATACAAATCATTAAAAAATGAAAGCATGACCTGGATGATGATCATTCTGCGTTCATATTCAAAACATTTAATAGGCCCTGATATTACATCAATATTAAAATCGACTGACATGGTATAGTAATGGAATGAGGATATGCATTTGCATGCTCGTTGCTGAGTAGAAAGGCCTGCTTTACCTTAGGAATATGGTGGGTTGGATGGTTGGTTAGGTAGTCCTATTGTAATTATAGAAGCAAGTGCTTGTGCCTCAAGATCCAATTCGTTCCATTCCCCATCTTGGCTCCTTCAATTTTCAATATCTTACTACTTTTCATGTAGGATCCAGCTATTCATATTTTTATTTGTGTATCATGTATCCTATAAAGATGCTTAGATTAAGCCACTCTTGATATATCACGTTGATAGCAAAAGTTCTATAAATCACTGTGATATGGAAAATTATAAAAAATAATTTTGGGAGTCGGGTAAGTTACGGTTTGTGTAACTTATGCTAGACACAGCAACAGTAACCGGCCTATTATTGCTGTGTCTAATGTAAGTTACGCAAACCGTAACTTAACCAAATCTATAACTTTAGGGATTCTTCCTAAATTATGACTTTAATTACATTATTAATCAAATAGCCTTAATTCCTTGTTTCCCCAGCTTCACGCTTCAGCTAATGTGGCCATGGACTAATGCCAATACCGATATAAGCATAAAATAAGTCATTTTCTTTCTTTATTCTATAGACTGCATGAGTCTATATTAAAATAGCTAGAGAAATTGAGTTAAATTACCAAAAACAGTATAGCCTTCAAGGAACCCAATAAATTAATGATTAAAAATATGCAGTGTGGCGCTTGAGCCATAAACGGTAAAATCTCTTTTACTTTTATAAATGCAGATATTCCATTTCATCTTTATTTTTTAAATAGTAACTAATTTTATCACCGATTTTTAAATAATAGTCTACTCCAACGTTAGTTTATAGTTAATTTCCTATATAATTCATTAGGATAAAATAAAATTTTCAATTAAATAAATACAAATATTTTTAATAAAAATCTCAATAAATAAATAATATTTAATTTTCTAAATAAATTTAAATTTTAACAATATTTTAATATAAAAAATAACACTAAAGAATATGCAATATATATGTGTATGGGTGTTCATTAAATTTCTTTAATGAAGTCAACTAAATTTCATAATAGTAGTAGTAGTGGTGGTAGTAGTAACCATAATAATAATAACAACAATAACAATAATTTAATCAAGAATTACTAGTTGTATTAAAGTCATGGGATAGGTTGACAAATAAAAATTACAGTGTCTTTTATTCCATAATTTATTAAATTTGTATCGTGTTTTTAGTTTGTATTTTTTAAGTAAATGAAACTGTGTTTATTTTTTTAGGTAAAATAATGGTATTGATTGATTATTTATTTATTTATTTATCTTGATTGTATCAAAAAGAAAAACAAAAAGGAAAAAAAGAAGAAGAAAAACTCACTCTAATGCCGATGAAATCTATATTTTTTTCTCTTTATTTTGTCCTAAATATATGTTTCACATATTATTTAATAATATTATTATTTATTTGTTAAGTTATCCTTAAATTTTAAATTTATGCAAAAAGTCCAATATTGTTTAATTGTGTTTGAGAATTTTAATTTTAAGAATAAATAACATTTTTAATTAAGTTAACGAAAGGGTATTCTGAATTATTGTTATAAAAAATAAAATGAACTATTATTTAAATAAAAAAATAAAATAAGCTATTGCATCAATACAATACTAAAGCGGAAAGGGACATTTTTCTCCAAAAAAAAAAATAAACAAGAGCAATGACCTTACAATTAAATGAGTGCACCAAATCCGAAGGGGGTGAAAAAAAAAATCAGCGGAATTGTTTATTTACCATGCAAAATTTATATAGCAAAGATACATCTTCAAATTATGAATGAAGAATCTTCAAGAGTGTATAGGGGTAAGAGACGATCTATCTTTTCACGGGATCAATTTTATACAAAGAAGACGGCCATACGGGGCACCAAAGATATTTAGAGAGAATGGTGCTATTTTTCATTCATAATTCTGTCAAGTTGGTTAACAAACAGCTCTTATCTTTCTAGCTTGCTTAGCAATGCTTCCATTGGTGGCAGCTCCTGTACAATTTGTTGCCAGTCGGGCATGCCCTACACAAATATGGGAGATCGTTACACGGATATAGAAAAATGTATAATACCTCATCAAAATCACTTTTTAGATTGGATGTAAAGTTTGTCACATAACACATCTGTCACTTTAGATGCACATTGTAGATAGAACAAGCTAAGCACTCTTTGTTTTCAACTTAAACCCTTCGGATGAACAGAGCAGAATGCTGAGATACTCTTTTCTCATGCGTGCAGGGTTTAAACCCTAGACCTCTTTGTACCGCCACAATAGGTTTTACTAGTTGAATTAACTAGCACCCAAGAACAAAGAGACGCTAAATACGGACAAGTGACAACAAAGAATCATAGAATGTGGATTCAATGAACAGCTTCTATGAAAATAAAAAGAACAGAATTGGTGACCAGTTAATGAAACAGGAAAAGGAACCCCTCAACTGATCAGGATTTTGCTAGTGTTACATAGGAAATCCAAAATCTCAATCCGTACATTTTTTTTCCACAAACGACAACAACAAAAATTGGTGGTTTATTGTACCAAACCTTAAAACTACCAAAAATTCCATCAGCACTTGCTAATCAAAGCTATTTCTGTTCAATTATAAGTAAGCACAAAATCTTTACCAAATCCACTTACTTTTCCAGATCTCCGAACACGACCATCTAAACGCAATATTATGTAGACATCTTCTCCGGGGATAACTCCTTCAGACTTCTGCTGATCTCTTATCCATCTGAATAAGTACAGGTATTTCATTCAGAAGATAACAGAGCTCAAACGAGGAATAATAATAGCAGAATCCATTTGCACATTTGAGTCATAAAAAAACCTAAAAGGGAGATAAATAGCTCACGGCAATTGTCATCGATTGAATGTGGTGTTTCATTCCATTAAAGGCAAATGAAGGCCAAACAAAGTATAAGTGGCATCTAACCTTTCCCATTCAGTGGGTGATACCACTTCCGCTTTAAATCGAATTTCGGATTTCAACTTTGATTTGGCAGTTATAGACTGAGCTCGTTTCTCAAAATCTTCCTACCAAAAAGTCATTGGATACAGTGTCAAGAAGGGCAACTATGATAGTACTCACAAGATAATTGCCGATAGCAACCTCTGTATTCATACCCCAATAGAAGGAAGAGCAGTTGCTGCTTTCGGAGCTAGACCAAAGCCTTTCTTTTCTACTTGTGGTGCCCTACCTTCACCCCAAATGACAGGAACTAGAAGAACACCTCGTCTAAGGAGCTCAGTTCGGAACGTCTCAGCCCTTTGTATAGCCAAGGAAACAGTATCCTTTTGCCCTGCCAAGATAACCTAGTCCAGACCTCAAAGTTACATAAAAGATGCAGTTTTATGAAGCTTAACAAAGAGACGGACAAGAAAACAAATAGAATATTATAGGTAACTGTTATAAAAAGTTATATTTGTTTCTGAGATATGCAGCAGTCCATGGAAATGCTTCCAAATTGCCAGAGGAACAATATAAGCAGCTGGTAAAAGAAGTCTGATTCTAATTAAATTTGTTGACCAGCATGTAGAAAATTTTCTCAGAAAATCACATGTCCATTTGTTCATAGAAGAGCATGTATCCACAAACAAAAGAATGAATGCATGTGCAATCATCACATTGCATGAGTGATTATTCCCTTACTGTAAATGGATAATGAAGAAACATTTTGAATAGCTGGAAACTCTGTAATTAGGTGGCGCTTCAGTGACAAAAATGCAAACATGCTAATTTACAGTGTCAACATTTAAGATTTCCAATTATAGAGCAGCAGCATTTAAAAACAACAGTATGAGCTGAAAAACTATGTCTGCACTAACCGGCCTAACTGTGTCGCGCAACTGCACCAGCTCAACAATCCGATTGGTGGAAAGGCGCAGCGGCAACCTTGAAAGAGTTTCATCTCGGGATATTTGAGCAAGTTGTTCCTCCTCTTTCTTGTTGTCCCATATGAATAATGTGATAAAAACAATGATACCTGCAAATTGCTGATTCAAAAGCTTAGTCACTCACAATAGCCAGTTATAAAGTTCTGATGTATCATCGAAGCCTTACTCATCATAAAGGGAAAAGGCCACTAGCAAAATATATAAAAGGTCAAGTTGAATGTCTTGGTTTACCTCCGATGTTAATGGCTAAATTTTCAGCCGTTTCTATGAGATCAGGGGCATCGTCACCACCTTCAATTGCACGAAGTAGCCTGGGTACAGTAAAGAATAAGGATATTCCTGCAGCAGCTGTGAGTGCCACAGAAAAGAATCTCCGTACACCACGAAATGGTGCCTGGACTTCGCTGATGAGTTTCAGATCTCTTCGGAAGCTGTCGCCTATGTCTTCCCCACCCAACCTGGCCTGTAGGCACAACGAATAGTTTTGAGTTAAAATATTTATTAGCAGAAAGTGAAAGATATGACCTTTCACAGATCCTGCCACTTTCCTGTTACGAAAGCTTAAAAGAACGACACAGATAAGGAGCAACATTTAACTCTACAGAGAAAGTTGCACTCTATAGCTAACTTAGCTTGTGAAGGGGAAAATTGATGTAAAATGGCCAAATAAAGAGACAAACCTCTTCCTGCAATTCCTTGAATTCAGGCAAAGCTCTAAATGAGGCCAAGTCAGGATCATTAAGAATTGTGCCAAACTTAAGGTTGTAGTCTCTCAAAGCAGTACGGAGACAATCAGAAGCTTTTTTTCCTTCCCCACTTCAAAAAAATTAAGACTGAAATTAAAATACCTCATCTAGACAGCAGTAGGGATAAAATTACTGAACAACTTCGCTTATGTAAGATAAACAAAGAGAAGGAAGCAGAATTTAATTAAGTTATTGGCAATTTACTACCGAAACTTGGAAGATTTATCCGCTTTAAATCAGATTGCAAAATTCTTTTATTTTGAATATGAGATAAAAGTTGTATGGACACCTTGTAATCTTTAATTCATTGAATGCCTTTCTTGAAATAAAATATCTATGTTTGAATTCTTAAAAAAAAAAAAAGAAAAGAAAAGAAAAGAAAAACACTCCATTTAAAGGAAGCTCTAGTTTTGACAGACCTTTATGCTGACAGTCAATTGTGTGTGTAGAAAGCAACCACCGTAACTCATTTTACCATGAAGAGATTTTATCAGTCAGTTTGCAGCAGTTGAGTTGTTTTAAGATAAAAAGAAACAATAAATTCAATGGCAGCCTATCATTACACAAAGGGGAGGAAAAGAAAAATGAAATTGGAAACTGAAAAGCCTGGAGGTTCGACTTCCTACCGGTACGCATGACAACAAGCTTTGTTATATAGGGCAGCTTGGGCCTCCACAGGGTTGGGATCTAAACTGAGTGCTGTTTCAAATTGAACTAAGGCATCTTTAACCTGAAAAATTCGAGCACATGATAATAAGTTTATATAAATGCTATGTTAAATATTACATGTGATTCATAAAAAAATAGTAACAAAAGTTTTACACACAATGATGCAAGACAAGATGTTGCTGACACTGCAGAATGATGCAAAGTTGAAAAATATGATCGGACAAATATAACAACTGCGACTGAAAATTCAGTTTAAGAACCAAATTAATTTTGCTAGTAATTGTACCGTTATAATTTGATTATACATTAGTGATTATTGATTAGCTTAGGTCATTCACATCTCAAAGCCGGCTACAAAAGATATGATTTTACTTACAGCGAGTGCTTGTACGACAATGAAGCCTAGTGGTGATGGTAAGGAAAAAGGACCATCGATTCAATCATGAAAAAGATAGCCTACAATTTTATCTTTCCAACTAGGTGAAAAAAGTAAAAAAAAAAAAAAAATGTTTGCTCCTACAATACAATGTACAATACTTCTATCGTGTAAAGATAAGAGTGACTGCTTCTCTAACATTCATTTCACACAGCAAATATAATTGAATTAAGCAACAAAAATAAAAGTAATAAGTAAAGTTAAATTAAACAAAAGACGAATGCACGATTACAATCCAAAATTTATGAAATTAAACAAAAGACAATAACTCCAGTGATCGAAATAGTAAGAGATGAATATAAAAAAAAATACCCGCCCTTTGGAGAATAGTGAGAGGCCCAGATTGACGCAAGATTCCGCTGTCTCTGCATTGGTTTCTGGAGACTGAGAAGAAGAAGAAGAAGAAGAGCAGGAGATGGAGTAGAGATGAGGCTTCTTTTCAGGATTTAAAATGGTGGGTTTTGTGGGGAGCCATGGTTTGTGTCTTGCTCTTCTTGTTGCTGTTGAATTTGAGAAGCAGAGCGGTTGCTGGCTTACCAGAGCAGCCACAGCCATTCAGATAGATTCCCAGTGATTCTTTCCCAGCAAAATACGCACAGTTACGTTTATCGCATTCCCATCTCTGCCAAACGACGCCGTGGCTTCTCGAGACGGTTAATACAGTTTTCAAGCTACACAAATCCAAAACCCATGAATTTAAGTAATGGACTCTTTGCAGCCCGTGCTCGAATGCTCCATCTAGCTTTTGTAGAAAGATCTCTTATATATTAAATTATACAAGGTTAAAATGATACACTTTGCGTACTGTGGGTGTAAAATCAAACAAATTTCATTTTGTGTAGTATTTTTTATGACAGGGTAATCTTTGTTGAAAGTTGAAAAGTCAAGATTTGGTGGATTGCTTATTCTTCGATTTGGTGGTCATTTAAAGTTGAAAAATTGAAAGTGGAGCCGCATGCATTTTGTTTTTTCAATTTGGTGCCGAATTGCAAGACTTTTTGCTACCGATTCTTAAGCAGTGAAGCTGAACTATAAACAGAGCTTCATTCAAAGAGCTACTGGGTTCCAAAAGTTGAGAGTAACAATTTAAATAAAAAATTATTAAAAGAGTGAGCAATTAAATAGTGTGTATAATTGAGTAGGTTTTATCTTTTAAGTATATGTTAAGTATTGAATATATTTAAATTTTAGAATGTGAGATTTTTTTTACTAAAAAATTATATTTTAATAATTATTAATAATATAATTATTTTTTTTGTCCTTATGTAATTATCGAATCATGTTAAATTTATTTTTTGTATGTAATTATTTAATGTGTTTGATTCTGCATTTCATGTATAATAAGTGGTATTATAATACAATGAATAATATTAGATCACAACAATCTTAGAGTAGATTGTTATAATTGCCTAATTACATTTAAAATTAATTGATGATGTCATATTCTGCTGTATAGACAAACTGATGCGGTGGGTAGGCCGGTCTGAAGCATTTTAGAAACAGAAATGCTTCTTTTAGTTACATTCATAAACGAAAGCTTAGCAAGGGGAGACAAATGTTCAGCTGAATTGAAACTTTTATACATTGTTTCTTAGAGCTGACGTGCAACGGATTGATCAGTTTTCGAAGAAACGATCCCAATCCCGTCATCATCATCAGTAATTGACATATCAAATTCGACCATTTGAATCATATATCTCAGAGAGAAACAAGAATGTGCTTATCTTAACCACATAATTAAGCCAAATTGTGTCCAGAGAAATGCAACTAAACTGTCTTCGTAAATACTTGTCAAGGCAGCTCTTTAGAGCAAACCCACAAATGGTTGCCTAATTCAAGAATATGACAGCCTGTAAAATACTTGAAAGCTATGATGTGACTATATTTAGGTTTGATATAAGTTATTGGCGATGGTGTATAAAATATTTCAATAAAGATTTCCAAAACGCACTTCCCGTAAAAGCACACACTTTTGAAAACCGCCTCCTAAGAGCTCCTCAAACAAAATTTACTCATATGTACCTTCTCAGGACACTAAAATAAAGTATAGTTCAAATAGAAAAACTTTACTGCACTGTGCTTGCTGAATCTTTGGTAAAATTGGGTTAGCAATTCACATACAGAATTGGCCTCAGCATTGAATAGATCGTAGCATCTGTGGTCGTAAAAGACATGCATCAACCATTACCTTCCGGGGCACGTTGTCTATGTATAAATTGTAGTACGCCAATATGCCATTTTTTTAATAAATAATTAGGGGAAATGTTCCTCAAATTAAATGGGCATTGAGAAGTGAAAACTAATTTATTATGGAATCTAACGCATTACATATCTTAAATAACAACCTGTATTCGTCTTTCACTCAGCATATCAAATAGAGAAATTTCTCCCCATAAGTTAAGAGTTGGCGTGGGTTCAAGCCCTCACGAGATTTAATTTTTCTAAATTTTGATAAAGAGTAGATGTCTTCTCTTTTTGTTCATGAGAATAAAGTTTCGTGATAGATTTTTCTGAACTAATTCTCAAAACACTTCTTAACTACATTTTTAAATTGTATGTATATAACAAATTTTCTTTCCCAAAAAAAAAAAAAAAAGAAAGAAAGAATTGTGGATAAGATATTAGAGGAAGGATGACGACCGAACACAGCTTTAAAGATTGTAAAGCTGATGATGATGAGTGCATATATACCGTACGAAGAATACCTCCAAGTAAATGTCGGAGGGCGCCATGATTTGAGTGATTGATGGCCTGCTAGCTAGCTAGTCACGTGCTACATCTTGTCACGTAAAAATTATTGAATTCCCCGTAAGTTTAACTTTATTACGCACTATCACGTTATTCCAGCTATGGCTATATGGTTATATCGCACTAGCGCTATTGTCTCACTAAATTTGCCATATGATGAAGAGGAAGAGAGCGTCGGCAGCAGCATTCCAACGTGTCAGTCACCACCAGCTTCGAAAAAGTAAAAGGAAAGGTCGAAATTGGACGCGGCAGAATCGACCTTGTTGATCGATCAATACATGTGTAAAGATGTCGATCATGACCATCAATATATTGATTGAGCATATTTATCGCATTCATCAGTTAGTGGTTGCGGGATTGTCTCATTTGGTACTAAAGAAAAACTTTTATTAATTAAAGGGAATAAACTCTGATCAAATTGAATGACTAAACATGCTGCAACTTGATTCGGTTTTCTAAAATATTTTTAATTGCTCTATACCTGAAAGTCCTTTACTATTATTATTTTTTCAGAAGGTGAGGAGAGGACAAGCTTAAATATATTTTTATTTTTTTATTACCCCTTTAAGAATCGAACTCAGGTTTTGAAATAGCTACAGTTATACTGCAACTAACTCGACCATCATCTCGGGAGCTAAAAGTCCTTTAATTTAGGGTACCTAGCTACTCAAATTAAGAAATGAAGTAGGGGCTTCTTTTTAGTGTTTTGCACGTTATATACTTTAACAGAGAGCAAGCGAATCTATGAATAAGCAAAGATTTGATTTTTTTTTTTTTTTGTTGATATTTTGCACTACGCTTCTTTTTTCTACACAAGAAATAATGACTAAATAGCACTCTAAAAGTATATATGATGCTTGTATACAATCGTTGATATAGAACCATATACTACCGAAGTACCAATCTAATAACTGAGAGCCAACTCTAATCTTTTTTTAGCTTCATATAAGAGTAAATAAAAGTTGAAATATTTTAATGAATACTCTTAAGTTTTTTTATTTCACCTATCTAATTAAACTAATTTTGTTAACTGGGCTCTTGGGTGCTCCAAGAACAGTAATGCTTACATAATTTTTTGGTTGTCATATATCTATACGTAATATTATAATTGGTTAAAGCATACATGTGGTAATGAGTGAATGAAAAATAATAATCTAAGAGCATTTCTTTAGAATAATATATTATTATTTTCTTTTTTTTTTCAAATAAGAGAACACATATAAATATTATTACAATTGGTTAAAGTATACACGTGGTGTGGTAATGAGTGAACGAAAAAGAATGTTCCAAGAGCATTTTTTCGGAATAATATGTGATTATTTTCTTTTCTTTTTTTCTTTTCAAGTAAGAGAATGAATAAGGTGTAATTTAATTTTTTAGTCCCTTATCTCCTTCATAATTCAAACTTCAGTGCCATATGATTTGAAAATCGCTAGGCGAACTCGTAGTAGTATGTGGTATCTAATTCATGGCACAACATCCTTGTAAATGCCGGTCACTTTCTTCAAATAAAGCTTGTGAGTGGCCACATTAATTGTAGATGGAATCTAGGCCAAATTGCCAATCGATCGGTTAGCAATAAGGAGGGGATAAAACTAGAAGCATGTTTTCAAGAGCCATACATAATCTAACTGGCAATTTTCTTATATAAAGAACTTGCGGGTCATAAAACCCTATACTCAACGAACAGGGTGAGAATATCCTTCAACCTTCTTTTCTTCTCATTTGTTAATTCCCACAAAACAATGCATTACGGGAAGAAACTGGAGTATAAAGGTGAGGAGGCATTGAAGGAGATTGAAAAGCTAACAGCAAAAGCCGATGAAGTGCAAAATAATCTTTTGAGAGAGATCTTAACACGAAATGGAGAAACTGAGTATTTGCGCCAGTATTTGAGAGGTTCAAAAGATGTATCTGATTTCAAGCGATGCGTTCCTGTTGTTACCTACAAGAATATTTATCCTTATATCCAAAGAATTGCTATTAATGGTGAAGACTCTTCACTTATTTCCGGACACCCCCTAACCGAAATGTTATGCAGGTCTCTCTATATCTTCCCTCTGCATGTTTTTGTCGCTTTTGCTAATAACTCTTTAGACAAGTTTTCATCATGTTCATTTAGTTGTGTTTCGGTGTTTTGCAGTTCGGGGACTTCTGCTGGAGAGCCAAAACTGATGCCATCGATAGCAGAAGATCTTGACCGTCGAACCTTCCTCTATAATCTCATCATGCCAATCATGAACCAGTTATATTATATATCCTAATTTCCTATGTTTCCCTTATTTGATCTTTTTATTTCCATTTTCAGAGAAGATGAACACATTCTAGTTCACCAGGTCTAGGTTTACTGTACAGAATGCTGTGCAAGTGACGTGTAACGCATGATTAGAATTTGCATTTATCATGAATATAAATTATTCGATCGTTCATTTTATAACCATTAATATAGCAATATACATTATCCATTCTCAATCTTTGGTTGTGATTCTCAAACACTAAACTAACTTTATATCAGACACGTGCACGTTCATGGATTGATTCTATGATGCTTATGTTGACATTAGTTTAACTTACAGGTACATTTGCGGATTAGATGAAGGCAAGGCCATGTACTTTTACTTTGTGAAGGCTGAAATGTCCACACCCTGTGGCTTGCCTGCTCGTACTGTGCTCACCAGCTACTACAAAAGCAAGCATTTCAAGTGCCGAACACGCGACCCCTATAACGACTTCTCTAGCCCAGACCCAGCCATCTTGTGCAATGACAGCAATCAAAGCATGTACTGCCAGTTGCTAGCTGGTCTAATCCACCGTCACCAAGTCCTGCGGCTAGGTGCCGTGTTTGCATCAGCCCTTCTTCGAGCTATATCTTTTCTCGAGCGTAATTGGTTTCAGTTATGCAATGATATCCGCACAGGTCGGCTTGATCTTACGATCACTGACCCTGGGTGCCGTTCCTCAATGTTGTCCCTCCTGACATCGCCAAACCCTAATCTCGCCGACGAGATTGAGGAAATTTGTAGCCGTCCGTCATGGAAAGGAATCTTGTGTCAACTTTGGCCTAGGGCTAAGTACATTGAGGCTGTGGTGACTGGCTCTATGGCACAATATATACCATCTCTGGAGTATTATAGTGCAGGGAAGTTGCCCTTGGTGGGCACGATGTATGCTTCATCCGAGTGTTACTTTGGTGTCAATTTGAAACCCTTGAGTAATCCTGCTGACGTATCGTTTACCCTCTTGCCTAACATGTGTTATTTTGAATTTTTACCGTTGGGAGGTGAGAATGGCACGCTGCTTTCAATGGAAGTTGATGAAGAAGAGGAGGTGCCAAACGATAAGCTTGTTGATTTGGGGCATGTTAGAGTCGCCCATTACTATGAATTGGTTGTCACCACTTTTGCCGGTGAGATTATAATTTCCCTCTTTAATAGTCTTAACTAAGAAAGTGATTTTTTTTTTCTAAAAAAAAAAAGCATATTGCTAATAAATCATTCATTTTCGCCTCATGCTTCAAAACTTTAGGGCATGTTAATATATATATAAGTAATAAAATTTGTAAAATTTTTCGGGAGTAAAATAGTAAAAATACAAAAATTTTGAAAGTTATCATAAGTTTTTTTAATGGCGGGGATTTTAATGGGCTTTGAAACTTGAGGTTGAGGAGCAAGTGATTAATTTCAGCAATAATAGTAGGGAGAGTTTTCACAAATTTCTCTTGTTAATTATTCAGATTTTATTGTCAAGATATATGTTGTGTTGCTTAGGACTAAATCGGTATCGAATTGGCGATGTACTCCAAGTGACTGGATTCTACAATCGGGCGCCACAATTTCGATTCATATGCAGGAGGAATGTCGTTTTGAGCATAGACAATGACAAAACCAACGAAGAAGATTTGCACAAAAGCGTGACTACTGCTAAAAAGTTGTTAGAACCTTACGGTGCGCTACTTGTGGAATACACAAGCTATGCTGACACATCGACTGTGCCTGGCCACTATGTGTTATACTGGGAGATCCAGACTGTGGACACGTCAGCAATCCCATTTGATCATCAGAAGATACTTGAAGAGTGCTGCATTGCTGTCGAAGAACAACTTGATTATGTGTACAGGCGCTGCCGGTCGCACGATAAATCTGTTGGACCGCTCGAGATACGCGTCGTCCAACCTGGCACCTTTGAGGCGCTGATGGATTTGCTTATTAGCCAAGGCGGATCCATCAATCAGTACAAGACTCCACGGTGCATCAAGTCGAATGATGCTGCGCTTATGTTGCTTGATTCTCATGTCAAGGATTCATTCTTTAGCCCGAGGGATCCCAAATGGATGCCCTAATATTAAGTTAGAATGGGCTGTCATTTTCCGTATCAGGATTATCAAATCTCTCTGTACGACTTCTTCTTCTTTTGCGCTATCTACGTGTACGCAAGGAAAATTTGAACAAGTGCATGAATGCATAATTAGATAAAAAGTACATATAAAGTATTATGTACTCAAGCCGTCATGAAAATATATTCTAATAATTAAATACGTGACATAAAATTTTTAACTGTTCAACATGTATAGTTGATCGTATTAGATTTTATTTCGTTCGGCGGGATAATATTTGTGAAAAAGAACATCTATATCAAGTGAATGATATTTTCCAAATACTTTTTTAAAAAGAAAAAAAAAAAAACCGATGAGATTTCGTAATAGCGTTAATCAACAGCTAGCTCATTATCTAAATTCAGAATGAACTGCTAACTGAAGTTTCGACCAATTATTCTAAAAAGTGAACTTATATCCGGCCAGTTTACGCAAGTAATTACGTTTATTACCGTGAGGGAAAAGCATCCAAACTCACATGCAGGATGATATATTAAAACAACATAATTACGTTAATTAATTCCTCCAATCTCAACATTATCCTCAAACATTTAGAGAACATGCACTAAAAAAACAACACATTGGTAATCATTATATATCCCAGTCTTAGAGGGTGATTCTCATTTTCTTCCAACTAAAATTAATATATATCATTTATTCTCTTATTATTTTATAATAATTAATAATTTCTTAGTATAAAAAATCTAAGAGAAACAAGGGGTAAATAGGTTATTTGTTTGATTTTTTTCTTAAAAATATAAAATCAAAAAACAAAAGGTTTAATAAAAAATCTTACTACTAGAAATCTATATTTCTCATTTTTAATATTTAAATTTTTGTTTATATGCTTTATTTAATTAATAATAAATATGAATAAAAGTATATTTAAAAATAAGAATAATACTATAAAATTATGGTGTTAGAGAGGTTATTAACTATTATAAGAATATTCAGAGGTACGTAAGTGGTATATATTGATTTCGATAGAGTAGAAATTGACAATCTCTGTTTTGTTTTTTTTTGTTTTTTAATGAAATCTTTTAAATAACACAATGAAGAAGGTAGATTATATAATAACACAAAGGTTCAATTTGTTTATCTATGTAAAAATATGAAAAAAAGTTATAATTAATTAAATTGGAAATTTTATATCTAATTAAATTGGGAATTTAATTAATTTATAAAGATCAATGTCAATACTGATTGATGATCACTCTATGAATTACTTGATAGTCAATCAATAGTCATCTTTTAAATATTTATCAATATCTTTCCTTCATTCTTGTCAAATATGAGTTATGTATACGCCTCATCCAATTTCTAAAAATTAATTTCATTATTAGCTACACGTAGAGATGGCAATTAGGTGAGGGTAGGGAGGCCTATCTCATTCACTGCCCAATTTCCAAAAATGAATGTCATTACTTAATTATTAATCATGTGTAGAGATGGCAATAAGGTGGGTGGAAAGGCATATCTTATTCCCTACCCCATTAAAAATTTCACTTTCATTCCTCACTTATCCCCCAACTGAGGGTGGGGATAAGAAATCCTCTTGTGGGAAATAATTTCTCTATCCCCACCCCATTCTCCATTTACTTATTTTATAGTAGTTATAGATAAATAATTTCAGTAATTAAAAAATTAGAGACTTAAATAAAATTATTATCATATTATAAAGTATTTAAATTATTTAAAAATATTTCTAAAAAGTTGAAATAATATCTTGAAATGATATTAAAACTAAAAAAAAGTTTGAAGAGAGTATCGTTTTAAGAGAGAAAAAAATAACAATATTTTAGAGTTGAATAAGTATTATAATGTAGGATTTTCTTTTAGTTATAATTTATTTATATTAGGTAAAAATAAAATAAAAATTTACTAATCAATATTGTAATTGATAAAATAAAAATTATCAAATAAAAATTAAAAAATATTTATATATATAATGAGGATTGAAATAAAGATGAAGTGAGAAATACAAAACTAAATTTTATCTCATTAAAAATTTAAAAATTATTTAAAATTGATTCTATTTTTAATAAGGTCTGTGAAACTCTAAAATCACGGAAGATTTTACTATCCTGTATTCTATTTTTGGTAAGGTCCGTGGAACTCTAAAATCACGGAGGATTTTACTATTCCCGGTCATATGCAGTGCAATCAAGTGACCACGGCACTCAATCGTCACTGTTTATGATCAAAACATAATCATCAGGACAATTTTGAAAAGTGGCCCACACCGCCAACCCGTTTGAAATTTAGTGCGGCGTACAACGAACCATTATAACCACAAAGTGGATTTACCAGACAAAATGTTTAAGCGTGCCCAACATGCGCGTGCCTTTTCTTTTTTACTTGAAACTTTCAACAGCAATATGATGAGTTGAGAAAGAATCGAGCTCGGTAGCAAATACAACCAAGATGACTTTGGCGTCCCCATGGTCAGCCACAAAGGAGAATTTTTCTATTAGCCAATGCTTGGTGCGGGTAATCCTTTGGGTAATTTTATGTGGTAGAATGAGGTTTGTGTTTAATACTCACTAGTGGCTGCTGTATATGGATAAGATACATACGCTCCAAAAGACATGGTGGCACTTCCAAACATTTTCATAGGAAGCTTAATTAGTCATAAGAAATAATTGAATTAACTTTTAAAGTGCTTTAGAGAATTTTGCAGACGAAATTTTTAATTGAATTAACTTTTAAAGTGCTTTAGAGAATTTTGCAGACGAAATTTTATCTTACAATTTCAAAAAGAAACATAATTATTACAAATATGCACCACATATCATCAACATAAATGTAGTGGAATCCTGTCTTTTGCTTTTCTTGGATTCAGAAAATCAAATATTCAATAATTGGGATAGTATATTTATTTTGCATTTAGTTTTTAATAAATTATGATTAAAAAATTATTCAATTAATTAAATAATCAATGTTACCCTACTCCCAACATCAAACAATCACCAAGAGTAAAATGATAAGATCAACCAAAAAAAAAAATTTTTGATGCATCGGGGCGGCATTGGATGTATTCTAAAATACAAGGGGTTTCAATTAGTTTAGTCAAATAAAAGGGGAGTTTTGCTCTTTTTTCTTTTTTAGGGTGAGGCTCTTTATTATAAGTCACAATTGCATAGTTATTTGATCACCATATATATATACAATCATTATTCATTTTATAACTTTTGTGCCTTGAACCTTGAAAATTTTATTTTCAACATCTTAACCAATATTTAGATGAACAAGAGGAAATTAATAATTTTGACGATAAAGTATGTGTGATACTTTTTATTTTTTAAAAAATAGAATAAAATAAAAAATATTGTAAAGTGATTTCTTTTTTTACTTCTTCTTGTTCTTCTTCTTCGTTTTCTTCTCCTTCTTTTTTGGGTAGTATCTATAAATTTTATTATTATTATTATTATATTCTCAATGTAAATTATTTTGGATGCAAAATCTAATGTTGAATAGAAATAAATTAAAAATTAAAAACTAAAATTATGTTAACTAAATTTTTTACAACTTTCGATTATAACAGTTTATATTGACATCAAATGTGTTGAATAGTTTTATTGAAATCTTGAGTAAAATTAAGTAAATTAATTTAGATAATTTAAGTAAGTATTTTTTTAGTGTACAATGTAAAACTTAAATTTTAAAATTTAATATATGAGTGTAGAGAATAATAATATATTTAAAATAATTTTAGCTTATAAATAATCATATCTTTTTTTCATTGGGATCGGAATATGGGAATTGTGACTCGTGTGAGTTTATTAGCTAGTTTATGGGTCAATTTGGGATTGTAGATGTTGATAAAATAAATAGTTGTGCTGTATGAATGAAATAAATTATTAATTAAAAAGTAGTTTGATGTTTGGTAAATTGTATTGTTGCAATTGCTATGAATTTAAAAAGTAGAGTATATGCATTTGGTAAATTTAATTACGAAAGTGTTGTTTTATTGTATAATGATTAAAATAGATATATGTTTAAATTATCTTTTTTTTAGAGTATATTTAATAAATTATTTAGACATATCTTTTTTTCATATATGTAAAATTATGTAAAAAAACTCAATTAAAAAAATCTAAAGAACTTCACAATATGTTACATAAAATATGATAAAAATTTATAATTATACATAATTCAAATAAATTAAAAAGTAATATGTATTACATTAATTTTTTTTGTAATAAAATTTCTCAAATTATATCGACATTGTGATATTTAATAATTTATATATTAAGGTTTATGGATAAGTAAGATATAATTATCTTTTTATTAAAATACTAAGGTTATAATATTAATTTTAAAAAGAGGCAGTAACTTATTAAATAAGCTAGTAACCCCCTACTACTTTTAAAAGCTGCTAATGAAATAAAGAAAATTATGAAATAAACTATTTTTATAAAATTTACCAAACATTATTTTTGTCAAAAATTATGAATAAATAGTATACTAAATTTCAACTTCAATATCAAACGAGACCTATGCTTAGATAGTTTGAGTCTCTTATTATGGAATCATTAATAGGTGCCCCTAATATAATTAAAGACTGGAGGTCAATGATGAAGATAACCAAATTATAAATAATAATTGTCATGCCAAGGGATAATAAAAATTGATTATAATTGGAATAAGATAGAATCAAAGTGAAAAATGAGAACCAAAATAAATTATTTATTTAATTGTAAGAATTGAAATTAAAATAAATTGTATTGTTATTAATACAATTACTTTATCATAATCAAAAGTGATTACTTCGTGATAACCAAATTCCCAGATGATACTATTTGTCAGGTCGTTAAGCCTGGTCTTTCTAGCCCTAGTCATACGAGGACCGCCTTCCGCCAACCTAGGAGCTATACCCAAGCCTTTTGCCAAGTGCACCATACAAGAAAAATTAATTCTGCATCTTAAAATTCCAAGTCCGGAGCAAATTGAATACGATCCCTATCATCGGCTTCAATAATTTTTCCGCAGGAAGTCAGAACCAATTATTACGTGAAAATTCAGTGTGAGAAGAAGTAAGGCAAAGAGAAAAGATGGGCTATCCGTTTGTTTTTCTTAATTTATAATAGACAACAAGACAGCTGTGTACGTAAGTAACATGCACGAACAAACTCCAAAAAGCTTTTCATTTAGATGCATCGTGCATGAGTGACGAGTCCATCCGCTGAGAGATGACGAGAAAATTAATTAATTACTTGCACTTTCGTGGTTGATAGACATAAGATAACTACTTAATTGGGGCTTGTCGAGATTTAGTAAAACATGTTGACGCTGCCGACTGATCACATGCAAGTGACTGTGTGAAGATGATATATTTATATACGTAGTACGTACGGCAGCTCTAATCCTTGCTTAATTAAACTTTGCTATAATTATACAAGTTTCAGTGTTACATGAAAATATATAAGCTGGTCAATCCAACACATTAATTAGCACTAGCATGTTTTACTTAGACTGATTAGAGCCGTTTAGACAGACATCCACCTACATTAGAATATCAAGGTGTTGGTATACTAACCCAACGAGTTCACAACCAACTAGTACACGAGTAGACCCCTTTCTACGTAACTTTCATTTTATACACAATTGTTAAGGAAAAATGAGGATTATCCTGTTGTTTGAAGAAAATAAGTCAGATTCCTCTCATGATTTAAGGGTCAAAATCTTTGCAGTTATAATAGTGTTTCTTTTATATATTATTTATTTATTACCCCTAATATTTTAGTCATAAAATTTAAATATTTTAAAATTATAAATAAAAATGAATGATATATTTTAAATTAATAATTAATTTAATTTAATAATTAATGGTAAATTATGGAGAGAAATTACAAGTAGCAAGGAAAAATATTATAAATCCTCCTAATAGTTGTGTAAAATATTCATTTAAATTACAATAACAATTGACCATATGCCAACACTAGAGCTCCTTCTTAAATAGTAGTAATATATAAAAGGAAGGCAAATATAATATGCATATATATAAAATCGCAATAACATTTGGTCATATGTGTCCATGGCAGTATGTATGTTTGAACATTACAAAAGATTATTAAATGGTTCCAAGAAATTATGGCTTCCTTGTTGCGGTAGGTATTAACTTCCTTGTTGTATTGGCTATTAACTTTGCACTTGACATTATGTCAGCTAATTTTTCTCTATAATTTACAACTAATTATTAAATTAATTCAATTGTTAAGTGTAAATCTCAAGTTTGGTTGATTTTCAATTTTCAAAATTTTTAAATTTTATGCCTAATATCAAGACTATGAGTAAAATAATAAATAATGTATAAAGTTAATACTGTTACAAGTGCAAAAGAATTTGAACCTATTTTAAAATATGAGGGTGAAAGGTTCGCTCAATTTCTCCAAACAACAAGAGTAATCCTCATTTTTCCAAATTTATAAAAGAGGGAAGAGATAATGATCCATAGTATGGGTACATGCACCAAGATACTCTCCATAATCTAAGCTTTTTCAAGATAAATTAATTAACCATAATTAAATATGTAAAGTAAATATGTAATTAGTAGTTGTTAAATAAGAATTATTAATCACTAGCTTTTATTAAAGATGACAAAATCCTCAATGGATTTTGAGACCCAAAGGGTTCTACCCCCCAATGAGTTGAATTTTAAATAATTTTTGAGAATAAGATGGGAAATGATGAAAAAATAATCTTCAAATTCTTAATGAAATAGGGTGTGGTTTTGTACTCTCTACCCTACCCCCACCCCAATCCCCATTATGTATAATTTTTTTAATTTTTATTTAATAATTTTTATTTTAT
Organism: Aegle marmelos; assembly: GCA_030449875.1. Classification (NCBI taxonomy): domain Eukaryota; kingdom Viridiplantae; phylum Streptophyta; class Magnoliopsida; order Sapindales; family Rutaceae; genus Aegle; species Aegle marmelos. Next base: position 5,385,453 of record JASUUL010000115.1, read on the forward strand.
CAATTAGAATATCAGTTAATAAATTTTCTTTCTATTTTTACTTGATATATATGGACTACAACAAAAAAAAACTTTACAAAATAATTTTTATTCAATCTCAAAACATTATTACGTTTTCTTTTCTCTCTTTAAGAATTATTATTTTTGAATGTTTTTTAATTTCGATATCATTTCAAGATATTGTTTCAAACATTTGGAGATTTTTTAAAATAATTTAAGTACTTTATAATATGTTAATGATTTTATTCAAGTCTTTAATTTATTAAAATTATGGTAATGATTTTATTCAAGTCTTTAATATAGTAATGATTTTTAATTTATGAAAATTATATATCTATATCTATTATAAAATAGGGAATGAGATAGGGATGGGAAACTCATTCCCTACATGGGGATTCCCCATCCCCACCCCACTAATGCTACATTTACTAAACTAGAATTGGAATGAGATAGAATTAGAATAAACAGGAATAAAAATGAGCTGAAATAGAAAATTGAAATCAAAATAAGTTATTTACTTGAGCTGTAGGAATCGAAATTGGAATGAATTATATTGTAACAAATTACTAAAAAATACCTAATGAATTATTTTCATAATAATTATTTTATATTTTAATTATAGTAATTATTTATTAAAAATATAATTATTAAAACATTGTTGTTAATAATAATAATAATATATTAATTATTGTGATTATTTATTCAAAGGCTATAATTATTAATATATTTTTGTTAATAATGTATTAATATTTTAATTAATAGTAATAATTATATTGATTAATTAATGATATATATTAATTAGTTAAAATAATTATATTAATAATTATTATGATAGTATATTAATTAATTATAATAATAATAAAAATATAATTATTGTGATTATTTATTCAAAAACTATAATTATCAATGTATTCTTGTCAATAATGTATTAATATATTAATGATAATAATAGTTATATTAATGAATAATAATAATAATAATAATAATATATGAATTAATTATAAAAATTATATTAATAATTATTATTTTATAACAGTATATTAATTAATTAATTATAATAAAATAAATATATTAATTCAAATGAGGGGTATTTCAGGAATATTAGAATATCAGCAGGGAAAAAATAAAAACTGTAGGAAATGAAAAATCGATTCTCATGAAAAATTGATTCTCACCTCCCCCATGAGAATCAATCTCCCATTTTCTATTTTTAAATAGTGGTGGACCCCATAATCTGATTATTACTCCATTTTAACGAAGTAAATGTTGTCAATCGTTTCGACTTTTTAGTCTAAAAAGTAAACAAAACATAAATTTTTTACGGAATAGAGACGAAATTTTTAATGGGGTGAAGAACGGGGTAAGCCTCTCCACCCTCACCTATTTGATTGTCATCCCTACCCCTTATTCATCTATCATAAGCTATATATGACTTTTCTACACTTATTTCCAAGGCTCACTTTGTATGAAAAACAATTACAACAAAAATAATAATAATCAAAGCATTTTAAATTGAACTTCTATGTGTATATTTATAATTCAACCCGAAAGTGTATTCTAGACCTCGTAATGTCCTATGGGATTATTTTCTTCAAATACTAGATCAAATTTATATATTATCCTGAACTTTTGCGTCTGATTTATTTACACTTTTCAAAGACATGCAAATAACACAATAAAGGAAGTTTCTGACGGTACGTTGGTTAGCGCAGCTGTCCGCAGAATCTGAAGAGAAGCTCATCTGCCAGTGAATGCTTTCGGTTAAGTTGGGTGCAACTGATCTACTCGAACTCACTATTTACCGTGCCCGATCGATGATTAATTTCGTGTACTGATATTTTATCTTCCCATTCGAACTATAAAATATAAAATTTCGTGTACTGATATTTTAATTTGAATTGATATCAGCACAAATCTAGAAGCATCCCATCCGGTGTGGCTAATTAATGATGGCATCTTACAATTTCGTGTAAGATGCCATCATCTTGCACGAAATTTCGTGTACCTTTTGTTAAGGATTGCGTTAGCTTCCCAATACCAATTCCCAAACAAATTAATGATGGCATCTTACAAATTACAACCCAGATACAAAAGAAAGTTAATTGAGATACGTCAAATGAATTCTGGAGACCGAGTTAAGCCACGTATAGGATATTACTAGTTATCAAGCCAATTGCTATTGGGAGTGAGATTTGATGTCGTGACGGATTTTGGATGTTTTGACAACTATAAAATCCGTCACGACATCAAATCTAACACCTTAATGAAGTCCATGATACTCGAATTATCTTTGGTTCACCCGAAGCTATAGCATCTAAAATTACATGCGCGAAAACTAGCGAGTTTAAATACAAAATTCTTAATTGCTGACGTTTTCTTACTTCTTTCTATGCACAATAAAATAAAAATCATTATATACACTAATGAAAATAACTAGGTATAAATGTTTGCAATATTTTGATAACATTTATAACTATATATGTGATTCTTTATACAAAAGTTTTTCTTTTAGAAATTCCATTGGTCATGATCATAGCAAGTTGTTAAACAGAGAGAACTTCATTGAACACAAGTCTCCCGAAATGCGATCACCAAATCAGAATAACAACAACAACAACAATAATATTACTATTAGATATTGCTAACATACGAGCTTATATTATAATTAATAAGCTCAAATTATTCGTGGCTCTGGACAACGTTGCTAATAGTAAATTAGGTCATATGTTTGGGCTTCCGTTTATTCTAATTAACCCTGTGAATCAATCACAGTAGACAGCCGTTAATAAACATGTACGTAAACGCAACTGAAAGTTCATAATAATGGGAAATGATTAAAGTGCAGCAAGAAAACTCCTGGCAACTGCCCCGTTGCCGCCATTTGGAAAAAATCCTCCTGGCTTATTTTCACTGCCAGTTCCGTACACAATCCTGAAAATCTCCGGCGGAGTTCGAAAGTAGGATAGGGAATTAACATTGGCTGATAGAAGGTTACTATCTGTTCTGTTCTCAGCGCCTAGTTTCCGTGGCACTCTTAGGCCTTCATCTTTGTTTCCGCGCATGGCAAGCCGGTTCCTAAGGGCGGAAATACGGTCAGTGAACTCAGCTACTGTCATTGTATAAGGAACCACCATCTGGTCAGCCCTCTCATAAAGTAACGTCCGTATCGCTGCATCTTGTCCAGACTCCACTCCTAAGAGCCCCGCAACTAACTGCAAATTAAATGGACAGCAAAAGAATTAATACACAAATATGTAACACAAGGGAAGTAAGATGGACAGGATCGAGGTTTCTTACACTACGAGAGGTGGCGTTGACAAGGTTGGGAATGGTGCCAACATAACCGACGAGTCCCACATAAGGGATAACATAGCTTGCTAAGAGATAATTGATAGTGTTGGAATAAGGGTCGAATGGAGGAGTGAGTTTGTAACCAACTGCTTGGTCGAATATATTGGCGAAATTTTGAGAGCTGAGGTCTATCTGAGGCCTTGCAAATCCGCCAACTGTTGTTACAATAGCCCTGCTAGTAATCAACACACACACACACACACATAACAGAACACCCATCAGATTGATTTTCATCAAATTGCTATCTAGCTAGCCAGCCAATTAATTAGTAACTAAATAGTTGGGGCCGGAATTGAAGGGTCACCTGAGATGACCAATCTCCTGATAACCGAATTCCTCAATGATCCGATATGTGGTATGGTCGAGGTTGGCCTTTCTGGCGCCAGTCGGGGGAGGACCACCCGCCGCCATCTTTGGCTCTATACTGTCAAGTCCTCTGCCGAGTGCACCATTTAAGAAGAATTCAGTTTCTAAGAACTCCAAATTCAGAGCTACTTGAATAAGATCCCTGTCGTTGGCTTCGATTGGTCCATGGGAAGCTGGAGCTGCAGCACCCACGACCATACCAAGAACAATATTCATCAACGTAAGATGCAAAGCTACAAAGTAAGAATAATATTGGGTTGCCATTTTTTTTTTTTTTTCGTTTTTTGGGGAAGTCATAAACGAACCCAGCTAATAAACTTATTCATCAGATACAATAGCTGGCTGCGGGCATGACGGAGTGGCATATATATAAAACAGGCACTTGTTTAGGCTGAAAAAATCTGCTGTGATGGCCAAGCTTTAATAATCACGTAATGTTGACGAACGAGGAAGTCTAGATGTTTGCTAATGGCTCAAGTAACTTAATTGACAATGATGTATCAGACTCCTTGTTTATAATATCTTGCCATGATATATTAATACTATTAATAACTAATGATGGAGCATGTAAATCTTCTACTGTGAATTTTGCGAGCGTTATATCTATTTAACTATTTAGCTAATTTAATTTGAACGTAAAAAGTTTTTTGGGATTCGATGGAGATGATGCACAGTAGAATCTTATTTACTCAATAAATTGATAGCTTCAATTAAAAAATAATTTTTGTTAGTCCCGACTTAATTAAGGCTAATGCGGTAAGATAATAATTCAATAAATTTATTAGATAATAAATTTTTAAGAAAATCTTTTTTTTACGACTTAATTATAAACTAATTAGTAATTAACTGATGTCAAACTAAATGCATATTATATCTCTATAATTTCTTTTGTTGTATTAATATAATGTTTTATGCATTTCATTGTTTAGTGTCAACTTTTTGCTATTGTTGTATTGTATATGCTATGTCAAAGGAAATAAAAGAAAGATGGGCTTAATTTATTGCCTCTCTTCTATGATATGTTATCATGTAATCATGATTTAACCTTACAATCTAGCCAAAGGATTGTTAAGTGATTTACTCAATTAAGATTAATTGGAATTGTATCATACAACCTGACAAAATTAATATATTCTTTAATTATAGTATACTCTGTATCTCATAAAAATTGTGATTATGATTTGATGTTATCTTTATAAATTAATGAATTGATAATCAATTTATTGATGTATTAATATTCACTAAATTAATAGATTTTCATAGTCCAAAGCTATTAGTTTATTAAGGTTTTACTCTATATTAATTGCTAGCCTTTTGGAGAACCCTGAATTAAATTCTTTACGTATATTTTCTTTTTCTTTGTTTCAGGGAAAGCCAGAGAAAAAAAAAATAAAAAATAAAAAGGAAGAACGTAGGGGGCGGCTGGTTTATGAACTATTGCTTTGTTTTGACAATATTAACAAAAACCGTACAGCTTTGACTAATACATGTTCAAAGAGTCTGAAGTAATTATCATAAAGGAGAAACATTGCAAGTGTGATCGAAAAGTATTTGCAATCCCCTCTTATTACTTGTTGTGTTTATCTCGTATTTTGTTGACGTCAAACACTGGAAAAGCTGAGATACTATTGTTTACAATTTTTGGTAACATCTTCAACTTGCTATGTACCTTATGTCTTATTTTATGACCGACCTTGGTATCGGGTCAAGCGTGTACATGAATAATTAAGAGGAAAATAAAAAATGTGACGAACATTACCTTTACGAAATTTTCAGTTTGGTCCACCATGGTCAAAAACACCGCGTGTGCAATTTCTTTGTCACTTATTTTGTAAAACCACCCAGTTGGATAGGTTTGAAAAAAATGAACTTTGATAATATATTTATGTTCCTAAATAAATGAAAGATAGAGCAAGTTCTAGGGCTATTTATAAGTCGATAGTGGCTACAATAGATCGCCATAGAGCACTAATGATGATCGTTAAATTATAACAATAAATATAAATTTAATATTTATATTTATGATCAGACAGTCATCATCAGTGTTTCATTATAGAATAATTTCAATATAATCAGACATTTATGAATTTAGACAACTTCCCATTTTCTTTGTTTTTTAATAACAAAAAATATATTGCAGACAAAAATGAACTTATAAACAAATGTGATCGAAATTCTCCTCTCAAAGCTTTTTCTTCTTATTAAGCAGTAGCCGCAGAGCACCAAATATATATTAAGCAACAAAAATATCTCCAAAAGGTTATATTAATTTTATTTATTAAATATTTATTTACTTAATTATGTGATAAAAATAAGAGTGAGAAAATATGTTATTCTCCAAAAAAAATTTTCATATGAAAATAATCTAATATTATCTTAATAAAATAAATATTTTTTTTAAAAAATAAATAATAATTAAAACACTTTTCTATCTCTCTAATAAAAAATAATAAAAGATAAATTAAAGAAAGAGAAAATACCTTTATAAAATTAAAGAGAAATAATTATTTTTTATTTAAAAAATTTTAATTGAAGCATATTTTAAAATTTTAAATATTGATATAACTTTTTTAATAAATAAAATAAATTTTTATTTAGAGAGTCTTTAGAAATTATTCAACGAGTTGTTGGAAAAAAAAATAAGCTCCATTGTCAAATCTGCCAGTCGTATCGATTCGCTGGACAAAGTGTTGAGTGCGCTGCAAAACATGTCTTGTGTGCTACATTGCTGCCTTGCAAGCTAACTAGACAATTTGGAACAATGCAATTTAAGTCTGTCTCATTACTATAAAAATAAGAGAAACTATGGCAGGCCAAGATTATAAATAGCTCCCAAATTTAGGCTATTTAAAAAAAATAAAAATAAAAATAATATATTTTGGGAGCACTTTTTAGGTAACATTTATTTTCTTATTCATTTATTTGACGAGTTTGTCATCCGCAATTGTATAATTTGCAGTCCTAGCTAGCTTTGAAATGACCGTCATGCTCTTATTTTTGGAATGACCTAGCATTGCGTCGTGTTTAAAAGAATATCTAAAAAATAAAAACAAAAAAGACATGCGTTAATGGGAAATTGCACATCAGATGAAATGAGTTATTGCACATTAAAATACGTTCGGTTCAGTGCCGGTAAATTTACCGGATGAGATATTTCTACCCTATAAATTGTCTATAACCCCACCCGATTTTCAAAGGTTATTTACACAAAAATTCACCTTACTCCTTAAAATTTTTATTAGAGAAAATTTTTAACCAATTAATCAATTAGATCCCTTTTTTTCTTTTTTACCAAATCTCTTGACCATTACTGACTATTAATATTCTTTTAACATTATTTTAATTTGACTGTTTTACCCTTAATAATCATATTAATAAAATAGTATTGATAAGTCATTTTGAAAAAAAAATTTAATGTAAAAAATGATGAAGTTAAAATAATTTGTAGGTATATTGGTACTTTTACCACAAAATAATTAAATTCAATGTGATAAAAACACCTGAACATTTAAAGATAATCAAGAACCAAAATTACAAAAACAAAAAAGAGGATTTAATTGTTCATTGTAATTCAACGAGGATTTAATTGGTTGAATGTTAAAAATTCTTCTTTATTGGAAATTGTCAAGATAGTAATAATTTTTCTGAAATAGGTTGATTTTCACAATTTGAGGGGTGAAAACATCACCACCCAAACTTATAAATTTATACTGTAAATTTCATATTACCCTTTTGTAAAATGATAACATTTACAATGCTTTCAAACTATTGAAAATTTCAATTTATCTCGATTTTTATTTAAAATATAAGGGAATAATATGAGGAGTTGATGAAAAATTATTTGTTTTCTTAACAGAATGGGGATAAGTCAAGTTTACAAAAACAATTTGGAAATACTTTGATGATTATTATTTTGGGGTACTTTGAAATTAATCACTTATTTAATTAATTAATTTTTTGGAGGGAAGAATTTTTTTTTCCACAAAAATATAAAAAGCAAATGAGTTAGACTATTAGTACCTTCTTAAAACTCATTTTTTAAAAATATTTTAAAATATTATGAATTTTTAATTAGTGATAATATAATCGTAAACTCTTGTATAAATTTATTTTATACAAATTGATTTAATATTAACTTACTGGCTGAATAAACATATAAATTAATAAAAATAAATTATGTAGATCATGAGATATTTTATCTAATCAATTCAGTCATGACATATCAGTTTGTACAAAAAAAAAATTGTACAAAAATTTATGACAATATTAATAATCATTTTTAAATACTTTTAACACCCCATAATTACAATTCTAACCTTAATAAAAATTTTGTCCCTACCCTTAACTTTCTTTTTTATTGTTGAAATCCCACCATAAAATCGGATTTTTGTCCTCCTTGCTCCTAGATTTTTGGTAAAAAAAAAAAAAAATCTCTATTTTTTTAAAGTTCCAGTAATACAAGAATTTATTGACTTTTAATAAATGTTTCCAAGTCTTATGGCGAAGTCCCTTTTTTCAAATAAAATAAAATTATTAGAGCTATAACTTGCAGTAAATGAATTTAAACCTGCAAAATTTTTGTGATCTTCGGTGTATAGTTATTAATTGTTTATAATTCATAGATTTCAAATTCAATTACGAAATTTGCAAAATTTTCATTCATCAATCGCTTTATTATTTTGAAAGTATCAATGGGCAAGAAGAAGAAACATGAAAAACTAAAAGTAGTTGTTGCAGAATTGATAAGGCGGATTGCTCAGCAGAAAGTGTTGAAGAAACTGAAGAAAAAGCTAGGGGAGAGAACCGAGAAGAAACACCAAAAAGGTGCTAGCAACGAAGAAAATGAGGCCACAATTGGAGCATAAACTTGACTAAATGATGATATTTTATTATTGTTTGATTGTTGTAAAGATAATCGTGAAGTGACAATGATGTTCAACAATAAGAATCCGAATGCCTGTTTGGATTAACACGAAATTATTAATCTAGTTATATGTATAAATTTTCATCTCGCAAGTCACTTTCTTCTTTCACTAGGATTTTTTTTTTCTCATCATATATAAATATATTTTTGTCCGTAGATGTAATTTTAACAAAGGTTAAATTGTAAATATCCAAAAGGTATTTTAAAAAGATCTTGATTTTTGTAGGGAATGCGGTTGCTCGGCCCCTGTTTTCATTTCGTGAGACCTCTCTAATATTAAATTACCATAAAGGAAAGAAACTGTGCTGTATTTACATTTAGATCTAACTCACTAATTCAGCATCTCTTCTCTTCTGTGTTTTCCCTTGCATGTCACAAGCGTCAAATGCTTTTATTTTTTGAAACAAAATATTGCATTCATTCAATAGCGATGTGCCTAGAGACCAACCAAAGAAAGTTTGGGCTAATGCTGACGGCCCCCAGGCTAATCATGTCCAATGCAGTATGATCAAGGATGAACCCGATAAAGAGTGTAGCAAAGCTTGCTTACAAATTACAATAGGGAGGCAGAACTCCGTAATGGTGCCACAGTCGATGAACAGTTTTTTTTTTTTTTTAAAATTACAAACTCATGAACCATCTTCACATGTATTCTAAATTATTAAGCATGATCACTGAGAATGTTTTCAAACAAAACCAAAAGAGAATGAGTACCGTCTCATGAGTTACAATGAAGTGACGAACAAAGACCTTTCTTTTTTTGGTGTTTGGGGGGGGGGGGGGGGGGGTGGTGTGTTTGGGGTTTACAGCTCGATCACTCGCTTTGCACCATCCAAGGTATTCCTGAGCAGCATGGCAACAGTCATTGGACCCACACCACCTGGAACAGGAGTTACACATCCAGCTACATTACAAGCTTCATGGAAATCTACATCTCCCACTAACCGATAGCCTGACTTCTTGGTCGAGTCATCGACAGCATTTGTTCCAACATCAATAACAGCAGCACCAGGTTTGATCCAACTTCCCTTGATCTGCAAGTTAAGAAAACAAGTTTAAAAACACAAAACCTAGCACATTCCACCAAACATATCAACATACTTTCAATCAACACAGAGCCGTAAGAGAGGGAAAAAAAAAATTAATGTCATTTGGTTGGCAGATATGTTTTCATAAGATTTTAACTAATTTTATTAATTTTATTCCGTTAATCCATCTGTTCTACCATACAAGTTTATGAAGAAACACGAGTTCAGAATCTAAATAAACAAAAGATATACAGAATAATCCACCTTCAGCTAATCAGCATTTAAGAGAAAACAAAAATAAAATAGAAAAAGTAAGATTTAGAGAAGGTATAGATGCAAAGAGGTCAATTGATAGGACATTCAGAGGCTGAAGATTTCGACTGTCTATGGAATTGAAGTCCTCAAAGAAGTGAAAGTAGAATCTCAACTATGTCCCAAAATGCTGAAACCTGACTTGATTAATTTAGATCATGTCAACAGATCCATAATAAGCTTGTATGAGGCACTCGACTGAGATCCATAAGTGATGCCTCACAATGTTCAGAGTATGTGAACGGGTTTATCATATGTATATTCAAGAACATAGAACCCTCAACTAACAAAAAGTTTCTTTTACATTGTTGTAATAATTCAGTTCCAAGCACCTCAGTAAGCAAAATTAAGCCAAGATAAACGGAAATGCTAGATGATTTAAGATGAGGCAAACAGGTATTAAAAAGATAAGCTTTGAGCCAAAAAGTATTTGTATAGTCTCATTAAAATTAGGAATGTGAGAACTGTAGTGTGCCCATAGTTACCATCATTGCTTGTCCGGCTGCAGCAATAACAATGTCAGCTTCACGAATGATACTTTCAGGATCAGGGGTATGTGAATGGACTATGGTTACAGTGGCATCAGCTTTCAGCAGCAGCAATGAAACTGGGAGTCCAACAATGTTACTTCGACCCACCACAACAGCCCTCTTACCCTTTATAGTAACACCACTTCGTTTCAGAAGTTCAAGACATCCCTGCAGAGAAAAAAACCAACCTCAGAAAAAGGAAAGATAAATAGGATAACCAAAGCAAAATAGTAGGCATTACATATTATATCTTGAACAACAAAGGAAAGGTTGCTACAATTAATAAGGCAAGAGTAGCTTATTGTTGCCTTGGGTGTGCAAGGAAGGAAAAGAGGGTCTCTGCCTTTCATTGCAAGCCTGCCGATGTTCAAAGGATGAAAGCCATCAACATCCTTCTCAAGGCTTATCTCACCTAAAACTTTCTCTTCATTTATGTGCTTCGGCAATGGAAGTTGAACCAGTATACCTGTCAGTCACAAACGAACGGTTTACATTTCAACACATTAGTTTGTCCCAATTAAAATTGTAGCACATATACGTTAACGACTAACCAACCATGTACATCAGGCATTGCGTTAAGCTCGTGAACCTTGCTGATAAGCTCGGCCTCGGAGACTTGCTCAGGGAGGTCTATGTCAAAAGACTTAATCCCAACTTCGGCACAAGCCTTTCTCTTCATGCTCACATAGCTTTGAGAGTCTTTTCTGGTACCCACTATTACTACTGCCAGTCCAGGCACCTGACCAAATCCCGCGCCAAAAATATTAACAACTATCATAATCACAAATCACAGAGGCAAGACTAGAATTTCAGTTTCATAAATCAATGGATTGGAGAAGTACCTTGCCGTATTTTTCAGAAAGGAGGCGGACTTCTTCTGCGATTTCAGATCGGATGGTCTGAGCGATGGCTTTGCCATCGATTATGGTGGCCTTCTGATCTGATGGTGCCGCCATTATTCTAGAACAAGAGATTTGATTACTCTAATTAGTTGCTCACTCACCCTTCTCGTAGTCGTAGGCCAGCGTTTGCCAACCGCGCAGCCGCAGACATACTGTGAGAGTTTCCTCATCCGGGCCCGTTGTGCGGGGCGGGCTCGTCGCGGGGTAAACACCCGGAGGCTCCAGGATTTCTTCCGAACCTTGGAAGCACTCCATTTGAGTACATGAACCAGCATTGGGCCTGAACTTCAATTTTAACGGGCTTGGAATCCACTTGTAACAGTCGCGGCGATGAATCTGGGCCACGCTTAGAGCTTGACCACCCCCGATTTTGTTTTTATTTATGATTATTATTATTTTTTCCTTGGATTAAAAAAAAAAAAAAAGGCTTTAATATCTAACTATGGTAGCACGATGCAAGGAATTTGCAGTGAGGGATGCTTGATTTTTTAGTTCACGAACTAATTCTTATACAAGGGAATAGGGATGGTGAGGGCTTTAGCTACTTATCAGAAGTCTTGCGATTGATTCCTATTCATATATCTTTTATTCCACATGCTGTTACTCTTTCTTATATTATAACTGCTTCATTATTCGTGTATAAGTCATTGAACGACGATAATAAGGTACTTAAGAAAGATGATTATATCTCCAACTGAAGCCATGAAGCCCCGATGTTGGAAAGTAGAAATTTTTCTAACATAAGTGAAAAAGAGCGAGACAAACTAATATCAGGCAAATCTAATTAATTAATAATCCTATTCGCAGGACACAATATTAACATACTCCATCTCCACGCAACAGTAAATATTTCATGTAAAGGGTTTATGTTTATTACAACTAGTTTATCCGAAATGCTGTAAAAAACTTATTTTACAGTGTTCACGCTTAGATTCATAAAAATGGGATTTTTACACAATAAATTGATCGTCATCATCGACATCACCCCCAGTTTTCATAAATCAATGGGTCAAAGTCCATGTCTAAGTGTGACTCCATGACCCCAAAAACATAATAGTTCTAATGGGATCTTCAACGCGGTAGCTCGGCTTTCGTCTCTCAATTCCTCTATTAATTGAAACGTTGCAACCTCGTTGAACTCCATCTCCCGCAGCAGATACCATGGCTGCATCATGGGCCTGCCGGAACTTTTCTCCGATCGTTCTCTTCGAATCGTGAGTTAGAGAACTCTCGCCGGCGACTTGATGATGTTTCATCTTAATTAGCACAAAGACATGAACATGAATATCTTTGTTTTTAGGCTAAGATAATAGAGCTGTTGTGGGGACTTGCATGGCATTATATAGAGAAATGATAATATGAAACTATTCTGAGAGCTAACATGGCAATATTCTTTAATAGTGCGTGGGCTCTCGTTTCTTGTGGGGATTGGTTAGATTCTTCGTAGTTGTGGATGACAGATCAGCTTGATCGTTTACACTAGCTACTTGATTGCTGCTTGTCCCAACTGGTCCATATTTATTTACTCCATATCATATCGCCTTGTTAATTTAATTTTTTTAATTTCATCTGCTTGGTGGTTATTAACTATAATCTAGACAAACCAAACCAATACATAAATCGAACGGGATAAGGTATTTTATTAATCACGTACATTTTAATCACGTCCATATCCATATTTATGCCGTTAGCTTGGTGATTGATTTTGATATTTAAGATAATTGCGGCTGACATTTCCTCTTAATTAAGAAATCTGAAAAATACGTACGGGTGCGCGCGCGCGCGTGTATTCCAAATTACGTGCAAAATCTGCTACATAGAATATATGCTTCGAATTTTGTAAGATGCCCCTTTTAAATTGGAATTTGCTTTTTAAAAGACTGGGATTCGTTGTGTTGATAATGTGTTTGGCGATAGGGTATCCATCTATCGAGTTTTTTTTTTTAAAAAAAAAAAAGAAAAAAGAAAAAAACCCTTCTCGGATAAGCATATCAATATGAAGTTTGTATTTTCATTCCCATCAAATTCGATTCGAGATGCCGACACCTGCAACATGTATTCTGTAGAATGCACCACTTGTTCGCGGCTGATACGCCGGCGCTGGGGCCAGGCCACCCAGCTCCTTGTAATTTTCAAACGACGAAGATGGGTCGTGAGAAATGATAATGACAAAAACGTGTGAGCGACTCTACTGAGCTTGAATGGTCACCATATGTCCATAGCAAAAGAGACGAGCTAAGACTAAAGAGTCATGCTTAAGGTTTCCTCATAATTTCATCTGGTGTGGGCAACCTCGAATTTAGATCCATCCAATCTGACTTTGAATTGTTCGGAGTGAAACAAAAATCATCTGAATATAATCCGAACTTTAAATTCAATCTAATCTGATCCGGTTAAGTTTAGATCGAATGAATATTCCGAATTAATTTAGGTTAGGATCCGATCGGATCGGATTAAATTCGTGTAACAAAAATAAGTTGAATTTTGGGACGACGTCGATGTGGTTGCCAATTGCCAAAGAAGGCTAAGATTCTCAAACCGAACTGTGTGCAGAAGCAGAGTAATAAGAGCAATAATGACAACAAAGCATTGATTTCCACCAGGTGACAATCCTTCGAGAATTCAATTCCCATATTTGGAAAAAGATTCTCCAAGTTACCTCCTTCCAAGATCAAGAATCAATCAATAGGGCTGTGTGTTCACGAAAACTGATACAATTAGTCTCTCCTTCCTCCCAGAGGCTCAATACTGGCTGGTTTGATGTGTATTTGTGGTTCGTGCTTGTTCAGCTCGTGGCTATTGGCTAGGTTTGTGGCCCGTTGGTTTGGCTGGGTTGGTGAACTTTTTCCAAGTCAAGTTGACTAGTTCTTTGTTCGATCGTGAATACTGAAGTGAAAAGCATAAATAGTTATACTTTAGGTATGACTTCTTCGCGTTTGTGAACGTCGCGAGGAATGGTTTCATTTTATTCTTTTTTTAAGCGTAATCCGATCCGCAGCTGACAAGAACCTGAGCGGGGGATTGAGACCTTACATGCTAAGAGCCTCAAAACTTGGAAAGCCCAAGTCTGTTGCTTGGCCCATGAACTCATCTCGCGCGCACTCGTTGCATGTGCATTAAATGAACACGGCCGATATAATGTGCTTGGATAATTTGCACACCTTTATTAATCTTAGAAAACACCTCGTTCTTACAATTATAATAAAAATATTTGTATTATAAAAATATTTTAATTTTTTTAAAAAAATTTATTATAAAATTACTATAATGTGAATTACTATTGAGACATAATTATTTTAAACATTTATATAGAACACTCATTATATATTATGTCTTAAATCCTAAAATTTTTATGTTCAACATTTCAATGAATATTTGAATGAACAATAAAGAAATCAATATTTTTAAAAAATTATTACTACAAAATATGTGCAATACTTTTTTATTTTTCAAAAATAAAAAAATAGGTGCATTATAAAGAAGCCCCCTTTATTTTAGCTTTTGTCTCTTTTTCTTCTTCCTCATCAGCTTCTTCTTCTTCCATATATATATATTTTAAAATTTTGATATATTTAAGTGCAAAATTCAGTATTGAACATAACCAAATAAAATTAGTAGTTAAAATTATGTTAAATAATTTATTTACAGCTTAACTTGATTATATTGTTAGAAGCATGTGTTAAATTTATTAAAAATAGAGCGAAATTGTTATTTAAAAATGAGGGTATTTTTAGAATTAAAGTTAATGTTGATAGCAACAATAGATTTTGCAGTATCAATCAATGGGGTTTATTTAAAGATGGAGTTTCAAGAGATTTTTGTTGGGTGACAATTCTACATAAGAGAGATCAGCCATGTGCCTGGATGTGATCTGGGTTCGACTTTTCTCATCCCAAATGCTAAATGATTTACATGTCAATGTTAAGTGGCATCAAGTTTACCACGACGAACTTGAAAAGTTCATAGGCAATGGTTTAGCATTGCTGAACTAATGCCGATATCTTCGAATTTTGAAAATTTGTCTTAAAGTACCCAAAGCACTAAAATTAATGACTTTGCGTAAGATGATAACAAACAACAATTTGCTTCTAATTGATTTGTGACCCTAAATTCCCTCCGAGCAGTATTCGGAAATAAAGCTGCACCCAAAAGCAACATATGATTTGGGTGTATTATAATATGTATTGTGTGTGTGTGTATTATAATACATAATATGTATTATGTATTATAATATGTATTTTGTGTTGGATCTCATGTATTTAAGAGTCTTCTTATAGTACAGGGCTGTACTACAGACCGGTCAACAATTAAAAAAAAAAACTTAAACAATCGATATTTTACCAGTTGTTCATTTAATAATTTTTTTAAAAATTATTTTTAACGCAGAAAAAATAAAATAAAATAACTAAGAAAATTTATAAATATTTAGCACAAACAATAATTAAGTGAGAAAAATATATTTAATTTAAATGAAAGTTAAAAAAAATAAAAAAAATCATGTACCAATACGTTTTGTTAAATATCAACATATTAAGTAAACGTTTGATATTAAGTAAATATCAACATATCAACATAATAATCATGTACCAATACGTTTTTTTAATCTTGCTTAAACTTTCTCACTAGTAGGTTCATTTGTTTCGACTTTCCAATTTACTACTTTTATGTTTAATATTCCGACTAAATTTGTTAAATACTAATATTTTGGATTAGATTCCAAGTAAATTGATTTCTCATTGGATAAGTCTCTAAATTTGGTTATATTTTCTTCCCTTTTGATTTATATATTTTAATTATTATTCCACTAGTTTTGCATTTAATATTCCAATTAAATTGATAAGATTTCAATTATTTGCATTAAATACCCATATTACTTTTTTTGGTTATATTAGTTCCTGATTTTGGTTTTATTTTTTTTTTATAGGTTCACATATTTTAACTTATTAATTCACATATTTGTGTTTAATATTTTTATTAAATTTGTTAAATACTAACATTCTAGGTTATATTTTAAGTAACTTTGACTTTTCATTAAATCAATTCTTACATGTCGTTACTCTTTCTCTCTTATTGGTTCATGTGTTTGAATTAATTATTTCTTTATCTTTGTGTTAAATATTCCCATTAACTTCATAAGATTCTATTTATTTGGGTTATGTATCAAATTTATTTTTGATTAGATAAGTCCTTGATTTTTGTTATATTTTCTCTCTTATGGATTCATATATTTCAACTATATTTCTACTGATTTTATGTTTAATATTCCAATTAATTTGGTAAGATTTCAATTATTTGGCTTAAATACTCAAATTACTCTTTTTTTGGTTAAATTAGTTCTTGATTTTGGTTAAATTTTTTCATTTTTAGGTTCACATATTTTAACTTACTAATTCACTAGATTTGTGTTTAATATTCCTATTAGATTTATTAAATGCCAATATTTGGCTTGAATTCCGAGTAACTTTTATTTTTCATTAGATCTATTCCTAATTTTCATTATACTTTCTCTCTTGTTAGTTTAGGTGTTTCAGATAATTATTTTTTTAATTTTGCGTTGAATATTCCTATTAACTTGGTAAGATTCCAGTTGTTTGGGTTAAATACTAAATTTACTTTTTATAATTTTATTTTAGTTAAGTAGGTTTCCTTAATTTTGATTATAGCTTCTCGTAATTGGGTTTTTATATTTCAATTATTATTGGTTCAATATTCTAATTAATTTGGTAAGATTCTAATTGTTTGTGTTATATATCAAAGTTACTTTTTTGGTTAGATCAGTCCCTAATTTTAGTTAAATTTTTTCATTTTTTGGTTCATATGTTTTGAATAATTAGTCACTAGTTTTATATTTGATAATCCTAGAAAATTTGTTCAATACCAATATTTTGGATTAAATTCTAAGTAACATTCATTTTTGTTAATAAATTCCTAATTTTCATTATACTTTTTCACTTATTAGTTTAAATGTTTCAGCTAATTATTAATGTAGTTTTGTGCTGAATGTTCCTGTTAACTTCGTATGAGTATAATTATTTAGGTTAAGTACCAATTTTTTTTTATAATTTTATTTTGGCGATTAGGACCCCTAATTTACTTGTATTATCAAAAATAATAATAAGGTGAATTATATTTGAACCCTTAGTATTTTAACAAATATCAATTTACCACATAATATTGAAAATTTTTTATTGCAACCCTAAATTTTTTTCAACATTTTATATCCATTTTTTTCTATTTTCATTACTCCTAAGATCTTTTGAGCGTGATTGTATGTATACTTGAGCTTTTAATTTTTATAAATTTTTATTGTCATGTTATTAGCTTAATTAGTAGTAATTAGTTACAACTTTTTTTTTAAAAAAAAAAAAGAATGAGGAGAGCGGCTAGGGTTTCCAAAGAAGTGTCACCATGCAACTATTGTGTAAATTTTATTGAACTCGCAAGTGCATGAATTTATTATACAATAGATTAATAGTGACGAGTGTCAATCTCACAAGGAGGTAGATTTTAATTATGTGTCAAATTAATTTTCTAAGTGGATAGTTGAAATTATGGTGAAATTATCCTAAATTTTGAATTAGAATGACGGGAATAATTAAAAATAACAATTATTATAATAAAGCACTTGGGTATCTGGATCTGTATCAACATGCATTAGGGCTCAATATTTCTTATTAGTACCAATTAAATCATGAAATGGAAATCTATTCTTCATGAACCACGCTCTAATTAATATGATGTTAAAAATTTATCATGCCAAATAGTAATAACTGTATTATTACTATCCGTCGACGAAAAGTTAAAATATCTATAGAAATTAGAGGGAAAGAGAAAATAAATTTACCAAGTAAGCCCATAAAACATGTTGAGACTTCATCTTCAACTTAAACTTAAAAAAAAATTAGCTACTCATATTTAAACTAGGGGTAAAATAAAAATTTTATTAAAATACGTAGAAAATATAAGATGGAGAAGAAATTATAGAAAATAAAGCTTAAAAATGAACTCAAGGGTTCAAATTAGGGAGGGAATTCCTTCTTTTATAGATACAATGAGTAAATAAACTCAGGGATATGAAATTAAGGAGGAAACCCTCTTTTTATAGTACAACGAGTAAATCATGGTTATCGGATTAAAAATATTTAGATGCACAGGATTACGCCACGTGACAAGTTCTGATTGGATTGAACACATAATCAAGGCTATCATCCTTATATATATGCATGTTTTTAAAGTAAAATATCATTACATTTATAGAGTGATATTAAAAATATTTTAATTAATTTATAATTGATTTCATTTATTATAGTTAAATATTATTCTCATTCATACATAAGTTACATTTTTTGAAACAAAATATCATTAAATTTAGAACGTAATATTAAGAAAATAATATAATTATTTTGATTTAAATACATTAGTCTAATGAATTTTATTTAATTATAATTTTTTATTAGTACATAAGTTAAACATATTAACTATATTCTTCATGAATTAAAAAAAAAGTATTTTTTCCCAGGTTGGAGGGTCTTTGACAGTTTACTAATTTTGAATTGATTATCTTGATATTTACCTAAAATGAGGGAGCAGTATGATCATTAAAAAAAAAAAAAAATTATATACAGCCGCGGTATTGCAAGCGGACCCTGTATTCAAAAGCTAGTTGTATATTTTAATACCATACTTGGACGGTTGGACATCGTAGGCCCGCCAGGACCGGGTCTTGAGATCATTATCTAAATTGGTAACGTGGCAGGAGGTTATTTGCTCGTAACCTTGCATGGCTGGGTCATCGGTCGCCATCTGCGGATTTAAAGCAAAACGAGCTGTGACGTAAGATTTTACTTAAAAATAAAAAGAGTTTGGTAGCTAACAAGCCAGTGGTTTTTAATTCACCACCTTTCTCAACCATATCGACTTATGTTTCATTTCACTTCACCGTTCTTGATAATCATTGTCGCGTAAATGTCTCTCGTTGCACCATCCGCCCATCGTCTTTATTTTCCACCAACATTCGTAATTATTGCAGCAAAGACCCCGATTCTTTTACTTTCTTAAAGGATGGGCCGGTGATTCTTCTCTGTATAATTGATATGCTCGGCCAGGGTAATCAAATTTTGTAATAAAATGTTCTTATTATTATTATTATTATTTAAATCAAATTCCACCAATGAGATGAGGGTTAGGCAAGACTCAGGATGAAAAAAAAAAAAAACGTTGGGATCATAATGTTAAAAATAAAGATTCATGCAGATTCAAATTTAGATATTAGTGCATCCAAAAAATTAAATATTTGAATTTATATTATTTTTTTAGTTCATTATTTATTAAATTAAAATTAAATTAAAAATATACACATTAAATAAAAAAAATTAAAATCTACATGAATTGGCGATGTTTTTATTTGTGTTAGACTTAAATTTATGCCACTCTTGATGTTTAATTTATGTTGTGACATTTTTATTTATAAATTTATACTATTTTGTATCTTATATGTTATTTTAGGTGTTGAGTTGTTGATTGTTGAATTTGATTGGTTTTTATTTGGTAAATTTATTAAATTTTAAATTATATTTAAACTTAGTATTATGGATATTGCCACATCCGAAACAGTGTGTGTGTATATATATATATATATATATATATATATATATTGTGAATCCGGCTCTCAAAATATCACTGCATCAAGAAGCCTCTATATTCTGATCTAAATCCGGCCTTAGATTTTATCATCCCTGGGTGAGACCCCTACTTATAAAATTAAATAAAGCATAGAAGAAAACTCTGGAAGAGAGATGAGCCAAACCTCGAAAGAAAAGAAAAACAAAAAATAACAAAAGCATCAAGAAAGAATAAAAAGCCAAAGAAACAAAACTAAGACTAAGCCAATAAATATCCCATAAAAAAAAAAAAAAAAAACTAAATCTTGTATTAAGACCAATTATCATTCGTTTGAACAACAAGATCCCAGGAAATCGAATCATCATGAATCCTATGCTCAGCAACCAAATCAAACTCAATCTGGACCTCAATATCCCTCACGCTATCGACTAGGACCGCAACAGGACAAACAATGGAGCTCAAAGGCCAATTATCAGTAATAATATTATTAACCTGCAAATATGAATCAAAACGCTGATCATTAATCAAAGGAGCTTGGGTAGGAGTATCTAAATCAGCAGATGATAAAAAATAAAGCCCCTGGAGCATATTGTCAGTAACAATAACAAATTGACGGGCAGAAGCCGCCCTAGGTTGAACATCAGCAACGGACACGAGCCTTTTCCTTTTATCCCGAAAAACCTTGTCCTGAATCACTCCTACAGGCTGTTAGGGATTATGAAGCATAGGATTGGCCACATAGTATGCAGACAGTAGAATGTCTTGGGTGCTTGAAAAAAGCATAATATATCGAAAACCGCTCAAATACAGTATCTTGCTAAAAACCAAATTTTCCCTCACCAATTCAATACACAGTAACAATAAACAGGACGCCTCATATTTCTCCAAAATTCTGGCAACTGAGGGCCTATTAACAAAGGCCACAACATGGTCTATTGTTAGGAGTTTACAAATGGTTCCAGCAATAGAAAATAAAGCTTGTTTCCAGTGAATAAAATGAAAAAGTAAATAAGATAAAGACACTCAAACAGGCACAACAAGATATTTCTCTGAGCAACAGCAAGTAGTAAACCATTTAAAAACACATATATTTCGGCCATTAATATACAAAGATTTTCTAAGCCAATTATGGGAATAATTATCTTCCATCCCAAGCTTAATTAAGATATGTCTATTATCAATAAAAGACGCTTGCCAGTTCCCCTTAACCCAAGACACACGAAAGAACTTCCAAATTACATCCGTAAGAGGACAACCAAAAGAAAATTTATCAACTAGAGACAATTTGAAGTCTCAGCCGTGGTCTGAACTTCTGTAACAGAGAAGCGAAGAGCATGTTCCCCTCTATGCAGCAATATTGGCTTAACCAAAATCCAGGGAGCTATGGAGGGCAGCATTGAGGGTTAGATGTAGTGGATTGGTTTTCAGGTGACTAGAGGGTTTTGAGAGGAATTAAAGTTAGGGTTTTTACTAATGGTAGTGATCGAGTTTTGTAAAAAATGGTCGTGAAGCATTGTCAAAAGGATAGGGGTGGCTGACGTTATCATGATCGGCAGGGGGAATATCGATGAGTGTTTGATTAGCATGGGGAGGGTACCGCGGCAACGTGGCGGTTGCATGAAGGCATGACGAAGGCTGGGCGGCATTACATACTGACAGGTTTAACGTGGGTAATGAGGATTTAGACTAACTAGAAACCAAGTGGTGGCTACAGTGAAGATAGCTCACTATAGTGAATGAAGAAGTAAGGTCAATCTGGTGTTAAGTAACACGTTAATAATGCCAAGTCACTAAAGCTACCTGTCACAAGTGCCAAGTCAGAAAAGCCAGCTCAATAGTAGCAATCATGGCTTAAATTAATAATTCTATTATGCATATTCTGCTCGTGTGCATTATGTTAGATAAGTTAAAATTGGCTGTTAATAATCGATTAATTGGCTCTACTTGATAATACATATAGACAGCTTGCATTTTGGATTGTTCTATTATGAATAAGAGATTACAATTTCAGTATGGAGGATTTTTGGGAGGGACACAATGGTATAACGCCGTTGGCGGTAGCTATGAGGGCTTGTTCATGCATTTGCTTCAAAAACGAGCAAGTGTACGTTTTATCACTTCATCACTTTATTGACGTTCTTCTCTCATCAATTTCACATGCTAGCTTCACTTAGTTCATATACAAAGTACAAGAAATTTGAAAGCAGCTTTTATTTGCTTCATTTTGAGAAGTCGATATAAAAACATAGGGTAAGGAAAGAGAGGAGCGCGGAAAAGAGAGAAGAAAACAAGAAATAAAATGAAATAAGGAAGCGGAGAGTGAGGAAAAAGAGAAAATGGAAGAAAAGAGAAAAGAAATTAAGAAGCTTAGTGTGAAAAAGAAGCCGGAAAGAGGAATTAAACATATTATCCACATTCCCAGTAATGAATAGTAGCCCTAATAAAACAGTAACTAAGCATAAATTTGTGAGTGGATTCTTATTATTACTATTATATATTTCATGAATCATTTATGTTAGATAATATGTTTAATTTAGTATTATGTTATGATTTTATGTATGCACATTATATGATCCTTATAAGATATGATCCTTAGTTACTGCATATATATCTTGTCCATTAAATATTCTATAAGTACATATTAAGAATTACACTGTTTTATCTATATGATGATGTTAATTCAACCGAGTATGAGAGAGGTAGTTTTCCTTGGCGGGTTACCACCACTGGCGGCTCATGTAGCCACAATCGGGAGGTCAAATTGTGGTCAAGGTAAATAAAATTTGGGACGTCAGCAGCTGCGGGGATAGCTTATTGAGTTGCATAATATTAGTTATTTGCTTTCAACGTTTCATTGATTCATTCTATACAATACAATGTCCTTTATTTCTTTTTCTTTTTTTTTTCCCATCTCATCTTTCCCCTAGTTTATTTCTTTAGCCACTCAACTATTTTCTCTTCTTGAGAATTAATAACATGAATAATATTAAACGTATGTGCTTGTAGCCAATGAACCCTTTGTCAACTTAAGAGACAGAGATGTATGAAGAAAATGAAGATAATGAGAAAAAAGACAAAACAAAAAAGGGTGGAACATAAACAAAAAAGTACTCTTAGGTCGGTCACATGCTGAACATATGATCAGAATGGAAATGCTTTAGGACTAAGATTCTCTTTTCAATCTTTTCTTTGCCATGAACAGTTCGACATTTATTGTCCATGTTCATTTAAATTTCACATCACAAATCTCATAATATCTTATTGTACGTACTACATATTTGGCATTTATGCAAACAAAGAAAAAAAAAAAAAAGGAAAGAGATAAGCAATGGTAGATAATTTTGCTCACAAGCTCGTCTCCTTGCATTGCATTTACTGATTTGCAGAACCCATGGATGACAAATCATCATCCGTGTTTTCTTTTCTCAATTTCAGTTAAAGTTGAAATCCAAGATTAAATTGTTGTTTTGGTCTTGGATTTCAACCGAAGGAATTATAAAAGTAGGTCATTTGATTTTTTACAAAGGAATATTATTTCATTAAACAATAATTTAGTGGGGGAGTACTTTAGTAGGGACAAACGTTTATGTTTGTAGATTCTATTAATCATTAATTATTCCATTGAAGAGGGCCCGGAAACACTCTATATGATATCCTTCTTCACTTGTAAAAGATGGTAGGAACTGTACCATGTTGTAATTAATTCTAATGAAGTTATATAATTCATCTATCATCGAAACTAGTGACTGGTTGGGCTGTTTAGAAGAATAATGATGTTCTCTCTTTCACCAATCTAAGAATCAAAATCATAGAGCTTTTCAGAATCTTAAAAAGATATATTATGTGTTGTGCGTGCATGCGCGAGTGTTTTATTATATAGGATGAGCTAAGAAGCTTGTGCACGCTGAGATGATACAAACAAATGAAAGAAGGATATGCGGTAAGTATATGCAAGTCTTTTGCAAGGCGCTGTAGCAGGTATAATCCTTTGTGAATATTCGACTCT
Organism: Aegle marmelos; assembly: GCA_030449875.1. Lineage (NCBI taxonomy): Eukaryota > Viridiplantae > Streptophyta > Magnoliopsida > Sapindales > Rutaceae > Aegle > Aegle marmelos. The sequence continues at coordinate 5,409,494 of JASUUL010000115.1, forward strand.
GTATTTAAAAAAGGTTAAGATTGTGGATGGGAAGAATTGTTTGACTTCAAAAGCACCTTTTGATATGATCATGATCTCATTGTGACGCCAATTTGGCACTTAAGGTTATTCTATACCTTTTCAGTACATATATATAATTATGGGCTCACTTTCAACTAGCTAGCTAGTTAATGTTCGCGAACGTGCATGCTTTAACATCACGGAAAGCATTGTTGGATTTAACTCAGATAAGAACACGATGATAAGTATCGCAATTTATATACAAATATTGGTGGGCATCCAAAATCTTTTCTAAATTATATGACTAGATATTTCAACAACCATAAAAGACTGGGGATAGAATTTCTTACGGGCAAAACTGGACCCATTTGCCAATGTGGAGACTTACAAAGTAAAGAGAAGATGAAATCAAAGCGCACCGAACCGGCTTTCTGTTGAAAGTGGGAGCTAGCCCCACTGATATCGTCTCGCATTTTAATTTGAAAGCAAAAGACATCTACAGAGTACAAAGGCGTTTCAACCAAATTAAAGAGGGAGATTGCTTTGTGAAAAAGATAGACTTTTAGGCATTCCCAAAAAAAAAAAAAAAAGAAAGAATTGGCAACACAATTATTGTTCGGACTGTATATTAAACATATATAGCTTCGATGCATTAATTTCTAGCAACAATGCATGTACGTAAATTATTTCAACTTATATACAATGGATACAATATGTGGAATGCAACTGATACTCATAAACCCCGTCGCCGGTTTGGGGACGTCACGTTAGCTTCCATAATATCATTTAACACATAACTGACACAAGAGACAGGAAAGAGGGAAATTTTTTCATGACCTACAAGTTTATATAAGCTTACAAAAATACAAGTCCACATACTGACCTCCCGCTTAAGCAAACTCGACTAACTAAACAAGCCAAATGAACGCAGTCTACTAAAAACCCTCAAAACTAAAACACACAACGAACCTTCTCATTAATTTTAGTTCTTGCTTCCACCACAACACGTAATAAGGTTTAGGTATATATATAGAACGGAGCAATGCATGATGAGATCACACAGTATATAAGATCACATAATTGAGCATCCAGCAGTTCCTTCGCCGTCGTCATAATAATCATGATCATTGTCAGCGAACTTATGGATAGGATCAGGCGGTATGTGTCTGCCTGGTTGGTGATAGAAGGAACTATAATAGGCATGCGTGGGAGGGGCGAAATGCGATGTGCTAGCAGTAGGATAGGTCGTATTGTAACTTGCTCCATACAATGGCGGTGGAGGAGGTGGATAATACATGGGCCGGTATTCCTGCTGCATAATTGGCGGGGAGGGGTATTGTTGCTGATGAGGTAGAATCGGGGGCGCCTCCGATGGAGTGGGATCTAGAGCTGCCGCGGGCGCAGGAGGAGCGGTAATGCCTGCTGCGGGTTCATTGCCAACATTTTCACAGCCGGCGCCGTTACCGGAGGAATTACCCTTCTTTTTCTTCTTTTTCTTGCCTCCACTGCCATTCCCACCTGGACCTTCTGTGCCTGTTTCCGGTGGGTTGTCACCGGATTTTTCATCAGGCTTCTCTGCTGCTTTCTTATGATGATCATCAAGTACTTCTTGACCACCTTTATTAAGTTCTTTTTGTTTGTCATTGTGTTTTGACTTTCCAGATGTTTTGTCCTCCTTCTCCGGCCAGAGCTCGGCGTGTTTTCCTGATTTGAAAAGCTTCTTAATGAGAGTCTCTGCGTCGACGTTTCCAGTCACCGTAACCTTATGCTGCTGTGAATCTATAACCGTGGTATACACACCTGAGTATACGTATATATCATCAGGAATCATATAATGCAAACTTTAAATTAAATAAATATAGAAACACGGGACTAGCTAGCTACTTAAAAATTGAAATATAAAAAGAGTACGTATTATATAGTCGAGTTGAAAAAGAGTACGTATTATATAGTCGAGTTGTTATCTAATACCTTCAATCTCTTTGAGAATTTTCTTGACTTTTTTCTTGCAGCCTTCGCAGTGGATTAACACTTTCAGCACCCATGTCTGTTCGTAATTAAAACAGTGGAAAGATTAGAAAAAAATTGGTTAACGTTTGTTTTGAGAAATGAAAATTAATTTACTAACCTGGTATTGAAGCGTATGCGGATGTGTAGGCTGATCATCAGAGAGTTTGGCTGCCATCTCAGAGAGTGAAAGAGAGCGCTCAACTGAAGATGAAGAGGAGGGAAGCTACCTAATTTGAGTTTGCGGACGGAGGTTTTAGAGGAATTGAGTTAAATAAATCAATAAAGCCAATGAGAAAGTACTTGGTGTGTGGCTGCCACGTCATCTTGTCCCCTTGCAATTTGTTTGGATTTATTTCTGCCCCATGAAGTCTAACTAAATTCGGATGGTTTAGTCGAATCGAAAAATATAAACGAAAGAAAATAAAAAAAAGTTTTAATTTCTTTAATTTTTAATGAAAAAAATTATATCATCTCCATTTAAACAATGTGACTATTAAGTTGCATTCTACATGGACTAATAAAGAAAAAATACTTAAATTTATAAGAAAAATATATCATTTTACTCAATAAACTAACCTTTTAGATTGGGCCATCATCTAATTCGCTATTATTTTTATTATAAACAAAAATTGAGAACTTTCTGCAAATACTTTCTCCCATGAAATTTGCTCTTTACACGCAAAAAACAAGAATCTATCAAATGAGAAAAAATAAATATATATACACTAACAAAAAATAGAAAATATCTATAACCTTTGCAACTCAAATTCGCTAGAGATATGCGTGTTGCGACGACAGTAGCTCTCGATGCTTCGATACAATGTTGATACAAACCCATCAAACTTTTGAGTCATATATTGACAAAGTGAGAATCTTTTTTTTTTTTTCTTCTTTTTTCGCCTAGAAAAATCATTGTTTAGTATCTAATAGCAAAAGAGTAGAGCATTTACACAGCACTCCATACATGCATACATACATGTATGTATGAATTATTCTTTTAAGGCAAATGTTTTTATTTTTTTTATGTACTTACATTTTAAAATTATAAAATTTAAAAAAATTAACTTTTTATCCCTCTAAAACTATAATATTTTATAATTAATTCAAAAATAATTTTTTTAAACAACATAATTTAAAATATATATATATATATATATATATATATATATATATATATATTAATTATTGGGGCGGTCTTAGTAGTTCAAGCTATCACAGATTTGACGGTTCAGCTTTTATCGGACGGTCCTTATTAAAACCTTTATGGCTTTATAGTTAATCGAGCTAGCTAGTTTAAAAGTTAATGCTTTTTTGTTATCAGCGAAAATGATAAACTTGGCTCGTCCTATCGTCAGGGATAATATGGAACTGGGGCAGGGGAATCGTACGTGCTTAGAAAAATTGCGATTGAGAAGTGAGAATGATTAAGAAAAGACGACTGGGGCATCTCCGTCTAAATGCTTTTGCTTCACTTTTTCAGAGTTTGGTGGAATTACGGACTGGGCAATTATTGATTGGAGAAAATAAAAATCTAGCAAATGAAGAGTAACAAACTAAGCATGGGCAAGACCTGATTATCCCACTTCGGCATTTAGCGCGATTCGGAAGCAGTTTGTGCTTATTCGATTATAAATCTGATGCATGTATTTATAAAACAGAGGTTAAGCCTGAGCACTGTATAAGTTATAGAGCATTCACACATAAAACAGTTGAATGTCCCACGTCCATTAAAATTTAGCAGCTGGCCATCTATTTTGGGGACATTATCATATCAATTCAATTCGGTCAAACTAATTGGTTCAGAAATTTAATCTTCCAACAATTCAATTCATGTTCGAAATTAATGATGGTTGGAAAATTAAACAGGCGCGCATTATACAATTAATGTTGCTATACCATAACCTATTCTCATCGTAATATTCCTTGGTACACTTTGCTGTAATTTTTTTTTTTCAAGGAACTTCAATTACTAATTGACCATTTCGAGTGATTAATTATTATACTCACCCATCACGCAATAGCCCTATGATGTTGTTGAAGCCAGAAGTTTAAAGGACCAAATTAAAATATGAAGTGATGAGCTCTCAAGGATATTTTATTATGATTTATCTGCAGTTAATAATAAGAGAGCTGGAAAAAAAAAAGTACCTAAAGCTTATTTATCTGTTATATAATAAAATCCAAGGCCAATAACAAAGAACCTCCTGAGCTCTACAATTTGCTTGTAGACATACAGAATTGCTAAAAAAAAAAAAAGTTACATTAATTTGTTGTATTTATTTCTCACATATTATGGATAAATTATTCTAATTATTTTATGTTTTTACCAGGTTAATACGTAAATAGTACTAAATATTAAGGACGAACTATATAAATTCATTTATTAAGTGATTAAATATCATATTAATGTATTTAATATTATTATATCTTATATAATAATATATTATGGATAAATATAATTTTTAACTATATTATTTTAGTTAATAATAGAATTGAATAATTTTATACAACACATGAATGGGTCTTTATACTAAGCCAAATGTATATAAGTGGTCATGGCCGAGTAGGAGTTACTGTTCGCTAATTCATAAACTTGGAAAGAGTGTGGTGTTCCCTCTTCTCTCTCGTTCTCGGCTTATGTGCGCGCGCGCGCGCAATTTGTGGAGACTTTAAGCTGCAAACTGCGCGCGGTAGATCGGATAAGGCAGCAACTAATAAAAGCCTTCACAGCATCCTTCAAAGCTTTTTCCATGGGTAGAGGTGGTAATATGAATTAGAATTTCTTTATTTAAATTGAATTAAATGGATTTGGTTTAAAAAAGTTAATTCGTTTAAGAAATTAATCAAATTTGATTTGGTTGGCTATATAAATAAATTAAATACGAGTTTAAGCTAATTGATTTGTCTATTAGTTCAAGATTTATTTACTAATCGATGCAATGGAAATTTTAAATTATGCAAAGAAGTCACTTTGTTTCACAATATTTTGTTCGAAGATTTTAATTCCTACCATATTTTAGTTTGCTTGATTTTTATTGTTTATAAATTATTATTTGACATATAAATGTTATAATTATAGATAAATGTATTTAAACAAATCTTAATTTGATTCAATTTAACTAGTGATTTTTGTTAAATGAATTAACCTAATATTCATGTATTTATTTAATAAATGAATCAAATATGAAGTTAGATGTATGGAGGTAAGGATTTGTTCGAAAAAAATTCATTTAGGATTCGTTAGAATTTGATTCATAAACTCATTTTGCCCCTCTTAGTCATAACTTAAGCATGTGTTTGTTTAGAAATGCATAATTAATGGCTTAAAACTTGAGATTATATATATATATATATCAGGGATCTGTTAAGGATGAATTTTTTTTTTTTAAATATAGACTTCAATGCACTGTTTTTTTATCTTTAACTCATCACTGACTTTATTAAAATCAGAAATACCTCGTTGAAAACTACTATATGTGTGTATAGAATAAATTATTATAGCCTCCACAATGCTTGCCAACTCCAGGCCGATGCTGGACACGGCGTTATTTAATGAAGCAGCAAATTGCTTGTTTATCTATCTGTTGACACTTTCCAGGAGAAAGCCTCCATCTAACAACGAAATGGAAAAGCAGGATAAGACAAAAGATGACAATGAAAATTTTCAAGCAAATGCAAAGACAACAAAAAATTAGCACTGAACTTTCAAGCTTATCTCCGACTTTTGTATAAACCAATGGTTTTGCCAAGCTTTTAAGCTAGAGTGGGATATGACAACACTTGGCACTTTGTATAATTATTAATTTATTTTCTTTCTAAATCAGTAAAAATATAAAACGGTATCCGCATCTTAAAATGAAAAAAGAAAAAAAGAAGTTAATATCTGATTGCTACCATGATCTTAATGCGGTACACAAGTAACAAAGCCTTGTTTGAAATGGACTTGGCTGACTAACAACTATGAACTGGAACAATCCTGAAGTATTAACAACTAAGGAGAAGGTTCAAAATCAGAGAGGCGAAAATCAAAAGTAAGGTTTAACTTTGATTTGACTAACCAGTGCACACAAGCAATGCTTGGAATACAACCTGTATAGTTTCAAGCACAAATGAAATAGTAATTCATTCTAATGGAAAAGGCAGCCTGCAGATTAGCATTCAATAGTAATTATAAAATGCAAACACCAAGGGATACCAAACTAACATTAATTTAACAACAAAATCAACAATAAAACCGCTGTTGAGCTATACATCTGTTTTTCATTAGTTAATGACAAATACAAACCATTAGTGGACAATTATGTTAGTGACTAAAAGTTAAAGAACTTCACTTCTCTTCATTGAAGAAAGCATAGAATAGATTCTATTCAATTCTGTTCAGTCTACTCTTCACTGAAAAGATCGAACACAAACAGAAGATATCCTCAATGATAACAACCTTTTTCTTCATTAGACTTCCACTAAAACTGATACAACGGCTGTGTTACTCAAGAAAGGGCAACATCATTAAACTGGTGTCTTCTCATGCACAGAATTTCTTACAATCACCTTCGTTTTAGCCAGCTGAAGTTCCTTACCAATACCCACTCTCCCCCCCCCCCCCCCCCAAAAAAAAAGGAAAAAACCAAAAAAAAAAAACAAAAAACAAAAAACCACAACTTTGGAATCACTGAGCTTCATTAGCCATACAGAATCTGGTTTGGAACTTAAATTAAATGTCCAACAAAAGGGAATTGAAAAAGATTTCAATAATGTGAGCCATATAATTGAACACATGGAAGCATTTTAATTTATTCAAGTGAACAAACAAAGCACTTTTTGTAATTAACATCAAATCACAAGCCAAGATGAAAGACAATCCCTGTTGGAATGAAATACAAACAAAATATAATGGTAAGTGTCAGGACAATAAGTTTGATATGATCATCGATGCCGTAAAATATTGAGTTGACCCAGAGGAACCTCTGAATGATATCATCAATCACCTTCCACCAGAAGTCACCTATATCATCGTCCAGGAAAAGCTCCTCGCCTATGAGACTTTTCTGAAAATAAGAACACCTAAAACAACAGAAACAAGAGCTGATACTGCTCCCTGTCTTGAAAGCCAGAATTCAGTCCAAGTCAAGGGTTTCTTGATCTCAAATAATACCTTCCGGACGTGTTCATTCAAGTCATCGAGTGTTCCAGTGTTATTGATCACTATGTCCGCGTTGTTCCTTTTTATATCTAGTGGCATCTGAGCATTTATCCTATTTCTAGCATCCTCCTCGCTTGTTCTATCCCTGGCCATAAGTCGCTGAAGCTGTGTATCAGGATCAACCCATACAACTACGGTGGGCTTTGTCCACTTATCTATCTTGGCCTCAAATAGCAAAGGTACATCAAGGACGATTACTTTACAACCCTTCATCCAGAGCTTCAGAACTTCCTTGAAGATACCCAAGGATATATAAGGAGCCAACAGCCTACAAATATGATGCCAACCAAATTTCAAAACTAAGGCAGTTTTGCAATTCTGACAAATTGTTCTATGCAACTCGCTAACAGCAGAGTACCTAGTGTACTTTGCCATAGAACAAATGAAGTAATGATGGAGGAATCATTGCTATTAGCAATGACTTATTACATCTATTGTCTCAGGGCGGGCCCTTTCACTGTTTTTTATTACACACGCTTAAACGAACACACATATATTGCCCCGAAACCAAGAGGATACTAACTGAGAGCTGAGTCCACCTTGGAAAGGAATTCTACAGCATCTCACATTATATAATTCATGAACCCTTAACTTAACCAGCCCAGTTGAGAAGAAAAGGCAATAGAAATTTAAGGGATATGGCCTCATGATTATAAGGAAACTTCAAATAATGGCCCCAACTTTAATGCCATCAACACTTGGTGATTATGAATTGAACTCAGTATAGCTCCACTGTGAAAATGAATCCTAAAACAGATGCTGATTTAATATAAATTCTAAGCATCAAAAGCAGCCAAGTGATTGAGATGCAGTGCAGACTTAAACTAGTATCCAGTTTGAAGCCACCAATTTGAAACTAAAACCAGTCTAACAAGCAGAGAGAACTGCTTCAAACTAGACATACCGACTAAAACCAGATGGACAACTTTTTGCAGAATGAAAATCCATACCCATTAAGAAGCTGACGTTTGGAAGAATCAGAGAATACAATTTGACCGAGTTTTGACCTATCAACTTCTCCATTAGGCAACAAGATATCATCTCCGAACGCTGCAACAACCTTTCTCCAACCACCAGTGCCTTTCTTTAACACATCCTGCCGACAATTGATTTATATATTCAACAATCAAACCAAATCCAACCAAGGCTTTTTCATAACTCTCAGAAAATAAAAGAAGTACCGATCGAATAGAACCTCCCCACCACCCCCCCCCCGGCGCCCCAAAAAAAAAAGAAAAAAGTATAATTAGTTGCAGAAAATTGAGCAGGAAAAAAAAAATTACGCGAGCGATGACATCGGCGTCGACGACGGGCACATCATTGGCCTTGAAGAGATTAGAGACTGTACTCTTCCCAGATGATATTCCTCCAGTTAGTCCCACTATCCTCATTTTTGTCCGCCGCTCACCAATCTCTTGCTTGCCGTTTTTGACATTGGATTTTGATTTCGTAACTTTAAATATTATAATTTTTATAGTCTGGACAACTGGCGCATCTGGTGTAGTGGTATCATAGTACCCTCCCACGGTACTGACCGGGGTTCGATTCCCCGGATGCGCATTTCATTTGATGTTCATATTTTTTTCTGTCCCTGAAAACTTCAAATTCTATATGTTCCTGCTTGATCCATCTTATTATTATTATTATTTACTTAAAACATTTTGTTGTAATCAACCTTCGTCAATGAGAGTAACAATTCCACAGCTTAACTGCCCAGCTGCTGAAAGAATCATCTATTTTTTAACCAACTGCAATTCCCCGAGTCACATTCACCAAATTCAAGCTCAGGTTGTCCTCCAAAACTTCCATTACAACACAACTGTTGCGTCCCACTTTATTACAGCTTGCCAATCTCTAAGCCTCTTAAACACAGCTCACTTGCTCTTCCACCAGCTGCACGTACCCCATGTCTTCACTTGCAACTCTCTCATTAAAGCCTTCGCTCACTCCCAAATCCCTCACATTCCTTATTCTATATACACCCACATGCTTAGAAGTTCTGTTTTGCCTAATAACTACACCTTCCCTTTCGTGCTTAAGTCTTCGTCTGACTTTATGGAGTTCAAACAAGGGCAGGCAGTTCATACTCATGTTGTAAAATTTGGTCATTTTAATGATATTTATGTTCAAAATTCGATATTGAATCTTTATGCGTCGTGTCATGATATGGAGGAGTGTCGTAAGGTGTTCGATGAAATGACTCAGAGAGATGTTGTCTCATGGACTGTGTTGATTATGGGATACAGGAGTGCTAGAATGTATGATGATGCGCTTATTTCTTTTGAGCAAATGCGATATGCTGGCGTGGAGCCCAATCGTGTTACGATGGTGAATGCATTGGCTGCGTGTGCCAGTTTTGGTGCTGCTGAAATGGGTGTGTGGATACATGATTCTATCAGGAGAAAAGGTTGGGAAGTGGATGTGATTTTGGGGACTGCTTTGATTGATATGTATGGAAAATGCGGGAGGATTGATCAAGGGCTAAACGTTTTCCAAGGCATGAAACAGAAGAATGTGTTTACATGGAATGCAGTTATTAAAGGGCTAGCTCTTGCCAAGAGTGGGCATGAAGCAATTTTGTGGTTTAATAAAATGGAGCAAGAAGGGTTTAAGCCTGATGAAGTGACTCTGGTTTCTGTTCTTTGTGCTTGTGGCCATTCTGGTTTGGTGGATGTTGGCGATGAGATTTTTAGCTCAATGATTCATGGGAAGTATGGTTTTTCACCTGGTAAAAATCATTATGCATGTATAATTGACCTATTTGCACGAGCTGGATATATTGAAAATGCTTTCAAGTTAATAAACGAAATGCCTTTTGAGCCTACAAAGACTATGTGGGGATCATTGTTGGCTGGTTGTAGAGATGAGAGAAATTTGGAATTGAGTGAGTTTGTTGCGAAGAAGCTTTTGGAACTGGAGCCAGATAATAGTGCTTACTATGTCATGTTATCTAATTCATATGCTGAAATGGGAAGATGGAGTGATGTTGAAAAAGTGAGGGAATCAATGAAAGAGAGGGGACTAAAGAAGGACCTGGGCTCTAGTTCTGTAGAACGGGACCAGGACCGCAAGAACATGTTTATGAACTATTAGCGCAATAAGTCCCCATTTCACTTGCATGTACAGAGACACTAAACCTTAGGTGGAGTAGTTTGTATAGATTTTATTGTCGTCAATCAAGGGCACTGATCATGAATGTTGAAGTTATTATAAAGGGGCTTAGTTCCTGTTTGCCTTCTAACACCCAGCAGGTGGGTTACTCTTTGTAGCATAATACTGATGGACTGATAAAATTTTATAATTAAGTTTCATCATTTTGCACGAGTGGACCTTCAGTTGGATTTTGTAACCGTATGGAGGAGGGCAGTGCAATGTGTCCATATCTTCTCAGCCAAGGAAGCCTACTTCAATATTTTGCCATTTTCACCATTAAGAGTTGAATCTCAGGCTAAAGGAACTTCATTTTTTCAGATTATAATTTATGTAATCCTGATGACGAATTATTTATGCTATGTGAACCTAAAATACAGGTTCAGATTATTCAAATTCGTTCCTCTGGTCATACTTTGCTCTCACAAATAAGTATCGTGGAAATGGCAATTGTTTGTTTAGCTAAAATTATGGTCTTGAAGATGGCAACTTTTAGGTCAACTCAGCCTGTATAGTCTCATGATAACGGACATACTAGAGCTTCACCAGCTTATTAGCGCATTGTCTCTACCAGGGAAGCACCTCAGCCTTGCCAGTAATTGGCTTCGTAGCTAAATCCCACGTTGTCTTTGAAGCAGTGCTAAATCCCACATTGTCTTTGAAGCTGTTGGTCAATCACTGAACTTTAATATGGCCACCCCTTTGCCTTTGCATTAAGCTGGGTTCGTTCACCAGCATAACTCACAGGCTGAGAGATCCAAACCTGATGTACGACCCGATGTGACTTGGGCGGTTTTGAACCACCCCCCCCCCGGGCCCCGCGGCGGGGCACCCCCAAAAAAATGGTTCGTTATTGTAAGTGTTTTTTCTAAAATTGTCTTTAGAATTATACTATGTTAAAATAATTTGAATCTACCCAGTTTGGTAAATTCACGTTATTCAGTATTTTAGTGTAACAAGGTGTAGACTTCTATTCATTTGGTTGGTTGATTCATGATATATATATATATATATATATATATATATATATGTCTTAAGAGTCGTCCTTCTTCACTTTTGTTTTTCGTCAAAACCTTTGTTTTTAAGAAGCAAGAATTGACAGTTAAATGGCCGATTGCCTAGGATAAAGCTAACCCAAAAATCATTAGGCATGTACCTATATCAATGGTATTTTTAATTTTGCATTAGCAGCTTCAGCATTCAGTATCGGCTATTTGAAACTCTTAAGATTATATTTTTGTACTTTCATGGAAGTGTGCTCTCAGATTTTACAATGTAGGTTTCGTTTTTCTCACTGAAAGTACAAAAATGTGATGTTGCGTTTGCGAGGAGGATATGTGAAAAGTTTACAGAACTTTATTCTTCCCCCTGATATAATACCATTACATTTCCATGATGTGACAGGCCAATCTAATAGAAGAGCAAGCAATTTTTCTCCCCCCAACATACACTCGAGCGCTTAAAGTATTGAGTGAGATGATACATACAGTTATTTGTGTAACATGCAGGATGTTGGCTTTTGGATGTCCTGATGGAGTAGTCAATGGCACATGAAGCACAAACGCTACAGTAGGTGCCATCCTCACTTAAGAGAGTTTTTCAACGCTTCTCCGTCAAAACATGCTCTTCAATGAAATGACTTTCAACCCACTTTCGTATCCATGTTCCGTAACAAAGAAAATCTTAGCAGCTGCTGAGATTGAATAATTTTTATTTCTTCTCTTTGAAAGGAAGCCATTGCATGGCTAAGAACTTGAAACAGAAATTGATAAACCCATTGGGACGGGTTCATTGAATACTAAATTTCACACACACGGCCATCGGCTGAAAATCTCGAGCTTCATTTTATTAAGGTACACAGATAAAATAAAAACCTCAAGCCATCAACATCAAAGTTGAAGATTAAAGTGCTGCTGAATTACAAAAGCGGTGGTACAAAGCACCAATATTCTGCAGAATATTGATGATAAACGCCAAGCGGGAATACGAACTCGAACACCAGCCTATTAGGTATTACAAAAGATAAGTGACCACCAAGTAGCGACTAAAGTCTAGAAGGTAGCGGGCAGAGTTTTCAGTGTTTGAGCAAGGCAAGGACCTTAGTCCAAGCCGGTCTGGAAGTGATATCAGCTGCCCATGCGCTAACATGGGGGCGTGCATCAAACAGCTTCTTTACAGGCGTCCCCAATAACAAACTAATATTGGGGAGATGATGCAAATCGACCAAGGTGAAGCAGTCGCACGCCAAGTATTTGGACTTAGACAAACGGGCCTCGTAAACATCTAAAACATTAGCAAGCTTGGCTTCATTTTCTTCAACCGCAGCTGGATCAGTGGTCATTCCAAACATTGGCTTGAACACAATCTCCCAGTTAAGCTTTGATGATGGTGGGTCGAACTGGAGTGCCTCCACCTCCTTCCATACCAAGAACGGGGCAATGGGCTTGCCTGGGCATGTTAACTGGGTGCCTTTGTCTGGAAACTCCTGGGCAATGTATTGGGTGATTGCCCTTGATTCTGCAAGAATCCAAAAGAACATTTAGTACTATGTGATCTAAGTACTGAATAAAAGTTAGCACTCACTAATTAAGCAGAAAATAATAATAATAAGAAGAAGAAGAAGAAGAAGAAGAAGAAGAAGAAGTATGAGCGAGTGGGTGTACCGAAGAGCTTCTGGTCCCCGTGTTCAAGCGCCGGAACTTGACCAAATGGCTGCATCAATCAAGTAACGAAACTAATAAGTTGATCGTTCTTCCACATCCAATTAATAAGAGGATCTGAGTTACTGTCAGTATTAATACAACTTACATTCAAAGAAATGAAGGGCTCCTTTTTGTGTTCACCAGCCTTCAAGTCTATGGGAACAAGCTCATATTCCAGCTCCTTCTCGTAGAGGGTTGCGAAAACTCGCTGCGCAGCAGTTGAGACAACAGAACCGTGGACCTTGATGCCTGCCATCGTTGGATCTTCCTTCTCTAGCTTGATACTGCGACTTATGAAAGGCGCCCAAGTCCAGAGTACCTTCAATATTATTTATAAAGGAACAGGACTAATCTCAATTCTAGAATGCTCTAATTGATAAATAATAAATAAATACTAGTGGCTGGCGATGACACCGTAGGTCCCCTACCGTTTCTTCTCTACCGCTATTCAATCAAAAGTTGTGCACTTAAAGTGGATCACCAGCCGATCACGCATTCTCTAGATATTAATCATACAATGCTTTAACGGGAGGTTGTTCACTAATTTTTTTTCGCCCCTTTTTGTTTACAATAAGTCTCATTAAAAATAATATGTAATAAATTCTCGTAAACGTTTATTTCACAAAAAATCAAGTTGCATATGGCACAATTAATTAAACTAACGAAAATTTATGAACATACTAACAACTAAGCATAATTTCTAGAATATGCCGATTTGATTGAGATTCCGCAGAGTCTTCCGTTATGCACTTGGGGATCTCGCGATTTTTGACGTACTCTGCGTCTCGTCAAAAATGTTACAAGATATTTCTTCATTTTCTGGAATAATTAAATAATACACGTTTCCACCGGTTTTAAGATGAGGGTTAGTAGAAAAGTCAAAGAAGAGTAGCTACCCAGCTTGTTCCCGTGTCGGTCCAAAGTCTGCCTCAATCACCGTCCATCGTCGTCCGTATGCGCACACACTATTGTTATCATTTTACACGTGTTGGTGTTAGATTGGTCGGCGAAGTATTGCGAACGAGTTGTTGCATAATAGATAATTTAATCAAATTGTTATCTGGTAAACGGATGATCGTTCGTCGCGGTGCAGTTCCCTCTCCTTTGATTTAGGTCGGTTAAAGCGAGTCCTCATCACGTGCGAGTTCGGCAGTAGACTTTAAAACGACCCGGTCTTTGTTTAATGAAATCTTTATTATAGTGGTAAAATAATAATAATAATAATAATAATAATAATAATAATAATAATAAACAACTTAGCATTAGTTTACGCATAATTTCAAAAGATAGATGTCTAGGTGATGATTCACGAGCTGTCATTATATAACATGATGGTTACGGCATGGTTGTTTATTTAATATTTATGATACCGCTGCGATTAAATTTAATGGAGTGACGGTTCATGTTACTGAACACAATTCACGGCGAACTTTGAGTCGCCGACACGAGCCAGTCTCAATTTTTTTTATAATGAAAATGAAATAGAATTTTTAATTGGCAATTGAAAATGGACTTTTTGAAACCAAAAAAAAAAAATACATTAAAGGGGATAAATAAATTTACTAAATTAATTTAATAACATAATTTCAGTAAAATTCAAACTTGGTCATTTTTTTGTTATTTGTCTTGCCATATTCATTTTCTTTAATTCATCTGTTCTTTATTTGAGTTTCATCGGCCGCACCGCCTCGTTGAGGCTGCTGAACAACATGGATAAATACACGACAGGATCAAAGAATTTCAAGAAATTAATTATCAAGACTTGATAGTTAAATGCTAGAGTTTTGCATTTGCGTTAGGGTGCATGTCACCATTTACAATTTTACTACTTTCTCCTCCTAAAGAAGAGTTATTTGGATTGGTAGCGATGTCTCGTTATTCATTCTGTTATGTTGACGTTGGCCTGATAATTTTCCACTTTGTTACATCAGTTAACAATTTTCTTCCTACCCAAAATCATCCTTCAAAGTAAATGCCAAATTTACCCATGCAATAAATTTTAAAAAATCATTATCAAGACCAACCGCGCAACAAAATTTCTTACATGCTTAAACATGTATCCTCATTTTGAACCAAAATATCCTTAAAGCAAAACGATGGCTCACATCTTCCGTATCAAAGTCAAATGTGGATGATGGCACCCATCAACCGAGCGATGCGATCTCGCTGTAGTAGCTTGAGCAATGGCATCCATGTACCCCGACGATGGTTCCATCTCCGGCTACCACCACTCAAGCAATGTTACCCATCTATCGAACAATATGGTGCCATTGTCCGTTGACGTCACTTGGGCAATGGCACCATCATCGTAGTGCTAGCAATGGCAACAAGTATGGTAACAAATTGAATAAATGCAGTATCGGCAAACTTCCTTGCAAATAATTTTAGATTGAACATCGTAGAGAATAGCAGCAAATTAAACCAAAAAAAGAATTATATCTTAGAGACACTTTAATGAACATTTGTTGTGTCATATTTAACTAACACCATTTTGATAAAATAATTATAAATTCTCGAAGTACAAAACAAATCTATTGCTCATCTAATGTAAAAAAAAAAAAAAAATCTTCCAACAAGCCGTTAAACAAGATCTAATCTAAAGAAAACAACAGAAAATGAAGAAAATCTAACGTTTTGTTCACCAATTGAACATTGGGTGAAAGAGATGATTGGACGAATGAGTTTCTAAGTGAAGGGAATGGGACTGATCGTTGAAGGAGATGTTGTTATGGGTAATGAAACTTACATGAAATTTGTGCGTTGATTAGTATTGTTTTAAAGGTACTTTAATCCAAAATGAATGTAAGTAATTAGGGCTGTATCCTTCAAAAAAAAAAAAAGAATGTAAGAATTTTTTTTTTGTATGATAAGTTTTAATAATGAATTTTTGGAATTGGTAACGCAAGTAATTTTACAAAACTAAATCCCTCACTTCTGCCCTCCAGTTCCCCCCACCCCTCTCTTTTTATTCAGTTTTTGCTATATCATGAACCGCATCTCTCTTTCCTTTACCGGTCTTTATCTATTTTGATTCAGCTTAGAATTTTTGTGATAAAGAGTTGACTTTAAAAAAAATTATATAAATGCATCTTGTATGGGTGGTACTAAAATTTAAGATTTTTTCTTCAACCCAATAAATTTCTTTTAATATTTCTTTGTGTGATATATACATTACACAACATTGAATGTGTCAAATTATGTGATAGTTTTAGTTTGAAATTGCAATTTATCACTTATAGACGATCTGATTTTGAGGGCCAAACCCGAAATGGGGTTGAACAAGTTTATTTTGACAATAAAACAATTAACTAATAAAATGGTTTCAGAGACAAAATCGTCTCTTTTAAAGAGAAAAGAATAATGGTTTAAAGAAGTTAAAAAAGACCAGATATGTTAGATTGGCCCACATTGATCCTCGCCCATCGCGATTTGAAATTTGATGCGAATACGGCAATCATTTTGCCTTGGACTTGTTCAACTAAATCAACTATAAGGAATCGAGCAAGTATATATTTAAAATTTCACATAATCACACATTTGATGTAACTTTTATCTTTGGAGCGAGACTACCTATGCTCTAAAAAATTATCTGTACGCTCTTTAACTTAATAAATCCTATAAAAGGAAATTAAAACTAAGTAATTATTCAATGCACTTTTTTTTTTTTGGATAAAGTGAAAATTTCATTTAAAAACAAGAAAGTACATCCGGTGGAAGATTATCCTTCCATGTGATATGTTCGGAGCTTCTCAAAGCTCTTTTAGCAAGAAAGTGAGCACAGCTATTACAACATCTTGAGACATGTTGAATTGATATCGATTGAACTGCATCTTGTAGCTTTGAATATCTAAAATTGTCTACACAATCTCCTTCCTGCTGCTGGTTATATTGTTGGCTAAATTAACCACTTCAACACAATCTGTTTCAATTATCACTGCTGATAGCCTTGCTTCTCTTGCTATTTCCATTCCCCATTTGACTGCTTCCGCTTCTGCTGCTGAGACATTATCTTGGAATTTTGTGCTTTTGACTGCTGCCACTATGACTTGCCCTTGAGAATTCCTGATAACAACACCTAGGCCTGTAAGCTGCTGCTCCACGTGGACGGGTGCATCCACATTGACTTTACAATATCCAGTAGGTGGAGGACACCATTGATCGTGCTTTTTAACATCATCACTTCTTTTGCTTATCTGCTCCTTCCCGTGTACTCTTTGATAAGCCTCTATAGCAGCTTCTGCCTTTGCAACTAAAGTCACTGGGTTTAATATTTCCCCTTGAAAAATAAGCTTGTTCCTAGCATACCATATTTCCCACCAGACAACAACCACAAATTCTACCGCTCTCATAGACATCTTCCTTACCAATCTCAGCATAACGCTTAGAATGTCTTCTCTGATAACTCCCTGCATCTCAGAGTCCACATAAATGTATTTCCCGACCTTCCTAGCCACCTTAAACTCCATAAAAGCATGAAAAACATCCTCTGCTCTTGTTTACAAATTTGGCATATTGGCTCCTGCATGACCTTCCTCCTAAATAAGTTCCCTGCAGTTGGCAATAAATCCTTGGCAACCCTCCAAATGAAGATTCTGATTTTCCTTGGGAGATTAAGGTTCCAGATGGTATGCGATCCTTGAGGATGACCTGTTGAACTTGTTGAGGCATCAGCATACTTGAGCTTGAGAGCTACGTGGTAGCCACTCCTCACTGTGTAAAGTCCATTTTTGTCATAGCGCCATATCCTTTCATCGTCCTTGGGGCATCTTGGTAAGGGAATCCTCTTGATCACCTCTGCATCCTCCCATTGCAAAGTGCTGCTCAATCAGCCTATCAGCCCACTAGTGGTCTGCACCTATTAAGTCTGCTACTTTGGTATTTGCTGGTAAGGATGGGGCAAGAATTGGCCTGAAAGTTGTTGGCCTGGGAATCCAGTTGCTGGCCGGAACATGAATTTTATCTCCTCTTCGCACCCTCCATCTTGTCCCCTGCTGCAGAATTTCTCTCCCCCAGAGGATGCTTCTCCAGACAAAGGATGGATTGAAGCCCATTTTTGCCTCCATAAAATCAGTGTGTCTGAAATATCTGGCTTTCAGGACTTGTGCCTTTATTCAACGCACTCTTAAAAATTTTAAAATAGCCCTACATTAAATCATTATGTACTATATATTTATTTTCCTTTTGCCCCCACATTAAAATCCAAATCTTTTTCTCTTCAATTAGTGCTTTATCAACAAGTACCAGAACATGCTCTTTACTTTGGTTGGATATATATATATATATATTGATAAAGTACCAGAACATGCTCTTTACTTTGGTTGGATATATATATATATATATAAATTTGTAAAATCAGAAGGATAAAAAGCTTACAACATAATCTATAAGCCAAAAGCTAGTTAATACAATGAATATCTAGGATCTTAATTTCATGAAAAATGGCGATAGCATTAAAAAGGCTAGAAACCATCAATTTTCTACACTTGTGATCGATAATTAATGAAATCAAAATGCTCGCCATGAAAAAGTGCATGTGAATGTTAATTAAATATCTTTATGGATTTAAAAATTGGCAATGTGAATTCAAGAAATTTATTTTTACTCCATTGATTAATTATATAATTTCTTACCTGAGGTGGTAATTCTTTTAAGACTTACGAATAAACTATAATGAAAGAAATCTAGGATGTGAGTTGTTAAGATTAAAAAGGAAAAAAAAATAGAGTTTATCTATAAATTATCGATGAGTGTAATGAGTGGGTGTCACGAGTACAAATTTCATTTAGCTATCATAAAATCATCCCTAATAGTAAATTAATATGTGGGTATTTTGGTGATATAAGATTTTATTTAATTATGAGTGTGAAGGGTATTTTTTTGGATTCCGGATTGCCCTATCCTTTATCTATTTACATGTTTTTTTTTATCATTATTGAATTTGCTCTATTTTCTCTATTATTGCTTATTGCTTGTCCCTCGTCAGGGAAATGGGACTACACTTCTCTTTTTCTTTTTTCTTTTTTATTTCACTTCATTTTTTAAGAAATAATAAGTATATTAGTCATTCACTGTAAAATGTATTTTATGTTGATGATTAAGTCAGAAAGATTGAGAAATAGAACCATCTGATTTGATTCGTTCTTAATAGCCATGAGATGATCATCTTAGGGTGATCTTTTTGTCGACTAATGAATGATATTTATGTTCAGTTTGAGCCGTTAAAAGTATTGTTTTCAATATGCTTTAGTGATTGTTCTTGCAATACAAATTTGAACTAACTAGCAACCACTGAGAGCATATGAAGTCTGATGAGCAAATATAGTCGAAAGCTTTAAAAAATTCAAATTTTAGTTGGAAAAAATAGTGGTTCTATTTGATACGTTCAATGATACTACACGTTAGGCCAAGATTACAAATAATGAAATCCTATGGACCGTGAATGGATACTCGTACATGTTAAAATAAATAGACCGGCCATTCCGGTAAAGAATAGATAAGAGACTGGGAAACCGATATACCGTAAGACAGAGAAAGAAACATGTTAATAGAATGAAACTTCATAGAGCTCAGCGGGAGCAACACACTGGTTAAATACTATCGAAGATAAGAAATAATTTTGTGCACCGTAATGGCAAATAGCAGGTTAAAACTTAAAAGGTGGGAACAAATAGTTGGCTAGCAAGCTGATTAATATATTTTTGTTCTTAATTAATTAGCAAAGCACCTTATTTAATTGGAAACTCACAATTCTTCACTAAACAATAAAAACTGCGATTTTATCGTGTCATTACAAAAGAAAGTTATTCTATTTATTTCACTGATGAATCCCTCAAAACTCTAATTACAACTCTACTCAAATCACGTAAAAGGAAAAAGCTGTATGAGATTGACTCTAAAAATGAAAAAATGAAAAATTTTAAATAACAACACCCCCCCCCCCCCCCCCAAAAAAAAAATACAAAGTTTTCTTAGGCTTTACGATTTGAAATTTAAAATAACAACAATGGTGACGAAAATCAATGATGGAAGCACCACAAGCACATCAAGAAGGAACCAATGCTTTAGGCAATAATATATGAAAGACTCTCCATCTGGATGCGGTGCCATAGAGTTGTTTTTTTTCTCCCAACATTGCTCCGGCATCCACCACACTGAGACTTTAATTTATCTAAAGCAAGATAGTTTGGTGGTGCATGCAAGCATTTTACAGGCCCTTCATGGTTAGTAATGACTAAATGATCTAAACTCCAGAAAGCTTACAGTAAATCTCTCTCTTCCGTGTCCCAATACTGTTATTGGCTGATCCTCTTTCCATCATCAGAAATCACCATCGAATTCAATGAAGCATCCTTACGACCCTCCAAATTAAAAATTCCTTCAGCGAATGACAGATACCTTTGTTTGCCTGCAATCCTTAATCTAATTCCCACCAGCAGGAGAATACACAGTCCCTTTCGGTTAATCATAATTTCCTTCGAAAACTCGTATGGGACTGTGTTTATCAAATGTTAGTACAAGAGTAAATCATAAACATGTAGAGGTTTAGTTTTAAGTCCATACAATTAAATGCATAACGAAAAGAAAAATAAGTATCTTTTTTCTCATTTCCCCCCTGACTATAGTTTTTTAAGTCCGTTCGTCAACGTCCTCACCGTGCACATTACTATTTGTCGAAAACTATCTGCAAAATTCCTTGGGCTAACAGCAGTTCAGCTCCTTTTCAATTCACTATGCGACCACAGCTGCAAATTTCTAATGGGCGCCGACTGCCGAAAATCTCACAGTTTTCAAAATGAGTAGAGGTATCGTGGAACCCTTACTTATGGCTCAGACGGTAGCCCGCACCTAAATGTTCACTGAAACAAGTTGTGTTTCTAATTGAATCTAACCGTTACAGTTTACTGGAAGTCACAAAAATAATATTTTTTAGATTGTCCCTTGAAAATTAGGGTAATTTTTATTTTCTTCTCCTAAGCTTTAGATTATTTGTACTTAGATGGCAAAGATCTGTTAATTGGTGACTCCCACCTGTCAGTCAGTTAAGTTTGTGCTCAACTGTTTGTTGAAATAAAAAAGATTAAAGTACCCCTCAATGGATTTTCAAGAACTTACACATCTCATTGCTTGGCGCCAATATAAATTTGTGTTTATTGACAATTGCACTGAAAAAATAAAAGGATGATTGTAACCCTAACAATAAGTGTGATGTGCTTAAAATCTATGTATTATTTTAATGCTTTCTAACTTAATTTTATGTTAAATTATATTTTATTATATTAATTTTTATCTTAACTTTTATATTATGTTACTGTACAATTATATTGGGAAAAGAAGCTTAAAAAGGATATAATTAAAGAAAAATGGAATGAGTTGTAAGATCAAGTAGGAAGTATTAAAGAAGATCAGGTAGGAAGCATTAAAGAAAATAATAATTAAAGCTTTATTTTCATGATTAATTTGGTGGCAAGCTCAACACATCTTGTGATTTATTAAGGAAACAAATGTTTTGGCATGGCTTTAAATGGCGAGCATGTGCACAAAAAGAATCTTGCTTTGATTCAATTAATTTTAATCCTTATAAGCTGAGGAATTAAAGCAGGCGGGTAGGATTATTAATATATAAAGGCCACCTATTGGAGAACGGACAAAGAGCCTAAGCCACTTAACCGAATAAGAAGAGAAAATAATAGAACCAGCAACCACATGAGAGAAGCCGAGCGCAGCGGGAGCAATTCAGAGGAGGAAGAAGATGTTGTGATTAATTCTTGAGTTTTTTTTTTCAATTTTTTCATTTGAATGTTCTCTACAATGTTTATGTATTTTTCATATATTCGTATGAACTAATTTATTGTACTAAGGCTACGTTGTAGCCTAATTATGAAGATTTAATTCCATAAATATGAGTTATTTTTAATTTATTATTTCATGATTCAATGTTCATTATTTGCTTAATACTTTTAAATATCTAGTCAATATTTGAATGATTTGAGAATACATAATAAGAGTAAAAAAATTATGTGTTTTTATTTTATATAACGAATGTTATGAATTTAACAAAAGATAAAGATGTCCCAATATGATTAGTGCAGTTTTATCTAAGAATTTTTATTGAGTTTAATGAATATTTGCATAATTAAATTCAAATAGAGATATAATGGATTAACATGAGTAATAAACTTTAAAGCATATATGGAGGATTAAATTGGATTAGTGATTGTAAAATTGAATGTTCTAATGTCTTAATCTCTTGGTGGCGTAGATTATTGATTGCACCCTTATTTAATTTTTAGTTATCTTATTTTATTTAATTGTTAATTTAAATTCACAGATTTATGCAACAAAGTGCTTTAAAATTATACTTTTTAGGAATTATATGCTTCATTAAATGCTTTAAACTTAATTTTTCAGAATGTATAACATTTACTAAGACCTAAAAATTCAGGCTTTTTCAAACTCACTTAAAAAGAAAAAGAAAAATAAAAAGTAGGACATGGGCATCATAGCATAGGTCAAATGCAGAACCTATCACAATATAGGCTGAAACCATAAGCTTGCAAAACATCTAAAATAAAATGTATTTTATTTTGTAAAATTTCTCCTCGATTTGTACTTCACAGACAAACCTTATAAAAGCTGCGTAAATAAACAAAAAATCAGGCAAAGTCACTTGACACTTTCCACTCACAGTAGTACCAATAAACTCTAAATGAAGCCCCAAAAAAAAAAAAAAAAAAGCTTTGATCGAAACCAACCTATTATTGGCTTCAACGTAGTGATTCCGGTCTCTAAAGTGTCGGTGAAATTCATAACAAACATGTTGCAAATTTGATGTTTTTTCTTCAGTTCACGTAGGTAATGGTTACTGATTTGCTAACAACGAAGATTTTTTTGGTTTCTAATCAAGAGCTCTCAGTCGAGCTTCATGAAAGAGAGAATGAAGTTTGAGAAGAAAGAGAGAAATGCGACACGACTTTTTCAGAATACTTTTTTATATAAATTTTAACACTTTGAATAATTTTAAAAATTTTATTTTATATATTTGACATAGTTTTAGGAATGATTTGACAAATCATGTGCTCATGTCAACCAAAATATGCAAAGCTATTGCTTGTCAAATTAAATAACGAAATTGTCTATAATTGATTAACAAAATTCTAACATTCGAATTTTATAAGAGGGTTTTCACTAATAAACAGACCATCTATATTTAATCGCAAATAATCCAAAGTTTAAGGGAGAAATTAAAAATTATTTTTAATAACTATTATTATTATTGTTGTTATTATTTTTTTTTTGAAGGAAAAAATATGGACCTTCAAACATACAATTTTTAACAATATATAACCATTGAAAATATATTTATATAATTTGATTGGAATACAATTCGATTTTTTAAAAAGGATTTCCCCCTGAAAAATAAATTGTTATTATATTATTTTGAACGTAGATTATAAAAAGATCAAACATCATCGAAGCCATTTAAATCAACCATCATCTTCTGAACCAGAATCACTACCGCCATCTGATTTTGCAACGCCATCACCTTCTGATTTTGCACCGCCATCACCTTCTGATTTTGCATCACCATCACCTTCTGATTTTTCATCGCCATCACTTTCTGATTTTGCATCGCCATCACCTTCTGATTTTGCATCGCCGTCAGTTTCTGATTTTGCATCACCATTGCCATCTGATTTTTCATCGCCATCACTTTCTGATTTTGCATCACCGTTGCCTTCGGATTTTGCATCGCCGTCAGTTTCTGATTTTGCATCACCATTGCCATCTGATTTTTCATCGCCATCACTTTCTGATTTTGCATCACCGTTGCCATCTGATTTTGCATCACCGTTGCCATCTGATTTTGCATCACTGTCACCTTCTGATTTCGCATCCCCATCGCCTTTTGATTTTGCATCACCATCGCTACCTGATTTTGCATCGCTATCTGATTTTGCATCATCATCAACGCCATCTGATTTTGCATGATTACCATCGTCATTTGATTTTGCATCAATATCATCCTCTGATTTTACATGATCACCATTGCCAAATGATTTTGGATGATCATTTTCATCTAAATTTGCAGCAACATTTTCATTAGAATTTGCACCATCTTCGTCATCTGAATTTCTACCAGCATTGTCATTTGAATTTAAAATCGATCTATTAGTCTGAACCTGTAAAAAAAAAAAAAAAAAGGTTAAATAAACGAGAAGTATTATCAAATTAAGAAAAGAATGAGTTACAAATTATCTAAAAACAAAGACTGTACATGAACACTGTTACCATTAAAGGCGATGATGCCATAACAGGCTGAGAATGGGATTGTTTTGCTTCCAAATATTCCAATTTTTTTTGTGAAATGCTCAGTTCTTCGTGCATAACTTGGAATTTGTTTGACCAAAATTGCTCACGTTGTATACAAGTTGTTTTGTCGCAAGTTTGGCTTGAAATGGATTCATGTACATTCTTAACACTTCCACTTACATCACGAGAGATATCTCCTTCTTTTCTCAACAAGACTTCATCAGTCAACTCATGCAATTCGTTCGTCTTCGATATCATTTGTGCCTTAACAAAAAAAATGAATAAAATAATTTTACAGAGACAAAAATATGCAATAATGATAATAAGCACTTTTGAAATCATAACATATAAAATAACATATACACTTCTCCTATCTTTTCTAATAAATAAAAGTTTAACAAGAACTAATTTTTATGCGACTCTTTGTTATTTATGTAACACATATACACAAATAATTTCTTTTTATATCTGTATTGCATATACAAGTACTTAATCACATTTTCTTTCTGTTTCATTTTAAATGTAATAGGCAATTGTGCAAAAGATCTTCTTGAGGTATCTCTCTATCTCACTTTGCAAATAATAGAAACACAATGATTTGTAAGTTGTAAACTAGCTAATTGATTTTCCCAAATCCCACCCATGTACCTATATTCAAGAACTTTTTAAAAAAAAAAAAGAAGAAGAAGAAGAAGAAAGCAATCATGCTATTTGACTCATAATGACAAGGAGATGAAAATTTACTTTTTGCATGGCAAGGACCTTAGCCCAAGCTGGTCTAGCAGTAATATCTGCAACCCAGGCACTAATTTGGGGGTGTGTATTAAACAATTGCTTGACTTGTGTCCCCATCAATAAATTAATAGCTGGAAGATGATGCATATCGACCAAGGTGAATGAGTCAGATGCCAAGTATTTGGACTTGGTCAAACGAGCTTCGTAAACATCTAAAACTTTGGCAAGCTTAGCTTTATATTCCTCGACCACTGCTGGATTGGCGGTCATCCCAAACATTGGCTTTAACACAATCTCCCATATCAGCTTTGACGCTACAGGGTCAAATTGGTGTGCCTCCACCTCCTTCCATATTAGAAATGAGGAGCTGGGCTTATCTGCACTTGCTAACCTAGTGCCCTTGTTCGGATACTCCATAGCAATATATTGGGTGATTGCCCTTGATTCTGCACGCGCGCGCACACACAAGTTAATTATTAAATGTGTAGTTATGTAAACATATTACTGATTAAACAAATTAACATTTTGAAACATTATTAATTAAGAAGTATAAATTTCTTAACCGAAGATCTTCTGGCCTCCATGTTCAAGAGCTGGAACTTGACCAAATGGCTGCATAAACAAATTAATTAATTTTTCATTAGGTATATATAAATGCTAACTAGTTGAATTCTATATATCTAATTACTCTTATATTACTTACATTGAGGGAGAGGTATGGCTCCTTTTTATGTTCACCGGACGCCATGTCTACAGGAACAAACTCAAAATCGAGCTCTTTTTCGTAAAGGCAAGTGAAAACCCGCTGAGCAGCTGTTGACATAGCACTGCCATGGACCTTGATGACTCCCATTTTCGGGTCCTTTTCTTTGGATTGTTGTGATCTAAATCTAGAGAACATCACGAAGACAGATTAAAGTATATATACATATGCCACTCATACCAATGACCCTAGGGATGCAGGAATTTATAATCCTGAATAACTTTTTTCACATATCTAGAATTAATGCTTTAACTAAACCTTTGTTTTTAAATACATGGTGGCGAAAGCGTCGGTAGATTATTATACTATTTATATAAAGTGCTTGCTAAAATTAAAGCTAACCCATCAAGACTTACGCTTACAACAAAATTCGACCATGCTGCACGGGGGCACTTGGTTGAAAATTTCTTCTGTGTACCAATGCCATTCCCCAATGCATTATTTATGGATCAGTCTACCTCAACCTTCGCAATTTGAGGTTAAATTTCATTTTCGTGGAAATTAACTATTATATGTACAATTTGTAAATTGGTAAATTAATTAACTATACAAAATCCATTTTCAATTAACTCAATATTCTTTTTAACTATCTAATTATTTATTAATTAAAACTAACATCATCAGTTAATAATGGAACGCTTTCAACATACTATTTATTAATTAAAACTAACATCATCAGTTAATAATGGAACGCTTTCAACATACTATTTCATGAAATTTATCCCATAAAGCGTTTCATTTTAATTAGACTTATGGCATGAAATTAAGGCGCATGCACGAAAGGTTAATTATTTTTAGCAAGAATGACTACTTATCGAGATTCAAGGCTTGGTTTCTGGCGACAATTGGACAATCTTAGCCCCAGCAGGTCGAGCCATTATAGCACTGCAACCGGCACTGACACATGGCTAGTTGTCGACAAGGCGCTTCACAGGTTTATCATGATATAGTTCAAGTTAGTGAGGTGAACTAATCTCCACCCAATTACTTTGATGTTGTTTTACAT
Organism: Aegle marmelos; assembly: GCA_030449875.1. Lineage (NCBI taxonomy): Eukaryota > Viridiplantae > Streptophyta > Magnoliopsida > Sapindales > Rutaceae > Aegle > Aegle marmelos. The sequence continues at coordinate 5,436,370 of JASUUL010000115.1, forward strand.
TGTTAAATAACCCATTATTAAATAATGTAACATTTAAAAAATATTTTTAAAATGGATTATTTCGGAAATTCGATTCTCAAATAATTTTTTTTGGTATTAAATATGAAAGCTTTAATTGGGATTGATCTTAAAGTTCAATAACTGGCTTGTTTTATAATTTTTTATTTAATAAATTTTATTAAAGTTGCTTATTTTATAATTTCTCCATTTTGACGGTAACTTTTAGAAATAAGTAGTGGATTACTCTTTATATGTAGCTTATTAAATAAGACACCATACATTTTTAAAATTCTATTATCACTTTAATATCGTAACAAAAATAATTATGTCTTATTTTTCTATCATCCTTAATATATAAACTGTTAAATATCACAATACCACCACAATCAATCAAATTACGAGAACAAGATTTATGTCATTGCAATTAGGACATTACACGATTATATAGGGAGGCATGCATAACAAGATTTTCAATCTTCGATGAAGGAGCAAGAAAAAATAATGACACTCAAAAAGAGTACCATAATATTAATAACTTTGGATCATGAAAAATCGTAATTTTGAAGAATATTATTGCAATAAGTTTAATGTGAATGCAATGTGTGTTACTTTTTATTTTCTTTGATTATAAAGTAGTATAAATTTTTATCATAATTTTTGTAAGAGATTATGAAATCCATTGGATTCTATTTAATTGAGTTTTTTTTCTTTATATAATTTTACATGCTTTGAAAAGGAAAAAAATAAGTTTAATAATTTATTAAACATACTCAAAAAAATAAAAGACAATTTAAACTTATGTATATTTTAGTCAATATATAATAAAAAATAATTTCTTAATAAATTTACTAAATATATGTATTCTACTTTTAAACTTAAAAACAATTACAATCACAAAGTTCACCAAATAATAAATTACTTTTTAAATCAATAATTTATTTTATATGCATAGCAGAAACAATTTATTTAATTTACCACCGCCTCCCAATTCAACCCTAAAAGTTATTGGGAATAGCATAATACCAAATTGATCCTTATTTTAACAACACATTTCCTAAAATACCCCTGCTATAAAATAAGATAATTTATTAATATTTAGAATTTTAAATTTTTAAAAAATGACTGAACCGATAGAGACCATCGCCAATAATGGTAATACCTTTAGCGTTATTGTTGGGACCAATGAAATTACTCCTAGTAGAACACTTCGAATACTATTAGACTTGAAATTGCATGATCCACACAATCGTGGTGTCGTCATTGACAAACGAGACATAGTGGCAATACATGCACTACCAAAATAAAGGCTACCACCACAACGTTGCCATCAAATAGAGGCAAATGAAGGTGAATCGCCACTTCCTTTAGCCAAATTGGTAACTAACGACCAAGAATCAGATGATCACCCACCCTTTACCGTCATGGTTGAACGATTGCATAATGGTTTCCTATAACACTTGGAGGTGCATGCTCTTTGTCAAAACCTCCGATGTCGATATATGTGCCACCATTGAGGGGATCATGTAAATTTTGTTTTGATGGTACTTTTATTTGTGGATGAAAGTTGATTTTTTCTTGTCACCGGGGACGGTGACATCTCCGATGCCAGTGATGGAACAAATGTTGAAATGCAAATTTTTTTTATAATAATATCAATATTTATTTTAATTAAAATATTTTTATTTATTAAAAAATTTACTTATCGAATTAAAATATGTCATATTTTTTGCTAAAGGCCTAAAGCTTGTACTTTTATTAGTTTACATAAATAATTTGAAATTTTCACTAAAATTACTTTTATTTATATAAAATGAGGATTGTATATAGACACAAAAATTTAAGTTCTTATCTATAAAATTACTAAAATTACTTTTATTTAAAAACTCACCTCGAAAACAATATTTCTTTTAAGTTCTTATCTATAAAATACATAAAATTCTTAAAATCTCAGATTATTTTCTTATCATTATATAGTTTATCTTCATAACTCTAAACTCTTACAAGTATCTCAAAAAAAATATAAATATAAATATTTATAAAATGCAATAGGTGTAGGCGTATTGTTAAAAGAATAATTTATTTCAGTGCTTAATTGAATTTTTATTTAAAACAAAAAATGAATTAATTTATGGATAATTATTTAGATAATATCAAATAGAAATGAATTTTCTGAGGAGTTATTTATCAAAAACATACTCTTTCATAGAATCGGCTCACAAAACTTCTATGACTTTTCCTTGCATAATATCAAGGTTGGGTTCAACCTCATCCAATTATTTCTGACGGTATTTGGTCATCAACCATCTATCCGGATGTGATCCGGTCACTGATTCCACTCAGTCTCCGTCTTCCAGCAGCCCATGTGTGTGGCATTCCAATTTTCTGATGACCCAAAAGCACCAACGCACGGTCGTTGGTGCATCTCGCATGCTTCTATTCGAGGTGGTCTTTTGGAAAACTCTTGGACATATTAAGCGTATATGTTTTGCAATAAATTAAATCACGAATGGATTAATATAAAAATATTCCATTACATCAAAGTAAAATCATCACGCAACCAATTTGTAGATATTACACTACAGCGATACCACATTTTTCTTTCTTTTATTTTTCACCAAAATTCATACCCTCGGACACTTTCTTGAAAGCAGGCCTAGAAGAAATATCTACCCACCAAGCCTTAACGTGGGCACGTTCACTTATGATTGAAGCACAAGGAGTCTTCATAAAATAATAGGTGTAAGGAAGATGGTGCAAATCAGCCAAGCTGAAAAAATCACCAGCAAGATACTTTGTGCCACTAAGCTTGGCTTCGTACACATCAAGCACTTTGCTCAGCTTCTCTAAGTTGGCATCAATGACACTTTGGTCAGGTGATTTGCCTTGAAGAGGTGCCACAAAGTATTCATAAACAATTGGAGCGATTGCGGGGTGGAATTGCTGTGATTCTACTTCAATCCACACCTTCACGACTGCAGCTTCTTTCAGGTCTCGGTGCCTGATCAGATCCGTGCCTGCTTCTTTGTATTTTTCAGCCACATATGCTGTCACTGCTCTAGATTCTGGTAATATTCATATATACAACAAATATGGTTATCATTTTATGTAAAAAAATAAAAAAGGGGAATCATTGAGAAAAAAATCGACGCAGGCTAACACCAATTCAAGAAATTGAAAGGGTTACCAAATAAAGTAAGATCGTCATCTTCTAAAACTGGGATCTGGCCGAATGGCTGCCATTACAAATGAAGCTACATCAAATTGCTATATACTAATAAGCTGGAAAAAAATAATTGCAGACAGAAATGGGAGGTGGAGGTCGAAGATGCATTAATTAATATGGATATGGTTGGGTGATTATTACATTCTTGGCAAGAAAAGGAGCTTGCTTGTGCTCGCAGGAGAAAAGATCAACCGGGACGAGCTCGAAATCGATGGCTTTCTCATGGAGACATGTCATCACACGCGCGGTGCATGTCGACACGGGAGCTCCATACAGCTTGATCAGCGTCGTCATTATTATCGGGAAAGAGAGGAAATTTATTATACGTTTTAAGAATATTGAGTATTGTTGAAAGAGACCGAGGTCTTTTTATAGAGCTGTCCGACTAGAGTTATTGTTGCTACTGTGTCCTATAGTGTATTATGGACTGAGGCTCTAATTAGTTGTGCTGAGGTTGCATAATTATAATAACATTAAAATATAAATATTAATCGTTATATTTTAAAAGATTTAATTAAATACTTAAAATAAACTGTTGGATAAATACTTTTAAGAGTTAATCCTCTTATTAGTATACTAGCAGCATATAAATGGGTAAATATCCATCTTAATTGATTTTGTACAACTATATATATGATGAAGAATATATAATGCATTTGCTCTTTTTTTCAAATTATTTATTTAAAAATTTTAAATTATTACACACTATTAATTTTTAATTCAAACTTGTATATGTGTGAGTGTGTGCGACCACCGGGGTGGAGTGGACAACTTATAAATATTGTAGTTGTGCTTGTAATTTTGCGCATTTGTGTGTGCCTGCAGGTTTTCTTATTCATGGGGAAAGTAAACTTGCAGGTTTCTTAAGAATCTTGATGACTTGGTGACACAAGCTGGGCATCTATCGACTTGGTCTTCGCCCTCATGATTTTCAATTTCATAGGACTACACATTTTACAGAATCGCAGCCCAGTGGCAGCAATATTGACGACTTCAGCTCGGTGGCAGCGATACTGATGACTTCAGCTCTCTATGTATTGATTAATGTATTCAATTTGAATGCATCCGGCAAGTACAACTTGATGAAGAGTGCCCTCGATTTCATCCCGCATCGCTGATCGAAGCTTAGGCAATAAAGGATGTATGGTGGAAGTGCAAATGCAATCTACCCTCATCATCATGATAAGCCACGTAATCCTGGGCTAGCGGTCTTTTTGATGTCAAAAGAAAATGGCTTTATTTGAAATAATAGTTATTATTTCATCGTGTACAAGGCTGAAGCCCTAAAAGGGTTTCGGTGTTCTTAAAGTGGTGGCGCGGCATTGCAGGTCCTAGGTCGCGGCTAAACAGATCAACGATGTCAGCCCCACATGATGGGCAGAGAAATGCATGGAGCCTTGTTGTTTGTTCCAGCCACATGGGTGGTGGAGCCAAAGCTGTCATAAAACAATACTTGCTGCTAAACTATTCAATACATTTCAGATATCATCCAGTCAAATCACAATTCCCGGTGCATCTATATGTTTCTGGGCTGATTGAAAACTAACTCGTCTTGAGGTTTGTTCTTCTTAATGATTTAACCTCAATGGAAACGATCACTAGCAATTTAATAAGAGTCAAATCTCCAATAGCCCAAGTTGCGAATATAAAAAATACAGACGACAGATCCTTCCACGGGAACTTGTTTTGATCAAGAGTAGGAGATGTCACGCCATGTGAGGGCTCATTATTAATTTTCTGATTAATTGATTCCCGTTCACCGCATTCAGATGGAAGTTTTGAGTTCCCAAAATCTGATTAAGCGCGTTATATCACATTTATTATTGTACCCAATGGTCCAATCACTAAAATCTTAGCACGTAACGCCGTGTACATGATAGCTCATCCTTGTTAGGACTATTGGAGTCCTTTTTGTTAGTAAATGTAAAATTATTGTTCTCATCGTACTACAATACCATATAAATCTCATATCACTGTAGCACGTGAAAGAAGTAAGTTACAATAAGCTGTAACTTAAGAAATTCTTTTTTTATTTTAGCTATATATATTGGATAATTTTAATACAAAATAATTCTTATATCACATTCGGTGTGAAAGAAATAAGCTCGCCACTTAATCTCCAACAATAGTAAAGAGAATTCCTCGGATTATATTTTCTAACTTAAAAATTTTATCGTTAACTGTTTACAAGATCAAAGAGAGAAAAATCTGTAATTTCTTTTACTCTCTCCATTGTGCCAGCCCTTCCCGAAATCTCTTTTGCTCATTGCTATAATTTCCACTGTTTATTTAGTAAGACTTCTCAAATCTTCACACCAAAAAAAAAAAAATCCTATTTCTTTGTTTTTTTTTGTCATATTCTTTTTTATTTAGCAGAATGAACTTTTCAATTTTATATGGTAATTGAGTGTTTCTTAGTTTTTATTGATTTTCATGTGTATAAATCAAATTTTTTAAGGATAATGTTTTTTTAAAATTCTGAAAATTATTTCTTGAGCAATTATAAAAATTTGTTCTTGCCTATAACGAATTTACTTTCAATGCTTGCCATCTAACAATAGAACTTTATCTTTGTGCTTTTTGATTAAAAGTCTTATCTTACCATTTATTTTTCAGTGAATTTCTTCTATTTTTATTTAAAGATGGCAATTTTAGAAATTGTTTATTGAGCAATTCTAGAAATACATTGTTACCTACAATAAATCTACTTTGCTGCTTACTATCTAACAATAAAACATTATTTTTATGAGTATTTATGATCCAATTTAATATTATACTAAACATAATATAATATCATATATGACCCAATGCTATCCAATTTATCGTATCTTATTCGATCCGATTATTGAAGATTTTTAATCACGTGGCTTCTATTGCTATAGAATCGTGCTCAACGAAAAAGGGCTTTTATTTTGGTTTTTTCATTTTTTTATTTTCAAGCACTATGTCGTGTTTGTGGTTTTATTTTCAAAATCAAAACTGTCATTTGAAGACTTGGTCAGGGTTTGACTCCGTTGAAGCATCGGCACTCGCGGTAACCATCGTCTAACAGAGAAATGAAAGCTACATAAATGGACCGATACCATATTTGTAAAAGTTATGGCAGTAACTTCAAGAAGCAAATGCTAATTGCCAAAGCCTATAGGAGAAACAAAGAAACGAAAAAGATACGGCATCAGAGTTCCACATAACGATGAGGTTTCTCACAATTACAGGGAAGACCCTAATCTACAATTGCAAGCTTAACCACTCCCTAAGTTGGCACTTTTCATCAATCCCAAAAATCCACATCTTCAAACTCCAAATTCAAGATCTAATGCAGGGCACAAGATTTTACACATTCTGTTAAAACTAGAAGGAAACTAAGAGACATCCAGTTCGAGAGAAAGAGTTAGACTTCCTCAATTTCTCTGGGCATGCGAAACCAATTTTGCTACTCAGTACCCCCCTCAGATTTTAAACACATTTCTCAAAATGAGATGAGTTGGAATTACACATATACAGATGGAGACCTTCATTACATTTTTCCCCCCTTTTTCTTCTCAAGTTATATAAGTCAGTTGGCAAATTCTGCACATATATATACATGTAACATTATGTCACACCCCTAGATTACATGCAACAGCGAAAAGGAGAAAGAGAAAATAAATAATATATATATATATCCATATTCAAAATCTATAAACTTCAGAAGGCTGTTTCTGGCTTTAAAAAATTGTGGTATTCCAGCTGAGTCATCTCTCCACCATTCACTGGGTCAAACTGACATCGGTAGAAGCTGCATTCATATCCAATTGTGTTTTAACAATTTAATTGCACGTACAGCTATTTCATTGCAGCACAAAACAGAAAATTGAAACAAACTCTCTTAAGATCAAACCATTTTCCAATATAGAAACAATGGTAAACAAGCTGTAAAATGGGCTTATTTTTATGTTTGTTGAGTATTTCTATCATAATATTATAAAAGCCATTTTTAATATCAGTACTTAAAGACTTGTATCTTAAGTCATAACGAGACCAAGATTAAATGCACATTCAGCTACTTTCATTCCCCGTGTTTAAGACATGTTTGTCGATCATGTAAAAATTGGTATTTCAATTCTTAAGTGTAGTTTGTTTGCTCAATCAATGTCCTCGCTGAAAATTTTAAACTTTCTACCTCACAACATTTCATTTTATTACCTTCCATCCATGCCAAGAATGACCACCGTATTCTTTTGATGACCAAAAGCTACAATGTATGCAGAACCCTCAACCAAGCGGAACTGAGCCACAGACCACTCAGAGCTGAAATACTTTGGCAACACTCCTATAACGGTAAAGGATATTAGATCCAGGTAGCATTGAAAATAGAATTTTATAAGATAACTTGCATGTACAATATTCATCAAAGTAGTGGATCAGAGGGCATTTAGATGTGAATTTATATAATCCTCCTAGTTGTATAAAAATACCTTACAGGAAAGATGTTCATCAAATATGCAATAACATCTTCCAAAGCAAAGCCATGAGAAAAACAAAAAGGCAACAGGGAAAAATGTAAAAACCAAGAGGAATTGAGAGCCTTAAAAAGCAAGGTTTTGTTTTCTATGACATCGATTTGGGGAAAAAAAAAATCTACTTTGTCACCTCTGGAAAAATGAAAACAGTGTCATGCTTGACATGCAGGGTTCAGTAATGGATGATCCATCGATGGGATATCAGAATAACAAGTATAATTCATCTACTCAATTCATAAGCTAGAGGAACACTACAAAAATAGTTCAAGTACCACCAAATTTCTCACTTAGCCTCAGTGTTTAACACAGTGACAATGAAAGCAAATGATTTCTGATAGTTTATTTTAATAAAAAAAGACTCTTCACCTTTGATGAAAGACAGAGATGATGTAGGCAATGTAGTGTCTGATGTGCTTCGTGGCTCACTTCTGGGAGCCCCAGAGTTAACCTTAAGGTTGAAAACATGGACAGTGCCCTTATCACTGGAGACCGCTAGCCACTGTGCATTTGAAGAGAAGGCCAGACTGTAGATCTCTGCCCTATCAGCACCCCTTCTCACCTATATTTGGTATCTGTTTAGTAACAACCTTTCTGAAAATTTTGTAGCATAAGAAAACATAAAGACATACATTGAAAGAATTCACAATGAGAAGTCTCAGCGTCCAAAGGGACATAATGAAACCAAAGAAGATGTGATACCTTATATTTTGCAGACACAAAAAGGAAGGCAACAATTAATAGTTCAACTTAAAATCAGTGACTGGCACAGAGCAAAGACACGACAAGCCAAGTCCAGGCCGTAAAAGAACATAGCTGCATTGGCATACAGCATTGGAATTGGCAAGAAATAAAAAGCATAATAGAAACAAAATAAAAGGTTGAAATCGTGTTTAAGCAAGGACCCTTTTGCAGTTCCAGAACTTTAACTATGCTGCTTTGCATTTCATTATAGTTAGGGTGTTCTGTATTTTTTTTTTTTTTTTAAAGAAAAGAATATTGAAAAGCCAATATCTGGGGCAGCTCAAGATTTTCATGCTGCAATAGCATAACAACGAAAGCCTCACTTTTTCCACAATGGTTCATTCTGCTAGGCAGAGCTTCTAACTTACCACAAAAGCATCGATAACTCATTTCAGAGAATGACAAACCAAACACTAAAAGAAAACAAAACACCAAGGACCGGCAGGCTCGAGAGCATTAATCCATGTTAGCACACATAACAAAACCTTCAAAACAGTCAGCAATAACCCAAAAACCATGTCACAAGACGAAACACATACCTCTTGCAGCAAGGTACCATCAAGCGTGTTAAAAACACGAACAAGAGTTCCTTTGGTACTAGACGTAGCAAGCAATTGACCATCTTGAGTCAACGCAAAACACGCAATCCTTGAATCATGAGCCATAATAAACTTAGTCCTTTTCGACGCGTAATGCTCGACCCTAACCTGGCCCTTTTGCAACCCGGGGCACACTAGCACCAGCGATCCCACCCCCTGCGACACCGCGCATAGACCCTTAGGATTTGCAATCGTTTCAATCTGATGCAACAGCTTCAAGTCCGCGAAATTGTACACGAATATCTTCTGCTCCAAAACGACGACGATTCGGTCGCGCCGAAGCTTGACGGATCGCACCTCTGACCTAAACGACAGCTCCCCGATGCATCGACTCTGGTGGTCGTCCCAGATCATCACTTTGTTGAGCGGGTACTGCGGGTCGGGCCCGCCGCCAACGAGGGCTAGTATGTTGCACCTGAAAAGCATCTCGACGACTCCGATCCCTCCTCCGCGTTCGAAATCTCGGCGGAATATCTCGCGAAATGGATCGCAGTTGTAGATCCGGAAGCCGTGGTCGGTGCCGGCAGCGAAACAGCCGTGGTCTTGGTTGAAGGAGATGTGGAGGAGAGTTGGCGGCGGGATGGACGACGTGGATTCAGCGGGTGAAGAGAGCGGCATGTGGCAATTCGGGTTCGACGTCGGAATAGAAGTGGACAATGATTCGGGCTCGTCCTGAGGGATTGAAGAGAAGGACTCGAGGGATTGGAGTTGGTCCGTCTGGTCCTCCGATGAGACACCACAACTAGTGTTAGAATTCGGGTTAGGGTTTGGATTCGGATCTGGAGTAGGGTCCGGCCAAGGAGACGAATAGGCGGAGAGGGTCGCCATGGACGCAAGGGAGAACCTAGAAGGAAGCCTTTTGCAGAAGCTTATCGGAGGTGATACGGTGTCGCTGGTGTTACGAAACGATAAGAATGCAGCTAAATTACGATGTTCTCCTCCTAACCGAGGGACAAAGCGAACAACAGTCGTGTCAACTGGGCCGCGTATAAAATTATATTATTCGAGTTATTCGAAGACACGTATCGTGTTTAGATGCACGACGCGTGTCGACAGACGAGGTATAAAAGCCATTGCTTCTTTTCCACGCAAATTTTTTTTATTTCCTTGGATGAGGAGTGGAAAGTCCTTTATTTTGGCTTGAGCGAAAAGCGCCTTCCGTTGTTCAATCAAATTACAGCCCAGAAGAAACGGACATGCTTTTATGTCACTGCTGAGAGAGTGCCCTCCCACCATCGGGAGGTAGGTTCATCGTTCCATCGTCCCGTTGGCATGCGTCCGTAGAATGGGGATTGGCTATAGCCTATGTGTCGCTTACAAATAAGTCCATTCTTGACAATTCAAACAAATTTTACGGTAAGCAATTCACTAGGCTATTGAAAGCTTATTGACGATTGAAAAAAATATATATTGACAAGCGAAAAGAAAAATAGGATTATCATGATATATACAACGCGTATTCAAATCAACATGCACGTATTGCATCGTAGCTCCACAAAAAATTATCCTTAATTTTTTTAATGACCTCTGTCTCTGGTATTAGCTCAAATCAACCATTTTAATATACCTACATATATATATGTAAACTCATATCAATTTTAAAAAGTAAATAAAAAAAAAACTCATGAAACCACCATGGATCTAGATTTAAACGGAAACAAACTGTTATACAACTAAATCTACGGAAATCAGGGACAAGGGGAAAAAAATTTCTAAAATACGGACATTTTAATAAGAGTAAAGTAGTTAAATTGATTATTGCGTGGACATTTTTTTCCTTCTCCATATTCTAGATAGGAATATTAAACGGGTCGTGCTGAGTTAGGCAAATATGCAAAACTCACGAACTGCACCCAATAATTGACGTATTGTTTGATTGGATTTATATATTTTGAATTATTAAGTTCAACTTCTTAGGTTAGTTCCATAAGAAATAGGTCAGGTATACATATACAGCATATCACCGAACTTGTAAAGAAAGTTCCGTCCGCCTTTTTGTTTGCCGGAAGCTTTCTCCGATGACTGGCCAAGTCCAACTGGGAACGAGCCATGCTTCGCTTTCGGTGGACTTCTTTCACGGGGACGTGGGGTACTTCCGCAAAGAATAGTGGGTAAATTTTGATGTTGAATGAGATGATTAGATCATTGATGTTTTAGCGGTTTCGGCTGAAGTTTCGTCAATTTTAAACTTCACGCAAAGATTCCGACTTGGGCTGGTGCCACCGTCTTTGTCTACCGGAGTTTCTTGCTCAGCGCATGCGGTGATCGTCGGAGATATATACATACACGCCCATTTTGGACACGCGCTTGACTTTTGATGACGATATACTATGTTACCTCCAGCGGATTATGCTCCATTAATCATTTGGGTGTCAAATGAAGAATGACATATATATATTGAGGAGCAGGCACAGTAGTTTCAATCGAGACGGTGTCCACTGCTGTTACGACTATTGGATACATTTAAACTTGGGACTAAAAGAAGTTTATTTTATTTGGCACTTGCAGGCAAATGAAAAATGCTATAAATAAAAGTGTTGACATAATAACAAAGTTAGAACCGGTACATGTTTGCTTTGTGTTTCAACTCAGTGAACTAGTAGCGTTGGCACTGATTTTACCTTTTTTTTTTCAGATTATTCTGTTTGAATATCCAAGCAAATATAGAGTAGAGTCCGTCTCTGAAGATGAGATAGAAAGAAAAGTCGATAAGAGAGTTTAACAAACAAAATGGATAAAATCAACTTGGGAATTTAAAGACTTTGCTAGAATATTATTGATCACCTATACACCATGAACAATCTAATGAGTAATATTAAAACTACCAACTTTTAATACAATTTATATATATATATATATATATATATACACGATTGATATAGCACAACAACATTCATTGGGTGAAAATATCTCATTACCCAGATAAATTATTATTATTATTTTGATTAATACAATTGTGTCACATTAATTTATGTAAAGAGTTTATATTACTATCGTTACTCTTCATTAATTAGAATGTCTTTAGATTTTGGAATTTTTGTTGAAAGGGAATGGATTGTAATTAAGTAATTTTCTTTTGAATGAGTTTGTTTATGTGGCGTAACAATCTAATGCTTAATGATGCCATAACCCATGTCAATACTTTCAAGGTTTTCGATAGTTAAAACATAAAAATAACCAAAGAGATATGGGAAAATGCTTGGATCGGATTTTTGAGGATTGGACCTTTTAGGTTTGAATTTAGAATCTCAAGGACCTCTATGGAATTTAGTTAGTAAAGCTAGGTAAAATAACTAAGGTCTAGGAATAACCAAATTGATCTCACATATCCATTTAGGTTTGAATTGGTTTGAATTCTTTTAAATATATGAATATTCAATTTATAAGGAAAAACTGAAATATCAGTTTAAATTTCAGTTCATTACCTGAACCAAATAACTAAATCAGAGAAATGAAATGTTTTTGTAATTTTACCAAAATATGAAATATATTATATGTTAATTGGCTATGCAAAATGATTACAATAAACCTGCTCACACACGATTTTTATTTTTATTTTATGTTGTAACTATTGTTATTTATTTTTCTTTATAATTTTATGTTTATTTAGATAGAGCGTTAGAGTCTAGATTTATATTTTTAAATCTTAATATTTCATATTTTGTTAGTAGTAGTTAGTAACACTACAATGATAAATCTGTTTTGAATACTTTGTGCTTATTACTAGTATTTGTAATGAAATTACGATGAACTGATTATTTAAAAAAATTATTCCATTAATGAGCCCAATGGACTAAAAATTTAAAATTCAAAATAGGTCTAATAAGTCCAGAATTTAAAAAAAAAATCCAAATCAAACCAAACCGAATGTATTAGTTCATGTTCAATTCTTTATTGTATTTTATTCCTATTCAATTTTATAAAAAAAAATATCCGATTTTAATCGATTCTATTTAATCTCAATTCAAACTAAACCATACCCATCTCTATTAATTAGATTTTTAAACTATATTCCATTTGAAGTTGATTTATAAATGGGATATTTTATCATAGATGTGCTGGTTAACATTAGTCCAAATAGATATTTAATTATAGTATTAGCAATGTTGGATTGAGGAAAAAAATTGTGGCAACTACAACAAGTGTCCATGTGCCACGTTGGTAATCAATAAAGCATATCTAGCGACAATAAATAAACTTGACTTTATAATAATTTACTGAGTGGGTAAAATAATATGCTTAAATAAATGTAAAAAAAGATGAATGTTATGGAACATTTAATTTTGGTGCCAACGATACCATCCTGATACCATTATCATGTTACTAGTGACGCATATTATTGATGCCACCTCGTTGCCGCAAAGGTGTCATCTTGATACCAGCGTATTAGGAGCAATGCGCCTTATTGGTGTTACCCTATTGACACAAAGTTTTCATTTCCATGTAACTTTCTCATTACAAGCGTGACACGTCATCTCGATATATATGACTAAGGGAATATCTCGATAAGATAATATCAACCACTACCTACATTAAAAACTCATTAACATTAGTCTAAAAGCTAGACAAGTGGTTAGATTTAGAGTCAATCTTTGGCAAATAAGGTGCAGTGTTAGTTAGTGTAGAATTGAGGTCATGGAACAGGAGTGAAGTGCCTAGTCAATGTTCTATAAAAAGCAAGTTTGTGTTATTATTTAAATAGTCAAACTCCAACCACATCTTTCTTTGCCCTATCTCTTTATATATTTCTCTTTGCAAGTTATTTAGAATTTTAATATAGTGTATAATATAAGTTGTTATAAATTTTTCTATGTATTTTAATGTGTGATCTCGTGATAATAAAAAATTATGAATGTTAACCAAAGCTTCATGTCCATGTTATCAAAGATTTGGTATCACACAAGTAGGATTATTTTGATTATTTAAACTATAATGTATTGTTCTTTACATTCGTTGTTGATAATGATGAACAAAAGTGTTTTGTACTCAAGCGCTAGTACTTCAATAGAAGCAGTTCTACTTTTTAGTATGTATGAAGTATTACTTTTCAGTCCTCTTCCAATCTATTTACGAAATTAAAGTAAGAACAAATCACATCCATACTTTTAAGTTTAGCAAACATTAATAGGCTTGTGCCCTCAAACATTTACTCTCTTAAGGGTATAGTAGATTTCACTATAGTGTATGCATTTAAAAATAGATTTCACGTTGTGAACTAACTAAAGAAAAAAAGTATGTATAGGCAGGCTGTCCAATTTGTTCTACAACACCAATACAATCATATCTAAGCTTAGAATGTCAATTTAATTACTACAGAAGCTTTTATCAGGTTCTTGGTCTTTCATTAGTGGCAAAAAATGATGAAATAAAGAAATAAATGAAAAAAAGAAAAAAGATAACATAATCAGCATATATAAAGAAAAGTAGTTATAAGAAATCAATTCTTCATTTAAGGAAACATATTTAATTTTTAAAATAAATCTAACTAAGTTACAATTGACTATAATTTATTACTCTCATATAAATAGTAGCACAATAATAAAACTCACGTGATTCTATGAGAAGAGTAAGCTCCAAACTGTAATTTAGTATTTACTTTATTATTATTTATCACATAACTTTTATGACTAAGGGAATATCTCGATAAGATAATGTTAATCATCGCCTACATTAAAAACCTATCAACATTAGTCTCAAGGCTAGATATAAGTAACTAATTTTAAACTCAATTTTTGGAGAATAATGTGCCATGTTAGTTGGCGTGGGATTGAGGTATTGGAACGAGAGTAAAGTGACTAGTCAATGTGTTACTAAAGAGCAAATTAGTGTTATTAACTAAGTAGTCAAACATCAAATGTCTAAATGAAATGTATGTGCAGAAGATGAGACCAATGCCTAGATGACATGTGTACTAAGTAAGTAAGAAACTTTTCTCTTCATTTGCTTATAAATAAAAGAGAAGTTAAAGGTAAAGAGTTTACAATTTTCTCTCTTTCTCTTCTTTTCTCATTACTAACTTTCCTTATCAAACGTTCTCCCATTTTTTTAAAATTAAGATCAGAGTATTTTCACCAATGAACCTCATTTGTGTCTCTAACCTTGTTTATTTGTAGAAATTATTACTTGATTGTAAGGTGGACTTAATATTCGTTGAAAACTCCAACCACATCTTTCTTTGCCCTATATTTCTCTTCACAAGTTATTTACATTCTTAATGTAGTGTGTAATATAAATTGTTATAAATTTTTATATGTATCTTAATGTGTTACCTTATGATAATAAGAAATCATAAATGTTGATTGAAGCTCCATGACCATGTTATCAAAATTTTGATATCCACAAGTAGAATTGTTTATATTAGTCAAACCATAATGTATTTGTTTCTTACATTCACTAATAATGATGAACAAAAGTATTTTGTACTCAAGTGAATTAGTGCTTCGGCATGAGCAAATTCACCTTTTAGTATGTATAAAGTAATACTTCTCAATCATCTTCCAATCCATTTGCAGAATTAAAGTAAGAACAAATCACATCTATATTTTTAAGTTTAATAAATACTAACAAACTTGTGCCCTCAAACATTCACTCTCTCTAGAGGAAAGCAAATTTCACTGTAATATATACATTTAAAAGTATATTTCACATTGTGAATTAACTAAATAAAAAACATGTCTAAGCAGGCTGCCTAATCTATCCTACAATATCAATACAATCTTAGTTAAATCTAAAATATCGATTTATTAACCAAAGAAACTTTTATTACATTCTTGGTCTTTCATTAGTGGTAGAAAACGATAGAAATAAACAAACAAATAAAAACAAAAAAAAGTAATTAGCATATATAAAGAAAAATATTTATAAGAAATTAATTCTTCTTTTAGGGAAACATATTTAGTTTTTAATATGACTCTATATAAATTATAATTGGCTGTAACTTATTTCTCTTAAATGAATAATAACACAATAAATTTCTTATAAATTTATTGTAACTTATTTAATAATAACACAATAATAAAACTTACATAACTTTTATAAAAAAATAAATTACATATTATAATTTAATATTTATCTTATTATTATTTATCATGTTTATTTTTTATATTTTCTTTTTTTTGAGCACATCGCGATGGGCTATTAATTTATCCAGTAAAAACCTTTAAAATCATATTTTATTTCTTATTAAAAAATAAAATTTAAATATTACATAATATAATACTGTATCTTACATGTTATTAATGAAAGTAAAAATTAAGTTACAGTCAACTACAGTTTAGGGCTGCTACCAACGAATCGCTTGAATCAACGATGAGGATGTCAAATCTGTCTATCATGACGCATCGCATCAACTTGTACGGCGGCGATTAAAGATTCAAAAAGGGTCCTGGCCCCTCTGATCCTTGCAAAGGAAGATTTTGAATCGTCCCGCGCAATTTGAAAAGTATACCCTTTTCAAAAACCCCCCCAAAAAGAAGACAAAAAAAAAAAAACTATTTTTATATACAAAGCAGAAAATAGAAAGCGGCGGTGAGGGAGGGAGAGGAAGAGGGATTGGTAGATTCATGAAGAGGAATAGGAAAAACCAGAAGAAGAGCAAAAGAGAGGAGATTCAAATGAAGGGAACACTAGCGAGACACTTTCAAGTTCAGCTGGGGTATTCTTCTTCTATCCAGCACCAATCATTCTCTTCCACGTCGTCCTCATCTCGCTTCCAGAACCATCTAGAGTCCGTCGCCCAGGACGCCACCCTCTCCGCTGCCGATGTCGATGATAAAGATTTGATTCTCACTCAAGATTTCTTTTGGTAAAATGTCATTGTTTCAGAGAAATTGGTGCTTAATTCGATCAACATTTGATTATATTGGTTGTCTTTTTATTGAAATGAAGATGCATTTGTGAATATATTTTGACTTTATTTTTCTGTTTTTGGTAACAAATTAAATCGTTGTGTGCAGCACGCCAGATTACATAACCCCCGTTAATCAGAACTCGGTGAGCGGTTTTGATTGCAACAGGGTATGGTGAGATTGTAGGTATTAGCATGAACAAGAATACAGTTTATGCGAAAAGATGCAATATTTTAATTCTAGTCAATTTGTTTCGCAGGAAAACATTACTTGCCCAAAATCACCCGAGAAGCTAAATACTGTCAAAAGCAAAAAGCGTCCGCAGGGTAATAGCAGTTACTTGAGTTAATTGAGTGATGCAGTGGGAAGGACACTTTGCACACATGAGATATTGTACACTATTGAGAATAATGCAGCTTGGCAGGAGAGGATAATTGTTATAACCATAGAAACTCTATAAATGATTTATCATGCTAAATAAAGATTGTTTGACTGGCGCTGTATGCATTTACCAATTCATGACTATATTGTTGATCTAATCGTGCTCTTTTATTTCTTTATTTTTTTTTGGGGAGACATTGTCATAATAGTATATATTTTCCTCAGTAGTTGTGAGGTCCAAAAGTAACACTAGTTTTAGATTCTTGAATCATTGTCATTTCATGTACGTACCTCTCCGAACACATAATAGTTTTATCCAAATTTTGCATGTCATGTATTTACTGCTTGAGTTTCACACTTATTAATGCTTGTGTGTATTTTGTTCACTTTTGCAATTGAATACTCGTTCTTTTTTCAGACGGATTCTTAGTAAATCCCCTCGATCCTACTTCATATGACTACCAAGACATAGTGGATCTAGCAAAAGATTCTTTTAGTACAGATGAAGTTCAGTCGAACAAAACAACAGGATATACAACACAGAAGACTCATAATTATGTTCCCCAATCAGCAGTTGCTTTGCGCTGCCGGGTTATGCCCCCACCATGCATTAAGAACCCTTATCAAAAAGATGCTTCAGAAATGGACATAGATCGTTTTGGAAATAAATGGGCAAAATGTGCTGGTATAGTTCTAATATTTATGTTGCTTCCAGGAACTTCTGTTTCATTTTTTGCCCTTCTCCTTTTGAGGCTGATGCTGCCGCGAAAAAGATCATAGGTATTCTTCTTCTTGAAGTTTTAATTGAATAGTACTGAAATCTGCAGGTCTGTTCCCTGCAATTAGTGGAGGTGATGGCCTTTCACGCTATTATACAGATTTTCATGAGATTGAGGTATCTATCTAAAGTCAATGAAAACTTTAGATCATATATCAGATGTTGCTTTTTTCTTTTTGTGATGTGGTTGTAAGCCATCCCTTTGCAGCAAATTGGTGCTGGAAACTTTAGTCATGTCTTCAAAGTGTTGAAGAGAATCGATGGTTGTTTTTATGCTGTAAAACATAGCAAACGACAGTTGCATCATGATGCAGAGAGGTAAGTCCATGCTATTTTTATTTATAACTTTGATTAAGCATGCTGGTCATGCAATAATCTTTGCACTTTGCAGGAGGAAAGCTTTATTGGAAGTTCAAGCTTTGGCAGCTTTAGGTGTGAGTTCGTCTTTATAATTTTCCTTCATATATGTGAAACTAGAGCTATTTTATGTTCCTCTAATCTTTTCATGTTGCCCCTGTAGGGTCGCATGAGAACATTGTTGGATACTACTCCTCGTGGTTTGAGAATGAACAACTCTACATTCAAATGGAGCTATGTGATCACAGCTTGTCTGACAACAAAGCTTCACAATTCTCTGCCGAGGGAGAAGTATTGAAAGCCGTGCATCAGGTGAGCATTCTCAACCCCTTTCGAGACTTCTGTGCTGTGGCAGCCATGCTCCCCAACAGGCTGCATGAGAGCGTTGCTTTTACTGATCTAATATTTGCAGCTTCATAACTGGTAGCTATTTGGCATGCAGTGTGCTATATTAGCATAAAGTTGTTACTCTGTTGACAGCATTGGCGAGTATCCAAATATTTAAATTAGGTTGCTTTTAAATAAATTCTGTCATAAATAAAAAGAAAAGATACTGATTATGAATCCAAATTGCATTTGGGAAAGAAAAAGCTATGCTATGGACCGACCCTTTTGTTTTTATTGCTTTGGGTTTTGATCTATATGAACTCTGGGTGGTAAAACTACACCTTTTCCATAGAGAAAGGTGTTCTTCAGACTGACTTTGAGAGTCTGTTGAAGGCACTCTTTTATCTATGAATGGAAAGATCTCCCTGTGCGGCATGATAAGGAGTCCTAGAAAAGATCAACTGAGCTGCGAAAGCTTTGGAGCAATTGGATTGGACCTTTCCCAGCAGCACTAGGGACAACATAAAGGGAAAGAGGAGTGTGACTCACGCACTTTATCATAAGTAACGCTAAACTGAGCATCCTGTACATGATCAATCAAAACGAAAGATCCTCTGCATACGTTTTGCAAGTGAACCTTTTTCAGTTAGCTTTGGGCAATTGTTTTTCTATATCAACTGAAATCTCTCCTTGTCATGGACATTACTGTGTCAGTGCATCTGTAATGTGATGATTTTCATTTTTCATCTTTTGTTATTTTTTAAGTACTCCAGAATGAACTACAAAGTAAAGGCACTTTGTTATTGATAGCAAAGCTAGTATTATGATATTCCCTTCTACTAAAAATTGTGCAAAAACTAACAGTTACTTTCATTTGATAATTGTAAAGGAAACTAGGCACTACATATTTAAGGTTCTTGCCTTGTCAAATTTTAGCTTTCATTACTATGTGCCATTTCTGACTTTAAAATTTTACAGATTGCGAAGGCCTTGCAGTTTATACATGAGAAAGGAATAGCTCACCTAGATGTGAAACCTGATAATATTTATGTGAAGAATGGTGTTTACAAGCTTGGTGATTTCGGACGTGCAACTCTCCTCAATAAGAGCCTGCCAATTGAAGAGGGTGATGCACGGTATATGCCTCAAGAAATCCTGAATGAAGATTATGATCATCTTGACAAAGTTGATGTCTTCTCATTGGGAGCTACTATGTATGAGCTAATCAAAGGATCACCTTTGCCAGAATCAGGACCTCAGTTTTTGAATCTCAGGGATGGAAAGCTGCCCCTACTTCCTGGCCATTCATTGCAATTTCAGAACTTGCTCAAGGTAGCATCTGTTACCCATGTCAATCTCTTTTGTTGACTGTAAAGTAGATTTGAAGAATAACTACTACAGAGCATTTGAACTAAACACTAGAGAAAATGCTTTCAGTTGGCACTATCTTCTTTGTGTTCCTGTTTTGCATTTTCTTTCTTTCTCTGTGTCTTGCAATGTCTATGCCCATGTACTTAGGCATGAAGAAAACTAACTAAAGTGTTGTATGTTAAAATGAATCCAATAAATAAATCTTTGATTATATAAAGGATTCTGTGATGATGTTTGCCTCTTTTGCATCATGGTTGATTTCTTTTGTTATTATGTCCTCTCAGGTCATGGTGGATCCGGATCCTGTTCAGCGGCCTTCTGCGAAAGAATTAGTAGAAAATCCAATATTTGATAAAATTCAAAAACAGAGAAAAACCTATATGAAACCATAATTTGATTTTGACTTGGATTTGGAGATGTTGTACATGCACAAAAGCAGCTGCTTGTAGTTCTCCCAGCAAGGCATGGAAGGGAAAGATTACTATTGGGCAGGTTTAGAATGAGTCTTTTTTTCAGTTTCCCTAATTTATTGCTCCAAATTTTCTCCAGGGAATGGAGCAAATTTTGTAAAGTTCAAAGGAAGCAGTCTTCAGAATATTGTATTATGGACTGGACTGAAGCTATGTTTTGCTAATGATGAACTTTTATGATCTCAGATGTTACAGTGTCATCTTATATGGCGTTCATTATAATTATTGAAGATAAAAAATTTGATTTGTGTACGTGTGTTGGCTTGAAAATCCCACCCCTACAATTGGTAAGACAAATGAAATGCATACTAAATTAAAAACTTTCTGATAACTTACGCATCGTGTTTGCATGTGTACAAAACCTGGCAATATTAGGGTATCACGTGATCGTTATAATGAATTACTGGCTTGGGTTCTTAACCTTTTTGAACGGGAGAAGCCTACAGTTTTCCTGTATGTTGAGCGAAAGCTTGTTCAGTCAGACGTTCAGGGCGTGGTTGAATTGGCAACTTTCTGGGCATGGTTGATTTGGCAACGTGGTTTCTAGTTTCACTGCTTGTCGTGTTGCACAGGGTGTATGATTTGTTTACAAGACAGTAATTAGCAATTACACAACTAGATTGATGCAAGGCACAGGGCATTGACTAGTTCGCTCATTATTTCCTTTTATTGCAAGGCTTTTCTGTTTGGCCCAAAAAAGAATACGAAAGAAAATTTCCTATTAGTACGTCGAAGTTCCAGCAGTTGTTTGGCTCTTGGGAGTAGCTCACCTGTGAACTGTGAATGTGCTCTGTGGCCGTGGTTATCTGAGTTTGAATCCAATGGTAGATAGAAGGTTAAAGATTAGTGGGTAGGATTTCTCATTTCAGTCCAAACTTTTTTCTTTTTCAAAGTCTGAAATTTTGGCCAACGCGAATGCAACATGGAATGCTGTATTATTCGTATATAACAACAAAGCCGGTGGTGGTATCAGTTCTTTTGAGTTAATAAGGTTTTTCCTAAGTTACAAATAAGCCAAATATTTACTTATTTGAATATTTACTCAAGAATCAAATCCGTATCTTCTAAAACCGGAAAATTTCTAAAACTGGGCCGGAGCAGCTGACTTGAAACATAATGCAGACTGAAGATGTTCTACTGTTAACACAGTGCCTTCACTATTAACTGACTTCCCGCATTTGGAGTTTTACTGGTTTTGAACTTGGTTTCCAGAAATGGGAAGCAGTACATGCACTGAAAACATTAAGAAACTGCACCAGAAATGAGTTGAAATAACTATCCACATTACGCCTGCAGCTCACTTTGTAGCAGCTTTCGCCATTAACACCATTTTCTCAATTCACAAACTTATCAATCCAGCTCTCAGGTCCCAACGTTCTGGGTGCAAGGGCATTAGAGAGAGAGGTAGTGAATGCTGAAGAAACTCCAGTTCTGTTCGGTCATGAACACAATTGGGCTATCAGTTTCCAGTTAAAAAAATAAAAATAAAAAATGGAAAAAAATGCTGCTAATGAAGTAGTAAAAGTCCCAACTAAGGAGAACCATCGAGTAGTCTCTGAAAACACGTAGGAAAAGAAGTGTCATGTGAAATGTTGTGCAAATACGACATCGTAGATGCCGAATCCCGCACAGTTTCAGGTCGTCACGGCCATGGCGCCAAGGCTGTGAAGTGGTCTGTGATTTTGCAGTTAGCAATTCAAAGCCTTGGGCTAGTATACGGAGATATTAGAACATCGCCTCTGTACGTGTACACAAGCACCTTCACAAATGGTGTAAGACATGTGGATGACATATTGGGCGTGCTTTCTTTGATCATCTACACTCTCACCTTAATCCCTCTCATCAGGTACGTGTTCATAGTTTCACAAGCAAATGACACGGAGTTGGTTAGGATATGTGACCACTTTTAGTTTTTGCTACTCTTTAAAGTTGAAGCATATATCACGTTATTGAACTTGTCAATAAATGCATTTAAATGTTGCTGGTTAATTTTTTGATCACGAGGAACATTTGCCCTTTATTCTTTGATCTGTCGACATGTCAAGGTGGGCTTGATCCCGAGTGAAGAAGCTGCGGCCTGCAATGTTGAGTTGCCTCACAATCGCGGAAGCCAGGGGAATCCAATGGCATTAAGGGTCAAGCATAAGCTTGAGAACAGCAAATTTGCCAAGCCACTTCTATTGATCACAGCCATGCTTGGCACTTATATTGGCACTTGTATGCTGATCGCTGATGGTGTCCTCACTCCTTGCGTCGCAGGTTCACTCGTTAAATCTAGTTTCTTTCTTAGCTGTTCAATGCTAGCTGCTTTTCATTAATGTTTAGCTCATGTTCTTTATTTGGTTTTCTTCTTTAAATTGATGTGATTAAACAAGTTAAAAATTTTAATAAGGAGAAATTAATCTCTGAAAAACCAATGGAATTGGCATAATATGTTAAGTAAGCGTACCATTATTGATGTGTTAATTGCACTGAAGAATTCCGCATCTCTTACATGTTTCATGTGTGTCCATTTGCAGTTTGCTTCATTATAATTTTTTGTATATCCTTTCAGAGGATAAATTTAGAGTTTCTTATCTTATTTTTCTCTCAATTTTTTTTTTAAAAATTTTGGGACAGTTATTTCAGCTGTGAGAGGGATCAGGGAAGCTACATCAGCAACGACAGAAGGTACTCCACAACCGTTAACTTAATTAAACACGAAGATTTGTTCTTTACTTTCAGTACCTGTCAGTAAAGAAATGTATTTGCTTCAGAGTTTAATAAAAGTAGTATAACTCAAAAATGGGAAAAAAAACACTTATATGATAAATTACAAAAAGCAAGCTGCTCATCCTACTGATTCTACTTTCCTATACAGAGAGGATTGTGTGGATCTCAGTAGCCATCTTGGTCTGCCTTTTCATGATTTAACAGTTTGGAACTGATAAATTTGGCTACATCTTTGCTCCATTAATCTGTGTTTGGTTTGCACTCATTGGCGGCATTGGAATCTACAACTTCTTCAAATTTGATCCAACGGTGGTTAAAGCCATAAATCCAGTTTACATCATTGAGTATTTCGAAAGGAACAAGAAAGGAGCTTGGATTTCACTTGGTGGCATTGTCCTTGCAATAACGGGTATTCATCATTTTCTTTCTGCTGCTCCATTGACTATTGTTAATATATTAATTATCAGTAGTCTTGAACAATGATTTGTAAAATTTAGGATCCGAAGCATTGTTCGCCGATGCTGGTCACTTCACCATTCGGTCTATACAGATAGGCATGTGCATAGTGACCTATCCTACTCTTGTTTTGGCATATCTTGGTCAAGCCTCCTTCCTTCGCAAGAACAAAGATCTTGTTGGCGATATCTTCTTCAAGTCCATTCCAGGTAAAACACCGCATAAAGTTTTTGGCATCACTGAATCTGTATGTATTGACCAATTGACTTATTTGATTAACGGCAAAACAAAGCAGGTCCTCTGTATTGGCCAACGATTGTGGTGACCGTATCAGCAGCAATCATAGCAAGTCAAGCCATAATTTCTGGGGCATTCTCTATAATCCAACAGTCACTTTCATTTGGGTGTTTCCCTAACGTGAAAATTGTGCATACATCAGCAAATTTTAGCGGACAAATTTACATTCCTGAAGTCAATTATCTACTCATGTTGGCTTGCATAGGAGTTACTCCGGGTTTCAGGGACCCCAAAAAGATTGGCAATGCGTATGGTAACCATCCACATTTCGATCACTTTCTGCTAGCATAATCTAAATTTAGTTATGCGAAGAAAATCAAATGATCAACCAATGAATCTGTCACTTCATACAGGGATTGCAGTTGTGCTTGTAATGATACTAACGTCAGCCTTGCTAGTACTCATTATCATGATTATATGGAAATCCAGCATGGTTTTCGTACTCGGCTACGTTCTTACCATTGGCTCTGTGGATTTACTCTACTTCAGTTCAGTCCTTTATAGATTTAACCAAGGAGGTTACTTACCGTTGGCCTTTGCTGTGTTTCTTATCACTGTAATGTACGTTTGGAACAACGTGTTCAGAAGAAAGTACTTTTATGAACTCAAGCACAAGGTTTCTCATGGGAGGCTCAAGGAGATAGTGGCTGACACGAACGTTTGCCAAATTCCATGGCTCGCCGTATTCTACTCAGAGCTTGTCAAGGTGTCCCACCGATTTTCGAGCAATACGTGTCAAATGTGCCTGCATTGCATTCTATCGTCGTTCTTGCCTCCGCCAAGTCAGTACATATCAGCAAAGTTCCATTGTCAGAGCGGTTCATCTTCTGTAGAGTGTAGCTCAAGGAACTCAATGTGTTTCGCTGTGTTGTGAGACATGGATACATAGATATATGCAACGAGAAGCATCACTTTGAAAGAATTTTGATTGAAAGATTGAAGGAGTTTGTCAGAGAGGGTTATCGTTCGCCTTCTCGAAGAATCATGAATGAAGGGGACGTTACTCAAGTTGATGAAGAGAGAGGACATGAGAACTTGAAGTTGGTTCAACAAGAGAAGCAAATGGAGGCATTGGAGAGGGAGATCGAAATGGTAGATGAAGCGTCGCGCGCCGGTGTCGTCCGCTTGATTTGCGCGAGCGAGGTGGTTGCAGGTAAGGGAGCCAGTATTGGCAAGAAGATTTTGATCGATTATGGTTGCAATTTCTTGAAAAGAAACTCGAGACAAAGTGACCGATTGTTTGATATCCCCCGCGAGAAAATGCTCAATGTGGGAATGACCTACGACCTCTGAAAGCCTGGCACCCTGAAATGAGTTACGAGAAGGCAGTTGCTTCCTGCCATACAGACACAGTACTGATCTAATTCAATAACTTAGCTGTTGAGTGTTGTATCATTATGGGCTGATCTCTGACGGGTTTGGGCCTTAGCTAAAACATACTTAGGCCCGGACAAGGATTAGTAATCAGCAGTGACCAATGAATGAAACTTACAGTAAACTAAATAAAGACGAATACACGTTCTGACAAGGTAAAATATTTGCTCGTCATCCTCCTTTCAGATTCAGAATCTGAATTCGGGTAATCATTTACAATACAGAATAGGGATAGAAACGTACTTTTGTAGATAACCATTGTGTCAACTTCATTCCACGCGTTTACTATCATACATGTAAATACAATTATGTAAGGCAAAACTACTGCAGCAACAGCTGCTTAATTACGTGAAAAAAAAGTTAACCAGAAAATCCAAAGGTTCAGCACTCAGCATTAGCTTGCACGATGATGATTCATGTTTCCTTGTTTCATTTGTGCGTTAAGTTTTCGATGCCATACAACATACACGCAGCTTCAATTGTCTTCAAACTGAAATATTCTGAGCATATGACATCGTATAAATTAAATATTCTGAAATATTCTGAGAATTGTATTTATTATAAATTAAACAAACCATATAAATATAAATGTAAGATTAAAATTAAAAAAAATTAAGAATTTAAAATAAGAAATATATATGTTTACGTGTCAATAAAAAAATTAATAATAATTACATTATTTTTAACATATTTCTTTCAATAAATATATATTCTATATTCTCAAATAAATTATTAAATAAATAACTCATTTATCTTTCTTTTCCTTTAAAGTTTTTTATTTTTTATTTTTTGATATTACGAAGACGATAGGGTTCTTTAACTTAATATTGTTGTTGTTGTTTGAATAATGTCAAAACTTGTATGGAGCGTATATGTGACAGGGTTGTTCAACTTAAGCGAGGTTTGTTGTGATAATCCAAGACCTGACAGAAACGGAATGTATAAAGTGAACATAAAATAACGGTAATCGATCGGGTTGAAAAATTATTGCATTTCTTTTCTTCATCAACGGATCATGTCACACAATAAAATAATTAATGAAGTAACACATGCCAATTCGTATTGCGCCAATAATTCGACTGCTACGACGGCTTAATTTTTGGATTTTCTTGAGTCTGATTCTGGAACAACTAACGCTGGATTCAAAAAATTCACAGTAACAACTTCGGATTAAATTATTGCAGTTGTCAGTTATCATTTGCAATTTATGGCACGCTGCCGGTTGTTGGTCTCTGCGGAGAAAATGCAAATTAATGATTTAAAATACCTTGTAAATTACCATGATTCTTCGAATATTCCGTGGCTGATGATTCCAACTGAAATAATAATAATAATAATAGTAAGTAGCGTCATCAACAATTAAAGTCTTTGTTTGAAACTTATGGCCGTCAAAGGTACAGATGATGATGTTGAAACATTAATACTTTGTGTTGGAGCTTTGTTGGAATTTCAAAAATTTTTATGTGTTTGACTTAATTACACATTCGAGTTGAATAAGTTAAATTTAGAAGTGGTTTGAATTATTCAAATTGAATTAAATTATAAGACACCAACAAGCGTTTAGATCAATTAGTAAAATATTGTTCTAATTTAATCAAAATCTTCGATTCAAGTCTTAAGAATACAGTTGCGTTAAATACTTATTGGGAGAGTTTTGTTACTCTAGTGGTCCTACTTGGAGAGTTTTGCCACCCTAGTAGTTCTACCTGGCTCAAATATGAATTAATTAGACATAATGTAGTTTTCAAATACTAAATAATTTAATACACTGAAAAAAAATTATAAGACAAGTATAACTCAAATTAAATATAAAAAATAGGTGACCAATCCAAGTTGAATTAGAATAAGGATTATAGAGAATTTCTTAATAAAAATGAGACATACAAAGCATTCAAGACAATTTTACTGCCTCTACATCTATTTCATAATTTCTTCCTCAATTTTTCTTTGTTTTCCTAAACTATTGTGCTTGGAGTACAAGTCACAAGAGTGTCATTTCCTTATTTTTAAATTTTCTTTTATTTATATGCATTATAAATTAAACAAATCACATGAATAGAAATTAAAATAAAAAATTAAGTTAATTATTAAAAATAAGATATATATGTTTTGATGTGAAAAGATTAATAATAAAATATTTTTTCTTTTTTATAAATGTTTTCTTATAATAAATATATAAGAAAATTATTATAAAATGATAAAAAATTATTACAAGAAAACTTGAATTATAAATAAAAATTATTATAAAATAAATTAAAAATAATTTTCTTCTATTTTTAAATTTAATTTTAAAATATTATATAATCTTTATTATAAAAATATTTATAAACTAAGAAATAAAAGTAAAAAAATTATTATTAATTTTTTTCACATCAAAATATTTATTTCCTGTTATTAATACTTATTTTTCATTTAGTTTCTATTTATATGACTTATTTAAGTTATAATATATGTAAGTAATAGTTTAATTAAAAATAAAAATAATATTATAAACTTATATTATCAGAAAAATTATTGTCTATCATCAAAATAAAAAAATAAATAATATCTATTAATTATAATAAGAGAGAAATTTATAAACCCGCTTATCTCAAACTATTAATAGTTAATATTTTATCGATGTCAGTGTTCTCACTCATTAATATATATTAATAAAATATTTTTTGCGCTCGGCTTTTTGCGCTCCAAGAAGAAGCCAATGCTTTCTGCGCTCGGCTTCTTCGTGTGTTTTTTTCACTTGAACTCTTGGCAGAAGCCAATTCTGAACCGTCTCAACAACAACTTTGAAGTCATCGATGAAATGCAATGAAATGAGGTGGTTTAGTTTGGCAAGCAACGTTCACGAGTATTTCCAAATAGAACACGTGGCGGCTCAGTAATGGTGTTTAAAGAACACTTTTGACTATGAAGGGGTAACTTCGGTGGGTCCCATCGGCTTTACCTCAACGATAAAGCCTTCCCGTGATGTTGCAAAAGGCATACACATGTGACACGTGACGATGATGACTAACCCGTAGGCGATGCTTTTTCTCTCCTCCTCGCAGTCGTCGTGGAAACTATCGGCCACCGTCCATTCCTCTACTAAACGACAAAATAACAACAATACAGCGTGGCCAATGGGGGCGTAGTCTACCATGAAGAAAGTCATAAAGATCCCAATCAGCCGACGACACTTGGCATTAGAATCAATGATACCACAGTCGTTGATCTGATGGAATCCAGATCTGTTCCACTTTTGAAGTTTCAACCCTCGTGCAGGCTCGAAGAAACACCCTTTTGTTCTACTTGTAAAACAAGAGCACGTGCGAGCCTATACGATACGAGATATTATGATGTTATATTGTGGTCACCAGAAGCAAAATGGGACTATTATATATTGGATCATTTTTACCAATATTATATTAAATATGGCGGTTATTATATTTAAAAAAAAATACGAGTCATCCACCCTACCATTAACACCGCTAAAATAAAATAACTATTTTATCAATTTTTTTTTTTGGTACCACCATAATTCCATAGGACAATAAAATGAAATTAAAAAAAGAAATATCAAAACAAGCAAACTCATACTTCTTCTTTTTCTCCACTTTTTTTTATAAAGAATCACAAATTTAGTTACAATAATTTTTTTTTAAAAAAAAAACAATAACCCTATAACAATAAGATGCAAACTCTCAATTTGCAGCCACTATCCACCAACAGTCTCGGTGGTGTCATAATCGGCCCCAGCAGCCTTTGCCAGCATAACAGGCCCCAGCATAGTCCACGAATCGGTTTGGTTTCTTTGTTTTTGCCGCCAAATCCCACAGCTGGTGGTTGCCCTAGGTGGGTTGCGTGGCTGTCATCACGGCGGCTGCACAACTGGTATTGCAGCCGTATGATGACGCGGGAAGGCAGCAACAAGCAGCAGTATTCGAGTGGAGAACAAAGGATAGAAAGAAAATAATAATAAAGAAAGTTTATTTTCTAGTTCATTTTAGATGTTCTGAATGGATAGATAAACATACGACGCGAGAGTAAATGTCAGTAATAATTGGCTTTTTAACTGGCCCTATTGTCGTTGATCCAAAATCAAAGATTTTGCCAGCAGCTTAAAGATCAACGAGCTACCCGATATGCATGTAAAATTTTCTTGAAATTATATGGGAATGGGAATGTGTGTGTGTGTGTGTAATCAATTATAAAAAGTTGATATTTTAATGAATTTTCGGATGATAATATAGAGAGCTAGATATTTTAATGAGTAAAAACTTGTTTAGTTTTTATGTTATAAGGTTAGTGTTTATTTAGTCTCTATATTTTTAAAAATATCTCAAAATATTTTTATTGTTAAATTATTCATAATCATGTCACTATTTTTGTTCCTTTTGGCTTGTATTTACAATATTACTCTCTTTACAGTAAAATTTTCTTTTTTGGATATTAATAAAAAAAATTAAATTATTAAATTAACTACAAAAATAAAAAATATATATATTAATTTTTGTGGAAGCTCACTTATGTCTAAAATTAATATTATAAAAAATTAAATTATTAGTTTTTCTTAGAAAAATTAATATATTAATTCCTTGGCAGAGCATTCAACAAAAATTAATATATACTCTTCCCATTTTTATTTTATTTTTCTCTTAAATTAGTAATTTAATTTTTTTATTAATATCTAAAGAGAGAAACATTATTGTAAGAGATCAAGATTATAAAAGCAAGCTAAAATGAAACAAAAGTAATAGCAAGAGTGCCAATATTTTAATAATATGAATATTTTGAGATATTTTTAAAAATATAAAAATTAAACTGATACTACATATATAGAATATAAAGACTAAACGATTTTTTACCCTAATCTAATTGGAGAAAGCATTAATATACAAACAGATAAAATCTAATTGGAGAAAGCATTAATATACAAACAGATAAATGTTAAATACATGAATTATTGACGTCAATTTATTATAAGATCCTACAGGGCACCGCCATCGGCATTTTTGGCCTCGGGTGTCTCGTGGGGTGTTTTACACGCTTTAGAAAACAAAACAAAAGCTAACCTTATTGAGAAGGTCCAATATTTCATCAGAAAGTATTACATCAGGTGATCCGATCCAATTGTCGTCTAAATTCTAATTAATTAAACTACGCATTCGAATGTCTTAATATATATTTTCAGTGCATTATGATTGATAAAACCTTAAAATATGTCTACAGACATCAAAATATACGATAACATGGCGCAAAAATCTCTTGCAAGACCTTTTATTTTCCTTTTATATTATAAGCAGATTTGTTTCTTATAAGTAATTTTTCATGACTCCTTAATTAGTTGACGAATAAAAATTGAGAAATTAGGAAAATTGATTTTGGATTAATATGTCATAAATCCCAAAGAACTCTGGAAGTTGCTAGCTTCTCCAATTTCTTTGCATATAAATACTACACTCCATCACCCCCACCAGCATGCATCTCTCTCACCTCTGACTTTATGACAGTTTTGTGAGAGAGAGTTGGAATTCCAATTAGATTTAGAAACCAAGCAAAGAAAAAGGAAAAATGTCGGGGGATGTTGTAATTGAGCCAACAAAAGAGAAAGAGGAGGCGGCGTCCGTAGAACTCCAAGGAAAAAAACTCTCATGGAAAAAATTACGAAGATATGACTCCTTGGACCTAGAATCCCGTACAGTTTCCGGTCACCACGGCCGTGACTCCAAGGTGAATTCTTTCTGCCTCCAAAGTGTGTGTGTGTGTGTAATTAGTGAGATTTCCCTTTCTTCTTCTTTCTTAGGTATCGTTCTGTTTAATTAATTAATAATTAGCAGGCTGTGAAGTGGTCGGTGATCTTGCAACTAGCATTTCAAAGCATTGGCGTGGTGTATGGAGATATTGGTACATCGCCCCTCTACGTCTATGCAAGCACCTTCACTAATGGTATCAATCATATTGATGACATACTTGGGGTGCTTTCTTTGATCTTCTATACTCTCACCTTGATCCCTCTTGTCAAGTACGTGCTCATCGTCCTACGTGCCAACGACAACGGTGACGGTAATATATATATTTTTAAAAACTATATATGTATATACTGCTGTTAACTAAATTCAGCTTTGGCCAAGCCCTATTTTTACTAAATTTAATTAATGATTTCTTTCTGGAGATCGTAGCTGGGGTCTCTTACACTGGTGTGTCAAACGCAAAATTATGATGCATGTATGACGGATAATATTAAACTAGCATACGCTGCAGTGAACTGAAAATCATCTGGGGAAGAAAGAAGAAATTAACTTCATTAGTCCGCAGTTCTTTATTTGTTTATTGGAAATTACTAGGTATCGATTTCAGGGCAAAATAATTAAACGGTTTTGCTTTTTTTTTTTTTTTAAAAAAAAAGTTTGTAATATTATGTATAGTAAGTCTAAAAAGAGGGCGAAAAAAAGGTCCCTTTCGTTCATCGACTAATTTCACGAATGATTCCAGTAGTGGTGACGAAAAGGGATCAATATTGCTCCTGAGTTGTCAAAGAAAAGTGAGAGTAGCGGGTCATCTTATCCCAAGACTTTACTGTAACTAATGTATTTACATATGTGCGGTCAAGCAAGTGAGCGGTCATCTAAGTCAAATTAATCTTAATTTATTTACGGCTTGAACCAATGGCGAGAGTTAGTGTGTTTCTAGCCAATAGTGAATAACATAACATGCATAAAATT
The DNA here is from genome assembly GCA_030449875.1 of Aegle marmelos. NCBI lineage: Eukaryota > Viridiplantae > Streptophyta > Magnoliopsida > Sapindales > Rutaceae > Aegle > Aegle marmelos. The sequence goes on from JASUUL010000115.1 coordinate 5,468,503, forward strand.
TCAGGAGGAACGTTCGCTCTTTATTCATTGATATGCCGGTATGCAAAGGTGGGATTGATACCAAGCGAACAAGCTGAGGACTGTGATGTATCAAATTTCCAGCTTGAATTGCCAAGCAAACGTCTTAAAAGAGCATCAAGACTCAAGTACAAGCTTGAGAACAGTCAATTTGCTAAGTACTTTCTTTTAGTCGCCACCATGCTTGGCACTTCCATGGTCATCGGTGACGGTGTCCTCACTCCCTGCATCTCAGGTTTATATATATATATAATTTCAAATTTTCAACTACTTTTTGCTCGAATCTTTGTGAATCTCAATAATGCATCCACATGGGCACTGGTCAGGGCTTGGTTGTTAATTAATTAACATTTAGTTATTGCTTAGAAATTATTAATTAACATACAAAATGATCATTTTCACACTAGTTAAGAAAAGGTTGATTAACTTCACCAGTAATACAAGGACTAGGACTGGGCTCATTGGTCCACAAGTCACTTTGCCCTTTGTGTCTTGAAAAAAAATCATTTGAAAGACTTTTGACAGTGTGCAATATTTCTGTCGAATCAAATCAATGGCAGTTTTATCAGCTGTGGGAGGCATCAAGGAAGCTGCAGATGGAATGACACAAGGTATTTTCCATGCAATAATATATGTACTTTTCTAATATCAGAATTATAATAATATAATTTTCTTAGTTTTAACTGTTGAATTGTAGACAAATTTGCGGAATATATTGTGGCTTTAACGAACAGATTTTGGACATCCCTAGTGACGCACGTTAAACTGGAATCATTGCCCGTCTTTTAGGAATTTTATAATTAAATATATAGAACCTAGACTCCTAGAGAAGCAAATGACCATTAAAATATTGATTTTGCAGTTTCGTGTGCGCATAAAAATTAGAATTGATGACTCAATAAATGACGATAGCGTACTTAGATCTCGCTGCTCAACGTTGAATCAACTATTCGTTCATTATACAATTGCAATATAAGTAGACAGTGAATGATAAAATTTACTATTCATTAATTAATGAATGTTACGTAGTATCTGAAAAACATGACATCGTTGTTTGTTTGTGTAAAACAGATAAGGTTGTTTGGGTATCAGTTGGCATCTTAGTTCTGCTCTTCATGGTTCAAAGATTTGGAACTGATAAAGTAGGCTACAGCTTTGCACCAATTATCTGTGTTTGGTTTTCTCTAATTGGTGGGATTGGTATCTACAACTTCATCAAGTATGATCCATCAGTAATTAAGGCCATAAATCCAAAGTACATCGTTGACTATTTCTCAAGGAACAAGAAAGATGCTTGGATTTCCCTTGGTGGCGTTGTCCTTGCCATTACAGGTAGGACGGAATTAACCTACTCGTTGATTAATTACAACCAACTTAATTATATCTATTGACTAATGGCAGTTTTTTTTTTTTTTTGGGTAACTTGGTGCGTTGTCCTTGCCATTACAGGTAGGAGGGAATTAACCTACTCGTTGATTAATTACAACCAAGTTAATTATATATATTGACTAATGGCATTTTTTTTTTGGGTAAAAAAATAATAATAAAATTACAGGAACCGAAGCATTATTCGCAGACGTTGGTCACTTCACAGTTCAATCAATACAAATAAGTATGTGCACCGTGACATATCCAGCTCTTATTTTGGCGTATATGGGGCAAGCCTCCTTCCTGCGCAAACACAAAGAACTTGTTGGCGATACTTTTTACAAGTCCATTCCACGTAATGAATCGATTGATCAATCTCATGCCTGCCGCTATTTATTGATTAATTGAGTTATAATAATGAAACGATGACGCATGCATTACTGCAGATGGTTTGTACTGGCCAATGTTCGTTGTGGCCGTGATGGCAGCAATCATAGCAAGCCAAGCGATGATTTCAGGGACCTTCTCGATAGTCCAACAATCCATTTCATTGGGCTGTTTCCCTCGCGTCAAAGTCGTGCACACATCTGTTAAGTACGAAGGACAAGTTTATGTTCCTGAAATCAATTACTTGCTTATGATAGCTTGCGTTTGCGTTACTGTCGGTTTCAGGACCACTGCAAAAATTGGCAACGCATATGGTAATCACTAATCAGTCGATCGATCGATCAATCAATCAATCCTCTGTAACATATATATTCATTTAGTTAACGTCTAATGCTAGGTGGTTACTTACTTAAGTCTAGCTAATTGAGTTTTACTCATTTATTTGTTATTAAAAAACAAATGCAGGGATTGCAGTCGTATTTGTGATGACACTGACATCAACGTTGCTAGTACTCATCATGATAATGATTTGGAAATCCAACATATTTTTGGTAATCGCTTACGTGCTTGTCATTATGTCAGTGGAGTTGGGCTATTTAAGTTCAGTCCTGTACAAATTTGACCAAGGTGGGTACTTGCCATTAGCATTTGCCGCGGTTCTAATGACCATCATGTACGTCTGGAATGATGTGTACCGGAGGAAGTACTATTTCGAGCTCGAGCACAAGATTTCCCCTGAGAGAGTCAAAGAGATTGCTGCCGAAACAAATTTTTGTCGAATCCCTGGCCTCGCGATGTTCTATTCAGAGCTTGTTCAGGGTATCCCGCCTATCTTCAAGCATTATGTGGAAAATGTGCCTGCATTGCACTCGGTTCTTGTGTTCGTCTCCATTAAGTCGTTGCCAATCGGTAAGGTGCCAGCAGAGGAGCGATTTCTTTTCCGGAGAGTGGAACCGAGAGAGCTTAATGTGTTTCGATGTGTTGCAAGATACGGGTACACGGATGTACGCAATGAGGAGGAGCCATTTGAGAGAATGTTGGTTGAAAAATTGGAGGAGTTTATAAAAGAAGATTTATGGCTATGTCAAACAACAATCAGTAAAATGGAGATTGCTGAAGGTGATCAAGGGGATGAGGTTGTTAATGGAGATACTGGGGATGAGTTGGTTAATGGAGGGACTGATCAGCGTGATGAGATTTCAAAGAAGGCAGAATTGGAGAAACAGATTGGGACACTAGAACAAGCGTGGCGGACTGGTGTTGTTCATTTGATCGGTGAGAGTGAGGTGGTTGCGGGAAAGGGAGCTAATATCGGAAAGAGGATTTTGATTGATTATGGTTACAATTTCTTGAAGAGAAATTTGAGACAAAGTGATAAAGTGTTTGATATTCCTCATAAGCGCATGCTCAAGGTAGGAATGACTTACGAGCTTTAATTACTTTGATTAGTTATCATCAGGAGATACTAAACAAGTAAGATGGCCTGGATATTTAGATTGAGTGCTTTCTTTCGAAGTTGAAATTATGGTTTTTGCATTAAAGAGCTATAGATGTATAACAGTGACGGCCGTGAAATTCAGCCCCCAAGAGGAAAAAAAAGAAAATCTAATTAGTAATTAAGGAATAAAGTAGAACCAGCTGTAATATATCGTATCATAAGAGATGACTAATTCCATCGATGTATCATATAATATTTGGTTTTCACTTATGTTATCTTATTGTGCAAGTAAAATTCTAAAATTAGGCACATGTTGACTTAGGATATCTTTTCGTTGAATTTGATTTTACATGTATAATTAATGGCTTCGTTTTCCTTAAACTGTATATTTCTAAGTCAACATGTGCCTAATCTTATTGTGCAAGTAAAATTCTAAAGTTAGGCACATGTTGACTTAGCATATATTTTTGTTGAATTTGATTTTACATGTATAATTAATAGCTTCGTTTTCCTTAAACTGTATATTTCTAAGATGTCAGTTATATCATAATGGTCAAAAAGAGGAGTAAATGACTAAAATAAGAGATACTTGGATGAACTTTGCAAATAGGTGGGATCATAATCTAACCTATAGAAAAATAATACAGATGAAATAAAACATATATTTTATTTTCGCCCACTTTATCCTCGAATTGATTTTTATCTCTGATTAAGGATGCTTTATGAAATTGCTAAATGATTGACAAAATATATAAAAATCTTTATAGATACTTGATCATATTAATATTAGAAGTGCCAAAATAGGTTATCAGATCATGTTAATGTCGTGTCAATTTCGTGTCGTGTTAAATTTAGATCGATCTAAACCTAGTCTATTTAATAATCATGTTAAAATATTGAGATCCAAACTCGACAAAGAAAAATAATCTTGTTACCTAATAACCTGCTTAATATTTATATATTAAACAAAATTTACATTATATATTTACACATTGTCAAACATACATAATTTGTTGATATTATAAAATATACATATCTACAAAATATTAGACATTTACACTATTAAAGTTTTAATTATATATTGAAATAATATTATATATTGATATTATAAAATATTTATGTCTATCAATATTTTACACATTTACATTATTGAATGTCTAAATGTATTTAAACTTTTATAAATAAAATATTATTTTTATATTCATCATTTCAAAAAATAAAAATAAAAAAGAAAATCATCTATAATATTTGAGTTTTAATGATAAAAATCTATAAATTATTTTAAAATAAAAATATAATTGAGTTATTGATCAAGTAAATAGATTAAAAAATTTAACCCTAACCTAACACGAAAAAAATCATATCGACCCAAACTCTAACTCATTTAATAATCATTTTAAATTTAATAATTTATACCTATTTATTCATATTGTATATGTATCGGATAATAATGTTATGTTAAATTTTATCGGCTCTAATTAATATTATTAATTCCTGTCGCTGTAAGAAAATTATGGCCTAAGCACTCACTTCATTTGCACGTCTCCCGGGGCCCTGCTGTGGAAATTGGCACACTTTGATTGTAAGAGTACAGAAAATTAAAGAAGGCAGCATGCTAACTTCAAAAGTACATAAAAATTTTGTTTATTTATTTATCCTCAATTTAAGTAATTTTCAAAAATTATTAATCAGCTGTAGAGTGTGGAGGTGCTTTTGAAGTAGTATTTGAAGCAATCGTCTAAAATTTTATTCACGTTTTCTAAGAATCTCCTAATTTTATTTTAAATGATAAGACATTTATAAATTAAATTGTGATAATACAACTAAATTACTTTCGTCTTATAAAAAATTATCAATCATTTAATAAATTATATTATATTTTTTAAAATAAAAATTTTCAGTAAAAATATTTGACCCCTTAATTTATCAATACGTTTTTCAAATAATTCAATTATTTCGACAATTACCCTTATAAAAAAAGATTTTTTTTTTCCCTCTCTCTCATTTTCTCTCTTGCCCTCAAGCATCCCCAGCACCCCAACACTAATCCATCACCTTGCAGCACACGACTGCTAAAACCAGCCATCGAATGATTGAAACAGAATCTCCAAGATAAATCTCTTAGCATAGCAGGTATTAATGCTCGGTTAAAAGGATAGCTGGAAATTATAAAAACTCCCAAAAGTTATGAGACAGGTTTTTGATCATTTGAATTTTATTTTTACAATCCAAAATCGCTAAGATATAACGAAAGACACAGCGACTTCGGTTTGAACACAATTGAACTATCTTGCTAACAGCTTCCAGTTCAAGTCTCCACTAAATTGAGCTCTCGACCGTGGTGGCATAAGAGTCAATGCCGGTCCAAACTTGGTACTCTCTTCTCTATGGCCTTGGTATCTACCTCACCAGAAATGGTGAACAATGGCTTTGGACGCCACTCATGCAAGATGAGAGCACTAGGAATGCCAGCCTTCAATTTGGTCAATGGATCTAACATGTGCTGCCTCCCAACAATGAGAGGAAAGCGCATCAACTGAGGGCCGAGATAAATTTACTAGATCAATATCGTTACTCAAATATGGAGGACTATTTGAACAAGAAAAAAAATATTTATTTTTAATAAGATTAATTTTGTAAATGAATGAGTTTAACTGAGCAGTGGGAGTTGGCGAGATAAATTTACTAGATCAATATCGTTACTCAAATATGGAGGACTATTTGAATTCATTAAATCTCTTTCTCTACACCAATCTAAATATATATATTAGTTATTAAAATTAAAGTTCCAAAATTTTTAGATTGTCCTTCACTCATTTTTTCTTTCTACTTTAATATTTGTATTTTCTAGTCTCTATATTATCACATTACGCATCCTAAAGTTTTATTATTTTGGCCATTGACTCTTTTATTTTTTTCTCAGAGAAAATTTTACTTGTTTACTTCCTATTACTATTGTTTTCCTCTTATTCATCTTAGAGTTGTTGTGTCAAGTATAACTATTCATTTTGAGAGGGTGAAAATTACCCATTAGTTTTTTATTTGAAATTGAAAGAAAAAAATTTGAACTATCTATATGAAAGTGAGGAGCTGGGAGAAAAAGAGAAGTATGGTTAATTAAGTAATTTTTTTCAAAATTATTTTGAAAATGAAAACTTTAATTCAAATAGAGAGTTTAGAGAGAAAATTGTTAGGTTGAAATAGTTTGACCCCCAAAAAATTTGAGATATATCATTAGTCTTTTTTAGTTTTAAAAAAACACCCTCGAACAAAAACATTAAATATATAATATATTTTCTGAAAACTTTATTTTTTATCAAATACATTTATTACTATTTAAATTTTTCAGAAGTGTTGACACGTCTTGTCAGCAACCATTTTATTTCCACCAACGTTAAATTTTCTTCTTCTTTTTTTTTTTTTCCTTTGGTTTTTGGTTCTCGTTTTTTTATTGATTCCGGAGTTCTCTGTTTAATTATACATAATTGCAAATCTTGAGACATCGAAGTGAAGACTTTCTAATTTGCAAGTGTGTGCACTTCGGTTGTCATGGTGATTTACACGAGTGCAAACAATGTGAAAGGAGATAGCAGAAGATGCTTTGACGCGGCGGGACAGTAGAAGCAGAAAACATAGCAGTAAAGGTATAATAATAACAGATAAAACAATTCACGGCGATGATAAATTTATAAATAATAACATTTTAGCGCAAAATGAGATGACACTCTAAGTCAAATAATTTTATAAGAGAGATTTTGAGATATAATTTTAAATAAATTATAAAAAAAAGACTTTTTTTTAAATATTAATCAATTGTTTATCAAACAAATTAAATAACTAATCAATTTATAATGGAACAAATCGAGAGAACTTGAACATGAGAATAAAATCCTAGACTTAGACAACAATAGAAATACTTGTAAAATAATAAAATATGACTAATAACATCTAATTAACAACAATTAAAATACTTGCTGAAATAATGAAACAAAATAATCGCCCTACATCATGCTATAATTTCAAATGAAATTTGTGTTGAGGTTTTCTCAAAGATTTAGGTGCTGTATGGATTTACTTGGAGTATTATTGGTCGGGAGCTAGATTAGATTGAATAATTAGTAAATATTTGCATAAGAATTAATTATACACAACATATATGCATATGTGCAATTATTTATATACTATTTTATAATAATTAATAATTCTCTTGATATTATAATTTTATAGCTTACTTATATTTTCAAACTTACTTTCATTCATGTTCATGAGTCGTTAATCTTTCCTCTATTTAGAAAGTGAGAGATTATCAGTTTTTTCCTACTAAAATTAATATATATCATTTATTTATATACTATTTTATAATAGTTAATAATTCTCTTGACACTATAATTTTATAGTTTACTTATATTTTCAAATCTACTTTTATTCATATTTATTATAAATTAAATAAACTATATAAACAAAAATTAAAATACTAAAAATTATATTTATGCTTTTGTGTCAATTAATAAAATTAATAATAATAATAATAATAATAATAATAATATACTTTCTTGTAGTTTTTCTTATTTTTTAAACTTTTTTCCCATAAATAATATATATTTTTATATTCTTAAAATAAAATATCAAAAAATATTTTATTTACTCTTTTTTTATTTTTGGTACCAAAATTTTTTTAAAATATTATAAAGATAATAAAGTGATAGATTTGAATTCAAGTACGAAAACCGACAATTTCCCTTTAAAGAGCACTTGGGGGCTGGTGCATTGGAAGGAAGCGGCGAATGAATGCTAGTGACGTGATTATGGTGAAATTATTAAACCAATAAACAAAATATCAAAGTGGCCACCAAATTAAAATGATTTATAATTTTCCTAAAGCAAGGAGACGTACATTTCACCGACTCTAAAATGCACAATTGCATTCGTGCACGTTGCATCACGAGGGGGCTGCTAGGTGTCACATGCTTAACTCAAGACCAGCACATGCTCTTTGTCGCATTAACGTACGGTTCGGTTCGGCGCCTGGAGCCAAACCATAAGTGTTTTTGTTGTTAATTATGACTTGTTCGTTTTGGCAATCGATCTGAATCTTATTGTATATAAGCCGATTACTTCTTTCCAGACTGACAACAATGGTACGGTCTCGATTCTTGAATTCACACCGCCCTTACAATTAATAGAAGGATAGAAATTGAAATCTCCGGTGCGAACAGATTGAATCTTTACTCTCACCTCATTGGCCCGCAAAACTTACAGCAATTTAAGGCCGAGTCAAATTTGATGGAATATCTAGGTTTTCGCACCCCCATCTTTCCATTGAAATTATCAGGAAAAATTCACTAAGTAATTATCGGGACAACATGATTAAGGTATTTTGATATCCTAGCTTGTATGTTCTTTTCTTTTTTTTATCTAAAGAGTTATTATGAGATATTTTTATCTAATTAAAAAAAATTAAGGGTTATTTATTTTACGTCTGTGTCTTAATTTAATTTAGTTTAAGGTATTTTGATATCCTAGCTTGTATGTTTTTTTTTTTTTTATCTAAAGAGTTATTATGAGATATTTTTATCTAACTAAAAAAATAAAATTTCTTAACTTTTATTGGACTGGTAAAATATCTAAATAAAAAATTTTAACTTTGTCATAAATACTTTTTTCAAATGTATGTATTTTGTCTATTCATTAGATGTCATATAATAATTTTATTTAATATCAAATTTTACTTGGTGTGAAGTACCTAACATAAATTCAATTTGAGTTTTAAATAAATTCTTTTATTGTTAGATAACAACTTTTTTTTATGTATAAGTATTAAGTTAAATTTTTAAAAATTATTTTTGATAAATTATATATCGAATCCTTATTTATCAAGTATAAAAACTATTAGACTAGATAACACTATAAATATATACCTATTTAAGATTTTAAACTTCAAATATATATAAGTAGTTTTTTAATCAGGAATCACTAACTTTATTGAAAGTTCAGAATTAGGTAAAAAACAAAATAAACACAGACTCCAATAACCTGTATTTTATCTTATAGTATATGAAAAAATTTTTTTTTTTTTATCTTTTAGCTAATTCTTGAAGAGATCCTTGATTGAAAAATGTCTAAGTATATATAACACTTTCAAGGTAATAAGTGTAAAAATATTAGATTTAATATATTTTGAGTTTATAAAAATAAATAATTTATGCCTTATACTTAGATGTTAAAATATAAAAAAATAAAAATATTATTTTAACATATGCATTCAAACCCATTCATGCTTCATTAACATTTATACCTATGTAGATTTCAAGAAAAAAACAAACAATAACTTAGATTATTGGAACTAAATTATAATAAAAATTAATAATTTACAAAATTGACTTAGTATCTACATTTTTTTTTTAAATACATCTCCACTCAAACAATTTTTTTTCAAAATTAATATAAAAATAAAAGAATTTTTTTTGGTTATATGAGGATCCATCCTTCATGATTGAGTAGTACAAACAATAATGTACTATCACAAGATATTAAAAAAAAAATACCATCAGACAATAATTTTTTGTCTGTTTTTGCTAAATTTTCTCTACAATTGATATTACAATCAATGGTTTATTTAGATTTTAAATTCATCCAATTATAACACACTTATGGATCTATACTGAGAGTTTGAATTCACACCATTCTTCACATAATTCATGAGTATAACTCAAAATACATATGCGTATATAGTACTAGTGAGATCCATCTGCTAAAATATTTTCATCTGATAAGGGCAATATTATTTAAATTTAACTTTAAAATATGCATTTAAAGAGGAAAATAAGTCTCATATGTGGACTCAGATTCAATCTCTAAAAAAAATCTCATGGCTAATGACTTAGATGGAAAATCATGCATCTTTTTCTTCTTAAGGAGATATCTTAATAGGTTGAGAATCATTATTGGGCTAAATATATTAGATTGGAGCAATTAAGTTAACTTTTAAGCATGACTTAATCCTATAGCCTTCTATATATATATAGTAACAAATCTAATTCATCCATTAATTGGTTCAAACTTCCATACCATATGCAAAGGACCATCCAAAATGAATAGTCTAAACTCAACTTGGGTGTTAAGAAAAAAAAAATCATACATGAATGGAAAATTAATATTCTTAGGTTGATTATATAAGTTTGAGGAAACTGATATGTGAGTTGAATAATTTTTAATTTATCAGTTGATAATTAATATTTCCAAACTAAATATATATGTTTTAGATAACTCTTATTCGTAAGCTAGCTTTTGAGCATTCGGCTACTTAACTTTTATACTTTCAATTAATTACAAAATGTTGCATATAATATTTGTTGAAAAATCAAAGCCAAAAGCTCTTTTTTTTTTCTTTACGCAGTTGGTATGCAAACTTGCACAAATAGGCAAATTGCTCTATTATATTTTAGTCATTTTTTAGGCTATAAATAGAGAGATGATGAGAGCTTCAATGGTATTCCGTTTGAGAGATTTGATAGCAATTGTAAGTGAAGCAATTTGAGAGAATTGAGAGAGCTTCTACTTATGTGTTCTAATAATGTTCCATTTAGGTGTATTAGGGTTTTAGGTATTGAGAGTTTTTCTTATTTTATAAATTTTTATTTATTAATAAAATTATTTTTCACTCTTTACTCATGGACGTATGCTTTACGTCGAACTACCTAAATTTATTGTGTTTCATTTTCTTTATATTTATTTATTACATTTATATTTTCCCAGAAGTTGCATTCACTGTAATTTGGTAATTACTCAACTGGCATTTCCACAATAATTGGTATCAGAGCCAAAGATTTGTGCTTGGGATATACGGTACTATTCACATATATAGTACTATTTTGTATATAAAACTATTTATAAATACGGTAATGTTCAAATATATGGTACTGTTTATTGATACAGTAGAAATGACCTTTTATACTTGGGAGACAGTTTATTATAAGTAGTGTGTATTTTTGCTTGTTTAAAAAAATTATGTCAATAAGGCGATAAGAGTCTAAAGAGTCTTGGTTTTAGGTAAGATCATTGTGACCCCTTCATTCTCCTAGAAACTTTCCTAGTACATTTATGCACACGAAATAAACATCATAAAAGCTATTTGTTAAGTATAATAGTTGTTAAAGTCATTGATTATTTGAATTAAGAAGAATAACAAATGCATCATCATCGTCCTCATCAGCGAGGACTATTATGACTAATGCAAACTTTAAAGTAGAGAAATTTAATAGTACTAATAATTTTAATATGTGCTAATATGAGGTATTAGATGTCTTATGTCAGCAAGAGTTGGATATCGCTCTTAAAGAAAAACTTAAGATGACGGATAACAAGAAGTGGATAAAAATAATAGACAAGTATATAGTACTATTTGCCTATGTTTAGCTAAAGATAAAAAATACTTTGTCATGAGAAAAACATTAGCAAAGAAATTGTGAGAGACATTGTAAGAAAATCTTTAAGGCTTTATATAAAGGAAGAACTCTATTGATTCATATATACATTTGGCATGTCAATGAGTTACCACGTGAACTTATTTACCAAGATATTGGCAAATTTGCTAAATCTTGATGAGAAATTTGAGGATAAAGATAAGGCATTATTATTGTTAAATTCCCTTCCTGATAAATAGTATTATCTTACCACCACTTTGCTTCGTAAGAAAAGGAAAAAAAGATAGAATGGATTACAGAGATACACTTACAAAAGCATTGATAGTGAGAGCTCATTCACAAAGCCACAAACCTTAAAAAATAGGCAAGTCTAAAGGGAGAGCTGCTAAGGATAAATGTGTTTTTTGTCATGAGAAAGGACATTGGAAAAAGAATTATCCCAAGTTACAAAAAGACAAGGCTAATTTTGATGCATATGTCACAGAATATGATGAAGAGTCAAACTTTAGTCTGGTTGGCATAACGTTAACATGTCACTCAAATGAATAGATTTTAGATTCAAGTTATACTTATCATATATGTCCTAATAAAGGCTAGTTTTCTAGCTTCAAGGAGCTGGATAGTGGAGTTATTTTTATGGGCATTAATAATGCTTGTAAAACAATAAGAATAAGCACAATCCAATTAAAGAATCATGATGACTCAATTCAAGTATTGACATATGTTCGCTATGTATCAAGTTTAAAGAAAAATCTTATCTCATTAAGAGTCTTAGAATCTAAATGACTCACAATCACTCTAAGATGTGAATTTTAAAAGTCGTAGCTGGAGCACTGATGGTGATGAAAGGCATAAGAAAAAATAAATTGTATTATTTCTAAGGGAGTACCGTTATTAGATTAGCATAAAAAATTTTTAAAAAAGATGCAAATTCAAAGCAACTAAGTTGTGGTATATGCGTTTGGGATATATTGGTGGAAAAATATTACAGACTTTGGTGAAGCAAGGCTTATTAAAAGGTATTAATTCTTGTAAATTAAAATTGTATGAACATTGTATTTTGGACAAACAGACAAGAATAAAGTTTGGTTCAATAACTTATGACACAAAGGGAACTATAGACTCTGTTTACAGTGATGTGTGAGGACTTAACAAAATGGCTTCTTTAGGAGGTATGTACTATTTTATGACTTTTGTTAATGATTATTAAAAAAAGTATAGGTGTATTTGATGAAAAACAAGAATGAAGTTTTATATATATTTCTGAAATAAAAAAAGATGATCGAGACTTAGACTGATCGAAAGGTTAAAAAATTTCACTCAGAGAATGATAGTGAATACAAGAATGATCCATTTTTACAAATATATAGAAATGAGGATATTGTACGACACTTCACTATTCGAGATACATCACAGCAGAATGGGGTGGCAAAACACATAAATCATACTATATTATAGAAAGTTCATTGTATGTTGTCTAATGCTAGATTAGGCAAATAATTTTAGGCTGAGGTAGTTGTATATGCATGCCATATGATCAATCGTTTACTATTAGCTGTAATTAATGGTAAAACATTCATAGAAATATGAACGGACAAACTTGCTACTAACTATGATTCTTTACATATTTTTTGTTCCACTGCTTATTTTTATGTAAAAAAATCTAAATTAGACTCACAAGTAAAGAAAGTATTATTCATGAGCATAACTAGTGAAGTAAAAAGATACCGTCTCTGGTATCCTGTTACAAGAAATATTATTTTCAGTAGAAATGTAATTTTTAATGAATTAACCATATTGCAATAAAAAGATTCTTAAAAGGATGACAAGATCAGTAATATTTCGCAACAAGTGAAACTTAAAAAGGTTAAAGATAATCCAGTTAGTGTTGGGGATCGATGGAGAAGAGATTTAAACCTAAGAACATTCACAGCAATAAGATTCAATTACATATAGAAGGTCATGAAGGGGGATTCACAAACTTGCTCACTTTATTAAATGGTGGCTTATGCACTTTTAATGATAGATGATGATGTTCCTTCTAGTTATAGAAAAGTAATAAGAAACCCTGAAAGTGTATAGTGAAAGCTAGCAATGAATAAAGAAATATAGTCTTTTCATAAAAATAAAATTTGAGAGTTAGCTACACTATTTAAGGAAAAAAAAAAGGCAATTGAGTGCAAATGGGTATATACAAAGAAAGATGGATTTCCTAATAAGAATGAAATTCAATATAAGACTAGATTGGTAGCGAAGGATTATGCCTAGAAAGAAGGAATAGACTATAATAAGATAGTTTTTCTAGTTTTGCTCGCTATAGTTGCACAATTTGATCTTGAACTAGCTAAGCTTGATGGAAAAACTATATCTTTACATGGTGATTTGAAAAAGAAAATCTATATAACTCAGCCAAATGGATTCAAATTTATTGGAAAAGAAAACTGGGTTTGGAAATTAACAAAATTGCTTTATGTATTAAGACAATTTTTGAGGCAGTGATACAAGCGATTTGATCAATTTGATTGGTTTATGAAAGGGCAAAGGTACACAAAAAATAAATTTAATCATTACGATTATTTTCACAAGCTACAACAAAGATCTTTCGTACATTTGCTCTTATATATTGATGATATACTAATAGTATTTGAGAGCAAAAATGAGATTGAAAAGTTTAGGGCTCAATTCAATCAAGAATTTGAGATGAAAGATCTAAGTAAAATTAAGAAAATTCTTAGCATAGAGATATATATAGATAAAGATCATGGTAAAGTCAGCTTATCTCTAAAGCAATATATGAAAAAGATATTATAACATTTTAGCATGACTGAGCAGACAAAACTTATAAGTACCCTACTGGCTTCTCATTTTAAGCTTTCTATACATCTATCTCTTTCAACAAGTGTGGAATGAGAATATATGTTACAAGTTTCGTAGTCAAATGCATTTCGAGGCTCGATATTTCACATACAATTGGTATAATGAGTAGGTATATGCATAATTCTAGTAAAAGACATTGGCAAGCTGTAAAATAATTTCTATAGTATGTTTGGAAGACCATGAATGTTGGTTTATTGTTTAAGCAAGATGGTACACTTAGTCAAAGTGCAATCAGATACATTGATTTTGATTATGCCGATGATTTGGATAAATGACGATCAACCACTAAATATGTATTTACTTTTGCTAGAGGATCAATCAGCTGGAAATCTACACTACAGTCTATAGTTGCCTTATTGATCACAAAATCCGAGTACGTGGCAACTACAAAGGTTGTTAAAGAGGCTATTTAGTTACAAGGCTTACTTGAAAACTTAGGATTGATATAAGAGCACATTAATGTGAATTACGACAGTCATTTTAATATTCACTTATCAAATAATTAAGTTTATTATGCATGAACAAAGCATATTGACGTATGATTTGACTTTGTGTGGGGAGTTACTAATAGGGACAAAATTCTTTTATAAAAATCAAGACTACAGAGAATCCCGCAGATATGTTGACCAAGACAGTGACAGCAATCAAGTCTGAGCATTATCTAAACTTAATCAATATTCTACAAGTTTGAAAGCAGTTAGAGAATACAGAGACTAAAAGATAGTTTGTTGATAGTCGGCTCAGATTTACTAAATCTTCGCTGAGGTGGAGAATTGTTAAAAAATAAAAGCCAAAAGCTCATTTTTTTCTTTATGCGGTTGGCATGCAAGCTTACACAAATGGACAAATTGGCCGGTTGTTTTTTAGCCTTTTTTTAAGCTATAAATAGAGAGATGATGAGAGCTTAAATGGTATCCCATTTGAGAGATTTAAAAGCAATTGCAAGTGAAGCAATTTGAGAGAATTGATAGAGCTTCTACTTGAGTGTTTTAATGTTGTTCCATTTGGGTATATTAGGATTTTGGGTATTGAGAATTTTTCTTATTTTTTAAATTTTTATTTATTAGTAAAATTATTTTTCAATCTTTACTCATAGACATAGACATTACCTCCAACCACATAAATTACTGTATCTCATTTTCTTTATATTTATTTATCACATTTATATTTATTCAAAAACTGCATTCACCATAATTTGATAATTGCTCAACTGACGTTTTAGCAACAATATTTCTCCTCATAGCCATTACTCTTATTTTGCTATGTTTCTTATGGCTTCACATAAGAATAGAAGAGCAGTGCAGCTGCCCCAAATGCTCCCTTTGTCTCTTGTGCTGAGAAACTACATAGAATTTTCAAAGACATAGTTGTTTTAGTGATCCTCACTTGGTGGGAGATGATCCACAATCCATTTAAACATAAATTAAAGTAACTTAACGGCGACATGATCGAGATCTGATGGGGTTTTTTTATGACAAATCTCGAAATGTAGAATCACTAAATTGTGGTCCCTGATGTAAATAGGAAGCTTAATTTGCCGCAGACAAAAGTAACCTTTGGTCAACTAGGTAGCTAGGATTCTCCAAGACCATATGTACCAATGACAGGAGGCTGTTTAGCAAAGCGTGGTGATCTCGATGCATACATAAGCACAGATACTTGTATAGATGAAAAATACATCTAGTCAATAAATTTCAATTACATACGGCTTTAGCCTCTTCTGGAGCTCTGTGCTGTTCCCAATTGAGAGAGAACAAGATGAAAACATATACATTTATACATAAATGATTCATCCCTATGTGTGGGTACCGCGGAATCAACGAAATGAATTGGCGTGCTCTACATAACTTGGTTACTGCTGAAACCCTAAGCATCTCCCTATTGTATGAATCAGTTTGATCACGTTTGATGCAGGTTATTTGGGAGGATGTGACTTAGAATATGCATAAACCGCATAATTGAAAAGATAATATAATGGAAGCATAAAGATACTGATTAGCAAAGATTTCCAGAAAATTAACCACATCTTGCGGGCTTCTTCACATGTACAACTATAACTTAATTTGATATCCCAATTGCTCTTGAGATGGAAAAGGTCTTTGTCCTTTATTTGTTGCCGATGTTCAACAATATTACTTCAAGTAAATTTACCCATTTATTGGGGGTAAAAATGTTCAACATCAGTACAGGTTTCAGACTAATCATATAAATCAAGATATGAATATTATAAACATCTAATTAGTAGATTGAAAACCAAACCCTAGATATTCATACATAATTGATTCCCAATTACAAACAAGGATACAACAGTCAATTATCTTTCTTCTAAAGCTCCAATTAATACATGTAATTATATATGACATCAGAATCAACCGTATATAATATCAGTAATATATCTTGATTTAAGACAACAAATTAAAACATTACCACCATTTATATTCTTTCAGAATCGCCTGGAGCCATTGCTACTATCAGTCGCATTGAACTTCAAAGGCAGAGATGAAAGCATATTATGTTTCCTTTGTGCTGCTGGTTCGCAATCTTTTCCTTCGCCATTATTATTATTTCCAGCCTTATTTTGATTAGCTCTCTCTCCTTCTAACTCCCTGTACCTGTGCAAATACCTCTTCAATTGATCAGCATAATTATCAAACCCTAGAGTTGCAAGAGCCCAACAAATATCATCCCCATTAACTGTCTTGCGCTTCTCCTTGTGACACTTATCCGATGCCTCTCCAGTAACAAAGCTAATGAACTCAGATACACATTCTTGCATGGTTTCTTTTGCTTCCTTCGAAATCTTCGCATTCGGAGGAAGAATCTGCTTCATAATTCTCCCCACATTAGCTATCGGAAGCAAACGATCTTGCTCCTTAACCACCCCATCTTGATCAGTACCACTGCTCGCACCCACAGTAAAGTTGTAGCTATTATTGTAGCTTTCTAAGTTATGCCCTGCGTCAACCATTTTTCTCTCTATAATTAAAGAGAAACTTAATTTGAATAGTATCCTCTCACACAAAGACACGTAGCTTCTTCCTGCTTCTGAGCTGATTTATAGAAGGTTAATACACATATCATAATACAGTATTATGCATATGATGGTAATATGTAGATGAAGATGGTAAAGGTTTCAACTGGATGACGTGGCACGTCACACATAGACTTTGGTCAGTGTCACTGGGGGACACAGTGGCAGGCAATTTCCATTGTTAGTAAGAGTTAGGTTTATTTTTTATTAATCCATGTAACTGGCTGTTTATAGGTATTGTGGGTAGCAACTTATGAAACCCTAAAACGAGAGCTTCAAGAAAAAGACTCAATACTTATCTATTATAGGAATAATGGTCCCCCCATTTTGTCCTCGAACCCATGATGCTGTCAATTACTTTGCACTAAACTATGTTTAAAAATTGTTGTTAATTTGAATTTGTGGACTAGATATATGCACGTGTTCTGCTTTGTAGCGTAGATGCAACCAAACTATGACCTAAAAAGAAGCCATTTAGATATAAATTAAAAACCTTAATGTTGGATGACCTACTACTCAGTTTTTTACGTGAGAATAAGTCACTCTACAAAATGTTGAAATCACTGTGCATGGTTTCTGAATCAGTAACTAAGCTCACGGTCGGATCTTGCAAATCTAGCTAGGCTGCTAAATAACATGGCATCGAGATCTACGTGCCTAGAATAACTACATAAAAAGAGGGTTCGGTGAGGTTGACATGTGGTAAATAAAAGTAAATTTATCCACCGTTAATCAAGTAAACTTTTCAGTGAGTGCGAAATGCTCACAAGTCATGACATTGTTTAACTATCTCCAAACACTCACTTATACGCAAATGAATTATTTTATGGATTAATTAGATGGTTTAATATTAAAGCTTCCACCCTAAGTTTGATATTTTTTTAATTAAAATATACTTGATGATGTATACTAGCTATGATTAGATGCTTTCATATTTCAACTTAAACATCATGATCTCACGAGTTTGAAGATTCGCGAGAAAAAATATAGAAAAATATAAAGACGTTGAAGAATATTTTACTGTCACATTTATCGTAAATTTTGATTCGTTCTTTCTAATATTATAAATAATTTCCTAAAATGATCATAGAAATTGATCCACTAGTAATTTTTAATTTTTTAGCCAGAAATTGAGCCTTTGGTACTCATTTACTCTCAATAAAATAGGAGCAAGAAAATATTATTAATAAAGCGTATTAATAGTTTAATATTGAGCATAATCTAATTTTTTTATTTGATTAGCAACCAATAAATGGGAAGACGTGATGTGCAGCAAAATGACAGGACCTTCGATTGAAGTTGTGATTTGAAACATTGAGATCCTAGTTCACAACTCTCGTATTCACTATTCTTTTTTTGATACAGCATATTCACCATTTTTTAATTTGAAACATGTTCTTTAATTTCAATAGATGAACGATTAATTAGCCATAGACGAAGAACTGAATAATTACTTCCTCGATTAGTATTATCAATGCAGTGAAACTGGATTAATATACGTTATTAATATCTTTGGTAATACTACACTAAAATTCGGTAATTTACATTCTCCATTTCAATTAAAAAAAAAAACTGAACTCACTTCTAAATTCATAGTACATGCTTTTATATTTCTTGGCTCAATCTTTAAAAGGTAAATTTTAGATTAGCCCCAGTTAATTGGTTTTGTTTAAATTGTCTTCTTTACTTTTAAAAACATCAAGTTACCTTATTTTACTTTAAAAAATAAAAGGAAAATAAGAGTGAATTGATGATGTTTTTTATTATTATCTTCTTATAAAAAAGGGATAAGTTGAAATTTTAAAAAATAAGAGAAGTTTTGGTGATATAAAATTAATCCATCTTTCAAATTTTTCTAGCAAATACTTTTCAATTTTCACATCTCATCAATCATGCATAGAATGAATGATGAAATATTACCAGGACAGCCAGTAGAAAGTGGAAAAGAATCTAGAACTGTGAGGATCAATCACTAACAGTCGTGCAAATACACACACACGCTCTAAAATCATTGATGATTTAGTGAGCAACAACACTCATCTTATAATGAACGATGGTGTAATAGGTCTTTGTTTGGTTAATCCTCAACTTGAACATTATGCATAAGGAGTCACAAAATTCTACCAAGTGCCTAAATACTCACCAATCACCTCTAAAATTAACTATATATATCGCATATTCTGAAATTCCTCCGGCGGATTAAACAAAAAATTACATCTTCCTGGAATATATCCCGCCCCAATTTAATAATATTAATAACGTATCTTTGATATATTAATGCTTAAATAGCCAATCTTTGCATCTACATAATGTGATAACGTACTTCCTCGCGTGAGATCACTGTTTACACAATAGGTTTGTGGTCCATACTTTCAAAATTAACAAATGCTTTGCTGAATATGGTCGTTAGGCAGAAGAACAAAAGCAAATGAAGAACAATATAAAATATTTCTATGCTTTATAAAATTAATTACCCATTTAAGTTTGGAGTTAGCAAAGGGCTTACTGCATATCTCAACCAGGTAGTTAATAATTTTGAGGGTCGTCCTTGGGAAAGTTACATTCTAGTTTCTCTTTTTTGAGAGGCCACCCCCTTTCTTCGCAAAGATTCTTATTCTCTCCATCTTCAGCTCTAGTGGGCATCTTAGCTGATCTGAACAATATTTTGAATCTTAAGCTTTCAGCTTTGTGCAGTAGATTTTGGACAAAATGCTAAAATATCTTTGGTTTAAGGAATAAAATTACTGCTCTCTCATTGTGTATTCTTTCGCTTTGTCTAGTTATTGTTTTTATATTTTTTAACCAAACCTGGTAATGCCTTAGCTAACGTTTTCCAGCTTTTGGAATACATCTTCTTCAAGATAGTGTGTTTATTAATTCTTTTTGTGATACTTATTGCCACTTGATCAATTGTAGGTGGATGCTTGAGCACTTTGAGTTTATTTAATTATCATGGTGATAATTTAAAGACATCATCCACGGGGAAGGTTATTTTAATGTATAAATTCTTATCTCATGCAATCTAATGGTGAAAAGTCAAAATGTAATATTTAATACATATTTTCAACTTATCCATATACTTTACGTTTAAAATTTATTTTTACCATTAAGTCCCTAATAAGTTTGTAATAAACACATTCCATCTGTGATGTTTAGATACCAATAAAAAAGAAAGTGTATTAATTTTTATATGAGAATGTCAAATTTATCCTTCCGCACCGTGTGTTTTCCATCATCACATATCAAATCTTGTAAGTACCATAAACGGTTAATTGTAAATATGAATGGAATGATATGTAAATAAGAAATAATAATATTAATCTCCAGCTATCAACGTGTATCTTACCGCTTAATATGTTGTAATCATTTATTCATTCCCGAGGTACATTGTTCCTCCTCAGCATTTTCTGGACTTATGTATTACGCCCAGAGATTAGACCCATACCCAAGTGGGCCTCGGGGAAATTGACTTTATGGACTTTATTATTGGCTCACTTAGTAATTTTGTACCATAGAGCCCAGGCAAACAAGAAAAAATCACGCTTCTCAAAGTTTTGGTTTTCCCGACCGTTTTCTACATCATCAGACTCTTTCTTCTTAATTGTTAATAAATATTTCGGCAGATGAAAAATAAATCTACAGAATACAGTGAAATAATTTCTAATTATGAATATTATTGGGGACATAAAAATATTACTATAATAACATTAAATTCTTTTACATTTTATTATAATTAAAAACTGTTTTAGTCTGTTCTTGGATAATTCGGTTAAAACAAATGTAAAGGTTTATAAGAGGAGAGATGTAAGGCTATCTTGTTATGTTTGAGGTTTTCTCTCGCAAGATGGAGAGAGTTAGCCACGTGAGATGAGTGTTTGATTAAAAAAAAAAAAAAAAAAAGGGAGAACATGGGATGAAAATGAAGATGAAAGCCAGCAAACTCAAGCTACAAGGGTCCTATTAAATTGTGCAAATCTAACGTTAGAGGTGGAGCTAGTGATGATCAACCACCACACTCCAAATTTCATGTTAGATTTTTAGTAATAAGTGATAACTTTAGGGCTAAAACAAACCTTAAAGTTATCAACATTTATGACTATGCTCTAAGAAAAAAGAAGAACATGTATTTTTTGAATAATGAACATTGGTTAATGTTTTGAAAGAAACTCTTGAATTTTTATGGAGTCCATAAGGTCATCTTGATAATTTTGAAGACATGATACTCAATTAATAGTTGTTTTGCTTCAGATGAGAATATTTGAGTAATCTATCTTGTGGTCTCTAAGTAATAATATTCTTAAGCTTGACAGGTAAGGAAACCTCTAATATCTTTTTCTCTTACAGTATTCTGCATGTGGTAATCTCTCTAACTGATGATTTTGTTACTTTTTGAGATACTATAGAGGGTAATTGTCATGACATTTTTCTATTACTTTATCAAAAAATCTTCATTTTTATTGTCCTCTCATTTCTAACTGAAATACAATATATATTTCTTATATAGGCTAACCACTAAACTTTGGCTTTCGAAAATGCCCTTTGAAATTATATAATTTATTGAATCTATCTTTCTCAAACAAAAACTCTTTTTATTATTTACTCTTTGAAAATGCACAGTGAAATTTTTATTTATTATAATTGAATTCATACAGGACAATTGATAAAGTCCTATCATTAGCATTGAATGTACAAGATGGCAAAATAAATGATGACTAACATCTAGAAACATTTAATTATTAAATTTTTCAATACGTATTTGCCGCAGACCTCGGTCCTCCAATAATTTTAAACGCACCTACACAAACAAGTAATTAACAATCTCCAGTATAAGCTTCTACAAACAGCTAATCTAAAATTTAAGAAACGCAGGCTGAAGTTCGGGTTGCTCCTTGCGATGATGGAATAGTACAATGTTGGAGGATCTATGGGCTGTCAGCGAATCCTAGCAATACGACTCAATCAGAACCGTCCAATCTGTGTGGGCCATGCGCCTATTCCATTGTTTACATGCTAGACGGCTGATATCAATTAGTTTCCACCCGTACTACTTTGGGTAGATACAAGTGATTGGTTAGACTTGGGCCAGCAACTGTCGGTTTGTTTGCGAAACTGGCTTTGCGCTGAGTCCCACACACAATTCTCCAAAGCCAAGACGGATCAAGGCAAAGTGGGTCCCGCAACCTAAAATTTTGCCACACCGGAGCCAGGTCAGGGATATATTTAATTTGGCAACATAAAATTTAATGGAAAACGGAAATAAAAATACATCACAATCTGACGGCACAAAATTCTTAATTAAAAATCATACTTACGTGTAAAGGGCTTGGAGACAAATAATATTTTTAGTAATAAAAATCAATGTTACCAATATTTTTTCTTTTTTTATTGAAAATTTAAACCGTATTGCATATATATGTATATTTGTGTGCATACATGTGCGTGTGCGTGTGTGTTTTTTTTTTTTTTCTCAATACGTTGCTTCTAGATCCAGCAGAACTCATAAAAATAAAATTACAAAAATGCATTTTCATGCAGTTATTATGAGTGCCGTTTTTAAACATCCCAAAAAAGCAAAGAACTTACGAATCGAAGAGAAAACCAAACAAGCCCTGGGTAAAAAAAAAAAAAAAAAAAAACACACACACACACACACTAAAAGCAAGAGTAACGTGTCTTAAAATTACACAAAATTCCAACAAAGCAAGTTAAACCGAAAACGAAAAGCAGGACCAACTTGGACATTTTAGTAATTACACTTAATCATGGAAACCGACCTACGAACGCGTGTGGGTGTGGCCTCACAACTCAACATAAATCGAACAGGCCGAATGAATACACAAAATACACAATACAAAGCGTTGATAATCTTCTTCACTCTCTCTCTCTCTCAGCGAACAGAATTTTCTTTTGCTTTCTTTTTCGCCATTTTTTCTTCTAATTTTGGTTTCATTTTATGTTTCTCTTTCCATTCATTCGTCATGTCCTCAAGAATTCAACTTCCTTGTCCATGACAGCTCAAGTCTCTCATACGAGGTAAAAGAACGAATCTTTTTTACTGTACTACAACAAGTTATATTTTCTTTTAGTTTCTTGTTGTCTTTATTTATTTATTTATTTGTTTTATGTTGAAAAAATAATATGTTGACAATCGAGGTTCGTAGATGACTAAATATAAAGACCAATTTGGCAGGCTTGTTTTTTCGACGTGGGTTGTAACGTTCAACTTCTTCTATGAAGGTTAGCAAATGCTTTGCTTTTTTTTTTTTTTTTGGGGAATTCTCTATGCATGTTTTTATCTGTTTGTTAGTTACTTATATGTGACTTACTGTACTAGCGGTACTGTTTTTTTTTGTTGGTTTGTCTTATTGCAGTTGAATCAAGTATGCGTGTATATATTAGTTTTTCACTCAACAATGGCTTTTTAATGATTGTTTGTTACTTTATTTATTACGTACACATATTTATTATATTGAATTTATAGTTGTTCATAATCAGATTTCCAGAATGCGGCTGTTATTTTTGTTATGTTTTTGTATGTTAACTTATTGCATTACTTGCTATGTTTAGATTAAGCGCTTTTGTCAATTCGTTGACGAGAAAAAAAAAATTTTCTACGTTTTTCATTCCCATAATTGTCAATTTTAATGTCATATCGTCGACAGGTTCCACCCCCAACCCCCCCCCCCCCCTTTTTTCCCAGAATTATGTTTTAAAATTTTTCTGGAGATGAACTAGTGTATATAAAATGAATGCTTGACTGACCAAGTAAGCAATTGAATTTGAGGTTATCTGATTATCTTATGCAATTAACCCAGTATTTTTTTCTGTTATGAAAGAAAATACTGTCTTTTACCTTGATTGGGGAGCTGGGGTCCTCTCTAAATAATCCATAATCCATGTAGAAGGAGCAAGCTTATATTTTCTTTTATTTTTTTTCTTTTTTTCCTCTTCTTTAATTTGGAGCAGTGCATAGTTTGATAGTTTTTTGCAACACTTCAGTATTGGCATTTGCTTATCTATCAACGAATAGTGAGCTGCAACAATCATACTTAAAAGGATGAGATTGGGTGCAAGTGTACATGTGAGCTCTGAGGTTTTTTAAACTGCAATTTTGCAGATGGATTCTAAAGATTTAGATAACATGGAAAGCATCGCGGATGAACCTGAAGAAAAGTTACTTTCTCCTTGTTCTGTGGACATGAGTGATATTTTTGGAGATCCACAGGTTCTTCCTCGTGTTGGACCTCAGTACCAGGCAGATATTCCACCTCTAATCTTGAAATATGATTGTTTGCAGCTCGTAAATGAAAGAACTCATTCAGAAATCTTGGATAATATCCCAGATTGTGTTTCTTTGGGGTCAATTCCAATAATGTGGGCAAATATTGAAGTTGAGAATATAAATGGAACTGTAGAGTTTGAGAATAGTGAAGAGAGCCAGATTACATCAAATGATGAACAAGCAGTACTCAAAGGTGAATCTCTGGATCCTGTGTTGCATAATGGGCAAGATGTGGTTGGGCAGTCAAATTTTCAATCAACAACTAAAAGTGATCCGATGGATGTTGATTTAATCTTAACGCAGGACTCAAAAGCCAAGTTCGATCAGCCAGAACGAGGCCCCTTTCCTCTTCCTGATTCTGTTGGTGAATCTTGGACACAAATTGAATGTGAGAGTTTCCTCCTTGGTCTATATATCTTTGGGAAAAATCTTAACCTTGTTAAGAGGTTTGTTGAAAGTAAAGCGATGGGGGATATATTATCTTTCTATTATGGGAAGTTCTACAGATCTGATGGATATCGGAGATGGTCAGAATGCCGGAAATTAAGAAGCAGACGTTTTGTACATGGACAAAAGATATTTATGGGATGGAGGCAGCAGGAGTTGTTTTCAAGACTCTTTTCTCTTGTGCCAGAAGAATGCAAAAATATGTTACTTGAGGTATGTTCTTTATATTTTTTCAAATAACTTTTCCACTACATAAATACACACCTTGACATTGCCCTTGACCAGTATTGCTTTATGTTGGTGTTGACATCAAGCCCTAGTGTTGCCTACAATTCCAGGCTCTTTATGCCAATATGTAATCCGTATCCATTGTAATTCTATTCACTGTTCATGTTTACAGGCTGGTCTTGCTGTGATAGCTGGTATAGCTGTAATTCTATGTTTGCTTGAACTCTAAATTTATGGCGAAAAAATATTTGTACTGTCTATTCATGAACTATGGTGTTATCATTTCAGGATTCTAGAAAATTTGGAGAGGGAAAAATTTCATTTGAAGAATATATTTTCACTCTAAAGAATGCAGTTGGTATCAGTAATCTTATAGATGCAGTAGGAATTGGCAAGGGTAAGAAAGATCTCACTGGCACAGCCATGGAGCCAATCAAGACAAATAATATGTTTATTGTCCAGCCTGACATACCATTCGGTAAAGCATGCTCTGCTCTTACATCTGTGGACATTATCAGGTTTCTAACAGGAGATTTTAGGTTAAGTAAAGCTCGATCAAGTGATTTATTCTGGGAGGCTGTTTGGCCACGTCTTCTAGCAAAAGGATGGCACTCTGAGCAGCCTAAGGATCATAGTTTTGCTAATTCAAAGAATTCTTTGGTGTTTCTTATGCCTGGTGTGAAGAAGTTCTCGAGAAGGAAACTTGTGAAAGGTGACCACTATTTTGATTCGGTAAGTGATGTCTTGAACAAAGTTGCATCAGAACCCGGCCTTGTTGAGCTCGAAATTGATGCTGCCAATGGTGGTGATGTCAAGGAAAATGATAGGTTGGACCAACCAGTGAAGCCTGACTCAGATGGTTTATCAAACAAGCAACATCATCGTTACCTTCAGCCACGCAAGTCAAGTTACAATCGACATGTCATGCAGTTCACCATTGTGGATACTAGTTTGTTTTATGGAGCGGGACAATCAAAAGTGAGAGACCTGAGAAGTTTACCTATTGAAACTACTGGCATATCTACCCCTTCTAACCTTCCCAGTGAATCTGAGGAAGATACATCTGAAGATGAAGAAGAAGAAACTAACATCCCAAATGCAGATGATACAACTGATAGGGGAGCAGGTGCAGAAGCAGATTCATTGGATTGTGCAACTAGCATTCTCAATGATAGCATTTCCAACACCCCTACTTCAACAAATGTAACTGTAGAAAATCATGCAAATCATAGCACAAGTCCATTTGATGATGAGCTGAAGTCATGTATGAAGTTTCAGTTTTATCCCAAAGAAAATTCTGGGAATCCAAATTGTTTTGCCTCTGATACCAAACAGCAGGGTTTGGCGGCCAGTATCAATGGAGAGTCAAGCTGCTGCTTTGGAGATATCTTAATGGACCACAAGGTAGATGAAAATGAGTTCCATTACAGATCGAACTCGCAGAATGGGTGTGGGGATATGGTTGTCCAACATGGTCCACCACAAAATTTATCACCGGCCAGCTCCTTAGCTAAAGCCAGTCCAGACAGGAGCTATGAAGGCAATGTATCGGAGAATTGCCTGGATAGAGAAATATCTTTGGAGAAACCAGAATGCCGGACATTGATAGACTTAAATGTCCCTCAAGTTTCATCAGATTTTGGAAATAATGAACAGTCAAAGGACATGGTGAAGAATAATGACAGTTTTTGTGAAAACAAACTGTCTGTTGTATTTGAAACAAGACAGCAAATTGAGGAATCAAATCTTGCTGATGACAAGTCAAGTACAGCACAGCATCCCATCAAGACTGACCGAAGGCAGAGTACAAGGAATCGGCCATTAACTACAAAAGCATTGGAAGCTTTTGCATTTGGGTACTTAAGCCCAAAGAGGAAGAGAAAGGATGAGGAGACTCCACAGAAAAAAGCAATGTCAAAACCATCCCGTGGGATGCGAAGCAAGCCTGTTGGTAGTGGCACCCTAAACAATGGTGTTACAGACAATATTGCAGACTTGAGGATAGAGAATGGCCTGGATGCATTACACAGAAACACCGACATAGTTGATGAGCATGGAGTCTGATGGTTTCAGTAACATGCTGGTGACTCCAGGAAATTAAGAGAAATCATTCTTTTGCTCGCCTTATTCAGTCGTGTGGCACTACAAAAGGTGGTAATACAGGAGTCAGATGGCTTGTTTTATCGTAAGAGCAATTGACAGCAACGGTTCTTCCTGCTATGAATGTGTTCAAGGTTAGCTTGTGGACTTATGTCAATCAAGGTTTGACAATCAACGGATTTTGACACACAACCATCAATCCTTGCAAGGAGAAAATCCTTTTTTAGGCTGCTCAATCTTGTCAGGTTTTGATCAAGTTTCTGAAAAGCTTTCTTATACAAAGATGACCCTGTATAATTATTATTTTGTTGTAAACTTGTAATAAGCATAGCTTCTCCCTTTTTGTTATTTAAAAAATAACATGCAATAAAGAATAGATGCATACTTTTAAGAAATAACATAGGTGTGCACATTGTGTTCTCTTGGCAATCCAGAAAACGAATAAGAATGGGAAGGAGCGCTTGAACTTTGCCTGCGCTCTCAGCTTCAATTAGAATTATAAAATATGGGAACTCAAGGAAGCTATTTTTTGTTACTTGTTGGTAAAAAGAAAGGAAAAGATCGCTAGTCTTCTTTCAGCCGCCAATGATCCTTGCATGTGCTACATGCTCCTTTGTTTAATCTATATTGTGAAATAAGTATGTGTTGCACTTAATTTTTATTTTTATTATTATTTAAAAAAAAAAAAAGACATTTACATTACGTACCATTCCGCAATCTCTTAATTCTCTAGTGGTCAAAAAGCAAGAAATTAAAATAAGGTTGCTTCAAATTTACTCCACAAAAATAGACCCCACCTTTCAAGGCTGGTGGATAAAAACCAGTCACCACGTTAATTAATGATCGATGAAACAAACCTATTGGATCAGGGTTGCTAACATAAACGAGGAGGCTTCTGATCACGTCTCCTTTTTACACTGTCTTTCAATTATTCAAGTGCTCCAAGATTCACCACGTTAATTATAACCCAGCTGCTTATTTGCAGCCATAGCATGTAATATGCTATATTTCCAGAAGCTGCGCAGTAATCTGTGCTTACTTGCTAATTCTTTCTAGTGATTTGCTTGAAACTAATCCTGTGTAAATTACCTATCTACCCATTGACGAACTTCATAATATTTTCATCTTGAGTTCTTTAGATTTTTTTTCTTTATCGAAAGATATACATTTTTTGTATCAACAACTATGTTGAAGGGCTAAACTTAAAATTCTTAAATATCTATAATCATATATGTTAACCTATTAACTAAAATAATATAAATTACTTACCTATAAAAGTGATTTTTTTATTACTCGATGTGACACTGTTAAATCACACGATTTAAGAATTTATTTATGTTAAAAAAATTATAAGAACTTACACCAAAGAATGATTTTATATATATATATATATATATATATATATATATTCATATAATATTAATATTACAGAGACTTGATTATAACAAAATAAGCAGGTAAATAAGGCTTTAGTTATTATTTTAATGTTGGTTTTATCCTGGGTTTCTTAGATAATGTCAATTAATATTTGAGTCAGTTATGTACTCAAATGCTGCTAGTAAACTCATCTTATACGATTAGGGTTTATATGATATAATTTAATAAAATAAAGATGGAGATAATAATATATGTGGTTGCACCTCGTCGCGTTGATCTTCGATCAATGATTTAAAAAATTACAGAGCTCATTAACGATAGAAACTAAAATAAAAGCAAACTTTTTTTGGCAGGACGACATTCAGTTTGGTGATGGAGGAGGAGCACATACAGTACATGCAGCTGTAGCCTCCTAAGAAGTAAATTAAAGAAACCTCCCCAAAACTCCGGTCTAGGCAAATTCCACCGCCGCTCCATCAACCTCGATTACTCACGAGTCACGACATGCCACATATGGCAAAGTTTTTGAACTAATTGTTTGCGAGCTTGGTTGGTTCAAAATAATTGAAGCTGATTGATGAAAAGTTGAATTATTGCTTTGAATTGTTATAGCCTCTAATTAATTTTTGTTTTCAACTGTGAGTGGGTCATCGATCATGAATCTTTTCCTACATGGAAATGGAATCACACTCCCAATCAATCCCTCACTTGGACTGTGTTTTTGACTGATGATCTAATATTTGCTAATTAACTAATCAATTAATTACTTTTCGTTGTGCAGGCAACAAAGGGATTTCAAAGGGACCAAAACCGACAAATACAAGTGGAAGCTTAGAGAGAGGCCGCACTACGACTGAGCTAGGTCCGAAAAAGGGTCTTTGGAGTTATCTTAGATTTTATTTGAAATTGAGATGCTTTAATTTAAAAATTACAGTTATTATATATATGTGTATATATTATAATTATAAAATAAAAATTATTAATATATAATAAATAATAATTTTAAATAATAATTTTAATAAAATTAATAAAAATATAATAAATTTTTTATTATACAAGTATAAAATTAAATTAATTTAACTTCTAAATTATAACAATATTCACTAAATACTTTTAATCTACAGTATCCATCCTCAATCAAACAGGCCTTCAATTACGTCACATTTTCATAGACATTTACATATGTATTCAGTTATTGACGTTTAAGAGACATAATGTGTCTTACTATATTAATATTATGGGACTCATTGAATTTGAAAAAAAAAACTAAAGAAAAGTTTTATGTTAAAATATCTATAAATTAATAATTTACTAATTTATGGAGTGTATATAATTTAATGAACATACATTCTAATCAATTGAAAATTTATTAACCCACTAAATATAAATTAAATTCACAAAAAAAATCAATTCTTGTTTTATAATCAATCCTGAAACTCTTAGAAACAATAAAAAAAATTAGAGATGAGATCTAAGTATATATAGATTTCAAGAAAATCAAGTAGTCATATTTTAATATAAAAATTATATGTGTAATTTGAATAAATTATTAACTTATGATATGAATGGGATCATAAGATTGTACAAGGATTTTTAGAAAAAGTATTATCATTTTTATCAAAATGATCAATTTAATCATTTGGCCTAGGTTGGACAGCAGAAAAATTATTTTGTAACAAAGGTTATTAATTTATCAAATATAAATTAAGGAAAAATTATAAATTATGAATAAAAATTAATTATGAATTAAATATTAATATTTTTACTGAATATTTTTTTATTCAATTAAATGTTAATTTAATTTTAATTATTAAATATAAACTTTATTATTTAGTACTTGGAACGTCCATGATTGCTAAATATAAATCCTTACTCGGAACGTCCATGATTACTGAATATAAACTTTTATCTATTTTCTAGGCTTTTGATACAATAGTTAAAATTATTAGGTTTTATTAGAAAGTAAGGATAAAAATCAGTATTCGATATGTCAACTAATAAAAATGTAGTAAAAGTGATATTCTATAATTCTTTAATAGTGAAATATTATGTATTTCACCTAATTATTATTTTACAACAATTTAAGTAGTGAGGCGAAAATACCCCTCAAGAAAATTACCACACATCCCACCATCACACGGCTCGTCACATCTGTCAGATGGCAGCTTCTTATCGATCCACGCAAGTCTTTTTCCCTCCAAAATATGTATTAAACATTCAGCGACGGCTCTTTAACCCAGGAGTCAAGTTCTCTTTTCATTTTGCTTTCGACATCGTCTTCTTAAGATTCGTCTGCTGTTACAAATAAAAATAATAAATAAATATACAGTTGTCGCGAGATCCTTGGGATTGTCTAAAAGGGCAAAATCCTGGGTCGTGAACTGGGCCAAGGAAAGAGATCCAAGCCCTCTTTTGTCAAAGTCCAAAATTCTGTAACTAAACATCTGTTTGAATAGACAATCACGTGGTCAAAAGGCTGGGCCATACATGGGGCCCGTCCATTTCAGGCCTCAGCGCTTCAAAATTTCCTGGCATAACAGGGGACCCCACCTCGCGAGGCCGGTGGTATAAACCATAAACTAATATCACCTTGTTAATGATTACTGCAGCAAATCTAATCACGGTTGCTATCGCGTGTCACACAATAATACAGCATAATTATTAATTAGAGACAAGGGTTTTGAATTTTTTGATCATGTTTCCTCCACATAAGCCTTCAATTTGTCAACATCTTCTGCCTTAGCACATCCTAATTAAAAATATCTTTTTTTTAAAAAAAAAAAAAACCCAGTCGCCAATCTGTAACCGTAGAATGTTATATTTTTCAAAAGGCAGGGATGTGATAGAAAGAAAAGAAATTAACGATGACCCAAGACTTGGTCCTCGTTGTTTGCTTAAACATTAAACAAACCAATAGTTCTCAAAAATCATTGCATTAGATCTAGCGGCGGAACCGCTCTGCCCCTACCTTAGTCCTAAATTTTCTTGAGGGCAATTTATTTCTAGCTCAGTTAAACTATAAAGTTTTCTCCGTTCGATTAATTAGATATATTAAATTTAAAGTTAAAAATGTACTAAAAAAATTTAGGTTCAAAATTTATTTTAAAAATCACACTAATATTAATTATAAAATATACTTTCGTTCGAGGCTAGGTCACCTAAAACATTAATTAGACCTTAATTCATATGTGTGTAAATTATATGATGTAATACCTTGGTTGAAATAATTGGGGAGACAAAGAATCAACAATGACTAACAAGCCCATCACTAAAATCTAGCTAGCTAGCTTGCCTTTAAAATATTAAGTTTTCCTAATCGTCAAATTTATTATATTCCTTGTGATTCATCTTCACGTAGATGTAGAGTGGTGGTTTTTTAAATTTCATTTTTTGTTTGCTTTCTAAATCAATCAAATGAGGAAAAATGAAAAAAATCTACTATGGCATCATTTCCGTTACTTCCGTGAGAGACGGGGGTGACTAAAAATAGTTGAAGGGGTTTCTAAATGAAGTACTCGATAAAAAAAAATAACTTTATAATTATATCATGCAACCCATCTCTCACTCACGCGTATGTACATATGTACATAACACACACACACACACACACATATAATGATAGACAAATAGGTTCATGCTTGATGTTATTGGATATTAAAATTAGATGCTAAAATATTTTCTTTCCAATTATTTCTTAATTCACTTAGTTAAAATATGCGCGTCTATATCAATCACGATATTATAATATCCAGTTGTGCATATAATTTTTTTTTCTTTAATCAAACGACATTATCCCGAGAGTTTTAATCGAATAAAGTAAAGCTCATAGAAAGGAATATAAGGCTTTGGCCGTCCTTTAGTGTTGGTTTTATCCCTGCGGCCTCTTTGCCAATGTCAATTAGCACTTAGCGTCTGGGTCCTTTTTTCTTTTTCAATTTAATAATAGTAGGTGTATCAGCATTTCAAATGCAGCGTCTTATATTAGGTTTTATCATAATTTAATCAAATAAAGATGGAAGAATCGTGTCTCTACATTGCTGTGTTGATGTTAATTTGCTTCATAAATTGCATCGACCTTTAACGATAATAACTAAGCAATCTTTCTGTCACGACGTCCAATTTGTTGATGGAGAAGGAGCATCTTCTCGCCAACGGTCCTATATTCAATTAATTTGACTGGAATTTCAGGATTTAGTCCGTGTTTGCATATTCTGCCTTCCGTCTGTTTCTTGTTTCTCATTCTTGTGGAATTTGGTGCACCTACTTCGTGGCCGCATATATGTACACTCACACGCACTCAAAAAAATTGTTATTAAAATAGAATAATGATCAATTCCCTTGGACCAAGTCACTAGGGCAAGGGCAACAACATGCATTTCCATGAACACACACGTATATGTATGTACACACACAGTCTCACACACACGCTATAATAACGTCCTATTCTATATATTATAATTTGTAGGGTGAATCTACCATGGATGATCACTTTTTTCTCTTGTGATTGAAGCTTTAAATTTCTCTTAATTGCGTGCTAATTTGGCAATGTTCATCATAAATGCGAAAACAAGAGCATATCCAAAACTTAGCTGGCTGTGAGCAAGCCGCAACACCAACAGTACTATATAGTTTATATATATATATATATAGAGAGAGAGAGAGAGAGAGAGAGAGAGCTTGGTTAATGGCATTCCTAGGCCATTCCAAAAACAGATAATTTTAGGCTATTTCCTGCGTGTATCATTCAAGATTCGTAGACAATAACAAGAGCAAGTTACATAGATATAGCAACAAAGCAGCGCCTCAGAGATTTACAGATGCGCTTTTAATGAAGAAATGCAGGTTAATTTACTCTTTTAATTTGGTTTCGTCCAAGAGGAAGCCACAGATTAACCGGAAAACAAACAAAGGAGTATGTACATATATGTAGTTTCACAGTGAACACGGAAGAAATGCAAATGCAGATGCATGATTGTACAGCAAAATTTTACTTGGGTAACCAATAACATTATGTTTATAAACTTAGCCTTCGTCGTTACGTAAGGTATTCAACTGTAATCCTGGTAATAAACAAACAAATAAAGCAACATCTTCTTTTAATTTATTGTAATTGATCGAGCAAATTAATGTTTGTACAGAAGATAATGACTGGTTGGTTTGGTTCGCTTCGATGGTTTGTATCAAATGAGACAAAAGACGATTCGGCACCGTTCCGCTTATAACTAACAGCGACATGCAGTTGTTTATGACGCATAAGAAAGAGTTAATCATCGGCAGCGGTAAATAGATAGTATCTGCGACAAAAAGCTTGTTACAAAACATGGGAGACAAGGCTGTAATAATCTTGCAATGATTTCACAGTTACGAATCTTGAGGACTATTGATATATATTCTGTGTTATTTCGGCAACTTTTTTTTTTTTTTTTTTGCTTTTTCTGGGTTTCATTTTATTATGTCAACTGTTGATTTGGTATTCATCTGAGTGCGTATCTTATTTTGCACCCCATGGTGATGATGAAAAGACTACACCTTTGTCTTTGGTGCCACCTGCTTATAATTTAACAAAAGTACTACAATTAAATACTAGCGGCTCAAGCTTATGACAAAATTCTTCAGCCCCTTTATCTGACTGCTGCCTAAAACCGAACACTTTGACATAATTTGATGAAAGATTGATTCTATTTTGTTTTTTCTATTAAAAAGAAGTCTTTTAAGATATATTATAATCATCTTGTCAGTTGAAATTAATTGCATTCTTTCCTAACAAGTTAAATATATATATGATTCGTGAAAAATAAAATAATTCATAAATTGTTTAATTACCTCTAAAATTAATATCACGAGTATATATATTCATCAACTTTAATTGACTCTAGTTATATTATGTTCACATTCAAACTCTATATAAAATGACAAATAACGATCATTTCATAATATGAGCTGTCTTAAATTTTTTTTTTGCAAAAAAATATAATGGCACACAATGCCGTAAGAAAATATTGGTCTTTAGATGAGAGCATGAGACTATATAATTGGCGACTTCTCAGATTATAGGTCAATCACGACTCATGAGCTGAAATCCAAAAACCAGAATCATATTATAGCTTCTTATTAAAGAATAAAATTATTATTTAATATATATATATAGTATGGAAATTAACTTAATAGCCAACAATTGTTAGGGGCATTTGCTTTGAAGTTGTCTCATGTGGACACTATATATATATATATATATATATATATATATATGTATATAAAGCCAAAGAAGACCAAATTTCAATGCTAGTCTTATTGTAGCTGGAAATTAATTAAACACTAGCTAGCATCTCATCTTCACCAGAAATGAAGGAGAGTTCCCAGCTTTTTGTCATCCTCCAGAAATAGCAGATTCCCGATTTTGTGTGCCACCAACTACGAAAAAAAAGAAACAATTGAGTTTTGGGAAAGAGAGAAAATACAAACAAAGCAAACTTTTGTATATTATCTCACAATCTTTATTGTTACAAAATGTCAAATATCACAGGCGATGAAGGGAGCCTCTCTTCAGGAAACACTGGTGAAGAAGTCCAGCAGCGAGTTCGGGAAAAGCAGCAGCAAAATTTACTGAATCACGTGCATGGCTCAAGTGCTTCAGGACCCTCTGGTGCCGCTAATAGCAATGGCTCTAGCTCGCAGCAGCAGCAGCCTCCTAAGAAGAAAAGAAATCTTCCTGGAACTCCAGGCAAATTCAACCACTCATCTATATATAGCTAACCTTTATTAATTATGCATCTTTCA
Source organism: Aegle marmelos (assembly GCA_030449875.1). Taxonomy (NCBI): domain Eukaryota; kingdom Viridiplantae; phylum Streptophyta; class Magnoliopsida; order Sapindales; family Rutaceae; genus Aegle; species Aegle marmelos. Next base: position 5,504,256 of record JASUUL010000115.1, read on the forward strand.
TTCATGGCATGCTACATATAGCTATGTTTTTATGAACAAAGCAATTGAAGTTGTTTGAATTCCGATCTTTGTTCAGAATAATCGCAGCTGATTCATCATGGTGTTATGAGAAGTTCAATTATTGCTATGCAATGAGATTCTGCAATTATTGCCTAGAGTACTGTTTGTTTGATTGCACTTTTTGTATCTCTTTTCGGTTTCAACTTTTTTGAGCTATCATGGGGTCATGAATCTTTCTTAACATGGAATTCTATTATTAAATCCCTCACTTTGACTAATTACATGTACTAATAGTTGCTAAATAACTAATTGATGATTATTCGATATCTATATGACTTAGATCCGAATGCTGAAGTTGTTGCTCTATCACCAACAACACTCATGGCAACAAACCGGTTCGTGTGTGAGATTTGCAACAAGGGATTCCAAAGGGACCAAAACCTACAACTGCACCGCAGAGGCCATAACCTTCCATGGAAGCTTAGGCAAAGGACTACCACTGAGGTCCGAAAGCGGGTATACATATGCCCCGAGCCAACCTGCGTTCACCACAACCCGGCTCGTGCATTAGGAGATCTTACAGGGATCAAGAAGCACTTTAGCCGTAAACATGGAGAGAAGAAATGGAAATGTGACAAATGCTCAAAGAAGTATGCAGTCCAATCTGATTGGAAAGCTCACCAAAAGACCTGTGGCACTAGGGAATACAAATGTGACTGTGGTACCATATTTTCCAGGTTCATATATTAAACCTTCTATATATTGAAGCCAAGCTAATAAATATGTTTATATAGTTTATTAAAGAATGGCCGACAACTCAAAAGGCACTTTTACATGCGCTGCCTTTTTGACATCTATTGTAGTAGTAAGTTTGAAATTTTTGTCTTTCATCTCATCTGCTCTAGAAATTTGAATCAAGTGTTGTTATTAGCACAAACCTTGTGTCAACACTCTTCTAGACAAGCAACCTAATATGTCCCTATTGCTTATTTTTAAATTGTGCAGAAGAGATAGCTTCATCACCCACAGAGCCTTCTGTGATGCATTGGCCGAAGAAAACAACAAAGTAAACCAAGGACTAATGGACAATTTAGGACAAAACATGCAAAGCCAGATGCCAGAGCTCATGTCATCAATGCCCTTAAACACCGGAGGCAATAACACATCACTTGGGATGCCGGAGTTCAATAATTTTGATCCCAAAAACCCAATGAAATCACTCCCTCAAGATCTAGTCCCAATGCCTTTCAAGTCCGTGAACATGGGGGGAGGAGGAGGAGGAGGAGGGATGTTCTCAAGCAGCTCTGGCACTCTCTTTGGCGGCCCGAGAAGCATTTCCTCTTCTTCGTCAAGCCTGCAGCTGAGCTCCAATAGTTCATCTGGATTCAACTATCTCCAAGATAACAAAAACGGGTGCCCAATTTCGGGTACGGCTCACATGTCGGCAACAGCACTGCTGCAGAAAGCAGCCCAAATGGGTGCTACAGCAAGCAGTGTTATTAACTCCCCGATGATGCAAAAGAGCTTTACAGGTAGTATGGCAGGGCCCGACCAGCAACTCTCTTCGATTAATAAGACGCCAGCTTACGAATCCATTCAGAAGCAGCATAATGCTTCATACGATCAACAACACTTCCCATCTCAGGCAGCTCATGGGCAGCAATCAAACATGATACTGCAGAAGGCCACACAAGACGTGCCACAACTTTTTGATGAGCAAAGTGGGGCAGCTAGTACTGGAGGAATAAATAATGATATGGGAATAATGTTTACTAGTATGTACATGAGTGGTGGTGGTGGTGGTGATCACCAAGGTGCAGCTGGCCTAGGTTTTATGAAGAACATGGAGAATGAGGATAGCAGTGGGAGTTCCAGCTTGATTCAAGCCGGAAGAAATGCGATGGAAAGAAGCTCCGCGAGGGGGCCGTCGAGATTTGGAGGGAGCAATTCTGCTGGTGGCGGCGGTGATATGATGACTCTTGATTTTATGGGGATTGGAGGAACAAGGCCAGCAAATTTGCATGAACGGCAGCAACCAAGAATGGAGCTTGAAGCTGTGAGTCACCATCAGAGAATGCCCATGATGACTCCTTTTCATCCGCAACAGCTCCCGCATTCGCATGGGGATTCAGTTCTTGAAAAGCCCACCTTATGGGATGTTTGAGAAAATCTGGTAAAAGTTGCTTTTTTTTTCTTTTTTTGATTTTCTTAATCCATTTAGACTTTAGAGCCCTAAAATGCATGAACAGCTTCTCTTTCTTTGCATAACACAAGGATATTGAGATGAGCGCCAAGTATTGACTTCAGAAATCACCTTGGCCCCATAAAACCAATCATGAGCCTGTAATTTTAATAGACGTGGCAGCTCTCATGCATAATTGATTTAAGAAAAACTCTTCTCTGGCTTCAACACCACCAGATCATCAGCTGTTGTGATAATGTTGACGCAATTATTTCGTGACACGTGGAAATTATTATTATTATTATTATAATGATTATGATTACTACTACTACTAATTAGAAATTCATCTCTGATGACCCCAAAACTTTACTAAACGAACCACCAAAACCTGACCGGTTAAAAAATGTCTGTTTCCATTCTGACAATTTTAGAGATTTCTGGATGTTTCAATTTTACAAAATTCTGGATGTATCCCAAAACCGTTCTTATGAAATTATTCTGGGATACATCCAGAATCAATGACAATTTTAGAGATTTCTCTCTATAAAAGGTCTTCATATTCCATCATTTTTATGTCTTTATCATAGTATTAAGATCGAAGCGAAATTCTTTAGTTCTCTCTCTTCTTCCTTCTATCCTATTTAATTTGAGTAAGAATATAATTATAAATTTTTATATAAATTTATTTTACACAAACAGATGTGATATAATTTAATTAATAAATTAGATATTTGTGCGTTCATATGATTTGTTTTTATTATTTTATATTTTTATTTAACCCATAAATTAATGTTAAATTATTTTATATGAAATAAATTCATACAAAAATTTGCGACCTTATCATCACTCGTTTAATTTTTAGCCATATGTAATTTGCTTCTACAATCTTCATTTTTATTTTTATTTTTTTTCTTTTGTATTCTGTCTCAGACACATTAGAAAAGAAATTAGAATTATAAATGAAATTTTTTATTTTCGGTTTCATCAAATGAAAGAAACTAGAAGCAGAAGGCAGTAGGTTGCAGAGAAATTAAAATAGAACGGGAAAGTTAATTCGGATAAAAAATGAAGAAAAATGTTAAGAGAGTAAAGGTTGATAAATGAACTACAAATATTACGTGGTGTTATAGTATTAATCATTTTTTTTTAAATCACTCATGTTATAAGTAATTTTATTAGCTTTTTTTCATATTTATATTTTTGGGACCGAATATGAATGCTTAAAAAATAAACTTAAAAATCTTAATTAAATGACTTGCAAGTGGGTTCCACATATCACAAGATAATGGATCGATATCTCCGCATGTCTTACATTAGTAGATGATCCGGTGGTGTGGAAATAAGGAAGACTTTCTCTTAAAATAGAACTTATTTAAATATAATTTTTATTAGCATAGTTTTTATTAAGAGAACCCTTATTTAAAAAAAAAATTGTTGTTTATTTGTTAACAAGAAATGTTATTAAAAAATTGTAAAATTATTTTAACAAATAATTTTTTAAAACTATGTTATAAAAAAATAAAATAAAATAATTAATTAAGTAAATAATATTTTATTGAGAATTTTATTTGTTCATTTTTTTTAATTTTATACACCTTAGATGGACAGGACAAGACCCGATATAGCAGATAGATATAATAGTTCGGCTATTCAAATCTATACATTTTCTCTCTACATTTTTTTAATAAAATATTTTAGTATCTAATTTTTTTTAAGAAAATTACTTTACTAATCTTTCTTCTCTTTCTCTTTTTAATTCAAAAAATTCTTATCAATTTATTTAGATATATCCTTTTAGTTACAAATAATTGATATTTCTAACCATGAAAAATAATACTTATTATTTAAGAATAAATATCAATAAATTTTTATCAACCATAAAAAATTAATAAATATTAAAAAATTAATTTTTATCACACATTAAAATTAATAAATAAATAAAATATATATATATATATATATATATATATATATATATATATATATATATATATATATATATATATATATATGTATATGGAGCCCCTTACGTTACGACTCGGCGTAACGTAGCATTTGCCTCTATATATATATATATATATATATATGCCAATTGTTGCTCTCAAAAGTCAAAAACAAAAGCAAGGCCACCCGTGGGCCAGATGGATGGGCTCAGAGGCTGATTATAGTCTCCAGAGCACGAAACAAACAGTAACCTAATGCTAGGGGCAGCATCGTAAATTCAACTCAACAAACCAAAGCGAACTTACAAGAAACCCTAATCTCTACTCTATAAATTATTAAGAGCAAGACCTGTTCTTGGAACCAACCAGTTCTGAGGGTTTACAGGTGAGCAAATTGTTCGAATTTCCCAGCAAAGGAGGCTTAAATTGGCGATCGAAATGCTCTCATTTTCTATCCATTTTCTCAATTTATATGTTTTTTTTTTCTCCCCTCAAAAAGTTTTTAAATATTGTGTATTTATGGGGTTTAGGATTTTGGTAAGAGTAGAGGCGGTGATGTTCAGAAACTACCTATTTTATGAGGGATGGCATAGCGTTATCCCCTTTGTGATTATAAACTACCAATGGATCCTTCTGAGCCTCTTCTCTTCTTCCCTTCTCACTCTCTTTTCCTTTTCGATTTGGTTTTTATTTTCTAGTTTTTTTTTTATTTTAACTTGGAAAGAAAAAAAAAGAAAAATTAAAATTTTGTAACTTGATTTCGGTACGAGTAAGAGCCATTGATGTGATGATAAGCTTTTCAGAAAATACCATGTCGACTCAATAAAACAGACTACAATTATCTGATCAATGGCTTTCTCCCTCTCCCTCTCCCTCTCTTCCTGTCGTCTGTATTGATGGTTTTTTAACAAATAGATTATACTTTTATAAATTATTCAAACAAAAAAATATATTAAAATGGAAAAAAAGAAAAAAAGAAAACGGCTGACAATTGTCTAACATTCCTAGGCAATTAAACGCAAAATCTCTCTCTCTGTCTCTTTTTTTAATCTGTAAATGTATGTATAAGTTCATGTAGTAGCGGATCTCAGATCTCAGACTTATTTGAAAGAGGTTTAACTTAAAAGTTGCGCTGGATTTTGAATATTGAAATGAAGCGAGCTTGTGAAAATGAGGAGACGCGACATATATATATTTTTATTACAGTGATAACAGAAGCAAAAATCTTGTAATTTGCAGGATTAGTTGTCCTCAAAAGCTTACTAACACCAGCTATCATTTTCTTTCAATACAACAACAAAAGAAGCTGCCCATTATTAATTATAATTTGTTATTGAAGCTGATACGCTGGAATTGGACGCCCTAATCTCAGCTTTACGCATGCTTGGAAAACATTAGGAGCCGCCTCCATGATCTCCTTTTCAGCTTCTTCTGCTACTTTCATTGCATCCCTGCAAAACACACTTAAAAAGAGTGAACTGAACTGATTCGTTATTAGTGTTTGCTTGCGACTCGCGAGCAAGTGAAAGAAGAAGTCATGCATACCGTATCAATGTGTCCGGGGGCATGGACACTTCAACTTCCAGTAAAATCTTTCCATGCAGCAAATGATGTGTTATGCGCTCCACCGCCATTTTCTGATAAGTGTGATCACCATAACTCTTATTTTCGGTCAGAAGAAAAGAGAACCCAATTACACAATACTTGGCATTTTTATTTGGTCTCTGTCCCATATATCGGGCTCCATCCTCAAATTATCAAATAGTTAGAAACATATAAGCGGAACTTGATTACCATTAGACTTGCAACATATTATTACTGTAATCTGTTTGCATCTCCTACCTGATTAAATAACAACTCAAAACATAAGCTGATGCAAACTACAAGTTCAAGATTTCCTTGTCGTATTAGTCAAATTTTCAGACCTCCATTTTCATCAAGTTACTTCACTAATCAGAAGCCATTGAACGAGTAGCCTGTAGGTCTCTACTAGCAACGTGATTTAACATCCAATATTCCATAAATAAACTTTAAACTTCATTGAACAAGCAAAAAGAACAGAAAAAATGACAAAAGGAAAATACCTCTGGAAACTTTGATGAGAAAGTATTCTGAACAACAACATCAATATCCAAGTCGTTCGCACAAATATTACTGCTATGCTCCCTGCTTCCTTCCAGACGTAGCTTGTCCATTGTGCTAGGAGAAAATTGTAAATATGCAGGATCTACAAAGGGCATTCAAGAAAAAGATATTACATTGGAAATGAAAGGCAAAAATGTTTTGTTATTACACAGGTTAAAAAGTGATCAGGAAGAATAAATCACAGCAGATAAATTGGTGAAGTATAGTGATAACAAGAAACATTACTACAATTACTATGAGCAAGGATAACACAAGCATCATTGAAATAACCAAGACGATGATGGGATCCTAATAGAAAATAAAGTGGAAACTACCAGCGGTAAGCATGAGGGGATAACACCAATAAATCTCAAATATGCAGCAAAAACGAATAGCATCATGTTGCTTGCACTGACCTAAATCAGCATAATTAATGACCACTGGTTTACTATTAAGAGAGGTAAAAGAATGTCTATCAGAGCTTGAAGGTGCAAACATCAATCGTAGAAATCATTTTACTTTTAAATGTTGAGCAACAAGATCATTAGCTGGTACATCATTCAATCCAAAAAAGTCATGGCTGTGGTGAAAATAGCAACTAAAAGTAGGTGTGAAAATACACACCTATGTGTATAAAAACTTCGGATACTTCTGGATGGGACCTATGAATTTGATGACGAACATTTTCACCAACACCATGAGCGGCACTAACACTAGAAAATGGATCAACCTGCAAGATTAAAGAAATCACCCAGGGAAAAAAAAATCATATTTTAAGATTCAGTAAACTTATATGGATAAAGTTTCATGGTCCAGCCCAACTATCTATATTAAATATCAAGCATGTAATAATCTGAATAACCTACCACAATGTGCACATCAAGGTACAGGGATGAACCTGCCCTCCTACCCCGTAAACGGTGGCACCCCTGCAGAGAAAGGCTCATCTGTCAAGACTGCAGCAACAATGATAAAAATTCTTACCTTCATCAGCAGCAAATGCTAAAACTGATGAAGAAAGTATGGTGCTACATTAAAATTATAGAATCCCACAGGTAAAAATCAAACAATTTATATTTTAAATTAACCCAAAAAAAAAAAAATCTAATACATACCTTGACTCCTTCAACTTTTAGTATTGTTTCTCGTATTGGCATCAAATGTTCTGCAGGGATTGCAGCATCCACCAGTTCCAAGAAACTAATAATAAACCCAAAAGTACGTGTTAAATATGGAGATACATAGTAAAATGACAAAAGAAAATTTCTCTAACTTCATTCAAGAGTCTTTTTTTTAATTAAAAATAAAAGGTTTCACTTCAGCACTTAAAATTATGAAACAAAGATGGATGTTGCTTTTAAAAAGTTATAATTGAAGGATTATCACCCCATAAATAGAAAAAAAGGCATACAATCAATTTTCAGCGGCCAAAATTATGTTCTTGTACAATAAAATTGAATCAAAGAACTAACCAAAGAATAAACATTAGTGCATGTGAGTTCAAAATAAAATCCAATCAAGAAAACTAGGGAAATGCCTTTCTATGAGAAATCTGGCTGAATGAGCTTTGAAATCCACTCATAAAGACTTTGATATAAGTCAGATTGCTATACTCTTATGGACAAACCAAAAAGAACCATAGCTAAGGTCAAAGAAAACAGGTAAAAGAAAAGGAAAGGAAGTGGAAATGCAGCACAGTCACTAATGATTGGGCCACTCTGGATGCAATTTGGCCTTTTCAGGGGTTAATGATATGGCCATGGTTTCGCCTAACACTGGATAAAATTTGGCCTCTTCAAGGGCTAAATAGCTACAATTTTTAGTAACTATCATGAGTATAAACAGAAAACGAAGAAGCTACAGAGTAGGCAACAAATTAGATGGTACATAGACAAAGGAAGACAGATGATGTACCTCTGATAACCTGTCTCCAGTCCAGCTTTTAGAATCATGCCTGAGACAACTAGTCCGGCAAGGGGATCTAGAAACTTAACTCCAAGAATAGAACCTCCTAAAACATGTTGACAATCTGTAGTTAGTGTGTATTAACAAGAGAGCAAAGCATTAAATAATTAAAGGAAAACCAACAAGGAATAAAATAAACAAACTGTGAGGGAGATAGTCTTCAGGGACATGCTCAATGTTGTACAACCAAAAATTAAGAACACCACTGTAAGTTGACAGATAATATGACTATCTCTGAAGTGCAGTAACTGCTGCATAAAGGGCATTCTTTTGAACACTTTTGGACCATTGTGAGAAGAGTTGAAATCAAATTTAACACTGTCAACTAATTTCCATCATTTTAAGGTTATAACAGTACAGTTGGAAGTATTTTGATTTTGAAAAATTATTATCCTAGTTGGCTACAAAAGTAGGCATAAAAAATTTACTAGTCCTTAAACAAAACTACATGCTTATTAAACAAAGTTTCTTACCAACCCCAATAAGAGCAACTACAGATGAAACAGCATCAGCACGATGATGCCATGCATTTGCTTTCATCAATCCACTTCCTTGTCTTTCTCCAGCTCGTTTTGTTATCCAATAAAGCCTATGCATAAGAAGACCTTCAAAATTAGAATGACAAATTTACCAAAACTATGAACATTAGTTGCTGAAAGATTGAAGAAGTGGGGTGGGAGAAAGGAAGAGTCAAGTGTGTCAAAAAGAGGGGTTGCATCAATTAAAAATAAATCAAAGAAAACTGGTAAATAATTAGATTGCAAGCAACAAGGACCAGTGATCACACCAAAATAATGACTAGGTTCAAGTTTGAGGGGAAACGAAGAGAGTGAAAATGACCCAAACAGACATTTATGGCTTTCCATAGATGCAGTATAAGTAAAAAGCCTTGTGATTAAATTGGTGATAACAAGTGACTTTGGTACCCTTCTTTAACAGATATTGATAGAATAGTCACAGTCAAAGCTAGGGTTGGATGTTGCATATCAATTCCATGATGATGTCCACCATGATGATGGCTATGCACATGCTCATGTGCCAAGGACTGGCTGACTACCTCAGGAGATGCAGATGACAGACCCTGCGGATGATAAAACAAACCTCTTAGGGAAAGAACGAGTACAAAGTAGAATCTGATTTCATTTCAAATGGAGTAAATTTCCACAACTCTATATTTCTTTCCGTCATTCCAATTGACAACGAGATAATGCAAGCTTTTTACTGAAACTACTAATTAAAAATTTGGACCATTTTTTATTTGTTTTATTATCACAGTGAAGAGAGGAGAAAGCAGCTGTACAAGCAAAAGATCTAAAGCATGCCATGCTATACCGCCGGCTGTTGCCAATAGCATAGAAGAGATTCCAAGAGCTCCCAAAGTTTCAAATTTTCCATGCCCTGAGATAATAACAAGCCTGTCACAAGCACTAAAAGTCTAAAATACACCATTCACAATGCCTTCCAAAACAAGTTTCTCAAAATCTTGGATATTGATAAGACAAGCCTCTGGGAATTTAAATTAGATCACTCAGACTCCCCCTGGCGATTAAACTACTCAAAAAATAAACATTAAACTCGCATATAATTAAGAACAATGGAGTAGCGTGTAGGTACAAATCAAAAGTGACCATATGGATGTTCTTTGTCTTTAGGAGCCTTTGCAGCTTTGTATGACCACAACGCAATACCGCTCAAAACCTGCAAACATCCGCGGGAAAAGAAGAAGAAGAAGAAGAAGAAGCAACCCGCATCACAATTTAACAGAGGAATACAAAAAACAGAAATGGGCAAGTTACAAAATGAAAAATACCACATCGGATATGGAATGGGCAGCATCAGCAATGATCGCGGTGCTGCCGGACAAATATCCCGTCAAAGTTTTGCCAGCAGCTAAGCCCACATCGGAGGCGAGACCCAGCCGGAAAATGTTCTCAGCATCCTTTCCAGAAAATTGTTGGTGGTGATCATGAGAATGACCTAAATGCCACCGAATTGGGATCTTGAGATAATGCTTATTAGAGTATAGTGAAAAAGGGTGATCTTGGAAATGGGAATTTAGGGATTGGCATTGGACTGTGGGGTGATAGTAGTTGTAGGTTTTGTTTAACTGTGGTGAGACTCTGGTGATATATGTTCGGCCCATGGAGTTGATGTTGCGGAATCTGAATCCCATATGTTTGATCAAATGCCTAAACGAACGAAAGATTTTTAACAGAGATTAGTTAGGATCTCTTTGATGTCTTTAATATTCTGTTGCTCAGATTTCGTAAGTTCTACGCATTGCCTGGCCTTGCCTGGAGCTAAAATGATCTGAAAGTACTTCTTCTCCTGAGCTGAGTGTCAGCAGAGCTCTGCGTGTCCTGAGAATTTTCTTTTAACCATCCGTTATTCCGTTATACGAGCACCAGGTTCCCTAACATTTTATGGTTTTGTAAACAGGGAGATAAGTTTCCGATTTGTATCAAATTGGTCCCAACCCAAACTGAAATGACTGAAACAACCTTTAACTTCAGGTCATTTTTCACTTCTGTAAGTGCAATCCATTCAATAAACTAGGGAAGATATGAAACACCTTTACCACCTATGTTGTTGTTGTTGTTGTTGTTGTTGTTGTTGTTATTATTATTATTATTATTATTTTGTGAACTTCTATTTGGTAAGACTTGAGCTAATATTCTGAAGTTAAATAAATAAATTGAAAAGGAACAGCGTGTCCCTTTCGATTGAATCACATGTACCATTACCATTTTTCTTCCTCTCGATTGAATCCATGTTTATGATAATACAAAACGAGCAATTCGAATGAACTTGGGCCTTTATTCTTCTACAGATCGGCCATAGTTAGTCAGCCCAACACGGACAGAGACCTTTTGATGGACCCATGTTTTTTTCCCTTCTTGACAACTAGCTGAACACTTTTAAGAGCCTAGAACAACCCCGAAGGCCCAGGGGAACTTTCATTTTCAATACTTTAGAAATGTCTCATTTCAATTAGAAAGGACCAAACCAAGCCCACCTAACCAACCATCCAGCTTTAAACTCTCGCTGTAAATTTGCCAACTTGAATTAGCATCGTTTTCATTTGAGAGAGAGAGAGAGAGAATGAGAAAGAGATGAAATAAGCGAAAGAGCTGTGGCAAATTCTCTTTGCTTTTGTCAAATTCAGTATCAAGAGAAAGTTCTGAACAGTTAGAAAGCTGCGATTGCAGCTTCTCCCATCTTTCATCTCAATTCTCAACCTCCCACAACCATCCGCAATGTCAAATTCTCCTCAATGAATTCCAAGTTACTCTGTATCAGGAGAACAGGGCTACCAAGCCTAAACAAGCTTAATGTCTTCGGTCTCGCCATGTATATCCATAGTTGTTATGGTCCCGAACTTCCCGGTGTCCAGAAGTATTCCATTGTCTTGACCGGTCAGGTCCATTGCTCCACCCAGAATTCATTCTGGGTTCTTGCAAGTTCCTTCTGGGCTCATACTCCGGTGGCCTAGTTGGACTATTATCGGGACTCCATGACTCAAACCCATCATTACCCGCATATCCATTTCTCTCCCTAGGAGGACCTGACGGCACCTGACGCCGCTGCATAGGCCCCCCAAACGATCCATTATAATTGTTTTGATTAACTAGATAACGAGAATTTGAAGCCACGCGCTGATTTGCTTGCCAAGATTCAGATGCGGGACCCGAATTCCCCATTGGTTGCCTAGAGGGATACAATGATGCAACACGAGTAGGATTTGACATGTGGGGTTGCTGTGGTTGAAGTTGTGGCTGTGACCTAGCTGATGTTGGAATTAAGGTAGACGAGGGATGTGCAATGAGTTGTCTCTCAGGTGCATTGATATGCATTGGCGCTGCTTTCACATTGCTTATGTACGAGGTGCTAGCGTTAGGTAGATTTTTCATGGCTTGTGTTTGTACAATTGGAGAACTGATGGAGTGGGACTGATGCAGAGAAGGAACAACAGAATGGAACTGCCTTTCTGATATTGTTTGATGGAGTGAGGGATGCGTTGCACTAGTAGGTTGTTGGGGTATTGTGACATTCATGGCCGAAATTCCAGACCGAATTACATTGGTCGTGTGAAGCTTTTCTGTGGAAGCAACTTCCAGAGAAGAGGGAACAACATTACTCTCCATTGGACTTTGTCTCGAAAATGGATTCCTGACAACGTCCTGCCTCCATCCACTCTGAACCGGGAAAAAAAAAATATTAGCATCTTGAAATTGAGAAAACTTATCTCTGACATAAAACAAAATCATACTTATGACAATGTAAATAAATTCCACTCCAAAAGTCGGTTAGTATTGCCGGTCTCTATTATCCACCCACTAGAATCCACTGGAACAGAATAATGGCAGACAAGTCTTTGACTTCATTAATTCTCCACAAAGAAAAGGCTAATAATCAGGGTAACAACTCTTAACAACTTGGCCAGCATTACATGGTTAATCTCCAGGTGCCTCCTTAAATTACCCGACTTTTATGTGACATTATTACTTTTAGTTATTTAATGTTATTAAAATTTTGGACCTTGCTTTAACAAGGCAGGCTCAGAATATGGGATGCAAGTGCGAATTAGCCAATGAAAAATTGGCCATATTTAGGATTTTGCGGTAAAAATTATCACGCACCGTTCCAGGATTGCTCGATGGAGTTGGGGATGGGAGCGAAACCTCAACCTTCTCCTCTACTTTTCCCCTCATCCCATTTACATTACCGGCTAAGCCAGCCCCAGCCACACCAGACTTAATCATATCTAGCAGCTTCACAGTGTCTTCACTTGATAAGTTACCAGCTTGACCTGAAGTCAAGGCAAAAACCAACTCTGGATTTTTAAGCAGTACCGCAAGCAACTCAAGGTCTGGCTCGGCCGCACTTCCACTAGCATTTGCAATCTGTGGTGGTGGTGCAACCTGTGATGGGATAGGCAATGAAGGAGCTGCATTATTTGAAGTAACATTATCAGTGGGAAACTGTGTTTCTTCTATACTATCAGCATCAGGCGGCTGTTCAATTGGGATTTCTGGAGTCAATGTATCATCATAGTCCATTTCAAGGTCCCATGGTTCCTTGGGATTACATGGTATCTCCTGGATTTTATGACAGATGGTTTCTGTCTCTCGGTGGTTTCTGTTTTTCTGAACTTCAACCTCTTTGCTATTCTCACCAGTACCAACTCGCCAATGCGTGTTAAGTTTCACTTCTGCAAAAAGAGGGGAAAAAGCATGAAAGGGTTGGAATTTGTAGTGAATATCTCTGAACTTGATGAGACTCCATCAATCACAGAATTTTTTTTAAAAATATGTATATATAAAATTAAAAAAATTTACAAGAGTCACAGTTGAGAATAGTTTTTAGCTGCAGCAGATATAGGCAGGGCTAGAAGATATGATAGTGCTTGCTGACCAAACTGATATTTTTTCTCCTCCCAAGTAAACATTTTTACACTAGGGGAAACTCACAACAAAGTGGATGGGTTCCTCAACTTAGACACAAGTTACAGTCGGCCTGTAACCGTACCCTGTAACATAATCATGAATGCCTGGCTCAGCTTTCTGGCAGTTCATTAATAGTCTCCAAGTTCTAAGAGAAATCTCAACTGCTGAGCTGGTACATGAAGTTGGTGTTGAATTTAGCACCATCTAGACAGATGAACTTTAATTAAATATTTATAAAACCAAATCCTTTGTCATTGCCATCATCATTAATTTACAAATTTATGCTTGGGATTAAGTTTGTTGAGTATATCGTGTGCCCTTGTGCACTGCAACATGGCACCCTGTACCTCACATTAAACAATACCACAAACCATGAACTTGTAATCAACCCCTCAATGATTAGTTGCTTTGATAAGGGACCAATATTTCAAATTGCCCAGTTATGATCCTATCAATTGAACCAGATAATCTCACTATAAGTTTTGCTTCATTACAGCAGTACTCAGCTTGTCCTTCCAATAAACTTTATGAAATTCTGTACCATGACTTTCACTTTCCCTTTGTAAGACACAGATTTCTCATTTATTAATTAAAAAAAAATTAACTATAACAATCATCTAAAGCTCAATTACCTTTAATTATAATTATTATTTATGGAAAAAAAAATTATCCTTTAGTGAGTCAGCATAAAACAGTTTGAACCTAGGACTACATAGCAACACCAATCTGGCTTTTAGACAGATAGCCTGCACAGTTCATGGATCACTGGCACGTTGTGTATTACAAGGGTAATCAACTAGTTATTAAAGAGCTAATCCACATCACAACCAATACTGCACAATGGTGGGGATCATTTCAAGCCCTATCAAAAGCAAAATTTATCAAAATATAAATGGTGCTCATTAAATTTCCATACAAGGTAATACCATTCGGATGGTCCAAGTTCATCACATGGGGAGAAAAACATTTGAAAATTTACTTCTTTTTATTTGGTGCCAAATTTTTGCTCTTAGTTATAATTATTGGATAAGAAGACGATAAAATGAAAGCATATACAATATAACCCAATTTTTACACAAAATGGACTTTTGGTATTTATCTAAATCACTATTGATACGGGCTAAACAAAAAAGTTGTGGTTGATGGAAAAAGCAATCATCGGTTAGAATCTGTGATTGCAGAAACAGTGAATCTCCATCTCTGAAATCGTGAAAATTACTTCCAAGATGCTCAATTTCTCAAAGTTCAGGAACTCCTTAAAATGGTCCCTTCCCTTTTCTGTAGAGAGCTATTCTTTCTATACTAGTAATATTGTTGGCAAGGACATAAAGGAACCCAAAATATAAACACTGAAGCAAGTGTACCTGGGGGTGTCTGCCATGGGATCTGAACCTTCAACCACTTCTCCTGTGGAGACTCCTTAACCTCCATTTTTTCCTTCTCCTGTGAAGGCTCCTTCACACCTGTTTTCTGCTTCTCTTCTGGCGGCTCCTTAACAACAAGTTTCAGCTTCTCCTCTGGAAGCATTTTAACATCCTTTTTCTGCTCAGGATCAAGAGGGGCTTCCGGCCTACTAGAAATTTTTGGTTCAGGGATTACTGACTTTTTGAATTCCTCAATATGTGGCCGAATTAGAACTTTTGATACTGGTGGAAAATTGGTGGCTTGAGTTGTAGATTTCTCCAGACCTTCCACCTTTACTTCAGTAATTCCGTTAGACAAAAAAATAGTTTTCCCATATTTATTCTGCTGCTTATACATAGCTTTCAACTTTGCTTTTTGAATATCATCTGCAGACATCGGACGGGCTTGACCCGCAGGAGCTAATCTTGAGGCCTGCAGACTTCTACCAGCCGATTTTTGACCTGGCTGTTCCACAAGCTGAGTTTTTCGGCGTCCTCTGTTATCTGTTACTGGTTAAGGCAACTAAGTTCATCCATACACATTTATATGCAAAAATAAATAAACAAAAATTAAGAAGAGTGCTTAAATCATTCAACACACTTTCCAATTGATTGCTAGCTAAAGTCCTATGGTTACACATACAGTAGCTTATTCAAGAAAAATTGCATTTCAACTTAATCACAGAAAACGTAACTGAACTTTGTTAGAAATCCATATTAGATCTTCCAAAACAAGCAGATTGTAACTCAAAATTGTGGAAAATACATTTACTGATTTTTTCACATTTCCATCCAAAGCCAACCAACAAATACTGCTGAACATATATGCCCAAATCAAGGGAAAAAGTTCCTAAAACTGATATTCATAATAGAGTTAACTTCCAGATAGAAGAATTTCTTTTCAGTTGTCCATCCATATAAATGTTAAAAGTTCTAACATTGCTAGTAACATAAAAAGGATACATGATGAAGATACACCAAGGATGTTCTTCCTTGCAGAATCATCTGAAGATGCTGTCAATAACTTAACTGATTGTGGAGATTCTGACTTCCTGCACAATAAATCTAAGCTTAGTATCTCCACAGCTACCAAACATTGCTAACAAGCCAATGAAATGGGAGATCATATACTGATTCCAGACCTGAAACTCTCCGAACTTTCGTACAGGGGTGCAAGACTGTTCTCCTGTACACCCAAAGGGGGGGGGGTTAAAAAACTAATTAGTAATCACATGTACCTACATAGCTTTCAGCAGATTTTCATTTGGATTTTAGGTAGCACTTACAGAAGCATTACTACTTGAGAGCCATGATTCATCGGCCATAATTTCGCCAATACTGCACATAATTAGTGTGCAATGATAAGGGACTACTGAGAACAAAATCTTGCAGGTACAAGCAGGAAAATTGAAAACTTGCCTCTGTTTAAGAATTAACTCGTTCTGTGAGTCATTTGAGTATTTTGTGCCATGTTTCTTCAAAGCTTGGCTTCTTGAAAACATCTTGCTCCATTTTGATAACAAAACATTTGCCCTGTTTGATAAGTCTGATCTTCAAATCAGATAAATGAGATTCAAAAATATCCCAAAGGTTGCAAGAGATTACTAGCAAATATTTTTAATGCAGAATGCAATTACATCGTAATCAGAAAAACTTAATGAGAAAATAGAAAGAAAACAAAGTTTATAACAAATTATGACAAGACATTTTTCAACAAAAACACACAATACATATCTACAGACGTCTCCAAGACAGAAGCACACCTGACGCCCTGTAGTACCGCAGTCTTTTAACGCTTTGCAGTATGGCTGACATTTGTTCTGGTAGAGCTTTATGCAATGGCAAGTGACAGAGAACCTGCATGCCACTCAAAAAATGTAATTACTAGCTAAGTTAGCAGCAATGAAAAACTAAATAGGCAAGTCAGAATTCATACATTAAGGATGACAATAAGAACACTTGTTTGTTCCTCATCAGCTGCTTGACTCAGCCAGGTCGCTAAGATCATCACACCACCTTTGGTCAAAAACCTACAATTACAATGACCGGACGACGTAAGCATAGCAAACAATAATTATACTCTTCCAAGTTCATATAGCATTTTGCATGTACCAATATAGAATTGAAGAATTTTCTATCCGCAAGATCTGTTCCATCAGCTTCACCTGCCCGGCAAATGTTTCTTCCTTCCGCATCAAACTGAAAAAATTCTCAACAAAATGCTTATCTAAATCATCTAAGCCAAGTTGACATTCATCCCGCCCAGAACAAGATGGTGCTTCGTCAACTTTGAAAGGGCCAATGGAATTTAAGGGAATAGGATTAACAGGTATCACACTGGTAGGGTAAGCTGAACTTAAGGGGACAGGATCGGTAGGAATTACATAATCAGAGCTAATAGGAACTACAGAATCAGAGTTGACAGGAACCATATCATTATGTGAGTCTTTACGTGCATCAGATTTAATTGCCTTCTCTTTTGACAACCGAACTAGTTTCCTCACTCTAGTACGTTGGCTAGCAAAAAAATCCTTAACCTACAAAGGTTAGAGCAAAGAAGTATTAACATTTACTATCATATATTTCGTTTGCAAAGAAGATGATTGGTGGAAAGCAGAAACTATACCAAAACAAGAAATAGAATTGAGTGGGGGGGGGGGGGGAGCCGTCGGTAAAACATATATCCATATTTAACTTAAAAAACAAACAGGCTTCAGATAAGGACAGAATTTATATTTTGAACAGTTGAGAGGAAGGGAGAACTCAAGAAAAATTAATGAAAAGTGTCACAAGAGAATAAAAGGGACCTGTGTAACTGTAACGCCAAATTGAGCACTGATCTCCCGGGATTCCTTCTTACTTATTGCATCTTTCAGAGCAAAAACCTCTTGCATGTATTTCACAGCCTTTGGGTTTAGCAAATCTCTCGGTCTCTTTCCTGTGACATACATCTCAGTAAAATGACAATCAAGAAAAGTAAATAGCAGAAGTAAAACACTTGCAATCAGATGGAGATCTTATGTATGTCACTCAAGAGACGCAGAAGGAAAAGCTCACCAATTTTTATTGATAGGGCACCGGCTGCCTGCATGTGCCAACAAAATACACATCATTTAAGATAATAAACACTTTGTATTCAAAGAAAGGCCATAAAATTTATTAATTGAAAACCCCCAACTAGTGTTATCGCATGAGATTTAACTAGCAACATACAGTACCAAGTTAAATGTTTATACTCAAATAATAGGTTACTTTGCCGAAGGAAAAAAAAAGGCCTTATTTTAGGTTTTGTCATTTCCCCTGGAATGCCTTGTGTGATTGTGTGCAAATTCTTTAAATTCTAGTGTCTGCTATGCTCAGTAGCATTAGCATGTTATTTGCCTAATAAAATAAGTTGAATCCAATGAGCTATAATAAGGAAGCATTCAAAGAACTAAAACTCCTAAAACAAAAGCTTCAGTTCAATAATTCAAACAAATAAAAACCAAAAAAAAAAAAAAAGGTAAGCGAGTATTAATTACAGGATTAATATTTTCTCTTCTTCATAAAGTAAATTGGATTAATATTCGAAAACGCACCATCTCCTGCGCCAGAGGATTGGCTCCAGTGAGTCTGCATTGTGTGACGACGACGTTTTGAAGCTGCTCGATCTGGCTGTGGAACAGATCTCTCTGCGAGTCCAGAAACTTCTGAAAAGATTCCGCCGAACTCCCAATCTCTACCTCCATCGAATTCTCCTTCAACGCCTCCATTGTCGAACTCAACACTCGATGTCCTATTTTGAAAAAGACCGCTCATTAGAGTACAAATTAAAGGGTCGAGAAATCTGAAAGGCAAATTGAATTCGGATTTAAGATGTGTAATTTGGGATAGGGTTTTGTCTGTTTAGATGGAGAGAGCAGAGAGCTGACGAGAATTAGGGGATACCACCGGTGCCCACTGTGTGCAGCAATTCGCGCGTGTAATGTTACTGGATTCGGTTCTTGGATCGATTCGACGCCGTTTCCGTGGTTTGGTTGGAACCCTAGCCCCTAGTTCGCGTAGCTCCGTCTCTACAATTTCATTGATAAATATTATATTACATCCTAATGTATTATCCTTAATTAAATGAAAATAAAATTAAATACTTACACCGAGAAATTGTAATTTTTGATATAGAAAAATAATATTCACAGATTATTCCTGCCATTATTTTCTCTATGTTCGGGTTGAATAGAGAGCATTATATGATTCTATTCTATAACAAATTGATTCCTCTCCTATCTAAAACTTAAATCTCTTTCAAGTTTTCTCACCTTCATAACATTATATTTTTGAGATTTTTCTTCACTACCAATAATAATGAATTCTGATTTGATTTATATATATATATATTATCAACAATATATTTATGTTTGTTATCACGCAACGCGGCGAATGATTGCTATTTGTGTCTGTCCATTAGTAACGTAATAATGATTTTTAGACAACTACCGAACTAGTGCAAATATAAATTTAGTTTGTGTGGAAATCAGTTTTTCTATTGGAAACAAGCCATCCATGCTTGTGGCATATTAATTGTTGGTTTTTATGCTTTAAGTGTTGTTCGTTCGTTAATGATTGAGAATCTTACTTATCGTTAAATTCATCATTTAATAAATGACTAATAGGAATTCAAACGTTGGGCATTATGCGTTGAATATAATTAACAATTATTGACTTTTTTCTGTATTTTATTGTTAATATTTGTTGTTCACTCCACTTGAAAGTTTACAATCCAACTATAATTGAGTTCTAGGAAGAATCGATGTAGTCACAGACTCGAATTATGATAAAGAAACCCTCTGCTCTTCCTTAAAGAAAAGGAATTTTTTTCGGCTTCGTTTCTCTCTTTAATAAAAAAATGTGTAGTCTTTGCTTTCTCAATGAAGTATTCATACCCAATTCATCCTTTAGAATTGTATCACATCTTGAATCTAATGAGATAAGATGAATTATAATGATATTTTGTAAATATGAAAAAATATTTTACTTTTATGTGATATCATAATGTAAATGTCTTTATTTAGAGGAATGTTATCAAATTTTATAGAAATTAGAATTTATTAAATCTCACAAAATTTCAGATTCTCTTAAGTTATTTGTCATCATCTTGATTTAGTACTTATTTAATTATCATGAGTATTTATTTAATTTGATAAGGTCTTATTAAAATTTTTGTTATTATTTGATTATTTTATTAGCAGAGTTTTTAAAGTTTCAATAAACTATTTTGTAATCTATTTATAAAAGTTAAAATCTTGAACTTTTAGGAATAGATATTAATTTTTTTTAAATATTAAAATATTTAAAATATCCTCCACTTATTTGATAATCATATTTTATTCTTTTTGTAATATAACATTAAAAAAGTTTATCTATTAAAGTAATTCATGATTTTTCAATGAAAGTTCTTATTAACAACTAAATCATTAAAATTTTTTGAGTAAAAACTATATTCATAAAAGATCTAGTAAAAAAAATTTATTTAAATAAATTTTATTTAAAAAGTTATACCAAATAGAATCTTAATATAAATTATTCGAATCAACTTAAGGATTTTTTTTTTATAACTTTCAAAAATTAGTCAATATTATTTTATTCTCAAAATACAATTAATACTAGGTCTCTAGAACGTCGTCCGAGTAGATCAAAGATTTTATACTATTGTTCCTTGGGAATAGATCAAACTTCAAAGAGTTTTGTTAATGTTTATGGTCAAATTTAGTTTTTCGTTATAAAAGGGTGTAGTCTTATTAATTGCTGGCGTGGGTTTCGGCCGCAATCTACTTGGACAATAAAATGCTGAATTATTAACAAAATTTAAGTCATTACTTTACGAATTTAAAGTTACATTTCATGGTTGGCAGTTTGGCAGTTTCTAGCCACGACTGCCATGGCACCATTTGTCACGTAAATTCTGGGCTAATTTTCAACGTAGATGTTGCAAAATTATATCCAACAATTATTTTGACCGCTCGTGGCTTGTTAGTCACTAGTCGGGTCGCTCCACGTGGCTAAGCATCTCATAATCAGCCGTGAGATTGTATCTAACGGTAGCTTGGAAAAAAGATAAAGAAGTGAGTTTGTTAGACCTCGGGCGACAAAGGCGTGGCATAATTATGTAATCAATTGTAATGTTTATCTTGAATTGTCGATTATACTATTACTGGAATTTCATTTAGACTCAAATTTGTGTTAAAAAAAAAAATAAAGCTATTTTAAGGGTGGTTTTCAAAAACGTCCCCTGAAGTTTGAAGCAGTTGCAAAAATATGGCGAAGATCAATTTATTTGTAAACACCCCCTCCTTACCTTTTTGTTCTGTTTAATCCTCGTTTAGCTAACTGGGGCCATTTATGATAATTCACGAGAGAACTAAGAGTCTTGTAGCGTTTGTTGCCTTGACCACAGTAACCGAGATTTGCCTTTCAAGTCACAATGCTCTGGGATCGAAATTTCTCAGATTTTCAAAAGGTTTTGATTGAATGCATTGAGTTCATTATTATAAAAGTTTGAATTATTGGACCATTAACAATTGACCCACAAAGTAATATTTGTTGCATCTAATTAAAGAAGCTAACGACTACGCTGTTTCTTCTATTAAACCTTTTGAATAGCTCAGGTTACAGATAATTATTTCAAGTAAGAGAAAAAAAAAAGAAAAAAAAAAACGTTTGATTTGAGCACCAATCTTGCAACTCGTGATTGAACCTTTGCGAGACTCGGTCCTCGAACTGAATCAGCGACTTCACAAAGTCTTCCTTCTTACCACCATCTCCATCTAGATCTTTCAAGGCTCTTGTGAGTCTCTCCACATGCTCTCTGTCAATCCAAGCTTCAATTTCAATTTCGATGGAGCCAGCGACTTGCAAGATGGAGTGAGTCGAGACCCGCTGAGTCAAGAAGCTTCTGAGGCTATTACGGCCATGCTGTCTATGGAGGATTTGGACGAGAGTTTTAAGGTCGACGACGTGTTCAGAGAGAGTAGGGAAACATGGGTCCTTGGAGAGGAAAGCATCGCATTCGGTCGTGAGCTCGAGTGGAACTTTAATGATGGACGACTTGAACTCGGCCGAGTTGAAATTAAGGCGCGCTTGCAAGAGCTTCTAGAAGTTGTTCCTGTCCTGATGGGTCTTCCATAGACGCAACCCCTCTCCTTTGATTTTGTGTTGTTTT
Source organism: Aegle marmelos (assembly GCA_030449875.1). Lineage (NCBI taxonomy): Eukaryota > Viridiplantae > Streptophyta > Magnoliopsida > Sapindales > Rutaceae > Aegle > Aegle marmelos. The sequence goes on from JASUUL010000115.1 coordinate 5,526,515, forward strand.
GACTTTTAACGGAGATATGTGAAGGTAACGACCGCTCATCGAGTCGCTGTAAACGAACCAATTGGTCCTGAGGCGTGAAATTTCACTGCTGATTTTTTACCCGCGTCGGGTATAAATTTGGGCAATTTCAAAGTCAACTGATCTTCATCGAAAAATTTAACTAACGGCGAGGGGGTGTTTACAAATAAATCAATTCTCGCTATTTACTTGTAACCGTCTCAAACCTCAAGGGAGGTTTTTAACAATTACCCCGATTTTAAAATTCTCATAAATAATGAGCGGGATTACGTGGAGGTCCAACGCCGACCGACGACAATAATAATGAAATATATAAACGAAAATTGGAGGAAAAAAAAAAAAAGAAAAGGAAAACTGGAGGTCTGAAACAAGCGGAGGTCTCTAAAGACCTTCCTAAAAGCGTGATATTGGATTCTGTGCCTACAAATCCCAACCCTTTTTAGTAAATTTAATCATCCTTAAAAAGCGAAGTCCCCTCCCCAAATCTTCTCTCATTGATCATTTTAATAATTTTACCGAAGCGATCTCTCTATTCTTCTTCCGTTAGGGTTCCCTCCTCGATTCTCGTCTCGCTCTCCCTCATCCGTTGCTATACGGTGCGTTTTGCCCCTTCCCCCCCACTCTACGATTCTCTTTCTTTCTTGTCTTTTTGTCCGCATTGCTTTATTTATTCAATTGTTTTTAATCGTTATTTTGTGCATTCTTCGTCGCCAATCGATGTCATGTGATTTCTTTTACTTCAAGAATATTAATTTTAATAACAATCGTAGTTGATTTTTAGTTTTTTTTAATGTGTTTATTTATCAACTGTATGGCGCGTAGTCTATTGATTTGTTCCAAATTTTTGGTTCAGTCTTATCATAACTGCGCGTGCTATCAGGTTTTTCTATCGAGAAGCAAAATTAATACTACTAGTTCTTTTGTGTTTTAAGAAATCGCTGGCGAAGAAATAAATAATGAGCGGAATTAGTTATGATGCGTGTTAGTTATGTGCATTGTTATTTATGGGGTTCTTTTTCTTTGTGTTTAATTGCAGGTAATTATTGTTTAGCAATGGATCGCAAGACAATCGACTTGGATCAAGGATGGGACTATATGCAGAAGGGGATCATAAAACTGAAGAGGATTTTGGAAGGATTGCCGGAGTCTCCTTTTAGTTCTGAGGAGTACATGATGCTTTACACGTAATGATTTTATTTGTTTTTGTGTTCAATGATCTTAATGTTTGAACTTGTGGGTTTATTTTATTTTATTTTATTTTATTTTTACATATGACAGAACAATCTATAATATGTGCACTCAAAAGCCCCCTCATGACTATTCTCAACAGCTTTATGACAAGTACAAGCAAGCGTTCGAAGAATATATTTCTTCTACGGTAAGAGGATTGCCATTTTTCTTTTCTGGGTCTAATTTTATTATGATAGATAGTTATGGATTGTTTTTCGGTTGTAATTCATTATTGCATGTAGTCATTTATTCTACTGGTCTCAAATAATGCTGTTTTATGATATAACTTAGTGCTTGTAGGCATGTTCATTGCATGTTGCTATTGTGCATTATGAAAAAGAGTTATATGAACCTGGCAAATTTACTTATTCTTTGAAGATACCAATGAATTCTTTATCGAGTTGATATTTCCATTGACTTTGAAATGGTTTGATCGCTTTTGGTGTTTATAACAACAGTTAACGTAAATAATTTAATTCTGTTATGATAATAACTATAAATTTTAATTAATACCTAATTGTATCATTCTTCAATTTTATTTATTAATACCTTGTAAAAGTAAGACTTGTATTTGATTTGTTTACCTATTGTCCCTTCTTTTTGATCTTTACCCATGTGATGTCTCCCTTTCCTTTTTGTTTCCTTCATTAGGTATTGCCATCTCTGAGTGAAAAGCATGATGAGTATATGCTGAGGGAGCTAGTGAAAAGATGGGCTAATCATAAAGTGATGGTTAGATGGCTGTCACGCTTCTTCCACTATCTTGATCGCTACTTCATTGCTCGAAGGTCACTTCCTGCACTTAATGAAGTTGGGCTGACTTGCTTCCGGGAACAGGTTTGTCATTAGTCCTTTTAATGACATCAAACATTTTCTGTAGTAGTGCAACCTTTTTATATGCCTTCCCCTCCTGTTCTCTTCCCCCCCCCCCCCCTCTTTTCTCTAACAGTTCCAACATCCTTAATTTCTCTAACTCCAGGTTTATGATGCTTTAAAGAATAAAGCCAAAGATGCTATTATTGCTCTTGTAAGTTCATTCTTAATGACACACTGCCTTTTTATCTCTCTCTCTCTCTCTCTCTCTCTATCTCTTTTTTTGAATGAAAGGATTGGAGCCACTATTTCTTTGAATTGGTTATATAAAGAAACTGGTCTTTAACCTTGTTACTAGATGTGGCTTAACCCAAAGTTTATTTCCCCTGCCAGATTGATAAAGAACGCGAGGGCGAACAGATTGACAGAGCATTGTTGAAGAATGTATTGGATATCTTTGTTGAGATTGGAATGGGGCAGATGGATAGCTATGAAAAGGATTTTGAAGAACACATGCTTCAGGATACCGGTGCTTACTATTCTCGCAAAGCGTCAAACTGGATTCTTGAAGATTCGTGTCCAGAATACATGATAAAGGCAAGTCCTTCCACCCATAAGTTTTGCTAATTATGCAACTTTTACCAACCTGTTTGATTTTAAATTATAATATAACTTTGATTAACCTGTTTGACTTTGGAATGTTCTATAAAATTGCAGGCTGAGGAATGCTTGAAGAAAGAAAGAGATAGAGTGTCTCATTACCTGCATTCAAGCAGTGAGCCGAAATTAGTGGAGGTTAGTGTTGATATAGAAACAAAATGCCTTAGTTTAGTTCACAGCGTCATAGAATTGGAAACTATTTATGGAGAAACTCTGTGAAATTTGTTGAGAAGCTCTTGATTTGTATGAGCAAGGACAACATATTTTCTTCATGACATTTAAAACTAGTATGCCTCATATCTATTGGAGGTTTTGGTTCTTGTTGTTATTTGTGCCAGGTTGTCTAGAAAGTGAACATCAGTAATGCAGGAAATTGTGATATCAAATCCCTTTTGAGTTCTATGATATTATCTTATTGTCTCTGTGGAAAGATATCCTAATTGTAGCTCTTTACATCATGTAGAAAGTACAACATGAGTTGTTGGTGGTGTATGCAACTCAGCTTCTTGAGAAGGAGCAGTCTGGATGCCGAGCGTTGCTTAGAGAAGATAAGGTGGTTTCCAAATTTGCACTATTCTGTGGAATTAATAGTTCATTACCCTGCCATTATTGTATTAATAACATTTCACTATGTTATGCTGTGCTAGGTGGAGGATCTTTCTAGGATGTATAGGCTTTACCATAAAATACCTAAAGGCTTGGAACCAGTGGCTAATGTATTCAAACAGGTTGGGCCTTTTTTTTTTTTTTTGGGGGGGGGGGGTGGCGCACTTTACCTGTTACGTTTTTCACATCACTAATCTTTCTGAGAACTTTAATATTTCAGCATATTACCGCTGAAGGTACTGTGTTAGTACAACAGGCTGAAGATGCTGCAACAAACCAGGTATAATGTCCCAATCATTTTTTATTTGATATTACTATCTGTGCCTACAGATAACTGCTGTCACGATATATTAAATTATAAGCCACACTCCTGCATATGTTGGGAATCTTAGCATGTGCCCTTTCCACCATCTTCACACATTAGTTGTTGGGATGCTGTTGTTCTTTTTGATTGATGCTGTGATTTGACAATAGGATGAGAAGCATTCTGTAGGTGTGCTAGCTAATGCTAATATACACGTGAGTGGATTTACTGATTACATATTGCCGCCCAGCCTAATTACTTGTTTGCTGTAAAGTTAAATATTTATTTCTTTTAGCAGCATGTAACCTGCTTTTATTTTTATGCTTGATTCTTTTGCTGTGTGCTGACAGTTGTATGCCGATGCAGGGTGGAAGTGCAAGTGCCGTGCAGGAACAGGTAAATCTTGCCACCTCTGTCTTGTGGGAAATCTTGAAGTTGTTCAAAATATCAAAAATTGACTTTTGTGATGTGGTCTCAGGTCCTTATCAGAAAAATAATTGAGCTGCATGACAAATATATGGAATATGTGACTAATTGTTTCATAAACCACACGTTGTTCCACAAGGTTTGTGTTGTATGGTATTCTAATGTTTTTTAGATCTCTTCAAAATCTGTTGTCTGTAATGTTCTTCTTTATTGGTTCTTCAACAGGCTCTGAAAGAGGCTTTTGAGATATTTTGCAATAAAACTGTTGGTGGCAGTTCAAGTTCAGAACTGCTGGCAACTTTTTGTGATAATATCCTAAAAAAGGGTGGAAATGAGAAATTGAGTGATGAAGCCATTGAAGAAACTCTGGAGAAGGTAGTTTAGTAATACGTTGGAGTACTAAATTCTTTTTCACTACCAATGACATTTATTTAATTAAACAGAGTGCTTGTTTTGCAGGTTGTTAAGCTGCTAGCATATATCAGTGATAAAGATCTTTTTGCCGAATTCTATAGGTACAATCTTACATTATAGATAATGATTTCATATATGTTCACTTATGTTATATGATAATTCAAAATTAATATTTTTTCTATATATCCAATTACATTTGTACATTTACGAATTGGTGGTTTTTCTGTTTCTGACTGCCCATTGCAGGAAGAAGCTTGCTCGTCGGCTGCTTTTTGATCGCAGTGCTAATGATGACCATGAAAGGAGTATTCTCACAAAGCTGAAGCAGCAGTGTGGTGGACAGTTTACATCAAAGATGGAGGGAATGGTAAGTTGGTCTTGAGTTTTTGGGTAAAGCTTTTGAATATGTTCTTGTACTAATATTTGGATTTAACATGGTATCTTTCTTTCAGGTTACAGATTTGACTTTGGCAAGAGAAAATCAGACCAGCTTTGAGGAGTATCTCAGCAATAACCAGAAGGCACACCCTGGAATTGATTTATCAGTTACTGTTCTCACTACTGGATTTTGGCCAAGTTATAAATCGTCTGATCTGAATCTTCCTTCAGAGATGGTAGGTCTTTCTTTCATTAATGTTGGTTACTGGGAAAAAGCAGCGAGCATTGATTCTCTTTTTATACTTATTTTCCAAAATCATTGTTCCAGGTTAAATGTGTTGAAGTTTTTAAGGGATTTTATGAAACAAAAACGAAGCACAGAAAACTTACATGGATTTACTCATTGGGTCAATGCAACATAAATGGCAAGTTTGAGCAAAAAAATATTGAGCTGATTGTGTCAACATATCAGGTAATGTTTTAAATGGTGCTCAGATTTAATTATAGTTGGGATAAAATGTGAATATTTAAAATTTTTGTTGTCTGAATTATACAGGCTGCAACTCTACTGCTTTTTAATACTTCAGATAGACTGAGCTATTCAGAGATCATGACTCAGCTGAACTTGACTCATGATGACTTGGTTAGGTTGCTCCATTCGCTGTCATGTGCGAAATATAAGATACTTCTCAAGGAGCCAAATACGAAAACCATCTCACAAAGTGACCACTTTGAGTTCAACTCCAAGTTTACAGACAGAATGAGGAGGATAAAGGTCAAAGATTGTTTCAATACTTTGATCGTTTGCCTAATCTCTTTTTTTCCTTGGTGGCCTTTTAGCACTCTTGAGTTGACGTACTTCTTTTTCTAGATTCTAAACAAGTGAAACTGTCCAATCATGTGCAGATTCCTCTCCCACCGGTTGATGAAAGGAAGAAAATTGTTGAAGATGTAGACAAAGATAGACGATATGCTATTGATGCTGCATTAGTGCGCATAATGAAGAGTAGGAAAGTTTTAGGTCATCAGCAGTTGGTGTCCGAGTGTGTTGAGCAGTTGAGTCGCATGTTCAAGGTATTCACATGTTTCTTTGTCTTTATATTGATTGATACAAGAAAGGAAGGAAAGTCTCGCGGTCATCTTTATTTCATTTCAGTAGAAAAGGTGTTCCTGTTGGTCAAAACATCTTTTGCTGGAACATTCTTGTGGAGAGTAGTTTTGTTTGGAGGTTCAACTCAAGCTCAGTCATCAGATATTATTTTGTTTCTTTTTTTTTTTCTCTTGGTGTCAACTTGTTACTAATATGATATGAGTTGGAACCTGCAGCCTGATATTAAAGCAATCAAGAAGAGGATGGAAGATCTTATCACAAGAGATTATCTGGAAAGGGACAAGGAAAACCCTAACATGTTCAGGTACTTGGCCTAATTTGATGACGAAAAGGTGGGTGGAGTGAGAACGGAGATGAATGCGCTGAAAAGGCAGAGAGAGAGCTCGAAAGTAAACTTTTGATTTGATGATGGTGGTGGCAACATGGAAATGGAAACTGCAATTGAAATTGGAAACATAAAAGATGCTGTAAATGTTGTCTGTGTAGTTGTGGTAGTGTCTTCTTTTCTGATACTAGGAAAGTTGGTACCTACCATTGATTGGAGAATCTTTGTGGACTTTGCCTCAGTTTTGTGAAATCCATCATACCATTCATTCTTGGAGAAGCCCAAAGAAAAGGGGAAAAGGAAAAGAAAATTAATAGAAGCATTATTGATTTTTCTAAATATGTGCGCGATTGGCCGTCGTGATTTATAGTATTGAGCGACGTGGGGATAGTTGCAGATGAAACCTTTTCATCAATTAAATCTGGATGCCAATACTTTTTCTTCAAATTATGAGAGATTGTTATTCATCCTTAAAAAACGCACTAAACTTTGTGTAGTTTGTACTCGAAGCTTGGGCTGGGGAGCGGCCTAATGATGCAGAAAGTGTTGAAATTGAGGCAAACATGAACGCTAGACGTTTCTTTCAATCAAATAAGGCAATGCACCTAACTAGGACTGTGCGTCACAATTTCATTGGTTGGTCTGTAGCACCAACAACAGAGTCCTGTCAATGGAAATTAACAAGCATTTGATCAAAATCCATGCACACTTCAAAATATCATTCAATCTTAATTCAAAGCCGAAATCCCTGCAACCGAAAGGCCTTGTGGCGCATCGTTGGTTTTCTGTACCGCTCTCTGTATTTTATTCTAAGAACAACCAGGAATAATACAAGCTTAGCAACTACATCGAAAATACAATTACGTCTCGTAACTATCATGTATTAAAAGAACAATTTATAGCATAGTCCAACCAGCGAACTATAGTGAATGTCTTGAATTTGAGTTGAGTTTGGAAACACCTTGTAAATAAATACTTAACAATATAATAATGGAGAAAATAGAGGAAAAAAAATTAGCCTTCAGAATATTAAAAATATGACACTTGTTAGCTTAAATGAAATAAGATAGCAGAATTGGAAGAATGCTGTGTTTGTTCTACATTCATTCTGTACAAATTTGACAACTGGGTCAGAACTATAACAGCTTCGAGCATCAAGCTTCAATTCATCAGCTGAAAGGCAAAATTCTAAAAATCAATGGGATACAAAGTTTATTGTGAAAACTTGAATCAATGTTAATAATGGTTACTGTACATTTACCAAACTAGATGAGCGTGAACGAGATCAAAATTTCATTGTCAGTGACTTGTATAAAATTTCTATATAACTAACCTAAAAAAATACTACCAATTACGGAACTATCTATATAGTATATATATAAGAATGCATATCTAACATGAGGCCATTTCATTCATTGTCATTTCTGCAGCTAGTCGCAACTGTCTCCAGAGTCCAGATGCTGAACCTGAACCTGAAACCAAAGACCCTGTCAAGTCAGAACTTGGCTAACCTCCCAAGATAAGAAAAGTGATCATCTCATAGCCAGATTGTAATTAAATAAACTGGCATCCTTGTAACTGAAATCCATATGGGCATATCATTTAAGGTAAATTATCATTTCAAAAAATAAAATAAAATAAAAGTTAGATTGAACCTTCACAATCTCAAGAGACTAAAAGATGATGGAGACGCAGCCATACCTGTTGCTGTAGCAAAATACTTGTTTTACAAATAAAAAATTTGCCTTCCGAGAGTAGACTTGATTCAACGATATATTTATGTACATAAATACCACTGCCACCCAAAACAAAAATAAATAAATAAATAAATAAATAAAACAAAAGCAATAAAAGTCAAGAGGCATCTAAAGAATTTCATGTTTGCATGATTTTTTTAAAAAAAGAAAAATCACAACAAACAAACCTTTAAGGAATTGAAGCTCGGGCAGCCTTTATCAATGGAAGCTACATACATGTGTTTTATTTTCCACCTTTGTAGTTTTGCTAACTTCTTCCTACTTGTCTATCAACAGCAAACTACAAATTATTACAGTGGTAAAATGATGCCTGCAGAACAAGCAGACAAGAAACTATTATAGAAGCTATTTGGATAAGCAAAAGAAAGAGCAAGAGAAATGACAATATCCAACCTGAGACTGCCAACTCTTTCGCCCTGCCTACATTGTGCTCGAACCAAGATTGCAGTCTCTGCCTGGAAAAGTCTGACCAAAATGCTCATACACCCATCCTCAAGATATCTCCGAGATAATAGCACCAAAAAGAAATAAATAAACAGGACACAAAAACTCAAAATCTCTCTGGGGGTTAAAAAGGCCAAATGGCTGGCACAAAGCATTTTCAGACTCCTACCACCCTGCATCCAGCTAATTGTTCTATATTTATACATATATTATTTCTTCAATCCAAGTCCCATTGAACTATGAATCAGGCTGCTGTTGGAGCTTGTAATCAGTTCTGAAGAACCATCACACATCCTGAATACCAATCCTGAGACGGAACTTAACAAGGTTGGTCCTTATCAGTTCAGCAAACAGCTGAAGCCTCGGAAGAATTAATAAAAAATCCAAGCTAATGTTATTGCACATATCTACAGAAAGAAGAGTCGGAGAGCTGGTAGTAACAGGTCCTTCAAGCTACTTTGTGCAGCAGCAGAGAAACCAGGGTAGCCTCTTTTCTTCTCCTTCGAGGCTCAATACCCATGGATACACCGACAAAAAAGAATTCTTCCATTCCATGGTTTGACATCTTCTCCACAAAAATTAGGGCTCTTTTTTAACGGCTAATAGCCTCCATTGCCAGCCGTACCAAACGAAGCAAACCCTCTACATCTTGAAAGTTGAAATCAAGAGCCCTCTTGATGGAAGAGATACCCTCCTTGTGTTGGCCCTCTTCCAAGCTTAAACTAGCAGCTGCAAAAGCACTCCTTGATTTTCTTGAAGCTTCCATAGCAAAATTTACATCCTGAGCCTGCAGACCATCAAGTTTAATAATGTCAATGCTTGTCTACTCTAATATGAAGTTGTAGTATGAAGGATATGGTTTGGCTTGGCAACAGGCCAGCAACATAACCAGCTTCAATTAGAAGACTAAACTAATAAGCTAATACGGAAATGTTGGTAAGGAGAGAAGACTGCTTGTTATTTTCAGGATTCAATATGACCATGTTTTCCAGTTAAAAAGTGTTAAATAAAATACCAATTCCACTTAATTTGTTTTTCACACTCAAAACCATGTCCTTCTGTGCTGGATTTTCAGCAAACGAAGAATTGGAAATTTTTAAGGGATAACTATACTTACAAAATTGAGCAACCGAGAGAAGTTAGGACGGTTTCTAGCAGCGATGACATGATTCCCAGTGACTTGTGGAGAGCTAACACCTTTTGGTAAGGCAACCTTGTCCAATGTTGTTGGATGATTTAGGTTATCAACATCTGACGCAGAAGAAGAAGGGGACTCACCTGATCACATTAAAAAAAATCATCATCAAGTAAAGAAAAGGTCGTTACTACACTTCCTTTTTGTCTTGTTTAACATCAGACTAGCAAATGCTGAGCAACCAAAATACTTAAAGGTGAACATTGAAACATAAATCCAAAACCGAAAAATAAAAGAAAAAAGGCAGGTAAAAGCATCTTCCAATGGTTTTGAAATCCAAAATGACAAAAGCATCTTCCAATTCTGCATCAACATCAACAGAGTTTAACATGGCGTTCTTGTCCGAAACATAGATTAGAACAAAATACTGATGTCCTACTCTAGTTGTTTCCTATATGAACTAGTAGCTTCAATGTTATCAAGGTTCATTTGGGAACAATTTTACTAACTCACAACAGGCCAAAAAGTAAATGTTAGCAAGGTTCATTGTGACAACGTGAAAATTCCATTTTACTATTTTATCTTTGATAACGAAGAAATCCCTTGACAGGCACCATGTTCAAATCTGGAGCTTACCGCTGGACCCTGAAACATTTAATAGTTGGAAATCCCCTTGAACTGTAAGATCCCATAGGTGGCTAAAAGCAGTTCTGAACTTCAAATCTCTTAGTCGGAAACGAAGGGTCATTGTTTGACTGACCTCTAAGGGTTAAACAATATCTCATTCAAACGAGGTAGAAGATAAAACACCTAAAATAACCCAATGGCATCAGAAAGCATTCCCAATACCCCAAGCTGAGAGCAAAGAATTCAGAGGGTATATCACAATAGGGCTAACAGCTAGGAAATTCTATGGGCACCATCACATGCAACCTTAGTCCTCTTCCTTTATTCTTCTAAGAAAAAATTCTTCCTGTTGGTAAGGCACCAATTCAACAAAACACTTCTAAGAAATAAAGTAAACTAGTCAAAAGTCCGCAAAACAAATTAATTACTTTGGTCTTTGACTTCCAGACTATGCCAAACCAATGTACTATGCAGACCTGAAGGAACATAAAACATTAATTCTAGAATCTGCTACAAGTAAAGCTGTCAAGCAGGAGATTCAATAATCATTTCACTAGTTCTTTATTACTTTTCTTCATTTCATAACTGCAAATGTTGCATCTTTAACTCATTTGTGGCTCCATTTCATTTTAAATTGCAAATTCCAAACATGTAAACAAAACCCAAACACAAAAGGCCACAACAATCATTTCACAGTTCTACATTTACTCTTGTTCAGTTCATAAGTATACATGTTGCATCTTTAACTCATTTATGACTTCATTCATTTTAACTTCCAAATTCCAAATTAATGGCCACAAAAAATCCTTTTCAGTATATTGTGGTAACAAGGAGAAGACAAGGATTTGGATTACTTACTAACCATCATATCTAGGACCACATCCCTCTAAAGCATGCATAGGTCAAAAGTACAAAGTCTACTGCACACTCTAAGACATTATTCATATAACAGCCATTTCTACAATGATCACCATCATAGTTTACCATGGCGGTTCTATTTCAACATTGCTGAATGCAAGTCACAGTTAATACTTTCCAAAAAGTGTCAAGGAGAGCAAACAAACTATCAAATTCCAGGGAAAAATAGGGATTTGCAAATTGAAGCACCAAGTGTGGCCAGACTTAGCTCCTATGAAAATCTAAAGGTGCAGATGTTTGCTGTTACCTAATGATGAATACAGCAGCAAAGGAAAAACAGGCATATAGCATCCAGTAATATCTTCAATTTCACACAGGGATGACTAGAAGCAGAATTGTTATCCTGTACAGGCACCAACATGATTAAAATATGTGTTCATTCAAATTACCAGGAGGAGCCATTTGCAAAGATGTCTGCAGCTCGTGTCGATCTCTGCTTGCACTAGAATGTGAGGAATAAATTACTCTCATATATGCCACCTCCATGCATTTGTAGGCTAGTGCAGCTGTAGCCATGTCTTTGGATCTCTCATACTCATGGGCACAAAACCTAAAAATAATATTAAAATTAGAGTTACTTGAAAAGCATAAATTGAAATTGATAAAATCAACATTGTCCCAGAGTTTATTTGAACAGAAAGAACAAAATCTGTTTAGCAACAAATTAACAATCTATGCCTCAAATTCATGTGGAAACATGTTAGATTTTTATTTTTTTAATAAGAAACTCAAAAATGTATTATAGATGAAGAATCATTACAGCAAAGTGGACCAATTGTCTTAATGTTTGATAAATAATCTAATGTCAAGAACTAACAAGACAAGAAACAACACTGGGCAAATAGCAATCCATGAAAGATGAAAAATGCATCTCATTGCTTGTTAACCTCAGGCATCATTCAATTAATAATCACACAGTCCCTCCAAAGCTTCCTTTGACTAGCACACATTTGAAGCAGCAGGATTCATATCTCCTGCCACATGCAGTGGCAATTATTTTTACGAAAAGAATGTTAAACTTAATTCAAACAAAGTAAGTTCAATTAACTTCCCCCCACAACACAGAAAAATAAATAAATGAATCAAAAAGTATGCCAGAAATCAGGTGGCCTCTTGATTCAGAGCTCCAGTTAAACTTTTGACTTACTCGCATAGTTTTGCAGTGCTACTATATATAGTCATTGACTGTAACAAATCTCCATGCTTGGCACTCTCACTGCTGCTAGATTCTAAAAGAGAAGCTCCATGAAGAAACTTGAGGGCCGCCTGGAAGTAAAGCCCTGTGCTTTCACTATTAGACCCTGAGTTCTGCAAAAGATAAGTCATCTTGCTCAGAGCTAAGAAAAAACAATACTACCAGGTACCAAATTGAAATAAAACAAGTTAAAACCTTTAGACGATCGGCTAGATGCTTTAAATCTTTAGCTTCTTTCAATGCATTGTTAGCAGCTTGACTAGAGGAATCCTTTCTTGCTGGACTTGGGGCATCAGGATCCCTGGCCCTGTGGCCATTCTGTGTAGGGAGTCTTGAACCAATATGCTGGGATCCATTGTGATGATCAGCCTTCCTGATTTGCTTCGGCACCTTTGATACCTCTTCTACTTGAGCACCATCACCTGCCAAAATATCTGATCCAATTCCTTTGTTTGACCCATGAGCTGGTCGAGGACAGCGAACCAGTGTCTCGTTCTGTGCTCCTCCAGAAGATGGTAAAGATGACGACTTCCGTCTACTGGAGTCAAGTTCCACTTGATCTGTTTTGTCAGAGATGAAACCCTTTGAAGATCTTTCATTGTTGCAGTCTTGCAGAAGATTCTGCTTCGGGGTGGACATTGCATCCCGACCACGGATAGCATCTGGACCACCATGGCCCCCTACACTTGATTGATTCTCCTTTTTAGAATCCTCACTGCACAAGTTACCACCAGAGTCTTTCTTATCAACGTACCTATTCTCATTTTCTTCAGGCTTCACACTAAACTTCTCCTGGAACCTGGTTCTACCATCCCTGGGTTTTACTTCATCAGCAGGTACATGATCTTGCATTTCATAGACAGAATCTGATTTAGAACTCCGGCTCTTATCCTTGGACCGTGAAGAGGACCCCTTTGAAGACTTCCGTGGACGAGAACCAGTTGCATGATGTCTGCTGTCATTTCTTCTTTCTTCATCATGACTTTGTTCAACAGTTGGTGATTTCCTAGAATGTTGAGTGTCTTGGAATAAAAAATCAGCACTACCACTTGTAAGATGACGATTTGCTATATCAGGAGATGGCACAATTGCTTTAGTTTTACCACCAGATAAATGACTAAAATCCTTATCCGGCATATCCAACATGGAGGACTCAAGAGACCTGTGCTGAGCTACAGTGGATTTGTCCTTATTTGCTGTCCCAGATCTATCACTCCCACCCTCATCTTCATCATATGCACATTTTCTAGGACTAACACCACCAAAAAATTCAGTATCATGAGAATCATTTTTTCCATTGACATTCCTCCTTCCAGATGTTCTCATAGGAGATGAAGAAACTGATTCCACTGGTGAGCCTTTTGCTTCATGAAAGCTGCCTTTATTTTTATGGGAACCAGAAACCTTAGATGAGCTTGAAGCGGCTGCCACAGAAGGCTGTACAGGCCCTGAATCCCTTTTATTATCCAGACCATCCAGGCTTCGTTGAGAAAATGCACTCCCTATATCTGGCCCTAATTGCCGGTTCTTTGTATGACCACCTTTTTTGTCTGATTTACCACTCCCTCTACTTACACTAGACTCCTTTCCCTCAGACTTGGATACCCTGGCTTTCTTTTCCTTCCCGAGGTCATTATCACTGAACTCCTCCACAAAATTTCTGCTGCCCCGAATATCATTGCCTGTGCTTGGGAGGGGTCCCAAACAAATTTGATTATCAAGAACCTCCATTTTCCTCTTTTTGGCAGTAGCATCACCCACAGAAACCTTGACTTTATCTTTCTGTTTTTTAGCAGAAACTTGTGGCCTGTCCTTTGTTTCAGACTTTGAGTCCTTAGAAGAATAGTCATTATGCCTAGACTGTTCCTTCCCTGATGAGCTAATAGGCAAGCCATTACTCAAGCTAGGACCCCCCTTCCCTCGGGTCCCTCCAAATTCAGGCATCCAATCTTCACCAGTGCCATTCAAATGTTCAGTCTTGAGTTTCTTGGAGGCTCTAAAACTTTCTCGATCAGGGTCCCTCTTGCTTTTCATCTTTAAACTCTTCATATCACCTAAGCACATGATTCATAAAAGGATACCATTATGTTTTAAAAGATAACGGATACTTACAAGTTACACAATAAATATCTGTTTATCTGATCAAAAGCAATACCTCCATCAGAATTGTGATCTAGTATTTTATGCTTCTCTTTCTGCTTATATTTGTGTTTCTCCGCAGATAACTCACTAGACTTGCTTAGCCGCTGAGCATCTACCTCATTTAGCAATGGTGAATGGTACATATCATTTAAGCCTTCACACCTGACTGATGCCTGGATGTTTTTTTTCATAAAATTTGGCAATGGGGCGGCACCATCCTTAAAGGCACTGGATATTTCTTTAAGACCATGTTTTCTCTTTCCACCATAAGAAAGGGGATGAGAACTGAAATTTCGGTAGTTTTGGTCAGGGTGCTGAACATCAGCCAAGTTTACACTTGATAAAACACCACCGGGATTGATTTGTAGATTATTCTGACTCTCTGGACCAGGGACTTGGTACTGAGCTATCAGAGCTTTCGTCGTTTCCTCTTCACTAATACTACATCGGTTCATTCCAGGCCTAGACGTATGTAAAGATAGTACAGTCAGGCTTTAGCAAGAAACAGAGGCATTGGTATTAATTTATCACCATTAACCATCAACCACAACATCAAATATAAATTCTAATTTTTTGAGACATCCATAATCAATCATGATTTTAGCAACAAAATTATCTATCAATTTATCTGGAGTTGCTGAACCTGCATATTATGAATATTTCAAATATAATTTACACAAACAGAACTTACAGCCAAGTAAGCATGCTGCACAACCACTTCTCAGGTAGATTGTCAGGATTTGTACCAAGTGGAAGAAGCCGCCATTTCTGACACTTATCACAGCATACCCAATTTTCTTCTATCAGCACTGGAGCCGTGGTTACTTGAGCTGCATCAGAAACAGGGCCAGGTACACGAGGAGGCACACCGCTCTGCACCAATTTAGGGTACGTTTCTGGAGTCGAAAACTTGTTGGCTCTCTTACCAATTGATCTCTCCTTTGATGCACTATTCAAGGTAGATGCACTTTTATCAACAACTTCACATTCGTTTGGCCTCTCTTCAGAATGTAGATCCAAAAAAACCATTGTTTTCTCTTCTTGTTCAGATTCAACATCCCCAAAAAATTCTCTATACCGATCTTCAACCTTCTCAATATCCTTCAGTGATCTGTTTTCAGTTTCCCTCTTATTCATGTAATTCTCTGCACGAGCACTCTTTTTGTTCTTTGACACTGAAGAAAAATTAACTTTTGAGCTTTCATTTGGGAGTTCTGCAGCCACACTACCCTGACTTTGGCTTCCCTTTGATTTCTTTTTGACACCAGCAGACTGATGCTCCTTCCCAGTTGGTAGCTTGCCATCTAACTCATGGGATGTCACTCTGTGGTTTGCCTTTTGCTTAGGAGGATCGATAAGATCAGTGTCTAGAGCTTTCCTTGCCATCAAAACATTTGATTCGGCTTTGACCGAGTCAAAAGTTTTTTCTCTTTTGGAATAACTATCCTTGCTTGGGTAGACTGCAACATCATCTGCAGAACTGGTCTTTTTATCCTCCCAAATCTTTCCAGTCGAACCAGCCTTCAACTTCTCATCCCAACCAGTCTCTTCAGTGTGCAAAGGCTTTGATGATTCCTCTTTCACTAGAGAGGAAACTGTGTCTCTCACTGCACTCTTACAGGCTTCCCTGGATGTATCAGATGCCCTACTTGTACTTTTTGTCATGTCAACAACATTAGGATATGAATTAGATAGAAGTGGAAGCTTTAAGGTTTCAGTAACAATCTCCTCACAAGCCAATGTGTCAGTGTCCATTTCCTTCTTAGGTGTAACAACCAAGCCACTGCGAGCATCCCTGTTAATGACACTCCTAAATTCAGTAGAAAAATTGTTTTTCTCCACTGATCTTTGCTTCTTTTCACCTATTGTTTTCTCATCACCCTTTCTAGAATCAGATCCATTCAGCAAACTGTGAGCAGTTTCTGAGTCAGCTTTGGGGAAAGGCACGAACCTACTATCTCTTAGAACCCTTTCCTTTTCATTCAAGTGAATTAGGTAATCAGGAAGAGGAGATAACAATGATCCTTCACGCACTGGAAAGGAAGCCATGATCTGTACCAGCACAGCAATAAAACAATCATATTGATACCTTTAGACAAGTTCCGAAAAGGAAAATCAAACATTGAGAAAAGAACAGAAAATTAATTCACCTGAATAATATTGGTGGGAGATTCTAAGGGAGCATCTTGAGGTTCATTATCTAGCCCTTCACTTTCTGAAGGGCTATCATCCAATGATGATGATGGTGAGACATCAAGGCCAAGGCCACTATAGATTTCAGCATTTTTTCGTGTCGACAAGTTGTCAGGACCAACTTTGATCCGAACCTTCAGAGTCTTCTGGTCAGCTAAATTTCTCTTGTTTACAGGTTCATGTCTAGCAGCATATTCCTCAGCATGTGAGGATGTGATGGATATTTCTTCTTTGACAGAATCATTAATAGATGGTGCCTTCAAGATAGGCTGTGACGTGGAACTAGAAGCAGGTCCAGGTCTCAATGATGGAGGTGCGGCCAATGAAACTGCAGAACTGCGATGGCCATTCTGTGTAAAAATATAATTCAAGTGTTAAAATACGCAAGAAATTTTAAAATAAACCAAGATCCAGTCAAAGGAAAGATTAATAAAAATCAAGAATATATTAACCATACCAAATTTTCAAATAAACCGAGATCCAGTCAAAGGTAAGATTAATAAAAATTGAGAATATATTAAACATACCTCCCATTGCAAATTATTTGGAGATTTAGGAGGAGCATTATGGTTCTGAGCTTTTGGTGGAGACCTCGGATGTGACCAAACAGGAGACCGTTGATTAGGTGGTAAAAATGAACCATATCCGCCAAATTTTGTCCCTGTAGGCATGTAAAAATTCCCAATTCCAAAACATCAGTTTAGAAGCCAACAAAAATTAGTGAGGCTCTTTTAGTTTGCAAGAAACTGTAATTCCATCCTGTCTGGGCTTACCCAAATTCTCTGCTGAAACTCCGCCTTCAAAATCTTTCTGAAAGTGTCCCAAAACATCTTGAAGTTTCTCGCCCTTTAGGAATATTGAACAGTTATATATGGTAAAGGAAAAATGCAGAACATAGTTAAAGAGACATAAAGTGATAGTAGACTAGTAGAGGGAAAAATGAAATCAGTAAATCAGAGAACAATGACATATAAGAGTTTCAGGGGCATTTAAGTTACAAAACCATAATTACAGCCACTGTTGTTCCCATGAAGCAGTACAGCTTCATGATCGGGAACAAGTATTCACAACTCAAAACTCTCCGATTTCAAATTTTAAAAGTTACTATTATTACACCTGTGTGTGTGTGTGTGTGTGTGTGTGTGTTGTAGAATAAGCAAACTTCAAGTTGCACTATTTACATGAGATACAGTTCGCGCAGCACAGTTTGCAATTGATGGATAGGAACTCTAAAGTCGTTCTCCCCACAAAAGCTTACTCCTAGAACCACCACTAATGGCTTTACAAACTCAACTGTATCATTCATTTATTGGATTTACAAGTTCAACTGCATCATTCATTACTATCATGTATCATGCAAAATTTTGCGTCAATTTAATGTTATTACAACACTGTTTCAAGCTTCCCTAATCTGCTGACTTAAAAATGTTCCACTCTACACATTACCCATCAAACTGAAATCTGAAAGCAATGCTTATACTTCCATAGCCAACAACAGCAAAAATGAAATTAAACACAATACCTCCTAACATCAAACACTTTCTAAACCAAAACACTACAATATCATTCAATTGTACCAGTCACTAAGATTAAAATTGCAAAGAATTGAAATAAAGACTTGGATCTGAATATGCACCACAACCAAGTCAACCCAAAAACAATTAACACTTTCTAAACCAAAAATTAATGAGCAAAATAGCAAACGAACGAATATTTGAAATAAAAAGAAAAAAAAAAAGATAAATATCTTACAATATAAGAGAGAGCGATATCAGGGTCGATGGTTGCATCATAATCATCGTTGTTATTATTGTTGTTATTGTAAAAGCAAGCCTCTCCTTCTTCAAGCTCGGTCTCTTCCATCTCTCTCCCTCCACCGCCAAACCCTAACCCTAACCCTAGTCCCTTATTAGCATCTCTATTACCTACACTAATCATCTAAAAAGAAAAAACACACCACCCACCAAATCAAGGCCCGAACCCCACCGATACATCTTCCCCAACAGGAAACTCGAAGCGAACCATTTCTCAACTGCCAAAACCCACCAAGGATTCACCCTTATTCGATCAATATCAAATCCGATCACGAATCTCAAATAATTTACCGCTAATATGAAACTGAATATGATTTTATTTCTTAAAATCAAGCTAAATTTCCACCAAGGTATTGGTGAAAATCGATTAAGATTTTTGAACTCGAGGTTTTGCGAATTGCTGTTGTGCGATCTCTTTAGCTGGAATCAATTAGCACAGAGAGAGAGAGAGAGAAAGGGAGTCTCTTCTCTGGTTTTGGTGTATACAGCAGCCGCGTTTTTTTTTAATTATTTTATTTTATTTATTATAATTTTATTTTCTCTTCGTAACTTTGCTTTGTTTCTCTTTCAAGGAAACATATGTTAATATACCTTTTTACGATTTCATTTTTCTTTAAAAGGAAACGGACTGATCTAACCAGTGACGGAGAGAAAAAAAAATTAAAGACAGGAATTTACTTAGGTTGAGATGACTTTTATAAATTTACATTTTAACCTGCTTAATTTTTTAGTTTTACGAAAAAAACCCTCGTCTAAACGATAAGCTAATTGTTTGTGGTTACCACGGACAATTCTGACGCGTGTACGTCACGCTTTTCGTACCGTAGGCGTAGTATGAACTATGAACTATGAACTTTAATCACAAAAGTCACGTCCTTCTTCTGTTATGTATTGTTTTTTAAATTGACGCACAAAAATCAAATTAATTTTTTTATAATTTAAATTTGAGTGATAAAATAAATAAAAATTATTTAAAAATTATTTGATGAATAAATTTTTATATTGATATAGCACAAAATTTAGTATAAAAGACAAAAAAATTCTTATTTGTAATAAATTTTATATTTTGCAGTTAATTTTTTGATGACTGTGTTCTATTTTTTATTTTAGCACATGTTGCTATTCTTTTTTATTGTAATTAAAATTTTGATTACTTTTGAACATTTTTATGAAACACAAATTATTTAAGTAGCATGAAATTTCAATGTGAGTGTAAAATTATTTCCTAATTTTTGAAGTAGGTAATTTAATAGTTAGTTTTAACTAATACGGAAAGTTAAACTATAACTAAATTCCAATTAATAAATGATGGTTAAAAAAGAAATCCTCCACGTGCTGAAATGGGCTGTCAAAAGGGTCATCCAAAGGCTATCCTTAAGCGCGTGGATTTGGAAGCCACGTGCACGAGGCTTCGGCTTCGGCGGTTGCTTGCGATGTGTTGGATCCGCGCATGACTGAGGTGCGTGCGCCTCAAATCTTTTCTTATCCGACAGGAAATTCGGTTTTTAATAATTAATTAATGAACGAAATTCGGATAATTACAAAGCATCTATAATTATTTCTTAATTTTAATAATTTTTGACAAATTTGATGTTAACGTGCATAACATAACATACCCCACGGTTTGGTAAAGAGAAGCAGAAGAACAGAGGAGCTCCTCAAAAGTTCAAACACTTCGGTTGACCGAAATACAACTTTTCTGACGAAATTACCCTTACGTTTGTGTGGCTGCGGTGGGTAGGGGTGGGAGTTGAGGCCCTCTTCAGCAGATATCTTTTTATATATTTTATTATTATTATTTATTTTCTCCGTCATCTTCAAAGTTGGGAGAAATAATTTAATTTAAAGCACGTCAGTTGTGGAAAAGACGTTTGTTAATATTTAATAAGTGTAAATACTGTATAGAAAATCAAAAGAGCCATTTGAGTTTAATAATAATTGTTTCATTTTTGCATGATTTAAAGGATCCTATCCTTCTTGTCTTCTTCAAAGTCGAAAGCCATGAGGATTTCTTTGTCAAGGGACAATAAAATAAAATAAATTTGTTATGGTATGATAATTTTTTTTATTATAAACTTTACGAGCTAACTTTTATCACAGCTCTGAAATTTGAATGCCAGCAATTTCAAGAATATTTTAAGGAATATATCGGACAATTTAGTACATATATGTTTACGATGATAGATGCCATTCTCTTCTACTCCAATTATCCTTTTTAGATATGATGCTTTCAGATCATAACCTCCGGTATTTATAGGGGAAATTATGTAATTTTCCCCTTTAAATTTAAGTTAAAAATATTTACATCTAAACTTAAATGGTTATGATATTTATCTTCTTCAAATTTTAAAATACGTTGATTTAAGTTATTTATCATAAAAAAGCACCTAATTGATTAAGTTATTGTACAAATAATAAACATCCATCAAAATGAAAATTTCTACGTGATATGATAATATTGTCCTTAACTACATAATTTTGGCATAAACATAAGCTATTCATTTATTGGATTTTCTTTTAAAGTCTTATTCCATAATAGCATACTTCCATTTTATTCCATTTTCATCATATCACAGACTGTATTAATTTTATTTCGTACATAAGAGAGTATGTTCTCTTTGATAACGCATAAAATAAGCTTTACTAAACCTTCAAGTACCATATTGCCCAATTTGTTTGGGTGTTTCAGATTCTAAGCCAAGAAAATATGAAAATAAAAAATTAAATAAATTAGATAATTAACTCAACTTATTAAAGACAACATTGTCATAGCACATACATAATGTTTTTATTTTGGTTTGATATTGTTTCAATCTAAAAACATTACGAGAGCTTTGAAAGGTGGTTCGATAGATGATGAAGACTATGCTACTTTAGGCTAGTTTTCTAATGATGGTAGAATTGAGATAATCCTAAAAATAAGAAAAATGAACTGTTAGAGGCGAGGTCGACGGTTATCAATTACGATACTTTAACGATCAACTTAGATGAAGATTGAAGAATTTGATGGGTTTCAAGGAAACCCTTAAATAAGAGAAAGTTTAAGTGTTGTGGAAATGAAAAATCTTACTTTTTTAGTAAGACTAACCTGACTTTATAAAGTGAGTACTCTTAAGGATATTTTTATATCTTGAGACGAGTGATCAAATAGTATTGGATGTTCCTCTCCTTAAGTAGGGGTTTTAGAGTAATTTAATTACTTATCTTAAGTTTATTTTCACTCTTTAGGGCTTGATACTTGTCCTCTATGAGAGTGCCTCCGCTAAAACATATCTTTATTCTAATTGTCTTCTTTTAAATGAGCCAATTTGATTAAGAGAACTGTTAACTTTATTGAAGATTGTTTAGGCGACTACTCAGTTGGTCTCCTTTTTAATTTTTAGTGTATTCGACTATTAAAAAGGTGGTTTGTGGTGGTCTTAATAGAGATCATACTATGCTACTGTGTAATGATTTTGATGGACTATCTGTCACTATTACAATGATTCTTAAAAAAAAAAAATAGTTAAGCACCAGATTACTGTATTACACATATATTTATAATTGTTATTTTAACAAATCAATATACTAATACTTGCAATCAGATGTATAAATGAGACTTGCATTATTACATTAAATTTTAGAAAGTACATGCCCATACAAATGACTCTCATAAATGAAGGATATCTTAGTTCCACTCATATTTCATGAAAGTGCAAGACTCATTTTATAATTATTTCCACACAATTAAATTTATTTAATTGAAGTTGAGCTCGTAGAGACTTGAATCATTACTCTCATAATTATGTTTAACTTTGAAGATAATGATTCACCACTGTGTTAAAGTCCAAGTGGCACAGTAGTTCTCTATTGACATGTGGCAATTTTAAAATATTTTAGAGTACATTTTTTGTATTGTTTAGGTTATTAAGGTAGTTTATACTCCCTCTTTGAGAGCTCCCAACTTTATCCTTCTCTTTCAATTTTCTTTTCGATCTTCGCAAGGACATGTTAGGCATGGAGAATGTTGCAAAGGTGTCACACTTCAACTATGTGATTTAAATTTTACTACTAACAATTTCATTTTCATAGATGTTTATGGTCTGTAAAATAACTTAAACTGAATGAAGTCAATGTGGCCTTTTGCATTATAAAATAATTAAAATTGTTAATGTAAGAGGGTTATGTATAACATTTTTTAATTTAAAGGGAGTAAATGTCAAACACATTTAAGTTATTGTATAAATACTTTGACTTATACTTGAAGGGAGAATCAATAATTTTCTTGTATTTATAATATAGATTATGGATTTGCATTACTTTCACAGAGATGATTTTAGACATAAATCTTTCTTCTTTGAAGTTTTTTAGGTCTCATTTGGAATTACTTTGAAGGTTCAAACGTAATTTTGAAAGGTTAAAAGTTAGTCTTAGTATTTGGTAAATTTTTTTAAAAATTAATTTTAACAAAATCACCCCATCTTACAAAAAATTTGAAAAGTAAAGAAAGAATAACTTTCTAAAATTTGATTCTAAGAATTATTTTTATATTTAATTCACATATACATCATCTACATATTATAAAAATTAATAATTATTCTTATTGATTAGGAAATAAAATCATTTGAAAAGGATTTTATTATTATTACTACCAATTATATTGAAATGACAAATAAAAAATAAATTAAATAATATAAAATATTTCTACTAGTTAATCAATTGTTATACGTATACAATTAAAAATATTTATATACATGTTTATAAATGTATAAATAACTTTTATTCAATATTATGTCAAATTTAGTCATTTATATTCTTAAAACACTTTAACAGTAAGATTACCAAACATAGACAAATTCTTTTAAAACTTACAGTACTTTCGAAAATAAATTTTAACAAATGTTTAATTGATTCTCTTCACGACTAATTTTTTTTACAACACAACTAATAACAACTATTTTTAAAATGACAATATTATCAAGGTAGCATTTAGTGTTTTTTTTTCTAATATTTGTTCGTAATGTTAACTTTTCTACTATTGCTACAATTAAAAGTTTGAAATATTTAACTTTGAAATATAAAACGCAAATTAGCATAATTCGAGAATGAGTAATGATATAGTTACAAACTCTTATATAAATATTTTTTGTATAAACTAATATGAAATTATTTAATTGGTTGGACTCGATATTTTCTTGACTCACATGATTTATTTTAATTATTTTATATTTTTATTCAACCAATGAGTGAATGTTATCTCAATTTATACAAAATAGATTTGTATAAGAGTTTATAACTATATCATTACTCTTCCAAAATTGATTTTAGAATAAAGTCGGAAGAGAAATGCTCCAATTGAATTTGATAAAAAATCTTTCTATATGTGGCACTAGAACTTGAACTCTTCCTCGATGATAATAGGACATGGTGCTTCTCACTTACTCGACGTATCCAATAATTAATGTATTTATAATTATAATGTAACACAGCAATATACATTTATATAGTTGGAGGTACATATTTCGTATTATAAGTGAAATGTGATCAAATTTAAGTATAAGATAGATTTTATTATCAATCACTAATGCATTAACATGGCACTATCTACCAATAAATGACATTTTCTTTTTCTATAAATCGTGTATCATAATCAAGAAAAATTTACCATTACTCAAAAAAGCAATTTTTCATCTATAAGGTTAGTGTCCCAATATCCTTATGCATACCAGTAGATATTCCCAAATTGATAAAAAGGAATCTGTTGTGAATAAGGTGACATGTTATCTTGCATGCATAAATAGTAATGAATTCTTTGACCTTTATTTTATAATAATGTATTTTTTTTCATTCACCTAATAATTATCACCTCATTTATGAAAAAATTTTTAAATAAGTTTTTGGAACCTATAACAAAATTTTATCAAACAGTATGGTATTCACAATTCAAATTTCAAAATGAAGGCATAGCTTATTAACAAATTCCCGAGCATGATTTTGTTAAGCATAGTCTTTTGCTTAAAGTCTAACCATAGTCAATTATATAGAAAGTTATAAAGAAAATGGTCCGATACTTTACGTTACTGTGCTAATTCATTTGATCACCTGCGCCCGAATCTCCTCCGATCACCGGTTCATGTCAAACAAAAGCAGAGGAAATAAAAGCATGATGATCGTGAGATACACGAGTAGGGTGCAGGGCCCGCAGTACACACGAAAAAAAAACGCTGTGGGGCCTCTTCTATCTATACATCAATTCATTTTCAATTTCATCAATGTCTTGCGCTATCGTTTGCGTCGCCGTCCTAAAAATCCGGTTGAAAGGATAAAAAAATAAAAATAAATGCCAAAAGCAAAGCAGCAAGGCCAAGAACCCTTTGACCCAACCAATGCTGGACACAACTTCAATCTGCTTCTCGACACGTTCCAACCTCATATTCAGAACAAGTAGTGGCGACCACCCCAATCACAGAATCAAACGGCTTGATTAAAGAAAAATAAAAAAATCATGGTGTGGTCCAGATCAACGGTTATTATCTGTTCTGTCCTCTTGAACGGGGCCCTACATTCTGGTGTGGGTGTACGGCGACCATATCCACTGATGTCATATTTGAGTACGTGGAAGCAGGGAATATGCTTTGTCTTTCTTTTTTTTCCCCAAGTTCAAGATTTTGATAAATTACATTCATAATTTTGTTATGAAATAGAAATATTATAATTGATTTGGCAAAAGCCTAACTTTCCACCTAAATTTTGGTGTGCTTTATACTCAATATTGGGAGAAAGAGTCAACTCCAAGTTTGCAAATTCTAGCAGAGGGTATATTGGCTGCGATGGAATTAGAATGTACTTAAAAGAACAGAATATCCTTGTGGTGTGCTTAGTTTACTTATAAGTTTAGAAAATTAGAATTTAAAATAAAAATAATTATGGTATTTAGTTATTAAAAATAAAAGAACAATGAGAATGTTATTAAAAGAACGGAATATACTAGTGGCATACTTAGCTACTAAAAAAATTATAATTTGAATAGATATGATTGATGATGTTTATTTATTAAATTAAAAGGAGAATGAAAATGAAACATATAAAATTCATATATTTTTTAATTAAGCAATGAGAACTTGATTTCTATTGGGTTACGAGTCAAGTTCCCATTAATCGAACTTATTATTTTATCCCACCTAAATTTCATTTCATTTTTATGCTCACTTAAATCATTATTATTATTGTTTTTGTTGTTAACAACAATATTTTTAACCAATAATAATTGCAATTATTATAATCAACAATAATAAAAATAATAATAATTAACTTAAAACAATTCATTCCAATTCTTAAACAAATAAAAACATATTAATAAAAATATAATTCATTTTAATTATTATTCTTATATTTGAAATAAATACCTTTTTTTTAATTCTCATTTTCATTCTCATTTCATCTAATTCTAACTATTGTCAGTTCCAATTACCAAGCGGTAAATGTAGCATTGGAGTTATGCGCATCTTCCCATATAAGAACAATAAGAATAGTATATCATCATCATCATCTACTCTAATATAAAATCTGTTTTATTCCATTCACCTCATTGCTTAACTTTGATCTTCCAATTCGATCAAAGGAGACTGGCGTAAATTAATTATTTCTAGGCATGATATATTATTTATTATGTATTGAGGTTTTCGATAGCATTCTAGTAAGCTTAAGACTTTTCATATCTTTGTCATGCATTGAACACACGTGTGCATATATTATCGACACGTTCGAGCAATCCTTGTTGTGCCGACTTTAGAATAAGTACCATCATTGGATTGGATGGACACATCCAAGCACCTAGGATGACAGTAGAACTCGAACTCAAGATTTAAGTTTCGATAAGACTACCAACCAGTGGAACTAGGTCTTCGCCTCCCACTCATCTTTAGTTGCTGCATCTGACATTTGTTAACAATGGAATGGAAACTCTATTCTCTGGCTTCAATTTGATTATCCAACTTATCCTCGTATACAGCGTTATTCTATACATATAATGAAAATGATGTGAAATACAGGTTTTGAAGATTACATGCCTCTGATACAAATAACAGCAATTCAGTAACCTTGTGTGGCGCGGGACTAAAGACTGTCCAAGTACCTCAAATCCACCAGGACTTTTTCAGATTTCAAAATTGTCCAACACTTGACCACACTTAGTTTGAAGATCCTTCAAACTGATCACGGAGCAGCTCATATTTCTTCAATTCTGCCATGGAAAGGGAGGGTGACAGCTCCCTTAAGACCTGCAAAGTCAGGCTATTACATTTTAGACAATTTTGATCCCAAAACATACCAGCTGAGTTTGATAAGGCTGTCACCATCGGCTAATCAGACTCCAAATGTATTAACCACTTGAAAAAGTATAATTTGCTTTGAAAAGGCTACTTTGTCCACAACTGTTGGATCATTCTATGATGTCAAAAAACCAAATATTTAAGGGAAAATCATGTGAAAAAGTTCATAGATAAGAAAACCAAATCATTACCTGATACAGAAGGGGTTAGAGGAGAAGGTAAAGGAGATTTTTTTTTTTTTTTCGGGGGGGAGGGGGGGGGGGGATATGATATTAATGTATCAAATGGTCCACAAAAATTTCTCTCAAAACTCTTTCCCATGAACCAAAATTTCCTAGATGGAAAGAATTATGATTTGCAAGAGAGAGAGAGGCATTTCAGCATATCCCAATCCAATTCCATATCTTCATTACTCGGTAGATTTATTCTTCATTAATGCTACGTAAAACCATAAAAGTTTATAGGTGGATTATTCTGTCAAGTACCATATAATTAAGACAGCAATAGTACCATACCTTCAGAAAATCACCATTTTCAACCACAACAGACTCAGCTTGATTGATGCAAGAAGAATCAGAATTTGAATCTGAACTCAAAACCTACAAGAAAAGAACCAGCTCAAGCAGCAGCTCAATGCATTGCACAAACTATGAAACACTCTGGGAGAACTTGGATGAAATTTCCCAATATCAAATACAGTAATAAGCTAAAAATTTAATAGAAGTTTTCCTTAGATGTAAAACAATTACTTTTTGCAGGGTAAAAAATCAGTCAAGGAAAAAAAACAAAAAATTGCCCATGCAAAGTTTATTTTGGCAAAATTTGTGATGTTGACTCACCTTCCGTTTTGCAGCGTGAAACCAAGCATCCGCACATAAGGCATACATGTCTGCGCCAGTGAAGTTTGGAGGACATTTCTTTGCTATTGAATAAAGAGATACATTCTCAAGCAGTTTAAACTTTCTGGTAAGTGCTTTAAGGACCCTAGACAAAGAGGATTTGATGAAACAAATAAAATCGTGAAATAAGAACATATCTTACATAAGCCCATGAAAAAGAAATTGGATTAAAAGGATTACTAACCGCTCCCTGTAAGACGCATCAGAGTTAACTCCAACATATAAAAGTTTGTCAAATCGACCAGGTCGCAGTAGTGCTGGATCTATAAGATCCGGTCTGTTGCTTGCACCTATAATAAATAGATCCTGAAGGACCAACAGAAGTATGGTGTCTTTTAATATCATAAGCAAGAGGGAAAATGATACATTAATGCAGTGACAACAATATTCTGAAGTAGGTTAATAACCTGCGAAGAATCATTTAGACCATCAATCTCTGCAAGCATCTAGTATCAAGAGAAATTAGACATGTTAATTTAACTTTTGATGAATTTGAAGAAATTAAGTAGTCAAAAATGTAGCAAATGTGTCTTTACTTGAGAGACGACTCTATCCATAACACCCCCAGAATCCCCAGAGGCACCTCGAGCTGGAGCTAGAGAATCAAGTTCATCAAAGAAGATGACACATGGGCGGGCTGATCTGGCCTGCAAAACAAGTAAACTATAGTGAAGAAACATCAATGATGGCAAAGTATGATCTAAAACAAAACCATGTTTCTAAGTACTAATGTATTGTTGAAGATTTATTGAAACAGGAAGCAAATTTAACCTTTTGGAAAATGTCTCGAACGTTTTTCTCTGATTCTCCAATGTACATGTTAATAAGTTCAGGTCCTTTCACACTAAGAAAATTTAGGGAACACTCTGTTGCCACAGCTTTTGCCAATAAAGTCTGAGATTTGACACAAGAATAATAAAAAAGGTTAGAAAGTAAATTTTTAACTGAGAACTAACTATAATGTAATGGTACATCCAACTTACTTTCCCAGTTCCAGGAGGACCATATAGAAGAACACCAGAGCGCTTACGTAAGCCAGAAGAAAATAAATCCTTGTGCAGGAGAGGTAACTGCAAAATTTGAAAAACAAGATTAAGTAATTCAGTACCGGTGAGTGAAACTGACAGCAAGCTTCCAGTTTGCAGGATATTTAATGAAAACGCCAAAATAAAAATAAACTGAATAAGAAACTCATGGGAAAGAAACTACATCAAATAATGTTTAGTTACTTAATCTTTTTCACGTACAAGGGTAACACGCTTGATAATCAGCTTTCCTCCTGTTCATATCTCATTTACCTTAATTTTCTAATGTTCTTGAATTCAATAGTATTAACAATTTCTGCTAGTTTGATGTATAGGTATGGACATGGTAGACATAAAGAAAGGACATACCTGAACAGTATCCAAAATTGATTTCTTCACATCCTCAAGGCCACCAACATCTTCCCATTTCACATTAGGAACCTAGGGCAGAGAAATCCAAACTCAAACATCCATGAAAAAAAGTCCTTGCTGAAATTAGAATTACAAGCAAAATGAAAGAAACCTTTGTTTGAGTTTGCAATGTGTCATTGCTTAGAATAGAAGATGACAAAATTTTATGATGCTGCATATTTCTTTGTGTCTGTAATTACCTTAGGAGCACCTAAAGCAGATGCATTTCTCTTCTTTGATCGCTCCATGGCTTTGACCAAGTCTTCTTTCCCCATAACCTGAGTAGCAGCATTAGATGAACTATCATTGTGCACCGATTTTACTGTAAGATCTGATTCCCCAGGCTCATTTTTGTCCACTTTAGAATTGCTCTTCCGTATTAAGTTGGCACCGGCATCAGCAACCAAAGCATGCAAATCCCTAGGCATGAATCCAGACATCTGGCCAATTATGTCCTTTACAAACTCATCTGAGCCTGTCTACAACAAGTAACAATCTGACTATTAAACTCCTGGATGTGGCTCCAGCAATGATACATGCATATCGAATACAAAGATGTAGTCAAGCAATCAAATTTCAACCCCAAAGCCCTGAAGGAATCACTTTATCCATCACTATTATCTAACATTTTCAACCCAAAATGCACCAAAAAGAACAGGCAGCACATTATCTTACGTGCATCACAGGTGAGTTCAGAAACTGGTTGCAGCAACTGAGACAGCATTTCAACCCTTTGTTGTTCTGTCAAAGGACCCATACTTATTTCATGGCTGAAGCATCTTCTAATAGTTGGTGGCAATCCTTCAGAACTGTCAGCAGCTGCAACTAATAGCACCTGTTGTCTACGTATCTTTTCAATCTCCTTTACTGGCTGCATCAGCATGATGTACAAATAAACATTTGACAAATCTTAATTTCTGTAAGCGTAATTTTCTGCAATAAATAGCAAGAAAAACCATCAAATCTACTTTTCCCTCGCTGACTTGAATTTGTTCCCAAGTAGTCACACTCATGGTAAATAATACAAACATAAGCCTTCTCTAGAACATTTAAATAACTGAGACACACAAGCTTTTTGAGGAAGCAAGATGGAACAAGTTATATTGTTTTCTTCCATCTTTTGGAAAAAGAGAGATTTTCTGTTTTGGGTCCATTCAGGGACTACAACACAAGAATTTTGAATGTATTTGAGCGAAGGTATTACTCCATTAACTTCAAAATGTGAAACTGATAGAATGACAGAAACAAAGAAATAAAACCTCAATCTATCATGACAACAAATATGGCATTATAAAACTATATTCATCTTACAAAATCATCATATGATTCTTTGCCTTCATCTTCAGCAGAGGGCTCAGTGAATTCCCTAATAACAGATGCAACTTCAGAGGAAAGGCCAACTTGATCATTTGCTAAATTTTCATTGGAGACCAAATTGCGGAAAACATCAAAATCACGGAGTAGAAGTATTGTTGGCGAGTAACTGCCCAAAAATCAGTATATGAAGAAGACAAGGTGTCAGTGACACTAACAAAAATTCAAATGAAGTGTACTTCTACTCTCAAACCTACGCTAAATCTCATGTAATCATCAACAACAGAACATGAGAAATATCCCCATGAATCTGAGGACACAGCTTAAAAAATGTCACAGATAATAGAATACAGACTGGTTACACAAAGATAAGAATAAGATAATTAGATAAAGAAAAAATAACACAGATGTAAGGTTAAATAGAGAGAACTTATTAAAAGAACAGAGGACTAAATGTTTCAAGCTGCACAAATGCGCCTTGCATCACAGAAAGCACCTTTCTGAACTAGAATAGAACAACTTGCACACATCATAACCAACATGTCAGGTGGTTTACCTTTGAGCTGTGTTGAAAGCTTGAGCTAGGGCAGCAGAAGTCTTTCTTTCAGAAGATGCCATTAAGTTATGACAGCTATATTCAACTACATGTATCCCCAGTCTTCGAGCAACATATCTAACAACAGTTCTCTTACCACATCCTGAAACACATATTTCACCAGCACCAGGCAACACAATGCTTAGAAATCCTTTTGTACTGCAAAATCAAATAGTTTCAGTTGCCATTCCAGAAGCCAAGAAGAAATCACAGTGTAAAACAGACCTGGCAAGCCATGTAGTAGAACTGCAACTCTGAATTTTAAAGAAAGCACTGATGGGCATAGAGGTGAGGCAAGTATGGAAGCCAAAATTTTCACTGTATCACCTTGCAAAGGAACAAAATCATTCGACCCAGAAATCAACAGATCTGGGGGAAGAGCAGACGGAATACTCCCTCCAAGCACAAGAGCAGTTCTGGTGCAATTAACTCGAAGAACTGCTTCCTCAGATGGTTCTACAGCCACGACCTGAGAACATGAACCATTATTTGATGGGAGCCCTTGAGCTAATGGAGCCAACAAGGATATGTAAAGGAAACTTACCTTGAAGTAGATAACGTTATCACTTCTATGGTGCAATCTTCGGGAGCAAGGAATGCAAGTCATTGAACTGCAATTCCAATTTATGCAAACATTGAAAACATCACCTCTTGCTAGGTATCTATCCACTTCAAAGTAGTTGTGCAAAGCCAAATCAATCTTTTCTTGACGATCTTCAGCTTCAATAGCAGAGCTTCCTTTCAAAGACTCAAGAGTACCACACTCCGGAATCTTGACAAAAGAAACTCGCAAGTGTGATGCATACTTTGGCAGTTGACCCACACTTTGCAGTCCTACCTTGATCAATGAAGCTGTGCCATCTTGCCCGGTAGTCCTGTCATCAGCTTTTGCTATGAAGAGGGATTCTAAAACCTCTTTCCCCTGGTGGACCAAAAATTTCAGGGACGATACGTGCAAGTCCAGGTTAAAAGCTAAGAGTGGACATAAATAAGCAACTTGTTGATCCAACAATTCCATATCATCTTGAGGCAAATGAATCGAAGGAAAAGTAAGCATTGTAGGGGAAAAGTGTTTAGAGTGTACTTCACCATCACATATTTGTTTACGGGTGGTTGGAGGATCTAAAACAACAACCTGTGCAATTCTGTGTCTTTTTGTCTCCGCATTCGTGACAATAACCTTGCAGGTGGAAATAGGGGGAGAGGGGAAAAAAAGTCATTGGCTTGAAATATAAACCTTGATTCAGTTTGCAGTTTCATCGAGCTTTATTAAGCTGTTAACGACTAATCCTATACAAACAGTATAACAATTAAACCCAAACCATGACCGCCAATACTAAAATAAAGACTTTGTTCAATTGAAAGCAAAAGCATCGTTACAACATTAATTTTTTTTTTTAAAAAAAAAAACTTACAAGTGATCCGGAAGTGACGGAGAGTCGTTTCAAAACGCAAGTAGAGAGGCCGACCAAAGCAGAATCGTCAAGAGATGCAAATTTCGCATCCGAAATGTCAATCTTGTCCTTTGAAAACCGCAGAATTCCCGCCGGCAACTGTAAATTCGGTGACACGTCATCGCTAACGAGATTCTGGCCAGTGACTCGGCGTGACGAACTCAGTACGGAATTGATGAGAATTTTGGTTGAAGAAAGCACCAAAGGCTTTCTTCTCTCCACCATCGAATCGATAGTGCAAA
The DNA here is from genome assembly GCA_030449875.1 of Aegle marmelos. NCBI lineage: Eukaryota > Viridiplantae > Streptophyta > Magnoliopsida > Sapindales > Rutaceae > Aegle > Aegle marmelos. The sequence goes on from JASUUL010000115.1 coordinate 5,559,274, forward strand.
ACACAAAAACCCTAATCGCTTGAGTTTAACAAGAATACCGTTGAAACGCAAATGCACAGGAGCAATACCCTTTTCGAGTTCTAAGTCTGCTACTGCAACTGTTTTTTTGGCCTTCTACGAGAATCTATCTGAATTTTGGAGCGCAATTCGATGCGGTAAGTCTCGTACTCGTTGACGTTATAACTCAACCGTTTCAACGTCAGTGATGTGATGGTTATGGCTTATTATTATTTTTCCAATTATTGAATTTGATTATAAGAAATTTATTTGCAATGAAGCGACTAGGATAAATATAGAATAAATATAATGATCATTACAGTTATCCTGAGCTGTTAGATTTTCAATTTTATTTTTTATTTCATGCATCTAACGGCTCAGAATAATTGTGATACTGTACCACAGTTGTACCGGACATGGACCCTGATCATTAATCAAAATTATTATGTCAGCTAATCGTTTTTATCCGACAGACCACTTTCAAATTCCGATTGGGATTTTATTTTATTTTGGTGATACCAATAGGTCCATCATTATTAATTTCATTAGATACAAGGAAATAAATTTAAAGAAAATAACAGCGCAAGTTGTAAAACAATGCAAGACCATAGTGCTTTATACCTTATTTTCAGTTAAGAAGATAATCTGAATTAAGTTTTACCTTATTTCTATTAGTGTTTTGTTAATTTTTTTAATTAAATATGATTGCTTAAAAAAAAGTGATAATAATATAACATTCTTCTTCAACTTCTTTTTTTAATTATTCAAGAGAAAACTCAAGTCTAATAAATGTAAGAAATTTTATGATATACCAAATATTTCATGTCATAATCTTATGTGCAATCGCTAATTAGTAATGATAGCTTATCTAATGATAGAGAGGATGTTGAGCACAACAATAAAATAAAGATGGCAATAGATGATTAGCTCAGTGAGCTAGCTAATGTGGCAAAATCAATTAGTTAATTAGAATATAACAAGTGCAACACACATGCTCATTAAATAAAGTGGAGCTCTCTCTATTTACTATATATGTGTAAAGGGTATGCATTATGATATAAGTGAATCATTCTATAAGCTTATATTTGATTCCACAAACTTCCATTTTATTTTCTTTCAACTTTCTTGCTGTTGCTCATCTACCAAACATTTTCTTTAAATTTCATTCATGGTATCGAAGCCAATTATGACAAACATAACTCAAAATAATTCATCTTATAGTTTTGTTATTCTTGTTAAGCTTGATTAGAATAATTTTATTCTATAGCAAATACAAGTTTTAGCTTTAATAAAAGAAAATGGCTTAGAAGGCTTTATTTTTAGTCTAAAAGCAACACTGGAGCTAGATCCTCAACAGATGATGAATCTATATCTATAAATCTAGAATTTATAATTTGGATGAAAATAGATCAACTACTTTTGAGTTGGATAATGTCATCAATTCATCAAAATTTGCTAGCAAGTATTATTGACTTCACAACTTCCAAACAACTTTAGGAATCACTCACATGTATATTCATATCACAATCTCAAGCTTGGATTCAAACTTTAAGAATGCAAATACAAACTATTAAGAAAGGATCTATTAATATGGCTAATTACTTTGTTAAAATTAAACGTATAACAGATACTTTAGCTTTGGCTAGAAAACCAGTTGAAATGAATGATTTTGTTATACATTTTCTGAATGGTTGTTGTGCAAATTTTATTGAACTCGCAAGTGCACGAATCTATTGTAGAATAAATTAATTGTGACGAGTGTCGATCCCACGAGGAGATTGATTTTAATTATGTGCAGAATTAATTTTCTTTAATGGGTGAATAAATTTGTGGTGAAATTAATGTAAATTATGCTTGAATTTAAATTACAATGGCAGGAATTAAATTGAAATAGAATCTATTTAAATGACGTGCTTGGGTATCCAGATTTGCATCAACATGCTCTATGGGCTAAATATTTCATAGTAATGCCAATTAAATCATAAGGAGGGATTCCACACCTCATGAACCACGCTCAAATAAATATGGTGCTAAGAGCTTATCGTGCCAAATAATAATAATCTTGTATTAGGGTGCCGGTTTAACCAGGGCGGTATCTAGACAAGACTATTATTATTTATCGACGAAAAGTCAAAACAACCACAAATATTAGAGGGGAAGAGAAAGTAAATTTACCAAATTAAGCCCATGGGACATGTTGATACTTCACCTTCAATCCAAGCTTAAAAAAAAATTAGCTACTCATATTCTAACTAGGGATAAAAAGGAAATTTTACTAAAATATAAAAAAACTATAAGAAGGAGAAGGAATTTCAGAAATCTAAACTTAAAAATGAATTCAGGGATCTCAAATTAGGGGGGAGGGCCCCTTTTTTATAAATACATTGAGTGAATCATGACCATCAAATTAAATATGTTTCATTCCTGGTCATGGAGCAAACAGATGTAAGAATAGATTCAATCCCTCATTTTTCCCTTAAAGAACTTTAGAAAGGTAATTTTACTACTAGTTTTTTATCAGGACAATAGTAGTATGGCAGAGAAAGGTCTTTTTAGTGCTTTGGCAGAGGTTTTAATAATTGTTACATGCTTAGAAGCTCAGACTTTCAGGGAAACATAGTATATCTAGATTCAGTTTTTGTTTCACCTGTTGCATATCACATTTTTTTCTTCTAATGCTTTCAATTCCCTTATCTTCACCATTGGAAATGGATTTAATGGAATACCTAAGGTCTCTACCTCTTTAGCTTAAAACAACTTAGTGCAGACTAATTATATTTTAGCTCCTGAAATTGTTGAAAATCCTTCTTGGTACATTCATAGTAGTGCTACAAACCACATTACCAATAATTTAGGTAAACTTTTTTACTTCAGAACATATGCTGGTGATGAAAAATTATTTATTGGGAATAGTAATGCTTTCCCCATTAAGCACATTGGATTAGTTTTACTTACCATTGCCACACATACACCCTTGATTCTTGCACAAGTCTTGCATGTGCCAAATATTATTAAAAATTTGCTTAACATTTCCAAACTATTAGCTAACAATAATGTACTTGTTGAATTTTTTAGTAATCTTTGTTTTATTAAGGCCAGGAACACATGGATTACATTACTTGAAGGAGTTGTTATTAGAGGTCTACATAGGATTCATAATCTCTTTTCTCAGTCAGCTGCCTCTTTATCTCATTTTATTGCTGCTTTTTTAACTTCTCTGAGTCAACACAAACCATAATCTCTCTTTGCAATATCTATTATTTTCAATCCTTTTCAGTCAAATAAAACATCACATGTGTCTTGCATGTCTGTTGTGTCAAGAAAATCAACTGATGTAAATCTTTTTTATAGAAGATTAAGGCATCAAGCAAGTTATACTCTTAAGATTGTTTTTAAATCTTATAATGACCTTGCTGTTTTTAAAAAAGAGCATACTTTAGATTTTTGTAATGCTTGTCAACTTGGCAAAAGTCATATGTTACACTTTAATTCTATCTCAACCAAAATTACAAAACTTTTATAGTTACTTTATGCTGACTTTGGAGGCCCTCTCACACTACCTCCAATCAAGGGTATGTCTATTATCTTTCTATTTTAAATGATTATAGTAGATTCACTTGGATATTTTCTCTCATTGTCAAATCTGATGCACTTGAAATATTTTTCGATTTTAGAATATTCATTGAAAAACACATACATAAATCTATTAAAATAGTTTAGACAGACTGGGGAAGGGAGTTACTTTATAATTCAGGGATTTATTTTAGGCATCCTTGTTTTTATATCCATCATCAAAATGACAAAATTAAAAGGAAATATAGATATATTATTGATGTTGGACTTACTTTGCTAGCATAAGCACATGTACCCTTAAAGTTCTAGTGGAATGCCTTCCATACAGCTGTGTTCTTAATCAACAGGCTACATATACTTGTTTTAAATAATATCTCTCCATATCAAAAGCTTTTTCACCAGAAACCAGATTATTCTTTTCTCAAAATTTTTTATTGTGCTTGTTGTTATTCTTATCTACGACCTTATAATAATCATAAACTTAAATTCAGAACTGATAGATATATTTTTTTGGGTTATAACTTTACTTATAAAGGTTACCAGTGTGAAAAATCTATGTATCAAATTATGTTGTTTTTTATGAAAATTCTTTTCCCTATTAGCCTGGTGTAGATTTTTCTTCACTTACAGAAAGTTGTTCATCTTATTAATCAAGTTCCTTTTATAAGTCTAAATCTGATCCATACGTCTCTTTTCTATCATTTCCTTATTTTTTTTATCCAACTTTGAGCTCCTCTAGCAATAACTTTGGTAATTGATAATTCTGCAGCCTTGGTTCCTTTTTCTTCTCAGGTGAATTCCATTCCACTTTCTTCATCTTCATATTCTACTTTAAAAAATTCCATATCAATCATTTCACCTTCACAATCACCGCCATATACTCTTCCCAATTAACCCTAGCCAACTGGTCACTAATGACCACAAGATCAAAAGATGAAATTTTTAAACCCAAACATAAGTCTTATCTTTCTGTTCTTTTAACTAAACCATCTGAATCGGTATCTCAAGGTCTTTCTGATCTAATATGGTTTAAAGCTATGAATGAGGAATTTTAGGCTTTACAAGTTAACAAAACTTGGGATCTTATGTTACCAACTAAATTAGTTAAGGTGATTAATAATAAATGGGTACTTATGATTAATTACAACTCTTATGGGTCCATTTTAAAGTACAAAGCAAGGCTAATTGCTAAAGGATTTCATCAGACTCAAGGGATTGATTATACTGAAAATTTTAACCCAATGGTTAAAGCTTCCACTATTAGAATTATTTTAAGCATTGTAGTAATAAATGGCTGGTTACTTAAATAAGTGAATGTGAATAATGTCTTTCTCAATAGCATTCTTATTGAAGATGTATATATGGCATAACCTGCGGGTTTATAGATCCTTGTAAACCTCAGCACATTTATAAATTAAACAAGACTTTATATGATCTAAAACAAGCTTCAAAAGCCTAGTTTGATAAATTCAAGACTGCAATGATTACTCAGTGGTATTTTCATAGCTCTAAGTCAGATAATTCTTTTTTCTACAAATGAAAGAATGGTGATTTACTTCTGGTTCTGGTATATGTTAATGACATTATTGTGATAGGTTCCAATCCTATCTTGGTTCAACAAATCATTTAATATATGCAAACCACTTTTGCCTTAAAAGATCTTGGTAATCTCAGTTACTTTTTAGGAATTGAAGTTTTTGAGTCCTCTGATGGGGTTCATTTATCTCAAGCCAAAAATATGGCTGATTTTTTTGCTAAGCATAGAATGGAAAACTGTAGTCTAATACTAAAACCTATATCTACAGGACATATTATAGCCAAAGATTCAAAAGATATTATTGAAAATTCCTCTCAATATAGAAGTATTATAGGGGCAATACAATATGTGACTTTCACCAGGCTAGAAATAACATTCTTAGTGAATAAACTGAGTCAGTTTTTTTCATGTCCTAGAACTCTACATTGGGAAGCTTGCAAAAAGCTACTAAGGTACTTGAAAAGTACTTTCACTTTTGGATTGCATTCTCCACTTATGAAGCTGTACAACTTACCTGTTTTACTGATTATGACTGGGTTGGTGATCGTGATGATCAAAAGTCAGTTACAAGGTTTGCCATCTATCTTGGTCCTAACTTAGTTTCTTAGTCTTCCAAGAAATAATCTGTTTTATCTAAGTCGAGCACAGCAGCTGAGTACTGTGCCTTAGCTCATGCTACCTCAGAAGTCACTTGAATATAAACTTTACTTACTGAGCTACATATCAAACTCAGTGACACTTCAATCATTTGGTGTGACAATCAAAGAGCTATTACTTTGGCATATAATCCAGTGTATCATGTCAAGACAAAGTATGTTGAGTTAAATATTCATTTTATTAGGGATAAAGTTGCAGCTAAGCAAGTAGAAATATGCTTTATCCCAAGTGCAAATCAGACAACTGATATTTTGAGAAAAGCTCTTACTTATGGCCAGTTTGATTACTTGTGTAGCAAGCTGAATATCCATTCTAGAAACTTCAACTTAAGAGGGGATGATAGCATATCTAATGATATAGAAGATGTAGAGAACAACATAAATATACAGATGACAGCAGATGATCAACTTAGTAAGCTAACTGACATGGCAAAATCAGTTAGTTAGTTAGAATATAGCAAATATAGTATACATACTGATTAAACAAAGTGAAGCTCTCTCAGTTTACTATATATATGTAAATTGTATACATTCTGATGTAAGTGAATCATTCTATAAGCTTCTATGTAATTCTACAAAGTTTCATTTTATTTTCTTTCAACTTTCTTGCTATTTCTCATATGCCAAACATCTTTTTTAAAATTCATTCAAGTAATAATATGACATGTAACTATTAATTTTAATCTGAAAAATTAATCCATTAAAGTTTGAAAATTTATTTTCTCACTCTTTTAAGCTCTTTACTTCATTTCAATATTCTTTTTTCTCTCTCTCTAATTTCCAAAATTAAAAGTTATTTTGTTTCTCTCAAATCAAATCAGGCCTAATTTCTCTTGTTGCTCTTTCTCTTTTTTGGTGTACAATTTATCTTAATGGTTGCCATTTTTTTAATATTTGTCTTTAATCTTGAAATTTTTTTTTTTTTTTTTTTGCTTTTAAACTATCATTCCAATTATCCAAAAATTTTCAACTTCCATTCCTTTGAATTTGAACATTTATACGAATGGTAGATGAAGTAACACTTATAGAATTATGGCCAAGTTCATTTTGAACGAGAATATTTCTAAGTAAAAGCGATCAAATTAATACAATGACTTTACCGAAATGCCTTGCATGCAAGTAAATAAGATCAAATTTAGATTTATTTACTTTTGATATTACTTAGTTTATTAGGTTATAATTTTTTAAAATAATGGTGATTCTAAGTTTCACTAATATTGGGATATTGTAATTTAACAATGGTAATAGAAGATGGATTAATTTGAGAATCACTTCTACTCTATATCATATTTTTTGTGATTTTTTTTTAAGCACGAAACCAAAAAATTGGGAAGAAATAAGGAGACGTTGACATTGCAAAAGTTAGGCCTTTTTTTCCAAACAATCTAAAGTTGTCATGCGTTATTCTACTCCCTCATCAAAGTAATAATAAACAAAACAGCAGTGGACATTAGAAAAATATGGTGAAGTCTCTCAATTATAATCATCAAAAGCAAGTGTTGAACCTTAAAGTATTGAGAAATTTGAAAGTATAATTTAAATGGATAATTTTTAGGGACCTCCCCTGAGGTTTGGGGTATTAACACTTAGAGAGAATGTATTCATGTAATTACAAGTACCTCCCCTGCCATTAGCATCCAGTTAGTTTGACTGTCAGTAGACTGTTAAAATTGCAAAAGTGCCCTTCTCCTAAAATAATAATAATTTTTAAAAAAATTGGTTCTTCCCAGCTACATATACATGAAGATGGTGTTGAGTGTTGTTTATGTGAAAGGGAAAGCCAAATGCAATATTTACTTTCGGAAAATTTTTTTTTTCTTTTGTCCAGTGTAATGGAGTAAACTCCTACACATTTCTCAGATATCAAGAAACATAAGCTTCATTTTTGAATTCTTTTGAATTTTAAATTTTTTTTACACATTTGCCCTTATATACTAGTCTCATACGAAGTTGCATACTAACGGCAAGGGAGGTGCATATAATTACATAGATACATTTTCTCTAAGTGTTAATATGTTAAATCTCAAGCGAGGTCCCTAAAAATTACTCTAATTCAAATATACACAAAATATGTGAATTAAAATGACTTAATTTTCAAATAACATATCTAAAAAAGATCATTCTAAAGTTGCATTTGATGCGTAGAATTGGATTAAACTAAATATTATGACTGGACTAAATTAGCTTAGATTAGGAGAAATGATTAATGTAATATTGTATTATACTTGGTATAATATCACATTAGACGATGTTAAATCATATTTAAATAAAAAATATTTATGAATATTTAAGAATAATAGTTTAATTTAATTTAAAGGTAACTAACAAGAAAATTAAATATATAGTAAATTAGTTACCAAGTAGTCATAATATAATAAAAAAATATAAGTTAATAAAATTTTTAATTATTTAACTAGTTTTTATTAGATATTTTAGAATTTATAAATATATTTAAATGTATTATTAATTTTTGAAATTTTTTAATATTACATTAGTGATTATCAAATCTAACAAAATCAAGTATTGCAACAAACTATTAATAGTTAATTTTGTTGGAGTAAAAGTACCAATTTAATTAGACTATAACAATAAAGTAAAAAATAAATTTCAAATAAATCATGAATAAAATAATTAATTAATTAATTAAATTCTAAGGGACAAATAAAAAATATAGTTATTTTATGAAAGAACTATTGCAAATAAATAAATCTTTTTCTCTTATCTAGTCCCATCTAAACTCACTTATAAATTGAGATTTTAATCCTATAATTTAAGAATTAAATTTAAATTTAGTCCTCCCTAATCCAATCTAAGCGTATTAGCCAAACATGGGATAAAATGTTTAGGCCCAAACTTAATCTAATCTCACATTTAATCCCACCTTCTAAACATAACCTAAGGACTCACTTAGGATTATTTCTAAGAAGTGATTTCAAAAAGTTAAAAATTAATTTTAGTAATCAGTTTTGGTAAATCACCCTATCTTTTAGAATAAATTTTAAAAAGCATCAAAGGTGTAAATTTTGAAAATCTAATTTTGAAACTAAACCAAACCTAATTTAATTTGGTTTAATTTGGCTCGGGTTAAAAACTCAGTTGGTGAGGATTTCTCTCTCTTTTTTTTTTCCTTGCACTTTCCTATCAACCAAACAAAAATTTTCGCATCAATCCAACAAAGAATCCAAACAAACCACAAAGTTGAAAAAAAAAAGATAGTAAAAAATAAAAACGGGAAAAATTGTGAAGATTAAGTACAAAAATTTGTCATGGAAGCTTCGCGCCTGGATCTAGGATTAAAAGTTCAGCTTCGACAAACAAGGGGACAGTGGCAATCATTGGCATGCAACAATAAGATAAGTACGGTAGACGACGATGGCTGCAGTGCGTGTGTTTGTGCGAAGAAGAAGAAGAAGAATTAGCTAGCTACTTATCACAAGATGAGAGTTGTCACAGCACTCCTGTGCAGCACTTAGATGACTTCCTAACACTCTAAGTCGCTAAACAAACTTAACCCTTCTTGATCTAACCTAAACAAATGATTTTACCGAAGAAGTCTAGAGAGAAACGAGCTAAAATAACCAAACATATTTATATTACACGCTAAGCATAATTTACACAATTCTTTGTATAAGAGAGCTCGAGAGCTTGTGTGCATGTGTACTGAAAAGTGCTTGGGTGTGTGTGGAAATATTGCACAAAGTGAGGGATGTCTATCTTGCACACTCAAAACTTTACTAGATTCAAAAGTAAATAGCATTCACTCAAACATGCTCGAGATGGGAGGAAAAGATTCTATTACCTAAAGGAAAGCTTGACAATGCTTTGTGGGATACGTGTGCTGGATTACAAGGAAAGATTTAGATGGTGTTATAGAGCTATCTCCACTATTACCTAACTCATTAATTACGTGTAAGTGTCTACAAGCTACTATGCACTACATGAGCCTCAACCTTCATAGGCCCAGGCTTGTAAAGATTCCTGGGGCGTTACACTAGGAAGAGATATTAGCCACTTTCAAGCTTCATGTACCTTTTTTTCCCTTTCAATCAATTTTGAGCACTCTACTTCTATGTGACATATCTGCTCATTTCTCGTAGGCATATAATCGGTCATAATGCAGCATAAGGGCCACGTATATTAGTCCCTTATTTTCACTTCAGAATATGGTTTCTCTCCAAGATTGCTTTCCAATAATTCGAGCACTCTATGAACTCTGTCCTTTGTCAGCTAGATTCTTTTCTCACATTCATAAAGCTTTTTATCATAAAAATCATATCAAAACTTGGCTTACATTCTCAACAGAGATCAGTTCTAGTAATTTCATTTTAGTTTATGTTCTCTTCTTCTTTTCATCATATAAACAGCTGAAAGTCTATTCTTCTTTGACATTCTTAAGCAATTCTTTTATATTAAGTAATTCCTCCCTCAAAATTTGAATCGATTCCCTCAAAACATTTAATTCATCATTCAAAGTTTTATTTAAGCTCAAAAGACGATCATGTCTTGCATGAAGAATGGTATGGTTGCATAAAGCCTAGAAAACAAAAAAAGGAATTAAAGTTATAAATTAAGGATTAAATTAAATAATAAATGTAAACTGTAAAGTTTGACATTCAATAATACGTTAGTAGCTCCCAAAAAAATCAATTAATCTTGAAGGATTCTAAAAAAATTTGGGTATTTTTTGGAATAATTACCTTTGACAAAGCTGATGCTACAAGGGAATTATTGAGTAAAGAGAAATTCTCATTTCTTTCGAGAAGAAATGTTGCCATCAAGAATATGAGAACTACCTGCATCTCCTCGAATCTTAGTATTTATAGGTCGAGGAATTATCTATCTCGTGTTAATTTCAAATCCAAAAACGAGAATGAAAGCCACAGTAGATGAAAAAAAAACCTTTGTTTAAGCAAGTTTGATATCTAGATGAGCAATTGATCAAGATTTTTATAATCTTATTTCTTCTTCTTTTGAAGCTTTATAATTTACTTTCTCAGAAAGGTCCTTTGGCCATCGAGATTTACATTTATGGTGAGGATAATCTTCATCACAGATCCTTTGGCAATCTTCATAACATGCTGTGTGACGATTACTTTCATGCATTTGGTGTCGGGTTTTTTTTTTTCCCTTCAATTTTCGTCATCCCCCCTTGAAGTCACTAAATCTTCTAAGATAATTACCATGACTAACTTCTCTTCCTCGATGATATTTATGACTGCTCATATTTCATTAATCTTTACAGCACTAGGAAGACGGTTTAAATTAAAGCAAACATGAGTTATTTAAATGTTTAAAATCTTGACAAATATAAGTGGCTTGAAGAAAATGACACGTGCATTAATAAATGTCAAAACATTGTATTATATTTTAAAAATACTATGGAGGGCTAACTGTTGGAGAATAAAATAAATGAGGTTATGATTAAGATAGACAATATCAATTAAAAATAGTTGTTGGACATATGTGATATATATAACTATTGTTGGTTGACACCTGTATTAGTGGACATCTCCTGTTAGATTCACTATAAAAGGCTAGAGATGCAGGGAGAAAAAGGAAGGAGTAAGATGGGAACATAAAAGCATCAGGAAAGCAGAGCAAGAAAGAAGGAGACAGAACATGAAGAAGTCGAGCAAGAAGCCGTGAGGAAGAGAAGCTTGAAGCCAAGTAGCTAAAAAGACATAAAGAAATCAAAAAGTATAAGTTGAAGAAAAACTAAAACAAAGAATACTTGTAGATGCGAAGACAAAATAAAGTAGTTATTTGTTTGCACCAACATCATCCACATGTTTTGTGACAAAAACCATTCAAAGGGAACATTTCTAATAGGACTTAGAACCTGACGCAAGGTCAATTTTTTCTTCACCAATTCCTTCAGCTGCAGAGCTTTACCAACTAAACACCTTGGGATTATCTTCTTCTGCAAATTTAGAAGGAACATTGATGGATATGCAACACTGCCAACCCGTCTTGTTCATAAGAAAAGTGATACAACCATCCCCACTATATAAGTCCTTTTTTTTTTTTTTTTTGTTTTCTAGATAAGAAAGAGAATATGTGGATATAAATAAATTGGGAATTCTGAAACATCAGCTTATTTATTCAGTCTCAATTTTTAATTCTTTATTCCAATCTTCAAGAAAGCTTTATCTAGAGCTCCGAAAGATTTTCACGGTATTCTGACATTCACTGATAATATCTTGGGTTAAAATTAATACAGATGGGTTAGTAAAAGGAACCCAGATGATTTGTCTTATGTTGCTATTTATAAAGGCTTTAATGGTGTCTTTAAAGGTTCTTAGCTTTGCAACTTGGCTATGATTGTGCTTTTCTTTTTTTTCTTTTTTTTATATAGAGTTATATGTTATTATCCTAACTATTGAGATTGTCTTCTGAAATAGTTGGCATCGAATATGGTTAGAGACGAGTGCGGCTAGAGAGTGACTCTTTCAAAACACTTTCATGTTTCATTAATGAAGATTGAAATCCTCCTTAGCCTCTTCACTATAAATAAGTTAATTGTCTTTATTTACTAAAGGAGATGGAATTTAAGTGTTCTTTTATATATAGAGAAAGAAATCACGTTGCTGATTCTTTAACAAACTTGAAATTATCTTTTAATTCTTTCACTTGGTGGGATTACCCACCCATTTTTATTCAGAAAAATCTTTTAAAAGATGTCTGAAATTTGCTTAAGTATCATTTCGTTTCTTAACTTGTATTTTTTTCTCTTCTTTTGTCTTATTAATAAAACTTTTCTCATTTAAAAAAAAAAAAAAGGCTAGAAATTTCATAGTTGTAGAGAGAGGAGCTAAAGGGTGTGATTCGCGTTAATATTAAATCCAGCCAATTCTTCAACAATGTCAAGATCATGAAGCAACTACCAATAAACCAGGAGACGTGAATTAAAAGAAAAACATAATAACCCTCTTGCATAAAAAAAAAAAAATAGCGAATAATCGTATAATTCCCAAAAGTAAATATCAGCCGTCAGTGTCAAAACATTTCCCATCATTCATGGAATGATAAAGAGGAAAGGAACAATATCTATTCGAGATGGGGCCAAAAAGCAACCTCAAGAAATGGAATAAAGGAATAGATAGATAAACAGGGCTGTAGAAGTTTATTGCTTCTTTATGGAAGAAAAAATCTGGATCAACTCGAGCAATTAGCAGGCTCAGAAAAGACAAGCGAGACAAAGCGTTAAAATTCCGCTAACAGCAGTGAGGCGAATGACTGGCATCTCTCCAGTCGAAGAAGCTTGCATCACAAAGAGAAACCAACCCAATGAAGCATAAAGGGTGAATTTATAATGCTTAAACTACAACCAAGACGAATTCAGGCCTAAAAGGACTTCACTGTAAGAGAATAAACATCATATCTGCCACATTTCCATACGACAAACTCTTTCTCAAGGAAAAATTCTTATGGTGTTTGGTAAGAAAGAAAATTTTCAGAGGAATAAGAAGAATATTCTGGACCTAAATTTTTTATTATCTGTTTTTCACACAATGAAAAATAACGATACATGTATTTATATCAGACTCACGAGCTAACCAAATCTATAACTAACTGCTAACAGTAAAACAGAAAACGAAGAAAAAAAACATACAGAGCACAATAGACATGTGTAACTAAATTATGTTGAGCTGTCAATGATTTGGCACAATTTCAATCACTCTGTCTGACTTGGCATTTTAGTCGCTCTTTGCATTGACTGATCTTGACTAAAAGAAGCTGCGATGTGCTTCCTTAATAAATCCTAAGCCAAGTTCTCCGACAGTCGTCTTCCCAAGAAACATATTTAAACAATTGAGGCACCTGATCCAGATAAATAAGTCACAAATGTATCCGCGAAGCGCTTGTTAGAGCTTATCCGAACGGAGGATAAACAGATTTGAGTTTCTCCATTAATCAAGCTTGCCCTTTGAGAGCAAAAAACTCTTTATAACTGAACAACAGGGGGTGATCCTCTCATTCGAACTATATATCTTGTTTACAAGAAAATTGAATCCGCTGACTATTTTGGTCTCAGATGCATTCATATAATTAGGAAGCTTTGTAAGATGCCAACCTAATGTCCTCATCAGACCAACCTCACTTCGTGAAAACTTCCAGTTTGTGTTCCGTAGTTGATTGACTAATTGAAGCAGATACCTGCATTGCATGGATAAATTCACATTTTTGAGGGTCAAAACCCATTTCGAAGACCCTCTTAACATTATCATCGAAGTTATCCTGTCATTGGAGGGCAACAGAGCGATAACATGATAAAATGACCATCAAAGTACGCCCGCCGAATTCCCAATGCTCTAAAGACCGCAAGTTTCGGAGACAGTCTCCTGCAAATCATGACTAAATATCCGCATTCTTTTCCGAAAAAAATTAATAATATTTTCTTCAGAGAGAAGCTCACTTTTGGGGAAGTTAATAGTTGGGAATGAGTTCATTCTCCAAGCTATGACCCAACATTGCCGGGGTTGATGAGCCAACATCCGCAAGTTCACAACCAGTGACCCCAATAGATTTGAGAAACTCAATTGTAGGTAAGACAGAATTCTCGGGATGGGGCAAAAAGTAAATTAGGATTGGAGAATCCATGACTATTGAAAAACTGAAGGACTGACTTATTATTGCAATTTCTTAGGATGGGGCAAAAAGTAAATTACAAGTAATTGGCAGCATGGGGGAAGATTTATTATTGCAAACTTATATTCCAAGTTTTTCATTATAATCGATAAGATAAGTTCAGTCTTTGAAATTGAAACAATCTTAAAACTTAGCCCCTCGTCGTCCAATTCATGGAATAATATCAATCAATTAGTCCCATAAATTATAATGAAAAGCTTGGAATTCATACACAACTGGTGTATCATAAACACAACCCACGCGTTTTGATATGTATCATTTCAAAATCCCTTTCGTATCGCCATGTTCTGGATCTCGCTTTGCATGGATAATACCAGCACTCTGTGAATGAAGTATCACACAATTCGGAAGCATGTTTCTCAATGATATGATATGAAAGACAATCTTATGACCTATGCTACTTTTAAAACCTCTAATGCATTTCAGAATACTTACCAACAGTGAATGCTACATGAAAAAGGAGGGGGGGGGGGGGTGGGGAGGGAAGAGAGAGAGGGCAGAAATATCAGATTATCTGGTTTGCTAATTATTTTCCATTTTTAAACTCAGTATTCAAACTCAAGCCAGCCCAATGAAAACAATTTAAGCCCTGCTTAGTATTGCTGTTTAAGGAAAAAAAAAAAACTATAACAATTTTGAAAAAAATAGTAAAAATATGATATGTTTTTTCATCATAGATGTGTGGAATAAAAGAAACTTAGCTTCCAAACTATAGAAATGTTAACTAAACCCATCAGCTATGTAGCTTCTAAACAACAATTGTCCAATCTTGATAGCAAATAGGGCTTAATTCATCATACAAAGAAATGATCCTGCTACTCAGGTACCAGGCCTGCCAACAGACAAATGATCAAGTATGTGATAGTCTAAATGCATGGTTGATCACATCCTCTTCAAGGGCAAAAGTAAAACACTAAATAAAATGAATGATCGGAGAAGAATTATCCATGGCAATTGAGATATAAACACTTTGACATTTGTAATCTCAAAATCAACCCGCAAAAAAATTAGCCGATCTCAATATCTTCAACAAATTCGGCTGTTTATCACCTTCCTGTCTCTTTGTTACCAGCAAATATGCATATATAAAATAGCTCAAAACAAGTGATGTTATTGTGCTACTAAGGAAGGGATAAAATGAGAGGAAGTAAAAGAACAGACAATTAATGTTGCTTGACAAACAAATTTGAAGTGATTGCAATTTATCATTATTCAGAAGTACAAAAGATTAAAGTGTTTGTTTATAGCACCAGCACAGCAAATTAAGATAATGGAATCATTTAGTCTGAGAAGTACACAAGCTGGAAGAAACATAGTAATCACACCCAGAGCTCAAGTCGAGGCCTTCCTTCCTCTCACAGAGATTTTCACTCATCCAGGGATATTATCCATGTGTTTTGCACCATCCCCTTTTTCTCATTTTCATTTCAAAAAGGGTAACCGTAATCACCCCCATCATTTACTGATAAGTTTTATCACACTTATAGAATGGAAGCACAGTGGCCAGTATTTCCAATAGCAAGCATCAGCAACCAGAGGATCTTGTCCTACAGAATGAATAGAAAGCAAGCTACAATCTCTTTTCTACAGAGTTTTGCTCAAACTCAATGCCTAGTTCTGAAAGCTCAATTTCGCCTCGAAAGATATCCAACAGTTGAGGAACCTGATCCTGATACTTGGTCACAAATGCATCTGTGAAGTACTCGTCAGATGATATCACCACAGAAGATAAACTGAAATTTTCCTTTATCAAGTCCTTCAACTGCAAGACCCTAATGACTGAACATCTGGGTATGATTCTCCTCTTCATGCTATATGCCAGAACAGTTGCAACTCGGGCAACAGCAGAAGCTTGCCAACCCATCTGGTTGATATAAAAATCCATTTTAGCATTAATATTCTCCACAGACAAAGTCATACATCTGGGATACTTTTTAAAAGCCAACCAGAATTCGTCTTGCGACCAACCCCAGCTCCTGTAAACTGCCACCTTTTGTTTCCAGGTTTGGTCAGTAGTAGTTGAAACCGCCACAAGCGCATGGACAAACACCCCTGATGAAGGACTGAACCCCATATTAATAACCCTCTTGACACTTTCATCAAACTTGTCAGAAGTCTCACACAAAACACCGGGATTTGAAATAACCAAAGATGAGATACATGATTTTGTGACTCCAATATCTCTCAAGGCTGAGATATTGGGAGAAATATGCTTTTCAACATCATGCAAATACATGGCCCGCTTCAAAGCCCCAACAATTTTAGCATCATCAGAAAGCAAACTCTTAAGGAATTTATAACTAGGAATGAGTTGTTTCTTTAAGCTTCGCCCCAAGATTGCCGGGTTAGAGGACAGAATATCCGCAAGGACAGTACCCGAAATGCCCACAGAAGCAAAAAACTCAAGTTTGGGCAGAAGGGTTTTATCAGCTCTGCGTACAAGCAAATCTGGGCACTTCTTAATTAGTTTGGAAATGTGTTTGTTACTGAATCCATGTTCTCTGAGAATGCTAAGAACAAGGTCAGGTTTTTCCGGGGTTTCAAAATTGACTTTCTTCGATAAAGAGCCGGCAACATCCGGGGCCAACCCACACGATTTTATGAGATAGGTTATCGTAAACGAGTGTTCCTTGTTCTGTTTCTCTTTTTCACATGTCACTGCTACGATTGATGAGAATGGTTTAGCAACAAGTGATCTATTAACATTGTGCAGAACAAAACGCAAAGGGGTCGTTGAGTTTCCCGCATATCTCACGTTTGGTACTCGTAGCAATAGCAGTCTATTGCAATCCCAGCTCAGACAAAACATGGGGTACAAAATAAATGATAAATCACAAGCAAGCAAAGCAACGAACTCACCAGTTATTTCTAATGTGCTGCCTTCCTCGAGCTGAGCTCTCTATGGATATTTATTTCAACAAAATCCCCCTAAATTTGCGAAAAAAGGAGCCGCCCCGCCGTTGTCCAGAAGACTTTCTTTCCTCAAATTCAATCGAACTCTTTCCATTTCCACCATTTTTTAACGGGCTGCAAATACCACCACCGAGTCCACAAAGTGCTTACGTGGCTCACTCATTTTACGCTTCGCCGCTCGCTTAGTTAATATCAAGCTGTTAAGTCTTGAATGTTATTAATAAAATAATAGTTGAAAATTCTCTTTACTCTTTCTCCTCCTTTCTTTTTTTCTTTTTTTTGCCCTCTTAAATTTTAAAGGAGGTAATTAAATTAATTTTCATTTTATTTTATTTTATTTATAATTAAACTAATTTTTTATTAAATTTAAAAAATTATAAAAGCCTAGTAAAAAAGTACTAAAAAAAGTCATAATGCGTTATTAATATGATCAAGCCTTATTTGATTTGATTAGTTTTTGCAAATAAAATCTTAAAATACTTTATGGATTGTTTGACCTCTGTCGTTGAATTATTATTTTAATTCTAAATTGAAAATGACCATCTGAATGGTAAATTGTTATAATAGAACTTTTGATTAAACTTAAAGTTTAGGTCATCTATTTTTAATAGGCGAGTGGGGACGGTATTCAACTTTTGCTTCAGAATAAATACTGCCCGACCACAATACATGAACAATGAAAAACGAACATTCACTCTTGCGCCTCACAATTCAAATATATATGCATTGAAATTGTCTGGTTTGCTAATATGGATATCCGGTTGATAGTGGTGAATCAACTCTTCATGCTCCACTGAAAGCTAAGATTAGAACATGAAAAATAAAATTGAAAAGAAAAAAAAATCATCATCCAAGATATAAGAAGTAGAAGAAACTATACAGATCAAGCTTAATTTATGAATTAAGACTAAAACTCTTTTTGGCATAATTTTTCAAATAAAGTTTGTTTGAATAACATTTTTATAAATAAAAGTTTTACCTTAAAATATTTAACTGTTTGATTGTCAATAAATATTTTTATTAAAAATTTATGAAATTATAAAATAAATATTTTTTTAAAAAATAGATTACAAAAAAATAAAATAAAATAATCAAATGAGTAAATAATATTTTAAATATTTTAATATTTTAAAAGATTCTCCCAAAATTTAAATTTTTATTAATAAAAGTAAAATAATTTATTTAAGTTTCAAAACTCTACTAAAAAAATTAAATAACAACAAAAATTATAATAAGAATTTATCAAATTAAATAAATATTATTATTATTAATTAAAACATACCAAACAGAAACTAATCATTTAATGGCAACACTAATCCCCTTCTCTAATTTATAATTGGACTCAACTCTTAACCTACCACTTAAAATTTCATAAAATCAGAATGGAAGTTGCTTCTTTAGGATGCCTCTTAAGTTGCTTCTCTAGGATGCGGAGATGCATGAGATTGGGATTGAAGTGTTGAATAGAGGCAAGTAAAATTTGAGTGTTGTTGTAAGGCTTGCACATCAAAAGTACAAGACTCAACCACCGATGATCACACGATAACGAACCCATTAAGGGCTATGTAATTGCTATTTGCTAACGCCGCACGGCATGCGTGGCATTGATACACAGTAAACTCAATAAAATTTTCTCCCCACCCCAAGTGTAAACATGGAAGACGAGTCACACAGCTTACAGATATAAACATCGATATCTCTCATCCTGTTTCTTTCAAAAGATGTTTTATTAAATAATATACATTGCCAATTTATTTAAGTTATGCCAAACACCGTTTACGCAGTCGAAGAAGGTTTCTTCAAGAGCACATTCTCAAGGGAGATAGGGTCCGTCACAGGAGGGGTGCAACTGAAGTTCTGACAGACAAGCGCCACCACCTTGTCAGCTGAAAAATTGTTCCTTGCCATGGATGCATTGTTACTGTTATGTTCTTCCCAGAAGTCCATCTCTTCTGCGTCAGCTGGATCTATATGAATAACCTGCCAAGGATTGCACCCAGAAAGATGTGTAAAAGAAGGAAACAAAGGAACCTCGTGCAACTGACAAGTTCCATGAGCTAACATTTAACTCTTTTCACTTACTGTTTTGTCGAGATCATATGATGCATGAGCAGCAGCAAGCATGTTTTCAAAGTCTGCTGAAGATTTATGGCCAACTACGACAACATGCTTCCGGGAAGGAACAGAGAGCATGGCTGCTGCACAACACATCAATGGCACTGCCATAGCCATATCTTTCAATCTTGTCTCAAATACTGCCTGCATTATCGTAGAATGATGGAAAAGTTTGTTTAATTGTGGAGCAAAATTGAATTACAAACATGAATTGCTTCAAAGGAAACAATATTATACCAGGGCATGTTCTGCATTTTGCCTGTAATAATCAGATTTACTACCCGCAACAATGGAAGCCAGTCTAACGAGATTTATGACAGAAACAGAATTCCCTGATGGCTCTGCCCCATCATGATCTTCTTTTACACGGAGGAGAACCGAAGGGTCTTCTCCTGCGGTATTAAAATAGCCTCCTCCCTCTCTATCTAAAAATAGTTCATCCTGAAAATTATTTCAAGTAAGATTGCATCGGTAGACTTTCGAAACTTAACAAACATCACAAGCGAAGAAAAACAAAAGAAACTCTAGTAGTTCTTACCTGGGTGTTTTGCAGTTCGATTGCCCAAACTAGCCACTTGGTTCCGCTGCCAAACTCATAAAGATCCAATAAACCAGAAATTAAGAAAGCATAATCATCCAAAAAACCGGGCGCCTTAGATGGACCATTCCTAAAGCTATGCTGTAGCCTGTGTGTCTGTTCATCATAAAGATGCCTCCTAATAAAAGACGCTGCCCTTTCAGCAACTTCCATATACTCTTTAGGCTGGAATTTTGACACAATACAATTTGAGAAGTGGTCAACAATGTAAAACATCACAAGACCATTATGGGTTACACCCAAGTAATACAGCTCTGAAATTTCACTGAACTGTTCTGAAATACCTTCCAATAAAAGTAATTGAATTTCTACGGAAATTTGCTGTAACAACCCCTGGGCGTCCCAGTGAAAAGAATTAAAACTACATATGGCCTAACCTCATGAACCTCTACAAATTTACTACCAAAGGAATCCAAAATAACTAGACCTCCATGCAATACACTGCCCTGATGGAAAAACAATTAGATTATGGAACTTTCACAGAAACAAGCCTGGGTAGTTCTGAATCTTATTAACAAGCCTTTTTGTGAGAAAAGAATAATTTCCCCATTTCATCCTTCATTCAGAAACCTAGCCGGCCACTTATCACAGAATTCATTTCTCTGTTAAAAAAAAAAAAATGACAGCAAACTCAAAAACTAAAGGGTCAACCTCTCTAGCAAGCAAAAGCTCAGGGTAACTGCATGTAATTATACTTCCACCAAACCTTTGATCAACAGTAGACATAGTTGATAATTAATTAACTGTTTAAAGCTTTTTATATCATGCTAAACAAGGTAGCACCCCCTCATCTAAAACCTTTGATCGACAGTAGACATAGTTGATAATTAATTAAGTACTGAAATCTTTATATCATGCTAAACAAGATGGCACACCCTCATCTAAAATACAGTACATAGGGTAAATCATTTAGATAATTCATGTTGCCAAGCATAAGCCAAAATATAAAGATCTTACATCACAACCGACAACAGGGAAGTTGAACATGGTGCTCTCAGATGCACTGTTGAGAATTTTTGAGGCTTTTGCAAAGGACGAAATCACAAGTCCATTCCATGATACAATTACCTAGCAAGCACCTGATCACTTAATGTGTGTATAAACAGTAAGAAGGCTGAAAAAAAAAATTCAGGTGATTCATCTGATAAACTAGTTACTTGTTTTAATAGATAAATTTTAATCTTTGCTTTTTCAGGAGGCAAGGGTGAAGGTGGAAAGAGAGAAGGAAAAAGGCAAATACCTTATCATCCAAATGTGGCCTTGGTCTTTTGCATCTTATGTCAAATAGCTTCCGTCTACATTCACCCAAAATATTAAGATATTTCTCCATTGGCATGCCAAGTTTTGATGCCAAGGCTGCGGAATCATTAAGTTCAATAAGCACATTCTTCCCCTTGAATTCATTATGAGGATCACTCATCCTAGAAAGATCACAATTTCCAGTAGGCTTTATGTAATAGTGTTCCTTAAAAAGAATTGCATGCTCCCCAAGGACGTCCTCAACCTTTTTAAGTAATACAAACCAAGAAGAAAGTTCAAAATCAATAGAAATAAACAGAAACCATAAAAGCACACAAATTCTACAACATAGAACTAGTTTTCCCCAGGATGAATACTGGATACTTGAGAATTCTGAGGAACATGTTATGACATCTCATTACTCAAATCAATCGAGCATCTAAATTCATCAAAATTTTTTTAGCACTTTACCAAAAGGTCAAAAACTCCTACCATATCAGATCATAGAACAAATTTTCTTAGTTTTCCAAATATTTTTCATGGCAAAGATCAATGGTGTCCATCGTTAAATTATTTTAAAAAAAAAAAAAACTATGGGGAGCTTAGCCAAAGATAAAAGAGAAAATAACCTCTTTGCTGGTCCATACATAGAATGCTCCTTCCTTTTTTCTACTGGCACCCTCAGTCTCAGCACTATCAGCATCCTCTGCAGAGAAAATTTCACCTCCAGGTCCAATCATGTCTCTTCTCAAATAATCAAGAATATCCCGACATATATATGAATAGAAAGCATCTTTTGTGAGGGAAAAAGCATCCACGTAAACATTAGCAAGTTGCCCTTGATCGTACAGCATTTTCTCAAAATGTGGAACTGCAAGAAAAAACCACAGCTTCAATTTTTGGTTTTGCAGATGAGAAAGAGATTAGCATTGAAAAAAATAGCAGTCCATCTTAATTAAATCTCAAATAAAAATTCTTATGAAACAATTGTAAACTTCTTCAGAAAACTGACCGTGCCAGTGCTCATCCACACTATATCTGTGAAAGCCACCACCAACATGATCATGGATGCCCCCCTTTGCCATGCACTGCAAGGTAAACAAAACCATTTTTTGACCTTCGCTCGCTTCACCACATTTTCCAGTCTCCTCCAACTTCTTCGAATGATAAAGCATCATTTGAATCTCAACTGGTCTAGGAAACTTGGGTGCAGATCCAAACCCCCCAAACCGAGAGTCGTAGCTTCTAGAAAGCTGTAAGAGACGTGTAGTACACCTTAGAAACACACTATGCATCAACCTTCTAAAAGGTACAAGCAGCGCAACCAGGGAATCAAACATTCACATAAAATAGAAATTGAAAAAGACCATAAATGTCTACTTTGGGCTGAATATACAACAAATGCATACTTGCTCAGCACACAGACGCAATGCATTTTGTGGGAGTTCATCTGGCAATTTATTTGAACTTGCACTTGCTGATAATGCTTCAGACAGCTGTTCAATAGCAAAGGCTCCACTCTGAGCAAGCATATCCCTCTTTTTATCCCAAGCATCTTTCACCTTCCTGAAAGAACTTGAGAATGTTAGACGAGTAGAAATTGCAAAAACAGAAATGACAATTAAAATTTTCATATTACACTATAGCCAAGGAATCATTCAACAAAGTGTGTGCAGCAACCAATCTAGGTGCACCTCCATTTACCAAGGAACACCTACCACCGTTTCCACCATGACGACAAGAGGAAAATAAAAGGTAACTTGAGCTAGTTCTGAATCAGATTATTTTCACCTCAGAATAGTCTTAAATCCTGGTCTTCCATACTTATCTTCAGGGGGAAAGTAAGTTCCACCCATCAAGGGTTTTAAATCAGGTGAAAGGAAGACACTAAGAGGCCAACCTCCACCCCCATACAATGCCTGCACATACGTCATATACACCTGAAAGATTGGAGAAATTGAAGTCAGAACAAATCTTGATCCACAAAAAAATATTCTTATTCCGCCAAGATGCTCATAATATTTTCAAGACTCATTGCCTTATTATTGACATAAAACTCCTTTACCTTATCAACATCTGGTCTCTCTTCTCGGTCAACCTGTTGCACTGATGTGTTAGAACACAAAATCAATGGCTTCCGAAGTTCTAGTCATCCAAAAATTAGGAATTCAAGCAGCCACAGTGAACTCACCTTAATGCTCACAAACCAATCATTCAACAATTTTGCAACCCCTTCATCCTCAAACGATTCTACTTCCATTACATGGCACCTTGTCAATCATTAAACAGCACAACATTAGTCCTCTCAAAGCTTATGAGATATGAAATAATTTCCAACAGTGGGTAAGGAAGTCTAACCAGTGGCAGGTACTGTATCCAACTTCGAAGAGCGGAGCATATCACAGAAAAAATGAGTCAAACGACAGAAACGAATAATTCAATAGCAAATTCTTACATCAATTCTACGAACTATCAGAAAGCAGGAAGAGATTCTGACTTGATAAGAAAATGGGAACGTCTCGTTTTCGTGCCTCGGCAAAAGCTTCTTCTCCCCATGGAAACCAATCAACCTTCACAAAATAACAAATTCAAGTCAACTAAGAACCGCTTATTGATAACATTTAATGTACAGAATGAACTAAACCAATTACCGGGTTATGGGCATGTTGAAGAAGATATGGACTATGCTCAGCAGCAAGACGATTCGTGTGCTTGTTGCGAGAATGTGAAGTTGATGTTGGGGTTTGTTCAGCCATGGCTACGAATTTGTATGTGTGAATTGGTCTACGCGAAATGACTGCTAAAGGCCTTCTAAATGGACACGAGTAATTTCTTGGTAACGATGATAGTTTGGTCTTGTGACAAAGAAAACGATGGAGTGAGGAAGAGCACAGTAATCTTTCGAGCATGGAAGAATTGTCGAGAAAATAGGAAAGACAGAGCTTTGAAAAGTTATTATTACAGCGGAAAGAGGATATACATACGCATGCTGCAGGAGTTGCCATCTGCTATGTGAAGGGGTTGGTGCTGAGTCACACGTGAAATGTGGGAGCTTCCGCTTAGTTTGACCGTTGCTGCTGTCTTTTGGAGAGGCTTACGTGCCGACACGTGTCCCGAAAAACATTGGAGCAGTCCTCGAGTTTCAACTTCGAATATCTTGTTTCGAAGAATCGTTTGCGGTACATTAACGCTATAGAATTAGCACTGCATCCAAATATTTTATTAATAATTATACAGCTTATGTTCCAGTTCAATGTCTTGCATCATAAATAAGACAAAGTTCCCTTTTTCATTTGAATTCTCCAGAATTTTTTAAAAATATTATTAATATTATGTCACTTATATTTTAATATTAATATATTATTAATTTTAATTATTTTTATTTTTTTAGTTATTAATCATTAATTATGTTAATAAAATTCACTCAGAAAAAATCAGATCCTGATTCGATAAACACGCCCATTGATTAGCTGACTTAAAAGAACGGCATGCGAAATCAATCTAATGATGCCATCAGGGCACTAAACCAACATGAGAGTTCAAATTTTACACGTGTGAAAGATGATTAAGTTAACTCCGTCAACACTCTGTGCTCCCGAAACGGCCTCATAATGCCATTCAAATAATTTCGGCCATCCAGAGTACACCATTTCTTCCAAAACACTCAATGTATGCCTTAAATTATAACACGCTTTTTTTAAGATAAAAATTGTAATATTCTTTAATTTTATACATATATACTTAAAAAAATCTGAGAAAGTAAAAATACATAACCTTAAATCCTCACAAAATTAAACTTATATCCTCGAAATGTGGTAAATAATTAAAAATATTCAACTTCAACTCAACGATGCACAATTATTAACTCAACCTTAATTCTTTATTTTTTCATGTGAGTCAAATAAATAATCAATAATACTCAATTTCAATCAAAATAAAAAATTATTTAAAGAATTCTTAACTTTTTTAAATAAATCGAGTAAAAAAATCAAGAATATTCAATCTTAACTTAACTTTATCTCATATTCATTCAACAAAAATTTTTAATTTTTATAAAAGTTTAGTAACTGATCAAAAATACTCAATTTAAATTGAAATGCAAAATTATCTTTTAATTAAATTGAGTAAAAGTCGAATATTCTCAGACTTTAGTTTTATTATTATGTAAAAACCTTGAGAAAGAAAAAAGATGCATATAGATGATTTTTTTAGGTATTTTTTACTTTTTACACTTTCACCAGATATATGTATGTAACAGAATATAAATATATTTAAGGATAAATGGAGTATATTTAAATAAAAAAACTCGGCCATCCATGTAAAGAATGTCTCTACAAGGAGCCGCAACAATGGTGTACGTGACAGCAATGTTGCACAATGGGGAAAACAAGTTTTCCTTCATTCGTTTTGAGTAATTGTATTGAGTTTCCTCCGCCTCTTCCTAGCATTCATTGTTTCACTACAAAGTAGTATGAATCAGCCAGATGGTGCACCAACAGACTCGGCTAGTTCTTCCAGAAGTTCCTTCTGCTCCATAGCAGCACAAGCCTACATGTCGCAAGACTTTCAGTGAACAGGCATCATTTTCTCACCAAAGGCTTTCTAAACAACAATATAAATAAAATTTGGGCTTTTATAAATCCAAAAATGAGAGGGAGGTGAAAAGTACTCAATGACAGATGAATGGTACCTGAACTGCATTATCTATGTTGCCATCAAGAAAAGATGTGAGTTCAAAGTTCATCTTCAGCCGGTGATCTGTAACCCTGTTGTCCTAATGGAGTGCACAGTAAAAGTAATAAGCTTGCATGTGATCTCTAATTTCATTAAAGACCACACAACTTTGAAAAACTATCTATGAATATTAGTTTTTCCCAGAGGAGCCAGAATAGCCACTGCTTATGCTTCAATGCTGATTAATTTGTCAAATAGTCTTTATACAACATTTATGCATTTTTTTGCCTTTAATTTTCAAAATTCCAAGGGTGATTAGTTTCGGTTACTTTCTAAAAATCTCAAAAGTATCACTGATATCCACATACTTTCAAAAATTCAGAGGACCTATAAAACTAAGCTCAAGGTACAAATTTAAAAGAAAAAAAGGGTCTTATACTGTAAGCATACCTTGTAATTATATGTCCGTATCTTTTCCGCACGAGCACCTGTACCAACCTGCATGTTAAAAATTTATCATGTTTGCTTATCATGTTAACAGTACAAATAACATTAGGAGCTCACATATTTATTCAAGAGCATCTGAGCGCAACATATACCTGTGATAATCTCTGGGTCCTAATCTTCTCCTGCTGCTCTCTTACTTTTATTTCATACCTGTAACAAGAAAAGAAGCAGATTAGTGATAGTATGAGGATAGAAAATTGAAGGGACAAATTTCAGCTCATTAACACATAACTAAAAGTTAGGTATGGAGCTTAAAGAACTAGCAAAGAATTATTTACATTAGGTAAAGAACAGCAGAATAATCTACATATACTCTGGCCTGGAAAAACACATTTCAAAAGTTTACAGATCTTCCTTTTACATGGATCAGTCTTACCAAATCCAAAAACATTAGGGGACTTAGGGAATAATTTAAAATATAGTCAAAGTTAATCATGAAATACAAAATGGTCATTGAAAATGGAAAAATTGATGCGCACAATTTGGCTCGGAGCAACTGAAGAGCACGAGTCTTGTTCTGAAGTTGAGTCCTTTCCTCTGTGCAAAAGATGCGGATTCCCATTGGTTTGTGGAAAAGATCAATAGCTGTCTCAACCTTGTTCACATTTTGTCCTGCATGATAACCATATAGAGAGATAAATTAAAGAGGGATTTTCTTTTCTTCAAGAAAATGAGGAGATTGAGAATGAATTCATTTGATAAAATATCTGATATCAAATTTTGTTTATTAATACCTCCAGCACCCCCAGACCTCGCTGTTGTAAGTTCTATGTCTTTTGGGTCAATAACCACCTCAACTTCATCAGCCTAAATCCAGATATAGCATGAGCAGAAAGGATTACAATTAGGCACAAACACACACATCAACCATGAATAAAATGCAGAGATAAAAACATCACACAAACAGTGCACAAGTACTGCATTTACAATATGTGTGTGTGTGTGTGTGTTCTTAATTAAAAGCACAACCAGCAAAATGTATCAGAATCATACATTTGAAGGAACCACAATGATACATGTGTGGCATTTTTGAAACAGGTTCCAGATGGTGGGAATAT
Organism: Aegle marmelos; assembly: GCA_030449875.1. Classification (NCBI taxonomy): domain Eukaryota; kingdom Viridiplantae; phylum Streptophyta; class Magnoliopsida; order Sapindales; family Rutaceae; genus Aegle; species Aegle marmelos. The sequence goes on from JASUUL010000115.1 coordinate 5,586,790, forward strand.
CCTAGAAAAAAGACTCAAGTAGAAACCAGATTCTCCAAGACAACAAACCATAAAGATTGGGTTTTTCTTTTTTCCTTTTTTCTTATTCCTGGCACTCTGCTCCAACCTAACTCTGACTTAAATGTATCCCCTTGGACTTGAACCCTTGACCTCTTGCCTCGATAGCAAGAGCCAAATCAACTTGGCTATCCTTTGGATCATCAAACTAAGAAGTTAAACAAGCAAATATCACAACAGGATAAAAGGTAGCAAGCCTCAGATTAAATGCCATCACGCATACACATAACAAAAATAGCACGAATATCCTTTCCTAGGCCATATCTATATGAGACATATATACCTCGGGCATGATGGCCACAGTTGCAGTAGAAGTATGCACACGGCCCTGAGCCTCTGTTTGAGGAACTCGTTGAACCCGGTGAACACCAGACTCGTATTTTAATTTGCTGTACACACAATTTCCTTTTATCTCCATCACCACAGTTTTGAATCCTCCTTTCTCAGCCTTAAAATCAAAGACAATTCTGTCAGTCATCAGAGGCCACCAAATGAATGTTTTTGAAGGTAAATTAATAAGAGCTGATGCAAGGCAACTCAAGGCATCCAATACAATATTGAACCTTAAAATGATTTGTTCCTAAATTACATGCCCAGCATGGAATCAGCAACTTGCGCTACTACAGCATTTAGGAAAACATCCATTGTGAAAGCTTAATTATGATTGACATATTTTGATTAAACATACCTCAGAGCTCGAAATCAATGTGCACTTCCAAGAATTCTGCTCACTGTACTTCTGATACATACGGACCTTAGCATTTAAAACAAGACAATGAAGATGCATCATGGTGTGTCCAAAAAGGAAATTCAAGAGATGTGTAACTTGAATGCAAACTAAAATATTTCATCTAAATCCCTGAACTCCACTAACAAGATCATTTGTTATTCATTTTTTTCCTAAACTGATGATAGCTTGAGTATTTTTTAATAACAAGAAGGCAATCCTTTAGAAATCCATCACTATGCAAAGATTCAACACCAATCAGATGCCAAAACAAGAAAAGCAAGAAGGCCTAACTGGAAAAAATTCATGTTCTTAATTAAAAAATACTAGGCATGAAGCAAGGGATTATAGCTACTTTCAAGCATGGTGAAAGAAACAGTGTCAAGAACATAATCTATACCACATGTTTAAAAGTCAACCCCATGTAATGTTCAGGGCCGGTAACTTTTGTCACATACTTCAACAAAATTTTACTCTACTGTCCGCCAAAGGGAAGCAAAAAAGTGCTGTTTTTACTCGCAACAGGTTTTGAAGGACCAAAAAGTTTGTACCTACAAGATCACCAGCCCATATTCCAGCCTCATCACCACCAGCACCTGCTCTTACTGCAAAAGAGAAGAAAAAAATATAGGCTCTTTAGGGTAACATGATACATAATAACTGATAATAAAGCATGGAATTCTGCACAAGAATTCAAAAATAGGGGAGTGCAAGTCATATGTAACCAGGCCTTCCAAGAAATTTGAGGAAAGCACACGAAGTGTTGGGGCAAAAACAATCATCCATGAGGCAACAGATGTTAACAAGAAAATCATGTAAGCACAAACTCATAAGAACTTATATCAGAAACAGAGTAGCACCCATAACTTCCTTCTAAAGACTCATATCAATCAGTCACTACAGTTAAGAAGCATTATAAAATTTACCTTCAAGCATTATATTTCTTGCATCAAGAGGATCACTAGGAAGCAGTAGCACCTGCAAACATTAATGAATGATCAATAACATAAGAGCCCAAAATTTGGGGAAAAGCCAAAAACAAAACTGGAAAATTAGCAGAACAACTGAGCAAAAGAATAAATAAAAAGAATGTAATTGTAATTGAACGAAGATCTTGATAAATGATAACAGGTATTCAACTGAATTAGTTTATTGCCATTAGATTTATTCACCTGTTGGAAACAGCACATCAGTAAGGTGATAGTAATTCAAGAACGATCGAGCAAACTCAAACTTTAAAAGAACTCATTTATATTGAGACTGATGCATACACCTTAAATTAAGAACTATAGGTATAGATTCAAGTAGAAACCTTAAGCTTCTCCTCAAGCTCTATAAGTTCAATAGATAAAGATTTGATTTCAGATGCTATCATCTCAGCCATATCTTCATCATTGCCATCTTCTTTTGCCAAAGCTGGCATTCAAAATATAGGGAAGAGTAAGAAAGATTGTTAACAAAAAAAAAAAATTCTTGTAAAAGTTTTCCACATAATAAGGAATTACCTCTAGACTCTTCTAACTGCTTTTCACAATCCTTGAATCTCCTATAAGTTGACACAACCTAGTCCATGAAAAAAGCAAGGTAAAATTATGTCACATGTACATGTTGAACAATCTGGGATAAGTGAATTCTAACACCTAGAATAAGTGAAAGCAAGATGCACCTCGTCAAGCTCTGCCATGGACTGTGCCAGCTTTTGGTATTCACTTGGATTTGATACAACCTCCAGATCAGCTAGCTTAACCTACAACACATTGTTTCATGAAACCCAAACACAACTTTATTGACAACCAAAGCAGGCCAAACAATCAGTGATCTCAGGTTCACAAATAGATGCATAATTTCTAAAAGAGTTAGTAAGCCTTATTCCAAGTGATACTGGTTCCAATTCATACAAATAACGTGAAACTTTAAATTATCGTGGCAAACGGCAACATAAAAAAACATTTGTAAATGACACAAACACATAACCATACCGATAAATCCTTCCATGTCTTTTCAGCAGATTCCAGTTTGGTTATCAAATAAGGCTCCTGCAATTCATCACGAGGAATAAAATTTGATTGAAAAGGGCCCAAAACAAACGAAATCAACTAAATTTTCTATTTCTTTTTCGTTTTATTTTTATTTTTATATGTAAGGCGCAATTAAACACACCGCCATGCAAACGAGTTCCGGAGTCCTGAATGACAGCAAGGGATTCACGAACACGAAATTTCTCTTTGACTGAGAACCGCCAAATCGTTGTCGTTGAGGGGAATGATTTAGTGGCGCGTTTATTCGAGCTGTTGAGAGCATTGTTAAGCTATTCATGGTCGAATTTTCGAAGAGGCGCGCACGAATTTTGAAATTTTATGTGATAAAATTATGATGATACTGAAAATAGCGCTTAAGGGTATATGACCACAGCGTTTGCGGAGGGAACCGATGATAATGCTAGTAATTTATGATCCTCGCCAGATGGGGTGTTGTTACTGCGAGGGCCTTTCCGTTTGAGGTTTGTTTGGCTACGTGGTTAGTGTAGCCCGGAATTAAGGTTTGCATATCCAATCTCTGGATTAAGGTAGGGGTGGAATTAACTCCGGTGACAGGTTACGTTTCCGATTTGCATATACAGTTTAGTAATTTCCAAGTTAAGAGAGCGAGTTTTGGGGTTTTTGTCACTACAATAGGCTTTTGAGTTCGATATGAATTCTTTATTTTTTTTTGAGGCAATTCCTAAGTTACATTTAACGTAACATACAGTTAGAAAAATTTTATCCGCTCAAAGTATTAATATCTAATCTAATGGCTAACGTTTAATTTATCCAAAATTGCAATGGAATGGAAACTAACTGAATTGGTTTGGCCATTTGATAGTCTTCTCTACCTCTCGATTAAGTTTTTCTTACTCATTTATAAGTCATCTATAGAATTTTTTTTGTTGATTAATAAAAAAATCACTTAAATTCGATAAGAATTCATCAATCTTTATACCCCAATTAAGATTATCACCAAGAATTATGCTTTCCTTGCTCTTGCTCTTCTAGGTACTCTTTGGAGAACACCAAAAATAACTCTTTCTTTGTGGTGGAGACAATGGCCAAAAAGGCAAATTCATTCATGAACTCATAAAACTCAATGGCACAGAAAATGAGTTGGATTTAGTCTTTAACTTCAATTTCGGAGAAACATCGATAAGAGGAACTGAAGCAAAAACATACCCCTATTTGGAACTTTCTTGAGAATCAATTTCTTGTTTTGGATATTGTTTGGACTCTAAAAAAATAATCAGGGATGATTTTAACAAATCTTAATTGAGAATTGGATGGATAGACAATAATCAATCAGCCAATGATGACGATAAAAAATTTAGCGAAGTTACAAATTTAACCATTGTCATCGTTATCTGGGAACTAGGATGAATAATGAATCGACCACAGTAAATGCTCCACCAATGCAATAATTCTTTCTTACTTCGGATGTTGGACTTGCTGTTGAGTGGGATCAATGCTCAAGCTTTTTTAGCGTAGATTCAAGTTATTCCTGAAAATAATTTAATGTGTTCGTAAATGATATTTCAGCACATTGCTGCATTCGCAAATATATATAGAGTGCAGGTTCAAGATACATTTTCAAACACAAATTTAAACGTAATATTCCGATCATTAAATTATAGTTAATGAAGGATTAAAATTAAAATTAATACATCTTTTTTAGTTTTAAAAATTAAAAAATTACTGTTATAGGTCTTTATATAATAATAAATTATTGTTCATACTATTTCTCTTACTTGACATATATCCTCTCTTTTGTCACTTTTCAATTATTAAACCTATCTTATTAAATTATTTCTCCCATTTGCATACCCTAGTAACTGCATCATATCTCAAATTTGTGATTCACAATGTATTATGCTTGAAAATTTTTACTGAACTACATAATTTTTATAGCTAGGAGTAAAACTCATCTCTTAGAAAATAATGTCATCTCTTACAAAATGACATTTTAATGTTTCATAAAAAAAGAAGATCACCAAGTACAAAAAAGAAGAAAAAATGTGTATACAACAAGCTAATAGTTGTAAATAGAAATATTTTACATCTACAATATATATGATTGACATTTAAAAAAAAAAAAAAACTAAATCTGCAATCTCAAACACCATCAAGTAAATAATAAGTTACAATAATTATCAAAGACATGAATATAGTATACAAAATTTTGAATAAATAGCATTGACTTTAAAGCTTTTTTCCAATCTCGTTAACCATGCGAATTACTAAATAAATAGCTGAAAGTAACCAAAAAAAAAATGAAGGCAAAAGGATATCATTGCTTACTAGATATCATGTGAGGATTGTTTGGTATGTCTTCTAATTTTTCTAAAATTATAATTTATTGGGAGATGAGGTATTTGAACAATTCTTATAAGATTTTGTATTATTGAAGTATATGGAAATTTTTTCAAAAAGACAAAATAGGGTAATAATATAAAAGAAAAAGTAATGATGTATTTATTAAAAGAAAAAAGAATGAGCGATAATTTATTATCATATGATGATATGTTATGTTAATTTGTTAATTTTTAAAAAGTTAAAAGAGTTATGTCAGTTTCAATCTTAACTTTTGATTAGGTCTAATTTTATGATCACAGTATGATATTTAAATTTATGTTTAAAAAGTATGTTCCTTGAATTTGTTATGTGCATGCGTGTGTGTGTGTAAATTTGTGTTTAAACATATATATTTAAAATAAAAATAACAAATTAAAAGTAGAAGTAGAAGCGAGAAACTAAAATACCATAACAATACTGCATCAAACTACTTATTTTCTTGTAGTTGGATTTCCAAATTTTTAGAATATTCAAAGTCCACTTGAGTGTCCAAATTCAGTCAATACCAACAAAAACATCACTCTGTATATGTCAAGAGTCCATTAAGAAAAGGCCAGGGAAAACTTGAACTCAATTCCTATAGTGATGAATATAAGTACAATTGAAATTTTCGAAGAGTCATACATTTATATATTAATAAGACCATTCACTTTTTGAAGCTTGATCTCACCCCCAAATGAATCATACGTATACATATATACACATATATATATTGACCAATCCACTTCAGCTGACATTTGGTGGAGGAACCGAACCAGCATGGAATTTATCTTTTTGAGCATGATGAGCAGAAGGCAAGGGATAAAAAAAAGCCAGCTTTCATTGGAAAACTTTCATTTGATGTCTCATCCATCCTTACTTGGGAATTTGATATATTATAATATGTGCGTGTGTATTTAAAGCTTCTCCAAATTTTTTTGCACTTTAAAATCTTGAATTGGAAAATTTATATGTGTGTGTATGTGTATTAAAATTTAATTTTGAACTATTGATTTCATGCAATACAATGACTGATAAATTAACATAATTAAATGCTATTTTAACTTTCATTGTTTACTATTAGATTACATAAGATTAATAGCTCAAAATTTAAATTAAAATTTTAAATTGAAATAACCCTACCAATATATATATAGTTAAAGATAACAAAAAAGCCTAGGATCAGTCTGATCCATTCTCATAGGCATTAGTCTAGGCCTCCTGCACGAGGGCTTAGATAAGGACTTAGGAGAGAAAAGTCTGATTAAGCCCAAAGCCTTTATTTTTAAAAAATAAATTAATGAATTAGAATAACAACTTTAAATTTGAAAAATAATATAAAAAAAATAAGAAAGCTTAAATCCTAATTGATATATCAATAATGAATTAAAAAAAATCTTAAAATTATAATATTAAACTCTCTTTTAAGTGTTACTTAATTAATAGAGTGCTTAAATTAGAGAATTAAATATTTATTATTAGAGAATTAGAGAATGACTAAAAAATTAAACCTTTAAATATTCATTTTTATTTATTATTTTATTTAAAAATATTTATCTTCTTAAATCTATTATTGATTATAATAATTTGATTATTATTAACTTATTTTAAGTCTACAATAATTTTAAAAAATGAGTCAAAGGCTAAGCCTAGCTGAGCTCAGCTTAGGCCTAGCCCTTACACTTTTGGTCTAAGAAGCTTAGACTTGGTCTTGGAAAAGCCTGGCCTAAGTCCTTGATATGTCAACCTATGTATAATTACTTTTAATAAGGAGTTCATTTGAGTTACTAAATTTAACGACAAACTAAAAAATAAGTAAAATACATATTTTGGTATAATACATTTTGTTGTAATGTAATGGAGTGTGTGTTTTTCTAATTTTTAACTTATCCCTTAATAACTTAAATTATCACTATTAGAATATTAGCATTACGAGATCTTATGCTTCATTGATATAAATGATAAAATAAAAAATAAGAGAAGCACACACTCCAATTAGGGTGCATTCAAGCGCATGACTAATGGGGGCTTAAACTCCTACTAAATAAACTAATTTCTAAAATTAGAGAGAAATTTATTGAGTTTTTACTTAGCCTCACTAAATCTATTTAAATAGTCTTGTTAAATCTAATTGTGGCCATTATTACATATTATTTTGACTTTTAATTTTGTATTGCTTAAATTGAATAACTCAAAATTTATGTAAAAAATTTAAGTAAAAAATAAAATATCTCCTCTCATTTATGTGTGTGTGTGTTTAACAATAGTTGGGAATCCCAATCATTCTTAAATTAATTGTTAACAGATAACCGTTGATAGACAATCTCACCAAAATATACGGGGACACAAGATTAGCCGAGCCGTTTGCACATTGATTCCTGAATTTTAAAATATTTATTCAATAAAAATAGAAAAGCATATTGCATTAATTAACAAGAGATTAATTAATTAAACCAGCTTCATCGGACGAACCGAGCCAGGATATTGGGTTGACCAAAGGGGTCATGGCGGCTAATGAGAACATTTCACTTTACACTATCACTTGATGAATTTTTTTTTCCTCTTTTTTTCTCCAGAAGTATAAGAATAAAGACAAGACGTCACCCTAAAAGCAAGAAATTGCAAGCAAAAGCAAAAAAGTCGGCTTTTCTCTTACACATCTCATCATCCCATGGCAGCACCACCTGGAATCAACTCCCTCACGGGGTACGTTGTCCAAACATCGATATTTCGTTAAAGCAAAGCATCAATTCACATTTCACACCATTTTACATCATCACCTAACTCCAATCTTCAGTTACATGTTTAATCAAATATTACCAACTATCATTAGTCTCAAAGTAATACTACAATCTTCGGTCACGTGTTTAATTAAATATTAACAACCGTGAACTATCATTAGTCCGAGGTAAAGATGTTAAATCAAATGTTAAATCAAGTGTGTCTTAGTGGTTAAAAAAAAAAACTATTTCTTGTCCGTTAGCAGGCACGGTGGATTCTGTCAAATTTGAGAATAAATATTAGACGCTCAAAAAAAAAACTTCAAATTAAATTTTCATAAATATCTGACTCGCGACATTATTTTTTAAATATTTTATTTTATGTTTTCCTTTTTCATTCGCACGTACACATCCATTTTTTTGGGATCAATTTATAAAAATAAACTAAAAATCTAATGTCAATTTACAAATACGGTATTTTTTTAATGCATTTGTAGCAAAAATGGATAATTTTGGATATAGTATACATAAGTGACTGCACGTCCGACTGCTGCTGATAGAAGTGTTAATTGCATTTAGCCTGTCGTTATATTTTAATATTATCGTCCAAAATAATTTTCTTTTACTAAAAAAAAAAATTTGTTTAGGTTGGACCATTTCCGTACAAGGGGACAATATTTTGACCATTTCGTGAGTTTACCTTAATTCTTTTTTATAAAATATTTAAGTTGAAAGTTAAAAATTCGAAATAAATCCAATGTAGCATCACCTCTATTAAATGATTTAAATTTTTAATCAAATTTTTAGAGGCAACCACGAAAGAAAAAAATAAAAAAATAAAAATAACGCAGCAGTAACCACACTAACGGTACGGTAGTCGGGGTTCAAGGATTTCAGCGAACCGGAGTAGCTGGCAATGGCGTTGAAACAAACCCTGCAATGTCTACACACCCTCCAATTAAAATATTCACGCGCTCCTGACTGAAGACGCCTAAATAACGACAGAGCAGGCCTAATTTAAAAGGATAGAACCATTACGCCAAATTACAGCTTTGTCCCGTATTCTAACGTTCCCCCCAATCGACGAATTCTCTCAGAGCCCGGTTTTTGTCGCACAATCAGCAGCTCCCACTGCCAAGAAGAATCTCAAGGGTAAAGGAGTAATTGCAACCACGGTCAGTGTCGGTTACCTGTTGAAAGTCCAAAGCCACGCTGTAAGTTAATTCCGCGAAAATTACCCTTTCCGGGTTCTTCATTTGGCGGGTATCGGAAAACAAACAGGCACACAAATGAAATGGAAAAAAAAAAAAAATAGAATTTAAGTTAAAATTAAAAAAATCAAACAAAAACAAAAGCTAAAAAGCACAAAACCAGAGCGTACGGTATTAAGAGAGAGAGAGAGAGAGTGAGAGAGAAAGAAAAAGCTCCATCACAGTGAAAGCATCTCTATCTCTCCTCTTCGTCTCCTTTTTCTTATTATTATTCTACAAAACAACTCGTAGACACTCGATCGAACTCTACCAATCCTTCTAGAACGTTTGGGTATTTCTACGACGTCGTAGTTTCTTCAAGTCCGTTTAGTCACTGTACATACAAGCCTCTTTAACAAAAAAGTACGATGGAGTTGTACGGTCGCAACAACACGTCTAGGAACGGGTCGCAATCGGGCCACCAACCTCAATGGAGCCCCACAGACCAAGCCACAGGGCTCGAAGGTTTGTTTGTGTACAGTTCCATTGATTCCACTCGCATTTCGTTTGTCGTTCTGGGCTATGCTTTTTTTTAAAATAATAATAAATATCTAGGGTTTGGTATAATGTGGTTGTGATTTAGGTTTTTAATTTGTGGTCAATGTAGAAACGATGTGGGGATTGGACCTGAATGCGAACGAATCTTACCCACAGCGCCACGGCGTGCCGGACTGTGTGTACTACATGCGAACTGGGGTCTGTGGATATGGTGACAGGTGTCGTTACAATCACCCTCACAATCGTGCTGCGGTAATTATGATTATTTCGATTATTTGCCTAAATTTCTTGCATTACTTGTTTGGAGATATGGGTATTATCTGATTTTTTGTGTATTCTTTAGTTTGATGGGTAATTACTGTTCAGCGAAGTCTGGGTTAGGTTTTGATATGGAAAATTTGAGTATGCATATCTGCTTATTCAATATAAGGTGTTAGTATTGTTTAAATATTTGTTTGGTAAATCAGTAAGCTGAGGAAAAGACACGGGACTTACCTAGTGTATGTTGAATTGTTGTATTTTACGCTACCAAGAAATGAAGTTTCTGTCTCAGTCTGTGCCACATCATGAGAAATTTGTGATTGAAATATGGATTTTGACTCGTTTCTTTTATTTTGGTCTTTTGACGGCTACTGGAGCCAGCATTTGTGTAAACTGGATTGTACTCACTTTCTCCTGGTTTTTCTGCTCTGCTTAGGTTGAGGCTGCTGTAAGGGCTACAGGGGATTACCCAGATCGACCAGGGGAGCCCTTATGTCAGGTAAAGGAGGAAAGCAGGGATGTTGGAAAATATACTGAGACTGTTTCTGTTTTGTTTGGTTATTTTTTATACAATTTGAGAAGGTTGTTTACCTTATAGTGTATTGTTGTTGTTTGATGAACAGTTTTACTTGAAAACTGGAACCTGTAAATTTGGTGCATCCTGCAAATTCCACCACCCAAAACATTCAGGTGGATCCATGAGTCATGTGCCACTGAATAGATTTGGATACCCACTACGACCGGTTCGGATTCTTTTTATTAATTCTTCTTGTGGAATTAATGTTTCAAGTAATGTTTTGGAATTTTGACATATTTAAGCTACAATGCTCACTTGTGCTTGTTATACCAGGGTGAGAAAGAATGCTCCTACTATTTGAAAAGGGGGCAGTGCAAATTTGGTATAACTTGTAAATTCCATCATCCTCAACCAGCTGGCACATCATTGCCGGCATCTGCACCTCAGTTTTATCCACCGGTGCAGTCTCCTTCAGGTCCAATGGCTGAACAATATGGGGGGCCATCCACTAGCTTGAGGGTGGCAAGGCCTCCGCTTTTAGCTAGTTCTTATGTGCAAGGAGCTTATGCTCCAGTGCTTTTTTCTCCGGGAGTAGTTCCTTTTTCTGGCTGGAATCCCTACTCGGTATGATATGATTGTTTTTACCCGGAGATATTCCCAAAAAGATATGCATTTCTTATGCTATCATTTGCTTACTTGGTGTAGGCACCTGTAAGTCCTGTGCTATCTCCTGGTGCACAACCTGCAGTAGGGGCTACTTCTCTATATGGAGTAACTCAGTTATCTTCTTCAATGCCTGTACCTATGCCTCGTGCCTATGCCTCATCTGCTGGCCTTTCAAGTAGTGGCCAGATGGAGCAATCATTTCCAGAGAGACCTGGAGAACCTGAATGCCAGTATTTCTTGAAAACTGGGGACTGTAAGTTTGGATCATCTTGCAGGTTTCATCATCCTCGGGATAGGGTTGTGCCAAGAACAAGCTGTGCCCTCAGCCCTCTTGGTCTCCCTCTGCGTCCGGTATGAATTTACTCATGTTCTTCTATGATGTGTTATGTTGGCACTTGATCTCTATACCTGTTGTTCATCTGCTTAACAGAGACTAGAGCCTGAAACTTCTCCTTTTGTATTTATTACTTCATCTAAGGTTCAAAAGGGGATTGTTGCATGCTGTTGAGTATAATGCACAATTGCCTTTGTTTTTCAGTCACAGGATTACACTAATGTTTGCAAAATGAAAATAATCCTTGGAATTTTGAAGTTCTGTAAAATGGTTTGTGTTGTTAGACCATGAGGTGTATCGTATTACAACCAGGAACAATACCTTTTGGAAATTTTTGGTTGTTTAGGTGAGAAGTACCAATGTTTAGAAGAAAAGAGTTTTGTTTCACATATAAAAGTTTTTAGATTTCTCCTCCTCTTAATATAATCAACAAGCTACGAGCGGAATGGATAAGTGGATCAGCTTGGCCTGACGAGAATCCATCTTAATGACCGTGTTTTAGCAGATTTGAATATCATCTAGGTTCATGCTTTGAGTAATCTATCATATAATTATTATTAATTTTATTTTGCTTTTTCTTATTGTAAGTAATTAGGTTATGTTTAGATTTATGAAGTGATTATTTTCATAATTCAAAGAAAATTTATAGTAGAAAAGTATATTCTTATATTCTTTTTAAAATGTTTTACTCTTTATCTCATCACAGCCTTGTTATTAGAGATCATATTACCCAGTTAGCATGACTAGGAAATGGGGACAACCTGGAAATTCTTTAGGAATGAACTTTCTGACAATGCTCTTTAATCTGGAGATCAGTTTTGTGGATTGTGGTGATCATTATGCTTGGCTTTGGATACTGATGTGACAGCATCATCTTATTTCATCTTACTAACCTAATTCTGCAATTATTTTTCACTATTCAGTCCAGTATTGATATTTTGAACCACTTATCAAAAAAAAAAAAGAAAAAAAAAAAGAACCACTTGTGTATTACCTACAACGATGCTCTTTCTTTGGTGTCAGTACTCTTTTTTGTGAACGGTAATTTCATATATGATTCTTTTCTTTCTCTTGAAAAACAGGGGGTACAGCCTTGTACTTTCTACTTGCAGAATGGGCGCTGCAAGTTTGGGGCCACTTGCAAATTTGATCATCCAATGGGAGTGATGAGATATAGTCCGTCAGCTTCATCTCTCATTGAGACACCAGTGGCTCCCTACCCAGTTGGGTCTTTGCTATCTACTCGGGCCCCTGCATCTGCTTCTTCTGATCTGCGGCCTGAATTGATTTCTGGGTCCAAAAAGGATTCATTGTTGAGCAGAATTCCTTCTTCTGGAAATACCTCCAGTAGTTCGGTTGGTTTAATTTACTCTCAGACTGGATCTGTTCCCCTTTCTGATTTGCAGCTTTCAGGGCAGAGTTCTGTTTCCTTGAGTAGCAGCAGAAGTGCAAGGCAAGGTGTTGAAGTTCGACGTTCAAGTTGACGTATAACATGAAACTATTATTCAATATCTCATGAGGATGTGGTATCGCCAGCCTTTTATATGTTTCTTGTCAATATATCTCAGTAAATTATAGTCAATTGTGCAAAGTTTACTCTTGTCAAGCTTTTCCAGTCAAGTCAATCTGGTTTACCTTTCAATAGGACTGCTCCTCTTATATCCCATCATAATAAGCTTCAATAGCAAACACCATATGAATACTTCCCATTCTCTTTCCAATAAGTGCAACAAAAAAACTGCCTATCAGGTCAGACTTTCACATCTTCAACTCTTGATATTTGTCACAATCACTTGTGCCATTAGAAGGATTACCCCATTCCACAATTACTCAGCTAATCTATTCTTGCCTTTCTCAAGTCCTGTATGTATTATTTTGCTTTCTATTCATGCCTTTTGTCTTATGAAAAAAGAAAAGAAACAAAACGAAAAGGAAACAAGGTGGGGTTAGACTTCCAATTTTGTAATCTCTAAGCTGATCTGTTTGATTTCAAAGTGATAGGTAGGAAAGTGTTCCCACTGCTCCCAGTTACTAGGTCATATGTGGAGGATGTTTTTGAAGGCTCCAAGAGAAGAAGGCATCTTATTGCAGTTGATTATAAAAAGATACAAGAGAAATTTGTATCCTAGGATTTATTGGATAAGAGTGAGAAGGCATTTCTAGAAATTTGTCTCATTTCTTTATTGATTTATATGATATGAAACATTATGGGAACTTGTTTTGAATATTTGGTTAAGGTTGCTGTAAAATATCTGGGAAGATATTGAAATTTCAATATTTTTGTCAATGATTATTCTAGTTTGTAGATGAAGAAAGTGCAGTTCTCACTAAGGATTGTTTGGGATGTATGCCTTTTTGGCCGCATCATCTCTCACGCAGGCTAATTGGTTCTATAGACTGTAAATGTTGATGCTATGCTGTCACTTTGTGCATTGTGATTTCATTTTCATATATTGAGACTGCATCACGGATGTGAAACATCAGCCCTAAGCATAGCGGACCTGTTGTGTAAATTAACAAATGTACCGGTCTGCACAAATAATATAATGTAGAGTAAATTATCGTTGTACAGAGATTGTATATTTTATTAATTGTTAAAATTATTTTAACCTTAATTTATTTGAATAGCTAAATAAGTGAATTTAGATTAAAAATAAAATAAAATAAAATAACTAAAAATTAAATAAAGATGCAAAAGAAATCACTAACAGATTAAGGTATTTGGATATTTAATTTTATCATATTAGCATAATTTATTCTTCATCTACACTATTAAAGATTATTGCCCATGTTAATAGTGAATATCCCTAACCTATTTAATGTTCTCTTTGGAATAATATAAAAAAATCCTCACATATTAACTCTCTATATCCTTGTGTTAATTTAAATATATAAAGATTTATTAAACTCTATACAAATTTATAGATAATTACATGAATCATGTTGATACATATTTTGTCTTTCGTTCAATCTATGACATCTCTTACAAAAAGTAAAAACACGTAAATTTTTTTTCAGTTTCATTATGTATTCTCAAATCATTTAAATATTAAGTAAATATTTAAAAGTATTAAGTATAATAATAAAAACTTAATCATGAAATAATAAATTAAAAATAATACAGATTTATAGAGTTAAATTTTTATAATTAAACTATATTATAACAAATATAAAGAGAATTCCTAAATTTAATTATAAACATTCGAACAAGATAATAAAAAAAGAAAAAAAAAAAGGGTAACTCCAGAATTTGTCTCTCTCCCATCTTGGCGATCCGCTTCTTCCAAATTGTTGCTCGTGTTTGCGGCGGCGCTTTTTTTCTTTGGTCAGTTCCGTGGCTTCTCTTGGCTACTGCTCGTTCTCCTCTTATATGCTTTAATTGGTGGGCATTTTTATATGGTAGGGATCGTGCTAGCCGCCTCCTCAAAGTCTAAGCTTAAACTAAGGAAAGCCAATTCCTTATTTAATTAGTAACTAAGATTCCCTTGTAAAGTTGTGTACATGCTTGCCATTTTAAGTCATGACGAAATATTTACTTTCTTAATTAATCACCCAAGCTTGCCATCAAATTAATTATGAAAAAAAACTTAAATTATTATTTTCTTTGGTACTTTCTTTTCACTTGAATATCTCCAATATAGTCCTACAATAACAAAAAATAAAAATTAAGATAAAAATTATTATAATAAAACATATTTTTTCATAAAATTAGGTGAGGGAAACATTAAAATAATATATAAGTTATAAGCACATCAAGATTGAGGTTTAAGAAAGAAATAGAGTAATGTGTGACATATAAACTCTGACCTTTAATCATAAAACACAGTATGTTAGTTATTTTTATGTCACTTCCATCATGCTTGAAGTGAAAAATATTTGTAAAATTTAGATTCAAAGTGTTCGGACTATGGAAGCATTTGGGTGTGAAATATTGTAACTTTTAAACTACAGCTATTGTAAAGTAAAAGTTATAAATGTGAGGTAGAAGCTGATGGTACTTAGTAAAGGTGTTGTAACTTTTAAGCTTCAATTGTTGATGGTATTTTGTAAAAAACAATAATTGTGATGTGGATGAATATTTGTAATAATTAATTTTAAATAGCATTGTTTTTAATTATTAACAAATATAATTATTTTTCATGCTTCAAATTATTATATTGACATACAATTATAATTTTGTTACTTTTATAAATTATATTGATATTTAATAAATCAAATTTATTTTTCTACACATGTTGTAATAAATAATTTTTAAAACAAAATAATTTAAAAATGAAAATAAATAAATTCTAAATTTAAATATTGATTGAAGAAATAAACTATGCCAATTATATCTAATAAAGATCATACAACATACCATCATAAAATTAAAATGTAATTAATTACAAAATTCGTACAACATTTCTATTGCCATGCCTCCATTAAACTCGCATAATACTTCGCTCCTAACCTTAACATTCGGTAAAGAAGCAACCATTTCGATCTTCTATCTCATTAAATATACTCATTAGAGTCAGCAGTACTCTCAACATGAAGATATTCAGATGCTTTATTACTCTCTAAAAGAAAACCAAATGAGGGAATCCGAACATGCTCACCCATAGCGACAGTGTGCATGAACATTAAATTTAGTTTTTCCTCCAACTGTAGATCAATACAATATTTTTTTTTTTTCCGAAATCTAATGAATTGCGAGTTTTGCTTCAGTTTCTTCTCTCACCATTCCTCGCCTGCATTAATTGTCCTTAACCTGTGATTCCACCATAAACCAATTTCATTGCCAATCAAATTCTTCCACGATTTCTAATTCGTTCTAAGAGAATCCCATTTGTTTTTCATTTGAGTTATGTTATAATCTAATCCAGTTTTTTTTTAGTGAACTCCTCAGAGTGCGTTTGGGAGTGGGCTATTATGTTTTTCAAGCTGCAATTGCTGTGAAATAAAATCTATAGCTGTGGATTAGAAGTTGATGGTGTTTGGTAAAGCTGCTACAGCTTTTAAATTGCAGCTATTGACGGTGTTTAGTAAATTATGGTAGCTATGGAATGGATGAAAATATCTAATAATAGTCTATGAATAAGTTATTCAAATATGTTCATGTGATAAAGTCATGCATCGAATTACAATAATAATATAGTCATTAATTTTTACATAAATTTATTTTGTACATACTAATATGAAATAATTTAATTGATTAGATTAGAAATCTCTTAATTTATATAATTTATTTTTATTATTTTATATTTTTATTTAACTAATAAATTAATACCCATGTATTATTATTTATGCCCGCACCGTGACACCTATCTCCCGACCTGTTGGCCATCTTTAATCTACAACTAACAAAATTTTTAAAAGCTAAGTAAGCATTCGCAGTATTTCTCTCAACTTATTTATATTATAAGATGAAATATAATAAAATTTGATAGAAGCGATTCCTTAAAAACGTGCGGTTTTATTAGTTTTGAAAACAATCACTTTGTGACAACCTTAAAACTGCACAATTTTAAATTGGCCCGAAAAGATCAATTTAAACCGAGCGGCTTAAAAGAATGCACTAACTTCCTCTTTATGCTTATCGGGAAATTTGCATATATAACCCATTAGTCTTTTTTTAATTTACAAAAACATCCACACTCACTCACTCCCGAGTCCTATCTTTCAGACTCCAATAGCCAAATGCACGACTTCCGGACCAAATTGCCCTTTGGCTCTCCAAGACCCTGAACTTTGAAGACTTAACATCAATTTTCGGTTTCATCATATCGTTCCATCTACTCATCCAATTCAAATTTAATGTGGACTGCCCATATGTCTCATCTCAAGCTCTATTAATATCTCTCTATTTAAACCACCCCAACCAGTGAGTGCGCATGCACCCCTTTTTCTCATATCCAATCAGGAAAAGCAAATCAAAAGTGATTTTTTGGTGAGATTGACGGCTGCTTTCCTCCTTTGCTACCTTGACCCAAAAAGGTAGATTAGAAGGTAAATCTTTCACTTCAATGACTGCATATAAGACAAGAAATTATTGGAGAAAATAATAGAGGAGCAACATTACGTTCATCTCACTTAGTCTGCTTCGGTCGCACTGAGACTTTCGTTTCTACAAAAAGGATAAAATTTACAGCTTACGGATTCGACGGGACTCCCGCAATAGCATCCCCCCCTAAATATAGTCGGTGGGTTGCGCGAGCATGGTCCATGAGACCCATCAGCCAGAGGTCAATTCCGAAAGGCCATATATTGGGCCCACGGCCCACAAAATTTTGACTATCTCGTGAGACATTTAGACCCATCACCTTAAACATTACCGGGTATTTTTGGAAAATTTCCAACCCAAATAATAATAATAATTAATGAATGAAAATGTAATCTTGCCCAAACACTTTTATGAGAACTTGTAAAATGACGTTCATTGCGTTCGTTTCAACCAAATTAATTTGCCTTTGGGATCCAATATTGATTATTATTTTTTTTTTCTGGTGCCTTAGGTTCATTTCTGAGTTTGATTAGGAGCATAATTAACAACAACCCACCCCACCCACACGATCAGATAAAATTACACGTGCCGTGAAGTACTGCAGCATTGGCAGAATAATGTGATATGATATACTTAATGCTTTAATGAATCAATGGGATTTAAAATGGTGGGCTCAGATGTTTTGTGTACACCGTGATCTTTGATTCCCACACCTGCTCTAATGATGATTTACACTTCATTCACCTTCATTCTTTCATTTGTACCCCAAAAAAAAAAAAAAAAAAAAAGAAGCTTTTAGCCTTTTTTGCTTTTCTACCAAAATTTTAAGGTTCATTCAAGAAAATTCAAAGCCTTTTATCAACATACAAACAACAAATTGACATTGCAAGGTAAGACCACTCACGGCTTGGCTTGGGTCTACTAAAAAAGGCGAGGAACTGATAAGGTAGCTCCCAGCTTAAGCTTAAGCGTTGCTGCTCAACTATGTGATATATTTATGCCACCTTTTTTAGCGCATCAGGCATGTGTCATTATTATTTCTTCAACCGGCCGCCTTATGATTTGTGTCAGCAAGACACAGAAACATTGAAAAAATAAAATAAAAAATCATATTTTAACCTTGTTTTGAGCTCAATGTTATAGTTCTCGGTCCGTTGGTAAACATTTGAGGCATTTAAAGCCCTTTTTTTTTTTTTTTTTTTTGTTTGCCCCACGGAAATTAACTTAAGATGATGAGGATCGAGCTTTTATTGTTAAACAACTGTTACCGCATAAAGGTATCAATTGATGGGACCATCGTTATCACCTGAGGGATTGCAATCTCTGTCATGATTAATCCAACAGTTGCCAGATGAGAATTGGGAGGACTACATACGTGGTACATTCATTGTGACGAATGATGACAAAGAATTTATGCATGTGTGTTTCGTGTGTGTTGTGTAACATGCACTTCAAAACCAAGGCCGTTTTTGATGCGGAAAGTGCCTGTTAACAGATGAGTATGGCAGTATTTATAGCCATTGTTGGCAAAAGGAAGCCCGTTTGACACTATTGTTTTAATTATTTATTTAATAACGTGTTTTAGTGTTTAAAGCACAGAACAGAAATTTGCAGACCAACACAATTTGGGTGCTTAATTTGATTTGGTGTTTTAGTATACAAATATGTCTGTTTAAGATTAAAAATATACCGTACTTGCCCCACAATAAAGTTGTCTTAGTTAATGTGCTGTGGTACTAATCATAACATGTCATCCAACTCATCCGTTTAATTTATGCTTTAGTGAGCTTTACACATAACATAGAGTTTAATTTATACTAATCCTTTTTTGTAGGCAGCTTTCACTAGGTATGATTATTACAACACCCCAAAAGCAATGCAATTCTTCAGGATTCCTGCAATTTCTCAAGTCTCACTACCTTTCACCGAAAAGTGTAAGCACACACCTGCAACATTCTTGACTTTTAGATTAGGCACATTATTAACACTCAAGTAAAGTTCATTTCAAAGTCATCATCAATTATGCCCCTTTAATTCTGCATGGGTTCATGTGGCTTTCGCCACAACCCAGCCTTCTTTTTTAACCTTTTCTTCCTGCATAGGAAGAAAAGAGAGAAAGCTGCCCTTAAACAACCTGCTATATTCTAGTTTTTTAACTGACAAAAGATGGGGTGTTAAAACAATTAGATTGCTGAAAGAGAGACACTTCGTTAGTGGACAAAGCAGAGGTTTCAGATCAAGTAAGTACTAAGGCTGAATTGTCAGTTGTTTTTGAAGAGATGGGTGTTGTCACCGTTGGTGAATTGAAGCCAAGTATTTCCGGGAAGAGATCTTTTCGTCCGAGTTCTAGCATAAGGCATGCCACTGAATGGTAACAACACCCTTTGATATTTCTTAGCAACTTTCTTACTAGTTTCTCTTTTGCAAACTGTTGCTGATGTTATTAATTGCTGCATATGACATTTTGGATCAATCTTTCTGCTAATGCACTTGTGCTAGGTGTATTCATTAATTCTGCATTTGTCATATACCTTAACACTTGGGTTAGATATCCTGACGTTAAATCGAAAGTGTCAACTTGAATGCAGTCAATCGGCCACTATGCCGCAACACGTACATTTGGGTTCATATAGGCTTTTGAGTCTAAAATCTTCAGTTGAGAAAATTTTCATTTAAGGCCTCCGGTGATTACTGATTTAAGACTGAAAATCTTACCTCATGACAAAGCTGTCAAACACCGACTTGTCGCCAGAGACATTTCGCTTCGATAAATAGCTACCTCAAGTTTCAGAGATTGAGACAATTTAGTGGTATGCAATTTACCAAATTAATCTTAACGGTCCTGTACGAAACTCAATGGTCCAGTTTGATTTCCTTAAATAATCAGTCACATTGCTAGGTAGGCTGCCAAGCAATTTTTCATTAACTTGATTTCTTGTTAGCCTCAATCTGCAGTGATAGGCAAGAGTAAGACAGATCCCATGAAATTTCCCCACCACGAAATGACAGTGTCACAAGGCTGCACCAATTAACGGTGTGAAGGCTATTAATGGTTTGCCTACCAATAATTTCCATACTTTACAATCAAGTGGCCCTTAAATGTGTACGGAAGAATTGATCACAAGTTCATTCAATAAATATGACAAATCTTCTGGCTTCACGTAGCGGACAACAAATGCTCACATCTATGTCTTGTAACGCCTAGGGGACCCATATGATATGAAATGACTGTGTTCCTATCTGTGCAGTTCTCTAAAATGACCAGCACAACTAGTTGTGATCCTCAATTTTAATTTTTTTACCCTTTTAACTAATATAATCTTGTTGCCTGTAGTAGTTCTGGAAAGTCTAGCCGTTGTTTAATAATTGAGTTGTCAATTTTTATGTCTGGGCCAGCTGTGTCGAAACACGAATCAGGAAGGGTTATACAGTCCATATGTTTTTAGGTGCTCACTGTACATAAAAGAAGATCTTACTGTATATAAAAATGACCCAAATTCTGACAGAACTTATTGATAAATCATGAGTTCAAGCGTGGGTTTGCAGGTCTCTAGCAGAAGCTCTTTCATGGTTCCTAAATTATTAGCATTTCCAAAAATGTATGCTGGTGTTCTATTAACTTATTTATGTGTTTTCCTTCTTAAAATTTTCTTGCCCCCTGCGGGACATTACTTCAATAGTCTACTATATATCTTGCAGGCCAATTTCCGATGTCTCTAGTGACCTTACTATCGAAGTAGGAGCATCGAGCTTTGCACTTCACAAGGTATCAAGAATCTGGTTCACAAGTTTCAATTAATCTTGTTTACGCAGAGTAGATTAGGAATAGAATATTTCTATTCTGTATCAAATTACTAGTGGTATTGAGCATAGGAAAAAATATATTTCTGCTGTGAGACCTTCAACGATGAACATAAAGATACAGAAACTGGAGGACTTAGTCATATTGTTTCAATTCGATTGCAGTTTCCACTAGTGTCACGAAGTGGAAGAATTAGGAAATTGTTGCTTGAAGCAAAAGATTCAAAAGTTTCGCGAGTCAATCTCTCAGCTGTTCCAGGCGGAGCAGAGGCATTTGAGCTTGCTGCGAAGTTCTGCTATGGAATAAATGTCGAGCTTACACTGTCAAATGTTGCAACAATACGCTGTGTAGCCCATTTCCTTGAAATGACAGAAGACTTTGCGGAGAAAAACCTAGAAGCTCGAGCTGACGCTTATCTAAAGGAGATGGTGTTCCCTAACACATCAAACTCAATATCCGTTCTTAAATGTTGTGAAAGCCTCTTGCCTTTGTCTGAAGAGATTAGCCTAGTCAACAGGCTTATCAATGCAATTGCAAATAATGCTTGCAAAGAGCAGCTCACCTCTGGCTTGTTAAAGCTAGACCATACCTTCCCAGCAAAAACCGCACCAAATATTGAACCAGAAACACCTTCGGATTGGTGGGGAAGGTCTCTTGCAGTGCTGAATCTTGATTTCTTCCAGCGAGTTCTATCTGCTGTAAAATCAAAGGGTTTGAAACAAGATATGATCAGCAAAATTTTGATAAACTATGCACATAATTCTCTTCAAGGTCTTGTTGTCAGAGACCCTCAATTGGTGAAGGGAAGTCTCTTGGATTTGGAGCTGCAGAAGAAACAGAGGGTCATTGTTGAAGCTATAGTTGGGTTACTACCAACACAATCAAGGAAGAGTCCAGTCCCAATGGCATTTCTTTCAAGTTTGCTAAAAACAGCAATTGCAGCATCAGCAATCACTTCTTGCAGATCCGATTTAGAGAGGCGTATCGGTCTTCAGCTGGACCAGGCAATACTTGAAGACATCCTTATACCCGCAAACACGCACGGAAGCAACCACACCACACTGTATGATACGGATTCAATCTTAAGGATCTTCTCAATATTCTTGAACCTAGATGAGGACGACGATGAGGATGGTCACATGAGAGATGAAAGTGAAATGGTTTATGATTTTGACAGCCCTGGATCTCCCAAGCAAAGTTCAATTCTGAAGGTATCAAAGTTACTGGACAATTTTCTTGCAGAAGTTGCACTAGACTCAAACTTAATGCCATCAAAGTTCATAGCGCTGGCCGAATTACTTCCAGACCATGCTCGTATAGTTAGTGATGGACTATACAGAGCTGTTGATATCTTTCTCAAAGTGAGCAGCCTCCTTCTTACTCTCATACCATAATGTGTTTTGTTTTCGACGTTATTGACCATTAGCTCTTGCGATCTGTTTACAGGTTCATCCAAATATTAAGGACTCAGAACGCTACCGCCTATGCAAAACAATAGACTGTCAGAAACTATCGCAAGAGGCCTGCAGCCACGCGGCACAAAATGAGAGGTTACCGGTTCAGATGGCAGTCCAAGTGCTGTACTTCGAGCAAATCAGGCTTCGAAATGCAATGAGCGGGGGCCATAACCAATTCTTCTTTGGTGCAATCAATGGTCAATTCCCTCAACGTTCAAGCAGTGGCGCAGGAAGTGGAGCCATTTCACCTAGGGATAATTACGCATCGGTGAGAAGAGAGAACCGGGAGCTGAAGCTTGAAGTTGCAAGAATGAGAATGAGGCTAACCGACTTGGAAAAAGACCACGTGTCCATGAAACAGGAGCTAGTAAGATCACATCCTGCTAACAAGCTGTTCAAATCATTCACCAAAAAATTAAGCAAGCTGAATGCACTGTTCAGGATCAATGGGATTAAGCCAACAGGGGGCAAGGCTAGTTCAGAAAATCGGTTTGTGTTTCAGAAGCGATGGCGCCACTCGGTGTCGTGACTATGTGGTTAATTAATGTGTGAATAAGGAGTGTATAGTAAGTAATTAGATATGATGATACATATAGTGTGATTTTTGAGTCTAAATTAAAATTGCCAGGTTGCATAGGTTTTGAGTGTTTGATTCTGATTGCCATTAGTTTTGTGTGAAATCATTAACTTGACATTTTCAAGGAGGTCTTCAGGATTGGCACTGAATCCAATCACGCTTGTATGCTAGCGTTATCTCTGTATTTGTGAAAAAGTTTTAGCAAGGCGAAATGAAATGCACAAATAGAATCAATTAATTAACCATCACATCTTTCTTCAGCCTTCTGGCTTTGCTAACTGCGCTTGTTCATATAATTAAGGGAATCTTAAATTACAGATATACCTGACATCACTCATATCAATAACATGTGATAAAAAATTTATTTATTATTTATAAAAATAGTGTAAATTATATTAAAAATAATTTAATATTTACTTATAATTAAATACTGACCTAAGCCTGTGCCGCCGTGAGTCTGTCACAGCCACTCCCATCTCTACCCTACCAGTATTTTAAAAAAAGGACACGTCATATCAGCTTTGCGTACGTGGTCAAGAATTACGGTTCCTAAATTAGGAATTATTGGGCATCATAGGCCTAGGGGAGGTTCCATGGCCCAATGGATAAGGCGCTGGTCTACGGAACCAGAGATTCTGGGTTCGATCCCCAGTGGGTCGGCTGGATCGCATCTGTCAATTTTAATTGCCCTGCTTTTTGTCGGTGAACAAAATACGATGCCGTTTCGCTAAAGAATGAAGGTAACCTCATAACTGTGGCAGTTTAGAGGACTGTGCTGGCCTCCCTACGTTTTTCACCGTGGCCGCAGACGGAACCCCTATCCGAGGATGCCGATATCGTTATCTCGGCTTGGCAATGCCTTTCCCTTTTCAAAAATCTTCAGGTATTTTTTAAAAAATTATTATTAATTTGGTCTCATTAATTTTGTGTTAGGGTTTTGTGATTTAATCTTATATTTGTGGAATTCAGATTTTACTTCTTTTTCATTCACTAAGCAAGAATAATTAGAATCTCAATGTTGCAGTATGTTAATAATTATATAAGGGTTCTATTTAAATTAAATCTTGGGTTCAGAGGTGACTTAGAGAACCCGATTTCTTTTATGATCTGAAGAATTGCTTTGATTGCCTGAATTGAAGCTCTTGCCAATTTCCCGTGCTCATTTTATGGAGCCAGTGCTTCTCATGTAGTCTTTGAGAGCAAATGATGGTATGACTTCCATTTGTATAGCTGAAACTAACGGCAGGTTTCGGTTGTTTCATGGAACTAGACGTGTTCTGTTGCAAATTTATTAGCATTTGAGAGTATGATTAATCAGTTAGTGTGCGTACTTACCAGAAAACATGAAGCCAGACTTATACCTAATCTCAGGGGATCAGTTTAAAGTTACACGAGCAATTCTTTGTTTCAGATATGAGCCATCTCTGTTGGCTTGTTTTGTATTGAGGATGATAGAAGAACAATAGCTTTTTGTCTCTAATCTGTTAACCTATGATGCCCCCCCCCCCTCCTTTTTCTTAATTATGTTTGGGGGTTGGTGAAAGGTTTTAACCTATAATGCTGGATGCTCTTTATATTACAGGCAGCTGGAGACAGAGATGGAAACTGTTGTTAAAGTACTGCAGCCTGGACCTCTAGGAATCATAGAACACAAGTTCTCAGCTGAGGAGATACGGCATGCCAGTGCTACCGTTGAGAGAGCTGTTCAGAATTGGCTAAGAAATGCTAACCAAGAACAGGGGAGTGAAATCTTAAAGGATTATATAGACAAGTGATCAATCATAAATGATTGATTGAGTAAAATCTTTAACAATTTGTAAGACTATCTCAATACTTCAAAGTTTTAGGGTGTCATGTCTATCAAATTTTGAAGAATTGCTTGGTGGTTTAGCTATTAGGATTTGAATAAAATATGATGTGCTTTACATGCCATTTTGCTATCACTCATCTGTGGATGTATTTTCTTGTCGGTATGAAATGAGTAAACATATCAGTGTGACATTTGGATATTTGGGACGGTTTATGTTGTTCAATTTCATACTGCAGATAATCCGTCACTCTTTGAACATTGTAGAACATTGTAAAATAAGTCTTCGTTTTCCAGTCAATTAGAAACTTTTTCTGTCAACACTGGTTCTTTCCTTTCCCTTCGGATCTTGCATGGTTGTTTATTTCATCCTGTTCTGCTTTGGCACTTGATGTTTGCAAAATTGCAAGTTGATCTAATTCTTTTTTATTTTATTTTTTATCCACGTGTGTTTGTCGTTTATAGCTCTATTTTGAGTGCTTTTTCTAGCAGCAAAATGTAGAACTACTTATCTTTACTTGAAAGCCTTCCTAGATGAAATATGGAGAAAATTATCCCAAAGATTATGCTTAAAGCGTATAGCGACAGCCGATGACAGTATCACTCTTTAGATATAAATTATTCTGAAAATCTTTAATCAAGATTGAACAAGATGAGTATATTTCATTTGTCGATTCCCATTAGTCTGATGATGGGTAAGTATTTTGTACACGAAAACTGTTGTTATCATCCCAGCTCGAATCACGTGGTTCACAATTCCATGTTTTCTTCTTTTCTGCATGCTGTTGAGTGTCCATTAATTGGAGTTTCTTATAGGATTGCAGCGTGTCTATTGATGGGATTGCTTCAGTTAAATGGATAGTTTCCGATTGAAGGAGCGTCTCCACCAATGCATTTGCTTTTAAAGATAGAGCTAAATCACATTGCCATTTGATGAAATTGGGAAGCTTGTTCTCTGAAAATTCCCGCAGTGGACAGTCGTTTGCCTGCAAAAGCCTAATTAATTGACTTTTCAATTATTGAAAAATGAACCCGTATGTGATAATTACACGTATAAGATTAGGAGAACATACATATCAAGGCCTCTAAACTTTTCACTGTTAATACTAAACTGCCAAAGCGGAATTAATGAGTTTCATTTCAATAGAGCTAGTTATTTTCATTCTCTCTCACACAAACTCGAGTGAAGGCAAAATGTCAGTCATTTCATGACAAATGAATTAGTTCACAAGGAAGGGCTTTAATGCCATGAGTAGCTACATATCTGCCATGACAGTCATACCAGGCTCTATTTTCCAAACTAGCTGCCTGTGTATTTTATCTTGGTGTGACGTCTGTTAGGTCATCTTCTTTCCGAGCTTAGGGTTCAGTGAGCTGTTGCGATGTTAATGTCTAATGTCTTGCTTAACAATCATTTCTTCTTAATATTATCCAATATCTGTGTATCTGTTGGGTGCCAGTGCTAATGCTACCACAAACTTGGTGCTGAAGAAAACGGAAATAAGTAAAGTTTAAATTCCTTAAGGATATATAAAACATAGAGATACAACATACTGGCTTTCGTTGTACCAAGTACTAACAGCAAGAAGAAGAAAAGAAAAACTATTATCTCATATATTATGGTTTAGCTGCAGCAAGTTATTTTTTCTTCCAAAGCCATATAGCTCCAGCTCTGACGAGCAGCGGGCCTAGCTCGTTCTGGACGTGGAGGGACATGACTTGATTCGGACCGCCGACGAGTCTCTGCCCTATGAACACGGCTGGAACTGTCGGTTGACACCCTAGCTGCTCCAATGCCCTTTCGATTTGCTGCCCGTTTGGAATCTGATCAAGGTCATAAACAGTAGGGTTTGCACCATAGCCGCATATGAGTGTCTGAGTGCTGAAGCATATGCAACATTCGCTCTTGCTGAAGATCACCGCTGGCTTTTCATTAACCATTCTCGTCACCATGTCCATGGCTGCTTATTAGCGCGCGCTACCAAATAAGATAAAGAAACAACCTGAAATGTAAACGTTGTAAATTATTTGAGAGAACTGATATTGGCTTCCCTGCGAAAACTTGAATGCCCACGTCGGGTCTATTTATAATAATGATATTCACTGCTTTATTGTTAAGTATTAATTCGGTTTAAATATCTTTTTTTTTCCCCCCGGCAAATAGAGAATCTCTACATGAAAAGAATAAAACGTTCAAAATGATGTGTTTTCATTCCCGATTCCAAAACTACCCTCGGCGATATGCTTTCCCTAGATGGAAGATTTTAGGTCGTATGGTTTCAAATTTCAATCACACCATCTGATAAAATCATTTCTTTTGATTTATATTTTTTTCTCTCATTAATATGAGCATTGTCATAATTATTATGCAGCCAAATTTTATTTCATTTTGACATGAAAAATCATTTCTTTTGCTTTTTATTCTCGGGTAGAAATTATGCATTTTGTTGTAAGTATTTTGAATCATCTTTCCAGGCGGCGCCCCGGGGGGGAGAATAAGAAGAAAAAGAAAGTGTGCATATCAAATAGAGGATCGTAATCACATTAGTGCATATTGAAAATTCCTTTTTCAATATACAGAACCGAAAGCAGAGTAACAAAACAAAGAAAGGAGAAACTTGGAAAGAAAATAAAAGATTGAGGGGAAAAAAAAGGAGATGCTTTTGATTATAAAAAATCCACGTGATCACCGTACAATTACAAGACATCCAGAGACCCACCACAATGTCCATGAGTAAACTGTACATATATTTTCGCTACTTGCTGAAAAAATATTGCATATAACATATTCTTTATAGATAAAGATCCTCTTATTATTATTATTGTTTTATTTTTTTTCATTGTCTTCCCTTATTTAATATGTGGCTAATACTAATTTTTTTTCACTTTATTTACAATTAAACAAAGTTATTCATTTCACTTAATAATTATGAGAGTAAAGAGAGGCAAAGAAAGAGAGAGAGAGTAATGAGAGGATCTTAATCACATTTTTTACATGTTAACATTATTGCATTAAAACTGTGGTAATCTTTTTCTCAGTCGCTGTAAACTACAGTTGACTCAAAAAAAAAAAAAACTTCTTATAACCCATAAATAGTTGTTTTACAAGTAACAATTGAATCACTTAAAAAAAATAAAAAAATTTTGGCAAGTGTAAGTTCCAGATGATGTAACTCAACAAGACCCATATCTTCAATGGAGGGATTCTTGGTATAATGATATACATATATACGAAAAAGAAAAAATCTCTATTTAGTGAATATATTTTAGCATCTAATAGTCCGTTTATTACACTAAAGTTAACAAGGTTCCACATCCAAAAGAACTTAAAGTAATAAATTATACAAGGGTTTATTTGGAATTGCTCTCGGAAGGTTCAAAATTGATTTTGAAAAACTAAAATCTAATATTGGTGTTTGATAAATTTTTTTGTAAATCGATCGTCTCATCTTATAATACATTTTAAAATTTAGAGAAGGAGTAGTTTTTTAAAATCTGATTTTGAGAATTACTTTTATATTTAATATAATTCCAAATATATCCTCATATATATTATAAAAATTCAAAATTTTTTGTATTAATTCAGAAATAAAATCACTAACTTTAAAGAGATCATTATCACTATCAATTATATTGAGATAATAAAAAAAATAAAATTATTAATATAAAATATTTACTTTAGTTATATGTACACAATAAAAAAATTATGTATACATTTTTAAATGCTTAAATAAATTTTATTCAATATTATATCTAATTCAGTCATTTTTACAACTTAACGATAAGATTTAATAAATATATAAGACTACTTTTAAAACCTATAATACTTTTATAAATAAATTTTACTAAACGTTTAACTGATTCTCTTCACAATCGATATTTTTACAGTACAGCTAATAACAATTATTTTAAAAGTTACAGGATCACCAAACTAATTCTAATCATCCTCTTAATTGTCAAGATATGATTATTAACACATTCAAGAGGTCAACAAATTTTCTTTCATTAAGTGATGCAAGCAGGACGTGCATTAAGAGTTTGAAGAATTAGGGTTAATTAACAAAAGAAAGCAAACCATTATTTAAGCATAGTCGATAGAGTGGCAAACTTGAGATCTTAGCACTTTAGGAGGAGAACTTATACTGATTGAGCACGTACGATTCGAGGCATCAAGAAGAAAGGGCGATGCCTATTTTCAGAGATCATATTAGATCCATGGTGCATGACAATTAAGGATTTTGATTGTAAGGAATAACTAAAAAAGTACAATAATATAATATATTCTATATCTTGACATTTGAGAGATCTTCTCTTATAATAATAGTAGGACATTATTCAATTAATTTTCCGTGTGTGTTGAAGCACGTCGTCGCCATTTGGAGTCCAGGGCAACTAGGTTAGATCTAGATATATGTACGTTCTTGCTCATCACTATTTCTTCATATTGGACAGGGGATCGATCATGATCACATATATGTATACTTCCAGAAAAAGGCATATTTACTAATACTATAAATGTGGAATCGGATTGCTAAATTACGCTGCCCCGAGATTGAGCGAAAGGGCAGTTATATATATTACCTGTAGGGTCACTTGAGAGGAAAGGTTGGCTTATCTTGTGGCTAGGTATCAAATCTGCGTACAACAACTTACATGAAAAGATAATTAATTTCAACTTAGTTCAGTGGAGTCATCTAGAGCCAAGAGCCATGCATACATGCATGCACGGACGTACTGAGAGACGAATGCGAGGTCGGTTCCTGGCATCGTATTTATTATATGTATTCATGGATTGCGTGGTTAAGCTTCATATATAGCATAGAGAAAGTTGACTTAACTGCATGTATGGCAACATGCAGCTGACATCGTTGGTTGCTTTATTTTTGCTTTTGTGCTTTGCTTTACTTCTTTTAGAGAAATTCCCCCACAAACAAACAATTTGTATGTGATGCAACTCAACCGATGGACGCACATTTTGATTAATCAAATATCAACATCATATAAGCTTTGCTTTATGATGATAATGATCATGTGCAATATTGCACAATGTAAATTTCAATGTCAGAAAATTCCCCTGGTCGAAATTTGAATTCAGCTGGCTGCGGGCATCTTATCGGATGAGCTGTACGTTGTTTCCTTCTTGACCGGACCACCTGCTTCGCTATTCCCATTTTCGCTTTCTTGTAAGATTTTGCTGCTCAACACGCGTTTCATGCAATTTTTTTTTTCTTCTTTCCTTTTGGTCCTGATTGATCTCTTCATCCTTTCGGTGTTGGATAACCTTGCAAATGGATATTGCATGCATGCATTTGGTCGAGCTACAAAAATTTACAGGCACTGAAGCACTAGACTCCCTTGAGAATAACAAGTAAGAAACTCAATTAATTTGTACGTACGTAGTCAAATAACCAAAGCTGTTGGGGTATTATGTTGTTGTGGATCGTGTATCCAGACGCTCGTATAATGTCAGATCCTTAATTAGTTAGAACCTTCACATATGTTGTTGAGTGTTGTTCATTTGATTTGAGTATAAATTTGTCCCCACCCCCAACAAAAAAAGAAAAAAAAGAAGAAATTTAAGGTCAAATCATGCATGATTTTTCTCTGAAATACGGCATTTCGTCAAAGTAATTAAATTTCAATGCTATATCTTAATTAGGTAGGCATCTGATACACGGAATTTTATTAGTAGCAACCGAGACCTGCTTGCCATCATATATACTCGATCAAATCTTCCATCAGTTTATAAAGCCCAAATTATCCTAACTATAACTGACGTGTTGTTATTAGGAAAACGAGTACTCAAAGCTCCGAGCGCTTTATGGCTGTCCTCCTGGTAGGCCATACCGCTAGCTGTTATTGAGTCTTTTTAAATTTGTTAATGTAGTTACATTATTACTAGTACCAATTGATATAAGACCGCACATTTTATGTACAAAAGTATACTACTTAGATTTCCAGAAAAAAAAAAAAAGGGAGGGATTGCAGTGGTCTCGCTTGAAATGTAGACTCCTTAGACAACAGAAATTTTCTAGCATGCTTAAGCTTACTGATAAACCTCTTACCCGCTTATCGCTTATCACCACAACTAACAACCAGTTTAGGGACAAATAAGCATGGAATGAAAAGATTTGAACCTCCCAATTAAAGAACTATCCGAGATATAATAAATAATCAATAGTATATAAATTTAAAAAAATCACTTAACGCCGGGCCTGTAAAAATACTTTACTATTCCCGCGAATTACTTACATATGTAATAGATGTTTGATTTTGAGTTCTATCACACTAAAACCGAAATCTTGAGAAACCTAAAGCTAGAGAATATAATGTCACGGACCGCAATTGTGACGCCTAAGATATACGTTTATACGTTAATATCGATAAGATTGTGCTGATTGTGGGAGACGTACTTTAAAGACGTGTGTGTTGGGAAATATCGTGGACCTAAACTCTTTAGAGTTCAGGCAGGCCGACTTAGTTGAGTTTAGAGAGCTTGTCGCTTGTCGAGGACTTAATGTGGAAGAGGGGTCTAGATGAAGCCCTATACACACTGGTTGGGAATTGAAGTCGTTTTCCTAATGAGCCCAAGGCAAGGTGAAATCAGTCAATATTGTGTCACTTCCACCAGGCTTACTCTCGTACTATGGGATGCGGAAGTGCCGAACGGGCTTGAAACCTCTCATCCCATGACAAGTGGTATCAAAGTCGCGCTTGCCATCTCTTAAAGCCATTGTTGCGACCTCGCCAAGCACTCCAATGCCGCGCTACACAGGTCCCCGCCCTTTCTAACACAAGGGTTGACAAGCAGAGACGAACATGTGGGTTCTCACACCCCCAAGCGTTCGCACTGAGGCCGGTAGTGTCTACACGCATGGATGAGGACGTGCATTATTATGGCAGTAAGAAAATGTCACGAACCGCAATCGTGACGCCCAAGATATATGCTTGTACACTAATATCGATAAGGTTGTGCTGATTATAGGAGACGTACTTTAAAGGCGTGTGTGTTGGGAAACATCGTGGACTTAAACTCTTTGAAGTTTAGACAGGCCGACCCGGTTGAGTTTGGAGAGCTTATCGTTATTTGAGGACTTAACGTGGAAGAGGGGTCTAGACAGAGCCCTATACACACTGGTTGGAAACTAAAGCCGTTCAACTAATGAGCCCAAGATAGGACGAAACCAGTCGATATTATGCCACTTCCATTAGGCTTACTCTCATAGTATGGGATGTGGGAGTGCCGCACGGACTTGAAATCTCTCATCCCGTGACAATAAGCTTAAGAGAGAGGAGAATGAAATGACTTGAATTTTGGTGTGCTGCAATTGGACATGGAAGCCAATATATATCGGTCTGAACATGGAAGCCAATATATATAGATTTCATGGGAGGGCATTAGTTAGTTAAAATCTCATATCAGAATTTTTTTTTTTTCATTTTTTACACCAATTGCTGCTTTTTTAGATCCAATTTCTCATTCACCTAATCACTAATTTGATCGTTTTATAATTCGTTACAAAGAACTCACAGAAGAGATTCTAAATCATCCATGCATGCCTTTTTTTTTTTAAATTATCTTATTTAAAATTGACCTCAAAATAGCCTCTTTATGGTATTTTTGTGACAATTAATTTGCAATCAATTCATCTGCACGAGAGCCGCAATCAATTACTATATTCTTGCTGTATATATGTTGAAAATTAAAAGTTGCAGGAGTATTGAGTTCTGATCTTCCGTCCCATGTGATATGATTTTATTGACTTTCTTCTCTTAACCCAACTGCTTACAAGAATTAAATTCATTATATGCAATGTTTTCGGTAATTAATTATACTTCAAAGTTGACTGAGTGGAAGGCATCTTGCTTAATTAGTAACTAAGGAGATTTGCAAATATAATCTTCATTTACATGTATATAACTAATATACGATATTTCAATATTTTTATATATAATATATAATAATGTTATGTTTACTTAGTCGATATATACTCTACAAGAAAAGTATACATGCATACTTGAATTTATTTATATATATATATATATATATAGAACAGAAGAGAAGCCATAAATTGAACAGCCGTAGTCCATAATTAATACATCAAATATTTGAGCCATTTTAATAATGGAACATAACATAATATTCATCAAGAGCTAGCTAGGTTACATGTTTGTGGATAGAAATAAAGTCCACATGAACTTACAAATTAAGCTATCATGAAATCGTCTCCACTATGCATAGTGTAAAACTAGCTAGCTAATAACAGGGGCGTCAGAAATATAAAACTTTGAAATAAAATAACTATGTGTTAAATAAATAAATAAACTAGTATGGATGTCATGATGAATCAAATCCAAATGGCTCCGGCCCTTATAAGCAAAGGGCTGAGCTGGTTGGTAACTTGGAGGCTCATGACCTGCTTGGCACCACCAACAAGCTGCTGGCCAATGAACACTGCTGGTACAATCGGTTGACACCCAAGCTGCACCAGCTCCCTCTCTATCTGCCTTCCATTTGGCATTTCATCTATCTCGTATACCATTGGATTGGCCCCGAAGCTGCGGATCAGTGCCTTTATGGCATGGCACATCGAGCATGAGCTCCTGCTGAATATCACCACTGGCCTATCGGCTACCAGCCTTGTCACCACCGTCTCCATTCTTTATGGATGTTTATTTATCACTAACTAAAACAAGACAAGTGTTGTAAGAATATTAACGCAAATTAATTCAGGTTTTCTATATAAGAGATCGGATTATTAGCTAGTACGTGTTGAGGATTAGGCTTTGCTCTCTGTGAGAACTTGAGCCGCATTTAGAAGACTATTTATAGTTGCCAATAAAGTATATATATGCTAATAATGCTTGGCATGAAAATTGAAGGAATATAAGTTGTTGCAAAATTAAAGATGTTTGATTCCGAATTGGCCACAATCATTATTTTATGATAAAAAAACCCATTAGCGGTAGTATTGCATATATAGCAACTTGCACAATATCTGTAAATAAGCAGCAGTATTTGCTTGCGCACTTTATATAATCACTATATCAACTGATATAATGTCATAATGACTAGGAATTATATCGCATCCCTTAATTTCTCAGCAATACAATCTACAGCATAATATTGGTACCCTGTGATATGAGTACGGATTTGCCTGCGGAAAAGCCTTGTAACGATTGTTATTTTTATAATTTTCTATCTTGTTTTAATAAACTGTCAATCTCTTACTGTTAATCTCTTGAGTGAGAGATTTTAGAGTACATCTGTTATACTGCACCCACTTAATCCACTTATGGTATGTATGACATATGTATATGAATTAAATATAACTATTAATTATATAATAATTTTTAAAAATAAATATACATGTGACATTTATGGATTACATAAGTGCAGTGCATTGGAAGTACCGAGTAAATAATTTGGCTTTATCCAATTGGGTACTGCACTTTTCTTTTTTTCTTTTTTTTTTTTTTCATACAAGATTCTCGTATGCTCAATTGAAGCAAAGCCGAAAGCAGGTGGGAAAAAAATAAATAATTAATTATCATAGCAAGAAAAGAAACTCGGATGGATAACATGCTATCATTTACGGTGATTTCCCCAAGACAGCAACTTAAGTTAATGAATTCCAAAGCAACGGATATTTAAGTAGAATAATTAGCTTTATTTTCTGTCTACACACATCACCATGAAGGCATGCTTAAATGGAAAGAAATGCCAGTATGATATTGTTAATTATAAATCATACTGTATATGATCAGTCAGTAGAATATATACACATTTATATATTCTCATTATCATCACACGTATTGGTAAAGTATTTGTTACTTTCACACTTTTTTTAAATAAGAAAAATAAAAATCTTTAACAGGTCATTGACCAAGGAAACCGCAGAAGTTTTTGAAAACCAAATTGTGAACGTATGATCTTGGAAACTTCTATCCAAAGTTTATTTTATTTTTAAAATAGACCATTCAAAATATCAAGTCAAGATGCCAGTACTAATTAGCACACTGCCCACAATGATACCATGCTTTCGGCGAAAAATGATTTTAAGTAAATATTCCATTTTTTCCTTTTGAATGATATTAGGCAATAGGCATTAGATTATAATATTCTAATTATATATTTATTTTATCTAACTGCTGGATAGTGAATGGCTTTCCGTATTCAGACGGACATCGTCGGGGATGATGCATATCTTTTTCTTGTTTACTTGTTGGCATATTGTCAGGTACAAGATTGAGCCACGTAGCCGCATCCTCTAAAAAGTTGTTGATCATCTAAAGTAGGTGCAGGGATCAGCTTCAGTTTCCGTAATTGGCCTGAAGCAAAGCGAAAGGCCAAATATGAATAGGTTTCCACTTAGCCTAAAGCTTTATCTTTGCCTGGTGCAGTAAGTTCTCATCGAATTATCGTATCCCAATGTCCAGATTATGATCCGCGTCGCGTGAAAATGGATATCAGTGTCACAGGATTCCATCCAGAGCATCTATCTTCGTACGCGAGCTGTTCTCATATGCTGTTTGTTACAGAAACAAATGCTTTCTTTACCTGTTGTGGACGTCATCCATAGAACATGTAGTTCAGAATTATTCCCTCTGGGGGTAACTTGGATTTGTATCATAAGAATGAATGATCATTCATTCAAAATAAATTTTAAGAATCATTTTATGAATTATTGTGAAACCAATTCTCTTGTTTCACCCAATAGTTAGATACTCTGGCACATATTACACTGCTCTGGTGATGGCTTTCTAACATAACCCATAAAAAGGCAGAGACAGCACACTAATTAGACCTATCATGTTACATAATTCACACGAAACTGAAATAGCTGATAAATGAAACAGCCAATGCACATAGAACTAAACAACTACATTAGAAACTGAATGTATCAGCCAATGCACAGAGAACTAAACAGCCATATTAGAAACTGAATGTATCAGCACTAAACAACCATAATAAAACCATATTAGAATAATCGATAACCCTATGACCAAGTTGCAGCACTGTGCAGCTCTCCCTAACCCATAGCTCTTATTTTATTATTTATGCCTTTCCCTTCTAAGGGGCCCGACTAGGGACTATGACACCCTTCTCCCATCCCCATAGCCCAGGTGTGCATAACTGAACAACCCAACTGAATATGCTTCTAGAAAAATTTATATCATGAATATTTCCTGATATACTTATGCACCTACCCCAATATAAGAAGCTCAGGCACATTCCAGCCAGATCATAAAAACTTCCAGAGAGCACACAGAATAATGCAATCACTAAATTTATGATTTAATTTAGGAACCCTGTTTTTTTCAAACCACTAATGAAAAAAAGAGAATGTGCACAAAATAGTAGCTTTCCATAATGATGCAACACCACCTATCTGGTCAAATTTGGGACAACGGAATTATAATGCTCACCAAGACCAAATGCATGTCTATGATATGACAGTATAATACTTGAACTTGACGAATCAGACCCACCACTGGAATACTCCTTTCCCATTTCCACATCAGGGAAGGATCCTGAATATATCATGATATGCTTTCTCAGGCAATGAGTTAAAGCTCTTAGTTCCAGCTCCCCTCCCCAAGCTGCAGTTGACTCAACTTCTATACAGTAGTTCTCAAATCTCTCTACTGGTGATTGAGCAGAATCTTCACCTATCATATTTTCAGACAGATAAAATGGTAGGAAATCAGATAAATGACCTCTCATATAGGCAGCCACCATTTCTCGAAGCTGTTGGTAATTATAAGGAGAAGCGCCCCCTGATAGGTGAGCCAGCTGATCCTCAACAGCTCTATAAAGGCAGTGCCCATCTGGCTTAATGTTATTAACAGTCAATCCCAGGGGTCCAAGCTTTTTCTCCAATTTCTCATCTTCCACTATTCGGTCACTAACAATGTTGCTCTGCTCTTCTTGAATTCTCTGCTCTCTTGCTGCTTCCTGTTGAGCTCTTTTTTCTCGCCTCCTTGCACCTTTGCTTGGTTTAGCCAGGTCATGTTGGCTGGTCACTGTAACCCCAGCTATTGCCTTCACCAAACTGTCAAGATTGCTTTTCTCATTTCCATTACTACTGCTATAGCCTAATGAAGCAAGTTCTTCAGCATGTTTTTGCTTAAGCTTTGCAGAGAGTTGAGATATCTCCTCCTCCACCTGCTTTTTCTTTGCTTTCTGTTCAGCCTTGCTGCCCTTGGCTGCTGCCTTTTTCAGTTCAGTTTCCTTGTTCTGCAGCTGAGATATTTCTTTCCTGAAGACAACAAAACATTAAATTCACCATGGATAGCATGAAAAATCATAAGAAAAAGTTTCCAAGAAGAAAACGCATGGTTTTAAAGCAGAAACTCTGTTATGAAATGACAGGAAAAGATACTACTATTACTACAAACAGCAGAAAGCTTTCAAACAACAAATTTCAAAAACAAATGAAACCCAGTGAGTTGAACTATAAACATGAGATAGTTGTATGTCCATCAAACTCAATGGAACTGGTAAAAATGTTTTCTGCACTGACTTTAAGATTTTGGTCGACTTTAATAATCTGATAATCATGGTTGTGCCTTTGAATTCAGCTATAAACATAAGATTCCAGAATGCTGCACAAAATTCATGTACTGCTTTACATTCAGAGGAAAAGCCAGAAGAACTTTGATATTTTAAATAGAGAACTCATAATGTAGATTACAAATGACAACATTACCTGTGCCTAGAAAGCACTTCATCACGAGTTTCCTGCTTCCTTTGAGATGCATCACCAGAGTGGGCTTCAGATGCTGTGTCCTCTGCTTCTTGAGTGTCCGCCATTTGAGCCCCTATGATCAAGGTATACAATATGACAGAGAACATCATTCTCCAAAATAATTTACAACACACTCAAACAAATCATGCTTACTAAAAGAAGTGTGACATCAAATTCAAATCGTAAAAAATGCAGGTAATTTGGAACAGACTTTACATATTCCATAAAAAATGAATTGAGATATATCATATTTGCAGTCACTGATTAATTTTCTTTTACAGGCTAACATAATGAGACAAAATGATGAGTTTCATTCAATTCACAGAGATGAAGGTGAATATCTAAAGCCCATCCAATTATAGACCTTCAGACACAAGAATTAATTCCATATGCAGCACAGGTCAGAATCAATTTCACAAGCTATAAGCAAATTATAACACAATCTTATAGAATTGAACCTTGAAAACACAAGGATATTACAGGCAGACTTAACCAAGGATTATTTTATATCCAAGACTAATAAACCACGATTAGTTAATCTTCAAGAGTCTCAAAATTTTAACAATCAACCATCAAGGAAAGAAGCGGCCAAGAGTTAATTAGCTTATGATAGAGTATAAGAAATTCCAACCCATCTAAGCAAATAACATAAAGCTCAACTGGGCTCCATTATACATATCTAAGCAAATAACAAGCTGCAGATACATAAGCACATCAGTTTCCCGAAGGGGTATTCACCTAGCGTATGAAAATTCCCTCTTTAGGATATTTCGTACAAAAATGCACAGAAATTAAAAAGATTTGAGATTAAAATGCCAATTACTAGAACTAGCTATACTTGATTATTAATTATACGTTACTCACGAAGTGGCGGAAACTGTAAAGAGAGAAAAGATCTGACCTGAGGAGACAGCAGGAACAGAGAGTATGCTTCTAGGGCTATGGTTGTTTTTCACTCCAACTTAGCTTTGTTATTGCATAATTTGCGTATACTAATTTGTTATTTTTATTTCGATAAATATTTTTTTATTTATTTTCCTTCCTCTTTAAAAAGGACGCGATTAAAACTTTTATTCATAAATGGAAGAAAACGATGTTACGTGATCATGGGCTAAAAGTTTAATTCAGTTTGAGCTTGTTAATCATGGGCTTCTCACCAACTTCGATGACTAAATATGGCTGATCGTTTGACACCCCTAAAAATTCTCCCAAAACCCCTTCTCTATTCAAATTACCTAAATATCTAAAGTTACATTAATTGATTTTTTTTTTTAATTTGGGTTGGTAATGCAATCAAACCCTTCAAGTAAATTTTCTTTTAAATAATATTGACACAGCCTATTTCATAATTTATATTTACATTTTAAATTTTATTGAAAATTAATTTTTTAGAAATTCTATAAGAGTTTAGACATTAGAGTTATAGAGGTAAAAGTTATATAATAGGAAAAAAATAATTTAAAATTCTAAGATTTTTATGTATTTTATAAATAAAAAAGAAATTTTTTTCAAAGATTTTTTTTTTTTGGGGGGGAGGGGGGGAAGATGGTTAACTTTAATTTATAGATTTGTGTTCTGACTTCACTTTCATAAATATTTTTTATGACACCCCCTTTTAAATTTTATTCCTATATACGCCAGTTTAATTTATGAAATTGAGTTTTAAAATCTCTACCCTACTTATAATTCATAAATGGGCCACTTCAGCCCATTATAGATCAGATAACCAGATTCCTCTCTTTTTGTCCCAATCAAGGCATTAAAAAAATAAACTAACGTAAAATCATTTTTTGGCCCTGCTGAGAGTTGAGTTTGGTAGGCTTCACCATAAGAGTTTCTCCAGTTTTCATTGCTCGTTAAGGAATTTAAAATACACCACAGGAACTAATATCACATTACACTAATCAAATTAAATTAATGATGTTGTTTAAGAATAGGATTTCTTTTTTCTTTTTTTTGGTGAGAAATGAGTTTTCATAAAAAGACACCAAAGGTATTTTATCATCTGTCCAAAGACTTAATTGTATTGACAAAAGTAAGTTAAATTTAAATTCATAATCTAAGTTTTAGAAATAGATAGCCAACCTTAATATTTCAAAAATAGACATTCAAAATTCTTTTAAATAGAATGAATTCATTAAGAGAAAGGGTCTCTATATCTAGTTTTACAAGTAATAAGATTTAATCGATTATTTTGTAAAACTTAAAAATTTGTGCTGTCTTTTATCTTTATTTTTTAAGATGAAATTCGACTTCGTATTTTTTATTTCTAAAATTACAGAATTTCAGAATATCTCTGAAATACTATATCAGCCATATAATAAATAAATAATCTTATTACTTGTGTGTATGTATTTAGAAAAATCAATATGTAAGGGGTAGTTATATAAAATTTAATCACATGTATCATACATACATTAATTAATTGTATTACAATTTATGTATTCTAAAACTTCTCCAGAACTTTGACATTCGTTCGTGTAATCATCTCGAAAGCTTCATCTGCTTTTGCTCTTATTCTCCTAATCTTCTCCAACTACTGAGGATATATATGAATTTAGAATAAGATTGTGGACGTTAACACGTGGAGTATTCTATATACCTTGAAACGAGATTCTTGCATATTGAAGATCAAGCTGAGCAAGAACAAGAACAAGAAGATGAGTCATGCATCTAGCTGGGCCTAAGATTCCTTTATGATATATGAGCACCAACCAAGTAGGTCGTTTTGTTTTTTGTCTCTTCTTTTTTCTGTTCATGTCTTGACCTTTCACATTTTTGCAGGGGCAATGCACCAATCAACTATAAATTTCTTTTCAGATAAGTAGAGATTTTTCTTGGCTTTTTAACAGAAACAATGCCAGAAAAGAATTCGACAACTGGCAATTTGGTTAAGCGAATGCTGATTGTGCTGTTACCAGAACTTTTTTGCCCCAAGTATTTGATGAGAGGACCAAATCCAACGCCCACACCCAACCGAAGTAAAAGAAAAAAAGGATCAACACTCACTTATCTCTAACTGCACATCAGCAAACTGACACTACAAATCCAACTAGAAAAGAGAAAATTTTCAAAGCTGCCCCTCTTTCTTGAACCGCATCATCATTCATCATGCAATTATAATTTTGTTGTCAACGCATGATCACGTTATGCATTGTCTCAATAGGGGAAAAAATGTCTTCTTGTTGAAGCACTTGCATCTAAGCTTAGCGGAACCCTTTTGCAGGGCTTTTGACATTCCGAAACTTATTATACTAGAAGGATTCTTCATTTTGGATGGTCGTGGTTTGATCTTGATATCAATAAAATTAACTAAAAAGATGCCGTTTCTATATTCGTATGATTATTTTAGTTTGTGACGCTACCAATCAAAGTGTGTTTCTGCTTGTAATTTTTAATTATATAATTTCGGTTGCAAGACTGTTCATTCTAATTGTACGGACATTCTAGGGGATTTAGATTATCGATATGGTTGATGAAAAGGCAAGTTGTTTATGGCACAAAAGGGTCACAATCAAGCAAATCATAAGGTGGCATTTTTCTTATCCAACAAATATCTCAGGGAACTTCTTCTTTTTATCCTCTGCATTTTGGAATGGATTAAACAATGTAATCCCACCACCCTACCGTTTGTTATAAATAAGGGCGGTTGAAATCTCAAAGTCCACCATAGCTGAGCATCAAGCCCAAAGTTTCCTGCAGTCGCTTTGCTCACTTGCCTCTAGCTACTGGCTACTTCTCTTCTTATTCTTTTGCGGTTGCTGCTTTTTGGGTTTCTATTATCACTTAGCTGCATTGCCAGCGAAATCTTTGCTTTTTCATTTGCTTTTTATTAAGTGGTTTGTAAAATCGAGCGAAACTTGTAGATATGGACAGAGTGAGGGATTTAGCATCAAAGAAGGCAGCTGTGATTTTCACCAAGAGCTCCTGCTGCATGTGCCACAGCATCAAGACACTTTTTTATGAGCTCGGCGCAAGCCCTGCAATTCATGAGCTTGATCAAGATGCCAATGGGAGGGAGATTGAGTGGGCTTTGCGAGCGTTAGGCTGTAATCCCTCAGTCCCGGCTGTGTTCATAGGAGGAAGATACGTAGGTTCAGCGAAAGATGTCATATCCCTCCATGTCGATGGATCCCTGAAGCAGATGCTGATAGATGCAAGGGCCATCTGGTTCTAGTATCTTCAGAGTTATCCACATGCTCCAATAATACAAGTTTTAGAAACATGAAAGTAGCTCTAGGACCAAGTTGAAAGCAAATGATGTATTATTAGCTTTGCCTTCTCTTGAGTTTCTAGACTACATTGTATGAGAAAATATCATGCTCAATGAAATTATGAAAGAGTTTTTCCAAGTACTTCCAAATTAAGATATTATCTTGCTTTCATTCCCATGCATAATGAAAATGAATCACAAATCAGGACATCAAATTTATCG
The DNA here is from genome assembly GCA_030449875.1 of Aegle marmelos. NCBI lineage: Eukaryota > Viridiplantae > Streptophyta > Magnoliopsida > Sapindales > Rutaceae > Aegle > Aegle marmelos. Next base: position 5,628,991 of record JASUUL010000115.1, read on the forward strand.
AAAGCTTTTAACTGTGCAGGATTCTTTCATAAATATAAAGAAAGGTAAGGCACTCGTAAGCCGGCATTATTAAATCAAAAGAACATTAATAGATTGATGCTCTGCAAACTAATCAGAAATGTCCCAATGAAAAACTTATCTACTTATTGACTCAACCCTCTGTATCATAAATTGACAATTGTATTAAAAAAGGTGCCGCACTGGCGTTTGCCACCATCCAACTGATAAAGTAAATGCTTGTGGATTATCTTAAGTACTTCCAACTTTAGCCTTTAATCACAATAGTAGCAGTGGGGTGAGTTGTGTTATTTCTGGTTTGTGGTGAAAGAGATGCCAATCATTACTTAGCATGCTAGCTGCCAAGTAATTACTGAGCCATGTGCACAGTCTCTTGCTTGAGTGAGGGACAAAAAGAAGATGCTAAGATCTTCATGTCCCCTTGGAATTCTACCACTTCCAAAAAGCCAATAACTTTCACCTCAGCAGATAACTAAGAATACACAGAATTTCCTAGAAGAACCTGCATACATAATATTTTCTTACTTGTATGCTTCCACAGTTCCCTATGCAGATATACTTCTATATATGCATATTAAGTATAAAAGTATTCATCAATCCATGAGAATAATACAATAACAATTTCTATAGTATGTACGTATAAAGCCTACATCCAGTCTTGTTCAAGGAAGTGTTGCATTGTTGTTATATACTTACTGGGAGTGTGTCAATAGAGCTTGATGTGCTCATTTGGGAGGAGGAATCATTGCAAGTTGGTGGGCGCAGCACACGCTAATCACCGAAAGCCATCACATTTCACATCTTTCTTCATAAGGATTCAAAGAAGGTGATTGCGAGAATCTGGTATAAATTGACATGCCTCATGGAATTTTCTACTTTTGTTGCATCTTGATAGAAAGCATACTTACGTTCTATAAAATCTGCAAAAAGTCGAACATATGGTCGAGAAGCTGTATACGTCGGTACCTCGAAACTGGTTGTACAAATCTCACCACTCGATCTTTCTACTGTCGATTAAAATTGAGAAGATTACATATTATTCCACATATCAGATGGCTGCAGGTTTAGAGTAACTCAATCTAACTAACCGAGAAGCATGTGAACAGAAAATGAGGATGCAAGTTGTTCATTCCATACGAATACAGGAGTCTCTGTCCCGGTAAAGCTACTTTATTAATTTGGCATCTAAAGAAAGCACATCCTCCTTTGAATGTTCCTCTTCAAACAAAGGAGTCCAACTTGTTGTCCCTATAAATAGGCTAGCATTAGTGCTGTATTCAAACAACCTTAAGCTTTAAATCCTTTTCTCCCTTGCCCACTTTTCCTTCTCTCAAGTCCTTCCTCACCATCACCGCCCCGCATTCAACCTGAATTCGGTTTGATGGTATATAGGTTTTAAGTGTACCCTAAGTAACCCGAGGACTTCTCTGTATTTAACATTTCCTGTCCCGTGTTACTTCAATCTTTAAGTAAGGGAGAAGCCACTCTTATCGTCATGGACAAGGTGACAAGGTTGACCTCAGAGAAAGGAGTAGTAATATTCAGCAAGAGCTCATGTTGCCTCTGCTACGCAGTCAACATTCTATTTCAGGAACTTGGTGTCCACCCTGTGGTTTATGAGATTGACCAAGATCCTGAAGGCAAGGAAATAGAGAAAGCTCTGACGAGGATGGGGTGTAACGCACCCGTTCCAGCAGTGTTCATTGCTGGACAGCTCGTGGGATCCACCAATGAAGTCATGTCTCTCCATCTAAGTGGCAATCTGATTCCGCTGCTGAAGCCTTACCAGGCTTTCTCTTAATCTAAACTACTCTGAATATCACAATCTCATGGGCGAATAAATTTGGCACCAACTAGTAGTTGTAGTGTGCTCAGTGCTGTCTAGTGGCCTATATAGCCAGTTGTGTTTCAAGTACTTCATAGCTTTGAATTAGCTATAACATGTGTTTGTAACGTGCTTCCGTTTATTAATGAAAGTAGCTTTATATACTTTTTTATTTATGTGATCTCACTTTCCGAACGATTTTAAATAATTTGGAGAATCTGTTACTTGAAGCTTTAACCGCAATCCTGCTCTTTTCTGCTCCAATTCATGAAGTGTACAGTTGTAATAGAAATGATTATCAATTTCGCCATCTCCTTTATGATTCTACAATTGCAGATATACATCTGCAAAAGTGACTGAACGTTCCACAATTCCAGATATACATTAGCAAAAGTGACTGAACGTTTCAATCAGAGCATTATGATAAAATTATATGTGATCAATATCTCCAAATCAACCAAAAAATTACTGTGCTGGCAGACCTGGCCCAGAAAAATAAAGTTACAGCAAGGAGGCCCTCAACACTTAAAATTCCACGGCATTCCTCCACGTAAGCAAGTCAAAATTATCAACTTTTCTAGTGTATATGTTCTCTGGCTGTGCATGCCATTCTTTACTTGTACCTTAGATAAAGAAAGGTATTAAATTCCTTGCCCTTTTTCTCTTCATTTTAGCTTGTTTTTTTCTCTTTTTCTTCAGTGGCAGGAAACTTTTTGTTCAAATCAAGCTTCATACTGCAGAAAATTAACAGAGCGTAAGAAATTTACATGTGTACCCTCAGGCATCCATTTTGAAACGAGAGAATATGACAGCTTGAGTACCGCAGGTCAGGCACTGAAATGGAGGGACAGGTCGTCTGGTCCCCTCCACTTTGCATGATTTGTGGAAGAGATGTGTGGTGTCTATCTGATTGAACTGACATAATAGGCGTAAAAAATCTGAGATACCATTATGTTTTTATCAGTGCCTAACAGAATTTAACCAAGTAAATTTTGTACACAGCGGCAGTGTTTAATGGACAGATTCCTCGATGATATGTGGAGACAAGGATATCAATGTTGTTGATTAAAGGCAAAAAGTATGCAAATATTCTCGGTGGACCGCCGCCTTGGTCTTGGGGAATCATTTTACTGGAATTTAATCTGTTTCTTCGGACAATTAGTGGCTTAAGAGAGCTCGCATTGGAAGAGAATTCAAATTCATCAGAATAAAAAGAAAAAAAAAAGATTTTCCTTCTCTAATAATTACATTACAAATCACATACGTGTATATGTGATATTATAATTTAGCTGATCTTATCTTCAAACATTTGAAAAAAATTTATTGTTCATAATAAACACGAGATGTCTCAAACACTCAACTTAAAGGATATTAAAGTGAAAAAAATGATTGCCACGTACTCTGCCAAGCAGCAGTTTGCAAAGGAAACAAGTGTTAAATTCCCCGCTTGCATTGATTTGGTTATTACCGAGTCGTAAATGGGCATCCAACAAATTTGCATTGATGCGTCGCCTCTTTTTCCCTGGTGGGTTGTTACATCAGCCATCATGCATAGCAATAATTTACATTCTCCATTTGCTTTACAGGAATGATAAGTTCAAGTTGGGACCTGGACCAAAGTGACGCAAGTAGTAGAGCCAACTTATTGGCTGAAAATGTTGACCTTTCGGCCGTTGCTTCTTTGGTACCGAACACTCCTTTGACAACCCGTTGTCCGTTTTAGAAATCAAATCGAAAAGCTGTGGTTTTGTACTAATTTTGGTTTTACTTAACTTCGAAACTCGGCCACCGATCCCCTTTAGATTACCATACATATATGATTATCAATCTAATTTATAATTCTTAATATTAATCATTGTGATTCACGTGATTTTGCCTTTTTGTGTTTCACCTAGCTCTTGTTGTGAATGCAGTACAAAACCTAGCTCTTGTTATGAATGCAACACAAATAATAGCCATTTATCTATAACCACCTTTAGTATTAATTTCTTTATACTTCCTAGATTACTTACCCTCTAAGGCTCTAATTATGGGACAACAGGGCACTATTCAATTCTTAAACCGTTCCCTTTCAATAGATTTGTAATTAAGATTATGAATTTCTCTCATTTTAAGATTTATTTACTCATTTAAAGAGAATAGTAGAAATTTCACTTTATAACTCTCACTTATTTTTAAGGTAAGAAATAGGATTTCCACTCCGTGATGGAGGTAAGTTCCATCTCTTTTTTTTAACATTCTTTTATTAAATATAATATAATTATGTTTATTAAAATAAAATAAATCATTATGTTATTTAAAAATATTATATTTATTAAAAATGATAATATTACACTATTTTATATTTAGTTAAAAATAATAATTTACATTGATTCTAAGTTAAAATCACTTTAAAATAATATTATTACATTTATAGATAATTAATAATATTACTATATGCTATCTTTATTTAAAAATATAATATTATTATATTTATTTAATTTTAATAAAATTATATTTATTTCATATTAATAATTAATCATAATAATTAAGAAAATACTGATTTTGTACTATGTTATTAATAATAATATTTCATTTGTGTTCCTCTTATCAATAGTTTTAATTTACATAATTAAAATTAAAACTAATAAAAAATTATGATTACATATTAAGGATAATATTAATGAATTTTAATTTTTATAATTAAAATTAATTATAAAATAAATAGTTTTCTATAATTTTTTATTCAATATATAATTAAAAACTATAATTTTAAAATAAAGGTAAAAGTGTAGTTTAAAATAATTCATTCACAATTTATAACAAAATAAATATATAAATGAGATTCTAATATCATATTATTATTCTAGTGTAAATAAATAACTTATTCTCACACTTATTGCATACTCACATTCGGGATTCTCACCCTTAAAATTTTCACATCAACTCAAGAAGAAAATGCTACCTAAGAATCTATAGCTTTAGTTAGTTCAAGTAAAAATTGATATGATTATAAATATTTTAATTGTAAATTGTTTGTGAAAAAAAAAAGACAACAACCAATAGTAACAATAAAATTATTATTATTACTGTAACTTATAGCTAAGTAAAATGTAAAATTCATCCACTAGCCCACTTGACCTTACTACTCGATTAATTTTTTTTTTTCTCAGAAAAATCTAGTTGTATGTTACAATGAATGTCGCTTGGTAAAAGCTTTATAATTATTAGCTTTTTACAATAGCAGTTTCACAATTTTGGGTGCTAATTGACTCACATTAACAAGGTTAGCTTTTACGCCAAATCCAAACCATTAGATCCTCAACTACCTCTCATGTTGTTTAATATAGTCTCCTTCCAATAGAGATGGCAAAAAATCTGAACCAAAACTTTAGTCTAATTGATCTAATCTTAATTTGTAGGGATTTGATCCGAATTTAAGGAGTCAATAGTTAAGCTAGCACTCAAAGAATCAGATCATATTATATTTGATTTAGTGTTAGCGTCTTACCAAAAAGCCCTAACCTATTCTTGGCTCTTAAATTAATTTTTAAAATTAAAAAAAATAACATTTAAAACTTAAAATACACACACCATACAAGTGATTATAACACACTCCACTAACATTATCTCTATTTCGTATTATTTTAATATTTTATATTTGATTTATTTACTTGTTAATTTGGTTAGATCATTATGTTGTGTAAATTTTAATGAACTCGCAAGCGCACAAATCTATTGTAAAATAGATTAATGGTGACGAGTGTCGATCCCACGAGAAGGTTGATTTTAATTATATATAGAATTAATTTTCTTTTTAATGGGAACAATTAAATTATGGCAATTTTATCCTAAATTGTTGAATTAAAATGGCAAGAATAATTAAAAATGAAACTATTATAATATAACACTTGGGTATCCGGATCCGCATCAACATGCTCCATGGGCTAAATATTCTATATTAATATCAATTAAATTATAAGGGGGGATTCCACACCTCATGAACCACTCTCCAATAAGTATGGTGTCAAGAGCTTATCGTGCCAAATAATAATAATAGACATGTCTTAGGGTCTTAACCAAATTTATATCAGACAAGACTATTATTATTCATTTACCTAAAAGTCAAAATAACCACAAATATTAGAGGGGAAGAGAAAGTAAATTTACCAAATTAAGCCCATGGAACATGTTGAGATTTCACCTTCAACCCAAGCTCAAAACGAAATTAGTTACTAATATTTTAACTAAGGATAAAATAAGAAATTTTATTAAAATACAAAGAAACTACAAGAAGAAGAAGGAATTTCAGAAATCTAAGCTTAAAAATGAATTAAAGGGTGTCAAATTAGGGAGGGAGAACCCCCTTTTTATAGATACATTGAGTGAATCGTGACCATCGGATTAAAAACAGTTCGGATGCTCAGGATTGCGCCACAGTCAACAGTCAATATTCAACAGTCAACATTTGCACAGTAACGCCACCTGAATAGTAAATAATCCCATGTAAGTGCATGTACTGTACACACGATTTTTTTACTCCATTTGAGATCTTCACACGTCATCGATCTATAAGACATAAGTAAATTTAGTCCAATAAGATCGTAATCGTCGTTGGTCAACGCGTAACATCAATAATACCACATAATTCATCCAATCGACATCGCCACTTCATGCCGTAGGTAGTTGCCACATCATCGGTTCGTATATATAAAAGCGAGTGTCACGCGACAGATTTCATGGGACAAAGATGCACGTATTTAACAAAGATCGTATATGTAAACATTAACTTTTTCTTTTAATCTCCTCTTAAGGTTTTTGGCCAGATTTACGAAAGTCAAATACGACGTCCGTTTCTTTATCGATCACATTCGTTGTAAAAAGATCATAATGCCCCTAAAATACATAAAATATATAATTATAATAAAATATATATAATTAAATAACAAAATACTTAAATAAATATTGACATTTTTAATATTTTCATTAGTTTAAATTATATTGGATTCTGATTGGATCATATTAGATCAAAAAAATAAATTATAATATATAATAAATTGGATTTGGATTTAATCAAAATTTATCATATTTTAACCATTGAACAACTCTGCGACTATTTATATGACTAAATTGATAGTTATAGTTGTAAACTAAAATTACTTTTACAATTACTATTAAAATTAAGTAACATATCTATTGAACAGTAGATAAATAATTCTGAAATTATAATACTCATCATCTAACATATGGGTGACTGAGACTAAAATTAAAACTTCAATATTTGATTTATTTTTTTTACGATTAAAATTCTAATGATTATTATTCTATGTAATTTTAAGAAAAATAATTTATCCTTACACCACCTTCATTTTATCATATATATTTTTTATGACCTCACAATTTTGATATATTTTTTGCACCACTTTTGTTTTTAAGTTTATATCAATAAACTACCTTAACACTTAAAATGACTAACTTACCCCTAAGTGAATTATAAGACCATTTTATTCTATGAAATTTTAAAAAATAAAAATACAATTACAAAAAACCCTTAAATTTAATAAAATAAATAAATCTAAAATAAAATATGTTAAATTTTTATAATTATAATTTCATTAAAAAATTATCATGTTAGTTTTTTATAATTATAATTTCATTTAATTCGTGTAGGGAAGTTTCTTAATATCAATTATAGGGAAGTTTGCAATAATTATAGGGAGCTGTTCTTTTCATATTAATTTTTGTAAACTCTCATAAATATAATTACAATTACAAGATGTTAATTTTTTATAATTACAAGATCACTTAAAAATTATTATCTTAGATTTTAAGATTTATTTTTTTTATTGAATTTAAGGTATTCTTGTAGTAATTTTTTTAAATTTTATAAAATATAATAACTTTTTTAATTCATTTGTGATAAAATATTTATTTTTAATATCAAAATAATTAATTGATACAAGTTTCGAATAAAAAATGGTGCAAAAGACATGTGAAATTTTTTTATGATTAGATGTACATGATAAAATAAAAGTGGTGTAAAAATAATTTTTTATAAAAAGAAAAAAACTTTGCACCAAAATTACGTGGAATTCAATATAATCAATGACTCTTTATTTATGAATAAAAGAGATATATGTCAAATTATCTACTTGATATTAAAAGAAATGATATGACATTTCTAATTAAAAAGTAAACATTGAGGCAGCTACATTATGCACTAGCTGCATGCCGATTATGTGAATAATATAGATGACATGTATTTTCTATCAAAATAATCACGTATTATATCATGTTAAAGTAAAAACTCAATACCCTTTAAAAGAAAAAAAAAAAACCTCAATACGGAAATCATCTTATTGTACATCTGCTTTCTACTTAACTACCTAAAAACAAAAATAAAACCTTATTTTACTCAAAGAATTAAAGTCTATTTTTTAAAATATAAACATATAATAACAAAATAAAGTACAAATTAAATGTATCAAATTTCAATTATTTCTTTTCCAACCATATAATAATAAAAAGATGAGTCATGAAATATTAAAGAAATTGATATATTTGTTAATTTGCAATTAGAACTTCGAAGTATAATTAACCATTCTTATTTATAAATCAACGAGATTAATTGGATCAGCTCAGATTAAATTGAATTTTATTTCTCTTTGGTTTGGATTATATAGATTTCAATAAGTGATTGGATCCAAAATATAATATCCCCCAAACGAAGCAAAATTCAACAAATGAGCAAATGACCATGCACCGTTACTGTAACTAAGAAGTGAAAAACCCTAACACGTTTCTCATGGCTTCGTGATCAGGTATTATTTCTGTTCTTTCAACTGTGTTTCTCAATTCGAAATTTAGGTAGAGTTTGATTTTTGTTAATTTGATATCTTAAAAACGGTGCGTTTGTTGCAGGAATTGAGTGAACGAAGAGTGATTGGATCATATGAAGTGCCTGTTGGATCGGTTTGGCTATTCAGCGGCTGATTTAGATGCGCCTTTTTTGCATGATTGTCCCCCAACGAAACATTTTGTCAGATTCACGCAGGTTTGCTTTGATGCATTTCGAATCAAGTTCTTCTTTCTTTTGGGTGCCTTTTGAATCTAGTTTTTGTTTAAATTTTATTCAATGGCTGTCAGAGTGTTAGAGTACCATTTTTCTTTCAATTTTTGGCTATTTGGTCCAGAAGATTGGAAACTTCCACTCTGTTTCGTAATTTAGGTTACAAGAAAATTGAAGATAAATTTGTCATTTCAGTTTGGTTTTATGAGGGCATTGAGATTATGTCTGTAAAAACTTATTTTGAATGGAAGATAAAATGACCATGCTATGTGGAAGAGCACTTATCAAATGCTTATTGAAAAGTGTGTCAATTGCTTTTCTCATCTTCATAACATTTTTCAGAAGAAGTGCTTCTCTGGAAAACATTTGCCCCCCCCCCCCCCTTCTTCATGAGAAGTGCTTTCGTTTATTTAGCCAAACACTACAAAATAAATGCAGAAATCATTGTATCTAGATTGAGGCAACTTTAGCGACATTAAAAGCACTCATCAAATGTGTGCAAATAGATAGCATTTACAAGTGAGTTGAGTTGAGTGGAATTGATAGTCCACATTTTCTTTGAGAATAAGATATACAACGTACAAGGGTCGTTCTTTTTTCATCCTTCTCCACTTGTTTTTTATTTTCCCCACATTTCTTGGAAGCTGGACATGTAGCAATTCACAAGTCTTGGCTTTAAGTTGTATATGTGGGTTCTTAGCAGGTAAGTAGGGTGAGACAGAATTCTGGAACTGGGACTGAAGCCATTGATTTTGTACTACCTTGGATCTGCAAGCTGGGAAAAGTAGAAGGGCACTATGGCTGAAGGAGAGGAGTGTGTTGAGCTCAAATTTCGCATCTATGATGGAACAGATATTTGTCATGGTACCTATGCGTCATCTACTACAGTTGCAACTCTTAAGCAGAAGCTGGTTGCTGAGTGGCCCCAAGGTGATTAATCTGTCTTTGAAAAATTGTGGTATCAAGCATATGCAGAATATAGATTATTGATCTGCAAGCACATGCTTGATGCTGCAATTTTTCAAGGTTAAATTTCAATGTTCAGACTAATTGAACTATTTTTTTATTTCACTTATCTGAGAACTATATCTATATGAGCTGAATATAGTTCATTTATTCTGGTCTATCTTTACATATCTCTTCTTTTCTTCTCTTACCGACCTTCTGATTGATGATGAATATTTAATAGAAATAGAATGATGGATAAACTTGAAGGCAAGCTAATAGTATTGCGAGAAGCTAAAGAGAGTTTTCTCCAATGCCAAATAAGGTAGCGACATAGAACAGCTAGAGATTTTCTTTTAGTTGGGTATTTTATGCTTATTTGATGATAGCTTAAAGGGTAGAACCCTCCCTCACAACCCCCCCCCCCCCAAAAAAAAAAAACAAAACATCCTTTTTAAGGTTTATGGTAACCATAATCTTGAGATAGGTTTTGGGAACAGAATATAACAATAAAGGAAAGCTGTGAACAGTAACCCAAAATGCAGTAGTAGAAGAAGAAAGATGAAGATCTAGACATCAGCTTGAATCCCTTGACATCAAATCTTTGGAATGATTGCATTAGAAAACCACAAAGGCATAATTACTAAAAGTAATATTCAAACTTTTGCACATCTTGTAGACTTCTATAATTCCCAATATTAAAGGAACATCCTAATCAATAATATTACGTTAACCAATTTGCACTTCTTTTAATGACCCAATTAATACGTCCAAATAAAGATTAGGATTTCAAATTAGCTACAACAACACGATTGATGATACCATGCACCTCATCATTCAGACCTCTGCATCAGAATCAACATGCCTTGTATAATGCTTTAGGATATCATTTTTATTGCGGAACCTCAGTGTACAACTGAGACAATGGTGCCTGTCATACTATTCTAGTTTTTCCTGTTTCTTTCACTGCTGTATGCTCTTCTCCAAACTGCATAAGCCTTAATATGTGCTTTTATTTTGTCTCTATGATCTTTGTTATCAGATTGAATGTCATACATGAAAATTAAGCACAAAATTGGTTACTAGAAACTGACTTATCAAATAAAAACACTCATTTTTTAGTTGTAGGACTTGTGTACATATGATTTGTGCCAATGTGAATGCAACAATTGTCAGACCATATGTTCTTAGCTGGTCTTCCTCCCTCCAAGTTTTTTATGGAGAGTCTTTCTTGCATATACAGGTAAAACAATCACGCCCAAATCAATAAATGATGTAAAACTTATACATGCTGGTAAAATTTTGGAGAACAACAAGACACTTGCTGATTCAAGAATAACTGTTGGTGACCTTCCTAGTGGTATTACTACCATGCATGTTGTCATACAGCTCCTTGTTGCTAAAAAGAAGACAGGTTTGACAGTTTCTTATCCTTTATATCTTGTAAGCATAGTTTCTGTTGTGATTCATTCTGTTCCTCAGGATTTGTTACTTTTTACTGCTCAGCTGATATCCAGTTTCATTATGTCTTGAAATTTCTGACAATAAATAGTGTCTGTCAGATTGTTTAAAAATCCCCTGGAAGGTCTATGTAAATGTGTGAAATTGAAGTGAAGCAAAATTGCAGTCTTTTGTTTTTGGTGTTAGCTTACTTTATTTTATGAAAGATATACCTTGATGCCTCTTCTTTACATCACACGCTCTCTAAATTTTGTTCTACTCTGGGAAAGACTGAAACTGATATAAAAGAACTAATAAGAGAGTTCCACCGAGAAGAATAAGAATATAAGTTCTCAAGCACCACGTGTTTCTGGCCCTTCAAGAAGCAGGGAAGAACAATGTAGTTCAAGGTTCAAGCTCTTTGATAAGTAATTATAATGCTGAAGTTACTGAAATTTTATCTGAGAATGAACATAGCACTTGTTTTCTATGGAAACTACTAGGAGTACCTTTACTCAATACATAGATTGTAACTGAGGTTATAATTCGTTATTCCTACAATAGAGCTATCACCCCATCAAGAGCGCCGCCAACTCATTTTGGATTTTGGTTACTGTAAATTACTTTAGCTAGCTCCTGTTTTTTATTTTACAAGGCTCAATTTCGGCAACAATGGAGTAAGTCTTAGTTCTGAATGTGTAGTATCATCACGTTTTTTTATCGCTTTGCAATGAATTGATATGCATGCTCCATTTCATTAGACTTGTGGTTTAAAAGCTACCCTCAGAGGAACTAATATTCCTCCCATCTTCTCCCTCCCTCTCCCCTTTTTTGCTGCAATGCAGACATGACCAAGGAAGAGATGCAGAAGCAGAATTCATGTGCATGTATTATACTTTAAAGTGGGGAGAATGGCTTGTGGCTTCCATTAGTGAACCGGCATATAAGAGATTCTATGGTCAAGCTTTCTAATTGCTGTATTGCATCTGCCGGCTGCCTTGATTCCTTTCTCAAAGTAGTTGATTCAAGTGTTGTTTGTGTTATAATCATTTCTCATTGTCTTTCAGAAGACGTGTGTATGCAGTCTAGCTTCATGACTCTGGTTATTTAATATTCGTTTTTATCGATTGGTCTTCTGACGATGACCAGAATCAGTATATATACAAATGCAGGTAAGGATGGTTCTTATGAGATTCCTTGTAGTTTGTTAATTTGCATATCATCGAGGGCTTTGACCGTGGTCAATGTAGCAAACACCAACATGATGTTTAGGATTGAAATTTATCAGTTTGTTTTGCCAGAGATGAGTGGAACGCTTGGACCGCAAATCGTTAGCATCTGCTTCTGCCAAAGCAAATGGATTTTACTTGGCTGTCATCTTGATAAATATAAGTCACGTTGAAGGACGGTAATGAGGTGAGAGGGGTGGGAGCCCGACCCCGATCCCACCTTGGGGTTGGGGTGGGGAATTGTCACATGAGAAATTATTTGCTCGTCACCCTTCTATTCTCCGTTTACTTTCATTTTATAGTAGGTGTAGAAATTTAATTTTGGTAAATTAAAAATTAAGAACTTAAAGTATTTAAATTATTTAAAAATCTCCTAAAATTTGAAATAATATTTTAAAATAATATCAAAAGTGAAAAATATTTAAAGAAAGTAGTATTTTAAGAGAGAAAAGAAAACATAATAATATATTAGGGTTGAATAAGAATTATATTATAAGGCTTTCTTTCTCTTATTGTAATTAATATATATTATTTATAGCTCTATGTTATTTTTATAATAGCTAAAAATTCTCCTAATAACATAATTTTAGAATTATTTTTAAAAACACTTTATTCATATTTATTAAAGATTAAATAAATTGTATTAAATTAAAATTAAAATTAAAATTAATTATTAAAAATAAGAAATATATGTTTTGATGTAAAAAATTAATAATAAAATATTTTTCTTATACTTTTTTATATTATCAACATTTTCTTATAATAAATATATCAAAAAATTATTATAAAATGATAAAAAAATTATTAAGAAAACCTGAATGGTAAATAAAAAATTATTATAAAATAAATAACAAAATATTTTTCTTGTACTTTTTGCATTCAATTTTAAAAAATTATAAATTATTTATAATAAAAGATGTTTACAAAATGAAAAGTACACAAACAAATTTTTATTATTAATTTTTTCACATCACAACACTTCTTGTTTCTAATATTTAGTTTTTTTTTTATTTAGGTTCTGTTCATATGATTGGTTTAATTTAAAATAAATATAGATAAAAGTATATTAAAAATATGGATAACATTATAAACTTATGCTATTAGGAGGGTTATTGTCTATTATAAAACCAGTAAAATGTAATGAAAATATATTGATTATATTAGAGAGAAATTGATAATTTTCTAATAAAAATTAATAAATATGTATATATGATGAGAAGTGGGGTGAGGATAGTAGTACAAAACTAAATTCCTCTTCATTAAGAATTTAAAAATTATTTTTTACTCATTTCCTAAAACTTATTCAAGATTCACTCTATCACCCACATAAACCCCCAAACTCATAATTTTTTTTTTTTTTATCCTTAGTTTGGTTTCTTTTTTAAGAGAGAATCTATGGGTTTGAAACTCATAATTTTTTCCTCTATTTGTAGTGGATCAACCTATGTTATCTCCACGTGTATATCGCTGAATTATATAAAATTAAATTGCTTTTTTATTTCTTCCAATTTGTTGTTCTTGAATAATTTCCGAAAATTCAAATGGGCATACAATCGCATAACATTTCAATATTAAAATTGATAGTTAAATATATGAAACAAAATGATTTATTCTTAATATGACGCACTTATTTAAATTTTAAATTCTTTATAAATATTATATAATATATTAGTTAATTGAATAAAAAATTATAAGGATAATCATACACCATATGATCTATATAAAGAATTTATATTTTAGAAAATGCGACATTCGAACCGTCTGGCATGAGTCCACTATTCTGGGTGGGAGGGAGACTAGCAAAAATAATAATAATAATGTCAATGTAATGTCATAATATCGAGAGATTTGATATGATGATATTGTTGGATAACGATGGTGGTTGACGAATTAAGAATCTTGGAGCGTCGTTAGCAAGAAACTTGTGAAAATTAACGACACACGTGAGCTATCAGGACGCAAGCGGTAAGCTGCTGCTACGTAGTCGGCTGACTTTCCACTTCCAGCGACTTCCTTCGATCATCACGATCGTCATCATCATTCAAATTTCTTACGGCGCTGTGCGTGGAGTGTGACTTGGGGTACTTTTTCACTGCGCTTCTATTCCCTAAACTAAAAGTAAATTTAAAACTTGCGACTGGTGATCAAAAAGTTAAAACGGCCGTAACCGTTGGTAGATGGACCCCGCCACCAATTAATTCATTCTACGTTGCTTCTCATTCAATGGGGTGTGGCAACGACGTGTGAGCATGATAAACAAATAATATCATAAGGGCAATAAGGTAATTTTACTTTTATATATATTACTTTGTTTGCTTCTGGTAAAAGTTTGTGCGGGTTCCAAGCTTGGCTGAGCCGAGTTTTCTTTTCAGTGTCTTGGGCTCATAAGAAAAGGGTGAAAGCCATCACTTTCTTCATTCATTAGAAAGAACAGGAGAAAATATCAATTTGGTCTGCAAGATACTTCGTGTCTTGCTCAGCAAGAAACGACAAGATTAGAATGCAGACACTCCTCTCCTTCTTTTTATCCGGAAAATAGAAGGGCAAACCTAGACCCATCATCAAAATTAAAGCAAAGCAATGACTGGTGCTACCCGACCAACAGAGCATGAGCAGAGACAAGACCGAAGAAAAGGGCGGCTCTGCGATTACTGTAACGATAGAGCGGCTGTTTTGTACTGCAGAGCTGACTCAGCCAAGCTTTGCTTCTCTTGTGACAAGGAAGTTCACTCGACAAACCAGCTCTTCTCCAAGCACTCTCGCTCACAGCTCTGTGATGTCTGTGACGCTTCCCCTGCTTCCATCTTTTGCGAAACGGAGCACTCCGTTTTGTGCGCCAACTGTGACTGGGAAAGTCACAGCCAGGGCAACTTACGTGTCTCTTCTGTGCATAATCGTAGGCCTATCGAGCCCTTCACCGGCTGCCCGTCAGTGAATGAAATGTTTGCAATAATTGGGTTTGATGATTTGGATAGCAAAGCTCTGTTTTTGAATGATGAGACTGGAAACTATACTCATTCTGATGGCGTTGATGGTGACGGCTTTTCGGACTTGTTTGCTTGGGAAACTCCAGATTTTGTGTCTCTTGATGATTTGATCGTTTCTAGTAACGCGAGTCACAAATTTCAGGCTATCGGCGTGCCTCCTTTGCCTAAGGCAAGTTTTTTTTTTTTTTTCCCCCTTCTGTTTTTTATTTTTATTACTTATTCAAATTTAATTTTATGTTTCAAAAAATTCCAGATTTCAAGTTATGGAAGGAATGTTTTCCTAATTTGTTTTGCCAACCCTAATATGGGGTTTTGGGTTCGTACGATAATATTTGTGTTTTTGCTAATACACTAAGAAGATTGGTGATCATGTTTAGGTTCTTTCACTGAGTTTGATGGACTTTGATTTGAGATTCATCAGGTTCTGGTATGAATTTCACATCACTGTATATGTTTTCGAGGACTTTAAATTAGTTATGGTAGGTTTGGTTGCAGCAAATTAATTTTATGTCTTAATTGTCTCTCGTATTTTCATTTAATGCTTAAGGCTTTTTATCTTGTTTGTAATGGGTTACTTTGAAGTGATTTTGGCGAACTTGTCTATGTTCTATTATGATTATGACTTGCTTCAGGGTATTCTTGTTGAATCAGAACCGTAATGCTGCCAGTGGCCAACACGAGGAAGAAATGCTTCATCAGCTTTGTCAACTTGCAAAGCTTGATCCCAACTTTAAGTATGAAAATGCAAATATTGATGAACCCATTGTTGGTTTTCAATCATTAGTACCTGAGCCAATCTTGCAGCCAGGGAACATGAATATAGGTTCAGAATGTGATGCAGAACCAAATACGTTTCCCGCTTATGAGGTAAAAGCTGCAATCCATGTTTTGTTCTTGATGTTAATTTTAATACATAAATGTTGAGTCCTTGAATTTGAATTGCTTCATATAAGCACCCGTATTGGAGAGCTTTTTATGTGCTCTAATTCCTCCCTGTGTGCAGACCAGTACACTTCAGTGGTTTGATGATAGATTTGACCCTGCAAATCAGCTTCCTTCGATGTTATTTAAAAGCTGTAAGGAGGAAAGTTATATTGTACCTGAAAAACATTTTGTCACTGATGGATGTGTGAAGAACATCAATGAAGGCGGGGAAGGGCATCCACAACATCCCACTAATACTGAAAAGTCATCAATTTTTCCCAGAGTTGCTGTACATGAGTTAAACAGTCAGGAAAGAGATTCTGCCCTCTCAAGATACAAGGAGAAAAAGAAAACAAGGAGGTAGGACAGCACCTTAACCCTTTGAGCCATTGCCTTTCCAGTTGCCCACTTTTAAAAATCAAACAATTATGGAAAAAGAGTTGCTTTTACACATTCCAAAATTTCTAAGATGTGACCAAAATTTCTGAGATGTGTATGATTTCTTAACAAACTTTCTGGTACTAAAATGTGTTTTCCTGATGATTCATACATATGTTTCAATCGCTGTTGGTCTTATTATGGATACTTATGTGGAGGATAACAGGTATGATAAGCACGTCAGATATGAATCTAGGAAGATTCGGGCTGAAAGCAGGACAAGAATTAAGGGACGTTTTGCTAAGATTGATCACTGAAATGCTGGTAAGTAGTCGTCGCTGAAAATTTCTTTCCCTGCTAATGTATATCATGATTTTTTTTTTTGGGGGGGGGGGGGGGGTTCTTGTTAGGCGTATTTAATTCTTTCTCATTTATTTTATAGGCTTGGTTGCTGGTACTAGAATTATATTTGTGTTTCATAATGTGAAAGAATGTGAATTCGTTCTTGAGTAGAAAATGTGAAATTTACTGATGATTTGTGTGTTTGTTACATACAGAAATATAAATAGCCAGACAGCCAACGCATGGCTTGAGATAAGATCGAATGAACAATTAACTTGGGAACCGTTGAGAAAGTTTAATGGCAGCTGCAGGTTGGGGATTTAAGTTGAATCAATTGGTACAGATTTAGGCTTATGCCCACAATGCTTGGAATTATTGTCACTTCTGTCCATTGAAGAGTTAGTTCTGTGAAGATATGATTCAGTTAGTTCTGTGAAGATATGATTCAGTCACCTTTTCTCTTTTATGCTACTTCAAACTCACAGTGAATGCCAGGAAAAGTCCTAAAATTCTTGCATTCATTCTAATAATTCCTAATTTTCCATCTATTTAAGCTCTAATTGGATCATAGTAATTCTTCTAGGTAAAAGCAGTTTCTTAGTCCTTGTGGGTTGTTCCGTTTTGCCCTATGTAACTTGCTCATGATAGTGTTGCTGATCTCATCTTTTAGTTTTCAGCCGGAGAATTCGCTTGTTTTGGGAGAGAATAGGGAAATAAGACTGTCTGTTGCTTTTTGGCGCTGAGCTAGGATTGTATCCATATCCATCCATAATGCTTTGCTGATATATGTCTTTGTTACCTTCCTAAAAATGATAAAACTTATAGAATAAACGAAATTTTCAAGCCTGATAAGTTAAACCCTAGGCCGAATGAAACTAAAAGTCTTTTACAGAAGATAGATTCAATTCTGAATATAATTCCTAGCTCCGACGGGAAAACTGAAAACTCCAGGCTGGCGTTCAGGAATTGGAACAAATTCATTTAATAAAAGCCGCAAGGTAATCAGCCTTTATATATATATATATATATATATATATATATATAGAAAGCAGGTGACCAGCCATTTTGACTTAAAATTTAGTACAAGGCAAATGAGCATTAATTACTAGTCGTGTACTCACAATCGACCTACCACAATATTATATGCCCGATTCATCAACCTTCATTCGCCTGCAACAAGCCTTAATCCCATAAATAATTAGAAATACACCCACAATACTATTACTATATATAAATCTGGAGTTTGCTTTAAATTCGTCTACCGTGATCTTTTGTGGAGGTTAAAAGTAGCAACTGCTACCAAAAACAGAAAGGCAAACGATCCAAACATAGATAAGACCAGAGCAGCGGTGAGATTCCGGCAGAAGCGACCGAACACATTGCAAACCTTATTCCACTGCACATGTGAGTTCCCCTTAAGACCGATCATTCCGATAGCCATGGCTGCTCCGTTGGCCGAGAACAGAAGCCCCACGGTGATTAAATCTAACATGGTGAGTCCCAAAGCAGCCTTGGCGTGGAATCTGTTGATTGCCAAGGTAAACGCCAAAGATACTGCTGCATAGGAACTAGCTACGGCATTTGATACCAGGAAGAACCTAAGAAAATTTATTAGATGGAGAAATTGTCAGGCCTCAAAAAACAAAAAAAGTCGTAATAATTCAAAGGAATCGAACGAGTTTGGGAAATATTTTCAGCTTAGCTTTTGCAATACAAGTGGTCAAATATACATTATTATTATTATTATTATTTAACAGTTAGAGATCCCATTCTACAGCAGTTGTGGCTTCGAAGGCACAGCGAAGCAACACTAGAGGAAGCCAAAGAAGAAAATGATGAAGGGATTAAGGACCTAAACTTAGAATCTTTTACTTACCAAGAACAAAACCCTATCGTGACGACATGATCTGCAATGCAATTTGGTTACCGAGGTAACGATGAACAACTTATATAACAAACAAGAATAAGAAAAAAAATAATAAAGAAATTAAGTTAAGAGAACTTACACAAAAGCAGACATAAATTGCCACTTAGCAGTGACAGAAACTTGCACGGAGGGCAAGGTTTCGGCAAGGGTGAAAGAAATGTTCCTAGTCTCCTTATCAACACCAACAACAATTGCAGCAATGAATGTGAGGGAGAATCCCAGAATACGTAGCATAACATCACTGGATTTGAACAGTAATATCTTTGGGCCGTCCACGGCTTTCACATTGCTTGCAATTGCAACTCCGTCCGTGTGGCCGGGTTTGTACTGGCTCTCCATTGTGGCAACAGCAGGTTAGCAACCTAACTAACTTAAGTTGAAAAGAACGATCGGTTAATTAGTGAAGTAAGTGAATGTGTTTGAGTGAGTAGATGGGTTTTGAAGGGGGGAGTTGGAGGAGCATTCAAGGTAATTGCTGCATATGGAAACTCTGAGTTTGCATTGGCAGCTGAAGGTACTATATTTAAAGATTACAGGCAGTTAGGCGGCAATTTGAAATTGGTTCATTATCGCATATTGAAATTACATAGACAATGTATTTTGTGCTGTCTTTTAAAATTAAAATTCAGTAATAAATAGATACATAATGTCATGATAATGCAGCAGTCTTGATAACACCAGAGACTTGCTCATAATCAACACGTACTTAATTAGAAGTTGATAAGTCACCTTCTATTCTAATTCTAACATAGTTATGCAACCCTAAATCTTAATAGCAACCAACCAGTGAGTGATGGTACCGTGATTGATATATAAAAGTTAAAGCATTTTCATTAGCAATGAGGTCAACTCCCAAGCACTGAAATTTAGTACAACCCTTAATTTCATGTGTAATTTTATACATAGCAAACGCGATTCCAGCAATTAGTTAGATTTTGTGGTTGACTGAAATTACCACGCAACCAAACTCCGAAAAGGAAATAAATGTTAGATTATTATCACACGGGTATTTAGTTACTCTTATATAATTAATTGAGAACACTATAGCACACCATAACATAGCCGACTCATTTTCTTGACTAAATTTTGTTTGCAACTTTTAGTTCTAGCAGTGCAATCTGTTGAAGTTTGAAAAGAATTTCGTTAGTGAAATATCATTTAAACGGACACACCTTGTCTAAGAGTATCTAAAACTTGATTCTTTAAGGGTGTATTTGGAATTAAAGTGTTATAACTTTGAAGGTACAGCTGTTATGAAAAAAAAAGTAATTATAAAATAATAATTAATAATATATAGTAAATATAAATTTTAAGTAATAATTTTTAAAAAATTATTAAAGATATAATAGATTTTTCATTATACAAATGAAAAATCATATTAATATGTTTTAAAAACTACAGCAGTTAGTATTTGCTAAATACTTTACTGCTGTACATTTTAAGTTATAGTTGTTGAACCTCAATTCCAAACACATCCTAAGTAAATTATATATTTTCTCCATAGTTGATCAAAAGTCAAAACATACATGATATCTTTTAATAATAATAAGGGAAAAGGACCACAAGATCTTTAATGTTTAAAATAAAGACATAAAACCCCTTGACATTTAAAAAAAAAACACATTACTCCTGTTTTTATTATTAAATTTCATTTGTTTTGATAGTAAATTTATTTTTAATTTATAATTACTATTATTTTATTTTTAATTTATAATTACTATTATATCCCTTTAATAAATAAATCAATATTTAACTTAAAACATATCATGGGTATAATTAAATACATAATTTTTATTTAAAATTTAAAATTAAGATATAATTATCTTTTGGCCAAATTATTCATTCTAAATTACAAATATACCTTCCCAACGGTAAATTTGATTTGAATTTTACCTATTATTCATTATTTTTTATCATTCTATTATCACGAAAGGTATATTAATAATTTAGAGTGAATAATTAGGGAAAAAGATAATTACAATGAATAATTAGGGAAAAAGATAATTACAACTCAATTTTAAGTTTTAAATAAAAAGTTGTTAATTTTATTATATACATTAACTATCAATGGTATGACTTAAATCAAAATATTAAATTATTTATTATAAGGATATAATAGTAATTATAAATTAAAAATAAACTCATTATTAAAATAAATAAAATTTAATAATAAAATAGGAGTTATATCTCTTTTTTGAAATGTTAAGGAATTTTATGTTCTTTTTTTCCAAACATTAAGAGTTTCCCTATCATTTTTCTTAATAATAACATACCAACAGCTGTACTGTTAGGTTTTTACAAGTTAAACTAAAAATTTCTAACCTAGTGATCATTGAAGCAAATATAAGAATTTTTTAATTTCCATATATTTGTATATTACTTATTTCGACTTACACAGCCCCATATGGGCTATTAACTAAAGAAAGAATTATGTATTTTTAAGGTCTAGAATAATTAATATATGATCAACACATAGAATATACATACACAAACATACTTACATATGTACATACATACATACATGCATGCATGCATGCATATATTATATACATATAGGAAAAAAATTTCTTTTATTTAATTAATATATAAATATACCACTCACACTTAATTCATTTCTCATTCAAAAAAAAATTATTAAAAATATATATTTGAGATTGAGGTGTTATGAGTTGTGATCTTATATTTAAACAAGAAGGTACCGCTCATACATATATATATGTATGTATGATCTTATAAACTGTGATCTTACAAACATATGTACATACGTACATACATATATGCATGCATGCATATATTACATACATATAAGAAAAATTTTCTTTTTTATTTAATTAGTATATAAATGTACTGCTCATACTAAATTCATTTCTCATTCAAAAAAATTTATTAAAAATATATATTTGAGATTGAGGTGTTATGAGTTGTGATCTTATATTTAAACAAGAAGGTGATTAGTAAGCTTTATATTTGAAGTAAAAGTGAATAATTAATTATTTATCTTCTACCACTCTAAGATTCATAATAGGAGTAGCTAATTAAATAAAACTCTTTAAAAATCAATCCATCAAGTCACCGAAGGCATCGGACACTTAAGTTTATGTTGATGTTATGTATTCAAAGTAAAACAACCATTTTGGAAGCATTACCATTGGTTCGTAGCTAGGGTTGATTACCCTTCGATTCATGCGATGGGGACGTAGATTAAGGCATTTTGTTTTGAATGCATGCACGTGTCAAGTATGAAATATGATTGGGGAGGCCGTTTTGAACGTGACGGCAACGAGGAGTGGTTAAAGAGGGAAGGGGATTCATCTGCATCACCATCACGTGTTAAATCACGCTTCGTTCCATTTGCTGATACCCAGAACAAACAACTCTTTATTTGCCCACTAAACAAACACCAAAATAATATAAATAACAATATTGTTATTTTGTATACTACAATACTATTACAGTATAAACAGTATTTTATTTTCATTTTATTTTTTATTTTTTAGTTTTTATGATGTCTTGATAACATTCAATGTTAGCGTTCCTATTTCAAATTTGATATTTTTCGTTTTTATTTGCCTCATATGCTACCGTCATTTTTCTTATTTAAGGGACTTATGGTTTCACGTCACCAATTGGCTCGAGCGACGGCCGCATAATTAATTAAGCTGCTACGTGCCTTGGCTTAGCTAGCCCATAGATTTATTATTTACGTAGAAAAGAATATTGCCCTGCTTCTACATATATATATAAATATAAATAAATAATATGACGTATACGTACACTTCAGCAATCATTCTACGTCGTGCTATTTAACTAGTAAATAGAATACGATTTTGCCAAACTAACTACCACATAAATTGTAAGTAATTACCCAACTGGGAAAATTTTCCTTGTTTAAATTGAAAATCGTTCCAGTATTGATAATCAAACCGCTTTAATTAGGAAAAAATATGGAGTTGAATTGTCATAATTAATATAATAATGTGGGCACTACCCAATTATGTATATATATGCCTCTTTGCAAAATAAATATAAAAGCGGCCAAAGAATGGCTGATAAGAAGAATTATATATGTGGGGAAGCTCGATATGAAGCCATGATGGGATTGGGAGATGAAGGGAAGGAAGCATTTTATAAAAGTTGAGAATAAAGGCCCCCTATAAATGAGAGAAATCTAGGACTGGGATGGGTCCAGCTCATCATATAACCGAAGGAAAGCAGAATGTATAAGCAATAAAATAGGGAGGTGTAAATATAATTGTGTGTGTGTGTGTGTGTGTGTGTAACAGCATTGAATCAATACAAGGAGATATCATTGTAAGCTCTCTGTAGTGCAAGAGCAATCAACTGCAGCATCTAGCTAGCTAGAGAGAGCTTATTAAGTTTCAAGTAAATGAATAATGGCACTCCTGGGGCCTCACTCTGTTATCGTTTTTGGCCTTCTCGGTAACATCGTGTCATTTCTCGTTTATCTGGCACCATTGTAAGTTCTCTTATCAGCCTCACGCCACCTTACTCTTCATTATTGATCTGTTGTTCAGATTTCTTTTTTTCTTAATATTTACTGTGAATTTCCCTGTTACTTTAAAACGCATACACACATATATTGAATGAATCCCGATCCTGCATGCAGGCCAACGTTCTACGGGATATTCAAGAAAAAATCAACACAAGGGTTCCAATCGATCCCATACTCGGTTGCATTGTTCAGTGCCATGTTACTGCTCTATTATGCCTTTCTCAAGGGCGGCAATGCATTTATGCTCATAACAATCAACATCATTGGCTGCATCATTGAATCCCTGTACCTCTTGTTCTTCATGATTTACGCAACCAAAACTGCCAAGGTGTCGTCGCATCTACTGAAAAAATAGACATATATTTCCTCTCGCATCAATCTTGATTATGTTGATAATTTTAACTAATAATAAAATTAATTTAATTGCAGATTTACACAACAAAGCTGCTAATCTTGTTCAACATTGGAGCGTTAGGATTGATTGTGCTCCTCACATACCTATTCTCAAAGACCTCTGATCAGCGACTCACCATCGTTGGATGGATCTGTGCTGTTTTCTCTGTCTGTGTTTTTGCGGCTCCTCTTAGTATCATCGTATGTGTTACCTCCAGACCTCCTACACCAACTCTGAACTCCCCCCATTACATATATATATATATATATATGAAGTAATTAAAGTGCATAAACTAATTGGCTGCTAATTTTTATTAAGTTGTTTAACAGAGAAAGAACCATTAATTGTGTGCAGAGGCAAGTTGTAAGGACAAAGAGCGTGGAGTACATGCCATTTTCACTCTCATGCTGCTTGACAATTTGTGCTGTAATGTGGCTGTTTTATGGCCTTTCAATAAAGGATTATTACGTTGCGGTAAGTCACAATATATAGTAGTTTCCCATTAATTTAGTTTAGACTAATCTAGCTAGCTAAAACGTTTGATTATGAGAAGTAACATTTACTAATCGTTTGTTGTTTAGACACCGAACATTCTTGGAATGGCCTTTGGAGTGACACAGATGATCCTCTACTTCGCCTACCGTAAAAGAAGAAACAACGAGATATTGCCAGTGGTATTGGCAGTGGTTGATCCAAAAGCCAAAGATGAAGCAAATACTAATGGCATCCATATGAACAAGATCATCACTGGCACGCCTGATCCTCCTTGCAATCATCATCACCATCACGACAGTTCTAATGGAGAAGTTGAAATCAAAGCCGTTGAGACAAATCAACTCAACCTCACCATCTGATCATTATTAATCCATCAATTAATAACTACTTATGAGCTACATATATATGCTGTACACATATTGGGCGGGGCATGATATCCGTATAAAGAGAAAGTTGAAGGACAGAAATTATGTCCAAACTGAGAGCTGAACATATAAATCATGAGAGATGCATTAATCAATCCATTATTCTTAATTGATTAATTTTTGAGAAGGCTCGGTTATATATTATACTACTCGATATTTCATATGGGTCTTCGATTAATTAATAACAGAAAAATTATCAACCACCCATTTGAAAATTGCCCCGTTATCTAAAATATTATAAAAATTTAAATTTGTTACTTTCATACTCAGTATATGCAATAAAGAGTTACCATGAACCCCCCCCCCTCCCGCCCAAACGAAAAAAAAATCCATTTCTATTTAATGCAAAATATATCTCATCTCTGTAAATTTGTCATGATATCTCCGGTTTTCAAGTTGTAAAGTTGAATGATCACGATACAAACCAAGTGGTTTAGATTTGAGTGCAAGGCAGACTCAATGACACAACATATAGTCACACAAAACAGAAAGTAAAGCTTTTTTGAGTAAATATGAGCTTGTTTCCATATCCAAAAAAGTTATGTGAAAAAAAATCTTCCACGTTAGGTCTTATTATGTCTTTTTCGTATCTGTTTTACATGAAAACGAAAAAGAAAAGTTGCAAACCGTTTTGCTCTGCATTTCCAAGCAAATTCAAGTATAACTCACAAGTAATGTTCTAGAATTAGCCATTAGGATTAGTGAGGAAGAGAACAAGGAAAGGCAAAATGAAATTTTGTGGGGAGTATTTGTTATAGAAGTGATCGATTTTAATTGCCCATGCACATCATTTAATTAAAAGGGGGGTCTCTTTTGTTCGCTATATTAATATTGGAGAATTAATTTATACATTTTCCCTAATTGTTTTCTTGTAAACTTGACATTCATCCTTTATTAGAAGGAACTTTGTGGCCTAAACAAGTCACGTTACCCTAATTTTTGAGGATTGACTCACATTGATTGGTAGCCGTATTCATTCTCTTTCCTTCTTTTTTGTTGACCTTGACAATTAATACACGCATGAAAAAAAAATAAAAAATAAAATAAAAATTTTTGGGATTGAGACGCAGTCATGCATACATGAAAATTTTCAATTGCGTTTCGATTTTGTTTTGAAGTGAAAATTGTGGGTAGAGTGTAACAATGGTAAAGAGCAGTATTAATTTAATATTGACAAGCTAGCTAATAAATTACCTTCGAATTATTCATTAGTCATGTATCCATTTTAGATCATAATCATTACTTGTAAATATACAACAAGTGTGGATGAATCTTTAAATACAGAGTTTTTACTCTGAATTCTTAATTCTAGGAGAATATCAATTAAAAAGATTTGTAATAGATCTAAATTGATATATATATATATCAACGATAAAATAATATAAATATAAATAAATCCATACTATTTTAAATTTTGTAGGTGAGGTGGGTATTGGGTCTAGGCTTTAGTTGGTTTAAGTCCAATTCGGGTTAAAAATTTGGAGCAAATGAGGGGGAAAGAAAAGAAACTGAACCGAACTAATTTTAGGATAATTCGGTTCAAATTCTGTAACCCGATCCAACCAAAACAGTGCGGCCGCCGCCCAACCCAAAAACAAAAAAAAAAGGAAAAGAGAAAAAGGATTTTAGGGTTACCAAAATCCCTAGGGATCAGATTTGCAATGTAAATACAAAAGGTAATTAGAAATCTCTAGAATTTGAGTTTGAATGCTTACTTGAATTGAAGAATGAAGCGTCGGGATCCGAAAGATGATGGGATAATGCACGGCTCAAAGCCGAACACGATCACCAGGAATAAGAAGAAGAAGAAGAAGAACATTCAGAGATTAGGAGGCACCGCTCTCTCTCTCGAGGCCTTCGCTAATGCTAAGTCAACGAATCAACACCACAATCCTGCCTTTAAAAGTAATTACTTTGTTTTCAATTAAATTGGTTATGTAGGGTGTGAACTGGCGGTTGCTTGCAGGTCATTGTGATTTAGAGTGAAGCCCTGATGAACTAGAGTTTCATTGACTTCTGCAATTTGCATATGATAGGTCATTTTAGTTTATGAGGAAGGACGATGAAATGTTAAATGGGGTGTTTATTTTTATTTCTTTGTTTCTTTGTTTGCCATCAGAGAAGCGAAGGGAGTTCTATAAGAACGCCAAATATGTGAGCAGGTATAGGAAGTCTCAGAAGCAACATACTAGTCAGCAGAATGTTGCTTCCTCATCTGTAGAACCCGCTCAGGTTTGTTTGTTATAATCTTTCTCTTGTTATTGTTACATTAGATCAGGGTCTTAATATATATATATATATTCTCAAGATTAGCTTAGCTCCATTTGTGCCAAGCCGAGAGGTCCATGAATCAAATTCGGCTTACACCAACCTTGGGAGGGAGACTTCCTTTAATTGCATTTGTACTTGAGAAGCATTGAGTGTTTGGCTAGTCGCGTGCTCCTTTATAATAGGTTAAATGGTAGCTATTCATTAGTTGTTAAATCATGAATTTTGATGGCCAATGCTCTGAGGTTGTTTGAGTGGAAATATTCAAAATTTTGCCTACATTTGTTTTATGTCTTGTGAAATTGAAGGTGGTTTTTTTCCCCCCCTCTCGAAACGATATCTCCTGGTATCTAGAACTTGATATACTGAGTCATTCAATTTCAATGGTTAATTCAGGATCAAAATGAAACAACAGATGGCAGTGAGATGAATATAAGTTTGAAGAAGAAGAAGAAGAAGAAGAAGAAACAGAGTCTAGAAGAACTGTATGAGAAGAAGCACGAAGAGGAAGAACGGGCAAGAAGGGAGAGGGATGCAATTTTTCAGGCAAAGAAGGAAGAAAGAGAAAAGGCTGAAGCTCAAAGAAAAGAATTGAGGTCAAAGATGTTCAAAAAGACACGGCATGGTCAGCCTGTAATGAAGTACAGGATCGAACATCTTTTGCAGACCCTTCAGGGTTCAAGCAAAAACTCAGCTAACAACAATGGCTAATTTAGCATTTCGCTGTTGTACTTTACTAAAGTAGCAACTAAATCAGTTGACAAAAAATCATGGAATTTTGAGTTCCTCAGGTATTATTTTATTTTTTCCCCCTCCTTGAATTGCAAAAGATAAGTTCTGCTGTCGTGAAGCTTTTAAAATTTTCAAATGAGTTCTTTTATTACGTCTTATGCATCATTGGTTAATTAAGGTCAAAATGGCACTATTTGTTTTCTGTTGTATTTGTTTTTTATTTCTTCACTGGAATTTTGTAGCTCAGATATTCAAATGGATGCGGTGTGTGTGACTATCCTCTTGTGAATTCATGTGATGCACCCTATTAGGTTGTCTTCTTTACAATCGCATTGTTTTCTTTCACTTTGCAAGCACGGATTGTGAACAAACATTTGCAATTTATTATTCATGGACGTGCCTAACTTGTTCATCACAACAGCTGAGAAGGTAAATCATCAGATATTGTTATTGCTTAACGTGCACTAAAGCTATGAAGAAAGTAACGTCTTAACGAAAGAAACGGTAGAAACGGTTGCAGACACCAAAAACAAAATTAAACAAGCCAAAACAACGAGGAAAAAAAGAGTCTGCGATGTATGTTTGATCGATGGCCTATTTAACAACACGGTAAGCTGTAGCAATGTACCTCCGGGGAGGAGGGACGCAAATGACCATAAGGGTGAGAGCAAGCACAAGCACCATGACAAGTCCCATGAAATCCGGTCCGCTTCCCCGTTCAATTACCGAGCAAATAGCTTTCCCCATGTCGAACACGCTCGATCCCAAGCCTGCCTGCCTTCCTGTCTCAACAAATTTTGCTAGAGAAGAGAATGCGGATGCTACATGTATCATAAAACAGATTTATCATTTCTTCAAGTCAAGTCTCTCCATTTGTTTCTTTTCCAAAGTCGGAAGTCAAGACTAATTAAGTCACATCTGGAAAATTTTAGCACGCTGCATTTTCCTTCAAGGGCCTGAGAGACGTCCAACAACCGGGTTGTTGCACGCGCGATATTCCAACAAGGACTAATGGACTAGAAACAGTGCCCCTAGTTCATGTGGTCGATTGTTGATGCTACTCACTGGTCAATACAAATTTAATTACCCCATTACATCATAAATTATGGTAAGGAATTGTCCAGACTGAAATGGATAATAAAAGCAAGGCAACAAAATCACAAGGACCATCATCATTGGTGAAGCTGAGTGGCGCGATGCTACAATCATGATTCACTCACTTGGGGTTTCCCCATTTTTCACCACCCTGGCATCAAATAAGTGGACCCTCGTAGGTGGTAACCATTTGTGCTACTATTATTCGTGAGTTACCATGTTATCATAGTGTAGTTTACTGAGAAATGGATTCTGCCAACAATCATAAAAACAGAGGGAATAAAAATGATGATATCATAATAAATACATCGAACGTGTGTGGTCATCATCAAATTGATAAAAATGTAATCAAATTTTGGGTGATTACGCCACTCTTGACAGACACCTATATCATATCCCCCATCTTTTATTTCATCTACTATTAATAATCTTCATCTGGGTCACCCTTGCGGGTTGGGATTCTGGTGTCTGTGGGGAGTGGTGTTGCTTTCTGTCTGTCGTTTATGTATGTAATATCTTTCGCTTAGATTTTTCTTTTTCTTCTCATTTATTAATTACTGCATAATTCCTCATCTGCTTTTTCACCCTGTCTCTGTGGGTATCTGACATTCAAACTGAGGAGATTTATGTTACTGCTTTAGACTGCTGGGTCAGCAGATTTTAAGCAGGTGGCGTAGAAAAGAGAGCGTAAATGTAGCAAAGCTGTGAACTGTAACCAATGTCACCGAATCTATCACATGGCGCAACAGACGAGGTCTGTAAATTAGAAAAACCCACAAAAAAAAAAAGAAGAGTTTTCTTAAGTCACAGTCTATTATAATTTACTCTTTTTATGTAATATAATATTACAAAATTTACGTAATATTATAATACGTTAGGTAAGAAAAATAAATTATAATAAATTATAAATTAACCTCTGTCAAAAAAAAAAAAAAAAAGCTCAAATTTGCATTAGTTGCATACCTTAAATCATCTATTATCAGGGAACTCGGAAGTTTTTTGGCACCTGGCCGGCTAGACCCATTTCTTTGCTTTCTGCATCAAATTTCCTTTCAATCTGGGTGAAGATTTCGGTGTTCCTCTTTTATTTAATATGAGAACACTGAAAAGAAACAGGCTGTTCCATACACAAGTGATGGAAATACTTTTTGACATTAGAAACAGAGTAACACTACTCTGTCAACTAAATAAATAGGACGATGAACCCATTCCCCCCCATACAAAGCCAACAAAATAGTAACAAGATGCAACAAAATTTTAAATTTTATTCCTTGAGGGCTACAAGTGGTACAAATAAGTCAGTCATTGCTAGCTTTAACAAAAAGATGATGCGAATGCATAAGCATGCAAAAAGTCTGCCAATAGTATACATGGTAACTATGCCGAAGTAAAATAACAACTCTAATTGATAATACCACCTACGGCAGGAGCTTCATATCTTCTCTTTATTAATCACTAGTTGTTGTGCCATAGCTCAGCCAAGTGTAAAATGAATGGCAATCAAACTTTCGAGCATCTGTATACCCTCCATAAGTTGTCCCCAATTTCAACAAGGACTGCATTTCTATTAAGCAATAGATAAATAAACATTATACCATGAGCAGCATATAAAGCATGCACCTGCTTTATATATATCCAAGAGTCTGAAGACAGATACACAGCTTGATTTGTAGAAAGATCTGTCAAGAAAGCCTCAAAGCATAATCTTCATCCATATTCCAAACAAAACCAGGCTTGTCAATCCTCCGCCCGGCGACAGTTCTGTATATGTAAAGCTTCTCAACAGGGAGCTCCGGCCTTGAATCTGGGGGTCCGCTCTCATCAATAACTTCAACATTCAGCCTGGGCATCTTCTGACCTAGCAGCTTACATGCTTCAAAACTAACTGAACATGAAGACATCCAAAGGGATCGCATTGTCTCCAGCTTTGCAGCATTGGCCAAAAGAGCCTTGTCTCCAAACGGACAGTCCCTAATCTCCAGTTTCCGGAGGCTATCACACCCAGACAGCACGTCATGGAGTCCCAAATCACTCTCTCCAGCGAAGGCCACAGATAGCATTTCTAACTTTTTAGCATACATCCCAATGTACTTGAAAACACGATCTGTGAGGAGACCAGAGAGGGAGAGGCGCCGGAGATCCTTGCAATACTCAACAATGGCTCCAAAACCTACATCTAGTGGCTCGAGGGTCAAGTAATCAGGAGAATGAGGGTTAATAATGCAAAGACGAAAACGAATCATGTTGGGACGGTTCCTCGCGATGGTAACTAAGGCATCATTAGACATTCTTCGGCAAAAGTAGAGAACCGACTCCAACTTAGGACAGCCCTCAGAAACAAGAACAAGCCCTCGTTCCGTCAAGGACACATTTGGCTCAGGACCAAAAGGTTCAGATGGAAACACCCTCAATTCTCTTAGGTCCTTGCAAGTTGCTGCAAGGGCTGCAAGGCCACTATCTTCAATGTAATCCAGTACCTGTTATTTGTAAATTATGTCCTCATCATCGCGATACAGTATAGCAATAAGAAGATGCAACCAATTGAAGCATGCTTTGAAAGCAAGATCCAAACCATATTGACAAAACACATAATAGGAAAACCTACAGACGGAGAGCAAATGATAAAACCTTTAAAAGGCAGTATTTAAATTAAAATGAAATTTTACTAGTCCATCCATATTTCATGACAAATTATTCATAATGTACAATTATCAACTACCAGTGTTTAAACTAAAGCAAGCAAGCAAAGCACAACAGAATGACATTTTCATTTATAACTCAAACAGAAAAGACAGACTTACCCAAAGACACTGCAATTTTGGACATTGGTTAACAAGCTTAATTAGGTCAGGACTTTGGATAGTGGCATAGCTCAAATTCAAGGTTGTTAGGCCAGAGCAAACAGAATAAACAGCAGGAAGATAAGCTGGAACCACATCCCAAAATCCAGACAGGCTCTTAAGTTCTTTACAGCATGAAAAAGCTCCTGCTAGGCTTGAAAAGATATCAGAGCGCAGATCTGCCGAGTAGGCACCTGTGCCCAACTCAACCAGCTGAGGTGCCCGGCGAAGTAGGTTGGCAAGTTTTTCAAGAGGCACAGCACGGTTGAGCCTCAGAGTCCTCAGATTGGGACACCGAACCACCAAACGCTCCAGAGCTGAAAAACTAACCTCTGACTCTAGGCAAGCAATGTTAAGAGACACCAGTGATGTACATGCATCTGGAAAATTGCTGAGCCAATTCCCACTCAGATCCTCCACGTTACTCTCCCGCAAGTCTAACTCTCTCAAGTTCCTGCATCAGCAAAACATCGTTGCAAGATATTAATGCCGCAATCATAAGTACATAAACTACCCACTAACAGAAATAACCAAATCATAAAAGAAAGAATAGAATACTGAAAAACTTTAGGAGCTCAGCTCCATTGTCATGGAAAGTGGCTATAGTGGCTTACAAAAGCTACTTTTCTTTATAATTACAGCACCAAGAAAATGAAGCTATTTTTGTCCCCCTTTTTACTTGATTGATCTACTTACTCAACCATGGATCTTACACCAAAAACCAAAATTGTCAATTCCATTATGTAAGGTTCATGCATACATACATACATACATACATACATACATATATATATATATATATATATAGAGAGAGAGAGAGAGAGAGAGAGAGAGCATCCAAAGTTCTCTCTGAAAACAAGAACCAATTTCCAAGTAATTAAATAATCAAAATCTTCAAAAACAAAATTAGAAGAAAGCAAACTAAAGAGAACTATTCTCATCACTTCATCAGCATATGAAGAAGAAATCTGTAATTGAGGAATCCAGAGAAAACCTACATTGTCCAATAAGCTGAAACAAAACATAATTCCAGGTGGCATTTGCCCAGAACCTAGACTACCAGAAGAAAACAAACAATCTTGACCAGATTTTACACATTAGCAGCTCCAAAAATAAGCCCAATAACAGATCTATGTAGCTGAGAGAAACAAAAGCAAATTAAAAAAAAAAAAAAAGGCGAACCCAATAAGACATAAAAGTTTCACATTTTACGTCCACAAACTAAACCTAAAAATCTACCAAGTCAAGCAAACATAATGAAGTTTATTTCCTCAAAGATAATTATGACAGATGAACAAGATGATAACTTCAGTTAGAAAAAGAAACCAAAAATAAAAAAGAGATCTTTTCACACATTCATCCTCACTATCCACTCGGTTAAAAAAAGAAGAAAAAAGAAAAAAAAAACAATTTTAGATTAATTAGCTAAAAAAGCAAAACATGCAACACAGTGTCAATTATTAGCACATTTTGCTGCTTAACCGACAAACTCAAAAATTCAAATTTTTTTAAAAATAAAAATTGAAGCTTTACTTGCAATTGGCAGCAATGGCAGCAAGTCCATGAGTGGAGAAGCCCTCACAAGAACTCAAAACTAAAACTTTAAAATTCTTAAACGACTTGGCAATCAACTCCAAGCTCTCATCCGTAACAACCATCCGCTTCAACTTGATCTCCTCCAGCCCCGGGTACCCGCCTGCCATCGCCCTGATCCACGGGTCGACGTACCCGCCCCAACCCTCGGGAACCAAGTCAAAGTCAGCAAAGTGCGGCTTTCCTTTGAGCTCCACCGATCTCAACTCCGGGAACCGCCTTATCACCATTCGAGGACTCACTGCGTAACAGTTTCCGACGAATATCCTCCGCCTGCACCACCGCTCGATCTCGTACCACGACTTGCACACCAGCGATATCGCGTTCCGGTCTTTATCCGACAGAACGAACGAAAACACGTGCTCTAATACATCCTCCGGAAAGGATGAGTATGACATTTTCTTTAACATTAATGAAACTCACCGTTTCGATTCAAAATTCCCACTAATACTTACTAGCTGGAGTCTCCCCTGTTGTTTTTTGGTTTCTTTTTTGTTATTTTTTTATTTGTTAGATCTGAAATGCCATTAACAAAAACGCTTATTATACTTGGTAACGAGTCTGTGAAATAGTGAGAGAGCTGAAGCGAAGAGAGAGAAGTCAAGCGTAGGACAAGAGAGAGAACCTGAGAGAGTAGATAAGGATTTTATTAAAGTTGACCGGTGAGGTTAGATTTTAACTAGAGTTAAACAACTTAAGTCAGGTATTCTGACGGTTGAAAGTTTGACACGCCCTTGAAAATTGATTTTGTCCGTTGGATCGACGGTGGGAGTTATATTGATCTTATCCGTAGACGACGAAGGGGAGCCGCAGAAAACGGGTGTACGTAAAGAGAGTGGAACCAGGGCAGAGGCGGCAATTCGCTTTGTGAGTTATGTATGTCGAGGCACGATATTATCGTGGGAAATTGGAAATTTTGAAATTATCGTGTGTTTTTGAGAGAGAGGGTGGAGAGGGGAGTTTTGATGAAGTGTTATCATGTGTAGGGAGAATGGTGGAGGAGGGAATCTCATGATTCGTGTTGCACGGCTGGATCTGAGGGGATCGGATATGGCGGGGACCACACGACGGAAGGAGAGAAAGATTAAAATAATGATGAGGAATGATCTGATGTGAGAGTTTGGTTTATTGTGACATCACAGCCGTCCAATCACGTTTTACTGTTTCTGATACATGGTTTCAGATATCAGAGGAGGTACAGCATTTGCTTAATTCACCTCATCCGACGGCTTTGATTTTATAAGAGAAAAGAACATAAATTATGAAAATAATTTGTTTGATTAGAAAGTACGCTGTACGTGTGCGTAAAAAAATGGATGGTGAAAATAGCTCTAGGGTGCCTTCAATTACCTCAGGTGCGCGACTTGGCATCCGGCAAAGAAATAATTGATTCCTTTTACCGTTTCAATGACGAAAACAGCCCTCATATGTGACAGAATTTGTACCCTGGTTCCATATAAATGAGGGGCAATGTTGTCAGTCCATGAAAAGGACATGGTATTATGGTTTGCACTGTTTCTGCATGGAGTCCATGGACCTGTCCTTTTTATGTCGAAAAAGCTGAATAGGAGTGAAAAATGAACGCTCCAGATTAGACATTCAAAAAGGGGAGATGTTCACCGTTGGTTGGTCTCTCGTTGGTAAGCGTCATTATCGATGGCAACCGTAAGACTTGTCTCTACTGTTTTGTAAAACATTTTGTTTTTGAAAAGTGGAAAATAGTATTATTTATTTTAGGAAACAGCGAAAAAAGGTTTGTGTTAAAATACTTTGAATCTTTTGCTCAGAAATTTATGTATTAATCAGATTGGTATTAATTTAATTAATTAATGGAATTAATAAATGGCGAGGATGAGTTGTCTTGCACGTAGAGTCGATTATTTAAATGTAATAAAATCGTGATTAGGATTAAAATACTGATTAAAAAAATTAGAAATTAATGGAATTGATTATTAAGCCCACGCTCGGTTCTCCGGGAATCTCTCTCTTGCCCCCGAGTGGGATGGCTTGGACTTTGCCAAATAATTCTGTAGGTGTACACTCGGAGCTGCAATTTTGAAATGCCTATGGGAAATCGAATTCTAGGAGCTATCACTATTAAGAAAAATTAAAATCAAAGTTAATCATATTCCTTGCCTTGTTTCATGTAATCAAGCTATTAAATTATTGACTTTGTTTGGTCTCATAAACTTACCAACGTAGTCTTTTTAATTATGATGTACAATTTTTGTTAATATCCTACACGTGAAGCGATATGCCCGATGCCAATGAGTTGGGTTGAAGGGAAAAAAAAAAATTACAAACAAACGAATGAAAAATTATGTGAACAACGTATTAGGAGTATATAAGTAACCAAAAATGTACTAATAATTTTGTTATGTCTACCTTTTATGACTGAATTATTTTAATAATATCGTCGTTTATTGATTTTTTTTTTCCTTCTCTTGGTGTATTTTCGGTAAACCATACACAACTTCAAAATTTTTATCAACTTATGTGATTTAAGTAATTCTTGAGAATAAAAAGTTCCTTTTCCCTAAAAAAAAAAAAATTAAATGGAAGAAACTAATCTGTGCTTGGAACTATGACTAAACAGGATACTGAATCATTGACTTAATCAATTACGGTTGAAAATTAGTATTCTGTGACAAGGAGCCATGAGGCATTGATTGAACGAAACGAAACTGTAAAGCCATTGATGCCAACCTTCAACAACATGGATTTGGTGACAAATCGTTAGTCAATTTTTATTTTTATTTTTATTTTTATTTTTGAATATAAATCGTTACTCATTTAGTGCAACAAGAAACTAACACACGTCAATAAAATGACACTTGAGCTATAATAATTGACAACGCCTTAATTTGGGAACCCATTCGCTTAAAGGAATTGACAATGCATGGATCGTACTTCGCAACATTTATTGGCACGAATCTATTGTATAAAAATGTAATAAGTTTGGGACTATTCAATAATCAAATCATGAATACCTTCGTCATTATTCATATTTAGAATAGGACTTTTGTAAGGTTTTATAATTATGTAATATACATGATTATGCAGCGGTCGTTGGATAAAAATTAAATTATTATAAAAATAATATTATTTATTATTTTATATTTTCATAATTAGTATATATTTATTAAATAATTATTACGTAATTATATATATTATATGATTATGTGCCATAATAACCTTCTTAAAAAAATGTTCTTTTAATTTTTCCACATATTCGAGATGGGAGTTTTTTTTTTCTCTTTCAATTTATTAAATGTGATGTGATATGCTTAATGTAGTTCCAAAATCTATGTAGGAAGGGGTTGAATCTTTTCATATATGTATGTGTGTGTGTGAGGCCTAAAATCTTAAAATTCATTTAGAAATAAGCTCACCATATTGAGAATGGTTTTTTTTTTCAATTTTTCTTTTGTAAGTAGACCGATTTATTATTGGACATAAAATTCACGTGGGAACAACCTTACCTTAGTTGGGGGTATGTTTCTTTTTTAATATTTGCAAGCAGATAATTTATTATTAAAGATAAAACTCATATGAAAATAAGCTCACTTTAGTGATTTTTTTTTTAATCTTTTGTGAGTAGACCAATTTATTATTGAACGAAAACCAATGTAAAAATGAAAGGGCTTTGTTTCCACATATACACACGGGGGAGATCAAATATCCTTTAAAATTTTAAGAATATTCGACATATTTGATAATAAATGGGTGCTAGTAAAATTTTTTATAATAACGTAATAATACGAAATGTAAGAGGCAGTTAAATGAGGTGGTAATAGACAAAAGTTAACAAAGTTAATAGAGTTGAACAGTATGTAATAAAGAGTTTCCAACTTTCAAGTACATGGTATATTGAACCCCATCGAAGTTTAGGTGCACGTGATGAAAAAAGCTAAGTTCGATTATGTTAATGTTAATGGCTTGTGGCATATTAGTGGAAGAGTCCGATGAAGCTTTCTTATCTTATCATTAAAATATAATTAATTATTAAGCTTTAATGTTTCTCTCACCGGCTAATGCATGTGCCACCACCTTTCCAAAGCGTGTCACAGTTCGCACGCAAATGTGAAAAAATGGTGCGATCTTAACCGCCAAAAAAAATTTAAAATTACAGCGTTAAATAGTACACGTGGCGAACTTGTGTTGACCAAAGTTAGAAAAAGAATGATACGGCATTTGACTTTTAACTGTATCAGCTGTGGCTCCTACCTTCTGGAACCTTTACAGAAGCTAAGTATCACGGATCATTGACTGATTAATTACGGGACAATTTTTTCTCATTGGAAGATTATGTATAATCATCAAAGCTGATACTTTTGAAAATCGTAACAATCAAGCTGTCAGTGCGAGGAAAAAAGGCTAAAATATCTTAATTATATTTGGATTAAGTGCATAATTGAATTTAATTTGTAAAGTATCCTCGGGATTGAGCTACACAGAGATTTTCCGTAATGTTAGGTGATGCTTACTTGACAAGGTGATATTTGACAAGGAGTAGGTGCGGACCAAATTATTGACCCACCTCATTAATTTTAATGATTTTTATATTCACTACAGTATTGAGGACCAGTTAGATAATAAAATAATTTTTAAAATAATTAATTGTAATTATATTATAAAAATAATAAATTATAATAAAAATCTGTTAATATTTAATAAAATTTATTTTTAAAAGTGATACAAGCCATAAAAATAAATTTATGTATTTAATAGATTTTATTGTTAAAATTTTATATATTGTTGAATAAAATTTATTTATACATTTATAAATATGTACATATAATATTTTTATAATAATTAATAATTAAAATAAAGATTTTATAATATTAATTTTATTTTTTAGTTTGTTACATTAATGTAATTCATAATAGCAGTAATAGTAGCTATAATAATAATATATCTAAAATTAATAATTTATTTCATAATTAATAAGTTTAATTTTGAATCTTTATAATCTACATTTGGATGACCATATGAAATTATATTGAGTATAACAATAATTTTTAAAATCAAATTTTGAAGAGGTATTCATCTCTGATTCTTTGAGTGTGTGGTAAAAAAGGTTAATTTTGTCAAAATTAACTTTTAAGAAAATTTATTAAAAAATAATATTAATTTTTGTCTTTTAATTTTTTAAAATTATTGTTGAGACCACAAAAATAATTTTAAATGAGTTCTAAAATTATTTTAATTATGTTTTTGCCCCCAAAAAAAAGTCTAGATTAGAAATGTGTCGTTGAGATGCAAAACTTACACAGCGTTAACGCACCAATAATCAACAAAAACAGAGCCGAATTGGTATTCAAAAATTTCGACAGCAATGTGCAGAACTACACATGTACAGTAGGTCACCAACCCTGAAAGGCTGAAACTAAAAGAAGGGTTAAGAACCCAAGAAAAGCGGTGGGGCACCCCTTGACGCAACAAAAGAGGGGTGTGGCCGTAGACCAAAAGTCTGCTATGCTTCCTCCCTAATGCCTACTACTGCCGGCCTGCACAGCACTGTCCAATCAACTTGAGTGACGTTACCTTTTATCTCTTCAGTCTTCTCTTCCTTACTTACTTACTTGGCGTGTGAGCTTTAGCCCCCCCACCGCCTCCTTTTCCTTTGTTTTTGTTTTTGTTTTTGTATTTTTTTTAAAATTGTTATTATTATTTGTACATTCATTTCAACGTCGTGTGGTTCGGTTTTGAGTTTTGACGAGAGAGAGAGAGAGAGAGCGAGAGTAATAATAATAATGATAATAAAAAGAAGCCCAAAGCTTTTACAAAAAGCAACGGCCTTTGCAGCTTTACATGATGATCACCGACAATCAACCCCGTCGTACGTACGTGTCCACATTTGATTTGCCGGATATGTTATTATTCGAGTTGTTATGTTACGTTCCGTGTCATGTGTACACGATATGGTCGTTGTAAACGTGTTATATACTACATTCACGCAGGGGTTTTTGAGGGGGGGGGAGGGGGGTGTTGGGATTCCTTTACAAAGTTGCATTGTCGCCTAAATTTTGTGATGAGTTATGTTAATGTTTATCTTTTGATTCATTATAAGGATCATACGTGGCGAGGCAGCGATGTGGGATCATACGTGGATAATTGTTGCAGTTTGCGGGTCGAACCGCAACGGGGCACCCAAATTTTTATGGGTTGGATATTATTAGTACTTACTAACGTGTAGCCGCACCTAATTAGGTGATCATCTGAAAGTATAGCCTTATTTATTCTCAAAAAATTAAAGAAAAAATCCCATTAAATAAAATCTATCGTATTAAGAAAGCAGTTTGTCAGGTTTCTTCTTCTGCAATTAATATATATGTTGTTTATCCTTTTTTCATAATTTTTAAAGACATTTCTATTCATATTTATTATAAAATAATAAATCATATAAATACAAGTTAAAATAAATAAACCTTAGTACTAAAAATAAGAATATTTATTTTGGTGAGAGGGAAAAAAAACTAACAATAAGATATTTTTAATATTAAATATATCTTTTATATTCTCAAGATAA
This sequence comes from Aegle marmelos, assembly GCA_030449875.1. Lineage (NCBI taxonomy): Eukaryota > Viridiplantae > Streptophyta > Magnoliopsida > Sapindales > Rutaceae > Aegle > Aegle marmelos. The sequence continues at coordinate 5,668,941 of JASUUL010000115.1, forward strand.
ATCAATAAACCATCAATCATATAATTTATTTATTCTCATTTTGTTTGACATTTTTGGTGCTACGGAGATCTTTAGATATTATAAAAAAAATAAAAATAATAAGGTATTGATTTCACTTGTAAAAAATTGACAATCTCCCTATTAAGAATTTAACTAGTGTAATATTTACTAATTTTATTTTTATTTTAAAGTGTTGTAATCCAATGGCACAGGGTAGCAAGGCTTCATCTTTTATGACAACTTGTTTTATGGTTGGAGAAAATTCTTCTACTTTAAACAAGATTTTTACTACCAAATAATAATAATCATGTTATTTCAAAAAGTTTGAACACATATATTACACATTACTTCTTTTATGGTTTTGCAGTTGTAAATCTCAAAAGAAAAGATGAACAAAAAGCCAAATTATTAAACCCTTTGTTTGCTCTTATGAAATTTGAGGTCTCAAGTCTAATGTACGAACACGCTATTTCTTCTACTTTTTTCTCCCTCCCTAACGTGATTAAAATTAGAAATCTATAATTTTTGTTTGATCATAACAAATTTTACCATAGATTACCTAACGCCTAAAAAAAAGAGTATTCTATTTTTAAAAAAATAATTTTTAATCAATCATATGCGTTATTGATTAGAAGTTGCTAACATTTACATCAGGCGTCTAATGGAACAACTAAAATCATATTTATTGTGACTTACAACCAAACTTTCTGGTTTAAAAATAAATAACAATATATCAGAATCAGGTTGGTCAGGCTGGTCAATATAACTTAGGAAAACCCATGTGTTTATTTTCTTTTTGGGATAATTTGTCATATATGATTCCGAGGATTGTTCATCCCCACAGCACAAACCTATATCCATTTAAGAAAAAATTCGACAAAAAAATCAAAAGTCGTTCGCCCAAAAAAGAATAAAACGCAAGAATAATGTGCTATCTGGTTGAGAGCCAGGAAGAACCCAACTTGTAGAATTGATGTGACTTTGATTCGGCCTCACGAATTTATCCGCTTGAAGATTTGCATAAGTTCAACTCCTTGACTTAATGATTCCGTGTAGAATTTCGTAAACCAAACCAACCGAATCAAGAAAAGAACTAAAAAAAAAATGTCACGCTTTGCGAAAAGGCTAATAGAAACAAATTTCAAAGGGAGCTGAGCTACCTAGCACGCATTCATCATAATCGAATTAGGTTTTATGATTTCAAGCAATCAAGTAATCAAATCGCTTTGTGTGCTGACACTTCTCTAACCGAGAGAGAGAGAGAGAGAGAGAGAGAGAGAGAGAGAGAGAGAGAGAGAGAGAGAGAGAGAGAGAGAGAGAGAGAGAGAGGAGGAATTACCCGCTATTTTTAATTGCGACTGTGATTGTAATATATTTTTATTAGGTTATGATTATAGTAGAATTTATTTATGTTGCAATACGAATTTTAATTACGTATATAAAATGATAAATAATAAAAAATTTATTATAATTTAAATAATATAAATATAAAAAGATTTTTTTATTTTAAAATTATTTTAATATAATTAATTTTTTTATTTTTTAAATTTTAATTTTAATCCCACATCTAAAAAGAAAAAAAAACAAAAAAAATGGAGAGGAAAAAGAAGCGGCAGCGGAAGCATGTTCTATGAACAGACTTTATGAAATTTCCTTGGAAGTTTGTCCACTAAGCGACATATTTAAACTCGGCATGCTTGGAGAATTGGATTGGATCCACCCAACTTAGATTAGGTAATTTGACAGTCAACATTTGTGGAAAAAATTGAATTTCATATCCTTGTCTTATAACAGTAGTAACGTTCTAACTTTAAATATTGTCAATATACGGCTCATGGTCAGTTGATTGGACCAATGGTCCTTGTTTAGCATTGAAATTTGATATTTGGTGTGGAAATTATTATGAATAGTATATAAATAATAACCATAAATGGCTTCAAAAAATAAAATAAAATAAAATAAAAATAATCCGCCTCGGTGGCACAAGGGATTTGTTAATGGGTAACATCATTGGCCATAATGGTTAGCGTTCGGGGGACCACGAGTTGGTGAAGTTTCACACCAGAAGCTTTGCAGCTGTAGGATATATGTATTACAGAAAGTTTTTGGTAGTGGGGCCTGTACACTTTTTCGCCTTTCAATTAATGGTGGTCGTGGTCCCAGAAAATTAGAACTTCCAATCAGGCATGGGCTTTGATCTCATCCGATGGCTGTGATTGTCGATTGGTGCAAGGGAAGGCGGGACCATGGCAATTCAGTTTGATCCCCGGGATTTAATGTGGGCAATCCACTTGGCTAAAGCTAAGTGAGGGCCTGAGGGGGACCAAGTTTTATTTGCCATGCATTACCGCCTGATATTGATGTCCGAGGTGCGTTAAAAAAAAAAAAACAAAAAGGCAAATTCAAGAATCCGCTCTTTTTTATTCCATTTTTCCCGTAGCTGCAACACTGCCCAGGTTTCGCAATTTATACTATAATTTTTATATAATACAATTTGCAAATTTACCGCCCTCGGCCCATGCTTAGAAAATGTCCAATATTCTTGTTACATTTAAATCACATGACTACGTTATTTACATTATTATTGTGTTTACTTGCTCGGAAAAGTATAAATTTCTTTTATTTAATATTTACTTATTTATTTAAAGAGAAAGTAAAAGTCTTATTCACGTTATTTTTTAAGTGAGGAATGTAATTTCCATTTTTATTGAAAATGTCATAATCTACTATAATAATATTATATTTATTAAAATATAATAATATCATATTTGTTTAAAAGTAATAATATTATATATTTTTAATAATATTACATTCATTAAAAATAACAATATTGAACATATTTAAATATGATATTATTATTATTATGGTTAGCTAAAAATAATTGATTATAATTTAAAAATAACCAAAAATAATATTATTATATTCATTTATTTTTAATAGTATTATGTTTATTTAATATTAATAATTAATAATAACAAATAATTAATTATAAAAAATTAATTTTGTAATATATTAATAATACTAATGTTTCATTTATGTTGCCATTATCAATAATTTTTAATTTACATAATTAAAATTAAAATTAAAAAAAATATTTGTATTATATTATTATTATTATTTTGTTGTTGTTGTTGTTGTTATTATTAAAACTAATAATAAAATAAATAGTTTATTTTAAAGATATATATTCATTAAATTTGTAATTAAAAATAAAATTATTTTAATAAGGATAAAACTAAAAATTAAATTATTTAAATTTGGGATCTAAATCTAAATTAACAATTAAATTTTGTTTCTAGATTTATGATAATGTTGTATGTTATTCATGTTGAATTATTAATTATTGATCTATGATTAAATTTTATTTAAAATTATTAGGTAAATTATTGAATTTTAACTTAAATTAAAAATATATATTAAAAATTAAACATTAAATTTTATTTGTGGATTTATGACTTTGTTATATGTTATACATGTTGAATTATTAATTATTAAATTATGATTGAATTTATTTAATTTCTTTTAATAAATTATTAAATTACTAAATTTTGATTTTTGACCAATTTGAATATTTTGAAATCCACCTGCATTTGCTATGGATATTATCTCATTCAAATCCGCATAATTTTTTAAGAATTTAAATGTAATTTTAAATCAATATATATAAATACAGATCTGAACATCTACATCCCGATCTAAATCCACATTTTGCCCACTCTAGCACTATCGAACATCGTGGCTTTTGTTTTCGGTTCAAAATATATTGAGGCCTAACATTCTTACATTGGATGTAGTGAGGCACCTACAGTGCAATGCTGTTCAATGCAACCTTCTTCTATTTTAATGTTAAAAAACTTTTGATTATTCGATACATTTTTTTTTTTAACTTTTATCATTACTAGTTCTAAAAATTTTGTTCTCAACTCTTAACTTGCTTATAAAATTATAATATATGAAATCTTATGGTGTCAGCAACTGTTATGAGTGTTAACAAAAAATTTATATAATCATAATGCTGTGTTGCAGGCACACATGTCATTCTTATACTGTATTCTCTTACTAAAATGAAAATAAAGCAAGGTGTCATCACAAGAATTTTTTTTTAATATATATATATATATATATAAACACAAGTTGTTTTTGTGTTGGGATAGATCCTCGTTCTTGAATATCGTCGCAAAATTTGAGAGGCCCAATTGTTCTGTTGAATGACAACAGTTGGGCCTAGAATCCAAGGCCCCCATAGAAGGTTCAGAGCGAGTTTCGGCTTGTTCACTAAATAAACGAGTCCTTATAAGAAACACGTAAATCGCAGAACAAAACCCTCTCTTAGCAATAATCCTGGTTGGCTTGGTATCCTCTTCGTCTTTCGCTAGCGAAAATTCATATCGATGAGCTAAGTTCAACCACGCTATATATATATATATATATATATATATATATATATATATATATTTCTAATTTTTATTATACTTTTCTATTGAGTTTTTCAGCTCTGAGTGCTTTAATTCTTTGTTTAATCGTCGCCCAGCCGTAATGTTGATTGAAAATTTACTATTGCTTTTTCTTTCAGTTATTTATGACGTGAATTAATTTGTCTGAGCTTAGCTGATGACGAGAAACATTTAGGCATGAGCGGCAACAATAATATTTTTGCGCTCCGTGTAGAGTAAATTCTATACGGGTTGTTGTTGCCATGAAGAATGTGCCAATATGCTAATCTGAGGCTTTATTTTCGTGTTAAATTTCCTTCATTAAAAGAAAATTGCTCTAATTGTATTTAATTAAGTCCCGTTATGTTAGAATCTTTAGTTGGCTTGTAAAATTTGGAAACCCTATGAGCCTAAATTGAATGCTTAAAATTACTTTGTAACTAAAATTTGTTTTGAAATTGTGAGCTTCAAAAGTAAGGATATATATCATGACATTGGATGTCTTGTTAATTTTTATTTTTGGTTTTTTTTTTTTTTTTGACAAATATGCATGTGGCATTGAACCGCAGAATTGGAAACATTTGTTGCCTAAGATGACAACTTTTGGACTTGAGCTGCAACAACATTTTGTGCACCATGGTAGAATTTCTACGTATGGGTTGTTGTTGCAAAGAAGAATGTGCCAAATTGCTAATCTGAGGCTTTATCTGTTATGTTATTGATGAACTGAATTGTTTAATGTCTTTAATTTTTACGCCTTAATTTAATCAGATTGTTTTACATATATTGACTTTATGATTTAATCTCCCCCTAGCATCCAATGCTATCATTCATTTTTTTAAAATAAATTTGAAAATGCTTGAATGTGCTTGTGTTGGTACCTGATACTGAATTGATTATTCCATCCTCTGTTTTCTTTTTTCCTCAATTAATTTTGTTTTTTTTTTTTTTAAACGAATGTTGTTGGGATCTAGTTGTTTTGATTGTTGATATTAACTTCCTTTATCTTCCTGAAATTTCTCAAGGAATGAAGTCTCCTGATGCGTATTCCTCTCTTTCTTTTGAGCTATTGAGTTATTATTGTTGCTTGCTGCTGCTAAATTGCCAATTTTATTCGGTCCCTTTGATTGGAACTGTTATTTTTTCTGTGGCAACTGATGTATCTGTCTCTTTTTGGAGTCATTATTATTCACCAAGGTGGGAGTCTCAGTACAGGCATGGACACATTCAAGTATGGTGGTTTGCTGCGCCTTAATTTTTCCTGCACTAAGATGCCTTATTTGGCAATTTGAAGGAGGCTTTAGACATAAAATGTTATTTTACTTAGAAAAAGAAAAAAATGAGTACCGCATTATAAATTCAATTTGGCAATGAACTAATTGCAAACATCTTGAGTGTTGCTACAGTTATTTCTTGATTTTATTCATTAAAATCTATGATAGGAAACCTCGCTTCCTACCTCTATATTTGATTTTTTTAACCCCACACAACTTAAGTTTTCTGGTCTTCTTTGTTATTCTCTGCTATTTGTCTCAGAGAGTGAAGGTAGCACGTTATACAAGACTGCTGAGGTTATGGAGATAACTGTACTGTAGGATCAGCAAATGAAATTTGACTAATCTTAGCATATATGTGATTTTCAGTAACTTGAACTAAGATTTTCTAATGTCTGGGGCTAAAATTGATCTTTTGCGAGGTTTTATTTGGAAATCTTATGGTAAAATATTTAATAGTTTCTTGTAATTCTGATGCCGAATGGCACCCTCATGTTTTGAACTTTAGTGGTGAAAATGAGGGTTTATAGGACAGCTTTTGTGCTTATGAAAATGTCTTCTAGTTTGAATTCTTTTGAATCATTTAGATTCACAAATTCAGCTTTTACACAACACATATTAAAACTATTTTGCTACTCGACGATTCCGAATCTTTCTTCAATCGTCAGAGACATTCCATTCAGATCAAGTGTCAAGCGAGTTAAGGTGATTGTCCGGAAATAAAGACGGGCGGCACATAACCCAGGTTTTCAGAAGCATGGTGAAATTAGTGAGGAGGGAACTGGGCTTAGCCCAAGGCCCAAGAAGAAATGATGTGACCACCAAAATTAAACTGTGTTCATGTTTATACGTCCATGCTGGTTGATGCTGCTATGAATGGTTGTTCCATGGGAGGGTAGTTGAATCTCCACAGTTTTGCTAGGTGAGAATGGTAGGTTTCCATTTGAAAAAATGAAAAGTAGTTCGTCACAAATCTCCTGCCTAAATATTCTAACTAACTCCTTATACCATGTAATATTTATAGATATGTTTACAAAATCTGACTTCTCAAACAAGCGGGTGCACTTTTGTGACTCGGGAAGAATCTCTGAGGTTGGCCTTTGCCTCTGGCGGTGTCGGGAAGAGTAGAGAGCTGACAATGGGACCTGATGGACCAGGAGGACCAGAAGGCCCTGGATTTGGTCCGGGACCTGGCGGACCGTGGGGTCCTGGTCCTGGAGGTCCTGGTTTCTTTTCTGGATTTGGTGGGTGTGCAGATGGTATGTGCAGCATGATCTCCTCTTGGTAAGTTAAATTTGATCTTATTTTTTCTGTGTTTCCGCTCGTCACCGTGGATAGTAAAATCTACAGGCTGATTGTTTATGTTAATACCGCAGCCTGTACTGTCTGTGTTGCTGTTGGTTGCTACAAGATTGCTTCGGTGGAGCCCGTGGCCCCCCCGGTCCCCCTGTCGGCCCCAGACCATTTTGATTTCTTTACCGTCGGTCGGAGTGTTGATATGTTTCTGCTGTCGTTTGCCGCGAAAGTTACTTTCGTGTCGTTATTTTTTTTTGTCTCCGTAAGCTGTTAGCAACTTATGTACTTGCTCTCTCAGTAGTACTATTAGCGCAAACGTCTTCTCTTCTGATGATTGGGCGGTTAATCTTTCAAAAAGCTCTTCATTTCTAAGACATATTTATAATAAGGATTAACCCAAATAATAATAATAAAACCAAAATTTACTGCCGTCTGCATCCAAATTAATAGCAGCAGGGAAGCAGAACAATTAAGTTTCATGGAACAAGGAAAACTGCTTTCAATAAAGAACCCTACAACCAGACATTACAAAGCCTTCACGGGTGTAATTTTCTCACACACAGGACGATTCAAGGCAACACAAGTTTGTTAGCCGCCCCACCAACACGGTGGCTCAGCACCTTAATGTTTTGCTTTTAAAAGAAAACAGATAGTATGTACATGGAAAAATTGTAAATTAAGGATCTAACCACCCATACTGGAAATCCAATAAACACAGATACAACTACCTAAGAATCATTTCTGAGCATAATAACCTCAATTCCTGGCACCATCACATGCTTTCCAATGGACTTGTATTGCATCAACCAAAACCTATCAGGTCAAAAATTGAAACATTAACACGTCAATCACTTGTGATCTAAGAATATTTCCAGCTCGATTAAACATACGCAGATGACAAAATTGGGAGTCATTGCACGTGCCAGCTACTTGCATGGCAGCTTAGAGACGACCCTAAATACCAGTAATATCAGCATACAGCTATTGCAAAAGACAGTCACTGGAAGAGTTCTTCAACTGAGTTTATGGAACAATCAACTCCAAAGGAGAACTTAAGAAAATTTCAAGATTGACTCGACCCACATGATAAACCTCAACAAAATGGAACATTAATCAGTTGGTACAATTTAAGCTTTCAGATTAAATTAATTTACGACACAGCTACCATGTTCAATCGATAGTTGGGCAAAACCAAGAGCAGGTCATAGAACAGATTTACGTTGCAGGTACAAGTCATGCAATAATTAATGACAGGAAAGAAGCTTTGCATACAGCAGTCTACCTGATTATCATTCATTCACAAGCAATCTTAGTGTCAAAGCTGCTAAGACATATGGCAAAAGCCTGGAATGCTGAGATTGGATACTGATAATCCATGGTGAATACATCTTTCCCCACTTTTCCAAACTGCAGAATAACATTCTCATGCTCCTGCCCAGCTACGCCATTCTCCAAAGAAGCAACCAATTGAAAATTCTTAACAGAAGCTACAGTTACCCGTCCATTGAAGTTCAAGCACCAGCACTGGAGTTGTTCATGCCACCTCGGAGCCTTGTTCCTCAACACCAACAGCCCCTCCTTCTGGCCATTCTGGCTGGACAAAGGTCCAGATTGAAAATTTTCTGCGCGGATTGATTTTGATCTAAAAAAAGGAATGGAAGGAAAGCTATCGATACTACTGTGATGAAATTCAGTCTGTGTTGGGGCCTCTCCCCCTGGCTCAATGGCAGAAGCAGGAATTGCATCCATAACACATTGCATCCTCCTTGGTCCTCTATTTTTTAATGGGTAAGCTTGTAGTCAGTAAAGATACAATATTGTAACTGAACAATGATTGCAATGTATAAATTACTGCTCAACATTCAATTTTGGCAAAAACGAATTGGAATCTTGAAACATCTCTCTTACCTAGAACCCAAGACATTTAACTCGTATGATAGACGGGCTACAGGATAGTTGCCAGCAAGTAATTTAGGGGGGACTTGTTTCATATTAACCTGTCTTGTGGAGCGACATTTAGTAACTCTTGCGTCAGCATTTGGAGGCTGACCATCATAGATTGTGAACTTGGTACCCAAAAAGTTGGACCTGTCATCAAGGACACCAAAATTGTATGCTTAAGCCTCAGAGACACTCAAGAACCAACAATGTGATGTCCTGAATCAACATACCTCAACTTTCCAATATAGGTACTGCTCCCTTTAGACACATCGTCACAGTTTAATGAGATAATGTAGTCAGTGCAAGTAGGGCGTCGACACTTCCTGGCAGCAAGAAGGAACTTTCCATCATCATTTGAAGCTGCCAAGAGATGACACGGGAACAAAACAGTTCAGCCCTTACATGTCAGAATCAGGCATAAAGGACAAACAGACCAATAAATTATTAAAAATTCCATAACATATCATAATAAATCATAGGCAATATACAATGAAGATAAATGAATATTTCATATAATTAAAAAAAAAATGTGCAAACAGGGTTAAATAAACGCGATTACATCGAATTAGAAAGAAAAGAGTTCTTTACATTGATTTAAACCGAGGTATAGATAATATGTTTGGCTGCTGCGATTTCGTTTTATGTAGCACTGAAGGAGAGAGCCCCTTGGACCAGGCTGCAGAACAAAAGCACCAGTTGGCAGGAAACATACATAATTATAATAAACTCATTTTGAAAGGGAGAACACAATTCAGTGAAACAAAATCAACCAGTACTCATAAAAGGAAGATGTAAGTGCTCTATCTCAAACCTGCTTCAAGGAAATAGGAAATGTCAATTTTCCCGAAACTTCTAGGGTTTTCACAACTTCCTTCATAATTTCCCTCCAACTCCTGCAAACACCAGCACAAGCAACCACATTTTTCCGAGTAGGCCAAGTTGTCTCAGAAGCCTCAATTCTCAACAATACATCCCTTAAAAGCTCGGGTGGCATATTAGCCCAGCAACTTTGCTTCAAAGCATCAACCACCAGAGAGCAATCCTGAACCACCCGATGTGATCTCGACCGCCCATATCCAAACCTCACATCAAACCCTTTCCTAGATATGCTCCCAAGTTCACCCTTCACGTCCTGCAGTATGCTCTTGAAAGACATCAATTGTCCCCTTTAATCTTAACCTATCTACACCTCAACAAATGTATCTAAATGTTCCAAAATCCCCAAAATCCTAATTAACCAAGACTATATTCCCAAAAAAATCCCAACTTTGTACACTGAATCTGAGCTGAATTGCACTAAACAGCTACGCCAGAAACTTAAGAAGCTAAAAATCCAAAATTTTCAAAGCACATGACTACCAATCACCGTAAATTCTCCTCCAATAACTTAATATCAACCGCAATTAATATCCAAAAATGAGATAATAAAAAACACAAGCTGGAAATGAACCTATTTAAGATCTACACTACCATTCTACGAAAAAGATTCAACCACTGACAATACATACCAATATTGAAGAGTACCCACCAGAGATCAATTAACTATTTCACCATAATTTAGAAAATAATCCCATAGATCTCCACAAAAATCGAACTTTTACCATTTTCAATCACCAAAAAGCTAATGAAAATTACAGAGAACGAGATAAACTAAACCTGGAAAGAAACAATGACGCATTAGGGTTTTCAGAACCGTTATAAGAGAGAGAGCGAGCAATGATCGACGGAAAATAGGATTTATTCGGTTAACGGTGAGATTAGAATTAGGGTTTATAGATTTCTTTTTTTTTTTTTAATAATTAAAAAATAATAATAATAATAATTATTATTATTATTATTTGGCGATGTGCCTGTGACTGTATTTGTTTTTGTTGACGTTGGTGGTGTTACTTGTGCGATGTCTGTGTGTTTTGCTTTGTGTACGTTGAGGCTGGGGCCGGGGCTGGGGGCCGGCTCCGAGCTGCCTTTTGTCTAGTTTTTAATATAGAAGTTATTTTAGTAGAATTTAAAAAAAATAATTATTTAATTATTAATAAATATTTTTATAAAAATTATAAAATTATTTTAATAAATATATATTTATAAAATTTATATTATAAAAATAATAAAATAAAAATATTTTAAATAATTTTTTAAAAAATTTAACTTCTGTTCTTTAAAAATTTTACTAAAAAGTATAATAATAATAATTTTAATATAAATTTATAAATTAATTAAATAAATATTATAAATTATATTAAACAGATACTTAAGTTATTATTTATAATTATTATCACAGGGCACATGTGCCCAAACTCAATGCAGCTTCCTGTCTTGAATACTTCGGGTATTGCACCGGGTCAGGTTTTGCCTTTTCTGACCTCTATGGTAATTTTTTTCAAGAAAACACACACAAGTTATTTCAGAGCTTCATCAGAATTCAGAAATAGCTTTTTCAAATTGCTCTCCTTCAATAATTCATTCAAAGCTGTTGGTTTTTACAAATTGTAATAAATTCTCGTATACATTTAAATCTTTCAATGTGAAGCTTAAAACGCTGTAGTTAACAGATAACTTTATGAATTCAAATCAGAAGTGCAGTTGGAATATTAAATATTTGTTACCTAGAAAAAATTTATTCATGCAGAGTATTCGTTAGATTTGCGGGTGTTAGTTGATTTAATTATTGAAACTTATTAGAGCGGTACAAAAAATTTGGTTCATGCAATATTGTAAGGTCCATATATATATATATATATATATATATATATATATATATATATATATATATATATATATATATATATATATATATATATATATATATATATATTGGTGAAGGTGGTTGTATCTTTCAATGTTGTGAATTAAGTAAGGAGACTTTGGTGATTAAGGTTACATTTGATACAAGTTTTTTACGTAAAATTTTTATTAATAGTATTTTTATAAATTGAGTTTTTACTCAAAATATTTTAATTATTTGTTATCTATAAGATTTTTTATTAAAAATTTAGAAATTACTTTAATAGATAATTTTTTTAAGTAATGTTATAGAAAGAATAAATTAAAATTATTAAATAAGTAGAGAATATTTTTAATAGTTTAACATTTAAAAAAAACTTTTCAAGTTCTACTCCTAAAAGTTTAAAATTTGAGTTTTTACTAGTAGAGTCAAAATAGCTTATTTAAGTTAAAAAGCTCTATTTGAAAAATAATCAAACAACAACAAAAATTATGATCATAATTTATTTAATTAAATAATCACTTATGACCATTAAATAAACTGTGCTAAACAGGCACTGAGTTAGTTTAAAAAAAAATAAGAAAGTGAAAAATAAGAAAAAGTGCTCTTAGCCTACTATCGAGTGCGAAAATTTAGAATTTTGCTGTGAAAAAAATGAAAATATATTTTGAAAGTTATCAAATGAATAGTTCAATTGATTATTTGATACGATTTATAGTATAACATTTATGAATTAATAATGTCAAGACCATAAAAATTTATTAATTTATAGAGTGTGTTCATAGTATAAAGAATTAACATTTAATTAACTAAAATTTTATTATATTTTACAAATATAATAAATATAATTTAAATAAATTCATTAAATAAATAATGTATACTTGATTAAATAAATTCATGAATTTTACTTAATGTATTCAATGAACTAAACTAAATGTTAGTTATTAAATAGTATAAATTGAATTAGAACTAATCTAATGTACTTATCTACTTGATTAACTAAATTCATGTATTCACATAAAATTATCTAAATGTATTCAATGAACTAAACTAAATTTTAGTTATTGAATTCTAATTACTGTAATTTTTTATTACAACACAAGAATTCAATCTTAGAATTTTTAGATATAATAATAAAAATTAGAGATGAGATTCAATTAGATTTAAGATTTAAGAAAAAATAAGTTACAATAAACTCATATTTTAATAAACTAATATATTTAGTTATATTTATAATTTTATAATTTTTTATTATTAATTTATGATATAAATGGGACTATGGAGTTATATAAAATTTTTTTAAAAAATTATTATTTTATTAATTATCGAAATTATTAATTTATCTTTAGGGCCCGAGTTGGGATTATAAAAAATTATTAATTTATAGAAGTTATACAGTATATATAGTTTATAAATTAGACATAAATTTTAAATTACTGTCAAATCCAATCTCCAATATCGTTCATTTTTTTTTTTTGAACGAACCACTTGAGTATTTTTCAATGAAGTGCGTGATTGTTTATCAAATATATTGCATTCACACAATCCTTTCTTTTTTTTTTTTTTGCCCCCCTCTCCACCCACAATCCTTTTTAGAAGGACTCTCTTTTAGCTTACTTGACTTGACATTTTTTTGGTCTTTCTTATAATTTTAATGAGACACGTATCGTAAATATTTATTTATTCTCTATATTTTAATTTATATAAATTTTAGGTTATTATATTTTAAAAAATATATAAAAGCATACATGTTATTAAATACGCTATAATCTTACTCTTATTTTTTCTTAGCACATGCTTATAATATTCTTGGCATTGATTTTTTATCTATAAAAAAATTAATTAACAATTTAACCAATGAGTATTTATTAGTAAATTAAGAAATAATTATTATTCTAAAATAAAAATTATTTTTTATATCATTTTATGATTGTAACAGTCTTGATAATAAGCATTTATAAATAAATTAATAATTGCCAAGTTAAAGCATATTTAAGAACTTTGCAATAATATTACTATTTTTTATAAAAAAATTAATTTATCAAATTAATCCTAAAAGTAAGACAATAACAAAATATTTAGATTATCTTTTATTTTATTTTTAGGGCTAATTTGATAAATTCTCATTTTTTTTCTTTTCATTAATATCTCTAATAGTATTATTGCAAAAGTAAAGAAAAAGTAAAGGTAAAAGTGTAGTATATTTATCAATAACGATGTTTTGACATATTTTTTAGAATGCAAGGACTAAATTGACACTTAACTCAAAATAGAGATTAAACTAGCATTTAGATGGTATTTGTTTTTTTTTTAACTTAATGACATAAATTGACTTGCCTTAATTAATTAAGCTAATTAGAGGCGTTTGTTTTTACAATTTAATGGGACTTTTCAGATAATTTTGACTTAATAAAATAAGTTTTTTTTTTGTATTTTACTTAATGGAGAAATTTGAATAAGTTAATTAATTTTTAAAGTCAAAATTATCCCTACTTATAATTTATTTTTCATACCTATCCCAAAACTCACCCATAACCCAGATAATCTCATCTTTATTTTTGCAGCTGTCATGGAATTTCTCCTCATTTTGCTTCTTTCATCCAGTTCTTGAATCTCTTATTAATTTCTCGCCAAGCAAGCACTTACTTGACTTGTGCCTTTTTTTTTTTTTCTTTTCAATTATGTTTTGCAGCATTCACTTATATACTAATCCACCAGTTTTGCTATTGTTTTTGCATTTGACAAACTTTCTTATGCATTTTGGATATTGTTCTATTCATATGACTATTCAAAACTTATTTTTATTGAAATATTTAGTTAATTTGACGATGATCATTTTGGGAGAATGTTTACTTAACTGTTTGATTTAGTGTTTTCTTTTCTATAATTGAGATGATATTGTGTATGATCAATTGATTGAATTAAGAGTGGGAGTGTGTTCTAATATTTATTTACTTAGTTAAAGGAGGGAGTGAGAGTTTCTGTGAGATCCACTTTGGAGTGTAGAGTGGTATTTTCACTTCTATGGAGAGAAGTGAAAGTGAGAATCTACTTCTATTTTTTTTTATTTTACTCTTTTTATTAATATAATATAATTTATATTTATTAAAATAAAATATTATTACATTTACTTAATAATAATAATTGATTTATTTAAGTATATTATTATATTTAGTCAAAGATAATAATTTATGTAATCTAAGTTAAAATTATTTTAAAATATTATTATTATATTCATAGAGAATTAATAATACTACTATATACTATCTTTATTAAAAAATAAAATAGTAATATATGTATTTAATTTTAATAGTACTATATTTATTTACTTTTAGTAATTAATAATAAATAGTTTATTCTAAGAAAAATATTAATTTTGTACTATACTATTAATAGTAATATTTCATTTGAGTTGCTCTTATCAATAAGTTTTAGTTTACATAAGTACATTTAAATTAATAAAAAAATACATAATTAAGAATATTAATAATAATTATTAAATTATATAATTAAAATTAATAATAAAATAAATAGTTTATTTTATAAATATATTTTTATTAACTTAGTAACTAAAATCTATAATTTTTTAAATGAGAGTAAAATTATAATTTGAAATAATTAACTCATAATCTAAGATAATGTAACCTCATAAACAAAATTATGATTTTTATTTCACACTCTTATTTCAGTATAAATAAATAACTTACTCTTACTTCCACTCTACACTCTTAATCTTATAATTCTCACTTTTAAGGATTCTCAATTCAATTCAATAAGTAAATGCTATCTTTAAATGTAGATAGTATACTGTGATCTTATGTGGATTAATAAGAATGGGTTGGTAACTCTATGTAATTGGTTAAAGAAAAAAGTTAACTTTTTTTATAGTAAGCATTTACCTGTTAAAGAGAAAATGACTATATTCTTATTCACAATTGGCCACAATCTTCAAAGTTGATTCATTAGAATTACATTCTAACACTTAAGTTATACAATGAATAGATATTTACATGAAGTACTAACGGCAATGATAAAGTTTTTGAAAGAACCGGTCGGTCCTCCATTACTTACTGATAATTCAAAAGGCATCCATAATACTCCATTAAGGTAAATTTTTAATGTATAAAACTTTGTGTAAACTAATATTTCAAACAATAAAACTTTTATTTTGATTATTAAAATAATTTAATTCCTAATATACAGGATTCAATTGGTGGAATTGATGGAACTCTTATCCACGCATGTATTTCAACTAATGAATATAAAGGTCCTGGCACGCAAGATTGCTTTCAAAATGTAATGGCACTTTGTGATTTTGACATGATAATTACGTATATTATTGTTGGATGAGAAGGAAGTAGACATGATTCAGGGGTCTTAACTGAAATCATTCATAATCTAAGAAATAATTTTCCTATTCCACCGCCTGGTATATCATTATTCATTATTTTATCAATTTAATCATTATAATTTATAATATTATATTATATTTTATTAGTCGCTTATATTGAATTTTTTTTTTCTAGATAAATATTTTTTAGTAGATGCAGCATATTCGCTTAGTAGAGGTTTTATGGCACCATACCGTTATGTGCGCTATGAGTTGGGTGACTTTCATAGTGGTGTTTGAGCTGGAGGAAGGGAGGGAATATTCAATCATGCCCATGCTAAATTGAAAAATGTTATTGAATGTGTTTTTGGTGTGTTAAAGGCCTGTTTTCTAATTCTAAAAAGGACGGCACCATGCTCATTTGATACACAAAGAAAAATAGTGGTGGCATGCATCGCAATACATATTTTTCTTCGAAAAATATCAGTGGATGATGTATTAGTTGCTCAATATGAGAATGATGAAGTTGAGCTAGAAAGTGGTCATGACAATCAAAATCAAATAGCTAATGCTAGCAACTCTTCAAGTATTTAAGATAAAAATTACATGCAACAACTTCAAGATGACATGGCAAATCAGTTATTGTTGGTCTCCCCCCATTATGTACTATTGTTGAGAATTAGTGATAAAATTTGAAAGTTATGATACTTTATATATTATAATTCTAAAGTCATTATGTATCACTTGGATGTGATTTTATTTATAAATATTAAAATATTATGAGACACGTGTACTATTTATTTGACTTTCACATCTAATAACGATACAGCCATAGAAGGAAATGTTTTTAGTTTTTTGAGTTGAAAAAACAAAAAAATTTAATGCTTATTTTCAGAGATTCAGACCCAAAAAAAAAAAATAAAATATATATATATATATATATATCATTACCAAACGAAGTACTGAATATATTCTTTTCCTGATGGAACGGGAAGCGCGGAGTTTACATTAAGCAAACTCCGGGCCGCGGTCCCACGAAACAATATTGTTTGGAGACAATCCGGCGGCTTACAACTAGGATGTACGATTTCCTGGACCGCACCAAACCAGAACCTTTTGATATAAAAGAAATCGCCAGTTCGGTTCATCACGCCATTTCACCTTTCCCGGTCTTTGCGAAGTTCCACTTCCAGTGTGACTCCCTCGCTAACTAGAAAATTAAAAGAAGTTTATCTCCAGTTCAAATTCCATCAATTTTTTTTCTTAAAAAAAAAAGAAAAAAGAAAAACCTTCTTGCAAATTTTGAAAGCTAAAGCAAATCGCTTATTTCTCGCGCAGTTAAAATTCTAAGGTACGTATATGGTCTGGTTATATTCCTTTTTCGTTTGTTTTTCAAGTACTGTGGAGTGTAAGCATTCTTAATAGCTAAGTAAGTGTTATGGAGTATTCTGGATATTGAATTTTTACAGTAAACACGCTTTAACGAACATCCAAAAGTTTAGGAAGGAGAAAGATCACTTTAGTAGTTGGAGCTTGAGTTGATCGCTTTCAAAACCACTCTCTCTCTACTCTTGAGTTTCAAGTTTTCTCTTTCTGGTTGAGTTTTGTTTATTTTATTTTATTCTCGTTTCTATGTTCATGATGAATGCGTGAAAGTCTGATGTCGTATTACACGTTCACCATGAGTCGACTGATTGGTCTGTTTGAAACAGGGAACTTACATTTGTTAATGCATGGGGGCTCGAGGAACCAAAATGAGTCTCAAGTTGGATTCTGTTTCGACACTTCTGAATGAACAGGAAGCTGCTCCTGTACATTCTATCACTCTGTTTGTGGCTCTCGTTAGTGCTTGTATTGTTATTGGTCATCTTTTTCAGAAGACTCGATGGATGAATCAGTCTGTTACTGCACTTGCTTTTGTGAGTTTTGTTGCGTTCATCTAGGATGTTAACAATTGTTATTTATTTTGATTGTTTCATCTTTTAAGCAAATGGCAGTTGATTCCTTTTTTGGGTTTGATTGCAGGGCCTCTGTACTGCAACTGTTATTATACTAACTACTAATGGCAAAATCTCAGACATTTTGTTATTCAATGAAGATCTCTTCTTTATATATCTTCTTCCACCTATCATATTCAATGCCGGGTATGCTTGAGTTTTATCTGTAATTTCATTCTTTTACCAATTGATTCTGCTTTCCTGTAGTCCATTCAATCTGTTTTGGAACTTGAAAACACGGTACACTTGGTCCTTAAGTTCAACTACTTCTTATTTAAATCACAATCACGGGGATGGACTTTTCTTTTTTACTTTCTTTGTTTTTTTTTTTCTTATTGATTCTTTCTATATACCAGGTTTCAAGTAAAAAAGAAGCAATTTTTCCAAAATTTCATCATAATCAACTTGTTTGGTGTTGTTGGTACACTGATATCCTTTGGCATCATATCGATAGGTATATCCTGATCTCAAGGCTTGTTATGTTATTTCCTGTTCAGTAATAAAATCTTAATCATAATTGTTATGTGAATGCAGATGTCGCATGTTTGATGTGACTGGACTAAGTGCAGTTTGCTTGGTGTTTGCACACACTTACAAAATGTTATATGTTAATGCATACAGGTTGTTCTGGTGGCAAGTGGATTTATCATGTTATTTGAATCGATTAAAACTTTATATCTTACTTTATGAAATGTGTTTTCATAATTAACTTCCCCATAATTCTCAAACTATAAATTTCTCATGACTAAAGGGTGGATATATCAGAAGCCACCTTATGGTATCATTTTTGGCTGTACATCTGTAGGAGTTCACTCTAAGTTCAGCAGAGAATGGACTATCCTTTTGACCTGTTTGTTGACTGTCAAAAGTATTAGAATCCAGAATCTTTTCGCTAGAGCATATTATTTGCATAACAAGTTTCTTAATAACTATTTTCCCATTTTCTGGAGTGGCTCAGGTTCTTTCATGATGCATAAAAACTAGATGAATAAGATTCATATTGGATTGAGAACTAGATGTATATGGAGCTTTGACATTTGATTTATATTCTATAATTGTTGTGAATAAGAAAAGAACGGAAGAGAGGAAAAAACTTTCTTACTTTCTGAAATTTACAGCCTTGCTTATATATACAATAATTCTAAAGTAGGAAGATAACTATTGCAATAATAATACCTATAAAATAGGCAATAATATAGAAGTCTACCTAAAATAGGAATATACACAACTAATCTAATCTTTAAACCCTAAAATTATGCAGCTGATAATATTTTACAGCTAACAACACTCCCCTTCAAGATGGTGCATATATATCACGCATGCCCATCTTGCAAACCAAAACATGAAAGGATTTACTTCCAAGCCCTTTAGTGAAAATATCACCATTTGTTTTTTCAAGATATATGAGAAATATCCAAGATTCCACAATTTATCTTTTCCTTTATAAAATGTCGATCAATCTCAATGTGCTTTGTTCTGTCATGTTGAACTAGATTATGAGCAATGCGAATAGCAGCTTGGTTATCACAGTACAAAAACAGATTTTTCCCTTCTAGTAACCTTAATTCACGCATTAATTTTCAAGCCAAAGCAACTCACACACGCCTTGCGCCATAGCTCTATATTCACCGCTGACCGGATCGTCTACTACTCGTCATTTTTTTTACTCCTCCAAGTAACCAAATTACCACCTACGAATGTGCAAGAACGGATGTAGACCTCCTGTCATCGGGAGATCCACCTAATCTGCATCTGTAAAGCCTTCTATCTTTAGGTGACCATGTTTAGAAAAGAGTAATTCTTTGCCAGGAGCTGATTTTAAATACTTTAAGATACGAAGGACAGCATCTAGATGTGGTTCTCGAGGATCATGCATATATTGACTCACTACACTTACAGCATAGGCTATATCAGGTCTAGTGTGTGAGAGATAAATCAATCTTCCAACTAATCTTTGATATCGACCAATGTCAACAGATTTACCAACCCCTCCTTGTAGCTTATGATTGGCTTCTATAGGAGAATTTGCTGGTTTGCAACCCAACATACCAGTATCTTCAAGAAGGTCTAGGATATATTTACGTTGAGAAATAAAAATACCATTATCGGATCTAGCAACTTCAATCCCAAGAAAATATTTCAATTTACCCAAATCCTTGATCTCAAATTCTTGAGCTAAATATTTTTTCAATTTGGCCATTTCCTCTGCATCATCCCCTGTTATCACTATATCATCAACATACACAATAAGGATTGTGGCCTTATCATTATGGTATTTGATAAACAAGGTATGATCAGCATTGCTTTGGTGATACCCAAAGTTGACCATGGCTTTACTAAACTTGTCGAACCATGCCCTTGGTGACTACTTCAAGCCGTATAAAGCCTTCTTTAGTCTACAAACCTTCCCTTTAGTTTCTTCATTATTAAATCTTGGAGGAATCTCCATATAGACCTCTTCTTCTAAATCTCCATGCAAAAATGCATTTTTGACGTCAAGTTGTTGTAAATCCCAACCAAGATTAGCTGCACATGACAAAAGAATTCTTATAGTATTCATTTTTGCAACTGGAGCAAATGTGTCTTGGTAATCAATACCATAGGTTTGAGTGAACCCCTTCGCCACCAATCGGGCCTTAAACCTGTCAACTAATCCATCAGCCTTGTGTTTAATGGTAAACACCCATCTGCATCCTACTGGTTTTTTTCCTAATGGAAGAGTAACAAACTCCCATGTCCCATTTTTCATCAAGGCTTTCATCTCATCAGCCATGACTTCTTTCCATTTTTTATCACGAAGAGCTTCTTGCCAACCTTGAGGAATAAAAACAGAAGACAATGACGATACAAAGGCTCTATAGGATGGAGACAATGTATCATATGAAACAAAGTTAGATATGAGGTGTTTAGTAGTACAAGTTCTAACTCCTTTTCTAATAGCAATAGGAACATCAAGGTCATTAGTAATAGAATCAGAGTTAACAGAATCAAGAGTTGAAAAAGACTCACCAGATTGATCTATAGGAACTGAATTCAGGTTGGGCGCTTGACTAGGTAGAACATGCTCAATGGTTTTATCTGCTTTATTCCTGCGAGTGTATGTTTTCAAATCTAACCTGTCAAGTCTTCCACTTTGATGTGTTTCACCCTCATCACTAGTAAAAGGATTAAAAACCTGTATAGGTGCACAATGAATTGATGGCGTTGCCTCTTCTTCCTTATTGTCCCCCTGAAGAGGTGACTGATGTTGAGAGAAATAAGGTTCTAACTCTCGAAAAGTGACATTCATACTAACAAAGAATTTTCTAGTAGGGGGATGATAACATTTATAACCTTTTTGAGTTGCAGAATACCCAACAAAGACGCATTTGAGTGCTCGATGATCTAATTTTCCTACACTCCTATGAACAAAACATACACAGCCAAAGACTTTCGGAGGAACAGTATAAGAATTAGTACCATGCAAGATTTCCAAAGGACTTTTAAAACCTAATGTTTTTAAAGGCATTCTATTAATAAGATATGCAACTGAAAGTACTGCATCCCCCCAATAGGCTTTCGGGACATTCATAGTAAACATTAGTGCTCGGGCTACTTCTAATAAATGCTTATTTTTCCTTTCTGAGACTCCATTTTGGGGTAATTGGTATTTTACGACTAGTTTGGTGCAATATTCCATGTGAATTAAGGTACTCGCGAAAAACACCTTCCATGTATTCTGTGCTATTATCAGTCCTAAAAATCTTAACTTTAGCATCAAATTGTGTACAAATCATTTTGTGAAATGACTTGAAATAAGAAAAAACTTCACTATTTGCTCGCAGTAAATACACCCATGTCATCCTAGTACAACAATCAATAAAAGTAACAAACCATCTATAACCAGACAAAGAAATAGTTTGAGTAGGCCCCCACACATCAGAATGAATAGTCATAAAAGGAGTAGAACTCTTATTATTAATCAAAGGATAAGAATGTCTTGTATGTTTTGCAAACTCACAAGCATCACAAAACAGTAAATCTGAATTGCATCTTTTGAACAAACATGGATATAACTTTTCTAAAATAGGAAAGGATGGGTGACCTAGTCTTCTATGCAACTGAATCAATTGTTGGTTAACAGCCATAGAATCTCCTAACATAGCTTGGGTTTTGTGAGGAACCAAACAGCTGTTTTCTTCTAGCACATATAAACCATCTTGCATTCTACCATTGCCAATCGTTTTCCCTGTTTTCAGTTCCTGCAAGACACAATAGGTAGGATAAAATACAGCTTTACAATTGAGTTCATTTGTGAGAGTACTAATTGACAAAAGATTATTTAGAAAATTAGGAATATGAAAAACGGATGACAATTTAATGGAGGGAGTGCAATTAATAGAACCTGTTCCAGCTATGGTAGATAAAGAACCGTCTGCAATACGGACTTTATCTTTACCTGAACATGGAGTGTAGGTCAAAAAATCATTGGAAGAGCCTGTCATAAGGTCTGATGCTCCAGAATCTATAATCCATGGGTCATTATGAGTTTTAAGATTGGCAAGAAATGCAATACCTGATTTGACAAAATTGGATGAAGCAATTGTAGTTGAATTTGAATCAAGCCGAGACAAAAGATGCCTTAGGGTTTGCATCTCTTCATTAGAGAAAATTCCAGTGTTTGTTGTTTCACTAGAGACAGGTGTTTCAACAACTTCGGACAAATTTGCTTGTGGCCTTGTAGATCCCGTTCGTTTACCACCACGACCCCTAGCTGGTCGGCCATGAAGTTTCCAACAACTCTTTTTAGTGTGCCTTGGTTTACCGCAATAATCACATTTTAAGTGATCCTTCTCTGATGAACCCTGGTTGCTTTGTTCACGAACAGTATTAGCAATCAGCCCTGCTCTATCCATGGCAACTGTGTGTATCATTGCACTTCTTCGACTTTCCTCCTGTTGGACATGAGAATAAGCCTGTCTCAAGGAAGGTAGAGGGTCCCTACCAAGTACTTGAACCCGAATCTGGTCATATTCCATATTTAAACCAGCTAGAAAATCATAGACACGCTCCTTCTCTATTAAGTTTTGAAATTTGGATGCATCTTCAGAGCATGCAGCCTGAAAATTTTGATAATAGTCTAATTCTTGCCGTAGACCACTCAATTCAGTAAAGTACTGTGCTATAGTCATCTCTCTTTGTATAGTACCATGCACCTTATTCCGTAGCTCATAGATCTGAGCATCATTGCCTACCTGGGAATAGGTTTGAGATACTGCACTCCAAATTTTCTGAGCAATATTGAGTAATAAATATCCTCGAGAAATCTGCGGTTGCATGGAGTTGATAAGCCATGACATCACGAGGGAATTTTTAGATTCCCATTTGTCTAGCGTTGGATCTGTAGAGGTTGGTTTTGGTTTATCCCCTATAACATAAACCTGCAAACCTCGAGCTTGGATGTACAATAAACATGACCTTGACCACGCAAGGTAATTTGTTCCATCAAGCTTCACCGAACTAATTTACAGTGAAGGATTTTCGGCCAGCGATCCAACCTTAACTCCATTATTTCCATAAGCAGCCTTAGAGTTTTCCCTTTGCGTCATATTGAATTAGAATAGAGAAATAATTATTTGTATCTGAGAAAAAGGCAGCAACCTAGAGCGCGTGCTCTGATACCATGTTGTGAATAAGAAAAGAACGGAAGAGAGAAAAAAACTTTCTTACTTTCTGAAATTTACAGCCTTACTTATATATACAAGAATTCTAAAGTAGGAAGATAACTATTGCAATAATAATACCTATAAAATAGGCAATAATATAGAAGTCTACCTAAAATAGGAATATACACAACTAATCTAATCTTTAAACCCTAAAATTATGCAGCTGATAATATTTTACAGCTAACAACAATAATAATATATGCAAATAAATGTTTTTTTTTCACAATCCTCCAGTGATCATTATTAGTTCATGTGCTGGTGGAGTTGCCAAGGATTTGCATGTTATATTGCTCCTTCTTTCTCCTCTCGCCGCCAGAAACAAAAGCAGCTTGATAATATTTTGCTGTATATTTGCTTAAATGATTATCTGAATGTTGAAGGCATGCTTAAATTTTAAATCACAATTTCATGTCATTTGTTATCCCCCAAAAAAAAAAAAAAATCATGAGAAAGAAAGAAAAGAAATGTATCATAATTCTCAGCTACCTTAAATACATGGTATTATTAATAACTTTCTGTCATTCTGATATGTGCCATTTCTGATTATCCTCTATCATTGTTTAACAGGTTCAGCTCAATTATTCACAAAATTTGGTCTTACTTTCTGGGATCAAGGGGATTTTCTTGGTATGCTCTTCATCATCACGTTTTTCTTTGTATAAGGTTGCACATTCTAGGTAGGCATTGGTCATTTTTGGAAAATTTGAGTTTAGACTGTTGTTTCCTGCTTGTGCTATAATGATATGATAGTGTTGTTAATACTGAGAATCTTTAGTGTGATGTATCGCACCCAATGGAAAATCAAATTTTGATAGTAACTGAGAAGCAATAGTTTAGGTTAAAACAAATCATGACAATATAAATATCCGTTTGCTTTATCATATCTTTCTTTTGAATCTTCTTTCGTTTTCTAATACAATTGTTCTCTTCTACTTTTAGCACTCGGGGCAATCCTCTCGGCTACAGATACAGTTTGCACCTTGCAGGTATATATGTATTTCTCACCTTTTAGTGCCAAAGAAATGAGGAATAGACAGATCTTGTCTTCTAAGTGTTGTATCTGATTTACAGGTGCTTAATCAGGAAGATACACCTCTATTGTACAGTCTAGTCTTTGGGGAAGGTGTGGTAAATGATGCCACATCTATTGTACTCTTCAATGCAATCCAAAAATTTTCTGTGCACATAACCCCAGATACCGTCGTGCAATTTACTTGTGGTTTCTTCTATTTATTTAGTTTGAGTACGTTGCTGGGAATAGCTGTAAGTTCCTCTCTCTCTCTCTCTTTTTGTATGTGCATGAGACCGCATTTTTGTGTGTCTTTATTGTCATTTTGTTCTTTGAAGTTTTGGCAATGCGGATTAATTTGTACAGCATGGCATAAAATCCTGGTTCTTTGCAGGTTGGATTGATAAGTGCATACATTATAAGAAAGCTGTACTTTGGCAGGTATTGAATGAACAATATTTATAATGTTTGTTATTTAACTCTTCATTTATATAAGTCATTACTTTATGTTCTGTGTTTGCATTTTGTATGGTGTTAGAAGTTTGGAAGTGAGATCTCTTTATTAGCGTTTTAGTTGGAAGACAAATTTAATCTCTCAGCAGAGAATAACTTATTGGTGGGGTTCTGCAACTAAGCAATGCTAGCACCCTGTGTTCTTGCTTGTCAGAATTGCCAAGTGATGCTATCTCTATGAGTTGACAAAGTTTACCATGATCAATCTGGAATTGTTTAAAGAAAAGTTGTTTTGGGTTGAAGTAAATTGTTAAAATTTTCTGTGATGACATCAGGGTTGTGCATGTTTAAAGAAATGTTTTGGCTTGCCTCTCTGGCTCTATGCAGCATCAGTTGTTTAATCAGTCTTTTTAGCCAAGTGTCTCCCATTTTTTCTTTTTTTGGGGCCAAGTCTTTCCATGTTAAAATAATATACTAGGAAAATGTACAAAAACCTTTTTAATATCTAGAGAATGAAGTAGCTTAAACCATTGCCAAGCTTCAGGCACTCAACAGATCGTGAAGTTGCTCTAATGATTCTCATGGCTTACCTTTCATATGTCATGGCCAATGTAAGTCTTCTGTTCCAAATGTTTCAGTGCTTTATGAAATTACTGCCCTTAATTTTTCCTATGTTGTGTCATGTAACTTCTATATCGACAACTATTGTCTTGCAGCTGTTTCAGTTGAGTGGTATCCTTACTGTGTTCTTTTGTGGGATTGTCATGTCCCACTATACATGGCACAATGTTACTGAAAGTTCAAGAGTCACGACTAAGTATGTTGATTCTTCTGAAGCAGTTTCTCGAACATCAAAATGTAATCTTTTTCTCATGCTTTACACTTATTGTTTTACTGCAGGCATACTTTTGCGACATTGTCTTTTATATCAGAGACTTTCATCTTCCTCTATGTTGGTATGGATGCCTTGGACATGGAGAAGTGGAAGATTGCAAAGGGAAGGTAATATTAATGTTAAGTTGAGGATAGTTCAATTGAGTCTAATCTTTCCAAGTCATTTGTACTTATAATTAAGAATTTACTGAGTCTTCTGGTTGTATGAGATCGTTGGTGAATTGCTATCCTTTTTTTCCTTATACCTGTCCTTCTAGTATGCAGAAATATTCCTGTTAAAATTATAACTTACCAGCTGCGAACACGGCTGAAATTCTCATTTGTAACTTTTCTTCTTGTACAGTCCTGGGATATCAGTTGCAGTGAGTTCTATCCTGCTTGGTCTGGTTCTGGTTGGAAGGGCAGCTTCTGTTTTCTCTTTATCATTTTTATCCAACTTAGCCAATGATTCCCCAGTTGACAAAATCGGATTTAAGCAGCAGGTATGTATTTTTTGGCCTTGCCCTATATGCAGACCTGAATTTGGTGAATGACAAAGTAAAGCTACTGATTCAGGTTACAATATGGTGGGCTGGGCTCATGCGGGGTGCCGTATCTGTTGCACTTGCTTATAATAAGGTAAAATCTGAGACACATATACAATGAAGCTATGACGTTTGCCAGTTCAATTCTTTGTCATGTTTAGGAAATAGAATTAGCAAGTGGGTTAAAGGAATTGTCTGGCTATCAATTTGGCTAGGCTGTCTCATTTTTTTTGAGAATGGGATTGATTAGGGTGAAAAAAGAATATGGCAAAAGAATGAGGCTGTCCGAAATCTCAAATCTTAACCATTAGGTTATTAATTTGTTCAAGTTTCTCTTTTGATTTCGTTTCTAGTTTTTCTGTTTTCCTTTAACAAAACAAAGGAATCCGTATTTGCAGTTTACTTCCTCGGGGCATACTCGACGGGCTAAAAACGCCATAATGATTACCAGCACCATAACGATTGTTCTGTTTAGTAATGTGGTAAGCACTTTTGCCGCCGGTCCATGCGACAACCGGAAATCACTAAGCTGACTTTCCTTCGCTAACCTGTAATTATTGTTAATTTACGAAAATTTTCAGGTGTTTGGATTATTGACCAAGCCTCTTGTAAGATTGATGTTGCAATCACGGGAGCAGTCGAGTGAAATTTCAAGTCCCAAGTCCAGTAGTACTCTCCTCCCACTTTTGGCA
This sequence comes from Aegle marmelos, assembly GCA_030449875.1. Taxonomy (NCBI): domain Eukaryota; kingdom Viridiplantae; phylum Streptophyta; class Magnoliopsida; order Sapindales; family Rutaceae; genus Aegle; species Aegle marmelos. The sequence continues at coordinate 5,696,211 of JASUUL010000115.1, forward strand.
AATGGGCAAGACTCGTTCTTCGAATTTGGGTCGGTGGGGGGTGGCATCAGTATCCGTCGTCCAAGCAGTTTAACCATGCTCATAACCAAACCAACTTGCACCGTCCATTACTATTGGCGGAAATTTGATAACGCCGTCATGCGTCCTATCTTCGGCGGAGGAGGTGAAGAATCGCCGCCAAATGATATTTTGCAGTGACTACGACGACGGCGACGACGATGTAGCTTCTACGGAATAAACGTTGTGAGCAAACCATAATGCTAGTCATCATCATCTGTAAATATTTAACAAATTTACGACGATTTTGTTAACTCTCTTCTTCTCCGTTAAAGCTTTTTATTTTTTATTTTTGGATTAACATTTTTTTTTCCTTTTTGCTTACAAATAGGCCACTGCCTGCTGAAGCCTATGACAAATACCAGTGCACTTGAACAATTTACCAGTGAAAATATGAGCAGGTTTATTTAGTTAGAATTTGATGATTAAGAAGAAGCCGAAGAAAAACAATTCATTGCTTTTAACAAATGAATTACAGGGTTGCTTAGCTTAGTATTTATAGAGACTTCTAAAGAATTCTCTTGATTTCATGCCAAGCAAGTTTGTTACAGTGGTAATAATATAACAAAAATAACAGACTTGAATCGAACCAATTAACTCATAATTCAGCTGCCAAGAAATCTCCTCATAACAGTTTTGCCATCTGAAAAAGCTAAACTTAGGATATGTGGGAGGTTTAGTTAATACATCAGCAACTTGATCATTACTGGACACAAATGTAATTTCAACTTCTTTATTTTCGACGTTATCCCTTACAAAGTGAATATCTATTTCAATATGTTTGGTTTTAGGAATGCAACACTGGATTTGTGGCTATAGTTGCTGCACTCGTGCTATCACTTAACAGCATAGGTGTATTCTGAAGTTCAATGCCAAGCTCTTTTAAAATTGAGCAAATGCAAATTAACTCTGAACAAGCCAGTGCCATAGCTCTACATGCAAATTCTGCTGATGACTTGGAAATTAGACTCTGCTTCTTTGAACTCCAACTGATTAAATTTTCACCTAAATACACACAATAGCCACTAGTTGATCTTCTGTCATCAATATCACTACCCAACTCTACATGTAATACCACTTGAAATTGATTAGAGTTATTTCCACCGAATTGTCTTCCACCAGAATTGTTTCCAAATTGTCTTTCATTATTATTCATAGCATTTCCAGGATTGTTGAAATTTGGTTGCCAATTTCTCCTCTGGTTTCCTCTGCAGTAGGCAATATTTGCTTGATAATCTATACTGCTGATAGAATTCTGATATTCAATTATGTTTCTTGGCTCAACAATATGCCATAAACGTCTGACAGAGTTATGCTATCTGAATTTGCATTGATTATTGCAACAATCAAGTCATATTCAGATCCAAGACTAGCAAGCAAGCACAACACAAAATCATCATCACTCATATTGTTACCAGCAGCTCTAAGTGAATCTAGTGTCATCTTCATTTTAGTGTAATACTCATGAATACTCATTAATCCTTTTCTGGTTGTTTGAATATGAGTTCTCAAGTGAAGAACTCTTGATCTGGATCTAGCATCAAAATGTCGAGAGAATGTTTGCCATACCTCCAGAGATGATGTTGATCCAACAACAACGCTCAACACTTCTTCACTCAAAGTTGCAAGTAGCCAGCTCATGAGCTATTGATAATTTCTTCTCCAAATACGAAATTGCGGATTTGGTGAAGTGATCACTGTTTGGTTGCTGTCAACATTAATTATAACTCGATCTGGAGGATTCTTTGTATGATCAATTAGATATTCGAGCTCATTTGCATTGATCGTAGCTATCACCTGAGATTGCCATAACAGATAATTATTGTTTGTGAGTTTGATTGGTGTATTGAAAACCAGAGAATTGATAACAGAGGAGCTATTATTTTGTTCAATAGTTGGTGTTGCAATGGAGATTGAAGCTCGAGTACTGGTAGCTTGATATTCATTGCTAGCCATTGAAACAAACTAGCTCTGATACCAAGTTAGAATTTGATGATTAAGAAGAAGCTAAAGAAAAACAAATCATTGCTTCCAAAAACTGAATTACAGAGTTGCTTAGCTTAGTATTTATAGAGATTTTTAGAGAATTCTCCTGATTTCGTACTAAGCAAGTTTGTTACAACTGTAATAATATAACAAAAATAATAGACTTGAATCTAACTAATGAACTTATAATTCAACTGTAAAGAAGTCTCTTCGTAACAGTTTTACCATCTGAATTTTTCCAACTTCTTACGTATAGCTTCTGATCTCATTCCCAAGTGAGCTATTAGACTTACTGCTGACTTAACTCCAGCTGGCACTCCAACATGAGAGGAACCAAAGTTCAGCTTCATTTGTGATTTCAACATATTTTGTGTAAATGTTTAACGAAAAAAAAAAAAAAAAGCTTTGGATATTATTAGGGAAATAGTAATATTTGCGTAGAACGTCCAATTTCGACCGTTGGAGTCTTGCAGATACGCCACGCTCCACCTCGGGTACGTGTCCATCTACTTTTGTAATACGTACAAAAATGATTTCGTACCTTTGAAATCTCGAAAGTGTCCTCATACATTATTCACGGCACGGTGGCTTAATGTTAAGGCTTTTGGAGTTTAGACCCACTAATCGATGCATCATTACATTCGGCGCCCACTTGGTCTCAGAAACTTCGAGTTTTTCTCGTCTCTAGTTCTCTACTTCCCAAAAGTCTTCAAACTAGCCTAGCGTTAAAATTCAAATTCCAGATCCGCACAGTGATACTCGTTGAATCGACGTCTGGCCGTTAGATCACGTAATGAATCTCGAGGAAAACTGACATCTGTCCCATTTGATAAGATGAGACCCATTGGAGCGGCGCAGATAAAGCATACCGATAAGGGTAAACCTGTAAATTCAATAAACTCATTTTCAAATTCCGACTTTAAGTCGCGTGTTGTCTGTTCAGCCTACGTCTCGAGGTTGAAACTTATCCCCACTTTTTCCGCACGTGGCTGGACTTCATTGGCCAGCGAGGCAATGCTAACGGTGAAATTTGTTGGAATTTTGTTTAAACTACAACACTATCAGCTCAGCTAATGGAGAGAAATAAGCACCGCTGTCTTCGCCTTCTTCTTCGTTCAGCCTCAGTCTCTGCTTAAGAACAAAACGAAGGCGACTCAGGTACTCTCACTTCAACTTGTACGGCATTCTTGTGAAACTTGGAGTAAGCTTTAATTCAGTTCAATTAAAGTTCTTGCCATTTTCTTCAGATTTTGTTAAGCACTAGTTAGATTTCTTTCCTTGCATGGTTTATGCGTTTTTAGTCTCTGTTTTTTTCCATTTTTAATAAGGTCTCTTCTTTGGAAATAACTTATTTATAAGGTCTCTTAAATGGGCAGTAATTTGGATATTTTTGAAAACCAAAGTTTCCCTCCTAGTCTTCTCGGAAGGAAAATTACTATATTAACCCCTTAGTTGTTCTGATTTGTTTGCCCTTCACTGCCATCTAAAATGATAGCCTGGTAGTTTTCGCCAATTCAGATTGTCGTATATGGTGTTTTTTGTCACTGCCTGTTTTGTTTCCATTTGTAGATAGGTTTGAATTATTAAAAAGACCCAGTAAAAGAATCTTTGAGTGTGTATTTGATTTTGCGATTGTGAAGAAGGTGAGCAGAGTAAAGAGAGAAGATGGTGGAAGTGATGAGCAAAGAAACATCACACTGGTGGTGGTTTGATAGTCACAACAAGGGCTCAAAACGCTCTCCATGGCTCCAATCCACACTTGCTGGTAAATTTCTTTTGCCCCTGTTATTGTTTAATGTTTTCTCTTTGGTTGTTTGTGAGTCTTGGTCTTGATTCTTGGTTCTTCATTTGTTAGTTTTGCTCCCTAATTGTTGACTGTTGGAGAGCGTGGCTTCAAATATTCTTGAAAGTTTGAATTGTTTTCATTTTACTGTCACTTTTCGACAATAATTGACCTGCAAGTAGACACAGTTGGTGTAGACTGTTCGTCACCCTTGATGTGGATGATTACTTTTATGGACATAAACAGCTTTGAGAGACGCGGGGAGAGCATAAACAAAAATTAAAAAGAGTAGTAATTTGTGGTGGCCCTTTACTTTTTGGATTTATCACCTTGTGAGGTTAACGGGACGGTCACAGTTACAGTGTAACACTTTCTCTGAGTGACTTTTTTCCTTCAACTCGCACTCTGTTAAATCTTTCTTTTTTTTCTCTTTATGATTTCTTGCTCTGAAAATGTATGCTAGACAAATTTTCTTAAGTGTCCTTGACTTCCAACTATTATGGTACAATAGGTTGACTTTGATCCGTATTAACTTGGAAAGGCTTGAGAGTAGACTGTACAATTACTTGACAAACAACGAACATTAGACACTGCTGTCAACCTTAGAATTGTGAGGTGCAAACCCTTCTGATGGTGGAGGGGTCCACATAAATGATGGAGTGGTAGACTTGAATGATCAAGGATGGTGGGAAATGAATGTGCATGAAGAATTTGTAGAACCTTCCTTTGAAGTGGTATTACATGTTACCTTCATGGCACTGGTTCTGATGTGCGGTCTGCAATCAGAGATGTAATGATTTTTAGGGAGAGTAATTGTGCTCTGCCTGTGAGATGGTGATCCTCACTGCATAAAACCTTGAAATTCATCAAGTTCTATCGATGCTTTCTATGAATTAATCTTTGGAGTGTCCACCAAAACCTAAAAGTTGATCATAATTTTGAAACATTTTTAAATGTATCCTTTGTTACCTAATAATTTAGTGGACCCATTGTTAAGTAGTTTCACACAGTGTAGCATTTTTATTATGCGCAAATCTGATTCTATAGAACTTGGAAAGTGGTAGGGCCCTATGCCACTTTCTGATTTCATTTACCTAGCTATGGCCATGTACTGAAGTGATCATGTTCTTTCTATGGCTTATACTTTTTGGTTCCCTTGTTTCTTCAATAGGGTAAACTTGCGAATTGTAGGACTAAGCATGATCTGGGTTTATTAGGTATAAATACTGTGGGTTTGGCGTCAAACGAGTTACCTTGTTAGCTCAACTATGTGGACAAGCATGATTTTCATGTTTTGCAATCAAGTATCTTCCTTGCCTGACTTTGGTGTTTAATCTCCAAGGTCCCAACTGAAAACTTTTTTGACAGACTGTTTGATGAAAAACTTTCACATGACCAAATTTTGTGGAAGTAGTGAACACTCTGGACCTCCTTATGAACAAAATATATAGAATATTTCCTAAGATTTATGGATTTATTTCTATTTAACTTACCTTGACATAAATTATTTTTGGTTTTTCTACTCTCTCTCCTTGTAATTGTAAGGTGTCTGTATTGATGGTTTCCTTAGAATTAATTAATGATTTGTGGTCAATGCAGAGCTGGATGAGAAGACAAAGGCAATGCTGAAACTGATCGAGGAAGACGCAGATTCATTTGCTCAACGTGCAGAAATGTATTACAAGAAACGACCAGAGCTAATCAGCATGGTTGAAGAATTTTATAGAGCTCATCGGTCGTTAGCAGAGCGATATGATTTAGTGAAATCAGACCATGGAACTCGTCTCCTAACAACATTTGGTTCCCCATTCATGTCCATCAAACAACACAAACAAGCGAAAGTAATAAGCATGATGGATCAAACCGATAATAGCTACTCAGAGAGCTCTGATGCTGAGGAATATGCTGAATCTGAAGTTGATGATCCTGAACCAGAAGGTGAAATTCAAATTGAAAAAGAACTCGGAGAAGTTGAGGATACTGAACTTGTAAATGAAACTGAAGTTGATGAAGAAATGAAAGAAGAAGATGAGGACCCTGTACAGGAAGATCTAATTGAAGTAGATCAAGAACTGAAAAAAGACAGCGTTTCAAGTAGAGTCTACAGCGATGAAATTATGAAGTTGAGGGAAGAAATAGAGACACTCAAAGAGGAGAACGAGAGGCAGAAGTATCAACTAAAGCAGAAGGATGAAGAGAAGATAGAGGTAATTAGGCAGCTCAGTATGGCTGTGGGAGTGCTCAAGGATGAAAATTCGAAGCTGAGAAAGTGTATTGCTAGAGAATCTCCCAAGAAGCACAGCCCCCTTGTGTTCAATAAATTGAAGGGGGCGTTTTTTGGGCAGCTATTTAGTGGGTCTTCAAAGTCTCCGGGCACCACCGTTTCACCTCTGTAGATGTGGGGTTTCATGCTACAGTAGCATAACCTGTAGACCACAGTTAATATAAAAAGATGGCATGTAAATGGTGGAGAGATTTTAGCCTAACTAGAATGTTTAATGTAGTGTTTAGATTTTTGTTTTCATTCGACAAGAGACATCGTGCTGCAATAATCACCTACATAGTATGTAAAATCTTTAGTTTCTTCTTTGTATTCAATGGAACGAGCGGTGTTATTGCGAGAATGCCAGTGCGCTGAACTTCTCCACGGCGAAGTATTTCCTCCAAACCTGATTAATGTTTTATGACCACAAGGGTGCAGGAATAGAAGGAAGAGAGTAATTAATTTATTCATTGGAGACATTCTCTTATCTTTATCCTATCACAATGGACAGACAATGTTGCCTTACACTTCACTCACCAACAATGCAAAAGCGGCCGAAACAACTATACAAACATAAGTGGAATCAGTAATTAACAACAATAATTGAACCAGCCCACTAACAGTACCTCACAATGTCAGGCAAGCAGCATCAGGCAAAACAGAAGCAAACCAAGAAAAGCAGCAAAATTTAGGGGCATTGTTGCAACGGAGGAAGAAGCCGGTAAAGCCTCAGATGGTGGTAAGGCCATTCCAGGGCCAGGAGCTAGCAAATCGTCAGGATTTGGGGGACTTGGGCTTGCAGGAATTGTCGGCAGCGAAGACGCGGTTGGGGAAGGAGCCTTGGCACTGCCACCAGGGGTGGGAAACAATGGAGTAATGTCTGGGGACAAACTTGGAGCTGACGTTGATGGTAAAGGAGCACTAGGCAAGAACGCAGGGGCAGCTGATATTGTAGAGAATTGTGCATGTATTTGTTGAGGTGACAAAGCCAAAGCCATGAATACCAACATTAAGAGAGTTGCTGGGTGTGAGCAAAAGGAAGCCATACTAAATGATGATGGCACTCAATTCTCCTATTATTTAACTTCAATAAATATGAGAGAAAAAATGAGATAGTTGATGACTGCTGAATGATGTGAATGCTTAAAAAGTTGTGTTTCGAACTGGTGGTGGGGACTGCATGTTATGTGGCACAAGATATTTGGGAGATTTGAGGACAAATACAGCTCCGCAATTTTGCAAAGGGACAAGATTTGTTATGTAATTTTCTTGCGGAGCACATGAAGATGCGGGTGTCTTTTTATCTTTTTCCTATTTGAGTGTTTGTGCTGCTGCTTGTCCCGTGAATTTCCGTTGTCCAGGAGATTTAAGAATATGTATGAAAAAATAATTTGTTAAGGGAATGCCGTCACTATTCGTAAAGACACGACAGCGATGGCTTCTGTCTCATTTTATTTATGTAATACACGAATTGGCCGCTTCGGTAATAACAGCATTGTCACGGAAAATGTCACGTAATTTGTAAAATTCAATGCATATATAACCATTTGAGAAATTTAATCCGAAACTCGAAATAAAAAAGAGGATTTATTTACATGCTGATTTATTGTAACTCGCGTGTCTGGAAAATTAAACTTGGAAGGTAATATAAAAACGCAAGGGATTAGGTCCCCTACGGACTACATATACCATCGGGAATTTTTTTTATTCCTTGCAGTAGTGGGATGAAGTTACAAAATAACAAGTCGCATGTGGCCTTTAATAATATTCAGGACTCGGTTAAAGTTCTACTTACAGTACCTTACGTTTCAGATAATAAATATTATTATTTATAATATTATTTATTATTTGATGTGTAAGATAATACAAACAATACCTTAATTATTTTTTAATATCAATGGCATTAGAGGCGGTGTCTCTCTATTCACCGGCCAACTTTGATGTGTGTTTTTGATTGGCGGACAAAGGAAACCCGCTGCCTTGACGATGCCAGAGTCCAGATTTTACTGGCACGACAGCCCACCGGATGTTTAATGGTTTTTCTACTATTAGGAATTTTGATTCTTGTTTTATTAACAATATTTACCAATACAGTTCGGATCTCGTTCATAAAAACAATTTAAATCTACAGCAAATGGCCGCGTAGGAACTGGGCCGAGCCTCAAGATTTTCTTGGTCGGCCTATATTGCTCTGTCGATCCAAAACTTGGAGCCCTTCTCTCAATTTTAATATAATTATAAATTTTTGTATAATTTTTTTTATAAATTAATATGAAATAATTTAATTAATTAAATTAAATATTTTTTAATTTATGTAATTTATTTTTATTAATTTATATTTTATTCAACTAATGAGTTAGTTCTAAATTAATTTATATAAAATAAGTTTATACAATGATTTATAGTTGCATCATCACTCATGTGTGTATATATATTTATTTAAACTAATGGCACAATTAGCAATCAGTAATTGGAAGGCAGCAGGAGTAGGTTGGAAGTGAACAGAAATGAAAGAGAAATAAAAATTAAGAATTAAAATAAATTATTTATTTAAACTGTAGAAATCAGAATAAAAATAGGTTATATTCCCATTAAACTGCTTTCAAAATATAATATTATAAATTATTAGAATATCCTTTAATTATTGTCAACATTATTATTATGTATCATAATAGTTGTAATTATTATTATTAAAAAATTATTAAATAATAATAATAATTATTATTATTATTATTACCGTAAATTAGGATTGTTTTGTTACCATCCCCTCAAGTTATTATAATATAACTGGTACTCTCTTCATGTTAACATTCCATCCACAAAATTTTTTTTTTGGGTTGAAATTTTGATGTAAAAGAAATTAATGGGATATTATAAAAAGGGTTGAGAGAAAGTAATAAAATATATATATATGGGGAAAAAATTGGGGGAAAATATCAAAATCTCCAAAACTTAAAAGACTTTTCCTACCCTCGCGGCTACTCAGAGAAAACAAGTAGCTAGAATGACAGACTTTTATTACGTTTCTTGAAAGATAAAACTGAATGGTGTATGGCCGCGCAGAGCATATCATGTGTAGTGTTCAACTTCCCCCACAACTTAAGGATTACAAGTTATCATGCACATACTTTCATGGCCCTTTCGTCGATGGCACCAATAAATTGCTTGCGTACACACAATCAATCATTCAGACATAGACTAGTACAAGACTCAGAGGGCTCAGGGTTTCGCTTCGGGGTGGGGCCGGAGTGACTGGTGGGTATCTGAACCTATGCATGCATGCATGTTGCCGTTGAATTGACAAAAGAGGGTCAATTTGAGTGCAATCGGCGAACAACCAAATCTTAGCATTATCTCTAATCTGTCTGTGTGAGGATACGTATTTGATTTAGAACGCAAGTAATCTAGTATTATCACCCACTTCGTATTTCTTTTCTGTTTCTTTTTTATGGGATCATCAACCCGATTTAACAACATGAATTATGCTTTACTTGAACTATAGAAAACACTAAAAATATGGGTGAATGTTATTTTAGTCCTTATATTTTAAATTAAATATTAGTTTAGTCCTTATATCTTAAAAAAAATTCTTAAAATATCTCTATTATTAAATATGTTATACTCTTGTCTTTACTTTTTATTTATTTTTACAATAACGTCCTTACAACAATCTTTGTAATGATACTAAATTAATATCAAATTAACTTTGAATAATAATAGGAAATTTTTACATTAGTTTTTTATTTGCTTTTATGGTTATTTTGATGAATGAACATTTTCTTCCCTTTATTAATAATGCCCCCAATGACTATTGCAAGGATAATTTTGTAAAAGTTGAGGAAAAATAAAAATATAAGGAAAAAAGCATAATAAATTTAATAGAATTGATATTTTGAGACAATTTTTAAAATATAATGACTAAATGAATATTTATCTCGTAAGATATCCTTGCAAAATGCATAACTTTGATTTCTAATTTTTTTAAATGATTTTTATTTTTCGAGTTCTATTGCATCGCGCGTTTATCATTGTGCTATTATTATTGTTGTTATTTTTTCAATTTGACCTATCTCTTACTTTATTTATTTATTTATTTATATATATATATAAAAAAAAAGAGAATTCCTTCCTCTAAAGTTGCTCCTCCTATGCATGCTATCTGGTTTTACATGAGTCATCGTCGCCTTTCACGTTGCTTCATACTTGTTCTTCGTGGGAGTTTGGATCCTCCCGTTCAAGACGACTTCAAGAAGCATTGACTCGAGGTTGTACAAACCCAAAAGGAATATCAAATAATAATTTACGCCTGATTAAATTTATAATATTTGATTATTTTAATATTACTATGTAGTTAACCAGATCCAATCCAATCACGGCATTAACATTATTATATACGGCACGTTTTGAGTTCTGACTATTTATCCTAAAGAGCCTTGCATCGCAGCATAAATGCCTTTCTACTCTCCCCGTTAATGGCTTGACTAGACGTGTTCTTTAGTTCGAGTTGTAAGAAAGTCATACGTGTTCTCAGACTAAGCAAAAATTAATCTAAAAATAGAGGACGGGCTTAAAAATATTTTCCATAATTAAGGTCCATTCTTACAATACGTTATAATCAGACCCAAAAAAAAAAAAAAGGCCTCTCTACTTTAATGCTTTCACATTACAATTTCGACTGCCATTCAAGAGAATAGATGACACCCACGAAATAGTGTCAAGAGTCTTAATTCAGAATTGAACGTCAATCAAACACCTTATCGGCAACGTCAAGTAATCTTTACGTTTTCATTGACAAATTCACTTTGCTTTTTTGTTGCTCCCTAATTTTCTATTTTTGAGCCAACTATCAAGGAAACATGCCGTCGAAACTATCCATTCAAGAATAAAATTATATGGCTGAGTCTTTCTCTCTCTCTCTCTACAATGAACTTTATAATATAAGACAATTAAATCTCATAACCTGTTGTGGGATTTCCAACTTATGCTCTCATAGTTGTGAGGATAAAATTCTAACAACTCGGTTAAAACCAAATGACTTATATGGTGGGGTCTCTGTGCACCGCGTAGCATATACCATGAGTTGGACTTCAATTTTGATGGCTTGTGGTAGTTATCCAATAAAGAAAGGGCAATTATGTTAACATTTTATATAACTCACGTCCTTTTTCGGTCATCGTTTTGAAGGGTTGTGGAATGTGGATGTCGAAATTCCAAATAAACATGTGGATACCAAATTTCCAAGTAAACTGAAATCTGGGGATGATTTCATTTATGGAAACAGATAAATGCTATTGCCAATGTCTTTTTCGACTTTTTATTTCTGTGCAATTTGTGACTCGCATGCTAATCTGTTTCTTCTTTCTGAATCCAAAGTTAAATAAACAAATAAAATAAAACGAAGTTATATAATAAATAATTTTACGACATCTTTAAATTACAGTTAATTATAATTTATACCACACACAGTTAGAATATATGAATTTCACTCAAATACTATAATTATGTGTGGGTATAAGTTTCAGTAGCTGTAACTTAAGATTTTTTATAATTTTAATATATTTCAATAATTTAATTTTCTATAGTTTTAATATATTTCAAAATTTTGTGCGCATTCGAGACAATATAACCATTTAGTAGAGTAACACTCTTTGTACCTAATATGATACATTAAATTATACATGATTACTAATAACAAAAAATATTTCACTGTGAAACAAATTTATTCACTTTATTAATTTTGTCTTTATGTACAAGTATTCTCACTCAAATTTTCATGGTGCAAATAGCATTTTCCTTAATAGTAACATGACTCAGATAATGTTACCTTATATGTAAATGTAATACTTATTTAATGCACGCTAAAGAAGATATTATAGTCAGCATGGTAACTTTGGAGAAAGACTTGCGCATGATTAATTATTACCTCAAATCAATCTGTTAAAATGATAAAGAGAAATATTTCAGTTTAGAATTTTAAAATGTAAAAAAGTTTTTAAAAAATATCTAAACCGTCCAGTTTTAAGATTTTAATTTTTTCGATACTTTAAAATCTAAGGCCCGAAAATTATACAATGGATGTGAAAGCCACGTGGAGTTTGTGAATCGAATGTGTTTATATGTGACATACATCCTTTCGGTAGTAACAAAACAAAAATTGATTGCCGTCGTACATATAACGCGAAGATTTTCAGTATATAAATAGAACAAACACCCCACAATGGGCAATAACAACCGAGTTAACTCAAGATTAACCCGAGGATAAAGAAGAAGAAGAAGAAATGAAAGAGAAAGAAGTGGGGGCGGAAGTGATAATAGTAGGGGCAGGACCGTCAGGCCTGGCGGCGGCGGCCTGCCTTAGCCTTCAATCAATCCCTTACGTAATCCTGGAAAGAGAAAATTGTTACGCGTCCATTTGGAAGAAATATTCCTACGACCGCCTTCATCTGCACTTAGCAAAGCAATCTTGTCAGCTCTCTCACCTACCGTTCCCTTCTTCTTATCCGACGTTCGTCTCCAGAGCCCAATTCGTTGAATACTTGGATCACTACGTTTCCCATTTCAACATCAGTCCATTAATACGGTACCGAAGATCCGTTGAATCGGCGAGCTACGACGAGGCAGCCAGTGCGTGGAACGTTAGGGCTAGCAAGTTGCTAAGTTCCGGCCGTGAGATTGAGGAATATTATTCGGGGAGGTTTCTGGTGGTTGCAAGTGGAGAAACGAGCGACCCTTTTACGCCGGATATTCAAGGACTGAGTTCTTTCTGCAGTGGTGCCACTGGCAGTGGAGAAGTTATTCATTCCACCCAGTATAAAAATGGGAAACCTTATGGCGGCAAGAATGTGTTGGTCGTTGGCTCTGGAAATTCTGGCATGGAAATTGCACTAGATCTAGCCAACCATGCTGCCAAAACCTCTTTAGTTGTCCGCAGCCCGGTGGGTAAATTCATTATTATTTCACTTGGCATGCACAGATTTCTTACTTAATTTCTATACATCTGTCTACTTCGTTAATTAATTAATCAGGTTCATGTGCTGTCGAGGGAGATGGTGCATTTGGGGTTAGTTTTATTGAAGTATGTTCCATGTGGCATGGTCGACGCATTGATGGTTATGCTTAGCAAGCTGGTTTATGGAGATTTGAGCAAGTATGGGATACACAAGCCCAGGGAGGGGCCTTTCTTCATGAAAGCTGCTTACGGAAAGTACCCGGTCATCGATGTCGGTACCTGTCAGAAAATCAAGTCTGGGGAGATTCAGGTAATTAATTACTAGGTGATGAGATATTTATTATTTGAATGATCTGGCTGGCCTTCATCTCTCTCACTCTGTGCATGCACACACACAGGAGAGAAGTTTTAAAATACATTAAGTGTATTATACCATTCGTACAATAAACGAAATAAATAATATTATAATATGTATATATTTATTTTAAATATAAATTATATAAGTTATGACTATTTTACATTTAATTATATATGTTACGCGTTAATTAATTAATTATAATATAATAGATGTATTTTATAATTTTTTCACACAAAATTTTAAAATACATCTAAAATATCATATTAATTATATAATAAATAAATAAAATTATAACATGAGTATGTATTACGACAAGTCAATACATAAGTAATAATTATATTAATTTTTTTAATTACACAGCTATAGATATACATTAGTTTATTATATCACTTGTGATATAATTTAAAATTCCTCGTGTACTACTGCATAGGTATTACCGGGAATCGAGAGCATTAGAGGCAAGGAGGTGGTATTTGAGAATGGCCACTCCCATCACTTCGACTCGATTGTTTTCTGCACTGGCTTCAAGAGATCAACAAATATTTGGCTCAAGGCAATTAATATTATATACGTATATATTGAAAAGAGGACGATTCTCACTTTGCTTTGCCTCCCCCCCCCAAAACAAATCGCCTTTTACCATTTTGCATTTTTCTTGTTTTTATAATAATTTGTTACTTTTTCACGTTAAACTGATGGTTACAAAAAGTAAAAATCAATTTTAGAATTTGTTTTTTTTTTTTTAAATTTTGTTGTTGAGCAGGGAGATGATATGCTGAATGATGATGGCATTCCGAAGCAAAGTTACCCAAATCATTGGAAGGGGAAGAATGGTTTATACTGTGTTGGATTGTCAAGGAGAGGACTCTATGGAGCTGCTGCTGATGCCCAAAACATTGCTGATCATATCAACTCCATTTTACGCCCCTGATAATTAAATTTGTGAGCGCAATTTTTGATGCTGTCATGATTTTTAATTTTTAATTTTTTTTAGCTGTTGAAAAAGTTTGTGTTTTCCCGATTTGCCATTATAAGATAATATATACTATTAAATTCATTTTGTGTCCTTGCCAGTTTGATATTTTAATTACAGTGTGTGTGTTTGCGTAAATATGTAATGTGTGTGTTACCTTCATTTTTGTCCATGCCATGCCTGCCCAAAAGATGGCATGCATCGAAGAAAAGTATAGTAAAATAATAATTTTTAATATTATATATATACATTAACTTTATCATTGCTGCTGATTACATGTGTATTTGGTGATTCGGTATCAAATGGTATGTATACTGGTTGTGTAAATCATATCGGTGGTAATTCGACTGGGGATGCCGAATTCCGCGTGAACCTTCCAAAAGTCCCAAAATTTTACTCAGGGCGGACTTGGTGGCCAGGCCCTAGCCCAGATATAACTGAGGCCAGGTTCGAGAAAATGTCTCTGACGCCTGAACTCGACCCCAAATTGGTATTTTAATAACACGAGACCAGGGGAGGAGACCGGGACTTGCCGTGGAAAGCTTGTTTGAGATAAGTTGTCTGACGATTTTGCCCTTGAAATGAAGATACGTCTCATCACTTAAAATCACTTGGTTGTTTGTGTTTCTGTTCGATTTCTGTTTCTACGCTTGCGCTTGCAGTCAACAGATAACTGTTTTCTTTGTTTTCTATTTTTCTTCACTTTGGGTAAGTAAAATAAAAGAATAAACATTAGATGGAGCTTCACTCAATATTTAAAATTTTGTTAATTTGTAACGTGATTCGAATTTTAATTATTATAAGAAATAAGTTCAGGATGGGATTTTAAAACACTTCATTTGAATACTCTAACAAATGCAGTATGGTCATAAAATATAATTGCCGACATAATTCCCCACAACCCCAATTCCAGATTACCTAGATCACGGCGGAGGCGAATTCGGGGATAATGGTCCCTGCCATATTACGATTTGGATTTTTCTTAATTTATTTTATAACTAATATAACTACTATATGTTTAATGAGGTTGAGTGACAGAGTGAGTAGGATTTGAGTAATTTTATTTTTTATTGGTCACCAATAAGAAGATAAGGACTAAAAAGTTTATTTGAACTTTGTTCGTACTTTTTTTATTTAAAAAAATAAGAGGGAAAAAAATAGATGATTACCAAGATATTTGACTCACATTTAGAAAATAATAAAAATTCTATAATATCACAATTAAAACCATGGCATCAATCCCATAATACATATAAATTTTATAAATTACACATAAGACTAATAAATAAAAGATAAAATAAATAAATTTATATAAAGCTATTAATTATCAAAACAATTGATTAATATGGTCAGTCATCTACTTTAATTTCAACAAAGAAATAAACCTATTGTACTAAAAGCAAGTGGAATAAATTTAATTAAATTAGTTTGTTGCTCGCATTGGTGGAGAAGTTTAAAAATGGGACTAATTGGGGCAAGGCTCCTGCTCGTGAGGGCTGATGCCCAAAGCATAGGTAGTGGTCATATCCATTCCTCAAAAACACGATACGTCCATGCATATAAGTTTACATGTACTTCGTCCTCAACCGTATTCAATTATTAACTTGACTTCTATTATGAATAAAATTAATAATTTTATTGTCACAACAATACATCCAATGCTTTCATGGCCAATGATAGCCACCACTGTTACAATTATGCTCTCGCCGATAAAATCAGTTTTTTTTTTTTTTTTAAAAAAGAATATATGCGGGAAGTTGTTGGTCCGAAGTTCGAACTCAAAAAACCCAACCGCCAAGAAGAGAATGAAAAAAAAGGCCATGATAATTGTTAGTATAATAAAATACACACACATTTTCATGGCCCTGAAAGGACCCCAAAGCGGAAGCCTCGGCATTGAGAACTGGTGGTCCGCTGCCCGCTCTCACCATGTCTTCCCAGTTCCCACATGGCTGATCGTGAGAGAGGCTTTGGATTGAACCGTCAACACCTCATGATTATGCCCATTTAAGTCCGTCAAAACCAATTTCCAAATTTGAAACTGGACTGTGATCTGAATCTTGGTTTATTGCCTGGTTTTCCCCCGACAGATCCACATATGGCTCCAACAGATCAGAAGATCTTTCAGATGGAATTCCATAATCTTTGAGAATGCATGATGAAGCAGCTACTGCTGCTTCTCTCTCCAAAATAGCAAGATAATTATCTTCAAACTCGAAAACTAGATACTTGTCCTTGCATGCTGACCAAGAATATGGAAGAGTCGCGATGAGAGTAAAGTCAGAGTGAAGAAAATAGACAGCTAGAGGATGATATCACTTACAATCGACTAGGTGGGTTAGATGATGGATGTTTTTTATTCTAGTTCCATTGAACTTCAAAACCTAAAAATTTTAATTGCCAAAAAAGAAAAATGAATACATGTACAAATGAGCAACTTCCAGCCTGTTGAGTACAAATGGTAAAAGACATCTTGCCTGCTGATTGCTCATATCCTCATATCCAATGCTTACTTCATTTGCTAAGACCTATCAGTGGGAAAAACAAAGGGGAAACAAAGTTTTGATGGATAAATCATCACAAAATTCTGATAAAAATAAATGTCAATCCAACAGGATATCAATCAGACAGAAATCACTGCCACAATTACAGAATAAAAGAGACAGTTGCACTAAGCAGAAAGAAAGATTTGGGCTTTAAGCTCGGCTAATAATCTAAATGTCCAATGTGGGAAGTTAAAAGGAATATCATTTAGCTTGCCTGTGATAGGATCACAATTTGTTCCCCTTTGAACCTTGCCAAAGAGTATCGTGCCTTGGCTAGCAGTTTCAGCTAATCAGAAAAAAGACCATCAAAATCAATTTCTGACGAAGAACTATCCAATTTGCTTACAGAATGTTGATTCAAATAAAAACTATAATTAAAGATCCCTATAAGAACTTACCCCTATGGAGTCATCACATTCTTCCCTGCAGAGTGGAAAAGTCAAATAAAATAAATAGTTAGCATTCAAATTTTGAAAGTAAAGAACATTCTATGGGAAGAAGCATTTGTTATGCAGCTAAGTGCACTGGAAAAAAATATGTAGCATACTCTATCAGTGGTTCTGAGAGAGGGGTAAACACCAAACCAGCAATTATGAGATAAGAAGGCTGACCTCCATCAATATGATATGGAACCTTAAAGTGAGGAAAGAGAAATTAGATGTAGTTAGTTTAGACATGAAAGCTGATGACAAATAGATTTCTCCATGGAATTTTCTAAAAGCCCGAGTCAATGCCATACCAAGTGCACTCGAGGATTTAAGACTACTTTAACTTTCATGAATGTCCCTCCTCTAATAATACCGAGCTCTGCTACATCACCTGCAAATCTGTGTAGGAGTGCAATAGATATAATGATCAATATAAGATTAAGCCTAAGTAGATATAATGATCATTATAAGATTAAGGAGAAACATTACAGAATTATGAATGAATATGACATTTCTAGAGGTAATTAGAGAATAGTTTAATGACCGAAGAGAATAGAAAAGGCAAAGGGCATAACATGTCCATACAATAGTCTAAAAGACATGGAACAAACAAAATTATAAGTCTATACTGTTATGTACTCAACAAACAAAATCCAACTATATGAAAGGTATTATAGAGTGCTGGAGGCTTCTAGCCATAACCAAAACATGATACCTTCATGGCAGCACTAATTGATCAGGTTTTAATTTCTCGAAGGATCATCCACAGCATCCCACTAAACAGTCAAATTTTGCAGTACATCCCTAAAAAGTAGGGGTAGATAAAAGGAGGTGAAACAAGTACCCCACATCCAGTGGAATCATGTGATGCACTAGTATAGCCACAAAATAGCTTTCAATCTCACTAGATCAACTGCATGTAATATTCTCATACATTATACATTGAACAGAAGGTATAAAAATAAGATGATTATATCCTTTACTTTTGACTAATGAGATAGCGGAATGCAATGCGCTCATTTGAACGGAATGGCACAGTTCCTTCCGACCCCACATGGACATCATCAAAGCTTACAATCACATCCCCCTGGAAATTCAGATGTAATATCAAAATTTGAAACACATAAAACACTGTAAATAGTACAAAACAAGCCATATACCAGAAGCAGAAGTATTAGGAAGCCCAGCTTGACAAGAATGAATGAAATTCAATATAACAAGCTCCTGAGGCTTTGAAGTGCCAGCATACCTCCTTTAAGATATTATTAGCATCGGATGTGGGTTCAACTCTCCTTACCAGCACACCCTGCAAAAGACAGATTAGTTCACCAATAAAATGACGCTTGCTGATGAAATCCGAGCCTCTGAGGCATGTTGAAATGCTATACAGAGTATACATAAACAGTCCAAATAATACTCTTTTTTTGTATTACTACATCCTTTTCTTTTAATCAATTAACACACCCACCAAAAAAAAATTAATAATTGAATAGTGCAACCTTTTTCACAGTAATATTAAACAAGTTCTTTGCATGCATTTATTGCACTCTAATGATTTTTCAACTATTTACTCACATTTCCTTGGTGGTTGGTGCAATTCTATGACCATGTACAATTGTAAATTCTGTCTCAGTCCACAGTATATGTTTAAGCCTTGGTTTAAAGTTTAAAAACAGTTACTTGGATTCCATCAAATTGGAAAGCGCAGATTCCTTTAATCAATCTTGTTATGGTCTCCACATCGACCAATTCCTTCATACCAATAAACACCAAATTTATCATATTCCACACTCGAGGAAATTTAGCGACAATTCATTGACAGTGAAATCTTTCAGATGGCACACACACACAAAACCCACAGCACCTAATGAACACCAAGAACAATACTGCCAAAAGAGATTACATCAAAATTTTCAGCAGATGTGACACCAAGAAAGTGTAAAATAAATTCTTATTTTACAGAGGCTCATAAAGGACGCCTCTGGATAAAGACACACCTCATTAGACGGTACTTTTAAGCATGCACGTAGTGCTGGATTCTCAAGCTTCTGCAGCAATACACCAAGGCAAGGGAAACCTGGAGTTATGGTATCAAAGTCTTGTTTGAGTTTCTATACATCATGATTTAGTTTAGCAACGAAATAGTAAGTGGTAAAGTTTGCAGACAGATCCTGAAGGTGTCTATATACTGAATTGTACAAATTGCCAAAAACTCAGCAACTCAATTATTAATATGTTTGCTTCTCTAGATTACAACTAAGTGTACAAGGATGGATATGTGCCAATACAAAGATATATACATTTATATAAGCATCTCTCAGGTAACATTTATACATTTAAAACTTGCAATAATGGTTTTACAAGGAAAAGTAGTAACATCTCTCAGGTTATACAATGAATGACACAAGATCTCCGATGCATGGCACATAGACCAACAAAATCATTGCCTAGCCAAAGCCAAGCATGTATAGATTGCATAAATAGATAATATATATATATACAAGTGAAATGTGAAGAAATTAAAGGCAAGAAGAGATTCTCACCAGTGTACTTCCCATTCCTCTCATAGTCACTCAAAAAATGAGATACAACCATAGTTGGAATCACATATCCAATATTTTCAACCTCTTCAGATCTGTAGACCTAGAGAAAGTATCTTGTAAAACAATTTAGAATAACAATTTGCAGCAAAAACTGCAAGCAAGAATAAGTAAGTGATCTTCACATGAGCAAAGAAAAAGAATAATCAGTGGTTAAAAATAAAAAACGAATTTAAAACAATATTAACTAAATGGAAAAAAAAAATCATTTTACAAAGTTTAAAAAATAATAATTAATATAAAGAAAAGGATTTACACCATAACAGTCATAACTGGAAAGATACTAAGAAATAAACTATTTAAAACTAAAAACCGATGCACCAAAAGCGGACTGGGTTCAATCAGTAATATATTGATCCAAGAAAAAGATACATGCAGAAATAACTAGACATGCCTTTCTTTACTAAAAGACCAGAAATTCTACCTGAAAGGCCACCCCAATGCACTCGCCCTTGTCATTGAAGGCAGGACCACCACTATTACCTATAATCTAGCAAGTATAAGCAGTGGCTATCACAATGATATAGAATAATGCCTTAACAAGAAAAAAGGGGGAAATACAAAAAGTTTGGATATTAAAGCACATAAATATGAGCAATTTTGAAACAGAAAAGCTTTTTATGAAAAAGAATTCAAATATTAAAATTCCTACTGACCAGGATTTATTGCTGCATCAATTTGAATGCCCAACAATTCAGATGACCCATGAGCATATGATGTGACCTAAGCAAATAACACTGGTGAAACTTGATGCTGTATAATTGTTTAATAACATGTTGACACAAAGACTAGACAACTTGGTAGTTAGCATATAGTTTCAACTTGATTGGGAAGGTAACCATACCTCTATACGTGATACAACTCCCTTTGTTACTGAAATGGTGTCTCCTCCAAGGGGATATCCAACAACAGTTACTGCATCCTGGCCACCAATAAAGCAAAATAAAGGAGTTCAAAACACATAAATGAAGAATTTGTCCTAGTAAAATGCAGGAGATTCCATAACTAAAGATAACTTCATAATCTGCAATATCTGTATTTTCATAATTTGTTAAAGCAATATAATCTAAGTAAATACCATTGAGCCTAGCTCGACTAGATGGATAGTCATTCTTTTTGTTGAATCATGTCAGTGTCAGATCTGGATCTGACAAAGGTATAATTTCAACAATCCTGAGATTGATATTATTATGCTTTTTATGATGTATTTTATGATGCAACAGAATAAGTCCGTGCACATGATAAAACACAGATACACCATCATTCAAAGGGGAAGAGGCAATTTAAACCTGAAGATGCGGCAAGTGTCCAAGACACAGGGGTTCAGCATCCTTCCAAAATTCCTCACTTTCAACTGAAAGCAAAGCTATATCACAGTCAACACCCCTCGCTAAAACCTGTGCATTAAATACCAAAGATTAGTGTAAGTGGCAACAACTACTTATTTCTCATATAAGCATAATAAAACCTCAATCAAAAACATGACAGAAGTAAAGCAACCGAGAAACAATTCCACTGATCTCTAAAATGTGGAAAGAAAACATATATCAAATCAAGATCCTTGTGTGCTATTCTGATATGGAATGTTTGTGTTTCCACTTGACAATCTTATGTGTTTTAATTGGTTCATTTGATTTACAGGTACCAATAATTGGACTTGTTCCTAAATTTCTTTACAAGTTTGGTCAAAGAAAATTCTATCAAGTCACAATATCTGAGTTATGAAGCATATTCTAAGAAATGAACTAAAGAATAAATATAAGAAACAAAAGCACTGTTACAACCACAAACCAAGAAGAGCAGTTGGCAATCATGACGGAAGCACAAACACTATTGTCTCTTCACCAATTCTAACTTAAGATAAACAGGGAAAAGCCACAACAGACTTGACATTGCATATATAACACACCACTTTATAGCAAATCCTTCTCTGTTTACCTTTGGTTGCACATCTTGATGTTATAGAGAAAAGTTTAGCATCATCATCTAGAAAAGAATGTTTGGCTACATCTAAATATGTCAAGCAAATTTTAATGCGACAGCGAAACCTGTTAAAAAATGTTGCAGATTGAGACACTGGTAAACATGTTGGTTCTTATATTGGAGCAATACCTTAGCCACGTATTTGGTATCATCTCCCCTTCTCTTCACTTTAACCTGCAAAAAGCAAAATCAGCAGAGCACAACTATGAAAGGAAAGTGATAAAATCTTTGAACACTGTACTAATATATTCAGTTCAGCAGTCCAGGTAACACTGATATAATAAAGGTAATATCTGTTCAATGTATTCTTTCACGTTAACTAATCTCTTCAAGGAAAATTTTAAAACCAAGAGACTTTTCATGCTTGTCTAGATGAAATATTCAGCAAATATCTTCACACCATTGTTTAATCAAGTATTGACAAGGGATTTAAATGAAACAAATTCTCTAAGTTGCTGCTGATCCAGCATGACCAAGAAATGCCAGTTAATCCACTTCAAGTAATAGTCATCTTCAGTTAACTACAGATCTCAGCAGGTAAATTAATTAGGTCATTGCAAGGTTCACAGACACTCTATAAATACAGAAACGCCCTTGGTTAGGAGAAAACTTTCTCAAAAATAAACAACCTGATAAAATTACAACCAGAAAGACCATAAACCTAGTATTTACTATTACATATCAAAATTTTATTAGTGGTGAGCAATGTAAGCAATAAAATCCGGGCTCCATTATAAACCCCTTAGAAACTTTGTTTGCCACAATATAGAACAGGCCTCCAAGTTCATACATGTGCCCCCCACCCAGAAATGGCAGATCAGGCTTTATGGAATCATATAACTGATACAATCTGCACTAATTTCACTGGAGTTTTAACACCAGCAAATACCCAGAACTTTTTCTGAAAACCCAACGGTAATTTGAAACAAGTGCAGAACTCTGAATTATACTCTACACAACAAATCTTCATAGACATAAAATATCCACCACAAGTTGGAGAGCCAAGTAGATTACCTGGGTATAGTGTTCTACACAATGTGCATTTGTCAAAAGTTTCCCGTCCCCAATCATAAAAGCACTGCCATAAGAAGAATTCAAAATTTTAAACTTCGCTGTGCAATAAACCACTAGAGTTAAATAAAAAACTGGAGAAAACAAGCTGAACTCCTCATTCCTCTTTTCTCTTTTTAAATATTTGTTCATTCAACTGGATAACACAGTGCATCTTGAACAGAAAACAGACAAAGATTTCTAAACCTGCCTTCCAGTACTTGTATATTGCCTTTGCTTTTGCCAAGGAAGGGAGTAATCGGGAGCCGTATGGGTGCAATAAACCTTGAAAATACAAAAGAAGCAGATATCCATTAAAGCATAAACAAATAAATACAAAAAACAATAAAACCATTTTCCGAAAGTTACTGAAAATTAAATTTGGAGCCATTTAATTAAATAAGTTTATTGGCAGAATAAATAAATGGAAATGAAAGAGGGAGTAGATCTTTTACCTTTACAACAGCATTAAGAAACGCTGCATCTTGAAGATTCCCTGATTCACTCTGAAATAAGATTAAAGGTAAACTCCTCAAGAAAACAAAATAGAGATTATATACTATTCGTTAGACTCCAATTCTCAAGAATGTTACCAGCTGCTCCTTCGAATCAAACTGAAACTCCTTCTTGTCTTTTCTCTGCGCGCCGAAAGATTTAAATGCCGTGGATTGAGAACGTTTAGTTTCTTCTCTTCCATCTGTCGACCTTCCCGGAAACTTCCTCTGCCGAAAAAGGATGCTTTATGAATCAGTACCGACTGAAAACGGAAAATAAAATGCAAGAAAAAAGGGGAAAAATATCAAGGCTAGGGTTTATTACATCAGTAGCGCTTGATTTAGAAGTTGATGGTGAATTTTTAAAATTCTGATTCTTATGATTAGCAGAAGCAAGAGATGTGTGTGACGTGGCAAGACGGCGCTGGAAAGAAGCGGAGCAAGAGAATTTAACAGACGAGGTGACCGCAGAGAAGCAATAATTGGCGACTGCTATGGCCATAAGATTTAGACTTGCTTTCGCAGTGCAGCAACTGAATTTAGAGACTAGAGAGATATTCAAGTCAAGCAAGTACTGAGAATGGGGACTAGGAAGTAGCTTGCTTCCTTATCCATACACTACCAGACCACTATAACTACACTGCATCTCTTAAGAGACTGGATTAAGTCGTCACTTGATTTTGGCGCCTCCCCGATTTTAACCAATGGGGTTCTTCCATTTTAAGCCAACACAAGATACCGCAGCTCTCTAGCTGGCGATCGGCCTGGGCCCATGATCTCTTTTTGGGTATCGAAATGAAGAATTTGGGCTCAATAGGCCCATTTTTTGTTATTATTATTTGAAATTTATTTCTTGAAATAATTGTAGTCAAGCACCCGACTGGAGTAACAGAAAATTATCAAACATTGATGCTCTAAATAACACTGTTATGGTGAAAATAATAATCATAATAATACTGCTATAATTAAGCAATAAAAAACTGTGTATAAATAAACAAAAAATCAAATCTCTACAATTTCATTTTTTATTTTTACCATTATACCCTTACACTGTTTTTCTTAATGCCTCTCAAAATTTTAACGTTTCTATTGTGTTTTAACTAAAATGAAACCAGACTAACGAGCCCTTAGTATATAGGGAGAGCCTTCACAGTTATAATCATGAGAGTAAAAGTTTGAGTTTTTATAAAAATATTATAATGTTAGTTTCAGTTATTTCTCAATTATCTGATAAGTGCTTCAGTGGGTCGATATATGGAACATCTAGTTAAATGCTTCAATAAGAGAATGTACGATGGTGATCCCAATTATATAGTCTAATGTAATATCAATTGTAAATATTAATTATAATATGAGTCAACGTATGAGTTAATGTATAACAGTGATCTCAATTATATAATTTAGTGTAATATCAGTTGTAAATATTAATTACAATATTATTTTATCAGATCAATATATGACAGTTGTCTTAATTGCATAATTTAATATAATATCAATTATAAATATTAATTGTAATATTTAATATAATTATGTAATGTGAGTAATAATTTTGAATAACAAAATTAAAAAAATAATATAAAATAAAACAAAACCTTTGATGTCACCAATGTTTCATTACCACCTTTGCATCGTTTCAGATCCTCTGGTTCAACTTAACCGTACAAAAATATGATACTAAGCTTATAAAAAAATGATATTAAGGGTTACAATTTATTTAAGAAGTAAACAAGAAACGTAATTTGTCGTCATTATTCATCATCATCAAAAACTCGACACTCAAAAGCAACTGTTCCCATTGGTCAGAAACGTGAAATATTTGCACTAAAATTATAAAATTTAAAATAATTACAAAAATAAATAAAATAAATAAATAAATAACGGAATGTTCCGATTTTCAACAATAAAAATACAAATGGAGTACAAACAAATAAAGATTTGATAACGCCATCCGTTATCCTTGGTATCACTCATAAAGCCCCGGGGAACACACCCACCACCACCACCATTATTTCCAAAAAGAAACGTAACGGTTTATACGTGTTTGTGGCAAATGACGGTCAGGCGGCTGTTGGCATATTGACGGCGTTAAGTGTTTACGGAAATTTTAATGCTCGCACGAGGAGTTCAATTAGCAGTGCAGCGAAGCTGATTAGCTGAAGGCCTGCAGCACTGACATGGAGCCGCTTTTTTCCATAATTGCCCCCGACACGTTTCCTGCACGTTTTGTCGTTTCCAGCTCTACGGCTTTTTGTTTTCTCTCTCTTAATCTCCTCGCCCCCTTCACCGCGCCAACCCTATTCGTTGTTTCTGTTATTGTCTGGCATCAGCAATGTTCATACTTTTATTTTTTTTTTTCTATTTTTCCAATCGCTGCACGTCTGCACGTAGGTTTAACCAAAAACCCAACACGAAAATCCCAACAAGTAAAATAAAAGCCAACTTTGCTCATTGACGAGTAATTATTATTTACCCAATTAATTAGCATCTGTAGAGAGCTTCATTCTCAGAGTCTCTTGCATCATTTGGTGAACTATATATTAGTCTCTTACTTAAGGATACTTTAAATGATAATTATTTGCACGAAAACCAAATCCCAAATTTCTTTACATTAATTGAATGATAAGAGTTTATCTTATATTCCATTTTTATATTTTATTCAAAATCAATGGATTATATCTTACAAAAATATAGAGTCATTATTGAGTAAGAGTTATCTTACTTTAATAAAATAAGAAATAAATTAAAGTGAGTAAAAGTAAGAGATAAATTAAAGTGAGTAAATAATTTATCGATTTAAAAAATTTGGGTTTGATCGAATGCGCATGAAGGCTCCAACCTAATTGAAAGAGATTTTAGCTAACTCAATCGAGTTGACACTAAATTAAAAAAAAATTAATATAATCTTAAGAGTGTGCAAATAACCTAATTTGACTCAACCCAATTCAATAGTAGTGGTTTATTTTAATTTTTATTTACTTAATTTCATGGTAATAGGTCCCATTTTATGTTAAAAATGATTAAAAGAACTAAAATAAGATAATTATATTAAACAATCTTCTAATAACTAAAATACTTCACAAAAATATCTCAAAATCTGAATATTAACTAAATCCATCATAATTGACTCAAATCTAACTTGATCTGCACATAATGATAACCCAATTCGAAATTAAATTTGTCCCCTTTGAAATACACCAAAAGAGAATATATATATATATATATATATATAAATACCAATAAATATAGGGCACAAAATACGCAATCTTAAAATGTATATATATGTATATATATCTCTTATCACTTATTTTATTATTAAAATAATAAGGGATCCCCGATCCCTATTGAAAAATACTCTACATAATATATATATATATATATATATATATATATATATATTATGGATTACGGAAATATGATGCAGAAGATATGCGTAAAGACAAAAGACTCGGTATCCAGACGTTCGGCATGCTGGCAACCCTTGTCTGCCGAACAAATTATTAATGGATACGTGTATATAGAACCGAGCCAGCTGTGTTTATACCCTCTAATCACTCGTCTTACCAGACCATTAGAAGGACAAAAACACCATGCAGCTAATTTAATGACACCGATAGCAGTTTCTTTTTGTTTTCTGAAAACCCAGTATGCCATTTTTGTTAAATATGACAAATAGAACCAAAACCTGATGGCTGAGGCATGATAATAAATAGAGTGCACACGTGCATCGTACCTTAATTAGAAAATCCATGGACGAGGACAGAAATCATCAATAAATAATATTACTACGTATATAATTATAAATCCCATCAAATTAAAATGAAATCAACGGTTGATGGATGGGCTGTGAGGAAGAGAAGTGAGAAGGTGACTGTAACGCTAAAATAGTAATAGAAAAAGCAAAAATCGGCGGAGAAGGCAAACAGGGTGATGCGCATGTGCATGAAGGCAATAAAGTGCATCGAAGATATCGGTGCAAAAGTAGCAAACATCGCCAGCGAGTAAGCAGAGACAGAGTAAAGACTAAAGATATTGTACAAAATATACAGAGCCAGAGCTACTGCCTACTGCTAGAGCAAAAGCTCGGTAGCTAAACAGAACCTTCAACCCCTCCCCTGCATCATAATGTATATTTAATAAACGTTACGTTACAAAATTAATCATTAATGACACAGCACATAATGTGTATATATATATATATATCCTACGCACGTAACACGCGCACTGTGGCCCTGATAGCTGCTTAAGCTGGTGCGTGCAGTGCATGGTGGAGTGTTGTTGGTGAAAAAAAGTGCAGTGTTGTGGAGGGACACGGGACGCCTGATTCTCGCTCAAGGACTCCTCTTCAGTGTCCTCCCTCCTTTTTTCCTCTTTTTTTTTTTTTTTGGGTCCTCTAGCTGGTGATACATACATATAGATATCATATTTTGGATATTTCTTTGTTATTTGCGAAGCTTTTCATTTTCTCTTTCTTCTTCTTCCCGTTGCATTTGCGGCCATCGATCACTTTTATAGTTTAATTTTGAGAAGAGAAAAAGAGAGATTATGGGTCTCGTGGGTGCAGAGGGGAAAGCGTCAGGTTCAAGAACCGTGGCTGCTCACCACAGAAAGCGCATGGACGATGCTTTGCCTACCAAACACGGACCAGCTGCGGCTGGTAAAGTTTTGATGTTTCGTTATTTTATCTTCTTCACTATTTCATATTTAACCTCATCACGCATATTACATCTATTCCCCAACTTCATTTACAAAGTAAATAATTAATTAATCATCCCAAATAGATTCACTTATCCATCACTGAACTGCATAGGTTCTTCTTGTTTGACTCTATCATCATTTTGATCGGTGCCTTTGTTTTTCTAAAAATTTATACACAAATAAAATTTCTTTATAACCGTTATTATTTATTTTTACCTTCTCAATTTTAGTCTTAATCTGTGATTTCAGGTGGCAAAACTGAGCTATATAATGAACTATGGCATGCATGTGCGGGCCCACTTGTTTATGTTCCACGTGTTGGGGACATTGTTTACTACTTTCTTCAAGGTCACATGGAACAGGTTTTCTATTCTCCCGTATTGTTATTTCTTTTCTTTAAATTTAAAATTCTGGTGAATGTTTTCAATTCTGCTAATTTTGTTAGTTATTTATCATCAAAAGCATTATGGTATGGTTTTATTCCAAATCATTTGGCTTTCTTTAGCGGGAAGGACACTGTCTGATTTTTTGTGGTCGCCCGTTTTGACTGCGGTACAGGTTGAGGCATACAACTGCCAAGATGATAAAATAGAAATGCCCATTTACAATTTACCTCCCAAGATCCTCTGTGAAGTGGTCTATGTTCAACTGAAGGTGTATATATTCTTTCTTCTTCGATCTTCAGTTCTGTAAAATTCGATAAGCGCCCGTTCAGCTTCAGGACACCTTAACAAATCAAAGCTGGACTCAGAACGATGCATGACTTTTATTTTATGACCTCCTGTTCTTTATTTTATGTTGCAAGATCATTTTATTGTTGCTGTTCTTGGCGGTTTGTTTTGACTTCTTGCAGGCGGAACCCGGCACTGATGAGGTGTTTGCACAAATTACTTTGCTTCCGAGGCCAGAGGTAGGCTACAGAATCTCAAAGGTCTCAAATGTCCGGTCTTCGGGAGTCTTGATTAACCATATTGCTCTTCAGCTTAAATTCGGACATCAAAATTTTAAGATGATGACAATTTATTTGACAATTACTTGGCTAAAATTAGTGATCTTAACACCTTCCTACTTATCTTTCAGATAGACGAGCTGAGTCTGGAGGTTGGGAATTCTCCACCTCTGCCTCCAGAACGTAATGTATGTTCTTTTAGCAAAAAACTCACTCCATCTGACACCAGCACACATGGCGGATTCTCTGTTCCTAAGAGACATGCCGATGAGTGCCTTCCACCTCTGGTTTGTATCCTTGCTGTGAATCTTTTTGAACAATTTGCTAAAGTTTCGTCACGAAAGACGAAAGCTGCCAAACAATGTTGTTATAAACACTAGTAATGTTCAATGCTGTAACATAGCCAATCCAATAGTTACTGCAATCATTTGCGAAAATGAAAATCAACTGACTATTCCCTTGTAATCTTGCAGCATGCCAGTATAATGTCTTTTCGTTTTATGATCACTGGTAATAAGATGCCAAGGCGAATTGATCGGATAGGCCATTTCATTTATATCTTAATTATGTTATTGATGTTGCAGGATACGTCTAAGGATCCCCCACTGCAAGAACTGGTTGCAAAGGATTTGCATGGGTCGGAATGGCGCTTTCGGCATATTTATCGTGGTACTCATATCTGTCTCCAATTGACATGAAACATCGTGTTTTGGAGTAATTTAACCATAAATTTTAGCCATTCATTGCATCACAAAGATCATGAAGATGTTCCCATTAAATTGGTTTAGTTTGCTGCATTTAACACCGCTTGCATTTGTAACCTGGAAAATACTTCTGATCAATCTTCTTTCTTAAGCATCTGTTAAATTTCCCTGCATATGAAACCTATCTTGGTCAACTTCTGCTTATCCTGGCGCAATAATTAATGTAGGTCAGCCAAAGAGACATTTGCTTACGAGTGGTTGGAGTGTATTTGTAACTTCAAAGAAGCTTGTCGCTGGGGATGTGTGTATCTTCCTCAGGTTCTTCTTTCTTCTCTGCGCACTGTTTCAATTCAAACACATAAGCACAAACTTGTGTATGTCTATAGTGTAATGTCTTTCTGCGAGTACTTTTATGTGTCTGTACCAAATATTTTCTTTTATATCTCACAAATTTCATGTATTAATTTTTTGCTTAGAGAACAAGTTTCATTCTGTACCTCGTGTGTATACTCATACAGTTCTGTGTTTTGTTTAATTGATTATTTTTGTTTCCATTAGCTGTTTCAATTGGATCGATATTTGTTGACGTGTCTAGCGGATAGTAATGTTGATATCTGTATTCAGGGGAGAAGATGGAGAACTTCGTGTCGGGGCACGTCGTGCAATGAAACTTCAGAATAATGCATCAACGTCAGTTATATCTAGCCTCAGCATGCAGCATGGAATACTTGCAGGTGCTTTTCATGCCATTTCTACCGGGACGAGGTTTACCGTTTACTACCATCCATGGTAAGTCGATGATGGTTTAAGATTCAGTGACTCGCGAAGTCAAATTTAAGAAAGCAAGGACTGTAAATTTAGGTGATTCAATGCGGTACACTTACAATCTGTTACTACAGAATTTAACAATATTTGGTCTATGCACTTTTGCAGGACAAGTCCTGCTGAATTTCTTGTACCTTTTAGTCAATACATGAAGTCCACTGAAATTGACTATTCTATTGGCACAAGATTCCGAATGGCATTTGAAGACGAAGAGTGTGCAGAACAGAGGTGCAGGCCAGGCCTTTTTTCTATCTTCTGGCTCTTTCAGTCTTACTTTCACAATTGGCTTTTTTTTTTTCCCCCCTCCTTTCCTTGGCATTGGAATAATATAAGCCCCATAAAACTAAACAGCAGATTAGAAAAATGAACTGAAAACAGTTCAAAATTTTAGTGATGGCATGCTATGACTTGTAAGTACATGATTGAGCAGATGAAAGAAGCTTCTTGCAGGTTTCAAAATTAATTTTGAAAAGCCATCAATATATCCGTGTGTGTGTGTGTGTGTGTGTGTGTGTGCATATATATATATATATATATATATATATATATATATATATATATATATATATATATATATATATATATATATATATATATATATATTTATATTTCTTATGGAGGATTATAATTTTCTAAACCAGAATTGCTGGCACTGTTGTTGGTACTGAAGATGTTGATCACATCAGGTGGCCTGCTTCGGAATGGAGGTGCCTCAAGGTAAGCTTCTCATTTATGCTATTCAAGAAATGGACTTTGTCGCTTTTGTGTTTTTCTGGCGAATTCATTTTGTTGATTTTTTTTAGGTGAAATGGGATGCCACAACAGATTCAATAATGTGGCCAGCTAGGGTTTCTCCTTGGAACATAGAACCAATAGAAAGAACCCGCAAGAGGCCTGCTTCTGTGCAACACCGACAGAAGAGGCTGTGCCCAACTGATGGATCATCACCTGGTTTTTCCTCCTTGTTCAATAATGGTCAGCAATCCTTAACTATTATTTCTTTTTATTTTGTAACGGGATTCTTTCTGAGTTTTCTGAGTAAATACTGAAAAGTCATTTAGGGGTCTTCCAAGGTCAAGAAGGTCAAGAAAACAGGGTCAATAGTATTGAGGCAGTTGGTGCAGCTAAAACACCATTATTGCCATCTTTGGTGTGTCCGCCAAATCCCGTTTGGGGCCAAATGAAATCAGGCTTGGAGAATGAGTTGAAGTTTCCACTGCATGACCCATTTTATATGTGTCTCAACCGCATGGTGTCATTTCCTGGTGGAAGCCTAATGAGTCCTGGTCTTTCTAATCACTGGCCTGCATCACCATTTGCACCTTATGAAGTTCACGAAGCTGCTGCTCAAAGCAAAAACTTATCCGCTCCCAATGCCAGCTCTGAGAATTCTGGGTCTCAGACGTGCAAGGCCTTGGAACTGAAGGATGAAAATAGAGCTCTACTAGCTCAACCAAATGGTGGCAGCAGATACATGCTTTTTGGGGTCAATTTAGTAAACAGTCCACCGGAGCTCCCTTCACTACAAATGGCCACTTCCAATGAGCTTGAAAGTCCTTGTTCTGTCCCTCCAACATCTCAGTCAAGCATTTCCGAAACTATCCAAGTTTCAGAGCCATCTAAGAGTGTGTCCGGCATACTTTCTGAAAAGCAATGCAAGAATTGCTATGTATCCAGGAGTTGCACCAAGGTACCGTACCTCTTGCCATGTTTTTGGAAGCAACATGAAGGAAGAATTGCTGCTAGTTGAACGATTAATACCAGTATCATCAAGTTTGATAGTTTTGGAAGGTAATATGGGGAATTCTGTCTGTTTCTGTTCCGTCCAGGTGATCAAGTTTGGAACTGCTCTTGGAAGGTCAGTGGATCTCGCTCGATTTCATGCGTACAATGAACTCATTTCTGAGCTTGACCACATGTTTGACTTCAACGGAAGTTTGATTAATGGGAATAGCGGATTTCACATTGCATACATGGATGATGAAGGGGACATGATGCTAGTTGGAGACAACCCATGGCAGTTAAGTAGCAAAACCTTCTAATGTTGTTTTGTTGCATATGCATATGACTTGGCTGTTAACTGAGTTTGTGGCTGCATGCTATAAATGCAGGGACTTTCAGCGTGCCGTAAGAAGAATGTTCATCTGCCCAAAGGAAGACATCGACGGGGTAATTCCAAGCTCACCAAATCCAACACCTCCTCAGTAGCTTTTTCTGGAGGTTGACTCGCGTGTCCGCCTCATCTGTTCATGATATAATTGTATATCTCTAATATCATGCTAATGCAGTTTATGTACTCAAAGCATGTTGATATTGTTAAACAAAATGTTCGGTCTTCTTTTAAGCGGAACCTAATGTTTTCCTTATTCAAAATAAAGGATGTTTCTGAATATATTGAAGTAAACAAGGGATTCGACTGTTTTGGTCTCTTGATTTCACAGAATCACAGTTATCATGTAGTGGCGGTGGTGGCCGCAATTGATGTTGCCACTTAATATTCTTGTTATATCTTTTTTCTTTTTTTTTTTTAACTATACTTTGCTGCCGCTGTTGACTTCTGCGTAACCAAGTTATAATTTCTATATTTTCCCAGCGTAATAATATACCTTTCGGTTAAAAGTTACCTACACGACAACGTTTTCTCTTTCATTTTTTTTTTTTTGGTATTTTTTTTGGGGTGGGGGGGAGCACCAGCCAAACCCTAACTAACCATCCTCCTTACCATTCCCGCCATTGACAGAGCTCCCGCCTGAAAAAACCTCTAAACAAAGTTAACATTCACAATAAGAGAACAAATAGGCAAGAAAATTTCAAAAAACTCAAACAATGAGGTCCTTATTTAGTTCTTGGACAACCCCTACTATAGGAGTCATCCCAAATTTAAGCTCCATTGCCCTTAAACTTCCCAATAATTTCTCGGTCTTATCACAACCAATTTTCCTTCCAATTCGACCTCAACGTTTTCCCACAATTGCGAAATCTCAGCTTTCTTCAAACCCACGAAGCAATGAAGAAGATCAGGACCCAGAGTCACCCGTTCAACAACTGAGCGTCCCTGTCACTTGGCTCCACCCTCCCAAGGCCTTAGAGGTGCTTCTTTTTCTTTGTGAGCTTGAAATAATTTAGTCTAATTGGGTAACTTTTGATGGATAAATTGGGTAATCTTTTGATGAAGTGCTGATTGTTTCCAATTTGTGCCTCTGTGTGTGCTCATGGGCATATGCGAGAGCATTTGTGTCAATTGCGAGATGGGGGACTGGGTGGTTGTGTATTGATGCTTCCTAGAATCTGTGCAGGAATCAGAGTGGCTCAGGGTTACACTGCACAAATGGTTGGATGATGAGTACTGCCCCGAGCCAACAAATGTGGAAATCAGCAAGGTTGCTGCCCATTCGTACTATGAATCTTTGCTAGAGAAACGAACTGATTTAGGTGAGATTTTGTTGAAGATGGCTTCGGAATTGGAATCTATTTCCTATCAGGAAAGCTTTCATGGGGCGTTCTCATCGGCAAATGCTGCAGTGAACTTGATTGCCCAACGGATAGAGCAGGCATAGTTGTTTGATCAAGTTAAAGATTTGAAAGTTGTTACCCGCTGCTATGTCATCTACGCTTTTAGTTAATGTCATGCACACTCGTGTTCTTTTTTTAAATGTATTATTGCACCATGTCAGTAATATGATAAATGCACTGACATGGAGGGTTTTAAGCAATGTTATGCTTGAGCCACGGTATATGAAACCTGAACATATCTGTAACTGTATATGCCTTTTCTTTTTGTTTGTTGTAATTTTTTTTTCCAGTAAATGTAAAATGCAGAAAAGTAGCAACTGATTAATAGTATCATGTACCTTGGGTCAAGGTGACTCAGAATTCGTGCACCACAATATTAAAGCGTCTATGCATACTCCATGTGTACAATGTTAACTTATGCAGAAAATGAGAAAACTTTTTCCAAGATTATGGACAAAATTCTGTTAGGACCACGGCAAATCCCTGTTTCTATACTTTGTTCACTATTTGGTGAGGATGAGTGGAGAGAATTCCTTTTGAATCAAACCAAGCTCAGAATCATTATTTCCATAATCCACTCTGCGGGCAAGCAATTCCTCTTTGGGATTGTATCTTTGCCGCATGGCCATCAGAAATTTTATGCCATACCCTAAGCAAACCGAGGATCATTTATGGCTGCCAGTAAAATGCCAGTGAATCCCAATTGCATGATGAAAGTAGGTAGGCTTCAGGCAACTGACAAATTCCTTGTAGCTCTGCTGGTACTGATCCCTGTTATATCCCTGAACAGCGATGGCACCTATAGCTAAACATGTATGCTCTGTTTATAATATGTCGCCTGTTAAGTCCCCTGTGTCATTTAAGTAGCTCTGAATGTAGTTTATGCAAGTTGTGGATGGTCATACTGTAATTCCTTTCTTATCTAACCTGATTTGTAGCTTGACAAGGTAAATGTGAGTGCCCTGACTACCGAGATCAACCCCTTGCCGCACATGGGCTTTTGTATAAAGGAGAAAATGGGGTTTCCAATGATATGAGCCCTACAGATTCATAGTTGCATCCAATTTTTAATGACGAAGAAAGAGCTGTGACCCCTGTGGTGATAATTATCTTACTTTGTCTCTTGGCACTGTTGTTGTCGAAACTGGGACAACTCTCATTTACTCTGAAGACGGAGGGGGGCCAATATGGATGTACCCAAGATGGTAATGGGTTTATCTCTGGCTATCCCTTCTCTCTTTACGACTCTACAGGAAGGAAAATGACAGCAACCAGGACCTACTCTCTTTTGTAAATCATGTTGTAGGTTGAGGGACCAAGCATAACTATATGTTGATAACTGAGGAATTCACCACCGAAGAAGACTGTCATAAAGGTACACTAAAGCTGCAGATATGCGAATGCTATTTTCATATTTGTTTGAAGGTCATTTGTTCATTATCGGATAAAATACACCAGATTGCACGAAAATATGGGATACAATGGTACTGAATATAATCATCACTTGGGTACATATATCTACATAATTTTATCATGTGCCTCTGAACACGGAGAAAAATCTCCAGAAATTGCTGTTTGTTGTAAAATGATTGAATATCTAATTCACTTAGATGATACAATTGATAAATCAAAGCGAGGGACCTTTCTCTGATTCTGGCCCCCACAAATGTAATCTGACGTATAACTCTTGGACGAATCCTGTGAATCTTCTACGTGATATTGAAACCCGCGTTAGATTTGTTACACGTGTCAGGGATCCCAGTGATCTCAAGATATTTGTACTGTATTAAGACAATTATGATGCATGATTTTTTGGGGAGGGCCACCATAATTAGTTATATGGCCAAGGATGTTTTTCACATGGCACAACTGCAACATGATTGATTGACAATTTAGTCCGGCACGAAGACAGGGTATGTTATGCATGTGGAAATGGCCAGAAGTGGAATGTAAGTGCTGCATGCATAATGATAGGTGATGAAACTGCAGCCTCTTAAACTCCTAATCATTCAACTGGGAACCCTGCGTGCAAAAACGATGGTTGATTAAAGTTTCAATATGGCTAAAAATAATTAGTTAATATGTCCTTGATACTGACCCTTGCAAGGGACCAATGTCCTCACTTCTTTTGTGTGTGCGTGTGTGTGTGAACGGTGAAATTTCTCAAAGAGGCAGTCAGCAGGTCGAGTCCATGTCATTCCCTTCCCTACAACCATCTATTATTGAAGAGCTCCTGCTTTATAGGTCCCACTTCTCAACCACCAACCTGATTGAGTTCTCCGTGACTCCGCGTTGTGAGTTGCAGATGCCTTATTGTTACACATGGCAATTCGTAAATATGGGTAAATGGATTCGAGGGGATTAAGTTAAGAATGCAATACTTCTGTTGATTTTTCCCTTTTTCTTCGGTTCTGCACTTTTTCGGCTTTCTGTAGTCTGTCTCCATCAATAGAATTTGGAACTTTAGCTAATTCCAGTAGATGCCTTCCTCTCTTTTTTCTTTGGGTGGGGAAGAACATAGGTGTTGGTCTCAGAACATTATGAAACGAGACTCGACTTTAAGCTCCCATTTATGGTCCCGAAAAACATTATTTGAGCACCGAGATCAAAGCGAGGAACAAAATTGAAGCATTTATTATAACAGGCGGAGTGGGAAAGAAATAATTAAAATATTTAGAAGGCTGGTGTCCTACGATCCAGGAATTATTGGGGAGTCGTTACAGTGGTTGGGCCACAGAAAGCAACGGCTATTTGATTCTCTCTGTTAGGACCACGTTCGTTCGTTCGTTCGTTTGTTTGTTTGTTTGTTGGTTTGTCTTTTATGACAATAAATGTGAGCGTTATATTAAATGAATTTGATCTACTTTTAAATATTTAAAGCATAAATATCAAACTTCACTGTATATAAAAAGAATTTTGGGTCATTAACCAAAGGGTTAGGAGACATTCATCATTTGACTAAGACTACTAATGTTAGTGGTAAATTTTAATTCATGCACTTGGTATAACGAATGAGGTGCGTCTGGTGTTATTTTTTAAATGGTATTTTTAAATTTATCCTATAGAATAAAAATGATTACTTTGCTTTGAGTTTTAAAACGTGTTTGTCATGTACCACGCTTACGATGGCTCTTTATACTTTTATTTTGTTTTTAATTCGGACCATGTTTATTTGTTCGATTAAATTGAACGGCAGCAGATAAACTAATCAATAACCAAAAACTATTATCATATTTAATATATGGTTCCTATTTTAACCCAATTACGACTGTGTTTTCTTCGTTTATTGGCGACTAATAATGAATAGGGTTGTCCATTTTCCTTTCTAATTTTTTTTTATCTCAAATAATATATATCATGTATAATGATATATATTATTATGCTAAATTTATTTAAATTTATAAGAAAACTTGTCCTCCACTGAAATAACATATTAAGTACCTATTATTTAAAATTAAATTTTTAGATGCAATTTAAATATTTAACAATTCTCAAATAAGGATTCCCTAAGTTATAATAATTATAACTTAATAAATTCCTTCTTAAATGTCTAAAACGATCGAATCGCACAGCAGAACAAAGATCGTACGGTTCAGAAATCAGTGTGTTGTCATGCCCTCTTGGAATCGATGCAGGGTTATATAGTAATTTCATTCCTTTTGAGAGGCCCCCGTTATTATGACAACATACCGTTTAAGAATTGAGATTTTTTCAAACCGCAGGGGAGGGTTACGACAATTATCTAAGTTGAAACTTCAAAAAATAAGAGTATGAAATAATAAGGTTGCTTTAATATTATTATTATTATTAAATAAAATAGGTACGAGTATATGACGGGAGTGATTTGTCTGTCGTGTTAGTAAAACTGAGCACTTAAATTTCAAAATGACTATTTCTTTACTCTTCAAAAAAAAAAAAAAAAAAACGAAGCTATGATTAGATACACAGTGGCTACGCGGCAGGTTATCATAGGCGAAAGTGGCTAGCCAGCAAAGAACGCTGCAATAACACTATTTCTTTTTGTTATAAATTAAGAAGCTTTATTAGTTAGTTGGCAAAAATTCCCCTACGCATTAATAATCCTCAGCTCTTGCTGTTACTCAGCAACTGTTACTCTTTACATTCTCTCTCTCTCTCGGTCTCTTTCTCTCTTCTCATGGCAATGGCGGTGAAGAACAACCTCTGGGTTTGCACACAGCTGGAATGTGAAACCACAGAAGAAATGCAAGCTTCAACAGAGCAAGCAAAGGTTGAAGGTGCGGATCTTGTAGAGCTTTGCGTTGATTCCATGAAATTCTCTCACATTTCTCAAGTTGACAAACTCATTCAGCACGCAACTCTCCCTGCTATTGTTTCCTACAGGTATTTAGAGTACCCAAGCTTCTTCTTCATTTCTTTCGTGTAACCCCTTTCCCCTGTGATCATCCTATTCACTCTTAGTGACGGGAACTATGAACTTAAGCAGGCTATAACATAAAATATTAAGATTAGTGAGAGTTGAGTGGGCCAAAACGAGGATTATAATATAATTGAAATTTTAATTCAGTCCCTTGCATATAAATAAAACTTTGTTACAGATTAATACTTCCACTCTGTCCCCGTTCGCATTGTTTATTTAATTTTTAGGCATACGAATAAGGCAAAAAATATTAGCGA
This sequence comes from Aegle marmelos, assembly GCA_030449875.1. Classification (NCBI taxonomy): domain Eukaryota; kingdom Viridiplantae; phylum Streptophyta; class Magnoliopsida; order Sapindales; family Rutaceae; genus Aegle; species Aegle marmelos. The sequence goes on from JASUUL010000115.1 coordinate 5,735,023, forward strand.
GTTGCATAGTAGAATTTCTTAGAGACCAGTGTCAAAACGTCATGAGACCACTTGTTGGCTCAGCAAGGCAACACACTTCTCCTCGGTGCAGCAGACAGATCTGGCAAAATGGGTCACTAGATCGTGTTTATGTCTCGTCAAATTTAAGTTGAGTTGAAACACGAGTCATTCAATAATAATGTTGAAGCCTTAACTCATTATAGAAAATAAATGAATTATTTAATAATTCACTTAATATCTATATATTTAATAAAATTGATATTAAATATTTTAACACCTAAGCTGATATTATAAAAAATATATATTTATTAAATTATTACACATTTATACTACTAAAATTCTACTTATATTTATACAAATAATATTATATATTAATATTATAAAATATACATATCTTCTAATATTTTATGATTAACACTATTGAAGTACTACCTATATAATTCTATAGATGAAATACTATGCATATATTCATAAGAGAAAAAGAGAATTATATTTAATATTTAAACTTTAATGATAAAAATTTATAAAGTAACTTATAATAAAAATTATAATTATATTATTAATTAAGTAAATAAATTAAAATTTTAACCCTAACCTAACATAATATATATATATATATATATATATATACGTGTGTGTGTGTGGACCCGAATTCAGTCTGTTTAATAACCGTATGAAATTTATCTATATCGCGTCGTATTCTCGAATAATCGAGTCATATAAATTTTCCCGGATCCCGGCTCCGACAGTGGGCTGCAGGCAACAGTCGAGTGAGCCCATTGATAAGACCAGGGGGCTTTTGCATGGGTAACCATATCATCGTAGCCCTTCATTGCTTATTAAAGCCGAAGCGGACAACTGTGGAATTTGGGCCACCATTAAACTGCGTAAATTATTTTGAATGACAAGACGGGAACACTTAACATACAACTGTGGTATGTTATCCCCACCCACCACAGTTGTATGTTAAGTAGATCCAAGATAAGACAAAGATACTGATATCATATCACATGAGGGATGAATCAACTTGATGAGTTACATTCAATAATTTAAGAGCTACTGAATGCAATTCTTGAATTGGATGTAAATTAGATACAACGAGATGATGTAATTTTCTAACCTCGCTCCAAATCAAACGCCAAGAGAGCGATAAGGTAGAAGATGGACACAACTACAGCCAGAGGTTTCTTATCAGCTATCGTCATTCGTCAATTCTTGAGGTCCACAAACCGGACCACGCACGTGACAACGACACCTGAAGTCACATGTTTATTTTAAATTGGACCCGCCGCATTACCTTTCCACCAACCGTCTTTGATTGCAAAGTTGTTCGCCTGGGTTTACCAAATCCGATGGGCACTGCACTGCTGCCGTTCCTGTGGCCCACTTATGATTTTATTATTATTTTTTTCACACCAACACTTTTTTTTTAATTACATAAAATTAATGTCTAAATTATATGTGATATTATATAAGAGTTTACTGATATATTTATAATAATTATATTATTTTTAAAATTAAAACCTGCATTTTTATCTCCTCACATTTTTTAAGAAAAAAAAAGTTATCTCTAATATAATTATTTTCATAATTAAAAAAATTAATTTTATAATATTTTTGTGGGGCTTAAATTATTGTACAATTAAGAAGATAATGGTTCTACACTCGGCCAAAGGCCCTACTTGACTGCAGAAATGACAACACTTGGACCGCAAAAACGGCCACTTGGCCTACGCCCTTGGCACCATCTTGAGCAAATATTACTTTTATTTTCTCTACTATACCTTTTACCAGTTTTGGTGTTTTGTCGGCTAGCTTAGACACACATTGTCGTGTCACAGAAAGTACCTTACAAATTTTTGTAATGATCAAATCAGAATCAGTGTTACGTTTGATACATTTCGATTTTTGAGCCAAAATAAAACGGCCGTGCAGTTGCAGTGGGCCGGACCCTGAGCTAAGTTTGTTGCTTGACAGGCTAAAATCATCGAGGGAGTCGAGCAAGGAAGCTTGCAAGAGCACTTGCCTGCAAGTACTGAGACGGGCTCTTGACCTGGGTGTCGAATTTGTCGAAATGGACTACGAGGTTTGATTCCAAAATAGAAAATTGTCACCGGCTACTAACAAGTTTTTTATTTTTTATTTCTTTTTTAAGTGTGCGTACAGTGGATCCGATTTATTAGATTTCTCAAAAAAACTGTGCAGGTAGCCTCTGATCCGCTCATGAGTGAAATTATATACAGTCGATCCAACTCCAAAATAATTGTATCAAGCTATTTGAATGGTGGAGGGAAACCTACAACAGAGAAACTTGGTGATGTCATTGCCTGCATGCAGGCTACTGGAGCAGATGTTATGAAGCTTGAAATTGCAGTGGATTCTATCACGGACTTGGCCCCTGTTTTTGAGATGCTTACTCATTGCCAGGTGGTAGCATGCATTTACATTTCAGCTTATATATGTTAATAATTAACTGAAACATTGGTAAGGTAACATGGGGCATTTTTAATTTGCTGTCTTCAGATGCCTTTAATAGCTCTGGCAGTGGGCAGCAGGGGACTTATAAGCCAGCTACTGGGTCCCAAATTTGGTGGATTTTTGGTGTATGGATCCCTAGGGGGAAAGTCAGTACCTGGGCTCCCTTCATTAGTCAGCCTTAAGCAAGTTTATCAGCTTGAGCATATCAATCCAGACACAAAAATTTTCGGCCTAGTTTCAAATCCAGTAGGCCACAGTAAAGGGCCAATTCTGCATAATCCAGCCTTCAGGCATACAAGATATAACGGAATCTATGTGCCCATGCTCGTCGATGACGTCAAGGAGTTCTTCAGAACCTATACGGGCACTGACTTTGCGGGTTTCAGGTTATTAACCTTTTTTTTTTTTTTGGCCCAATCAAAGCATTGTGATTATGAAGTGATTATCATTTTTCTGTTTAATCTGATTGATGGTTTATTGTTTGATGGCTCTGTAGTGTGGGAATCCCCCATAAGGAACCGGCAGTGGCATGCTGTGATGAAGTCCATCCACTTGCTAAGGTCTGTATAGCTTCGCGATGTTTGTTTTTCATTGTTTGAACAGAAGATCCTGTTTCATTGTTTTTCTCTATGTAGGTCCAAAAATTCCCACCAAATTCTGTTTATTCAATGCTGACATTTATACCGATGAATTGTAAATAACAATTTCGGTTCCACGGCAAGTGAATTAATTTGAACTGCTGTCAATGGTAATGTAATGGCATATAGACAAGCTTCTGAATTGTGGATTGTTTTGAAACCAGTCCATAGGAGCGGTAAATACCATTATAAGGAGGCCTATTGACGGGAAGCTGGTTGGTTATAACACAGATTGCGAGTCTGCAATATCTGCAATAGAGGATGCACTAAGAGGTATTTTTCTTATTTCCGAGGTGACCCACTGAGTGCAGATTTTTTATTATTGTAGTTCGTACATCCAGGAAAGGAAAATGATGAAAGATCGCTCATGCATTTTCATGGGATGTACAGAAAGACAAGGAATCAATGGGGTCGCATCACTCACTTCTCCTATAGCTGGGAAAACTTTTGTGTTGGTTGGAGCAGGAGGAGCAGGAAGAGCTTTGGCTTTTGGAGCCAAAAGTAGAGGAGCTCGGGTCATCATCTTCAACCGCAACTATGGTAAAGCAGGTTACAAATTTATTTCATGTTAAAAAATCAAGCAGCATTTCTTCTCCATTTCTAACTTTTGACATTCTTTTTAAAAAGAGAGAGCAAAGGCTCTAGCAGATGCAGTTTCAGGGGAAGCACTGCATTTTGAATATTTGCATGAATTCTTCCCGGAGAAGGGCATGATTCTTGCAAATGCTTCTGCCATTGGAATGGAACCGAATTCTGATCAAAGTCCTGTTCCCAAGGTCGTATTTCTCCCGAAGTATCTTTCCTCGAAGATTATTTATGAGTACTCCTATTGATTACTAAATCCTTCACCTTCCATGATTGTTTAGGAGGCCTTGAAAGCATATGCGCTCGTATTTGATGCTGTCTATACACCTAGAAATACAAGGCTCCTGAGAGAGGCTGCTGAGGTTGGAGCCACTGCTGTGAGCGGGGTTGAGATGTTCATCAGACAGGCTCTAGATCAATTCAGACTTTTCACTGGTGGCTTAGGTATCAATCCCCACTTCCTTTTAGTTTAATCTGTTGTTGCAAATAACAGTGAGTCGAGTCTTAGAACATCCTGCTTCCACTGATTTGCAGCTCCAGAGGATTTCATGCGCAAGCTTGTTTTAGAACAGTTCTGACTGTTGCACTTAAATTCCTTCACTTAGTCCTATCAGTTATTGAAGTAATAATTCTGTGAAGACGGTTGCTAGCTTCTCCCCTGGCAGATGGTTGATGATGTGCCAGTTAAGAGCTTAAGGTCCTATGCTTAATTGCATGCCGATCAAAATAGTTGTATGTGCTAGCAAAATATCAGGAAAACGCTAATATGATATCAAGAAAGCACTCGTCTTGATATTTCTAAAATCTCCAAGAAAGAATTAATTAGGCCTCTTAGTATGGCCCTGTATGACGAATAAACAAATAAGTAGCTAATATAAGAGGTAGATTCCTCATATGATCTGTAAACAACTTCTAATTAGCAATAAGAAATGATATGCGGCATATTCCCTCTTTTCGCACTTGAGGAAGACGACGTCTGTGATCACAATATTCCTTCAATCAGAGATGGGCAATGAAGTTTTACAACACCTGAACAGGTGCAGGCAATTTCAGATTCTTAAATGATGTAAAACCTCCATCCACTACCAAATTATGCCCACTTACATACTTGGCATCGTCAGATGCCAGATAGAGTGCAGCATTAGCAATATCGTTGGGTTCACAGTGTGCTCCCTCTAACACACCAGCACCGTATACCAGTTCCAGAAGCCGTGAAGCTTCAACACCAGCATAAATCTGACTCATTTCTTCCATCACAAAAGGAGTTGGAATTGCAAAAGGCGATATACAATTAATCCTGATTCCATACCCACATAGCTCAGCTGCCATAGATTTGACTAGTCCTATAATCGCTGACTTGGAAACAGAATACGTATGCTGCGCGAGCCCGCCCAATAATCCTGTGACGCTGGCTGTACACAGAATACAACCACTTCTGCGCGGAATCATGACACGAGCGGAATGTTTGATACCAGCCACAACTCCTCGCACATTGATCCTCATGACTTGATCAAAAACTTCAAGGTTAAGGTCCACAATACTTCTGGGAGTTTTGCAGGCTACCCCTGCATTGTTGTACATGATGTCAAGTTGGTTGTGTGTAGAGATGGTGAAATCAACAGCATCAGAGACATCTGATTCTTTGGTGACATCACAGGCAATGAAGGTGGCATTGGGTCCAAGTTCTTTTACAGTTTGTTGGCCAAGTTGGTGTTGAATATCAGCAATAACAACTTTGGCACCATTGCTGATAAATTTCGCAGCTGTTGCTTTTCCAATACCACTTGCAGCTCCAGTGATCAGTGCTACCTTCTCTTCTAGCTTTCTTTATCACAAGAAATAACAAAACACTCCAGTTACCATATGCAAACTAAAAATTCCGTCTTAATTGTGCAATGAAAAGCAAAGTACTCATTGCAGATTATGCCAGATAATTGCCTCCTGATCTTTTATCTTAAAATATTTACGTAGTAACAATTCAATTTTATGGTTGGTTTGTGAGCGGCCGGAGGGTAAGGTGAAGCTGCCAAGTGACAAATAAACAAATGCCTAACAACTTCCGAGAACTCGCTTCCTCACTTTAGATTAATTAAACTTAATCATTACCCAATAACGACTTTCAAATAAGACAAAAAGGCCGACTGTTACAAGATGTATATAATATTGTCATAATTGAAAAATCAGGCATCGACATGTAGCAAAAGTAGACAGTGTCCGGCAGACATTTAGTGGATAATATTTTTATAATGCGGTTTTGGCTTCTTACCAGCAATATTATAAATATATTTTTTTGGCATTGAGCAGAGTTTTCTTCTGTAGTAAGCATCAGATGCTTCAAAGAAAAAAGGGGAGGAAGGGCAACTTTAATTTCATAGCATACCTTGACTCCGTGGATAATCCCCTGCTGCATCTCTCAGCAAGTAGAGCTCTTGAAATGGGTAGTTTTCTACTGCTTGGAAAATAGAACAGTGATGAATAAGCTGTATTATAAACTTGTTCGATAAACAATGCCAAGAGATCTGACAAGAGATCAAGAAAGAGTAGATGAAAACGAAGACATTATAATTGGTGGGCAAGCCAACTCATTTCATATCCTATAATAGTGACAAACAAGCAACAAATGACAACAAAAAACAAAGGAGAGAAGGCATTAGAAGCTGAAAATGACTAGTCTTAGCAGAAACAGAATGGAAACCCAGATGCCTCATCTCTGAAAATGAAGAATGAAGATTAAAAGAAACTGCAGAATACCTCAACTAATTCTCTTAAATATTCAAGAGAAAGTAGTTGGAGAAACAAACCTCAGTCCCCGTCTGAGCATATTTCCTTGCAGCAGCTATGGCTTTACACAAAGATAGGAGGGGGTTAAGGGGAAGTGGGGAGAGAGGAGTTGCTTGCTACTTCAGTGAAATGGCAATAGAGTATCTGATGGACAGAATATGCCCTTCCTACAAGTTGCAATGTCTAAGATTGGACCTTATATGGGGTCGATGCTCATGACATGACATATATATTTAAGGTTCGTTGGATTGGACGACTTCTCGTTTTCTTTTCCGGACGACACGTCGGTTCTCAACTTTTTAGGTAATTAATTTAACCAATAAAAAGTAACTACGATTAATTTAATATTTATATTTAAAATAAAAATTAGGGTCTGCGTCCGGTACAACTGTGGTACCGTATCACAGTTGTCCTAAATCGTTAGATGTATGAAATAAAAATTAAAATTGAGATCTAATGACTTAGGACAACTGTAGTACGATACCATAGTTATACCGAATACAGATCTCAAAAATTATTATCTAACTCAAAGTCGATATAACGGTGATAAAATCTTTGAGTGTGATATTGTTGAATTAAACTTTAGTATTATTTTGTAGGAATGTGATTTTTTTTTATTTTAGTTTTTTTTTAATGTGTCTTTTAGTGGTAAATGGTAATATGCAGATAAGATTTAACTTTTTTATTTTTTATTTATTAATTACGAATTCCCATTTCACTCACTTAGTCCGTGCATTTATTTTTTTAATTTTTAATTTTTAATTATCATTTAAATTATTTATTCAGTATATAATTAGACCAGAAGAGAATCTTGATCTAATTTTTTAATATAATACTGCACAATTTTATAATTACTTTCATAGCTGCCATTAATAGCTTTCTATCATTTTCTACGTTGTGATGCACAGAATCAATGTAGCTAAAAACCACAGTAGCCTCCGCAGCCGATGAAGAGCAGAAGATGTTTATTGTGGTAAAATATTAAACTCTTAAAAAGGCCGGAATGGCAACAGCAAAAGTAGTAAAATAACTCTCACCAATTGGAAGGCATCAAAAGGCTCGAATATTTGAACCCTTGAAAGTGCAAAAGGTCGCAGGGAAAAAGATAGATGATGGGGAACCTAGATCAAAAGGACCACCTCTGATTTGCAGAGATCTGAAATTGGAGGATCCAAATTCCCATGGCCTTTTGATCCTTCCGGTGACTTGGCATATTCAAAGAAAGAAATATATATACATATATATTACACCTTTCTGTATCGTGAATCTGGATCCAGCTCTCTAGAAATTGAGGCAACGTAATCATGTTCACAATAAGTCAACCTACAACAAAGTGGTCCACTACTCGGCTTTGCCTACCCAAACATTAGAAATTTAGAATGTCACCCCGCTTTCGGAGAAAGCTCTATGGCCAGAGTGGCCACAAAACATGGCATTAATTCAACAACTGTTTATTGAGTTGAAATTCTGAAATAATTATTTTAAAGGAAAAGAGCTCTTCAATTGTCGTTCAAAAGTTATTAAGCAATCTATTATATTGCAAACATATGGAGGAACGCTGATAATTAAAAACTCTCACTCCAAATAAGGCAACACTTCTACGTACTAACAGTAAAAGTTGTAAGAATTGACTTAAGCACAAGAACTCATATATCTACCAACTCATTTCTGGAGGGATTTGAGGGGACCGGGGTTCGATCCACACTCCTCTTAAGCCACGGCTCTTAGATTGTTGAGAGACACTCTCATTGAAAAGAATTCTTCCGTGGCGACTGTCTGGTACCACTGTGCCGCAAGTACTAACCGATACGTCCCTAGCCAGACCCAACCTTTCGTTCATGCTACAACGTTTAAAGCTGTCCCTCCAGAGGTGAAACGGCACAGCTTCAGTATTCGGATGATCTTCTCCAGAGCCCAAAATTATTTTGTAATGTTTCCACTTCCCATTTTCGGGAGTGAAGGTAAGAAGTCTGTCTGTATCGTCATAGAACTGGAATGTTTTATCAGCATAAGCAGCACCCGTAATAGTCTTTATAAGCCCGTTGAGATGGGTGCACGTGTGCTTCGTCCACTCTTTCGCTCCCCGAGAAAGCAGATGTAGTTCAACTTCTGAGGCATTCTGGCAAGCAACAGCAACAATGCAATCTTCGGACGTGGGAGGAGCCGAAAATGTAGCAACAACATTGCATTGTTCTGATTCTGATTTGTTGAACATAGGAAGGTCTATTCTGAAAACCGAAAAGGGGCAAAAGAAGAACAGCGAGTCATCCCGGTGTAAAAGAAGCCACCCCTCCTTTGATGCAATGCATGTTGCCTCATGCATCTCTGGGATACTGATCTTGTACTTCTTGTCTGTTTCACTGACCAAAAAGCATTGAGAATTTTTACCATAGAGTAAGAACCACAGAGCATGATTTTGGGAGGATGTAATCTGAGCTGAAATCTGAGATGAGGGCGTGGTGGCGGCTGAATTCCAACCTTTACACACTATGCTGAAACTGAAAAGATCAATTATGCCTAAACGTTCCGCGATTAATGATATTAGCTCAGGGGGAAGATCAGCCCATTGCCTTGTCGCCATTCTTCAGTCCTACAAATACTGGTCGTGAGCGAATAATGACTGCTAAGAAATTTTGATATGAACAGAAAATGGCGAAGGAAATTCTTATTATAGGGAAACATGTTTTACATTAATGACAACCGCCTGATTGCATTGACTGCAAGCGTCACAACAAACAGAAATCACAATAGGAGGCAATGCTGGGTTTTGAGTCCTAATAAATAACATCAATTTTCTTTACAAATTTATCAAATCAAGAGCACCTGAGGCTCCCCTGCATTAAAGCTACCCCGCAGCAAATATGACAACTGAACCACTTACAATTGATCTCTGTAAAAATCTGAATTACTTGCGGCAGGCGCTGCTAGAGCAATACATGAAATTTTCAGTAATCAATATAAAGTCTGATACATAAACAAACCTGTAACTTAAATTACAGTATATACAGAAACGAACTCAGTAATTTTCATTAAATTATTCCAGAGATTATAAAAGTAAATCCCCGCTGCAACCTTACAAGGAGCGATCTCATTGAACACAAACTTCCAAGGCATCCACACACTTTGTCACACGCATTGTCTATAATATAAAGTCATATTAATTTATCATAAAGGTCTTAATTTCGACGATCAAGTATGATCGTACAAGAGTCTTAGTTTTTTTTTTTTTTTGTCAATTAAAAGAAGTGTCTGACAGTAATTAAGTTGTAACCACATTCAGCAATGTAATTTAAACAATAATGAAAGAAGCAACGTATTTGATATTTACCTCTTCTGGTTTTGGTAAAAGAGTGACTGGAGAAACTCGATCACAGAGAAGAGAAAATATTTTGAAGGGTTTATGAGAAAAAGAAAGAGAGATTGTATAAAGTTCTAAACCACAAGGAACGAGAGTTTAATTAGGAACGTTTATAGAACTACAGGTTACCAGAACTAACAAGGACTCTCTCCCCGTTCAGGGAACAAAAATCTCACTTTATATTAAGTTTTATTTTATTTATTTTACGAAAATTAGGTTTGCACCGTCTCTATTTTCTGATATGTACATCTAAGTATCACTAAATTTTGATATGTTTTTGTATCATCTTTACTTATAAACTTACATTAATCAATTATTTTGACATTAGTAAATATTTATTTTTTCTCAAAATGAATAAAAAAATATTTTATTCCAAAAAATTTTTAAAAATAAAAATATTATAATTACAAGTATACTCATAAATATAATAAAATAAATGAATCTCAAAATATATGATGTGAATTTTTCGTAATTATAAATTTATTTAAAAATTAATATGTTAATTTTTTATAATATAATTTTATTTAATTTTTGTAATTAAATTAACTATAGGAAAGTTTCTTAATTTTTAAAAATAAAAAATTTCTATAATTATTGTAAACTTCAATGTAATAAAAATTAAGAAACTTTCATAGTTAATCTAATTATAAAAATTAAATGAAATTATAATTACAAAAAATTGACATGAAAACTTTTAAATGAAATTATAGTTATGAAATTTAACATCTAAAAAGCTTTGAGATTCATCTTTTTTATTAAATTCAAGAATATTCTTATATAATTATAATATTTTTTATTTTTTAAAATTTTGTAGAATAAAATAATTTTTTTTAATTTTATAGCACAAAGGCGGCTCCCTTCGACCCAGAGGTCATTGAAGGGCATTTGCTGCGGTGGCATAATTCCCACGAGAGATGAAAACTTACAATTCTCCGGGTGCCCCTTCTACTCTATCCTTCACCATTTTCCAATATTAACCCTTTAAGGCTATATTCGTCTTTTTAAAGTTATGGGACCAGCCAAAAACGCGGACTGGGGGCATTCCGAGAATTGAACTCGGGACCTCTCGCACCCTAAGCGAGAATCATACCACTAGACCAAATGCCCGTTGTGCCCTCGTTTTAATAATAAAAATAAAAATAACTACAATTTTTCCGCTCCAATCATTTTCATTTCGCGCTTTAAACGTTTAATAGTAATACTACCACGAACCCATCAGGTCTTTCATAACTTTTTTATCCCATCACCACGAATCACGATTACTTTCCGCCGCTTACCTTGGCGTTTGATTGAAAATGATCAAATGGCAGCTTACTTACACATACTCTTATAAACTTACAACGTTTTTATTATTTTAATTATTTTTATTTTTTTTCAGTAACATAAGAAATTCAAATTTCTTCAACTTCAATGGTCGATCACAGTAACACCCATGTGTTTGATTCTAAATCTCAGGCTCCACCACCATCCCATGGTAATTATTATATATCTTTGATTTTTTGCTTCTTTAATTTTTTTTCATATACGGTTTGAAGTAAAATGGAATATTATAAACGTTCCAATAATAACTAATTGAATTTGTAATCGTCATATGCAAATTGGGTAATGGGTTGCTTGTTTGAACTTAAAGGTGGGAATGAAAATGAGCACAAACAGATTCAAGACGCTGCTCCATTAGATGATACTATGGTGCTTGATTGTCCTTTAGTTGAGACCTAGCCGTTGGTGAAACTAGATTTTGAAACTCAAGTGGTAGATGGTTCTGATTGTTTTGAAGATAAGAATCTAAAATCATTTTGTGAGCATGAGAAGGAAGTTGTGCTTGATAGTGAAGATGAACATGCATCTAGAACCCACACACTGCAGGCTGACAACTCGTTATTGGATTGTAATTAGTGAAGTATGCAGTGTAGGTCAGTGTTCATTTGTTTGTTCCAGGCTTGGAACTTGAGAGTTTTACTCTTTTTGTTGGTTTATGTATCGTATTTATTTTTGGTATTTGTTGATTGGTGCTTTCCTAAATTAATGAGTTTGTTACTTACTGCTATTGTGTGCTTACTTGAAGGGGAAAAAGGATGTAGAGTTACTCTTGAGAAAACTGATATGCATAAAGATCTCGCCATTGGCTCTCAAGAACCTGGTGACTCATTCCAAGCCAATGCACTTGAATTTGTGGACAAATTTCTGTCACTTAACAAGATGGGCTTGTCTCCAGAATGTGACCATGAAAAGACAGTTGGGGAGCAATCTCCTCCTTTTTCAAGTGTAAGAAGGTCACAAAGTTTGGCCAAAAGACTGAAATTTAGAAAAACTGCAGTTACAAAGAGTGGAACATTTGAAGGGGTTGATAACGATCGGCATGGAAAGGTCGATGTCTTTAGCAAAAGGACAAAGGCCCCTTTTGAATTTGGAGCTGTAAGTCAGGAATCTGTTCGGAAAGATCATAAGGCCATGCATATTAATGGTGAAGGGAACAGAAGCTCTAGAAATAAGAATGAAAAGATGAAAGAGCTCGTAAACCTCCATAAAGAAATAGCAGTTTCAACTCATTCAGATCCAAAAGATGATTGCATGATACAGAAAGTATCTAAAATGGATATTAAAAATCATTCTGGTAAGGATATTAATGAGAACTTGCAAGTAGAATCATCAGACCAGCAGATGGATGGTTGTGGTACCAGAATAGATACACCAGACATGTTTGATGTAGGATTTAACACTCAAATAGCTGCTGAAGCCATGGAAGCCTTATCATATGTGCCATTCACTGGCTGCACTGCCTTCAATGTCGAGCAAGGTCTATCAAAACCCACTAATGATTTCAGAAAAGGTGTAATAATGAAGAAAGCGAGGTCAGAACGTGCTTTGATACAAACAAGTAATTTCTGTGGTTTAGGAAGCATTGCAGCAAAGTCAAAGAGAAGAAAGTGTTCTGCTAGAAAATCTGCTAAGAACTCTAACACGGTGCCAGACCCTGAGTTGCCAAGGTTGACAAAATTGAGAAGAGGTGAGTCTTGGATAGGTGAACAGTTTGATTGCTCTGCAAACACCAATGGAAACTCTGGCAATGAATCCCCTACACTAATCATCAAAGGACAAGCAGTTGGGACTGTTGGCAAGAACAACAAGGTCAAAGAGTATGAAAATCATATGACTCCATCAATTTTAGTCGAACAGGAAGAAGTGGAACTCAGGAATATTACTGTTCCCCTAGGGAGTAAGCAGTCCTTAGCAAGAGGTACATTCAAAAGGACCAAGAAGCAATCAGACAATCCAAGAGACAGGATAGAAGATGGGACCATTAAATATCGGAGAAAGAGGAGTAGATTAGTTGGCAATCCTACTGATGTTATGAGTGCCAGTGGAAGCTGATCTACACTGCATTCAAATTCATTGGCTGAACCTAAAAGCCACATATATGGTCAAAAAGAGGAAACGGGTCTAGAGATAACAGTGCTGACTAGTTTAAACTTAGCAGCATGGAGCCATAAGGGAAAAAGAACTCTGCGTGAAATGCAAAGTCATTCAAATGAAGCCAAGGAACATAATCATAGTTACATGAAGAGTCAAAGGGGAGCAAAAGACAATAGCAATGCCTCATTTTATAAAGATAGGAAGGGGAAATCACACTCAGTAAATGATAGTTCTCCTTTGAATCTTCCAGAACAAGATTTAGGAAAATATTTTGACGAACCAGGTTCAGCAATTCCCTTCACAAAAAATGAATCAGCTATCATAGGCAAAGAAATCTCCCCAGACGAGTACCTTCAACACCCTGGTTCAGGATATGCTAGTACTATTAACTTCACCAAAGGTACAAATGCATCATCCTCTAGTCACGTGCCTTCAAAAGACCACAGAAAACGGCCTATCAGCAGCCTACCTAAATCCTCCCTCATTAAAGAACTTATTGGATTAGGTGTCCATGAGTCAATACCGGATTTCACATGGAAAGATTTGAGAAGACGGAGAGCTATGTCATGTGTTCAAGTTTTGTTTAGTCAGCATTTGGATGATGAAGTAATCAAGCGGCAGAAAAAGGTGTCTTTTTTATTTTTTATTTTTTGGCTTATCTTTCTTCCCCCCCCCCCCCCCTCCCAGCAGAAGTATTATATGCGCCACTGCTTTTCCTTCTATCCATTAGATCTCAGCACGACTGGGCATTACCATTGCAACATGTCCAGGAGATGTGACACACTTCATAGCAGATAGATTTGTGCATACAAGAAATATGATGGAAACTATCGCTCTAGGCAAACCAGTGGTGACACATTTGTGGCTTGAAAGTTGCGGACAAGCAAGCTGTTTAATAGATGAGAAAAATTACATTCTGAGGGATGCCAAAAAGGAAAGAGAAATTGGCTTCAGCATGCCTGTTACCTATGCTCGCGCAAGCCAACCTCCACTTCTAAAGGTGATAGCTAACTAGTGTTAGCTTATTCCCATACCAGCTATGCTTCAAATTGAATTTCAACTTGAATGTCGGGGTTTCCTATATGCTGATGGGTGGTTCATCCTCAGCAGGGTCAAAGAGTTTTCATCACCACAAACACAAAACCTGATAAAGAAATGATCACTGGTTTGGTCAAGGCAGTTCACGGACAGGTTTGTATTCATTTGTAAGCATGTCTGTTTATGTGTATTATTCAGAAGCATATGCTCTTTCTTCCAACTGAATCGATTAATGGGTTTCTGTTGAATTACTATCTAGTTAATTGATGTAAGTCAGGTATCTGTAGTAAAAGAGGAAAAGTTCCAAGAGAATCCATTGATTCTGTCTTGTGAAGAAGATCATGCTATCTGCGTACCTTTTCTTGATAAAGGTAAAAAATGCCATTTACATTTTTATTTTGACATTAGTTAATAGTGTACTAATCATCTTTGGTCTATCCTCTCTTTTTTCTTTTTTCTTTTTTTTTTTTTACCCCCAAAGGGATCGCAGCTTACAGTTCAGAACTTCTACTGAATGGAATAGTAATTCAGAAATTGGAGTTTGAGAGGTAGGGACTAGCATCCTGGGCATACCAAATTATTTTAACATTAAAAATAAGAATTTGGAATTTATAGAGCACTTTCATCCCAATGACAGGCATCGGCTCTTTAAGTATCATCCCGAGAGGCATCAACGCAGAATAAAATCTAGGAGAGGTGAAGTCTGCTCGAAGAGAAGCTTGTAAATTGACAGTCGTGAAACTAAATGGAAGCCATCCCGTTTCCCACATCTTGTAAATGGTGAAGAAAGAATCAAATCTTAGAAAATTCTGTATTACTGTTACCAATCGTGGTCTCAGAGCTATTTGAACATTAAACAAGCATAAATACATCAATATGTATATCTATATCTATTTTGTGAAAACTTATTATTGATCAGGTTAGGCACGGCAATGAAGGCGTGCAGGAGTCATACAAAAGAACCCTACATAGAACAACAGAAGACTACAAGCTGGAACAAATTCTTTATCTTCACTTCCATAATGGTTAATGCATTTCCGTTTACCAGAATACTGGCACAATTAAAATTCATGGCAAGAAGCATTTGTTATTGGTTAGCCTATCTTGCAACCACCCAAGAAAAAGATGGGCTGGAGTATGCCATTAGTTTTTCATTAAGCAACTCAAACCCAAAACACTATCAGTACCAACCAAAGCAAAATCAGTCTAGGCTCCCATCAGTTCAGCACTGTGTTAGTTTCAAGCAACTTTAATCCAAATTCTGCCACTGTCAACATCTTAGATATATAAATCCTGGTAACCCTTCAGCTGAACTAGAAGGATTCGAGATATTTGATTACTGTATACAAAAATGATGAGAGTACATACTGTTCATGCCAAGCCCCCAAAACATATTACATATTCAAAAACCAGGACAACGCAAGTGAAATGGGAAAATAAGTCTAAAACATTTGTTTTGCCGTTGAGGTGATTTCCCAGTCTGCTACAATCGCCTGTTAAATGACCATGTCATAACAGTGCAACAAAGGAGAAAACAAAGAAAACAAAATGATAAGAATAATTTTGCATTAAAAGCATTGTTATGCAGCACAGACATGTGAATTCTTAAGCGTGTAATCACAGAACTTCTTATTGTATCCTGATCTTTATATCATCTCAGGATTCTCCACGTAACTCTGAAAGGCCTCTTTGTTTTGCTAATTTGGATGGCGAAAAAAATTGGAAAATAGCAACTATATTCAACAAGAATACATGTCTCACAATGATTTTTATCATTTATTTAAAAGCCCAAAATTCTGATCATATTGCTTCATGTCCCACGCACATTTGTGAAGTGAACTACTATAGTACATTCCTTCATATTTCATTTCATTAAAGATGGTAATAAACATCATTCACTAAAAAAGATACAACAAAAGTATCGAAGCACTACATACCAGCTTGATCACACTAATGATTCATCTCAGGAGCTTGGGCATTAACGTTTCCACTCGTTGGCACTGTTGGATTGGCTTGATAGGTTTGAGGAGTAGCCATACCAGGAACTCCACTGGATGAAGCATGTGGCGCCACACTACCAGAAACTGCTGTTGGGTTCATTACAGCAGGAGGTCTTGGAAGACCATTTACTTGACCAGGTCCAGAAGGAGCACCAGGAGGTGCCATCATTGGTGGCATGCCTGGAGCAGACACATAACCTGCCAGTACCATAAGAAAAGATTCAATTCCATTCATTCTTGATGCCATATTATTGGACTAGATGCAACGTATGGTTGACATGGTCAGTTGAAAGCACAAAAGCATTGGACCAGAACTGGAAACAATGGGTTGGCATATGCCGAACAAAGAAACTTAGACTCATATTGCAAGTTGATAGCTAAAAGGAAGAGACGGCTTTAATCTTCATAAACAAGACAGCCTGAAAAGAATATTTAGCTGCAATAGATGATTTGTCAACTCATATACAAGCATGGATATAACATCCAGCATTAAAAATGCGGGCACTCTTACAAGAGAAGATAAAACAAAGTTGGCATACAAAATATCTATAGTTCACCACTATATAGATTTGTTACCGAACTATGACATCAACCAACTGCAGGAATAGCCATACATCAGGCCAGCAACAAGACATCTGCCAGAACAATAAGCAACAATGTGGGCAAAAATAGAATCAGGCAACAAAAACTGTGTTTACAGGCAAAATGCATAAACATATGATACCCGCATCAATATGGAGAGCAGCGAAGAAACAAAATTTTATTTCATTTCCAATTTACCTGGAGGACTCGGAGCTGGTCTTGGAAGAACAGGAGGCCTCATCCCTGGGAGCAGTGGAGTACTTCCGGTCATTGGCATAACAGGAGTTGGAAGGACCGGAAGGCGGGGCCTCTGAGCCAGAAGATGCTGATTGTAAGCCGCACCAACCTGCTGGAAAGCTGCTGTTTGGCCAAGATGTTCCTTGATTCTCTGATCAATTAAACTTTGGGTTTGTTGTTCCTCAAATTGCTGATAGTAGCTTCTTACATTTGCCTGAAATTAAAGGAACAAAATAAGATAAGTAAACAGAGCGATTCATAGGTATTGGATAGAGGACTTGCGTACAATACCTTGTGTTTGTAGCCTGCATTGTGCTGTTTTCTAACAGACGGCTGAAAAGCAAATTTAAAGGATACCGTCAGTTCCATAAGATGTAAATGGTTACAGATCTTAACAGATACAGAAATAAGTACATTTAATATGAGATAGCACAAGATTTGACCAACTTCTTTTAACAGATGCAAGCCACAATCATTCTGAGGCACCGTGATTTTTGTTATAGGACAAAAGGGTTTAAAAAATGAACACTAGGGGGAAAAAGTTCCTAGAAGGGAAATAGAGACTTACAGAATCATGCGTCAAATAAGTGTCACAATAATCACAGTAGTACCTGCAATTGAGCCGGGCGGGGGGGGGGGGGGGGGGGGGGAAGAGAGTAACGCGTTAGAGTTCGAGCAAGGTACAGAAATAACACTGATAAGAAAATAAACAATTCAAAAGGCAGAAAGATCGTACCGAGGCATTGCTCTATGTTGATTGATTTACGGTTGAAAACACATAAAACAGCCCCCAGATAAGAACTAACGTGAACCACGAACAAAAACCCTAAGAGAGAGAAAAAGCGAGCATGTCACCAGGTGAGAGAGCGGGGGTCTCTTTGGTCTCCAGAACATTCATTTGAATGTTTTACGTGCATATACACCGTAGCCGTAATTTCGGGTAGCAAAATCCGGATCCGAAAGGGAAACCCGTGTGGTTTAACTCTTTCTTTCTATAAAAACCCGTGCGTATTTTTCAGTACCGGCAATCCCAGATTCCGAATAATTAAAGCAACGAAAATACGGAGGGATTTAAACCAAAAAAAAAAAGAACCAAATTGATTAAATCAAAGAGTTCAAATAATAATATAAGGATTTGATCATTGAGTGTTGGAAAATATAAATTTATAAAAAAATTATTATTTTATATTTCAAGTTTCACTAATTTCTTTATTTTTATATATTCAAATCTCTTGTAATTTTAATTATATGTAATTATTATAATTAATTATTTTATGTATTTTAGGGGTAATGTGATTATTTTATAATAAACGAGACATTAGATGATAAAACGAATAGTAAATTTGAATTTAGAACGGTCGAAACTTTAGGAGAAACATGAAAATTTAAATGTCACTGCTCACATGTACAGTATTATTCATAGTTCTGTTTATGACATTGTTTATAAATATTATACGATGATGTGACACCGACCAATGACGTGGTAGCATTTGATTAGATGAATGATATGGTTTTGACTATTTATGCGGTATTGACCCATGATATACATTGACCGATGATATGTTACAATCTTATTGGACTAAAATATGTATGTATTATTAACCGATGACGTGGTACTATGTTAGTAAATTAGAAAAAACATCTATATGGTACATACATATACACAAGATGATAATCTTGATAATGTGTTCAATCCAATCATAATTTACCGCGTGGCGCAATCTTATGCGTCCAAATTATTTTAATCTGATGGTTATAATTTGCTTGTTGTATTTAAAAAATGAGGACTCTCTCCCCCTAATTTGACATTCTTGAGTTTATTTTTAAGCTCTATTTTCTCTAATTTCTTCTCCATCTTATATTTTCTATGTATTTTAATAAATTTTTTATTTTATCCATAGTTCAAATATAAATAGTTAATTTTCTTTCAATCTTGGGTTGAATATGAAGTCTCAACATGTTCTATGGATTTATTTTCGTAAATTTATTTTCTCTTCCCCTCTAATTTCTGTGGATGTTTTGACTTTTCGTTGACAGACAGTAATAACACAGTTATTACTGTTTGGTATGATAAATCCTTAGCACCATATTAATTAGAGCGTGATTCATGAAGAGTGAACATCCCCTTATAATTTAATTGGTACTAATAAGGAATATTAAGCTCTGGTATATGTTGATACGGATCCAGATACTCAAAGCGCCTCATTACAATAGTTATCACTTTAATTTATTTCTGTCATTCCAAGTTTAATTTTAAAATAGATTAAACTACTTGCACCATAATTACAACCACCCACTTATAAAATTAATTCAATACATAATTAAAATTTACTTCCTCGTGAGATCAACACTCGTCACCATTAATCCATTCTACAATAGATTTGTGCACTTGTGAGTTCAATAAAATTTGTACAACAACTATTAAGTTATTTTGTAATTTGGATGGCATTTTTTTAATCTAAAATATGAATATATATATATATAAATTAGTCTAAATTTTTAATAAGATTGAATATCTGAATCTAAATAACATGTTTGAATCTGAATAACGTGTCTATTTTGTTATCTAAATCACTAAAAATAAATATTAAGTAGTTTATTTTTTAACTTAAGAATCTAAAAACTAGATCTTTATATTTATGCCTTTATAAATTATAGGTGTTAAATAAATAATAAACAATTCAAAGAATATGAATACGATAATATACTATTATTACTTAAATCATGTTCAATTGAATATTGTCCTTTAATATTCTAAATTATTATATATTAATTAATTTTATTATAATTTAAATGTTTTTATATGAAAAATATTTATAAAAATTTATGAAGACAAATAATGTTAATTTGAATATAATAAAAGTAATAATAGTCCACCACGAGTTATAAAGATCAAAATAGCAAAATTTTTTATCGATTTGGAGCCCCATGGGCCCCACCCTCAATGGGGTGAATTTTAATAAATTTTTAAGGAATGAGAGAAAAATAATCTCTAAATTCTTAATGGAATAGGATTTTATTTTGTACTCCCTATCCCACTTCTCGTTATGTATAAATATTTTTTTAATTTTTATTTAATAGTTTTTATCTTGTCAATTATAAAATTATTTAATAATTTTTTATTTTTGTTTGATAAAAATAGTCTATAACTGAAAGAAAACTATAGATTATAGTTTTTATTCAATTTTAAAAAATTATTACATTTTCTTTTCTTTCTTAAGAATTGCTATCTTCAAACATTTTCTATTTTGATATCATTTCTTGATATTGTTTAAAACATTTGTAGTTTTTAAAATAATTTAAATATTTTATAATACGGTAATAATTTTGTTCAAGTGCTTAATTTTTAATTTATTGAAATTTTGTATATATATATATATTATAAAATAAGGAATAAGGCGAGGATGAGAAATTCATTCCCTATGTAGGGATTCCTCACCCCCACCTCACTAAATTTATTGCGAAATGGGGTGAGGAGTGGAGACAAAATTTTTAATGGGGTGGAGAATGGAGTAAGCCTCTCCACCCTCACCCTACCCTATTGTTATCCTTATATAAAGATGAGTACTAATGATACATATTAATTTTATTTAGATAATAATAAAAATTAATTAATTAGATAGAGATGTTTTGAAGAATATCTCTTGAGGATATTATTAAAACTTCTAGATTAAGTAAAAATTAAAAAAATAACTGGCTTAATAACATTATGACTTAATGATTGAAAATTTTTCATTAAATTAAAAAAATTAATTAAATAACTTAACTGATTAAAATTAAATCAATTAAGTCACTAAGTAAGGGGGGAGCCCTTTAGTCCCTTGTGTGTTCAAATTTCTGAAAAATAAATAAAAAAACATACATTCACTAGGCAATAGCATTTATTTTTTCATTGAACAATATGAAATTGAAATTCTAACTAGAGTACCCAAGAGGGGGGCTGAATTGGGTTTTTAATAATTATGGAAATAAATTGCTCAATTACTCTAAATAAATTCGAAATAATTGAATAAATAAATAAAAATGATAAATAAATTAAAAGATAGGGAAAAGAGAGCAAACACAATGATTTTTACGTGGTTCGGCTATCCCCGCCTATGTTCACGCCTCCAAGTACTCTAGGCTTGAGGATTCTATTATGCAAACCTCAAAGACTTCAACAAATTACAGTTGACTTCTCAGGTGTCAATAGACCTTTACAACGAGAGATTATTCTCAATCTCTTAACCCAAATGTATCCCCACACTTTCAGTCACTCAAGACAAAGGAATGCAAATTGATTTATCTCTCACACTCTTTCAAGGTTACAAGTTAATCCTCAATGTGTGAATAAATGAAGTACAAATTTGTTTAGAGCTTTCTGTAAATTGTAAACTTATATATAAGTTCAGCAGTTGTGTTGTCGTCAGTCATTAATTTGAATTGACTGAGCATATTTATAGTTGGAACTGAAAACTAGCCGTTATTCTTTCATCTGATCGAAAACGGTTTGCCGTTAGTTGTTAACGATTAGCCGTTTTTCTTTGGTCAATGTTACCGTTGAGTATGATTTCAAATAAACGGTTGACCGTTAAGAATTACCCTTTCGCCGTTATCGTCCAGAAACCTACACAATAAAACACTCGATCCGTTTTTCACTAAACGATTAAGGATTTGCAAAGAATGTCGATTTTGAAACTTATCGGTTAGCTGTTATATATTAACGGTTTGCCGTTAAAGTCCAGTGTCCTTATAATATAAAGCTCTGTAACCAGTTCTTTTATCTTTAAAGAATTTTCAAGAGCTGACGATATCGGTTAGCCGTTATATATTAACGGTTAACCAATTACTTCCAGTATCTCACAAAATGCCTATCGGTTAAGGTTTAAGCCATTAACCTTTTACAGAGCTAAGTCTTTTCACTAACGGTTAACCGTTTAATATAATCGGTTAGCCGTTTATACTCAGAATTTCATTTAACTTATAAATTATTCTAATTTCTCTAAGAAATGTTAAATGCGTACCTAGTTTTGACTCTTAAGAAAATACTTGAAATTTTGTGAGTCTTAAAACATATTTATTAACTTAAACTCATTGTTTGTTATCATCAAAATTAATTACCAAAATATGTATATGTTAACAGAAATATAATCACCAATTCTCGTGAATTAAAACAATAATAATTTGAACCAAAAAGTAACAACTATTAAATTTTAGGGGTACACAAATCTTCCTTGACAAGCAGCAAGGGTGATGAGCAAATAACAATGATCAACAACGTGCAGGGAACAAGAAACAATGGTAACGCATCATGCGACGGTGGCACATTGTTGATTTCCATTGATGGTGATAAATGACAACTAACTTTTTTTAAAAAAAATTATCTTTTGAAAATTATTTATTTATGTACTTCTTAGATTAGAGAATTTGAATCATTCACATTATTGATGATAGTATTTACTTACTAACAAAAATTGAAGCAATGAAAATAGATTTTGGGTGGAGTTACAAATTTACAAATAGTGAACGAGAATTTAATAACATCACTGAAAGTTACTTCATATAAAATTTTACTATGGGTATTTTATGATATCATTAATAAAGTTATTTAATTAATATCATAATTAAATATAAATTATATAAATGATACATACAATTCATAAATTTATCATAAAATATGTAAATCAACATTAACTATAAAATAAATATAAATTTTAAAAATTAAACATAAGACTTATAAATGAGAGATAAAATGAGTAAATTAATATAAATATAGTAAACTAATATATTATTAGTAAATAAAATAAAAATTTTAAAATATAACTTAAAAATCATAAATTAACATTAACTGTAAAATGAAATAAAAATTTTAAAAATAAAATAAAAGAATTATATATAGAAGATAAAACAAGTAAATTCTATAAAACTGATAAATTAATACATTATTGTAAATAAAAAAATTTATAAATATAACATAAAACTAGTAAATTAACATTAAGCACAAAATAAAATATAAATTTTAGAAGTGAGACATAAGACTTATAAATGGAAGGTAAAATAAGTAGATTACACAAAATGATAAATTGATGTATGTATTACTAGTAAATAAAATGAAAACTTACAAATATAATATAAAATAAGTAAATTAATATTAACTGCAAAATAATATATAAAATATGTAGATTATGCCTAAAGCTTATAAATAAAATGTAAAATAAGAAAATTAATATAAGAATTATTACAAAAAATTCACAATTATAAAATAAAAAATCGTTATAATGTTTATTGTCTTATATATTTATTTATTTTTATTTAAATTGAATAATGTTAGCTTTGCATTTATGTAATACATGTGATATTTTATTAAAGATAAAACTTATACTTAAAATTGAATTTTGAAAAGAATATTGTTTTAATATCTTTTATAGTTATTGTAAGATGAGGTTATTTTACATCTTTTTATACTTCTTTAACAACAACCCTAAATAATCTTCAAATATAAGTACAAAGTTTAAAACTATATAAAATACACATAAAATTCAAAATTAGATCTAATTTTATTGATACATCATACATATGTCTAACAATATAAGATTTTTTATTTTATTTTCACTTGATTCATATTAAGATAAATAATTACGCTTAATTAACACATGTATTAAATAGAAATTATTATAAAAAATGAAGAAAATAGAATATACAACTGTCCTAAAATAAATATAAAAATTTTAATAACTAATTCAATAAAATTTATTCTACCTTTTTTGTATATTTTTATTTAATTAATAAGAAATTTTTTGTTCAATTAAAGAAAATATTTTTTAAAATGAATAAAATAGTTTTCACTAAAATATTGTAAAAAATATTAATTTTTAAATAATTAAAAGTCTTTGTATGAATTTACTGATTTTGTTTTTTATTTATTGGTTTTATATATACTTTATAATATTTATATTTATTATGATATTAATGCATAATTTGCAATATGGTATTATAGATTATTTTTACTATTTATTTGAAAAGCAAAAAGTTTTAAAAGATTCTCTGAATAAAATTTTTCAAATCAAATAATGCTTTTCTCTCTTCATCATTATTATTATTACTACTACCACCACTAATACAATTACTCTTATAATTATGATTATAGTAATAATTATTATAAAAATGATAATAATTAATATAATAATGATGACGACGACGACAACAACAACTATTACAACTTTCATTATTATATTATATGTTATGTTGAAGTTTTACACACACACACTATAAAGGTAGGTTTGATATTGGCTCATAAAAGGGAATTGGTTGAGTTTATGTGTAGGGTGGATTACTCCATCTAATAAGTTAGTTTTTTTTTTTGTCAGATACTTAAAAATATTAGGCAAAACACCTCAACAAGTGGTATAAGAGTTAAACTCTAGTAGTTAGAATATATGATATATTAAATGAAAAATTAGATTATGGGAGTGATTTTATTTGAGAGAGATTATTGAGTTGCGTCTCATATTAATTAATAAAAAAGAGTTACTTAATCAATATTATGAAACAGATTATTAAGTTATGTCTTAAATTAATTAGTAAAAAGAGAGCTACTTAATCAAGATCATTTCGATTATGATTTTCAGAATTTAAATAAATAATTGATTATGATTTTCATTCGTTATTTTGATTCCAACTAATTTTAATTTCTGTTTCTTTTAATTTTAAAAATATAAATACACCGAAATAGAATTTTTGTTAATTTGTTGATTGTTTCTTGCGGGGTGTGCGCCAGGCCTTCGTGATTGGAAATTGACAGTACTATGTCGACTGGTCGCTTGGTTTCAGTATTTTCTTTTTTATTTTTTAATTAAAAAATGTACTCTACAAAAAAGAATCGGGATCCACAGGTGGATCTGTATATTCTAAGGATTCGGAAGGATGTTGATCCGGTCCGGATCCGAATAGGTTTTAGGCGTCCAGCGACGCATAATTTGAGGCGTCTACAGAAAGCTATTAAAGGAAAGGACCCAGCCATGACGCGCGATTCTTTGCAACCGAAATCGGGTATCACGTGTCTTATGTGCGGCTATTTTCCCTCCTTCTAACGCCTAGTCTTTTCTCTGACAGTAAATCGCCCGAATAAATCAAAACATGAGCATGGCTTCCCCGGCTCCGCTTTCAGGTTCCATTTCCAATTATTTATTTATTTGGTGGTTCATGTATTTCCGTTTTAGGATCTAACTAATTCATTTCTTCTTTCTTTTTAATTTTCTCTCTATGCATTATTTATGCTTATTCTTCATTATGTTTGGGTTCAAATTTTGATTTTGAATGCGTTAAGTGGAATGGATTGTTCAGGACCAGTGGCTGTTGAAGTAAAAGTTGGTGAGAAGCAGAATTGGTCGAAGACGCCCTCCCATATTGTTTATCACTTTGGTACCAGCGGACTGGCTGTTGCAGTTGCCACTGCTGTCACTCATCCTCTAGGTTCTTCTAAACTTTTCCATGCTCGTAAAATTTAAGTTTTACCTTTGCAATTTTACTGGGCAAGAAGTTCTGGACGTGGTTGTTAATATGGTTCGCATGGTAGAGGAGTTGCTACATACCAGGTGTATTTTGTCAGAAAACGTGAACCCAAAGAAAGGATTTCGGTTTAATAATGATTGACATCAGAGTAGATTATCACTTACATTGGAATTCATGCATTGCCATGGGATGTGAACCCATTGCTAAGTTCTAGTAGCTTTGTCGTGAGGCTTTTGTAAGGAAAAAGAGTAGGAAATCTCACTTTTTAAGAGTTAGTCGGACAAGAGTTTTTGGTTCTATCTTTATGTCCTGGGAAAGAATTTAGGTTTCCATTCCTGCAGGCTGCAACTGTAGCTAATTAGTTAATGAACTTTTGTGCAAAAGAAAGTAAACAGATGGTTCAAGATTAGATTTTTATCAAGTGCTTGTTGATTAACATCTAGTCAATTGTTCTTGAGAGTTTGAGTGCTTGTTATATAGAACATTTTTTTTTTCTTTTTTCTTTTTTTCGGGGGGAGGGGGAGTCTATGGCTTGTTATGTAGAACTTAAACAAGGAGAACTGGCAACTTTTGATATTTAATTTATGTCAGCTTGGAATGCAGATGTACTGAAAGTGAGGCTGCAAATGCAATTTGTTGGTCAGAAGGGTCCTTTGACTGGAATGGTATCTTGCTAAGCTAATTTTATTCCATGGTCTCCTTGTTTACCAGATTGTATTACTGTGAGATCTGCTAATATATGGATGGTTACAGGGACAATTATTTCTTCAAATATTGAAAAAAGAAGGTCCCAAGTCTTTGTATCTGGGATTGACTCCTGCTCTGACAAGGTCAGTTTTATATGGTGGTCTACGTTTAGGCCTGTATGAGCCCTCAAAGTATGCATGTGATTGGGCATTTGGGTCGACCAATGTCTTGGTTAAAATTGCATCTGGAGCATTTGCTGGTGCCGCTGCTACTGCACTTACCAATCCAACTGAAGTCCTGAAGGTAAACTATGAAGATAGGCATTCTGCTTTTTGAATCTGAGTTAAGAAATCAATTTTCTTTGTTCAGGTGCAGCTGCAGATGAATTCCAGCATGAAACAAAGTGGACTGATTGCAGAAATGCGAAGACTTATTTCTGAAGAAGGAATAAAAGCTCTATGGAAGGGGGTTGGTCCTGCTATGGCAAGAGCTGCTGCTTTGACTGCTTCGCAGCTAGCAACATATGATGAATCCAAGCGGGTCAAGTTCTTAGCATGCTATTTTTCACTTTGAATATGCACGAAGTAATTTCCATGGTTTCTAAATTGTTCAATTCATATTACTTGTGGACTAAACAGAGTATTTGTCTACATAATTTGTTGCATTCATCGTTTTGGTAGCTTAAAGGTTTTCTTTGAATTTTGCTTGATGCAGATTTTTATCAGGTGGACACCTCTCGAAGAAGGATTTCATTTACATCTCATGTATGCAATATTCTAAGCTTTCTTCTCCCCACACTATAAATAAGGGAATAATCAGGATATGACTTCTTGAAAAAAAAAAAGAAAAATAGTTCTATTTTTTAACCAGCCCCCACCCCCAAAATTCTAACCATATTTGTAATACGTGAAGCTCAAGTGCAGTTGCAGGCACTGTGAGTACCCTCATAACTGCACCTGTTGACATGGTTAAAACCCGTCTAATGTTGCAACGAGAATCTAGACAAGTTGGAAGTTATAAAAATGGATTTCATTGTGCATATCAGGTATCAACTCTCTTGGACTTTTACTTTCACATTTCTTATATTTTCCAGCACCAATCTTGTCATAATTCATTTTCGCTATCAGGTTTTATATACTGTTGATCAATTGTGTAGTTTAAATTAGGAAACAGTTTATGACTTGTAAGGTGGCAACAGTAACCTACGGAGACTATCTTTATTTACTCTTCAGCATGCTTTGTTTGTTGGTTTCTTTCTTCATTTTTCTTTTTGTAGGATTCAGCTTGATTCAAAAGAGTATTGCAAATCTTGCCTCTGTAATTGGTTATACTGGACCTTTGACTATCAATTGTTGTTAAAACCAATAATAGATTGCTTCCTATTAGAGAGAACTGTTTGTTCTTTACCATAAACAGAGGGAGAATGCCTTCAAGAAGTTCCCTCATTTTCTATTTTTCTACATCTTCGTTGGCAGTGGGAAAGTGTTAATGGTTTTGTGTTTTAGCTATACAGCTAAACTTTATCCGCTGAGCAGATTCTTTGTTTTTCTTGCTTAATGTGCCTGGGATGTATGCTTCCAGGTTGTGTGCACAGAAGGCCCCCGTGCGCTTTATAAAGGGTGAGAATTTGCTAAAGCTGACATGCCCAAATGTTGACTCGTTGGCTTATAAGCAGTTTAAATGTTCCTATTTATGATCATCCTGATTTTAGTTTTCACAGTTTTATTTGTTTGCATCCATAACTTTATCAGGGGCTTTGCAGTCTTTGCAAGATTGGGTCCGCAAAGTACGATTACCTTTATCCTTTGCGAGAAGCTACGGGAGTTTGCAGGATTAAATGCAATCTAGTTGTGGGACTATCAATTTTGACGTTTGCAATAGTTGACCATAATGATTTTGTTTAAAAGCCAGAGGAGTTGCCATCACCACCAGCAATTACCAACTAAGGGAAATTATTGTAGTTAATTTGGTATTCAATTCTTTGGTGGTTTGAAACACTAATGCATACAGGAGAACCAAAAATTAGTTGGTTTCCTTTGAAATCGTCCAGAATAAGTATAGCAGCATTCTTTTTCACTGCCCCCACTTTTTTCTTCCCCCTCCTTTTTTGGTCTCTGGGTTTAGATGGAAATTTCTCTCTCCAAAGTTTTGGTTATAGTACAAGTTTATTGAAAATATCAACTCTAGTGTACTTCTTTCATGATTTATACAAGTAAACGTATTACTCAATTCACTGAATTTTAGGAAAATCTGATGATCCTTCAGCTTCTTTGCATGTTTATATCGTTATGAATTTTCTTTTTTAATATATTTTGAGTTATGTGTAATGTTAAGAATTCTAATATTTGATTATTAATTAATACGATATTCATCAATTGAATGGTAGAATAAAATAATAAGTAACTTTAAATTCATTATTTAATAAATAAGTAGTACATAACATTGAGACTTAAATTGAGATTTAAATATTAAGATCTCAAGTATTATTATTTAGTTATTAGCATTTTCTTATACATTTTAGGGGTTGACCTTTGATCAAGTGGAAAGCTGATTACCCGTAGAAGCTTAGATTTGTTGGCATTTGTTTGACTGGTACTCCCTTGATTGAAGGAGTTTAGGTACAACCACCTCTATTTTGACTCGTATCAGAATATATATTAAAAAGAAGAGAAGAAGGAAGAGGAAGGGGCTCTGTTTCGACTTTTATGAGAGCTATTTTCCAGCTCAACCAATGAAAGTTGCTATGGGCATGGAGCTGCCGTTTTAGTAATAAGCCAATGGGATCCAAATTCCAACCTTTCATTCATCATCCGGCTTATGATTGAGTTTTGAGTTATGGGGGCTGGTCTGATTGACTTTGATGCTTTATTGTTTAACAATTCCGGACAGCGGGGGCGAATCTACAGCATGATTCCAAGTGCAGTCATTCCATTCCAACGTCACCGCCGAGATTAAGAATTAAGAACTATCAATCTTACGTGGTTGTTGGGCCACACAACTCAAGACAGGTAATGTCCATACGTTGGGTCCATCTGATATCAGCCTTAAACAAAACTCCGGTCTTGATCATACGACTCAAATTCAATCCCCTCACAGCCCCTTTTTGAGTTCTGACCCTGATAACGTAAGTCTGACAAAGCTGCAGATATTTGGGACCCCCACACTACACGGTTCGCTTGTTACTGGCTACTGCTCACCGCCGGCTCTCAATTAATTTGACAGCTGCCGCGCGTGGGGCCTCTACTTCTCTCAAAGTTATTGCGGCAAAATCGGGAAGTACCCATTATATCAAACGGGTATTACTAAAAAATAAAAATTTATTCAAAGGGGAAGTACTAAAAAATTCTTTTAATTTTTTTTAAATATTTATTCATATGATAAACAAGAATGTGAGAAAATAAATCTTTTAATGATTCATTCAATAAAAATAAATTTATATTGTTTTAAATTTTTTATCAAAATAATAATAATTATAATACTTCTTCTTTTAAAGAATGTGAGATAAAAAGATAATTAATACTAAATTGAAGAATCTAAAAAAAAAATTCAAATGAGATTGTTTTTTTCTCTTTAATATAAAATCTTTTGAAGAATTATTCGGTGATGCTTTGAATAATTATCAACTATAGAGAATAATGTAGAAAAAGCTGTGAGGCTTGTTGCACGTATTAAAATGCATACAAAAAAAAAAATGTTTTAAACCTTCTCCTCCTTTTAAGCTAATGGTCATTTTAGATTGATAGTCGAGCAAAGGATCGGTATTAGTTATTTTATTTAAAACGGTGATTGATTTTGATTTTAAAAATCATGGATAATTTTTTAGCTGATGGTAACAAAGGAATTCGCTAGCATGCCAGTGAATTCAATCTTTTGACCCTCTCTTTTTACATGTATAATTATAACTCAATATATACCACATGCACAGTGATATACGTGATGAGTTTTTATTCGCACAACTCTGAGTCTACGACGCAGCTCTAATAACATAAATTCGTCATGTGTACCGACACACACATAACGTACGCGACGGCACGTTTTGATCGAAATTATATGTATATATATAACCATGGCACTTGTCCCCGGCTTAATATTTAGAAGCCGGTGATGTGCGGACAAGGGGTGAAGTGCAAGCTACAATTGGGAACAGGCGTCGCAGTGTTTGGATTGGAACCTTGGAGCTGGAGGAGCCTTTGGCGGGACAGTCTGGCGCTCTTATCTTTGAGCCTTGATTTTCACGCTAATCACCATCTGACCCATTCGTTTGATTTTACAATCGTACCCCCGTGTCTTGGCAAACAATGAATTGCCAGATCAGTTTTAACAAATAACGGTATCCGAGTGTCCGTACTATTTTCATATGAAAGTGACACAGCCAGTATGGTCAACTTCGGCTAATGGTAGTCGACTGGAACTGATGATGTTCATGTTATCTCAGAAGAAATAAAAATAAAACAAACACATTTTAATTGCTTTATCATAATGCCAATCCAAAAGGACCAAAAACAAATTTTTTTTTTTTCTGACATTGCTTTCCAACCAGTGCAAAAACAAACCAATCAAAATGTCAAATTTTATCATAGTCTAATGTGCCATAACATACGGGTGTGTCGGCTCCCGTGGACCTGTGGCTTCTTGTACATTTGGATGGGACCCATTTCAAGTTATACATGATGAATCTTGAATCAACTAAAAAGGGGGATGAGATGCTTTCTATTTCTTTCTTTCTTGTTTACAAAGACAAGTAGGATTATTATTTCCAAAAGTTCTTTGGTGTATTTATTGCTTAATTTTGACTACAATTAGAAAGAGTAAATTAGTGAAGCACGGGGAAAAAAAAGAAAGAAAGAAAGAAAAAGGCCAATCAAGCCAATTAAGAAGAGTGTCTGAGTCTTGAAGTTTACGGCTGACTCACGAGTCACGGTCCAGCAGTAAGACATATCATTAGCGGTTAAATTCAAAAATGGTGGAGGGAAAAACATGTCTCCCTTCTCCGCCGCCGAACCATAAATGACTAGTAAAAATCGGCCTGCCCAATTATAGCTGTGTAAAATTTGGCAATCAAGCCACCTGGACTACCACTATAATCATCTAGATTTATGTCTCGTTTGATATTAAGGTAGTGTGTAACAGCTATAGAAAAAAAAAATTATGATTATAGAATTAAAGTTAAAAATATATAGTAAAGAATATTTTTATATATTTATAAAAATAAAAAAATATTTTTTTATTACATAAGTGATGGATCAAATCAATTTAATTTTTAAGTTATAATAGACAATATTCACCAAACACTTTAGTACTATGAATTTTAAATTACAACTATATATCCTCAATACTTAATAGTAACTCATTAATTTATAGATAAGTATAATATAAAATTGTAATTAAAAAATAAATATTAAATAAAAATATACAGATTTAATTTCAATTACAAATTATTATGGAAGCATAAGTGGGTTTGGTATCTTTGAAAAAAATCAGTTTAAATTAATGCCGAATTCAATTTCATTAATATATTCCTATGAAACAAGTTATACATTCTTATGCGTACACAAAATATTTTGTCTTAACACTCGTTTTATAAGGATATATGATATAAATAATCTTATGCACTTCTTTTGTCTTTTAATTTTGTTTGTACTAATTTTAAAAGAAAGTCAACATCTTTAGAAGAATTTATAACTACTAACTTATTAGTAAATAGTGAGATATAATAATATAAACAATTATAAATTTAGTTGTTTTTTTTAATAATAATATAATCTTTCATGGATCAAACTTATTCCAAGTGCACAATTAATTAAATTCAACGCCGGTCGATAATAGCGGATATAATATATAAATTAGTCCAATTAAGACTATTGGATTGATAATTAAGTAGTTCAAGTCTTCGAATAACTCCAAGGAGAGGCATCTGCCCCCACATGATCCACGAGGTCACTCCTTAATCTATTTGTTCAGTGTTCCCGCATAACAGAAATTTGCTCCGGCGGTAGAAGGGTAAAATCGTCATTAGGGGAATCCAACAGTTCTCGCTTCAACTCACAAACTGAACAGGTGAAAAAATAATCGAGCCCACAAATGAAACAGCTGTAGGGCTAATCTCGTAAATAACACCCAAACAAAAGCCCCCTTAGGATCAATTTAATCATATTAAATTTTCTGAAGATCCAACTTTGCCATCCAGAAATCTCCAAATTTCCCCAAACAAAAACAAAAAGCGACGACTCCACGAACGAAAAAGAAATAAATAAACAAATTAATAAATGAAAATTATAGAGAGAGAAAGCAAAACGCAAAACTAGCAAAATTTTAGAGAGAGAAACAGGGGCAAAGGAGCAGAACCAGAGAGAGACGGAGACAAGTAGAGAAAGAGTCTTGTAGAGAGCGAGTGTTTGTGTTGTTTTGTGAACAGGCATTAATGGCGGAGAGTAAAAAAGAGAAAAAATCGAGCGAAGAACGAGTGAAGCTGTTCGTAGGTCAAGTGCCGAAACACATGACGGAAGCGCAGCTTCTGGCAATGTTCAAAGAGTTCGCTCTCGTTGACGAAGTCAACATCATCAAAGACAAGACCACTCGCGCCTCCCGTGGTCATTTTTTTTCCTTTAACTCCGTTTCTTTTACTCGGTTCTTTCAAAATTTTCGTTGAATGCATGATTCGTCGTCGTTTTGTGTGTTTTGAGCCCTAATCTTAGTGTGCTTGTTTTGTTTTTAGGATGCTGTTTTGTGATATGTCCGTCGAGGCAAGAGGCCGATAAGGCGGTCAATGCCTGTCATAATAAGAAGACTTTGCCGGGGGTTAGTTCATTCATTCAAATTTTGTGTTTTCCTGTTCGATTGTGTATCCACATTATCAGTTAGTGATGTTGGAGTTCATGTTTTTGTTGCCCCTTTTAGTGATCGTTAGATCTAATGAACTGGATAGAATCTTGTAATATAGTTCAATGCGTAAGCTGATATGCAGTGTCTAACTGTTACTATTTGTGAACTTTGTGCATTATATTCCAGTTGTGAACGTAAATTAACTGCTTGAGTTGCTGATATGTATGTCTAGATTAGTTGACAGTGTGATTTGTTGTTATTATGAGTAATAAATGCTTAATACTATAAATTAGTCATATTGAATTGGCTAATGATATGTACATTATTGCTTATTATTGTTGGGAAAAGGAAAATTCAAATTTCTAACATTTGCTGCCTGCCAAAAGACATGAAAGTATATAACCTTCATTTTAAAATATTTTCCAAATATTTTAAAGCCTGTTCCTGATATAGGAAAAAGTTAAAGCAAGTTACTGTCTTATGTGTCTTAATCGGAGCAAACAGTCTGGGCTTGTAGCCTGTTCTTTATGCTTTCCTTTTCATTTAGAGTTGGACACTGGGGCTATTAAGACCTATATGTTCCTTTCTGAAGATTGTTACTGCTTTAAAATATTTGTGTTCGGTGATTTAAAAAAACTATCACGCTGAAGGTTATGTATGGCCATTCACACATCAGAGCTTTTGAAGAGTGAAAAACAAGTAATGGGTTTGGTGAGGTGAATTTAGCAGATTTCTATATGATCTGTCAAATTTTTATATTGAAAACAAGACCAGATATCAATATCTAGTAGTGGATTGCTAAAAATGATGGTAGACAAATGAGTCAAAAGTGATTTTTTCAAACTAAAATTCAAATCCATTAAAAAAAGCTAACTAAAAAGATTCTTACAAAAACCAATTGATATTTTCAAGCACCGATCTAAAGATAATGATAACAAACAAAAACACCCTCCTAAGAGTAAAGTTGTGCCAGAATCATTAGTGAACTGCCAATGTGAATTTGGTTGTAAGTTCAACAATGGCAAAAGAAGATAGTAACTAATATGTATGTCATGGAAGACCATCACTCTGAGTTTGTTTATAAGTAATGACATTCTTGTAGCATTTTAATTTTAATATGACTATCTTCCAGGAATCATGTTTAGAGTATTGGTAGTTTGACCAGAGTTAAAGCAGATCCTCCCTTGTGTGCTTCCGCTACAAGGTGCTGGAAATGCTGAAACCATTCGTGGATCTCACTGAACCTTCAAGTACTTGCCTGGGCAATATATCTGATGGCTTCTTGTTGTGCATACTAGCTAATCTGACCTTATATTTTGGCCAATTTGCTTCAATTCTATTATGAAAAAACTTCTGAAAGTTCAATCATGAAAAAATTGACCAAGTACTTCTTCGTTCAGATTATTCATATCTGTTGCACTCGCTTATTGCTAACTTTCAACTACTTGTGTTATTCTCTACTTTAGTTTTGATGCTTTTGTAATTCTCTAACTGAAAATCAATTTGCTCTTTGTACATTTCAGGCATCTAGTCCATTGCAAGTGAAATATGCGGATGGTGAACTGGAAAGGCTAGGTATGATCTGTTCACTGTAATCAGTTTATTACACGCTTAGACAAGTTCTTTGTCCACTTGTAGCATCGCAGTTTTCTCACGCTGATCCTTTATTTAAAATTTTGAATTGGATTTAAGTATTCTCATGAATAGCTTTTTGCTGGTTCTGCAATTTAGAACACAAACTCTTCATTGGTATGCTGCCAAAGAATGTTTCTGAAGCTGATGTCTCTGCCCTATTCTCTATCTATGGAACAATAAAGGATTTACAAATTTTAAGAGGTTCTCAACAAACAAGCAAAGGTACTTCTTCTAAGATCCTGAGTTATCTTTTCCATTTTTTTTCCCCAATGCCTGATTGTTCCCAAACAATTGAAATTTAAAACTTATGTGATGTTATACTATGTTTTTTTCTGCTTATGGCAGGTTGTGCTTTTCTGAAATATGAAACCAAAGAACAAGCCCTGGCTGCCCTGGAGGCTATCAATGGAAAGCATAAAATGGAGGTTTGTCTCTATTTATGTGCTTTTTGTGGTTGAGAATTTATCTTCAAATTAGTGCCCTGCACAGTTGGTGCTTGTTTCCAAGATATATTCTTATTCTTTCTGGTGTTGAAGGAACCTGGTGCAGTTTTAGTATGATTATGCTGATAATTCTTTTTAGGTGCTTTGGACCTGACTTCTGATGTTTGTATGCCTTTTCTATCTCAAAATAGCCTGCAAGTTGTTGAAAACTCTTCCTTTTTTTCATTTCTTCAGTGGGTTGACCACAGTAAATAATTGCTTATTGTCAAATCTAAACTAAACCAAAAGCAATCAGCCTCAACCTGCTAAGTTTTGAGTATTACATTGTCTTATTCTGCTGTATTATCTTTGAAGTTGTTGAGTTGAGTTTATGGTTACCATTTACTGATGTGGAGGGTTGAGATTAATATAGCTACAGTGACGTTATCTGATCACAGTCTTTTGGTTCTATTAGGGTTCAAGTGTGCCTTTGGTTGTTAAATGGGCAGATACGGAGAAGGAAAGACAAGCTCGCAGAGCCCAGAAAGCTCAGTCCCAGGCCGCTAATTTACCAAATGCTGATTCACAACATCCCTCTTTGTTTGGAGCTTTGCCCATGGGGTATGCTCCCCCATATAATGGTTACGGGTATCAAGTAAGTCTTGTTATTTTTTCTTTTGCTTGGAGTCAATTTTTTGGCTTGGACCTAAGCTGAACTTTTTAAAAACTCTTCTGTATTTTTATTTAATCTTATGTAATGAACTCCTCTGAACTTATATCTTAACTCCCCATTTCATCTTTGTAGTGCACTTCCATGGTTTAATAGAATTCAACTCCAAAATTGATTTATTTGCTTCTTCTTTGGTTCCCTACCTAGGCTTCTGGAAGCTATGGACTTATGCAGTACCGTCTGCCACCAATGCAGAATCAGCCTGGCTTCCATGGCATAATTCCTACTGTAAATCAAGGAAATGCAATGCGTGGGGCTAGACCTGATCTTTCCCCTAATATGGGCCCTAGAAATTACGCTATGCCTCCTTCAGGTTTTGTGGGCTCTGGTTATCCTGCTGTGCCTGGTCTTCAGTATCCCATGGCATATCCTGGAGGAATGTTGGGTCACCAGCCTTTGAATAATTCACCTGGTTCGGTCTCACCTGCAGTTGCAAACAGTAACTCATCAACTTCGTCTAGTGGTGGTACAGGTTCTGGTGGTCAGATTGAAGGTTTGTTATATATTTATTCTGTTCACTATTTTTGTTTTCTCATGGTGTATCTTGGTGGCTTGTTCCATTAATATGGTGTCTTCCGTCTTAGGTCCACCTGGTGCTAATTTATTCATTTATCACATACCTCAAGAATTTGGTGACCAAGAGCTTGGCAATGCTTTTGTAGCATTTGGTAGGGTCTTGAGTGCCAAGGTTTTTGTCGATAAAGCAACTGGTGTAAGCAAATGTTTCGGTAAGTACACCATTGATTTGGATCTACAGCAATTGATGCATGGATCTCTCTCTCAGTAAGCCTCTACTTTCAGGTTTTGTCAGTTATGAATCACCAGCTTCTGCTCAAAATGCTATTGCCATGATGAATGGATGCCAATTAGGAGGTAAGAAATTGAAAGTTCAGCTTAAAAGAGACAACAAACAGAATAAACCTTATTGATTGGAAGGTGAGTCATTGAAGGAAGCAGAATCCTCTGTCATATGTGCTCACATGCAACCTTGATATGTGGAGTGACTTAAGTCAGCACCTTGGGATGGATGAGATAATCTTGCTTACATGCATTACTCCATCCTACTTGTACTTGCCTCTTGGGATTTAATCCCAGAACTTGTAATTCATCATTCACTCTGTGCCAATACAATTTGTAATTTGTGTACCATCAAAGTTCATTTAGACATCAATTATTAATTTATTGATTTTTCCCACACAACATATTTGGTGTGATCAATTTTATCCTTGATCGAATTCCTCCATAGTTGTTTTGCTTTCAAAAGTTGTTGACCTTTCTTTTTTGGGCTTTTATTCCTTTTCTTCACAAGTATGTGTCTCAGGAAATAATTCAATCACGGTTGGAGGTACTTCAAGAGATTCAAGTATGTTGTCTCCTTTTTGTGTGAAAGCATAGTGCATCGTGCTTATACCCTCTTTGTTACCTAAATTCAGTATTTCCAACATGTGAGATAACTGTGAAGTTAAGGTCAATAAATGTCTAAGCTGGTTTGCTAAAACTGGAGCTGTACAAATTGCTTGTTGCTGTTGTTTCCGTTCGGATATCTACGAATGTTCCTTTATCATCCTCATATTTTACAAATTAATTTCATATTTAACAAATTAATTGCATGCTAGTATTGGGCCCTGGTTGTTGGAACTGGGAGATCTCAATACCTTTTCCAATTTTGAGTAGTTTCTTATTAATTTATATTTGGTCAGAGTCAGGTTGATTTAAGATTTCGTTTTTTTCCTTTCTAGTAAAAGCAGAATGTTGATGTGATCTTTCTAGCATTCCTATTGAGATTTTGAAGATGAATTTTGTGGATGATTTGCCTGCTTAGCGGCAAGTATTGTTGATACAGAAATTTATTAGTTATATCCATCTTCTTTGTTTTAATGAGTATTACCCTATGTGGACATCACTGTTGTAGGTTAATCAGCAACTGCTTCATATAATGACAAGACAAAACAAAGAGATGCCTCATAGTTTGCTGGATTACAGATGGAGAAGGTAGCTGTTGCTTTTATGTATTTTTTCATTTCCTGTTGATGAGCTTTGAGCCAATATTCAAGATCTTCTTTTTCTTCTTTTTTCAGTTTTTTATTTGTCCTTTACCTTCTGTTTATGTGTTGCTATTCTTAAATAGTCGATGGATTTGTTATATTTGGCTTTTTCAATGCATTATGTAATAATGTTGAGTTACACCATTTGCCCCAAGACAGGGAATGGTTTTGAAGGACAAATACTTCAGATTACAGATATGTCAGTTTCTTGAGCTCAGGGTTACTAATTATGAGTGTCGTGTATAATTTTTATGGTGAAAAGTGGTTGAAGCTAAGCTGGACAGGCTGGGACAAGAGATTTTGTTTTTTGTCCAGAATGTACTCTACATATGTTAACCTCTCTGTCTCTCTTTCTACTGTAAGCTTAAGTTTTTTCCCCCTCAAAAGATGTGTCAGAACTGAGAATGCTCTTATCTTATACTACCCAATTCCAGTGTTGATAAATGATAGTAGCATTTTGTAGTCTATTTATATCCAAATCTAGCTGCTGTAGTTATTGAGTTTTGAAGTTCCTCCTCAAATATTATTGTC
This sequence comes from Aegle marmelos, assembly GCA_030449875.1. Taxonomy (NCBI): domain Eukaryota; kingdom Viridiplantae; phylum Streptophyta; class Magnoliopsida; order Sapindales; family Rutaceae; genus Aegle; species Aegle marmelos. The sequence goes on from JASUUL010000115.1 coordinate 5,773,496, forward strand.
TGTCTATTGATACTAATTATTCAACACTGCTCTTGCTCATATGATAGTGTCTTGTGACATGAGAAAACTGTGTGTTTTTTGACCCTCCATACTTTGTTGCTCTCAATTTTCTCTTCACAAATGAAAATAAAAATTGCGAAATGCAAAAACTTACTATCCTCATCTGGTTGTTCAAGTTTCTCTGTATTTTGTGCTCACCTTTTATTCCTTTAGTTCTTTCAATTGCCAGTTCTTGACTTGCCGTTTTAGTTCGTTCACATATGCAAATTAATATGGAAGAATCTTGATTGAATTGCTTACCTTATTGAACGTCGCCTTGTTTTTTCATGTACGGATGGTTATATTTTGGAGTGCTTCCTGGCCATTTTCTTATTTTCCAATTTGCATTTTGGTTTGCAGTGGTTGTAACACGTTGGACGCAAGGAAAAGCCAGGGACTGCATTCTATATTTATTGTCACATTTTTATAATTCAATTTTATGTTGATTAGCTAGGTTGCGTTCTCAAAATGCACAAGTACGCAGCAGAACCTGTGCAGCTTCTGAAAATTGGTCAGCCTGGAAATATATACATCTGAAATCAACATATGCAGTGTCAGATTGCTCCAGGAAATGAGGCATATGGTTTTGAATGTTGCCGGAAGTGGCCAAGATCCTCTAAATTGTAGTTGTATCTGGATAGTTTAGTTATCCTTTTTACCTACTCCAAATCAGAGCTCAAATTGGAGTCATTATTTTCAACTGGAGCGGTAAATAAGAATTGATTGTGAAGTCCCAACGCAATTACTTCATGTTTTGCCAGGGGTTTTATCGTCACCTTTCCAATCTGTATTATTATTATTTTTACTTCCACGTTACATTGTTGGCTTGTCTTGTCTTGCTGCACTAAGTCTAGTTTTGGAGAAGTGAAAATGAAAATAATTCCTTAAACACGATGTATAAAACAAAAATTTTGGGCTGGTCGATCTCTGTAGTCCCAGTAATAAATGGTCTTAGATTCCATTCGCGGTCCAATGCGATGTGCCGCGTGAATCGTGATGCATGTGCTATCTGCGGGCTTGAGGTACGCAACACGACAGTTGCTTTTATATCGCCATGTTGCTGTTTTTCACAAAAGGTAAAGTGGGGAAAATAACATGCATTTGCTGATTTGCATATGGAGAGTAGGTGAATTGATCACGGAATAGGCACGTGATGGATCATAGCGGTGGTCTGCTTAAACTATTGACGGGAATCACACGTGAGAGCCGAATGCTTCTTTTTCTTCTTTTTTTTGCCCAAACGGTATGATGAGAGCCGTAGGCAATGAATTCACCTAAATTGGACAAAAATACATCTGTTTAAATTATAGTTACGACTTTAAAGCCGAAACGAGCTTGTCCTATTCATTTGCCTAAACCCTGTCTTGCAATGACGAGGATGTGCTGTCACAATATGCAATGGAAAAAAGTCGTTGCCTTTAGATCGTGCCGATTCCGGATGATCATTATTACCTTTGTCGGAGCTAACACCCTTTGCCTTTTTTGATTTATGAACATGAAATGGAACAATTTGACTGAAAACTGGGCGGGTCTCTATCGAGCACCATCCACGTTTTAAAGAATTACTCAAATGTATAGCACGATATTTAGTCGATTTTTGATACCGTGTGGGAAATGGGAATTATGACTAGTATCTTGTCTCATCGGAGGAAGAAACAAATTTTAATTGGACATTTTTGTAATCTACACCCTATTTCTTCAAATGTGCTTTCCTGATCTTGTTTTAGAAACATTTCGTCATTTCATCTATGCTACATATATATATATATATATATATAACACCGGCAATCTAGTTTATGACAGCTTTTTATAATTAAAATATAATAAAGGGTTATTATTGCTTTTTCACCAAGGATTTTCTGACATCAGTACTATAGTTTTGTAAAAATTAAATTTTACCATCAAATTTTTACTTTGCTAACACTTTACTACTATTTTATTAATATAGTTCAAAATTTGTTGATACCATAAGAATATTTAACAAATTTTATATTGAAGCCAAAACATACCATCCAATTGTAAAAAATATATTATCATTTATTTATCATAAGTTTTTTTGACATATCAATTCCACACTAAAGTTTCTTCACACCCATTTTTAGTTTTCTCATTATATATCATAAATTTTTATTTTCTTCTTGAAATTTTAATTTTATCCATCTATATCTTGACTCTCATACTATTTTCTTACTCATGGCTATGGGAAAGGATTAAGGTCCTCTCTTGGTCAAAGCTCTTTTGATATTTTAAGGATCTTATATCATGTGTTTTTTGATAATAGTGGATGAGTATAATTTAATTTCTTTATTTTCTTTAGTTATTAGCCACTAATCAACCACATATATTTTTGCTTAGGATAGATAGGATTCTAATGCTTGAAAGTAAGAGGGTGTTCTTCTCTTTCTTTATTTTATAAAGCTCAATTTAAAAAAAAAATTGAAATTGTAATACTTCCACTTCAAGCGTAATTAAAACCATGAAATTCTTATTGCAATTTAATGATTTTGATACAAATTAAATTTATTATATTCTTAATTGTCTGGTGACTTATACGTGGATACTTTTTTATTGATGTTTTCTGGTTGGGGTTACCAAACTTTGACATTTTTAAAAGCCATTAGGTATAGATTCAAGGTTGTAAGTATTAAGGGAAAACATTGTTGGATCCAGCAAGTATAGCCTCCAATAATTACAAGGCATGAAATGATTGACAAAAAAAATGTGATTAGAGGGTTTAGGACAAATTGGGAACTGTTAGGTGACAAATTAAGAATATGTGTAAGTATTTGCTTCTTAAATAACTTTAGTATGAAATTTTATTAATATATTTTTTTTATAATTTATATTTGATTTCTAAAAATTTACACATGAATAAAAAAATTAATTTTTTTTAAATTTTATCTAAACATAAAAACTCCCAATGAGAAGTAAATAAGTTTCAAAGATGGTGCTGAACTGTTAAGTGATTTATATTATATATATAACAAATTGAGAATATAAAGTGCTAAGTGCTCTGCTGATAATTCTATCAACAAAGTTAGTGAAAGTTTATTTTTTTTGTTTGAAACCTGAATAAATCTAAATTTAGCTGAAATTTGAATGCGTTTGAATATAAATTTATGAATTATATACTTTTTTAAAAAATATTTAAATATAAATGGTATCATCTATGTTTTTATAAATTAAACAAAATTTTAAATATGATTATTTGACATTTTTGTCTTTGAAAGTTAAAAAAAAAAAGCTACCTTTATAGTTTACGAAGTATACATATTTAATTGAGATATAATATTTACTTCTCATTTAGACATTTTTCTATTTAGACTAAAGTTACAAAAGTTTTTTTTTTCTATTCACATGTAATTATTTAGAAATTAGACATAAGTTACAAAAAATGAATTAGTAAAATTTTAAAAAATGTGAAATTAATAAATTTCAGACTTTAGATGTTTAACAAGTTCCTAGGCTTATTTGCAATTGATATTTAGATCTAGAGTTAATATTTTACATAGATATAATTGGTGGTTATTGGATAGGAATTGTGTGTAATTAATAAACTTATAAATATGCACACGGAAGCATAATCACAAAAAGTAAAATAAATTGTACTATCATTTTGAATGATATTTAGAAAAATCCATCTAGCAAATAAGGAAATATATAAGGTTAATATAATGGCATGATGAATTTTCTCAATTTTTATACCTTTTCAAGTAATTTTTTAAAAATTAATACTTATTTAAATTCTGAGACTAATAATTAATTTACCTTAATTTTTTTTTAAAGAAAAAGTCTTACTATGTGATAAGATTTAATTATTAATTGCACCACTTTATCATCTTGACATCAAAGATATCCATTTGCAGTGAATCTTCAAAATATGGTTTGATTTGATGGGGTAGGCTGTGCTGCATTATTTCTCAAATTTGATAAACCTGGAATTCAAGTTTAAATCACACACATCAACTAATCACATGCATCAACTCAAGTTTGGTTACATCGCTCAGATCGTTGTTACAAATACCAAACAAATAATGGAGTGTGGCACGCAATTTCCCAGAGTGAGAACTGAGAATAGATAGATGGATACATCACGATCCGAAATACTAACAAACAAGTAAAGTCCAAGACGTTGACACGTGTACTGCCTTCTAGAAGCGTTGGCATTCTCTTCTAGATGACTGGATCAACTATAATAATAATCCACATGAATCATCATCACGATTCATAAGCTCAACTTGTAAATTTTCTCAAGTCACCTTCTAGAAGAGACGGGCGCTTACTTTGTGTCGCTTTCATAATTTCCGCATCTTTTCTTTTTTCTTTTAATATATTATGCCTCTATTTATATTAAAAGATAATTGCACAGTTGATAAAAGCCGACCTCGAAAGAGCACCAATCCCATTATTCAAGTCAAAACAAGACAGCCCCATATGGTTACCTTTTCCTTTTTAATTATTTTTTTTTCCGTTTTAATTCTTCTTTATTTCTGCTAATGTTAGCTCTCACATGGCCCGTATAAATTATTGCGAAGCGCGAAAATTAATAACATAATCACAGGTATCAAACCCACGTCGTCGTATTTTCTTTCGTGTTTAAAGAAGATGGACAGGAAGAATAATAACGTTGTCGATGTGTCTACTTTCTTCATCTTTGAGGCTACCGGTGACTCAGAAGTTGATTTTGATGATCCCAACAAGGCCGCCACCGCCACCATTGATCGTGACAACGACGATGCCGAATCATCGTGTAGCCACGATGATGATTTATCAGATGATGGTTTCCCATTTGTTGTTAATAACAAAGACGAAGTAAATGGCAGCTATTACGATAATGTTCAAGTGTGCATTGATGATAAAGAAGAGGAAGGCGAAGAGGCTCACAGTTACCACCCTGCATGGCCTCAAGAGCAAAATAATAATAATAGTAGAGGGCACAAGGGTTCTGTCGATTCAGATCACGAAGAATCAATGAGCGAAATGGAGAAAAACAAGCTCTTCTGGGAAAGCTGCTTGGCATCCTGATTATAAATAAGTCTGCTGCAATCCTTTTGTAGATTTCTTTTCTTATTTTTTTTCAATTTCATCAATACTGATCATCTTTCTTTCAATTCAATGGAGGCTTGGAGACTAAACATGCATAGTTAATTCATTCTTTTTGTAAGTCAAAAGATGTACAAATGATCATATTATTACATCTGTTTGCAGTTATGCATTTTTATCAAAGCAATGCAGATGGAGTCTTAAGATCCTCTTTTTTTTTTTTATAAAAAAAAATACATATTATAATCCACTGATATCATCTATCTGTTTAGGGGTGTGGCGTATAGTTCGGAAACTAACATTCAATAGTGATGAGATGAGATGAGATCCACTCCATAATTAGATATGAATAAAAGAGTCATTGCTACCGGGCAAATTGGAGTGCCTGGCGCACCGTAAAGTTGCTGGCAACTTGAAATTGATTCTATTTCAGATATAAAGCAGATAGAGAGAAATTTTGCTTGGAAAAAAGAAACTGGAATGGCCTGAAACATGACGGAGAAAGTGGGAAAACAAGAGTTGCTCTTGAATCCTGATTCATCATCGATCGATCGCTCAGGTTCCATCATCTTTACTGACAGATTGCATTTTTAATATGTACAAAGAGAAAAGCTAAGAAGCATCTGATCTGCATGTCATCTTTAACGCACATGCCAAATATCACTTTCAAGTAATTTATGAGAGTCGTATAAAAGCTTCAGCTTCCGCTATGAGCCCTAGATAAATACCTACCTACCTATCTTGATCATCTACCGAAAATACGGCAAACTGGACTAGGGAGAAGGAAATTTGTGTGGTACTGTATTATTTTCCAAATCATGTTTCCGAATTTGTTTCCCCAGTAGAAATTTTTTTATCCTTTTTTTTTTTTTTTGAACGTTGAGAACACGTTTAGAACTTTAGAAGCGTGTTTGAAGGGCTATATTTTTACAATCGAAAACTTGGGAAACGTGTATCGTAAAATGTTTGAACCGAGAATTAGAAGAGGAACAAACCCTATATGAGATATGAAATTTCAGAATCAAGTATTCAACTTCATACCATTTTGTTTTTCATTCGTCGTTTTCATAAAATGTATTTTGTTTTTCATTTGTCATTTTCATAAAATGTCATAATCACGATACATTCACTCAACTGTAAGGGCACTTGACTGAGGTGGTTTTAAGTAGTTTTATTTAACTAACTACTGAATCGGTTCAATTTTGTCCAAAAGTTAAACTGAAGCAAGGCCAATCAGTTCAAAAAAATTACGAACTATATATGAATTACTTTAAAAACTGAACCAAACTAAATCAAATTAATTTTTTTTTTCATTTGGTTTAATTTTTAAATTTAGTTCAGTTGATGAATTTTAATATTTTTTTCTTTTATATTAGCCAAACTTTTTCTACTTTTCATCTGAATTTGATTTTTTTTTATATAGTTCAATTCAATTATAATCACTAATAGTTCATGTTTTATATAAAAATACTAATAATAAATATCATTCTATATATAAATAAAAAATTTGTCTCTCTCTTCTTTTATTTTAATTTTGAACCAATTTTTTTGGGTTTGATTTGGTTGAAAACCAAAAACCGAATGATTCACATGTTTTGCACCATTCAATTCTAACTAACCAACCTGAATCGAATGCCCACTCCATATCCAATCGAAATAGTGGGTTTTAACCTGCGCCTCACACGTGAGGACCTAAACAAGAGCTTAAGAAAAAAAATTTAACTAAACTCAAGCCTTTAAAAAAAAAAAATTATATATGAGAAAAATAAATAAAAAATAAAAATAAAACTTAAATTCTTAATTCATAAATCATCGATAATTAAAAAACTAAACTCTCTTATGCGCTCATTAATCATCAAAGTATTTGAATTAAAAAATTCAATATTAAAAAATTAAGACTCTAAGTTTTTATTTGTTTTATTATCTTTATTTATATTTTACTTTGACATATTCATTTACTTTAATTTTTTGTTAATTATAATAATTTGTTGATTAATAACTCACTACAAATTTACAATAATTTAAAAAATTAAAAAATAAACAGAAGCCAAAGCCCACATTAAGCGTGGCCCGAGCCCACATTGAACCCGGCCCTTAAGTTTATCTCTAAAGTCAGGCCCAAACCCACTTTTTGCCGACCCTAAAACAAAAGTAAGAGCTAAAAATTAATTTCACTTTGCGTGCTCTCCTACCCATTTCCAAATTTTTTTTAAAAAAAAAAAAGAAAGAAAAGGTGAATTCACCAAGTGTCCGAGGCTCTAAAGACCTGTTATGAGTCTTGCATATGGTAGCCAGCAAATGCACACCAGCGTAACTCCACGGTAACTGAATCCAATTAGTTTCTACACATCAGAAATACAAGAAGAACAAAAACCTATTAAAGCATCATCAACCTCCTAAGATTCATCCATGCAGACTTCCACATGACTGGTTTAACAGACACCGCATAGTGATTAACTCCTAATATGACAGCTTAAAAGCTTTCATGACTAAAGCAAGAATACATAGCAAGCAGACATTCAGCCCTAAGCTGAACCGTGAACCTCGCAATACACCCAGAAGCAAGCAAACACATCATCCCTGTCCCAGTTCAAGCAAAACCCCAAATGTCATGCAGTATCAATCAATTTACAGAAGCGATCATGGTTGTCAAGAGCAAACCGAAATCTACTCAAGTGTTTTTTTAACCTAAATGTGAGAATAATCCCTTGTCAGACAGATGTTAGACACACTTGACTGTAGAGGTAATATGGAGTCCATTGCTTTGTCTACCATCTCCACATCCTCAGCATTTGTGCATCCTTGCAATGGGCTTGTTGAGTAGATCTTTCGTTCTGCAGTAACTGAACTTGCGCCAGAGCCTTCTGCATCACTTGGAGAAGAGGTAGAGTTCTCCTTTCTGCTATCAGTAAATGCAATACCAGACTCAGGATTCAGCTTTGACCAACTCCTTGGACTTCCACACTCCCCTTGCATATCACCAACTGCTTGTTCTAAGAAACTATTTCCGACATCTTGTTTCTCATCTAACTGTCTCAAGAAGCATTCTTCTATCTCACTCAATGACTCACCTTCCCCTACACCATCTTCATCTTCATCTTCACCTTCACTGCTCTGGCAGTAATGTACATGATCATCATAATCCGATGCTGGCCCTCTCAACTCACAGCTGGTATCCATCTCTTGTTCACTGTCAAAACCCTCTTCACTTTGCTGATCAGATGAATGTGAGGATACAGGTGAAGATCCCCCAGATGCAGTAGTCTCTTCACGTTCTCTGAGAGTTTTCATAATCAGGGTCTTGAGCAAGTTCATGACTTGAACAGCATGCATTAGAGCTGTCAGTGGATCAGACATCTAATCAAGGAACACAAAGTAAAATTAAGATGCAGGTTAATTGAATGAATCTCATAATATTTGCTTGAATGAAAAATTCTCTCCATTTGGTCTCATTCACTTAAGGTGCATATCCTGCATTTAGAAGCAAAGTTTTCTTCGCAGTATGATTACGTTTTTACCTGAGTCATATTTGGGGCAAAAACCATAGCAATATTTCTTGCATTCATTTTGTTGGAATCCTCTTCCTCCACAACATCAGCCATGAGATCAACAGCCCAATTGAGCAATGCAGCTTCAGTTGGCTTTAATTGCTTTACAAGCTCAACAGACTCCTCTTCTGTGTTGCATTGGAGAACTTGCTCAGGAGAAAGTCCATCCAGCACTCCCTGAGGAAGTTCTCGGAACCAGGCTTTTATAAGGCCCGCTAAACAATGGACATCAATATTGTCTGGCACAATGCCTCTGTTCAGCTGGTCCCTTACATGCTCCTCTTGACTATTCTCAGGGTTTATCCGGAAAATTCCCTCTGCCTACAAAAACATTAAAAAAATAACAGTAAGAAACTTGTCACGTGTATGGATGAACTAATATCAATATTAGACAACTATTACCTTCAGGCCTCCTTGTGAGTATAGTCGCTCCTGCATTAACAAGAGAATAGTGGGGACACTGTTACCTTTTGAATCGAAAGAGCATTGCATAGATTCTGCAGAGACACCAAATACACTTGCACTGCAAAAATGTAACCATGAGCTATAATCATACATAAAAACACAACAGCATTATTGACAAAAGAAAAAAGGTTCTACAGGAACTATGCCACATGTATGCAAACTTTAGCTTAGCAAATTGGCAGGTGAAATGGCTATGTCCCTTTGGAACACATCAGAAGAATGAGATAGCAAATAGCATATGGTTTTACATGCTTGAACTATATAAAAGTTAGTAAAATAGTAAACAATGTATTCATATTTGAGATTGGTTTTCTTCGGTATCATCTTTTTACCAGCTATAGACAAACCACATATGAAACATCGGATACCCCGAAAAGAAATCGACATTCTTGTCTATTGACCACATGATACCTACAACAAAAGCGCTGAACACCAACAGGACCCCACCTGATGATTATTCTTTACATCAATTCCATTCTTTTCACTACAGAGAAAATTGAAAATTTAGGAAGAAACAACGGCAAAGTTGTTAATCTTCAATTTTCACAATTTGAGGAGCTGAATACCAACCTGATACTAATTTAAATTTTTCCCTTCAATTTTGTAGCAAACAAAAGGAGCCCTCGGCTTTCAATTCAAAAACGTAATTTTCAAACCCTCTGAAGTTCAATTTACACTACATAAAACCACCCCCCAAAAAAAAAAAAAAATTACCATCTTTGAATGCAAAATTTCAGCTTAAACAGAGAAGTTAAATCTCAGTTCAAACTTCAAAGTGTGTCCAGATATTCGAATTTCAAATGTTTAAACAATAATGACACAGCTAGCTAAACTATGCCTGTGCTGGAAACAAAATTTAGACGAGCATTCTAAGTAAGCTCAGGATGAAAAGTAAAAAAAATCTATAAACACCCACAAAGCGAAACCAAAAATCAAATTCAATTACAATACCTACCTAGCACTTGGAACCCGACAGGGGATCTCCACCTCGAACTCAACAGGAAGACCCAGAAAGCCGTTGAACCGATCGAAGGTGACGTGAGTAATGTGCCGGACATTTGTGGGCCACCCGATCTCCAAGTTATGAACGGCGGATATCATGTCTTCGCCTCTTTCAACACGACAAGACACCATCGATTTCCTCAATGCCGCCATAAGAAACGCCACAAGGGAGAGCTGGTTCTGTTCCTCTTCAGTCGTTCTCGCTCCTTTTGTCGCCTTCCCATTTCCCCCGTCCCCGCCAGCGCAGCCACCTCCCTTCGTCACCATCACAAGGCCCGTCATTTGGCTTTTCTTTTTACTACTAATCCACTGTGTCAAATGTCTCTTCAAAATTGTAGATCTTTAAGGGCTCAGTTTCTTGTTCTAACTAAGAAACGGGGCCCTTTTTTTTTTTTTGGTTAATTATATCTCCTCACTAGTGAAGAAAGGATTTCAAATTGGATATTATGAGTTTTGTGTTATGGTTGCACTCGCATTCAAGTTTGATGTTGGAAGTTCAAACGGCCACTCGTTTTCAAATTTCTCCTTAATAGGCTTTACCACTTTATCTACGGTTTTCTTGTGATTTCCCCTTCTATTTGAGGAAAATATCAATAATGCCACTCCTCGATAGATATACATAATATATCGTCAAACTAATCTCCCAATTCCCAAAAGACTGAGTACGGTGCCGTTCTAGATAGGTACGTTTTACTGTAATAATTTTGGCTCCTTTGTCCGTCTGTTAATAAACGAGCAATTAATTGACGATAATTGTACGGTCCACAATTAAAGACAATTAAGGTGGGGTGTTTTACTTCAATGACGGATTAAAGTCAAAACTAAAGTGGGCAAGTGAAATGATAATTTACTGTATTGATAAAGATAAAATTTCGTTTTGCCAAGAAAGTTTGTAAATGCTAACTTTATTGTAAAATGAAGCACCCCGATTGGAAAAGGGCATTCGAATTATCTGAAGCGACCGTTGGGGAGAAGTGGCTACTGAGTTGACGGTCAATTGAGAACCATTTTGATATTTCCGATAATGAGGATGCTTCCTTTTTTCGCCATTCGCGTGATTAAAGGGCGTAAAAGAGAACGAGTTTTTAATATTTGTGCTTTTGTCTGGGGCTCTGTACTGATGGCCTGATGCTATTTTCGAGAAATATCGACAACAACTTCTTGATACCGCACTTGCCGAGTGTCATCAACCCCCGCGCACTCGTTTGGTCACCATTGCCAAAAGAGTATAATTGTGATTTCCTTGAAAAGCAGGGTTTTTCTGTCAATGAATGCAGGAGACCCCGGGTGCATGCCCGAGGAGCGGGTTAGGATTAAAGGTTTATGGAGTTAATAAATAAAATAAAATAAAAATCTAAAAAAATAAATAAAAATAATAAAAAAAAAGAGGTGAGAATTGCACACAAAAAAACGAACGACAGAGATCGCTGTACGGGTCCCACCACCACAAGCATAAGCGGGCCGTACGAAATACGATTCCCGAACGAGGACGTCTGAACCGCCCTCCAAAAAGCCGCTATTTGAATTTCAAATACAATACCGAGTACTGACCACAGAGCCGTTTGAACCTCTGCATCTTTCGTACTCTCCCTCGAGTGCCAACGGTTTAAAGTTTAAACCAACCCCTCTTGTTTAAAAGTTTAAAAAAAAATTGAAAAAAAAAAGACAAAAACCTTATAACGATTGCCGTTGGTCTGGATTTGAATTTTTCGCTGCCTATTTGTATTTTTTCATTGGCAAGTTTAACATTTATTGCAATACTAATAGGAAATGTTTATTTGCAACTTTTTTTAAAATCTCTTTCTAGTTATAATTATTATTACTCGTCCAATTGTATAAGACATGGTGCGTAATTTTAAAAAATCAGTAACAATATACCACTCATAAAATCCATCAAAGCTTACATACTAATTAATATAATAATTATATTCAATTTATCAAGTTCAACAATCAATACTTAAGTCTTTTGATTTAATTGTTTGAGAGAAGGATTTTTCAACGTACTTAATCTATAATGTATTCTTCAACCTTACATTTAATGAAAGTTATCTATTGCATGGAAAAAATAATTTAATTAAAAAATATAACAAACATATTAACAAACCTCTCAAAACTTTATCTCAAATTATGTGGCATTTAATATGCTATTTATCTAATGGTTAATGTTATTTTAGAAGTTTCAAGTGAGTTTATTAAACTATTTCACTCTCCCAAAAAAAAAAAAAATCATCTCACCATCATACTTGATGAATGTTAGAAACTCATAAAATATATTTTTTTTATTATTATTTTGAGAAGATGATACAATTATAGAGATGGCAATAGGATGAGGTGGGGATGTGTAATTCCCATGTAGTAAATAATTTATCTATCCCCACCTCATTCTCCATTTACTTATTTTACAATAGGTATAAACATATAATTTTGATAAATTAAAAATTAAAAATTTTAATGAAATTATTGTTGTATTATAAAGTATTTAAGTTATTTAAAAAAAGCTCTGAAATTTTTAAACAATATCTTATAAATAATATGAAAATAAAAAAATGATTGAAGATAGGAGAGAGAAAAATAATAATAATGTCTTTTATTCTTTAATCTATTAACTTTTGTGATTAGTTCTCTTTTCAAACGATGCAAAATTGCAACCTGACAAACATAAAATCTGTGGTGGCTATGGGATGAATGAGATTTAGGGAGAATGTGTAGGATTAGTGAGGGCAGACAAATGATTAAAATAGGAAATAATGAGTGATCTCTTCAACGACATTTATGGGGAATTTTTATTTTTTTTTAAATAAGGCTAAAAGACTATGAGTTTTGTATAAGTTCCAAATAGTGATTGATACAGATAATGAAAAATCAATGCAAAAATCCATGTCAAGTGTTAAGGAAGTTCATTATTCAGAACTTTCCAGAAGTAAGCTCAACCAAAAATATAGGAATAATGCAAAGTCATCAGAATTAGTTAAAAAGTATAACTGTCTGGTCAACAGCTCATCACAAGTTTGTTAAGAATATTAACGAGATACAATTTGTGTGTAATTAATATACAATTAATTTAATAGATAATTAGTTACAAATTGTTTGTAAACACAAGAATGTACATGTATACTATTGTATAAATTGATTTGTCTATGAATGAAAATTCTGGAATTTCTCAAATAATTTTTTTTTTGAGAATTTTCTCGAGCCAAACATAACTTTCCTCATTTCTTTCATCAAGGAGGATAACTAGTGCAGTTTAAGATTCGTAGGAGATGTTATGCTCCATTTCTGTTCATTTCTCGGGAATAAAATTATAATTAAAGCAAAAGTGATCAATATTATTGATAGGGGTGCAAAGAGGTTAAATATGGGGGCTCAACAGCCTAACGCCAAAACGTTCGACAAAGGTAGAGGATCACTGTGCACCTGATCCACAAATTATGCAACGAAGAGACGAGGCCGAAAAATGGAGCGGGGGAGACTGCGAATGGTAAAATTATTATTGATTTAGATTTTATGTGGTGAATTTTAAATAATTTTTTAAAATAAAAAATAATTTTAAAATTTTTAATTTTATGAGATTTTATTTTATATTTTTCATTTTATTTTTACTTCAATTTTTATAATATATAAATAATTTTAATTTTTATTTAATAATATTTATTTTATTAACTACAATATTACTGAATAAATTTTTTTATTTTTACTTAAATAAATGAGCTATAACCGAAATAAAATCTTAAAATATAATTTTTATTTAATCTTAACTTTTGTTATATTTTTTTCTCTCTTACAATATTACTCTTTTCAAATATTTTTTAATTTTGATATCATTTCAAGATATTATTTCAAATATTTAAATATTTTTTAAAATAATTTAAATACTTTATAATATGATAATTTTTTTATTTAAGTCTTTATTTTTTTAATAGAGTTAGGATTTCTTTATTTAACACGTGAGTTTTTTTAATTAATTTTCTTTTTTTGTAAGTTTTAGTATTTATCTTAAAACCCTACAGATAGTTATGTAATTTGTCATAGGATTTTTAAGCTATGTTTAGGAGCTTGGATTAAGTGTGTGATTATATTAATATAAAACTAAATATTTATCTCAAGTTTGGTAACTTTCTTTGAAGGGTTAGACCCATTTTGTATGAGTAAGGGGAATTATTATGCACAGAGCCTTGATTTCCCCTAAGATCTTTAATTAGGGGGATTAAATTTAAATTTAGTCCCTAAATCATGAGATTAGCAAAACTAATTTATAAGTTGGTTTAAATGGGATTAGAATAAAAGAAAAAATTATCCATTTGTAATATTTCTTTCATACATAATACCATTTTTTATTTATCACTTAAAAGTTAATAAACTAATTATTTTATTCATGATTTACTTGAGTTTTGTTTTTTATTTTGTTTTTACACTCTAATTAAATTGGCACTTTTACGTCAATGAAATTGACTATTTAATAATTTATTACAATAATTGATTGTATTAAATTTAGTAATCACTAATGTCTTATTAAAATAATCACAAAATTTACTAGCACTAGTAAGTAATTGATTTTATATATTATTATTTGCTAGCTTTTTGATAAAATAGGATATATCTAAAATATCTAATAAAAATTAATTAAATGATTAAATAGTTTTATGAATTTATATTTATTTATTATAATTATGACTATCTAACAACTAATTTACTATATATTACTAATTTACTACATATTTAATATTCTTATTAATTATCTTCAAATTAATTTTAATTATTACTCTTAAATATTCATAAATAATTTTTTTATTAAAATATAGTTTAGCATTGTCTAATCTAATATTATACCAATTATAAAATAGTATAATATAATCTAATATATTATAGTTTGATCATAATATCTGATCTAATCTAATCTTGTATGTCAAACACAGCCTTACACTCAAGCAATCAAATAAAAATTAGTGCTATGACAAATTAGACAAAAATTTCCTCAAGAGAGCAGCTATTTTTTCCATTCTCTTTCTTTATTTTTATTGAAAACTCTAGGGTCTTTTCAACAGTTTACCAACAAAACAGCTTTAAACATAAATATTCGAATCCAGCAAGCGATTAAAACAACCTTATAGTTACGTTTATGTTCGAACATTAAATCTATAAACTAGTACACAACTGACGCGACATGTTAATTGCTTTGTGTCTCATATTTGCGGATAGGGAAAAAAAATAATTTCTATAGACACACGCATAAGAAATAAGACACGTGGCAACAATTAGTTATTACAAGTAGAGTTTATCTTTAGTATGACCCAATCATTACAATTTTTTGTGTTAAAAATTTTTAGAAGTACCCTTACAAGTTAAATTGACAAGTTTTAAATGTTACGTGTTTTTATTACAAGTAATTATTTATGTATGGACATTTTCAGCTGACCGCTGCTCTGCATGAAAAACTGAAGAGAGAGTTTATTGTCATTTTTTGGGCTGTGAATGAAAACATGGTGTATTTGAACTTATTCGTTAACTTTTTGCAAAATTCGGAAAAGTATTTATGTTTCCTTCACTCCACTTTATTTTTATCTGTTTTCTCTGGGGTGTGGACTTACCTAATAAAGAGGAGAATGTTTAACACCCTCTAAAATCTTTATAACAACTCTTTTAAGTTTTATTTACTAAAAATACTTCTATTTTAGTTTATAAAATATAAATTCATTTCTTAAAATTAACCATCTTCTTTAAAAAAAATTATTTTGAAAAGTATTTCTTCTAAGTTTTAATTTACAAAATAGATTAAGAATACTAAAATTTTAAATTATTTTTTAAGTATATTGTTTTTACTTATATAGCTAGATTGTTATAATTTTCTCCCATAAAAAAATTATTTTTTCATATTAAAATAAAAATGTAAATATAAACTACGAAATATAATGCATAAAGAAATTTTTTAGGTACTTAATTGAATTCCGATTCAAAATAAAAAAATAAATTGTCTTTGATTATTTATGTAATTTTAATTAAAAAATTATTTTATAAAAAAATTTAAAGAATGTCAAAAGATCTGCTCTTCAACAAATCGTTGATTTTTATTACGCTTGGCGTCATGCACTCAATCAAGTATCCATAAAAAGGGTTGAGACTAATGAGAGTACTGTATTACCCACACATCTCATATACGTGAAGGTCTACTAATGCTAATGTACTCAAACTCAATTAATTCCCAATCTATGATTTTGAAAAAAAAAAAAAAACAATGATAACAAAATCGCACTTCCTGATCAATGACACAAACCAAGAGAAATAAAAAATTGCGCCCAATAATATACCTAAAAAATTAGATACTTCTATAATTTTGATGTCGACCCATAGATATCGAGAACGTCAAATGCATTACGTATTTACAGGAAAAAAACAAAAAACAAAAACAAAAAGGACGCAACTGCGAGTCGTTAAAGAAAATAAAAATGTATGTAAACGTACTTTGACTCAAGTGATGGTGAGTTATTTATTTAAAAAAATGAGTTTATGAATGTTCTTTCAAGTAAAAGAGTGTACTGTAAAACTGATTTTTTTTTTTTTTTTGGGATAAGAAAATTGATTTTGATATTCTACACAAGAGTAATTTGAACTCTTATCCTTTCTTTATAATATCGCATTAACTAACTAAATATAGCCCGATGGGGCCTTGCGTGTTTCGGTGAAACAAGGCAACAAGGTCAGCACAAGAAAAATTGCGTCGAGTTTGACTCCGAAAAGTACTACTTATCCACGATCCTAAACGCGTTTCGACCATGACGTGCAAGCCTAATAATGGATAAGGCATAACCCGACAAATATTAATTAAATATGCCCCAATCAGTATTAGATCAACGGTCACAATTGTTTTGTCGAGTATTCTGTCCGTCCTAATTTATGAGTTTATTAGCAGCATGGCAACCACTTGCAGCCAGCGAACACACTTCATCGAGCCTGCCTTCACGGGCGGAATCCGGATTTTTAGTTTGAGCGAGGCTAAAATGATGCGATCATAAATTCACTAAATAGAAATTAAAGGACAAAAAGACAATTACCATGATGCCGAGAAAACTACAAACTTTAAATTAGATTTAACATAAAATTTTTCAACTTAAAAGAGGCCAAACGTAAAACGTTATATAGTTTCAATCTCATTATTATATTTTCTGATTGGTTCTTTTTTCTGGTTCCGCCGCTGTGAGTGCCCCTCCAATCCCGGTGACATAACCCATTTAAGCCACTTGCGTGATACAGTCGAGCATTATCATCATTTGATCTCCGACCGATTGGATGCCGTTTACTTCATAACCCATTTAATTTTCAAGAAGGATCTTCCCGAGTTGCTGCTTGCAGCAACTTGCACAAAAAACAGCAACAGTATTAATGGGACTCACCAATATTGTTGCTGTTTCTAGTGCAAGTTGCTGTAAGCAGCAACTTAGCGTTTGCCTTTCAAGAAAGAAGAAGACGACCCCCGCTATACAGTTGTCTACTATGAAACTACCGACGACCAAATTAACCGAAACGAGTAATAAAGATGGGGTCAGTCAGTGGGTAGCCACCCCTCTAAAATGACCAGCTGGCTTCGTAACCCCTTTGCATGATTGTTTTTATTTTCTGGCCACTTGCGTGGTGGAGACTGGAGAGGCGACAATAATTGATAATGAAAGTCGTTTTGTCAATTAATTAAGGTCTACGCTTATCTCCACATGCATCAACCTGTTTCTTTTTAACACTTATATTTGATTTTTGAAAAAGGACGATGCATGTTGGATATTTGCTATTTGAATATCATCCATTAACTAAAATGTCCATTAACTTTTGTTTCTCGTGAATTAACATAATTAAAAACATAAAGAATTGTAAAGTAAATGGTCGCACAGCAAGGCGGCTCGCCAACTTTGCAATAATTAGCAGAAACTCTGCCTCCCTTTTTAAATCCGAGTCGTCTTGCAAGCGCCTTTATTTAGAGTTTTAATTTAACTATTTATTTGAGTTATTTTTTTAATAGATTATGATAATTTAAAAAATAAAAGCAAAAAATTCAAAAGTAAACGGTCGCGGAAGCGGTAATTATGTCGAACCCGACCCCTCACTGCCTCTTTTTCTAAATTATGCACAGCTTTTCTGCGGAGCAGGTTAAAGATGCTTTCGGAGAATTAAGATGCCTTCACAATCGCACGTGTCAAAATAGTGCTACCATGACCCGAACAAAATTCATAGAATTTGGATAAAAATTTAGACAGGAGGTAGCCTCCGAGTTTGATAAGAGAAATATTAAGCGCCGTAGTGGGCGCATTGAATAATGAAATCCAGCTGCCACTTGCCTCGATTTTCTGGCTGCAAGTGTATAAAAGCAAATTGAGAGGTAGGCAGAGATAGTTAAGCTTGCAGTGTTAAATTCATTTCTCTTACTGATAGCTAGTGAATTAAAGATGAAGAAAGCCGCTGGAGCTGGGTCTCTTTTGTTAGTTTGTTTAGTAGTTTTTGGTACTCTAGGGGTTTGCCAAGGAGGTGAGCTAAGGAAGAATTTCTACAGGGAGAGCTGTAAATCTGCTGAAGAAGTCGTCAAGAACATCACCTGGAAAAATGCCGCCAGTAACCCTGACTTGCCGGCCAAGCTTCTCAGAATGCATTTCCACGACTGCTTCGTTAGGGTAAATGCTACAGCTTAGCTTCAACATCAAAATTATTTGATCGATGCACCCGCGCTTCTATATATATGTTGGGCCATCTAATTAGCTCCTAACTAATTAACTTATTTCTGCAGGGTTGCGATGCGTCGGTTTTGATAAACTCAACTGCGGGTAACCAAGCAGAGAGGGATGCAATTCCGAATCTATCTTTGGGAGGTTTTGAAGTTATTAATGAGATTAAATCGGAGCTCGAGAGGAGATGTCCGGGAATTGTTTCTTGTGCCGATATTGTGGCTTTGGCGACGAGGGATTCTGTTTCATTCCAAGTAAGTTTAGCAACGTTGATTAGCAAAAATCTCCTTTGAACATGTGTGTGTGTGTATTGTACGTATCTCTGCAGTCTTATTATGCGAATCAAGCTAAAACTAGAGAAATAACAACTCTAATAATCTACTGAAGGATTAAACAAAAAAAAAAAAAAAAACTGCATTATTTCCTTCATCAGTTTATTAAAACGATGGGGAAATCGGAAAAATATTCACATCTATATGAATATTGTCATAACATTTGCAGTTTCAAAAACCGGAAATGTGGGAAGTGCTTACCGGTAGAAGAGACGGCAGTGTGTCCATAGCCGATGAGGCCAATCAGCTGCTTCCTTCACCTTTTTCCAACTTCAGTGTACTTAAACAAAATTTTAACGACAAAGGTCTCACCGTCAAAGATCTTGTTGTCCTCTCAGGTATACATTTATATATATTCCGCACCAATTTTATGACTAACTTAAGTAAACAACAAAGATGTAGCCACGCTTCAAATCTAATCTGCATTTATTAATTTAGGCGGGCACACGCTCGGCGTTTCGCACTGCAACTTCTTCAGCAACAGGCTCTACAATTTCTCGGGAAACGGAGATCAGGATCCTTCATTAGACCCACGATACGCTGCTTTCTTAAAAACCAAATGCAAGAGCCTTGCGGACACAACGACTACCGTCGAATTGGACCCGGGGAGTTTTCGGAAATTCGATAGCCATTACTATGATATTCTTAGCCAGAACCAGGGACTATTCCAATCCGACGCTGCTCTTTTAACCAATAGGGGTGCAAGAAACATTGCCACGGAGTTGAGAAACCAAGATAAGTTCTTCACCGAGTTTGCTCAGTCAATGAAGAGAATGGGAGCTATGAATGTTCTCACTGGCACTCAAGGGGAGATTCGAAGGAAGTGCAGTGTTATTAATAACCCAGATAGCTTGTTGCATTCAGCTATCTGATGTCAATATAATTACCAATTAAGGCTGCTGTTGGGCTTGTGGGTTTGTTGAGATCAGTTGATTGTTGTACCACGGAATAAATTAACGATGTGCGCGTGTTTGTGCAGCTTAAGCCTTAATTTGTATCATTGAAAACTGTACGTTTTCAACTACCAGCTACCTATCTTATCGAATTAATTTGAGTGGGTTGCTTTCCAGTTGCCATCTAGCCAAAGTCCAAACATACAATTTGTCAAAAATAACAACACAATATAATTAATGGAGTAAAGCATGAGATAATCATCAAGCGAATAGTAGCAGATTGAGACGTTACTCTGTTAATAATAATAATAATAATAAATAAATAAATATCAATCTAATTTCTTTTTCCAGCCCCGAATCCACGATCACTCATCCCTAGCACCTGCGTGCAAGATAATGGACATGCCGCCGATGATTGATGCCCACTTGGTGATTTAAAAAAAAAAAATCGTCAAAATAGTATTGCAGAATACTCTTCCGTGTTAAAGCTATCAGGCAGCAGCTGCAATGAGGCGTTGACTCGTTACGATAAAGCGTGTATATCATGAAGTAACTTACTGGTTCCTTATCTTCTGATCTTTATGTCTTTATAAAACTTCCTTAAGCGGCTTGATTATCGGTTATATAATAATAAGTATGAAGCTCTATTCTTAGACCTATTCTACCTTGATTTTTCCTAGGCTCTAATGTAAATAAAAAAGGGGGAAAAAAAAAAAACTAGCAGCTGGCGAAACTTCCTGCCTTGCTCCGTCCACCGACATAAAAACCACGTACATACAGTCCGACACTCGACGCTCGGATTTGCTCAATCCCGCTGGCCCCATTCATCATTTAATTGAACAACAAGACTGAACTCTGCTAGTGGCCACGTGGGGCACACAGTAATTTGATAATTAAAAGATACCGAGTTGTTTCTTTCTTTTTCAGTACTCTAGTCTTTATAAAAGGGAAATGCATGTTAGATATTTGACTTTCTTCTCTTAATTAAATGCGCATTAACGTTTGTTTGTCGTGCCCTTTCAATTCCTCCAGACGGGGAGATTATGCGCAGCGATGCCAGGGAGATCTCGGTCCGCACCTGATCCAGATTTGCTCAAATTTAGAAAATTTGAATTTGTATATTAAAAAAATATCGATCTAAATACTAAATTATAGAATATGTTGCAAATATATTTTTAAAAAATTAGATATTTAGATTTATATTATTTTTAATTAAATTATTTATTAAAATTACATAAAAAAATTTATAAGTCAAATGAAAAAAAAACATAATATATTTGTATGTGTGTCTGTACATATATATATTGGAATTCACATTATCTTATATAGATTTATAGTTTTTTTATAATTTTATTTATGGATTTGTGGTGATGTTAGATTCAGATTTATGTTATTATTGATATTTAATTTATATTATGATATTTTTATTTGTAAATTTATGGTGTTATATCTTATTTGAGAAATTAAATTGTTGATTATTGAAGTATGATTATATTTTATTTGATATTATTAGGTAAATTATTAAATTTTAAATTTTTTAACTTTAATTTAATTAAATTCAGATGTTCAAAATATTCGCTATATATTTTTCACGAATTGAGATTTAAATCTAGATATAAAAATAGCTATACTAATCCAAATCTGGATGCATTTTCATACAGATCGGAATACATTCCAATTTTGTCATCCGCAATTATGTCTCAAGACTCAAAAACATTTAAAAAAAACAACAAAAATAAAAATTATAAGGTCACGGCGGCGGCCTTGGGAGAAAAGGTCGAACGAAAAGATGCATTTGATAAGATCGACGCAATCACACGTGCTAGAGTACTGTGGAATCACTGAGATTTGGCGTACTTAAGTGTTTAACAACCGAAAGCGAAGACCTTCCCCACATTTCGCCGAACTTCACTGAAGTTACGAAAAATTGAACGACAAAAGTCTCACCATCCAGGATATTGTAAGTCCTTTCAGGTATATAAGTTTATGTACGTCAGTACATCATCATCCCACCTTTGCTTATGAAGTTCTTACTGAACGGGAGATTAGAAAGAAGTGCAGTGTCATTTATTAATCAAGATATACAGTTTGTTGTATTCAGCTATCTGATAATGTCAATCAAAATAATGATCAATTTTAGGCTACTGTTGCCCTGGTGCGCTATATTAAGGTCAGTTCTTTATTTAATCACCACGGAATAAATTAAGGATTATGTACGTGTTGCGTTGGTGCAGCTTAAGGCTTAATTAATTTGCATCTTTGAAAAGTAACCGGCTACGTATGGGTTGCTTTCTACTCAGCCAAACACTGATGCCTACATGCACGTACTTCATTACTCTGAAAGAACCCTCTTAAAATAATAATAACAATGAAGCCATTCAAGTACTGATAATTATGAAGACGAGGCTCCTGACTAAATCATCTTATTTGTGTGTGCGCGCGCGTGTGTATGTATACACGGACAAACGAATGCACACTAGCCTGTATCTGACCTTCGATGTGAAAAACCATCAATTGAAGTATGGCTTCAAGCAGCAATTGTTAAGGTTTACTAGCAGAGTTTCAGCCCCGATCGAATGATGGCGGCCATTGCAAACTTAATGTCGAGTCTCTTATATAATTACATAAATCAATCACAACGTCCTTGACCTGCATTGTTTTTACTGTAACATCACTAATATTATTGCTCTCCCATCTCTTTTTTTTTTTTTAACCTTATATCTATATAATGAATATAATCTTCCAAGATGATTTAAAATGTGTTTGATAAGATTAAAATATCTCTGACAAACTCTTCGGTTAAAAATCCTCAAAGTATGTGGCCAAGTTGGATTCAAATTTTGGGTAAGTAAGGAGCTAAAAAAATGAATTTGAATATTGTCCACTCTCTTAGTTCTTTTCAAGTTTAATATGTGTTTAACTTCATGATAAAAAATAATCAAATATAGTTATTCTTGCTCAAAGTACATATTATGCTTGAAAAAAAAAATGAAATAGAAAGAAAGAAAAGTTATTAAGTATTTTTTCTTTCTCTCTTTTTTTTTTATTTTTTTTGAAGGATTTGAATGAGGATAAGAAAAATCTCGGATTCTTTGTTTGTCATGCATGTATGCTTGAATAGACCGATGTTCATATACATGCCCCAATGCGCATGCTGATTGCCGGTGGGAGCAAAAGAGAAGTCAAGTGCTCAACTAACTAATTAGATCCTTCTTTGAAGGACCTGTTACTTGCCCACAGGGCCCATTCAAAATTTAGCATTTAACCCGTATTCGTCATTGGCTTTAGTTATTCCTTTTAACTCCGGTTTGGTTTTGTAAGCTAACGAAGGATGAAGCAATTTCAATCCATTAAAATACTTACTAAACTATTTTTTAATAATTTTTTTTATTAATAAAATATCCAAAAAGTAGATTACAATTACAGACATGGTAGTGTGGTTAAATTATATAAAAAACAAATTACTCTTCCTATCTTGATCTCCCTTGTATTAGCCTCTTACTTTGTCCAATGGGGCATTAACTGGCTCATGTTCAAAGCTATTCGATTGATTGGAATCACAAAGATTAACAACTAAGGGATGTCCTTTGTCAAAGAAAGAAGGAAAGTGCAATAGGAACGAAAGTTATTTGCTTGCTTTATATGGCCTTTATTTTTAAGTTTAAAGATGATATAATTTGAGTCTTTTTTTCTCATATGATTTTTTGTTTCTCACATGCTACTAGGCTACCGAAGTAAAGATCGAAGGAAGTTTGATTTAGCCATTTAGGTAAGAAGTTCTTTCTAACCCAACTTATTAATGGACAGGTTTTTTAGTCTAGTTTTATATACACATTTGTGAGAATATAGTAAAAAATAAGTGTTGGGGAAAGATTTTGTTAATTGGTGTGATTTATGTGAAATCCATTCAAAGGGTAATTCAAAGATTTTGTTATTAGTATGATTTATGTGAAAGTACATTCAAAGGTTAATGGGACAAGAAATAAGGGATTGAAAAAATAAATAAGAGACTAAAATCTTAACATTTGCAATAATGAAAAGAGATTGATACGTACTTATAGTGATGAAGAAATGATGAAGAAGTTGTGAAAAAAGAATTTCCACAATATAATAATTTTGTGCAAATAATACTCATTAAAAAGATTTTGCACAAGTATTTGGGTTTAACAGGCATTAAGATGGGTTTGTTAAGTAAAATATAATATTTTAAAATTTTGATTATGGATTTGTTACTTATTGGGGTTTCATGAGTATTTTTTAAATTAAAAGTCTTGTAGAAAGTGTAAAAATTAAAATAGAAAATATACAAAGAGATTTATTAATAAATTATATTCAATAAAATTAATAATAAGTGAACAAGTTTAGATAAACAACTATTAGAATCCTCAGCAAAATTAAGAAGTACGTTGTCAAATATTAATCCAGTAGGTTTATATTTCTTGAGAATTTAATCAAGAAAGTAATAATATACAACAAGTGCAAGCTAATACTATAACTAAATAATTAGCTACGGTCTATAATAAATTAGAAAATTAAGATGATAGATTAATTAAATTAGAAACTAGTTTTCAAGCCTTTAGAAAAAAAAAAAAAACAAAGAATCCGTATCACATGTAGAATTAAATAATTCATTAGACAATTTGGATAAAGAATTAGATATATTAACAAATAAGGTAGAAAGATTAAATTTAGGAGGGCCAATTTTAATGCTAGAAAAAAAAGACATAAGGGATATCTTAAGACCCAAACTGATATTATAAAGTAATGGAACTAACAAGAAATAATAGTGTAGACATCACTTTAGTAGAAAGAATTAGAAAATTATTGTCTCTTTTTAATAAAAGTAAAGAAATAATAGAGAGGACAGAAGACATAATAGATGAGGAAAACCCAAATTAAAAAATTTAGAAAAATAATTTTAAAAAATAATGTCCAAAATTAATAATAGCTTATATATTTGGGTCCGCATCCGGTACAATTGTGGTATCGTACTACAGTTATCCTAACCCGTTAGATTGAAATAAAAATTAAAATTGAGAATCCAACAGCTTAGGACAACTGTGGTATGGTACCACAGTTGTATCAAACGCAGATCCTATATATTTACATATATGAAAATAAATTAGCTATAGCAAATAGAAGAGAAGAATTTATGTTAATTAGTCCATGATAAGAGATTATCTTGGTAAACAAAATTATACACACACACACATGGCAATTATAGCTATAGGAATTTTTAGTCAAGCAAGAAAAGGGTTAAACACAAAAGCACATATATATTTATATGACAGTATATTATATGGACATGAAAAATTATATATAGTATATTGTAACTTAATATAGATATCGACATAAATAAATTTTGTAAACGAAATAAGATAAGTGTACAAATTAAAAGATAAAAAATGAATATAGAGTATAAAAACCTTTATATAACAAATATCATAAAAAAATTTATTAGATTTGAAAGTAAAAATATTGTGGGCCATTTTAAAGTCAATATATAGAAATGATATTATGCAAGAAATTAAATGCAAGTGGGCTAAATAGATTAGAACGGACATTACATGAAGTAGAACAAAATAATATCTTAGAAGCACTATAGACTAGTTACTCATATGTAAATAGACATAATCAAGTTATACAGAGATTTATTAATATAGAAAAAGAAATAATTCAGAATTAGAAGAAAATAAAGAATAAATATAAATATATATATATCTATTATATAAAATTTAAACGCAGATAGAAAACTCTACTTAATAATAAAGATAAAATTATAGAGTTAATACTTAATAATCCTTAAAATGATTTAAATGAAGAATTATTTGCAGGGTAACGTAATACCGATGAATGAGCAAAGAATGATGTACGTAAATAGCTTATAAAAAATTTAGAAACAGATGAAATTTATTATTTAGAACAAGAAAATGAAATTTTAATGGAGAAAGAAGAAAATAAGAAATCGGAGAATGCAGTACCGAGACTGGAGAGGACTTTCGATGTGGAAGTAAAGGGCCCGTTAAAAGCCCAAAAAAATGACGAAGCGTGTCATGCAAGGAGTTGTGCAAAAGAGAGGCAATCCAGTGCATCATTGAAATCCTTTTTCTTAATTCTTCACTTAAGACCGTGTGGCCATAAATTGCAGAAATTTTTTCATTTGGCGGGAGATTTCTTAATTCTTCACCTCTTTCTTCCCCAAATCTAGGGCAAAATCAAATTCTTCAATTTCATGCTACTCTCACTTTTTCTCTCTCCCTCTGTAAAATTTTAGTTGAACTACGCTGGTCACTAAAACTCTAGGTCATGGAGGACCAGCCTCTAGCCCCCGAAACTACAACACGACGCTCTGTGAGTTAAATTCCTCTCTCTTTCCCACCCTAACACACTCTCTCTATCTCTAGCCATGTATAAATATTGAACTGTTTAGATATACAGAAAAGGAAGACAAATGGAGCTAGTGCAGAGAACCAGGAGCGGACCAGCGACGCTAGTGACCAGATGGAGCCCTCTGGTCACCGTGAGGATTCGCCGGATGATTTTGAAGAAATTCGTCCTAAAACCAAGCGCAGCCGTGCTTCCGAGGGGACAGCTGCCTCTGCGCAGAGTATTGAACTAAGCTTGATCGGTAATTGAACTACAATCTTACGGTCTCTAACCATTTGACATGTATATGCTTATGATCTCCATGACGTGTTTAATTTTGATTTGGAATTCTTAGTTACAATCCTGGCTACCTATGTTGGGGGACCAGTTTAATTTGATCTGTTTGTTGTTGCTCTACTGTGTATTATATGGTAATCTGTTTAGTTTGAGTGTGAATTATGTAGCCTGCGGACTCATGTGAAGTGGGAAATATGCTGTCTGTACCCATTTCTATAGGACTACATTTTTTTGTAGAATATGATTCATTGTGATCGGATAATATTTCACTTCCTATTGCGGTATGTCTTACGAAATGATGATATTTTTCAATACATTGATGCGACCGCATAATATCATGTAAAATGAAAAAAAAAAGGGAATTTGAAAATTTTACAATTTCGATAAACATTTTACTCCAACATCCACTGTGTTGAACTTGTTTGAGGTGTTCAGCCAATTGCCTAAGATTGCCAAACATTAGGCTTATGGTGTAATACAGCGGAGGGAGCATTTAATGTGCCGTACGCTCTATATTCTTCTTATTCTTTTTCCCCCCTCCCTCTTCCTTGGATGTGGTTGATGTGCAAACTTTTGAATTTTGTTACCTGTCAACCCTTCAGTTGCAACGCACTCTGGGTCGTGATATTTGGATAACATTACTGATTTTCCTTAATTCAGGTTTTTCATGTGTATGTCATCAAGTGCATCATCCTATAATAGGGTTTTTATTGAGTCATGCTGGTAAGCTGGTTAATTTTATACTGTAATCTTTTGCAGAGGTTATTAAAGGCAATGGGAAACTAATTCCTCAAGTGGTTAAGCTTTGGGTTGAGCGGTATGAAAAAGATGCAAAACCTGCAATAGCTGAACTGTTGACAATGCTATTTGAGGTAAAACAGATATTTTTAGAAGCATGATGCTAAATGAAAAAAGAAAAGGAAAAAAATGAAAAATTTAAATATTTCTATAAAATAATTCATAACGAAAGTGACTGATAGGGCATCCTTGAACGAATATAAGATGTTCAACTTGACTTTGGAATTTTTGTGTCTGTTTCTTTAATTCTTTGAATTGTTAAAGCAACTCATGGGCTGCTGAATACTTAAACTTTATTTTAGAAGTTGTGAGTTATGAACTAATTGTGTAGGTATGTAGAGCTAATGACATGAATAATGATAAGCACAATTGCATTGTCATGTGGAGCTAACAGAAATTTTATGTTCACAACTTGGTATAGGCATGTGGAGCTAAATATTATCTACAAGGAGAGTCTTTGGATGAGATCGACGTTGATGATGTTGTTGTTGCTCTTGTGAATCTCGCTAGAAGAGTATCCTAAACTTTTTCATTCATCTCTTATCCTTCCTACAAACTGTCTACTTTTTCTTCTCACGAGAAACTAATATTTTGGAGATTTTTTGAAAACTTCTTTATGTAATAATCAAATGTTCAATGTTCTCTTACCTTCATTCTTCAAGTTTCTTTTACCCAAAGTGTTGGCTTAACTCTTGTGGAATCTTAGGGGGAAGTTGAAGATTATCAAAGCTCGAAAAGAAAAGAATTCAAAAACTTTAAAGATAATCTTGTTTCGTTTTGGGACAATTTGGTTGTTGAGTGTCAGAATGGACCATTGTTTGACAAGGTTTTATTTGACAAGTGCATGGATTATATAATTGCCCTTTCATGGTTGGTACTCACAACAGTTGTGTTGTTCTTAAATTGTTAGATTTAATGTCACTTGCTTTCATCAAATTTAACCCAGTTTCAACACTGAACAGCACTCCTCCAAGAGTTTATCGTCAAGTTGCTTCATTGATGGGTCTCCAACTTGTAACATCCTTTATATCTGTTGCAAAAATGCTTGGTGCTCAAAGGGAAACTACGCAGAGACAGTTAAATGCTGAAAAGAAGAAGCGAGTTGAGGGGCCTCGTGTGGAGTCATTGAATAAAAGGTTGTCGATGACTCATAAGAACATAACTGACCTAGAGGATATGATGCGCAAAATATTTACCGGGTATGATTCTATGATGATATTATTAATCAAAGATGTAGAGCACCAATATAATCTTTAAACTTATATTATATGTTCTTTTTGAAGGTTATTTGTGCATCGATACAGAGACATTGATCCAAGTATTCGAATGTCATGCATACAGTCACTTGGTGTGTGGATTTTGTCGTATCCGTCGTTCTTCTTGCAGGACCTATACTTGAAGTATCTAGGATGGACACTGAATGATAAAGTAATGTTTTTAATTGATTTTCAAATGTGTGTTTGTTCTGCTAATGCATCATGAAAATCTAATGTGCTTTTTTCCCCCCATATTGTCGCATCCAAAGAGTGCCAGCGTCAGAAAATCATCCATTCTTGCACTGCAAAATCTTTATGAGGTGGATGATAATGTGCCAACTCTTGGTCTATTTACTGAAAGATTCTCGAATCGTATGATTGAACTTGCTGATGATATTGATGTTTCAGTAGCTGTTTGTGCCATAGGACTTGTGAAACAATTACTTAGGTAACTCCTTCAAGAATTTTCCCAATTTTAATCTCGTCAATTGCTGAACATTTGTGCTATGGCTTGAGCACTGAAAATGTATCTTGCACTCTCATGCAGACATCAGCTCCTACCTGATGATGACTTGGGTCCATTATATGATTTGCTTATTGATGATCCTCCTGAAATTAGGCGTGCTATTGGGGAACTAGTGTACGATCACCTGATTGCTCAAAAATTTAATAGCTCCCAATCTGGCTTGAAAGGTTCTGACTTTTCTTCGAATTCAATCTTACCATGTTTATATAATAATTATGTTGATAGAGTGCTAATGCTGTGACAATGTTCTTTTCAGGCAAGGATAATGACTCTTCTGAGGTCCACCTGGGCAGAATGTTGCAAATATTAAGGGAGTTTTCAGCAGATCCAATTTTAAGTATTTATGTGATTGATGATGTTTGGGAGTACATGAAGGCCATGAAGGTATGTTATAACTGTGTGAAAAATAGAGTTGGATTTGGGTTCTTTGGAAGAAAAGGTAGGTCCTGCATAACCTGGCCACTCAATAGGGTTGCTCTTATGTTTTGAACAGTGTATTGGGTTTCATTGGAAAATTCTAATTTTAGCTAAGAGAGATGTAATGTAATTCTACAGGCAGCACAACCAACCTGACCTAGATTATTGAAGATGATGCTAGAACAACTGCTATCTAGGTTGGTAGTTTAAGCAGAATTTTAGCTTTAACAGTTAGGGGTAGCTAAACCCTAAACCAGATCTGTCGTTCCCCTTATTGTATTAGCTGTGATGGCCTATTGCCTATAAATTTCAGAATGTTTGGAGAAAAAAAGGCTACACAGTAACTAGTTGTCCAATAGAAATATAAAACTATTGAAGATTACATTTATGTAGCTTTTAGTGGTTTCTATTTCATGTAAGATATATTCTATTGATTATCTGTTGATTAAGACAGAAATGTTTACTCACAGGATTGGAAGTGTATAATCTCCATGCTTTTGGATGAGAATCCATTGATTGATCTTAACGATGATGACGCAACGAACTTGATCAGACTACTCTCTGCATCTGTCAAAAAGGCTGTTGGAGAGAGGATTATTCCTGCTTCTGACAACCGAAAGCCTTATTACAATAAGGCTCAAAAAGTGTGTCTATCCAAGCTTTTATTCCTTAGCTTTTTTTGATAAAATCATATTTCTTCTATAACTTGTTTTATATACTTTACAGTATGCTTTTCCCGTTGATATAGAAGGATTGTTTATGCATGAATATTTTATAAGCAAATAATCTTTTTGGATTTTACGTTGAGTGATTGGAGATTTGCAGAATCACATTGGGTTAGAACACTAGTGGTAGCCATCAAATCACGATTCTGTGCTCTGTATAATGTGATCTTGGATATGACTATTTGGACCTGTAACAGGAATTGCCTTCACTTAATATGACTTTTCATTCCACTTGAAAGAGTTCTAATTTTTATTTCTATATAAATTTTCAGGAAGTATTTGAAAACAACAAACGGGAGATAACTCGTGCCATGATGAAGAACTATCCTCGTCTATTACGCAAATTTATGGCTGACAAGGCAAAAGTGCCATCATTAATTGAGATTGTCATACACATGAAGCTTGAGCTTTATTCCCTAAAGAGAGATGAGAAGGTGGGTTGGAGAATTGTTTATAAATTCAAGTTGTTGGATACCATTTACATTCTTGATTATGGTAAGTGCTTATTGTTGTTGGGGCTTTTTTTTTTCCCCTTCAGAGTTTTGAAACCATCCTTCAGCTTATCAATGATGCATTTTTTAAGCATGGAGAAAAGGAGGCACTACGATCTTGTGTAAAAGCTATTAAGTTTTGTTCCGCAGAAAGTCAAGGAGAGCTGCAAGATTCTGCACGCAAGAACCTAAAGGACGTTGAAGATAAGCTTATTGCTAAGCTTAAGTCTGCAATTAAAGCTGTTTTGGTGAGCCCTACATTGGCCAATTTAAATTGATTCTTGGCTTAACAACTAAAACATGACATGCTGCATATCTGCAGGATGGCGATGATGAATATTCTCTTCTTGTAAATTTGAAAAGATTATATGAGCTTCAGTTGTCAAGGCCTGTGCCAATCGAGAGCTTGTATGAAGATCTTGTCATGATTCTCCATACTTTCAGAAACTTGGATAATGAGGTATGCAAAATGCCTATGATAAAATAGTGATGCATTTTGTTTTTCCTTTGTGTCTTGAGATCAGGTGTTCACTTGTTCATGCTTGATCAGGTGGTCTGTTTTCTGCTCCTCAATTTGTATTTATATATAGCATGGTCCCTGCACTCTATTATAAATGCTGAAACTGTCTCTGAAGCATCCTTAGCTTCTCTCCTGCTGAAGCGCAATACTTTGTTTGAGGAACTTGAGTACTTCCTTAATAGCCCTTCTGAAGTTGGAGAAGGTAGTAGAGTTGGAAATCAACTAGCTTGCAGGGTATGCCCCTTTTCTTTTTCTTTTTTTTTTTTAAATTCATAAATGTCAACTACAGGAATATGTAAACATGTTTTGCACTGACTTTTGTAGCATTTGATCTGATGATGTCTATGATGTACCTCAGGTTTGTACTATACTTGCAGAGATGTGGTGTTTGTTCAGAATGACAAACTTTTCTTCAACAAAGCTGAGCAGGTTAGGATATTGTCCAGATATACCTGTTCTTCAAAAGTTTTGGAAACTTTGTGAACAACAACTCAATATCTCAGGTAAGTTTTTTCTATTCGTGCTGCAGTGCCAATATCCAATGTTTTAGTCTGGTTAAGTTATGTTTATCCATCCAAGATCTCAGGTTTAAGGCATTTTATATATTGGATGCCTTGATGAAGGCTGATTTACTGACTACCACTTATATTTCATGTTGAGTGCTCTTGTGGGATTATTTTAAAGTTTATAGATCATTGTTCTGTTGTGTATTTCACAGATGAGACAGAAGATGAAGATGTGAACAAAGAGTATATTGAAGAGACAAATAGAGATGCTGTCATGATTGCTGCTGCAAAGTTGATTGCAACTGACTCAGTACCTAAGGTGAAAAGCAAGATGTTTATAAAAAAATAAAAATATAGGTGATAGGAAACATATATATATAAAGAAATTCAGTCATATTTGTCCTTACTATTTGAATAAGGGGTAGCCTGCCACTCTCTGCTGTGCCCCTTCTTCTTTTATCAGTGGGTAGTTGGACAGGAGGTTTGGATATTTTGTGTAATCTGTAATTGGTGGGTTACAGTCTCTGTTTGTGTTATTAACTTACTATCTTTCGTTTCAACTTTCTTTGAAGATATATTTACGTGATGCAGCTATGAATGCAGGAGTATCTTGGTCCAGAGATCATTTCTCATTTTGGGATGCATGGAATGAATGTAGCAGAGATTGTTAAGCATCTGATCACTGTTCTGAAGAAAAAAGATGAGGATATCTCCACCATCTTTTTAGAAGCCTTGAAAAGGGTACAGCTGATTATTTATTTATTTATTTTTGTGTGTGTGTGGAGGTGGTGTGTTTGAAGAACGCAACTTTTATGTGCTATTTAATGTTGTGTGCTGATTTGAACTGCTTATCTATTACCTTTTGACACATATTATTTCCATGTGCGATTAGTTTTCTTATTTTACAAAGAAAACATCAAGGTAACAACTTAGTATTCATGGTAAAACAAAATGCTTGTATAAGTTTTAGTTGTGTTTTAATTATCTAATTTGATCTTTTTGGTTGAACTGACCATTCTAAATGTTCTGTAGTGTATATATATATATATATATATTTTTTTTTTCACTTTTTCACAATAATTGATTCATTATTTGAGGACAAATAGGAGGAAATGTTTCTATGAAATTTTAAATTTTACTGTTAAGAAAATTTGTTTGGATTCATCGTTTTAGATCCTCTCATAGATGAGATTTTGTCGATATCATTTCTAGGAAGCATGCTCAATCTTCCGTTAATATCTTTTGGCTTGCATTTTGAGTGGGGTTTTCTATTTTTATATTTGACTTATATAAGTTTTGCCTTATTTTGTATTCAAATAGGCTTATCAGCGGCATGCAGTGGAAATTTCCAGAAGTGATGATAAGTCCTTGACAGAGAAGTCTTTTGTAGAATGCAAGGAGCTGTCTTCTCGACTTTCAGGAACATATGTGGGTGCTGCGAGGAATAAGCACAGATCAGACATCTTAAAAATTGTCAAGGAAGGTATTGATTATGCATTTCTTGATGCTCCAAAACAGCTCTCTTTTCTGGAAGGTGCTGTGCTTCATTTCATCTCCAAACTTCCCACACCTGATATCCTCGATATGTAAGTGTTCTTCTTCTAATATGATCATTTATAACTGTTATAAGTTCTATCTTAAGTAGTTATTGTTGAACTCTAGTGCATCATTTGGTACTTTTTCTTTTTTGCATGTAGTCTAAAAGATGTCCAAATACGAACGGATAACGTGAACATGGATGAAGATCCCAGTGGCTGGAGACCCTTTAAATCATTTGTTGAAAATTTACGTGAGAAATATACAAAGAATGAAGGAATCCAAGGTACCGTTGTATTCTTAACTTTCATTTGAGAAGGTTGATGATGTGTTTCAATTCTTCGTGTGGCTTTGCTGTTAGTCACTGCTTTTTCTCACTTTCTGAATTTTCAAAGGCCACTCTTTTTTCTTTTTTCAGTTCTTTTCTATCCCTGTCTTTCTATTTAAGGACTTTAAGGTAAATGGCTCCTTTATGTTGGGTCGTGGTCAAAATTGATTATTATTTCAAGTGGCAGGGAAGATTATACTAGGCTTTTGGCATGACTGCCTGGAATCTGAATTGCTGCAATTTATGTTTGATAGCTAACATGATTAATTTTTTTGCAGAAGCGAAAGAAGGGGTTACTATCAGACGAAGGGGACGTCCCCGGAAGAAGCGTAATATTGAGGGAAAGAGACTGTTTGATGAACATAGTTCTAGCGAAGAAGAAGATTCCATTAGTGCATCAGACCAAGAAGTTGCTCAAGATGAAGAAGAGAAGCAAGAAGAGGAGGAGGAAGAGGAGGATGAGGCTCCCTTGATACACTCCATTAGGTCATCAGCCAAATTGAGGGCATTGAGAGTTTCTCGAGAGGATACTAAAGTCCAGACAAAGACAACTTCTGGAAGAACATCAGGTATGACATCATTCATACTCTGCTGGGAATGACTTAGTCCGTTGTATTCAGAAAAAAGGTCTATAAAACTATGCAGAACAATCTGTGGAAATGCGTGTGCATTGCTCTGTGACTGAGATTTAAATTTATTCAGAGTTTTGAGACACTATTCAAGTTCGTTGTGCATCATGTCTTATTCTCTTACGAGAGACTTTAGTTTATGGTGACCCAACTAATATGATGCATTCATTCAGAAATATGAAAAACCATTCAAGATCATTGTATGAGAGAATTTTATTTTGTAATGACTCTACTGGTTTTTGGTATTAAGGTGCTGTAGCTTAAAAGCTACAGCTACTATAAGAAAAAACTGTAGTTATAAAATAAAGTTAATAATGTGTGGTAGATATGACTTTAAAATAATAATTTTGACACACGTGTAGTGGAGATATTATAAGTTTTTCATCACACAAGTGATAGATCAAACCAAATTAAATTCCAAGTCACAACCGTTAAGTGTTTACTAGTTTCATCACGTATTGGAGTGTATTTGGTATTGAGATGGGCAACCGTAGCTTTCATGCTACACACTGAAGTTCTTGGAATATAACCTATGAATGTAATCTGAACAATTTGTTAACTGATAGTTAATTTGGTAATCCTCTTAATGATTAACTCCTAATGTTATGTTGAGTCTTAATGATTAACTACTAATGTTCTGTTGAGTCCTCAGTGTGAAACCTCATAGGCATAGTGAATGAACAGCAAATAATGTTTTCTAACCCCTCTGTATGCAGAGTAGAGACTACACATAAGCCTAATGAAATTCTTTGTAACTTTGATCCAGTATGTCAATGAAAACCTATTAGGCCCTTCTTTTTATCTTTATTGATTCTGCTAAAGCCCGGTATCTACTAGATCTGGTTATTTTTGTTTGCCTAATTTCTGTGTGGTTGACTAATTAGCCTTTTACTCTGCAGGGGCATCTGGCTAATGATATAATTATCTACGCACCTGTATGTATATTATGGGACTGGGGTAGATCATAGCGGTAGCTAAGGTTTTAGAACAGTTTCTATTTTTGTAAATGTATCTTCGTCAATGAAGCAGAATCCTCTGGAGCTGGAAGTTTGTTAATGATGCTGTACTTCAGTTTGGGCTTTTATCTAGCTGATGCTTGCTGTGTAGATGCTGGCTGGCTTCCCTGCATCTTGTTAGACAGTTGTGGCTTTCTGAGGCAGGCAATTTAGCATAAACTGCAGCCTCAAAATGGAGAATTTTCTGGATCAGTAATGATGATCTTAATATTCTCATTTGGTTTAAATGCTGTAGGATTTGCATGCAATTTTCACTGAGATTTGAAGCAGTTATTGGTGTGCATCAGAAATAAAGTCAGGATTGAAATGGCCATGTGCAATCAGTTACATTCATAATTTAAGCGGAGTGATGATTTACTTTGGCGATAATATGTGTTGTACATGTTCTCAATTTGAAGGGTAAGTTGCTCGACAGTTGGCCTGGATAATTTTACGGGTTTACACTGCCCATAAATTTTGCCTTTCTAGAAATTTATATTCATAGATCAGCAGTTGCTGTAATAACATGGCAAGCCCATTTAAAGAGTTAACAAGAAGTATAAACATATTCGCATGAGCTTTTAAAACTTGGAGCTTTTCGACCTGCCAAATCCATTTAGAGTAAAATATGGAGCCGGTTAAGTTACATCATTACGTAACATTTATAAATCCAACAGTTGCCACAACTCATTAATTTGACAGCTGCCAATGTGTTTTGGTTAAATATGTTGGCATTCGCTGTTAAAAATTGGAACCTTTCGACCTGTTTACTACGGTTTATAACTTCAATTCCTGTTGCCGAGCACATCATTCATTCTTGTTTCTTTGTTCAACACCTGTAATTCAGCCGTAATTTAAAGCCGTACTTCCTGTTCGTGTGCACATCAATCATCGTTGTTTCTTTGTTCAATACCTGTTCAAAGCAGTACTTCTCAATTCCACTTTCCAGTTAAGCCACCAGAAAGATTTATTTTGACGCCCCAGTCATTAAAAATCTCTTCATAGTTCCTACCTTTCAAATTCTAAAACCTTAGTACAAAGCAACCATCCAACACCAAAGGTGTCATCAAATTTGTCACTTCCGTCAACCATAACCATAAAAATTTTCTTAGGATCCATTTCTCTTTACCCCTGATTAGAATGAACATCATTTAATTTATTTCTAAAAATATAAAAATATCAATTTACTTCATTTTCGGTCAAAAGTGAGGGGAAATGGGGACGTTGATGATGATTATTATTATTATTTTGCCTTTTATCTTCTCAACATTTAGAGGAAAATTATATTTTTGAAGATTGTCAATCTAAATGGGATAAATTGAAGTTTACCTTTTCTTATAACCTTGGTAGTTGACTGTAATACATCTGTGTATTGCCATTTTTCAAATTTTCAGAGACCAAGAACACAATCTTACATAAATGATGAAACTTAACTAATAACAGACATGACGAAGTTATGGTATCCCTCCTTAACACGACTTGTTATTATGTACCTAAATTCTAAATTTCCTTGCTGGCATGATTACCTACCTGAATTTACAAATGTCAAGGTCGATTTTCAAAGAATCATTAGAAAGCAAATATAACAACAAAATCCATTTCCCTCTACTATATATCCTATGTGCAACGACTGTGATTATCCAACAAAACATCCAAGACTTGGGACCAGAAAATCAATCAAATATTCTCAGGCAACAAAGAATCAGCAAGGGAAGAAAAGGATGTGAAATCTGTTATTTGCATTGGAAATTCTTCCATATGCCAAAACAAAGGACAAGACGAATATATGGAAAAAAAGCACAACTGAGTTACCCATATATCAGTACGTGAGAGCACTATTTCTGTTAAAAAGAACATATGTTGATCAAATTCAAGCTTTTCCTAACCCTTGTTAGAACAGTAGATAACTTCCATTTAAACATCTTAAATGCCCAAGCTGATTTTGGATAAAACAAAACTGCAAAACCTCCACATGGAAAAATAAAATCTCAACATGGTGAGTAAATCACAAAGTACTTGATAAACAACAGAAAAACTAATTAATCATCTCTTTCCTGCAATTCTTAACAAAGGAGAGATGATCCCCTGTATCTCTTGCAACGATTGTTGTATCCTTATCTCTTCCTCGACTGACCGCTTAAGATTTCTTATATGACCATTCAATGCATCACAAGTTCTAATGTCTTTAGCCCGCATCTCAAGAACTTTTTCCATCAAACCCATCAACAACCCCGAGTACCTAGGAACTGTTGAATGCTTCTGCATGAAACTCAACAGCAACCCAAGCTCCCCATTATCCAAATTTGAAACACATTTCATCAACTTCCTCCTTGCCACTAGCTCCTCCATGACAGCCACCACATTTTCTGGATTCTTACCATTCAACACAGACACCAATGCTTCCTTGTGCCTAAACTTCTTTAATAACTTATCATGCTCCCCCAATTTCAACTTCTTTGGCCTCACAACCAAATAATCTCCTTCACTTGGCTTCTCACTTTGCCCTCTTTGAAAATATCTGAAATAAGTAGGCCTCAACATTGGCTTCTGAGTCTCTCCTCTTCCTAAATTCCAAAAATTCTCAATTCCACTCTCAACATTTTCCTTCTTCTTCCGCCTCCCAGCAAAAATAGTCCCATTAGATGTGCCTATAACTCTTGTCACGCAATCTGGTGAAAAAGCAACAGACATAAGAGGAGCTGGAAACCTCATAGAGTGAGTAACCTTCATTTTCCCATAATCAAAAACCTTCATATAACCATCCAAAGCCACACTTAAAATCCTATACTGCATCGCCTCCTCTCCACTCTCATTCCCACCTCTCCCCACACAAATAGATGTGACAGTCTTATTATGACTCTCCATTGAATACACCATCTTCCCTCCTCCAATCAAATCCCAAATCTTCACACTGTTCCCACCTGCTGTTGCAATCAATCCACCCGATGGCAGAAACATAACGTCCTCAATAGGTTTCCCATGATTCACTTCCATCACGGACTTTGAATTCTCAACTCTCACATCCCACAACTTCACAGAGTGATCATAAGACCCAGTAACAAACATATCCATATTAACAGGAGAGCAATCCCCACATCTAACGTAATCCTTGTGTCCAAACAAATCCAAAACCACGTTCTCCCCAGCAACATCCCAAAACTTAACAATACCATCATCACCACCAGACACTAAATGTAACTTATCAAGACATGAGTACTTAACGAAACGCACCGGTCGGGTGTGAGACTTCAAACGGCGAAGTGGGGTCCGCGATTTCACGTCGAAGACTTGGATGAGACCTGAGAGATCGGAGGCGGCAAGGAGGGAGCCGTCGGGGCGGAACGAAGAGCAGGTGACGACGTCTTTGAAGGAGGATATGGCGGAGTGTTTCTCCAGAGTTTGTGAGCTGAAAAGAGTGAGCGAGGCTGAGTGGGTAGCGGCGAAGAGGTGAGGTGTAGTCGGAGAGAACACGATTGAGTTGATTGACGAGACGAGACCGGAGATTTGGTGGGGTTTAAACGAGGACCAGTACTTGGATTCTGGGGTTTGTGAAAGGTTTCTGGGTTTTGGTTTTAGCTTGGGTTTTACTGGGAAGTTTTTGGATATTGTTGTTGTTGGTTGTTGGCCGTCGATTGCTATCGCCATTGTTGAAGCTGGTTATGCAACTGAGGCTTAGGGTTTTGGTTTCCACTGAAGAAAGGCGTTTCCTAGGGTTTTGAGTTTTTTTTTTTTTTTAATGAAAAATAATTCTGTTTACAACTTGTTCAGCAGAAACGTCAATTCTTGGTCTTCCTCCTAGTTTGTAGACCTGTAGCATAGCAAACGTAGCTAGCATACTTCATCAGTACGACTTTTGACCAAAAATACCCTGCAAGATTCTAAGAAAAATTATCACCAAACTATAACTATTTGGTAAATTTTTATTTTAATTTAATTATAAAAAGAATTATACAAAAACATTTAATATCAATAATTTGTTTAGAAGAAAGTATGCTTTTAATTAAAGGACAGATAATAAATATCATTATATGGTGCAAAGACAAGGCTGCATCAAACCCATATATAATACATATAATAAGAACCAGTACTCAAGCTCAAGTTATAACGATCTCTACAGACACATAGTTACACGACTATAAATATCCCATGTTCGAGAAAAGAACAAAGGGTTTCACGTATTAAAATTACTTAAAAGAATTTTATGGTAAGTACACTATATATATTAACTATTATGAGTGAAACCCTTTTCTAATTGGAGAAATAAAAACTATATTGTCTAATAATACACACACGCATGCACGCACACACACAAACAAAATAAAAACAAAAAATTCCCATCGTTAAAAACCACCTTATCAGAGTACACACTAAAAAATCTCTTGATATATCGTAACCATAGACAATCGGAATCTCAATGCACTGCTATTAGATTAGAGTCATTCATAGACTCCAATACTGAAAAACCCTCCAATCTAGATATTGATATAATTTGAATTCAAGTTATAAGATAACAAACACTATTTATAGCAATTTGAAGGACCTCACAAGGAGCAAGGAACCAGCACCCGATTACCATGAGAAAAAATAAACCTCCAAAAAAATATTTTAAAAAAGAAAATGACAAATTGGCTGAAAAATTGGAAAAAAAAATAAAAAACTATAAAAATAAATAGCAGACCAAAAAATCGAATAAAACGAAAACATGAAGTTTGAGATCTTTGTTCAGTGTTTATTACTGTAAATACCAAAAAATGAAGGGCTACATTTTTTTCTTTCGGATTCATCAAGGGTTATATTTAAAAACTAGTTTTTAGTGAGACTCAAATTCACGAGATCTCTTTCTTGGACGAAAATAAGACCGCATCAAGTACATACAAAACACGTAAAACTGAAAATGCAAAACAAAAGCAAAAGCGCAAAAAAAAAAAAAAAAAAATACAACCTCAAGGTTTCACGATGACAAACGAACTTTGTGTTATCATGCCAACGACATAAAAATAATCTTAGTTAGATTTAATTTGCAATTTCAAATCTGTATTTATTACTTGTCTATAAATCCAATCCCAAACGTGTACTTTACAGTAGCACCAGAAAAAGAAAAAAAATTGAAAAACCCGCGAAATTATCTTTTCTTTTATTTTTCTTTTTGGCGCTCTCGCTTTATTTGGCAGGTAATCGATAATTTTACCGTTACACCTTTTATATCTTGTTTTGTTTAGCCTTTTTTTTTAAATTTATTTTATTGTTTTAGTGTCTGTTAAGTTAGAAGTACAAGCTACTCTCAGTGTTTTTAGGGTTTGAACGTTCAATTCAATTTGCTTGCTCGAAATCTAGGGTTAATTTTTAATTTTTTTTTTTTTGTGGGTCTTCGAGATTTTCTAAGCAGAGGTTATACAAACATATTTGTATTGCTCTCAGATTCTCGAAAATGAAACATGCAAGGGACGAACCGTTTTGTAATGCTGAACTAGTAAGCACTTTTTTGACTTAAATATTTGTCATTTTTTTTAATGTTTGTTTGATTTTAATGGTCTCCGCTCGTATTTCCCCTGGAATTATAACTTGCCTGAGTTTAAACAAACAGGTCATTGACTTGATTTCAGCAGTGAATGAGTTGCATAGGTTTAGCTCTCAAGAGCTTAATAAAATACTACGAGACTCTGAGAATTTTTCAATTCACTGCTATAATAAAAAAGGATCGTCAATAAAGGTAAAGTGGCAGCTGTTGCAGCACTAATGTTTTTATCATTGTTATGCTCTAATATATTTCTAATTTCTTCATTTACTTGTGAATTACCATGCATTATTTTGAATTATGTTGTATTTCAGGTTGATGTGGAAAAACTTGCAAGATTTCTTCCTTTACACCTCATTGCAGTGCTTATATCATCTGGCAGAGATGAGGAATCATTTAGATATTTGTTACGTGGTATTCGGCTTTTGCATTCCTTGTTGGATCTAGCATCTCGACATATTAAACTTGAGCAGGTTAGCTTTGCTGGTCCTTGCTATTTTTTTTTTTTTTTTCATTTTGTTTTTGTTAGTTCCTTTTTTTTGTCTTCACGCTTTGAAGCATTCTAACGAATTATGAATCTAAGAATACCATTGTTATTGGAACTGAAGTTTGGGATTACAGTATCAAGTATTAGTCTTATATTCTTTTGAATTATTACTTCAATTGGTGTCATAAGCTGCTCATTTTTTGGAACAAGAAAGAACTTACAGTAAATAGTGTGGATTATTAAATAACAAAATCATTTATTAGATAACAAAATCCTCACCTGATTCAGAAAGCCAAGTACAATCACCATCTGTTCAAGCATCTCCTTGTAGCTGAAACAGGAGAATTTCTGTCTAAGCACCGGTCACAAGTCTTACAACACCTAATGAAAGTAACAACATGTATGAATCAATAGATTTTGGTATACTTAAATGGTGATTAAAATTGGAAAACAAATATCATGCGATTCTCTAGGCTGGCGTCTGCAGGGGCAGCTGCAAAGCTTATGATTTGGGGGTGGCAGAGCAAAGTCTTCCTCTTTTCATCTGAATGTTTACATGTAAGCTCATAGTCTTGCAAAATGAGTGAGAAGGTTCGGAGCCATTCTCAACTAGAAACTTCTACCTTCATCCTTGGGCAACCATTTTGGTTAACTGACCTCCGTTCACGTGTGCATGCTGTACAGATGTATGCATGTATTTTGCAATAAGGGGACATAAATATTGATGCTTTAAATTGTCCTGTCAGTTGCTTGAAATTGTTTGTTATGCTAACATAACTTGCCTCTGAGCATCTTTGTGAATTTGATTTCTATTTCTCTCTTTCTAAGAGTGAAATAATGTGGGATATTGTGTACCTTGGGGGATAAAGCTTTCACAGAGCAGCTTTTCTCCTAATATTTCATTTTTTTAAAATGCCTGCAGATTTTGCTTGATGACGTAAAAGTTTCTGAGCAGCTGCTTGATTTGGTGTTCTATTTACTAATTGTTTTTGGTCATTATAGACAGGTAGTTTTTAGTCTGCTTTTTGTATGTTTCATTTTCCATGCTATGTATATGTACTTAGACTTGTTTTTCTTAATATAGGACTACCACAATTCTAGCCCCATGCTCATGCTGCATTCAACACTAGTGGCGTGCAGTCTATATTTGTTAACAGGATGTATATCTTCACAGTGGCAGGATCTTGTTCAAGTAGTACTGGCACATCCTAAGGTATGATTTAGCCCCAGTGATTGGTTTAGGCTAATGGTGAGGGAAATTCAGGGTCATGAAAATTGTGTGGCTTTGGATTTCCATTTGTTGATCTATTGATTAAACTCTATTTTGAAGTGTTCCATATGGGAAGGCACTTATGTAAGTCTGATAGTTGGGGTGATCTTGAACTCTTTGTTACAGATTGACATATTTATGGATGCCACTTTTGGAGCTGTACATGTAAGCATCATGTTTCTTCAGATCAAACTGTCAGAACAACATTCTGATGTCTGCCTACAACCAAATGAACAAGTGGTAAACTTCATCTGCCAGCAATGCGAAGCTTCTTTACAGTTTCTTCAGTCTCTGTGCCAACAGAAAGTGTTTCGAGAGCGCCTACTCCGGAATAAGGTTTCAAGTTAGAATTCCCTTTGTTTGGTTGAAATGAGCTGATGTGCCAACTTATTTTTCTATTTTACTTTGAATTAATATGAGATATCCATGTTTTTAATTTATTGCACAAACAATTTAGATGTATCATGATAATAATATCTTGTATGACCAAAGAAGTCTAGGTTATTATGGAAGTGATTATGGTATAATGTAAGGTTATCATAATATTTTTATATTTAAATTGAACTTCTCCTTGGCCATTCTCTTGCTTTAGATGATTACTCAGTGGAGAGACGTTTTATTTGATATTCTCAAAGATAAATCACAAGTTTTCATTGTTTAATAAAATCTCTGATTGTGGTACTATTTCAGGAACTTTGTGGAAAGGGTGGTGTTCTTTTTCTCGCACAATCCATCTTGAAGTTAAGCATTATGCCTCCATTTGTAGAGTCGTTCATGGTTGTGACTTCTGTTTCCAGGCTGAAAGCTAAAGTCCTGTCCATTGTAAGTCTAGTTGCTGGAAATGCTTGATTATACTAGAATGCTTAAGTTACTTTTTTTTATGCACTCCACCTTCCATTGCTTCATATCTAATGTGAGTGGAAATTATACATTTATTTCATTCTTGACTTTCTGTATGCAGCTCTTGCACTTGTGTGAAGCAGAGAGCATTTCTTACCTGGATGAAGTTGCCAGCTCTACAGAAAGCCTGGATTTGGCGAAGTCTGTTTCTTTAGAGGTTGGCATTCTGGAATTATTTGAAAATTTGTTAGAATTTGATGATGCTACCAATCTTACGGAATATTGATGGAACTAGTGCAGCATGTTGGCTCGTTCTGTGGAGGCTGACTGATAGCACCTTCCTTTCTAGTGGTTTTGCCTAAAAGCCTTCTGCATGAAAGTTGTTTGATGAATTATTGCTATCCATTTTGTTGATTTGTCATTTGGGTCATTTCTCACTAAACTCATTGTCCGAGTTTGGTTACCTCTTTTTGTTTATTTTGAAAAGAGAGATGTTTATTTGGGTAACAATAAAATTGTGTATGGGTGTTGTTATTTACTCTCTTCTTGCCATTAATATGGAGCATGCTTTTTAGAATTCCTATGAATTCTCTTTTTTGATATGCAAAGTATTTTCTTACAGTTGAGATGCTTGATTAATATAATTTGTCATGATGTAGGTTTTTGACTTGTTGAGGACTGCACTTATAAAGGATCCTAAACACTTTGGTTCTTGCACGGGCAGAACCTACCCTACGGGCCTTTTGCAACTTAATGCCATGCGTCTAGCTGATATCTTTTCGGATGATTCCAATTTTCGATCATATATTACCATGTGTTTTGTGAGTTACAACATTCTGTACTTGCCTTGCACGTCCAGTGTTGCAAAAATACTGCAATGACTTTCTAAAATTATTGTTTATGATCTTCCAAAGATAATTAAAGCTATATTCTCTTGCTTTGTGAAAAATCACATGTTCTACAAATAACCAAAGTGATTTGATTGTGTTAAAATTTACTAAGTATCAACTGGATTGTCAAGTAATTTTGATGTCAATGATGCAGATACTATTAACTATTATGCTTGTAGGGTTCCATGAAATGCTGCTTGTTAACTTCTTTTTTCTTTTTTTTCCTCCCTTTTTAATGCATATACTAATAATTATTATGTTTGTATTTTTCCATTACATGCTTGTTAACTTCCTTTTTT
Organism: Aegle marmelos; assembly: GCA_030449875.1. Classification (NCBI taxonomy): domain Eukaryota; kingdom Viridiplantae; phylum Streptophyta; class Magnoliopsida; order Sapindales; family Rutaceae; genus Aegle; species Aegle marmelos. Next base: position 5,818,208 of record JASUUL010000115.1, read on the forward strand.
CCCCCCTAATCATTTTACAAATGCCTCCAGACTGAAGTCCTGAGCGCAATATTTTCACTATCTCATAGAGAATTTTTGTTCATTTGGTGTTCTTCCGAGTTCCCCGTAAGGGAAGAAGATGCCACTGTGGAGTATGATTTATTTGCAGCAGCTGGGTGGGCTTTGGATACTGTTTCATCATCGAGTGCAACAAAAGTAGAATTCTCATTAATCCAAAGTAGTATGCCTCAGGCTTCATATGCGCATAATAGAACATCGTTATTTGTTAAAGTAATTGCAAATCTCCATTGTTTTATTCCCAATATCTGTGAAGGTCAGTTCCTGCTTGAGATATTGTTACATTATCACTAGCATATTTTACAGTATTACTAGAGTTCCTTTTTTTCATTTATATTTTGATCCACAGAGCAGGAGAGAAATCTCTTTCTCAACAAGTTCTTGGGGTGTTTGCGAATGGATCCATCTAAAGTGTTACCTGGGTTTTCCTTCACTTCTGGTCCACAGAAAGCTTCCACTGTTTGCAGGAACCTTCGTAAGTGTCACTTCCTTATATAAAATGTATTTGAGCAGTGTATTTTATGTTGACATAATCACACATGTTCTGTGTTCCTTACTAGCAACTTACATTTATAGGTTCATTGTTAAGTCATGCTGAATCTCTGACTCCTATTTTTCTGAACGAGGAAGATGTAACTCTCTTAAGGTGATCGTGGACTTCATCTGTTCTTTGTATTTCCTAGTAGTTTTTGCTAAATTGGAGAAGAATGCCATGACAAAATTTTGACAGTTATTGCAATGATTGTTGAGTAATTATTCTTAAATGTGGCAAATTTAAATTATTCTATAGGATAGGCTAGTGCCACCCTTTAAAACTCAATTTTAGCAAACAACCAATTTATGAATTTGTTCAACCATATATTTGAATCTTTGCTCCAGCTATTCGTAAGATGTATTTTTGTTGAATTGTACGAGGCATTTTTTCTTCATTGCCTCTACCACTCTTGTTATCAGCATTCCTATTTGTTCTTTTGGTGCATTGAACTTGAACTAAGCCATGTCCTTTTATTAGACTCATTGGTACGCGTTTCACTTGCTCTTGATTTTATATGAGTGTTATCTCATTAGCTGCGTTTGTATATATGGTTCCATAAACTAATATGCATGTATTAACATATGATTTTCAGTTCAACTTCATTGGTTGTGTGACAATTAACCTTTGTTGCTAACTTTCTATTGCAGGATATTTTTTCAGCAATTAGAATCATCCATTAATTCTGCTGAAATTGAAGGCGATCAAGTTCAAGTAAAGCATTTTAATCTAACAGTAATTTCCTTTATATTTTTATTTTTTAAAATGTTTCACATTCTATTTATGTCACCTGAGGAGAAAATATTTAATTGTGTCAAATTATGCATCTGGAGCAAATTCAGATTCAAGAAAGCAAATTTGAGGAATCAGTTTCTTGTGATAAGTTCTCAAAACTCAATCTTAGCGAGCATCATCAGGTACTGTAAACCATTTCATTTTTTACTCCTGCAATTGTTATCACTTAGTTGTCTGATGCTGGCATCGAACAGAAAATTGATTTATCAATTTTGTCTGGTATCAAAGCCAACTGAGGAGATTCAGGTCATGTGACTGACCATAGAATTTAAACATGGTTGTCTAGAGGTTCAGTGCAAATTCTGTAACATAGTAATATGCTTATTTTAACATTCATTTTCAGTGATATGTATGAGATGTCTTGAAAAATGTTTCAAAATGACAGCTCTCAAGTTTACCATAGTAATTTGATGTACCTTTTATTTTTCCCGACCAACACGGTATCCTGAATGCTGAAGTTTGATTTATGTTAGGAGGCTCAGAGCTCAAGGGGATGCCAATCACCCATGCAAAGTAAAGAACCTTCAAATCTTCTTAATAATGCAAATGGCGGCGATCTGAGAGAGGAAATGTCAGAGAATTCAGCTTTTCAAGAGGACAGATTTGATAGCAGAAGTAACCTTATGGACCAAGGTGATGATATGATGAGGCAAGATAACAGAGAAAATAAAGAAAAAGTCGGTATGGCTGGAAGTTCAAGAGAAATCGACAAAGATGTCCAGATTGTTGGAAGTAGCGGTTCAGATACAAGTCCCCTGGGAGGAAAGAATTTTGTTGATCAAGTGGAAAACGTTGAGTTTCCAAAACTGAATGAGCCTATCAAAGAAAGTGTGTTTGGAGGAGTTCAGGAGGAGGAAAAGGTCGAAACCATTCAGAGTGAAGAAAAGCAGCAGAGAAAACGGAAGCGAACCATAATGAATGATAACCAAATGGCACTTATTGAGAGGGCCCTCTTGGATGAACCTGATATGCAGCGAAATACATCTTCAATACAATTATGGGCTAGCAGATTAAGTCTTCATGTGTGTAATATATACTTCACTCTTTATGAAAACTATAATTAGTTTTTGTAGCCATTTATAAATTCTGGAGACATCTTACTGAAAGATCCTACATCATCTTTTCCAGGGTTCTGAGGTTACATCTTCGCAGCTGAAAAACTGGTATCGCATCTTCCTTTCATTGCAATTGACATTAGAAAATAAATGAAAATTTGTCCTCTTTGCAATATTTGATACATCTGTTCACACTAAAGTAGAGAATAATTGACTAATGGAAAAATTCTTATGTTTCTTACCTGGCTATCTTAGCTCAGGAAATTGGGTATATCCAGCACTTCATTGTTTTCATGGTTTTCAGTGGTTAAGAAATTTTTGTACTTTGCATCATCAACAGGCTCAATAATCGGAAAGCCAGACTAGCTCGTGCTAGTAAGGATGCTCGTGCATCTTCAGAGGCTGACAATTCTTTTACTGTAAAGCAAAGTGGGCCAGGGTTGAGGCGATCACATGACTCACCTGATAGCCCTGGAGAAGATCATCTCCCATTAAATTCAAGAGGCACAAGAAGCACATTGAGAACTGGTGCTGATGATAACTTGGAGGCATTAACAGATATTGTTGACATTGGTGCATCTGAATTTGTTCAGCGTAAGGCAGGTCAGTTGGTTGTGCTTGTAGATGGGCAAGGAGAAGAGATAGGCTCAGCAAGAGTACATCAGGTGTATGGTAAATGGACTGGAAGGAACTTGGAGGAATCAGGGACATGTGCTGTGGATGTGATTGAGCTCAAGGCTGAGAGATGGGCGCCTCTCCCGCACCCATCAGAAGCTGCAGGCTCCTCATTTGGTGAGGCTGAAGCAAAGCTTGGGGTAATGAGAGTTTTGTGGGATATGAACAAAATGTACGTGTTGCGGACTCGAAACAAATGATGCTAGAAATAGCTCCACAGAGATTTTGTTTACCTGTAAGCCGTAAAAAAGCATAGCTAGTACAGTTACAGTTAATAAACTAGTTTTAATACTTTAGATCAAGAGCAGATCGGACTCCTTTTGTAAGTGATCTCGCAACGTCTAGCACCCTCGGCATTATAGGATAACAGTGGGTCTTTATGGCACACAGCGCCCGGGGTACTTTAAACATATGGTAACATGTGTTTTGCTTCAATCGTTTTGCAGAAGAGAAAACATAAGTCCCAGAATTGATACCTGCTAACGCGCAAGAGGACATCAGTTTGAACTTGATCTATGACCATGTGGGTTTATTATAAACTAGTTTTAATACTTTAAATAATGATTGCTTGTTTGGCAAACCATTTTCTTCTTCATCTATGACCATGTGGGTTGAAATGTTTCGACTTCACCATGCACATTTGTGAGAGGGAGAGAGTGAGTGTGAGTGTGTGTGTGTGTGTGTTTTCTAATCAAATGTTTGGCAATGGATAGTAAATCGATTTATTTTGGATTTCTTCCAAATAGTTTCTCTCTACAGTATTTTTTAATTAAGAATTTTATTATCAAAATAATTTTTAATAAAATAACTTAATGATCCTTTCTTCATTTTTCTTTTTGAATCCCTCAATTCTCATCAATTCTTTCGTATGTTTTCTTTTAAATTATAAATAATTAGTTTTTTTTGTAGGCTATCATAAACCAAGAGAAGCAAAATTTATTAACAAATTTTTATTAGCAAGTTAATGAACATCAAGAAATTAATTTTTACCCATCACAACAAACAAGTGAATACATATGTGTGTGTGCGCGCACACATATGCATATATATTATATATAAAAAGTATAAAAGTGGAGATTGTGATTTGTTGAGAAAACCAAAAAAGTAAACTCAACATAAAATAAAATTAATCTTTCATTCGGTGAATGTGAGAATAAAAATAGAAAGAGAAAAAGATTAGTGATTTTTACTAAGAATCTATTTTTTGAAATTAATGTAGAAATAAATTTTTAGTGGGTTCAAATAATCGGTTTGTTATCCTAATCCAAATTGCTATCCTCCCTAAAACAAATTGTAGGTTTTCTTTTTTTTTTTCCAATAAAAAAAATTGAAGTTTGCTATATTTTGAAGTTACAATTAGGGATTTTGGATCTCATCCACTTAATTCGTTTGATCTGTAGAAATTCGATCTGTAAAAATTCAATCCATGGATTAGTGGATTGGATTAGATTAAAAATTTAAAATCCGTAATCGGTGGATTAAATATGCATTTACTTTTATAAATCTATAAAAAATTAAAAAATATTTATTTAAAACTTATAAATATGTCATTAGTACTAATTAATAAATTAATTAATTAACATATAGTTACATTAACAACTATTATATCTTATCTGGTGATAATATAAAATAAAAAAATAGGGAGATTGCCAATTTCCTCTCTATTATAAACAATATATGCTACTTACCCCCTATTGTTTTTATAATAGTCAATAACCTCCATTACAATATAAGTTTATAATATTATCTCTATTTTCAAATACATAAAATATTTTTATTTATTATGAATTAAATAAATCATATGAATAGAAACTAAATAAAAAATTTAGTATTAAAAAAAAGAAATATATGTTTCGATGTAAAAAAAATTAATAATAATTTTTTTATATTTTTATTTTGTAAACATTTCCTTATAATAAATATTTTATAATAGATTAAAATTAAATGTAAAAAGTACAAGATAAATATTTTATTATTTATTTTATAATAATTTCTTCTATTTTTCATTGAAGTTTGATTATAATAATTTTTTATATATTTACTATAAGGAAACGTTTATAACATAAGACAAAGTGTAAGAAAAATATTTTTTTATTAATTTCTTCAAAGCATATATTTTTTATTTTTAATACTTAATTTTTTATTTTAATTTCTGTTTATGTGATTTTTTTTTAATCCATAATAAATATGAATAAAAATATATTTAAAAATAACAATAATATTGTAAATTTGTTATGTTTGGGGGATTTTTGTCTATTATAAAAATCATAGTGGGCAAAATGGTATATATTGATTTCAGAATAGGGAAATTGGTAGTCTTCTAAAAAAATAAATATAATTTTATAAATAGTTAATTTTATGTACTGATCTAAATAAATAATATTTTTTTTATTTTTACTGTGTTATATTTTAAAACTTTCTATAAATTTTTAACTTTATTTAAATCTTTTTAATTTTGAATTTGATCGATAGTAAAATTATTTTTATGTTAAATTTTTTATTTAGTTAGTTTGTGAATATGAGAAAATTAAAAATTTTTAGTTCACAAGCCAGTCCGTAAGTCAATCCGTAAAATAATAGATTAAATATGTATTGAATTAAATTTACATTTAATCTGCAGACGTATGGATTGAATTTATATTAAATTTTATTAATTTGTAGGTTGAATTTAATTAAAAAATTATAATTTATAAAATTATGAATCGAATATAAATAAATATTCAATTTATTAAATTTAATCCGCGAACGGCTTTAGTTACAATCTAGATTGGGGTGTCGCGTGTAAACAAATTAGGCGAGCACAAATAATTGCCGCATCAGAGGAAAGTCTCAGGGATTAACCGAACAAGTAACAACGAAGACAAACATCAGAGCTAATTTCAAAATTCGGTCTATCCGGATTCATTTTATATCATGCAGAGGTGTGCCGCTTTCGGCAGATTCTAGAGCCCCTACATCTCATTGATGGATGAATGAGATATGTGCGTGAGATAAATAAAATTATACACATATCGTGTGTGTATATATATAATACAACAGTAAGTATTATAAAATCTGTCGTTTATTCTTGCACTCTTAATTATTCTCTTACGCCTAATTGAGACCCTAGGTATGTGTGAGCACATGCGTGGATTCGTGTTTTAGGGTTTTGTGGTGAAACGAAACAAACAAGGGGGATGCTTGGAGTTAGAATAGCCAACCATTCCCCAGATTTTTGGAGAAATGACTGAATGAAAAAAAAAAAAAAAAACAAACTGTGTTTTAGTTGCAGGTAACAAAGTATGGCCGTGAATATGATTTCTCTGAAAGACTTATCACCAGCAGCTCAAAACAACATCAACACAAAGTTCATAGTTCTCGACAAGATGAAGACCGCAACAATGGAAGGGCAGAACAAGACCTGCTTAGCCCTCGTGGCCGACGAAACGGCTGCCGTTCACTTCCAGTTCTGGCAAGACGAGTGTGACGCCTTTGAGCCTGGTGATATTTTACGCTTGACTAATGGCATATTTTCTTACGTCAGAAAAAGTCTCGTGCTGAGAGCAGGCAAGCGAGGCAGCGTCCAAAAAATTGGAGAGTACACGATGGCATTTGTGGAGACACCAAACATGAGTGAGATTCGTTGGGTTCCTCGTCCCAATGATTCTCACAATAAGTATGTGCCGGAATCTGTTATTTCCTCTCATTCGCGTGTTTTCCCTCCAATGCCTTAATGATTCTTGTCAATTGAAAGTCAAGAGAGTTTGATTGTATTTTCATTTCAATCTCTATGAATCAATCAACTTCCATTTAGTTTCATCCAGAAACAAGCCCCACTGATATACAGCATCCCTAGAAGAGAAATCTCAAGTCTTGACACGAGTACAAAATCTGTGTCAAAATCATAATCGCAATACATGGTGTAATTTATTAAGAACCTCAAAGTATCTATCAGCGTTTATGCTATAATACAAAAGTTGAACAACTAAGCCTTGCTACATCACAAATGTAAATATGTTCTCTGTTGAGCTGCAGAAAAATACTCTCGCCTTCAAACTAACTTTTACATATATTACACTCCCTGTTTTGAAGCTAAAATCTTTGAAACCCTAATTCTGTGTGTACACTAGACAACGCTGCTGTCTTCTGCGACTTGTAACGTAAAGAATACAACATGAGCACCTTCTTTTGTGCAAGGTGGCTGACACTCTGCCGGCCTTTCTAAGTTCTGACAGACTGATGATGAACCCAGCCAAATAAGAATGGTAGTCCCCCAACACGATGCTGTAACTTACAAAAATCAGTCGGTTAACATCATATATATGCAAGTGAGTTCCGGTCAAGGTCAGGCTGCGGGCGACCACGTGTAGGAGTTGGCGGTCTTTGAATGTTGAGCTCCTGCAACAAAACAAACACACCATGTATAGTTTTGAGATGAGTGAAATTTGTCCAATGAAGATACCAAGGTCCAACATCGAAGTTTATATACTTTACCTGCATCCATGTGTCATCTATGACACGTTCTGGAGAAGTCTCAGGTGACTGAATGGGAGGCGGCAAGGGATGAATTAATTTTGGAACCACAACCAATCCCCTGCCGACCACCAATATAGCTCCAGCATTGTTTGCTGTCCCTGGGTGCATATATCATCATTAAATTAGGCTGCATGAGTTAGCACAGCAAAAGGAGAAAAGCCAGGTGATTTTGCTTACCACAGTAGTTGGTTGCAGAAAAAAGAGTAATTAATTGGCCCTGAGCAAACCTCTCAAATCCATCCATTACACACTCATGTGCCCTTATGATGAGCTGTAATTTGTTTCTCTTGCAAAAGTCTGAAACTCGGTCAGGCTGCAAAGGGTACAAACTCCAATGAATAAGCAATTTAAAATACAGAAATGACCATCATCATATATAAAAGCCCATGGATAAAGCAAGTATTAGCAGTAAATTAAAAAGGTAATTGAAATTCCCAAATATTGAAACCAATTAAATAAATACATTCACTCACAAAATTGCCAAAAACACATTATAGAAGCTGAAAAATCCGATCAGGGATGCGCGGGATGCATGTCAAGATTTCATTGGCCAGACTGTTTTGCAGGGTTCCGTGGCCCTGCCAATGGAATCTTGACACGCGGCCCATCTAGTGCGCAATACTAAGCACCAGATCAAGACACTAGAAGCTGATGAAAACTAAACTTTACCTATAATGAGCACGAAAATAAAATAAAATTCAATCATAGGCAGCTCATTCAATGGTTTATTTATATGACACCATTCGAAAAGGTAGTTCCAAAGAATATACTTGTAAAGTTTCATTTATGCATGTTAATATTTGGCATTTAGAAATCTGCATGCAACATAATCCACCCTTTATACTGACACAGCTTCAACTGGTAGCCATAATATTTTATAAGTGTACAAACTTTGACAAACAAAAGGATATATTCATTTGTATACACTGAAGAACCTCCCTTACCCCGAAAGTGACGAGACCAGGCCCTCTTGCATTTGGTCTCAAACCTTCTATGCTGTCATTTTCTGTAGGATCAGACCTATATAAAAGAAATAAAGATTTTGAGTATAAAAAGTATAAAGAAAAGAATCATTGACCTTAAAATGGTAGAGATATTTAAAAACAAACCACAGAAGGTCCATCAGAATTATAGACCCAGCATCCATGGTTATGGGCCTTTCGAGCTTCTCTATCTGCTCCACAGAATGTATTGATCTCCCTATGCCACCATGCATACAGATGATTTTCTTTTCAATAAGTGCAGCAAGAGGAAGATAGTTGAAGAGTTGGTTGAACCGTGTCCACGCCCATATTCCATCATTCTCCCCCTGTAAATAAAAATTTCATTAGTACATTCTGACTTTCGCAGGACGAAGCAGCAAAATTAACACAAGAATATTCGTCCAAACCATTCTCTCAATGCATTCAAGGCGAAAACCAAATAGCGCATTTATGTCAGCAGCCTCATGGTTTCCACGTATCAGGTGAACACTCTCAGGGTATTCAATCTGCAAAGATCACAACAAAACGAACAAGACGGTCAAATCTGAAATTGTTCAGAATTATACTTCATACCAACTTGAAGTGACTCAAGGCAGAAGCTTGCCTTAAGAGCAAGGAGCAAAGTAATGGTTTCCAAGCTATGCTGCCCTCTATCGACATAATCTCCCAAAAATAAATAGTCGATATAACTGAACAGAAAATATTCTGGCTGGTAAGACAACCCACAAAATGATTATTGTAAGAGGTCCTGAAGTCAACTTACGTAATGTCTCCTGCAGTGGAAGGAAATCCATATTCATCAAATAGCCGCATTAAGTCACCAAACTGTCCATGAAGATCGCCAAAGACCTTAACAGGAGCTCTCAACTGAAGAACTGTGGGTTCCTGCATAAAAATCTGCTCAGCTGCATAGCAAAGCTCACCAACTTCATATGAATCCAAGAAAAACCTCCTATTAGCAGGAGCTTTCCAGTTTCGAGGCCTAAGCAACGTAGAAATAATCTGCAAGAAAACATGATAGAAAACTAATTACCCTGTAAAACTATGGTAGTTATGTTACTAGTAAGAAAACATGCAAGATAATATGATAGTAATTGCCATAGTTATGGTAGTTATAATCGAAGGTGGACATATGACAGTAAATTACACAGTAGAACTATCAGGAAACATTCATAGTGTTAGTAGTACAAAACACAATATTAAATTATCCAGTATAACACCACAAAAAACTGATAAAATTGGTAACACTTGCCTTTTTATGTAAGCCCTGGGGAGATCTTTGCCTGGTGAACTTTTTGGTTGGATATGATAGGTCATTATTCAAGGGAATCATTCGTCTGCTCTCATTTTCAAACTGATCCAATGATAACTGCCGTACCATCCCACCCAGGTTCCCAACACCCTCTTTAGCAACCACAACCTGTGACAACAAAACATTGTGACACTGCCGTCTGGCAGCTAATAGAATCATCACAACAATGATGTTGATGCAAAGGACATACAGCTCTAGGATGAAGGCGAACATCCGCCTCAGTGTCACTACCATCTGAAGTTGCTTCTGCAACTTGTGAGTTATCATCAGATACGGATGTTTCTTCAGGAGGAACAGCAGATGCTGCCTGTGCAGCTTGCCAGACTGCACTAGCTGCTTCCGCTTCAGCAGCAGAAGCCTCCCTAAGTTTCTCCATAGAATTTCTGTCCATGCTGCCAAAAATGAATACTGATTACGGACATATGGGAACAAAGCTGAGTCAGATATCCTGGTTGAGAGAGTGTGAGAGAGAGAGAGGGGCATGAAATAAAACCTCAGGCTCCCAGACGAAGGACTATGCAGGCCATCCGAAGTTGTTGTAGTCACATAACTTAAATTAGTTTGATTGACTTTGGAACCAGTAAGGGGTGGAGCTCGCTCAGATGTTAATAGAGGAGAATTAACGTCAGACTGAAATGGAGAATTTTCTGCAACCAGAAAGTCATCTAGCAGAATATCTGAACAGAATGCAGCAACTATGTCATGAAACAAGATAAAAGGATAATACCGATAAAATGGCACTAAAGACTGACCCAAGTAACCACAATAGAATAGAAAATCAAAAGAGACTCATCATGGAAGTTCCAATATGCCAATATTGGTGATGAAAAGAAATTTGATCAAGATTTTGTGAATCTTTTTCTCATTCAAGCTCCTTCAGACCACCAAAGAGTCCATGCTGATAAGCACACGTTTTTTCTTTCCTTTTCATGATTCAGAGTCAAAAAATTATGATTTACTTCACCATTTTAAAGCAGAAAGGCTCTTCCCATGTTGAAAGAAAGTGATACAATCCTCCATTGACTTAAACTTTTGTTACACATGTACATGTGTAGGGATCTTTAACTCAAATTTTTTTTTTTAACTTAAAATTGAAACAAAAATTCTCATCCATTGATGTTATGCAATCTAATGATGAAGGTTCAAGTCATAAAGTAGTATTTAATACTCTCAACTCATCCACCCTCCTTTCTGTTGGATATAATGAGATCAATGAACAAGAATTACTAACATAATTTTAAATGAAAAATTAAAACTAAGATATGTACGTGTGTGTGTGTGTGTGTGAGAGACTACTCAAAGCATGCTGACCTACAGGTCACATTCACGGCAGTCAAAGGTCCAAAAAATTTCTGTATCAAGTTTATACTAATTCATCTATTTCCTTCAGAAACATCTAGAGATATAGTGCTTACTCAACACAAAATATTGCAACTTTAAACTACATAATAAGAGGGGGAACAAAAACCAAAAGTTAAAGCATAAAACCTATCTATACTTTGGTGAGAAATTACTTGAAAATTAACATAAGTATGCTTATTATTACATTAGTAGCTGTTGCTTCATAAAATCTAAGTACAGTACACACTCCATGTAAATTAAGATTTCAAATTATGTTTTAAGTCTTTCAGTTTTCAATATAGTTTTTATGACATTTACCTCCTCTGAGACCACCATAAATATATATACGAACACCAATAGACGCTGATGCATGACGACCCCGGCGCATAAGTTCCAAAGAAGGATCATGTTCGCCATGACCCTTGCTTGTACGCGAGGAAGTCACAAGTCCATTTCTGTCCAACCAAACTCCGGCAGCAGTGTCCAACACTAAAGAAGAGGAAAAAGATCATGTTGCAGTTACATTCCATGATGACAGATGAGGAAAGCAATAGGTTACCAGCAACAGCAGCTTCGCCTTCTATTGCACGTCCACCTCTTAAAACACCTCCAGTAACATGCAATCGTGCACCAACAAAAACCTAATCACAAGCAATATCAGGTTTTAATGATAGAAAATGGATCAAAAGAAAGACCTAAATCAATATAGTGACAGAAATATGCTAATAAAACTACTATCTTCTCAATCTTATTGACTACTTCCAGAGAATACTGCACTGAAAGTTGTCACCAACGACTAGTATATCCTCAACTTACTGCAGCATGTTGATATCTTGGTGAAGGAGCCACACCAGGAGCTAAAGTCCACTCCCATTCACCATTCCTGTGCATGAGCAGCCCATAAGCATCTGCCAGTGGCTGTGGAAGAACATATACAATTAATGGACACAAAAGAAAGTATCTCAATGCAATGAAAATTGCAATGCAGGATAGAAAGACTGCCTGTCGGTGCTAGAACTCTAACTCTTGGATATCAGTATTGCAGGTGATGACCGTATAACACCATTGTTTCATTTGATTGTATCAACCTAGGGAGATGTTTTCTGTGGATGTAAATGCTATGCTTTTCTTTCAATCAGGCAAGCATGATTCATGACAAGATTTGAGCCATAATTAGAGTTATTTTAGGAAGGATATAAGTAGACTTTTAATATTGCATTTCCCTATATATAGAGCCATCGTATTCAGTTTCTTTGTGTAAATGGAAAACCTATTTTCTTTTCCCTGCAACCCTGGCTAACAGAGGTAATCACAGAAATAGCAATTGGCTGCTTTATTTGACCATGAAAATAAATCCACCATACCGCACCAGCAGCATCCCTCCCACCACAAAGCAAGAACATGCCATCTGAGCGAGCACTGGCTGTAGCATACCTGCAAAGAAATGTCGTAAGATCTACAATGAAGATTGTTGAAAATCTAAAGGAATTATAATTCTTGAAAGTTATTTTCTCACTTACATTCTAGCAGAGGGTCTATCACCTCCTGGATTCAACCTTTGCCATACGTATGGTTTCTGGGCAGTATCCAAAGCCCAAGCATCAGACAGAACTCTTTTCCCTGTAACCAATGAATGATCAAATGCACAACCATAGGGAGAACTAATCAACAAACATATTCTGGCTAGATTACATCAATTCTTTGTTATGATTCAGAAGCGCATACAGAGGTCAACAAGAATAAGATAATAATGCACTCACTTTAGCAATCCATAATAAATTCTCCGAAAAGATACAGAGACAGAATGTTGCCCTTAAGTCCAACAAAGCTAACTGCCTAACTCTACAGAACTCTCAAATGAAAACTACTACAGATGCCCCACAAAACCTCTGGATGCTAACAGCCTTGTCTGATAAAGAACAAAAGGAAGGAGGAGGAGGAGGAGGTGGAGTTAAACCTTTTAGGAATAATAAAGTTTCACAAGATTTTCTCCTCACAACACATTATTAATGACAGCCTCAAGCAACATGACAGTTAAAATTAGCTAAAGCAACAAAATAAAAATAAAAAAGTGACAGGCAAAATGTCCTACCATCATTGCCGCTGACAGTGACAAGATATCTTTGACCAACCAAATCCATTACATGGCCATAGCGAGGCCCTGGACCCTGTCCTTGTACCACCACTCTAGACTCACATAAACCAAAAAATTAAAAAAAAAAATGCAACCAGATCACAATTCCACAAACCCCAAAAACATAATAAAGTGAAAATAATTGCGAAAGAAACTCACCTGTGCCACTTGAATTTGTCATTGGTCAAGTCAAGCACATACAGATCATCAGTTGAATGCCCAGCAGGACCTATGCCACCCTAGCCATGTACACCAACAATCATTCACAAAACAATCTTAAAGCATCGTCATAGAACAATCTTGCAACTACCACAAATAAAAATTTCCATAGATTACCTGAAAGACGACCATGGTACCAACAGCAGCAGCCGCGTGTGCAGCCCTAGGAGATGGTGGCTCACCAGCAGGTCTAATTCTGCACACAGCAGCTGAAATGTAAATCAGAATGCAAATGAATACCAAAACTTCGAACTTAGAGCAGTAAATTGCCACAAACCTGGTCCATTTTCTAGTGAGAACATCATACAAATGTACAGAATTCGTCACTCCAGCTAACCCTACAACAAAAATTAACGAAGTTTTTTTTTTTTTTTTTCCAGTACGAATACACAAGAGTACGTGTGTGTGTGTGTGTGTGTGTGTGTGTGTGTGTGTGTGTGTGTGTGTGTGTGCATACAACTGAAATCAAAGAGAGTTAAGGGAATGTAACTGATGCCGGGAGCCGATGATGTGGCACCGCCCTCAATAGCGGTGGCACCTCCGAAGAGGATGAGACGAGGACCGGTGGTCTTGGTGGCGGCAACGGCAGTGAGAGTGTGGCCGCATCGCGGACCAGGCGCATCCTCGTCCGTGTCCCAATACGTCTCCAAGGTCCGATAAGACGGAGCCGGGTGAAGCCACGGCTTCGAGTTCATGGAGTCACTGAAATTTCAATTCAAATATATATAACAAATCAACGATCTTCAAATTAAACCCTAAAAATCGGAATCCCAGAAAACGAACTAATGCTACTAGTGGTGGTGGTGGTGGTGGTGGCGGGCCCGGACAAAGTCTCCGGACCCTCAAGATATATATATTTCCTTTTTTTCCCTCTAAATTCTTTTAATTTATGAACTCAATCAAATTTTTAAATCTAAATTCAGATTATCCGAAAGGTCTGTGGTTGATGGTATTGCAGTAGCAGGGGTGGGAGGGAGGGGCAATTCAGGGAAGTTGACAAGTATATAACTGTTGGAATGAAATAAATGTCAAACTCTTCTCTTACCAAAATGGCCAACGATGCCTTCTTTGGATCGGCACTCACGGCTCCTTTTTTCCGTTGCGTGCGTCAAAAGGGCATTTTCGAGAAGAGGGGGAAAAAGAAAAATTAAAAATAGAAATAAAATAAAAATAAAATGGTGGCGTCATCATTTTTGAGGTTTTTACATGTGATGAAGCCTCTTTTTAATCAAGTGTATATTTCTGAATGCGTCTTTCGCTACAGCTGGGGTTGCTGCTTGGGTATCAAAATCTAGGCGATGGGAATCCATCCTCAAAAAAGGTTAACAGGCGCACGGGAGAGCTACTTGTAAAGTTGAGGCAAAATAGATTATTGTACGAGGCCCAGCGGGTGTGGCTTTCGAATGGGGCAATGCTAACTAACATATTTAGCATTGAGACCCACCAAACCACTCAAACGAGATGTCATTGTTGAATAAACATGCATAATTTTTTTTCTTCTTTATCGTGATTAACATATATATATTATAATATTATGAGGATTTGATCGAATAGTTTTTAAATAA
The DNA here is from genome assembly GCA_030449875.1 of Aegle marmelos. Lineage (NCBI taxonomy): Eukaryota > Viridiplantae > Streptophyta > Magnoliopsida > Sapindales > Rutaceae > Aegle > Aegle marmelos. The sequence continues at coordinate 5,833,391 of JASUUL010000115.1, forward strand.
TAAATCTGAGTGATTGATTTATAAGTAAGTTTATTTAATTGACGATTTGTCTTTAAAATTGTAGAGGATGTTTGAATTCCGAAGGTGCCATGGGCTAAAACAGTATCTGAGCTTGCCCGTCTCCTCCACGATTGAAAATGTATAAAAAAAAAAAAAAGGACCAATGCCTGACGCCCACTTATTAAGCTGATGCTATTCAATAATCCGAATACAGCGCAGACGGGATGCGCAAGTGGGAATTGCAATTAGTTTACGTTGTTGACAGAAAGGTCGATGATTACTTTTCTTTGAATGAGCGCCATCTGGGGACCGTTTCTAAGAAGCCTCGTCCCCTCTCCAGACTCGGCATTCAAAAATAATAAATGAACACAGCGGACCAACGCCAGATCAATTCATTGGAACCGAGTAAATCAGAAGTTGAGACCCGGACTCAATATAGAATAATGAGCCCAGAAGTTAGCACCCCCCATACGCATTCCCAAAAAGTTAAAAAACAACATTTAAATACGGATAAGAGGAATGGACGGGAAGTGGACCAGCCGCTCCAAGAAAGCAAGCCCAATAGCACATGGCAGACAACAGAGATGGTAAATTTATCTGAATCCGATCCAAATCCATTCGAAAGATTCTAATTCACGTATTAAAAAATACGGATCTGAATTTAAATATTTAAGATTCGAATATTTTTGAATTTGGATGAGGCACTTGCATCTAAAAAATAGATATTAGAATTTGAATAATTTTTATTTTAAATTAAAATTTTTAAAAATAAATCTTATTTGTGAATTTATAATGTTGTGGAATATTTCACATGTTGAATTATTAATTGTTGGGTTATGATTGAATTTTATTTGAATTATTAAATTTTATTTTAAAAATTATATATATATATATATAATAAAAAATAAAATTTATTTTTAGATTTATGGGATTATTATATGTTATTTATGTTCAATTATTGATTGTTAACTTATAATTGGATTTCATTTAATATTATTAGATAAATTATTAAATTTTAACTTAAATTAAAATTGCATTAAAAACTGAAAATTAAATTTTATTTATGAATTTTTGATTTTGTATGTTATTCATGTTGAATTATTAATTATTAAATTATGATTGAATTTTATTTGATATTATTAAGTAAATTATTAAATTTAAAATTATATTTTAAATTATTAAATTTTACTTTTTGTGTATCTGAATATCTGAAATATCTATCCACATCTATTATGAATATTACCCGTATCCAGATCCATAAAAAAAATATGCGAATCCATATGCAAATTCAAGTAATGAAATTAAAATACAGATCTGGATCTAGATGCACTTACATCCAAATCCGAATTTGGATTTTGCCAACCCTGTGGACCTTTAATCTTGAGATTAGGGCTTTCTAACACCTCTTTAAAATCTTTACAATACTCATTTCAATTTTATTCTTAAAATACCCCATTTTAATTTGTGTAAAATAAATCCATATATTAAAATTAACTAAATTCTCACTCAAAGAAATTTATTTTAAGTTTTTATCTATAAATACACACAAATCATAAATTAATTTTTTCTTATTACATAATTTCCATCTCCATAACTAAATTTTTATAAATTTTCAGAATATGGAGTGTGAAGCATGTGAAGCAAACCCATGTTTGAATTAAAATTGAGATTCAAATACAAGTTTTTCTCATCTGAATCAGATCAATTTGTTAAAAGAATTATTTATCCAAGTATTTAATTGAATTTCCATAGCAATTTAAGGGCCAAGTTGATAATGCTATAAATTTTAAAATAGCTACTATTAATTATATAGTGGAAGTAATCAGCTATCAAGATAATTTGTTAAATGTTAGCAAAATTTATTTTTATAAGTTTTGTGAATTTTAAAAGCAGTCATATGTGATTGCTAAGTGTTATATATTATTGTTAAATTGTTGTGAGAATATAAATAACTAAATTAAGTATAATGTTGAATAAACATTATTTATACATTTTTAATTATTTGTACAAAATACTTTTTACTCTATATATAATAATTAATAACTAAGATAAATATTTTAAATTGTTGATTTATTTTTTATTTTGTTATCTCAATATAAATAGTAATAACAATAATCTCTATAAAGCTAATGATTTGATTTCTTAACTAATAAGGACAATTTTATATTTTAATAATATATAAAATTAATTCTAAAAATCATATTTTAAAAAGTTATTTTTTCCAAACTTTTTCAAATCTGTTGTAGGATGTAACTAACCAGCTTAAGAGTAAGTCTTTTGACACCCTTAAAATTCCTCGTAAAATTCCTTTTTAATTGAAATTACCTAAATACCTAGTGACAATTTAATTAATTTATTATTTCATATGGGAATTCAATTAAATAATTAAATCAATTATTCTTTTAACAAATTACTTATGGTCCATTTAGGATTCTTTTTTAGAAGGTCCAAAAATAATATTAAAAAGTTAAAAGCTATTTAGTATTTTGTAATTTTTTTTGGAAATCATTTGTTGGTAAAGTCTACTATTTAGTAGATTTTGAAAAATATAGAACGAGTACTTTTTCAAAATAAGATTTTGAGAACTATCTTTATATGTAAAAACTATATTTATTAATAAAGAAATAAAATTATTAACTTTATAAAGATTATCATTATCCTCAATTATATTGAAAAATTTAAAGTTAATAATATAAGATATTTATTTTATTTGTCAACTATTATATAGACACAATAAAAAAAATGTATACATATTCATGAATGTATAAATAAATTTTATTCAAAGATTACGTCTAGCTCAATCATTTACATTCTTATGTCAGTCTAACAGTAAATTTACTAAATACATATGATTACTTTTAAAGCCCACAGTAATTTAAGATAAAATTTATCAAATATTTAATTGATTTTCTTAACTATTAATTATGTCTACAGTACAATTCATAATAATAATTTTAAAAGTTACAGATTACCAAACTAGTTGTTAACTTGTTAATGTTTAAAAAAAGATTTGAACCAGTAATATCCCCTAATCAATCTAAGAAAACCCGTATTTTGTTATACTTACATGTAGTGACAAATATAAATAGAATTAAAATATTAATTATTTTCTTTCCTTGCTAGTGGATCTTTTTAATACCCATATAAATTCCTATGAAACCTCTCATTTTTTGTCTACAATTTTAATCTCAATGAACATAATAATAGAAATCAAAATAAATTTTCTTAATTCCTATTATTCACTCTCCTAAAAAATAAGAAGTTTTCTTATTAATACAAATAGTATGTACTGTTAATTAGATCTAATGGCATATACTTCTCACATTATTAATGTTGGAAAAAATTACAGCACCATAGAGGGACCCATTAAATAAAGTATAATTGAAAAATGAATTTTAAGGTAGTGTTTGGTTAGGAGGAGAGAGAGGAGGAGAGGAAAGTAATTTAAATTCAACTTTTATTTTTATTGTTTAGTTGAACAAAATATATAAGAATTTAATTTTTATTACAATTTAATATCCATCATAGTGTGGAATTTAAATTCCACATTAAGTAGTGAAGAATTAAAATATTTCTTATGATGGAAACTAAACTTTTCAAAATTACCTTTTAACCTTTTAACTTGTTTCATGCCATTAACAATTATTATTTATAATTTTATTTTATTAATTTAATATTATAAATAATTTTGTATGAATTAAATTTAATAAATAATTTAAGAAACTTAACAAAATAAGTAAATAAGTAAATAAATTTATTTATTTATTTAATAGTAGAATATAAAAATATAAATTAATCATCACCAAACATTCGTAAGTTGTCGTAGGAACTCTGTTAGACATTATTAAAAAATCACCAGACCACCATTGGATATATATTTATATATAAGGTAAAAGATAAATTTATCTAAAGAAAAAAAATTAAATTCATTTCCTTATCAAATTTTATATCGCTCATTTCTTCTTTCTTTTCCTCCATTTCATTTTTTTCCTCTTCTCTTTCTTTAAACCAAATATGGGCTAAGAGAATTTTAAAGGGGCGCCAACTGTTTCAACTCTATAATAAAGTAGCTACATATCGAATTGAAAATGGAACCAAACTTGTGATTTCATTTGGGTAATGGCTACAGGGGCAGTAACTTCAACTGGAAGTAGACGAAGAAATGAAAAATGAAAAAGCAATGTTATCAGGATTGAACGGGAGAAAAAATATAATCCTTAAAAATAAAATCCTCGCCCCTAATAGAAAATAGAAACAGACCTGCATGCAAAGAAAACCATAACTTGAAAAAAATTACAGATCAAATTGGCTGCCAAGAATTTTCCCAATCGATAAAATGGGGCTAAAAGGAAAGGAAGAAACAAGAAGATTTTGATGAAATCTGACAGTGGAACTAGTTATGATCAAACTAACAACAAGCAACTTGTTAGGATGTAAGATTCCTTCACCTAATCAAGATCCAACACTTCTTAGGATGTACTGTGTATCATCAGTACAGAATTTCACAGCTCTTGCTAGGAAATATGCTGCCCAAAATAATAAAAGCAATATCTACAAAATTGCCTACCTGTGCATGCTTATAAACGAACACACGCAACAGGCTAATTGCACGAAATATACAATGAAGGTCCCAGCTTCCAGCAACACGATGATAATCCTGCAAGGAAGGGAGATCGATGAATCGATTAGTCATAATCTAACAGTTCAGTTTCAGTAAACTTGTAAGACAAGCAAAGGTTGGAATCATAATATAGATAGATCATTAATTTCAGTATAAACTCTCATCATCTTCTTGGCTTCTCCAAAGCTCGAAAAATCTCAATACTGACAAAAAAATCTGTTTTTGCTGCTTTTTACGATGGTATTCATTATATTGCTTCGTGACTCCCCGTCTGAATACTTCCCTGGGAAGGAGAAGTGAGACAGTGGTCTAAATGATAAAAGCTGAACTCTATAATGTATTTTACTAAATAACAAAAGATCAAACAAACAATTTGGAGAAGAACTTCTAAATAGATTCATTCGAGCTTATGTACAATTCATTTGAAGCTAATCTAAATAAACGACATACCCCTCTGATGACGACAGCAATCAGCCATGACACTCCAGAATCAAAAGTTTAGCAGAGCAGGCAGCCGAAACTCTGCAGTACAAAACTGAGTCATATAAATCAGTGTCACCATATATGAATCCAAGAGAGAAAGAGGGGTCGTGGAAGGGCCAAATGCGGAGGAAGTCTCAGTCTCACAATAGATATTGCTTAGGAAGTCTCAGTTCCAAATGAAGATCGTAAAAAAATGAACACATTCAGAGCAACTTAGGAACTCTTGTTTATGCTCCAGACTGCATCAATAGAGCTGTATTCAATTATGGCAGATAATGATAGTTCCAGTACATTACCCAAGTTTTTGTGCTTCCCAGCATTCAGTAATTTTGCTGGCATATAAAGATATTGCTGCAGAACATAAAAAATTTACATTGTAAATTTTGTATCGGATAAAATATTGTGAGAAACGAACCCTCTGAAACCACCAATGACGGGCATGGCGCACTCTGCACTATCAATTTTGAGAATATAAAAGAAGAAAGATCAGACAATCGCCATGCCAATGGTAACTGAAACGCCTGAAGAAGTCTAGTTTCAAGGAGATTTACGTGGTTGATAGGTTACTGCAACTGGAAAGAATAAGGCTAAAACAGTTTAATCAAAATGCAATACTGCCAGAATTAGCGAAAAACTCAGATGAAAAGAATTCTTATACACAAGGATAGCTGAAAACCGACTTAGAATATCAAGACTAGGCTGCAAATCCATAGAGTGTAAATTACAGTAACAAAAGGAGGCCAGCTTTTATTGCTCAAATGATAACGATATAGCAAAAAAATGCCTCAAAACAGACCTATTGTGAGTACTCAACGGCTTAAACGTAATAGCATTTGAAGCTGAAATTTTCCAAAGGGTACTGTAGAAGTCATAACAAAGTAAAAACCAATAATCCAAGATTTGGAGATGCAGGGGATCGAACCCTGTACCTCTCGCATGCAAAGCGAGCGCTCTACCATTTGAGCTACATCCCCGGGCAGTGGTGCTTTTCATTAAGGTTAGTACATATAGTTAGGATAGTCTGATCATAAAACAACACACCCAAACACAGTGCACTCCCTCCAAAACCCGACCCAAATGTGATTGACGGGCCGAATCGCTAGACAGTGCAGTCTCGCATTCAGTCATTCTCTCAATTTGCTGGGAGAGTTGAAGTCTAAATAACTGGCAGTCTGGCACAGATGTTGATGGGCAAGTCTCGCAAATTTTAAGTAACCTCCCAACACTATTAGCTCCTTTAGTTAGGCGGAGCAAATTAACTTTGAGAGTACTAACAGTAACCCTGCTGATTAGCTACCGGACAACCATGCCAGAGCCGGACAAAGTGAACTTTTCACATTCAGTAATTTGAGACGCCAATGGCTATGGGCACCATTTATAAACCCTAGGCAGCCATGTGTTAACTCAAATGTCCAGCTATCAGCCTAACAGAAGTAGTGCAAGTTATCATCAACATTTTTTGCTGTTCAAAACTTTATGATCGTTCCACAGTGGACACAACCAAAACCACAAAACTCATGAGACGTGGGTAACGCAAACAAACTTCATTGTTGCTAACTTTAAACCACCACACAAAGTGAAGGGACATCAAAAAATTATTGTTTCACTATATTCGGCCGGAACCCAAACCCAGGTTTACAGGTCGATAAAAAGGATCACAAATAAAGAAAAGAAAATTGCGAAAATCAATCCTACATTTTTTTTAAGGTATTCGAATTCAACAAACAAGGAAGTTTCAGCACTAAAATTCTTGCGAAGCAGATCCGATATCCTCTCTTCCTTTGCCCATTTTCCTCGGCAACAAATTCTGATGAATGTTTGGCAGAACTCCTCCACTTGCAATAGTAACTGTGCCCAAAAGCTTGCTTAACTCTTCATCGTTCCTCACAGCTAGTTGAATGTGCCTTGGAACAATACGATTCTTTTTGTTATCCCTTGCAGCATTGCCAGCAAGCTCCAAGACCTGTACATTAATTAATGTATACAACAAGATGAGAAAGAATCAAAACCCATAAGCAGGTATTAAATTTATTATTTTCAAAACATCCAAATCTCTTCTGTTTTCTAAATTTTCTCTAAAACCAAAATGTTTCTGAAACAACAACAAATAACACTGACGCTAAAAGACCGAGTAGAGAATCACATTATAAAATCAAATGTCCAAAATACAGAACTTCAATGCTGTTCCTCCGTGCTCTACTTACAAAGAAACAAATATAATCCAATATTTCACTCGTAAATAGTTAATTAGTCCCATCAATTTCCCAAATGCAAAAGTTAATAACACCCTAACATTGAGAAACGATATGCAACATTTCTTGTCACAAAAGAATCGACCAAACACAAAGATTGAATCAAATGAAATGATAGACGAACTGGCCTCAGCAGCAAGGTATTCAAGAACGGCTGACAGGTAGACGGGGGCGCCGGCACCTACGCGATCGGCGTACTTTCCGGCTTTGAGGAAGCGAGCAATACGGCCGACGGGGAACTGAAGGCCAGCCTTTTGAGATCTGGACATTGATTTCGTCGACTTGGGCTTGCCTCTGCCGCCCTTCGTTGATCCTGCGGAGCTCATCGATTGACAAAATAACGCAATGCTCTCTTGCTCACTTTCCGGTGAAGCTCTGAGATTGATATGAAGGAAAGGAAAGCACTGTTCATTTATATGGGGAGGCGACGTGCGTGGTTTGTTCTCACTGGCTCAGAAGGGAACCCTCGGATTGCGAGCTTGGAAAATTACCTTTTTATTTTATTTTCTTGATGACATTTTTCTAGCTTCGTGCCCACATCGGTAGAAGAATTCCAACCGTCTCTTTTTTTTATGTCATTTTTTTTTTCAAATTTAGTCAAAATATTAATTTAATTACAGATAAAGTGAAAAAAATAAAAAAATAAAAATCGGAGGAAAGATTCTTACCCTAGACATATAATTTTTTTTTTCGATAAAGTCCCTAATGCTTTAAATAATTTTATGAAAACACTAAATATCTCACTCTATATATTACAGCAAAGAACCCCACATATTTCTTCTATTAAAATTTTTGCGTTCTTTAATTTAATAATATCAATTCCTTTTCCCAAAAAAAAATAATAATCCAATAAAATTTTGTACTGTAAAATGGGACAAGCATGGATTAACCTCTTTGACAAAATGAAACATTCCGATCTTGCCACCAACCAATAGGAAAATTTAGATACAAATTCACACAGTAAATCAATTAAAAAAAATTGATTAACTTTAAAATGTCAAAGATTATTGTGTCTAAATTGAGTGCCGCCCGTCCGATGTCCAGTTAATGGACTTATTTCCCGAAGCAATAATATCTGATTAGCAGAGTAACACTATTAAATTAACCGTAAACGGTGGCATAATCGATTGCAGCTTCACAGTCATTTAGACGAAGGCTAGCATTAAGAATTAAGGAGCGACCACGTAATCTGAGAAACCGAATTAAATCAGAGACCAGAGACATCAAAATCGCAACCAGCCGTATCAAACGATAATTATTATGCAAGAAAAATGAAAAAAAAAAATCATTGTTTGCAGCGAACTATGGATTCATTTGAAAATATAGTACCTACCAATTACAAAATATACTCCAGTTTCTCAAACATCTCCAGCGAAGAAACCCGGCATTTTCACTCAATAATCCAAAATGAGATTTACACATATCAAACTAAAAACCCAAGTTCACTGCATACTTATGAACATAAACCTAAATCAAAGATCCCAGATCTCGAATAAAAGCCCTAAAATTCCTGCGACACGGATCCAATTTCGCCCTTCTGTGCAGCAGATTTCTTCGGCAGCAAGTTCTGATGAATGTTAGGCAACACACCACCATTAGCGATGGTCACAGAACCAAGCAGCTTGCTAAACTCCTCATCGTTTTTCACAGCCAACTGAATGTGCCTTGGAATGATTCTGTTCTTCTTGTTGTCCCTCGCAGCGTTCCCAGCCAACTCCAAAACCTGTCAAATTCAAAAGCAAAATCACGAAAGGAAAATTAATAAATAGTAACCCCCAGTTTATACTTTAAAAAAACAGAAAAAAAAAAAGAGTGAGCGAACCTCGGCAGCAAGGTATTCTAGGACGGCGGAGAGATAGACGGGAGAGCCGGATCCGACGCGCTGGGCATATCGGCCTTTCTTGAGGAAGCGAGCGACACGGCCGACCGGGAACTGGAGACCGGCCTTGTGAGATCTGGACACCGGTTTGGTGTCCTTGGACCTGCCTCGCCCACCCTTGGTTGCTGCAGTTTCTGAACTCATGGTCGAGAGATAGTTTTTACTTTTGAGGGAGATGGAGAGTTTTGAATAACTCGAAGCTGAGAACGTAGCTGGGTTGCCTTTGGTTCATATAAGGAAGAGGGATGCGTTTTGATTGGTTGTTAGGGACATTCGCAGATCGATGACGTGGTTGTAATTCGGGATTTTTACTTTTCAAGGATTGCCAGCGTGGCAGGGCGGAATGCTTTTTATTTAAAATTAAAAATTTGAGCGGGAAAAATAAAAACATTCGCCAGGTATCGTCCTTCCAATATTCCTATGTGCCTTACGATGTCCTTTTTTTAAAAAAAAAAAAAAAAAAAAGTCCGCTGCTGAAATGTATCGGGAGGTCACTGCTGGCCCATTGGGGAACCGATACTACTTAGGCGCAGCATTCCCTTCCTGCAGCCCAACTATTAGTAGCTTTGAGTCGTGACGGACGTTCACAGCCTTGATCCGCAGGGTCACGGGTTATCCTTGGTTTGCCACATTTTTTAAGTGCAAATATTCGTTAACCATCGTAAGCAAAAGTGTAAGATTCGGATTACTCCTCTCATAAAATGATGATAATATTTAAAATATCTCTAAAATTACTACAGATTTTGACCTAACTTCGTTTTTATTTAAAAGATAAGAAAAAGTGGGATGGGTAAATGGTTTTTTTTTTTTTTTTGCTTTTTAATCTTCTTTTCAAAAAATATATAAATAGAGGAATGTCTTGAAACTTAACATCGCAGGGTAGCCTTAAACAAGAAGCAAGTCTGAAGATGCCGCTATTTGCTCTTGGTTTCTTCTATATAAGCAAGAAGATGTATGATAAAACACCTTTTTCTTCGGTGCTTCTCAATTTTTCCTCCCTAAACATAAAGGAAAGAGTTCAAATTCACATTAGATATATGCATATAACACGGGTTTACTAGTAATATGAGTGAAATCAAGCTACCATCAGATAATCATACAAAATAGGCATTAAGTATGGTATGGGGATATCAGTATTCTTTACCCATGCCCGATATGATAAGAGGATACCACCATCATCGCGCGGTCGGTGTCATATGCTGGATCGGAAATTTTTGTACTAAAATATAAATACGCAGATCCCATTCACATTTTATCTTTTTGACTTCCTAAATCTCCCCACAAACAAAATGCTTTTTCAGCGTGCGTTAAGAGTTATAGCGAATAACAATCGGAAGAACAAAAAATTATTTTGAAATAAAAATTATTTTTCAAGTAATATTTTTCTGATATTCTCATATACGAGTATACGAAGTCACTGTCATTAACTATCAAAAGAAAAAAAAAAATTAGTAAACAAGTCAAGTCCATATTGCCGGTGAATAACAATGACGTGCGGACGGTGGTCGGCAAAATTCATGCATGTTTAACTATATATATGTATATAATCAGAATTAAAATTTGATTATGATTATGAATGATGATGTCTGAGTAGAATGAAGGACTCAGAAAGGCGACTTTTGTGGTAAGCCGTAAGATTTATCATAGATAATAATTAATAAAAAGATAGTCTAATTTTTATGTCGTTAACATGAGTTTTTTTAGTTGGTTTTTAATAAGCTCTATCTGGGATCAGTAGGATTAATTAAAAGTGTATTTTAAGTAGAAATTGAAAAGTCAAAGTGTCTTTCTTTGCAATTTTTTGTTTAACGTAGAAGCACTATTCTAATTACTTTATTCTTACAAGCTATTATTATTAAATTTAAAAGTTTAGAATTATATTATTATACAGTTGCTTACCTTTTCTAGGAAAAAAAAAATCAAATCAATACTATTTTTATTTCCCTTTCCAATATGAATACTACCACTTGACTATATTTTCATTTAAAAAAAAAAATCCTTGTCAAATTTTGAACCAATGACTTCCAATTGATCATAGTTTTACTATACCTCTAAGTATAGTTAAAGGAACCATTATACATACATGATATGTCTATAGGATAGTTTGAGATTGCAAAGGTTGATGAAATAGTAATTTATGCTGTGCGAATGAAATAGCTATTAATTAAAAAAGTTATTTAGTGTTTGGTAAATTGTATTATTGTAATTGCTGTAAATTTAAAAAATAGAGTACACACGTTTAGTAATTTTAATTACAAAAGTATTATTTTATTATATAATGATTACAATAAACATATGTTTAAATTAATTTTTATTTTTAGAATATGTTTAACAAATTCTTTAAACATACCTTTTTTAATTAAAAAAACCTAAAGAATTTCATAATTTGTTACATAAAATATAATAAAAATTTATAATTATACATAATCCAAATAAAATAAAAATTATTATGTATTACATTCACATTAAATTTTTTACAATAAAATTTCTCAAATTATAGTGATATTATGATATTTAATAATTTATATATTAGGGTTTATGGATAAGTAAGAGATAATTATATCTTTATTAAAATATTAAGGTTATAATAGAAATTTTAAAAAAGTACAATAATTTATTAAATAAGTTACTTATATAAAGTAACCCTTTACTTACTTTTAACGCTGATGATGAAATGAAAAAATTATAAAATAAATTATTTTTATAAAATTTACTAAATGTTATTTTTATAAAAAAATTATGAAATAAACAACGGAACCTATATCTATGAAAGTATCACTTAGAAGCTCTTCAAAATTCACTTTTTAATTGTATATTTACTTGTTTTGTAATAAATAAAGGAATAAAAAAATTTTCGTCAAAAACAAATTCAAGTAAGAATAAATTAATATTAGTTTAATTAAATCTTTCCCCCTGCCAAATTTAGTTACCTCATTTTATCACTCCGACTACAGTAAAATCTTGATTTCTTAATTTTGTGAATGCTCTTGTATCCATACTCAGTAAATCCAGCAGACGGGCATGAGACAGTACACGTTGCACCCGACTTTCTTCAATTTAACAGATGTCCTTTGCAATTTGCCAGAAGCCAAAAGCTGAAAAATGAAGCAATCGCTCACACAAAATCTCATTCCATTCTGCAAGCCATTGAACTCATTCGATCCTCAAAGTATAAACGAGACGAGAGTGATCGAGGGATTCGTTACATTATCCAAAAATTATATACAAATTACAAATTACAAATTGAACAAACAGTCACCACCTCGATTTTCAACCTTGTTATGTTTCTCGACACAGAGGCTCCTGATGGACAAGCAAAGATGGATGATTCTTAAAAGAATCCAATTTCAACGGAACCAAACGCTTTAGGCTCTTCAAATTGGCTCTGGCCCCACGCGCAATCAACACCAACGCAACTTGCACGTGCCCCGCCATAACAGCGCAGTGTAACGGCGTGTACCCGGCGTCGTCAACAACGTCGACATCCGCGCCATTGTTAAGTAAAATATTCACGCTCTCGATTTTGCCCTTAAACGCAGCTCTATGCAGCGCCGTCCATCCATTCTGATCCCTCCCGTTAACGCTAGCCCCTTCCGCAAGGCAACTCTTCATTGCGTGAATGTCGTCGACTCTGGCCGCGCGATGCAACTTGTCTCCCAGTTGTAGCGAGTCGTACAAATGCGCGTGGCCGTTCTCAACCGCCAGCGCGAAGGCAGTCTTGCCGTCTTTGTTAACGGCGTATTTAACGTAGTTTGGATTTTCCAACAAACATTTGACGGCGTCCAAATGGCCGTTCTCAGCGGCAAGGTGAAGCGGACTTGCCCCGTTTTTATCGGGCACATCCATTTTTCTGGCTCCAGTAAGCGACGCAAAGTACTGAATCACTTGCGCGTGTCCATTACTCGCGGCGACGTGAATTGGGCTTCTGCCGTTTGAATCAACCGAATTCACATCAATATTTGCAAAAGCTGAGATCAAAGCATCTATTAAATCCACCCTACCAATCGCCGCTGCATCGTGCAGCACACGATCATTCGAATCATCGATTCGATATCCAGAAGCGATCAATACATCAACAGCATCGACTTTTCCAGCTTTAACAGCTAAAGAAATCATGGACCGCCCATCGGAATCCTTGTGATTCACATCAGCGCCGTTGTCAATCAAGCTCGTGACCAAGTCTCCATTTCCAGAAACGATGACGTTTTCTAGTAACGACGAGAGCTGAGACGCGGAGCAACCGGAGACCGCTTTGTTGAAAAAAGAAATGAAATCCGGTATATGTGTATGCCGAGAGATGAGGAACTCAGCCACGTGGGGGCCCACAAAGGAGATGGGAAGCGTGGCGTCTCTGAATATGTGGGGCCCGCGCTTTGAGAACAGACGGTGGAGATCTTCGTGGTGGGCTTTGCCGAGGGGAAGCATGGATGATTTGACGACGATGGCGTCGTTGGGATTCGAGAGAGGGGGGTGATCGGAGGGCTGAGAGAGTATCAGAGTGTATGATGAAGAGGACAGCGGTGGGATTATGGAGAAAAGTTTATCAAAAGAGAAGAGAGATTGGTCCGTTGTTGTTAAAGAGACAGCAACAGCCATGGTGTGCATCAAATTGGTTAAACGAAACGTTTTGGTGCACCTTTGGCCTCTCTTGAAGGCTATTTCAACTTCTTTTACATCTGCTTTCACTAACCGGTCCATTGCAAGTATAACCCCCTCTGTTTTCTCTCAGGTTGAAGAAGATGAAGAGGTTGTATAGCAGTTGCTTTTTTCTTTTGTTTTTGTTTAATTTGCTTTATTATTGGTGACAAATTATGTTAATTAATAAAATGGATTAACTTAATGTTGAATTGTTGGTTTAGGTTTGGCTGAGAAGGGATGGTAGGGACTTTGAAAATGAGAGGATGAAGAACAAGTCAACGATGGCTTGTTTGAATATGGAGCCATACATTTCACATGTAAGACGAAAAGGTACTTTCTATTACGTGTTGCTTGTTTTAAACATCAACCTCCGCTTCAATTTCCTGACCAATTGTTCTTGTTAAGTTTTCATTGTAGCCTGGTATGGACCCTTCTATATATATTTTTTACCCTCCTCAAATTTAAGGCTTATCTTCTTGCTTAACCACGCAGGTTGGATGATTATGAACATGGAGGCTGTTACTTCATCTGTCTGTTGTTATGTCTGTGTACGACATGATAAATATGTCTCACCACATACGATGAAAACAAATGCGATTGTTCTATGAGTCTATGATCAGCTCTCAGATAATCATCTTAGATTGTAGTATTCAGATTGTTGGGCTGATATTAATGCTTAAATTTTCAACAATTTGGTATCCACAACAGATAGTCAAGCACAAAATTAACAGCATGTAGAACTATATTTTTTTTCCTTATTATTACAGATTAAGGCTATATAATCAGTTTCTTTTTTTCTGAATTGCTGAATGTCTGAGCTATTGATTTTGCATTTGTTGCAATGAGGGAGAAGCATGTACCCCAATTCCTAAGTACTGAATAAATATGGCAGGCCTTAGAACTGTGGACTTTGGTTTGGTTTTTGATTGAATTAGATATTGTAGACACCGGTTTACAATGTCCTAGATGCTTTCTCTAAAAAGAAATTTCCTAATTCCTAATAATGATGTGATATCTCGACCCTAGTCTGTTGTCTGCCAAACAACAATTTGAATGTAGCATCAATAAGCCTCACCTGATCACTGGAGAATTAATGAGGTATAATTATGACATTGGGGTGCAAGATGCTTTGGGAATCTATATGCTTAGATTATTCAATCTATTAGGCCTGTGATTTCTTGATTATTCACTTATTATGTGTTGTTTAGTTTGATTTAGGCTGCTCTTCTGAAAATAATAGGACATTTCATGTGGGTTCTTGGAGCATTCTTGTCGTCTAATTGATTTTTAAATAATTAGTAATGTCTGTGGTTGTAGCCTCAACTGATTATTATAATTCAGAATTTCATGGTCTATGTCTCATTGTCTGGTGTTAGGAGCCATAAACAGACATTTCTCTTGCTTTTTTCACCTTTTTTTTTTTCACTTGTCCCCTTCCCTTCAAGTGAAGGTTACTGCTGTTGATTACTTAATTTATGCATTTCCTTGGTGGCGTATCATGGCTTCATGCTGTTAAAGGTTGTGCCTTGTTGTTTGGCTGTTGACGATAACCTCATCATATTGACTTCTGGTTAGTTTAGTAGAGAGGGAAAAAAAAAAAAAGGTTCTGTTCTTCAACTTCATTCGATTTCTTACAATAAGTGCTTGTTATTATTTCTGAGCATGAAAAGCATTTTCAAGAATATCTGTAAGCGGTGAGGGAGAAATTAGTTTATGCAATTTCATCATAACAATTCGGTAAAAGAGCTGGCCTTGTTATATTGTATTTAGTTGTTTATTTCCACAAGCGTAAATGATGTCTCAAGTTGGGTAGGGGCGAGCCAAGCCAAGCCTAAATTCCATCATCTGTTTCAGAACGACGTTATATTTTTCCATCTACTCACGAAAACTGCAGAGGAAGAAAGTTAACTCATTTGTGTGGGAACCACCCAAGTGAGTTTTCTGAATATTTGTCTTTTTCAATTGGCATTAAAAGGATGGCCAGACACAGACGAAGAATTGGCGTCATTGACGTTGTTTCTTTAATGAAACATTGCCTGTGATAAATAGTCCGCCGATGAAGTCACTTTTTTAACTCTTAATGGCGGCAAAATGTTTTTTACACCCATCGTTTGTCCTGAAATTACATGTCACCGAGACAAAATAAAATATAAATGACGGTCATGTGAGTCACCTCTAAAGTAGTTATTCAAACAATTAAATCCTAAAATAAACCTTTTTTTTATGAATAAATTATTGTTTTCAGGCCAGGAACTCTTATGTGTCAAAGGCTAATGCAAATACAATGAGATACGGTTTAAAAAATCTTTGCCATTATGCGTAGTGTAGACACACTTCATAGTGAAGTGTTGAATTCCAAAAATAAATAGTTGTAACTAAGAACATTCATAAGAACAAAATTCCCATCAAAGACTCTGTTTTCATGCCTTTCTTAATATTTGCAGTTTTATAAAATAGTATTTGGTTCTCTTGGCTTAATATCGGGCTCAGGAAAAGTCACCCAAATCCATTGTGGTGTTTTCTTCTTTTACCTTCTTCATTGAAGTTCCGCAATGGTTCTGCCCCTTGATTCAACCATTTCAATCTTTTGCCTTTTTTTTTCCAAACCCTGTAACATTATTCCCCGATCCATGTACACGTCTAACACCAACAGAGTAGCTTCTTTCTTCTATATGTCAGCAGCCCGTTCTTGTTTTCCCCTTTTTCTTCTGCACAAGTGATCTGATATTGACCTATTCCTTTTTGGGGTTCGTGGCTCATGAGTGGCAGTTAAAAGACTTCACCTACTTTGTCGAAAGAACGCCCAGATGAATGGCACTTCAAGTGTACGTGGATGATTGTTGAGTGTCAGCTTATGGTCATTGGCTCTGCCTAATGATCATATTCCTAGTTCGAGGTCAATCATAAAAGCAAACACACAACTATGTTCATTTCCCCAGCTATGGTTATCCCCGGCAACAGAAGTAAGATACCACTTAGTACTTACAAGCTGGTCCTCGCTTTCGGCTAATGCAAGCAACCAAGAAAATGACAAAGATGGGACTGTTTATTGAAAACATAGCTAATCCTACCTGATAATAGCTGATAGATGTATCAATATCTTTAGTTGCTTTGTGCTGGTAGAGCTGCATAGCTGAGAGTTTCTACTCCTTTGGAGATCACTGACCGAGCAGCTTTTGTTTAGATTGATCAAAGTAGCAACATGTATTATGATAAATTATACAGCACTTGTCTATGCTTAAGATGATTTCTGGAAGGGGCATCCTTTCTTTACGGTACTCATGTCATGCAGAGAGTAGCTGAAGACTACTTTACAGGATCTTGAAAATAAATATACAGGTTCCTTTCTTTATATATTTCCTTTAAGCCTACTTAATTCTCTTTGTCCTTGCCGGGATGCAGGTACTGCTGCTGACATTCCACCAACCTACTTAATTCAGCTTATAACATGTCTTACCGTTTCATGCCACTGTGATTCTTGGATGCAATCAACTTTCCAAAGCTTCCTAATGGAATCCGAGCTATTCTGATTACTGAGTATGAATTGAGGTATGTTGTTGGCAAACTCATTTTGTCACCAAGGTGCTCTTTAAACCAATATTGTCGAATAGATGTTAGTAATATTAATAACATATAATGTTAATGGAGCAGCTGGAAGTTTGGTGAATTAGCGCGTACGTTCGGTGGCTGGGCAGCTGCTTACTTCCAATTTAGTAATGGAATGATTATGAAGCTCTTTGGGTAACAGTGTTGCCAGGTTCAGCAGAGATCAAATTACACATTACTTGGCTAGTTGGCCTTTTTAGCTTTGAGGTGCCTCCTTCTTCAACTCTACGAAAGCAACGTGCAGCAACTGATAGATTGACTATTGACTTGTACGTGGGGCCACAGTCAAAAGGAAACTGGGGCCTTCTTTCACGGATTAATTGGGCTCGGACTGGATGCCAATCAGCAAGTTAAGCAAACAAAGCTAAGCTGTTACTCCAAAGTCTTTGGGTTGGACCAGAATGATGGTCAGTCGTGCGAGAACAGTCTTTCCAACAAGCCCTCGGGGAGACACATTTTGCGTTGATAAATATCATCACGACTCTCACACAAAAGTACTGGACACAGAACTGTCCATTTGGTCCAAACACGAATCGGTACATATGTTTTCCGCAATGAGATCTCTTACCTGTTACAAATTGATATTAAAATCTAACATTTTAAGCATTCATACTCCAAGTATAACATTCTTTGGTATTAATATAACTTAAAAATAATAATAATAATAATAATTTAGTTAACAACTTCTCATGCCACATACGATAATACAAGTACGGTGAACATCTGAAAATGTGACACAATTACAATTTTATGACTAATCAAAAATTGTATTGAGCTTATAGATATGTGAGAATATCAGTCATCATAATGCGAGCAGGCATTGATCACGCCGGGTCTGACCCATGGATGTTTAATTTCCATTTGCAGATATCCAATAAAACGCACAGTAAAAATTGCTCTCAGCAGAGGGAACCGCATAATGTAAGCCATAGTCGCTTGCTTTGTTGTTGTTTTTTTTTTTTAACACTTGAGATGTCATCGCTGTACTCACTGCGGCAAACCGTCATTTTCATTACCATATATAATATTGCATTATCAATGCTCGTTCGGTAACATGCAACTCTGACTCAATCCCATTATCCACTAACACTGGATAAATTATTTTTCATTGAATGCGACTCGATCGCTAGTAATCTTGGGAGATGAGAGTTTGTGGCTTTGCAATGGACATTACGGGACCCTCCGGTTGCCCTGCCCATATGAGAATTGTGATGATGCAACGATGATGCACAAGTGTCTTTGTTATTGGATTTTTCATAAGTCCTCGTCCCTAATCCCTAGAAGAATCCATCACTTTTCATGCTAGGGTTCCTTGTATTAAGACTAAACTGTCCTATATTTTTGTAACCACCACATGCTCAATTTATCAAATAATTGTCTACATGGATTATGTTAGAACCATTATTGCATAGAATATTGAAACTACTAGCCATCCCAAGCAAATATAAAAACAAAAATTGAAATTGAAATGGTATGTTCTAACACTGACTCGGAAGTTGGAATTTTGAATTAACTACTTGAATCTAGTATTATTTAATCCTTTCGATTTTTTTTTTTTTTTGGGTGAGAAGAATCATTAGAATCTAATATGAAAAAAAAAAAGGACCAACTCTGGCCATCGCCTCTTAGCGGAGGGGATAAGAAAAGGTCAGTTTGTGGATTATGTCAAGGACCCATCCTTCAATTCTGAAAGATTTTAAGTTAAACTGTAAAAGATTGATTTTCAGTGAGGGACTCATAACCACATCAATGAATTGGAAGAGCTAAACGCAGTGGTTGAGAGTATAAGAGATTTCATGCAGATATTAGATGCAAAAATCTTTCATGTTTATGATTGAAGTTGAGCAACTTTAAAATTACAACATTAAAAACTAATATAATTTAGAAGTAGTATTGATATAATTTTTTATTTGTATAGTGAAAAATTAATTACTATAACTTAAAAATAGTGTTAATATAATTTTTTACTTGTATAGTGAAAAAATATTTTATGTCTTTAATAATTTTATAAAAATTACATTTATTATGTACTATTAATTTTTATTTTGTAATTACGTTTAACTTTTAAGTTACAACATCTCAATCCCAAACAAGATTATATATTTATCTCTTGCGCACTAATTTATGGGATTTTATTGTTTTATTGAATTTCTATTCATAATGGTCGTAAACCTATTCTAATATTGTCTTGGTATGTATACATTAGTTTCCTATTGTGATGTTTGTACTATTATTGATCTAGTTGAACGAAATTTCTTTTAAAAAGAAAAAAAAAAGCCATTTTTTATTGAAATAAAAGAAAGCGACCAAAAAAAAAAAAGAAATTGACGGTGACAAAGATTTAAAATACTATTATCTAATAAAATCACGACACGCGTGTTATATTTTTACTCTCGTAATAATATTGCTATCACGATTGATTTATTCCAAATTGGATTTACATGCGGGAAAAATTTATTATTGAACCTCTGTTATATGGGGTATTTCACTCTAAGCGTAAAGTTATACATGGGTATCCCACTCTCAACATAAAGCTGCGCATTATATCATCATTCACGCTTAACGAATAAACTACCAATTAAAAATTGTGAGGCTTAATAATTGTGCTATACACACAGTAGAAGCCCGTAAAATTCAAAGAAGATGGAATCAAAACATCCGTTTTAATCGGGATAACTTGTAGATAAAGCGAATGAGATCATCGCCCCCGTTGCATTATTTGGTTAAAATATCAAGGCCACGACAATGCAGGTGGACAAGCCAAACATTGCTTACTCGCCAACCATTTTTTGACATGATTGATAATAACATCCAAATTGACCATTGAAAAATGAGACTGTTAAAAAGTTCTTTATATCAAATTCGGCCTAATCCTTTTAGCACATTTCCACAAGTAAACAGACAAAACAAAGTTGGTTCCCAACCTCACACAAATATGCACATCCGTTCATTGACCAATTCAAAACCCCTCGAACTAATTTAATTGCAAACAACACTCGACCAACCAACCAACCAACCAACTAACTTTTTTTTTCTTTTATTTTCTTTTTTATCCCTTTACGTTGCAGCAACTAGCTGCTACGTAGGCTTTACTTTTTTTTTTTGTTTAATTAGTAATTTTTATGAGAAGACCTAACTTTGCCCCGTAAGTCTGAACCCATTTTTTTTTTGTTTTTTAGATTTTAAAAACACTTAAGAATTTGATCGATTTTTTTTTTTTGAAAAAAAAAATTGTAAATCAAGTGTCATTCAAAGAAAGAGATGAAGCGTGAATCATATGCGATGATGATAACACACTGAGGGAGGGAACGAAGGAAATGCAATCACCCACCACCCACGTGAAAATTGTGACGTTTGTATTGGATTCATACAAAGAGACCTGTTTGCTCGGCACTGTTGAAGAAGATTTTGGTTGGTGGAATTTTGTTCTAATTAAGAGATAACATAATTATCCGAAGACTTCTTCACGTTCAATGTACAACATTACATAGATTTGTCTTGATACCCAACAGACAAAAAGTCCAAAGTAGTGGAGTTAAAAGTTGGATGCCAAAAGACAACAATTTTATTATGTGAATTTTTATTTGGAGTGAAAGGTATTTTTGAAATCATTAAAGTAAATTTGTAGAAATCTTTGTCACTAGTGGCGCTGAGGACATCCAGAATATGCAATTGCGATTACAAGAAATTTATATAATATTATTTTTATACATACATGTGTCTCTGAATTGGACCGTTAACAGTGCATGCACTGAATGATTTGTGTTTCATACATTGAATTTTATCACCGTGTTTTCGTGGAGACACTTTGCTTCGTTATTGAATTTTTTTTTAATACAATTTTTCTTTTACCAACTCCCATGAGTTGAGGTTTATTACTACAAAACCAAGAAGAGAATTTGGGATTTACAATGAGAAAACGGGGCCGTACGCTTACTCGCCCAATAGATTCTTAACAAGTGGTCGTCGTCGCGGATGAATGAATACGTGTGGAAGAGATAAACAAACGATGAAATTAGCATTATTGTGATTGACACGAACGCCATGTAACAAAAGAAAGGCCAAAACCACGCACGGGGAGCAAGCCGACCAATCACCGAGTGCCGTGAAATGAAAACGAAAAAGGAAAAGGCCAAAACTAATTAATAAATAAAAGTGTTTGAAAAATTGGGTTCAAAAACACAAATATCGAAGTCTCGCTCTTTCTATGGCGTGCACATACAGCCAAGAACTGTTCCCAGTTGTTGACCTTACGCACAAACGGACAAAACACAAATGTGGGCCGCACGTTAAATAACTCCCCCCACAACCCCCCCCCCCAAAAAAGAAAAAGAAAACTTAAAGAAAAAAAGAAAAAGATAGATTAATAAAAAAATTAATTAATTTGCGTGTGTAAATAATAATAATAATAATATTAAAATACAAAAGAGTTGCAACTACAGAGAGGGACAAGTGAAAGAAGAGAAAAAGAGAGAGTAAAGGAAGCGGAGAAAAGTAGAAGGTGTAAAGCAGCACGGCAAATATGTTTGGTGTGAATATTTGAGATGCGTGGCGTTTGTGTGTGTGTGTGTGTGGCACATGCTTAGCCACCTTCTTCTGAATAACGACAGCATATGCCTCCAAAATTTATTAGCCCACTTAGCGTGCTGTTATTTAGTATTCTTTTACCTTTTTTTTTTCAAATTTTGTCCCCCCCCCCCCCCCTCTTCCCTCAATTTATCAAAGGATAGAAGGTTTTGTTTATTTATTTATTTTAATGTATGAAGTTGGGGGCATCATGCAGGTTAAATGTGAAAGCAAAAAAAAAAAAAAAAAAAATCTCTTGGAGATATACATGCGTAATACGTCTTGAGTTTGAGTGGTTGAATTTTTATTAAGTCACGAGTGAACGACGCTCCCTTGATCCATCAGTTCGTGTATGCATTTATTTGAAATTACAAATAAAATTGGCAGTCCCGACCACTAAATTATTTTTGTCAGATTTTGCTTTTAAATGATTTATTTTAAAGTGCAAACACGAAGATAAATGTTAACGAGATAGAGATATATTTTTATTTTAGAAGAAAAATTTTATGTTCGTGGTAATTTTAGGAGACTCAAATCTTTCATTTTAAGAATATTAATATGCTCTGATAAAGAATGAGCACACTTTCCAAATTGTTAAAATTTTTACTATCATAATATAAATAGAGGCTTAAACTTTTAATATCATTAGATGTAGAAATAGCATTTAATAATAAGATAAAAATAAGATGATAATCCGTCAAACATTAATTGATTGATAAAATAACAGTCACCATAAGATAAAATTTCATAAGGAATAATTCGTCAAACATTAATTGATTAATAAAGCAACAGTCACTATAAGATAAAATTCCACAACTAATAACCCACTAAACATTAATTGATTGATAAAATAAGAGTCACTATAAGATAAAAGTCCACAACTAATAATATGTATCACTGACATTTTAAACTTTCTTAAAAGGTGTCAAAATTGAAATAAGAGAACCCAATGTAAGACTAAAAGCTTTGTTTTCTACCGTTTTTTCATTCTTCATAACTTTTTTTTTTCCTTTTGACAAACCAAAATCTAAAATATTCTTTTGTTTAATATCAAATATATATATATTTTTTCACATTTGGCGTGGAAAGCTGAAAATATCTAAATTATAACAAGACAATACCACCCAAATTTTGTTGTCTTTGTCGCTTTTAAGCTCGTCACATGTTGTTGGCGGTTAATCAACGTTTAACATATGAATTACGGTGAGTGACAATTATTGTTTGGAACTCTTGTCCTCTCCATTTCTAAGCGCAATCGAATCCAAGAGAAAGAAAATGTCTCGCAAAACATGAGACAGTGGAGTTTCAATTTTACACTTTCTCGAATTGCACAAGATCCCGAAAGCCCTGGTACCACTACCAACTGAATAAAATTGGAGCCGGAATCAATGGGCATGGCAATGTGCGAGTTGCGGGGTTGGCAACTTTGTTAAAAGATGGTCTAATTTTCAAAGCTCCTTTGGAATTTTCCACGTGTATGACCTTTCCACATCGAGGAAAGATCAACGGTTCTGATTACTTTCAAGTACACATTAGAAATGTGCCTAAGAAAGTACCTAGCATTTTCTTTGTTTGTTTCTTCTAACTCCCATTTTTCTCACCGGCATGATTGCTTGAATCTTTACCATCAAACAAGTTAATCAACGGCGG
Source organism: Aegle marmelos (assembly GCA_030449875.1). Taxonomy (NCBI): domain Eukaryota; kingdom Viridiplantae; phylum Streptophyta; class Magnoliopsida; order Sapindales; family Rutaceae; genus Aegle; species Aegle marmelos. The sequence goes on from JASUUL010000115.1 coordinate 5,857,086, forward strand.
GCAAATCCACCACGGAGGCCCCCACATGATTTGTCAGGAAAAGAAAAAAAATCTATCGTTCGCTCCCCAAATATTTCTGAAATGAAACACGTGGCGAATTTACAGTGTTCTGCTACCCAGCGTAGGGGGGTCTTCACGGGGACCCACGGGTGGAGTATTGATCATCGTATCGACTTGTTTTAAGAATAGGACTTTTTGAGGGAAGTAATGGGTCCCAACACCAAATTGTCAGTTTCTCTTAGATCGACACGTGTCCGAATTCAAGAGACTGATTTAGATATACATCCTCCGCAGAATACGACAAAAACCAAAGCCCCGCCTTACGCGGGGCCCACCGAGGGAAGGAAAAATAATAATAATATGTTTTTTTCCCCCCACTCTTCGTCTCTGGGCTCTGACAAAAAACATGCCGTCACGCGCTTTCCGCTAGCAGACAAAACACGTGTCTTCATCAGTGGCAGTTTGGTGATTTCGTGGGACACGAGGGTGGTTTGGGAAAATCGGTGTGGGGATAGGGGTGGGGTTCGGCAAAAAGAGTCGAGACGGAACCCTTTGTCGCCACGTGCCTTGGCGTCGGCCGCACGCAGGAAAGTCTGTCTGCTTCTTTTTATTTGTTTTTCCTCAGACAAATTTCTAATGAGTACAGCTACTGCCAGATCTTGTATTTGGCTTGGCTACACCCAGCACCGTTTGCAATTATTTAAAATTAATTATTATTATTTTAAATGTAATTAACATAAATTATTTTATTAATTTTCAGTCAACCATGTTTTCTAGAAATTTGTTGAGCACTGTAGTTTATTAATTTGACTTATTATTTTTGAGAATTTCTCTAATACTCTTTCATAACCTTAGTTATTATTATTATTTTTTTTTTGCATTTCACATAAGGTAAAGAATCTGAAAATTTCATGCATAAATTTTGAGACTGTCCCTTTTGGGTTTTTTCTCCTTTTTTTTTTCTTTTTTGGATGGATAGTTTTGAACTACTTAGCCTGCATATATAAACTCTTTAAAGCATACATAACATCCAAAATTCAACATGTTTTAGTTCAAGAATATTAAACGTTGAAACTAATATAAATGATGAAATATGATCTAATATTTTTAATAAATTAAAAAGTCACTCCCATAAATGATAATATATGCAATGTAGTAATATGATTTTTTCCATAAGAAAATTTGGTGTGTAATTATGTTAATATAATTGTCCAAAAGACTTATAAAACACGTTTTAAAATTAATTTCTTTCATTGTCATTATTAGTCAATTTAAAAATAACAGTACATGTGTCATGATACTTTTGAGGTGGGTATAAAATGACATGATATACTCACCTAAGATTTATTGCTTTTTTTCTATTCTTCCAAATGGACTATGCCATGGTAAGGCTCTACTTGTTATTACAATTAACTTGTTTTGTCTTTAAAGTCATATCTTTGAGGACTTTAGTAAACACTTAAAATTGCCATTCATAAGCTAAAGTGATTTTATTCGAGCATTATTCGATGAAAAATGTATAACATTTCTTATAATTTTTTGTTAAAATTATTAATTAAAAATTATATTTGATTAAATAAATTTTTTTTGGTAAAAATAAACATATTTGACTCAAGATATATATAACTTAACACACGTGACGTCATAATACCTAATAGAGCCTAAATTTTGTGATTGAGTCGGTATAATTAGGTTTTAAATATAATATAACACATAATTCAAAAAAAGAAAAAAGGAAAAAGGTTAACAAGTCTAATATTTATAAATTAAATTCTTATATTTATGTTAAGTATTAAATGAAATCACGATTCTTTCTTTATCTTTTTTTTTAATGTCTTGACGGGAATGAAAAAACTTCACACATTAGATACAAATTCTTGCCCTATTATTACTCTAACTAAGATGCACATTGCGTATTTAGGGTCATTAGATACATACATCATGGGAGCCATAACAAGTAGTATTTGAAGGAAATATTTAGATTAAAAATTATCATTAAATTAACAGAATAGCAGTGCTAGATCGCCTAAATGACGAGGTATTTAATAATTGGATAGTTGGATTTTTAAATTAATTAATTTAAAATTTATAATAAATTATCAATTATTTAATTAATAACACATTACTCATACATTATTTAGAATAAAATTTGTGAGAAAATTTTTATTATTAGGATTTTATTAGTTTACAGTTGTAATTTATAATTAATTTAAAATTATGTAAACAGTAAATTTATTACTGTTTCCTTATTACTATTGGTAGAGCAGTGACTATATTTATTCCCACTAGATTCGACGGCAGGGGCAGTGCAAGTAACCTTAAAAAAAAAAAAAAAAAAAAGGGTACAAGTAAATTTATGTTTGTAATTCCTGATAGGCTGATACAATACTTTGAAGAAGGGTAAATTGGGAGATTAAGCTTGTAAATGCAGTCGAAGGGTCCAAAGGACAGGACTGGCAGAGGCCACCTCAAAGTCTTTGAAAACTTGATTCATTCAACATCGCAGTCGCCAGTCGCGCATACACCACAACAAAAATGAACGAGGGGCAAACCAAATGGAGAATACAAAAATTAATAAACAAAGGCATTATTTTAATAATTTTAATTTTTCTTTTTTCTTTCTTTAAAAAAAATGTGATAAAAAACTAAACGGGTGGGACCCACCATAAACAGTTTAAATCGGCCGCCCCGGTTTGTCGTCTCTTTCGTCTTCGTTCTCCTCCGTCGCTCCCCCACCCTTCATTTTTTTTTTTTTTTCAGTTGCCCCTTTGACTCTCTCTCTATCTTTTTTTTTTTTTGGGGGTTTCTTCTTTTAAAAAAGTTTTTAATTTTAATTAATTTATTATTTGAACATCCTGTACCTTCTATATGTGTGCAAGTGTAAGATAAAAACATTAGAGATAATAAATTTCCCATCTATTTATTTATCTCCCTTTCTGCTTTTCGTTCTTTCACAAGTGTCTTTTCTTTTGTTCAGAAGCAGACTCTTTTAAACGAGGAATCAATCTCAAGTTTATTTTTTCAAGTTTAGAAAAAAAAAATAAAAAGGAAGACACTACTAACACAGTGAAAGAAAACTACTAGGCTGTGTTCGTCTGTCTGATTATGTTGCAAAGATTTTACTTTCCCACGAGTTTTACTTGGAATTAATTACTATGAGGTTGCTGCTTCTCTGAAGATCACACATTTGAGTTCTGGGTTATTTTTAAGGCTTCGTTAGCTCTTCTTGGGTTATTTTCAGCCATGGCTGGTGGTAATGAAGTCAACCTCAATGAATCTAAGGTATCACTCTCTTTCATGCTTTGATTTTTTCTGCTCAAATCTTTTTTTGATTCTTTTTTTTCCTTGCTTGATTTCATCAATCTTTGACTCACATATATTGTTTTTCGTTTGTGGAAGCTTGTTTCACTTGATTTGGACCAAAACAGTGCATCTGTTTGTTATTACTTAAGGGATTTGCTTTGTTTCTTCTGCTAATCTGGCTCATTACTTTTGAGTTTCTCCAAAAAACTCTTTTAATGTTAATATTTTTTAAAGTTTTGGTTGCATTTAATCCTTTTTTTATTTTTTTGGTACAGTTCCTTGTTTTAGAAGTTGATCTTTTGAGCATGCCCTGTTTAATTTTTCGGCTAAGGTTTGGTTTTACACCCTGATTTGAACATCAGGCCCACCGAATTTGTTCATTCTTTTCTTTGCTGTTTGTGCATTCTTTATCTAACAATTTCTTGCTGTTCTGTGGGGTTTTCTTCTCGATTGAGAGTTATGTTTTCTTATTTTCTTTAAATTTTTAGATATGATTGATCAATAGTTTTTCGTTATATCTGTTTTTATGATAAAGCTTTGCAAATGGCAATGGTCGATGGACAAGCTTTCTAATTTGATCACTTTTTTTTTTTTTTTTTTGGCCTCCCTTTTCCTCCCCTCGCCTCCCATTTTCTTTCTTCTTTCTGTTTTTGTAGAGGGTTGTTCCTTTAAATACATGGGTCCTCATTTCCAATTTCAAGCTAGCTTACAATCTTCTGCGTCGGCCTGATGGAACTTTTAACCGGGACTTGGCTGAGTACCTTGACCGGAAAGTCCCACCCAATACTATTCCTGTAGATGGGGTTTTCTCCTTTGATCACGTTGACCGAGCCACAGGTCTTCTCAACAGGGTTTTCCAGCCTGCCCCTCAAAATGAGGCTCAGTGGGGCATTGTCGAGCTTGAAAAGCCTTTGAGTACCACTGAGGTTGTCCCCGTTATAATCTTCTTCCATGGTGGAAGTTTCACGCATTCTTCTGCGAACAGTGCTATCTATGATACCTTCTGCCGCCGCCTTGTTAACATTTGCAAGGCTGTTGTGGTCTCTGTAAATTATCGCCGATCACCTGAGTATAGGTATCCGTGTGCTTACGATGACGGGTGGGCTGCTCTTAAGTGGGTTAAGTCAAGAACTTGGCTTCAGAGTGGAAAGGATTCTAAAGTTTATGTTTATTTGGCCGGTGATAGTTCTGGTGGTAATATAGCGCACCATGTTGCGGTAAGGGCAGCTGAAGCAGAGGTTGAGATATTGGGTAATATTCTCCTTCATCCAATGTTTGGTGGAGAAAAGAGAACTGACTCAGAGACGAGATTGGATGGGAAATACTTTGTTACTATACAGGACCGCAACTGGTATTGGAGAGCATTTCTCCCTGAAGGAGAAGATAGAGATCATCCGGCATGTAATCCGTTTGGTCCGAGGGGCAAAAGTCTTGAATGTCTCAAATTCCCTAAAAGCCTCATTTGTGTAGCTGGTTTGGATCTTATTCAAGACTGGCAATTGGCTTATGTTGAAGGGCTGAAGAAAGCTGGTCAAGTTGTGGAGCTCCTTTTCCTGAAGGAAGCCACTATTGGGTTCTACTTCTTGCCGAATAATGACCACTTCTACTGCCTTATGGAGGAGATAAAGAACTTTGTGAATCCTACCTGTTAATATCTACTTAACCTTAACTACAGGCAAAACTTACATAACAGAAGTATGACATTTCAGTCATCCTTTTTTTTTTTTTTTTTTCAACTCTTTCGAAGTGATGGTGTGTAGTTATAAGTTTGTGTAGTATTACTTCTTTACCGTTTTACCGTTTTACCATTTATGGTGGTGGTAATACAAGCTCTGCTTCTTTGGGTATTGGCTGTTCATCTGCAGAATGGAGCTGATGGCCTATGCCATTTACATGTGCAGAGGTAATCTATCCGAGACTTTCAGTTGTTCAAGGGATCAGAAATTTGATACTCGATTTTGCTGAATCACCAAATTCACAGCATATCGCTGGTGTAACTTCTGGTCATGAGTAATGGGGAAGAGAAATTGCTGAGCATAGTATTCGGTGGTCAATATCAATTGGTTTTAGTAAGCATGGGTCAATATCAATTTGTAAGCACTGATTTTAAAAACCATGGACTGGAATATGTGTCCATCTTTGTATGGACTTGTATGTTATACATGTGTTCTGAAATTATATAAAGATTTTGATTTTAGTTCAAGCTGTCTCTTGCCTTTCATCTCTATCAGATCCAATCTCGCATAACTTCATTTGTTTCTCTGGTCTTTGCCTGGCAAGTTTGTGAGGATAGAGACTCCACAGACTGGTGTCTTTGATTCAGCATTGAATCTGTAAAAGTTGTTTATTAGTTACCTCCTCTTGTGAGGCACGATTTTACAATTTGCTTAGGCATTTCTTTTCCTTTTAACTGTTCAAGCCTGCTTGCAAGTACAAAGGATGGGGGTCTATGAACAGTTGCAAGTACCAAGCATGGAAACAAAGCCGTTTGCACAAAAGTCCACCGTGACATTGATATGATATATGCCTTTTATTTCCGTTACTTGAAAATTGAAATGAAGTAGTGCCTTCAACTTTTGACAGGGCTTGCTCCGTTGATAGTTGAAGTCCCACTTTGATCAGCCGCTCGCAATGCACCCCGTTGAGGATTTGGACCTCCAATTGGCAAAAGGCAAGACCAATTACCAAATGTCCAAATTTTGCAAAAGAAGCTCAAGTGGCAATCTGGCACGGGGCGTGTGGCTCGGCGGACCATTCCATTTCATTGTGTCCCAGAAGCCAAAGCCAAAAATCCCATCCACCAGAATCATGAATTTATTTCGTAGAAAAATTTTCTGATTGGACGCAAGTCTAAATCATATGTTTCAACATCAATTTAAATTAATTCACAGTCGTGTCATGATTGCGAAATTGGAGATAGGCCTGTTTGGAGTTTGGGATAATAGCAAAATAGAGGAATTTTGGCCATTGTTGTTTTAAAAGAGGGAAAACGTTGATCTAAATTGGTGGTTGGAAATTTTGGAACTACTCCCAGTGTCCCAGTCTACCAAGGGACCACTTTGAAAATCTACAAGAAACCAATTTTCATATCAATATTTAATAATTAATCTGGACTGTTGGGCACTTGCTTTTACAGGGCTTTTAATGGAACAGCTAAGCCGCGGACAGGGACATGGAACCTTGTCTTTAATTGACTTTGTAAGCTTTTGGCCTTTAGCTTAGAATATTATGCTTTGTTTAGTTTTGCACCTGTCAATCACCGAGATAATCCCTCCTTTCTTTATTCATTTATCTACTTAATTACGCAATTAAAAATTTTAATAATTTTGTTGTTGCTTGCGAGTCGCGACCTTTCTTGTTCTGATTCCCAACCGTCCTCGTAAGATAGCTGTTTAGGCTTTGAAAGTATTCTTCTTAATACGACAAAGTGGGAGTCACTGTCGACAAATGGCTTTCGTTAAATCACCATTACGGACAAATTCCTTAATTTGTTAGGTTTTGTACTTGTCTACACGCGCAGGCGTTGGTCCTCATCGGCCGTTTTGCTTGCGGTTCACGCCATCATCTCTAAATTCTCAATCCGGTTGGCAGAAACGCAGAAATGTCGGTTAACACGGGCAAAATTTTTAATCAGGAAACTCGATCGAAGGCTAATTTGACACGTCACCGAGTCATCGAATTGGAAAAATACAAGAAAGGGCGCTGCGCTGAGCGTCGCAAAAACGTGACACGGACAAGATTCGGGAGGGGAGGCCACTGGGGGGAATTCGATGTTGACACCAAAAGGGTTTTTAACGAAATTGCAGCGGTGAAGAAAAAACACAACAAAGTACAAAAATGGCTGACAGATTAGTGTCACATTGTAAAAGCAAAAAGATTATATGAACGTCAAGTCTCGGGCAAAGTCTACTTAAAATATATCAAAGAAAGAATATTCCTATTACACGAATTAGTTGTTGTTGTTTTTTTTTTTAAAAAAAATCATCAAATCGAACGATGCACCAAAGGCAATAAATATTCCTCACAGGACTTTTATGTCTCCTGGAGGATGCTGATGCGAAGATTCAAGCTCACCCGTAATGACAGACAAATGCTTCTTTCTTTTGCTTTGTTTTGTTCTCTCTGAGTGCGTATCCTTCCGGTTTTTAATTTTTTATTTTTTCGACGACAAAATGAGAATGAAACTGGTTTATCACTGTTTTGGTCAAATTTTATATAGTTTTTTTTCATTAAAGTATAAAAATTACAGATTTTAACTCATTAATTTTTTTTTTCTTTTACACTGGCAAATTAAAAAAAATACAAAAGTACTAAAATATCCGACTGAGTCTTATTTAATGGGACTGGTGGGTTTTAAATCTTACCAGCGTCTTCAATTTAACAAAGTAAAAATATCCTCGGTAAAAAAATAATTACATATGGACGCGCGCACACACACACGTGTACGCCTATGCAGATTATGAAACTCGACGTTTCTAAATCCCCGGACTTGAAAGTTGAAACCGACCGATCACTGTTACTAGATCACAGAAGGAAGAAACATGAAGCAGAGTAAATGAATAAACGATAAATACCCACGACCACCAAACGTACAATTCAGGAACAGGAAATAAGAAATTAGAGGAATTAATTATATACAATAAAATGTGGACCAAAATTTGTTCGGGAGACATTACTGCCGTAGTTTTTGTTATGACACATGTTTGTCGATGCAAATATGCAAGTGGTAATAAATAGTACATATCAGTGATCTGCTCATCTGCATGATGAGTACCTCAGTTACTTTAATATCACAGATCTCCCATTTTTGTTTTATTATTATTTTTTTGGGTATCAAATTAGAAAGTTACCCAAAAATGCCAACTTTAATATAGGAGACTCCAACAGGATGATTAACAGTTTCCACTAAACCAATTCCATGAACTTACCATAGCTTCTCGAAAACCAGACGGCAAAAGCAGAGATCTACTTTTCCAAATTCGTTTTTTCGGCGGCGGATTAACTGATAAACATCAGTTGAAACGTTCCGTGAACAACTCATCATCAATGCATGTTACATTTACCGTTTACTTTCACCATTAACCTCACTTTCAAAAAGAAAATAAAAAAAAAAAGAACAAGAAAAAGATTTTCAAGACTGAGACTGGGCACCTGGTTCTGCAACCAATCAATTAGATTGATGTTTTAGAAACAGACAGTGCTCTGCTTAGATCATATTAAACTGAGAAAGGCAAACAGCTTAGTCCAACTGAGCTCGCTGCAGAAATCTGATGACAGATTTAGGGCTTAAAACAGAGCATGCCAATTTTCCAGCAATGGATGAAAAGTAAAAAATAGATGAAGACGCCGTTACAATGGCACAACAAAACAATACAGATTGGAAAAAGAAACAAATTGGCGAATTAAAAGCTATGACCGTTCAAAATTACAAAATAAATCAGCTCTACAGAATAAATGGGAATCATAGCTCAAGTAGTGATACAAGATGAACCAATCTACAAGTCTAAGAAAGGAAATGAACACATTGATGAGAAAAAGAGAGAAGCTTCTCCCAGGCCCATTTGCAGTTGACACGTTTATGCATCAAGAAAATAGGTTATAAACTTTAGCTTGTGAGGCTGAAGAGCCTCAAAGCACTGCAAAAAGGAATTCTGGAATTTGAATCATAAGAATCCGATCCAAACGACCTAAAAATAATTCTTTACACCTTAGTATTTTTAAAACAGCCCCAGCTATGCCATTCATTTGAACTTCCAAGATGTAACCTTCGAGGGTCACCTTGATCCCTTTTGAGTAAGATTTATGCTCCTGAGCATCCCTCTTCCCCTTAATTTTTACCATCTCAATCTAGGGCAATTTGTCTCCCTTTTCTGTCCTCAACTACTCTATAGAATCAAGTCAAGTCAATTTAGCAAAAAAATAAAGGACTTCAGCTGGTTGTTTTGATATCCTGCCTGTCCTGGGGAATTTTATTTCAATTTCCATATGCATTCAGCATACCGGTGGTCATGCTGGCTCGAATAATGCCCTTGATTGCCTGCAATGAAATGAAAAATTAATCAAGCAGTCATACAAGCGACAGACTGCATATGTTTTCGAGACTGAGCATTCACATGGTTCGGCCAAATAAGAGCACCAGGCTAAAAGTTTCAGTATCCAAATTTATGATTTATTTCCTGGAATTCCAAAGTCACGATAGATGTAGATGTTCTGAATAGAATGCAGTTAGTTTTCCTAACACCAATAGATTGATGTCTCATCATTTTAATTATTATAATTCTGATACAACTGAATCTGTAATTAATACTTTGTTGATGCAAGATTGCTGGTGTTCAGGTTGAAAGATTTTTATATCATAAACAAGGGCACTAAAATTCAATGAGCTAGAGAAAAAAAATAAACTGAACGCCCTACTCCAGGAAATGATGTTAGTATGCTCATACAACATGCATTTCAACAAAGACAGATAAAGTATTCATTAGAATGGCACAAGTCAACAGAAAATTCTCAGAAATAAGAGTTTGTTTCACAAGAAACAAATTCATCTCACAGAAAAACAACACTTAAATTATCCAATCATCATTCATGGTTCAGATAATCTAACTACTTATTTCAGCAAACTAGAGTCACATCTGCTAAAAGAGAAGATCCAATTCTTTTAATGCAGTTGATCTAGCTACCAAGACAAGACAACCCCCCCCCCCCCCCCGATCTGGGGGGCCTTTTCTCAAAACATCACTTCCATCTATGGACATGCAACTGATATACTGTATTTTAAAATTGTATACCATAGCTATATTTCTCCCCGATTGTATCACACAATCCCTATATACTCTCTCACCTCACTTTATTTATTCTCTTTTTGGTTCATAATTTAAACATCAAATATCAATCAAATAAGTTCATTGCCTATCTACTGCTGACAGCGCATGTTGAGGCCAAGAATGTTATACGGAAATAGGTACTAAACATTTGAACAGATGTATACCTACAAGCTATTTGAAACTAAATTCCATCTTACAGATGATGAGCCATTCAAAAGGACGCAAAAATGCTTTCTGCAACTTCCCAGGCATCACACTGCTGCAGCATGAACTGGTACATTATGATGGAAAAGCATCCATAGGAACATCATATCCATGCTTGTACATCAATCCTAAAACCTGATTGACCTTATGTCTTTGACCGCATGTTGCATAGGCACAATACATTATCCAAAATGTCTTTTTTGAGCAATCTATTTTGCAATTCTCCATCTCTTTAAGGGAACTCTCCATTTCTTCTACACGCTTCTGTGATGCATACATGACCATTTTACAGTGATAAAGGGACCGGCAAATTCTCCAACCAGCAGATTCAGCACGCCTCACAAAGTTTGCTAGCTTGTCCACTGCATTGCATTGGAAATAACTTGAAATGATGCACCTCATAATACGAACTGTTGTCACAGATGTTTTATGCTCAAATGCGTCATTTATTGACTTTTCCATTTCCTCTAAACAACCCTCATCAGCATAAACCCTTATCAATAGAACATTCAACCAAGGTCGATACTCCTTTTCGGGAATAAGCCTCATTAAAGCCTCAATCTTTTTAATTCTGTCTGTGACAGAATGCTTACAATATGCACATATCATGGCTCTGATTAGTGAGAATTCCTTACCATCAACATGATGTTTGACCAATTCATATATCTCTTCCATCCGGGGTAAATTACCCGAATGTGCATACCCTCGGAGCAAAAGCAAGTAAGTATTAGTATCTGGCATTACAGGCCCAGCCTTCATCATCTGATAAATTTCTTCAACTTTACCCCACATCCAAGCAGTCATGTATCCAGCAATTAAGTAATTATACGTGAACACATTTGGTGAGAGATTTGAGTCCTTTATTTCCTGAAATGCTACTTCCATGTGATCGACCAACAACAAGCGACCAAAAACCGATATAAGAATGTTATATGTTACAATTGAAGGACTAATATTTGCCTCCTTTTTCAAGTCTCGAAACAATGACTGACATTTATCAGAAAGACCATTATACATATATGCCCCCAACAGTGCATTATATGTACCGATTGTCTTGAGATGCTTGTTAGCAGCCTCGGCAAATAGGTCAGTTGCAAGATCTACATGGTTAATCCTACCAGCAAACTTAATGCCCTTAGTATATTCTTCCTTTGTCATTGGAGTACCACACCCAGCTTGCCTTCTCCTCCAATTAAGAACCTGACAATAAATAATTAAATATATCAAAGATGTAAATGCAATTGGGTTAAAAGGAAACCACCCCCCCCCCCCCCCCAAAAAAAAAAAACAAAACTTGATAATTTTCCATTCCCGTCATTTTATAAAATGTTTTAAACAATTCATAGAGATTAATCCAATTGAAATTATATGTTTTTATACAACCAACCAACCATCATTGTAAACATTGTAATATGAAAATAAGAAAAATAAAAACATGCAAACCCAATTCAGATGTTATCGAAACAGATTCAGCTAAAATAATTCACAAAACAACACAACCAAAACTTCAAAATACCATCTGAATGGAGCCATAGGCCTTCTTCAGTAAGCAAAATACACTTTACAACACATAAATTAAACAAAATAACAAATGTAGCTACCTCTAGTGCTAATCGAGGGCGGGAACCCAACTGCTTCATTAGCTCAACAAAAGCATATCCATTGCTGTGCCTCCTGATGAGAGACAAGCCCTTTTCGTCCAAAACCCTAAAAACCTTATCCAAATCATAGACGTTTTCCAATAGCTCGTCTCGCAAAGCGGACACCGTTCGGATCAAATCCTTCCGGACTCTCGGGTCCGGGAAAGTTGACGTCTCAGACAACAATCGAACGAGGGTGGGAAAGACGGTGTGGGTTGCCGAGGCGCACAAGTCGCGGGTAAAACTGTGATTTGGGTACGTAGTGAGGTTAGAAACGGAAAGTGGAGGTAGGGTTTTGGGTTTATAGGAGTGTCTTTGAGGACGTTGTAGAAGCAGCTCGGTTTGCGCTCCGTCTGAGAGTTTCCACACGCGCTTCATTGCTCGGTGATTGATACGACGGCGAACGTGACGCAATAAGAAGGCGATTAAAGATTGAATCCTTCGTTCTCACCTCAAACACGTGACTTCGCGGCTCGCACGTTTAAGCCGACAAACGCTTCTTCTTTCAAACGCCAAACTGTAAATTTTCCGCTCTTTTTTTTTTTTTTTTAATTATCTATTTTATCTCCGAGTGACAAATTTAGCTGTATATGTGAATATATACATATACACTTTTTTTTGGGCAGCCAAATTAAATTATTTATTTATTTTTATAAGAATTAAATAATTTATTTGGTTTTCACTTTCCTTCCCTAATTTTGAGCAAAGCGACTTCACTATTTACCGGTTGTAATTACTGGAGGAAGTCTTTGGTTCTTGATAAGTTATTTTTTTAATACTAGTAATTAATAAGGAAAGTTTTAAAAATCAAACTTCAAAAATCTAATAATCAGATATATAAAAAATTTAAAAAATTTATTAAACTTAAAAAATTTAGTAATCAGAGATATATAAAAATACATTTTTTAATTAAAAGAATAAAACTATGTATTTTGTTTTATGTATTATAATTTTGAAGGGCTAATTTGGGCTCAGAGCGCCACTACAATGTTTGGGACTGGAGATAAAAAAATTGATCCCATACATCATTGCGGGCTTTGCGTTTTATAGCAGTAGGGATCAAAGGACTGTGGCGCCTGCTCTAGTAAGAACATGTGCGGGTCTGTCTCCCGAGGTTTGGCTTTGTTACACTCGGATAGATCTATCCACTGACACAATTATCCCTTGGACACGGATAAGCGTTGGGCATCTGAGCCTCTGTTAGATGATTGAGAGAATTGTCCGTCCGAAAGTTACCCTTCATCACACACCCCAAGCACTGACGACATTTTTTGCCACCGTTGACGTGTCTTTATATGCTGCGCCTAATGGGCTGGAGTAGTCAAAAAGTTACTATGTGATCATCAATTATTTTGATTTTTGTATAATTATATAATGTAAATTTTAGTGTGAAAAGACCAATATACCCTTCAATGAAAGTGTTTTGACAGGGCACAAGCGAAAATATTTTAAATTAACACCACCAGTATTACCGTTGGACTAGATTAATGGCAATCCCGTTCAATTTTTATACAAGAAATGCGGATGCTACAAAAGAGCTACTGTGAAGTTTTCGGAATCAGATGAAAGAGAAGGAGAAATCCAAACACACCCCAACTCTCGAAACTCTTGTTGTTTTAACATCTTTAGCCTTAACTAACATTTTCTTAAAAACAAGAAAGTGGCATTCCACATTATTTCCTTGCATGTCAAAAGCCAGTTCACGCCTTTGCAAAGATTTCTTCTCTTTCACTACTTAGGTCATGTTCAATTTGCATGAAATAAAATAAAAATAAAAATCTTGAGTATCCTCAGCTCATGTTTGAGATTGAGGCAAAAATATTATAAGCGGATCATTTAATAAATTTTGACAAAAATAATATTTAGTAAATTTTTCTAAATGTTATTTATTTTATAAGTTTCTCTATTTTATTGACAAGTTTTAAAAGTATGTTAAAAATTATTTTTGTTATCAACTTGACAATTAGGCCTCCAAAAGCTTTTAAAATTCCATTAACAACCTTAATATTTTATGTAAAAAAGATAATTATGTATTTTTTTTTGTAAACACTGTCATATAAATAAAAGACAATTTAAACTTATGTCTATTTTGGTTATTACATGGTAAAATAATATTTTTGTAATGAAATTTACCAATCACGTATATGCTATTTTTCAAACTCATACTTATTGTAATAATATAGTTTATCAAACATCGAGATACTTTTTTAATTGACAATTAATTTCATCCACACAAGAAAATAACTTATTTCATTGGCCACTATATAATTAAATTGAGAGCTAGTAAAATTTGACACGACCCAAAAGTCCGACACGACCCAAAAGTCCAACACAAACACAACATGAATAAATATATATGAATTGTCAAATTTAACACAATTATTAAATGAGCTGAGCTTGAATTAACACAATTTTTTTATGTCACATTATAATTAAAGTTATCCACCCATTTATCTAATCAATAACGCAATTATATTATCTACTCTAAATCAATTTATAGGTTCTTATTATTAAAACTTAAATATGGGACATTATAATCTTTTTTTGGGGGTGGGGAGGATGAATATATACATGGTGTTTTATTTATAAAATTCTATATAAATTTAGAATTTTAATAATATAAATATGTAAAATATTGATGGGCATTTATATTGTTTATATATATATATATATAATTAGAACTTCAATATAGTAAATGCATGATATTCTAATAGATGTGCATATTTTATAACATCATATATATTTAGGATCTTAAAGTATAGAAAACATTTGGGAAAACTTTAAAATCGTAGAGTTTTAAAGGTTTAAAATATAAAGCACTTAAATCGCGCGATTTATGTATTTTCTTGAATGATTCTGCATTTTAAATTTTTGGATTAGAACATTTCTCTATATATATATATAATGGAGCGCAAATATTTGATGTAAATTTTGTTAAATCATAGTTATTAAGCTAGTTATTCGATAGCTCGTTTATTTTTTTGTGTTTGGCTAATATCTTTATATCTTGACATGATTATTAAATAACTTGCATTTTAGTTAACTTAAATTTAATATGATATAAAACTGATACGATATGAGCACGAACCGATGACTTATATTACTAGCTCGGACTAAATTGGCCATTAATAAACTAGGTCTTTTGTTCTATTACTTGGGATTTGATGTATTGAATTTTTTTCCCCCCCAAAATTTTGCAAATTATTTTCAAGCCATGTCTATTTTCAAATTTTTTCTTCATCTAGTGTTTGCCTTAAAACCAACAATATATATACATATTCAATGTGTTTAACAACAACAATGAAAACAACAACACTACTTAGTCGTGTTGAATTGAAATTGGAATAGGAAGAATTTGTCAGGATGAACAACAAGAGGCAAGAAGTACAATATAGAAGTTTCTTCAATAAAAATAAAGAGAAGCAGAGGTACGTATTTGAAGGATAGTTTTAAAATTATTGGAGTGTTATTAAAATTTTATTTTTAATTTCTAATGTTTTTAATGGGGTATCTTATTGTTTTTACGATGAATTTTTGGAATGTCAAAAGCTCAACTTGGATCAAAATCGCCCCTTTTTTTGTTTTTTTTTTTTTTCTGTTATAATTCTTTTCTCCTTACCTTCGTTAATTTATTATTACAAATAAAACGATTTTAAGTATATGATAATTAAAGATTTAATTTTAGTGCATTTAATTTATTCAAGTTAATTCAATTATTTTTCAAAAAAATTTAATTCGGTTAGGGGGTGTTTGTTTTTTAATCTAAAATCTGAATGGGTCTGAATTTAACTAAAGTCTAAATATGTTTTAATGAAAATATCTTAATGACATATTTATTTTTTTCTTTGACATCTGAAAAAAAAGTTTAAATCTAGTAATTTAACATAAATATCTTTTGAAAAAAATACCATCACTATTTATTTTTATTCAATTTTGTGATAATTTTGATTCAGCACTGCAGATATAATTTAATTTGTTTAATATTTTAATTTATTTAATGTTACCATGTGAATAAAAATTTAAAGTAATTAAAAAATAATAAAAATTTAAAGCAATTTAAAAAATAACTTCAAAGATAATATAAAAATATTATGTTTATACTTACTATTACAAATACATGAATTACTAAAATTATTTTTGAGATTTGAAATTAAAATTTTTATTTAGATTTTAATTCAAATAAAGATAGACTTTTTTTATTTTTTCTATTCAGATAAAATTATTTGATAATAAATGATAAGTTAAAAAATTTAAAATAAGTAAATATCTAAAAGAAGGTTAAATTTATATTTTAAATTAAAAAATAAACAACATCATAATCGGATGCAATTACGTACTATAGAAAACACAACGCAATAGTACATTAAATTTAGTTACACCATTTGCTAAAAACAACGATATTCGATTTTCTATTACACCGATTTTAATAAATGAGAATTTGTGAAAAGAAAATTAAAAGAACATTTTACGGTTTACTTAACAAGCGTCCTATCATTTTTTTTTTTTGGCCCACCGGAAAAAACAATTCAGGAACACAAAATATGACAATTGATTAGAAGTTTAGAACCAGTCTCTAGGTGTTAAAAAATAAAATACGAAAAAAGTTGGCTGCTCACGGCAAAAGCGATACAAACTAACGATTTACGAACGCGTCCTTTAATCCGACACGTGTCACCAACAGAGCAGTCCATGTAAAAGCTTCATCATCCAAGCAAGCGAGCGAGCGTCGCAGCGGTTCAGTGGCTAAGAGAAACAGCAATTAAATTAAAATAAATTAAATTAATTTATGAAAGGCAGCAGCCATCGACACTGCCGAATGATGATAGTATCCGCGTGTTTATCTTCTATATCCGTTGACAAAAAACGCCGCTGAATCTGAGGATTCTAAATTTGGCAATAGGATTGTGAAGGTGAGCGAACCTCTTTTCTAGAAGTTTGTTTGCTTCGTACTCCTATGATACAAATGGCGATTCTTGTCTCGTTGGGTTATCGTGTTTCTTTGATAACTGAAACTTGTGATTCGTCTTTTCAAACGGCTGCTGTTTCTTTTATTTTCAATTGTATTGTTCTACATAAGAAGCTAGTTGGTAATTTTACTCGTTTATAAAAGCCAAAGGAACGGTAGTAATTCTAGTTTCCACTGCATGAATTGGAGCTGCAAATGCTTTGATTTTGTCCAGTTTCTAATCACTAGCAGAATAATAAGGATTATTTGGCTTTTTTTAATGCTTGAGTTATTGAATATTGCAGTTTAATCCTATACCAAGCTAATTAATTTTTGAGTTAGAAAATGTTACGAAGTTGTAAATGATTTGGATTCTTATTACCAGAAATTGACTGATGATATTATTTAAAGGATGAAGATGCTCTAAGATGCCGTATAGTGTGATCTCAAGGCTCAACTTTGTTGACAATGCTTAAGAAAAAGTAACATTGCTCAGTGATTCTGAGATATAATGTTCATAACAGCAAGTGGAGTTGACTTTGACGAAATGGGGTATGCCATGAGTAGACTCGAGATAGAATCTGAATTCTATGATGGTGACAATACCGTCAATCAGGCTAGTAATAGTCGTAGCAAATTCAAGAAACCCTTGAGTGCTTTAGATCATGAAATTGCCCAGCTCACGAAGCTGAAATCGGAACCCAGGGAGCATTTTAGCAAAGAAGTACCTGGGAAGCGGCGCTTGCCTGTTTCCACTGTGAAAATGTTGGCCGGTAGGGAAAGCAATTATTCAGGAAGAGGGAGGTTCTCAGCTGCAGATAGTTGTCATATGCTTAGTAGATATTTGCCCATCAATGGGCCCTGGCCTGTGGACCAGACAACTAGCCGAGCATATGTCTCTCAGTTTTCGGCTGATGGTTCTTTATTTGTTGCTGGATTTCAGGTATCATTTTTATTCCTCTATCTGAAACCAGGTGCTCCCTCAATTGTATAAACTTTCTTTGTTAGTCATTTTGTTAAAGTGAGGATGCACACTAAAATGCAAAAATCTACAGATTTCAATATGTTAGATACTATGTTTTTTTATCTGTTACTGAATTATAATTTGCGTTTTTTTTCCCTTTTTGTCTATTAGTGTATTGAAAAGTTTTATAGTTTATACTTACGGCTATTTAATATTTTAATTTCAGGCTAGTCAAATTAGAATATATGAGGTGGAGAGAGGTTGGAAAATAAAGAAAGACATTCTGGCTAAATGTTTGCGTTGGACAGTCACAGATACATCTCTTTCCCCCGATCAGCGCCATCTTGTGAGTTTCTGTTTTGGGGTTCTGTAATTTACGTGAAAGGAGTACTTGTGATTTGAAAAAATGCACTTTTTTGCCTAGATTTTGCTGTCTCTGTGTGTTTGGTTGCTGAGAGAATTTTGGCAGAAACTGCAAATGAAAAAATATACATGCTTACTGTTTTTGTTAGCTAATTGATGTGCAATAGGTAAAAACCATTCTTCTTGATGTATGTGTACGTACCCACAGATTGGATAGAATGCAAAAGAAAATGAAAGGATGACAACTGCTACACCTACATTGGGGTCCCATCTTGTATTAAGTCAAAAATCATGGCTTTTAATGCTGTGAAGCAGGTTGCAAGCCCAAGTTAAACTGGATTCCTACTCTCGCGATACTACCTGAATTTGTTCTAATGTAATATAAAAATGTCAGACATATAAATTGTCATCATGCAAGTCAGGTATAGATTGATTGGCAATCTATTCAACCAGTTTAAGTATTTTGTTTTCGTTCTTATTCCATATTGATTTATTTTGTTTAATAATGCAAGGTGTTCATTCCTCTCCTATGGTCAAGGACGTGAACATCAATGTTTTTCCTATAATTTATAAATATTTATTTTGCTTTTGCAGGTTTATGCAAGCATGTCACCTATAGTACACATCGTCGATGTTGGTTCTGGGACAATGGAGTCTCTTGCAAATGTTACGGTATGATTACAAATGTTCTTAAAAAATTTTGCATGTCATAGAATGAATATACAACTCAGATGCTTGCTTGAATACTGTGTCGCCACTTTTTTATATAAGCCAACAGCGAGGCTGAGTTTTCTATTCGATGAAGTTCTAATGGCAATCCTATTACTCCTTCAACTACTTCCCCCCCCCCCCGCGAAACACATGTGACCATCACTGTTTTGAAATCACAGGAGTTTTTTTTCCATTGTCAAATTATTAATCACCCTTCTGTTTGTAAAAGATATGCTCAAAATGAGCAATATTTAGAAAATTTTTCCCACCGTAAAGCTCAACTCAGTACCTTCTAATTGTTTAGCCTCACAATTTTAATGAGCAATTCGAGCATATTTTGTTTTATTCGGTCTTCTTCATTGGAAAATTTTCTGCGGTAAATTTGTTTTGACTTTTTGAGTCCACATCCTATGCAGGAGATACATGATGGATTGGACTTTTCTGCTGCAGATGACGGAGGGTATTCTTTTGGTATCTTCTCTGTGAAATTTTCAACCGATGGGCGAGAACTTGTTGCTGGAAGCAGTGATGATTGTATATATGTCTACAATCTTGAAGCAAATAAGCTTTGTCTCAGAATTTTGGCACACACGGTAAACATTGCTTTGGTGATCACCCTGCATTTGATTGTATGTTTGTGTTGCATTCTTGTCTGGTTGATTTTACACTCCTTGGATATTGCTGCCGCAGTTAAATTTTGCTAGCTGATACAGTTATGAAGGCTACTCTAATGTGAAATTGATATATTCAGTGATTTGAGTTCTCAATTTTTTTATTATTTTTAATTTTATTAAGAAATTCGAATATTAATTAAGATGGGTGATGTCGAACTAATTGGTGTCTGGAAGGAAATATTGGCTGGAACAGTCTTCTCTCTCTCTCTCTCGCTCTCTCTATAAATATATATATATATATATATTACTCTGACGCACATAATTCTTCTTCAACGAGAATGTAGTATTTTCCAGATTTTAAATAGAATTGTGTTATTTTGTGCAGTCTGATGTCAACACTGTTTGTTTTGGTGATGAAAGTGGCCATCTAATCTATTCTGGGAGTGATGACAATCTATGCAAGGTAAATTCTGTTCTGTTGTTGACTAGAAGTATTAATCCTTGTAATAAGTATTTATTCTCACAACATTCCATTGGATAATTATTTCCTTTTAAGGACATTTTATTCCTTTGTAGTCAATATTTTGTTTTCTGGTTGTTTGAATAACAATCATAATCATAGATGTGCAAGAAAATATTAAAACAGCCACATTATCAGATTTTGTTCTAAGGAATATGTAGCTGAGACTAATTAGGTGGCACTAGGTTATTTTAGTTGAAGTGAGTTTTCTCAGATCTCACTGTACTATGTGATGCTATTCAAATACGTTCAGCTGTATGCATATGAAGGGCTAAAAAGGATGTTATTTATGCAACTAATAACAGGATCACATTTCATATGGATTTAATTGTCAGATGCTAAAGTACTTGCTCTGCATAACGAGAAATGGGAGCATTATTCTGGATGGCTTTGTGGTTCGTAATCACTTTCTGGGATGGTTAATTCATTTAGGTTACTTGAGGGACGTGGCTAACAAACCCAATGCCTAGAAAAAATGAAAAGTGCTTGAGCTGTTGGAAAGATATGACAAAGGGAATTACTGTAGCCCAATAATGTAGGTTGAGCAGCTCAATTTGGATAAGAGGTTGACCTTAGGTTTTTAGCTGAATGGGGCTCATGACGAGAGATTCTACAATAAGAGATGACCCCTTATAATGCACTAAACGAGTGTGATTTTGTCATTCTAGAAATTTAAAATGGTCAAGATCAAACCTGTTTACTCTTGTTTAAAAGGCAAGGATATCAGTTAAATCTGAGGCATTAGTGTTGATTATTGGTCCCTTTTCAACATTATATTTCTTTTCTCAGCAATCAAGTGGTGGAGCATATAGACTGCTATTTGGAAAGGAGACAAAGATAAATGTGTTCAGTTTGCTAAGTTCTTAAACTTTCTACAGGTATGGGATAGACGCTGTCTAAATGTGAAAGGGAAGCCAGCAGGAGTCCTGATGGGGCACCTAGAAGGGATCACATTCATTGATAGCCGTGGAGATGGTCGTTATCTGATCTCAAATGGTAAAGATCAGGCCATCAAACTTTGGGATATTCGGAAAATGTCCTCTAATGCATCATGGTAAATTTGCTTTCTTATCAAACATAGTGCCTTTGAAATAATTTACTTTCTTGTTTGGCACAGTGACTTTGCAGTCAGCCAACTTTTTTATGAAAACAAAGCTCACATAGTCAAATAAACTGCATGTTTGAAAATGCTGGTTATGGATTGAGTTTTCTGGATTAAGCACATGCTGAAACATGCATGAAGAATGCTAATTATTGTACTCTTTCATTCCAGCAATTTAGGATTTAGGAGTTATGAATGGGATTACAGATGGATGGACTACCCACCACAGGCAAGAGATTTGAAACACCCATGTGATCAATCTGTTGCTACGTATAAAGGACATTCTGTCTTGCGTACTCTTATCCGGTGCCACTTTTCTCCTGTATACAGGTAAGTATTTACTGTAGTTTCCCATTCATAAAGATTTTGAACATGATCATTTGAAGACCTGGAAGTTATGTGTGATGCATTGGCATGAAGTTGCCAGGAGGCCCAAGTATTTGAATTAAATCAGCAGCCTTTGGCCATGCTTCAATTCCATTTTTGTGCATCGGGATTTTGTTCACCCATCTTATTATTTTATTTTAATCACCTCCTGCAGCACTGGCCAAAAGTATATCTACACTGGATCCCATGATTCTTGTGTTTATGTTTATGACCTAGTAAGTATTCAAATCTTATTCTTCTACTGTCAATCTCTCTTTATACTGTGGTAAATCAAACATATGCAACTGTACTGAACTTTTCTGTCCTTGCATGAAATGACATTCACAATTGCTAGCTGGTTAGAATTTAGCGGGCACAGATGTACACATAGGGTATGTTTGGCTCATGGGTTTAGGCAGGTATGGGTGGTGCAAATTTATTTGCCCCGTGTTTGGGCAGACATGGGTATGCAGGTCAGGTTTGGGCTGGTTTTGGCAATTTTACTTATATTTTTAATTTCTAATGTAATTATTTAATCTATTTTAATTATTTATTAAATATAAATATATAAATAACAGCCTGAAGCCTTAGACCACTGTTAAACCACTGCTGGCAGCCGCCACTTTTCGATAACTTTTGACATTAAAATTAGTACCAATGGAGTGAGGATTCGAATGGTACTGATTAAGAAGTTAACAGATAACGTGTACAGAAAGCTGGCGGTAGTCAGTAATGGCTCCTGGTGGATTTGTTATTTTCTAATTAATAAATCAAGGTAATAATACTTTAATATATTATCTTAAATGATAATATAAAATATCGGCATATACAATACGGTCTATACAATACCAAACATAGTTATGTATTCAATATACTACACGCTAATAATATAGTTCACTTTAATCTAATATAGTGCGGCGCACCAAACGTGCCCTCATTGGGATTATAAATTAATGATAGATTATCTTTTTTTTGAGAATAATATTTTTGACTATGTGTTCCTCATGTTATCGGATGATATCAAAGCACTCAGTATCAATCATATTACTTGTGACTATCTATTACTATCCTTGTAATTATTCTCTTTTTTGGTTGTGGCCCTTGTAGGTGAGTGGTGAGCAAGTCGCCGCACTCAAGTACCACACTTCTCCCGTTAGAGATTGTAGTTGGCACCCAAGTCAACCAATGCTTGTTAGCTCTTCTTGGGATGGAGATGTTGTCAGGTGGGAGTTTCCGGGTAATGGAGAAGCTCATCCTCCTCTAAACAAGAAGAGGATCCGGAGGAGACAGTTTTACTTGTGATAAATGCAAACTATATATGTTATGATGTGTTGAATAAAGGCAGTTAAAAAATGCTGTTAATTTATATGCTAACATATGAGACTTTATGTACGTAAGAGTTACTTCCACATTTCAAAATCACAAAATCTGTTGTAAATCATGATCCAATAATGTGATTGTGATCTCAATATGCTGTACAGAATTCCTGAATAAATGTCAGCTTGTCTGTTTTGCTTTTCTTTTTATTTTGGCTGTTGGTAACGTTGATTCTGCAATTGCGGCCTCTTAATCCTACCAGGGCTAGGAATGGGAACATAGAGGGTTTCCCTTTCACAGTATATATGGGGTAACCTATCAATTTGGTCGGCATTGCCCAGTCCAAATCAACAAAGACCACAACCATTCTTTTCTACTTGCGCTTCTATAAGGCACGAAACGGCTTTTAGCATCATTAAAAAGGTCGTGCCTTAATCATTTATGTACTCGATTCACTCATTCAAAGAGGGTCGCTCACCCTAGTCTCTTCGGTCGCACAGTCATTTGGGTTCCCGACGCTTAACAGGTGAAAATAAATCATTTGGGTTCCTTGGCAGTTGGCATGACGATGGAACATAAACCCCGGGGGGGCTACTTGCAAAATTGATAAGATATCCGGAAGCTGTAAGCATAGAATTATAAAACAATCAAAAAGAGGGAGTTCCCTAGACCAATAACCATTGTTCCGGGGAATAATCATGGGGGCCTCCACTTGAACTTGAAAAGGAGAAAATAAATTATTCTCGACCGAAGAAGCTTGACATTCAATGCAATAATATGCTGGGCATATCATATGTCCACGGCAATTTAGAAGACAAAAAAGAAACAGCCCTCTGGGAACATGAGATGTATTAAGACAATGCTTTTTGACCTACGCTACAAAAACTAAAATAAGGTTTTGATCATGGGACGTGTGTCGTTTTAATTTTAATGTTTTGGCAGGTTTCCCCTATGTGCCCAATCCTCAGCTAACCCAGACGGCAAGTATGTTACCGATTAACCTTTGTGCTAACGGCTGTATTTGCCACGCTCCACTCCCACGTGCCTCAAGATTCATTAAGTTTTTTTTTTTTTTTTAAATCTCAATTTACCTACTCCCATTTTTTTCACACGTCTTATGCCTCTGCCTTCTTTAACAGAACTATACGAGTCAAAGTGTGCTATATGAGTCAAAGTGTGCTATATGAGTCAAAGTGTGATGATCCAGACCCTTGGGAGCAAAACAAGTTCATGTCCAATTTCACGAATAATTTTGTTACTTCTGTTGTTGTTTCGTTTTCTTCTTTCAATAATAGTGAAAAAGATGATGCATGCATGTGCGACCATCTTCACAACTTCGAGTGCGTGCTGAATGACCGCTCGATCGCACATTTGGCTCAGCCGGTCTCAAATCTCAATGATGGGTTTCCCATCCACGCAGGCCCGTGCAAGTGTAAAGCCGAAAAGGTGGAAGTGTAGGACCATGATTTGAGCCACTCGGTTCGGTTGGAAACTTGATTGAACAAACAACTAAAAAAGCAACAAAAAGAAAAAAAGGGCACGAAATTGATGTCTCACAACTAGTTTATATTTAGCCCTAAGAAAAGACAAGTGAGATGAAACTTCCTACACAATTGTCTAATGCCAAGTATCCATAACATTCTTATTTGCCGTTTGCCAACACTGTCGCCAAAAAAACCAAAAAAATAAATAAATAAATAATGAATTTAAAATAAATAACCCCAAAAAAACAAAAATATATTATCAATTAACAAGAAAACGTATTTTGTATCCCTTCTTCCCAGAATACCCCCTCTCCGCCTAACCCAGATTTCACAACTCTTACTACCCTCTCCATTCGTTACACTGGGCGGTAGGCCTGGACTTTTGCTTCCCGGATCTCAACGGGCACTGCATCTGTACAGGCGGAACCATACAATTATACTGCAGGCACAGTGAACTGCTCGATGGAATCTCAGCCGTCGGATTAATCTCAATCCCAGTCAAAAAATTATGCTGTAAATATAAAATCTGTATGCTCGCATCTAATAAATGGTCCACAAAACTACCAGGGACCTGGCCGGTGAACCGGTTGTTATTTAAATACAAATTCTGCACGGTAGAAAAGGAGGGGGAGATTTGACCTGACAGCATATTGTGGCTCAAATCAACGGTCGGGATCGTCACCTGATCGGGCGGCTGAACCGGACCGGTAAACGCATTTCTTTGTAATTGAAGGTTCGTTATTGGAAATGTGAAGATCCGACCGGGAATGTTACCGTTGAACTGGTTCAGACTCAGGTCCAAATAATTCAATTGGTCGAGTCGGTTCAATAGCCGGTCCACGGGTCCGCTGAGCCGGTTCCAGGAGAGAGAAAGGTATTGCAGCGAAGGAGGCAGGGAGTCTGGGGCCAGCGAACCGGAGAGGTCGTTGCGTTTCAAGTCGATCCGGGTTAGTGAGTGTGAGAGAAACGGAGGGACCGAACCGGAGAGCTTGTTGTGGCAGAGAATGACGTTGGATAGCGCCGGCAATGTCCCGATGGATTGAGGGATGGCCCCGGTGAGCTGGTTGTAGCTGAGATCAAGCGTTCTGAGGCCACGTAACTGGCCGAGAGTGGGCGGGATTTCGCCGGAGACGAAGTTTCTGCTAATTGCAAAGAAGCGGAGATCCTTCAACTGAGAGAGAGACTGAGGGAGTTTCCCAATGACACGGCCAGGCACAATGGACAGTTCAGCCAGGGAGGTGAGCTTACCAATAGCCGGGTCGAGACGGCCCGTTAAACCAGGAGAGCCGGCCCGAGGATCGCCAAGATTGAGTGCAATAACTTTATCAGCGTCGCAATAAACACCGGCGAAGTTGCATGGATCAGAAGTGAAGTCCCAAGAAGCGAAGAAGTTGGAGCCAGGCAGGTCATCAAGAGACTTTCTAACGGCTTGCAGAGCCAAGAAATCAACTGGGTCTAGAATGGCAAATACATTAAGAAGAGTACATAGTAAAAGAACAGCTGTGAAGTAAATGCAGGAAAGATTCGCCATTGAAGGTGTGACAACGAAGAGACAGAGGAAGGATCGATGAAGATGATTATATAGTGGAAAAGGAAAGCTTTATCTTTATGGGCAATTAAAAAAGCTTTTCCGTGAACGGTGAGGACCGATTTCTCGTGGGAATTGGCGTGAAAGTTTTAATGGCGAAACTATCAGCATCAAAAAGAAAAAAGACAGCTAGCAAGCTGCTGCAGAGATTTTTTGAGAGAGAGAGAGTGGATGGCTTGGAAAACAAGTATGGCTAGCTAGCTCTTGATGATCTTGAATCTTCTACTTCACGAATCAAGAATCAAAAGATTTTGCCTTTTTCATTATATTTTGGGCTTGCGTCCTGTGAGAGAAGACGTTAATGCAACGACAATATGCTCAGTGAAAACCAACTTCAATACTCCTGCGGCTTGTCGATGCTACTACCACTGTGTAACCACCAAATGCTCTGTTCGGTTATTGTTTTTAGCCATTATTATTGTCATTGTTATTTTCTTATTCCTATTAAAATTATTTTAATGTACCCCCCGCCCCCGCTTTTTATTGGGAATTGTTACCAGGGCAAACGGTTGTCCGAGCCTACGTGCTAGTACGAGCCTGAGGTTCGGACGACAGATAAGTAGGTTAGGAGGCGGTGACTCGGACGGGCATCACGTGATCCCGAAGCAGTAAGCAAAGCGTACTGCTTTTGTTACTGTTCACAAGTGAGTCGGATGCAGTCAAGTTCACAGACAGCTGGAACCTGCCACGTGTTTTGTTAAAGTAGAGAGAGAAAGAGGATTGCCCCAGTCCAGTTATGAGAACTGGGGACAACAAGTGACGTGGCTGCCAGCTGTCCTTGTCGTATGTACTCCGACGAAACTCTCATCATTAACTAAAAAATATACAATAATCACAGGGACAGATTATTATTATTATTATTATTATTATTATTATTATTATTATTATTATTATTATTATGAAAACTAACTCGCAAAACAAAATTTAGACAATTGGGTGGATACTGTGCATTTGTGAAGCACGCGGCATCTCTCACTCTCGGTTGAGGTTTCGAGGACTCATTCATTCTCATTAGTTGTTGATTTGTAATTTTAATTATGATTAATCACTCTCATTTTTAGCAACAACATATTAGATATTCTCGTTTTGGAGATCTGAAACAGAAAGAAGCACATTCCGATGTTATATCAGCAAGAAAGTTGGTCAGAAAAGCCCCCCATGCGTATTGTATACGGCAATTAATTGATAAGTACATGGCTGCGACGAAATGAGATGAGATGAGATGAGATGATGGTCTTTTAAGTTTTACCACGTGTTAAAACCCCTTCTTCCTTGAAGCCAAAGTCATTAAGAATGCGAAGGCAAAGTGAAAAAGAAGCCGAGAAAACTTTTTCCGCACTACACGGTACACAGGAGCACACACCCGCGTGGACCACCAAAAAATTTCTCAGTCAACAAGCGACCGCCAAAAACTACAGCAAATGAAATGAGTGTGATAATTATGGCATGTAGTTCGAGTATCAGGTGGAGAATACGTTCCTTGGAAGTGTTTGTTTCTTTATGGGGGAAGCTTCGAGTGGATGATTGTCTGAGCACTGAATCCATGCCTGATTTCTCCTATAGACAGCGATTGCTTGTGTTTTCAACACTTACTGGTGCATGCAGTCAAATAAATAATAAAGAAGCAGGGATAAATTAGGGAAGTAATAAAGAGGCAGAGATAAATTAAGGAAACTAACTGCTTTCATTACTTTGGGGTGGTGGCAGTAGGCACAGTCGTGTAATTTTTGCAAGAGCATATATATTAAGCCATAACGCAACCCCTTGATTGAATATTCGGTCCCACCATCTTAAATTTTCATATAGAGACGCGTCTTGTGATTTTACCGAACCCAACAACCGCGATACCCAATTACCCACTCCGTCGTGCACACTTGTGTTTCCCTATTCATTACGTGTTATGTAGACAAAAAGAGCTCCCCTGTCTCTCTCAAGAGTTCAGACTTCAGGGGAAAAAAAAAAAATCATATCAAATTCTTAAATTTTCAATGTCAAGATTATTTTCTAATTATAAGATTTTTAAAATTCTATTAATTAAGAAGTTAATTTCAAAATATTTTACAATAAATAGAAATATAATATTAAAATAAATATAACAACATAGCATTTTAAAAATAATTTTAATATTTAAGAAATATTCTACAGGGTAAAATCTTATATTATATTATATTAAAATTTAAATTATTTTGGATATTGTATCAAATAATTTCAATATTATTAACACATGAGATACATCTTATTAGTTGTAAAATTTATTTAACCCCAAAGATTTATTTGAAATTTTTGTAATAAATACAAATTTATTTTTAAAAATAAATATAATACTTTAAATTTTAACAATTACTTTATACATTAAAAATATTATGATATTATTAGTCTACTAAATAAATTAAGATATTTAAATTATATTTATATTAATTAATTTTTTATTAATATATAGTATATAAACGTGTTATAATTTAAAAAAAGGCCAAACATTTTAATATCCCTTATTAAAAATAAATTTTATAAGTCTAGGTTCTTATTTCTCCAAACTCTTAATAACGAATGGGTTCTTTCGCCTATTACATATCTTGATTCTTGGGCAGATGGGACTCTTTCCTTTTCCTGTCCTTTTGTATTGTTACCAGCAGTAGTACACCGCACGATGTCTTCATTGATCTTAATAACCATTATGTTCATACGTTCAATATATACAGCATGCTTGACTTTGTTGTGCTTTCTTTGTCATCCAGCTGCTCCGTTTTCATATGAAAACAAGCCCACCTTCTTTGGCCGAATGGCCATATCCCTTCGTTGAATTCCATTGCCGGTA
Source organism: Aegle marmelos (assembly GCA_030449875.1). Lineage (NCBI taxonomy): Eukaryota > Viridiplantae > Streptophyta > Magnoliopsida > Sapindales > Rutaceae > Aegle > Aegle marmelos. The sequence continues at coordinate 5,885,846 of JASUUL010000115.1, forward strand.
TTGGCAACACGAAAGAGTGGGAAATGCATGCATAAATAGTATAAAATTATAGTTGGTAAAGTTTGTTTTTTTTTTAAAAAAAAAATCACACTTTCATTTTAAAATTATTGTGCTATCAAAATTTTTTATAAAATTTAAATTTATTTAATTTTATACTTATTTACATAAAAATATATAATCCATCTCTTTCATTGAAAATAACTATTAATTTGTGATGACATCATAAGAATATTTTATAAATTGAGGGCGCCAAATATAAATAATAGAATGAGTGTTTAAATATAAAAATATAAATAAATAAATATATATAAAAACAAGAAAGATTCTATTATTAACTACACTTATAATTCTGTCAAAATCAATTATAATTAATCAAATCCAATTTAATATGACAAATGAGTCTACGATTCGGCTTCTCTGCTGCTGCTCGTCCAAAATATTCTTGTAATTCTGAAACCCACTTCCCATTTGATTTCATTTCTCGACCTCATCCACAAATTTTCAATCTTTTGTCTCCCAAAACATTAATGACTTCAGTCGCCGCTCCACACTTTCTCTCTCACATCGCAACCACCACAAGTTCCTTCCTCTGCGTGTCCGCTTTTTAGCGCATGCCAGTTTTCTAACCATGGAGGTGCCCGGTTGGTCTTTGAATAAATGCATTTTGGCCAACGCGTCCGATCTAAGAATGATAACAATCTATATAATTAATTTTTTATTTTCTTTTAATATTTATATTTTAATTTATTATAAAAATAAAAATTACTCTTAAATCTTAATATATTAAAAACTCATATCTTATTATTAGATATATTAAAGTTAAAATTATTAAAAAATTTAAAAAATTATTTTTAATTAAATTAAATTTTATATAATAATTTACAACACATAATATTTCATATATAAAACTAATATTAGAGTAAGAACCTAATAATTTTTTTTAAAAAAATTGTTATATTATAAAAAGACAATATGAGACTACGGTGGACGATATTGATGCTTGTCAGTTCTTGATCATACCTGCGGACGGATTTGGTAAAACCGCCTCTAGGTGATTATTAATTCGTTGGGTTTTGATTATTTTTATTCTTTTAATTTAATTTTATTAATTATGCTGAAAGGTTAAAAATAAGTTTAAATTTAAGAGTAAAATAATTATTTTATTTATATTGTGTGTGAATTTTTCTAAAAAATAATACATTTTACAAATTATGGGTATAAAATTAGAGATTTTAAATTTTCATAATATTTTTAATAACAACATATTTTTAGATGGGCTGCTTGAAATTTCGCTTTGTCACGACATGAACCATGAATTCTTTGAGAACTTGTGTCAGCTTATTATAAACTAAGGATTTTGAAAACGAAAATGAAGATCTTAATAAATAAGGGTGGGCCACTAACTCATTTTATAAGGATTTTTGTAAGCTAACAAAATCCTAATAATAATAGAGGAAAATTATGCCGCGTCATTTATGAGACTTTGGAAAGGTGGTAATCCCAAGCAGGCAACTCAAATTCGAAGACACGATATCAAGACGTACATAACAGGATAGTTGTTGGTACCCAAATATGGTAGCAGTCCATTAATTAATGCCACCAGACAGAATCCATTCGGACATAAGGCAATAAAAGTTGTGTCAGGATTTGCATGCCACGTGTCCCCCCTCCTTATCCATACAGACAAAAAATATATTCCTATGCGCAAATGCGATTGCTCCCTCTGATGCTCCGCAAATCGATTTTTATTTGTCTTTCACGCTAAATAGGAGGACCTTTACGACCTGTCGTCTCCTCTCAACCAACCTTCACGGAAGCATGATATCCCTGATCAAGGCTGAACCAAATCAGGTGATGCTTTAATTGCCGCACCCACCAGGAGCAATTAGACAAGAAAAAAAGGTCGGTTTGATTCATATACCGTTGAATCGAATCATCAGCTGGCATAACAAATTCCTTCACTGTCATCTGAAAGAGGCAAAGAGCAGTAATTCAAGTAGGGCGGCCACTTTAAACTTTGGTTCGGTTGCTACCCGAGAGTTTGAATAATCAAGAATCAGATTCCATTTGCTACATTTTCTCAAGGCAACTTATCATGTACAAAAGTATTCACACGAGAAAAATGAACGCATCAAGGCATAGCAGGACAATTTAGACGACATGCTCACAGACAACACTAATGACCACGCCGCTGTCACACTAACGTGAGGTTTACTTTTAGTTTTTGATCATCAGAGAGACTTCTTCTTCCAATATCGTTATCTCATCTGGGACCATTTTCCCTCAGGAATAATAACCAGGCTGTGAGCCCGTAGCTACCGGATCAGGACCACACAGATTTCATAAATAGCCATAACATGCCTTGATCATCTTACCATGTCGAAACTCTGAGATGGCACAGTCAAGCCAATTGTCATCCTTAACTGGGGGGCAAACAGAAACACAAGTTAAGGAAGCCAGAGCATACCTGCTTAAAATTTCAAATAGAAAATCACCCTGGGTTGATTATTATTCATCATAAAACTAGGTATATTGATCACACTTTTAAAAGCTTAGAGCTTATTCGCACATTCGCATGTCAAATAAGACAGATATAAATACTAGAGAGAGTAAATTCATTCATTCCACCGGCAGAGTTCAAAAAAATCATTCAAACATCAAACAGCAGCCACATGCAATTACTGGAATCCACTCTACAAGATCTGTTTAAATAGACATACAGCCAAGGACAATTGGGAAGGTTCAACCTCGGCTTTCTGATAAGATCAATCAGAAAGACCAATGAATAGACATCCTTATGTGCTTTATAGCAGAAGAAGAGATAGAAATGTTTACTCGCACTAACAGTCTCTCCTTGTAGGAGTTAAACATATATCTAATACTATCCTTCGACATCAAATCAAAGTAGCTGGAAATCAGAACTACAAAAACTCATTCATAATGTAATTGCAATGGTAGAGGATCGCTCTTCTTTCTGTTCACCAATAGGGGGATGGCATCAATGCCTTTCATTCCAAAGGCACTGATCCACCAGCAGCAAGGATTTGTTGCTCCATCTGTATGGTAAGCCAAACAAGGAGTTAAGGAAAGAAAATTAAAATCAAACTTAAGATTTAAAGTAAGAAAGATACACTCTGAACACAGCAGTTTGAAATAAGAACTCCCTCCAATTCTTATTTTCCAAATCCCTAGCAAAACAAATCAAACTGATAAACTGAAGTAGAGTTTATTTCAAATGGCAGTCTCAAGCAGAGAGTAGAAAAAAGTTTCAAAACAGAAGCTACTCCTTTTAACATTATGTTTGAGGATAGAAACTTATTCCCCTTGTGGGCACAATCGTTACTTGAATTATTAAATATACCCAAATAAACAGTCAGCTGTTCCCATAAGCTTCTACACTTACTCTGAATAGTGTTTGAAGCTTGCTCTTCAACATAGTGTACTCATGACTCACTTGCTGCAGACATCTCATACACCTGCACCAAACATTTCTGAGTCAATCAAACACTTGGAGAATTCCATATCCAGTTAGACTTAGTCATCAACCCACCTTTTTTTCTTATCACATGGGAAAATTAAACACTGATGACAAATGATTTAGGCATAAACTTTAACAGTTTAGCTATTCAACCCTGCTTTTACAATTAATTGAGGCAAATGACACACCCAGTGACACTCTCTTGGAGCATACAGCCCCTTTGTTCACATAACCACTGTTTTCTTCATTGACTTGACATCCAGATTCTCCAAAATGTTTACTCCTATTAACTTCCATAGAAAACTAGCAACTTCAATGTTTACTCTCAAAGTAGATAACCCACTGGCAACAATTTGATAGAATAAATAGACACAGTCCGGAAGGGCAAAAGCTATTTGGCCTTTTTCACTCTAGAGTCAAATCACACATTGTGGGAGACGGAAATTCTCAATCCTAATAGAAGTTAGTACATTCAAGTGCCAAAACCCAAGTTAAAGAACCAGATGCTCACGTGTTAAAACTTAAAACAACTTAATATTCTCTTAATTAAGCCACGGAAAAATGTTGATTACATAGAATTTCAAAAATCACAATGTTAGCATTATTGGACTTTTTGGACTTCAGACACATAACTCTGCCATCATTTAAACTAATTAATGCAGTGTCAAAATGTATTTTGCCAAATAAAATTTCAAGGGTAAATTGGAAGAATTATATGAATTCCAAATCACAACAGGTAAATAACAAATCAAGGAATATGAGTGCTTTTGCAAGAACTCACCCTTCACGGTTTTGGGCATCACAAAAACTTCTGAAGGCAATGCATACATTTTTAACTCTCAGTGCACCAATGCTGTTAAAACATAGAAAGCAATATTCTAATCAAACATTAAAAAGAAAAAGTCCTTCCACGATATGATCTTACTTTTAACCAACAATTATGTTCAGCTTCATATATTTTCTAGCATATTCTGCAAAGCACATATAACATATAGCAGTTGAGTCAACACTAAGAAATATAAAAATAACAACACTGCAAGTACCTGGAACTACTACCCTTCAATTGATGGACATGTGAATCTACCTGTTTGAAATCTACACACGGTTGTTCTCTAAACAGCATAAAAGAAAAGAGGGGGGAAAAAATTCCAATTAGCAACTTCTATAACAAATCAAGTGTTTCTTCCATCCCATTGGAAACAATAAAAAGTAACAATTTTTAATAATCGGCAAAATAAACAATTAAGTCCAAGAAGGGGGGGGGGGGGGGGCGCCGACTCACAAAGCTCTGGCCATATTATTAATAAGCCTCTCAGCGTCATCAAAGAAGAGAGACGCAACCTCTACTACAAAGTCTGGGCTGCTTTCATCTTGCAGTTTGTGCAACTGGCTGAACTGATCATCTACATATCCCTAAATACAAAAAAAAAAAAAAAACCATCACGAAACTCATACAATATAAGTGAAAAAACAAAAGCCCGACTATGCCAGAAAATGAATCCTCTCCACAGTAAAAAAAAAAGTAATCTTTATAACTAAAAGAGAGAGAGAGAGAGGACTGAACAAAACCCGTCAGTGTAGATTAGTTCCCAGTAGCATTATTTTTAAAGAGAATCATACTAACCTCGCGGTAAAGAGACGAACTGAAATCATTAAACTGTTTCTGCAACTGACTGACGACATCCATGGCTGTTGCTATGCGTGATGCCTCTCTCTCTCCTTCGATTCTCAAAACGATCCAGTACGATTTCGAGAAAACAGCAGATCTTCTAGAGTGCATATATTATTTACTCCCACAACTGGGTGGTTTCTTTTTTTTTTTTTTGGTTTAATATATCCTATATATATATATATAACATAAATTATATTTAAATATCTGAGTCAATAATATTGAGCGAAACAGAGCTGGCGAGAACGTTGCAAACTCAGTAATTGACTTTTACCAAACTGGGACCATATTCGCGGTGATGTTACTTACCGTTTTGAGTTTCTTTACTTTGGCCGTTTCGGTTCTGTCCATTCTGCCCTTAAAAGGATCAACGTCAAATCCATCCTTTTTTGTTCGTGCTTCCATTTTAGGTTTGATTGTTGTAATATTTTTTATTAAAAAAATTCTCTAGTAAAGGGAGAATTTTTTTTTCCCCTCTAAAATAATTTTTTTTTAAAAATGATATCTTTTAGATCCCTTCAAATTTGTGTATGTTTGCACGTGCCATTATAGGCAAAATTATTCTTAATTATTAAAAATAAAAAAATATTTTACTATAAAATAAATTCGTTATGATAGATAATAATGATAATAATTTCAAAATAATTAATATTATCTCCTTCACTTGGCTAGTGCCGTTTAGTAAAATTATATTAATGGGGTGACTGAATGATCAATAATTTAACGGGAAAATGTCTTTGTCAAGGTTCGCAATAAAAGTAAAAAAGGACTATTGACCAATCAAAATGGTTGTAAGTTCTATTATAAAAACAAAAATGGTCATAAGTTGAGGAGACGTTGCCGTTTGATTGGATAAAGCACATGGTGCTGTCCACGAAAAGGTGCATGATGATGAATCGATAGCCTTCATACCACAATATACACCACCAATTTTTACTTTCTTTTCTGACCCAACTCAGATCAACACCTTATATCCATGGTGCAATGCAAAATGCACCCTTTTGGCTCACCATTTAGAGGAGATAATTGAGTTTGTATAAAATTCATTTAAGACTTTAGTCAATCGATGAAGTACCAAACAAAAGCAAAGCAAGTATATTTACGAACAAAATGTCAATTGACTTTTTTATATTCCTTGAGAAACAAATATTGTTATACAGCTTGCATGGAATTTGTACAGAGAGCTTGATAGAAGGTTCGAGATAGGGAATGCACACCCAAATCAAGTTCTACCAACAGGTTTAAACTTTACCCTTCCCCCCGAAGGTAAAACCGTAAATGAATTTATAAATTTTCCATCTACAAAATGTACAAGTCAGAGAGAGAGAGAGAGAGAGAGAGAGAGAGAGAGAGAGATGATAGTTCAGACTGCCAACCACATGACAGCACTCTTATTCACAGCGGGCATTGCAATCGAATCCCCGAAAGGTAATACCAACACAACTTCTTCCAATGACCTCAAATCAAGCTTTCTACAACATTTTGGGAGGTGATGACTCCTGAAAGGCTTACACCCAAAAATCAAGCAGTTTCTGCATATCAACCTGTCAAAAAGTTTGATAAATAAATAACAGAAGCTTTGACAATAATTAGATATTTTAGCAGCTAAAAAATTGCTGCAGCTTTAGCTTCAGTTTCTCACCTTCTTCAAAGAAAGCAAACATGCCGCCAAGCATTTCATCATCTTCTGCATCCTCTTTAAGTCTTTTACTCTCACAGTGGCTACTGCTGCCATTGACGTCATCGTTTACAACATCAGTTGACTTGCAGAGTCCATTTTGCTCTAATATTTTACAATGCTCCTCTCGCAAAGATAACCCAAGATTTACCGGATGGCTAACTGAAGGGAGTGCTGGACCCTCCATAATGATGCCCATACAGGTATCATAATAGTCAGTGCTCAACATTGATACAGCACCAATCTTGTCATCTCTTCCTGCAGAAGGCAAGTTACTCTCTAATGAAGGCAAACCATTTGGAATGTGATTGTTAACATGAGGGTTATCATTTTCTGAATGTTCTGGCAAAGAAGATACAATGTCCAAGCATCTTTTATTCAAATTTGATGATTCAACCGTGGTACCCTCATGTCTTCCATTATAAATATCATTTCGAGTCTGGCCAGTGGGTACATATAACTTGTCATTATTCACTTGGTCCAAATCAAGCAGATTCTCAATTCTCCTTGAGGAACCTGATAAAAATTACAAGCAGAAAATGATGATCATTTTCAAGGACTCACTATGACCATAACCATGGAAAAAGACATTACTTCATTAACTTTACAGCTCCAAAAATATGAGGGCTCAAATTGTCCCGACTCAACAATAACCAGATTGGAATAGTGATCATCGAAACGAATTAGGTTAATAACAAGCAGACAGCACACTTCAGCATTTACATCAACAATTTATATCATCAGTCAGTGTCGATCCTTTCCACTAAAGGACAAGTAATGGTACAGTTTCTCATATCATGTCCCAAATTCTCTACTTCCAAATTGCACAGTTTATTATTTCCATAGGACAGACAAAAAATAATGTCTTACCCCCCTCAGAACTTTCAGTGGAGCTAAGTGATGCCGGATTTGAGTGACAAATAATAGTCTGCTGTGCAATCTTGTCTTCAGCCTGATAAGGTCCCGAAGATGGTAACAGAGGACGCTTTTCTTCAGCAAGGCCTCTGTATGAAACCACCAATCTGGCACTAAATAAGTTATAGAAGTAAAGCAGAAAAAGATGCATGTGACAGGCACTAAATAAATGCAAAGCACAAAAAGTACACGTGTCCATCCCCATGCATAACCGTGACAGAGACACACCACAAAAAGAACAACATGACCCTCATAACAAGAAAAAATGATGGACGTATTCTATCGTCATCAATGCAAAGAAATTATGAGCCGCTTAGAATGTTCAGACAGATTATATGCTTACTAAGTCATTTTAACATTAGCATAACTGCAAATTAGAATGATGTTAACTCTTAAAGCCATAAGATTGCAAGTAAAATATTGGTCAGGTCAGCAATATTCCATGCCAGAGTGCCTAGATGTTTACTATTATATGAACCTAAATAAGAAACGGATTAACATCACGAAAGAATGATTCTAGAATTGAGTTTAACAAAACCATCTGATACATTTCTTTACCTAACATGTTGTAAGAAATGAAGAGATCATGCTTCCAGAAAAAATTCGAAGTAGCAAAATAACCTCACCAAAACAATCTCTCAGACTCCAAAAACACTGGAAAACAAAAATCTCCTTTATTAAATGCTTGCACAATAGCAAACCTATTTTTGTCTGGAACTGAATATTTAAGACATCAAGGTTACTGAAAACTTATTGAAAGTGTTCTTTAGTTCAGTCCAGTGATAACAACTTATTTACTGTAGATTTTAGTGACCACCATCTATAAAGAATATTACAAGTTCAAAAACATCTTAACCAAAACTCTTTTGATGAACAGATGCTAACACCCATGACAACATTAATTATACAGGCACAAATACCTGCAAGGAGCCACAAATAAATTAATCATCACCTGTTATTCCAGTTTGGTTTGATGCAATGAAAATGATCAAATACTGGCAACAATTCCTTCCTTTTGATCTCAACCTCATGGACAGAGACATTTTCGATTTCAAACTCCCCAGAAGCATGGGTATTAGCTCTTGGAGAATCCATCTTGTAGAAAGAAATCTAGAGAAACAAGGAAAATAAAATCAAAACAAAGATATAGCAGGGAATACAAGGCATAGCAACTTTACCCAGGAAATACCTTAGAACTCTGCCATATTGGTAATCTCCCAGAGCTCACCTGCACCTCTGCATTGGATAAGTACCAGTGGGATCTCTCATAGGACTTCACAGAGCAATTTTTGAAAGTACTTTTTTCAACAATACAATCATTAATGTCCAGAAAATCTATTCCATAATTATCCTCACAATCAGATTTGTTTTGAAATATTTCAACAGCACCATGTCCATCACAAGTAGCCTCAGAAATAAATTCTTCTCTTTCTGGCCAATCTGATCGCCTGCACACATCCCACCATTGTACTGGTTCTACTCTCACCTGTAAGTCATCCTCTTGTAAGCACATTGAAGAAGCTGTCTGGATTCTCAAACCATTGTCACTTGGTCCCATGCCAATTGATGGCAGAAGCTCATGCTGAACTACATGACCTGATGGAGTATAAACCAGCAGATGTTCCAAGGAATTTGTTCTTGCGTTAATATGCTGAGAACTGTGAGCTAAAGAATTATGAAAAACAGCAGCAACAGCACCGGATGGCACAAAGACTTTCCCCATTGAAGATCCAGAAGCATTGCTAACTGTATTAAGCCATCCAAAACTACTATACTTTATCCTGCTCACCACAGAGAGGGTAACAGGTGGTGGGGGCAGTACACATTGCTGATCAGTAATCATAGATGAAGTACACCACCAAGGCAGAGATAGAACTGGAAAAAGGTATGGGTCTCCACCCTGAGAACTAACAGTTTGAAAGCCAGAATCGCCACCAAAAGGGGATAAAACAAAGACATGGCAAGTTCCCTTGGATGAAACAATTGCAATCCATTGACTATAATGACTGAAGCAAATATCCTGGATTGTCTGTCAAGTAGATCACATGGACAAATGACTAGATAAAGACCACATGAGGGGGGCAAAAAAAAAAAGGTAGACAGTTTCTATGCAGTCATATACTAACCGCTGATGTTATTCCGCGATGAAGCTTGTAAAGATGCACATGAGAAGAATTCCAGTCATATTTATGATTGCCTGATCCACTTCGCATACAAGATGGCATAATTCGGAAGATGTTAATGTTGTTCCCGTACACTGAGGCAGTAACCAGAAGAGTTCCACTAGGGTCAAAGCACAAAGCGGATATCGTGCTGGTATGAGCTTTAAACTGGGATATAATAGCTCCGTTAACAAAATCTTTGACAACAACCTACAATCAAAAAATTTTTAACCGATCAGACTTAATAAACTACGACACCTATTTTTACTCGCATATAGAGCAAACTTAGTAAGATAAGGAGAGAATGAATATTTTTCAAAAGAAGTGAAAATCTAACAATTCCTGCATTGTCCATATCTGCTCCAGCATGTCTACCAACTTTCCAGACGGAATTCGGTGATACTGGAGAACTAGACCCATCAGGAAGCAACTCCTGGCAGTACTTCGACAAAGTTTTGCTAAGACCAGCAGCAAACTGTTTACTATGCTCCATTGCACACCGGGCCACCAAACTACTACCACCTGGTGATGTTGATGGACTAACACCTGAAGGCGTAAGGTTTTGTGGGCTTAAGCGTCCAGAGTTTGATAATAACAGAGTGTTGGAAGCATAAGCTAACCACCTTGGACCAACAGCCATTGGACCATAACCAACATTGATTCCCACAGCTCCTTGTGCTGCTAACTGGGGAACAGGATAGGTGAGGACACTAAATTTATTCTCAAGTGTGAGCGCATCAAAACAGTATATCTGCCATCATTTATAAGAAGGATCAGTTAAGACTCTCAAATGTCAAAGCACACCCAATGAACTTAGTCATATGATAAATAGAACCAGAAATTACCACTCCTATATGGTTCACATACAATTTTTTTTTTTTTTTTTAAATCAACAAATCCAGACAATTGAAAAAGAAAAAAATTCTCTCTATTTTCTATCCCTGGCCATGAACAATTTGTACTAATGCTCTAGATGGTAACTTAACAATAACTTATTCAAAATTTTAAACAATATAAAATTCCAAAAGAGTGCAAATCAACAGTGACCTGTGTAGCAAGCCCCACAGCCACTATGCGCGGACTGCACCTAACCATGCACACAGATGAGCGGAATCTCAGGACATGCTCATAACAGTGAGACTGAAATGAATAAAACCGAACAGCTGTAGGAGAGTTGACACAATTTCCTGACTGAGAGTCCATCATACCATCCCTGACCCCACCCAAATGGCTACGGTTTTGACCCGGAGGCAAAGTGTTGGTGTCTTCCCCCGCAACAACAAGCAGGAAAGGATGTAATTTTCTAAATCCTTCACGTCCATCGCCTTTCACAGGGAAGGGCTGCATCTGTAAGAATGAAACTGGACCATCACGCTTCGAAACGAGTTCGTTGAAATTAGAGGCATCCTCCACATCAAGGACTTGAAAGCCATTCTGATAACCAAGCAAAAGAACTTGTTTGAAGACTGATGGACCATATTCCAGGCGGTCAAAGCCAGCCCATGTTACCTGTTCATCAACACAAGTTCAAAAGGGCAATCAAGAAAACAAGATTTTTCTAAAATGACAAACATAAATAACAGAAGCGGATGCAGGACGCAAAGATGTAGAATCTAAGCCTGAATGCTCCAGTGAAATAGAACTCTTAACAAACAAAAAAGTTTGAATGAAAATCCACCGAGCACACATAAGGGGAAAAAAGTCTTCTATCAAAAATAAATAAATAAATAAGTTGGGAAAATACAAATCAAGTATACATAACTTAAAAAAGAACCAAGTTTTCACAATTTAAGGTTATATCTCCTGTACTTGGAACATCTCTTGGTTTCTTTCAGCATTTGATAAAAAACAATCTCTTTCATCTTCTTCATGTAAATGTGGTTTTTATTAGATTCGCAACCCTTTTATTCTCCATAAACTTGTAGAATCATCAGCAATATCACCAAAAGTAACTCACATTTAGTCCCCATAAGAAATTCAAATTTTCTCAAATATATAAAAAAAGCATAAGACAACATAATAATTGAAGGTGAATAGTTAAAATGCATGCATGTTGAAGTTCATCAACACAAAACATTTAATTAAAAGAAAAAGAATTCTACTGAGGATATGTCCGCCTAAAAGTCAACAAAATGCTTCTAATTGACAAAACCATAGGAGTCAGACTCACACAAACTCCACAAAATTGAATGCTTCTAAGCCCAAAACTAGTTAAGTTCCAAACTTTTCTTTCATAATATGGATAGAGTATCATCTAGACACAGAAGCTCCTACTCAATCCAAAAGTTCAAAAATTAATCTACTACAATATCTACTCTACAAATACTACACTCGTCAGTCTAATCACCAATCTTTCTTTCTCATATTTCCTTAACTAAGAATTTCAGTTGTAGAACTAAATAAGAGTACAAAAATGAAGTCGAAATATTATTTCAACGGACAAAAAGAACATAAATTAAACTTAAGAGAACGATTTTTTTTTGTTTGGTTAAAAAAAAGAAAACGAAGAAGAAACCTGATCTTTGAGATCTTCGGATGCATTGGAGATAGAAGCAGCAACAGAGGCACCAGCAGACCGTACAGTAGAAGCAACGGTGCTAGCATTCGTAGATACTGTCTTCAAACAAGATGATATTATCTTCAACGAATTCGGCAACAAGCCATTGTTCCTTCCTTTTCCTTTCTTCATCCTCCTCCCTCTCCACCAAACAACTCACCACCACCTCCTCCTCCGTCCTCCACCGTCGTCGCCCTCGACAGAGACAAACATCTGCGATCGCTCACGATCGGATATATCATCCGACGCCTTTCCGATCAAAATCAACACAACAACAATTGCTTTCTTTCTCCTGTAAACTTCTTCAACCACCTTTGACTTTGTAACCTTTTTTTTCTGTTATAATTTATTTACTCCGAAATTTCTTTTCTCTCTCTCTTTCTCTCTCTCTCTCTCTCTCTCTCTATACTTTCTCACTAATCTCTTTCTACTGTTGCGTCGCGCTGTGCTGTGTACTCTCCGCCTGTACTTCGGGCGGAGTAAAAACTTGTAAGAAAATTTTACTGTTACCGATTTACGTTATTACCCTTTTTCATTCGCAGTTATAATTTATTTTATTTAATGTTTATGGTACTAATTTAATCTTTCAAAAGAAATGCCGAGGATCAAGGAAAAACGGGGGTTGATTGCGGGTGTGGATTCCAGCACGCAAAGGCCAAAAATAATAAAAAAATATCTTTTGGGGTGTTTTTAATTAATACGCCGACGTTGATGGTCTCTTAATTTATTTTGGCACCAACGGGCCCTGTCTGCTTGAGAAAATGGGAGCCGTTCGGCCTTACTACACGTTTTGCTGGATTTTTTTAAGCACCCCAGTATCTCCTTTAAAAACTCATTTTGTTTTGGACAGGCAGACTTGGCAAAGTTAGAGCCCAGCCTCGCCTTGGCATGTCTTTAGTCAGGTCAAGCTTGGCACTACTTGGGTCAGGCTTGTTCTGGAGACCACGTCAAAAAGCTCGAACTTTACATTTTCTATATTTTTAAATTTTTATTATATTTTAATTTTTTTGTGAAATAAATTAAATTAGGATATATATATATTTTAAAGCTCTTTTTGGGCTATCAAGTGGGGTGAAGCCGGATCCTAGACCGAGCTCGAGTCTAGTGTACTTTTCTATCATTTCTATAATCTATTAGTATAATTATATTGATTAGAATATAAAAAGGTTATTTATTTTTATCTGAAGTCTGAATCTTAATTATTTTCAGACATTGATAATTTTTTATTTTGTTTGTTTCTTATCACTATAATCTTTATAAGAAGTTTAAGTCTAAATAGAAAAAGTTAAATATTTTGACATTTATCTGGATGACAAAATATTTGAATGAAACTTTAATATTATTTCTCATTAATACCCTGTTAAATAATTATTTCTATAATATAAATTATTCTTTTATTATTTTTTCTTTATCCATTTCTTATATGCATATTCAACTATTATTATTATTCTTTTTTTTTTGTGAATGAGAATTTTAAATATGATAGGACTTTAGGTGAATGTATTTTATAATAAGTCAATTTCTATGTATTTATATTTATTATTTTTATAATAGATTATGAATTTTATATAATACATTAATTTTAATTCAAATGACTAAAAAATTATTGATTGACTTATGTGATTAACAACAAAGAAATATCCATACAATATACTAAAAATAACACAATAAGTATCATATATCGATGTAAAAAATATGTGTGTGTGATATATATTTTATTTTTCATGTTTTGTTAATGTAAAAATTATCATTTTTTTTTTGCTATCAAATAAATTATTTATAACTTGTAATGTATTTAACTAATAAATATAGGTATTGTTAATATTTATGAGGTTATATATGTCAAAATAACATATTTTTGTTTTCTTTTCAAAAAATAATAACTTAACACTTATATTCAAATATTGAAAAAAACAAACAAACATATCATTTAGATATATATATTTGGATCTATTCAGATTTCAGTTAAATTCAAACTTATTCAAATTTCATACAAAAAAAAATACTATCAAAGTGTTTAAAAGAAAATGAAAAGAGAAAGAGAGAGAAAAAAACATTGGTGTAGTTATGTGGGTATAATAGTTAACTTAAAGGGAGAAACTATAGGGGCTTAAGTAGAATTGTTTTATCCTTTAATATAGTTATGATAAGAAATTTATAAGGATATAAAAGCGAGTCTGCCTAAGTTACATCTTATCTAAGTTATAATTATCTTGTAAAATATTATTAAGTCCTTTATATTTTGTGTTATTTGTAATTTATGTATAAATATTATAAATATTTTTATATTATAAAATTTTATTTATCCCTTATACTCTATTTTATTTCATTAAAATCTTTAGACTATCAATTCGCCCCATATAATTTTAAATTTTTAAGATATTATTTATTTAATTAAAAATATAATAATTATTAAATAGATCATAATTATAATTTTATTTTAGTTATAAATATAATTATAATTTTTAAATTGATTATTAGTAGTAGTAGCAAGAATAAAAGTATTATAATTAATTAATTAATCTATTAACAATAATTAATAATAATTTTTTGGTTAAATTGTCAATAATAACCATTAAAATTTATTATTGTTAATAATTAATTTTAAATAATAATAATAATGTAAAATATCAAATAATAATTAAGATAAAAATTAATTGAGAATTTTATAGTAATTTGTTACAATTTAACTCATTTCGATTTTGATTCCAAGGCAAAGTGAACACATAAATAGTAAAAAAACTCATTCTAATTACGATTTGTATAGTTCAAATAAATAAAATATTCTAATTATAATTTCTCATTTTGATTCTAACTATTTTAATTCTAACTCATTATGTTTCTAACTAATTTTGATTTATACTTAGTGAATGCTTTATAAAATTGTAAACCACTCTATATTCAGTTAGACCACTCTATATTATTATTAATTTAACTAAAAATTATTAATAATTATTATTAATAGACCAATTAATTATAATATAATTACAATAATTATTTTATTATAAATATAATTATAACTCATTTAATAATTATTATATTTCTAATTATTAAGGAGGACATTTGCTTATTTGAAAAATAAGTAAATGTGTGACTAAAAATAAAATTTTTTATAAATAACTATTTCACCCATATCTAACTTTAGGTTAGAATTATTTTCATCCCTTAGATTAAAAAATATCAAAATCTAATAGCTTATATATATTGGTTGTTTGTTACCCCAAATGTATCGTAAGGTTTGCCTATAAAAGGATACCAATAGTCCCTCTCTCTCTCTCTTATTTTTTTGAATTATTGTTTGAATAAGTTAGTTGTCATTTTTGTCTGCTAACTTGGTGATTAAGCTTTAACCTAATTCGCAAGTCATTAATTCACTATGATTGTGATTATGTATTAAATTCAAGTATAGTAAAATCTCTCAACAATTATAATGTTGGAACTAACTACTTTTTTTAGTGCAAGGAGGTTAAAATTTGATAGAGGGGACTGATTGGCAAAGTTACTCATTTGACTTAGTTACCTTTTAGCCCAAGTATTATGAAGGTAAAGTATATACTACATAAATCTTATACAAAGTGACTATGTGAACTCATATTAAAAGTTTAAATATTTGCACTCTCTTAATGTTTTTCTCTTAATGTAATCTTTATAAACATTATACAATAATCTAACAACAACTATAAAATATAAATCATTGTCTCAAGCAACTTTTAAAAAATATTTTATCTCGTCTTTAATCTTTAATGTGACATAGCATATACTTTTTTTTATGATATACTGATAATTATTATCACACCCATTATTAAGACGAGATCTAAAAAATTATAACTTATTACAATATGAAGATTATTCTTATTTATAATTAGCTCAAATTGGAACATAATTTTTTATAATTATATGGTGGTTATTACTATATAAAATATCATTATAAGAGGTTTTAATATAGTCAAAATTTTAATTAGGTTTTTCTAAAGAAATAAAAAAATAAAATAGTCTATTTTTATAATTGAACGTATAATTAAGTTGATCACTATTCTAATATCGATTGTGTTCTTGTTACTCAATTCTAGTGAGATAAAGGATACATTAATGCGAATCAATAACAACTACATTTCACTTTCAAATATCTTTGATGATAAGCTCACAGAGTTAGGACATAAATTTGTATGTTTAAAGGACTTAATCAATTAATGACTAACATGAGTTTAGTAATAATTGCTTTTTATAATATTATTAATGAGATAATTTCACGCCATTAATAAATGAATGATACTTCACATCTGTTGGGAGATAAAAATTGTATCTCAATTTTGTAAACACTTCATCATTTGTCCTTTAGCTATATAATATATGTAAATTTGATCTTTAATAGTTACAACTTAATGTTGGTTTTCCTCAAAGGCATCTGCTAAGTTATCTATAAGAGCATCTCCAAAAAATTTCATAAATTTTAGTACTTAAATATTTATTTATTTATCTATGTAACAAATAAAAAAGTAAAAAAATATGTTATTATCTAAAAAACTCTTTAAATATAAATAAATTAATATAATTTAATCAAAACTATTTTTTTAAAGTCAACAACAATTAAAAAACTTCTTCTTTCTTTAATAAAAAATAATAAAATATAAATTAAAAATAGAGAAAATAACTTTTTAAATTTAAAGAAAGAAATTCATTTCTTATTTAAAGAATTTTAATTAAAGTGACTTTTGGAACTTTAAATAATGATATAACTCTTTAAATAAGTAATAAAATCTCAATTAAAGTGTCTTTTAATAATACTTTAATATAGCTCACCTGCTTATGTTAACCCGAAAATAGATTCACATGACCTATAAGTTAGTTAATAAACAAGCAAGTCATACCAAAAAATAATTTTGGGTTGGTGTAAATTTCATATGATGTAATTAAATAAGATCCATCAAATTATACCAACCATGAGTTAAATTAAATTTTGGTGAATTCTATTGCTTTTGGTTTTTGAATAGATAATGAATTCTATCATAAATTTTGAAGTGTTGATAGGACCTAAATTTTTAAGTTCCTCGTGAAATTATTTTTATTCAAATATTTAAAATAAATTCAATCATTTTGAGTCTAAATATTCGAATTGCATTATTAATTTTTTTTTCATTTTTATAAAAAAGGTGTCAAATGAATATTAGTTAATTTTGAATTTAAATATCGATAATAATCAACTTTAAACAAAAATATCTTAATTCAAATATTAAGATTGTATATGGTATTATTTTTAGTATTTATTTAATAATAAAGAAATAAGTAATTTTTAGTGATTACAAAAAGACTTGTTAACTTAATTTAAAACTAACAGATAAAAGATAACCCAAAAAAAAAAAAAAAAGATAGTAGGACCGTCTGGTTATCACTTGCTTGTCAGGTATAATGTGTTATTATAAATATTATGAGATACAAACATGACCGTTCCCAATTTTTAGAAGAAAAAACAATAATAACGCTACTCATGCCTTTTAACACGGGCCCTCACAGCTTGCTCTCATGACGCAACAGCTGTGAGAACCATGTTTGCTTTGTAATTCATGAAGCCGAAGTACGAAATCTTATGTTCTTGTAAAATGAAAATGCTCAGCCAAAACTAATACCAAACGCACCCAAATAATTTGAGTCGAAAACGATGACCGCAGTTTATGATAAAGACTAAGCCAAGCTCCAGACCAACAATGATTTGGGCATTTCCGGTTCCGGTTCTGGATAGGCGTGGAATTTTTAGAATACCGAAAGCTGGTTAGAACCCTTCTTTGACAACTCCGACCCCGATGGGCCCGGAAAATCTGGTTCCCTGAATCCGGATAGCGACCATGCATTGGCGCACAAAAAATCATTTGGAACATCAAATTTCTTTATAAATTGATTTGATACACTGGGTTTTCCAGTGTTTGGCCGGGTTTTGTCCCGGTTCTGAAAATACATCCGGATACTGCTTTTATGTACATTATTTAAAATATATAACGAATTCTCACTACCCAAAGAAAAATTAATAATAATAATAATGAATTCTCATCATTTACCCTCAGTCCTAAGTCTCCTGCACTAGTATTTCTTTTTCTGTCTCATTCTCCTTTGAATTTTTCTTAAATATGTACAAAAAGTCGAGGTGATAAGTTTCTTTTCATTTGGATGCGCTTTTAAGCTCTTCGCGGAGAGTTTTTCGTAAAAGTGGCGACCGACATTTCGCCATGTACTTCAAGCAGCAAAGATTGCCCCTGAGTAGTTGTACCACCTGCAGAAAGCCATGTTACAGATTCCAACGTTCAATCAAATGATCATCAATGGAGTCCGAGTTACAGTTACCACTTACCACCGCCTTTGCTTAAATTACCTGACTCATTTGGGGCCGTCGAATTGAAGACTGTTGTATACACAGCGAAACCGCCAATAGTACCAGATTCACCTGCCGGGTATCGTACTCATCTTCTAGGGAGGCATCAACTAGCTCTCGAATCTCATTCCTCTTTATCATAGGCCTTGCCTGAAGTCCAAAACAACAGATATTTTCAATTTTTCAGTATCATGCCTGCTTGCATCCCAGTGGGCAAAAGATTAAAAATTAAAGGACTGTTTACAAATGGATAACATACCCATAATACAAGGCTTTGCTGAGAGTAATCAAGAGCTCGGCGTCCTGTGACCAATTCCAGTAGTAATACGCCGAAGGCAAAGACATCGGTCTTTTCATCTACTATCCCATGCATTAAGAACTCAGGAGCAAGATAGCTGCAATTGTGAGAAACCGATGAATATGCACGTGAAGCATCATTTAAAGATTACAAATGGAGGAAGGTTTAGCTTTACCAACCCAAATGTGCCTTCAACTTTTGATATTGTGTGATGAGTCCATTGCTCCGGTAGCCATTTTGCTAGTCCAAAATCACAAATCTGTACAGTTATCACCATCGGTTAGTATCTTGAACTACAGATACATAATGTCTAGCAGACATTAAAAATATGTGTACATGTTTGAGGAATACCTGAGGCTCGAAGTCCTCAGTGAGCAAAATATTGGCGGCTTTAATATCTCTATGAATGATTCTCCTCTGACAGCCCTCGTGAAGATAAAGTAAGCCTTCAGCTACCCCTAATGCAATCCTATACCTGATACCCCATTTCAGTTTCTCCTTCATACCTGCGTTGAAGAGACAGTTTTTTGTATTTAATTGATAATTTCATATGAAGCTATTACAAGAAACTCAAGCACACAAGAATGTTAAAGAGACTAACCATACAGGAGAGAAGCTAAGCTTCCATTAGGAGACAATTCAAGAACAATATGCATGCCTCCTTCAATCCCATATCCTAATAACTTAGCAGTATTAGGATGACTGACATGAGCCATAATCCCAAGCTCCGATAAAAACTCTGCTATAATCTCATCTGCTGTACCTCTTGTTAGCCGTTTGACTGCCACAAGCTGCCCATTTCTTAAACGCCCTTTGTAGACTTCAGCATAACCTCCCTTTCCAATCAAATTTTCTACACGTACAAAAGCCATGTCGAGTTAATACCACAATCAAATTATAAACACGCAAAAGGAAAAATCGTATTACGAGTTCATACCGAAGCTGAAATTGTTGGTGGCCGCTTGCAGCTCAGAGAGGGAGAAAATCTTCTGTGGAGACTGTGAATCGTAGGAATTTACAAAAAGATTCCTCGGCATATCAATGCCCTCTCTCATACTACTGCTTCTTCTCACTGAAAGCTTCAGGGGATACAATGCGACCAATGATTTCTTCGATTTGTTTCTGAATAAGCCATAGAATAAATGCCAGCGAGAATTGGATTTGGATTCCTGGTTAGTTTCAGAGCATGGTTCTTTTGAAGAACATGTTTCGGAGTCTTCGCTTCGAAAATAGTCCTCGAGAACCCCAACTGGTGAGCATGAATCCTCCTTCTTCTCCATGTACAGATATTATAAAACCTGAAAAGACGACAAGTTAAATTTTAAATTCTATATTCTTGATTTGTTACTATCAAGCGAGAATGGAAAAATATTAAAATTTTACCTGGACCAGAAACAGGGGAGGAGAAGAACAGAGCATTCTGTTTCTCTGTCTCGTCCAGTTATCTCTGCAAACTTGATCGGCAGACATAGAGAGTAAGCATGATGAATCAAAGGAAATTTAACACTACAGAAAAAAATTGATAGAGCGAAAACACGGGGATGATTTAAAATAATAATAATAATAATAATACCACTAACGTGAGTGCAAAGATATTGAATTGATGAAGCTTGCAGAGAAAGAGGAACAAGAAACAAAAAGTGGAACCCAACTTTTGTGATACAAAAAACAGGAAAACAATGGATACCCATGATTTGAAACACAATAAACTGACAGAATATGGAAAAAGAATATATGCAATTAAGATGCAGAGTTTGAGACATACCAGTCAAAAAAGAAAGTAAATATTCCCCAGATGGCTGAAAACGGAGGGGGGGAAAAAAAACACAGAACAAATAGAAAGCAGAGGAGAGAGAAGCAGCGGATGTGATATCAATTCCGAGTTACTCAATCGCTAAAAAGATAAACTGGTTTCTCAATTTATGCCATGTTACTTAAGTGGTGTTCAGATATTTTTAATGTGTTTTTTTTTTTCTTAAGAAGAAAAGATTTTAGCTTCATAATTTAAAAAACGTGAAAGTGAAATATTATTAGAAAATAAAAAAAAAAAGGCAAACAGTGGCTGCTGTAGAGCGAAGAGGCTGCTTATCCATGTCCAAGTAAAGCTTCCATGGTCAGGGACGACTCTCTCTACTATCAAGTTTCTACGATTTAACATGTGGCGTGCAAGGATAATTCTACCACGTGAGCTTCTTTTTTTAATTATTATTATTATTATTATTATTTTGACAGATTCGGTTCAATTTTGCATTCAAATTTTGCAAATCGCACATAAAATAAACAATACAACTTGTCCTTGCACGCATACTATGTGTCATGAAGCTACGACTTTGAAGTTTTCGTTGTTTTGTTCTTTTAACATATATATAAATGTGAGAGCTAATTTTAGATTATCCTTTTATTATCTCTTCTTTAAATTACTCCTTTATTTTAAAAAATTTAATTTATCTCTATTTTTATTAATAAAATTAAAAATAATAATCAATCTACTCGGTTTTTTCTCTTTTCTTTTCTTTTCTTTTATCTTTTGAATAAAAATGAGAATAAGTTAAGATTTCTAGAAATAAAGAAGTGATTGAAAAATTAATCAATTTTTTTAAAAAAATAATCTAAAATTTATCTAAAATGAGAAGTTGAAAATTAAATAATTTTTACGTAACCATGTAATAACTCTTTATTATTTTCACTTTGTCGAACCTAATATTTCAAAACTTAACTGTTAGTGTCGTATTAGTAAACATTAATAAATAAAGGAAAAATATTAAAAAAAAAAAACACTGCAATCGTATCTCATTTAGTATTATTAGTGCCATTGTTATGGACAGATTTTAAAATATGTCCTTGAATTGCATAGAAAACTCTAGTTTTTATGATTGAAACACTCAGATGTCACAAATTATACCAAATCATAAGCATAGAATAAGTTAATTATTAACTGAGGCGGGTCATGTCACACATGATGCCTTAGGAATGTATCAATCTCCGGTAAAAATAATATTTTATGATCACGTGCTTCACAATGATTGCAAATATAAATTAAGCAACTAAAATAACTCTACACATAAATACATAATAAAATAAACAAACAAACAAAAGCCCCACGCAAGGAATCAAGATGGTTGTGTAGAAATGATTTTCGGACATACTTAGTCCGCAAATAAAGAGATATAATTATTTATGGGCAATCATAACATCTATATAAATAGATATACAATCTATTATATTTCACTTTATTTTTCTTCTACCATTGGCAATATACGATATGAAATGATTGAAAATTTTCGCTTTTATTTTAAGCATGTGATTTCAGATTAGCTGTCCGATGATATCTTTAGGTTAGTTTTATAAATTTTAATTTGATTGATTCGAATATAAGTAGTGTCAACGTGAATTTTTTTACGGTTGGTGACTCGGTGGCTTATTTCCATCTTACGTTTAAATTCAACGGTCATGATCTACTTGGGATTACCCTATCTTTTATCATTTTGGTAAAATTATTAATTGCAATACTTATGAAACGACAAGAGAACACACACACACACACAAAAAAAAAAAAAAAGAACTTACCGTGATGTCTGCTCCAGAGGTGATTGTTGAATACTTTCAAGATAAATGTTTTTTTTTTCTCCCTCCAAAAAGAAATCTTATTTTTCACTAACCTTTTTTTTTAAAAAAAAATCTAATTGTGGATGCCTAATTCTTTTATTATCGATGTTTAATATTTAAATTTCTTCATGTTTATTGTATGGATATATTTTTTTTAGTATTTATAAGTAAATTTTTAGATTATATTTTAACTATAGAAACACATTGAAACATATTTTGATGAACTTGCGGATGACAAAAAAAATCTGACATAAATTTTGGCCCGATTAGTCTGATCCTAATTTTTAGGACTTTGGCCTGAATTTAAAGGTAAAAAATAGGGTCGGAGTTAAAAAATAAAAGTCTGATTAAATTTGGGGTTAAGGCTAGGGTTTTTTGTGATCCGACCCAACCTGACTCTCTCGTTTAATAATTAAAAAAATTATATTAAATAATATACAATATATTTTAATAATTGGTTTAGTAATAGTTTTATATACTTGAATTACTTTCACACTTTTTTTCTTTTTTTTTTCATAGGTAAAATTCTTGAAAATGAAATTATTACCAAAGAAGAATTTGTAAATGAAGAAGAATGTGGCCCACAAATATTGTAATAGTTTTTTTTTTTAATGTTGGGTTATGAATTATAGCTTGTTAAACTAATGAACTAATGAATTCATTTTTTAATTGCGTTATTGAGTTGCATGTTTTTATTTTATTTGTTAAATTGATGAACTCTTTAGTTAGTTTGTGTAACTAAATTATGTTTTTTTGTAAAGGAATGAGACATGATTTTTAATTTTTTATTTATATTTAGTTACTTACATAATATAATTTATGGTTGAGATGTAGAGTATAATAATTTTTATATTTACGTTACTTTAAATAATTTTTAAAATTTTTTAAATTTTAACATATTAAGAGATTTAGATTTAAATTATTTAAATATTAAAAAAATAAAAAAATTGGTAGGACTCAGGCTTTTTTCAAGCGCTATCCTAATCTTATTTGGGTTGGATCAGGCCCGATCTAATATAAAATAATAAGACTTTTTGTAGAATTAAAGTCTTTTAGTTGTGTTGCCCGACTATGACCTTGTAAATTGCCAACCATAGATGAATTTATAATTTGTAAGGACCATAATTGGGAATTGTTTGATTGTCTTTCTTCAAGTAAAGGTGAGACATGATGAACTTCAATTTGAGACATTTATTTCAGACCTTAAAAGATTGAATTTGCTATCTCATGGTTACTTTTCATTAAAAAAAATCAATTGAAGTTGGGGGGGGGGGGAGGGAGGGTGTTCTTCAAACAACAAGAGGTTAGATCAAAAGATAGTACGTGCTTTTTCCATGTCTTCTCGAGAAATAAGTACTCTATTTCTTTATAAAATTATACTCAATTTCATATGTGGCAATTCGGCTAAGATCTCGTTGTCAGTTGTGGCAAGAATCTACACGAATGGGAATACTATTCTAATTAGTATTTTTTTTTTAAAATGTTATTTTAAAGAGCATGTTACATCCAAGACATCTGGTTATTCCCAAACACATTTTATTCGTTTTCTTCGTATTTAAACAAAATTATTATTGTTGTTGTTATTATTGTTAGTATTATTTTTTACTAAAAAAATAACATATAATTTATATTAATGTTGTAATATAAAACAAGACAAAGTGGACTCTTCCGATATTTTGTTCTCTTCATCGTCCAACAACATGCACGGATGGGTCCAAAAAGATTATGTATGGACCCACAAGCTCACCAAATTTGAGCACTCTTGTGGATATGCCAGTTTATATTTTAATACGATATGTGTCACAACTTTTAATTTATAGTTTTATATCGTATCACTTCAAAGTTAAAACCATGAAATTGAAATCCATATGTTTTCAATTCGTTCTTTATCTGGTTGTCACTGTCGATACCCATATCAATTTTAAACAGAAAGATTTGTGTCATTTATTGATTATTTAACAGATAAATTTGCGATCGCAAATTTAGATTGTCGTTATTCACCGCAGAACATCACACGTGTCATGTGTCGATTAATCAATGAACAATATAGAATCGAGTTTCATGTCATGATAAAAATATCTCATTAATTTTATTTATTTTTTTGTACCGTATTATAATGTATCATTTAATAATCTATAACTATAGTTTAAGTTGTATAATCTAATATATTAATTATAAATAATAATTATAATATCTGATGTAACGTTAGTAATAATTTACATATAATAAAATTAAAAAAATAAAAATTTTATATTTAATTAATTAGTTCTAAGATGTTGAGATTTATGCGTTGATTGATGTGTTAATTTAGGGTGAGATTTACTGTCAATTTTATCTTATCATGTCCAAAATTAAATAAATGTAAGCACACACAAAATAGGGACAATGATATATTGCCTAATAAATAACGAGATGTTGTAACTAACGAATGTTATTGGATCTAAAAGATTCGACTGCATCGCTTGATCGGTTTAGTTGGTGTCTCAACTTCAAGTTTACATTTGCTCTTTGTGGCCAAAATCACACAATTGATGCTTGGCAAAACTCTACTGGTGACCATTACTAACAACAGTAATGTGATGCTATTTTTATTTTTCAATTTTCCCTTCAATTTATGATTCAAATAATACTTTTTTTGTTAAAAATTGGTTGAAGCACAAGCACCATAATAAGGACAATCAAGTGCTGCCTAATAACTAACAAGGAATTGCGACTATGAAATAATTAGACTGATGCACAGTTTCAGTGTAAATTGGCCCCTATTACGGCTTTCGTAGCCCTGTACACATTTATGAGTCTTGTGCTTTCTCAAATGAGAACATGATTTGTCCATTTGAATCAGACTGAAAAGGTATTTCAACTCAATGTTGAATAAACTACATATATAAACATAGATATGGTCTTTGAATTGAACATTCGATATTAAGTTAATCTAACTTTTAAACCACAAATGGTGCAAGAAAAAAGTTATAATTATAAAATAAGTTAATACTATATAATGAATTTAATTTTAAATAATAATTTGATAAAAACAGTAAAATTATTATAGGTTTTTTATCATATAAATAAGGAGATCAATTCAACTTAATTTCCAAACTATAAAGTCTGATATTTACCAAATACTTTAATTTTATATATTTTAAGGGATATTTATTCAATCTCAATACTAAAAAAAAAAAATTTTATATTTGCCCTATGTACGGGAGTGTTGATGTATTGGAGTTATTTGTATTTACAAGTCCTCAATTGATATAATAACATTAGAATTGTTATATATACGAATAATATTAGGAGTCCTAGTGTTTAGATTTCAACTTTGATTCTAATTAATATATCATTTATCTGTTGAATGTTATAATAATAATAATAATAATAATAATAATAATAATAATAATTTTATTATTTATAAAATTTATCATTTAATAAATGAGTGATTCAAATAATTAAAATATAAATTAATATTCAAATATTGTGATTTCTAACATTTTTCTTTCTCTCTCTTTCTTCATATACATATATACATACATACATGAATGTATGTATGTATGAATGTATGTATGTATGTAGTCAACAAATTGACTAACAATTTAGGCAAATGATTCTATGAAAGGGTTGGAGGAGTAATGACTACATTGTTGCTAAAATAAGAGAAGATAAAAAAACCCTTTTTTACCCCTGAGGTTTGATGCAGTGACTCATTCTATTCTTCCTTTTTAGACAATAGTGCATCTTATTCTTAGTTTTTAAATCGACAAACGTAGTGCCTCCCGGTTGTCGCAGCTCGCTGCTTGTTGCTTCTTCCTCCTCCCAGGTTAGCGTTATGATTTTGGCATGACCATATTTTTGTTGTTTATCAATTGATATATAAAAGAAGATGGTATTAATTATTTTTTGGCCTAGTTAATTAACGAACAATGCAATCATATATTAATTTATTCTTTGCACGTATGTGATAGTGAGTCGACACTTGTAGTCAGAGTGCTCTTATCTTTTTTTGTTTTTAATTTTTAAACTTATTCTCTATTTCTCTCTCCATCTCCACCTCACCCTTACAATCACGTATTGCTACTTTATTATAACCGAAATTGTATTTAAACTTGAATTAACAAACTGAAACCATACCAAATTATAGAATCAAACCGAATTAAATCAAATCAATTTTTCAACCCGTCTAGTTTAAAATTTTAGACTCAAATGAGTTGTAATTCGAATTGAAAATCGTAAAAATCGAATTGAAAATCAAAACACCCACCCTTAATAAATATTACATCGTTTAGAATAAATTTTGGGATGTTTATAAAATAAATAAGCATTGGAATTTTTTTTTCATATATGTCATGAATACTTTTTCGATAATTTTATTAAATTATCACTTTGCCCTATAAACTAATTGAATTTACTACCAGATGGGGTGTGGATGCCTTTATCAAAACTTTAGAGAATTTTTTATTCATGTCATATAAGTTGTGGTTCCAAGTGTCATTTTCTAGAAATATTTGGAAAAATATTCAAGACTGAAAGAGCATTTTCACAAAATGAACAAACAACGCGCTTTTATTATAAAACATGAAAAATGAGTGATGCGAATGTTATTGTGGCATCTATAACTACTTTTCATACAAGCAACGTTAGATATTTTAGTAACTAAATTCCAATTTAAGTTATAATTTATGCGGTATTAATCGATAAGTTAAGATAAGATGGTAGTTAAATAATGTATAAGTTATGAGATTTATTATTTAATAAATAAATTACACATAATATTATAATTTAAATTAAATCTTAAAAATACTGGATCTCCCTAATATTATTGTTTTTAGTAGAAGTGCTTTTCAGTTTTGATGGAAAATGAATAGAAAGTCCCATTCCCCGTAAGGAAAGGAGAAATAAGATTGCACAGTAAAGGCCAGAAGAATGCAGAAACAAAGGAGGCTGCGATGATTTATTGATGTCATTGAAGACCAACGAAGTTTGCATTAAAAATTTATATGACATGAGAGAAAATATGTACACTTAATGAAAAGATAGTGCAATAATTAGGACCAATGAGATCTTACAAGACAATAAGTTTAAAAGACAAGACAGAGACTTCCTATCTAATTAAAGAAAAAAATAATTATTATTATTACTTTTAATAAATAAATAAAATAAAAAATGCCGTACAAGAAGGAGAAGGAGACTTGGAAATTGATAAGATATCTCTACAATTTTTTTTTTTTGTTTTTTTGTCTCTGTCATTTGTTTTCTTTCATGAGCCTCGTTTCAGATCCAGAGCAGTCTTATAATAACGCCCAATTCCTCCCATAAGGTCAAAAATAACTCTCGAGTATCATAATGATAATGATGATGATGATGATGATGATGATGATGATGATGATGAATCCTCCCCCACAGTTAAACAAATTGCACCCCTTTCTTGAACTTTCACACACAAATTAGAATCAAACACGTAATAAATTTACTAATAAATAATATAATCGACAATTTCAGGAATGGACTTAAATTTTCTTTTGACAAACAAAAAGGAGGCGTTGAAAATTAACAAACCACAGAAGGAATGGAAGCAATGACTTTTATTTATTGAACGAAATCAACTAAATTAAAACTACCTGACCTTCTCCGAAGCTTCAAATATGCAGAAGGTTAAGTTGAATCAACTGTCTTAACTGGCTGGCTGTGCTGCCTTGCCTGCCGCCATTACCCGCTGCACTGCTCAGGGAATTTACTAGTGATTAGTCAAACTCCTAACTCAAATTACATTAATTTACCCAAATTACATCGCAATCCCAGGCACAAGCACAAGCACAATCACGTGCGCATGCTTTTCCTTATTGTTGTCTTTGTGCTACCAACAACACCCCCCGGTATCTCTCCCCGTCCCCGAGATGTCGATGCCGATGTCATTCTTACGAGGCCTTGTCCTCATTATTTTCTTGGCGGCCTCCGCAACAACGGCCGCGGCACAACGAAACGCCACCGTTTCATGCCCGCTTGACTTCACCTTCTTACAGCAGCTGCTGCCCCAGTTCAAGACTCCGAGCGACCTGCCCTCGCAGTGTCAGGACATTAAAAAGGGCCTTCGTCTCGTGGAATCCCAATACCTCAAACGCACTGGGAACTTCCTGCCGCCCCTCAACGCTTCTGAGTCATGCTGGCGCGCTTACCAAACTCTTGTCGACAGAGTCGCCCCCAACTTCGACATCCGCTCCCGCTGCGGCTTCCAAACCGATTGGATCTCTGAAGGCTGTATGAACATCTCCACGAGATCCCAGTTCGAGAGATTGATCCCCCCGCCCACTCTCGACGACGTCGTTTCCAGCTGTAACCAGTCCTTGGAGAATAGTGCCCCCTGTGCTGCTTGTACTACCAGCTTGTCCCGCTTGCAGGCCTCCCATTTGACTGGGGGTTCCGTTGGGAACTTGTCTGATTGCCTGGCCTATCCCTTCATTTACGCCGCCGCCGCCGCCAATCAGTTTGGTCCCACCGATAGGGGCACTGCTAAGTGTTTGTTCTCGTTTGAGTTTGCTGAATCATCAAAAAAGAGTAAGAACAAGGGCTTAATTGCCGGGGTCTTGGTTGTTTGTGTTGTTGGGTTGTTGCTAATTTCTGGTGGGGTTTGGATCTTTTGGCGTAAGCGTGTGGTTTCTAACCGAAGAAAGAAGAGGGAACGAGAAGAAGTTAATAGAATGGAAATGGGATTGGAGTCTATCCATGAGAGTACTAATTTGGTCAGGTTCACATTCGATGACATTAAGAAAGCTACTCGGAATTTCTCTAGGGATAATATCATTGGGAGAGGAGGTTATGGTAATGTCTACAAAGGGTTTTTACCCGATGGCTCTGAGGTTGCTTTGAAGAGGTTCAAGAATTGTTCCGCTGCGGGTGATGCAAATTTCAAGCATGAGGTGGAGGTTATTGCTAGCGTTAGGCATGTCAATCTTGTTGCTTTGAGAGGTTATTGTATTGCCACTACTCAGTTAGAGGGTCACCAGAGGATTATTGTCTGCGATTTGATGAAGAATGGAAGCGTTTATGACCATTTGTTTGCTTCCAATGGGCCGAAGCTTAGTTGGCCTCTTAGGCAGTCGATTGCTCTGGGGACGGCGAGGGGATTGGCCTATTTGCATTTTGGTGCACAGCCGGCAATTTTTCACAGGGATATTAAAGCTAGTAATATATTATTGGATGAGAAGTTTGAGGCGAAGGTGGGGGATTTCGGGCTTGCAAAGTTTACGCCGGAGGGTTTCACTCATCTGAGCACTAGGGTGGCTGGGACAATGGGATATCTTGCTCCTGAGTATGCTTTATATGGGCAATTGACGGACAGGAGTGATGTGTACAGCTTTGGTGTTGTGCTTCTTGAGCTTTTGAGTGGCAGGAAGGCGCTCATTATGAATGATGATGGCCAAGCTTCTCTTGTGACGGACTGGGCTTGGTCATTGGTGAAGGAGGGGAGAGCTCTGGATGTTATTGAAGATGGTATGCCAGAGACGGGTTCACCTGAAGTTCTAGAGAAGTATGTAATGATTGCTGTTCTTTGTTCTCATCCACAGTTATATGCCAGGCCAACGATGGATCAGGTTGTGAAAATGTTGGAAACTGAGCAGTCTGTTCCCACAATCCCAGAACGGCCGATTTCTCTTGTAGCTGAGATGGATGAGATTGAAAAGTCTATGAGCAGTAATAGTGGCTCAGGTCAGATGTCGAGTTATAGTGGGTATCAGGCTTTTACCGAAATTGTCCGCCCTTCAAGTCATAAGGAAGAAGCAGGAAACTCTGACTCCAGCCATAAGGAAGAAGTGAGAAACTCTGGTTCTAAAATAGTAGACTTGTTGTAATTACCGGTTTAAGAAACTCTGGTTCAAAATTGTTCGCCCTTCAAGTCATAAGGAAGAAGTGAGAAACTGTGGCTCCAGCAGTAAGGAAGATGTGAGAAACTCTGGTTCTAAAATGGTAGAATTGTTGTAATTACCGGTGTCTGTACTGGTGGTTTTGTTGGCCTTGATGTATTTTTTACATAGCTTTCGTGGTTCTTGAAATTTGAACCTTGTAAAGAGTTCATAGCTGCATAATTCAAAATTAATTCTTTAAGTTGCGAATTCTATCATACCAAACCCTATTATCCTAAGTAACCTATTTATTACTTGAGTATTACAAAGTTGAAACTTGATGATGAATTGTTAGATCCTTCAGCCAGATGATTACCAGTACATATTGTGCATTGACGGTTTCTTTTCAAGTAGGTGTGCGTCATGATAACAAAGCTAAAATTCTAACTTGTATAGGCACAGCAGGTGTTTTCATTTGCTAAGGTCTTGTGTAGTTCCGGTCTTTTTGCGAATTTTGCTCGTAAGACTGTGTTATAACGGGATATTGTGATTGACTGCATTCAACCTTGTTGATTCTTGAGGGTCCGGCACTGCAGCTATATATGTCGACGCCGAGAGGCCAACTTAGGATACCTGTGTAAAGTAAATGCATTCTAGAAGTCTTCATTACTGTCTCTTTTGATTGATAGAGTAGATGCTCCGGGCTTAATCTGCTAGTTTCGGGCCTAAGTGGCTGCATAAAAACATAGTCGGTTAAAAACTGTACGAAGACAAATAGAAAATGTGGCAGTATCGTAGGGGTGAATCTTGTGCTGGAAGAAACAATACGCCGTCTCGGTACAAGGTGTGATTTGTCACTGTACATTGAATGTTATGGTCAACTGTCAGCTTCATGGTCCTTCATTTTGCTTTCTCTATAGCCTTCTTGCTGCGTTTTTGTCGTTCATAATGATGGATTCGGCCAGATCTGTAATCGGGATTTACTGAAGAAACTAATTCTGGATTTTGTGCTGTCGCAATCGCTATGAGATGTCAACATTCGAGTCTTACTATGTGTTCTTGTTCTGAGGTGATGTTTCATGTTAAATCAATTCTGAAAAGTTGTGGGAAGGGATCTGCAAGTTCTCTTGAGCCCGAAGGTGAATTTCGCTATATCCATGTTTGTTCACTCTGAGATTGGCGTGCATGATGTTGAATTCAGTTTTTACTTGCAAATTGCAAGAAATATTTGTTGGGGAACTACAAAATTTAATGCAACCGCGAAAGCTTAATGCAGATAATTTTTGTAAGTACCCTCTTGCCGTCTCAAGTTCTTATAGCATCAATTTGAAAGATCTCATAGAGCTTGTTCATTATTATTATTATTATTATTTCTCCAAGTTCAACCCTCCATTCCTTTCTTCAAATATCCCAAAACAACCACCTTTTAAATTACTCACCCAAACACATGGCAAATTGCAACTCTCCATTTATTTTTTTAATATTTTGTGGTGAAATGAACCGATTCCGTTGCCAACTCATGCAACATCAAAATTCACAGGTCCTGAATGATATGAAGTTCCAAATTGGCTGCTGGCTCTACTTACTTTTATCACTTATTAAAATGGGTGGTAGATCAGATCACTGTCGTCACCAGAATTGTTGTTGGATAATGGACAAGATGCGTAAATAACTTGAATCAATTTCACATCTTTGGGGATAAAAGACAGATAAACAACTCATTTTCCTGTCAAGAGTTGCTTGTCAAAAGGAATCTCAAGCAAAGCACAACTCTGCCAAACCTATTCCCTCTTTAATTAATTAATTTATTTAGGGAAAAGAATCATTACCCACTAAATTTGTGAAAATGACCATGCAAATCTCTAATTTTTTTTTGTATGAAGTTAAATAATATATTTTAAATATAATAATTAAAATAATTGACTTTAGAAGTTTAATAAACATAAATAATTTAATCTATTTAGTAGACTCATAATATTAAATTATTTAAAAATAATTTTTGTTACTATATTATTTTAATAATTTTTTGAATCTATTATAAAAATTTTAAATAGATCTTTGACTTAAATATACTATATATTTAATAAAACATATCTCACATATTAATAATATTAAAATTATTTTACATGATATCCAAAATATTTTAAATTTTTATATACTTATTTTAATATTATATTTTTATTTATTCTAAAACTTTTTTTAATATAATAAAATGTATTTAATAGGTTGTAAAATATTAATATATTTTTAACTATTAAAATTATTTTAAAATATTGATATTATTATATATATTTTATTATTATATTTATATTTAGAGTAATAATATAGTTACAAACTCTTATATAAACTAATATGGTATACTTTCACTAGATAAATTAGATATGTCTAGTCCACATAATTTATTTTTATCATTTTATATTTTTATTCAATTAATAAATTAATAAAAAATTAATTTATATAAAATAAATTTATATAAAAATTTATAACTATAACCTCATTCTTATATTTATTATAGATTATTTGAATCAATTTTTTTAATTAATAAAATCAAAGATATCATGCCACTTATTGCAGACGTAAATGTTTCCTTATACGGTAGGATAGATATGACCATTGCTTTCCCATTTATTTATTTATTTATTCAATCTGGCACGATTGACGTGTCCATAATTTCATTCTTATCTTACAATTTGACCACACCTTATAATTTTGATGTGAAAGTCCATGTGGTTTGTGTGTGCAGCGCCACGAGCATCGGAGCTACCTTCCAAAATTAAATAGTTGTACTTACATTGTTTATGTAAAAAAAAGAAGGGGTTAATTACTGATTATTTCTTGAATAGAATAATAATTTTTAAAATATTCTTTAAATTATTATAAAATTTAATTTAATTTATTTTTATTTAAAAAATATGATGGTATTTTGATAAAATTACTTTTTAGTATTTTTAATAAAAAAATAAAGAATAAATTGAGACATATAATAATTTAAAAGAATTTTAAAGATTGAGGTACTACAAAATAAATCCTCGAGAAAGGACGTTAGTCACTCGCTGTGTCTTCGGCCGTAAAGCATTATACGGGGGCCAATTAGCTCACTAAGGCTTGTTAAATGATACAGAAGGTATGGGTGCCGAAAGAAATTAGCCACAGCCAAGGCGAAGGAAAAACCTGAAATTGTCTTTTGATTTTCTTGAATCTTTAGAGGCTCGCACAACAATTGACCGTTGTAAACAAGAGATAGTTAACGAGGGACCGAATTTTCTCCTGTACAAAACAAACTGTGAGAAAATTTACTTCGAAGAAATTCTCTTTTAAGTCACCTTGACTTGCCGTTTCTGCCCGTTCATGTATCTTCAAGTCTTCATTTCAGCACCCGGTTTTCATGCAGACAACAAAACAACACCAGTAGCATACATATTACTTCAAGCGGATGGTATTAAGAACGTGTACGTATGGTCGTTGATTCAGATTCAAGGTCCCAGTTGTGTGAAAAAAGCAAATTGCCTACTTGTCCTCAGTGTCATTACTTTCATAAAATTCGCGAATGAATATTGAGGGAAGAATCAAGAAATTCCAGCCTTTCGTGGCTAATTGATAGATGATATAGTTTGCTTCTGCTTCCATCTTTGCATATCTCCTTTATCCTGTAATAATTTCTTCCAAACTCTTCTATTAGATAAATTAAGGCAGCTTTTTGGAAGACATCAGCGTCATCATGGCCGTCAAAGAGGATGTTCAAGAAAATATAAGAGAACCACTTATGCCGATTGGGAACATTTCAGCTGATGAAGATGGTGGAGCTGGCGACCAAACAAACAACAAAAAAGTAAATCCATGCATGGTTTACTTCAGCACACTCATTGCAGTCTGCGGTTCTTATGCTTTCGGATCGTGTGTAAGTCCATTTCTTGAAACCGACTTCTGAAACAATGATTTTCAGTGTTTGCTGTTCAATGCTTGGAAGGGTTAGGTTATGGAATTGTCGATTTGGTTTTGCAGGCTGGATATTCATCTCCAACTCAGAGTGCTATCAGGGAAGATGTCGCTCTGTCCCTCGCAGAGGTATGTTAATGAATGAGCATTCTTCTAATTAGTTGCTTGCACATTAATCACTTTCTAGATGTATGCTTATTTACCAAGAAGTAAAGAATCACGAGCTTAGTGTCTCGTCAAGGATGTTTTAGCGACAGAGCATGACTTGTTGAATACGATTATATATTAAGCTGAAGCAGATGTGCAGAAATGTTATTATGATTCTTGCAGAGACTAATTCCATTCGATCAGTAACTGAGAAAGTTTTGCATTTTGCTTTTGGTTTATATACATGCAGTATTCAGTGTTTGGTTCCATATTGACCTTTGGTGCCATGATCGGGGCAATCACAAGTGGGCCAATTGCTGATTATATTGGTCGGAAAGGGGTAAGAAGATGTATATTTTTTAGCTGATTAATCACTGACTGTTTGGGATTTGAGCTTAATTATGGTCTAGTGAATATTTAGCTCATAAGATTGTTTACTATGTGCAGGCAATGAGAGTTTCAAGTGTCTTCTGTGTTGCAGGATGGCTTGCTATTTACTTTGCTGAGGTTCATATACTCCTAAGCTCAATTAATATTTTTTTTTTGTTCCCCTTTTTCTTTCAGCTACATAGCAAAAGGAACAATTTTCCTATAAACTTACCAATTATATTCTTTCTCTTTTGATTGAAACAAAAGGGGGTTTGGCCATTGGATATTGGAAGATTGGCAACAGGATATGGAATGGGAGTCTTTTCATATGTGGTGCCAGTTTTTATTGCTGAAATTGCACCCAAGAATCTTCGAGGAGCACTAACAGCTGCAAATCAGGTAAACTAAAAATGCAGATAACTTAATTGGAGGAAATTCTCATTTGTCATTTTAATTTATCTCTTGAATAGCTAGTTGCCCCCAAATTAAGCAATCCATGATCTATCTAATTGTTTCTCATGTTTGTATATAGCTTATGATCTGCGCTGGTGTGTCAGTTGCCTTCATAATTGGGACGGTACTAACATGGAGAGCTTTAGCACTAACAGGTGAAAATGGTTAACCGTCCATTTACTCAACTGTCCATGAAAAATTAAAAAGGAAAACGAACTACAAAAGGATAATGAAACAGAAGGCTTACAAACAAAATTATTGCAGGTATCATCCCCTGTGCAATTTTGCTTTTGGGTCTCTTTTTCATCCCTGAGTCTCCTAGATGGCTGGTAAGAATATCTGATAATGACACTTGGAGAAAAAGATGAATATATGAAACTGAACTTGCCATGGATACAGGCAAAGATAGGAAAGGAGAAAGAGTTTGAAGCTGCACTACAGAAACTTCGCGGCAAGGATGCTGATATAGCACATGAGGCAGCTGAAATCCAGGTTTTATGTCTGAGTTACAAGTACCATTCCACACTGACAATGTGTATTGGACCATTGAGAAGAAAATTTATCTGAAGCATTTTCTTCATTGCTTAACAGGATTACATAGAAACTCTAGAAAGGCTCCCAAAAGCTAGAATGCTGGATTTGTTTCAAAGAAGATACTTGCGCTCAGTCACGGTGCAAATTTCTCTTTCTCCTTCATCTATAATGCAGCTACATTTTATCTTCTCATTGACTCCTCTTACCATTTGTTCATTTTGACAAGATTGGAGTTGGATTGATGGTGTTTCAACAATTTGGTGGAATCAATGGAATCTGTTTTTACACCAGCACTATTTTTGTGTCAGCAGGTAACGAGATCTCTGCAAGGATATTCTTTCAGGTTCTCTCAAAAATTTAAAACGATTATAATATTTTGGTTCTTATTATTGTAATGTCCTTAGGATTTTCTTCCAGCGTTGGAACAATAATCTATGCCATTCTTCAGGTTTCTATCCCTCACTGACTCTAATAATTTCTCAGAATTTAGATACTTTTTCTAATAAGACTGAACTGAGCAAGTTATTTTCTGCAGGTTGTTGTTACAGGCCTAAATACAATTGTGATCGACAGAGCTGGAAGAAAGCCCTTATTAT
Organism: Aegle marmelos; assembly: GCA_030449875.1. Classification (NCBI taxonomy): domain Eukaryota; kingdom Viridiplantae; phylum Streptophyta; class Magnoliopsida; order Sapindales; family Rutaceae; genus Aegle; species Aegle marmelos. The sequence goes on from JASUUL010000115.1 coordinate 5,922,434, forward strand.
TGGTAAATTCTAGTGCAGGCTACAAGCTACACCCATATATTTTCCTTCGGAAACCATCTTCATTTAAAAATCATAAATTTCCTTCTTGTCAATTTTATTCCAGGTTTCTGCAACAGGACTAGTCTTGGGTTGTTTACTTGTAGGGGTTTCATTCTTTCTGAAGGTAATACTAAAACATTATCCTTGAGTCATTTCAGTTTCTTTAATGATATTAAAAACACTGAAAGTACCTTTTGTTTGTGAACCAGGTTCATGAACTGGGACTTGAGTTGGTTCCTGCTCTTGCTGTGACTGGCATACTGGTAATACACACGCGTTATCCGCTCAGTTTGTTCATATGATAAATTGACTCTTCATGTCTGACTACTGTTCTCAGTGCTCAGCTCTACATAGCGGCCTTTTCGGCTGGAATGGGTGCAGTTCCCTGGGTTGTAATGTCTGAGGTAATTAGAATTAGGGCGTTTTATCATTCTCTCCATGCATGTTTTATTCACCTAGCAAATCTGAAGATGGCCCTCGGCCTCTGTTACAGATATTTCCAATAAATATTAAAGGAGTAGGTGGAAGCCTAGCAACATTAGTGAACTGGTTTGGTGCATGGCTAGTTTCCTACACTTTCAACTTCCTCATGACCTGGAGCTCCTATGGTAAGTACTAATATAACCACTTTAGCGATTGGCCCGCCCACAATTTCAGTATCCTGCACTGCATAATCTGAGCTTCGCATTTACTCATCCACATGAACATGACATGAGTGGCTGGATGCGGCTTTCAGGTACATTTATTCTTTATGCTGCAATCAACGCCTTGGGCATATTGTTCGTGATCACTGTAGTACCTGAGACCAAAGGGAGGACCCTGGAACAAATTCAAGCAGCTATCAATGCTTAGACGATTAACATATCCGCCAATGAACAAACTATATATTGGGAGGAGCATCAGCAATTCTTGAGAAAGGGGAATGTTATTTATTTATTTTTTTAAAGAAGATGAAACTGTTCATCGTCAGAAATTCTTGAAAAAAAAAATAATGAAACTAGCTAGAAAAACCAGATAAACGGCTGCACTAGAAAAACCGTATTTTAAGAAAAATAATAATTTCATAAAAAAGAAAACCAGTTACTTTTAATATAAAGTGGTTATAGGCTTCTTAAATTTTTCATTCTAAACAATTATTCCAAACGGTGTGGTAGTCATTAATTAATTTATAATAATTTAAATAAATTTATTGTATTATCTCACGAATTAATAAATAAATATTATATTATTTGAGATAATCATTTAAAATAAAAAAAAATTTAGATGTATGAAATTACATTCTATATTAACATGTTTTGCTAGAGATTGTTAAGTCTCATATTAGCAGAGAATCAATCCAAGTGACCCCCAAAATTGGAATTTTTTGTTTCCGTAATATGCAATCTTTTTGTGGACTGTAACTTTTAAGCATTTAATGAGTATACAAAACTACAGGTGCCCTTCCCAATCTCCATTATGTTTTACTGCTATTTATGACAAATAAATAAATAATTTCTTTTTTCTCAATTTGCATTTTCTTATAATTAAATAGAAGACATCAAAAGAGAGACGAGACCCTTCGGACAAAATACGTGGATACTGCAACTAAATAACGGAATAAACTAACCTTGGCCAATCGGAGTATGGATAAAATTGCACACATGTCAAAGGATTCTTCAAAGGTTAGAAAGTATTGCTTTATCCTATATTTGAAGCCAATAAAGGAGAAAATTTAGGCTAATTGACTGGATAACCTTGATTAATTATGCAAACAATTCACCATATTAAGGGAACTCAAGGAACCATTATCGTAGTATTTCTTTCCTCCTCCACCGTTGTTGATCGAGGCCTTGATCATATTTTCTCGATCGTTAGCTTCAGTTTTCATGCAAACGACAAAGACAGATCAATCTTGCAAGCTTGCATGGTTTTTAAGTAGAAGGTGACAGCAGCAGAGCACGTGGAGCCTATGAAAACTGAGGTTCAAGGGCAATTTTTTAATCTTGCCAACACAGGTTGTCTTTGATGCATCGAGAAAATTTTCAGGGCTGAATCACGGCAGGCTAACCCACAAGCTAGTTAGGTCCAAGAAACTGTGGAGAAATTGTTCATATTAGATCAAGAAAGGAGATTCCACTGATATATACACTATCTCTTCGAAGTTGATAAACAAGCAGCTAGCCTACATGGCGAACAGAGATCAGAATGTTGTGAACAACGCTGCTGACGACAAGATGAGAGAGCCGCTTCTGCGGGGACAGCAGAATTTGGCTGATGAAAATGCAGGATCTGGTAAAAGAACTGGAAGCAAAGACAGTCTGTGTATGGTTTACCTGAGCACCTTCGTTGCGGTCTGTGGTTCTTATTCATTCGGAACTGGGGTAATTAACTCCCATCCCTCTTACATTCATCCCAACTTCTTGTGAAACGTAAATGTTCATGCACTGTCCTGTTAGGCCAAGAAAAGTGAATATTTATATTGTTAATTGGATTTCAGGTTGGCTATTCATCTCCTACCCAGAATGCAATTAGGGAAGATCTCTCTCTATCTCTGGCAGAGGTAAAAATTTCTTCTTTTTTCTCTCTTTTTTTCTTTTTGGTAAATGAAGATTTGGTTAAAACCATGCTGAATATTTATCATATTTGCAATACAAGACATACGCTGAATATTAGCAGATTTCTCCTGCAAATCCATGAACTCTTTTAACTTCCATAGTGGCTCAATTTGGCTCTGGTTTTACATGCACGCAGTATTCAGTATTTGGTTCGATACTGACCTTTGGTGCGATGATTGGTGCAATCACAAGTGGCCCTATTGCTGATTTTATTGGTCGAAAAGGGGTAATCTGTTAGATCACTGCTTGTTTACAACTTCAGATTCCTTATGTCTATTTCTGGTGTGTATATACATATATGGGTACCGTGTGGAATTTATGCAGGCAATGAGAGTTTCAAGTTTTGTATGCATTGCCGGGTGGCTTGCCATTTACTTTTCCGAGGTTTGCATAATCTTAAACGTCTGAAAAATTCAAACCTTCAGAAAACCAAGCATGAATTTTTTTTTTCACCCCAAAGAAATTTGACCCGGCCTATTGTAATTTTTAATGTCTTGGCTCTATGAACAAAAGGGGGCTTTGTCTTTGGATCTTGGAAGGCTGGCAACAGGATATGGAATGGGAATCTTTTCATATGCGGTGCCTGTTTTTACAGCTGAAATTGCACCCAAGGAGCTTCGAGGAGCACTCACATCGGCAAATCAGGTAAAAACATGAAAATGAAAATGATGTCAGTAGAGCAGGAGTGAAGACTCATTTTCATTTTAATTTACGTTCCTGAAGCTTTGAACACAATTTCTTGCAAGTTTATGTCAGTTTCGTGGATTAAAAATTTGCTGATAAATAATGTCAGATCTAGTTACAAGAATAAATATCTATATCTAGCTCTTTGTCTTATTGTTTCTACAGCTTCTGATCGTAATTGGTGCATCCACTTTCTTCATAATTGGGACAGTGGTAACATGGAGGATTTTAGCTCTAGTAGGTAAATGAATTTATCATTCATCAATTTAAGGTTTTTAAATAAATAAATCATTTTTCTTTTAAATTAAAAAAAAAAAAAAAAAGAATGAATGGTGGCTCACCAACAAAAAATTTTGCAGGAATCATCCCCTGTGCGGTTTTGCTTCTGGGTCTTTTCCTCATTCCAGAGTCTCCCAGATGGCTGGTAAGGATTATGGAATACACTTGACACCTGAAAAATAGAAAAGATTTGTACATGAACTGACCTTACCACTGATACAGGCAAAGATAGGAAAGCACGAAGAATTTAAAGCCGCACTGCAGAAACTTCGCGGCAAGGATGCTGATATATCACAAGAGGCAACTGAAATTCAGGTTTCCTTCCTGAAGTTATATATCAGATTCAAAATTGATTATGTATAAGGCTTTGAACATTGAATAGAAAAATACATACAAGCATAATGCTATTTACTTGCTTGACAGGAATACATAGAAACTCTTGAACGGCTACCGAAAGCCAGACTGCTGGATTTGTTTCAGAAAAGATACTTACACTCAGTCACCGTAACAATTTCTCTCTGAACCCATAATACAATCTCTGTTCCTAGCACCAATTTACCATTTTCTTCATAAAACTCTGTAGTCAAAGTTTTTCTCTGTTTTTTTAACTTCTCTTTGCTATGTATTTATTCTGGAAAGATTGGAGTTGGATTGATGGTCATTCAACAATTTGGAGGAATCAATGCAATAGCATTTTATGCTGCCAATATTTTTCAGACAGCAGGTATGCTATCACCATAATCAAAATGAAAGGTCTCAGGAGGTTATGCCATTACTTTGCCACACATTTATCTTCCATTTTCTAAAGAGACTAACAAACAAGTAGTGGCAGATATTCTTAGTTTTATATTAGTTCTTATATCTATAATGTCTCAGGATTTTCTCCCAGCACTGGAACCATAAGCTATGCCTTGCTTCAGGTTTCTATCTCATCAACTCAAACAATCTTTTCGATAATCTTTATGTTTGTCAAGACTAGCTGGTAATGATTGTATCCAGCAGGTTGTGGTTACTTTCTTCAATACCATGATGATTGACAGAGCTGGAAGAAAGCCCTTATTATTGGTAACATTGAACACTAAGATTTGCTGCCTCTATAACTTTCATTTTAGAACTCCATCTTCATCCGCGCAAGGCTAATTTCCTTTCTCTGTCAATCACCTTCTAGTTTGCCGCAACAGGATTACTCTTCGGCTGTTTACTTCTTGCAGCTGCATTTTTTTTAAAGGTATATAACTGATTAACTGTCAAATATTAGCCCTCACAACATCATTTAGTTCTATATACTTAACAAATAGAAAATCTTTGTGAACCAGACTTATGGATTAGCACTTGAGTCAGTTCCTGCTCTAACACTGACTGGTGTACTGGTAATACATATCAACAGCTTTTGAATTCATGTTAACCACAGTTTATTAATCATCAAATACTTATGACCGCTATTCTTTGAGCTCAGGTCTACATAGGTTCATTTTCATCAGGAATGGGTGCAACTCCTTGGGTTCTGATGTCTGAGGTAATCAATGTGAAGGCCTTATTATTGCTCCTATGCTTTGCTCTTTCCCCAAAATCTGAAAGTAGCTCTTTATTGCAGATATTTCCCATAAATATTAAAGGAGTTGGGGGAAGCCTAACAACATTAGTGAATTGGTTTGGCGCATGGGCAATTTCCTACACTTTTAACTTCCTGGAGACTTGGAGCTCCTACGGTAAAATACTAAATAGAGAAATTTTAATTTTTTTCCTTCAACCAATCAAAGGAGTAATAGTATTGAATGCTTCAGAGCAAGCTAATAAGTTAGGTCATAAAAGAGTCCGGTAATTTTAGGTAAGTCTAAAACTCTACTTATACACCATTTTGAAATTTAGAAGCATCATCATGCTGAAAGTTATTTTCGTTTTCCGCAAGAAAATCATGACAGAGCACAATAGGAAGACCAGAGACAGCATTAGTGCTGAAGATTTACTCTTTTAACTGAAGTGCCTACTTTTGGTTTTCAGGTACCTTCCTTCTTTATGCTGCCGTCAACATATTGGGTATCGTGTTCATCACCAAAGTGGTACCTGAAACAAAGGGAAGAACCTTAGAGGAAATTCAAGCAGCTATGAATATGTAGAGAAGCAAAAATGGAATAAAGACCATTACGTTTAGGAAATTTTCATTTTAACCTTTGAAGGAACCACAAAACCTTGGGAAATAGGAAATGTTCCAAAACAATTATAACATTTGATGCTGTGCACAGTCAATGATACTGAAATGCTTGTGTTTTGTAGAAAACACACTTTTCCAGGGAATAAATTTTTCTTAATTTTTTTTAAATTATAAACACATACATGCGTAGACTGACAAGAGAAATAACCATACAAACGTGTATGCTCTACATTACATCTAAAGATGGAAACTCATTGAATTTTCATTGGTGCGGATATATGAACGATGATAGTGGTGCTCAATCACAACTCCAAGTAAAAATATAGAAACTCGCAAGCTGAAATTTAGTTAGTCAAAGAATATAGAAGCCTCTGGCCGGTCAATCAAAAGTATAGCCATTCCTTCCTGTTTTTTACAAAGATGAGCAGCTGAAAAAACAAAGAAAAGACCTTTGAAGAATTGCACCACTGCCTTAGTGAGCTATTAATGAAGAGCTTTTGAATGTGCCAAGTCAAAATATGGAATCAATTTTGGCTTTCAGACATGTGAACATTATTTTATCTTTTAAAAGAAAAGATCGTCTAAGTTCTAATATTTGCTTGGACTGGCTAAGGGAAAGATGATCTTTCTTTTACCTGTAAAAGAAGCATACTAGGGGATAAACAGACAGGAGAGGCAAATCATGTTGACCATATCACCACTGGCCAGTTGATTGATAAAGTTGCTGCATCAATCAATGGGTTTGAAGATAAAGTATGCCGCTTCTGTGTTTATGGGTTTGAACATAACCTTCATTCAGTTCCTGAGCTTTTTGAGTATCTCTTTGTTGGTCATCATAATATTCTAACGAAGCTTGTAAACAGCTATTGTAAGAATTCATAACCAGATATCCATAGATATTTGACAACAATATAGATAGAGATAAACAGGGGTTCATCGTCATCTCACAATAGAACAAGAATCAAAAACTGAAATGAAGGCAACCAACGAATGAATGAATAAATATGTCACGCTAAAATCAATTCTTGTCAAATATGCAAAATCAAAGAATTATTGTGAACTAAATTTGATCATACATCATATTGTCTGTACCAATACAATAAAATTTCTAAATTATAAAAGGTTGAACCTAAAGTCACTGCTAGACTAAACAATATAAACTACATTCATAAAGACTGAGATTGATCATGCAAAGAAGCAAAATATGAATCTCTCACCATATTCCCATCATCAACCAGTATCTTCAGTAACGCTACTGCCTTCGTCTTACCCTTTGCACTCCCATTTTGGGCCACGTCAGCAATTCCATCCGCTACTTGCATGGCCATCTCTTTTACTTCTTCTTCAGCTCTTTCCCCTCCAAAGTTCACCAAATTCAATAGTGCCGACACTGCATTTTCCTTCACTCTGTGACCCGATCCCGTCCCCAAATCTAACAAATCCACCAACACTCCAATTCCACAACATTTCTTAAATTCGTCCACACTTTCCTCACATCCCGCTATTTGCGCGATCACTGCGCTCGCGTCCTCCACAATCCCAGCCCTTCCCCCGTTCATAATCAGTGAAAACAAAGGCTGGACCCCACCTAGCGCAATTATTTGATGGCGATTTAACGGATAAAGCGCGATTCCGAAAAGCGCTTTTAACGCGTCTTTAACAGAACGCGGCGGTGAGTTACGCGTTTTTATGATTTCAATCAGAGAGTGAATGATATCGCGTTTGGCACCAATGATCGGGCGGTAAGAATCGACGACTAGGAGGCTGTGCAACGTCGCGGCGGAAGATTGTACGGCGGAGGAGGAGGTTGAGGTGGAGTGGTGGCTGAGAGCGTGGGAGATGGCGTCGAGGAGGCCGCGCGTGGACATCAGAGAGTCACGCGAGGTGATTGAGAGGTTCAGGAGCGTGGCGGCGGCATTTTCTTGAGATGCGTGCGAGGACGAATACAGAATTTCAGCTAAGTACGGGATGGCGCCAGCTTCGGAGATCATAGGACGGATTTCGGCGTCGTGCTTTGAAAGGAGGCGCAGCTCGGCTAGAGCCTCGGCCCGTGTTTGTTCCGACACTGAACCAAGTTTGGTCACTAACGACCGAACGGTACGTCGCTTTACTTCCATTTATGGATCCCTGTCTGTCTATAATTGTGTTTCTGTTTCTAATCGGATAGATGATAGGCTTATGCGTTTGGTGAGGATTTCAATCGCACAGATGAGAAGCTCATGCGTTTGGTGAGGAACTGAGGATTAGTAAGGGCGAAGAGGATTTTGAAGTTAGAGACGACTTCCAATTCTTTCAAACCATATCCACCTAATTTATGTAAAATGACCAAAATAACCCCTTTAACCGCCATTTTTTTTTTTAGTTTTTCTCCTCTCTTCTCTCTCTCTTTTTTTTTTTTAAATCTTTTACTTAAATTGATGAATTTATTGTTTAGTACTAAAAATTTACTTTTGATTTTTCTAAGTCATATAAAATTTATGATATGTACATAGAAATAGCACAAAAAATAATATAAACATCACCACAAAATAGAAAATAATGTAATATAATTTTTAATTATTTTTATATTAATTTCTATACAAATATCAATATTATTATATAAATAATGTAATTTTTTTTTTCAGACTCTAGCGCGAGAACCAACAAGTATTGAAGGACCCCAACTCCAAATTCTATTATGCTGAAATTTCTTATTTATTTGTTTAACCAGCAATCAGACACAAATATGATTTTAGTATTTACCTTTTATATATTTTATTTAAGATTAAAGTTGAGCTGATATAATTTAAAAATTATAATATTTAAATTATTTAATAAATATATATTAATGTAACTTAAGAGTTAATTTTATTTTATATTTATATAATTATATTTATATTTATATAATGAAATATTTATTATATATACATTAATTTTATTAAAATTATTATTTAAAAATTATATTTATAATATAATTATAACTTTTAGTTTATAATTATTAACAATGGTGGATATGTCGTTTAACAAACAAAATTTGTAATGCTGCGTTAATGACATTTCGAGATAATTCAACTAGGGCGGGCGCGGCGGCTGGTATCTTGGTGTGCTGGCGGCGCAGGTTAGCAGCAACAGCTTCGCATAGCCAGCAACTGCGGCCGTACCACAGACAAATTTTAAAGAGTCAGCTAGTTTGGTGGGGTCAAGTCAATATTTCTTCTCTTTATAGCCCTCGATGATTATGTCGTCCAACAATATTATATTGTAATCTTCCGAATTAATCCATCAGTCTTTTACTGCTTAATTTTACAGAGTCAGCTGTTTTGGTGAGGTCAAGTCAATCTTTCTTGTCTTCACGGCTCGATGATTATGTGGTCCAATAACATTATATTGCAATCTTCTGAATTAATCCATCAGTCTTTTACTGCTTAATTAATGTAATCTTCTGAACTAATCCATCAGTCTTTTTCAGAAACCCGCATGTGGAATTCTTCTTCTTCTTCTTTTGTGTAAAAGAACTTCATTCATAAAACAGAATTTAAGCGTGGAAGTAATGGTCACTCGGAAGTCTACCAGCCAACACAAGGATATGGAAAATTTTGAGAGCAAGCTTGCCCAGCACGGAAGCAGTAAGGTTATAACATGCCGAAAATTATTTCAGATGTCCTGTACTACTTCATTTTCTGTTAATAAGGTAAACAACATTGGTTCATTCGAAATCCACAATTTATGCATGGTTCATTCGAAATCCACAATTTATGCATGCACCATAGCTGACATTTCCTCCATCATATTTTTTAAAACTAATTTTTTTTTAAATCCAATAAAAAAATTAGTTTAATTATAAATTAAAAAATTAATTTGATCGTCAACACTAAAATTTATAATGTAATCTTGACTGCTTATTAAATTAAGAGAGATTAGGAGAGAAAAAAAAACAAAAATATTATAAAAATCTAAAATATTTTTAGTTGTTGGAATAATTATAATAAAAAATAACACTCATAGTTTCAGAAATATATTTTTCAGTTATTGCAACTTTTTCATTGTCTATTAAATTTGTCACCAATCTGTTTTAGTCTTTCAGATTTGATTAGAAAATCATGAGAGCAGTGCTAAACTATAGTTTGTAATTGTATGTATACAGTTACCGAACTTCCAAACTATGGTCACCATAACTAACTCATCTAATGCCACGTTGGCATGCCACCCCCCCCCCCCCCCACCCAAAAAAAACAAAAAAAAAGGTTTCCTATGAATGCTCTCCCACAAAATATCAAAACTCAGCTTTAATTAAAGGATTTTCTTGAAAATAAAAAAACTCGTTAATGAGTTCTCCCAAGAAATTCAGGTCCTGCACCTCAGAGAACCAAGAACCGGATAAGGAACAGCCTCAGCCTCCGGATGACAGTCACCTCACCACCAACGGGCAGCCAAATTCCCAAGACATGGCTACCGGCATTTTTGATTCTATCATCGGAAGCAGTGTTAATCCGCATATAAGAGCCGGCGACATTCTTGGAGGAACCGCTACTTCCGCGGGAATGGAGTATATGGATGAACTGACGCCTCCGGGAACTGCCAAGGAAATCCAGCATGTTGGAGAAGATGGACTTGTCCGAGGGGATTGAGGAACACTCATCAAGGTCAACTACATCAAGCAGCAGAAAGACGAAATTGTGCGGAGTAATAATCAGAGACAAATGTAGGCCGAGAGTTTTCCCACCGTTTTTGCCTGCGCTGTACAGTGGCGGACGGCCAAGATTCGGTGTCTTGAAAGTGACCGGGAGTGATGGACGGTTGAGGGTCATAAAGTTTGAATTTGAGAGAGATGATACACCGACGGTGGAGATGAAACTTGATCATCAAAAAGAGGGTATTAGTAATGACAAGAATAACGAGGAGCAGATGACTGCGGGCGATCATCATCATCACCATGAGAAGAATCAGACGAAGTTGTACTGCGGAATGTGTATGAAGAGCTTAGGGTCTGAAAGCTTTTCTGAGAAGATGGACTTATTGTGCAAGATAATTAATGAGTCATCGAGATTAATATCAGGCGCGATGAAAACGTGCGGAGTAACGAGAGACAATATGAGCTCGAATCCGGAAGCTGCTTTCCCGCCAACTTTGCATACAGTGGACAGTGGGGGACGGCCAATACCCAGTTCCAAGAAAGTGGTGGGCGGAGATGGGGTGTCGAACGAGGAGATGATTGGTTATCGCCAAGACGATAGTGGTAATGATGTGAGTGACGATGGTGATGATAGTCAGGAAGAGGTTGGTAATGATAATGGTGAGAGCAACGAGGGGGAGATGCTTGATGATCATCAAGATGATGATGACAATCAGACGGAGGAGATGACTGGTGTTCATGGGAAGAACAGTAAGAAGAAGAACAAGAATAACAAGAAGAAGAAGAACAAGAAGAACAATAGGAAGAAGACTTGAAGAAGAAAAGGGAGGAGGTAGTTACGCTTTTTTTTTTTTTTGGGGCATTTCCTACTAACCGATTTTGGCGGGAAAAATGATGGAGCGCTTAACAGATAATAAGGTCCATCAAGCTTTGGTAATTCATTTTTGCTACTTATTATATATATAGAACATTTTGGTTGAATTCTTGGATTACATTGTTTTACCCTATTGTTTTCATTTTCATTTTCCTGGTAATTTCTATTTTTTTTATTACATGTTTTAATTCTGTAGATATTTCTTTTTCTTTTCCCTTTTTTAATGATCAAATGCTAATTGCGGGCGTATAAGGAATAGCATGAGTTTGGAAAAAAAAAAAAGTTAATCTATTATAAAAGATCAGTGATAATATCATTGAATGTGTTCAAATTGCATGGATTTGGTTTGTGAAATTGACCGTTATTGACACTTGCTTTTTGTTTCATTTCATGATGTTCAACAAAGAGAGACCAGTGACCTTGTGTTCAAATGTATGATGGTATTCTCATAATTAGTTGTAGATTAAAAAGCTTCTGATCTTCTCCAAATCAAGTTTTCTGATTAGTGTTTACTTTGGGACTGATCCAGATGGGGATCCCATTGAACATGAAGAGATGAAGTACTTGATTTTTCTTTTTCTTTTTCTTAATTATTTGTATTATATTTAGTACATTTGCCCAACTAATAAATTTTAAAACAAAATTTTAATGAATTTGTCAAAAAGTTTGAAGCCCAACTTCCTCTGGCAAGCTGAGCCGAAGTCAAATATTGGGGCTCCCAATCTTGGCTTGATTTATTGTGAACTAGATAAGTTTTTGCCTGTGCCATACTTGACATTGGTAATTCCCGAAATAGAAAAATAAATGTTCAAGACATGCTTGACAGCAAAGAAATCTTATTGTATGTGATCAGATTATATGAATTAATTTGAACTGCACTAGCTGGTTCTAGAATGTAGAATTGAAACGGAGTCGAATGAATGTGTTGCCATTTTTGGCTTGGTATGCATATCTACATATATACGTCTTCTACCTTTCTCATGGAAAGAGCAGATACCATAATAACCGTAAGTGATTTGCGACAGCTAGCTGTTAACTTCAAACGTGATACATTTTGTAATGACTTCACAGATATGCATATTGCTTTTTGAACAAGCAAATTAGTATGCGCTAGGTAAGTAATACAGCAATTTTGTCCCTACTGGAGATCCACAATGAGGTACCATTAACTTGAGGTGTGGTGGGTGTCCCCCAGTGTGTTTGCAAGTTGCAGCGATGCACATTACAAGCCCAGCTGTCAACTGACAAAGACAAGGTTTGCTCTTTAGGGTTTTCCTTACACCTCAAAGAGTCAAGAGGGGTCATAATCAGTGATTTTATCTTCAGCTGAATGTTTCTCTGTCCAAGAAAATCTAGTTAATAATACATAGAGCGTTAATTCATATCGATTATCCTAATATTTTAACTCTATAGCATACAAATTTGCAGCTATACCTAAAAGAGTACACACTACGCATTATTGTATAAAACTAAGTAACCCCTTTCAATAGCAAGTCAAAACAGAGTGATCGAACAGCTTGAAGCTTCTGAACTCTAGCGTTAGCAACAATCCTTACAAGAAAACAGATTATTTTTGCGACAAGCTAACATCAATACACTATAGGTGTCAGTGTTTAGAAATTTGGTAGAACGACAAATGCAAGAAGTGGTAGAGTGATTTTGAGCACAGCATAAATTAGCAGTTAAAAAGTAAATTTATGCATTGCAGTAACATTGAAAATCACAAGTTGTTTGGAAATAATTTTATTGTAATATGCAATGCAAAAAAGTTAAAACTCTCTTCAAAGAATATATAAGAAGCCGCTTGCCCATCAACCCAAACTTTACATATTCCCCCATTGTTTTGTACTGCAATGAGTGATACCAGTGTACTTGTACCCGAGCTAGAAAAATATCACAATTTCATTGATCAAATAGGTAGCATACTTCCATCACCAGAATATAGAAATGCAGGAGTTAGGACCATGTGCTTCCAATCCTTTAACCATCTTAAGAATCCAGTCTCACAGTCACAAGAGAGCATCCTTCCATAAACTCAACAATTTCCCGATTTCTTACAATCTTAGGTGGCTTATATTGACTAGCTGGCGCTCCCTTTTCAATGGCAACTTGTAGTAACCTATCAAACGTACCAGGTTTCACAATGGATACCAATAACGGGCTTATCTCACCTCTATCCCTCTGCACTTTATAAATGCTTCCAAAGGCATCCTCAAGCGAGGAACAACAGCTCCTAAGGATTGCAACTGACTCTGGCAACTTAATACATCCCTCTCTAATTTCAACAAAGATCATTAGCTTCTTTGGACTCAACTCCAAATTTGTATAGCCTGCAAACTCCACAATCTCAACAGCCATAACGTTTCTGAGCATCATTTGGAAACTTTCCATGGCAGAGATCAAATCTCTCTCAGTTATTATCTCAAAAGAGCTTTTAGGAGCTCTCATCACAAACTCCACTTGCGGAGAAGAATTATAGAAATCAACAACTTTCACAATATCGCCCAAACGGTAGCGGTAAAATCCTCTATAAGTAGTCACAACCATTTCATACATCTTCCCAATCTCAACACCAGAAAAATCAACCGTTTCTTCTCCAACAGGCTCATTCTTCTCCATATCAAAAGGAAGGAACTCAAAATAGGCTGCCGTGGGAAGCATAATAAATCTTGTTGTCTGCGGAGGCTGCGTGATATCCAGATTAATACCCACACAACATTCTGAAGCAAAATAATCTCCACCTAAAACAGGAACCTCCCCTGCATAGTACTTAATTTTTGAACAATATTGCCTCATGCTTCCGGTTGTAATACACTTAATATATCTAACATTAGGCCATAATTTACTAAAAATCCCACACCAATTATTTTCTCCACAAATTGATCGAATCCTTTTTGACAAATCTGGTTGTGGCCCACCAAGAATGTCAGTAACAGAATCTCGCATTGCAACCTCAGTAATATCAAAACACGGGTACCCATTTTCAAGATCATCACATAGCTGCTCCCACTTAGATTCAAAAAAACTAAATACTCTAATTAATCCTATAGCATAAGGAGAAATAATTCCATCGATAAATTCATAATTCCTTAGACCGCAAAGAAGGTGGCAGTACATTTGGTGCTGAAAATTTGATCCAACAATGACTTCACGCGGACTAGAATAACGGCTAAGTTGAGACAAGTTTTTGTTACTACTACCTTGCAAAGGAAAAGCAGACGCAGCCATAACTTTAAACCCAGCCTTTGTTGTTGTTATATTGTCGGAGTAAATGAAACATAAGATCTTATTAACATCCTGTTTCGGAGGAAACAACCTAGATCGATTGAATTTCAAAAATCAGAAACAGAACAAAGTAAATATGCATAATGATATAAAGACCTGAAATTAACAACAAAAAATTAAAACCTTCGAAGAATTGCACGGCTGCCTTGGTGAGCTATTTGTGAAGCAGCTTTGGAAAGTGATGAGTCAAAATAAGGAATCAATTTTGGCTTCATTGAGCTTGTCCCAGAACTGTAAAGCATTAAACCTAGAAATGAAAAATCAAACAAATTCTATAATCAATATTTGGCTCGGACAAAAGATTGCATTTTTACCTGTAAAAGAAGCATACTAAGGGATCAACGGACAGCAGAGGTTGATCATTTTGACCGTGATCGCCACTGGCCAATTGATTGATGTGATCAGCGTAGTCATCGTAGCAAGACAACGGCACTGCGCGCTTGTAAGTTGCCGCGTCGATCGGCGCATCGTAGCCTGAGAGGCAGGGTTGGAGATAACGAACGCCGCTTTGGCGCTCGAGGATTGATTGGAGAGTGCCGAGCTGGTGACGCGTGGCGTTGTTTGTGGAGTCCTCGAGCTTCTTCAGGATGTCTTCGTCGTTCATCATATCCTTCTGTGCTCACGGGACGGCAGAGGTTAGCAGCAACAGCTTTTGATAACCAAATCAGCGCAGCCGCAGAGACTGACTTCAACGATCAGCCAGAGTGAAGTCAACATTTCTTCTCTCCACACTGTTGCGTCGACAACCGTCTGTTCGTATAACATTATTTAATTAGCTTGCGTGTGTACGTAATATTATTTTTATATAGCTCAATTAAAATAATAACTAAATAATGCACGTGACTAACTCCGTTGGTGAAAGGTTTTATTTGTGCTACAGTAAGGTTGGGTATGCTATTAGCGGCGATGGATGGCATAATCTTATGCTGAACTCCCCAACTACATATGTATAGTGACTAACAACTAACTTGCCTGTTTCCCTCCATCAAATCAAATGCCGAATTGGCGCAGGCCCTCGTGTTAATTCCGTTAAAGCGTTCGTTGATTCCTTTTTTTTTTTTTTTTTCCTTCACAAGAATTCACCTGAAAATCATCGGTATATATATACGTGCTACACCTCTCTCTTCCACAAAATCTCTAAGAAAAAATATTTTTAATAGATTTTCTTGAAATTAAAGAAAAAAAAAGAACTTGATAATGAGTTCTGCCAACAAATCCAAACCCTCCACCTCAGAGAACCAAGAAACTGACGAGAAACAACCTCAGCCTACGGAGACCAGGGCCGGCGACATTCTTCGAAGAACCGCTGCCGCCGCCGGAACGGAGTGCGTGAATGTACCAAGGCCTTCGGGTACCGCGAAAGGAAGTACGGAGTATTACGAAATGTGTACGGAGATCCTAGGCTTTGAGAGCATGTTGGAGAAGATGGACTTGTCCAAGGTGATTGAGGAGCACTCATCTAGGTTAACTATATCAAGCAGCAGAAAGAAGAAAATGCGCCGAGTAATAGTTCTCCCGCCATTTTTGTCTACGCTGTTTTGCAGCGGATGGCCGAGATTCAGTCTCCAGAAAGTGACGGGGAGTGATGGACGGTTGAATATCGTAATGGTTGATTATAAGGCGGATGTCGTTGTCGGCGGTGACGAAGTGGCGATGGCACGTGACGATCACGAAGTTGATGGTTGTAACGGTGAATTGAAAAATGATGATCATGAGAACAAAGAGGACGTGGCTGATGATGATCGTAAAGAGGAGGTGAATGATGATAATCTTGTTGATCAAGAAGCTGATGATGGCAATGGTGAGATGAATATCAGTGATCGTCAAGGTGATGATGCTAATGATGCCAGTGATGAGAATTAAGAGGAGAAGGTGACTGGCGATGATCGTCACGATGGAGATTATCGGTGATCGTGATCAAGGTGGTGATGATATTGGAAATAATTATGTGAATCAAACGGTGGAGATGACTGATGATGAGAATGACAATGAGAACAGGAAGAAGAAATGAGGAAGTCGTGTTACGTTGTTTTGTCGCATTTGCTATTAACTGATTTTGGCGGGAAAAATTGATGGAGTTGGTCATCCAAATTTTGGCAATTCATTTAGGTTACTCACTGCTTAGGGCATCTTGGTCGAATTCTAGGCTAAATCATGATTGGAAAATCTTCGTAATTAGTTTCGCGTTACATGATTTTATTTGAATTAGAGATTTAAAAGGTGAATGAAATATCTCCCTCATTCATTCCTATATGCTCTTATCTTCCTTCATTGCTTTTAGTTTTTTCTCGGTCTTTTCTACTATTTCATTACATGTTTTACATAATTCTGTGGTGTCTAATCCCCTTTTTTTATCACATAACAACGCTTGTGCGTGGCGTCAGGCATGTATCATACTACGAGAGTCTTTTTCCTAGAGTCAATTAACAGGTGCTTAGCCCTTCTCTTTGAGAATTTAAGCCGAGTGAATGAATATGCATATAGAAATCAATGTTAGCCCATCCATTGGAGCTTGGGCTCCCAACCTGTGAAGCATGAGCGTAAATAGGCTTTGAGAGGCCTTGACATACATAGTAAAAACCCTACCAATAACATGCCCGTGAATTGTGACCCTGTCTGTATCGAAGATATTTTTCGATGCTCACTTCACTTGTTTTACATTCAGTGATGTTTCTCTATCCACATGAATTCACTTACTCTTAGGCCGGCCGGAAATATTCTGGCATGACCTGGAGTAATGGTCACGATTTCATTGTTGGACAATTTGCTTGTATTTGCCATAGGAACTAAATACAAAACCAGAAGATATGGAACATAAAAAATTACAGTCATATTTATAACATACATATATCTTATCACTAATGACATTGATGGTACTGGTCAAAAGAGAAGCTCAAAGAAAAATACATTTTTCAAGTGTTCAGTTATCATTCGCAACCTCACACTGTACAGATGAAGTAATCATAAAGATCAGCACACCAAGATTTTGTCCTATAGAGTTTCTATCGCCCTTGACAAAGTTAATATAATTTACAAATCCATTGAAGTAAAGCAGGTTTAAAATAATCTGCCAAGTCGTCATTATGAAACAGTAATTGTGTGTGTACACTAATATAAGATTATA
The DNA here is from genome assembly GCA_030449875.1 of Aegle marmelos. Lineage (NCBI taxonomy): Eukaryota > Viridiplantae > Streptophyta > Magnoliopsida > Sapindales > Rutaceae > Aegle > Aegle marmelos. The sequence goes on from JASUUL010000115.1 coordinate 5,940,077, forward strand.
AGATACATTCAATTTATTATCTCTCTGGTATTCGTGCTTTCCAAATACCTTTTGCCGGAGAAGACCCTGATATCTTTACAACTTTCTGTTTGGGTTTGTGTCGCTTTGGGCCGACATTGTTTTGCCTCACGTTGCTTTGCCCTTTCGTTATGTCGACTTTCACTATGTGATGATCTGAAGTCCCTTTCGAAGAAAAGACTGAGTATGAACCGGGAACAAAGTTGTAAGGTGAATTCGGGGATGCCAATACGTAATCTACTCTGGTTCCATATTTGCATGTCCCCTGCACGCCTGCGTCATCGGATTGTGGAAAGGAAAAGAAAATTCATAAAAACAGTGGCTTTGAATAGAGAAATTTCCTGATTAGTTAGGGGAGAACGTTTAAAATCGGTAAGTTGCATACTTTGGCCTTTGGCAATCATGACCACTGACTCACATTCACCAGCGAAGTCCTTAGAATCGGTGTACTGTTTACTCTTCAGAAATTTCATGACTTCAACTTTTGGGGTTGGCTTTCCCATCTCCTCGTAGTACTATATAAGATGTAAAGAATCCAATCAAAACAAAGCTAATCAAGTTGGCTTTGTGACCGGATTGAGAATGATCAAAACTGCAATAGTTTTACCTTTACAATGTCAGTCCATCTCTCTGAGGAGTAATCTGTTTCGTCAAGTGAATTAAGTCCTCCAGCCAAGATGTGGGGCTCACCGTGATCGTTGGATTGGATGATTGCATTCATCTGCTTCATCCTCCAGTTCTCATCGAGATGATCAAGGTGAGTGCAGTGGAAGTTGACTTCTCCAATCTGAGGAACATCAACGGTGGCCTTAAGAACATTCCTGCGTTGTAAAAAAGCACAAGCGGGTCATATAATATGTACATTTCTCCTTGTTCCTTTTATCATTTATTAGACAATAGATCGATAAGTTGACGCATGGAACCCATAAATATATTAGTAGTACGATAATCAAATAAATTGCTTAAATATATTAGTAGACGTTAAGAGTAAAGAGGGGTCATAATTGATAATTTTATTTTGATCCGAATGTTGCTTTTCCAACAAAAAGTAGTTAGCTGGATGTAGCATTCATTCATCTCAATTATGCTTAATAATTTGACTTATAGCATACCAAAATTGCAGCTATAATAACAATACACGCCTCACCTAAAATCAAATTAGTGCTTTGTATTATTATTATTATTATTATTATTATTATTATTATTATTATTTTGTTTTTATTTTAAAAACAAGTAATCCCTTTCTATATAAAAATTTTTTAAAAAATAGAACGATGGAAACAATTCAAGCTTCTGATTTCTAGTAATGGTAGCAATCATTCTCCAAAGATATCTTTCAGGAAAACAGATAATTTTCTTAACAGGCTAAGCATAACTAAGCTCTGCATATTTAAGTTCAAAAAAATGGTTTATCAACAAGTACATAGTTACATTGAGCAGGGGTAAACTAACAGTTCTGCGGAGTTAGGTATTGCAGTAAAATTCGAACTCACAAGTTATCTGGGAAAAATTTTATATTCAACATCGTTCACAAGAAAAGCTATTTACTATGTTTTCAGTTCTGAAATTACATTAGATATACTCGACATTCATCAATACGCCCTCGATGAAAATGCTGGGAATATATAAAAAATAAATCTGAATGATCTAGAACTGACGATAATATAAAATAAAAAAAATTCTAATTTAGGCTTTATGCGACCCTGCATACAGCTGTTACAGTGATTTTGCAGTGTCAGAGCTGTTTGCACACAATTTAGGCCAAAAAGATTGCTGAAGGCAGAGGCAATAATTAATATGTAATAGTTTAAAAACAGTAAATCAGCCGTAACCTTTCTTCAACTACTACATAGATTATCAAAAAATCATATCCCGTGGAAAGTTTCTTCAACTTGAAGGAAAGCTACACTTAGAAATCCCATTTTATTCCGATTAAAAGAAGAGATAATTGCTGACTTTATCAAAAGCAACTTCTTCTTTTTTTTTTTTTTTCCCTTCTTTGGGGTTTAGCTTTATTCCTTCAAACATAGAAATTTTAAATAATAACAAAAGAACTAATTAGAACTGAGAAATCGACTCACCTAAAATCAGTATCATCAAAAATCTTCTGCACTTTCCAGCGCTTGATCGGCCACTTAGACAACACAGCATTGCCATACTCAGGAGCCCAGCTCTCAGCAAAAACGTAACTCATCCCCAGAGCGGCTGCCAAGTCAGACAAAGGCTTCATTTCATTCTCTTCCTCTGCTTTCACATCTTGCAAGGCCAAAAGATCAGCATCCAGCTCTCGTAAAACCTCAAGAACTGTCCTTGTGCTGCCAACACTCGCTATAGAACTTGTCTGAAAACTCGCACTCGATTTCAATGGTGCCTTTCCTCTCAAAATCCTACTGACTGCACTGCTTGAAGGTTCATCTTTATCTTCTTCTCTGAAACTCAGCTGCCGGTTCCGCAGCAAAGAAATCTCATTATCGGGCAAATTTATGGATACCCTGAGCTTTGATTTTGCAAACTTTTGTTGCTTGGAAAGATTCTCTGTTCCGTTCATTGAGCTTGAATGCAAAGGAGACTGCTTTAGTATGCTCCGTGGACGATCAATCACTGATTTGGCACGTAAATTAATTCTGTTGACATCTTCATTTTCACGGTCAAAATTTGAAGGCTTCTCCGATTTGGGCACTGCAGGGGCCATTGAGAACAGAGCAGCGTTGAAAGTGGCTACACGTATTGATTTTTCAGATTTCAAGTCACCGGTTCGAGCATTAGGATGAACGGTGGCCGACCCATTAAGGGGAAGTTCCTTTTTTGAGTCGTTTTGTGATTTGTAGCTGGACTTTCCGAACATTTTTACTACCACTTTGGGTTCCGGTCGGCGGCGGACCGGCCACCGAAGACGGCAGTAAAGGCGCCGGAGTCTTTTGTTGAGGACTTTGAGCATGGTGGAGAAGTTGGTGTCGAAGAAAATGAGCTCTTGGTTTACTAATGGTGGCATTAGAATTTAGAAGAGAGAAATAGAAGATGCATAGTTTTTGTCAAAGACTAACACAGCAATAACAACCCTGTTTTTTTGTGTTCGTTGAATAAGAAATGAAGATTAAAAAAATGAAAATTAATAATAATTATTATATGGTTAATTATTTAAGCAAGAAGACTTTTGATTAAAATTTTATTTTGTTCAGAGGTTGAGGGGATGATAGAGTGTTCGGGGAAATGGGTATTGTGACACGTGGCGGACAAGATGAGAGTTTGTGCCAACTGCTCCGGGGAGAGGGTGGTCACTGGACAGTATGCAAATGTCGTTTGGGCTTTTAACCTAATTTAATAAAGAAATAAACGTAACAGAATAATAATTATTTAGGTTTGGAAGAGAGAGAGAGAGAGGGAGAGAGAGAGCTTATCAGTCAGGAAAATGAAAGAGTCCGACGACTACTAGCCATGCAAGTAAGATTCTTGTTTGGAACGCCACGTCACCTAAAACACGCCGCACACAACTCCCATGCAAACCTCAGTGGGGTAAGTGGAGCCCACGAGTCATAATCTATGCATGGTCATAATTGCAACGAGCAGGAGACGAGTTGCTCTGGGCTCAGTACATCACCTCGCAGTTAACCTCCAGGTCCTTCATGGTTCAGACAGTAAGTTTGTTAAAGGTTGGATGCCCAAAATTAGAGAAATTTTAAAGTATATCAAAGCAATATATATATATATATATATATATATATATATATATGAAGTATATTTTAAATTTAATATAATAATTATTTAAAAAGTAATTTTTTATAATAAATATGCATATGTCACAAAATAATTTATTTATTATTTAAAAAATAATATCTCTAATATATTTTAAAATTTCTCTTAAAATTGACTATAATTTCAAATATTGAACATTTTAAACTTGCTTTTAAGATGGCCTAATCTAGATATTTGAAAGAAAATTTATTTTTACAAAGAAAACTCTAATTATATGCATAATTTAAAAATCTAGAGAAAAATAAATATTTTATTTTATTTTTAAATATTTGAAAAAGAAAAATTTTGTCACATATAATTACGTGAAAAATGGGTTACGACCTAACTAGAGGGAGGGTGGCACCTACACATCATTTCGAGAAATTTGCTTTTTTGCTACATTATTCTAGATTGAGGTCCCCCACAGGGTGAGGGCATACATTATTATTTATTAACTCACGAAAAAGATGTAAAATGATGAAAAGAAAAGGATCGGCAAACGTCGAGAAGTTGACCAAGTGGCATGCACTTACAATCTAGCTTGAATAATAAATACCTTTTTTAAGAGCTCGGTGGGGATGTATCAATATGATTTTTTTTTTTTAATTCCGGGATGAGATTTTGAACAAATAAATATATTTGCATATGGAGGAATAAATGCATAGCTTGAGCTGGATTTGCCGGCTGAAGAAAGATGCCAAATGAAAAATATATGATGACAGAGAGTAAAAAATGAAATCTCAGTAAAAGGACAGCTGGCTCTTCTTTCTTTAATGGTCTTCTCCAACTCGAGAATCTTGTGGCTGTTTGAGTTTCCCTTTCCATTGTCTCACTTTTTATACGAGTCGGTAGAATCGCCTACTCTTTCATTTGGGCGAAACGGCATTGGAAGAGCTATAAAATCCAACTCAGCGACGGCGCGTCCCCGGAGGAACAGGGCCCTGTTTATTTTAATGATTAATGATTATGGTGATATTATAGTTAGAAGAATGTTAGCCATATGAAATATAGATGTAGATGTAGGTGTGTGTGATCTAACTGTAGCAGAATTGCATTATTTCTAGCAGGATATTTTCACAATTGTCATACACACATTGGCATTTATATTCCTAAGAAAATGTTGTTTAATGTGATGTCGATTCTCAATCCCCCGCGGGGGGAAGGGAAGGGGAAGTTACCGCAAAGCATAAAATAATTGACGCATAGATATTTTATATGTAATTCGTTGCAAAAAGATCCACCGTCGACAGCAGGGTTCGAACCTGCGCGGGCGAAGCCCAACAGATTTCAAGTCTGTCTCCTTAACCACTCGGACATATCGACTTCGATGCTGTGAGCGTTATTATCAATTAATTATAATGTCTTTTGTAGTAAGAGTATTAGTAATAATGGTGATAATGATCATCATCATCATCATAATAATCATCATTATCATTGTCGTCATCATCAACATCAACAAAAACAATAGAAATCATCATTAGATTATGATTAGTGATAGTTGAACTCAATCGATAACTGCTACTACCGCTTCATGTTATGGCTATTATTGGAGGCTTGATGCCATAATTGCTAATAGTTCAAAATTATTAAGGTTGAGATAAATATACAATTTTGTATAAAATTTTTAGTTTTTTTTTTAATTTTTTAATGATTATTTAAATCAAGGATAACATAGAAATTAAGAATATAATTGGTGTAAAAAAGTCTTTTTGAGAATGGAATTCTAATTCACAATCCCTGTAAGAATAAAAACTTTAGAAATGATTCTTAAATTTATGGGTATTTTCATTCTGATTCTAGGTTTGAATTTCTAAGTAAATGCATCATTAATTTTAATTCCATAATTTTTATTTAGATTATTGGTAAGTAAACACACCATCACTGCTACTTAAAATAACTTATCAAATATCATACAATATGAGAATGAAATGAAAAATCAACCAATGATACATGACGATGCGAATTACATTAGCAAAACATAAGTAAATTCAAAAACCCGATAAACAATGTCAGATTGAGGTGAATATATGAAACTGGATACAATCTAAAATTATATTTCATTGTTAAGAGAGAATATTATTAATAACTAATTAACAATAGTTGCTTTGCACTACTTACAAGCTTTAACTAGTTTTTATAAAAATGTATTGTTTTCAATTTCTCTTGCTCTGTCTACATCCGTCAATGTCAGTTGAATGTAGAGCTTATCTTTTTATGTATTTGAGTGTGTTTTCTTTTTCATATTTTAGAGCTTTAGTCATAATGCTAATCAAACTCATTCCAAGATGAGAAATATAAAAGAATATAAAGAGAGTATAGCTAAAATTTTTTATTGTATATATCCAAGCATAAGCCTGAATTTTACAAGTTGATTTTTGTAACCTCTTTTTTGTCTTTCTATTTCTAGTCCTCAATTTTTAAGAACAACTTTTTCTAAACTATTTCAAAAATAAAAAATAAAAAACAAAATGGAATAACAACTAGATGAACTCTGCAAGAATTCCATTAGCACTATACAAGTTGTTGCTTTATCTCCCAACCCCATCATTCCAACTAACAAGATTTACTATGGCGCTGTAAAATGCACTTGAATACGCTGTTGAATTAGAGACCTACATGAAGGACAATTCTTCATGCCCTACTTCTCATGGAGCTCATTACATTTTTTACAGAGGACTTGATGGACACAAAGGAGGAAAACCATAGATTTCTACTCCGCTAAGCACATGACGCATTCTTATTCTCGTTTCAATCCTCCCATCTAGGAACTACCCAAGGAACTTCTTCCTCTTATCGAGAAACCAAGAATTTCACTACCTGTCTTCATAGCTACATTTTTAGTCTTGCAATTAGGCATAAAACTACTAAAGCCTCCATCAATACTTTCTTAAAGTGCTGCTATTTTGGAAGAGTTTGACTTATATTTCAACAGCAAAAGCTGACTTTCAAGTTTTTTGATGTCTTATGTGAATTTGCTTATATCCTTTTTAGTTTCTAGCTTTATCACCTTCTCTTCTGCCTTTACAACAACTTCAAGCTATTCTCGTTTATTCCTTATAGTAGTAACTTGAGCAAGAATATTTTCTTTGGCCATCATCTTTTATCTCAATCTAATCTCTAAGTTTTTTTTCATTGTTTCTAGTAATCAATAGAAAATAAACTTAAGCATTGTAGGCATATGACACTCGATGCTTAACAAGGGAAAAGCTTGATTTCTAGCATATTTTTCATAAAATTTAATGAACAAACTTATTACATACTATGATTTAGAGGTTTTGTGAGGAATACATATGGGAATGAATTCCTTATATACCATATTTTATAGTCTAATAATATGTATTTTTATTACATAATCCAAAGGCAAATACCTATAATTGCTTCAAAAAAGTATGTATCAAGTTGATTGTAGGGATTTTTTGCTTGCTTATTTCCTGTTGCAGCACAGCCACCTTTTACTTATCAGTTGCAAGCTCATCCCATACCAAAACCCTTTGGGCCTCTAATGAGTATGCATTCTTAAGTGCCTTATGCTCTCTCTCAAATACTTTCTGATAACTTGTAACTGATTTGGTTTTTATAAGTTAGCTATCTCCATCTCATTCTTGAGCAGAGAATCTTCCATTTTAAGCATGTGAACAGTAGAGTTAGACCTCTCAACTTGAGCAGTGGTATTAGTTAGAGCAAACTCTATCTCAAATAGCCGTTATACATTATTCTCCTCTATGATTTGCTTATCCTTTTGGCATTGCTCAAATTTTTACTTCTCTTGTCTTAGTACTTTAAGCTCAGCTTGGTCCTTATTAACCTTTCAAGTAGGCTGAATTACTTTCTAATAGCCCACTTAGTGTAACTGTTTGGTTCATTCTGCAGCCTTAGAACCCAAGGAACTAGTTTTAGAATTAGTTCATCCTTCTCATTTTGTGTCTTAGGGTTTCATCAAAAGAAATTACAATATAGTAATCAAGAAGCTTGGGAGACAATGAGGTTGTTGTTACAGCCTTTATGTTAGGATTTTGTTTTAGTGAAGATGATGCCACTAGCTTAGTATTTGGCACAAGTAATTCAAGTGTGTTGCCCTTGGTAGGTAATGATGGAGGACTATCTGAAAGAGAGTGAGCAAGTAGAGTCTTAATTGAGGCATGATGACCTCTATCTCTTGGGGTTGCTATAGTTCTCGTGCATTAATATTTAAGGAACCACTATTTGGATGCACAGTAGATAAATCAGATGCAGGTCTAAATCTCTTTTCTAAAACAAAACCTCTAATGTTACAAGTTTGCCTGATTTAAAAGCCTCTTTGCTATAAGTTCTGTAGATTTTCTTAGTGGGCTCATGGTGAAACTTTTGGTAAAAGATTGTTAGTTCTTACTTAGACTGCTCTTTTGGATCATTTCTAGATTTTTCTTCAGAAACAAGTGTTAGCAGCATGTTTTGAATATGTTTCCTTAGGAAACTCAAAGATTTCTCAATACTTTCTACCATAGAAATCAAATTATCTCTTTCTAGTATTATTTTTCAGTAACAAAAGAATTTCTGAGGTTGGACAAATTTGAGAAACTTCTAAAGTTTCAGACATAAAGCATTTAACATTCAGCTTTAAAGATTATTAGAGTTCTAGAAGTTTTGAAGGTCTTAAAACAATTGATTTACTAGCATTTGAAGAGAGCTATGGTCTTTTGATCTTAATTGGGAAGATAAAGAACTAGTAGAGTTTTATCCTGAGAATTCTTTACTATCAAGGAAACTCAAAATATCTCCTTCAATTGTGCATGCTTATGAAACATTCAAGTCACATATTAACAACCACCACATCGCTTTGGCAATGGATAAGGATGTCTTCACATTTTTTAGCAAGTTAGTCATCTCCAACATAGTGTAATCCACCATTTGGTACAAATTGTCAAACATTTCATCCCTTAAAGAATTAGTTCCCTTCACTTTCTCCAAAGTAAGCAAAGTATCATTGACAATATTTGACACAACATCTTTACCCTTACAGTAAAGGCTATGCCTTGTAATATTTTTAGTTGCATCATCCTCACTCTAGCCACACAAAAAAATTTGATTAATTACATTTCTGAATAATGTGTTCACACCAGAGGATTGTAGATCCTCGAGTATACATACAATTAGATCATCTTACTCCCTAGATTCACACTCTTCTTCTTTGTCCACTTTCGTAGCCTGACTGAACTCAGTATCAGACAATGAAAGGTAACTCGATGGGTTTTAGGGTTTCTCCAAGGAATGTTGATACCGAAGGAATTCGGTCAATGATGTAGGAAGGTTAACTGGGTTCCTTTGAGAAGGTTGAATTAATTTTCTCTTATTCTTAGTTCCCTTATTAAAGGACGACATAGAAGAGGACTTTGCTTTGTTAGTATCACTATTAGCCATTTTATCCTTTTAAGAACAACAAAAACAAAACACTCAGTATCCTCTCTACTCAGGCCTCTGAAAATATTTCTTACATAACTAGTCAAAGGCTCAAACAGCAAGTAAAGAAATAAAAAAAAAAGCATAAAAGACATTATTCAAAGAAAATGAATAATCAAATAAATAGAGATTCAAATGCAAAAAAAAAAAAAATACAAATAAGAAAACGCATAACCCAAAAAAAAGAAAAAAAGAAAAAAGAGAATCCACTGCAAAAACAATGCAAATTAACCATTGTATTTCTCTAGTAAGCAAAGATAACCAATAATATTACAAAGCATAAAGGAAAATGAATAAGCAAAAACCATACTAGTATATCTGAAATATGGCATGTGAGGTAATTTTTCTCTAAATGTATCAGAGAAAAAGCAAAAAAATAGTCAGTTTATTGAAAAAAAAAAAAGCCACTTACATATCAAAGTATACTTACTTTGCCATTCAAGATAATAATGATAATGAATGCCTAGAGAATACAAACACAAAAGCCCTCTGTTTTATAGCCTAAGAAACAACATAGGAAGCAGCACACAGACTCACTAAAAAAGAAAATCAAAGAAACACTTCAAACGGAACCATTAAAACCATAAGAGAAAAAAAGGAGAAAAGAGCAAAATTTTTATACCTATACTTAGTGATTTTGATAAGAAGAAAATTATTTAGTATGTTATAGAAAACCAAAAGTAATAGTAATTTGTCCTCATTGTCTTTGCTGTAGCTGCATTTCTTCGTGCCGACAAAATTTGCAGCTGCATTGCCTGCGCATGGTGTGGTGTTAGTTTGTGCATTTGGGCTATTTTCAACTCAAAAACCACTAAACCAAAGTAGTATTTGGCCTTTTTTTGGCTTATTTGTCTAACCCTTGATTAGTCTTTGCCAATCGACTTTAGATTCATTAATTCCTTCCTCGATTACCCATTAATTATAAATTTAATATTTATGATAAAGTTTATTAATTTATTGATAACTAATTCAGATTTATAATTTTTTTAAGTGAGAAGAAAACCTAAAGAAAAGTGTTTTACACCTTAGAAATTTTGGAAAATAGAAATAAATAAAATAAAGTAAAATTTTTCTTTTCTGATAAATAAAAAAATAATAATTTGAAACAGGAATCATTTAAAAATTATTCTATTATAAGCAATTATAATGTCTATGGCTATATGTATATTTAGAAAATTTACGCTCACTCAATCATTTGTTTATGGGCAAGTCATGATACTTAAATGGATCGAAAGAACAATTTTGGATCCTTTATTTTTCTTTCCATGTGATCTCTACATTTAAAATTTGCAGGCTAAAACATCACATTATTATGTTTATTATTATCTTTTATTTATATGTATAATTATTATTTCATTTGAACTGATAGAATATCAAGAATAACACTATTACATTTCTCAAACAATATTTGAATCTTATTGATGCCAGAATAATCTAGTCTTCGGCTTTTGGATAGTGAGATATTTGAGTAATAATAGTTAGCCTTTGATTCGAATGTCCATTTTCCTGAATAAGGGCCCTAAAAAAAAAAGGTCCATTGAACGAAGATCAAAATGTTCATGGGTGCCAATCATTAGCTACAAGGTGGAAACATTAATAATCCAATGACTAGTTTGCGTGGCTCTACTTGGGCCATACACCCGTCGGTGCCCCAGGATCTGAGTTGTAATTAAAACCCACGACACGTTTGACGCATGCAAGCGAGACATCCAGGTGGACCAACAGGCAATATCCAAAAACGTTTTACTCTTACAGCATACAACACGTGACTACACGTGCATTCGCCGGGGCAAACAGTAACTGATGCTCGAATCAACCCCACGTGTCACTGAGAAGCAGGAAGTAGGAAGTAGGAACTCCGTTCCTGAAAAAATCGCAACAAATGTGAAAAATTAGGAAACGATTAAAAAAGAGTAGACGTAAGTTCGAGAGAGAGAGAGAGAGAGAGAGAGAGATGGAAGACAAACAAGAAACGCCGAAAACGGCGTCGAAGGTACGATAAGAACTCAAACCTAATTCTTTTTTAGATTCGTTTTTTATATTTATTTTTCGCCTTCAAACAACGGTTACGAAATTTTAGTACGGACATGAAATTGGTAACTGCTTTGTCGAGCTTATTATTATAAAGATCGATAATTAATAATTATCTTTTATTTATATGTTTATTATTTCGTTAGAACCGTGTTTGGTTGCTGGGAGAAACGGAAGGAAATTAGGAATTTTTTGTTATTACTTAGTGTCATTAGTCAGGTCTGTCTCGTCAATCGAGATAAAAACGCTCGCTCAACTGAGCCTAAAATACAAATGATATTTTGTTCAATCCAAACCATCAGCTGAGCGTTACGATTCCTCTAGTAACTAGTTGTTGTTGTTGTTGTTGGTTTGTTCCTTTTCTTAGCTACAGTACAGCCAGAAATTTTGCGTTTTTGAAATGGTGAAAGAGGGTTTTGACGGCTAGGGATGTTGCTCAATCTTAGAAGAATTTGTCAGAATTGTTAATGCCCATCTGGTTAAATGGGCTGCATATGTTTGAGTTAGTCATTTTTGAGTCATATATTCTGTGTAATGCTTATGTCTAGTTATGAGCTAATGCTTGCTAATCATCTACTCTGCATCATCGTAATGAGTTAGTATTTGATGTTAATCACATTCAATAACATAAATTGTTGTCAACTGCCCTCAGACTGTTAAGTTTGCTTTGTAAATAAATGAGTTACTTGCTTAGATAAACTGTTGACATTGGACATTGCTCAGCACTCATGATTTTGTTACTGGGTTTTAGCTTTCGGTTTCAATGGTGGTTTATATGTATCATCTTAGCAGTAAACAACATATAGTATGCTTATTTGTTACATGGGCTGCCAGCTACATGTGTATACAGAAAACCTCAGTGTTACTTTGTATATTATGCCTTTGTTTAGGGTATGCTAATCATCTTCTCCGTGTCATGGTATTGTAGGAGTGTGGAATTGTTGTCCTCCCCACACATTCTCTCTCTTCCTGCATCCGGCCTGCTGTTATATGACACATATTCAGTAACATATGTTATTCTCATCTGTTCTTGGATTGTTACATTTGCTAACTTTGTTAGATAGCATGCTTTCTTAAGATAAACTGATGGTGTTTGACATTGGTCAGCATTGATGCTTGGGCTAGTGGGTTTGGGTTCTGTTGTGGTAAGGTGAAACATCTTAGTAAGAAGCCAACATTTAGGTTGCCCATTGTGTTGCATGGGCTACTGGCTAAATATGTTTACGTGAATTCTTTTTGAGTGTTATTTTGTACATAATGCCTTTTTTAAGGGCATGAAGTAATGCTTGCTAGTCATCTACACTAGGTCATGGTAATGTGGGAGCATGGAATTTGTAACAATTTATGTTGTAAACCATACATTCAATAACGTATGTTGCTCTGATCTATCTTTGGAGTGTGAAATTTACTAACTTTGGTATATGTCATACTTCCTCGAGATTAACAACCAATAATGTTTGACATGATTATTATTATTAGTATTTTTATAAGAAACTGTAAATTGTATTAAAAATGAAGAGGCGGTACAAGGAGTGGACCAGCTGTCCACTGGGAAAGCAAAATAAGGAAAACTTATCTGTGCTATATAAAAATATACCAATCAACCCTATACAAAATTAGACCAGACTAGACACCTATCTCAAATCAGATTTTATTTTTATTTTTATTTTTTTTTATAAATGATGATATAGAACTCGTTACTTCTTGGAGGCTTCTGACTATCCTTTTTATTAGATAATCATGGTTACCAAATTGAAAGGACTTAAAATATTTGAGGATGTAAATTAGGTATTTTGGATGGACAATTCATATTAATCACGAGGAATCAGTCATGCATCTTACCTACAGGATTTTTTTTTATTTCAATTCTTTTTTTTGGGTTTTTTTTTTTTGAGGGGGGGGGGGGGGGCAGTGAGACCGTTTTGTCTGTGCACTGCCTCCTGATTATGTTTTTAATGTAGTTGGAATATTTCCTTTGGGAAAAAGGTCAATGGTTGCTTGAAATTTATTTGAAATCTATATGTTTAATGGCTGTACATTATAAATTATTTCATTGCTTCTCCATTTTTTCGTTTAGAGCTGGTTGGAAATTGGAAATTTTAAATTGGGTCATTATACTGCTGAAGCCTTAATTTGTTAATGTATTTTCTTAGGCAATTTCACTGACAGCTTTTGAATTCTTATGACAGAAGGCCCGAGGAGGAGGGGAAACGATCAGATCAATCGACACATATGCAGCACAGTGTGAAAAATGTTTTAAATGGAGGGTGATTAATTCATCAGAAGAGTACGAGGAAATTAGATGTAAAATCTCAGAGATCCCTTTTGTTTGTGACAGAAAACCTGGTGTTTCCTGTGAGGATCCTGCTGATATTGAGTATGATGCATCACGAGTCTGGGTCATTGACAGACCTGGAATCCCAAAGACCCCAGAAGGTTTTAAGAGAAGTTTGGTGCTTAGAAAAGATTTCTCTAAAATGGATGCTTACTATATTACCCCCACAGGGAAGAAACTAAGAACTCTGAATGAAGTAGCAGCATTTCTTGCAGCAAATCCTGAATATAGTGACGTACCCCTTACAGACTTTACCTTTTCGGTCCCCAAAGTAATGGATGATACTATTCCTGAGGATGTTGTCAAAAAGGGTTCTGCCAGTAGTGATGCTAAAAAGAAACCTAAAACATCGAAGGGTGTTGTTGGAGATGGAACTGCTAGGGATGAAGGGTCTGTTGCCATGCACTGAGTTTGTTCTTGGGCTATGTATGTTAAAAGTTATTTTCGTAGAGAATCGGGTTTGATGCAATTGAGCTGCTCGTTGTAGCTGATCTTGATTATTTTCGATTGACTGAGTTGATTTGTGTATCCTATACATGAATTGGTCAACCTGCATTTTGTTTTGGTGGAATTATGTCACCTCTGGTAAGATTTCCAAGAAAGCAGAATTGGCCCGAGTGAGTATACTGGGGCAACTTTTGTTTGGTGGAATTATGTCCTGTGAAACAGCCAAGTTTTATGTTGTTAGATCTTCTAGGTGACGTACTCATGCTTTACTTCACCTTTTTTTTTTTTTTTTTAAAGTGAACTCTGTGTGGATGGAGCAGCTAATGTTATTGTGACTTTGGATGTTGTTAGCATGCTCAGCTATTAGATCTGTTTTAATGGTTGCATTTTCCCCCGCTCAGTGAATGTTTGTCTGAGTGAACTGTTGTAGTTTGAAGTGTGTGATTAAATCTCCCTTCCCCTTAGAGCATAGAACAGAACTGGCAGGGGACAGGGGGAGGGAGGTGTTTTAACTATTGTATTTTGAAGTATGTGATTAAATCTCCCTTCCCCTTAGAGCATAGAACAGAACCAAGATAAAGCTTATTTGTAGAATTGCACAAATTCTCATCTTCCATTCAGAATTCCGTGAAAATTGGGACGAATGGGTTGCTCTAGATACATGTCTGGGTTCTGGAAGACATATCTATTTCAGGGTCAGGAAGAGCCAAACGCTGTTGGATCACCGTTTTTATTGATGTCTCTAACGCATTGTGAGTACACGTTCACTATTTACTCAATTACTGGAAATTCCACAGCTAGTTGTGACAATCAAAAACCTCAGATCATTCCTTGCTGCTCTTAGTTACTGCTTGTTAACGGAAGAAAAATAAGTTATGATTGATTGCTGCCAATCTGGACAATATCGAATCGTCCACTGGTCCAAGGGAACCACTTCTTACGTTTATTTATTTGTTATTTGGTGTTGGTAGCTCTTAAAATTGAATAAATATTATATGACGAGATTGTAAAGAAAGCAACTCTGCACGGCTGCACCAGCTTTGATCTGGTGCAACTTGTATGTTGGTGATTGAACTTTACTACCTAGTGATGAAAGTCTTTTAATTTTAACAAGCCTTTCACCTGTCACTTACATCCCCCGAGAAGGGTTAGAATGGCAGTTCCTGATCCTTGGGAGGTACCAAATAAATGATTCAATTGAAATTAAAATTGACTGAAAATCGAATTGAAATTGCCGAAACCCCATGCCGACATTTCATTCCAAGTTAAAGGCCGAAAGAGCGAAGAAGATGGGCTTGTGTCCGAAATTCTTTTGTTTTTTTTCCTTTTTTTGGGTCTGAACAGAACGTACAATCCTCTGTTCAAGTATGTGTAAATGACCCCCTATGCATACAGCATGAATCCAAATTTCTGATAACCGATAACAGATTCTATCCAAAGATATGGGCAGCCTGTTCATTATACATACACCAGGAGAAGTCAACATTCAAAATCTCACAGTACCTTTAAAGCCTCAGGGTGACAAATGTAATGCCAGTTACCAGTATACCGACAGAGCATCTCTAGGGACCATAGAAACAAGAATCAGTTGTTGATCTTCATTGTCCAATTATAAGTGTGTCTCAGATCTAATGTCAGTGTGAACTTTGTCATTTTCTAGCAATCAAAGGCTCAGATTCAATAATCTAGTCTGGCTTTGTGTACTCGAGCAGCATGTGTGGAGACCGATAAATTTTTACTAGGGTCCAGTAAAGGACCTCCTCAACTTCATGCTCACCCTCTGCTCTAGCTGAGTATATATCCTCACATATGGCTATCAACCTGCATCAAAAAATGAAAAACCAGATATTGACTTGTAATGGGAGAAGGAGCCAAAGTTCTAATCCTCCTATGCATGGTGAGCAAACAAGTGGACAAACTAACAGAATCCAACATCAAATATTTGATTTTTAATCTGGGCTTATAACATATACAAAAATGGTTTGGATGGTACAGCTAAAGGTTGCATTCACACTTTCCATCAGCCTGTTAAACCAAATAAAACCAACACAAAGCTGTACTTCTTTCTCACTAAGATAAAGACCCAACCATGGGCATTGGAACCATTGAAACTTTGTGTCAATTATTTAGTTTTCATGTTACTAAATCCTGTGCTCCACAAATAAAAATAAAAATAGGGCCTCACAACTATGCATTTACCTGTCACAAGAAGGTAGGTTCTCATAAGGAATTCTCATTCTTAAGTCGGAGCACTGAAGTCTGATAAAGCGACCAACCGCGAGCACAAAGGTTATGTAGAGACCCCAAATGCTGAACTTGCTTAGAGTGTCACCAAGAATACCCTCTGAAGTATCATCTTAGCATTAGTAATTGTATGAAAGAAGTATCATAATGGATGTAATGACTACATGAATACAAGAAACTATATTCTAAACTTACGTGGTGGTGTTTCCTCTGAGACTATGATTGCCATTGGTCCTGAAAGACCTTCACAACCTTTTATGTCAGATGCATTGATATTATGGAAGGACCACCACTCAGAATCAGCATGATTCATAATGAGATCCGCACTAACTGAATATACCTGTAAGATATTTTAGGCTTGTCATCACAACAATCTGTCTTGAGGTCAACTACAATATCTTAAACACCATATAATATGAAATTTGCATTCAGAAGTATTATGATAGTTGAACCATAATATTTGTCATAAAGCCTCATAAACAACCTAACATATGAATTTTACATTCAGCAGCATTGTGATAGTTGAAACATGCTAATTATTGT
Organism: Aegle marmelos; assembly: GCA_030449875.1. Classification (NCBI taxonomy): domain Eukaryota; kingdom Viridiplantae; phylum Streptophyta; class Magnoliopsida; order Sapindales; family Rutaceae; genus Aegle; species Aegle marmelos. The sequence goes on from JASUUL010000115.1 coordinate 5,956,863, forward strand.
AAGGCATCATATGATGCAAAAGAAGATTTATCCTATGGAAATGATTTTTTTAAACATAAGCAGACTGAAAAAAGAGTTGTACCTCTTGTTCAAAAGGTCTGACATCACCAGAAGCAGTGACACGGAAGTATCTTGGATAAATATTTTTCACCCTGAAGCTGTTAGTAGACCCATTAAGCACACTTATGACATCTGATGGTTTTGGAAGATCACGAGGATCTACATGATTTTCATATTTCACTACCTCCTTGCCTTTTGGTCGATCTCTTGTAAGTACCCAAGTAAATCTAATATCCATGCCCCTATGCCAGCCTATGGACTGAATGAATCTGGTCTGAACTAAACCAGGAACAAGCCACAAAACACTTGCATCTGGTTGACAGCATATTAACTGAATATCCTGTGGATTGTATGTCTCCAAAAAGCCTTGACCAAAATTAACATCAGAGTTGAGCATATCCCATGGGATTTTTTCACAGAGAGTAGTATGATATAATGTCAACTTTCCACCCATTGTATTAATATCAATTTGAACACTTGCATCTTTTATGGGGTTTGCAATGTTCGTTGGATTACCACTGCTATACATCTGTGAAAGTGAAAGAAAGAAAGGGGGGGGGGGGGATGTTAGTAAATGAAAGTTATACTTCATCTAAAAAGCAGTAGCTCAGAAGACAAGCATATCTAAGTTAGAAGCTCACGAACAAGCTAAAGGCAATTTAGTAAGACATACTGCAAATCTCAGAAGCCACATTTACTTACCAGCATAGGAGCCCAGATAACGCAGATTAATACAAAGAACAAACATATCCCATTGCAACATTTGGTCATCATCGTTTGCTTCTCTCCTTGTTTGTGCTTAGCTCTATTCAACACTGCATCGCATTTGACAAGGTACAGACTTGCATTTATGTCCTCCAGCTAAGAATAAGCTATAAATCAGTTACACAAATAATCATGAAAAAAGGCTGATCAAACAGCTATTGCTGAAAACAGAAAATCAAGTGAGTTATATTCTCGACCAGTATACTACAAAAACAAACAAATGATAATAACAAAGGTATCTCAAATTTCATCCTCTACGTCAATTTCAACTGATGGAGCTGTAGAATAGAGCTCTAACTAGGGAACTCAGCAAAGTACATATAGATCCATTATCCATTTTTAAGCAAGCAAGAAATTTATGAACTATTACAAATCCATCTTAGCAATGCAGACTCAATGATAATTTCTAATTAAGGCACTCTTAGGCTTCTTTCTTTCTTTTTTCTACTTTGTAGAAACAATGGTACAGAGGGAAGGCACCATGGGCAGGATGGAGAGGAGTTGAGGATGGCACCAACTGAAAGCATAAGAAATGTCAGATAGTTGGAAAACAAAGATTAACAAAGCCCTGATCAGGACTAATTTGATTTGAGTTCGAAGTGTGAATGTGGAAGAATTAGAAATGGCAACAAATGGCATGATGGTATAAACCTCAGAAAGGTAAGTGCACATTATTAGTAAACTGAATCCAAGCTTTCAAGACATGTACAAATCATATTTTATATTTAATAAATGTGCAACTTTTGAGACTTTCCCTTCATAAGCAAGTGCAACAGCATGCTGTAATTGACTAAGCCTAGCATGCAGACCAGAAACTAAAACAAGTTGGGAACAAGGAGGGGAAAAGACAGGAGAAAACAAAACAAGCTTGGTTATACATGAATTAATTAAACCAAAAAATAGCTCGAGCTAGAGTGTCCCCATTTATAGGAGAAGAAGCTGTATTGAACTGTATTTGAACAATGCAATATTTTAACAACCATATAGTGTTTTGTCGAACAAGCACTTAGTTGGGTTAAATATTTTTTGAGCTTAGATAAGAAGAAGATCCTTTAGATCTCAATGTATGGTAGACTGAGGTCAGCTAAAATGGAAAAATTGACAAAAGTTCAGAGTTGACACCATCGAAAAGGCACGTCCAACAGACACACATCTATTAGGCACCTCCACAAAGAATTCAGCTAAATTATTTACTTGCCGGGAAAAAGTTGACCCGGTAAATTAGCTAAAAACCTCTTATTATTGCAACATACTGGTAGAATTCTACTTTTTCTGAATTTTCTGTTCCCTAGTCTGCTAAAGAAGAAAAACAACAACTTACAACAAAGAGAATAATCTAATAGAGGAGGTGAATTATGGTACTAGATAATTGTATAACTTCTAGAAGTTTAGGTAAATATCGTGCAAAGTAATTTTAGTATAACATTATTAAATAATATCGTCACTTACCTTCAGCCAATCATACATGGTCAAAGATGTGGATGTGCAAGACCAATCAAGTACACATCGTAACTCATATAGGAATGGTAGGGCACGGTATAATCTATAGCCAAAGTAATTAATTCGTGAAACTTCACTTGTCAAGAACTGTCGATACAAGGTGCTTTTGTGAGGAATCCCATAACGAATTTGTATTGCCTGTAATGATAAAGAAGCCGCTTTCGCAAGAAATATTGCACGAAGTGCAAACTCTCCTGCATGTTGGTTGGAAGCCTCCATGTTCCAAGCATACTCAGTGACTGAATATGTAAAGAGAACTAGGTTGAAAAGGTAGAAAATCACTTTTCCTATGGCGAATGAAGACAGGTAAATTATGCGATCAAGAACAATCAGAAAGAAGATGATCTGCATGAAGAAAGCATTTAATCCAGTAAGAGAACTAGATTAAGTGGAAGATGCCAGCCAGGTAATGTAGAAATAAACCATCATAACTTCTCAAGAGAAAGACTTACCATTAACATAAATACAAACTCCTTGGGAAACTGGTCTTCAAGCTGATAAACATCAAGAAGCTCACTATTATGTTTTATAATGGATTGGTAAAAAATGGCAACTAGGAAAAACAGAGTCAAATCAGCTCCAAAAATGTAGGCATAAAGATCAATTTCTCTTTTGCCTCCCCCAATTATAGAGAGTATCTGGTAAGGAAATCTCAATTGTTCAAAAAGCCCAAGACTTTGTGCTTTACGAATTTCTTTTGCAACATCAGCTGCAGATGTCAGTGATTTGTACCATTCTGATGAAGCACATCCAGTTAAAGGTGAGGCATACACTACCTCCAAAACAACCAACGCAATGTTTTGTTTTTCCTGACTTCTCTCAATGCTCTGAATGTTAACCCTACTAGCAAAAGGGCAATCACTAGGGTTTTTTTCCTTGCATCGCTCATCATGAACAATTTTAAGCACTTGGTTTATCCCAGACTCGATCTTCTCTGGCTGAATCCCATCTTCTGGCCACAAGTTAACCTCCATGGACAACTGAACAAAGTAAGGAGGAGATTCTGCTCCCCGTGTCAGTGATTTCCAGTACCCGAAGAACCTTCTTACTATCAATTTCACCATATTTATCATTCGTTGAAGCAACTCTTGTGTCTTCTTACTCCAACTATAATTCACCAGAACCTCCTTCCTATAGAGAGCATCCCTCCTGCGAGAAATGAAGTCTGTAGAGGGCATCCATTCACTATCTTTTGCAGTTATGGAGCTCTGTAAGAGAGTAAAAAAGTAGACCAGAAAAAGAGGCACTGCATTGACAACAAAAGATGATGTGATTTTATGTGCAGGGTCAGGGAATCCTAATGCATGGAGGAGGTCTGAATCAATACTTAAACCCCAGTGCTGGATGATAATTTGGTACAGATACTGAACTAGAATGTACATTTCTGTGTAAATTAGCATAATAATCCAGAAGATGCTACTTGGGCCAGTATGCACACATAAAGCATACAAGAAGAGAGCTGCCAAATACACCATTGAAAGCAAACTGAAGTTCCAAATGAACACAAGCACAAAGCAACAGTAACACACAACATCATTGTTGGACCGCATTTGGGACCATATGTAACGGAAGATCCTTCCAATCTGCAAACTCGTAGTGTCTGAACTTTTGTCAGATTGCAGAGAATATGAACGATTCAGAGACACATCCCTCTTCTTCTGGCTCTCCATTTTGTCATATGCCTCATCCTCAGCAGAGGACAGCTCATTCGTGTCTGAATCTTCAGGAGTAATGTTCAAAAAGTTCACAAGGTTATTAACTGCCTGATTTCCAATAGACTGTACCTGGGAAACTCCATCACCTAGTAGTTGTACTGCAGACTTTAAAGGATTTTCCTTGGCTTTGATACTTCTGCTTGAGTCGAAGTTGGCACTTTCAGCAACATCTAGCTCAATCTCATTGATTTCACAAGGAGGAGATCCCATTGAATCCTTTGGAGAAACCACCTCCATTAGATTGTCCGTGTGAACAGCAGGAGGAAATTCATGAACTTCCAAAGGAAATGGTAATTCCTCTTTTATAACCTGCTCTTGCTTCCTAATGAAACCTTCCCCTTTCTCAGGGGTCCCTGATTCCCAATTTGAAGTAAGAGAAGTATTCCTCCTTCTTAGGCCTTCAGTGTCTGGAGAAGTGGTATTGCAATTTGCAATGGAGTTCATGCTGTGAAGTTGTATCTGCAAATTGAGCATCTCAGATTTCATCTTTTCCACTTGCACGTTACGTTGGCGTATCTTCTCTTCGGACTCACGAATATGTTGTAATTGTGCAGTTTTCCAGGCAGCTTTCCTTTCTTGTTCACGCACAATGGCACCAATTTGCTCTGCCTCAAGATATCGTGAGACATAATCAAATTCCTGGGAGGAAAACATATATGACTGAAGTGATACCAACATAAATATAATAATCTCAACAAGGGCAGATCTTGCAGTAATCCGAAACCCATAGTCATACTTATGAAATCCAATCATCTCAAAGATGTAGTCTATTGTCTCACACTTCCCCGCACTGAATTCCCCTACGAATGGAGATTGGTACGCAAGAGAAAGAATAATAAGGACAAAATTGTATATGCGCAAGAACTTGAATATTTTGTTCTTTTTCTTTAGTATTTCTAGTCTCATCCGAAAGAATGTAAGAGCAAAAGCAAGATAGCCAAGGTGCAGAATGTCATACTCCAGGGTACCAGTAATCAAAATCAGTACAAGCACAAGATCCAGTAGATGGCAATAACAGTAAAGCTTCAGATAGTCGAGAAAGGTCCACATGCTTTTAGTTTCAAAAGAAAGATCTCTCAAAACAAATGTGTTTTTACATTGGGACATCATTTGACGATATGTTGAGGATCCAGAGAAGCTGGACAATAGATCAGCACGAAGTTTGAAACAAGCAAGCATGAAGACTGCAAAATAGCTTATAAGCATCCGGGGATCATCAACCACCAGTCCTACAGGAAAGTGGGACCTTCTGTTAGCAGATTAAATTAAATGATTTTGACCACATAAAAAAAAATATAAATAAAATAACTAATGGTAGAGTAGACATTGAAAAGATCTTCAGGATTCAAAACAGCAATACATGCTCGTATTCTTTCACACATTAAGAAAATTTAGACCAAAATAAGAAATAAATAAACTTCAGCGTAAGTACAAGCATCTACACCAAGCATTTTGCAAACAAAAAGAAAATAAGAAACCATATGTCAATATCCATCCTACAAGCAATCCGAATGGGTGTATATCCGTGTCTAAACCACAACAAAGCACAATTGTAAAATGCTGTATAGAACAATACCTAACCAACAATTTGCGCAATATTGGAAATGTTGAGCTGAGCTTCTTGAGCAGTCATGGCAACGTACATTATTTTCACTAGGATTATGTTGACTTAGAGACATAATCTTCCATAAGGCTAAGTACTCCAGGGTTAGAATGGCAGCAAATAAGAAGACAAACATAGGCCACAATTTACGTATAAAATGCCGATTCAGAAGGACACAAGCAGCAAGCAGTGCAGTGTACAGCAAAGAAATGGCATTCAACAGAGCAAAACTGGCAAGAAGCAGTGCAATCATGTTTATCTCCAGACCAAAAAGATTAAACATATTTTCCATCCAAAACTTCAAATATATTTTCAAGAGTGTCTTTTGTGTTTCAAATCTCTCCTTTCTCAATGTAAGGATCCGCTTCTTGTTCCACTTATGGCTCTCCTTGGTGCCTCCCCACAAATATCCAAATGAAAATTTTCTAGTGCTACTAACCTCAGACTCTCCTCTTTTAGAGGACACAGAATTAGGTGTCTGAGTCAGAACAGAAGTGAAAGAAGGCCAAGAATTGCTTGCAGCCACCTCTCGTTTCATAGAGCATGTGCCAGAATCTGACAACAGCTTATCTTCCTCACTAGGAAGGGAGCCATTAATAAAGGCATCTTCAGATGACGCAAACAATGGACAAGGCTCTTCCCACTTACCTTTGTTTAAACAACTACTCGGAGTCTTCTCCAACCAACGGAAGACATTGTACTGCAGAGTACAGGCAACAATCACCATCACTTTTCCCCTCAAGCCCAATTCTGTTCCCCAAAAACTGGGCTCATATACTCGCAAGCCCAAAAAAAGAGACAAATCAGAGTGCTTTTGCCCTGGAAACATTCCGGCTTGTTTGCCCCACATCTGAAAGAGATACTCAATTGTCACTAGAAATCCTGTGTAAACTAAGAATGATTTGGATGGGACCCGGGAAGCTTTAGGTAAAGTTGAACAGATGACAAGTCCAACTAGATAAACAAGACCAAATGCACTAACTGGAGATAAAGAGGCATAGAACACTGCCAAAAACAAGATCTTCTGGCTGTGACAAACTAGAAACCGTTTGATGAAACCTAGTAATCCAGAATCCAAGAGATTGGGATCATCTTGCCTGTAGTGCCTGCTTTGTCTCCTCTCATAGCTATAAAGTTGCATCACAATCAAGACTGCTATAGATTCCCAAACATTTTCCAGCAATGATGCTTCTGAATCGTAATCCAAGTAAAAATACAGATCTATCAACCTGGATAACCACAACTCAAAGCTGGAGAAACAGCTCAAGCTATAAGAGAAGACAAACACTGTGATAGCATATAATTTTAATGGAAACCATAAGCGTCTTTTTGATTTCTCAACAAGTTGTCTTCCAATTATCCACACAAGCAGAAGCAAAATGTACCCAAATGATATATAGTTGGGTCTCACCATGTATACTGTAAGGAGAATAGTGAGAAAAGCAATGTAGGTTCCACAGGATCGATACATAGATAAAATCTTCTGCCCAATTGCACTAAGAAACAATGCTATCCTTCTCTCTGAAAGTAGAAGAAACAAATGTGTAGTTAGTGAAAATAGTAGAAGCAGACAACAGCTGCAGTGCAACTGATTGTATTATTCCAAGACACAGATAGCAAGAGTTGTCACATCAGTGAGTTTAATTTTGACAATGCTCTGTTTTCCCTATTAGTTAGAAAATTAACAAAAGCAGGTTCGTAGTCTTTCTTATGTCATCGTATCAAAAAGGATGTAAGGCTGACATTAAGAAGATAACTGGTCTCAAACAATGGAAAATCACAAGCTTGATCATTACAGTGAGCACCGTATAATGTTTATTGGTTCAAATTCTGCTTCATGTCAACCCCAACTTGTTTGTTTTAGGCTCCATTGGGACCTTTTATATTTCTGCTTCATTGAAGAAATAAAGTTCACTTCAGAAACATAACCGTTAAATTAGCACCCATCCCAAACTTGCAATTTATAAAACAGATAGTTAAATATCCACAGAAGAACTGCAAACATACAAAGAAATGGTAGGTAAGACTTAGGAGCCTTCTGAATAGCATAACCACAGCAGTTCCGGTTTCATATAATTTTGGATTATTAGATAGGCTAAATACTTTATTTAGCCTTTTGCAATAACTTCAGAGAAATTGAAGCAGTGATGAATTTCTATTAAAATTGTTGGACAAAGTTGGATAATTAAATTAATCAAGAGATTAATGAAATTATACCATAAGAGGAATTATCTTGACTGTATTTTGCAGTTGAGGCTGAGTAAACAGACAAGAGGACTGACTTGTTCAGACCAGCCTTTAATATGCTAAATCCAACTGGAGGGCTAGATGTATGCTGCACAATGGCCGAGAATGAAAATAGTGTTTCAAAACCATGGTTGTGAATTGCACAAAAGCAAGCAAGCAAAGCTATTTCTAAGAAATCCCAGGAGCTGTCATGATTCAGGAGACCTGCATCAATTCATGTAGTAGCTCAGACTTTGATAACAGATCAAAACAACCCCGGAAAATTAATTAAAACCTCTGGCCATATCCACTGGGAGGATAACAAATCAAATCAGATAAAATGAAATTGCAGCATACCTAGCTGTGATAGAATTTCCATACTTAAAGAGCCTTTTTGCCGCAAAGCATTAGAGATCAAATCAATACGAAGAAGATACAAGAGTGCAAAATGAGCTTCACAGAGAAGAATCAAAGATCGGCGTATCTTTCTGCTGATGTTGTGGCTCAAAAGATATATCAGAAAGAATATCACTGAAGCATAAGTCAAGGAAACACCATTAAAAAATACCATTGGTTAATGCCAGATCACGGATTTCCATCCATTTACATGTATGTTAATATGAAGGTGAAAAGGCCTTGAGCTAAGGATCAATTGCCATAAATTAATAACAAAACATAACAGATTATTGCTTACTTACTATATATAGCATGTATGAAACCAGGCTTCATGGCAATGAGGCATATGAGTGCGAGCATGATTGCCCGAGAACATTTGCGCAATCCCCAGGCAATTGTGGCCACAATCAATACCTTAGTCTCTTCTCTCACTGTACTCAAAAGTATACCAAGACATCATAACAGAGATAAGAGTCTAATTCAATCATGTGAAAACAACAAAATAAAAGTCAGAAATAGCAAGAAAGAATTCTCAAGCAGCTCATGCTTGAATGGCATAACAAATCCCCAAATCTGGAAATATTTCATGCATTACAAGCAGTGTCAGGAAACCATAACACTAGAAGAAAATTTCACACAAGAACTTAAGCTAAATATAGTTTTGCATCAATTGAGAATCACAAATAGGACAATTTCTTTAAAAATGCTCTTAGCAAAGCAATAAAACATCCCAAAAAGGACTACAATATCATATGTTGGCGATTAGAGAAAAAAATGTTAACAGAAAATGACAATTACAAGAGGATACATGATTAAGTAACTTTGCAGTTATTTTTCTTTCTGGTTAGAAAACCAAGAAACTTTTATAGAATATTAGAAGGGAACAAATATTACAAAAGTGAACCAAAGGTCCACAAACTAAAATCTTCCCTACAGTAACTTTGTAGATCATCCAATCAGATCCTGAGAATGAATCAATCCAAGACATTTAGGGGGGATGTTGTGTTAATTACCTTCTACTGTTGAGGTTTCACCAGAAGATTGCCCACCCTCACCAGACAGGTAGAGGAAAACAGAGTTATTCACGAGATTACCTAAAGCAACCAAAACGCCAAGGCAGAATTGAGCAAGCAGGAAGAACCCAGGAATGGGATAATGCCACAGCCCAACCATCTCCCAGATTTCCATGTCCTGCATATTTATCCAAAATTAATCTTACTTGTTTTCTTTTTAGTGAGGAATATGAAACATCATGCTCATAGGGAGTACTACCTTCCCGAGCTTCCAATTCAAGAAAGAAAATGCTACATTGAAGATATATGTGCTAACAGCCCACAAGAGAATAAAGACAAGCAGCAGCCCATTTAACTGGTGCAAGTGGAATAAGGAAGGGAAGGCATATATAATATAGCCAACATAAGCAAGAAGTCCAAATGCACATATACTTGCAAAGTGGAAGCTCCAAAAAGAAAGAGCAAACAGCGAAACCTGTCAAAACCACCATTGTCGGCTTTCACATATAACAAAAATGATGGATAGGTACAATTGAAAATAGAATGTAAATTTGACATTTATCGCTAAAGTCAAGAACTAGGTCTACAACCATTAGCCATCTTTAGTTTCACTGGTTGAGAGGAAGACCAAATAGTTCAGAAAGCAGATGATGATATTCATTGTTCACAAATATGTACCGGAAAACCATAAGTGAAGAAGTTGATGCTAAATGTTCGAAAAACTGCTCCCCTTAACAAAACATTTGAATGCCTCACACCAGATCTGAAAATAGCAGATCAGTGAATAGTGAGCAGAATACCAAATTATGTCTAAATTACGATTAAGAAAACTTTAAACAGAGAATAATCCAGGGGCAATTATATGTCTTGTGTAGCGAACAAAAGCAACAATTGAAGATAAGCACAAGCATCAGCACATAATGCAGAATGCACTGTCCTAGTGAAAAACAGAAAAATAAAGCAAATTAAACCAAAACAAGATCAGATGAAGCAGATTCACAGTAATATCAATCCTGTTCATCCTCTGGTTTACATTAATCATGCTATTGAAAGTAGGAGATTGTAGCCTAATTTTGCGCATATATCTTTATTCTTTCCTTGTATCGTTTATTTTTTATTAATTTCCTACAACTTATATAGCCTAGTCAAAGTAGTATACAATGTAAAGATTACAACTTCTATGAATAAGAAAATATTTTCCCAATACCTTTTCTCATGGTATCAGAGCCCACGTTAGGGTTTCTGAGCATCTATTTTGTCAACAAATTTTCAACCGCCAATAAATTCTTTTATCTTGTTTTATGACTTTAGAATTCTAATTCAAAATGTCAAATGTGAGTAAATCCAGCTCTGATGTCAACGTTAAACATGTTCAGGCCAATAGTTCTATAGACAATCCGTCATTGCAAATTACAGCTCACAAATTGAATGGTCAAAACTTTTTGCAGTGGTCACAGTCTATGAAGTTGTATGTGAAGGGAAAAGGTCAAATGGGCTATCTTGATAGGTCCATAGACATACTAGAGACTGACGACCATTCACATAAAGTCTAAGGTAAACACAACTCTATGCGAATGCATGGCTTAATTTTCAATGGATCCTCACATTAGTAGGGCATTTCTTTTCTTATCATCAGCACAAGATTCATGGGATGCAGTCACAGAGACATATTCTGATCTTGGAAATACTGCATGGCCATACAAACTTAAATGTCATATTTATGAGCCAAAAACGGAAGTGATACCTATGACTGCATATTACAATATCATGAATAACTTAAAGCAAGAATTGGATTTGTACTATGGTGGAGAATGGAAATGTGGATATGATATTAAAAGATTTAAGAGGTCATAGGAGAAGGAGAGGGTGTTTGAGTTTTTGGCCGGTTTAAATCCAGATCTAGACGAAGTTAGGGGATGAGTACTTAGCAAAGAACCTCTTCCCGCGGTTAAGAAAGTCTATGCATACGTGAGAAGTGAAGAAAGTAGAAGAAAGATAACGATGAGCAGTCTTAATACTGATAATTCTACCTCGATTGATTGTGCTACTGTTTCAGCATTGGTAAGTGAACAAAAGAATATGAGCAAGAACAAAGATGACAAGGATAAACTTTGGTATGGTTATTGCCATAAGCTGAGACATGCCAAAGAGCTTTGTTGGAAGCTTCATGGAAGGCCACAGAACTTGGCGAAGGGTAACAAGTCTCATGGACAAAATTCAAAGGGATTTCAAGCTGCAATGGATAATGCTAATGAAAACTCAAGGAATCAAGGATCAAATATGTTGTCTAAGGAACAACTTGAGTAACTTGTCAAGTTTATGAGTCAAGCACCTTCTTGTAATTTAGCCCAAACAAGTAATTTTCTAAATGCTTTCTGTATCTCTTCAAATACTTCTTGTCCTTGGATCATTGATTCAAGGGCAACCGATCATATGACTGATTTGTCCAACTTATTCTCTACTTACATACCACTTTCTAGCAAACAAAAAGTTAAATTTGTTGATTGGACTCTTTTCTCAGTCATAGGAAAAGGTTCAATTTCAGTTTCTAAAACAATGATCTTAAAATCAGTGTTGCACGTCCTAATTTGTCTTGTAATCTTTTGCCTGTCAGTAAACTTACAAAAATCTTAACTGTATGGCTAAATTTTCCCTTCTAGTTGTGAATTTCAGAACTTGTGTATGGGGAAGAAGATTGGCAATGCTAAGGAGGTGGACAGACTTTATTATTTGAATGAGGAGCTTGAAGCTTTCGGTAATCTATCCTCAGTTGACAGAATTGTTTCTCAAGTGCTTAGTGAGAATGAAATTAATTTGTCGCATCTCAGATGAGGACATCCAAATTTTTCATACTTTTGTTGTTCCCGACATTATTTAAGAATAAAAGTGGCATTAATTTTAAATGTGAAGTGTGTGAATTGTCCAAGAATCATCGTACTCATTTTCCTACCCAAATTTATAAAGTTTCACAACCCTTCTCTCTTATACATATTGATGTATGAAGTCCTCTCCGTTTTGCAAATAATTTTGGAGCTAAGTGGTTTATAACTTTTACTTATGATCATCCTTAAGTTTGTTGGTGTATTTATTAAAAGAAAAATCTAAAATTTCTAAACTTTTGGAATCTTCCATAAAGCGGTTGAAATGCAATTTCAAGCAAAAATCCAACTGTTTCGAACTGACAATAGCAGATAATTTTTTCTTTCTTTCTATGTTTGGAAATTATTTGACTGAGAGTGGAATTGTTCATCAATCCTCTATTGTTGATACTCCCCAACAAAATGGAGTTGCAGAAATAAAGATTAAACATTTACTTTAAGTTGCTTGATCTTTAATGTTTACTATGGGGGTCCCAAATTATTTGTGTAGTGAAGCGGTTTTAACTTTTTGTTATCTTATTAATAGATTGCCTACTAGTACTTTAAAGTTTAAAAGTACTTTGAAGTTTAAAACTCCAAGCGAACTTCTTCAGCATCTTTATCCCATGTCTTGGTCCTTTTGTTCCCTTCCTCCTAAAGTATTTGGGTGTGTTGCTTTTGTTCATGATAAGAATCATCACAAAAGTAAGCTTGATTCTAGGTCTCTTAAACACGTGTTTTTGGGTTATTCTCCTACACAAAAAGAGTACAAGTGTTATCATCCTCCAACTAGAAAATATTTTGTAACCATGGATGTGACTTTTTGAAACTAAGCCTTATTTCTCCAAAATCTCTCTTCAATGGGAGGAATATAATATGAAAGATCAATTTTACAAGTTTTTCCCAAAATCCACACACTCAGGTAAGCCGTCTTTTAGAGATAATATCACAATTCAACTCCTACTTTGATAGTTTGCTTTCCATAAAATCTGCCACCTTCTAGTAACAATCAACAAGAGGAACAAGACTACTCTTCCCCACAGAAATAGCCTAACCCAAGTGATGACTAGCAATTGTCTTCACAAATTCAACCATTTAACACACAAAATCAAGAGGATGCTCAAAAGCTAAAGGTGTATTCTCAATGAAACAAAACAGTTTGCACATCTCCTGACTGTCAAAATTCTTAACCGAGCATAGAGTTGTTGGAAGACACAGGTACTGTTCAATCTTAGTCTAAATTTGATTTGGATTTATATTTGCCTATTGCTCATAGAAAAGGTGTTAGACTTCAAACCAAACATCCTGTTTCTAAGTTTGTCTCCTATCATAGATTGTCAATACAACTTAAAGCTTTTGCTACTAATCTGTCATCTGTAACTACTACTTGAACAATATAGGATTTGCAAATCCAAAGTGTAGAGAAGTGAGTTATGAAGAACTGAGAGCATTGTATAAAAATAAAACTTAGGCTCTTGCAGACTTGCCTTCTGAAAAGAAAATGATGGGTTGTAAATGGGTGTTTACGGTTAAGTATAAGGCTGATGGATCAATTGAGAGATTCAAGGCTACACACACTGATGGCTAAGAGATATACTCAGACATATGGAATTGATTACCAAGAGACATTTGCCCCTGTTGCAAAAATGAACTTTATTCGGGTCCTATTGTCACTTGCTGCAAATTTAGAATGACCATTACAATAGCTAAAGTCAAGAGTGCATTTCTCTATGGAGATTTAGAAGAGGAGGTGTACATTGATCCACCACCAGGGTTTGAGAATCTGTTTGGAAATCTGCTTGCAAGCTGAAAAAGTCTTTATACGGACTCAAACAATCACCTAGGGCCTGATTTCATAGATTTGCAAGATTTATTCTCAAATGTGGATATCAACAAAGCCATAGCAATCATATGATGTTTCTTAAGCAGGGTAAAGAAGATAAGCTTGCTATCCTTATCATGTATGTGGATGATATTATCTAGACTGGAAATGATAGAGATGAAATTAAAAGGCTTAAGAGGCTGTTAACCAAAAAGTTTGAAACGAAAGAACTAGGTTGTTAGAAACACATGGAAGCTGTGTTCAGGATACTGAAATATTTGAAGACAACTCCAGGAAAAGGCATTTTATTCTCTAAGAATAATCACCTAAGGGTTGAGGCATATATAGATGCAGATTGGGCTAGATCCTTTGCTGATAGAAAGTCAACATCAGGTTATTGTACATTTGTTGGGGGGAATCTAGTTACTTGGAGAAGCTAAAAAACAATCAGTAGTCACAAGATCAAATGCTGAAGCTGAGTTCAAAGCAATGGCATTGGGGATTTGCAAGCTTATGTGGCTGAGAATGTTTATAGTGGAGTTGAAGGTGGAAAGCTGGACCAATGAGACCGCACTGTAATAATAAAGCTGCCATTAGCATTGCTCATAATTCAGTCCAACATGATAGGACAAAAATATTGAAATTTATGGGTACTTTATCAAAGAGAAGCTGGAGGGAGGTCTGATATGCATTCCATATGCTGCTACTCAAAAGCAAGTAACTAATATTCTCACCAAGGGATTATCAAAACAAGTCTTTCAGTCACTGAATTCCAAGCTAAGAATGATAGATATCTTCGAGCCAGTTTGAGGGGAGTGTTGAAAGTCAAAGATTGTAGCCTAATTTCGTGTACATATATTTATTCTTTCCTTGTATAGTTTATTTTTTCTTAAGTTCCTATAACTTCCTTACATAGCCTTGTCAAAGTATTGCAACTTCTATGAATAAGAAAATATTTTCCCAAAATTTTTTCTCACATGCAACGCGGTCTGCCTTCAACTTGAAACCATTAAGTTTCAGCTTCTTTCTTTTCTCAATAGTCTTTTACTTCTATATCTTCTCCAAGGACTCAAATCTTAGAAGATAAGGTGGATTTTGATCATTTTTATGTTTAATGTTTTATAGACAAGAGAGCTCACACATCTACATCAATCATAAAGGAGAAAGTGACTTAAAACCATACAATTTAACATAACTTTTTTGCAGAAGGCAATAGAAAGCTAGTCAGGAACAATTTCTCCTAAATTTGACAGAATTCTTTCAGAAATACTTCACAGTAGTCATGGGAGACTGAAAAAGGTAATAGGTTCAAGTCAAGGACTCCCTCATCATCATATTTCTTAAATGCATTGTGTTCCCTTAGTATTTCACTGCAAAAGCATCTTTTAATGTCCAGTCTTGCATATGAAATCTTATGAAAAGATGCCACTAGATAGGCTTTCTCTAACTTCCTGTAACTTAATGAACGTAACCCACAAATTGTTCTGATGCAGAATGCATAAATAACCTTATTGTGGACAGACCCAGGAAAAATCATGGAGCAAACTTGCAAGACCAGCCCTCAGATTTGTAGAAACAGATACTTAGCTCAAAATATTACAGTAAATTTATTAGTTAAATGTATGAAGTGTCAGATTTTGATTCAAAGCAACATAGACAGAAGTTAAAACAAAGTTACCGAATCAGATTTGGTAGATTCTAAGGTTGAGAAGAAAAAGGTTGACTCAGGATTATCATGAACAATAAGGATGTTTCAAGTCTGTTACCTTGATTCACGTATGAAAAATGAATGTTTTGAGGGCAGAAGATGCTCCGTCATGCTACTTTCTCTTGAGGACACAATAACATCCATTTCCTCCAAATCACATTGAATACTAGAGAGCTGCAGTGTTGGGTAGAAAACTTTAAAGAAAACATGTAGGAAATAACCCAGAAAAACTACAACATATACATCATGCTATGTACAGAAACTGTTTTCTCAATACAAAATTTAGTTGCCCTGCAAATTTTTGAAATCATTATTTTATCTTGTCCCATCTATTAGGCCCAAATAATCCAAAACTATAAATTTGTAAGCAAGCTCTGATTTTATCAGTTTAGGAAAAAATTTTGGCTGTCAATAGCCACAATTGACCTTGATGACATAACCCATTCTGACATCTTCCTACCAGTAAAACAGTGCTGGCACTCATCTTCTAAAAACTAAAGCAAACATAGAGGAGGACTCATTTGCCATGCGGCAATACATAATTCATACTTATATGCATTAGTACTACTTACTCAACCCAAAGGAGAATAGGACCAGTTTTTAGTCGTTCAATCCACCAACTCATTATTCACTTTGAGCACTGCCCCTACCATATTGATCTTAAATACTTGAGTGTTGCCTACATACAATACCAACATACAAAATTGCATATCCAGACAGGTGCAGTTTCTACAAATGGGAAGGCAAGTTTCTTATAACATTAAAAAATTATTAAACCAAATAAGACCTGCAGAACCAGAAAAAGAGATAAGACTATCATTTTTGCTTTTTGAGTGATTTCCCAACTAATCGTAGACAAAGATGACCAAATATCTAAATGAACAGTCCATACCATGAAGTAGAAAAGTATAAGAGAAAAACCAGCACAAATTTCAGGCCACTCGGTATTTGAAGACACTTTGAACAGACCAACAAAATCAGCTATCCATTGAAACATGCTTGGGAAATTTACTGGGAGCTGATACACATAAAGCAGGATGATGTTAAAGCAGGCATACAGCTGGAGCAGCCTCCACCACCTTAGAAACCAGACGCAAAAATGTAAGCCAACAAGAGACCAAGGGCAGATCATTGAAAAGAGAATGAGAAATATAAGTGATCACTAACATATAAAGAATCAAAAAGTAATAACCTGAAAAGTCCCAGAAAATTGCTGGTCAAAGACCAATCTACTACACCAGCACAGCTACCGATAAAAAATGGAAGAAAAACCCATGAAGGATGGCTAATCCCCACAACCAGCTGAATAGCAGGCAACAGCAAACAGGAAGCAACCCTAAGATGAGAACCTTTCAAATAGCAAAGAAGAAAAAGTATCCACATCAATCAGATTCATACATTTTAATTGAGATTTATTTAAGTAAACATTATTACAAAGCTTAGTGGTAATTCATAATGTGTTCAATGTTCAGGAAGGAGAAACAAAC
The DNA here is from genome assembly GCA_030449875.1 of Aegle marmelos. Classification (NCBI taxonomy): domain Eukaryota; kingdom Viridiplantae; phylum Streptophyta; class Magnoliopsida; order Sapindales; family Rutaceae; genus Aegle; species Aegle marmelos. The sequence continues at coordinate 5,974,016 of JASUUL010000115.1, forward strand.
AAAAAAAAAAAAAAAGAGAAGAGTTAGCAACACACGAACAGCATTTGGAGTTGTAATGAAACACTTACAAACCTAGACGATCAACAATCGTTAAGAAATGATCACAACAGGAATCTCGCCATGGATCCAGACCAAAGTTGTTCCCATATATATCAATCAAAGCTATGAAAAGAGCAAGTAGTTGTGCAACTATAAAATATATAACTGATGGGGATTTCCAGGACTTCACTCTGCAAAAGCATACAACAAGATACAATTTCTCAATCCATGCAGAGGAAAACCAAAAAAAAAAAATCAGAATTTAAAATTAAAATTTAGTTCTTACATCATAAAACCAATTAGCTTCATCCACCAAGCATCAACTAGATTCCATTTGTAACCCTTACAAGCCCATATAACAAGATATACAACTTGACAAACAATTACAAATATTGAAAAGATAATGACAGGCCACAACAACAAAAGTCTCCTTCGGAAACGAAAACCTACAGGCAAGAACAATCCAATATCAGTCCATCAAAGTCATAATAATCTTTTAAAAAAAAATCATGGAGACTACAGTATTCTCTTAACTATCATTTCTATATCTAAATTATCCAGATTTGAAAATACAATCATTTTTACATTTTGAAAACCAACATTTTGCATTCATTGATGATTGAGTTTGGCATCTAGATAATTTTCTCTCTCTTCTTCCTACTTTTGAGTGTTTGTGTGTGTGCTTAGGCTGAAGTTTGGAACGCAGCTAGTTGCTTGCAAAATTGCAAAACTATAGTGAAGTACTAACTAAACAAGCAAAGCTCAAATAATCATGGACTATATAAATTCCTACTGTACAATGAAGAGGGATTTGGCCAATGACATATAGCATGTATAAAGCAAAAGCAACCCCCATAGAAATTCCCCCATCTCACAAATATACACCTGATAGCTTTTATCCCATTTTACCTCAGCCAAACTCAAAAGTAGGGATTACAGACCATCACCATGACCCACATTGAGCAAGTGTGTAACATCATTGCTTGAAGCACCCAAACATAATTTATTTTTGACCCATGACTTCCTAACTTTGAAAAAATATGAAAGAAATAAACTGGAAAAATTCTTCATACATATCAGATATTTTCTATGCAATTATCAACAGATTAAAAAAAAAAAAAACTATGCAAACCCATCGATGGGACATGAGAAATTAATTATATAATGTTTTAGAATTATTATTAAACCACTTTGCCTCAGCAAATACATGTGGAACATCATGCAAGCATCAAAAATAATTTAGCAGTGCTCTGATGTATAACTCTCAAGATAATTTCATTCAGTAGCTTTAAAGAGAGAATTTCACCCTCCTTCCCTCTCTTCATACTCGGAACTAAAAAATGAATATGTGGAACACTATACAAGCTTAGATTTACAGTTCAACCAAATAGAACTGTTTAAAAACAATAACACAGAAATCAAAGTGGTAAATTTACATAATATGTGTTACCTATCTTTGGTGTGATGAATTGAATAAGAAGAAAAGCTATCAAATTAACAAGAGAGATCAAGCTCCAATTGACTAAAGCAGCTGCAAGAAAGGCAGCAGATGTTAGGAGTAAATAATTATATCCAAAGCCAACTCATGAAAATAATCAGAAATAATTTATTCAAATGATTTTATACTGAAAGAACAGCTTAAGTATAAACCCAATTCATTGCTGCGAACAATATAACTATAAAGACAGAACTATAAGCAATTAAACACAAACTTTAAAGCTCTAAATCCACAGGTGCACCCATAAATTTTCTTTAAACTATCTCATTAGCTCGATTATGCAACTAAAAAGAATTTTAAAAAAAACTCTTAAAAAAATAACAATGAAAGCGTACCTGCTAAAAGTAGCAAAGGCAACGCAAATCCAATAAGAAAACTCCCCATGTGAAGCTCTTATGTTCAGTTCGATCACTCAATTCTCATCATTATTCTTCTTTCAGTGTCAAACTCACAAATCTGTCGAATGGGTTTTCGATTTCCTTTAGAAATCAAGAAAACACATCTCACACGAAACCGAAATATTGAAATAAAATTGGTCTTCTTCTTTCTATCCTTTCATGAAGGAATGAAATGGGAAAATGTAACGACTAACGAACTGAATTTTGTTGATGATGGGTTTTCTAATATTACGATTAGAAGTTAAGAAAATCTTGATGAAACGACTAACTAACAGTTTGGAATATGAAGTCCCGCAAGTCTGGGGATAAATCAATTTTATCGTGTTAAGCAACTTAGCAGCTTTCAGCAGATTAGAGAAATAAATATATTTTTAACATGAAGCTATGGGATCTGTAAACTACCCCATCTATACGCTGTAAAAGTGTTGAGTTCTGTTTTTGTTTACGCCAATGCCCAAAGGGGATGGGAGCTCGCTATTTCCTCGGATAATTCCCATTTGAGACTTCAAGACGACGTCGCGTGCGGGACTAGCCAAGTATGACTGAGGCCTGTGGGCGAGGAAGGTTGTTCTCTCGCGAAAGATTTTCCTTTTAAGTTTACCTATTGCCAACCCGTAAATTGTCCTTTCGTTTTTATATTGTCATAATGTCTTTATTTCTGGAATTAGAAAATGAGAATTTAGATTTAAAATTATTAATAATATTCGCTTTATAAAATAGAATTAAAAATTAAAATGCAGAGTTGGAGGCCATTACAATTTAAAAATAAAAAATAAGAGACTTATTTTCACGAAAAGGGTGGGAATAAATCTCTCATTTTAATAATTAATTATTTTACCTTTTTTAAAATTAAAATATTAACTTTATCCTCATTTATAATTAATTAATTAATATATAAATAAATTGTTGATAATTATTATTATTAATTTTTAATAAATAATCACTCTAATTAAAATATAAAATAATAATTACGATAATAATTTATTAAATACTTTTTAGTAATTTACTATATCAAACTTATTTCAATTTCAATTTCGAAACAAAATAAATACATTAATTGTAATCCAGTTGATTTCAATTTCGATTTTTAATTTTTTATTCATACCCATTTTAATTTTAGGTTAATAAATAGACCATTAATGTTAAAAATAAATAATAAAATAGTAGAGGAAAATGAAAAAGTGTCTATGCGTCACACACCCCTATTTGCTTCTTTTTTTTTTTTTTTTTGTATTCGCCGCTTGGCTTTGTTCTTCTTCATGTAGTCTTTAAAATAAATAAATAAATAAAAATAAGAGATATAGTCTACAAATTATGGAAGAAAATAAAGAAAAAAATTGTGCAATATTAATTAACTGAGGTTTTGTTTTTGGGATTTCCTTTATTAATCACTTGGCTTGGCTATATTCTTTGTAGCTGTCTGATTTGGGGGGAAAAAAAGAAGAAATTTCCTTCAACATTATCTTAGAAAATCAATAAAGTAGTTTTTATTGTGTTTTATTCAAAACAACAATTTGGTCACGTGGAGTTGAAAATTAGGTGAGGGAGAGTTAGTTGGTATAAATAAACAATAGATAATGAAATTGACACACAAATTATCTCAATTTAACACAAATTTTCTAATTTAGATATATAATACACAAGTCCATCATAAGTACTTTTATTTATTAAAAAAATAAAATAAAGAACGAAGAACCATAATGTACAAATTGGCATCTAAGAGTAGCACCCATGATTGATCTCATTCAACACTAAACTCTAAGAGTTAAGATCTTTATTTTATTCACCATCACTAATAATAGCACTCATCCAACATAATTCCTACAGTTACTTTATATATTGCCTTTAGGTCTAATATTAAGTCTTACTCATAGCTCATATATTTTTTTGAATAAATATGTAAATTAAAATAATTAAAATATTAAAAAATAATAATATGGATTAGTATATGTGCCCTTCATATCAGACAAACTTTTTTCTCTTTATCGAACTTGCTTGCTACCTACAGTAGGTTTTGGTTTATATGATTAAAATCACCCATTCTCCAAAAGATCACCTATAGTAGATGGACTTTTGCAGGCATATGCATTTTGCTAGTAAATTTGCCATCCTTGTAGAATGGTAATAAGATGCAAGAAAAAAATGGATCAGGCTAAGTTAAATAATTGTTACTTTGATAGCCTAATTATAAATATTTGATAGCCTAATTATAAATAAATAAAAAAAATTTACTTATGTAACTAGTTTTAAAACTGAATTGTTAAAATTAACCATTCAACAAAATTTCTTAAATTCTCAATCACTTGTACCTCATTCTGAACTAAAAAAAACTTTAAAACATGAGGATGACGTCCATTGCCTGTATTGACCATCTTATTATTATGGGCAATGGCACCCGTCTATCAAGAGGTGATGCCATCGCCTGCTACCTTATAAGTATGATTTTTAGACTATCTTTATAATTTTATCTAAAAATTGTGGAGTAATCATGTAAAACTAGATTTTTATATAATTTAGAAAGATTGTTAATTTCCTTTTACCGAAATCAATTTATACCACTTACTACAATTTTTATAATAATTAATAACTTCTCTTGAAAACATAATTTTAGAGTTTTATCCTTATTTTTAAATACACTTTATCTATATTTATTACAAAATGAATAAATCGTATTAGTGGAAATTGAAACAAAAAAGTGAACTACTAAAAATAAGAAATATATATTCCGGTGTGAATAAAAAATAATTTAAGATATATTTTTTAAATATTTTTCTTATAATAAATATATATTTTGCATTATTTATCTAAATTATTAAGAAAATGATCAAATTACCCCTCACTTTTGTGAAATATTTGTTGCCAAGAGAATCTTTATATATATTAAAGATAATAAGGGACGAGTGATTCACACGACTCAAAAGTATTATTAATCTCAAGTATAAGACTGTTAAGTTATAATATAACTCGGTAAGTCTGGGATCGAATTATTATTTAGTAGTCAATTTGTTAAATAAAGAAAATTAAAAGTTGGAAAAGAAATTACTATAAATTAATAAAAACTTGTGCTAAGGCTATAAGATCCATTCTTGGATTTCAAAGTATTATTATAACAATTCTCTTATACTTGTATTTTTCTTTTATTCTACCAATTTATTATTATGTTACTTAATTCTAAATTAACTCTTAGTGTGATAAATGTGAAACTAAGTACTTAATGTGTTATAATTTTATTGAAGTATCGACATTATGTCAAAATACCATATTAATTTGAAAATATTTTAATTAGGATGACATAAAAGAGATTGGTAAGAAAATAAAATAATTTGAATGATTGATTAAATAATAATTTGAATCTTTGAGCTTTACCTTTCACCCTATTTTAGAAAATTAGTCATTTATATTGAAAAATAAAAAACTTATTTTATTTGATAATTTTTTGATATATATTACAAGAGAAATAATTACACCAAAAAATAAGAAAAGAAAAGAAAAATTTCAACTCTCTCTACTCTTTGGGTCTTGACTTCTCGTCTCCTCCTCCTGTCTGTATCTCCTTGCCTTTTATAGGTGAGAAAATGTTTTCATTTTCCCTTATTTTATTTATTTATTATAATATATTATATATATATATTAATATTGAATTATGTAATGGTCATGAGTGAAGAGACCGTGATGGCCTTCTGACCATCACACATGATTCCATTCTTTTTATTTTTAAATGTTTATTAATTATACTCCTCAATAATGCATTCTAAATTTGCTCAAGCAGTTTTTTGTTGTTCTCGCTTTCAGTTCCAATTTCATCTTTATTTTGAAAAATATTTAGAATATAAAAATTAACACATTGCAAATTAAGTTATAATAAATATTTAATAGAGGAGCATTCATATAATTTATGAATTATGAGTGCATTAATTAATACTTTAAGTGAAAATAAATAACTTCATCTTTATTAATTATACATTTTTTAGTGTTAATTAGTGATATATATTAATAGAGAGAAATTGATAATTTTTTTATAATTTAATTAGAAAAGACTACAAAGAAAATTTTACAGCAATTTAGTGATCAAATTGAACTACAGTTAGAATAATATTTAATTAAGATGATTAGGTTAAATGTCAGTTGTCACTTGTGGATTTTTCGTAATATTTTAGAAAAAATTATTTTAATATCTGATTTTTTTACAAACTAAGTAATTTGAGATGAGATGACAACGACCGCAAACCTCCAATATCGATTTTTTTTAATAATCTTAATTTCATTTCCTATAATCTAAACGTAAATCAACATGGGAAAGACACAATCTGCGACTATTTTTCCACCCATGGTAATTCCAAAAAAAAAAAATGTTGTTTGTTCTGCACACGGTAAAATCTAAAAGCACATTAAGTAAAAGTTGTTGGGGTGATGTTGCAGATTGCACCTAATGTGCTAGTATGCGGTGATACATTAGCATAAAAACAAATCTATAGAATTTCTAAGTGAATATGCTTCTAATGATTAGGAAAATACCAAAATAACCTTCTACCCTTTTATTAAACGAATTTTATCTAACGTCTACTCAGTCTATTAAAGTATTCTTACTTAACCTTTACGCGATCCACTAACCTGACTTTACTTACTTTATCATGCTTAGAATATTCGAGTGACAGTGCGTTTTGTCTACATAATTAAAAATTTACTTTTTTCCACTCGCTAGAGAGAAATTGTAGAATAAATTAAACTCATTATATCACTCATATAATAAATAAATAATATTATAATATTATAATATAATTTATTTTATATTTTTTTATTTATTATTTTATTTTAATTTAATACGAACGGTTGGAAAATATTATTATAAAATAATAATTTATGGAAATTACTATGAGGTAATTGTTAATTTATAATTAGTGTATTTTACAGTTATTCTTATATAGTAAATAAAAAATAAATTTTATTAAAATTTATAATTATTTCGTGAGATAACTGTAAGATACAGTGACTGTAAGTTAGCATTGTCCTTGCTATGATTGTAACAAAAACACAGTCGTTCCGAAGCAAATGGCACGGTCGATCACAGCCTTTCATCTCTTATCGGCCTTTGTTTCTTTCTATTCTCTCGTAGCTCTGCTCTCTTGCTCGAAAAACCGCTGATGAAAACCCCTCGAAAAAGAACATTGCGTTTGAAACATGAATACGTTGATCATCTCAACATCCCCATACAGCTACCGCGTCTCGAAATTCCCATTACTCTATAACAGCTCATGCTGGCCCAAGTTTCGCGCCGCAAGCTTGAAAATACATGCCAATGCGAATGAAGTGGATGCACAGGCAACTGTGGAGGAATCGTCTCAGAATGAAGAGCCACTACCAGAATCCAAAGAAACTAACAAGCCCGGCTCTACCGCCGCACTTCCACTTGACAAAGATCTCAAGAAGGTTACGTTGGCACATACCATAGTGACGAGAGTTATATATGAATATATGATCTTCATTTGTGCTAGTATTTTTATCTTTTATTTTATTTTTTAAAAATGATTACACGCATGTTCTTTCAAGTTATTGTGATTCTGAAGCTGAGTAAAACGAAGTTCGTTTATTATTAACAGGATTCGGTTTCAGTTGGTAGCATGCATGTTATTCTTTCTTCTTGTTGAGGGAATGACAGAGATTTAGCATTATTTGATCATGTGAATTTGAGAAGTATTTATACTCAACTGACGTTGATAGTCAATCCCTTAAGATGTTTTATATATATACCAACTGTTTGCTGACAATTGCATAGTTCTTGGGAGAAAGGTCATGTTTACACCGAATTCTGGCTTTGTAGATATACTAGTGTAGTTTTACCCTTTATCTGATTTGTGTTAAACGAGGCATTTGAAATTTGCCTATCACCCAATTTACTCTCGCTGAAGGGCTAATTTAGATGATAGGGCAAGGGAGAACATTGAAAATATTTTGATTGTAGAATTTTGGAATTTGATCAGTGAGTCAGGACATTGAGAGCTTTTTCATAACCAATTTCTCTAAGTTCTATATTCCATGTCATTGCTGAAACAGGTTGTTCAAAAGACAGCTGCCACATTTGCACCAAGAGCTTCCACAGCAACCAAAAATCCTGCAGTGCCTGGAACTGCTTTGTACACTGTTTTTGAGGTCCAGGGCTTTGCCTCAATGTTGCTAGGTGGAGCTCTGTCTTTCAATCTCATATTCCCATCAAATGAACCTGACATATGGAGATTGATGGGGATGTGGTCTATATGGATGTTCAGTAAGTTCTGCACCTTCAAATTCAATTCAATACATGAAATATAAGCGAGAGACGAGAATATGTTATTTTTTGCAGCACTGCAGCAAGTTTTACTCATTCTGCCATTAATTTTCTTGGTGCTTCTGGTGGATTGGGTGAAATACTACAATTAACTACTTGCACGAGCAATTTACTTCTGTTCACTTCATCGTTGCCTTAGCATATGCAATATGTATATTGACATAATTTTGTTTGTTTGTCCTTTCTGCATATTGCTCCTAGTTAAACTATCCCAAGGCATGTTTCCATAGCCAAATCCTTTTTGTTGTGGTCTTTCCCTAATTTTCAGATAGTAATTTGCAGGCATTGACTTCTAGTCACTGTAGACTTGACTTGAATTGTATTAACAAATTTCAAGGCTTGTTGTTTGCAGCAATTCCATCCCTCCGTGCTCGAGACTGCTCAAAGAATGAGAAAGAAGCCCTCAACTATCTCTTTCTCCTCATCCCTTTACTCAATGTCATAATCCCATTCTTTTGGAAGTCATTTTCTGTGGTATGGTCTGCAGACACTGTTGCATTCTTTGCGATGTATGCATGGAAGGTATGGTTTGTTGATGCAGAAAATGCTAATTTGACATCCCGCCTATAGTTGCATCTGTATGTTAAATTGCAGTTTTCTTTGCATAGCTTGGGTGGCTACGAAGAACAGAGTAGGGACACTGGCGTATTTCTTCAACTGAATCAAGAGGCTCACACTGTTCAACTCGTCGACAATGGATTTCTTATGTAAAGTTTCTTCAACCCTATGGTAAACAGGGCAATATTTATTGCCTGGTGGAAGCAAGACAGAAATTTTGCTTTAAGCTATGAGATGAGTTAATATTTAGTTAAATACACTATTCCATTTGGGTTCCGGGTGTTTTTTTTTTTTTTTGGTCCATTTATTCTTTCCTTACAACCTACGGCTGTGAGAACAGAATGTATATAATTCAATGTTCAATGGGAGAATTGTGAATGGGCACAACTTTTGAGAGTTGAAATATGTACATTTCTTTCCCTTTTTTGGGAAAAATACTTACATCTGCTAATATTAAAATTTACAAGAAAGAAGTCATTAAAATGGCAGGAAGAAGGTGTACCCAAGGTTGCTTTTTGTAAGGTTTGTTTTGCCTTCCAACATACAGTGATCCACATGCTTTAACAGCAATTTGAACTTTCTTATCTCTTTTTCCACAAGGCCTCCTAACTGACACTTACAATTAAGATTAACGTCTTATATGGGCATGCATTTATATATGAAGACCTAATTTTAGGCAAAGGCCAGAAAAGGATTCGAATCATGAGTTCCAAACTCATGAAATCTTACATATCAACATAGAATTGTTGAAATTTTCATGAATACCTGAATGCCTATCATCTTCAATGTATATATACACACATGCATAAATTGCCAAAAATTAGGCCAATGCTCTGAAATTACTCATCAGCAGAACACCCCCCCCAAAAAAAAAAAAAAAGCTACATCATAGAAATTCATATCAGTATCTCCACAAAGCAGGTATATCTTCTAGCAGTCCAGCAAGGCATGTCTTTTTGATAAATTAAGCCAGAAGATCTACAAATAAAGAGCAACTGCGCCCCATTCTCCCAATAGCAGATTCATAAGTTTATGCATACTCATCATCACTGTCTTCTTCATATTCAGAACCTGACTCATCACTCCTTTGTTCCATCAGTGTAGTCATGTCAAATGATGGCATTGCATCCATCTCTTCCAGGTCGATAGTGTCATAGCTCATCCGCTCCTTAAACTTCTCATCGGAACAGTTAAGAAGCCATGACAGGGAACATTGCAAACCCTTCCTTGTGATCATTTTGTGTCTTGGCTTAATAGTAGACTCCAAACCATAAGTAAAGAAAGCTGGGAAAGCAACCAAATCATCCAGTGGCCTTTGCATCTCCCTTTGAAAGTAATCAAAGCTCAATTTCATAATATCCAGATTCAATGCAAGCACTTGGGGACAGTCCACTACTATCTGTCTCACTTGTTGCAGGGAGAATCCACAGCTTTTTAGGAAATCCACATGCCTTGTAACAGCAGATTTACTTGCACTCACAACTTGAGGCATCTTCTCAACAATGCTGCCAAAATCCTTGGAACTTGAGTCAATAGCTGAATTGAGTAAACTCTGCTGACCAAGAAGCTTATGTTTCAGGTCTATTCCTATAATTTCAGGATACTGTGCCACTACTACAGGCAGTGCTTCTTTTCTAACACTAAACTCGAGAAGGGACTCAACATTTGGCTTCACCCTCTCCTCTAGTCCAAATCCCAGAATGTAAGGCTTCTTCTCTATCAATCTAGCTACAGCTAATCTTGGAATACCCAAACTTTCAAGATATTCAACAAAAGGTTTGATCACCCGGCCTACTCGCATGCCCAAAATATCAGGGTATCTAGTTAAAACACCTCCAATTTCTCTTCTTGCTACTCCAATTCCTACCAAATAAGCCACTGATGTGCTCATGGTTCCCTCAAGTTTGAATCCCAATACTTCTGGATATTTCTCAAGAACCCGAGGAATATCGTTCGGCTTGATATCCAAGCCTCGCAGATACTTGACCACTGGAGCAAGGTCTACAACAACACTAGAGTGGAGGACTTGAGGGTATCTTCTCAAGAACTCTGTGAAAGTGGATTTCCTAACACCTAATTTGCCAAGGTAGTCAAGCACAGGTATCATGTTCTTTTTCACACTGCAGCCAAGAACCAGTGGGTAGTTGTTTATGTCTTCAATTGTTAGCCCCAGATTGTGAAGGAAATCCACACGTTCCCTCATAACCTCAACCGTCACAGGAAGTTCTAGCCCATCAAGCTCATCAGGAACAATACCAATGCCCCGCAAGAAATCATAGACCTTGGCACGATTTGCCATCCTCTCATTCTTCATCTCTACTATACTAGGATGACTGTACAAAGATGAGGAACCTCCTTGCTTCCGACCCAAACAAACAGAGCTGGGATTGGGCACAGATGCATTCACATTTCTATCAGAGACTGAGTACCGGGACCCTGCAATCAACCTAAGTGCACCACCATGATTACCAGTGATTCCAAAAGTTGGTAAAGAATCTAGCTGGGGTCTCCAACATGTAAAAGCAGGTAACTCTGGGTGCACAAGCAAAAAACTGGATTTTCTAATCCCAAAATAGCTTCTTATACTCATGTTCTTAAACGGAGCAATCTGCACAAAGTCAAGGTAAAACATAAGAAGAGTCACCAGGAACTTTACAAGTTCTTATGACACTACTTTCCAATCTGAACTCCATAAACAGTTCCATTCTAAATTGACTAGTATCAATAGCACTAATAATTTGTTTAAGGCGGTGCAGTGTCAAAACATCGAAAAGCATATGTACGTACACAGGCAGTAAGCTTCTGTTTTGAACAAAATTTGAAACTTCAATTCACATGCATAAAACCCTAAACCCCACATTTGCTAGTCTACATACTTAATAACTTATCTCTTTCCCCGCATTTTCTCAGCAACCAAAGCACGCACATCATCAACTGTAAATCAAAGAAAGATAGAATACGAAGAGAAAAAAATAGGACCTGTTTGAGGAGGCCGGTAAATATGACTGTATTCGGTGACGGGAGAGCAGCGAACCAGAGCCGGAAGTTCAGCTCTGACTCGGAAATGGCTAAGGTTTCTTACTGTTAACTAGCTCCGCTTTATGCTTTCAAGTGTCAACTGCAGCCGTACACGGTAAAGAATGTGGGTTACTGGGATTTCTTTTTCTTTTGCCTTTAAAATATCTTGTTACACTAAAGTTATTAAGGCGAGAATTAAATAAATTATTTTATTATTAATATATTTTATTTAATAATTACCAATAGCTTGTTTTTTAATGATTGGGATAAAATTTAGTTGAGTACTAAACTTAAATGTGATATAATTACCCATCTTAGCTCGTTGTATTTACCCCCAAACAAACATAAAATTAGAATAAATTTTGATGGAAAAAAATTATCCACTTTACAAGATTACTCATAACTTCCGTTAGATAACTTAGTTAGAAGTTTATATTAACAGTTTTATTTAAAAAAAATAAAAATAAAAGTCAGTTTCGGACCCATTTAGAAGATCCGACGTCAAGGAAGAAGAACTAGAAGGTGCCAAAAATAAGAAACCGGGATACTAAAAACAAACGCTGCGAAAGCCAAAGGTCTAAGCGAAGAAGTACGAAAGAATATTTTTGTTTTGTTCAGCTGAAACAGAAAGCAAGCGGCAGGTGGAAGATGGCAAGGTCTTGGTTGATTTTTGTATGCTTAAGTTTCATTTTACTATCTGCAAATACTGAAGCTGACGCTTCCCATTGCTCAATCAGGGGTGAGACGAATTTGTTCATTTTTGTTATTTTGTTTATTTATTTATTTGTTGTTTGCAAAAATGACGTAAAAAAATGGTGTCAAGAATCAAGTAGTATATTACTTGTAACTTGTGCGTATGGTCTCGAAGCTTCTGGCTAGCGTAGCGTTAGCCACCTTGTTCATTTTGTTATTTATTTATTTTTTTTTTTTGTTACTTGTATTATTAAGTTCAATGCTGATTATTAAACCCCGGGTCTGATTGAGGAAAATTAAGTGATAGTTGGACCAAGCTATGTGCGGATGACATTGTAATGTGTCAAATCAAAATTGGTCCCGTTGGGTTGATTTGTTTATCTGTAAATGACATTCTTGTAGTTCTTTGTGTGCATTGGGTTTCTATAAGGCAGCCGATATGATGTGGATTTTTCGTTGTATGTGTTTTTGTGAGGAAACCGTACCTGCTTTTGGCTTAAGGAGAAATTTTAAATGTCATTTTCCCATCCACTTTTCTATATGCTTTATACTGGCATTTACTAGTTCAGTCTGTTTTCTTTTTGATGCAGGATTTCCACTTGTAAGGAATATCAGTGAGCTTCCCCAGGGTAACTATGGAAGGGAAGGATTGGCCCACATTACTGTCGCAGGCTCAGTCTTACATGGGATGAAAGAGGTATTGATATGTGTTTTCATTTGGAAATTTACTTTTCTCAGGATCTTGTGAGTTCATGGTTTCATTTTGCCAAACCAAAGATCTTATTAAAAACTTAACCTAGGCATCGCATATAAAATCATGCTGTAACTAGCTAGAGGTTGTTCTTGTATGGTTGAAAATAGAACCAGCTGCTTGCTTTCAATTCTGAATTTTTAGGAGTTTTCTCATGATATTATCAAAATTTGCCTTTGAACAACAAATGTTTGCATTTTTCATGAGGTTGTCCTTTAGAACCACACTTCCTTTTCATTGCCCTCAATCAATATGGATTGTAATCCTCAGTGGCAGACAAGTTTATGATGCATTATATCTGTTAAAGGCTCTGTGTAATGCATTTCTGGGGTTTTACAGATTGAAGTTTGGCTGCAGACATTTTCCCCTGGAACGCGAACGCCAATTCACAGGCACTCTTGTGAAGAAATTTTCTTTGTGCTAAAAGGGAGTGGCACTCTCTATCTTGCCTCAAGTTCGCATGAAAAGTACCCTGGAAAGCCACAAGAACATTTTTTCTTTGCAAATAGCACATTTCACATTCCTGTCAATGATGCTCACCAGGTAACCATACCATCATTATTGTCTGTTGATGGTTAACCCAGATGTTCTTTAGTTTACAAGCCTGCATTGTAAACACATTATTAATATGGAGAAACGGAGCATTATTTTATTTTACTGAGCAGTGTCCACTAATAAGTGGGCATCCTTGTTTTCTTTGGTGCTACAGTTCTAGACTTCTAGCGTTGCACATTAGTCGGTTGTGGACAAGCTTGTTTGAGAATTCACACTAGACAAAGGCTGGATGACATGTGAAAGCTTCGATCTACATGATTTTTCAACCGTTCTAATTTGCACTCCGTCACACTCTGTGGATGACACAGAAAATTTTATATATAGGAATTTTGATATCCATACGGTAGCCAAAGTGTTGACAATTCTCATAATTATGTTCCCAGATATTAGTGACGGTTGAATCAACTACTCATGCTTCACACACTCTGAGTTTTTAAAATTTTAAATTGCTGGAAGGCAACAAAACATGGATGACTAGATGTCCAAGGTCTGATGACTGTTGATGATGTTCATTACAGGTGTGGAATACAAATGAGGACGAGGATTTGCAAATGCTTGTTGTAATATCGCGCCCACCTGTTAAAGTGTATGTGACATTTCTTCTTCATCTTATAGCTCTTCAATAACTGCTATCACTGTGCTTTTCAATCTTCTTGTTTGGTTTCTAGTTGTGGGTCAAAATGTTTTTCATCTAAAAAATTTTTAAATATGCCTCAAGGTGCATGTTATCTGAAGTTTTGTTCATAGTTTCTGTGGTCTTTACTTTTTCCATTTTAGTGTTTGCTCTAAGTTATCCACGGTTACTTCTAATGAACAAACTCCTAGGAAAAAGCTTCATATAGAATTACCTAGAGGCCTAGTCAAGCCTATTCAAATTTTGCCTTTGATATTGCAGGGTTGGCTCAGCTGCTTTTTAGCTTGAATTGAGCTCTACCGTGTGTGGGGTTTAGGCTTTTCTGTAAATGAACATTAAAATTGGGCTTGAGTTCATGTTATAAGAGAAATAAACAAGCATTAAAAAATATTTATTGGCAAAGATCCTGCTGTTTATGATTATGAACAACTTCTTCATTTGCAGCCCTAGGTCCAAAAGACACTGTCTTACTCTGTACCTTCTGTCAATACCTTTTCAGCATTAGTTTCCAATAAGACCAGTTCAGTGTAGAGTTGAATTCAAATAGATGATTACCAAGATTATGGCATTTTCTTTTAGTTTGTTGTGTCTTACATGAAAACCATTTAGTAGCATGGATGCAACTCTATTTCAGTTATATACTATAATGGTCTCAGATTTTTGAGTGCAAAGCACCTTGTTGCTTTCTTTATTTTTCCCTTTCTTTTCTTGATTCTTTTTCTCGTGATTACTGAGGTTCTGGCTTCTGCTCAGGTTTATATACGAAGATTGGTTCATGCCTCATATTGCAGCAAAGTTGAAGTTTCCCTACTTCTGGGATGAACAATGCCTACAAGCTCCTGTGAAAGATGAACTTTGATTATTAATGCCCTGCACACGGTGGAACAACTGCTAACTGTTACAGTATTCTTGCAAAACACTCAAGAGTACGATGGACATACCAGTGGAGGTTGTAAATTTACAGGGGTTGAGAATTATAAACCCACGATTACGTTGCTACTTGACTAATTGCAAGTCTTAATGATCTTTTATAATTTCAGAAAGCATAAGCTGTTTTTTTTTTTTTTGGTGAAAAAAAAAAAGTTAGCCCTACCGTCGCGAAACTTATGCAATGGATTTTAAGTTTTGATGCAATGTGCAATTAATTTTATTTTGATACGTTACCATTAGAATATTTCTGACGTTTAAATTTATAAAGATGTATTAGTATCAATTTAAATCAATTTTACTGTAAAACAATCTAAATTTCTACCTACACTAATTTAGAGGAACACATATACATACGCTACCCACAGATGCGTGGAAGACGAAAGTGTCAGTGTGCAACCAACTTTAGAATGATGATGATGATAAAGCATGGCACCGTCATTTCTTTTTTTAAAATTTTTTTAAGAAGCATGACGAACTAGTACATGTAAACAAACTATTGCCACAAATTTTGAACAAGAATTTCATCTAAATAACAACACCCTTTTCACAGCATAAACTTATCCTAGTTTCCAATGTACTAAAAAGAGATGACTTTTTTAATCACTTCTTGTATGAAATTTCATCGCTTCCTTTTGCTCAGGCTTCGCCTTTCAGCTTCACTCTCTGCAACCAGAACATAGAACTCTGATCCAAGCATGTCGTGTGTATCAAGATTCAGTGAGTTGCTCAGGTCAACTGTTTCCAGGATCACTTCTACTGTTATATTGAAGCCTAGACTAGACAAGACACGAATAGCATTTGCAATTCTGCAAATGTTCTGTCTCGCTTCCCTTGGAGTGTAAGTTCCATCTTGTTCATCAAGATCCATGGAATTTTTATCATGTTTGGCGATTGGTTGTTCAGAATCGCTTCCTTGATCCACCACCATCTTGTCTCTGGCTTCAACATGCTCACCAATCCAGATGTATCCATTACATCCAATTATCAAGTCAATTCCATACTGTTCCAGGTGGTGAAAATGTTGTTTCCGTCTCTTCACTAGATAAGGATCAACTTTGAGCAGTTGACCCCTCTCGAGCTGAAGGCGCGTATAACATTTCAATATTAATACATTAGATGTGTGAATAGGATGAAACTGATGCTAATGAAATAATGTTGATGGCAGTGATGCTAGGTCTTAAAAGTGAAAAAGAGAGAGAGCTTAACGACGAAATTTTTCTGTTTCCTACATAAAGAAATGAATCATAAACATTGTTATTATCGCTACACTAAATTACTCCTAGTCTTCTTTGGAATTCATAAGTTCCCCTCCTCAATGGTTGGTTAGCTGCAAGCAAACATTGATTTGTCCATTCCAAGGCATAATTTTTAAAGTACAAATCTCCTTTCGTCAAGGTATAGTCAAATTGGCAGCTTAATCCTAAGCCAAAAAAGGAAAAAGGAAATTGCTAGATGCAAATTAAATCCGCCTACTATATTCTTGTACTGATGGTACTGACCATTCCTTCACATCTACACTGTTCTTCCTCATAAAAGAGTGATTGTAAAGATTAAAAAAAATGCAGAAGATGCACCAGGAAACTTTTCAAACAGGACACACCTTGCCATACTTCTGATTTCTTGCTTGAAGTTGTAAACTGCCATCACCCTGTGTACTACGGACTTCAGCCTGTAAAAGAGAACAGAGTTGGTAACGTCAAATAAGTAACTTACCCTCTCCCTCATATGGCACATTGCACACCATTCAAGAAACTAAGAATAAGTAGTAATTCACTTACACAGACTAAGTCATTTTCTGTAAAAATACTGCGCATATTGAGTTCATCCACAGCCGTTCGCCGCCTCTAGCAAACAAAAGAGAAAATTCAATAAAAAAACTATCCACATTTTAGGCAGATCTTAAACATGAAAATATAAGACAAGCCCCATGCTTCATAAGGTGCCATATTTGTGAACAAAATCATTATTTTGATACTCTCAGTTACCGCATATTTCACCCAATATGGTATCTAGAGCAACCATCAAGAAAAAGTATGATACCTGAATTCCATCAGGCAAGTTCATTGAAGAAAGCATCAAAATGGCATCTTGAGTGAAGTTTATTTCCAATTTCCATCTCTTCGGAACAACCTGAACAATGAATATTTTTTAAGTTCTATTTATTAAAATTAAAGAAGTAGAAGATACAATACAGTACAAGAATGTGACATGAATTAACTTCCAAACGATGAAGTTAATTAAGTAATTTGAATTTACCTCTATGACACGTCCTATGACAATGTCTCCCGTCTCCGGCTTGTATCTATGAACAAACAACAGAACTAAAACAAAAGCAACGATTTTTGGGAACCAAACAACACAAATGCATAAGATTTAAAAACACAGACTAAAACCTAGCAAATTCCAATCACCTGGCGCGAAGAGCGCGTACGTAGATCAACTTGTTGATTCGTTCGACAACACCACAGACTGTCGCAACAAGCTCGCCCTTACGGTCCGAGGTTCCGTGTCCCCTGTATTTTTTTAAATCCGTATTTCAGAAAAATAAAAATAATAGGGCGAAAATAAATAGATTAGGTCGGAATGCGTGATTACTTGAGGATGCCATCTTCGTAAACGGGGATGGTGTCGCTGACGGTGACACAGGAGTTAGAGTTTGACTTTGAAGATAAAGACTCGAGCTTTTCCAGAGCTTTTTCAAGTCTCACTTTTTGCGTTTGATTGAACGATAACTGTAAGTTTCTCATTTCGGTTACCACCAAAATAAACGAATTTAGTTTAGGAAGAGGAGGAAAAAGACCCTAAACCCTAACTTAAAAGGCCTGGTTGGAGGGAAGCCAAAAAAAAAAAAAAAAAACTGTTTATGAGGGAAATGAGGGGCGAAAGGCAAGTAGGCAAGTAGGCAACATCGTATTAGAAAATTTAAATTTAAATATGTTTTAGGTAAAAAGTACAATATAATATACGTAATTATTATTTAAAATTTTATTTAATTTTATTTTCATATGAAGTAAAAAAAAAACTAATCTTAATCTATTTTATTTTTAGATGAAGTGAGAAGTGAAAGGCAGGGTCCAATTAGAAGTATATTGATTTTAATTTTTTAAAGTAAAATTATAATTTACTTAAAATAATTTTATTGTAAATATCAATCAATGACACATTAATTTCTAAATAATAATTTTAAAACATGATTACTGCGGTTATACAAGATATGTTTTTGAATTTAAATTTAATTTATAAATTAAAAAAATCTTTTTTTATAGATTTATTTGAATCATTTTTTATCAAATTGTGAGGCAGCGGAAGAGGAAGCAAGTTAATGTATTGTACAATTAATAATTTTATATGAATTTATAAATTTTATTTTATATTTATTAATTTTATGTATAATTTTATAATCATAATTTTTATGAGATATTATAAAATTTTTCTTAAAAAAAATCTATTTTATAGATTTGTCTGAACCATTTTTTAATCAAATTGTGAGGCAGGAGAAGATAATTAAGATAATATATTGTATAATTAATAATTTTATATAAATTTATAAATTTAATTTTATATTTAATAATTTTATATATAATTTATAATATTTATATATGTTCTGTAATTTTAATTAGATATTATAAAATTTTATTTGAAAAAAAAAATCAATTTTGTAGATTTGTCTGAGCCATTTTTTATCAAATTGTGAGGGAGTTGAAGAGGGAGCAAGCGTTTGTATTAAGTATTAAACCCCTACTAAACCTCTACCATCATCAAAGCTGATTAAAATTCCGAGCACAAATAAGCGATCAGTAAAGCGTATCAGGTGCCTATCGATTACACTAATTTTTTCTTGCCTTTGTTTGTCCTATCGCTTCTTCATCGTTCTGTTTTTTCCTACGCTCTATATCTGTTAGGCAACCGGGGTATCGGGTAACAATGAAATGAAAGCTTATTAATCAACTGAAACTATTTCAATTGTTTCGCTTAGTTGAGGTCCTTGAAGCGAGAACTAAGTTGTTTAAAGTAAGTGGTTTGTGGGACCGAAGGGAGTCCAGCTATCTTTTGTTGCATTTACAATTAAAAGTCATCTTGGTTTTGGTTAGAATCAAAGATGCAATCATTTAGTCATGTATATGAAGTTGTGCTCTATATAATTCGTATCACCTACGTTTGAAGTTATTATTCTTCTGACTGGCAAATAATGTATTGAATAATTTGAATCAAACCACGAGAAATAGAAAATCTGGGAATTTTGGAATTTTGAAGTGGGTTTGGATATTGTATTTTTAGATTGAGTGCCCAACGGAGGGGTGGTCAAACTCGGTTTAAAGTCTCCTTGTTCTGTAAGTGTTCGACAAAATGTCTCCGTGAGTAGAGAACTATCAAAATTTACTAAGAGATTTGTATTTTATGTTTTGGGTAACTATTGTAACGTTTACTAAGAGAACAAATTTTGTATAGAACTATCAAAATTTACTAAGAGATTTGTGTTTTGGGTAACTATTGTAACGTTTTTATTTTTGG
Organism: Aegle marmelos; assembly: GCA_030449875.1. Lineage (NCBI taxonomy): Eukaryota > Viridiplantae > Streptophyta > Magnoliopsida > Sapindales > Rutaceae > Aegle > Aegle marmelos. The sequence goes on from JASUUL010000115.1 coordinate 5,993,924, forward strand.
GTGTGTTTGGATTTTGATAGTTTTTCAGACTAGAGGTGATACACACTGACAATGGCAAGTAATGATGATGAGTTGAGAAAGAAACAAATGGCTGATGCCAGGGCTAGAAACATCAGTCGGAACGTCCGGTGCACTGAGTGTGGGAGCCAATCCATTGAAGATTCACAAGCAGACATTGCCATTCTCCTCAGAAAGGTAATTATTTTGCTCTGAGATAAATATTGATTCACAAGCAGATACTGCCATTCTCCTCAGGAATATTCACAAGCGTATTGCAAGTTGTTTCTTTCTGCATGAAGTAGTCCTAAGATTCTCAGTTTTCTAATCTGTCACCACAGGAATTCAAACTATTTAATTAGATTTATTATGACCAATTTTGTTTCACAATGCATAAAAATTTATTTTCAACTCGAAATATTATCAGGAACCTAACTATTTTGTCCAATTGGAATGTAGGATCACTATTGTGGTTCTGAGGGAATCCTCAGTTGGCCTAGAACTTGATTTGGTAGCACTTCTTATTTAGATATCATCTTATTGCTACGCCATATCTCCTTTGTTTATGTTTTAACTGTAATTCATATCGCTTCACAAGTTAGATTATTTGAACCTGTGTGTCAATTATATTTCCAACAATGCTGCAGTTAATTCGCGATGAGATTCAAGCTGGGAAAAGTGATAAAGAAGTCTACAAGAAGCTTGAGGATGATTTTGGGGAGACAGTACTTTATGCCCCGAAGTTTGATCTGCAGACTGCAGCCTTGTGGCTATCACCGGTCAGTTTCAGGGCAAAAGAGAAGTAGAACCATCTTAAATTAAGGGTCAATTCTCTCTATGAAATTTCTCTTACATATAAGTATTGGTTTTTTGGGGGACAGCTTCTCGTTGCGGGTGCTGCCGCAGGAGTGTGGGCCTACAACAGGCACAGGCAAAAGACAAATGTACACATCATGGCTTTGAACCTTGTTAGAGGTGTACCATTGACCCCAAAGGAAAAGGAAACCATGCTGGACCTCCTTACACCTCCTCCTCCTCAGCAACCTTCGCCTTCCTCCTGGTGGAGGAGGTGGCATGGTCAATGATTTGTTTTCCTACCATTCGGAATATCTTTCTTACTCAGTCCCAGCACGATACAGTGAGAACTGAAAAACCACGTAGCTCAATAGTATGCAAAGGTCAGAAATTAACTCATTGATGATTGTTATGTTAATGGTGTGAACTTGGTCTTGACAATGATCTTTCTGAATTTTTTTTTTTTAATGGTCGGACCATTGTGTAATATAGTGGATCATACAAGTTTCTGACTGTATCCATCATGTGTGAGGCATGTCTTATTATCTGACTTTTATTAAAAAAGAATTTGATCCATATCATATAAGTTTTTTACCCTTTATTTTTAAGCTTTAAATATATATTAATTTCAAATATTAAATGTCATCTGTTCGGAACTTTCCCTTTCATGAAGCTGCGGGTTCAAACTTTTTGATGACAGGTAGTTGTTTTTTCCAAAACAAATTACGTGAGACCATGATTCCGATTACAACTCGTGCAAATTTAAAGACAAGTAGTTTTTTCTTTTTTAAAATTATATGAAACTATTGTTTAGATTATAATTTATATTATATGAAATTACTATTGATTTTTAAAACCAGACAATTATTGGGGCTAGTTTCATTAAATTTTATGAAGCATTAATTTACATTAAATCTTACCTTCATTAATATTCCAGGAACATCTATCCTATATTTCTTTTTATATTTTTATGCTCGCTAATATTTGATATTTTGTGAGGGAGAAAAATATGTCCACTTAATTACTATTTTATATTAATAATCAAAGGATGTCTATTCTACTCATTTTTTTTTTAATAATTTTACTCTCTCTAATATTCAATATTTTTTAAAAAAATAATCGTCACTCAATTATGCAATATAATTTGATATTTTTATCCTCACTACTATTCGATATTTTGGTAGAAAAAAATTATTTCGGCTCAATTATATAATATAATTAAGAAAGATTTACCCATGTGATACTTTTTATAGGGTTTTAACCATTACTCTCACAATCAACAAACAAGCCTAACTAGTTGGCCGAAATCTTCTTTTCATGTATGGTCATAGACTATCTTCAGTGTTTTGAACCTATTTACAGCTAAAGCCTACCATGGAAATAAGGATGTGATATTATGTCCCCAAGAAATGAGGAAAAAAAAATGGCGAATATATTAAGCTTGTATTGTATAATAATATATCTCAATAAATCAATGGCTCATGACAAATCAAGTGTTTACATCTTTGCTTTCGCATGTAACACGATAAGGGACTAAAAGGCCAATCATATTATTGTTTTGCGGTTTTTGCAGCCATTATGACAGTGATTTTACCTTGCAACGTTCGGGCAGATAGCAGCAATATTAGAAGAAGGAAATGCGGATAAGTTCCCGAGCCGGGCCCCAATTTTCTAGATTCTTTCATTTCTGGCCTGATTCAGAATCTTTGCTGGCAAGAAATCAGAATAATTTTCTTAATTAAAGTCTAAAACCATTATCTTATGTATTTGTTCAAACACATGCTTGAGAGAGTGATAAGATCCTATGCTTTGAGTAAACTTGACCAATCCTCGCTGCTCAGATCCGAACTTGATCCAAATCTACAAGTTGCTACCGAGGTCCAAGCTTGAAGCTGCGCATACCACATCCAAGCAAACCAAGACCATCTACAAATCAAAATCAAACCAAGATCAACCAACTAGGTAACATAATACGCTCAAATCAATGTCAAGAAAGAGGTTTGTTATGCAACATTTAAATAAAGTGTCAATCTGGTGCGAACAATACCATCTCGGCATGATTGTCGTGTTAGGAGCAACAAGCATTATTGACACTTTATTTAAATGTTGCATAACAAACCTCTTGCTGCCGTGAAAATGTTACCTCAGCACCAAGTGTAGGAGCACAGTGCCTTGTTGTTACAAAGGTTCACCTTAGCACCAAGTGTAAGAGAAACGCCCCAACGCCATCTCTTTGCCACAAAGGTGTCGACCCCGGTGATAAGCATAAGAACAAAATAACTTGTTGGCACCGTCTCGTTGCCACAAAGGTGTCACCTTGGCACCACGGCATGTATAGCAATGCACTTTATTTGTGCTGCCTCATTGCAACAAAGTTGTCATCTCAGCACCGCTTTGTCATTACAAGCGCTAGATGTCATCTCAACATGTGACTAAGGGAACATTTCAACAAAATAATACCAACCATAGCCCACATTAAATACTTATCAACGTTAGCTCCAAAGCTAGACATAAGTTGCTAGACCTAGAGCAATGCTTAGCTAATAGGACATAATGTTAGTTGGCATGGATCGAGGTCTTGGAACGAGAGTAACTAGTCGATGTGCCACTAAAGAACAAGCTAGCATGGTTATCTAAGTAGTCAAGCATTCATTGCCTAAATGATTCGTGCATAAGAAATATAAGACTAATGCCTAGACAACGTGTGTACTAAGCGGGTAAGACTCTTCTCTTCTTTTTTACCTACAAATAGAAGAGAAGTTGAGGATAGAGAGCATGTAAATTTTCTCTCCTTTTCTCTCTTTCTTCGAAATTTGCCTCTTAAACGTTCTCCCATTTTTCTACCCTGAGCCTCGAAGAGTTTTCAATGATTATGTTTATTTTATAGGCATTATCACTTGATTTAGTGGTTGACTTGGCTTTTGTTGAAGATTGTATTCATCTCTTTCTTCGCTCTCTTTCTCTATGTATTTCTAATGCAAGCTCTTAAAATAATTAGAATTATTTTATTTATTTTATTTTATGATATTAGTTAATTTTAAATTAATCAAAAGTAATTGTACTTATTTTATGGAACTACATGAAAGTAATGGAGTATTATGTGAAAACATAATTAATGTTATTAATTTTTAAATTGTAATCTTAAATAAACTTTATTATGTAAAACTTGATATTATTCAATAAAAAATATCATGAATTTATTATTTTGATAATATAAAAATTGTGTTTGAGAATTTATAGTATCTCAAATAATTAATATTTACCTAGAGATTTGAGTTTTTTAAAATTAATTCATTTATTGTTTATTTATTTTTTATTTTATTTAATTTCTTTTTATAAATTTTAATGTTTAATATAATTTTTCTTTATTAACAATATTCTCAAAAGGAGTGCGTGACTTGAGTTGTGATAAATATCTATATGTATATTTTAATGCCGTCTCCTCGTGACAATATAAATCGTGAAAATTCAAAGGATGATGGGAGTATGGTTGAAATTTTGGCATGATATATACATACCTGCATATTATGTGTGTGTGTGTGTGTGTGTGTGTGTGTGTGTGTGTGTGTGTGTGTGTGTGTGTGTGTGTGTGTGTGTGTGTGTGTGTGTGTGTGTGTGTGTGTGTGTGCAGGAGTGCTAGCCACAGTCGCCTGGTTCAATGGCTACCTTCCTTCAGCAACACGTGTCTGATATTTTGATTTCTGTGCAATTTTAAATTAATGATAAAATATTAATGCCAATTATATTGTTGTGTGGGTAATATTTCGATTGTGCGGAATGTACGTCACAGGAATTGTAATATAGAGTTTGTCTTATTTTATTATTATTATTTTTATGTATAGTTAATTTACCACAATATCCTCATTCTTTTCTCCCTCATGCCAGGCTTTCTTTTATCTTCTTCTTATTCTCCTGCCGCTGCAACTTTCTTCTCTTCTTCATCAATTTCTATTCTTTCTTCTCGCTGATAATGCAAGCTTGGAAAAAAGATACAAAGGAAAAAAAATTAAAAAAACAATGTCTCCTTAAAAAAAAAAAAAGAAAAATATTATCCTTGCTTGAAAAATGAACCCATCTCTCCACTTCTGTAACTTCAGATTTGATATGATATTTAGTTTTGAGTGTGTAATCCGATTTACATGATTTAGATTTTCTTGTTATTTATTTCGTAGAATAAAATATTTAAAAATTTTTGTTTTAGCTAAAAAAATTTTTTTTCTTTTAATTTTTTCCCCTTCTCTCTTTTCCCGATCTTTCATTAGAGAAAAGGGGAAGGGAAAAAAAGAAAAAGAAAAGGAAAGAAATTAAATAAGAAGAGTAGGAAGTTGCAGTGGCAGGAGAGCCAGAAGAAAAAGCCTACCGAGAGGGAGATAGGATAAGGACATTGTGGTAAAATACGTTATACATAAGGATTTAGTTAAGGTACAGGGAGCACCTTCCTATACATAAAAATAATAGAGTTTGTTTGATATAATTATGGTATTGTATCATAATTATTTTAAATTGTTAAATATATAAAATAAAAAATAAAATTAAAAAATTAACGATTTAAGATAAATTGTACTGAACACAGATCTAAAATAATAATATTAAAATAAAATTAAAAGATATTAATATTTTAACATTAATTTAAAGTTACACAAAAGTCAAAAGATCGTACACGTGTCGAGAGAGAGAGAGACGAAGCTAGCGACTGAACCAGTCCGCTTGGGCGACCGTCGCCAGCACTCCTCATTTACATATGAAATTGAACCAATCACAAAGCAAAAGACCAGTAAGATAGAACAATATGAGAATGAAAGAAGACGACGATGCTCTGCAAGCATCGATAAAAAGGCTTGAGAGAGCATCAAACGGCGTTGAGTGTCCGGCGCTGGAGGCTATAACTTTTCGGGGTATTCGAGTCGTGGAGGCACGAACGGGCTTTCTGCGCTGCTATTTCGCCGTACCAATCCGTGCAGCTGTAAATTTTCCAATTTTAATTACCAGAAGAAGAAAGTACTGTTGACATTTACTCTTTGGCACTGTTTCCGTTGAATTCTGTGATTTCAAGGTCGGTTTCTCTCTTTATGTATTTGTTTGTAGTATCAAGATGGAAATTGGGAGGTCGGAGCGATTGCAACTTTAATCGATGCCTTCGGGGCGATCACCATCAATTCTTTCACTGGCAATGCCAAGGCTTCCGTTGACTTGACCATTTCTTTTTACTCCGCTAAGATTCAAGTACTTTTCTAACCTCTTTTTTTTTTTTTTTACATCTGCGTCCTTGAATTTTCTTAAATTTAATTTAGGGAATCAGGTATCCAATTTGGAACTGCGTAGAATCCTCCAACAAATGAGAATTTCTTAATTTTTCACGACGTTGTTCTCAAATAAAATGTTTTAATAATTGCGTATTTGTATCGGTGAAATGAGAAGTTAGTGAGTAACAGCATTACTAATGGCAGGAAGAAGTTGAAATAGAAGCAAATGTTGTGGGAAGTAGGGGAAAGCTAACATCCGTGCTGGTGGAGGTCAAAAGAAAAGGTAACGGCGAACTGATTGCTTTGGGTAAGAATTGGATTACATCAAAATTACAAGTAAGCTGCCTTGAGATCGCAAAACCCAGTAACTTTGATCCATTCAGCGTCATCATGAAGTGCAGGTGCTGCCATTTTGAGCATCCAATTTTCATAGTTTTAGCCTTCATATCATAATAAATCGGTTCTTGTCTTTTTAATTTTATGATCCAAGGACTAAATATCTTCTTGTATTCTTAGTTTTAGGTATAGAACGGAATGAATGGCCGACAATAAACCATACAGCAAACAAGAAGTCAATCTGGCTCCTAGTATTCTCTCAGACAGACATGAAAATGGTTGATTTGCTTCTCATTATCTGCCTTGTTTGTCATTCTTTTGGTTTGTTGAGCGCGTACATACAAATTCTGATGCTTAAAATGTTAAAATATTTGGAAGGTTTTAGTCAATATGCCCCACTCTAACTTTAATTTTATGTAATAAGGTATATGAGTTGTGAACTAAATCCAGGAAAATACTAGCCTCTTTTTTGTTTCTGTGCTCAATTGCACTAGATGTCCAATGTGTGCTGTGGTAAGGGTGCTTTTGGTATGTTGTATTATATTATTTTAATGCATGTATAGTATATTATGCTTGTATTGACATTGTGGTCTTATAATAATATTTACGACATTTGATGTTCCATTATACTGTATTAATTTTTAACTATACTATATTTGGTGCTATATTGTAACGTGTTAATTTTCTTTGCTGAATAATTTAAATAATACATTTAGAAATAATATTTATTAATACTTAGAAAAATATTAAATATAGAAGTCTTAAAATTTAAAAATTCAACATTATTTTTTTTAGTATAAATGCTAAAAAATTATAGTTTTCATAAATAAATTTTTGCCAACATAACCTTTGTTTTTTCAGCATTTTCCAAATATATGACATATGAAATAAAGATTGAATTAAATCATTAGATGGATTAGGATTCAGTACTGAACTTATTTTTTTGCTAAGCAAGAATCAAGGGTCAAGATATATATTGTATTTTAATTTTTTTTTATTTCTCTTACCTAATAATTGTTAACTCAGTGCTCAATAAAATTAAACTCATCATTGAATCCTATCCCAATCAAATAATTTCTAAATAATATCACAACTTAAAAAAATAATTAAAATATACAAGATTAGTTCAAAAGCCATGTTTGGATGATAGAATAAAAATTTATAGATATGCTAGATAATCATAAAATAGTATAGTAAAGTGAGACAATATTGTAATACAATCACTAAAAAAGTAGATTTTATTTAGTTTAAGTACACCCATCCATATGCCAAAATTAGGCTTGTTTGGTATCCTAGTTTCCGCAATATTTTTGTTTCAGTTCCTTTTCTTGATACTGCAAGGACCAGGAGGTTGGCTTGCATCCACATGTGCAATGCTCCAGATCTTTGTGGAGATTCTGAAAGATGGCAAAAGGGTGCAAGATTATGTTCGAGATTGATCAAGTCAAGATTATGTCGAAAGACATGCTGATTATGAACTTAAAATTTATTCTCTTAATTTTTTTAAGCAATCGCATTAAAGCCCTGAGAAATTGGAACAATGTCATGTTGATTTGATTTGGGATAAGATTAGACAGCTAAATTTTAAAAGTTATAGTACTAAAGTGTTTAATAAAAATTAATTATTGTAATTTAATTTCAAAGTTAAGTTATTTTGATTTTACACTTACATAATAAAAAGATTTATTACATCTTTATTAATTTTATCAAAATTATTATTTAGAATTTATATTTACTATGTACTATTAATTTTTATTTTATAACTATAATTTTTTATTTATGGCAGTTATAACTTAAAAGTTACAACATCTTAATACTGAATAATGTCATAAACATTGTCTTTAAAGTCTTATCTAATCCAAAGGTGGATCTATTCTAAGACATGTAGATTAAAAATATTTAAGATAAATTTATACATTTAACCTTTCAAGTAGAGGATTTTTTATGATTTAGTCCTAGCAAACTTAATAATTCAATAGTTTAACCCAATAATCAAATGCATTTTCTTAAATTTAACACCATAAAATTTAGGATCAATTTGGGATTACGGTGGTTAATAAAATAGACAACTTGTACTGTGCAAATAGAATAAGATACTGATTAAAAAAGTAGATTGATGTTTGGTAAATTGTGGTATTGCGGTTATTATAAATTGAAAAAGTATAATACTTATATTTAGTAAATTTAATTCTGAAAGTATTGTTTTATTATATAATAACTAAAATTGACATATATTCAAATTACCTTTTATTTCTAGAGTATATTTAATAAATTATTTAGACATATCTTTTTTTCTCAAATATGTAAAATTATATTAAAAAGCTCAATTAAAAAATATAAAGAACTTCATAATTTGTTACAAAAATAAGATAAAAATTTATAATTATACATTATTCAAATAAAATAAAAAGTAATATGCATTACATTAACATTAAATTATTTACAATAAAATTTCTTAAATTATAGCGGTATAATGATATCTAATTATTTATATATTAAGGTTTATAGATAAGTAAGATATAATTATTTTTTTATTAAAATACTAAGGTTATAATAGTAATTTTAAAAACGTATAATAGTTTATTAAATAAGTTGCTTATGAAAATCAATTTCCTACCTGCTTCTAAAAGTTACGAATAAAATGAAGAAAATTATAAAATAAGTTATTTTTACAAAATTTATCAAACACTATTTTTATAAAAAAAATTATAAAATAAACAGCATATTAAATTTCAACCTCAATACCAAAAGGTGTCTTAGTTGTATATAATTTTGGCACCCCAAACCACACAACCCCCTAAAATTTTAATGTCAGCTCGACCCCTCATCTAACCTATTCTACTAAAATAGTTAGGTCCATATACGTTTGTGTGTGTGTGAAAATATATATTAACGGGATTGTGGGCAATTAGTGACCGTAGAAATTGGATGATTATCTCAATCTGTTATGTAACAATGTTCCTACTTCCTTGAGCAGACTAAAGCATAGATAGTTCTTGTTTTAATTTGCTATATTCAAAATGTTAAAAAATCTCGACCAGGTGAGATGGAGGATATATATATATATATATATATATATATATATATATATATATATATATTATAACAAATGCGGAAACTTGACGCATAATTTCAATAAATTAATAGACAAAAGAAGAGATTCTTCACAGTTTTTCAGAATTTTGGACAGGAGACAATAGCAAGAAAATAATCGTAATTAGATAAAATGTTGAATTATTTATTGTCTTAATATGCGTACAATTATTTTTTTTTTTAATTGACAAAACGTAAATAACAAAATTAGCAAATAAAAAGGGTGTTGTTATAAAACATGACAAAGAGCACGAGAACATAAGTAATGTAAAATGATATTTCAAAATAAAAAATTCAAGACAAAAAAAGTCATTTTTTGTGAATTATGATTAGCCATGCTATTTATTAGTGTTCTTTATAAAAAGCACATGCATCTTTTAATACAGATTACTGCTAAGTGGAGAAAGAGATGAGAGAAATCTGTCCACTCTCTCTAATATTACCTTGTCTATGTTTTCATATTTGTTATATTTCTTTTTTTTTTTTTAGCAAAATAAATGAAAGAGTCCATCAATATAAATTTCTGATGCCATTCAACATTTGAGATGATCAACTGTGGCAACTCCAACGGAGCCCTGTAATTCATTATAGGAAATTTTTAGAATTTATTTGACCCATTAATTAAAGTTCTCCGTAAGGTCTCGGGAATCACGAAAATTAATTACCGAATAATCTCCATGATATCTGGTCAAGTAAATAATAAAATTCTTACCAAGACTTGATAGCAATTTGATTGTTTACAATAAACGTGAAATTATATGAGAAACCCATTATGAGTCTGCAAATTGAAACTTTACCAATTATAGAAAGCAAAGCACAATTTGATTAAATAATAATACGGACGTTAATATCTTATTTACCTGCGCAATGATGCCATTTTAACGTCGGTTGCAATGATGCCATTCTTGTGTTCAGAGTTGGTTAATCTAAGAGATTCAGTGTAACATTAACCTCTTATAATTTCGGTTATAATTTCATCTTGAGTTTTAAATTTAAATTATCAACATTACAACTAATTAGAAAAAAATAATTTTTGACCGCACATTTTAATATATGTTCCAACCTTGATTATAAAGAAGAGGCTCTAATAAAATCTCTCTTTGAATTTTTTTTTTTTTAAGAACCCATTAGAGACTAAAATGTCAACTTTTGACTAAATATTGACCAAAATTAACGAACGAATCCTCATAAGTGAAGGTTCCAAAATCTTCAATCCGAACTCAAGTGATTAAGAAGAAATAAATGATAAGTTATACATGTCCAAACAACAATCTTGAATATTAACTCTCTTTTCTTGATAATTTTCATAAATTAGGCCTAAGTATGTACCTGTAAGAGACATTTCGATATTTTTATCGATATAATTGTATTTAAAGAATTTCTAAATCTGAATTATAAATTGCTTGATTTAAATGAGAATTAGCAAATGGATCATTTATCTCGACAACAATTGTTTTGTTTGTATCTAAACTCTTTGCACCCGATTTACTTAGTCATTTTGTTCTGCTTATTGTTGATATTTGTAGGACCGATCATTGATCGTCTTCGGATGTTCTTGTAAAAGCTACCGTACGGTTATTGATCTCTTAATACAGATCATCCTAAGCCATATTTATTATATGAAATTTTCGTCTTTATTGGTCATGTGATGGGTAAAAGTGACTTTTTGTTTTAAGGCAATTACAAAACAAACAAATAAATAAAAATATGCACCTGTATACGTGCATTAACCTTCTCAGAAGTTGCCTTTTGATATATGGAAGTTTAACATAGAAAGGAAAAAATAAATTAATTAATTAAAGGAAAAGGAAAATTAGAAGCATATTACATAGAAGAAAATAAATATGAGAACGGTGCATGGGGATTTAATTCGCTAGCTCTTGTTACAATATAAAATTAACATTAAGCAAGCGTCCGAAGTTTGTTCTCTTCCTCACAATGCAAAATTACACCAACAACTTCTCTCCTTCCCCAATAATATTATTAAGCATTATAATCAATCATTAGCCTCTCTCCTAAACCGTCTCTTAACCAGCCTAACAATGGCTGTTCCTCCTCTCTCTCCGCTCATGTCCATTAGCTTCTAGTTCCAGCTAGCTTTTTTTTTTTTTTTTGGGTTCTTCTTCTTCTTCATGATCATAATCACCAACTTCCGTTAATTGACAGGATGGCCACCGCCTTAACATTCATCTTTATAAGCCTCTTGTCGGTCCTCCTCTCTGACTCCTCGGCGGCCCCTGCGTCCTCCGGTATTCGGCTTAGCGGCTTCATCCGCAGACCTTCATCATCATCATCGCGTGTCCCATTCTTCCACGAAGCCCCTGCTTTCCGCAATGGTGACTCCTGTAACACTCAAACAATCCACATCACCATGACCTTTGATGCCAACTACCTCCGGGGCACCATGGCTGCTGTCTTCTCCATTCTACAACACTCCACGTGTCCTCAAAACATCGAGTTCCATTTCTTATACTCTAATTTCGAACCGGACGTTTACTCCAACATCAACTCAACTTTCCCCTATCTTAATCTCAAATTATACAAATTCGACAGCAACAGGGTTCGTGGGAAAATTTCAAAATCAATCAGGGAAGCATTGGACCAGCCGTTGAATTATGCTCGTATTTATTTGGCTGACATTATGCCGGCGAATGTGAAACGGGTGATATACTTGGATTCTGATGTTGTCGTGGTCGATGATATTGGGAAACTGTGGGACGTTGACTTGGAAGGCAGAGTGTTGGCGGCGCCAGAGTATTGTCATGCAAATTTTACAAACTTCTTCACGGACTTGTTTTGGTCGGACAGGAATTTGGCAAAGACATTTGATGGCAGGGACCCGTGTTACTTTAATACAGGGGTTATGGTGATGAACGTTGAGAAGTGGAAACAAGGTGGGTATTCACAGAGAGTTGAGGAGTGGATGGTGGTGCAAAAGCAGAAGAGGATTTATCATTTGGGTTCGCTGCCGCCTTTTCTGTTGGTTTTGGCCGGCAATATTAAAGGGGTTGATCACAGATGGAACCAGCATGGATTAGGGGGCGATAATATTGAAGGCAAGTGCAGGAATTTGCATCCCGGGCCTATCAGTTTGCTTCATTGGAGTGGGAAAGGGAAGCCTTGGCTGCGACTTGACTCTAGGAAGCCTTGCACCGTTGATCTTCTTTGGGCGCCTTACGATCTTTACCGTCCATCATCATCAACACATTCTCCGGAACTCGAAGAATAACGATTTGTTGTTGTTATTGAATATGGTGAGATTTGGGTGAGAAACAGGAAGGAGAAGTAAATTTTTCTCATTGATTAAGAAGGGGGGAAGAGAGGGTTTATGTATTACTTATGTGTTGTGTGCGTGCGTGTTAATCTCTGGAGCTAAAGGGTGATTAAGACCATGATTTTTGAGGAAGATAGAGAAGATTAATGTGAATTTTGTTGCTAATGGACAGGTCAGGGCACTGTTAATTTTGTCCTTTTTGTGTAGATTATATTTATTACTTGGATGAGCTGACAGATAAGGATGGCTGGCCGGATTGTGGATCCTCTTCCATCAGATTTAATTTCATGTGCACTGTCTAGCTAGCTCTGATGATGACGATGAACAGTATGTTTATATATTTATCTATCTCTAAATCCAGTTTTGTGTGTTATTAATTACCCAACAGCCATGTCTTACATTTGTCAATCGTATTGTTTGTCTATGAAAATCTTTTGGCGAACCCCCCCCCCCCCTTTTTCTTTGTATTAACCTGTGATTCTTGCTGCTAATCATCTCGAAAACTACGTAACCGCTCCATTACCATTTAAGTATATAAACAAGCCTTATCATCATCAATCATGCCAAAGTACAAGTTGTTCTTACAATCGCAACAACAGCCAAAGAAGTGCACATACATCTAGAGCATTTTATTGTAAAATCATAGACCAAAGTGTACATCCAATATTTAACTTATCATTTAAATAACTGACTCCCAGATAGAGATTTAAGACTTTTTCTTTGGCTCCGTGCTCATCGTTTTGCTCATGGCTTCCTTCTTTAACCTGATAAATTCATCTGATTTTTCATTGATATTCGGAGCCACACTCAGAGGTGGCCTTAACCGTCTCGGAGTCCTCTTTAGCTCTTCATCCTTTTTTAGCTCTTCATCCTCTATTGCTAATTTTATACTTTGACTTGCTACGCTCTTCCCTTTCATTTTGCGCCTATCCTCCTCTTCATCACTCCCTCGTATGCTGACCGTCTTCTCGGGACCAGTTCTTGATGTTCGCCCTGCCGTCAAATTGGGCTTTTGTAAAACTTGATCAGACCCTTTGTCTTGAACTCGTTGCTCTTTCTTGCGGCCGGATGGCTGCTGCTGACTATCTATCTTATTCCCAGCTTGGTCCGAAATTTTGGGCACAACGGGAGCAACCGGAGTCCAAGGCTCCAGTTCCTCAGATTGCTTGAACAGGACCTGAATCTCAGAACTCGAATTTTGCGTTGGTGTTTCATGATCCTTTGGGTGCACCATCAGCTCTCCGTTGGACTTGGCAGGGATCGAGGAATCATATCCTTGAGGCAATGACTGCCCCAGAGTCACGCGTTTTAGGCCACGGGCAATGAGGCTGTTCATCAGAAAACTAGAAAGTCTCTGGCAAATACCAAGAGCATTGGAATGGCCGTTGTTCTTCTCCTTCATTGCTTGTGTTAGACAAACCGGTGCCTGAAAGGAAAACAACTGAAGGGGAATAACACTAACGAGAGTCGGAGAAGTCTATTTGAGCAGATGGGTTGCTTCCAACACATGATTCTATTCTTTGGATATGGGGTAACAAAAAGACGAGAGAATGACATTATTTCAATTTTTTGTTTGATGCATTAAATTCTTTTCTCTTTTAACTCTAAGGGGCTAAAGGGTTCTTGTCAATTTCCTCACCTGCTTTAGTAAGTGGGAAAGAAAAAGCAGCAGCTGTCAAGGATATCTTAGACAAATCTACCGTTGATACCAAGCATAACACATGGAGGTCGAATTCTACCTTGCTTTCGAGTTCATATATTCCCAACCAGCAACAATCACGCGAAACGTCACGCTATTTCGTTGCGGGCCAGTAACCCGGTAGCCTAAAATTCTATATTCTGTAGCTGCCTAGGGCTCATCATTTTGTTACTCCATGCAAAAGCAAGTGTAAAGCATACTTAATGAGAAGAATTCTAAAACTTAAGACATAAAGAGAGATTTAATTTATATTAATTTACATAATTAAAATTAATAATAAAATAAAATAATTTATTTTATAAATATATTTTTATTCAATTTTTTAATTAAAAATTATAATATTTTAAATAAGAATAAAACTATAATTTAAAATAATTCATTTCTAATTTAAGTTAAAGTAAATATATAAATGGAATTACTATTTCTGTTCTACACTCTTATTTTAATATAAATAAATAATTTATTCCCACTATTATTCTACACTCCCAATCTTTAAATTTTCATTTCTTAATATTTTTATTCTAATTTAAAAAGTAAATACCATCTTAAAAGATACCATAAACTAATTAAATCATAAATATTGTATTAATGGATATGAATTGATTCCTTTTCAAATTCCGGACTTTGGATGGACACTTCAAAAGATAAAATGGAGCACTGCCAATTACATGAAGAACCAAAGAGATGGAAAGTTGATATAAGCAATAGAATATTTTTTCAAACTTTGTTTCAGACAGTATTCATTGTTCTCCGACCCAAAGTATTAGGTTAATTTTTGATAGTTTACATTATATTACATTGCACTACATTAAAATATTATAATTATGATTACTTTAGAGTTGGTCTAATAGAGTACGAATCTCAACTATACACATAAAATAATAAATAATAAAAAATTATTATAATTTTAATCCTGTGGTTATGAAAAGGTGTTGTATCTTAAAGTTATTCCAACATAATGAAATCCAAATATTATTTTTATATTAACCTATATTTGGTTATAATTTTTAATTTCGTTGTATTGGATTAAAAAGGTAGTTAATACAATGAAAAATAAATAAATAAACCCATTGGGATGAGGTTACTATAAAATACTTTTAAAATAATCATTTAACTTTTGTTATTTAGTACATTATAATGAATTATATTTTATTAAATACTAATTTATATTTATATTTAAATAAAATATAATTTTAGTAATAATAAAGGTAGTGTTAAACCTAAATATTTTATAAATAAATGACAATATATTAACTTACTTTCGTTAAATAAAATCATTTTATTATTTACTTAAATACATGAAAAGCATTTTAATTTTATATAATCATTTATTATTTATTAAATACTAAATTTAAGATAAATTTAAATTAAACAATTATATTTTACATTAATAAATAATAATAAATAAAATTTTTTTATCATATAGTATAATATCATAACATAATATTATTATTAATATAACATAACATTGTAATATTTTATTATTTAACAATAGTAAACTATTAAATCATTTTTGTAATATAAAATTTAATATCTAAAAATAATTGTTTAATAATTAATTTAAAAATTAACAATAAAACCCTAAAATAATAATAAATTTGAATGCTATTAATTTAATTTAACATTATTATAATTTTTTTGTATATATAATAGAGTCAAGCTATATTACATTTAACATAATCTTGCATTACAAATTAATGCAATGCATCCTAATAAAATGTATTGGAATGCGATGCATTTAATATAGTATAATGCAGTATAGCAAAAGCACTTTAAGTATATCTTCATATTTAGGTACCGAAAACCTTTTTCATAAACCCAAAGATTGAAAATTCAACAATTTGACTTAAATATTTTCATAAACCTCAATCGTCGATGTTATTGTTATGCATTAAGAAAAAACCTTAAATAATTGTATCGGTTCTTCTTCATTTATTTAATCGTCGTGAGTGTTTTGCAACCAATTATGAAAATCTTACTATGACCAAAATAACGACAATAAAGGCATATAAGAGATTTTGGAAATCTTGTACCTGTGTCTAAGACTCTCCAGATAAATAATTAATGATGTGTTGTTCATAATAATTATTTGAGCACAACGAACTTAATATACGCAAAAGGAAAAATATCGACGGTCACATTAGTTTACTATATTAATGTTCCGCGCGTAATTTCTTCAAATGAAATTGATTTTTAACCCTTTAATGTTGTTGATATGATATGATTTTAAAATACTGATTAATGCTGCAAATAGAAATGAAATGAGATTTGTATTCATCAACAAAATGTAAAATAGAGTAATAAACAAAACGAAGGGTAAAATTGTAAAAGGATCCATCGTCATCACAGAGCGGTTGAGGGCTGACCGGCGGTTTAGATAGATGGAGACCGGGTCTGATAAGAACAACTCAAAATCACAAACAATCAAGATCGCCTAAATTCCCCATTTCTTCTCGTTAAAAGTCTCTCTACTTTGCTTCTCAGAACCCCGATCATGAATTTCTTCGCATCCGTTTTTGCCGATGACCCAGATCCTCCTAGCCCCAAATCCCAATCCGAATCCGAATCTACCAATACCAAACACCCACCACAACAAGAACAAAACCCAGACCCGGCCTCTGCTTCAAACCCTAGCCCTAGTACTGCCGGTTCTGGTGCTGGTGCGTGGTTCTTTGGTGGGCTGATCAAAACCCTGACCACTAGATCCGAATCGGTCCTGGAGACGTACCGCCGCGATCTGAAGGAATTCGGGTCGGGTCTAAAAAAGGAACTTGAAGTGGCCCAGGGGTCACTGGGGACTGTGAGTACCGTCATTGACGAATTTGGGAACACCGTTTTGAAATCAACGGCCCAGATCAAGGACGCAATCCTCGCTGCTGATCACGAATCCGATTCATCCGAGAGCAATAACTACAATAATCAGGATAATAGTGGGCAACAGAGACGGTATAATCGTTTCGATTCTCAGCTTCGTGCGATTCAGCGTAATGTGAACACTTATTGTGAGGAAGTTGATGATTTGGATGATTACAATAAGTGGAAATCTGGATTTGCTTTGGATGATGTGAATGAGGTAATTGAGAAGTTGCTTGCAGAAAATGGTGCTATGGATAATATTTACAAAACAGTTGTGCCGAATAACGTTGATTATGAGACATTTTGGTGTAGGTATTTTTATAGGGTGTTTAAGCTTAAACAGGCTGAGGATTTAAGGGCTTCTCTTGTGAAGAGAGCCATATCGAGGGAAGAGGAGGAGTTGAGTTGGGATGTTGATGACGATGATGAAGAAGAAAATGTGAGTGCAAGTAATGTGGTGGAAAAAGCTTTAAATTCAAAGGAAATTGAGGATATGGATAGTAAAAGTTCGGGGGAAATTGTTATTGAAGAGGTTCCTGCCACGGTGAAAAATGATTTATCTAAAAAGAAGGAGTTGGCTGATGGTGAGTCAGAGAAAATTTTGAAAAAGGAGAGTTTGCAGGGTGATGAGGAGGGAGAGAAGATTGCTAAGTATAACATGGATGATGATGGTAAGAAAAGTGTTGTTGCACCAAATAGAGACAGTGTTATAAATGAGAAAGTGGGTACAGAGAAGAGTAATGATGGAATGAACATGGAAAATTCAAGCCTCAAACTGGAAGAGAAAGTCACTTTCGTGGGTGGGGCTGAGCCAGGAGAGTCAGGTAAAGACAGTGACTTCTCGGTTGTTTCAAGCCAGCCGCCTGTGCCTGACGAAGAAGATCTCGGGTGGGATGAGATTGAGGATCTTAGCAGCATTGAAGACAAGAAAATGACTCAAGGTGGGAGTCCGAACCGAGCTGAATTGAGGAAGCGCCTGAGTGCTGCAGAAGAAGAGGAGGATTTGAGTTGGGATATTGAAGATGATGATGACCCTGTCAAAGCTTGATGCAACTAAGATTATAATTCTTACAATTGATTGAGCTCCTCTTCTTGTTTCCTCCACAATTATTGTAAGTGTTATGTGAATGAAGGATTCTTCTTTTTTTCTTTTTTTTTTCCCCAAATCTTTGTTCTAAATGCAAATATCATCCATGATTGTGTATCTTAATATATGAGTTTAAGCTACTGTTCATAATAATGTCAATTTTTCAGTCATTTGTCTACACTAATTTGCAAATGATGTTGTTCATTGATTACATTGCCTTATATATAATAGACTTGCTATATTCAGTCACGGCGTTTTGACAGCGTCCATCTTGCTTGATGCTTATGAATTATGATAACATTTATGAAGCTCAGAAGCCATTTGAATTTTGGGGCCTTCTTTTTAGATTTGTGAAGCATACATTGTCAAGGCACATAATTTGGTGGCAAAAAGATGTTCTGTTAAGAAATAAGAGAGTTACCACATCTGATGTCAGGCTCCATGATATGGCCGAAAAATGGATAAGCAAAGATATTTGAGGAAGTAATGATTACAAAATAGCTAAAATTTTTTCATGCTAAATAAACTATCTTGTCATAGAAAGTGTTTTAACTGTTGTGAGTTTTCTTGATTGTACTTTGTCGGACAATTAAAAATTTCTGTGTAAGTTAGACATATCATTATGGTTTTTATTGTTTATGGTTGCTTAATATCATTAGTCTTAATCTTATGTGTAAATAGCAGAAAACGAAATGTTCATGATAGCCGAACTCTTAAATGCCGTTACAATCCAGCATATATGGAATGGAATGAAGAAATCTCGTTTTAGTTCAACTATTTCAATGGACATTATTGATTGTGAATCTTCAAGAAACCATAAAATACAATTTTTCTTTTATGTCTCGCTATTGACTGTTGAACTCTATCATTGTGTAAAACTGTAAATAACAGGAATTGGCACTTAATAGGCCTACTTCTGGCACTTGATATAACCTTCAATCAGGAACCTGACATCAGACAATTTATTGTTTATGGTTGCTTAATATCATTAGCCTTAATCTTATGTGTGCATAGCAGAAAATGAAATGTTCATGATAGCCGAACTCTTAAATGCCGTTACAATCCAGCATATATGGAATGGAATGAAGAAATCTCGTTTTAGTTCAACTATTTCGATGGACATTATTGATTGTGAATCTTCAAGAAACCATAAAATACAATTTTTCTTTTATGTCTCGCTATTGACTGTTGAACTCTATCATTGTGTAAAACTGTAAATAACAGGAATTGGCACTTAATAGGCCTACTTCTGGCACTTGATATAACTTTCAATCAGGAACCTGACATCAGACAATTTCTAAAAGACGACCATGACTACTAGCATTCAGAGTTTCAGATGTTCTCCAGCCAGCCAGTGCAGGAGATAAATATAAGTATACGATGCAGGCATAGACATTTTAAATTTTGGTGAAGAGGAGATTAGACCAGACAGCGTTTCATTCAAGGACTGAAACTTAGTTGATGTAGTTGATGCAACATCGTCATACAGCAATATAACTAGACATATGCTTGCAGGTTAGGGCTAAAAACGTTTCTGTTTTTTAGCTTTATAATGTTTGCTTCTCATGCTTTCTTCCTTCTCATGGGTTCTTCCTTCTGACAAGAATTACAAAACCAAACACTAAGTGAATATCCAAATGGATTCATCAGGAAACTTACGCATGGGCAACGAGAAAGCCATACCATCTGTTAGATAAATAAGATTGATATAAATAACTGAACCGAATACAAAAATTCCGCTTCTCTTTAGAGCTAATTCACACTCCTTGGACTCAAAGCTCAACCACCTCTAAATGATGCCATGTTTGGCTTCCAAGAAAAAGTGTACTGACCAACTCTAGTACCTATTCTTACTGAGGAAGACAAAAACAAAAAATGAAAAGAAAAACCAACTTCTCTAGCAGCACTTGAGCCCGTTTGTAGTTTTGTACAATAACAGATGCTTCTTAACAGTGTGAATTGAACAAGCACAATACTTTCTTCGCGCATTGCCACAGCCTCAGGGCCAATGGAGCTAACTTCATACCTCTTTAGCCTCAACACTGATGGCAGGTTCAGGAGCAGACTCAGCCACAACTGAGGAAGGTAGTGCAAGAAATCGTCCTTTCTGGGCACGAGGCGGAAGATGCTTTGCAGGTTTTCTTGATCCCACAGCCCAGGGCAAGAAAACCCCCGTGCCACCGCGAGGCATTCTTCTAGAGCTCAAAACCATAGGACGCACTGGAGCTAACATGACCACAGGGGCACGAAGTACCCCCCATTTGGGCGTCATATCCATTGCTTCATAGCCGCTTGGAGTGGCACTGGGCACTGCATATGGACTTGGGACCCCTGGTTGCCACAAAGCCATTGCACCATTCATAGTACTGGTTGGAGTAGTTGGGGGAGACTGGCTGTGGTTGGACTCAGGTCGGACTCTGAAGAATGTGATGCTGATTCTTCTGTTTGGAGATGGGCACATAACATGCCTTGCTGTATCAGCACTGTTTCCTCTCATCACTAAGAGTGACCTGCAATATTTTTAGGAATATATTATACAGTAACTTTACAATGTACAGGGTTATTCAAAGTGCTATTTACCCGCCAGGCCTATGATCACACTACGTGAACCTGAAGGACAAGGAATTCCAATTTCTAATTTTTATAGTTCACTCTCACTTTTGTTTTTCAGTAACTGAAAAATAAAGGTTTCTAGTGCATACCCTTCTTTCAGCGAAAGCATGAGTTGCCCCTTATAGTTCCCATCATTATCACAGACAAGACTACGTCCAAAAGCCATTGCTGAATCAGACAGGAGAAGCGTAGAGATAGGTTGGTCCAAATGAGGTGGTTTGAGAAAAGGTTGTGAATATTCTGCCTGCAAGAAAAAATAGTAGAGGCGTGTGACTACATATCATACTTTCTCCAAAATAAACTAAAGGCTAAAATGTGAAAAATCGAGGCTCCTTGAGCAGATCTAAAACCTGTGTTTGTATGTACTGAATAGATGATAGGAGAGGAAACATGATAATGAAGCAGAAGTTACCTCATCAAAGAAGTTAATGATGCAACCGTTGGGTTTTTTGTATTCTGGTATTAGTTGCCACTGAACCAGGTGATCAATGACTGATTGAAGAAGAGCTGGAATTGGTTCCAGATTACCTACGAAAATAAAATCAAATTTCAGTTAAGGGATAGTCGAAGTTTGTACTGGATTATGCATAAGTGACTTCCAGGAGCAATCACAATCTGAAGTAAAATCGAATGTAACCAAATTTCGAAGCATGGTTCTACCGATTTCATTGTTACTTGTGGCTTCCTCTTGTATGTGACTGAAAATCGGAATGCCAAACTGAATGAGCTCTCTCCTGTTTCCCTTCATCTGCTTGTTGAATAAAATAAAGGTCTCACCTATGTTCAACGATAAAAATTAGCTTAGATCTTGTGAACAAAGATTTTACTAAAAATTTGCAGTAGTATATATTTGTTACAGTTTTTGTTTTTTTTAAGAGGCAACGAATGACAAAGTTAGCACTATTTAATATATTATTTGTATTAGTACAACAAACAAGACCTGCATATAGCATGAACCTGTGGCTGATGTTATCAAGAGAAAAAATCAAAAACTACCCTGTTCAAGCATACTAAAACTAGTGAGCTTTTTGGCTTAATATTAAAAAATAAGCATCAAACATAAGATTACGAGAAGAAGGCTTTACAGTGGGTCACCTGATAGTCCTCCGCTCTGACCAGCTAGCCGAAGTTCATTGACATAATCAGTTAACATAGAAAGCTCTGAATCAGTAAACACATCCTCATATAACTTCAACCCTTTCACAACATTCACCTGCCAGTGGCAATTATTTATCAATCAATAACAGCCAGCTGCTTTTCTTTATCATGGCTAAAAATATGGGATATCAACTCTCCAAAATCCATCTTCTCTACGTAAATAACGTATTTACAAATTGTGAAAGAAAGAACTCGCCATATGGCCTTTCACTTGTTCCTTGGCTGCAAATCCTTTTGTCAACTTGATTTGGGATCGCCGTGCATCACATTCTTCGTGGTTTGAACATATCTCAACATTTTCAGTAATGGGCTGCATTTCTTGAGATCCTGCATCCCAACAGAAAGAATGAAATGAGTTAATAATGTTAGGATAGCAGAAGAAACATAATATAAAATATGACTATTAGTTAGGACAAATTTGAACATCATAATCTTCTTTGCCATTTGCAGGGGACTCTTAACGAGTTCATGAAAGTTCCACTCTCCAAGAAAGTTTATATTTTGACAAAGAATAAACCCTGTAATCATCATCGGCAAGAAGCTTCATTCAAAAACTTTCAAGCAACTAACAGTGAACATTCTACCACCGTCACAGTGGACATGAACAATAACTCACTTAAGATCTCCATAGTCATTTTGGAAAGGGAAAAAAATATCCTTTCCCAAAAAAAAAAAAAAAAAAGATCTTTTTTAATCGATATATTGGCTGAATTGGTTTTGCACAGTAAGTAATGCAATTTCTTTTGAAAGGAAAACAAGTTATTTATTCGATTGTATTAACAATTTATGTTTATTTTTCGAAGGTGAAGCCAAACTACCTATTATAAATTTAAGATGGCAGAAAAATTCTATCATCTTATTTATCACGTTACCATTTAGTATATCCATTGACATATTGTCCTTAAGTTTCACATTGATTTTCGTATTGGACCACCAATTCTGCTATTAACAGCACCCAATGAATAGTGACAGAAGGGAGATGGAAAATTATATTTTGCTGTCAAATTTTCCCAAAAAAGTACAGAGCAACACCATGCTACTGTATCTCAAAATTTGGATTAACTAATCTGGCCATCCAAACACCACTTTTGTCCTCAAAGCCTAAATTTTTCGACTTACGTTGGATCTCCCAACGGGTGCTGGCCCGCCAACTCGGCCCAACCAACAAACAGGACCCATGACGACTTGATTATACTTGCGGACCGGCACCTAAAGGTCAGAAATGTCTTTAACAGACAACTCGATCAGAAGAAAACAATCGTCATGCAACAATGATGATGAACTCAGGATCAGACGGTTACTGTTCAGTCTGAGACCCAAACAATAAAATCATTGCACGCAAAACGACACGGCATCGCATCGTATCAAACGTTATGGTATTTGCGACTCCCAAAACTACCTGTAACCCCGGATGCATCCAAACCCTTGACGCGCACCTCGAAATCTCAAACTCCCACTAAATCCTCGGGAAAATAATACCAACCATTTTACAAGTTGTATTTTTCAAAATAATATAGTTATTTCTTTCCTTTTTAGACTTTGCAAATGAGTGTGATAAATAGGTGCCTTAAATATAGGATTTTCCGGCATATTCTTTCAATTGAAAAAAATTTCTAACAAACACTTGAAGGATCAAAAGTGCAAAATGACATCTGTCGCTATCTAACGATAAATTCGTAAACGAAAATTTGAATATCTGATCTCTTGGAGGAACATAAAGTCCCGTTTGGCTCTAAGAGAATGAAGGAAAATATTGGCTACTAAAAGTCGTGGAGAAGGACGGCATTAATAAAATTACGGCTCATTAAAAAGAAACTTTTTTTCCCCCTCTTTGAAACTCGGCCTCCAAACACCACAACTTTCACATTTTATATTAAAAAGCTCATCTTTCTACGCAGAAAAGAAAAAAAATTATGATTTTTTTGTTATATTCTTCTTTTAATCATTATTAACGTTTTTTATTGAAAATTAAAAAAAAAAAAAAAAAAACTTTGAAGCTAAATCAGTATCTTTCTCGGAGTCACCTATCTCTGAAGCAAGATGAGAAATCTGATCATATTGACAGAGCCGATTTTTTTCCGTCACAGATTCCAATAATAAATCGAATCACAAAGTGTTAAAACATCAAATATCAAAAGTTAAAGAATCTACTTACCTGAATCGGTAATATCACTGTTAGGAGAATCATCCTCTTCAACCGCAGTCTCTTCTTCAACTTCACACTGTTGTTCACATTTCGTCATTTTCTCGCCATTTTCGGCGGATTTCTCACTATCCAAACACTCGTTAAGTTCGTCAACCTTTTTTTCACTGTCGTCTTTCTTCTCTTCGACCATCTCTTCGGCCAAGTTCCGTAATTCTAGCGTCACCTCAGCAATCGAGTGGTACTTCTGCATCTGCAACACCGAGATCCAGTTCAACCTCCTCCGATGAATCGCCGCGAAAACCTTCTCGTATCCCGATCCTGACCCTCCGCCGCCTCTCACCTCCGCGAGGTGTCCGCAAAGAGCGTCGATTATTGCGTTCGCCGCCGCAAATTCTCCCCGAAACCAGGCGATGATCGCGTCCTTGGCGAATACGTCCGACATCATCACTGCCGGAGGAGATTGCACCGGCCCCAACGCCGCTGCAGCTCGATCCGCCGGCGATGCTAGCCCTGCCGCCATCGGCATCACTGTTTAGTAGAAATGGAGAAGAAAGGAGCTCACTTTGTATGTTTTACTTTCGCTCTGGTAATATTTGATTCCGAAATATCGGGATGTATCGTGCAACCTCAGTTGAAATGAAAATAAATAAATAAATAAATAAAAGAAAGTATCGGTTCGTGTGGAGACTTAGAGAGTGGAAGGTGAAAACGAGGGTTTGGGGTCACATGTGGACGGGTTTTTTGGGTGCCGATTTATTTATATAGGAAGGGTTATGGGTGGCATGTCCGTACACGCAGGAACTATGTGGTGACGTGGCATTTACCGAGACTTATGAAGTGTCAATACTGCAACAGGGATGGTTATTAGAACTTGGTACTCCGAAGGCTCCATGAGTGGGAAGTTTGAGCTGGAATTACGAAAATGGGCTTGGTGTCCGAATGAATGGTCCGGTAGGCACTTAGGTGTTTTTTTTTTCTTTTTTTTTTTTTTGAACGATTATGTATTTGACACGTGGGAAATTGGGGTTGGTGAGTATTCCCATGCAGAGTATAGACAAAACTAAAAAAGAAATGGTACTTTTTGAACGTGGTAATTTTATTGATGCTTGATCATGGTGATGTTTACTGATTTGCTAATATCTTTGTGTGACCGTTTGATTTTTGTGATGGAGCCGTACATGTGATTCATGCTGAGTGCGATTAGAGCCCAAACATATAAGAGAAAAAGATTTTTGTTAATCTTTTATTCGTGCATGGCTGTGTTATGCGTGACTTAATGTTAAAGTCGCATACATGGACAGGTGGAGCAAACTTGGCATGGAAGCTTGTAGTAGAAAGACAACTCATTGATGATGGAGAGCATGTGAGCTCGCATACGAAGAATAAGGTTGCTGAATACTGATAAATTCTTTTTTTTTTTTTTATATGGAATTAAAGGTGCCATTAAGATATTAAACAAATTGACAAACTAATAATGTGAGCCACCAGAATAGACTTGACTTGTCTTTTCCAAAATAACATTAAAGACCGATTTGAGTTGGAACATTCCAAAGGAAAACAATGCTAATTGGGTTGGTTGTGGGCATTTGTCAAGTCCGAATGCATTCAAAAGTTGGAAGATCTAGAATGCCCAACTAATTGCAACGAAATGTAGAATTGGGATCTAGCATCCAGAAGGTAATTAATACATGTACAGTATATAAAATTCTGTTATAGAAAATTATTTGGGCTAGCCATGTTACCAGAAAACTTTATTTATTAGTAGAATTATTGCTGCGTTGGGTTATAAATAGATTCTGATTATAAATCTAGATTAAACTAATACCAAAAACGTGGATCAATTCTCATGGCTTTAAAATATACAAACACACACACACCTAATATATAACAGAAAGAAAGAATCCGATGAATAATAATATTTTAATTGAGAATTCAACCTCCGAAGAATACAGGGTCAATTTTGTCAATAAACAAGACGCAGGAGCTCGGAGCTTGAGCAGGCGGCGCGGTTTTAACCGATGACAGGGACAACATGAAGATGCCACGCGCGTGGGGTCCATATGATGAAGAGATTGGTTAAGAGGTTTGGTTTGCCTCAATTGTTGGCTCATGGTCATGGAC
Source organism: Aegle marmelos (assembly GCA_030449875.1). Classification (NCBI taxonomy): domain Eukaryota; kingdom Viridiplantae; phylum Streptophyta; class Magnoliopsida; order Sapindales; family Rutaceae; genus Aegle; species Aegle marmelos. The sequence goes on from JASUUL010000115.1 coordinate 6,020,342, forward strand.
GAGGCAGGAAAGGTCTGCGGGAGTGGGGCCCACATAGCTTTTGCACCAGGGTGGGTGCGCGCTCTGCCGGTGCGCACGCACATGCGGACGATGCGATACCATTCATTAACCATTTGTAACCATCACAAAAGACATTCCCACCCACCCAACGAACGAGCTTCGGCTCATTTTGATTAGCCCCGCACGCCCCTTCGGCTGCTGAGATTTGGTAAATACCGGCTATAATTAACTCAGACTATTGCAGTACCCGCTGCTTTCCATCTTTATAAATATTATTTTATTAAAAGGATTAAAAAGAAACGTGGTGTCCTATTCCCTTATTTTGCACTAATTAAAGTTTTGAAAATGTTTCCTTAATTATTTTAGACTTCAAAAATAGATTAATTAGGTTTAACATATATAAATTGTATGAATATTCTGGTTTGCAAGTTGAATTTTGAGCGGTCTCGTACAAATTTATTTTAAATGTCCCCAAAGAAATTAACTCCCACTTTAATTATTTTTACTCGGGGAAGCGATTCGCGATCGTACTGCCGAATGGTCATCTTATGAGAATTAAGAGTAGAGCAATTAAAATCTAAAAATTTGGATCGGGTCATCAAATTAGAATATTATTAAAGTCGTGTTTGATGCATCCAGGGCATCATAATCTTATATGAACTAGTTCCTCTATATCGGAAAAGCATATTGATGACCAATTGTCATGCATACTCAATACATGTAATGCGTTTAGAGGGAAAAAAAAAAAAAAGTTTAAAGAATCTCTTTTTTCGGTTATAGCTTTATGCACAGGTTACTTTCATGAATCTTTTGCAATGCATGAGAGAGAGAAAAAAGAAAATGCTGTTTAAAAGAAGACAGAGGCATCCCTTCTAAAGCAGGGAGAAATTTTCCTTTGTTTCGTTAGCTTAACTTTAGCACTTTTGAGAGTTTGGCTTTACCGGATTCTTCTTGTGTGACAAGACCGAATCAAACGAAAGCAGTCGCCCAACACTAATTAAGCGGCTCTGTTTGAAGTTGTAGCAACCCCTGCCAAAGCCACAAGCAAAGCTCCGCAGAAAAAGTGCGATCCGCCATAAAAATGGGGCTGTTCCATTTTACCTTTCGAATCAAAAAGTCAAGGCTGCACATGACGTCTATGTTAAACTCGACAGACGTGAGCGTGTGTGTGTGTGTGTGTGTGAGGTCCTTCAGAAGTGTGTGCCAAATTGGACGGAGGCAATCTCATCAGCCACGTCCACTGCCCCTTCGTCTGTTACAAAGTCAAATAGCCATTGTTGTTATTCATATTAAGTGCTGCTCTATTTATATGTCATTTACTAACTCTGCAAGACCGCAGAATTTGAGCATCCATCTCTATCATACACCAGCATAATCTTTTGAATATTTTATTTCGCAACATTCGAGTCCCTGATCCCTTCCTACAAGAAGACTTTAAATAATTGTTTTATGTGTATATAATATGTATTGGTAAGATAGAAGTGTCACGAGATTGTAATATAAATCTGAATTGAACCGTAACAGGAAAAAATATCATAATTATTTCAATGGACCTTTAACTGTGCTATATAAAAGAGATTCTGTCGTAATTGAATCTTACGAAATTAATCATATATATATATATATATATATATTAATTTTAGAGCGATAATATATGCCTTATCAGTGAGAATGTAGACTTTTTGTGAAGAATCGAACCAAGGAGGCAGCAATCCTCATCAACCATTCTTTATTTCTCTCTCATACTTTAATTTATTTGTGCTTCACTTTAGTTTTTGTTTTTGTTTTTAAGTATTTTTGGACGGTTGTCAATCATACAGATGATAAAAGAATATGTTCATGAACCATTCAGAATACCTGGATTATATATATATATACACAAAAAAAAAAAAGGTTCTTGGCAAGCAATATGAAGGAAGAAACATGCCATGTGGGTAGATCACTGCCGTACGAAATTGGAAAGACAAACAAGGAAGGATACTCGATCAATGGTTTGCAAGCAGGATAAGTTAATTATTTTGTCTTTGAAAGTGAAATATAACTATTTTCGGACTCCCATTCCATATCATAAAGCTAATTAGGAAGACCAATACTAGTGAAACTTTTTGAGTTCCTTCTATATCATGATCATGATGTGATAGCATCGTTCAACTGATTACATTTTATCAAACATAATGCTACAATGACAATATGACAAACACCAATTTACAACTGTTATAAATTACATTATACATAAAAATAAAAATATGCGTGAATAATAATAAGTGGTGGGTCTCGTTATTTTATGTGTGAGATGTAAGTTTCTTAACAATATACAATATTAAAAATTTTATTTATTTATTTTTTCTATTAGTAACAATCTTAATTAAATCTATCTACAGAATCCTTGTCTGTACTAATTTTAACATAACACACAATGAAAGTATCTAGACCCAGAGAGAGCAGCCACACCCATATTTACTTCGTTTAAAAATTATGAAATTTATTCCATCTCTTATGGTTTTCTCAGTCCATTAGAGCTTATGGTTTTTTTTTATTAATTTACATACAATTAAGTAGTAATAACTAACCCAAATTTTTTTTTATTTTTAAAAAGTATACACATCTACACTTTAATTTATAAGAAATAAGAATAGGATGTGTGAAGTCGTGTGTGTAGCAGGTAATGAACTTTGAAGCAAGCAAACAACAATCTTTTAATAGCGACTCGTGAGGTAATTTGTTAGGAGGAGTTTCAGTTGGATTTGGAGACGGTGTCTTGAAAATATATGAATAGTATGTGCGAAATTGTGCTTATGTGTCTGTATGTATGGCAACCACTGAACTTTGAAGCAACGCGAACAACAACTTGTAATAGTGACTCGTGAGATCATTTATTAGGAGGAGTTTCAGTTGGATTTGGAGATGGTGTCCTGAAAATTTGTATGTATATATATATATATATATATAATATAGACGGACGGATAAGGTGATGTGAAAACTTACTGCTGACACCCGACTCGTGAATTGGTGGTTTTTATGATTGAAAGCTTGAAATACATTGCGTTGGTGCCCACACATGTAGCGTATGAATTAGGTTTTGTAGATAGAAAAAGCGAGCACCAGTATCCACATTACATGGGTTTTAGCGTATCTTATGTCAACTTTTTCTTGTACACTTTTGGCTCTCGCAATTTTCTACCAGTCAAGCATGGCCATAACTCTCTAGCCAACCACCAAAAATAATAATAATAATAATAACAATAACAATAAATAAAGATTTTCAAGCGCAATGGTAATGGGCAGAATTAAAAAAAAAAGATTAAATTAAAACAAACTCGACCTCAAAGGCAAAGCTGAGTCTTTGTAACTTTCTTTTTCAGTAGCAAGTTGGTTTACTTTAATTTTTCTTCTTCTTGTATCCTCCTTATTTAAACGCCATTAAATCATCAGTGGGTAAAAGCATTTTATGGGGTGGCTTTTTATGAGTTTCCTATAAAGGAAGGATTGAGGAAGCTAGCCCGTGAAGTTCATGAATAACCAAATCTGGAAGTCAAAAAAAAAAAAAAAAGAAGATCAGGTGAAATTAAATTAAAAAAAAAAAACAACAAGAGGGCCTTTCTCATGTGACGTTTCAGATTCAGGCGAGGCAGACGTGGACAATTTTAATGTAGCTGGTGTTGGTGGTCAAGTCAAGATTTACAGGCTCGCTGGAATTAAAATAGTTAAAATTCATTAGTTAATTGGTATGATGTTTTCTAGACCCCCCGAGAAAAGGAAATCAAAACAAAACCTGAGATTGATTGGAATCAACTTCGGATCGTTTTTGCCCCTTCCCTGCGGTATAGTGTATTAATAGATAGCGAATAGAGTAACTAGCCTCACTAATTTAAGGTAAAATATTATTGATATTTAATTGCGTCTTGTTAACATTCTTTGTTTCTCATTAATGCATATATATATATATATATATATAACATCGTTTGCGGAAGAGACAGCAAGGACAACAACATGCCAAGTATATTAGATTAATTTTTATCATACAAATTGAGAAGGCTTGAGTCCTGAATGATGTTAATAAAACTTAAAATAAATAATAATAATAATAATGTCACGCCGGTGAAATGATATATAAAGATTGAAAAAAAAAAAGAAAGAGGGAGAGAATTATTAATATTTAATTAGGTGAAGATTCAACTCATTAATTAAAGTGAATCGTGTATGCTTTGTTAGTTAATATTGAGTGTGTATATGCGCGCGCACGTAATTATGTTTAATGAAATGCAAAATTAATATCATGTATTATATTATGTTATTATCCGTTATAATTCCCAAGCTCAGGCTCATTAATTGATCATCTCTTAATGCAAATTATAGCATAACCTTTCGGGTGCACTTAAATTGTAATTAACCGGATCAAATTTTGAAACCAAAAGAATTTATTTCCATCCAAAGCTGTAAAATTATATAAAAATAATTAAAATAGGTGTGATGTCAGCTTGATGCGTACATTCAAATTCAATGAATGAGTCCCAATTGAAAATAAATAGACATTCATTTTTCTCGTCAAATTCATTGAAAGAGACATTTCCTAATTTCTTCCGTCATCAGCAACGGTTGTGTGACCTTGTCCTGCATTGTGCTGCAGCCTTCTCCAGGTAAAAACTAAAAAATAGCCATCTTGGGCTTTTGCCGCCTCCAATTTTTTTTTATTAAATGCAAATAATATAATATTAAATTAAATATTCTAATTAACCATCTAATATCTTATTTGAACAGTATTATTATTATTATTATTATTATTATTATTATTATTTAATGAAGAAAGAAGAGTGCTACCATGCATGCCATATGATGCTGGCTTCTTGAATTTTATTACAAAGGTCAGAGTTCGATAATAAAAGGCATTAATTGATCGAATTCAACTCTATTACGTACTCTTTGAGAATGCCCAAATGAGCTATCCAATGCACAAAATTAAAGGCCAATATTACCAATTTCCAATTACATAACATCGGCTTTACACAATTTGATTATTCTTAAATGAACTTCCAATAACATTAGTCTTCAACCGGCTTAATTTTCCAACGAAAACTAAAAAATAATGTTTTTATCAAACTGATACTGTCGGCGGTGGATAGAGGTTACAACTTACAAGTATGATGGGCAAACCTGACCAAAGATTATCTATGTTGCGTAATTATGTGTTAAATGCGATGATTCTTAAATTCGATTAAAAAAATATTTATATGTTATTTGTATTTATCAAATATAAATTCTCATTTGAAAACAGAAGGGGAAGAAAAAAAAATAAAAATAAAGCAAATTGATAGAAACAACAAATACAAGCAAGCAAGGACAGAAGTAGGAACGAAAGCAGGGAGCGGAAAACAAGGCAGAATATAATGCGGCAACCAACTTTGGAAATAATAGAAATGACAAAACAAAAATAAATAAATAAACAGATAAATTGCTTGCTGCAGCAATGCATTCCTGTGCGAGCCAGCTTGTGGGGACTATCATGGGCTAAGCCCACTGTTAACGAACTAATCTTGGGCTCGTCCAGCAGTCCATTCGTGGAAGCCTGTCGCTTCCGTGCGTCCCGGTCACAACTTTTTAACAACATTGGTGAGTATTGCACTTCCAAATTGGTAGATTGAAAAGAAAGAAATTCCTTATAAACATACATATAAAGGTAGTACGGTAAAAAAAAAATTTTTTCACATCCCATCATCCATGGTTTCCATATATTCGAGTATTCACGTTTTTTTCCCCCCCCCCCCCCCCAAAAAAAAAAAGAAAAAAGAAAAAAGAATTTCTCGAGGGTATACTCACGCAAGAAAGATTTTATTTTTATTTTTTTCAAAATATTTGGATACTGACTCATTTCACTTCGAACTCAAATATTCGAGTTACACACTATAACATGACTATTTAGGCAGGCAATGGGAGAACAAATTCTAGTTCAATAGGATCCATTATGTGAAAGTAACAAAATTCTATAGGTTGTATCATAAAAATTGTAAACACACACGTGCCGAACAATTAAATTTAGGATAATTTTTAAAAACCTCTCCTCCTGTGGTTTTGGCTTGTTGCAAGTAGATGGCGAGAATTCGATTATTTAAAAAAATTCCTTACCGTCAGTTAACTTTTACTTTTGACTATTAGTTGACTGTGCAAAGACAATATTATCCCTAGTGACAGTTTGTAGGCTGACACAACTATGAACAAGCGCTGAGATTGTTGGCGTGAAAATCACAAATTCAATTTTTTTATAATTTTACCCCGTTATTTTTAAAGGTTTACAGTACCATACATCAGAATTATGATAATTTTACACTCTTTAAAGTATTGATATTTTCTTAAAATTCCATCGGGTGATGATATAAAATTAAAAACTTGAAAAAAATTAAAAAGGGTGTTGCAATATAACTGTTACAAACCAACAGTCATATTGCAAGTCTCCTGATATTTAAAAGCTTGTATAACAAATTAAAATCTCATGCGTAATATACAAAAATAATTTCTACTTCTCAACATGTCATTCTTCTTCCTTTATACTCTAAATAGATTAGGAGAGCTTTATGTCTTTTATGAATGAACCTCACAATCTTTCTCCTTATGTCTTCCAACATTCTGCAACAGGCATTACTCTGTAGTAATTAATCCAATTGTTGAAAGATTTGGTCATGTTATTAGTCACATGTGTGTATTTAGTAAAGGGTAGGAATGTATGTTTGGCCTAATGTTGGATAAGAATCTCCATTAGCCACTTATGACCAGTATTATTGATTACTTTCAACTTTTCCATTTGGTTATTGAACTTGGTAAAGTTTAAGCTTCTACAAACCTTTCAAAATGTCTGCTTCAATAATAAACGAAGAAACTTTGTCTCGAAGTCATGCCTGCAGCAATCCCTCTTTAATACAAGTGGGGAAATTCGCTCAAGTGCATTAAGAATACATTTTTATCGATCACTCATAAAACATAGCCCTTCTCCTTAATTATACCCGATTGGCTCATATAATTTTTCCATAAAATACACCAATGAGTTAGTATTTTCCTTTTCAACAATGCATATTACAAGGAGGTATATCCCAAAATTAGCATCAATGCTGATAATAGTAAATAATACTCCTTTGTAAGGACTTTTTAGGTGACAATCATTGACCTCCACAAACTGTTTACATCTCTCAAAAAAATCCCTTCTACTACCATTAATGAACATGAAAAAACCTTTTAAATACAGGATTTGTAGCACCACCAAACCAATCCCTTTCTAAAGAGACAGTAGATCTAGGATTAGTTTCTAAGAAGGCATGCATATGTTGAAAGAGTTTATTGTAACTCTTTTTATGGTCTTGCCCTAATAGCTCTATTGCCTTATTTTTAGCTCTGTACAGCCTGTGCACACTACATTCAATCATATATTTTTTAAAAATATCAACAGCAATTACTTTAATACTAATATAAGAAGTTACTTTGAATACATGCAAATACTGAGCTGTAATCCAAGCTGCACTTGCTTTACAATATTCAACATCATCTCTTGCACATGTATGATTAGGACAGTAGGTCTTTAACTGAAAAGATTTACTATTCCAATTGAGGCTTACATGAATTCTCTAAGTACATCCTGATTTTACATACCTAGCAATCACTCTTGCATTTTCATTCTTAATTTTTTTAAGTCTAAAACTATTTCTAATTGCAAAAATCCTTATCACTTTCCTAAACTCATACAAATCTATGAATAATTATCCAGGCCTAAGAATTATCTTCTCATAAGTAGTGAATTTGAATCCACTAAATCTTGCTTTATATCTAACCTAAGTAGTCTCATCATTTTCATTATCAGATTCTTCATCAGTTTTCACCAGAATGGTAGCCATCAAGATGGTCACTTTCATAATTACCTGAACCATCACTCTCATCATCACTAGGTTCTGGTACTAGCAAAGATACAATACTATATTTTTAATACCGTCAATACTTGATGGTGAAATCTCATTCTCTAGCATTGTTACTGGATTTTCAAGAGGCATATTTGAATTAAGAGCAGAAAAGTTGGCCAAGACTTCTTCATCAGCAAAACTAGATAAATCCATGTCAGGTTCAAGATTTAAGTTAATAGGAATTTGATTTACAGAAGTGTAAAAATCTATAGATGCATCTTTGCTCCTAACTAGATATTCAGATGATCTACAAAATGTCTTTAAATCAACAAAAGTACTCACAATGAATCTAGCCAAACAATATCCTTTTTCCCTCAACTTTTTAAATGCATCTTGTATATCATTCAGATAACCAAGACAACATCACCTTGTACTCCTTTGTAGATGCATATTTGATAGGTGCATCCTAATATATGTCAATGATATCTGCCACAACATAATTAAAGTGTACTTATCAGGTAGGACACTACCAATCCCAATTACCGAGCCATCAACTATAGCTTCAACATCAAAGAAAACACAGCTACAAGTGATCATGATAATAGTTAAGTAAAAGAAATAACAACCATTAAATAATGTATATTTTATTGCCATCTTTATCATTTTCATAAATAAGTTTTGTAAGATAAAAACAATTGAGATGCTTAAATAATATAATTTCACAGTAGTATGCAACAAATGAAATGGTTTTTAATGATTGAGCTGAAAGCTAACTAAATCAATAAAACATAGACAATTCAATAACTTTAGGTTTAGTTATAAAAGTGACTGAGATCCCACTACAACAAATATTATTTATAGTAGCTGTAAAATCTAGCAAATTTTATTTCTTCCACGAATGTTAAATGAAAAGTCGATTCTCCTATAAGCTATAAAATCTAAGGATTAACCATTGCATGTCCACAACCACATACAGCAAATGTTATACATAGATAAAAAAAAATTATAATATCATCATTTTAATGCCATTACAGAGCCAAATTTTCTAATTTCACTCTAATTTTACCTAAGCCATGTATCTAAATCATAATATTTTTTTTGAGCTACTACAAATAAAAAGCAAAAAAGAGTGTGTTTTCAAACAACTGACCTCTGATTTACTTCGACATAGAGGTTCGGGCTCGTCGGTCGCTGGAGCAACTCACCACAATACATCACGGACTGGTGGTTTGTGCTTGTGGTTTGTAATTCAAGTTCTTTTCAGAGACAAGAAGTAAAGTATCGTTTGGGTTTCACAGTAAACAAATCGAGTTGTTGAACTAAACTGTAAAATGATTTGCAAAGAGAGACGAGCCGAGCATTATCATACAAATCAACTACATTTCAATCGATTTTAAAATGGAACCAAACTTCTTTTTGCAATTTTGGTTCTTATTTTTGTCAACAAACACTAACTGAAATGACGTGTTGCTGTTCTCAAGGCAACAAAAGTTGGCAAAAATTTTGTTTTAATGTGAAATGTCAACAATGCCCCCCAACTTTCCAAACAGTGCAAAAACGTAAGGGGTTTTTTTTTTTTACAAACAATCGGATTCTTGCCATCTACTTGCAACAAGCTCAAACTACTGGGAAGGTTTTAAAAAATTACCCATTAAATTTACTTAAAAATGAGCTAAACATCTCTTCTGGAATGTTTTCACAACTTGGAGAGGGAGCCATTAGGCAAACTCCGGAGAAATCCTCTTAAACTTTAAAATGCTATAGTTGAGAACTCTTAACACAAAATTTGAAACACTTAACCTATAACTTAAACTATAAATTGTATTGCAATGAATTTGGACAAACGTTAAATAATTTAGTTACTAGGATCTTTTGCACTAGTAGGTTCAAAAGATTTTTGTGTTAAATTTCAGCTAACACATTGTTAAGACAAACTGTAATTTTAGGTTTCTTTAGGACTCAAATGATATCATCTGGGTTCTGCCAATAACAGATTTTTGTTCTGAGAATAGCATTATCTCGGTTGCAAAAATTAAATTTCAACTAATGTGATATTTGACGGATTAACGATTTTGTTTTTTTTTTTTTTGAAATTATGTCAATTATTGATCCGTACTACAAAATTATCACATTAATTTAAAAAAAAAAAAAAAAGAAACCCTTGTGACACACGTCAGATAGTCGACTGACATTACTCCTTTCGGAACGGCTTTTATATTGTGTTCCTCGCCCAAAGTTTTATTCCCAAACGGAACTGCATTGCATTTTTAAATTAATCGTTATCCAATCTTGACTTAATCAACACAAGGGATAAAAGCGAGGTGCCGAAAAGAGAAACCTCAATGCCACTATGATTTATCAGTTCATGCTAACGTGCCGACAAAATTCCATATCACCCAAACATATAGACCACGTACTTCTATTATGAGAATAAAGAAGATACACAAAAAGTATAATTTTATTTGACATGATCAATCCCAGAAATCAAGTGGGATGATAGAACCTCACAAGATATTAATACAATGAAGTAATAAACTGCATAACACTTGAAGATGAAATGCAAGCAATATAATTGGCCAAAATTATCAAAGCAAACAAACCCATTATTCATGAAACCTCAATTTCAGTTAATACTGTAATATAGCAGAGGCGATACCCTATCAGAGCTCATAATGCTGGGGCGTTCAAAGGATTTTACTTGATGGAGTCAGTCCTTGCACCGACGAAGCTTGTCATAGTCCTCAGCATCTTCTTCTTAGCACGGTTGATATAATCCGAGAAATGATCTTTGCCGGCCGTATCTTCTCCTCCTGCTGCTGACGGTGCATTAGTCTTTCCATCACCACCAGCACTTGACGGAGTTCTAATCTTGAACCCTGCACGTTTGATGTATTTGCTAAATTCGTCTTCCCCAGTAATACTATCTGCATTCGTTTTGTTGTTACTGCTTTCCATCCTGCCGCCAGTAGCGGCCTTGTACCTCTTTTCTTGAGCAGCAGCTGCCTCGCCCTTATGCTTGGTCGCAATCTTTTTGGCTTGAACAGATTGTGATGTAGGAGGTTGCAAGTGTTTGTTTGGTGCAGGTCCACTGGCCACTTTGCCGTTTGCTGACTTGGCATGTGGATCAGGAGCTGAATATTCAAACTTGATGGGAACAGCTTCAGCTGCGGCTACTACTGGCTTCGGATGTTTCTGAGTATGATGATGACGATGAGTTTTGGCCGAAGGATTGGAAGGCATGGAATCTTGGGGTTGATGATGATTTGAGATGCGGCGAATTGGCCTGAAAGGAGAATTAGCAGCAATTGCTTTGAAGAATTTCTCACACGCACCAACTGGGCCGCCGCTGCGTTTCTTTTCCATTGATACCAATGAATAAGTTGAAAATACGTAGAAGCTGATTGCTGATTGTGATGAGGCTTAACAAGTTGTGTTTTCTAATTGCACCAGTCTGAAGATATAATTCAAGAATTGGGTGAAATTTATAATGCATATAAAATGACGCGATTCTCTTCTCATTGATGATTTGCTGAAGCTTTGGCCTTAGATTCCATGACACTCGTTTCTTGAGGGTAAAGCGAGAAACTTTCCCATTTTTTCAAATTGATGTGATGGTTTGGGATCATATTCCCTCGCCCTTTTCTTCTGTCCCTTTTGATCTTCGAAGCCTGGAAACTGGAATCTTGATTAACAGAGATTTTACTAGTGTCTAGCTGTTATACACAACACAAAACGACGCAAAACAAGGAGCTTAATATACGTATGTCTATGACGACTTCAAATAAAGATCAAGAAGGCATCAGATTCGCTATTATGCGCAAATACACAACTTCTTGGTAAACTTCAACTAAGTGTAAACGCACGACTTTGAAAGACGCGAGAGCTTAAAAAAGGGATTTTGTGACAAATTTGTAATTGTGTGCCGCAGATTCTCGTGTTAATTAATGGTTCATTGCCCAAGTAGGCAGTTTCTTTCCCGCCGATTGAACTGTTATTATTATAAGCTAGCATATTAAAATATTTATTATCGATGTACATGCTGCCTAAATCCCAAGGCGCTTAGATTCCAATATAATCCAAAGCTATTGACAAAGTTTGACACGTCTCAACCCATACTTCAGCGCAAAGGGAGAGAACTGAATATATGTTTGGTTAAAGGAATGGAAAAGAGAAAGGGTGGAGAGAAAATGAGGGAAAAAAATTATTATTTTAAATTTTTGCTATTTGATTTGACATCTGTTCTTTCCTTGTTTCATCCTTTTCCTATCCTCAATCACTACTCCACCCTTTTGTTAATTAATTAATTAATTTATTCTTAAAAAACAAAACTCCTTTATTTTCCCTTTATTATTGTTAGTTTATAGATGGTTTCCCCTTTATTGTTGTCGGTTTATAAATGGTTTGTGCCATCATTCACAAAAGCCTCCTCTACTTCCCCTTTGTTGTTGTTAGTTTATAAATGGTTTGTGTCATCATTCACATAAACCTCGGGCATCCCCCGGAGCCTGTAGGACTAGGCCATAGCCACTGCCATAATTATTAATTTTTTGAAACTTAAACTTAATTTCAGATGAATGGTAAGCAGAATTGATGATTTAACACCAATAAATTCGTCGCATAAATATTGTAGAAGAGGATACATAAATAAACATGATGAACAAATGAAAAAGGATCTCAAGTACAAATTTACTTAAAAATAAATCTAACTGCAACCACATAGACAGTCATTCTTCTGTAGGGAAAGGAAAACATTTCTAAACATTTACATAGGACACTGAGATGTGAGGAATTTATGAATTTACATAACATGTTATTATGTTAAGTTACTGCAATTATGAAGAGAATTTTACACCCTCAGAATCTTATATGGCTCAAAAATCAAGATTCTGACCATCCTTGCATTTCCCAGCAGTACAGTTGCCACAAACATATTAGAAGCATGCAAATCTCAATGCCGGAAAGTCCTTACCACCTGATCGATCCGTCTCCGACAAAGAGGACAGTTTGTCAAGTGGGAAGAGCATATAATGCAACAGCACATATGACCACACCTACAAAACATATGCGGTAGGCAATTTGTTTAATTTCAAATCTGTCTAAGTCTAAACTCAAAAAGTGATTTATACAGACTGTTGATTTATAATCTTTTTCTCAAAGTTATTCAACAGTCTGTACAAATCAAATAATAGAGAGCTAGTGTGCGTACGGGACAAAAACAGCATTGTACTCTTGCTCAAGGCATATCACGCATAGATCTGGCATCACACGGTCTCTCTGAGTACTATCTGATCCATTCTCAGCTTGTCCATTTGTGCCTGAAAAATAAATGCAATATTCTGAGACCACATCACACCTATTTTATTTGCTCTTTTATAACAACTATTTAAACAACCAGATAATTTACCTTCACTATCTTGCTCTGATCTCTTGACTGCTGCTGCAGCAAGAACCCTACATGGACAGAGCCTTACAATTCAGTTTATCATGCAAAAATAAGAACAACCATCCATGTTACTCCCAAAATAATATCATCATGAATTTTTGGGAAAGAACCAGCCAACCATGATTTCGCTTTCAACTTGCATGTAAATACCTATGTTCAATGACACAGGTTTATTGCTGGTGGCTATGTCAACATACAGCATCTCATTATGCATGTACATCAACTGTTTGTATTCCCTTGTCCTACCGCACGCCCCCCTCCCCCCGGCGGCGTGTTCCCCTCATATGAATGATGAATTGTATTCCCCTGTCCTCTCCCCCCCCCCCCCAACCCCCCCAGGTGTTCCCCTCATATGAATGATGAATTAAGCATACCTTCTATGTAATTCCCAACGGCGCTTTCTTTGCAAGATATACTGAATAGCACGCTTAGCAATCAGGAAAGCACCAAAGATTGTTAAACCAAATGACGCATACTTGTACCACCTGGTAGATACGTCTCATTAGTTTCTCTATTATTCTAATGGATTCAACCTTCTGAATTCATGTAAAAAAGCATGAATCATAGTGTGCTTGTGTTATTATACAACCTTGCCCATTTCCCAAGGTTTTCAATGAGCTCATCAATTGTTCTGGGAGATACATAAAAAGGCCCTTTGTGTGGTCGCTGAATCCTAACTGTTCCAATATCGTCTTTCACAGCCTGATCGCAAATTAAAATAACAAAAGCAGATGCAAGTAAATAACTTAGTAATCCTCGGCAAACACATAATGATGAACACAGGAAAAACAGCTCACATTAAGTGAAATAGAACTTGACAGCAAACTACATATTAAACATTAACAAAATGTTGCATTATGACAATACAAGACTCATCATCCAGAGCAAGTGTAAAAGTTTTTTACCCACGCACTAACAACAAGGTCAATTGAGCTGCTATAAAGAATGGGAATGGAGAATTCCTCTTCATGCAATATTCATTCTTTGTCTATCAGGATTGACTTGCAGAGACCCACACTCTGGATTCCAAGCAATGTTCTCTTTTCTTTTATTTTTTTTATTTATTTTTTCTGTCATTTGTATTACTAAAGGTGGTTACTTTCAATAAATCTTCATTTAATAGACCTTGTTATTTTAGCAATATATCTATCTCAAAAGTCAAGTTTGGTAATGTTCAATCACATTGTATACAAAAAGACAAGATATCATATTATTTCATTCACTGAAGCAAGCCATACCTCTCCAACTACAGTCAAGGAAGTGCCAGTTGGGAGCAGCCGTTCAATACGCTTGACTCCAAGCATCTAAAATTATAAACTCCCATCAAATAAGCCAAGCAAGAAAAATGTGGTGTTCTTGTATAATGAAAAAATTGAAGAACAAAAACCTTGAGGCCTTGGAGGTAGTCTAATGTTCCGCGTACAAGTGATCGTCCTGACTCTTCAAAAACTTCACTTCCAACAGTCAATACAAAACCTGAGGCACTACGGGCTCCCACTACAAATGCACGGCCAGTCCCATCATCCTGATAAGAACAAAAGGAACCATTGATGAATCCCCTCAAATCCAGCATTGGAGTTTATCCATGATACAACAATAATTATAAAGCCTTCACTTCTGGCTTTCAAATAAGCAGTTTCATCGAACCATCAAAACCAATAATTACAGTGGACTTCATTGACTAAACATGCAGATTAGACAGAGACATAGAGAGGGAGTCTCACTAGGTACCAAGGAACCTCTTTGCTCATTGACAACATTAATGCAGAATCTTGGATCCAAGACCCAGCATCATTATGCTTCAGAAAATGTTGCTCAGCCTGAAGAACAGAAGGAATGTTAATAAATAATGTAATTTATGCTCGTTATTGAAAAAAAGAAATTAAATTTCACCGTTTCCTCAACAATCACGCCTCTCAACCCACTATATTCACAGCTGATTGGTGTTTCAGAGCCAACTCTTCCAGAGACCGTAACAATGAATGGCAAAACTTTACTTCCACTGTCAAGTAAGTGCGCTGAAAGGTGAAAGAAGAGAAAAACTTAATCTTTGAGAAAGATATTGTAGCATCAATAATGCCACCAGCAACAAACTAAATCAGCAACCAACACATGTTCCGCATGTAACCTAATTGTCTGCGCTACACCTGCGATATGAACTTCAACAGATGTTTGCAAAAAAGTCCCCTACCTCATTTTTCAACATAACAATCAACCCAGATGCCAGTCAGGGTAAAAGTTTTCAATGTTTCAGGGTGGATAACTATTACAACAACTGCATTGGAAGTTTATCAGAATTCGATCGCACACTGTCAACAAATCAGTATTCACAGGTGGAGATAAAAAGAACGAGTATATCACAAGACTTGCATGTTCCTTTCACAAGATGCAGTCATAGCATCGAGTCTAATTCACTAACATTGCTCATAGGGAAATACAAATACAAATACATCCATATTGCCTAATTATGTTGTAAATATGTCTACAGAACATCTCTTGTGTCTACATCCAAACCAAACAAAAAACTAACAATCTGCAAGCAGGCACGCCAGCATTTGCACCACAAAATTATTTTCAAACAAATAAAACCTCATTTAAGCTCATCAAAACCAAAATAACAATTGAACATTCACATACCCAACTCCTTGAGTTGATTGACACGGGTGACTGTCTTAAGAAGGTCCGCATCTCTGCAACAAACCAAAACAAACAAAATTTAATAAACAAATAAAATTACACGAAATTCTTGTGTCTATATATCTTTTTTTTTATATACCAAAGTTTAAATTGGGGAGTTGTGACCTGCCACTGCTCCGGCCGAGAAGATAAAGCGCAGCACCACTCAAGCAGCAACCGATGCCGCCCCATGGAAACATCTTTAACTCACCACTATCAAAACCTAATTTCTCGATCGCGTACTATCTATCGTAAACAATTCTCATTTGCATAAACGGAACGAAACGACACATCGCTAAATGTAAAACGACAGTGCAATTTTTTTCACCAAAAAAAAAAAAAAGAAAAATGGTAGCAGATTTTGGAAATTAAGAAGCAATTAAACAAGCTGACGCTTGGTAGTTTATCAAGATCCAACGAGAAGTAGATGCGAGGTGTGAGAGACAGGGAAAAAAAAAACGAGGGAGATGAGAGAGAAAGGAAAGCACAAAATAGCCGGGCGTGTTTCTTGAAGATGCGCGGAGCACGTGAGGATTTAGCTTTTTATGCGCACCGCCTCTTTTCAATCGCCTCTGTCCGTCCGGGTTGATGATGACGCCGCGGTTCGCGATATAACATCGGCTAAAGGAAATAAAAATAAAATTAATTGCCCTCTCTTTTTTTTAATTTAAAAAAACTATTAGTTTATTAACTTTCTTCTGATTTTACTTGTGTCGCAAGTCTCTACGTTGATGAGAGATGTTGTAACTCAATTTCAGTAAATGTATTTTGATAGTTAGTGTGTACAAATTGACATGACAAATGAAAATATTGGTTTGAAAAAAATATAAAAATTAAAATGAAAGAAAAATAACATAATGATGTTAGGCAAATTGAATTTGTGTATGAGAAAGAGTCGGACCATAAATGTGTAAGCAATATTTCCCCTGTAAACGGTAATGAAACCGTGTATAACTTAGAATGAGGAATTTTTTTACTTTTTTGGGATATGTTAATATATTATAATCAAAATTCTATTCATATTTATAATAAAAAATTAATCGAGACTCTTTCATAATTTTAGTATGGTATGGTCCCAACAATGACTCTCATTTAATACTAAAAAAAAATTTATTCTACCATAAGGCTTCATTTGGTACGATTTTTCAAGTTGAGCTTATTTAAATAGATCTTTTATTAGTTGAGTTTTTATAAATAGAGTTTTACTTAAAAAATTTGAGTTGTTTGATTGCCCATAAAAACTTTTATTAAAAATTTATGAAATTATTTTAATAGATAAGTTTTTTAAGGTAATGTTATGGAAAGAGTAAAATAAAATTATTAAATAAATAAATAATATTTTATATATTTAATATTTTAAAAAAATTTAAACTCTACTCTCAAAAACTCAAAATTTAAACTTTTTCTAGTAGAGACAAAATAACTTATTTAAATTTAAAAAGCTCTATTAGGAAAATAACCAAATAACAACAAAAATTATAATAAGAGCTTATTTAATTAAATAAACACTTATAACAATTAAATAAGTCGTACCAAACAGATACGAAGATAGGAAGTCCAATAAATCTCTATTAAAAGAGAAGTCGAGTCTTAACAATTGTTGAGACGCAAACTCATATGCCCAATGATGATTTACCAATAGACAACGAAAAAAAAATTATAATTATGAAATAAAAATTAATAATATATAATAAATTAAATTTTTAAATAACAATTTTGATAGAATTAATAAGAATATAATAAATTTTTTATCATACAAAAATAAAATAAAATCAATTTAACTTTCAATTTATACCGGATAATATTTGCTAAATATTTTAAAGTTCATCCTCAATTCTAAATGGTACTTTAGTTGATTGAACTTTGAGCTGATGAGAAACGCAGATTTACTGAGTGGGGAGGGCAAGAGTAGTTTCCAGTTAATATTTTTTCTGAAATATATCGATTTGCAGCTTCTGTGTAATGGTTTCCATCCCAATTCACATATTCAGCAGTGCTGTTGCATGCAGTTGCAGTCACTGGGCTTCCATTCAGATTCTTGGTTTCCCCACAAGCAACCCGATTGTCGAAATTCAACGGTGGCCACCATACCCGCAGCAAGCAGCCAAAGGCTCCTTGAATCCTGAAAGCCAATGTTGAAATTATGAAGACCCAATTAGCGTGCTCTACTTTATTTCAGACGCATAAAATAGAATAAAATAATTCAATGGACAAAGTGAACGACAACTTACCATGTTGAGAATAATTTGCGATAAGGTCTAACTTTATCGAGAAAATGTCAACATAAGTAACACTAGCTTCAGGAAATTGATCCTGAAAGTTTGTACAGAGATCACGGAGTCGTAGATTGAAATTATTAGCAGCATTATTGTGTGATCTAACACATCCAAGCAGGTCCAGCTTTGATGAATCTGTTCCAAATGTTGCAATGATTCTAGCTATGCATCCAAGGGGACCTGTGTTATGAATCCAGAAATTTCTCGCACCCTCTTCGTATAATCTCTGGAGAAGGAAGAAGAAAAGCCGTAATTATCTAACTAATTAGGTATAAGGTAATTAGATCAACCAACCAACCTGAATTCCAGCCTCAAACTGTGACAATATTGTTGGAATAAAAGCCATTACTTGGTCCTCTGTTTTGGAATTGAATGCACCATCAAGATCATTCTGACCCACATCCAACATGTAAAGGCCCTGCTTGAAATAATCTTCTGAAGGAAGGTACTTTTCTGGTTTCTTATCTGAAACGGATCCCATATTTCTGGTCACTAACTCGATTTACACAACAACAGTGCATATACTTTGCCAGAAATAATTGGTGATGCCGTCATACCTTCTGCCAGTAACTGAAGAACTCGGGCCTTGAATCTTGAAAACTGAGCTACCTGAATGTTAAAGGAAAAAGGGTTTCTTGCACCTGCATTGGCTGGAAGAATGGTAGCCCCTCCAGTTGCAAAATTACAGCCTGTTTGAAAGCTGGGTGCACCAACAGCATCCAAGTACGGCTTGAGAAATGGATGGTCCATTGCATCCGCTGCAGCTTGTAAGCAAAAAACAAATAAGTCGTGCAATTTGTTATACATTCAGGCCCTGCAGATATGCAGGATGTATTTGAGATAACTGAAAAAGGTAATTTGAAAAAATGTGCTATTAATGAGTATAGATATATCACTTAGAAAATCAATGACCAGGCGACCATCACAGAATCGGCCAGATGGTTCATGGAAGTATGTTTGTCCGTTAGGGGGTCCAATCGGAAACGCAACTCCTGCGGCCAGGCCACCGGTGTCTGAATTTGAATCACCAAAGTTGAAAACTGCTGGAAAGCTGAAATTCAAAGAGCTAGCAATGACCAACAAGCACGAACAAGTTAAGACCGTCAGTTGGGACGTATAGTTTTTAAGAGCCATGGAAAGTGAGTAAGCTAGCAAGAAACAAAAGAACACGGGGCAAAAACAAACTACAATGAACCACCTTTAAGTGGCTGGAAGGCAACGAAATTTAAAGTTTGGTACCTGACAGGTGCCTTGCAACTTGAAAATAGAATATTGTGGCATTTTTTGAATCCATCCTGTATTTCAAAGCTAACAAGTGTACAAATAATACAAATGAATATGCTTACAAGGCATAGACAAAACATCAGCTGAAAGCCCTGATCAAACAATTAATATTGAAAGTTTAAAACAAAAGGCATAGATCTCTAGGCGTACGTTGGGATATGGCCAAAATGTTGTCTTTGCCTTTTGGAATTTGATTCTAAGTTTTTTTTCGGTTCTATTTACAAACGATGTATTGCCAGGCAAGAAATTACTTTAACATTCTACATGCCATCATTAATAGAGATGGAATAGAAGTAAAATGACTTGCATTTGTCATTTTGAAAATTAGGGGTGGGAAAATAAATAAATAAATTATATTTGAATCGAATTGTTATCGAATTGAGTTAAAATTCATTCGGATTTGATTCGTTTATTAAACGAATTGAAATCTCAGAATTCGAATTCAGTTCATTTATTAGACAAATATTTGGTTTGATTCTTTTAATTTGTTTAGTGCAATTAATAAACAAATTGAATCGAATATGGATTTGTTTACTATTCGTTTATCATAAATAAATCTATAGCGAATCTAATTGAATATGAATTTATTTACAAAAATATAATTGATAACAAATTAAGCAAAATAAAATATAAAAAACCATAAATTTAACATTTTACAAGATACAAACTTATTATCATTTATAATTACTATATTAACCTTTAAACTTTAAAATTTTTCATGTGGATAAATAAGTAATTTAATTAAATTAATATAAACGAATGGATCATATTTGCTTATGCCCTATTTATTAAATGAATCATAAATAAATAAATGAACCAATGTCATCAAACTCGGATTTGATTTGTTTATTTAGCACATTGAATCGAATTTGCTCATTTATTAAAGGAATCAATTTTTTTTAAAAACCCAAATCTACTTAATTTTCATTGTATTAAATCGAATCAAATAAACGAATCATAATTCATATTGTCATCCCTACTAAAACTTCCAGCATATTATCATTTTATTTTTTGCACACAACATATTAATTATTATTTTTAAAAAGAAAAAAAGAAGTAATATTGGACAAAGCCCAAGTTAATTTTTTAACTCTAAAATTATTTGAAAAGTGAAATTCACTTGGTCAATCTTCTTGGCTAGATTATCCGCACCTTACTTCATTTTGAAAGAAATTCATGCAAAGATATTTTAAGGGGAAGAGAAAAAGAAAAGAAACGGTATGAATGGAGTTGTTGATGAAGTTGGATTGGGCCAAATGGGCTTAAGAGAGTAGCGGCGAAAATAACATCCGATCCCCCCGCTCGCTCTCTTAAACCCTCGAAGAACCTCTAAAGACTAAAAACCTCGATTAACACATTGCAGAGATCCGCCCCTATTACTGAGCGAGGTTTTACATAAAACTTGTTCTGACTAGACCTCCTCTCACTCGCTCACTCGGAATCAATGGCTTCGGTGGCTCTTAGAAACCCTAACTCCAAGAGAATTGTGCCGTTTTCATCCCAAATCTACTCTTGCTGCCGTGGCTCTCTCTCCATTTCCGACACTTTCTCCGCAAATGAAACTTCTGCTACTCGCTGCGGCCCCTCTGTTAACCCCTGGTGGAGATCCATGGCCACCTTCACTCGCACGTGCGTTCTCCTTTCGATCTTAACATCACTTATTTTTATATGTCTTCTTATTTCAACTTTTTTTGTGTTTTTATTTGAATTTTTTTCAAAAGTAGAAAATTTTCTTTCTTAGTGATCGATTCACTGGGTAATATTTTTGTCAAAAGTGACAAGCTGATTTTTTTTTCTTCCAAAAAAAGAGAAATTTTGGTTGTTATATGATGTGGACATGGGAATTTTGGGTGCTGTGTTGTGAATTGGGCGTTGCTTTTGGTTTCGTTATGTTTTAAATATCTACAGAAAGCTTCACGTAAATGTGGGAACAATTGGACACGTTGATCATGGCAAGACTACACTTACTGCTGCGATTACTAAGGTTTGGTCTATCTTTGATTAGATTTTTGTTTTCCAGTTGTTTTGTGATGTGATGTGATATGATACATGGTAATGGAATATGCATGGCGTAAATCAATGTTTTTGTTTTATTATAGCTTGGTTTTTGGTGTCTTATCTGTAGGTGCTAGCAGAAGAAGGGAAAGCAAAAGCTATTGCCTTTGATGAAATTGACAAGGCCCCTGAAGAGAAGAAGAGAGGAATTACTATTGCAACGGTTGGGATTATATTTCTCTTCCTTTATTTAATAATTGTTGCTGTTGGATCTTGCCACTGGAAAGATATATGCAACCTATTTTTGCTCAGCAACAGATAACAAATCAATGGCGTTTGATTTTTTTTTGGGCAGGCCCATGTAGAGTATGAGACTGCTAAGCGTCACTATGCACATGTTGACTGTCCTGGACACGCTGATTATGTTAAAGTAAGAAGTAAATGTTCAATGTTGCCGTGTAAATTTAGTTGTTAGAGCCTTCCTCTGGGAAATTGATGTATTCTCAGTGAAATTAAAAAAAAATTAAAAAGGCAAAAATGATGCTAAGAGAATTCCAAGCTGCTGAAGTGTTATTATGTTCCATCAACGGCAACCTAATTTTATGGATGAAGTTGTACATTTGAAGCATAGCAGAAGCAAAAGATTTAGCATGATTACTAAATTTTGTGATTGATTTGTAGAACATGATTACTGGAGCTGCCCAAATGGATGGTGGTATTTTGGTTGTCTCCGCTCCTGATGGACCAATGCCACAGACAAAGGAGCATATTCTTCTTGCACGTCAGGTGGACATCTTTGTCAATTGTTTGTGAAGCATATTTGATTTGCAAGTTCTCCTTTTGCATTCTGGCCAGTGTTTTTGGATTGAAAATGTGTTCTCGGAACTTTCTGGGTGCACAGGTTGGTGTACCCTCACTTGTGTGCTTCCTAAACAAAGTTGATCTTGTTGAAGATGAAGAGTTGTTGGAGCTTGTGGAGATGGAGCTCCGAGGTAAGTTGGCCATTTGAGGTCATTGTGATCTTGGAGTGCCATTGTTTGCTAAATTATAGGTGTAACTTCAAAAAGTGTCACATGAGCTTATGTTCGACAGAACTTCTTAGCTTCTACAAGTTCCCTGGTGACGAAATACCCATTATTAGAGGCTCTGCTACATCAGCTTTACAGGGTAAAAATGAAGAAATAGGCAAAAAGGCTATTTTAAAATTAATGGAAGCTGTAGACGAGTACATTCCTGATCCAGTACGTCAACTCGACAAGCCTTTTCTGATGCCAATCGAAGACGTTTTTTCAATTCAGGTAGAAGGGAAATGCTATGTTTGTTAAATATTCATTTTATAACTGCATTGCTGCATACTTTTTCTTAATTCCTTCATTCGTAGTTTTGAATTCTTTTTATCCCAACTGTTGCACCATTATTTTGGAGCATTCCTACTTTCCTAGTTTCTTTTTCTGAGTTTATGACTATTCGGAACCCAGGACAAGGTTTTTCTGTTCTGTTACTCATCTTTCTGTAAAATTCGTTTGGCTGTAAAAATGCTGTTGCTTGGCAGTCAAGTGGTTGCTGGTCATTGATAGAGTTTGTGTTTTGAAGGGACGTGGAACTGTTGCAACTGGTCGTGTTGAACAAGGGACCATCAAAGTTGGTGAAGAAGTTGAGGTTTTGGGGTTAGCACAGGTAGATCATCATTTTCTTAAAGCTATTATGGACTTCCTTAATGTGAATAATCTTTAAATTGATAATGTTCTCTGGGATTTCAAGTAAGCCATCGGTGAATGGAGCTGTGATGCTCTTAGTTAAAATTTGTGTGTTTAATTTATGTTATTTTTGTGCAAGTTCCTTGATATATTTTTGAGCAAATGACTGTTATGAACAATAACATTGAGCTTTACTCTGTAGGGTCCTCCTTCAAAAACCACTGTAACCGGTGTTGAGATGTTCAAGAAGATCTTGGATCGAGGGGAAGTAAGTAACTGGTTCTTGGTTTTCTTTAGGCTACCCATTAATTTTGTGCTTGTATTCAGACATTGACCGGTTTGTATATTTTCCCAGGCTGGTGACAATGTTGGTCTTCTTCTACGTAGTTTGAAACGAGAAGAAGTGCAGCGAGGACAAGTAAGTGGGATTGTTTAAGCTTCATGCAGATCTTATTCCTGTCAGTCTCTAGTGTAATATGTTGAGACTTAAGAAACGAATTCAATCTATCTCTAGACTTTGGAATGAACATGCACCACATTTTCTCTGCATTTTAATCTTTTGTCATTGATGAATTACCCAGTGGAAGTTTAGTTGATTTTATTACAAATAAAAATAGAAATGCATAATTGTTCTTTCAATATGTTCTGTGTAATATTTGTGATACATTGACTTTCTAAAGGATTTTAAATTTGTGATGGTTGTAAGAAACCATTAATTTTATTTAGTTTGTAAGAAATTCAGGAAGATGTTCTTAACCATCCTTTACTTCATATTGGTTAGGTGATTGCCAAGCCAGGATCTGTAAAGACATACAAGAAATTTGAGGCTGAGATTTATGTCCTCACAAAGGATGAAGGTGGACGCCATACTGCCTTTTTCTCAAACTATAGACCACAAATTTATTTGAGGACTGCAGATGTCACTGGAAAAATAGAACTGCTTGGAGACGTTAAGATGGTTATGCCCGGTGATAATGTGAATGCAGCTTTTGAGCTGATATCACCCCTGCCTCTTCAACAAGGTACATTCCAATTAACATTATCTTCCTTGAAAGAAAAATGCACTTTGCGGTTGCTCACTGTGTTGCCAATTTTCATGCATTTATTAAGTGAAATCATTTGTTCATCATCTTTATATTTTTATAATGAGATTTATATTTTAGTACAAGGTATGTGCAATCAACCTTATGCATTCATGCATTGTACACACTTCAAAATCCACAAGCACCTTATTTGACAGCAGCCATGCAGTGCTAGTATTAATAATGGCTTTATGCAATTGAGCAGAAACTTTCTTAGTTCAAATTTTGTATACAATTACCCTTATTATAATGTTGTTTTTATTGACAAAACAGGACAAAGATTTGCCATAAGAGAAGGAGGCAGAACAGTTGGTGCAGGTGTAGTGTCAAAAGTAATCAGCTGATTTGACATGGCTTTAGAATCTTTTGTTATGACTTGTGTCTGGTGGTTGCAAATTTGGGTAGAAACATAAGGCTTAATGCTGCTTCGTGGAAACAGAGATATCATGTTATACGAGGAGTCTGAATTTCATTCTATTTTCCAGGAATTGTTCAGAAGGTTGTTAGTTATTTGAAAATTGAGAAAAATTAAAGGGAAACCTCATCATTATATCTGATTTTGTGATCTAGTAATTATTGTTTTTGCTCCTCTGTTCAGTCAAAACAAATTTTTTCCGATGCTGTAAGAAATAACATTCTTGTTAAGAAATAATTTTACGTGAATAAGTCTGTGAAATGTGCTGCAACCTGCCGGCAGTGGAATAGGGAAAATATAAATAGTCAACTTTCCTGAGATTTTTGTGGCTAAGATGGTCTTGCAATTTTTGTGGTATGACAAATTCACGGCTCATCACTAATCCAATTGGATTCGAGCTTCCACGTAAATTTAATCCCTAGTAGTTGAAAATCATACCAGCCAATGTCAATTTTTGGCTATTTCTGGTGCAAAATTTGTATGTGCAAGATGTTCTGCTTAACAGGTGACTAGTAAGCACCTATTGATTTGCAAATTCCAGCCCCAGTTCAGTTGAGGCTTTCTTTTTTCGTACCCGTACCCACAGAAATCAATTGATAAACTACATCATTATCCCCAAAAAAATTTGATACAGGTGTGCAATAATTCATACAATGTCCTTGCGCTTGTGCTCCGTTTGCCATGTTTCGCTATACCACTTTCTCAGTTCCCACCAACAACCCCAAAAAGATAAATTGAAAAAAAAAAAAAGCACAGGTACAAAACGAAGAAAAATAGTTTGCGGTTCAATGCCCAAACCTGTACTATATGTTGATCACTGCCGCATATACCATATAAGCCTTTCTGTCAATTTACAACCTATCATATATTAACCACAACCCCGATGATGACTGGCCGACTAATGATCATACAGCACTAAGACTCATTGACCTGAGGACCAAAACCATTTGGCTCCCCTGCTATTTCCTGGCCCAGGCATATCCGCTACAGAATCATGCAAGGCAAAACAACTAAAGCCATCTAATCATTGCTTAACCAAGCTTCAATATTCAGAAAAGTAAGTTCACCCAGCAGTTGACATTTATGCAAGCCTCAACACAGCTACTGCCATCAAAGTCGCAGCTCTAAAGTAAATATCTTTCACACTTTTATCTACTCTCTTCATCATCTCCTCCTCCTTCAAACCCGTTTTGCTTGCATTTTTGCTGATATACACAATTGTATCCCTCAGTCTATTTACTGCTGATGAGAGCCAAACAAGCCCAAAAGCAAGGCCAGTGTTCAAGACATTATACCCACAAAAAGGAACCCTAGCACAGGCCACTTTGCAGATGACAGAAAAAAGAACAGCAAGGCCCGTCCCAGCAATGCCAGCAGAAAACTGATTTAGAAGATCAGGAAGATCAGGGCCAGATTTCTTTAAAGAAAGGATGGCTGTTTTCTTGTTTTGTCTCTTGTTGATCATCAACGATAGGAGGCTCTCGCATGCATGGAAGTAATTCCTTCTATAAAGATCCCTCTCTTTAACAATCTTCTTGCTGTTCTTCTTTGATGGCGGTTTGACCTTAATTTTCTCAGGACTGTCAAAAAAGACTAAATAACGATAAAATAGAGATGTCTTACAGAATGCTTTCATAAAAGTATCATTAACTCACCAAATTCATATGATGGAAATGTAGTAGCATGCTTATTCCCATCAAGAGAAAATTGAAGTCAAATACCAAGTCAATAAATGAAATGTATAAGAACAAACCCATGCACCTTCGCATTCCCAGAAAACCCACCCATTCAGAGTAGCATTCATTCTTAAAATTACAAATATGACTGAGTTCTCAAACTATCTCAGTTTAAAACCTATATTTTAAATTCTGTGTTTATGGATATTTTCTCGGCACACCTCCATAATTCGTTATCTAATCCAACTTTTACATAAAAGAACAATATCACACGTTGCCATAGAACTCATAAGAAAATCCAACCTGTAATAGAAAATATTCACTAATACATGCCAATCTCTCACCTCTAATTAGAACTATCTAAATTAGCAATGTTATCTCAAGCATACAAGTAGTAATTAGATTCAACTACAACAAATAACATCTCCGAAAAGCACAGCTACCTTAAATCTTTTCAATTCATGCTTCCCAAAATAGCAGTAATATG
This sequence comes from Aegle marmelos, assembly GCA_030449875.1. Classification (NCBI taxonomy): domain Eukaryota; kingdom Viridiplantae; phylum Streptophyta; class Magnoliopsida; order Sapindales; family Rutaceae; genus Aegle; species Aegle marmelos. The sequence goes on from JASUUL010000115.1 coordinate 6,047,250, forward strand.
AAATGCAAGAATGCAAAATTTTCCCAGTGGCTAACAGTTTGTAGCCACAGCAAAATATTAGTCAGTTAAAAACAGTATAATCATTCAAGGGGAACAGGAAGAGAAACCAGAGAAACATATAACCCAGCATGGGTCTGAAGCTTGAAGTTTAGGCCAACTATTTGAAACTATTAGGCCAATAACTTGAGACTTCAAAACAGGGAAATGGTTAATTCCTTTCTTTCACAATTTCTCACAATCACACATATTATAAAGCTATGGTCAGAACCAAAGTAACAGGTGTGGGTAGACTGAAACACTTCTGCAAAAGGATTGATAATTTGTTACCTCTTCAAAGGCGCAACTGTTGTAGCTTCCATTGTCCAAGACGACACATGAATATTAGCCTTAGCTTCACTGCTTGGCAGCCTGTTCAATACAATAGTTCAAGAGGCAGGTGTTTAGTGACCGAATGATGAAGAACTGAACAACAAGGAAATACAGGATGGGAACATAAGAGTGTGTGCAGGGGTCATTGCCACTTTAATATAATATGTCAAATTAATTGGAGACCATACGCTTCATGCATGGGTTTTCAGCAGCAGAATATCAAATAAAATGACAGATATAAACCCGTCCACTGATGCAATAACCAGAGTTTTCCAAAATCCAAACTGTAGGAAATAGTGGAAGTAGGGAGAGAAAAGGACAAGAAAAATCAGCAATCAGTTCTCCATCCCATAAAACTATACATCTGGAAATTCTTATTTTCTAAGGAAAACCTCTTGATACATTAACACCTTGTCGTTCTACAATGCCGTACTCCTGAACTACATTTCTACCTATTTTCCCCTTCTGTCTATATGATTAACTTATGTTCGCTAAGCCTTAGCATGGAAGAGAGAAGAAAGGGGGGGGGGGGCAGGGGGGCAAATACTTTCTACAATGTCAAGCCAAATGCTTCTACAATACGTTACCATTTAAGAGATGACACCAATAGAAAGCAATATACTCTTCGTAAGCAGAGGGACTAATAATTTGTAAAACCATTCGTTTGGGTATTGCCATTCCAAAAAATGGACCAGCAGTTAATATCAATGAAACTAATATGTAGATAGGGGAAAATGTACAGCTTTTACAATTTGAAGATGCCAATCCACGCCACCTGTTAAAAGTAAACATGCACTCATACTGCAGTGTTGATGAATCAACCATATACATAAGTCCATACCTGTCAAAATATGGGATCAATAGTGACTGTTTAGTCCACCTAGCTGTGTTCTTCAATAAGTAAAACTCAGCAAGAAGGGAAAGGAAGTCATTCATCTCCATCCTAGTTCCAGTGAATAAGACTCTCCCATCGGGATGAATGGAGATTTTTGAATTGCAGGCCATATCTCCCACAGAGTGTAGGAGTGGCTTCTGGTCATAAAATTCATTAGTTGGATAAATGAGAGAAGGAGCTGAATGCTTTTGGCTGGCATCAAATGAAAATTCTTCAAGTCCCATCAAATCAGATATTGAGGACAAATCTATAACAGCTTCCTTTGCTTCACTTGATCTGGATGTGAGAAACTGCAAGATCTTTTCATGTCGGGTGCATTGCGTAGCTATCCCAAGGCTGAAGTGTGCTGAGTCTGATCGAGTGTCTGCACACAAAAAAGAGTAAATAACTCATGCATTCTCTAACTTAAAGGGTATGCATAAGGGAGAGGGTCAAAAAGGATTTTCAGCATGACAGGCCTCCTTTCAAAGAAAAAGGAAAAAAGAAAAAATGGCATGATATGCCATGTCATTCCAACAAATACGACTCATTTTTAGATTGTATTAAGCAATCACACTTGCTCTGTCCCCTCCAGATCTTTATAGCGGCTCCTCATTCAACCCAGACTGCTTAATCTGATTCCGCTAGAGCTTATTTTTTATATTCTATTATTTTTTATAATTTCTGCATGAGTTTAACAAACATAATACTCTTTTAACTTTCCTACTATCACCAAGCTAGCATGTGCATGCACACATGTGTAACAGTTTGATAACCCAGCATTTGGCTTTGTAAGGCTAAGGGTATTACAAAATCAATAATTACTTTTGATGCCATTTAAGGTATGAAGAGCACATGGGACATCTTAGAGATAAAATAACTTTTGACTTGCATATGTGCTTCTATACACAATTAGCACCAAACAGAAAAAATATTCTAAAAACCTACCCTTGATTAAATCTTGTAGCCTACAAATTAGAATTTTTTGTGGGAAAACTATGAAAGACTCCAAAAAGATTAATTAATTGATTCATATGGTTATCAAATTTCTCCTCAACAAATTATGATTAAAGAAATCGGTGACAGGGGTGATTCTCTCTGAAACACTAGTACCCGCTAATAAACAACAAACCTTGCATGTCAATGAGCACAGCCCTTGCAACTGTTGAGTCAAGCTTGACAAACTGATTAGATTCGCACAGCCCACTTAATGGTTTCCAAGACTTCTCAGATTGATATGACTTTAAATTAAAGCTGTCAGATCTTATAACCTCCTGTCGAGCTCCTTGACAGGGCAAATAAGGTTGACAATCCTGAAGCAGAAAAAAATTAATAAAGATTCAATAATCTAACAGACACAAGTTACAACAAAATGAGACCAAACAGATCGCAACGATGATGTCAAGACCAAATACGTGGATGAACAAAATACTTGCCTAAGCAATCATGAAATCCTAACTCTTGGAGTTCAGGTCATATGGAATTAAGAGATTGATATCAGCCACGGGAGTACTAAACCCAAACACAATATAGCTCAAACTAGTGTCACAGACGACTTTGTTTAAGCACACACCAGTTCAAATAAAACCAAATAAACAAACAAACATGTCAATCGAGTAACAAACTATAGAAGAAACACGAAACATAGCCCCGTGTTAATACAAATTGTTAACTACAATCGCATCAAATACTCAGAGATCTAAACAAATCACCAAAGAAGAAATCATCCCACAAAAAGATTTACCTTGGTGACCCTGCCCATGCCTTGTTCCTGGTGAAGAGCAAGCCATGCAGGGTACCCATGCGAAGCCATCAAACAGAGCTCACCCATTTTTTTATTAATTACCTAAGAGAAACCCAGTTCTGTGAACCCCAAATCCCTCTTCTTCTTTGTTGGTTGGGGCCTCGTTATGCCACCGTAGACGTACCCATCATCCAGAGTCTCCCACTAAAATCTAAAAATCAAATGACCTACACAATTATTAGAAATTTGATATATCGCCAGATAAATAAATAAATAAATGGCTAGCGAGAAAGTAGATGACCATCGTTTGATTGAGACTTTTCTGTGACAACACTCTGTGTGGCACACACTTGCCTTGGGAATCCAGTCCGGCTGGATCCTTGGCGTTCAACCGGACCATCCAAACCTTTATTTGTCTCTTTCTTCTTGTTTTGTCTGCTTTTGCATTATTTTATATATTTTGGTTCTCTGTGTGGTTTAATTTTATATTAATAATCTTAGCCGTTAAATTTTGATCAAAGTGGGTGGATCAGATTAATGGGTTCTGGCGAGATGGCGGAGGAGCAATGAACCAAGGACCATGGCGCGGTTAGAACACGTGTGTGCGTGGAAATGTGATTTACGAAAAAATCTAGTGGTCCCCGACGTCAGTTCTGATTTGACTTTGAAATAGATTTTGATTTTATGAAGCGGCCATGGTTATGTCACCAGGCTCTTTTTTTTTTTTTTTTTCAAAATGCCGTTGTAACTCGCATGACCGCGCTAAGAGCGGCTGACATTTTATAAATTTTAACTTTTAAATATTTATTTATTTATGTGATAAATAAAAAATTAAAAAATATATTATTTTTAAAAAATTTTAAATATAAATAAATTAATATTATTTTAATTAAATAATTATTTTTATAAAATAATAATTAATAATAATTAAAGTATTTTTTAATTAAAAAATAAAAAATATATAAATTAAAAAAATAAGTCTCTAAATTTAAAGAGAGAAGTTTATTTTTTATTTAAAAATTTTAATTAAAATATTTTTTAAAATTTTAAATGATAATGTAACTTTTTAAATAAGTAATAAAATTTTATTTAAAAAATTTTTTAGTGATGTTTCAAGACCTTATTTAATTAGTCAATTCAAAAACCTAATCGAAGTGATTTGTAGGAAACGTGTCAACACTTGCACAATAGAGGTTATACAAAGGCATTTTTCTCGCCAATACAAAGAACAACCATACAACAAACACTGAACTTAAATATTAATTTTGACGAAAGGACTAGCCCCTAACTTTTCTATTCTGTAATAAAAAAAGATTATAATAGTTCAAGTAATGTATGTCTAGGACAATGCTCACCAAAAACTCCTTGCCTCACATACACTCCATCGCTATCTATATATACAAGGTTTGCAAGTGGAGATATAAGGTGTGACACCCACATGCCATCTCAAACCCGTCCTTCAGATTTTCAGCCCCCACTGAACATATACAAGAGCACATCTCCACTCTCATGTGAAACAAGGTAACCACTACCCATAAGTCTAGATAAAGAAATCGTGGGACATAACCGCCACTGCTCACTCTCTTAGTGTGTAACCACCATTACCCACTTGTCATCTTTTCACATTTCTAGCATTCCAATGCCATGTCTCCCACTCATGCTTATTTCTAACCCACCTCTTGGAGAATCTCGGCTAACCATGCTCCACGACTGCAACAATTGTCTGCCCACAACCAGCACATAATGTCTCTCATGTTCGCATGATTTAGCCCTACATGTATGTCTCAGTTTGCTGCACCTTGGTATGCACTCTAGCCCGTCACTAAGCCACAAACTCGTAACTGCCTACACAGTCTAGCAACTATCTCACACATGCTCACCCACGTCCCCATGCCAAGCTTGTGCTCCCATGCCACGCTAGCTCGCAAGCTGTTGTGCCTAGCTCGCTTGCGCCCTGTGTCCACACGCTCAAGTGTCTCGCGCCCATGCGTCGTTTGGCCTCGTGCCTGCACGATCATTGCGCCACAAGCTTGCACACCCATTGTGCCTCTGTCTAGCGAGTTGCTGTGTATGCCACCCACCCAAGCTCTTGCACATGTTGCCCAGCATTACTTGCGCTCATGCAGTAATGTGCGCTCTATTGCCACACCCTAGCTAACTCGCCAACTCTAACATGTTTTCGCGCTCACCATAAGCATGCCCGACTATTGCCAAGGCTTGGCATAAGGCCCCAAGCCAAACCACGATAGTTGACCCTTATGACTCACGGTGGTGATGATTATACTATTGTATTGCTCGCATCAATTTTGCTTCTGTATGGTTTTATTTGTTTGGAGATTTAGGCATTAAAAATGAAAAAAGAAACAAAAATGTGTGAAAATTTAATTAATAATAAAATTGCAAAACTTATCATGTTTGTGAAGATAAATCTGTTTGATGGTAGAGCATAACACTCCTAACTTATTAAGCTACATCATTAATAATGGTCTCAAAAATACAATCAATTTATTCTTAAAGATAAGATTTTACTTCTCCCTTTTTAATAATGGAGATCAACATGTATCTCTTTAATTAAAATAATACAATTTATTTTTGGTAGAGAGAAATTCTTTCATAATAATGTAAAATATATTTTTATTTGAAGGTTTTTTTTAAAGATATTTTAATTTTTTTTGCTCTTGTATTTTTTTATATGGGTAAATAAATATAAATAAATAGGTACTTAGAAAAATAAAATACAACTCCTCTAAAAAATTCTTCAAATGAGATTTTATTTCTCATTTGAAGTTGGAGATTTTTTAAATGATTTTTCACTTATCTAAAGAGCCATATTAACAATATGATTTGATTATGTTAGAAAAATTCTAAGATAATACACTTATTCACAACCACACGATCAAAGTTATAATAAGTTTTTTATTATTTATTATTTTACATGTGTGACTGAGATTTTTACTCTATTATAAATCAACTCCGATATAGTTATAATCTTGACAATAATGGTTCTAAAAAGATCTTCAAATGTATTATTATTCTCTTTTTCAATATTGAAGAGTGATTTCTCTCTCTTTAATTAATATTATACTATTTTTTACATCATCATTATTGAAGAGGGAGAAATATTATGACTATATTGTTGAAGAAATGAAGGACATTTAAATTTCAAGAGTTTTTTAAAAGATAACTTATTTTTTTCTTTCTATTATTTACTATATAATTATATAAAGAGTAATAATATAACTAAAATTTTTTATATAAGTTTATTTTATATAAACTGATGTGGCATGATAAAAATTGACTAAACTAAATATCGTTTATCCCCATACACTTTATTTTTATTATTTTATATTTTCATGTAACTAATGATTAACATCAAATTAGTTTATATAAGACAATTTTATATGAGAGTTTTTTACTGTATTATCACTCTTAAATAAATAATTATTTAAAGAATAAAATTAGATAAATTTTTTAGTATTACTCTTTAAATGAACATTTTGGAATTGCTCTTATTTGTTCATCAATGTTAATTATATTTGTCTATAGTAACGATTCAATCAAAACTGACTTTTAATACTATTGCTGAGCTCTTAATTATTGGATTGAGCTGGTGTTATTGATACAGAGCTCTTTGCTCTTTGCCTTGTCCACTTGCAAGCTACAATTAAATTTTTTTGGGCTAGCCTGTCCATAAGCTTCGTATTTTTAGTTTGTTATCCCTAAACCATTAAAAATAGGCTTTCGAGTTGATAGTTTTCTCTAACATATGGCTGTCTGAATATACAGGCCAACAACAGGGGGCAAATTCACTTCCACGTTTTATAAACATTCATAACCATTTAGAATTTAAATGAAAAATCGAACGACACCTTAATTTCTTTGAAGTTTTATGGACAATAAAAGCAATGTTAATGGTAAAGATTTAAAGTTAATAGGGAGCACCTTAAAATTCTGGCTAAAAAAAATGTTAATTTTTTAATCTATTGAATCTACTTAATTTGATAATAAAGATTTAAAGTTAAAAATAGGATTTATGCGTTTATCTATAATTGAGTTGACTAGACAAAAAGCTTAACTCAATTTTTAGGTCAAAATTTTAAATTATGAAAAGAATACTTAAATAATAACTCATTCTCTAATTTATTTCCATATTATATCTTATAATCATATGTTTGATGATTGCTAATGTATTGAGTTAAAAAAATAATTAAATAACCTATAGGGCAGATTGGGATTATAGTGGCGGATAAAATAAATTATTTTTGCTTTGTAGATAATTTAATAACTAAAACATAATTATAAAACAAATTCTCAAATATCCCCGCCGGACACCCAAAATGTTTACAAGCATGATACATATTAATTCGCATGTTCATCTCCATCAACCAGTATTCAAACCTTCAATCAAATTAACATTCCAACAAGCAACCACTCCCGAATCTGAGGCCTTAGATAATCATTGACCATTTGTGCTTCTGTAATGGAAAAGGTCTGGCTGCTTGCTATTATTATGCAAACCATTAATAATTAGCTGCCGTCAATTCGGAAAATTTCGGATCTGACTGAATACAAAAATAATAATAATAGAGAAATAACCTACTCAATTTATATTTTTATTTAATTAATAATAAAGTGATATTAATTTGTACAAAAATAATTTTTATATTATACTCAATACTGATGTGACTATATCTGATATATAGAACTGAATGACAAGTACTTCTTATTGTCATGGTCAGCATGCTCTCAGTCTCAAATCGACTAGCTCTTGTAACCTAGTGAGGGCCGGCTCTACAGTTCTAGGGTTTTAACTTTTTTGTGAGACCTATTTATATTTAGTCGTTTTAATATTCAAAAAAATATAAAGTAGCGCAAAATTTAACTAATTTTTTTTAACTATACATTAAACATCAACAATAAACAAGAGGAAAGAAATTAAAAAAAGTAGTCAATAAAATTTTTTTTACTTCTTTTGGAAATTATTCTAAGAACTTTTTCTTTTTCAAGAATTAGCGAATAATGCTGTGTTTACTTTCTGGGGTAGAGTGAAGAGTATGGATTCCTCTTACTCTAATATTTAATTTTAAAATTTAGAAAAAAATAAGAATCTCACTCTGCAATACTCATTATTTTTTTAGTGAGATGTGACTTCCACTCTTATGGGAGAGGTGGGAGTGAGAATCCACTCTCCCCTCTTCCATATTTACCCTTAACATAATAGAAATAAATTTAATTAAATATTATATTTAATTAAATAAAATAATTTTTTTATTAAATATGTTTAATATTTAATATTTTATTAAACATAATATTTAGTAAATATGGCTAATAAACATATTTATAAAGTAATATTATTATATTATTTAAATAAATATAATATTATTTATTTTATTTTACTAAATATAATATTTTATTAAATATTATTAATTTAATTGTATTAAATATGTTTAATATTATTAATCATATTTATTAATAAAATAAAAATAAAAATATTACTATATTATTTTATAAATTATATTTGTTAAACATATTTACAAAATAATATGTTTAATAAAATACTAAATATTAAACATATTTAATAAAATAAAATAAATAATATTTAATATTATATTTAGTATGATAAAATATATCATATCATATTTATTTAAACAATAATATTATATTATTTTATAAATTATATTTATTTAAGATAATAATATTAAATTATTTATTAAATATAATATTATCATATTTAGTTAGAAATAATAATTTACATTAATATGAAGTTAAAATTAAATAAAAATATATTATTATACTCATAGAGAATTAATAATATTACTATATGTCATTTTTTTTTCAAAATATAATATTATTATATTTATTTAATATTAGTAATTAATAATAATAAATATTTTATTCTAAGAAAATATTAATTTTATACTATATTATTAGGTATAATGTTTCGTTTGTGTTGCTCTTATTAATAATTTTTTATTTACATAATCAAAATTAAAATTAATAAAAATTTATGATTTACATAATTAAGAATATTAATCATTATTATTAATTTACAAATATAGTAAACTAAATGTTTTAATTTTTAAATATATTTTTATTAAATTTATAATTAAAAACTATAATTCTCTAAACAAAGGTAAAATTATCACTTAAAATCATTTACCCCCAATCCCAAACAATATAAATATAAAATTAGATTCTAGTTTTAACTCCATATTCTTATTCTAATATAAGTAAATAAGTTACTCTCGCTTACACTCCACATTTTTAATCTCAGGATTCCCACTTCAATCCAAAAAATAAACGTTACCTAAAAGTTGAGGACATAGAAACTCTAGTTTTTAACGTTCCGTACATCTTCTATCTTTTCCTAGCCTTGCAATTTTAGCTTTTGTTGTGATTTTGTTGTATGTATGTCTGCATAGTAATTTTGTTGGGATCTGAAAGTTCTTCTGATCAACATGATTTGTTTGATGTGCGATATATGTGATGCCAGATTATGACCCATGTTAGATGATAGTTTAACTGGTTGCATTATTCAATGTTGTTTTATATTTTGGTAGAATGGTCTGATTTCTTTTTTTTTTTTTTGCTTACTCTTCTATCCGGCTTAGCACATTCAGTCGACAAATACGACATTTAGCACCTGTTTCTCTGTTGGCAATTCGATTTGTGATCGTGTGACACTAATTGCCTTTGATTCATTGCATTTCTGACATGTTTATAACCTATTAGGCTTTACTACATTTCATATATTGGCCCAGTCTACTGGACATGGAAGAGCTTACTCGTATGAGTTCCAAGAGGGCTTCTACTTTGATGTCTCAGCATGCATCTGCTTGCAGCAGCTGATAGATGTGGTCTGGAAAGGCTTAGGCTGCCATGTGAGGCCAAACTCTGGGAGGATGTTGCCATTAACACTGTGGCAACCACAATGGGCTTTGGCAGAACAGCACTATTGTTTCCAGCTAAAATCCATATGTCTCAAATTTATTGCAATGCCAAAAAATCTGAGAGGTGGTTATTCCAAAGATTCTATTTATTTTCAGCAAATATACATTGTGCTAATAATTTTGTTATAACATCGTGCTTCATACTTTGGAAAGAGAATTTTTATTTTATGAACTCCGCATCTGTATAAAATCTAGTTCTACTTGTCTTATCTGATTGATAATTACCCATTGTACATACATGTCAATGCCAGCATTTTAAACTTGTGGAAGCTATATTATCACACGATGCATGTTTCATTTACTAAAAAGTTCATTTCATTGCCAAAGACCAATGTACTTTTTCACATGTCAATGGCATTTTGTTTGAAAGCCCTTACTAGAAAGGTCATTCTCAGATCTTAACACTATTTCAGAACAGAATAATAAGTGCTATATGCATCATTATTAGGTTGAAAGACGTCCAGATTTCTTGGAACGTAGAGGTTTGTTTTCTCTCGTATATTTTTTTCTTTTACACTTCTACCGATGTGATGCTAGAACCTGTTTTGTATCATTGTTTTTGCAGCTGCGATGCAGACTCGTGGATTTTGAGTACTCGAAGGAAAGTTGCCCCTCTCTCTTGACTGAGCTCTTGGAGTATGCGGCTAAAGTGGGTGAGCACTCTGTGGTAGTTCGCAGGCATGGGAATGAAGCTATACTCGATGGCAGTGACGTGAAGGGTAGATGAGTGAAGCAAAGGCTATAGGAGAAACATCTTTTTATGCGTTTTCTTTCTATCAAACAAATATAATAAGAAATCAAATCCTTTCCTTTAGGATTACAAAACGATATGCCCCTGTTCAGCTTTTGTATTTTGTTGAGTGTTGTAAATTTAGTCTTTATCTTTCTTGCATTTGGTTTCACTTCGCTGGCTTGTTATTTGGGAGTTTTTCATTCTGCATGTTCTGCTTTCCTTGTTTTAGGGCATAGTTTCTTGGATTTATGCTGAGCATCTTACTCAAAGTTCCGCACTCGAGTGATTCTTTTGAGATATGAGTTTGGTATTCACTACATTATATTGATACATATTTATATTTTCCTTAATACGGTAATAATGAAACGTCCTAAACAGCTTTTGTGATACTGCGGATCAAATGTGCTGGTTGTATTTGGAAAGGAAAACACCTTTGCACAATGCGTACCACTGGTGTTGGTCAATTCAAATTATATTTTAAATAAATCTATAGGACACTTACAAAAGAATCTATAATATATGTATGCACTCTATATTTATATAGAGAGATGAGTGTGTGTTAGGTTCTAATGTCGTATTAAGAGACTTCACATTTTAGTTATAGTGTACATGGTGGGTTTTATCGTAGGTGAATTTTAAAATAAGAAAATAGTAAGTTCAATGGCCTTAACAAGGTCATTGAATGTCGTTTTAAAAATTTCTAGACATAATTTTCTTTTTCTTAAAATTAATACATGCAAGAGAAAACTATAGATCTATTACAGGTGATATAAAAATTAATGATGAGAGTACTTAGAATTGTGTAAGAGAATCAGATGAAATTAACTTAAAAATAGGCTATTACCAATTTATTGTTGTCAATTAAGTAAATAGTAAATAATATAGGATTACTGGCACAAGTAACATGAACATTTAGCAGAAAAACTTAAAAGAATAATTAATTAATTAAATAGGCCCTTTTGGTTGTGGAACGGGGAGTTGGGCCCTTGGCCTCCCTGTAGCTATAAAATGAAACCTGTAGCGGGTACCGAGCTGACATGAGCGAGCTCCGACAGCAAAGAAGCAGAACCCTGTCTATTCCGGCGAAGAAAAATGGTAAAGTTGCCTTCTTTGTAAAAACCTGCCGATAGGTTTTACTCTGTTTCTGATTTATTGTGTTCCTCACCGAATCTTTGCGGCATAAATATATTTATATTGTTAAAATTTTGGTGTTTGTTCTTTTAAATTGCTGGGTTTTGATTTTCTCGCGGGTTTTGTCTGGTCGCAGTTGTTCTTTTCCTACTTCAAGGATTTGGTGGGCAGAGAAGTTACTGTTGAGTTGAAGAACGATTTGGCCATAAGAGGGACTCTACACTCGGTTGATCAGTACCTCAATATCAAGCTTGAGAATACGAGAGTGGTTGATCAAGACAAGTACCCTCACATGGTATCTCCTCAACTCTTTAACCCCTAAAATTTTAGGTCTTTTTGATTTTTTTTCCCTTGTTTTAATTTCGGGCGTGGGGATTTTGTGAATGAAATTGGAAATTTAGGGTTTTAGGACTCAGTAGTGCTTTAAGTTTTAATCTGTCGGGGTGATTGTATACTGGGTGGTATTTAGTTTGCCTCATAACCCATTATGGTTTGCTTTCAGAGTGGGAATGTTCAAAAGCGATTTGGAAATTTAGTTTTTTTTTTCTTTTTTTTGAGATGGAAATTTAGGGTTTTTAGTTTACTTTACGGTTAACTTAACTTTCAATGTAACATTGTGTGGATGTAGTTGAGATAACATTGTTTTATCATTGTAACTGGGGCAGTTATTCATCAGTTTGCTTCTGTGCTCAGGGGTTGCTCTCACCCTGAGTTGCTCGATTTTTAGAAATCTTGGTGTCTGTTCTTAGATTCCTGTAGCCCCATAAGTTTCAAGTCCAATGATGTCCCTCTCATTTAGAGCCCTTGAGTCTGAACTGTTGTACTATCTTCTCTCATTTTTTATCCTTGTTCTTCCTCCACTTTTCCCCAGTATGTGAGGTGGGTGAAAAAATAAGCAGATATTAACAGTTGACATTTCTTACTAGCTACTATGAGTGTAGTCTTATAGAATCTGGTGGCGCATACCTTACCCTGTCATCTTTCTGTCTCTGTCTGACTCTCAATGAATATGTTTTGTCTTGGTGTTTGACTTCATTGTCTCTATTTTTGCTGAAAGGTTGTTGGCTTTTACTTTGGTCTTTTCATAAGCACTCTTCGAACTCTCTACATAATTTGATGCTTGTCAGGGATATGGTGTTGTCTTGCTTTCAGCAATAATTATTTCTTGATGTATCTCTTGAATATTGATGGAAACTTGATCAGCTCACAGTTCTTTTTTTCGTAAGAGATCAGATCATATTTATCATAGCAGATATGGTGATGTAATTATATAGGTCTTCTTGGATTTAATTTGAATTTTTGAGTTTGTTGTAAGGTTTTTGAATCTTTTAGGGATGTAAACACTTTTTTTTAGAGTCAAAGTTATTATAATGTAACACGTTTTGTTTAGAGTCAAAGTTATTTGATGTCAAAGACACTTTCTATTGAACTTCAAATTATGTACAACTTAAATTGTTATTTGGGTATTCTAAATGAACGAATGATTTCCAAAAATAATTTCCTAGTGCCGTGAGATTAAATTGTGTGGAATTTTTGAAATCAAATACACATGACACAAGAAACTGTAGTTACAGAGTGTTTAGACTGGAGTGTAGGTGTTCCCTGTTGGGGAGATTATCCCACATCAGTTGATAATGGTTATGGGCTTATGTATGTGATGTGTGGGCAACCCTTAACTTTAGAGTTAATTTTTGAGTATGAGTTAGGCGCTTTTATGTTCATGTTATTAGTCCTGCGTGCTTATAGTTTTCAAACTTTGTTGACTGTGATGTATTTTGATGTCCTGATTATTACATGTTCTCCGATGCATTAGTGACGTGGAAGTAACTTTTCCATTAAGTTCATGGTATTGTTTCTGACATTCTCACTATCAATTAATATCCTTATATTTATTTATTCATTTATTTATTTATTGTCTTTCCATCTTTCTGCATAGTATTTGTTTATTTTCAAAGTGCTTTAATGTTTTGCTTGAAATGCTGCTCTGGGGATATCACTGAGTATGATTTTTGAAACCACTAGACCTGTGTCCTTTTAAAACTGTTAATTCCCTTACTTCTTGAGTTATACATAGGTGTTTACATGTGTGTCTTCTGGTTGAGTGCAGCTTTCAGTGAGGAACTGTTTCATCAGAGGATCGGTGGTTAGATATGTTCAACTACCTCCTGATGGCGTCGATGTTGACCTGCTTCATGATGCCACAAGAAGAGAAGCGCGGGGTGGCTGAAGTTAATTGTTTAAATCTTCAATGTACTTTTGTAGACATTTGTTTTTCTTCTTTTAGACGTAATTGTTTTTCTGTTTAAACAAAGCCTAATTGACAGTTTAAATGCTGTATATCAGTTCCCCGAGCAAATGTGGATGGAGTCCTGCCTATTGATAGGGGCAGTGGTATTGGGTTGTGTGAACAATCTGTTTATCTGGAATTTTTCTGAATTCAAGTATTGAAGCATTAGCAGTTGTCACTTTTTATTTTGTTCTGTAAATGCAGCTGTTGTTGCGGTACTTCATTTCTTCAAATTTAGAGGTGCAAGCTTAGTGTGCGTTTTTTCGAACATTAGGTCAACACAGTTCAAATTGAGTCCTTTTACTAAGCAGCTTGATGCCGAATGAATATATATTTATACATAGCCACCCAAAATATCCGATAATCGGATCCCGAAATTTCATTTGGGTTTACATTCCTTAAAAAATTGACATATCCCTTCTTGCCATTTTCTATTTGGTTCCATATCTGTCTGGATGAGTAAATGTAATTCCGATCTTACTTTGTCTGCCTCCATGCTTTAACCATCTTCTAACTTAATATTCAATATCACCTCTATCCAAAGTAATTTAGGCAAGCACCAAAAATATAATTCTTTAATACATTATTGAATTGAAGGAAATTGAGATTCTTCCACATTTGGCAATTAATATGGTTTCTTATTTTGCACTTCCTTTCATCAAAGATTTCAATACTTAAATATCTCTTTCCCTTCCAAGATAGAATTGGGTCTTCCCATCAACCATCCCATATTTTCGAGGTTCAAATGGCTGACTATAGCACACCAATTCAGGTACGCGCATCTTGTTTAATATCTTACTTCATTTTTTTTCCCTCTTTTTTTATTCATGCAAATCCAAGATGTTTTTGGACTATGTACGAATAAGCAGGTTTGTGTTCTGAAAGTAGAAATCCAGCGTTGTGAAGCATGCCCCAGTAGAGTGAACAAAAAGCTGCTGAAAATCCAAGGTTATAAAAATACATATTCACTTGTACCCTTCATTTCTTTGTGACAACCGGAAAAGGGCAAAAGTTGAAACAAATAAAGTTTACTATTTTTATTTTTTTAATTTAATTTGCTTTCTGATATAGGAGTGCAAGGAATTCACATAGATACAGTGGAAGGATTGGTAATAGTCACTGGTTTGTTAGACCCAGCCATACTCATGCAGACAATCGGAAAACTTGGTGTAGAGGCAGAGCTATTGGCCTACGAAAAGGATCCTAAAAAGGCCAAAAAGCAACTCGATCACTTCTTGAAAGGAAACTACGAGGACAATAAAAGAAATCTAGAGGAGAACGACGATCACGACCATGATGGTGGCTGGTATGAATATGATGCTCCTTACGTGATACCTAATTGCACTTCCTGCCATCGTCCAAATTATGGCACGAGCAGAGTGCTTCCAGGATTTCCAAGGCCAAACTATGGGCATCCAATTCATCAGCCGGTGATTTATAACCGGCCTCCTCCGCCACCACGCTATGTTAGGTGGACAAGGCCGCCCCTGCCATACGCATTCAGCATCTACGACCAACAAGAGCAGGACGTTGGCAATGCTCCCCACCACATACTAAGTGATGAGAATGCTAGCGTCTGCGCTGTGATGTGAGCTTATCTGCTTGGTACCATCTCAAGTTCTAACTATGATGCTTAGTAGTTTGTATTACTTGTTATTCACCTATCATTATGATGAGAGAATTTTAATGGATGAAAAATTAAATAATTTTTTTTTTAAAGTTATAGCGAATTCTCTCCTGTATATACTTAGACACTTTAGTTTTGAGATTTTAATTTGACTCACTTGTTTTTTTTTTTTTTGTTTCCTTTTATTTGAAAAAAAAAAACCATAAACTCACACATTCATTGAAAATTGAATCTACAGCCTGTCTTATGAATGACTGGAGCTAGAGCTCAGCGTTACAAGTGTTGCTGTGGTATTCTTGTATTCTTTGGCATATTGATGAACCAAATCTTCTAAAATTAGCTCAATTTTTGAAATTCGGTACCTTTTTAAGTTTTAAGGCGACAAGTTTAATACTTAAAAGTTCGGTACTCAAAATAAAAAATTTGGGTGGTAGAAAGCTTCAAAGTTTACATACAATTTTATATACCTTTAATTTTTTGCCCCCTCGAAAAAAGAGCAAAAAGCAGGTGGGCCAATGGCAGCCCAGTCCGGCATCCGGGAGGGCCAAATGTGGGCTTGGAAATACCCCTGTCCATTGGGTTTGGGTTTCTTTTGGGCTTCAAATAAATGATAATTTGGTAATTTCATTTTTTGTTTTTTTGAAGGGTTTTATCATTTATGCTCCGCCCCATTAAATAATTTCAGCAAAAAGTCGCTGAAATTTCCGAGTCATCAGGCGTTGAAATGGACACTGAAGCAGAGCTTCCCAAAGGGTCAACGGCGAGGTACCACTTTCTCAATTACATCTTGCTAAAAGAGGCAACGATTGATACGGCAAAATGAGGGTTTTGACTTTTTGAGAAGAATTAGCTAATGCAATGTTGAGCTATTTACCTTTTTGGGTCATCACAATTTACCCTTCTTACAATCATGTGTTCTTGTCTTCTTAGCTCTGTACAGTCTAATGGGTGATTTTGTTAACTGCACCTGGATTGCATTTGGTGTGTCAGTGCTTCGTTAGTTTTGTGTGCTACACTTGTTGAGACAAGGGTCATGGGTAATGTTACTCCTGTGTTTACATTCCTTACAGGCACAAATGTGCTGCGTGCTACAAACAATTTAAGCGAAAGGATCATCTTATTGAGCACATGAAAATCTCATACCATTCAGTTCATCAGCCAAAATGTGCTGTTTGTCAAAAACTCTTCAAATCTTTTGAATCTCTGCGGGAACATCTTACTGGTAAAATACATTTTCATGTTCATTCTGATTGATCCATTGGTCAGTTGCTTATTTTGCTTTCCTTCTTATAGGTTCGTATTTTATTTTCCTTCTTATAGGTCCATTATCAAAAGCACATTGTTCGGGGATTTTCTCTGACAGAGGGTGCAATCTTTGTATGAATATTTTTGATAGCACCAGTTCTCTTAGCAACCATAAAGACGCATGTTGCCTTTCTGCACCTGTTCCCTTTGTAAGTTGATTATTGAATATTTAGAGATGCCACTATGAAAACTTAGAGGATTGTCATCTCGTATAGTTTTCAAACCTTTTGACAATCAATTGCAGAACATCTGACCATTTTCTAGACATTCACACTTTGAATATCTTTTCGATTGCCACAGGAAAAAACACTGCCTAATGAAGAATCCCAAAAGAAAATTTCAGGGTTAGTTAATGAAAAGCGCACATGCAGAGGTCCCAAAGCTGTTGCAATGGACTGTGAAATGGTTGGTGGTGGAAGCAATGGAACACTTGATCTTTGTGCCAGAGTTTGCCTTGTTGATGAAGATGAGAATGTAATTTTTCACACTTATGTTCAACCCCAACTACCTGTCACTAACTACAGGCATTTCCCTGCCCTACATTGTTTTTGGTTCTACAAATTAATCATTAGGAAGAACCTGCCAATCATGATATATCTTTGTAAATAATTTCAGATATGAAGTAACTGGCTTGACTGAAGAGCATATAAAAGACGCCATGCCGCTTAAAGAAGTAAAGGATAAAATTTTGGGAATTTTGAACAATGGAGAGTCTAGTGAGAGGCTTATATTGGATGGTGGAAAGGCCAGACTTCTTGTGGGTCATGGTCTAGAGCATGATTTGGATAGCTTGAGGATGAATTATCCTGATCACATGCTGAGGTACTATAATTATTTTGAAGATTTTTGACCTGGACAGTTGATTTAAGTTCACTTTCATTGAAAGATCAAATATCCATGATAAAAAGGATGGATTGTTATCCGAATCAGTACATATGTCATAATATGGTTCAAAGCACCCACTCAGCTGGTTAGCTATGTTCACTTCAGAGTAAAATGTGTTTGTGGATCATCTCAATCTGCAATAAAATCAAACTTGATTGTGATTGGGATCTGGAAATGAGATTCTTTCTCAATGCTTTGAATCACTCTTCTTTTAAAACAATCTTATGATGTATCTATGATTACTGTCTTTACCTTATTTCCCGGGATTAAATTTCAGGTCTTCTCCGGCAAAGGCTGCCAAACTCGAGCAGCCATAGTTATGGTCCAAGTTTTGATGAAATTCCTACTAGTAGCATTTAAACTTAGCTCCAAGAGTTTTACCTGGAGAAAAATAACTCTGAACCTTGTTTGTATCTAGTTGCATTAGTTTCATAAGTTCTACTTGGTGAAAAATAACTCTGAACTCTGTGTGTATCCAGTTTCATGTGCTTGGCTCTCCCAGTTTTGATTTCAATATTTTGAAGACGTTTTTTATTATCATATATTTTGTCCACGCAAATATTGTTGCATTGAAGCATGGCCCTTTTCTGGCGCCTTAAAATAACCTTTTCTTTGTGTAGGGATACTGCAAAATATCGTCCATTGATGAAGACAAATCTGGTTAGCCACTCGCTCAAGTACCTCACCAGAACGTATCTAGGGCAAGTTATTTTTGCTTTCAGCATCCATCGTAATTACTTCCTTCCACCTCACCCCACGCCCCCCCTCCCCTTTAATTTTTTAATTTTCTTTTTCATCCTGAAGTTTCTTGTTCTTGTCGAGCTGCTATTGATATTTCTTTTCTTTTCCTTTACAAGGGAAAAAGGAAAGAGGAAACTTTTAACTGATTCTGGCATTTCACTATTACACTGTTAAACTATAAAGATTTTTGGATGCTGTTTATTTTAGAGAGTCGGATAACTTTGTGAAATTTTATAGTTGATGTGATAGGAGAAGCAAGAATTCATAAAGAAGGTCAAAGAAGAAGTTTAGCGAAACGAAACGAAAATAGTCTCTTTTGGTCCCATGCATTATATCTATATGGATTTTATTTTTTCAATTAACATGTCGGCAGAGTATGGTATGGTCAACCACTTGGTGTCTGTTCAATGTTAGGAGTTTTGCGATCACTGATGTAATCTGTAAGAATGATAGAAAATCACCATTATTATTTGCTTCACAGGTATGATATACAGTCAGTGGTGCATGATCCATACGAAGATTGTGTGTCTGTCATGAGACTGTATAAAAGATTCCGCAGCCAAAATCATCAGGTAGAAGAAATTGGAAACAAGAATACTACCGGCAGTTTTGATTCTTACAAATACAAGGAGCTTGAGAAGATGAGCCCAACTGAACTCTACGAGGTTTCAAAATCAGACTATAGATGTTGGTGTTTAGATTAGTATGGAGCCTTAGCTTGTGTATCTTTGCTTTCTTCATCCATATGTACCTGGTGATTTTTAAGAAGCAACCACATTTCTGATTTCGCACGCACGTAAAATGAATTCTGTTCTATTGTAAATGAACTACGGTCTCCATCATCAGATATCGCACCATGTTTCTAGTTTCAAATTAACCATCTTTCTTTTCTGTTTTGTCCAAATGGGGGAATCTGAGGTCCAAATATTATATAATTAAAAGGGGAACGAACAAGAAGAATTTTTTTTTGGATGCCATGAATTATTTATTCATTTAACCGGCCGTCAAGCGGGGTGTAATATCCTATTTCGTAATCACGCAAATATCATGTCAGTTGTTAAAGAAGTATTTAAGTATTTGTTTGTCGTTGTACTTGTTCATCTTATTTTAATCATGCGGAACGGCCGGCCAGCCCGCCATTTGCTGTCTTGACTTTTTGTAAATTTACAGCAAAAAAACAACAGCAAAACGTTTCAATCACTCTATGAAGAAAAATCAAACTAAATAGTAATCGTATAGAGACTTTTCCGCCCTTATCTCGTTCATCATGTCACTCTCTTTTAACATGTCACCCTCTCACTCAGTAACTGAAATGAAATGAAATGAGTTTACGGAGTCCAATTCGATTCGCCAAATTGTACCTACAATCTCTAGAAGAAGATCCTTGAAACTGATGGCGGGGAATCATCAACAACAGAGTATATGGCGCGAAGTGCTGGAGCTGACGAAGACTGCGCAGGACAAGAACACCGACCCTCTCACATGGGCGATTCAACTCAGCTCCACCCTCAATTCGGCCGCCGACGGGGACGGGCTGACTCTCCCATCCACGGAGCTGGCTCACCTCCTCGTCTCTCACATCTGCTGGGACAATCACGTTCCTATCACATGGAAGTTCCTCGAGAAAGCCTTGACTTTGAATATCGTCCCTCCCTCTCTCGTTCTCGCTCTCCTCTCCACCAGGTTTAATTTTCATGTTTTTATATTTATGCTTACACTTACATAGTCTTAATTAAATAATAGAAAATGCAATCATTTTTTTTTTTAACTACAGGGTCATTCCAAATCGACAGCGTCACCCTGCAGCATACAGGCTTTATTTGGAACTTCTCTCGCGGCATGCCTTTTCTTTTGCATCACTAGTGAATGGGCCAAATTACGATAAGTACGAAACGAATTCATTTCTTTTTTTATTATTTCACACTAATTTGACTTGGGCTCTGTTTGGTATTGCGCTCTCTTTCTGCAGCAGTAAAGTGTTAACTTTGGTTTACTCACTATCAACTTTTAGCTCTTATTTCGCGGCTGGAACTTCATATTTCAGCTCAGCTGCACGCATTTTGTTTCATGTTGTTTTTGTTGGATATTTTGCTTGGAAATTATTGATGTAATGAGCACTGACACATCCTCATTGTGAAATTTACAGGATCATGAATTCTACAGATGATGTTCTTAATCTTTCCAAGATTTTTGGCCTTAAAGTGTGTGAGTCAGGGGTTCTTCTTGTTGAATTTGTCTTTTCAGTTGTATGGCAGTTGCTTGATGCATCATTAGATGATGAAGGCTTGCTGGAATTTGCTTCAGACAAGCATTTCAAATGGCCAACTAGGCCGCAAGACATGGAAATAGATGGTATTGATGGCTTTATCAACAAGAGGTCTGAGCACCACGAGGGACTTTTCAGAGTTAATACTACAATGGCCATCGAGTTAATTGGAGAGTTTCTTCAAAACAAAGTCACTTCTAGGATTCTTTACCTGGCACATATAAACATGTAAGAACTCATTTTTATTAGATATCTTTTAACTTCATCTTGCTTAAGGATTGACATTACTAGCACTTGAGTTGATTTCTTTTAGAGTTTGGAGGAAGGTTATTTTGAGATGTCATTAATGCACGAACCCCTTTATTCTTCTCAGGCCATCTCACTGGGGAAGTTTCGTTGAGCGGCTAAGGCTGCTTGCACTGAAGTCAGCTGCTTTGAGGAATTCAAAAGTTATAACTCCTGAGGCCCTTCTGCAGTTGGCATCTGACATACGTAGGGATTCGGGCAGGAAGTCTAAAGTGGCACCACCAAAAGAGTGTCATGCAGTCGCATTTCCTGCTTCTTTAATGTTGTTGCCTGGTCAATGTAATGGGACCAGTCTGTCTGCCCTGTGGCTTCCAATTGATTTGTTTCTGGAAGATGCTATGGATGGAACTCAAGTTGCTGCAACTAGTGCTGTTGAAATTCTCACTGGTAAAAGTAGATTGTTGTATTGTGATGCTAGTTCATTGCTTTCTCTACTTCTTCTAGGCAGCATTATTGAGGCAAGTCAATAATGCAGGTTTAGTAAAGGCTCTGCAGGTAGTAAATGGTACTACATGGCATGATACGTTTTTGGGTCTATGGATTGCAGCTCTACGGCTTCTTCAAAGGGTAGGAGTTGATTTTGTTGCTTCAAATTTTGAAACTAGTTTTATATCAGCTTGCCTAAACTTTTTGGGATCTGATATCGCTTTATGGATGAGGAATCTAAAACATCTATGTCGTGTCTAAGGTATGGATTACCTGTTTTATAAATAGAGCAAGAGCATGAAAAAGAAATGTTTGAAAAATATAAACATAAACTGTGAATTTAGTAACTTTGAGCAGGCGTGGATGGAATTTCCTTACTCTTATGTTTATGCCAACTTACATTTGATTGATTCCCGATTGGATCTGTCTAGCCAATCTAATCACTTGCAATTTGACCTGAATCATTTTCAAGGTTCCATTGTAATTTTACATGCTTCTGTTTTGAGAAATCTATAATGACATGCCCTAATTTTTTTTTCTTTTTTGGCCTATCTTTTAGGAAAGGGACCCATCAGAAGGCCCTGTACCTCGCATTGACTCTTGCTTGTGCATGGTATTGTCTGTGACAACACTTACGGTTGCTGACATTATTGAGGAGGAGGAAAGTGAATTGATTGATGAAACTGAACAAGGCCCAAGCAATCTTCCAAAAGAGAAGCAGACTCCAGGAAGACGGCGGAAAGATTTAGTCTCATGTCTACAACTGTTGGGTGATTATGAGGACATGTTAACTCCACCTCCATCTGTTCGTTCAATAGCCAATCACGCTGCTGCAAAAGCAATTATGTTCGTTTCAGGTCTCACGGTTGGGGATGGTTACTATGAAAGTGTGAGCATGAATGGCTTGGCCACGAGCTGTTGTAAGTGATATTATTATTTCGGTTTCACAACTTTATTTATGTAGTTTATTTTGCGGAGCAAAATAAGTACTAATTGAATCTGAAAATTACATAGCCCCTTCCATTCTTTTTCGTAAATATGTTTTTGAATTTCCCTTTCATCGACTGTGGAGAGATTTTGTCTTGTTTTCTTTATATAACTTTGCTTTCAATCTTTTACTTTCCTTGCAGTAGGAAACATGCGGCATCTAATTGTCGAGGCTTGTATTGCCAGGAATCTGCTGGACACATCTGCATATCTCTGGCCGGGCTACGTGAATGCTTCAGACAGCAACCAAGTACCCTGTAGTATCGCTGCCCAAATGTCTGGTTGGTCATCATTGATGAAGGGGTTGCCTCTAACTACATCTTTGACAAATGCTTTAGTTGTAACTCCAGCTTCTAGGTATGCTGCTTCTTGAATCTCTCAATCCCATATCTATTAATTTCTTTTCATAGCTAGATCAATCATTCTAATAATTGCCCTAGAATCACACATTTTCTATCAATTTCTTTATTTTATGTTCATTTTTTTATTATATGCATAATTTATCAGGTGTAGTGCTCTGCTAACATTAAAAAGCTTGAATGAATGAAGTAACTTTGACAATAGTCGATCTAATCTCATTATATTAGTCAATGACCTCGCTGAATTTTTTCAGCTGAAATATTGACTTAGTGGCCTGGGTGATTCTGCCTAATATAGTTACACAAATGCAAATATGATGTCAATCAATGCACATACAAAATGCAAATGATAGCTTTTATTTTTCCACTATTCTCTTTCCAATTTGGCTAGGAAAACAGCATGGTTGTGTTGTTAACTGCAGCATTCCCTGTTTTTTCTGACGATGACCTGGTCTTCAGTTACAACCATCTTTTTCCTGAAGCCACGTATATCAGATGCTCTTTTTTGTAAATTTACCCAGTGAAATGGGAACTTAATTTAAGCTCATGGATTTGATGGAAGCTTAGCAGAGATCGAGAAAGTATATGAGATTGCAATCAACGGTTCAGATGATGAGAAGATATGTGCTGCTACAGTTCTTTGTGGGGCATCTCTGGTTCGTGGTTGGAGTGTTCAGGTAACATAGTGGATGCTATTATGTTTACTTACAGACTCTTTATCTGCCAATGGCAAACTTTCTCACTGTCTTCCTTATTGGTTCAGGAGGCATGTTGCTTTTCCTGGATCCTATGTCCTTTATAGTGAATTTTTCTTTTGGTTGTTGTTTGTAGGAAAACACCATGCTTTTCATTATAAAGCTGCTATCACCTCCGGTTCATGCAGTTTATTCTGGGAGTGAAAGCCATTTAATTGGTTATGCTGCATTACTGAACACTCTTCTTGTTGGAATATCATCTGTAGATTGCATCCAGATTTTTTCTTTACATGGCTGGGTAGGTTCTTGCTCAACATATTATAGCTTCATGTTTGAAATTTGAACTAATAGCAGAAATAGAAGTGAAACAAGTTCTTGACAAGGTTCTGTTACTAGAGTCTAGAAAGAATATGTTCTTGGTTCATGGAAAATAAAAAAAATCCAGAGGGCTCCTATTTATTTGAAGATGAAAAAAGGAATCCTCCTAAATTCTTTGTATCTATAAAATAAAAAGAAACCCTGAGAACAAAAAATGAAGACCAGAAAGAAATTGAAGTAGCATTGCTTTTCTCATCCCTGTAGGTCATTTCGCTAATGATTGTAACTAATGATGGATGTCTGCTTGCATATATCTCTGCTGAATCAATAATTGAAAATATTGGAATTTGTTAAAATTAAAAATGGTCAAAAGCTAAAGGCCCAATCTAAGGAATGAAGTATCCTGAGGTCCTCATGTTGTCAGTTAATTTTGTTCGATTTCTACCGCCAGGTTCCACTACTTGCAGCTGCATTGATGCCCATTTGTGAGGTTTTTGGATCAATCATACCAAATGTCTCATGGACTCTTTCATCGGGAGAAGAATTCTCTTGTCATGCAGTGTTCTCCAATGCATTTACCATTCTAGTGAGATTATGGAGGTTTCATAAACCTCCTCTTGAACAGTTAACTGTAGACATGCCACTGGTTGCTTCCCAACTAAGTCCTGAATATCTCCTGCTAGTTCGTAACTCTAAATTAGCATCTTTTGGAACTTCATCAGAGGATCAAATGAAAAGCAAAAGATTTTCAAAAAATATAAAGTTTTCTACAGATCCCATATTTATGGACTCTTTTCCCAGATTGAAGCGATGGTATCGACAGAATGAAGAGTGTATTGCTTCCACGCTCACTGGTCTTGTACATGGGACCTCTGTTCATCTGATTGTTGATGCGCTTCTCTCTAAGATGTTTAGAAAGATTAATAGAAGTGGGACCCCTTTAACTTCTGCAACTTCTGGAAGTACTAATTCATCTGGGTCTGGTTTGGAGGATGTATCTATTAAACTCAAAGTTCCTGCGTGGGACATCCTGGAAGCTACTCCTTTTGTGCTTGATGCTGCTCTGGCTGCCTGTGCCCATGGCAGATTGTCACCTCGTGAGCTGGCTACAGGTTTGTCTAATATACTTAGAAAGGGAAGGAATGGTTTTGTTATTGAATCTTTTATCATCTAGGAGCGACATTTACTTGAAAGATGAAAGTACACTTAGAGCTTGGTGAGAAGGGATCTAGTGGTTGGAAGTTCATGCAGTTGATTATTATACATATATTTCTACATGCTGGCCCTACATAAACAGTAAATTAGTGACTCACTTATTTCATATAAGATACTGAGTTTTCTTTTTCTTAAGATATTATATTTTTTATTTACAGAAGTTTCAATCCACTTTGCAAAGTTTCATATTGATTTCTTATCCTAAAATATTGTTTTTTGATCAGTCTATATCAATGTCTGAAATTCTGGTGTCAAATTACAGTTTACTCAATGAATTGTTACAAAATTACCCCTGACCTTAATGTTTCTTTTATATATATCACCGTTTACGAAAATATTGTTTGTTGATCTGTCCGTATTATCTTTTCAATGACCTAAATGTATCTTGCTGGCATCTGTGGGGCAGTAAATGTATATATGAAATTTATGAACGTTTTATTCATATTTCTCAATATATCTTAATCTTGGCTGCCTCTTAAAATCATTGTACTCTTATCTCAGGACTCAAAGAACTTTCTGATTTTCTTCCAGCAACTCTGGCAACCGTTGTTAGCTACTTTTCTGCAGAAGTAACCCGGGGCTTATGGAAGCCAGCTTTTATGAATGGAACTGACTGGCCAAGCCCTGCTCCAAATTTATCCTCCATAGAGCAACAGATCAAGAAAATCCTAGCTGCCACTGGTGTTGATGTTCCAACCCTTGCCGTAGGTATTTCTTCGTATTGTCTGTTCTGTGAGTTATTATATCTGCTTTGTTGAATGGTCATCAATGGACACAATGAAATTTCTTCATGTCTACTGCCTTAGTGCCTTTACAACCAAGAATAATCATCCTTTTCCATTCAACTCTTTTGAGTAAACCTCATGTCAGTCAAATTCTCCTAAATACTGTGTCACTTGTGGTTGAGCAGGTGTTACTTTTAAGTAAAATATGTACCAGGGAATTAAAAATTTTAACTTGAGATTTTGATCAATGCATATACATTCTTAAACATAGGAGATTCAGCCTGATGATAAAGGTGGAAGAGTGGAATTACTTGTGTTTTTGTCCATGTTATAATAAATGAGTGCAACAAATGAAATATTATTTCAAAGATTTACCAGAAATTTTATGGTTCTGCAAATCAGTCTGTTTGATATTATGCCTCAAACTTGTTTACTTGCAGGGGGGAATTCTCCGGCTACACTTCCTTTACCTTTGGCTGCCCTAGTTAGCCTCACAATAACATTTAAACTTGATAAATCCTCTGACCGTTTTCTCGCTCTAGTAGGCATTGGCTTGAGTTCTCTTGCCTCCAGTTGCCCCTGGCCATGCATGCCTATTGTAGCCTCCCTCTGGGCTCAGAAAGTAAAGCGTTGGAATGACTTCCTCGTGTTCTCTGCTTCTGGTACAGTCTTCCACTATAATACTGATGCTGTAGTCCAACTCCTCAAGAGCTGCTTCGCATCCACTCTTGGATTGACTTCCTCCCACAATTACAGCAATGGTGGCGTAGGTGCCCTTCTTGGCCATGGGTTTGGCTCTCACTTTTCAGGTGGTATCTCTCCAGTTGGTCCTGGTATTCTCTACTTACGAGTTCACCGTTCTGTTAGAGATGTCATATTCATCTCAGAGGAAATTCTCTCTATTTTAATGCATTGTGTTAGAGATATTGCTAGCTGTGGGCTACCCAGGGAGAAATTGGAGAAATTGAAGAAGACCAATCATGGAATGAGATATGGGCAAGTATCTCTTGCTGCAGCAATGACACGTGCCAAGCTTGCAGCTTCACTTGGGGCTTCATTAGTTTGGATATCTGGTGGATCAAGTTTGGTGCACTCTTTATTGACCGAAACACTGCCATCTTGGTTTATATCAGTGCACGGACTGGTGGAGGAAGGTGGGGAATCAGGATGCATGGTTGGCATGTTGGGAGGTTATACACTTGCGTACTTTTCATTTTTTTGTGCAACATTTGCTTGGGGCGTCGACTCAGAATCACGAGCATCAAAGAAGCGACCAACGGTTCTTGGGGCTCACATAGACTTTCTTGCAAGTGCACTAGACAGGAAGATATCATTGGGTTGTGATTGCGCCACTTGGCGGGCCTATGTATCAGGGTTTGTTACCTTGATTGTGGGTTGCACACCAACGTGGATGCTAGAGATTAATGTGGATATATTAAAAAGGCTGAGCAAGGGTCTGAGGCGGTGGGATGAGGAAGAATTGGCCCTGACCGTGCTGGGAGTAGGCGGCGTTGGTGCGATGAGTGCAGCTGCCAATTTGATTGTTGAAGGTAAAATTCGGAGGCATTAGCTTATAAGGTAGAAGATTTACTTGTATGGATTATGTCATCATATAATCCTTTCCGTCTAGCGGATGTTTGTAACAAAAACTGCTGCATTAATTATCATCATCCTCCTCTTCAAGAAAAAATCATCTTCATCATCATCATCATCATCATCATTATCATCATCATTATTAGTGTAGTTGCTTGTAAAATCTAAGTTGTAGAAGCAAAACATGATATGATACAGTGGAAAAGCAGGCTAAGAGTTATCAACTAGCCACTTAACGCTTTTATGCTATATTTACTTTCTGTAATAAAAGTAAAAGAACATAAATTTCTTCCATTCCGGTATTTATTTTTAAGATTTAGAGAGAGAGTGAGAATTTTATTTCATAAAACTCATTATTTAATAATTAGAGAGGTGAGTGAGATTTTCACTTTTATACAAGAGGTGGGAGTAGGAATTTACTCCTCTCTCTTTCATATTTATCTTTAATAAAATAAAAAAATAAATTTAATTAAATATTATATTTAATAAAATAAAATAAAATATTAATATTAATATTTAATTAAACATAGTATTTAATATAATGTTAGTTTTTATTTTATTAAATATTATTAATTTAATTATATTAAATATGTTTAATATTATTAATCATATTTATTAAATATATTTACTAAATAATATTTTTAATAAAGTATTAAATATTAAATATATTTAATAAAATTAAATTAATAATATTTAATAAAATAAAAAATAATATCATATTTATTTAAAGAATATTATTATATTATTTTATAAATTATGTTTATTTAAGATAATAATATTAAATATTTGTTAAATATAATGTTATCATATTTAGTTAAAAATAATAATTTACATTAATACAAAGTTAAAATTACATAAAAATATATTATTCTACTCATAGAGAATTAATGATAGTGCTATATGCTATCTTTAAAGATAATAGTATTATATTTATTTAATAATATTGATTAATAATAAATATTTTATTCTAATAAACTATTAATTTTGTATTATATTATTAGTAATAATATTTTATTTGCATTGCTCGTATTAATAATTTTTTATTTACATAATTAAAATTAAAATTAATAAAAAATTATAATTTACATAATTAAGAATATTAATAATAATTATTGATTTATAAATATAATAAATAAATATTTTAATTTTTAAATTTTTTTATTAATTTTAGAATTAAAAATTATAATTATTTAAATAAAGATAAAATTATAACTCGAAATCATTTATTCCCAATTGAAGACAATGCAAACATATAAGTTAGATTCTAATTTTAATTTTATACTCCTATTCTAGTATCAACAATTTACTCTTACTCCCACTCTACACTCTTAATTTTAAAATTTTTATTTTTTAGGATTCTTAATTTAATTTAAAATGTAAATGTTACCTTAATTATAATATTATAGAATTCCTTGAACCCACCAAAATCATTTTGGGCCGTGCGGTTAGAATACAGAGTCTGTTGTAATTTTGTTTATTAATAAAATATTATTTATACGTAGGCATAATAAAAAAGTTTGACTTAATTTTTAGCTCAATTAGCCTAATCCTAATACTCAGGGCTTTGACTCTAATTTAAGAGTTAAAAACTGAGCTCAAATTTAAAAAATAAATTTCTAATTAAATTTAGATCAGGATTTAAATTTTATATGACTTGACCCGATCCGATCTAACCCGATCCTGTCATTTAACAATAAAAAAAATTACCATTACGCACACTAATTGTACAATCACCGTGCATGAGTCATGACATGCACACACAATTGCAATTTGGACAACCACATTTCCCTAACACAAAAATCCCAAGGCATAGAGAAAGAGAAGTTGTCACCACTCAGGCACTCACCTCACTCGTCAAAATTGTTGGCTGTAAATATTAGAGTAGTTTTTTTTTTTTTTTTATGTTGGGTTATGATTTATGAATTATACTTTGTTAAACTAATAAATTAATAAATTATTTTTTAATTATGGTATTGAGTCATGTATTTTTATTTTATTTGTTAAATTGATGAATTTTTTTATTAAATTATGTATTTTCTTAGAGGAATGAGACATGGTTTTTAATTTTTTATTTATATTTAACTATTTATGTAATATAATTTATGATTGAATCGCGGAGTAAAATAATCTTGATATTTATGTTATTTTAACTAATTTTTAATTTTTTTTTAATTTTAACCTGTTAGAAGATTTAAATATTAAAAAAAAATAAGACCCAAGCTTTTTTTGAACCAATCCTGACTCTATTAAAATCAGGTCAAACTCAACCAAAAAAATAAAATAATAAAACTTTTTTATAAAGTCAAGATCTTTTAATTGTGTTACAAAACCCCGACCTTATAATTGTCAACCTCATTTATTCGCTCCCGCTCTTGGCGTACTTCTGATAAAGAGGTAAGGGTAAGGGCAATTTGGTAATTGCAGAATCCATTTGGCGACAACGTGAAACGACAGGCTGTAAAATCTTAATCTTTAGCCCCCCCAACCCCCGCCTTTTCTCTCTCGAAGGCAAAAATGGAGGCAAAAGTTTTTCTGCTAACATGCGCGCCTCTTGTGCCATCGCCGTCTTTACTAAAAGCTAACGTGACCGAGCGTATATCGTGTTTGAAGACTAGAGCCCCACATGGCGTAGGTTAGTTCTTTTCTCAATGCCCATGAACTTCCTCTTGCTTTCATTCTGTTTCTTTGTCTTCTTTTTTCTTTTCTTTGGTAAGGGGGGGGGGGTTGTATGTGTGGTTTTTTTTTTTTTAAAATAATTGAGTTCTCAGTTTTAAGGAGGTGCACAAACAAAGAAGAAACGCTTTTAGAAGGCATGCCGCCCGAGTACTACGATGATGTAAGTGTCCAAATACGCTCGTTTCATATCCCGCTTGCTTCGTTTATGTATTTTATGTCTGGGTTTCTTCCTTATGTTTCTTTATTATATTTGATTCTTTTAGGATTATTACCGTCTGATTGTTGGGTGTTCTACTCCATATGTTTGGTGTTGTTAATCAACTACTATGACATTTGAGTTTGGATTCAGTTGGTGATTTTGGGTTGCTTCTGTTAATGAAGTTGTTTGGATTTTTCACCTAGTAATACGAAGCAACTCACTTTGCGCTAACATTTGGAGTTTGATTTGATTCCACATGGCTGGTCTAATTTTAGAAAACTGGGAATGGCATGTCACATTCAGCTCTTACGTGGAAGAGTTCGTTGGTCTTGTAGCTGTATTTATAATGATTTGCTAGCCCGAGAAAAGAAAGTTTATTTGTTTTTGTTTATTTACAGTACTTTCAGTATTGATTGTAATTCATTAAGTTGACATTTCAGTATCTTTCATGATTCTAATCCTGATTGGCTAGGAATGGCAAGCTCAACGACGAGAAAAGACTAAGGAGTTGTATCGAAGACGTCAAGAGGAAGAGGAAGAAGAGCGAAGGAAAATTGAAGAGTACCGTGAAATTGGCATGCGGTTGAAGGGATATCCTGAAGAGGATGTAAGAAATGCAAAGAAACTGGTTTCTAGCTTTATCAGAGCTGAAGAAGAGGTGGAAGAGGTACAGAGTCCAATTCACTTGAATTGCTGTTATCTTTTTCCTTTGTCCCGTCAAATTAAGTTTTTAAGATGATGAGCCTTTTGATCATCAAAGGTGCCTCCCAGATCCTTGTAACTTGGTCTCGCATGCTGGATCCTTGTAATTAGTATCTTTTAACTAGACAGTTAGGACTCACTCAATAACTATCTCAACTGGCTAGCTGTAATGACTTCACTAAATATACCTGCATTCTAACTTAATGTTTAAAATCAAAGGCATTGTGTTAAGGGTGCAAATAGCAAACTTAGGTTCATGTCATATGTCAAGTTGCTTCATGATTGAACACCCTACGTGGAACAAATACCTTGCTTAAAAGTGCGGATTAGAACTTCATAAGCTATTTGACTTCCGGGGATATGAGAAATGATAAGTCTGTCGGTATATGGAAAGCGAAGGAATGTTCTTGAACCTGGAGAAGACACTATACTTAACATGCTTTTGCTCCACAATTTCTGGCAACTCATCTTTTCTATCTGAAAAATGTGTTTTTTTCTGCACACAGAAGTTGTAGGATATTTCCTGCAATGAAGTTCTTTGGAAATATCTTCTACTTATCTTGTCTTCATAATTACTTATACATAATTTCAAGTATTCTCTCTGAGATTCTCTGTTTGATTTTCCTTTATGTCATGCATTCCCATGGAACTTCTGGATTGTTGATTTCAGGTAGAAGCACTTATGTTAGATAATTGATGTTACGACTTCATTCCATGCAGAGAATTGAAGAAGCTGCTGAAAGAGGGGAACTCACTGAACTTGTTCTTATGGTTATATGGAACCGCCTTGATCTTGCTCGACGTGATGTAAGTTGGTGTGCTATTATTGAAAGGAGTTGGTAGTATCTTTACCATGTGTCCGCTTATTGTTCATTTCCTGATCCTTCTTCTGCATCCCTCTTTCCTTTGAGGCAAATTTATTTTCTTTTCTCTGAGCTAATATAAAGGATGGTATCCTATGTGCTGATGCTGCCAGTCGTTATGATTGACTTATGGGTTTTTCCATATTAATGCATATTATGAGCAAAGATTTTATAGATACAGAAAGGATTTTTTGTGCACAATTGTAAATAAGTTGATTTATATACTTTGAAAGTCATATTTGGGATTTGAACATCAAAATATGTGTCAAATAGGAGATGAAAATATTAACCCCTGATTGGTAGTTTTCATACGTATTGATACGCATGAATGCTTATATATTTCAACAAGTAGATCTGTAAGTCATTTGCTACCGCCATATGTGATCAGGTAGATCTTTAAAGTTGATTTCCATATATACTTTAAGAAGGTATTGTGATGATCAATACCACTCTCACATTTATCTTATTGACGTGCGTGAGTGTGTTTGTGTGTGTCACATTCTTCCAGGAAGAAAAGGATGCTATAAGAAGTCTTGATCTGCTATACAGACGGGTTGAGGTATGCACTGGATTCACTATGTGAGAAAGTTGTTACCCTCAATGAATGGGCTTGCAAATGGATTTTAAACTTCCTTCAAGTTTTTAAAAATTCCTATACATAATTGAAATTGTTCAAGGCTATTTGACTGATTTTGGTTAGACTGACCTACTTTTTGTTCTCTCAGTTTTCTGCATGTGTTGATGTTAATTTTGGATGGTATCTCTGCACTTTGAAGTGTCTGCCTCCATTTATCAAAATCCTTGAAGCAAAATAACTATTAAACAATAAATTTGATCTATTAGATCCGTGTTGATTTGTTTTAAAACAAATATCTGTTGGTTAAAGTAAGACAGTTTTTTTCTTTTTTTCTTTTTTTTTAACCTTTGATATTTTTATTGACAGTCCATTTTTAGTTTATGGTATAAACTGCAGGACTGGTTGAAAGTTTTCTAAGCTTTATTTGTTTAATAAAAAGATAGAATTGGAAAAAGAAAGTCACAGATTCATTTTATTCTATCAAGTTATACAAATTGTTCTACATGCTATATATTTCCTGCTTATTCTGGCCTAGCACATGCTACACATGAAATTTTGCTTTTCTACTCCTTCTCCCCCCCCCCCCCCCCAAAACAAACATCCCCCTCCCTTTTCTAATTATTTGAATTTCTAGATTCTTTCTTCGTTATGTTTATTGGAAAAGAACGAGATGATCTAAAGTTCACTTGAAATTTTAGACTGAGATTTTGAAAAGGGAGGCCACTCCTGCTATGAGATTGCTCAACCATCTTTTGAATATGCATGATGGTTTTGATGATGAAGGGTGGCTGAAAGAATGTAAGAGACATATGGTTAATACATTTCCACGAGAGGATCCATTTACCATTCTTGCACCAGCAGGGTTTGACATTGATAAGGTACGCTGCATTTATGCAGTCTGTGTGCTTTATATGTCTGTGATTACGAAATAGACCTGCTTGAAGGTACACACAATACAATATCAAAATATTTTTAAGAGAAGGACTCTACACGGTAGACAGGCTTTCCTGGCTTCTTGTCAATTCAATTGGATTACCAATTTAGACTTCAGCTTTCCTTAAAGCATTTCTTTGACTGAGTGTGAACCGTTTGAGTTGGTGCTAGTTCACTTCTTATTGGTAATATTCCTTGTGTCACTAAATCATCAGCCATTAGATTATGGAACTGCAGCATTAGATATTCTGGCTGTTAATACTTACTATTACTAATGTTAGAAAATAACAAGAATAATGAGGAAAATAACCACAAATTTTGCAGCTATTTAGGACATGGATGAATTATTATTATTATTATTTTCTGTGCTTGTACTGCAGCAACTGTTTCAAAGTAAAATAACCATACTGTAATTTTTCCAAATTTTAAGTGGTTAATCTTATTAATTCGCTTACTAGAAATGCACATGAATTTTCTTTTGCTATTAAAAAGACTACAATGACTCCCTTGATCTGTACGTAGCATGAAGGGCCACTGCCCCCAGCCCCTGAAGTAGATGATGTTCTTTTGAGAGTAGATTTTGTCAGAGAAGTAGATGCATTGTTAAAAGAGGTTAGATTGGAACAAAATGAAGCACAAACTGCAGAAGGGCTTGATCCTGAATCTGTTGCAAGAAGGCTGAAGCAACAAGAGAAGCAAAAAACCATATGCCAAGTTGAAACTCTGCTAGACCTGGCCATTAATTTGAAGTGGTAATAATCTTGGCAGATGAAGATGCAGGTCCTTAATTCGGTATTGGGTTCATTTCTCAGCTTTACAGTGCTGTCTATATAGAGTTTTATGTAGTGAAGATCTCAGGACTTAACGTCACTCATTTTATTGTATTCCCCATATCATATGGCACTTGTACTTTTGTATTAGAATTTTGTACCATTTAATTTACAGAAATTTTGTAAATGAAAATGTACGATCTTCTTCTGTATACGACGCTCATTTTTCAATGAACATTTCCCGTTTTGAGGTGAGGTGGTCAAGCGGGCAAAGAGTCATTACTCATTTTCTGCGAGCCGAGGTAGTGCGCTTTAAATTTTAATGATTAGAAAATCATTAAGAAATTCAGAATTTGAAGCGCAAATAATACTGGAGTAGTTAATACCTGCGATCTTCTTGTTACAACAATTTCGTGCAAAAAACAGCTACATCCTTTTTTTTATTGTTTCATTATTATTATTATTATTTTTTCACTCACAAGGCATTGAGAAACTAACGATTGGAGAAGACTTTAATCGTTTTAATTGCTTGCTTCAAATAGAGTGCAGCTGTAAGGCTTCATTTCATAAGTGTATAATCCAGCCATCTGCTCGAGAACAGGCTCACCTTCAGTTGAGAAAAACCCAGGGAACGGAAGAGCTGTGTCGACTAGATGAAACCATGTCATCCCTTCTGGAGGTGGGGGTAAAACAACACTTTTAGAGTGGTCAGCTGCATTGAAGGCCATATATAGATCACCTTTTGTTTGAGATGACTCAGAGCTTAACTGGCTCTCCGTCTTGTCAACCTTCAACCTCATGGCCAGGAATTTGCAGTTCGTATCTTCCCATCTAGGAGGAGAATGGTCGCTCCCGTGCCAATCAATATTTTCTTCTTTCAGAAAGTTCCGCTGTTCAAGAAGGTCACCTCGTTTCCGTCTGAATGAACTAAAAAATGAGATGAACTTCGTGGTTTGAATGCCAAAACCTGTTGCCAGAGCATTCCAATCAAAAGGTTTTCTGTCAACATATGAAGGGGAACCCCAAGAAGACTGGCCACACTCATCCCCCATATTTAGGATGGGAACACCGAGTGAAACATACAAAACAAAGAGAAAATTGCGGATTTGTTTGAGTCGTCTTTCAAGAACAGCAGTTTCAGTTGTAGGTCCTTCTTCTCCACAATTCCAACTTAATTCTGAAGCTAGTCCACTACTGAAGCTGACCAGATCCACTAGGGAAAGTCCTGTGTTCCTGGCAATATAATTGAAAGAAAATGCAGGCCCACGCCCATCTGAAAAGATATCCCCACTCCCACAAAGTCGAGTGGCCAGGTCACTAAGAAGACCCTCACCTCTTAGAAAGTTCCTCACATCGTTACAAAAATTAGTATTTACCTCTGCCCATCTCTTCCAATGGGGAAAGCGAGTGTCCTTTGGTGCCATACCATTTGGGTCCCAATAATCAGCAATGAGTTTGGCCTTTGAGAGTAGGGGATCAAACGCGATTGCTTCAATCAATGGAGGGCGGGACAAATATTCACCATGAAACCCTCTCAACAGAGATGAAGCATTTATGAAACAGAAACCATCAATGTGAAACTCAGTCACCCAATGCCTAAGACTATTTAAAATCATATGTTGAACTGTGGAATAGTTGCAATTCAAAACATTAGCAGTTTCTATGTCCTCGCCTCTATGCGCATAGTAATAGGATGAATCATCAATTCCCTGCAGTGCACCATCAGCCGTACGGGTAAAGATAACTTCCAATAAGACCTCTATCCCATTGGCATGCAACTTCTTCACCATCTCCTTCAACGAATTAATGGCAGATATGGAACCATGAGAAGGGCCATGTAGGTTCATTGGTGAGAAGAAATGACGGGGAAAATATGGCCCTTTCTGTTCATCAAATGAAAATATTGGCTCCAATAAGACAGCATTTACGCCAAGATCCTTCAAATGGTGCACCTTCTCAGTTACACCGGAGAAGGTCCCTGCTATATCAGGAGGAAGCCTACTAGACTCATGCTCCGTAAAACGCATGACATTCAACCGGTAAACCACTAATTTTTCCATTGGTAAGTATAGATGAACATCGCTACCCCAGTCAAAATCAGGTTCCTTGCATAACCGTCCAAGATACTTTGGTGGCAAACCCAAGTCGTGATGGTTAGGAATAGAATTCACAATAATCTTAGCATATGGATCCAGAAGAACACTTTCCAGACGAGACTTATATCCATCTTCCTGATTGAAGCTCCCCTTGAACCGATAGCCATAGCTGACAAAGTTCCAGGCACTTTCAATCGAGGCATGCCAGAGGTCTCCAGATCGATTGATATATGGATCAAGATCAAGCTCTAAAGCAGGTCTATCTGCCGTAGTGTCATCGTACAAGCATAGAACCACACCTTGTGCATTTCTTGAAAAGATAGCAAAATTCAAGGAACCATCAGTGGAGAAGGAGGGACCCATGGGAGATGGAACACCAGCATTCAAACCAACTGGCACACAAAACTTTGCATTCAGATGACTCCTGATTTCAAAATCACTCGAACCATCAGGTAAAGGAGATTTCAACAAGAAAGAGAGATAAAAGGGAGTTTGTTTTGCCTCAAACTCCAATTCAAGGGCAAAAGTATCAAAAGAAGTCTGCGTAAATGGGGTTTCAATGATCCCGGTTTTGGCATCCGGAGTAAAATATTGAGAGCCCAGATGCATATAAGACGACGCGTCCGAAGTGTAGACACCCCAGGTAAGCACTAACTTGTCGCCACCACGAGGTGTTTGCAATGAAGAAACATCAATAGTGACTACATAATTGACATTTTTCTTGCTAACAGAAACACTCACCAGACCACCGCGGTCAGTCCTAAATAGATAAGTGGACACCTTCTGAAGCTCATCAACTTCAGTGGTCGGAGTAAAGACGGGCTGAGTTTCGTCAACAGAAACTCGAGATGAAGCACACGCTCGGAAATCAGGACGAGTTGATACAGCATTCTGAGAAACTTGTGCGGAAAGCGTCTTTTCCATATCCAGTCTGGCAGGTCTTCGAGTACATTTCGATTTACACACGTAATGCGAGGGAGAGGCAGCACATAACTTTGAGAGTGATGATGATTCTACGGCCCCACAGTTGAAACAACAGGGCCGAAATGCAAGTGATGGAGCGAGAGTTGCCATCTGTTGTTGTAAAAGCAGAGAGTAACAGAAATGAAAACCCTTAAGAAAAAAGAACTTGCAAATACAAAGATAAATCAATTCAGTTGAAAGATGTATAAATTAGTCAAAATGAATACACCACCAGTGCATCAATCAATAATAGAGAATGGAACTTACGTCATTTGATGATTTTGATCCGATCAGTTGAAAAAGCAAGCTGAGCTGATGAATGTGTGATGTTCGATGAAATTATTGAAAGCTAGTGGCAGAGGCCCAGAATGTGCGAAACCGACAAGAAGCTAATTAGATTTCAACACCCCCACACACGCACACTCACACTTACCGTCTAATTTGTTTTCTTTTGATATTAAATAAATAAATTGGAGTTTGCTTTGGACCGCACAACGCAGCATTTTACTGACGAAGCCTGTTCAGTAATCACAATACAGACAGACAGACAGAGACAGAGAGATTGGCTACTTAAACCTTGCGACGGGATGGGAACGGGAACGTTTGAAAATTGAAAATACAAAATTTGCAAGAGACAGGGTGACCCAAAACGACGCGTTTCAGGCTCTCTTTTCTTTTATTGTTTTTTAACTTTTTGAGAACCAGATTATATCATTATGCTTAATTAATGCAGTCCGTCCGTCAGTACTTGTACGTTTTCTTGTTTCAATTTTTTATATTTTATTTGGAGATGTTGTTACCTTATAATTTCTGTAAATTACAACCAACATTACAATTATTAAATATAATATTATTTAATTTTTCATTTCACATTTAATAATTGTGATGTTAACTGTAGTTTACAGAAATTGTAAACCAGCAGGATCCTTTATTTGGATGATTAAAACAGCTCTTCGAGTGGGAGTCGTCATCATCAGCCAGCGACTCTGATTTGAGATCGAACTTCAATTTATTTGTAATTTCCTTTTCTGACACTATCCCAAGCCAGCAGCGGTAAAAAATAATTAAAAATTTAAGCTCATCTTGCATGTGAGACGCGTTCTTTTTTTTTTTTTAATAATTCACGTACCAAAAATAAAAATAAAAATAAAAATAAAACATATTTTCTTGTAGATGAACAAATCTATGCCAGCAGCGGAGTTGTGTGATTCATCTTCCATTTCTCTTCATATGCATATGTATGTACAATAGGAGTCTCTCGCTCACCCTCTCACTGACACCTACCACTATCAGCTTTAGAGCTGGCATCAGACTCATTTTTACTAGCTTTCCAATTCCTCCTCTTCGTCGCAACAAGTGGGCTGCCCTCCTCCTCCTCCTCAACCGCCGGCGGATTCTGCTCCTGAATCCCCTTGAAAACAGGGTGCACGTACGCATCCTGCAGATAGGTCCTCAAGTTCAGGTTTGGTTCCGTAGCCCGTTCGAGCGTATCCTTGACCATTGCCTCCTGCATTCAGCTTTCATTTCTCAGAAAACAAACATCATCGCCAGCCAAATACCCCTGAATTCAAATATTCGAACAAACCTGTAATGGGAACGTCACAAATGCAGGCTCGAAACGACCCTTGCAATACACATGAAACCATATGGTTATAACTGGAAGCAGGATCAGCAACGGCGTTGACTTGTCAGCTTTCCTTGTGCTCAGCAATCCCATCAATAGAAGTTGAGATATTATTAGATTTATTATCATACGCCGATGCACATCAGGCCAGAATGCAGCTCCGCTCTCGTATATTTGGTCGTACACATTGATAACCTTACAACAAGAAGCGCCGACAAACATGTACATATAGTCAACCATCAACACTCATCATCCTCACTTTTTATTTTCATCCTAGTAGTAGCACTTGTATGATCTCAATGGCAATCCCAGAAAAAACACGCAGAGAAACTAAATGGTCTAAGAACAAAATTCATTTATGCCCACTCCCCTGCACTGAATAGTAGACGATTTTCAAGAAAAAAAAAATGTTATCAAATGGGAGAGTTTGTTGTCAATGCCTAATAGCAGTAGTACAACGAGTTTCCTAAACACACCTTTATGATCACCACCCATATCGGCTCATCATGAATATATTATGTCCTTTATTGATACATGACCACTTGACAGGGAGAGTAAGATACTTTTCTATATAATAAATCTTTCAGAGTGAACCTCAAACAAACATTTTTTTTTTTTAATTTTTAGATTAATTCATCCCCTTTTTTCAATATATTTAAAGTTTTTACGGAATAAGGATTTCCTATCAGAAAGAAAGACAGACGGAGGTCAGGTGCAATATTTTTACGTCAACATGTTTAATGTAACCTGCCTAACTGATTAATGAAAAAGAATGGCAACATACCACACCAATCATGTGTGGAAAAAATTATGCATTGCATTGATCCACAATAAATAACTGAAATAATAAAAATCTATGAATAAGTCAAAGGTGCAGAAGCAAAGACAGAAAGTACTGTGAGCAGAGTCATGTCAGTTACCATGAGAAATCCTCAACTAAGCCAGGTGGAGCAAAGGAACCTTAACATGTTACCTATAGGTTTTTTGCATATGGAAGGGAGGAAGAGATATACAGACAAACTGACTGAAAGATAAAAATGTAAAACTGAACTTTATTTAGGTACCTGATGACGAAATACCACATAGGAAAAGGCAAAGAAGACGATGATGAAAGGAAGAAGTATGGGTGTGACAGGAGCATATACGAATCCCAGCAAGATATAGAACTGGATCCGAGGTTCATTTGTTGCAAATCTCAAGTAACCTGGATCCATTGCCTCATCCCTGTCTTGGTCTGTCTTAACCAAAAATGTGTTCTTCAGGTGAAATATTACTAATGGTACCAATCTGATGATCTCAGCAGCAATTCCAGCCCAACCATCAACCATCGTATATGTAATGAAGAAAGTGGCTTTCATTGGAATGGAAACCCCAAAAGTTTTTGGAATCCTGAACAGCAATACAAGTTCATGTCAGTTGCGTTCATTTGAACAAGGAAATCACTAACAGTGCATTCTAGCTTGTGACATGGAACACCACGAAAAAAGCTATGCCACTGAAATTTCAACAAGATGTCACTGATTCGTGGAGGTTTATGTCATAAATATCTTTGCGGAGTAAGAATTAAAAGCATGGAAGTTTAGCACCCACCAAAAGTTAACAAGCCTAATTCTCTGCAGAGTTTTCTTTTTTTTAAAAAAAAAAAAAAAGAAATCTTTGTTTAAAGAGAATTTGGTGCTCAATGCATGTCATTTTTCTTTAGAGATTGCAGAGAAAAATTGAGGATCAGATAATTTCTGGACCACTGTTTTGAGTAATCATGCATAATTTCATGCATTAAGGATGATTCTGGAAGTGTTTTTATATAACCTAGTCAGAGCGAGTAACATGAAGATAATAGTAAAAACACTTTCCTTCGGGTTAAATGATTGAGATAAACAGACTATTAAGGCAACATACTCTGTCGGGGGCTCATTAAGAAAAGTATTAAGCTGCTGGAGTGCTGTTCCTGTAACAATGCTTCCAAGAAACACATTGACAAGTATGAACAAATAATACTTCCCAGCCGACCTCTTCTCCAAAGATGAGAGTGATGTAAATCCTTCTATTTTGGACATGGTCATGAGAATCAGTGGAAGTAAAATAAGAAATATCTTCAGAGCGATCCCAGGAAGAAACCCTTGGATAAATGACTTCACAAACCCACTGCAGGAAAACTAAAAATTCTACAATTAAAAAACCCAACCTTCCCAAACGCTAGAAAGGTCAGCAATACAGGGAAGGCAATAAAAAAACTAGACATTCATTATTATAACTATCCCATGACTAGAAGTATCAGACATCATTATCACTTGCTCAATCACTTTCTCCAAGTAAATTTCGCTGTCCCTGTCCTTTACTTTTTTCCCAATAAATCCAGTTTAATTAAATATTAATCAGTTCATAAGTTCGCCTGGATTCATCATCAGACCTTTCCTACCCAAGATTAAAGCACCGCTAGAATCCAAATTTCCTTTTCATCTTGGAAAATCAGAACCTTTATAACAGTTGCCACTAGATTCAAGCATTGCTCAAAAGGGTAAAAGGAAAAGTTAAATTTCCTTAATTACCCTCATCGTATTGAAGAACGTTTCTAAAATTTAATATGCCCATTCTTCACTAGAGTTAGTGAATAGAAAAGTATAGAGAAGATAAAACAAAGCGATGCTCTCAAGAACTTACAGCATTTAACGTTCCTGGTCCCATAAATAAAGGAAACAAATAGTGAATACAATATCAAAATTTTCAAGTAATATATGGGAGGAAAAACTTACATATCTATCAATGGCTTCAAGAAAGGAAAAACCTTTTGGATCCCCTCAATGTTGGCAAGGGATTGGACAAATGCTATAGGGATCATGAAAAAGAAAATTAAGGCAAATAGAGAAACAGCCATGAGCAACCTTCGGATAGTCAACTCAACATAAGGTATTGAAAGATTATCCCAAAAAATGTCACGTGGCTCAGGAGCCCAGTTTGTTAACCAAATTGTAGGGTTACGTGATTGCTGAGTTTGCGCACAGACTGCCGCCCCCCATCGGGATTTGAATGAAACAAACGCTGCTGGAATTACAGAATTAGCATCACTTATGACCTTTTGTCTCTCTGCGTTCTCCTGCAAAGTAAGTCCTTGTAAAATTTCAGACAAAATAGTCCCCGTGGGGCATGTTTAGTCATATTATTATTTTGGGTTATTTCATTTACATTTTTTCAAATATATAACAGGCGAAATATATGGAATAGATGCCACCTTCAACTATTGCTTTCTCTGTTTCTGACTGATGCAACTCTCATCTTATTGTGCAAATCTTTCTATTCTATCTTATACAGTCCTGAATCGTCCTGTTTGAAATATTTATGTTCAGAATATTTTATGATTTCCATAAAATATGATCTTGAATAGCTTTAGAACCTGTATGCGTTTCACTTGTTCAGCTATGCCGAGGTTATATCGTACCTGCACATCCCTTCGCCCATGACAGAATCCCTGGGTTATTCTACCTAACCATTTGTTCCATCACCCTTAATTTTGATTGTCATATTTAGTATGGAGCTGGGAGACTGCCTAAATTTCACCCAGATATCAAATGGGGAATCCATACAGAGAATGTTACATCAATTGGCATCTCTTGTTAAAAACCGCGGTCAGGTAAATTATCACATGAACTGTGAATTGGGGGGGTAGAAAAAGGGAAGGGGCCTATGTTAAACAGCCAGAGTCTTTACCAACTTGTTAAAATATAGCGCATCACAACAACAATAAAAAGCAATGGCGGCAATAAAAATAACAAAGATACGTTAGTAAGCAGAGGAAAATGCTTCACAGAAGTAGCAAAGAAGATGACGAAACCTTTATTGTGTCATATCAAAACTTACTTCTTCAGTTAACTTTTCAATCTCAGCAGTATAATAGTCAATTGCATCTACTCGAGTCCCCCAAAGTCCCCAGAAACCTGTCTATATATGTAGACAATGAGATGGCAAAGTATATAAACACTTTTAAATCAATGATTATATATAAAATGATTTAAACTGAACAAATTAGGTGGACCCCGCTACCAAAGAAACATAGAGCATGAACAGACAATTAAAAGCTTTTGATGCAGTTGGAAACCTTTGTGGTTGGCTTCTTTGAAGTTCTCTGGTAAGTATTTTTATAGTAGGTTAACCAATTTCGCAAACTCTTCTTGTTTTCAGCCAATTGAGCAAGCTTGTTTGCATTGTAGACGACCTAGAAATTTGGCAAGGTGAATATTCAGTGCAATCTGAGAAGTGGATTATATGAAAAACTTGAAACATGGCAGATGAGTATCTACTCTTTTACAGCAGTACACGCCGCTAGATTATGAGTCAAGTTCCTAACTAAGATAAATGAAATACCTGATGACTAAGATAATGATCAGGATGGTTCACGCAGAAGAAATGTTGAACAT
The DNA here is from genome assembly GCA_030449875.1 of Aegle marmelos. NCBI lineage: Eukaryota > Viridiplantae > Streptophyta > Magnoliopsida > Sapindales > Rutaceae > Aegle > Aegle marmelos. Next base: position 6,090,601 of record JASUUL010000115.1, read on the forward strand.
GCTCACTAACTGATTCATCTGGATCGGGAGGAATGTTTCTCACAAGAACCTGCCAATGACGTAAAAACCAATCATTGGCAAACGGTGATCAAACTATAAGGATAAACAACTCTAACAGTGGAAGATGGCCCCAAAGAAAACTAAGAAAAATTAGGAGTGACAAAAATCTAATTTAGGAGAGAACAGCAAGGCTTAATCTTTTTTATGAGGATAGCTTGCACGGTTTATGATTGAAAAGCTGAGTTTTATTCATCTACTAAAACCTCAAGTTCAGACAATCCCTAAAGTTCATCTCTCATTTTCTTCTTTGATGATCAGTTTAGGCAGGGATCTATTCTAGTCATATACAATTAATCTTCAATCAATAAAAAATGAAACTGTACATCATTGCGTAATTCTGTAAGACTATTTCTCAGATGAGCATCTGCTATTTCACATAAAAAATTCAATTATTCATCCTGTCTAAGCACTAAAAATAGTTGACTTCATCATAGCTTGGCTGGTCCGTTGATGGAAAATGCTAATCTCACAGCATATATCTGCCTTCAATTACAGTTCAAATAATATTACCGGTCAGGAAATGTATCTTGTTTCTTAAATAAATTACCTTCTTAGATGGTTAAGTGTTGTCAAACATAGCATATGTTCCTTATATCTCTGAAACATACTAGTCATCATAAGATTATATAGACGAAAAAATGGATGAACTAAAAAATATCTTATAAACTCACTGTGAATTGATCGGGGCGCCGATTTTCGGATGCTAGATATCGCAACCTCATATCTGCTATCCTCTTGTATTCATTTCGCAGCACATAGAATGTCCACAATGTGAAGACATAGGACATAATTGTATGTGCATACAGCCTGAAAAGTATTAAAAAAGGACAGTCATACCAGAATGTGAACTCATTCTAACAACGTAAGAACGCATTCAACATGAAAACCAAAACATGAATAGATTCAGTTCTAACAGCTCTTGTCATAAATATGTCAACAGCTTAAAAATCAAACATTCTGGGAGTTACTTCCTGAGTGACACGTATGAACTCGGCTACTTAGTCTCTGGCTCCTTGCTTGTACGATATCATACAAAGATTGATTTGCCATTATGATAAGCAAGATATATAAGCGACAGACAGTACCAATAGAGGTGAGGCTCCAAGTACACTATATTCCAATTTAAATTCTATCAATATAATTTTTTAAACAAAACGAAAGCAAATGAGATTTTTTCATACAAAATGATGAGAAGACTGGAGAAACAATTTTTTTTTTAAAAAAAAAAAGGAGAAACAATAAATCAATTTTGACCTTTTCGATCCAGCTGGGATATTGGATATTGACAGCTTGTCGATATCGCTGAATGACACATTTGTAGCATGCTCCAATGTCTTCCCCGTCCAATTGATGGGCACCAAAACCACAAAAGCAAGAATAGCTAGCGGGACAAAGATTTTTAAGCTGAAAATTAGAAGTGACAATCACGTCAGATATTCAATCTACAAGGAAAAAAAAAAAAAAACAACGTAAAAGAGAAAATAATCAGTGTGCAAAGATGTGAATACATGGACATCCGTCCATATGGCCATGTTAGCTTTGAACACATTCCATTTGATTCAGCAAAACGATATTATAGATACATCAGTAAGTCAATTTGAAACAACAAGCGAGAGGCATAATCTGGTAGTCCCCACCAAAAAAAAAAGGGGCAAACAGTTCATGTACAGAAGAATAAATGGGAGAAGGAAGAACAGAAAACAAACCCAAGGAGGTAAATCCGGAGGTATGCAACAGAATCCAATCCCGCGTGATCAACAAGCTCGGATTCTGGCATTTTGAGAGCATCGGGCATCCAGTTCAAGAACCTTAAGTATGTTCTCAAGTCCAAGTTAACAAATTTGTTAGCAAAGGCTCCAGAGTGGGTCGGGCTGCTTCTTACCCCCTTGCGATGCCATTTCGGGAAGTAGACTCTATCATTTACCGGTTGAATTCGTAAAATTGCAAATGCCACAAGAAATGCAAAAGCGGAGAGCAGATTAATGGCCGCTGAAACCCCTATATCTTTTAGATTGGCCATCTCCTTCCTTCGAAACTACTGATGTACTGCAGCAACGGTGACGGACAAGTGAAAAACATGTCAAATATTTCCAAAGACAATTGACAGCAGCAAAACTCGTGTGACTGTCATTCCAAGAATATTATTATTTAGATGTTTTATAATTAAGAGTAGCCATTTAATCAGGAATCAAGAATTAACATGCACCGCTCCAGCTCAACCATATGATGCCTAAACAGAATGACAATGCATTAAAAAATAAAAAAGATTGTAAGAACAAAATCATATTTGCAATTAGACACCATAATTTTGAGCTTTGAGCCATTTCGGTGATATTTCAGTTGCAGAGCTGTAATTCAAAGGGAACGAAGTCTGTCTTGTTAAGAAAAATCAAGAACCAAAATATCCAAACATAATACTGAAATTCCTCACGTAAATGTAACGGCCATACAAAATTCTACATTTTACACAAAAGAAGAACATAAAAGTCAGGTGGCAGAGGAAATACAAAAACATTTCTCTATATGTCAGAAGCAAAAACCGTGAATACATAATCAATTAGCGAAAGTTCTTTGCTTGTAAATTCGCAAAGGGAGAAACATATAAAACAAATACCTGAAAAAAAATCATATATCTGAAAATGTCTGCCTTTTGAGTCTTTGAATATATAACATAAAGGATTTTTTTACGTTGGGTGGATGAGTTTTTCTGTATTTGTTAAAATCCTGGGGAAATGTATGCGATTCCCATCGGATGTAATGGCGGCAACATGCACGGAAACGGGTCCTGTTTTTGCAAGCTATAATTAGCAACGACGCCAAGTATTTGAACGACTTGTTTGACGAAATTGCCCCCTCGTTTCCTGTCTCTCTTATCAGTTTACTGTTTACGGTATTTTGTTTCTGTTGTCGACGGGTGCCAGTGGGGGATTCAATTTGGTGACTTATCAGTTTACTATATGCAATTTGCAGCATCCGAACTAAGTTCTCGGACATGGCATGTGTACTAAAGCCTCTATAGAGTAATATTGTATATATAAATGATTTTTATGTTGTCATTATTATTTTAATTCTATTTTAGAGACGTTATAAATACAAATAAACTTAAGTTCTGTCTTAAAAAATTTTTCTAAGTTCTGTCTTAAAAAATATTATTAATTTTTTTTAAAATTTCATCTTAAAAAACTTACTTCCACTTAAAATGTAATTTTTTAAAATCCCATCTGAAGAAACATTATAATCTAACATTATAATTATAGGGAGATTTTATTGTATAGGGAATCTAATTTTGTTTTATATACAATAATATTAAAACTAAAGTCAGTGCTTGCTAAATTTTATAGATATGTTGTTCTTTATTTTTCTTGTAAATAACTTTATTTGTGTGGATATAATTTTCTCACTATGAACATTGAATAGTATCTTTGCAACAACAAGTGCGCGCATATATTGTACCACTTTCATTTGGAATTCTAATTTCTCAATCCCACAAATAAATATATCAATAGTATATATTTTTTAATTCTTTTGGACAAGTCACGAAGTAGGATTTGCTGGTGCACAACATCGAGGAAAAAACGAACGTCCCCCTAACTCAGCTTCTCTTCCCTTTGTTTTTTCTCTCGAGTACTACTGTTATTATAGCATGTTTGGTGTGAAGTTGTTGTGTGTCCAAGATCCCAATTGTAGTTTCCTCAAAAGACATTGCATTGCCTGCCGTTATTTTTAGGGAAATTATCAATCTTGAGCCTTTAAATGATACTCGTATTAAACGTGTTACAATACTTTTAATGCATATCATTCGTATGCCATAAGTTAACAAACTACGTCCGCGGTCCACCAAATCATTTATTACCATTAAGAAATTAACATAATTTTAGTAAAATAATTATTTTACTCTTTAAAATCAAATTAACTCTTAAGAAAAATTATCACTCGTATACCCTTAAATGAAATTATATCAAATGTGTTAGAAAAATTTCAACATATATTACTCGTATACTCTAAGTTAACAAAATTTATCTATTATATATCAAACTGTTAGCTGCCATTAAAAAGTTAACAGAATTGTGGTAAATTAACTATTTTGCCTTTGAAACTCAAATTAAGGTAAAAAGTCAAATTTATTCCTAAAAATTAAGGGAAATTTTTTTATATAAAAATTCTTTTGATTTTATTATTAATAGTAGATTTTTTTTGATGAGAAACTATAAATAATTAATAGTAAATATTTTAGCAAATATGCCATAAAAATTTATCAACATTAGACCATAAAAATAATATTAATAATAGATATTACTAACAATTATAAATATTATACCATAAAAATTTTAGACTGGAGCTTGGAGAAGTACATTTTAAAAATTTAGATTTAACCTTAGAGAAGTAAATTAGGTCACAGAGTAATAGATTTTTTTTTTAAGTCCCCGCGAAATGACGTTGTTTCACATAAATGATGTCGTTATCCGTTAAATGGGATGACATTTTATTTTTGTATAAGATACAGAAATGATATGTCATGTTTTTATTAGAGATTTTTCCATTTTGTGATTTGGTAAATAGAATAACATGTCATTTTGTATTAGGTAAATCTAACTACATGTCATTTTATATTAGAAAAATGAAACAGCATATCATTTCTCTTATAAAAGGTCTTTTATCTTAAAAGACCAAATTACTCTTATGACGTTAGCACTTACAAATGACAATTAATGAATTAATGGACAACAGACGTTATTTATTAACTTAGAGTATACGAGTGATATACATTAAAAGTGTTTAATATGTTTGATACTAGTATCATTTAAGAGTATACGACTAATAATTTCTCTTTTTTTATTGCTACTTTGTGTGAGTCTTAGCCTCTTATTTACTATTAACTAAACAAGTTCAAATAAATTGATATTTCCTCGATATTCTAGGGGTAGGTTCAATAAACATATTTTTAGGCATAAGTTTAAATATAATTTTTCAACTATTGGATTAAATTCTTATTCTTCTTTTATTTAAAAATTTCTCTTTTCTCTCTCTTGTAAATTATTTTAAATGGAATAATTAAGACCATCAAAATTAATTTATACAGCTCGAATAATCTATTTGTCGCTATAAACTAGCTCATTTTAATTACCCAGAAGCACTTGTCCTTCTATGTAGTATGTACAGTACTTTCTTCAATTAGTGATTATGCTAACGAAGATTCCCTTTTTCTCAATCTTCTTCAACCCCATCATTATTTATCTACTTATGCTTCATGGTGAAATGATCAAATTCATATCAATGCTTTTTTTATTAATATTTTTGGCATCACATCAATTTTTTTTTTTTTTTGGCATTCTGCTTGTGTATAAACTTTTACTTCTTCCATTTGCAAATTATATAAGTAAATTAATTTCAAATACAAAGGAAAAGAACAATGTTGTTTGATGGGAAATGATCGTGATTTTTTATTAAGACCTTTTGCGAAGCTTATTGATGGTTTCACACGTACGGCTTACTTGTAGCGTTGGTTCTGAAACTACAAATCGAAAATTGTACAAGTTTGTTCCATATATTACTACTTTATTTCATTATTTGTAAGTAAATTAATTTTGATGGGTTTAATTATTCCATTTACAAATTTATGCGAGAGAGAAAAGAGAAAATCTTAAATGAAAGAAGAAAGAGAGTTAAACATTAAAGAGAGAATCAAGAAAGATATTAATAAAATTAATAACTTATTAATCTAATAATAACCCTTCATTTCAATTTAATTCAATGGTTAAAAAATTATATTCAAACTTGTGTTAAAAAATGTGTCCCTTGAACCACCTCGTCTATCTAAATTCTTTTGAAATCAATAATTTTGTTGATTTTATCATTTTATCCTTGATGGTTGTTTGATATTGGCAACATAAATACCTTTAATTATTTCATTAATTTAATAATTTTTAGTCATAGTTAATTAAAAATTAGATCTAAACTTATTAGAAAAGTGAGAATATTTTCATAATTTTCTAATTAATTCAAAAAAATCTTTTTGATAAATTCTAAAAAAATCAGAGTTGATTATAAATTTACGACAATTCCCTTCCTTTTATTCCCATAATTTTAATATAATTAAACATGATTAAAAAGTTATCCACTTAATTAAAAAATTAAAAGTATTTATATTATAAATATCAAACAACTATAAATATAAAATAGAGAGATCAATAAAAAAAAATTTGATATTAGTCACTCTTTTTTCTTTTTTTCTTTTTTAATTCACATCGATACTTTAAATAAAAGTCGGCCTTTGTACCAAATTGATAGAATTAATCAGATATTGATTGTATAAATTCCGTGATTCAATTACATTCAATTTCGGCAATCAAGTGCGTCTGTAACCTTATTATTGACATGTTTTAAGAATGCTAATTAATTTAGTCAATATATTAGGTTGAAATAAGAGATTTGGGATTAGAATATCTCTTACGTTGCGGGAACGAGAGGGGTTTTAATTTCTAACTTGTATGCTATGGATGAAACCAATTTTTTTTTTTTGGGGGGTCAAGCTATAATTTATAATTAGTTATGGTAATTTTAATTTAGATGACTGATGATTCATAATAATTCCATTTTTGAATTAGCAATGTCCGTCCGTGAACTTAACCAAACGCAAAAGAAGGGGGGTGGGGGAGGTGACTAAATGAGCTACAGTGCCGCTGATCCGTCAAAGTCATGTAGGTACCCGTTGGGCGTTGGCTAGTCCGAGGGTGTACGACAATCATAAAATCCCATGTTCTCAACCGTAACATATTTCCACCCAAAAAAAAAATAAAAAGAAAAGTTAAGGAAAAGACAGAGAGAATCCTCCAGAAAGACGAAGTGAGCAGGACATGAAGGTGAATCAGAAGTTAGAATGCACAAGAGCATCAAAATGCTGAATCGAAACGTGTAATAATTCCACGTCACCACAAAAATGGCTATGTTAATCCTAATACTGCAGTAAGCTACAACAATTACATTGGAATGGAAACAAAAACGCAACAGAACAAGTAACAGTCAGACCGCACTAATTACAGAAGCAACATAAGGTTCACACTTTATCACCGTCGGATGCTCATGATTATCATCAAGATCTTAAACCCCATCAGAAGCATCACCACCGTCCTCTCCGTCATCGTCATCTTCATCATCGCCTTCGTCACAAGCATCTTCATCGGACGATAGAGGAACGAGCCAACAAGTCCCGTGCAAGTGCCCATTCACACAAACAAAATACTCCAAACCACCATCATGTGACCCAAGCCTGCGAGCCGCGCTCTTGGGAACAAGCCGAGCCGCAGTCATACTCCAAACGCGGGCCCCACAGTAAGGACATTTCACCCTCTCCTCGAGCCCCACTCGCCGTTGGATCAAACACGTCCTGGTCGTCGATTTCATAAATCCCCGAAATACCCCTCGGAAAATCCCCAAATCATCCTCCTTCTTGCCTATTGGGTGCTCACACGGGTCGCTAACGTACAACAAATCCCCCCGGCACTTTCTAGTCAAAAAGCTACGACCAGAGGTTTTAGAAAATCGAGACGCTTGAACAAAATGAGCTGGAGAGGCTTTACTCACTTTGAAATTACGAGTTGACTGGCAACCGCAACAGTAAAACATCAGCTTGGCCAGTGCGTGCCATCCGCCGTTAATACGACCGTTAGGCGCACCGTTAGCCAATGTCTCCATCATGCGCGGCGCGCGATACTCACAGAGCTTGCGCCAGAGAAGTCGTTCTGCGATGGCGCGAAGCTTGCGGTTGAGCGAAGCGGTTAAGCAGAGCATGTTCAGGTCCCATTTAACGGACTCGAAGACGAGTAGAAGTATATGCTCGTTGAATATCCCCGAGTCGCCTGACTCGGGCATTTGACTCGGTGGGTTTGGTCTGAGTCTCTTGTTCGCATTCCCACTCATCGGTGACAATGCTGAAGATAGAGATTGTGCTTGCGTGCTCTTATTATTATATGCCTGGTTGTGCGCATCAAAATCTGAATGTTTAGACACGGGTCGTGTAAGCAATTGAGTCTCATGGTACCCTGACCCCAAGTCAGGGGCACGTGTCGCGTTTCTACTGGTGCGGGACGCGTGTCCATTTTGTACTGGGGGGTGTCGTAAAAGAGAATCGAGGAATTGCATCAGCTATTGGACTGTAAGGAGATCGAGCTCCACGTGTCGTCACGATCTTAGATCACGAAATATCTTTTTTCGTGGCTCGAAAATATCTCTGATTATACGTGTCCGGTAGCAATTAAGTGCCGGAAATCACACGACCGCAGGTATCCTGATTAATCATAAAACAAATAGATCTAAACAAATAACTGAGAGGCACGTGGCAACAGTTTGGAAAGACTAGTGCAGACTGTGCAGTCTTAATTTTTTTATGCATATATTTAGAGATAGTGGTTTTTAAATAATGTGCCAACATGTGGCAACGGTATGGACCAAAAAGGAAACAAGAGATAAAAGAATAAAGCCGGCGAGCGGAGACCGGCTCGGGGACCTGCAAAGACAATGGCGAATTTGTCAGAAGTGAGACGAGTTGTAATGATCACTTCGTCCCGTTACAGCACTTCCCTTGAACAGCGTGATGATACAATTTCTCGACGCGGACACTCTCTAGACTTTTTCTACTTGGATTTCATAACCAAGCAAATTTTAAATTGGCAATTTCATAATTAATTTTATCAGTAACTTTTATACATTTACCAAGTTAACCAAAATGGAAAGCGAGACAAGCAGGCGTGGACACGATAAAAGATAAAATTAACTGCTAGCCCCACCGTGTCAAAGTCCAACTAGATTCTGAGGGAGACTTGGGAAAAGCTGTCAAATCTGGTTCCTTTTGTTCGAGAGATGGAGACAAGAGCTTGGCTGGCTAACGATGATTGGAAAATGCACTGTAGTGCGTACCGCAGACGACGATGATGAAGTCAATGTTGTACCGACTTATGACGCGTGTCTGGAAACGTGGCGGTCACTTGCATATTCGTCTTGGGTGATCCTATAAAGACTGAAGTGACTGTCGACGGCATTCTTCGATGACACATGGTGATTAATGCAGTTTCCACATCATGCCATATCTGATACGTGGCAAGCGATGAAGGCCGATGGACCACCGCCACATTTCGATGTCTGATGCGGAGTGCGATTCTCGTTTGAATCCAGATGCTTTCTGTCGTCTGAGTGGGGGGTCTCACGCGGAATTGTCATTATATTCTCTATTTACTTGAAACGTTTACCCGCTTCTCTAAAAAAAAAAAAAAATTGCCCCACAGAACTCGCTTGATATTTTTAGCGTTTTTTATGACTTGAATGCCATTGTCATAGCCTGATTATTGTTTTTTTAATTCTTTTCAATAGAATAATTTAGCAATAGCATTGTCACTGCGAAACAACTAAGCAGCTGTCTTCTGGTTCTTAGACTTCTTTTCTTGCTTTGTGTTTCCTTTGGCTGCCAATCCTCCCCTCTGATAGCCTTTCATTTTGGAGTCCTACGGAATCGCAGTGCAACACTCCTTGAAGTTGTTTTACCAAATGTAATTCAGAGGGGAGTATGAATGCGGGATGATGTTTAAGTGCCTTTTCTCATCACGTAATTGAAGGGGTGTACTGCACACGTCAGTTTTGGATATGTTTATCGCGTGGACAAGTCTTGTTTAATGCTTGAGCTTTGCACACCTTCTATTTGAAGCCGATTAATCCGTTGAAGAGTTGGGTCACATAAGAACTTGATCATTTTACCTCTTGTTTTTCTTTTTTGCCCCCCCCCCCCCCCCTCTTCTTTTTAAATAATTAACAAATCCATTTGGTACGTGTCAATTAACTTTGTATGCGTTTCGCAATTTCTCAATTAAACTAAGTTTAGGGATTATTTGGATATGATCTAAATCTATAAAAATCTAGAAGATTTAGATCCACATGTTAAAAATACATATTTAGATCTTGAAACTTAAAACTTAAAATCTGGACGGATTTAAATTTAAAAGATGCACATACATTCAAAAAATTGAATATTTATATTTGTATTATTTTTAATTAAATTATTTATTAAATTAAGATTAAATGAAAAAATATACAATTAAATAAAAAACAAAAAATAATGGGATTAATTAGAAAATATAGATGTTAAATTGAATTAAGAAATATATAATGACCCGCATTATTTTATGTGAACGTGTAGTATTTTTAAAATTTTATTTATAGATTTGTGGTAGTGTTAGATTTGAATTTATGTTATTCTTGATGTTTGATTGATGATGTGGTATTTTTATTTATAATTTTATGGTGTTTATTGGTTGTTGAATTATGATTGAATTTTATTTGATATTATTAGGTAAATTGTTGAATTTTATATCGTAATTTAAATTATTAAATTTTAATTTATGTGGATCTGATATCTAAAATATCTTCATGTAATTTCTGTTGACATTACTTGTAATTGAATTTACCAAAAAAGAAAAAGTAGATCTAGATGCACTTATATTTGGTTCTATATTTGGATTTTGTCATCTCTCTAAGTTTTAAGTGGCAGTTTATAGTTGCTATCATTGCAAGAGTCACAAAAATAATCTGTGAGATATATAATATCAACTATTTTTGCTAAATAAGGGTCTTTTTGATATTAAAGCGTCGTAGTTTTTAAAATCACAACTATCCAAAAAATATAAAAACTGTAATTATAAAATAAAAATAGATAACGTGTAGTAAATAAATTTTTAAAAAATAATTTTAACTTTTAAAATATTGTAATTTTAAAAATAATAATTGTTTAATCTCAATAGTAAAACAAGAATTAAATGTGCTTGTGTCTGTCTGATGGGGGTAAATGGACAATTACTTAGCTGGACATATTAGATAAAGGTCGTATGTACAAAAGATATATGATTATTTTCCTTTTTTTAACTTTTATTTATCAAGAAGATGAGAAAATGAAATTTGAGATGCTGTTTAGCCTGCATGTATGAATAAGATCTTTAATTTATTGTAAGGAGGAGATCAATTAGTTGTTCTTCTCTAAGATCCATCATTCATTTAGATGTTCGTTGTGGTTCAATTCAGAAAATTCTATATGTTTTTACAAGCTCGAATGTAAAATTTGGTAAAGCTGCAAGAGAGTACCGAACAAGATGGATTCGGTTCTGGATAGTGTGTCGTGATGAGATGCGGGATTTAAAAAATAACGATATGCCAAGGACTGACGCTATGTGCATGTATGTATTTCTTTTGTCTCATAAAGGGTGGCAAAGGAAAAATGAATGATGTACAAAAATGGGGAGGAAATTGAGAATACGAACTAATTATAGAATAGAGACAAATGTATCCGTGATAAATTAATCAAAGTAAATGATATATTTTTGAGTGAGATTATTTAAATTCACAAAATCTCACATAAATCTATCTATTAAATAAACTTGATATGGGAATATGAAAAGTTAAGATTTCATTCTAATCACCTATTTTAATACTAAATATGTTCTTGGATTATTTTAAGCACAAATATAAACCAGCTTCTTCAACCATTTTCATTTAAATGCAAACTAATTTATTAACCACAAAATATTGTCGTTCAGTGTCAACTAAATTCATATTTGAATGGAATTAATCACACAAATTTGCAAATTTAGAATTAAAACTGTTATTGAACTGCTAGATTGTTTGCCTAAAGTATTAATTTAAAAGCAAAATCAAAATTAAAAAAGAAAATACTGTAAAAGTTAAATATCATAACTTTTGAAAAACTTTTGCTGGAAATTATTTCTCTTTGGGCTCGTCTAGTTTGGAATCACACTCCAAAACACATCATCATGTTTTGGTGCACGGGACGTTTATTTTGCAAACAAGCTTCAGTCTGTGGTCTAATGGAGGCTTATAGTATATTTACTTATAAGATTAAAGCATCAAAATCTAGAATAGAAATGTAACATGGAAGGCTTAAACATTATTAAAATTAAGGAACGAAAACTTGATTCTGATAGGATGGGGGATTAGGAATCGAGTTCTTCTTCCTTACACTCCTCCATTTTACCTCTATTGACTTTTCAAAATCCTCAAGTTGCCCTCAATTAAGTTTTGTCACTTTGCATTTTGGTTCCTATGAAAGTTTTCTAATAATTACAAATAGGTCTTTTATTATTTATTATTAGTACTATAATAATCATAGTTACAATTATTATAACAAATAATGACAATAATCAATTAAAGTCCTTTTAGTAATTTGTAATAATTCATATTAGTTCTAAGATAAAATAAACACATTAATCATAATATAATTCATTTTGATTATAACTCTTATAGACAGAGTGAACAATTTATTTTAATTTATATTTCACATATTGATTCTAATCCGGTCTAATTGTCGATTGGCAAACACACTATTATTTCCTTTGCATTGAAGTTTTATCTTAGAGTGCCTGTCTTGATCTTGAATGAACATTGTCCTTTGTTTTCATTTGATTACTCGAAATTGAAGGCGCACTATAGGCGGATGCTGAAAGAACGGCCTACACGAATAAAATTATTTTCTTCCTTCGTTTTACTATCTTGTCTAATGACTGAAAATCATAATCTAAGTTAGGAGTATATGAGAAACAAAAATATTTGTTGAAATGTGGTTGCAAACGGTTTCTTGATGAGTCTTGATGTCTTTGCCCTTTAGTTTTGAGTTTTGTACTTTTGTTTTCAAGCCCTTTGTTCCCAATTTTATCCTTCAAGACTATATTTGCGGAGGCATTACAGCTATATAATGTATATATGGACTACGCGCGCCAAAATAAAACTAATGAAATCAGAAGACGTTGCAACGTAAAAAATATGTGTAAAAAAAATTAAGGAAAGAGAACATTGGCCAAAATATGAATCAATCTTATACGACTCCCATTCATGTAGCGTCTTTTTCTCATTAGAGATCAGCATTCTTTTGTACAACAAAGATATATATATATATATATATATATAAAGAATCAACCGAATTATCGATAAGAATTACCTATTAGGTACCAGCGAGACAAAATAATGAAAATATTAGTTCTTTTTCAAAAAAACAGGTTAGCTTGGGATGGATTTCGATCAAGATTTATCTTTGCTTTGCCGCCACTGCCGGCTGCAGGCATGAGTTTTCAAGAATGCTGACCAGAGCATCAACATCCTTCAATTTTTGCTCCAAATTACATCCGGCACCGCTAGTCAAATATTCGATGGGCTTCTCTAAGAACTTGCTAACAATCTCCCTACTCATCTCCTCCGCCGCTATAATGGAGCCATCATTATGTGATACTTTGCTCAAGAACTTTTGCGTCTCCACCTCTCTCACCCTGTCCACCGCCATCTTCAACCTCATTATAACATTCGCAGCCTCTTTCTCTAGGTGTCCCTCGTCGTCCATCTTGATCATTTTCATTAGATGATCATCTTCTTGGTCCACGACCAATCTTCTTGGCCTTGTCCTGAGAGAAATGCTGTGAAATGGGGACGTTCGTGGGTTTGTGGCGGTAAGACTAGTCGATGCCGTAGCGATCGAACTGGCGAGGCAAGCCGTGTTGTTAATTTTAACATTTGTGTGCAATGCAAAGCTGAAGGAACGAGAACAAGGCGTGGGCAAGACAGCCATTTTTGGTTCCTTTTTTTTTTTTTTTTTTTTGGTTTCGCACTACTGCTTTCAAGATGGCCAGACTGGGTTTTGGGTCTTGGGTTCAAGGTTTTGAAGAATTAGCTTTGAATGTGGCCGGTGGTCAAAGCGGGACGTCATAAGGGAGAGTTAGACTTCGTTGACTTGGGACGCGTTTTTTGAATATTTCTGGTTTGGACTTTGGGGAAGGAGTCGGTCAACCGTTCCGCTTTACTTACTTGCTCCAACTTGATCACACATTTCACACGTGCGTCTACATTAGTATCGTGCACGAACGGCTTGCGTCTCCATTTAAAAAAAAAAAAATGCACGCATATTTGGCTCCGGCAGAGTAAATTAAAGAATAAGAAAAATATATATTTCAGTATACTATAATTTGTTTTTTATTTTTAATAAATATAATAATGATGAGTTTTATATTGGTGCATGTGGTGGCCCGTGATCAACAATTGATATGATACATTAATTTTTTTAACATTTAAATTGGGTGAATACTGTTGATTAAAATTTGAAAACATATTTTAATTTAAATTATACATATAATCAGAAGATGATGATGCAACATGTGACCACAGCGGGCTGAACCCCCTGGCTACAAAAGAAAAAAAAACTAAGAATAACAGAAAAACATATTTTAGGATTCCAATTAGCCCCCTTAAATCTATTAGAATAGTTCTGAAAATTTTATAAATTCATAAAATTTAAACTTTAAGAATTATAAAAGTCTATACACCAATTAAAAATAATGATAACTTATCACACAAAACATTTCTCTACTCCTAAAAATCAAATTATTTTTTCCAATTTCTATAGTAATAGTAGAGATAAAGAAATTTGTGAAGAATTATCTTTGGAACCAGATGTATGAATAATAATTTAATTGTTTATATAGGGAATGATATGTTTACTAATGTTGACAATGATTTTATTGCATAACATTTTAAAAATATGAAAATGCGATTGGAACAATTATAAATGTATTAACAAAAATTTTATATATCAATGTTGCAATTTTTAAATTTTACTATTAACTAATTGGCCTTGGTAAATTATTTTCTAGATCTGCCACTACGTGATGTATTTCATAATATTTTGATTAGGAAAATATGCTTCAAAATTGTGCATTTGATGGCATTTATGGAGCCTCATAAGAACTAAGTGCACCCCTAATTAGTTTTTTTTTTTTTGGTCTTTGCTTTAAATAATACAAAAAAATTAAAAGTTATATTTTTATTACAAAAATAATTTTAAGTGAGCATGTTAAATCTAAAATTAAATTAAATACTTGAGCAAAATCAAATTTTTATGTAAATTAAATTAGGCCCTACATCATAAAGAATTTGAAAAGTGATACATAATAGTTAATGAAAATAATTACAGTAAAAACTTTAATAAATAATTAGTTGATAAATTAATAATCTTAATTGAACAATAAAATTTTTTATAACAACTTGGACCAGTATAGTAAAATAATAAGCTCATTAAATGCATAAGATAATAATTTTTTTTTTTGAATCCTTTATGGCCCAATGAAAATATAAATTGACAAACTAATCAAATACAAAAACTGGTAATGAATATTAAATAAAATTCATAGCATTAAAGAGTTTTTTTTTTTCATTACAACTGTAATTTGTGTACATGACTACACAGATTGAATACATAATTAATGATACCGTATAATTAGTTAATTATGAGTTTTATTGATAAACTATAATATTAATTAAAAAAATTTAATTAATAATTATTCATTTATTAATAAACTAATAAATTATTCATTATTAATGGATAAGTAACTTTTTTAAAATAATAGTTTTCTTAATACCAATGTATCAAATTTATTAAATTTTATATTTTTATCCAAAGCAATAGTGCGTTGACACATATGAATATACACAAAAAAAAAAAAAATTATTATCTCTAGCATTACTTTATTTTAATTATCTGTTTAAGTTCATCTCTGTGTATGCAAATGAAATTTTCGAAATTTAGTTAGTTCTTTGATTGCTGTTGCTAAATCCAAACTTTCAATAGTTAATTTGACAAATTTAAAATCACTAATCGACCTTGTTTGAAAAACCGTCACGTTCTTTTCAAATTTAGAACGCTTTTATGCTTTGAAAAGAAAGCTTGTCAATGGAGCAGCTAGCTGGGTTTTGGAAACGAAAATAATCTCGAAGAGATTTTTGTCTCCCACTGAAATGTCATATGGAGCGAAGACTGGATCATTCTTTAACTGGACTGGACATTGGCCCACTCGGGCATCAGGCCCAATCCTGCAGTGTGAATAATTGTGATATAGAATCAAAGAAATTGCATCCTTCAGAGATTGTACTATGATGGAAATTTCTTTTAACAATATGTTCTTAAAGAAATATACTAAAATCGGTGTTCTTGTTCATTTCATTGTCCTTGAATGATAAAGGAATTAAAAATAAGTGATTTTCCTTCATCGTACATCATTTCCCTATTGGAGGAAAGATTATAACGTCATGAAAAAATGACCATAAATTTGTTTCATAAAACAATATGAAAGAAAAATACTATCATTAAATGTTGAAATATTTTTGAAAGCTCATTTATACAGTTTTCTTATATTAAATTAAATGAAAAAGAAACCATGTGAAGTTGTTTTGGCTGGAATATGTCACCTGAGAGACGATATATAAAGTAGTTATTTCATTCACCAGCATGTCTTTGAAGGATTATAAAATTAATAGATTGTAATATCTTTACCATTCTTGAAGAACTATATAAATTCAAAGATCACAATTTTCCTTTATCATAATCTTCTTGAAGGAGTTGAAATTAAATATTTTATGATAAATTATCAATTTGTTCTTAAAGGAGATTCTTACTTCGAGAACTTCAAGGATTAATATTTTGATGATTTATATAATTTTCTATATTAAACTATGTGTACATGGAAAGAAAATTTGTGAAGTATGTATGTTGCAAAATCTATATATGATGGTGAGTATAATTTACATTCCATGCATTTTGATTAGTAATTGACTGATAAGATTTGTGCATGCCAAGCTCTATTAATTGTAGCTAGCCGTAAACTTTGTAGTTAACATGTAGAAATCGGATATCTTTGTCTTTGTTTCCTTTTGTTTGGTTCTTAAAATCATCATCAATCTCTAACAATCCACAAATTTCATCCCGTGGTGTAAATGATTTTTAATTTATTAATATAGAAATATATCTTTTCAAAGTGTAAGATGGTTAAAGGTCTTATTATTTGATATAAAAAAACAAAATGTAAATGTTATATTCCCTGAAGTGGAATAGATTTGAATTAATATTTAGTGATAAATCCAACATCTTCACTAATTTGGCTTAATAAGGCTGGATGTATGAATAAATAGAACTTGACATGAATTTTAATTAAGGAGTCATGGATTCTTTTGATGATTGGATTATTCTCTCGAGACAGAGAAAATTATGTGAATTCTAAATATTTGTGAAAGTGAGAAAACTACAAACAGAATATAATTGTGGTTGATATACATGGTGTTATACTGTCATTGAGTGATGAAATGATCATACAATTGAATATATAAATGCTTGAAGCAGGGAATAGATTAGTTGATGCAAACAATTTAATTCTTGAGAAGTCGAAATGAAATAATCCGGTGCTTTTGAAGAGACCATGCTTGCATGAATAGCAAAACATGTTATTTATATTAAATTATTGAATATATTATTGCTAGAGAGGCATAATATACCAACTAAAAAATGAATGTCAAATGCCTTTGAAGACATAAATAGTGAGAAATAAAGAGATTTAATTTGTCTTATAAAATTCATGCATACAATTTAAGAAAGGGATATCTTTAGCCCTCGCAAAGTATAAGTATTGGAAACTCTAAAAGCTCTTAACGGGACATATATTGAAAAAAAAAATTAAAAATATTTAATCAATGGCCTGCTAGTGCTTAGTGCAAGAGAAAAATTGAAATTGACTTAGGATTGTTGTCAATAAAAATTTAGTTGTTGTGATAAAAGTTTCAGGATTCTAAATTATAAAATTTAAGATCATGAAATTAAATGACTGGTCAAATTGTAAAATATAGTCCATATGCTAGGATATGAAGGTGTTAGTAAAATTTGAAGAATTTTGGACTTGTAGTCTATACACTTGAAGTCATACAAATTATTAATAAAATATGAATTTGAACTATAGTATGTCAAAAATTAAATTGAAGAAGCTCTTTAGTTGTCTTTAAATGATAAAATGCTGGAGAGAAGTAATTAAAGTATTAAATCTAAAAAGATTGCACCTTATATATTCGTTATAAATCTATAATCATACTTGTGTACATTATGACAATCTAAATGTGTAAATGCCATTATCTATTTTGCTGCAATTTTATTAAAATCTAAAATTTAAACTTGCAACTTGTACAGACATGTTGATGATTTTCATCTTGACAAGGCTCCTAAGAGCTTATGAATTTACTTCTTTTGAAAATAAAATTCAAGATGAAAAATCTTGAAATGAAAGAATTTCTTAAATTTTATCAAGTGGAATGCTGATATTGTAGAAATAACAAAAGTATTTCATGTTGAAAAAATTGTTATATTTTGAAATATAATGCACATGTTTTGATCTTGAGGTATCATGTTTTTTTCCAACTAGTGTCTAAAAAGATAAAGAAAAAATTGCATGATTGTAAATTAAAGTATATTTATCATAAACTCGCAAAATGTCAAAGGCTATTTTATACTTTTTAATTAACATGGAAGCTAAAGCTTGCTGTTACTTGAGAAGATTGATAAAATTACGAAGATATATGTATGGCAATATTCTTCGGTTAAGATGACAGTATCTTTAATTTATTAGATGTTTTCGAGTTTTCAAAGGATCTTGTTGACATTGTAGATCATTTCATCAAAATATTATTATAATAAAATGTGATCATTGAAGCATTGACGTCACTTTGACGGAGAGTGTACTTATTGAAAGGAGTTAATAATATAGAAGGCAATATGAAATAATCCCCAATACTCTTTTTCATTCCTTAATTTTTTATCCCATTAGGTTCTCTTAGTAAGATTTTAAGGAAATAATTTGTATTTTCTTACAATATAAATGAATAATATATCTTTTTTCCTTTGTTATTCTTTTTTTCTTACTAGCAAAATTTTAATTAGACATATTCTTTATAAGATAAATATTTAAGGGAGTGTTATGAAATAATTATTATTTACATAAATATTTATCAAAATAATCTTTTATCTCTCTCCACAAGTAAAATAAAATTCTCTTATAACTCCCGTTAATTTTTTAATTTGAGAATTATTATCTCTTTTAATTTTAATATATTATTTATCACTTTATGATTATATCAATGGAAAAGAAAGCATTTACTCCTCATTTGAACATCTTTAAGATTAAATTTTTTTTTTCTCTAAACATTTTATCTGATATTGTCTTACCATTATCTTGTGTTCTTAATTAATTAATAATTTATCCGAAACATCCTTTTTTTAAATGAATAATTGAATCTACATTTTGCGCACGTCAGCAGACAGCCCACAACCCGCAGGTGTTAACCTACACCGCGGCTCACCTTAGCCAAGCCCCCACCGATCCATTCCAATATCTGTCAATTCCCGTTTGTGATGGTGCGTGAACACCCTTCTTCAACCACAATAACCGCCCAATATTTACACATAAACAGTCAGACACTCACATTAACATACACAGTCGCTTTGCTCTTATACAAATTAGGGTTTTGAGATACTCATCCCTCTCTTTTCCAGCGATTTGTGCGTTTCAATGCCTGCAAATTTCATTGCCAAATCGTGCCTTGAGAACCCTAGACAGAGCCAAATAGCTCCCTCGCGCGAGCAATTTTGGCGTGTTTATCTCATTTCGTCAGTTTTGTCATAGCCTCAACTCGTTTGTTGCTGTAGAATTTTATCGATTGAGTGTGGTGCAATTCTCCGATGGCGCCGAGTCGGAGAAAAGGAGCGAGCAAAGCCGCGGCCGCGGCCGCCGCTCGTCGCCAGTGGAAGGTCGGCGATCTCGTGCTTGCCAAAGTCAAAGGATTCCCCGCTTGGCCTGCCACAGTATGCAACGCATCATATATCTCTTTTTGTTTTCATGTTTAATTTCAACAACAAAAAGATTGTTGTTCAAGTAATTGGGTAGCTTAAGAATATGTTTTTAGTTAGGGTTTTCCTGGTTTGGTTTGAGCGCTCCGTCTGGGCTTGCTGGTTTGATGTTTTATTGGGGATTTTGTTAATTGGGCGTGCTTCTGGTCTGTATTGAAGTTTAATTTCTTGCCTGTTGTTTATTGATTCTTTTCCTAACTGCAATTGTTATTTGCATGTTCTTGTGATAGGACTTATATATTCAGTGGATTGTTTGATCATTATAATTTTTATTTGTTAGGATCTGTTTTCGTGGTTATTTTTGAGATTATTTGATGAATCAGCTTGAGAACTCCCAAACGCTAGTGCTTAAAAAAAAAAAAGGATTGCAAAGCCATTTGTTTATATCTCATTAAAATGCGGGCTTCCAGAGGAATTTATTTATTCGTTTTTTTGGTTAGTTGAAAATTGAGTTAAATTCTATGGGTATCTTTTTTTTTTTTTTTCTGTTGAAATACTTCTGCTACGCAAAAGAAGTTTATTTCTCAGCGTGCAGTACTTTCTGTTTTACCAACTGAAGTCTTGAAGTCACCATTTTTTCACTCTTTTAAAAAATTGCTTACATTTTTGTTTGGCTGACCATTGCTCTCTCTTTTTTTTTTTTGTGATGGCAGGTAAGTGAGCCGGAAAAGTGGGGCTATTCAGCAGATTGGAAGAAAGTACTGGTCTTCTTTTTTGGAACACAACAAATGTGAGTGCTCAGCTATGTTGGGGTTTTTTGTCCTAAACTATTTTACACATGATTGTGAATCATATTCTTTTTGATTCCTTCTAGATAATTGATTGCTTAATTACAATATGATGCATTCATATGGGTTAATTGACGTGTAGGCATTTCATATAAATCCATTTCTATTGGTTGGTTTTATATTTTCTCTCTGTATGTTACTGATTATTGAATTTGAATATGATTGTGGATCATGCTTTATGTGCTGCATTGATTGTTTCTGTAAACACTTGTGCGCGTATATGGTAAAGCCCTCGTGTTCTGAACATTTCGGCTTTTGCTAGATGAGGAAAAAAGTGCTGGATGATTTTGGAGTTGTATTTTGGCTATTTTATGGGTTATTAGGCTAGAAAAGAAACAAAAAAATGCTTGGGATAGAGCGTATTTCTTAGCATCTCCTTATATGTTTTGTGAGTTGGAAGTTCTTTTGTTTTATTTTATTTTCTTATGTGTGGAATCTTTACCTTCATTGACATTGTTGATTCTGTTTAGTCCTTTCTGGATAGAAGCTTTCTTTTTCAAGATGTTCTCTTAATTGTAAATTCTTGGGGTGTAGTCAGGGCTGGTGGGCAACATTTTCACCTTCTGTGAATCTTTCTTTTTTCAATACAATGTTCTTAGCTTTTATCCCTATAAATTTGGATGCCTATTCTTGAGTAGTCATTTGATATTTTTATTTGATTTTTTTTCTCGTTTTTCTTAAACTTAATCAAATGGTGGATGAATAAAATAAATGATGGAGAGATTAGCATTTCTTGGTACACTTACCTTCTAATCTGTTTGATTTATAGCACCATAAGGCTAGTCCTTAGTTACAATTTCTCATTGTCCTGTTTATTACTTTAGGAATTCCGTGGGAATTACCAAGGTTTTTGTGTGTTCAATTCCTATGTAGATTTTATTTTTGGACGTGTGATTGAGGTGTTTTGGCGGATTATTGTTGAAGCATTGTTTTGCACTGGTTCTAAGGTCTTCCTTGGCTTTTGTGTCATGAAGGTGCCTTCATTTCCCATTTTGAATTTCTTGTCCGTTTTATGATGCTGCCTTTAGAAAACAGTATTTTAGAAACACATAATCCATTCTCTAGAGCTAGTATTATGTCAGGAATGACTTTTTGAGTCTTTTTATGTGTCTTGGTAAGATAGGATTCTATAACCATACAAAATTTTGCTACCAATTGCCTAAACTACTGCTGAAAATGCTATTGCATTTTTTCTTAAGCAGCTGAGTTCCAAATATGCCCCCGGATGTTGAATTCTGAAAATATGATTGTTTTTTGCTTGTTTCTCTCTACAATTTGTTTTTCTTTAATTGACTATGTGTCAAGATATCTAAAGAGCCTCTGATTTTTTATAATACTTTGTGTGAATTATCATTGTGATTGACTTATTGAGTTAGTGTTTTGATTTTGCTATTTGTGAGTGAGATTAGATGTAGGCATTTTTTTTGAAAAGAGATGTGGGCTTGTTGTTGATACAACAAATTTGTGATATAGTATGATAGAGGTACGGTCATGATGTGACTGTATGCTCATTTATTTCAAGTTATTGTAATTAGACTTGCACAGAGTAAAAAGTTAAATTGGGATGTTGTGTAAGATAAAACAATATTAAATGGGTTTCTTTTATATGCCGGACAGATTTTGAACCTATAAGTATTGAATTTTGATGGGTCTAACAAGTTGTCTCAGAAAGTTAGAGGGAAGTTTATTTGAGGAAGAAAATCCTGCAGTCAAGGAATTGAATGATCTCACAATATACTGTTATGGCTATACCTTCATGCTCAATTTGATCTAATTGCAATGCAAACAACCCCCCCCCCCCCTTCTTTTTCTTTTTTGCAGCAAGAGATTTATTTGTTATAGCTAGGAAGTGCAATGATGGAAAGGAAAGCTTATATCTTTGACAAATGATTAAATGATAGATTTATTGACCATTTTATGAAAGCCAAAAGCAATTAACTTGGTCAGTTAAGTTCTTATTTTTGAAAAATTACTCTTTATGTTTCGAACGTCCGGGTGGCAAATTTATCACTTGCTTGAAGGAGTGTGTGCATTGGTGGAGTGTGATACATTCGGCAGCTCATGGCTGCAACCTGAGCTCCATTTTTTTAATTATTTTATTTTATTTAGGTTTCATTTGAACCCTTGTAATTTTTAGGTAAATGAGGCCTCCAATTTTGTGCTGGGTTTTGTTGGAAGATTGTGGTTAGATTCTGGTTCATTTCTGCAGCTGCCTTTTTTTTTTTTTTGGGGGGGGGGGTGTGTCTATAACCAAAAGCCTAGGATATACTTTATTCATAATTTCTTTTGGGTTTCTTTTTCTAGCAAGTGCACTGATCCTATGTTGAAATATAATTCCTTTGGAATTTATCCTTGTAAGCAGCTATGTCAAAGGGGAAAAGAACCATTGGTTGAGATGTCCAACAGTTATTTGGTTTTTGTGGTTTTTCCACCTGTTTCATATACGACAGAAATTGCAGATGGTTGCAAAATGTTCTCTTTTTATTGAAATTTCTTGTCTCTTGTGTTCTATTCCACATGAAGGTTTAGGAAGTTATCTTGTCCTTTCACCTTGACGCTTTGGATGTTCTAGTAAATATAATAAATTTCATTAGCAAAGTTAATATTTTTCTAAATTATAGAATGTTTTTCAGAATAAGGATGTTGTTTCGAATAAGGTTATGGTAAAATACCCAGAAATGTTATCAGTAATGCTTGTGAAACATGAGAAAAAATAGATTCGAAGCATATGAAAATATATTTTATCTGACATCAACTATGTGATTTATGATATATTTTTGAAAAGTTTGAGCATTTCATTGCATTGACATTTAACCTTACCTCTTTAATATAACTTTGAGTTAGTTATCAAAAAGGATGTTTAAATAATGGCAAAACATCATTACTTGAAAAATATTTAGTATCAAACATCAATTATGGTAGGATATATTTTTAAAAGAGGATTTATCTGCATTGATATTTATACATGGGGAACTATTATGTCAGAATTTGGGATTACTGAAGGGACTCACTGATATATTTGTAGCCTGCAGAATATTAGACTTCTGTGAGGTGACTTTTCTGTTCTTTGCTGTAGGCTGGTTTTGTTGGGCCATCACAGTTATAAGGAGATTTTTGATGGGCTAGTATTCCTTCTTAGGGAGATTATTTAAAAGTTAAGATTCCTAGTGTGGCAATTTATGTGGCATTAATCTGTAGGATAACAATGACATCTATTTGTTTGCAGGTAGTTTGATATTTATGAACTGTGATTTTACCTTTTTCTGTGCTTACTCATTTGTGTTATTGCAAAGTGAGCAGGTGGATTTGTGTTTGTGTTATGTATACTTTTTCTGCTTGATGATTGGCTTAATGCAACATTCATTATTTTTCATTTAAAAGAGAGGCTGCTTTCATGTTATTATTTGTGTCATTACTCCCTTATTGTTCCTATCTAAAAGAGAATTATTGCTTCTATCATAGTTTTTTTGGTCCTTGAAATAAGCACACTAAATAACTTTTTTCTTTGTATATGAATTTTCTTTTTGTTATTTTTGTATCTTTATGGAGTCATTTGTTTACTTTGTCAGCATGTATCCTGGTCGTAGATTTTCTTTCTTTTTTTTTTTTTCAGTTGGGGTTTGGGGGGGGGGGGATGATGGTGGTTTGATGCTGTAGTTTTTTTTTTTTTTTTTTGTCTCTCTCCAACTGTTTTTTCAGTTCTTCTTGGAACTAAATAGTACCTTGTTTCTTGATTTGAATGGATACTTCTCACGCAGAGCCTTTTGCAACCCTGCTGACGTTGAAGCATTTACGGAAGAGAAGAAACAATCTCTTTTGACCAAACGCCAGGGAAGGGGTGCTGATTTTGTTCGTGCAGTGCAGGAGATTATTGACAGTTATGAAAAGTTAAAGAAACGGGACCTAGTAGATTCTAATTCTGGTGATGATCTCACTGTGGCAAATGGTGGGAATTCAGTGAACTCGGTTTCCCACTGTGGGTTGAAGGATCGAACAGAAGCTTCTGAGGCAACTCTTGATTCTCAAATGAAACCTTCCAACTCAACTGCTGGTGATGGTCTAAATCTCCCAACTGAGGATTTTCCAGCTGGAAGACAATTGGATGCATTACCAGCTAAAGAGCCATTACCTGAGCAACCTTCTGAAAATTTGGTTGCTAAAGCAACACCTGTTTTAAGCACATACTCCTCGAGAAAAAGATCTGGAGGTTCACGATTACAAGTTACCCAGAGAATGGCACCTTCAGCTCGAAGGTCGAGAAGCTCGACAATGGTTGAATCCTGTAGATTGCAAAACTTGATGATGCCATATAATAATGAGGGGAAGAATGCTGAGGACATTTCAGCTAAAGGTATCCTAGATGGATCCCTCAGAAGGAATAAACGAACAAGGAAGTCTCCTGATGCCTCTGAATGCAATGATGTGGATTCATCTGCTTTAATATCAAATGGCAGCATTGATGACAATAGTTCTGAGATTATAACAGTTGAATCTGAAGTCTTTAGTCTGAATGAAGGCAGCTCTGTGGATTCTGGTTGTAAGGTCGAAGACTCTGAGACTGTTCTTGAGTGTTTGGATGGAGATGAGATGTTAAGCAAAGGACTTGATTTTCAAATAAAGGCTGTTGTTGTTAAGAAGAAAAGAAAACCAAATCGAAAGAGGGCGTGTAATGATGCTGCTGATCCTTCTGCTAGAATTAATACAGCAACAGAAGTGGATCTTGGTACACATAATACTTGTCGTAGTTCAGAAAATATTGGCGGAAATTTGGATGAAAAGGATTTTAAAGAAGATGGAGATGAGCACCTGCCATTGGTGAAAAGAGCCAGGGTGAGAATGGGCAACCCATCATCTGAAGAGGAGTTGAAAAGCTCCTCACAGACTGAAGAAAAACCCTTCAAGGATACTGCTGTCAATCTTGTGGAGCATATCAGGCTGTCATTAAACAATGATGATGAAGTTCTTACTGAAAAAGGCCCTTCTCCGGTGAAAGGATCAACTGATAATGTACCTTCTCTGGTGAAGGGATCAACTGATAATGTATCACCTTCAAACGCTTGCAGTGAGATTTCAGGAAAAAGGCCACAGCTTTGGAAGGGGACAACAAATCAATCATTTGGTTGTTCAGCAGATGGTGAAGCTGCTTTACCTCCATCTAAACGCCTTCATCGTGCCTTGGAAGCTATGTCAGCTAATGCAGCCGAACAAGGTTCTGTTCAGGCGTCATCTTTGATAAACGTATTTATTAATGGGTGTTGTGCCGATTCCATTTGTAAATGTTCTCATGAGGCCATGGATGGCAGAGAAAGTAATGGTTTAGGACTGCAGAATGTTCACACATGTGATCAATTCTCTGAGAATTGTCATAGCCGAAAACAGGAATCCTGCAGAGATGATGTAGGGTCTGTAGACAATGTTGATGGCAAAGATCTTCCTGGGTTGCCTTTGTCTGTTCATAATACTCAAACTGCAGTTCAATCCCAAAGCCCAGTAAATATTTTGCTGGATCCTAAAAAAAGACAGTCTTCTTTCCAATTGAATCAAAATTCATTGGATCAATTGTCTTTAAAGGATGAAGGCAGTGCTGAAGATCTTCAGTTGAAAGATACTAGAGTTGAAAATGTTGATAAAGAGCTCAATACTTCAGCGTATGCTGAATTGAGTCTGGATCCTGTCTCAGGGGCTGATGGAAGTGTCAATCTTTCTCCTCGAAATGGTTCAAATGAGCTTCAATACAGTGTACAGGGCATGAGTTGTGAGAATTCTGAGTCTTTGAAATCTCAAATTGGTGACAACTGCCATATTAATGCTATGTAAGTTCATGGGCCTAATTTTGCTACGGTTATTCTCTGAAGCACTAATACTAGATTTAATCTGTTCTTTAAAGGTTCCCCTCTCCCCTCCTCTGAAAGACCTGAACTTATTGTACTTCAGGGATCTTTTAGCAAATTAACAATGAAATTATTTTCTTTGGTGATAGGACATTGGTGGTTGTTAAATTTAAACATCAAATTTGGGTTTGCTGGCCTTGACTGAATTGTCATTTTTCCTCGTTTGTCATCTCTTACTGTCATTGTTAGCATCTTTGGCATGAATATTGATATCTGCTTTACATCTTTGTAGTAGGTGTGAGGCTGTGGATGAAATCAAACAAAATGAAAAGCAGAAGGAAATGAGTTCTGTTTTGATTTCTGATTATCATTTGGGTGACAAAGGTGTTACAAGTGTCCTATTTAGTTCATCTCCTGCTGAGGGAGTGGATTCTCCAGCACGGCTCTCTCCACCCAGTACCTCACTTTGCCACGTATCCACTTCAGAAAGTGCCAATATTGTTCAAAGCAGTAGCTCTAGTCCTTATGCCCGTGCACAGTACAAGAAGTCTCTAGGGGCACCTGTTGCTGATGAGGGAAAAGTCGACACAGCAGTGACTCAGAGACCAAAATCTGTCGGAAAGTGGAGCAGTTGCTCAGAAGCTCATGCTGCTCTATCTTCCTTTGAGGCTGTCCTTGGATCATTGACTAGGACTAAGGAGAGCATTGGTCGAGCAACACGCATAGCTATCGACTGTGCAAAGTTTGGTGTCTCTTCTAAGGTATAAAATAACAGTTTACTTTTTTCGGCACTTCATTTGATTCACCTTGTTAAAAGTATTAGATCTATAAATATAGTTAATGGAATGGTGGCCTTCTCCCCCCAACAAAAGAAAAACATTTAGGATGGATGTATGGAATTTTTTATTTTGTTCATTAATGATGAGTATTGACCTGTGGATAATGACTAAAACCTCAATTTTCTATCTTTACATAAGATTCATAGTCACTTTAGGTGACTGATATTGATTTGCTAGGTAGAAGTTCATAACTGGACAAAATAATATAGTAAAGAATGATTTTAAGAAATTTTAGATATTTTGATGCTGTAATAATATTTTCATCTGGTGTTTGTAAGATTCTTAATGCATTTATTTTTTTGGGTGTGTGGGGATTTGTGCTGTGAAGTTCCCTTAACGTTACCAAAAGGAGTTCCAGTTGTCAACAGGCAATAAATATGACCCTGTGTGTACAATGTATGGTTGTATAAGGTGGCCCTTTGGAATATGATGGTCAGAACTTTTTGTTTAATAGAATATCTAATTTTTTTCTCTTCTAGTATTTTGGCAATTAATTCAATGGAAAAACTCTTGGGTTCCATATGTTTTAAGCCATTTACCTGTTGCCTGATTGGAGATTTTTTTGTCTGTGAGCTTTTAAATGCATTGATGAATCTCTTGCTTCAACATTATTCTGTTTATGAGCATGGAAGCATTTGCGACCTGAAATGTATGCCTTAGGCAGGACCTCAAAGAAAAGACAAACTTTGATAATTTACTGGTGATCATTAAGTTATCTGGAGTTTCTGGTTAATGATATTTCTGTGTTGATATTGTACCTTTGTCATTGTTGTTTGGAATAGTAATATATTTAACACTTTTCATGTGCAGAAGGCACTATTTATTTTTTTGAAACAATACACAGGGCTTTTTCTTTCAATTTATATTTATTATTATTATTATGTGGTTTTGTTGTTTGTCGCTTTGAAATGTCAATAGATATTAAATTTTTGTTTAATTTAGTGTTGTTATTCTTTGCCTGGTTATGTTGAATGCTTTAGCATGTCCTTACTGTGCACTTTATATGTTTTCTTACTGTCATTCCGTTTTTACAAGTATGAAGTTGTAATGATAACATATTCATAATGGAAAGGGGAACTCATGAACCTTAAGATGATAAGATAGTTTTAATGCAATAGTAGACTATTTTCCATCTTGATATTCTAGTTTTCTGTGTAATTAGGTCGTGGAAATTGTAGCCCGTCATTTGGAAAGTGAGTCTAGCTTATACAGAAGAGTGGATTTGTTCTTCCTCGTGGATTCTATTATGCAGTGTTCTCGAGGTATGAAAGGTAATGTATCAGATGTCTTAGAGTGCAAATACTTAGTAATATGGTAGTTTAATTGCATGATTACTTCGTGATGTGTTTGGTCAACCACATATGTCTGTTTATGTGTGTTTTATGTTGATATTGACTTTTAATATCCAGGTGATGTTGGTGGTATATTCCCTTCAGCTATTCTGACGGTTCTGCCAAGGTTACTGTCAGCTGCTGCTCCTCCTGGAAACGTGGCTCAGGAAAATCGTAGGCAGTGTTTGAAGGCAAGTGAGGATGTTTTGTCATTCATTGTCATAATTTAATAAGTTTATTGTGTTTTGGTTATTTCTTACCCAGTTTATGTTCCCTTTTATAGGTTTTGAGACTTTGGCTGGAAAGACGAATCCTGCCAGAATCCATTATTCGCCATCATATGCGAGAACTTGATACCGTTACTTGTTCATCTTCTGCCATTGCTTATTCTCGCCGCTCAGCAAGAACGGAAAGGGCTCTGGATGATCCTGTTAGGGACATGGAGGGTATGCTTGTTGATGAATATGGAAGGTATCACTTTGTGAACTGTTTTACAGTCTAAAGAATTTAACTGTTTATACTCTTTTACTGATGCATTGGTGTTGCTCCAGCAATTCAAGTTTTCAGCTTCCTGGATTTTGTATGCCCCGCATGCTCAAGGATGATGATGATGGAAGTGATTCTGATGGAGGGAGTTTTGAGGCTGTCACTCCTGAACATAATTCTGAAATACCCGAAGAACGTGATGCTAATCCTTCAATGAAAAGGCATAGTCATATCTTGGAAGAAGTAGATGGTGAACTTGAAATGGAGGATGTTGCTCCCACTTGTGACAATGAGATGAGTTCAACTGTTTTAGTTGATATTGCCCAGACATCACATGATCAGTTATTGTCCTTTGTTCCTCCCCTTCCACAAGATGTTCCTCCATCATCACCGCCACTGCCATCATCTCCCCCTCCGGTTCCGCCTCCACCTCCCCCCATTCCTCAGTCATGTGCATTCTCTGACCGCTACTCTAATGGAGGTAGTATGCAGGTATGTGCGGCCCTTTTTTGGATTTCTAAACTTCATTTAAAAGAATATGGATATGAGTGCTAATCCTCTTTGGATTCTAAACTTCAGTTAAAGCAATATGGATACAAGTGTAATCTGTTACTCGTTTTTTATTTTTTCCCCCTACATTTTCAGAATATGCAAAATGATGCTCAACAATCTGTAAGCCAGCAGTCAGTTGCTCCAAGAATCAATCCAACAGTGTCCACCAATGCAGTTCATTATCGTGCTTCTGAATGTAGGGATCATCAGATGCCAATGCAGATGCCTGAGTCTACCAGCTCTTTTGGCTGTTATCCAGTGTGTCCGTCAAATAATTTTCAACAAACTGATGGCCCTAGGTTCCATAACAAACCATACCCTCCTCGTCCACCGCATGCTCCACAGTCAAATCATTTTTCATATGTTCAGGCAGGTCAAAATGGCAAGTCCCGCAGGGAGGCCCCACACCCTTCAAACTCCCACAGGTTCCAACCTCAGCCAAATATTGATGGGGGGAACTTTTACAATAACCATGATAGAATGAAAGCGGGTCCATATGAACACAGAGATAGCTGGAGGTTTTCTGCACCCTCATTTTCGGGTAAGGTCCCTCCTTTGAAGTCTATTTCACTAGGAATGATAGGAGGTTTAGCACTGCTGTTCTCTGGTTACATTGTGAATATTCATTTCTCTGGATCCAGGTCCAAGATATCCTGATGAAGCCAGAGAATGTTATCCATCTGGCTCATATGGTGGTCCACTGCGTGAGCCACCGAGATACTCAAACCGAGGGTGGGCATATCCTCCCAGGCCAATGAATCACAGACACATGAGACCACCTTCTGGAGGTGCGGTTCCAGTTGGAATAAGAGGTGTGTAATCTTTATATTAGATTATCTTCTGGAAGAAAACCAAAAATGTTTGTTATTGGCTGTTTGTGAAGTTTCTATCTGTTGCTGGATTTGTTTTGCAATGTCATTGAAGTAATCAGTAATTCAGTTAGGAGTTAGCAGTTGATCCGCTGTAGTTGGTAGGTACATGTAGGTGTTAATATTACGAAACTTAAGAGAGGCTAAGTACAAAACTTAGAGAGGCTAAGTGTATTTTATTTATTTATTGATTTTTTTTTTCTGTTGTTTCAGCTCCAGGTATTTGGCGGCCAAGGTGAAAAAGTATTCATGAATGGTGAGGGATCTGTATGTCATTGTTCAAAATTAAACTGATTCTTCATGTCATGGAATTAAGCCATTGGAATTGTATGCAACTGGACATGCACCTCTTGTGAAACGAAGGGCTGCAACCACCAATTACATAGAATTCAAATTTGAAAGCTATAATCCATGCTAGTGGATGAGCATTATCAAATAAAGTTAAATACCTCTAATAAGATGCCTCATTAACCTATGAACTTATGTCTGCTTTGCATTGTTTTAGGTGCGGCCACCAATTTTTTTTATATGGGTTTTGCGGCTTGTTGAAAGCGAGCGACTCTTTACTGGCCAAGTAATAGAAACTTCAGCTGAGACCAAGGCCCAGAAGAGCAGCATGCTGCTGACATGCTGGGTTGTATATAAATATGTATACTATAAACCCATTTGCAAAAGGAGAGGGAAGGGCAGTTGGAATTGTCTGTGGTGCCTATGGAGAGCTTTTTTTCTTTTTCCTCTTTTTTTTTTTTTTTTCTCGTTGGGGGGCGGGGGTTGGGGTTAGGAGCTGTGATTAACTCTAGGATGTTGTCTAATAATCAGTTTTATTTTTGGTAGATTTTTATTTCATTTCTCCGAAGCCAGGCCATTGTAGGATTTATTTTTAATTCTGGGGTTTGGGAGGCTAATGTTGGTTCCCCTATTTTGCTGTAAACAGTTGCTCATACATTTCAAATTCTTTTTCACTGCTTTGCATAGTTTAAAATCAGAATTTAGATAAGAAGGTTGGATGTTACATACATACATACATACATATATAGAGCCAACCTTATTGTTATAATCATTTTGTGTCTTTGAACAGTTATTATTATTATTATCATCATCACCGTCGTCATCAGTTTTTTTTTTTTTTTAGTTCCAAGGAAGGACGGAGGCAGCACACGTCAAGATTGAACCAACTGTATTATTTGCTGCATGAGCTGGCTTTGAAATATGTGCGGCTTTATAATAAAGCATTGATTGCGTTAGAGAAAGGGTTGATCAATGAAATGTATGTAACTTGGGGCCAATCAGAAGAAAAAAAAAATAATAACGGATGGAGGATATTGGATGTGATAGAAGAATTATACAATAAGCCGAGTTCAAGACGCGTAATTGATAACATATTTCAATAGCGTAGAAAAACTTAAAAGCCTTTTGTTGTTAAATTCAGTAAAATGGGGATGGGGGCTAGGAAAGTGGAGAAGTGGAAATGCAAACGAAACGAGAAATTATTATTATTATTATTATTATTATTATTATTATTGACACTCATACGGCTTGGAACTATTTTGTACATCTCGTTACCTACAAGAACTAGAAGGCGGCAAGGGGCGCGC
The DNA here is from genome assembly GCA_030449875.1 of Aegle marmelos. Taxonomy (NCBI): domain Eukaryota; kingdom Viridiplantae; phylum Streptophyta; class Magnoliopsida; order Sapindales; family Rutaceae; genus Aegle; species Aegle marmelos. The sequence continues at coordinate 6,122,705 of JASUUL010000115.1, forward strand.
GCTAAATTTAGAGAACGCGAAAACAGACTAAACAAGTTGTGAAAAATAGACCAACTTACTTATCAATTATGGATCAATAATTTTATTATTATACAACTCATGCCCGCGACAGCACGTCAACAGCGCCTTTGCTTTGATGATTTCAAAGAAGTTTATCATTATTATTATTATTATTATTATTATTATTATTATTATTATTATTATTATTATTATTATTATTATTATTATGTTTACTTTTCACGTGGTCTATGCAAAACAAGTGTAAGTTAATAAAATCAAAGATAATATGTTATCAGTTACCGAATTATTTATTGTTATTTATTATTTATTTCACAATTATAAAGAGATCGACGTTTTTTCATTGATATTTGCGTTCCTACACAAAATTTCTGAGTCTATCTTCGAACATCGTATTATGTAATAATAATGACGGCCCGGGAACAGAAATTGGAAATAAAAAATTAATTTTTGGAAAATAAAAAATAAAAAAATAAAAAACCTTCCCCGAATTGTCAGGCAGATGAAGGCATTGTATCACAGCCATTTGTTAAATTAATTTAATTGTTATCGCAATTCCAATCCCAAACAAACAAAATCCCCCCCCCCCCCTCTCAAAGAGAAGTCAGGTAAGAAAGGGCAGCACAGCACAGCAAAGCAAAGCAAAGCAAATGGGCGCTTCAGAGTCAGTCCCACAGAAATCAATCTACGAGTTCACTGTCAAGGTATCTCGTCTCGTCTCGTCTTCTGTTGTTTTGATTTTGAGTTTAGTGGATGATTTTTCAGGAAATTTAAAAAAAAAAATCAAATTGGAGTGGTTTGGTTTGGAGCAGGATAGCAAGGGCAATGACGTGGACCTTAGCATTTACAAAGGCAAGGTTCTTTTGATTGTTAACGTTGCCTCCAAATGGTTCGTCTCTTTCTCTTTCTGGGTGGTCTTTATTTTCATGATTCGATATTTTTCTTTTCTTTAATTATATCTGATTCTTTTTTTTTTTTTTTAATTTTTGGCCCCGCTTTGGTGATGTTTTCCTGTGAATCAGTGGTTTTACGGATACCAACTACTCGCAGTTGACTGATCTTTATAACAAGTACAAGCATAAAGGTTACTTCTTTTTTCCCTGCTGTTATTGTTTCGCCATCTTCAATATGTCTATTATTTCCTTTTACTGTTTCGTATTTTAAACGCTTTATCCTATTTTAACTTCCTTATTTCTGACCAAATCAACTCCAGTTTTCTGATATGTCCTTCACCCTCTGATGCCTACTGTAGATTCTGTGTTATGGATGTCTTTGGTCCTTGCCACGAACTAATCCTAACGCTAATTAATTTGTTTCTTTATTGCTTTTCTGTTTTTCTACTTATTAATTTGAACTTTTTTATTCGCATATTATGCTGCTGCTTAATGTTTTTTTTTTACCATCTACTTGTCTAAAACGTTCTCTCCTTGCATTTTGTTTGCTTTCGAAAATCTTCTTCCCAATTTATATATTTACCTATCATTTCAGGTTTGGAGATCTTGGCATTTCCATGCAACCAATTTTTGAAGCAAGAGCCTGGGACAAGCCTGGAGGCTAAGGAATTTGCATGTACTAGATATAAGGCTGAATATCCAATCTTTCAAAAGGTAGACTATCTGGTTTTTAGACTCATGTGGCTCTCAATCTTGTCTTGTTTCCAAAATAAACATTTTTCTTTTGAAGATGCGTGATATAGTTTTAGAATTATTTGATGCCTAATCATTAAATTCTTTATTGTCCTTTTCCTTCTGAGGATGTTCTGTAATTGCTAATGACTTGCAAACCATTTTCTTCTTGTTCTGAAGTCTGTTATTTTGAGTACGTGCTAAATGTTTCGGTAAAATTGTTGTTGTTTATCGTGCGCAATGATTCACTAAAAGCCCAATGATCAAACTTTGCTCTGATGTGCGGACTAGTAAAAGCCTCTTTGCCTTTAAAGCATATCAAAATTTTATTTGATGGAAGAACAAGTAGTTGGTTCGTAATGAAATCCATTTAACTTTTGCATCGGATAAGAGGTTCCAGTTATGGAAAATCACCAGGGTTAAAGTAGTCATGAGTTTTCACCTTGAAATTTTTGGTATTTCTGCTGTCAAAAGTCTATTATGATTTTAGTTTATTTCATTTTGTTAGTTACAAGTTCCATTATGGTTATCGAATGCTCCTTTGGCTGTTAGTATTTCCTTCTACATTGTTGACAATTAAATTTCTAGTTCAGATCTAGAAAATTGAATTCTTTTATTCATTCTTTCTGGTTGACATTGGCATTTAGTGAGGAAAAAGCTCAATCATTGTTTTTCAAGGTCTACTGTTGTTGCCATATATCTTATAAAGTATTTCCGGATATGTAAAAGGCTTTTCGCTTCACTGAGTATTATTATGTAAACTTTTAGCTAGTTTGTACACCGATAGCTGTACTTTTTTGCATTTTCTCGTCAATTCTGTTTAGTGTTTTATGCTGTGTTAGAAAGTACCTCTGCTTTTCTAGTAATTGATATAATATGTTCATTTGGGTGATATTTAGGTACGTGTCAATGGTCCAAATACGGAACCTTTGTACAAATTTCTCAAAGCAAATAAAACTGGATTCTTTGGGTCTAGAATAAAGTGGAACTTTACCAAGTTTTTAGTTGATAGAGAAGGAAATGTCACTGGGCGCTATAGCCCAACCACTTCTCCAATGGCAATTGAGGTACTCTGTTTTTGCTTATATTTTGTGCAGCCAATATTCATCACATTATTCTTCTTGTTCTTTAAGTTTCTGCCTTTTGTTTTTTGGGCACAGGGTGACATAAAGAAAGCACTGGGAGATGTTTAGGAGATTTCTGAATGACTATAGTCATTCCAGTGCTAGACATGATATATGATAGTGTATGTACAATTGGTATTGTAGCTGTTTCGATTGTCTTATATTTTCTGTTTATCATTATGTTTGAATTATTTGACGTTTGTTTTTATTCCGGGGGCAAAATATGTGTCTAATGTAATCCGTTTGTTTCTGGATTTCGGTACTCTCAGATTGTAAAGACTAGTAGTACTGTAGATATTAGTATTGTTGTTGTTTTTATTTGGGACACAGCTTAGTCACTTAATGCAATCGTGTGGTTGTCAGTTCAAGTGTTATTCGTGTCCTCTTCCTCTTAAGGCACTATAAAAATATAATGTAGATTTTTTTTCTGTCTTTTTTTTTTTTTGGCGCCCGAAGGGGGGGGGGGGGTTGAAGAAGAACAGAAAATTGATTTTAACTCACAAGAATTTGACGTTGGGAGCTGGTGTCTACTTTTGTTAGGGGTATTAAATCAAGGGAAAAGTAAAAGCTAATACTTGTGTCTTCCTTCTTTCCATTTCATCTACGAAAGCGAGTCATTTTGGTCTGTATGAGATGGACTACTTTGATTCAATGACTTAAAGCAGCTACCAAGGCAAGTAGTACATATGATATTAAAATGAACCAAGTTATTGTGACTAATTGATATTTGAGGCTCCCCACTGCCACCCTATCATATTCAGAAGAGGGTCAGGAAAATCTATCCGACATTTGGGACTTTTTTTAAATTTAGGGTATGGGATTTACCAAGTTGATGGGATGATGGTATTTCAATTTTGCCACCCTGTCAGTCTGGTTGGTGGTGGCAACCAATTTGCTTCGCTTTGCCGCAACATTTGGGGCACACTACTCACGTGCCCTCCAGAAGAGTCTTGTTGACCGTTGATAATGACCCAAAACTACAAGTGTCACTGCTCCAGACCAGAAATTTGATCTCCCGCAATTTGTCCTGCAAATGTTGTTAACAAGATAAGCTCAGCTCCAATGCAACAAAAACATTGAACATGATGAAATTAATGTTTCATGTTTTTTTCCTTTTTTTGTTGGAGGGGGAAATTTACACTTTTGGTTTGATCCCTTCGCCCGTGGTAACTGGTAAGTAGCGGACGTCTCTGTCCGATTGATCATATCCATGCTTCAAATTGAACCAATTAACAAGTGAGACAAACATATGGCTTGCACTTGCACTGATTGTTACTCTTTTTTTTTTTTTTTAATTTACTGATACATATATAGTACAATCAGATATTTATTAGATTCATTTAGGTCAATTTTATTGTGGTTTGTTCTATATTTTATATTTATTCTACCCACAAAATTAGTGAGAAAATATCTGCCTTTATTCAATCTTTGATTGAGAGAGAAAATGAGAGTTTGCTACGAGATCAATTCAAATGTTACTTCATTCATAAGCAAAAGATTAATAATTTGTAAAACCCAATATGATTTCTAGTAAGAAGAGGATGTTGGATATATTGGAATGCTAATCTTTTTTTTTTTTTAATTGAAAAATTAACATTAGATATTTTTTAATTATATATAGAGAGAAAGAGAGAGGGGACACTCGACACATGCATCCTTACTAAGTATTCTAATGATGTATGAAACTATTATCCATACTTTAAATCTGTAAGTTTTAATTGCCTGATGATTTGAGAATATTATGACTAAGCTAGATAGCTAACACTTTAATAATTAGGTAAAAGATTATTTACGTGTCACCTTTACTTTGGCATATATATTTAGTAACTACAAAATTTTAACATATTCTTTGCACCGCCTTTATTTTTAATCTTGTATCAATCAGTTATTTTGACATTAAAAATAATTATTTTACCCCTAAATAAATTAAAAGACTATTTTATTGTACAAAATTTTAAAAAATAATAATAATCACAAGAACATTCCTAAATTCAATAAAAGACTATTCATTAAAATTATAATTATAAACATCCTATAATTATAATTTTGTTGCAGTTATAATATCACTTCAATTTTTATAATTAAATTAAGTATAGGAAACTTTACAAGAATTAACATGAAGAGAAAAACACCCTGTAATTATAGGAACTCCCCTGTAATCAATATGAAGAAACTCCCCTATATAAATTAAAATGAAATTATGATTAAAAGAGTTTAACATGATAATTTTTTAAATGAAATTATAATTATAAAAAAATTAACATATTAGATTTGAGATTTATTTATTTTATTAAATTTAGGTATTTTTGTAATTATATTTTTTATTTTTCAAAATTTTATAGAATAAAATGGACTTTTAATTCTTTTAAAGATAAAATGATCATTTTTTAGTGCCAAAGTGAGTGGTTGGTACAAATTTAAAAATAAAAGTGGTGTAAAAAAATATTTCTAAAATTTATAATAGTTAGATGTATATATGACAAGACCAAGGTTGTGCAAAGATAATTTTCCTAATTAGTATATATTTTTAATGTTTGGTGAATTTTGAATCAATAATGTTGAGCACACGTAATTGCAAGCTCGTAGGGACCTTAAAGACATTAGCATACACAGCTAACAACAACCAATTGTTATTGGTATGCTTTTTGTTTGAGAGATTTGAGTATTTGACTCTAGTTTTGTTTTTCACATGTCGTATAATAACTGAAATATAATGAAGGTGCGTTGTTCAGTCATAGCGTTCATTCACATAAACTGGTGTCTTTCTAAATACTAATTAATTAAAACACCGATAAAAGCTTTCGTGGCAGTGGAGGGCAGCTGGGATAAGGAGGAATAATTTTGGCGCACATCAGCCATGCATACATAGAAAGTAAACATTATACAAAACAATCTAATTTTTAGCTCGTAATTGTTTCTATTTTGCCAATATTTGATAAATATTATACCAACTACCGAATGCATAAGCAGAAATAATGCATGAGCATACATAGGAATCGATCCGATGCGAGGCAAAGATGATTAAAAGTCGTTATCAGGCTGCTGGGACACACTAAGCTCAATATTTTTCTCTGCTTTTTGTCTTCTTTCACTTGCTCTAAGCATGGGTCCTCGAGTTAATTAGCCCATTCACGAATCAGGAATCCACCACAAATCGCTTCTCGAATATCTTCAACAGAACTTCTTCTGCCCTATATATCTCTATTTATACACACACATCCCAAGCTAAGTCTTCAAGAGCATCAGGCGATTCAACACACAACTTCATTCAATTTGTTCATGGCTGCAACAAGCATGTTCTCAGTGAGAAGCTTCAAGTTCAGGAAGCTTTCGAAGCATATTCGGGTGCAGAAGGCACGGCTTTATATTATATGGAGATGTTCTGTAATGCTTCTTTGCTGGCATGACTAATTAGCTGTGACTTTTTTTGTTGACGTCCTGGCTACGGGGAGCTTTTAAAGTAAAGTGAGTCAAGGAAGAACACGCAGAATTCTAAATAAACTGATCACATGTGATGTACGTATGACGTGCAAGTTAATTTTTGAAGTTACTTTGGGAAGCTCGCTGTTAGGGTTTAGTTGAGAAAAGGGCGCTGCTAGGGTTTCAGTTCAATTGAAAACAAAGCTAATGGAGTGGATTAATGTCTGTCCAGTTTTGTCTGATTGTAAAATTAATACACAGGCATGATGCATACATAAAACTACAAAATTAAGCTGATAATATAACACCTTTGCTTTCAGTTAGATTTGCAAAATTCACTTCTTAATTTCATTCTTCTTCTTCTTCTTCTTTTTCCATTTCTTGGTTGGTTAGTGAGGGGTTCAATTCTTCACCATTGGCTATTGGGATTTGATTGAGAATCAGACGGCGAAGATATATGAAAATCGATATATAGCCATTCAAAATACAATTCGATGTCATAGAAATTGCACCTGTAACATAAAAATTAATCCCTGAGTAAATTGCTAATTTTTAATGGAAAAATTGCTAATTTTTAATCAAAATGTGGACAATCTATATAATTCGTATGATATAATTCGTATCCTTATAAATGTGTGCTTAACTTTACAATAAAGATATACAACCACTAAAGTAGCAAATCTAGTGGTCAAGATACTGGAAAGATACTTTTTAATACTATGAAATCATCTACTTATGGGTTAATCATTAATGACTTAATATGTGACTAATAAATAATTATCATTTAAACAAGTGGGCAACAAATTTGAAACTTCCAGGTGTAGTTGTCCCTTATTTTGTAAAATATGAATTTGAGCTAGTTATTGATAATTATTTAGAGAATGACAGATAATCTTGAATTCCAAAATAACATTTGTGTCTTTTAATGCACAATTGAGCTCATGATTTTCATTTTATTTTTCCAACTAGCTAAAGATGACAATACGAAAGTCCACATTGTAGCAATACAAAATGCCAATCGCACAAGACTATTGTCTTTTTTTTCTTTAAAAAAAAAAGCTCATTAGTTTATTTTTTTAATTTTTGTTTTTATATATGTTATGTCGTTAATTATGATGCAAGATCCAAAAGTCCTGTTACAATTAGAAATTGTTCGGTCAAACATGTTGATGCCTGAATCATGACTTGAAATTACTTCAATTTTGCTTTGATCATCTGCGGTAAACACTTTGATGGTCACATCTGTGTTTCATTTAGCGAAAATTTCTTGAAAAGCTGAGATAGAAGGTAAAATATTTTTTAGGAAAAAATGCTGGTTGAGTGTTGTAACGTGAAATGTCGTAGTTCAAATATGAGGAAGAGTGAGAAACAGTTGGCTTTCCTCCTTTTGAAATATCTTGTAAATTGCATTTTAGTTATTTAAAGAATTTGGTTCACCGGAAAGAAAATCTAGCTCGATCGAGCCCCCACGCACGTCCTTGATGACCTGTATGCACTTTAATATGTGTGGTGTAGTGAGCGGAGTTAAGTTGGTAATCATAGCACAGATTCATAGTGGCAATGCGTGGTTCCCTAACTTTAGATATTTTTGTTCACTTTAAGAGGAAGCGCGACCTTTTCTCTTGAAAAAGAATGAATGGGATTCGCCCAAGATCAATAGAAAATTCCTTTTAATTTCCATAGCAAAAACTTTGTCAACATACGATGATTATAACAAACCGCTAGATATCTCACTTCGAAATAGAGTGATTTTTAGAGAAGACCATAGCCTAGAGAAAGATAAAACAATTGAACAGGGAAAAGGGCAAAAGATAACAACGTATAAACAAATTGAAGGGTATAAACACACGAACACACACACACACACACATTTCAGCAATTAGAAGAATAATTATAAAGATTTCGGGTGAGTTTACAACTCAAATAATGATTACGTAGAAATTGAAGTAGGTCTACCCAGCTATCACCTTCTTTTTTAGCCTAATAAAGTTAGGAACTTGGGGACATTTAGCAATCTCTTTCTGTACGTGTGTGCCCACATCTCATCATTACTTGAGCAATACGCATGATCATCTTAATTTTGGGAGTGTCAAATGCCAATGATCCAGTTTGTCAACAGACTAAGGACAAACCGGGATAAATTTATCTCAAATAATGAATGTTTTCATAGGAAATGTAGCTATTTATAATTAATTGTATATGTGAAAAACAGTGGTAAAGCACTTTCATTGTGTTTCTTAGTTACAATTGGATTCATTTTATTATTTAAGGATTCAAACAGTCGATTTTTTTCTGGTGAAATGATGCTTCCTCTTTCTTCCGCAAAGCTAATCATAGATTTTACGGCCTCCATGTGAAATATGGTTAATAGGGCATTTCAGTTACTTGAAGAAATAGGCGATCCAGCTCCCACATTATACGCTTTAATATGTGCGGTGCTGGGAATAATGAAAGTTACTAATCACAAATAGCACACAGTCGCTGTGGCGACAGATTCGTCACACTGCCTTTTGGATATTTTCTTCTTTATTGAATAATTTTATATTTTCTTTTTAATTCAAAAGGAAGTGTGACTTTTTTCTCTTCAGAAAAAATAAGGTGGGATTCCCCCAAAAGATGAAAGAATTTTAAATACATTGGTCAACTTCCTTTTCCACAGCAAAAATCTAGCTGCGACTTCGCTACAAGGTCATGATCAAGTTTTATGGCACATCATAACTGTAAGTTTGTAACCTAATATAATGCCATTACCATCAACCAAAAGTGATTGAAGAGTAGCGATTAATTTTGATTCGTATAGTGCGTTTCCTATCAGGATATTGGATGAGTTTCAGATCAATTAAAAGAAGGTTGCACTTGTGTTTGACTTCTTGTTATTATGTCCTCAAATTTCATTACTACTTCCCAGAACAATCAGATTTAAATCTTTGCATACTATTTGTAAAGTCCAGGTGAGAACCGGGAGGGAATTAAAATTGTGCAAAAGTTGACCCTCTCATTGCTCCAAAAATGTTACACAAACGTACAATTCTAAACATAGATGCAGATATTTGATTATTTGCATGCTAGTTGATGTGATGATTAAGGGAGATTTTTAGTTTCTCCGTACTAAAATTATAGACTACTTATCTCACTGTTTTCATAATACCTAATAACCCTGTTGACATAAAAAAAAAATTAAAAGGAGAGAGGTAAATAAGTTATTTGTTTGATATTTGATCTTGCGAATATAATACTATTTGAAAAAATATAAAAATATAAAAATATCTTAATTATTATTAATCTATTTATTCACTCTAAAAATTGTGTTTCTTAATTTGATTATTTAAATTTTATATTATTTATTTCATTTGTAATAACTATTAAATAAAAGATATACTTTAAAGTAAGGATAATATTATAAAAATATTTTTGGACAATTAGGCATAACTCTTGGAGGGATATAAGTTACATTATTACATAGTTTAGCAAGAACTTAACAATTTCTAAGTGATTAATTCACACGTAGGAGAATCTAACTGATTGTCATAACTTTGAGTCAATCTGTCACGACATAACACTCTCGTTATCTTATCTTTGTGTTAGTGCGAACCCAATAAATTAATATCTTATGTTTTTTTTTTCAATTATGAATTTGGTTGAGATAAATACAATTTTATCTTATTATTCAAGTGCTTATTTAATTCTTGGCCACGATGGACTTTTTTTATTCCTAACACGAGTTCACGAATTTCTTTATAATTTAAGCAAGACAATAAAAGCCTTTTCGTTATTTTAGCAACTATTTTGCGCTTCTACTAATACTCTTAAATAAAAATATTTTATTTTTAGTGCTGTATTTAAAAAAAAATATTCTAAAAGCTATGAATATCTAACATGTTGGTTGAATTTATTCTTTTTTGTTTTCATTTATCTTTTTCTTTAAATTTCCCAGTAACTGATTTCTTTGAGGGGATTTTTTTTTCCCGTGCAAATGCACGTTTGTCATAGAACATAAACATAAGCAAATGTTTGTGGAAATATATTTTCTCTTTCTTTATTAATAAATTTATGAATTGAAACTTCAATTTTGATACATCCAGATAGGTCCGACATACATTAGATATATTTATTAGTAAATTTTTGTTGTAAAATATTGAGTAATATTATATTTATTTTGCTAATATATACGCAAGACACATATGGCAGTTTGTTTCTAGACGGTAGTTTATTTATACAGATACGAGATTTTTGACCATTTCCTCCAGGCGTGTAGCATGCCTACACATTCATCATTATTCTTGTTCAAGCTTTCTACGACGGATTGATGCTATCGCTCCCCACTCAGCTCATGATGGTTCTCCAATCTCCATTCATAACTAAGAGGGGGAGAGATCGCATTCGCATTCTCATCATTCTCATAGCCCAAACAAATTTCTAGGACCAATACCATCCATGGCCGGCCCCTGGTTGTTGCGGCTTTAATTTTCTAAATCCATCCCAATCACAAATCTCCAACCTGCAGTGGGGTCACAGATCAGTACGCATGCATTCAAAGTGTTAATTTATTTTTGATATTTTATATTAGACGGATGGATAAGGGATTATATCCCCCAATGCCAAACTTTAGTGCAACACCGGACTCAGACTCAGTTCTCACCCACGTGGCCGGAGCCCACCACAAACAGAATCTTATGAACGGTTGATAATGACTCGAGAGGATGCGCGTCACTCTCCCACACCACCGATTCGAAAAACGGGTGACCTACTGGCCCATCATTATTCAATGTGTCTACTACTAGGGTTGCAGAGGAGGCCATGTAGCATTGTAATTGTGGGAGCTGCTGGGTCATGGCTTGCGAACACGAGGCGCCTGTAATTTGTAATGTCAAAGTATTGAGTAACGTTTGAACTTTGAACTTGTATTTGTGCGTGTCGTTGCTGAAAATGATAAGTGGCCGGCATGCCGGATTGAATTGAATACGATGTATCGGTTTTAACTTACCAAGACATATGCACGTGATGATGCAAAGTCGCAATCAGATTACACAGACCGATGCTTCAAGTGGATTACAGATTTCAATCGGCGGGCTAGGCTACCCTTTCTAGTGGTGGGATCTTCAAATTTTGGCTGAATAATAAAACATAAGGTTTTCTCCATTTAGCATGCTAAAAATGAGCATTAGGCGATTGGAGGGATGATCTTTGGCTCATGCTTTGATCACAAGAAAAAAAAGTGCATGCTATGCAAATTTGGGAATAAATTAGGAAAAAAAATGAGTGGGGGGCAACATCAACATAAATTTGGAGGTGGTTGAGGTTGAGTGGTTGACCTAAATAAAATAAAAATAAAAGAATTATTTTTCATTAGTCACAATTCCGCGTGTTACGTTCAGAAACTAGAGAATTATTTATTTGTTTGAAATTTTTATGTATAATTGAAGGATTTCAATGCCTCAAGAGTTTGCCCGTATGTGAAGTAACTAACAACATGATTAAGAAATGTTAATTGAGGTGCAAACTTGAAAATGTCATCTAGCTATGTTATAATTGAAGAGCCACCTACAAGTTCAAGATTAAATGCTATATATATGTGGATTACCTAACAATTAGTGATTATTAATTGATATACTTCCTTTTTCTTTTTCTTTTTTTTTTGGTGGGGGGGGGGGGGTTAGTATTTGATTAGATGTTACATTGGTTTATTATATTTTTAAATTGAGCTTTCTAACTGGGGTACTTGGTTTATTATATTTTTAAATTGAGCTTTCTAACTGGGGTACCTGCTTTGATCAGTTTCTACGATAAACATTATATTTGCGGATGTGAAGGTTACGAAAATTTTTTGGCGGCAAGAAAGTTCCAAGCTTTGTTTTTCAAGGGGAGTTTAATTAATTAACGTCAATCCAGCTTCATGGCAAGTAATTACTTTAAATTAGCAGTAAATGAATGATTGAGAAATGAATAAAATTAATATAATTGCACTGTTGAGCACGAGCATTGAGTGGGTGACACGCTGTAGCAGTAAGCATGTCCATGAGAAGGAATTCTAGAATATCTCTATTGTATAATCTTTAATGTATTTTAAAATTTTAAGAATATATTAGATAAATTTTTAAAATATTAGAATCCTCATACAATAAATAAATTATATCATAATATGTATATATTTATTTTAAAAAAGTTATTATGCAAGTGGAGTGATAAATTATATGAAATGCTATTATACATTAATTAATTACATTGCTCATATGTATTCTAAAGTCTATGGACCATAAGATAAGGGACAACAAGGACCCTCAACAGGGAAAGTCGATGACAAGTCGTCATCGGGATGGTTTGGCAATAGGAGCTTCGTTGCATGTAGCCCTGCTTTGCATTACAATATTTATCTCAAGAAGTAGAAGGAGGAAGACCAACATTTGTCAACCTCAACCACCACATATTGCTTCTCACATCACACATCCTCAATTCTATCATCCTCTAATATAAAAAGGCCTCTCAAGTCAAGAACAACCCAAGGCATAAGATTAATAAGTCGTTCATTTGTAAAACGCAACTCATCCACCAAATTTAATTCAGCTACTCTCTCAGTCTTTGCTTCGAATTCCAATTGCAGTTATCGAGATATGGCGGCATTGAGGAGCATCAAGTCCCGGTCATGGCAGCGGTGTTCAAAGCAAGTTAGAGAGCACCGTGCACGGCTTTATATCATATGGAAATGTTCTGTAATGCTTCTGTGTTGGCAGGGCTAAGACGATTTGAGCTTTGCTAGCTGTTCCTCCTGTCTTCGGCATCGGCAGCGCAAATTAATATTAATATTAATACTGGTGCTTTCCTCAAACTAAATTTCGATGGGCGGGTATGTCCAATCTGCCTCTGCCCAGTTGTAAATTACTTGTAGGTATTACCCCCACCCAAAAAAAAAAAAAAAAAAAAAAGGGAAAGGCCCTCATAATGCAATGAGCACTTCTTGAGCCCATTCTTGCCGAGGTTCGATGATTCAATCAAACTTCGTTTCCTTAAGCTCATGTTCATGTTCTATCTATCAACTTAATTAGTGATCCAACTCTCCACACGTTGACTTCACATCGGTTTCATCGCCAAATTGGTTCCGCTGAATAATAAGGAATACTATTAGCAAATGACGACGCAATTACCCCCCCCCCCCGGCCCCCCTCCTTTCTTAAAACAGCGAAATGCGTGACTACCACAACACATCCACACGGGTACGGTAAAGCCCGATTACCAATTAAAATCTAAATCCGACGGCGAAGATATCAAAACTTCATGCTGACCGTATAGTGCAAGCATATTTTGTTAAAACAAATAACTCATCACTATTGCACCAAAAAGAAAAGGTATTCAAGATCACTATTGCACTTAGAAGATAAGGTATTCAAGAAACCAGCTTTCCACCGATTTATTTAAAAACAAAACTTCTATACACCATGGCCAACGGCTATGAATATAAAAGGTCTGAATGTGTTTACCCTATGTAAAAGAGTGCAATATAGAATGGTTGGCTCACACTTTTGAGGGGTTGAAATTCGAACTCTCTGGTCAGAGCACGAGAATCGTTAGGAATTGGGCGACCACAAAGACCTTAAGCTGTATATACCACCCACTTTTGACATCATAACAAATCCTCAAAAGTTCCCTCGTTCTGCTGCATCCAAAATTTACAAGGCTTTGCCATTCAGTTCTGTTTCATTCTCAAAGAGATCCCATCCATCATCAGAAAGCTGTCTCCAATCATCTCCAATTTTTTCATCACCTCTGCTTTTCAGTGATTCGGCATCTACTGCAGGGGCGGGACTCATCTTCTCAAGGGTCTCAGATGTCAGGTCTTGCTCTGCAACTAAAGAAGCCATGCTTTTCATGGATGAGCCAGAAGAAGCTAAGATGCAAGTAGTCTGGCTTGAGGATACAGACTTGCTTAACGGAACATGCTCGTCAAACTTCTCTTTCAGCAACCTCACGTCCTGACAAATAACCGATATCTCTCCTCTGCCAAAGAACAAGCAAACAACAAACTGCATCAAATGCCTCACATCACAATTTTGAAAAGACATGGAGTTAAATCCAGAACAGAAACTTTTCATGATGAATTTTGAAAGTACTTCTAAGTTGTTTCATTATAGCAGCAAAATAATTAAAAAGAACCAAGGTATTCACTGTACTCACAAATAATACTTCAGCAAACAAATTAGAACCACAACTGAAAACAGGATATATAACACTCTATGAATAGCAAAGTGAAGGTTCGTATGCAGAAATGACTTACCATTAAAATAAAACATATAAACAAGCCAAACAACCAGGAAAGTTTCAAAAAATGTCATATAGCTGTGTGGATGCATATAAAGTGACTGCTTCTAGTATTTTTTCCATAGGGATGGAAAACTGTCATACCTGGACTTAAATGCAAATCAAACCTCGTTTTTTTTTTGTCAAAAGATAAAGAGAACTAAAACTTACTGCAATGAATCAGCCACACGACCACGGTCCATGAGAAACTCCCGTAACTGCAACAAAATAAAATGATAAGTCACAGATAATCTGTCTTCCAAAAGATGAATAAACATATATGTGGATAGCAACCTTAGAATTCTCCTCTGCTTGCTGCTGCAGAAGCTTTGATTCCTGGACCACCTTCTCCATGATCGCTTCTTGTTCGGCAAGAGAAGCTCGGGCTGACTCTTCCTTTTCAAACTTTTCCTCTTCAGCTTCTTTCCTCATGTCTTCTGCTGCAGCTAGTCGGGCTTCAAGGGTTTCACACATCTGCAGCAAATTTGCATCCAAAGAATGTTTAAGATGTCATAGCCTTGATGAAAAATCATATAAATCTCCTTCCAGTGAGACTCACACTTGGAAAGAGAAAAGTATCGGGAATAACAAGACAGTGGTAAGAGCCAGATTCTAGAGACATTAATAACTTTTACAACTGAATAAATGAAAGCAAAAAATAATCAGAGTAAGAACCAATGCAGACTACTCCCATGATTATTCCAAGATCCTATGCATGAGACAATATAAGCATAGATACTGAAACTAGAGACGCTACCTCGTCAAGAATTGCAAGCGATTTATCTCTTTCTTCTGACAAACCAAGAAGTCGATTCTGAAGCTCCCTTGCTTCAGTAGCCAAAATGGCTCTCTCTCCATATATTTCTCCTGCATGCTGCCAAGGTTACACAATCTAGGGTCAGCTTTCTGGCTCACTAATCAAACAGCCACATTACCAGAATAGTTATAGATTCCAATAACCAGTGGTCCATTAAACTATATTGTTACCATATCATTTGCTTCCTTTGCATGTGCAAGCATCTGTTTGAGTTCATCCATCTTAACAAAAATATCTAGACCTCCCCTTACTGCTGCTGCTTTAGCTTCTTTAGCAGCTCTCTCTTGGATTTCCACTTCTCTCATCATGTTCATTACAGACTCCATGGCCTTGAATAAATTTTTCTGCATCACAAATAATAGTTATTAACTGCCTGTTGACAAACAAATAAATATTACTCTATTCCATGAAAAGGAAAAGCTAAAATATTAATGAATATTCTAATAACATCCATAGGTGAATTTGATTTCTGAATACTCTAAACACAATCAATCAAATATCTTTCAAATATTATTTACCTAACAGACATACTAGCACATAAAGATTGTGTCATAGAAAATGACGTGTAACCAAATTATTTCCAAATTCAAAAATCAAGCACATTATAAAGAACAAAAGTACCTTATTATTTTTGGCATCCTCTATCATCTCTTCAAGGAGATCAATTCTGCAGATTTGGCCAGATCTAGTAACAATGGTAGTAATTAATGGGTCATCCTCAATATTGCACTTCCCATTCATGGAATTTTTTTGCTTGGACATCAGATCAGAAGAACCAATAGCATCAGGTTTACCAGAATCAGTAGTGGAGCTTGAACCAACTTCTAAATGAAAACCACTTTCTGACACATCTGACGTATGCTGTTGGACAGATGATGGTAAGCTTGATCCAACTTCTAACTGAAAACCACTTTCTGGAACATTTGATGTATGCTCTTGGACAGATGATGGTACCAACTTAGCAACAGGATTTTCAACCTCAAGGGGACAATCTAAATGCGATCCTACTTCTTGACTTATTCCACAGTTAGAAACAACAATATCAGTGGCCCCAGGGCCATCAAAATCATTCCAAGCTGTCGAGCTGCCATTAGCAACACCATTTGCATGTATGGAAGGGGTTGGCATGACAATTGGAGTATCGTCTGACTCAACCTTAACATCTGTGCATTGGCCATTGTCCTCTGAAACCACACCATTGCTTTCAGTATTAGCACTTGCTCCACCGAGATAATCGTTTCCACACTCATTTGGTATAACTGTGGAAGCCTTACCTGACCCAACTTCAACGACACTTTCTGGAGTCTTCCCCAACAATATCACTTCCTCACTTTCAGTATTCCCAAACAATTGACCACTACTGTCATTAGAATCATAAGATTGTGAAACTGCAGAAGCATTCAATGCCTTATTCAGAGAAACTGAATCAGAATTGTGAGCACATGGAAGATCAGTGCTAGTAGCATATCCAGTGGTCATCGATCCCTGTTCCAAGGTAGAGGGTTGACTTCTATTTCTTCTGCGACGGAAAGTATTTAGCTCCTCATGTTCAGCTGCATCTCCAATACAATTTATAATGCAAATAAGTAATATAAATAGAAGAAAATCTAACCCTTATATTGGACCTGAATATAACTAAAAAGGAAAAGAAGTTAGGAAGAACCTTCCAAATAAAAGTACCTACAAGACAGTAAGCCTATGACATCAATAAGTCAGATCTCTGTAAAACTTTGGATAATAAAACAATACAAGCTTTTGAGCAATTTCAAAACCATCACCTGCCTCATCACTAGCATGATCTGAAAGACCTCTAGCACTTAGGTCTTTAGAGGAAGAACAGGATGCAGTCTGGTTTGAAATAACAGAGCTGGAAGTCAAGCTCTCTTTTGACCAATAAGGAAGAATCTCCATAAGAACAATAGTAGCGGCAGTATCAGCATCTTTGCTGTGCTCAATAGCAACAGCCTTCAATAGACGTGTATCAATCTGTGCAAAAAATGAGACCATGTTAAAATAAAATAAAATAAAATCCAAATGCTTGCCCATACAAGTGTTGACTCCAACCAAAAAATAGATACTTTTAGGTTCATTGATACTGATAAATGGGGAAGACAGATTCGCGAAGCACTACTTATTAAAGCAACAAGCTTCAAATGAATTTGTTCCAAACAACTTGATCAAAAGCTTGATATTTCAAGCACACAAGATAGCCTCATTTACAGAAATCTGATTTCAATTTCTTATTTCAAAAATAATTATTTAGATTGGATAACCATTTTCCAAAGAAATTCAAAAGGAGGATCAACATCTACCAGCCTTACGAAACCAAAAACTTCTTGGAGAACTAAGAATAAAACTAGGTCTGAACTCGATGCAGTATAACACACATACATCCTCTAAGCATAATTTCTCATTTAACTATCAATAAAAGGTTTTGAAGTACACAATTGCAAGCCAAGAAGAAACAAATAACCAAAAACAGTGATACTTTAGTTATGAATTCAATCTGTAGAACAGACTGATACCTGAGGAAACATCTCCACTAAGCACCGGTAAACTGCATTGAAACCCATCTTACAGAGCTATTGATCTGCAGAAATTAAATTACAAGAAAATTAACTAACCAAACGCATTAGGTAAAAATCGTATTTTGTAAATAAAAAATAAAACAAAAATTCGCGCATAAAAATTTCAAAATCATGAGGGTACAGTGCAATAACAAATAAACACAATCACAATACGCAGTTCAACTCTAAGGAAACCAAAAAGTATATATATATTTAATTGATCCCCAGCTTAGTCACTGAGAAAACGCCAAACCAGAGAAATTAATGACGAAACCCTAGGTTTCACTTTGTCGGGGGGGAAGCTTCCTGGGATACTAACGGTGACAGGAAACACGAAATTCAGTGCCAAATTTTTTTTAAAAAAATTAATTATAATTTTCAAAAAATGAATCTTTGAGTAACATGAAAAGGATATAAAACCAAAAAAAAAAAAAATCGTTTCAATTACTTATGATTATAATTTCCTTTCGGGTGTTTTCCAAGTGAGGAAGGATATGAAAAGAACGGAGTTCTCAATGTTCAGAGTGTGCAATAATAAGATGAAGACGAAGAAATTGGCACCGAATTATGTGATTGTTTGTTTTCACGGTAAAACTCACAGAGTGGTAAATATTGAAGAAGCGGAAGAGACTGGTACGCTATTTGTGGTGTTCGTTTTCTCGGAATGCAAAATACAATTTGCCCGTCACAAGGAGACTTCAGCAGCTACGTAACTTTGATATAACTGTAATATTGTATCTTAACGAGTGCATTTTAGTCTTATTAGTTGGTGGAATCATCGGTGGGTCTGCATCGCATTGTAGACTCTCTTGCTTGGTAAGGATCCAGGAAATTTCGCCTAGTTTTTTTTTTTCTCTTTTTTCCCCTTCCTTATACATTTTTAAATAAACTTCACTCTCATTAAAAGATTGAGATAAATTCAAACACCTTATTATATTTATCCATAATTGAAAAATATCTTGCACCTTTTGGCTTCTCCAATTTAATGTGAAGTCTGAGTTTATAATATTTATAGTGCTTTGATTAATCAATAACCAGAATAAATTAAGATTTAAATAAACTATTTATTTTATCTTAAGAATAATAATAACTTATATTACCATTGATGTATTTATCAAAATGAGTTATTTTGTCTTTAAATTGGAATGAATTATTCCAAATTACTAAAATAATCTTGGTCAACTATCATCATTAATTTATTATAATAATTATAATTATTATTATTTATAATAATAATAATAATAATAATAATAATATCATTAGTGTTGTTGTTATTATAAATAATAAATTATTTATTTATAAATATTACAAAAGTTTTATAGAGACCAAAATGCAAAAGTGACAAAAATTATTAAGAGTAATTTAGAGATTTTTACTAGAGCGAAACAAGGACTTAAAGATATAGAAATAGAGATGGCAATTGTACCCATAAATTGACCCAAACTCGTTCACCAAAATCCACCCATCACGGATAATTTTGCAAGTTGTGGACTAATTTGATATTATAAATTGAAATCTATATTTAAATGAAGATAAATTTGGTATTAATTTAATATTAGGTGGATACTCGCATGGATATTTGTTATACCCATAATATTTTTTAAACATTTTTAATTTTATTTTAATTAAAAATATATAAAAAAAATAATGCAATTATGTAAACTGCCAAATAATATCGTAGTGGACTTCATTTAAAGGCGTTGGAGGCTCTAATGTGTGTTCAAATTTAGTTGCATACTGAATTTAATTGTATAAAAAAATATTTTTACTTAAATAGATTATAATATTTATTATATATTACAGACTTATAGTTATCTATCTTTTTTCTTAATATACTGATTACATGTAAATGCAAAATCTTTTAATAAAATAGAAAATAACAAATTCTCTAAAAATAAAGATATTGTTGATGAGGTAAGAAACTAAGTTTTTTTTAACTTAATTTATGGATTATTATATACTTATTATAATTTTTATAGACTATTTTTATTTCATATAATTATAGTTTTTTTTAAATTAATATTCGAAAGGTATTATTTTTTGAAAAATATTAATTTTAATAATTATTATAGGTATTATGTTAGATGGGTGCTAATGGCGGTGAATAAAATGAAGATATTTTTTTGAGGTTTGTGTTGAATGATAATATGAAATGTAATTATTATTTTTAAATATTAGTTTGTTGTTCTTTTTTAATGAATTTGTATATTTTATACTTGCATTTAAGGATTTGTGTTGGATTTATGTTGAAATTTTAAATTTTCATCTATATTAGTTAAATTTAAAATTGAGTATGTTATGTGAAATTTAATATTATTAATATAAATTTATAAACCGAACATTTATTATTTTAAACGTAGAAACCCACAAAAAATTTATTAGATATCATTATGGTTGATAATTACTAGAACCCGCAGATGAGTTTTCTTAAAAAAAAATTAAAAATTATTATAAATTGCAAGTGCATTTGATAATTTAAATTTCATGTGAATTTGAATTTAATAATGACAAAGGCAGTGCCCATTGCCATTTTTATATGAAAACTTAATTTCCAACCAAAAATACATGGATTCCACATATTACATTCTCATTCCCCATTTTACTTAACAAATAGACACCATCAATCATTTTCATTTCAAGTTCTGATTCATTAATCGCACAATTTAACACACCCCTGCTTTGGATATCAGTCAAAATACAAATTTGTACAACCTTTCTTCTGTTAATAATCTAACAATTTTGGTGCATTAGACACTAAAATCTGTTCGACTTGGTACAAATATAACCTCAAAACTTTTCCAGAAACAAGGCTAGTTTGTCACCTCAAAAGGCTAAGAGAACATTAAACTAACATCTACATACTAGCACAAAAATTATACCCAACATGATGCCAGGTACTTATACACATTACACGAGTCAGCGAACTTCGAAGCTGATTTGCCAAAGTCATTTATTATTGCCAAGAAGAGCCTCCTTTTCAGTCCCCGGAAACCTCACTGAATGCAACCCACCCTCCACAGACTTCTTTGTGGCTTGCCCCTGCTTACCTTGAGCACCCTGACGGACAGCATTCAGCCAACATATTACTAGACGGCCGATAGCATCCCTGGATCTGAAATTACTAAACTTATCGTGTCTGGATCTAATCAGTAACCAGGACCTATGTCTCTAGGTTGGATGCAAATTTCCAGTTTTATACAATCTTTAACAATTTAATGTGCAACAGTTTCATTATAGATATCAAAGGACAAAAGCTACAACCAAAGTTAATCTGTAACACGTGGTACTATAACAATTACCGTCTGTTCTAGTTTTGTTTGTGTGGCAACAGTTTATAAGATATTTTAAGAACATTTTCATTTGAGCTCTAAGCAAAAACCAAGAATTAGACACAAGTACGATACCAACAAGTTTATTTCCATACCATTTGAAAGCATATGAGAAAGAGCAGCGTGACCAAAACTCAACTGGACACAGACTAGTATTAGTTTATCTTTTTTCCTTCTAAAATTCAACGATATGAGTTTCAATACAAATTAGTGAATTAATTATATTACTTACTGCAGGCTTTTGGGCAGTCAACTTCCAACTTGATGGAGCGCGGGCCATTGTTGAAGCAGCTGCGGCAGCAGCAGCCACTCGTATCCTGGAAAAGTAATCAGCATCTCACATTTCATAAACAAATGGCATCAATTTCAAACATTAAGGCAAGGAGAATTAAAAACTGCTGTACCTTTTATGAACATCAACATATACATCAGTCTCATCCACAATTTCCTCCTGTATAGGGGACGAGAACACAAGATCACTTATGTGCAATTTAAAAAAAAAAAAAAATCAGCTGGCATAGTTTTAATGCTGCTGCAACCAAGCAAAAGTTGGTCAAAATAAATGGATCGGCGTCTAAGAGGCGGAAGCAAGCTTACTTGCAGAAGTTCTTCAAAAACATCCTCAAGGGTGATGATGCCAATGACTTCCCCTTCTTCAATATCCTCTAATGAGTAAGGCAAGTTCTCTGCAGCAGCACCAACTTGTGGTGGCAGAGATTGGTTATTTGTGTTGGGCCTCGAAGTTTTGTCCATGTCAACGACAACACTTTCTGATGTAACATCCTTGGTTAGCAAGGGAGTAGTTAATAGAGAATTCCCTGAGAAAACACTGTTCCCCTCAAATTTCTCTCCTAGGCTGATAGACTGGGATTTTTTGCCCTTTCCTTTAACCTTCACTACAGCAGCCATATGACTGCTGCCCATTTGAAACTCGTTGAGGATATCATATAAAGGCATATCTGCTGGAACCCTGGGATATTCATGCGTTAGAACTTGCATTTTTGCTCAGAAAATAAATATATGATAATGGGGATAAAGAAGGCACACCTTGGCATTCTCCGTATAGAAACAGCACTCACTGGAGTTTCTGTTTCTGCTCGTACTGTAAGAAGGCTTTTAACCTAATTCTCAGAAAATAAAAAATTGAAAAATGTTCACTAATTTACATTCTGCCAGCAACCAATAATAATGAACATGGTTAACATTGATAACTTGAGAATGCCCGAGGATTATATTACCCACCAGTAAGAGACCAATAATGTTTTTAGGATTTCCATAATAGATAGGTACACGACTATGACCTCGAGCTAGAATTTTTCCAATTGCTTCCCTGCATTAGAAGGCATAAATAATATATAAAGTAGACATTCAAGCACCCCAAGGTCTTATTGTATGGAAAGGTAGGCCCCTTTCATTAGTCCCAACAGAGACTGTACTAACAAGATAATTTTGCCAGATATAACAGTGTACTCATAACCATAGCAGACATCACCAACTATAATAATCCTGAAAACACTATATATTAGCTTGGCTTATTTGGTTGTGAATACACTATCCCAACCTCAAATGTCCGTTTGCTCAGGATATAAAGAATCTAAGACTTCAACAAAAAATGCAATATGGTCGTATAGACAGACAATTATGAATACCTCCCAAGTTACAGTGAAACAGACAATAGCAGCTCTTTGTCAGACAGATGCACAGAAGTACAAAATTAAAGGTTAGATCACTGCAATTTCAGAAGAAAAAGCACAGAGAAGGTAATCAATTGAAGAGAAAAATGGGTTGCAAAGCCTAACTCACCAGTCTAATTTCGAATTGACATCTAAGGAAAATGTTGACTCAATGGGCGTCATAGCCTCCTCTGCAGTCTGCATGTTGTAAGAAACTTGAAAATTATAATCATTTAACACAAAAAAGACAGTGCCGGAAAACAATGTAAATTTGCAAGCACATTTAGAAGGTCTAAAGGAATTTCAAAAACACCAACAAGTAGCCACAGAAGTACAAGTTGGCCAAATTAGGATGTAAGCTAGTAGGTACCATATAGCAGCAAGGAATATGCACAAGAATGTCATCCATTTAGTTTGCAATTTCACCAGGAAAGTCTATCTCCTTTAAAAGCTTATCCCAAGTGAAAATTATGATATGATATCCTCACTATTGAGTACCTGCACTCCAAACTGTTAAAATGGCCAATCATTTTGGTTGCTTCTCATATTACAGCATGAAAGTGGTCCATTATTTCACATCCCATATTTGAGGAAAGCGTCCCCTTATTATTATAAATTGGAGGCAATAAACTTCTTTTCAAATACCATGGTTAAAATAATTTCCCAGAAAACAAGCAGCAGTTTGTTTTTTTTTTTGGGGGGGGGGGGGATAAACAGAAACAACCATTTACAGTTTTTATGCAGTCTACAGATTATCTTCGTCCCCTATCCAAACAAGATCCTATGATGCCAGAATGTGTTCATTGAAGAAAAAGTTGCAGAGAACCCATAGCAACAGATACCTTTTCAGTTAAGTCTAGTGCTCCACTGATAATGGTTGTCTCATCATGTGTAAGTTCACCTCCCTTGCCAGCCTAAACTTGACAGGAACAACAAGTTAACAGAAGCAGGGTATTACAACAAAACTATTGTTGTCTAAACACTTGTTCTTTTTATCTGATAAACAATAAGAAGAGCAACATTTATTAGTAGTAAAATTTGGAGAAACATGTGATACAGACAACTGATTCAAGCAGGGTACCTCTTGGCTGTGGATAGAAACAAGGGCTTTTAACTGGGCCCGCCTGAACAAAGCATCATGGTGTCCAAGAATAGCATCCAGGACCTGATATCTTTTGAGTCAGAAAGATTCTCAATAAATGCAACAACTTATTTCTTTTTCCTGCGACATGGAATGGTGCAATTACAATGTCAAGTAAAATGATGAATTGTGCAAATTAGGCAACAACGCAATCTCCCAAACAAATCGAGCACCACCTAACAGCTCCTCTTGAAATGTATCAAAAAAACAGTTATGCAGCTTGAATAACTGAACTTGATTAGACTTAGGAAAAGTGGTCATGGAGCATGGTGCAATGGTATGCATATTTTTATAGGTACGAAGATAAAACAAAATCACAATTTGGCAACTCATGGCATATATCAATACCAATTCTTATTGTTCGAAGCTCAAAAGCATCCCCATCCAGAATAGGAATTGAATAATATTCTGTTATCATCTTCTGATGAGGCTTCACAAGCACCTTATTATACTTGTTTAAAAAAAGTAAATCTTATACCATTTGTGCTGCTATTACCAAAAAACATCTGAGCCCAAGAGCAATAATTATTTAAGTCTGTCATCTGGCGTTAAAAGTCTGTCAAAGAGAATTCAAAATTCAACCACCAATTATGAGATTACCTTTCCAATAGGATATGCGATGGGATAACAAATGATCATCAGAATACGAACCAGCCATACAAAGTTTGCACCTACAGCAAGTCCATACCTTGAACATATGGCTTGTGGAATAATCTGACGCAAAATGATAAGACAGAAATTAGTCCCCTTACCGTAAGCCTAAGGCAGTAACTATACTAACTGAGAATCAAGCATTGTAAATTAGAAACGGATTAACCTCTCCAAAAGCCAGAACAAAAGTAACTGAGAGTAAAACAGCCACAAATGGATGAAAAATTTTGTCGAGGTATATTGGCAGCGCCTGCAAGAAACAGACCACAAGTCACAAATTTTACCACTGAGGTCAGTGGATTATACCAACAGTTGGGAAAAAAAATTACTAACCTCCATAGCACAGGCATTACATAGAAGCAGAGTTACTAAAAGCTGGTGTTGCTTTTGAACAACTGGCAGTATAGCAGCTACATGCAAAGAAATGAAAAAAAAAAATTAAATGCAATTGACAAACGTTCAATTACTGAAAGGCAATTGTAAAATTATCTGTTGTAAAGGCACCGGCTTGTTGCTTTTCAGTGGAGGTGCCACTTCTTTGTAAAATTTCGAGCTCGACGAGGCCTAAAGACATTAGCCCAAGCGTGAGGCCGGACATTATACCGGCGAAGAGCACGAGTATGCATGAGAGGCCGGCGTAGACGAACCACCACGGATTACCAAACTCGATGTCGTCCGCTTCGAATACGATATCGTTTAGTGACATCCTGGTTCGAGCTAGGGTAAGGACATTTAGCAGCAACATCAGATTTTTTCGAGGTGTTGAAGAATGGGAAATGAATGTTAAGAGGAGCAGCTGGTGGCGAGTGGGGTGTAACCCACTGGGTGACCTTAGTCGTTTACTAGGAGCTGCTTTAAGAAAACGACAAGGGTCGTAATGATGAATACTTGTGAATAATGGCACGGACTAATGGGGATTTTGTTGCTTTGTGAGATTGCACTTTTGTTGAGTTCCTGCAATGAAATGTTGTACGTCGTAGACTTATACGGACTTAGATAGAAGTCAGAGGAGTGCCTTTCCTTTGATCGTTTCAGAGGATGAGATGATACATTTTGGCCGCCGTTGTTGGAACTTTTGGGACAGAAGGCTACAGAAGTATATTCCTAATTAGTAATTCCAGGTAGGGACACTGTGGCTCCACGTGCAGCACCATCCGTGCCCACACCACGACATTCCCAACTGTGAGTCGATAGAAGTCTTAAAACGGTATGTTTGTTAAGGCTTGAGGGACAGGACGGTTGATCCTTTTTATAATTTTTTAAAGCAGGATTTGTTTAATTAAAATTTTAATTAATAAAAATTTTATAAATAATTTTTATTTAAAAAAATTAAATTATTAAATTATTAATAAAAAATTTTATTAAAAATAATAAAATTATTTTTATAAAAAATTTTAAATTATATTATAAAGAATAAAATATTAAATAAAGAGAGGATACTTTAATATATTAATATTTAAGAAAAAATATCTTTTAATTATTATTTTAAAATTTTAATTTTTATTAATAAAAATAAAGAATTTATTTAATTTAAAAAATTATTAAAAATAATTAAAAAATAAAAATTTTAATAAGAGTTTGTAGATTAAAAATTATTTCTGTAGCAAAATAAGTAGTGTAAAAATGTTGGAAAGTCAAAGAGATAAATGAGGAGAGAATTGTATACGATTAATTCAGCATCTACCATTAATTAATTGGAACGGTCCAGGATGATTGATTTTTCTTTCCTCGATTCTCCGACGAACAAGGTTTAAATGCTGATGAGAGTGTAACGGTAGGGGGCCTTCGTAAACGGCGTCACGGGCTTTGTTTGTTCACTAGTGCCTTAAAACGCCGTCGTGCAGGTGGCTTTCAAATGCGGAAATCAGAGAATTACAGACCTCTTGGTCCTCGCTGACTGACAATTAGGGCTCGCTCTCTCTCTGCTCGTTGGGTTCACTCGCATTGTCAGGTATGCTCTTCAAAAC
Source organism: Aegle marmelos (assembly GCA_030449875.1). NCBI lineage: Eukaryota > Viridiplantae > Streptophyta > Magnoliopsida > Sapindales > Rutaceae > Aegle > Aegle marmelos. The sequence goes on from JASUUL010000115.1 coordinate 6,149,326, forward strand.
CAAAAGCATTTCCCTTTACCTACAAAATCTGCTAACGACGTATAAATCCCACGTAAACCCGAACTTCATCCGCATCCACGAGATCAAACACATTTCGAGCCTCAAAGTAGTGTGGCGAAAAGATCAGAAGCTAGACCAAGCCATAGAGAACGACAAACAGTACAAGCTCTGTGCCCGGGTCGTTAAGGAAGTCCTAAACGAACCGGGTCAAGTCATCCCGCTCCGTTACCTCGAAAAACGCCGAGAAAGATTACGCCTCAACGTAAAAGTCAAAACTTTTCTTAACCGATACCCGGGTCTTTTTGACACTTACTATGATCGAATCAAGCCCAAATCTGATGCCGTTTTGTTCTTGCGCCCCAGTGATAGGCTTAGAGAGTTCCTTGAAGAGGAAAGAAAGATATTTGATAACAATGAGGAGTTGCTTGTGGCTAAGTTGTGTAAATTGTTGATGATGTCTAAAGACAAAGTTCTTAGTGTTGATAAATTGGTTCATGTGAAGAGAGAATTTGGGTTTCCTAACGATTTTTTAGTTAAATTAGTGCCTAAATATCCTAATTACTTTAAGTTAGTTGGGTGTCCTGGAGAAGGCCAATCGTTCCTAGAGTTGGAATCTTGGAACCCTGAGTTTGCAAAATCTGTTATTCAGTTTAGAGCAGAAGAGGAGTCTAAGTTAATGGGGATTCCCGTTAGACCTAACTTCAATGTGAAGCTACCTCCAGGGTTTTTCTTGAGGAAGGAAATGAGGGAGTGGGTTAGGGATTGGTTAGAACTAGATTACATATCTCCATATGAGGATGTGTCCAGTTTAGATCAATCTTCGCAGGAAATGGAGAAAAGAACAGTTGGGGTCTTCCATGAGCTATTATCTCTGTCTATTTTTAAGAGGATTTCTGTGCCTATATTGGGAAAGTTTAGTGATGAGTATAGGTTTTCAAATGCATTTTCAAGTGCTTTTACAAGGCATTCTGGTATTTTTTATTTGTCACTGAAAGGAGGGATCAAGACCGCAATGCTGAGGGAGGCATATAGGCATTCTGAGTTGATTGATAGGGATCCGTTGTTGGAGATTAAAGAAAGGTTTGTTGAGTTGTTGGAAAAAGGAAAACATGAAAGGATGGAACAGTTGAGGTTCCAAAGGGAGGAGGTCAAGAAGGACATGGAAAAGATGGCCTTAAGAACTGTGGATGTGGAGGAAAAATTGGATGAGCTCATGCATGATGAACAGATGTGAATCTGACAGACTTGGAGGAATATGGTATGATGAGCAAGTCTCACAATTAAAGCCTCAATCAGAGGTATACAAAGTTTAATTTAAAGTTGTAATGCTTGTTGATATTCAGCTTAATGTTTTTGTCTTTAAAATTTTTAATATTGTGAAGAATTGCAGTGTCTTTTTTCTCTTTCCTTTTGGATAAATGTACTTCTTCTTTTTTTGTTAATCCACTGCCAAGCAGGCTGGGACTTGATGAAGACATTGAATTCTGTATGTGTCATTGCTAACTTGCCTAGCATGTTCAACTAAGGTGTTTCCATAAGCTTGTGTGTCTATCAAGTGACAACATTAGCAGTATTTGATTTTCTCATGCTCTGTAAATTTTGTGTTTCACAAGGATAATTTATCTTTGGTTTATGTATTTCTGCATGCAATGTAATATATCAGATACAATTGGAATTTTCCAGGAGTTATTTCCTAATGCTTAATTTTCTGGTGTTTTGTATGGTAGATATTAATTATGTTAGTTTTTAAATTTAGTTTGTATCAGACTCTGCTGCACATCAATAATATTGCATATCAGATCATTCTCATTTAAGTTCTGTGTGTATTTGTTGTGCTGCACTATGTTGCCATTATTCATTTGCAGAAATTGTTGGGCATTTGATTCTAACAAATATCATACATTCTCCATTTCTTAAATATAGGAGTTGTAAGTTTGATTGTTGTATTTGAAATAGACTCCAGTGAGATGAAGGATTTGAGTTTTTGGAGAGCAATGAATCTTGAACATTGTGGCGACTTTGATGCTACCCTGGTAGTATGATTGGACTTTGATAGGCCTGCTACTTTTTCAATAGTAACATTTCCAGGATTGCTGATCCTGACATTGCTTGTTTTGATTCATTGCCATTAAGAAAATTATGTTTTAGAATCTTTTTGATCCCAACAACACATAGTTGCTCATCATCTCTTTCAGATTTCAATCTTGCTCTCTTTTTGGATACATAAAGCATTTTAGCTCTTGTTCACACATTTGCTTGTGTTGCATGCAGCAATTAACCGGCAATAGATGCCAAACCTATTTGATGTCTGCGAAAAACTTGGGAGTCAGATATTTAGTAGGTCCGAGAAGTGCGGCGGATGCTTTTGGGACACGGTAATATCAAGAGGTTAGAGGAGAATGTTTGGTTCTTGGATAAATAATTAGATTGCTTTTGGTTTTTTTCCCTCTTGTGATAAATAAGATTTGCAAGGAATTTGTGCTCGACTAGAATAGCTGCCAAAGAGATCTTTTTTAACTGCACCTGACTACGCATGTGGCAGGGAAGCTATATCTGTGGTATATACATTAACTTTAAAGTCAGCTTACGTATTGATCCGGGGCTTGTAATGATTTTTGACATTTTTCCCATCTCCCATGCTTAATCATATTTTGTTATCAAAGATAATTTGGATTTTGGTGTGTTGTTCGACCACTTGACGCAGGCATTTATAAAACCAAACACGGGAATTTCCCTAAAATCAAAATCCTAAGCCAGAACAAAAGAATGTCCTGGTGCGCCTGGTTCTCACCCATTTGCATTTCAATCTTCTCATTTCAATAGACAGCAATCCAGGTTGCTTGAATGCCCTAATGCTAGCACTATGTATTCTTCTCATTCCTTCTGTAGGTACTTGTGTTTTCTTAATAATGCTATGGAAAACAGAGAAATTTTATTTTCTTGGTGGCTAACTTGAAAATAATCTCCTCTCGTGCTCTTATCTCTTCAACACATATAGTAGGAATAGAGTTGTTGGTAGGTAACAGCCTTAGGTTTGAGGCTGTACGTCACCTAAAAATTGGCCACACAAATTGAATGAGAGATGCATAACGAACTATAACCTGAAACTCTTCCATGACATCCCCAAGAAAATGCCCCCTACTCCTTTTATCGTTTCTACTTTCTATTTCTTTATAACCCGCCATAATTTCTAAATAGAAGGAAACATGAAAGCTATGAATTCACATATATATAAATAGAAGCAAGAGCCATTCTGAAACATCAATTTCCCCTCGCCTTCTTTATTAATCAAAGGTAGACGCCATGAAGACAGACGGTGTTGTTATAATAGCACTCTTTGTGTCTGTGTTGGCAGTCCTTCCCCAGATGGAATGCCAGCTAAGGCCAAGACCGATGCCACTGCCACCACCTGCTCCTCCCCGGCCACTATGTGCCTCCCAATTCGCTTTAGTGAACTATGCGTGCTCAATGCTGCCATACAACCCAGCTGCATCCGTACCTCCTCCTTCCCCTCCCTCTCCTGACAGCCCTCCTTCTCCTCCAGATGATGATGAATCGTTGCAAAGACACAGCCACCGACATGGGCACAGACGTAGGCACGGGCGAGTTCACGAAGAGACACCCGAGGAAGAAAGTTGTTGCCGTTGGCTGAAGGAGGTCGATAATGAATGTGTTTGTGACTTATTGGTTCATTTACCTGTCTTCCTTGCCAGGCCTGTGCACGCGTACACTGTCATTGTTGATGAGTCTTGCAACGTTACCTATGCTTGCACTGGGCGGCTACGCCCTTAGTTAGTTGACACATTATGAAGCTTATTAATTTCTGGTGAATTTCTTATGTTATTGTGTGCTTTTACCATGTTTGAGGCGACTTTGTTGTGCTGCACATTAGCTCAGTTTTAGCCAGTTCTTAGTATTTAACTCGGGTTGCAGTCTATCTGCTGGTTTTCATGATAATGTATCCTGTTCCTATCGCTGAGTTACAATTTAATGCTAGCTGATGATGGGAAATTATTAAAAGCCAGATTCTGCAAAGTTTTCATTTCACCGCACCTGATACAATGTCCGTGAACCACCGACATACTGGGAGAAAGGATTTGGCATGACCATTAGATATTGAATCACTGAAGTTTGAAACTCTCTTTCATTTCACAGATTATATCGCTCGCGGACTCGACTCCTGTATATGTGTTCCACAATTACATCCATGTGATGGGGAATATTTTCCAAAGATGGTCAAACGCGAAAACAAGACACGAATTGAAAACAAACAATAGTTTCCGATTGACAAAAAGTTTATTCAAAGTTACCTTCAAAGTTCAAAACGAATAATTGACTGGTTACAATTTGGCTGTTCCATACAAAACTTTTTTACGTCTTAGAATAAGAAAGAATCTATCTCTTCTCTTCGCTTTACACGGCGATACAGAATCGGAGCCTATCCATACGCGTTGCATATCTTTTAAATAGCCAACCAAAATGCCGGCATTTTTTTTTTCTTTAACCTTTTCGTTTTTATGCACGTCATATAATAATAATGCCATTCCTTTTTATTTTTACTAGCAAAAATCAAGAGGGAAGATAACATTTTTAACCTTTTCGTCAGAAATAACAATACACGATGAAGGTTGGGAAAAAGCATGGATTCTCGAGAAAGCCAAAGCAAGCAAACCTTATCCAACGAGGTTAAAAGTTGAATGCGACACGGACTGTGAAGCAAGATACCGTCCTAAAGTGATTTTAATTTGCCTTGACCCGTCGGTTTTTTTATTTCTCTTGTTGGGTCTCTGAGAAAAGATTTATTGTTTTAGACTTTTTGTTTGTTTCTCTTTTATTATATGCTTATAATATGCGTAAGGACATATCATACTCTTACTGTATGTATTCCCAATCTTGCTGATTGGCGTCAAGTGGCCGAGGAAGACAGTGGTTATTGGATGGAACAGAACAAATTGTCGCCTTTCTACTTTTGTTTGTTCTTCTTATTATTTCCCACTCATAAGTCACGATGCACAAAATGACAAAATCCATAAATCATTCATAACCATACACAACAAACTTTATAATCTTTATATTCTTTTTTGCACCGTCTTTATTTCATTCGAAGCTAAAATTGTGGTAGCAAAAGGCGAAAAATAAAATAAAATAAATGGGAATACTAATCAATTGTGTGATTGGTGATCGAGGGTTCGCACCACATGCAACGTGGGACCTGATGTGAAAGAGAGATGAAATAAATAATTAAACAGGTTCGTACCCACTGATTCTACGGAAGTCAACGCCTCCGCCGTACGGCAATATGCTCTTGCGTGCGGTGGATTGTGGCCGCTGTCACTGATGCATACAGTTCCTTTCCTATCACTGAGATTTTTAGCTAGTGGCATGCTGCTCGCAACAATCTCGAAGCCCTTCTCTCCTGTATCATGCATTTTTATCTTAACTAGCTTCGTGTTTATGCTACAGAGGAGTAAATTTCACCGAGTCTCTCTTCTGATTAAACGTAACCTTTTTCAGTAATGATACTTCGCAATGGTTTCGTTAAACTTGATTACTTCTCTCTTCTAATTAGATGTAACGTTTTTGAATAACGCCTATAAATTTCATTACATCTCTTTTATAACAAAGATGCTTCGCAGTAGTGCCGAAACTTCATTGATATCATCCCTCTACAATTTTTTCTTTTATTTTTTCTCTCTTATATCGTACATTTTTGCCTTAAGCGAGCTTTATGTTTATTCTCGGATGAGTAAATTCCATTATGTTTCTCTTCTTATTAGACGTCAGAGTCACAATCATCTTAAACAGATAATTCAGTATGAATTGATAGTAAATTGATTGTATTAAATTATTATAGGTTCACATAATTAATAAGATAATAACTTATGTTGCTTTTCAGCCAATTTCTTCGTAGCACATCAGTTCGTATATAGTGATTTATAGAAAATTATTTGTAATTTTATAATTATTTAACTTTTTTTTGATAAAATAAATTTTTTTTGATAAAATAAATTTTTTTTGATAAAATAAAACTCCTTAATTTTGACTAAGGTTTGCTGGGGAAAAAAGTTATAGTACAAAAATTATAAGAAACTACTCAACTAATTTTTTTTTTAAAGAAAAAAGTGTACATTACATGCAACTAAAGAGAGTGAGAAGAGCGATATGGACCACCAGATACCATTGCACCATTTAAGTCAAATTTTGTTTAATGGGTAGTTTGATATTGGTTTGATACATTAATATATTTTTTTTTAGTAACACGAAATTAGTGTCATTGAATGTAAGTGGGTGAGATTTCTCAAATACATTCAAAACCTTTAAAACCACTGCTAGTAAAGCCACTGCAAACACGTACAGGGTGGCCATAACTTACAGCTATCATTAGGAAAAAGAAAATGACGAGATAGTAATAACCCTTATTGTTGTCGCATCAAAATTACAGTTTTTATCGATCTCATACCACGAGGCATTGCTTAATATTATGATCTCTACTGGCTACAGAAGCTGGCGGGACCTCCACGGGCACATTGTACAGAAAGTCTTCCACTAAACGAGTGGTCGGGCCAGCCACAAGCTTTTCCCACGCTTCATCCGCTGCTTTGCGTCGCTGAGGAATTTGAAACACTTGTGTTGCATCAAAACAATGTATATTCCACCGTTTGACGTTCATTAGCCGACGTATCTTCTCCAGTTGGCGACACGCCAATTTGCATGTGTTATATTTCACTGCCTGAATTGCTTGTTTCAATAGCCGGGCCCGATCCTCTTCATCCAAAAACGGCTCCATTTTGAAATAAAGATCAAACTCGGGGACCCCAATTGCTTTTCTTACCCCCTTTGAATAGTCCGCTTTGGGATCAAAGAATTTTCTTACTTCGTCAATCATGCCATTTTGGACCATCCTGTCAACTCTCTCGGACACAAATGAATGTAAAACCGGCATCGATACATCGACACAGAGGAAACAACAATCATATTTTGACCGGAATCTGTAATCCTCATCATCAACTAGAGCCTCGATGTATGAATTGGAGCCTCCAACGATTATTGGAAGCTTCCCTTTATTCAAAGTTAATTCAATGGATAGTGAAGCCATGTCGCAGAAATTTCGGGCGGTGAAATCTGCATTAGGATGTTGGATTCCTAGCAAATGGTGCGGGACACCACACTGTTCTTCCTCGGTGATCTTGTTGGTGACTATTTTGAGCCCCTCGTAAACTTGCATTTTGTCTGAATTAATAATTTCCGCAGGAAATCGAGTTGCCAAATCGATGGAGAGCCGTGATTTTCCTGTTCCGGTCGCCCCCATTAGGATCAGAACTTTGTCTTTTTGTCGCCTGGAAACGAATAGGTCCATTCCCTGCCTACCTGCAGATATATCCATGGCTGGCGTTCGTGTAATTTGATTCCGCACTAGCATGGAGATTGTCATGATCAACCTATTTAACAAAACAATAGTTCTCAAAACACAAATGGAAATCTGAGATTGGTCCAGTAAATTAATCCTGACTACAAAATATCTGAAAATCTATTAGTATTTATAGTAAAGAGATAAAGATAAATAAATAAAAGAAATCACAAATTTTCATATACCACACGATAAAAGAATAATATTATTATAGAGCATTGTTTTCTTTTTTAACACTTTTAATTTATAGTTTGTTGTAAAACATTTCCATCGAGAGTGTCCTCATTGTAATAAAATAACGATGTAGTTGATAATAAAAAAAAATAAAATCTCACCGACAAGTGCGTAGATCAATTAGTATAAGATTGTTCTAATTTAATTAAAGTCTTCGGTTTGAGACTTAGGTATGCAGCTGCGTTTAAATATTTATTGAAAGAATTTTACTGCTGTAGTGGTTCTATCTGGCTCGAATCTGAATTAGTCGGGACTCAATATAATTTTCGGATACATAGAATCTAAAACTCTGACAAAGTTCAGACCCTGAACCAGGGAGCACATACCATAATATATTGTTATAGAAACTCACCTTCTTAGAGATATGATACGCGGCAAATTGAAAAAGGCTTTCAGAATTCTCTGCACTCAAACTCTCTCTCTTTGATATCTCAAGTGACACAAGGCAGCGCAAGTGGTTTCAAGCTGAGGCTCTTAATTTATAGGCGAGAATGTTAGCTGGGGTCTCGCCCCATGTCAGTGTAGGAAAAGTGCTACTAATTTTTAGCAATATTCCCTTGAAAGCTATCTTTTAATTATAAGCTTAAGAAGGTGCATAATCATGAGATTATTCTTAAACATAATGTCTTGACTATCCAGGCTCCAGCAACATGTAAAGTTAGAAAGCGGTGGGCAGAAATGGTTGGATAGCGAATTGATATTTCTATATGTGGTTATGCGGTACCAAATTGTAGAAGAATATGATTAAATTTAAGCATTAAGTGTTGAATATTTTGTCTTTCATCCGCAGCATTTGATGGGCATTTCAGTGACTAAGTGACTTCCACGCATGCCTTTGCAACAAGTAGGATTTAAAAAGTCTCCGTAACAAAATTAAGGAATAGAAATTTCTGTTATCGTTATATTCGTCACGCTCTATCTTTAAAGCTAGCGATGTAAAGCCAAAGTAGTGTTATCATTAATCCTTTTTTTTTTTTTTAAATGAAACTTGTATGTGGGTCAACACGCAAAAATAGATGCCGTTGCGTTGCAATCATGGTGTAAGGCCAAGTACCTTGGTCCTTAAAGAAAGTTACTGTTTTTGAGCGAGCGATTTGAGTTGGGCACCCGAGATTCTTCAGAGACGGCAACGAATGTTACAGTACCGGCTGGAATCAACTGTAAAAGGAGCCTTTTCCATTTGCGAAATCTGATTCCTGATCTCATCCAAGTGGGGGATGGAGATGATTATTGAAACGACGTTTTGGCCTGGCTAGCTAGTTAGATTTACAGTTGAAGCTTCGATCAACTCAAAAGAAGCCATTGTCAAATGTCAAGATCCACTGGCAACATTATTACAGCACAAATGGTGCTATCACGGCCATTAGGCCCTTCTAGCAATTTCTTCCGTAGTCCCACTTAATTTCTCTTTCCAAATGCATACAAACAAGGATTTAGGCCATGTTTGGTTTAGAGAAAGGGAATGAGAAGAAAAAAGTGAAATAGAAAATAAGGGAGACTAAAAAAGTGGCAGAGAATATTGAAATTAATTTTATTATTTAGTTTGATATAAAATTTAATAGGAAAATGAATCACTATTTCTTTCTTTGGATAAAATTTATCTCTTGTATTAAATACTCAATTATCTATATTAGTAAATAAATATAATTTAATATCAATAATAAACTTTTTTAATGTCAAGAAGTCCAAAAATAATTTATGATTTATATTGAATATAAAATATAAAATAATTTAATATACTAGACTATTTAATATAAATAAAAAGTCATCAACGTCAGCCAGTGACTTTTTGCCAAAATTGCAGTGATTTTACGGCGATGGTACGGTTGAGTTCCGATGACGATTAATTTATATTTCTATATTTTTATATTAAATAAATAAGTTTATTTATTTTATTAAGTTTCTTAAATTATTTATTAAATTAAATTTAATATAAAATATTTATAATATTAAATTAAAAAATAAAATTATAAATAATAATTATTAATGGCATTAAACAAGTTAAAATGTTGAAATATAATTTTGGAAGCTTTAGTTTTCAATATAAAAAGGATTTGAATTCTTCATTTGTTGGTGTGGAATCCAAATTTTATATTATATATTAAATTTCAATAAAAATTAAATTCTTGTATATTTTTTACAATCAAATAATAAAAATAAAAATAAAAATAAAATTTAAATTACTTTCCACTTTTCCATTCTTTTTTTCACAATCAAACATTACCTTATATTCAATATTGAGAGACTTTATATTTAACTCTTCAAACACACACACACACACACACACACATATATATAAAACAATAGACAGTTAAATTTTAATTAATTTTATATTCTTAAATTTTATCCAATAAATACAAAATATATATTTCTAAAAAGTTAACCTAACAATTAATCTATTATATATTTTAAAAAACAACGAAGAGAAATAAGTGCCGATGACATGAGAAATAAAATCATCGGATCAAGTTGCAGCTTTGACCCGTATTTGACTGACGTACATATCCTGCCATGCTTGACGCAGCCATTTTGGCAATAGCTGCTATCCGCTATCCCTAAACCTCGGTTTGGAATAAGTAGTTGTACATAGGTTTTGTAATTTTCTGCCATTTTCATTGCCGAAAGCCTATTAAAAGATAAGCTTCGCTCGTCCTAAAATGACCCGGAATGGGGTCGATCCATTTAACCATGTACAATTTCCTCGTGTGTAATCATCAATTCCTTGTCTTTTCACCCTTTTATGCACGAATGAATCCAAGATTCATCTTACAAAGTGGTTAGAATAAATATGTTCGGCAAGAATAATATAAGTTTAGGGGGCCGCTTTTGTTAAAATTATTTTGAGGTAAAATATATTTTTATGATTATATAATTAAAATTATAATATATTTTTTTATTATTTATTATTTTATGAATGTGATTGCGATTTGTTTCCTAACTCAAAATAGTTTTAAAATAGTTATAACCTAAGCACTTTTTTTTTACAAAAAAAAAAAAAATCAGTGTTATGCCATCAAATCAAAATTATTGCAGCAATGATCGTTAATCGCTTACCATTGCATCAATGAACAGTTAGCGGGTGTCTTATTGAACTTAAACGAAGTGGATAGGTCACGCGACCGGAACTTTAGGGATATAAATCAACAGATGTGCAATCCAGGTGCAAGGATGAGATCGAATATTGAACTTTTAGTCTATTTTATTTTTCCCGTTTTGTTGCTACATGCTAGCTTTTGGCTGCTCAAATGTCCATCATCAGCTACTAATGTTATTATTCATGTCAGCACGAGTGAAAATGGCCTACGTAATCTTCAGGCTACAGATGATTGGGCTAATTTGGCTTTAGGCTTCCAAAAATTTTAGACAAGGGATGGGAATTGGGGCAGGATCATTGGATCTCTCTCTCTCTCTCTCTCTCTTTTCGTTCAATTCATGAAATATCGCTTAATTATTAGGACCACAACAGCAGCTGAACTGACGCGTTGAGGAATCGAGATGACACAAGTTGTTTTTTGGCTCGGCCTCCATTCTTGGTGTTATATGTTTTGATGCTTCCGAATTAGATACTTCATCTACATACAGATTTTTCAATTGAATTCTTTCGGCCAGATCTTTTCAAAAGCCAAGTAGCTGGCCATTTGCGATGATAGCTTGACTTTAAAAGTTGTCTCTATTTAAATTCACACTATTTCATCCAAAAAAAAAAAAAATCTATCCAGCTGCAATATGGGAATCCAATTTGTATTACTTTCGGAAACACAACACATTCAACCGTCACCACATATAAGAGTAAATGCTTCATTTAGGTACATGTTTTTTCTGGCCCTCAATGATTGAACTTGTATTCTTAACTTGTCGATACATACTCTCTACGCGAATTTCCCTTCGGCAAAATTAAAAAAATATATCTCCTTTTGCAATGATTTGTGTCCTCTTTTTGGGGATTTTTTAAGCTATTTCTTTGAAGTAGATTTTTGTCCTACATAAATATCTATAGTTGAACAAGGGAACATCAGTGTTCTAAGAAGTATGTTACACTCATCGTAACAGAAGCACTAGTGAATAAAATCTAGGACACGGTAGTATGAAGAGACGTCGGGTTATAAAAGTTGTGTTCTGTATAAAGTTGTAAGGAAAGTGGTGGAAACGACAAATGCCTCTAGTAATCTGGATTAACTTTGCTGGGATACTTGCATGTGGTATTTAGTTATGTCTACATTCTTGTAACATGTGATAGTTATTATAATGAATTTCTCTCTTGTTCGTGGTCATTGCCTGATTAAAAGTGAAACACGTTAAATTATTGTTACTTTTTGTGTTGTGTGATTTTTTTTTTTTTTTCCATTTCCCCGTTTATATGTCTATTGTTTTTGCTTGTTATTTATATGATATATTGCTTGTGAGGTTTTGTTAGGGGCTAAAAATTCCTACGAGCACAATATTTTTCTCCTCTACTTGAGAGAAATGACAGACCCACAATCTTTTCTTCATGCTAATTACATCAGATTATTCGTCTCTTTCTTAATTTGTGAAAGCTTTGGCTCTGGCCGTGTTAAAGTTGTTCGCGTGGGTATTGTCTCCTGTTTTGGTGGTTTTATCATCTACTTCGGTAATGGTTGGTTTTGCAAGATTTTTCTCCATTTTTAAAGTGTTTTCTGTATCAAAGTCGTTATTTTAGTAGGAATAATTATTTTCGTTGTTCAAAGCTAAATGTTTTCTTATTACAAATCTATGGTTTTGTTAGGATCTTGTATGGATAGTCGTCTTTCTTCTAACTGAAGTTTTAATACATAAAGCACGTCTTAGTGATATAAATCAATGATGATTCCATTCTTTCCAAGATCATTGTACCCATTATCTATTTTCTCCATTGTTAATAGCATTTTTATTATCTCCTTTTTGGTTTTAAACATTTATTATGATGCCTTTGCTTTTCAAAAAATACATACACACACACTCTCTTACACACTTTATAATGAATTCTTGCCAAACATGAAATACCTCATATTAATGCTTGTTGAATTTTAGTGTGATCTTTGTTCAATTTAGTTTAAATTTTATTTTTCTAAAAGATATACGTTTTGTCTATTTAGGTGAAATTGATCATCCACCAAACATGTTTTATCAAATTTTGATAATGTTGAGTATTAAAAAATATATATTTATAAAGGAGAAAATTATAATTTTATATTTTAAATTTCACTAACTTCCTTATTTTTATGTATTAAAGTCTCTTGTAATTTTAATTATATGCATTTTATTATAATTAAGTATTTTATATATTTTAAGGACATTATAGTTATTTTACAATAAACGAGATATTAAATAATAAAACAGACAGTAAATCTGAACTCAGAACGATCGCAAACCTTAAAAGGAATATAAAAATATAAATGTTACTGTTTACATGTAGGTACTGTTCATGGTACCATTTATATATACTGTACGATGATGTGGTATTGACTGATGATGTGAGAGCATTTAATTAGAGTAATGATGTAGCATTAATTAATGACATAGCTTGATTGATGAATATTAATATTAATAAAGGGCGTATTTATTACAATACTAGCAATTCGATGAGTGTTCTTTGCAAAAAAAAGAAGCCCTTTTATTATTATTCATTGTTAATAAAGGAACTAAATGAAATTTATTTTGAATCGATTTTGATTCTTCTTTAGCCCATGGAGATATCGAATATAAGGAATTGCTTTGCAAAAGTAATAAGAATGAGAGGTGTTAAGTTTTTTATCATCTTGGCGTCGGGCTATTTTTTCACAGGACCTCCCCTACAGTATCATCACAGCAGTAGAGTTCATGCACCAAGTTCTTATTGAATTAAAATGTTTATACACTATTGATTGATGATGTGACAGTATGTTAATGGATCAGAAAAAATGTGCATACGGTACATGCATATACACAGGATGATAGTCTTAATGATGTGTTCAATCCAATTAAAATTTGTCACATGGCACAATTTTATGGGTTCAAATTTTTTTAATCAAATGATCATGATTTACTCGTTATATCTATAAAATGAGAGCTTTCCTCCTAATTATTACCCTTTGAGCTTCATTTTTTCTAATTCTTTCTCCATCTTATATTTTCTACATATTTTAGTAAATTTTTATTTTACCCCTAGTTCAAATATGAATAACTAATTTTCTTTCAAATTTGGATTGAAGGTGAAATCTCAACATATTCTATGGGCTTATTTTGATAAATTTATTTTTTCTTTCCCTCTAATTTTTATAAATGTTTTGACTTTTCATTAACTGACAGTAATAACACAGTTATTACTATTTGGTACAATAAGCCCTTAACAGAATATTAATTAGAGCGTGGTTTATAAAGAATGGATATCCTCCTCATAATTTAATTGATACTAATTGAAAATATTAAGCCCCGGTGCATGTTCATACAGATCTAAATACCTAAAATGCTTCATTACAATAGTTGTCAGTTTAATTTATTTTTTTATTTCAACTTTAATTTTAAAATAGATTAAATTACTTTCATCAAAATTCTAACCACCTACTTAGAAAATTAATTTAACACATAATTAAAATCTACCTCCTCGTAGGATCGACATTCATCACCATTAATCTATTATATAATAAATTTGTGTACTTTACACAATGAGTAACACTATCTGTTAATACAATAGCTATTATATTAATTTATCCAATCAATGACTAATCACAATAACTAACACATATGACAAATAAAGCAAGAGGAGAAGACTCCTATCCATGAATGACACAAAACCGTTTTCATTGGGAAATATATTTTGAAAGGGTCCACCTAAGTTACAATGACTTACAATTATTGTAACTTACGCTTTTTTTAACATAATTTTATTCGACCCTCTATATTTGTGATTATTTATATTTTATTTGTAAATATTATAAATATTTCTATTTACATATATTATAAAATTTTATTAAAAGCTTATACTTTTTCTATTTTATTTAAATATTTAAAGTGTTAAACTGACTCTTATAATTTTTAAATTTTAAAAATACTCTTCATTTAAATTAAAAAAAATATTAAATAGATTATAATATAATTATTATATTAAATTATTATTATAACAATAAAATTTTTATTAAATTATTAATAATATTGTTATTGTTATAATAATAATTAATAATAATAACTAACAATCATTATTATTATTAATTAAATTTTGATAAAAAGATTAATAAAATAAAAATAAATTATAAAAATATAAATGAAGAGTATTTTTATAAAAGATTAATTTACATGAAGGGTATTTTTAAATTCTAAAAATACTCCTTATTTAACTTAAAAATACAATAATTATTAAATAGATTATAATTATAATTATTATATTAAATTATTATTATTATAAAAATTTTATTATAATTAATTAATCTACTAAAAATAATTAATAATAATTTTTATTTAAATTATTAATAATAATAACAAATTATTATTATTATTAATTAAATTTTAATTAAAAATTCAATTAATCTTTTTGCACTCTTTTTCATTTATTAATTTTTTGTAAGTATGAAAATAATTTAATTATTGGTATTTATATTTTATTTGTAAATATTATAAAATTTTCTATTTACATATATTATAAAATTTCATTAAAACTCTTTTTTTTCATTTCATTTAAAGTTTTAAAGTATTAAACTGACCCTAATAATTTTTAAATTTGAAAAATACTCTTCATTTAAATTAAAAGAATAAAAATTATTAACAAGATTATAATAATAATTATTATAACAATTAAAATTTATTATAATTAATTAATATATTAACAATAATTAATAGCAATTTCTATTTAAATTATTAATAATAATAACTAGCAACAATTATGATTGATAATTTTGAATAAAAATAATAATTACAATAATTAAAATAAAAGTAGCAATTATTATAAAAATTACAAATAAAATATTTACAAATAATAAACATAGTAATTATAATGGTTTTAATGAAATTTTATAATATATATAAACAGAAAAGTTTATAATATTTATAAATAAAATATAAATAATAATAATTAAATTATTTTAATATTTATAAAAAAAATTAGTAAAAAGAAAGAGTGTAAAAAGGTGAATTAAATTTTTATCAAAAATTAATTAATAATAATAATTATTGTAGTTATTATTGTTAATAATTTAAATAAAAATTATTGTTAATTATTATTAATGTATTAATTAATTGTTAATTTTTTATAATAATAATTTAATTATAATTTATTTAATAATTA
This sequence comes from Aegle marmelos, assembly GCA_030449875.1. Taxonomy (NCBI): domain Eukaryota; kingdom Viridiplantae; phylum Streptophyta; class Magnoliopsida; order Sapindales; family Rutaceae; genus Aegle; species Aegle marmelos. The sequence continues at coordinate 6,165,222 of JASUUL010000115.1, forward strand.
TTATATTTTTAATTTGAATAAAGAGTATTTTTAGAATTTAAAATACTCTTCATTTATATTTTTATAATTTATTTTTAATTTATTAAAATTTTTATCAAAATTTAATTAATAATTATTATTATTTTTAGTTATTATTATTATTATTTTAGATAAAAATAATTTCTAATTATTGTTAATGTATTTGATTATTAATAATTTAAATAATTATTAATAATTTAAATAAAAAATTTGTTGTTATAATAATTATTATTTAATATAATAATTATAATTATAATCTATTTAATACTTTTATTCTTTTAATACTTTAAAGATTTAAATAAAATAAAAAATATAAGTATTTAAATGAAATTAAATCATATATTTAAATAAAAAATTTTATAATATTTATAAATAAAATATAAAAAGCTCATTGAAATTATTCACAGGAAAAACTTAAAAGGAAAAACTAAAAAGGTCGTAAATTACAGTTATTGTAACTAACTTAAGCGGATCCATTTTTAAAATATTATATTTACATTGATTGTCTAACATTTCTGTTATTATACATTAGGGAAAAAAAAAATCAGAATCATGTGCCAGTGAGGCTGATTTATATGGGCTTAGGCTTTGGGTACGCCTGGTTATTAGTTAATGGGTTGGCCTTGTTTGTTTGGTTCACGTTTAACCCGTTGGTTCTTTGGCCCCCGAACAAAACAAAGAAACCGCGCGACCAGAGTCGCATGATGTGACCTGGGGAGCAGTGGATAGGGTTTATTTAGACCGTTGATATTTCCGAGAAGAGAATCCCATGCGGAAAATAGTAAAGGGAAAACAGATTCTGGGTAACCCAAAGAGAGAATCCCAAAAAAAGGGCCAAAAAAAATGATAAGGGGAAGGGCAAATTCACTAAAGGTGGCTGACTATTATAGGCACCTGCCCAACCAAATACCCAAAAAAACAAAATAAAATTCTGATAGAATATTTGACTAGAGATTTGAGAAGCAAAGAAGTAACAATAAAACAAAATAAAATTCTGATAAAATATTTGACTGGAGATTTGACAAACAAACAAGTAAAGAACATTCTATGATTTCACGTGCGAAGATCTGGGATCCACTTTTCGACGGGCCAGATCTTGACACAAGCGTTGTACACACACGCATACACATATGTATGCCCTTAAACATTAAAAATATAATCTAGCGAGGGATCTTCATTGTGATATAATTAACATGTCATTAAAAGAAGTTGCAAACTTCTATCTTAAGAAGTTGTATTTTTTTTTTGTATTTTTTTATATTTTACTTCTATTTTCACTAAAATTTATATTTTTTTTATATTTTACTTCTATTTTCACTTCTGTCCTCATTAAAGGAGCATCACATACGCACATACTGTAAGTGTGGATATCAATCAATTTTTATCTTACATATAAATTAAACCAAATTGGTTTGGTTTTCAATTCGATTGCAGTTTGATTTTTTTTCAAACTTTAAATTCCTTTGTATTTTGCAGTTCGACTTATATTTTTTTTTTAAAAAATATGAACCAATCAATTTTTACTAAATTTTTTAATTTGGACTGCATCACAAATTTTGTTTCATTTCTTTTTCTTCTTAGTCAAGCATAAGTTTTTGTGCCACCCCAGAGACCCTTAAGGATAAGTGAAATATAAATTTCAATACATTACCAAAAAAAATTGTAGAGTGTGTATTTGTTTAATCTCTTAATCATAAGTTCTTGCGAGAAAGTAAGAATTATATGTAGTAAATAAAAAGTTGTTCGATGGAAAAATAAAAGATTGTTTTCATAAACATCCATATCATTATAATTATTTCATAACACTCTCTTCATAAATATTCATCCTATAAAGAATATGTCTTATTAAAACCATTACCGGTGAAAAGCATACGGGAAAAAGACTAACAAATGAAAAATAATAGTCAATTCATTTATATCTTAAGAAGTTGCAAACTACCTTATTAAAATCTTATTAGGAAAACCTAATGGGACAAAAAGATATAATACATCTAGTCCTCCATGTTAATAACCACCATTGACAAGTATGTTCACCTTAAAAGGACATAAATACTTCTAATCTACGTAATTTACACTATCCTCTTGAAGTTTGTATTGATAAAAGAATTTGGATAAGCTTTATGTTTCACATTTTTTTTATGTCTTCAATTTTATACAAAGCAATTACAAGAATGCGATATCATATAATTAGCAATATATTGCGGTACTTCAGCACTCAAAACAACATTTTTGCTAGAGGAAGAAAATGATAATTATAATATTAATTTTCTAATATGAAATGCTTTAAGATTTCAATCATATGCCATGCAAGTATCTAATCCATAGATTAATACAAAAATTTTTCATCTCGAGATTTTTTGATATCTTGAATTTTGTTATGACACAGTAATTAGTAACCCTCCAAGAGTTGTGTTAAGAATCAAATCATTTCAACGTAATTGTTATGATAGACATAAGTATGATTATGGCTTTATCAAAAATATGTAAGGTGCAAGCCTTTTAATTTAGTACTTTAGACATTGATCTCAACTATTTTATCATTCAAGGATAAATACATAGGTTCTTGTATTTTAATTATGACATATTATAGTTCTAGTTCATATGTTGTTAATAAATTTTATGACTTCAAACATATGGACTACAGGTCCAAAATTCTTTATATCTTGCTAATTAACTTTACATCTTATAGTGTATGGACTATAGATCCAAATAATTTTATTTTTTGATGATCATGTAATATGATGCTCTTTACATTTTATGAATGTTGAGTGTTAGAAAGTATATATTTATAAAGGAGAAAATCATCATTTTACACTTTAAGTCTCACTAACATTGTTACTTTTATTTATTTAAGTATTTTGTTATTTAATTATATGTGTTTTATTATAATTATGTATTTTATTTATTTTAGAAGCATCACGATCGTTTCACAATGAACGAGTGATCAGACAGCAAAACGGACGTCATATTTAGACTCAGGATGGTCGAAAACTTTAAGAGGAGCATTAAAGGAAAAAGTCACTGTTTACATATACGATAATGTTCATACATACGATATTGTTCACAACACTGTTCATATATACGGACCGATGATGTGGTAACTACCTATGACGTGGCAGTATCTGATTAGACGAATTATGTGGTATTGACTACTTATGTGGCGTTGACCGATGATGTGTCACGATCTTATTGAGCTAAATTTCTTATGTACTGTGGATCGATGATGTAGCAGAATCTCAGTGGAGCAAAAATTGTGTGTACAGTACATGTGTATATATGAGATTATTTACTATTCAAACGGCGTTACTGTGCAAACGTTGACTGTTGACTGTTGACTGTTTACTGTTAACCGATGACTGATGACGTGACACAATCCTGAGCATATGAATTATTTTTAATCCAATGGTCACGATTCACTCAATGTATCTATAAAAAGGGGGCTCTCCCCCTTCTAATTTGACATCCTTGAATTCATTTTTAAGCTTAGATTTTTGTAATTCCCTCTCTATCTTGTAGTTTCTTTGTATTTTAGTAAAATTTCCTTTTTACCCTTAGTTAAAATATGAGTAGTTAATTTTTTTTAAAACTTAGGTTGAAGGTGAAGTCTCAACATGTCTCATGGGCTTAATTTGGTAAATTTACTTTCTCATTCCCTCTAATATTTGTGGTTGTTTTGACTTTTCATCGACAAATAATAATAGTCTTATTTAGATATCGCCCTAGTTAAACCGGCACCCTAGTATAAGGTTATTATTATTTGGCACGATAAGCCCTTGGCACCATATTTATTTGAGTGTGGTTCATGAGGTGTGGAATCCCCCTTATGATTTAATTGGCATTAATATAGAATATTTAGCCTATGGAGCATGTTGATGCAGATCCGGATACCCAAGCACGTCATTTCAATAGATTTCCAGTTTAATTTAATTCCTGCCATTGTAATTTAAATTTAAGCATAATTTACATTAATTTCACCACAAATTTATTCAACCCATTAAAAAAAATTAATTCCACACATAATTAAAATCAATCTTCTCGTGGGATCGACACTCGTCACGATTAATCTATTCTACAATAGATTCGTGCGCTTGCAAGTTCAATAAAATTTGCACAACAATGAACAAGATCCTAAATTTTTTATTATAACAACTAAATTTTTTATTGAGACCAATCTTATATCGATGTTAATTTTTCTCTTGCATCAAGTACCAACATAATCTTAATTAAATGTTTTCATTTTTCAATATGTATGCCTAATGAGATCTTTTGAAGCTTCTTTACATATGCCCTATAAAGCCTACAGATTTCTCTTTCGTAATTTACATGCATGTCTTCTACAAGACAATTTGAACCCTTCCCCCACCCGCCCGCCGCCCAACCCACTATATTCTTTTTCAAGGTAATCAAGATTCATTTAGTTACTAATACATATGAGTCTTTAAAGGCAATAAATTTAATAATTAACATTTAGATCAAATATGTTATACATAGAAATAAGGTCTCTCCAGAGCACCAAATTATTTCATTTCAACTTCCTGATAATTAAATTTTTGCATCAATGAAATTATCACACACTTCAAATGTTTATATATTTACTTGTAGCACCTTAAATAAATTTCTTACTTTCTCATATCAATAAATTTATCAACAGTGCATTCTACAATAGTCTTTTTGAACTTTGAGTTCAAGCCAATTGCATAAATATTAAGATGAGATAAAATGATACATACCATTATTATAAAGTCAAGTCAGACATCATGTATAGCTTCTCTCCCTCTCGTGATGGGGAGACTATTCCAAGTTAAGAATTCGCAAATGATTTATTTCCATAAATCTATCTTAACTTAATTTAAGCAAAAATCAAGAATCAAAATATTCTAACACTATGATTAAAATTCTTGTGAATTTTCTATAATTTAATATGTGATTATTACCCTCATTTGTAAATTCTTCATGTCAAAGCACGTAAGAACTTTTTACTTATTGAACTTCCAATGCATCACAATCGTTATATCAATTTTATTTCACTTCGGGTAGTGAGGCTTGAATTTGTCACTATAGTCACCATAAAAATTCACATGATTACATCCTCCTCAAGGAATGACATAAAAATATTCGAGAATATTCACTTCAAGGAATTCTTAGCAAATATTTGGGTTAAATTGATAATTTATCTCAAAGTTTCATAGTTGAAAAACATATATTTGTACTTGCTACTACAAGAGCATATCTGTACTATAATAGTAATGTTTCCTCTAATATGTGTTTTCTTTCCATGATTTTCTCTCTATATAATTTCATTTGACATTGACTCCTCGAACATATCATTGTCAGATATGTATTTATTTTGAAAAGAATGAATAATCTATTAAACAGTTTTACTCCTTTAGGAAGATGATAATGAAAGAGAATATCATTTACAATCCTTTTAGAATATTTTCTTTCTCAATTATAGGAAAATTAGTCTTAAGATTGAAAGCAAAACTACTCTTGATAATAAAAATCCTTTGTTGAGGATTCAATAAATCAAATCCAGTAAATTGACAAGGTGCACATCTTATTTTTCTTGCAAATAGTTCTTCAAAATCAAACATAATATGGCATGCACAAGTTAGATTGTATAAGATTGAAAGCAAAACAACTCAATCTAAAAAGTAATTAGCAACTGTCACAAATCAAACTTTAAATAACAATCACTCTTACTAATATAATAGTGTATTTTGTTCAAAAAATATAATTAAGTAGAGCCACTAATTATTTACTAAGCAGTTTAAGGATGTGTTAATGAAAGAAATCTCAATAATTTTATAGTCTGTAGGGGATTCTTAATATTCTTCATTATGTATATTTTCAAATTTCTACAAATGAGTTTGAATTGGCTTGGTAATGCTACTTCAGGAGCATTTGCGCTATTACAATTTTCTTATGGTTTCTTTTTCATTTAATTTAATGGAAGAAAACTATATAAATTTCTAAAATATTTCTTCAACTCTTGATAATAATATTTATCCTTCATATTATTTTGATAGACAAATTTATAATCATCTTTTCATAAAATTTACAATCTTTCCCTATAAGAAATGACATATGATGAAGGAAAATTACTTATTTGTAGTTTATTGTTCTTCAAGGACAAGTTAATGAACAATGTCATTAGTTTTAGTATAGTTCTTCTGGAACATATAGTTAAACGAATTTTCTTCATAATGCAATCCTTTGGGGATGGGCATTCTAAATTTTCTTTCACTCTATATTATAATACTCACCCTTTAGGGAGAATTTGTAGTCCAAAGAGTAGAAAATATGTAATAGTGATTGAATATTATAATAAACAATGTCAAACAATAACAATATCAATGAATGGAACATTACAATAAGGTTGCAATCCAATTTTCATGAAATATATGTAATATTTAATAAAGGAACTAAAGAACGACTTTATAGATTCATTATTCTTAATTTACATAGGTGCATAAGCAACATACATATATGCTTTTAGACAAATCAAGATTGTTTAATTAATACCTTTGTGTGGAAGGTCAAAAGAGAAATATTATCATATTACTTTTTATTGGTTAGAGAACCATGTTGATAATGTGTTAAATTCTTTATTAATTAGAAACAAAGTATTATAAGAGAATCATTTTCTTATAAAAAGTAATATGTATGGACATAGGCCCTTCTTTTTTATAAATATATAATCATACAAAGGAAATAAATCAATGTAGATAGATATATCATTAGTTATAATTTCTTATGAGATATGAGAAGTTATAGTAGATGAAGAGTTATTTAGTGAAAAGATAAAAGATTATTTTGATGAACATTCACGTAATTATGATTACTTTATATATTGTGCTATGAGCAAAGAGCAATTAAATATTTTATGAATGATAAAAAAAATCATACAATTAAAATTCAAAACATTACATGCAGTCAATCACTTCAATTAGTAAACTTTGAGAACCTTTTTTTTTAATTTTTAAATTTTTAAATTTTTAAATTTTTTAATTTTTTAATTTTTTTTTCTCATTTTCAGTTTTATTTTCATAGTGTTGATTAATACATGCATATATTTGTGTAGTATTTATAGTGCATTTACTTCTGAGATTAGAGAATAATCTATAATTAAAATAATTTAAAGATGTTTACTAACTATATAAGAAGGGAAAATGAGAATCAAGTATATTAGACCTACCCACTTTTTGGGACCGCATTGAACTTCATAATTCCCAAATTGTTCTTAATTAAATTCTATGCCTTTTACGTTTTAGTCCCTATAAAATTTATTAAAATATCAAAAATTTTGTAATATTTACAAATAGGCTTTTTATTATTTATGAAGAAGAAGAAGAAGAATTTATTATTATTATTTTCATAATTATTATCATTATGATGATGATGGTTTATTACTGTCATTATTGTTATATTTATAACAATATTATTAAAATTTATTGATTTTATTATTTTTATTTCTTTTTTGCCATCAACGTCATTACCGGTGCTATTGCTACTATTGTTAAAATTTAATAATTTTATTGCTTTAATTGTTATTGTTGTTGTTGTTATTATTATTATTAGTATTACTGCTTTTATCCTTATTATTGTTAATATTATAATAATTCAAAAAACACTAAGTACAACTATTAACTAACAGCATTATAATAACTTGCAACAGTTCATTTCTATTCCAACATAAACCAAAAACATCAATAGAAATGTATCTCATTATAATTTCAATTCTTCTATCCATCGGTAAAAAAACTATTAATACTAACGGTAGGCTCCAGAGACGAATGGTAGGGAGGACTAGTCAGGGCTACTAGTAATTTTTTTAGTTTTAAATTTCACATTTTGACATATTTCTTACAATCCCTAATTAATAAGATAAATGTTTTCGATTGGTTCTTAATTAAAACAAAAATTAATCCTTAATGAAATAAACAATATTCACATTAATCTCTAAAATATTATTTTAGTTTAAGCGGGTGAAGTAAGCTTATAGCTTCGCCACTGACAGGCTCCGGATTCCTTTTTTCAGGAGACTGACTATGTTATTCTATCCAAGACCTCAAAAGCACGAGGATGAAAGCAAATAAGCAATGCATTTTTGTTCAACTTTCCGAAGAAATGGCTTTTTTTTTAAAAAAAAAAATTTTGGGTTTATTTGAGTATTACTTAGCAAAGAACCCGTCGATATATGCCCATAATGAAGAAACTGCACGAAGAAGTATTCTCAAAGACTTTCTTCAGTTAATATGATGTGGCTGGATTCAAAATTTTGTTTTTGGGGACTGAAATGAAGCCACAGAATGCTCATATATATTCACGGCCATAAATCAAATACAACACAGCTTAACTTTTGATGAAGTATGAACAGAGATACGAGCAATTTTTTTTTTTGGGGGGGGGGGGGGGGGGCCGCGACCGAAATGAAGGCAAATGTAAATAAATATAAATATAATTATATAATCTCATATTAAAGTGCACTAGTTTTATTTTTTTCAAGTACAAAAGAGTGCAAAGATTATTATTCATGCAGCAGATTCTATGATAGTGGTAGAGGTATGCATGTATGCTCCATTATTGTAATTTTGGTTTTGCATTATTTTTGCATCTGAAATATTGTGGCGATTCTTAATTATTTGAGCACCACTCACTGGTGGAATTTTATTCTTTTCCATGGTCTCCCCATGACATATCTGAATAAGAAACTCACAAATAGCTAGTAACCAGCTGAACTTTGATATTAATATCATATGATACAACTTCTGGCAGCATTCAGTTGGCATCGATAGCTTCTTGCATTACATGATATAAATTTTTTTTTTTTTGGGGTTTTTTTCACCCATACTAATCTTATTTTTCTTAATATCGGACTTAATTAGGTGCTAGTGCAGTAGAGATGAGACGATAGTCTCAAGGGGCATAGCCACCACCGTGCCCACCGCCTTCACCGCCTCCGCCACCATATCCACCCCCATGTGCACCTCCTGCACCATATCCTCCGCCGCCGCCGCCACCAGAACCGCCTCCACCGCCGCCTCCAGCAGCACCAGCTCCACCTCCATAACCCCCTCCTGATCCTCCACCACTACCATAACCACCTCCATGTGCTCCTCCGGCACCATAACCCCCACCTCCACCTCCGCCACTTCCACCACCTCCTCCTCCAGCACCGCCAGCACCATACCCACCTCCTGCACCTTTTCCTTCACCACCACCACCACCGTATCCAGCACCACCAGCTGCAGCACCTCCACCACCTCCACTTCCACCACCACCACCGCCACCATATCCAGCCCCATGTTCTCCACCGTATCCAGCACCAGCACCACCACCTTCACCACCCCCGCTTCCATATCCAGCAGCTCCACCAGCACCTCCACCGCCACCACCGCCGCCATTGCCACCTCCTCCACCGCCACCGTGACCAGCTAAACCTCCATAGCCAGCATCACCGCCTTCTCCACCGCCAGCTCCGCCTCCATATCCAGCAGCACCATGATCCCCCGCAGCTCCATATCCACCACCTCCACCAGAGCCGCCGCCGCCGCCGCCTCCACCACCTCCAAGGCCTACAACAACACCAACACCAGCACCTGCTCCAACGCCATGTCCAGTTGTTAAAGCGTGGGTAACTTCTTCTTCAAGAGAATAGAGGTTTCTTGCGGCAGAAGTTAAACCTAAACCTAATAACACAAAGAAAACAGCACTAGCAAACTTGTGGGGAGCCATGAGAACGTATGTTTTAAGTCCCACAAAGGATGGTTTGATATGCAAGGCAAGATGGGTATTTATAGAAATGGAACTGGGGTCCAAAAGCGCGTTTGCTGCAGAGTGTGCAGTGTACTTTAATTCAAAAGGGAATTTCCATTGAGGGCTGCATGAAGGGCTCCCCCACAAAGTGGTTCGATACCTACACTACATGTCTATATGTTAGTGTGCTTCTGCTGTCCTCCATATTTGATCATCCATGTGATGATATGTAGTGCTTCTGCTGTTGTTCAGCATTAAGCTTTTCTTCACCTAAATTTTCCCTTCATCCCACTTGTATGTTTAATGGATGGCCCACTCGTTATCATAATTACTAATCTTTTCACACTGTGAAAGGGTAAGAGATGATCTGAAAAATTAAGTAATCTTGCTGAGTTCAGTTATAAAATAATTACTATTACTGATGCTACAAGCTGAATGTACATTCGGTGCAGGCATTGGTGCATGTTTGATTCCGCATTTGCATGCTAATTGTCATGATGAAGCCATTTAAAAGAATAATTAACATTAAATTTTAGATGTTGATTCTCTTGGAGTATGAGATGCGGCAAAATGAGAAGGTTTGAAATCTCTCTGCAGTACTGGAACAAGAAAATCCCAGCTTCCAGTATGAGATTAATTAAGAAGATTGGTAATCATTAGATTATTCTTAATCATTAATATCTTGACCTTCTGGAAACTTGCAAATTCGTGCAATTTCTGTAAAGAAGTGGGAGGAAAAGACTGTTTTTGATAGCGAATTGGTATTAATAAGTGCATGTAAACGTAGTTATAGCATGAGCAAATTGTAGGAGAGTTTGCTTGGATTGGGCTCTATCTCTTGAATATTTTTCATTCGTGGGTCCCATTTGGTCGCGTCTTCCGTGATTAGTAGGTGACAGTCCACGCATGCTATTGCACGCCCCCGGATAAAAATGTTTTCCTTCAAAAATCAACGAGTAGAGATTTTTGTTATCATTGCTGACGCTACTTGACTTAAAACTCCCGAATATCCATGTTTTATCACAAAAAAAATTAATAAACGATTATGTAAAGACATACTTGAATCCACAATTCTTGTTATTTTACAGAGTTACATGATTTATATTTCAAATCAATATGATATCTTAAAGAATTCTTTTAATTTTCTTAATGCACTCTCTTTAATAATGAAATGTTAGAAAAAAAAATAAAATATTACAAGTGATTTGGGGAGTATAACGGTATAACCGTATGTTATCATTCAATATTTTTATTTTAATTTATCATAAAAATAGAAATTACTCTTAAGTCTCTGCACATTAAAATTCTACACCCTATCAAATATATTAAAACCTAAATTACTAAAAATTTTAATAGATCACTTTTAATGGAGCTTAACTTTATAAGACAATTTGCATTACATATTATTCACATATGATTCTAATGTTATATTTACTTTAATCTTTATATTCTTAAAAAATACTACATATTAGTACATTAGACTCTAAGGCAACCATAAACAAAGATAATAATAATTGAAAATTCACGTTTTATTTTTAATTTATTTCTTTGATCTTATAAGATAATCTGTAACACATATTATTTACATATAAACCTAATGTTTAGATTCACTTTAATCTTTATACTGTTTAAAAATACTACACAATACATTGGACTTGAAAACAACCATAAACAAAGATAATAATAAAATAATAATAATTAAACATTCGTATTTTCATTTTTTATTTAGTTCTTTGAATTCTTCACGCTCTATATATAGTATAATCCAATGATCCGTTGAGTAAGCTTCAAAGTTTACATCCACTAAAGACGAAATTCAAACCTACACCTAAAAGGGATATCTACCTCTAGTAGTATTTAGAGAGATATACCATATTTTACATAAGAGTATAAAATATAACTTCCTAAAGTGGTGCTAATATTTGATTTATTTTTTATTTTTTGAAAAATACATTGGGATCAAGACAAATATGACAATAATTATAAATAGATAAGTAGGAAACAAAATTTATTTAAGTATGTTAGAATAAAAAGTTTGTATTTTAAAAGACCTATTATTAATCAATTTTTCTCATGTTTAATAATAAATGAAATGATTTCACAATATCATTTAATGAATGGCACATCATCTGTCATATTATTTACTATTTATTTAATCTTTTTATTTTTTAAAAATTATATACGTCTAATGCTCAAATTACAACTCATATTACATAAGAATATAACTGATATTTACAAATTAAATTATTAATAGGATTTTATATTAATTTTATGAAGTATTGTCTAGATTTTTAACACTCACTAATATTTGAGGATGTTTACTCTACTCACACTTAATAAAAGAGAAGACTATCTTCACTTAATTATATATTATAATTAAGGAAATAAATTACTCTCACAATGAGTCTGTTAAAGTTCAATGCAGAGGACAGCATCACTAACCACTAGTGGAAAGGCCCGGTGGCCTAATGTTCATTACTAAAGATTATAAATATGTGTTTTAACTTTTAACCACAGCCGCCATTTTATGTTTGTAGAAATCAATCATACGAGCCTTATGAAAAATTGCAGAAAGCAAATGAAATGGCCTAACGACTTCAATTTGACCTTGATTTCTAAGATATTAAGTGTAGTCCAAACATCAGACCATGGCGACAGCCACGAAAAACATAGATAGTCTAACAAATGTTTGGGCTAACCAATCGCAATGCGAGATGGGTAAGGGGAAAATATTTTTTGAGCATAGTGGACATGACCTTGATTGAGTTAATGCACAAACCTCATTTAGAAGGGATTTGTCGTATAGAAAAATCTCTAGGTAACTAGAACGTCCTTACTGAAAACTAATTCTCTTCATGGCCAAGCCAAAATATCAAGGACAATAACAAATGATAAGATTTAGTAGATTCTCACCAAATACAGTACATATAAATATGAGTGGAGGCAAACGTAAACTTTATAGGGACATTGACAAGAGTTTCAATTCAATCCTTTATTGTTTATGAGATTCTTTTCCGGATCTAGGGTCTTCTGCGTCTGTGGGGGGGCAGGTGCATAGAGGTCTCTTGAAAGATTGCCGGAAGACTGAAGATTATAGAATCAGGTATAAGAAAATTTTGGTCCTCAGTCCTTTTTTTAAAAAATAATAATTACCATCATTTTTTAGATAAATTTTAAAATATATTAAAAATAATACAACTGATTAATATATGTATGACATATATATTTAAATTTAATATATCATTATTTATATATTAATTTTTTAAAAGAAACACACACATATAACGTAATTCACGTATAATATAACTAATATCGTATTTCCATATTTTAAAATTTTTCGTTGTTTAGTTCATAATTTCGTTGATTCCTTGCCCGTGGAGTTTGGGAACTAATCAGCCTTTGAGGGAGGGAAAAAATAAAAGAAAGCTATTGCTTCACGTAACTTGGACTTTGATGTTGCAAAAGATTGAAACAATACATGGCAAACACTTTGCTCCAATGCATGAGAGTTCATTCTAATTGAGGATGACACTTAGCAAACACTTGGCTACCATGCATGCAATTCTAAGGCCAAATGTCATTTGGCTTATGCTGGCTTTACGTGATTCATATTTGGTTTTAGTAAATGGATATGATGCATCACATTTGACAAATTAAAAACGTCTAAACATAGTAATTAATTTGATTTTTCGTGGCTTAAATTGGCAGAAGAGAACTAAAGTGGCGAACGTGGAAGGATTACGGGTGCGGGCACCGTTGAAGCAGGGTGGCGCCAACGGGCGAAACGACGACGGGGAGGATCTGAGCCAGAGGCGTGGGCCCAGGAGGCTGTGCCTTTTATTGTTACCAAACATGGGTGTGACGTTGCTCTCTTGGGCCTCCGCCTTCCGAATCGGAGTCTTGCTCGTCCTCCTCGCCGTCGTTCTCGTCTCCTGCATTTCCCTTCCCATTGGAAAGGCACGTGTTTTATGTCATTTAATTTCCCCTTTTTTGCCTATCATTCTGCATATCTTGTTTAAATTTGTATCTGCTTATTTCTGGCTACTAGAGTTGTTTTTATATTTTTTTTCTTCTTCGAAAATGCTAAAGAGACATAGCGCTCGACAAATGATTCACAAAAATAACGACAAGCCGGTGCCATGTTTTCAGTGAACATTCTCAGCGTCTCGTTCACACCCCCCCCCCCCTTTCCCCCCCAAACCAAAAAGAAAAGAAAAGAAAAGAAAAGAAAATCAGTGCACTTTAAGTAATTTCAGGGTTTCAGTACTGCTATGATCCATTTTTATATTTCAATTATTATAATGGAGTATGAATGCTTATAATAGTACAGCCTATATGTTGTTCAACCCAGTTGTGCCCAAAGTCCCGAAGTAAGCTTGGATAAAAAAACTGTGTCGACTAGTGATGAGACCTCTATCTGTACCTAGGAAGGAAGAAATGTTGAGGGCATCACACCACTAGGCTAGTGGCTGTTTTATTCGAGGTTATATTCTCAAAAACATATGGGACTCTAATTTTGTCTCACATTGCTAAGTTCTGGCCTAATTTAGTGAGGCGTTTGCATCTGGGCTTATAGGCACTTGGGTTCCTCCTTGCAAGTCAAATTTTAGATGAGTTGTATCAGAAGAGTAGGCACTCCCTGGTAAGGCTCTTGTTGAAGGCCTACATCACCTAGAGGGTGCTACCTGGGCACGTGTTGGGTGCAGGATCTGTGGAGAGCCCAACAGATGGGCGGCCGCATATATCCTTTCTTAAGGACTGCTATTAAGTAGACTAGTCATAGGCTACGATCACAATCTGCTTCATTCTGTGATGTATTGTTAAAAGAATGTTTGTTTTTACAGATATTGAAGGATTTTTTGATATGGATAAAGCAGGATCTTGGGCCTTGAGGTCCGCTTGTGTTGTAAGTTTCTTCCACAGGCCACAAATTAGCATCCATTTCTCTGGAATAAATGTATGAAATTTATCTTCCATTATGTCATCCTTGCTGATAATCTTGATTAAGGTTCTAGCATAAGCAAAGTACTATATTGATCAAAACAGAAACTACTTGATGAGTGTGTTTACTAACTATCTCTTAAATTACCCAAGTGGAAATATAACAAAATCCATTAGATAATGAACTATATTGATTCTAAGCCATCTCCAGGGATGAATCAACAATTAGCAATTTGCATATAAAGTATGCCATATATTGGTACAAGTAGTTGTCTGGTCATAAATATCTAATATTTTTTTACTGGAATTTTGCAGGATCATTGCATATGTTCCTCTCACTGTCCTGGCAATTCCTGCTTTGATACTGACAGTACCATTAATTTTGATTCTTTCTTTCATTTCGTTTGAGATTCTATGCAGAGCAGCTTTCTTATGCTATCATTTACCATTGAAAAAAAAAATATTGTATACAAACATTTTTTGTCAAGAGTAATATTTGTCCTTGTTTCTTTCTTTATATTTATTGAATATTTTGACCTCATGAGGTAGTTTCTTTGTCATTTGCCCTTTTGTCTGCATTTTCCAGCTTGGAGGTGGTTATCTTTTTGGACTGCCACTATGAGTCATAGCTGATTCTGTTGGTGCAATATCAGGTGCCACAGCTGCATTCCTTATTGGTAGAACAGTAAGGGTCCTCTACCCTCCTTGTGTGAGTTATAGATCATATTATTATGTGTGTGGGTGGTGAAGTGCAATATTTCTTGTAAGGCAAGCACCTCACTCCTTTAACCTCAGAAACACTAGGAAGATGGCAATGCATGTTTTTGTTTTGCTTTCCTGAACACTGAATTTCTGCACCTTTTTTAATTTTATTTTCTGTTTACTTGAGCTTTTCTGAGTGAAGAGTCAGTTTCTGTATTCTTATATTAAAGAATAGTGTTGCAACATTTTTCTTTCTGGAAACATGTTTTTTTTCTTCTTGTTATGTTTGTGTTCATCTGTACGTCTACATGCTTCTTAGTTTGTGCTGTTGTGCAGTTTGGAAGATCAATCGTCATCTCCAAGTTGAAGAACTATCCCAAATTTCAGATGGTTGGGATAGCAATCCAGAAATCTGGCTTTAAGGCAAGAGTTCTCACAGAAGTTTATGGGGAAAAGTTTATCTGTACTTCCATTTAGATTCGTTAATATCAATTGTTTTATTTTCATTTATCAAGTGGTTGATGAATATGTTTAATGATTGTTGAAAATTATGACAACTGGTTATCATAAGTAACCAATAAAGAAAACTGACAAATATATAGTTAACCAAGTGAACTTTGCTAACAGCAATGCTGATGGGATCAATGTTTTTTCGTCTTCAGGTTAAGCTTAGACACATTGATAATATGGTCAATAGCATTTACCTTTTTGAGTTAACAATTAAAGAAATTGCAAAAAGAAGTCTCCACAATACTGTGCACACAGAAAATTTATAAGAGTTCAATTGTGTAATCTTATGTGGTAGTGTTCGCTATTGATTGAATGTTGGAGGACTGAAGTGAAGCTAGAGAATCCTCACTGGTGGGGAAATTTTAGATAAGAAACATGAAGACAGAGACAGCAAAAGCCGATTAATCTTTGCAAGTATCATACATTTTTGGCTATTCAATTAAAGACTGCAAGCACGTTATTTCATAAAACTGATTCCATGACATAGGTTATGTTCCAATATGCGTAAATATTTAAATATGAGGTTATACTCTCTGGTTGTCTTAAACATTGGGGTGATTCTTCTTTTAACAATACTCATGGGCTTAATTTTTTTATTTCTGTATGTTCTTTAGATACTAAAAATGCAATTCCTTTCCTCTGACCTACAATTTTTTGTTCTTGTTCTTTCAATTTTTGCAAACAGATAATTTTTCTGCTTTGGCTTTTTCCCTTGCTGCCATTTAACATCTTGAATTATCTCCTGTCCCTAACTCCTGTTACACTGGCAAATACATGCTGGCATCCTGGTTGGGAATGATGGTAGTTTAACATCCCAATATTTTATGGGCTATCACCATTAATCATTGGTTCAAGCTTGCTAAATAACTAAGTTTTAAAAAACAATTTGACTGCTAAACTCCTGATTTGCTTCTTGTGACAGCCAAGTACATTCTCTCTCACCTATGTTGGAACGACTTTGAAGGATCTTTCTGGTGTCATACATGGATGGAATCAGATTTCAACAAGTCGTTGGGTTAGGATAATGACCTCTTATTCTGATAATATGTCGCTATAACACAGTCTCCAATAGATAAAAAGCATGTTAGACTGACTTCAGTTTTCTTAAGGAAATTTACTTTTATACATAGTTGCTAACTCTCTGTAGGATTACTGGTCTT
Organism: Aegle marmelos; assembly: GCA_030449875.1. Classification (NCBI taxonomy): domain Eukaryota; kingdom Viridiplantae; phylum Streptophyta; class Magnoliopsida; order Sapindales; family Rutaceae; genus Aegle; species Aegle marmelos. The sequence goes on from JASUUL010000115.1 coordinate 6,182,312, forward strand.
ATATGCTCCGTTTGCTTGTGAATGCAGGTATATATTGCACTCGGCTTTGTGATATCTGGTAAGTTATTGTCAATTCTTGATTTGTCAACTCTTCTTCTATTTTTGATACAAAATTACTTTGAAATTGACCAGGGTTTCCCCTGAAATTGTTGTTAGGTTATGTAGAAGTATTGACTTTTTTCTATTTGTTGCTGCTCCAATATAGTGATTCTGATGGTTTGTGTTGCTAAAGTTGCCGAGGCTTCACTGGACAAAGCACTGATTGAGAATGGTGGAAAACACATCGTGGGCCAGTCAATGCTGTCGACCAGGGCAGAGCCTCGCTTGGATCTTCAGAGGCCTCTCAAGAGTTAGACAGACCAACGAGGATAGATTGTGAGATACAGATACTAATATTAATTTTTTTTTAATGTTAATTCTACTCTTGTTTACTTCGTTTGCTGATTTAAATGTGAGTCTGTAGGAGTGAATACCGCAAAGCATCAGAAAATTCGAGAAAAATGTTTTCTTTTTTTTCTTCTGCATTTTGATCTTTTTCTAGCATCCAATAACAGCAGCCCCGGTCTAGCATAGCCATTCAAGAAGACGCATTTACATAATTAAAAAAAAAAAAAACCATGAGTTTAGATAGGATTGCCAGGCATCTTTGAGGTTTATTGGCTTTGGCAAGCGTTACCCTTCAGCCGAAGAAATAAGCATCAGATCAGGTATAGGCCCCTGCTCTCCAACAACTGACTTGCTGCCGAAGGGTTTATGTTTAGCAACTTTGCCGCCATCTCTACAAATGGTTCATTTGTATTCTGTTCGTTGAGAAAAAATGGCCATACCCCTGCATATAATTAGCTTCAGCGTTTGGTTGCTTCACAGTGAGCTTGCTTAAGTTTTAATTATTACACTTTGGTAATCAATACCTCAAGGAAGACGAATGGATTTGAAGTTGGTTGGCATTCAAATATGCTTTGACTTGGTTCCTGCAGAATTGAGTTTGCTTTTCAAATTACTTCCTTAATATTATGATATGGTTTGATAAACGTGCAAATCGACACCATCATTGCAAAAATTTTACAATAGATATGCATCTGTGGAAGTAAATTTTTATCTCTGAGAGTGCCATTAAAGCAAATGAAAGCAATCAAGAATCTGATTCAACTCATTTGAAGTTTGAACTATATGATTGTATTGAATTTCGCACATAGAAAGAAATTCACGTCAATATGTTAAGTGACTGTCGTGCATGAGTGGTATAGAATGGCACCTAAGTATATGCCATACCTTCACTCGGGACTGTAGAAACTTGATATAATCAATGGTATCATCCATCATAGCGGCACGATTACCCTGCAAAACCAAAAATAAACCAGTGTGCCCCTTTGAAATTTCACATGCACAATCATTGAAACCACACATTGCCTGACAATGGACATTGGGATCCCAAAAAGCATACACACTATAACGCCATTTCCTTTTCCAACAGAATCTTCAGAGTATTGTACGTAACAAACATATAACTAACCTCGGGCTATTGCAGGATTCTTAAATCTATATTATAATAAGGGTTTCATACTGAATCCGCTATTATTTTTATATGTAAAAAACAATGCATGAGGGAATTAGCATCAGGATATGCAGGATACCTTAAGAGTACATAATTGACACGATAACTATGAAAGCACTGACACGTTACCTCTACAGAATGATGAAGCAGTTGTTGCAATGCTCTCATTGTTTCAGCTCTTCGTGTCTTGCGATACTGAATCAGAAACAAAACTTCAGGAAAAGAAGTAAACGAGAGCGAGATTCTAGCCAGTGTACTGATAAAAAGACTATTATTTTATTCCAAATAAGAAAAATTAGTAAAATGAATTATCTGATTGTAACCATATTTGTTGGTCCGTTGAGTATAGGGGTTGATACATTAGCTTCTACAATGGTTGAGAAAGGTATTCTATTTGCACGATAAGATGCACTGAGTCTTTCTTTCGATACCGTGGATCGTGGTTTGGAAAGGTAAAGAGATGGAGCAACTGTTACTCTGGGATAAAGTTGAGACGCATTACAATCTTCATATGGCACTTGTCCCCCTAGAGTTTGATTCTGGTGCAAGATATTAGCATCTACCTATCAATAACAGAGTCATCGATTTAATGACTGCTTGAGACAATATGCTCAGCTTGTATTTGGAAATGGAGATATTAATGGATGAAATTAACCTGAGAAAGGATCTGCTGCGGAAAGAACATAAAGTTGTTTTCTGATTCCACAACGTCATATGGGTTCTGGAATCTTACCTGTAGCACGTACCCAATCAAACATTTCAGCTCCATGGTTGTTGCACCGTAAAGGATTTAGGAAGATGGCTTTACCTCTGAAGCATCCAAGTCAAGGAATGGATAAGTGGGTGTATGACCATAGGCATTTCCAAGATTGTTGAACAACAGTTCTTTCTGGATTTCAGAGACTCCATAAGGAGGTGTACAGCCACAAGGATTCCTAAGATTGCTGAACAATAGTTCTCTTTCGATTTCGGTGCCTCCACAAACAGAGTGAGTGCCACCAACAGGTGAAGTAATACACTCTAACATATCAGCACCGGTAGCATTTTCAAGAAATGTGGAACTTTCAGCAATAAAATCAATGTAACTGCGAGGTGCTTTCTGGCCGTATGGCCACTGAGGCAAAGGCAGAGAATTATGCCGGTTCCCATCCCATCCAGCTTCCACAACGAAGGACTGGTTTAGATCATATCCAGGTCCATGAGACTCATCATTGGCATTCCCACCAAAATTCGATGACATCAACCACTGAAATTTCTGCCGATCACTTTGTTCTTCCATTCTATAACTCAGGCCAAACCTTCCAAGTTCCAACTCTTAGTTACTATAAAGCAGTAAACTAGCATGAATTACTATGAGTAGTAAGTACCATAAACAAAGTGACAAAAAGCAGAGGAGTGAGTGTTATATAGATTTTTTTTTCCAAGCATTTTTAATTTGATCAGAAATTTAAACCAGACAAGCTAAATGGTATAAGATGCTAAGACGTAGAGAAACAACACACTCATGAAGACATTGTTTAAATCACAGGATATCAATAAATGCAGCGAGTCAAGAAAGAACGTCTTTATTTTTATTTATTAGCATATTTTTTTCCTGAAAATATAAAAGTCGTTATTTAGTTAATCTAAAAAATAGAAAAATGGACTACGAAATGAATCATCCATATTTGACATCGGAGTTCGGACTAAGTGAAAAGAAATGGAAATTTTTAATACAACAATATTAGTCCATTCCAATTTCTAGGGAAAGCAACTGGCTGTAAATCACATAACACAAGTTTAAGCTACAAAGAAATTCCCATATTGTGTGTGTATATATATATATATTAATGATACTAAAGACCGAACAGAAACCCATATAAATGAAATGCACATTTAAACATAGACCTATCAGAAGAAAAACGTATTCAAGTTTCATAGTTATACATAAAGAAGTGATAAGCTAGCATAACAGCGTGGTCATTTTAGGTACTACTGAAAACAACATGATACATGCATATATATGTATATATATGCACACCTAGAGATTCTACAGACAAGAGAAACTTACCCAAAGGATTTAAAGGTGGCGGAGTTAGGGTTTTGTGAGAGACAGAGGGGGATTAATATTGTTTGTAAGAGGAAAATGAAAGGAAACAGCTTCGCCTTTTGCCACCTTGGCTCCTGGGATTGGCTGGTACGTACATGGTTGCAGCTATGTAGTATCCGCATTTTGGAGCTACTGAAGGACAGGATGTGAAATGCCATATCTGTCCCTTAAACGCGGAATTGCGGAATGAATTATCAACTTTTGTTTTCTCAGAGTGAGATTGAGACAGTCCATTACTGCAAAATGGATACTTTTCTGTTTGAAACCATATTATTTTTAATGAAAAAATTTGTTGGATTTTAACAAATTTCTTTAGAATATCATATGCTGTTATTTTCTTTTTTCTTTTTTAGTCATATGTTGTTATTTTCTTTTTCTTTTTTCTTTTTTCTTTTTAAGAAGCACATGCTGTTGTATTCAATATCAAATGAAGTTGATATCCTATAATAATTTTTGTGATATGTATATGTGTGTGTGTGTATAAAGTTTGTATTTAATGGTGTGACAAACATGTCACATAATATTTTATGACGAAAACATGTCATATGCTGCATTAATTAAGATATAATATATGAATTTTAGAATAAGGTATTGTTTAGTATTGAAGTATCGTAATATTTCAGTTTTAACTTGTATAAAAAAATCTATAACTATAAAAATAAAATTTGATAGCATATAAGAAATATTACTTTTAAATAAAATTTTAACAAAAATAAATATATTTTAAGTGTATTATTAAATATACCAACTAATATTTATTAAATACTTTAATATTGTGACCGTATAACTATCTACCCTAAATACCGAACAAAGGCTTAACCATTAAATTAAATCCTAACAATAAATATGAAATATAGAAAAGGACTATCATGATAGGTAGATAGCCATACCATCTACCATGTACCATACATTATCAACCATACTATTGGATTAAGGGTAGTCATAACCTACATTTGCTGTAAGGTACAACTGTCTTATAAAATATCATTCAGCCCTTTATATTTTATTTTATTTATAATTTATACATAAATTATTTCATTAAAATCCTTAGACTATCAATTCGCCCCCTATAATTTTAAATTTCTAAAATATTGTTTATCTAATTAAAAATATAATAATTATTGAATAAATTATAATTTTTATAATTATTTTATTATAGTTATAAATATAATTATAATTTTTAATTGATTATTATTGTTAGCAGTAGTAACAAGAATAAAAAGTATTATAATTAATTAATTAATTAATGAATAATAATAATTAATAATAATTTTTTGTTAAATTCTTAATAATAATAATAATAATCAATTTTTGAATAATAATTAATTTTTAATAATTATTAGTGTTAATAATAAAAAATTATTATTGTTAATAATTAAATTTTGAATAATAATAATATTTAAAATATAAAATAATAATTGGGATAAAAATTAATTAAATATTTTATAGTAATTTGTTACAATTGAACTCATTCCGATTTTAATTCTAAGACAAAGTGAACATATAATGGTAAACAACTCATTCTAATTATGATTCCTACATTTCAAGTAAATAAATTATTCTGATTCTAATTTCTTATTTTGATTTGAGCTATTTTGATTATAACTCATTATGTTTCTAGCTAATTTTGATTTATATTTAGTGATGCATTATAAAATTGTAAACCATGCTATATTCAATTAGACCACTATATATTATTATAATTTATTTATAAGTATTGTTCACAAATTAATTATTAACAATAATTAATTTTTGAATTGTTATTATTATTAATAATTTAACTAAAAAATTATTCATTATAATATAATTATAATAATTATTTTAGTATAAATATAACCATAATCTATTTAATAATTATTATATTTTTTATTAAAAGGAGGTTATTTTAGAAGTTTAAAATTTTTAGGGTAAATTGGTCCTCTAAAAATTTTTATAAAATAAAATAAAAGGTAACGAATTAAATAAAATTTAAAAAATTTATGTATGAATTATAAATAATATAAAGTATAAGGAGATGAATGATATTTTTTATGACAGTTATAACTTACGGCTTTAACTTGGAGATCCTTGGATTAAGGACTTCACGACGATACAGCCCTACGTACCGTGCACCTAACACAGGTTATAATTCTACAGCACTATAATTTGTGTTAGGTGTACAGTATGTAAGATTGTATTGTAGTATTTGCCTTGGATTAATCATAAATCTGGATCGTATTATGCCCTATTGATGGGCCGATTGATGATTGGCCCAACCTCATAAAATTCAAAGCAACCAAAGAAGTAGAAGAAAAGGTAATAATGCTATAGGAACCCAACGTCATCCCGATTACACGCCTCCGGCGACTAAGTTTCAATCTGCCGTAACCTTTAATTAGAGTGGCAAAATTTGGGGCAGCAGGATTATTCAACACGAACTTAACATAAATAAATAAGTATGAATTATTAAATTTAATATAATTATTAAATAAATTAAATCTTGATTGAGATAATTTTTTTTATATCAGATTAAAATTAAAATTTTTGATTTGATTAATAATATAATTATATTTTTTATTTAAAATAAATTATAAATTTTTATTATTAAAATTTAAATATTAGAAATAATTTTATTTTTATTTTTATTTTAAAAAAATAAAAATAAAAATAATATTTTATTTATAAAATTTTATATATATTTAAAAATTTAATAATATAAATATATGAAATATTAATAAATGTATATTTTATAATATCGATATATAATATTATATATCGATATAATAATAATAATAATAATATCGTTAAATTATATATGTATATGTATGTATGATAATCTATAAATATTTAATGTATATTTTATTTAATATATATATATATATATATTAAATGAGTATTGAATAACTTAATTATTTTTTATATCAAATTTATATTTTAATATTTTAATATAATTATTAAATAATTTAAATTTAAATTACTTTAAATTTAACAGTACGTAAAATTAACACTGTATGAATATGATCATATTGTCAGTCGTCAGCTCTACCTTTAACAATAGAAATGGAATAGGGGAGCCGTACCACTGGAAGGAAGGAGCGCCCTTTAGAGTTTGACAAACACTTACAACTTACAGCTGCCTAAGTCGCGCACGTTCTTCATACGTGTCCCCTGATGATCAAATTCAAGGCTCCAAAATTTTCAGCTACGAGGGATTGCACCTTCGGACAAGACAACCTGGTCTTCAACTAAAAGTCAAACCACATTCAGCATAAAGAGGTACAACCATTAGCAGCACGTTTTAATGTGAGGAAGGGAAATTATGGCAGCCGGATGGGCAAACAGATTTGGCTACGGACAAGTCGCAAGTAACAGTCAAACCGCATCACAAACACGAACTTGCGTATTCCTGTCTCTCTGTGTTTTGCGTTCTGCTCTGTTTTCATTTAAGCGTTACCACCACAGCCAGAAAAGACAATAGAAAGAAAGAAAGGCCAAGAAAAAAAATTTCGGCCATCATATTTATCGTAATCACTCTCCTCTTAGTTCCTCAAAACTTCTTAATCAAAGAGAAGAAACAAAGCCCAGATCTATCTGTTCATCAATTGACCAAACAAATTAATCAATTATGGCGACTCCGGACATTATGGAGAGGGAGCAAGACTTCTTTCTCTCGTCTCCTCTCCTTGATCCCAGCAAAGGTTCCCTTTTTTTTTCCTTTTTTTCTTTTTGTGGCATTATTTTGCAATACCCAGATCATATATCCAGACATATTCTGCACTTGCGTGTATATGTAAGAAAAATTTCTAATTCTTTTGTGTTATTTTTTAGCAGGAGAGGGTGCGAAGTCACGTGGGATGTCGATCGAAAAGAAAATCGAATTTCTAGAGAGCTTAACTGGAAATGTAATTCTCTTTCCTAACCGACAAATGATTACTGTAATGTAAATTTGAGAAGCTTACATAGCCACTATAAGTTTGATCGACACATTGAATCAAATTGTTCAGTTGTGTGACAACAGCTCAAATATCTTATCCTTGATTCTTCTTAAGTGACACTGTTCAAATGCTGTATTTTCCCGTTGCTTATACATATAATTGGTGCAATCTATGTGACCTTAACTTCGGTCCCCCCTGATGGATTGTATTTGGTTGATCACTACTGATAGAAGTTGTTTTGCTGAAGATATTTGAGGTGTCTTTGTTTACGTTTGTTCGATATGGTTTGTTTTCATTTGATGTTTTATGGAATAAAGAATCCATTAAATTTGTGCAAATTTGTTAATCATATTGAGGCTCATTTTATTTTGTTGCAGGTTAGCAATCGACGGTCTCGAAGGTGGTTAAATGATCGTTTGTTGATGGAACTTGTTCCACGGTTAGATGCCGATGAAATTAGAGGCTTGTTTGCTCCACCACCTTGGGGTAATTTTCTGCCTTGATTTTCCTATCTATAATGCTGAAATAACTGCTATCTTTATCAGTATGTGTCTGTGTGTGCTTTTGGCTCAATCAAGCAGACTGCCTTCTCAAGTTGCCTGAGGGCACTTGCTTAGCATCCTACTTTGGTTAACTTGTTCCAATATGAAATTTGCTGACAAGCGAATGCAAGAGAATTAAATACCATGCTGTTCCTGTAATTCTTTACATTTACACTGAGGTTGTGTTTCTTGTGTCATGTTATCTGTCGGTATTTGAGGTGAGCCATGCGCAGCATACATGTTGCAGTAGGGGAGTTCAGATTGGTTCTTATTTTCTTATCAATACGGAAATTTGCTTAAATTCTCATATCATAATACAGTTAAGTTTGTACAGATATAGTCGTCCTGTGTTCGTATGTGTACTAACTTTGATACTACTTAGTAAATTTAAGTACACTCTTCGCTCTTCCTGTTGGGGAACAGCAGGAGCACAACTTTTATTTTTGGCATGTCTGAAGTCACCTGCACCTTTGTGGCGGTAATTTGCAAAATCACTTATTTTAGCATTGATTCTGAGTTCATTTTGCAGGTGACAAAGTGCAGCCATCACCATTTTGTATGACTAATGATGGAGAGTGGGACAAGTTCAGGAATATAGACATGGATAAAGAGGTCTTTTTACTTCTCTTGATCACCAAAACTAGTTTTGGTCTTTCAAATTTCTTTTGCTGGCACAAAACTATATACCTGAATAGCCTGCAGTTTTGTGAGATTTGCGTGGATGCAAACACCAACACAATGCTTTGTGTTAATTTGACATGTAATGTGCCAAAATGCCCCAACTGCAATAATTTTTTGTTTGCGGCAGGCTAAAATCATTAAAGCCTTAAATAGCTCGGCTCTGGAGAGGAAATGTCATGTTGACACTGATAAGATAGCTGTCTTGAATGCATGGCGTAGAATCGATTGCCGAACAAGAGATGCATTTCGCCGTAGCTTTCTTCCAGAACTTATTGAGGGCTTTGAGGTAAATATTTATATTCATCCTTTTATTCTTTATTCTGTTAATTACAATTCATTTTGTGGTCTCTGTACTGAGGATCATAATATCTGTTTGGTATTAACTTTTATAATCCAACAAATAAGTTGGTAAGAGTATTCATTTGTTTAGATGAAGGATTTAAAATATTAAAGTCTCACCTTTATTATGTATTAATTATATGTCAACCAGTCATTATATCTGCTCGGTATTTGTCTTTTTAGTGCAAAGCATGTTAACAGATTTTATTTTTATTAGGAGTTAAAATCCTTTTAATCACAGGTTTGCATACGGGCCTTCATTGAGGAGGGCAAAGATGCCGATGAGCTTGTGCTACGAGTTCAAGATTCATTTCATAGGTTGTTGCTGCATGGTGTCTGTGAGGTAACTTGTCTCATAAGTTGTTTCATTTGGATTTTGGAGGCTGCATTTCATACCGGATTTAAAGCTGTGTAATCAGATGATGGTGTTAGAAATCTCTTGGATAATATTGAAATTAATGGTCAACGTGCATTTTTTGATTGATTGTTCACCGAAGATTAAGGCTGATCGTCTAATATGTAATAAGTCTTTTCTTTGAACAGTTTTATAATTTGGTCTCGGTAACAGTTACAGAATCAAAGGATGCAGAAACTTTGAAAATGACAAGGATTAAGAAGAAGAAAAAAGATTCAGCCGAGATCCCCAGCATTACCCTTTCACAGTTTCTAAGACTGTCCAAGGAAGGGATTTGGTAATGTGCCTGGGTGCTGGGGCTCCCCATTCTTGTACATAAATAAGATTGTGCATTATTTTCTGTACCAACTCCATGTAACCTTCAATGAAGTGAACTGTAATTCTGTGTTTGAACTTTCAATTATATTTGTTTATTGACCGGCAGCTTTGTAAAACAGGGGTGTCTGTAGTCTATCCGACTAAAAAAATGGTATAACTTAGGATTTATCGAGTTACTTCTTAGCTTGACTTTATTTAGAATTTGCTATATATGAGGGATTAATATGTGTTATGTTATTTCTTCCCTTATATTCTGATGAATTTATGCTGGATTAATGGCAAAATAATTGTTCAGGTGATTGGCTTTTTCATAGAATTTGAAGGGGTCTATTTGAATAATTTGCTTGGTTGGTGGCATTTCAGTTTCCTGCGAGGTTAGGTTTTGTGGTCCTTGGAAGTTATGTACATGTGCTACAGGTGTTGAATCTGTTATTAATGAGATGTTTATCCATGTGTTAAATAATGCACTGTCATATTAAACACTTTAGGTAAACTTTTCGAACGTGTCATCTATTTGATGTACTTAGAAACGGAATGTGGTACACTGATTTGATACTGGCTCGATACCTCGTACCAGTCGTCTTTTGTTTCCGGGGTCCAATTTTTGTCCATGCCCCTAACAAGTTCATAAATTATACTCCATCTACGTCATGAATTTATAAACGATAAATCGTACCATTTTTATTGTACAGTAAAATTTTATCGACAAGTCATCTATTCAATGAATTTATAAGTGAAATGTCATATAAAATTTAAATAAAATTTTTATTTATCAATGTCATTATTAAGGAAAATTATCAGTTATATATTTTTAAATGATATTTATATCAAATATCTTATAACACTTTTAATCTATATCATTCGCGTACTTTAAGTTAACAAACGACGTCGGTCGTCTATCAAATCGCCAACTGTCGTTAAGAAATTAACAGAATTTTAATAAAATAATTATTTTACCTTTTAAATTCAAATTAACTCTTAAAAAAAATTATCACTCGTATGTTCTTAAATGACACTTGTATCAAACGTGTTTGAAAACTTTTATTATATATCACTCGTATAACCTAAGTTAGCAAAAGATGTCTAGTATATACTAAACCGTTAACTACCATTAAAAAGTTAACAAAATTATAATAAATTAACTGTTTTGTTCTTAAAACTCAAATTAGGGTTAAAAGATAAATTTACCCTAAAAATTAAGGTAAATTTTTAATATAAAATTCTTTTGATTTTATTATTAATAGTAGATTTTTTATAAGAAACTATAAATAATTAATAATACTATTAGCAATTATGCCATAAAAAATTATCCACATTATACCATAAAAATAATATTAATAATACATATTACTAAAGTTATACATATTATGCCATAAAATTTTGGGCTGGAGCTTGGATAAGTAAATTTTAAAAATTTAGATTAAACCTTAAAGAAGTAAATTGGGTCACGGAGTATTATATATATATTTTTAAGTATTTGTGAAATAACACTATTTCACATGGATGATGTTGTTATCCATTAAATAAGATGACATGTCATTTTTTTTTATGAGATAAAAGAAATGATATGTTGTTTTTTATTAGAGCTTCTTTTAGTTTATATATTTGTTAAATGAAACAATATATCATTTTGCATTGAGTAAATCGAATGATATATTCTTTTATATTAAAAAAATGAGATGACATATCGTTTCTTTTATAAAAATTTCTTCTATCTTAAAAGACTAAATTACTTTTATTACGTTAATATTTATAAATGACAGTTAACGAATTAATAGATGGTAGACACAATTTATTAACTTAGGATATACGAGTGATATATATTAAAAGTGTTATAGTATATTTAATATGGAGATAATTTAAGGGTATATGATTGATAATTTTCGTATTATTAAATAAAATTATATAATAATTAATAATAAGATATTTTATCTTTTTTATTGGTCTCTCTAAATTATATTTAATATAATATAAGGACAAAAAAATTTATTCATTCGCTCACTTTATTTTAGTATTTATAATAAATGTAATTTAAGAACATTCTTTTCTTATAAATTAAGTTAATTAGTTCGATTGTAGCAGCCCGAAAACAAGATAATTATAAGAAAAACAAATCTTATTGTATCGTGTAAGATCGATCGTGCCAAGCGTCCGTGATCTGAGAAAAGATTAGAAAATGAAAGGGGAAGAAGCGGGGAAAAAAAGGAAAACAAAAAAATACAGAAAAAGACAGTAGGTTGGCGGCCGTTAGGTTGACCATTTTTTCATCTCAGTTTCAGGTTTCAGCTCTTTACCTTTTTGCAACGCCAAGTTTCACGTTTCACACTCTAAACTTCATTCTTTATTCTGCAAAATGGCCAAGAAGCTCGTCCAATACTCTGTGGTAATTGATAATGATCTTCTCTTTTGTATGCACATTAATGTTCAGTCGTGGTTGTATAGGACTGAGTTCTTTCTCTTGTTTTTACAGGTGGATGTGTTTACTGACTCAGCTTTCAAGGGGAATCCAGCAGCGGTTTGTTTTTTAGAGGAAGATAGAGATGAAGAGTGGCTACAAGCTGTGGCTTCTGAGTTCAATATCTCGCAGACCGGCTACTTGACTCGCCTTGCTGATGCTGAATCGCCTAATCCGAGGCTCCGTCTTAGATGGTTCACTCCTGTTGCTGAGGTCAGTTTCGGTTTTTTTAATGTTGTGGGTGAAGCTATTTGTTTTTGTTCCGGAGGAGCTTGATGATTTATCTTATTTCATGGGATTTTAGATTTGTCGTCATTCAATCATTGTTGAATGTTTACTCTTATTTATGTGGCTATGCTTCTTTTACTTCTCGAGGGAGATTATAGCTGAAGTTTTTGTCTCGAATGATATTATTTCTGATCATTAGGCTTCATAGATTTTCATTTGTTCATGTTGTAGTTTTTTTATATATATGACACTGACTTCAACACAAAGGAGAGTGTATTTTAATGCCAGGATAAGTTTTTTGCAGGTTGCGCTTTGTGGTCATGCAACATTAGCAGCTGCGCACACACTCTTTTCAAGAGGTTTGGTAAACTCCAACATAATTGAATTTGCCACACTGTCTGGAATTCTAACAGCCAAAAAGGTTCCAGATGTTAAGGCAATGAATGAATCTAATTCACAGAATGGCGAAGTGCAAGAGTGCTATTTTATTGAATTGGATCTTCCAACTGTTCCAACTACTGAGTTCAATTTTTCCGAGGTTTCATTAATTCATAAGGCTTTGAGTGTTTCTTCAGTCATTGATATGAAGATAACAACTACCTCGGAAGACATCTTTGTAATTTCTTTTAACCCTTTACTCATTTGGATATAGTGTTAGTAGTAGTTGTTCTGAATGAGGTTGGCTACATTTTGCAGGTGGTGCTCCCATCTGCGAAATCTGTTACAGAATTGCAGCCACAGTTTGATGAAATACGAAAATGTCCTGGAAGAGGTATAATTGTTTCAGGGCTTGCTCCTCCAGAGTCTGGGTTTGATTTTTATAGCCGATTCTTCTGCCCTAAAATGGGCATCTATGAGGTAATAACTCGTTGTTTTTTAATGAATGAGTTCATATACTATTGTATAATGAGCATGTACATTTCTCATAACTCATGCTACAAGGAGATGTGCATTGAATATCATTTCTGTTTTAGAAAATCTGATGAGTAATGATGACTGCAAATTGATTGAAATGTTACAGCTGAAAGTGAGCAAAATTATTGCTCACTTTCTACTAGCTTTTCACCTTTTGCTAACTTCAAAACATATAGTGCCTGTACAGTCTAGTGTAGATTGCTCTGTTCTGATTTCAAGAGGGATTTTTGGCATTTGAAGTAACGTGTCTATGTAAGAGAACAAAGAACTTCTTTTATGTATGGTATTATAGTTCAGGATCTAATAAGTAAGATCAAAATCATTTTCAAAAACTCTGTCACTATTGAAACAGTTCTAATAACAGTCTCCTATGTGCATAACTTGTTTATATCAGGATCCTGTTTGTGGGAGTGCACATTGTGCTTTGGCAACCTATTGGAGTCAAAAGCTAGGAAAGTGTGATTTTGTGGCATATGCGGTACTCTCTTTGCATCCATTTCTCTCTAATTTACATCTATTCATATTCCTTTTAATTGTTATATGTTGGTTACATTTTACCTCACTCAGGCATCACCAAGAAGTGGGATCATGAACATTCATTTAGACAAGCAGAATCAGAGAGTGCAGCTGCGAGGAAAAGCTATTACTGTGATGGAAGGCTCTCTGTTAGTTTAGATTTCAAGTGATTTCCATTGTGCGTGTGTGATCAACTCCAATAAATGTCAATCATTACGTGCAAATAATGATTCCCTGGACTGTTTCTTGATCATGCTCCGTTACCTTGTACAAGACATCCTTAAGATAAAATTTACATTCATACCATCCAACTTGGTGGTATCTGATATCCAATATTATAAGATAAGATCACTTCATTGTAATACAATAAACAGTAAGCCACTTTTATTGAATTGGGGTGTATTTTTGTTGATCACTACTTGTTCTACTGAAGATATTTGAGGTGTTTTGTTCATTTATTTTCGCTACGGTTCACTTTGATCTGATGTTTTCCAGAACAAAGATGTTTTTGAGGGCAAAGAATCCATATAATTTGTGCAAGTTCATTAATCATACTGATAGATGCCAAAGAAATTAGAGGCTTGTTTACTCCACCACCTTGGGTAATTTTCTGCCTTGATTTTTCCATCTGTAATGCTCAAATAATTATCTTTATCAGTATGTGTCTATGTGCGCTTTTGGTTCATTCAAGCACACTGCCTTCCCAAGTTGCCAAAGGGCAAGCATTTACTAAGCATACTACTTTGATTGAGTTGTTCCAATATGAAATTTGCTGAGATAGAATGGAAGAGAATGAAATAATATCCTGTTTCTGTAAATCTCTACATTTACACTAAAGTTTTCTTTCTCGTATCAAGTTATCACCCAGTATTGCGGTGACCTGTATGTAAAATACACGATGCAGTAGCAGAGTCCAGATTGAATCTTAATTTCTTATTAAAACACAATGCTTTGCTGTTAATTCGACATGTAATGTGCCCAAATGCTCGTAGTTTTTTGTTTGTAATAGGCTAATATTATTAAAGCCTTGAATGGCTCGACCCTGAAGAGGAAAGTTCATGTTGACGCTGATAAGATAGCTGTCTTGAATGCATGGCATAGAATCAATTGTTGAAGGCTATGAGGTACATATATGCATGTGTGTGTTGTGTATAAATGTCCTTTTGTTTTTCTGTGTTAATTACAATTCATTTGCTGCTCACGGTACCTAGCATCATAACATCTGTCTGGCATAAAATTTTTATTATCCAAAAAGTAAGTTTTATTAAGGGTTTTTATTAAGGATTAGAAAAAAATTCAAGTCTCATCTTTATTCTATATTAATTATGTGTTAACTATTCGGTATATCTGCTCTTTATTTATCTTTTTACTGCAGAACATGTTAACAGATTTTATTGTTAGTAGGGGGTTAAACTCCTTTGTACCTTCATTGAGGAGAGTAATGATGCAGCTGTGCTTGTGCTACGGGTTCAAGATTCATTTCATAGGTTGTTTGTTGCCGCATGGTGTCGGTGAGGTGATTTGTCTCGTAAGTTCTCTCATTTGGAGGCTGCACTTAATACTGGATTTACAGCCATGTAATCAGATGATGGTGTTAGAAACCTCTTAAATAATAGTAAAATTAGTGGTGAATGGGCATTTGTTGATTGATTGTTTACTGAGGATTATGACAGACCGTCTAATATGTAATAAGTTTTTTTCCTTGAACAATTCTATAATTTGGTCACAGTAACGGTTACGTAATCAAAGAATGAGGCGTCTTTGAAGATGAAAAGGATTAAGAAGAAGAAAACATGGTTCGGCCGTGATTTGATTGAAGAAGAAGAACCTTTTCCTGGTTTCTGACAATGTCCAAGGGATTTGATTAATTTGCCCAGATGTCGGGGCCCCCATTCTTGTCATCTTGTGCGTAAATGAGATTGCGCATTATGTCATGTACCAATTTCATGTAACCTTGATGAAGTGATCTGTAATTCTGGGTCTCAATTATTGGCTGTAAAATTTGTTTGTTGACCGGTAGATTTTGTTAAACTCAGGTGTCTATAATCTCCCAATCTATAAAAAAAAACTGTTCAGCATAAGTTTAAGATTTCTGGAGTTACATTGCCTGAATTTATTTAGAAGTTGCTGGTTTCAAGGGATGAATAGGCGTTTTTGTTTCTGTCAATTCTACTCTTCTACTCCGATGAATGTACGCGCGATAGATGGCAAAATAACTGTCCTTTAATTTTTTTTTTTCTAAATAAGAAATCTTGTAAGGAAATTTCAAAAAAATAAAAGAATGAAAAAAAGGAGGATGAGAGAATTATACTTGTTTAATAGAGTTATTTGCATACTAAAAATATTCTAAACCCTATAAAACCAAAAAAAAAAAAAAAACTAGACATTCATTTTCAATTAAAATAATAATTGAACAATTTACTGTTAAGAAAATCTTTTAAAAAATGAAATATCTTTCCTCTTTTTTTTTTTTTAATCTTTAATCTTAATTTTCTATGTATGCAGTATGGAGTTTAGTAGAATATGAGATGGGGTAATATAACGCTGTTTTCAAATTAATGATGGGGCAGAACGTAAGTTGAGCCCAATCCCCAAACAAGATGGTTTCCTGCCAGGGGTATTTTTGGCAATTTGATTGGTTTTTCTATCTCAGTTTCTGCGCTTCATCCTTCGGTCAACTCCTTCTTCCTGCGGCTCCAAGTTTCACTTGTCACTCTTTATTCCGCAGCATGGCCAAGAAGCTCGTACAATACTCTGTGGTAACTATTAGTAATCTCCTCTTTTGTATATACATCGATGTTCCGTTGTGGTTGAATGGGACTGCTTTCGTTTTGTTGCTTTGAAAGGTGGATGCTTTTTCTGACTCAGCTTTCAAGGGGAACCCGGCAGCGGTTTGTTTGTTAGAGGAAGATAGAGATGAAGAATGGCTACAAGCTGTGGCTTCTGAGTTCAATATCTCTGAGACCTGTTACTTGACTCGCCTTACTGATGCTGAATCGCCTAATCCGAGGTTCCGTCTTAGATGGTTCACTCCCGTTGCTGAGGTCAGTCTTAGTTTTCATAATTATAAATTGTGGATGGAGCTATTTGGCTTAGTTCAGGAGCTTCGCGATTTATCTTAGTGCCTGTGGTTGTAGATTTGTTATGATTTAATCATTGTTGAATGTGCATCTTTTTATTTCTGGATGGAAATCATAACTAAAGCCATGTGGAGTGATCATCATTCTAACATAGATTTTCATGTATTCATGTTATAGTGATTTATATATACGACGCTTCAATACAAAGGAGTGTGTGTTTTGATCTTCAGGATAAGATTTTCTGCAGGTGGAACTTTGTGGTCATGCAACATTAGCAGCTGCGCACACACTCTTTTTGAGAGGTTTGGTAAACTCCAACACAATTGAATTTGCCACACTCTCTGGCATTCTAACAGCCAAGAAGGTCCCAGATGTTAGGGCAATGAATGACTCTAATTCACAGAATGGTGAAGCACAAGAGTGCTATTTCATTGAATTGGATTTTCCTGCTGCTCCAACTGCTGACTCCAATTTCTCTGAGGTTTCATTAATTCTCCAGGCTTTGGGTGTCTCTTCAGTCGTGGATATGAAGCTAACAACTACCTGTGAAGACATCTTTGTAATTCTTTTAACCCTTTACTCATTTGGATGTGGTTTTAATAGTTGTTCTGAATAAAGTTGGCTACGTTATGCAGGTGGTGCTCCCATCAGCAAAATCTGTTACAGACTTGCAGCCACAGTTTGATGAAATGAAAAAGTGCCCCGGAAGAAGAGGCATAATTGTTTCAGGGCTTGCTCCTCCAGATTCTGGATTTGATTTTTATAGCCGATTCTTCTGCCCTAAATTTGGCGTCAACGAGGTAATAACTCATTGGTTTTTAATGATTGAGTTCATATACGACTGTTATGAGCCTGGACATTTCTCATAAACATGACTGAGTGATAACTCGTGCTACAAGGAGATCTGCACTGAATATCATTCCTGTCCTGAGAGCATCTGATGAGTAATAAGGACTGCAAATTAAGTGTAACTGCTACCTCTGAAAATGTTCATTTTCTACTGCCTTTTCCCCCTTTTGCTAACTTCGAAACATTCAGTGCCACTAATGTATACTGCTCTGTTTCGATTTCAAGGAGGGATGTTCGGCATTTGAATTAATTTGTCTATATAAGACACAGAAGTTTGTTTTATGTATGGTACTGTAGTTTAGGTTCTAATAAATGACATGGAAATCATTTTCTAAAACTATCTCAAGACTGAAACAATTCAATGAACAAACTCTTATGTACATGACTTGTTTGTATCAGGATCCTGTTTGTGGGAGCTCATATTGTGCTTTGGCAACATATTGGAGTCAAAAGCTAGGAAAGTGCAATCTTGTGGCATATGCGGTTCTCTCTTTGCATCCATTTCCCTCTAATTAAGATCTATTCATATTCTTATAATTGTTATGTATTGATCACACTTTTTACTCAGGCATCACCTAGAAGTGGGATCGTGAACATTCATTTAGATGAGCAGAATCAGAGAGTGCAGCTGCGAGGGAAAGCTATTACTGTGATGCAAGGCTCTCTTTTAGTTTAGATTTTAAATCATTTCCATTCTGGACGTGTGGTAAAATCCAATAAGTGGCAATCATTATATGTAATTAATGACCCCCTGGAGTGTTTCCCGATCAAAATTTCGATTCCTTGTACAAGACACCTTTGATATGAAATTCACAATGGCACCATCCAATTTGATAGCATCTGATATCCAATTTTATAGAATATAAAAATATATAAGTAGTCAATTTAAAGTGCTCTCTCCCGGCTTTGCCCCAAATCTCTGATTTTGACGCTTCAAATTTGGATGTCGCACTAGCAAATCAAGATGTGACTCTTCATACAAATCTATGTATAACAACTCAGAAGAGATCAATACAAATACTGGCATTTATACAGAATATCTTCCTTGAAATTATTCTATTAAATTTCTTACATGACACTGAATCAATAATTAATTTCTAAATTTAAGACCGATATCACTTGCGTATAGATATCACTCTTTAAACCTGAAAATTGTTCAGGGCATCCCCATCAGCATTTTGCTAAGAACAGCAGTGTAGGATCCGGCATTTGGTGAGCGGACCAAAAGCTAGCATTTCTCCTTGGAGATCTGAAAGTCAACTTCAATGGAAAACAATCAGGTTTCTCCCAAGGTACACGTTGTCATTCAAAGCACATCAATCTCGACATACAATCATATGGATGTAATGATTGAGAAAAAAATGCTATCTGTTAAGTATTTTGCCATTGCAGACCTGTGTTCTGAAAATGCAACTAAAATGTGAGACTTGCCAACGGAGGGTGAAGAAAGTGTTGAAGAAAATTCATGGTAACTTTCCCATTTTCTCCTACAGAGATATATGTTGCACATTTCAATTTTATGAACTGTGTCGTTCATAAGTTTGCAGGCGTTCATACAATCAGCATAGATGCAAATGAGGGAACGGTGGTAGTCTCAAGTACAGTAGACCCACAGCTGTTCATAGCAAAGCTAGCGGAGGCTGGGAAAAAGGCAGAGCTTTTATGGGATCCTATGCAAACCCCTAGGAGAAATCAAAATCCCCACGTCGAACAGCTATTCAAAAAGCCGCAAAATGGAAATGCTCCATCGCCACAATCACAACCGCCAGCACCGGCAGGAGGCAGCCCTCAAGCAATTACGTTTGACCACGCACAGTTGCAAGAGCTGACCAAGATTAAAGGACTAAAAAATATAAAGCTACGCCACTCTAAAAACGTAAAATTAACCTTCAAGGACAATAACAATGACATGAGCAATGCTAATAACAATGATCGTACCATGAAAATCAACCTGAATGGTCAGCGCGAGGCTGAATTGCACAATGAAGAGCAACTAGGATACATTTGTCGTGCAAGTCATTGCAATTCACTGAATACAGAGAGTGGTAATGGACATGTAGCGAAAAATAATTTAACACAAGGATGTTGTCATGGTGCTGGTGCTTCAGGGTTTGGCAATGGGTCTGTGGAGGAGCCTGTGAAGCCGATGCCCCATTATGGGCCACCACCGGTGCCAAATTACGCTCATCCCTTCACTACACCGCCAAGTTATTATGCTCATCATCGTCGTGGGATACAGCCGAGGAATGCCCCATATGGGGATGTGAACTGTCATGATGACGGTGAATGTGCTGTGATGTGAACTACAGAGCTTGGAATTGAGCCATTGAGTATTTAGACAGCTAATGGCTTTACTATTCTGTAGTTTTATGCTCACTCAACATCTGTCTTTCTATGAACTTTCGGATTGACACTATGTAGTGTTTGTGGGTGATTAATCAATAACGCTGAACAAAAAATTAAACTCGGTTTTTATATGCAAAAGCATTTGTCTAATGCCACTGAATATTATCAATCCAAAGTTTTCAATGGGCTCAACTCCGGGCTCCAATTCTTTCCAAATGGCCACAGGCCACGAGACACTGTGCTCATCAACGTGATATGATGGAGTTCCCTACGAAGAATTCGATGGGTTCGAGGGTTCACTACATTTCCATTGTAGCTTGTTGCGGTAATGTATTTTAACATTGTCAAACAATTTCTTTTCACTGAAGTAGTTTTTTTAATTATTAACCTTTTCCGAATAATCTCAAGTTATTTCTCTTTTCCAAAAAATATAAACCTTGTGATATGAAGAATGAAGTTTACAATTAATTATATTTTTGACGTCCCTTTTACAAGTTTGTTAAAAGTTTTAAAAGTCTTAAAAACCGTATAATTAATACAAGTATACAATTATATACTTCTGCTACAATAATTTTTTTTAACCTCCATACAACAATTTTTTTGTGTTCATTGGCTCACTGTTCAATCAAAAGAAGATTAATTTCTTAAAAAGACTAGTAGCTATTGCCATCCACAACTGAAAAACCTAGAGGAATTATCTTTTAAATAAATGATTTTGTCGGAAAAAAAAATCCCCAGATTGTTTAGCAGCGCTTGACCTTCATTAGATTTTTTTCCATTGAAATAAATTTATATAATATGTTATAATATTATCATATATACATATGGTGTGATTATTGGCAGCTCTCACAAAATTACGTAAAACCCACTACTGTTGGAATGTATATCATACTATCATTTATGGATTTGGATCCAGTGATATAAAATTACTGCTTGCAGTAACAAGTTCCAAATTATAAATTTTCATCACCAAGGCCAGGGTGCAACCACAACACATGCGGTGCCACACCTGACAACACCCTCACTGAAATCGCCCCCAGCCGAGGATTCGCCCAAGATGTTACTTCTGTCCACTCAACAACCGGCTTCAATCCTGGCAGCAGGACTGTAACAGGTTCCGATTCCTTATTTTCTTGTGCAGACAATGATATTCTGTTTGAGGGCCTTGGTAGTGGAGTTGCGGGCATGGCTGGCCTCGACAGGACTAGAACTGCTTTACCGTCATAATTTACTCCGCTTTTAGCTTCGTAGGAAATTCGTAATCTGTCTTTCGTCCTCCAATTCAAAAGGTGTCGTTTTCTTCGGCGACGGCCCTTGTCTACTCCGACCCAACGTTGATGCATCTGACAATCTTGCTTTCGCGCCACTCTTCATTAACCCTGTAAACGCAGCTTCTGCTAACGCACCAGGCGAGCCCTCCGCTGAATATTTCATTGGAGTGAAATCAATCAAGGTCGCTGACAGATCATCCCCATTGAACTCAACATTGCTGTCCCTGGACAGCCAGGGCTTTGCCGGAACAAAAATCATCACTGTCAATCCCTCCACTTCGTTGGAGAACTCGACATTTAAGGCAGTAACAGAGGCGTTCATCACCGAGGCTGCTGCTAGAGACATCGCCAGGGTGGCTTCCGTGGCACTCTTTGATGCGTGTTTCAGCTCAAAAAAAAAAAAAAAAAAAGACTTGGCAAGCGTTTGGGGGGCGTCCGTGCCGACCATCCAACTTGTTTTGCAGAATGAGAATGTGGTTTGGTGCAAACTCGATGGCGCAGGTCAATGAAGATGTGCACTGTCCAGGGTTTGTTAATGGCGGTTCGAAACCTACAACTTCCATTCTCATCAGAGGGCACCAGTTGGAGGACAAACTTCTTCAGTTTGATTTGGTAACATCAAGGCTAGGCTTCAGCTCTGCGCTCTCCGGCAGGCAAACTCCGTGCGCTAAATTCGAATTCAATCCTATATATCCAAGTTGCCGGTGGCAAAGTTTCTAAGTTTTTATTTGGTTTCAATGGGGGGCCACGATTATGAATTTGTCCCACGGTTTTATGTATGATATTGTGGGACTGTTTTCAGGGTATATAAATCATATTTCTGCTTAATTGATTAAAGTAATTACTCTGTTTCTGTTTAGTCACTAACTCGATTCGATGGCTGCAGTGGATATTCCTTCTATATTCAGTAACTAATAACATTTCCCCCCCAAAAAAAAAAAAAAAAAATATTCAGATTGTCATTTCTTAACAAAACGTATATACACGATGCAGGTTCATGTAAGTTCGACAAAATATTTGTTAGGTGATCATATTTTAACATTCATTCAAAATTGTCTATCGGTTTTATTAAAATATTTATTTAATCATCTTCAAAGATCCTGTAAATGCAAGAACAGGACTTAAGACTTCACCGAGAATCATCACTGAGGCAAAATTACAGTAGTTGATGTTCCGTCGAATTCGGTGGTATCATGCACAAAATTCGATGGGCAAAACCGTAACAACTGAACTTTATAGAATCCCATTGAA
Source organism: Aegle marmelos (assembly GCA_030449875.1). Lineage (NCBI taxonomy): Eukaryota > Viridiplantae > Streptophyta > Magnoliopsida > Sapindales > Rutaceae > Aegle > Aegle marmelos. The sequence goes on from JASUUL010000115.1 coordinate 6,205,076, forward strand.
CTAGTTATTCAGCGACCAGAAAAGCTTAATTAACATTCATCTGCCACCTACGCAAATTGCAATTAGCTTTGACTCTCCAGATTGCAACACTTTTCAGTATGATAAAACTTATAAATGTGAAAGATTTTATTGCATCGATAAATTAGGAGGGATTTTCTAATTCAAAGCCTATTTATTTTTTGGGTGGGACTGTTTTACTTAAAAATAATTCTAAGTACTTTAATTTTAATTAAAATTTTATTACAATATACATAATTACTTTGAACACTCATGTATTGTACTCACTGCTCAATGCCTTCAAACTTTTATTCTCAATATCTTAATCAATACTTTGATGAATAATGAGGAAATAAATATTTTGATACAAAGTATGTGTGATATTTTTTATTCTTCCTCTTCTTTTCTTTTTTGGTAGCATTTATAGAATATTTTTTCAATACTATGTTTCATTACAAGTAGTTTTGGAGGCAGAATCTACTATATTGAACATAAATCAAAAGAAAAAAAAATTATGTTAAAAATTTTTTTATAGCTTATATTATTATAAGTATGAGTTAAATCTCTTACGAGTGTGTTGAATAGCTTATATTAGTGTTTTCAATAAATAAAGTCAATTAATTTATTAGTTTAAGTACAAATTTTTTAAAAAAACTTAAAACTTATATAAAGTAATCTAATTTTTTTAAATAATTTAATATAGAGTATATAAAATAATAAAATATTCAAAATGATATTTGATGTATAAATATTCCATCTTTACCTTTCTTTCACAAATTTCACATTACGATTATTGGGGTGGAAGAGCTAAAGTAAGAGAGTCAAATATCAATGAGGCCGCGCCAGGCACTTGGGCAAAACTATAGTGTCTTTCAATAAAGACAAAGCGACCCGACTTAAACGGAGCCGTTTTGCCAAGCTAAAAGGGCCTTAATACGCACCTGAGCCCTAATTCAGATCCGCAAAGTGCAGCACAACGTTCCCGCTTCCTAGTAGGCAGAGCGTCTTCTTCTGTTCGCTTTCGCTTCAAAGCCCTAGCTTTCGTCTTGCTCCCCAAAATGAAGCTTGTCAGGTCGGTCACAACAATTGCACTCTCTCTTTTCATTGTTGCTATTTTGATTCGCCTTATTATTGTGTTTTTAAAAAATTTTGCTCCTGACTGAAATCGGAAATTAAACAGGTTCTTGATGAAGTTGAACAATGAAACCGTCTCGATTGAACTGAAGAACGGAACCATCGTTCACGGAACCATCACAGGTTACTTTCTCTTCACTTATTATTGTTTCATTTCCTTTTTCCTTTTTCGTTTTTCGGGGATTAGTACATCTAGGGTTTTGTTAAACCCTATCCTTTTATTTTTCGTTGTTCTTTATTTCTTTTACGTATATGCTTAATTTCCGATTGGAATACATGTTGTTAACCGCTAGACTAGCTGTGCCTCGATTATGAAAAATTGAGTTGAAGTTACCACTTAATTTTGCCCCCCCCCCCTCCGCTACTGCTTCAGCCGTGATATGGAATTTAGTTCATAAACTGCGAGTCATGATTCTTCTGTAAAACTTAAATTAATATAGATAGTAGTATGAGTTAAAATCAAGTGCTCTTGTCTGTTTTTCTGTGTAAACAGTATGGATTAGTATAGATGATAGTAGGATAACCCATTCTAGGATATGTATATTGTCTTTTCTTCAATTGAACATTGGAATTTGCTATATGTCGGGATTAATACCCTGTTTAAATGCTTAGATTTGTATGTTTAAATTTTTCATGTTAGAGATGTATGTCTGCCTTAGTTATCCATACCCATCTACAGGTTTTTATCACAGCAAGTTGATGGATTTTGTGCCTTGCTTTCTCTCTTGACAGAAATTTAGAGGTTTTCTTACCCTTTTTTTTCAAGTTGAGGCTAGTGAGAGAAGGTACTCTGAATTCTTATGCTGTTTTTGGCTTGTAAAGCTAAGATATTTATAGTTCCTCTATGTAGTTTGAACATTGGAGAATCTGTGGACTCATTCCCTTTATGGAAAGAAATTGCTTCCAAGGTTGACCTTAAGACGTTAGAAACTATTGATGGTACTTAAGTCGATGAAGGAAGATTTTAAGTAGTTAGCATGTTAAGTTGGGATTTATAATCCTGAGAAATTGCTTTTGGTAAGTGAAAGTTTTTAAATTTTGTAGCACAGTGTAAACTCTCCATTGACTAGCCTTCTTATGGAAGCCACATGTGCTGTGGTCAATCAACTTGAAGAAGTTGACAAAGCTGCTCTTTTGTAACTGGGATTTGTCTTGTTTCTTTGGTGGTGAAACCTTCTTTGATAAAAGAAGTTAAAAGGGTAAACATAGTGATTGGTTGAATTGGAGACCTTATGTTTTTAGATTAGAAGTTGAAGATTATGTGTAGCACCAATGTAAGATTGCCATTTTTGACTGGTTACAAGCACTTGATGCCATATTACCTGAGTGACCTGTTTCCCTCTCCATTTTTTCATAGTTCTTGCCCTTTTAGAAAAGTGTTTGTACTGTGTCATAAGCACTTGATGCCATGTTACCTGAGCAACCTGTTTCCTTCTTGATTTTCTCATAGTTCTTGCCCTTGTAGAAATTGTTCGCACAATTTTCCTTCGTCAGAATGGAGTCTCCTTTCTCTCTCTGATACATGCATCCTCTGCACATGTGCAAAACCCCATCACATGGAATCACACATGCAGCTGGTGCATTTACCTTGAACGTTCATACTCTTACTATTTTCATGAGTAAACCCCCCCCCCCTCTTTTTCTCTCTTCTCTTTCTCTCCTCTTTTTAGGACTTTCTCCGTGATAATAAATGTTCATATTGTCTGAGCACTTATTTGAGTGACGTAATAACCAGAGCAGAGTTGTATTGCATATTTTTCCTTCATGAAATACTACCAACTCTCTGCATGGGAATGGATGGTGAAGCTGTTCTGACTGGAGATTTGACTGTTTTATTACAGGTGTGGATATCAGTATGAACACACATTTGAAAACAGTGAAACTTACACTGAAGGGGAAAAATCCAGTGAACTTGGATCACCTAAGTGTGAGGGGCAACAATATCCGTTATTATATCCTTCCTGACAGCTTGAATCTTGAAACATTGCTGGTTGAAGAGACACCTAGGGTCAAGCCAAAGAAGCCGACTGCTGGTATTGACATAATTTCTCAGATTAAGCTTCATTCTTTTCATAGTTTTTGTGTATGCTTTGTTTCGTGATTCCTGAGGATTTTAATCTTTCTAATCCTTTCCAAATTCAGGGAGGCCTGTGGGACGTGGTCGGGGCCGTGGACGTGGTCGCGGGCGTGGCCGTGGACGCTAGATATGTTGCACTGGTTATAATTTTTGCAGCACCTGGTCATGTAAACATCTTTGTTCTAGGAGTGTGTGGGAACATGGAAAGGAGTGATGTTATCATTAATATTGTTCCACCAGGGTGACTTGATCTAGAATTCGAAGCTTCACTCCTTTGTCTTTGCTTTCTTATAATGGAAACCACCCCCCCCCCCCCCCCCCAAAAACAAAAATTGAGAGAGACTGATTAATTTGCGTGTGATCAAATAGTTATTGAGGAAATCTTAACAGGCAAATAGCTGTCGGTGCGGCATTTGCCAATGATTGTTATCCTTTACCGGATCACTTAAATACTATGGCACTTGGCACTTGGCACTGCTTTATTTAGTTAATTCATAAATATCTAAAAAGTTATTGTGATTTTTGTCAATGACTTGTTCTAAGTGCGTGGGCTGTGCAATTTGCATGGATGAGCAACGAGCGGCACGTTGAAAAGCGAAATTACTATTGCTGGTTCTACCCGCGATTAGAGAACATCTACAGTTGTGCTTAACAACTTCCGACTAGCTTTAACCGATGTTAATCTCACCCCTGAATCTGCGGATTCCGAGTACTCTAGATGTTAATTTGCCGCGCATGAGCAGGCTCCATAAGTTACAGTAGAATGAACGACGAGGCATAATTTGGATTATATTTTAGCTAGATTCTAGGCTACTAAATAGTATGAAAATACATCCAATCATATTTGTTGTAATGTTCATGAACGACTTAGGTTATTCTAAAAATTTTCAGTTGAATCTTTGGACTATTGGCAACTGTCTTACTTCCCTGATTTGTACAAGTTTTTTTTTTTTTTTCCCGCTAATCACTACTATTCTAGTACTTTTTTTTTTTTTTTATTGGTTGGCTACTCACCACTCTAATTTGCATGACTAGAAAAATTGAACTGAATTGACTCTGTTTATTGTGTCTGCATGCAGTCTTTAATTTTGTGAGATTATTCTGACCAATTAAGTAATACTCTGTATATCGCTTGAAGAAGTAAATCAAATGTTCAGAAATTCTTGTATTTTAATACAGGATTTAGGATCTAGGTTCAATGTTGAGTTTATATTCAATTCTTTATAATAATCTACAACACTTGCAGGTATAACAATGTATTAATAAGTTTTAATTAATTTTATATTCTTATTTAATAATTATTAATTATATTTTTTTATAAAATAAATTTTTTTATAAAATTAATAAAAAAACCCAATCCAGCACTAAATCTAGACCCTTTAATACAGCACTGGTAACTAATGATAATTTTTTGTTTTTTGGGTCGTAATTAATGATAATTTGATCATTATTGAATTCTGATGGTAATTGGCACAGCCCGGGAGAAAAATAGGGCTAAAGGTCAAAAGAAAAGGTTGGTGGACCCAATTTTCGAATTTTAAATGGGAGGTGGAGGGAGGGGGAAATAGTGTATGGCTCCCTTTCCAATTACGTAAGGACCGCCCCCAAAAAAAATTTAAAAAAAAAAATCTCTTTTTATAATCTGACCTAGAAAACGAAGACAAAATTGATTGCTAGCAAGTCGCATAGAGATAGTACAGACGCAGCGGCAGTTTAAGCGAAGGAGCGGTGCGGAGAAAATGAAGAAAGCGTTGACAGTTGTTGGTGCTCTAGCGTTTGGGTGGCTGGCTATTGAATTGGCTTTCAAGCCGTTCCTCGACAAGGTTCGAGCTGCCATGGACAAATCCGATCCTGCCCGCGATCCCGATGACGCCGTTGAACAAAGCAACGAAGCTTCCTCTGAATCTGCTGATGCCGCAGATGACAAAGACAAGGACAAACCATCCGATGCTTAAAAGGTCAAATTTTATTAGATTATCAGTGTCCAATCGATGTGCTTCCTTTCAATTACTCTCTATTCAGCTTTAGCAGTTGAGTCCCTACCTGCCCTTCCAATACTGAAGCTATATACTCTCTATGTTAAATGTTAATTCTCTTATGATTATGATTAACCAGTCGCTTTTGAATTTATGGATCGTCTATTAATCTCTCTCTCTCGCAGGAGTACGTGAATCATTTATTGCTTTTATTGTATTAGTATTTATGAATCCTGTTTTGTTCACGACGAACATACATTCAATTTAGAGACGGAAGAAAAGAAAGAACATACACTACGTATTTATCTCGATGGGATTCTTCTTACCGTAATTGCCAATGAAATGACCACACGATGGCAGCGACCCACATTTACTAGTAGTAGGTGCAAGTGCAAGCCCACGTAGGGTATTGTTGCCCGTAAGGCGTTGTCATTTTCCAGCTGTAAGCCCCACCACGTGCGCTGATCCAATCCCCCGTTTCCACTTCACTTGCACGGCCCATAGATACTATGCTTCCCAGAGTACAACAGCACAATACAATCCCTTTCTTCTTCAATGATTAATTCAATTCGTTTCAATTGCTGTAAACTTTGATGTGATAAGGCAGTTTCAACCATTTACAGTAACTTACCACCCAATCTATTTTTAATCCCTTCTTGGCTCCTGTTAGGTCAACTAAAGCTTTCTGTTCTTTGCTTACCTTTAGTCCATGAAATCAATCAAAGCAGATCACATGACTCGATCACGATATCTATTTTTTTTTTTAATTGATTATCTCTTTTACCTTTCTTTTCTTATTTCTTAATTTTAATGTTACTTGCATTGCAATTGTAGCCCAGATCAAGGCAACGCAAATTCTTGGTAAGAGTGAATGTGCTTCTTTCAAGTGCAAAAACCAGCACGTGAAATCTTAAATGATGTTCTCTTTTCTTGATTGATTGGTATTGAGCTTTATCCCTCACCGACAGGCGATTACCAGTGACTTGGCATTTTCACAAACACCTTCCTCGCAATGTGCCATAGATTTGCTTTTTTTTATTATTATTATCATTATTATTATTATTATTATTATTATTATTATTATTATTATTATTATTGTTTTTGTCATTTCAATTTCGAAGGCCCTTAACCCCATCGGGTCCACAGGTACCTTCCAGAGAGCACTGAAAAATATCAATCCAATGATTTGCAACTTGATCTTGATTTGTTTATTTCGCTAAAGCGCGCTAAAACTGGAAAGTGCTTTTAAGTCGACGACATTCATCTCCTCCCTATACACACGCACGTGTGAACATTAAACGCGTTAGCAATTTACTCGAAAATGAAATCCCCTTAATACATGCATATTGGTCGCTTAATGCAACCACCGCCCATACATACATTATAATATGATTTAATAATTAGAAACAAAATAAGGAGGCAAATTAGACTAAAATGTAAAAGTTACTAGGAAAAAAAAAAAAGGAAAGAACCGTTCGTTGTATTCATGACAGGAAATTTGGAATTAAATTTCTTTGAAAATGTCTTAATTTTGTCAACATCCAATCAAAAAAATAATTTTTTAAAAGACACATAAACGTGGTGGGTCCAAATCGTTTGTTAATGTGTGTACATGATATCCTCTTACGAGGAAATACACTTCACTTGAAAATCGATGAAGAAAATATAATTAGAAGCAAATGGGATAGGAGCCCCCCCCCCCCAAAAAAAAAAGGATTTATGGATTCACACAAAAACACAGACGTGGCACAGTAGCCGAGGAAATTTCCACGATTAAACAATTATCAGTTGATTAGATCAGAGAGTGACTCATAAACCGTTTTTGTCTAACTTGTTTTCTTTAAAAGATTGCATTTGTCATCTGATCCATCTGGGTTTGCCGGGTTAATTTTTGAGGTCAGTGAACTTATTGCGCAGCGATTTGGCCCCTTTTTATTTTATTTGGAGATTTCATAATATGTTTGCTCACAACTTAGATGGATTAGTGATGCATTAATTAAATTGTTTTTATGGAAGTTTGTTCTTCTGTGTCGGGTCATTTGCGTTTAGTTTATCTGCTTGATTCATCTGTTGATTGATCCTAGATGGTTGTTTACAATTGGGTTTTTCATTTCAGTTTTTCATTTCAAGAAGTCGCTGCATTTGTGAATTTTCAGTGTAGTATTATATGATTTATTTAAAGGATGAATCCACACAATAAATTGAATATGGTAACTTGTGAATATGCGTTATTTAAGGCATCACCGGCGGTAATTATTTCTAACATTATTATCTGTCTATCTCTCAATTTTGTCTTCGCCGAATCTGCAGAGTTGCGTACTTGTTTATCTGCGCTGTGTGCGTGGGAGGTGGGATGAGTGTCAGTTACTAACTACAAGCATCGGGGTCGTCAAAGATTGCAGGTGGGCATCAATCACCCGTCATGTTCTGTGTCGATGATATTACTCTCTATTTCTTGAGTCAATTGCCTCCTTGTTTCAGTGTGGCAATCGGTATCTCTGTTGATTTTCTGTTATCTCAAAAGGGTTTGGGAGAATCACATGCTTGAATTGAATCTGTCGTGCACCTAACAGATTTAAGTGTATAATTGTCTCAAACTGAAGGAAAAAGGCCGCCTAAGCCCTTAAAAACAGGAAAATGTTTATGCATGAATTCCCGTTCCAATTAGATGGCCTTGTATGTGTTGGGTGGCAGAGAAGTCCGGAAATGGTATACTATTTTGGGCAGTTGGGAAACATAAGCTTGTAATGATTGTTGCTCATCCAGACTTTTATTTTATTTTATTTTATTTTTATTATTATTCCCCATCTTCTCTCCATTGTTGAGATTGAAGAGTTGCGGTTTTTGTTTAGTTTCAGGTTTTGTTTAGTTCTAGGAGGTTAGTGAAGATTTTGCACTAACAACAAACTATATCTGTGCTGAATTTTTGTTGTAAGACCTGTGATTCTTAATTGACTATGTCCTTCTTTGTTTCTTTTTATCTTTATCTTTATTCTTATTCCAGAATGCTTTTGTGTTCACTAGCTTAAGCTTTTTATTATTCTATACCGATATTACTTATTGACCTGATTGCATATTATGCGTGTCTTGGTAGATCAGAAGTCCATGGCTACATCTGTTGCATCAGTTGAGAGTACGGCATCGTTGAGCACCGATCTCTTTTATGACATATTGAGGCGTCTCGATGGCCCAACTTTGGCTACTGCAGCATGTACTTGTGCTTCATTTTGTTCCATATCAAGAGAAGAGAGATTGTGGGAAAATGTATGTTCTTCTATGTGGCCTTCTACCAATAGGGAGGATGTCAAAAGTTTGATAGCTTCAGTTGGTGGATTCAGAAAGTTCTATGCAGATTGTTTTCCACTCATAGTTAACAAGGAAGTCTGCGAGTATCACTGGAATAAATATCTTGAGTATCCAGAAGAATGGACTGAAGCTGAATACTATGGTGATATGGATGAATTTGAAAGTGTTTCACCATCAGATTTTGTTTCTATTGTAGATATCAGATATAAAGATAAAGCCATATGTTCAAAGGTCCTATGGGGCATCCCAAATGCTAATGGATCTAATGGTTGGTTTTATAACTGCCCGTTTAGAATTGATCTTCTTACCACCTATGCAACTAGAGATGATGATGGTGAAGGTGAAGTAACTATTTCGGTTTCTGATGGTCTTCCTCCAATTTTCTCCATGGAAAAAGAGAGAAAAGATGGAAAGCTGTGGAAAGAGCTTCGTGATGGACTAAGGCTCAGTTGGATTGTTGTAAACAAAAAGATAAAGCAAGCTGCTAATCTAGCTAGCTGGAGCCCTCTTGGGGGCCAACGACATTGGCCAACAGACAAGGATTTTGTGATACGCTTTGGATCTGTTCTTCCTGCCAAAGATATTCTTCCATGTCAAGTGGTAGAATGCATACTAATTATGAAGTTCAGAGTTGTTCGTACTGAGGAGGAGGGTGTACAGACAACTCTCAAGTTAACTGAGCTGAGCATGCAGTTGGAAGACATGGAAGGTGCTCGCGTTAATGGAAGAAACAGTTTGTTCATTCTCAAGGAGGCCTTGAGCTGCCATCGGAGCAAAAACTATAGTGAAGTTCTTGAGTCATGTCATTTATACTCAAAAGTGCAGAGTGAGTTAAAAGAGGAGAAGATGAGAAGTGAAAGCAGGTTAGACAGACTTTGTATCTTAAGTGGAATCGCAGCCTTCATTACTTTCTGGTACTGCATTTTGTAGATTAATTTGCCTTCTCTGATCTTAACATAGCTGAAAGTGCTTTAGCAGACACTGAGCCTTTGTACTCTTTCAGATGTAAAGTTCAATTTTGCCTTAATTAATAAAGCATATTGGTCTCTGACTTGAAAATAGATTCATCTGTCTAGATTTTTTTCAACATTATTGCTTCTGATAGCTACATTATTGACCCAATAGATGGGGTTTTTATATTAAATAAATGACTATTTTGTTGATCAATCTTTTAAGGTTAGGATAAGATAGTTTACTTGGATCAATAGCTGACACTTGTGCTTTAAGATCAGTCAGTGCCCAGTGCCCTGTGAACTCCTTAAGGATCCTCTGTCTTTAAGTTGATTGATGGGTCTCTTGCAGGGTTCTTCGTGAAAAAGCTTTATAGACTGCATTTATATTAAGGAAGTATCAAGTATTGTTAATCCCAGGCCATTGTGGACTTGGAGTGTGAGGATTACTAACATGAATATCATTTTCTAATTAACTTGTTGATAAGAGGATGTTGATACATCAAACAAACTGCTGAGGCAAAAGGATCGCTGGATTAACTCACCCATTCACAAGTTCTCAACTTAGATGAGGTTCATTTGTAAGTACAATCTAGATTCAATTTTTTACTGGAATGGACTGGGCAAGATATATGATGAACTTAGTTCTGAAGTCAAAAATTACTTCCAGGCATTCACCACACCATTGATTAAACTGTGGGGTAGCCTACCACTGATTCACGAGGGACTGTCGAGCAAGGGGGCAAAATCCCAACTGCTAAACCCCACCAGTCAATGTCATATATCCTTGTCAGCCCAAGTGTTAAAATTGTTAAGGGAGCGAGAAAGGCAACTACGATGTCGAGCCCCTATGCAAGCATAATTATGATCAGCCCACCAATCTTTGTTTTTCATATAAACAATGAGATTGTATAGAATTCCAATAATAATTCAATACCATTGAGTCCCTGCACCAGTTGCCAGCACTAGTACAGTCCCTGATAGTGTAACTGGAACGCCGATGCGTCAGATGTGTTCTTTCTCAGGAAAATACTTGAATAAAGACCAAGTCAACAACGTAGCAAGCACACCTAACAGGAAGAAATAAAATAGTTTCGAGTACATGCCATCTGGCATAAACATACGCTGTGGACCAATCACCACCAAATAGTTGGAAGGCCATAAAGTGTAAACTTATTCCGGAACATGTCCATGGACTTCCCTTTAGCATCTTTTCAGGTTGGCGAGTATTCTCTGCAAATGCCAGTAGCCAACACGTCGTAGTGAATCTAATGACAAATGTGATGGTTGTTCTAGTTAATTGAGCCTCAAACATTGATCTAGCGGGAATCTTCATGCAGTGACCCTGGTTGAAGTCATCGAAGAAGTTAAGAGCATGATAATGGGTTGATACAAGTGTATGCTTTGAGTACAAGGTTCGCTATTGGCCTTCGAGGGTTGACGTACCCTATGAACATTTCTGAAATAAGATTGAGGTTAAAAGTCTGCCACAACGTACGTACACTTTGATATAAGTAACTAGGAAAAGATGAACATATATATCACTGAGAATTTGTTAAGAAATGGGCTTACTTGGCCGGTGATAGCTGCTGAGTACACCAAGGGGCAGAACAAGAATCATTACGACTAGACATGACAGCAGGATCCCCAGCAAAGAAGTTATAATTGCCTCCCAACTCCTTCACAAGACAAAATTGAAAAGCTGATGAAAATAAACGCTATTGCAAAGAACCTCCACTGAGGAACTGGTTTATACTTGTCCATTAGCCTATTATCGACATCTCCAGTAGTACTGCTGCTATCATATGCATACTTAAATTGATGACATGCCTCCCCAGACGAGATATCTGGTCGCCATTTAATTTATTGATGCCTTCAGTGCTTAATTGAAATGGGAATTAAGTCAGTCGAGAAATCAAGCAATATGTACCTCGCAGGAAAAACGACAAAACGAGTGATGGTACCGCAAATTCAAACCCAATCATTAATAGGAAAGCAGCAGTTATATATAAACTTCAGCAGCTTTGTTTTGAGACTCTTTCTGATTGAATGTAAGGTCATTTTCATCGAGAACTTTTGATTTCACCACTTTTATCGTAAATGTCGAAAGAAGAAAATGGAAAATGCCTACCATTGTTTGCCATGTAACCAGATATTGCATTCCAGTCGAAACCAAACCAATGCCAAAGCCAGTGCGCCACGACCAATTAGCTGAGCTATGACGGAATTTTTTCCGAAACCAACAAACAAGCACCTATTGAAGGAAAGAAATGGCCTGGTACACAAGACGGCATAGGCAAAGCTTGCGACTGTTGCTACCGTAAAGAATTGAAACTTTATCAACCCTGCCTTGGGCCTTTGCTCCTCTTTCCACTTTGTGCATTGACCGGAATGTCAAAACCACACTTGCTTGTTGAAATTAGTTTCCTTGTAATAGTGCATTGACCTAAACATTTATATTATGTACGGAGAGTTACGATCGAGAAGACCTGTAGAAACCTAGCTACATCAAGTGAGGTGTAAGGATACCAAATATAAGGATTATTTATCAAAAATTCCATAAAAGTTCCCGCGAAACACGTAACCACGCATCTGCAGATATGCACTGAGTATGAATTTAATTTGTTTAGAGGTTTTACAACTAATTTGAAAATTGACGATTGAACTACCTGGCCTGCTAGAATCATTAGCAATTCTGCCTAAATGTTGGTATATTTTGGCAAAACCCTTGAAGTCAAGCTCAGATACCGGCACGATGGAGACTAGGTTTAAGATATTTAGTATTCAATTTAAAAAATTAACTTATTGGACGGAGAAATTTATTATATTTATACCAGCTTAGTTGATTTCCTTTAACTAGTCAATATAGGATATAATTTAGTAATCTTTTGTTAGAAGAAACCATTGATAAATCCTGATCTTTTCTTTTCTTTTTTTTTAACATTTAAGAACATTACTAAAGGACTCTTTACATAAAATTTTATTATTTATTTGAAGAGTCGCAAGAATATTTAAAGTTACAAAACACATTTTAATTAAAATTTTTTTAAAAAATAAATTTATGTCTTCAAATTTAGATAGTTATTTTCTCTCTCTTTAATTTATATTTTATTATCTTTTATTGAAAAAAGAGAAAGAAATTTTTTTTAATTCTTATTGACTTTTCTTTTTAAAAAATAATTATTTAATTAAAATAATATTAATTTATTTCTATTTAAAAAATCTTTTAGAGAATAATATTTTTTTATCATTTATTAACCACATAGATAAATAAATAAATATTTAAAAAATAAATTTTAAAAATTTTTTTAAAGATGCTTTAAATTATTCTATCACTACATAATGCCGAAGGAGCTAAATCTAAGGGATTTAAGTATCCATTTTAAAGGACTATCCTTTTGGGTTGAAAATACCAGCAATAGAACAGCCCACAAAACCAAATCTTGCCCATTTCACGACAACATGACAGCCCAATTACAGCAATCAAAATTCTGAAAAAGAAGCAAAATAGCCTCCTCGTGCGTTGCTTATTTAATAAATAAAATTAAGGCCCTTACTATTTTTAAAAAGGACACAATAACTCACAAACTTTCAACATAGTTAGTACCTTTCTATTTAAAATTTAATTTCATTTAACTGATACAAATTAATTAATTTTATCCTCTAATTTAGCTTGTAAATAAAATGTCCGCCGTATAAAATTTTCAATAATTTCACACTCCTACTCACCATTGGTGTTTCTGATTTAAAGAAGGAAATGATGTTTTCTGGATCATCAGTCAATAAAATTTTGACGAATAAATATGCCAAGTTAAAGTAAGAGATTAGCGCAATATGGAATATAAATAAATGAAAAACTTAACACAGTTATATAAGGGCGGAATTTCGGGTCGGTTTGACAAGTAATAAAAGTTAAGCTTGAATTTGTGAAATAAACGTTTGTTTTGTACTTGTTGTCAATGTATTAGCTAATTTTTTTTTTAAAAAAAAATTTTGGGCTTTTCTGTACTGTGACAAGCATATGTATTAAAACATAAAAGGCGTTAGACTGTTAGAACTTCACAGCACCGCTGACTACTCCCGATTTATTCCCAATTTGAGAGGATTCCCTCCCCACAATTAATTCGAAACTTTCCTTGCTGTTATGAGTTATGACGCCATTAGAAATTAGAAAACCTTAGTTTCTGCCAATCACATTTCGAGCTCCAATTCATTACCATTGTTGGATGGGCAGATACTGCGAGTGCTGCCGTACCGTTTCTCATTGTAATTCAGTTATCATGTTTTACGTCTCTTCATTTGCATTCTAGTTGATAATTAGCATTTATTAGCATAACATCTGGGTACATAATTGCTCGCAGTGCGCATTAGCGATTTAATTGTTTTCCATTCTAGTTGATAATTAGCATTTATTAGCATAACATCTGGTACATAATTGCTCGCAGTGCGCATTAGCGATTTAATTGTTATCCTCATGGCTTATACTCTAAACTATTTTACTTCTTTTTTATCCGCTTAATTTGCCCACTGTTGGTTTGGGTTCTCTCGAAGTTTTTCCCCGACAAAAAATGGATCAAAGACATCAACATTTCAAGTTTACTAGCGGGTAAGGTGGCAGTGGCCATAGGTGGTGCTACGAGTTTCTTGTCTTTTATGACAGTGGGGCTTGTCTACAATTTGGTAGCGTAGAGGAAATACAAAGATTGGTGGGCAAAGTACAATTATGTGTTATCAAACGGTCTCGACATGGGAGTTGCTTTTCTGTCTCTCTTAACAAGTTTATGTCTTGGGATGAGCGACGTCTATGGAGTTAACTGGTGGGGTTTAGATGTCGGAGATCATTGCCCCCTTGCACAGTGCCCCACGGCGCCTGGAGTTTCTGTTGATGGCCGTCCAGGTCCTTAGTATATTAATGCATGGTTGTATGCTAAAGAAAGTTTTAAGAAAGAGCAGTACTGCATGGGTTCGCTAATTAGATATCACGTTTCATTTGACGAACTACCTCTTATTCATTCATACAATAAGTTCATGTGCTTATTGAAGACTTACGGTGCAACATATATCGAAACATCTGCTGCGTTGTGTTTTATGGATTATTTTCCACTGAATTAGTTTTGGTTTTTGATAACATTTGAGACTCAGCAACACCCCCCCCCCACCCCAACCCCAACCAACAGAGCGACTCATGCTGAGTTTGGTTCGTTAAAAGCATATAATTTGGATTGAACTGATGTGAATAGATTGTTTGAACACCTATGAGTTTGAGGGAAAATGGCGATGAGGATATTGGTGATGGTTAATTTTGGTCAAATGGCGGAAGGAAAAGTATCAATGATGAAAAGGATATGTGAAGGAAACATCATGCATGCGGGATAGACTCCAGGAATATCTCGGGGATCCACAAAGGATCCTTTAGAAGGAAAGGGATTCAAGGACTTAAAGGGAATCGACCAAAACAAAGAACACCAAAGCATGCCCACGGTACCCTATGATTCAGAAATTGCTTCTCCATTTACTCTTTCTTTAATCAACCATCAAGACCGTAGGGGACGTGCTAGGGTCTTTAATAAGAATCATCAAATTCAAAAGAAGCTCATGAGTCGCCACTAGGCACTCATGAGTCGCCACTAGGCAAACACCAACGTAAAAGGAGGGATTCACAAACTTGAGTTTGTGCCGCAAGCTCGTCCCGACACTCTCCAGTTGCTACCGTATAAAACAATGGTCCCAAAAGGACAAATAAGTGTGTTGCCCTCAAGAAGCTTAGGAGGCACCTGAGTCTCTTGCCAAATGCAAGACAAACCAGAACGTGCCCCGTGGAGAAGGTGTTGGAACAAAAATCTTTCGTCAAAATTATCACCTGTAACTTAGAAATATTTATGTTATTTCATTAAGAATTAATAACAAATTATACGAAAGCATACATAAATCTATAATACTTGATTACTTTATGAAATTGTGTGGTTGATCTTTCAAAACCACACGTTCTCATAGAAAGCCCTTTAATTTTTTTTATACTCTTTCTCTCTCTCTTTAATGATGATAGGATATAAAAAAAAAATGAAAAGATTATGTGTAATCTAGAGACCATAATCATTTATATAGACATCATTTTCCTGTTATAATTAGGTATTTCTAATTTTGTCCATCATATAATTAGAATATTATTAGATCTCTATACTTTAAATGTCCACATTCTATTAAATACATTAAGTCTCACAGTAATACTGAAAACTTTAATAAATCACTTTTAATTAGACTTAACATTAAATGACAATTTACAATACATAATTACTTACATATACGTCCAACGTTGAATTATAAATCCAATAATATTGCATTAAAAAATTCAATAGAAGAACCATATAGTCCTTCAGTCAAAAGGATCCCAAACAAGAAAACGCCACATATCATGCAAGAAAAACTAAATGGACTTCAAATATCTGAAACCCAATGAATGTTATGCAAATGCCTCTGTATAAGGAGAGCAATGACCGAGCAGCAATCAACTGAATTTTGCTAAATGGGTCCTAAGGGACCTAAGGATGCCCGTAACAACCTTCTTATATAAACCAAGCTTAAAACCTAGCTAAAGGCCTCTCTCTTTTTCCCTTTCGACTTCTTTGCTAGTTCATCTCCTAATAAACCATCAGGCTAATTTTCTTCATTCATTCTTTGAAAAATGAAAGTCTTTTACCTCTCTTCCTCCTCCAAAAACTCTTCATATCTTCCATTTTTATAACTCTTGCAACTCAACATGATACACCAGACATCATAGTCCCTACCTCTAGTATTTATCCATCCACAAAGAAATCATACTTTTCATCTCGATTCTCAAGGAGGCAACTAACCTCCCTATTATAGGGATACTCCTCAGAAGTGCCGTCGCGGTCGAATCACTCAAAGGGCTTATGAAGAAAAAGCACTAAAAAGGCCTTTTATTATTCTTTTTCATTTTTCATGTAAAGAATCTATTATAGTATCATATTTACATAGTCAATGGGTTGTTGAGATGGTCCACATGAACATAGACTATAGGTCAAACCACATAAATATTGTTTGTCCTTTATGTTTACGTTAATACATGCCTTGTGCTCCTCAAGAGCCTTTAAGCTCCCTGAGCTCCACAGGATGTATGAGCCTTCTAGAGCCTCTTGAGGTCCACTGGACAATTTGGGGCACAATTCACTATCCCTCAAGCAAATAAATCTTTAACTTCCCTTAAATCTGCAACTCAATCTGCAACACTAAGACGACTGACAAGTGAGCTGGAACAATAATATAAAAATGTAAAACTACGAATCAATTACAACAATTGCATCTGATTAGATCCACGGATAAACTTTGAAAGTTTGCAAAGTCCAACCACTCTTGGTAAACTAGTAAGGGCATTAATTATGTTTATTAATCATATTTATTGGCTTTTCTCAGTTGTCGAATGCAAGGGGATTTAGTGCTTGGTATTAATTTTAACTACCAGTTACTCATAAAATAATTGCCTACCTTTCTTTCTTTATCCTTTTTTTTTTCTTTTACTGAATTAACATTGCTAAACTTCTTGAATGCGATGCCTTCCTCCAAGTGTGTTTGTTATGCTATATTTGCACTGTGTAGGGTGTATTATATTAAATTGTATTACATTAATATTGTGTTATATTAATATTGTAAAATGTTTAGAGGTATATATATTAGAGTATTATATATAATAATATTTTATATTATTATTTATATTAATTAATTTTGTTATGATCATAAATATCTTGAAGGTTTTATAATTTTATTTTTATTAAATTTATGAATAAAATATAAAATTACTCCCAATGGCAACTGTTGGCCTTTGAACTGATGCTGTCATTCATATTCCGATAAATTTGATTTCATTTGTAGTATCATTAGAATTCTCATTGCCGAATCTACACAAGGGTGCATATATCACTGGCAATGGAGGTTCGAAATATATATGGTCAAATCTTTGGAATACAAAAAAATTGACCATGGATTTATGATGAACGAAAATTCGGTTGCTAGTAATAAATGCATTAGTACGTTACCCTGTTGATGACTATTCTAATGGCACTAAAGTGGACGTCAATAATACCACCAACGATAGGCTGTGGTGGTCAATTACAGTTAACATTACTATTGCTCAACTTTATATTTTATAATTTAATTTATAATGAATTAATTCAATTTTAATTGATTAAATTATTTTTATTTCAAAAGTTAACGCAGTACAATAGAAAGCCGTGAGGATCACAGGCATGGATGATGTGGCGAAGGGTATATTAATTATTAGTGAAATTTTTTTTTTATTTTCATAACCAAACATGAGTGTATTTCGATTAATGCAAGATTCACCAAACAGTGCCATGTAATGCAAAGTGCCAAACATACCCTTAATTGTTCAGCACTTCCTTATCATCATGAAGTATATCCTTGAGCAAGTGTATATGCAAGATTTTGCTCTTGAATTCAAGGCTTAATTATTTCTTAATACAAATTTGTGTGTGCTAGTGTGTGTGATCGCCATGGGCTCGTTACCTCTATTCATATTTTCTTAAAAAAGGAATTCAGATCCCTGATTTTCTCTGTAATTACAATTTAATTTAAGTTTACAGATATTAAATGATTAACTCCTTTTATTCTAGTCGGTAAAATGGCACTTGGTTACATGGCCTTATTATGGTAGTTGAGTATACTCTTGCTCCTGTAATTGTTAAGATGAAAAAAATATATATAATAAAGGAACGATTCTATACACACATATTTTTGGAAATCTAGAACAAGTTTTATTATTTTTGTTTCTCTTTCCATTGAAAAAAATAAGACACGAATATGGAGTAAATGTGAGAAACTAATTAAGGAAATTTGGCTAGTTTTTTGCGATAAACTACTTACATCAGTCCAAAGCATGCATGACAGAAAATTGTCATGTGATCGGCCGTGTCTTGTCTAGAGTAAAAGGCAAAACATTTTATCAGGTCGTTTTCTCTGTTTAATTCGTTGTCGTATAAGGATTTATTTCTACTCTAACGATTCATATACAGAAAAAGAAACTGTTGCAATTAGGGCTGCAATAATGTATCGATCGAAACGACGATAAGACAAATTTTGAAGTACAAGCTGGCTGTTGTTTGCTTTTTTAAATGAAACATAAGCTGTTTAATTTTCCTTTTTTTTTTTTTATGTAAACTGGACTTTTATATTAGAGTTGGACTAGTTATAGTAATTTTATTTTTGAAAATGTGATTTTTTTAATACACTCTTTTAATTTTTTATTTAATTTTTTTATTCTTAAAAGTCAAAGTAGTTTCTTAATATTTCTTTTCTTTTGCACTTTTATTGTTACCCAATATACATATTAAAAATTATTCAGAGTGAAGAATAAGTAAATGTGAATATATTACTTATTGCCGAAAAAAACACACAAGAGAGAAATTTAGTAGGTCAACGCATCATCTCGGTATTTTTTTAGTAGATAAGTTAGATATATCCTCTGATTAGACCCATCAACTTAAATCGATAGAGTTTTAGGAAGGTTTTTGATGTTTTTGAAGTAATATTTTTTATCCATTTACTATTTACCTAATTTGTATGTATCTTATCGTTTATTAATTGGAATATACATGTAATAAATAGTGCATTGTAAAGGATTATTTGAGGAATACACAATTTTTTTGTTTTCTAAAAAATTAGTGGGACTTAAAAAACGAACCCAAATGATAGCTTTAATTTTTTAGGTACACCATCTTAAAATGATGGAAATTTTTAAAGTACTGTTTGCAGGACCTTAGCCGAATCCTAACATGATTTCCCGATTACTGTTGTTTGAATAATACGAATTACTTACGTGGATTAGGGGTTAATGACGTGTCTGGCTAGTAAAAACTTACCAGTTTAGTGGGCAACAGTGAAAGCTTCTAATTTTTTTTAAAATTTTAAATAAAGCCTACGAAATTAAATTGGATGAATCCCGCGGCAGCACCTATCTAATCGAGCCTAATAACAAAATAGAGTAAAATGAGGGATTAATCCGAAGTCTGCTTTATTTTTTGGGCTAGAATTAAAGGAGTAGGTGACCAAGACTCGCCACTGAACGCCACAGACGATTAACACTCTTTGAGAAATCTTTCATCTTCCTACTACCATGGCATCCCAAATCCTAAGCAATCTCCTGAGCCTTTTCGTAGTTTTTGCTGTCTTCTGTCCGGGTCCAGTCACATCTGCTGCCGATCATCGTCCAACCTTGTCCTCCAGTGGTCCCCAATGCTGCAGCAAAGTCAACAACACTTGCTGTCCAGCAGCCGCTGCTGGCATTGCTCGTCCAGCCACAGCCACCTTTGCAATCATCCTTGCTGTCCAGTGATCAAAGCATCCAACGCTCGTCCAGCCGGCACAGCCGCCTTTGAGAGCTGCCCATGCTGCAATAAAGTCAACAAAACTTGCTGCCCAGCAGCCGCAGCTGGCATTGCTCGTCCAGCCACAGCCACCTTTGCAAATCATCCTTGCTGCAACAATGTCGACAAATCTTGCTGTTCGGCGACCGCAAGCCGCATTGCTAGTCCATCCACCACTGAACCTACAAGTGAAAATGTTAAGTTTAGTAACGAACACCCTGCCCGCTGAATCAATGTCCTATTGTAATCTCCTGTATGGTTGTGTAAATGGGATGAGGTGTGTTTCTCATCTCATATTATAATAAATAAATTATGGATTAAGAATAAGTAATGCTGGATCAGTAATACTCGTGAAAGGACATGATGATCACTTTAGTTAACAAATATGACGCAATCGGAATCGAACGCACGCGTCTCTAATAAAATTCCCACTTTTTATCTCGTGATACCCCTTCTTAAATTACATAGTACCATAAAAAAATTTATAGTTTGGCAATTGGCACACGTGCATGGGATTGAAATGATAATAATAAAATAAAACCCAAGTAGTAAACTCAAGCAACACCCTTTTGGATTTTAGTTGCCCTTCCATCATATTTTAATTGTGGCTGGTTTTGTTTTAGAAACTTATTAGAAGATAAACTATCAAAATTTTATTTTTCTTTCCTGTTTGAGCAGTTATGATTGCTTGAGAGGCAATTAGTACACAAACCCTTTCAAAATCTGAGGGGGGTTGTTTTGTGAATTCTATCAATTAGATAGGATCAAACTTCAGAGAAGAAGCTTGATGAGCTTCATCGGGTAGAACAAGAGATGAGTCTCACAATTACAATGTGTACAGACTTTAATTAACATTTCGAGCATGAGCATTCTTAACTTTAATTTGTATTAGAATTATGTTGTTATCATCCCTAACAGCTTTAACATTTCTTTTAATTTTTTTGTTTTTAAGAGAACTTTTTTTATAATTCATATGTATAGTTTCGTATAAATAAATATTATCTTAACAACCGCAGCAGCGAAGACATGAACTTTCCAAGTACAACAACAAGATGCACATTGTATCTTTCCCAATTCCCACAAGAAATGGACAAGCCCGAAGTCTATCTATATCCATAATATTACAACCAACTAATTTTATTATTACGAGGAGGTAGTGCCACAATAGATATATAGTTATAAAATTATTGTTTTAATATTATCTGTAGTGCAAGTAGTCTAAAGATAAAGTATGCACTATATTGTTAATTAATGTCAATTCTAATATATAGAGGTTGATAAAAGAGATAGACATAATTTTTTTAAAAAATAATATATTTATTTAAGTGGCATTTGGAATACGCAAGTCATCTTAAATGTCTAAAGGTTTTTGTATTTCCTTTAATATTTTCCTCGACTGTAAATTCTATAAATACTATACAATGATTTGTTAACAACTTTAAAGAATAAGACAATATCCTAAATAATTTTTGAAATATATTTTACTCCATCTAAACATTTAATGTAACAAAACATATATATTTTATAATTACATATAATTATTATTATGTGGAGAGAAACTTTTTAAGACGAGATTTAAAAAAATTATAACTTACAATAATGTGTAGTTTATTTTTATTTATAAGTGATCCGAATTGAGATTATAATTTTTTATCATTACATAGAGATCATTTCTACATAAACTACTATTAGTATAAAAATATTTGACTGTAATCAACAATAAAGACACTTTCCAAGTAACCAAGTGTGCTCTTACCAAATCTTCTGATGAAGTAATTTCTTCTAATTCTTCAGTTTGTATGTTTTCTATATATGTTAAATTGCTTGTAGTAATTAATTCTTACTAATAAAACAAAACATTTTTTTTCCTAGAAGTCCATAGATATCCAACGGGGAAAAAAAAAGTGCTATAGTTCCTTCACATGAAAAAAAGTAATTTAAATGAATCTATTCAAACTTTGGACGGTTTAAGTAAGTATTATATTATTGTAAGGTAAAAAAGCCAAAAGTGGAATCCATACAAACTCTGTTACAATTTGTTTGGATATCATTTTTGGATTATTGTTTTTGTGCGTGATATAGGGCTGGGTAAATCTAGTCTAATTCAATCGACCTAATTAAATCTAACTCCATCCAATTAAATTTATATGGGTTGATTGAGTTAATTTTTTCAATCCTCTAAATCACTGGGTTGAGCTGAGTTCATTAACATAGACTCACATAATCTAACCCAACCCAAAACTAATAAAATTCATAATAAAAATAATTTTAACTAGCATTTGTTAAATTTTAAAATGGCTAAATCTAATTTTGAACCTTTTTTTTATTCTTTTATAAAATATGCTCCTTTCAATTTTTCTCCATTAAACTTGACATTGATTGAATTCTCAAGATTGTAAAATTAGAAATCAAACTCCAAATTTTCACTAAAAGTAAGTTAATAAATATTCAAACACAATGTCATATTGTTTATTGATAGATGTTGCATACAATGGGCAATACTTAATGTAATGATGGAGAAGTAATTTTCTATTTTTTATTATTTGAATTTAATTTTAAATACTAATTTTTTTAATTTTTATATTCAAATTTTTAACTTTTAATTATAATCAGCCTAATCATTTCAACTCTACCCAGTTTGATAATTTAAATGTTTGATTAGATTAAATTGGACATGTTTATTTGGTTAGATTGAGTTGATTTTTTCTTAATCTAATCCAACGCAACTCATGTGCTTCCCTATTGTGACATAATTTAATTAGCCTCACACTAAAACTATTTGTTTGTTTATACAATATGGAAAATCAATCATATTATAAAATTGTTGATGATTTTATTTTGTGAACATTTTTTTGTGAGGTTTTAGATATTGAGTTTTGTGTCTATTTTTGCTCATGTATAATTAAGGTTTATTTTTTCACTGCTTTCAATCTAATTTATTAATAATTAATAAAACGAGAAATTTTAGTCTATTTTGTAAATGTTACAACTCGTAAAACTATTTATAATGTCTATACACGAATATTACCATTAAACGCAATGTGTAAAACATTAAAAATTACAAATAGTAATAGAACCTTGTTATATTCAGTATTAGAAAATTTCTATAGTGTCATAATGAAAATTATGGCATCAATACCGTGATAGATATAAATATTATAATTTTTATATATAATTTATATATAGATATAAATACTATTAATTATTTTTAAAAAATTAACATTGTTTTTATTGAATTTCAGTGAAAATATTTTATTTGTTTAAAAAATATTTTCTTTAATTAAACAATAAAACTCATTAATCAAACAAAAAAATTATAAAAAAAAAAGTCGAATAATTTTTATTGAATTGGTTACCATACATTCTATATTTATTATAGGATAGTTGTATACTTTGTTCTTTCCTTTTCTATAATGATATTTATTTATTACATGTGTTAAATAAGCATAATTATTTATCTTGATTTACAAGTTTTAAGTTATATATGAAAGTTTTTATTTTCTTTACTAATAATACATCAATTTACTAGATTTGTATTAATTTATTATTTTCATTTATAAATTTTATGTTTAATTTCTAAAATTTATGTTTTATTTTATACTTAATGTTGGTTTACGAGTGTTATGTTATATTTGTAAGTTTTTGTTCTATTTACTATTAATACATCAATTTACTACTTTTATACGAATTTACTAGTTTTACCTTTTATTTATAAGTTTTATGTTTAATTTCTAAAATTTATTCTTTATTTTATACTTAATGTTGGTTTATGAGTATTATGTTATATTTGCAAGATTTTGTTTTATTTGTTAATAATACATCAATTTATTACTTTTATGTTAATTTATTCATTTTACATTTCATTTACAACTTTTATTTTTAATTTCTAAAATTTGTGTTTTATTTGATAGTTAATATTAATTTATAAATTTTATGTTCATTTACATAATTTATATTTAATTATGATATTAATATCATAACTTTAATCACGACATCATAAAATGACCCTCAGATATTTTCTGTGTGCAAACTTCCTGTTGGATGATTAAGACTAAATAGGGGGCTAGTAGAACTCCTTCTGAAGGCAATTCGTACGTTAAACTCGATGCTAAAATTGCTTGTGATCAGATTATAGTGATGTTCAACCCAATAACATTTATTGCTGATTTAATTTTCATTAGTGCATCACCTTTCTCAGGTTGTGAAAAACAAGGCGATAGAACATATTTGGCATTCGTGCAATAATTCAACACAGCATTGCCGTTTCTCTAAAATCCTATACCAATTGCACAAAGCAGGCATATTCCCCAATCCTCATGTCTTCTCCTTCAATCGCTACATATAAAACTTGCCCAAACTAAAAATATATGGTGAATTGAACGGTTCAGCCTGGCATCAACTCATTGTACATGCGATAGGCTAAAAGGGGTGATGCTATAATCTTATTACTGTATTCATGAATTCTTTGTTTGTATTTTGATCTGGGGTTGCCGAAATGTGTATATATATATATATATATATATATATATAAATCTTGCAGTAAAAATAAAGTAAATGCTGTTCAAATATTAAGCTAATGAAAATACAAAAAGATATATGTTACACCATCTAGTTCAATCATATATAAAAAATAAAATTGTGCCTGAAAATTAATATCCATAATTAATAAATTAACAGTGTATAAATCTTAATACGAAAATAACAGACGTAATCCATAAGTTAACACATAAAAAATAATGCCTCAAAATATAAATTAAAGTTTAAAGTTTACAGCGGAAGATTCCTTATAAGAAATCAGTACGAATAAAGAAAGCAAACCTTGAAATTATATGTAAACTTGCATCAGCTCAACATCATTCATACAACCTTCAAACAAAGAATCAAATGAATACTTTACTATTTATTTCCATTTTTTTGTTCACAATTTTCTTTTTCTGGAATACAATAGCAACCGAGTTTTTTTTTTTTTTTTTCCTTATCCTTAAAGAACTTGGTAAAGTTTATTCTTAGTAATTGTTAAGATGAATTCTCAACACATCATGTGTAAAATTTAATGTTTACGGTTCGTTCCTTTCTATTGGTTTGTAATATCGAGTCATGTATGATTCTTTATAGGTTGTCAGAAAACTTTTCCAAAAAAATAAAAATAAAAATAAATGCAGAATTAGTGTTATCCACATTGATTCAATTTAGCATACATACATACATACATACATACATACATACATACATATATATATATATATATATATAGGGTTTTAGTTTTAAAAAGATTGATCATTGGTTGAGAGCAAATTATTGTGTGCGAATAAAATATGTTTGAAAGTCAGGAAAAAGAAAAAAGAGAAAAAGTGTGATAACGATAAGAGTAATATGATTGATGACGAAAAATAATTTTAGAATGAAAACATGCATATTAAGAATTAGCAATGCATTACTTGAATTTACTAGAATATTTTTTAAACTTATTTGCTTATTATACTTACTATTACAATTTAAAAATAAAATTTATACTATGCGCATCTATCTAAAAATTAAAACTAATCTTCAAAAATTAATTTCTTATGTTAAAAATAATTTTAAATAAACTCATTATAGTTATTTGCAAACCCATTAATCGATAACATGAAATCAAAATTTGATTTATGATCTGTTGAATCAACTTGCTTGATTTGTGTGCTTATTATTTTAGTGGTCAAACAAAAATTGTTTCAAATATGCAAATAAAAATGACTTCAAACAAAAAATAAATAAATGATTATTCAAATTAAAGAAATATTAGGAAAAAAGCTTTCTCTCCCCAACATTTCTCAACTCCGAAAAAAAAAAAAAACTGTCTTTGCAAAACCTTCTCTCTCAAAGTTTTAATTTTGACCATTCAAATTACAAATTAAATTTAAAAAAAAATTAAATACAGAGACTGAACAGTCAAGTTTAGATGTAGTCTTGATTGCGATTGGGTTTGGATTTGTTTCTGCAGACAAATTTCGTTGAAAAAAAGGATGAAATATTTATCAAAACTCTCTCATTTCAATGAAAAAAAGCGGGGAAAATTTTGTTAAAGTAATTATATATATGAAATGGACGCGAGAGTGAATTATTTTATTTAATATGTTGTGTTGAAGTTCACAGCAAATTACGCAACTGGTAACTTTGTAATAAATTTTTTAATTTTAGAAAATGGGTATATTTCCTAAGAAATAATGTTATTTTGTGAATTATTTAGCGGAGTACTTGAAAGGTTTGACTAGGGATTTTCGGCGATGCTAATAGCTCCACCCTCTTTTAAAATGAACGAGCGATGCAGAGTAAGTGGCCCGTTCTTTGAGCAGCCCCAATCTTCGATAACTTGAGTCTTGATGTCTGGACTTTTCAGCCAGATCCAACTGATTGTAATTTCACTAGGAGCACTACTCTTCGCACCCCCACAATATCTTTATATCACACCACTTTAGTTATCATGGTTCCATGGTTACTGTAAATTACAGAAAAGGATAATTATGAATTTTAATTAAATTAAAATGTAATTACAAGTCACGGACCTAACTATTTTTTAGTCCTAATATATGATATAGTTATGTTTGTTGATAAAATCAAAATAATTTTGAAACAATGAAGAAATAAATAATCTAACAAAAATAATTTTATTTATAAAAAATATGGTTACAAAATTTATTATAAATGATTGTTATTTAATTGAAATTTTATTATAAATTTTTCTTTTTTATAATTTCATTAAAAAGGAGATAAAAATGCAAAGTGGGATTTCTTGAGAGTTTGAAAGGAGTGTTAGAAGTTCTATTGTTCTGCTAAGTGTAACTCTATTAGTAAATAAATTGAATATTTTAATTATGAGTTAAATTACTGATACTTTTCAAATATCTTCTTTAAACTCTTTTCTAGTAATGTTTAACTTGATTCTAAAATTATCTTTTTAATCAACATTCCTAATTTTTTTTATTATTTCTTATTCTTTAAGTAACTTTCTCACTCTTAGAATTATAATCTCCTATTTATTTCTTTTTTGGGACTCAATAGAAAATTGTTTTATCGATAACTTTATGAATAAGAATCATTTGACTTGAAAAATATGGTTTAAAAAAATAAAAACAGTTAATCTACAAATGAAAGAAAATAAAATTGGAAAGATATGGTTTTAGATTTGGGCAAACAAATTAAATACATGAGAGGTAAAATATTAACTGAAAAAAAGAAAAAAAAAAGTGAGAGAAAGATGGATGCTAAGCCAAACGTGGGGTGACCTTTTTGAAAATTGCCCTATTTCACTAACTGGGTATTCCTACGCGTGGCAGATAACCCACCGTTGTGGAATGTGAGGACGGTTACTTTTTGTTCATTTTTTTTATGGGAATATTTTGTTGCATCATATTTAATCAAATTAATATGTACTAAAACAAAACAAATTTAATTATAAAAGAAATCATCTGTTTTAATCCATTTTCAATCGTCGCCTTCGCCTCTCGATTAAAATTGATCGAAATCGTCTAGTTCACGTTTACACAGCCAGAATAGCGGCTGTCGTTTGGGAACGAATATCGCAGTGGGGGGGGGGGGCGAGTGGAAAGCACTAAATTGTTCTCAAGTCAAAGGAACCAATTAATCTTATCTCTAACGTGTCACCGTAAAATGTCCAAAAAAAACAAAAAAAAACCCGAAACGATGTTGAATGGAAACAAATTTCAATATCACGAAAAATTCCGCGATGATATCATCATACGCGTCAACACGTAATTAACGCTTTGATGCAAGCATTGAAAAGTATTTAAAAACACGAAAAACAACCCAATTAAAACAATTGCAAAAATTGTGACGTCATATATCAAATAATGCATCATGTTGACATCGGTTCACACGATCACTAGGAGAAAAAAAAAAGAAGAAAAGATATCTTAGATATTTAAGAAAAAAAAAATTTTACTTGAAGGCATTGCTATCTCATAATTATTTTACACATTATTATTTTTATATTAAATAATTATTTTCAAATTATTGTAAGTTAAATTGTTTGCAAGTAATTCGTGCCCTTCTTTTGTCTTGACTGCAGTATATTTGGTCGGGGCCTTCGTTTTCTCATCCCACGACCGCACGACTAACAGTAACAAGCGCAATCGCATTCAAATTTACTTTTGCATCAATTCGCCTAAATAATTACGACCTTTTTCAGAATTATTATAAAAAATAATTCATAATGTTAAACAAGCACTGCTTGCAACCACTGTCTCTCCGTGTCGAGTGTCAAGGCAATTAAGAATGAATAAATGCATTTCATGCTTGAATGTGAATGATTAACAAATAACTTTCTTTCTTTCTTTCTTTCTTTCTTTCTTTCTCAGCTAACTAGGAAAATTCAGAACTTATAAATTGTTTTACTATATTTTTTATTAGCTTGACCTGCGTTAGTTCTAGCCATTAATGTTTTCTTCCTTCTTTCTTTCTTTTTCTGCTTTTTAGTCCCCACATGGCATTTTCTCAATTGTCTTTCTCACCTTTTTTTTGAACTTTGAATGAAGGAGTTTTTCCTAACCTTTCAGTTATCAAAAAATTTTTTGAAAAAAAATGAGAAAGAGCACAAGTCCAGTGGTACAGGAATCAGACACAATGACCCACTTGGATTTCTGGAAGAAATTCAAACGCTTGAACCCTCTCGAGCCTTCTTTGGGGATTCTTGGTTTCATCTTGGTGGCTGCTATATTCATTGGCTGTTTCTTTTACCTGGATTACCGGACTGTTACTCGACGCTTGCATTATCATGATCCTTCTTGGCTTGGACTAGCTGTCCCATTCTCTTCTTCTCCTTCATCATCATCATCATCAGCAGCAGCAGCAGCCGAAGAACCATTGGGTTTGGTTGTGAATGAACGGCCAGGATTTCTTGATGAAGGTGCTGGGCTCTGTGATGTGTTTGATGGTAACTGGGTGTGGGATGATAACTATCCACTGTATCGGAGCTCAGATTGTTCGTTCCTTGATGAAGGGTTTCGTTGTTTAGAGAATGGCAGGCCTGATAATTTCTACACCAAGTGGCGTTGGCAACCCAAAGCTTGTAACTTGCCCAGGTTTGTTTATCTTTTGTCGTTGTATGTTTGGTTTCTGTTGGTTGCTGAGAAAGTCTACGTGTTAGTTTTTGCCCTTCATAGAAATGTTATTTCGTACCTGTGCCATATAATTCGGACTTATGATTATGCAAGTTCTTGAAGAATTCTACTAGCATTTTAATAATAGAGTGATTTTTGCGGCTGTGTTAAGCACTCTTGCTGGGTTTATTTCTTTGAATGCTTCGCTCCTTTATGCTGATTGATGCGTATTTCTATTTCTATTGAATTGATTTGGAATATTGTAGGTTGAGCATCTCCCCTGTATTGACGCATTGCACAAAACTTTTGGCCTTCACTACTCCTAATGCGTAGGACTGTGCTTGTGTTATGAACTTGCATCCAATTTGATTGTCTTCCTTTTGTGTTGAGAACAGATTCGATGCAAGGAATATGCTGCAAAAGCTCCGAAACAGGAGGCTTGTATTTGTTGGTGACTCAATTGGAAGGAACCAATGGGAGTCCCTACTTTGCATGCTAGCCTCTGTTGTTACCAACAAGTCTTCAGTTTACGAGTTGAACGGGGAACCGATAACGAAGCACAAAGGTTATTTGGTTTTCTTGTTCAAGGACTATAACTGCACGGTTGAATACTACAGGTCTCCATTTTTAGTGGTTCAGGGCCGACCTCCAGCTAAGGCTCCAAAAGAGGTGAAGCTGACTTTGAAAGTGGATCAATTGGACTGGAGTTCTAGTAAATGGAGAGATGCCGATGTACTGATTTTTAACACAGGGCACTGGTGGAATTTTGAGAAGACTATAAGAGAGTATGCATTTCTGTTTTTCCATTTATTTTTCCTCGCTTGAGACCTGGTTTGTCTTAGACATGTTGACATATAGATATTCATGATTGCCCCACCATCAGATGTACATTTCTTATTAGTAGCTTTTCTGGTAGTTAGAAAGCTAAAGGTGCACGTTAAGCGTTGAGGGGGGAGAACATATATTTCACATTCTATACTGATGAATATTTCAAATTAATCTTAAGTTCATGATAGGATCCTGAGTATGTACATTATGTTATCAAGGATATTTTCAGGGAGTTATGCTATGACGATGACTATTTGTGGTGGGAATAGAAAAGTTATATCTTAATTGCCAATATATTACACATTGCGCAAAATATATGCATGTTTTATCTTAATCATGTACAGAACACCTCTAAGATCACTTTTTCTGGCTTCTATCTGGTAAGTTTTCCCACCTAATTCATTTGAAAGAATTACTTTTAAGCAACTCACAATGTCAAAATGTTATCAGGGTGTGAATACTGCAAATAATACTTCTTATGTTTTCCTGTGCATCCCTGGCATGTGACAAACTGAATGCTGCATAGTTCACTAATTTCTTAGAATATATTGATGAGAGGCCTGCCATTTTTCCATGTATAATATGATGCCTGATCTTTGCGTTCCTCTTGTTTAGGGGTTGTTATTTTGAAGAAGGAGGGGAGGTAAAGAAGAAGATGAGTGTTGAAACTGCATTCCAGAAAGCAATTGAGACATTGATTCATTGGATTGGCAGTCAGGTTAATATGGACAAGACCCAAGTTCTCTTTCGGACCTATGCACCTGTGCACTTCAGGTTCAGCTCAACTCCTTTCTTTTCCTTTTGCCCAAAATGTCCAAAATAAGTTTTTCCTCAATTATGCCATTGAGTTTTAAAGCTCCTTCACGATTTTATTTATGCATATCCTGGCATTTACACTGCTTTTATCATCAGCACCATGATATCATCTTTCTTCTAAACAGAATGCCTTGAAGTAGACAATATAACAATGAGGTAACACTGCATCAGCTTTCTTCTTTACTATCTAATTTAAATCAAGAGGTTCTGAACATTTTCTGGAATAATTTTTATTTTATTTATTTATTTGTTTTTCTTAAAGATTTGCCTATGAAGGTTCTAAAAATCCAAATTTAATCACCTCACAAGGGAAAATGAATGGAGTGTCAACTATGACTTCTGCAGTGTTTATGTATTTTACAATGGTTAATTACTTATTATTAGTTAGGACTGGGCACCGACTCTGCTATGTTATGTGAAACCATGATTGATCATTAAAAATATTAGTTAGATGTTACAGAAATGGGAATTGGAATTCTGGTGGTTCCTGTCACCTGGAAAAGCTCCCTGACTTGGGGCTGTTACCTGCTTCACCTGGAATTCATTTCAAAATAGTGGCCGATGCATTATTGAAGCACAGGAGTGAGTCACAAGTTATGAACTTGGGTTTGTTGAATGTGACAGAGATGACATCCCGTAGGAAAGATGGCCATTCTTCTGTTTACTTTTTAGGCCCCAAGAGAGGTCCAGCACCTCTCCACCGACAAGATTGCAGCCACTGGTGCTTGCCTGGTGTCCCCGATTCGTGGAATGAGCTTCTTTATGCACTTTTTCTCAAGCAGGAGACTTCCCATGCACAAAATTCGGCCAAATATCCACAGGCGCCGCTGTAATGTTAAATTTACAAGAAAATGGCTCATATTCTTTGAACCCAAAGGGCAAAATTAACTTTTATAAAGCTGAAGAGTGATGGCAATGGCTTCTCTCTAGTTGATATCTGTTGTCCATCCATTCATCCTATCAAGTTCGGCTCCAAATTTGTTGGTTTTGCAGCAAAACAATATTTGCCATGAATCCCAGATTCGGGTGAATTTACATGCATTTATCCGAAACAGACCATCGCTGTAGTTAGGGTTTGTTCACAATTAGCTTACAGGCAGATGTAAAGTCAATAGTGGAGAAATATGGTCACACTACAGCTCCCATTCTGTGTAAATTTTTGGGAAAAAAGAAAAGAAAAAATGGAAGGACGTTTGAGAGTCCTTGATATAGTCACTGAATTTTTATGTACATGGAAAATTCTGGGTAGTCTATAGCATTTATTTATTTATTTTTTAATCTCAGTTCAACATTTAACGAGTCTGGATTATATTTGGCAATTGTTGAAAATTCTTCTCTAAGGTGTTAAACAGCATATAACCATTCGCTGTAAAATGCAAATTGAACTTCATTTCATAAATAATTTGTTATTTAAAAAAAAAAGCATGATTACCTGCAATAAAAAAAAAAATGTATGATTACCTGCAATAAAAAAAAAAAAAAAGTATGATTACCTTCCCCTTCAATTCAGTCTATAAATGCCACTTTAACTCAAATCAAACTATATATCACTTCAGATTTGACAGGAAGAGGATTC
Organism: Aegle marmelos; assembly: GCA_030449875.1. Taxonomy (NCBI): domain Eukaryota; kingdom Viridiplantae; phylum Streptophyta; class Magnoliopsida; order Sapindales; family Rutaceae; genus Aegle; species Aegle marmelos. The sequence continues at coordinate 6,237,228 of JASUUL010000115.1, forward strand.
CAATTCGGCTGGAGTCCTCTGGCGTGTTTTTAAAATCGTTTAAGTGAGTTAACAATGAAGAATTTGGATTTGTTGAATGATAAAGCATGACAGCTCAGAGAAAAGATGGGCATCATCTTTCTACAACCAGAATCCTGTTGCTGGCCTAAGGCTTATCCTCATTCAAGATTGCAGCCGCCGGTGCTTGCCTTGTGTCCCCATTTCCTAGAATGAGCTTTTCGATGCGCTTGTTCTCAAGCGAGAGTCAACTCGCTCGAAGAAGAATTGGTAATTAACTACTCGTTCAGACAGGAAGCCCTGAAGCAGAGGCTCAGCTCTATCTCTCCGTGACATTTTCACAAACACTTGTACGAACTTTCATTTTCAGTTTAGTCCCCCAAAATGTGGCTGTCAAGACTCCGGACTCGGTGTATCTTGTACTCCATAATATTATTATTACTTATTACGAAATAAGATATCATAAGATAGAGCAATCTTCGAATCAATACACTCTACGTTGGTTTAGATTTACAATTCTATGAACACAAAACTGTTGATAATTCGGAAGTCGTTTTCTTAAATGCTAGAGAAGATGACCAAATGGAGCATATATATATATATATATATATGCGTGTGTGTGTATAAATATATATCGGTTTGTCCTCAAATTAGATGGAAACATTATTCATGTCTATTTATGGTGTGCTAATGGAGATGCCCAAAAATGTTAGTGCTCTACAGGTCACGTCTCTGTTCTAAGATTTGCTGAATGTTTAGCAATTTGATCAATGGAGGATAATACATTTTCCTAACCGAAATGGAGAAACAGTTTATATGTTAATCAAACAAATTGAAAAATAAATGGTATTACCACTAAAAGAACAGAGTGCCCTGCAAGTTGGGTTGATGGATTATCAGTCATGAAGGGTCAATTTTAATTGAAGCTTACACACAACCCGCATACTCAAAGATGGAATTGGATACTGATGTATCAAGAAGACGTGGACAAATAACAGCAAAAAGATCAAAATTCACTACACGGAAACAACATTGTTAAGCCTTGTACATATGTTTTGATTAGAACACGTGTTCCAGTTATATTGCGATGTTTAGCGTGTTAATCCAAAGTCGCTTTGATTTAACACGTAGTGGATCAAAATTCAGAATTGCGGAACCACCCATCAATGTACTCAGACCTTCATGTATCTGCAATTGGATAAAACACGGAAAGAACAAGGAAGAGGTGGCTTCTAAAGTATAACAGGAATCATTTCACTTAAAAAAGATAAAGTTTGTTCATTTGCAAACACTTTGTGCTAAAGCCACAAACTTACAAGATAAAAGTGCAGATCTATTAAGACTTGAGGCCGATTAAGAAGTAAGCCTCTTAATCATCGAAGGGATATTGCTCATACCTCATTGTACAATCGTGGAGCACTGAACGAGATCCTATCCTGCTTGGACAGGAACCAAGCATCGTTGTTTTGGCCGCACCAAGGCAAGAAGTGCAGTCTGCTCTGGTTAGATTTGTGTTACAAGCAGCATGACCATAGGCAAATGCATTAGGATAAGGAGATATGTTGTAGTAATCATAATCTTTGCTTGATGATGTTAGAGTCTCCAAGTCTTCAAGAACATAAGCTAAACTTATGGCGAAGGGATCACCGTGTGTGTACTCTCCGGAGTTACAGAGAACGTTTGTCACGTTTGTATTGGGGACACTCGTAGCATTTCTGCAGAATATAAACAGCATCCCAATCATGATCACTTCTAATTTTTGAAGCAAATCCATCTCATTTCTATGTTTTAGAAAGAAATGAAGTTTCTGTTGACTTTATGCAGATTTTTGGCTTTGGTTTTTCCATCAAAAATAAGCTTCAAGTCTGTTTTTTGTGATTTGTCTTTATTAATTTGTATTTTGTTGAAACGTTCCCGTTCTATTATTTGCAGTTATTAAATTAAATTCGCATGGAACAAATTAGGTAGCTGTTCTTTTGAAAACTATTACTGTTTCTCTTCGTGTAAAGCATGTGAAACGTCCCTATCGTTGCTTCGTGTTTTTTGAGTCACGAGCTAGATATAAAATAAGGAGTGATTAGTGTATATTTTATAAAATAGACATAACTAACTAAATTTAGAATCACAATTTATGTAGGATAGATGCGAATGATAATTAAGCTACTTTTTAGAATTAGAACTTAGACTATAGTTGTCAGTTTTAGACATATAATATATTGTTTTAAAACTTATAAGAGATAAATCAAATTAAGACTTACTTATAATATTCCGTCTAATAGTTGAGTAAAAAATTTTCATTTATTTATTGGATCTAGTTGCTTTGTAGGTTTTAATTATTCTTTTATTTTCCTATAACTCTAAAGTATTTTTATTTTTATTTTGTTAGATTCTAGTTTTGGATTCCGTTTATTTTATTTTTCTTATTTAAATTAGGAGGATTTTATTGTCAAATAATATTTCAAATTTGTCAAATTTGATAAATTTAATGTAAAAGGATCACAAAATTCTAATTTTATTCATTCAAAATTTTCTAATAAAATTTTTATTATTCAAAAATTAAGTTTTTCTTATCTATCAACATTTTATATTTCTACGTCGTGAACAATCGATGATAATTCCAATTATATATGTATCAGAAGTCAGAAAAACCTTCTAGCAGCAAATGATTTTATTTTATGCAGCTGCTCTCCATCTGAATCGAGGGGCAAAACTAAACATTAGTCTCTGCTTTGCAATGGGATATGGATGGATCGAAATGGCCATTTGATTCAAACTACATAATTTTGTTGTTTCTTTTGTTGTTTTAACATTGTTTCTCTTGGCCTCAGAGTTATTATTCCATTAATATCTCTTAATTTCAACTGGACAAGGAGACCTTGACTATCTGTTTATTTTTCTTAAAGAGGTTGCCTTCTAATTGTTGTACGTGGTCGTTGGAGGCTTCGAGGGTTCAGTCATGTATTACAGACAGATTCATATTTTATCGGATACAACAAATTTTCAATATTTTTCAACTGAGGACATTGTTTTTCCATTTGTACCAAATAGGTCCACAACCCGTATTGAAGTGACTGAAATTCCATTAGTATCAATTTACATTACACACTCTTACACTTTCATGTTCGACATTCATCCCAGGAAACTTTTACTTTCTTGAAACATAAATGTATCTACGTTTCAAACGAGCCAAAAATTGGCATATATATGCTTCTCTTGAATCTAAATATACATAAAATATATATGCCGTATTTATATCTTTAAAAAACTAGCTATTTATTGTTAGCACGAAAGCCAGCAAGGTCTCCAAGTTCTTCAACCTCCTTAGTCAATTCTTCCACTTTATCAACCATCTCCATCAACGAAAATACAAAGCTTGCAAGTTCAAGTGCGTCGGTATTCTTCTCCACTCCTGCTAGTGCAGATGGAGAAATGATTAGATTTAGTTCGTGTCTAATTGACTTCAGCTTTGGCATTATCAAAGCCGCTGCCTCACATTTATTCATTTTCTTGATGCTCTCTCCAAGCTCTCTGAGTGTCCATGCAAGCGATGACCCTACTATTTCACACGGTTCTTTGATTGATGCTTTCAGGTTTTGTAAAGACTGACGACATGCAATAGTACGTACAAAAATAAATTAATAACCAACTTGAGATATTTGGTTATGAAAAGGAAAAATAAACAAATAAATAAAGGATAAATGCTCATTTAAATCTTATATTTTTGGTTAGTTACTTATTTAGTATCTTGTATTTTATACATATCCCAAGATATTCTTGATGTAAACTCAAGCCTTACTTTTTCTTTATTTTTTGTAATAATGTCTTTACAATAATTAAGGGGCATTAATTAAAAAAAAAAGAATTAGCTTAGTAAATTGACTCTAAAAGTAAAATATAAATTTCTCTAAAAGTAAAATATAAATTTATGTAAATTTTTTTATTTTATTTTCAAAATTAATTTGATAAATTAATAATTTTTTTATTAATGTCCTCATATTATTGTTAGGGTATTATTATAAAAATAATAAAAAATAAATGTAGGGGTGTATCATAAATAACAACAAAGGTGTTTTATTTTTTTAAAAAAAGATAGGACTAAACAATACCTAACCTAATCAAGAGAAAATAAGAAGAAAAAAGAAAAAATACCTGTCTAGGGGATTGAAGACAGCCTTTAAAGGAAAGAATATTTGCAGCCATATCACTAAGAACCTCTCCGATTTTTAGATATTTTTTCCAAGGGTAAGACAATCCAAATTTCCCATGCCAAGGTTCCCATCTTGCAAAATTTGCCTGAGAAAATACGCGATAGCTTTTTAATAATCATGGAGTTGATTTTGATATCCAAGTGTACGCAAAAGTGGCTTACAGTTTATCAAGTTTATTAATGATGAGTTACAGTGGGCTTTTAAGGAGTAGTAATGAAGTGGGTGAAAAGAATAATTAATTTACCAGTGATTCGTCCTTTGCCTTTGAATGGAGCACTGATTTACAAGAGCTGAAACTAAAACCGGGCCGGTTTTCTTTCCCGGTGTCGACTTTGAAGTACTCCTCCATGCATCCTACAATAAATAATCTCTTCAATTATTAATTATATATAACAACCATTTCAACTATATTTAATACATAAGATTCCAAAAATAAATATTTTTTATTAAATATTAAGCTGGATCTCTTTTTTTTTTTTAACTTATTATTATTGAAGAAATTTACATACCTTCAATGGAGCGAGCCAGGTGTTCGAATTTTGAGGCTAAAGAGTCATGAAGTTCATCACCGGCCCATGTCGGGAAAACAAGTAAACTGATGAAAATGCAGACAACAAAACCCATAACAATTGTTGTGAGACGTTCACGAGCTAATTGCATGACCTCTTCAGCTCGAAAGCCAGATACCGCCACGAGATTGAAAGTCAGAATAAATATCATGGCCCCGTAGTCATATCTTTTTTTAATTCTCGGAACTAATCGAGTATACGTTGCTGCTGCACCTGAAATATAATAATGACGATTAATTGGCACACGTGTTATAGGTATTAGTTTAATTGGATGCTGTTTGGCCTCAGTTAGTTATGTATGTAAAGATTATAGGAATATCATTTACCGATTATGAACACAAAAATGCCAACAACAATGCTGGTGCCAATCCCACCAACTTCTTGAGCAAAAGCTGCTGCTAAGCACCCCAATCCACCTCCTAATATGGTTCCGATTCCTCGATTTAAGCCTTTGCTAAGTGTAGCACCTATAGTGTTTTATAAAACAAATTTGAAATATTGATTAAGATATTTGCGCATGCAGAGCTCGGATCAGCACTAATATCTAAAATCCCTCATAAAACGAATGTCTAACTTAAACAAACCTGCATAGAATTCGAAGATGACCACGACGGTCATTATAGCCCACATGGCATTTTCACCAACTTGCTTATAGAGAGGATCAAGGAGATAGAGAAGAGAAACCGAAACAAGAGCAGCTCCAACTTTGATACTATGAATCACTTTTCTCAACTCATATTTGTTGTTCGCTTCCCTAACAAAGCTAATAATAGGAAGAAAAAAGTCTCCAAATTTCTTCTTCTCTTTAGGAGCCACATCCTCTCCATCTGGAATAGCAATCACAGTAGAACCCATATTGATATATTATAAGAAAAAAGAAAAGAGGCAGAGAAAAAGATAAATCTCTGTACTCTTTTCCCTTTGCTTTGTGCCAAATTTCACTTTCTTATTGAGAAGTTAGGCTGCGAAGTAACCTGTATATATATACATCCCATGAGAATGTTGTAGTAATTGCGTTGACGTCTAAAGTTGACATAGGGTTTTTGCACTTCTAATTACCGAATTGGCGTAAAGTAATGGAAGATGAAGTACCAGATGTTTGCTTGTGCAATTTATATCTTGTATAATCAAAAATTTTAATTTAATTTAATTTTGTGATCGAAGCTCTAGTGACTATTGATGAAGTGGCTCTAGTGGAACACGCTTGCATGGCATGAGTGTGCCTCCTGATACAGACAATGGTCTGTTCGCCAACACACGCCCCATGCAATTATGACAACCGATCACCAGACTACAGTAAACTGAGAAAGGCTACTTAAATAAGTTGGTATGACTATGACTAGCTAAGTCATCGTATCTTCGCCTCCAATTGGCCTTAATTCATGCAATAACTAGCAAATTGCATAGCCCTTATAAGAGATGGTGCCCTGACTTATCGTATTTTCAGAAAGTTTACCGATTGTTTAGTACATATGCTAGGGTGTCATGCAATCATGTTCTTGAAGACTGTTCTATCTATATTATTATTCTATGAATATATGAATTTTCTGGCTCATATTTGAAGAGAGAGTATAATTACAGCATTATGCTATATATAACTTACTGCTCATATTAATCGTTACTTCACATTAAACTGGTCCGAAAACGAGTCGAATATTGAAAATAAATACAAAAGTGGAGTATATTTTACAAGACTAAAGGGATTGAAACTGCAAAGTTTAGTGATGATTACATGGAAAATCATACCACTAATCCGTAGTGGAGAATATTTAGGTCTATGCCACTTTATGTTGTCTGTTACCTGATTATGTTGACCATATTTCTATAATAATTAAATACTTGCAATTTATTTTCATGTAAAGAATATTAATTTCACTCTGATTCATTCATAAGCAGTTAAGCATAAAGGCTCATTTATATAGAATTGAAAATATGAAAAGGAAAATATTACAATTATAATGTCTAGGAATTTGATTGATTTACATTGATTGATTCAAGTGATATTAATATTTATTGATAATCGATCTTAATGTCCATTGATTGCATTTATCTTCATCTTTAATTTTATTCTTCTCATACCTTATTCAAAATTGTTCTTTGAAATTATTCATTTCATTTTTAGTACCTAAAGAAAATAGGTAGGACGGGATTCTCTTCTTTATCAAATGATATTACGATCATTAAATATTTGGTAAGTCTAAATAATTCATTATGACAATATCGGTTGGAGTAGAATACCCTTTTAGGAGCCGAATATAATCCACCATCAATTTGCTAGATTCCTTTTGGGGTACTATACAAACCATTGTGTTCCAATGAGTTGGTTAACGCATATAATTATTAGCATGTCCCTGTGGTTTCAAAATTTCGCTAAGTATATATCTAACATCATCATTCATTTAATATCACAAATTTACCCTTCATTTGAACTTTTTTTTTGGTCACTTCTTACTTAAACTTTAATCATAACTATACATACATACATACATATATACATACACACACGCACACGCATATGGACAGCAACCTTTCAGAGTTCCCGAATGCATGAATGTCCAAATGCCAAAGAAGTTTTAGTTCATTGGCAATAATGACTTGCATGTTCCATGTTATTTGTTAAAACTCACTGATTTAGGTTAACGGCTCGTCAAATTCTATCTGTTGTTAAGTGAATACAAGGAACCTTTTGAAATTCATGATGTGTAAGTCATTTTATATATTAAGGTGGATGATTTGTTGCTTTTGTAGTGTACGAAAATTGTACCATTCATGTAATTTCCGAGCACTAACTTAAAGGCAAATTAACAGCCACGCGGTATTTGGTGGTGGATTACAAGCATGCGTTTTGAAATTAAAAGGAGGAAAAGAAAAACAAAAGGAAAAGAAAAACAAAAGAAAAAGCAAGGAGATGAATTTTATAACTAGAAACGATAATTTAATTAATATGTATCCAGGTGCACCAAACGAATTGGATTTATTTGGTTTGTGACACTTTAGTTTGTTAGTGCTTTATACGTTATTTTATTTTTAGTGCACGTCGAGATCACTGTGATCAAGTGACATTGACAAAACCCTGTTACGCGAAACTTACAAGCACATATAGTCATTTACATTCTCTCCAAAATATTCAACACCAAAGAAGCCAGCGACAGTCAATTTATTAAGCTAAATTAATAAATAAATACCTAACAATAAATAATTAATAAAATATTAATGAAGAACTTGAATATATTATGTGTATATTCTATTCTTTTTGGATTAAGATTCTCTTATAATCTAAACTCTTCAGATTTTAACTCTAAAAAAAATCTTCTTAATTTTTACTCATAAGAAATCAACCGTATGCTACGTGTATTTTAGTCTTAGTAGTGCATGATTAAAATTTAATCATCCTTATTTTTTTATGCTGCACTAAAAAATAGAGAGAGACAGGTTCTAGCTGCAGAATTTGGTGAGATCCGTAACTCAATCGATCAATTTTCTCTTTCTAATGACATTAGCATAGAATATTTAAATCATCCTGGAGGTAGGAGTCTGGAAGAAAATGATTTGGTTATGTTTGTTTTATCTGGACGGTTAATTGTTGAAATTCTTCAACATCGTCGTTCGCGGAAACTGCCTTAACGGTGATCCACACAGGTGGCGCGTATCAGGAAGCTGTTGATTTGATGATGACGAAAGGCGTGCCTAAGCAATAACCAAACATACCTAAAATGCCACGATCAGCAGTGGCTTAAAGCTTCTGGAATGCGTGTATGGTGCATTTATCCTCCGATAAAATATGACAAAAATCCGTGCCACGGAAGTCGTCCGTACGCATTTGCTCGTCCTTGCCAATTGCCATCTAGCTTTTCATTTTGTAGGGGGCAATTCTAATTGGCTGTCCTTGTTGGGTCCCACTTCTATCATATCTTAATTATCTGTCGTGCAGTGGATGACGACGATTCATCCACTGCCACTGGATCCCACAGTGCCGGAGCTGAGCGCCATCAGAATAATCAAGGCAAACTAACAGGAGGATCCACAGCTTCCAATCGACCACCGCCATCAAATCCTTGAACCATTGATATTATGTTTAACAATTTCTCCTGAGTCTTGGCGTTCGATCAGGAATAAGTGCACCGCACCATCACCATACCATGTTTTCCTTCGCCATATATTCTACTGTATTAGAACCGTCTGAATTTGTGGTTAGTATTGCATATATTAACGTGCATGCAATGATGGAATAAGGAAATTAAAGTGAGGAACTTGTTTATAGCATCACCGTCAGCAGCTCTTGAATCTTCCATAACTAAGTCTTTCTCAAGCTTCTTTAATTTCCGCGCACTTCCAAATGCTAATGATACGAAACCTTGAATACAAATCTCGAACTTGAGTGTTGCAGGGTCAAATCCTTCGTTATTTAGAAACTATAGATTAGAAATATTTGATTTTCTTTTTCTTAATTATCGATTAAAAGTACTTATATCAATCAACAGAATCATTTAATAATCGATTTAATCTCCATTGATTCATCGTTATTTCCATATTATGTGAATTACGTTATTTTATTTTTGTTTCTAACACTTGTAAAAATTGAATATTCGTACCCGCTGAAATTTATTTTCTCCGTTTCATTCATTAATGGTTTTTACTTCAGACTTGACCCCTTCTTTAGTATTTTCTCTTCAAGCTTAAATTAGTCGGCTGTCCATTAAACATGGACACTCTCTTGGAGAGGCACGTGGTCCTCTTATGGGTACCCAGCTTCCCTGTTTGATTTGTTGTTGACTATATTCCTTCCTTTTTCTTTTTCAAAGCAAAATTTGACTATTGACTTGTATTAGGAACTTAAAACCGATTAGGAACTTAAAACGGGTTACGACAAGATATATGTTTTAATTTTTTGATCAAATCTAGTGCTCACCTTTTTAAAGTGTTGTGGCACGTAATGTTTATGGTACAAATAAGATTCAATTAAAAATATATCTTGCTCGCTACCAATCACAACTTATGTAAAGATCACTATAAAATTCATATCAATATCGAACTCAAATCCTTTTTAGACATTTTTTTCGAGGATCATGATGAGCAAGAGATCGTGAACCATTAAGCAAGGACGATATCATGACTATCCATTAAAGCACAGTTAATTTTGTTTACTGAAAGGTGAAAAGATACGAAGGGTAATTGGCTGCGTAAAATGAGGCACTTTTCACGATCTAAGATGAGAACATGGGCAATTGAGAGTCTATGATCCCGATATGGCACCATTTGATTCGACCAGCTTCTTTCAATTTATCTTAAATTTTAAATGCCTCAACTGCACTTCACTCTAATCTTTGCCGTAAGAAAAGTTTAATATTGAGCACTAATGCCATGGTGGGTGGGTTAAAATCGTAGCACATTTTCGAATCCTTTTGACTTCGAATGAGTTGAAGAGGCATACGTTTCGGTTTTGGAATTAGATAATTTGGTGCTGTTATATGATATTTTCTTCTTCTTCTTTTAAATAGTAAAAAAGTTAGGGTTTAAACAATTATGTTTGTTGTAGGCTACTACTTAATATAGTGGCGCCTTATAAGAAATCCAATTGGAGTTTGTTTTGATTTGACTCAATTAGAAATCCAATTGGAAAAATATGAGAGAGTAAAGTAAAAAAAAAAAAAAAAAACTGTGATGAAACATTTGAATTGTAGCTTCAAGTGCGATTTAGCCAGTTTTTGTCAGAGTGAGCAACAAATGGATAATTGAGTTTAATAGAGAGAGCACAAAGTCACAAACACGATAAAGTTCAATAAATTGATAGAAGAGAAGACAGATCAACAATAAGTGGAGAGTCCACTATAGTGTAAATAAAACTACACATCTCTGCTGTTGCAAATAAACGAGAGTGGGATTTTGGTGCTTTAAGCATTAGAGCTAGCCACGGAAAAATCCAATCGTTTTAGGTAAGTTAGATAATTATTTCCGGCACCCACTTTTGTTGCTCAATTAGTAAGTATTTTTGTGAGTTTGAAACCAATCATTTGCTTTACCAAAAATGAATAAAAACACCACATCTTAATCTATCGTTTAATCATGAAGTACCTGTTTGATATAACTTATTCAATGATAATAAGTAATTATTTAACCGCATAAATGTTTATCAAAATTTTTGTTATTGTTTTAGTTTTTTTTTAATAAAGCTTTTGAAGCTTAATAAATTATTTTATTCCTATTCCTATTAGAAAAAATCTTAAATTTAAAGCTTTTAGAAGTCGAAATTAAAATTTTTTAAAATATTAAAATATTTAAAATATTATCTATTTATTTAATTATTTTATTTTATTTTTTCATAATCTAATTAAAAAAATATCAAGCAAATTATTTTGCACGCTTAATAAGTTTATTTATTTATATATTTTATTTTTAAAAGATAGAAGAATGGATAAAAGTTGAATAAATTTTTTTATATTTATTTTTTTTACTATTTAAACTTAGGTGACTAACTAAATAAAATTACTTAAAACTTAATAGGTTAAACCATCCTAAAACCAAAATATAAAATTTACTGAAAAATTTTGCACCCTTAATAAGTCAATATTGCCAAGAGAAAAAAAAAAAAAACTTCACGGGAATTTTTTTTTTTTAAATACGAAGTTTCAAGAAGTTAGATCTCATTGGTGTCTTGTCACTCTAAATTTTACTGGTGCAAGCAGCGATTTGATTTCACAGTTCACTTCGTCCCTCCGGTCGTTCACGTTTAATAAAATGGCGACACCACATCATGTGGTTATGATAAAATTTCATCACCCGTTGGGTTCTGACAGAAGAAAACGAGCTGGATATCGACAAGACCGCGAGAGCTTCTGAAATATGGTCCAGAGCCTGCGGTCTTTCGTTAAACAAGATTGAATTGCCAAAGCTGAGCCTGCCTCAAATTTGGGCTCAAACCCATTGTGAAACACAAAATCCTATTTTTCGGCCCAGTAAGGCATCGCAATTTTGAAACCATTAGTCAAGAAGTGATTAATGCCTAAGGTCAGTTCAAGGGCGAAAGAGTAAGTGTCGGGCTCTTGGGAGTGATATTAATCTATAGTTGCGAACTTGCAATAATGACATAAAGAGAGTTCGTTTACCCAGCTAGAGTTAAACCCCCCTTTTCTTTTGTTTTCTTTTTTTTAAAAAAAAAAAAAAAAAAACCCACCACCAAATTAACCAGTGATGAGAAGAAGAAAATAGAGAGCATACAGATGGCTCACAGTTAATTTCTGGTGGCTCTGTCTTCCTGGCCACTCATCTGATGCGTGGATTCAGATCTGAGAGCTCTCACATGAGCAAATTAAAGATCGGTGGTTGATCCAATCTGAACTGATCGCACGTGCAAAAATACATTGCAAGATTCCTCAGCACCTTAACAAATGCCTGGGCCAAGAGGTAACAATACTGTACACAAGTAACTCATAGGCGAAGTAAAAGCTGCGATTAATTGCATACAATTTCACTTTGTTTTTAAATGTCATAAATTTTCATTATGTCACAATATATGTCGTCAGCAAATTTTTTTTTTTTTTTGGGAACATGTAAACCGAACTCATAGATGTCATTCATTTCATTCTACAGACATTAATTCATTCGATTGCAAATACGTACCGAGACAATTAATTAATCAAAACCGCTTCAAATATATGCTTTTAATCTCTCATTTGGTTCTTCCACTAACCAAACGGCCCAAAATAAAGAAATTATGAAAACAACGGAGGAAAATCAGAATCAATATTCATGAATTTCTCATGATATAGTAAAGTATACTCCCCAAAATTAAAACTTATAGCCGTCGGTATTTGAAGAATATAACGTGAAGAAATGCACGTAATTGTATCGCCACAATCATCGAAATCAGATTTTTCCTTTTCCTTTTATATATATATATATATATGTATGCATTTTCCACACAGTGACAGTAACGTGTTAGCATAGTGATTGATGTGGTCCATATTTGTACATATCCACTAGTCCACGCTGTGGCTTTAACAAGATCATGTATTAAGTGTGTCAATCATTACTTAAAAAAAAAAAAATGTGTGTCAATCATTATATTATAAATTATTTTCTATAAACTTTTTAAAAAAATCGACCGTTATATACTCTTCTCTTAGCTTTGCAATTCGCGTATTGTTTTGATTTTAAATTAATTTTTTTAACTTTTTTATTATTTTTTGATGCTGTAATTCTTCTTGCGTCGGCTCTAATACTATGTTTGGTTTGAAGAAATGGAAGAAAAGAAAAAGTTGTGACGAAAGAAAAGGAAGAAAAAAAAGAGTAAAAAGAATAATAAAATTAGATTTTATTATTTAATTTGACAGAAAATTTGATAAGAAAATGAATTATAATTTTTTTCTTTAGATAAATTTATCATTTTCTTTAAATATTAAACTATTTATATTAGTAGTATAATATGTGTGTGTGTGTGCGCGCGCGCGTATGTAAAATGACAATTTGACAATTTTCCAACAGTAGTCCAATAATTTTCCAACGACTTTTCGATAACAAATAGTTTATATTTTTATATTTTTATATTAGATAAATAAGTTTATTTATTTTATTAAGTTTCTCAAATAATTTATTTAACTTGGTTAATATATAATTATTTATAATATTAAATTAATAATAAAATTATAAACAATAATTGTTAATGATATTAAACAAGTCAAAAAGAGAGTGATTTTGAAAATTTTAGTTTTCAGCATAAGAGGAATTTAAACTCTTAACTATTTAATATAAAATTCAAATTTTATATTATGATAGATATTAAATTTTAATATAAATTAAATTCTTATATATTTTATCTAACTAAATAATAAAAAAATAAAAATTAAATTACTTTCCTCTCTCTCATCCTTTCCTCCCAACCAAAAACCACCTAAAATTCAATAATAAATTTATTATAATGTGTACGAACCTGTACTAGCAAGTGTGAGAGTGTTTCGTGTGCTAGTTTGCCAGCGGATCTTCGGAGTCGGGAAAGAAATACTGGGGTCGGATCCTGTGAGTGTGTTCCATCGTTGGGTCCAATTTGTTAAAAGAGAAAATAATACGAACTCTAGTACACTGAAAAATACTAAAATAGGGCATAAAATTCTTGTGCTTCTCCTTGTTTTTCATCTCTGTCCATATTTTAAATTCATCCATATGTCCGCACCTGAGAGGTACTTTATATTGGCGTCAATTATATTTTACACTTGTAAAAATTGCACTCGAAGAAACAATCAATTTTTATATCCAGTTTTGGTTTTAAATTTTTTTTAGTATAACTTTTCAAATAGAATTTATTTAAGTTGAGTTTTTATCTAAAAAATTTTAGATGTTTAGTTGTCAATATGAGTTTTTATTAAAAAATTTAAGAATTTACTTTAATAGGTAAGTTTTTTTAAGTCATTTTTTGAAAAAAATAAAATAAAATTGTTAAACAAGTAAAGGATATTTTAAATACTTTAACATAAAAAAAAATCAATCTCTATTCTCAAAAGCTATAAATTTGAGATTTTCCTAATATAGGCAAAATCGTTTACGTAAGTTTTAAAAGTTCTACTAGAAAATAAACCAAACAATAAAAAGAAAATTATAATAAGAGCTATTGGGATTAAATAAACACATATGATCATTAAATAAATCAAACTAAATAAACACTTACTTTTTACTCTCTCTCCCTTTTTTCTCTTTTGGGTCTGCTCACTTGTCATACAATAATCTTTAGGAGATGTTTGCTCACTCATCTTTTGTAATATAAAAAATCTAGGCAATGTGCTAAAATAAGGGGAAAAAAATTGTGCAACACATTTTATAATTCATCTCAAATGATTTGATATTCGTCAATTTGATTGTAAGATAATACAATTGATTCACCTAAAGATTATTAAAAATCATTAACTAATCAATAAATAACATATCAAATGCCACATCATTTAGGATATAATTGAACTAATGCATTAGGACATTACCAATATGTGGCAGGCATGGTACAAAATTCAAACTCCAAATCTATCATTTCATTATCAAAGATATAAAGTGTGTTTCAGATTGAGGTGTCTTAATTTTTAACTATAAAATAAAAAATCTGTAACTATAAAATAAAAGTTAATAATATACAGTAAAAATAAATTTTAAACAATAATTTTGATAAAGTTATTAAAGATATAATAGATTTTCTATTATATAGGTGAAAAATTATATTAACATAACTTTTAAGTTACAGCAGCTAGTATTTACCAAATATTTTACTGCTGCTACAGCTGTCCAACCTCAATCTCAAACACACTCATAATTGGCCGGTTAAATGAAGTATTTATTTTAAGAAATATAAAGAGTACTTGATTAATTTATACAAAATCATTTGCTCTCAATTCATAATCATATTATGAATACTCATTTACAAAACACACAAAATATAAATAATATGGATATTCACAATGAATAAAACAAATTAATATTTATGGAAGAAATAACTGTATTTGCTAATTATCAGTTTTGTCGTTATTGTCAACATTCTAAACTAAAAATAGATCATACTTTAATTTAGAACAATTACATAATAATTTTAAAAAAGAATTCAAATACAATCTTATGAATGTAAAGTATGGTTCAAGTTAGCTAATAAATCATCCTAATCGCATTCATATTTCGTAAATCTGATTTGCATCCGTTCGCTTACTCAAATTCGAATAACAATAAAAAAAAAAAAAGAAGTTGTTGTTTAGTGAATGTTCAATTTTTTTTCTTTTTTAAAAGACAATAACATACAAAGTTAGCCAACATATCGTGATCATATCCTCACCTCATCCAACTGGTCACAAGAGCAGAGTTAAATCTTTGTATAATTGGATATTTAATTGAGTATATGTACACAAGATTAAAGAAATTAAGAAGAAAGAAAATTATCTCGCATGAGTCATATTGGTTCATTTCCCCACAATTAATTAATCAATTTCGGAACTATATCTTCTGCATGCTTTTAGTAGCCAAAATTATTATAGAATTCTTTTGATCTTGATTACCTGGTAGTAAACTGTCTCAAATTTCCAAAAGATCTCACAGGTATAAGCGTATGCTAGCTGTAAGGTCATACCAACTAGTATTAACTACAATTTTTGCGACAAATAAATTAAAGTCTTAATCACACATTCTAAAAGAGACACGTAATTGACACTAGTAGGTAATTATTATTGTATTTTTATTTTGAATATCAGGTTCTAAGTTATATTAAACTTTCAAAGAATTCATAGATATAAATATGAAAGGATGTTTAATTTGAAAAAATAAATGGAAGGAGATGAGAGTTAAAAAAAAAAAAAAAGAGGGAAAAGAAATAAAAGTGAAAAAAAAATTACATTCCGTACTAAATCGAAAACGAAATTGAAATTAACCTTTTTTTTCCTCTTATTTTCTTTCTCCCCCTTCTTTCCACACCACATCCTCTCCTCTCCTCTCCTCTTATTTCTTCCTTCCAAATATCAGCTCAGTTCTACCTACTAGTATTAATTACATCAATTTTTAAGACGAAGAGAAGTATTCATTTGTTAAACACATGGATCATTCGTCTAAAGGCCTTCAAATCCCTTGCCCCCCAAATTTGTACAGCATACGTAACCGCCCCCAACGCCCAGTCATATAAATCCCCTCAGAATTTCCACCAAATAAACACACAGACGTGCCAGGGGATACACAACTAACAACCTCCAGGCAGACACAGGAGTGCGAGCTTTCATCAAACATGTCCGGTAGACCAACCAGTCAAACCCAAAAGTCAAATACCTCACTTTCACTTCTCCTCTTTAACACACCACTCCTAAACAACAACTCAAACCCTAATTATTCTTTCTCTCGCTCTCTTTTTTGTCTTTTCCCAGGTTTCTCTCTCTCTCTCTCTCTCTCCTCTTTTTTTTTTTTTTTTGGGGGGGGGGGGGGGGGGTTGAAATAATAAGTCATTTTCTTGGGCATCTCGATTTTTATGATAGATTCATTATCACCATTAGCCAGGTCAAAGAGTCATGTATATATAAATGTCTTAACATTTTCAGTTTGTTTCCCTTCTCTCCCTCTTTAAGTCTCGCCTGCGTGTCTTTCATTCTATATGCATGTTACCTTCTCTCGTCTTCTCTTCTTTTCTTGAAGTCTTTCTTATAGCCGCTAGATAACCTTACTTTCTCGTTTTCAGTTCCGATTGATTAAAGGCTTTGAACTGTAGCTCGATCAGATCTCGACGTTACCGCTTTCTGCGTATTTATTTACCTCATCAAACTCTCCACCTGTTCTTTTTTCCCTTTCCTTTTTCATTCCAATTGATTAATTGAATCCTAAGAAAGCAGCTAAAAAAGAACCAGAGAATCTCTGGCGGTGAACACGGTTGGTAAAGAAATGGATGCGCCGCCGCCGAGTAGCCGTCTTCAAAGTATGCTGCAGGAGGCGGTGCAATCAGTCCAGTGGACTTACAGCCTCTTTTGGAAAATTTGTCCTCAGCAAGGGTTAGTTAGTTAATTTGTATAATAAATAAATATAAATTATGAATTTTGTATGCTCATTAATTCTTCAACATTAATTGCTGCAAGTTATTAATGAATAATTTATACTTGGACTTGTTTTCATCAGGATTTTAATATGGGGAGATGGATATTATAATGGAGCAATCAAGACTAGGAAAACAGTGCAGCCAATGGAGGGTAGCGCTGAGGAGGCGTCTCTACAAAGAAGCCAGCAGCTAAGAGAGTTATACGAGTCCCTATCCGCCGGAGAGACGAACCAGCCAAAAAGGAGGCCTTCTGCGGCTTTGTCGCCGGAGGACTTGACGGAATCCGAGTGGTTCTATTTGATGTGTGTTTCCTTCTCTTTTCCTTCTGGAGTTGGGTGAGTTGCATGTTAATTAATTATTTGATTACATCGTATGTGCAACCTAATCAATTTTTTGCTTCTTTTTCATTTTACTTGTTTTGTTTTTCATTACGCTTTGAATGGTGATGTTTCTTATTATGGTCAAGCTCAGTGCACGGTTCTGCGGGGGAAAGTTGTAAAATTTTGTGGGTGATTGATCTTTTTTGTTTTACACTCTTTGTCACGTAGGTCGCCCGAATTATTAAATTTCTGCACTTCTTTCCCTTTATATTTCCTCAAAAAAATACGTATTAAATTATAAAAATTTTCCTTTCCCAGATTGCCGGATATTTATTGTAAGCAGTTGCACAGAAATCAATTATTATCAATACAAAAATTAGGTACCAAAGAAAAAAAAATGAAGAGCTACATCCTTCTTCTTCAGTCTCTGTAGGAAATAGATAGCTGCTGTGCGTGTAATTGCACAGTTAGCCAATTCAATGTCTACTCACATATCAGTGAGTAGTAGCAAGCCATATATATTTTTTTATTATTTTCGCTGTGACCACCACCTGACTGCAATCGTTATAGGTTGTCCTCACAAAAACAAGTTAGGTGGGCGCCTTAATGCTCTCTCTTCTTCCTGTCAACTGTCAAGGGCTTCTAGGAATCTTTTCGACGAGTGAATCAAAGTTCACTTTGTTAAAAATTGTCTTTTTGACAATTCGAAGATTTGAAAGCTACGTTAGAGGCTGTTCAGGAATATATTCAACACATTGAGTAAAACATCCTGATGAGGGTTAATAAACAACTTAGATTGAGCCTTGAACGTTGGCTTATCTCTGCTGTATGCATATGGAAGCTACTTTTTGGATAAAGAAACAAAACCCTGGATCTTTCTTTCCGGTACAATTATGCTGCTTCCCTTTCAACTTATTTCGAATTTGAGATTCAATTAAAAAGCTCAGATGAATTTTTACTAGCATGGCCATATGGGTTGTGCTATAGCTATACAATTTGAGCACACACAGAAAGGACAGGACCCTCACGACGAATATAGTTTAGTAACTCTTCTGTTTGTCGAAATTTTTAGTTATGAGATCACATTTTTGAACTATTAGTGTGCTGGTACATGTTTAAAACAAAATCAGTTATCAGATCATGCATTATATAAATAAACAATCATGCATTATATAAATAAACAAGGGACTTTAACAATGATATTTTTTTTTTAAATTTTGGACGTAATAATTTGAACTCTAATTCTACGCCAGTATCGCATTATTGTCTGATTGTAGTCTCCTATTTTTCTTCCTAGAAATTCATGGGTGTAAAAGTTTTTACAGCGATATTATCGAACATTCTATCTAAAAAATATTTAGGTTACCTGGAAAGGCATATGCAAGGCAGGAGCATGTATGGCTCACCGGAGCAAATGATGTTGACAGCAAAACTTTCTCTAGAGCAATTCTTGCCAAGGTAACATCATTTACAATCCAGTGTCCTTTAGGCAATGTAACTCGCAGCAAATTTGTGCCGTAGAAATTCAGTTATTATTGAGAATGTTTTTGAACGAAAGTTTTCATAGCAATCTGTGACGAATTATCGAATTAATAATATAACTTCTAGTGTGGCCTTCAGATATGAGCTCAAACTTTGTCCATGATCAATCAAACCAAGAAAAATGTACAATGCTAGAACAAATAGTTCGGTATGAAATGCTAGTGGAAGCTCATACATGATTTGGAAAAAAAAAAAAATCCCCTTTTTACGTATGAAATAGCATTTTCTTGGTTTTGATTCTGTAGAGCAAATTATTAACTAGTTGCATGCTCTTCTTTTCTGTCAACCCGATCAACTTCACTTCTTACAACTGCAACAGAGTGCACATATACAGGTATAGGTCTTTAATCCATGAAGTACTTGTGATATTTGAAAAAATACACACACACACACACACACATACTTAATTTATTTGTGTTTCTCACAAATTAATTAATGTGATCGATGTATTCATTTTGCTATCTTCATTATGCAGACTGTGGTATGCATTCCTTTTCTTGACGGAATTGTTGAACTTGGCACAACAGAACAGGTAATCCCATTATTCCTACGTACTCTGTGTAATCTAAGTAACTCTCTTGAGCTTTTAAATATTTAATTTAGAAACATTCATAAATGTTATAGGATTCATTAATCAAACCCTTCTCCATTCAAATGTTGTCACGTTGTAGGTCCCAGAGGACCTTGAATTGGTTCAACACGTGAAGAGCTTCTTCATTGATGATCACAATGGCCACGCTCACCCACCAAAACCAGCTCTCTCCGAGCACTCAACCTCAAATCCTGACACGTCATCGGGCCCCCCGTGTTTTCACGCACAACCTATGCCGGCCATGTGCGCAGCTGTAAACGACGACCCACCAGTCAACGCCAACCGAGGAGAAGAGGGTGACGAAGATGAAGAAGAAGAAGACGACGACGACGAAGAGCAGGATCAGTCCGACTCTGAACCTGAAACGGGACGTAACAGCCGCCAAGGTGCAGGTGATCAAAACCCTGAAGCCGTTGTCCCACCTGTACCCGAACCCAGTGAGCTTCTGCAGCTGGAGATGTCCGAGGATATCCGGCTCGGCTCCCCCGATGACGGTTCCAATAATTTGGATTCAGATTTCCATTTGCTCGCGGTTAGCCAAGGAGTGAATGCGGCAGATGATCAACAGCAGCCAGGTGACTCGTGCAGAGCGGAGTCGAGCCGGAAATGGCCAATGGTATTACGGGACCCGGTTACGACAAGTAGCAGTCTTCAACTACCTCCTTCAGATTCAGGTAAAAAAAAAAAAAAAAAGTACCAAAAAATCTACTGGTTGGATTTTCTACTGCATTCATTCACTAGGAATGAATGAATCGCTTTGGACCACACTCCTCATTAACAAACTGACATCTGATGAAAATGATGATGTTCAGTGACGGTACGTCCAATGCTTATGCTTTTTCCATGCAGGGCATGCAATCTTATGCTTTCAAATTGGAAACCCACACGACCACCATTGATCAATTTTTAGAGATTTGTTAAATGAAAAATGCTTAGTGTGGACAAAGATAAAGAAACATAAAGAAGGGAAGAGGGAGAGTGGGTTGGTGCCATTTTTCTCTGCATCAAGCACAACTATTTTTAAATAAGACAAATCATGTCAATAATGAACGCAGAGGGCTACATGTATGCTTGCTTTCTTTCTTCCTTAACTCCTACCCGTGTGACATTTCTTTTCAAGAATCAAGACCTTATTAATCCGATTTTCGATTCATTCACCTTAATTTATAATTTATAGGTGGTGGCAGGATTTCGTCAACAATCAACTACAAGATTTTCGCTACTATTATTATTAATATTTCTATAGTCTACGCTTAAGTACTAAATTATTATTTATTATTAATTTTTGCTGCAGGTCAAATTCCACTGGAAGAAGAATTGACGCCAGAGGATACTCATTACTCACAAACAGTTTCGACCGTTCTTCAAAAGCAGACAACTCGTTGGGCCGATTCATCATACGTCACCTTCTCCGGCACCCAATCCGCATTTGCCAAGTGGGCAGACCGATCAGATCATCTCCTGGCTGTCCCTGTCCCTGTTGAAGTCCCGTCACAATGGGTATTGAAGTACGTTTTGTTTACCGTACCATATCTGCACAGCAAATACCGTGACGAAATCTCACCAACGTTACGTGATGTGGGTGGTGACCCAGCCTCGAGGTTCCGCAAAGGGACAGGGACCCCACAAGATGAGATGAGCGCCAACCATGTGCTGGCTGAGCGTCGCCGCCGAGAGAAACTCAATGAGAGGTTCATTATTTTGAGGTCGCTAGTCCCGTTCGTGACCAAAATGGACAAGGCCTCTATATTAGGTGACGCTATTGAATACGTGAAACAATTACGTAAAAAGATTCAAGACCTTGAGTCAGGTAACATTAACAAGCAAATATTGGAAGGTGATCAACGGTCAAGGTCGGCGGATGGCTCCAAAAATCAAAGAGTTTTGGACCAGGTTACACGGGTGGGTTCGGGAAAGAGGAAGCTGAGGAGAGTGGAGGGAAGTGGTGGTGGTGGTGCCAAACAGAAGAGCGTTGACTCGCCGCCGCCGTCGGTGGCTACATCTGTACAGGTTTCAATAATAGAGAGTGACGCATTGGTGGAGCTGCAGTGTGGGAACAAAGAAGGGCTGTTGCTTGACATTATGCAACTGCTAAGGGAGCTGTTGATTGAAGTCAGTGCAGTTCAATCTTCTCTAAATAATGGAGTGTTGACAGCTCAGTTAAGGGCTAAGGTGTGTGTGAATATGTATATAGTTAATTAATTAATTTGAATAAACTATCAGTGGGTGCAGTTGTGATTGTTGTTTGAAGGGACTAGGGAGGGCTCCTTACTGACCACTGACTTTGGTTTGTTGTTTTTGATGTGCAGGTGAAGGACAATGCGAACGGGAAAAAAGCAAGCATTGTGGAGGTTAAGAGGGCTATATATCAAATAATACCCCAGTATGTCAATTAACTCACTCGTATATATTTGTGAATTTTGTTTAGGTGCCACAGACTAATTGTGATAATTTGGGTAGCAGGGTAGAATTTGATAGCAATAATACGGGTATGCTTTAATTTGATGATTTCTGTTGATCGAGTAGTCATGGCCAAAATGTAGTCTTGCGTACGAAACCACATTAGCAAATAATTAGAGGTAAAACAAACTTAAATGTCATATTGTATGTATTTTAAATTTTCTTTCGCCAACGACAATGTCGACGTCCATTCTACACTTCAGAACAAATGGCATGAAAGTAATCAAGTAAGGTAGTGTTTGGTTTTCTTATCTAAAATTTGAATTGTCTAAATTTAACTAAAATCTAAATAGGTTTTAATATATATATTTAAATGATATGTTTTTTTTTACTATTTGAATATAAATGTTAAGTTGTTTGTTAAAAAAAAATCTAAAATAAGATATTTTGACATATACAACCTTATAAATATTAACAATACTTATATTTATCGGTTAGATATATGATAAGTTATAAATAAGTTATTTGATTAGTAAAAAAAAGATAATTTTTACCTTACAAAACATGAAAAGTAAAATATGTATCAAACAAACATATTTTTTACATTGATATATGACATTTATGATATTATTTTTTGTCTATTATATTAATATTTTTTATTAATTACATAAGTCAAACAATGATTGTTTAATCGTTTGAATTAAAATTAATATATTAAATAAAATCCATAATCTATTATAAAAATAATAAATATAAATATAAAGAGATTAACTTATTATAAAATACATTCATCTTTAAAATTCTTATTCACAAAATAATAATAATAATAATAATAATAATAATAATAATAATAACAATTGAATACACATAGAAAAAGTGGATAAACAAAAGATAATAAAAGGCCAATTTCTATTATAAAAAATTTATTTGTTAAGAATATTAAAGTTTCATTTAGATTTTTTTATTCAAATAAAAGTCACAATACTTAATTTATTCTATTCAGACCTAAACATCTTATAATAAGACATAAATGATAAAAAAAATAAAAATTATAAATGTTTAAAAATAATTAAAATTTATATTTCATACAAAAAATTTCCTAAATGTGTGTAGTAAGAGTAGAAGTAGTAGTACAACTACTAATGATAATAATAGGTTTAAAACGAAAAAGTGCACTTAGCAAAGAATTACATGAGGTGACGTTATTTGAGAAGGAACATGCTATGGCTGAGATAATATACATAAGTAGTGTTTATTTTTTAAAGTAGAAGTGAGAAATTTCAATTCCTCTTATTTAGTGTTTACTTATAAATTTTAGAACAGAAGTTAATATCTCATTCTATGAGACATACCATTTTTTATATTCCCACTTCCCCCTTTTTCCTATTATTCTTACATTTAATATGATAAAAATAAATTTAATTAAATATTATATTTAATAAATAAATATTTTATTAAATATTAATATTTTTTTATTAAACATAATATTTAGTAAATATTCTTAATAAACATATTTTATAAAATAAAATATAATAATATTTAAATATTATTAATAATATTCACTAATAAAATCAAATAATATTATTATATTATTTTATGAATTATATTTATTAAAAATATTTACTAAATGATATATTTAATAAAACATGAAATATTAAACATATTTAATAAACTTAAATTAATAATATTTAATAAAATATTATATTTAGTAAAATAAAATAAATAATGTCCTATTTATTTAAGTAATAATATTATAATAGTTTATGAATTACGTTCATTTAAGATAATAATATTAAAAATTTATTAAATATAATATTATCATGTTTAATTAAAAATAATAATTTACATTAATGTTAAGTTAAAATTACTTAAAAATATATTATTATACTAATAGAGAATTAATAATATTACTATATATTATCTTTATTTGAAAACATAATATTATTATATTTATTTTAAAAAATAATATTATATTTATTTAATATTAGTGATTAATGATAATAAATATTTTATTCTAAAAAATATTAATTTTATAATATATTAATAATAATAATATTTTATTTATTATTTTATTAATAATTTTTTATTTATTACTTTTATTAATAATTTTTATTTATATAATTAAAATTAAAATTAATAAAAAATTATAATTTACATAATCAAGAATTTTAATAATAATAATTATTAATAAATATAATAAAATAAATATTTTAATTTTTAACATATATATTTTTTATTTTTAACTAAAAAATATAATTTTTTAAATAAAAATAAAATTATAACTTAAAATTATTTACTCCCAATTCAAGATAACGTAAACACAAATTAAATTTTAATTTTAATTTCATATTCCTATATCACTATAAATAAACAACTTACTCCTACTCCTACTACTCTTACTCCTACTCTCTCTTCCTAATCCCAGGATTTCACTCAAAATTTTCACCCCAACTCAAACTAAAAATACAACCTGATACATGCTTGCCTCCGTATATGAAGTGAAGTATACCATGCCGTGCATGGCAAAAGGAGTTGAGAGACAATTAAGGTGGCCGACGGTTTAGACAGCGAGGACTTGCTTTCAATAAAAAAAAAAAAAAAAAACAAAACACGTGAAACATTAACTTGGGCAACTAACGCCAGACTCCTGAGGCAGCAGTTTAACAACATCGAATATTGATCTCATTTTCTCAAAAGCAGCAAAGAGATACTTGAACAAAATCTTCACATTTTGATACACATTTTCAGTAGAGCTACAAGTAAGATCAATGCCAGAGCCGCATATGAGTACAAATCTTTGTAAAACCCACAGTGATTTTAAAATAAATAAATAAACAAAACCTTTCTATTGTTGTAAACCCCATAGGGCATTGACTCCGACTAAAGGGTCTCTCAGTCTTTCAGACGAAGCCGCTACTCAAATCACCGATGTACAAAAATTCAAACCTTATTAACCATCCATCCACCCTAAGGCCGTCAGATGAAAATAAGCAGAATAAATAGTCAATAAAACATTTCATTTATGCTGCCATCATTGGTCATCTTCTCCAAGTCAGCTTGGGACAAGAGTGTTTTCCTCCCAATGCTACCAGCTTTATCATAAGGTTGAGCCATTTTCCGCAGAAACTGCAATCATGGAGATTGCAAAACATTACATATTAACACAGCACAAAGATCGTTTAACATGTCCATTTCCTTCTATCAGCATGATTTAGCAAGTTTCCTCAAGTGTTGCCAAAAAAAAAAAAAAAATTACCCACCTCTCGAGCTATATGCAAGGCCATATCAGTGCTCAAATTCAGATGTGCATCACGTAAATGTGACAATATCCAACCGGGCAACTTAGAGCGCTTGTCATGACGGCTATATCTGGAGAATTCACGTTGACAAATAATTTTTCATAAGGCAATAGAAGCACCAGATTCAAACAATTGTTACAAGGACCTAATACATCTTATACAACCTAAAATTCACAGAATAGGATAATATTCCAACAAACGATACAGATTCAGAGCACAAGAAATAATGCAAAACCTAGCTCTCTTTAATATATTGAGTAAAGAAACACTAATACAACCTTTTACTGTGCAGTCAAGGATATCTGACAATCAAAAGGAGGTGAATTAAGAAACAAATTATTGTTTGTTAATGTTATTTAGGACTTCATTCACCTAGTTAAAATTGATTGCTTCTATCGTAAAAAAATTATTGCTTCAGGTCAATACAACCAGCAGTGCAGCACGTAACAATAGCCAAAAGCAGAGCAAAACATTCTTAGATTTTCTAGACAACTGACTAAAAAGCAAAGCTTCAACTATGAAACAGAAAATTTGGAAATTTTTAGGAGCTCAAGAACTGGGTTGGTGGCATACCTTTTGTCAGCAAATATCATCATCCCATAATCAGCCTTTGAACGGATAACTCGACCCACACACTGTGCAGCTTGTCTCTGACTCAACAGAATCCCAACCAGCAAGTTTATAATATCAGTTAGACCAAGTAGGGAAGAAAAATCAGGTGAACAAAGTGCCAACCAAATGCATACTCCACCACCCCACCCCACAACCCCCCCACCCCCCCCAAAAAAAAAAAAGAGAACAAAACAAATGATGTTGCTATGAAATGAAATAATCAACAAATCATACCAAGGCATCAAATGTTAGAAAATCGCCCTCCTTTATCTGAAATGTATCACGTAAGTACTCCAACCGCGCAAGCAAGATTCTGCATTCAAATATAAATTTCAACTTACATCACCGTGATGTGTTCCGACATTTAACAGAAAAATTGAATTCCTTTTTTTTTCATTTTAAACCATTCATTCCTGCAAGAAAATATTATTGAAAGGAACTAAGGAAAGAGTGTACAAACCCATATAAAAATATTTCAATAGGCAAAAGAAGCAAAACTGTACTTTAATATAGCATCTTCATAGAAAAAAAAGATGTAATCATAAGCATTTTGCAATGAAGCTCACTTGCTTAATGTGTATTGGAAAGGAACGCCGAACATGATGACTAGTCTGCCATAATGTCGGTCAAAATCTATACCTTCAGCTACTTTTCCCCTGCATTGCACAGATATAAGTTTATTCTTATCTCATCAGAGCATGCTTGCTTATAAGGTAGCCAAAACTGAATGGAAAAAGGATTTTCCTTTTGATTTTGATGACGCAGTTTGAATAACCATAAAGATGACAATTTTTTTAAGCATGCCATATAAATCTATGAAAATGGACATTTGTTATTGCTAAAAACAAAAGAAATTGTGATAAACAAAATTTACATTTTCCAATAGCTGACAAGAAACCAGAAACTTTTACTTAGAAATTGTTTGATCTCCATGACAGAGAAAAGATTATTCTGCTAATATGCATTGTTCTCAGTTTAAGACTACCCATGAAGAAAATTGACTTATTAAGATCATTACCTTAAAAAGAATTCAGTAACTGCACAAAAGGGAACTTCAAATAGCCATTATATACTCTATTGAAAAGTTCAATATCATATGTTCAAAAGTTACCTGGCAACAGAGAAAAAAACTGCACCCCTACCACAATCGCATGCCTTACGATAGTTGTCCAGAGCCAATGTAGTTTCTACTACATCCTGCGTCTCAATGAACACAAGCTTATGCTGCATTATTTCCTGCAAGAAGAAGACTATCAGATTTCACTCTCAAGAATGAAAGTATATATCACTCTTCAACTGAACTATGAATTAATTATCAAGTTAGAATACAATAACAGGTCAAAACAGAGAAAAACAAAGAAAAGATGCCAAAATGTTGAAGCCCAACTGATAAATTAAAAGGAGGCAACAAACATTATTTTTACCTTTAGGATTCCACTATCATTCCAAGTGGCAATTATTTCATCCATGTACGAGTAACTGACAAAAAAACATACAATCCCATCAGGGACAACGGAGACCATCTCCACCAAGAGCTTTCCATAATTCCTTGCAACACCAGGATCACTTCTCATATCAAATTTGGTGCTCACTGGAAGTTGGTCACTGAAAGAAAAAGCCAGAATGTATGAAATACATAACAAACCAAAAATCAGACCATATGACAAATATCTCATGTTCAGATCACTCTTTTTGTTTGCTGTAATATAAGGAGGCATGTTTAAATTTAACCTTATACCTTCCACGAGTGAGAACCATTGGACATATGCAATCTCTTGTCAGGGACATCTTAAAACTCCGACTTACAACTGGATGGAAATTAAGAAGACGGGGATAGAGGTCAATTGGGCTCAAAGTTCCAGATGTGATCACAACTGACTGGAACCGGTCAAATACAGGCTTTATGGCAAGTGATGCATCATGGCAGCTAAGCTACAATCCAAACATTAAACAGAAAAGGATAAACATAAAACGATAAATAGAGATTTTAACATAAAAAAGTAACAGTTTGTGAAAAACAGATAAGAGGATACCAATAAGCACTACTCTTACTGCAGAAGCCATAATATTGAATCAGCAAGTGGAATACGCAACTAACTTAACATTACAAAGACAGGGGAAAAACACAGTTGATATGGCCTGATAAAATGGTGTCAAAATCAGTATGGAAGAAAAAGGAATCATCGCAGTCATTTCATAAGTCTAATAATTTGGGGGCTCAGGAAAAATAGACTCGGTAATGGATAGTCTTAAGAATGGTCGATCCGTAGTATCTACAGATTTTGCATATTTGCATACCAGTTTGAGACAAGGCATGTAAATGCTTTAAGGCGGGCTTTGGATGCATAAGACAAACCACCACTTCTTGAAGCAGAGAGAGAAAGAAAAAAACACACACACATACACACACACACACAAAGAAAGAAAAGAAAGTACTAGGACAGATAGAACAAGGTTGACCTGCAGAACAGGATCCGGAATGTGAGGCATTCTCTCATCAAAAGGTTCAATTATAATTGAAAACCCACGAGTATACGTCCCCACAAGTGTTGCGAAGTCACAAATTGTCTGGATATGTAAGAACTCATCTGTGTCAGTTATTTCTAGTGTCAACATGAGAGAATGCAGGCGTTCGTAACAAAACCTCAGCGTTTTCTGATCAATTCCAGCCTGTGCAGTAATAGAGGCAACAAAGCTCACAGGGCCTTCCTTCTCAACATTTTCAGTCTCCAGGCGCCCTCTTAGATATTGGACCAATCTACGCAAAACATGCAGAAAGTGCTCAGCTCTGCGTATGTTTCCAGGCACAGCCTCCTTCAGAATATCACTAGGCAAGGCAGGATTTGAAAGCCAGGCATCTGTGACTGGATAGACCAAAGAAATGCAGCAAAGAAAGATTAAAGAGATTATCAAAGAAAATTCATGGTTTTTTTTCCAAATAAAACATCAGTTCATCAACAATCCTCATACTTGGTAGGTTTCCTCCTAGTGCCAAACCCTCAACAAGCCGGTTGTATTCGGCACGTAATCTACCCGCATCAGTAGCCTTGAACCTTCCTACCATGGCAAACAATTGAAGACAACAAACATATGAAATTGCACTTTGAGAAATTAGGGGACAAACACTCATTAGACTGGAGTCCAATCATTTTTCTCTTAATGAATCA
The DNA here is from genome assembly GCA_030449875.1 of Aegle marmelos. Classification (NCBI taxonomy): domain Eukaryota; kingdom Viridiplantae; phylum Streptophyta; class Magnoliopsida; order Sapindales; family Rutaceae; genus Aegle; species Aegle marmelos. The sequence goes on from JASUUL010000115.1 coordinate 6,266,463, forward strand.
CAATATTAATTTAAAGGCCGAAAACAGTGACAAGACGCAACAAATCCCATGTCTTTCACTGCATATGTGGGGGTTGAGTCTCACAATTTTTTTTTTCCGCTGTTCATCCCAAATTCTTTTAAAAAATTACATTTTGGCCCTGAGCATGGATGAGTGTCTAGAAGTGAAAATAAAGGTTATAGCCCTCACAATTATTGCAAAATCCAGAGAGCAAGAATGGAAAGCTTACCTTTCAATCTCCTGATTTATCCTACTAAGGTTCCTGGTGGCTCCTTCCAGTGTTTGTCTCCGCACACTAACACTAAGTGCTTCAATACACACATTATCAATATTATGTGCCTCATCAAATACCACAACAGACTCCTTCTGCATTTCTTTTGATATAATCCCAGCCACCTTGGGATCAAGCAAGTACTGATAACTATAAACCACCACATTTGCAAATTGCACCATGTGCCTCGCCAAGAAGTACGGGCACCAGCCTTGCTGCTTACCGAATGCCCTCAAATCCTTCAATCACTCACAGTAGCCGATGAAGTAAATACCCAAATTAAAAAGAAAATAAAGAAAATCACTCAACAAATGAAGTACCTGCAACGTATAAACCCCAGGGGGCAAGACCGCCGCGGAAGCGGCCTTCTCGTAGTTCTCAAAGAACTCACAGGTCTCAATATTAGGATTCTCAGCAGCCAATGCACGAACCCAGCTGGCAGTCCTTTTTCTACAGGCAGCATCAACGGAATCCCGATTCTCCGCAGCCAAAACCCTAGAATTGACACAAAGATTCTTCCTCGAAGACAGCCCGATGGCGAGGATCTTGGCGGCGGGTCCCAGATGGCGAGTCTGGTAGTTATGTAACAACTTCAACTCGGCTAAAGTTTTCTCCATCTCGTGAACGGTGCGCGTGCAGTAAATCAGCTTGACAGGGTTCTCCGGCTTGGAAAGAGCGTAGCTAGTGATTAGAGAGAGGAGGGCGATGGTCTTGCCGGTGCCGGTAGGCATCTCGAGGAGGCAGTGACCTTTGGCGTCCAGGGCACGTTTGAGTTCCAACATGTACGAGTATTGTTCTGGGTAGATGTTGTCGTATGGGAAATACACTGTCACATCTTCTAGTTTGAAAATCATGATGCTCAGACTCAACACACTGAACTGGAACTGAAACTTATCACTTGACGCTTCCCGCGTTTGGGTGTCGTTTGGTGGTGTTAAGCTTGAACTTTTCAGCTAGGGGGAAGGAGTCGATTTTCCCTTCTTTGACGAACGACCTGCACCAACGGAGAGCGTTAAAACACGGAACTTACTTATATATGCCATCCTCGGCAATACTTATTTTTTTGTCGTTATACGAAATAACTTTAAAAAAAATAAATAACTTTTAAGTATTTAGTTTAATTAATTTAATTTTTAAATATTAAAATTTTTTAATTTTTTAAATATTAAATTTTTTAATTTTTTAAATATTAAATTTTTTTAATTTTTTAAATTATTATCTCTTCTTAATTATTATATATTCTATTTTTATAATTATATAAAAATATTAATTTATACTATTACATAAATTATAATAAAAAATATTAAATTTTTTTATGATTATTGTAATTATAAATAAAATCTTTAAAAAGAAATAGAAAATTATAGTAATTATAAGAAATTTTATAAGTTTTATATTGTGGATGCTTGAAAAAATTACAATAAGAATAGATTCAAGATGAAATAGAACATTTTTAGAAATAAAAATTAATTTAAAATTTTTAAAAGAATTCAACTTTAAAAAGAGAGAGAGAGAGAGTTGATGAGATATAATAATGGATCAAATATCCCTCTCTCATCCAAAGTCCAAGCCCATCACTGAGCCCGTGCGCTGCTTCACTTTGCTTACTGTTAATCTGCTCGTACATTTTACTCCAGCTATTTTAGATTGCAATGAATCTTTTAAAGTGAAACTACATGAAAAAGAGAGAATCAAGACGCTCTAATTACAGAGACCGAGAACAACTGAACAATGTGTTTCGCCTCACAATGTTGGTTTACAATCATTTTAAGCCATTGCTTGCAAACAGCACATTTCATCAGCCTAGGACTGAGATAATCAGACTTTGCCAAACAAAAGATCTTTTGTGCAACGTTGTGAGGACTGAGGACAACTTTCTCATTCTTCCACTGGAGTCTTAAAAGCTATTCCCTTGATAATGTGCCGACACTGAAACCTGCAAAATGATATGGGATATATCCATTCAATTCTGCAACAGTATGAAAGAAAAGAGACGTTAAAAAGTAAAATTAAAAAATAAAAAATAAAAACAATGAATTTCCAAGTTTATACATGATGAAATGCTAAAAACATTATATGAAAACCTCAATAGACAGGGAAATTTTCCAAGAAGCAGAGAAAAGGCCCTCAATCTCAGCTGTTTATAATTATTTGGGAATCACTGTTCACTAATAGACAAATATATTCAGAAAGGCCAGCTTTTAGTCCTTGGACTTCAGCTCTAGAAGCCAAAAAGCCCGTAGATGATATAATCTTTGACATGACAGAAATTTGCAGGTTGAACCCAATGATTTTCCTTTTTTCTTTTTTTAATTCTTTTCTCATTTGGTGGAGGGAGGTACCGGTAAATGAGTCATCTGGCAGTGGTCAGCTGGACATTTCAAAGTTATGTTTGAAGTTTAACCTTGCATACCATATTAGATCATCTGAAGTATAATCTCTCAGATTTGGTGCATCCATGACCTTTTCTTCCATTTTGCACTTAAACCGTAGCCTGAAAGGCACAATCTGCAAGATGATTGCATTTATAAGAGCTAACTTATTAATTAAAAAAGATGCATGGGAACTTAACCATGCATATTAACACTCTTACTTCCATGTGCAAGGTAGCAACATAATATAAGCTATTATTATGCTTCGAGTTCTGGGAATCAACCTGGTGATTAACCACTGTTGGATAACAGATGCTGCACCAAATCATTAATAGAAATTTTCCTAACCACCAATTCAAAAATTCATATGCAAGAATTTAGGAAAAGAAAACAAGCATAGAAAACAAGCATACATTGAGATATTCACTTGTACAACAAGATGTAGAACAAACGGAAAGGGTATTTCGCACTGTTAAGGTCAAATGGTCAACATAACAAGTGCAAGCATGTCCCCATAAAGATTTTTTCATCCATGACGTCAGCAGAATTTTTCTCAAACAGTCGTACAACCATCTAATCTTCAAATCCTTTAAAACATTAAACTGCAGTATGCACCAATGCACAAACTGGGATTTCACACCATAACTACAACTGCTATCAACTTTGCAGTTAATCAAGCAAAACAAGATGTGTTGTTTATTATAGAATGATTAAGACTGATAAACTCCATTGTTCCACATTGAATTTCATCTGCGATAAGTGGCATAAATTTTATTTATAATAAGGCTCCCCAACAATGCAATAAACCAATTTTGATACCAGGAATAAACTAAAGCATAGCAACTGGCTCCCCTCCTATCCCTTAGAGGATCTAGAAACATTTTCACAATTTTGTACTATTTTTGCAACTCTTGCAGGCAATCAAAAGTATAATAAAATACATGATGTACATCTAACTCATTACTACCTTATTGCCGTATCTGAAGTCACGTTTCGGAATAAAATGCTGCGGCATACTCAAAGAAGAGGAAGCTTTAACCAATAGAAACAACTTAGTCGGCCCTAAAAAAATTCATAAAAATGTCAATAAGAACTTCAGATCTCAGAGATAAGGAAAATTGACAAGCGTGCTCTATTAATTACCAGGATAGGAGTCAGATCCAGCACCCTTCGAGATAAGTGTCCGAATGGCCTATTTAACAGATATATATAATATATCATACAATATAATTCCAAAGATATTAAAGTTAATATGGAAGTATAAATAGGAGCAATGGAACCTTTCTTGAAAGCCCTTCTGCTGCTTTGCCCTTAGAGAAATCAGGTTCCCCTCTTGATTCAGACTTCCCATGTGAAAAGTATAACTGATATATGTGCTGAGGTCGCATTGGACTAGCCCCAAGAACAAAAATGACCTCTTGGACGTTTGGAGTTTCACTAATCAGTAACTGGAGTGCATTTTGCAGACTAGAAACTGTATTCATCAACTTCTCCATTCTTCTAATGCCTTGCTTGATCACCCTCTTTCTGCTCAAATTCATTCTTCGAGATGTTGGCTTTAATTCACTTTGCCTTAGATCCATATCCTATAACCATGATTCTTAAGGTCCCAAAATAAGCTAAAAAGCTATATGATGCAAATTTACCTTGTCAAAGCTTACATACCAACTCCTTAAATTCATTTTGTAGTGCATCAAATTCAAGGCTAATGTCCTGCAAAATGCTGCATAAAGATTTAAAAGCCAATGTCAATCATATAGAACCAGATTCACCACTTTAAATTAGTCCATGACAGCTATTAATTGAATTCTATGGGCAGTACCAACAAGGGAGATCTCACATAAACAATGACGGTTCCAAAGGTACGGCTCTTGATGCTTGAACATTTGGGGTAGTGGAATGTAACTGTTAGATCGGTTTAATTGAACACTCTATATTTCTCTATAGGACTGATCGAATCTCCTTACAAATAAAAAAAAGCGATAAAGAAATCATTTTTACTCGATGAACAAATTCTAAGAATTCGCAAGATGAAACCCTAAATCACCAGTAATAAATGGGCTAGTAATAGAAGGAGAAGAAGGAGAAAGGAGACTCACGAAGGGATTTGCTCGTGCATGTAGAGAACAAAGCCAGCAACATCGTTGATGACGTGGAAGATGACAGAGCTGTCCAAGCAGCCTGCATTGGTCTCTATCTCTACGAATTGCATCTCTGAACTCCCTTCTCCTTCCATGTTTTTCCCCCCCAAACTAACCAAAACTAAAGAACATGCAAGCACGCGGAAAGGAGAAAGATATTTGAACTCTTTCAGGTTTGGGCGGTTGGGGGATGAAGGGTAGCGTTGCTAACCCTAATTAATCCTAAACACGAGGTTTTTTGTGCAAAATAATATTGTCCGTGGCTCGTCTTTTGTTCCTCTCTGCCAGTGGCGACACGGGGCTAAAGGGGTTAAAGCCACAGTCTCGGCCTCGCCTCTTCTCATAGAAAATTTCTAAAATATGCTGAAGTATTATCTTAATCATACCATAACTCCTTTGAAATAAATTACACATTATATATATACAAATTAATTGTATTACCATTGATATATTCTTAAATTCCTCCTCCTTATTCTCAATTCTAATACCAAAAGTAATATTTTTACAGATCAATTTGACCAGACACGAAATGCATGCATAATTGGGAGAAATGAGAGAAGAGTAGAAGAATGAAGAACAAGTGAAAAATAAAATGAAGGTAAAAGAAAATCAATTCAAATTTTCGTATTTAATTTGACATAAAATTATCTATTCTTCCCTTATTTCTTTCTCCTTTCTTTCCTCTCCCCTCCTCTTTTTATTTCATTTTTCCAAACCAAACATAATGTATATATCTACATGAAAATTGAAGAACCATATACATAAAAAATGAAAAATTACAACTCGCAACATGTACATGCAGCGTAAATTTGTAAAATTCCACCTGTAGACATTGTATGACGTATGTGATGAAATTTAAAAATTGGTAATGTTCCCAAAATCCATACAAATAAAAAGAAAAACTTACAAATTAAAAAAGCTATGTTCACTATGCTATGCTAATTAACATTTTGCACGCGCATATTTATACATTAAGGAGCTTCATCTCAAATTACTCTCCAAATCTCACTTCCACATGAAATCTGAATCACCATTTGCCCTACTACTTATTAAACCAAGTATGATCACCATATGTAAATCCCTTTCTAGGAACCATTGGTGCTAATCTCAGTTAAAAATGAAGTTTCAGAACCCACCCTCGCATTTTGATTCTATAAACCAATAACTAGTCAAATATTTATCATCCTTATTCTCAATGCCACAAGTTCCCATGAACTGGACTGGGAGCAATGCTGGTGGATCAGATCTTCCTCTGGATCATATTGACTCTACCATCAATATTAATAAAGAGTTCTCATTTTTGACAACTTCAGCACTACAAAAAAGAAATTCCTGTTATTAACTAGCAAACAGGCACAGAGCAGGAAACAAAACCATACCGCCATACCTGGGCAAATGAAAGTGCATAGCATGTTAGAAAATCATATGCCATACCGCCTTAGAGCTTTGCTTAAACTGGGCATAACGTTGTATGCCTGATAGGATCTTCTAAGTTCAATAATGGAGCCCACCTGCACCAACACAATTCAAGAGCAATAGATAATATCAAGTAATTTTCCCATATAGCAAATTATGGTAGTTAACTAAGCATAAAATTTTTATAAGGAGCATGTTGTATCATTCTCTTTTTCATGAGGAGCATGTTGCAATAATTAAAATCTGTGAGTGAAAATCTGCAAGATAGATCCTTATCAAACAGCACAGTAACTTCGATTGATTTCTTTAGTACCAGGTAGCATAGCATTATCTTTGAACAAGAGAGCATGCAAAAACTCATGGAAGAGGTCAGGGTAAAACTCACAATAATTAAAACCGATGTAAATCCAATTGAAAATCCCTCATTGATGCGGCGCAAGTAGTGATCCAGTATGGTTGATGAAGTTGCCAAAATACTTAGCAATAATCCCCCTGAAAAGTTTCCACCACATATAACATTTAAAAGAAAAGACGCACACAAACATAAACTGTAACAAAATGCTCGGCACTACTTCGAATAAGCTTAAACCAAAGAGTTAGAATAACTGCCATAAGAAAAATTACCCCAAAAGCGTGTTGATGCCTGAATCTTTGTGAGGTATTCAATGGTAGCCTTTCCAGGTTTTACATTTGGTATTCTGGCTCCCATCTTATTTAAGTAATCTGCTATTTCCTTGGGTAAGTTGGCCTACACAGAAATTCCAATTAAATAACATCTACTAGGAAGAAAAAAAGCAAGTGATAGCAATCTTAAGAACTCAGAGTTATTGCATTAAATTGTGCACTAACAGTTTAATGAAAATTCACATTTTCAACTTTATTTTTATTTCCACTTTTTTTTTTTTGGTTGGTAGGAGTCGAAGAAACTTGTGTTAATGAGTAAAACATTTCCACATACATTAAATAGTAAAAAATCATGGAACAATTAAAAAAAGCTTATGGTTAAGCTTCATTGTTTTAAGTAATTTCTTTCCCCCACTGATAGCTTAGGTTTTACAACAATCCTTATAAGACATACTGGACAATTCATTATTTGATGCTGACAATTTAAATGATTAGAGGAAGGATAAGGATTGTTGGTATTTCTCAACAAGCTTTCACATGCTTTTGCAAGCGCCTGTCAATTCAACATAATTGTGTTACCACATTAAGTGACTCTACTATGAAAGCATGTTGATTACTATTATCAGAGATAATTTTTTTGAACTTTTCTCCATGATCACACAGTCATACTCTTAAATGGAATCTTAGATAATAGGATCAAGAATCAAAAGAAGAACATACTGCTGGAAACAAATAAATAAATAAATAAATCAACTCTTTTTACATACTTTGGTTTCTAGATATGCTGCTATTAAGAAACAATAGCCAGATGAAATAAAAGAAAGCACGAGGATGCGAACACAATGGTAACAAACACGTGGTCCACAAAATAGCTATCATTTAGCACCCAGGGTTATAATAAAAAGTACAATGTACAAGATACTTACAATGTCAAATATATTGAACAAGAAGACGAAAAATGCATAAATAGTATAGTAAACCCATGGCTGTGCACCAACAGAAGTCTCAGGGTTCAATATCTCCTTAACATGCTGCCAGAAAGGTGAACCAAGTATACTGCAAATCATGCTCTGTTAATCAGTAATAGCTGTAAATACCGTGCAGTACATATTTCATCTTCAAGACACAAAATGAACAAATGGTTTTCAGATACATGTCCAAGTCAGTTTTGGAGGCAATACCTTGCAAGAATACTAGGAAATGCCAAGAGATAAGTTGTTGTAAGAACTGGCTGCATTCCTGATGGATTGATATTAAAAGGAATATATGGTTCCACTTCCGTAATTGGAGAATCTTCTCTGTTAATAAACAGAACCAACAAAAAGAACAAAATTGCCAATGAGCAAGGTGTTACAATCAGGCACAAATTAATGCTTCATAAACAGAAGCTATTGCATTTGAGGCAAATAAAGTTGTTTCTAGTATAAAAATATTTCTTGATTGTTGAGGCAACTAGCATGTACATTGCATCATCCTCTAACAGGGAAAGAGCTGCTTCTGGTGAATTCTTGGAGATTAAATAAATAAAGATAAAAGCAAAAGAATTGAACAAAATTACATATTCTATGCTTTCCTCAGAAGAAAGGACATTGTGTGTCTTTATAGCAAAAGTAGTATTACCGTGCAGCAGAAGCTAGTTTAAATCCATAATACTGCAGTTTTACTTTCCTGCAACCTTCAGTTACAACAACTGCCCACATAGTGACAATAGTAAAAACTCCTAACAGTCCAAGCATATATGGCCACCAACTCACAGAACTTCCTGCAGTATATTTAAAAACTTGAAATTGGTATTGTTACCAACTACTGAAATTGCAGAAATATGATCAAATATGAAATACAAAAATCACAATGGTCAAAAAATCCTTGTATAACTAATATGATTCCTGTCTCCATATGATCATTATTGGCATATTAGTAGAGATATGATTTTGTTCAACACTCTTCGCACACATGACTGCTAGTGATTCAATGTCCATGCTTAAACAAGTGATCCATAGTCTTCATGCTACAATTATATTTAAGTTGTTGAATATGCACTCACACAACAACAATTGATTCATAGTACATATCTCTTGGAGTAGTTCACGGTTCTGATCCTCTAAAATATAGCATAAAATTTTAATTAATATATAGTTTATAACAATCCTGATAGTATATCATTGACATAAGAACCCAAAGAGCACTTTTACACTTTGAAGAAGACTAAGAGTGTCATTTCATGAAACAATCAGAAGTAAGCATAATTAGATATTATTTCAAAAATATTTTCTTTTTGTGCAGGACATGCAGGAAGAAGAGACAACATCTCCTCATATACCTAAAGAGAGAGAGAAAAATTTCTCAACTTGAACAGCAGTAAGATCATCTCTTATCACATACCTAACAGCTGAGACAACATCTTGTACAATGTTTCAGTGTAACCCGTCAATATTCCCACACATATAATCAATGACGAACCTTGACCTGAAATATGCATGACCGGTTAAGAAGGAAGAATATGCCATAAATTATATGATAACACTATGTATGTGCATGTTAATTTCACAATAAACAGAAAAACCGAGGAAAACCATCAGATCAAAAATTACCAAAAAGGTCAGATAAATTTTTTCTACCTACACAACACTTTGCCAACAACTTCAAAAATTCACAAATGAATGCATAGAGAAAGTTTCAACAATTCAAAGCTTCCTGGTATACGCACCCATAAAATTCATAGTTACTGTCAATCTACCTATTGCCAACACAAATCAAACATTTTTCAGTGTTTGGCTGCACATTCAATGATGGACACAGAAAAGAAGCTGGTGAATTGGGCAAAAAGGCTTATTTTTCAGATAATATTATGTTTATGGCTAAGAATGCATTCAGAAGGGGGATCACTAAAACTTATCATTAGATTTTATCTTCATATCATAACAAATCAAATTAAAATCAAATTCTATTGCCTCTGGTTACACCTGTCCAAGTTATGCCATTGGATTTAAATCATCTCGTTTCAAATCTTCTAGTCACAACACCTTTCTTTCAGTGGAGATGGATCCAGAACAATATCTCAAACATAGACAAGCAAATATAGAAGCTAAAATTCTCATTGGCATTTTTAAATCTAACCAAAAACGTATAAACAAGATTCAACAGCTCTCTGTGGACTTTGCTTCCAGAGATTTGTCACAAAAGTTAGGTGTTTATCCATATATATAGCAAAATAAACATATAACTAAGCAAGCAAGACAAAGAAATGGAAATCAAACATATCAAGAAAATACCAAATCCAGATTCTGATATTGTATCACAAATCCATGACATTGTCATTGCACCACAAACCAACAAGAAGGCAGTCACCATCACATGCTTGACACTGCAAAAGCCATTAAAGAAATTATGATTACATAGAAGCCTATTCAACAAAAAATCATTCAGGAAAAAAGTGAAAACATTGCCAGTCTCATCAGCTTGTACCAAAAGAAGAAAAAGAGAAAAGGAAGGTATGCACATTTCCTTATACTGAACATGAACATAGAGCAACATTTAAAGCAAAAGCAAGCTCATAAAGCAATAGAAAAAAAGTATCCCAATAATAAATTTAAGAAGAAGAAACTGACAAATACATTATATGATCTTTTTTAATTTGAGATTTTACAGGAATCTGAACTCCATTTCAATTACTTGTGTGACATTAAAAATCAATGCATATTGTTGAAGCAAAAAACTTTTTGCTAAGTTACCTGTGACTGGCAGCATATATTGAGTACGGAAGTGAATAACAAGCAACTATGACAGCTTCCAGTATTGCAAACCCAAGTGACATCCACCATCTGAAAAGAAAAACCTATTAGGTCACTGACTTCCTAAATGTGTTGATTGAAAATAATAATCCACAAGAATTATGTAGCAAAGACTTGTCTCACTGCTTGAGATGAATAACTAGACACACATATAACTCTTAATCTTCTCATGTCCATCTAAGCCTTCCTTTCGCAGCTGTACCAAGGATGGAACAATATGACAGAGTACCTATAAATTCAGTTCATAAAGTTAAGCTCACAATTGTTAGCAAATACCATTCTGCGGTAGAAAGAAAATTCAGTATTCTGTCCAATCTCCCATGCAAGTAAACATTGCAAAAACAGCACCCAAAAAAGGCAAAAGGAAAAGGCTATTCATTGATAGGTTCATATCTTCTGTAAATAGCCATCTACCACCAATGTCCAAAAGCCTCTATTATCAGCTAATTATGCACCACAAATTGTGATAAATCTATCAGTACCATAAAATATTATTGGCAAAATTTTCAAATGGCAAGTCTCTAATAACAAATAAAAAGATTATCTTCCCTTCTGCATATTTAACTAGTACCAAATTGATGATCAGAAAACATTTATCAGCTCCCAGATTGCAACAACACAAACCTATAATACTTATTTAGACACAAATAAACTACACACGATATTCATTAAAAACTATTTATCAAAAACATTAAATGAAAATCGAAAGACAAATTAATTAATCACACAAGTAAAGAGTATCCGAGATAGTTGAAAGGGCAAGCAATAAACCTGCATTACTATTGATGCTATTATCTGGGGGCTTATTCCAAGCTGAAAAAAGGATAGTTTGAGCTCTGCTCCAAAATCACCGAGTTCATCTGCCAAAACCGACATGAATTATACCCCAGGTATGTATAAACTAAAACAATGTAACTAGTAGCAAACTGAAAAACAATGGAAAACAAAGCATATAAAATACTCCATTTATAGGGCACAAGAGTAAATTAATGTAAATTTCTTACCAACAGATCCTGAGACAAAGCTAAGGTAATCTTGAGGTATCAACCTTCTATCGAATCCAGGAAGAGGAATGAAATACCCAATGCGACTTATAACAATCAGTACAGCAGTCACAAATAACCTCCGCCGTATCTCACTCTTAAAAAATGATTCCGCAGCATTATTAAGGACAGAGCTTAGTCGTATAAGATTCAGTAACCTGTTTTTATACATTTTAGGTTTTGACCGGAAACTCACACTGTCAGTGACATCATGTGAACCTTGACTATCTGCCTCATCATCCAGTCTGGGTGGAACAGCTTCAAGGTTTACAGACAGTGGGGATGATGCCTCAACATTCACATAGTCACTTCGAAGCTGATCAGAAAAATTGACAGGATATCGTTTGTTTGCACTTGAAAGGAAAGGCCTATTTAGCAACGGAACTTGCCTCCTTTTGGAATCCAATAAACTCAACTTGACTGAAACAAAGGTCTTGGTACATAATGGATGGCAAAATCGGTTATCTGAGAGTGCATGTCCCCCTGATTGTCATTTGCACAATAGCTGACATTAGAACATTCAAGTTCAAAACACATAACGTATATAATTGATTCAAGAAAATTTTGTTAAGTGAATGTTACAATAGAGTGAAGTTGTACAATAAATGCACAATTATAGAAGTGGGTTAAGCAGGCGGAAGCTTGTGACTATCAAAGATTCAAGCAATTAGGACTTAAAATTATACGTACGAAGGAAAAGGACTTTATAAATTCCTTTCATGTGCGTATGGTTTCTGATTCGTTCTATTTTTCCTACGTTTTCTCACGAAGTGAATTTACGGCGACCATACCTCCGAGTTTTACGGGTGTTGCCGTAAAGAGTTGAGCAGTGAAGTGATAGGAGCTAAGCAGATTTGCTTCCATGGCGAGACTTCGGCTCAATGGAGCGGCGAAAGCGAAGGCCACTACGTTTTAGACTTGCTTTTATATGAAACCTCGAAACTGCTCATCCTGAAGGGCGAGGATTGCCGACTGTCACGATTATTTTATAACATTGCAACCCGTACTCATTTGACCCCACGTAGATTTGGCAAAACAGGGGGCAATAGGTTGTAGTAATTTTCTTATCAGGATTTGAAGTTTAGAAGAGATTGAGGACTAAAATATTATTTTGGACGCCACCCAATCCCTTGCCATCTTAAAAAATGTATGTAAATTTATTAAAAAAGAACAGGGCAATGTCAGTCTTGCATGATTTTTTATTTTTTTTTAAGCAGTTACACTTACATAATTGAGATACATGTAAACCTTGAATCTCTTGTTTTCATTTAATACATTTTATGGATTAAACCGATTATCATCCATATATAGTTTCTAACCTAATAAATATAAGAATAATAATATAAACACAAACTCTCACATAAATTTTTTTTAATAAATTAATGTGATATGATTTTATTAGTTGAATTAGATAACACTTGGTCCATGTGATTTGATTTTATTATTATTTTTTAAACAATGAGTTAATAACACATAAATTTATACAAAATAAATTTATACAATAATTTATGACTATATCATCACTCATAGATGTAGTACACAATATATGATGTAGTACACAATATATAATGTAAAATTTCCTCATGATTTGAACTTGACATTGAGTAAAAATTTAAGTAATAAATGATGGTTAATAATTTTTTTTAAAGAAAAAAAGTTAAAGACTACCAATTCATTATTACTAAAAGAATCTCTAACATACAATTGAACCACGATGCGCTAGACACATAAATAGTATGTGGGTCCCACTTACATATTGTTTATGTGTCTAGCGTACCTTACTTCAAGCTTAATGCTAGACCAGTCCTTACTAAAAACAAATAGCGGATGATTTTTGAAAATTGAAGGGAATTCATATTGGAAAAAGATCATATTCCATATAATATTAATTGAGTCCTTTGTAGCTCTTAACTCTTCTTAAGAAATGATGTGAAAAAAAATTTACATCTTTCCAGCTCTCCATTGTTTTTTAAACACAACATAAAATTTTTTTACATTTAAGAATGATTATCAATCTTATGGGATTCATATATTACAAATGGCAAGTAGGGATGTCAATGGGGTGAGAATCTCACTTTAGTAAAATTTATGTTATATTTACTCTATGAAGTGGGAGTATGAAGTGTAAATTCCTCCCACTCTAGCGTTTACTTTCAAGATTTAGACAAGGAGTGAGAATTTCACTTCGTGAGACCCATCATTTTTTAAAGAAAAAAGTGAGATTTTCACTCCCTAGGGGGTAGGAGTAGAAATCTACTCTCTCTTTAATATATTTATCCATAATAAAATAAAAAATAAAAAATAATATTTTTAATAAATATTAATATTTTATTTTATTAAATATGTTTAATAAATGTATTTATAAAATAATATAATATTATTATTTAAAATAAATACTTTTATTTTACTAAATTATATTTATTAAACATATTTACTAAATAATGTGTTTAATAAAATATTAAGCATATTTAATAAAATGAAATTAATAATATTTAATAAACTATTATATTTAGTAAAATAAAATAAATAATATCATATTTTTAAATAATATTATTATTTTATTTTATAAATTATGTTTATTTAAGACAATAATATTAAATATAATATTATCATATTTAGTTAAAAATAATAATTTAAATTAATACAAAGTTAAAATTACTTAAAAATATATTATTATACTCATAGAGAATTAATAATAGTACTATATGCTATCTTTATTTGAAAATATAATATTATTATATTTATTTAAAAATAATAATATTATACTTATTTAATATTAGTTATTAATAATAATAAATATTTTATTATATGAAAATATTAATTTTGTACTATATTATTAGTAATAATATTAAATTTGTGTTCCTATTAATAATTTTTTATTTACATAATTAAAATTGAAATTAAAAAATTATGATTTACATAATTAATAATATTAATAATTATTGTCAATTAAAAAATAATAAAATAAATACTTTCTTTTTCAAATATATTTTGATTAATTATGTAATTAAAAACTATAATTCTTTAAATAAGGATAAAACTATAACTTTAAATTATTTACTCTCAATCGAAGACAATATAAATACATAAATTAGATTATAGTTTCGATTCCATACTCTTATTTTAGTATAAGTAAACAATCTGCTCTCACCCTCACTCTACACTCATACTTTCAAGATTCTCATTCTTCAGAATTCTTACTCTAATCCAAAATGTAATCCCTACCTTAATAGGGTTGGAATAAGGAATCCCCATATGGGGAATGATTTCCCCATCCCCACCTCATTCTCCATTTATTTATTTTATAGTGGATATAAATATATGATTTTAATAAATTAAAAAATTAAATAAAATCATTACTAAATTATAAAATATTTAAATTATTTTAAAAATCTCTAAATGTTTGAAAAAAAGTTTTAAATGCTATCAAAATTAAAAAAATACTCGAAGAGAGTAGTACTTTAAAAGAGAAAAGAAAATATAATAATATTTTAGGATTGAATAAAAGTTATATTATAAGGTTTTCTTTAGTTATAACTCATTTATATCAAGTAAAAATAAAAATTAAATTTATTAATTAACATTATAATTGATAAAATAAAAATTATTTAAAAAATTAAAAAAATATTGATATATAATGGAGATTGAGGCCGGGGGCTGGGGTAGGGATGAGTGGAGAGTACAAAATTAATCTCATCCCGTTAAAGAATTAAAGATTATTTTTTTCCATTCCACATCCTATTCTCAAAAAAATATTTAAAATTCTATTAGTTTAAGGTGCAGACCTATAGAACTCTAAATCCATCGAGAATTTTGCCATTTCTAGTGGCAACAAGGTTTACTATCACATTACTTAAGGCAAAGTGTGATATTATTGTCATTTGGACTTTAGCCATTTGGTGGACCTTTGTTCTCAAAGTAAAACGACTTTGAAGGTAGGGATTCGATTCTCTATAAATTTAATATCTCTTAATTAAATAAAATTAATTGTGTAAAGTTAATTTGCAAATAAAATATTTCTCTCCGGCGAAATGCATTCCATGTGAATCAGTAAAGTGATAAAAGCATGTAATTAAAATATATAAATTAGTTATATTGCAACGATTAAACATCCATCATATTGAGTGAGATTTTGTGCTGTTTTTAATTATTAAACTACACAACCTGATGACAGGATGAAATCAAACAGCACAGCAATCAACTTAGGAGCTTTTGCTTTATGGAATGTTTATGATAACAGCAGCAGCCCGACTTGATAATTTGGGAGCTAGTAACTCCATTCCTTTGGAAGAAATATCTCCGCTGAAGAATTCTGATGCTGTGAGGTCACACTGCATTTTCCTGATAAATCATTGCCACTTTTATTTTTAATCGAACTGCAATCCGTGGCTTTTGATTCATTAGTTCTGGAATCTGCAGATAAAGATGGATTATTTCTGTTAATAATCAATCATCTAACAGAAGATACGATGGATACAACACGATATCTGCGTTAGGTAACGAAATAGAACCTTTTCGAGGTGAAACTTGTAACCCTATTTCATGCACGTTGAGATTGAGAGCTTGTACAACGCGGGAAGGAAGGAGAACGGGAGAGCAAGCTGCATAACCACATGTTTCAATCAATAATATAATCCTTCTAGCTATCATGTTTTCTGTTAAAAGGGGGGAAAAAAGAGGAAAGAAATTTGAAAATTTATTAGAAATAACTTAACCTTAGGGATAAATTTATAAATATAGCCCATCACAATAGATTGTTACACTAGACCAATTGGTCGCTAACAATGGGAAGGTATATCGATATGATAGGTGATCAGAACATCTCAGTTGCTGCCTTGCAGGATAGAATATAAAGGGACATTTACGTTTGAATTTGTTTTTTTTTTTTTAATTACTGCTTTTATTAACGGGACCTTAATTTTGGGCTATTTCAGTAAATTTGCCATTAAATTTTCTCATTTTAGGGATTTGATAATAGCAATAGTATAATAAAGAGTACCTGGTTTTCTGGTTGGTTGGATGTTGGTGCCTGCCCTTTGTGGTAAGAAAACTCCAGTCCCGCAAGATCTTTGACCAGACTCTAGAAAAACAGCTTGCATTCCAGATCCTCTTGATGCCCGGTTTGCAGGATACTTTGGTCTATGATATGTTCTTGCGCTATTTTTGGAGTGCTGAAGTCACATTTCATTTGGGAAAGTCAATCAATAATAAATTAATTCTATATATGGTAAGATTCATTTATATGCATGCATGGATGTTTCAGTCACATAATATATAATCATGTACTTGCATATTTAAGAATAGTAATTTCTCTGATGAGTTACAATTGCAGTATTCAACTCCATTATGTCAGCCCGATGAATCGTAGTTTACGTGCTTTTCAGTTACAGATAAATCATTGAGCTTAATATAGCAATGATACTAACGAATATATAAGCTTTGAAACAGACCCAGGCGACTCAGTGACTCTTTACATGCACTTAATGAAAAATTGAGATAACGAGTGCCTGTCTTAATATATAGGGCAATGATAGTGGCTGTCTTCATCTAAATAAGAAAATCAATATGCTCCAATTTTATTTACGGTGTTTGCTAAACAGTTGGGAGTCAATCCAAATCGTATATATATAACGCTAGATATCAATTATTTCTAAAAAAACTTCTTTTCTGTAATTGCAAGAAGGAAACAAGCTCCTCATATAAGCAACAAATTTACTAAAATAATGTCATGAAGACCATAAATAAATATTTGAAAAAAAAAAAAAAGGTAAATGCCTCGTGTAGTTGCCACTCATTAGATTTTCGTCGCGTGTATAAATGGTCTTACATGATTGGTTGAGGAAAACCAAGAATCCAGCGTTTGAGGAAATAAGACGAGAGTAGCCAATATATACTTTCTCTCTAAGACAAATAAATGGGTATATTTTTTGCAGAACAAGAGTTTCAAAATGAAAAGAAGAATGAAATACGTACCTGTGAAAGTGTTTCTGCGGGCAATTTAGGACGATAATGATGCTGATGATGAAGCTGCTTCTTCACATGTCTCTGCAAGATAAAGGGCGGACAAAAAAAAAAAAAAAACAACATTCAATGAATTAAACTAGAACAAGTTTTCACAGAGCATAATGCGCGAGGCCTTACCTTATTATTAATATTAGTAGCAGTATCAGAAAATGCTTCATCTAAAACTTGAGAAGGCAGCCAAGACATTCCTTCTTCGAAACCAACTTCCCCATCTTCAGCAAGAGCCATTGAAAAAGAGAGAGAGAGAACCGAAGCTTTTACTTTGTTGTTCTTGAACAGATCAGTGTTTCGAGCTCCAACTTCTAACCTGCAACTCAACTAAATAGGTACGTGGAAGAGGAAATGTTGAGAGATTTTTATAATCTTATTTTATTAGAGATTGGCTCTCCTTTGCCGAGAGCTTCATCCCACTTTCCCTCTAAGCGCGTGCAAAACGCTACAACATGACGAGCCGTTGCTTTTTACACGTGTCGTCACGCCATGCCTGCACAGACGATTTCCCCATTAATTTTGCGCATAAAAACCACGTTACCTTTTGCCTGGCACTGCACAACTTTGTTTTTGGTAATTTTTTAAACCGTACTCTGAAGTTACGCGAGAGGAAGAGGTTGACTAAATTCCAGTCTAAAACGTCAGTTTTAACTGTTTGAGAGGGAATGCAGTAAATTTGATTCAAACTCGTACAATGTCAATTCATAAATGGGTGGTTAAACCTAATTAGTAACGGACTTATAAGCACTCGCGTAATTGCCAACGTCATGCACAAGTGAGGGTCAAATTCGGTCTTTCAAATAAGCGGTCAAGAACTAGGAGACTCGAATAACACACATGGGTCGGGCTGGGTTCGGTGAACCCCTCTCCTTTCCATTCGGTTGGTGCAGTTGAAGACTTGAAGTGGATCTTCACGTAATGTTCTGCTACCCCACTCCATGACTTATCCTCTTCTATTTTTATTATATTTTCATGCCTTGTTCTTGTTATACTTTTCCATTATCGTGGTAGATCTTTGTTCAGTTTTATGTATATTTATGCGCAGCGGCTTGTTTCTTCCTCTTTCTTAACCACCTCACCAACCCACCATCCTACAAGTGGTAAGCCACCACAGCTCGTAATATACATACAAGTGTAAAAAACAAGTTTAAGGTTACGGGATTAGGCTTGATGATCATGCCATGTTTGTGGGACCATTAAATGTGCCTTTTTTCTACATTCCTAATTCATGGAGTTTATAACATTATGATGATGTTGGTGAACTACTAAGTCATTGGTAAGTTGGAAACTAAGATAATTGCAGATTTGGTTTGATAAAATAACAAATCCACAATAGATTTTGTCATATGGGATCATCACTCTTGTTTGTTTGGAGGGGCATTTATCCGATCTCACTTTTTTAATCTTGTCAATAATGAAGTTGTAACTCAGCTGACATACGAAAAATTTAATGGTTGGTCAACCCAACTAGAACAGATGATCTGGGCACCAGAACTTAAATGACAAGTACAGTTTACACACGCATGGAATCGGCAGGTCAGATTAATATATTTCTATTGGGAAGCTGTTGAGCATCTTCATAATGGATACTTTTTTATACAATCACACTATAACCTCTCAATTTGTAGGACTAAAGGAGTCCCAATTGGTAACTAAAACTACAAGGAGAGTGCTCATTTGAAGTTAAATTTTTTTTTAAAGAAAAAAAAGGAAGAAGCCGGCCATCAAGGGGGTATTTCACGGGCTTCAACATTTTCTCCAAAAGGCTGGGAATGCAGAGTGACAGAGTGCCAGAACAATGGTAACATTTCCTGAATTTCCAAAATAGTCATCCATTGACAACAAAAACCATCAAGTTGAACACCCAGAACATCAAAAACTATTAACGCTCCATTTTGACTGTAATCAAGCAAAGCCTACACTTACATCAAAGAAATTATTATTTGAGTTTCACCTAAGAAAATATACTTGAAACTTCACTCACAGGCATTTCACTCGTTATTTTTAAAAGCTTCTGGGTATCTGCATCCATTTGAACATTGTCCTTCTTCATTCGCTCCACAAGTATTAGTGGCATTTTACCAGCTTTTGCATAAGTTCTTAATAACGAATTATATATCTCAGTACTCACATGATCAGCGTTCCGAAGAGTGACTAACAAACACTCTGCCCCTTCAATATCTCCTTGCTCCTCCAGTTTGTTATATGCTTCTGTAATTAACCTGTGGTCAGGAACCCATTTTCTGACACTACCAATAGCTTTCTTAAAACACTCTAGAACTTTTTCCATTTGTCCCTTCTTTAAATAGCCCCATGTAAGAAGTTCCCAAGTAGTGTAACAAGGCTTGATGCCCTTTGTCACCAGCCGGTTGTAAAATGATTCAGCCATTTCCAATTGGTTTCCATTGATATAAGCTGCAAGAAGTATATTTGGAACCCTAGGATCACCAGTCCCTGAAACAGATTCCCACTCATCATAGATGTTCTCAGCTTTCTCAAACTCCTCTAGTTTTACAAGAGAAGATATCATGCAAGTATACTCAGCATCATTCATTTTAGCAAAGAGCGATGTCATCTTCTTCCAAATTCTAAGAACTTCATCCTTATACCCCATGTTAGTATACAAACTGAGCAGGGACGAATAAGCAACTCGATTTTTCCGACATGTCCTTTTCTCCATCTCCTTCAAAGTAGTTGCTGCTTTTTCAGGGAGTTCCATTTTGATGTACAAGCTGCTTAACGTACTATACGTTATCCAATCTGGATCAATTCTTGCCTTTTTTAGCTCCAGGAAGGCCTTCTCTGCAGTTTCTTTGTCATTTTGCGAGGCACATGCTGCTAACCATAAATTATAGGTAACGACATCAGGAGAAGTGTTTTTCTTTAACTGCTGAAGCATTTGAGGAACCTTAGCTAATTGCCCATTGGAAATATACAGGTTTAGCATGTGGTTATAAGGAAGGGGGCATTTCAAAAACCCACATTCTGACATTTTCTCCATCAGAGCCTCAGCTTCAGTGGACTTTTTGTTCTGGACATAACTGTGAAGAAGAGCTGAACAAGTGTCTGGACCTCTCATTTTATCAGGAAGATTCTCAAAAAAGTTTTCTGCGCTGGATAAACCACGAATTTTTGAAATCAAATCCAAGTGCACAGCATAATCACCAGATACCAGCTTGATATCATTCTGTAATTCCATCCACTCACATACCTACAAAAACAATCGAACCTATGCCATCAACACAAGGTTCACAGTCAACAGATATTTTTGCAAAGTTCAAAGTTGAAAAACTTAGTAATCAAATCCAGGACCAGCCAGATTATTGCATTAATTTATTTTAGCAAGTAGCTCATTTCAAAGAAAGCCCAAAATGCTGTGGCCAAGTTAAACACAAAAAGTCATGCTTTCTGCAAGTTCTTTTCAACTGCTCTTACTACTATTATCAGTAGTCGGATATCAGCTTGATGACTGAGTGTGAGAATGTGTCCATCTATAATTTGCTAACCACTCAAGAAGCTATAAGCCAAACCTCCAACTATGTGACCAATAACATTCCTATAAGTGAACATCAAACTAAGTGTAAACTTCTTGAACAGGAAAAAAAAAAAATTCTAATGGAGAATAAAACTAATTCAATCTAATATCAGAACGACAATCACCAAACAAAATTTCTTCCCCACCCCCCCCCCCCCAAAAAAAAAAGAAACAAGAAATTATACAGACCTCGAGCGCGTGTTTGTAGCGCTTGAGCTTGCGCAACTCTCTGATGATACGATTCAGCTCGTACTTGCGCACCGTGTGGCCTTCTTCTTTCCATTTCCTTATGGTGATCGCTGCACTGCGTTTTGCGTAAACCAGGCTTAGAAGTCTGCGGCCCAGGGTGTCTCGATCCACTGCTTCTTTTTTTTCTGTTGCTAAGCGGAGGGTTTTCACCTTCGCTGCTTTAGTAGAAAAAAGGCGGGCGGCAGCAAGGGTTGCGCTGAGTGAGCGGAGCAACATTTTGCTTAAACCCTGGATTGCCTTCGGGACTGTACTTCAGTCTCTCAGGGTGTGGGTCGGCGTTCATTTTTTAGTAGATCACGTGCCAAGCACCTGAGCTATTGTGTAGCCGCGTCGCAAACTATGCTAAATCCAGACAGGCCAAATTGCCCACAGACACGTAGCAATCAAAGGTAGCGACTACCGGCTCACTGCGCGCGACGCAAACGCAATCCGTCACGAAACTTCATAGCTTGCTACCAACGAATTCGTCCCCCACCCAGCCAAAACCCGCCACACCACCCCCCCTCCCCCCACACCTTTTTTCACTCTCACTCTCCAGCACTAAAAATCCGCCTCAGGCATTCACTAAACAAACAAACACTATTTGTTTGCTCTGACCGATCTCATTAAACGCAGAAACCGCTCTTTACTAATATTATTTTCTGTCTCGCTTTCTCTCTCTCTCTCTAAATTTAAAATAAATCAATGCCAGGTGGTTCAGGCTCCAGCGGCCGAACCGGCGTGAGAGTGGTGGTTGTTGGCGATCGAGGCACTGGAAAATCGAGTCTGATAGCGGCGGCCGCAACCGAGTCGGTCCCTGAGAAGGTTCCACCGGTCCATGCTCCTACGCGCCTGCCGCCCGATTTTTATCCCGATCGTGTCCCCGTCACTATCATCGACACCTCTTCCAGGTACGCAAATACTCCAAACGAGTATCCGTATACGTTTAAACTAGTCGTATTAAGACTGTCTGGATTAAGTCTGCATATGCGGATGAAACGAAATCTTCTAACTGGAACTGTTTGAGTATTTTGTATAATTTGGAGGTTTTGCTTCTGATTCGAAATTGTTTATATAATAATTAGTTATATAATTAAAGCAAAATGAATGATGCTTTCATTTCTATGTTATTGTTAACTGTTTGAATTTTAGCCTGGAGAATAAAGGGAAGCTTAATGAAGAATTGAAGCGAGCAGATGTCGTGGTGTTAACATATGCATGTAATCAGCAATCGACTCTTTCTCGTTTGAGTTCATATTGGCTGCCAGAGCTTCGTCGTTTAGAGGTTTGCAGTTTGCACATTTTTTCTAACGTGAACGCTTATTCCTACATATCATCTTGTGGAAATGGTGTTGTTCTTTTCATACATTGTGTTATGAACTTGTGTAGATTAAGGTGCCCATAATTGTGGCCGGGTGTAAGCTAGATTTGCGTGGTGATCATAATGCCACTAGCCTGGAGGAGGTTATGGGACCAATCATGCAACAGTTCAGGGAGATTGAAACTTGTGTAGAATGTTCTGCAACTACTATGATTCAGGTACATGAAGTTGCCCTTACTTTTTGTTTCCTGGATTTTGTTTGCTGTCTCAAGTCATGCATTTGGACTGTGAATTTGTACCAATTCAGTTCTGGAGCTTTGTTCTTATCTCTGCGAGTTCACTTATAGCTGTAGGCATTAGGAAATGTCCAGCACCGCTCTAATACTAGTAATGATGGAACAAAAATTTTAATAAAAATAAAACAGATAGATGTTATACTTCGAAGTGATATAAAACAAATTCTTCTTTGCCAAAAATCAAAACTAACCAGAGCATCACAAACTAACAAAACCTGAAAGGATAAAGAGAGTGCATTGCCCAAGCCAGAAGTCCGGGGGCATGTCTGCCTAGAATAAGTTTAGACCTGGCTTGCTTTTCTTGCCATGGAAGATCTTCTTTTGTAATTTATGGTGGTTTATAGATGCTTCCTTGTCTTGATTTTGCTTAGATTAATGTGTTTGTTTTGTTCAGTCTGCAATCTTGACATTTTTAACTCAATTAACTAAAATTTCCTTCTTTATAGGTCCCCGATGTTTTCTATTATGCTCAAAAGGCAGTACTTCATCCAACAGCCCCATTGTTTGATCATGATGAACAAACTTTGAAACCTCGTTGCGTCAGGGCATTAAAAAGGATATTTATTCTTTGTGATCATGACATGGATGGTGCCTTAAATGATGCAGAGTTGAATGAGTTTCAGGTTTTCTTTCTTTTTCTGCGGTGAATATTTCTTGCTATGATAGATTTTCATTCTTCTTTTAAAGTTCTGACTCATTTCATCGTAAACAGGTTAAATGTTTTAATGCTCCATTACAGCCTGCTGAAATAGTAGGCGTAAAAAGAGTTGTACAAGAGAAGCAACATGATGGAGTCAATGACCTTGGTCTTACCCTTAGTGGTTTCCTTTTCCTCCATGCTCTTTTCATTGAGAAAGGGCGTCTTGAAACTACATGGGCTGTTCTGAGAAAATTTGGTTATGGGGATGATTTAGAACTGAGGGATGATTTTCTTCCAGTTCCAACTAAGCTTGCTCCTGATCAGGTGTGTGTTGCTGATGGGAAAGTTACTATAATCTTACTCTTTCAGTCTTGATACAAAGTTTTACTGTGATCTGTCTGTTTAATCTTTGTAGAAAACAATGGAAACTTGTGGAATTATTTTATTATTCTCATACGTGATTAGTTTGGTCTTCCTTTAATAGCATTAGATGTTGCATGCACTGACAGTTTTATGAAATTACCCTACAACATTAGAAGTTGCATACACTGACAGTTTTATGAAATTACCCTTTTTGTTGCCTTAGATGTTGCATACATTGACAGTTTACGAGATTACCCCTTTTGTTGCTTAAGGGCCTTAGACATGAATAAGTAAATACATTGTTTTTTTTTTCTAAGTCTTCTTTGTGGTTCCTCATATTGGTATCAAGATGGGGTCGATTTTCACATAGTCGCTGTGACTACTTTTCAAGTTGAAAGTTAGCCTAGTAATATAGTGGTTGATCACATTGTCCATGTTTTTTGCTTTCTTATATCATAGAATGGAACTGTTAAAACGCTTCAACTTTACTTTTTCAGATATATCTTTACAGAAAATTAAAAATAAAATAAAATAAAACAGTTCATGTTAGTCTTGGAACATTCTGGGTCATTATCTTTGACTTCTTGTATAGGAAAAAAATGTAGAATGGTGGATAAAAAGTATGGGAGAGTACTGTTCAAGGAAGAATGAGACTTTATCTTTTGCTGCATCTCCAAATCCTTAAGTTTTATCTTTTTTCTGCATGGTATCCTTGAGAAATTTTTTTGAAAATCCATCCTTTTGAAAGATTAGCTTCCAGCTGTTTAATTCGCACATGACTATTATGCCTTTTTAAATTTTTCTGGACACCTAATCATTACCCTTTCTTGAGATATTTACTTTTAGTTGCCATCTTGTAGAGTGTGGAACTGGCAAGTGAAGCTGTGGAATTCCTACGTGGTATCTTCGGATTGTATGACATTGACAATGTATGTTGTAATCTCTGCCAATTTGCTATTTATGGAGTTTGCACCATGTTTTTTTTTTTCTTTGTGATGTTGACTATTGCCTTGCTCTTAATCGCTGAATGCTTTAATTTTGATGATCACTAGGATGGAGCAGTGAGACCTGCGGAGCTTGAGGATCTATTTTTAACTGCACCAGAAAGGTGGATCTGGTTTCCAGCCATCATTTCTCCATTTATTGCACTATGTCCTATAGTTTGTCGCATTAGGCAGGATTTGCAAACTTAAAAAATACACCTGTGAATTGGTCACTGTTATAATTGGTAAAATAAGAAATAATTGTTTTTTGAACTCTGGTCTATATTGGTCCAGAAAGATATTTGAACTTGGCTGCTGGCTGTTAGTCTAGTTCAAGGAATGACAGGCTTCTTGACATCTTTACACTCAAAAGCTGACTTTGTGGCTTGATTTCCAACTTTTTTCTTTGCAACCCTGATCCACTTCATCATCCTGAAATGAATTTAATCAGTGAATTAACTATTTTTACCTCTCTGTTCTTTAGTAAAGCCCCGTTCTTCATGACATGCCCCAAAATCATGATCTCCATCTTCTCAATGACAGCCACATTGTTGTTTTTAAAGGCTTTCTAACACTGTTCAAGAACAAGCCCTTTTAGCCCGTCGAACAGAAAATGTTGATGGTAACTGTTCCCCTCCCTTACCCACACACCACCTCGGCGCGCAGGCATATGTGATAGATAGCCTTTGAAACTTGAGACCTTTGTTTTTATGAAATAAGGATTTTATATTGTTTAATTTCACTAGAGTGTAGGAAATCTGTTTTTACACTTGCTACCTCCAAACGAGGTAAAACCCTGTGAACTAGTAAAGTTTGGAATATTATTCATGTGAGCAATAATCAGTCTTTATGTTTGTAGTTCACAAATCTTTTGCCGTCCTTCATTTTTTCAAGCTACCTTTTATTATCCTGGGTGTAATGAATATCTTATTTATTTTTTAACTAAGTCTGTTGTGGTGGTGAATCCCAAGCTTAATTGTGACAACTTATCTTCTTGGGGAAAGTATCCCCTTGCATGAGAATATAGGAGGTATATAATGACAATATATTATTTACTCCAAATAATCTTTGTTATTCTTAGCGTGGTCGGCCATCTACACTTCAATGTTAACTGAATATAATAGTTTTATTAATGACACGGGTTAGAATTGTGTACTTGTCCTTTGCAAATGACCTTATCCTGTGCCACTTAATTCCCATTATATAATTTCTTCTGCATATATGCTAATCCAGTCCATGGGATGAAGCTCCATACAAGGATGCTGCAGAGACAACAGCACTGGGCTTTTTAACACTCAAAGGGTTTGTGTCTAAGGTTTGTATGCTTATATCTTTTAATTTTGTCCTTCCAGTTGGTTGATATTGCAAATTGTGATAGAGTTCATGTTAAACCGATCCCTTTTTTTTTTTTTTTGGTCGGCTTATTTTATCACCGTGCGTCTGGTGAACGTTTTAGTTTATAGTCCTTTGTCTAGTCAGTATCATTCTCTCTCCCTGTCGGATACATTATGGAAACCAGTTTTCATAATATGACTATTGAATGACGTGGACAAAATTATAAACTTATAATATACTTTGGGATTAGTTCAAAACTGAAATGATATTTCCATTGGTTCTAATGAGACGGAAGAGATTTTCTTCTTATATTATCGACTCGTGTACTTTTCTGATTAGTAACTTATTCGACTGTTTGAATTGATGTAACTACTGTTAATAGTAGTAATGTTAAACATGTGTTTGCAGTGGGCTCTAATGACTCTACTTGACCCGCGACGCAGTTTGGCAAATTTGATATATGTTGGATACGGTGGTGATCCTTCTGCAGCGCTCCGTGTTACTAGGAAAAGTTCAGTAGATCGTAAGAAGCAACAAACTGACAGAAATGTTTTCCATTGTCTCCTTTTTGGTCCTAAAAATGCTGGAAAGTCTTCACTGTTGAATTCATTCTTGGAAAGGTGTCCATCCAATTTCTGTTTGTACTAAGCATAGTCTGATATAATCTTGTTAGTTTCATCTATCTGCATTTTTTATTTGTTCAGTTAATATTGGTTTTATTTCTGGATTTTAATTCTACTTCTTTTAACTTTTCCATTTCCATTCTTCTTTGCTTTAATCAATGAATTTATCGCATCTATTACAGGCCATTCTCAGAAAATTATACCCCAACAACTGGCGAGCAATATGCGGTGAATGTGGTTGACCATCCTGGGGTGAGTACCAAATGTAGAAATACAATACATCTGTCACTTCTCTATTCTTGTCCCTAACTTCCGTATCACCCACTCTCACAGGCTTTTTAACATGTCCCTGTGAAACATAACTGAATTTGGATATCCTATTTATCTACATGATTTGCATGTTCATTAATTATGCAGCTGATATGGAAGAGGCATAGGCTTTTGAAAAAAAATGCTAGCAGAGCCAGTTAAGGCATAGGCTTTTGAAAATGTTTAATATTCTGCTAACTCTTTAATTCTTACTGAGAGTTACTACAAGTGCCCATATTGGTTTTCAAAATTGCTGTAATACCAAATCGAAGTTCTTTGTTTTCACTTCTTTCTCATTCTCCACCAGTCCAGTTTGTTGTTCTCGAGGGTTTCTTTGCTGTTATTTCTCTCAAAACTTTAATGGAGTTCAAAATTTAGGTACCTATTATTTGGTTGAAATTTCTTAAATTGTGTTTGTTTGAAATCACTCTTTTAGACCCAATTTTGAAGCCAGTACTGTTGGATTGATTGGTTAAAAACCCTTGGATTCAATCAAGAGGTCAAGGGTGAAGCCCATTGGCACAGCTACCTGAGAAATTACATCTCATGAGTTTTCTAACCAGGTTGTATGGTTAAGCAGTAGTCTCCAGTGTAAACTCAGTGACCCTAGAAAGATTGGGGGATTTACAGGTGCATACTGATGTGTGTGTGTGGTCATGCTAAGGTGCTGACATCCAGGAGAAACATGCACCTTCAACATTATAAAACTTTTTCGCTGTAAAGTACCTTCTGCAGCTTTGTAAAAGGGTGCGTCCACACTGAACATTTTATTACTTGCTTTAATATGGCAAGGATCAAGATACAAGACAAAAAAACGCAAGTTATATAATAACGGGACAAGATACACGGTATTGTAACGTGTTTGTTTTTTTTTTTTTTTTTAATTTTGGGTCTTTAGTTTATCCGTTTTGTAATATACTGAATTTTTTTTTCTTGGTCTTCTATCATGGTTGTGTGTGCGTGTGATGTGGCTGATATAATGACGATCTATGTTAAATTACTATCCTTACAGGGGAATAAGAAGACTCTTGTTTTGCAAGAAATACCAGAAGAAGGAGTGAAAAAAATCCTGTCCAACAAGGAAGCTTTGGCCAGCTGTGATGTTACTATATTTGTCTATGACAGGTGAGTTTCTTGCTCTGTAACATAGCAACTAGATATCTTGTGTCATGATGATGATATGAAGATGCTTATGTGTCATTGGATTAGCTAGTGACTGTCGGTTATGAACTTCACTATTATTTTAGTTCATTACTTGGATGAAACTTCTCTTGTATTGGTAATACTTCAACTCTTTTTTCTTTTTTTTATGTTGCTGGCCAATTGTTATTCTATCTTGATACATTAATTCTTTCGATATTCAGATAGCCTGAAGTGCATTATTTTGTAATGTTCAGCTCAGACGAATATTCATGGAAAAGAACAAAAGAACTTTTAGTGGAGGCTGCCAGGCTAGGTGAAGACAGTGGTTATGGTGTTCCATGCCTGCTTATTGCATCAAAAGATGACCTGAAACCTTATACAATGGCAGTACAAGATTCAGCGAGGGTGATTAAATTTCTTTACTTGGTCTTTTCAGGCTCAAAATTATATGCATGACTGAATTACCCTTCCCACATTCAACAAAAGTTGGTAGTAGTTGCTTCCGGCAAAGTAGATAAACTGACGCTCCGAAATTTTTATTCCAGGTTACTCAGGAGTTGGGAATAGAGCCCCCTATTCCTGTGAGCATGAAGTCGAAAGATCTGAATAATGTATTTAGCAGAATTATATGGGCCGCTGAACACCCTCATTTGAACATTCCTGAAACTGAGACTGGGAGGAACCGGAAGCATTTCCGCCACCTTGTCAATAGCTCACTTGTGTTTGTTTCTGGTGTGCTTGTTCACCTTCTTCTTTATTTTCTACACATGCATCTGTGAACTTGTATGATACTGATTACCATTTTGTATATTTATAGTTGGCGCTGCTGTTGCTGTCATCGGACTGGCTGCTTATCGAGCCTATGCCGCAAGAAGGAATGCCTCTAGTTAGCAGTCAGATTTGTCTGCCGATTTGGCCATTAATCAACTGTTGTCTGCTCTCTTTGCGACTTAAATAAATGGTTGATCCTGTCTCCGTCCATCGAATTTTGAGCACAACATTTTTGGCAATATTGGGATAAAAGCTTGTATAGATATTTTGGTTCCTCTCTCTTTCCCCCCCCCCCCCCCCCTCCCCCCTCCTTTTTTCCCCCCCTTTCACCCAATTTTTTTCCCCCTTAATGAGACTGGACCCTGGAGATGCGTCTTACTGAGTTGTTGGGCTTGTGAAATCTGATCAATTACCTTGTTGGCTATTTGTGCCAGTGGTCTTTGTAGAGGTATCTAGGATAGTATGCGGACCTTTAACAGACAATTTGTTTGTTGTATTGTCCGCAACACTTGGTGATATTAAACATGCAATGATCAAAAGTGCTACCATCTATCAAGCAAGTGTAATCTGGGATTCGTGGCTGTATCTGCTGTTTATAATTTTATAATTGTGGTATTAGTTTACGATGTTCTGCCCACGAGAAAGGTGAGGGGCTAGACTTCGAAGCTGATAGTTATTGTAGGAGAATGTCTTAACAAGGAATGAAATTGTCAGCTGCTACGATTGATTAAGAATTTAGGATCTCCCATGGGTAAGGACGTGAATATGTGTAACGTGTTTGTTTACCGTTTCTAAAAGCTAGAAAGTCGAATATTGTGTTGCTCCTATTAATCTTTACGCACAAAAGTCTATGGAGTGGTAACAGCCCTTGCGCCAAACCGAGTTGTTACGGCGATTTTATTGCCGTTAATAAGGTATAATGCATCTCCATGATGGGGTAAAATATTAAATAACGTAATATTGAAAGGGGACGTGAACTCGGGATAAACTAAAAGATATGTCTGCCTAATATTGAATTGTTATAATTAAAACAGGGAGCGTCGGGTTTATATGTCGATGGTTTTGATTAGGTGCGCCCATTCGTTGGGTATGCTACTTGAGGAAGGGAGGCCTGGCTTAAAATTAAAGCTGCTGAGTGCGAACTTTGAATAAACTATAAATATGTCTCTACATGATTGAATATATAAAGGGGTAAAAGATAGCGTTTTGAAATAAAGAAGGAAGAGGTCAAGAGGTGCTGATTATGGAAGATCTTCTTTGGAGATGCTGTGAAGAAGTGAGAATTATTTGTCATAAAAAGAACCAGTTGATTTGAAAGGGTTGGATTCTGAGAGATCAGCTTAGGTGAAGAAACAGTCAAAGAAGATCTCGTATCATTCATATCCCCAAGAAGAAACCAAACCACTCCGCCACTAGATTCAGTCCAGTCTCTGTCTCAGCCCCTGTGCCTCTACAGTTTTGTTTTCCTCCTTACAAGCCAGAAACCCGCATGCTAATCTTTCTCGCATGCTATTTTGATTGAATGCTCTCCTTGCATTATGGGTAGAATCTTTTGTCTTCACGTCACCCATGAGAGAATACCGAAGGTAAAGTTTCACATGTTCAGCACTGTATATTTCTCCAATCATATTCCAATTTCATTACTAATACAAGAAAAAGAGACCCATCAGTCATCAGTACACCTCTACGCTGCTAGATTTGTAGTCAACTTTGTTACTGCTTTTAGATAGTGCAGGTCATGTGTTCGCTAAAGTGCTGTTGAGCAAATCAAAAAGACGAAAATTCAGCTGTTTTTGCTTTTTCAGGCAACAAGAAGACCAGTGGTTACTCAGTCCAAACCATAGCCTTAAGCTGTCTGTAATGTACTTTTTGTCAAAAAAAAACTTTACAAACTTGAACCACCGATTGTAGCTAATAGTAATTACTACAAAGTGTTGGGTTTGCATCAAAGGTAATTAATTTGTTTTGCCGGTAGGAAACATGGACGGTTGGGATTCCTCATGGCAATGATAAAAATGGCATACATTATATGATCAATCGATTTCAAGTGGGCCACCGCTAATGATAGAAGCGAAGACATCAAGGTCTCACAGTTGCTACTTGCCCGCCGAAGAATATGCGTACACACACACACACATATTCTTTCAAATATAAAGTTGCGAAAAAAAATTAATAATTGGAAAAAGACAAGGTAAGTCTCATCATTTCACGTAGTATAGACCAGATATCCAGAATCTCATGGTTTATATGAACGTGGGTCCCTGTCTGATACAGTCTTAGATCCTCTGAAACCCTATATATTCACTTATCAAACATCTTAAAAGGGAAGCCTCGGTTCATATTTTCACTCTATTATAATATTTGCGAAGATATGAAGCATGAAAACGAAATAAAGTTCACGCAAATTGCAACAAATAATTATAATGGTTTTCGTGCTTACAATGAATAATATTTTATTATTAGTTGTACAACCCGTCTCGCGCTTAAGCAGCTGAGAAACCTAGCTGCAGAGTGTTCATACGCTTATTACTTGATATATATTATGTACATGCTCCATGCATGAAGCATCGAAGACCCACAGTCTTTTGCATGACGCCCGTGATTAGAGCGTCATGGTAAAAGAAATCCTCCCTCGCCTCGCTCATACACGAGAGTTTGAGAACACGTAATTAATGCAGTACATTTTTTCATTTTATTTTATGGGTGTGTGTGTGTGTGTGTGTGTGTGTTGATTGAAAGGGTGCTGCAATACACTTACCTTTTCACTAAATCTTGTCAAATGTGTACGTTTTATTTTTCATAAATGACACGGAAACTTCATAAAAGGGAGCATTGAACACTAAAAAGCGGAGCTAAGATTTTAGTTAGATGAAGATCATAATATGCAGATAACAATTTTAAGATAGCCATTTGTAATATGAAAAAATTAAATAAATACATTTGATGGATCAAACCATATAATTTAAGGCTGAAGCCCTTATTTTTTTATGATTTTTTATTTGTTTTTTTTTCAACTTTAAGATTTTCGGCTCTAGACAATCTACCGAATTAAATTGACTGGCGTAAGGTTTAGATTTTGCAGGCTGGCTTTAACAAAATTCTGGACGTTTATGGGCAACTTGTATAAAAATCAATAACAATTAATAATACAACAAAACAGTAACGACAAACCTTTCCAAAAGTTGAAAGATTGACAATTTTTAAATTGATTCACGAGTTCAAATATCAAATATACCCACAACAGTTGATCATCTTTAAAGAGGACAAGGTAAGAGAAAATTGGATGAGGCTGGTGGCATGGATGTATGCCATTACCAACGACCGATAAAAAGGTAACGTGGGGATTGAAAGCAAGTTGAATTGATCATACACTATCTGTGGAGAGCAATGAAGTTGATCGAATTAACACGTAGCTTGTAGAATTGCAAGGCCACAAAAAATGGCAGGGGTAAAATCTCGGAGTTGGCGCGATGAGGCAGCTGACCAGTGACCACTAATAAGGTTTCTTATGTGTATTATGTGGTGCATTTCAGGTGTAAGGGCTTTGTCCTCCACGCAGTTGGACAACGACAACTCAGCACAGGGCCCTGAGCGTCATCATGGACGGAGAGACAATTAATTAAAGCACATATATACAATGTCAACATACAATATATATGTATACATGAGCTAACTAATATCAACACGGAGAATAATTCATATTTTGCGATGTCGTTTTTTGTCTTTTCGGTTTTCATTTATTTAATTTGTGTCTAAGATTGGGTGGACAGAGTGGTGGGGTTCTTGCTTTCGTTGTTTTGGAATGGGATCGGCTAATTAATCAATTGATACGCACACGCACTCACATACACATATCTTTTTGTCTTGGTGCTGATCGATAATGTGCGCATTAGTTGACGGCCAGCAAAAATTGCTTTTCCACATCGGCTTAGTATTATCTGTTGGTCAAAATTAGATAATCATCATATTTGTATGTGTCAATTAATTAATTGCATTATCGACATCGTCGGTATAGTCGTAACAAGCGATTTATAGCTTGTTTGTGGCTTGCCAATGGAGCCTCATCCCTTTCCAAAATTATTGGGAGGCTGTCTTGTATCGATTAATTTGTCTTCAAGTTGAAGATGCCACCGTTGCCTCCTCTACGTATAGCCAGCATTGGCATGCAAGAATATGTGAGAAATTTTTTAGTCACACATTAGTTTAGGTGGAAAACTCAACTCTTTTATCAGACAAAAATCACGTGGAGAACTCTTACATTGAGAAAAATTATTGTCAAGAAAGATGAAAGAGATAAAATATATTACAATTAATCTAATATTTTTCTCACTCTCAAATTCCAACGACATCCAATTCTTAATAAATATATTTCTCTCACACGGGGAACTCTTCACCTACAAATAGAATTGTGTGATTAAAAAGTGAACATAATCTGTGATTATTTTTTACAGGAGAAGTATTAATTTCTTCTACAAGTTATGTTTCTTTTTAAATAAACTAAGTTTTAAATAGAAATTACGATAAATTCTCAACTAGTAAAATATGAATATATATACATATATATATATATATATATATATATATATATATATATATATTAATCCTCATGAATAATTGAAAAAAATACTAAATAAAAAAAGCCCGACCACATCCAGCTAGGAAGCGAGGACCAAGTCCATAACAATAATAACTACCATTAGCATATGTTACGAAATCCCGTACAGAAATTCTCACGGCTACAATTATTAGTAGTGGATAAAATATAAGGAAAAGGAGAATAGAAGAAATTAAAATTATATGTATATACAAATTTACGTTTTAATTTAGGATTATTCAACGCTCAACGTAAAATGTATATAGGATCTGACTAACTGCACCTCACGTCTCAAATAACAAATAATATTGTGAGTCTCGCGACACTATTTATTATTTGAGGCGTAAAATGTAGCAAGTTACACCTTAGCCATTTCTATGTATATATACTAGTTGAATCATATATAAAATATAATAATAGAATACTCATCATATATGTGCACGGAGGTAGCAGATATGTCATATGTATACATGTACCATGCATGTAGGATCTGTAGCTTCGCCAAATAATAAGCGTAAAAGGTGAAACCAGTCCGATCCCGATCAACACAACCTGTTCAAATTGAACATGGATCCGCATGTAATATGCAAGCACACGGCACGCGCTGTCCTTGATCACTGCTAGCCCGCCGACAGCATAAGACTAGCAGTGATCATCTCGTTTATTCTCCAACAATTAATACTACAATTACAGTGCATTTATTTTTTGGACGGGGGAGTCAAAATTTAAAATCGAAATAATTGACGGTGTTTATTTCGTAAAAATAGAGTAGGAAATGGAATCAAAATAATAGAATTCACCACTATTTGAGAATAAGAAATCGAAAATTGATTCTCATGAGACAGATGGGGATCAATCTCTCATTCTTTAAATTTTTTATTTTACCCTCAAAGATATTTTAATATTATAAAAATATTCTCTTTTAAATTAATATATTTTTATTTATAATTAATTAATGTAATATTATAAAAACAATAAAAATTATTATAATTATTTAGTTAATTGATATACTATCATAATAATCATTAATATAATTATTATAATTAATTAATATGATTATTATTAATTAATATATTAATACATTATCTGCAAAAATATATTAATAATTATAGTTTTTGGATAAATAATCACTATAATTAATATATTATAATTATTATTAATTATTTAATATATTAATACATTATTAGTAATAATATTTTAAAAATTATATTTTTTAATAAAATTATATTTTTTAATAAGTAATAACTATAATTAAAATATAAAATATTAATTAAGTACTTTTCAGTAATTTAACTTATTCTGATTCTAATCCAACTCATTATGATTTTAATTTCTATAATTTAAGTAAACAATTAATTCTGATTTCTATTCTCTATTCTCATTCTAACTTATTCTCATTTCTGTCCATTCTAATTTTAGTTTATTCGAATTCTAATTTAATAAACACGGCATTATATAGTTGGATACATGGTTTTTGTATAAATCACATTTTATACATGCTATGAAATTAACAAATCAAATTAATAATAATAATTATTTTTTGAATGAAATATATATTTGCTTAGTAAGGTTTATATATATATATATATATATATATTAATTTTTTTTTTGAAATTAAGGCATGGCCAAAAGGTAAAGGTGACGTTGACACTGTCTGAGAGGACGGGTGAGTGATATGGAGCTGCGTAGGAGGTGATAACGACATTGCACTCGATCTCAATTTATAAGTATAATTCGACAATATTTTTTCAGGAAGCTACGCGGAAGACCTCTCCAATACTTGATTCCTGACATTAATTTGTTTGATGGGTTTGCTTTTTTGCTTGCCATAGCTATTGATATTTATTTGCTTGTATCACGACGAGACAGCTGCAGCTTCTCTAATGATCACATGACTCCCCAGAGCTGTCAAAATATTTACTCACACTGCAGCAAGTAAAAGGATACTTTACCTACCGCCCTATTACTGTACTATACGTCACGAACTATGCTTCATGAATATGTAAATTAACTACAACATTTACTCTTTATATCCTGTAACACTGACCAAAGGAATATCATGCGACATTCACGTGCATGATCATCAGGATTTTACAAATTTTTAACAATTCAGACTACAAATCTGGGATTATTTGTAAGGCAAGCATCATTATATATTTCATGTTTTTAAGCATCTTTATAAATAAGCATACAGTAAGTAGCGCGCATAGATATACGGGCATAAAATTGCGGAGACATGCTGATTGCCCAAAGATTTTTCCTACTTTATAATTTCTGGGAATGATATGGTGAGAGAATATGTGCGAATTAAATTAAAGGACAGGATCATAAGGTTCTCAAGAGCACGTGATATGATTTCGACACAAAAAATAACTATGCACATGCATGTTGGCAATCAATTCCCCCATTTTCCCCAAAACAACCTTAACATATGGATACCTAAACTCCACGATTGGACACTGCCCTCCTCTTCTAAGAAAATGTTTACCTATTTTCATCATCACTCCTCTGGGAATCTTTATTTATGTTCCCCACCTAAACCCAGAAATTACACCGAAACTGACCATTTTAACCTCACCTCACACTCTTTGCTAAAAGATGGAGGGGCCGGCCCTCCATTGGGGCTGGTGAACAGTTGACATGCAGCATGTTAGACTTCGATGAGAGGACGGAAGAGCACATGGATGATCATGTGTGTGTGTGATGACTGATGAGGTGAGGTCAGTGCTTTTTGCTCTCTTTATTGGGGCCCAAACCCTTTGATAGTTACCAGGCGTTCGTACCCTTGACGTACACCTCAACTTGCAATTCTGTTTGCCATTGCATCACTCAAACTACCAAATTATTGCCAGCCATGCGCACAGAGCAACATGCAGTCTGTCCTACTCCTGTGCCGTGGTGATCCTGTGATTGTACAATCTGAACCGCCAACGGAGGGAGTAAGATACACGATAGCTACTGTTACCGATAGCTACTCTTACATACTGCTGAAACAATCACTTTATGACGCTGTACGGCGTAACTTTTGCGGAAGAGGCGCATGCTAGTACCATAAATTAAGTTGAAAGTTTGTGTCCTTTGCTCCGGTAAAATGTGATGCATTAGATAAATATAATTAGCGCAAATACGGCAGTCGACAAACTAGTAGTACTGGCTCCGTGGGCGTAATAAATCTCGGTTATGGAGGGCATTGTGGGAACGATGAAAAGCGATTTTTAAAAAGTAAAGCACATGCATACAGAAAAGAATGAAAGGACCACATCCAGCCAGGAAGTGAGGACCAAGTCCAATAACGATAATAACGACCGATTAGCATATATTACGAAATCCCATACGGAAATTCTCACAGCTACAATTATTAGCAGTGGATAAAATATAAGGAAAGGGAAAATAGAAGAAATGAAAATTATATATATATATAAATAAGGATTAAATAGAAAGAGAATAGCAGTTAAACTTCCATCCCATGTGGAAACGAAAAATTAAATAAAATTGCTTGGAAGTTGAGTCAAGTGGCCACCCAAAATGGCTCCCAGAGCAATTTGTTTCCAGCTCCACGCCCACCTTCGTTACATCTGCTCGGCCTTGGCAATTTTTCTATTCCAATTTCACCCCTAACATTCTCCGTCGTTCCTTCCGTGTCCTCGTCGCCTTCATAGCAAACTTCTTCATCGTCATGACCAAACTCTTCTTCTTCGTCGTCGTCGTCGTCATCATCTTCTCCTTTTTCTCCTTCTTCCACTTGGTCATCTTCATAGGGAGAACGGTCAGCATCCCTGACGACCACACACAGCCTAAGCCTTCCACCACTACGTTCTGCATGAAAATAACTCTGAGAAGAAGACACAGTCACGGCTTGTAAAACAAGCCTGCCGCCTTCACGGTGGGGCCTCACCTGAACACCATTTGAACCACTAATGGACGTTAACGGCGGAGGAAAGCTAACTGTACTACGATTGGTTCGTTTCGCCGCAAAAGTTCGTCTGGGCAGCTGTGTTGAAGCACTATTGCTAATAAAGGTGGTATTGGCGGTGATCATGTCATGGTAGCTATTTTGGCTACCCGTCTCGCTGCCAAGACTCTCGGTGCACATTTCCAGGCTCTTGTCGCTCAGCATTGAAGCAGAGCGTTTAACAAGTGGGTGAACGTACTCTTTCTCATGCGCAGCCGCTGTTTCTTTGGTGAGACATTGGAGGAAACTCCAGCCGCCCGTGTCTTCATTTTTTTCACTCTTCGCGTCATCACCACAATCATCGTTCTTGTCGTTTGTTTTTCTGATGGTGTTGGTTTTGTCTTCTTTGGTGTGGGGCTCTGAGCTTGCAGGAATCAATGGACAAATATTGGATTTCGATGGAGTCAAATTGAGCCTCAACACTCGTGGTTCCATGAGCCGGGGCTCAAGGCACGATTGTAGCCCTTGACACACACTTGAAGATGACATTTTTGTTATCCAAAACACAGTGTTTAAGAAACAAAACAGGAGAGAAACAGGGGAGCTTTTTTATGGCTGTGGATTAATTATAATAAATGCAAGATAATTTTTTTTTTAAAAAAAATAACAATTAATCTGTGAAAACAAATTAGAAGTTGGAGATCAAAA
This sequence comes from Aegle marmelos, assembly GCA_030449875.1. Taxonomy (NCBI): domain Eukaryota; kingdom Viridiplantae; phylum Streptophyta; class Magnoliopsida; order Sapindales; family Rutaceae; genus Aegle; species Aegle marmelos. Next base: position 6,304,877 of record JASUUL010000115.1, read on the forward strand.
GAGTTATAGTTAACCAATACCCAAAATTTGGTCTTTTTGTTGACGAAGAACACCGAGTGAGAGAAACATGTAGGAATCTAAAGAAAGCGAGAGGTGGACGTGAAGGAGGAGTGAAGGGGCGGGTGCAAATTTATAGCAAGAGGACATGGAGACTAGAGGGGAGGTTTATAGCCTCTCTCTGTGTATCCTAGTGTGTTTGTTTGTGTTATAGAGAGGGGAACCTTTTTTTGCCCACTAAAACTACATAACTTCTACTCTACCACACGTTATAAAGCCAAAAAGAAATAAAGGAAAACATTTAACATAAAGAATATATCAAAATTCAAAATTGAGTGAGTATCTTTTTAAATTTCATTAGGATTCTTTTTAAGGTTAGTGAAAACAAAAAGAAATACTTGTAATACACATATGTCATTTTAGTTTATGTCTTTGCTAACAATATTTAGGTGGCTTTGATTTAGTAACCATTTTTATGATTAGTATTTCGGTTTTTATGCCCAAAAAAATAAAGCTTTTAAATCCCTTCTCATTTTCGGCCGAAAGAAAACCAAACAAAACAATCAGAAGAAGAGCAGTGACTCCTCTCTTTGATTTTCACTTGTTGGTTTCCATTTGGTTTCACTTACACACACAGTAAAATTACAAGTTTTACCTGCCGTCCTTCACCTCCGTATTGGGTTGTTACTAATTTGCTGTCAATAGTCCTTTTGTAGGCAACATAAGTGACAATCTTTGATGTATGCAAACCCAGGTGTAACTTGTCTTTTTCTTTAAGATTAGATTTGAACTTTGGATGATTGTGTTTCCAAAAAAAATTATCTCTTACTCAAGTACTAAGGCACTTGTCAATGACCAAAATCTAAAATTTTAAACTACCCCACTGAAAATCTGAATTAAACAAGTGAACTATTTTTCCTCTCATTATCTCACAAAGTTCAAATTGGGAGGTCAAATATAAATTATTTCAAATGATGTATGCAAGATTCCACACTAATTTAATATCGAAAGGGACGGGACGACTCAAAGCAAGCAATGATCCTCTAATTGTTATTAAAATCATTTCAAAGTATTTAAGAAAGGCGACTAAATGGGAAGACCCCATTGGCAAATACCAGAATAAAGTTGAGCTTTAATGTCTTCTAAGGCAAGAGTAGAGGGCTCACAACTTTTCTTTAACCCAATAATCATGAAATATACAATACATAATTCAATTATTTTGAAAGTGGAGAAGACGAAAACAACATTCCAAGCTTTTTGGTTCTGGGGTTTCTATTGGCCAATTGATTTATTTTTGGTTCAAGTAAATGCCAAACCGTACGGACATGTTTGTTCGCTTTTTAAATATTCAACTCTGCCTGTGACATAACACAAACCTAATAACTCTTAACATGAAAGCATAAAAATCTTGCTCTAAATCCTGTTGCCCATTTAACCGTACCGTTCACACTCTCTATTACTGGCTTCTCAGGCTTAACACTGTGAAAGAAACAACCAACGAAATAGAAAATCTAGTTCTCATAACTTGACTTTTTATTTTTCCAAGGGAATCAAGCAATTACAGGATACGCCCAGAAGCTAAATTTTATCAACAAGTGAAGGAATTGAGAGTGTGGCCAATTGCACTAGAAGATGTGGAGCAAAGACAGAGTGTACTTCCATTGAGGACTAAATATAGGGCTGCAAGCCTTCGCTTATCTTGTTTGTTTTATTGACAGTTTTGATTAATTGTCCATTGAAAGTCAAGACCCATTCTGGCTATGGGTAACCGTTTGCCATGTTACAAAAAGCAGAAAAAAAAGTAAAGGTGATCAGATACTGTCCGAGGCTTTTCAATTTACCGTACTTGATTAAAATGCTAATTCAATAGCATAACTAGTCCTTTTCTAGGAACAGAGCTATTTACTTGCGGTGGCTCGTGAGTAGTAATGCTAGTCAATTCCAATTCCATTCATGTAATACTAAATCTTTCTTAAATCCTAATACGGAAAACTAGGACCAGAGAACAAAAACTATTAGTTATAGCAATCTATACCTAATCATGTTTGTTTGCGGCATGCACTTCAGCGATTGTTTGATCGATTTAGATCCACTAATAGTTCTCTGATGGCTACTTTATGCAAACACAATCGGCAGCAGCACCAATAGCTGATGCTCTAAAACAAGTAATTGAAATCCTCTACGAGCATTATTATTGGAGCATTGAATTGTCATTGACAAGAATTTCATTGTTTAAGAAATTGACACATTCATGCATATCACACAAGCAAGCATTTTCCGAACATATCGGTTGGTACAAATTAACCCAGGTCCTGGGAGTCAATTATGCATCCTTCCATTCAAATGTGAAATTAAGCTAGCTAATTTGTCAACAATTTACGCTGCAATTAAGGTACCAATTTCAAGTACCTAATAGCAATTCCTGCCGATGCTTTAATAGTCATGAACTAAATACATTAAAAACGATGGCTCCGAGAAAGAGGTCCAGTTTCCTAGTGAGGGTGACAGAGAATTTGTGCCCTCCGGCATTTGCTCACTCTTCAAGCCCTAACCATCAATTTTGCTTTCTCAATCTATCTTTTTTTCACTTTGCTTTGGTTCGAGATTGGCCAACCGATGGAAAAAGAAGACCAGCCTTATAAATCAAGAAATTAAAAGGGACTCTTTGTAGCATCGTCAAGTAGCTATTGGTCCCTAAATACAAACCATAAAGTTCGGTCTCTGATATTTATTCATTTATTGTTTCTTCACTTTTTCTACATGTTCATATATTTCTGCTTTACAATCTTTAACGAAGAAAGAAGATGGAATCAAATTCATGGCCTACGCATACATGTCCACACCAAAGCGCAGTATAGCACCTTTTGACCGCAGTAGTGTTGCCTTTTTCTCTTCATTTGGGGGGAAAAAAAAAAGAAAAAAAAAATTCAAATCGTTTCTTAAAATCGAACCATGCAGAGATGTGTCATGAGGCTACTGGTCGCTGCATGAGTGCATTTGATGAATATAATAAGCAGACGACAAACTTTATGGACGGCACAAAGATATCATTGTTGACGCGTAAACTTTCCATATGTTTTAAACATTTTCTTGGAATCTCAACTGGCACTCATTGATGCCATCTTTGATATTATTATTACTACTCCTCCTTCAGGGAGAAAGTTCCATTTCTTTTATAACGCGTGATAACAGGCTGATGATGAAAATCCCCCTAATATGGTGATTAATTTTGTGTTCCAGATTTTAATATGCAGGTCAATGTTTTTTATTAATCACACCACTACCGAAAGAGATTATGTCAAAGGTCCTTCGCTAAAAATAAAACAAGACAGAGAGAATAAGCTTCTTCAATAAATAATTCTTAGCCAAAGGAGAACGTAATAATGACTTATTTGTTCCCTGTTCATGGCCCCGTTCTTCACAAAGTCATTAGTTTTCAGGAAATGAACAACTAAAAGTCAGTGACCTCACGAGACCACTCAAATTTGTCTTGACGTATTGCTCTCGTAGGTACATAATCATCACCCTCGATGAATATTCTAATTAAAATTTTTATTCGTAAAAGCATGCTTAAATTTATTAACTACAAATAAGGGTTCTAATTGATAGTTTTTACTATGTAAATGTTACATTATCCGAAAAGGGGGGAAGAAAATCAAATGGAAAAATGGTACAACGACTGAACGCCGATACAAAAAACACAGCTCTCTCTCTCTCAAACCTGTTCCTGAAGATATAAATGCCCCTAAAAGCAGCATTGGTGTTAATGTGTTATGGTACATGAAGATTTTGAATTTCAACTTGCAGCGTTTGGATCTTTTCTCGTACGTTTAATAGTCCATCTTGAATCTCCCATAGTTTGTCAAGTCTAAGTTGTGCTGCATCCTGATAAGGCTTGCCTACCTTTGTGACAAAGTTTTCCAGATGCCCAATGGTTTCCTGGAGATCTTTCTGCATGGCTTCTTCAATTTCACATGCCCAGCCATCTGCAATCTTGTTCACCTTTTCTATCAGCCTTTGCCTGCGGGCAGGAAAGTTTGCAACTGCTATATACCTATCAAAATAAAAGCTTATCAACTACTCAATAGTTTATGCCCAAGCTTTGGCTGTAATATAGGAGCCACAAAGTACTGCAGAAGAGTCAATCAGAAAATGAAACAATACCCTCCAGCAGAACAAAGGCCAAGAGCAAGAAGGTCTTCTAAAGTGGTTGGGAGCACAGATGTTAGGAGCGAAGCAGATAAACCAGCAGCTCCTAGTCCACCAAAAGTCCCCAAGAACTGGGATCAAAAGATAGAATATTTTCTTCAGGTTTACTAATAAATATAGCATGATAAATGTTTGTGAAATGGAAATAAAAAAAAAATCAATAATAAACTGAAGGAAGTCTGTGGGTTAAATGGAAAATGGTGACTAAAGATTCAGGACAAGCCAGTTTGAACTCACCACTTCACGAATTTCATGCTCAAACATTTTGGAAGTAGCACTGGCACTGAAGTCCTCAATTACTCTCAAGCTGCATCCATCAACTTTTCTCACCAATTCATACATATCCAGATAAACCTGAGGTTGTGGGTAGACCAACGAAGGCCATCTATTTTCAAAAGATTCTTTGTACTGTCTTCCTTCACGAGCATTCTTCGATTGTAACCACATTGTATATTCCCCAAGTAATTTCTGTATGCAAATGATATTAAGAAAAAATTAATGTACTAAAAGTAACTCCACAAAAAGTGAGGCAACAAAGATCCCAAAGGGAAAAATTAGCATAAACAAGCTTTTAGTGAATCTCAGACATGCTACTATTAAAGAAATGCCGAATTCCAATGCATGCAACCAACTGGTAAAGGGTAAGGGATACACAGTTCTAACTTCACAATATTGGAGATTTCCTACAGTAATAGGAAGGAAAATGAATTCTATGGTATGAGGAGAAATAAAATTAACATTGAAACCTAAACCCACACAATGTGCTTTGGGCTCAACTCCTATGCTAAACCAGTAAAGGACACAACTTACTTGTGTATCCAACAGTGCAGGACCAATTATGTCATGTTGAATCCTGGAAGTAGATGGCATTGTGGCAGATTTCTCCCCTCTAAATACATATGAGGCGACAATATCAAGGTTTGATATTTGCAATGTAGATTCTATGAGCTTCACAACACGTGATTTGGCAGAATCAATCTGCAATTTTGTGCACAGGGGTAAGTAATAAACAAACACAATATGAAAAATACCGGCAATTCTCCTCTCATTCAGATTATTCATATTCCTGAACACAATACCAATGATAAAGTTTTTCTTCTCCAAGAGATGCTCTCACTTTCCATCTTCACTACACATTCTTTTAAACTATCAATCATTTCATTTGCTAAGGTCAAATCCTGCTTGGCATCTTGGCAATCTTTCATCACAAGAGTTTCGCAGGAAGAAAGCAAACGCTCGGCAATTCTGATTGGTGTTTCTAGTTTAAGCTTCATTCTCTCCTTTCCAGTGCTAGATGACCCATCTAGAAAGCTATACAATAACTTTTCGAGTTTGTCAAAAGTATTGATTCTCCGATGAGAATCATTGACTGATAACTCACTGTGATCTTTCCCAACAGCAGAAGAAACTGAAATTTTAGCTTCCAGGGTAGACCGCGCAGACACTGGGTATATTGTTACATTTTCTATATTCAGCAACTTCATTGTATTCTCCTTAATAAATGATATAGCTTCTTCAAGCTGCATTAAATCAGAAAACCTCAACTTAAAATCACTTCATTGTTGCTTCTGAAGCAAAAGTTGAAACATGCAGCAAACTTAGAATTCGAATGCAAAGAAATAAGAATAATTACAAAAAAGAAGTACAAGTAACCTCAAAAGCATTCTGGTAGAGGTCTGATTTATTCAACACAAACACAACTTTTTTCTTCCACTGTTGAGTATAACGAAGAAAAACAACCTGAAAAACATAAAATATCAGCTTTTAAAATAATGTAACTTCGAATGATGATTACAGAAGTAATGCCTCAAGATGATATGTAAATTCATCCACCCACAAGAACTTTAAATGAAGTGCTTAATGCATGTGAATCGAACCCCACAACTGGACGGTATTGAAGAATCATTAACAAAGAATTTTAGTAAAGGGTAATTCAATGTTATTCTCATAAATAATAAACATGTATTGTTACCATAGAATCTGTAGATAAAGAACATTTAATAGTATGCAATTCCACATTGCAAGTTAAAATAATTATACCTCACTTTCAGTCAACGGGCGATCAGCAGAAATAACAAAAAGAATCAAATCAGCACGAGGTACAAATTCCTCAGTAAGGCGTTGTTGCCTTTGCAGAATCACATTAGTCCCAGGTGTATCAACAATAATCATCTGATTTCAGAGAGAGTAAAGCAAACTAATTTCATTAAATAAGCAGATATTACCATCAATTGGTATATATAGATCTATTTTACTAACCTAATGCACTCCCAAAGACAGAATGAATTCTCAAAGTTTGCAGATGTTATAACTCATTTGGTTTCACTATGCTCAGTTTATAGTTTTTAATACGCTTTTCCCAAGGCATTCTTACTGCACCAAAGTCTTGGATCAAGGCAAAATGTTCGCTTTCCTATCCAACAAACTCTCAATATTTTCAGGTGCATTCTGCAGCCTGCACAAATCAAATTGACACATGCAATTTTACGGTTCCTCTTCACGCATCTTCAAATTTCAGTTTAATGAATTTTGAGATATCTTCATAGTAGTATACTTATATGAATTCATCCAATCCCCTTGTTGTTGAATCCTCTCCAACAAAGTAACTTGCATGTCACGTTCGAAAAAAAATTGTTCAAATGAATGATATATAAGATCAAAATTTGGCCATTTCAAAATAAAGCAGATCATTTTTTTAATAAGAAACAGGAAATTGACATTTTCACAGTAAACCAAATCATCCCGCTTTTTGATATATATCTATCCACGTCCTAAATCCGCTAGACAAGCTTCTTGCAAGATTAGCAGACATGATCATACATAAGCATAACGGTTTCTAGCAACAACAAAAAATGCTGGGCCAGAAGTATATAGGCAGATAAGGGTTAATATAACAGATTCTGACTAAGTAATAACAGGACATATTGCAATTGGGCTTAAAAGCATAGAAATGGAACTGGAACATCTCAGAACTGAACTGAGGATGAAAAAAAATTGAATGAAATAAACAATGACTTACTTCTTTAAGAATTGGAGAAGGAAGGTAGCAGATATATTGACCATCTGGATGCCTTTCACAACGTTGTTGCTCTTCAGGAGCCAGGTCAGAAAAGCGTAAGAAAGTAATCTCATTGGTCGTAGGAACCACACCATCTTTGAGGTATCTTTTCCCAAGCAATGCATTAATGACAGATGATTTACCAGAGTTAAATTCACCCTACCAGCAGGTAGAGAGTATAATAAGTCATAGGAAAGCATAATATGTATAGCAGCTCTGAAAAAGTTCATGGCATGAACAAAAAACCAACCAGTATGTAATGCCAGATGATCTATTCATGAAAACAATTTATGATAACCTGTGAGGGATAAATATTGTTATTATTTCTTGCCCCCCCCCCCCCCCTTTTTTTCTTTCTTCAGAATATGAAAAGGAAGAATCACACAACATTGTAAAACTTTAATTAAAGATATTATTTTAAATGTCAACATCAACTGATAGAACTCCACTGATATTCAAACTCAATAAAACAATTTGGTTGACATTTCCACAAGGCGTTTTTCATATGGCAGTACATCTAAGGTAATGTTTTTCCCATGGAAGGTGAAGAGAAAGGGAAAACACCAACAGAATGGACAAATATAAAAGATAATTTATTTGAGTCTTGAAAACAAATCATTTTAAGTAAAAAAAATAAAAAAATGAAAAAAAGAAGTTAATGAGCTGCCATTTGATTAATTATATTCTCCTTAGCAAAGTAAAGAACATTTTCCAGTTGCTGACCTCCTGATAATCAAGATATTCTGTTGAATTGCATAGCTATGATATTTTTACAAAAAACGTGGCGTATACTCAATAGGAACCCAATTTCTGATCTATGGCTTATGAATAAGGAAGAAAGCCTAGAATATGAAATGTGACAAGCAGCATAACCAATAGAGCATAGAAGCATACTTTCACAGTTGTTCTCTGTTTAGTTCTTGATAAAACATCTATTATGTGATAAAAAGGAGTAAAGGATATTTAGTTATTGAATCTTTGAAATCGGGGGAAAAAATGGATAAGATTTATTTGAAATTCAGAGCTAATACCAATTTATATTCCTGGAACCAGAATTTGTTGGAGTTCAGCACACAATTACCACTATAACCAGTAAAAATGGCTCATCAATTTGAGAAACTGCATCAATGAGAAGTGAAACCTCCTCCATCTGCCATTGAAAACCCAATTCACCAGGCACATAAAGTAAACCATGGAAAACAAGTAATCAGAAATCAAACTATATGAAAAAATTAACTTCAACTACCAAATATTCTAATTAGAGAATCACCAGTGGAGCAGCTTTCTTGATAACATCTATTGCTTCAAGCAGCACAGACCTTTCTGTTTCTATGAGCTGTTTTTCCCTATCCTCCAATTTAACAAAGCCAGCAACCCTTTCTTTTCCATAAAAGCTATGACTGGCACCTAACTGTTTGACATTGCTGACATCTTTACCCTGATCTGGTTTTTTATTTGTTGTACCATTGGCATAAAACATTTGGCTCAGAATATCATCGTTGAACAAACTCAAATCTTCCAATGAAATAACAAAACCACTTGCACCAGATTTAAGAAATTTTGACGCATCCTCAAGCAGTGAAGCATTCATGATAAAAATGGGTATCTTCACATTTGTGAATAGTGAATTGTGGTCCGCATCAGCTTTTTGCCCCTCTCCAAAACAACATACAAGAAAATCAGCACCTTCAGAGCTAGACGCATTAAAGGCAGCATCCAGAGTTTGCACATTCCTACCAACTAAAGGTAGAACTACTGATTCAGACATTGATTCCTTCATAGTGCTCCTTGCCACAACAGCTGGAAGGCCTATATGATAAGAAATGAACACACAACGTGTCAAAAAAGTTCAAAATATTTCTAGTAGCGATCAAGCCTAAACTACTGAGAAAAAATCTAAGCATTATGAGCTCAAAGATCACGGCTTCCATTCAAATCGAGCAACAACTAGACGGTAACATTGCTTTTGTGCCTACGGTTTTGTGAACTACAATATTTCAATTCAACCACATGCTGAGTATTTTACAATAAATTATAATCTACTAGTAGTCACCGCAAACAATAATGACATTAATGACAACAGCAATAATAATAATAAATAATATAAAAAATGCAAGTGCCTAATAACATAACTATTTAGTAATTACTACCTTGATCAGAGAGTAAAACGCCACTAGCATTAACAGCTGCAGCAATGTCCACGCGCTCCGCGATTAGAAAAAACGCGCGGTCCTTGACAACAGACTTCAACAAACAGGCAGCTTCATAAACGCTCTTACCACTAGCTTCACCGCCGTTAAGCACGACAATACCAACCAACTTAGCGACGGCTTCATCGATCAAATCCAACACGTCACCTCCAGCCAAGACTTGGTGAGGTTCCAACTGGAGCACAACATTTGGCACCTTAATTTCGGGGCGCTTGTAACCGCCAGGGTAGAGTGTTCTCGGGCGTTGCTGTTTCTCCGAAATCAGAGGGGCTGCTGCGGAGTCGTCGGAGCGAAAAGAATTGTCGTTCGAGATTGATTTGAGGGGGAAATGAGTGCGGTGCGGTGGAGATTTGAAGCGAGGGATTTGAAAGTAAGGATCAAAGAGAAAGCGAGGAGGAGGTACTCTTGTTGGCACGTGGTGGAGGGATAGAAGCGGTTTCATGGTAGGAGAAAGGCAACCAAATGAGCTTTTACGATTGATTATCTGCGCGTTGGGTTGCGCTGTGTGTTGTGTGTGCCGCTAACCAAAAGCTGTTATCCTCTTATCCGTTGGCATTGGCAATCACCAAAATATTATCATGTACCCAAAAATTTGCCTACTTAATTTAAATGTGTGCTCAAAGCCACTGCCATCAGAATTCGAGTCCCCGTGCACTCGTCCTTGTCATGATTACGTGGAATTAATTTATAAATTTTTTCCTAAGGAAACGTGAGCGAAGCAAAGACACTTACCGTTTGTGAAAATTATTTATTTAGATGGTATAGTATTTTATAAAATTAAATATAATATTATAAATTATAGTTCGATATATAATGGGTCCAGCTACCGTGCAATCGGTCACGGCACTGCCTTTTTTGTTCTCTTGTGCTGTCACTGTTAAATTTAAACTGGAGTAGATTCAATGGTTAAGATGCTGTAGTCTAGTAATTAACACTACAGTGCTTGTTGTATATTGAAATTCTAAAAAATCAAAAGTTTTAAAATTCTAACACAGAAATTCAGTTGTTTTAAAATTTTAAATGATTTAAAAATTAAAAAAATAATTAGACTATCTCAAGTTAAAAAATTTTGACAGAAAACTAAACATCAATATTTTTTTAATTTAAAAAGTGAGATAAGTGACGAATTCACATTAAAATTCAATTAATAAAGTAGCTTGAAAAATAAAATTAACATAACATTACTAAAATAAAATATTAAATAAATAATTATAAAAACTATGTATTTTATCTTTTTTCCTTACACTCTGATCATTACTTTAAAATATATGTAGATTAGACTTTAAATAAAAAAAATAACCACAAACCATTTTAATTTCAAAGTTATTAATTATTTAAAAATAATAAAATTTAAACTTATACATAGATCTGTTAAAGTCAGCACTGAATTAGTGCTTGACTTTGACATTTCAAGGAACAAATTTGGTGCTTAGCTGGTAATGGAAAATTTGGGTGCCCAGCTAGTGTTTCTAAATTTTTTCAGAATTGCTAACTATAATGCCGACTTTTTGGCCATTAATTTTTACTATAAATAGGAGTGTTTTGAGAGAATTTTTTCCTGCACTTAGTGAGCAGTGAATTTTAAGAGTTTAAATTATAAAAATTTTTAAGTGATTAGTGAGTCACAGATTGAATATATTAAAGTTATGAGCAATGAATCAAAATATTATAATATTTGTAGTCTTCATTCCACTAATAAAAATATTTTCTTTTGTCTTTATTCATAAACGTAGGTTAAAAACTGAATCACATAATTTTCTTTTACCTTCATCTCATTATTTTTTTAATTTTATTTTAGTTATGTGTCTATTCCACCTATCAATTTCCCAGCAAGATTTAATCTAATGTGACATCAATCACTTATAATTAATAGATTGATTTATTATTTTAGTTTATTCAATTGCATGGCGTCACAATTGCTGTCCAAAAAATTCATTTCAAATTGCTATATTTTGTCTTGGTTATGATGTGAAAAATAATTGAGTTAATTTATTAATTAATGATATTTTAATTTAAAAAGAGTTCGTAACTAATAATTGATTAATTATCTAAAGAAGAGAACACTTGAGCATAGAGGTGAGGAAATGAGAATGAGATTAAATTATAATAAATTTAAAAATAAATTATAAAATAAAAGAAAGTAGGGGGTCAAAGATAAAATATAAAATAGTGGTACCGTGCATCAATTGCATCACAGTTTTGTCTAAGGATAATTATGAGTATCAATCTAATTATCCATTGTAACAATAATTATAAATATTTAATGTAATTTAATAATCTAATATATAATTAGTATTAGAAAAAAAGTGCTTGAAAAAAAAACATTCAAAGAAAAAATGTGCGTTCAAACTTCAAAACAAAATAAATTTTAAAAACAGTAACACCGGGAAGCGAGTGGCTGTGACCCCACTTTTTTCTTTCATCGCACTTCACTTTTTCATTCAGATCCAACTTTCTTTGAAAATTATTATACAACTAATGAGAAAAATAACATTAATATCTGTTTTTTTATAATATTTCAAATAAGAACATAATTTGTCTAGTTTTCAAATATGTACTATTGACCCCTAGTAATTTACGAAATATCCCTTATTGCACGATTATTGGAAGGCTGAAATTAATATTATATGACTACTTTTGTCGTTTCAAAATAGGCAAGGACCTATTTGATATAAATAAAATAATAATAATACTAATTACAAGAGGAAACAAAAAAAAATTTAGGAAGTAAAATGGGCTGCCACGTAACTATAAAAATTCAAAAAATAATTTTTATCAACTTTATTGTTGAAATTATTAAAAAAAACTTTCTGTATATTTTCTATGCATTAAAATCAATTATTTGTATTGTTTTTACATTAAAAAGTTTATTTTTGTGTGTGTAACTAACTTTAAGAGTATGGTTCATGATCTCTTTATTTTGTAAATTTTTTTATTGAATTCATAAATTAATATACCAAATTCAAATTTTAGGTTCAATGCCTGTTTAGTATAACTTATTTAATGATTATAAGTACTTATTTAATGTGATAAGCTCTTATTATAATTTTTGTTATTATTTGATTATTTTTCTAGTACAGTTTTTAAAGCTTACATAAGTTATAGAAGCTAAAATTTTGAGCTTTTAGGAGTAGATGTTGAAATTTATTTTTTAAATATTGAAATATTTAAAACATTCTCTATTTATTTCACAATATTATTTTATTTTTTTATAATATAACTTTAAAAAGTTTATCTATTAAACTAATTTCATAAATTTTTAATGAAAGCTCTTATTCACAACCAAACAACTAAAACTTTTTTAACAAAAAATTCTATTTATAAAAACTCTAATAACAAAAATTCTACTTAAAAAGTTATTGCAAACAAAGCCTCAATCATAAAATTTTTTAAATAGCAAAGAGCTAATCAATATTTTTAAAATATTTTAAACATATTCTTACTTTTTAATTAAAAAATATTTTTACGGTCTCCTCATTTTTCTTCTTCCTTTTTCTTTAGTCCTCTTCGTTTTCTCGGTCTACTTCTTCTTCTCCTTGTTTTATTTATTTATTTATTTTTGTTAGCCAAATGGCCTTTTCTTTTTAATTATTAGATTGAAAATTTAGGGCTTAAAAGCTAATATTGAAAATATTCTTTAATAGACAAAAACCAATAATTAAAAACTATATTAAAGAATTTTTTGTATATACTAAATTAAATTAATTTATTTTGAATCTGCTAAATAGTTTGATTTTATATATTGAGTAAATTAATTTGACTAATTTAAATAAAGTTTTTTTGGTATTTTAAAAAGCATAAAAAATATAATGTAATTTCTTAAATGGCGAGGCTATTTAAACTCATCAAATTACTCAATAAACCTATTTATTATATAAAGTCAGCCTCAATTTTTGAAATTTTAAATTTTACCTAGTAAACCCACTTAAATAATTAATATAGCCTTACTAAATCTGATCTTTATAATGATAATAATTTAACTCATTAAACCCATTAAATTCTTCTAAAAAAATCAAAAAAGAAGCAAAAGGAAAAGGCAAAGATCAAGGCATAGCAGAGATAGGAAATTTTCAGTAAAAAAAAAAAGCGATCCCTCTCTTAAATCGCAAGCATTGAAGTGCACGAGGAAGGCTTATGCAATTAAATGAAAAGTGAAAGAATCAAGTAAAATTTGTCTCTTTTTTCTTTTGAAGTAATAGCAATTAAAATATGTTATGATTATAAAAAAAAAACCCTAAAAAAATACCAGAGATAATTGTTTGAAGGTATTTGAAGTTGATTTATAAAGGACACCAAAAGAAAACCTCCAAGGATAAGAAACTATTTTCCCGGATTGAAAAGAAAAACTTTTGATGAAAGACACAAAAATATTTATCTTTGTGTTATTATTGACAAAATCTCACATGCATGTGAAGTTTACTTGTAGGTTTTGAATGTATACCTCCATCAAATTTCGAACGGAAAAGGAAAAAAAAATGATATTTATTCATGAGTTAGATTATTGTCAATATTATTTTGTTCCTTCATAAAATTAATATTCAACCAATTAATAACAACCAACTTTGTTGTTATAAATCAAATCACAAGTGGTCATTTAACAAAAATATATGGCTAAATAGAAGAATTATACCTCTCAATTTATTAAGTTTTATGAAAATTTGATTAAGGTTCTATAAATCTATGTTGAATATAAAGATAGTTTTTAATGTTCATAATTGAAATTTTTTTATTTTTTTATATTTTAATAAAAAATTATTTTTTATTATATTATAATATTCATAAATGTAATTTACTTTAGAAATATTTTAATTAAAAAATTATTTTTAAAAATAAGTTTATTAAATAGTTTAATGGGTTGAAAAGTCCACCCTTTTTTAAATTTAGCACAGAATAACAAAGTAAAATGTGGATATATTTCCACCTGATTGTTTTATAAACTCAACCTATCTCTATAAAATAATTACAATAAGTTCATGTTATTTTATAAAAATTACAAATTAATAATAATTTTATATAATTAGTTAATTAAATCAATCATATAATATTTTTTTCTGTTCTAACTTAGTCTTTTAAAAATCATTAACTATTTGAAGATGCTTTAGGATTATTTTACCCATAAATATAAAATAGCCAAATTGCTGTAAGAAATATGTATAAAACTTAGAAATTTGCCTACCTATACTTGTAGTTTAGTTTATTTTTGATAATTAATCAGATATCAATCAGATTTAGGGTAATACACCATATGTCCTAATTATGTCTTGTTAGTTTAGTGGAATGTTAATAATCATATTAATAAATTACTTCGTATACATAATTAAAATATACAAAATTTGTATAAAAAATTATTAAAATTAAAGTCAATTTTTAGATATTTTGGTAAAATAATCATATTAGTTTATGTTAAAAGCAACCTTATTGATAAAATATATAAAAAATTATAGTATCAAAAAAATAAATAAATATAAATTTAATTGACTAATTTTTTAAACTTCTTCGTAATTAAATTTTTTTAAAAGTAATGTGAATTTATTATAATAATTTTTTGATAATGGGGTGGATTTATAAAATTCATGGGTGGAAATATGACTACCCAATTAAGTGTCATGTGCAATTTTGGAAGCGTAGATAAGCCAGCTCTTCGCCAAAAAGTCCAAGGTAATTTGGAAGGACAACAGCTAATAACATATTGCCACGTGGCCTAATTGAGGTGTCCACCTTGAAAAGACCCCCTCGTCTTCCTTAATCCCGTACAGCTCCGTCGTTAATAGTCCCTTCCTTCCTCTTTCTGCTTTTCTTTCCATCTCTGAATCAGTTCTTTCACTAAGAAAACGTTTTCCCATCGGGAGAGAAAAAGAGGAGGAAAATAATAATAATAATGGTCAGGAGAACGAATGCAAAGAAGAAGGAAAGAGCTCACTTGGTAAGTATACACAACAGAATTGTTTTCAACAAGTTCCCGTAAGCCTTAGTTTTGTTTTATTTTCTATTTAAAAAAATATTTGCTATTTTATTTAGTAATGATGGTGTTAGGTCTGTTTTCTTTTCTTTTTATATTTCGCCTTCATGCGTTGGCTTTTCTGTTTCGTTTTATGTGTTTGCATGTAAGTTATTGACTATTGTGTTATTAATGATGTTAAGTTTTGTCTTAAGTTGTTTTCTATTATGATTCCTTTGAAAGTTTTGATTTTTGTTCCTGTTTTCAATAATCTGTATTTCATTGTTGCATTGTTCGGTTGCTTGTGCGAGGTTATAGTTGTAAATGCAATTTTGGGCCTCCAGGGTAGAATGCTCATTTATTTTTCTTTTAACACTACGAAATTTGGTGGAGTAAATGTTTTTTGCAAACTAGGGTATAGAGTTACCTAATTTACTTTCCCGTTGCAAAATTATTGTGATTGAAGTCAGACACCGTCAACCCTTCTACGGAGGGAGAGGGATTGCAGCCTGAAACTACAAATCCTTCAATGGAGGGTGTAGGATTGCAGCCTGCAAATGGAAATGACTTGGGGAGAGTAGAACCACAGCCGAAAACAGAAACCAACTCTGGATATGTATCTGTGTTGAGGAAGGGGAAGCAGACTGTTAGTGTTAGTGTTAGGCGATCTGTACGACTTCAAGGCACTGTTACGCCTGCTCATAACCAGGACATTGACAAGGTGATACAGGAGGTAACTCTTAGTGGAAGCGAGAATGAAGAAGACGAGCCACCAGCTTATGAGGAGACAGAGCAGCATGGTCCCAGCATTGGAACTAAGAACTTGGAAGACAAAATTGACTACCTCGTACAACTATCGGAGGAACAGCAAGGTAGATCTTCCCCAAGTGGAATCCCAACTCCATCTCATTCCGGATACAAAAGGCTGTATATTGACTCCCAAAAGAAGGTATTAGAGCTTTGTTATTTCTTGTCTCCAATTTAAAAAATCATCATCAAGCTTCAATATGATCTCAACTATTTTGTCTGTTTTATGTTCTCCATCCCTCATGCAGATTGATGCCTTATCAGCGGAAAATCGTCAGCTTGCTATGAGATTAGAGAATGCACTGGGAAAACTTGAAGTAGTATGTCATACACAATCTTAGATATGCTTCTTTTTACTCTGTTCTCAAAGTTACGATATGTACTTTCATTTCTCAGAAATTTTGCAAAACAATGTCCTTTTCTGCAGTCTATGGTGAGTGTAAAATGTTTTGAATGGGGTTTATTAATCATCTTAAGATTGTCTAACTACATTGATGCTAGGACGAAGGAGTGATATTGTGATTTAGGTCTTTCCAAGCATGAAGAGTGATGAAATCTTTTGGGCTATGTTGCCTGTGTATGCATTTTCTCATCTGAAAAGATGCAGTTTACGTATTGAATATTTATGGCACACCTTCACTCTTCAATGTGTGAATATCAGTATAAATGTTTTTGCAGTGTTCTTGTTGTTTGGGCAGATGTTAGTCAATATGTGCCTTCATATCATCTGCTTGATTTGTTATGTTTCACGTGTTTTTCATTCTCCCTTTTTTTTCCACCTCCCGCCATCCTGTAGTACCTTGCGTCTACATTATTTTTCACATGATATGTTGGCAAAAATCTTATTTCTGTGCCATGCTGACAATTTAGTTTGTTTAACTTCAGATGCATATAGAATGTATTGAAAGTGTGAAACAAGTCTGAGTTATATAACATTTTTATTTCCTAGTGAGAACTATGCATGTTCAAGCTTAACAACTGGGATTATGGGACTTCTGTTTTCCCTTTACAAAATATTTCAAAGATCATATTAGCCTGCATGGCTTAATCAACGTATATCTTTTGAACACCGAGGACCTTTTAAAAAAAGAAGAATATAACTTCCTTTGCTTGGAAAATTTGATAACATCTTCTTACAACCTGTGATTTCGTGAGATTTTTATACGTGTTTTTTGCTTCCCCTCTATATGTGTAGTATGAGAAAGGGCCTCGTTACTATTCAGATGTGCTGGAGAAAGTGAAGGATATTCTCATGTTCAATCTGACAAGTGTTGCTGAAAGAGCATCAAGTCTATCTGCTCAAGCAGTGCTTAATGCTTATACTACACGGGATGCTGTTCGTGAAGCCAATACTACGTCACCAAAGAGACGGAAACTTGACAAAGAGAGGAAAAAATAACTAATATCCAGCACATATGTTCTTCAGAAAGCCTGTGCCATGCTTTGTACAACTCATGGGCAGTTCTCTTATATTTGTTTCTGTAGGCCACGGATTTTGTTCACCTGCCTCTATTTATCAGTTATTTTGCACTTAGGCTTGTGGGTATGGGTGTTAAGTAAAAGTGTAACACACTAGATGGTTGCTGAAACAACCTGAGAATTGGAACTTTAGAACTTTTTTAAGAAGTTGGCGTTCTATTGTACTGATAGACAAGTAATGGCAGATGGGACGCGCTTGTATGCATAGTTCTAATTATTTACCATAAGGGGAGCACATATTTCTAATTATTTACCGTAAGAAAAACTAAAAGGGGGAAGAAAAATGAAATAGGAAGCTGTTTCCATTTCTTATCTATTTGATAATTCAACAAGAAAACGTCAAAATTTACATTTCAAGTGAAAACGAACTGAAATCTGAATAGTGCATTTGCTACATAAAACCCAAGGCCTCATTTTATGGATTCAAACGAGTTCCTAGTGTTCTTGGCAAAAGGATTCATTCAAAGAAGTGGAGGGTAAGTCAAAAATATTTGTCCGTAGTGTTTGTATGGCTTGATAATCAACATCATTGCCAGTTTCTTCTGATTTGGCTGAGGATGGAGATGAAAAGTCTAGGCACATTCCTTGTATAAATTCCTCATATGATGCCGAGAGATCTTGGGAAGTTAGTTGGTGGTACTCGACAAGCTGGTGAAGACATTGGTTTTCCCTTACCAGATTTGCGTTCTCATTTGCCAATCTGGACTTCTCTGCAAGCAGTGCCTCCAATTGAAGCCTCACCTGTCCAGATTGAATTGATTTCATGGTTAGATTCTTTATTCATATGTCCTAAGAAAACATGTCTTCTACATTAGTTGAATGTTGAAATCAACAAAAAAGCGGCTCACTTTTTGAGATCCAATTCAACTATAAACATAGGCTCTGCCAAAATCAAAGTGCAAATTTCGGATTTAAAAGAATCACAAAAGAAGCCTACCAGATCATCTTCGTCGGGTCTAATCCCTTTAACGAAACCATCCCTAAGCCTCCTGTTTTCTTCCTCAAGCAATGTACATCTCTCTTGCATAAAACATAAATCTGATTTTATTGACTTCAGTTCTCTTGCAAGTGATGCCGCTTTTGTTGCCATGGAAATTGCAAGCTGCTCGATTATCGCAAGCATATAATTAGTAAAGAAAAAGATAGCTAGAGCATACAGAAAAGGACAGAGAAGACACAAACATTTTTAGCTTTCTTCATTCTCTTGTCCTTTGGACTTGGTCCATCTTTTTTCTGGGAACCATCTTCTTGGTCATCTGAACTTTCATTGGGATCAAATTTCCTCTTCAACCCTTTCTTGTTCTCTTCTTGGTGTTGTTGTTTCCTTGAATCCTCTTCTTTACTCTCCGAGTTGTTCAGATTGCGGTGGAAAATATCAGTAAATGTGGGCGGTTTAGCCAGATCTCTAGCTCCCTGGAAACGGTAGAAGAATGAGCTTAATAACAACATTTACCCAGAAATGCTATTTGTCTCCACAGCATCAATTTGATCCCAAATGAATAATCAAGCACTAATAGTTGAATTAGTCCTATTTTAAACAATTCAACCACAATTGTAGAACCCAAATTTTCTTTGTTCTTGAAGAGAGAGGACCCCTAAAAACTAAGCCAACAAAAGCTGTTCTTTGAAAGATACGACATGCTCAATCGGATTAAAAACGTTCTCAAAAGGCGAAGAGCTTCGACTTTACCTGAAGGGCTTTGTCAAGATTGTTAGAAAGCTGAGACAGGGTGTGAGCAACAGAGTCGAAACCTTTTAGCAGAAGCTGTGAATCCTCCTTCAATCGCTTAGCCGTACTCGATTCTTCCTTGTTCTACATAAAAGGGAAAAAAATCGCAGATATCTATCAGCTCTATTTTTTAATCCAGATGAAAAATCAACATAAAACATTCAAAAAGTTGGAAACTGTTAACTCACCTCACGTTTTTGGCCATTTAATGCTTTGTAATTGCGATCCTCGAGAATTGAGTCAATCCGGTCACGCAGATTGCTCCAATAACGCTTATCTGAAGAAGGACTGTACAGCGGAGAAGTGCCCATGAAGCTTGTAACCTCCTGCTATCGAAATTTAACAAAGGTATGAGAAAGTAGCCCTTTGAATCGATGGCGGAAAAAGAGAATCGGAGTTCTAAAAGAAGAAGAAGAAGATACCCTGTTGAGCTGGGACGGTGATTCGGTGGTGTCCACAGAAGCTGCCATTGGAGAAAGCAAAAGAGTTGAGAAAGAGTAACGGCTAGTCCCAAGAAAAGGCTCATAACGATAGAGGGATTTAAATAGAAGCGCCGATTTGGCTAACGTTCTAAAATCTATCTTGTTTGTTTGTTTTATTAATTATTATTTACCTACAACTGGACAGCGGACTCAGTCCGCTCATTTAAAGTCCGGGTGCTTTCCACCGCTCTCCTGGGAAGGACCTTTATTGAATCCAACGGCTGTGGTTTCTCGAATCGAGATCTAAGGTCTAGAATTTAGCTCACGGAAAATTAATAAAAATGACGTCGATCTTTGAAATTTGGCATAACAATACATGCTGATCTGATCGCGTTCTTTTGTGCACTCCGCGATGATCATTTTTGGCAGCATCCAAAATTCAGTTCACTATTTAATTTTTGCTTTCAAACTTAATCGGAAATAGTCACTGCTGAACCCTGAATCCTGATGTTCAAATTCAATTGATTCGATTATTTCTTCTTCTTTTCCGTTTGGAAATAATAAAGAAAAATTATCAACTATATACTCTTAAATGATATTTATATTAAATATATTACAATACTTTTAATATATATCACTCATATATTTTAAGTTAACAAACGACGTCTATCATTTACCAAATTATTTTCTAAGTTAAGGAATTAACAAAATTTTAATAAAATAAATATTTTACCTTTTAAACTCACATTTAGTAAAATTATCACTTGTATATCTTTAAATGATATTTATATCAAAAGTATTAAAAAATTTTTAACATATATCACTCGTATATTTTAAGTTAATAAAATGTGTTTACTATATACTAAATAATTAGCTGTCGTTAAAAAATTAATAAAATTGTGATAAACTAATTATTTTACTGTTAAAACTCAAATTAAAATAAAAAGATAAATTTATCCCAAAAATTAAGGTAAATTTCAGCATAAAAATTCTTTTGATTTTATTATTAATAATAGATTTTTTTATAAGAAACTATAAATAATTAATAGTAAATATTATTAGTAATTATGCTATAAAAAATTATCCACATTAGACCATAAAAATAATATTACTAATACATGTTACTAACAATTATACAGATTATATCATAAAAATTTTAGGTTAGAGCATGGAGAAGTAAATTTTAAAAATTTAAATTAAACCTTAGAGAAGCAGATTGAGAGGTGGAGTACTAATTTTTTTTTAAAAGTTCTGGTAAAATAGTATTGTTTCACGTAGATAATGTTGCCGTCCATTAAATAGGATGATATGTATTTTTTTTATAAAATAAACGGAATAATATGTCACTTTTTTATTAGGATTTCTTCTAGTTTAATAAATGGGACGTTATGTCATTTTGTATTACATAAATCGGACGACATATCATTTTACATTAAGAAAAAGAGATGATATGCAGTTTCTCTTATAAAAACTTCTTCTATTTTAAAAGACTAAATTATTCTTATGACGTTATCACTTACAAATGACTGTTAACGGATTGGTCAATGACAGATATTATTTATCAACTTAGAATATACGATACCATGTTTGAGAAGGGTGTTATTTAAGTGCATCCGATTAATAATTTCCTAATAATAAATTCTAATTATTTATAATTGAAATCAGGTTCAATAAAGGATCTCAATCTGATCTGAATTCAAGTGAACTACCCAGTAATCTTTCTTAACTGTAATAGGTTCAATAAAGGATCTAAATCTGATCTGAACTCAAGCGAACTACCCAGTAATCTTTCTTAACTGTAATATTTAAATGTTACCCGGGAATTTTAATTGCAGCTGTATACCTTTATCTAGCAAAGGTTGAGAGACCAACCGATACCTTTATCTAGTTCCCAAAAAACTCCTGGTTCTAAAAGAACGAGAGCAAAGGGAGTCAATGGCTACTCTTGCTTCGTCATCCTCCTCTCTTCTCTTGTCATCACCACCATCAAAGCTGAATCAAGCTTCCCTCCCGCCTTCTATGCGACTTTCTTTCTCCTCTTACTCTCACTTGTCTTCTCTTGTCTCCATTTCACCGTCGTTGTTTGCATGTCCTGCAAGTTCAATACGATCCTCTGTCTCTGCCTTCACCGTCAAGGCCAGTGCCGCAGAGAAGAAGAAGGTCCTCATAGTTAACACAAACAGTGGGGGGCATTCAGTTATTGGGTTCTACCTCGCAAAAGAGCTTCTAGGTTCTGGCCATGAGGTCACCATCATGACCGTTGGTGATGAGAATTCTGACAAAATGAAAAAGCCCCCTTTTAACAGATTCAACGTAAGAAAATTGGTTCAGCTTTTATTACAAGTTTTGTTTCTTTGTGAATGTGCTGTGTGATGACTTTTTTTAAAAAAGAAAAATTGTAGGAAATTGTGAGTGCTGGAGGAAAGACGGTGTGGGGAGACCCGGCGGAGGTTGGGAACGTTGTGGGCGGGGTTACATTCGATGTGGTTCTGGATAACAATGGCAAGGACCTAGACGCTGTGAGGTTTGTTTGCATTTGGTCTTGAACATATTATTAGACAGGATAAACGGTCGGACCGCATTCATCATTTGGTTATTGTTTAATGATGCAAAATTTCAAGCTTTTTGTTAAAACTAACAATAATTTTCACTTACATAGGCCTGTGGCCGATTGGGCTAAGAGTTCTGGCGTGAAGCAATTCCTGTTCATTAGCAGTGCCGGAATTTACAAACCAGCTGATGAGCCTCCTCATGTCGAAGGGGTACGATTTCATCATACAGTTACTGTCGCCCCTACTGCATTCAGAATTACTAAAACATAATCTTCACTCATCACAGGATGTTGTTAAACCCGACGCTGGTCATGTACAAGTGGAGAAATACATTTCAGAGAATTTCGGTAACTGGACATCTTTCCGCCCGCAATACATGATTGGATCTGGGAACAACAAGGACTGCGAGGAATGGTTCTTTGATCGTAAGTAGATTATGTGTATTGTTCAATTTGAATTTGTTTATCATCAAAGA
Source organism: Aegle marmelos (assembly GCA_030449875.1). Classification (NCBI taxonomy): domain Eukaryota; kingdom Viridiplantae; phylum Streptophyta; class Magnoliopsida; order Sapindales; family Rutaceae; genus Aegle; species Aegle marmelos. The sequence goes on from JASUUL010000115.1 coordinate 6,327,753, forward strand.
TGTCCGAATGCGCTTGATGGTAGCGTACCACCCCAGCTGTTGTCATCAATTGCATGGAATTTGGAAATAGTGCGATTGACTATGCTACGTGTTCAACGTTATAATTCCTGCTCATGACTTGAAATATTGATCATAATTTACATGGCACAGGAATTGTACGAAAGAGACCAGTGCCAATTCCTGGATCAGGAATGCAGCTTACAAACATTGCCCATGTCAGGGACTTGTCCTCCATGCTTACTCTGGCAGTTGAGAACCCAGAGGCCGCATCGTCTAATATCTTCAACCTTGTAAGCGACCGTGCCGTGACTCTAGATGGCATGGCCAAGCTTTGTGCTCAAGCTGCAGGTCTACCAGTTGAAATAGTTCATTATGATCCAAAAGCTGCTGGAATTGATGCAAAGAAAGCTTTTCCTTTCCGTAATATGGTATTAAATTTCTTCTACTCTAATTAATATTCAGCAATATCAATATAGACTACTATACATTCTAGTGATTCTGCTCTTGCTGCCTGCTGGGTGGTGATTTCTCACGTTATTTGAATCACTCTAAGAGTGTTCAGTTGTTACCTACAAGGAGAAACCGTTGACTCTCATCTTATAATGCAATTGGTTGTACTCTCTTTCAAGCTTGAACACAAGCTAATTTATTTCTTATATACATGCCCTGTGCAGCACTTCTATGCAGAACCAAGAGCTGCCAAAGACATTTTAGGGTGGCGCAGTACTACGAACCTTCCCGAAGACTTAAAAGAGAGATTTGAAGAGTATGTCAAGATTGGAAGAGATAAGAAGGCCATGCAATTTGAGATAGATGATAAGATACTGGAGTCACTTAAAGTTCCGGTACCTGTGTGATGAATCAAAGCTGAATAATGTTCTAAATTCATTCCCCCACAGCACCACTTGTACAAGATTCTCTTGCGTTGCATTTTTCATTATTCTATCTTGTCGCATTCCTTCTCTTTTGGCGAACACCAGTTTTCTTTGCCTCCGAAGTGAATAAAGATTTTTAACACACTCAAAGCCGATCATGCAAATAGAAATAAAGGTTAATGATATTGGAAAACTATAAATGGGAAAGTAGCCCCCTCTAAAGGGCTATGCCAGGGTGAGGTCTAAAGGTTCAACAATCAGGACGGTTTGGCTTTAGATTTTATCGACCCCAGACCTACCTTCTGCTGTGAAAACATACAAGCAGTGTTCTTATTACATTGCTTGCCATAAAAAACCAAGCATGATATAATCCAAATTTACTAAACCAAAACAGCAAACCCAAAAAAGCTTACTACAGAAAAAGATGTAGGGCAGGCAGCTAGTGCATGCACTATCTTGCCCACACAATGGAATTCTCAGTTCAAAGTCCTTAATCAGAAGCCATTGTTAACTAGCGTTCATGAAAACCAAAGACAATAGCCAAAACAGATGGCATTTTGCAAAACTTAACTGCTGAGCATAAATTCCCTAGAAAAGATAGCCACAACTCACAGGCTCCTTTGACGCATAACCAGTAAATAAAAGATAACATACCTCCAGAACTACTTCAAGCTGCATCTAAAAGTAAATCCAGTTCCCAATAATTCGAGCTACAACTAGTAAAATTGTAGGCTCTACTTATGTGTAATGGAAGAAACACATTAGACCTAACAGATATTAACGAATCTTCTAAATGTAATGATAAGCTTACAACAGAAACAGGCTTCTGTATTCCTCTTTGTTGATGTTAAGCTCCTTAAGTTTTGAATCTAATTCATTCCTAATATCAGCATCCTCCTCTTCAGCCTCATCATCATAATCTTCTCCTTCAGGGTCATTCTCATCCAAAGGCCCAAGCATATCAAGTGAGTGTTTCAATATCTCCTTTACCTCATCAATCCCTTCATCAGGAATGAAATTACCATTGATATTTAGCATCTTCAAACCCGGCTTGTTGACAGCAACCTGTGCCAAAAGCCGTGCCCCTGCTCTTTTGATGGAGTTTGTGCTCAAATCAATTTCAATTAACTGGCCATGACCCTCATCCAATGATTTGCCAATCAAAATTGCACCTTCATCCTTGAGTTCATTCTCAGACAAGTTTAACTTGGTGAGAAATTGTTTTAATGCAATGCAAGAAGCTAAAGAAGCTGCAGCCTTGGCAGTGATGTCATTTCCAGCCAAGTCCAAAACTTCAAGCGAGGGTGCACACTCCTTGAGAGCACTGGCAAGAGCTTCAGCTCCCTCATCCTCCAAGTTCAAATAACTAAGGTAAACCTCAGTAAGATCTGGAAACGCAGATAAAACTTCACTCAGAGCTACTCCAGCTTCTACACCAAACATATTATCACGAAGATCAAGCTTTTTTAGATGGGTACATTTCCCAAGTGCTTTTGCAAGGGCAATGCCTCCTTCTGCACCAACTCTAGTAGAAGAACACCGGAAATCCTCCAATGCAGGAGAATGTTTCACAATCTCAGAGATGGCAACAGCACCTTCATCTCCAGTCATGTTATTATGAAAATGAAGGACCTTAAGCTTCTCGGTTGAGGGAATTAGCTCAAGAATAGCTCGTGCAGCTTCCTCTGAGATACCATCATTCATCAAATAAAGCTCCTCCAAATTATTTTGTGATTTGAGGAGTGCCCCAAAAGCTCTGACACCTTTTTCTCCCAGTGCATTGTTTGAAAGATTTAGATACCTTAATTGAGAACCTTCCAAGGCAGAAGAAACCATATTTATGACTTCAAGGGCTTCATCCTCTGGCCTTCCAGCAATAAAATCTGATAGATCTACTTCGGTCAATTGATCCTTAATTAATCTCAAGATGCGTGCAGCAACTCTGGATGCACCTAAGCCGAAACTTTTGTTACTGAAGCATATCCTAGTATATGAGTTTGCTGGCTCAGTTAGAGGCCCCAGAAGCAACTCAGCTTCCCCTTCTTCAATAAATCCCCGCTGACCTCCAGATATATCAAAGATAGTTTGACTGGCAGCAGTAGCTTTCTCAGCCATCATTTCCTCCCCATCCTCCTTTGCTCGAGGGCCTCTTTTAATTACTTCCAGCATTAGTTTACTGGATTCTTTGGCATAAATTTGAACCGAAGAACTTCCATCACCGTCGGGCTCCTTTTCATAGTGTTGGTTCGCAGCAGCAAAAGCTAACTCTTCTATTTGCTTGGCATCCTCCTCAGCCTCTTCTTTGCTCAGCAGGCCATACTTTCTAGAGAATATGGATGGAGTTGTAAGATTCTTGGTCATTCGCTGGACAAGCATTAACCTGGTACTCTGACTAGGGGGCCACAATTTGACTGACAATGAATGGCGATGGAAAGTTTCTGTTGTAGAATCCATGACGGAATTACCTGAAATCATGCACTGAAACTCTATTAAAAACTCCCAAAAAAAAAGAAAAAATCGACAACAGGAATTCATTATTCACACATCAAGATTCAGGATCTGTTCCATTCCAGTTTAGGAATAAAGAAATGATATGGCATCATGCTTCGAGAATATCTTTAGTTGTTCAAAATATATAAATTTCCCAGTAAACAAATTAATATAGCAAGCCATAGAACTTCCACAGCATTTATGAACCAACAGAGCAAACAAACAGAGTAAAATAAAACATTGACAAGAATGCAAGTCGAAAGGCCAGAGACAACAACATTAAAAAATAATAATAATAACAATTTGAATTGTAATCTATAACAGAAAACCTATCCATGGGAAAAAGATGCCCAAAATATAAGCAATCTTCCAATATATGAATGGGTCACCCAAGTAAAGTTTAAAGTCATGACTCATATGAACCACAAAAAATAATCATCTCCAAAATATTTATCCTTCTGCATCTTCCACATCAGCCAAACAGAACACCATTTTTTACAATTACAAAAATAAAAAAACATCCAGAGAAAAACATAAACTACAGTCCATACTACTAATCATTTTCTCTCAACAGATGGCCAGATGCTGGAAAAGAAAATATGAATAATTAAAAAAAAAAAAACACGGAAACTACACAAAATTAATAACATAACAAAACAAACAATATGCACCAGATATGACTGAGTAATAACTAAAAATGCCAAGTATATAACTCAGTACTTCAAATGTCAAGAATATGACAGATTAGAAGTGTAACTTACTTGGATACCCTTTTATTTAATCCTATTTAATATTTTCAAATTGTATTAGAAACTTCTAAATTTATATTCCTCTAGATTTGTCTAGCAGTCAAGAAGTATGGCTTTTTCACATAATTATATTTTATTTAATCTTTTCTATTATAGTATCAATGAACGAATGAAGAGATTGAATCTGAAACTCTATATTGTTTAAATCGAAGACCTCTAGTGTTACATTTGCTAAAATTCCAAAGTTCTCGACTTGAGGTTTGTCTAGGGATCTAGAAGTCGAGAAGTCCAGATTACGGTCTAGAACGGAATTCTAACACTAAACTCATTTATCAACTATCAACAAAAATAAATCCCACAAAAAATGATATGTTGCTTATACATTCAAATATACGTCATCATATTTTATAAGAAAAAAAAAGTATTAAATCAAAAACACCCAACACATAAATTCAACACTTTTATCCATGTAATTGTAAGTAAACAAAATACAGACTTAAAACTCAAAAAACTAATCTTATGAAAAATACAACTTGTTAGAAATAAATGTGGTTTTTAAATACTTTTTGGATATATTTGTTGAAGTAATACTAAATTTTGTTGTGAAACTTATTAGAGAAACGTTAAGAAATACTAAATTTTTGGTGAAACTTATTAGATAGATATTAAAACTTTTGGACACAGCGAGAGAGAGAGAGAGACAGAGAGATTGTTGTTGATGAAGATGGGAGGATATTTTGGATAAAATACCACTAACAAGTCATATACATTACATTATGAAAACGTTTTCAAATTTATACAAAGTGCAACGTGCAAATTTAAAAAAATAAAAATAAAAAAGAAACCCTAAAACAGCATGACTAAAAATTTTATAGCAACATAAATTATGATATGGATTTTTATAAAAGCAAAATTACCTGAAAAAACGCAAAGCAAGCGAAATGCACACTGGTCTTACAACGGGAGATTCAACCGCAGAGCGAGAATACCCAAGATTTTGAGTTATTTACCTATTCAAAGCAAACAAATTAATTAAGTAATTGAACGAAAAGGAAGCCCTAGAACTGGATTTCGAGAAATGAAATATTAGTAAAAGAGATAAGAAAAGCAGAGAGAGAGAGGGGAAGTGACCTTTGGAATTTGGTGGTGTGAGACTGAGGGCAATGATGGCAGAAATCAAACAAGTGCGTGCGGTGAATTGGAGGGAAATGATTGTAAAGTCCAAGTTAGCGTCGGTTTTAAGTTTTCGATTTGAGTTGCAATCACGAAAAAGCCCCTCGTTCTCGTGTTATTATCGTTTTCGTCATGTCTTTTGGGTTGGAATTTGAAATTGGGCCTTGCAAATCATGCGCCTGCCCAAATATTCCCTATTTTATTGTCTTCAGGTTTGTGGGCTTCTATAGAGAACTCGGTCTGTCCGGGCTGACGACTCCCGATAATTATAACGTGGACATTCCAGCTGTACTGTCCTTATTATAAGCACAACACGGGCTGCTGGCGCTGGTGAGCTGCCAAGTTGGTTCCTAAATTAAATTTGCAAACACAACGCCATGTAATGTGAATGTGTGTGATGAGGTGTTACAGCTGGAGCCTGTAGGCCCAAACGAAGAATGAATTAATTTTCGTCTTTCGCACAATATTCGTTCTCGTGCTTTCTGTTTATGGTCCACTTCGCACCGAACGCCTTTATCCTTTGAGTTTGATGCAAGCAAATTTGTCTCACTGGTCACTTTTGTCTAGAAAAATGCATCTCGAAACGAATGCTTTTGACTCCACTATTTACCTGCACACGCCTTCGAGATCCAGAATCACAAAGAGCCAAAACGACCGGTTAATACAGCTTGTCTACACAAAATTTGACTATTTGCTCATTATTCACTTGATAAGCATAAGATAAGAATTATGCGCGACACCAAAGAGGTTAGTTGTGGATGTGAAATAAAGACATGTCACCATAATATACATGACGTCATAACATATCATAAATTTACGACTTAACTGCTGTGGGTGGGATTAATTAATTTAATTATATGCCCATTGACAAGGATTGTTATTACAAGCGCAAGCAAGTAGCAACCCATTGACGGTGGCCTGACTTGCGGCGTAATTTAATAAAATTTTCCAGGGACAAGCTAACATGCAATTGAATTAATACGCTTTATTTAATATTTATTACATCTTTGGGAAGAAGAAGAATCATCATGGCGTCTAAACATACTTTTTAAAAACTTTCTAAATTCACTCGATCACATGTATATTTCACTGCTTCTTAATTATACATTGAATGTCGTTTCAAAAAAATATATATATACATTGAATGTCACTGTTATCGTTTGTGAATACTGGCAAGAAAAAATATTATTAGTTAGCAAAACAGAAGCTTGCCTCAATGAACCCTACTTAAGGAACAAACTACGGTGTGGGTTGGCACCACCGACACTAATCCACGTGTAATGCTTTATGGAGAAATAGGGAAGAGAAGACCTTTTACTTTCCATTAAAGAATTATGTGAGAGAGAGAGGGGGGCAATTGGACTGTGACTCTGTGAGCATTACTCGATGAGTGAATCAATAAATGAACGCATAACAGTACGGTCTCATTCTCCTCCCCTCTCTCTCTCTATCTCTCTTTGTTTGTTGTCAGGTAAAAGTATAGAGAGAAGAGAAGGAAGAAGAATAATAATATGTAAGCTTCCTGCGTTCAGATTGCATCGCTCTATGTTAAGTATTTTAAATGCTCTTGTTGAAGAAACAGCTGATACGCTGTCCGTAGAGACATCTCTTTTCTTTTCTGTTTTGGAACTAACCACAGAGACATCTCATCTCTCTCAAGAATTTATCTGTAAGTTTTCGTGTGTTTATACTTACTGAGAGTAACTGTGACGTGGATCCATTTTCCTTGTTTACTGGTTACAGTTTTTAAGTAATGAGATTTGCTGCTCATATATCAACTTATATATTTTTTTTAAATTTTCATATTTGGACTTTTGAGTTTCAGTGTTTTGTTATGTAATGTTTGATGGGTTTCTTCTCTTTTAGACTCTTGTCAAGCAATCGATTTCATTTTAGAATTTACATGTATAAAAATTATAACTTTAGGCTTCCATATTTGTGGGCAAAATGTGAAGTGGGAGCTTCTTTCCTGTAGAGGAAATAGATAGGGTGCAAATCTTACTTCTTTTTTTTTTTTTTTAATCGCGAATCATGAGTTGAGTGGATAACCCTACTCTTCTTAAGTTTTGGATTATTAACTCTATAAATGGGAATTCGAGATTTCCAATGGAGTTCTAAACATAATAGCAGAAATTGGATCATGCATCTTAATTAGGCACCTGCCAAGACTTCAGTTCAAGTGTTTGGTTTAAGAAATTGCGGTTGGAAGAGAATTGTTGTCAATTTAGTTAGCTATGGAGCAAATTTCTCAAGTTACTGCTGCGGTGGCTTGCCAATTTGGAAAGATATTAAATGCACACGCTATTTCTGATTGGTGACTATAATTGCTAGCCTAGTGTTTTCGGCATGACTGTATGCCTCTAGCCTTGATATGTTTGTTCTTCCCCAGGAGCTTCTTCTGTAACTTTCATGTTCCCTTAACTTAACTGCACCAAATGCTAATTTGATGGAAAATTTGCCACTTGCAGGCTTTTAATCATAGGACACAATTGTGGAATGTTATTGCCAGCTCTACAATCCAGTGGTTAATAATGATTCTTATTATCATGGTATTAGATTTAGGCAAAGCAGTACAGTCTGACAGTGAATCTCTTTGCTTGCCCTCAGGACTTGAAAGTGAGAATGCTGTGAACTTTTTGTTAATTTGTTTTAAGCATAGATTGGTCTGACAGGTCTAACTCTCAGTAGATCCAATGTGAGTTGGCTGTCAGCAGATTACCAGTCCGCCAATCTGGCTTTCATGCTAGTTGTCTCTAATTATTGTCACTTTTCATTCTGATGATTTAGTACACCCAGCAGCTACAATTGTCTCTCAGCATCATTTTTATTTGTATCTTGTGTTTACCTCTTTACAACCTTTTTTTTTTTTAATAATTGTCATTAATTCAATGTCCCTACACTGCAGCATTATCTAGATATGGAAACTCTGGCACTTGATGCTGAGAATGTTGGTACAGATATATACAGAATGTTGGGACTTAAAGATTTGGGAAAAGGAGCTGTAGGAAGTCCGAAGATTTTGTCTATTATTGGTAGACTTCTTGAGAAATCTGTTCAGAAAAATGAGATCCTATTTGACACAATTGAAACTAAAGATGTTACTATATTTCACGGGTTAAGAGCACCCACCATCAGTATTCAACAATATATCAATCGCATATTCAAGTATGCAGCCTGCAGCCCCTCCTGCTTTGTCATCGCACACATTTATATGGATAGATTCCTTCAGAAAACTGATGGTCATTTAACCTCCCTTAATGTGCATCGGCTCCTTATAACAAGTGTAATGGTAGCAGCTAAATTTATTGATGATGCGTAAGTATTAATCTTTTTTACAGATGTATATTTGATCATATCATATTGTGTCATTACATCTCAAAATGATGGCCCAGTGGCTAGTAACCTTGCAATACAGGCACGCTGGATTGGCAATGTGTTTGTTGTTACCCATTGACCAATCACCTGGTAGTTCCAGGCTGGGGAGTTGCATATATTAGGCTCATGGGAAGATTTGTGTCTGTTTGTTTGGCCTAAACCCTGACAACAGAGAGAACCGAGGGAGGGGAGGAAAAAAGGCATAATGACATTGTTGGTCCTTGGGGACCTAGTGCCTAACTGCCTACATATTTTGATAATATGTAACTTGATTATGTGCCACACTTATAAGGGCTAAATAATAATAATAATAATAAGAACAAGAAATATATTGCATTAGTCAATCAGAAAATGACTGGTTACAGGGAAATTCAGTTCCACTATCCTGTTCTATTATTGCCTGCTTTGCATCTTTTGGCTATGTTTGTGATTAATGGAAAGTTTGTAAAGAGATATCCTAAGTTGTTTTGCAGATTTTTCAACAATGCATACTATGCTAGAGTGGGAGGAGTAAGCACAGCAGAAATGAACAAGATGGAGGTTAAATTTTTGTTTAGTCTAGATTTCAGGCTTCAAGTGAACGTCGAGACATTTTACAAATTTTGTTCTCAATTGGGAAAAGAAGCAGCTGAAGGACTCCAAATTGAGAGGCCAATTCAAGCTTGTAAAATCAAAGAGAATTGGTCAAGTAAAGGAGATGCAGCTTGTGTTCCCACAATTGCAAGATGAAGACATGGACTCATCTCAATTTATCGTTACAATCCCAAATTCTACTGAAGTTTGTTTAAGATTGATATGTTAATTGTAGACAGTAGGTGCATTTTAGTGAATGATCATTGCAGAGGCAGCGACATTTGCTTCCTTGCATGATTTTGTATCCCATACTTGGTCATAGGTGATCCTACATTTTCTGTATTCCATGATGTGCTTTCCTTTCTAGGCCTTCATTTCCAAACAGTTCTGCCTATCACAGTTTGTTTGTATCCATCAAAAAGCTTGTATGGATAGATTAAGCACATTTATTGTTATGAAGATTGATGGCTTTAACTAACATCTAGTTAGCAGCAACTTCCTTGCTCTTATGGTTTAGCATTGTATTAATTCTTTTCAAAATTGCATGTCTGATACTGTTGGGGATATCTTGTGACAAAATTTCTACCTCTGGACTAACCTGTGTTTATTCAAATATGCCCTCTAGCACCTGTCAATATGAAAAATACCCACGTCCTCTGTGGAAAGAATAATCGTCAGACCGATATTGTTGTGCATTTACGACCAATACACACTGATCACTGTTCTGAGAACAAGGGAGAGTAAACAATGCCCGTCCCCGGGAAACATTGTTAAGATATATTTTGATTTGTGATCCTGAAAAGATATAGGAACAGATCCAACAAGCTGCATCAGCATAACTGCAGCAGCCACTGCAATAGCAAGGATCGTGAACCCCAGGAGCACTGCATAGTTCTCGGTCTAGTTACAGCCATATTCCAATGTTTCCCTCTTTTAAAAGTAAATACAAAAACATACGAATTTAAATTTAGAGACAATGCATGCTTCGCTAACCTTCTACTCAGCCGATGATAATGTAAAAAAATTGCTATACATGATGAATACAAAAAAAAAATGTAGTTAAAAGCCCCACACTGCAGGGTAACGGTGCTGGTGAGATGACCATGTGAGAAACAGAAAATCTGATATATTAAACCTTTGATAGTCTCCCTTTTGTATGTTGCCTCCCTTTTTAGTCCTTCTGCTAACTTCGTACCAGCCACGTCCCTGTCTTCATGCTCAGCCCAATTACAACAAAATTAAAACCCTTTTTCCCCTCTTCCATTATGGCACTGCGGTCAACAAGAGCCTACAGACTTCCAAAGGCCTTCTGAACTTACATTGACAGCATACACCACTCAAGACATCAAAAGATAAAATGGAGCATTTTACTCATCCTGAAGCCAAAGCAAGCATATCTGACAAGGTGTTATTACCGAGGAGGCCTCTCCAGTGAAATCCAACTGAATTTCCCTTTTCGGAAATCTGTCAAGATACGAAATGCTGCTTGATGGGTGTCCCCATTGAACAAGTGAAGCGAAAGCTTCTGTACAAATCTGCAAGACAATAGATTAATAGCGACTTAATCAACTCACTAATTGTAGTAGGATAAAATGTCTTGATAACTAAACATTCTGAGAAAAGAATATCAAGCCAAGACATACGTTTTACCACAGGTACCATTGACGTCAATTTTGTAACGATTCCGAAGGACAGTTATACCTGCAATAAGCATAAACTAAATTACAAGTTGAACAGGTGAATAGCAGAGTTTTGAGTAATCATATCTTGTCAATGACTACGACACGTGTCATGGTGATGAAATTACTGCCACTATGTAACCCAAAAGCAAAACCCTTGAGGAAAAGTATTCTCTATCTCTTAGCCTCCCTAGTTATCAATAATTCAGAACCACACCACCTGTAAAAATATTGAGTACATTTTTTCCCCCCTAATCAAGCAAAGCTGCTCTTATAAAATTTCTCCTCTCAAAATATCCAGTAACTCATGTCAGACAATCTTAAAATGGATAAGCATATAAGAGGATCTAAACACCCACAACTTGTGCATGCAGGACATAACTTCACCTGCCTACAAAAAAGACCTCTTAGCAAACGAGAGAAACAGGATATGGACCCTCAACAAATTTGTGCTCATAAACATCAGCAATTTGTGCTGAGAATATATAGTTACAATACCTACTGTTGGAATCCTTGCCAGCAATTGTACAAGAATTGCAGCAACATCAGCTACATCATAGGATCTCTCTCCAATGTCATCACATATAGCAAGCTTTATTGCAGCTACTTGATCACTAATCCGCATTGGAATTATCCCAGGAGAGTCTAAAAGTTCAAGATCTTTGCCAAAACGAACCCATCTAATACAGAAATTGAAAAAATTAAATGATTATCCTTGAACTGTTACAGCCAGATATAAGGAAGACACGGACAAACAGAAAGATGAAGTTCATAATTCTTGCAGTGAACATAAAGATACAGAATAAAACTCTAGAATCATACAGCTCCAAAAGCTTTACACTTTAGCACAGTTAAATTTTAATTTTTAGCAAAGTTACAAGCCTCTCCATGGTTTTTGACACAGCAAGCATCATTTGATTTTTAAGATCTCGAAGTTTACTCATAAACAATATGTAACATTACGTTTTTGGTGATATTTGAGCAAGAAAAACTGTCATACATACTTCAATGCTCTTGTAACACCTGGTCTAGGTGCTGCTGGACACATTCGCCGCTTCAGCAAACGGTTGATCAAAGATGATTTCCCGACATTAGGATATCCAACAATTCCAGCCCGAACCTGTAAGATGAAGAAGGAAAATTCTTGGTGAATTCAAAGTAAAACTTAAATTCGGGCAAGGGGTCAACAATCATTTGCTTCTAATATATTAAATAAAATTAACTAGGATACCAAAAGACAGAGGAGCAAGAAAGGAAATTAGAATACATTTGTTTGAAAGAATCAGAAATCATGCAAAATCAAATACTAGATAACTGACAACAAAGTCTGCTGCAAATAAAGACTGAGTGAAGATATAAAATATCAAAAAGCATTCAATATTATTAGTGATTGATCTGGAAAACCCACCGCACGAGGGAGCAGACCTTTGGCTCTACGTTTCACATTTACATCAGCAGCCAATGCCTTCGCTAACCGGCTCAGCTTCATAGTGCCCTGTGCTTACAATATGAAAGAGCTTATTTTCTGCTTTGATGCATGATCTAAAGAAAGCTCACAAGGATCAATTATTAATATACCATCCCCAATTGTCCATTGGAGAAGATGACTTTAGTCCCTTGCTTTGCAAAATAAGTTGCCCAAGCATTCCGATCTGCCATAGATATCATGTCTTCTCTGTTCAAAACTAAAATTCTTTTCCTATTGCCAAGCCATTGATCCATCTGCACATAGAATAGTGGTAATACAAAAGTTTTAAAGATGAGAGTGGAGCATTCTAAACAAAAGTAACAAGAGGCCTAACTAGTAACATTTAGCTATAGCACCTAACTTGATCAACATTCAGTAGTTTCAACTTTCAAGAAATAATAATAAACATCCATTGGTATCACAGAAACTACCAAGCAAATGAATAACTGCAAAATAGCTAAAAGTTTCAGACTTCAAGAAAAGGAAAATGAGTCATCACACACACAGTCTTATTAATAAGAAAACATCGACAATGGAAAACTCTAACCTGTGGATGGGTAGTGGACAAGGGAATTCGAGCATCTCGAACTTCTATGACAACATCCATGAGCTTGAGTTGATCTTTGAGTTCTTTTTCAGTTTTTGCAATATGACCAGGATACCACTGTAGAATTTTCCATAATTTCATATGAACATTTAATGGTTCTAAACATAAATATGTATTTGGTTAATTATGACAAGTAAATTTTAATTTTTTTTTTTTAAAAAGCACCTGAACAGGCCGCAATGACTTCGTCCAGTAGTAAAGATCAGCATCCAGATCAGCCCAATCGCACTCTTCTTCGTAGGCCTCAGCATCGCCATTGGAATTATTTAAATTTCCTCCATGCCAACTCGACTGTTTCCCACCAACAGTCTGAAATAATTTCCTCCAAAATTATTCATTATTTCATTGAGTAACGTAATTGATTCATAAACGTAAAGAATCTGTATTTCTTCGGATAGAAAGACAAAATTAGCACGAAATGAGAAGTTGGCGAAAGTTACCTGAATAATAGGAGCTGAAGACGACAGAGAAGAAGATGAAGAAGCAGAAGCAGCTAGAGATGTCGTAGATGGTTTGGTTTTACTTTTGCAATGAACACAAGGCACAGTGACTGTAGAAGAAGGTAACCATAAACTTGATAGCTGAACCTGCATAGCCATATGGCGCCTTTTTCACTAGACTGAAAAGCACAAAGAAAAATCAAATGTTATCTTTGCTATCGGAACGGCACGAAAGTAAGCGAGCCATCTGGACATCGATCGGGGAAGAAACCCAACAGGGCGAGCCAGAAACCCTCTGGGTATTCTCTAACCTTTTATTTGTTACTTTGGGCTAACATGCAAGTGCAAGTGGTGTTCAGCTCGGTGCTGCAAAGCATCGTGCATCTATCCTGTATTGGGCCGATGATACCCTGAATTCGCAGTCTGTCCCCAACCCAAGCTCAGCCCAATAGATTCTGATTTTAGGGTGGTGCGCTCAGTTTATCTTAGAGATCCCACTTTTTAATTAATATTACTTATTTCAAAATTTCTTTTATTGCAAAAGAAAAATAATTAAAATATACTTTTTTTCTTTCTCAAGCTCTCAGTAAATTAATTTTCCATCTCTCATTTTAACTCTTAATATTTGAATCAAATAGTAACTCCTACTCATATCTCAAATTGAAATTAAATAAAATTTTGGATAATCACACAAAGTAAAACCAATATCATCAATAACAATAAAACCTACCAAATTTTCATAAAAACTTAATAAAAACCAACAATGAAACTCATCCTATGTTGACGAATATGATGGATTGATGGTAAGGAAGATAGATTGCAGTAGTGCCAATGATAATGATATACTTACTGTTGACGAAAGTTAGTGATTCCTACTATAGTTATGCTAGAGTGGAGGTGGTATAGGGGAGAATTAATTATTATTTCTTATTCTTAATAATTATAATTCAGAAAAGTAATAAGATAAATAAAGAAGTAGGAACTTGTGAGATAATGTGAGAGAGGGTAGGATTGTTTGAACCTCTCTCACAAAACCCAAAATTTAATAAAAATTCATTTACTAAAACTTGCAAAATATAAATTGCCGTTATAGATAAATAATAATAATAATAATAATAATAATTATTATATATATATATATATTTTTTTTTTTTTTTACTTTCGACGCACATTTTTTAACCTATCTCTAAAACTTTTTGCAATGAACATTCATATTTCTATAAACCCTAAGCTATTAATAAGTTTAAACATACTTACATTCGTAGCAAACTGTTCAAGCCCCACCAAAATTGCACAAATGGTTCTATTTTAGTTCAAGCAAAGATCAGTAGCAGTGTAAATTAAAAAAAAAAAAAAAAGGGCCTATCATAAGATGAAGTCATCAGACATGCTCTTGACGACAAGCTTCAACTATAATCCAAAGCTATTGCCAACATACTAAAGTCTCCCCCCATTTGGTGGAGCCGGCAAAATGGATCATTCAGTTGTGTTAAATTTAGGGCAGTCTAAAAACGACTCATTTAACAATAATGTTAAACTATCAAAATTGAAATCTAACACAGAAAATAAATAGATTATTTGATAACTTGTTTAACATTTATATATTTAACAAATATTACACCCTCTCTCAAACTATTACATATTTAAACTTTATTATATATATGTGAATAATATTATATATCGATATCATAAAATATACCTGTGTATTAATATTTTACACTCTTACACTATTAAAGTTCTAAATTTATATAAAATTATATAATTTATGTTTTATATACATACATCTTTTGGGAAAAAAATGTAAAAAGAGAGAATTATGTCATTGTTCAAGTAAATAATCAAGAATTTAACTTTAACCTAATACG
The DNA here is from genome assembly GCA_030449875.1 of Aegle marmelos. NCBI lineage: Eukaryota > Viridiplantae > Streptophyta > Magnoliopsida > Sapindales > Rutaceae > Aegle > Aegle marmelos. Next base: position 6,343,047 of record JASUUL010000115.1, read on the forward strand.
AGAAAAATTCATGTTAACTAAAACTTGACCTATTTAATAATTATATTAAATTTAATAACCTATACTAATTTATTCGTGTTGTTTTCATATTATACAATCATCATATTAAATTTTGTCAACTCTGCTATTAATCTTCTATGGGTATTTGAACCTAGATTTTGATATCATTTGCAATAAAATAACATTAAAGACAAAAAAGAAAATTATCTTCGCCCAACTTAAAAATGTTGAAGCATAGTATTAAAAGAGTTATACTAATTTGGTTGCTTAATATCAAACGTGTAAACTGAACCAAGTATGACCAACTATAGAAATAGTTTTATTGGTTTATTTGATAAAAAACGTCAAAATAAGAATATAACTATTAGATTTTATGTTTAGTATTGAATAGGCTATTGAGTAGAATCTTATTTTTAAAAATTTTAAAGGTAAATTTCCTTAGTAAATAAATAAATAGATCACTTTAATTAATAAGTTCAAATATCTCTAGTAGTCAAATATCATTACTCTTGATTTTATTACTGCCTGACCCCCGACTTGTCATTTTGGTGGTCATTTCCCATTGCAAAAAGTTCTCTTGATTTTGAATACTGGGGAGGAAGGTATCGAAAACTTGAAATAGTGACTGCACTGGCTTAGCCGGTAGCCCGTTTCTATATTTTCCATCTACAGCTGTTCGATTTTTAACTCTTTATGTCGAACCGCTGTTGCACACAAAGACAAAATCCTGGGTGAGAACAAATCCCCGGGCTGGAGACCCAAAAATAATGGATATGAAATTTTGAACCATCGGCTTACATTCTGTCTTGTTGATCATCACACCATCACACACGCGTCTCAAACCTCATTTCCATAATGTAACCTACATTTATATGAAAGGCCCACGAGTTTGTCTGCGTCCTCCTTGTCTAAACGACTGCAAATTGCGCGTCCAGCAAATCTGATCATGTAACAATTATCGCCTATTTTTAAATCTCCCGGTCTCTCACTGCCCATGAAAACATCAATATATGGGATTTACATTATCTGAGAAGTCGCCGAGTCTTACACCTGACATGAGGAATCAGCAAAACTTCCTCCACTAACTCAACAATGATAAGATAGCCCAAGCTCTATTTACATTCTTGGTCTTTATCTACTCCTGTTTCAATATCAAAATTAAAGCTAAATCATTTACATTCACAACTGGCTTGAATCCACAATGACAGGATTTGAAAATGCTTTTGTGAAGTAATTTCGTATCTCTGGTAACACACAACGGATCAAACGAAAGAACCTGCATGTTGCCAAATAGTTGAATCAGAATTTCTCAAATTCAGTTAGGGTCCAAATATATATACCACAGACTACTCGAAACTAAAATGGCACAGGAAAGACGAGGGACATTAGCAGAGTCCAATATCATTCAAATGTTCTAGGAAATCCCACTGAATATGGGATTCAGATAATAATTTCACTTCAAAGCCATTGCAGAGATAACAATTTTTCATAGACCACCAAGATTCAAACTCCTGAAAAAATGTGAAAGCAAATTTTCTAGCATGACTTAATTACCACATTGTCATGGGTAGTTAAGATAAATTTCTCTCCTTGAACCCAAAATCTAATTAAAAGAACGGCCTGAAATTTATATACCAAGAATATTGAAATTAATTGGTCAAAGCAGCTCAAAAAATGGACAGCCACTGGGAAAGCAGGTAGCATACCATGGTTTGTTTCTCATTTTGCCAAATTTCTCCAATATAAACAGTATGCATGATTGCTTTAATGTCGTAGCATTGTAGGCCTCTGATAACTCGTACATGAGCATAATGTTTTCAACAGAAATATTCTGAGAGAAAATAAGTCTTTAGACTAAACATTAGGAATACTATAAAGCTATTAGAAACACAAACCAAACTCAACATTTAGCCAACCTGTGCAATGGCATACTCGCAGAGTCGTTTTAGACCTTCTAAAAGATACTGGTCTGCAGCCTGGAGAAGATCTTGAGCAGTATCTACATTGACATCGACATTTCCTGTATATATGAACCTACAAGCATCCAAAATCCAATAAAATATCAACAGGGGACATTTGCTTAATCATTCATCTTTTAAGGGAGAATGCAAAGCTCAGACCTCATCATCAACTCAAAAACATTCCATTTGATATTTGGAATCTCAACATCCTTCGCATTTTTCTCCTGCAATGCATTTTTATAAAGCTTCAATAAGTTAAAAATCCAAATTTCATAATGACACATGGCAATCAGCCAAAAGAATGCAAAGTATTGCACAGATCAGTAAAGCAGAATGTTCAGAAAGAAATCTGACTGACTGAATCCTCATACATGATTCTCACTCTTTTATTTTGCAGACTTATCTGTTTTATTTTGTCTTCTTTTAACGAAGCATGTAGACAGAAACAAGATAGCTCTAAAATAAGTCAATGCTCACCTTGTAACCACCATCAAACATTGCACGGAAGGCATCAGACGAAGCAAGCAAACAAATTCTGTGAGCATAAAATTGTTTACCTGATATCATTAAGAAAGGATAGTGTGCTTGTGTTATTAAGAAACACAAAAAAGGGGCAGTAACTTTGAATCAAAGTGGAATGCATTTGAACAAATGTATACCTTCAACAACAAATGTCACATCGGACAATGTAGGATTGTTTACAAATTGCTCACCCAAGTACACCTACAGCAGAATTATGTAATTGTTACAATGCAAAATGTGAACTGATGAAACTGATATCAAGAGTGAGGAAGTCAACACAATGTTGATTCTGGAATAAAGATCTAGATTCAGTGCTTTGGACCATTGAGCAGAAAAAGAAGGAAGCTTATTCAACAACATTAATTTTTGTTTTAGGAAGACAAAAATCATGGTTCAAATTACAGGCTAGTCTTCAGAATTTCGTGCAAAATGTCAAAAGAGTAGCTATAGCATAATTGCACGGGGTGGATAAAGTGGGGTTATTTTAACAAATCAAACCCCCACCCCAAAAAAAAGGGCATGTAATTGAAGATCAACTGCTGGTCAAAATAGCCAACTCTTCAAAATTCCATAACCTAGGAAATAATTTACATTGGCTCTCTTGGATAGAACTATAATAGGTAGCAAAGAAAGTAAATGCAAATTCAGATCAAGTGCACATCTGCAGCCCATATTTTCTTTTGCACATAAGAAAATAGAAAATTTATACGCCAAAGCTGGCAGAAATTCAGAAAACAAACCTGTTGGGCCGGTGATGGAGGAGCTGCATCCATAGGAGATAGAGATTTAGCTTTGGTAGCCAACTTATACAAGGCCAAAGAACTTTCCTCTCGCTGCTTTACAGATGTAGACTCAAGAAGCCCCAACAGTAACTCCAATCCTGCAGGAAAGACAAGTGAATGATGACGCCAAGAACCAGAGGAAATCTGACTTGAACTTCTACAGTAAACATATGCAACAAAGACAACTGGGATCAAAGCAGGTAACTTGACTCAAGTATTTATACCATTGTTATCAATAAAAATAGTTTTACAATCATCTGGAGCACAAAGATGGGCAAGGGCTAAAGTAACTCGTCTTTTAACAGCCCTGTCGGCAACCCGCAGCAGATACAAAAGATGATTCAATACCTGTCAAAACATTGATAAAATTGATACACCAGGTCAGAAACTTATGTTTATACAATCAATTTCTTCCATGAAAAAACAAATTTTACAAATCAAATCAAGTAGATTTCCTAAAAAGTAGAGATGAACGAACTCACTCGTCCATGAATTTTCTCCTCTAGTCTTTTTAATGTCCTTGCTACACAGTCTTTAGTTGGCTACAGGTATCATGAAAAATTTTTTAACAGCTAGCAACAAAACTCTAACTGAATGGAACAATAAAGGGAAGTATCCATAATGTAGCTTCTAGTAAAATGGAAACATGAGCATACTTGGACAGTGAATTCTCCATCCTGGAGTTTCTGAACACATCCAACCCGGACAAGATCTGCAACATTATCCTATGGAAACAACTTGTGATGTAAGTACAAATACATAAATTAGATGGATAACAAAAGACAGATTACAGCAAAATAAAATGACTGAATGACCTTAACCGTACCTCGTTATCTGCAAGGCCATATAAAGCAAATGCAGCATTATGTTGCAGAGATCCATTTTTAGAATCAAGAAGCTTTAGCAAAGGCAATATACCCCCATCCTGAGCAATGCCAGCTTGATTGTGTGTGTCCTACAATTAAACAGCTTTAGCATACTCAGAAAAAACATGCACATATCTTGCATAGCACATATCAGGATAAAAATATATTGAACGAGACAATTTGTCAAATAGAAACAAAACTTTTCTCTTACTAGTTACTGGAGAAATTTAAGAGGATGGATAACATAAAGATTGACTGCCACATAAGTTATGCACTAAATTAAGGACTCTGATGCACCAAAATCTTTCAGGAAAAACCAAAGCAGATAGAAAGATCTGCTACAGATCAGAATCAAGGGATAATTATTACTGTAACACTACAACAAGATGATTACAGAGATATGTCTACATAAGCCTAATAATCATACATGCAAAACACCGTAAAATGTTTACATAATTGTTGACTAAAATACCAGTATAACAGAATTCAATTTACATTTATATTAAGTGACCTTCTTCATAAAATGAAAGTAGAGTTAACAGCTATAACTATTCAAGTCCATCTGATAACAATTACATATAGCAGCCTTCTAATGCCATTATATTAGTATCTTCTTTGAACAAGGCACAACAGGATCAAGAAATAATAACCTGTGCCAATCTCCCAAGCGCAAAAGCAGACATTTCCTTAAGCTGTGAATCTGGGGACTGAAGCATGTCAATTAATGGCCGCACAGCTCCTCTCTGAACAATATGCACCTGCATGAAACTCATTTTTGTTGTAGTGAAAATGGGGCTGGTAATATAAATTTATGATCTAATCCCCTTGACTACTACCTGTAAAAAAGATTCCAAGTTCAAGTCATAAAGGGGAAATTATTTCAGGATACCTTCGAATCTGAATCAGCCGCTGCAAATTGACCAAGTAACAGCGCTGCTTCTCTTTTGCTTTCTGAACAGGAGGAACTGTTGCAAATTAATCAGCTTCTTCAATTATTACCAATAATGAAGAAACCTAAAACGTAAATTGAAACCAAATCCTATGGTATAACCCGAGGCAGGTAAACAATATATCATAATAGTAATTAGAATTCAGCTCAGAAAAAGGCAAACTTTGCAAAATTCAACATTTACCTGAGAAGCCCAATGACTGGTTGTAAAGCCCCAGCAAGAAGAACTTCCTTCTTTATGCTTGGGGAAGAATGAACCAGATTCCCAATCACACCAACCTGACAATCTCAGGTGAAGTCAGTTAGTCAGTCAATGATCAAAGCATCATGAAGTTGTGAATTGAAACTACAAATATTATGAATTTGAAAGAGTGCCCACAGCTTCGAAATGTATACTAGCATCCTCTGAGCGCAGCATTAGTACAAGGGTAGGTAGAGCATTGCATTCCACAATCTGCAAATTCAAAATTTATTTATTTATTTATTTTCAATAAAAATAAGAAAAAGAAACAGTTGCTTAAGAACCTCAAGAGTATAACGTGGCAAGAAAACTGCACCAGTTTTTTGTTTTCATCATTTTTGAAGGCAAGAGTCCGCAGGGCACCAGCAGCCGCCCTTTGTACCTTCACATCTACAGACTTCAGCAGTTCAACAAGAGGGGGGATGCCATCTTCAACCCTGAATGTATGCCAGAGACATTAGAAAGAGGTTGTAATAATTTATATAAGCAAAATATGCAAGCAAGTAAACCTGACACGGGTTTTGATGTTGGCGTTCTCATGTGCAAGGTTGGTGATTGCATCAGCTGCTCTCCTAATAACACCACTGGGTGCCCGAGAATTACCACCAATCTTATACCGCTTTAATAAGCTCACCAGATGGGGCAAAGCTCCAGTACTAACTATGATTTGTTGATGCTCTGGCTATTTAGCAAAGCATAATAAGCAGGGTAAATACTACAAGGTAAACAAATAGCTTGAAACATCAACCAAGATGCAGATACATAAAAGAGAAACAAAAGGTCCACAGTACAATTTTATGATTCTACTTTGGAAGAAATGTTCAACTAACAAAAATAAAACTATGAAGATACAGAAGATACAAAACGGAAGATAAGTCACTTGGTCGCGAAACCTTTTTTTTCCAAGTACTATAAAGTAACAATTTATGCAGTCAGATATGGTAGTCAATTACTTTGACAGCAAGAAGTCCAAGCGCAAAAGCACATTCTTTCTCCACTTCATGCTCGTACGGGATCTGAACATTCGTCAAATGTGGTGGCGTCTGGAGATGCTTCACCAACGCAGGCACGGCTCCATTATCCACGATTAAACTCACAATTTCCTCTGCACCAACAGATTGTTTGTTGGAACCAGAAATACGAAAATAAACTGAAAAAAAGAACAACAAATACAAAAAATTTACATAATTATTATAGCCAATCAACGCGAAGTGATTTCAGACGAAGTGCTTAAATTGGGCCATCAAGATTCCATTTCTTGAAAGAATCAGGCGCGACAAAGACAAACAACGCCCTCATAAATTTGTACATTTACATATATATTTATAAACAGGATAGAAATGTCGAAAACGGTACCGTTTTTGGCGAATTCAACAAGAGCGTGAGAGGCAGTTTTGGCGACGGCGCGATCGGTTTCTTCAGGAGAGAATGTGGAGTTGAGTATAACAATCTGAGCGCGGATATCTTGAACAAGATCTTGTTGAGTGGCGTCGGATTCGACGATCGAGACCTTGCGATCAGGTTTCTCTTCGAAATCTTGCTCAAGCTTCCGCTTCAAGCTTCTTCGAGCGGGAGAGGTTTGGGGCTCCTGACGATCCATCAAGAATTGGATGTAAATGATGGAGACGATGCTAGGGATAATTTGGGAATGAAAAGTGGGCGGTTCTGAGTTTAGTGAAATGAGAAATGTGTGTAATTTCGGTTTTAATTCGACGAGGTAAAATTTTTGGAGAAGTGTTGGAATCCCGCCATTTCATTTTCGGATGTCAGGCTAACGTGCGCTCCCGCCGTTTGGAAAACCAGTTTAAAAGATCATTGCGCCAGCCGCCCGGTTTTCTAACGTATTATTATTATTTTTTTGTTTTATAAGAAAGTATGACTTTTACTAACGACTAACTACGGTCAATAATATAATGTCACAGGGGTGTAAATACATAATATAATGCCACAAGAATATAAATACATAATAACTAAGCCTAAGTATAATACATAAGTTATCATTCAAGTTTAGGTTAGAATAACTTTTAACGAAAACTATAATTACGCACCGGAAGAAGAGAATAATTTTACTAAATAATTTTAGTGATTGCCACCAACCTCAACTAATATAGATGAAATCATTTTTCCAATTAGAGAAGAAAATAATAATACAAAAATTACATAATACACTCTACACAATACTAACTACAAACATAACGAAAAACCACAAAAATTCGATAATATTACCACCCTATACAGTGTATTCCCAACAAGCTTCTTGATAAGCCCTCAATTCATTCCATTGGTAACTCGCACCAGATCATTAGAAAATTGATGAACCGCTATTGCAATTCATTAACTCTAATATAGACATGCACGCTCGATTCAAATAATGTCACAATTTTAATTTAAAATTTAAGTTGACATTGTTTAAAATCATATAGAATCTCAAGAGAAGTGGTCAAACAACAGCCAACCCAAAAAAAAAAGTAGCTTCCACAAAGAAAATAAAATAAAAATAGAAAAATAAAAAAATACAACATAAAAAGGTAAATAAAATATGAAAAAGAATAAAATAAAAACAAAAGGAAAAACCAAATAAAAAATACTAGTCAAAGAGGGGAAATTTTCCTTCTCCAAGTAGAAAAATGCTTTCTTTTTTCTTTTTTTGTAGCTATGAGTTGTTAGATTGGTGGTTTAGTGAATAAGGGCTAGTGATGATAGTGAATTATGAGGGTACTGATTATATTGTCATTGTGAATGACAGGATAAAGTAAACTACCATTTGGCTATTTAAGAGATTAGTCGGTGATTCTTTACTAGCTTATAGGTAAAAAACTTCAAAGGATAGATGTAGATTGTTGTGCAAATTTTATTGAACTCGCAAGTACACGAATCTATTGTAGAATAGATTAATGGTGATGAGTGTCGATCCCACAAGGAGGTAGATTTTAATTGTGTGTTGAATTAATTTTCTAAGTGAATGGTTAAATTATGATAATTTTATCCTAAATTGTGAATTAAAATGGCAGGAGTAATTAAAAATACAACTGTTATAATAAAGCACTTGGATATCTGGATCTGCATCAACATACTTTAGGGCTCAATATACCTTGTTAACATATACATGTTTTGGCAATTGATTTTGATGATAACAAACAATGAATTTTAAGTTGATAAATGTGTTTTTAAGATTTACAAATATTTCAAGTATTCTTTTAAGAGTCAAAACTAGGTAGTATTTAACATTTCTTTGAAGAACTAGAACAATTTGTAAGTTAAATGAAATTCTGAGTATAAACGGCTAACCGATTATATTAAACGGTTAACCGTTAGTGAAGTTGCCTTAAGACTGTGAAAGGTTAACAGTTTAAGCCTTAACCGATAGACATTTTGTGAGATACTGGAAGTAATCAGCGAACCGTCAACATAAAATGGCTAACCGATATCGTGAACTCTTTAAAGTTAAAAGGTTAACAGCTTAAATTTTAACCGATAGGCATTTTGTGAGATACTGGAAGTAATCGGCAAACCCTTAACACATAACGGTTAACCGATAAATCTCAAAATTGACATTCTTTGTTAACCCTTAACCGTTTAGAGAAAACGGATCAAGTGTTTTTGTTATACAGGTTTCTGGAAGTTAACGGCGAAAGGGTAATGCTTAACGGTCAACTGTTTATTTGAAATTATGCTCAACGGTAACATTGACCAAAGAAAAACGGCTAACCGTTAACAGCTAACGGCAAACCGTTTTCTGTCAGATGGAAGAGTAACGGCTAGTTTTCAGCCCCAACTATAAATATGCTCATCCAATTCAAATCAAGGACTGACGACAACACAACTACTGAGCTTATATACGAGTTTACCAACTACAGAAAGCTGAAAATAGATTTGTACTTCATTCATTCACACATTGTACCTTAACTTGTAACTCTGAAAGATTGTGTGAGAGATAAATCAATTTGTATTTCTCTGTCTTGAGTGACTGCAAGTGTGAGAATACATTTGGGTTAAGAGATTGGAAATAATCTCTTATTGTAAAGATCCATTGACACCTAGGAAGTCAATTGTAAGTTGTTGAAGCCTTTAAGGCTTGCATAGTGGAATCCTCAAGGCCGGAGTGCTTGGAGGCGTGGACGTAGGCGAGAATAGCCGAACCACGTAAAAATCACTGTGTTTGCTTTCTTTCCCTATCTCTTAATTTATTTATCACTGTCTATTTATTTATTCAATTATTTCGGATTTGTTAAAGAGTAATTGAGCGATTTATTTTCATAGTTATTAAAAACCCAATTCACCCCCCTCTTGGGTAGTCTAGTTAGAATTTCATACCTTATTAATACCAATTAAATCATGAGGGAGAAATCAACTCATCATGAATCACGCTCTAATTAATATGGTTCTAAGGACTTATCATGTCAAACAGTAATAACTGTGTTATTACTATCTGTCAATGAAAAGTCAAAACATTCACAGAAAATAGAGGGAAAAATAAAATAAATTTACTAAGTAAGCCTATGGAACATGTTGAGACTTCACCTTCAACCCAAGCTTGAAAGAAAATTAGCTACCCATATTTGCACTAGGGATAAAAATGAAATTTTATTAAAATACAAAGAAACTACAAGATGCAGAAGGAATTTTAAAAAATAGAACTCAAAAATGATCTCAGAGGTGTTAAATTAAGGGGGAGCTCTCCTTTTATAGATATAGCAAGTAAATCATAGTTATCGGATTAAAATAATTTGGATATACAGGATTGTACCATGTGACAAATTCTGATTAGTTTGAACACATTATCAGGGCTATTATCCCGTGTATATGCATATACTGCACACACGTTTTTTCTGATCCACTAACATACTGCCACGTCATCGGTCAACAATGCATAAATATTTTTATCTAATAAGATTGTGATACCTCATCAATCAAGTCACGTCATCGGTCAATACCACATTATCATACAGTACATATAAATAGTGTCATGAACAGTACCATGAATAGTACCGTATATGTGAACAGTCACATTTTTTCTTTTATTCTCCTCCTAAGGTTTTTGACCGTTCTGAGTTCAAATTTACCGTCTGTTTTATCATATGATATCTCGTTTATTGTGAAATGACTATGATGCCCTTAAAATATGTAAAATACTTAATTACAATGAAACACACGTAATTAAATTCATAAAAAACTTGAATACATAAAAGTAAAAAAGCTAGTAGAACTTGAAATGAAAATTGATGATTTTCTCCTTTATAAATATACATTTTTTAGTACTCAATATAGATCTAAATCTAGAGGATTTGACTTTTAACTTTCATCTTTTAAGGTTAACCATCCAAAAACTCTATATACTAGTGGGTTGATTATTTATTATATCAAGAATGCATAAGCATCTAAATTTCAAAATGTTAAGATGGACTCTTACAATCCATCTCAATCCAATTAAATTTAGTGGGTTGATTAAGTTATAATGAGTTGATTCAGACCAAAATAACTTTCAATAGTAAACCTATTGGCATTCATTTATTATTCTTATACATATAAATTTCTTTCCAATAAGTACTCTTTTTTTAAAAAAAGAAAGTACACCTTCATTATTCATAAAGAGAATAAATGTAACACATCAATTGGAAATTCATTCAGCCATACCAAACACTTTAACTTCCTTAAAGCTAATTTGGCTATAGAGTGAGCCAAGTTATTACAACTTCTAGGTACATGTTGACCTTTGAAATTTTAGAAACTCTTCTTAGTTTTTAAAATGTCTAAGATCACCTAGAACATCTCTATCAGAATACCCAATTTGTTGTTTATTAACTCTATCCCTTCCTTTGAGTCAGATTGTATGATCACATTAGTTGTTTTAGTCATGATAGCTACTTGTTATCCCCACAAAATAATTGTAACTTCAGTCAATATTTCTAGCATTTTCCTCTGATTTAATAATAGCAGCAATTACTTTTCCTCTGTACTTTCTAACTACAACTCCTAGCCTAGATAACCTTTTTTTTTTTTTTGTCTATTGCAGCATCCACATTTATTTTGACCAATCCTTCCCCTGGTGGGCACCATCGGTGCTTCTTTGTAATGCCTATTTCTGCACAAAATCTATTATTTAGGGTTTTGATTTTTTTTAATAGAATCAGCAACAGAACTTGCTCTAGCTACTAACCCCATCAAATCCTCATTCACCCCTTTGAACAACCACTTATTTCTCACATTCCAAATAATCCATAGGATTAAAGCAACTAGTTCACCATCAAGGCTTATGTTATTGAGGTAGAGAAATAAGTATACTAACCACATCTGAAAACTTTCCTCTTTGGACTGGCTTTTTTAGGGGTGAATTTTTTCAAACTTTCTTTGTTATTTTGTAGTATAGCAGAGCATGAACTACACTCGTTATTTGGCTTTTAGATACTGAACAAAAAGCTTCCCACATCACTCTTTTTTTCCATAAATTTTCGACAATAGTAAGGAGGTCTTTTGCTGCTTTTTACCTTCTCAAGAATAGTTAGTTTCCAAATGAAATTCCAGTTTGTTGAATGGCAGTTGGATCAACTTGGCATATCTTGGTACTTTTGCTTTACTACTATTTGATAGTTACTCTTGATTAGATATTGACCTCTTTGATCATAATGCCAAATCAATTTATATTTATACTACTCCCTTGGTAAAGAAATTTTCACTATGACATCAAAATCATCTTTCTCAAAAAGTTCATAAATTAAGCTCTCCTTCTAGTGGTTATTTTCATTAATAAGATCATCAATAAAGGTTTCACTGGGCAAATTGAAATGTGTTATTATCTTAATAGTTGCAGGCCTTGGTATCCAGTTGCTACTTAAAATCTTTAATTACAGCTGTTACCTACTCTTCATCTACAACCTCCAAACAACACATTTCTACCCCACAAAATACTTCTCTATATATATGATGGTTTAAACCTCAAATCAGCCTCCATAAAGTTTAAGTATTTAAAGTACCTAGCTTTTAAAATTTTAGCCACTAAAGTGTTAAGGGCCTATATAATCCTTTATCCTTATTTAGCTACCAGGGTTTCATTAAAACATGAAAGGTCTTTGAAACCCAAACCTCCTTTAGTTTTGGCTTGACTTAGATTTCCCATCATGTCCATTGAATGCTTCTCTTTTCTTCTATTAAATCCTATTAGAATTTTGCAATAGCCCTCTGCATATCATCATATAATCTCACCAGAACTTTGAACACACTCATAGTATAGGTTGAAATAAATTAAGCTACTGCTTTGATGAAAATCTCCTTACCTCCACTTGAGAAAAATCTGTGTTGCCAGCTAGATGATTTACTCAACACTCTAAGCTTTATCTCATTGAAAAAAACTTTTTGTTCTTCTCTCTATAATTGATGGCAAGCTAAGATATTTCTTATGCTTTGAAACAATGTTGAGCTGGAAAATATTCTTAATGGCTACTACATGCTCAGGTTTTACATTGCTGCTGAAAAATAGTAATGATTTCTCTATGTTGAAACTATGTCCAAAGGCACTCTCATAGCATTCGAACAACTTTTCTAAATTTGTGCAATCTTCTACCGTTGCTATAGTAAAAATTAGACTATCGTCAACAAACAATAGGTGGGAGATAAATAAATCTTTACCAAACTAAAGGCCATGAATAAGTTTTTGTTGTTCTGCCTATCTAATATGGTTTAAGAACAACACCCAGCACACATAATAAAAAGATAAAGAGAGAATTGATAGCTTTCTCTAAAGCCTTTTTATGGATAAAATAGTCTTTTTACTACTCGATTCATAATAACAGAGAAAGATATTATAGTGATAAAGATATTGTAGTGATACCGTTTATAATTAACTCAACTTATTTGCATGCAAACCCATTTTCAACATAATTTGTCCAAGAAAGCACAATTTTACTCTATCATAAGTTTTGCTCATATATAGTTTTAATGCCATCAACTCATGTTTTTTTTTTTTTGGGTGCTTAATCTTATGCAAACACTCATGCCATATGATTGTATCTTCTAAAATCAATCTATTTGGAATAAAAGTACTTTAGGTTAGGGATATGATATCGTAAAGGATATATTTTAGCTTATTCATTATTCTTTTTGCAACATTTCTGTAAATAATATTACATAAACTTATAGGTTTGAAATCTGTCACTCTTAGAATTTTTGCTGCTTAGGAATTAAAGCAATATGTATGTGGTTTGAGGATGTAATAGAGCCTATACTATTTAGGATGTGAAGACATGTATTTATGACATTATACTTGATTGAATGTCAATGCTTTTGGAAAAATGCAGTTAGCAGGCCACCAGGTCCAGAGGCCTTAATAGGGCTTATTAGAGAAAGATTGTATGGATTTTCTCTGCTGTGAAAGGGCTTTCAAGCTGCTAATTCATCTATAGACTAACTGTTGGGGTCAAGTCTTTTAAAACATATGAATACACTTATTTATGGGGTTAGATGTTAAGAATAATGTTGTAAAATAATCACATAATTGTCTATCCACTTCCTCTTCATTTTCCGTCATACATTCTGCTAGTTTATCACTTCTTAAATTATATTTTTCTTTTTTTGCAAAGAAGCTTTAAAGTGGAAGAATTTAGTGTTTTGGTTGCCCTTTTTTAACCATTCAATTCTTGATCTTTGCTTTCAATAAATCTCTTTATCAATCATCTAATTTTCAATCTTTGTTTTTACACTTTTTATCTCATTTTCTACTTTATACTACTCCCCATTCAATTTTATTTCACCTAGATTTTTTTCAACTACTTTAGTTTCCCCTTTCTATTCTTAAATTCTATTTGTTCTATGCTTGCAACTGAGCTATTGATATGTTTACTGCCTTCTTAACGTTTTGCACATGGTCACCATTAATCCATTTGACATGACTCTCTTATTCCTCCTTTACAATGTGTTTGCATTCATTATAATTGCTCCACATATCCTCGTAATGAATGCATCTATGTGATTGACATTAGGTTATTTTATTGTTTGGCCCATATTACTCTCCATCCTTTTTTTTTATTCCCTTCATCTTTTCATTTTGTTTGGTTTCTGGCTTTCAGTTATCAGTATCCTTGATTTTCTACCATAAACTTCATTAACATTTTCCACACCCTCTCCTCTGTGTTCAACTCCTATTTATGCGCAACTATCTTCTTCACTATTTTGGTTCTTCATGGATTTATTTTGTTGACCTGAATTTGATGAGGGTAGCACTAAAGTAAGGGTCTCTATACTTTCTGAATCTGCTTCTTTTCCCTTTGACTTCTCCTATCATCGCTCTATTTTTCTTTTCTTCTATCCATCAATGAAATTGCTTTCAGACATGGCCCAAAAGATAGATCTTCTTTTTTTTAATCTTTGTACTCCTTGCATTCCCAAAATTGATGTCTAATACACTTACATGAGAAGCAAAAATTCGGTAGCCTTTCATACACTACTGGCATTAGGTTGTCTTCATCATTTCTTATTTAAGGACAATGATCTTTTTCAAAGGTTTTTTAATGTCCACTAATACTCGGATACACACAAATTCTTTAAAGCATCCCCTTGAGTATCTATTATTGTATCTTCTACCTTTTCAACTTTTGACCCTAACTCTCTTATTATACTAGTATCCATACACACCAGTGGTACATTGTGGATTTGGATCCAGAAAGAAACATGAGAGAAAGATGGTTTTGGATATTGCCAATACCACTTTATTCTTGGAGCACAATTAAAGATTTATCAAAATGCCATGATCCGCCATTTAAAACTCTCTTTTTGTCAGCCTCTAAATGGAATTTGAACATAAAAATGTTACTCCTTAAGCTTTCAATTTTGAAATCTCTTATATATGCCAAGCTTGATGTAGAGCCACTTTCAACCTTTCACGATTTACTCTTTTTGTGAGAAATTTTCCCTACTAAGCAGTCTATAACAACTTTGGATTCTTTTTTTTTTTTTTTCATTTGGCCCTAAAAAAGCTTCTTCTCTTTCTATTGTTATTGCCTTACGCTTGCATATTAATTTTTCTGTATCCATAGCTTGTTAGAAAATCATTTTTTCTTTATCCTTCACTTGGTTGATATTAGCATTAAATGACACCCACCAACCTTAAATTATCTCTATGGTAATGACCCTCCCTTCTAGCAACTTTTGGCGCTTAGCTATCAATGCTTTAACTGATTGTTAACTTTGAGATATGCTTTAACAACGAAGAATATGAAAAAACACAAATTTAAACACCTTCCAACCACCTTAAAAAAAAGGTTGTCGGTGACCTAAGACACTCTCAAAGAGTGATTCTTAAAGTTTTGAAGACCTATTATAGGTATCGTTCAATTTTTCCTTATATCGAGAGAAAGTTCTAAAGGAGATTCTTACCTTCCAACAACGTACTTACTTTCATAATCAATCCTTTATTTTCTACATATTACTTCCTACCTAAATAAAATAAATTATACAAATTTAGAAGAATCTGTTATTATTTCACTATTTCCTATTGATTAAACATTTTTATACTTGAGTTTGCTTTCAAATTATAATGTAAAATATATGCAATTTAAGCTAATAATTAACATTCAGAAATTTATTATCCAGAAACTTTTTAATTTGTATGTAGGATAAAAATAAGATTGCAAAAGAAATGAAAAATAACACAATACTATTTTAAATTTAAAAATAAAAGAATTAACTAAAAAATTAGATGTGCGTTTGAAGGGGAAAAAACATATTTTCGAAAATAAAACTTCAAAAAGGAGTTTCATGAAGAGATTAGATGGGTGTCAATAGTTCAACTCTTTTTTTTTTTTTCATAATTGATCAACTTGAGTTGGGCTTATTGTGAATCCTTCTCGTCAATACAATCTAGCATATCATAAAAATTTGGATTGGTTTACATTGAACATGTTTGTTGGGTTGGATTAGATTGATTTTTCTCAACTTATTAAATAGTAGGTTAGGTTTAAATTTTTATAAACCCAAACCACCCCAGTTCATGCCCTCCCCAACCTATAGATGTTTTAAACAAATAAATTTTAATAATGAATACAAATGTAATGATATTATCCTTGCTTTCAAGGGAAAAATTATGGATGGTAAAATGCGGGTTTAAGATAGATCTTTTCAAGTCTAAGTCTAACCCCATTATAGAAGAGCCACTGCAGGCTTAGGTGGGCTCGCTACAGGCCTAGGTTGGACTTAAACAAGGGTTGGGTTTCACTATTTTAATTTTTTAAAATTACTGTAAATTAAAATGATTTAACAATTAAAGAGTTATTATAATCAATAATAAATTAAAGAAAATAAAAATTTTTTAAAGATAATAAACAAAGAAAATGAAGTTACATTAAAAGCTTAGAGTATTCTATTTATACTGAAAACCTAATTCAAATAACTTTTTTTATTAATTAACACTTAAGATAGAGTTTACTATTATAATTTTAGGTTTTGTGAATCATTATTAATTTATAAATTAAGAATTTAAGTTTTTTTATTAATTTTTAAATTTTAATTATCATACTAATTTTTAAATTTATTTTTTAAAAGAGTTAGAGTGTCAAGACTAGCTTCGACTTTTTTTATAAACCATTTTCTAGGCTCTCATATAAAGGGTTGAACCAAAAGTATGAGTCTGGGTAATGCTAGCCTAGCCTATGCTTTTTGGCTCATCCTAAAAAAATAAAAATATTGATGACCTCTATAACATTAAAATTGCGATAAAAAATATATAGTGGTGCATTAGCTTATCAATATTTGAAATAGACAAAAATTAAAATGGACTAAAATAACAATGAGGAATGTAAAAAGAATAAGTTATTTATTGTTGAAATTAAAACTGAAATGAGTTGTATTTTCCATTAAGGTATTTATTTTATCTTATAATTAGAATGAATTCTTTCAAGTTACTAAAATGTCCTTCTATACAAATATGTATTTATTCTCTAACAAAATAAAGAGTAAATATTTTTTTCTTAAAATATTATTCCCACAATTATAGTAACAATTAATATAATATAGCAATTGCTATAATAATAATAATAATAATAATAATAATAATAGTAGTAGTAGTAGTAGTAGTAGTAATAGTAAAAATCTAAAATACCCACCAAATAACTTAAATTTTTAAAAAAATTTCATTTCTCTTCTCTCTCATTCTTCCTCACTTTCTTTCATTCTGTCACTTACCGAAGACCCATCACAATAATAAAATTTTTATATTGTAAAATAAAGTTCTCTCCCCCCCCCCAAAAAAAACTTTTTCCATATTTTTTTACTGATCCAATTTTTTTTTGTTTTAGTAAATATTTGGCTTTTAAACATTATGTCATTTGTGTAGACATAAATAATTCTAATAAAGGAAACGGTTTCAACATCAAGTGACAAATTTTTAGAAGAGCTCGCGGGTAAAACTGCAAAATAGGAGAGACTGAAGTGGTGCTATTGAGAAAATAATAATAATAATAAATTAATGGTGTTTTTAAACATGAGTAGAAATTATTCAAAAGTGAGAGTTGTTAAGATCTCTACAATTGTCACTATGTCTTTGGCCAAATAGTTAAGGTTACTGTCCCTCAAGTTAAAAGACAGCAGTTCGAATCTCCACAAAAATATTATAGAGAAAATTTTTACATAACTAAGTGAATATAATTTTCTCTTTTATTAAGTATAGGTGGAATAAACATTTATTGAATATTAGAGATAGTGAAAAATTTGAGTAATACTTCATAGAATTGATATCTTAATAATAGTGTATTTTATAAATATTAATTTTATTTTTAATCTCGTGTAATTAAAAAAAATCCTCACAATTAATTAATCCTCTCTTGATCCCCATGTTCCGCAGCTTTGCAATTTCGTCCGCCAATTATCGATTACAGAATCCAATTTCAGCTCCTTTAACTCACTTTTGTTGGTTGCGGTTGCTGTACAGTACTGTACGTCCTAATGCCAGACTGTTCATTGGTCTATGATTTTACTCTTTTTTTTTTTTCATAGTCACCGACTTCACTGAATGCCTGCCTAGTCAAAGGCTGCACAACTTAACTTTCGGTTCCTCTTTTCATTGCAGATTTTGCTGTTCAGGCTTTTGAGACCACTCTGCAATTTTAATTTCCTTTGTGAACAACTAACCTGAATCTTCAACCGTTTTGTTGCTTCTTAGTCACATTAGTATTGACTCATTTATTAGTTCTTTGATACATCGTCCTTGTATATGTTGCTGTTGCAAATTGCAAACTGCCAGCTTTCTGGCCTAGTGAGCGGCTCAAGTTTTGTTAACAGGTGCTTCCGCATTAAGGCCAACAGGCCCGAGCCGGACACATTACTAGTAGCGCGCATGTGGCAACAGTGAGCTTTCAGCTGTAAGGTCAAAAGTCGACTGAGTTGCAAACGCTAAGTCACCGGCTACGTTAAAGACAAAAGAACCCAGGCCCATTTCGCTGTTTGTGCGAAGCCATTTGCCCAAGTCACGATTTTCTTCTTGCCCTTCGGTTTTGATGATATCAATAAAAGCAAAATAAGCAGTAGCTGGCCCATTGTCAAGTACCTGTGTCGGCGGAGTAAGCATTGACATTTGACACTAAAAAATGAGCATAAGAACCTTCTCGTTGTGTTTCCTTGGGACGGGGCGGCGATAGATTCCAAACCAGCGCATTTGCAGCCAAATTTAACTGCTCAAGAGAACAACGCTTCTTTACCGGCACTCATCTCTCTTTCCTGTGATCAGTATCCAGTTCTGTCCTTTATCTCTTACACTTCAATATAAATCTGCCATAGTCACAGTGTCACACACAGAGAGTGCATATACAACACAACAAGTGACAAAAATGCCAATCAAAATAAAGGAAGCAGGGTTTTTTGTCGTGAAATAATCAAACGATCTCACCATACTTGAATCTAACCTTCACGGGCTCCACTCCTGCACGTATTAACCCATAATTAATAACTACTAAAAATTTCACCAAGTTGCCACGTGATATTGTTCTGTTCTAGTGGCATCTCAGTATCACTAACAGCACTGAACTCTTTCCTAGCTAGTACACCGTGGTAGCTAATAATAAAATAACCATGCACGTGACCTGTGGGAGGAAAAAATTATGAATTTAATTTGCATTAGTTTGCTTCAATGGTTTGCATGACCAATGTCCATAATTATATGAAATCAGATTCTATATGGCAAAAGGCTGACCGGCTGCCAGCTAGGCTGCAAGAGTCTTGTAATCCGAGGATCTTTTAGTCCAAAGCGTTTGATATCACGACAAATTTTGTAATATATAAAAGACATCGTTATATATATATTTTAAAAAATTATTATGTAAGTCGTGATTACATTAAATTAAATTACAAAAATTATATATATATATAAATTAATTATATTATTTTTAACATATATAAAATTTTTCTAATACCATATCTTACAATTATTTTAAATTAGTCTTTTTATGATCCAATATAGTTGACTGAGACACTGACCAAAACCATGTAATTAAATGAGCTGATAATTTAATGATTCAAATATTTTACAAATACCCTGTTTGTATCTTGATTACGGCACTCTGAACAGCCGTAAGAATGGCGAAATCAGCCAAAGGCATTAAATGAGAAATAGTTTATCTTAAGTAGCACACGAGGATCTTCGAAGGATAGCCCGCCGGCCCCGCATGTGTGCTAAGTGTTTCACGTGTAATGTGAACTTCGATAAAATAATTAACCTCAAATCCGAAACGTATTATTCAGCAGAGCACACCAGACCAGACCAAGACCATTTTCCTTCCTTGCGGTTCCCACCTCCCGAACCATTCAGCAATTTCAAGGTCCCATGAACGGAATAACATGATCATTTCATTTTCAAGACAATGTTCCCGGCTGGCTTGCCATGACTTTCTGTGCTACGTAAGTTGAAACCTTGACTAAAGAGACATACATGTATATCTGTTGAATAAGTTTCCATACAAAACTTGGCTTTCAGCACTGCATAATTAATCACTCTTTGACCGATTGGTGGATATATTTTTTTTTTCATCTTTGTTGAGTTTTCTGTGGATAATGTGAAGATTGATTTATTCATCTAGTATATATATTTTGGAACTAAACCAGCCTCATACGGGTTCATATGTGTCCTGCCTCTATTATAGAATTAATTTAGAATTTCTATTAAATATTTGGTTAATTGTAATATAATTAAATTTAAAAAGAAAAAGAAAAAAAATTCAGTGGCTATTTTTTTTTAATCTTGATTTATTAGTTACCTGGAATCTCCTAACACTACCAACTGCCACAGTGGCATGTACGTTTAGCTGATCCCATTAAGCTGATTTGAAAGCATTCATGATTCTCTCCTTTCCTAAGTGGGCAACAGAGAAAGATGCAGAGCCTAACCATTGAATTTTCCCTCTAGTAGTACGATAAGAAATTCCAAATACAGAGCCTAACCATTTGTCCTTCACTTTCTGGTTTCTGTTAGTGGAAATTCGAAGCCCCTTTTACTTTCGCACACGGGTATAAGACCTCTTATGATTTTTTTTTACGTGAATATACTGTTGAATTATGTGATTTATTAAAATTAATATAAATATATTATTAAATCATATGATTTAATAATATATTTATATTAAGGCAAAATATAACATATAGCCAGCTGTATTTTGTATCACACATGTAAATAATATGTGGTGTAGGATACCACACACTATTTTAGTGTGTAACACAAGATACTGTATCTTAAAGAGATCTTTATATTAAAAGAGAAAATAAAGTCTGTCACACTTAAAATTAATTTTATATATGAGTGTGTGTATGTGCGTGTATGCATGATTGAGCATAGATATTTTGTTGTGTAAGACGTTGTAACCTAATGGCCATGATTATATGCGTCCATAAAACCACGAAAGTAATTGAAAAAAGAAGACCACACTGTAAAAATGATGTGAGGCGTAGCCAGCTTCGTCGTTTTTATGTATGAAGATGAGGACAGTAGGGATAGAGTAAATCAATCTAGGACAAGAAGATCAAGGAGACAAGATCTTTTCGTAATCCATATATATCCTTCGTATTATCGCTTACATTATACATATACAGATACATACATAGTCATGTTAATTTGCACACAGAAACATACAATTGCGCTTATCCCAAAAAAAAAAAAAAAAAAACACTTGTGATAAACGTTTGCATAATGACAGAGTGAGATCCCCACGCGCGTAGAGAGATACGAAGACATGGCGGAACAGGTAGTTGAATTTGTGTTTAATTAGTTGTTGCCATATGAGTCTTGATTACTTAGATCTCGTTTATTATTATTAGTATTTGTTTTGTTTGTTGGTGCATATACTAAGAACTCAGCGAGCCGGTGCTCAATGCTGACTTAAAAGACTGACTAGTGGCCATGCATTCCTAAAATTTAATGTTATGAATGTCCTTCAACTCACAAAGGATGTCGTCAATTATTGCTCAACAGAATGGTAAATTTGAAAGATCTTTTCATTAATTTAATTCCCGAGAAGTAGAGGCATTGTAGAGGTATTCGAAAAAGGGGGGGGGGGGGGGGGGAGTGGTTTATTCATCCTTTATTACTAGCTGCGCTTGGTTGGTATAGCATTTTTTTGGAAGCATCAAGGAGTGGAGCCTTTTGCCTCGCCTTAAATGACATTTGCAGATAGCTTGAGGACAGGTTTCTCGTACTTGAAGAGCTAGCAAATATCTCACTCATACAGTAGCTATGCATGTACATCAACAAACTAGTATCCCAGCCCATATTTGTAAGTTATACCTAATTTTCTGTCGATGCATTTATAATGCGCCGTGCAATAGGAACATTGAACAATGAATCGATTATTCTTTCGCCCGTTATCCTAACAAATTAAAACTATCAGAGTCTTATGGGTAAACGAATTGAATTAGTTTTCCAATTTAATGATGCTTGTTTCCTTGAGATATGATCTTTAATCATTTTGTTCGACTTTAAGTAAATGGAATAAGAATATGAGAACAAAACAATACATAATTGTGTCAAAATAAGTAATATAACATTAATGGAGAATATCATTAAGTTTTATAGCCGCATAACGTTGTCATTCTTGTTTGGCACACGCTTTACCAAGTACAATTAACTTATTCGTCTCTTAATACTAGTGTAACTAAAAGCAGGAGAATAAAATCAAAACGAAAGATATATTGAGATAGTTAATTAATAAATAATTAGAGAAACAAAAAGATTGAACAAGATTGGCCAGTCGGTTTGGTGGGAATGTTGACGATTCGTAAGAGCATAACTTGATGTTTAATCTAATTAATGGATTCTTGACTGGCCCCACCATATAATGTCACTTGAACCTTACAACACTCCATTTCGTTAATTCCTCTTTGTCATGGCAACTCATGTCTTAATCAAGGGAAAGCGATTGCCAACAACCACTCAGTAAGCTTACACTCACGTTTATATTCCACTTCATTAATTTGTTGTTAATTTTACAATTTGATTTTTTGCCAAAAAAACCTTTACCGACCAACGATGATTACTGAGGGCCAACTACCATCTAATCTATACCTCTTTAAATTTTGTTTTTTTAATATTTAACCCATATTAAATGAGTACGGTGTTAGAATCTGCTTTAATTTGCTAAAAGAAGAAACAACCCTCCTTAAGATATGCATTGACAAGAAACCAATAAGTATGGGAAAAGCCTAATAATATTAAAGACCCTACTACAAGCTTTTTAATCTTTTCATATCAATATTTAATAAAAATATTAATGCAAAAATGTCTTAGAGTTAATAAGCAATTACTTTGGAGGTTCTCTAGGATAGAATCTAGCTTTTAAAACTGTGCGTGCTTTCAGTTCTTTAATTTATTTCTACAGTACACCATAATTACCTAACGGGGAAGGTGATCATAGTAATTTGGGTAGGGCTACTTTTGGCGAAGGACATCCAGGTCCTTGCGGTAGTACTGGAAAGACAATGCTACCCTTAATATGGGTTTGATTTATATTTGACATTACACTTCTAATTTAGCAATTAGCACCCCCGGCCCCCGGAGAGAGAGAGAGAG
This sequence comes from Aegle marmelos, assembly GCA_030449875.1. Taxonomy (NCBI): domain Eukaryota; kingdom Viridiplantae; phylum Streptophyta; class Magnoliopsida; order Sapindales; family Rutaceae; genus Aegle; species Aegle marmelos. The sequence goes on from JASUUL010000115.1 coordinate 6,366,399, forward strand.
AGAGAGATCAGACCCAAAGAACTGAATTTTATGTAAGTACTAAGCTTTCCAAATAGAGTTGCATTGTCAGCAAGATAAGATGAAGAAGCTGCGGGCAATTTTTTTTTTTTTTGGTTTATTTGGCATAATTGATTTTAGCTTTTCTAGCTGCATGATTAAAAAGTGTACTGAATTATACAAAACAAGAACCCTAACCACTGGGCTGGCTTTATTTGTTTTCTTAAAGGTTAACGGCCGCTAGCTTGACTTAGAAAGGATTAAAACATAATTGTAAGATGCTACGTTACAAAGAAAAACTACTTAAAAATGTACATAATCTATGGTTAGTGCACTAAGCAGAAAGAGCATTGAGCCACGTATTGCAATTCATTTTGGGTCCCATTGAGTTAAATAAAGGATTTTCTTTTTAAGTGTGATGTAATGAGGTGGGCCAAAAGGTACGGATGACACCGGGATTTGACCCACTTCCCTATCTTGTCGGGTTCAGGTGGTCTTCCAAAATTTCTGCTTCGGAAGCGAGCCACTTCCATTGCCCGATCGATGTGGAGCTTCACGTACTAAAGCTCTTTTTTTCTCCCTTTCTTTTTTAATGTTCCGTTTAATACTTAACGGGAGAAAAGATTGACAAAAGGTCAAAAACCGAAACATATTCTATGTCAAGCTCATTCCTGAATACTACACATTCACTATTAAACGAAACTCAACTTAGGACTAATAAAAATTCTTAATTTTACTCCCCAAAAATAAATAAATAAATAAAATTTAAGACATATCTCAGGGATCTAACAATGAAAAATGTCATTTATCAATATTATTGTTTGAATTATTACTTAAAGGCTCAAATTATTTAATTCAACGGTAACGTAACATAATACTCGAGATAATTTTAGTAGTATCCAGAAAAGAAACTAGAAAATGTCACATCTAAAGAGAATCGTGCCCATGGAACCTACCCACACACATCACAGATCACCAACAAATCTACAATACTTGGTTGCCATTAGAATCTGGTTGCAAAATTCATTTCTTTTCTTTTCTTTTTTTAATTTTGTAATATGATGAGCTAGGATGAATCCACATCTATATGATCTACCAGGTTGGCCAAGCAATTGATAAATACTAAACATTGTCATACCATATATTTTTTTATCTAAAATATGACTATATATGAATTTAGTTTAAGCCTGAATAAATATGAATTTAGACATCTAAATGATATGTCTGCCTTTATGTTTTTAATATATGGATGAAAGCTAGAGTTTTGACATTTATACTTTTATAAAAATTATATATACTTGTTATAATTTATAAATCAAAGTATAAGACTTACATATACACATGTAAATGAATTCAAAAGAACTGTAGGTCATGTTAATTTTAAAATAACACAAAATATATAAAATAAAATATTTCAATTATTTGACTCGCCAAAATTCCATTTTAAGTTCATTTAGTAAAATTAAATAAATTAAACTCTATCTATACTTCTTAAGCTCTTTTTCTCTCAATCTCAATCAAAATATTTATTAAATTTAACAACTTCATTATTGGAATTGAAAATTTGTTAGTAATTCTTTTGCTTTCGTAGATAGTAACTCATTTTTATTATTATTATCATTACTATTACTAATATTGCTGTTGTTGTTGTATTTAGTCTGTTTGTAAAATTTCAGAGTTTAATATAAAAAATTAGAATGATATTTACAAAGAAAAGTGAGGGAGAGATTGAGAGAGATTATGTTTTGTATAAAAGCAAGTATTAAAAAGGGTATTTTGAAAAGAATATTAATTTCTTATTTAGACTTTTTTTTATCCAAATATAAATCAGAGTTTTCTATTTTTCTATTCCAACATAAATGTATTGAAATCAAACACAGGTATAAAACAAACAAACAGAGCTCTTAAAAGATCTAAAAAATATCCCTTACTTAATTATGTCACTATACACTATATATGAAAGATAATGCAACGGGAGGTATATTCCACCTAGCTAACAGATAAAATTAAAGTATTTATTCCTACCTTCAAGCGCAACTTGTTTTAAATATCACAAAAGGCATAAAAACAAAGAGCAAGACGCAAAGCAAGAAAGAAGCTAGAGGGAGTCTTCATTTTAGTGCAAAGTTAGCACTAGTGGTACTGTCTTATGCCAACGCCAATGAAGTATTAACAATCTTCAATTTCACCAAACACCAAACCTACCTACCAATTATCCCCAAAAAAAAAAAGAAAAAAAAAATCCCACCAAACAAATGTTGGAGGAAAGAAAGCTCAAGAGTGTAGCTTGTTCTAAATGAATGAAACGAGAAGGAAAAAAAGAAAAGAAAAGAAAAAGTCGGTTCCTTTTTGCTTACTTTTTTACATGATGCTGTTGAAAAGTTGGTTATTTCTGTACGATTATCTGCTCAACTTATAACGGGGTTTGATTCTTTTCCTTCCTAACGTTATTACACGCATTGACAGCATCAAAATTTACGAAAGGCAATGTAATTCTGTGCTATTCGATGAGTAAAATGTGTCCCACTATCTCAGTGGGATCCCATAATTTATGTGATAAAGAGTGTCTTGGTTTCGGGTGGGTAGCTTCAATTTTTTTTTCAATTTTTTGCTTTCTTTAATTTTCACTGAAAACGACGATTGATAGAATAGTGAATAACAGCCAACAATGGGGCTGCAATTGTACCTTTCTACACGTGTATCTATTTCCTATGCTGTCCTGGAAACGATCCCATTAACAACAATTGTACACGATCGAAAGTTGAAAAACGGAAAGCTCAGTTTTCTGAAATGTTTCGAAGACGGATCAATTTTCTCCGACGCTTTGGAATTTGCATTTCACAATATTAGAACATACTCGTGCTTCATGCCTTCGAAAGGGGACCATTTCATTTTTTGGGTTGCTCAATTGCGACTAGAATTTCATGCATTTGCTTGATGTAAGTGAGGAAAGTAGCGTTACTAATGCCGTACCAATCTTGAGGAGATAAATTAGTTTGGGGATTTATGGCTTAAATGCACATACATAATTTTATTTACGCTGCAAAGCCCAATGATTATCGCCCATGACATTCTTGTAAGTGCAATGTTAAAAGTGGAGTTTATTAATTTCTCATACATGTATTTCATCTGTCGAGCTAATCATTGAAGACAGAACTGATGTGGTTTTGTAATGATGAATCATCTCAATTAACCCACTTTCATTATCCAGTCAACTATTTAAATTTCTGCAAAAGGGACAGAGATTGAACTAAGCAGGCAAGTATTAATTTATTAGCCGCTATTGAACTGGAAAACAGAGACAGTTAAGCTAGAAAACCCAAGAATGGCTACAACTTATAAAAAGGTTAAAGAGTCATAAAATAGAAGAAAGGAAAGAGGGCGGAGGCTAACGGCCGTTAGCAAGAAGGCTAACGTCCGATTGCTTGCAGGGACTAGGCGGCAAACTGGTCTTCCCGGATGCAACTAGGCGTTGCACGAAGCTCTCAATTCTCTGGCCGTTAGTCTCCGTCAGTAACCGCTTCCTGCCAAACGGCAACGACTCCACTCCCCTCTCTTTCAGCACCTCTGCTTCCATTCTCGGACCCACCACTCCCTCACTAATCAAACCGTTTGCCTACACATTTTACGCCGTCAATCACTCATCAGTTAATCATATACAGAGTGAATAAAATTAAAAAAAATTCGTAAAAAAATAAGATTAAAAAAAAAAAACAGTTTCTTCCTTAGGTAATTGCTACCCAGAATAAAGTGAATTACAGTTTAGTATTTGTAGTTTCATTTCACTATCTTGCGTATTATAAGCGATGAAACAGAGTGCGTGATATGAATGTACCTGAATTCTGACGTAGTCAGCACGGTTCCAGCAGAATGCGTTCCCCAACATCTGGTCAATGGTCTCTGAGACTCCATCAAGCACAATGTCAACCACCGATGACGTGGAGCACTCACAGATATTACGGGGTTTTCTCTCGCACGATCCACTTCCACTGATTAACGGACCGTTTCCAATAGACAGAACTAGAAGATCCTCGACGCCGTTAACCGACGGAAAATCGCGCTTGTTATGCAGCACATGAGTAACCGCCGCTGCTGTTGGATTGTTCATGACTAGACCACCGTCAACGGCCGTGCAACTGGTCTTGCCGTCTACGGAGGTCAAAGCGAATGGCGTGAACATGCTGGGCGTAGCTGACGTGGCGCGACATGCTTTCCAGAGCTCGAAGTTAAAGCTAGGTGACTCGGATGCGTCCGCTCGAGAGAAGACAAACGGAGCCGAACTGTTCAAGTCAAAGCAAGGAACTAGCAGGGGCTTGCACGTGTCCTTCAAAGTCAGGACCTTACCGTCATCTCTCTTGAAAATCTCTTTCAAAACCTTATCCATGCTCCTGCCGGAGAATCTACTTTTCCGACGGAGAAATCCTGCAGAGAACCCAGTGTTGAAGAGTTCGGTGTTCCTACGAGTGATTAAATCGAGGGCGTCTCTGGCAGTGAAGAGAGGACGGCCGGAGCCATCATCAGCAACGAGCATGGAGGCGAGGAGAGCACCAATGCCGGTACCGGCGATGATGTCGAAGAAATCGGCTATTTGAGCGTGAGGATCACCGGTTTTGAGACGGATCTGGTCCTCAAGGTGGATAAGAGCAGCGCCGGCTACAATGCCGGTGGTACCTCCGCCATCGATGCTGAGGACTCGAGTTCTCCTGTTAGGTTCACAATGTGAAAGCCATTTTTGCTCGAGCTTGTTGAAGATCTCCAGGGTTACCTTACTCAAGTCCATTGATAGTTAAATTGTTGGTAGCTAGGGGAGTGAACTGAAGGGGTTTTGATGAGTCCGTGAAGAAAAGGAAAGCGGGAGAGTGGCTTCACGTTTTGTTGATGATAAGCATTAAATAGCTGAAGAAGAAGCCAGAACGCCAGCTCTCTCTCTAATGTCTACTCTCAATCTATCTCTTTCTCTCTTTCTAAATCTCTGTGGCCTTAGTTAGTAGTGAAAGTGGAGCGTGAGTCAGAGTTGTTTATGCGTTGCTGTTGCCTGTTGCCTGTTGCCTTGCTTCTCTCTTTTACAGGCTCTGAGTTGTTGAAGAGTTAAAACCCGGAGTGAGTGGAGTGTCTCTGTGCTTCAGTTTCTGGTGGTGGTTATGACCATTCGCATTATATAAACGCGATGCTACTGCTCATTCATTTTTGTCTTTATTTTCTTTTAATTTTATTTCACTGGCGAGGAGTAAGTAGTGAGAGTCATACGTGTAACGTGTATTGACTGTCCTTGCACGTGCAACTGCGCGTTATTCTTATCGGTTCTCGAGGAGCGAAGCGCGAACCTCGGCTTTTTACTCGGCTCGGCTCATGCTCCGTTTACTGCTACTCCTACTCAATATTCACTAATTAATTCTATTTTATTGCTCATCCTCTCCTAATTTTGTTACCATTTGTTTTTTATTTGCTTGTTGGCGAGGACCGATGGTGGAAACACCAAGCGGCGGCAAAACGACGTCGATGAGGCAAGAATTACTTCAAGGAATTCGCGATTATTTTAGCGTAGTTAAATGCGTTTTTGATACATTGTATTGTATTGTATTATATTGACTAAATTTTGATTATGATATATTGTATTAGGGTTTATTGCAATCAGTTGTAATACAATTATTGTAATATAATATTTGATCTAACCTGAACTATATTACATATAATACTATTTGTAATATTAATATAAACTAAATTAGTGTTATTTAAATCTTATTGATATTTAAATGTTATATTATTAATTTTTAAATTAGTTATTAAATAATTATTGTGATACTAATTTTTATAACGTAAAAATAATTTAATAATGTGCCATTATGAAATAATAAAATATTATAACATATATTATAGCATAGTATTATATTATAATAATTTTTTTCTATATATTAGTTATTATAATAAAAATGAAATTTATAATTTAATCATAAAATTAGTTTTTATCTATTACTGTTGAATATAATTTTCTAATTAATCCATTTTTACATTTAGTATTCTAGAAAATAATAAATATTAAACAATTTTTTTTTTACATATCTAAAGTAAAGTAATTAAAATGCTTTTATGTGATCAAAGTAAAAATAATGTATTATCGTTTTCAAAAAAATGTGCTATCTTTTATTTGTCATTTATTAAGGTTTATTAATATTTTATATTGTTATTTAAATTAAATTTTGTTTGCCTATAAATATAAATGAATATTTAATGAATTTACATTTATTATTAATTATTGAATAATGAAAGTAAAAGATTAATTTCAAAATATCATGAACAATATGCAATACAACACAAAACTTAATCCCCATGGACATAATTTTCGCCTTTTTATTGTATTAATCATTTTTTTAATGAAGTGCAATGCAGTTAGAAATTGTAGTCAAAAAGTTTGCATAAGAATAATACTTTAACGTAATATAATATAATTTAATACAATCTATCAAACACATCCTTAATGTTTATTTGTTGCTGATTAATTGTATTGATCGGATTGATTATACGTAATTTTCATCCTAAATATAACATGACTGCCGGTGGAAACAGTTAATTAATTACCTCTCTTATGCCCCTATATCTAATGATATTAAATTAATAATATTTAAAGTTGTATAAGAGATGAATACACCTCTTGACTATATATATGTGTTGCATGCTTTACACACACACACACTTCCATTATTCACATTGTTTGATTGTTGGAACCATTAAAATTATTCTCATATAATTTGTGTATCAGACATGACACCCTCTGAACAATGATAGTGTCTGATCTAACACTTTTTTCCACCCTTTCGTAGTTTAAATATTCCCCATGTGCCCCAGTCTGAGGATTGATCTTTGCAATACTTAAAACATTTTTATAAGTTGAAATATAACACGTTATATAGTATCCATCATTATCAACTTTGGTTACTCGACGAATGAATTTGAGGCCTTCTTACAGCAACGCTGCAAGAGTTTCACGCAGCACCAGGGCTCTTTGTTTTTGTGTAGGAACTATATATGATACAAGAATGACATTTATCGTATACTAAATTTTTTTACTGTTTTTTTCCAAAAACAAAAACTGTGAGAGTACGTGAATTCGAGAAACAAATTGTAAGTTTCTTGGCCCTGAATTTCATTCACATCCTAAAAGTTATAAAACTTTTGTCTGCTTTCCATCTCCTAGCCGTATGATGTCTCTTAGCAGGATATCTAAGATAAAGAACAAGTGTGAGCATCCTTAATTTTTTTTTTTTAAATGAGGAGACATTGTTAAATTACACGGTTTAATAGTGTGTGTATTGACTCTATTAAATTATATGATTTAAAAATATATCTATATAAAAAAAATAGAACGTTTATACTTGAAAAACGCTATATAATAATAATAATAATAATTCTCAAATACAGATGTCTAAATGCAAATGAATTTATTATTATATCATATGGTGTATTGTGAGTTTAATAACAACGATATGGTGTAATAACAAAGTCATACTAAATTAGGGTTATGATCTTTGCAGGAGAGAATGATGGATATATAATAATATAATAATTAATAAGCAACAAGGGGCTCAACCGTACCACTGAGTTGATGCATTAATGAAATATAAGAGATTTGATAAAGTCATTCAGTTGATGCAGAAGTGAAATTTAAAGACATCTGGCCAAGACATTCAATAGGTTTAAATGACTTCTTTTTTGCCTAAAAAATAATCAAAGACCAATATGCATGTCTGATCCATTTTTCCTTGGTAGCGTAAGAGATTTTTCACTGCTAAATAAATATGCTAATTATTATTTTCTTCAGGCAGCAGGTGCATAGTATAAGATTAGTGCTACTTTTAGCCTTCTATTTCTCATATTAAACCCCTTCTGTTTTGTATCTATAAAATTATCATTTATATTAAAAGCCAAAGTTCATCCAATTAAAATCCACCTGCAATTATTTTACCTAGACGTTTTCTCTATTACAAACACTTTAAAATAACAAGCACAGACTAAACTTTATCCTAATTTGTGTTTGCAGAAAAGGTAGATATGCGAAATTTTCTTAGATTACTAAATTTATGAACATTTTAGGGAACAACCAAACACACACTTGAGTTAAATAATGTTAAATTATTTAAACATATTTTCTTAAATATACACTTGAGTTAACTATATCATCTGTGTTTGTTTTAAGAAGACAAGCGTGCTTTTATCTTGCAAGAACGCCCAACACACATTTGAGAAGTTTGGTTGTGAAATTGGCGATAGTGCCCTACCGATGGAGGGGCTTGTGGAAGAGATTATTTTAGGAATAAAAAGAGTATAAATAGAAAAGGGGTTCGATAAGGATAACAGAGGAGTGCCAGTAGCACCATTCACACCCTAGTAATATACAAATCAATTTGGTAATATTGTTGGTTAAATTATAAAAACAATCAATTATGAAGAAAATTAATTAAATATTTAGTGAAAATTTTTTTGAAATGTGTCGTGAGTTGTAAAAGTAGTCATGTCTATTTGATAAATTTTTCTATTTGTTTTGAGATTACAAATGGCTGAAATGAACATAATATTAATAAAATTTATTTAGACATTTATAAAAGTATATAAAATATTTTTTTATTGTGTATGTATAATAATTGACACTAACATGAATATTTTTATTTTTTATTTTTATTTTTATTTTGTTATCTCAACATTATTGTTAATAATATTCTCTTTAAGTGTCTTGATTTTATTTTTTTAATTGAATACGGATAATTTTAGATTTTTATAACACATGTGAGGATGCATATGAGATTGTAAAACAAGTGTAAAACTAATCCTCAAAAGCTATTCCTTTTTTATTTTTCAAAATCTAATGTAGGATGAAGTAATTTTTTTAAAGATAATTTTAAAAATTTATTAAATAAAACTTTTAATTTTTTAAAATAACTTTTGAACTTTTCAAAAACAATACAAAATGTATGCTAAATGTAATACTAAATTTGTAATTTACACAAATCATGGGCCTTTTAACGTGGACTTCTGGGTGCATTTGAAAGTAGGTGTTATGTATTTAGTAATTACAAAACACTTTTTTAAGTAATGTAACAGGATTCTGCGATGAATGATGAAAAGAGTGACAATTCCTTGTGGAAATAATTATTAATTTCTTAGCGAAGTCATCTAATCATATTGTACTTGTGAATTACACAAAAGCAAAATCGTCTATCTAATATTTATCTTTCTAATAATGAATTATCAATACCAAAATATACCAGGGAGAGCAGCCACAGCTTTCACTCACTCAGTGCAAATTGCGAACCAACGAAAGAGGTCATAGCAAATATTCCATTATCAGTAATGCGATTTTTTGAGAAAATCAACTTCGGAGGTTGATGGATTGGAGTTTGAACTCCAACTTGTTGAAGTGAAGCGAAGAGGGGAACTTGATTAATTAAGGTTTCTTGGGTAACTTTGTTGAACAAATCGTGTGTATCCTATTGATTTTGAATTTGGATCCAATCATGAGCTAACATATACTCAAATTCTTCATAAACTCGATTCTTCATAAGTTTCTGCAATAAATGTATGTACAGTTATTCAAGGTTAAGATTGAATTAGTTTTGTATGGGTCAAAAACTAGTTCAAACGTAAGTAAGGATGGTCCAAAACAAGCTAATGCAAGTTCTCGAACTACACTTTTTCCCATTTTTGAACATCACCGAGATAGGCTTTTCTCTGAATCATTGACTACAGATTACAAAAGCTAGTCAAAGCGAGTACTGTGTTGATTGATTCATTTAACAGGGCTTTAGATAGAGGGCAAGGTGCGTAGCGATAAAGCTGAAAGAAGTGGGGAGCTTTCTAGGTGCGTAGCGATACGGCGGTATCGCTATGCACCTAGAAAGCTCCCCACTTCTTTCAGCTTTCAAGTGGGTTCAATAAACATTCCATAGCCTTTATTCACTTTAGCGATTTCAGAGTAGTCGGGGAGTATTTCATTTGGATAATTAAGATCCTTAGTTGGCTAATTTGCTTTAATTACATTGATGCTGGGACAGCCATGCGCGGTGCTTCTTGACCGTGTCTCTAAGGGATTGTTGAACGAGCGGCTCGCGAATGCTGCTAGGTTTGTCCGTTTCTAAAGCTTCCTAAACAGAATTTACCCTTTGCATGAACGAACGATCAGCCAAGAATTAATTTATCAATCAAAAGTATAAATATGTCTAGCCTGTCTTGCTCATAAAACCAACTCCTCCCATTCCCACATATACTAAGTCGTGGGTACCACAGAGAATACAGTGATTTTCTCGATGATGATCGTGGCTCTTTGTTGTGGGGTGACCATGGCTTGGAATGGACCCGTTATGTCTCCCATCCATGCTCAAGTACTTGTGGGAGCACGAGTTGGATGAGGCATGTATGCATGATCGATGCCATACGAGGAGACACGAGCTGTGGGAAGTGATCCATCAGGACATCTGGTAAATGATGTTGAACGACAACAAGTGGAGTCGTCACATAAACTGAATCTCCACCGGTTGTAACGAAAACAGATTGTCCACATACGGCCGCACAAGCTGTTGAAACGCCACGCGTTTGACGAAAATTGAATCTCCACCTGAAGTAGAAAAAATTGATCCCGCCTATGACGTTACAAGTTGAATTTCCACCTGTGGTGATAAAAAGTAAAACGAAAACAATAATAATCTAAAAAAATCGATTAAGGCGATATCTGCCCTCCGACCTTTTAAATTATATATATATAACAGATTTTATTATTGATACAATACGTTCCACTAATTAATAATATTAGAATAATTTTGTTTGATACTAAAAAAAAAGAAAAATGTATATTATCTTGAGATTATATCAATTTAATATTATTTTTGTAAAAGTTTAGAGTTATATATACCACACTTCTGCCCCCAAAGAAAAGTGATATCATATTACTGTAGTTTTATGGTATAATAGTTAGAAAAAAGGTCACCGTGACAATTTTTAAAGTATTGAGAGTCTAACGTGCATATTTTTGTTAATTTGTGAAGGTTTATGGTATAGATGAGCTAAGTTACAACCCTATCGGTTGAGATGGTAAGCCCAAAAATATGGGTCAGCCCGGTTGCGGTCGGCATAGAGAAGAATGTGGCGATCATATATAATAACACAACTCATGTAGCCATTCTAGATGCTTATTATTACGATCTCAGATTCAGATGCTTATGTTTTATTTGAGTGATTTTTCTCGAAATGCTGTGTTTTATTTAAGTGATTTAGTTGACATTTTTTATGACATGGGTTGAGGTTTTATGATTTGATATTTGTACTCGGCACTCATCAATCAATCCGTGACATTATGTTAGAATTTGGAGGTTATTATCATGAATTTTTTTTGTTTTGTTTTTTGGTGCTTAGAATTTGAGATAATTATTAAGATAGTGTTTTTTTTTCTTTGAAATTTAAATAGGTCTGAATGGGTGAATATGAATTTTTAAATGATATTTTAATTTTTCTTTTTTAAATAAATATGAAGATTAATGGCATCTTATTTTTTTATAAATAAAAAATCTTATACATAGTTATTGGCATTTATATTCTTGCTAATAAAAAAGAGATTAGAATTTATAGTTTAGGAAATAAATAAGATGTACTGAAGTGCAAAGGCCATAGTATAAACAAGTGTAAATTTGTTTAAAAAAAAAAAATCAAACTTGTCCATTTATTCAAGAAATCGCTTTGATTGTTGAAAAAAAAAAAAGTACATCTATCAAAGTAGCAAAAAGAAGAGAGATTTTATTTATTGTTAGTTTAAAATTAAGGGAAGATAATAATGGAATATAACAAATCTTCTTTTAAAAAAAAAAAATTTGAACAAACCCTATGCTAAAAGTTAAGAAGATAATAATGGAATATAAGAAAATTGAATAAATTGGAATTAAAGCTTTTTCGTCTAAAGCTGTGCTCCTGGTCTACCCGTGCATCATTATCGACAAATGATGAAATTTTTTCGCCAAACACAATGGATTGGTCAATAGTATTAGTCGAAGCTTTCTCCGATTCTGCAGCTTTCGCGATAGAATTTACTTCCTACATTAACGATCAGCCAGGAATTGATTATCAAACACAAGTATAAATATATCTAGGCATGCAATTCATAAAATCATCCCATATGCGATATTTATCGTTGCCCTCGTCATACTCGAACCATGGCTATCACAAAGAATATCATTATCATCTCGATGATTGCCATGGCTCTTTGTTCGGGGGTCACTGTGGCAAGGAAAAGTCCGAAGACCAGTCCGCCACCATCAAGACGTGAACCGCCTGCGGAGACTGACTCAATATCGACGGAACATGCAATAATTAATGTTGACCGACGAGTCGTATGGATTCAATCTCCACCAGGTGAAACTGGTTGTGACTCTTCACCCGTGAGGCCCCAAAAAATTGTTCAATTTCCTCCCGCGGTGACAAAAGATTAAACCGTAGCTGTTCGTCCTTTCCAAAAAAAAAAAAAAAAAAAAGAGAGAGAAAAAATGATGTGGGTGTATCCTCGTAAATTTTTAGTGTATCCACCAAAAAAAAAAAAAAAATTTGTTGTAATTGAATTTATGGTAATTCAATTTCTTTTAATTAATCTCTTTGTGGTCCGTATTTATTATATTTCCATTGCCGCCAGCTCAAAAATCTGTATCGCGTGCCTGTTGTTGAATGTATTTTATTCAGTTTGAGATGCTTAATTAACGATGTTAGAAGAAAATTATTATTATTATTATTATTTCACCAGCTTATTGAGTTCGGCATCACTCTGTTTTTCTATGGTAAGGTCCGGCTCATCGTCCTTTGGACTAATCAAAAGAAATATCAGTAGCTTTTTGTGACTCGTTGTCTAACAAAATCTATATCAAATAAGCATGCCAATGAATAGAACTGAAAGTACGCGGCATATAATTAGTTCATTTGCTTTACGTTCAGATGATATGTAAATATTAACAAATTTATTTTATGTCTAAACTAAATAATTACACGTGTTTAGTTTGCAGAACGAGTAACGGCAAAATCCGCAAGGTGTAATGGAACGATTAGACCAAAGAGAGAGAGAGTATTGCTCCATACATGGATAGTACTCTAGAATGCAGGAAGGGCAAAAGCCAGATCCTAGATCCAGATTAATATTTTAACATCTCCATCTTATATATTTTATGAATCTTAAAGTATCAATCTTGATTTGGATTGATAGTCTTTTGCGGATTCGGGTGTATGTAATATTTCTGCGAATTACCGGTGGATTTTATTTGTAACCGCATGATACATTTAAATATAATTTAAAATTCAATAAATTTATAAAAAAATTAAATAAAATCTAATTATCATTCAACCCATAGAATAAACACACAACAACACAATAAATCCACATACATTCCATTTTAAACCATCACAAATAAAGACATCGTCACAAATCCACGTAGGTTTGACTTTTTTTATTTAACTTATATATTCTTTTAGTTTAATTTTAGTTTAATAAATAAATTAATTAAAAAAAGGGGATCTAAATATTTAAATATTCACAAAAATCATCAAATTTAATATTCAGATCTGTATTTTTTAATATGTAGATTCTGATTTTTCTTGGATATGAATTTTTTCAATTTTTAAGAATCTAGACCGAATTTAAATTTTTTTGAAATATCTGAATAAGTCATTGAGTTAAGAGTTAAAATTTTCTCATGATTTAATCTCCTCCTAAGTAAAAATACATGTGAGTCATTAACAGTTAATAAAAAAAATAAAAAAATTAAATCATACTCATACACTAATATTTAAAGATAAATTATAAGATCTATAAAAATTCCCTTGAGTTAGATGTTGTGAGATTTTTCATGTCCATACAATTTTGTTTTTTTCTGGGGTGGGGGGAGAACCAAAAAAATCAAACAGGCTCCCATGCGTGTTGGTCTTTCTCTTTCAAAGCCCGGCCCATTGCCCCAAATCTATGCCCGATAATGCCCAGTCCGCTTCTAGAATGTGTAAATCCTGGGAACCAAACAGCGCGGCAGCAAAGTTCTTATCCACAGCTGTACCAATACGCACACACTCTCTTCTTCTTCCCGGTTTGTAGACAAAACCAAGACGCTCACTTTGACCAACTAATTACTTAAGTCTGAGAGAGCGTTCATGGCCACGCATTTTTCCTCAACAAGGCCCATGCGGACCATTTTCCAACCGAAATCAAACCCTCCCAAATCCATCCTTTTCCTCCCCGGTACAAAATTTTCTCTCTACTTACTGCTGCTTGTTTGCAATGTTCATTTTCTCTCTTATAATATATAGTGTTTTTTTTTTTTTTGGTTCTGTCTCTCTTTATGCAGATTCTTGTCATAGAAGAGCCGAAACTGCCACTTGCCGTGCTAGCAGCGTTAGTGTGTGCAAGTGGAGCTCAGCTGCAAACTACTCTAGACTTGTGAAATTATCCAACAAGCCTATCGTTGTAAGACAACTGGCACACAAGAGGCAAGTTGCTCTCACCGTGCCTGTAGTTGAACCAGTATGTAGCATTTTTACTGTTTGTTGAAATGACGTGCTGGTTTTTTTTTTAAATATTGTGTCGTTAATGACGATACAGAAATGGAGTTGTGAGGTGTGCAACTATTGACGAAATTGAAGCGGAAAAATCTTCCATTGAGAAGGATGTTGTAAGTGTCTCTCTGATAGTTGGATGCTGGATTTTTAATTCACGATGGAATAATGTAGTCATGATTTGTTCAATCACTTCGCAGAAAGCTAGGATGGAAAAGACTATCGATATGGTCCGAACCAATTTCAACTCCGTGAGGACAGGAAGATCGAATCCAGCTATGCTAGATAAGATTGAGGTTCGACTCAAAATACATGTTCCTTTCGTGAATTTCCTAATGTCATTAAATATTAATTTATGTTCATGAAGTAAAAGGGTTGATTTGGAACATATTTGGATAATGCATATAGGATATATGTGCTATCCTTTTGAATATGATTCAAAGGTATTGATTCCATGACATTTCTCTATCAAGTAACAATTCTCTGTGAGTCACTTGTAGTTATAAGATATCGCACTTATATTATTTCTTTTATACATATCTGAAAGTTTAATATTTTACCATGTGGATCATACCTGAATGGTTGAACCTAGGAACCGGGGTGTAGAATATTGTACACATACAAGATAGGGAAGTTAATCAATGGATAACATTTGGGAAAGAAATTGTTGCATCACATGTTTAAATATAATGGTTTGGCATTAATTGATCTGAATATGTTCAAAGTCCTGTTAACGTGTTGTTCTCTTATAAAGCATTTTTATAACATAACGCATAAAACAATGTTGTTGTAGGTGGAATACTATGGAAGCCCAGCAAGTTTGAAGAGCATAGCTCAAATCAATACTCCTGATTCAAGTTCTCTGTTGATTCAACCATATGACAAATCCAGGTACTCCGCAGAGCTGGGGCCATGGATTAAGTTTGAAATTATTTGAGCACTAGCCTGCTCATTTCATATAATCTTCTGCCATAGATACCCCATGCTCCGTACGGAGTATGGAATAAGAACTTTCCAATTCTTTTTCTACGGTAAGAAAAGATAAAACTAACTTAGCAAGTTTGTTTAAGCCAGTAAAATCGGACTTATTTGATTCATTTTGTTTGACAAAGACTGGATGCAGTGTTAAGTAGGAGACCCCTTATTTTTGCGAGAATTCCTTCTGTATTATTTGTGTATTTTATCCTCTTCATTCATGATGCCTTTGATGTGTCATGTTTTCAGCTTAAAGTCTATAGAGAAGGCCATAGTGAGCTCTGATCTTGGTATGACCCCAAACAATGATGGTGAAGTCATACGGTTAACCCTTCCTCAACTGACTTCCGAAAGGAGGAAGGTATCTTTATTTTTTGAGTTTGTTCATTCAATCTACGTAATTGTTCTCTGATCCATTTTGTTTTGGATCTCAAGAGTTTCTATTAATTATATAAAGTTCAAATATTGCTTGTGTATAAATTTTCTTTTATGCTCAATCTTGATGCAAGATTACAACCTTTTCATATCATGTCCCTTGAATATATTGCTCCTTGAAAATCACTCGTAGATAACTCCCTCTTGCTCATGATTATTGGCTATATCTTGAAAGCATCTACTTGCTTTCAAAATAACATATTACAACTCGAACGTTATGCTAATTTTTGGAAATTAAATGACCTCTAGCTTGATTCTATATCTTTTAGTGAATTATGTAGATGTTGATGTTCATGTAGTGTGCTTCTCAAACATGCTTATGTTTTACTTTATATTTAGGGTTAATTATGATGCAGTTTCTTGGTCTAATACATTGAAAAGTTCATTACAATTATGGAAACAAAAACAAGTAGGCAAAATCCATGCTAAATTATTTCTTTTATTGTTGGATGCTGTGTATGAGATATTGAAGCATATTGCTTGCTGAATGTGTAAGCGATCACCGAAATTTCCTGGCTGTACTTCAAATATTTCAATTACTGTTTTGTATTTATTTATGAACTGCAGGAATTGTCAAAGGTTGTGGCCAAACAGGCTGAAGAAGGAAAGGTAGTTATGCTTCTTTTATTCACGATGTCATAGGTTTCTTCTCCTCTTTGTAATCTATCTAATGTTAAAGTTCAGATTTTCGTTATCTTTTCAGTGCTAATAATTTTCATGAAGGTAGGTATCGCAGGGAATCTGTACAAGACAGAGTTTTCTAAATTAAAGAAGTTTTTGGTCTAAAATTTATAGTTTGCTTTGACAAATGTAAAGGTATTGGCATGAAATACTTTAAATCACTTGAGAGGTGTTTCATTGTGGTTTATCATGGTACTAAGTGATAACCTAAGTACATGGATTTTAATGTTGCATGTGTTGGTTAATTTTTATGCATAAATCTATGTGTTCACTGATATAAATTCCCTGGTTTTGTCATCTTTGCTGCTTTATCCCCGTCAATCATTTGCAGGTGGCACTGAGGAATATAAGAAGAGATGCATTAAAAGCTTATGAAAAACTTCAGAAGGTCTGGATTTTTTATCCCCTTGGCGTCTTTGCTACTACGGTTAATTGTCTTTATTTTTCTATTGCTTCCTTATTCTCTTTGGGGCTTCTTTTATTATGTATATATATATATATAATTTTTTCTCTTTTCCTACAGGAGAAGAAGCTCTCTGAAGACAATGTGAAGGACTTGTCGAGTGATTTGCAGGTAACTTGATGCTTTTGTTTGCTAAATTTTAGTGTGCTTGGAACTTGGACTGAAATCCAGGGAACTGATGAGCTTTTCGATATGACCATAGAAATGTTGGATACTCATTTGCTCCAAAGATACCTTGTTGGTGATCTCTTGACATGGCTGGGTGATGTATCATTTCTAGGGAGCGTAGTAAAACTTCTTTTGTACTGAGAACCTCCGCCCTTTCTTTTGCAATCCCCCGAACAGATGCAAAAAGGAAAAGGCAGGGGGAAGGTTGTTTTGAATCTTTTGGTTCAATAATTGTGTACCTTGTTGCAATTTGTATGCGCAACAAATTAGTGAAACTCTGAATGTCCTACAGGTTGTGAACATTTGTTATTCTAGTAGGCAGTAGAAGTGCATCACTGAAGTTGCTGAATTAGATGCTGTCATATACATTTCATTCTACCTCTTTCATTATATTGGATTTTCACAACTGTTTCCTTTTTACAAATACTGCACATCCTAATACTCTAGGTGTTAACATCTCTTGCTTGACGCAGAAACTAACAGATGAGTATATGAAGAAGATTGATAGCATTTACAAACAGAAAGAGAAGGTAAACTTCATTCTGATTAAACTGATGGCATAATACAAAATTCTCCAGTGTATTAATTGTTTGACATATTATCTTTTTATATTTTAATTATTTCAGGAGTTGTTGAAGGTTTAATGATTGTTTGAACATAAATGTAAATGGTGAGCTCTCTGGTGAATCTCATAATGCACTCTTTATCTTTTGTTTTGCCCCTAGAATGGCAATTTTTGATATTAGTGGGAGACACGGGTGGATATTTTGTAATGAAATGAAGCTCTTTGTGAAAATTGTTTGTATAGCAACCTGTGACCTTATTTCCTGGGAACATTGAAGAGTGACCATGGTACAAGTAAGACCATTATAAATTGTAATGTCCTGCTGAAGCACTGTGATGTTACTGTTTAATGACAGGAAATGCTGGTCGATATTTGTTGTTTTCAAAGTATGACCCATTTAATCTGACCTATGCCTGTATCTGGATTTGGATTCCATATGATTATGTGAGGAGTTTACCCAGCCAGCATATGCATCTGTTTATGGTTGGAAATGCGAAATTCATTAGAACTATGGACCGGACCTTCTGACATCATTATCCATCACAGAATTGTACACTTCCCTTAGCCAAGCCCGTGCAAGTTGATATGTATGGGAAAAATGTCCACGGGCACAGAAAGGACTTGGGTATAATTCAAACATTAAGTTGCAAGTGTTTTTGTAGCTTCCGTGAGGGAAAATTCTATCATATTAGGGGAGGCAAGGACTTTGCCACATGCCACATTCCCTTGAAATTGAATTTGTTATTTGAATGCTAGTAAGTTGCAGGAAATAAAGTTTCTAAGTACGCTTTTGAACAGCTAGCAAAGAAAAAGCATAGTTTTCTCCTAGGCTTCGTCCGCATGTGAGCAGTGAGTTCGTTAGAAGTACAGGGACTCCAAGAAATTTTCTCAAATATTCTTTAGGAGACTTGAGAGTCCATGTAACCGCGTTTGATGCATTTTTTTTCATGTAAGAAAGGGTTAGGTCGTACAGTCGTGTAAACATCAGGGACATTTCCAAGAACTAGCATAGTTATATTATGAAATATTTATTAAAAAGCAGGCACCGTTGGGACCGGTGGGTGGGGCTTGCATTTGTTCCTTAGAAATGAAGTCGGATTTTTATTTTTATTTTTTAAAAATCCCATCGGCCATTGTGACATCTCCAGCAAATGAAGATAAGGCGGCTTTTTTTTTTTTTTCACTTTAGAAGGTAGGTGGACTATCACAAGCCATTCTTTAATCTGGCTAAGCCTAAAACAAAAGTGTATTGATTCCATCATCAATATTCATTGCTTTTAAGTTATTTGCAAGTTATCCCACTGCATATCAACAAGATATGAGGACCCAACTCTAGAAATGCTTATTTTGTTCTTGCGGCCCCGTTTCAATGATTTATACCTGCACTACAAGCTAAACGATGAATATTTCAATGTTTCCACAACCCAAAAGCAAAAGCTTGCCGTGAAAATATTATTTTAATGAATAAGAGTCGGTTACCTAATTGAAATTTGCAAATTGACAACTTAATTACAACATTGTACACTCTCCAAACTTCGTTTTATCCACTGTTTTAATATCTTCTATATAGAGATAATGCAAACCAATAGGACAATATATAGGTCAATATTAGTATTTCATTATTGATTTTGGTGGAAGATTCAATAATTTGATTGCTATGTATATTATGTATGTTGGTTGATGTTAGTAATTTGGTTGCGCAAAAATGCTTGTTTGAAGTCGTGACAATGAAATATTTTGAAATTATTGTAAATGGATCTAGTTAAGAGTTGAGGAACCACAATGGGTCTATGGAATTAAAATTCTAATGTTGGGTTATGGGTCCCAACAGGATATAAAATGTCATGTGTATAGTAATATTACATATAAAAAAATTATCATAAATAATAAGATATTAATTAATTAATTGATGAGATATTATTTATTTAATAAATATTATATTGTTTTAGATAAAATTTGATATAAAATATTTAAGATATATATTATTATTTTATATTATAAATAAAACCAAACGTTTTTTTTATTTATAGTACATTTAGAGCTTTTCTTATCTTTTAGAAAAGTCTTTATTCTAATAAAATATGAGACCCACGTTGAACCGATACTCACTTTCTTCTTTTTTCACTAAGTTCAAATAGAAAAAACCCAACAAATTATTTTTGTACCACTAAATTCCACGGACCATGATTACAGCTGGCAAAAGATATAAATTATTATCCTCTTAACATCATATCAGCAAAAAAAAAAAAAAAAATTTATTAATCAAACCAAAGCGAGCCTCAATAATATAATATATTCGTCACGCCGCTTGACTGATTGCTAATCTTCACATTAGCAGGAAGACGTACAAGCCTTGCGCGTTCCCGAAAGCTCTCTCGATAAATCCGCGAGACAAAAATATGTTTTCAACTTTTGCCTATTAATTTAATCAAATCCCAACTTGCAAATAATGCTTTGATTTAAATATAACCTAGATTTTGTTAATTAATTATTTATTCAGCATCGATGAGGTTGTCTAATCCCACTAATCCTATTATTATATAGCCTTGGTTATGCACGTACTTAACATAAAAAATTTTAAAAATAATGTTAAGCCTAAAGTCAAATTACAACAAACTACGTCTTATTTTGATTTGAACGACAATTCATCACAATAGGCTGTCGTTTATAACCCATTTATCTTATTTTATTGATTTCGTTTATTAACAAAAGTTAATAGATGTTGGATTCCTTTATTTATTCAAGGTTAATTATTCACCAACCATATGATGTTGTGGACTTTTTAAAAATACATAACTATTTTTTGTCCTTTACAAAATTCTACTTGAAGTTAAAATTTTTTTTTCAATCATCCACTTTTTGTCGTTAACCCAGTTCAGAGAATTGACGGAATAGTGATCAAGTAACCTTTTTATCGCAAAACATAAAATGATTGTTTTTATCTTTCTTTGAAATGCTCGTAGCTTCGAGCCTGCTCGCCAGTCACTGAGCTTCTCCACAGCAAAATCTGCTTCCGCTTCTCCTTGACCTTGAAAACAATGAACCGATAAGTTCTTTTTGCCTTGAGCTCCCAAAACTTTAATTTGCGGTCATCGTGCACGGCCGTACCAGAACAATATAGACGTTCTCGTCTCCGCCGCTCGCTCTTCACCGGTCAGAAGGGTTTTTTTTTTTTTTTTCTGCTTCGCATCTTCTTCGATGGGTAAGGGAACGAGGAGTTTTGGTGAGAAGAGGAACAAGACACACGCTTTGTGTGTACGATGTGGGCGTCAACAGCTTCCATCTTCAGAGGAGTCGTTGCTCTGCTCGTGCTTACCCCGCTGCTCGCAAGAAAGACCACCGGAGCTGGCAGGATGAGGTATCCGCGCATGGCCATTGCAGGTTCAGGAGAGGCTTCAGAGAAGGAACTTGGGCAGCACCAAGGATGAAGGGAGCAGCTGCCTCTGGTTGATGAGTTGAAGGTTAATTTTAGGCGTGAATCAGCACCTCCTATATGGATTTAGTCTTCTTTAATGTGTGGACACGAGATTCGTGAGAATATTATTTTGAAGAAGGATGTTATTTGTTTTCGTGCTCAGTTGTCTTTAATTACGATTACCATGTAGTCCTTTTTAATTTTTGCACAAGGTGAATGCGCTTATTATTATTGTTTGAGCCGTTTAATTACGTGCACTTTTAAATTACATGCACGTTTAAAAGTAAGATGTCGTAATTTTTAAACTGTAAAATAAAAATTATAATTAAAGAATATAAGTAATATAAAAAATTTTTGAGTTGCCAAAACCCACTAAACACTGTAACAACTTATTTTGACAGCTCAACTGCCATACATCACTTCGAAACACATCTTACTTTGTATTTTCACATAAAAAAAAATAATAGTAATAATGCATAACCATACCAGACAATGGGTTGTCGATTTTTTTTCCCGGTGATTTTGTGGGAGAGAGAGAGAGATTGGATTGACAATTAATAAGGAAAGAAAATGATGAGAATCGAGTGTAGTCTTTTTCAATTTTCAAATTTGCCTTTCTATTTCAATCTTCTGTACAATGTCATTTCTGTTTTTCAATTAAAATGACAGTGTTAGCCCTATCATTTCATAAGGTTATAATGGAGTTAGCGTTAAAAGTAGACGAGTGAAAAAACTAATAACTTCAAATAAAATTCTATAAAAAAATAATTATGTATTCTTTTATCAAAATTCAAAACATTGAATGATAGGTGGGTAATCACCCATTGTCCTAATGCTTTGACTTTGAAGAGTTGGAAAGCCAAATAAGCGTGCTTCCGTCACTTTATGATTGAGAAATAAAAATATAATATAGAATTATTAAATATGGTTTGCCTACAGTTGCAGCATTAACTAATGAATGATTTGATTATATAAATGTATGTACTTTAATTTCTTTTCATTAAGTTAAGGCCTGCTTTGATTGGCATCTTTCTTGCATAAAATAATGTTCACACGTCATCATTTTCTCGGACAAGAGTTCACAAAATGTCATAATTATTCATTAGGCATTGCTTTTGTTTTGTCATGCTTTTGTTTATTTATCATTGCTCTAATATAATACTTCATTGTTTTAAAAGCCAACAAGCCCGACTCAGAGGTATATTTAGAGACTGCTTCTTTTTCTCATATGTAAGCAGGAATTAAAATATTTTTCAAAAAAAAAAAAAGAACTTGGTAAAATTATGCTTACGATCAGTATAAATGATGGAGACTTGAGAAATGGATGTTTATTTAAACTTCTCGTAACTTTAAAGATTATAAATGTTTATTTAAAATTATAATAAAAGAATAATGTTAAATATATTTAAAATGATGATATAAAAATTGAAAAATAAGAAGACAGCACACAAACAAAGAAGAAGGAATCGCACCCATTCACCCAGTTGTGATCCATCATCTTATGTATTATAGATTTTAACTTTAATTTGATTCCTCTAATCACCTTAATTAGCAAGTCCCTTTGAAGATTTCACAAAATAAGAGAAATAAAAAATTGAAAAAGGGAGAGGGGGGCTGCGGAATATGAAAAAGTGGAGCGGGTGTGGCCAGTGGGAACAACGAGATCCGAGGCCACGAGAGCGGCAGTTAATTAAAAAAATAAATAAACAAAAACACCATCAACGAAATCAGAGGCACAGCCTCCACTGTCACTGATTGGTTGTTGTTGCCTTACTCTCCACGTGGCTTTTTCCTTCTCATACCATTACCCCCACTTGCGAACTACTATTTTTCCCGGGCCCTCGTTGTTGTCTTCTCAAATCAAAAGCAATCATTAATTTTTACCGAAAGAGAGAGTCCTACCGTATTATCACGCTGTGTAGCCGCGTGCATGCTATCATTCCCCATTCTTAAACAGTAAACACTAAAGGGGGCATATGAGTTGACGTCACCGAATTTAACAGGGATCGGAAAACCAATTTGGGCCTACTTTTGTGATCGCGACTGGATATCTGTGCAGTTTGCTGCCAATTAATCATGGACCGTTTGATTCAGATCAATTACACATAATGGCAGGTAGTTGGGCCTGCCAGGTCGGATTGCTTTTTCGGCAGGGCAAAGATGTATCTCCACGTCAGATTACAATCCGACGGCAGGAAAGCGTTCTCGGTGCTTTCCTGTTCGCCCGTGGGCCCTGCGACTTTAAAGAAAATACTGTGCACTGAGATTTTGACCGGCGGGAGCGGGTGATTTCGGTCCTCAAGTCTCACGTGATTATTCTATTACTTTTCTATTTTTCTATGGACTTCCTTCCATCTTTTTCTAATTTGGCCACCGGGGACCGCACAACCGGCTTAACTCGAGAGAAAGATATTTGCTTTTGTCCGCGACAGCTAGTGCGAAGTCGACAAGTGTTGCCTCAATGAGTGGGATCCACTGATTGGAACGAACTCCAGTGCTGGGCCCCAGGACCCATTAATGGTATGAATTCACGCGCCTGAAACGCGTGGAAGGGAATGACGATAAAAAGGATAGAAATATTTTATGCCACGTTGCCAGTAAGTGCACCGTGGCTATATTCCATCAGACAATGACGTTTCTGCCATGTTGGCACCTGCCAATCACAGCCGTCAGATGGATAATCAATCCAACGGCAACGATCAAGAATAAGACGTCATCGAGATATCTAAGCCGTCCGCTGTTGCTTGTGTAGGCGTCGCGTGTGTGAATCAAATGGCACGAGCATTACAAAATAGAAAAGAGATGAGATTTTTGAGCACAGAAGAATCATAAAAAAGAAGAGACGCCTCAGAGAGATAGAAGATTGATACCTGTGGTGTTTCTTTCTTGACAAGTGAACTTTTCTCTTCTTAATGTTATGTATTGATCGGTGAGTTGAGTTTGATGCTCATGGAAAGAAGCCGAGAAGCGAGAAGATCAAACATGGCGGCCTCAAATGGACTGACAAGACGAAGACAAAGGAGCACCAGTCTTCGTGAATCTCATGGTTCATGAATAAAACTCTCTCTTTTCATGATTCTTCTTGTTGACGCTTCTTAAACTCTTGTTCTTATGATGATATATTTCTGTTTTGATTCAGCTGTAGAAGAGGATTCACAAATGGTGTTACAAGATACAGTGAGGTTACGAGATCGAGCAAAGAAAAGAGACCGGGACAGAGAACGAGAGAGAGAAAGAGATCGAGAGTTTTCGAATCATCACAAGCGGAGGAGAGGAGACAGTTTGACGGTAGGTGAAGAAGAGAGAAGCGAAGAAAGTGTAGCTCCTGATGAAGAGGACTATGTAGCCGAGGAAAGAAGAGTTGCTCATGCGATTTCTCACAACAACACTTCATTATCTTCTTCCTCTTTATCGAACCAGAATAGTAGAAAAAGCTTACCTCTCACCAGATTGCCAGTCAAGCAAGCTCCGGCTCTGAAGGCTGCCGCTGAGTTGATTGGAGCTCTGGTCCCTAGAAAGGCTCGCTCAGGTACAAGAAAATTTCAGACTTGCTTAAACTTTATCTCTTATTAGTATTATTTTCTTAAAAAATGATTTATTGGAGGATTTGGTCTGATTGTTTTGGTTTTCACAGCTTCGGTTAAAAGATCACATGAGAGTTGGCTATCTGGAAATGGTGGATTTTGGGACGACCAGAAAGCTTGTTCCACTTCGCCGGCGACTCGGAGCACTGAAGCTAATTCACCGTCATCGTCAAATGTTTCAATCAGAAAAAAGATGGTTGATATCTCTGTTTTTATGATGAGTGTTTCATGTCTTCAAACTTTGCTGGATCAATTTTGGAGTTTTAATTTTTTCTATTTTTCAAAATGTTCTGCAGAAACTAAGTAGACCTAAGACTCGGCTTCCGAAGGCGTTCAAATGCTCTAGCCCATCCGTTCAACAAGATGATATCGAGATTGAAATTGCTGAGGTTTTGTTTGGGTTAATGAAACAATCCCAGGACTGGAATAAGGAGGATGATAGTAACACCACAAAGCCTGAATCAAAAGATGCTGTGGCCATCAGCCAGAATACTGAATCATCTGTTTCTGTTTTGCCGCAGAACACTATCCCCGCAGCAGATCTCTTGCTTGGTGGTGCTGGTCCGTACTCTATTTAGGATTCAATCTGGATTATTATTTTTTTGTCCTCTGTCTTTCATTGTTTTGTTGATTTCTGTTTACTATAAAATGCAGCCCAGGAGAAGAAAAACGTCGAGGCTGATAATTCTTCAAATCCGTTTTGCAATGCTTCATATTCATCTTCTACTAAGATTGATAGCAAGATGGAAACTTCTGCCCCAAAATCGGAGCGAACTGCCACTCATGAAGTGGATGCTCTTAAAGTTGCATCCACGGCGATGGAGCCTCAGGAAGAGCTAACCGAGCAAGGTGATTCGAAATTATCGATTCAAGCATCGGGTAGCCCAGATGGTCCGGTTACTGAGAAAAAATCTATTTCAGCTAAGGAAGAATCTGCTACGTGCCTTGAAATGGATGTTGATTTTCGGGATTTGACTGTGACAAAAGCGTGAGAATCTAATAATCTCTGCTCCTCCTTTTTTCTTTCATTTGAGGTGTCTGATATTTTCATATTCTTTCTTAATCTTCTTTCTTGTGGTTGTCACCAGGACTTCAATCGTACTGGAGAACGATAGCCGAAAAGAGGAGAAGTTCAAGATTGATCTGATGGTGAGGTACATTCTTGTCGCATTCCAGATAAGATTTTTGTTGCTATTTTAATTTTAATTACTCAAAAAGAATTTTGCCTTTTCAACAGGCTCCTCCTCCTATGGCATCTTCTCCTGAAAGGGAAGGCTTCAGTGATTTCGGCCCAGACCCTTCGTTTGAGGCTAATGATATCAAAATGGTTGGTTCAATCAGCTGTCTTTTTCCAAAGACTTCGAAGATAACTGTTTTTTCTCTTTAATTTTTATATTCACAAATTAATTTTTTGGTTTTTATATTATTTAGAAATCTTTGGTCAAAGATGAAGAAGAGACGGAGAGATTTTTGAAGAAGGAACTGGTGGTGAAGGAAGTTGGACAGAAGATACAGGCAATTGAAGACAAGCGCCAATTGAAGATTGATTTAGAAAAGCCAAATCAAGATATTGGAAGAGATTGTTCTATTACACTACAACAGACGAGTCAGAAACAGCACCAACCCCATTTTAAATCTACCATTGCTAAAGTGGAAAAAACAGGTGATTTAATGATTTAAGACTTTCTACTTGAGTTGTGACTTCAGTTCTAGTTCTCTATTGATGTTTGTACTTCTTCCGGAGCAGAATCCAGCCCCATTGCTTTAAAAGTCCCTGTACCTGGTCGGCCAAATGGTCTCCAAACACTGGGGTACGCTATCTGCACCCTTTGTTTTTGTAAATATCCATGAGGTAAATGTTGCTCCATGAATAAAAAGCAATTTTTTTTTAATATTTATTCTTTTGGTATTGGTAGATACATGCCTCCATTTCAAGCAATGACTCCCATCAACGGCAGCACCATATCAGCCACGGGTCAACAGGTATTAGTTATGCTTCCCATAGTCTTTTTTTTTTTTTTAAATCCATTTTCATAACCATATTGATATTGAATTTGTTATTGAATATTTGGAAAATCCACCATTCTTCATTTATGCTCTCTCAACCCCAGCCAAAGAGGTGCGCTACCCACTGTTACATTGCTCGCAGCATCTACTTGAATCAACAACTGGAAAAGATGAATCCCTTCTGGTCGGCAGGAGCTGGTTCTGATTCGTTACGCTTAGCTAAACCCAACAATCTCAATGCTATGACCTCAACAGAAAACATAATTCATGGAAACCCCCTGCAAGGAAGCTTTCCGCTTTTGAACCTACACTCTGGGAGGGACAAAGTTCAAGCTGTGGCCACCTTCCCGCATCCTGCTCAGAAGGATAAAAGCTCTGAGGGTGTTAGTTTCATGGACCCAGCACAAAACAAGCAGCTTGTGCTTCAACAAGCTCCACAGCTACCTCCAGCTGGTAATCTTTTGGTATGTTAGGTTAAATGGTTTTTTGGCTCTGAATGTGATCTCTTGCTTTGTATTCATTTTAGTTTGTTCTCCCTGCCTGATTCTGGAAAGTTACTGATACTATTTATAAATGGCATGTAGCATGCCCCTGCATTTATCTTCCCTGTAAGCCAGCAACAAGCAGCGGTAACAGCAGCAGCAGCAAATCATCCTGTACCTTCAAAATCTGCTGTTTCGTCAACTAAAAGTGCATCAGTATCTGGTAATTCAACAGCTGCACCTCCTGTTACCACTGCAGCATTGCCACCAGCAGTGGCAGCATCGGCTGTGAGCTATAACTTACCAAATTCGGCAGGCAATGAAACTCCATACTTGACTATACTTCAAAATAATGGATATCCATTCCCGGTCCCTACTCCTATTGGAACAGCACCTGCAATTAGAGGAGGAACCCATGCTCAAGCATTGCCATTCTTTAATGGTTCTTTCTATCCATCTCAAATTTTCCATCCTTCTCAACTTTACCATCAACAACAGCCTCACTCTCAATCTGTAATGCAAGCTGCCCATCAGAATACAAGCACATCAAGTGCCTCTTCATCATCTCACAAGCAATTGCATAATCATCAGCTAAGAGGGGTGTTAGCTAGTGGTAATAATGTTGTGAGCTCAATGAGCATCCAATCACAACAAACACAAAAGCGGCATGTATCATCATCCAATCAAAATCACAAGCTTGAGACGGAGATGAGTGGAGAGAATACACCATCAGTTGCCAATAGCCGACTCTCTCACAACGAAACAAGCATGTATGGCCAGAACTTCACAGTTCCTCTTCAGCCACTGAACTTTCAATTGATTCCATCTTCAGCGGTTGGTGGCAGTACTAGTGGAACTCATAATGAGAAGCAGCAACAATCCCAGCAGAAGAGTTTAAAGGGTGGAGTTGAGCTCATCCCGCAGGCCTTTGCCATGTCATTTGCTTCTGGTGGAAGCAATTCACCTTCAAACCTTAATTTTTCACATAATCCTGCAATCTTTCAGAGCCTTCCAGATATGGCTCGATACCAGGTTGTACCTGCAGCTCAGGCTGCACCACAAAAGAATCACCAGATAACTGAGGTTAAAACTGGAGGTTCGTCAAAACATGATGATGGTAGAAAGCCATTGGGGAAGTCATCTGCTGCAAATGTGCAGACGCTTGTTTTTGACAATTCAGCCAGAACTCTTAACTTCGTTTCATCCCCAATCACCGGAAATTGGCCTTCTCGCAGCACAGCATCAACCGCTATAACCACAAAAGTCCCTATCGCTGCCACTTCGCAAAATTTCCAGCAACAGCAACTGCTTCAGCTCCAGAAGCAGCAAATGTTGCAGCAACAACATCAATCCACAGCAGCAGCTCGAAGCAAAGCACAGACGACTAACTGCTTGCCTTCTTCTTCCATTGGCGCCAAGCTCTCAAACAAGGCCCTTACTTTCTCGCAAACTCTGGTCCAAAGCAACAGTTCTAGTCAATCACCCCAATGGAAGAACTCAGCAAGGAACCCAACTAATCGAGTCCCTCCAGCATCACTTACAGCGTCCGGCATCTCAAACATCAAGAATGTTTCCCAGCAACAAGTAAGATCTTCACAGGGGCATACTCAGATATCTTTTGAAAGACATTCCAAGTCAGGCTTAGCACCTCAAGGGCAACAAATACTCACTAGCAACCAATCACCACCAAGGAGCAAAGCTGGCTCATCAAATCCTGCACTGCAATCGCAGCAGGCTGAGAATTCTTCAGCTAGCACTGGCCAGAAATCCTCCCCAGTTTGTGGAAGGAATGTGCCATCAATCCTGAGCACATGTCCTAGTCACCTCTCTGAACTCAAGTACTAAAATGTAGACGAACTAGAATGCTGGCTTAAAGTTTTGCCCGGCCGTCACCATCTTGTAGCCGCCTCCTGCCAATGATAATTGATAGCCTTTTTGGCTTTAATGGGGAGTTAAATGTGTGTTTATGAGAGAGGCACGTGGATTTCTAGCAAATGATAAGAATTGTGAATGTTATTGTCCATGGGGCGTGGCAGCATCGGGCATGAGCCGAGGCGTTGAAGGAAAAGTAAGTGACAGCGAGTGCGATGAAAAAAAATTCATTCAGTTGGTGAAAAAATATGAGATTTGGTGAGAGTCAGTCATGTTCTGACAAGATTTAAAGATTAGATCGAGAGAGCACGTGGACTGGTGACTGCCAGACACCACGTCTGGCGCCCGGCACTGGCAGTATTAGATGGCAGTCATAAAAAAGGCGATGGGCTTTACTTTATCAAGTCCCATTAAAATTTTGGAAGTTAAAAATGAAATGTGGTGGGACATGCGATATTTCGGGGATTACGGCTGGTTGGTTCGCTAGCTCAACCGCTCAAGGCAATTAATTGGACGGTTTCACGGGGTCAAGATCAAAACTAATTTTATATATTAATGTTGTGCTGACTTGTACATATAAGTTAATCTTTTGCGTAGAATGTAATCTTCTTCTTAGTAATTGATCCATGCCAGTTTTTCATTATTCGGGTTCTTGAATTTGAACTGCCCATGTACATCATAAAGAATATCTGAATTATTCCGAAATGGGTCAGCATAAGTTATAATTGATGTAGCTTATGGCCGACCTATAAAATATCATTCAATCTCTTTTATTTTGTATTATTTATTATTTATGTATAAATATTATAAAATTTTATTTGTTCTTTATAATATTTTATTTCATTAAAACTTTAAAAGTATCAATTGGTCTTCTATAATTTTGAATTTTTAAAATATCGTTATTTAATAAAAAATATAATAATTATTAAATAGATTATTATTATTATTATTACTAAGAATAAAAAGTATTATAATTAATTAATTTATTAATAATAATTCATAATAATTTTTTAGTTATATTAATAATAAAAATTAACAATTACTATTGTTAATAATTAATTTTATTTAAAGTATAAAATTATAATTATAATAAAAATTAATTAAAAATTCTATAGTAATCTGTTATAATTTAACTCATTTCAATTTTGATTCTAAGATAAAATAAATATATAAATAGTAAATAATTTATTTTAATCATGATTCCTACAGCTTAAGTAAATAAATTATTTTGATTTAATTTCTTACTTCGACTCTAGCTATTTCAATTTTAATTCACTGTGTTTTTAGTTAATTTTGATTTATGTTTAGTGAATACATTATAAAATTATAAACTATTTTATATTTAATTAGACCATTCTATATTATTTATAATTTATTCATAAGTACTATTAAAAAATTAATTATAATTTTTGAATTATTATTAATATTAACAATTTAAATAAAAAATTAATAATAATAATAATTACTAATAGATTAATTAATTATCATATAATTATAATTATTATTTTATTATAAATATAAAATAATTTATTTAATTATTATTATTATTATTATATTTTTAATTAAATAGAGGATATTTTTTAAATTTAAAATTATAGGGGACAAATTGATTCTCTAAAAATTTCAGTGAAATAAAATAAAATGTAAAAGATTAAATAAAATCTTATAATAAATTTATATATATATAACATGAAGTATAAGGGATTGAATGATATTTTATATAGCGACCGTTAGTTACATCGATTGAACTTAGGGGGATCCGAAATGAAAAAGGTCGAAACAGTATAGCTGGAAGCCGCTGATGCTTTCGGCTTTATTTTATTTTATATATATTGGTTTCTTCTATCTCTCACCTTGGTTAGGTCACCAGGCCTCTCTTGTTTGAATTTGTGGCTGAATTCGGGGACCGAGTTGCAATTGCATTCCACCCATGGGCCCGACAATTTCACACCAATTCCCTGGATTTTTCAAGTAAGAAGCAACTTTTGCTTACCGTACATTTATTTTGGGATTCATAATGATAGGCTGTAACTAACCAAGCAACGAGGTCCTTCTCTCTGAAAGGCTAAAGAAGGGCCTCTGTGACAAAGACGGGCAATCAGTGTGTTTTGGTTCCCAAACCCAAGAGTATCTAATACACGTCCTGATTTTTGGGATTCTACCCCGTTGGTGGGTTCTTTCTCAGACTGAAAAGAATGAACCAAGAGTGAAAAAACTGAAGAGTGGTGCTCATATTAATCCAAGGGGTCCCCGACATTTAGAAGTTCTCAGAAATAACTCACCAGGGAAAGTGGTTGCCGACACTTAACACCATGGATGGTCAAAGATAAGATTAGTGCAGTATAGCAAGTAAATATTGCGAATATACTGCACACTTTCCTTTTTACCTTGCCATTGTCATGCTATGAGTTTTTGCATATTTTGCATTAAGTTACAAAGGTTGTAACTTAAGCAAAACCCTTTTACCTTTTACCTTTGAATTTGTCCAAAGAACAAAGAAAATGCTGACGGTTGGTCCCATAAATAAAAGCAACTCTGCTCCCGTTAGATTTCTTTCCCTGTATGATTATCCAGCTCATATGAATTACATGATAATTTAATAATCAGACTGAAAATGCAGATTCTTCCGTACTAGAAAGAATAGGCAAGGGGAGAGGTAAAATCTTAAAGCGAAACGTTGTATCTCAGAAGGGAGGGATATTTTATGTTTTCCTCGGCGGCGGAGGAAAACAATGATGCAGTACACAATGATACTTTTGAGAGGCAAGAATCATAAAGAAATCATTAAAAGGTACCAAAAAAGAAAAATTACTACTAAAAGAAGGATCTTATGGATACAAATCTGTCTTCGGTGGTATGTTTTATTTCGTAGGGGTTGCATTTCCGAAAGCAGCGACTCAATAACAATAAGTTTCAAACATACAGTAATATAAGCAAATAAATTTTAAAAATTTCAAACATCCTTTGACGTTGAGAAGACTACTTATCTACTTTTGAATGAGAGATGACAGATTGAGCTCTATGTCTTCTTTGGCTTTTCTATCAAATGGTTCCTCACCAATATATAGATCCAGTAGAGACCGACAGAGGAGTTTGCTCTGTATACTCCCTACCTCCTTCCCATCAACTACAGAATTCAAATAATAAATTATAAATTCAATGCAGCATCATCCTGACATTTACGGCATCATATTGGTGTGCAAAACTTAGCTGCAAGAGAAACCATTGAGGCCATGGCTGGCATGGCAATTCACCAGAGTGATAAAAGCATATAAGATATGGACAGTCTAAATGGAATGACAGTGGAAAAACAGTCGGTTAACTTGGTTATTTATCATTCAATTATGAGAGACACAGTACTTACTTGTAGTCCAAAGTACATGGCCACGCTCCTTTGAGAGCTCAATCACAGATCCCTTAGGTATTTTGTATTCATCTTTAAACTGAGAAGTGAACCTGCAATCAGATTAGAAGAAGATGGTGATAGATAGCACACTGCTAATAAGAGTAAGAAGTTACAGAGACAGCATGGTGAACATAATTTATACAGTTAAATCTCAGAACATGACTTCGCTGAAAAAGTATTCTTGGCAGCAGACAACAATGTAAATACATGTGCATAACTAAAAGCGAAAAAATAATGATTTCTATTGCCACAAAATATCCAATCAAAACTATTCAAATATATACTCGTAATAAATGTTACAGCCATCAGGTAAAAGATCAACTGCTAAGAGTATTACTCACTTTTGAAGCAATCCCTTATTATCTGATCCCCCAAACTTTTGGAGTCGGCTTCCAACAGACTCTTCAAAAGCACTCCGTACAGATCGTATACTTAATTTATCATAAATGATCTGAAGTCTAACAGTCGTACACACATCAGCTTCCATAAGATCTTCATTTAACTTGTTGTTTTCCTTAAGTTCAGCAACAGAGATATTTCCATATTTCTCGCTCAAAATTTTTTTTACATCATCATGATCAGCATACACACCTGAATAAATTATCCAATTATATAATCACAGAGAATCACATTATATTAAATACCGCAGGAATGCACTTTTAACCAACAAGCCATTTTGGTTAAAATCACTTTAGCTAATATTGTGGATCGTCATGATCAGCATAAAGTTTGAAGTCCACAATGTGCACTATCACATTAGCATAGCTCGATTAGAATTTTGAAAAAGAGAAAAGAAAAGAAAATTTATATTTACCAAACGCATAGACATCAATGTTCTTCAAGCCCAAAACGCTTTTCTTCCTCAACCCAATTCCCAGAAGTTTCCGAGAACCACCAAGAACGGAAGGAAACGACGTGCCGGTTTTTGATTCAACTACGGTAGCTGAAGAATTGTCAGAAAAAGAGAGTGAAGCCCAGAAGTGTGAGGAGGACTGATTAGAAAAGAGGCAATTCATAGCATTTTGGACAAGTGGATGTTTTTGATTGTGG
The DNA here is from genome assembly GCA_030449875.1 of Aegle marmelos. Lineage (NCBI taxonomy): Eukaryota > Viridiplantae > Streptophyta > Magnoliopsida > Sapindales > Rutaceae > Aegle > Aegle marmelos. Next base: position 6,400,058 of record JASUUL010000115.1, read on the forward strand.
TACACAGCGATACCGGCCACGGAGGCAGTTGCTGCAGCGGCGGCCGCGGTAATGGCGACTGAGAATGAACGGATGGTGGCGTGGGGGAGATTTGAGGGCTGAGAAAACGAGAATGGGAACCGCAGCGAAACCATTGTGTGTAACGACAGCCCAAGCAGTTCCAACTTTCAACAACACTGTACGGTTTCGCTTCGTTGCCTAAAACTTGATTAGCGACGCGTGCTCTGCACGTGAGAGAAAATATGTATTTATTTTTGCTGAAGATGGACTTGGATCTTGGAACTTTTAGATTGGACCCTCAGGTTGATGTGGACCTGCTTTAAGTAATGCCGGTACCATAATCTTGCAAAAGGGTGTAAATAGAGAATCAATTGAGTGCTTTCATCATCACTTGAGTTGGAATTATACTAAGTCATTTTGTTTAAACTTATGGTGCGTTAAACAAGAAACAAAATGAGTTGAAATTGCAATGAGAAATAAAATTAAAATAACTTATTTATTTAAATTATAAAAATTAGAATTATAATAAATTATATTATTATTAATATGTTTATTTTATTTTAAAATTAGAATTAAAATAAGTTAGATTAATATAAATTATTAAATGTAAATTATTAAATGTCTTTAGTTAATTATTATCATAATTATTATTTTATATTTTAATTACTGTCATTATCATTATTAAAAAATTTTATTTTTAGTAATATTATTAACGTTTATATATTAATTAATTATAGTACTTCAATAACAACAAGAACAACAAAATTTTAATATATTTACTTTTGTCTTGGAATTGAAATGTTTATTGCAAGTTACTAAAATGACTTGGTTGATTATTGTCCTTATTAATTAATAATTGTGATTATGATGATTCTTACTATTATTATTATTCAAAATAATTATTGTAAAAATAATAGAATTAATAAATAACAACAACAACAACATTAATAATAATAGTAATAATTAAAATAAAATTAATAAATTTTAATAATATTATTATTACTAATATAATAATGACATTAATAAATAAAAATGACAATGATGATGACAACGCGATGATGATAATTATCATAATTATAATTATAGTAATATTATTATTATATTATGAATAGTAAATAATAAAGGGCCTTTTTGTAAATATTATAAAACTTATATAGGGACAAAAATATAAAAGTGACAAAAATTAATTGAGAGCAATTTGAAAATTATGAAAATTGAATAAAAGTGAATTGAGAGTTTAAGGAATAGAAACTCGAATCTCTATTTATCATAGGAATTAAGTTCTCTACTTGCTATAAGAATCAAGTTTTCATTTCTTAATCCTAAAAACATATAGGCCTCGTAATTTTTTTTTTCTCATTCTTCATTCTACTTTTAAAAGTAAATATAATCAATTATTCTAATTTCAGATTCGATTCTCTAGTCTTGCAAGTAAAAATATCCTCAAAATAATATTATTTTATCCCCTCATGATATCTCTTTAGGCCCTATTTTTAATAAAATTGTAAAATTAACCTTATTAAAATTAAAAAAATAAAAAGAAAATTTCCTCTCTTTGGACATCACCAATCCACGTCGTCATTTTGTTGCATTAGATCCTATCAAGGAAAAATAAATGATAGGCTATTTGGACTTAATGAAATCCATTTTGACATCATTTTCACTCATAGAAAAAGCTTTTAATTTGACTTTCATGAATGGAAGACGATGCAGAGTGGTAATAGTAGCGATGGTGAACGGCAATGACTACAGTGGTGATAATGGTGCTTATGTATCATATATCAAATCTATAAAGAACAACCTAAATCTCAATAAATTTTGCAAGAAAATGAATTGCAACGATGATTTATGGGGCTTAATTTTCTTTAGCAAAAAAATGCCCAGGTTAAAAAATAGCAAAGTATTGATAAAAAAAAATAAATATTGTAAAAATGAATTAGTTGAAGATAGGTGATAGTGGTGATTTGTGAATAGTGATGATGATGTTTGATAGAGATAGAGTTTTAAATGAGAATTTTTTTAAAAAAGTTATTTTTAATTAAATTTTCATATTTAGTGAGAGTATATTTGAAAATAAATGAAACTAATTGGAAAGTGGAGGCTGATGAGATGAATTATGAGGGTCAAATATGAGTACTCTTAAATATAAGCTTAATAATTTTAAAACAAAGAAAAGCCCAATTCCTTTATCGGTTGTGCTTTCATTTGTGTGGATAATAATAACTTCAGGTGAAGTGAAAATTCTCGTAGGGTAATTGCTATCACTCTGTCACAGGTTTTTTTTTTTTTTTGGTTTTAATGCCAATATTATAATCAGAAAACTAATGATATTTACAATCATATAGCTACTAAAACTATCATACATCAAATCTATAAAGAACAACTTAAATATCTATCCTCCTTAATATTTGAGAGATATTTACTTCACTTGATGGGAGATGACAATCTTCATTCAATTATTTAATTAAGAAAGTATACTTTAGTTAGGGGCGACAATATAGGTTAGAATTTATTGATTCAATTCGATTCGATGCGAATTAAATTTGTTTGGGTTTGAAAAAATTGATTCGTTTAATACATGTGTTAATTCAATTCAATTCGTTAATTAAACGAATCAAATGCGAGTTTGAAGATTTTGATTCATTTATTCGTTAAGGATTCATTTAATAAATAAGTTATAAATGAATCGAATACATGTTGATTCATTTAATTAAATTACTTTTTTATCTTTAAATTTTTTGAAAACTTTTTTAATAATTGAAGGCTAATATTGTAATTTTAAACATAACATATGTCGTATGAAAGCCCAAAAACAGCAGCCCAGCCCTAGTTTTTCCTTTCTCACACTCACACACTCGTTACACTTTCATATTTCCGTGCTTGTTTTGGATTTTGACTGAAGGTGCAAATTGCAGGGACACCAACCAAAGTCAAAAGTTGTAGACTTAAGGAGGTATGTTTGCTTGTGTTTAGAAATTTGCCAAGCTCTCAAGTACAACTTGATAGCTACGCAAACTTTTTGATTGTTTTTTTTTTCCTCAACTTGTGTTGAAATGGGAGATGAATGATGGCAAGGACATAGAAGTGGTTCCAATTGCTACCAAATTAGTTGTTTTCTCCCGTGGTTTATTGGCAAAATTGGTTGTGTGTCAGATTCGAATGTTTTGGTTTTGATTTAGTTGATCTGGGTTCCATTCAATCATATGTTGTTCATCGGCATGCGACGAGGTTCTAATGGTGGTTGCTCACCACCACCAACTGCGGCTGAGCTCATATCGACTAGTCAAAGCTCGGTCAACATCAGTCAAATTTAGTCAAAGGTGTCATGAACAGTAACAAATTTGAGAGGGTTTGTAGAGATTATGTTGTGTACATATAACTTCTAATTTTCAATTTTTATTTACACAATATTATGTACATTAATCTCTGATGACTTTACCAACACCATCGGTAATCCATGTCTTTAACAATTTTTTTATATTCTTCTTTTAATTTTAAAAATTAAGTGAAAAGTTACATAAGAAAATTTTTCATTAAATTTTTTTACTAACAATTAATATCAATTTTAGTATTAACGATTCCACCACATTAGGTTGCAAGAAAATAAATAAATAAATAAATAATTTTAAATTTTTATTCTTATATGAAGTTAAATTGTTAATTCATCTTGCTAAATAATTTTAAATTATTTGTTTTTAGGAGAATGGACATAAGCTAAAGTAATTCAACCTATACAATTAATGATTCTAGTATTGGAGATGATGATGTAAATAACATAACCAAAATTGTAGAAAAAATTGATGTCTTTGTGAACCAACTTACTGAAAACATCATGAACATGAACACTAATTATGCTTCATCTATAGAGAGCGTCAATCATCCAAATGATAGTGTGTGAATGTGATAGGTAAAGTTTATCTTACTTATTTCTTGGTTTTATAAATTTAATTATTATTTCCTTAGCAATACTCTAAATTTGCTATATATTTACTATTTAAAATTTTAAATGACTATTATCAATATTGCAACATATTAATAACATTTTATTTACTTTTTAGTATAGGATATTTATTTTCAAGGTGACAAAGACAAAATGAAGAGTATTAAAGAAATCACTTTACTTCATAATTTAAACTTTAATTATTGTTATTTGTATTATTAGGAATTTGTAATTTGCTATTTGGATGATTCTATATTTAATCCTAGAATATGGTTTGTGTTATTTGTATTTTGTTGAAGGATATTAAATTTGTGAGTTTTTTATATTTTATTTTGTTTGATTTTATCTATTAATTATATTTTTGTAAATGAATTGTAAACGAATTCAGATTTGATTCAATTCATTATGGACTCGTAATAGGATAAACAAATAATTCATATTTAATTCGATTCGTTTAATCTATAGTAACTGAATTAAACGAATCGAATCGAATATTCATTTAATAAACGAATTAAAACTGAATCATGAGATTTTAATTCGTTTAATAAGTGAATTAAATCCGAATAGGTATAATTTTGACCCAATTCGTTTATGATTTGATTCAATTTAATTATTTATTTTATCACTCCTAATTTTAGTTCCCTTATGGGAATCTAACTGCTACTCTTACAACCACTAGGCCAAAGATTGAGTCATGGTCTATCACTATGAATGCAGTCATTAATTAAAGTATTAATAGTAAAGGATTATATAAATATTGTGAATAATTCTAAGAAATATAAATGGATAATCATAGCTATGTACTTAGGGTGTGTTGGGCAACCCGCATGGCAAAGTATAAAAATATTATTCTGTATTAACTTAATAGTAACTCATGTTTGGATCCAAATTCAACATACGCTGCATGACATTAGCTTATAAATTAACGCGATTAAATCTGCATAAACCAATCCCGAGGGAGGGGTAGGGTTTACATAGCATCGCATTGCAGAGCCAAAAAGAAGAAATAAAAATTGAGAAAATTTTGCAACCCTTTCAAGGAGGAAATGAAACAAGATCATGGAATGTAGTTATTTCTGTATTTGGAGTCATGGAGATGTTGTTTAATTGTTTGCTCAGTGAGCTATTATATTAATCCCTTGAACTATGACTTATTTTTTGCTATTATATAAGGGAGGAAATAATTTTTTCTGACATAATAAAACATATATAAAGTAGGGAAACCAATTGCTCAAAATGACAGAAGTTCCATTTTTCCGATATAATAATAACCCAATCAATCAATCAACCGAGAGCTTGGAGAAGGTTTGTGTTGCTTTACTTTTTGAAGTGGGCCTTTAACCTAAAGTTGTCTCCATGTGGATTTTGCTTGGCATCATTCTTTTACTTGTATTCATCGGTAAATATAGCCATCAACTTTTAGCATTTTATGTTGCATGTTTAGCTTGGATCGTGGAGGTTGTAAGTGGTGGTTGATGATTGAAATGAGACTCGCAAAGGCTGGACTTAAACTTTTCGACATCATAATCAAAGGGTTGTAAAATTCCTCATTTCTTAATCTTTTATTTATGTGATTACTTATTAATTTTTGAGGTAATTTTTGACAACTAATTTGATGTGATTTAACAGGATAGCTATGGTTGTATGGAAATGGAATAATCTTGCACTCGGGCAAATATGCTTTACATTTCTAAAAGAAGGACAAGGCTTTGGTAGAATTAGATGAATTCTGAAGTTCCTAAGAGATTAAGGGAAGAAGAGGAATCCTTGGTCTATTTTAAATATGTTTGCAAAGAAAAGATTCTTCATTTCTTTCTAGAAATGTTTGTTGTGTCACCCCAATTTTACTATTAAAGTAGTAAGGTAAAAGTGAAGTGAAACTGTATTTTATCATTTTCGTCGCTAAAACTTTCAAGAAAATAACTAACAATAATTATTCTAAAGCTCTATAAGATTATAAATAAATTCTGAAATAACATATCTTTAAAAGAATAATATCCCAAGAAAATTAAATCATTCTCATAATATCAATGTGACATTAATTCTTAAATAAAAAGGAGCTCTGATTCTTTCTCCTAAGACCATGAGTTCACTTCAGCTAACCTATCTGTAAAAATAGGGTGACAGAGGGTGAGTCGTCAATTTGATAAGTAAACTCATGCACAATACTAAAAATCATTAAATAATATTGATCGAATTTTTTAGTGATAATAATAATAATAATAATAATAATAATAATAATAATAATAATAATAATAATAATAATAATAAAGGAACATTATCATCATAAATTATCTTTTTGCAAAAGCTAAAACATAACCTCATGAAATCATTTTAAATCTTTTAAACATAATAATAGCATTTTAAACACATAAAATATCATTAACTCATGCCATATAATATCACCTGTAAACCCGATGATCCAGTCATATAACATCATTTGGAGTATTGTACCCCGTGATAATCATTAACATTAACATTAATATTGTATTTTAACATAATCTGTCTAGTCTTCTGTAACATAACATAACATAATATCACAATGAGCCAAAACATTTAAAATTCTCATTGAACTCTTAATCATTCGTAAACTTCTATAAATTACATTTATATAATTGATAATCATTTCAAAGTAGTTGACTTCAAATAGTTTAACAACAGTTTTCATTTTAAAAACAATTTATTAAACAAGTTTTTAATAAACAAAGTTTTGTTATTCATAATTTTAAAGAATGATTTTACTTAATAAAATATTGAAATATACTACAATAAATCTGTTTCATATACTTTACATTTAACATAATACATAGCTTGAATTAAAAGTAATTTATTAGTAAAATACATATATCATTTATGAATCTACGTACCTTGATCCTCAATAATAAAAAGAACAGTAACTTCAACCACGTGCTCACCTCGTTCTAGAACATCAAAACACATTCTTATCAATATTATTGCTCATTCTAACCTCGATATAAATCCAACATAATCAAGCTTAATCATAAGCACTAAATCATCAAAGCTAATATAAAATTGGCCATCTTACACAAGCTAATTTTTACTAAACTAATCCTATATTGGAAAATTGTAAACTCAAAGAAATGAAATCATAAACATGTGTAATATTTCACATAAATTTCAAAAAGAATAATAAATGTCATAAATATAATGCAAAGAGAGTTCCTACATATAATTTTCAACATTGTCTAGCAATGAAAATTGTAAACTCAATGACAAAAAACAGAGTTAGTTGAATTATAAAATTCATAAAATATTTAATAGAAATCATAAAAATTAAATCACTTGATTTTACAACATTAGAAACATCAAGAAAAAGCACATCATATTCCTAGAATTTTTAAAGATGTAAAACTATTTTAAACGAATTTATATTTAGAGACTACCAAAACTATTTAGGAACTTTTAGGTTCGTGTTTTGTATTTCAAATAAAATTAGTCAAATAAAATTTAAATGATAGAAGATTTATATTATTATAAAAATATAATTTTCATAGGCCGTTACAAAGTCTTTTAATAGTCTAAACTAGTTTTTCCATAAGCAATCACAATCCTAGAAAGCAATTTCCAGAACTGAGGCAGCTCTAGATAATGATTTTTTAATAATTTTTATACTTGATGAAAAATTATGAAATTAAACATGAATTAGAGGGACATAATGAAGATTACACAGAAAAATCGACAAAATTTTCAGAGATCATTTGATAGTTAAAAAAATCTCGAAATTAGACATATTGCTAAAAATCAGAATTTTCCAGTACAACTACTTCAACTTCAAAAATTCACAAAAAATTGATTTCTTAGAATCTCTTTGCATAAAATATATCATTGAAAACTTTAGAATGTCTAGTTTAATCATTAATCATCTGAAACTCTCATGTAGAAATTGAATCAAAAATAAAAGAAAGACAATAATAAAATCATAGTATTCGTGCCTCATAACACCTAACTAATATAAAGAAAATAATTCATGCAAACGTTTATCAAACACACGAGATTAGAAAGCATGTATTAGGAAAGATGATTACCTCATGGATTATTCAAATGAGTCTAAACAAAAGTCCTAGGACTCTTAGCTTTTATAAGATTATTAAGTCAAAGAATTTTAATTGTAAGGAGAGAAAAGAATTTTAATTGTAAGGAGAGAAAAGAATTTAAGTTTTATTAAAATTCTTTCTTTTTAAAAAAATAGATAAATAATAAATAAAGGATTTAACTTTATCTCAAATTATTTTCATTAAAATGATAATCACAAAAGAAAATTAAATAGATAATCATAAAAACTACTACCACAATGAGTATTACATATATCCTATAGTAAACTGTGTTTGAGTTGTTGAGCAATAATTAATAAAGCAAATTTAATTATCTGTTGGGGAAAGCTATTTGGTTGGTATCATATTCTAAGCATGTAGTGTGAGTTAAGAGTTTTGGTTTTGGTTTCTCAATACAGCACATGTTTAAATATTTATATGTTGAGGTATTTGTTAAATTAAAGGTTATTTATTTTATTTGGTTGGAGCTTTATTTTAGATGAAATATATATTTGAGAAGCGTAGAAAAAAGCAGATGGTACGTTTATCCACAATTATAAAATTTAATAGTTTTATTACATATTTTACATATTACAGTAAAGAATTAAGCTAATTAAGGAGTCTTTACATTAAGTATTTTGTTAAACTATCATTATGGTAAATATGTTCTTTTATAAGATTTGATTTTACTTATTTAACAAAAAAATTAATATAGTAAAAATTAGCACAGTATAATGCAATATCAAACATTTTATGACATTAATATAATACAGTATTAATGCAATACATTCTTGCATAAATAATAAAATATATTATGATGCAATACAACATGCTAAACACACACATAAGGGACTTATATATCAATTATTCGTAATAATTTGTTTTATTTGTATGATCATAACTCTTATTCAACAAGTTGAACGCGTTTCCTGCATTCTCTCCATTTTTTAGCAGACGTGTTTATTAAAAGAAAATGAAAGAATTTAGTTATTTAGATGTCGCTAAAAGCATTATATATATATATTCCACTAATTAATTAAGGTTTGTCCATTAATTTATGCTAGAACTAAATAAGATTTAAGAGAGAGGGATTTTAGTTTGACATTAATTTTAAGCGATACGCGTTAAAAATAAGCATCTCCATGCAACAGAAAAAAGGTATGAAAAAATTCATGCATAGCTATCCGATATGTTTTGGTCAATGTGCCAGGCAGGACAAGATGGTCTGCAATACTCTGAAGAAATATTCAAATAACAACTTTGAATTTGTTGGATGATCCTGATTTGATGGTTAATTTGCTTGTTTAATTCGCACTATTATTGATTTGTGATTTATCTCTGATTGTCTTCGTTTCTTATGTGGTTGTCACTATGTTGCACAAATGTCTTTGACCGCAAGAAAGCATCAACTACTTATTTACTTACGATAAAATTTGAGAAAACAACAACAACAACTACTACTACAACATGCATATATGAAGATAAAATTAATTAATCATTTAAAAATGAGTAATACTCTTTTTTGTTATTCGAAATTTGTATAATTTATACCAATAGATTAAAAATTTCCCAAACCAAAAAATAAATAAACAAAATGTGGGAACTCTGAAATTTTAATGAGACACATTACGATCATTTTTATAAATTTCTGCCGAATAATTTTTAATGGAATGTGTGCACGGTGAAAAATAATCCCATAGGTTTAGATTTGTGGCAAAATTTATTGATTCTTATTGGGACGGTGGTGGCAAAAAATAACCTCATAGATTATATATTAAGATTATATGAAAAGTCACCCACACCCCTAAGGTTTATTTAAATGATTATGTAAGTCTTTTTATTTTTCAAAATTACCACATAGACCCCTTTTTTATGGTTATAACTTTTGATTTAGCAACCCAAAAATTGGCTTCAAATAATATCTTATAATAAATAAATATATGATATTAAAATCGTTTAATATATAAAACCAATTTTATATATTATTTTGAATAGTAAAAAATTATCCTAATAATCTATCATATATGTTTTATTGTTAATAAAATTTTGTTTCATGGATTTACAAAATTGAAATAATTATATCTAATACATACAAAATCTAGATAATAATTTTATAATATATTTTATATCATGTCTATGTTGGCAAAAATTTAAATGTAATTTTTGGATTAATGGATTTAAGTATTAGTAAAATTTGTTAGGATGCAGTTATAATAGCTTAATATTGCATATAATTTACTAATTATATTTCTTTTTATGTTTTATTTTTATCTTAGTTTAATTCTATTTATTATAAAAGTGTTCACTATAATGCAAGGGTATTGTAATTATTAAAAAAATGTAAATAATTATTTTGAAATTAAAAATGTATGTGACTATTTAAACAAAATTTGGTGGTGTGGGTGGCTTTTCTCTTAAGATTAAAGGTTACATATTGAGAAAGGAGAGGGAGGGAGGCTATTACTTTATCAGAAAGCCACGAGTCGATTCATGCGTGACTAAAGATAATTAATAAGTTATTTTGGAAAAAAGAAAAGAAAAGAAATATAATTATTAGCAAAAAGCATCAAATGTACATTAAGACTTTGAGATTCCTTCCATGTTGGATACAAACACGATCGAAATGGCAAATGCATAAAGCAAAGCATCATATGTTTATTGAGATTTTTGAGATTCCATTTTGGGAACAAATACTCGGACGACGAATCGAACTCAATGTTCAACCTGAAAATTTTATAAGCTACGCAACTTGTGATGGTTTAACTGCCATTAACTAATTTAATTTTTTGCAAATTGTATTTGGGGAAATTGTGATTGACTAATTTACTACTTAGCAACATTTGATGATGTGGTATTACTACTCTGTTTAGACTTGATCTTCTTCTGAGTGTGATGAGCTACCTTAATATTGTTATAACGCATTAAAATTTAACATGCCATCTTTAGTCTCTCTTCTAACAACAAATAAGATATTTGCTACTAAAATTTCATCATAAAAGGTAGCTTTTTCAAGATACAAACTAAATTGTATTAACATTTAAATGTTGATTACTACATGAGAGCACTGATATTTAAAGTAACCTTAACAAAATGTTAACAAAAATACACTTAAAACAATGTCGTTTTGGGTAAGTTTAATATTTTCTTTAAAAAAAAACCCAAAATGAGGTCATTTAATTTGTTAGCCTTTTGTTAGGCTTTGATTCCTCAATCATTTTTCACTGCATGATCAAATGATAATGCTTTGTTTGGCACGAGATTTGAAATCATGCAAACTTGTAATAAGGAAACATATCTATTTTTTTTTTTTTTTTGGGAATCTAATTTAAGAGTTAATTAGCTTTCAATTTGCCCGTCTCCCACCATCAACCAGGAAGTTGACTCAAACTCAATAATTTAAAACTTGGAACATACATATCTAAACCACATTGAAGTTTGAAATCTCAACTAGTAGTAAAATGAGTTTATTATAACAATTAATAAATTAACAAGGCAAGCAGCGGGTGTAACAAATTATCTAAAATTCAGGCTGAGGCTCATTTAGACGATTAGTCCAGTCCAGTCTGTCCAGCCAACCCCGTTATTTCAATTTCCATACCCATATTAAAGATGGACAATACGAACACGACGATCGAGCACAATGTCCAGCTAGAAACGTTATTTCAATTCCAATACCCAAATTAAAGATAGACAATTTTGATGGACTTATTACCTACCACGTTAATTGGCTCTGTGATTAAACAAGTTCTTGCTTCTTAAATTGGCGGGGCCTTATTAAACCCATCGACTAGGACATTACTCTGGTCATATATGTAGCGTAAAGACACATGTTTCCAATAGCTTGTTTTACTTGATTCTGAATATGCTTCCTGTAGAGAGTAGCATCTGTGGACAAACAATTAACTGATTAATTAGTTATTCCATCGAATTTCTCCAGTCTTGCTGCAAACACTGGATTTGGATGAATAAATTATTGTCATCATTTCGTTTTCAAAAACATAGTAGTATAAAGATATACAGCTGCTCAATTGGTTGGTTAGTGGCCAATCCTTTATAAAGAGATATACGACTATCCAGTAATTGATATCTGAGTTCCAAGGCCATAAAATGCCATTAAACTATTTTCAGTTGGTACTAATTTGATGTATGATTGAGACTTGAACTTGTTTTGTTGTGGCCAGTCATGCAACCTCAGTTTTTATGGTTCTAAATTGCAAGTTGAAACGTAGTAATTAGAGGCTGCTTTGCAGCCACAGTCGTTTCAAAATTGTGCCACAAGAACGGTTTTTGTTTTTGTTTTTTTTTGGGCTATAAATATCTGCAAACACAGCATGTTTAATTATTTATTATGATGGGTAACGTGGTCTTTCGCCATAGAAAAATGTACTACATACATGTTGTTTTATTATTATTTTTCCCCATGTTTGCTATTCGCGAATTATGCCAACGAGTAAAATCTCTTTCAAGAAAATAGCATAATGATAAAAAAGAAAAAAAAAATAGTTGTTGCCATTTTCATTTAGTCGATAAAACAAAACTGATGGATGTATAAAAATGATGACAAAATCGGGAACACGCACTAATAGGATAAAGAACCGTGTTCATATTATAAATTAATTAAGATAAATAATTTATCTTTTAATTTTAATAATAATAATAATAATAATAATAATAATTATTATTATTATTATTATTATTATTATTATTATTATTATTAATTTTTAAAACCATTTTAACACTTTCATACACTCTTGGTTTTGTAAGCTTATCATTACTATTGATAAATCATAAGAGAATGGGCACAGTAATAAGTTTGATTATATTAAATAACTTTAGATGAAAGAATCACAAATTATTTGATAGATACGAGTTCTATTTGGTGTATGGATGGAGTTAAAATATTAAAGTGTTTGATAAAACTTATTTTGTGATTTAAAAGCTAACTTGATTTGACCTCAAATTATATTATAAAAATTTATAAAATATTTATTATTTTAAAAATATTATCTAAAAATTATATTTATAATCCATTGTTTATATGATACAATGCTTCAATACTAAACAGGGCCATAATTGATACTATATATATGCACGGTGATCCACAATTGCCACATAATGTTATTGTCCCTATTGTACCTAATAATGGGAAACACCTACCATACCACAGTGGTATGGTACCCCCACACACATGAACACTGTGTGGGACCCACACCACACACATGAACAGTGCGTGGGACCCACACCACACACTGTTCATGTGTGTGGGGGGTACCATACCACTGTGGTACGGTAAGAGGACCCCTAATAATGACTAAAAAAAAAACTACCTTAAAAAGAAAGCACTGTCACCTAGCTAGCACCCAATTAACTATCAATAATTTACACATTATTTGAAAGGAATTAATTTTGTTGCAAAAATGCTGAGTTGAACAATTATCAAAATACGGTGAATGCAGCTTCTTGAGAAATATAAATATGACAAATAAATACACAAAAAATATGATATAATAATTTACATGGTTCGGCGTAAAGCCCCATCGATCAGCAAAGACTGGAAGATAGTTTTTTTAACAAAAAAGAATTTATAAAATGAAAAAAGAAACTCTCAATACCCAAAAACTCAATACACCCAAATAAATACTCATTAGAATACTTAAGTAAATTCTCTCAAATTGTTCTCTTGCAATTGCTCTCAAATCTCTCGAATTGGGATTTATTGAGCTCTTCCTTTCTTCTCTATTTAGAGGCAAGAAAGAATGCTTACCTACCATTTCTATTTTGTCTTCAATTTGCCAATTTGGAAATAGTTGGCAATCGGTGTCAATCTTGACAAATTCTACATGCAAGCTATCTTCATGCAAGCATGCTTGACTTTTTAACAATTTCAAATTTGGTTTATAATTCGAAACGAACTAAATTAGTTTTATCTGCAAATTGAATTTCTTTGTGTCTCTGTCTCTTTATTATTATTATTATTATTATTATTATTATTATTATTATTATTATTATTATTATTATTATTATTATTATTATTATTATTTAATTTGGTTATTTTCTTTATTTTTGAAGCTCGAAACTAGGTCAGGTTGAGAAAAATATCCACACAATGAATGAAAATTCTGTTATATTATTTCACTATAGTTAGATTTAAAGAAAATTTGTTTACTAGAGAGATTTTGTTTTTCTCTTTTCTTTTCCTTTTAATTGAGTGCTTGAGAGTTTTATTAAATAGAGATAAGTTGAAGTTTGTTGCATGCATCAAGTAAAACAACATAAATAAAATTTTATCATTTTATAAGCGGATTTGGCTAAGTTATGTTTTAGGTAACTTACGCCAGACACAGCAACAGTAACAGGTCTATTGTTGTTGTGTTTGACATAAGTTACGTAAAACATAATTTAGTCGGCTCCTTTATAAGCTAGTAATATTACAGCCACAAATTACTATATAATTATTTTTTTATACAAATTGATGATGTAACATATCATGATTGGTTAAATATTAAGTGATATTTTCATTCAACCATTTACATTTAACCATTAATTTGTATAAAATTATTTACATAAAAGATTTGTGTTTTCCTTTAAACAAAAGTTTATATTTCTACATTATTTTTTCAATATATTAAACTCATGATTTTAAAAATGTCATCGTGGTTGTTTCTATAAATATTTTTATTTGTGTCTTATCTCATATCTTGATATTATAAACAGAAAATTAAATTTATATTACAAATGAACCGGAGTTGGATTTTATGAGGACCAATATCAGGTAGTAAACTAACTCAGAAATTATTATCTTATTTTATATGGTCCAAAATATATCATTGTACTACTAAAGAAACCTATCACTTGGGAACTACTAAATGGTTTAGTAGTAAACTGCTATCCTTTCCGACCCCCAGTTTCAAATCTATTGTGAGGTTAATTTTCTTCAAAATATCTAATAATAAATATGGTATGCTTTGGACTCAAAGACACTTAAATATTCGAATCATATCACCATAGAGCTAATTTTCAATAGTTTTTTTAATTTTACATTTTAATAGATTTTAGTTAATTTAAGAAGGTTTAATAGACTTATTGATTGTATATATTTTAAAAAATATTATAAAAAATGTTATTGGCATAATTTAGGAATCAAATGAATGAATTTTAAGTCTTAGAATTTATTTTCTGGTATGGAGGCTCTGGATAAAGAAATTATTTTATATTGGTTAAGAATCTATACATTTTACTATTGCTAAAAATATATTCCCTAAGTTTAGTAAGAAAAAATCAAATCATATCAACATCAATTACTTATAGGCTATGTAGATGGAATTTTACATCGCAACCATGTAAATGCATATCTTATGGCAAACATTTTAATTATTTTGGGTAATAACAGTGAAATTATGGAAAAAAAACAGCTTGTTAATTTATTTCATACAATGTGATTGAGTAAACAAATATGATAAATAAGAATAATGATAGACATACCAAATTTTATTTTAAAATTTTATCCCAACCAATGTGGCATTCACAATTGTGCAAAGAATAGAGACTCTATATAAAGAAATTATTTTATGTTGGTTAAGAATCTATATATTTCATTGATGCTACAACTATATTTCCTCAGTTAAGAAAACATCGAATCATATTAATATCAATTACTCCTAGGCCAAGTAGATGGAGATTTACATTAATTAAAACAAAGCAAACATGTATACGCAATTTTATTATAAGAATTTTAATTAATTTGGGTAATAATAGTGACATTGTGAAAAAAAATAATTTTGTTAATTTATTTTAATGATAAATAAGAGTAACGATAGACATATTAAATTTTATCTCAAAATTTCATTTTAAATGATATGTCATATACTTGTGTCATGCATTAAGAGGTTAATATATTTTCACAAGTTACAAGTAAATGAATTATATTATCACACTATGTATGAATCCTAGAAAGGTAGGGGTTATATAATCAATTTAAATTTTACCCACCCTCCACTTAAAATAATGATATATTATCACGATATTTACTTGAAAAATGTCACATTATTTGGAAAGAAATTTTCAAATATGCTATGTAATGGAAGAAAGAAAGAAATATGCTATATAAATGGAAGGAAGAAAGAAAGAAAGATATAATTAAGGGGGAAAAAAAGGAAAGAAGGAGAGAGAGGGGAAAAGGACAGGAGCACAATTCGATAGTTTTGGATGATCCCATGCACCAAATAGCGGGAATCTCCTGGAAGTCGATTCTCTCCGCTTGCCTCTTCCCCTTCCCTTTTCTAGCCTTTGCTCCTTGCCTTTAAATACTTAGCCCTTTGCCTATTCAATCTTCAACCTCCAAAAAATTCTATCATCATGATGTCTTCTCATTATTATTCCACCAACCTCTTCTATCCAGTGGTTCCAAGCGGAACCCCGCGATCTAATCCTTCCTTCTTCAACTCTGAGCTTCCCAGTAAGTTTCTTCTTCTCTCTTGATCCTGCCTTTAATTCTTTTTTTTTTTTTAATTTTAATTCGTTCATTACAAGCCATGTTTACTAATCAACCTGCAGAAGACGAAGAACAAGTAGAACATATTAATAACCTTTTTTGCTTGTTCCCATGTGTGATATTGATGGATATTTCATTCACGCGTCATCATCATTTATTATTTTATATTAGTTTTTAAATTTCTTAGCCCTGTTTTCTCATTTTTGTTAACAATTTAATATTAATTTTATTAAGAGAAACTACATTTTAGTATAGCAGATACACAATTAATTAAGCAACTCTGTCTAATGGTTTGGTAAAGGACTCTATTTTCTTCAGGCTTACTTGCGAAAAAGCTTTTTTCATGTTCTAGTAGATGTACCAGAATTGGTATCATTTGATGGCAACATGGCATATTAATTTCCTTATCAAGAAGGTTATTTTTATTCGTTTTCCGCTAAGCCATTTAAACTAATAGATGGACTTTTAATAAATTTATTAAAAAAATACGTTAATTCATTTATTTAATTTTCTCTTTTTGATAGGTTTTTGGCCGTTCCAGGCTAAAGAAAAACGAGATAACTTTGGTGTTCGGCCAAGATGCAGTGCTATATCGAGACCCCTCATCCAAGGTGGTACGACGATGAACGTACAGTCAATTATTTACTGTTATAAATTTAGTGTAACACACACACACACACACACACACATTCATACTGTGCATACTTATATTTAGATATATATACGTATGTACAAGTACAAGATTAATATGATATACATGTTACTATTGTGCAGAATATGCAGACGTGCTTCAAAATGGTCTGCCAGTGATAAAGTGGAAAGAGGATGTGGAGGATGACATTGAAGAGGAACGAATTGAGGTGACAAATTAGACAAGATGTTAATTAATGAACACAACAATTTTTTTTCTAAAAAAAAAATTGATATAATTAATTGATTATATAGTTATACAATAGGGTAATGATGTGATTTTGTTTTGTTACAAAAATTAAGTCAAAGGTTAGTTTATCAAATGACATAAAGGAGCGCGTCCACACCATTAAGTCAATGTTGGGTTCCATGGAGGATGGAGAGATAAGCGTATCCGCATACGACACAGCGTGGGTGGCCCTTGTTGAAGATACTCAAGGCAGTGGTGCGCCTCAATTCCCGTCAAGCCTTCATTGGATTGCCAACAATCAACTTCCCGATGGCTCCTGGGGTGATCATCTTTTGTTCTCAGCCCACGATCGGTTGATCAACACTTTAGCTTGTGTTGTTGCTCTCAAATCATGGAACATCCATCACGATAAGTGCCATAAAGGTACGTAATTAACCAACCAATTTTATCTATTATTGAGTAATTAATATAACATATGTAACATATCCATGCATGCATCATGAATATACATCAGGGTTGCTGTTTTTTAAAGAAAACATATCCAAGCTTGAAAATGAAAATGATGAACACATGCCCATCGGCTTTGAAGTCGCTTTCCCTTCCCTTCTAGAAATCGCTCGCAGTTTAGACATTGAAGTGCCCTATGACTCTCCTGTCTTGCAAAAGATCTACGCCAAGAGAAATTTAAAGCTCACAAGGTATGTTGATACCATAATTATGTTTGTTACCTTTTTAGATTTCATAAGATACAATAAATCAAGTAGTAAAAAAGTCACCTTATCTTCTACAGTTTCTTTATAGGTCCCGTGTTATCTTTACATGTATGTAATGTAATTATTGTGCATGTGGGTTAGGATACCAAAGGACATAATGCATAATGTGCCCACAACACTACTTCATAGTTTGGAAGGAATGCCTGGCCTTAACTGGCAAAAGCTTCTCAAATTGCAGTGCCAAGATGGTTCATTTTTGTTCTCCCCATCCTCCACTGCCTATGCGCTTATGCAGACTAAAGATGAAAATTGCTTGAAATATTTAACAAAAGCTGTCCAAAGATTCAATGGTGGAGGTATACATATAATTATTAATAAAATCTCTTTTCTAATTTGTCTATCCTTTACTATAATAACTTTATATTGTATCGTTTTCCCTTTCCATGTCAATTTTCCTGCTTTCCGATTTGCCACCGATATATTAATAAAATGTATTTTAATTAATTTAGTCCCAAACGTGTACCCGGTCGATATTTTCGAACATCTCTGGACTGTTGATCGGTTGGAGCGCCTTGGAATTTCAAGATATTTCCAACCAGAGATTAAGGAGTGTTTGGATTATGTTTATAGGTAATGCCTGACCAACTACATATTATTATCAAACAAGCAATTAGCACTCCTCTCTCTCTATATATATATAGAGTGTATATGCTAAAGGCTACTTAAAATTTCAGATATTGGACTGAAGAGGGAATTTGCTGGGCAAGAAATACCCGCGTCCAAGATCTCGACGACACATCCATGGGATTCAGGCTACTAAGGTTACATGGTTATGATATTTCTGCTGGTAAGTTTCGGGTGGGGCAAACAAATAATAATAAATAATCAGTCTTTCCGAAATCTTATTATACTTTTTTTTTTTTAAAAAAAAAAGGTATAGCGGTCTTAGTTACTTTTTGATGTGTAAATTTGCAGATGTGTTTGAACATTTTGAGAAAGGCGGTGAGTTCTTTTGCTTCGTTGGGCAGTCTACCCAGGCTGTTACCGGAGTATACAACCTGTACAGGGCTTCTCAGGTGCTATTCCCTGGAGAGAAGATTCTCGGGCATGCCAAGCAATTCTCGGCCAAGTATTTGAAGGCAAAAAAGGCTGCTGACCTCTTCGATAAATGGATTATAGCAAAGGACCTGCCTGGTGAGGTATGGTCCAAAAATCCTTTTAACATTACACGATTTTTTAAGTTAGGTGGTGGGCGAAGTTGAAGTAGAAATATTGACTCTACCTTTCCCGGCGTGAAGTTCTCAAATTGAAGGGAACAAAAGTCATTCGACCGTACCCTTACTCTAACTTTATTATAGAATACGATTCGTTTCTATTATTTAGACAAAGGGACCATATTTAATTTCGGTGCTGACATAATATGAGGATTAAGAAACGGCTCGCCACATCATGAATGAGAGTGACGATAAAATTTCTTGAACCCCATTTCATAGAATTAATGGCTAGTTTGGCATGTAGCACTGCCTGGTATCTAATCGGAATCCTATTGTTTATTTGACTAGGCATCGAAAGAGAAGCTATAACGTATTAATTAAATAATAGTGAGAGTTGGACAGGTAGCTTTCACATTGGAGGTACCATGGTACGCAAGTTTGCCCAGATTGGAGACCCGACTCTACATAGAACAATATGGCGGCGAAGATGACGTTTGGATTGGCAAGACTCTCTATAGGTATATATATATATATATATCTCTACATCAAGTAGTATTATTTTGCTTATCAGGAAACCCAAAAGAAAAAAAAAATAATATATATACATGTATATATATATATATGTATATATATATATATATATACATACTAATTACTTAATTTCTTATTAATGCATTTTGTCCTAATCTCCCAGCAAGAATCTTTGTTTTCTTGGCAAACTGAAATTCCAGAAACTGCAATCAGCTTATTAAATCAGGACCACGGAAAAGTTACCTAGCGTAGCTACAAATTTGCCTCCTGTCCTTGCCGTTGTCTCTTCCTTTGTTGCATCCAGACGTGTCTATTATAAATAATTCATTCTTATATTATACTTTTGTTCACCTACAGCTGAATAGTACGGCGCTAGCACTAATATGGTTCGATAATTTTATTGGCGTTCAAAATTCAAAGAGAAGAAAATCAGTTTGAAAGCTTAGTTATTGAATTATGTCCTAACTAATGGCTAGCAACTCTTTTTCTTTTTTCTTAGGATGCCCTATGTGAACAATAACGTCTATCTTGAGCTTGCAAAATTAGATTACAATAATTGCCAAGCTATACATCGGGCCGAATGGGACGGCTTGCAAAAGTAAGTAATCTAATTAACAAGTAAATTAAAGCTTAAACCAGTGCTTAATTAGTTTTTAATGACGAACTAATGTTGCGTGGACATAGGTGGTACGCAGCGTGTAAACTTGACAAATTTGGGAGGACCAGAAGAGCGCTTCTCTTAGCGTATTTTGTGGCATCAGCCAGTATATATGAGCCTGCACGGTGGCAAGAGCGAATTGCATGGGCTAAGACAGCGGTATTAGTGGAGACCCTCACTTCTTATTTTGATAAACGAAAGGATTCTTGTAAGCAAAGGAGAGCCTTCGTTCATGAATTCAGAAATTGTATTAATGCTCGGGACTACATCAAAGGAAGGTATGTTAATTAAACTTACTTCATCTTCGAGTAATAACAATAATAATTTTAATGGGAAGGGTTGGTGTTTACTGTTTTGTGCGTAAGGTTTCTTGTTAATTTGAGCACTTATTAATTATGCATGAAAAGTACTGGCGCAGTATATAGCTCAGATATATGAGGCCCCTCTTTTTGTTTTATATGGTATCATTTGTCATGTGCAACGAATAGAACGAAGGGACCGGGTAGTATAGGGAAGGAATTAATAATTATGAGCTGGATTATTTTTCCCAAGGATCGGAGCGTCTCCGAAAAGGGAGTGTTTCAAGAGTCTAAATCTGCCAATAAATAAATAAATAAATTTACAAGGTTTAAACTAAACATCAAATGCATGCTTTTTACTTGCGGTTGGTCCGAGAGTAAGCAGTAAGTCATAAAGATAAATCAGTAGCCTCTTAATTAAAGACGTGGAAACGTTGTGTGGATTTACAGGAGACGGGATTCGGACAAAACAGGAGGGAGATTTACCGAGAAGACATTGCTTGGGACTCTGAATCACATCGCATTGGATGCACTGGTGGCAAATGGTCGAGACATTGGCCACAATTTACATGAGGCAGTAAGTAACATGCACTAACTGGCCAGCTACTTCCAAACTGCTCTACAGGGCAGGCACGCCATTTTAGTTAGTGCCAATGGTTGTCAAGTAACTGCATTTCAAATAAATGGAAACTATTAATTCAGTGCGGACACAAGTATGCATGTATATGAAGTATCCAATTATACAGGCGCGCTGAAATTTTCTGTCACGCACTGCATCAGTAGTTACTGGGACTGGAACTGGATTGCATCTGTGAATCGGTGCATGCTAGTGCAATTAATATTGAACTTCCCAAGAAATTTGCATACTACCAAACAACTCATTCCAATGAATTTTAACTCTTTCTATTTATTTTAATTTTCTCTGGGAATACGAAAACTACAGTGGGAAAAGTGGCTGACAAAGTGGCAAGACGACGGAGATAGCCACCGAGGAGTGGCAGAACTGCTGGTGCAAACAATAAATTTAAGCGCTGGCCGTTTGCTTTCGGAGGAGCTTTTGTGTCATCCTGAATACGTTCGGCTATCTTGTCTCACCAACAGAGTATGCCACACTCTTGGTCATTACCATAAGCAAAAGGTCAGTGGACGTTATATATGTATATATTTAATTCTCGGTTGTGGACGAACTGCGAATTTATAGCCAGCCCCATCTTCATATTTGAAGGGTCATTTTGAATTTCCCAAAATACAAGTATTACTAAAACAAAATCAATTTTGTAGCCTTCTTATTATGTGCCTATGAGTAGATATGAACTCCCTTAGTGGATCATGAGAAGACTCCCAATTTAATTAACTGCTCGCTAATCTTAAATTGCTCATTGATATTAGATCGTGTTATTGTATCTACTACAAAAGACTAATTAAGTTGGGGTCTCTAACTTTTGCTGATTATTTGCTTTTTTTCTTCAGGTACAAGTCAATGGCAACAACAATAATGGTAATAATGGCATCACTGCCCTCTCAATAGAGCCTGACATGCAAGAAATCGTTCAATTAGTGCTCCAAAGTTCCTCAGGTGGCATTGGCTCCAATGTCAAGCAGACATTTCTCGCAGTGGCAAAGAGCTTTTACTACTGTGCTTACTGCGATGCAGAGACTATCAACACACACATTGACAAAGTACTATTTCAGACAGTAGATATCTGATAGACGACACTATATGTTATGTGTTATATATTATATCGCCTGTCATTTATATATGTGTATATTCTTTTCTATTAATAATATGCAGGAAATAGAGAAAAAGCAAATAACACACATCTCCTTTGAAAAATAAGTGATAGCAAGGGCGTGTCATTAAGTTGTATGTTACATCTTCATCGGAAGGTCCATTTTATAATTCGTGTTCCACTAGCTAGCCACCCTATCCTTAAAAGGACCAAGACGATATAATGTTACATTATAGCTTCAAGAACAAAGGCGGAAGCCTGGCTAGATGACAAAGTCACCAATAGAACAGCCAACTTTCTGCTTTCAGAAAGTTGATTTCCCATTAAAGCAAGGATTTGTGCAAACATAGTAAGTGGATATATGGCAATCCACGTTAGGTTGTTTTTGTTAAGGATCGATGTGGGCAACTTTTCTAAACGTGCTGGCAAATGCTTTAGTTTCCTGTTACACTCAACAAACAAAAATGGCAGACAGTAGCACCATATAACACGTGAAGAGGCCAGTGTTAATTATCACTCTCTTCAACTTAAAATGGGGATTCATTTATTTCACCCAGCAATTAATTCACTCAGCTAAATCGAATCCCATATATAGAGATTTGATGACGCAATTAGATGAGTTCCTAATTCCCCTCCACTTCTGAGTTTTTGTCTTTCAGTACACCACTACTTGTTTGAATTGTATCGACCACCAAAAAATTTTGAATCATGAATTGCACTTGTAAAACCGATGGCGTCAACCTGTGGACCAATTCATAAACACACGCGCACACAAAAGCTGCTGTGCCAATACATTAAACAAGCGTCTGTTGAAGACAGAAGAAAGTGAATAATTTCCCATCACATATTTTTGTTGTCGAACTTGGGTCCCCATTGATTTCCAGGCGCAGCTAAAAGTAAAAGACATGGAATGTTAGAAACCCAAAGCCAAATCATATAATGTGTCAGTCGTGCACAATGATGTGGCCGTGTTGTATTCTGACGTCGCCATAAAAGGATTCAGCAATTCAAAAGCAGACCTAGTCATCAATCAAGACGCACACAGTGTGGTTGCCATCATAATCTCTGTTTGGTTTTGGCAGATACTGGGATAATGAAATCATGAAAAGGGCAAGCCAAAAAGCAAATGACTATGTGGGATTGGAGGTGGAATTATTCTTTCATTTGGCCAGGTCAGAAAGGAGTGGGGAATTTCAATGATAATGTATACAAGACATGAATGAAAGTAGCAGAATCAGCAGCCAAACCAATTTGCATGACTTGCTTGTTTGGACATAAACCCATTTTAGCAATGCACATCCGCTCTCCATAAACCATCACTGCTTTTGTTACCTTAGAGTTTGGTTCATTTTCTGAATTAAACCGAGAGCACGTGAGCCCCTTACAGTTAATTTCTAGCTTCCTTCTTTTCTCTTCGGCAAACAGGCAGTTGACTTGGGAACCACAACAGCAGCATTTGCCATCATCAACTCAAAATAAATGCGCAGGATAAAAATCCTATGGCGGGGTCTGTCATTGTGGTCAGTTTAAGAGAAGTAAGCAAACATCTAACGTATTTTTCACAATTCAACTCCTATAAGGAATGGATCCAAATTATGAATTAAAAAGACTACATCCTAGAGCTGCATATCTTGCATGACCTGTAAACATAGGTTCAAGTCTCTAACACCAATATTAATGTTAAACATCCAATTGCATAGGATCACATTAAAATATCAAAGAGCCATACCAGATGACCTGTGAGAGAATTAAAAACTGAGTACGAGAAAACTTAAGTGGATTGTCCATCCAATGATCTGTCAGCAATATGCACATGCAATAGATAATGCTGTCTTAACTTGGAAACAGAAGTAAAAAGTCAATGCTCTGAAGCTGACATGGTATTTGCAGGAAATATGATCTCAAATATCACAGTTACATAATATGCCTAAAACCTGTGCATCTCCAAAGTTACATGCAAGTTGTAAGGGTTCATAGAGTTGACTTAGCAGAAAAACCATGGAAAACAAAGCTAATCATACTCTAATTCATCAGGTGTAACTGGACGTTTGAGGGGAATTATGGACTTCTTTTCAACATCTCGAGATAATGCTTTCCTCATATCTGTAAACACACAACCATTCAATTATCAAAAAGAGAAGCCACACACGTTGAATTAAACAAAATTAGTATGCCACACTTGGACAGAAAACTCACCTAACCCATCTTCTTCCCCAGAATAATAGCGTAGAACACGTCTGTAGATTACATACCCGAGCTGATAAAGAGAGGAAAATGAAAGGATACAATGAGCATCATAATATTCCTGAATACTTATGAGGAGGGAAAAGCATAATCATGATAATTGGCACTTAAAAAAACATTAGTCCATTTTAAACCAGTTGATCTTGCTAGACCAAATATCACATTGCCCATAAATTCATTCATGCAGCATTCAAAATCTCTGCCATGTCTGTCACCAGAACACGATGAGAAGGTGGAGACCAGCACTTGCTCAATACAGGTATGTTTAGAATACCTGCTTTCATTGGCGGGGAGCTGACTGAAGTCTTCCATTATATTGGAGTAGCTGTGTTGCAAAATGGAGTTTTGCATGTATTGTTGTAACGTAATACAATATTTGATGTAGTATGCACTGTATTACATATAAATATTACTATCTTGTAATATTATTTTATATTAATATTTTAGTGTTAAATTATTAAATTCTGAAATTAATTATTAAATAATTATTTTTATATATTAATTTTTACAGCAAAAAATAATTTAATAATACACTATTATCAAATAATAATATTATTATAATATTATCTTATATTATTATAATGTTATGTTATAATATTACATTATACTATTATAATATAACTTATTTTTATATATTAGTTATTATAATATAAATGAAATTTTATAATTTAAATGAACTATCATTTATTTGTTAAATATTTAGTTTTATTAACATTTTATAATTTATATTATTATTAAAATTATATTTAAATATAAATACATAAAAATTAAAAAAATTAAAATCTATTACAAATTATTTATAATAATTTAAAATATAAATAATTTTTTAATGCAATACAACTCAAAACTCTACCCTGATGTGTTTATTTTATGCTCCTTTCATTGCATTAACTACCTTTTAAATGCAGTGCAACGCAACCAGAAATTACAGCAAAACATGGTTTTGCATAGTATAGTGTTTTACTGCGATGCAATAAAGTGTAATGCAAGCTACCATATTGTCACGGGATGAGTATTTTGCACAGTACACTTGTATAGCACTTAGACAACACTAGCCCAAAAGTCACTAAGTAAGCCTTGAACTTCTCAATTAGCTATGCTAGAATGCTTGTGGAAAATCTAGAGAGACGAGTGAGCAATTGAGCCAAACAGAGAGTTTGTATTCATAAGAGCATGTGTCATAAAAGAGGTTTAAGAGCTTGCTTACAAATTTGCCTGCTTAATGCAGTAGTATGAAATGCCAAGAGCCATGCGCTATTTATAAGAAGGCTTACCTAGTTTTAGAGTCTTCTAACTCTAAAGAGTTCATAGTTTGGAGAGAGCTCCTATTTCTAGCAAGACCTAGGTTGATCTATAGCATTCTATATACAAGTTACATGCTACAACACTCTAGAATATCTAGAGATTTTGTTAGCTATGTACTAGTAAACAACATGCTAGAGATAGAACTTAATCAAGCCAAGCTAGCACAACTTGACTTAGGTACTTAGCTCAAAATTTGGGGGCCGAGTAAGAGCACACACTAAACGTAATTAAGTTGGCCTGTTGACCACAGTGCACCAATAGGTCAGACCAAGCCTTGACCCAGTAACATTCTTGGACATCAAAGAATCACTACTCAGTGCGGTTGGTGATTCATGCCACGTCGAACAAGAAAGAAATGTCGAAGATGGAGATAACTTGCCTCCCTATACCATCTTTACCGCGACACTCATGGGCAGATTATCTCTAATTGGATTCCCTATTCAGTATTAATAATCTTTATTTGTTTTCCTAGTGGCACTATCCTCATTCAAGACTGTATTAAGTGGAAAGTGAAATGATCAACTGGTCACTAATTCTCACATTGGTAGCCTTTTCTATATTACCATTAACACCATCATCAACCATCTGATAACTATCAGTTACTTCGCAAGCCAAACCTAAATGTCTTGAACCAGCTTCAGCAGGATCCAAGTGCATTGAGCAGTCCTATTTCCAAAATCAAGCATGTGCTTATTGATGACAAAGCACAAGGACAAGTTTGTTAAACAAGAACACGAAGTGCTGTGGAGGAGTTGAACAGAAGCATGATCAATACTAACATATTTTTTAGCAATAGAGAAGAGGATTATACACATAGCCCCTTCATGAGACAGCTGATACTATCCAGCAATTGCATATTTTTAGGCTGGCCTAAAACATTGACCAAGCTGGTATTCTTAAAACGGACAATATGGTACCTCAGTCATAACAAGTTCCCAGCGTTGATTATGTATTCATGATTTATTAGTGGCATAACTATAGGCCTGTTACCAACAAAATCAACCTTCCTCTTGCCATTTCAGCAATACATTTAACATTCCTCCTGTTGCTTAGCCAAAACTAACTAAAGCAAATAATTATTCAATGATCCAATTCAATTTATGCGAGATTTCTTTATGGACATCAGAATTTATATATTGCACAGTTATTAATGTATGTTAATATACTCGCTATTGTACATTTAAGGATCCTCAAATGCATTAAATGCTACCAGTGAATAACATGCTTTCAATATTTAATTTCGTTATACTTCTTCTTTTTGGCAATAAATCTGATGCCTGCATAGAATCCTCCACTACTTCCATCCAAATATGATATGACACTTTTAGGAAAGATTTAAATTTATTGGAGCTGTAAGTGTTTAATGATTACAATGTGCAATTCTTATTTGTTGTAAATTTTGACAGTTTTAAACAAGACCTGAGACTAAATGAATATGGGCTGCACAAGAAGTAGATTACACAAAAAATAAAAATAAGAATAAATGAAAGATGACAAACAACACCCCAACATAAGTTTTTAGTCCCCAGCAAAATGGTAAATACTGAAGTACAGGCATTTGCACTAATGAGAAAGGAAATGATATTATACTAAATGACCAAAAAGGAAGGAGAAATAGGAAAACTCTTACCTTTTCATACATTTTTATGGCCGGTGTGTTTGAAGCTCTCACGAAAAGATCCACAAAGTAAGCCTTGTCACTGTAAAGAGAAATGTTATTATCAATAAGAAAAGTGGAATTAAAATATTACAATCGACCTAAATTCCTCTGACATTTTCTTTCTGTGCAAGTGTGCGTAGGATTTCTTTTTTTTATTCTATGTTTATCCCTCTTACATCTTATCACTGATGTCTTCCAGCAGGTTCATAAGTTTCTTGGCCAGTTGCTGCCGGCGGTATTCTGGAGAAACTGTTACTGCAGTAACATGACCATGCCAAGATTCGCCTTGTCCTTCAACTTTTCCCATAACTAATGGATTAACATAAATTAGATTCCAATAGCCTTTAGCCAGTTCATAGGAACATTCCGAATGAGATTAAAAGAAAAAAGATGCAATCATCAAAAGATTAGAACGGAAAGACAGCAAAATCCATGTTCTCTTATAACTAAAACACCTCATAATGTTACAGACAACAGACAAACACTGCTTGCCCACCAACTAACTCCAAAACATGTTACTTTCACTAATTTGTTTACATGCTACTTTGCTGATTTTGTAATCCACAAGAAGATACTGAAAGCAAGCAAGTGAAATTAGAAGTGACAACTAATTCTTCACCAATGCCAGTACAGGTGACCATTCGCCACAGTGTAACCGTGAATTTTCCTTTTCTTAAACATAAATAAATAAATAAAAACGACTACCATAATCTATTTGCGAAGCAGACCCTATACCAGCAAGAACCTATTTTAAGTGATGTTAAAAATAAATCAACAAAATTTGAAAAGGGAGAGACAGAAATGGTTGAAGTGCGTACTGTAACCCATGATGCGATTGCCAGGGCCTTCCGCGACGTGGAAATAATCGGGCCATCTTGCCAAATAGGTCATGTAGAATGACATATTGAACTGTAACGGAAATATTAGCATTCACAAAAATTAACAAGATATTGATATCATTAAAAGCTGAACGATTACAATCGTCAAACGAAGAACAGCTTACAGTTTCAGTGAGGTGGTCAAGATTAACAGAAGTGAAACGTAGAAGATCGTTGCAGCAAAATCTGCGAATCGTCGTCATCTTTCTTGAATTTGGGACAAAGAAACTTCGAGCTCGGAAACTGACGTTAAACGGGGCGGGTGGATAGGAAATGGTAACTCCGATTGGGTTCTATAAACCGTCTTTGCTCCCACAATGACGGCAGTTTCTGGCCCATTTCAATTGCATGCAGTTCAAGCAAATAGGCCAACTAATCACGGGTCGGGTAATAAGTTTTGGTCGTCTACTTTAGCTATTGCGTCGAGCTTTTGGCACCCCTGGAAAATTCTTTTGACACGTCCTTTAAAGTTTATCTCCCAAGATTATCTCTAAATTTAATTTATAAAACAGAAATTATATAAAAAAATATTAACCATCTACCAACAAAATTTCACAATAAAAAAATTATCTATTTTAATTTTTTATTATAAAATACTTAAATTCCTAAAATCTTTAATTTTTTCTTCTCATTATGCTATTTATAACTCCATAATTTTTCTTCTCATTATTTAAAAAATATTTTTAATTAAAATTTAAAATATAAATATAAATTATGAAATGGGGTGGCTGTAAGCATTTCTTTGAAAGCGTTTTATTGAAAATTCATTTAAAATTAAAAAAAATTGATTTGTCTTAAGCTATGTAGGTAATTTCAATGAATAAGTGGCTTTGTGAGGAATTTTGAGGGGCATATTTACATTGCAATTTTTATGCTGTTGGTGATCTAAGAGGTCAATTTTTTTTTTTTTTTTGGGGGTTTCTTTTGTTATGCTTCTTATAAACTGCAAGCGGTTGTCATGAGTATTGGTATTAGTATAATTGTGGAAGGTGACCATAGGTGTTTAATATTAATTCATCACTTGTCTTTAATGTGTCTCTTTTATGCTTTACAATAACAGAGCTTCTTTAAATTTAGAATGCTTATATTCTCATGGAGTCAAATAGTTTAAGCCCATTATTAAAAAAAAAACAAAAAACAAATGCTAATTTTCCTTAACCACAATTCAGGGTCAACCCCAGCCACGTAACTTGGACTCACGATCAAAACCAACCGCACCACCGCACAACAACAACAGCCAAGCCACGGCAATGCCACAGTCCGCGCTTCGGATTTGCACATTGTTTAAACATTTAGTCATTTGCATTAGTTCACCATCAAATCATCTAATATTTACCGAATTTATCAAATTTTTTAATTGTCTTTTTGAACTAAATTATCACATACACTTACTAACTCCTGTATCACTTTAGAGCCTTAATAAAAATTGGTCTTTCAAAGTTTTATTAAAAATGATATTAGAAACATGTTAATAAACATACTTTTCAAACACTGAACTCACGTCCAAAATACCTTTTCAAATTATTTTGATCGCTGTTCCTCTTGTAAGTTGAACTTTGGATTTAAAATTTTTTTCAAGAATTTTATGATTGAATTTATTATAAAAAAATTGGAATTTTTATAGCATAAAAAAATCTCATGAGAGTTTAAGAGAAGTCTCTCATGCTCATAAAATAATTGGGATAATCAATTAAACTCAATAATTTTACATATATTTATATTTTTATTTATTAATTTATTTTTAACATGAATGATTTTGTTTTTCTTAACTTCAATTTAGTCATGGAGAATTTGAAGCAAGCCGATGAAGTTGTTGACTTTATAGGTTGTGACTGATGCTAATTAATTGTAGCTTTGAATTAGTTTACTTTATATTCGTGGTTGAAGATCTAAAGTAGATAAGAAATCTTTTTTTTTCTGATTTGATATTACTTAAATCAAAAGAGTATATTTTAACTATATGGGATTTGACTCCGTGTAAAATTATTTTCTTTATATTTAAAGATACTGTAATTTATTAAAATATTTTAAATATAAAACAGTTACTTCTAAATGCATAGATCTTTCTTTAAGGGGATCATGTCAAAGTGGTTTTTAATTTACCTCCCTCAAACCAAATCCTATCTGCATGTTTATTAATTAATGCACCTATTTGAAACTCGAATTCAGACTCCAGGCACAAGAAAAATCAACAAATAAGAAAAAAAACAAGTTTGGCAAATTGCAAAGGCATAGGAGCGACGCCTATTAATTATTGCCACGTAAGAGTTGGGGCCGCACGTGATGCAACATTCACCGGTATATTTACCGAATGCGTTAACGAACCGGACTTGGATCCATCCATTTTGAATATAGGCCATTATCCATAACCCGAAGGTACAAAGACACAGTACAAAGTCACAATTCAGAAACCCCATCTCTGTCGAGTGCAAATCAATCGAACCCTCGAAAATGGATCTTCTCAGGCAAGAATTGCTCAAGAAACGCCAGAGTCTAGCCGAAGAAACTGGAGGGAGGCGAGTCTTCAAGCGCTCTGAGATCGAGCAGAAACAAATCCAAAAGCTACGGGAACAAGAAAAACAAGAACAGGAAGCCAAACTCCTCCGCCAAAATAACGTCCACAATTCAACCGCGTCTTCTGCCAATTCAAACTGTGTATCATCCGCCAGAACCACCAGCGCAACCACCGCCTCCAGTGCCAGCGCCACCGCATCCAAAACCCTAACCAACGAGCAGAACATTGACAATTTAAACCTCCCAAAGCAAGAAGTCATCCGGCGGCTCCGTTTACTAAAACAACCGATCACTCTCTTCGGCGAAGATGACGATGCTCGGCTTGAGCGGCTTAAATACGTCTTAAAGGCGGGGCTCTTTGAGGTGGACAGTGATATGACCGAAGGTCAAACTAATGATTTTCTCCGCGATATTGTGGAGTTGAGGAAGCGGCAGAAGACGGGGATTTTGAGCGAGAGGAAGAGGAAAGATCGGGAAGAGGGCGGAGGAGAAGATGGAGAAGGGGGCGGTGGAGATGAGGAGCTGAGCGCTGATGGGGGTTCGAGCGGCGTTGATATGGATAAGGATTTGAAGAGAATGAAGGCCAACTTTGATGACCTGTGTGAGGAAGATAAGATTCTGGTTTTTTTTAAGAGGTTATTGAATGAATG
Organism: Aegle marmelos; assembly: GCA_030449875.1. Classification (NCBI taxonomy): domain Eukaryota; kingdom Viridiplantae; phylum Streptophyta; class Magnoliopsida; order Sapindales; family Rutaceae; genus Aegle; species Aegle marmelos. Next base: position 6,431,817 of record JASUUL010000115.1, read on the forward strand.
GAATGAGGAATTGAATGAGATGCCTGAAGCTGAGAAAAGGACGGCAAAAGGGAAGTCTATGGTGGCTACTTTTAAGCAGTGTGCACGATACTTGAGTCCACTGTTCAAGTTTTGCAGGAAGAAGGTATGTTTCCAATGTTGCGTTACAGTTTCTATTTGTTCTGTATGTATTTGTTATGGTGTCCTTACTATTGATAAATCTTTTGATGCATGGCATCCTAGAACTTGTTAGTATAGTATTTTATTGTTATTGTTGCTGTAGAAGCCATGGGATTATTGAATCAAACTATCTGTGACCAAAGATAGTTAGGCAGGCTTTCAAATTGAATATAAGAGTCATTTAACACTTCTTACTTCTTAGGTTAGCTGATATTGTTGTGGCTATTCATCAATCATATCTTAACTAATCTATTGAGATGTTAATTTTCTTGTTAAACCATGGAAGTCAAACCTTGCAAAAGTTGTTGGTGCGCAAGGCTGCTTAAAATTCTACAAGTTTAACAGAATAACTTATGTTTGGTGTTTATGAACTTTAACCTTAATTGATCTCACATTTGTGCTTTATAGGGCCCTTCTGTTACTCAAACAAGCATAAGTAGTCTTAATTTGACCGACCAAGACTCCATAGCTAATTTGATCAAGAGTCTAAACTTAGTTGGAAGTGTACAAGTAGTGTCATGTTTTATCTCTAGTTTCTGGTCTAAATGTTATGGATATAGCTCATAAAACATGGAGAATAATGATGGACATGTTATATCCAATAGTAATTTTATAAGACAAAGCTGTGGCTCCACAAGTCCCCTGGTCTGTATTCTGAAGATGCTTGAATGTTTGAGGACTTGAAATCAGTGTTTCTTCCTGCTCATACTTTTCTCCTTGTTTAGTCTTTTTGTGATTTTGTATTGTTTTATTGATCCAATTGTCACATCCATGTGCTTAAAGCAGATGCTTACTATGACATTAACCTAAAAGTTACTGCATAGCTAAGCCTGTTAAGCCAGAAGTGGTCAAGGCCCCAAATCTTCTATCCAAGTCTATGGTCTCAACAGTTCATATACTAACTACCACTTAATTATTTCTTGTCTTTTCATTCGTCTTCTGGGGAAGCAAGTTCCTCGGCTTAAGGTCTTGGCGGATAATCTCCCATTCTTTACCGACAGTCATTATTATTATTATTATTATTTTAATGGACCATTCCATTATGTTGCATGATGCATATATATTGTAGTGTCTTTGGCTCTATATGGTTCTGTTCATATATGTTGTGTTACTATATATACGTAGAATTTTATTTTTATACTGGATAGTGGCACATTAATCTTTGTTCACAGGTTCTTCCTGATGACATTCGTCAAGCATTGATGTTGGTGGTTGACTGCTGCATGAAGCGAGATTACTTAGCTGCTATGGACCATTATATTAAGTTGGCCATTGGTAATGCACCATGGCCTATTGGTGTCACTATGGTTGGTATCCATGAACGTTCAGCCCGTGAGAAGATCTATACCAACAGTGTGGCCCATATTATGAACGATGAGACGACTCGCAAGTACCTGCAATCGGTTAAGAGATTGATGACCTTTTGCCAACGACGCTATCCAACTATGCCTTCCAAAGCAGTTGAATTCAACAGCCTCGCGAATGGCAGTGATTTACAGTCTCTACTAGCAGAAGAGACGATATCTGGTAGTAATCAATCCTCAGAGGAAAGGCTTCGGTTAATGCCTGCACCAAAAGAGAGCTAGTCATCATTTGTGTAAAAACGGTCTCCATGACTTTCCATAGAGCTTCTTAATGCAATGTACTGTTTTTGAAATAAATGATGATTTGCCTATTTTTCCATTTGAACTGATTCTGTGGTGGAGAAAAATGATGAAGTACCAAAAGAATGTCCATGCATGATAAGCTTATAAAGAAATATTAGTGAACTTATCAGTGGATGTACTTTTCTGTTACCTTGTTTATTTTTGTTATGAAGAAACATCCCGCCTTTCTTTGTCAATAATTTTAGAGATTCAATATTTGGGATCTAATTTGAATTCTAATGCCATATGTGATTTATCTATTAAATGATAAATTTTATAATTTATAAAATTATTGAGATTTAAATGTTATAATGCTTAGCATTATTGTTTCTTAATGGTTCCGCATTGAACACTTCGCCAGAAAAATCTATGCATTGGGGTTCACTTGATCCAATGCAAACAATCAAAAAGATTAATATTCCCCGTTTGCTCGCATTTACTGCTGTGTGTAACTAATTAATTATGTTAATATTACTTTTATTAATGCTAGAATAATTAGAATTATTTTATTTATGTAATAAAATTAATAAATGAAAATTTTATATAACTTTGGTGGATAGTAAACTTATAGAAACGGTCAAGAACTCTAGACGGTATCAAGTTGGAACAACTTATTCTTTTAAATTATCTTGATTCAGTGCCAAAAAATTTCCTACCATTGTCATATAGTATTCATCCCTGTTTAGGGATAAATAAAGTATCCATCTTTTTTAATTATTATTTTTGAAAATTTCATAAAATGGGCTTTGTGAGACCTCCAATAATCAATTCTCGTATGAATTGCCAAGGACCCAATAAGTTCAACATTAATTCTTTCAGACATGCCAACAGGAGAAATGCGGCTATAACGACTATGATGGATATCTGGTACCTGAAAAATGACGGATTGCCCCGTCAGTCCTTCGAGGCCCAAATCACTCAATTTTCTTCAATGAATTGTTTGCGTCAATGGATTAGTTCGATGTATGATATGTCGTTTGTACATCCAGAGACAATATTAGATGTCATAAGATTCTAACTGCGGAGAGAAGATTATGTCATAAAAATGATAATATGATATTTCGTTAATATGTTTGTATGACAAGTCGTCCATGTGTTTCAAGTAAAAGATGATTTGCTGTACAACATTTACACTAAAACTTTGTATGACTGTCGTTTGTACCTCCATTATTTATGACAGGTCTAACATGCTCAAGTGATATGCATGTCCTGTCGTTTAAACCATCAGAAAATAGATTAAATGTCACATTATTAATCGACTGAATTACTGAAGTAGAATTTCTAAGTTTAATTTTTTTTTACATTTGTAGGTATTAACAAATTAATATATACAGTAGTCAATAATTTAAACTTTACAGAAACATCATAAAGTGTTTAAATATTGCAAAGTGTTTTTGTATAATAATAAATTAAACGACCATAATATTTTTGTTATTAAATTAAAATTAATAATAACATAATTATAATGCATTTTGATTAAACTAAAATTTATTTGAAATTACTTTAGGCTTAATATTGGTTCTCGCACAATTCACAAGGGTCCCAATAGAGGGGAATTTTTGTCTCTGTCTTACTAAAAGTGTAGGGTCAGGATAATTTAGGATTGGAATAAAATTTGTGTTTTGATAATTTGTTTTCAAGCTTTTTATCCCTCCACCCCCACAAAGAAACTTGTCCATTGCGAATAATTTTATAGACTATAGGTGAATTTAATATTGATGAAAAAATTTAATTAGTACCCAACGACTCACATTTTGTTCTAATTATTTATATTTTAAATTTTAATAATAAATTACATTAAAAACTTAACTATAAATATATGTAAGCTAAAGTTATTACTCATGACATAGTCTTTCAAATTCATAAACCTACCCTAACTTTCTACATGCCCTGAATGTTTTGTGTGTGTGTGTGTGGATGGAGAGAGTGAAAGAGAGAGAAAGAGAGAGAGAGTCCTTTTCCATTTAAGTGGGAATGTCTACTAAATGAAATAAAAAAGTACAAATTGAAGACTGTATTTTTTTATTTATTAATATATTAAATATGTTTTTTTATCTATTCATGGGATATATTAATTAGAGACTAATTAATATATATCAATCATTTTCTAGTGCGGTCACTCTTTTTTTTTATACAAACATATTTTTAAATTATATAATTTAATAAAATCAAATTTTAATATTATTAAACGACACGATTTTATAGTAGATTAGAAAATAAATCTATTAAAAAATATAGTTTAATAATATAATTACATTAAAAAAATTAGGGATGCAATTCTAAGTTGTTGCATTATATATATACACACATACACATATGCGCACGCATATACACTGTTCATGAGAAATGCAAATTTTGTTTGGTGAAGAAGGATATTGAATAATTATAAATAAAGAATTTACTTGGGAGAAAGTAATCATGAAACTTTGACTAATGTACCTGGGAGCTCGTATTATTCGTTGACCATAATTCATGAAACCAGTAACCATAAGGAACATATTGTGAATGTCTATGAACGTTTTGAGACAAGTATCGAATATTGTATTCTTTTTTTTTCTTCATATTTATAGCTATAGTGAACTAATGACACAGTCTCAAAAAAATTCAATTACCATCACCAGTAACTTCTTGTGTTGCTTTTCATTGATTTTAATCACAGCCGAACTTATAATTAATGGTTCATATCGCATCAATAACTTGATAACTTCTGAAGAAAGTTTCAGGAGTCAACTACTTAATTTGCCAGTTACTTCCATTCAACGACTCCGAGGCATTGCGCACTGCCAATTGACGAACCTTAAGTTGCAAAATTTGGAGGCACTACATTTCATTGAGCTATAAGGGCATTGGTGTATCGTGTGAAATCGTTGTGTGAAAAAGCAAATCTAAATATGGATTTCAAGATTGAAAGCAAAAATGAGAAAAGGTAAACTCTGTTTGGTGGAAGAAGAAAGAAAAAACGTAAAGAGAGAGGAGAATTACGGAAATAACTAATTCATCCATTTTGATTTATTAGTTTTTAAAATTAAAATATGCCGTGTCAGTTTTAATTCTGACTGTTGATTGTCTCTAATAGATATAAATATAGATAAGCTTTTAATAAATAATTTTTTATAATTTTCAAGTTCAATATTATCAATATTCTATTTTAATTTGATTCATTTTACTTATTTTGCTTTGATAACTTAAACCCAATAATTACTTATTAAAGTTGAGTTTTTATTTGTTCAATTGATTGTTAACCATGGTTGTCTAAAATCTACTTGTTAAGATTGTTGCCAGTATTTGTATATTAATTAAAAAATAGAGCAAGGAATTAATTTTAGTGATCATGATTTTCCACAATAGAAAAACTTAGTATTCTATTGATATATTTTGAGTATTTATTTTAACATTGAAACTTTAATTTCTCATTTACATTGACAAAATCTAAAATTGAGTAATTTATTTGGAGTTTTAAGATGCCATTGTAAAATTACAATTTGAATAATATAATTTAAAATTTTATGTGATATTAAAAAATATTTTATATTTTTTAATATAATATTTTAAATGTGAAAACTCATAAAATATGATAAATTATTAATAGATTTAGTAAATAGTAAAATCTGCAATGAATATATTTTTTAAGAAGAATAAAAATACTTAGCAAGTTGCTGGGTTGCAGGTTGGTAATGATAAGTCCGATTACTCTCCCTAGTCGTTACCGAGGTGTATCGTAGTCACTAGTTGAGGGGCTAGTGGCTTTTGCCAATTTACAACATAACGACGATGATTGAAGCCTAATGTCACAAGCGGCTCAAATTTACTATTCAAGAAAGGAAGGCTCAAAGCCGAAGTATGCTAAATTAGTAGGGTGCACTTAGTAATGGACCACTTCATACATTGGCAGGCTGTGGTGCATTCAGTTGCATAATAGGCCAACATTTTTGAACTCAAATTTGTAAGCTAAAGTGAGCAAAACCTACCTCATTTTAAAATTCTCTATAATACTATACACTTGTAATTATTTAGATAATTCTATGTGTGTGTAAATAATTAGATGTCTCTAGAACTTATTAAATATTTTTAGGCATGTCGCACAAGTTGCGTGGAAGGCTATATAATAAGGTAAGCCTTCCTAACTTGTCATTTTAAATAATAACACATCACATAATAAGTAAAAGTAACTCAAGCATATTTATAAAATTCTCTTATATCCTCTCTTACGAATAATAAAATTCTCTTTTACTACATTATTTTTTTTACCCTCTATTTTTCTTGCAACTTTTCTGTTAGAAATTATTTAAGGTGGTACCCGAATTGTTACGCAAAGTAACATCCCGTGACACTAAGCTTTGTAGGTGGCCAGTATGAATTTCACCTTCCTCTTCAAGGACACAAATTAGATTATTTGAGTTATTTGTTTTAAGAGCTTTACAAGTTACAACAGCACAAAACAAAAATCCTTTCCTTTATATGTGTTTTTAAATGTTCCGACAACAAAACAGGTTCGCAAATTATCAATTAAAACATAGCGGGCGTATACGGTGTCCTTTTTTTTTTTAAAAAAATTTACATGAGATTAATATTTAAATTTAAAACTGTTGATAACTTTATTGATTTTTTAAAAAATAAATAAATTAGATGCTATTTTGCCGTCGACTCATGGTTCGTTAATGTTCTGAATGCCGCGGTGAAGATTTTTTTTTTCTTTTTTTAATGTGCTCATTTATTAGCGCCAATGCAAATAAAAGGCTGTTTCTTTTGTTATTTGTATGTATTTACTTGGAGAAGGGAAGGGGGGCAAAAAGAAAAGAAGACACGTAAGCGACCGAGACAATTAACAAAACTACAGAAGTGAAAAACCAGGCAATGGTAAGAGCAAGTATCAAAATCAAGCATGCTATTGGTGGACGCGATACCACCTTATCTAAATATCCAAACACAAAACACCACCACCCGTCTGAAATCGGAAACCCCACTCATCTCTTTACGCATCTTTGCTCTATAATCATCACGACTGCTACTCTCTTTGGTTGATAAACATAACTCCAACAAAACATCTCTCCCCTGCTAACTGGAAAATCTATAATTTCCATGGCAACCCAAGCAGGCCTCTTTAGCCCAAGTATTGCCACCCCCAAAACAAGCAAGCTTGCTTTGATCCCATGGAAGCCAACCTCATCCCTTTCATTCACAAGTCCCAAACCCCTCACCTTCTCCATGGCTCAAAGAACCGTCAGAGCCGCAGCCGCTGAAGAAAAAACCGAAGCACCCACGAAGGAGGCTCCAGTAGGCTTCACCCCGCCGCAGCTAGACCCAAACACCCCATCCCCAATCTTCGGTGGAAGCACTGGGGGACTGTTGAGAAAGGCTCAAGTTGAAGAATTCTACGTCATCACATGGGAGTCGCCAAAGGAACAGATCTTTGAGATGCCGACTGGTGGAGCTGCCATTATGAGGCAAGGTCCTAACTTGCTTAAGTTAGCTAGGAAAGAACAGTGCTTGGCTCTTGGTACTAGATTGAGATCAAAGTACAAGATCAAGTACCAATTTTACAGGGTCTTTCCTAATGGCGAGGTTCAATATCTTCACCCCAAGGATGGAGTTTATCCTGAAAAGGTGAACCCTGGTCGCCAGGGAGTGGGGCAGAATTACAGATCAATTGGGAAGAATGTCAGTCCCATCGAGGTGAAGTTCACTGGGAAGCAAGTCTATGACTTGTGAGATGCAGATGATTGTTTTATCTCCTGTCTTATGTGATTGTAGATTCTACCGTAATTTTCTTTTCCTTTCTTTTTTAAATTTATCTTTTAAAAATATTTTCAGGTGTTTACTTTTCCCCTAAAACTATGCTTACTCGTTCAATTTCTTTTATGATCACGTGTTATTGTTATGGTTTTTAGCAAAAAGGCTATTCGATTTTCTTCTCGCCGAAATACAACAGCACAAAACAGAACTAAAAAAATTCTGCGAACGCTGACTGCATATGAAGCGCTTAATCAAAAGCTTGGGTTCTCTTTTTTTTTTTTTTTTTTTTTTGTTCGACAGAAGTAAGCTAATGACCGACTATTACAAACAATGAAAATAATAATGACCCGCGAACAGAATTACCTAGAGCATCTATTATTTTATTAATTCAAGCAAATAAAGGAGATTTCTCCTCCGAGTTATTTACTTCTTTTTTGAGGTGACGGTCTAGCTCCGCAGTAGATCAGGACCCAGGTACTGGTTTGAGTCACTCTCTCTAGGGTGCTTGTATTAATAAAAAAAAAAAATAATAATAATACAAGTAAATAAGGACCCAGTTGCATCAGCACATCTTGATAATCCATTAGGAAAAAAAAAAAAAGAAAAAAGAAAATTACCGTAATTAGCCATCTGCGTCAGATTTGCTGTTATAATTTTGCATTTGAATTGAGCATTAAAAAGTAATTAACTTCTTCTATGTCATCAACTTATGAGTCTAGCAGACTTCATAGTTCACACACGCCAAGCATGCAGTGAGTGAACTCCGCAAGAAGCCAATGGTGTGAGCTATATATAGGACACCGTGGACTTAGAAGACTATATTATCATACTAATCAAAATAAATCAATACGTGGCCCCCTCGTTGACGTCAGCTTTAGTATAAAATGTATTGAGAAATATTTAACAATTTACGGAAGTTTCCAAGACTTATGACAAAACTGCAAAGATATGCCTTTTTTTTTTTTAAAAAAAAAACAGATTTATAACATTTTTAGGTTCTGTGGGAAAGCCCATAGAACGAACAACAAATGAACAAAAACCAAATGGTGGCGAGTCAAACTAAAAACTCATAATTACCTTATAAATAGTGATTGATGAGAAAATTAATTGAGGCATCTAAATAAATCATTCACTTTGATAAAGAAAGCAGGTGTTCTAAACTCACCGCGAGTAATACGGAGGCCGGCGAGCTACTCAACCTCACCCACAAAAATAATTCCACGTACACAGACACGTGTCAACAAACTGCTGCCCGTTCTCCTCTCTCTCTCTCTCTCAAGCATACACACACTCTGACACTCGCAAAACACCTAAACCAGTCTCTCACGTCCACCGTCTACCATCTTATGGATGATGCCCTCACCCTCCTCCTAGGTGCCTCAACGTCAGCGTCAGCATCAGCATCAGCATCAGCATCAGCATCAGCATCATCTTCATCATCGACGACGTCAATGGCCAAACGCCTTTGTTCGTCTTCAACCTCCCAAAACCCTAACATCACCGCCAAACTTAGTCCTTCAATTGACAATCTTCTAGAAACTCTTCTCAACCTGGCCGACTCTCCTCCTTCTCTGTCCATCGACGTGTCCTTCGAGAGACTTCTCGACTCCACCCCCGGCGATGCGGATCAGTCGCACCTTATCGGTCGCGCCATCAAAGTAGGCTCTCTGCTTCTCGAATCCGCCAAACGCTCCGCCAGAAAACGCGCCTCGCATCACAATTCCCTCGCCTGGGCCCTACCTCCTGATCTCACCATCAAAGTAACGCTCTCTTGTTTCATTTGCTCTGTAATGTTCCTCAATTTGACGGTTTTATATTGTGAAGAAGACGCTTTTTGAATTTATGTGATGTTGGTGCTACCCACTTGCTATGGGCTATGTGCAGGTATTTTCTATGCTTGATACTCAAAGCTTGTGCCATGCGGCGGCGACGTGTTCGATGTTTAGCAAGTGTGCTATGGATCCTTTGTGTTATGCTAATATTGACTTGAGAACGGTTGTCCCCAAGGTCAATAACGCTGTTGTGTCTGCAATGATCCATCGAGCTGGAAAATCCCTTCAGTAAGAAATTTTGCCGTAAATGAACTTTTCTTTGGTTTTAGCCAATCCTGCCTGATCTATTTGTATTGTGCTTTCCGGCCACATTGGATGGAATTATAGCCTCTAATCCTATGGGTAAACTATCAGTCCCACATGCTTTGTTGTGAATTGCCTCCACAGCCTGATGGTTGGATCTATGTGTCTATTGCTTCGTGTAATGGTCTAGTTTCTTGCACCAGTCATGACGACTCAACCAGTTTCCTTTCTAATTAGAAACCACATACGCAATCTGCTTAAGTTGCTTGGTTACCTGCCATATCACCATGTCTCCATGTTTTCAGAGATTTGCTTCATTTCCATCAGCAGTTGCTTTTTCCTCTCGGGGAAAAGGAAAAACAAGAAAGAAATGGGCATAAAGATGTGAATCTTTTGGTATCTTTGTAGGCATCCAAGTCATTTCTGATTGCCAGCTTTTTTCGAAGGCGAAGTATGGTAGTGCCAATTCTCTTATTAGGAGATTTTGTCAAATCTTATTTGTTATATATAAATTTAAAGTTAGCCTGGGAACACTCTTTAGTTGTAGTCAATTGAGTATTCTATTCGTGAAGAACAACATGGTTGTGCAGGTAACTAGTAATTGGCTGTTTTCGTCTCTGTGGTTTCCTGCCCTGACTTTTCATATGGTTGTACAGGTCTCTTAAGCTTGGGATAGTTCCAGGCCCAACAGCATTGCCTTGGTCTTGCCAGTCATTGGTGTATACCATCAGGAACTCTGTAGATGTGTCAAGCTTCTCTTGGAATGATAAAAAAACCAGACAGGGAAAAGAGTCGTTCATTCTTACAAGATCCTGCTTAAATCCATTAAGTGGGGAAAGCGGGGCTGCTGGGTATGTGCTTGTACAATTGACTTGCATATAATGTGGTATTAAGTCTTTTACTCCTGAGTATTTACTTTGGATACATGAAGGTCACGTTTGAGAAGGTTGCACCTTTACAACATTGAAAGAATGGATAATGCATCACTGTGTATGGCATTGTCTGCCTGCCCATCTCTCCTTGATCTAGAAATTGTTGGCCTGTAAGTTTCTTTGGGCTGGGTTCTGCTTTTATACATTTCCTTTGGTTTTAAGAAGGTTGCACTTTTATAGCATTGAAAAAATCAGTAATGCATTACTTTCTATGACATTTTCTGCCTGCCCATCTCTCCTTGATTGAGAAATTGTTAGTCTGTAAGTTTCCTTGGGCTGGTCTTTGCTTATTTACATTTCCTTTGGTTTGAGGACATCTGAAAAGGATAACAAGCAAACTTTGGTCATCTAGATTGCCTATGCATCAGTCTGGTTATCTTAAGGAAATTTTGATTACTTCATTTATGCTTTCTGTTTTGGTCTTCTTGTTTAATTTTATTTTTTTCTTTTCTTTTTTTTTTATGAGACATATATTGGAAGATATTATATTTTGTGGACCGTTGCATTTCATTTAAATGGTCTACCTTTTTCCAGTTTCGCTGAGTTTGTCTAGAACATTTACATTTATCATTTTATGGGTTATAAATTTGTAACTCTTTGAATTAGCATCACTTTGTATCTGCAAGCTTCTTGATTTGGCATGTGGGTACATCAGTCTGGAGCTGTGTATCACCTTCCTATTGGCCTTTCGAACCTTCTTTTCTTCTTATGTAGTAACATATTGTTTTTATTTGTTTTAATTTTGGAGCAGTCATGTTGAATTGAGGCAGACATTGATGTCAGTGAGCATGAGCTGTCCCTTGATAGAGCGATTGTTTTTTGAGTCTTCGAAAACAGGTGCAGTATATTCTTCTTGAGAATTTCCTGCTTGGTGCGCCTAAAATACTTTTCTTACCATGCTTTTGTTTGATGTTAGGAAGAGATGACAGTTTGAAGTCGCCAACCTGTGTTGATTTTGTGAACAATTGTCCAAATCTAACATCTATGGCTCTCAGAGGTTTTAAGCTACCAGATTATAAAATTCGCATACTTCTCAAGGTAAATTCCCTGAAAAAAGAAAAATGATATCAAGGTTTTTCTAGTAATTCTTCTATTTTCTGAAATGTTTCTATGCGGCTGAAGGTGAACCCTGAAATTATGTAAACAAACCGTGTTCTCATTTCCTTTCACAAGGAAAGAAAATGCAGTTTAAGATTTTTTTATCAAAGATATTAAGCATTGATATCTAATAAGTTTATGTTGGTTACTATCTTAGTGAACCAAAAACTCAGGTAAAGTTAAGAGAAGTGAGTCATTGCTTCCAAAAAGTTATTTTAGTATTCGTACTTTCTGACTTCATTCTTGGAACTTGGTAGGGTTTCATCTATTTGGCCTGTCATGTCTGTACAAAACTGGTTCTTAAGTAAGAACCATAGAAAAAAAGTTTCCCCCTTCTTCTGGGGTGTTGGAGTAGGGGGATGATGCAGACACCTTGTGTTGCACTCAATCTTTCTATTTACTTTTGCAGGGATTTCGTAAGTTAAAATATGTTGATTTTTCAACATCTTACTCTATTACTGGAGCCTTTTTGAGGTATGTGTGTCTCCTATGGTCAACACCTGCTGACAATTCCTTAATTTGATTTACATGAAGCATCTCGTAATTGCACCACCTCATACAGTTATCTCTTAAAAATTATTTGATGTTAGGAATCTTGGAAGTGGGACTGGGGGAAATCTGCTAGAGGTTTTGATTTTAAGAGATTGCATGCATCTCAAAGAGGTGAGGATTTTGGTCTCTCTCCCCTCAAACAGACAAAACAACTTCCTTCCCTCTCCGTTCCCTCTCTGAAGTTCGACCATCATGTAGGTGGAAGTTGCTCGGTTCTTAACAGCAGTTCTCACAGGAGATTTTAAGTTCCTTCGACATCTTGTGGGTAGATAGATATTGTTTAGATATTTTATTTTATTTTATTTTTCCTTTTGTTGATTCTCACTTTTGTTCTGACCTTCTTGCAGGACATATCCAACAGGGAAGGTTTAGCGTCTGAAGGTGACTGGTACGACAGATGTTTCAATTCAAGGTAATGTTTCTGCTTCTGGATTGGCTGTACTGGTATAGAATCATTGTTTTCTAATCAAATTTTGGTGCATCTTGTGCAGGATCATTCCTTTAAAGGAGGTCTCAGAAGCAAGGCCTGATATCTGTGTGCTGGCTGAGTTTCCATCAGAAGGAAGGTTCGTTTTTTCTGAAAGTTTTATGGATGAGACTTAAAACTTCATTTTGTTCACTTAGACAGAGAGAAAAAGAAACAAATTGATGATTGGATTTACATTTGCCACTATTGTTTTGGATAATCGGTTTTGCAGTTACATCGACATTGAGCAAATGGTTGACAGCGAGTTCAACAGCGAGATCAGCCTGCCATCGCAGCTGAGTAGTCGTACTTCAGATGATTCGTTGCTTATGAGCTGTTCAGAAAGCAGCTACAATAGTGATCATGGTAGTGGGAATGAGGAGGGTCAGGATTCTGGCTATGTAATTTTTGAGGAGAGCTCAGATGAAGTGGACTTTTTGGCAATTTAGGGGAATTACTAAAGCATTGCCCGGTTGGAATTGTGTGGCTACCCAATCAATTAGGTATTTATCTCTTTCCCTTCCCCCATGCCGCAACCACACCCCACCCATCCGCCCCCTTCTATCTACTATTGTGGGCAAATAGTAGAGAGACAACAGGTTGCGTTTAACTGCATAGTACACAAATTGTCGTTTTACCTTGGCTTAAATGTAACCTGAGCAATTTGTGTGTGGGTATGGTGTGTCTATTTCTATAAATCAGAATGTTTGAAATCATTGTTGTCATCAGGTTTAAGCCAATTGCTTCTTTGTGTTTTCTTCCCTTTGTAAGGGATTTGTGAATTTGTGGTGTCAAAATGTCCAATTTGATTCACTTTATGCATACTGTTCTACTTTTTAATTGAGCGTTTCAGATTATGATTCCTTCCCTTTTGAATTCTCTAACAACACACTTTACTATTCACATGAACATCAGGGAGGGAGGGTTTTATAGAGGGCAGGATGGATTGAAGACTGATCATCAAATTGAATATTTAACCATGGACATCTCGTGTGTGTCTGCTGTATTTGATGCCTGTGGATTGGTGAGTGGCACTGTTGCAGTAATTTCCCAGACTCCCAGTTTGGCCAATTAAAAATGAAGCTTCCACTTTTTGAATATGCAACTGTAAAAGCTACAAGATGCTTTTTCATTTTTCGCTGTCTAGTTAGTTTATTATGCCAATCTTGGATGTTGATTCTCTTAAGAGTAACTTGTATCTAATATCAAGGATGACATTCGCTTTGTTAATCTCCCTACCATAACTAACTGCATAGCAAATGCCAATAGAATCTGACTTGCAAGTATCTTTGCAATGCCTCTGGCAAATCAGAAAGTTATCTCTGCTGAAATGATATGTCTATACAATGCATGTATTGAGAGTCCAGACCAGCAGATAGCTCATGCGGTCGTGCTTGGATATCCCAGTCTACTGTTGAGAGTTCTGTCAATGTCGTTAATGGCAATAAAACATAACCTGACGGGGCCACTTGCCGTTGGTAAGGCTACCATTCCAACAATTAATCGCGCACAGAAATTGCACGGTAATGCTATTTAGACATAATATTACATACGAAGTTACACAAGATCACTAACGACAAGAAACATTTCGCAGCAAAATAAATTCGTTGTTTTATTTGTAACTTTGTGCGATAATATTACGTATAAGTACAGGTACAATGGCCGTAATTGTTGTGTGGGATTTGTCTATCATTTCCAATTACTTATTAGGGATGTTCATTAATTCATATAAACAAACAAAATGGGTGTGCAGGGGTAGGACCCAACGGACTAACCGCCATGATTCGGGTAACGGGTCTTCAAACGAAGTATTTACTTGTAATAACGTACAATGGTATTAAACAAATTAAGGAGCAACTTCTGAAGTAATTGATACTTGCCTCCTGTCAATGGCTGCAGCCCAAACGCCACCGTATAAACCGTACTGCCATTTCAAAACCCTAACGGCGCACAGCCGTGCGGTCTCGTGCGTAAAATTCTCCAACGATGGAACTCTCCTTGCATCGGCTTCTCTCGACAAAACCGTAATAATATGGTCAGCATCGTCGTTGGCTCTTGTCCACCGACTTGTCGGTCACTCGGAAGGCATATCGGACCTGGCCTGGTCTTCCGATTCGCACTACATCTGTTCGGCTTCCGATGATCGCACCCTGCGGATCTGGGACGCACGCGCCCCTTTCGACTGCCTCAAAACCCTCCGCGGTCACTCTGACTTCGTCTTCTGCGTTAACTTCAATCCGCAATCGAATCTGATCGTGTCGGGTTCGTTCGACGAATCAATTCGCATTTGGGAGGTGAAGACGGGGAGGTGCACGCGCGTGATTCGGGCGCATTCGATGCCGGTTACGTCGGTGCATTTTAATAGAGACGGTTCGCTGATAGTGTCGGGGAGTCATGATGGAACTTGTAAAATATGGGACGCGGGTGAAGGCACGTGCCTGAAGACGCTCATTGACGATAAGGATCCTGCTGTGTCCTTTGCCAAATTTTCTCCCAATGGCAAGTTCATTCTCGTGGGCACCCTCGATAGCACTCTCGTAAGTCTTCCTCCCCTCTATCGCACTCAGACATATACAGTTATGTGTTCAGCGAAGAATATTGAATTTCCTTTTAGTGAGGATTTTTAATTGCTTTCAATCACATAATGGATGGTTCAACTTTGGCTTTTCATTTATTTCCCCATTTCTCCTGTGTGCAGAAGCTGTGGAATTACTCAGCTGGGAAGTTCTTGAAAATTTATACCGGTCACACAAACAAAACATACTGTATCACATCTACTTTCTCCGTAACGAATGGGAAGTTTATTGTTAGTGGATCCGAAGACAATTGTGTTTATGTATGGGATCTGCAGCAGAAAACTATGATTCAAAAGCTTGAAGGCCACACTGACTCTGTAATTTCTGTAACTTGTCATCCCACTGAAAATAAAATTGCTTCTGCTGGTTTAGATGGCGATAGAACAGTGAGGGTTTGGGTTCAAGATAGATAAATCACTTATAATAATGACATATGGATTGTAAGACTTGCAGTATGCTGTCTCGGAATATAGCTATTTTAACATAAATTTTGCTTTATGGGTATTCCTGATTTAGGGTCTTATGATTGAATATCCGGATTGCATTTTGATGGTGTTATTCTAAAAATTCTTCCACATGGCCGGTCTTACACATGCATCAATCACTAAGTTATTCCAGTGTAATTTGCACCCGACACTAGAGGGTCTTACCTGGATCATCAGAAGAGTAGGAGTACATCCTCCTCCTCTGCTCCTAGCTGTTTCAATTTCCTCCTTAGAGATTACTTTCATTATTTATCATGTGAAGTCAGCCATATGTCTTGTCTGCATGTTCTTGATATTGGCAGAATGCAGAACATTGTATTTCACGTTAGTGGAAACATTTCTCGTATATATATAAAATTCAAGTTAAATGGATCATAGAGAATGCTGGGCAAGTTCCAGTGGCAGCATGGGGCATTGCAACTCATCAAGAAAAGGAAAGCAATGGCATATCCATCTATGAGATGTATTGATGATTTTTTCAAATGTATTGGCTTACAATATGTCATTTCATAAAGTATCTACATTGAAAAGGCTTTGCAGGTAATTACAGCATCTCATGAAGACGATGATCTGATAAATCAAATGTTTAAATTAAATTATTGGCTTCTGTCTAAACCAAATGTGTCTTCAGTACCATTCCTCACCCTCTTTCTTCTCTCTGCTATCATATCTGTATATGCCTAACAAAGGAAAACGAAAAAATTATGATCCGATACAAACTATAAGATCTCCAGAATGTCAACCATTGACATATGTTTAGCTGCAAATTCTCACCATTAAATTATTTATGTATATGTATGTGTATGAGTGTGTGTGTGTGTGTGTGTACACACACAAGTCATTCCCTGTAAGCAAGTGTTGCAACATTCAATAGTGCCATGGCCTTATAAAAACTATATTGCTTAATTGCATGTTCTTGTAAAGAAAAATGGTCCCAAGTAATAATAACTTGCAACAATAACTTCAGTAAATGTCAAATCAAGTTTAAAATTCATATAATCAAATGTAAAAGAACTCAGTCATGCTTATCAAACTCGGCCTTATAATACACATCTCTAGAGCATTGAAAAGAATTTCTATAATATACACAAGATGCCAACCATTCATTTGAAATATGTATTTCCCCAACTACCCAAGTATCATCTTAGAGGCTAGAACTCAAGTGTTTACAACTCCAAATGAACGATGAATAATCCAAAAAGGAAGGGTGTAGGGTACTCAATCATCAATTATAACATTAACAAAGCAAAACAGGAATGCATAATCAAAGCATAAACTACAGAAAATGCATGAAGCAGAGCAGCTTGTGATTGGTTAGATGGTAACTTAAATATGAGAAAAATAAACAAAAGAATAGTCGCAGTAGAAGAATCTCATACCTTAGGATAGGAATACAGAAATATGTACCACCAAGTGCAAATTAGTAATGATATGACTGTTGAAGCTAAGAGAGAACGAAAAATTAACCAGCTACATACAATCGCCAATGCCCCAGTCAACACTATTGTCCACGGCTGACACCTAGCCACGACCCCCCCCCCCCCCCCCCCAAAAAAAAAAAAGAGAAGGGAAATCAAATTCAATAAATGTGTTATGCATACAAAGTTGGAATATAAAATATAAACTGTCATGTGTCCAAGTTTCGCTTTTCACATGACAGGATGGTTTATACGAGGGCTATCCCTATCTGCATCTCACATTTTAGTAAAGTGTAGACAGTGTAGCAAGCACTACTCCATCGAACTATGGTAAAAAGCCAGAATAGGCCACCAAAAATAATGCCACCAACATATGTATATGAGACTATAGGCAGTTCCAAGTGTGAATCACCTAAAACAAGTATGCTACCAAATTGATAATTGTGGAAACTAAAAATGTAAAATTGATTTGTATTATAAAAAAAAGTAGATCGTAACTTCCATGAAAACCCACTGAGCTCTAAATCAAACCAAGCAAAAACTATAACAATTGAAATAACTAATAATTTACTATAAGTTTCTCCAACCATCCACCAACAACAACTCAAAACTAAAATACTAAATTTATGAATTATTAAAGTTAAAAAGAGAGAGGGGAATGCAAAGAGAAGGCTCACCAGGAAGGCTTCGTATCCCAAACAGAATCATACTCGAGAGAGAGGTAGTTGAGATAGCCATCCATGTCATCAACGACGCCGTTTTCATCCATAAACATGGACTTATTTTGGTCAGCGGAATTTGCTCTAAAGACTACAGTTTTGGGGCCAAGTTTTACCGTTTTGAGTTTGCGTGAAGAAGAAGAAGAAGAAGAAGAAACGTGAGGCCGTAAAATAGAGTTTGAGGAATGGGTTTTTTGAGAAGACGAGTCATGGGATCTCATTCTCAGTGAACGACGTACTGAGACTGAGAGAGGCAGAAGAGATAGAGTTCCCATTTTTGTGGAACAAGAAATAATAAATTGTCAATCAATTTAAATTTTAAATTCAGCAAGCAGCATCGGCAACGAGAGGTACTTGAGAAAAGGCTGATGGGAAGGACTAAGGCACGCGATTCGCTTGTGACAAAGAAAACGTTGTCGTTTTACAGGCGCGCCGCTTTAGAAATGTGCCAAAAAAAATTCACTCGAAATTTTTATTTATAAGTTTATTCACGATACTTTTTTTTATTTAAATACTTTTTTTATTTATATATAAGGACCTGTTCAGTCTTGAAATGAAAACTTTTTAATGACCATGAATTTTTTTAAAAAATTTTTAATTTTAATCTTTATTCAGCGAGAGAAAAATAGCGAAATAATAGGAAATCCAATTTTAACTTTATATTAGGAATAAGGGGGGGAATGTAGCTTTGAATTGGTCCCTCGCCACCAAATGTTCAATGGAAAAGAGTGGGCTTGCTCTTCGCTAAATTCGCCCGATGAATCATTGCCAAAACATATGAATTTTATTACCTATATATTTGCGAACAACGGAAGCTGTATTCACATCACCTTTACTTTCTGTTTCCAATTCCTGAAAGAATTCGCTTTCCTCTTCTTCCTTTTTTTTTTTTTTTTTCCACCGAAGTAAGTATGCAGCAGCGGTTGTATTAATTTCTTTGTCGTACTTGTCAACTTTTATTAAATAAAAATAAAAATAAAACATACCGGATGAAGTTTGTTAATCTTTTACCATCACAATTCTGACTCGTACATGCCTTGGAATATTTTGCAGGCGAAGAGACAGACTACAACGAATGGAACAAGACCCCTACGATCCCTTCGATCAGAATTTGATAAAACAACTGAACAATAAGATAATAGACGAGCCTGTCGAGTTTCCGGGTCTGATAACAACTGAGATAAATGAGTACCACCCAGCTGACTTCTTCCCAGGTTTGCTTCTCCGAGCCTTGGCATCTCTTCCGACAAATGTCCTGCTCCTAAGTGGCTGGTTGCAATTAAAATAATCTGCATTTACTAACGTTCTTGCAAAATATGGTGATAGAGTTTCTGAAAGATCTATTGCTTGTACAGAAGGAGGAGACAGAGATCGGGAGAAGGGATGCTATGTTTTGACACCCAGGCACCTGCTCTATGGGCTAAACTGGCTTCCGGAGCGGCGAGCTAGGAATGGCTACTGGAAGCCTTATGGATACATTGAGGGAAGAATCTTTGGAGCGTGCGGGAAGCTAGAAGCCATAAAGCAGTCATTTACGTTCTATGAACCCGGTGAAAACATCGGCAGAAAAACAGACTGGAATATGATTGAATACAGACTGCTGAAGCATTCCTGTACTAGTGTATGTGATCATACCAAAAAAAGGGTAATTCTTTCATGCTTTACTCCATCATAACTGTCCTATTACTTTCAAGCTAGAGACTGAAAAAACACTAATATAAACAATTATTGTTCGGCAAAAAGAACAAATGCAATCGATAATTTGCGGAAGAAACAATTAGAATCACTAACTAGGAATTAGACAGGCACCTTACACTCAAGCTGTTGCCCAAAAAAAAAAAAGTTGAATAGGCTTTCAAAATATTGCTTTTGTGATACAGTGGCAAATCTCACTGCAAGTTCTAAAATTTGATTGAATTACTTTTCCACTGTCCTGATTACTCTCATCACTGTGTTTCCTTTATATTTCAGCTGGATAGCTGGGTTCTGTGTAAAATCTTCTGGGAGAGTGAAATAGTAGTAGATCAAGATTTCTCTGACGAAGAGGAAGAGTGATTAGCACATGTTGTCTTAGAAGAGATGTTAGCAAATTAACAGGCTCTTGAAAATTTTGGTGCTTCAAGTTTAGTTTCTTGACAATTCTTGCACAACAGTATACAGAAGCTCTGCTTCAAGCCTACTTGGTCACTTTACAGGAACCTCTAAGGTGACTTTTGTAATCAGAGAACTGTGAACCTATTCTCTGTGATATGAAAATAATAGCTTGTGAGTTCAACTTTTAAGCATATTCAATTATGAATAAACAGATATTTCTTTGAGCTTACTAAGATATAAATTACAAAGAGTCCATATAACTTCATATCCAATCAGAGTAACTTGAAATTCTCGGATGTAGAAATCAAAACCCCTATTCAAGCCTATACTAAAATCTAAGCAAGAAATGAACAAACAGACAATTTGCTACACCTGTTGAATTGCTCTCATGCAGATTCGGGAACATTTTAGTCTGCATCAGTCACATTGAGGGCTGACACCCCATTGTAAACTTTTAAATGCCTGCTACACAACAAGGTTCTTGATCAAATTAATGTCTGTCATCCTTTGCCTTTGAGCAAAGGCTCAACTTCTTGAAAAGATAATTGCAATAATCATTGTTAGAAAAAGAGATCTTATTACAATGCTTCTGTAAGACACAAGATTGGTTGGGGTCGCAAATGTAAGCAGATTTTTGAAAACCTAGGTTTAGAGGATTTCCCTTTGTAAGTAGAAAAATGTAAAAAGAATGATTGGTTAAAGCACCAAGGTATGAAGAGCAAATCATAAAACTAAAAATGTAGTTAAATATAAGTTATCGAAGGAAGAAATAAGGCAAAAGATATTGGTAAGTTTGTAATCACATAGTATTCTATCTCATAATTCACACTGTTTATGAAGATAATCACAGTAAGTATTTGTTGGCACTAAAGCACTGAACCTACAATTCTATTCATTCTTCCATGCACACAGTAGCAATGAGAAACCAAGACCTTGTAATTGGTTATCTTGAAACCGCTGGGAATAAGACCACGTCAATACAGAAGGATCAAAGACAGATTGGCTTGCCCAAAACTTCTCAGCAGAGAGGCAAGTTTGGAACATGAAAACAGCATTACCCATAGAATTACCAAATAGCCAATTATGAACATCCCAAAACACTTCAACTGGGAGACCATCCACCAGAATTGTGTGGTTACCTCGGAACTTCCACTTCAGCCTCTTGACTTGCATCACTGTCTTACTGTCAATACGGATCACAAGACAAGGGTCTTTAACATCAATAGTGTCACACTCAATTGTGACATCATGTTTCTGCCCCTGGTCGCAAAATTGAGCCTTGGCGCCATAAAACTTCTTACCAAAAATATGTTCTCTCTTGGCAATAAAAGTGGGATTTGAATTGATAGGAGCAGCATCGATCTTCCTGTATGCTTCCTTTTTTAAATCACCAAGAAGTAACACCATTTCTTGATTATATGCAACAGCTAAATAATAACCCTCTACTGGCTCAGGCCCGGAACCAAATCTAGCACCAGACAAATCCCAATATATATCAACTCTACTGGAATCTACCTCTAAATTTTTAGAACCTTTTCTCTTAGAGAACAGCCACGGTTTTATTTCAACTTTACAGAGGCATTGATTAGTCGAATCATCGACTGCAACACAAAGGCCTTGCCCCATGAGATTCTTTGTCCAAGTAACATTAATTAAGAACGAACGACCGTGTAATTTGCACTGATAAACACAGGCAACCAAATTTTGAGCAGCTTTTGTTGCACCAGATGATGAGGACGATGATGAATCAGCAACTTGAACCCCATTTTCACCAAAACAAGAGGGAAAGTCCCTCATATTTAGATTAGCAAAAATTAAACAAAATTCTGTCTTGCTGATTCCTCTCTAGTCTCTGCTTCGACTGACCCCAAAAAAAAAAAAAAATTAATCACTAAATCAAAAGATGAACAAAATTCAAGCTTAATATACAGAGCAAGCTCTTACACCTCATTCAATTGAAGCTGAACTCAAAATGATCCAAGGTCAGCTTCCCGACACTGCAATCTGATCTGGGCGTTGCATATTGGAAAGCATACAGCTGCAGATGAAGGAGACAGAGTGGAAAGTGGACTGAGATTTGCTTCACTGTCGATGTCTCAGCTATATCCACCTAAAAAAAAAATTCATAATAATATTGGAATAAAACTAACAAAAATTAACAGAAAGAGCTCTCAGGGCACAAGGGACTATAAGTAGAAGAAATGGGACTTAAATGATGAAAACTCAGAACTGGTTATGAGCTGGAAATAGACTGGTTTCTAATACTAGTCTTTGAAAAAAAAAAAAAAAAAGGCCAAAGGTGTCTTGCACTTTCTCTTTCACACACAAAATATTTATTTATATATAGATGTGTGTGTGTGTTATTTGTATAATCTTTCTTCTTTGTCCACAATTAAGAGAATCATTATGGGCTTGCGCTTTAGCTGACATAAAACATTACACATGCATTATCACGCAACAAACAACAAACCACAAACCACCGCTTAAAGAAAAGGCCTAAAACGCCAACTTTTGAAACCTCCCTAGCCATGGAATTTTTGCTTTTGTGTAGCTAGCTGTATATCATCAGTATCACACACATTGGCAATTGAGACAAATGTAATTATGGTGGAAAGCAAAAAAGAAAAAGAAAAGCGATGCCAATAATATAATAATAGATTATTGTTCTAGTCTTCTTTCTTTTTTTTTTTTTAATTCTTCATTATCCTTATCTGCCCTTTGAAGGTTTCATTATCTTACATAATTGACTGCAGTGATTGCTCTTGCTCTTTTTTCTTTAATAAAATACTAGTATAATAATAATAATTAACAAAAAAAAAAAAGACAAAGTATAATGGCAATGTTAAAAATGAACATTCTATATCTCATTGACCAACTATTTTCAATCTCACGTCCGTTGCTAACAAAAGAAAAGAAATATGAACATGTCAATTTCTTCAAATTGGAAAAGTGAAAATGCATGCTTGAGTTATGGCGTGGCGCATGCCTTGGTGGTGGTCCACTCTAACTCACAGGCACTGATTACTTATGATATGAGTTATGGCCTGCTCTCTAATAGTGAGTGAACTGTGACGCGGTTAATGTCAATCAGGTCCTTCCAATTTTCCTGAATATTGATTAAAGCTCTTTATTTTTCCTTTTTCTTTTAACGCCAGATTTTTGCGACATCAAAATTGATGATGATATTTAAAATCAGCGGTTTGAGTTTACGTTGATGAAAAACAAAAGGGGTGCGAGCTAAATTGACCGTTCCCAATCCAGTGCCTATTGTTAGTACCCATAATCGAAGCTCAAACGATTAGCCACGTGAATGGCCATAGGAATTTGGACCGTAATCAACCGGATGATAAAAGACACACAATTAAAATTAGGATTCTTTACTCATCTTCAAATCTGGACCAAACCTCACGGGGTTTGGTGATGAGACGATGGTTATTAAGATCTAATAAGAGAATTATCAACATTTATAATTAAGAGGATGCTTCGGCTTCTAATGGCATTGGGCAACAAATAGCAAACGCTTATAACTATTCAAATCCAGACAATACGGTAAAGAAGCTACATCCGTAACTTTTCTGTCTCTGTAATGCGTAATTTTCACAGTTCAGCGTTTTAGCGACCATCGTGTCTCCGTTTCCTCTCTCATATATCTGTTCGTGAGAGAATAAATTAAAAATATTGATGCATGAAGGCAACTTGTTTGTTATCTATCAAATCTTGGGAAAGAAATATCTAATTTTAAGAAATATTCCAGCGCAACAAACTCTCAGCCATTGTGAATGAATATATGGAAGTGTAAGTAGCTGAAAAACTTATTGATGATCAAGATCAGGACCCCATTAAAGATGAATTCTTTGCGAGGAAATTGAAGCGATACTGGCCATCCTTTTATCTCGGAAAATAACTAACTCATTATGGCTTTTATAGCGGAAAAGCAAGCGACCCAGAAATCAACTCCCCTTGAGCAGGGCATGTATGAAAATCTAATAAGGTAGACTAATTACGGCCTACCATGTCTTTCACGTAGGATCCAGAAAACGATGGGTGGGTTCTGAAGAGTCATTATAATGTTCTTTGACATTTAGTTCAGTTTGTAAGCAAGGGGTTGGTGCAATCAAGGCAAGTAGCTTTTATTATCGTGGTGGTTTGCGGTTTGCCCCCTATAACGGAGTGAGCATTAAAATATCCTAACCACTGCAATTATGGACACAAAATCCATTTTGTTAGATCTCATTATGAGACCAGCACTAGGATTAAGACAACTCTTCCTAACCCAACCCTTATCCATGTGCTGAAAGCTCCAATACCCAAGTTAGCCATGGCTTGATGACCCATTCCTTTTGTTTTGTCAATGTTATATCAGCATGCTACATGCCATATGACACACGTCATTTTGACTCACCATATTTCATGGAAATTATTCATCATGAGTTGTCCTAATCATGTTATCGAGTCTGTGGTGGTCGAGTCTGTGCTTATAAGTTGCAGTGAATATTGCTAATGATGGATTCTAAGAATGATGTTTGTTATTTCTTGTGCAGAATAATTTTCCTGCCAAACTTACTTTTTACTCGAAGAAGTGTTGAAGATTGTTTCACCAATACTCCTCCTCCCCACTTTCTAAGCAAGTTTACTGTTTTATTATAATTTTAATTAGTTAAGAAGCAAAGCAAATCGATATTATTGCTTGAAATGACCGTTATCAAATCCAATATATGAGCAAAACTGCAAAAGTAGGGGAGTTTAATTTCATCGAGCGTGGTCAAAAAGGAGGAGAACTTGACTTCAACAATTAAGCAACCGCTTGTGGGCAAAAATAAAAAAAAAAAATTCCCTTGCAAAAGAAGACTTCAATTATGAAGATCTCGCAAGTTAATGAAGATCAATCGAGGTTTTAGCCTGTGGGTTCCACAAAGTGGCATTCATGGAAGGAAGGTCTAGTCTATTTTAAGAGGCTGAAATCAAGGACAGATATCTACCACCACATATGAATTATTTTTAACATAAAATAGCATTAGAAATCATTAGAAATAACAACATTTGAGTCTTAATATAGATTTTAGTTGATAAAATAACATTAGAAATACCAACATTTGAGTCTTAATATAAGTTTCAGTTGATATGAGATTCATATATCTATTAAAGGAAGAGTTAATTTATGCATTTATCACCAGCGTTATGAGGAGACAGCCTTCTGTCATCAAAGGAGTAAATCATCCTCTTTAAGTTTAATTATAAAAGACCGCAATATATGAGCTTTAGTAAGAAGTTTTAGTAAAGCAACTTGAAAACCGCATAACTCATAGCCAGCAATACAAGAATGTACATCTGCTTTTAACAGCTGACGCTGAATATTTCATCTTGATGTTGGTTTCAGTACATACCTAAGTTCAAACTTCCAAAAGGTTTTAGAAATCCCTTCTATTCTTTTGCAGGGTTTATTTTTTGCCCTTGTGCCCGACATATTATGCTCTACCATGAGCTGGCAGCTTAAAACAATGGTGATCCAAATCATTTCTGATGCCACCCCATCTTAACCATTAATATGATGATACAAATACAAAGTTAAAAATACAAATAAAAGGAGCAAAAATTTGGTCTTAGCAGATCATGATTTCAGCCCCTCTTAATCCGAGTGATAGTACGTCATGAAAAAGTAAATACCATTTTCCATATGTTTGCATATCTGAATTAGTCCACGACATGGCAGCGACTAGAAAGAATAATGTTTTCTGTCAAATGTTATTGGTTCATATTTAAAATACTTGAATATTGTACTATTATCTCTAGTCTTTGTGCAGCTCAATGTGAAATTGTGATCCTAGTTATGAACTTATGGCCCTGGAATGAATTGTCACGGACGGAGACACTGGCTGCCTTGAATTTCAGGAACTTACGGGCGTGAGTTCTTCCAAGCCCAAATTCTTTCGGTAAGGGCCAAAGCAAAGTTCAGACGACTTGACGCAATATGCAGCCTAACGGTTCTAGAACCTGGCGTATCTGCTAATTCTTTTCTGGTCATCCAACGTCTTATTGCTCAATTAGTCAGGAGATAAACAATCATAGCAGTACATAAATTTCCTTCCCAGGTGAAGGTCTAAATGAACTTTACAAGTCATGATAAGTAGGACACAACAAGATTTTTAAAGTGCCTCCTTTAAATCACATTGAATCAATGATCAGTTTTTCCTCCCAAAAAATTCAAATACAACATAAAAAGATTGATGGCTTCTCTCTCTCTCTCTCTCTCTCTCTCTCTCTCCAGGAAAAGTACGTTTTTCATTAAAAGATCATTATGGCCTAAAATACAATGCCACATGGGCACAAATCCAGGACTGCTTCAGACTTAAGACTCAAACCAAAATTAGGACAATACACAACAATAACACACAACTTTGAACACTAAAAATTTCCAATGGCCAAAAGAAAACTAAATAGTTTCACCCATTAAGAGCTGATGAAGCACCAGAGGAACTCATCTCAACTACTGTAGGTGAAACCTCTTTCCAATCGGGAAAATAAACTTCATAGCGTCCCATAACAAAATGCAATACAACACAAGTGTAATGACAAGCACAAAAAAATAACAATAAAACCACAAAACTGCAATGAAAACTACGCCTCCAATGCACCAGATAGTCTTTCAATGTCAATGAATCCTAGACCCTCGCTTGTCTGTCAAAATTATGGCTGCAATGATCTCTAAACATCATTAAAATATTTAAATATCAATATTGAGTCCAAAGAACGGAATTACAATATCACAAGCTGATACTAATTGTTCTCTTCAACAACTAAAAAATAATAATAATACATTACTTAAGTCAATATTATTTACATGAACCTTTAGAAAGGTGAAATTCTGACTACCTAAAACAGACCACTTGCTGTGATTTACTCGTATTTGTGACGTGTCAAATAATTTCTGATGACATATCAACATTCTGAACATTTCTCAATACTGTTCTCCAGGTTAGATACTGGAAGTGCATGCCGTATGCACTGTTCAACAGACCGAAGCTTTGCCCAAAAGAAAATTTATGACTTTTATAAAAAGTATTACCCACTCTAAGTGGCAAGTACAATTAAAACTCAACAAGTACAGTGAAGAGTGAAAGCATCTAAACATCTATGCAGAAATACTCGGCAAACAGATGTAAAAGTACAATTCCAAAAGGCCTATACTCCATTGCACGCCTTGTAAACAGAGGTCTGCATAACTTATTAGCTAATAGATGCATCAGAAATTTTTGATATGTCAAACTTCATAGAAAAGCCATCACATAATGGCTGCTTTTAAGTCCTTCAGCATGGGTTCAAGAGGTAAATGGATATGGGATTCGGTAGGTCTCTAGGAAAATCTTGCTCAAAGAACAAAAACAAAAGAAAATTGTTCCTCAGGTAACAACAGGTACAACAAATAACACAAGATTCAGAAACCAACAGAGACAATGTCCAGAACAAAGTATACACACCAAAGAAAAAAAAACACAAATGAAAGGGACCTTGAAAAATGTTTTCTTTATCTACGAGGGCACTAATAACACTTTTCTCATTAGAAAAATGTCCTAGGTTAGTTATACAAGTATTTAAATTCGAAGTGTAACAAATGGGCTATCCCGTACATTACATGACTCACTACATCTTGGTTCATCTCTAAATTAATTCTTCACAAGAGTACAATAGATTTATGTAATGTCAAAATATCACGTAGGCAGACTTATTTACTATTGCTTATAAGTAACTGTAATAAGAATACTGGCATTTCCAACTCTTCATTAACAAAGTTTTCATGATAAAGAGTCAGAATAACTCCAAGCTAATCACATGATACATAGTAAAAATGACATCAACAGAAATGCAAACTAGACAGTGCTGTGCAAATGCTTAGTAAAGATAGAAAGGAAAGTTGACAGCCACATGTTTAATTATGAAATCTGCATCCAATTCTTTCAGTATAATCCACTCCACAAAACAGAAAATAATAAAGCAACAACATAGTTAATATCGATCATACAAGAGCATCAAGTTTCACCACCGTCTTTCCCACCAAAAGGATCATGGGTAGGACCAACATCCTGCCCAATATGACGCTGAACCAGGCGCTGCAAATCAGCCATAACCTTATGTTCACGTTTTGCCTTCTCCTCATAGTTAAACATTGCTAGTGCCCGCTTGTCCTCTGCACTATAAACCTGGTTTTCCTTCCTGATACGGATAGCATTCATTCTCTGATGCCGACTACCACTCATCACATACCCAAGACTTTCAAATTTTTGAATCTCCTCAGCAGATAAACCCACTTCACCTCTTCGTGGGATACGCTTCCCTTGCTGCACATACTGTGCAATGGCATCACCTTCTCCAGGCCTAAGTGCACCACCATAACTAATATGCCCTTCAGCTCTAGGCAGTGGCATTGGACCCACCGCCGGTTCATTATCTAAAGCTGGCTTCTTCTGAGACTCAATCATTTCTTTAAACTTGAGTACCTCAGCATTGATTTCAGCCTGCTTAGTCCCATCGTCCATTTTCTCTTCAGAACCTAAACTACCATCACTCTCACTTTCTGACTTCTGCTCTTTCTTACTCCGTTTAGACAGAGAAAGCTTGGGCTTCTTCAATTTCCCATGCTCATCATCAGACGATTGACCGGCAACAGATTGATCAGTTTCACTCCCTCCACTATCGCTCTCATCCGAATCACCGTACGTACTCTTCCTCCTACTTGTCTTTCTTTTACTGCTTCTTCTTCTTCTTCTGCTCTTGCACCGTCTACTTCGTCTCTTTCTCCTGCGTCTATCCTCTTCCTCAGAATCACTCTCGTCAGAATCGCTCTCATCATCTTCTGATTCACTACGTTTTCTACTCTTCGGCTTCGATCTCCTACTCTTTCTCTTCTTCCTAGACCTTGAATGATCCGATTCAGTCTCGGATTCAATCTTTTTCCTATTCTTCCTAGACCGCGGATCATCAGATTCAGAAGCAGACGCACTACTCTTCGAATTCTCAGCCTCAGAATCGTCTTTTTCTTTCCCACTCGAATCATCACCTCCGTATTTCTCCAAAATCTCATCAGGTTTATTGTCCTCCACGTTATCGTTCTCGTATCTCGGAGGACTCGGCGTGGCTGTCCAGAAACAGTACTTCAGGGATTTACGCATCTTCTGCCTCTTTCGCCACCTGTACTCCATAAAATTCAGTCCCTTCAATTCCTCGTCGGAATCCGATTCTACGTCATACCCGTTCCTATAATCTCGGTTTCCCTTGCCAAATCTTTTCGGCAACGAGTCTAGGGTTTCGTAATTGCTGCCTGCGGGACTTCTTCTTCGTCTAGGGCTCGGACTTCTTCTTCGTCGAGGGCTTCGATATTCTGGTGAATATGAGCGGGAGCGGGAGCGGGAGCGGGAGCGCGAGCGAGAGGGGGAGCGGTAGCGGTAAACGGGTGAACTCTCGGAATCCGAGGCGTAGCGGCCAGAACGGCGGCGCCTGTCTGGGATTTCGATGGTGGATGATGGACGGCCCATGATTATTGACTAAACTAAGAAGCGAATGGTCAGTCAATATAAATGGTTTTCTTTTTCCTTACTTGTTGGGCTTTTGCAGGCTTGCAAACTAGGTCGGGTGTCCTTCCTGGACCCGGGTGCCCTGACAATTGACATCTACCTCTCCACAACTTCCAGCGAGGAAAATAACGCGTGCTCCTCGAAGGCGTCTGGATTATTGGGCCGTTTCAGGGATCGGAGAACTGGCAATAAATCGGGCCTGTTTTGGTTACCCTCTAGCCCAATTATTTCTTTTAGAGTTGCTTTTAATTAGTACTCTTCTGACTTCCCACACCCCCCCCCCCAACCAAAACCGAGACCAGATTAAGAAGTTATTAAAAAGAAAACTCTGCTGTAGAATATCCAAAACTCGCTATCCCGCCTATCTATAATCTCGATTCCTATGTCTTCTATAGTAATTTTATTAATTATAAAATTAATAATTAAAAGAGTGATCGCCACTTAATGCTTAAATAAAAATATTAGAGTAATATTATACATATTTATTTAAAAAATATAAAATAATTTATTCTTTCATGATAAACTTATAAGAATTTTTAGAATCACGCTAGACATATATAAAAATCACTATGGACGTGATGAAGGAAATTACTTATAAATTAAAATCTTTAAATATAAAATTTAAACTGAAATAACTCAAATATTTATTCAATTAGAACCATAAATCTATATTTAATACTAAGTATCTGTTTAATACGACTTATTTAATAGTCATAAATATTTACTTAATTAAATATATTCTTATTATAAATTTTATTGTTGTTTGGTTGTTTTACTAATAGAGTTTTTAAAGTTAAACAAGCTATTTTACCTCTACTAGAAAAAGTTTAAATTTTGAACTTTTGAGAGTAGAGCTTAAAAAGTTTTTTTAAAATGTTAAAATATCTAAAATATCTTTTATTTATTTAACAATTTTATTTTACTCTTTCCATAACATTACTTTAAAAAATTTGTCTGTTAAAGTAATTTCATAAATTTTTAATAAAAGCTTTTATGAAAAACTAAATAACTAAAATTTTTTAAGTAAAAACTCTATTTATAAAAGCTTTACTTGAAAAGTTGTACCAAACGGAGCCTAAGTAATATCTTCTGAAAATATAAATATATCAAAAGTCTTAAATCTCCCAAATTATAAATTCATAATAAAAATAAACTTAAAGGAATTATAAGTTTATTCCTCCCTTTATTCAACTAGCAAAACGAAATAAATCTCTAACTCTATTACTAAGCACACCTCTCAAATAAGAAATTTAATCTACAAAAAGTAATAACAAAAAGCGAGCATCAATTCGGTAAGTAAAACCATTCCCAACGCATTAGGATTATCATTACTAAAAATATTACAAACCTTCCTTTTTTTGTAAAACATATAAGATAATTCGTAATTTTTCTTAAACCAACATATTGCAATAATAAATTTATAATAATTTTAGAAGATAAAAAGCACATAAATTATGAAAACAAATCATATAACTTATGTACATATAATAAAAAATTAGCTTATGTTATATAGTGTCATCTATAGTCTCGGTGATCTGGCCAAAACATAATTATAATCAAAATATTATTTGTACACTCAGAACATGAACCTAATACTGGTTCATAATTTATATGTATCGCATGATGCGATCAGAATAACTACAAATAATGAGCTAAAATATTCAAATTGAGTTTTCACTTGTAATGACTTATACGTGGCACTTTACACTATATGTGGTAGTTTGAGGCATGTATACTCTCAAGAGACGGCCCCTATACAGTTTCAACAGATGATCCTCGTACAATCATAAATAATTAAAATCATACATGAGACAAAACTTTCATTTTATGTTCATAAATATCCATAATAATAGTTTAGGCTTGCAATATAGAATCTATTATAATATTTTATACATAAATTTATAAAAGATAATATTGTAATAAAATAATTTATACTTCTAAAGGCATTGATAATATTTTGTCAAGATAAAATAATTTTCATATTTAAAAACATTTACAAAAATTATAATGAAAAATAATTAATTTTTGGAAAAAAATATAAAAATATATTTACTTATAATAGTATCAAAATAATCATATTTATCTAGTACATTAAGAATGAAGTTACATACTTCGATTCTCTAAACTTAAAGAAGATACAAGACATGACTATTAATAACTTATTCTAAAAATTTGATTTTCTATTTATATCTGTACTAGTCTGGTTCTTATAATTTTAACTCTTAATTTAAGAGTTAGAATAGCATAATATTTTACAGAACTATTCTAGACGTCCATGGTTAACTCTTGTAAAATTTTCAAGAAAATCCAAAACCAAAACATTTTTAAATCTATTTATTTCTTGACAAATCTGAAACTGTTTCACAATATCTTCAACCGAACATAATGAATTTCATGAATTTTATAAAACCGGAAACAAAAAAGAAAATTATGAAATTAAAACTTGAATGCTAGACACATATATCTCTATTTTAAATTTTAAAATTTTTAAACTTCGTTTGGTGGTGCAAATAATTTTGTGAATCCAATTGTTCTACTAGAATCACAATTTTCCAGTGTCACAATGTCTTCTTCAAAATCTAAAACAAAATCAAATTTCATGAAACTAAATTTATTCAAGAAGCTCTATGTATCTAGTTTTAAAATCATCGAGAAAATAGGTGTTTAAAATTTGAGATACTCATGTCATCCGAAATTGTCTAGTGTGCCTAGTGCATTAAGGATTTTAAGACTCAATAATAAATTAAAACTCTAAACAGATCTTACACATACCCTAAATCATATATTATGATCTGCAACAATCTATAACTATACCGATTCAAAACCCTAAGTAGAGTAATAGAAAAAATTATGAAGAGTAGAGAGAGCAAACTTATAAAATCACCTTAATTCTCTTCTTAAACAAATACTTGAATATTAAAGTTTGAGTAAGAGCGTAAAGAACAGTAGAGAAGAAGAAATAAACATTGTAGACTCAGGGTTATGAAAGAGGAAAAAAATATGTATGTATAGGAGTTTTAAAAAATCCTATTAGATTTAAAAAAATAACCCTATGCATAACCCTAGTTATAATTTTAATATCTTTATTAATAAATGTTATAAAGCCTTATGTGTGTCCTAATAAGAGTCAAATCTTCAGAATAAAAAAAAATTATGGAATGTGGCGTTACAAATATTATACATACAATGATAATATTATTCTTTTGTTAAAGTTTGCTTGAAGAAAATTATATATCTACTGTCTGCATGGTACATTAACAAGGGAGTTTGGAATCGAGCATTAACTGACATTTGATATTTTTTCCCTCCTTAACTTTTCATACTGAAATCGTTGGAATATATAATCCTGATGTTGTAGTTCATTTGAAAGCCAAATCTACAATTTACTTTACGAAATTAATTGGGAGTTATTTTAAAGAGAAATTCTACTCTCCCAATTCACATAAAAGATAAATAAATAAATAAGGGAAGTCAGTATTGAGAGGGCAACTGATAACTGATGTCCCTGTTTTAAAAATAAGAATTAGTTAAAGTCTGTCCAAGCAAAAATTTGTTCACACAGCAGAAATATTATGTTTGGTTATGGAGGGCGCATTGGAGCTGGACAACGTTGCAGAAGCAATCGATTTAGGCTGATTGCTGACGATCAGTATAATGAAGCTATTTACAAAGGAGAATAGATAATCAAATTTCTCAGAAATAACAACAACCACGCGATGAAACATACTTTTCCAGTAAATGTATCAACTTGAAGCAAAGAAATTTAGCCTCACACATTCAATCTTGACATTCACAAGCTTACACATCCAACCACCGCAACGTTTTACCACACTGGGTAGCTTACAAGTTAAGACGCCTACATTTCAACTGTTATTTCCTATCACCACACACACACACAGGACACGTATGCATGCATGGTGTTCTAGAATTTATGCAGTATGGAATTGTGTCAAATTTTGAAACTATCAAAGCTTCTGATGGTCAGCAATTTTTTCTTTTTCTCCCTTGTCTGTGGCCGGTAACATTTCTTATTCAGCACTCTACAGATCACAATAGAAAGCCAAAATTTTCCCTTTGACGTGAGACTAGCTTCAGATTTAAGTTTAGATCTCTAGAGTATCTTCCCTTTTCAATCTTTGTATTAGTTAGGCCAATTTCACATGTTCTATATTCAAATTCAATGGTTGATATATATGTATTAGCTGTTTATCAATTGGCACTTCAGAGACAAGTTAAAGCACGTTTTCAGAATAAAAATATTCAAATACCTTTATAATGTATATTCACATTACCACTTATGTATAAATACATTATTAGTTCAAAATTTTCTTATAAGAATATTCGTTGTTAATTTAAAACATAAAAATCTGAAATAAATTTTTGGCTACTTTATTATGTATTATCCATTTTGGTTTTACTCTTTTCTAAAGCATCGATGTAAAACGTATGTTATACATCAAAAGGTGATCCACATTTGTACAATTTTATCATATTAATTTGTTTCAACATCTTAAATTAGCTAGCATGTAGGAGAAAGTTTAAAAAAACAAAAAAAGAAACCCACATTTTTCACGTTGGAAGGAGCTAGTAAAATGAATAAAAATGTATTAGAAGATATTTCATGCTTGTTGTAGTTGGGTGAGCATCAGGTACTGTGGCTTGTCGGACAAGGCTAATGGAAATAAAAGCAAAATTAAAGAATCAGGGGATATATAGTTTTGGTGAAGCGGCTGTTAACTTTGGTCATATCAGGTTCATTTTGAGAAGGGAAAAGGGAAAGAAGAAAAGGGTGTGACAAAGACATGGCACCAAGAGAGGACATGTATTTCTAAATTTCTAATTTCTTGCATGATTGCTCTGTAAGAGATCAAAATACAAACTGAACAGTAGTAAGATACAAGTCACTCACTCTCCTCAAAGCAAAGCAAAGCCCCAGCCCCAGTCCCCATTAATACTTTCAACTCGGCCCTCTATTTCCTTCCAACCACTCACCTACTACCAATACCATGAATTGGAATTAAACGTACGCACACTACTTCTCCAAATGGCCGATTGGCTTCACTCCCTCGTCGTCTCCCCTTTGAAGAAGCTCTGGGACCGCCTCCACTCGAGCCACCGCAGACGTAACTACTACTAATTCCCTCTCTTCACATTCTCGTGATTTCTCACAAAATCTCCATTTAAAACGATTACATGCATGCATGCGCTGTGTCTTGCAGGTAGAGGGCTGTATATACTCTACAAGGATGTGAAATCGTGCCCTTGCGAAGATGTGCATGTGTTGTGGTCAATACTGGTGGAGTCACATGCGGCTGATCTTCCCCAGTAATCAGTTACTATGAAGATCATACATGTTTAATTAATTCGCTTTTCATCGATGCTTCCAACAAGAGGATGATGAGCACTTGTCCCTCGGCGTACGCATGTATTCATTGCCTTGTGCATATGCAGTTATAATTCCTCTGTAATTACTACATTTTGTCGGAATGGGGCAAGCTTTTGTTGGCTATATATACATAGGTGGTCGTGGTACCTGGTGGGCTATTTTTGTTCTTCGTTTGCCTCCTAAGTCCCAACTCCTTTGTTATGTGTGATTACGTCTGTAAATTCGTGTTATTTATAATCAGTAAAAGATAAATGAAGTGCTTTTAATGCTACAAAAATTATTACTACACTTTCGGCCACAGACTCCACAAGCAAGATCTCCTCGGCGCGTCGTATTCAAGATTTATATTTTTTACTCGTTGTTGGGGATCCGGACTAGAGGAGCAAGTGATGCAACTCTTCAGCTAACCTTTCATTTGCATGCTTAAATTAAACCCGGCACTTTTTTGGACAACTTCAAGGCAAAAACGTGAGAAAGGGTAAATGCTCCTTTGTCTTTAATATGTATGACAACTTCATCGTGTAGTTTCTTACTTTATTGACTAAAAATTATTTTAATTTTAAAATAACTATCTATATCAATTAAAGGTGAGAGAGTTCAAGATTTGTAAGTGTAAAACAATATTTTAATTTAGCGAAATTCATATACGCAATTACATACTTGGGGTTTTAAAAGAACTCTTATGGGGTGCGATAATACAAGCGTTCCTAAAGGGACTATTTTGGAGCCCGCCGAGGCCCAATATGTCTACTTGTCGTGAAACATCAAATGCCAACCCAATGTCAAAACCGTAAAACCGTCGCTCCCGTCAGTCGTCAGTCTTGGCATTCCAGTCCAAACTCGCCACAGAGCAAAGGGGAAGCGAAGCGATCCAGGGGAAAGAGATATCGTGTAAGATACTATCGACATGCCTCATTTAAATTTGGTGATCACTGTAATTCTCATTCCAACAAGTTTATGAGTTCTTTCTTTAAAAAAAAAAAAAAATTGCCGATGGGTTGGATTGTAGAGGCATGGCGGATACTAAGGCAGTGACTTTACGTACGAGGAAGTTCATGACTAACCGTCTTCTATCTAGGAACCAGTTCGTAAGTCTTCTTCTATCACTTTAATTTAGTTCTTAAATTTCGTATCATAGAAATATTATTTTGCTTTGCTTGGATGCAGGTCATAGACGTTTTGCATCCCGGAAGAGCAAATGTTGCCAAGGTTTATTTCTCTCTTTCGATCTTATCTACGACCAATAGAAGATGAATGCAATTAAGGAAGTTGTATATGATAATATAAAGAGTCATTTACCGGGTTTGTTTGTTTTTTTATTAAATGTGGGACTGTTTGTCTGTTAAAAGCTATAAAATATGGAAGAATTTTAAATGCTGAGAATGATATATTTTTATTATCTAAAATGAGAATAACTTTGGCTATTAAATAGCCTTACATAACAAACCAAGCAACAAAACAGGAATTCATGTTTAACGACTTCTAAAGACATGGAAAAAATAAATAACAGTCACCCTTAATAATAGGGATTTTATTTTGACTAAGTAGTAACAAAATAAAACTTAACATTTCCTCCCTTAAACTAAATGCTAGTGCATCAATTTACATCAGTTTCAGAGCAGACTCCTAATGATGCACGCAGCTTTAAGAAGACATCCAGCTTGAGTGGCTTAGTCATTACATCGGCTAATTGTTCTTGTGTGCTACAATAGACCAATTCTACAGTACCAGCCTTTGTAAGCTCCCGAAGAAAATGAAATCGCACATCTATGTGCTTACTTCGACCATGCATTACTGGGTTCTTTGAAAGTTTGATTGCAGAACTACTATCACACTGAATAATAGTTGTCTTACCTTGCTTCAAACCTAAATTATCCAACACTCGTTTCAACCAAACTGTTTGACATGCACAAGAAGCTGCAGCAATAAATTCAGCTTCAGTAGTGGAGAGACTCACTACTGGTTGTTTTTTTGATAGCCAAGATACTGCTCCTGAGCTCAACAAAAAAACGTAACCTGAAATGCTTTTTCTATCTTCTAAATCTCCAGCATAGTCACTATCTGTGTAAGCAATGAGTTCATTACTTCCTCCCTTCTTATAGAAAATTCAGAAATCTAGTGTCCCTTTTAAATATCTCAACACCCTTTTAGCTACTTGGAGATGAAGCTCAGTAGGATTCTCCATGTACCTACTGATAAGACCCACTACAAACATCACATCCGGTCGAGTAGCTGTAAGATACATGAGACTACCCACAATTTGTTTGAAATAAATTTTGTCTACCTTAACACCATTTTCATCCTTCACGAGTTTACATCCTGGGACAATTGGATTTTGAACTGAGTTGCTTCCATCCATCCCAAACCTTTGTAGCACCTCTAATGCATATTTTTTCTGACTGATAAACACACCTTTTGAATTCTGCAAGATTTCAAGACCAAGAAAATACCTCATTTTCCCCAGATCAGTCATATCGAACTCATGTTTCATGGAACTTTTAAATTCTGAGACCATCAATGCATCATTGCCAGTAAAGATGAGATCATCTACATACAAACTCAGAATCAAAAGTTTCCTTTCTTTCCTTGTCTTGATGAACAGAGTATGTTCATAGTCACATTTCTCAAAGCTCTCTTTCAAAAAATAAGCTTCTATGCAGCTGTACCAAGCACGTGTTGCTTGCTTAAGGCCGTAGAGTGCTTTTTTTAATTTATAAACCTTGTGTTCATAACCCTTTTGCACATAACCAAGCGGCTGTTCCACAAAAACCTCTTCATTCAGCTCACCATATAGAAATGCCGACTTAACATCTAGCTGATAGATAGCCCATCCTTTTTGCGCTGCAAGAGCTATTATTAAACGAATTGTTTCCATACGTGCTACAGGTGCAAATACTTCTGTATAATCTACCCCATGCTGCTGAGAGTACCCCTTCACTATAAGCCTTGCCTTGTATTTATCAACTTCACCATTCTCATTAAACTTGGTTTTGTAAACCCATTTCACTCCAATTTTCTTTCCACCTGCAGGTAACTCTGTCAGTTCCCATGTATCATTCCGTTTTATTGCTTCTATTTCCACATCCATGGCTTTCCTCAATTTCTCACTTTTTACGGCATCGTCGAAGTGAATAGGATCAGCGGCTGCAAACATGGCCAACTGAACTTCTTCTTCAGATAGTCCCTCTCCTGTTTCATAGTCTTGCATCCAAGCTGGTGATCTCCTAATCCTCCATTCATTTGAACTGGGTGAGCTCTCCTCGGCTGAAGAATCGAAGGAAAAATTCTCCCCTTCTTCAACATTAGCATCAGAATCTGATTCATTCCTCCCTACATTTCTATTGATCTCCACCACTTTTTCCTCACGATCACCCCATTCCAAATCACATGCAATTGCTTCCTCATACTTCTTATCCCAATCCCAGCTTTTGTCTTCCTCGAACACAACATCTCGACTTATAATAATCCTTTGTGAAATAGGATCATAAAGTCGGTAAGCCTTCGACCCCTCGCTTACTCCTAATAAAACACAAGTCTGACTTTTATCATCTAGCTTTGTTCGTTTGCTATCAGGCACATGAACATGAGAGATGCAGCCAAAGACTCTGAAGTACTCTACCGAAGGTTTGATTCCACTCCACGCTTCTTCCGGAGTCATATTTCTCACTGAAA
This sequence comes from Aegle marmelos, assembly GCA_030449875.1. Taxonomy (NCBI): domain Eukaryota; kingdom Viridiplantae; phylum Streptophyta; class Magnoliopsida; order Sapindales; family Rutaceae; genus Aegle; species Aegle marmelos. The sequence continues at coordinate 6,470,394 of JASUUL010000115.1, forward strand.
AGGTTAGACTTCGATTTAGAACATGTACTGTCCAGTTGACTGCTTCAGGCTAGAAAGTTTTAGGGACTTTCTTTTCTGAAATCATGCTTCGTACCATATTCATAATGGTTCTGTTCTTTCGTTCCGCGACTCCGTTTTGTTGTGGTGTGTATGCTGCTGTCAATTGTCTCTGTATACCATTTACATCACAATAATTATTGAATTCTTGTGATGTAAACTCTCCTCCTCGATCAGTTCGCAAAGCTTGAAGTGGTGTGTTTGTCTCTTTTTCAACTCGGATCTTAAATCTTTTGAAAACATCAAAGGCTTCGGATTTTTCTGTCAAAAAGAAAACCCATGTTTTTCTACTGAAATCATCAGTAAAGGTAAGTAAATACTGTTTCTTGCTGTTGGAGACTGGTTTGATCGGTCCGCAAATATCAGCGTGTAATAACTGAAGAATTTGGGAAGCTCTCCAGCTGCTTCTTTTTGGAAATGACTCCCTGTGCTGCTTCCCCACCAAACAGTCATTGCATAGCCTTGAAGGAGTTTTAAGTTGTGGTAGACCATTCACCATTGCCTTTTGTTGAAGAGTTTTTAAACCCGTAAAACTTAAGTGTCCATATCTGCAATGCCAGAGCTGTACCAGATCCTCAATAATTGTTTTGAAACAAACAGAGGTTATAGGTTGAGATATAGCTTTCAATATGAACATTCGATTTGCAGACATCTTCGAATCCATGATCAAACCTCTCTCATGATGAAACACCTTGCACCTTCCATATTTGAACAGAACAGTAAGTCCCTTTTCTTGTAATTGTCCAATGCTCAACAGGTTACTCTTCAATTCAGGTACATAGAAAACTCCGGTAATAATTTGTGTTGTTCCATTCACTTGCAACCTGATGTTACCCTTTCCCATTACAGCCATGCTCGAGTTGTTACCCAGCTTCACAGAATCTCTGAAATTTTCATTCAGATCTGAGAAATAATTTTTTTTCCACACATATGATTGCTGCAACCGGAGTCAAGATACCACATATCTTCCTTGTTGTCCTTGTTCACATCCACGCATGCCATCAACAACATCTCTTCTTGAGTTTCTACAAAATTTGCTCCTGTCTCATTACTTGGACACTCCCATTGAAAATGTCCAAGTTTGTGACAATTATAACACTCCACTGTGGATTTGTCAAATTGTTGTCTGCCCCGTCCTCTTCCTCTTCCTCGAAAATCTCCTCTACCACGACCTTTTGCCTCATGTGTTATCTTCAGCGCCTGTTCTTCTCCACTATTCCTATGAAATTTCTGCTCATGAACAATTAATGAGCTTTCGAGCTCATCAATTGAAAGCTGATCAATGTTCTTTGACTCTTCAATTGAACAGACAATATAATTGAACTTCTCAGTCAATGATCGAAGAATCTTCTCTACCACTTTAACATCCTGCATATCCTCTCCATAATTTCTCATCTTATTAGCTACTGACATGACTCTAGAGAAATAATCAATAACGCTTTCACCTGGTTTCATTTCAAGGGTCTCGAAATCGCTCCTTAGTGCTTGAAGGATGGAACGTTTCACCCGAGCATTACCTTCAAATTTCTTTTTCATCGAGTCCCATATCTGCTTTGAGGTGTCCTTCTTTAAAATTGTTTCAAGGATGGTCCTGTCAATTGCTTGAAACAAATAATTCTTTACTTTCCTATCCTTTAACTTCATCTCATCGAGGCTCTTTTGCTGTGCTTCCGTTACAGCAGCTCCGTCTGCAGGTTCGACAAAACCAGTCTCCACAAGGTTCCAATATTCTTTGGACCTAAGGAAGTTCTCCATCAGCATGCTCCAATGATCATAATGACCATCGAAACGGGGAATCGCAGGCTGAACAAAACTCCCTTCACTTGCCATCTCTTTCTTCGCTGGGTTTTTTCTCTTTTTTTTAATACAAGTCACTAAAAAAAAAAGCTGCAGCTTTCTATTCTCAGGCCCACTAAGGGCTCTGATACCAAACGTTAAAAGCTACAAAATATGGAAGAATTTTAAATGCTGAGAATGATATATTTTTATTATCTAAAATGAGAATAACTTTGGCTATTAAATAGCCTTACATAACAAACCAAGCAACAAAACAGGAACCCATGTTTAACGACTTCTAAAGACATGGAAAAAACAAATAACAGTCACCCTTAATAATAGGGATTTTATTTTGACTAAGTAGTAACAAAATAAAACTTAACATTGTCATATTCACTTTTGATTTAAATTATTCTTCATTCGAAAGGCGGAAATTCCTTAATGTATGATGTATGATGTATGAGAAGCTGAAGGAGAAGCTGGCGAGGATGTATGATGTTAAGGATCCAAATGCTATCTTTGTTTTCAAGTTCAGAACCCATTTTGGAGGAGGAAATTCCACTGGTTTTGGTTTGATTTACAATTCCATTGAGAATGCAAAGAAGTTTGAGCCAAAGTACAGGCTAGTTCGGGTAAGTTGATTTCTTTTGTTCCTATTTGTCATGAGTCATGTTTGTGGAGGGTGATTTCTACTGGTCAGTGCTTGTGTTCCAGAATTTCTTAAAAACGTTGTGCAAAATCTTTAATGCAATTGAGAGCACTACTCAAAGCTACTAATAGTAAACATTGTATCAGTTCTTTATTGCATCAGGGCTGCGGTGGATGTTCCTTAAATGTTGCTGCTACAATATTGGTGTTACTTTTTCGTTATTAGCGTGATGAATGAATCTGTTGTAGCATCACTTTTAATACTCAAATGTTTAAAGTGAGTGCGCATCTTGTTCAAGCAGGCTTAAATTTGCATGTGAATGAACTGTACTTGAAGCGAGATTATTATCTATTGCACTCTTTTGAGCTACAAGTTTTCAGTTCAGATGATGGCAGTCTAAAAATTTCTAAACTCTGCTGTCTTTGATATGATGGAATAAAAACTAGAGTTACATGGTTGGGCTGTTCTCAGCTGCTGTCACTGCATTGCCTTTATATCTAGAAGCTCTGAAAGGATGTCTTGGAAACCTCACAAGCGTCTGTTCTTTAACCCTTGTTGAAGTTTAATATGTTTATGGTTTAAATGTTGATGCTACTTCCAAGGCTTGGTCATGGATATACCTGTGGCCTCTGATCTCTGTGGTTACACATATACGCATACACTCTTATGGTCTATTTATACACACTCGGTCAAGTAAATCTGTAAAGAGATTCTATCTTTAATCAAGAGAAGTTGTCTTAATGAAAGAAGTATTTTTTGAAGAAGAGAATTTTATTTTGCTTCATGTGATAGAGATTTCTTTGTCTAGTTGCTATTTTCATTTGTTTCACATCTATTTGCAGAATGGATTGGATACAAAGGTAGAGAAATCAAGAAAGCAGATGAAGGAAAGAAAGAACAGAGCCAAGAAGATACGGGGAGTAAAGAAGGTAGAAAATAATAGGAACCCCACCCCCCCCCCCCGCCCTCCCTCTTCTTTTCCTTTTTCAAACTTAAAAAATGTATAGCTGACATATATATATATTTTTTAATTGTTGAATATGCAGACAAAGGCCAGTGATGCTGCAAAGAAAAAATGAAGCCTCCTGGGATTTTCTGGTTATTCAACTCCACATGCAAGGAGTTTTCTCTTGGAGCAGCTTTCTGCCTCTATTATTTTCTTTTACCGTTTTTGTAGTAAAGTAAAACTAGTTTCAAAACTTTGATTTCTAGCTTTAATTGATGTGTGACTTGATGTGATAGTGGTGATGTAGAGAGCCGATTTTTGCATGCTAATATATTTCATATTCTCAGTAGTTTTAATAATCTTTGATTGTAGTTTATGTATATGTATGTCAGGTTTTGGCAACTGAGCGTCCAAATTGGTGTGAGTTTTGCAGTTTAAAGTACTGCTCTCGCGATCAATCATACCCTCTTCCGGTATACAGGGGATGGCCCAAGATTAGATACTATTTCATTTTCTGGCTTTCACTAGAATGAAGAGATCATCCAGTATGGTAAAGGGAATTGAATTGAATTCCATAACGAAACGGCAGCATAGATTTGGGATGAAGCTTTGTGATGCCCATTGTTACTTATCATTAATAATCTAACAGATTTTTCTAGCAATTATTTGGGGGATAAATTCTGTTCATTACCAGTTTTGTCCTGTAACAGACTTAGGATGAAACTCACATTCATGCAAGTATCTGCAAGTGTGACTCCCCAGATGCACAAATGAATATCTTGCATTAAAGAAGCAAACATAATAACAAATTCTGAGTGATCTTGCTTGTTTTACTCATTTCCCTTGCTCTTTGATGCATTTTACCGTACATGATTATTTAAATCACATTTTCTGTGCATTAATTAGTATGGATATGATTTATTTTTATTATTTTATATTTTACTTAACTAGTTATATAATGTCATATTAATTTATGTAAGAATCATTTGTTCATTTACTCTATTAAATAAATGGCCATATAAACCTCAACAGACTGAGTTTGTTATGCTCGTCAAATAATGGATTACCATTTACGAAGATCGATGAGTTTTATACTTTAATTTTTAAATTTTATATGAGCCCAAATGGACAACATTTTAAACACCTCTTCAACATGAATTCAGATCCTCTTTTTGGCTTTTTTTTTTTTTTTCTCTTAGTCCTCTCAAACTTCTAAGGATCTGTTAACATGTCTCATTAACAAAAGTAAAAAGTTAAGATTAAGTCTTATATTTTAATCTTAATTTTTAACTCATGGTAACTCAAAAAAACTTTCTTTAATTATTGTAATTTTCCGTACCTTCACCAAGCTAGAATTCTCCTCACCGGCGTTCGTTCGCTCACCAGATAGATTGAAGAGATTCCAGAACACCAAAAACAGTACAAAGTCATCTTTTTTGACAAAGTGGCATGTTGGAGATTGCCTCGACGTGTTTGACAAAATGACCAGAAAGAAATCGACAATGGGTGTTGATTGGTAAAGAATGGTGAATAAAAATGTTGGATCAGAGGTCAAAAGCAATAATTATTTGTTGCGGTTATTTGTGAGAAAGGTGAATCTTTGCAAGAATAGTTTCAGTAAGTTTTGCCTTGTGATAGAGAATTCTCACGGCTGCTTGTACTAGTTAAAGAAGGGATGAGTGAGGAGGCAAAAGAATTGGTGTAGCTTGCAAATTGTGATGGCTGTCAATGGGATCAATTTTTATCTATGTATTTATATTTCTTGTGGTTGGAGTAGTAATTTGTTATAAATCTGTATAAGATGCTGGATAACTGTGAATTACTCGAGGCTTTAGTAATTTCCTTATAGTTTCTATGCACTTGGAATTAGTTAATGTTAAGCATAACTTTTGGAGTTACCGTATTACGTGCTGTTGTTGTATCATCTTCCTTAGGATAAAGTTTCAACTTTTTCTTTTGTTTAGTTACAAACTTGTTATTTGGAGCATCAAATTTCCCACAATAGAGTAGCAAAAATACAGCAGCTCAAGAATCCAAAAATAAACCGGTGATTGTAAACCAAAACAGTTATAGAACCGAGAAAGACGAGTACATGAAGTATAAAACAGCAAAATGGTAATTGTATACCCAGAAAAGCAGCAAAATAGCAGTTGCAAACCTGAAAAAACAAAAGACCAGCAACTGTAAACCCAAAAATGGTAAAACAGCAGCAAAATTGTAGCAATAGAATTATGGGGTGGGATTATGAGGTAGGTTTAGGAGATACACTTAGGGATGTCAAAAAAACATGAATCTAGCTTAAATCCGCAAAAATCCAAAAGATTAGGATCTGAAAAAATACGGATCTATATACTAAAAAATACAAATCGAGATGTGGAAAATGAGTATCCGCACTTATCCGAATTTGGATAAATTTGATTTTAAATTATTTGATATTATTGGACAAATTATTGAATTTTTAAAATTAAATTAAGAATTGAATTAAAAATTAAAAATTAATTTTTATTTGTGGGTTTATGATGTTGTCATATCTTATTCATGTTGAATAATGAATCATTAACTATTGGATTATGATTGAATTTTATTTGATATTATTAGGTAAATTACTGAATTTGATTTTAAATTAAAAATTAAATTAAAGATATACATTAAATATGAAAATAAAAAATAAAAAAATAAAATTTTATTTGTAGATTTATGAGATTATGTTTATGTTATTTATGTTGAATTATGATTGGATTTTATTTGATATTATTAGGTAAATTATTAAAATTTTAAATTATATATTAAATTATTAAATTTAATTTTTGCGGATTTGGATATCCAGAATATCCACCTATATCTATTACAAATTTTGTTCGCATTTAGATTTGCATCTATTTTTATAGATCCAAATGCAAATCTTGATGTAAAATTTTTGATCTAGATATGGATCCAGATGCACCCACATCTGGATCCAAATTTTGCCAACCCTCAACACAGATACTAACAAAAATAATGTAATGAATCTATATAAATATAAATAAATAAATTTTTATTCATTATTCTCTTAGTTACTTAATATATTCCTTTCATTAATACTCTATTTTTCTCATCTATGATCATCTCTTTGATATCTATCTCCATTGTCTTTCCTATTTCAACCGAATTTTTCATTTATTCTCTCACTTATATTGTTTAATCTATCTCTAATTTCGTATCACTAAAGTTATCATGATAAGATTTTGATGATAAAACTAGATAGACAAATTTCACTTAAACAATATTCTTGTATATTGCAAAGGCTATAAAAAATTTCAAAAATATAATGGTAAAAATAAGTATTTTGAATTGTATATATACTGATTTCTTTACTTTTTAATTTCAAAGAAGTCAATATTTTGAATTTTATTGAATCTCCAATTGTCCCATTAAAATCTCTTCCAAATGACATTCTTAAAGAACTATGAAAACTAAAGATGAAAGAAAACTAATAAACCAAATTTTTTCAAAAACAACACCAATTTCTAATTATGTAAGTAAATTAATTTTGATGTTTTAATTATTCCATTTATATGTCTACAAGCGAGAGAGAAAGAGAAAATCTTGAATAAAATAAGAAAGAGGATTAAACATTAAAAGACTCGTGTCATTTAATCTTAATTTTCATTTCAATCTAATTTAATAGTTGAAAAATTATGTTTAAACTTATGTTTCAAAGTATGTTTTTTTAAACTTGCTCCTAGAATTATATGCTCTAATAACAGCAGTTTACGAAGCGACATCAATAATTAGTGCACGAGGTGAAACAGTAGCAACAACACTAATTTAGTTAATCAAATTCTAATTGAGAGTGAAAACTTGTGGTGTTTTATTAAAGCGATTCCTAAACTTTGTTCTTTGAAATTGTTAAGGATGCATCAGCGGCGTTAGATTAGACGTTGAACTAGACAATTTGCAACTTTTAAATTTCAGCTACATAAAATCACTGTGATATAGTTTAACAATTCAATATGTTAAATTATTTAATAGATATCACTTCTACTGACAAAGAGTAAATTAGATTAAATTTACTTACGGATAGTTTTATGAAATTCCTCTTTATAATGAACAAACATTCTTGAGACCAATTCATCCGATTACTTAGCTTAGAAAACACTTCTTTTTTAATACTAAAATCCTGTTTTTAGTGCGTACTTATTGCATAAATCTATGCTAAAGCCATAGCAATAAGCCTGGAACAATATAACAGACAAACAAAGTAAGAACAAATTAGCAAAGGCAAAAAATTAAAATTAATATTAATTGCAGAAAAATAAAATCCAATGGAAAATTGAAATAAGTACAAAATATGATGAAAAATGCTTAAAAATTGTGAGGCTTAAAATACTGGGATATAAAAAAATTATTTAAAATTTATATGGGCCCCATCAAAATAACACATATGCACTGCTTCATCATATTGAGGGGGTCCATTTTTGTTAATTGTTTTTTTTTTCAAAGTTTAAATCTCTTTGAGATATGCCCAGTCACGCCCCATCCCCCTATCCGAGTATTTTTTGGATTTGTTAATTTGGCGAAAGTGAAATGGAGGGAAATTGAAAATTACGGGATTATATAAAATGACAATCCCGCCCATTTTAGTAATAACTTGAATTCTAGAATCACTGCCAGGCACAGCATTCTTTTTATAATTCTATACGCTTTACGAGCAAAAACATATATAAGCCCTAAACCTTTAAAATATCCCCAAAATTTTATTTGCTTTACTTTTGTGTCTTTTCGTTTCTCCCTGAACCCTGTGCAGCGTATACTTCTATTTCCTCACTCACTTGAAAGTTCAGTCTTTGGAACGCCATGCCTATTCAGTGGAAGCTTTTAATCCACCTGTCTCGTGCGACGTCGTAGCATCACACAATCTCATTCTGTGTTCCGCATTAGTAAGCAATCTTTCTCATCACTTGCTGAATCTTCTTTCTTCATTTTTCGTATTTTAACTTCTATCTTTTTTTTTTTATAAAAAATTTGGATTGAAGGTTTTTACTGACGTCTGTTGTGATCAAAGTACGTTTTTCATTTTTGGTTTAGTGGACCCTTTGTAATCAGTAATGGGGGTTATTTTCTTTGCATTATGGTTTGATCTGAGTGAAATTGTTTTGAAATCCAACTAACAGTTTCTAAACTTAGGGTTTTGCGTTGATTTTGTTAGAGATGAGAGAGGGATTGAGATCTGGAGACATCTCAGTGAAAGCCGACGTCAAGGTTATCTCAGAGCGAGAAAATGAAGTAAACGATGAGAAGAAAATTCTTTTTGATTTGAATGATGAGAAAACAGAAAAAGAGGATTCTGGAACCACTTCTCTGAAAGAAACAATGGCGAGTAAAGAGATAGATGAGAAAGCAAGTGATGAATGTGGAGAGACTGGATTGGGTGAAAATGAGAGAAACAGTAGTAGAGTTGATTGTGTTGTGAAGGAGGATGGCAAAGTGAAAAATGGGGGCAGGTTTTTCTGTTCAGGATTGGGGATTAAGAGTGGGAATGATAAAGGAAGTAATAAGAATGAGATTGAAGAAAAAGATAGAAATACAGGCTGTGATGGGTCTGAGAATGAAAGGGGTTTTGATGTGCATATTGAGGGATTGAGATCTGGAAGCATCTCAGTGAAACATGAGGACAAGTTTATGCTGGGGCCTGAAAGTGAAGTAATTGATAAGAAGAGAATTATGTTTGATTTAAATGATGAGATAATCCCAGTTATGGATTTTGGCTCTGATTCTGTGAAAGAAAACATCAAAACTAAGGAGAGTGATGCGCCGATAAATGATGAATGTGGAGAGACTGGATTGGATGAGAACAAGAGGAAAAGGAGTAGATTATATAGTGAAGAGCTTGGAGATGATGTTGTTGTGAAGAAGAGACTGAAGGAGGATATTACAGCCAAAAATGTGGGCAGGGTTTTGCGGTCAAGATTGGGTATTCAGAGTGAGAGTGAGAAGGAAAGTAATCAGGCAGAAATTGAAGAAAGAGGTAGTAATAGGGTGTTTGATTTGTCTGAGAATGAAAGGGATATTGATATGCAAATGGAAGTGAGAAATGAAACTAATGGTGGTAAGGGGAGAAAGATGATGAAAAGAAAGCGAGGGAGACCCCCTAAAGTGCTGGAGAATGATGAATTTGAGAGTAAGCAAACAAAGATATCAAAATTTAAGCCTGGGAGACCATCTAAGTTGAATCGGATTGATGAATCCTGTGAGCAGACGAGGAAAAGATTGAAAGATAAGCATCGTAGACCTTGGCACAAGGCACATGAAAGTGGTGAATCTGATGTCGAGCGAAGCAAGAGGTCGAAAAATAAACTTGGGAGACCTCGGAAGGATGGATCTGATGACGTGGTAAGTAAGAGGCTGAAAAAGAAGCCTGGGAGACCCCCAAAATTGCAGGGGATTAATGAGGTATTGAACGGAAAGGTTGGTAAGGAAAAAATGGTACATGGAATTAGAAAAAGCCAAAGGGGTACTTTGGCAGTTGGTTTCAAGCGGGACGTGCCAACTTATGGTTCGATTCCAGAAAAGAGACCTGGCACAACAGAATTTAATGCCCAGAGGTTTGTGCCAAATAAGAAGCATAGTTGTGCTGAAACTGGGGAGGCTATGTCCAGACAGAGAATGAGGACTGTAAATCAGAGAGAAGAGAAATTTCTCGAAACTAATCAGGATGAAACTTTGAGTAAGCGTGGGGCAAAACAACTGCTGAGAGATCGAATAGTAGAACTTCTTTTGGCTGCAGGTTGGAAGATTGAATATCGGCCTCGGAATGGTAGAGAATACTGTGATGCAGTGTATGTTAATCCTGAAGGAAAAACCCACTGGTCAGTCACTTTAGCTTACAGTGTGCTTAAAAACCATTATGAACAAGGTGGTAGTTCTGATACCAGTAAGACTGGATTCACATTTACTCCAATACCAGAGGATGAACTCAGTATACTGAAGAAAGTAATAAACAAAAACAGATCAGATAGGAATAAGAAGAAAAAGGGGAAGAACGTGGGTACAGATAGTGAAATAGTTACGAAAAAGAAAAAGAACAAAGGAAAACCAAATTCTGCAGCAAGCTTGCGTGGCAAATCACTGAAAAAGGGAATCAAAGGGAACCCTTCTGTTAGTGAAGGGGGTACATCTTACAATGGAATGCCAATACTAGCCAGGAGACATAAGCTGCAAGAAACACAAAAAAGGAAGCGGTGTGCTTTGCTGGTCCGTAACTCTGTTGAGGGTGAAGAGTCTAACGGTGATGGCTTTGTAGCATATGATGGTAAGCGAACCATACTCGCTTGGATGATTGATACTGGCACCGTACCACTTAATGAGAAAGTACAATATTGGAATCAAAGAAGGACGCGAGTAATGCTCCAGGGTCGTATTGCAAGAGATGGCATCCGCTGTGACTGTTGCAGTGAAATTTTTACTATTTCAAAATTTGATACTCATTCAAAAAGCAAACTCTGTCATCCATTTCAAAATCTTTATTTAGAGTCTGGAAGTTCCCTCTTGCAATGCATTCTAGATTCATGGAATAAACAAGATGAGTCTAAACGTAAAGGGTTCCATTTTATGGATTTTGCTGGTGAAGACCCAAATGACGATACATGTGGTATCTGTGGAGATGGGGGAGATCTTATCTGTTGTGATGGTTGCCCGTCAACATTCCATCAAAACTGCTTGGATATAGAAGTACGTATAAGATAGCACATGGATTTATGACAGACAAGCAAAATTCTCATTCTCAATTTTTTCTGTCTCATTTTTATAGGTGTGAAGAGCATGGAAAGAAATGTTAGATGTTTATTCATAGTTTAACTTAAGAACCTTTCTTGTTTGGTGGCATACTGAGGTGATCTTGAAGAGTGAGTTGAAATTCTCGTCAGCTGGTTCTGGCACATTGTTCTTTTGGTCTAAATTGTTTTGTTGCATGGACACACTTCCAGTTTCTACTTTTAATTAATTTTTGGTTGATGTAATTAATCCTCAAAGTCTAGAATTAGTTTTTTGGGTGCATGACTTTGAACTGGAATTTATTTGCTGTTTCTTAGATACCTTCTCCCCCCCCCCCCCCTCTCTCTTTCCCCTTTCTGTGAAAGAGCTGAATTACTAATTGCATTATCATTATAAATATGAGGATGTCTTTTCTCTTGTCGTATGTAGTAATAAACTTTATCTAGGTCTAATTTAACTTTTGAAATAATCTGCTCTTCTCTTCATACTGCAGAAGTTTCCTTCTGGAAAGTGGCATTGTGTATATTGTTCATGCCAATTTTGTGGGAGAATTAATGAGAGTACATGCCATGTGGATGATCAGGATGGCTCTGCTTTATCGACATTACAAATTTGCAGTTTGTGCGAGGAAAAATGTATTGTATCAGTCTTGTTGATCCTATATAAAATTTTTTCAATTGTCCATGGTGTCAACTGCTCCTTGTTCTATTATTAGTATTCCCAATTTATTATCTGTAGTTTTAATTTGTGTATCATTGACCAACAACTTTAACAGCTTTCTTCTGTTGTAGATCATCAATCCTGTTGTGAGACAGAGGGCGCTGTGGAATTTGAACCCAGTAGCTTGTCCTTCTGTGGAAAGAAATGTCAAGAGGTACTGTTTCAGTGATAATTAAAGTGATGTTATTTCTTGAAATTTGTATTATTTTGCCACATCTGCAAACCTCTTTTAGGATTACTTGGCATCTGGGTAATTGTAACTTTCAAGGTGGAGGAAGTTGAGATTGTTATTAATACTATTTTGGGCAAATTGGCAGGAAAAAAACAAACAGCATGCTGATACTTAAACTGTCAACAACATATACTTGCTGTTGTGTGGAGTTCCAAACTTGAGAGTTTGAATCGTGTGCAGCCAAGATTACGCTTTTGATGCTTAATTTTAAGAATTTGTCTACCAAATTGGCATTGCTTTTTTGTCAATTTCCATTTTGATAATCTTTGGGATTTGGTTGTCAAACTATAGTGCACAGCTTTGTTACTTTATTAGTGGGGCATTCATTCTTCCTGATCTTTCTGGTTTACCAGATATGCTTTTTACTTGCTATTATTCCAGGCATGAGTACTAGTAGATGTGTTTATCCAAAGATGAGCTTCAGAAGTCTCCTGGCCATGTATTTGAGACTTCAGATTGAATCTGGTGGTAACATGGATAGAATGTGTTACTGAGTAGGCAGTATGCAGATCTTCGGTCCAGTTTGTTTTCAGTGCAACTGAAGAAGAATTTGTAATTGCTTAGATATGGAATTCATTATTCACTGCATAGCTGCATACATCTAAAATTTAGTCTGTGATTCATGAAGAAAATTATGATTTTAACTTCTTAAAAAAATAAAGATTTTTTGAGAGAATTTCAATTCTACATCTATTTGTATTTTTGTATCAGTGAAATTCATGGCAAGTGTTTTTGCTCTGCAGATATTTGATAGTCTAGAGAAGCTTCTTGGGGTTAAACATGACCTTGAGGGAGGATATACGTGGAGTCTTGTCCATCGGTTTGATGTTAGCACTGATCTTTCTCTCAGCGATGTATGTCAGAAAGTTGAATGTAACGCCAGGCTTGCTGTTGCACTATCTGTCATGGATGAATGTTTTTTGCCTCTTCCAGACCATAGGAGCGGGATTAATCTGATTCATAATATTCTCTATAATTTTGGGTAAGCACTCTTGAACTCTATGTTTGCATCCATTCTAAACCATTTTCAAACTAGTTGTTAAATCAGACTGCTATTTTTATTGTCTTCATTTTTTTGAATTAAATAAGGTTTAGTGGTTTTGTTGACCGCACATTATTTGTGATTCAATTTTAAACTCGTTTTATTTTTCATTATTGTTGTTTTAAATGAATCGGGCACTGTGTGATTGCTGTTGGACTATAGGCTCAAGTTTTCTTATCCAGCTGTTTATAATGTCAGACTTAGTGTTGCTGTTGGAGTCACAAACTTTTACATAAAGAAGACTTATATTACTTGTCTGAAACTTTGTGTATGCCATGATTTTCTTTGCTGAATCTTGGTGCAATTAGATCTGTTGATATTTTGCTGAATTGTAATATGAGGTTAATATATATATTTGAATGTGTTTGTTTAGCACTTTAGCTTGTATATCAGTATATCAGTAGTCACTTATCATTCTAACTTGAGAATTATCACTAAAATTGTCTATTGACTTTTAATAAAATCATATGTGTTTATAATATATATATAAACAAACCATTCATTTCCTTTTCAGGTCAAACTTTAAGCGTCTCAATTATAAAGGTTTTTTCACTGCAATTCTGGAGAGGGATGATGAGATCATCTCTGCAGCATCCATTAGGTTTGTCTGAGAAAATCTTATGCTTTCATTGCTTCTTGACAATATGTCAATGATTAAGTCTTTTGTTGGTTCATGCGTAGAAATAATTTGGATAGGACCAGAAAGAATGAATGTAGACATTGATTGTCAATCAATAGAAGGATGATTATTTGTTTGCCTTTTAGGCAGGCATCTGATTTTCATCTTCTCACTTATTTAAAACCATTTTTGAGTATTATGAAGGTAATCTGCCCTTTGACTCTCAAAGTAACAGTTCTTGACACAAAAGCTAAAACATCAATTCTTTGAAATTTATGGTTGCACTTCTATGTTTAACTATGCATGCAGTTGATTTAACCGGTGACTTCCCCCTTTTGCATGTTTTGGCTTGTCATAATATTTATAACTAAATATTTCATTATGTACTCTTGGACAAATAGGATCCACGGTAAGGAATTAGCGGAGATGCCATTTATTGGGACCCGCCACATGTATAGACGTCAGGGAATGTGCCGTCGGCTTTTAACTGGAATTGAATCTGTAAGTGTGTGACAAATGTATTTTTATGCTTCTTGCCTGCCTCACTTTTGCTTTGGAATTTTCATCAACTACAGATTCTGACTTTTAATTTATTGGGGTTCCTTATTGGAGTGAATATATATATATATATATATATATATATATATATATATATATATATATATATGTATATATATTTGGTCTACTCAGGATGCTGAAGCAATTTATCTATTTGTTTGCTCAACTTGTCAGTACCGAGTAATCTCTAGTTCTAGGAAGTTGTCTAAGATATAATTATTCTCTACTTTGATACATGAGAAGCATTTACTTATTTGATTCTTGGTGTTCATGAAATATTACCTGTTCAGTTATCTCTAAAGTATTCGATTCTAGAATGCACATGATGTCAGTGTGCATGCACAAAATTGTGCATAAGAGCATTATGTTGTCAGTATTTATTCACAGATTTTTGTCTTTCATGAAATTTCCTACCATTGTGTTGGTGATTTGCTGATTGTAGACTTGCTATTTCTGTTGGTATCACTTTTTGTGGACAATTATATCAGGCTTTATGCTCCTTAAATGTTGAGAAGTTGATCATACCTGCAATCTCTGAACTAAGGGAAACATGGACTTCAGTTTTTGGTTTCCAGCCTCTTGAAGTATCAAGCAAGCAAAAAATGAGGAACATGAGTCTACTGGTGTTCCCTGGTGTAGACATGTTGCAGAAACCAATGATGAAGAATCAGGTTCCCAGGGAAAATATGATTCCTGCCAAAGGTATTCAATCAAGGAACTCATGCACATGTGCACAAACATTCGGATGTACTTGTGTCCTAATGTATTAGTCTAATCGCCCCCCAGGGGTAAGAGTTTGAATATTGGGGGAGTTAAAGAATTAAAAAGTTGACTTGGGCTTTGTCTGCTCCCCTACCTTGTTCAGAAAAAAAATGTATTAGTTTAATCTTATGGATTAATGATTTCACATCTTATATGTTTTTGTAGGGCTGAGATCTAGTGAACTTAAAAACCCTTGGACTGCTGATGAGGTGGGAAAGAATTCTGATGAGACATATTCTGCTGGGTTTGATTTAAATGTTTGTATCGACACCACAGCACCTCCTGTATGTAAGGTTCATGACAAATATGCACCTGGTGAATCCACACTGCAGTTCCCTACTGGATCCACACATGATGCATCTGGGCTAACCAGCAAAACTGTCAATTTCCCTGAGTCCACCACTGGTACAAACTGTATTGATCATTTGGGTGTGACTTCTAATGATCTGCAGACGAATTTGGGCTCTCCTTCAGACGATGAACAAACCAAAGATACTGATGATCCTAATGCTTCAAGGCCTGCTGTCAAAAGCATTGCTTCTGAGGTTCAAACAGAATATGGCTCTGTGAAACAGAGCCTCAATTCTTGTGACGAGGCCTCTGCTCAACAATATGCTGAAATTATAAAACATCATAACTTGGGTTTTTTGCTGGAATTAAATGTTTCTAGTGAGAATGTTGTTGCTCGTGATTCAGTGTCTATAGATCGCAAGCCTCTCGATGCCAATGTTATTATAGATCAAGATCCTCAGCAGTTGCCTGTTATATGTATATCTGACTCTGGGGAAAGGAAACTTGAAACTGATGAAGTGAAAAGTGACTTGGTCTTTTCTCAGATCTCGTCTGAGGTAGCAGATGACACGAAGCAAGCAGAAAGCATTAAGGTTAATCATATTCTGTGCGAGACTATCATCACTTCCGGTTACAATGCTGATCAAGCTTCTCCATCTTCTCCCCAAAGAGCACAGAATGATGACTGCATTAACTCTTCCTGTCACGCCAATGGGCTTAATGAGCATGACATAGTTCTCTCTCCCATAAATAGAGACTGCCATTCTCCTTACGTACCTTTTTCTGATGCCCCCAATAAACCTGATTTTCCATCTTGCATGAGCAATGGACTTTGCTTGTCAGAAGATGAAATGATGAGTTGCAGGGCCTCTGTGGATGATGGCCCCAAGTGGAAGGACAAGCCTGTTTCTATTCGTGGGAGTCAAATTTGTGATGTGGGGTTTCAGGTGAGAATTGAATCTTCAGAACACCCTGAATCTGATTCTCAGGTCCATCTTGCGGGTGTAACAAATACACACTGCAATAGTGAACCTTTATGCAACTTGAGCCCTGGTTCAGGTGTGGCTCTTCACTGTGCCTCTGGTGGGGATAATTCCTGTGGTACTCCTGAGGTGATGGTCTTATCTAACAAGGCTAGTTGATTTCTTTTTGTTTATTCACTGTAGATATCAGGTGTCTTTTTGATGGTAGGTAAAAAAGAGGTTCTGGAGGATTCTTTTTGATGGCTGGATTAAGCGATGTTCTCATTGATTCTGGAGAACAGTTTTGTAATGCTTTATTGTGAGTTGCGAAGGCATTAAGACTTAAGCACGTGGGTGACAGTGTCAGAGAGAGTATATGATTCAGGATTTCGGATTGTGGAATTACAGTTTTAACCGCTTTGTGAGTCGTCACAGTTAGTTTCATTTGGTAGTAATGTTGTTAGCTGGTTAGTGGTGGTAGCGTTAGCTTGTATCTAGATTCTAGATTTAGATGTCATTGAGGTTGTGTATTTTGGGCCTCACCCATGCTCATTGTAAATGGAACAACTAGTTGCAAAATTTGTCAGAAGTAGCTAGTATTCTTGCGCCTAACTTCCGTAGCCCCCACTACAAGCGAGCGAAGCTGCGTGATTCATGTGAAAAATGTTTTGTTTTACGCTCTCTCAATTCCCAAGTACTCTGGACCTCGCCTTTTTTGAGGGACAGCTGCAGTTTGGCCCATGCCGGGACACTCGTCAAATCAGTTTTTGTACTGGGTGTTGTAATTAAATAAAATTGGGGCCCGTCTAGTGGCACATGGTCCAACCCAGGTCGAGACCTGGTCACCTAAGAGTCTACGCCCTCGGGCCTACGTGTGGCCCAAGAAAACGCAAAGGCATGCGTGCCTCTGTGGCCGCGGCCTACGCGTCGTACAACTGCTGTAAGATCCCGGTCATTTGCTGCATAAACCCCGATAACAGACAACAGTAATGCATGCAGATGGACATATTAGACTCAAGAGGTTGCTGAAAGACCAAGATTCCACAATGCTTGCACACTCATCATCAACTTCCGTAATCAGAAATCCTGAAAGCCACGTGCGCAGTTATTATTTACGAACTAATCTCCCTCCACTAATAATAAGAAATTATACATGGTGATGCAGATGATTATCAAGTTGAAATTTTAAAACCATATTTGCTCAGAAACAAGTCATTATCTTTGGCATGTACTCGTCACTGAATCTTATTTGTAACTTTATCCCTCAAGTCCTTGTATATAGCAAAAACTATTTGACCCAAAAAAAAAAGTAATCAAAATAAAATAAAGGACAAAATCAAGATTCCCTGGTCCTGTCTTTATGTGCAATTTGTCCTCATTTTAAGCCCGCATATTTTTATATTGTCACCACGCCAGGATTCTTCCCAATCATGTATTTCTAAAACAGTGATCTTTCCTTTGTTCATTGTTGCAAATTTGGCTTCATTCATCTTAATCCACATGTACGTAAACGACAAAAATTCTGCCTTTAAGTAACATTAAATCATTCAGAACTGGCTATGATACATGAACCAAAGTTACGTAATTAATATTTTCTCATTAATGATGATTTTAGAGTATTGACCAGTATCTTAACTAGCCCCTTAGAAACCGTGGACGGACATGGAGATAAAAAGGAACTTATTAATCAGTAAGAGAATTAAAGAATAAAAATGAATAATGTATTTATTTATTTAAATGAGAGGTGGAATTATAATGAAAGCAGTGGATTTTTTCTAAAGTTGGGAAAAATTGTTAGGGTTTTAATTATCAGAAAGAGGTGGGAATGTGAGTTCCATTCTTTGAAGTGATTCTACTACCTCTACTCAATTTTTAAACCATTATATATATATATATATATATAACAAAAAAGTTCTTGCTGCCATTGCTCCAACCACTGCTAGTGCTCTCGTTGCTGCAGCCGCTACTGCTGTTGCTTTCTATTGTTACTACTATTGCTACTGTTGCTGCTGCCGCCGCTGATCATCAGTGATGATAATGATGGTGATTATTATTATTATTATTATTATTATTATTATTATTATTATTATTATTATTATTATTATTAAGGACATTTTAATAAGACAAATTGAACACATCAATAGTAACATAATTCATTCTGAATCTGATTCCTATAACTTAACCGAACATCTTATTCAAACTCTCATTTCTCATTTCGATTTAAGTCTATTCTAATTATTAAATAATGAATGCAATATCAGTGGAAAGGCAATCAATGACTGCATGTTTCGATGTAACAAAGAAAAGAGATAGATTTATTAGTAGACTCCCCAATATCCTTTATACTACTATGTTAGGAATTCAATTAATAAAATACATTTACGTTCGCTCTGTGAATGCTTCAGCGCAGAATTATGTCATTATTATGTTGCACGTACACACATTCAACATTTATAGTACCAAAACCAAAAAAGAGACCAGCTACAATACACCAAAATAAGTTTAATATATTATTTAGCTCATTTTCATGAGTCGGATTCTAACCGCAGATTTCCTTAAACCAGGACAAGTGATTTTTTTCAGTAACCAACTAGCACCCGTACGTTAACACAGCACTTACCCTCTAACCGAAGATCGGAATAAGTCTTGACATTAGTATATAGATAAAAGAAATTTTTAAACTTTAGAAAATTTTCCGAGCGAGTAGAACTTTTAAGCTTAAAATACAACTCTTAAGCTTTATGATATCTAAGCTTTGAAACAAGGGCCAAAAGAGAGTGTGAAAAAGATAAGGTGATTTAACAGAAAACAACAAAAATAAAAAAATAAAAGGAAGGGGACCATCTTTATAGCTCCCCGCGTATATACATATACATACATACATACATACATATATATATGTATGGATGTATGTATTGCCAAATTAATTGTAACAAAGATTAGACAATCATTATCAGACAAACCGACAACCACTAGATGATACTGCATGTTCATTATTGTTTTTATTATTAATTACGTGCATAATGCCGAAAACTTACGCCCGCCGCCACCGCCGCCGGCGGAAGAGTCGTTTTACCGGCGTCGGGGCAATTCCGTAACGGGAGGCGACATGAGAGTGACTAGAAGATCAGCAAAAGCGCTGATGATGAACTTGTGCGTGGTCTTAGGATTTAATTCGAGGTAGCACAAGAGAAGCTCATGCAAGCAATCCCAGTTGGCTTTGACGTCAAACAAGTCACGTGCCTCCACCATCTCTTGCATGGATCTCCTAAAGTCCACGTACGGGTCCGGCGAGTCTGTGGGGACCGCTACACTATCTCTGACACAGCTTGTACTTGAACCTGACTGACGGTCAGTCATTGGGCTGGCACTATCAGAAGATTCTGGGGCGGTGGCAACGGACGGCGTGGATTCGACAATGGAGTTGGAGCGACCCGGGGAGGTGAAGAAGAAGCGTTGTGAAGCAACAACAGTGGCGAAGTCGGGTTCGGAGTCGGAGTCGGAGTCGGGGTCGGATGATAGAGTGGAGGAGGAGTGAGTGCTGGCTAAGGGTAATTTGGAGTTGGAAGTGGAGTCGTAATCATAAAGAGAGTTGAAGTTCTTGATGAAAACTGACGACGACGACGGCGACGATGAAGGAATAAATGGACGGCTGTGATGAGCAGCATGATCTGGATTATTTAGTGGGGCAGCTGGAGATGATGATGAATCACATGCGACCTTTGTGAAGCATATATGAAGGTTTTTTCCCAGTGTGCTTGGCATTTTTGTTTTTAAGTTTTTGGGGACGGGAGAGAAATTGAGAAGTGGGGAAGAGAGAATTTGAAGGGGAAGCTCGCTCTCTTATTTATGACTCCGTGTATGTGCGTGACGGGGTGATGAGATTTGTAACTCGGGTCTAAGGGCGACTGGGCAGCCGTAAAAGACTCGGTTATTTTAACTCTCCACGTTCATCACACGCGCTGATCCGATGGGCATTGATTTGTAGGAAGTTATGAGCGCGTGAGAGGAGGAGGTTTTTGAGTGATGCTAAGCCACTGGTTTAGGTTGTAAGCAAAGCTGCACATGCAAACAGGTGCGCAAGTATCCGTGCAGAGGCTTTTTTTTTTTTTTTTTGTTTAGTTATGTGCTCTATTAAAAACAATACTGATGATAATAAATTAATAGATTCTTTCTTCTTTTCTTTAATTTCTTATAGAGTGGTCACAGTCAGTCTAATATCCGATGCTCATCTTCAGATAAAATAAAAATTAAAAAAAAAAGGAAAGTGATAGATCAAATGGTTGTGATTATCTTATCACTTTAACGAGATCTCTCTCTCTTTCTCTCCTCTTTCTACTGGGTCTGCCATTTTATGCTTTATATATCTGAGTGTAATTAGAATTATATACAGTCATTTTCGCCGAACGAAGCTGGTAATAATTGAAACCTTATATGCAAGTCTCAAAATCTCACATATCCGTCGCAGCATTCTTCGCATTTTCCTTCTAATTTCTTGATATAACGTTAAATTGTGGTAACATATTAACGTTATTAATATGGATAGTAGCAATTCTTCGGTTAATTATATAAATAGTTGAACGGGTATGTTGGATTTGGTAGTTAGATTCTCATTTATGGATTAGGATTTAATATTAAGCAGAATTTTTGCTGAGTACTTAATTGGTAGTTAAAATTGTTTTAAATTTTTATTTATCTTATCTAATCAATAAAAATTATTTTAAATTTTTATTTATCTTATCTAATACTATTGATTTAGTACTCAGTAAAAACTCAACTTAGCACTAAATCCTTATCTCTTATTTAAAGGCTTGATGGTCGTGGAAAGAGAAATTATATCTAGCAAGAGGTTTGGAATCTTGCCTCGTGGTTACTCTGTAATTCCAATTATTAGGGATACTGCCTATTTTGCCAAACCATGACCAAACGTTCAATCGCTTGTCAAAATTGGCCTGCAACAAACTCTATAAATTTAAAATAAATTTGATGAAGTATTCAATAATATAGAGTACCTTTAGCAAAAATATCTCTGTAAATATTAATTAAGGTAATTCCCTACTCAACCAAATATTGGGTTCTCCTAGTAACTCATTATAAATTGAACTCATTAAGTTTGTAATAATTAAATTCAAAAGTTTATTTATAATAGCTTTTTCCTAGAAAGAACCATTAATATGAGCCATTGCTATTTTTGACTCAATAGACACTTCACCTGTGAACAAAAATACAGGTGGAAGATTTTTTTAAAATACATATAAAAGAAAGTATGTCTTTTATTAAGGACCAACACTGGTCAACAATATAAAATGGCATAGGGATATAAATACACAATATAATACCACATGAATATAAATACGTGATGACTAAGTTTAAGTACAGTATATATAATAGGACCTATAACTAATGCAGATGAAATCTCTTTTCCAGTCGAAGAAGGAAAATAATAATACAAACATAACATAATATACCATAATACAATACTAAATAAAAAAAAAACATTAAAACTCAATAACAAAACACCCCACATAGAGTATCCCCAACAAGCCTTTTGATGAGCCCTTAACCTATGCCATTAGTAACTCACATCAGGTCATTGGGATATTGATGTATCACTATAGGGCCATTCATTAACTCCAATACAGGCATATTCTCTTGATTCAAACAATGATATACTTTTTATTTAAACTTTGAGTTGACATCATCTGTCACCATACTAAATCTTAAGAAGAGTAGTTAAACAACACCCAACAAATAATAAGAAAAGCTACCTCTATATAGAAAAGAAAATAAAAAATAGAAAAAAACTAGAAAATTAAAATATAAAAGAGTATAGAAGACTGAAAATAAAATTAAAAAAAGAAAAAAGAAAAAACAAAATAAAAAAAACGAAAAAGAAAAAAAATTCCCTCCCCAGCCAGATAAATAACGGGCGGAAGAAGTTAAAGAAACAATGCGCCAAATAAATGAAAGGTTTAAACTAGCTTTCGACGCATTTGCCAACAAAATTCTCACGAATGGACCCTTCACCTTCCATATTTAATAAATTCGTTTGAAAATGTTTTACAAAGTACTAATTGTTAGTATATTTAGTAATTTTACTAAAAATCATAAAAGATAATCTGTAAATCCGCTTCTAAACGTTTTTGTTCAGAAGTTGTATTTTGCATTAGACCTAAGATTTGGTTACTACTATTGTAATACACAACTTTAAATTTATATGCAAAAGGGATAATGTAGTGATGCTGATGAGACAATTTACCGATTTCATCAAATTAACAAATGGGCAAATGACCCTCCCCATTAATGACTTTTAAAATGACTTTTAAGATTCATTGTCATATTTACAAGTGCAATTCTCAACTCCAAAGATTGTGGGTACTGTGGCATTTTCATCTATAATTAAAAATGTTACGCCATATTGTATATATGTATAAAATAAATTGGTACAATGAGTTTGTGACTTTAGGAAGAAAAAAAATATTGAAATTAGATTAAGCTATAATAGATTATTAGTTAGTAACGTGCTAGCTGCATTAATGCTTCATTTTGCATTATGGTGGTATGGTTTAAAAGTAGCTATTGTAAAAAATAGAAGTCAATATGTGAAATAAAATTGATAGTGTTTGATAAATAAAAATCTGTGAAAATAAATTTAAAGATAACATAGGTTTCAAATAAACGTTCAAGAAATAAATTATCACTTTAATCTAAATTATAATCTCAAATGTTTGTTAGAAACTTTTATAATTGTGCCTTGAAAACTACAACTGCTAAATAAAGATAACAAAGCAAGCCAAAGTTAAATCCCCAAAAATTAATACATCAAACTTGTGTAATTATCTGGTCCCAAGCTAGCTATAGGTTGAGCCAGGATTGGCACCTTCTTGATTGTGTCCACATTTTAAATGATACATAGTTATGTTATTTTTCAGTCTATGGGCTTTGTGCAGCTTCAATATTGCTTTTTTTTTTTTTTGGGTTTTGGATCAATAAATACCAATACAATTATTTATATTTTTTTTTCTTGCTCGTGATGTAAAAAAGAAAGTATTTTTGGGACTCGCTAAGAAGCTAGGTAAAATTTTAGAGAAGATCAGATGGCTACAATAATGGTCCAACAAACCCTAAAACGGTCACGGCATCGGCACATGGGTGGGGTTCACCATGCTTGGACCTCCATCTATCTAATCTAACTAATACTTTGCTTCTGTTTATTTCTAAACCTCTAACCACCAACAGTTCTGGAAACTGTATGCATCAACCCCATTTTGTTTCCAAGAAAACTACCCTGATTTCCTTGCCCAAAATTCAATTTCGAGCATCCTGATAATATCCATATGAAAAAAATTAAAAAAACAGAAAATAGAGAAAATACCTATACCCTAAAAGAAATTACTGCATTAGAGTCGGCATTATTCTTGTCTTTTTAATTTTGTCTGTATTTTATAAAATGTGAACTTAAGTTAATTATATATATATATATATATAAACTTGAATGCAAATTAATTTTTCTTTTTATTTTTTTTTGTTTAGTTCTGTGCTCTATTAAAAACAATGCTAATGATAATAAATTAATAGATTCTTTCTTTAAAAAAAAAGTAATTTTTTTATCATCTGCAGATAAAATAAAATTTTTTTTTAAAAAAGTGTTAGATCTGATGGTTGTGGTTATTTTATCACTTTCACAAGATCTCTCTCTTCTCTTTCTACTGGGTCCTATTGCTACTACAATTTTATGCTTTATATATCGGAGTGTAATTAGAATTATGCACAATCATTTTCGCCGAATGAAGCTGGTAATAATTGAAATCTTATATGTAAGTCTCAAAGTCTCACATATTCGTCGCAGCATTCTTCGCATTTTTCCTTCTAATTTCTTGATATAACGTTAAATTGTGGTAACATATTAACGTTATTAATATGGATAGTAGCAATTCTTTGGTTAATTATATAAATAGTCGAACGGGTAAGTTGGATTTGGTAGTTAGGTTCTCCTTTAGGGATTAGGATTCAATAATAAGCAGAATTTTTGCTGAATACTAAATTGGTAGTTAGAATTGTTTTAATTTTTTATTTACCTTATCTAACACTATTGATTTAATACTCAATTACCACTTAGCTTAATATTAAATTCTTATCTCTTATTTAGAGGCTTGATGGCCGTGGAAAGAGAAACAATACCTGGCAAGAGGTTTGGAATCTTGCCACGTGGTTACTCTATAATTTCAATTATTAGGGATATTGCCTATTTTACCAAATCAGGAGCAAACGTTCAATCGCTCATCAAAATTGGCTTGCGACAAATTTAATAGATTTAAAATAAATTTGATGAAGTATTCAATAATATAGAGTACCTTTAACATAAATATCTCTATAGATATTAATTAGGGTAATTCCCTACTGAACGAAAAGCATTGGGCTCTCTTAATAACTCATTATAAATTGAACTTATTAAGTTTGTAATAATTAAATTCAGAAGTTTATTTATAATAGCTTTTTCCTAGAAAGAACCATTAATATAAGTCATTGCTATTTCAGACTCAATAAACACTTCACCTGCGAACACAAATATAGGTGGAAGATTTTTTTTTTTAATATATAAAAGAAAGTACGTCTTTCATTACGGACCAATAATAGTCAACAATATGAAATAGCATAGGGATATAAATACACAATATAATGCCACATTAATATAAATACATGATGATTGAACTTAAGTACAATATATAGAATAAGACCTATAACTAATCCAGATGAAATCTCTTTTTCAATCGAAGAAGGAAAATAATAATGCAAACATAACATAATATACCATAATACAATACTAAATAAAAAAAACATTAAAACTCAACAACAAAATACCCCATATAGAGTATCCCCAACAAGCCTCTTGATGAGTCTTTGACGTATGCCATTAGTAACTTGCACTAGATCGTTGGAATATAGTAACTTGCACTAGATCATTGGAATATTGATGCCCCACTACAGGGCCATTCATCATTTCCAATATAGGCATACCTCTCAATTTGAACATTGATATGATTTCTATTTGAACTTTGAGTTAACATCATCTACAACTGTACTAAAGCTTAAAAGGAGTAGTTAAACAACACCTAACAAACAATAAGAAAAATAACCTCCATATAAAAAATAAAATAAAAAACAGAAAAAATTGAAAAAATTAAAACATAAAAAGATACAATTGCTAAACAAAAATATCAAAGCAAGCCAAAGTTAAAAATTACTAGTCGGCATTATTCTTGTCTTTTTAATTTTGTATGTATTTTATAAATATATAAAAAATTGAATGCAAATTAATTTTCTTAATTTTTATTTTTACATTTTTACTTAAATATACATCTTACAAAGAGTTAATTTTGGATTATTCTCTCATTAATTAACTATTTTCAAATCCCCTCCGTTACTTTTGAAAACCTTAATTTACCCTATTTTTGTTAAGAAGACCGCAAAATACACACACATATATTAATCCACCTTCATTTTCTCATCAATTTTTATCAAATATATGGGTGATTTAAGATTTTTAAAGTAAGAGGGAAGATTTGAAGATAGTGAATTTAGGAAAGAGTAATCCAAAATTTATTCTTTACAAAATGAGAGCATCCAAAAGTAAAAGAGAATCATTATATATGCTTGTCTTTTAGCTTTTATTTGCAACCCTGCCCAGCTGTGCCTATTACGATACCAATTGAAATTTGCAGCCGATTAAGTTTGCACCGTGAATCAATTTCATACTATTTTTAGGCCATGCAAAAAAGTGAAATTTCTGCCAGATTTGTAGTTCTCGTGGAAGAAAGCTGCTGCTTGCATTGCATAGTTGCAAAAGTTCTTTTTCTTTTACCTTTGGAGAAGGACGATACATTGTGCGACCACTTCCAGAGAACAAAGCCTGTGTATGTAAAATCACCATCACATGCATTATATTTCCGCATATACAATTGTAGAATGAATTTCAATTTTTCGCTTCCCCCTCCAACTTAAGGCTGCTTTGCTTTCAGTACCCTCGCGGCCATTGATTTCACTGTTACTCTGAACAATAACTGAGCTACAATTAAAGTGCTAGCAAAAAATTAATTTCACAAATAGGGCATCCACAAACACACGTGATCACAACAGTGAGGTACTAATACAATTAATAAATGCTTATTCAGTACGAATTTTATCATTTTATGGGTCATGGACAGTCAAGAACATCAGTGCATGATCATAGTGAAATATTTATAATATTGTAAAACAAAAGAAGATAGGTAGCTCATGTTCACATTTCTCATGTGCTGAGAGGAACAGGGAGATTTGAGGGAGAGATAATTGGCACACGACTACAAGGCAAATACGGCAGGACCAGCACAGCACAGTGCTGCAAATTCAGAGCACCTCAATCAGTATTATTGTATCAGATCTTACAGATGAGCTGTAGCATATTGTCTTTGCAGCTGGTAGTGTCTCTTCTCTTCATGTAAGGCCAGCGAAATCGTACTTGTCAGTGAAACTTCTTCCCACTGATCCATAAGCTGTGTGAAATTATTGTATTTATTATGTGTCTTACTTATTTCTTGAGTAGTAATTATTTGAAGCAACAAATATGTACTCTTTCGTTGTTGCTGCCTTGGATGTCGTCCAAGCAGAAACCCTTTTAATTAAACTAAAAATTCACTCAATTATGAGATATGTCTGTACTTTGTGTTTCATGGTAATAACTTAGAAAATAAATTATAAAAGTAATTATATGATTTACGATGTGTATATACATCACATAGTCAATTTACAAAGTGTATTGTACACAAAACCTTAAATTTTAAAGTGTGTGTTGCTATTTGATTAAAGATAACTAAATAATTAAAAAAAAAGGATAACTATAAGATGTAATGTAAATTTGAAATTGCTTATAAACTATAAATAGAGTACATGCGTCTGTAAATTGATTAACATTCAGAGAATTCATAAGTTGAAGATAGACATATTAATAGATGCTCTGCAACATTTGTTTAATATTTGGCTTACTTATTTTCAATCAGCCCTTTCAGTTTTTTGTTATCTTACTTTATTATCTCCATTATTTACTTGCATAATTTGGATACTTCCCAATTAGATCTAAAATATGTTATCAGTACTACTATACTCTAGTACAAGAAGTATCCTATCTCCTTACATTTTAATTCAGTATAATATTATTATGATATTTCTTTATTAATTTTAATGGCTCACCTCATAAAACTTAAACTTGATGTCCTACTTATTTGTGGTGAAATTTATTTATCTTGGATCCTAAGTGTTGAAATTTATCTGTATATTGTGGACTTCAGTAATTAAAGACATCAAATAGTATATCCCTTAAAGATCGTGCTGATGATGATGTTACTCATTAAGTACCCTAATGGTAGTACAATCTCTTGATCTTAAAAAAAACTATTCCGTCCTAAAGAGGATAATGGATAGATAATTGTTTCGAATGTACTAGATTAGATATAACATTTTTTGTTAGCATGTTAACTAAATTTAGTTCTAAACGAACCAAAAGAGTGAAAAAACAATAGAATGGTGTTAACATAATTTTTATTTTATTTAAGAAACAATTATCTTGTGATTATTTTAACAAAAAATTCAAGTCTTGTTGTTTATGCTATTATAGGATATTTGTTTGATCCCCATATGGTCGATTCATAAATATGATATCTTTTTTTTTTTTTTTACTATTAATGGTATAATAAATTTTAGGAAAAGTACGACGCAAGCTCTTGTTGCTAATCCTTTAACCACTCTGAAATCCTTACACTACTTGAGGCAAGTCGAGAATGTATATGGTAAAGTACTATGGTCTATCATATTCAAATTGTCTATAAATTATCTTCAAGTATGGGCAAGACAACAATAATCTATAAAGATAATGTTGCTTGCATAGCTAAACTTTAAAGAGGTTATATTGAAGATGACATGACGAAAAGATTATATCATTAAAGTTTTTCTATACTAGTGAGCTCCAACAAAACGAAAAGATTGACATTAAGCAATCATGCTCTACGGATAATTATATCGATATATTAATTAAAGCTCCACCTACATCAAAGTTTGAGAAGATAATACACAAGATTGACATACATCGACTAAGCAGACTATCAAACTAAAATATATGATATTAGAGGAGCTCTTATAACAAGAAGCACTGATTAGAGGGAACATAATTTTTAACAGGAAAAACTTTGATGAATAAACTAGACGCGTGTGCTCTGTACTCTTTTTCGCTTGTCTAGCTTTTGTCTCATTGAGCTTTACTTGCAAAAGTTTTAACGAGACAATGTTATGATTTCTTGAATTATATTTCTTTTGCTTTAAGGTTTTTTCTGATAGGATTTTTCTTGAATAAATGTCAAATACAATCAATCAAATGGTGGACATTAAGAACTACTGTTATGAGATATGTCTACCATCTCTGAACGAGGCAGTTTTGAAATATGTCCAATGCTACTTTGTGATTTTTTGAAGCATAATTCTTTTGCTTTAGGGTTTTTTCTAATAGGATTCTTCCTTAACAAATGTCAAGTACAATCAGAAACTGATGGATGTTCAAGAGCTAGTGTTTAGAGATATGTCTATCCATCTTTTAATAAAAGTAATGTGTAATTCATACCAACAATTTTGGAAAATGAATTATAAAAGTAGCTACATGATTTATATTGCATACGTAGATCACACAAATTAATTCACAAAGTATGTTACATATAGCACTGGAGCTTCAAATTCAATGTGTTGCTATTTGATCCAAGATAACTATAAGATATAATGCAAATTTGAAGCTCCTCCCACCGCTTAAAAGCTACTCAACTCTAAACTATAAATCGAAGACGTACATTTTATAAATTGGTCGTACAGATACGCGTGAACACAAGCTCTGCAACATTTATTTCATATTTGGCTTGTTTATTTTCTATCAGCCCTTTCAGTTTCTAAGTACTTATATTATTTGCTTGCTACTTTTATTATTTACTTACATGAATACGTCCCAATTGGATCCACAGCGACTTTGAGAGAGCATTTTCCTCTTGGATATGGTGAGAGCATTTTCTTCTTGGACGGGCAGCAGTACAGTGGATAACCCAAACCGAACGCCCAACTCACTCCCGGTCCTATTTGGGGACCTTCAAGCCTGTGAAATCTTATTCATGATCGAAGAGTCCCCCTATTAATTGGAACCCATATATATATATATATATATATATATATATATATATATATATATATATATATCAGACTCCCTAATCGACTCGAAGCCTTGTGTTGTTGCCATAATGTTTTCATTCAATTAATTTCTATGCCATGACTTTTTAACTTATTTTCTTTTGTTTTCATATGATATACTCCAAGATTCGGTGCTCAAGGAATAAGAGCTTCTAGTAATTAATTTTAATAAAAAATAAAATAATGATTAAATAGCTAGGGATAATAGGGTTTGATGATGAGACTAAAGGTTAGCTCAGAAAAATCAAAACCATGAGCTCATCCAACCCAGAATCCATGTCAAATTATACAAAGGTCCAAATTCTAGCTCCTCGAGAAGATGCAAAATTGCTTTAGACAGAATACGAAGGCATGAAATGGAGTACAAGCTTATCTACATTACACAAGGATACGGACAGGCACTGCTTATGTAATTATTACATTAGTCTGTTACATTACAAGCACACTGGTATGTTGCTTAATTCTTATCAAACCCACAACTACGAACTCAATCCTCAAACGTACAGAACATACGTAACTATGATATCATTTACTTTGATTAAGTCTGGCGGCTGCAGCCATGGAAGACGCCACACCTCCAGGCGTGGTCCTCATATCGGGCTTGTTCCTTATCTCTGCGCTTATTATTCCTTCAGCGTCTTCACGGGTCACTGGCTTATCACCACTCAGTTTTGTGGCCGCATCCTGCCCAGTCATTGATAAAAACTTTGCTCATTATATATCTCCATTCTCCCCCCGCAAACAATTAACAATTCAATATTAATTAGTGCGATGAAGAAATAAAAATTAATTAATTACCCCCAAGACATCGGAGATGGTAATCTTGTCACCAGAGAAGGTTGTACGCTCATTTTGAGTTGCAGCGGACTGTGCCGTGGAACCAATCCCACCAGGTTTGATCTCATTAGTAGCTGAAGCCTTCGCCTCAGCCGCACATATGGCTGCCGCATCGCTCTGATCCACCGCTTTGTCGCCCGCCGAAAGTGCTGTTGCCTCTAGAGCTTCACCAATTGTAAATTGATCGCGTCCAAGAGCTGCTCCGCTGCCTCTTGTTGGCATCTCCGGTGTCGAATATTGCGCCAAAATCTGTCAAATTAAAAATCAAATCAAATATAATTAATGGTTAGAACAGTGGCTACGACCTACTAAATTGGCTATTAGCTAGCGTGAGGTCACTCGGGGCATGCATGTGTACGTACAAATTAATTTAATTAATTTGTACGTACATTAAATACCAGAGAAGACTGATAGTTCGTGTAACTAAACCTGATCACCAATTGCTTCTGTGATGACGCGGTTACCATCTGCGACAGTACTTTCAGAAACAGTGACACCCTGGTCCCGGGCTATATGCGTGGCCGTCGAGTGGCGGGTGAAACCAGCCCTCTCGTTGGCTTCGGCCGCTGATTGCATGACAGCAGCAGGGCCGCTTCTTTGGGTCTTTCCAAGGGCCATGTTCTCAGTTGCCTGCATGGCTGCTGCATCCCGCGGAGCAACGGGCTGGGATGCCAGCTCCCCAGACACGTCAAAAACGTCGCCGTAGTTGACGGGACGATCACGATCACGCTGCGGACTTAGTTTTCGTGGTTGTTCTTGGCTCATTCTTTTTCTAACTAGTGGCTTGATAATGAGGATTTATTAGGGGGGGACAAGGGGGCTGCAGTATAAGTACGAGGCCCGAGTGTTTATCAATTTGTGACAGCAGCATGTTCGTTAGTGTACACCTGTTGGAATGGAATATGGATTGCTGGATCACTGTGAGATAGAGGGCGACAAGTTTCACGTCTAGTTGTCGAGAGATTTTAGAAGTCACTACAGTTTGCCACCTGTTGCATGCTTTAATTTACTAGACTCTAGATGGCTCCGATAATCGGAGCACCGAATCACCGATTCTTGGTTTTATGCAATCTGAAAATTGCTAATGTTCGTGAAGTTATTAATTGATTGGATAAATATTTTATTGTAACTTAATTTAGAACCAGATATGATCACTGAACGATTCGGACGGAAATGAAATTACTTAAACTGTTGCTGCTACAGTACGTGCGCCAATGGCAAGTCCTTTGAAGTTCTTATCTTATGGAAAGCTTTCTTTAATTTACACTGAAATTACTTTGTATTTAATACTTTTTCTCTGATTAATTAATTAATACAGTCGCTATATATTGATGTAATTCTTATTATGATTTGATCCATGAGGTTAAAAAAATAAGTTTATTCAGATAACACAGATATAGTATTCTCAAAAAAAGAAAGGGAAGAAAAAGTCAATATAGATTAGTAAAATCGATCGAGAGAAACTAAGATTTGACGAGTCTATTAATTATTTTAGAAATTAATTAAGACAGAGAAATTATGATGGTAAGAGATTCAACCTTTCAAAACTTCAAATAGACAAGCACTTAAAGTTTTATTTGAAATATCTTTTCAAGTAGAACTTATTTAATTATAGTTTTTGTTGGTAAAGCTTTTATAAGTAAAGGTTTTACTAAAAAAATTTTAATTATTTGATTGTCCATAAGAACTAATAATAGAGAATGTGTGTGTGTGTGTGTGCGCGCGCACGTATTTCGTGATTCTAATTGTACAATAAAAATTGATATTTATACAAGAGTCCGAAAACTAAGAAAGGAAAACAATGTGTATCAATTCCTATGATACACATTCTAAATATATATCCTAGAATCTACCTACTTACCTCTTAGAATCAAGGTTATCCATGAGTTCTACAATCACATAATGATTTACCACTAATTTCTATAATTATGTTACGCCGCTCCTAAAACTCAAGATGCAGTTGATGCCAACTTGAGTTTACTCAGTAGATCTTGAAAATGAGCAGGAAGATGTGTTTTAGTGAAGATATTAGCTACTTGGTTAATAGAGGAGACATGAATCACAAGTATGGTGTCTTTAGTAACATGATGACAAACAAAATGACAATCAATCTCAATGTATTTTGTACGCTCATGAAAAAAATTATTGTGAGAGATTTGTGTAGCACTTATATTATCACAATCAAACATAGTAGCATAAGATCATTAGACATCCATATCAATTAATAACCATCGTAACCAAAGTAATTATGATGTATCATCAACAAGAGCACGATACTCAGATTCTGTGCTAGAGCAGGCAACAACTGTTTGCTTTTTACTACACTAAGAAATGAGAGAATCACCTAAGAAAAAATAATAACCAGTGGTAGAACAACGATCCGTGGGGTCACTAGCCCAATCAGCATTGGAGTAGCCAGATAACACCAAAGAAGAGTGAGCAAAGAAATGTAAACCATGAAAAAGAGTTCTTTTAATATATCAAAGTATACGAAGAACTGTAAAAAAATGTGATGAGCAAGCAGTAGACATGAATTGACTGATCAAGTGAACAACATATGAGATATCAGGTAACAATAAGATAAACAAGACTACCAATAAATTGTTGATATAAAGTAGGATCATTAAGAGGAGTGCCATCTAGACGAGTAAATTTCCAATTGAGTTAGGGCCAACGGCTCGATGCTACCAGTTTCACCTTTTTGGGCATGACATTGCTCCATATTTTTTGATCTTGTACCTGGTGATGTACTTCACACAAACAGAGTCTCTAGGAACAATGAGAACTCCTCCTTGTCTTTTAGATCAGTACTGCGCACCTCTTTGATTAGGATAAGCTGACTCACACAAGAAACATAGTCTTCCTAAATTTCTCAATCTGGGTGGGATATAGTTTTACCATCAGTAATGCCTGCTCGAGAAAGTAGATCAAATGTTTAATTAGCTTAAGAGAGATAATAGCCTTCATAATTATGAGAAACTTCAAGATCTAAAAAATGGTTGAGATTGCCAAAATCCTTCTATTTAAAATGTTGTCTAAGACAATGTTGTAAATTTAAGATACCAGAGGTATCGCTACTGTGATTATCATATCATCAACATAAAGTAGTAGAAGGATAATACCATGGTTAGTTTGATGAATGAACAATGCAAAATTATGTAGACTAGAGACAAAGCTAAGTTAAGCAAGAGTAGAGCTAAATTTGGCAAACCAAGCTCGAGGAGCTTGTTTTAATCCACACAAAGCTCTTCGTAACTTGCAGACTTCATGAGAAGAATGATAACCAGGGGGAGGTTGCATACAAACCTCTTCTGACAAATCACCATAAAGAAAAATATTTTTGACATCCATCTAGAGAAGCTTTCATTTATAAACTGCAGCAATAGCTAATAGATTGCTGATAGATGTTAAGCGAGCTACTAGAGCAAAAGTTTTTGCATAGTCTATCCCATTTTCTTGAGTGTAACATTTGGCTACTAAGTGAGCTTTATAACACTCAATGGACCCATCAGAATAAGTCTTAATTTTATAAATCTATTTGCAGCCAATAGGGGTTTTGTTGGGAGAGAAATCAAATAAATCCTAAGTATGAGTCTTCTTTAAAGCCTGAAATCCTTCACTTATAACTTGCTACTAAATAAGGTCAGTACTTACCTCATGATAAAAGCGAGGCTCATGAAGGGTTGCAATAGCAAAATACTAATGAAAATTAGTAAGGTAATATAGAGTTTCTCTTACATATGTAGAACAACGAAGAATGGTGTCAAGAGTAGTGGTAGGTACAGGTGCAGAATCAACAGCTGAAGTAAGATCAATATGGGTAAGTTGGGAAGTCTAATATTAAACAAATTAGAATTACCTGTATCAAAACTTAGAAACAACTCAATTGAGGAATCAGTGAAAAATATAAAGTCAATGTTGATAGAATTTTAAAGTTTAAAAAGAGATGAGAATATCGCATTCTCCTAGAATGATCTCTTTATACTCTATCCTATACCTAAGAAAACAACATAAATGAGCATGTGGTTCTAATTTCGTACGTTCATGAAGTTGTAAAAGAACAAAGTAGGCACAACCAAAAGGTTTAAGGATGAAATAGTTAGGCGACTTACCAAACAATATTTCAAAGGGGGATAAATTTTAGAGAACTAAGGTAGGAACTTTGTTAATGTTATATATAGTAATAAGAACCGCTTTGCCCTAAAATTTTTCTAGACATGAGGCAGAAAGAAGAAGAGCATGAACAAAATCAAGTATATGACAATGTTTTCATTTAGCTCATCCATTTTGTTGGGAAGTACAAGGACAAGAATGTTGAACCCTAGTGCCTCATTGACTAAGAAATTGAAGTAAAGAAGAATCTCGATATTCAATAGCATTATCTGTTCAAAGAATTTTAATAATAGAAGAAAATTGAGTTTTAATCATATGAGTGAATGAAATGTGCGGTAACTTGGATCCATGTTTCAAAAAGATATCCATGTAAATCGAGAATAATCACCAATAAATAACATAAAATAATAAAAACCATTTATCAAAGAAATAAGGGAAGGACCCTAAATGTCAAAATGAATTAAGCCAAATGGACTATCTGAAGTAGAATTACTATGATTAAAATACAATACGGGTAGTTTTCCAAGTCGACAATTTAAACAGTCAAATGATTCAAACTTTACAGATCCTAACAACTTATGAGAAATTAAAGGCTGGATTTTACTAGTTGAGGCATGACCAAGACGAATATGCCATTGGTGAGTAAAAGAGTTGGTAGTTGTAGCAACGGATACAAGTTTGTAAGGAAGATGGAGAGATACAAGCTTAAATAATCAACTCACCCTGTGACCCATCTCAAGAATCTGCCTTGTCTATAGATCCTGTATCTAACAACCAAAAAGGAAAAAGTTAACATTTAGTCATTTTTCACATAACTGACCAACAGAGATAAGATTAAGGGCTAAGATAGGGATACAATAGGTTTCAGAAAGACTAAAATCAGAGGTAGATGCATGGCTAGTGTGAGTGATATTTATTTGACTACCATTGGTAGTATGGATTAGTGGTAAGAAAGATATTGGTGTTGGAGAAGACAATAGTTTAACATTAGTAGTCGTATGGTTACAACATGGCAGTAAAGAATTGGAAGAGATAACCTATTTGAGTTGTGCTTCAAAATCACTCATAATGATGGTAATAGAACCTTCAGTGGTAGCAACAGAGACATAGGTAAATCCAGGCTTCGAGATATTCTTGGGTTTAAAGACCTCATTTTTTGGTCATAAAAGGCAAGTTGAATCGCTCGTCACATAACGCTCGAAACTCTCTTCAAAGAGAATAAACTTGGCCTTACTTGAGACCTTGGTGGCTACTAAGAACTCACTGTACTCGCTCTTGAGAATATCAACTCTTCACTTCAAAGTATCGAGGGTGTCTTGGACAAGGGATATTGATGCTTCGAGCATGGCAACATGAGGCTTCAAGGCATCCATAGAAGGAGATTTGAACTTACCTTAGGACTTGCCTTGTGTACGTCCCTTCTCGCTGCCTCAAGCTTGCTCCAACATCTCCACACTAACTATACCTTCTTGTATGCTAGGTGGATTGGCCATGCTTTTAAGCTTGCTTGGGCATATAAGCGAACTTTTCTCTGATACCACTTGTCACGGCATGAGAGTTGTCGCGCATCGCTCCCATGTGGTACTTAGATGACTTTTGAATACCTAAGCTGCTAAGTAAGCTTAAATGCTTCTCAATTTAACCTAAACGAAAAACTTGTGGAAAAGGCTAGAGAGAAATTAAATATTATAGCTAATATATGTTTATATTACACTTAAAGACTAATTTACACAATACTTTGTACAAAGAGCTCGAGAGCTTGTGCGCTCGTGTGTGCTCATCTGTACTGAATCTGGTTATATGTGTGGAGGTATTGGCCAAAATGAGGGGCCTCACCTCTATTTATAGAGTTGCTGGCCAAATGGGTGTAAATTCCTATGTCTAGAGAATTCTAGTCCTTGGACAATTATAGAAAAGTCTAGAACTCGGCCTGGGCTAGGTTTGTTGCTAAGCGCACTATGTTTGGTTTAGTTATGTAGGCGGCCCATTGTTAAATGCATTTCATTTTTAAACGCATCCCGCCTGAGTGCTAAGCGAACCCCACTTCTAAGTGCATTCCGGTTCTAGACGGATTTTTGTTGAACAAGCCTGTGAGCACGAAATTAGTCTCTGGTTGTGGGAGATCTTGATGGCCAGTGACGTATAGGTGTGGAGAATAGGACATATGATTTATCATTATCTATCGGTATAATTTTGGCTTCGAAAATACAAACTGACTCCATTTCTCTTTAAAAATTTACTTCCTTTTATGGTGGGATTACTAGACAAGAATAAGAGTACGTTAGAATTGGAATATGTATGAATTAGAATAAATTAGAATGAGAATGAAGAATAAAAATTATAATAAGTTATTTACTTGAATTGTAAAAAAAAAATTGAAATGAGCTAGATTACTATTAATGTATGTACTTTATCTTAAAATCAAAATTGAAATAAATTATATTTTAACAAATTACTAAAAAAGTATTTAATGAACCATTGTTGTAATTATTATTTTGTATTTTAATTATTGTGGTTATTTATTCAAAAATTATTCTTATTATTTTACTTATTGTTATAAATGTATTAATTGATTAATTACTATTATTAATATATTAATTATCATCATCATTATCATTATTTACAACAACAATAAAAAAATTCAAAATATATTAATTAATTAGATTAATTATATTAATTAATTATAATGATTTCTTTAAACTAAGAACAAAAGATATCTCTTTAATTTTATGGAGAGTAAAATGATCAATTACAGGAATGAGAGATTGATCTTGAAAATCAATCTCCCATTTCCTATTTTCAAATTTGGATGGACACGAAAATGAAGCTTCATCGGCAGACAATATTAATTGACTCTGATTTTATTCCATCAACATGTTTTCTGTGTAAGTTGGCTTGCTACATTTTGTGCGATGATATTTGGCATGACAGTGCTCTCATCCTTGTTTACATGGTTGACCTGCTTCTCTCGATCTGTGGCATGTGATTTCTTATTCATAGACTATAATATTGTGCGAAATTTGAGTTGTGTAAAATAATAATAATAATAATAATTCGAGTGTGTAACCAAAAGTTAGAGATTTCGGGGAGATTTATTGCAGCATTGTACCAAATAAGCTTAAATGATGAATATACTCCATTTTACTTTTAACAAAAAAAAAAAAGAAAAAATTAACTGATCTTTTCGAGTTAATCAAATACACATTTTAATAGTATAATAATAATAATAATAGTAGCAATACTTATCTAATTAATCCCACCAAAACTTTACTTTTTTTTTCTTCTTTTTCGTTTTTTTGATTAGGTTGGATTCAAGTGAAGCATGAGAGTGTATTGCTAATGTAGATGCGAAAAGACATCAAACAGAAAATAATGGACGAACCCATCAGCATTTGAAGATCTGAAATACACGTAAACTAAACATAGCCAATCAAAGAACTCTCTTTTTGGTTTCTTCATTCTGTCAATGTACAAACTATTACTTTTCACTATTTGTGCTAGACAGAGTTTCTCTCCCTCCCCCGCCCCTTTCTTCACGGTGAATCTCTTGTTTTCATTGTTTATTTCATCCCCTCATAATATCGGCTCCATTAATGATAAGGACAACTATCATCTCGACAACTTAAAGTGACAATTTTGTCAGTTCTAATAAGTCCTTTTTTTTAGTAGTGTAT
This sequence comes from Aegle marmelos, assembly GCA_030449875.1. Lineage (NCBI taxonomy): Eukaryota > Viridiplantae > Streptophyta > Magnoliopsida > Sapindales > Rutaceae > Aegle > Aegle marmelos. The sequence continues at coordinate 6,508,638 of JASUUL010000115.1, forward strand.
GTTTCGCTGTGCGGCTGTCTTATGGATTCGAAGCTTTTAGGATTCAGATCAGTTGAAAGAAGATGGGTTGCTCCAAATTATTCGTTACAAATAGAGTTGACAAAATGAATTACAAGGTTGTGTCATATCCTGTTAAATTTAAATTGATCTACAGATAAATTCATTTAAAAATTATAAAAGTTTTGAGATTATGAAAAATAAACAAGTTAACATATCGATATATTTAATAAAATTGACATTAAATGTTTGCATATATTTTAGATCTTCAAATGCTGACGGGTTTTGTTACCTTACGATTATGGCAAATTCATTGTGAATCTTTGACGTGCGTAAATGCCGGGATTTGCACTGACAAATTCCTGTTGCACCGTGTCTCAACAAGTATCGAATTATTTACACTTAAATGATCAGAAGAAATTGAATTATATCCTGAAAGGAAGGACACTGATTATAAGAGACGGCTGTTTAGATAGGTGTCAAGACAAATGAGATCAAATATTCTAACAAACGTAGAGAAAGAATCTCACATGCTTTCCAATTGATTTATGTAGAGTTGATAAAATTTAAATATGACCTGATTATCCGACATAAATAAATAAGTATGAATTATTAAATTTAATATTATTATTAAATGAGTTGAGTTTGAGTTGATACAATTTTTTTTCATATTAGGTTAGGGTTAAAGTTCTAGATCAATTTATGTAATCAATGACACGATTATATTTTTTATTTTAAAATAATTTACAAGTCTTATTATCAAAATTCAAATATTAGAGGTGATTCTCTCTTTTATTTTTATCTTTTGTAAATATAAATATAAACACAATATTTAATTTATTAAATTTTATATATATTTAGAGTTTCAATACTGTAAATGTGTAAAATATCAATAGACATGTATATTTATAATATCAATATGTAATATTATTTGCATATATATAATTAAAATTTCAATAGTATAAATGTGTTTATTTTGATGGATATGTATATCTTATAATATTGATAAATTATGTATGAATGCATGATAATGTGTAAATGTATAATGTAATTTTATTTAAATATACATATTAAGTGGGTTATTGGATAACCAGATTATTTTTTTATGTTGGGTTCGGCTCTTAATATTTCGACACAATTATTAAATGAATCAGATTTGGGTCGACCTAAATTTAATATGATACAAAGCTGACACGATATGAACATAACATAATGACCCGTTTTGCCAGCTCTAAATTCACGAATTCATGAGTAAACTAAGCAAGACAAAGCTCCCTTAGAGCTCAGACCCATAACGACTCAATTTTGCTTTATTGACTGATTTTCTTATGGATTAAGGAATCCCTTAAGCATTAATAGTCCTTTAATCTAGTATGAGAACACTTGAGAGCAAGTGTTCAAAATTCTATAAAAATAATTATGAGAGTTTAATAATTAAACGGAGACAATCTTCTTCCTTATAAAATATTCTAAGTTTTTGGAGCTCGAAGATAATAAGAAAAATATTGTGTAAGTATAAAAGTATCAGAACTCGTTGACAATGAAATTAAATAAAATATTTTATTTTATTTTCTTTTATTTATTCATTGTTCGAGTTTCTTAATTATGTAATTAAAGTCAATAAATAGCGTTCTCTTCTACTTAGAGAGTCTTCATTTTATACCAAAAATTTTTAAAAAAATACACAAATATATCTATTTATATATATATAAATAGAAAATTTTTCTCTAATGAGAATATGTTTATTTTAATAAAATGATGATACTATCAACAAACGACAAAATACATATTTCAATATATTAATAGATAAAAAATATAATTTCAAATATATTAAAATATTTTCTTAATTTGTTTCCAACATCAGTAATGACTTCCAAACATTGAAAAAAAAAGGGGACTGGTGTTTAAATCAAACTTTTTAAATAGCAGCGAAAAATATAATTGGCCACTTAGAGCTGAATGTCATTAAGCCAACCTCATGAGTACAATCAAGAGCATACATTGGCAATCTGATTTATAAGTAAAATCTGAAGTCTAAGTTAGTGATTTAATTTATAAGTACAACTTGGAGCCTATATAAACAACTTGTTTATAAGTTAAAGTTAATATGGATCACCCGATTTATAAATACGACCTTAATTGTATACAAATAACATGAAAATCCACCAATCCGATCTAGAAGTGAAGTAGTTCAATTTAGAAATTCGTTTGTTTAATGTGAGGATGTGTTAGCTTGACATGAAAAATTATTTATCAGGACAACATGACCTATATTTTAGTGAAGTTATGTACCACAACTTTTTAAATTGTCTTCGATTAATAATTAGTTGAAATTACTAAATAGAGTGGGCTGAAATCAAAGAGAGAACCACCTACAACTAAGAATTTATTTAAGCTGAAAATGGCATTAGAAGTAAGGGTTAGCAAAATTAACCAAAAAAATTCTCCAAATTATCAATCTTAAAGCCTTTCTACTTTTTACAAAATTGACAACACTAGTATGAGTGAATTCTCATATTTTGACTTATTTTCAATTCTTCCCTTTTATTTTTCTTTTCTTATAAACAAACATCTAACTTAAGCTTCGAACGATCTATGCTGAAATCTCCCATTAGAGTATCCTAACTATATTTTGTAGATGGTAGATGTATAAAATTGTAATGTAATAGAAATTTGAGCTTGGATTTACATTGTTATTCTAAAAAAAAAAAAAAAGAAAAATAAGAAAGCTATTGACTCCTTTTTTGGCATCAACAATACATATTTTGATGTAACATTATAGAAATTAGAAAAAAATAAAATTCATAAGAGATAATACAATTAATTAATACATATGTGAAATATATATTTGAATTTTATATAACTGTCACTTATACATTATTTTTTTGTATATATATTATAATTAGGGATAACAATGATACTCACAAAGTCGCTAAAACTTGCATGCTAAAATGCCACCGTTTACGAATAATTTTGCAGCTTAAGGATAAGTTAGGTAGCACAAATTAAAATCGACACTAGATCACTGACAGCTATGGTATATGCTACCAATGTGTACTTTTTTTAATTATTTTTAAAAAATTTAATAATTTTGATACTTATAATTATTATTGTATACAACTTAATATCATTATATAATTATGAAATATTATATGCGTATGAATTATTATATACTTATTAAAATTTAAATTATAAATTATTATATACTCCTTATAATTATTATATAACTATGGATTATTATATGTTTATTACAATTTATTTCTTTGTATTATTGTTTAGAAAGTATTAGTTTTAGACTATTTAGTCTTAAATTATTATTGTAGAAACTATGTTGGATCGATATTAATATTAATAAATACAATAAAGACCTTTAAATTTTGAAACTTGTGTTTGTATGAAAATATAAAGACCGTTCGATACCTTTTTTCAACATTTGTTTTTATTTTTATTTTCAGAATACAGACGTAATATATGTTCGGTAGACTAAATTCAAAAAGTAAATTATAAAACAGATATTTCAGACTTCATTTTATAGTTATAAAATTGAGAACGTGTTTAACATGTTTTCAATGAATCCAAAACCAAATTACAAAGTAAATAACAAAACAAACTTATTTCAACCACTATTCACTCTCTTCATCCCATATCTAAATTTGCAGCCATCTCTCTTGTGGAATACTCTTCTTCTTCAGCCATAATTCATCGTCATAGCCTCTCTTTCTGTCAGAGTTTTTCAAACAAAATCGGCTGCTGCTGCTATGTCTCGGCTCCGTCTCAACTGGTGGTGGTAGTGCTGCCGTGTTTCTGCTCTCCTATAACTGGTGAGGATCGATTGCGACTACTGCGTTGAGAATCACTGTTGTTGCTTCCGCTGGCGATGGATCGACCACTGCTGCTCAAGTGTAAGACGAATCCATGGCAAGTGCAGCCAAAATTGATGAGGTTAAAGCCAAAGAGTTCGTATGAAAAGATGAAGAGCAGATATGGGTAGTGGGTTAAAATTGATTTTGTGAGCTGAGCTGAACTGAACTGTAGTCCACTGCTTGGGGTGGCTTTGCATTTGTTACTTTTTTTTTGGGGTACTTCAATACGTAATTTTGTTGTGTTTGGCAACTGTGATGATTGCCAGTTAGCGATAAATTAATGAATTAAATATTTCATGTTTTAAATTAATTAAATTTAGAATATTTGTTGTTATGTATAAATTAAACTTATTTATTTGATTCTAAAAAGTTTGTATTAATTAAATAATTATATTTTACTCATAAGTATTGTTTAAATGTTTAGTAAAAAATTTTAGAATAATATTATTAAATATATATTTATTATTTTTATTTTTGTTAATTATAATTACCAAACACATAATGTTATTTTTAATTTTAAAATATAATATATAGAAAATGATATTAAAAACAAACTTAAATTTAAAATATCATAACTATAAAATATTATTTTTATTTTTATATTTATTTTTAAAAAATATTAATTTAAAATCATTACCCAACGGGCCTAAGATGATAGTTGTTGTGCCAGTGCCGTAGATGCTTTTGTATAATTTTCTTGTTACTTTAGGATATGAGTTTTTGTTTTTTTTTTCTTTAATCGGAAGTATTTTTATAGTTTAATGGACTTATGTATTTTATATTTAAATATAAGAATTGGTGTTGATTGTTTTTTAGATTGAATTAAAATTTTAATTTTTTATTTATATTGGTAAAATTTAAAATTAAATATTTTACTTAAAATTTTAGAGAACATTTAAATAAATTTATTGAATATTATTATAGATTTAAAAATTATTAAAATTCATAATATGTGAATTTTTTAAAATGTTAAAATTTTCAAGAAATTATAGATAAATTTAATAATTTAAATTTTATGTGAATAATAATTTAATTTCGGGGCTGTATTTATGATTATTGTTAATTATAAAATTATTTATTTATTGCATCGAAAATATTTTAAAATATCTCATAGGGCATTTGACCCAGTGTGGTAAGAACCTTTTGATTTGTTGTGGACCTTGTCGCCTTCGGCGTGCAAAACAAAGTTAAATTGAAACCTTTACTTTGACAGCCTTTTAAAGTGTTCTACTTTTTGAGCCCAACAAGCAAAGAACCATTTCCCACTTGGTTTTGTTTTTCTAAAGAGAACAAGAAAATAAAGGGATAATAATTGATTCTCTGTTCTCACATCCCACCTTTATTCTCTCAGCCGTTGGATGCAAAAAAGTGAGGAGATTTAGGTTCCCATAGATGGACACCTGTAACCTGCAAGAACGGAATTGCGCACCGCCCTCCAGCTCCAACAAAGCTTTTACCCCTACTCCTGTCCAGGTGCATAGGTACCTGTTGCATGACTTCAGGGGCCCGACATTCTGGCTCTTGAGATTACGAAACTACTCCCAGCCTTTTCTTTATTATTATTATATATTTATACAAAATATGATGAGACATTTTTAAATTAAAATGAATATATAATATTAATTTTTTAATTATTTCATATTTTATGATAGCCAAAAGTTCTCTTATTAGTATAATTTTATAATTTTATATTATTTTTAAATATATTTTTATTTAGATTTATTAGAAATTAAATAAATTATGTGAACGATAGTTAAAATAAATAAATATTTATTATTATTTTATAATTATTTTTTATGATAAATATATAAAATAATAAAAAATTATAAAAAATATAAAAAATTATCTTATTATTAATTTGTTATTCACATTAAAATAAATACTCTTGTTTTTAATATTTAATATTTTAATTTTAATTTATATAATTTATTTAATTTATAATGAATATAAATAAAAGTGATTTGAAAATAAAAATAATATTATAAGATTATACTATGAGGAGAACTATTAATTATAATGAAAATAATAGAGATGTAGATTGTCTATATTGATTTTAATAGAATAAAAATGAACAAACTCTCTATAAATTACATAAGTGTAACGAGACTAAAAAAGAAAAATAATTATTTATGTAATATAAAAAATTTTATATTATATGAAAAATAAAGCCCAAAGAGAATGATTAAAGAGAAGAAGGGGGTATTTTATGAAACTAATTTTTTTATTTATATAAACCAGATAAGGTGAAATTAATTTTTACCGGCTACAAAGATCGCAAATATTTAACAATTTAATTTCTCCAAGGGCAACGCACTGAGAGAATTACAACTACACTTAGCAACCCATCCTCGCCAACACATGAAAATGCCATTTTCGTAAATTATGTTGAAGACCAGGCCCATTTTTGCATCCACAGTGCCACGATGCACGTTGCAACTGCACGATTTTTAGATGAGAGTGTTATCAGTCACTGGTCATTTCAGATCCGTGGATTCCTCTTTCGCTGTTTCCATGAAAACTTAAAAATCCAAAAAGATATAAAAATAGAAAAAGAAAATTGGAAGATTGCAGAACAACGAACTCTCACTCACCGTCCGAGAATTCAGATCTAAAAATTTTCTTCACGTTGATCTTCATCGCCACCACTTCACTCTGAACTCTTTCTCAGTTCCTGGTATTTTCCTACTCAGTTTCCAGAGGAAATGATGGCTAAACTCTCGTATTATCTAGAGTTAGTAGTTACGTTTTTGTTTCGGTTTTTTTTTTCTTAATGTTTTGAATAGTTTATTTTCTTTAAATAGAAAATTCTTTTTGTTTTGTTTTGATATATGCTTTTGTGCCTTGTAGGAAGATCTGGTAACTAACAGTGGAGATTTGTGTTGAATCGATGTTTTAGTAGATCTGTTATTGAGAAGAGCATCATCAAGTGGTTACAGTGCTCTCTGTACAATTCCAAGCGCAAAGTTGTGACCGTTAGCGGTGGATCTGTACTGCGTTGTTAATATTAGTTCATAGAATCGGCGGCTTGTTTGACAAAGTGATGGAGACTCTCGTTGTCGCAGCTCAACACAAGAATCAATATTACGGTCGAGTCAAATCAAACGGGTCGGGTCGATTTGGGTCATCACCATCTAGAAATTTCAGAGATCTTAACTGTAGGGCTTTTGAATCTGGAGCAGGTATACTCCCAACCCCAATCAAAACAGTTCCTGTAGCCAAACGATCGTCTTATGTTTCGTTTCCTTCATCGCCGAAAACACCATCAACAAGTATTGACCATAACTCTCAGTCCTTCGATGGCTCAACCAAGTCAAAAACTAGTGTTAAGAGCAGCCCAATTGCCATTAACTTCAAATCGCGAAACTGTGATAGATCTTTCAGTGAAAAAATTTCAAGTGAATTTGAAACTTTTTCTTACTCTGAGCTGTGGGCCGGGCCTGCTTATTCTAACTCGCCACCGCCGAGTTCGTTGCCGATTCCCAAATTCTTTATGAAGCCTAAACGCACTGTGTCACTTGATTTGCCTGTCACTAATGATGCCTCTGATATTGAAATTCCCCACCCGATTGCCAAGTCTGCACCAGCATCCCCAACTAGGAAGCATGGTAGCTTTACTCGAGATATGTTTCTCAGTGCTGACTCAGCGACCAAGACTTTGCGTCGCATTCTTAATCTTGACATTGCAGATGAATGAAGTAGGAGGAGTATTGGATGCTCCTGTAAATAGGTTTACTTTTTGAAGTTGGTTAGTGGTAGATTGTATATATAGCAGAAGAAATAAAAGATGGAGTTGTAGTCTGAGTTGGTGTTGAGTCGTTTCTTCAGCAATTGGTTTGACTTTGTATCTTGAATATGTGTTGGGTTGAGTACTGGAGTGGGGGTGCAAATGTCTGTCATGGCTTTGGCATGTCAATGACGGGTGGTGGTGCAAGCTAGTGTCTTTGCTCTTGCAGGTGATTCAAAATGAGTGGTGTTGCAAGTCATTGTTCATTCCTCTAGTGGGTGGGTGAAAAATGAGTGGTGCTGCAGCAAGGACTGTTGTGGCTTTGGTGGTTCAACATACTCTGGAATTTCTATTCGGAATTATGTGGAGTTTTCTCAGGTTTATGTGAAATGGTCGTGGTGACATGGATGGAAGTTGGATTGTGTGGGAAGCAGAAGGGAAGTAACTGCCTTTGGGGATATGTTTTTTGAGGTGAACATATGCCTACAATCTTATTTGGCATGAGATGGAGTAGTTACTACTTTTGAAGCTACTGGACATGAAGGAAATTACATCTGAGTTAGTTTTTGGTTTTTATATGTTGAGTTGTCAATATAATCTTCTTGTAGAATAGGATTGTTGAGTAAAACTTAGGCCTGCAGTGTCTTATAGTCCTGTGTATATGTTAGAATCTTGATTAGACTACACCCAAGTTCCATAGGTTTCTGTTTATTCTTTTTTGCTATCTCCATTCTGTTAATTTCACTTTCATAGCCTTTCTATATGATCATCTGACTTTGATTAGTCTCTTGATTCCTTAGTTGACTGCTGCCTCAATTGGGGGCTTAGATGATCCTTGCCTTGTAACTCTTTTTCTTGGTCCAACATTTCCAGGATTGGATGAATATGACTCCTCTCTTTTAGTTAGAATCTGACTCCTCTCTATATCCTTGTTTTTTCACCTTCACCATCTTTTCACGTTTTTTGAGAGAGAAAAGAGGGAAGGGGAATGAAAGTAGTGATTTGCCACTTCTGCTCATTAAGTTAAGTTCAATCCATGTTGCTTTACCCTGCTGTAACCACTATTAGTTTCATTGTCTTTTGAGTTGTCACACCGCACATTCTTTGGTCATCAAAATACGAAAAATGCTTAGAGGATGTTGAGAGGTGCCAAGCCATCCATAAGGTAATGATTTTCCAATCCTTACTTCTATTGCTATAATAGATAATTATTGTCTCTTGAAGTGCTAATTAATGTAATTGATGTGTTTGCTTAAACTTTTTTTTTCCAGAGTTCCATTCCGACAGGTGTACCAGAGGCTTTCTTAGAAATGGGGTATGTAGTAGCAGATGTATTCTTGTCAATCAGTCAGTCAGTCTTGTAAGGAACCATATGCTGTTTTGTGTCCTTGTAAGGAATCATATGCAGTAGCTATGAACTTGTAAGGAACCATAAGATGGTCATGCATGTGATGGTCGGTTGTCTTAATGCTGCATGCTCTGTCTTCCTATTTTTCTACCAGGAGTCCCTTTGTGGAGTGCTGAACTGAGTTTTTACTTTGTTTGATTGTCATGTTATGTTGAGATAGGGTGCATTATCATAGTATGTGTTAATATATTTGCTGCTTTATATAATGCTGTGGTGTTGACGAGTCAATCTGAGTATGATTAGCCCATTCCCCCATCTTAGGGAATTGAATGAATTTCTTGGTGTGGCATGTGGAAGTTGTCCCAACATTTCCATTGTATAAACACTGAAAATATGGAATAAGTTCAAAATGGCAGTTTGTGACTTTCAATTGCTCTGGCGTGTTCAGGTCTTTGAGCCTTCTTTTGATGCTACATCAATTTATTATGGTGTTGATTTGGCAATATTGATACAGGGACATATTACTGGGCATTATATCTTGTTGGCTCTGTCAGTTTTTTCTTATATCTGTGGGGTGTATAAAGGAAATGGCGGGGAAAATGGTTTTGATCGACTTGGGGTGACTTGATTCTCTGGGCTGCTTGACTGAGACATGGTCCTAGTGAAAATAATCCAATCAGTCAAATATGATGGGAAAGGATTATTTAGTTTTACAAAATAGGCGAATTACTTTTGCCTTTTTTTACCCCCACCCTTTTTCGGCCAATAACATGCAAGTAATTGAATGCTTGAGGTCCCCGTAAGTAATTGAATGCTTGAGGCCGTAGGCTGAGTAGCAGGAGCAGCTTTTGATTTATTATGAGCCTAAATGATAGATTCAATAATTTATTGTACTTAATGAAAACGAAAATTCATTTCTGCTCTTAAAGTAAAATCAAATATGCCCTGGTTGGTGGAGTTTATACGTCTCAAATAGGATTGACTTTCTGATTTCTTGATTTACACGTGTTTTTTGGTTTTCTTTGTAGAGCGTTTGGTTATTATTGATAGGAGGAGCTGATCTAAGCATACGTGTAGTCTGAACTAGCTCGGTTAATCAGCATCGATATCTCTAAATATATCTTGACCACTCGTTAGTTTATGAGTCCAGATTAACCTCGGACAAATATTATCAGTTGTGGTTATAGTGAAGCGAAAGGTCTGAATCGATGGTGATGAAAGTCGTGTATCATTTGAAAATATGGAACGACCTGCCAATGAAATTGTGCTACTGTTTTGATTGCACCATTCACTTGGTTTTATGAAACTTGATATTATGCGCATTTGTTTTTATTCTCCGTCATCTTTTAAGGAGGGGGGGGGGGAATAAAAGTATCATGGATTTACTTTCGGATCTATAAGGTCAATTTTCCGATCATTAAAAATTAATTTGATTTTTTTATAAGAAAATTAAATAGATACGTAAGTCTTACAAGTGCCTCATCGTTAACGGACCAGAGTTGCCGGGCTGGTCAAATTAACATTTGCCAGATATCAGCTAATTATTTAACTCCCGCTTAGTTTTGCCGTCGGCCCTATTTATGATGTTCCACCCCCCGCCCCCCCGGGCGCCGGGGCCGCTCGTTTCTCTCTGTTGCCCTGTTAGTATTTCGTATTATCCCACATAAGTTGATTACTCTGAATTTTGAAAAATTTTAATTTATCCTATCCCCATTATTTTCTTATCTTTTAAAATAATAAAAATAATTTGATAATGTAAAAGTAATAAGATAATTTAATAATAATCAATTTACGATCGTGATAATCCGAAATTTACTTCAAAAATATTATCCTTAATCAAACCAGCATGAGTAGAAAAGATAACATTGGTGAGACACGGGTCAAAAAAGGAGAAGAAAAAAATGTATATATATCTTCATGAGCGAGTAAAATAGTTGGTCCCCCTCTATAATTGACATGAAATTAAATAAATAAACAAACAGAGCGAAAGATAAGGCAAATTTTTCAATGATACATTTCATGTCCATATTCATTTTTCATCTGCTGGAAGACAAAATCTATGGGTAAAAACTAACACCCAGACACAATCATCATACAATCAACCCTACATCATCATCATCTCATCCTCTCTTTTATCTTTATCTGCAGGAGTGAGGAAAAAGATTTTTGAGGATAACAAATAAAAACCAAATAAAATCTGGCTGGCAATCATTTTTTGCCTCTAGAATCAATCATGATCGTCGGAAAACTGTTGGGAGCACTTAATCAAAGGCAGCAACGGAACGATTCCTTTAAGCATCATTGAATGATTAATTCTCCACCTCATCGTCTAAGAGCATCTCTCGGTAGCGGCATTCTTGACTGCAAAAAGCTTTCTCACCTCTGCGTTCACAACATTTAGGCTCTTTGAGGTGTAATAAATATTTATCATGAAAAGTATCAAAACAATGTAATGAAATTAAATTATGACAAAGTGGGAAAATGAAGCAAACCTGTAAATGTAAATGTCATTCGTCTGGTCAAGACTCTTCTTGCAAGTGTAGCAAAAGCTAAGGAAATTCTCAGGGGCAGGGATGGACTTATTAGTACCTGAATCTGATAAAGAACAGTAGCTCTCTATAATGCAGTTATCAAAAATATGGGTAGTTTTGGGATTAGGCCCATGAGCTATCACACGTGTATATTCTTCAGAAAGCTCCATTTCAGTCGAAGACAGACACTCTGTGCAACTAATAACCTTGGGAGGAGGATCCTTTGTAATTGGGGTGCCAGAATTAGCCGACCCAGGTGGAGAAAGATGAAGAGATGGAGCAGCTGACAACATAGGAGGAATTTGTTCTCTAAGCTTGGTTGCAAACAAAACTTTGTTGTTGTTGTTTGACTTCGAAGAGGAGGAATTATCATCTTCATTAATGGTTTCATGATGATTATCGGTTAATAGATCAATAAGAGCTAGGCCAATGCCTTGATGTTTGTTTTCCGGAAAAAGTCTTGGGGATTTTGGTGGGTTTGACATTATGTCATGATCCCAAAAGGGATTATTACAGAAAGGAGAGAATTGTTTACTACTGTCAAGGATTGAAGTTGGACTTATCGCTGCCGCCGCCACCTCATGAGTTTCACCAATGGCCTTTGTGAAAGCTTTGAATCTTGGAGAACCAAAGAAAGATGGAACTGGTGGCCTTCTGTAATTTTGACTGTGTGATGATTGAGAGCTGTGGTGATCAGCCATCAACGTTTGCTTTGTAGTCATTGCTTCTGATGATCTATTTACTCCTCAGCATATCACTGTTTAAAATTATAACCCAAGAAAGATCAGTAATAATATAAACTTGGAAGATCATGAATTAGAGATGCAATTGAGAAATTAACAAAATTGACCTGAATAAGAATAACTCAAGCGAATGGTACGTTCAGAAACAACCCAGACGCGTCCATGATTTGCCGAGGTAAAGGTTCAAAAGTTTGGTCGGAAAAATAATAATAATTGGAGATTTAAAGGAAAAAAAAAAACTGAAACTCGACTGTCTTTGAAATGATGACACTTTGTTTTAGGCAAAAACACAGAAAAAGGAAATAATTGAAAAAGGGAACGGACTCTGGGAAGTTGTAATGGTTTCTAAATCTCAGTAGCCTCCATCGTCTAGAAAGGAAAAACAAAAATGGTGAATAAAACTAAAACCCGGGGGGTTTCTCGTTTTTTTGTGATTCCTCGGAACAAAGAACACGAATCAATCAATTCTCCGTCATGATAAAAGCATGCATGCGCCTCACATCATTAATCTGCGAACACCAACAAACAGTTCTGCCACTCTCAGTTTAGAAGGAACTCTACTATCTCTATAACGATAAACACTCTTCTCTCCTGCCGCAAAAGGTAAAAATGTTATTGATGGTTTTGGTTCTGAAAAAATGAACCTGGAGAGTCTGTCAGTTTCTCTGTCTCATGAGACACAGAGCGAGAGATATTGCAAAGGGATTATTAAAGCTTTGGGGTTAGAAGGGGAAAAGTTAGCGTTGTAAGGTCGGCTTTTAAAGAGAATGGTGAGAGAAGGAAACGAAAGTCGTGTGCATGAGAATCAGCGGTTTTCTTTCTTCTCAGTACAACGCAGCCTCAACAACCAATCACCTGTTTTGTTCGCTTATTTATTTTTTTAATCTATCTTTATTATTATTATTATTATTATTATTATTATTATTATTATTATTTACTAGAAGCTGGTTTTATTTTTTCTTTATTATAAAATATAGAGTCATTTTTTGGCCTTTTGCGTATAGATGATTTCTTACTAGTAGTTTCAATTTGGCCTCACTCGCTGCCTTGGTCTCTGTTCTACTTCACACTTCTCAATTCTGAAATAAACGCACGCACTCGGAGGAAATACTTGCGAAAAAAAAAAAAAACATAAACAAATAAATTCAGGATGTTAGAATTATAATTTTAGAAGTGAAAAATAACCTCTTTCTGTGTTCGTGTGGGTGTGGGTGTGGGTGTGGGTGTGTTTGCCTATCAAAGTATCCGCGTCTAAATTGAGTGTCATCATTGCCTTCAACATTTGTTAAGCACGTACAGGTGAGGACCAATTTGGCCTTGGCCTTAGAGAACGGAGGACCCAACTGTTAATGCTTTGTTTTGTCTTTGCAATCAATTAAGGCTCATGCGAAGGCCACGTGTGATTTTTCACGAAGCATTCATTTTGATGGGCCCCAGTAAAGTTGTCTTTATTCTTTTCTATTTATTTATATATTTATATTATCTCCATGAGAGTTAATGGTTATCCTAATCTTTTTAATATGTCATTCAATTGCGGAAATGATTTAAAATACCGTGGCTGTAAAAAACATTAGAGAAGACCCACGGGAGAGGGCTCATGTGTATGGCTTGGCGTGAAGATTGAAGCTTCTTTTCTTTAGTTTTTAACCCTCGCAACCCAAAAGTGCTGATTATGATAGCTTTTCTTTTTCTTCAACAATATCTTTGACTTTATTAGTGGTTTAGTTGAAGGTTCTGTTTCTGGCTGCATGCAAACCTTTTGGTTTGTAACAACCATGCAAAATGAATCATAATTAATTGAAGGCGCCATTAATCCAAGTTAATTTTCTAGTTAGGTGAAATGATTCTACCGTCCCGACTGCCCATCATTTCGACGTTGCTTCTTATTGTAGTACCACTTAGAGCTTTAGTGTACGTACTTAAAACAATGTACTTTAATTCGGAGCTCATTATCTTAATATAATGATTTTATAATTATTTGATAAAAATTTACTGACTGTACAAAAAAGATTGTATTATATTTTTACGGTTTTTAAATTCTCATCAAACGATTCTAGTATAGTTATGTACCTTGTATTATTACGTAAATTAACAAATGCCACCCAATAAAATAATGTACTCCAATAATATTTAACCAAAAATCTACCTGCTCTAATTAGAACTGTCCTATAAGAGCTCTCATCTTATCATATTGGTTTCCTTTTCCAAATGAATTCTCATTGTCAAGCACTAACGCGATTGATTTGATTGGGGCTCTTTAGTGATAAAATAGCTAATCTCAGTGGGATTTTTTTTCTTTATACAATCATATAAGAGATTCTACTATCGATATCTCAACATAAGTTTCAATAGGTCACTCATTTATTTAATAATAAATTTTATAACTTATTATAAAAGTATTTAATTTAATAAATGAATATTAACACTAAGACTCAAATTAAGAATTGAGTATTAAATTACTTAAAATTACTCTTTATTGCATGTACTTGCTCGTTTCGTTGATTGATGTAGTCTATGGGCCCAAAAGCAGCGGTTGTTAGCCCACTGAAAGTAACGGTGAGATATTATTGTGCTGAACAGAGATACGTATGCCACTCTACCACATAACCAAAAACTTATAAATCCAATGCACGGCTCATTTGTGGGGCCCATAAAATTTCGTTCATTTGATTTTCATTATTGTTAAAAGAGGGGGGGAAAAAAAAGATCAACGTTACACTCAGCCCCATCCCTATCGTCTCTGGGTCCACGTTTTGTGCGTGCCAAGTGACAAAAGGTGAAAAATGTGTTCCAGCTTGGCCAGGCTTTGTCCCCTATCGCGTTCGGGTCCTGTGCGTCCCAGGGGTTCATTTCATGCCTGGGTGAATTTGATCATTGTTTCGGATTATATTAATTAGGGTTTCAGTGACTGAAATCGGATATAATACTCAACAAATTTTTCATGATACATATGATCTTATTGCATGCAATAACAACTCAAGTGATAGTCATCTCATTGTAGTCCGTTTAACACGAGAATGTTTCTGCTCAGAAGCCAAGAAAAGGCAAAAGGGTGCATGGTAATATGGCACGTACATATTCTATTGTAAACGTGTTCCATAACGTTAAAGAGAGCAATGGGCATAGTCATAAAAAGCAATTACCAGTCTCTACCTTTCAATGTCACTCGTTACTTCACGCCTTCATAAACCACCCAATTTCCTTCAATTATATATATATATAGAGAGAGAGAGAGAGAGAGAGAGATTACAGTACACAGGGCTTGAAGCCTTATGTACAGAACCCGTTGAATTTCTGTAGCAAGTGAAAGACGATGACAGGCACGTCCCACTCGGGCCTTGGCTATACGCCGATATCAATTATCAAAAAACGTAGGTGGTGCAATTTGACTTGCTGTTTAGTTACCTCAACTTGTCAACCTTCTGTTGGGCTCCATTAGGGGACCGGTCTATAAGTCTCAATGTCAATCTTGATGATCCAATCTCCTTCGTTTCCATGGCAATCGTCATAAACCTACAGTTCCAATCTGACGAACGCTTGCGAGTACATGTAGAATGAATTAATTATTGGTTTAGTGACTAAAGCACTTAACGCCTTTATCATTTTCCTTTTAACCTTATTAACTGGGTGAGATTGATTATGAAATGAGAATAGTTATGACGGTGTTAATTGGCACCACGTATGATGAAATATTGGCCCCGTCCGTTAATGGAAGGAACCGTTAATTATGACTGAAATTAACCTTCGTAATCATTAATCTCTTTGTTTAATTGACATCTAATAGGAGCCCCACTCACCACATAATTGACATCTAATCGGAGCCCCACTCACCACATCTGAAATGAAAG
The DNA here is from genome assembly GCA_030449875.1 of Aegle marmelos. Lineage (NCBI taxonomy): Eukaryota > Viridiplantae > Streptophyta > Magnoliopsida > Sapindales > Rutaceae > Aegle > Aegle marmelos. The sequence continues at coordinate 6,524,692 of JASUUL010000115.1, forward strand.
GCAAACCCATAAATGTCTATATACTATTTGAGGGGCATCATTATGCATCCCTCTGTTTCAATTAGGAAGTAATAAAGACGTTGCATGATGATTTGATGGGCCTATTACGTAATTAAAAATGCATATCTGAAGATAGAATTAGGCTGCTGTGCTGTAGACCTTGTCCGTATGATATATTGTCTTGAGTGTTAGGCTGAACAAATGTTTGGTCAGTACGCCAGTGCTTAAGTTAACGATATAACCAAACCACTTGAGACTATGAACCAAACCAAAAAACACCAAGCCGAATAACAAATTAACCATTTAACCCCTGCCTCTTTGCCCATCCCAACCTGACCTTTCGAAGGAAAAAGAAATCATCTTTTGATGGGCTGAATTTTTATACTAATGCACATAACAATATTGAATATGATCAGAGTGAAGAAAGACCAGCAGAGATGCAGCCGGAACATACTGGAATGCCACCTCAAGCACACCTGATCACACACTTAGACTATATATAGCGCAGATCTATTCACCATATGATGCAAATGGGGAGCAATGAATTGAGGAATATGAGTGGACTGTCCGTGATCAAAACCAGAATTCGGATGCTTAATGGAATCAACCACAGATTTCATAGTAAGAGCTGCACAAAATAAGGACAAATTGTCACCCCAGTCAATTCTTCTCCTTTTCAGGTTGTTCTCTTATTATTAAAGAAAAAATATATCTTATTATAATATAAAATTTATTCTTATTTATAATTTCTGGAATAGAGACCACATTTTTTTTTAATTAGATGGAGATATATAATATCACTATAAAGAGATTTTTCTATATAAATTTTATATCTTAAATACTGTAAAATTTTGACATATCACTCGGTCATTAGTTCATAAAATCATTTCATTAATGATAGTATAAAGGTTGGCTCTTACCGAGACAAATGCCTGTTCATTAACTGACGACATTTGTACCTCAATATTACGCACTTTTCATGTATTCCATGAACCAGAATGCCTCAAACATAAAAGGCCAACCAAGATCCTCGAGGCACATATTTGATTGCAGCCAATTTGTTTTCCATTAAAATATTAGTACCTCCTTAAAGAGCGACCAGCTACATTTAAAAGGAAAAATTTGTAGAACGAGAAAAGAAAAGACCACCATCAGCAACGTTAGTAAGTGCGGGCCAGCTCATGAAATGAAGACAAAAAGTTAGGAACGGTTGTAATAATTTATCAATTGTCATCACAAATTGGTACGATCATTTTCTGAGATTACGGATAGCTGGCATTACCAAAACTCCAACGGAAGCGACAGCACAGCTCCGACTCGGGATGCCACTATGCATATGCTATAAGGTAAAGAGCTATAATTTCTCAAAAAATTTACTGTTTGATTTTTTTGTCGTTTCGGGTTCTCTTTCTATACTCTCGTTTCTCCACGGAATACTGCTTCTTTATCAACAAATTGCACATTGCTGTCTTCACAGCTTCGGCAACTGTCGCAAAAACCTTTTCCCCCACAGAGACACTTCCTTGTAACTTCTCAAGCAGTTTCACTCCCCCAGGTATGTCATCATCTTCTAACACATATGCCTCAACAGGTTCTGGACTGCTTTTCTTAAAACCAGAAATGACCTTCACTCGGGATGCAGAGGAATGATCAAAACCAGGCAAGTTAGCAGCACCAGTTACCATCCACAATAAGCCAGAAGAGCTGCTCCCCAAGTTTGTTGGAACAAAGTTTTCTCCCTTCATGGAAACCACCTGTAGAAACCACACAAATTGAAAATCCATGACCTAAGTTATAGTCCACTTCATGATCCAAAGCTACAACTTAAAATAAATATTTCAGGGCAGAAGCTGGACCCAGAATTCAACCAATGGTATGCTCCAGCAAATGTCTGTATTTTATAATAATTGGAAAGCAATGCGCCTCTTTTTAAGCTAAATGAGACAATGAGTCATTGGCCAGTGATCTCAAGCTCATGAAACAAATCCACCTAAAAACCACTATTGAAAGTTTAATTTCATTTGGAAGCATGGTTGTTCTATCATTTTGGAGATTACATAGTTTGCTAACCTTTTCCCCAGACTGTTTGGGTCCTTACCTTGGCAATAGAAAGACTCTGAGCAGAAATGTCGCAGCTCAACAATACTATTCCTTGCAGGCTAAAAGGAAAAATAAATTAAAAACTATTAATTCACAAACCAATAGAACTCTTAAGAGGAAGCAAAATGTCATAATACAAAATTCTTAGACTTGCCTTTGAATAGCCACTGCGACAAGAGTACTGTTTGGGATCGGGCACAGATCAGTAACAGTAGAATATCTCTCATCACTTCCATTAAACTCTAAATGTCCTACCTTCAGGAAGCAAGTAAAAGTGAAACCAAGTAAAGAGGCAGGTTTACTGGAAAAGCCAAAAACATCATTCCCTTCGCTTATGACTCATTTCTACTGAGTTTTGAGGCCAGGACCCCTATTTACTTGTGATCTTGCGGGACAGACTGATAACATCATAGAATTGGGAAAAATTAATATTTTCCCAATTCTACTACTGGGATAATAAAAAGTGGGTTTAATAGGGAAAATAGTGTAGTTCAATTTTTCCGTCAAAGCTTGACAAGTGATATTTTAGAAAAAGCCGGAGAGGTTAGCAATATCGCCAGTAACCTCAGGTAAACTTCAGGACAAGTGAGATACCTTTGCACCAACTTCACAAGTGTCAAGCAGAGATCCAGACATAATATCCCACAAGCGAACCTGCAATAGCAATGTGGATGATTTTATTAAATTTACCCTTTCACCTCAACCCACGAGAGCGCATGACATAAAACCTCCATAATTGCAAGCTTACAAATACTCACCGTTGAATCACCACTTCCAGACACAAGATAACCCTGAGGGTAATCCACAGTGCAGACAAAGTCGAGGCAGGACACAAACCTGTGTATAGTGAAAATGAGCCTATCAAATGACCAGCAACTAAGAGCTATTATCTCCAAGGAGATTTTTTTAGCGCCCCCCCCCCCCCCCACCCCAAAAAAAAAAAAAATGATCATAGTTCACTCACTCCGTATGCCCCAGGCAGAAGCTCTGTATTTCATGAGCTCCATCCAAAGGTCCCTTGGGAAACACAGTAACCTGTCACAAAAGTTATTTTTTTTGAAAGAAGTACAACACCAAGGTAGTCATTTATCTAATTAAACAGCAGAGGCAGCTTACCCGAATCTTGAAATCTCGATCTGCACTAATAACAAACTGTCCATCTGGAGAAAATTCCTGTAAATAATACATGTTAATGATGGAGAAATTTACTTGCGGAAGTGATGTAAACAGCATGACCTTAGAATACATTGTGTCAAAATCCACTCCTCGGGAGAATAATGAGAGAAAAACAGTAGCGAATAGAAGAAGATTTCACCCATACGAGGGAAAAACCTACCCAAAAAGTGTGATCACAACACCAAAGAGTTTATGAAAAGCAAATGATGGAAGTGTAATACAGTATATAAAAATTCACTATAAAAACTACTTTATACAAACTAACGTAGTATGAAACTAGTGGAATTAAAATAAAAGTCAATAAAAAAGAAAAGAAGAAATAATGTGGGCTACTTGGTAATGTAATAGTGCAGCATCAGTTTCTATGTAACAGTTTGTATAATAAGTGTGCGCGTGTGCAGGGTACTATGAGGGAAATGGAGTGGAAAAGGGAAAATGAGAATCCTGAGAATCTATTTATTTGTAGCCAATAGATGAAGAAAAAAGGTAGTAATTATGAGAATCTATTTACCATGAGTGACTCACCAGGCTAGTAATTATGCTACAATAGTGAGCAAGAAGTGGTGCTGCCTTCTTATCAACTACAACTTGATTCCCATTAATGCCATGCAAGTCAACAACCCAAACAACTCCAAACTTATCAGCAAAACAAACATGCTGACCGTCATTGCTTACAGCAACTGCACTTACTCTCTTCTCAGAGCACCTGTTGTTTACAATAGTTGAAGAAATTTTTCCACAAAGAAGTTCTAGCAGAAGAAAAGAAATCCCAAAATAAGAACTTGAAATCCTCAAAGGCTCCAAAAACTTACACAGCACTAATACATCTCCAAGTCTCAGCTGACCATATCTTGACAACTTTGTCATCCCCAGCAGACACAAATAGCTTCCCATTAGCTCCGTAGCAGATAGCTCTAATAGAATCCTTATGAAAAGGCGGAGAAGAATCATCCGACAAAGAAACGGCACAATCTCCACTATCAAGCAAGCATTTAGGAGGAAAAAAAAAATTAAACGTTTATTTGAAAATTGAATCTAACAGCGGCTTTTACTCGTTTTTGTGATTTATCAAACACCGTTTAACAGTAAAAATGAGCTACTAACATTGTGTTAAGTTGTTGTATACAAAATTTTAAATTTAGAGACCTGCAGAAACACTTCGGCCTAATTACAGCTATTGGCTTAACTATGGGAACTAAAACAGTTACTTTAGGGAATAATTCCACCGGAGAGCTTAAATTAAAACACGAAGACTGATTAGTTGTCAATTGAAGCAGAAAAAACACGAATATAGCTTACAGGATATCATAAACTCGGAGGTCCGACCCAACCGCTACGGCAACGGAATTCTGGTTCGGGTGAACCGCAATTAAGGCCGGAGCTACCTCAGCGTTTCTATTAGTTTCCTTCTCTTCGATTTGCTCCTCCATTTTCGGATTTGCTTCGTTCAGCAAAAGAGTTTTACTTAGGGTTTTGCGAGTTTTGAACTTCTCTTGTTCGGGGTTTCCCGGGTCAGTCTTGCGCACGGGTTTTACAAAGCCCATGGACCGCTATAGCCCAAGCAAAGTGTAGCTAGTTGGACATTAGATTCTGATACAAACATCCCATCAATATGGTATGACCGACTGAACCAAATAATCATTTATAGATTTATTACACGTCACGCCTAGAATTTAGAACTTGATTTTACAATTATCTAACGTTCTTAGAATTTAATCACGGATGCTGTGATTTAAAATTTTATATTAAATAAATAAATAAATTAGTATAAGAATCGTAAATTATTGTTTTAAAATTATAAATAAAATAAATATTTAAATAATATAAAATTTATAAATTAACGTTAAAATTTAATTTTAGAGAATATTTTATTTATTTAAATCACCTAAGCAAGGGAAATTACTCATCAATAAAAAATTTTAAAAATGTGTTTTAACAAGAATTTGAATAAATTTTATATTTATACTAGGACATTTATAAATTTTTTTTTTATTTTCTATCATAGTATTTGTTTACTATATAAGTCAATTAAGCATAATTATTTTTCTTTATGTGGATCAAGACAAAATAAAATTAAAAAAATATTCTTATATTACGAGATATATGAAATATTGATAAAATTGAATTTAAATTTTAGTTTGGTACGTATTTCATGTCGTTTAAGACTTTACTTTTTATTTATACTAAAAAAAATCATTTGGGACTATTGTCGAGGTTTAGAAAAATAAAAAATCACTTATTTTATAAATAATTTTTAAAAAATTACAAAAACTCAAAATTTAGTTTTGAGAATAAGTTTTATCTTTTACAAAATTTTACATCGATCATCACATGTATTACATAAACCAAAAATTATCATTATTCAATTTAGAAATAAAAACTAAATATATGGTAATCATCATAATGAATTTTTATCTTCAATTTGTAATCTTTTTTTTAATAACTTCTATAATATTTACTTATTTTACATTTTATTTATAAGTCTTCTATTTCATTTAATTAATCCATATGTTAATTTACGCTTACAATTAATTTATAAGTTTTATATTATATAGATAAGTTTATGTTTTGTTTACCAATAATATTATTCTACTACTCCTATATTAATTTACTTATTTTGTATTCTATTTACAAGTTTTATGATTTACTTAATTTATATTTTATTTTACACTTAATACTAATTTATAAATTTTATATCATATTGATAAATTTTTATTTTATTTATCAAAATATATCAATTTACCACTTCTATCTTAATTTATATAAGACTTGTATTTTATTTTACATTGATATTAATTTATAATTTTTATTTTTTTAACCAATAATACATTAATTTACCATTCTTTTATTCTATTTATGAGTCTCATGTTCTATTTGCATAATTTATATTTTATTTAACATTTAAAAAACATTATTTTATGATACTCCTATAAACATTTATTTTATTAATTAATATACTAATTCATCACTATTTATTTTACTTAATAGATTTACATTGTATATGTCTAATGTTTTTTTATTTTAATCTATATTTAATTTCAAACTACATAAGAACCCTTCAGTCACATTACATTATTTCCCAAACAAGCCACGCAACTCTTAAACTTTGAATTGTCACACGTCCCCGATTTCACCCATTAAACTTCACACTTTTAGTACGAGGGGGCCGCGCGAACGCAGGCCCCCCACTGCCACAAATTATGACGTAGGCTCTGCCACTTTGGGCAGACCTTAAGCGGGTGCACCTTCCAAGTGCAATGGAGGCCACCAACTTAGGCCATGGGCCTTCATGAACACCCATTGACCCCGTCCAGGTAAGTATGTTTGAACGGCGTTCGGCTTCGATAACTTATACTCGTTGATCTCTCCTTCGCTTCGTCATCTTTCCGATGTGGGATTATATTATAACCATTGCACACAACACTTCCGGCCATTGCGGGTTACGCCATGCGGCTAAAGAAACGTAGTTTAATCTCAAAAACGAAAACACTTGGTTAAGACCAACACAGGTTGAGTATTGATTCTATTTCCTGGGGAATTATTTTCCATGACACTATTAATAGCAAAAAAAGATGATGCAGATCTGCAAGCAGGAGGGTAAGCCAGTTCTGAAGAAATTGTTAAGATGTGTTCCTGTGTAGATAACAAAATTGCTGGCATTATTTACAACCTGAATTATTCCATACGTCAATTACTAAAATTATCAAGAGCCTCATTGACGTACTTGGGGAAAAATAATTCTCTCAAAAGATTGTATATGCAGCGAATCAAATGAATAAATTATAAACTAGAGACAAAACAAATTGTTACTCTCTGTTCAAATAGTCGATAACGCAAAAATAATACTTTTCATCCATGCTACTACTACATAATTCATGTACCACCCGTTGTTTCCAGTCAAGCTGATCAAAAGCTTTCTCTTCTAAACAAGAGGTTACGTCAAGAAACTCCTAAAAATCGAAGTGAAAACATGGGTAAAGATTATGGCTTACAAGCAAAACAGGGTAGCCAGAAAAGATGTTCCAGGGAGATAAGCGAGGTACCCAACAAAAGTACACTTTTCACAATAAAGCAGAAGTCAGAATAAATAGATGCCTAAATTCTTAGCTGTGTACACCCAAGAATTGTTCCGCGACACCGTGTCATTGGAGAGACCTGACGCCAAGTTGGTCTCTCAGCCCCAACGGTCAAGACATCAACATCAGACATCGGTTTGATATCCCAATTCCACCTATCAGGGCCAATTACCCCTCCAATTACATAAATGTCATCACCCACACCAATCATTGCAAATCCAATTCTCCTCCGAAACTCAGATGCGGAAACCACAAACTTTCTCACATCCCTGTGTTGTTTGATAATAAGTCCGTGACTCATCAAGTAGATAGAATCATGAACAACTGCCATTGGACCCTGGAGCCAACCATAATCTTCAACTGTCCACCCGAGACCCATATGATCTAACACTTGTATGGTCGACAGTCCTTTGTGCAAGACATGCACCTTTCCTCCAATAACCACTCCTGTGCACGCTGAATTGTGAGTGCGATGGAGATCAGGAATTGGGACCCAGACATCCTTCTCAGGATCATACATTTCTGCTTGAGAAATTGACTTCCGGCAACTGGTGAAACCACCTGCGACAACAATCTTTCCCTTCAAAGCACAGCATGCAAACATAGCTCGAGGCACAAGCATGGAAGCACGTGGAGACCACTGACGTATTACTGGGTCATATGACCAGACCTCATTGGTAGCAAAGCTCCCATCTTGGTCTCCAGTCAATGGGTCAACAGCATCACTGCCACCACCAAGCACAAACAGTTTTCCAGCAGTGGAGACAACACCAAAGTGAGCAAGGTGCCTAATTTTTGAGGGAAGAACAGGAAGAGTAATCCATAGGTCCCTGAGAGGATCATAAAGCTGCCATAAATTCTCAGGATCAAAAGCACACACGCATAGTAAATCCTCTGATGAACCAACCTCCTGTCGGGCTTTAAACAGCTCAGGGCTACGAATAGCAGCTCTCCAGGAACGAGAAACAAGCTCCAACTTAGGATGCAGGAAGAAGGGAACCCGAGCAAGGCACCTGAGGGCAACAGCGTCTGGGAGACCTTCAATCAGTTCAGACATACTAACCACAGTTTCATCCGTTTTGTATGATCCTTCACTGGTGAATTGCCACTGACTGATGATGGGCTTCACAATCACAACCTGAAACATCAAAATAGATACATGTATACGAGAGCAAATTAATGTTCCTATAAAAAATCATAATTGTTTTCATGGCTTAGTTGCATCTTGGCGGAAATGGAATCACAGCATTTCTCAGCATAGCAAAGCAAAATCTGAGAGAGATAAATCATCCTTCAAATATAGGAGGTAAAAACCCCAACTCATAAGCATGCACCAAAAAAAAAAAAAAAAGGAAAAAAGAAAAAGAAAAAGTTAAAATCAAGAACAAAGGGGGCTTCTTTAATTTCCTGATGCCAATTACTTCCCAACACAATAACTTAAATCAAATTTGCAGGCCATAAGATTTCGATGTTTTTGGATGAACAGCTTAGATGTAAATAATACTGCAAACTATTTCAAAAGAAATTGAAAGTCCAACTCCTCTGACACAGTATGGTTATAAAATAAAGATCATGAGGCAAACTGCATCTAAACATGTGAGGATAAAGGGAGTCAATACAATTCTGTAGAGAAACCTAGTTCAAACAGTTTCAATCATGATGAATAACGTCATTGATAATTTTCTGGTGCATCATATGATCAATATGAACGCATATATGATAAGAATCAAGCATCCAATTTCTCTGAATCTACTTTTATTCTTTAAGAATCAAGCTTCACGTTGATCCTCCTAGTAGCAAACCAAATGAAGTTAACCATCACCGACAATGTAAGTTTGGCTCAATAAAATTAAGAACATGGAAAATGCGTGGGCCATGATGTGTTTGCATAAAGCATGAAACCTGAAACTTGTGCCTCTTCTTTGATCTGGAATTCCCAGATATGGTATTCCAATATATTGATAATGACATGACCAAAATTCAGACTATGTACCTTTGTACCTTCAAAATGGAAGTGGGTACAGCCTTTTTTTTTTTTTTTTTTGGGGGAAGGGGAGCGAAGGGGACACTCTTAACAAAACACAGACAAAAAATAATCCCTCACTCAAAAATTCAATACTTCCCACCTCACAATCAATTTCACATCGAACAGAATCCAATGATCTCATGGATCGAAGTTTGATCAGACCAACTAGCTATCATTACGGTGCTATTTTATGAACATGAAACTATTGCACCACACCGTTCTCAACAAACTAATTGCAACCATAACTGTCCAACCAGAAAGAGAATCTAGCAAGCATTCAATTCATTTTTAAGCATCAACACCATGTTTGCTTGGGATCACTTCACTACTTCAAATTTCAGGAAGCACATTTCTCTAACTCTATCTGGTCTTTTATCAAGATGACAATTAAAACAGTTCATTTCAAACCTATCAAGCATATTGAATCCAAACAATGAAGAGGGAAAAAAAGTGTCAGACAAAAGGGAAGGAAAAATGAAAATTGTAAGACAAAGAGCAGCCCAATAAAAGTACATATTCAGAATGAAAATTAAATGCCAATTCATCTAGTTCAACAAAAATGTTGAAATGGAAAATTCTTCCTTATCTTCTACTCTCTGATTAAAGATAACAAGAACTCTCTACACTTAAGGTTGCTGACTTCTAAATTCTCAACCATTTGAATTGGGTCAGGTACCTGAATTTTAAGTAAATCATAACCTGCACATCCCATATGGTATGGTTTAGAATGGAAAAAATCTCAACTAATAACCTATCCATTTCATGTTGCGAAAAGTCTTTCCAGCCTATTTATAGCTCAGAACTGGTACCTCATTACTTGCACACCTCAAAAACTCTAATTACTTAAACTTCTGCCTGTCAACCAGTAAAAATCATTCCAAACAAATAAATGCCACCAAAAGATATCAAAATGCTCATCACCAGGCAAGGATTAAAACAAAGACAATGAAAACCCCATCAAAAGTCCCAATTTACAAAACAAACTGCCAAAACCTCCATACCAACCTGAATTCACAAAACCTAATGCAGAAAACAGTAATAAAAAAAAAAATTGCGCATTTCCACATGCAACTTTGTCAAAGAAAATTTTGATAACCCGAAAATGGCAATATGCAGTATTACACTTCAGCAAACACACATACATGTAAGATTATCAAGAACTTCATGAAATGCACACATGTACAGACATAAGGATGAATAAGATGATTTCTATTTTGAGGGGGGAAAAAAAGCTCAAAACTCAAGAAAGCAAAAGAAAACAACCGCCCCCACCACTGACACAGGATCAACGCCCAACCCAAAATCCAATTTCACAATCACAACATCACAAACCAATTGATAACGAATTCAAAACTTAAGCCCTAAAACAAATTAAGCAACCCCAAACAAAGAAAAAAAATTCAACAATTTCGACATAAAATTCACTTCCCAATTCAAGAATTCAGAGCAATTTGGCTAAAATATGCTAAAAATTACGAGCGAAATTCAACGTAAATATACCTGAAGACGAAACCCAGTTGAACGGTGAGAGACACGAGACTTGGGGTTGTGTTATTAAGATTTTATTTTCTTTTTTCTTTTTTATTTTTTCCCTCGAGAAGGGGAGGGGAAGAGAGAGAGAGATTGCGCTGTGAAAGTGTATAACAGCTAAGATATTAAAAACAAACAAACAAAACGATGAGTTTTAAAGAAAAAAAAAATGAAGGTTTCTGTTTTTGTTTTGTGGGTTATCTATGACCAACTAATGAGAATGTGATTTGATTTGATAAAAAAAGTGAAAGCAGGGTTACAAGTGTTATAAAATCATTAAGCTAAGCTATTTCTTCTGCTTTCTGCTTTAACCTAAATCCATCCCAACGTAACATATTCAAAATATATAATAAGGATGGGCGTGGTGGGGATATTCCAGGTGCCCAGTCGTCTCGTTTCGCTTCACCGGCTGCAATGGCATTTTTGTTAATTCTGTTTTGTCGTTGCTTCGTAATTCATTCTTGCCAGGCACGTTCTTTGCACGTGGTTTTAATTTCGCTAATTTTGATCTCGCCCTCTGTCTCTCTCTTTTTAACGTTGAGATGATGTCATTTCTGTTTTTTGACTTGACTGGAGAATCGAAATCATCATCATGCCTCTGTCGGTTTGGCTCAAGACCTCGGCAACACGCCAAGGCGCAAGTTCAAAAGCCATCAATTGTTCTATGGATAAATTGATGTTGGTTCTCTCATGGCTACTAACTTAAAACGATTTTATTGTTTTAAATTTTTTGAAAAAATAGTTTATGCTAAATTTACGACTTTTATAGCATTTTGTTTTCACATTTATTTTTTTATAAATAAATTGTCCAAAATAAATTTATCATTATTTTTTTATGATTTTGTTCATTTAGCATTGCTCAAAAGATTAATCAATTTTTTTACTACTTATTTTTAGAATTTACATAAGAAATAGTTCTTAAAATTGATATTCTATTATAAAAAAAATGATCTAATTAATTACCACTAGACTTTTAGCTGGCGTGATAAGATGAATTTGGAAATTTATGAGGGCACGCAAAAGAATATAATAAGTAAACAGATATACGTAACATAATTAGCTGCCATCCCTTTTTTTTTTTTTTTTTTGGTTTCACTTCCATATGTCCGAGTCGAAAAATATTTATTTTCTTGTCTTTGCCGTGTCACGTAACATTAATCAAGATTCTACGCTGATTGGTACGATAAATAATTTGTTTACGAAAAAATTCCTCATTTCCGTTTCCCCGTCGAACGCACGCGACATCATGATTTGATTATGCGAATTTTGCTTGGGCTAATTAGTTGCCCGCAATCATTCATTGGTCATGCCACTCAATCCCTGAGCTTTTTCAATGCAACGAATAACCTAGAGTGATAATTTTATTTAAAATACTGTCAAGAGAAAAGCAATACAGTCCAAAAAATTAGTATTCCCCCCAATAAATTAATGAAACGCAAATGACTCAATATCAACCAACCCCACCCAATAATAATAATAATAATAATAATAATAGAAGAACCACACTTTATATGTGTGTACATAGGTAAAAGGGTGACAACAAAAAATAATTAAAGATTCTGAGACGCTTATACGGTGATGAAAGATGAAGCGTAAGACGCAACGAAGGGCAAAACGAAGAGTAGAGAAAATGTGAGCTTGGTAGCAGCATTTGATGAGTTCACACCGTCGGTCGATGGCACCGTCTTCGATCCATTTCCTGAAGGAGATTTCGGAGAAGCAGCTGCCATTTATAGATAATACATTAGAAGCCATTCAATTAATTTAATCGTAAAATTGAAGGGAAGTATTAACCGGGGTAAGAATAGATTTTGATATATACCATTGCAGCGGCTGGCAGGAGGAGTCTGGACATTGCAAGCGCCGGGGAGGGCCATGGCTTGAGTCTGATTAACGTTGATGCCAAGTGAAGATGACGATGATCCACCACCTTTGATAACTTCACACAAGCACTGAGGCTGTGACTTGACAACGTTGCTCAGCTGCGAGCAGCACGGAGAAGATGGCCGCGATGAATTCCCAGTTATGTAGTCCAGGCAGGGGGACATGCTAATCAGCACATTGTTGCAATCTGAGGATTGTGCCGCAACACCTCCTCCACAAAATGCCGCTGCCACAACCACAGCAATCAACACTGTCTCAAGCCTCATCGCAGCTGGCTCCGTTGTTTCGGTGGGTGAAGTGATTTGCTTGCAAATTGTGAGATGGGAAAAGTTTCGGTGAAATTAATGAGATTGGATTTTGGTTTGTGGGTGGGGAGAGTTTACAAAGCTTGAGGCGCGCATATAAAGGGTAAAAAATTTTAGGAGCAAAAGAGGGGCAGCTGTCTTATACGGGTCACCAACTTCTCCTACTTCATATATATTACTCTTTCTTTGGTGAGCAACCAAAAAATAAAAAGTTTTAAGGCTTATGTGTCTCTTTGTACTTTGCGGAACTTTGCTTCGTTTTCATCAAAGAATCTCGGGTGCATACATCAATTTTCGGTATCCGAAGACTCTGTTCGTGTACATGTATGCATACGCACCTACTTCCTTTTGAAAGTTCCTATTCCAACTGCGTCCTCTAAGAATTATCCATTCATTTCTAATAAGGTGCATGTTCTAATGGTCGCATTGGCCACGATATTTGATAAATACTTTGTAGCACAAGCTGAATATATTGTGATGCCCAATGATTTACGTGGTTTTTCCTTTCCATTTTACTTATTAATTCTAGTTTTTACTTTTCATTTTACTTATTGGTTAATATCAAACAAACACGAGCATTCAAATAGTTAAAGTAGCCAATATATATGTTTATGAAATGAAAAAAAAAATCAAAGAAATAGGAATCAACATATTGTATTGCTTACGAGAAATAAATTTCAAAGAACTCACCCACAATTTATTCTTCACTTAATATTAATATAATAACAATCGATAGTTCTCAATGTTTGACATTTGGTGGAGCACGTTTGTACAGGTTATTGCTTGTTGTAATACTAAATACTGTGAAAGATAATACGCTATTTAATGAGTGAATGATAATGTTTTAAAAATTTATTAAAAAAATTGTTACACTATTGCTTAGTGCATGTTGGGTGGTCAAATGGAGCTGTTGAGATTTTTTATTTTTTAACACAATCTCATTTTTTTCTCTATCTCCATCCCAAAAAAAAAACAAAAACAACAACAATGCACCTTAAACATTTTGTTTGTTTTGTTTAATTTAATTAGTTTTCTTAGATTCTGATAGGGATAGGCGGATAAAACTTAAATTAAACTTTTGTTTTTTCACTCAAAATTATAAATAATTAAATAGAATTACTGGAAAATGATTTAATACCAACTCATTTAAATATAGTCCATAACGTCCGCACCCAATGCATGCGCCACAGGTGTCCTGCAAATGGAGAAAAAAACGAGCAAATGCTTTTTGTCTTGGAACTGGCTAAAGCCACAATTCAGGGACGAGGTCAATGAATTTCTTTTTTCGGCTTATCGTCCCAGCGATTGGTTTATTAACGTGGCCATTGCCCATTGGCCACCGAAAATTTGATTGAAATCTATTAGTTCCATTTCAACTTCGCAGCAGGCCGAAACTAAATAACCGATACAGACCTTCTTTTCAATTTTTAATTTTTTGTTCACTTTTCGTGGCTCATGGTTTATACAGTAGATGGCGGGTTTCCGCGTGTAATTTTAGGTCAAATTTAGGAATATGGAGTTAAAAATTCATAATATTAAGTGTCCGACTTCTCATTTGAACGACTTATAAGCTATGACTTTGAAATTATTATCGATCTATTGTTGATCAATTTAAAAAATTTATGGAATTATTAGTATTTTAATATTGTATAAGGATTAAATTCAAAAAAATTATATTGTGTCGGGATTATGTATATCTTAAATGAAACGCATGATTATATCGCCAATGAAAGCTCATTCTGAAATAAGAGTACAGTCTCTGAGAAAATGATAAAGAATAGAACTCCAGAGTTACAAAATACAAATGGGTATAATAGCTGAAAGGCAATTAAATATGGAACAACTTAAATAATATTAAAAGAAAAGCTCAAATTTTGATGGCACTGGAGAAGCAGGATGCCAAGAAGAGAATCAAGACTGTGAAATGAAGTGGCATTGTAATAATGCTCCCACTGGATGTGTTCCCATTAGTTGTTGGTACTGTTTTAGACCCACTTCCTGCATTTAACAAAAGAAAAGCGTTATAGGGGTACATTAGTGCATAACATAGAATCAATTTTGTAATTTTCAATTCCTATTATTGTGTCCACCCCCCCCCCCTTCTCGCCCGGGGGGCTTTGTACCTGAAGGGATGCTTGGCATTGATGGTGAAGCTGGTGCTTCCGGCGTTTCATCTGAAGAATCTGCTGGAGGACTCACCGGAGAACTTGCTGGACCATTAGCAGCTGATGAAACAGAGCAAATTCAAGTAATTATATCTACATTAATCTCCTTAGTTTGTTTCCACTTAGCGTAAATTCAGGTGTAAGTTGAACTTGAGCTTTACTTACCATTACACTGGCTTGCTGGTGGCGTTCGCACATTGCAAGCTCCAGGGAGAGCCAGAGCTTGAGATTGGTTAATGGCAATACCCAGCGATGCACCACCGGCATTGAGCACGGAGCACAAGCACCGTGGCTGTGATTGAACAACGCTGGCGAGCTGCGTGCAGCAAGATGATGATGGGGTTGAAGAATTTCCAGTAATGTAACTCAGGCATGGGGCTAATCCCGCGAGCACAGTTGTGCAACCTGATTGAGCTACCGCCCCATGACAAAGCATTGTCACCAGGACCAGAACTAGACACAATTCAATATGTTTTGGAGCCATTGCTAAGGGTACTAAATAATGCAGAAGAAATTTGTATATCTTCGTATCTAGCTAATCGTCTGCTCTCGAGGAGGTGCTTTGTTTTTTGTTTTATGGGAAGAGAAGGGAATGTATAGTATTAATATGGTCCTTTTAGAAGGAAGAGTCAATATTATTTGTTAACTTTGGGTGGCCAACTTTCTCCTATAAGTGGTAGTTATCTGGTCTAACAGAATTAACAAACTGTATAATTAATATTACTCTCGTAAGTATTCAGAGTATTATGTATGCATACAAATATTAAATTTAGCAGTATATGCCTTGAAAATCCAATATTTTATGGACAAGTACTAGGTGGGTAAATTGAAGTTGAGTGGCAAGTTAACCAAAGAAATAGTCATTCTTATAATGAAGAATTTAGAATGGCTAATTTTGAAGCTAATTTTGGGTGGCCAACTCTTACTGAACCTGGGGATTGTTGTGTGAATTGGATTCAAAATCACGAAGTATTCGTATGATCATTCTTGTAGAACCAATAAGCATTGCCGTGCACAGAGCAACAAGGCAATAACCAGCTAAAGGCAAAAGGCTGCATAGCTGAGGTTTGTCGGAGCTTGGTCATAATTCATTATTCATAGACCTTAATCTCGTCTTCACCTACCATCACCTATAATTTACAGCTAATCATTGATGATAATATAAACTAACAAGCAGAGCCCTTCACTGTCCTTCAAACTTCAGCCATTATACAAGTTAATACTATAACTTCACTTAATGGCGACACGTGTATGGTGAATGTTCTTTGTTGCAAAATGGAATATATGGTACCTGGCTGACTGAATTCAAAGATTTACAGACCGACTTCTTCTTTATTTAGTGTTGTCATCTTAAAGATTTACATTTTTAACTTTACTTTGAAAATTATATTGATTTTACTTCATAGTTATTTGATTTTATAAAAATTTTTTATATTAACCTTTGTAATTTGCGACTATTACTTCAAAAGCTATATCATCAAAAACCATCTATGCTAAAGCACATTTTCCTGTTCCTGTAAAAAATTTCCCGTTACGGATTTCTGTTTATGATGAACAATAAATCTTTTATTTTTCTTCTCGGATGATATGTGGCATGAGAATTTTAATTAGAAGTCTTTTCCGTACCGTTACAATTTGTCCACGCTTGACGAAAGGTGTCATTGTGTAGGTGACGGCACAATATTGTTTAAAGGGTTTCATGATTTGATGTCGTTCTCAATTGTTTATCATCATTGGTTGGTAATGGTAGATAAACTAATAATATTAAAAATGAGCAAAGTGGGCATGAGATCCCCTCATTTATTCATTAAACAATCCAAACAAATAATACATTATACAACATCACACTCCAACAAGCGCTAATGAGAATCATCTCCAACAAGATTAGGAAAATGGTAAGGGGAAAGAATCACTGTCAACAATACGACAGGCCATTGGCTATAATCTTTGGTTGAAGACTCAGAAGTTGATAACAGTCGAAGCACACGATACGATGAAGATAAGCAAGAGAACAAAATTGAAGGGTGCTCTAGCAATGCTTCCATCTGAAGTCCCTCCTGCTGTTGGAACTGTTTTAGACCCATTTCCTGCATTTTTACAAAGCATTAACATAATACTCCCATTCTAATATAAAATGGCCCTTAATGTTAAGGCCACTGAAACCTGTCCACTTTTATATTTTGTCACAGAATTTAATGCGTCCCACATACCTGAAGGTCCAACTGTTGCTGATGGTGTGATATCAGACTCAGGTGTTTCACCTGAAGAATCTGTAGGTGAACTTGCCGGCGAACTTGCCTGCGAACTTGCAGGCGAAGCTGCTGGTCCACTGGCAGCTGCTTCGCCAATGCAAATTTAAGTTAGCATCTATAAAGTATCCCTTGTTATATAGTGTGTCAGTGTCGACATAAATATGTATAAAGCCGGGTAGTCGAACTTACCTTGACACTGGCTAATTGGTGGAGTTTGCACTTGACAAACACGAGGGAGAGATAGAGCAAGTGTTTGGTTTATAGCGATGCCTAAAGCAGGAACCCCAGCGTTGAGAACAGAGCAAAGACATTGTGGTGATGATTGAACAACACTGCGTAGCTGCGAGCAGCATGAAGATGATGGATTTGATGAATTTCCTGAAACGTAGTTTAGGCATGGAGCCAAGCTTGTGATCGCGCCGGTGCAAGCCATCTGACCCTTGGCTCCACACCATAGCATGGCTACGAGGACCAGGACTATACCCATTTCAACCCCTCTTGAAGCCATCTTCTATGGTTGGAAAAGTAGCCTGAGTGGAATGCTCTGGATGTGAGGAAGTGTGGAGCTTGAGTATCAAATTCGGTTTGCTAGAGTCAACTGTTTGATAGGTTAGGAGATTTGGAGTTTGAGGGAGAAGAGGACGCAATAGAATTGATTTATATAGGAAGTTTGCCGAGAAGTGGGACAAAGGATTGGCATATATGGTTGACCAACTCCTACTGAATTCAGGTTTTTTTAATAACTGAACAGATTCTAGATGTGATCGTGATAGTATTTTAATTTATTTCAGGATATATATATATATATTAATAGGTTTCATGAGGATTTAATCTTTGTGCCGTTAAGAGCTGCAATTGACAGTGAGCCTATTTGAGAGGCTATTTCTTGAAGTACTTTATTAAATGCTCGTCATAGAAAGAAAATCAGCATTATTACATTAGGGTTTCCTTTCAGCGAAAAGTTAAAGGTGATGAGCTACTGTTCTGATTTAATGGAAGGTGAATAAAATCCAAGTAGCCTCACCTATACATCTATGAATTTGTAATGAGCTGCTGCTAAGTTTATTCTGGGAACACAAAGGTTGTTTTGAGCAACGGCTTCTGGCCTCACTTGGATGGAAGTGTCCTGTTCAAGCGGAGACCAATGATGCAGTCAAGTAGAGTCATCACCATAATTAAACTTAAAAATAAAATATGACAAATCAAGAGCTAAAAATAACTAACATGCCAACCCTACCTAATGAGAAAACCCGGCCTCACAAGCTAAGAAAAATTTATTGATAAAGATATTCCTTCAATCAAACATTGGTTAAGGGTAGATGAACTCCAGAACCCAATTCAGATCTACCAGTTTTTTTTCCCTCCAAATTTCTTGAAAAGTATGAACCTGTAAATCCACCCTTAATCCGAAAACTTACCTATAATAAATCTTAAGACTCTCCCATTGAAGACAATCTGCAGTGAGCTCATTTCTCCCAAAACATGATGGAAGGATTGAAAACTTCCCCAATCTTTGCATTATTAGTAGCAACTCTTTCGGTCATTTCGGTAAATGGTCAAATAACTACACCGTGCACGACCTCAATGATCTCTAGTTTCACACCATGCCTAAATTTCATCACTGGAAGTACCTCAAATGGCGTCGCAACACCAACTCGGAGCTGTTGCGATTCATTAAAATCGCTTGCGGGCACTAGCATGGACTGTGCTTGTCTTGTGATAACTGCCAATGTCCCGCTTCAACTGCCAATTAACCGAACCTTATCGCTCTCTCTGCCAAGAGCATGTAACATGGGTGGCGTGCCAGTGCAATGCAAAGGTGTCAGACTGTCACTTCGACTTAATTGAATAACATAATATCAGCGAACTTGCTTGTTCGTGAATGATTTTATAAATGCTTATTGATGTAATTAACTGTGCGTTACGTTCTTTTCTTTTTTTAAAAAAAATTTTCCCTCCTTTGGCAGCCTCTGGCACTCCTCTACCGGCTCCAGGTACCCCAATTCATACATAAATCTTTCGATTCACTGTGACTTTTTTAACATTAGACAGAAAAAATGTCATAAACCTTAATATGAAAGCTTAATTATTAAACAGGATGCTTGCTATCCTTTTGAACAAATATGTTGACTACGTCCTTGGCAGGCCCTGCTGCTTTGTTCGGGCCAGCTCCTGCACCTATTGCTGATTCTCATCTTAGTCCAGGAGGTAAGATATGAAAGCCCTTTGCGAGGCATAGGCAAAAGCAGTCTTCTATTACCACTATAATAACTGGATCTTTTTTTTTAAGATCTTCAGCTTCCAAGGCAGTTGCTCCGGCACCGGAGATCGATACAACTGAGGATTTGACACCTGCATCTCCACCAGTGGAATCAGATGCCCCCACAAGCCCAGGGATCGGTCCAGCGCTCACACTACCTCCATCACCATCAGCCTCCAGACGATCTTGCGTTCCTCCATCGCCTGTCTTACTCTTCTTTGTTGGAATAATTAATTTTAAGAGATATTATTTATTGAAAAAATATGCTCTTTGAAAGTATATATATTTATTTAATTATAATAAATATTTTTTATTAATAAAATAATTCAGATATTTTATTCAAATATTTTAATTGTATTAATATTTTGAGTAAGGTCTGTTTAATTATATTATTTATATTTATGTAATCATTATGTAGATTCACAAAAAATATAAATATAAGTTCTCTTATAATTTAATAAATTAAGTTCGTAGTTTATAAATAAAATTAAGCCCTTTCTTTAGGTATAGATTATAGTAAATTCATTGAATGATCTATCTTAATCATATATTAATTTATTAATGTAATACAATTACATTGAACATTATCACATATGAAATTTAATTAACTTTATAATAACTATCAGACTTATTAAATTTCATAGGTATTAATTTTATTGTAATTTTAATCTTGAGTTAGTTATAATTTCATGATTGTATTTGTTATTACATTTGATTTATTAATGGGCACGATATATATTTGTAGTCAAGATTATCTAGTATCTTGATGGGAGCAATTATAAGTATTAAAGGTATAGATTAACAATATAGAATTTGTACAATACATTTCTTAATGAGTTTTCGACACTTGATCATAAAATTGTTTGGTTAGAGTGTGCCAACATATTTAATATGTTGAAAAATGATCATTAGAAAAAATTAATAAATATCAAGAAACAAGATGTAATTAATCTGATTAGATAATTGAGATATCGATTTAATTAATGATATAGTACAAAAGATTATGTAATGAAGATATTAATATGGCTTGAGACGAATTATTATTTCAATATACAATTATGGAGGTCGGTTTCAATTTTATAGTGAAGTAGAATTAGAATTAAATAACTAGGTTTTTTATAAGCGTAATTATTGTAACTACTATTATATATTCCTAAATGATCTCTTAATTAACTCATTTAATTGACTATTCCACTACTGAACCTAAAAAATAAAAAACTAATATATTAGACAATAAACCTAATTATAATATTTGTTAAGATTTTATGTATTATATTCATGTGTAAATAAAGTTTTATATTATTTTACAAGATGAGTATAAAGTGATTATATATGATGTTTACTTTTACGTAAATAGAGAGATAATATTTAAAATATTTATTATTTAAAATAATAAATATATAAAAAAAATAAAGCACATTTAGGGTTTTATAGCATATATTATATAAATGTGTTTTTAACCATGGCATTGGAAGGGGGGGTGACCGATCCTCACAGTAGAGCCACTCATGGGCAACGCCTTAAGATCAAAAACCTCTCGGGGCCCATTTAATTTATTATTGGTAGGGATAGAGTCCTAAGGAAGATATAATCTAATTCACTGACACGTGATCCTCTATATTAAATAGGGATACAGACAAATAATTTTTTATTTTAGAAAATATATTATATCATATGGAGCTCCCTAAATTATAACTAACAACTTAACATTTATAAGATTATACGACTCATTATAACCAGCTCTTTACTCTTGCTTTTGTTAACCTCATATTTTAGAAGGTGTATTATCTCATATAAGCTAATTTATAATTCAATTTATGATTTATATTATCCTAAATCATCTCTTTTTATTCCATATAATTTATTTAAAATAATAATATAACAATAAATTTTCATGTATGTTTTTTATATATATTTAATTAATTAAATTAAATATTTATTAACTCACATTCAATTTAAATTATTTTATACTTTTATTTAATCAATAAATATACTAAATAAATTTATATACAAATTTATACTTTTACAACCGATTACTTTCGTTTAATTTACTAAATAAATCTAAATAAAATTTTATATCTTTACAACCAATTACTCTCCGTTTAATTTTGCCGAACATTGATTGGGTCTATGACCCAATTGAGTCATAAACCCAAAATTCGAATTCGGTATCACCTCGAGGTCATACCTAATATCATATTACTTGGACAGAAACCCCACGGCCCATTTGTTAGGCACAGGACTCATTTCTTTTATAGCCCACTCATTACTATTACTTTCTTTCTCTACAAGATGTGGGATAATCGAAACCAACTTATCTAGTCTTTTTGGCCTCTTGTTGCCTAGCTCCCATGTTGAAAAAACCCTCCAACTACATCCATGTATACAATTAGAAGTTTGTAACATTGGAATCTGCACTTAAAATCACAATAATTGATTGTTATTCAGTATGATTGGGATTCAAATGGATGAGTTTTGGGCATAGATAAAGTGAAGATACGGCTGACAACGCTGACATAATGTACCTGTTACACCAAAAACTCACAGGTTGTTCAACTAAGATTAAGATAAGTGCGCACTGCTTCTTCCTTGACTTTGCACCGAAAATGAACTGAACAAAGTTGGTCTACTTACTTCTTTCATTCAATCAAAATTCTCCCTCTTAGTTCAAACAACCCAGAATTGGCTTTTCATTTACTTACACATACATCACTCGACGAGCCTCACAGTCACAAACACAAACAGCGCACAAAGTTAAAGCATCCAAATGTACCGAGACACACCTTAAAAGAGAATAGCCAACAAGCATGTTGCTCTGTTTCTCGTCTGCATTGCCATCGTTGCAGCATTGCACTTCCAAAACGTTGAAGCTCAACCAAGGGGAAAAGGGCTAAATACGAAGATTGTTTGAAAGAATGCATTGCCAAAGGCCACGGTTACACCTTGTGTGAGATGAAGTGTGACGCTGACTGTACAACTAAGGTCCTCTCTTCAGTTCTTTATCAGTGAGAATCAATCTCTTCAAGGACAAAGAGACAGCCATGATATACAATAAAGATGGGGACGGGTTTCGTAATGCATCATATTCCTAATATATTAATTTTCAAGATTTTAATAAAATGTTTGATTCTGTCAGTCTCTTGTAATATTTATAATCTGTAGGTTTAATTTTAGTGTCATTTCACCAGTGCTGCCCTTTCTTTCTATTTCCTGGTAGATTTGTCAAGAGTATAATTATTTTCTTCTTGTCTCAATAGGCAATAACAGCAAATATAGCCAATAGAATGTTGGTTTATTTTATATATCCAAGAGGGTTTTACAAGATAATTAACAAGGGAAGACGCAAGCACAGAATTTGATGGGCAACGCACCGCTGCCTCCACAATATGCGGTAATCAGGTCAGGGTGTCTCTGAGTGCAATTTCCCCAGCAAGCTTCAGATACATTTTTATCCAAGCAGTAGAATTTCACCCATGGCAGCATCTCTGTGCACTCTTTCTGTTTGGCAATTGCAGGCATCATTGTCCCGACTGCCCAAGCCAAACAATAAACATTAGTTGTTAGAGAAACAGAATAAGAGATTAATAAATTACTTGGTGTTAAAAAAAACTAATTAATTCCGAGCAAACTAATTAATTCCGTGCAAATTGCTGTCAACTGGGCTCTTATTGAATTCCCTCACTTGGGTTACCTGTGTCATTTTTAACGGCAATATTGCAGGGAAGATAGAACACGAAAAGGGACAATTGTAACCAAATTAAATTTGAGTTAATAACTAATACGCACCTGAAACAAGAGCCAAAATCGTGATAAGAAAGTGAGATGCTGAGAATTTCGCCATCTTCATTCCGCAGACGGCTCTTTTGTGGTTCCCAAATCCCACACGGATGTCTACTTATACAACTCTACATGTGTGTTTACAACCAAAGGACTAGCATATTAGCACTTATTACCATATCTCATAACCGGATTTTGCTTTAAAAATAAAATCTTGCTTCTCGTGACAACTTTAATTTAAACGAAATTCTCGCTTAAGTTAATTTTACGCATGTACTATTTTATTGCGAACATAGCGAAATTTCGTGTATATCAAACACTAATTAGCTTGTGTGTCTTTTTTTAAAGTTAGTAGAATTAGATAGTTGCAAACATTTGTCTTCGGTACGGTTCGACAATTTTGTAGACTCTAGTAAATAATCATTGGGAGTTGTGTCACAGGATTAAACAGTAATAAACAAAAGCAATTCAATAAGGGTAATTCTGAATTTGTATAATTCATGACAAGATTTACTCTTCTTAAAATTTGTTTTTATCAATGGGCTCGTTGATAACTTTAATTGATGTTAAAATAGTTAAAAAAAAAAAAACATATATTAGTAATTTACATATGAAAAAGTTTCATTTATCCTTCAACAATATATATATTTTTTGTCATAAATTTTCAACACCTAATATTGTATCAAGTATTAAAATTTATTGGGGATTCAAAATGATAATTCTAAATTCTAGGAGAGATTAAAATATCATTCTCCTTAGTGTAATAAAATTGTAGATGCTCTAATCACATTTGTTATCCGTTATGAAGTGTTTAATATGGTTGAAAGATAACTTATTATGAAAACTTATGATCCTAATATTTGATATTTATTATTTAAAAAATCACTCTCCTTGGATTTATCTAAAAATAAAATTAATTATCAAAAATTTTATAAACTACATAAAATTAACTTTTTGATCTTTCAAAATGACAGATCATCTCGTTATCTCAGCGACACAATGAACAAACTAGCCCTTACGAGGGAGCAAAAGCAAAGGTCATGGTCCAAATCACTTATTAGGCCCAAATAAAAACAAAAATGGTCAAAAGGGAAAACTCTTGGCAGGCCCGCCCATACCCGTGACGCTTGCTCTCTATGATTCGGCAAAAACCCTAAACCCGGTAACTTCGCAAGCTCAGGGCTCTTTACTTCCTCGGGTAATCTCTCTCTCTCTTTCTCTGTCTCTCTCATTTTTTGTTCATGACCTCTGGACTATTTGTGATGCCATATCATTATATATTGGACATTGAATGGCTGGACCTTTTTTCTTCCCCCCGAATTTACGGCCAAGCGATGCCACTCCCTTTTGGGTATTCTTAATCCAATCATTTTCTAGAACATTGAGATTCTGTTTGTTTGGTCCAATTTGAATGAGGTTATGTATAACTGAGTATAATTTTATTATCTATAGAGAAAAGAAAATGGATAAAATGATTTTGGTTTTCTCTTAGAACTTTTAAAAAATTATGGTGAGAATTCTGTTTGGCAGGGACGCGTGCAGGTGCTTCTCTAAGAATATTTATCTCTAAGTTTGGAATGGGCTGGAAAGCTGCTGAGAAACTCATCAGGCACTGGAAAATACTCAGAGGAGATAATGTGAGAATGTGATTAACGGATGTGTATTAATTATTGCCATCTATCTTATCCAGACTTACATATTTGTATTTTACTCACTTTACTTACAGGTTATGATAATCAGGGGTAAGGATAAAGGCGAAACTGGTACTATTAAGCGTGTCGTTCGGTCTCAAAACCGAGTCATTGTCGAGGGGAAAAATCTGGTGGGGAAAGTTGTTCATGACTCTTGCTTTGTTGCAGTTATTTTGTCATGTTATAATTCTGTCTTAATTTCTTGTTTGGAAGGGGAGTGAGAAGCTGCCTGTCTGTGTTTAAGCTTAAGGAAGCAGTTCTCATGATAGTACTTATTTGGCCCTAACAGAATCCTCCTATTGTCCTATCACTTTTGGGAAATCATTTTTTGAATTTTTTTTCTTGTTGCTCTTATTATTTGACGCTGAATCGATGAGAGATTATATTGGCTAGAACCTATGAGTTTTTGACATCCTGACACTGACACACATAAATTATCACAATAGTAACTGAAGATTTTTGTTAAGTGTTAGCTAGACATATAGCATGTCTAACTAGCTATATTCATTGTCTTGATGTTATGCTTGTCTCCTTGATTCTAGTATTGGTCTCATTATATTGAAACGTCTTATTCTATGAAGAAATTAAACTTAGACCATTGCATGTTTGATGCAGTGGTCTGTACACTTAGAGCAAACTTGTGCTGATTCTTAGAGACTTCGTTGGTTTGAAGTTCTAATCTGAAACATTACCTGGAAAAGTGTATGTTTTACGACTCAAAAGCAAGAAAACTAAAGTAGAAACCAAGGTGGTGCCATCTTCTATTAAGTATGAGTAAAGTTATTGTGACCGTCTCTTAATCTTTCTGGAGTTGATTTTGATGATTTAGAGTTTCCAATGCATGCTTGTTCATTATTTGTTTATGTCCTTGCATTTAAGTGTGTGTAGTAACTCATGATTCTGTTATTATGGATCTCTGAGCAGGTAAAAAAGCATATCAAGGGAGGAGAAAGTCATGAAGGTGGAATCTTTACGGTTGAAGCCCCAATTCATGCTTCAAATGTTCAAGTTGTTGACCCAGTTACAGGGTATAGTTGTAGTCTTTTTTTTTTTTCTTTTTTAATCTAATTCAATTTCTGGTTTTAGCATCTTATGACCTTTAAAAAAAATGATAATTGATGTTTACTCATGCAGGAAGCCTTGTAAGGTTGGAATTAAATATCTAGAAGATGGAACTAAAGTAAGAGTAGCTAGAGGTATAGGAGCATCTGGGTCCATAATTCCTCGTCCTGAGATCTTGAAGATAAGGACAACACCAAGACCTACAGTTGGTACATAACTTAAACTTATCCCCTTTTCTGTTCTTTTATCTGTAATATAAAGAATATCTTGTCTATGTTTTTGTCATATCTACTGGTTTCTTTATCATGTGCTGCTTGTGTTTATTTCTTGTGAACTCTCCTGTGGGATAGTGTTCTTTCTGTCTGGGAGAGGTGGTATCATTGTACATTGTCATCTTTGTGTACTATAAGTCTGGAACTACCTGACAGTGAGTACCTGTTGAATAGATGGAAATATTTGAAAATATTACTTTTTATGAAGGTCTTAGGGGAATTTGGCTTTGAATGATCTGAAAATATTATTCATTAATTAGAGCAGCTTTAGTTTGAAATATACGTCATAGGAGAATGTATGCTTATCTGTTCGTAATTGACAATTTTCCACTATCTATGAATGTTAGCTTACAGTTGCATTGCCAATCAAAATAATTAATACAAATTTTTTAACTACGTGTAGCAAGTAGTTAAATGACCAACGACAATTCTTTGATCTCTAGATGCATTGCTTAGGATGTAACTTTGTTCATCTACCAAAGCTTAAATGCGGGTAATACATCTAGGCCTGAAAATTATCGTTGGGGTTTTACCTTCGGGTTGGCCATTTTGCATCCTTCAAAATTGGAGGCATTTGCTCTATTAATAATCTCTTATGAAGTTCTATTGCTTGCATCATAGGTGTAATTTTTTAAGTCAAGAATTCAGTTATATGAATTTTTTCCCTCTGCATGTTCATTAGATACAAAATACAATATCAGAATGAACCAATATAAAGGTAGAACAGTTTTTACCGACAGAATATCTTGGATAGAACCAGCATCAATTGTTAATTGCAGAGGTCCTTAAAGTTTATTTAGAAGAGAGATTGTTTTTGCCTATTGTCTGATATTCATTATTCTGTTCTCATTTTGCAGCTGGTCCCAAGGATACTCCAATCGATCTTGTGATGGAAAAGACGTATGATGCTAAAACTGGAAAGGGGATGCCGGATCTTTGAAGAATCATGTTCAATTTATTGGGATCTTATTATATTAATGGATGATGTTGCAGGAGAATGAGTGAGCAAATATGTATGCCTAGGATCAATAATGATTTTGTATCCGTATCCTATATTTCAATCTGTTGGCACATTTTGCAAGTATAATTCCCCTCAAATTGATTGAATTTCACAGCTTGAATATTTTTCGGTCTACATTGTGCCCCAACCTTGTAATGACAACCGGTGCTGAGGTGCCTCTTGATGCACCCTTTAACTTATCAACCTCTCACCGAGTTGTGTTCGTTTGCAGCACCTTCTATCCCTTACAATTCCATTGCATGGCTTCATCAGGTTATTTGTGCTGCCATGTTTAAGTCCAGAAAAGGACTTTTAAGCCAGCCGGCTGTACCGATGATCTCCTATCAGTATGAACAAAAATAGAACCATGTATATCTCTACCGACAAGTTGTGTTATTTTTATTTATTTATTTTTTTCACAACTACGAGCCGATATCCTTATTCCTTAACAAGTTCGATCATATATCAGTGTACACAATTTGCTGCTTGTTCTTATGCGGTCGAAGGCGTGACCATTTGTCTGCCGAGTACCCTTATTCAAATAGAAGACAAAAATGAATTATAACGCCATACGCTGTAGGAGGTACAAGATAAAAATTAACATAATGCGCCATGGATATTGTAGTTCATTCCGTAATTTTTTTTTTTTTTTGGGTCAGCTACCTCGTTTCTCCGTACTGCCACGTGAGGACTCCGTCCGTATTTGAACATCGAGCGTTCCAAGAGAAAAATTTAAAACCGTGCACAAAAAAATCTTTCTTAACTTTGATACGAAGACGTAGTTGTTTCATATAGTCATCAGCAATGCTAGTGCATTGTTACGTGGCGATTGAGTACTCACTGAGCTCGACACGTTAGATGGACACTCGTTTGCCTGCATGAGTTCTCTAGCCCATTGCCATCCAATTTCATATTTTAATACCGCACTATATAAATCAATGTCCATTCTCAGTCTCTTCATCAGCAACAAATCGAACACACAGCAAGCAATTAAAGCAATCCCCAAGTTAATGTCCTGTTCATAATAATGGCTATGAATCGAAAGCTTTGTTTTACCCTTTTCATACTTTCTATCTTAGTCCTGTGTGCTGGTTTAGCTCTGGCTACAAAAGACCCAGAGCTGAAACAGTGCAAGCATCAGTGCAGAGCCCAACAACAATACGACGAGAAGCAGAAGGAGCAATGCACAAGGAGGTGTGAAGAGTACTACAAAGAGAAGAAACAGCAGGAAAGGCATCGAGAGGGAGAGAGTGAAGAGGAAAAAGAAAGGGACGGCGGCGGCGATGAGTGGATGAACCCTGGTGAGCCCGCAGAAAAGCATCTGAGGCAGTGCCAGAGGCAATGCGACGGGCAAGAGGAGGGAGGACAACAGAGGGCGCTGTGTCGGCTTAGGTGTCAGGAGAAATATAGAAGAGAGAAAGAGGGAGAAGGAGGTCAACATAACACGCAGGAGGAAGAGGAAGAGGAAGACGAGGAGATGA
Source organism: Aegle marmelos (assembly GCA_030449875.1). Lineage (NCBI taxonomy): Eukaryota > Viridiplantae > Streptophyta > Magnoliopsida > Sapindales > Rutaceae > Aegle > Aegle marmelos. The sequence continues at coordinate 6,553,749 of JASUUL010000115.1, forward strand.
AGTCGCAAGGACAAGGAGAAGAAGAAGAAGAGAATCCATATGTGTTTCATAAACATCACTTCACTAGTAAAGTTTCCACACAACATGGAAGAGTTGCTCTTCTTCCCAGGTTCACTCAAAGATCAAAGCTTCTTCGTGGCCTCGAGGAGTACCGCCTTGGCATTCTTATTGCTAATCCTCAAACATTTGTATCTCCAACCCACTTGGATGCTGATGCCGTTTTCTTTGTTTCTTGGGGTAATTTTTCTTGTTTCCACCGTCTTTCAGATTGTTTACGTACTTGGGGAATGAGATGAATATATGATTTATGTTATTTTCTGTGGACTCTTGTGGCATTTTTGTAGGACAAGGAACAATCACTGTGGTCCGTGAGAATAACAGAGAGAGCTACAATGTTAAACGTGGAGATATCATAAGCGTTCCTTCTGGTAATACTTTTTATGTGACCAACACAGATGATGATGAGAAACTTTACATCATCAAATTTATTAAATCCATCAATCTTCCCGGGCAGTACGAGGTATATTATAGACTTGCTCTGTTCTTTTACTTCTTAGTTTTCAACTTCTATATAACTGATCATAGTGGTATGTTTCATCGACTCCTTGGAACTTTTCACCGAGGTAGGCATTCTATGGGGCGGCAGGTGAAAATCCTGAATCCTTCTTGAGGGCTTTCAGCTGGGAGATACTTGAATCCTCTTTTAAGGTAATTAACTTATTAGTAATAAAATTAACTTGTAATATATGCTGTTTTATTTTTTTTTTTCAATCCAATTGATGTGTATTAATTTTCCTTCCCAGACCGAAAGGGACAGCCTGGAGAGAGTGTTATCCCAACAGGACCAAGGACCCATGGTGAAAGGCAGCAAGCAACAGATTCGAGCTCTGAGCCGAAGCCAGGAAGGGCCCAGCACATGGCCATTTGCGGGAGAATCAAGGGGCACATTCAATCTTTTCAGGAAGCGCCCTTCTCATTCAAACAACTATGGCAAGCTCTTTGAAGCAGATTCCGACGACTTTAGGCCACTTGAAGACCTGGACATCATGGTCTCGTACGCCAACATCTCCAAGGGAGCAATGGCTGCTCCGTTCTACAACTCAAGGTCAACAAAGGTGGCGGTGGTGGTGGCAGGAGACGGGTACATTGAGATCGCATGCCCACACGTATCGAGGTCAGCAACTGAACGTCGACATCAAGGCAGCAGCACAAGAGAACAGGGCAGCGCCACGTACCACAAACAAAGCTCCCGGATAAGGACCCATTCAGCGTACATCGTCCCGCCAGGTCATCCTGTTGTCACGGTCGCTTCACAAAACAATAATCTTGAAGTTGTCTGCTTCGAAATCAACGCGGAAGGCAACACCAGGTTCCCTCTTGCGGGGAGAAATAACATATTCAAGGTCATGGAGAGGGAAGCTAAAGAATTGGCTTTTAACACCAGGGCCGATGAAGTGGAACGCGTGTTCGAAAACCAAGATCAAGATTGGTTCTTCAAGGGACCTAGTAGGTGGCATCAACAACAGCAAGGCCGGGCTGACGAATGAGGGCAGGTACTGAGAATAATGGTGAGGAGGCGGAGCACAGGTGACAGAGTGAAGTTTTGTGTCCGACGACTCGACACTGCTGACTACCGAGTGTGTTTTAGTAACTTTTTTTTTTTTCAACTCTGTGAGATAATGAATAATGTCGAACGTGTATCCATTATCTATGGGCATGTAATGTATAAATCGGAGATCCGGCAGCATTAAATAAATAATGAGCACTAAGCCAATGCTCTTAAATTTTGATTTGGCTCCCCACAGTCCAATTTAATTTGAAGCGTTGGTGGTCTTGTGCTAAATATATTATGGATTTGCTTAGTTAATTGGGTGAGGGTTCAGGCAGCTAAAAGATCAGAAGAAACATACCGTAGAAGGAAAAACATGCAGCACGAAGATTTGATCAATGGTAAATCACACGTGTGTGAAATCACATGAGCCTGGCAAATTACTTTCTGGTGAATTCTTCCCTCCATTTTATGCCGTTGGATTTCTCCTTAGCAAAGGCTGATGTTGGATAAAAGAATTGCAAGGACAAGAGCGAGTCAAGACGTGGTTTTCAAGAACAATAATGTTTGTAAGTGGCGATTCCAACCTCCGCCGCCCGCCCGCCCGCCGAATGCACCTACTTAAGATAAGACTGTAACTAGGTAAAGAAATTGATTTTAACTGTAACTAATTTTTTAAAAAAATGATACGAATATCAGTTAGCCAATTTGGGACATTATTGGTAGCACAAAGATTTTCTTGTTTTTATTTATTTTCCCCTCTCTTAACCTTTTTCTAATTTAATGAGTGATTAAGTTTTAATTTTTTAATTTAATAAGTGATTGAGATTAAGTTTTAAATTTTGATGTTGATAATTAAATTAATTTTTTTAAATTAGTTTGCAATTTTTTTATTAGATTTAGAAACTAAGAGAGAATATGAGGGAAAAAATATTAAGTGAGGATCTTAATTTTTATTTGTGACAAGTTAAACTGATAATTTTATTTGTTATAAGCTTGCGTCATTTTTAAGAGCACAATAAAAAAAATATATTTTTTTTTATATAAATCATTGATGTAAATAAAAATATGCTTGCTAGAAGTCTAGTAAATTTTATAATACATACGAGTATCTTTCGATTGATGAATCCAAATAAGGTAGGTTATATGCACTCTAAAAATTACTTTCTACACTCTATTATTATTTATGTTCATTTATTAATTTAAAAAAATTTTGTACACTCTTAAATCACTAAATCTTTGTTAAATTAATTATCTTTATTTACTCTATACATTCATGAAAATTTCAGTTCAGTTTTTAAACATCTTATAGATGCCACATTAGATATTTTTAACTAAATTGTAAATGATGTACTTATTCATTCAAACAAATTATAAAATATTTTAAAATAATTGATCGCTACCGATTGATTAAGAGAATGTAAACGCCACATAAGAACACAATCCTCGGTTAGAAGGAACTAGAAAATTAAAAAATATATATATATTAAAATGAGAGACTAATCCTTATATTTGCAACCAAACACACATGCCACGTAAATCTAAATTAAAATTAAGTCCCCATACAATAGCAAAATTTGTACAAAAATAAAAAAATATATATGAAATTAAGATTTCAGTCGGCGAGATAATTATATAACCAACAATTTTTAGCAACCACATGTAGTTTTATAAAATTGTTTATTGCCCAAAAAGACTAAATAATTAGAAAAGATTTAGAGAATGAGACAGAAAATATTTCCATGGCAAATAAATTTATGCACAATAGAAATTTAAATCTGACATACTCCAATGAATGTGTTTCGTCATTATAAAATTTTATTAAAATTATTTGTGTTGTAAGTTAGAAAATCAAAAGGATCACACATGCCTAATTAAAGTTAAAATTTTACATATTGAGTTTCCTTTGTAAATATTTGAAAGAAAAAATTTAAAAGTTTAAAACACTAAGAAAATTAAAAATTGATTTTAGTGCCCTTAATGAGTGTTTAGAGTAATAATATTATATATGCAATATACTCACAATAAAATATCCTTAATAGTAATTTCCGTCATAGGTATTTTTATAATAATTTTTTAATAAAATATGAGTATTTAGAGTAAATTTTAGAGTTCATATAACTCTACCCATCTAAATAATATGGATAACTTGAACGAATGTGAGATTAGGAATTTAAACGTAATTATTTCCATTTTAATTGACAGCAAAAATATTGTTCTGCCTGTTACTTTATTGTAAGATTAAAAAGAGAGTGAGAGAGATGGTGCTCTTATCTCAAACAAAATTTAGAATGAATGTATAAATTTATCATTTTGAAATTTTGATACAACTATTTATCATTTTGAAATTTTGATACAACTACTATGTTGACTATTAATTTGTTATAAGGTTCAAGTTTTTATAATTCTTTTCTAAATTTATTTCAATATTAACAATCGAGCATACAAGATAACTGAAAATTCATTAAAAAAAATCCCAAATTAATAGAATGGGATGCCGTTAACCCCCGCCCCCAAGAAAAAAATAAAAGAGGTCGTGTTCTTTATCATTGAATGAAATTAGAGTTTTATTTATATATTTTAGTAGTATCCACATTTATTCCTCGGGCATTATTTTGAAACAACGAAAAATTGTGCTTGGCCTTCAAAATGACAATCTAGTAACGTGGAGTTAAAACGTTGTGAGGGAAAAAATTAATTTGAATGGGTAACAAGATAATTGAAAGTTGTTAATTATGGATTATGGGGTTTAATAGAAATAAGAAAAGATTAGAAAAGCTAAAGAAATGACTGAAGGGTACTTTTGGAATTAGATGGGTGTTATTAGAATTTATTTTAATTTTTTTAAAAATAATAGGATATTTTTAGAAGTAAGGGCATTTTTTATAAATTTGAGGGTGTCAAAAGCTCAACTCATAAAAAAAAAAAAAATGAATGACAGGCCTTGTATCAAACGAGGCCCACGTTTAAGCCCCAATCTGGTGCTCATCGATTTTCCTTCACAACCTCAGCCCAAATCCCACCCTTCTCCTAACTGGGAATCAATTTCGTTGGGGTGTCAGCATATATGTAAACAGAAAGCGGAGAATAACTGATATTTTTCAGCCGCAATTCTCTTTTGGTTCGAGTTGCACCGACCGTAGTGATGCTAACTTGACGTGAGTTCTAATTCCACGCCAAAACCGTTAAGTCTTACCCACTTCTTTCCTTGTCAACTCAAGCTGCTGTGATTTGTTTGTTTCTGCATGTAAGGTTTTCTATGTTTCTTAAATGTTTGATCATTTGCCTCACTAAGAGAGGAAATAGTGATTCCAACTTTTTTGCTTCAGCTGTGAAACGCTGTTGCTAGTCTTTCTTTTCCTTTGGCATGATCAGTGCTAAAATCAATAATATGGTTATGTTTCATTTAGCATGCTGCTTCATATTGAATCAGTCGCTGAAATTTTGACGTCGATTGGAATATGCACTTTTTTTTTTGATAATTCAGTATGCAGATATTCCATATTCACTGTAACGTTAATTCTTTTTCTTTTCGTTTTGCCTAAGAGTTTATTTCTTAGTATTTGGAATTGTGATTTATGATATCCAGCTTCATTCTCCTCTGAATGTTTCCGTCAATGTCGGTTGTAACTTTTGTGAATGCTGTCATTTTTGCAGAGCACAGGGTTTGTAGTTGGTGTTGTTTAGAAAACTTTTATCAATGTGGAAAGTGAGGCGTCGTTTTTCAGCTTCTCCTTCAGCTATACTAGGCTTATTCAATGATTCCTGTCAAAACGCTGCCTGGGTTTCTAGACACCGGCTTCAGAGTGCTAGGAGTCAGTGGTTGGGATTTGAGCCCATTCCTGTCCGCCACTATTTGACATACTTAAATGTGCAAACTGGTGTCTTGACAAACCTGAATGAATTCACCTATCATCCTTTTTCAAGCATGGCTGGAACAATCTTGGTCCAGGCTCGAGATCCAGCGAAATTAAGTGCTGAAATAGAAAATGCTATTGATGAGCATAGGTATAGTCATACATGGAAGTTGTATGAACAGCATATGCAGATGGATGGGTTTCCACGAAAAACACTAGTGAACAAGCTTCTGACAAGTTACGTTGAAAGCCTCGACCCCAGATGGCTTGAGAAGGCTTATGGATTGGTAGAACAGGCTTTTGAGGAAGGTAAACAGAATTTGTTGGAAAAGGAACCTCTTATTTATCTTTCTCTTGGTCTCGCTAAATGTGGTTTACCAGTTCCTGCATCAACTATTTTGAGAAAGTTGGTAGCAACTGAACAATATCCTCCTGTGACAGCCTGGTCTGCAATCTTGGCCCACATCTCACTAACGGCTCCTGGTGCTTACCTTGCTGCTGAGTTGATTCTTGAGATAGGTTACTTATTCCAAGATGGCAGGGTGGACCCTCGTAAAAAGTGTAATGCACCTTTGATTGCTATGAAGCCTAATACAAATACTTTCAATATTGCTTTGGCTGGGTGCCTTTTGTTTGAGACAACGAGAAAAGCTGAACAGCTCCTTGATATAATGCCTCGAATTGGGGTAAAAGCAGATTCAAACTTATTGATCATCATGGCACACATATATGAGAGAAATGGGCGAAAAGAAGAGTTGAGGAAGCTTCAGAGACATATAGATGAAGCTGTTAACCTAAATGATATTCAGTTTCGTCAGTTCTATAATTGTTTGCTTAGTTGCTGTTTGAAGTTCGGGGATCTTAACTCTGCTTCCAAGATGGTTTTGGAAATGCTTCAGAAGGCAAAGGAAGCACAAAATTCTCTTGCGGCTGCCATGTTACCATTTAATGCTGTTGGGGTCAATAATGGGACACCTTCTTCGCCGAATGTGAACTGTACAAATTCAGTTGATCTAGAGAATAGGGGAGTAATTGAAAACCATATCTTGTCATATGATGACTTCACTAAAGACCGAAACTTTATAGCTCTTGAGTCTGAGGCAAAGAGAGTGCTTCGAACTTTGTTAGGCATGTTGCAGAAGCAAGTTGACTTGATTACTACAGAGCATGGTATTCTCCAACCAACTGAAAAAATTTATGTCAAATTGGTGAAGGCCTTCTTGGAAGCTGACAAGACCAAGGAATTGGCTCATTTTCTTATCAAGGCAGAGAAAGAAAATCTACAAGTTTCGCATGATGATGCGGCTCTGGGTCATGTCATTACTTTATGCATCTCACTTGGGTGGTTAGATCGGGCACATGACCTTCTCGATGAGATGCGCTTGGCTGGGGTTAGAGCGAGTTCCTCTGTATATGCATCCCTCTTAAAGGCATACATCGAAGCAGATCGTCCCAGAGATGTCACAGCTCTTTTACGAGATGCTCGTAGTGCTGGGATTCAGCTTGATGCAAGCTGTTATGAAGCCTTGATCCAATCCAAGATTATTCAGAAAGATACCCCAGGAGCTCTCCATCTGTTCATAGAGATGAAAGAGTCTAAAATTCCAAGATCTGGACATCAAGAATTTGAGATGTTGGTCAACAGATGTGCAGAGGATCGTGAAGCTGGGTCGATGGTGAAGCTCTTGCAAGAAATCAAGGAAGGGCAGAGAATTGACTGTGGCGTTCATGATTGGAATAATGTAATCCACTTCTTTTGTAAGAAGAGGTTGATGCAAGATGCTGAGAAGGCTTTGAAGAAGATGAGGAGCCTGGGCCATCTCCCGAATGCTCAAACATTCCATTCTATGGTCACTGGATATGCGGCTATTGGGGGCAAATATACAGAGGTAACAGAGCTATGGGGTGAAATGAAATCATTTGCTTCTTCTACCTCTATGAAGTTTGATGAGGAACTTCTGGATTCTGTACTTTATACATTTGTGAGGGGTGGCTTTTTTGCTCGAGCGAATGAAGTGGTGGCCATGATGGAGAAAGGGAAGATGTTTATTGACAAGTACAAATATCGAACCCTTTTCTTGAAGTACCATAAAACATTATATAAGGGCAAAGCTCCCAAATTCCAGACAGAAGCTCAACTTAAAAAGAGAGAAGCAGCTTTAGGCTTTAAGAAGTGGTTAGGCTTGCGTCAATGAAGTTTTTCAGCTACTAAAAGCTTTTTAAGTAGTCTTAAAGCTGTAGAAGTTCTTTAGAGAATGACTTAAACTATGCAACGCCATCTACCGATTGTTAACTTTAGGAATGGCATGTAAATATTGTGAATTGAGAAAAATAGAACTGAGGGTAGGGAGTTTTAGATTTCATTTATTAGTTGACAAGGATTTTGGGAGAGATACAAGAAGTTTTGTGTGGAATTCATGTGTTGATAGCAGAATTATGAATGAAATGCTTGTGGCAATGGTCACTGTCAGGGGCAGAGTGGGAACTTCTTGAGGGGTGATATGTTTGCAAGAAGAAAATGCTTGAGGAAGACAGCTTTATTTCGGTATGTTTTGATTTCTCTTATCCGTGTCTGATTATTTGTGTATTTTTTTTATTTCACTTTTTTATACATTAGGAATACTGTTTGGCTACTAAAGAATTACATTAAAGTTAATAATTTTTTTTATCTTTTTAATTATCAATATTAAGTCATATTGCGGGATCTAGTAATTGAGTAACAGTATAATCTGATTTGACAATAACTGCATTATACTTTTCTTTTTCTTTTTTCTTTTTTTCAAGTTCTTATTAGTAATTAGTTTTTTACTTGACCCCCCACATAATACATTTATTACTTTCTTTTGACTTCATGCTGTTGCTGAGTTTGGGTAGTAATTATCATGTTTACTATTGTGATGATTGGGATTCAATGGAAATGATTGCAGTAACCTTATTTATCTAATCCATAGGCATATTTAGAAACAGAGGATTGTTATTGAGGTTCTGTATGCTGTCTTTAACTTATTGCAATTATGCTCAAGCTGAAATTAGTTAAGTTACAACTTCTTTCTCTTTTGTTTTGCTTAATTGTATAACTGTCTTTAGCCTTCTAAATCAGTTGATGGTGGAAGTAATACAAGTTGTTTATGCCTTGCAGTAATAAAAGTTTTATCTCATTGTTTCTATTTTTTTGAGCATTTAATTTGTAGAACTTAGTGCATGTTGACATAGCTGGATTTACAATCGATGCGGTAATGCAGATTTCGCGTGGATTTTGCTGCTCTGAGTGACGCAGCAAACAGATTCTGATTCACAATGCACTGGAGAGGGCCATTACACAATGATGTATGAGGATAATTTGGGTTTTGAGTGGTGACGCACACAGCTGCGCAGTTTCAGATAATAGCCGTTATTCTAGTTTGTGTAGCTGACACTCTTTAAGATTGGCTTGCACTTCGTGTCATGCTTCGAAGATCAGGCATGCGCTTTCCAGATTCGTTCTCTCCCTGATGGGGTGTCCTTGGGACCCCATCCTCCCTAAATGAAGCTGGAATAAGTGTGTTGGATAAGCCCGGGTGGATGAATAATAATTTTGTGTCTGTGACGTATTTTTCAATCTATTGGCCACATGTTGCCAGTGGTTCCACATTGATCGAATAGTATTATCTCAATTTATAGTGGGCCCTCACATTGCAAATGACCGCGTATACTGCTGCCATGCAGTCGTGGAGTATCAATGGATCGATCACACGGACGGTATGATCCCTAAACCGATGCCATTCCCGTATGTGGTTAATATTAATTTAAATATCTAGTTGTCAGTTTAAGATCATATAGATGTATGATTTTTTCATATAATTTTACCCATTTTAAAACACTAATTTACTCGATTACTTGATATGTACAATACAATATTGAATACTCCACTGATTTGGACCATGCCCCGGTACCCAGAGTATCCTATTAGTACGCGCCATCAAGTATGATGTAAAAGCGCAAACGCCAAACGCAAGACTCATTTGCAGCTTGCCGCACGGCACTCCATCACTATCGCGACTCGCTTCCCCAAAATGCTTTCTTAAATCCATAACCCTAATCTTGAATTTCCTTTTCGCTTCTTAAATCTTTGACCATGCAAGTGAAGCGCTCCCGCGTCGCGCACTCGGCCAGCTTCGACGAAGCCGGCCTCCTCGGAATTCTAAACCAGTCATCGACGACGCAGCCGGCGGAGCTTCGTCGGGCACCGAAGAATCCTCCACCGTCTCCGAAGAGAGAGCGGCCCCCTTCGGGGATTCTCACGGTGTCTTCCCCTGAGTTACTGAGGGAGAGTGGTTATGGTTATGGTCATGGTCATGGTCACACTCACGGCAAGGGGCAGGGCGGGAATTTCCTCGAGAGGTGTTACGTTTGCAAGAAGAAAATGCTTGAGAAAGACGTCTTTATGTATGGGTATGGTTTCATTTCATTTATCTACGTCTCTGATTACTTGTTTGTTTTTTACTCTTCTTCTCTTTTAATTGTTAGACTCTGTTTGGCTGCTGAATAATGCAATATAATATTTATTTGTTCTCGCTCTTTTATTTTTTAATAAAATCTATTTTACTAACCTGATGTGCTTATTGAGTTACCATATAATCTGACTCGATCATGACTGCGTTCTACATTTTAGTCGCGAGTCCTTGATGGCAATTGGTTTTCAACTTTAGGCAGTTCTTGAGCTAGGAAAGTAATTATAACATTTACTATTCTGATGTTTTGATTGAATGGAATTAGATTGAAAAACGTTATTTGTTTAATTTGTAGGCGCTTTTAGAAACAAATGGTTGTTATTGAGGGTCTGCTTATTGTCTTTAGTTTTTGTACTTTTGCTTGGTTTGAAATTGCTTAAGTTGTAATTTCTCTCTCTCTCTCTCTCTTTTGGGTGATTAGCTTCAGGTTCTTCTCAATACAAAATGTTATCCCTGTATTTTTCATCTTTCAATTTGGAAAGCTTAGTGCATGTCAGCATGATTCTTACTTTATGTGGCAATGCAGACCCATGAGAGGATTTTGCTCCCCTCAGTGTCGCAGCAAACAGATCCTGATTGACAATGCACTGGAGAGGGTTGTTAAACAACCTAGAGGATTGGGGACTGGGAGCATTGGATGAATCAGACGAAGGATCATTCAGGTTTTCGTTAGTGAATCATGCAGCTGCACAGTCTCAGATAGGAGTAGTCATTATTCTAATTTTGATGTGCATAGCTGTCAGTTTTTAAGATCAGCTTGCACTTCTGCATAGAATGGGCACCCTTTACATTTTCCAATTGAAGTAGTGTAGAAATATGCAGTTAGGTTGTTTATAGTTGCTGTGCTTTGTTTTTGGGATTCATAATACAGTTGCAAAATTGGAGATTTACTTGGTAGTTGTGTTTCAGAATTTGGTTAGCATGCATTTGATGCCATTTCTTCATATATGGTTTGCAGTGTATAGATTGGTCCCTCTGAAAATTGCAGTTTATAAATCTAGCGATTTTTTGAAAATGATGGGGTCTTGATTCATGATTGTTTGGGCTAAGTGTTTGATTGACCATTCTTGTTCACATAATGTGCTCGACAAAGTGTTGTCACCCACACAAGACTAGAATTTAGATTTGCTAGCCAAACGACGTTTGCAACCTTGAAATGTCTCTCTCTAGCTTCTTTGTTTTTTTGATCTTCATATATTCTATATAACCATAAACATGTTGGGCATGTTAATGTCCTAACCTTGGAAGAAATGCTACTCTGATTTGTGCAGGAGATCAATTTTGATATAGGCCTTTTAGCATTACCTAGCATGTTAGAATCTTGATAAGTTGATTTGCAGTTGATCTTTAATGGTACTTGATGGGCCAAATTCATTAGCTGTTTGGACTTCCAAAATAGTACCTTTTTCCAAATTTTGATAAGAACTCGGGTGGACACTTCCTGGTTATGGACATTTTTGTATTTTACAAGCTGTAAGATACCAGCATCATCTTAGCCGAATAAGAGGGCAAGAGTTGGTATTGAATGTAAAGAAAGAGAGGCCAGTTGGTTGAATTCTATATTGTAAAGATTACTGAAGAATATTTATTTTAAGCATACTGATATGAGATGAGGAAGCAAATATAAAATAGAGAACTCAGGGGTAGTGGATTAATGTTTCGGTGATTCAAAATTATGCAAGAAAGTTTTACGACTTGTTGGTACAACATTAAGTTGGTGTAAAATTTGTAAATTAGCCAGCTCTTGTTTCATAGCTTATGGCCATTCTTTTTCCATTAGAGATCTAAATTTTTAGAATTTTGTTTTAGCCTACGTGAGCCCTCTACGGTGAAGGGGAGAGAGCTTGTGCATTTAACAGGGAAGGGTGGTTTAGCAGCGGCGTTGCACAAGCAATTGGGCCGTCTTCTTTTCTGACTTCGTGTGTTAAAGCCTCTGGTTGGCTTTATTACTCCAAGCTTCTTGGCACATTCGAATACCTGTTATATGGACTTGTACGGCTTACTATTTTGCGCTCATGCTGGATCCACTATGGACCACAGGTTTGAAGCCCGATAAACACCCGGAAAACAATTTTCTATTTTCTGTTACCTGCACCAGAGAAAGGCGCTGGCATATTTTTATTCACCCCCCCCCCCCCCCGAAAACCCAAATGAAAAATCTTTCGCCAATCAGAGATAATTAATAATGTGGAAAAGGACTACGTAAAAATCTGGGGGTTCACTTCCATTAAACAAGTATGACTCCACATTATTATTAGAAGAAGAAGAAGAAGAAGACGGTAAATAAATATGCATGTGGAGACTGGAGATGGTGGAGATACGTATTAATCGTTTTGACATAAATGGCACCTGCTCTACTTACGCGAACCATGACATCACACTTTAGTCAAACTCAGTCACTCAGAACAGTGATGAAGGAAAAGAAGCAGCCCAGCAACAGAATATCTTTTATTAATTTACTCTTGTGCTTTAAACTCCCCATGCAGAAACAAATTAAAACACAGCCCTCGAGCTCGTGTGCGTGCGTGCCTGTCAATCTGAGTTCCTAAACTGATAGCTTGTTCAACAAGCAGAAGTAAATCAAATGGATACATGATCCCTGTCACTTTACTATGACTTCACCTCAGCATAATCAATGCTTTATTTTAGTACAACCTGATGACATGTTCTCAAAAAATAATTTATTATTTATAGTGACTCTATATCCTCTCTTTCAGATTCCAGAGGCGGCCAGTTTAGTGCCATTTGGATGCTAGAAATTTTGCTTTTACTTCTGCCAAATAAGTTTTCAAGAGTGCGTCATGCTTTGCTAATTACTGAGATGACGGTGGATGCATTGGTGTGTTCTGTTATTTTCATTTCTCAATCTATGAGATGACAGCGCATGTCGATAACACTCAGATTTGCGAACCAATTAGGACAGGAGCTGCTTTCAGGTTTCAACTCACCCCTAGACACTAGACGTGGATGTGGAATTGTAGATTGATTCTTTCATGCAAAAGTTGGCATACATCAGTATCACTGCACAAAACTATATTGTGCATGTGACAATTAATGAATCTTTATTAAATCAAAACGGCACGTTCGGGTCTGAACCAGCCATTTGCGTGCTTCAGTTTCAAATGCATTGGAGGAAGTGAAGTGGGTTTTAAATTCAAATTGGGCCCGTATAGATAGACGGAGCCTGGAGGAGCAAACTGGCTGCGCCATTAAAGTCCCCCGGAACTGGTCAAATTACCCAATTAATTATGTAATGCAGTAGAAAGTAAAGAATCCCTCTGCCACGTCAGGCGTCAGAGGTCAACGTAAGCGACGGTACGGACGACTCAGAGGTGCGGTTGTGTTGTCCAAGGCTGACGTCAGATGATGGAGAATCTGATCATCAAATAACGTTTCGATACGTGGGCTGACTCACTGCGCATTCCTGCCAAGGCCAAGTTTGACGCCCTCCTGCAATGCTGATTTGAGTTAAGGCCATTTATATTAATACATTTTGTAATTCATTTATAAACAACCCAATAATTTTTTAAAAAAATTCTTACAAATCTATTAATTTTTTTTTTTGGTAATAAATTGTAATTTGATTGAAGATTTGGTGCATGATGGAACTCTTCCGTAATGTCCCACCCACTCCATAATAATTGTTGAACGTTGGTCTCCAAAGTAGGCAACTTATCTCTTACAATGCATGTGAGTCCGACTAACAGCAAGAGATAAAAAGTTTTGGTTATTATATATCTGATATACATATGTAATATATTATAATTAATTCCTCCATGTATAGATTTCAAATTTGTTGTCTTTAATTAGTCGGCAGATTACTTGCATACGATTATACTAAATATAATATTAATGCTAGGTTTTTAAGGAACGATTAGCCGTTTAACCATGTGGACCAATGATATTTAAGCCATGTTAGGTTAGGTTGGCTGTGCTACACGCATGCTTTTCATTTCTTCTTGTTTATAGCCCTCAGCGATCGTTTTCAGATTTTGAGCTAGCCCCAGCATGTGAATTGTGAATTACAGGATCAGCAAGCTAGCTTGAACTCTGGCAACTTCCAAAATACTTAGGGCGACTGATGAAGACTTCCACTACTTCTAATTACCATTAATTTATCTTAAGAATCACAAAATGGTCAATGGCTAATAACATCTATGTAACTAAAAATAAATAGAAAAACTTTTTTACGCAGCAAAATCTGCTGGATCTTATTGTTGGTTACGGTGCCATTCATGGAGTATGGGCACAGCATACTTGTGACGACTCGGATATTTTAGTTATCGAAACTTGTGGAGATAGCAACCTAGCCACGAAGGGAACAGCAGATTCTGGGTATCTCATCAAATTTTGGCTGCAACTGTACATGCCATGCAGCTAGTTTCAAGGACACAAGTAAACAATAAAGTAACGCTAGATAAAAAGCTCATATAAGGGTGTCTTTTTGAAATGGGCTTGCTCAGATTTCACCTCTCGAAAGTTCATGTCATTTTTGCCATCAATGCGTGGCTAAATATGCTATACTAAATGCACCTAGGTTTTGAGTCACTCTGGAAATTAACAGCAAGTTTCTCATATTACCTTGGACAGTGGACAAATTAATAGTTAGGCTGGTTAAATTTTTTGGAAGGCGAGCCAATATGGAGCTTCCATATTCTCTTTTCTTTTTGGCTTCTTCATACGATCAAATCTGTCTTGGAAGCTGTATTAGTGCCCTACTCTAAAGCAAATAAATTGAATTTGGTTTGCTTCAGTTGACAGAAACCAATGTGCCAATCCCCATCCCCACTTGGATTTTCTGTCTCCTCCTTTAGTATTACCTTAACCAAAGCAAACCCGATCTAAATCTTACTACTATTTCAAAAGAAAAAGCTGATAATTTATATCAAATCATTTTTAGTTCCCCTAGCTATATATTAAGATATTATAATTTTTAAACCACTACTTTTGTAAAATGGAAGTGCTAACAATTGGAACAAAGCTAATAGATATTCAGTGAACATCACTAATCCTAAGTATATCATAAAATAAAAGGTATTTGTAATCATTCTTAGAGATTCCGTTTTAAGTAAAACAACTGCGTTCTACATGTGGGGAACAATCGCAAATCTTGAGTAATATTAAGCAAATTTTTAATAAATAGTTTAATTAGCCTTCAACAGGTTGGAGCCCACATGCATCATCAGCTAGTTTGGGACCATTGAATTCAACGCATCAAATAAAGCCTGCACGTTGAAAAGGGTTTTAGAAATGGCCGGCCACCCGAAGGCCCCCATTCGATAGATCTACCTTTTTAAACATACCTTCGTTGTCTATTTTCTGTCTTCGTCACAATTGTTTAACATAGTCTATTTGATCAAATCACAAGCTAACCACTTTAAATAATAAAAAGAGATTCATCATCCCATCTAATCAAATCTATGGCAATCATTTTTACTGTACAAACAGAATCAATGTTCCCTCTTAAGAAACAATTGAAACGACGACTAACGAAACAAGTATTTGGTCCTAGATTGAAATTGAATTAGAGTTTACAAACATATTATTAATCAATAAACAAAAAAAATTAAAAGCGTTGAAGCTTGACGGAACTATGTCACAATGTTTGCTTTCCGTGGCGACACATTAACTTACTGTGCTTGGGAGTAAATGGATTATTATTCCTGATTCAATTTATGCATCAGCAGGGTGCATATGTAAGCGGAAATAAATAGAGAAGTTAGTCAAGTCTGATCCGCGATCACCAGAGATAAAGAGGGAACTTGTCTGCTTTAGATCATGTAAAAGAAAGTGACTTCAAAATTTACAGTAAATAATTCGTATCGTAAACAAACAAATATGAGATATTGCTTGCAATTAAAGGAGCAAAATATGTTGTGCTACGTACGTATACAGAGGAATTAATGGAAGAGCATGAGTATGGCCGGGTCCCCATGCAAAAAAGTCACGTCTGTTCGGATCCAGGCTCGCTTTATGGGATTCTACTCCATCTCAAGTCTCAACTTGCAAAGGTACAAACATGTCCATGTGGTTTTAAATCTTGGTCGTCTGATCTGATCAGAATCTCACCAGATCACAGAGCCCCTTACTCCATTGCTTGCGAGTTCTGGGTGTGCACATTTATATCTTTACAGTTTCTTTCTTAGAGATTCGTGCAATAAATCGAGCAGATCATGCTACTTGGTCTCATTTGCTAATGTCCTAACTACCTCTCATACGTGCCTCCCACATTGTTTCCAGGGTACTGATTCGCCAGCGCTTACCTGTTTCGTAAGAAAACCAAATTAATCGTTTGAAAAGCATGAAGACTGATCTGGAAAAAGACTCATAACTAACAAGTTACAGATATAAGATGAAGTAAAAGATCAATAAAATTTCCAGTTCGCACTACCACAGCATTAATATCTATTAAAGTTTTTTTTTTTTTTTACAACTCTGAATTGTGGACAGTCCCAGTACAACTAAAAACAAAAATAAATTAGAGGAAATCTAGAAAACTGGTATAATAAATTACAGCAATTCCGAAGTCACGTTTATTATAACTTACAATCAAAAAATAGGAGAAAAACAAATAATAAATAAGTGAGTCAAGTGAGGCCAATATCATGTTCACATCTCGATTTATTTATTATAAATTATATTAAATATAATTTAAGGAGATTCATAAATTTTTATCCTCTTAGTTAATTAATTAATTAAGCATCCAGGTAGACAAGCTCAGTGACAAAGAGTTGCCACATGGCAGAACATGTTCGGTTAAAGTTTTTGTCGCGTTAGGGCGCACTTACTGCCAAAGCCAATGGCTATGTATGGAAACCATGCTACTCTAAAAATCTCCCATCGGAGACAGCCCTGGTCCCGTCAATCCAATCGCCACAAGCCACGTACGATTCACCACCATCTTTTCTTTCTTGTCTTAAGATGAAATGAGTACACGCGCTTCCTTTGCGAGTAGGAGAGATGAGAGGCAAGGGGTCGTGTGGGCACAGAAAACCATCAAGAGAAGGAGAGACAGCGACGGTGATATGTCCTTGGAACGACAGCCTTCTCCTTTACAACGCGGGTTGCTTTCAGTTTCTTTTTTATTTTTTATTTTTCTTTCGGGGATCTTTTTTCACCCTCTTCGGTAGTATTCAATCTCGCACTCAGATTAATCTTAATCTATCTAATCAATGTCCACAATTTTCTCGGCAGTCTTGTTTATTATTATTATTTTTGTCTTTTCTTGTTTAATTAGCATTTATTAGTTAACTTCAACAAAATTTTTAAGAGTACATGGTGACGATGAATGAGCTTTTGGCTGCATGCTTAGAAGAGCAATTATAAATGCACCTTAGCCGTCCGTGACACACAGTAGTAGAGCTTTTTTGGAAGTAAAAGCAATACTAGCAGCACATCACTTTCATAAATTTCTTGCGCCTGAATTCTGACAGTTTCTTAGTGAGCCACCAAAGCACCAAAACATTTCAAATTTTCACACCCATTGAGCCAAAATAACTCACGCCTCCCAAGCAGAAAATTCTGCTGATGGTGATAGCAGAGACAGATTTAACTGGGGCAACATTGTCTTTAAACCCCCAATATATATATATATATATATATATATGCATACAATAAAAAAAAATAAAAAATAAAAATCAGTCATCGTCTTTGGGAAAGGCTCGGCCGCTGGCGCCCAATGAAACACAGAGAAAAAGAAAATAGCATACAAAATGACTAAGTGGTAACTGTCAGACATCTCAAAAGAACGAGCAAGCTATCATGTTCTTCTACTTCGCTTTTTCTTTTACTTTCAGGAGCACAATGCACATAGATGATTATAAATAGTAAAATAAAATTGGTGACAATCAAGCACTTTGCTTTATTTTTCAGTAAAATCATTAGCTGTGACAGTAACTAAAAAAAAAAGAACTTCAGATTATTCAGAAGTTATTATTATTATTATTATTTTCAACAGCAACGAGTGTCCATCAAATCACAACTCTTTCGTTCATCTTCCTTGATTAGCTCAAAGCTGAAATTAATAGAAGATTAAAGGAACTACTTTGATTCCCCTCTTCTTTTGCTGTCATATTTCTTCCTAGTTCCTATTTAGTGTAAAGAATGGTAAGCTACGTGAACAGGATCCTCGGCTCTTCAGGACTGGGTGAATTTATCTGCAGAACCGTAGTGAAATATTTATCAAACAACTAAGTTACATGGAGTAATTAGTAATGCATTACAAACCAACAACTCGTATAATGAGTCTAGTCAAACTAAGATAGCATAATCAGTGCTTTTAATTTTAGAGCAAACAATCAAAAACCATTATAAATGCTCTAGCCATGTTAACTGATGAAGAAGAGCAGACTGACCATAAATCATCATTTCTTACCTGATTACAAAGATCCCCCAGCACTTGGTTCAAACTAGGGCTGGTGAATTTGACAATTACTGCGTAGTAGAAATACCGACAATAAATCACATTATGTACCTGTAGTGACACAAATGGCTTTTAGTAGGAAGCGCTACAAGCAAACAGAGGAGAGGAAAGAGGTGAAGAACCAACCCTGTTTTGGATTATGAGCAATTAACATCTCTATGGCAATCAAGACAGCTCCTTTGGAGCAGTGTAAACCTGCTAAACAGGACCAAACAAAACTAGGAGTAAGAAGCAAGACATTTTATCAACTACAAATTTTCATAGGAACCAGGAGACGTGCATATTCTGTCTTATGTGATATGTTGAACCCAACTAGCCCATCTATTGCTTGAAAGCTATATTGTGTATATCGCAAAATGTCCACTTACAATGTCTCATTCATCATTTTTTTTTTTCCCTGGTTAGTCCGTCACTGATGCTAAACTTTGTTTAAGATATGGCCAAAATTACCTGACAAGCAACACTGAATTTAATTCTTGAATTCATTGCCTATTCTTCAATTCATTCTGTATTGATATTACTGGGATCCTGTTAACAGTCAAAGAAAAGTCAAACTCAGTAGGCTAGTACCTGGAAGTATGTAGTTGATTCATGTTAATTTTGTGTATTGCTAACTTACAGAACAGTGCATTTAGTCCCACTTCACTTGCCTCAAGTAGAGTGGAATATAACAGAACATGGATCAACCAGAACTCATTTCTCAATATAAATTGAGTTCAGAATACCCATGTGGCTCTGGCAAGAGCTCTTCAACCTCAATTCTGGCACTGGAACAACTCATGCTTTTCTTGATACGACTACGATTGACAGACTCAACTTCTGCTAAGAATATGCTATAAACTGGTCTATGATCTGAGAACCTTGACTCTCCACGAACATAAGATAACTGATGTAGGCCTCTTCCATACCATAATATACGATCACACCTGCAACACAGGAAAAACCAATTAGTTGTTTGTTTCATCTGTAATTTTTCATCTAGTCCCATTCTCTTGTAGGATTTACTGTGAGAAGATAACATTTATAGGG
Source organism: Aegle marmelos (assembly GCA_030449875.1). NCBI lineage: Eukaryota > Viridiplantae > Streptophyta > Magnoliopsida > Sapindales > Rutaceae > Aegle > Aegle marmelos. The sequence goes on from JASUUL010000115.1 coordinate 6,573,096, forward strand.
ACAAAAGTACCAGGCAGGAGTTCTCCGTTTCTCCTTTGGGTGCCTATCCTCCCCTGCATATCTATCTGAATTGTTTGAATACTTGTAAGTTGGAGGGAAATATATCTTCCCTTCATTCCATCCATTAAAGACACTGCCTTTTCTTTGCTCTATGCGAAGCTGTAAATTGAAAAACCATCAAATCGTCAGATAGAGCCATTCTCGAAAGAGCTCAAGAATAGGCCTCAAGTCTGACGACATTAAAAGGACATACATCCAAGCATTTAAGTAATCATCAAAATCGAGTAATGGAAGATAGCGAACATGCCTGGTCATTCTCTAACAAAGCCCTCCAGTTGCGCATCTCAACAAGAGCCTTTGCAAAGCGGTATGACAGAGCTATCCGATAATTTAAATCCCCAAGCCAGATGATTCGACTGCACCAAGATGAGCAGAACTTTAAATATTGAGAAATAGTATGCTAAGAGTAAATTTGTTTTGAATTGCTTTTTGTTTGCAAAATTTAAAGAAAAAGCACCGAATGCTGAATTAATCAGCAAAATAATTAACGCAAGTAGATAAGGGGCATACTCATGCTCAAAAATTGTTTGAGGGGAATTCTCATCCTCTATGCCATGAACCATGGGAAATCTTGTCTTCCTAATTATCTCCAAAACATCAGAATTTCTTCGTAGTTCGTCTCCCTCCTTTTGCCCAGAGGTTAAATGACTACATATAAAGCAAAAGCTCGTTTGGTGTAATGACATGCTAATTGAAATTGAACCCTGGAAAACCAAATAGAATGAGAATGGCTCCTTACAAGAAAATGATATATAAATAAATAATACATAAAGTTCACCATAGCTCCATTGTCAAAATGGAGAAAAGTTGCATAAGCGAAAATGTACCTTGTTTCCAAGATAGCCCATCAATCCTCTGCCTACACATGACACTTTCATGTTGCGTATGCTGTCTCTTAAATCATTCTTCACCCATACTGTAAGAAATATTCCTACCATCTGCTTACTGGCAACTAAACAGTAACTCGAACGGCCAGATGGTCTATCTCTGTCCTCCGTGGAAAGAGAACCACTATAAGTTACTGGTGAGTAATGTGTGGTGACTGGTGAATCACCAGGACCATTGTCATCATCAGAGGAACCCCATCTGACATTGGGGTCATAATCGCTAGGCCTGTGCCCGAAGATAACCCGATCACAGATGCTGAACCGTCTGTCCAGTTGGGGTTGTGGCATTGCCATTTCATTATCCATCCTCATGCTGCGGCTTAAGGACTGGAAGGATCGCCTATGAAAGAAAGACGAGGCTTTCTGTCTTGTTGAGCCCTCAAAGTCTGCATCTAATTCTACAATTGGATCAGGGATTGGGGAAGGTGTATGGCAACCACCACTAGTACCGGGAAGACTATTTAGTGTTTTCCTAATAAGAGCTAGCCATTTTCTAGCAGGACCATTGTTTTCTGTGCCCAAAACATTACCAGCATTCAAAGGAACGATCTCTTGAAACCTGAATGCCAAAGGGAAGAATGAGGCTTCCTCTGTTATACTTGCATTCACAGGGTTCAAACAAATGAGTAAGGAAAAAAAAAAAAAGAAAAAAAGTTCTGATTAATCGGGCATACCCAAGAACATAAATGTCAGCAGGTGGTGAGGTATGAAGCCAATCTTCAAGATTCAAATAACTTGGAGGGGATTTTCCAGCCACATTCCATGTAGCTACAAAAATCCTGTCCCCACGTGAAAAGTAAAAAGAAAGACTAAGAACAGCTGCTTCAATGATATGAATTTGTCCAACAGAATAAGACTAGAGCATATGCAGCATACTTGTAATTATTCACGTCCGTAACTTGTGAGGCTTCAAGGTCAATCCTTCCTCGCCAAACTCGATCAGAACTCCTCCTGCTTGATCTCTCTGTGCATCCAAGTGAAAGATTAGAGAAAATTTTTAAAAATATATTAGGGGAAAAATATTAAATCTTTGAGCAGTAAGAGAAATTTTAGAATTTTTTTTTTTAAATTTATATTTGTTGTGGTCCAAAGCAATAGTGGGTGGGTGGTGTCTGATACTGAACCTGTTTTACTTTTCTTGATAGTGCATGCCTCTCTCTGAGCGAAGTTGTTTCCCCAATCTTCATCACCACCTGAAAAAGAAAAAAAAAAGACCATAAAGTGGGTAAAGCTGTTCTTCATCCATCAATCTCAGCATATTCAAGCACCAGGAACATTTTTCTTTTTGGGAATAAAAACAATTAATCGAAATTTGAGGTTGAAGAAGAAAACAAATAACAGATCTTGAGCTGCACATGGTTGTTGCAGAAACTCCCTCTTCCATTAAAAACCAAAACATTTCCACTACAAAACAAGCGGTCATGCAGATGTTGAATAATGCAAGTGCCCACAGTCCAGAAGAATCCAACACCGGTACTTAGTTGCCAAAAAAAACCCTTTTTTTTTTTTTTAAATATGAAAGCTACAATTTTACAATCCCAGAACCCAAATTGGCACATAAACCACCCAATTTGAAAAGGATATAGACAAATTAATCACCCTCATAATCATCATCATCTGCTTGAAAGTCCTCTGCTTTGTTCTTGATATTAAACCACTTCTTGACCAGAGTTTTTGGCCATGAAAGCTTCAAGAAAGGAACAAGAAAAGAGAAGAAAAGAAAAACAGAATCAGTAATCTCAGAACAAAATGTAAATGCATATCAGACAAGCTTCGGCATTTTATCAAGACAAATAAACCTTGCTTTTCTTGGAGCTCCCATCTCTCATTGTTTCACAACTTCATATAGCTAAACCTGATGTAATCAACAAACTGCTGGTTTTTGTCAGCTGGATTAATTTTTCTCCAAAGGGAATGTGAATGAAGACGACTGAACACACAAGAAGAACAATTAAAAACAAACTGCCAATTTTTTTTTTTTTGAATAACTTCAACTCCTGGGTTTGTTTCCTTTCTCTCGGTAGAACCAAGAACGCTGGTTTTAAGCACAAAATGAGTAAAATATTTTGGTAACTCAAGGAATGAACTAGAAAGAATTGAGGAACCCAACAAAATCTCTAGTTTCTGGGCATGTTATAGAGTCATTTTTCAAAGGAGAAAAAAAAAAAAGAAAAGAAAAAATGCAAAGTGCCCAGCTGGGCTTGTTCGTTTATGTATTCTTTCACTGAGTATGTGTATTTGTTTATTGAGTCAAGGGGAACTCAAACGGAAATAATGAAGAAACAAAGACTACAACTGATGCGTGGAAGTAAGACAATGAGATTCTGATCGCAGAACAAGACAATGTAGGACATATTACACATAAAAGAAAAAGAGCAAAGAGCTAGACTTGAGAGGTTATATAGGAATAGCAGTAAATAGTATTAGTCTTATATTTTTATTTAGCAAAATTAAAACCTCGTTCTGGTACAGAGCAAAGTATCCAATTTTAAAGAGAATAAAGTGCTGCTGGAGGGAGCTTAATAACAACAATAATAATAATAATAATAATAATAATAATAATAAGAGCCTCTCTCTTTCTCTCTCCGTCCCTCTGAGCCTTTTTCATTTATTTATTATTATTATTTTTTTTTAACCCCCCAAGCTCAATGCCAAATAACCCAATGCTACAGGTTGATCAGCGGGTCAAATGAAATAAAGAGCCATGGCTATAATTTGTATATTTAGTTATATTGCTCGCCCACCCACACCCAACTCCATTCCCGGCTCTATTCTCTCTTTATCTCTTTTGAGTATTTTTATTTTCTATCTTATTATTATTTTTAATTTGTTATATTTTGCACTGAGTCTCTCTCTAAAGTTGTTGGCTTCTCTGGACTCTAGCTTTGTTCTGTTCTGTTGCTTCAGTACATAGTCAGCAGAGTTAGGTTTGCTGCTGTACCCATGCAGTACTCCAATGAGTCCATTTGGTCTTCTCTGAGTAAAAGGAAATTAAAGGAGCAGTTAAAGAACACGCAAAATATAATAATAATTGGAGGGGGGAAAAAAAACGCTTCTATTGGAGAGTCTGTTTGAATTTAAATCCTTCTTAAAATATCTTCACTGAGAAAAAAAGAAGATTTTAAAATAAAATATATAAGAGTGAAATGAACTTTTGGTTTTCTGTTTTTTTCGGTGGCCAAGAAACTTATGTAGGTATGTTTGTTTGCAGATTTGTAGGGCAATGCGGTGAAGCTAACTTCACTTCTTTTTTGAGTGTCAAGGCTCAAGACTGTTCCTTGAATGTGGGTTTCTGGGGTTTGAGATCTGCATAGGTTTATAGGGTACTGATAAAGAGAATTTTTGTATGACGAGAAATCGAAGCTGATTCTCCAATCGAATGTCAAGTTGATTGTTGGGTTTTGGGAGGTTGGCATAGTTAATTTGTTTTATTTTACAAGTTCAACTTTAGAAGCGATGAATCTCCTCAAAAAATTCATTTTGCTGCTTTTTAGCAGTCAATGTGCTAGCCCTGCAATCCAATTTTGAGACCCTTTTGACTCAATCTAGACCAGTGTCTAGGAGAATCAAAGCAATTGTGCGTGCAATCTTGTAGTTAAAAAAGTTTAGGAATAAACTCCATGGATTAATGTAAATATAGTGCTTGGAGAAAGCCAACCTATAAAAAGAACTAAGATTAATTACTTGCTTACATAAATGTAGGATCTTGTTAGGGCATGTTAGGTCCCCAGTTCTAGCAGATGGGCACACCCACGCCATCCCGGCATCTCCTAGGGTTTCGAGTAACAATCTACTAAGCTACTTAATTAATTTAAAATTAGAACTTCAAACAAAGTAAAATTTCTTGGATTGAGCTAATCCCAGTTCGGGCAGCTTGATATCGTAATTGACTGACCTCATTACACGTGCCACACGTGGGAGACTGTGTCTGGTTCCCTAAGCTGAGTTTTTAATTTTAATTTTGTTCACATTTCAAGGCTCTATGCAGTCAATTAGGGTATTAATTTAGTCGTTTAGACATCTGACGGCAAAAAAAACTCCAAAGGCAACCCTCGGCTTCTTCTCCCAAATGGGAATCCTCCTAACAAGCACAATCACTCCCAACCGACTGCTAAAATGTTGAAGCTTCCACTGTTATTGCTAGCCCATTTGGTCCCCATTCAGAGCCTGTAAAAAACTTGTTCAATACATGGCTGTCTAGCTACAACAGCCTTGCTTTTCCATCAACGTGGCTAGCACCCACTTTGATTTCCATTGAAATAGTCTTAGAGCTTCTATTTGATTCGTGATACCTATCTTGTATTCTAATCAAGCAAAATATTGAGCATTACTAGAGATATAGCAACAATACAACGATGTTTGGCACACTATTCCTCACTTTAGTGTTGTTGAAAATCTTTAATTTTTATTATAAAAGTAATGTTAGTCATTCTAATATTTGAGTCGTGATCTGAATTTTAACTAATATGACATTCATTCATTAAATAATGATTTAAAAATTTTATAAATTATGAAACTCATTGTCTAATAATTAAATAACATACGGCATTATGATCTAAATGTTAACATTCTTAACATTATTGTTATTATAGTCCTATTATTTATAAACCCATATTACATATACATAAATTAGAGGCCAAGAATTGTTTAAGAGTAAGTAGCGAAACAATGTTGTACCAAAAAAGAAAATAATTTACCATTATCATTCTCTTAATCCCATCAATATTTCAGTGAAGGGGTAATATACTTTTGGAAGATATTGTCTTAAAATAACCATATGTTACCATTATTGTAAATCTTTTATTAATTGCTCATAAAATATTTTGCGTGTGAATTTATGTCGTAATTTAAAATATATAATTGTAATGTACAAGAGTTGTAAGGTAGGCAATTTGAATTGAGCATCCTAAACTTAGATTAGAAAACTCACGGTGATCAAAGCAACAAGGAATTTTAGAGGGTCCAGCTACCCTTGACATATCTCCACAATAATACAATTGATGTAACGGAGAAGGATCTTGCATAAATGCTCAAAAAGGATTTTTTTTTTTAATGAGTGCCAAGTGGGTCCAATAGCTACATGCTTATCATCTAAAAGGGCATGAGATTAGGCGATTTCCCCTTCGAACATTGAGAAACACTCTAAACGATGCTCTATCTTCCATCAAATATGGTATCTATGGGGGGACAACATGCACAATTGGATTCAATAAAGTTACAATGGATTTATAATTCCTTTTTTTTTTAAAAAAAATGACTTGTACCTTATCCTCTATCTAAATGCCATTGTTTTTGGAACTCTTGCTTCTCTTCCTAACATAAAATCTAACAAAATATTTACTGAATTAGAATATAACATTTATATCATAACTAATGTATCATATGGCGTGACACTGCCACAACAACCTATAAGTAAGTGATACAAGTAGCCCATATATGCTCAAATGTAAATGAGAAGCTGTACATTGTAGATAGTCGATAAACAAGGCAGTCAAAGGTTGATATTTAGTTTCTACTTTGGGCAAAGTATCTTCCCTCAGAGAGACGAGAATTTCAGTTTTCTTTTGCTTTTCCAGCCTTTCAAATCGATCCTGGCCTGGTGTCAATATATATCTGTTCTTCTTCTGTACTTGATTTGATGATACATATTTATAGGTATAAAACACGAGTGTAAATAATCACTCTAGTGATGAAGGGCGAGTGTTATCTGCCGTCTGATTATCAAAAAAACTGAATGCTATATCGGATTCCCACATTCTCATCCAACGGGTAACACATCAAACGGTCAAAATTACTTCAATATTCGCCATCTGATGCATCTACTTTTTTAGCTTAGCAAGATATTGCCACTGGGTAGTCCTTCATTTTTTACACTTATTTATAGATCCTGAAATCCAGTAATCCATATGCCTCCACATGGAGAATGTGAGATGAGCTGTCCTTAGTTTACATTAAAAAAAGGAAGCAGCAGAAATAATAGTGGACCTATTTCCGGTTCAAGTTACAAGAACAATATAGTTGTCGTACTCAAACAAACCCACAAGAGAAGGTGAAGTGGAAAATTAACTTGTTCATCACAGTGACGATGTGAGGCTTTTCACTTCGGGTAGAAAATGACGAGTGGTGCGTTTTCGCCTCATCAAATCAAAATGGGATTCACTTCCTTACTGCTCTCATTGACCTGGGCAAAGATCTTGTCACTGTCTTTCTTTAACTTTTTAAAATTTCTTTTGCCGTGTTTCATCACCCTTCACGTTGCATATCAAATCACGAGTTCTATCTTCGGCCAACCTCGTTCCATCTGGCTTGATCATGGGCATTATCACCAACACCAACCGTGTTTAATGCTCTATAATGCCTTCAATATCTTATATCAAAATGTTATTTTCTTAATAATAACGAAATATAGAATGTTTGTGTGTGTGCAAGGGAAACAAAATATTAGGTCAAGAAAGATTCTTTAGCTTGAAAAGAATACTTGAAAAAGTCGTGTCCCGTTGAACTGATTCACCTACTAGAGCTTAGTTGAATGTTCATGTTATAATATATATTACCCAGTTGCAGGAGAGACCCCATTGACCTGGCAATCTCTATAATCAAGGCAAGTTATGAGAAATCATATTGAGAAACAAGTGAAATAAAACTGGGAAATACTACAGGGAATATATTTACTACGTGGATTGTGGAGAACCCAGAACTTCAAAAGGACAGAGAAAGGACAGAGAGCATCTCATCTCAGTCTGGATATGTTTCCTGCAGCAGGAGAATATGGTAGCATACTAATATTTCTTCTTCACGTATCAAATAACTGGTCATTTCGAGGCACCCTCTATTTCCATCCGAAAAGTATTATAGAAGTAGAACCGTTTCTAAAGCTTCAAAAGCAAATAATTTGCCGACTCTTTAACTCTTCTTGATTAGGCGACAAATCTTTAGGAAACAATTAGGGGACTTAAGAATATATCCAACTTGAGTATTGGTTCCAAAGACCAAGACTCAGTGGTGTGCCATCTGTGCCTTCGTTTGATAAGCCATAATTATGAAAATTAGTGGAATATTTACGGTTATGCAGTGGACTGATTTGTTGTCAGCGAAAGTACATTTACTTCACATATAATTGTCAGGGATAAGGTTTATACACATTACAAATAATTCATGAATTCCAAATGTTTTCGAATGATCTGCCTCAACCATCTCCATGATCAACATCCACCAACTATAACGAACATCTTTAATTTCATATTTTTTGCCCACACCAGAAACCTACAAAAAAATAGTCGAGATCCATCATGTAAGCGTTTGCCATATATAAGCATTCAGCAAAATACAAACTCCCGATGCATACAAATATTTGGATTGGCAATAAAGGAGGATCAGTTGTATTGTTTTGTGACAACGGCATTACCTATCTCAACCTTATTACTACAATGGATTTTCAGCAAAAGAGTATATCTTTGAATGCCTAACTATACTGAACTCAGCCTGCTTCTGTCAATTTCATCTAATATTTTTTCACATAATTCTTTTCTTTAGTTTTGCATTAACATATATAGCTCACAACTAGCGTGTTAGTAGCCAAAACAGCTGAAAGCCTTTTCCAGCCTCTGAAGGCAACAAACTGATATCTGATATTGTCTCTACTCAATTTCCCTTTTCCTCAGCTACCCAATCATACACAGCAAGTTACTAATAATTATATTAGTTGGGCAATTCCATCCATCTCACGCAATGTGGCACCTCAAACAATTACACAAACATCTAGAATGTGTCTTGGAAACAATATCCCCCAAAATACGGATCAGTGGCTGTCATATCCTTAATGAAATAAGGACCAGATACTCACGATCAATGTTCTCAAGTAACAACTGCTGCACGAAGATAATAAATCTAGAAAAGTATTACAAGATAATTAACAAAGTGAGCACATGATTTGATATGTCTGCATATCAAGAGCTTAAAATCAGTGGCCCGATCAAAATTGATTCAGGAAAGAATTTCAAAGGCCTTCCTCTAAATACAATTGGGGTTAATTTCTGGGCATTTCCAGAAAATTTTCATTTAAATCATTAACATGCATGATCAAATTCATGGACATGGAGAAGCAGTAATTACACAAAAACCCCATATCCGTAAATTGAACAGCAAAAGCCAATTACTTAGATTTATTCACAACAACGTCATAACGCTTACGCGCCAACCTCAAGCAATCCAACCAATGCAAGACTTCTATGTTGGGGTCTCTCTCAATCACAACGTCGGAAACCGTAATCTGCACGTCCCCTCGATAACTAGCAATCCTCCCCCGCACTCTAGCCACCAAACCGATTTTGATCTTTGCCGCAAAATCAGTAGCCAAGCTGGCAATTAATCGAACAGTTGATGGGTCACGCCGAGAGAAGTACGGAGAAGTTAGATGGTTAAGCCAGAGGACGCATGGGACACAAGCAGTGCCGTCATCGATCGTGAACTTCATGAATTTGCCGGGTTTGTGGTCACGTGAGGTGATGGTGCCGAGGATTTCCGCACGTGAGAGGAGCTTCCCGGAGCGAGAGAATGTGGCCGGGTCTGGTGTTGGCGTAAGGGAAAGGAGATCGAAGGCTAGCAGTTTTACGTGTGTGTTTTGGAGTGTGTGATCCATCAGAGAAGATTGATTAATATATTTATTTACTTAATTAATTATGTTTTTGAAACGAAGATGATGGATGATTTGGCGGGAGCTAGGAAGAGTTTAAAACAAGAATGTCGTGAAACCGTTTGCCGTTTGGATGGTGGAGCTGGACCCACGACTTTATAATTCGGGCTGCACTTGATTTGATAGTTGTACGAGAAGATTGAAATCAAAATCCAACTCGGACCCACACGTGGCCGTCTCCTCATAGGTTCACGTCTCGTTGAAACTGGGGCCGGGCTTCTTCACATTTTGTTTTTTAATTTTTACTTTTTGAATTGCATCAGAACAAAATTGCCATTTTCACTATAGAAATCTGTTGGTAATTTTTGGACTCGAAAGCTCGAAAAGGCATCGGAACTGAGTCCGTACCATTTGAAATGACCCAAAAGCCCAAAAAAAAAAAGAAGAAGAAGAAGCCCCTTGGGTTAGTGTATTATCATTTATCGCGCACCCAAAAAAAAAAAAAAAATATTCATTATGTATACGAGAGACCCAATCGTAATATGCACATCATCACATGGATGAAAGGACATAATTGACCGGTTCTCGATCCAGCCGACTATTTAATTAATAACATTGTGCAATATCATTTTCATTCGAAGCTTTCAAATTTCCCCTTCTTATCTATGCTTTTATTATGAGTTGCTAAGGGGTATGCACCATGCTGCTTCAACCGATGGTCTCAATGAATAGAAAAGACGATCAAACTTGGTGCAAAGGAAAGCGAAAACCTGCTTTTCATTTCCTCGTGAAAACAAATTTAGGTGTGAAATTTGAACACCGTACATTATAATTCATTTCAACTTGTAACTGGCTTTCTTAGTCTTTCTTAGTCTTGGCAACAGAAGCGTATTCATTCCCAAATGGAAAATGTTTTCGCAGACCGCAGCAGCGCAAATTCGACAAAAGAAAGTGAGAGATGTAAGGGCATTCATTCAGCTCCTAACTTATGCCAATTGCGGTTTCGATGGGCCACCACTCTACCGTTATTAATGCGGCATGCCTCTTCATGTGCCCATCACGTGGTGGTACATACGACAAATGCCGAAAGCCGAAGATGATGGGCTAAATTAATCGTAGGAAAATGAGAGCAGGGTCCAGCCTGGACAGTCAAACCAAGTCTAAAACAAGCAAAGCATAAGCACTCGAGCTTTCGAGCAGAACAAAAACTCCCGCCGAGACAAGCTGGTAGCAATCTACAATTGCATTCATTGATACTGCAGCAAAGTTTCTGAAAGGGGTCAAGGCTCGAATTGTAAATCCGAATCAATTCGGTTCGGGTAAAAATGTCAAGTTGCACGGCAGAAACGTAAATCAATAACAGGAACGATTTTGTAAAACCGACAGTAGCAGGAACTAAGAAGAAGACAAACAGTTCGACTTTTTAAATCCATTGATTAAACAGTTTGTTATAAAATAAAACACGGAACAAATGCAGACAAGGAGGTACATCTGCATTTACAGCTGATATAATGAACCAATTTTGCAGAAGCATGCCATTAAGATTATGAATTATAAATGTGCGTTCTGTAAGATCACCGCATAAGAAAACCATTTTCTTATTTTACCCAAAAACAAAAAGAATAATAATCAAAGAAAATAGTTATTAATTACCAACCAAGAGCAGTAGAGAAGAAGGGGAAATCAACTAAATTTACCGCCATGGTTTGAGCTTGGAGGACGAATGATAGCGAAGGAACTCGTGCGTCAAGGACATTCTTTTGACGACCAGTCAGCGTACTCTCAAGAAATTTGATAAGGTAGCACCTCCTCAAATTAATATGAACAGAGAAAAACAATAGAACACTGTGGCCTGCTTGCACGTGTGGTGTAAGACTATATGTGTAGCAGGAGGTTATGAAATGGAAACAAACTTCTACTTGCAGTAATGCTGAACAAATAACCAATGGAAAGGCCAATTCTAATTTGATTTGTTATTGTCAATCCCAATATTGGATCACATATACATTCAACTACGCCCAACCAGGCCAGAATATAACACCTACACTGATACAGATACATCAGAACTAGCTGACCAAAAGCTCCTAGTATTATACATCACCATACAACTGGAAAATGTTAATGAAAGAAGCATAACAATATTAACTTTAGTGTAGCAAGAATCAGTCCATGAGCCTCTCTTCTTCTGTCCACAATGAATAAGTGATATAGGCTCATCCAATCATGGTGCGCTTTCGACCCCTTTGTCGCACTGAGATAAAATTGAGACAAATGATATATGAAAACAATAAATGTGGAAAAAAAATCCAAATAAAATAAGAAAAAAGAAAAACATTTGGGGGAAAAAAAAATCATACCTTGAGCCAACTTGTTCAATGTGGATGACCATTGCTTCGATGACTTCCTGTAAGCAGAAAGTATCCGGTCCATCTACACACACACATAAACATGTAAGGGCACCAATTTGTATTTCACATTATTTTCTTTGCAACCAATTTTGAGAACCATTCCAAACCAACAGTACAGAACATCTAACATGTGAAGAGCTTGGTACCATTGTATATAACAAATTCCCAAACACCAGCTCCTCCAAAATTTCATCAAGTAATCTCCGTTTTTCATGTCTTCTTTTCCAAAATCAATAAGGAATATGAACTAAGAGAACAGGGCATCATTTATGCACATCGAGAAGTTTTCATTCTAAAATTTGTAGTTCTTAGGATAATCCTTTCAGGTTAAAAACAGAGAAGGGCTCACGGTGGAATAGTCTAAACTGAATCTACAGACTTACCACATTACCACACGAAGAATGCATCGAAAGCAAGGCTCGCTCGAGTACATATAAGTCAACAGCTTTGTCTTCTGGAAGGGTTGATGTGAAACTCAAACCAAAGTCAATCAGGACCTGTCAGGAGATATTGGTGGTTGTGAAACATCTTCACAGATCACAATACTAGCAAAGCGATAGAGAAAATAAAAGAAGACTGACCAGGTGGTTTTTACCACTCTGAATTAACATGTTTGATGTGGTCAAATCGCCATGAACGAGACCCCCATCATGTAATTTACCAATTGCAGTACCAATCTGCAATGCAATATCCTCCAACTGCTCTTCCACAATACCATGCAAACCAAATTCAAGGAATATATCTTTGACAGAAGGACCCTCGACATACTCAAATGTCAGTGTATGCTGAACAGGATCAACAGCATAAAGCACCGGAGTTGAAACTCCTAGTCTTCTAGCTTTTGTCATGCACCTAGCCTCCTGTTCCAAAGATTTTATTATGGAAGAACTCAGAGAAGAAAGATCATATTTAAATAGATATAAAATAACAAATGGGCATATCATCTAAAGAACGGACTGCATTCAGGCGTTTGAGAGTGAGTTTTGAATCCAGAGACGGATGCCTATACTTCTTTGAGAAACGTTCCTTGACAACACACCTTCTTCCCACAAAAGTCGACTCAAAAACCCTCTGAAAGAGGATTTGAATATCAGAAAGGGTGAAAAAATAAAAAAATAAAAAATAAAAACCTGATGCAGCTGCAAGGGAAACCGCAAAAGAATCAGGCCAGCTATGGTCACTTGTGCATGAAAGAGCTAAAACCCAATTCCATTGCCGATTCCCAAACAGAACCTTAAATGCGCTAATAATATCTTGACTCACAGCTTCAGCTCCTTGCTTTACGAGAATGAGCGTGCCATCTTCACTATTGGCTGTAATCTCCATATTGAACAAATCGGTAGTACCTTATCGCCGTGACACTAGGAAGGTAAAAGACCGTGAATACAAGGAGATAAATGAACATATAACTAATAATCAAAACTCCAGGCCATTCATAACTCAACTCGAAGCAATTTTAGAGACAAGTAAAAAAATTTTAAAAAAAGGGAAACACCAGCCCAGATGATGCAATCCTACTTCATCTCTTTCTAAAACGAACCAAATCGGATCCTTGCAGTAAACAGAAGCTTGAACAAGCACAATTTGAAACTGAAGCTATACTGTTCGAAATCAGTTTACTCAATACGGATTTGAAAACAAATGCTTATGGATTTGCGGAAAACAATTAGTGCCAGCGTAAATCCGTCAAAAAATTATAGGACAATGATGTAGGGACAAGTGTGCGCACCTGTAATTGGCTATGAGTGGAGAATACGGTGAAACTGCAGGCTCAGCTACAGAACTGAAACCACAGGCCGCCGCAGAACTCAGCGCGCTGGCTCCCAAAATGTTGGGAGTTTAAAACCCTCAAGATTTCTTATGTTTAAAGGATAAATTTCAACTCTCTCCCTGAGGTAGGAATAATTTGAGTTATATGGAAAAGATCAATTTATTATCGATTTGCCCCCTACATGGCGCTACAGTTTTGGTTTACAGTTAGTTAGTTGACCTCGAAAATAAAATAATACCCCTCGTTACGGTTTCACTAAGTAAATATTATAACACTTTTTCCCTTTCTAAACAATAGACTTTTTATGAGAACACCCAAAATAAATTAAATAAAAACAACCACAGTTTTTCTCTTGTTTTTCTTTTCTTTATCTTTAATACCATATTTTTCTTGTACGCAATTTTAGATCTTAATCTGCATTGAAAATCTTTTCATTTCTTCAATGATCTTGAAGAAACTTGCCGTTGTTTCATATATTTGTAAGCCTTCTTAGTTTCGACAACTGGGTTCAAACAGGGAGGAGTTTCCGATGTGGGGGTTCAGGTATGAATTTGCTAACAACCGTTATTGCTTCTGCTGAGCATGCTGCCACAAGTACCCGCCCTTGTAAAAGGCTTTCATCGTCGTGCTCCACTGATATCGATTATAAAGGAGAGCAAGTATGAACCGGCTTGTATTGGTTTTCCCTGATATTTTTTGTCGTTTCTTTTTATATTTTGTAGCATGATTCATTTAAGGGGTAAGGTTTATTATATCCCAACTTAAAAAAAAAAATGGGAAGAAGAAAGAGCGGAATGAGGTAAATCACAATGCTAACCTACGAAATGAGCTAATGATGAAAATGCTGTGGCATTAGAGTGTACAATTAGGATTCTAATTATTAGCTTCTTATTTATAAGGTTTGGTTCAAAGGTTTGCTTTGTGATGAAACAATTAGTATTTTGGTTTAGAGTTTAGGTTTCTTAAGTTAGAGTTTGATTTGTTACAATTTGAGTTATAAAGGATTTGGTAAAGGGGCATTTTATAAGTCTGGGGTTTATGAAAATTAAATTTTTAATTAAATGTTTTACTTAGTAATTAATTTTTTATTTTTGAAAATGTCAGGAGTTGATTATTTTTATGTTTGAAATTTTAATTTGGCTTAATTTAAAATGTTTTGATATTTTAATTTATTTGTTTTTGTATTTGAAGTTTAATGTAAAATATTTTTATTTGAATAGGAAAAATAAAATCTCATGACTTTTATCTAAATGATAAAATATTATTCTAACATATGCATTCAAATCTATTTAGACTTTAAAAAATTCAAATTTATTTAGATTTCGAATAAAAAAAATGCTACCTATTTGTTTGAACTCCATACTTTGTACGGAGTAAGTAGAGAATAAATCAATTTTTGCCAATTAAGTGAAAAATCCTATACTGAAGTAGAGAAACTTATATTACCTATTTTATTTGTTATTTCACTAAATAGTGTTATCAAATTTTCGGAGTTAAGGATAAACAAAGTAAGCTAAGAGATCTCAAAAAGGTTCTATAAAGTTTAGTTTTTAAATATTTATTTGTTTTTCTATGTGTCAAATAGAAAAATAAAAAAATATTATTCTCTAAAAGATTCTTAAAATATAAATAAATTAATATTATTTTAATTAAATAACTATTTTTTAAAAAAATAATAGCAATTAAAATTTTTTTTAAATACAAGGTAATAAAATATAAATTAAAGTAAGAGAAAGTAACTCTTTAAGTTGAAAAAGAAAGAATTATTTCTTATTTGAATTATCTGGAGAATTTTAATTAAAGTACTTTTCGAAACTTTAAATATTAATTTAACTCTTCAAATAAATAATAAAATTTTATTTAGAAAACGTTTGGGTGATACTCTAATACTTGGGTTGTGGGAGGTGTTTTTTTATTTTTTTAATAATTACCCCCAAAAATGTTTAATTTTTAAGGGAGCAGCTGTAGCTTAGCAAAATATAATTTTTAAATATATGACCTTTTTTTCCCCAATTTTTTCATTATTTGACAACTTCACTTGCACAAAGATTGAAACACCCTTATTTGTGAATTACAATTGCCCAATTTTCATTTCAACTTCAAAAATTTCCTTTCACTTTCTCAACGTGTGGGTTTTATTTTTGTGGGTAATGAAGGTGATCATATTAGTTTAGACTATTCTAATATTTCCTTTGATTCCTTAAAAAATTAATTTAATGTGTCCTAGAACTATATTTTCAATTATCATAATTTGTATAAAAATTATTTATCAAGCATGGTCAATTACATTTCTAGTAGTTAAGCATTTATTTGACCATAGTCATGCATAAATCAAATAATAATCAAGTATGTGAAAATTACTCCACTATGATAAGGTCCCAGTTGTAATATTTTTCATGTTCAAGTAGCAAATGGAGTATGAATATAGGTGTGAGTGTGGGTTCAGCAATTTACGGTTATAGGTTTGGTAATTATTTTTCATGGATGGGTAACGGCCGGGTGAAAAAACGGGGCATAAATGTACCCTAAATATTCGTTGAGGATGTTTACGACTTCTCCTTAAGAATTTGTCATATTTGTAAAATTTCGCAACACTCATGGTGTAGACGGTGCAATTTCCTCTGGGTTCTAGGCTCCGGTATGCGCTAGTTACGCTCACGGCGGTTCGCAAAACGCGAAAAAAGATAGTGGAATCAAATTAGAGGTGATCTTCCACTAATTCTGCTGTTTAATTTAGGGCTTACTTGAAGGCGGTCGTCTTGATAATATGAAGAGGGCGAGGGCGATTTCTTGGACTGATAGGGATGACGATTCATCGTCGTCATCAGACTCAGATGCGGAATCTGACGACGATATCGGCAACCCAGGGAAAAACCCTGCTCAAGGTTCTTTCTTTTAGGATCTATCTGATCATTCTTTGAGTGAACTCGTTAGTCCGTTTGTAAATATTTTATCTGTTTGTGTGTGTGTTTAGGTTTCGCAAGTTTCGTGTTTTCTGCTTCGAACCTAAATATGAAGTTTGCCTTGAAAGCTAAATTTAATGGTCTAATAGCTGCATCGGTGAAAGAATTTTGGTAGAACTTGACATAATTGTAGTTGTTTTATTCTTCCCATTACTAACTTACCTTTTATAGTTTTCTGATGGCCCTTTTAGAAATAAGTTGCTGATTCTATTGCATTAAAAAAGTTTAATTTTTTAGAGAACCATTATGAATCGAGAACACATGGTGATGAGTACCAAAAACCTAGCCTTTTGTTAAATGGAGAACGTGCCTGCAATTGGTTGGTAGAACTATAGAAATGCGCAAATGTTGCTATTTTTGCCAGCTAACTTTTAAAAAACATTCCTTTTGACAAGCATTTCTGTCTTTCTTATGTTGTATGTATTTCATGCTGCATGCATACAGTTAGCTCTGGTAGGAAAAAGAGTGGTGGTGTCGATTTTGAAGCATTGAAGCGACATGGGTATAAAGGTGGACTATCAGTTTTAAAGGTTCCTCCACCAAGAGAAGATGTGACGCCAGATTGGACTTGGTCTACTGGCAGAGAACATCGTGAAGCTAAAGTCCTTGAAGAATCCCCTGAAGAAAAACAGAAAACAGGGACTGCAGTAGTGGTGGGGGAGCAGCTGACAAATTTTGAAACTCAGAAAGAGAAAGAGAAGAAGAACCTTTCCTTCTCTCAAAAGGAGAAGAGAAAAAGAGAACTTGGTCAGGCTAGTAGAGGGAAAAGTTATGTGGAAGAAGAGAAGAGGTTGTTAAGAGAAAGTGGCATTTATTCTGGGTTTGATACATGATCTGATGCTTGCAGCCTTGTTTCCTTGGTATGTAACACTGGCTGTATCTTGTAGAAACTTGTGGGAAACAGACTGGCTTTTAACTTTTATAATTCACCAGCTCAGTTCCTGTGAGTACAAGTTTTGAGTACATTGTGCTTTGCAGTATGTAGATGCTTATTTTGTTGTTTCTCACATGAATTTCCAGGCTACTCTGTAACCATATTAAGAAGTGGGAAGTGATTATATTCCAGTGTATTTTTGCTTTCAGCCCCCCTCACTGTATGGTTCTGTTAGAACCCTGTTCTTGGGGTAATAACCTCAAAACTTATGGCCTAGTTTCGTGTTTGCAGGAAGTTCACAATATACCTGCCATAGAAGCAACTCCAAAGGTAGACCTTTGTTTTGAGATTGGAATGCAACTTTAAGAGTTGATACATCAAGTGATTAAAAAATTTAATTTGCAGACTGAAATCTAGGAGCTCTCTATTTGGCCAATGTGACAAACTTCTAGTCCTAAATTACTATGTGACAAGTGCTAGTTCTCTCTATTTTTGTTCATGAAATATTACTAGATTGACATGATATTTAAATTTTGTTAAGTAGATGCTTCTCTTTTCACTGTCAATATTGGAATGTTGCAATGTGGTTACCAATATACTGCAGGCTTTTGAAAAGGTCCACAGTAAGCCATTTTGTGTTATACATGGAAGAGTATAAATTAGTGTGTGTTACTTTCCTCATAGCTATAAGTATTTATTTAGTTTCATAATTTTTTTTCAATTATTTAGTTGTTTTTTGGTAGAGCTTTTAGAGTTTAACTAAATTATTTTTCCTCTACTAATAAAAGTTAAAATTTTGAGATTTGGGAGTAGATGATGTAGAGTATTTTAAAAAAAAGTTTAATTGTCTAAATTTATTTTACATTCGCTTTTCATTTATTTTATAACATAACTTTAAAAATTTGTTTATTAAAGTAATTTTCTAATTTTTAATAAAAATTTTAATTGACAATCAATTAAATTTTTTAATAAAAATTCTATTTATAAAAGCATTACACGAATAAATTTTGTTTAAAAAGTTATATCAAATAGAGTTTAAGTATGTTGACTAGTATTAAGTAAGATTAGATTAGTATGCACTGTTATTAAGAGCTCACACGATCATATTAGATTGAATTAAATTGGATTGTATCAAATATTGTCTTATGATTAGTATGATATCTTATTAGACTTTGTTAAATTAAATATAAGTTAAATGGTATTTTAGTAGGACTAATTAAATTTATGTAAATTATATGTCTATATATGATGTATATTATTGCCTATGAAATAAAATTAATTGTTCATCAAATATTTTAAAAATATTTACATAAAAATAAAATGACAAATGACAAGTTTCTAAACGATAGTTTTGGTAACACATATAATATAGGCTTGGCACAAAGTTCGGCCCAAGCTTGTATAATTTAAAAAAAAATCTTGACCCATTCAATTTGGGCGGATTCAGGTCTTTAGTCAAAATTTAAATATTTTTAATTAAATTTATAAATTTTAAAAATATAATTATTTAATAATAATATTATAATAAATTAAAATATTTAAAAATAATTATTTAATACATGATCATGTAACAAGTAAAATAATAAATTTTAACCATTAATATAAAAAATAAATTAATCTAATATTTATAGGTTATTTTTTTCATCATTTAATTCCTCGCTTGTAAAAACCTATTCTCAAATAACTTCACCTATCAAAAACAAATTTAAAATAAATAATAAAATAAAAATAATTAATAATTAATTTTATAAAGAACATTTTTATACCTAAACCACTAGCAGCCTATAACCAATACTTAAAGCAGATGAACTAAAACCAGCAACATATCTCAAAATCATTAACCATTAAATTGTTCATTTCTTATATTATAATTTCTTAAATGACATATTGTTTGCCAAGAAAAGAAACTACCATACATTTTTAATTTTCTTCAACATTTTTTAACAACCATTTAAAATTGAAAATAACATCGATTGAATGTGTTTTTTTTCTTTTAAAGTATCTGTAACTACTATTTGCATTAATGAAGCCATTCCCATGTATGAAATAATCTGCAATCAATTATAGGCCCAAAAAGTCGACATATCAACATGAAAGAACAAAATCATGTTAACTAATGATAGAAGTAACAACAAATTGGAAATTTCTTTGTAACCAAGTGTGCATTGTTTAGGTTTTTTTACAGAGAAAGGCTCCATAATTATGCTCTTGATGGAGACCATGCGTTTAATTTAGAATGACCTCAACCACACCATCCCAAGCCCTTCATTCCAGACATAGGAGAATCATCCTCTACTTCGCTCCTACCTACTGTTCCAGACCAGCCACGGGGAGCGGAAGGATCGCCATAATATCAAGGAATACAAAGCATTAGATTTTCAAAACAGTTTCCAAAGGTCATACAACCCAAAACTAAGACACTCTTTGTCTTTTCAACAAGGTATCAAACCTGGAAGGAAACAAGCATGAGTTTCTGATGCACAGGATCCTTGAACAAGGTAAGTGCAGAGCATATTATCTCAAGTTTTTGAAAATAAACTGATAAAAAACTCCTTTTCTAGAATTTCAGAGAACCCTAAGATTTCATTGACAGAGAAAAGAGAAAGAGTTTAGAGAGTCATAGCTTTAAAACACTCTTGTATTACTCAGAAGTTCGAAGCTTATTTTACAATGAAGAGGGAGCTGCCTAATATAGACAAGTAAAGCAGGACAGGACCCCTGTTTTTACAAATGCAAGAATAAAATAAAGCATCTACTTTTAGAAAAGTAGAGCGACAAGATAAAAAGCAAAAACTAAAAGAATAGGACATATCCCTATCTCTTTTATAAAGTAACTTTAATAAAGTAAAGTTAAAAGTAAAAGCACACTCAAACAAAACACACTTATTACAGTACGACAAAGTGTCGGCAGACTGAAGGATCTAGAGTGAGATCGTGTCAGCATTTGAATCAGTTTCATCCTTATCAGAATAGTGCTGATCAGCTGGCTGGTCTGGAACAGCAAGTAGGAGCGAAGTAGAGGATGATTCTCCTATGTCCGGAATGAAGGGCTCGGGATGGTGTGGTTGAGGCCATTCTAAATCAAACGCATGGTCTCCATCAAGAGCATAATTATGGAGCATTTCTCTGTAGAAAAGCCTAGGAGTTGAAGTAATATCCGGAGATAAAGGGCTGTGAGTGTTGTAGGAGGGAGGAACTCCATATTTTTCAACCAAGGTAATTCTGGCTGTAAGACATTCATTCCACATTGGAGAGAAGGACTCACAGTGATGAGTATGGTCAATAACCTTGATGAGGGGATCAGAATATCTTCCCCAAATGTCTGTAAGCTTAATGATGATGATAATGACAGTTTGTTGGATCTGGTATCCGTTGAGGAGTTCAAGGGTCAAAGGATCCTTGAAGATAGGGGCTAACATTCTGTCGAACCATTTACCTTTCTCATACCTTCTGCTAGTATGGACTAGATTTGGATCAAAGAGGATAGCAACTGGGTAAAGATTCAACCAGTACCAGAAGATATAATAAGCTTGCAGAGAGATGTCCTTAATGACATAGTGTCCCCAGGCAGTGTAGTTGTCAACTACTGGATAGAAAACAGTCTGGAGCCGGAAGATTGTATGGTGCATCTGATCAGGATTAGGATGGGAATTGAAAGGTCGCTGAGATAACCCATTTTCAGGAGGGAGAAATTCTTGCATGGCCATTAGAGACTATAGTCTGTCTGTAAGATCAGAATTTTCCAAATAGGATTTATGATCAATGACCTTTTGAAAAATGAGGTGTTGGAGGGCTTCAGGTAATGAGGAAATAAAGGCTGTGTCCGGAAATGATGAAGCCATTGTTATGACTGGAAGTTGGCTGGAAGAGTCAATGATTTTGGAAGGTCTGGCAAGTCTGGATAGGAGATCTGGGATGAGGTTCTGGGTTCCTTTTATATGCTTCACGAAAAAGTCATATTTTGAAAACCAGTCTTTTAATCTCAAGAGCATCTTCTCTGGAATAGTCTTTCTTTTGGAGTTCATAATGGCTGAAAATGATGAGCTGTCCATTCGGATAAGAAAGTGATAACCGATTAAATGATATTCAAATTTCTTGATACCATTTATCTCATTCTATGAGTGATAATATCATGTTTTGATTTCAGAAAAGTGGTAAGATAAAATGCCTTTTCAGTTTTAAAGGAACACTAGATTTCAAAAAACAGAGAGAAAGATTTTAAAATGATGGCTTCTACATCTTCTTGCTCAGATTCTTCAAATACTGTTTCCCTTTCTTCAACCTTGTCTTTACCAAAATCTTGTACTAAATATACTGCAAGTAAAATAGAAAACCTTGTAGAATATTCTTATATTCCTGAATCTGCTCAAATCACCGAGTCTTCCTTCCCTCTTATTAGCCCTTATCAACTTCTCTCACCCGTAGTATCAAATCCTTGATCAGTACAAAAAGACCACTCCCTAAAGAATACATCCAATCCTCACGATTGGACCAGTGTACTCTCCAAGCTACTATTGCTGAATAATATGTTACCCTAGAAATTCCTCCAGAACTCGTTACTAACTGGAAACGAGAAGGTTATACTCACCTCCATCTGGGAGGAGTGAGATTAATCTTGACTCTTCATGGAAGAAAAGGATTACCTGTCACTGCTCGAATTACTATGCTCGACACCAGGTTCAAACAGTATCAACACGCTGTTATTAGTACAGTTTTAACCACCTTACATGCAGGCAGTGCTCTTCTCACCTTTTATCCAAATTTCAACCTGTCCCTACAAGATGCCAACCTTTCTACAGTCTTGAAAGTCCAAGTCCAAATTCAAGGTGCTGATCAGATCTCCTCAGCAAAAATAGCCACCCTTCACCATTAATTGGTCTACAGGCTTCAAAATCATGCCTTAGATCTTCCAACTCCAGAAAGTTACTCTGATGCTCTTATGGTATTAGCTGAATCTGACCAAATTCCAACCATCATTCAGATTCCTAGACAAATTCCTCAACAGAAACTTGTAAAGCTCATGCCTTTAGAATGGATTTCCAACTATGAAAAGTTCCATCAGAATAATACTCCAATTCAGACATCTGAAAGTATGTTTGAACGCAGACAAGATGGATCTGTCAAAATGACTTTCAAACCACCTCAACCGGCCTTACAGCCTCCTCCAGCTATTCTACCCATAGCTCCACCAGAATCTCCAATACTATCCTTCACATACTCCTCCATGATCACTGCAGTCCAATTTGACCAAGAAAAGCTACCAATCACTGGCTTCACTTCAGAAGGCTATCCAATTTATCCTGCAAAAATTGATAAACATTTCCTTTGGGATGCTCTTGGATCTAACATGTGTGATCCAGATTGCCCTTGTTGGGAAGATGAAGAAGATGAAGATTTTACTTCAAAGCAAAAAAGAAAACTTAAGAAGAAGTCTCTTACTTCTTGTAAGGTTGACCACAACAGACCACAAAACCCTCCTTCAACACCACCTACACCTTTACCCCTTTATCAAAAAGAACTCAAATGGATTGCAAAACACTACAACACAGAAGTCCCTTCACCAGTCTTACATCCACCTCCACAAAGCCAACCAATCCCTTGTATGATGTTCTCCAGAGATTATTCCTCAAACTTTCCACCTCTTGAACCTCAAACCGACACCCAAAGAAAAATCGTGTCAAAACCTTGTCCCTTCACCAATCACCTCTATTGGCCATCTTGAAGAACCAAAACCCTTTGAGTCAGTCTTAAATTGGTAAACCCAGAATGCCAAAGCTCAGAATGATGCTTTACAACATATCCATCACTAAGTTGACAAGATCAGTTTACGAACTGATAAAATTGAAACTAAGGTTGATTCCCTAACCTTACAGATGCAGCAAATCCACCAGGATTTAAAAACCAGAGTTGCTCAATTAAATGCTGATTTACGAGAAATGCTCAGACACAGATATTATGGTCCTGAGTTTGATAAAAAAGAACGAGAGATCAGAAAGCTACAAGCAGAACTAAACCGGATCGAGTCAGAAAAGCAGAGACTTACACTCTTCACCCAGACTCCACCAATACCTACCATTGGTCCGACATACCATCCGTTCACTCCTTTGCTAGCTCCCATCAAACCATATGACCCATCCAAGTTGTTTGGAATGACCCATACACTATTCCGACAAACACCTCAACCTCCTCAACCTTCAAAGCCAAAACCAAGACCAAAACCTCAACCCAAACCTTTGAAGATCAATCAGCCCTCTCAACCTCAACCATCTCAACCTGAAACCCAAGAGCAACAATCACTAGAATACACTTCGGTTCCTCCTCCACATATGCCTCCTCCACAGGTGTCTCAACCTATTCCTCCTCCATATGTGTCTCAGTCAAAAGATAAAGAACCCATGCACCAGTATACTTCCTATTCTCACCATCCTGACACTCCTACAGAAGAGACCACCTCAACTTCAGAATCTGAAACTGATCACAGATCTGCTGACCAATCCTCTCCACCATCAGCCTCTACCTCTGAATTCAGTTCAGAACCTTCACTCTCTTCAGTTTCCACAATCGATTCAAAAAAATCTTATGCAGACATTACCAAACTTCTTATGGCTCAACCAGAAGAAACAGAGCATGCACAGACATCTCAATCAGAATCTTATTTTGAGATTCCATTTGATGTTGATGATCCAACTGAATCCACATCTGCACTTCCTCCTCAACAGCAAGCTCCAAAACCATCAAACGGCCCATGGTTTACCTTTGATGATATTCCAGCCAGTAAATGGAGAGACAAGCTATCCGAGATTTCAGCTTGAGTAGACCTCCAGATGCTCAAAGCAGACGCAACAGTGGAATCAATTCTTAAAGAACTAACCACTCGTTTCATCGGATCATTAAGAGACTGGTTTGACAGTCTAAGTTCCTATAGACAACTCCAATGTCCAGTTGCTTGATATTTCCTCAGCCTTGGCACTCCTTCATGAACAGTTCATTGGCGAACCAGCTGCACACTTTGAAGCAGCAAGACGAGATTATCTCAATATGAAATGCTGCTCACTCAAATCCAAAGATCTTGACTTCCACTACAAAAGGATGTCAATTTTGTTCTACAAATTGAATGGTTTCAATGACCCTACTCTGAAGCATGTCTTTCTTGCCTCCTTACTTGAAGAATTGCAACCAGAAATTCAGAGGCAGCTCGCTGTTTACAATCTCAGCCTTGAAAATATTTCCTTAGGCAAAATCTTCCAGATTGACAAATCATGTCTTGACAAACTTTGTGAACATAAATAATTCTTCAAAGAATTGATCAAAGACAAAGAACTATTCAGAAGCGCTTGTAAAAAATCATATCTGCAAATCAAGTGCAAGGACAAGAAGCAATGTGATTGCGGTCCTCACAAGAAGAAGCATTTCAGAAAGCTCAAGCAAAGATCATCTTCTAAGCCTTATTTCCAGAAA
Organism: Aegle marmelos; assembly: GCA_030449875.1. Classification (NCBI taxonomy): domain Eukaryota; kingdom Viridiplantae; phylum Streptophyta; class Magnoliopsida; order Sapindales; family Rutaceae; genus Aegle; species Aegle marmelos. Next base: position 6,598,149 of record JASUUL010000115.1, read on the forward strand.
GCTCGCAAGCCATTCACCTTCTACAGGAAAATGTCTTCTTCCTCAAAAGAACAACAACAGAAGAAATCCAACAGATGCTTTATTTGCAAAAAGAAAGGACATTATTCTAAAGATTGTCCTAACAAACGAGACAAAGCTGTTCGTCTCATCAAGCACTTACAGACTGTTACAGACTATTCTCCAGACAAAGAAGAGATAGAATCTTGTTTTTCGAAACAAGAAGAACCAAATGAAAATACAGTGTTCGCACTACAAAATTCATCTGATAACTCTGACGCAGATGACTTCCTCTCTATCTACAACCAACAGTCTTTGTCCCTGAACTTTACCATTCCAATTCCATCAGCCAAAATCCAGATTTTACCCTCAAAGTTTCAAAGGCCAATCCCTGTCATTGGTTTCTTTGACACCGGTGCTCAAAAGACGATGCTCAATCCAGATATCCTTCCACTACAACACTAGAAGCCACACACAGAACATTTCAAAGCAGCAAACGAGAAAATTTTCACCACAGATTTGATTACCAAACACCCCATTGGTATCCAGATCTTTCCCAATTGTGTCATTTGGACCCATGTCATTGGTTCGAACTTGCCTGATAAGGATATCTTATTAGGTTTCGATACCATCTCCAAAGTCAAACACCTCCAAATCCTTCCTACTGGAATTTGAGTCAAATCCATGTTCAAACCCTTCATTAACATTCTTAGACTTTACAGTCTCACCAATTCCCTACAGTCATACCAAGACATCTCAGCCAAACTACTCCGGTATTGTCCTGAGTCTCATGCTGAGTTCACCAATCCAAATCCATTGTAGAAAAATAAGTCTTTCTTCATTAAGCTCCCCTTCAAGCTAAATGAAGACACAAATCCTACCAAAGCCCCCCATCCAGGAATAAGTCCTTCTGACTTAGTCCTAGCCCAAAATTAATGCTCACAACTTTTGGCCCAAGGTCTTATTGAACCCACAAATTCTCAATGGGCTTGTCAAGCCTTTTATGTGGAAAAACGATCTGAACTTGTTCGTGGGAAAAAGAGATTAGTCATTAATTATCAACTTCTAAACATGTTTTTACAAGATGACAAATTTCCACTTCCTAAACGACAAAACATTTTCACATATTTGAAAAATGCCCAAATTTTTTCCAAATTTGATTTAAAATCAAGTTTTTGGTTATTAGGCATTGAACCCTCTGAAAGATACAAAACTGCTTTTTGCATTTCAAATGCTCATTACCAATGGACAGTTTTACCATTTGGTTTAAAAACTGCTCCTTTCATTTTTCAAAAAGCAATGGTTAAAATCTTTCAACCCATTTTACATCATGCATTGATTTACATTGACGATATCTTATTGTTTTCAGGAACTCATGAAGAACATTGCCAACTGTTAAATCAATTTCTTGACATTGTTCAATCTCATGGAATAATACTGTCACCAAAGAAAAACACTATTGCCACAGATAACATTGAATTCCTTGGCATGGTCATCAAAGACGGTCACTACCAACCAGGAAAGCACATTGCCCAAGAACTGCTTCACTTTCCAGATCGACATCTATCCAGAAAGCAGATCCAACAATTTCTTGAAATTGTCAATTACAACCGTGACTTTATCCCTCACGTGGACCAGCACACAAAACAGCTTTCGACTTTATTGAAAAAGAAGCCATCAGAATGGGATGACAACCATACATTAACTGTCACCAAGCTAAAGCAGATTGCACAAGATCCACCACCATTAAAGATCATTACAGATGGCAATCGAATCTTACAAACCGACGCAAGTGACAACTCATGAGGTGCTGTACTCCTCGAAAAACTCAATGGAAAAGAAAGCTTTATCGGATACGCTAGTGGACATTTCTCTGACTCACAATTCCACTACCACAGTATTTACAAAGAAATCTTAGCCGTTAAAAATGGTATCAAGAAATTTGAATATCATTTAATCGGTTATCACTTTCTTATCCGAATGGACAGCTCATCATTTCCGGCCATTATGAACTCCAAAGGAAAGAATATTCCAAAGAAGATACTCTTGAGACTAAAAGACTGGTTTTCAAAATATGACTTCTCCGTGAAGTATATAAAAGAAACTCAAAACCTCATCCCAGATCTCCTATCCAAACTTGCCAGACCTTCCAAAATCATTGACTCCTCCAGCCAACTTCCAGTCATAACAATGGCTTCATCATTTCCGGACACAGCCTTTATTTCTTCATTACCTGAAATTCTTCAACACCTCATTTTTCAAAAGGTCATTGATCATAAATCCTATTTGGAAAACCCTGATCTTACAGACAGACTATGGTCTCTAATGACCATGCAAGAATTTCTCCCTCCTGAAAATGGGTTATCTCAACGACCTTTCAATCCCCATCCTAATCCTGATCAGATGCACCATACAATCTTCCGGCTCCAGACTGTTTTCCATCCAGCAGTTGACAACTACACTGCCTGAGGACACTATGTCATTAAGGACATCTCTCTGCAAGCTTATTATATCTTCTGGTACTAGTTGAATCTTTTATCAGTTGCTATCTTCTTTGATCCAAATCTAGTCCATACTAGCAGAAGGTATGGGAAAGGTAAATGGTTCGACAGAATGTTAGCCCCTATCTTCAAGGATCCTTTGACCCTTGAACTCCTCAACGAATACCAGATCCAACAAACTGTCATTATCATCATTAAGCTTACAGACATTTGGGGAAGATATTCTGATCTCCTCATCAAGTTTATTGACCATACTCATCACTGTGAGTCCTTCTCTCCAATGTGGAATGAATGTCTTACAGCCAGAATTGCCTTGGCTGAAGAATATGGAGTTCCTCCCTCCTACAACACTCACAGCCCTTTATCTCCGGATATTACTTCAACTCCTAGGCTTTTCTACAGAGAAAGGCTCCATAATTATGCTCTTAATGGAGACCATGCGTTTAATTTAGAATGACCTCAACCACACCATCCCGAGCCCTTCATTCCGGACATAGGAGAATCATCCTCTACTTCGCTCCTATTTGCTGTTCCAGACCAGCCAGCTGATCAGCACTATTCTGATAAGGATGAAATTGATTCAGATGCTGACACAATCTCACTCTAGATCCTTCAGCCTGCCGACACTTTGTCGTATTGTAATAAGTGTGTTTTGTTTGAGTGTACTTTTACTTTTAACTTTACTTTATTAAAGTTGCTTTATAAAAGAGATAGGGACGTGTCCTATCCTTTTAGCTTTTGCTTTTTACCATTTTCTAAACAAGATAATACAAGTGGCATCAAGGTATAATTAACTCAAGGACGACCAACGTATTTGTCACATCAGAGAACATAGTTACCCATGAGTTCAAGTCAGGCTCACCTTTCCCCATTCCATGCATGGGACAAAACAGAAGTTAAAACATTTCAAGGGGTTTCAACATCACGTTGGATCCATAATCCAGTAATTCTCAGCATGCATGTGTAATGCGGTCACTGCAGCGACAAAACTGAAGATCTGTTGGAAAGAGTCTGGTATATGCCTTTGATGGTATTAGGAGTTGTTCTACAACAACCGCCCACAAGGGAAGCCCCCACCTTGCACCATCTGCTTACATATGAGACAAAATCCTCATCTGAAACTCCAGTATTTTGCTGCAATAGAAAGAAATAGAAAAGTTAGTTTGGAATGTTACCACATATGAAATAAGGAAATTCATATTGACTTGCTTATTTATCTGTCTTTTAGGCATTTTTAGTTCCCTTCTTTTTCCAGCCTATTCAAAATCCAAACAAGGCAAACAAGGCACATATAGTTGTTACACTCATTATAAAATGCCAGAAAAAAGCCACCTACAGGAATCATTATCGGGCAATAAACAATTTATCCACTTGCACTCCTAAAGCACATGATAACATGACTTGTAGGATAAGATCAACAGTATATCAATGAAAGAAACTTGGAGTGGTCTTTGGGCAAATGTGTTGCTTCCCAAAGATAAAGGACATCAATCAAGGGTAAACATAAATAACACTAAGCTTCAGGTTTATTTCTTCCACACATTCTCACATATGTAAATATAAAATCCTAGCTCAGACCAAAAAGAAACTTACCACCCACTCCTTTCTATCGGCATCGTAAAACTCACCACTGTTGGGGTAGATAATTATCGGTTTAGTGGTCACCTGAACAAGTTATACATGAAGATTAGTTTGCCAGAAAGGAGAGTACCACATAAATATATAAATAAACAAGTTCCCTCTAAAGGCTAAAAAGAATTGTAGAAATATGTAGAAGAATACAGAAAAACAAAGAAAAACAAGTATGCAATTTTCTCAACTATTTGCTGCTGACAAGCATGTATACCATCCATTATTGTTAGGGGAAGATGAGAAGCACAAAATCTTACCTCCTTAATGGTTGATATCAGCTCACTAATAAATCTAGGAGGTGTGCAGTTAATTCCCACAGAAACTACTTGTTTGCAAGATTCAGCAATTGAGGCACATTCAAGCAAAGAATTGCCGCTAACAACATTGACACCATCTTTTGAGTTAAAAGAAAACCAAGCAGGAATTTTTATGTCTTCTTCCTCTAAGAGCTCAGCATAAGCCTGCAAGAACACAGCACAAGAAAAGAGAAAATTACCTCCAAAATCATAGCAAAAAGACATTATTTTCGGAAAATTATTCTCATGGCAATTTACTCCACAAATAATGCTTTGACTCAGACATTTTGAACGTTCACAAAGGAAAATAAACTGAACATTTTATTGAGAAACTAGAGGCTTGTGTCAACGACGCATTCAGTAAGGCCATTTACTGACAAAGAGACAACAAATATCCACTCTAAATACTTTTAATCCTTTATCAACAAAAAATGAAAATAACATCAATGGAAATACTTTTACTCTTTTAATAACAAAAAATGAAAATGACAGCGATAATATGGCAACTTTAATATCCCCCTGGGCCCGGGGGGGGGGGGGGGGTGGGGGCCGAGGGGATGAACCATCTATAAACATTTGGCCAATACCTGTGCTTCTATCTTATTTGGTATTGTTTCAAAAGCAATCAGGTCAGGAGCAGATTCCACCAGGACCTGAACCCTTCTGCGATGAAAATCTTTCAGTGTTTCCACTGTGATCGCATCACCATAATTTCCACTGTAAATAGGAGACAACAATGACAACAATGCCAACAAAGAAAGCAGATGATTACTAAACCGTCCATTAAGCTAATGAAGTGCAATCACAATAAGGACATCAAACCACAGCACACGCTAGCAGATTCAACTGGGGGTTTCATCCGTGATTCATGCTATAGAAATCAGAAAATGATATAGGGTAGGAAATGAAATGATCATCTCTGTCCATAGCGCACTAATTGTGCATATATAAAGTACTGTGATCCTTCATAACACAACCTCTGGGATCATGATATGACCATGAATTACACAATAGTTCATTAACATTGACAGCATAAAAAGCTCAAGTGAAAAGGGCAACACAATTAATAATTATAAAACCAGCACTTTCAACTGGTGAACTGCTAGATTCTAATAATATCAGGAAGCAATGAAGCTGCACTGCATTGCTTATGCCATGACTTCACAGATAAGGCTGGACTCACCTGTATTCAGATCCATCAGCCAAAAATGCGCCATAGCTCCCAACAGATGCTGCAACTAGTATTGGGTGATATTTGAGAACCCTATCATTGGTAACAGTATTGCAAGAACTTTTGCTACATCTCTCAAAATACATATCCCAGGCCTCACGAGCAATTTCCACACTTCTTTTAAGCATGGTTTCGCTTTCTTCTCTAGAGAAGCCTTTTGCCTCAAACCCCTGAATTGTCGCCTGTTCAAACCCAGTGTAAATTTCAAATAGCAACAGGAACAATGAACTAGACAGCCGGAAAGAAAGGTTTTAATACCTGATACGAAGCCGAAATTAAAATATCTGCACCAGCTTCCAGGTAGTCAAGGTGTACCTGCTCGATTTACCAACTCAGTACATGAAGAAAATATTCTACATTTATCTTACTCTTTTAACATTACTGCCAGGTCCATGGTGTGGTCCAATTTCCAAAAATGATCTCGTGGGTCAGCACACTTGTGCATGATCATCTTTAGAAAACTCTTCTACTGAATTTTTAACCATCTAGCGTAGTACTAACTACTACCACTAATAATAATAAAATTTAAATCTCTAATTTTTCAAAATGCAGAAGGAATAAAAATTACGACAAACATAATTAGTAAGATTTATGGCAGGGTATGTTATAGAGACAGAGAGGAGAGGTGGCTTGCCTGGCGAATGAGGTGAGGAGAAGTGAGAAGGCACTTGGCGCTCCACAAAGGATCGTTGAGATCAGCACCATGTCGTTCGAGCTCCGTAGCAAGTCCGCCGTCAATCACGGCTGCGCCACCTGACTGCCTTAGAAAGTCCGTCATTAACGAAGACGACATTGATTGGATGGGCTAGTGAGTTGCTAAACTGAAACTCAACAACCGGATCACCGCTATGTCGCCAGTCCCCACTCTGGTTTCCAATTTGTAGAGAATCAAGGATTTTCCAAATATGCCCCAAAACTTTCCAATATTCTACAACTTCACTGAAATATTCACAAGATAAGATATGCCCCCGAGGCCAGAATCTTGAATTTACAAAATACGTATTTATTTGATAAAGAGTTTTGTTTTGTTTTCATAGTGTTTGGTTTTGCAAATTAACAGAAATAACTTGGAGAATTTGATTAAACAAATTCATCCCGGGTATTATTTGGTATCGTACTTTGTTTCTATATTATTAGCTAGTAATACTAAAGGCGAGATTATTTATATTCTAAAAATTATTAGATGATTTTTATTTTGATAAATATTTTATTATAAGGATTATCATTAAGGACTTTCTCTTATAAATTAACATAATATAATTACTTCAAACACTCATATAATATACTCATTATTTAATATATAATTCTAGTACCACAAACTCTAAAATGTTATTTCAAATTAATTAAATAATATTTAATTAAACAATAAGGAAATTAATACTTTATAATCTTTTGATATATTTTTGCTTTTTAATTTTTTAAAAAATTAAAAGTATCTTCGTGCCCTTCTCCTTCCATTTTTTACAGTATTTTTTCTTCTTCTTCATCTAGTTCTTTTTTACAAAATATGAACTTGTAGTTTTTTTTCAATTTTTATATTAGAAAATTGAGATGAAAAAACTAATATTGAACATATTTTTTTTAATAAATAAAAACTAATAACTAAAACTTACATAAAAGAATTTGCTTACAATATGATTCGTTTCGTTGTTGTATATACTAAATAATTATTAATTCTTTTTTAGTGTATTAAATAGTTTTATTGGCGCTTTGAGTAAATTAAATAGTTTTATTGGTGTTTTGAGTAAATTAATTTAAATTGTTTAAGTAAGATCTTTTTTTTTTTTAACATTCTAAAGAGTGTAAAAAACATAATTTAAAAATTTTAAATTTAGCACGTGCGGGTATTTAGAAAAATAAGTTTAATGAAGTATTTAAAAAATTTTATAGTGTAAATAACTCTATCCCAATGTATAAAATACCCTCGTTAATTGCAAAGACATTTATAAGATTTTGTTTAATAAGATAATTGTGCACGCATATATACGAGGACGACGAGATATCTAAAACACGATGGCCCTCAACAAGCAAAATGGAGATAAAATTCGGTACAAGAACACAGAATATGTTCCCTAAACCCTCCGCAATGTATCCAAATGAAACAAAAAAGCACATTTGTGGAATCAATTATTCTCCCACCACTAGCAAGCAGCAAGCTATCCAGCAGCAGCATCGAATTGCATTGTCAAATCTCCATATCTTCCGGTAAAGGAATTCACAAATTACTCAACCTGAGCTCTCTAGTGGAACATTTAGATTTTGCATTTCCATTTCTTTCTTTCTTTCTTTCTTTTCTTTTTTTTAAATGTGCATATAACGTTTTGACATTTGGAATCTTTGTTCAACTTCATTCGCTATGAAGGTAGCAAATGAGCGCCACCTCTGGGAAGCCGGTAATTTTCATCAATATGGAGATCTTGCTTCAAGAGCACGCCAATTTATACGTAATTAAGTGCAGGGAAATATATCCAAGCATGTACCATACAATGCAATAACAGAAGCGTTTGGAATTGAATAATCCAGAGCTTCATGCCACAAAAATAATTGCACAAATCGAATGCGTAGCTTCAATGCGATTGAAAACACGGTGGGTACCAAATGGGACAGCAGAAACGTATGAACTCAGTATCAATAAACACAGCTGCAGCGCAGTATATAATTAATAAACTGCTCTGATCCTTTCATCCGCACAGATGAGTGGCAAAATGGAAAATAAAAAGAATCAAGGCCCACGAGTTGGCATGAAACATAGACAGCCGTGTGCTTGATCTTCGGGTATCATTCCACCTCCCTTGCTTGTATCCACTCCTTCCAGGAGCTTCACTACCTCATCCATATCGGGGCGTTTATCCGGGTTTGCATCCCAACATTTTCTCATGATGTTTGCCAGTGAACGCGGGCAACATCTAGGGATAGCTGGTCGTAAATTCTGTAAAAGCCATTTATAATGCATTATCATGTAGTGAAGCTCGGGTTATGTTAGACTCTTCTGCAGCTAATAAGCACTTAGCAATGCATACAAGCTGAATACAAATGCTTGAACCCAGGTATGCATGGATACTGACTATTGATGAGGTCTCGGGGGGTTGAATATTCACACAGAAAGAAGTTGAGTGCATACAACAGACATACCTGTCGAACAACTGCAGACGAAACATCAGTGAAACTAAGATTGGGATAAGGCATATCGCAGCAGTAAATTTCCCATAAGCATATCCCGAAGCTGTAGACGTCGCATTTCCTATTGTAAGGCTTCCCATCCAGTACCTACACCAGTTAATTCTGTGAAAATGCTTTTAACGAATTTCAAGCAAAGATGAGCTTACGACCGAAAAAGGGTGAGCCACATTCACTTAACATTTGACAAAATAATGTATCCAGGTGTACCAAAAAGGTCAACACGATGACAACAATAAAGCAGAAACGACCTTTGAGGAATTGAAAATAAAGAAGTGGGCACCTCTGGGGCCGTGTACGCAAGAGTTCCTGTTTCCCCAGTTATGTCCCTTGGATTCTGAGCTTCAACTCGAGCAACACCAAACTCACTAAATTTCACAGTTCTGTTAGCATCTAGCAACATGTTTTCTGTCTTAACATCACTATGTACAATCCTTTTTGAGTGAAGATAGCTCAACCTGCAAAAGTGAATTTAAAGTAGTAAAATAAAATAAAACCTTAAAATACCCAGAGCAAACTTTAAAGAGTCTGAAATAATTAACCTCCAGACCTACCCTCTAGCAAGGTCCAAAGCAATTTGAATTACAACCTTAAGGGCAAGTTTTTTCCTCTTATTCCTGATTAAAAGTTTCTTTAATTGCCCGCCTGGGAGGTATTCAACAACGATGCAGCAAGCCCTAGAAAGAAGGTCACTCGTACCACTTTGGGAAGGAATCTTAAGATTGGTTGTTCCCATTGAAGCTCCAATAAACTGCAACAGGCAGTTAAAAACTCTAAACTCAAAACATGAATCCAAACAACTCATGATAGGCCAAGTAAAGTAAACTATGACAGGATTATAAAAAGAATGAAAGAGATGTAAATAATATGTCAGGCTAAGAAAACTTGAGCAAACTTAAGTGTCAAAGAAGTTAAAATGGCCAAATCATCTTATCCAACTAGAGAAAATCCATGAGGTTAATCTCAAATAACACACTCTCTTAACTAAATTTACTCATAATGGTGCAATGGTGCCAGTGACAACTGTAAGGCGCCAGTGTAGTCGAATGTTACGGATCTCATAAGAAGAACTGGGACATCCACACTAGGATGGGTAAACAAAAATTAGCAATTACCTTGGTTACGTTTGGATGGTCAAGCTTTTGCCAAAGGTCCACCTCTTGCCGAAATGATGCCCGAATAGCAGCAGTTTCAGCAGATGTGACCATCCCATCCTCCCCCAAATCCAATATCTTCACTGCAATATAAATAATAGAAATGATGATCGCCTCATTGGTAAGACAGAAACATAAGTAGGAGCTAATTAATTGTCTTCTGATTTCTAGTGCAACATAAAGTACATCATTTGAAGTCTGAAATGACTGGCATCCATTACACCGACCAGGGAAGAAGTCCAGCAGAATAATCACACCAAGTGGCCAATCATGATGAGTTGTAATGTTCACTAAATGATAGCTGCAATGAGCTGCCTTACTAATCACTATTGCAAATATAAGCCTTGAACGAATACTGAATAAAAGCTAAATGATTTGATAAGCCAAAATTAGGCATGTGAGAAACAAAAGTAGGTACGGCAACACAAGTAAATTAACCAAAATCCAATAGATAGGAAGAATCTACAATGAAGGATTGCTTTATTCAAAGAGAAGATTACCCAGAAATCGCTATGTGCTTAAGAAATAAAGATTATTAATAACTATCTGAAAATTCCCATTATAATAAAACTGTCATCAGAATTAATTTCAACGGAACTAAGGTGAAGTCCGGCAGTTACAGAAACAGGTTGTCCAAGTAAAGTGACTCTTCCACCAATGCACTGGGAATGAATACATGTCCAGGAATAGGGAATTATGTGAACCTAGTCAACAAATTAGCAAGAAACTGACATTTGTAAGAATTTCATGAGGATAATTCTAGCAAAAACACAAGGTAAATTTTTCTGAAACCTCAAGTTTGTTCAACAGGAGATATATGCAGTTGACTCTTCACATTACAGCAACTTTAGCCTACTGTCTCATTAGATAATTATAATGAGTAGCATCATGTCATTTTTTTCTTTTTATATCATTTAGCCTAATGGCAACCCTGTTCCCTGCCCAATTATGTGTGACTCGTATTCTGGAGCTCTTGTTTTTAAGACATTATATTTTACCACCACCTCAACTTGACAGCACCTACAGTAGCAAAATGTCTTCAAGCTACTCTCGATTAGTGTATAAAATAACAATTTTTTGATCCGAGATCTTAGACCGTGGGAAAAATCTTTATTAACAAACTTTAAAACCGCAGGGTTTTAAGAGACTTCAAACTCAAAGTGCTGTGTTTTCCCAGAGTTTCCCAAACTTTAAAATTCCAGAATGGAAGATTTCTAATCTATAAGATACAGAAATATTTTCCTTCTACTTCGAGAAGGAAAAGAACTCTTCACTTCACCAGAAAAGGAAGCCAAATAAATAAATTTCAATGTTATCGCATGTCACCAAACATCACTGGACTGATTCAAATTCCAAATAGGAAAAAGCAAAGATATATATACCTGCAACATCCAGGCCATCATATATGCCGCGGTACACAGTCCCAAAACTCCCACGAGCAACTTCATGCCTTATTTCAAGTCTAGCCAACTCGATCTCCCATTCCTCAGTTTTTCGAGGGAGCACTTGCCTTTCCCTCGACCAAACCCTGCGCTTCACCAACTGAACATCCGAGCTCTTGAAATCACCTTCCGCCCCAGCAGCACTGCTGGATTCCATTTATGTAATACTCTGTTTCAGGAAACAAAGTTCAAACTGGCAAAAAAAAAAACAAAAACTATTTCGATAAATATTTGCTTCTCTTTTCCTTTTTCAGAATTAAAAAGAAAATGATAATTAGAATCCAGAAGTAAAAACAAGCCAAAAAAAATTATATATATATTTTTCTTTCCAAACTAACTATTGTGTACTTAAAAATAAAAACTGTCTAAAAATTTGAAATCCAAGACTCCACAAACGTCGCTTAAAATATCAGAGAATCAAAACCCGAAAGTACAACCCTTCCATGCTACGCACATGGATACCCAATAGCAAGAATGAAAACTGGAACAAAATTTTAAATGCACCCAGAAAAAAAAAAACTTTATTATTTTTTTAAGGAAAAAAAAAGGAGAACCCCAGAAACAGGGGAAACAAAAACACAGAAGTAAGAAAAGGTGAGGAAATGTATAAAACGTAGGACCCAAATATTCAAGAAGGAAAGTAGGGTTTTGTGTACGAGAATTTAGAAGGAAAAAGGAGAACCAATTGGAGGAAAGTTGAGAGAATTTTCACAAACAATAAATATAATATGCGCTGGAGAAATCCAATGAAGCTTCTGATTACCATATTGGCTACGACTAGACTTTGTTATTTTAACTGTCTCCTCAGAGATTCGTGTAAACTAGAAGGAAATCTATTCAGTTGAGAACTATCTTCCTAATATCGATTTTGGAAATAGACACAAGGATATCCATGATATTAAAATTGGAACCTTCATATCATCTTAAACGGATTACATGCATTTAAAGAATCTCCTTTAGATTTTGTTACACTATCAACTTTCAGTTAAATTTGGTAACTACCCCGAGTCCTGATCTGATGATGATGGTGGTGGTGGTGGTGGTGATGATGATGATAACAGTTCATTAATGCATCTATATCTCAAATAATGATAACATGTTCAAAATGTTTACAGAAGTGTGTTTTAGTTTTAGGCTGTTTATCCAAAATCAGAGGAGTTGCATTTCCTGCAGCCAACGACTCTTTAGAAGCTGGAAAAGTGCAAAGAAGTCAACGTTGACTCTTTGAAATTGTTACTCTTTTCTGAAATATTAAAATAGAAGCTCGGCTCAGATAAGTTTATTCTTCGGAATCCAATCACCCATGGGAAAAACATATACCATCCCCGAACGAATGACTGATGGGCTCTTTCTGTATTCGTGGATGCAGTTGAACAGAATATTCCTCTTTCCTCCTGCAAAGAAATGCCGAAGACAACTCCGGCAATTGATCTTCTTTTACGAATTAAAATAATAAGACTGGTATTATTAGACAAATAAAAAGAACATAAATGAGGTCTACTCTTTCCCCAGTGACATTTTTTGTTTCTTTTTTTTATTATTTTTTAATTTTTTTGGGGTTGATTTCATTGACTCAGTAAACGGCTACTGTCTTTTTGTGGGACTGAATGTCATACACATATGCCCCACGATTGAAGAATTAAGTGTTGCATGTACATAGTTTAATACATCTGTAAAAAAGTATTATTGGTTTAATGTGACATCAAAAACTTGCAATCCTATCTAAATTATTTGTAGAAATAATAACAAGGAAGACGATTGGTTTAGGCGGCCGTGTCACAATAACGCGATGATAAGTGTGATTTGACCCGATTGACATCCCCTTCTGCTCTGCCTGCCAAGTGCAGAGTAGTTGTTAAAACGATCCATTTTTGCTTGGAACATTCGAAATTGGTTGCTACTTCTTTGTTGCATATACATGCATCTACAACAAGCAGCTCAACTTGTCATAATCACTTCAATTAGCTTAAGGCTTTTGGAGAAACGAAGATACTGTAATTGGGGCTTGAAAGTTGTAACAGAGCAAATACGTCTTCTTCACTTCAACAAAACGTTTCATGCTCATGAAAATGATCATTGGCCAGCATTTTCCCAATTTCAATCCAAAGCGTGGAATAATGTAGTCTCGGAGAGGAACATTTGGCAATAACGGCCCCAGCATGACAATTGAGTGAAGACTTTGAATAAACTGGAATAAGAGCCAATTGACTTAAGGAAGGAGTCAAGAACCAGAAAACCCCACTGAATAAGTGAATGTAACAAGGCCTTGGCCACACAGGCACTGCGCGTGCTGAACGACCGTCAATTTGTCGAAGAAAGTTCAATGCACGTTTATTTATTAATGAGATTTTAAATCAAGAAATATGTTGACTTGCTAAAACTCGGCTTTTCTCTTGAACCATTCCTGATTGCAGAATATTCATGACACAGGCATTTTCACTTTCATTCCTTATGACCCATATTCAATTGAGTTTTTGACTAACAAAAATTAAAAATAACCCCCAAAAAAAAAAGATATATAGTGCTTGAGAAAGAACTGAAAAAACTATTATTAAACCAGACGGAATGCAATTTACAAGAGTTTTTGTTGTTACATCTTTGAACTTTGATGATGCTAACATCTCCTTCAACGAAGTTATTAACTTGTGCTTATTACCAGCTTGTCTGAATTTTGTTCATTTACAACAGATGTAGTTTCAGTAGGTCAAATCCTTTTATTCACTGGTACATGCTGCATGATTCTTGAGCTGGATTCTGTAACGGAAAGGAACTCCACAATAGATTCTATACATCCTGGCCAAGCATACGATCCACTTCAACCTGCATTCAGTGATACAGAGTATAACTTACAATTTTGCTTTGAACATTATAAATTCATATAATCAAATAGGAATGGATAATTACTCCGTAAACATCATAATTTGTAACACTATTCATTATCTCATGGACTAGCTATATACTTTATACGAGTCACTACAAAGGTAGCATCTCTCCTACTTCAATGATGTATTCCTAATGCTGTTAGAGTGCAATCCCATCACTGTCCAAAACTAGGAGTTTACAAGTAATCCAGTGATTTTTACACCAGAATTTTTTTCCTTTCGATAATACAGGTTAATGCGTGGTATCCTGGTAATTTGAGTTGGAGGCTTTTAAAGCAGATCCAGCCACCATGTGCATTCCCTTCGAATTTAATTCTTGTACCATCAAGTCATGATCCGGCAAAAGTGACAGACTATAAACTTGAATTCACTACAGGTGGCTAAAGAAAGAATTACCAATGAGTATGAGGTTATCCTGAACAAACTGCTCAGCAAAACCATGTATTGCTAACTGTATATGCACGGCTAACATTGATGAGGCAACAAGTGATACCCATGGTTGCACTAAAGCTAAATCCTCAGCTCAAAATAAGTTAAAAATAGAAATGACTGACCTTGAAGCCTAAAGAGAACACTACCATCCAAAACTTGTTGTCCAGCTGTCACTTGAAGCCCATGGACTACCCCAGTAGTTGGTGCCTTCACTACATGCTATAGAAATTATACAAGAGGAATTATATCAGGGCTTTTGGCTAAAAGGAGAGAAATATAAAAAATTGTAGGAAAAAGACAACCTCCATCTTCATTGCTTCCAAGACTAAAATAGGTTGTCCTTCCTCCACCTTTGTCCCATCATTCACAAGAACCTTGACTACTAAACCAGCCATGGGAGAAACCACAGATCCCGGAGGACCAGTTGCAGTCTCAAAACTGGTTTTGTGGTGTTGGGTTTCATCTTCATCAGCCAACTCAAGCCCCAACTTTTGTCTAAAATGATGGTGATGCAATCCATGCCATGCGTGAATGTGCTTTGTCCGATCCTGCCAGCCCATAATAGAAGAGATCAATTCAATACTACAATGAGACAGGCCTAAAACTGAAAATGCAATTGACTATGAAGATTTTCTGCTCTCACTCTCTACAATGCCATATCAGTCCTTTTATAATAGGTAGGGCCAGATAAGGTGAGGGCATAATACATATAACTCAGATTAGTAGGTAGATGGTATCAATACGAAAGGACAATTTAAAAACTACCTTAATTGGAAGTACCAAATTTCTGTTTGGACAAGCATCAAGAAACTCAATCCACCAAAGAATGTTATAGATCAATCAACAAACCATCAAATATGCTCAAAGAATGCGCTTACCTTGGTATAAACAGCTAATCGGACATCCATGCTAACAACATCAAATGCAACTCTAAACTTATGCTCCCCTAGATATGTTGCTTTGACTTCTGAAACACACAAACCATCTTCTTCCATCTGCATATAAATAAACAAGCTTACTTGGATTATGTAAAGAAGCAATTCTAGTTTATGGTAGTGAAAAGAAAAAAAAAAAAAAAGATAGAGACAAAGGAACCCTTAAATATGACCAACAATGCAATTAAAGGAGGAATAACCTCAATCAGATAGTTCCCATCTGCCTGATAAGTTACTGTAAGAGTCAAAAGCTTCGAGCCACTGTCATCATGCTCATTCTCCCACTCAAACTCCATAATGCGCCTAGCATGATGATGGACTCTGAAAGGAGGATCAGTATACCAGATGGAGAGTAAGCAGTGATTCCCTGGAAACATTGCCAAATGAAGGTAATAAAACACCCTTATCCTTAATGAACAGCTAGCATAGATCTGAAGGTAAGAATGGGACCTCCAACTTACCGGTAGGACTTTCCTTTAATGTAGATTTTTCCTTCTCACAAATACATGCAGCTACCATCATTGCACTTAGTCTTGCGGCACTGTTCATTTCTGCTGAAACGGACTGACTAGGTTTAACAAATAGGTCATCTTTATGCTGCTCAATAAAATGGGTTTCCACATCCCCACTTTCAAATGCCCGATGTTTAGCAAGTTTCTGGAGAAAATTAATATTAGTTGGCACACCTGCAACCTGACAATAAATGACTGTCAATGATCAACCCTAACAAACATCTTAAAGGTAAAATATAAAACTATGATTCATGAAAAAGTTGGCTGTCTATAATTATACACCCGGAAGCATAATGAAAAATTAAATAAAATACATAGATTTTTTACCAGCATCGGACTACCGATTTTAAAACATGCAGAAGTACCTGCCAATCTGAACCATCATTATTTTCAATTTAATCAATGTAAAAAGACTTCCGTATTTACAACCATTCCAAATTGATCCAGGGCATTCAAGGTATCTGGTGAGAGATCGATCAAATAAACTATAGGGGAAACTCAACCTGAGCTGAATTCTCAAATGGAAAATTTCTCATAGCAAATAATATGAGCTCTCACATTGCAGTTGAAAACATAATTTTTATGGAAGATGTACCTCAAAATTAGACAGGCAATTCTTCAGTTTGACTAGTGCTGCAGCACGGTTTTCACCCCATACCACAAGCTTTGCAATCATTGGATCATAGTGCATGCTAACAGTGTCTCCTTGTTCAACTCCAGTCTCAACCCGAACTGCTAAAGGCAAAATTGACAAAAGAAAAATGATAGAAGTGGCAGTTTGCTTGAATCAGCAAAAACGGAGACTTGAGAAACTGGACGTTACAACAATTATCTCATCTCACAAGCTATTTACTGCAATAAAGGCTGAAAAATTAGACTAAGGGTGTGAATTGTTAAACACCTAGAATGCCTAATCTATCAAACAATGACCCAGCAAGAATCAACTTGGCTGGCACAGCTTGTCAACAACAAGGATGAGGCATTTGTTTCTGTACATAAGTGACTTTGTACTTTAAGAAACTCCACCTGTTGAAGAGACCGGAACAGGATGATAATGATGGAGAACTCCAGTCGCTGGAAGAAATCCTTTAGGAACGTTTTCAGCATATATTCGTGCTTCAAAAGCATGACCTGTCAAAACAATAAATGATAAGAAAAAGTACTGTCAAAAGATTAGCTCATTCTGCCAGGAAGAAAACAAGCAATTCCTCAGAAACAAATCCCAAAATCAGAGTTCCAGAAGCTTAAATGTTGGATATGTATTACTGAGGAATTAGAATTGAAACATGTCAAATTATATTTCAGAATTTCCCTGTAATTTGGAGGTTAAAACAGGGCATGCTGGCAGTAATAAGTCTTATTCTATGACTCTTTAGCATGGGAGAGGTTCACCTATTAAGGGCACCTGTGATTGACTCAGGGGAAGAGGTTCTCCATTTGCAACACGAATTTGCCACTCTACAAGATCTCGACCGACAATCATCTCAGTCACAGGATGTTCCACCTACAATTAAACATGCATTCTCTAAACAAGTACTTTTTCAAGCTTGTTGATAAAAGATAACATGAAAAGATGAGTGGTGACCTGAAGACGGGTGTTCATTTCCATAAAATAAAATTGACCTGATGCAGTGTCAACGATGAACTCTACGGTGCCAGCATTGTGATAACTAACTGCCTTTAAATTAAGAAAGGAAAAGGCATTAGTATTATCGCCTGAACGAGATATGGTAGATATTATCCACAGAAAGGAAATAAACATGGCAATAATTACTACTTGATCATCCTAAGACGGATCCACTGTTTTAAAATATAATGGTAGCCATCATCATTTGGTTACATACTTATATAGTTATCAAATTGAGCATATGTATCACATTGATCAATAGATTGAATTGGAAAATGATGTTACCTTGGCTGCAGAAACAGCAGCTTGGCCCAAGTGGGAGCGGAAGTCACGAGTCACATTTGGCTGCACAAATGGAGTTTCAATTAGAACTTTTGTGGATAAACAAGGAAAAAACTGAGGCTAGAACATAGAAACTGGTGATTACAGCTGGAGCTTCTTCAATTATCTTCTGGTGTCTTCTCTGCACACTGCAATCTCTTTCATACAAATGCAGCAAATTGCCGTACTGATCCCCAAAAATCTACAAAATTGTAAACAGGATCTAATAATGCAATAAGAAAACCTAACAGGCAATCAAATTCATCATCATTGCAGCTTATTTCTTCCTAAAAGAATTGAACCATGAAGTTATCCAAGCTTAGTTAAGTAGCATGAAGCTTAATTTTGCAGAAATAAGAATAAAACATCATATAATCTCATCGCTTATTAAAATCAGGACAGCAACATTTGTAGAAATGGAAACCAAACCAATACCTGGACTTCTATGTGTCTTGGTTGAGTAATATATTTCTCTAACAAAATTGTGTTTATCCCAAACGAAGCAGCAGCCTCACGTTGTGCTCCCAAGAAAGAGTCAACAAAATCATTTGGACTTTGCACAATTCTCATCCCCTAAAATCTGCAAACAGTGAGAACCTCATCTGATAGAACTTTAATATGCTACATAATAAAAATAGGTCTATTTTGTCCATGAACAAGCTTTGATAACGTCTTCTTAAGATACTTCCAACTGTTTCACTTCTTGAATTGTCGATGGGGCAGTACATATCAAAATAAATAACAATACGCCTTCAAATTATAAATTGCATCAATAAAACAACCAAAAAAATTTAAAGATATAAGACTAGGATCACACAATAATGTCAATTTAGCACCAACCATGTAACAATCATCATTAAACAAACACATTATTATAACACACCTTTCCTCCACCTCCATGAGTTGGCTTTATTAATATAGGATACCCAATTTTAGCTGCTTCTGATTTCATAAGATCAATATCTTGTTCATTGCCATGGTACCCAGGAACAAGTGGCACGCCTGCGGCACCCATTATTCTCTTTGATGCACTGGTATATGAATAGTACATCAGTCAATTAAATAATTAAATAAATGACCAAAATTCATAGAAAAATGACATTCTAGCATGCACCTCTTGTCGCCCATGTCCCGGATAGCAGAAGCTGGAGGGCCAATAAACGTAAGAGCTTTATCTTCACAAAGTTGAGCAAAATCCGCACTTTCAGACAAGAAACCGTAACCAGGGTGGATAGCCTATTTATAAAAACAAGATATTCCCTCTGAAAGGCATGTCCCAGAATTGATAAACAAATTATTTAACTAATTACAATCGAAGCACCAAAGAACTAGCACAATCATAACAATCACAGCCATTCAATTCACAAGTTTTTAAACTACTCAAGCACTAGAAAAACATATCAGAATGCAGCAAGGATCCATTTGAGAGTGCTCCCACGTAAAGCGCATCAATTGCTTTTCGTATCCAAGAAAAAGCTTACTAGAAAAGAACAAATCAAGTGCTTCTCCAATAAGCATTTGTTGGTCCAAAATTTTTTCCAAATTGTCAAATAAAAAATTCTCTGTGGAATGATCTTTCTCTGATTAGACTAGGAATAGGGTGTGTTTCTTTTGTTTGATCCCCAATTACATTTTTTGTTTGATCCACAATTGGTGTTCCGTTCCTTGGACTAGGAATAGGATAGGATCTTGTCCTTTGGGTGGTTCCTTGAGCATTTCTCCTCCTAGAATAATTTTATCCTCGTCCTCAGAGTCTTTCTTCTCATGAAAAAATCCATCCTTGGGCGCTTTTCGTTCCTCTTCCTCAGTAATTTCCTTCCTTTGGAGCCTTTATCCTTATGACTGTTTGTTATTAGGGCCATTTTTATCCTTAGGCTTTTCCTTGCCTTGGCAGAGTTTAAAAACTTTGGATCCAGTGCTAAAATAAGCTATGCTCCCTTTTTCATAATCTTCAACCATGCATGCATTTATAACAAATATACTATTAACACTTAATTACCTATATATTCTTATTCAATAACTACCAACTACATCTTTCTAAAAGTTCAAAAGAAAGATCAATTCATCACTGAATCCAAGCCCAAATTTAGAACCCTCACTTAAACTTTGGACTTTTGAAAATACAATTTGAAACTTATTTTCTACAATCGCCTTCTTTTATCCCTAATTAACAAGTATCTTGGCAGGCACCTCTGAGTTTTCCCTTGAGTTTCGTATAGCATTCAATGGCGAAATCATCTCAATCGAACCCGAGAAAGAGGAATCCATCTTATTCCTAATCCAAGGGAAAAAAGGACCAATTGCCGATCAAAGAAGAGGAAATCATCCTATTCTGGACTAACAAAACCAAATGTGGATTGTGGATCAACAAAAATGAGTCCATTTATTCCTAGCCCAGTCCAAGAAGAGAAAAAGTATCCACATAGAATTTTCTACCAACCGTAAGGGCGGAATTTCACACTAACACCACTCCAATCACTCTTAACCATTCCCAAGACTGCTATCCATCTATTTTAGCCAGACACTGTAAGCAAATTTGACAATTTCAGAAGCACTTCGAATGATTATGAACAATTGAAAAATGCAACACTTATCTCATTTACTGAATAAATCGTCAAAAGATAAGTAGAGAGAGATAAAGCTGAGAACCTGAGCACCAGTTCGAATCGCAGCGTCAATAATGGACGAGCCGTTAAGATAACTCAACCGAGCCGGAGGCGGGCCGATGCGAATAGCTTCGTCAGCGGATTTCACGTGAAGCGAGTCTCTGTCGGCGTCGCTGTATACGGCTACGGTTCGAATCCCCAGTCGCTTAGCGGTTCTCATAATTCTGCAAGCAATCTCTCCTCTGTTGGCTATTAAAATCTTCTCTATCCGCCGTTGCCTATCATTGGATTTGCAACCAGATTTCGACACGCTGAATAGTCGGAGTTGAAGAATAAACGACCTGTCGTTTGGTCTTCGACGGAGAGTTGATGCCATTAACGACATTGTCATGCGGCTTGTCTGAGCTCCTGGAGTATGAAGAGTGAGGATGTGGAAATGCGGATAATGTCAATTTAGCACCGTTGCTGTGGGGGTGTTTTGGTAAAGTGATAGCAGAGTTAAAAGTTTGACTAATGGATTTGCATCTGAGGTGGAGCTTACCCGTGAAACTCTTTCCGTCTCTCGGTATTTTGGGCCTTGGTGGGCCGGGTACGGTTTTGTTGTGAGATGGGTTTTAGAAAAGAGTTGAGCTTGCAACGATCATTTATTTTCATATTTATATCTCTCTCTTTGACGAAAATTATTAAAAAAATTAAAAAATAATAATAGAGTTTTAATTAATTTTAATATCATATATAATAAATTAATTAAATTATAAACATACTTCTAAAAAAATTCTTATTATAAGGTGGCTTATTTCTTCATTGATTCAAAATTATTGTGATTTTATATAAAAAAAAATCAATTATATCATATATCAAGATTTATAGATAGTTTGGGTTCATGATTTGTAAAGAAAGCTAAGTTTATTAAATTCATGATAATCCGTTTATGTAACTTGCTCTAGCCGTACAACTACAGTTACAAAAATGAAATTTTATAAGGATATTAAAGGAGTGTAAAAAGCATTACTCTTTATGAAAAGCATTTTTGATGCGCCGAAAGCTGATGTGGCAACATTCCCTAGTCATTTTGCACAATTATATTGGGGACATTGTTAAGTTTAAATAATAGTATAACTTACATCAACCTAAGAGTTGTACTAAACAAGTCAAGTGTAGTTTAGTTGTAATAAAACTATGATTACAGAAGTGGAGTAATATAAAGATATTAAAGGGGTGTGAGCAGCATTTCTCACGAAGAAATGATGAAGACGAGGCTTTACCCAACAGCCCATTACGAGCTAGCAACCAACAACAAAAGGGGGAGGAAGGCACGAATGGCACGTGGAAGGGGGCAGTTCAGAAGTGGCCCACCCGGGTTGCTCTTCACATATTGCTCAGGCTCTAGCTGACAACATAATGGCAATTTGCCAATTCATCAGATTCAGGCTTTAAGGAGTCTCCCCACATCAACGTGCATTTGCTGGCTACTCTAACTAATCTCAGCTGAAATAATTTACTTATTGTATTCAGTTTTTCACTGTGCTGCCATTAGGATACATTATTAGGGCGTGCTTTTCTTTCACTGTTTTCCATGTTATACAAGTGGGAACAGATGCCAAGGAATTAGGAGTGTGGTCCTGGACTCCCGCTTTTGGTTGAGTTGGTGACCGATGTCTACTTTTGTCTTAATGCAGTTCCTCGAAGCTCCAAGAATAGTCTACGCATGCTTATTCCCCTTTTTTTTTTTTTTTTCACTACCTTATAAATCTATTCATTAAAAATTACTATATAGAAAGAAAATTCATGTTTAATACAGACATCATTTATTTTTCACGAAAATATATTTTAAATTATAGAATTTAAATAAATTAATTTTTAACTCTCTAAAATTATAATTTAAAAAATATATCCATATTAAAAATATATATAAATAAAAATATATATATATTACTCTTTCATTCGTCTTAAGCACTTTTTTGGCCCGTGCTGTCAGGTGATTAATTTTTTTAAATTAAAAAAATGTTTTTAAATTAAGTTCTTGGGCACGTGAAGAACGTTCTTCCTGCTCCTTCGATTCCCTTCCTGCTCTGCGTGATATTTTCTCCGTTCCAGTGTTCTTTTTTTCGCGCGGAGCAAACAAAAAAATTGTAGATATATATTTATATAAATTAAATATGCTTTTTATGAAATTCCAACAGATGTCCTTTGGTTGACTTGAAAGGAAGAATAGCCCAAAAACGAAACGGCACTGGAGGCTAATTCATGATATTCAACAACCCAGTTAAAGCATCCATCAATGTGACCTCATCCCGAGGCCGTTAAGTCCAAACCTTATCAATTTGCTGTTGGCTAGATTTGATTTTTTGTATTCAGGTTTAATGCGTGCCACCAAATCCTTCCAAAATTCCAAGTCATCTGATAACCATTATACAATTTCAATTATTCCACTTGACATGTTGTTTTGTTTTTTTTTTTTTTTCCTTTTAGCACCAAGAGAATACACCCCAATTAGACTTTTGACAGCATGAAACCACAGCCCGCTTTCATTCGTCTCCCCTCACACAAAAAGATCGAAAGGGCTGCGCAGCGAGCGCCTTTGCTAATTGCCTCTATTTTTGTTCTTTCCCCTAATTAATTAATTAATTAAATCCCTACTATTCATCATAATCTTATTTAAACTCACCCTAAAAAAAAAAACTACCAAACCAATTGAGCATCGATAGAACTAAACTTTTCACATAATGTTTCAATCTCAGCCATTTCAAGTGTGTAACAACTATTATTATTATTATTTTGGTTAGCAGTCTCAATTTTCGATAAGATGGAAATTAAAATATCCTATATCTAAATGAGATCGTAGTGAAGTCAATTAAACTACCCAACTTTTTCTATTAATAATTAAGCATATGCATCAATCATGACACATCATTTTGGTGGGATACCATTTTCAGACGCAGGGGCAATTGCTATCATTGAACCATCTTCGCCGTCCAGCAACAGTCACCTTCTGACCTACTTACCACGACACTCCTTGTCTAATGCGTAAACCTTTTTTTTTTTTTTTTTTGGGAACTGTATGCACATGCCTTGCAACAAAATATCTTTGATTGTTCTCTACTAATTTTCCGAAAAATACTAACGTAAATCTTCTTTCAACAGTTGTTACTTTTCACAATTAAAATGTAATTCAGTTGTACTTTTTGTTTCCGAAATATTATATTAATTTGCTTTTATTTTTTAAAAATAACATTTCGTTAATTTAATGTTATTTACAACAACAACAATAGTAAAACCTCAACAATTTTCCACACAATTTTACGACGGTGCAACTTGAAATCTTGAAATTTAAATTAAAAATCATTTACTTTCACATACAAAATAAAACATTTCTTTCTCTCTCTCTCTCTTTTTTAATAATTAGTATATCATCAAACATGTCGAAAGATTACAAGCAAATATGATATGAAAATATTTCCATTTACGCAAAATGAACCAAAACAACTTAAGAGTTTACATCTTCTGCTGTTTGATTACAAAATTTTACTTCATGATAAATTTGAAAAATCTACCGTACGTAATAACTTCGACTTGAGAATCAATGAACATAAATCAATATCACTAAGCAACCATAAGCCAAAGAAATAAGGACACTCCCTTACCAAAAATATTTTCATCCAAATAATTCTTCAATGAGCCTTTCTTGTTATGCGCGTGTGAGAGAGAGAGGAGAAATGAACTGTCATTTAACCATCGGAGGGCTCTTTAACTTCAGCTACAGCATAGTATGAGTTAGATGCCCTTAAATGTGCGCGTAAAGCATGTAACAAACTTATCGTGGACTCTTCATTATTAAAAAAAAAAAAAAAAAAAGAAAGAGGAAAGGTAGTATATTTTCGTAAAATAAAACGTGGTCCTGATTGCACGGCCAAGAATTTCTAGTCGTGTGACGAATGACGACCGTCCAACGCCACCGCCCAAGACGACTACCTTTTATAAAGTGTGACACCGTGTCTTATCTCGCCACGCATTAAAGATTTCATGTCCGGCAATTACCAAAACACCCCCCGATTCACCGTGAATTTATTGCCAACGGCTACTACAGATTTTAGGGCAAAAAGACCTGCATCTTGCCATTTTCTTTGCGCAGTTAAATGCGCGCGTAAAGATTTGGATAGAGAAAAGAGAATATATCTCGTGCACATATCACGAAGCAGACTTTCGTTTTCATTAAATCCGACGGCTCAAATCATCTCACGGCTTTTATGGTTTTATTATGTAATCCAATTCAGGCTGCACACGATGTTTTTCTCTAGACACAAAGAGCGCAGCTGATTTGATTCACTGGCCTCACTGAGCTATATCAGCCTCTGTGCACCGAACACTTGTCGTTGAACTAAACTCTCACGTGTACGATGCGGTCGGTTGGTGCATATTCATTTTGTTCCCGAATTACCCTCATTGATAATATATTTTTATTTTTGATAAGACTCCTTGATAATATTTAAAACTGTTATGTTGATTGTGTTGATCATGCCTCTGAATTAAAATAATCCTAAGATTCTAGGTAACGCAAAAATTGATTAAAAAAATTGGGTGCAAAATCATGCCATTAGCGACTGGTCAAACCTCCAGAAATAGAAAGTCGAAACTCCCAAGTAAAAACATTTTCGAAATACCAAAACTAAAGGACAGTCGAGTTATTTCGGTCCATCATACCATAATCAAGGTTTTTACATTTTTAATTCCAATTTTAAATTAAAAAAATCCTAAAAAAATTATTAAAAAAACTCCAATTTTGCAGTAGCAATAAATAAGTGCGGTAATTACTGAATCAATTTATATTAATTAGAGCATCAAAATCAAGTTTCACTGATTTTGTAATTTTGCTGGTTTTTTATTTTTTTTAAATCCTGTGCCCACATATTTCATTTTGTGCTCCTGTTTCTCACTTTGACAGGTCTAAAGCACAGTCCCAAAAGGACAACATAAAGAGCAAGCAAAACAGCTGAGAGAGAGGGAGAGAGAGAGAGAGTCACAAATGAGATCTAACAAACATGGGGTGAGACAAAAGCAAAGCCCACCAGAAGCTGTTTTGTGATCTGTGCAAATTGAAATTCTAAACGTTCCTCATGGTAAGCTTTTGGATCCAGAACATTTATACGGTTCATTTTCTGGTTAAATACCCACGTCTATCTAAACCTGTTGCATGTAACTGTGTCTGTTTCTTTTTTTCTTTTTTTTTTTAGTCATTTAAAGGCTGATCGCCTTAAAATGACTAATTGATTTATTTATTTGAGATTTTTGTTCAAATTCATGAAACTTCATAATTTTTCTTTCTGTTTTTAATTGATTTATTGCTGATCAGATAGTTTACTGATATGTGAATCCGTAACTTACTGAAGCATGTCAACATTTTATTTTCATTGATCAACTTTTGTCTTTAATTTCTTTGTGTTGATTATATTTTGTCTTTGATCAGGTTATTTCTACAGTTTATGAGGTTAGGACTCAGTTTAATGTAGCAGGATTTGGGGTGTCTTGAACAGGTAATCGAATGGTTTTCCTTCATGTTCATCGAAACCTAATCTCATCTGTGTTTAGTAATTTTACTTTTGAGCACCTGGAAACTGAGTTATCCTGTTTTGTTTAGTGATATTGGAAGGAGGGAGCGATAAAGAGGTTTCTATCTTCTGTCAGTACCAAATTGGCTGGTTCATAGTCCTACCTAGCTGGTTCCGGTCGGATCTACTAATTTTCACCTCAATTTTGGAACTCTTGTTTCGAGGATCAGCCCTTTTGGAGGTCACAATTGGACTTGCTTGGAACTGCCAATCATGGCTGCTGTGGCATATGCAGATTCTAAGCGGAAGTATTCTTGGTGGTGGGACAGCCACATTAGCCCAAAAAATTCCAAATGGCTTCAGGAGAATCTTACAGGTATTGCTTGGTTCCCTTGGGCATTTCATATGCATTGATTTTGAGATGGATGCATGCTTCAGATTCTTACATGTCGAACTTACTGACATTTTGATTTTCTTAAACTGGTTTTCCAAAGACTGCCACTGAGATAATAGCACTTAGATGGATAAAACTTAGAAGCTATAATTTTCTGCTTGGTACTGTAGTCATAGGAGTTTATCAATTCCCCAATCTAACTCAGTGGAGCATAGCTTGTGCCTTTTGACATGAGTTTTCCTGACTAAAAATTAAAAAAAGAAAAAGACAAGATGATAATCAGCCATTGACGGCTATTCAAGTGAAAACTTGGTGCTTGATGTAATGGTTATAAGAGAAATTGCATCTGTTACATGTCAGATACTCTGTCAGAATACATTATTTATGTTTTCACGGAATGCCACTGCATGTCCAAATTAGTATCATATAGATTTTAGTCTTTGGGAATATTATGGAGCTGATGATTTTCCACTTTGAGTGACATTAATTTGTTTGATCCCTCCAACATACTGGTGGAAATTTAATACATTTTTTTTCTGCCTTAAATTCAGTCCCATTTGAAATTGAAATGTCATTCTGGGAAGAAAGTCTGTTGTTGTTGTTGTTGTTTTTACCAGTATCCAAAAAGAAAACTAATTGCACATAAATTAAACAAACTCTAGAAAATGGATAATAACTGTAAAAACATCTAACATCAATTAGAAAAGAAAATCTGAAATCATGATATAAACCTAAAAAGGTGGACACATTTAATGAGTTTTAGAAATGGCAACAAGGGTTATTTTTCCTGAAAATTCAATATCTAATTTTCTTCCATGGTAAAAATCGATTTGTATATTTCCATATGGGAAATGATAGGAAGCTTCCGGATGTAATAATTGAATTAATCATGCTTCTCTTTCATCTGAGAATGATTCATCATTTATTTTCAGAAGCATCTGTAGTATTCTGTCAGTTTTTATATTGATTGTTGTAATGATCCCATGTTTTCTCTGAAACTTATAGCCACAATATGTTCATAGTTCATTTGGACCCTAGTAATCTTTGCCTTTTCTCTATATCGGTCTATTCAATCCATGCATGGGATTTTCTATAAACATCATTTTTCTGCTGTAACAGACATGGATGTCAAAGTCAAACAAATGATCAAGCTTATCGAAGAAGATGCAGATTCCTTTGCAAGGAGGGCTGAGATGTACTACAAGAAACGCCCTGAGCTTATGAAATTGGTTGAAGAGTTTTACAGAGCATATCGTGCATTGGCTGAAAGATATGATCATGCAACTGGGGCACTTCGCCAAGCTCAACGAACAATGGCAGAAGCATTTCCCAACCAAATCCCATTTGTTTTGGGTGATGATTCCCCTGCAGGTACTGAAGCTGATCCTCGTACGCCTGAGTTGGCTCCAGCACGTGCAATTTTTTATGCTGATGAGTTGCAAAATGATTCTTTGGGACTCTCTTCATCTCATTTACTTGCTCTGAAAAAAAATGGAGCATTTACTGATGATTCTGATACTGTAACAAGCCGAAGGGGTTTGAAACAGCTTAATGACTTTTTTGGGTCTGGAGAAAAGGTGACTCATGGAAAGTTTGGAGAAGGACGGGCTAGGAAAGGCCTCAGTTTTCATGATGCAGAGGAGAATGAACAGGTTCAGCACAATGAAAGTCATGATATCAAGGCTCGTGTCCCATCTGAATCTGAGAGAATGGGGAAAGCTGAGATGGAAATCTTAACGTTAAAGAATGCTCTTGCTAAATTAGAAGCTGAAAAAGAAGCTGGCCTACTTCAGTATCAGCGGAGTCTGGAGAGATTATCCAATTTAGAGTCTGAAGTCTCTCGTGCTCGTGAGGATTCCAAGGGACTTAGCGAACAAGCCAGAATAGCTGAAGCTGAAGTACAAACTCTGAAGGAAGCCCTTGCCAGATTACAGACTGAAAGGGAAGCTAATATTCTTCAATACCAGCAGTGTTTAGATAAATTATCTAATATGGAGAAAAATATTTCTCGTGCTGAAGCTGATGCGGTGGAACTTAGTGATCGAGCGAGCAAAGCTGAAATTGAAGCTCAAACACTGAAACAAGACCTTGGCAGGATAGAAGCTGAAAAGGAAGCTGCTCTTGTTAAGTGTGGAGAGTGTTCAAAGATGATAACTGACCTGGAGGATAAATTACTGTATGCTGAAGAAGATTCCAAAAGGTTTAACGAGGTAGCTGATAAAGCTGAAAGTGAAGTAGAAAGGCTGAAGCAAGCACTTGGCAAACTAACTGAAGAGAAGGAAGCTTTGGCTCTTCAATATCAGCAATGCCTGGAGGCAATTTCTATTCTCGAGCATAAACTTGCATGTGCAGAAGAGGAGGCTCAAAGGCTCAATTCTGAGTTAGACAATGGGTTCGCAAAGCTAAAGAGTGCAGAAGAAAAGTGTCTTTTACTAGAGAGATCAAATCAGACTCTACATTCTGAGTTGGAGTCCATGGTACAGAAAATGGGGAGTCAAAGTCAAGAATTAACAGAGAAGCAGAAGGAGTTGGGGAGGCTTTGGACGTGCATACAGGAAGAGCGCTTGCGATTTGTAGAGGCTGAAACTGCTTTCCAAACTTTGCAGCATTTCCACTCTCAGTCTCAGGATGAACTTAGATCTCTGGCTGCTGAGCTACAGAATAGGGCTCAAATTCTCAAGGACGTGGGAACTCTTAATCAGAGTCTACAGGGAGAAGTCGAAAAGGTCAAGGAGGAGAACAAAGGCCTGAATGAACTCAACTTATCTTCTGCTGAGTCAATAAAAAATTTGCAAGAAGAAATTTTGAGTTTGAGGGAAACAATAGGGAAACTTGAAGCAGAAGTCGAACTACGAGTGGATCAAAGAAATGCTCTTCAACAAGAAATTTATTGTCTGAAAGAGGAACTTAATGAACTAAACAAGAAGCATCAGGCCATGGTGGAGCAGGTAGAATCAGTCTCCTTAAATCCAGAGAACTTTGGGTTGTCGGTGAAAGAATTGCAGGATGAGAACTCAAAGCTAAAAGACGTTTGTGAGAGAGACAGATGTGAAAAAGTAGCTCTTTTGGAGAAGCTGGAAATCATGGAAAAACTTCTTGAGAAAAATGCTGTTCTTGAGAACTCCCTTTCAGACTTGAATGTTGAGTTAGAAGGGGTTAGAGACAAAGTGAAGGCTTTGGAGGAAGCCTGCCAAAATCTTCTGGCAGAGAAATCTACGCTTATTGCTGAAAAGGACTCACTATTTTCTCAGTTACAGGATGTGAATGAGAATTTAAAGAATCTCTATGATGAAAACAACATTCTGGTGAATTCCCTTTTTGATGCTAATGCTGAAGTCGAAGGTTTGAGGGCAAAATCAAAGAGCTTAGAAGATTCATGCCTGTTGCTTGATAATGAAAAGTCTTGTCTCATAACTGAGAGAGCGAACTTAGTTTCTCAGTTGGACATCGCTGGGAAAGGACTGAAAGATTTGGAGAAAAGCTATGCAGAATTAGAAGGGAGATACGTGGGTCTGGAGAAAGAGAAAGAATCTATCCTTCAAAAAGTAGAAGAGCTGCAGTTTTCTTTAGATTTTGAAAAACAACAATATGCTAGTTTTGTCCAGTGGAGTGAAACTCGATTGGCTGGTATGGAATCGCAGATCAGTTTTCTACAAGAGGAGGGTCGGTGCAGGAAGAAAGCACATGAAGAGGAACTAGACAAAGCTTTGGATGCTCAGATTGAGATTTTCATCATGCAGAAATACATACAAGATCTGAAAGAAAAGAATTTCTCCCTCCTTTTTGAGTGTCAGAAACTCTTACAGGAATCCATTTTGTCTGAGAAACTGATGCATAAACTGGAGAATGAAAATTTTGAACAGCAGGAGGAGATGAAATCATTGGTTGATCAAATTAAAGTACTGAGGGCGCGGCTTTATCAGTTATTAGAGATTCTAGAAATTGATGCAGACCATGGCTGTGAAACGAAGATGGAGCAAGACCAGACGCTTCTGGATCAAATAACTGGCAAACTCAAAGAGATGCAGACCTCTCTTTTAAAGGCACTGGAGCAAAATCATCAGGTAGTCATTGAGAATTCCATTCTTGTCACACTGCTTGGACAACTGAAACTGGAGGCAGAAAATCTAGCAACAGAGAGGAATGCACTTGCTGAAGAGTTCAGGATCCGGTCTGAGCAGCTTTTAGTTCTGGAAAGGGAGTTTCAAAAGCTTACAGAGATTAATGAAGAATTGAGAGTGGAAGTTGAAGAGCGTGATCACAAAGAGGAAGTTTTGAAGACTGAAATGCAGAACCTGCACATGCTACTGTCTGAATTGCAAGGGGCACACCAAAGCTTACAAGAGCAGAACCGCAAGGCGCTTGATGAGAAAAAATCCCTGATGAAGAAAGTCTTGGACTTACAGGAAGACAAACATGGTCTAGAAGAGGAAAACTGTGTCATGTTTGTTGAAACTGTATCTCAAAGTAATCTCTCTCTTATTTTTAAAGATGTCGTCTCTGAGAAATTGGTGCAGTTAACTGATCTGAGTGAAAATCTGGAGAAACTTGGTTGTGTCAATAATGAACTTGAGGAGAAGGTAAGGCTGAAGGATGGGAAATTAGAAGATGTGCAAATGCAAAATTCGCTCCTCAAGCAGTCATTAGAAAAGTCAGAGAATGAACTGGTCACAATTGGATGTGTTAGAGATCAATTAAATTGTGAAATTGCAAATGGAAAGGATCTGTTGTCTCAGAAGGAAAAAGAGCTTTTGGTAGCAGAGCGGATGCTGAGTTCATTACAGAATGAGACAACAAAATTGCATATGATAGTGGAGGATCTGATGGGCAAGTGTGATGAGGCTAAGATGATACAGGAAGATCAAGGAAAGCAGATTCTGAAACTGACTGAGGATTATGATTGTCAGATTAAGGAGACCAGATGCATCCATGAGTTAAATATGAAGTTGGAAGCTCAACTGGGGAAATTGCTTGAGGAACTGGAAGAAACCAAATACACAGAGGAAAGTTTGTACCATGAACTGGAAAAGGAAAGAAAGCATGCTGAACTATGGGAGACTCAGGCTGCAGAATTTTTCAGTGAACTGCAAATCTCCTCGGTCTGTGAAGTGTTGCTTAATGAAAAGGCCCATGAGCTAGCCGGAGCATGTGAGAATCTTGAAGACAGAAGTAATTCCAATGATATCGAGATCAACCAGTTGAAAGAAAAAGTTAATGCCTTGGAATATGAAAATGGAGGATTAAAAGCTCATTTGGCTGCATCAATCCCGGCTGTCATTTCTTTGCAGGACGGTATAAGATCTCTGGAGAATCATACTCTTCTTTGCAAAGCTGACAATGAAGTAGTCAAGGTAATGTCTATTTATCCACGTACTGATTTCGTACTATTGAGATGGTGCCATGATCTTTTCTCATTTAACTTGATGCTTTTTTATATCTTAATTTGTACTTTCAATTTATATCTGTACTTTCCAATATATTTCCTTTGTTATTTTACTTTCTTTATTATTGTTATTACTATTACTTAGTTGTTTTCTTGTGTTTATTATTATTATTACTGAGTACTACTACTTTTTTGTTTTTGTTTTTATTATTTATTATTATTATTTTACTACTAGGTTATGTTTTAGTTAAATCTTTTCCCTTGAAAGTATATGTCTTAGTGTTGGCTCTTTCACTTCTTTGCATCCATATTTGCCTGTTGGCATTATCTTCCACAACAATCTGCATTTTCCATTTGACAGTTTTGGTGGAATCTATGCATGCTTTTGCGGTTGTTTGTGAGTTCTATTAGCCTACAGAGATTTCTGTCAGTTGCCTTACATGCCTGTTGAAAACATAGGTTTTTACTTGTGTTTTGCCTTAATCAAGGCCTCATTATCACATTATCATAAAAAAATTATAATTTATCATATCATGACCCTGTTAAAAAGTTAAAATGCTTCTTGTTTGGATCTTATCAGAAATAAATATTTGGTCTAACTTCTGATAAACAGGTTGTTTATTCTTCAACCATGCCCTATTCGATATTATCAATACCTCATGCATGTATTCTGCTTGTGCCAGGATTGTGGTTTGGCAAGTCACATGCAAGCTGAAAGCTGTCAAGAAACAAGTGAAGATCAAATTGCCATGGTGCTGGATGGTGTTGCTGATTTGCATGTGAGAGTCAAAGATATTGAGAAGGCAATTATAGAAAAGGAGAGTCTTGCTATGCTGGAAACCTTAAATGCCAATTCCAAATTAGAGGTTGCAATGAGACAGATTGAGGAGTTAAAATGTAGAAGCAATCTGCGTCAAGAAAGTGGTCAAACAAGCAAGCGTGTTGGTAGGAAATATGAACAGGGGGAACCGCATGATGGACCTAGTGACAATCTCAAATTACAGAAACAAACACCTGAAATCTCTGAAGAGGGGGATGAAGTAATGACAAAAGACATTATGCTTGATCAAGCGTCTGAGTGTTCATCTTATGGGTTAAGCAGGAGGGGAACTATGGAGGCTGATGATCAGATGCTCGAGCTATGGGAAACTGCCGACCACAGTGGCAGCATTGACCTGAAAGTTGGAAAGTCTCAGAAGGTGGCCCGCACACCAACTGACCGCCATGAGGTCAAAGCAGTGAAACAACAGAAGAGTAAAAGTCCCACTATAGAATCACTGGTTGAGAAGGAGTTGGGGGTGGACAAATTAGAGATCTCTAAGAGGTATTCAGGGTCTCAGAAAGAAGGAAGCAAGAGGAAAATTCTTGAAAGACTTGATTCTGATGCACAAAAGTTAACAAACCTTCAAATTACTGTGCAAGATCTAAAGAAGAGGGTTGAGACTTCAGAGAAGGGCATAAAGGGAAAAGGAATTGAATATGATACCGTTAAGGAGCAGCTGGAAGAAGCTGAGGAGGCCATCGTGAAGCTGCTTGATGTTAATCGTAAATTGTTAATGAATATTGAAGACACGTCATTATCCTTTGATGGAAAATCTGCAACAGAGTCAGACGACAGTGGCAGTATGACGAGGCGTAAGGTTTCGGAGCAGGCACGAAAAGTATCTGAAAAAATTGGGCCATTGCAGTTGGATGTTCAGAAATTGCAGTTTCTGTTGCTGAAACTTGATGATGAGAAGGAAAGTAGAGGAAGAACCAGAATCACAGAGAGAAAAACAAGAGTTCTGTTGCGGGACTATCTTTATGGTTATGGTGGGTCGAGATCCAACCAGAAGAGAAAGAAGGCGCATTTCTGTGCATGCGTGCAACCTCCTACTAGAGGAGATTGAGTCTTAATTGTTTTCATCGGCACATAAGTAGAGCATAGTTTGAAGAATGCCGACACAAGTTGCATTGTCTATAAGTTTCCCTTCCTAGTGATATTTTAGAACCTTTAAGTTTTTATATCTTAGAGCTTGTTTTTCTTTTTCTTTTTCCCCCAAAATCTTATTTACGAAGGTGGTAGCACCGCCTTTTCTTGCTGTACATGCCAGGCTCCATCTAATCAAGGAAGCTATATCTATTGAGCTTCTTTTCTTTTGATTTTGATTTTGAATTTTTTTTCCCTTCAAAAAAGTTTCTGCGTTGCCTTTGTTTTTACAGATATAAACTGGTTCTCGACATGGAACTAGTATCTTAAAGGTGATAGGTATTGGTATTGTCTCCATTTAATTTGTCCCTGCGTTAACGGCCTCCAGTTCTAATACGTGTGCTGCTTGCCATTTGGAAAATGAATGTTTCTATGTTTTTTTAATTCTTTCATAGTACTCTAGTAATGGCTCCTGGCCTTTAGTTTCAGAGAAAAGTGGTGAGAACTAACCTGTTGATTTGTGTAGAAATTGACAGCAACGCCCGAGTCACTGAGGAACTGGTGTCTTAGTTTCCATGATGCATAACAACTGGGGACTTGGACACTTATTATGTCTGTATTTACAAAGCTATTTTGTGTAATCAAGAGCTGGTGCCGAGACGAACGCCTAGAAAGCATTTTAATTTACAAAATTTACTTCAATGCCAAAGGTGAACCAAAAACCAAGCGATACAGGGCCTGAACACTTATCATGAAGAGAAATAACTGGCAGCAGAACAAGATCAAGATTCCCCCAATATTCTGCGGCACAAGGCCCTTGAAATAACAGAGCATCACTAATAAAATCCTCTTAATTCACAAGTCACAACAAGCACATTAGATCTTTACATAAAATGACTTCAGTTAGATTCAAAATTTGTCCCACAGCAGAAAATAACATATATGCTAACAATCCAGCTGAGATGAGTGGTCATAAAATAAGGAAATGGCTACTTTACCAGATGTTTCTCTTGATTATGCTGCGAAAAACGTTTCTCTTGATTATGCTGCAAGTGTTTTTCTAGGTTCTCCCTCATGGATCTTCCCATTGGATCAACCTGCTTACAGCACTGCTCACCATAGCCTGAGTCATGATGATCCAACAAAGCAACATCAGGATGCAACTTGTCTCCGCTATCAATTATAATATTGTGAAGTAAACAACAAACCAAGATAATACTTGGCAGTTTCCTCTTATCAGGTCTCCACATGACCTTGCTAAGGATTCTCCAACCACCCTTTAACTGCAAGAATGCCTTCACAGCAAGCGACCTTGCGGCTTCATGCAAAGAATTGAAATTAGACATTGAAGCCGAAACGCCGTTAGTTTCATAAGGGGTTATAAGCCATGGAAGAAGAGGGTACCCAACCCCACCGACTATATATTCTCTCATCTCCATTTCTTCAGATGAAATTCTTACATTTCCATTCAAACGCTGGCCAGCTTCGCAGAGTTTAAAAAATCCTGAAAACTTCAATAGTCCAGAAACATTCATGCCTCCAGGCCAACCAGTTCCAATATCGATAAATCTCATCTCATGGTCAACAATTCCCTGCACCAGCATACTGTAATTGTTCTCTTGGTCACACCAATCATCTGAGGTTTGCACAGCTGGAAGTGTCATGATGATGTGTGTTGCATCGATCGCTCCACAGCAATTCAGCAATCCAAATGATTCTTCAAATTTAGACTTGATTTGCTCCATTCTATTAGAATCAGGCCACTTAAGATGGTGCTTGGCACGTTCTTCCAATGCTTCAATGAATCTCCAAGTCACCTGTGAAACTGTGGACTGGCCAACACCAAATGCAGCTCCAACAGAGACTTGGGATTCACCGGATGCTAACCTTCTCAGAGCAATTGCAACTTGTTTCTCAACACTAAGAAGCCTTCCCTCAATGTTGATGAGTCCAGACGGCGGCCTTGACACAAGATCCTCTCTCACAAGGGAACAAATGTAATCAAAAGTCTTCTTCGAAACCCTAAAGAAATACTTGAATCCTTCTTCCTCGTCGGACGGTATAGTTGCACCTGTGAGTTTAATTTACACAATGTAATTAAACTGGCCATTTCATTTCAAGAGAAAACTTCATATTCAATCAAATGCCCTCTTTCATTTTACGATTCGAGAATGAATGGGTTAGAATAACAAGTTACTAAAAGGCAAAATGAGTAATTTGCAAATGGGTATTAACAAATAGCCAATAAGCTGATGGGAATTTACCTGGAGTTGAAGAATTCTTTGCCCAGAAACTGGGCCACCAATCGGAATCACTTGAATTGGGGTCTTTTGGAGCTGCACTTGTGCTTTTGCTCTTCTTCAGCTTCCTCGTCACTTTTTTTGTTTTCTTGGATTTTGGTTTCTTGGGAGGAGCCATGTAATTGATTTAAAGACCAATTCGTCTTCGCTACTCGCGTGCTGGTACTGGCGCTGCCAAGCTGCTGCTTATGCTAATTAATCCAACGTGCTAGTATTGGACGCCGAAGAAATGTCTCGGGCGAAGCGACGAGTACGGCTGGGGAGACGGAAATCAACGAGAAACGATGACGTTTCAGCGATTTTACTTATTTTTTAAAAAAGGCTGGATTTTGAAACTTTGATCTTGACCTTTTATTTATTTATAAATTATTTTTTTTAATTGCCGGATTTTTTTCCTCCCAAAAAAATTGAATTGGTTTTAAAAACTTAGCTTAAATTTTTTTAACATGGATTAGAGCATTACCAATAAACTGTTTAAATAGATTTTATTTATCATTTGATGTCTAAAAAGAAACATAAGTAAAAAGTGTTCCATAAAACTACTGAAATGAATTTTTTAATATTAAAAAGATAGAATGACACTTTTATTTGAAAAATCTAATTTGGAGAGATTTTTAAAACCTTCAACTTAATATTTTATTTTTTTTATAGGAGAGACGTATTATAATTATTATTATTTTAGTGGAGAAGAATTTTGTTTAAAATAATATAATTTTTTTTGAAGAGTCTTTTAAGATAAAAGTAATTTTTAAAATTTTATATTTACCACATAAATAAGTAAATAAGTATTTAAATAATTAAATTAAAAGAGCTTTCTTAATAGTACTCTTGTATTGTAAATTGGAGAATCATTAGTTTATTGATCTTGATCGCCCTTGCCTCCGTTAATTCAATTTGTTGTGATGAAGGAACTAGCAATCTGCAGAAACTTGGCATACGATATCTGTTATTATTGTACAATACAGAGTGTTGGAAGAAGAAAAATGCCGCCAAATTCAATACAATATCAACCTCAAACTAACTGTGACTCGTCACCATTTAGTTAATTTCGATGCACACTTTATGTTTCATCCCAATTCATAATTACACCAAGTGACAAATACATAGTTTCCCTAGAATAGATGAAAAGTAATTGAGCGATTTCAGAGAAAAGTAATGTTATAGATGGATTTATACGTTGTCCCACGGCTCTGATTCTGCTTTCTCAGGATTTGGTTTGCAAGTATGAAGCATGAAATTGCATGCTGTAACAGCTTCCCCTACTGTCAGATATATCCATTCTTGGCCCATTTTTTCAATGAACTTGGATTTGTCTAGCTTCTTCGTCACCTCAGCTCCAGGATTTGCCAGCACAAGCTAAAAATAATGGGAGATGGGAAAGCAAAATTAGGGCAAACCCACGCCTATTGTCTTCAAATAGCTAAATTTGTAGAACAAAAATTAATGTACCTTGATCTCTCGTCTATCAAGAGTTTTCTTAACTTCCTCAAGCATGCTGATGCCACTAGTGTCAATGTTACCAACAGCTGTGATAAACCACACCCCACCCAAAAAAAAAATAAAAAAGTCAGAAATTAAAGTTCGAATTTTCATAGTTTTCGAGAAACAAATCCATGATTTTGACAAGAAGACCTCTGAATCCAACGCTTACCGCCCATATCCAGTATAACATAGTGTAAGCTGGATTCCTCTGAAGCTTTCAACTTATCTTCCTCTTCAGCAACCCATCTTGCTATCCTATTAAGATCAAGACAGATCAATGTTAGTCGTGAACATCATTGAATGCAGGCCTCCATATATGTATATAAATGTGTGCGGCTATGTCACATTAATTTTAAATTATAGTAATACCTCTCTCTTAAGTAGCTTGCATTAGCAAAGTAAATAGGAGCATCAATACTAAGAATGAGAACCCCCGGAACATTGTTTGCATTTGGGTAGTGTTCAATATTCCTGTATATTCTTGAATTTGGAATGTTACCAAGAACCGAAGTCCTTGGCCTTGCCACAAACAGAAGTACCCTCAGCACAGAAATTGATATCTGTATTTTTGCACAAAAAGATTGGAGTCAATTGACAAAATTAACTACAGTGAAAGAACTTGGGATGTTTGTGGCAGAGCAGAGAGCATATACATACCGCAATGACTAAGCCAATTTGGATGCTGCCAAAGACCACACCAGCGTATGCACCAATGCACACTATGAAATCAAATTTGTCAACTTTAAATAGATGGACGACTGCTTCGTAGTCAATGAGACCGAGCATTGCAGCCATTATGATTGCGGATAAAACCACAAGGGGAGTGTAATGGAACAATGGCGTTAAGAAAAGCAATGTGACCATCACTGCCATTGACATAACAATGTTCGACACTGCTGTCTTGCATCCTGCATTGAAGTTCACAGCCGACCGCGAAAATGGCCCTGGAATTTCATGTTGAGACCACGAAAACCATTAGCAAAAATAAGATCGTAAGACAATCGATTCAATTGGGAAAATCGAATATCTTAGATTTTATACCTGTTGTGAGATAGCAAGAAGTGCAAGAACCAGCTATGTTCATCATCCCAAAAGCTATCATCTCTTTGTTCCCATCGATATGATAATTCTTGAACATGGCAAAGCTTCTTCCCACAGCTATCCCTTCCTGTACATTCACAACAATTTGCTTTAACCCAAAGACAATGATCCATTTACTTCACATTATTAACAATTTTTCAACACCTTTTAACTCGCCTTCAATAAAACAAATATAATGCCATTGTGAATGTAGAGACCGGGGGCCGACCTACATTAAAAACACAAATGTACCTATTTCTATGAGATATTTATGTGTTGACCCTTCAAGTTATTATTTATGTTATGACCACTTTCAGTTTGTTATTTTATATATATTCATGACCATTATTGAACCAAGATCTTGTTCTACCATTGAATATAAAATAGGATTAAGAACAAATGAATTCTTGGTTTCTTAGTTCGTTTGCTCTCCAATTAGTTGTACTGATTATCTAAGCTCTTAATTACTTGATTATCGTGTTAAAAATTATCAATTAATTAGTTCCACGGACAAAATAATGAGTGCTTACAGCCATAGCGATGACGCCAGTAATGATGCCAGTTTTGATCGCTGTTGTGAGGTAAGGTGACACGAACATCAGATCAGAAAATGAAGGTGGATTCAATCCCTTCTTCAAGTACCCTATCTGTATGAATTACAGCAGCATGCAGCTTATCAGAACTCTCCATCATTCCCACAACATTATAGAAAGTAGAAACCAAAGCAACCAGCCAACCGGTTAAAATGAAACATAGAAAAACGATCCACAATCAGGGCCCTCCAATCAAAGTTGATCAGAATAGGAGGCCCTTCCCCATTCCCTCCCACCCGCCGAGAATCCTACCTGATATGGTGGGCCCCTACCGATTTTGCGTACAAATCAATATTATTGGTGGAGGGCCCACCAACTCTACTAAAGGCCCAGGCGGAATCACATGGAGGCAATTGGGTGGTCCAAACCTGCTGGCAGGTTCCGATTGGACTGTTTGTATAATTGTGTCACGGTTGCTGGGTTCTACAATGCAGACAAAAGATCCTCTTATTTTAGAAAGAGGGAATACGGGAGTGCTCACCACTTGAACACCGTGTCTCTCAGCGTGGGTGAGGTAAACGAGTAAGCTTCCCAAAATAACAGACGTTAATGGTGCCATTGCTGATATCCAAAAGAACTTTGGCTTTCTCTTGCTCTGCATGTTTTTAAAATCCATAACAAGTTTGCCATTAATATAATACAAAAAAATGGCGATGATCATCCAATGAGCAATTTTGCTGGTGGTATTTTGACACGTAGTGTAATTATGTAATTCTAAAACATGAAGTTGATTTAGTAATTCTACTTACAAAGTATCTAGTGATGAGGAGAAAAAACAGGAAGCCGCAACCGAGTACGCCACTCTCCCATCTCCACTGCCACACCAGAGTCAGATAAGGTATTAGGTACCAGAAATAGAGAAACTGTAAATTCGATATTTTAATGTAGTAATTTTTTATTCCATTAGCTATGGGACGACCAGGAATATAAACAATATCACATGACAAGGGTCCGATATTTGCAAATATATAATTTTTTTAATAGTGAATGGAACACTCGTGAAGAATAATAACAATTATCACATTGGAAGTTACATTATTAGCTATGGAGAGAAAGAAAGGAAAGAATGCATATTATCTAATTTCTAGAAGAGGAACCTGATGTGTTTGTGTGAAAACGGAGTGCATGACAGACATCATATCAGTGGCATGAGTGAAGTGTTCAAGGCCAAGTATTCCTTTGAGCTGTTGCAAGCACACCACTGTGGCTGCTCCTCCCATGAAACCTACTATCGCTGCATGCGATAAAAAGTCCACGATAAACCCTAGCCTGCAGTATCATTAAGAATATTTATGTATTAGTTTTAGCATTTTTATCCTCATTTGATAATTTGCCAAGAAAATGAAATCCATGGATCAATCACAGTCTCTAGATTCACGTTAGTGTAAAACACATCAGATGTATATATCAAGACAAATAGCAAAAGGGAAGACCTCCAGCAATAGATATAACAGATAAGAATGTTTCTCTTAACCTTTTTCTATGTCATTTTAAGAGTTTATTTTACCCAAAGTCTCTTTGCTCAAATTAGTGTATTTCCAACTTAATATCAAAGACCCCTAATTACCTTAGCAGTCCCAAGGAAGCTTGAAAAACACCAGCAAAAAATGTTGCTGTGAAAGCAAGATGAAGATAAAGCTTAGGGTTCTCATTATAATTAACTTCTTGCCCCAAGAATGAAGCTATCAGAAGTGAGGCAACAGCCACGGTTCCAACTGCCAAATCTTTCGAGCTTCCCATCATAGCATAAACCAATGGCGGAACAAAGCTTGAATCTGCACAAAGCTTCCCACTAGTTAATGAGTTATCTTTGACGTATTCTTTTTTTTTTTTTTCCAATTAGTAAATTTGTAGAGCTTACACACACACACACACACACACACACACACACACACATACATAGGCCAAGAATTGGTGGCAAGTTAGCCAACTTCGCATAACTAATCCCCTGAGGGATTGCGAGACTTGCAATAGTGATCCCGGCTATAAGGTCAGCTTTCAAGAACTGAAAGCTGTAACGCGGAGCCCATTCAAAAATGGGAAACAAATACTGAAGGCCTAATATGAACTTCTTAGATGCCGGCTTGTTCTTGAATTGCCGGAGCGGATCATCAGGAAAGAACGTCTCTTTAAGATTATACTTCAGTGACTTGAAAAATGGCTGCGGTGGTGGAATCGGAACACGATGGGCACTGTCCACATTTTCTTTAGACGATGGATACATGTCGTCTACGTTAGCCTTACCCATGCAGTTAATTAATTAATTAACTAAAAGCTGCAAATATAGAACACAAGATGGAGAAAATAAAACGCAGCGGCTGCGTTTTATATCGGAGAAAGTATTTGGATTGAGCTGAATGCAAAAGTTATGCGCAGTGTTATAGGAGTGGCTACGCTGAATTTGGAGGTGGGGTGGCGCAGTGAGTGAAAGAGTGTGTGGGTGTCAATGGCTTTATAGAGGGAGATTGGTGAAGGGCTCTTTCATTACAAGTTTCAGTGCGTTGATGGGCCCATAAAACAGTGTATACAAAGGAGCCATGTTTTTGCCTGGGGTTTTAATATTCAATTAAGCTTTTGTCTGTTAGCCTAGCTGCCCACCTCGTGCCTTCTGTTTTGTTCTTTTTTTTTTCCCCCACTCTAACAAGAGGAGGCAAAATCCTGGAATCTCACGTATTCTTTTTTAGAACATACAATGCACATAAGGTAAAGCTTCTCCCCAGCAATGGTCACACGAACGCGACACTTGGTGCAACTACATGCATTCTTTTAGCAAGTTGACCGTGGGCTTGATACGTAACAAATAATGATTGGTTTGTGAGAGATCATTTAGCGGTTAATTTCCGGTAGCAGTTTTTCTTTTTTTTTTGGGAGATATAAATTATGTCCATTTTAAGGACCAAAAGGGAGAGAAAAAAAAAATCTTTTTGACCCGATCTGTATGTTGATATTTAGTTTTGAACCTAACAGTACCTAACATTAACGCTGGAATGAATGTATAATCATGACATGTGTTCGGTCTCAGCAATCAATTTCAGCAGAAACTAAAATTGCTAACCTCAAATTAATTTTGCTCACAATTTTCAAATGTTTTTAACTCGTAGGGAATTGCACTTATGGTGCAAATAGAGTTTTTTTGGTTCAGAACGTGTACAAACTGTCGTCTTTCATTAATCTCTCTTAGACCACGAAACGGCGTTGGGCCATATTTGAATTTTCTATTAAGATCAACTCCAAGAAGGGTAATAAAAGATGACCATCTGCAGGGGTCTCTCATCCTCAGAAAAAGAAAGCAAAAGCATTTTCGATTTTGATAATATCCATTGATTGAAGTATGCCAGACGTAAAATCATCAGTGAACTAGAACAAACTAGGCAGAGTTTGACCTAGATCACGATGATGAAACTGCTGAAATTAAGAAAACTTTGGGTCAATCTTGAACCGCTTTAGAACTTAAATTTCTTATTGCTTATTTCTTTTTTTTTTGGAGGTTTGGGTTGCCTTTTAATGGCCTAATTTGACGGCTCTGAGAGATCACCAAATAATCTTAACAGTAATTTGAAAAGCAGAAGGAATAAAGAGACTAGACGTGGGAAATTTTGGATTGCATTTGCTTTGCCCTGTTGGTGGGGCATCCTCACTACTTAAGCCTCGAGTCTTCTAAGAAGGCATAGTCGGACCGTCTCCAAACAGCAAAGTGATCCAATAGTCAATAATCTGAAATTTAAGAATCCGAGATGGAATCAGCGTGCAATTTGTTAGGTGTTCGTCAAGTAGTTTAGGAAAACAAAATCTTGTGTTAGTGGCAGTATCACGGACACGAGGCTCTTTCCCATGAGACAAAGAAGACAACTAACAGTGCCTTCAAGCTATGATATATCCACATGCAATAATTATCCCATGAGAATGACATAATGGCTTTGCTTTTAAAGTTTTTAACATTATTATTTCGGGGATAGGTTTGTCTTTTCATTGAGTAACGATGCATCGTGCATGATTAATTGAAAATGCGGATAAGCTAGCTAGCCAGCCAAACCAACCAGAAGGCTCGAAAAGTGACGAACAATTAGCCTACTTGTTATTTTCACAGGATTAAATTAGCTTGAAAAAAATTCTCTTTATTATTTTAT
Source organism: Aegle marmelos (assembly GCA_030449875.1). NCBI lineage: Eukaryota > Viridiplantae > Streptophyta > Magnoliopsida > Sapindales > Rutaceae > Aegle > Aegle marmelos. The sequence goes on from JASUUL010000115.1 coordinate 6,641,708, forward strand.
TGCTTGACTGATCGATGATATATAGATAATTAGGCAAGTTTAATAATGGCCAGCTTGTAATAATAAATATTATTATGCAGGGCTCTGATGCATTAAGAATATCTTGATCGATCTCTGTCGGAATTATGAGAAAATCCAATGTATATCTTGTCCTGTTAATAAGCGAGCTAGCTCGAGCAAGCCGGATTTATAATATAAATATGCAGCTAATTAGTCAACAATAAGCTATTCTGTTCACACTAATCATATGCTAATAATATATTGAAACAATCTATACATCATTTTCTCGGTAAAAATGATTCCTTGCAGTAGTTGAAATTTTATTCATGTATATTTCAATTTTACATTTCGACCCCTAATTAATTTTTACGTGAGTTTCTTATAGCATATTATACATATATATATTTTAATTCATTATTGGCCCCTCCTTGATTTTAGTGATATAATATTATAACTTTAATTTTTGTCTTTTTCCTTTATGTCCGCCTCGAACCAAAATCATGTTTCTGCCATAAATAATAAATTAGCAGCATTGATAATTTTCGCACCACATATAAACGTAACAAATTTTTGAAAATAAGAATTTTATTCGTTTGAGACTTGATGACGAATTTAGGTTTCTAACCCTTTCATGCACAGAAGCCATAAAATAGCTCCCGTATTTATTGATATTGAAAAAGAAGAAAGAAAAAAGAAAAAAAAACCTGAGTTTTATTAATTAAATGCTAGTTTAAGAAACTTCAAAAACTGAAATAGCAACTTGCTCCAAGTTTAATACAAAATTATAGAAGTTTCCAAAAATCTGTTCAAAATAGGAAACACTATTTTCAGGACGGCAAAAGAATAATTTTTTTTTTCAATCATGTGATTGATTAGTCACATATTTTAAAGAAAATTTTGAAACTAATGTAATGGGTAACTTTTATGAGAGGACAGTTAGGATCAAGATAGTTTAGATGGTAAGATTTTTTGAGTGGAAAAAAGAGATGTGAGGTTTGAATCCCGTTCACATAAGTGGAGAGGGAGCTGATTAACGTTAGGCAATACACATGTACATGGAAACCCGTGAACTTAATTCATATTCAAAAACAAACTCATGAGTTTGAGCCTCAAGCACGTATATTTAAGTTAGCCCATGATTTACCTTAATTGATCGTGAGATAATCTAAGTAATTTTCTCAATTTTTGAGTGCAGTCTCCCCATGTTTTGATGGGAAAAAAAAAAAATATATATATATATATATATATATATATATATATATATATATATATATATATATATATATATATATATATGAAACCAATCGCTTTCCGAATTTCAAATTTGATTCACGCTTTTTGGCTGGGAAGTGCAGCCTGAGGACACGGTTATGAATCATGGCCATGTGGGGAAGAACCGATAGAGACTATATAACTAATGAGCGCCCTCCAAGAATTGAAGACTTGTCAACGCGCAACAGTAGACAGACAACGCAAGAGAGATCGATCTAAACTCCCAAAATATCGATGTTATTAAATATAAACACAGCACGTACGTATTCATATCGTTCTACATATGTATTAATATTTATTGGTGATAATTACGAAAGTTAAAGCTAGCACTACAGAACGGTGGGTGGATATATCCACGATGCCACTAGAGAATCCAATAGATAATTACTTAACACTTGCCTTATCCTTTAATATTTCGATCATCTTTTCAAAAGATGAAAATATATGGCTTTCTGGGAAGCCAAAACAGACTTGTATTTCTTGGTTCTAGAGATCGATTTAATTTCAAGATCCTGAATCACACATACACTGCATGCGCACCACTAGCTAGCCCGCATTGCTTTCATCATTCCAATCTCTTGGGCTTGAATTAAGTTGATTAGTAGACCTTCTACGACTAAAGGGATATCTGCTGTTTGACCATGTGTAACACGTGTTTATTACTATTTTATATTGATATATGGACATGGTTATGTCAAGTAATGATTAGTGATCTCAAGTCACCAATTATAGATGAATTGGGAAAAAAAAAATAAGTTGAGTAAAGGGATTGAAGTCGCTAATTGGGTTCATCCTCCTATGCAGATGAATGAGATACAGCCTGCTTTTACGACTTGGACAACCGTTAAAGATTGAGTATAAAATTATAAAAAGGATTTGCTGATCTTTCTCCCGTATGTGACACGGCATTCCATCGTAAACCTCATAAATATCAACAACGGTTAAGCCTTAAAATTTAATTATCTTTACATTTTTATTAAATAATTATTAATTACATCTTTCTGTATATTAATACGGAGAACAGCTTACTACTAAATCTAAATTATTCATGTTAATTATATATATTGTTTTATCCTAACTAATCTCTCAAGTTGAACGAAGTTGTGCTAGCCTTCCAAAAATTTATTTCAACAAGGTCATTTAAAATGATCTGAGAGCCAATGGATGGTAAAATAAATAAATAAAATAGATTTTTGAGAATCAATTGATAGAATATTAAATTAAAATATGCCTGACCAAAATTAATATATAGTATGTTACTGATTTTTGACAATAAATATAATGGGCCTAGTTTGAGCCTAAATAAATATGGTCTCGGAAAGATAAAGAATAAATTGACAAAAATTTTTAAGAAAACACCTAAATTCCAAAGTTTTTAAGACCTTATGATAAACTACATAGGGTAAACTTTTTAAGTTTCAAGATTTTATGATCATTTTTTAGGTTTTTAAATCTTAGGGTAAACTATCTAAGATAAATCTCTTAGTTTTAAAATTTGTAAATACTTAGGATTTTAGGACAAATAACTTAAGATAAAAATATCTACTTCAAATTAATCCAAAAGATGTTAGATCCTCTCTAAAAGAAGAGGATGAAAACACTTCTTCTTCTGACTCAAAAGACAAGGTTGAATGTTCAAATATCTCTCAACATGGGCACAAAAAGATAAATGTTTACCGGTGTGTTGCGAGAACAATGATTTTGTCATTAAAATAACTAAGTTTCAAGTTGAATCAAAAGCCACATGTACATAAACCCTACATTGTTGTTCAAAAGTAAGAAAAAAAATACTTGAGAAAAGAAATGTGGAACTTCTTTCTGAACTCTTTCTCTAAATTTTTTTAGTTTAAACTTTAATTCTTTAAAAATCAGATGACTGACTTGCCCCTAAGAGGTTTTCGCGAGCGTAGCTAGCCCCCTGACTTTCTTCGTAGTTTTGCTGAACGTTAAAGCGAAACCATTTGAGGTAAATGCCCTCACTATTTTTACCCTCTTTCATCAACTTAACTCATTAATATCTGGCATGCATGAATTGCCAAACCCAATCAATTGATTAATCTTTAATAAGGAGAAATCAACGTTGTTCGTATTGTTACTTTCGCTTTATACATGTAAAAGGCGGACCGATGACCAAGTATTTACTGCAGTGAATTAATTGGCAACTTGTTACGACCTTTTATGGTTGTCCATAATTGACCATTTGTTCAAGAGTAGAATGGACTGATTACCGTGGTGAATCAAGAATGACAAAAGAGAATTGGGTTTCAGTAGGCAGGGACTTACTCTCTTTCTATTAAGTATCATTAAGCGAAGTTAATTGCGGTATTTTTCTCTTAGAAAATGAGAGTAAAGCAGACAATTTTCAAATATTTAGCAGGATAGATAATCTGAGCAAGCATCTCATAGAATTTAATATATTTAAAGTTACAGTCCCAGAATATAATTATCTGTCAAAATAATAGTTGTAAATATTTAAAATTGTCTGCTCAAATAGAGCTGTAAATGTTTAAAATTATCTCTGTTAAAATAATAATCGTAAATATTTGATGTAATATTAGTTTTGTGATTGTATTATCAGTACAAAGGGAAAAAAAATGGAGAGTTGAGTTGGGCAAGGCCGCAAGAGACCGTTAATTGTTTGGAAATCAAATATCCAAAATCTAGCCATTGCATCTACTTCAGTGGTCGCAGTCCCATACAGCATAAACCGCATTTTATTGAAGGAAATTATAAGTACTGTGAACTGCTGTCTGGTACATAATTTTCACCCACGTCATCCGATAAAAATAATCTCACCTTACCACACCAATTAAAATTCTTATTAAGTATTCTAGCTAAGAATAGTATTATTGACAGAAAATATGGATTTTATTAAGAATAAGGAAGATTATTGCGTTGGATTTTCCCTCAGGCTTGTTGTATTATAGACAAATTGTTTACTTAGAGGATTACGCAATTAGAATGGGGAATTAGATTGAATGATTGTATTCTTAGCCCAGAAAATTCTCATGTATATCCGTTTGACTTTTATAATTCTTGATAATGATGATGATGATAAAGTTTTTATTTTATTCTTAAGTAAGTCCAAGGTTCAAACCTTTTTTTTTAATCTTTAATAAAATCATTCAACTATATATTTATTGAATAAATTGAAATCATTAGCTAGAGGGATAAAATATTATTATTACTGTAACTTATTATAACAAAATATTATGGTTTGGTGCAATTGAAAAAAAAGGTCAATATATTATAACATCATTAATATTAGAAAGTTACAAAACAACATAGAAACAATTAACAGGATTTTCATAATTTCTTGTTATATTTTCTTCACATTCTCTATCACTAAAATGAATTTCATAAATAATCTTTTTAATGCACAATTTCAATGATTTATATTATAAGTTTATTATTGCATTGTTGTCATTCTTTTATTAAATACATGTATTAAGAGTTTTAGTGTTGCGTTGCCCCTATAAAAGATTAAAAATCTCTCTTTTTTAATGAAAAATAAATAATTTTAACTAAGCCCATTTTTATAATTTGTTAGCACTCTTTTTCGACTATAAATAAAATAAACACATTATAAGAATATTATTGACTTGATTATGATTTTTTTGGCTCAAGTAAATAAGTTTTTAAATTCCAAAATTGATCATTTGATTATGGGTGCCTAAAACCTCATTCTAGATTTGTAGCTGTAGGACCGTTGCTTGTTTGGCTTGCAGCATTCAGCAAATTTTAATTCGCAAGAAAGTTATTGTATGGAAAGCTCATTGATTGATGGAATCTAGTAGGATCACCAATTTTGGCTTGAAGGATATGACATTATTGACTTACTATATATGCCATTTTATCTACATTATTGGTTTGACTTTCCTTATGTTTTTGGTATTTTGGAAGACACCATCAATATAATGAGTTCTCCATTTCAAAAAGGGATTTAGTGAAAGCTTGGAGAATCTTCTTGTTGGCCTGGTGACAATATCTTTTATATTGACCATGGTCTGCTCTAAACTCTAATGATACAAAATTATTAAACATGAATTGTGGTTGAAGCCATGCTGGTGTTGGGACATTTAAGCACTATTTAGATGGCCCAGATGAGCAATAATTAAATTTATGGAGCATGTGCAATATGGCCCCATTTTAATTTGTCAGAACAGTACTGTTGTCTGCTTCGCAAAATATTATCTGCTTATAGTTTTGATTAAAAAAAAAATCATCTGATTATTATTGAGCTACACGAACATTGAACATGTTTCTCTTATTGACATAGATATAAAGGACAAAGGCCCATGATAAACATTATAATTGAAACGAAACCAGAAAGAGTAACGATGGGAATCGTGTATGGTACGTGTTTTTGTGGGGGAGGTCATTTAAGTAGGATATAAAGATTGAGAAATAATGAATGGTGCTGATTGCGATTCCGCTCTTCCTGTATGGGGAAAGGGGTTGAAATCGAGGCATTTCATTGTCCACACAGACATTGGCATGGAATTTATGGTGCAAAAATTAGTGTATCTTATTGATTGTAGCCTTGTAGGTCAAGAGCTTGGAATGATGTCGTATTACAGAAGCTCATGCCTCATACCACCAAACTTTAATCGTATATATTTTGGTCTTATGTTTGAGGCAGTGTAAGGACTAGAAAAAAAAAACGACTAGGTTGCTTTAACGTTTGAATGTAGTGTTAAGCTGCCAAGTTCAGTGCGGTGAGCAATGTTCTGCTTAATGATGTATGGTAGTGGAGTTGGAGAGGTTGGTCAGTCACGCTTGGGCCCTCGATTTGGTCATTTCTTTCTCTTCATTTAATCTCCCAATTACTTCATGCATGCACATATATTTTTCAACTTGCCAAAAATATACGAATGATTGAAGTTAGAATTTCTTTCGATGACATCAATTGCTGCACCGTCCTCCATCATTTCATATTCAGCATTAAAATTCGAAATGATAAAAACTTAATGTCAGACGCATGCAGGCACAACACATAAAAGCATCTGAAGAGATGAAAACAAACTATGAAAAAGTGAAAGAAACAGGCACTAGTTCTAGGATCATACCCTTCGGTCTTCACATGGCGATGGACCTCTCTCTTTTTCTTCCCATCACAAGTCGTGTAGACTGCAGACCGTGCAAGTAGAAATCCATCGCCTTCAGCCATCTCTTCGGAAGAGACGGATGCCTACTCTCTTGTCCCTGTCCAGAAACCCTTCAAAACTTTCAGCTTTAGTTTTATTATTATGTTAGTCTTACTTAACACAATGTTAGATTCCAGCTGACCCCACCAGATGTGGGTTATATATGGCATTACTGGTATTTTTTGTGTACGTAATTGTTTCAATATATATTGTGAAGGTACCAAGCAGTGGTCCAATTCATCAAACTTTGCTAGATGGAAATTTTAGAGGGGCATTGATTCCACCAATTCCATGCCCCCTACCCCCCTCCAACTTCCCCCCAAAAATGCCTCACTTTATTAAATGTGTGCAGATCTCTAATCGAATCATATTGATCCTATGTCAATTGTGTACTTGATTATCACTTGTAAGAGAGAATTTTGGGCACCATAAACATTTATTTAGTTTCTATATTTTAGTTTAAGTATTTATTTAGTCTTTGTATATTGAAAATTATCTTAAGAGATCTCTACGTATTATTAAATATATTACATTCATGACCTTATTTTTTTTTCTCTTACTATAATATCCTTAGAACAATATTCTTTGAGATATTCATTAATTTATCTATGATAATAATTTAATTATTAACTTAACCTTAAAGCTAAGGTAAAAATAAATGTGGTTTTTTTTTATCATTTTGCTCATAGGATTATTCTTACAAATTATTTTTAAAAATAATTATTAATAATTTTATAATTACAAAGGTACTTATTAAACATTGCTTTAAGTTAGCAAGCATTAATTTATTAAAAAAATTGGAATACTATTGTAAGGTATTAAAGATACTAGTTCATTCAAATTAATAGCTATGGGTCAATTTGATAACAAAGAAGTATGCATTTATTTCTTAATTAACCTTTTTCATAGATAGATTTTAGAGAAGAAAAAACAAGGGTAAAAGTGTCATATATTAAATAGAAAGAGCATATGGAGATAAGTTGTTAAAATATAGGGATTAAATTGGATACTTAACTTAAAATATATAGACCATTAGAGTATTTACCCCTTGCAATGGTCCCAATTTTATGTCTACTTCAATGAATGACCATTTTTTCTTATAATTAATTTTCTCCTCTCTAATAAAAATGGGTATCTTCTAGACTTTGTACTGATACTTAATTTTCTCTTTTCTAGTTAAAATGATAAAATCTCTTATATAAAAATAATAAATTTTAGTTTTGAACCTCACTGATATGAATAGGTAGGAAAGTAGAATTATAGAAATTAATTTTATACTAAAATTGATTTTCTTTTAGAATTATAAAGATGTACTGATTTTTAAATTTCGTTTGTTTTCACTATAAATTGTAGAAATAAAAAATAAGTTCCTGTTATGAAAATTAAGAGGAACTAATTAAAAATTCAAGTAATATTTAAGTGAATAATGTTTGATTAGATGAAGAATAAGAGCTGAGAATAATATAAACCAAAGAGAGAGAGCTTTCTAATTTATTTTGTTAGCGTGAATTCGGGATACCGAATTATCATTAAATATTTATGGTAGTTGACAGCCAATAGAAATTCAATAGGCGTCAAGTATGCACGCACGCAGCCAACTAACGGAAAGCACCCATCCAGGTGCTAATTTATCAATCTGTGAAGCTAACAGGGATGGGCCAGTGATTGGGCGAGACCGCAAAGTCTCCATATTAGCAAGTCCTTACCGAAGCTGGAGAAGGGTTATACGAGGGGTAATATGGTCTTTTTATTTAATATGGGGTGCACTGTCGAAGTTGTCGGGGGCAGGACAGAGTAACCCCAGCAGGAGTAGTCCCTTTCTGATTTTACCGCTAAAAGGACCCAAAATTATCAGTGAAAGAATGTTCTCTTTAGTTTGCCAAGTAGCTTCTCTTTTGCGTTTTGTGTTTTCCTATTAAGTGGAATATTCTGTTTACTTTTTTTTTTTTTTTTCCTGGTCTGGTTCCTCAGATGTTTTAGAGTACTAATAGTTAAACATTATCCCAAAAAAAAAAATGATACTGTTAATATCATAGTATTATTAATAGTACATAAAATGATAGCATTATTCGTATTATAATGCTATCGTTTCGGTTTATCATGGTGTTTAATTTGTTGGTGATCAAATATCATTTTTCAACGTCTGAAGTTAAAAAGCAAAGTAAAATTTAAAGTCCTAATCTCATCTTTAGAAAATACTTTCTCAGTTACCAAACATCTGTGGCCATTATTTTCACTGCATGTTTTTAGCTAGCAAGTAACTTAGACAATTAACTTGGACAGGGGATCAGGTCCTAAGGAATGTTGCCGCTCACCAATCGACTTCCCTAGTTATTGACATTCTTGAAAGAAATTTCAATTTACATGGAAAATAATGTCTGTTATCAGTCACTGTCTTCATATGTTGCAACTATAGGCTAATACATGGTAATGAATGGACAACATTTTTACCACGTTGTGGCCTGCTGCGTATAACTAGATTATGGGAATCATATCATCAACGTACAATTTGCATCAGAGCAAGATTCTGATAGCCTCCTCATCTTTCTATGCTCGAGTATACCTTTCCTGTTTAAATTTTTCAATAAATTTTAAAACAGGTCATCTCCCAACATAAAAGATTTAGGTTCTTTGTATGACATGACAGTGGAAAGGTGAATTACAAGAAACACACACAGATCCAATATGAACAATAAAGAAACTGTAAGCTCTGCTTCTGTCATCTTCCAGCAGAAGATCCCGACTGTACAACCTGGAGCAAATATGCTATCAATGCGACTCAATGCGGAAGAAGGTCTCGGGGGTCAACACTGTTGTGCTGATAATCCTGGTCATTTTCTGTGTGACTGGATGTCCAGCTTTCAGGAACAATTGTCGTATTGATAACAATGAACCCTAAGGTGATGCCAGCATGACAAAATCACAACCTAGTATAGGATTCATAAGATTGTAATAAGCTTCCGCATTCCATTCGGGCCGGCTTGACTAAGACAAGGGAATTCAAATATTTGGTTTAATTTTTAAAATTTTGGCTGTATGTTATATGTCATTTTCACAATGTACTTTCTTTTTTCGGTCTCCCATTTGGAAATGGCAAAAGACACTAGCTGTGCATCAAGACTATGGAATGGAGAATGAATTTGATTTATTTGAGTCAGATACGTACAAGTGTGGTGCATGGAATATATTGATCAGGCAGGAAAAATGAACCCAACAAAAGAAAAACAAATCCTGGATTTAGACAACTGATAAAAATGGAATTCGGCAGATCTAAACTCACAAATGTAATTTTCCGACTTCGTTGACAAACACAATGTATTCCATTTGGAGATTTGCAAGAACCAATAAGGGACGCCCACAAATTACAACTTAGAACTACTTATGCGAGTTTTTTTATTGAAAAATGAAAAGAAATATTCTTTTTAATTAACATGATGTTCAAGTTTAACTTAATGTTAGTCACATTAGAAATCCTAGTTTTAGATTAAAACATATTAGATTAAAGTTAGTATGTATATTTGTCTCGAGTGTAAGACTTATAGCAAACAAAATAAAACTGAAAATTTTTCTCCTCTCCTCTGTTATATGTGCTCTGTTTTCTTTTATTTTTTTGGTTTATTTGTTCCTTGTCATAATTTATTCAAGCAAATAACTAATATAAAGTAGTATTAGAGCTTGAAGATAAAAAGGGACTGTAGCAGAACAAATTAAAAAGGAAAATCTGCTACTGCAATAACTGTTAGCAAAACAAAATATGAGTGCATCAAGTACACCAATTCAACAACAATCATACATGCCACTCCTTGAGAGTGAGAATTATGATTTTTGGTGTGTAAAGATGAGAACTCTTTTTATCTCTATTGAATTATGGGACCTAGTGGAAGATGGATTTGAAGGACCCACATCAATAAAAGATTTGTCACAGCACAGAAAAAAATATTAAAAGAAAAACAACAAAGAGATGCTAGTGCACTTGGAAAAATTCAATAAGGAGTGTCCAATTCAATTTTTCCAAGAATTATTGGTGGAACAAAAGCAAAGAAGGCATGCGACATTCTTCATAACGAATTCAAAAAAAGTTTAAAAGTAAGAATTCCTAAACTTCAAGATCTTAGAATAGATTTTGAAAATATCAATTTAAAGGAGAATGAAACCATGCAAGAATTTGCAGATAAAGTTACAAAACTTGTTAATCAAATGGTAATATATGATGATTAAATTAAAGATAAGAAAATAGTTGAAAAGGTGCTGATCAGTTTGCCTGAAAAATTTAATCTTATTATTATTGTTATAAAGGAGACAGAAGATCTTTCTACAATGGTGATTCAAGACTTAATGGATTCTTTAAAATCTTTTGAATGAAGATTATTACGACGCTCCTAAAATTTTTTTAAGAGAGCATTCCAATCTAAGCTTAATATTAATCAAAGCAATTCTTCAAGAGGTGGTAGACAAGGAAAAGGAAGAGGAAGAGAAGGAAGTGCAGGAAGAGAACAATCTAATTATGATTGAAAATCGCAAGATGAAGAAGGGTCACAAACACAACAAAGATGCAATATTTGCTAAAGGAGTAGCCATGTGGAAAAAGATTGTTGATTCAAAGGCAAACCTTAATGTCATAATTGTAAAACAAAATAGACTCTTGAAAAAAGATTGTAGAAACAAGAATAATCAGCTAGCAAGTGTAGCAAAAGAAAAAGACAGGGATCAAAGTTTATTTTTTGCTTGTCAAAGTGCCTTTGAACATAAAAACGATGTTTGGTTTCTTGATAGTGGCTATGGCAATCACATGATTAGTGATGGAAAAATTTTCCTAGATATGGATGCTTCAGTTAAGTCACAAGTAAAGATGGGGAACAATGCTTTGGTACAAGTAAAAGGAAAAAGGACAATTGGAGTTCAAACAAATGTTGGAACCAAGTATATACAAGATGTATTATTTGTTCCAGACCTATAGCAAAATTTACTTAGCGTTGGACAACTTTTAGAACATGGATACGTGGTTAATTTTAAAGATAATGGTTGTTGTATTTATGATAAAAGAAAACAATATGCATATTGTAAAAAAAATAAACATAGAGAAAAATAAAAGCTTTCTGATTATTTTCAAATATGGGGGAGATATAGCTTTGAAAGTGGACAATCTTGAAGAATTATGGTTGTGACATTAAAGATCTGGGCATTTAAATTTCCTTGGACTGAAATTACTTTCTCAAAATAATATGGTTGTGGGTTTGGCAAGTTGCATTGAAGACAATGAAGGAGTTTGTGAAGGTTGTGCACTTGGAAAGCATCATCGACAATCTTTTCCAAAAGGAGTTGGGTGAAGAGTAAAGAAAGCACTTGAATTAGTTCACACGAATGTTTGTGGACCTATGTCTATACTATGTCATAGTAAAAATAGGTACTTCATTCTCTTTATTGATGATTTTACTAGAATGGCTTAGGTATTTTTTATAAAACAAAAATATGAAGTTTTTATCGTTTTCAAAAAATTTAAAAACTTTGTTGAAAAAAAAAAGTGGAAATTATATAAAAATTTTGAGAAATGATAAAGGTAAAGAATATAATTTAAGAGAGTTTTATGAGTTTTTTGTAGAGGAAGGTGTTGAAAGACAACTTACTATTAACTATACTCCTTAACAAAATGGGGTATCCGAAAGAAAAAATCAAATCGTAATAAAGATGGCCAAGTCAATACTTCATGAAAAGGGACTGCCTAAAACCTTTTGGGGGAAGCAGTTCATACAACTATATATTTAATAAATAGGTGCCCAATAAAAGCACTTCAAAATCAAACACCAATTGAAGCTTGGAGTAAAAGAAAAGTATTTAGTTGTATTTTGCTACTCACAAGTTCCAAAAGAAAAGTGACATAAACTTGATAAGACAAGCGAAAAATGCATTTTTATAGGTTATAGCTCACAATCTAAAAGCTATAGGTTGTATAGCTTTTTAGATTGTCGTAAGTCTTGATGTGTTATTTAATGAAAAAACGACATGGAATCAAGATCAAAGCCAAGGTGAACCAAAGGTTATTAATGTGGAAGAAATTAAAAACACAATCAAATCTGGATATTGAAACAATGAAAATTCACCTCAAGTATCTCTACGATGAAGTTTATTCTTGGCATCAAGGGGCTCATCAAGTTCATCTACAAGTCTAAGAAAAATAAAGAGTTTGGTTGACATTTATGGGAGATGCAACTTTTGTGTCTTTGAACCCAAAAATTTTAAGCAAGCCATAGAAGATGAAGCTTGGAGAAAAGCCATGCAAGACGAAATTAATGTCATTGAGAAAAGTAAAACATGGCAACTTGTAGAGAGACCAATTAACAAATAAATAATTGGAGTAAAATGGGTGTACAGAGAAAGAAAGCAGGATTAGTGGCTAAGGATTATTCACAACAGCCCGTTATTGATTACAATGAAACTTTGCTCCAGTTGCTCGGCTTGACACCATATGAACTCTTGTTGTAGTGGCTGCACAAAGAGGCTGGTTACTATATCAACTTGATGTTAAATCAGCATTATTGAATGGAGAATTGGAAGATGACATCTATGTTGAACAACCTCAAGACTTCCTAGTCAACAGGAAAGAGCACAAAGTATGCAAACTGAAAAAAGCTTTGTATGGCCTCAACAAGCTCCAAGAGCTTGTTATACTCAGATTGATAGCTATTTCTTAGAAAAAAGATTCAACAAAAGCAAAAGCAAGCCCAAGTTATATATGAAATGCTAAGGTATGTCTGATATTCTTATTGTTGCTCTTTATGTTGATGACTTGATTTTTACTGGCAACAATGAGAATATAATTGAAGAATTCAAAATGGAGATGATGAAAAAATATGAAATGAGTGACATGTGTATGTTACATTATTTTATTGGCATTGAAATTTTTCAAGAAAATGATGGAGTATTTATTTGCCAAAAGAAGTATGCTGAACATATTCTTAAGAAATTTGGGATGTATGGCTGCAATCCAGTTTCAACACCTCTTATAGTGATTGAAAAATTAACGAAGGAAGATAAAGGGAAGAGGATTGATGAGACCCGTTATAGAAGCTTACTTAGAAACTTATTTTATCTTATAGCCATAAGACCTGACATCACCTTTTATGTAAATTTACTGTCAAGATTTATGCAAGCACCAAGCCATATTCATCTTGGGGGAGCAAGAAGAGTGCTAAAATACTTACAAGGCACTACAAATTATGGCTTAAAATTTAATAGAGATGTAGATGTGAAGTTAATTGGTTTTTGTGATAGTAATAAGGGTGGCTATCTTGATGATATGAAAAGCATTTAAGGTTACGCCTTTTCACTTGGTTTTGGCATAATTTCTTGGGCATCAAAGAAGCAACAAACAATGGCATTATCCACAATTGAAGCTGAATATATTTCAGTATCATTGGCAACTTCTCAAGCTATTTGGTTACAAAGAATTTTTGAAGATATTTGGGAAGAGCAAGATAAAGGTACAATATTATTTTGTGACAACAAATCAGTTATAGACATGATAAAGAATTCAATTTTATCAAAACAGAGCAAGATACATAAGCATCAAGTATCATTTCATACGAGAAGCAATTGGAAATAGACACATTTAGCTCAAGCATTGCAAGACTCAAAAGCAGGTGATTGATATATTCTATCAACTAAGGGAGCTTTTGGGAGTTGTTGAATATCACATTAATGGGAAGGACGTTAATTAACGTGATGTTCAAGTTTAACTTAATGTTATTCATATTAGAAATCCTAATTTTAGATTAAATCATATTAGATTAATTCTTTATTGTCAAAAGATTAAAGTTAATATATATATTTGTCTCGATTGTAAGACTTATAGCAAACAAAATAAAACTGAACATTTTTCTCCTCTCCTCTGTTATACATACGTGCTTTGTTTTCTTTTATTTTTATTTTTTAGTTTATTTGTTCCTTGTCATAACTTATTAAGCAAATAACTAACAATTCTCTGGAATGCGTAAAGAAAGACGACGTACTAGACAAGGAGATCATAAATACATTGGGGGTTGAGGCTTTGTGCTCAGCTGCCTATGCCTCTCAAACCGACAAAATTACAATTGTTTTGTTTTCCTCGGAAACAAGATTAATTTTTTTCGAATTTTCATACACACACAAGACAAGTCCTGTTTCCCTAACAATTATGACCAAATCTCTTCAAGTTTCAAAAATCTGCTCCTTGACTTTGTCTGAACTAAAGCAAAGGGTCTCTTCTTCTCTATTTTCAAATTCATTATAGAGACATCTTGGTGCTTGATTTTATTTCCTAAAACTTTCTATGCCACTTAGGTTACATGATTCTCTATCAAGACTTCTAGTTGCCCAGAAACTGACTGCTGTTGCCCCGCCAGTAGCTAATCCTCTAAAGATGCGGGTGCACAATCCATAACCAGCCATTTGTGACTTTTCTTATGGAAACTTGCAACTGATTATTTACAGCTATAAACACAAACCATCTAACCTTTCCAAACACAAGCGCTCGGAGCCTCCACTTATTAAGAAGCTCTGCAGCTTGTAATTTCAATAAAATGTTACAAAAAAAAGCCCCTGTTATGCTCAACACGTTGCCAACCTACATTCAGATTTCTCCCCCTAATTACAGAAAAAGCCGTCAACATTCAAAGAAAGAGCACCGATACCAGAAGCACCTCATCGACATTCATTTCCATTCAAGTAGAAGTTCGGCATCACGCATCAGAAGAGTACCCCATAGCCTCAAGCTATGAACTTTCATATAAACTCATCCTCAATGAAAGAGACACCACATCCACTCCGCTCCTTCCCTCCCAACTCCAAATTCCAGCTGCTAATTACCAAGCCTAAAAGGAAAGGGGCAGCTGAAACAGAGGGCAATCCAAAAATATTCACGGCACTAGAATGATCTTCGATGATAAAAGTAATTGAATAAATCTATCCGACATGCTTCCGTTTTCACAACTAATTTGGCAGCTGTCAATGAACTGTCAGATTCTAACAAACGTAATAAGATAAGAAAGAGACCAAAGCTTCCATTTCGTCAAGAAAGGACAAAAATAAAATAAAATAGAGATGGAGTATCCACTATCCAACACTAAAATCAAGATAAGATCCTTCTTATTTGATCCCATTTTCAACCGTTACTCGATCTATCGGCACTGTTCTGGACTCCATCCCGGGATTGTCCTTTCTTCGACAGCATGCTGCTCCGAACATGAAGGAGTGGCGAACACACTCTTAACCGTCCATTTTCGCTATCTTCCCCTTCTGATAAAACAAGCACAGCATATTGAGAATAAAACAGAGATGGATGATCAAAGACCAGGCCATACTGTGATCGCGACCTCACAACCCAATTATTATTTCGAAGATGTAAAGTACAGGAACTGTTTCGTTCTTGGCTTTCGTGTGTCGCCATAGATCATCGTCGTTTAGCGGAGAATTATCTTCTCCAACAATCTTAAGGCATTTTAAAGAATGACATTAATAAAAACCTTCCTCCATACCCAGTTGAAACATTGCTCATCCCTCTCAGATGTAACAACGGGTCGGCCAAAACATGCATAGCTGAGAAGTTCAGTTTGTTCAACTTCCACAGCAAGAAGCGCACCGTACACGGAGAGCATTGCATGAGCTTCTGGCGGGATTAGATAGAACTGCTGTAAATCTGAGATGATTTTTGGCATGGGATCTGCTCGAGCGTTCGCTTCCGAGGGCCTTTCCACTCCGTCTCAGCCCCATGCCGTCTTTGGCAAAATCAACAATCTAACGCTTAAGAATATGCATTTGGTTGAAGCTCGAGAAAACATTTTAACGACTAGTTTACACTCTTCTTTCTTGATTTATTGTTTTTCATTAGAATGTATGCAAATCACATCCAAAAACTCTAAATTCCATTCCAGCTTTCAAAAATGTTTTTGGGATTATGAACCAACGTCCCACAGGTTTTATACAATCTTGAACAAGTTCTACTTAACAATGCAGCTTCAATTAGTACGTAGATACACAACCGATGAATATAATTTCGAAAGTCTTACTTTTAGTTAGGGGAGGCGTTTCTTCGAACATGCCGAGTGCAGATCGTATAAACATTAGCTGCTCACAAAAACTTGAAATTCAATTGTCACATAGCTTGGCATACTGATAAAAAGCGTAATAATTTCATTCTTGATAATAAAGTGGATAACTAATTAAATATTATTCTTATTAGAAAGCCAGATGATTCTTGATATCACTAAAAAAAATGAAGACAGTTTAATCATTATTTTTACATTGGATAGTTGTAAAACTCACTACTTGAAAAAAAGAAAAAAGAAAAAAAAAAGACAGGAACTTTGGCCCGCTCAAGATTACGAGCGAGTCAGTTCCTTGTAAAGGACCAAGACCCCTGCATAATTTATAATTATGAATTTTTTACTTTATTAATTGTGTAATTTATTCGGAATCAAAGGAAGAAATTTTTTTCGTACGAGCTTGACCGCAAATTGTGTAAATCAAAATCACGCAGGCCAACAACTTCTCTCAATATGTCTTGTACGTATTCGCCACGTGTAAGTGGGATCTACCAATATATCATGATCATGCGTTTTCGAAATCGACAGTTTGATTCTAAAATCACATCAAGCCTTTTTTCTTAACTACAACCGTGTAAGGGGAGTTAGGGAAAAAAAAAATATATATATATATATATATGAACTGCCCAATTTGCCATCAAAAGTCGTCCGAAACGACAACGTTCAATAATTATTACTATTGTTTTCTCAATTGAATATTTTCCATCCCGTGTTCGCATAAATTTATTTGAATACTTCACATGTTGTATGAACGCAATTTTCTTTTTGTTTTTTTTTTACATTTATATTACAATATACTGAAATTATTGTATTATTGTAAAAAGAATTCGTAGAGAATTCAAATTTAAATTTGTAGTAAAATGCGAAAAGAAGTTACATGATGTCCGGTTGCACAGCCAGAAGCTCCGTTTTCTCTATAGTCTATTCAGAAACTAGCAACCACCGCATAATTCTGTCATCGCTGTCACTCCTTCAAACTTGCCCCTGCCATGAATTCAATTGAGGGGGAGATGCAACTTTTGTTGTTGTACTTTCACTTTGTGGCAAATTAGCTTGTAATATTCAAACGTCGATGTCCGCCGGTGACATGACAATTTGGGTATTGTAATATGTTTTTTACACTATCTTCTTAATAATTTTACTATAATAAAATTTAAATTTTTATCTTCATAAAAATTATAGAGAGACAATTATACTTTATTTAATTTTTTTCTCTTGAAAAAAATTAAATATCAACTATTATTAAAACTCAAACCCATGCGCTTATGAAGTTTTGAGTGCGTAGATGACTAATAAGCTATCAACCCAATAAGTTAGCAACAATTGTGATGTCTAAGGGTGCGTTTGGCATTGTTTTCAAATTTTATTTTTTATTTTTTGAATTTAGAAAATATTAAATATGTGTTCGATAGATTATTTTTGAAAATATAAAATCCATTTCATACTTCTAACAAAGGAAATAAGAAAACAACTTTTTCTTATTTTTCTTGTTTTCCAATATAGTATTAGTTTCAAAATGATCATTTTTCTTCCACCATGTCACAAAATGATGATGGTGATGATGATGATATTATTATTATTATTATTATTATTATTATTATTATTAAACCCAAAAAATCAATTTCCCTCACAATAATCTTTTTTTAATATATATATTATAATATTTATGTTTTTATATATTAAGTACATCAAATACGAAGAGTTTATCATTTTTCTTTAAACAAAAAAATTAAAAAGATACCTAATTTATTCTTAAAATTAAAATAATCAAAATAATTAAATAATAGAAATAATTATTGGCTACTTATTTTTAAGTTTATGAAAATTATTCCAATAATAATTCTTTGGACACGCCAACGTTACGCGTGAGAGCAGCACAGTATTGTGGGATCCACCACGACACTATACTGCTCTAATGCGTACGTTACAGCAAACTGTAGTATAGTATTTTCCTAATTCTTTAAGATATTCCTATCGAATGTATTTTACTTTCTTATTTTCAAGTTTATTTTTAAAATGATACCAAAGGTATTTTTTATTTAAAAAAATTAAAAATATTATTTTTATTCTATTTTTGTTTCACGAAAATAACATTTACAAAATAATATCGAATAAGCCCTAAATCGCTAAAACAATGTGTGGTGCTTTTTCAATGTCAAGGCTTGTCCTTATAGGTTGGGCTACTATTTTTATGAAAAAGCTAAATTGGTGTCATTAAAATGAGAACCCCATAAACAATTTTTCTCTTTCCCCTTTTTTGGCTTTTTCTTAACCATGAGCCTCTTTCTTTGATTAGTTGACTTGAATAAATTTTTATAGGCTCTTGATTTTGGTTCTCAAGTAATATTTATAATTAATATTATAATAGATTATATAATTGAGATTATTGTTATATATTGACCTACTGAATCTGTTTTAAATTTTTTATAATATTTAAAAGGTATTTACTTCATTTATACCCTTTCTAATATTTGAGAGGTGTCTATTTTACTCATATTTCGTGAAAGAGATGCTATTTATATTCTCTCTCTAATATTTGAAACGTATTTACTTCACTCATATCCTCTTTAATATTTGAGAAGTGCTTACTTTACTCTTATTTCTTGAGAAAGAGATTATCTCTACTTAATTATCAAATAACTAAGAAAAAACTGAAACTAACATCTATAATATTTTTATAAAAACTCAAATTCTTATACCCATTTTTTGCTTAAATAGTTTGAAAACATACATTTTTCAGTAAAATAAAGCCCACATTAGAGTGGTACAATCACCTTATTTGGTTTATACGGAAGTATATTGTGAAACCACTCTACTTTGTCCCAAAATAGAGGATTGAAATTTAAACCACTCTACTCTTGTCCCAAAATAAAGGATTGAAATTTACTTGCAGGTTACTTATGCTGTTACGTTGTTGTAGTAGTATTTACTTGTGTTTTTAATGAATAGTCTTGTTTTCCATATCAGAAGATGGTCCAACTCATTACAAGGATGAAAATAGCAAGCTTTGCTTAGGTCATCGACTTATAGTTTCTTGGATCTCTCCAAGGTAATTGGTCACTGAGTTGCCGATAGTAATGATAGTGTTGTGGCCAGTAAGTTACATTCTATTGACCGTGGAATTCAACTTATTCCTAAGTCCCATTCTATCAAGAATCAGGACCGGTCTATCTCAAATTATTAATTATTGGTTGCTAATGTTAAGACCTTGTTACAATCATCATTCACTCTTACTTGGGATTTACTGCTTATTTTTAAGACCTTGAGCTTCATATAGGCCGGAGATGTGCAATCTATTAGAAGTTTTATATTTCTTAATCTTTCTTTTGTTAAAATTTCTAAAATTAAATATTCTGCACTAATTTATGCTGCTTCAAGTTCCATATTTTTTTTAAAGTATGTTCTAATATTCTACATGAGAATTATTTTGTATCATAATCACCGCAGTAAATTTAGGACAATCTCATTATGCCGTTCTTAAAAAGGCCATCTGATTGCCCACATTTTTGTAATTTGGCAATGGTGTTCAAAGCCTATGGGCTATGAACACGTCAAAGCATTTGGGCTCTTTGTGCGCGGCTGTATTTATATTCTCCAAGAAAATGGAAAACCTCTTTCTAATATATTTGTTCGTGTAAACGATAATAAACTAAATATTAACAGATTGACTATCACACTCCCTAAATAATAATAAAATATTTAAGGATTTTTTTTCTGAGAAATTTATGTTAGAAAGATTCATCATAAATAGACATAATGAAGATTAATATAAAATTGAATTAAAGAGTAAATAAGAGTTATTTGACATGAAGCATTATCCTAGAATTAAATAGTCATTCCTTGATGAGGTAATATTAAGCAGCATGCTTTATTACATCACATGTAATATATACCAATCCGTGAGTAATTATCCAATGTAAAAGAATTGAATTATCATGGGTGACAACTCATAAATTTGCTATTTGTTATATTGTATATAACATAATTAGTCGTGCTAGCTATATATAACATAGAGATACGTTTGTTCCCACCCATAAGAGAAACAAATATTCTAAACCACAAATTATATCAACAACATTGTCTATACCCTATATTTTAAGGAATAGCTTTTTTTTTTTATTAGTTGAGTTTGGATTTAAAAATAAGAGTACATTTGAAATTGAAGTTAGGTAGATATAGTCTAAAAATTATTGCATTAAAATATTTAATAAATATTAATTATTATAATTTAAAAATTATAATATTTTAATTTCAAATAAAACATTAACATAACATGATAATATCATATGCCGTCTTATATTATAACTATTTTTATCGTCATTAATCGATCATAATAATAGAATTAATGATACATTACAAATTATATGTAACGACCAGATAGCTATTTGTAATAACCGCATGCTAAGGGACATGGGACGTAGGATCTTCGAAGCCTAAAGCATCGATGAAATATAATTAAAAAAAAAACAATAAATTCAACATGCATGAACGTTTGCTCCGTCGTCTTAACTAACGTCGGCGAGCAAGACAGGACACTGTTAAAACTTTAAAAAGCGCACCGCGTTGAACGTAAGCGAAGGCTCCCACCACTTCAAAAGGCGAAACAAAATAAAACAAAGCCACTACCGCACCCGTGCACAGCCGTCGCTTTCAAGAATCCCAAGGAAATCATTTAAAAACCAAAATCACGAAAGTGCCACTTCACCTTTCTCTCTCTCTTTTTCGAATTTTAAATTCTTTCTTCAACATTTTTGCCGCTCTCAGTCTCCTCATGTCCCTAGTAAAAAGCATTTAAAAAAAAAAAAACATTGAAGTCGGTAAAGTTAATTCAAAATTTCAAATTTGCCTACGGGCAGTTATAGACTCACAGCATAGTAGTATATTTCCCTCAAGCCCAACCCCAGTAGCTTCTTGCTAATTTCAGGTACTTTTCCTTTTTATTTGTTTTTTTTTTTGGGAAAATGCAGTAATTGAATTATCCTTGCTTTTGTTTCTTGGTTGTGTGTTATCTGTTATGGATACATAATGATGGTCAAGTTGTTTAATCAGTGATTAGACGCACGAACGACTGACTCAATGATCCAATAAACACTCAATTATTCACCAATTCTTTTCATTTAACTGTTGCTTTGAAAGCGAAGCACTAACTTTGATGCATCAATTTCGCTTCTTTTTCTACGGAGCTGTGCAGTATTGCTGCAATTAGCTTCTGTACTTGGGCTGCAATTATGGGTTTAAAATGGGATGTCCTGTTTGATAACTCAAACCATTCCAGATGGAGATGGCTTATGTTTTTTTTTTTTCATTTTTCTTTTGTTTCTTTTAAATGTTATCCAGCTTTAATTTAACAATTTTGATTTTTGATTTTGCTTCCATGTGGATGCTTGCTAGATTGAAAGTGAGAAACTATCTCTTCAAAGGTTTGTGATAAAACTTACAATGGAGCAATATGAAGTTTTAGAGCAGATTGGAAAAGGATCTTTTGGTTCGGCACTTCTTGTTAGACATAAACACGAAAGGAAGAAGTGAGGATGCTTGCAGCTTTATTATGTGTTTTTTGTAATTGCTCGTGTCCTTGATGAGTGATGGGTCTTCACCATATTTACGTGACTATTGATAGCGTATTTTGTTCATCTGTTTTTATGCTCATCTGTAGGTATGTCTTGAAAAAGATTCGGCTTGCCCGTCAGACTGACAGAGCACGCAGATCTGCCCATCAGGAGGTCAGTGCTTCTTCTTTGTTTGCTCCCCAATTTAAAGCAGAGCTAGTTGAATTATTGCATTTGTACTATTTTTCAAGGAGCACATTTGATAATCTGCCATAATTACAATATAATTTTTGGGAAAACCTGGAGGTTGAATTATTGAACCACTTTTTTATATGTAAAATATCTAATGTGTACCTTTAGTCAAATTGTTGTATGTATAAACATGAAAATAGTGAAGTTTTAATGAATTTTCAAGAGCTATAGTCTCTCCTTCTGTTGGTTGCTCTTTTTGTGTGTTGATGTTGTGAGAACAATTGCCCTATTTTTTGGGCTTCTTTGTAAGAATGATAGTTAATTTTAGATTTTTTGATACGTTAAACTATGTATGCTGCATTGTAGTGACTGAAATTTCGAACATTATACAGTTGATAACTTGATATAGATTGCAAGCATTCTTTTGCTAGTATATTTGGTCATAGACTGTGGTCTCAATTTTTTTTATTGTGATTTTGATTTTGACATGCTGTGGTGCTTCTTTTTGTTGCAGATGGAGCTTATTTCTAAAGTGCGAAATCCATTTATTGTGGAGTACAAAGATTCTTGGGTAGAAAAGGTGAACAAATATTCTCACATAGATTTATTCTCATCCTTTTGAATAAAAAGTATCTACAACCTTTATAGTTTTCTGTGGCTGTTGGGGCTCGCCAAAGACCTATGTTTTTGTTTAATGTTGTTGTGGAATTCAAATACCATTCGCCAAAGCCCATTAAACATGACCCATTTGTTGAGAAATTTGTATTCTTTTTTATAGTTGTGCAATTCACAGTCCGCTGTCTTCTTTGTCAGGGTTGCTATGTTTGCATTATTATAGGCTACTGTGAGGGGGGAGACATGTAAGTTATATTTCTTATCTACCAATCTGCTTGTGAATGAACATAATCACTGTCTATAATTTTGACCCTTTGGAAAATGTAATTTCTTATGTTACAGGGCAGAGGCTATAAAAAAAGCAAATGGTGTTCATTTTCCTGAAGAGGTAATTAATTTTGTAGCCAAGTTTTTGCTTTGCTTTCACCAAGTGCTAATTATGGTAGTTTGTGGTAATCATTGTTTCGTCTCTCAGAAACTTTGCAAGTGGCTAGTTCAACTGCTTATGGCACTTGATTATTTGCATGCCAATCATATTCTTCACCGTGATGTCAAGGTGTGTGGTTTTTGCAGATACAAGTACTATATATTCTGTTAATTGTTTATGTGAAGTCTCATGAGCCCTTCCACTTGATTGGTGTTTTTAAAATTGCTTCAGTGCTCAAATATATTTTTGACAAGAGATCAGGACATACGTCTAGGTAATTGATCCATCGGTGACTACCATTTCTCTTGAATGATTATAATAGCATACCTGACTCTCATTTATGCCATCTATCTCGACCAGTATATTTAACACACTGTAAGCTGATTATATACACATTGGATGCAGGTGATTTTGGCCTTGCTAAAATGTTGACGTCTGATGATCTTGCTTCGTCGGTAAGCAGCAGTGTTGATTTGTATTTACTTTAGATATTGCCCGATTGCTTGATTTCATTATAATAATGTCTCTGCTCTGAAAACAGGTTGTGGGAACTCCCAGCTATATGTGCCCTGAACTTCTTGCCGATATACCTTATGGTTCCAAGTCAGATATTTGGTCTTTAGGTAATAGAATGATCATTTAAGGTTGATCAAGTTTATCCATTTTTTAATTTCTATTATAGGTTTGACATTCTAATTTTTTCAGGATGCTGTGTATATGAAATGAGTGCCCAAAAGGCTGCCTTTAAAGCTTTTGTAAGTTGATGGTCTGCATTCATTGCATTATATTTACTACTACTCTCCATGTCTCTGCATCAAATCAAATTATCTTTGAAAAGACAATTCTGATGGTATGATCACATTGAGTAATGGGTTGAACAAATTTTGTTTGGAATCTTTGTTAGAATTACAGAGAGCTAATTATTGGATTAAATGAGACTAGAGTTCACTGTATAGTTTATACCAAGCTTGTTCCCAAAAATTGTTATTTCTTTTTTTAAAAATCTCACTATTCTTGAAAAACATATCTTGGATTTTGGCAAATCATGCCTGCACATTAGGAAATTTTTCTACGTTCTGAAAATACATCACTATTATCATATTAAATGAAGTGGAAAATGTGTAGGAAAGTGAAAGGAATAGAAGAAATGAAGGAGGCATCATGTTAATCGGTTAAAACTTAAACCTAATTGAAATGTTGGATGTATTGATGTAAGGATCTTTATATGTGCAATTTGGTGACCATTTGACTGAATTTTTCCCAATTCACTGTCCATAGATTTAGAAGGAACTATTCTGTCCCTATGGAACTTCAAGTAATTAAGAATTTTCTCCCACATTAATTTTCACCATCAGTTTTATTTAAGCTCTTGGCATACTAATGGTGATGCATGTCATAATATGATAGAGATGAAATTTGGTCAAATGGTAGACTTACTTTGTTTCTATTTTATCACATATGCAGGACATGCAAGCTCTGATTAATAAAATAAATAAGTCTATAGTGGCTCCTCTTCCAACTGTGTACTCTGGTGCATTGTAAGTCACTCCCCTCCTAATACTTTCTACAATGCCTAGTTCTGTACATTATTCTGCATCTTTGTTAGGTTTTCATGTCAGTGAACTTCTGATTTTTGAAATAGTTTTTCTGTTATGGTTTTTTTGGGTTTTTTTTTTTAATAAATAACACCCTTCTGTAGACTTACAGGCCTTTATTAGTTACATAACATGGTTTCTCTAATCACTATTTCATTTCTTCCATTTTTATTGTGTTTATAGTCGAGGACTTGTTAAGAGCATGCTGCGGAAGAATCCAGAATTTAGACCAAGTGTATGTTTTCCCTCTTTTTTCCTTTAATTTTTAATCAGCAACAAATTTCTTTTCGTGATTTCATATTGATATAGAAGGAAAGTTTAACCTGTAATTCAAAGAATCTGTTTTAGTTTAAAGCGGAATGTTAAATTACTATAGGGAAGTTTATTGTCCCAAATTAAAACATGCACAAGCAAAATTGTTAAGTTGAACTGCTTAATTGTAGCTGGTTGGTGATTCTTTTTTTTTTTTCCCCCCTCAAAGCTATTTGTTTAGATTTATGCAGCTTGTTCACGAGGAATTTATTGTGTTTATGTCAGGCTGCAGAGTTGCTCTGTCACCCACATCTTCGACCTTATGTGCTTAGGGTTCATCTAAAACTGAATAGCCCTAGACGGAATACTTTCCCATTAGAGTGGTCGGATTCCAACTTCATCAGGAAAACTAGATTCATGGAACCAGAAACTATTTCTATTCACAGTGACAGAGAAAAGCGGCAGTCATTCAGCAATGACAGGGCCTTGAATCCTAGTGTATCTGAAACTGAACAGCACTCCTTATCTCCAACTCAAAGAGTACGTGCATTTGGAAATTATATGAATCAAAAGTTCAAAGAACTATCTATTGGTGTTGTCCATGAAGAGCTTGGCGTTGACAAGTCAACAGCCCCAGATGTTTGCAATGCTGGTAAAACCCCAAGACCGACGCCGGCCAAAGTTTCTGGTACTCCCAGAAGACAGACAACACCATCAAAGAATACACATATTGGTTCAAAACGTGATTCAGTAAGTAATCTGAGCTGAGATAATTTTAGTCATCTATTGGGCTTAATTGATAGTAACATGTTGGATATATTTATTAATTCTGCATTCCCAGAGGTTATGCTCTGACTACTTGAATATTATTTAAAGTGACAGAGACAAAAATTGAACCAGATTGTCGGATATTTTTCTTTGAAAGATGATCCCATTTTAGTATATAACGACAATTTTACACTTATTTTGCAGCTGCCAATTTCATATACTCCAAGGGGTAAGCCTTCTCGCCCGGCACGTAGAGCATCTCTTCCTTTACCCACAACCAGAGCCTCAGAATCCCGTTATCAGCCCTTCACTTGCATCATGAAATCCCCCGATGTTTCAGTCAATGCTCCAAGAATTGACAAAATTGCCGAATTTCCCTTGGCCTCCTCTGAAGACCCCTTACTTCCCATCGCTAAAACATCTTCAACATCTGCATGTTGCTCTTCTTCCTCACCCAACAGCATTGATTGTTCAATCACAAAGGACAAGTGCACAATACAGGTCGTGGATAGAACCGCCTTCCGGCCGAATTTTGTCGGTACAATGCATGGAACTATTCAAAATGGAAGTGAATTCTCAGATCCTAATCCAGCCACAGGTGTTTCTAGTCGTTCATCTTTCGAGTCACAGCACCGCCGATTCGACACCTCGTCATATCAACAACGTGCTGAGGCATTGGAAGGTTTGCTTGAGTTTAGTGCACGGCTTTTGCAACAGGAGAGGTTTGAAGAGCTTGGGGTGTTGCTAAAGCCGTTTGGGCCGGAAAAAGTTTCACCTAGGGAAACAGCTATCTGGTTGGCTAAGAGCTTCAAAGAAACTGCAGTCTAGCTGGAATGCTCAAGTGCTCTGAGCACTGCAACTTGTACATATTGCCTCTAACTTCATATCTGTTTCTTGTATCAGTCTCGTCTTTACCCATTGTAACGGAAGTCAGATTGGAGGCTAGTGATGCGCATGTGCATTGGAAAGTGATTTGTTTAATTTCAGTAGAGCAAGGGCATGTTTTTTGGGAAATATACCGATTTGAAAAGCGAGAGGGAGATGGAAATTAATGTCTTTATCGAATATGTATCGGAGTCGTGTGAGAATCCATCCTATCTAATATGTATCATTTTGTGCTTTTATGTGTTGTGTACTTATGGATGACTCAAATAAATAAATAAATAAATAATTGGATGGCTGTTTAGTCTTCGAAAAAGAAATAACAATAATTGGGACTCCCGACTCCATGGCCTTTGAGCTTTGAATAACAAATTGTAGGCAATTTCAGCGGACATAAAACCAAGTTCCGAGAGGACGAAAGTAACAAGAATCGTTCTTCCGGGTGTTGACTTTTGAAGAGAGAAGAAACAGAGCTCCAACTAAACGAAAGAAATTAATTTTAGGGTAATTTTGGAATTTTGATGAGTTTTTTATTTGTTACATTTGTATTTATACAAATTCTGTATAAACCTACCTAAATGCTTACAAAATCCCACCATTAAAAATTGAGGTTTTGCCTCTGATTTCTCTCATTCACTTTTGGTTTGGTTTGGTTCTTTATTTTTTGGGTGTTATTTTTTTTTTTTGGGGGGGGGGGGGGCGGAGTTGGGTTAAAATTTTCCCTTTAGTTTGTAAGTGTTTGGCGGAAAAGAAATCCAGTGTTGTTGCCTAAACCCTAAACCCTATTGTCGTCGGAGAGGGGAAGAAAGACATGGCGGAAGCAGAAATCCTAGAACTGTACGAGCTCCCCTATTCGGATCTGAAGCTCTTGTGTTTAGATAACACGTGTTCATTATCAACAGAAGAAATAAAAAGGCTTGAAACAGTAAGGACAAGTGTAATGGAAAACTTAGGCCCGGGTGGGCCAGGTCTTCTCTCAATCACCTCTGTCCCCAACACCTCTATTCACCGCCGAAGTCTCCTACCCCTGGCGCGAAAGCTCGCCCTTCTCAACCCAGACGACCGCAAACGCCTTCTCAAGGTAATCCCACTTCCTTTCGCAAGATGCCTTGCCCTTTTTTAATTGCATCATTGAAGTTATTATGTCTTGTTTCGTTTATGATCAAAGAAATTATGATAATTTTTAGGAGCACCACTTGGGTAGTGATGTTTCTTTGAAGAATCCAGTGAGGATTGTGTCCTCTTTTGCAATGCAACTTAGATATGAACAGAGTCTTGAATCAACTCTAAGTAACTTTAGTTCTCGAGTGGATAACAATGTGAAAGATCAAGGTCTAGGACAACTGCCTGATGATGAATTTAAGAATCTTGGCCACATGTTCAAAGAGCTGGGGTTTTGCATGATAGAGTTGGGGCTCTGTCTTGCACGAATATGTGATAAGGCCATTGGGGGTCAAGAGCTGGAGCAGAGTTTATTGGAATCATCTGTGGCTAAAGGGCGTCTTATACATTATCATTCGACTCTAGATAGTGTTGTTCTGGAAGAAACTGGGAGAAAAGGGAGATCCTCCCAAAAAATGGGTAATCTAAAAAGGGACCAGGGACAATGCATAAGGAGTGAGAAACAGACAGAGTACACCAATGTAGACGGAGATAGTAATGAAGTTGGAATTTCTGGAACTCATTCCAATCTGTGGCAGCAATGGCATTATGATTATGGTGTCTTCACTGTATTAACAGATCCCTTTTTCATTTTGTCATGTTATTTATCTGAAAGTAGAGGGAATGATCAGGAATGCCCCTCCCCAGGTGGGCATACTTACCTGCAAATTCTTGATCCCAACAAGAATAAGGTCCGAATGGTGAAGTCCTCCCCTGAAAGTTTCATTATTCAGGTTGGAGAATCAGCTGATGTCTTATCAAAAGGGAAGCTTCGCTCAACCCTTCACTGTGTATGTAGACCAACAAAGTTGGAAAATTTAAGCAGAGAAACTTTTGTTGTGTTTTTGCAGCCAGCATGGAACAAGACCTTCTCAATTTCAGATTATCCAATGGAAAACTGCAATTTAGCCAGTCAGAGTTCTGGAGCACCTGACGAGGAAAATTCTCCTGCCAAGCTGGGTGCTAATAAATTAGCTGAAGGAATTCAAAAAATGATTCCACCACTTTCCTCGAGACTCAAGGATGGGGTGACTTTTGCTGAATTTTCACGCGAAACCACCAGGCAGTACTATGGTGGTGGTGGCTTACAACCTAACAGATAAATAAGTCCTCGGAATTTTGTTTGCTGTATTTCTGAAATATTTGGTAAGAGATTTAGCAGTATCTATTTTGTGATTGCATTGCTTATTATTTTTCAATCACGCTTGTAAAGACATTAAAATTGTTGCCCTTGTTTTATCTCAATTACTCTAATATTTTTCATTTTCTTTAGTTGCATAATTGTTACAGGAGGAGCTTGATTATTGTTATAAGATTGTGGCCTTTGAATAGGGAGGAAGCATGGATGAAGACTTTTCTAGCTGGAAATTCATTTTCTTGAGACAGATCCAGATGTAGTGAGTCATTTTTGCTGTCCCAAAGTTGCTTCTGTTTTCGAATTTTGATTTCCTGTTTCCTTCTCATAAATGGGATAGGAGATTTTTGTAGAGCTCAAACCATTCTTGTGCTTAGTAGTAATTCTGTAAAATTCTCGTGTTATTTTGAAGGTGCAAAATTGTAGCTACCTATTTACATTTGGCTTCACTCATAAAAATAACTACAATAAACCATAAAATTTTCATGGAAAAATAGGTGTATCTCTGATTGGATTTTTTTAGGTGCATGGCAACTGGAACTCAATGTATTTTGTGGGCCCACACATAATTTTTCTAACAGTTTAACTAAATTATTTATCTTTTCGATAGTTTGATCCTTGGGCAGTCTTAATGATTTCTAACGGGCTAAGTGCTGGATCTTCAATTCCTAAAGAAACTGTCTTTGACGGACTGATGTTGTATGTTTTTTGCTTCACTATGGAATGAACTAGTTTTTTCTTGTGCATTCGTTTGCCATACAAGATATCAAAGGTTGGCCATGTATCATGAGTGGATGACTGGGGCCTTGGGAGTGCACAATCTGCAAAATTTAGCTGCATAAATGGGAGGACCGCATGTTGCAGTGTCATTACTTGAGAGCGTGAGTATTTGGCAGAGGTTGCTTGTGCAGTGATGAGGGAATTGGTTTTGAAATGCCTGCCGCTGCCTTTTGAATTTATTCTTGGAGTTGAGGAAAACGTTTGTGCTTTTGAGTTAACTCTTTTCTCCACAGTGGATGCTTCTGAATTATACACAGAGAACATCTCTCTACTCAAACAGTTGAGTTATAAAAGTAATGCTTAATTAATTTTTGTTCTTTCCTCAGCGGGCTGCACTTTTCTTGTACGTTGCATGGTGAAATCCCAACATGGCTGGGTTATAGCATTGGCCTGCCTGATACATCGCTATCTGTCGTCTTGGTGTCTCCCACCTCATCCTCAATCTTGTACACCATGGCAAAAGGAAACTAACAAAATTCTTGTTAGCAGGGCTCCTATTCTGTTTTTCTGCATTCTCAAATCTCTGTCATATGCCTCATGTTAACTTGACAACGTGCTATCATTGTCAATGAGAGAATCGGAATATAAACACGTCCATGTCCCTTTGCGAAAGTTGAATTCACACAAGTTTCAAATTCGAAAAAATAGAAAAGGGTTGGTGTTAGCTTAGACATAACAAGTTTTAATTCATACATCATGTGAACATATTAGCTGTGTTACGCTGCTTGGGAACTTCCTAAAGGGATGCATTCTAGTAAATTTGAAAGAGAGGTGGGGGGAGGGGCATGTAGTAACAGAAGAATGTTAACGCAGATGGAAAATGGAAGGTGATAATTATATGATAGATTGGAGAAAAAAGAGGCAAACGGAAGAATAAAGGGTGTCTCTTTAAGCAGGGGGTCATCATTCGTCAAGTCAGATTACGAAAGATTACAAAAAGAGAAAGCTGTTTCGCTTCGGTTCTCGTCAGCTTTGAGCTTTCAACTTTGGGACAGAAAAAAGAAAATAAAGCAAAAAGCAAGACCCACAAGTATCTTGCAATTGTGGAGGGAAACGATGACATTACGTCAAAAAAGCAATGATGACGTATCCAGGCACGCGCATTTTAGTCCTGGGGTTCTGTTCACTTTTGGACAGCAGTGAGCCTTCCAAGCTAACCCAGGTCTCCATTCTGCGAGTAGCTTTGTGCCCGAAACTCCAGAGGAGCAAATTGCTTCTGCTTGAATTTGTCTGCTTCTATTAGCATGTCGGCCTTGGACGTTGCCGAGACATGGGACACGTCAGAAACACGATCACTTTTACCGGTCTCTCTGTTGACTGTTGTCTTGTGGAACAACGCTTTGCAGCAAATATGCTTAAACTAGTTTCTCTTCGGTAAATTGCATGAAATTGAAGCTACATACAGGGATGAAACCGCTTTAACAAATAAATACCGTGACATGAGGTAACTTAGGATTCGTTTGGAGTTGCGATGCCGTGGCTCTGAGGCCACAGTGTTTGCGATCTAAAGTGAAAGTGTTTGATAATCGTAGCTTTTAAAGTAGGACAAAAGTAGCTTAGGGAGGGCAATATAGATTTTTTTTTCGTCAAACAAGAGTAGGGGTAATGCTAACTTTAACTAACAAAGCAAAATGTCATTCCACCGGTGCCCTCACCAGCTCGTGTCCCCGTGGCAACTATTTGTTGTCTTTTTACAAAATGTGCGGTGGCTATTTATTCTCTTTTCACAAACGTCAGTGGACGTTAAACATCTCCACATTCCCTAATATTAACATAGATATTTAGATTCTTAGTAAAGTTTTAGTTGTTAATAAAGCGGGGGAGGTTATTAGGAGGGAAGTCCTTTTATCACTTTTTAAGTCCTTCAAAATAAGCTTATGGTTTGCCATAACCTTAAAAACCAATAATAACAACTTTTAACAAAAGCAGTTCTCGATCAAAAGTAACTCGGGTGGGAATCATGAACATGAAGCAAGAAAATTAAAGTCGCGAAAGCAGAACAAAGAGCTACCCTTTTTTTTTCCGTTTAATCTTTTTTGGGTTGGGTAAAGAAACTACTAGCACGAGACACTTTAAGTTTCTACCTCGGCAGTCATCAGCCCTCTTTCTCTTTCTCTCACATTGAAGATTTCGCCATTGAGCAGGAAACCAGAAAACCATTGATCAAGAGAGCGAAAAGAGTTTGAGGCGAAGATCAAATATGGCATTGTTGAGATATTTGAAGTTGGAATGTCCATAGTTTAAAATTTTCAGTAATAAAGTTTTTCAAAAATATTAATTATCGTAACTTAAAAATTAAGTTGATTTAGTTAATAATGATAAAAAATTATAATATATTTATTATTTTTATTAAAATTATTATTTATTAATTATATTTATAATATAATATTAATTTTTTTTTTCTACGATGACTATACTGTCATTTAAAAACCATACAGTCTCATACTCTTTTTCAACAAGCCCCCAAACCGAGAAAAAGGTTAATGTCTTAATTTTAGTAATGCACTGCTAAAGTACGGAGACAACACCAAATTATTGAGTGTTTACGAACAAAAATGAAAGAAAGTTGAAAATCGTAATACTTCAAAGCCATGCCACGTGTCAATGATCACGTGGCTGTTGGCTGATCTACTTTAATCACTCTTGACCAGGACCTACTTCCTATAGCAACCAAACAAACCCCCTCTTGAAGTCTTTATATAACAGAAACCTCAGATGGCCACACTAACCCATTACTGAGTGCCCACTACCAACCCTCACTCAAAATTCAAAACAAGGAACCCACCACTTGCATAAAACTTTGCACTTTTGCCTTCATAAAGAAAATGGAAGAAACAATTACTAGTCCAAGACTAAGACCAATTTCTCTTTCCGGAACTCAGTTGCCTGAGAGTCCAAGAGGGCCAATGGAATTCTTGTCAAGGTCATGGAGTGCTTCAGCTCTTGAAGTTTCCAAAGCCATCGTTCCTCCTCCTTCTTCTTCTTGCATTCTGCTGCAGGCTCCTCCCAAGTCATCAGCGAGCACTCCTATACCCGAAGATATTACTGCTGAAACTGAAGAGCTCACGGCTGCCGCCGCCTCTGCCAATCAGTTCTCTTTTGCTTCCTCTGCTACCTCTCAGCTTGTTCTTGAACGCATCATGTCACAATCTGTAAGTGTCCTTTACAACTAATTTTGCTAACGTCAAATGAAAGTTGTGGCTTACAATGTGTGCTTTTGGTTGCAGGAGGTATCACCATTAACATCGGGGAGGCTCTCTCACAGCAGCGGACCCCTGAACGGTGGTTCTTTAACAGAAACAGACAGCCCGCCGGTTTCTCCCTCCGAAGAGTACGACGACATCGTTAAGGTTTGTTTACTTTATTAATTTCTTGAAGAAAGTGACGGAGACCAATGTCTCAGCTTTCTCAGTGGATCTCTGCCCCACTCAGCGTAGTACTTCTTTCTGTTACAGTGCTTTAAGTAGTATACACTCTACAGTTCAGGAAGGAAACCAACACAGCGCAGGGGTTTGCTTTTTTCTTTTGTCTTCTTCCAATAAAAACTTTTTCTTGCATTGCTTAAGGTGTCTCATCAACAATGACTGATTCTCTTCAGCACTTACACGACATAGGAAAAAGAAGAATTCAAAATCTAGGCTGCTACCTTTTTTTCTGGGTTGGTTCAAGCTTGACTAATTACACTAATTTATTTGACTAACCTAGCTAGCTATTATATGTTACGTACATTTAAGCAAAAACTGAGCTGGAGCTCTTGTAATCAGGCTTACGTTACCTGTCTGTTTTCATGCAGAGTTTTTTTTTTTTTTTTTTAAATTACTAGGAGTAAAATGTGGAGTGTAAAATTGGGTAACGAGGCAAATCAAGCTGGGAGTGGTCTTGTCAAGTGTCATGTTTCTCTGTAATTTTGACCTTTGCGCGTTTCGGTCTTTCATGGAATGTGACTTTGTCTTGGTCGATGCTCGCATCCTTCCATCTCACTTAAACAACCTAGCCTTTAACCCTCATTATTAAGTTGAAGCCAAAACCCTAGCAGCTGGAAGAAGCTACACTAATTGATATTTTAATGTTACATGAGTTGCTTAACGTTACAACTTCCTCAGATAAAGTTGAATTTTGACGAGCGTTATTACACCTAATTGCAAACCTTAATTAATACTCGTATGTGACAACATTCTGACCTAAAATTGGAATGCATGCAGTATTTTCGTTGCCATAACAGCATCCAGCCTCTATTCACCAACAACCGCGCTAGCGCTGGCAATGCCTGTAACACTCCTGGTGGCAGACACAAGACAGTTGGGAGGTGGTTGAAAGAGAGAAAAGAGAAGAAAAGGGAGGAAAGCAGAGCCCATAATGCGCAGCTCCACGCTGCAGTTTCAGTGGCTGCAGTGGCTGCTGCCGTGGCAGCTATCGCAGCTGCCACTTCAGCTTCCTCTTCCTCTAGAAAGAACGAGCAATCTGCCAAGACAGATTCGGCTGTGGCATCTGCGGCTACGTTGGTAGCGGCGCAGTGTGTTGAAGCTGCAGAAACTATGGGCGCTGAGCGCGATCATCTCGCTTCTGTCATCAGCTCCGCAGTCAATGTCCGCTCACATGATGACATTGTTACTCTTACAGCTGCAGCAGCTACTGGTAGGACGTTGTGGTATTAGCAGCTGAAATTCACATAGTTGTTTATGAACTAACTTTTCACGACATTAAAGAAATAGTGATTTTATACCTCTTTATATATTTTTTTTTTTCTGTTTTTCCTCAAGCTCTACGTGGGGCAGCAACTTTAAAGGCGAGAGCTATGAAAGAAGTTCTGAATATTGCAGCTGTATTACCAGCGGAAAGAGGGAGTACTGGAGGGCCCATTGATGCTAAAGGCAATACGGGGCATCTTAACCACAGTTTTAGCGGAGAACTCAGCCCTGGAGACGATTTTCTAAGTGCCTGTAGCCAAGAGCTACTAGCCAAGGGTGCTGAACTTCTCAAACGAACTCGCAAAGGTAATCGTAGTACCTTGTAACTTTATTCTTTGTAAGATGGTTCATCTACTGGAATTTATCGACCCATCGTTTGATTTCATACATCTATTATGGCACAGGTGACCTTCACTGGAAAATTGTTTCCGTCTATATCAACAAGACTGGCCAGGTAGCTTTTCTGTGATAAACTTCATTTGAAGAATGCGAAAAGGGCTTACAGTTTTCATGATACTTGTAATGTTGGATAAAAAATCTCTCTTGTTTATGCAGGTGGTGCTGAAAATGAAGAGCAAGCACGTTAAAGGGACCATCACCAAGAAGAAGAAAAGTAAGCTCTTCTCTGAATCACCAACCTGCTAATGTGAACAGAAAGCAGCATATCTTGCAATTTTAATAAATCTTGACCTGAACTTTTCGACTTACAGATGTAGTGTTGGGGGTATGCAAAGACATGCAAGCTTGGCCGGGGAGACATCTGTTCGACAGTGGAGAGCAACGTCGCTACTTTGGACTCAAGACGGATGAACGAGGGGTAGTTGAATTCGAGTGTAGGAATCAGAGGGAGTACGATATCTGGACCCTCGGAGTTTCGAGACTTCTTACCATTGTTGCCGGAAAAAGGCAGTCACTAAACACCTAATGCGGAGACGACTGCGCAACGAAAACAAATGACTTGTACGAGTTGGCCGGTTTCATTTGTTTCTCTAGCGCAGATCGCCAGAGTAAGGTTAAGGGCTCGTTTGGCATCAAAAGTTGGAAGAAGAAAGAATCTGGGGGGGGACCGTTCAGATTATAGACAATAGAAGAGTCCAGAGTGTATCAAACATTTAATACACTGGTTTTGCCTACTTGATTTGTCGTTTAATTTCATTGAGCACACGCTCTCAACCATTACTCTCATTCTCTGTATATACATCTGAGTTGTCCCTTTCCCTACTGACATGAATTCCCCCTTTTCCTTACCGAAACAAATTGTTCTATCAAAGATTCAAAGTTCAGCAAATAATAACATCGAAGATAAATGCAATGAAGGATGAAGTACAGGGAACATTCTACCGGCAAGAATATGATTGAGAAAGAATCAGACACCCGAAGAACAAGGCCTTCAATAATAACCCAAGATTACTAACTTGCACAAAATCAGAAACCACACGAAGATTAATCAGTCATTTATAATTATAACATAAATCAACGTTCCCAGCATATTGACATTTACACCCCCTGAAGGTGAATGAAAATAGAACTTTTGAGAAGCTGCCACAAATCTGTTGTACACCAAAAAACAGAGCAGATGATAACATTGCATTTATTTTCATGAATTGTCCACAGCTCTGAAGACAGTAAGCAGAGAGAGGAAAAGATTAATGATATCCAGATACAGAGCAACTGCAGCCCATATATACTCATCATAAGAGTACCGCTTTATCAAGTTGTCCGTGTCATATATGATGTACCCACAAAAAATGACTGACGCCAAAACGCCATAGATCATCACGGAAATCCTACCCAATGGAAATAGAATCTGCCACCAGAAAGTATGCAGCAACAGTGAGAAATGCAAAACAATGCAATATCATGGTCAATACAAGTTTCAGAAAAGATGCACTGCAGGCATATTCACATACCTGAATAAAAGCAAAAACCAGCAGAATCATTACGGCACCAAATAAGAAAGGCCCAAGAAAGTTGAAATCATGGCCTCTACTTGCAGCCCAGAAAGTGTAGAGAGTGAGTGAAATAACCACCACAGCCGTCAATATTGCAGATTCCAGAATAACCTCCCCTGGTAGCAAACACAGTAGCATTTTAAAACATATTATTAAGCATTGTGCCAAGTAACTGCATAAGCCACAAACTACAATGTCAAGATCACAAGTAGACATACATCACTAGCTAACCAATATCATATTCTAATAAAAATTTATTTTCCTATCACACTAAATGCTTGGTTAGTATAACTTATTTAACGATTATAAGTATTTATTTAATTTCATAAATTTTTATAGAATTTTTTTTATTATTTAATTTTTTTAAAATAGATCATTTGACAATTAAATAAGCTATCTTGCCTCTAGTAAGCAAAACTCAGGTGTTAGGCTTTTCAAAATAGAGGTCATTTGATGATTAAATAAACTATCTTGCCCCTAATAGGCAAAACTCAGATCTTAGGCCTTTTGGAATAGAGGTTAAAAGCTTTTTGTAATTGTTAAATTGACTAAAATATTCTTACTCATAAACTTATTTCATTCTTTTCATAATACAATTTTAAAAAACTTATCTGTTGAGGTAATTTTATAATTTTAAAAACTCATATAGATAACTAAACAACAACTAAAATATTGTTAGTAAAAACTCTATTAGCAACTGGAGCCTAAACACAGAAACCATAAAAGCAATTATCTATCAAAATCAGTCAATTGAATCAACTGTTGCCTAATGTCAGAAATCTAAGAATATATATTTGGCTTTTTTTTTGGGGGTGTTTTTGGGGGGGGGGGGGGGGGTCCCCATTTCCAACATGTCTTCTCAAAATATCCTTAATATGATAGCATATGCATTGATACTGCTATCTAAAGCGCCGATGAATCCACAACAAGAAGACGCAACCCAAAAAGTGAAACGATAGAAATGAGTTTCTCACTTTATTCCATCCTAGCAGCCAAAATGGTACATTATCCATCTCCCTCATCCTTTTCCTCTACCAAAGGCATCATAGATTGAAAAGCACAATTCCAGTTAGCTATCAACGAGCATAACAATCAATCAAACCAATTTACTGTGAGCATCACTCTCTTGCATGAGTTCATTCCAAAAGACAAAATAGACAAGCCATCCGATTCTATAAACCGTGAATATGAACACGATCCACAATGTCCGTGCCTGTACCAACCAGGCTTACGGCAAAGGCACCGGAAAATAAACATTGGACACCTTGTTTGACAACCAAAGCCGATGGAAATTCTTCTTTTAGTTCATTCACTTCATTCAATTATTATTACTGTATGAGACATTAAACATTGTAAGCGAAATTAAACAATAACAAACATTTTGCACAACTAAAAGAAATAAATTGAAAAATAGAAACTTCTAAAAATAGACCTTACCTTTGGTGTATGCACACGTCAAACCCACCGCAAACGCAAGAGAGATGGTAAAAACTCCAAGTAAAAGATAATTCACTGGATGCTTCTGGTAATAGTAATACAACGGACACAACACTGCGACCAAATAAATTCAATCAATCACCAATGTGCCAAACAGTACAGCAAAATCATGAAATTTCGAAACAACAACGTACCAATGAAAGGCGTGATTATTAGCACAATATAGAGAGCAAGGCCGGCCCCAGTACTCGAAAAGAAGTGTGAAATCGGGCGCACCGAAACCACGACGGCTGCCACCGCGATTGTCGCCAGCAATTGGATGGCTATGATCGAATAGATTTTGCGAATAAAGGCCCACCGAAGCTCCGGACTCTCCAACATCATCGGATACAGAGGCCTCGCCCCTGCCTCCAGGTCGGACTTCCGATAAGGCTGGGCCCACATTTCAGAACTGTTTGGATTGAACGAAAGTTTTTCCTTTCAAGTGCGTGAGGTTGAAAATGGGGGGAAACGAAAAAGTGGACTAACCGCCTTTGGGCTTTGTTCGATGAGAATTAAGAACTAAGAAAACGGAACGGTGCCTATAATAAATAAATAATAACTATAGAAATTTCTTGATGCGTCCCGTGTTTGATTGCCTTTGCCTAGTACCGGTTACACGCGAGGTTGACACGTGCCTTTTTCTTTTGGTAGCACGTGGAATGATCTAGAGATTCTAGACTCCTCCGGCTAGTTCTCAACTTCCGATGCTTATAGCTTTGTTGTGAAGGAATGGCCCAGGAGGCACGCCGTAGAATGCGAATACAGGACTATAACCACCGATGGAGGATATGCTTGGAGTTCAAGCGCGTTCCATTTGTTACCATATATATTTTCTTTCTTTCTTTCTTTCTTTCTAACAGTAACAGAGACTAGAGACGGGTCAAGGAACGTCTTTTATTAAAGCTTAAATAAGTAATCTTTAAATTATAAATATTCATTTAAACCTTATATTTTAAATTAACTGTTTAATATCTCAAAATATATCTACTATTAAAATTCATATCCTCATATATATTTTGTTTTACAATAGTACTATTATTATAATTTATAGCAACGTTTAATAATTTTGTAATAATTTTATTAATAATTATTTATACAAAAATTAATTTATTAAATTAATCTTTCAAGGAAAATAATAAAACAATATATATATATATATATAATTTTTAGGTCTTATTTTTATTAATTTTTTATATAAATTAATTAATATTTTTGAGAATATTGTACTAAGGATATAATTACAATATGTATTACTTGTTCAAAAAATATGAGTATCCTGAATCATTTTTTGATATACTATAAAGATTAAATGAATATTTATAAAAGCAAAAGAATAAAACCTTTTTATTTTGCTGAAATTAATTCTCTACCCTTTAGGCTATATTCGGTTCACGTGGGAGAGGAGAGAGGAATTTGAGGTCGTCTAAGCTTTACTCCGTTCAGTTAGCAATAGTGTGCTGTAAATTAAAAATTCTGATAAAATTCTGGTTCCGGCATGTAAAACGTGTGAGATTTCTCAATTCAATTTCTGCCTCTGCAGGACCTGTGAAATGACCATATTTATCCTTTCAATTCGTTCAAATTAGGTAGTATATTCTGCTGGTAGCTGGCGCACGTGGCTTGCGTGAATTGTCATTCACTTTTAATATCTGCGGCAGAAATTAAAACATAACTTTCAGATTTTCTTTAATTAAATTAATGATTTTTTAAAATAATAACAAGAAGTAAATTGAGGGGGGCGGGGGGGGGGGGGGGGGGAACCGGAAGCCTTATTCTCAACAAATTTGACGTTATCGTATTTTAGTTTTTGAATGCCGTTATTTTTACAGTCGTTATTTTAATGTTTTAAATTTAAATAATTTTGAAATTTAAGATATATTTCAAATTAAAATTAATTAAATTATTACGAAAATATTAAGTAAATTAATTATAGAACAACATTCAATTAAATTAAAAATATAACTTCAACTAATTTATTTATTTAGTATCTATATTCTAAATTAAATTAATTTTTAATTTTAAAATTTCTAAATTAAATCAATGATAAATATTGAAAGATAAAAGTAGAGTGAATTTGACCAAGTAAAAATCAAACAATAAAAATCAAATTTCCATATACTCTTCTCTCTCTTTCTCTCCTTATCTCTCCTTTCCTCCCCTTCCCTGAACGCTAACACATACAAATGGCAGCCATGTTAAGTGAGATTCAGCAATCACCTATCCTATTCAAAAATTGCTCTAATCTGGGAAGGACAGTCAAATGGCAATCTAAGGTAACATCAAATCGAAATAACTAACTATCCTCCTGATGAAAATTGCAGAAATTCTTGCAGTAGCTTGCACCCACCGGCCAATTCAAGGGAGAGAAACCTTTTCCACTAGACTATGAAAGCTGCCTGGCAAATGAAACCAAGATTCAGGATATTTAGTTGGTAATCCTCGTTCTTTTAACATTGTTATCTGGAAAATTTGAAGGCGAAAATTCTCTATTCTGGAGCATCGCTGGAGCAGGCGCTGTTTCGCTGTCGCGGAATGTCCTGGTCCAATGGTCAGAACCGTCCTGGACCCAGCTGAAAACTCTGTCCGGCCATCTTCCGCAACAACAAAAAGTGGAAGGCCCGTGTTTTCGGCTGCTTCTAATCGCTTATTCGTTTCTTGTTGATTCTTGCATGTAACAATTATTTTGGGCTGCACACACATAGGGCCGCATAGTATTGGAAGCTTAGGCAAAAATGTTTTTGTGGGACTTTCTTACATTTAGCGACCCTAATGAATCTGGAAAAAAAAAAACTTTTAATTTGAATCTACGAAATTAAAAAAAAAAGGTTATTATAACATATGAGTTGTATGTGACCATAATAAATCTTTTTTAACATATGTGATTTTAGACAACTAT
The DNA here is from genome assembly GCA_030449875.1 of Aegle marmelos. NCBI lineage: Eukaryota > Viridiplantae > Streptophyta > Magnoliopsida > Sapindales > Rutaceae > Aegle > Aegle marmelos. The sequence goes on from JASUUL010000115.1 coordinate 6,682,574, forward strand.
TTAATTTTCTTATACTTAAAGTCGTCTTATCCACGTTGCTCCCATTTTATCAAAATAAACTAGTTATTTTTCATAGCGGTTTGAGATTGTTTTTTAAAGGTTTAAAAATGAATTTTAAAATCTAAAAGTTAATTTTGATGTTTAGTAAAAAAAAAATTAAAATTACTTTATCAAAATTAGTATCTCTTATAGCTGATTTTGAAAAAAGAAAAAGAGTAACTTTTAGATTTTGATTTTAAGAATCAATTTTATCATTTAATATGGTTCTATAAATATCCTTATAATTATTATTTAAACTCATAATTATTCTCATTTGAATTAAAAAAGTAACATTTTAATATTTTTTTATTATAATTCACATATTCTCTTTGTTCACCCTATTTCTTCTTTATATTTTACATTATATCAAAAGTTCTTTATAGTAATATAATGAAAATTTTATTTTTAATTAAAATTATTATAATGCACAATTAAAATCAATAGCGTATAAATTTTTTTAGTTAAAATTATTATAATACAAAATTAAAAATTATTACACACACACACACATATATATATGTATGTATGTATGTATTATATGTGTAAGTAAATTTTATCCTATATTACGTACATTTTAATAATTTATTTTCTTATAATAGTTTAACAATAAAATTTATCAAACACCAATAACTACTTTAAAAACTCACATTACTTTAGAAAATAAAATTTATTAAATATTTGACTGATTTTCGTTACAACTGATTATTTTTATAACCCAACTAATAGTGATTATTTTAAAAATTACAGCATTTTTAAACTGACCCTCATTAATTCTGCATACATCGCAGTGGCTAGCTGCATGGGCAAAGGGTGATGCATTCTGTCCCTTCCCCACCTTCTGTTCTTGCCTATCCACTAAAACCAATTTTAGGTCTCAGTCACCATTACTTCAGACAGAAACCTGTTCTCGCAGCTTGCGCGGTAAGAAATTTTTCATTTTAATATAAATCTTAACTGACTTTGATAAATCCAATAACATCCCAAAAATGAAACCAATTACAAGGCCTGGGATGAAACGGTGTGGCCTAAAACTCACTCTTTCTTGCTTGGGCACCTCCTCGTTTGAAAGCTGGGAAGAGTTTGATGCCCACATCGTCGTTAACTAGATTATTGGTTGTGTGGTTAACGGTTGCACAGACTGGAAACCATCTATCACTATTTTTAGTTAGTTATTTGGGTAAAAAGGATCTTGTCCCTTACCTTAGTTATAGACGATTGTGATTTCTTAATTCGTTAAAGTGGATCATGTGATATGTGATCCCTTATGTTTCTTGTTAATTTTCTGTGATTGAAACAAGCTGTGGGCCTGATAATTGGCTATTATAAAGAGTGGCGCCCTCAAAAATCCTTATAACACCCCCAACTTATTTTATTCTTATAAATTAAAATAAATCATCTTTTCATTAAATTTCATCTTAAAAAAAGTATTTTTATTTTTTTATAAATATAAAAAATTCTAAAATCTTAAATCATTTTCTACTTGTGACATAATTTTTATTTTCATAATTCTTACTTCTTAAAAGTTTATTAAAAAATTTAATTAAAAATTAGCATTATAAAATAGAGCGGTGTTAAAATTTGTTAAAAGAAAATTTTGTTTTAGTGTTTAATTCAAAAATTAAAGAAAGATTTTATTAAAGAATAATTTTTATTAAAAATAAAAAAATTAATTTATTTTTAATTATTTAATTGATTTCAATTAAAGAAAGATTATGAGGAGCGTGACAAGGCCTCGCCTACTAAAAATGGACCAGCGCTTGCCCAGTTGACCCACCAGAGATTTGAACTTATTGAACAAACGACTTGACTGCGCATGAATACAAAGACAATATATAGAAAATTGTCATCTCTGCACGTGACAGTTACACACCAAACTGCATGATGACATTTGCTGTAAGGGGCCAGGGGTTGCCCATCGTGTCGTATGAAGAGTGGAGTACACTTTCCTTCAATCATTCACCATTTTGCAATCGTTCAAAAATCATCAAAACACATAAACTTAGTCACCCCCTAAGGCCGCTTAGAATCTTCCATCAACATCAATATTATAAGCGAATTGCTAAGATACACCTGTAATTCAGTAATTATATAAAGACAAATACTAAGATATAATTTGATGTATTTTAAATTTGAGTGAGAGTACGAGCCTTATAATACTGTGCTCTCATTCAGCATATATATCAAACTGTATTTTAGAGCTATCGTTATGTAAAAGGTTATAACAGATAGTGAAGTGGACGAGCTGAAGATTAGAGTAGCTGTAACTTTGCAGCAGCATCCATATCATAAAAATATGTCTTTGCTCTGCTCCTTTTCTCAAGTCTCATTACATTATCGAAAACACAAAAATATATAGGCCGTAATGGCAACAGCGACTGATAGCAAGCCAGTTTCCGTTGAAGCTAAGCCAGCTGGTTCAACGACAACCACACTTTCAGTGTTTTCAAACGGACCTTATACCCCAAAACCCATAACAGTGAAGACGTCAAGCCGTTGCTTCGGTTCATCACCTTCGCCACCTCCAAAGCCGTTGTTTATCGTCTTCCCTGATAATCAAGGAAAATATAAAGTTATCTTGTTCTTCCCCGGCACTTCTGTCAGTAACACAAGCTATTCCAAGCTCTTTGACCACTTGGCTTCCCATGGGTACATCGTTGTTTCTCCTCAGGTGCCTCTACTGTCCATATATTGTATATCCATTTATTTATATATTAAAATATAAATTAATGTGTGTAATGATAATATTATGACTTGAATAGTTGAATTAATCGATGTTTAGCATGTTACCAGTTGTACAACCTTCTGCCGCCGAAAGGAAACAAAGAAGTTGACGCTGCAGCGGAAGTGCTCAATTGGTTAACCAACGGCCTGCAATCACATCTCCCAGGATATGTTGTAGCTGATCTAAATTACACTGCTCTTATGGGCCACAGCCGCGGAGGATCCCCCAGTTGGCCGTAAATTTTCAGCATTAATTGGTGTGGACCCAGTTGCTGGGATACCGTGCTTCCATAGCGAACTTGATCCACCGATTCTGGATTGTGAGTCATTCAGCTTCTCAATTCCTGTTACTGTGATGGGCACGGGACTCGGTGGCCTAGCAAAGTGCATCGTGCCTTGTGCTCCGGAGAAAGAAAACCACCAGCAGTTTTTCAACAGATGCACATCTTCGGATCGGGCTCATTTCGATGCTACCTATTATGGTCACATGGACGTATTGGACGATTGTCCCCCGGACTTAAAGTCCCTGGCAATTTCAAAATGTTTGTGCACAAATGGAAGGTTACCGAGGCAGCCCATGAGGCAATGTGTTGGTGGCATCGCTGTGGCGTTTTTGAAGGCTTATTTTGACAATGAAAATGATGATTTCAAGACAATCCTGACAGACCCTTCTGTTGCTCCGATAACGCTCGATCAAGTTGAGTTCATTCCAGCTCCTTCATCATGAGATCAGCATGCGCAAAACCTCAACCACATGCTATAGCTAGCCATCAGTTATCAAATCATCCTATTCTTCTTGATTAAATTATTTTGTAATTGGTTTCTCTGGCCACCAGTTTATTATACATTTTAGAAAGTATTCAAGTCTTCCTTGTTAATTTCCATTATCTACTGTCTAATACTTCATTCGTTAATTTTAAAGGATAATCTCAGCTGTTAAGAGTGAAAAATGAGATCTATGGGTAACAATAACGTTGGCAGGTGGGTCACACTACATCAAATTTATTTAACCGTGCTAAAGATATTCTTAACAAAACAAGTGGATGGCATCCGTCCATGATAACTGGATCGAGTATAACATCAAATAAAATAAATAAATAATTTTTTTAACAAACGTGAAAAACATTATTTCCACCTAGAGGATTGGGAATAATTACGATGCTATACATCCATGACTTTTAAAGATGAGAAATGGTAGACCCAATTTGTACAAATTAACGTGGGTTATTATATCTAAAACCGACTTATAAACTTTATTATGAACATCCTATACCAATTTCTTCTAGCACATTACTAATTCCTCCAACATAGATCTTCTTCTTGTTAATAAATCGGTAAGAGTATTATTCCAATCGATAGCTCTAATATAGAGTTCATTAATATCTAATTATTTATACAATCAACATGATAGAGTTTATATAGTTTGTAAATCTATTAATATTATTAGGGGAATTGTTACGTTGGAAATGCTCTAAGTATGAGCATCTCCTATAGCTACTGGATCTAAGGTTGAAATGAGTATTGATTCTTTTAACTTTAGATTTAATAACTATGGATGCTCGAGGTTAGTTAAAGCATATTCAACCTAACTAGACCAGGACTATTATTTATAAATTTTGTGCTACACATACATCTATTGCCACTATATGAAAATATCTATGCTAAGAAAAATCTCAATGAATCCCTGAACTCGTCAGGATTTCTTGTTCAGTTGATGATCAATTTGAGGCGGGCTTGCCTTTTCGTTCAAGACGGAGAGTTAGACAGCTTTGTCGATGCGTGCATTTTGAAATATTCAATTCATTTTGTTGCGAGGCACAAATACACTGCACACAGGGTAAGATGCTTTGATTTTGTTTCTGTATTTTGTTTTTGTTTTTGTTTTGTTTTGTTTTGTTTTTTTTTTTTCTAAAGGAGGCACAGAGAAATAAAATTACAAGTGGATAAATATTCCTCAGCTAAGACAAAGTTGCGGTTAGAATTTTCCAACGTCGGAGCTTCTGTATTAACTGACCGTATCGACCAATCAAAAAACCATTGCATATTCTGATTTGGGTTATTTTTGTTTAATTATTTCAAGAATTACAAACTAAAAGATTATATACGCACACATATTTTTTTATGGTTATCATTTTATCGTTATATTTTTATTAATTCTTTTTTTTAACTAAATTTTCGTTAGGACTATTTAGTTAACAAGTTAAGTAACTAATAAAATATCAATTTTACTACATTTCTGTTAGCATTTTTTCAACAACGAGAGAATTCTGAAGAAGAAAATGATTAATTTTAATCCACAACAAAGATATTTTGATTATTTCTCCAATGATAGTCCAACAACTTCAGGCCGATGTGGTACCACATCAATGCAATGAGAAAGTACCAAGTTACGTTGGCCAAATAGGGTATGAACACAACAATGCTACTTTGATGTAAATAATTTAAGGGCGTATTTAGAATTAAGGTATTGTAACTTTTAAACTATAATTACTATTTAAAATATTATAATTATGAAAAAAAAGTTAATAATATGTAGTAAATATAAAATTTAAGTAATAATTTTAATAAAATTATTAAAGATATAATAGGTTCCTTATTATATAAATGAAAAAAATATATCAACATATTTTAAAAGGTATAACAGTTAGTGTTTATCAAATACTTTACTGTTATAACTTTTAAGATATAGTTGTACAATCTTAATCCCACACACATCCTAATATAATTTGAAAAGATGTTAGAATGAGCAAATTTACCTTAACATATTATAAACTGTTTAGTTAACTTGGTGCACATTTAAAATTTTTCCTCTTTCATGGAAAAAGTAAATCATAAATTTACTTTGATACCCTTTCTCAATTGTAAATAAATCATTAAGAGCAATTTAATTATTTTATATATTTCAACAAAATTATGAAAGTTAGGGAATAACATTATTTTAAATAATTTTCAAAGCTCATTAAATGTAAAAACAAATGAGAATTATTTACTTTTATACTATTCAAGAAACTCTAGCCTTTTTTGTTCCCGGGGGGGGGGGGGGGGGAATCAAATTATCTGACTTGAAAATACTACATTGTCAAACTATTTAACTTAAAAAAATATTTCAACCATGTAAGTACAAGGTATTTAAATACAAGTTTAAAGAATATACTTATAAATTTTTTAGCTTTAAGAATTTTATAACCATCAAAACAAGTTTAAAGGATATACTTGTAAATTTTTTAATTTTAAGAATTTATAACAATAATAATAAAAAAAGCGTGCATATCATTTAGATAGAACTGAATCCTCTCCTAGACATTCTGTCTCCTTCCTTCTCCGAAGCTTTTCACATCCAAAAGATGAGATTGAATCTTATATTTTTATTTTTCTTCTTCCTTAACTCAAAACTTTCCCACATGTAACCTAATTATTGTAATTTTTTCTACCTTATCAAAATTAGAATTTTGATCGGTCTCCTTTTTCCAATTAATTAATCTTTGATACCGGCATTTACACTCTCACCAATACCAAATGGTGTAGATAGATTCAAGAGGTTCTCGAACACTATAAGTAGTACAAGGCCAATGTTTGAGAAGTTGGTGTGTTGGAGATTGCCCTCAACATATGTGACGACATGGCTGGACGAAAATGGCAGTGAATGTTAAGAAGATTTGCAAAAGAACAGTGAACAAAAATGTTGGGTCTGATGTTAGAAGATATAATTATTTATTGTAATTGTCTGTGAGAAAGATGAATCTCCGCAGAAAGAGTTTTAGTAATTAGTTTTGTGCCTTGTGATTCTTCAGCTCTTGTGCTAGTGTACAATTGAACCCAGCCGCCGCTACGCTTTTATGAGTGCTACTTTCGGCAACTTCCTGCCCTACAGCTCCAGCATCAATGGAATTCGGAGCTGGTGCTGAATTGGACTCAAAACAGCTGATGCTTTAGTCAGTTATGCTTGCGAAGAAGTACCAGCTGCTTTTTGCTTTTGCTCTTGATGACCCCAAGCCTTTTGCTACAAATGACTGTTCCAACGGCTCTTCACTTAATTGTCCGTCCTTCCTGAAAGCCGGCCAGCGATTAAGGACGACCTAATTTTGATCATCAAATTCAAAATCATTGAATGTAATTACTGCTATATATATATATATTAGGTAATTAAGAAATAAAATTATGGTCTAGAATTGTACTTGTGATATCACAAAGCTAATCATGCACGCACAATGCATATGATTAAGATTATAATTAATAAATTTACCTGTTGCCGAGGAGACAGTGGAGGCAAATGTTGAGGTCGTATTTTTCCTTTCTGAAATCACCGCTCTTAACATGAGGACTTAGATAATTTACCCATCTTAACCTGCATCAGTTGTATAGTGTGTCGTTTCTTGACGGGTTTGTTCAAGTGTGTGATTGAAGAGCACAGGAGACTTGTAGCTTGTTCGTAGTAATTGTTTAAAACGTGGGTTAACAGTGGTGATGGTGACAGATCACGGACCTTGTATTATTTGATTAGGCGAATGATTCAACATGTGTGACGACATGGCTGGACGAAAATGGCAGTGAATGTTATCAAGAATATTTGGAAAAGAATAGTGAATAAAAATGTTGGGTCTGACATTAGAAGCCATAATTATTTATTGCGATTGTCTGCGAGAAAGATGAATCCCTGCTAGAAGTTGGTGTGTTAGAAACTTTTTTTTTTTTTAATTTTTTAATTGTGATTGGAGTTGTAATTTCTGATAAATTTGTTTCAGTGGTGCTGGATAATTGTGAGGTTGGGTAGTTTGCCTATAGTTTCCGCGTATTTAGAATTAGTGTTAAGCATAACTTCTGAAGTTGCTGCATTATTTGTTGCTATATCTTCCTTCTGATGACATTTGAACATTTTCTTTCGTTTCAATATAAAGTTGTTACTCGGAGTATCAGATCTCAGAGTAGCAAAAGGTACGGCATCTAAAGAATCCAAATCACTCAAGCACTCTAAATTCATAACGATAAGCTTACAACAGTATAAAAGATAAATAAAGAAGAAAAACATCAAGAACAAATGAACAAAAGGGAAAAAAATTAAATTAATATTAATTGTTAATATAACCAAATCTGATAAAAAATTAAAGTAAATACATAATCTAATTGAAAATTCTTAAAAAAAAAAAACTAAAGCAAAATCCACATCATAATTTGCTTAAAACAATTGTCGTTGTCTTTCCAATTCTTTATTATTATTATTATTATTTTATTTATTTCATTTCATTTTTTTAACACAATTGGCTAGAGACTGATGTCAAAGTAGAAAGAGTTGAGGGGAAAAGAATTAACAGGAAAAGATTGACAATATTTACACACTTGGTCTTTGTTTACTAAACATTTGAAATATAAAATTTTATTAATTTCATTTTTTTAAATTTATGTTTTTAACTTATATCTAACTTTCAACTATTTACACCTAAATAAAAATTTAACTTTTGTGACTTGCATCTAAATTAAAAAAATGTTTGAATAAAAATAAGTATTATATCTAAAAATTATCTGTACTAAATATATTTATTACGTAAAGTATAAAACCTAATTCCTTTATTCATTTTAACTTATGTAGACATAAACGTCAAATAATTATATTTAAAAATTTTTATTTGTAAAATAAATGAGATACAACTTATATTTAAACTCACTCAAATTTTAATAACTATTCAAACTTTAAATAAAAAAATAAATGTTACTTCACGCGTGAGTTTGGAGGTCAATTTAGGTAAAATTAATTAAAACAAGTTGTTATCCATTCAATTTTCATTAATCACGAGTTTCAGTGGATTATTAAAATTTGAAAGGACAGGAGAAAATAGGAAACAAAATGGATTTGGTTTCTATTTAGACACATTGCATATATTTAATTTTCTTCCTCGCGACTAGTAAAATATTGTCGTGTTTCTCCAATGCTATAGACGTTGAAGTTTGACGTTCAGCCTTACCATTATATGTAAATCTGAAATCCGCCTTTGCTGTTCATCGCTTTCAATTGTCTCTCAACAGCACGTTCTCGCACGGAAAACAAAATCACGATAATGGCGGCAGTGGTGGACGCCAAGCTCGCTGCTTCAGTGGAAGGCACTCCCCTTTTGGCTACGGCCACACTTCCGGTATTTACAAGAGGAATTCATTCCACAAAACGCATCACTCTGGAGTCATCATCTCCATCCTCATCACCTCCTCCAAAGCCATTGATTATCGTCACACCAACCGAAAAAGGAACTTATAGTGTCATCTTGTTCCTTCATGGCACTTCTCTCAGCAACAAAAGCTATTCGAAGATCTTTGACCACATAGCGTCCCATGGATTCATCGTTGTTGCTCCTCAGGTATATTTGCTCAATATATCAATATATGATCCATATTTCTACAATAATTTCATTTACATGTACAAAACTGTAACTTAATTTTAAACGATGTGTGTGTATTGCATCTGTAGCTGTACACCAGTGTCCCGCCACCAAGTGCAACCAATGAACTTAACAGGGCGGCAGAAGTCGTGAAGTGGCTATCCCAAGGCCTACAGCAAAATCTCCCAGAAAATACTGAAGCGAACGTAAGCTTGGTTGCTGTTATGGGGCATAGTCGCGGAGGACAAACAGCTTTTGCTCTATCACTACACTATGAATTTGGTGCAGTAATAGGGCTAGACCCCGTTGCTGGGACTAGTAAAATTTCTGGACTTGATCCCCCGATTCTTTCTTTCGACTCTTTCGACTTCTCGATTCCCGTTACCGTGATTGGCACTGGACTCGGTGGCGTGTCTAGGTGCTTCACCCCTTGTGCACCTGAAGGAGCAAATCATGAAGAGTTTTTCAACAGATGCAAGAACTCTTCTCGTGCTCATTTTGTTGCTACAGATTATGGTCATATGGACATTTTAGATGATAATCCATCAGACGTAAAGTCTTGGGCGCTCTCCAAGTACCTTTGTAAAAATGGAAACGAACCGAGGGATCCAATGAGAAGATGTGTTAGCGGCATCGTGGTGGCGTTTTTGAAGGATTTTTTTGGCGGTGAGGCTGAGGATTTCAGGCAAATCTTGAAAGACCCTTCTTTAGCTCCGATAAAGCTTGATTCTGTTGAGTACATTGATGCATCAAGCATGATTATGACAACTCATGCAAAAGTTTAACGATCTTAAATTAACTAAATAGACTTTAATTTTATTGCTCCTTCTTCCTTTTTTTTTTATTTCTCCCCTAATTTTAAGAATAAAACAGCCAATTTTATTTATATTAGAATCACCAATTATACATGCAGTGATCTTGTTCTCTGTTTCCAACTGAATCCTCATTGTTAAATTACTAATAAAATTGGTCACAGTTATGAGATTTAAAGATATTCTCTCTCTCCTCTGCTTAAAAGATCTGGTCATGTTATTAGAATAGCTTTTATCCGTATTAAATTAAATATAAGTTTCGATTATACGAAAGTATATTTAATTGCAATGAAAACACAAATCACTTGGTGGTTAAGTATTAAACAACTTATAGCATCATTAAAAAAACTTTTTAAATAAAAATTTATTACTTATTTGACGTTACATTAGTCTTTAAGTCTCTAAAAAATATTTTAATTAAAATTTTTTAAATAAAAAATATTCTCTCTCTTTAATTTTATAAATTATTTTTTTCCTTTAATTTATATTTTATTACTTTATATTTGTCTATGTGTGTGTGTAAGAGAGAGAGAGAGGTGCTTTAAATTTTTCTTATAAAAAAATAATTATTTGATTAAAATAATATTTCCTTAGTTTTATTTAAAGAGCTTTTTGAAGAATGAAATATTTTATCACTCTCATATTTGCCATATAAGGAAGCATATTGATATTTAAAGAATAAAATAGTAAAATCTTTGGTAATGCTTTTATATTTTAGTTCTTGGAATTAAGGATTCAAATCCTTAAATAAATAGAAGTTGTTTACATGTATCATACAGTATCATTTTCTTTCATATATTTGAAATAGATCAGATTCGTTTTAATGGACTTAGAATTTTATAGACTTTGCGATCATAATTATTACTCGGTTATTATAATGTAATTTTGAGAAAAACAAAAAGAATTACGAAAGCAATATATTTTCGTTCGAATATCTAGAAATAAATCTCGTTGGTGTGCATTGTAGAGGTTAATAAATAAATCTAATTAAAGTAAAAGAATATACTACTGTTTAAATCTCATCTGCACTATCATTATTTATTCCACAATAAGACCTATAAAATTGAAGATGATGACGCGGAGTAGAATATTATTGAAAGCAGTATTAGATTTTTGAATCAGCCTTCAAAATGCAGTTATTCTTGCAGTCGCAGAGGTCAATTATTCTTGCAGTCACTGAGGACCATCGTTTTGGTTCATATCCGTTATTGAGGAAACGTAACCTTCTTTGCTTACATACAATCATGCACTTGCGTATGGAGTACATAGTACGTTGTTTAAAATGCTTTTCAAATGCATCTTGATTCCTTGAACGTGAAATCAATATTTCCCCTTGGACATAATTGTTTTTTGGAAATTTTTTCCGATAAAGACAAAAACTTCGTAGGTTGCCTTGTCATTGTCTTGTCCAATCTAAAAACAAACCGATAAACAATACAGCTCACATGCAGGGACGTGACGAGCTGGATCAACAAAGATGGCTCCTTTGCCAAAGGGGTGTTCTTAGTCCTTTGCCAAAACTCACCCTTGGGTGACGGCTGTAAAAGATGTTGGTTATAGGATTATTTAAACAAGTAAAAGTAGGGACGTGACGAACTGGATATTTTATCAGGAAAGCTATGAAATTCGCAACGGGTGCAGAAAGTACTATCTTTAAAATTAAATTCTGTGACTCAAGATAAAATATCTTGGTGCAAGAAGGACGAACAAAGGTAGTTTAATCTCTAAGATATAATGACTAATCATCGCGATACTGCACTCAAAACGATAATTTAGAATAGCAAAAAAAGAGACGGGGACAATGAGAAGAGGAGAGCTCATTGTTTTCTTATAGATGCAGCACATCTTATAGATGTAGTGTGGTGCGCTCTTTAAATAAATACGCCATATCCTTGTGAAATCCGTATTATAATTGCATAAAGGCGAAATCATAAAATAAAAATAATTAATGTAAAGGGCAAAATCATAAAAAGTGATCAAACTTGCGCATATACACAGACCCCTCATGTGTGAGGGTTTCCTCTCTGCGTGTGAACTATTTGGCTCAAATATCCAGTTAATAAATTTTTAAAATAGGTCCGTTATTAGGTTTGATCTCATGCGCGTGAGATCCCTTTTAAAAGACTTATTGCCACACTATTTTTAATTTCTATAAATAAATCAACTAAAACTTTAATATCTAAGTAATGTGGGACTTTGGTATTTTAAAATACTATCTTAATATCTAAAAAAAAAACCCATAAGCAATTGGAAATAATCTGACAAGCACAACAACCCTTAATATATGCAAGTGATTGATGCAAACAACTTCTCACAAGCATTCTAAAATAGCTTCTTAAATATTTGCAAATGATGAGGTAATATATTGCCTAAATAACTATTTAAAAAAAAAAAACATTTGCTTTTGTTCTCAATTGGTATGCACATGACTGTTGTGGATCAACATATTTAGTTCTCTACTAGCAACGTAGTTAACCCTTTCGACTTTAATAGGAAATTGCTTTGCAATGTTAACTGAAAATTTAACTTTCCATTAATAGAGAACCATTTTTATCCCGATTGGGTTTAAATAATAAATATTAAAACATAGGTTCGAAATTATATTTTCATCACCCAAATCACAAAGTTAAACATTGAAATTAAGTAAAAACACTTGAGGAACATTAAATTTGCCCTCATTGAGTTTAAATCATGGCTACGCTAGCTTGGCTTAAAGATTATAGTTCACTAATAATGAAAATTTAATTTTACACTTTGATCTATTTTATGGGTCGATGTGACAAGAGAACAATAGTTCTAACTACAAGAAATCAAATTATTGTTCCAATTTATGTTTTCTTGAGTTATAATATATGTTTTTCAGTTTATTTTCTACTGACAATAATATCATGAAGAAGATACATGTTTGGGATGATAAGGAAGCTCATGTAAATAGCATGGTCAGCAATATAGTAGATTTCAACAATTGCAATGAGAGAGCAAGTCTGAATAACTTGGTCAGCAAGGCAGAGGATTTCATCACTTACAATATATACTGATGACAGAAAATTCATTGAAGCTTACTGCATTTATCTTGGCAATAACCTAATCCTTTGGTCTTCCAAAAAGTAAGCAATTATAGCCAAGTCCAGTATTGAAAGGGAGTATAGAGCTTTATCTTTAGCAAATTCATAACTTTCATGGTTCATAATTTTACTTTCAGAACTTAATGTTTTTAAGCTCCTTATTTCAGTTCTTTGTGTGTGATAATCAAAGCGTAGGAGATCTAACTCGCAATCCTATATTCCACTTTAGGGTCCAAACATATTTAATTGGATGTGTATTATATCAGAGATAAGGTTCTTTGAAAGGAACCAGCATTACTACAAAAATGATATTTATTGACACTTAATTTTCTGACACTTTATAAAAAATGTCAATAATTATATGCATATATATTATTTTTCTTTTAACAAATAAGTATTATAAATTATTAATATAAGTATATTAGTAAATTAAATATTAGAAATTACTGACATTAAATTATCAGAGGTTAAAAAAATTATTGTAATTGTAAATCTACAACTCGAACTTAAGACCTCTAATTCAAAATTTTTATATTTAAAACGTAAACTACTAAACTATATAGACTTAAAATACAAATTTTATCATTAAAAATTTAAAAATAAAGATACAACAGCAAAAGTAAATTGCTTAAATCTCAATCGAATCTTTTTCTTTCATCTTATCAATCTAATCGTAAATATTTCTTTACTCAGTTCATACATTAACAAGCACATTGTTGTGCAAATTTTATTGAACTCGCAAGCGCACGAATCTATTGTGGAATAGATTAATGGTGACGAGTGTCGATCCCACGAGGAGGTTTATTTTAATTATGTGCAGAATTAATTTTCTTTTAATGGGAACAATTAAATTATAGTAACTTTATCCTAAATTATGAATTAAAAAGGCGGGAATAATTAAGAATGAAATTGTTATAATAAAGCACTTGGGTATCCGGATCTGCATCAACATGCTCCATGGGCTAAATATTTCATATTAATGCCAATTAAATCATAAGGGAAGATTCCACACCTCATGAACCAGGCTCAAATAAATATGGTGCCAAGGGCTTATCGTGCCAAATAATAATAACCTTGTACTAGAGTGCCGGTTTAACCAGGGCGGTATCTAGACAAGATTATTATTATTTGTCAACGAAAAGTCAAAACAACCACAAATATTAGAAGGGAAGAGAAAGTAAATTTACCAAATTAATCCCATGGAACATGTTGAGACTTCACCTTCAACCCAATCTTAAAAGAAAATTAGCCACTCATATTTTAACTAAGGATAAAAAAGGAAATTTTATTAAAATACAAAGAAACTAGAAGAAGGAGAAGGAATTTCATAAATCTAAGTTTAAAAATGAATTTAGGGGTGTCAAATTAGGGGGGAGAGTCCCTTTTTTATAGATACATTGAGTGAATCGTGACCATTGGATTAAAAACAGTTCGGATGCTTAGGATTGCGCCACGTCATCAATAAACAGTCAACAGTCAACGGTCAACAGTCAACAGTCAACAGTAACGTCATCTGAATAGTAAATAATCCCATATATGTGCATGTACCGTGCACACGATTTTTACTCCACTGAGATGCTACCACGTCATCGATCTACAGTACATAAGAAATTTAGCCCAACAGTCAACAGTACCGTACGTATGAATAGTATCGTATATGTAAACAGTGACTTTTTCTTTTAATGCTCCTCTTAAGGTTTTCAACCATCCTGAGTTCAAATATGACGTTCGTTTTGCTGTCTGATCACTCGTTCATTGTGAAACGATCGTAATGTCCTTAAAATACATAAAATATATAATTATAATAAAACACATATAATTAAATAATAAAATATTTAAATAAATAAAAATAGCAATGTTAGTGAGACTTAAAGTGTAAAATGACGATTTTCTCTTTTATAAATATACACTTTCTAACACTCAACACTCAACACACATCCAATAAAACTTATCCCTGTCAATTCATTACACTAGCTTAAATCTCAAACAAATATTTCTCTCATCTTATTAATCAAAATTTAAAAATATTTTCCCCAGTTCACTATACTAGCCAAATTCACTAACCTTATAAGAGTATAAAACAAACCTTACATATAATTATTGTCCATTTAAACTCTTATGTTAGAAATTAAGTCTTTGATTCATCCTTCAATAGTATTTTAAAGCAAGACAAAGTTCTACAACATCGTTGTTATTGTCAGCAATTACGGTACTACTTCGTTTCTGACCATTTCACTCACTTTCTTTATTAGTAAAGTTAATTTTTGCAGTCTTTAGCTACACTTAAGCAATATAATTTTGCTTAAACATGGTGATGTAAGATGGTTGCGTGTTGCGAAAATGAAATTTTTCAAAAAGCATAATTTGGACTAAAAGTCTCCGTTTGGAGTATATAATATATCATTTCGAAGCTCGAGCCTAAAATTTTATTTCTTTCTTAGTTGTTTTGTAGTTTAAAGATACTTTTTTAGTTTCTTTTATAATCTTTTATTTTTTTTTTTAGATATCAAATTTAGACATCATTTTTTTTTGGATTTCTTATTTTGATTAGGAGAATTTTATTATCTAATAATATCTTAAAAGGACCTAAAATCCTAATTTTAGTAATTCATCATTATTAATAAACTTTATTATTTAGAAATTTAGCTTGGCTTATTAAAAAGCCATTAAAGTCAATCTTACTAATTCATCTCTTCAAATTTATAGGTGGAGTATCAGTTGCTAATTAATTAAAAGACATTTTAGTGATTAAACTTAATCGGGATTACCCGTAAGTGAAATATTTTCAAATTAATATAATTGTACTAGAAAAATTATTTTGCTTTATGATAATGCATTAGTTTACAACATAGGAGTTGCACGTGATTTTTGCTAATTATGGATTTATTATTGAAACTATAATCATAATAACTTTAAATATTTGAAATTAATCATTCAATTTTATTAAATTAAAACTAAGACTATATAATATGTAAATAGGTAAAATTATTTGAAATTGACAAAATTAGGATAACTTGTAATAGTCCCTAAGAGCTACTAATTTCTTAAATTTTGACATTTTGAATGTTGAAAGCTGAATGTCAATTAGATGTCATTGTACCTTCTGTTGTAATATGAAGTTTCATACTCCTCAACAGATGAAGGATTATTTATTTGAAAAAAAGATTTTCTTACAAAATATAGAGTTTGGACTTGACATGGTGAGACTGGCCCTATTTCTAAATTTATAAAGTGTTAAGACCATCAACATAGTCAAAGATTTAGATGTCATGATTATAGTGGCATAATTGACATGGTTGAAGATACTTATGAGCACTGTGATAAAGATCCTAGTTCCTTTAAGAATATGTTTAAAGATGCTGAAAAACCTTTGTATCAAGGTGTAAAACATTCAAAGCTATCTAAATTAATGAAAATTTATAATGTGAAAGAAAACTATGAGTGATTTGACAAAGGATTTTATGCTTTATTAGAAGTCCTTGTTGATATTTTGCCAAATAATAATAATTTACTTAAGTAAATGTATGAGGCAAACAAAACAATGAAAGTACTAGGTTTAGAGTATGAAAAATATATGCATATCTAAATGATTACATTCTATATGGGAATGAATTTACTAATCTTATTAAATGCACAAATTGTAAAGTATCTAAGTGGCGAAAAAAAATGGCATAAAAAAATTTAGGAAAAGAGTTCTTGAAAAGGTATATGGTACTTTCTTCTTAATTCTAAATTCAAAGATGATTTCAATCATTAAAATAGCTTAAAACTTAACATAACATGTTAATAAGAAAATTAAAGATGACAAGCTTTGCCACCTATTATACTTTTCAGCCTAACCACTAATTAATAATAAGTGGCTAGAATTTACACAAGGACCCAAAAAACTTCATTTACCTCTCTCAACTGATAGAGCTAACCTACATAGTACACTTAGTACTACTTATAGTTGTTGGTTCATTACATTAATAACATATAGTCTTCCTCCGTAGTTGTGTATGAAAAGAAAGTTTATGAAGTTACTTTTTTTGATATCTGCCCATAAACAACTTGGAAATGATCTAGATATATACCTAGCACCTTTGATTGAGGACTTAAAAACTCTAAGAGATATAGGGGTTGATGTTTATGACGCTTATAGAAAAGAAACCTTCAATTTTACGAGTTGTGTTGATGTGAACAATCATTAACTTCCTAATATACGAAAACCTCTTTGGGTTTACTGTTAAAGGCTATTATGCTTGCTCAATTTTTGAGATAAACACTTGTAGATATTGGTTACCATATAGTCTAAAAATGTCTTATATCATCCTCGATTTCTTCTACTTGCTCACCCATTTCAGAAACTTAAAAAAGTCTTTAATGGGAAGCAAAAGTAGGATAAGTCTCTTAAAACTTTGTCTAGTAAAAAAATCTTTAATATGGTGAAAGATATTGATAATAAGTTTGAGGAAAAATAAGAACAAAAAGTAAAAACATGATGAAGGTGATGATAGTGACGATAATGAAATTATAACTTGAAAATTATACAAAAAAATCAATCTTTTTGAACTAAAAATATTGAAAGTATTTATTAGTTCACTAATTCAGTGTAGGCATTTTGAGGAATTACATCCAACAACAGTCAGCTTCAAAGAGAGGTCTCCATATATTTCAAAATTTTTGGGTTTGCCAGAGTTAGGATAGATCATTTTATTCCTATATAACCTTGAGTATAATCTTTTTCATTTCCTAACCATATTCTTTATTTAGTAAATTAATTGTGTAAAAAAATTTTACTTCTAACTTATATCTTCAAACAATTTTTATTTTGTTTAGTGGCCATTAGGTGTTATTCGCAATTAATATAGTGAGATGTAAAATCTTTTATCTTAATCTCTTGGAATGTAATCCTACTGAAGAGATGATACAAATTGTGAATCAATTAAGTATCTTTAATCATCTTCTTTTATTTTTTTCTTTTTATGTTAATTATTTGCTAGCATTTATTGTGTTTTCCTTGTAATGAGATTAAAATACATGAATATTTAAAGTTTAGTACAAAAGTTAATGTTCAATGGGTCTCTATCAAGATAAAAATGAGATAAACCTAAATAATCGTTACTTATTTCAGAAAAATAAATTATGTAATTTTTATTTTGTAGTGTCTGAGGCAATTTAATAGCTTTGAATATGGCTACTACATGATGAAATACATTTAAAATCTAATTATAAATGTGAGCATTCTTAAAAATAATAAAAGTATCAAAAACAATTCTTAGAATACTACATCATATTATTTTAATGCATTGTAAAATAGATCAACTCAAAAGAACCTTGAACTTTAGAACTAATGTGTGCTTCTTAATAGTTATGTTTTTACCATATATTGTATGTGTGTTATTTGTTGTACGTAAAAGTATTTATAGTAATGGGTTTATGGCATATTGTTGGAGAGATTAAGTGAATAGCTATAGTTTACAATTTAATTTTTAGTAAATAATTTGTTGTTTTGAAATTAAAGTTCAAAAGAATTATTGAAAACACCATGAAAGAGCTTTTGCGACTTTGTGGTCAATGACCTGCATATGTTGGCAAGTTAATTACATCCTACAATTAAGAGGTAATATATAAATAATTTATGATTATTTTTGCTTTCAAATATTCAAAAATTATTTTTTGTGGTATACTAATTGATTTCATGTACTAGTAGGTGGGAAATAATTGAAGCCATGTATATATCTTCAATGGTATTCTTATGCTTATTCTTGTTATTTAGTGTTTGTTAAGAATGAATTTAGTACTTTGTTGTTTAGAACTTATGAAAAATTTAATTTCGTACTTACATTTTTTTCCAAATAGTGACTTAGTTGAATTATATTAATTTAAGTGATGTACTTAGGATTTTTATTATATGAATTGTATTATGAGATTTGTTATATTTAATATATCTTTTAAGTTTTTTAATTGGAAAATAAATATAAAAATATAATTAAAATAAAAATTTACTATTAATCAAAAGTAACATAACATCACTAAACATTGACACTAAATATTTAAAATAATATTAATCACTGATATGTAAATAATATCATTAAATACTAAAATTATTATCTCATTATTTTAATGATACTATAGTAACGCAAATTACTGACATAAAGATATTATCATTAAATACTAATACTATAGCGTTATTATCATTTTTTATCGATATAGTGTGATTATTTTGGTGATACTATAATGACTTGAATTATTGATACTAAAAATAATATCATCAAATATTAATACTATAATGTCATTATTTTAATGATATTATAGTAACACAAATTATTGACGCTAAAAATTAGTGTCAGTGTGTTCTCACTTGAGTATTACTAATACAATTAATAAAGATTAGTAACAGTACTTGTTAACACTAAATTGATGTCAGTAAAATATATTTTTCTAATAGTGTGGAAATTAGAAACATCCCCATTAAAGAACAAGTTGTTGATATTCTCATAAAATCCCTATCCTATTCTAAATTCAATTATTTCTACTCTAAGCTCAATGTCATTAGTTGACCATTGAGCTTCAAAGGGAATGTTAAGGAAGCTCATGTAAATAACATGGTCAATAATATAGTGGATTCCAATAGTTACAATGAAAGACAAGTCCGAATGAATTTTTCACTTGGTATCATAACAAAAAATAAACTCTGTAAATCTAGCTTCATCTTCAAATCCACTTCTTAATACTATTGTCAACTCAACAACAACTTTTACTTTTAACACACTTGTTAAGCTAGATCAATTAAATCATTTGATTCAGCGATCATAAGTTCTTGCTTCAATTTGAGGCAACAAGCTTGAAAAATGCATTTATGAATCAACTGCTCTACCTTCTTCTCACATTGGTCAAAGAATTGGTGATGACTTTAGATATGTGAAAAATCCAAAATATATAACATCGAAATCACAAAATCAAATGCTTCTTGACTAGTTACTCTCATCAATTAGTGAAGGCATCATCAATTTGGTTTTCAATCTAGAAACTTCACTTAAGGTATGGAAAGTTATTGAGAATTTGGATTACAATTAGAGTCTAGACTCTTGCATCTTAGGTACATAATGAATTTTATGGGAAAAATGATTTAAAAATTAATGACTATTTCATTAAAATGAAAAATATAGCTAATAATATGGCTGCTACTAGAAGCGTATTGAGTAATGATGATTCAATTTTACATATCTTATCTGGCTTGGAACTTCAATATAACTCCATTGCTACTTATATCACTGATAAGTAAGAGTTGGTAAAATGAATTTAAATGAGGTTGATGCTATGCTTTTAACTCAAGAATCTAAAATTGAACAATGAACTCGTATACTTTATTGGTGTAGATGTGAAACAAAAATTTAAAGTTAATTTGACTCAAAATAGGAGGCTTAAAAGAGCTTATGGTAATTATGATAATATATTAAATGGTAAAAATTTATGTGGTTTTGGATATAATTTTGGTGGCTATAAAGGAGGACATAGAGGTTCTACTTCTTCTAATAATGTTTTTACCACTAATACTCAGCAAAGAGGATATCAAAGTGATAATAATAAATAAGGTTGAAGAGCAAATTAGAATCAAAATGTTAGAGTCAATGGAATTAGTGGTTTTAACAATGGAAAATCACCTGGAAACATTAGATCAGAGTGAAATGTCTCTAAACCAATCTGTCAATTTTGTTTCAAAGTAAGCCATATTGCAAACAATTACTAAAAACTTAAAATATTTATCACCTCTAAAGCCTACAGACCACCACCCAATAGAAATCTTAAAACTATATATCTGGCTAACATGAATAATCTTTTTTATTCCAACTTATACCTTGACAGTGGTGCAACATATTACCTTACAAAAGACATGAATAACATATATATTTCTGAACTTTTCTCAGGTACATCTAAACTTATAGTTGGAAATGGCTTTGATTTATGCATAACACACATTGGTAATACAATCTTAAAGATGATAATTCAACTATTTCTATTGTACTTAAACTTAACAACATTCTTTTGGTAACCTAAATTATCAAAAATCTTGTAAGTATATCTCAATTAACCAAAGGCAACGATGTGGTGATTGAATTTACTAATAGATTTTATTTTGTAAAGGACAAGGTGAAGAATTTGACCATACTATGGGGCCAAGCTGAATTGCTATTGGTTTTCCTAAATAAGACATTCTCTTTCTGCACAGTCAAAGTCATGTTGCCTGTATTGAGTTTGCTCTATCTACTCATCTTTTAATGTTTTCAGTTGTTACTACTAATTTCATAAATAAAACTTTCTATTAGCATATTGCAGCAGCATCTTCTATAAATATTAAATGTTTGCTGAGTACTTTTGTGTTAAATCATAGACTAGGTCATCCAAACTATAAGGTTGTAAATCATGTAATACAATTATACTTAGCTTTTAAAAATGTTAATAAAAGCAAACTATTTGATTTTTTTTAAATCTTGTAAAATTGAAAAAATGCACAAATTACATTATGTAATTGATATTGAAATCTCGCATACTGATTTGTAGGGACCTATCTCTATTGTTTTTATTCAAAGTTATAGATATTATGTAAGATTTATGAATGACCTCACTAGATTTACATGAGGAATTTAGATCATTTGTTTGTTATCTTCATAAAGAATGGATTTAATTTAGACACTCATTTCCTTATACCTACAATAAAAATAGTTTGGTGAAAAGAAAACATAGACATATCATAAAAGTAGGTCTGGCCTTATTTACTCAAACTACTTTACCAATTAAGTTCTGGTGGGATGCTTTTTATATATCCACATATATTATAAATAGATTACCTATTCCCACATTATCCATGAAATCTCCTTTTGAATCTATTTTTCATTTGCAACCAAACTACAACTTCTTAAGGTCTTTTAGGTTATTAATTTTCATTTCTCATAGACCATAACAAACTCAAACTCTATTTTTATATTTCTAAATATATCTTCTTTGGTTACAGTCTTTTACACAAAGGTTAAAAGTGTCTATAATTTTTTAGTAAAATCTATATGGTTAGTCATGTTTTATTTGATGAAACATCTTTCCTTTACTCTATTGAGTTCACTTTTATTCTATAATCCAACTCTTTTGATTATAGCTATAATCTTCTCTAAATATATTTTGTTATTATTCCCAATAGCAACTTAGACCCTTTTGCAACAAATGCCATAATTCATAGTTCCTTATCTCCTTATCTTGAAGATTATACTTTTCCAAACTCTTAGAACATACCATCTATCTCCCTATCACTTGAACTTTTTTTCCTTGTAATCTTAACTCTCACAACATATCTTTTGATCCTTCATCACCTATCTTTCACTCCCAAAATGATCTAACACCTATATTCTCTACACCCAACCTATAATTCTCATCTAGTGATTATTCACTTCTAGTTACATTGTATTCCCACTCTATTTATTCCAAATCTAAAGCAACTACTTCAATTTATCCCATGATAACTAAAGCCGAGGTTGAAATTTTTAAACCTGAAGCCTTTATAACAAATCATAATAGTCATCTACTGTATCAGAAGCTTTATTTGATCTCAAATGGAAAGTAACAATGCAAGCTGAGTATAATGCCCTCATAAAACATAACACCCGAAGTCTTATGCCTATGTCTTCTTATCACAAGTTAGTTAGTTACATAAATGGGTGTTTCGAATCAAATACAACATAGATCAGTTTCAAAGTACAAATCAAAATTAGTGGCAAAAGGATTTCATCAAACTGCAGGCATTGATTATTTAGAAAAATTCAGCCTTATCATAAAGTCCTCAATAATGAGAGTTGTCCTCAGTTTGGTTGTCATGAAAGGCTGGAAAGTGAGGCAAATTGATGTCAACAATACTTTCCTCAATAGGGATCTTTCTGAGGATGTATATATGACTCAGTTTGAGGGTTTCATATCCAAGGAAGGTTATATTTAGAAGCTGTATAAAGCTCTGTATGGTTAAAATAAACTCCAACAGCTTGGTATGAAAAACTCAAAAGTTGTCTTACAACTTGAAAGTTTCATAATTCAAAAGCTAATACTTAAAGCATGATACTAGAGACTTAATTATTATCCAATCTATGTTGGTGAAATCTTAGTCACATGTCTTAATTCTAGCTTACTGGAAAACTTTATTGAAAAACTTAGCAAAGTTTTTACTTTAAAGGACTTGGGGTTGATTGATTTAGGGATAGAAAAATCTAGATCTAGATTTAGATGTAGGTGCATCGTGATTCAGATTCGATGGCATTTGGATCTACAAAAAAGATATGAGGATCTGGATGCAGGAAAGATCTACATGGATTGTGTGCAAATTTTTTGGATATCTAGATCCCCATATTTTTAAATTTAAATACAATTTTAAATTTAATAATTTACCTAATAATATCAAATAAAATTAAACTATAATTTAACAATCAATAATTTAACATCAATTCAATATAAATAACACATAACACCCTAATAAATTTACAAATAATAATTTCACCACATAAATTAAATGTAAAAATAAAAAAACTTAAGGTAAACTAATTTATTACAATATTCTCTAATAATAATAATAATAATAATTATTATTATTATTATTATTATTATTATTATTATTATTATAGTTTTCAGATATTTTTTATTGTCAATGAAGATTATAGAGTTAATTATACTTATAAATATTAAATAAATAATTTAATTATATTTTTTAATTAAAATATAAATAAATAAATTATGGATTAATGCAAATCAAGATATCTAATTTTTCATATGCATTTGCAGCTGGATCCAAATCCAAATCTCCATAGATCTTGACTTTTAAGATTTAGATCTGGAGTTTATTGCCATCCCTAGGCTAATTGCTTTCTTAGTGTAGAGATTTGCTATACACATGATGGCAATGCGTATGTCACAAGCTAAATACATCAAGGATTTGTTGGGCAAAGCTTGAATGCAAGATTGGAAAGGCTCTGATACCAAGTGAAAAATGATATTTGGATGCTGAGAAAATGAGAGAAACTCTTAAGAAACTTGAAAGAGAATCTACACTAGATCTGAGAAGCTTCTAGTAAAACATATTTCATTCAACAACTACCAAAATGTGCTTAAGTCTGGTATTTATGATAAGCTGATGCATCTAACTAGAATATTCTAACTGATTACAATATTGACTACTGCATATAACTAATTGCAACAAACTAATTAGCACATCCATGAGCTACCGTATAACTACCAAATGCCAGCTGGCATTCCATGTCATCAACGTATATAGTGTAAGTGCTGGAATCCTTTGCCTTGCTGACCAAGTTATTCAGACTTGCTCTCTCATTGCAGCTGCTGGAATCTATTGTTTTGTTGACCATGCTATTTACATGATCTTCGTTAACATGGAAAAATGTTTATGTCCCAAAAGTTCCTGGCTTCTTGCAATCTTGAGGGCCGCAAGTTTTGACAAAAGTTTATTCCAAAAAGAATGTAGTGAAGACGAAGCCAAAATGATCATAAAAGCCTTTCCACTAATGACTCAAAGATATGAAGTAGAACTAACACCATAAGTCTATAGCCCCAGTTGTCCATAACTTTCCAGTTCTAACTTTGAATACAAATATATATAATTACACAAGCGAAACTTCCTGTGTCTCCTTACTTTTTTTCCCCCTTACTTTCTGTTCTTTTGACTTATGTTTTCGTGACCGACCCTTACTTCTTCCAGATTTCCGAATTGGTTTCCTGGATCTTCTTGATTGTCTTAATAGCTAATACTGTCGGGGCATGTTTGGCACGTTAGTATTAAAATCATGTGTGGTATTAAATTTATACCATCTCATGTTTGGTAGTAAAAATCACTTTGTATTACACCATATAAATTTATTATTCTAAATCACTTAAACTCGCAGAAACTAAACCCATTTTAGATGACAACTGTTGGATCCGCAAAGTAGCTGGACATCTGAGATAAAACCAGTCGCCCGATTAATAACGAAGGATAAAGCCATCAAATTAGCACGTAATAAGGAATATACGAGTTTCCTTTATATATGTACTTGAGCTTTGAAACAGAAACGGGCTGATAAAATTAAATATAACAGGAATCTGCTAAAAAGAATTATTTCACCAAAAAAAAAAAATTATTTCTTACTTTTAATCCACGATTGCTTTCTCAAGTATTTACGTATCTTCCGAAGCATTGTAGGTGCCAAAAATATTAATGTAAGCGGATTGTCTCATTCAGCAGCCATTTTGAGTTTCGACTTATGGCGCAATCTTTTGTTGAATCGTTCATTCTTCTTTCACTATTCTACAAAACTTTTTCTTTTTTAAATCATATAACCAACCCATATTTCATTCACATTAAATATATAGAAAAATATACAACGATAAGGTTATAAAAAAATATATCTAGATTAATTGACAAAATCATGTAGTATATTTTTAAGTGGAGATTTACATAGTAAGATAAGTCTTACCTGAGAACTCGAACTCATTAATTTCCTCCATTACAAAGAGAGGAGTTTTCACAACCGGCCAATCGCCTTTGTGGAGATATATTACTTATAGTTGAAGCTAAAACAGTTGCTGTTTTCTTTATTAAAAGAGGTTAAAGTAAAGGGCCCTATTGGAAAAGATAAGACTCTCAATTTTTAGTGCTGGAGGAAGATTGAACGTTCACCTGAGTTGCATTATTCATAATGAACATGCTTGTGGCACAAGGTAAGTGGGCCCAGGTTACAAAGCTCAGCCAACCAGTTGCATTATCACTTTACTTTTCGCTTTTTGTGTGTCTCTGTGTTTTTTTTTTGGGGGAGGGGGGGGAGGGGGGGGGCGCGATCATTCTATGCTTTACAAATCCCAATATTTCCGGCGAATTGGGTATCATCCGATTATCGTTATTCGAGAAAAACATCGAACGTTGAAATAATACAATGTGCTTAACGTATTGCATGGCTTGTAAAATTTGACTCAATAAATTATTAATTTGTGATGCCTCTTTGCTGCAATTTTAGAAGTTGTTAATCTCAGTTTCTGTGCAAATGACATTAAAGATGAATGTATATGTAAACTCATGCGTAGTAGCTGACATGCATATCAGGACAATCTGAATATCTTTTTATTTAAAATTTGAGTTAAAATTCAATTGCGCTAGCATTGCTCGTTTCAAAAGACAGAACAATATCTTTTAAAAAAATAAAAATAAAAAGACAGAATCACAGAACAGTATAATGTTATCTCTTCTCCACCTTCCCTATTTGTCCCAGAAGAATCAAACACGTTTCACGGAAGGCTACAGACAGAACACAACATATTTTAACTTTATCTTTATATCCATGTTTTTAAATTCTTTTTAATTTTACATGTTTCCCAGTGGCAGAGCGACTCTTTTTGGAGAATAAAGTTATTTAGCCAATACCGAGAATTGACAGCTCCAACTAAATCAAAACCTATAGCTCATACATAGTTTAATTTCCAGTTGAGGAGGAAGAGGCTTTGACAATGGCGAATGGGCTTGACATTGATCAACTTAAAAAGGACTTGTTCAAGAGTGCCATGAAAGGTGAGTGGAAAGAAGTCATCAAAAATTACAAGAAAGATGAAAGAATTCACGGGGCCAAGATCACAAGATCAGGTGGGACAGGGCTGCACATTGCTGTGTCCGATGGGCAAGAAGAGGTAGTGGAAGAGCTTGTGAGGATAATTCAAGAAAACCAGCAGCTCGAAGTCTTAAAAATTGGCGACGAGCGAGGCAACACGCCTTTGCATGCCGCGGCCGGGCTGGGGAGTGTTCGCATGTGCGAATGCATCGCAAATGCCAATCGAGATTTGATTGGTCAACGTAACCACGAAAGCGAAACCCCTTTCTTCTTGGCTGCTCTTCACGGCCATAAGGATGCATTTCTTTGCCTGCATGTTATCTGTGCCTCCGTAGACGATGGCTATACTTACTCTAGAAGAAAGGATGGCGAGACTGTTCTTCACTGTGCCATCTCTGGGGACTACTTCGGTAAGTTCAGTTCAGATCACGAGAGAATCATATAATTCAATTGCAGGCTTTCACTAATATGGCGTTGTATTTTCTGATAGATTTGGCATTTCAAATAATTCATCTATATGAAAAACTTGTTAACTCTGTGAACGAGCAAGGAGTGTCCCCGCTCCATCTTCTCGCCACAAAGCCCAATGCCTTCAGAAGTGGGAGCCACCTCGGGCGTTGCATCGGTACCATATATCATTGTAAGTATTACTTGCCCCCAATTTTCTTCCTTTATTATTACTTAATGTCACAGTTGCTAATTTTTCTTTATTCGTTCGTTCTATGGACAATGGAACTGGAAGGTATATTCGTCGATAAGCTACAGAAGGAGACATCCTATGAGCAATATCAGTCGAAAACAATTAAAAAGCAGAAGAACTACCCAGAGAACAGCGACACATGCCTCAACTTCGTTAGGCTGCTGAAAACGATGGTCATAGTTTGTGAGTCAAAATTTTCGTTTGATGACAATAACTTACTACGTCAGCATATGCAAGTGATCCCAAAAAAAAAAAAAAAAAAAGGTGAAAATGTTTCCTTCAGTCATTTTACCTTAATATGCGGTAACAGAGTTGTTCCCATTGCCAGTGACTAATAGAGGAAGTACAACGAAAGAACAAATGCCAAAAGATGCAGGGGACCATAAAAGGTCAAAAGGTAATGACGGAACCGGAGATCAAGGTGAGTGGTTCCTATTGTTGACCACGAATTAAGCTATTTGAGCTGTTTCAAGATGTCAAACAGCTCTTCTAGCAAAAATGATCTTGTCACACCATTTCCAGACGCAATGCTTAATCTTGAGCATAGGAATTATGAAACGCTTCACAGTATTTATTAAAATTTTAGATGCCCAAGATTTGAAAGTTGCCTTACAGAAATGGTATATAATGCTTTTTACATACATAGTTGTAAGTTTCATATTATATTCAGGAGAAGAAGCAAGGCATGATATTGAAGCCCAAGGTCACCAATTTTTTCCTCCCAATTATGGAACCTGCTTTGAGTTTGTCAAGCTAGTCTCCAAGGCAATGCTAGTTATTCTTGGTTTGGGTAGGGCAATATAACAACAACGATAATATGTTTTACCTTGTTGTTCTGGTTCTAACCTTACCAGAAGATAACAAATTCACTTGAATATTTAGGATCAACCAAGATAAGGAAGATCCGAGAGAAGAAAAAGAAACACACATGGTCTGTCCAGATTCTGGATGAACTTCTACTACGCGCCTCGCTGTATGAGTATGACGACGATGGAAGAAAACCCCTACGCCGGCCATCATCACAAGCGGAAGAAGACGAGACAAGCCCTTACACAATTGTTGATGGCGGCGACGTTGCCTTTTGCACTGATGCCATCACGGAACGTGATACCGACACAAACAAACCGAGCCAAAATAATGAAAAAGTTTCAGAAGAGAGAAACGGAGGAGGTAATTAAATTAATAAGGATCCTGATACCTTAATAATTGGTAGTAACGTAGGTTTTGTCAATTAATAATACGAACGGCCTCTGATACTATTATATGTTTATGGAGAGGGGAATGGAGAGTGTTAGTTAAACCCATACGATACTGTTATTTTTTCTGACATGTGTTACTGCAGTAACATAGATTTTACCAATTAATAATGCGTATGACCTCTGATACTATTACATGTTTATGGGGAGGAAAATGGGGGCTGTTAGTTAAAATGCCGCTTGTATTATATTAAATTATTTTGTGTAGGTAAATCAGAGAGTTCTATCCCTGAGGTGGCAAAGAGGGAGACCCCAATTTTAATCGCGGCAAAGAATGGAATAACCGAAATAGTGGAGAAAATTCTAGAATTATTTCCAGTGGCAATCCATGACATGAACTCGGAGAAGAAGAATATAGTGCTGTTGGCTGTGGAGAATAGGCAACCCCATGTGTTTCAGCTCTTACTCAAGAAAACAATCATGAAAGAGAGTGTGTTTCGTAAAGTGGATCACCAAGGAAACAGTGCATTGCACCTCGCTGCAACTTTAGGAGACCATAAGCCATGGCTGATTCCAGGAGCCGCTTTACAAATGCAATGGGAACTCAAGTGGTATGAGGTACGTTACCTTATCGTATTCAGTCAGATGCGTATTATTTGTGCATCGCTAGCCCGGACACACACACATACACACACACACACAAAAGCTAGCGGCATATCTAATTTGTTATTTACGTACACCACCTATGTAATATGTATGCTTTGCAAAATGCACGCAGTTTGTTAAGGAATCAATGCCATTCCACTTCTTTGTTCGTTACAACAAGCAAAACAAGTCTCCAAAAGATGTCTTCACCGAAACACACAAAGACCTTGTCCAAGCAGGTGGCCAATGGCTCACCAATACGTCCCAGTCATGCTCGGTCGTGGCTGCACTCATTGCAACGGTTGCTTTTGCAACCTCAGCCACCGTGCCTGGTGGAGTCAAGCAAGATAGCGGGGAGCCAACACTCGAAAACCAGCCAGCATTCAACATGTTCGCTATCTCGTCTCTGATA
Organism: Aegle marmelos; assembly: GCA_030449875.1. Classification (NCBI taxonomy): domain Eukaryota; kingdom Viridiplantae; phylum Streptophyta; class Magnoliopsida; order Sapindales; family Rutaceae; genus Aegle; species Aegle marmelos. Next base: position 6,712,133 of record JASUUL010000115.1, read on the forward strand.
GCTCTCTGCTTTTCCGTCACGGCTGTAGTCATGTTCTTAGCAATACTAACGTCTCGGTACCAAGAAGGAGATTTCCGTAGAGATTTGCCTGGAAAACTCTTGCTTGGATTAACTTCACTGTTCGTGTCCATAGCTTCCATGCTGATATCTTTCTGCGCTGGACACTTTTTTGTGCTTAGAGACAAATTGAAATACGCAGCATTCCCAGTATACGCAGTGACGTGCTTGCCAGTAACTCTCTTCGCTATAGCTCAATTCCCGCTTTATTTTGATCTTTTTTGGGCTACCTTTAAGAAGGTGCCGCAACGGAGCTACAAATCGATTCCTCTGTAACACACCACGTGCGTGCCCTTTTTTTTTCCTTTTTTTGTTGGGGGGGGGGGGGGGGGGGTTGCTGGTCCTTTGCACGTCCTTAATTTTCACAATTCATTTGTATGCTATGTTTTTCGCTGGCGTAGTTGAACCAGAACGGTGAGTTTCTACAGTAAATTATATTTAATTTTTTCATATCGTTTTTTTTTTTTTGGGTGAGGGGCCATATAGTAAATGTGTAATTAATCAGTAAGGGTGTTTGCGTTATTTAATTAGACAAGCTGGCGCAGGGAGGAGGAATCGTCAACCGCTGTTACTTTATAACGTGGTCCATCCTTTCGTACAGATAAGTAGGCCCCACACTGGCGCCTTCTTAATTGCCAAGCTGCCTTGACAAAAGTGACACATCAAGAAGTAGCAATGCGGTCCTCTCGTTTTTACTTTATTTATTGAGAAGATTGAAAAATACATGGGTGGTGTGACACGTGTCAACAGAGGGGATGTAAACTGGCACAATAGCGGGCCCGACGCTTATCATTCCGTACCACAAATTATTAGTCACCACATGATCGCACCCTCCCCGGTAGACTGCGTTAGCCTTAGCACCCGGCCAGCCTACCTGTACCTATCATAAAAATCTGTAATTACCCCTACATGCAAATTCCTCCCATTCTCACGGTCAAGATCAAATGTTAATGAACTTTTTAAGGACGAAGTCGGGGATAGTATCGTCATTACAAGTAGATGCAATTACGTGGCGTCCTGGGGTTGCATGCCAGGACAGCATTTTTAATTGTTTTCTTATTATTTTTTATTATTATTCCTCAATAAATAAGCCTAAGCCTAAAACAAAAGCTGAGACGCGGACGCTGCAACCAAAATTCCCGTAAAATAACGCGCTCACTCTTCCTTGCTCGCACGCTCGTGAAAGCTGATTACAGGGAAAACCTCAGAGTAGAGCTATATTTACCAAAATGGTAAGCAGAGGAGGCGCCGGGCAGTATAGTAGAATCTAAAAATTCATCGATCCGCCTCTGTAAGTCATTATAGACCGGAAATCGAGACCATGTCACCGGGAGAGACGGTTTCCCGGTCACTACTAGACAAGCCTCTCCACCAGCTCACTGAAGATGACATTTCTCAGGTCACTCGGGAAGATTGTCGCCGATACCTCAAAGAAAAAGGTCCGCTTCACTCTCTTCCGCGATCTTACGTACCTGTGTAAGTGTAATGATAATTTGAGTGAGGTTTTACTTGAACTTGAGGTGCAGGCATGAGGAGGCCATCGTGGAACAAATCGCAGGCGATCCAGCAAGTGATCTGTCTCAAGACGCTACTTGAAACAACGACGGATTCCGAGGCCACTGAGGCACGAAAGAAACTCTACAGTGTGAGCTTCAACTTCTTTCTTTTCCTCTGCCATGGCTTTTTTTTTTTTTTTGCCCTGTTATTTTATCAATCGTTCATATGACGATTAACGCTGTTACTTTTGTTAAATAAATAAGTGCAAAGTTTAGGACACTTTTATAATTTATCATTTTTTTAATTATTGTTTATCAAGTGGTGCGCCTGTGTATTTCTTTATTTGATTAAATTAATAATTTCTTGTAGGTCCCTTCACATTCGGTTACTAAAGTTAAGGAAACATGTGAACCGGCTCCCTTCCGGCGTCAGGATGCCCCTAAGCCTGATTTTTCAGGCGACTCTTCTAGCCGACTTGCAGTTGACAGTGAATCTGTTTCTCCCAGGTTGAATGTAGAATTGAAATTTAAAGATTTAACATGTTTATCTACTTTAAAATTTACAGCTGCTTGGAGTATAGGAGGATTTTAGTTGGCTAGATCAATGTGAGATTTTGAATGTCTTTAGATTAGGGTTTTGTTAATACTTCCGGATAGACTCAATTTGGACTTCTTGGGACATGCTGGTCAAGTTTGTGGTGATGGCTGTTGGGTCAGCAAGTCAACATGCTAAGTCTCACCATTGTGAATGTGAGTGTGTGCGCGCATATGCATGATTATACAAGTGAAAACATGCTTGCTTACTTGTTGTTTGGGCCATTGTAAGTGGTGTATTGGTGACAAGATGATTGTTAAATTATTGTGCTTATAACTACATAAATACATTATTCTTGGCTGGCCAATGTCTAATTATTGGAATGAAATGATGTATGCATCAGTAAACATTCATTTGGCCAGGAACCATGTCAATGTGTGTGAACCTGAAAAAACTTCAAATAGTTTGAATATCATTTGGTCATCTGTTACATTGTTATTACGGACACTCTCAAAAAATAGTTCATCAAAGATATCTTGAGACATTTGTAGATGAGATTCATTGAACCCTTTAGCTTATGAAATTTTTCATATGAAAATGCCTCATGATATATTAGATCCTGTTATTAGTTAACTGTAAGGTTAATGATTTCCTAGCAGTGCCATACTTCTGTTACTTTTTTGCTTTTGGGCAGTCTTTTTGTGACTTGCATTAGGAAAATTCTTAATTGGAGCAAATTTATGGCTTTACCTGGAATTAAATCTTGCTATGAGGATCTTTTTCTGGTTTGTGGCAGAAATTCTATAGGGATCCTTATTTTATGGGATATATATCACTGATCTGACCCAATGTAGGATGATTCTCCATTTCATGTATATAGTTTAATCACTTGCAAGGTTACTTTGGTTCTACTTATTTGAGGTAAAGAAAGATAATAAATTTTTCAATTTAGATGAACTCACTTGAATTCCTAAGTATTTAGTTCTGATTTGAAATCATTATCAAAATGACTTCTGAAGAGGAGCTAACTAGACTATTTATAGAAGTTTTGAAACTTAAATATTCTTAAAATGCGCAGAACTACAGTAGCAGCAAAGGAGGCTGTAGGGCAGATGACAATCTTTTACAGTGGAAAGGTGAATGTCTATGATGATATGCCGGGTGATAAGGTGACACAGTCTTCTTTTTCTTTTTAAAATTTATTGAGTATATATTTGTTATGAACTAGACTTGTAACATCATTGGCTGGTGAATTTCAGGCGCAAGCAATTCTGCAGCTTGCTGCAAGCCCACTCCCTCTACCACAGAAAGCTCCATCAGATGGAACAACAGGACTTCAGTCTGTTCCATGCCACTTGCAAACTGCAGGTATCAATGTAGGCCCGAGCTCTTCAGTGGTGATCTTCCCAACTTTACAAACAGGTAGGTATTGGGGTAGTGTCTGGGGTTTCCATTATCTTGTTTATTGGCAGATTCAAGTAGAATTTGTGGCATGATTTGAGACACACTGTGGAGGACTAGTAATTCTCAACTGAAAGTGCTAAGACTGATGTTATGGCAATTATAGTGGGATAATCTTTTGTCAACATCATTGGTTTTATTTGCAGTGAAAGTGGTGGAAAACTGTCATCTTCCCTGTGAAGAAAGCAACATTTCTCATGATGACAGCTTCGGTAAGTGCTTCTACATAATTCCATAATGTCTTGTTTTCTTTTCGTTTGGAGTGCATTGTTTGCATAATACTAGATGAGCAGTTTTTTCCATTATGTTTGTAGGTCGTTAATATCTTTATACTGTTTCCTTTTCGAGATTGAAACTTGAATGTAATTACTTCTATAACCTTTGGTCTTAAATTTCCAGTACAAGTTGACTAATGCTTTCTTTTAATTTTTTTTCCCTCTTTATTGATACTGATAATTCTAGTTACTTTTTGCTGTTTATGTCCTTGATCATATCAATGTCCGAGTTCATGCATTCCTTTCTCACAGTGCAACCTTTCCTCTTTATAGACACTTATTTTTTTACCTTTTTTTAATTCTTTTTTTTACTTTATTAACAGTTTTCTTGCTTGGATTTTTTTTTTTTACTTATTTTTACTTATCTTTATTCCGTTCTGCTGCTTTTTACCAAGAAGCTTTCTTTTATGTAATTAAATTATAAGTTATTGGAAAAAATGACAAACGATTTTAGGAACTTATACTGTCATCACTCTGCTTTCTCTTTCTTTCATCTCACCTCATTTTTCTTATCTGTTTGTTGGTTACTTCTAGATGGGCCAACCAGCAGAAAAGCATCAGTGCAGAAATACCGAGAGAAGCGGAAAGACAGGTATCTTAAAACACTGATAGGCTCTTTATGACAACACTGTAAATTTACGAATAGCAAATTCCCTTTCCTGTATGTCTCTCATACCCCTGTTAGGTGAAGGTTTAAGAACAAGAGAAAGATAGCAATGCCTTCATCCGGTAGTGTGGACATCTACTTAAATCGCTGGGTGAGAGATCAATTTGCAAATGAGCAATTGAATCCTAGTGATGTTTGCTCTACTCTTCAAAGCAGGCCATCTCAGACATCTCCTGGATGTGGTGTGGCTGAGAATTTGGCAAATGTTACCAATCTTCCTGTGGATCCCAATGACAAAGGTAATAGACTGATCTCATTGCGTGCTTTGTTTCCTGGTAGTTCTATAATAAATTATGTTCTTTCTTGATATGTGAAATGGGAGAAACTTAAATTTCTAACACACTCATGGATACCTGCGTCTACAATGTTGACAAGCGAGATGTGTGTGTGTGTGTGTGTGTGTGTGTGTGTTAAAGTGCCAAATTTTCCTTGCATCCACTGACTCCTTCCACTTCCCCAACCCCCGGAATATGAAATAAAAGACAAAAGAAAATAAAATGATTCTGATGTTTTATATATATGTCATCTTCACATGATTGTACTGGAACTGGGTCTTTGGTTTTAGTGTGAACAATTAGTGCAAAGTTTGCAGCATGACTTGCAAATCTCAGGTGTGAAATGATATGAAGTTTTTATGTATTGGGGATTGTAATGACACAGCATATCACCCAATTCTACATTTTTGTGATGCTTAATAATTGTAGCTGCTTTGCTAGGAAGCTGAATGATTTATGTGCTTTTTGTTTGCAGATGTCACGGAAAACTGAATATAGAGGGTAGGAAAATTGATTTGTGGGTAAGGACTTGCTTGGAACTTGTATTTTATCCCAGCGAACCGCGATGGTGCGCACAAAGAATACAAGCACATAGACTTTGTATGATGGTTCGTGTTTATACCAGTGCATAGTCTTTGTCTGATGGTTCATAACATAAGGTGTAGTGTTGTTTTAGCTGCAGCAATTGCTTTTTGAGTTGCGTGAAGGACATTCAAGATAGTTCTTCATGTTGTAGCTGTTTCTAAATCTGCAATCAAATAAATGATCGCAAGATGAGAACAGGTGGATAGTGTCATCACCAGAGTTGGTTCCTTCAAGTACATGTAAAGTGTCTTAAGCCAGTAGGGTTTGTGGAAGCAACAATATGTGACTGAATTTGCTCAAAAGTAGTACATTGTGCTCTGTTCTCCATTGCAATCAGATTATTTTTTTTCGATGATGACAGATCCCGAATTTGCAAATTGCTAATGCTTGTAAGTACATGGTCATTAGACAGGATTATTTTGGATAATGCATTGTAGCAAAATCTAAAGGTATGTAATCTGCAATCCTGAAATGGAGATGCACGTGAGCTGGCCCTACCGAATCCATGACCGGTTGAAACATTTAGGTCATCTTTACTTTATTAATTTGAGAATGTTATTAAAATATAAATAAATATATATATTAATAAATTATAAATTATTTTTTGCTTATTAGCATATTAAAATTTATATTTTTTATTTGCTAGTAGTATTTTTTTTTTTTTAAAAGGGAGTATTGTTATTTTGTTAAAATAAAGAATGTCCTTATTGTACAATTATCTTGTATATATTTAGAGAAAGATAGTCATGATCTTATGGGAGATCACTTAAGTTAATAAAAAAATTAAGGATAACTGAAAGGAAGCAAAACACAAATTTTAATCTAGTGTATTTTGTCTTGTAATGTATTATAACACAGTGTTTTCTTTTCTTTTTTTTTTACCTTGGTAATTTAAGGGTTTTTTTTTTTAAATGATTGTTATTATATGAAATTTTGATGATTTGATCAAATGTGCAATTGTGTGCAGCATAGTGTGTACCTATTACTGGAGTTGTGATGTGAGCCCATAGCTCCGGTAGTGAAAGCTCATTGTGTGCATCATCTTCGTGCAGCATAGTGTGCGCGACAGTGTGTATAAAATCAAGCATATATATGGAATAGAATAAGATGAGATGGGATAAGATATGATTAGATCATATTTAATATTATTATTGTTATTATTATTAACTAGTCATTGTTTAATTGAATTAATACAAATGAAAATTCATTTAAAAATAATTTTAAAAAATATTTTAGTTATAAGAGGCTTTAATAATTTTTATTCATAATAATTTATGTTGTAATATTACGATTTAAAAGTTATTTGTATTAATATAAACTAAAAATTTTTGTACTATTAATTATACCAGTCAACCTCAATAATATTAATTAAATATAAATCGTAAGTTAAATAAGTTTTATTTTTATTCATTAAATATTTAATAATTTTTTATTTTTTATTTAATTATCTATTATTTTTAAGACCCACAACCCCTTGGGGTTATCCTGCTCTTCGGAAGTAGAAAAAGGAATAAATCTTGGCGAACTCTTCCTCCTTTCGCTTCATCCACTGATCAATGTCCTGGGGCTCACCCAAAAAAGGGGTTTTCTCAATGGGCCACCATTTTCATGACATGCATGCCGCGCTGATGAATGCCTTGGGTCCTTTCTATCGGCATTTTCGGACGGCACTCGAACACTGGGTAAGAAGAAAGGGGGCTTTTTTCTCTGATAGGGCACTAATATAGTTTTAATATTTATAAATGATTATGTTTAATTAAGTTGACAATATAATCCGAACCTAACTAATCCCAGTGCCCCGTTAGGATAACTTCCTTTACGAGATTGAGAATATTTTACAGGTTTAGAATAAGATAGACATAATATTCTTAAGAGCACCACCAAATATGAGATAATGATCAAATTTGAAATAAAACAGTCCAATCCCTCTTTTAATCCTCGATCCAAATGCACTTTTATAGTGTGTGTGTATATATATATATATATATATTATTACAGCTTTTGCCAACTTGAAGTTTATATATATTATAATTTCTTAAAAAATGAGCGGATCTTACCACTTATATAATTTTTTATACTATCTTTGAAGGGGCCGTTAAGTTACTTAGGAGCTCCCATATATTTACGGATGCGCCCGGGAGCATGGAGTTTTCCGAGTCAATGAGTCGTAAGTGGAAACTCACTAGTAAAGTATTCCAATCGGCCTGTAATTTTTAGCCATTCTTCTAGTAATGATTTCCCTTTCTTAACCATAAGCACTACTGCAAGCAACAGCGTGGGACTACATTTTGATCGCAAAAGGTCAGCTATCGGCTATGGAGCGAAGACCAATTGAGGTTGAACGACTGCTTTTTGACTTTCTTTGTATCAAATCCACAAAATTAGCCTCTGCCTCCTCGAAAGAGACAGACACGATAATAAATTTTACGCAACAATTTGCAGACTTTGTGGTGTCGTTTATTCTTCCGGTAACGCGAGGAAGCGGACGTTGGACCCAGGCGTATAGCTTTCTGCGGTTGTGATTATTCCATAAGAATTACTTGGAAAATGATTGAATATGGAAACTCCTGAACATTTGGCGATCTCATCTTAGTTGTGTCCGTATTAATGGTTAATTGGTTACTCATTATTTGATGAATTATTTCTTCAAATAAAAGAATAGTATGAAAATACTTAACGGAAATCTCACTTATTAGATTTTATTGTGGAAGACCCAGTTTATTCTAGAAAATTCACAATGCACTAATTTTATCTATGCATCTATATATATATAATAAAATACGGAAAAATACAAATCTTAATACAATAGGAACAAATATTGTGAGAATTAAATAATACATTATCCTAATGAAAGATTAATCCTAAACGTTTCTTATTTCTCAATTTATTTCTTTGGAGTTTGGATGAAAACTCAATTGTTTTTTTCCTCTTCGGGTAAATGTTTCGGGATCCAATTATGAATCGTTGAATTGAAATTGAGCTCTTACTCTGACGAACAGCATACAATGCAAGAACAATGAAAATGATAAAAGAACACAATTATAACAAAAGTGTTAAAAATTTTTATTAATAATTTTACTATTTTTCTTTTTTAAAAAAAGAATTCTTAAGATTTACTATTAAAAAAAATATCTTATCGTGATTTTATTCACTTGTCAATAAAAATTTAACTCCTGTTCTAAGGAGTCGTCTATGCTTAAATTACTATAATTTAGTGGAGGCGGAGGCGGAGGCGAATCTCCATAGTCCCTCGTCTCTACGTGCCTGCCCGTCAGCCGCTCGCAAACAACAGCAGCGGCATTGGCCATGGGCCACGGGGGTTGGCAAATTCAACAATTTTATCGAAATACGAGCTGCTGGGTAATTTAGTCATTTAACGTGCTATCTTCCCGAAAATTTAATGCCGAAAACATCGGCACTTGCTGATGTGACTAAAGCATGTGCATTTTTCTCAAACCCATCATTGAGAAGAATTCCCATGTACTTACTCACAACCTCACCGATTAATCCTCCGTTTTGTATTTACTTATTTGTTTATTTTTTTTTGACAAGAGTGTTTACTTATTTATTTATTCATTAAAACTCAATATGATTTATGATATCATGCATTTATCAAACATAAATTAAAATTAATTGAAATCAAAATAAATTAAAAAATTAAATAAAAAATTTAAATTTAAATAAATTATTTATTTTATTATAAAAATTAAAATTTAAATAAATTAAATTATTAAAATTACTAAAAAATTATTAATTAATCATTTATTATAGTTATTATTTTATATTTTAATTACTGTAATTATTATTATTATATTAATTATATGCACTTTGATCCTTAATAACAACAAGGCGGAATCAAACAAATTGCTACTACTACTGGAAGATGGTCTCAATGGATACAGCACCAATGACTAGCTGCTTCTCTACAGTTGACAAACGATAATTTAGCTGTTCGATCGTAGTTACTGTTTCTGCTCGATTCTTTAGGCCAAATCACATTTGGCTGTTGTAGGTTGTGATTTATTTTTTTAATTATTTGTTTATTTATAAGAGGGTATCTTCATAATTTTAAATTATTAATGAAAACATAATCACCATCCTCGAGAAGAAATTAATATTTTATTTCTCATTTTTAGACTAAGTAAACTCCACAATTTTAATTCAAATATACATCTGTATTTCATGAAATGAATAATGTTGATACTTTTAATTTTAGATTTCTAATCTCAAATCTAACAGGTATATGTTCTATTGATTTATTCCGACATTAGCACTCACTGACTGTGCCAATATGCGTTGTAAACATAGTAATGGAATGACGACATAATATGCAATAACGTTGCGTTTTTAGTGGTGCCTCCAACTGACGCAATCCTGAAATCTATGCGATGTACAAAATACAGAAGAATGTCAGAATCTTTTTGACCACCAGATCCCCCCACTTGTTCGCAACGTTTGGTTAAAAGTGCTTATTTTCAAAGATACATAAAATCACAGTGCCTCCAAATTCATTTGATTTGCTCGATAGATATCTTTTGGCATGAATTATTTAACAAACGTGGGGCCAATTCCTGGATGGACCCCTCACCAGTCACCGTTATGATCATCGTTCATTTACTAATCTTATCATCTTTCAGTAGAATTGGAGGGTCTCTTTGCAGTCCATCAAAGACAAGTCTTCTTTTCATTCTTAATTAATTCTTGCTTCCCATAATTCATTCTATTAATGACTTCAATTCAAAGGCCCCCATTGTGGCAAGGTAATTATTGAGGCTACTAACAAGACAACTCTGGAGCACTGATTACACTCGTTATTCATTTCTTATCAAGACGACACGTCGTTTTTGCTCCAGCTCACATAAAATGAAACGACATTATTAAGATTTTGGTTTGTGACTTTAGTTTGTATTTCCAACAAACAGTGGCTGCAAATTTTCTGGTCTCCAACGGAAGGAAAAGAAAAAGGGCCCAAAAAAAAGAAATTCCCTTTTATCAAGCAAAAGCCACGCAAACAAAGTGCAAATTCAGAAATTTTCTCTTTGGACTACATTATTCACTTTGATCTCTCCTGCGTCAAGCCTCTGCAGCTCTGTCAGATTTGCTTCAGTAAATTCAAACAAAGCCAAAAACTGAGCTGGGTCTTTTCTTCCTTTTTTCCCCTTCTCCTCTCTCTTTATCGTCTGTTACGCCATTTGTCTTTGTTATTAAGAGGCTTGCGTGGAATATAATGTGGGTTTGGCTTGGTTTCCTTTCTGGTAGAGATCTTGTATGACTGCTGCTGGGTGTTTGGTCTTTATATGTTCTTTGCTTTGCTTTGCTCTCAATTAGAGCTCAGTTTAGTTTGGCTTAATCATTTCTGCAAAATAGGACCAATACGGATTTGTTTGACTGCAATTTCAAAGAAAGTTCGAGCTCTTATCAGGGAAAGGAACTTTCTTTTTTGTTAAACTTTTTGAAATTAAGTTAATTATGATGTTGTATACCCATATAGATGTTTGTTGATATTAAGCTTCAATTACTCATTTTGTTGCTTAGTGAGGCTGGAAGATTTCTTAGCTAGGTTTGTGTTTTGTGATTAAGAGAGAACCGTTCTTGTTGTTGTGTATTTCCTGTTGTTATTACATTATTTTCTAGTTGTGTGTGACTTCTGAAGAGAGAGAGAAACACGTCTGGCTGTTGTGGAGATCTGGGACTTGTTTCATCTTTTATGTCCCATGAGGACCTTTTTCCCCTCTGATTCTTGTAAAGAATCACAGCTTAACGGCTTCAATCCTCAGTCTTGGCTCCAAGTTGAAAGAGGAAAGCTCTCGAAACTATCGTCACACAACTCTTCTTCTTCATCAATGTAAGTATCCTTTCCCAATTTTCTTCCTTCTTAAATCCATGGTGTTTCGTTTTCCATGTTCAGTTGATTGAGACTTTTTTGTGTTGGGGGCGGGGGGTGGTTCGGCTTAAAATATTGTAGAGAATCCTTTATCAAGGTACCGGAGCCGCAAATACTACCGTATTACAAACCAGTTGATTATGTAGAAGTTCTTGCTCAAATTCATGAAGAACTCGAATCATGTCTCGTTCAAGAGAGGTCGAGTCTCTATTTATTGCAATTTCAGGTCTTTAGGGGTCTTGGGGAAGCCAAACTTATGCGGAGAAGTCTCCGCAAAGCTTGGCAGAAGGCTAGCACCATTCATGAAAAGCTTGTCTTCGGGGCATGGTTAAAGTATGAGAAGCAAGGAGAAGAGCTTATTGCCGATCTGCTTATCAGTTGTGACAAATGTTTGCAAGAGTTTGGACCGATAGATATTGCCTCTCATCTTCAGACAGACATAAATGCGGCCGGCTCCCATGAGACTGTTTCAGTGAGTGGGGACCAAGTTCTGAGACATGTTGTTTTTAGGATTTGTGAGGAGAAAGTAGTGTGTGATAGGCAGAAATTTGCAGCCCTTTCAGCTCCATTTAATGCTATGCTTAATGGGTCTTTTATGGAATCACTTTGTGAAAACATAGATTTGTCCAAAAACAACATCTCTTCTTCAAGTTTGAGGATAATAAGTGAGTTCAGTGTGAGTGGCAGTTTGAATGAAGTCACTCCAGATCTTTTGTTGGAAATATTGACATTTGCAAACAAGTTTTGCTGCGAGAGGCTCAAAGATGAATGTGATAGGAAACTTGCATCTTTGGTTGCTTCTAGAGAAGATGCTGTGGAACTTATGGGATATGCTATTGAAGAAAACTCTCCTGTTCTTGCTGCATCATGTTTGCAAGTTTTTTTACGGGAACTGCCTGACTGTTTGAATGATGAACGGGTGGTGGAAATATTTAGCCATGCTAATGGACAACATAGATCAATCATGGTTGGGTTGGCCTCATTTTCCCTGTACTGTTTATTAAGTGAAGTTGCTATGAACCTTGATCCTCGATCGGATAAAACAGTTTGTTTCCTGGAACGATTGCTAGAGTCTGCTGAAACTGATCGGCAGAGACTCTTGGCATTTCATCAGTTGGGATGTGTGAGGCTGTTAAGGAAAGAGTATGATGAAGCTGAACGTCTATTTGAGGCTGCTGTAAATGTGGGCCACGTCTATTCGATTGCGGGCTTGGCTAGATTGGGTTATATTAAGGGTCATAAACTTTGGGCTTATGAGAAGCTCAACTCTGTGATATCCTCAGTTACTCCCCTAGGATGGATGTACCAGGAGAGATCATTATACTGTGAAGGTGATAAGAGGTGGGAAGATCTTGAGAAAGCAACTGCTTTGGATCCAACTCTTTCTTATCCCTATATGTATCGCGCCTCTTGCTTAATGACAAAACAGAATGTTGAAGCTGCACTTGCAGAAATTAATTGGATTCTTGGGTTTAAACTAGCTCTAGAATGCTTGGAGCTCAGGTTTTGTTTCTTTTTGGCTCTTGAGGATTACCAAGCGGCCCTTCGTGATGTTCAAGCAATTCTCACACTCTCGCCAGACTATAGGATGTTTGAGGGACGGGTAGCAGCATCCCAACTCCATATCCTAGTGCGTGAGCATATTGACAATTGGACTATAGCAGATTGCTGGTTGCAATTGTATGATCGGTGGTCTTCTGTGGATGATATTGGATCGCTCTCTGTAATCTACCAGATGCTTGAATCTGATGCCCCAAAAGGAGTATTATACTTCAGGCAGTCTTTACTTCTCCTTAGGTGGGTACAGGATCTATATTCTCTCCCCCCCCCCCCCCCCCCCCTCCTTCTTTGTGAAGAAAATTGAGCTTATATTATGCATGTTATTTCCTTATACTTTACTTTTTTATAATCATCCGTAACATAGGATTTACCTAGCTGCAAAATATGTAAGGTTAACTGACAATGGAAGGGAAAAAAAAAAAATTTCCTGGAAATTGAAGTCTATTATTTTGACTAATTTTGATTTTTGGGCCTGATCTTCAGCTCTGTGTTTGTCTTCTGTACCTTCAGAATTTAAATGTTATTATGATTGTTAGTGCAAGGTTGAGCAAAACTCACTTCTATCGTGATCAGGTTAAATTGTCCTGAGGCAGCCATGCGAAGTTTACGGTTAGCTCGCCAACATGCATCCAGTGATCATGAACGACTGGTGTATGAGGGATGGATTTTATATGATACAGGTCATTGTGAGGAAGGGCTTAGAAAAGCGGAAGAGTCTATCCAAATTAAGAGATCGTTTGAAGCTTTCTTCCTTAAGGCCTATGCATTGGCCGACTCTAGCCAGGATTCATCTTGTTCTTCAACTGTTGTTTCACTGCTTGAAGATGCCTTGAAGTGCCCTTCAGATAGGCTGCGCAAAGGTCAGGTATGAATTGACCTACAATTTTGTTGAAGATTTCCACCCTGTTAACTGCGATAATCTGTCTGCCAAATATGTTTTCATTATTGTTGCTCTCATAACTGTTGGATATTGGTCCTCACTGTTATTTCTTCTTCTTCCCTTTTATAATTAGTTTTTTAAAAGAAAAAAAATTTAGAAGAGGGGATGAGGAATTTTAATCGTATGTTCATGGAAGAATTCAAGTTTTACCTTGTATATGTTATGCCACAATTTTGCATTAAACCAAAATTGATGTTATGATTCTATTTCAGTGTCTTAAAGTTCACACTTAATTTGTGGGTTCAAGAACATATTGATACCTCTGGTTGGCAACAAAGTGCGCCAAATAAAAGCTATGGTTTCTACTATCAATTGAATTCCTATTTTCAGTTGATTAAGATAATGAGGATCTGCTGATTGAGGATATTAATTAGAAGAGATTCAACGATATGGCCTCTACTTGCAAACATTGGTTTCAATATTGTGCTAAGGAGTGCTGATCTTTATTTTGCCAAAGTGCCTATTCTACAAATTTGAAAGTCTGAATGGAAAAATTTGATGATGACTGCAGCTCCTCATTTCCTGTCCGGTTTCAGTACAGTACATAAATGAGATTCCTGCTTATTTCTCAGTTGCTGTTCTGTTGTGCTGGATAAATTATTGTGGGGATGTTTATTTCATTCTGGTTATTAGAAAAGATGTGCTTGGGGCTTTTGTTTCCCTTGGAGGTCTAGAAGATTCTCTTAGAAGATGGGGGTGGAGCAGCTGCGCTGTAATACTGTATACCTCTGGAGAGAACATGACAATGTAGTAGCTCATTGGATATTTGCATGCAGGCTTCCTAAATATTTGAGAGTAATGGTTTACTATTTATATTTCTATTGGCCATGGCAATGAGATGGGGTGTTTTGATGTGAAGGCTGACTTAGTTTTGTTTCTTTTTCATAGAAAGTTGGTCATTAGTGGAGCATATAATTTGGGATTCTACAAGCTGCAACTTTTCCCATTTGTTATGGCTTTTTGCTATTATCAGTTTATTTATCCTTTTGTAAGATAATTGGAATGCAGTTGAATGATTGGCTTGCAATTCTTCATGTTTTATGTTGTGACATTATTTGCAATGGTACTCTTAATTAGAGTAAACTGTTGGGATGATACAATTTTCTAGTTAATTAAATTTTTGAATTTCAATTGCCAGGCACTGAACAATCTAGGAAGTGTTTATGTTGATTGTGAGCAGTTGGACTTGGCTGCTGATTGCTACAGCAATGCACTAAAGATCCGGCATACCCGTGCTCACCAAGGCCTTGCTCGGGTTCATTTTCTGAAAAATAATAAAACAGCGGCATATGAGGAAATGACGAAACTTATTGAGAAGGCTCGGAACAATGCATCTGCTTATGAGAAGAGATCTGAATACTGTGATCGGGAACATACAAGGGCAGATCTGGAGATGGTCACTAAATTAGATCCCCTTCGGGTTTACCCTTATAGATATCGAGCTGCAGGTCTTATTGTTTTCCTTAATTATGCATATAACAGTTTGCATTAGCAATTTGTCTCATATATGAGACGTGAGAAAGATTTAGTTATCATATATTTTTATTATATTTCGAGACATTTATTTGTTGGAACTGGTTGTGGTTTTGGTTTGAAACAGTTTTAATGGACAGCCACAAAGAGAAGGAAGCAATTGCGGAGCTATCAAGGGCAATTGCATTCAAAGCAGACCTTCACCTTCTACACCTGCGAGCTGCTTTTCGTGAGCACACTGGTGATGTATTGGGGGCTTTGCGGGATTGTCGAGCAGCTCTTTCTGTTGATCCAAACGATCAAGAAATGCTGGAGCTTCATAGCCGCGTATACAGCCATGAACCATAAATGTTGAACAAGACGGTAACAATGAAAGTGTGAGAAAAGAGAATTGTATAATCACCATTTATACGTACATACATACGAGTGTGTAAGTAAAATCCATGTCATTTTTGTCCCTCTTTTCTCCTCCATTTTATATTTTCGGTAATCTGTCATTATGGGTTTTGATAGTTAAATTATTGATATCGGCAAAATATTCCTTGATCTTTTGTTTATCATGGCTGGAAAACGCAGTTTTATTTCTTATGAGTCAGTTTATGTGTCTCGACTTTGATAACCGTAACTTGGGTCCAGCTATGTTGACACTTTGGTGTCATATTCCATTTTTTCGTCTTTTTCTAGTTCCCCAAGATCTTACCCAAAATGTGATGTTTTCGTTGGATTATTAACATTACAGTCCCTAGTGTTTGCTACAAAATTAAAAACAAAAAAAATTCAAAATTTTCACACACAAGTCCATAATATTGAAATTTTTTATATTTAGGTGTATTGACCCTTAATTTGAGAGAGAAAATAACTTATTCTTCTATTTGAATTAGTATATTGAAATTAATACGTTTACTTATTAATTAATTAAATATATAGTAAAATTATGTATCAATTACAAATTATATTTTACGATAAATGTGAATATGAATTTGATTTCTCGTTCTTAATTTGTAATTAATTTTTTTATTATACTTATTTAATATGCAGTCAGTAATTTTATTATGTAATAAAAATATGTTTATTAATTACTTCATTGTTATTATTTTTTTATTGTTCAATAAGCATGTATCAAAAGCGGGCCCGGGGGGGGGGGGGGGTGGGGGGACTTTATTTATTCTTACATGTAGGACTTGATGGGCAAGTTTAGGAGAATTTTAACTAGGATTTCGAGTCAAAGCGATTTTATATTCTATACTTATTTAAGAGATTTTTTACACATCTCATATTCGATAACTTTCAAGTTAGTGATAGAATTCAATTGTTGACTGATACAGATATGGAACTGAAACTAGTGAACATGTAAATAATTTAATTAATTTATTATACATTATTTTAATTTATTTACTTAGCATAAATAAAGATTTGTTTTGTTAAGGATATATTTGACACTTAGATAGGTGTATATGAGTAAATTTTCTTTTTGAAACTCTGATGATGAGTATGTGAATTAATAGTTAAAAAAGTACCCCTATCCTTCAATTTAAGTTTAACAAATTAAAATAAGGACTAATGAGTCAAAATTTTAAACTATCTGATTTTTTTTATTTTATAATAAATAGGAATTGGAGTGTAATTAACCCAAGAAATACAAAAGAATGGGATACGTTACTGCAGTGCAGTTAATGGTAACATAGGTGAGCCCATAATTTAATCAACGAAGGAAAACTGTTTGAGCGTACGGCATACGAACTGCTCAAAAAATAAATCTGCAGTAATCAATTCAACGCCGGCAAAGCTCTGAGACTGGCAAGCAGATGTTAGACTCGCATAAACAATGAGTGAATGCCATAGCACATTGTTTATATAAATAATATAAATTACGTCAAAATATAACTTAGGTATTCTTTTTGTAAATGTAGATGCCACATCAATTTGTGTTTGAGAGTTCAAAAATCAAGAGATCCCACTTGCATAGCAGCAAATATAACTTAGGTATTCTTTTTGTGAATGTAGACGCCACATCAATTTGTGTTTCAGAGTTCAAAAATCAAGAGATCCCACTTGCTTAGCAGCATTACGGTACGGAAAACATTGGCGACGCAAAAACAGTTGAGGCTTGCTCCTTGTACGGGTTTCTGAAAAGTCCATCTCTTAAGGGAATCAAGATGACAGAAAGGTTATCTGTACTGCCTTGATCATAAGCCGTGTTTATAATATGTTCAGCCAGCGAAGACCATGATCCTTGGATATTGTCTGAATTCCATTCTAATATTAGATCACAGACATCATTCACTGTCAGGCTCTCAAAAATGCTGTCAGTTGCAACCATCAAATATCTATCAGCAGTAGTCAGGGGTTGCCAACCAGTTAGCTCGGGCACTGCTATAACGCCATACCTGTAATCAAAGTTAGAATACTTCTGAATTACAAGTGCAGCCCCCATGTCTTTAATCATGGCATACACAACGCAAACTCTCATAATTGCTAATCTATTGGCACAGAAATGAGACCCCAGGGCCAGAATTGCCGTTAAAAACAGCAGGGAAACTAGTCAATTTCTAGTTTTCTACCAGCTTCAACAATGAATCCAAAATTAAATGAATTTAGAGGCTTACCTTTTCAAATAAATGTCACCAATGGAGCAGGACATTGCAAGGATGCCAATAACTTGAGGCACTCCCCAAACAATAACAAAGCCACCAGCTGCTTCAATTAGAGCTCTTTCATCATCTCTATCTGGATGATGATCTTTCGTTAATTCTATAGCAGAAAGCATTGCTGCCAAATTACCATTTAACATCCCACTCATAAGCTGTTCCATATAATAAAATTCAGTGGTCAAGTGTGTGTACTGTTTATGTAGGTGCAATTCTTTACATAGTTAAACAGAGCAGAGTAAGGAAATTGAGACCTCCAGCATCCTGACCGGACTGAATCTTATCGGAAAAGAGGAATGCTTTTGAATCACCAACATTTGCAACTAAAGTTTGCCCATCAAAAATTAGAATGATGGTGGCTGTGGACCCAGAAATATGATTATTCTCAAGAGCCTCCTGAGGATAATGAATGAGCCACATGCAAAGCTACGAGGAGCAAGATACAAGAATAATTGCAAGAATCAAAATCCAGAGACTGAGGCATAATACTGACCTGAGTAAATTTGACATCAATACCATGGATTGTACTCAACAATGATTCTTTTAAAACTTGCAACAGCAAAGACTTACTCTCAGCCATAGTCAGCTCTCCCTTGTGTTGCACCATTAGCTTGTACGTCTTGGATACATAGTGCAGGTGAAAATAATTCAAGAGAAGTTGTGATGCCATCTCACTAGCTTCCTTACCGCCACGACCATCAAAAACTGCTGCAATACCAATCCAAACTTCCTTGAGACCATTTTTGCCTGCACCCAGAGATTCAGTGGTAGATAACTTGTTTTAGCAGTAAAGCTATACATTGTCAAACACATTGCACCATGGATCAAACCCCTCTCAAGAAATCCCTTCAAATTTGGCGCATGTATCCTGTAACTTCTAAAAATAATAATCCTAGGTTTACCTATATTTGCGTTGGACGTATTGAAGTAGAACACGTTCCCAAATGACTACGACACTAACTTGCCTTGAAGCTGGTCAAATAACATCAGTCTCTGTTACGGCAAAAGTATGTTTGTAGAAATTGCCCAACCAACTTGTCAAGTTTCGATAGATGTCCTCCAATATCAAAATTTAATCCCGCAAATTAAACATAACCAAATAAAAGAGTGAGAGAGAAATAACCAAAAGACGGCATGGTCATGTCAACATCACATGTTATACGATCTTCTTAGTATTTTCGGCGTCCCTCAAGCTGCGCAAACTGACACTCGATCGTACGATTCTGAAGAGATTCAGTTGTAGGGATTGGCCATGGGAGGAGACTCAGACAGTCGTCAGACTCAATAACACTAGGAAAACTGCCTTCGTCGTCATGGATCATCATACATGACGATACAGATATCCTGTTCCCATTCCCAAATGAACACGACGCCGTATAAGAAGAATTGAGTACAAGTCCAAACAAGAATAATAATAATAATAATAACAATACTGCTGTATCAATTTCAAATCCATCCATTCTGGCTGCGGGACGGAGCAGATCAGTAATGTCTTTCGACTCCAGTTCAGTTCTGTCAGAAATAAAATGCAAAATGGTAGAGCAATTTCCTCATTCAGCACTCTTTAATTCGATACATACAATAACACCAGTCATCTTCACCCTTTGATCCCGTATGAGTTAATGGCTTCATAGTATATATTTTTGACAGCGAGAAAATGTTACACTATAGCATATTCACATGAGTTGAAAAAAGCAGATTATCATATATACGTATATATGAGGCTTTTTTTAAATACAAATATATTATTATACCATATAATTTAATAAAATTTAATAAATGAGGACATTCGAAAAAAAAATTATTTTTTATTATTATTGTCCTAAAGACATCTTCATTTATTTGAGATATTGATTCAAATTATGATATTTCTTTAGAGCGATTGAACTAGTTTTTTTAAATATTATACAATAATAAAATTTTTTATTACTTAATAACTAAATTAAAAATCAAGAAAAACATACGTTCTAAAATCTAATATGTATTTTTATTATCTTTTAAGAGATTCCTCACTTTAATAAAAAAATCTTTTCTACTCTTTGATTGCGTATGAAAAGATAAAAATAAAACAACCACAATTTTGAGTACTCTAAAATCTTATCAGACTGTATAAGCTTCTCATGTGCGCATGGTAAAGTTGTAAATTCCAATTGAAAAAAAGTTAAAAATACATATTTCAATTCTTTTTTTTCTCCTAATTTAGCATACGGAAGTTTTATCTTTTAACTCAGCACATCTACATTTTAACGTGCACATTGAACAGCCACTACCCATTACCTAATCTACCCAGTCAAAATCACTCTTGCTACGCGAGGGTTTACACGAATGTGCTTTCACATTTTGCGGAACTAATTAACATCATTCAGTAACCACGACTTAAGAACCCATTCTCAATTGAAATCTTGGTTTTAATCCACATTTTTCAAAAATATAAAATCAATATTATCAAATAAAAGTGAAAAATTATAAAATTGGTCTGAAATTTTGCGGACGTCAACTTAAGTGGGCCGCTAGGGAAATCGGAGGTGAAGAGCATTGCAGTGTCCAATTGAAGGGCCCAAATATGGTGGTCCCATGCCTTTTCAACTCCGGTGAGCCAAAACTGCAAAGCCATTTCAGAATCCCGTGAAAGCGACGAATATGGCTGTTCCCCACTTTCTGCTACAGCGAAGTACCCATACTACCCATAGCAAAAGATAGCAATTTCCCTACGGCAGTAATCTTGAACTGAAAGAGGACACCAGTGCCAAATATAACTAGAGTTGCCGGTCAACTACGTTTGAGATGCATCAATTCAGCAGAACGTGCTGATCTTAGGCTGTTGCAATCTTATCATGGAACTTGAACCAATCCTTCACCTGAAATCCCACAGGGTGCCTATCGAGTGGCAAGGCACTGATTTGGACATCTGCATTTTTCAGAAAGTCCGAATAGTGTATCAACACCAAGCATGCATCAGAACAAATTCAAGAGATGGTAAAACAGAAGTCAGTGAAGTTCTCCTTGTAGATACTATAGGTACTGCTTGAAGCCAGTGACCGTCATCCAAATTTTGAAAAGCCAAATGTCTCATGCTAAGCAAGAAGTGAATCTCCTGTCCAAGGGATGCTTTCTTTAGCTTGACTTAGTGGCACACCTACACTTGACTCACAGATTTTACTCTCTATTTTGCCCGCCATCATACCTCAAAAAGATTTGCATCTACACATATAGAATCCAGAGTTACCAACGATATGTATTACGTCTGGTAATTACTACAAGAAAATTGAGGGTACTGCACCTACCGTGGGAGGTGGGGAAAAAAATAATAATAAGTGAAAGAAACTTGTATACCTCTCACCAACTCATCTTTTGGAAGGTTGGAAATAAGGATGCTGCAGAGCAACATCAACACTCAATCGATCCTCCTACAAGTTTAATGTACGTCAGATTGACTTGCAATAATGAATCAACTGCACACTACAGAACTAAAATCTAAAATACTGATGGTGATTGAAAAAATATCATAAAGTATATTACTACAGAACTAAAATCTAAAATACTGATGGTGATTGAAAAAATATCTTAAGTTATATTACTACAGAACTAAAATATCTAAAATCCTAAGTTATAATAACCAGCTTACTCATCTTCTAAGGTCCAAACCATGAATGTACCTCCCACTTTTTGACTGAGAAAATGACCAAAGAAGTTTAAAGGCCGTCATTAGCTCAGCTACCAAAATAGATGAACTTAAATGGTAATTAAATCATTCACCCTCCCAACACCAGTTCCTCCACCACCCCCCCCCCCCAAAAAAAAAAAACACTCCAAAAAAGAAAATGGAGGTTAACTTAAATACACGCCTTACACAAGAAAAAATACGTCCCACGTGTCAAATCTAGGAAAATTGAAGAATGTATAAATTTACTACAAATATTACTGCTTTAATTTAATACGATAAAACCAAGTAATTCAGAATAAAATCATTAATGGAAGAGATCAGACATGACAACGAGCAATAATGGGCCTTTCTATTGTCGTTAATTCCAAAATCTTGAAACCGTAGCTCAACATGTGCATTCTAATAAACTAATAATTTTACGCATTAGTTACTTCCCAAAAACTGAAATAACTTATAAAAGACATATAAATGCTACAGAAGCTAAGCCAAAATACAATTAAACATTTTGTAGATTGTCCATCAATGTAGTGTTAGCTGTATTAAAACAATTCACATTAGTAACCGAAATTTCAAGCCTTCAATGCTAGGTGACAACACTACAGAACTGCGAATCTGAAAACTTACTGCATCCCAAAGCAATAATTGGCGCACTAACCGCAATGCCCAAACATTTGGAAACCTACAAACACGTTAAAAACAAGAACGTAACAACTAAAGAACAGTACCAAGGAGAAACACAATATTCAGAACAACATTTTCTTAAAACACATGCTGCAAGATATCATAATTTACCCTTGTTTAAGTGGATCTCTGCTCTTTATTTTTAGAGAAAAAAACTCTTCAGAGCATTTCCAAGAAGCAGGGGAGAGTCCACCCTGAATACCAGGAATCAATTATTTATTAGTACATCATTATCTGAAGGATAATAATAGGCAAAGAGTTTACAAAGCACCATTGACAGTAACATAATATAATCCTCTAAACTTTGACTAAAGGCTGACTTAGGAAGGAGGGCAATGCTGAAATCTTAAATTTTAAAATAAGAGGCAGAGAATCAAATTTACATTAGCGATCATGCCGGTTAGTTACGCATACAGTAATACATGATAAAACGATAGTTACGAACTAACAAAATAAGTAAATAAATCGAGAAAAGAAAGAATGTACAAAAACAAACTCACAAAATATATAGCCAACATAGTACCCCAGAAACCCAAGTGCAGGAACTTACAGGAGAACATCCGCAAACAGACAAAGGTAAACTTACTTGGTTTGTAGTATGCTTAGGTTTTGTGGAACCCCCAGGAATTAATATACATAATTCCATTAAAGACCTAAGTCTGGCACCACAAAAAATTGACAAAACCAAAAATTTTAAAATTCCTCCTATGAGCATGCAAAAAATTAATTCCCATATTGAACAACATATTAATTTCTCAATCATGAAAGAACAAAGAAAGAAAAGCATAACTTAGAGGGCCCCAATTTCAGAATATTTCAGTAGTCTATTTGATATTTCAACAAAAATTTAAACAAGGCTTCAACTAGTTGTGGGTTGATGCTAGCGAACAAGGTTTATCAATAGCTCTCTATAACTCCTGTACTGTTCTGTGGGCAGCTTGTTCACTTTATGTAATCCCCATACTGGCTTTAATATAATTCAGGTTTCATTTCTTACTTAGAATGAGAAAATCAAAATAGAACTAATCATTAGATCTGCTGCCCCTATAATATGGTAAAGGTACAGAATGTATAGGAATATCATAAATAAAAACGGCATATTTGACCATGAAGGCAAGAGTTGCGCTTATAAGATGAGACTCAAAATTAGGGGAAGAAGAAAGGGATGCATAGCAGTTGGTCTTATACATAGCACTTATCTTTCAACATGTAGAAGTTCATTAGAAATATCAGTAAGCAAAACTTGATGCCCAAAACTTATGAGAGTTTCCCATAGTTTAGAAGCACAAGTCAATGTTCCATAAACTTGTTGATTATGATGGAATAATTATCAAATATCCCCGGTGAAGCAGACGTGCTCAAATTTTCAAAAGTAAAAGAAAGAAAAGGTATTTAGCAATTTTTAAGCTGAAGGCTTCCAAGAACAACATGCACTTACCTATAAGCAAGTTCTTTTAAGCTATCATTCCAACCCTCAATATGGTGATCTAAAAGAGCACGCGTTAAATCACTTATCTGAAAAACATTTGGTGATCCCAAGATCATCTCTAAGATCACAACACCAACACTCCACATGTCATACCTGTCAAACAAATAAGTAATGGAAATTAATAATTGTGAAAAATATGATGGAAGGCTATGATTACTCAACAAGGACAGATATATAGTGTGACTAGAAAAAAACAAAAGCATATATTCTTGGATAAAGACAAAGGAAGTTAACCATATTCATTGAGTAGGAACATGACATACTTCAAAGTTGTGCCTATCGGCCCTTGATACCAAGTAGCATTAAGAAAAGCTTCAGGAGGGGTATATTCAGAAGTTTGCTCAGCTCTAGCAAAACAAAAGATAAATATCAATTAATATGATTCAGAAACATGGATAAATAAAGAACATGAGTCACTCTCAAAGAGAAATAACTTACTTAGAGGGTCCAGCTGATCCATATAAATGCTTCACTGTGAAGTCATCTATTGCGCTGCCAAAGTCAATAATGCGCCTAAAAAATTAATGAAGAAATATCAGTAAAAAATTTCTATCATAAATAAACACAGAAGTTGAGAACAAAAACATAAAAGTTCTTGAAAGTGGTGGCGAAAGGTGCCCTAAAGTTTGATGCAAAGTACAAAAGAAAGAATGGGATTTTGAACAGTAATAAAGAGTAAACAAAAGTATGAAGATAGTATCAGGAAAAACAAGATGTGCTTTTTCTCTTTTTCATTCACCACCCTGACTTCGATAAGAATAATAAAGAAAACCCCAAAAGAGGGGGAAAACCAGATTGTCAACAATAGTACCCCCGACTTGTTAAATAAGAAAATGACAAGCAATGGCCAGAGTGCTAGCACTAAATCTTTATTAATGAAGTCATTCTCAAAAGGTCACTTGGAAATTTTCTTGGCAAATGATGGGACTAAAACTAAATATAGAGAAGCAGTGGTGTATTTAGGGAGGAAAGGGCCAATTAAAAAGGGAATCCTCTGACAGTTTATGTGAGCTTGGTTGGTTCCACAAGCAGAGGAGAGGAAGGTGGGTTGTGAAGGAATGTAGTAACTTGAGGTCTGCTTATTATGCCATAACCCATCACATCTTATCAGACTTCAGCCTATAACATGAACAAACTTCAACTAAGAAGCAAATTGTATGTCATTCCAACTTACATTCTGGTGGTAACATTCTTCTCTTCAATTGGAGGTCCTTTCAAACATCTCCCAGTGTCCTGATCTTCAAAGCATATCACCATATTCTCTTCCAATAAGAGATACGAAAACATTCCAAGTTAGCATAATCCACACACAACCATTCTTCCAAATAAGTGTCATGAAAAATGATCAGAGAAAAGGAAAGTTCAAAAAGAGAAAAAGAGAGACTGAGAGAGAGAGGGAGAGAGAGAGATCACTATACATATATTGGTGATTAAATGTAAAACAAAAACTAATGTCTGATTCATAAAAAGATTTCTGAAAAATACATGAAAGACAAACTGAGACAGGAAGTAGCTCCCTAAACCAATATTTATGGTTACTAAAATCCTGCGCACACCACATCAAAAGGAACAAATAACTCCAACTGCAGATAAATTGACACATTGGGCCACAACATCTCAAAATTTACTCCCTAATTTGTACTTAATATCACAAATGGTTGGCATGAGATTGTAAAAATGCTGAAAACTGATATTATTCTCCTACACAGCCCTCAGTAGTCTCCCCTAGAAACACACTTAACAGCAGAACTGTTTGTCACAACAAAAATCACTGTAAATTGTTGGTGTCACAGACAAGTGATTCTCATCAGCATCATTAAATGACCTTCAGCTTCTGTGTCAAGTGTCACCGTGAAGTGTGAGGGAAGATCATGAAAGCTAAACAGGAGGGTAGAAGTACGCATATAGCAATGACTTTTGACTTGCCACCAGGGGCAAAAAAGGAACTTTGACCAAGACCTAAACATAGCATCATTGTTTTAGTAAATTATTATTTATTTATTGCATGCTATTCCGCATTGGTGTCCTTACCAGGTTTGATGTCCCTATGGGTTATATTGCGGTCATGACAAGACTTGAGAGCCATCAACTGTAAAAAGGAAGAAACAAGCACGTCATGTATGTAGCTACATGCAGAAGTAATCAAACAAGCGGTGAGAGATGACTAATTTGGTATACACAAGAACACAAGAACTAAAAATTATATTCAATGAGAATAATGCAAATCAATTTATTTTAGATGGAGTCATAAAGACCTCATATGAGTTAATTTGTTCTCCAGTTTGAAGCACAGTTCATTCAATAAAAGCTGAGATTGAGAAATGAGAATATAGCCAAAGTGCTAAATTACTCTAGTGTGATATTATACACACGAAACCTTCAAGGATTTTGAGACTAATAATCCTTTCCTTTACGGAAGTTTCGTTTGTTGAACATGAACTCATTGTAAATTTCAATGATAGAATGGGACAAATATCTCAACTTCCTTGCACAAAATCCAGATGCTAAAAGGATGCATTGTAAATAAAATTGCAAACCCAAAAAATATATATATAAGCCATCCTCTTAGTCCAAGCCAAGTAACAATTCATGCAAGAATCCAAATATGAAATAAAAAATTTGAAAATTTATGATCAAAGTTTCTGACACTGTTTGACATAAGCTGAATTAGCACGCAGACATACCAACTGCCATATAAGATTGCGCATTTCATCTTGTCCTGCTGCTGTGGTCTTCAACCAATGCCACCATTTTGATGGACGCAGTACCTGAACCTGTTTTACTTTTTCAGTCTTCTCTTCCTCGGGACTAATTTCCACTTCTTCCACAGTATACATAAGTTTCGACAAGGAGATGCCTTCATGACGGAATACAAGCCATACTTCATTAGACTGGGATTCAAAAGACTCTACATATCTGGCAATATGGTTCAAGCCTTCTTCAAATGAAGCTCTCTCAAATCTAGATTTGTTTGAAAATTTGGTTTCAAAATTCCAGCTGTTCCCCAGGTCACGGACAACTGATTCATTAGTTTCCAATAGGTCAGGAAAATATGATCTTGATTCTTCCAAGAATGCGTTTGATGTCGCAGAAAAATGAAAACCTCCAAGAGATGTAGAGGCATTTAAGAAGACTTCACCGAAATACTTCTCACGCAGGCCGCTTAAGTAAACAGTAACCCCTCTCTCCACCTGTTTAACAATCAATCAACTAAAATCAAAGTACCTTTGAAAACCAAACCGAAATATGAATTTCATCGAAATCAGCAAAACAGCAAGTTTCAAACAAAAAGATTTATCCAGATAAAACAAACAGACAAATGAAGAAAGAATTGAAATTAATGAAAAGAAGAACATGTAGAAGCATTACTTTCGAAGAGCTACGAGATAAACCAATTAAAGGCAACAAAAACTGGTGGAAGATTAGTTGTATCACTTAAAACACCAGCTATAGAGGCACAATGATTGATCGCATTTCACAGCTTAAACAGTAAACCTTACATAAAATACTTTCTATATTGCTAAATACACCTTATCGGGCCAGCTGCTTTTTCATTTATCAATTTGTAGGTTCAACAGAGAATTGAATTCTTATTGAGTATAATTATCCTGCTAATAGTCAAAGAGAAAAAATGAAAAACACAACATGAAAATATTCAATCGTCGTCAGAACACAAATTCTAGACAAAGATGTATGATTTTACAACACTTTATTTTTTCCTTATGAAAAGTTTGCCTCATTAAATCACCAGAAGAAATAGAATAATGTGATGAAATAGTGCCACACTTTGCAAAGTATTACCACTCGGAATATACACAGTGACCTGGATGTTTAACCCCACATCTAAAAACTGCCAAGTCCAAGTCCAAGATGGTATGCAGCTACCTCTAAATATTGAGATAGTGTGTGTAGGTAAGAAAAAATTGCCAATAATAAAAGAATGACTAAACTAAATAAATGTGTGATGGACAATATTGCCTCGAAACAGAAAAACCAAGGGGCTAGTAAGAAGAGATACACTAGGACAGAATCTACGAATTAGTAGATGTCCCAGAAACACTGATAACAATTAAGACAAAACAGCCCACGCGTTACTACAAGTATATATGTGATCACCAAGATTTCAATGAGTGACTAAAGAATCAATTGATTGAGTTCTATCAGACCTTTTGTGGGGGTTGTTTTGGGGGATGTGGACAGTCGCACATAAGATTTTGCATGTTTTTCTTTCTCTTTTTTTTTTTTTGGGCCGGGGGGGCGGGGTAGCTATAAATACTTCTATTTCAGGTTCTTTTTCTCTTTTCCCTCTTCATTTTGGTAAACTTGCGCAAAGAAAAGGTTATATTTTACAGAAAAACTTTAATCGTGCTCCGATTATATCCAACATCAATAAAAAGAAGGCTGAAACTTTGAAATAATGATACAGTCCTCAATATACACTCATTTGAGTCTACAGGATCAAAGGCTTTTTTTGTCCCCGGGGAGCGGGGGTGGGGGTGGGGGGAGGGGGGGGAGGGGTGGTTGTTGTGAAGAAAAATTACAATCAAAAAGCTTACCATTATACGTTTTAAAACGAACAGACTGTCATGAAAAGAAACACCATGGAAATCATCAGTAGATGAGCTGTTAAACAGATTTCTGATATACATATCTTCACAAATGCTTTCCCCTGAAACATTTTTAGTTAATTCACTCCCCCTTGTGGAATTATCGCCTTCATGACAATTCCAATGAAAGGCCAGCCATACTTCACCATACGATCCACGACCAAACCTTTTCTTTAGTACATACCTGGCCATCAAGAAGTACCTAGAATCTAAGATGCTTGTTTGGACAAATAAACAAATAATAAATAAAAATAAGATAAAACAATAAAAAATCAACTCTATCCACTTTCCCAAGATCCCATGCAAATCAACTTCATATCCCATGCAAAAACCACTACAAAAACTCTGTGTTGATACCAATAAAATAACCATTGGTTCATATCACCTTCCACCAGTCTCGTTCCTCTACTTATCAGGTTATGGTTGTAAGTGCTTGAATTTTTACAAGCACATTCACATCATTGTACCATTAATATCAAATTGTCACAATATGATGACATCCCAGCAAATAAACACCATATTCAATCTAAAAGTGACATGTTAGATATAACTTTTTAGTGCTACTTTGATCATTTCATAAGGTACACTATAATTACGGTATCTGCATTAGGTTAAATATGCATTGTGCGAAATTAGCTATTGCATGCATGTAATCAGACATGAAAACTCCAAGTTCATTTCTTTGCCTAGTAATAGCAAACTTGAACTATCAGTAGCTTAGTTAAAGGTCATTGCGGATAGAAAATTAACTAAAGAACGTATGTACCTCTCAGGCATCGCATTCTCATTTGATCCATATTCTGAACCAACGTCAAGGAAGGGTATAGATTCAAGCAAACCAATGAAACTAGCAAAACCTCCAGGGTTAATGCATTGATCTTTAATACCATCCATTATCGTCCCAAAGTGCAAGCACATATTTCGGTCATTATACAAATTCAGAAGTTCACCTACAGAAAGGAAAACGAAAATAAATGGATTTCTATTAATAAATGTGCATACAGCCTAGCTGTAATATGACCAGTTCGATAACATTCCTAAAAGGATTAACAATTCAAAAAATCATTAATAAAAGGGCCAAGACACTGATAAAACAAGTTAGTAAAGGAATTTAAATGACTTTGTCCAGACACACATGCAGAATAGCACTGTTAAGAAGATGAGAGACTCAAAATAAAAATTGGAATCCATTGACAAAACGGTAATAAGAAGAGATTGATTGATTGGCCTTGAATCCAACAACATGAAAACAAACAAGGACAAAATAGTGCATCAGTTAAGGGGTCATTTACAACCATCATTTAATAAACACCATCAGTTGAAGAACTACCAATCTATTCCACCAAAAGAAGGGAGAATAAGGCAACACTAATTACAATATAGAAACTTACTTACCATACTGATGATTAAGGGTGTCAGGTAAAGTCTGCGATAAGTCATACACACAATCTTTCAAGTCATCCTTTTGAGCCCCAAATGTGCTATCCACATTGTCATTTAGGTTTTCAGACAAATAAAAACAGCTGAAACTGCCACATTTTCCTTCAACCTAGAGGGAGAAAAGCAGCCAACGTCATTTATTCAAACTACTCTTGCATTGATGATACAAGCTCCTATTGTTATATTCCCATTACTTACTCCTCAGTTCAATTGCAAATATTGGTTTAACAGCAAATAACCAAATTTAATGATCTAGCAGTTAGTTAAACAGAGTTTCTTGATGGTCATAAGTAAAATGTATGTAAAATCTACTAGAGGAACTTAGGCAATAAAATTGCAAACATCATCCAATCAAATTGCCATTGTTGCAGCAAACATTCAGCTGTCTTCTCTACAAGAAATTTCATTCTAAAAAGACCAAATAAATGCACATGTTTAAAGAACATGAAATCAGTCAGTCAATAATTAGAATGGAAAACAAAACGGAACCCCAATTCAGTTGGTTAAAAGAAAAATCATAGAAACTAAGTTGTTATATCTGACAACAAAATAAAAAGGAGCCCCTTCACAATAGAAAGGAAAACAAAAGTTGGTTGAAAATAACTTAACAGATATTGTGTGAATTTGCTAATTTCCTTTCTTTTAACATACATTATCATTGGAATCACATCAAATCAAATATTGGAAACATGCATTGCTGGTGCCAGCATCAATGCCCCAACAACATTAACAGCATGAGGATAAGTTGAGTATGGGAGCATAAGAAAAGCGATGTTCCAAAACAGAAGGAACAAATCAACCTGAATATCTTGGCACCCCAAAGTTTCTCAAGGAAAAGTTATCATATATTTCCTCACAAAAATTCAACAAGATCAAGGAAAAATATAATTAAACAAAGAGTTTATTTCA
The DNA here is from genome assembly GCA_030449875.1 of Aegle marmelos. Classification (NCBI taxonomy): domain Eukaryota; kingdom Viridiplantae; phylum Streptophyta; class Magnoliopsida; order Sapindales; family Rutaceae; genus Aegle; species Aegle marmelos. The sequence goes on from JASUUL010000115.1 coordinate 6,742,779, forward strand.
GGTAATACATCAAGAAAAGAGAAATAAAAAAGTTTCTATTCTTACCAATAGCCTGTCAAATTTTGTTGTAAGTGGATGAGCATGTTTCAGCTGTAATAGGTTCATATTCATGCCGTTAACTGATTCATGATGACAAAGATACAATTACTTCACCAGCCAAAAAAATTATCAAAGTGATCAGACAGAAGTGAAGATGAAACATGTCAAAGCCAAAAAATCATTCAACATGAACAAACACAAAAACCACTTTGTTATCGTAAATTCATAACATCACATCAAGAATTGAACATCGGCATTAGTTACAACCATCATGATAAAATTAAATTCTAAAGAGTATCTGTATTTAAGTGAAAGGTGAAATACAGAATAGTATTCACGTGTCAGACACATACAGAGTAGAAACATATAATATTTAAACACAGATAAGCATGCAGAAGATATCAACAAAAGAGAGAATATAAAGTTACAACAAAAGATACAGGCTAAGTTTTTCCATTATTTATTTGGTTGCCTTGAGATACCAAAAAGCCAGGTTCACTGACAACTAGCTATGGACCTTAAATTGTGAGGTACAGACATGGGCTGTAAGAAGATTCATATTTTACCAGGCATCCAGAACAACTTTCGTGTTGTTCGTTCTTAAAGAAGGAGTGAAGTCGTCATGTCCAACATAAAACAAGTCCCTTGGTGTGCTTTTAAAGCATTTTCGTAATTAAGACTAACAGAATAATAGCAGGCAATAGATTCTAGAGTCATAAGTCATAAATGCAGTGCAAATACTACAAACTAATTTCCAATGCTCATGAACCGTGGATCAAATAAGCTATCAAAAAGTCCATGAGCAGGCAATTTACCTGATTGTTTATAGACAAACTTTTGCAGTCCTTTGCTAAGGCAATCCATGTCTCCCTCCTCCATGCATTTTTCTCTATGCAGGTTTTCAGAAACATAAATAGACCCAAGAGGAACCACAACAGCAGCCAAATTGTCCATGCTGCCTTTCTCAAAAGCAGTGTCCACTAAGCAATCAGCTAGTGAGTATGAGCATGAGGAAGGGAATCCTGACCCAGCAGAACCATGAGTGCGTATTTCATAAAATATATCACAAACTTCTTGCAAACTCAGCTTTTCAAACACACCATCAGATGCAGCTACCAGATAACTATCATTGGCAGTCAGAGATTGCCAATCTGTCACCTCCGGCACAGATATAACACCATAACTGCTATTTATTTAAGTAAAAACTCATAAGAATCTTGAGTTATAAAAGTGCCTTTGAATCCAGCTTAACGATATCGCAAGATAATCAACATGTCTAAATGTTTAGCAGAAATGTTCCATTCAAGGAGAAGGGAATACCAAATCTACTTACTTCATTATGGTCAGGAACCTCACCTTTTATAAGGCAAATCTCCAATAGCTCGGGAAACAGCCAGCTGGCCATTTACTCGTGAAACGCCACCCCACTGAAGAACATAACCACCAGCAGCCTCCACTCGATACCTTTCATCTTCTCTATCCGGATGATGATCTCTTGTCAGTTCCCTGACTGTAAAATGTGCAAGTCCATTGGATACTGAGGATTTAAAGTAATTATAACCTTGTGAAGTTGAAATAGCATTATTATCCCTTCGCTTCCTGTATAACCTTAATAAAGTAGCTGGAATATCCAAGTACCATGAAATGAATTACCTTAACAAAGTCTTTACCAATATAACGAATATAATAATGCTGCTACCAATCATACTCCTTAAGCAGGCATGATTAAGCATCATAAAATAAACAAAACCAACCTTTGGCCTCATCAGGAGACTGAAATTTTTCAGAGCACAGAAGAGCTTTTGAATCTCCAATGTTCGCAACTAAAATTTGCCCCTCTGCTATCAGTACAACTGTGGCTGTAGAACCTGAATCAAGCTTCTTTCTAGATGCTTCCTTCATGGCCCAGCAGAGTGAATGTCAACATAAGAGAAAAGGCAATGAAGTACACCAAAATTATAGAACACATTAAATTGAACTTGCCTTAGAGAATGCTGCGTCAATGTCATGAATTGCCCTTAACAATGCTTCCCTTAAAATTTCCAAGTGGAAAGATTCATCAAAATTAGCAGGCAAAGAGGACTTAAACCTGTAAAATTATTCACAACCAAGAAACACATATCACCAAACATTAGAAAAAAAATTAAAAAAAAAGATGAAAGAACACAGGGATATTGAGTGAAACAAAGCAGTTGAACACATATTTATAAAACATATCATAAGAATAATAATAACTTGATGCAAAAAGAAAAAAAAAAAAAAAAAAACCTTTCAAAGTTCAACTCATGTCGACCAAGTTTCTCATCCCAATTAAGCACTTGGAAAACAATATCACGTTCTCCCATGTTTGGCAATCTTCCTGTGGATTTTTTTAATACAACAGAATATGTTGCATCCAAGAGAAAAAATGTATGCAGAGCAAAATATTCCAGTAAGAGCTTTGAAGCCAATTCACTAGCTTCGGCACCGTTATGGCCATCAAAAACTGCCACAATTCCTACTGTAACCTCCTGACGCCCTCTCCTACCTGCACCAATACCCAATAGTGTACATTTTAGTAATCACTACTATAAGATCAACAATAATTGACACTTCCATATTCAACAAAACCATCGTTCCAACTACTTAAATTCTCAAATGTGTTTCTTCCCGTTACCTTGTGCCATTGAAAATGCAGCATTTTCAATTTGGAATTGAAAATAAGCATAATTAGATTTTCTTTTATTGAGAAACAAAAACACCTCAAGTTCAAATATTAAAGGCCAAATGCCCAAATGGCTTGCTACCAGATGTAAACTTGTACAATTTACTATGACCAAACAAATCTCAACTTCAGGTAGAAGTAAAAATAAAATACCTCGTCAAAGAACCAATTCTCCTCAAGACAACAACGATTCTTTTCTCAAAATCACCTCAATAAGATGACTACCTCAACATAGAGCCACCTTAATGCTCAAAGCAAAGAAGACACTAGTCTCAATAAGATGACTTTCTTATTTTTACTGAAAGCAATTCCACATCCTTCAACATTACAGATTAAGTCACTGACAAATATTCTTCAGTTTTGTCCAAATATGTTAATCTATTAAAAGTTTCATCATTAAACATTAAACACATACAGAATTTATCATTTTACTCAAAATATATAACTTCTATTTTTCTTTTCTTTTTTTTTGACTTTACAATCAAACCCTAATCTCAACCCCTAATTTCATTTCATAACACAGACATGAATATATGTCTCAATAAGCATGCAAGTATAAATCTACAGAGAGATAGTGTAACCAGGAAAGGGAATGAGAAGGTCGAGCGCGCAGAGAGTGCGATCCTCTTGAGATTTTCTTCGGCCTTGACGCATAGCCGACTGGCAACGGCTCGTGGTGCGTGGTGGCGAGTTGTAATCTGAGAGCTTCCAGCGAGGGCATTTTGGGGATTGAAACACCGCCGGTGCACCGCCTTCTGTGTACACTGTCAAACAAGTCGACGATTCTCCGCTTGAACGCGTCGCCGCATGTGTAACAATAGCAACGATAATAAACCCTAAAACGGACAGATTAGACTTGACCTCAGAGATCCTCATTTTTCTTTATGAGTCTTCTCACTCCTCATTTTCGACGATGGAAATTGAAATGAGAGCGTAGCTGGTAATGAAATTGAACGGGATACGCGCGCGCTCTGTTTCTTGATTTCTCTCTCTGACAATTTAATTTTTAATACAGCGGCACCATAACGGTGGCATTTTGAATTTTCCACGGCAGCCTACTCTGTTCTCTGGCATAGATCTCAATCAGTTTTGGGATGCACTGTAAACCGTTGCTTGCGTTCCTGCAATCCCACAGGAATAATAAGTTTCTTCCGAAAAGGCAGGGAAGGGAAGAAAAAAAAAAAGAAAGGAATGCGGGAGTTTTGAAAAATATTGGACGCCGTTGGGGATTAAGCATATTATGTAAATAATAACACGGTTAAAAATAATAAATAACATTGGAAAATTAGAACATATTTAATGACATTACATACTTACTTAATTGCTTTTGTATATTGTATTCTAAGCCGATCAAATTTCAAATCAATTTTTTTTTTTTGTTTTTAACATAACTATACAGAAGTAAATCTATAATCTCACTAACAATATATATTAGCGTAGTTTTAGTGCAGCTGTAAATTTTATTTAGCTAAACCGCCTAGCATCAATAACTCGACATTTATTATTATTATTATTATTATTCTTTTTTTTTTTTGGGGGGAAGAAGAAGAACTTGACACTGATTGTTAAATTATATAAGAAAAATAATTTTTTTTTATAGAAAAAATTACAACACACATATACGACGTGTAGAATGTAACTGACTTTTGGTATGTTACATTTTTTTTTTCTTTATTCCAGCATCATCTAATAATTCATTCCCAAACAAGATGAAAAGGTTCAATGCATGTGTTATATTGAGCGTTTCGGCTTTGCGTGAGTTAACTATTCATACAATAGTTATTAAATAAATATATATGTATTTTCTTTTCACATTATATATTGTGGATTTAAGGTGTATTTAGAACAACTGTAATTTAAAAGTTATAATAGTAAAATATTTAATAAATTCTAACTGTTATATCTTTTAAATTATGTTAATATAATTTTTTATTTGTATAATGAAGAATTTATTATATATTTAATAATTTTATTAAATTTATTACTTAAATTTTATATTTATTATATATTATTAATTTTTTTTTATAATTATAATTTTTTTTATGATAATTATAATTTAAAAATTATAAAACTTCAATCTCAAATACACCCTTAAATTTAAAGAAATAACTCAAATTCTCATTTAGTTAAAAGTTGGTTTAAGTTAATGCAATTTGAGTTGACGGGGAAAGGGCTGCTGGTGGCGTCGCTGCCCAGCCGTTGGGTTTGTGTTTGGGTTGCGTTTTAAACAGAAAGTCGCCGATAGGAGTTTTACCTGTGCTTGTCTACGCTAATAATTAGGGAGGCATGAACTCTAATATCAAGAACGACACTACTGCATTTCACAGAGAAAAAAAAAAAATGGAAAATGACACACCTGACATCACATCACTGGCCGTTTCCAAGATTGATCACAATAACACAGTCTACATGGTACGTTTTAGTGCTTTTAAGAATAAGCGATCGGCTGGTTAACGTATAATTTTCAAATTACCTGAATTTTGAAGAGACCGGTAACTGCTGCTCAATAATGCTATGTTACATTATAACGCAAGCGTCATATCCAACAAATTTTAGCATTATTTGGTCGTGAAATTATTTGGAATTGTTGGGTGTAACTTTTGTAAGTGTGATGTATATTATAGCCTTGTCCCTCTCGGATAAATTAGGATATGAGCCATGTTGATTAGCAGTGGATAATAACAATATTTGATGCAAAGGGTATGGTGAAAGGAAGTCCATTTCTTATTTAGTTTACTTTATAGAAATGAATTTATACACAAAAAGAGTCAATTTATCAATTATGTTCTATGCTAGTTAACCTAAACAATAGGTGAGTTTCCTATCAAGGGATAAATTGGTAATGATATCGTTTTAAAATAATTGTTATTATTTATATTATATAAATAATTAATTATGAAAAAAATCAATCAACTCCTCGGTAAAATTTATTTTTAAAAATCTATGAATTTTAAAAATAATATTTTGTGTTTAGCAAAATCTTCCATTTTATTGTTTAATTGCTATAAAAATATAAATGATTGAATCGAACATAATATTAAATAAAATTTATTTAAATATTTATAAACATATATATGTATATATAATTTTTTTATTTTGTACATATAACAATTGATAACTAAAATAAATATTTTATACCATTAATTTTATATTTTTTCTCAATATAATTGGTAATAATAATCTCCTTAAAATTAATTATTTCATTTCCTAATTTATAAGGATAATTTTAAATTTTTATAATATACATGAGAATATGTATAGAATTGTCTTAAGTATGAAGCTAATCCTCAAGTTATTTTTTAAAAACTACTTGTTACCTCTTTTTCAAAATCTGTTGTAGGATGAAATGATTTTGTTAATAACAATTTATAAAAAAAAAATTGTCAATTACCAAAAATAATTCTTAAATTTTAAAAATTATTTTTTAATCTCTCAATAGCAATCATAGACGGGGCTGAATATAGGAAGATATAATTGACATTGAGAATCTAGGCCAAAAAATAATAATAATAATACTCCAAGCCAGCCATTGTAGACAAATATTGAGCTACCTAACGCTTTGGCCAAGGCTATGCATATTCCATCAAACTAATTTCCAGTAGATTTGTTCTTCTTCCTTTTTTTTTCCCCCCCAAGATCCTTGTATTGAATCTTATTCAGTTGCCAACCTACGTCGTACGGGAACTGGATATTTATACGTATTAGAAGATTTTAGAACTTCCTTTGTTAAATAACCGAGCAGAAGAGAAGCTTCGTTTCATGAATTCTTTATGCATCCAATAATTCATCGGGGTCGGGTCAGGTGGGTCCTCATTAGTGCTTCTACATGTACCCTCATTACAATGTGGCATATATACATTCCCGCGTCGAAAGTTACAGAAATTCTCGTCGTTTTTTTAATATTATTTTATATGGTAGGCCAATCTCAAGTTCGCGCACTTGCCTGTACCTACTCCAAGTACTAACCTAAAAGATGCATGTATTTTTTTTTTTTTTTCAATCTTTTACAGTACTTTGCCCTGCCATGCGTCGGCTGGCTTTTTGTACTTTCGCAATGTTTATCCAGCAGATTCGGGCTTAATGATCGCCAGCGGCACAGTGTAGTTTGAACGAGCTCGAAAAATACCGACATTAAAATATAGGCGCCCGCGAACTAACAACCATGAAGTTTGGCAAAGCGACGCGTCTGCGACTTACGCGCATGCCGACTCCAGTCAACCAATCAAAACACACCACGCTGTCATGCGGAGAAAGAAAAGGCGCATTGCTTTGGTTACGCGATGGCCTGTGGGCCATTGCTCCTCGACTGGAGACCATACCTAACCGGTCAACTGTTTTATTCCAAGCAGGTTACAAAGATATTGTATTAGCTTAGCTGGCTCCAAATCATTGGACACCGAAAATCTCTTCAAAGCAGCAGTCAAAGTGAATCAAAGCGGAAGAGAAACTAAATTGAGCACATGATTTTGGAGATCTAATTCGTAGATCCAGTCATCAAATTTATTACGGTAACCAGAAACTAATAAGCTCAAGCTTAGCAATTTATTTATTGGGTAGAATTTCCCAACTTTCTCGAAGCTTGTAGAAGATAATCCGGTTTGGATAATGTATATCTAGATTCTCAAAGTTTTTTAAAACGAATGTGGTTGTCATTTTGATGACAGCAGGGAGACCGTCTATGCCCTATGGCAGTGTGGCCTTTCGTTAATTTATTCACGGTTCATTTTTAAAATAATTGCATATTCATTTTTTTGGAATTAAATAATCGCAACTTGTTGACCACCGTACCCCACTTGGGCAATGTCAATTCTCCATTTGTTTCTCCCGAACTCGCCCACTTGCTTCGCGCGTCGCATCCTGCGTGCTTGCCACGTTTCTCCTCTTTAACCTAATTAATCCTTCGTTCTTCAATTAGTTTCCGGCTTTTTATTTTGATTCAGGAGACCTTCCGATTTTACTCCTCCACTTGTCTTCTTCGAATTGCGACACAACTGAATAAGGCAATCAAATATTTTAAAAAATTGATAACAAATTTTGAAAACAAGATAATAATCACAGCATAATTGGCAAGCTCATTTCTCTTTTTTTTTTCCCCAACCCTTCTACATGTATTCACATTAATCACTTACACCCGACCAACCAAGCAAAAAGCAATACTTTGCGAGCTTCAATCGTGGATAAAATTTTTTTATGATTTTAAGCAAATCAAGGAGTTGTCACCCGATTATAAGGTAGGGTATTTTCTCCACCAATGAAATTTTACAAAACAATTTGTGGCAGCCAATTCCACTAATTTAATATGTCCCAAAGCTTCCACCCCATGCCTCCACCGTACATACTACTGTTCACCCCTCCCCCAATATAAGTTCCAGAACATTCTGAAGGACCTCACTCACACTTACCCAATAAAGCAAATATAGCTACAAATAGAAAATGATAAAAAAATAAAACCAATGGGGGTTCGATATCTAGAACTTTCTAAACCAATATTTTAATAAATCCATCACTGCTATTTAAGCGAGTTTAGTTCTGCCTCCGCTGCTTCATTTTTACACGAGCATGACCTCATGTCTTACATCCGCGTTCTTTCTTTAACGGCTTAAACGACTTCGCAAACAAAAATATCAAACAGGGCAAGAAGAAAAGTAAAAATATCAAGTGCCACTTTGTCTTTTTATCAACTTTCTCTTTGACTTTTTTTTTTTTTTTCCCTCTAACCAGGAGCATCAAATTTGAGTTTCCATAACTTAATCACACAATTCACTCGATGATTCAATTATTCTCTCCTTATGTACATATATATACGCATATAAGTGTTCTCCGAGTGCTCCGTTTTTCTTTTTCGTTTCTTCGTTTATAAACAATCAGAATCTTTTGTTAGGCTAAATGAATCCGTATTACATGGTAAAAGAAGAGCAGCCGGGTGGGATTTTATCGGAATCGGGAGCCGATGAGGCAGCAGTAATGACGATGATGATGGCAGCGCCGCAGCCGATGGAAGGTCTGCATGACACAGGGCCGCCGCCGTTTCTGACGAAGACATATGAAATGGTGGATGACCCAAAAACAAATGAAGTAGTCTCTTGGAGCAGGGGAGGTGGTAGCTTTGTTGTTTGGGACCCTCATGTTTTCTCCACTTCTCTTCTTCCTAAATACTTTAAGCACAATAATTTCTCTAGCTTTGTCAGGCAGCTTAACACTTACGTAAGTAATGCTATCCTCAACCCCTATCAATCTATTAATTATTGTCAAATGACTCTGAAAATGGTTTCTTCGGCTTCACTTCAATCAGAATTTCTGAATGGAAGCAAAAGAATGGACTTTGTTTTGTTTTATTTTTATTTCTTTATTTATTTTTCCCTAAATCATCTTCCAATCATTCTTGTTGGGTTTGTATCTTTTGAAACGCGCAAGCATATGCAAGCGTGTTGGAGTGTCTAGAAGCCATGCAAGTGGATTCATTTTTATTTAATAAATGATGTAGACTGGTGGTTCTTAGAGGTTCTGGAAACTCACATGAAATCTTTTTTATTTTCAATCGGTAGAAAGTCCACTAAGGCCTTTCCATTTTATTATTATTTTCTCTCTCACTTTGGTTAACTAAATTTACTGGAGAATCAGTGTTATGAATTTTTACAATTATTGTCCTTTTTTCTTGTCTAGGGACCTTGCTTCATTTCATTTGCTGGGCACAGCATATTTTTACTCCGTAATTTTCTGATGTCAGCCAGTGCATGAATGTTTAATCAATAATTACTCTACGAGACGATGTTTAATCAAGAATAACTCTTATGAAATGAATGGATACTAAAGATTTACACATTCATAAAGTTTCTGTGTTCTGGCAGTGGATGCTTAGTTAAAATTTTGTTTTTGTTGCAGGGCTTTAGAAAGATCGATCCAGATAGATGGGAATTTTCCAATGAAGGGTTCCTTAGGGGAGAGAGGCATCTTTTGAAGAACATCAAGAGGAGGAAGGCGACATCTCAGCCTCTGCCTCCACCACAAGCTCTTGGGCCTTGTGTTGAAGTGGGCGGATTTGGATTAGATGGGGAAGTTGAGCGTTTGATTCGCGACAAACAAGTTCTGATGATAGAATTAGTGAAGCTTAGACAGCAGCAGCAGAATACTAGAGCCTATCTTCAGGCCATGGAACTTAGACTACAAGGCACGGAAAAGAAGCAGCAACAAATGATGTCTTTCTTGGCTAGAGCAATGCAAAATCCTGCCTTTCTGCAGCAGCTAGTACAACAAAAGGATAAAAGAAAGGAGATAGAGGAAGCCATGACTAAGAAACGAAGAAGGCCAATTGATCAAGGACCTATTGGAGCTGGTGTTGCCGGATCAAGCCATTGTGGTGAAGGAATGAGCCCCGTCAAAGCTGAACCTTTGGAATATGGTGATTGCGGATTTGGAATGTCAGAGCTGGAAGCGCTTGCATTGGAAATGCAAGGATATGGTAGAACAAGAGGAGAACAAGAAGGACGACAAGAGATCGAGCCTCCAGAAAGTGGCGCTAGAGAACTTGATGAAGGATTTTGGGAAGAGTTACTGAATGAGAAGTTCGAAGGGGAATTAGATATGCCTGGTAGTGAAGTGGGTGATGATGAAGATGTCACTTTATTGATTGATCGATTTGGTTATCTGGGTTCAAGTCCAAAGCAATAGCAGAGCAGTTTTACTAACCAGGAATCAGCATCAGTTCATAACCTCATTGCCTCGATGATGATCTCCTTTTAGTAGCAGGCTGAGGCGTACCGGTTATTTGTATCTCCTCTTCTACTATTTGCATTTCCTGAAATGCCATTAGGCCATAATTTTCACCTTGATTTCTTGCTACTGACAGGACAGAAGAGCACACTGTATCACTGGAAAATGTCTTGTTACTGGTTTTTCTGACCCCGTATTCTATTTACTAGTCCCTGTTTCTATTTCGTACGGCGTTTTTTCCGTTAATTTGCTCTCTATCTTGGTTAGGTCGAAGCAGTGCCCAGAAGAATTTGTGGTAGTCTCTATCATGATGTATCTCAAGGTTTTTTTTTTTTTTTTTCTGGGGTGTTTACTTTTTTTGGTTTCACATCGTGAAATCAACTGTTCAGTGCGTTTTGTATTTAATGCATCGATTACTTTGCGCTGGCTCTTGAAATTTTCTTTTGGCCTCAAATGAGTGTAGATTGTTCTGAAGCTGTTGAAATGGACAAAGATGTAGCTGCCTTTTCGTGGAATCACAATGTACATGTTGCTACTGGAATCAAGAATCATTGGTAGTCAGTTGGGTCGGTCCAATACATTTATTTTTGCATTTATCTTCATAATCTTTCATGTTCTTGGTGACGAATATCGTGATACTACTACATTGTTTCTACAACGTAGATTTTTTTCATCTGGGCAGTTTGGTTCTCACTGGTTCTTATCATCTTCATCGGCTTCATGTGGTAACCCTTTTAACTCTTCAGTCTTCGCCATAACCAAACGAATTAGTTTGTTTACTAGTACATATATGTATATATACACACACACGTATGTATAGTTATGTTACTATCAATCTTTTGGAGCAATGCAAGACGAAAAATGCGGCAATAGATGTCTCCTTTAATACAATAGATACGTCCTCGTTGAGGAAATGGACAACTGTAGTTGAGCTGGAAGTTCTGGAACTACGAATGGATGGTGTAACGGACCAAAATATTCAACTGGTAGTTAACGTTGTGATTCTATTTTTACTTTTTCTTGTTCTGAGAAATAACAGAAGAAGTCGGCGGAAAATTGTAAGTGATTTGTACAGTATTTTTTTTTTTAAAAATGATATGTACAGTAAATCGCTTTAGTTTAATGTATTACAAAACGAATTTTGGTAAACATGTAATATAATAATTTTGTTTCGAATTCTTTCCGACCAATGAAAATATAATTCAAAGTTATTTGCTATTTTTTTGTTTGTAAGTTGAAAGTAATTTTATCCTTAATTATTTTAGAGCATGCATTACTGTCATATTTACTTTTTCTTTGATATTGGAGAAGCTACTCATATAATATTTTTTTCTAACTTAGAATGTGTGGTGGCTAGTTTGTGTCTCTTAACATTTTTATTATTCATTCCATTGAATAAATATGCGGCTAATCCTTTAAGAATAATCGATATTGTTGATGGTCTTACGAAGAGATAAAATTTTTATTGAACTCATTGTTGCAAATTTTTTTGACTCGAGGGGATGCTCAATTTTATGTTTGCGTAGTACTTTTCTCATCTCATCAGCCAATGTAGATTTCTTAATTCCTTTCAAATGAAAGCCGCGATTTTAATGGTTTGAGTCTAAAATAAAAAATAGTAGATTATGTATTTAAAGACTTCATGTTATGTTTTTTATGTACTACGTTTAATGTACTTACATTAATTTTTGGGATTTTATATAAAATGTACTTTTAATAATTTATCAATGTCATTTGTAAATACATGATAATTAAAATGTATTACATTAATTTTTTTGTTTCTATATTCATTTACTTATATTAATTTATTAATATCATTTGTAAATACATGATACTTAAAATGTATTTACATGAATCTTTCGACTTTTGTGTATATATACTTGTATTTATAACTCGTACATGAATCTTAACTAAAAGAATAATACATGTAGTAAGAAAATCTTTTATAAATTAATAAATATTTATTTATCGATAAATAAATAGCCTCTCTAAAGTTTTTTTTTTTATCCCAACAATATTATTTTATAGAAGTTATACTTAAAGACTCTTTTAAAGTTAATTTGCCTCTCATTATATACATATATCAATTTAATGAAAAAAGGGTCAGCAATTGATGTGTCGTTCCGTAAAGACGTTTTTAAAGATGAAAATATAACAAGATACTTAATTAGTGATAGGAGATGTAATATCCACTACAAGATCAATAGCTACTGCAAATACATGTAAAGATGTGCATGGAGCCACTATTTATCAAAAATGTTGTCGACAAATTAGTTGAGCACATGGTGCCGGTAAAAACAATCATTAAGTCCCATTTATATTATGTCAACTTTATGTTATCTTAGATTTAAATTAAATTAAATATAATTCATTTAATAATAAAAATATTAAAATTTAAACTTGAAAAAAAAATAATAATGGGTGATACAATATGTTAAATAAATCTACTTAAATCTATTCGACATAATTTACATTAAAATTTTGCACCTCTTTAATAAGAAATGCACTCAAAAAGTAAAAATCTTGACAAATAAATGTTCGATTAATTAATAATTTTGACTAAATAATGAAATAGCTCGGTTCCAACTTAAGCGAGCGTATTAAACTAATAATTTTGTTGTATACATTAGATAATATAATTTTTAATCCTTTATGAGTAAAATATAAAGTCAACAATAAAGAATTTTTTCTTCACAATTTCAATTATTTGAATTCAAGTTTCGGTATAATACGCATACGAAGTTGTTCGTTTCTTCTTTGGATGTATATTGAGTTCAACATTATTCGTAAATTTTTGCGGAGCATGCAATTTATTTGTTTTTTTTTTTGGTTCCCTTTATCATGTTGTGGCACTTTATTCGGTACGTGAGAGTTCCAGTGATGCTTGCCCAGCTGATAGGAAGGGTATGCAACAGATAATCATAGTTGCGCTTGCCTTCACTTAGAAACTCCGCACCCTGTTGTGAGGCCAGGGCCTCCAAAAAGACCTGTGAAATATTCATCTTCTGGTTTGTTATTGACAAACAAATAACTTCACCAAAATAATATTTTTTTTTAACTCAACAATATTATTTTATAGTTTTTACTATATATCTAAGTAATATTATCTATTGATATTATAAAATATATATTCTATCAAAGTATTATGTATTTATAACATTGAAGTTTTATATTTATTTAAAATTTTATAAAATAAAATATTGTATGAATGTTCATCCTTTACAAATAATCATGTTATTAGCTAAATAAGCGAGTCAAGAACTTAAAATTCTAACTTAGCACAAAATATATATATATATATATAGAGACCTAGATACAACTTAATTCATAATGGTGTTAAAATTAATATTTATTCGTTATGTTATGTAGGCAAATGAGTTAGGTTAAATTTTATTAGTTCTACTGTGACATATTACAGTTAAATTTCTATAAAACTTTATCTTTTTGTCATATTGAAATATTAGTAGAAGTAAATTTTGCTTTAAGTTAAAAGCACCAATCTGCTTTGGTAATAATATGTTGGCTGAATTTGGTTGGCCAAGGTCGAATATAAAGCTTTTGAATCTAACAAACCCTATTATATAATTTTTTTTGTTTAGGTTGCTACAAAAGAATAACAAAATATGTTACAGACCGTATTACGCGGCATTGGGGACCTTGCTCAGCATTAAATTAATATAATATTATATTTGGCTGAAAAATTATTCGTATTAGAATGCATAATATAATTGTTACATTGTTGCAAAACATGCACCAACTGAACCAGTGGAGGGGTGCTGGTTTATGTGGGATTGCATTACCAAAATACGACACGCATCCCCCGCAACAAAATTAAATCCGTAACCCTTCACCGCTCAACACCATCATCGAGTCCGTCACAGCTCAACACCACAACTACTGATCCCCCTTCTCTGCGGCATGTGGCACCGCCACCATTGCTTTACCACTGCCTCCACCTGCCCTTCACCGCCTCAATCTTGAATCTTAAATTAATTTAAGGTTTGATTTGAATGGTTGATTATGTTGCTGCTTTGAAATTGATTTTTGTATCTTAAGATTTGAATGTCAAGCTTGAATTAATTTGGAGAACTAATTTTGAATTGTTGATTATGTTCACAGTTAGACTGCAACAAAGAGATGTTATTAGGGGTGTTATAGATTGGATTTTGAGGATTGGACATCATTTACATCCGATCCTCGAATTTACGGATTATAAATTTTTAATTAAATTAAATCTGTGAATTAAAAAAATTCAATTCAAATATAATTCATACATCTGCAGATCAGATGCGGATTTAACATAATCTATATTTAATCCGCTATTTTATAAAATTTTCAAAAATTTTCAAAAGGACGAGACAATTTTTTTAAAATAATCGAGGGTGATAAGCCATCAACTTTTCCATTAATTATAAAATTATATTTTTACCTCTAAAATTCATTATAAAATAATTTTTTTACCCCATAATATCTCTAATTTTTTATCCCCATAATTAGTTATAAAATTTTTTTATCCCTATTCAATTATTTTTACTTTTAAATAGAAAATTTTTTTATCTAAGTGTAATTAACGGGCTTTCTTTATTGGTTAAATTAAATAAATTTTTTTAAAAGAATTTCCTTGTTGAATCAAACTTTGTTGTTAAATTCAATAAGAAAATTTTGTTTGATTCAACAATAATTTAAAAAAAATTGTATAATTTAACCTTAAAAATTTTAATTACATTTAGATGTAATTTTTTATAATTTTTTTCTATTTAAAAAATAAAAAAAATTATGTGGGGATAAGAATATATTTTACAACTAATTTAAGGATAAAAATATTATTTTATAGCTATTATAGAGGAAAAAATATCATTTTATAATTAACTATAGGGGCAAAGATGTTATTTTATAATTAATTTACTATTTACATCGGTTTGTGACGAGTATTTTTAAAAAAATTTATCAAAATATGTATCACCCTAGGTAATTAACCCCAAATTAAATAAGATTTAAATAAATAAATTATTTAAATAAAGCAAGAAAATACATTAAAAATTTTAAAGTATAACAAACAAAAAAAACTCATTTATTTTTTAGATCAATAAATGAAAATTAACTGTTTAAGAAATAATATTTATTTATTTTATTATTTTATATATTATATTATTATCAAATAAGATATAATATGATGTTAATGTAATTATATTTTAAATTATTAATTTATTAGTAACTACTGATGTCATATTTACAAGTTTAATTTTTTAATTAAATAAATATTTTTTTATAGATTTGTAGATTTTTATAGATTTATATAAGTAAATTTATATCCAATTCATCGACTGTGAATTTTTAAATTTTCAGTATAATCTAATCCACCTAATGTACATATCAGATTTTTACGGATTGAATTTCTACGGATCAGATGGATTGAGCAGATCGAATTAGATTTTGAACAACCCTATATTTTATTAATGTCTTAGTATCGAAGTTTATTTTTTAATAAAAAATTAATGCTTCTCCAAATTAAGGGGCTAGGATTTGGCTCTATCGAAGCTTTAATGGAAGTTTTTTTTTTTTATCTCTTCACTTTTGATGTTAAAAATTGTAACTTAGGTAGTTGGGCTTTGTGCTGTTGGAAAACTTTCATAATTTGTCTAAATGTGGATGCTCGGTGATGTTACAGGTGAAGGTCATGTGATCCTTAGAAATGTATGCATATTGTAGACCAAGAGAGAATAATTATGGGGAGCGTTGAAGCCTTTCCTAGATCTTGTAGAGCAGTTCAAGTGAAACTTCTCTTCTTGAATGACATGCAGTTCGAAGAATTTTACTTGGGATATAGATACACGTCATTAATAAATACGATGCTAATACAATACAACGTAATGTGAGACACAATATATTAGGTGATACAATAATGTTTTAAATATTCTCCAATAACTATTTTAACTGAGGGGTACAGAAAAAATTTATCATTTCTTAATTACTAATGTTCATTTATCAAAGTGCATACTAAATTTGACCATCATTTATTTATTTTTTCTTGAAGCTTGCTCATTGACATATATATGCAGGCTGCAGGCACGCAACCTACCAGCCTCCTTATACATTGTAAAGTGGATGACAAGAAAGAATATAAGAAAATTGGTCATCGATAATAAATTAAATATCGGATAGAGGGCTTAATAAGCCAAGCAGCTGACTATAAGATCAATAATTAAATAATTATTACCTTATTCAATAACATGGTTGCCGGAATATGTAATTTTGTTTTATTAATTAACGTGTAGACTGAACTTTTATATATGTGAGCTAAGCGGGTGGCAAATAATATGGATGATACGCTCGAAAAGAACAACTTTTGGTACATGACACTGCAATTAATGTATTGGATCCATAAAAAGGTTCGATAAAATTAAAGTAGACGTCACTAGCAAGTGTTGTAGCCAAATTTTTTTCTTGATACAGCGTCTAAAACATTAAAGGATGGTCTTTAGATAGTTGGAAAGGTCTAAAATGTTGAGAGGTGAGGAACGTATTATGGCTGTTGAGGATGCATATGGTGTTGCGTCTCGCAAGCAAGATAGGGGGCCATAGAACGCGATGCCCGCGGTCAGGTCAAGTCGATGATCAAAAGGCGACGAACTCTTCAAAGAAGTTCACGAACTTAGAGATCAATAGTTGAGAGAAGATGAAGACAGATGCCCTTGCTCGAGGACATAATCTTTTATACGAAGGGTCCTCGAAGGCATCCAATGGTCTTGGTGGACATGGGGAAGGGGCTTATTGGCTCGTCCCCTCCCCTACTCAGATAGGGGGATTAAGTACTTTTGGCTTACATTCAATAATGGGGTCATTTTCTCCCTTCTCTTAAGTGGATACGCGTGCTTTTCTAGGTGGCTTCCTTAGGCCTGGAGAGAGACAGCTGGAGCGACCGTTCGAGCTTATTTGTAAAGAGATTGGATTAACGCAGAGAGAATCCATTATCTCCTTGATGAGTTGCCTAAAATATAACGGAGGCTGGGTCATATCGAGATTAAAATACGAGTTCCGTAGACCTTCGAGAAAGAGAGACAAGCTCTTGGAACTTCAGTCTATCCTAAGTCATTTTCGTGGTCTTACCATCATTTCGTTCGTGGTGGACTTTATAACTCAGATATTTTTGCATCCTAACAGAGCTTTAGAACATAGGAGCGAGCAGCACGTCTCCTCCTTGCCTTTTGAGAACTCCCTGATCTTTTTATCTTTTTGGACACGTGGCATCACCTTGCTGGCTCTCAAAATTAACCAGCAACAAAAACTAACGGCTGAAAACAGTAAACGTATACATTGAGGTATATATTTAACTGCAACTAATCAGATATATATATATATATATATATATATATATATATATATAATGTTTTATTTGTTTATGATAAGTGGTGTGTTTCACACTCAGTGTATGTTGACAATTTTTGTTTTTTGTTAATTACTTTGAACAGGAAAAATACATGAGATTCTACTGGCTCTGCGATGTTTACATATGTGGCAATTGGCGAGCTTACAATTTTAGGCATTATCTAGTATTGAAGTTTTGCACTTTAAAAATGATATCTGTTATGAAAAAATTATACATGAGAAATAAAAATATTGATAGTGTATAAAAATATGATTTTTAAATAATAATTAAAAATATTATGTATATCATAATTTGTTTATCATATAAATATAAAGTAAAATTTAATTTATTTTTTAAATTAAAATAACCAATATTCATCAACTACTTAATAATTATTGTGATTATAATTATCCAACCAAAATTTTAAACAATACCTCACAAAGTGTATAGGGTATAGAGATCAAGATTTGACTGTTTGGTGTCACCTGGTTAAAAAAAAAAAAAATCTGAAGTGTCGGTTCAAGCCAAGAAGATCGTGATATTGACAGCTAAAGCTTCAGATGCTTTCCAAAGTGAGTAAGTAATGCTTTCTGGTCATCCAAGCAGACGTCAGTTGATGTTTCTGGCAGTTGGCAGTTGGCTCGTGTGTTCAGAGTGATGGTGCGTTGTCTGTAATCAAACGCTGTGGCTATATCACCGATTTGATTGATTTGTGTGTTTTTGCCCATATGGATTTGGATTTAAAACACGTTGTTTCGGTCATTTCGCATTGGTGGCAGGAACGGGCTGATAGTGGAGCTTGCTTATAAAATCTATATAACATCACTTATGATTTTTTTTTTTCCCCTAAAGTACCTTCATTGTAATTGATCAACTACAAATCTCCATATTAAATATAGCCATACTTTAGTAAAAATTTATTATAAAAAATTTATTTTTAATTACATACAAATCTAAAATATGATATCTATTTTAAATTTTTTCTTCTTATTATATAATTTCTATCTTCATAACTCTAAATTCTTTTAATTTTCTCACAAAAAATTATTCAACTAAAAAACATAAATTATGAAATGGGATTAAAATTATTTTAAAAGAATAATCTATTTTAGTGTTCAATTGAATTTTTGTTCAAAATAATAAATGAATTAATTTGTATTATACTATTTAAGTAATTTTAATTAAGGAAGAGTTTTAGGAAGAATTTGGAAGAGTGTCGGAAAAGGCTGCTCACGGGCTAATTCGTACTCATGCCAGGGGCAGCCCAATGGGCTTGGAATCGAGACCCAGAGCGGCACGGCCTTGTGCTAAACCAGTGTCGTGCTCCTGCAACGTGTAGTTTGGCATGTTTTCTCTCACATACATCAACATGCTTCACTACCTCTTCTGTGTGCATAGAATCAAAGATTTTATAAAGGAGAAATGATGTTATAATTAAGTGAAAAACTAATTAAAATTGAGATTGGCTTTCATAAGTTGCTATCGTTACCTATTTGGTAACTTGTAAAATTGAAATTTGTTAGATTTGTCCACATGCGCTAGCCAGATCCTTTTTTTCCTCTCTTATTTCTTTCTTAAGTTGCAAATGGAGACTACCAACTTCGAAGGGACCCATCCGGTTGATCGTCAAAAGTTCATATCACTTATAGAGCTTAATGTTGTAGCTTCTAAAAGAATTGTTGTTTGTTGTACGTTTGGTCAAATTTATTTTTTGAAAGTTCAATAAGTTTTAAAAGTAGCTATAAGTTTTAAAACTAGTCTTATGTCATTGATAAGTTTTATTATTAAACTACTATAAGATTACAAATAATTGAAATAAACTTATTAAATAAAATTTATTTTACATATATTGTGATGCCAAAATTACTCAAGATCTAGGGCAAACTCACTTGTATTGGTAATTTTGTGGGTTATCGGTAAATTTGATATTTAAAATTTAGATTAAATGTTATAAGTGCATTTTATTTGAGAAAAAAATCGGACGGTTATTCACTAACCCGCATTATTTTTCTAATTATTTATGATTGTAATTTTAATCTTAAAATTTACATTAAAAATATTTAATCACAAATATATGCAAGCTAAAGTTATTTCTTTGATTTAATTTTTCTAAGTCCTTGGCTAAAGTTATTTATTTATGATTTGATTGTAGTGATAATGATTTGTTTACAATAAAAATATTTTTATATTAGATTGATATATTTTGTGTATTGTTATATTAACAATTTAATTTTCCATTTGAGTATTTTATGCATATTTTTTAGGCTATTGTTATAAATTTATAGCTTGAAGTTTCAAATATTAAAAATTGCAAAAACACCTTACAAATTGTGGTTGAATTTGGTAATGATAAGCGATGCCTGTTGCTATTCACAGCTATTCGTATAAATATGTATATATAATATATGATGATTGATGACTAAAATAAATATTTTCATTTCATTAATTTTATTTTTTATTTTGTTATTTTAATATAATTTTTTGTTGTAATAATAATTATTTTCAATTTAATGATTTTATTACCTAATTAAATCAAAGATAATTTTAATTTTTTGACGCGTATGAGGGTAGATATGAATTTTTACTAAAACGATTTTCAAACTTTCTTTCTAAAATCTATAGCAAGGTAAAGTAACTTTGTTAAAACTTATTAAAAAAAAGAAGAAGAAATTTTACTAAACAATTAAAATTAATATTTAATTTTTTAAAAATTATTTTCGAATCTTTCATGACTAATCCCAAGTATCTAAAAGAATTTTGGCGCGTCCAATTCCAACTTCATTGATTGCAGAAGCCGGTGTTTCTTCTAGCACGAAACTCATTATTGTTCCTTGCATCATTTTGGGTCGTTTCGTGCTTTTTCCTGGCATGGACTATTGGGCTTGAAGTTAAGGCCCAAAAGGAACGAGGCTGGCCTAACGCCGACCTGATCCAATTTTCAATACCACTGGGTATGTCACTAAAATTACTCTGGTTAGTATTAGTTGAAGGTACTTGCACCAACTGAACATCTAATTTTTTTTTTTTTTTTTAAAGAAAGAACTACAGATTTTGTGCTGTAGACTAATAAACAATAATAGATCAATTTGTTTTTGGCTTCAAACTAATAAAACATTGACTGCTCTATAAACATAAAAACAAAAGCTGCCCGCCATCTGCCTACTTGTTGATCATACCCCACTCTGTCAAATGACCAGCCGCAGCTAAAATCTAAAACTGATGGCGTTTAGTCATTCTTGACAAAGTCTTCATGTTCCCTGAAGGTTTCCTAGACGATTCTATTTCACTAATAAACCAGTAGTTATCGCAAGAATAATATTGACTACTATTGAGCAAGAGCAAATATTTATTTTAGGTGTAATGTATATTCGCGGCCAAAAGCAAGAGAACGACTTTTTTGGCCTTAAAGGTGAATCAATGAAGCATAAATCTCATCTTATCGTAAAAGAAAAAGAACATGAATCTTACTCAAAAGCCTAAATGATTCAAAAGATTTGAGATCAAAAGACACACATAGGATTCCAGAGGATTTTAAAAGGGAGGTACAGTATATGATTAATTGGCCATTTGCACAGGTCGTATATATGTCTCTTTGAGAGAATTGGTTAATTTGCATGGAAGCTGCGTCGTGCCTCATGCAGCAATTAGCACTAGAGAGTTGCATGCCATGCCATATACTAAGGCTACGCGTGCCCTCTAAAGAAAGGGAATCCTTTATTATATATTTTTTAGCTACAATTGATATTTACCATTCTAGGCTCCAAAGTCGTATAATTTCGTCCAATTAAACAACTTAATATAGGTAAATGAAGAGGATAAAAGTGGTCAGGTATGCTATCTCCTTGTGGCTTTAGAAATGGGTTTGGAATTTTTTTGGGGGAAAAAAAGTTAAAGAAGGGGAAAAAAAAGAGGCCTTCCAAATTCCCTCTTGGTGGGGTTTGCTTCAGCACTTTCACTGTACACTATGTGAGAGAATAATTGTAAAAGGAAGAGAAACAGAGTGGGAAAGAAAAATCATCAACAAAATAATTAAAAACAAGAATTACTCGGGTGGGAGTCCACAAAGTCTGCAATAATTCAAAAGATTAATTCACACACACACACACAATAATTTAAAGTCGGACATTATTGAATTGAAATATAATTATTATCTGATTTTCAATACCTGCTTTAATTATAATCAATTAGCTGAATTTCAAGCTTCTAACTATTGTATAAATGGTGTTAAATTAAATTAACTGTATGAGCTGAGAATCAATCAATGGATCAATCATTTCAGTAGTGGGGTTTTTGAAAAGGTTAAGAAGCCCTATCTATTTCTCTTTGCCTTTGCCACTCTAGTCTCTACTGCCAAAAGCTTTTTAAGCTTCTCATTTTTCTTTTAAGTCCTTTGGTAAACAATCCCTCTTTTTAATATCATTCCCATTCAAATCAAGGCCCTTTTAGGGTGTGGGTGTTTTATACAGGAACAAAGGAAAAGACAGAAAGTGCCAACGTCATACTCCCCGAAAGAAAGAAAAAAAAAAGTATTAATATTATTTTAAACAAGAATGAAAAATCAATCAAGTGGGTTGATTCTTCCTAATTTCCTACAGACTTTGCTTAGGCTAGCTACCCTTTTCTATCCTTCCGCTTTAAACAATTCTTAGCAATTTTTTTTTAACCAGTAATTCTTTATTCAAGATTTGATCTTTTTTTTTTAATTTTATATTTCACCACCCCCTGCTTCTTAATCTGCCACTATAATCTTCAAACCACTGAAAATTTTCCCTTTTCTTTTCGTTAGCTGTACCTCTCTCTGTCTCTAAATAGAATCTTTTTTTATAATAGTAAGTGTTATTGGATAGTGGTCGTGAAGGTTTAGAGAAAAAAAAAAAAAACAATCTTATTGTCCGTTCTTTCCATATTTTGATTGCATGGGAGAGCCAGCTGCTTTGCTATGATGACGATGATTAGAAAGAGACATATCTCAATTGGTTTTTGCAGAGTTGCTCAGACAGGCAATCCATGGCTATATAGCAGCTAGAATCTCGATAGCGACCCCGCCAAAATTGAAACTGCGTGATTCTCTACTCCTCACTTCTCATCAACTGGTCCTTCAAATTCTTGTTTCTTCTTGAGTACTGCAAAGAAAGGGCTAAATAAAGTATCAATCAAACAAAAACCGGGGGATAAAAAAGATTCAAAGTGAAGTTAATTTTCTTGTTTTACTTTGTTGGAGTTTTCTTCTATACACGGACACAATATGTTTCCTCCTGTTGCTGGTGCTGCTATATCCAATTCAACTTCTTTGTCTGAGGAAGCTGCTAGTGTTTCCTCTGGCACTAGGGTTCAAGATTTTGGTGGCTTAAATTTAATTGCTTCTACTATTTCTCCTCAGCAGCAATCACAAAAAGTCAAGAAGAAGAGAAGCCTCCCTGGAAACCCAGGTAATTAATAAGATCATTGATTAATAACTCTTATCCAATCTCTTCAAAGTTAATTAGCCTCTTAGGTTTTCATTTTATTAATCTGTGGTTTTGCAGACCCTGACGCTGAAGTGATTGCATTATCTCCAAAGACTTTATTGGCCACCAAC
Organism: Aegle marmelos; assembly: GCA_030449875.1. Taxonomy (NCBI): domain Eukaryota; kingdom Viridiplantae; phylum Streptophyta; class Magnoliopsida; order Sapindales; family Rutaceae; genus Aegle; species Aegle marmelos. Next base: position 6,766,176 of record JASUUL010000115.1, read on the forward strand.
AGATTTGTGTGTGAGGTCTGTAACAAAGGGTTCCAAAGAGACCAGAACCTGCAACTTCACAGGAGAGGCCATAATCTGCCGTGGAAATTGAAGCAAAGAAACAACAAAGATATCATAAAAAAGAAAGCATATGTTTGTCCTGAGCCATCTTGTGTTCATCACCATCCTGCAAGAGCTCTTGGTGATCTTACAGGTATTAAGAAACACTTTTGTAGAAAACATGGGGAGAAGAAATGGAAGTGTGAGAAATGCTCAAAGGTCTATGCTGTTCAATCTGATTGGAAGGCTCATTCTAAAACCTGTGGGACTAGAGAATATAGATGTGACTGTGGAACCCTTTTCTCCAGGTATTTTTTTTTTTAAGAAATTGAATTTATAGAAAATAGATTGGTCTCTAGTGCAAAGTGGGAAGTCTCTTCTCTCTAGGATGGTCTTTGTTTTTTCATTCAGTGTGCGTTGATTTTACAAAAAGATTGGTAACCGCTGCATGGGCATTATGTCTGAGATAAATGCATGGAAGACGAGACCATTAATATAAATTGTCTGCTTGCAATAGTCATTACAAGAAGAAACTGAATACTACATCCCTGAAATCTGAACCTGCTGCCAAGTTCATGTTTGAAAAGAACAATCAACATATTTGTTTTATATTGTCTGAGATTCATAGCGAAAGATTGATTTTACTTTCTTAGTTCTTTTCTTATTTCCTTGGGAAATTCTTGAGTTTTCGAAGAAAGTACCATGGCAATTTTTCTTTTGGGAAAACCATGATTGATCTACATCATATCTTCAGTTTTAATGCATTCTTTTAATTAATTTGTTAGAAGAGTCTGATAATATGCAGTTTCATGCAAGGGTTGAATTTGTTTTAAAAAGGAGTTATTCTTCTTTGTAATGAAGGGACTGTAGTCTCCAAGACAATGATGAAGATATGCTCTAGGTCCAACAAAAAGTTAAGGAAATTACTTACTTGCCTTTAGGTTTTCATGGCTAAGAACGCCCGTGACCTCTTTGTTTTGTTTTGTTTTTTTTTTTTTTTTTTAAAAGAAGCATGCCATTATCAGTTGCAGAGAGAACACTGAAGCTCTGAAAGCCATCATGAGGGAAAGTTGATAAATCTGCAAGAATATCTGATATGCTGAGTTCTTATCATTTTTCCTCCATGAGTGAACATGTGGGTCTTCATCAATTGCATATATTTGTTACATGCATGAGCTCTTGTTTCTAAATAATTATTCATGTTATCGAAATTTAACATTTTCTTGATATGTTGAGCCTTTACATCTATGCCAATGCATTTTGCGATTGCATGCATAGACATCAGTCAAATGTGATGCATTTACTTTGACCATCAAAGATAATTTCTTTTCGCCTTTGTGTCGTAAGCTTTATGACTTTGTTGGTCCCTATCCAATTTCCGCATGCATGGCCTTAATCTCACCTTTTTCTTTATTTTAACCATAAGAGATACCCTATCCCAAAAAAAAAAAAAAAAGGGATAAAATACACTAAAGACGATAATTATATACAACCTTTAATTAGACATTGATGTATTTTAATCTTGCTTGCTTTCTGAAATCACAGGAAGGATAGCTTCATAACACACAGAGCATTTTGTGATGCATTAGCGGAAGAAAGCGCAAGACTCTCAGCAAACCAACTAGCCACCACAATTAACCCAAATGGAAACCCTCTCCATATTACGTCACAAAACCATTCATCGTCTTCTCTCTTCCCTGTCACAACAACCCGCATTGCGCTCACTCCATGGGATCTACCTCAATACCCTAACCCTAACCGTAATAACCCCAACAACGACCCTCATCAAAACCCACTTTATATCAAGTCCGAAACTCACCATTTTCAAATCCCACCACCGCTCTCTTCTTCTCAGTACCTTCAAGAACCACAAGCAGCAGCAGCAGCAACAAAGGCCTTGATAACCTCACCCTACCACGACCTTCACGTAAGGACACAGCCCAGCTTAAAGGCTTCTGCCACGTCAGCTCACCACATGTCAGCCACTGCACTTCTCCAAAAGGCTGCAACTGTTGGTAGTGCAACTGCTGCACAGCAAGTTCATCAGTCAATGGGTCATCACATGACGACGACTCAACTCAACATGGGAGAATTAGCTGGTTTTAACTCGGTGAGCCACATCTCACCGGATGCCTACATGGGATTCACGTCTGGAAATCTTTCCACGTGGCAAAAGAGTGACCGGCTAACAAGGGACTTTCTGGGTCTCACGGGAGACGGTAACGGTGATGAAAATGTGAATGGAGGAGTTAACGTTAGCGTGAACGTTAGGAATGCGCTAACTTATACGGCAGGCTTAGATTTCCATCCATATGAGAGAGGCCACGCAATGTTGAGACCGCAGGGCATTGGATTTGCTGAGCCAGCTGAGTCGGAAACATGGGGCGATTGTTGAAGAAATAAAAAGTTAAAAATAGTAATTTTAAGAGACTTTATTTTAATGTATCGTGAATGTGCTTCATTTGGGTTTTAAACTTCTAAATGCTTAACCTATTTTGCTCGGGAGTTTGCTGAATTTTATCAATTAATTTAGATTTTGTCCCTTTTGCAATATTTTTATCAGATTTAAGTGAAAATGAGGTTGCATTTTGGTGGTGGCATTTTAATGTACTTTTCTTGCAGCCGAGTAGAATGTCACATGCACAATAACATAAAGATATTATTATAACTCACGGGTGTTCTTTTGTAGTGACACACTATGTCCCATCTTTATCACGACAGCTATATCATATAATGATTAAATGGAGAATAGGTAATGAAAATTTGCTACAATGGGGGGTCTAGGGTAAAAATTTGTTTCATTTGTTCTTTACTGGTCCCTTTTCCTTTTGCTGATCATTGTCAACAACATTGTAATATTGTCCTCACTGTGAACTTAAATCTTTCTTGTTTTGTTGAAGAAATTAAAAGACGATGAACTTGAATCCTCTAGAGAGTATGCAGCAAAGGGGATTAAAGGACAATTGGTCCATGGCCCCCATATATGCTTACCAGGATCGTGAACAGAGGTATTTCATCTCGTTGACAACTGTAAATTAAAATTTGAGCCGCTTCAGAACCTACTCCTGTTCTTCTCCAATAATTGTGGTACAACATCTTTAACTTTAATAATAAAAAGCGTCTGCCAAATCTTCCTACAAAATATTTCCTAACATGAATGAGTGAAGGTTAATAATTATTTATATTATATTATGTCAAGGGTTTGAATGGCGGTATCACGGATTTAGACCAATTTATTCGCAATAATAAAATATTACATATTTTATAAGGACCAACCGATACGGGTTTAAAATTATTATTATTTGCCTACGACTTATTGACTTGTACTTCAGGGTTTAGATTGGCGGATAAGCCGTCTTTTTCTACTTTAGAACCAAGGTTACTTTGAATATATCTCCTACCTACGCACTTTCTCCAATGAATCCCCAAAATCTACGTACTTCACAATTCTCTACAACTTTTAATTATTAAGAAACTGTATATAGTTAATACTCTAACTTTGATTTCTCTGTCATATAATTCAATGTTATCCCTAGTAGTTAATGAACATGAAGACGTATGCATGGGGTTTCCATGCACGCGTACGAAAAATTCATGGGCATTACGGTCATATCAATATGTTGTAAGCTTTAATAATTATCGTGCGCCCCACTATTGGGTTGCATGCAAATCTTCAGAACCCAATCCATTGTATTTGGTGAAGGAGAGATAAAAACAATTCAAGATCCATGTATCAGGTTCATGTGATCAGTATGCATTCTCCTTTCATGATGATGACACTTCAATAATATTCTTGGATGAAGGACAATTACGAATTCACCCTCCTCTAATTGAAATTAATGTAAAAAATGAAATTAAAAATCATAAGAACAGGATTACTTGGATAATCAATATCCATAATCAAGCTACCAAGACATGAGAGATAGAGTGTCGGTTGAGGGCCATGCCTCCCTCTCTTGGGATTGACGAGTGTGCCCTTCTAACCAACCTAGTTGACGGTGATAGCCCATTTCATTTCATGATGATATGAGCCTGCAAGTGAATAAATCAAATATATATATACGACTCCAGGATACCAGTGATGTGATTTTGAACTTTTATTTAATCAATTAGTTTTTTTTTTTCCCTTCCATAAAGATTTAATGAATTGGTTAATTAAACCAATGGTTGAAATGATGTTATAATGCACACATTGTCCAATCTATTTTGGTCGCCTTTTGTTTGCCAAGCTGGTCAATCATCAAATAAATTAAGTAAGACATATATTTCTCTCGTCATTTTCGAAAATTTAAATTAATATAAAGAAGTTAAAGAGCAAATTTTTGCCTTTGACTTGGGCATACATTTTAGCTCGATCAGTTTCTGGAATCATCAAATCAGCTGTTAATACAGTACGTCGAAGCCAGAAACTCAGTGGGATTTCATTTCCCCGAGGGCATTGGCATTTTCTGCAAACCACAAGTACACCCCTTTGGAAAATCTATCTTTTTTTCTTCCTCTGTGTCATATTTTAATGGTGAGCTGATTGTACGTAACCGGTTTCCTAGAACTTTTTTCTACTATAACTTTCTTTTGGGATACTAAGGAAAGAGTTGGAAAATTTTAAGAAATATTAGCTCTTCTAAAGACAAAGAGTACTGGTAGAGAAAGAGAGAGCGGTTAAACCTGCTGTGAGCGCGAGTAAAAAGTTCTTACTAAGTTGATGGTGTCTATGTGAATTTGTGCGGGTGTGATTGTGGTCCGAAAGATAGTGGCGCTAAAACAACAAAAGGGAAATAAAGAAAAATTTGAAAGGAGAAACAATGTCAACGGTTATGAAAATGATGCTTAATAACTTTCAAAGTTAATAACTTTGAATTTACAATTCTCAATCTTCTTTTTCTTCAACACCCCCCTTTATCAATTTCTGTGCACGTCCCCATGTCAGCACACCTTTAGTTGGCTTGGCTGCTTAATCTCCAAGCATCAACATTCAAAAAAATTAAAAATAACTTGGTTAGTGCTTGACTTCCCTTACCCTTTTTTTCTCCTCTGCACGAGCATGACCCACCATTGATCAATCAATCTCGATCATTTTATTTAATCACGACACCTCTGCATGTGTATGATCCAACAAAGATGCCCCTTATGATAAAACACCACAGGTGACAGGTCCACAGGATTCTGAAACCTCATGCTTACCGTAACAAAATTTTAAGAACCATAGCTATTCTAATAGCCTAATTAACTTCAGATGGCTGAATACAGTCTACAGCTCTCACATGGCTATAGAAAAGAAAAAGAATGGGCCATTATCTTTTGTCGCCACAACTTCGAGTTAGGAGATTCAGGATTCAGCAAAGGAGGAAGGCCACTCAGGCCAGGCCTAGGGATTAATGAAAGGGGAAGGTAGCCTGGGTTTTAGGGTATATCCAAGCTTTTAGAAAGTATATGAGAGTTGCAGGGTTTGGGTACATTACGTGCTATTTGCCTAGTAAAAAAGACTGCCTCTTTTTATCTTCATGACTGGCGCACAAACAGACAAACCAAAAGCTTCGCTTCTATTCCCTCTACTCTTAACCCTTTTCTTTTATCTCTCAAGTCTCAGCATACTTACTTGCATATGTCATCTTCCATCAGAGAATCTCACCCCAACAAGCCTAACTTTTGCCTCTTTTCTTCCTTCCAAACCCACCCTAATAATTACCCCCCTTCTTTTATGTGCTTTTCTTCTTTTCACTCTGCTGCAAATCCCCATATTATGCTTCTTTCCACAACCATATTGAGTACTATCATTGAGATACAAGTAAAGCATTTGAAGCGAACATTTTGCATGGGCGTGGCAATATTTTTCTTCTTCACAGGTTTCTTGTAATAGTAGCAATTCGAAGTGAATAAAGAGAAAAGAATATAAGAGATGGTAACTAAAGGGTGTAGCAATCATGACAACTTTACCTATGAGTGGAGAAGGTCCCGAATTTGTCACCATTATTAGAACTCACTCCACTTGGCTCATCCACAGATCGTTTAGCTGATGACATTTTAGGAACATTGCTTTATTTTGATTAGATCATAATATATTCTCAAGATTTCATGCTACCCACTTCTTCCCCTTTCCCAACCGGCCACTGGGTTAAACAATTACATGTGATACTTTTTACAAAGTAACAATAATAAAGAGAAACAAAGAAAAATGAAGTGTCCTTAAGGTAGAAAATAAATGAGCTTATCATTCTAACCTCATAGGTTGGTTCAGAGTCCTGATAGATATCATTGCATCTCAATCAATGCGATAAAATCATGAGGTTCAAATTTTGAATAATACAAAAGTTAAAAGAATTCAACTGAGTGAAATTTCAAGTCAAAACAAATATAGAGCAGAAACTTATATACAAAGCTGATATATTTGGCACTACTCAAAGACCGCAATCATTCTTTTCTTACAAAATTGCAGATGACTCACATGTAAAGTACCGATTGAGAGACAGCTTCTGCTATGAATTTGGCATCATTTACTACCTTGCAATTGCTGTCTGGACCAATTTCTTTAAAGAAGTTTGTGTCGCAAGAAATCTCATCAGGTCGATCAGATTTGTGAATCAAAGTTTTTCCCCCAAATATTTATCCATGACATTCTTAAATGCCTGCAACAGAGATTGGTAAAACATGAATATACATCTCGCATGCTGAACTATTAATCTGAACTCTGAGACATCCACAGATGTGTTTATTTTTTCAAGTATCTAAGCAGATTTTTGTAGTCTGCATGCACATTCTATATTGCTAATAAACTGATATACAACAGATGCAAATAAGCCTAGACATGCGCATGGCCCCTGTGGTGATGGTGATAGTTACAGATGCTACATAATGCTGATCATAATAGAATGGGCCCATTCGAAAGAATGATATGAAAGATGGACATTTGGGAAAAATCAATATCATGGAAGTTATTAGCTCTGAAAAATATATTCCCAAGATCCATATTAGCTGAGTTCAGCACATAGTGATGAGAAATTATAAGGCAGAATAATCCCGCAGAATTGATAATGTCAAGAACGTGTGGGGGCATTTGCTGACATGACAAGCTACAAGCCTATGGGTACTTCAATTCCTGATGTGTACCCCAAAATTGTAGACTCTGAACTGGCATCTTATGTGGAAATTTCAAGCCAAGAGCTCATAAAGCCACATCATTACGATAAAACTATTAATTTTATTATCACATGACAGCACCCTCCACTTGTCTACTAAACGGATGAGTACTGAGCCTGGCAGGTGAAGAAAGATAGTGTAACGTGAAATGGCACGGTATATCATATTCATGTGTCATCTGCATGTCAGATATACCAGTTTTTGGATAGAAATTGTGGTAACAGAAAAATTATCCCTACCCATATCCGTCAAGGTGACTTTTGACTAAAAGTCTGATATTGTATGCCGATATAAGAGCATAAATGACACTTGGATTAAGCCTGTTCCTTGCTAGTTAATAATACTAACATGCTTAACAACTTCAAATCGCCGATGAAAAAATGTTAATATCTCAAACCTCAGATGTAAGAAAGTATCATACACAAGTTACAAAGACATAATCCAACAAGATCACAAGATTACCTGAAGCGCAAATAACTCTTTTCCATTTAGGATTGCATCCATTGCAGCAAATTGGTCATCAAATGCACCATAGAAGACCTGATAAAATTTCTTCCTGCGATCAGGAAAAGTTAGTATAATATTGGGAATAAAAATTTCATGTATTCTCTTTTTCCAAGCATTTTAATGGTCCATGTGAAATTACTATACCTATCTTCTTCAGAATTCTTTTGATCCATCTCATCAAATTTACGTGTAAGGACCTCTGCACCAACTGGCGAAAGTAAGTGCAGTATTAGAACCTCCAAAGTTCTAGGGAAGTTGCGCTGAAAAGAATAATGAGAAAAGATAGGAGTGTTGTTATAAAACTATCTGCATTCAACAAGCAATAAATGAAAAAACGTTCAGCTGACCCAACACCATCAAATTTATACTTAGTTTTTGATAAAGCATATTAGATGTAGCAGAAGCTTTCTTTAAGCCCTATTTCCAGAAATATTGATCTAGTGACAAGTTGAATAAGAGTTGCACAAGACTGTTTATCCATAATAACAGAAAAAAAAGAAAAAAAAAAGAAAGACCATAACTAGACTATAGGAAATTCAATCCAGTTTTAAAAGAAATTGCAGCACCAATTGAAAGAGCAAGCTCTATGGGAAATTACAAACTCACTGCCATAACAACAAAGACTTCCTGAAGAGCATGCGGTTCAAGGGTCCACAGAATTTTAGCAATTGGATCATCTTCCAAGCGAAACATATTGGTTGTCATGATTTTTCCATAATCATTTTTGACATTTAGATCAGACGTAAATGTTGAAGAAGACTGCACAGGTTGATTTATATCAGCAACATTAACACAATCATGGACTAAAGAAACAAGATCATGTAGTGCCAGGAGAGAACAGGGTCCCATTTTCTGAAAGAGGATTCTTTGCTGCGGCTCATTTCCTTTCAAATCCTGTTTCTGACGTGACAGGGACAAATCATGCTCCATGCTATCTGTCGAATATTTCAAGTTCAGTCATCATAAATTGCCCCTAGAATTAAGATGGCAAACTAATTCCATATATTTTACATTAATAACCATGCTTGTCATGAACTGACCTAGTTCTCCATTAGTATGGATCTCGCATGCATGGCTCTTCAGTGTCTCTCTATCAGCAGAAGAAGCCTTAGCCAATGCTTGGGTCTGTCCTAATATTAAATACAGATATACATTAGAATGCTTTAAAAAAAAAATCCAATTGAAAAGAAAAAGGAGGGAAAAGGGGAAAGTAACCGCCAAATGATACTGAATAAAGACAAACCACAAAAGGAACGTTAGATTATTTATTTCATCAACAATATAATTAATTTATTGACTCGTATATTGTATTAGTCTGAACTTGGTCAAGGGTGAAATTTATATCAATAATTTACAAGAAAATTTTGACTAAAACAATCCCCAATCTTCTAATATAAATTATTTTTCAGATGCCACAAAGAGTTGGTAGAGATCAGACAAAATGGAAGACCATGATTACTTTTATATGTGTATGCCAAAATTCCCCAAGCTTTCACATAAAATTTCAGCAAAATGAAATCTAAAATACATAGAACATTCAGGGGGTTTGGGCGAAATTAATGAACTATGATCAAGATAATTGGACAAGGGCTCATACATGAGTATACTGAAATTGATTTTAATTTTCTTTTTCTTTCAAGGAAGCACAAAGAAGACAATATTAAGCCATAACTATCAACAGCAGTTTCAACAACAATTGTCAAGACTAACAACAGCTAATGACAAAGCAAAATGATATACATACCATTTCTCTATCCATCATTCTTTAATAGACAATGTCGATTTGGTGAGCAGCAAAAACATGATACCACATCAAGAACTCAGATTAGCTTACTATATTAGTAAAGCTTGACAATATTATCTTCAAATTGAATAATGAAAAAGAAGAAATTAGAGAAAATGTACCACAAGTACCTCCTCAATATTCTGCGCAAATAATATGCATCCATGTGTTCTGACAAGCTAGACATTATGCTGGACCGCCACCAAAAGTTAACAGCTATAGTTAAATCATCACTATCTACTTGGTGGAACCTGTAACAGTAAGAACAACAATCAGCCAACCTGATGGTTGACTTGGAAAAGGTACATGAAAAAAACTATTGTCACAGCCTGTGCCGTGGCTGGGAAGAGGGGAAGGCATAATAGAGTATCCTTCCTTCCTTTTGAGACAGAAGGTAGTAAATACTTCAATTGTTATTAAACCACCAAATAACAACTCAAAGTGCTGGTGGCTTATGCCAAAAAGCTCCAGGAGGTGTCAGTGCAAAGCATACATTATTTAAACCATTAAATTAATGATCCACCTTAACTCCATTGCATCAGCATGAAAGCATGCATTTGAAGCATTCAGTTTATAACCATACAATCTGGCTTAGGTTATATAATTCAGAGCACATGCTTTGCTTGTTAGTTTATGCTTACCAGCCTTCAGGAATGAAAAGTGCATCGCCTGCATGCAAAATAACCTTCTGAGAGTACTCCCTGGAATGCTCTGCTCTCGGATAAATTGAAAAATCAGGATTTTCTAGAGAGATAGAACTGTCACAAGAATGTTGTCAAATAAGGAGATTAAATATACCAACATAAAATCCCACCCTCACAGCAATCAAGAGCTGAAAGAAATAAGATTTCATATTCTCCCAGAAAAGAGAAAAGGAAGTTGATTTCCTAATACTGGCACAAGAAGTAGAATACCTATGGTTTGAGGCCTCGCCGTAGACAGACATTGGATATAGCATGGGACTTGCAGAAGGAGGCCATAAAACAACTGCAATGACAGGCAAAGGGGGTAAAAGAATTAGGATCCTAATTTAATTAATAAGAAACTGCATTATTGGAGTCAAGCAAATTACCACTGTTAGCAAACCCAACCAATAAACTTAAACTACTAGGTGGAGGCCCAGTAAATAAACTACCAAGCACAAGATTTTACCAATGTGAGATACAGAAACAAGTAAAACAAATAAGTAAAGAGACCATTTAAAGAAAAACTTGGTGTAGGTGTACAAGATAAGGATCATGAAGCCAAAATATTCAAATAAACTTTACCTTGTTTGCGGCCAGCTACAATACATAGTAAGTTATGGTGTGGATCGTAGTGAGTACTTGATTTAGACTTAGCATTGTTCATCCACAGATTAATAGCAGCTAGTTTCTTTGTCTCCAAAAATGCAGGCTGTGCAGATAAAGTAATAGCGAAAAAAAACATATCAAAAAGATTGGGAAAAAAAGCTGCAAGGAGTCAAGGGAATCCTTTATGGAAGAGCTATTACTAGACAACATAGGGTTACAAAGAGAAACATGGTACCATTGCCATATCTTCCTTCAGAGTTTCCAGTTGAACTGTCTCTTCATTCTCGGCACTCATAATTGGAGCCTGAATTATTAGAGTCCAATTTCATTCCAAAATTTGCAGCAGCATTACCACTAATCAAACACATAACACTACAACACTAACACTGACATAAACAGGGCCCCAACAGAATTAAGAAGCAAAAGGCATCTATTTGTAAAGTCACCTGGGCTAAATAGAGCTGTTGAGGAGCAACATCACCAGAAAGCAGGGAGGGTGACTCCAAGTCTACTTGCTGATGTATTTCTGTTTCAACATAATCATCACAACCAGCGTACATTTTTTGCTTGTGTTGCTTACACAAACCAATAAAGGTTGAAAATGGTAATGCAACCTTCAACAGAAATTGGAATAAAATAAATCAGTTCAAAAATAAATGTCATCGCCTTATCAGAGAAAGAACGATCTCAAAGCTCCATACACACTGACAACAATGTGACACAAAAGTTATATGGACTTACCCTCTCATGGCGTCTGATATCACCATAAAAGATTGGTGCAGTTCTGGATAGCATTGCCTCTACAACAGATGTCCCCAACCGCTCCTAAAAAATAAATTATTTTCTATTCATAAATGCAACCACAATACAGAATGCTAACTTCAAAATCAGTGTAATTCCAACGTCTATATTCAGACTATAAAGTGATAAGTTAAATACCATATCAAATTATTCAACTAATAGTGAAAGCAAGAAAATGAGTCTCTAAAAAAAAAGTGAATTAAAATAAACAGAAACTAGTGTTTAGCCATTCAGTTATTATACACAAATAGTGTTGACGAAAAAACCTGCAAATAGTCGAGGCCGCCTTCAGTGGGATTCCAGTTGGAGAAAGCTTTCCAGTCCTTAATGCATCCTTTGAAAACCTTTAATTAGAAACGTTAAAGCAAAAAATTATTAAGATTGATTAATTAATTAAGGAGATATCTCTGCAAGTGGAAATGGAAATCAATTTAGAGAATGGTGAGCGTACAGCTGGAATGTTATTGGACTCAATCTGGGAAGCGAATTGTGTGTCAGAAGGAAGTTGATCGAATTCGAAACTTCGAATTTCAAGAGACTCTTCCATTTCGTTTCCCATGTCGCGGTGTCCGGACAAGAATCAGTCGACGGCAGGTTTTCTCCCGAATAACCCAAGACAGCGTGCTCTTCTCTGTGGTGCGGCGGTTACGACTAACGAACTCTAAATCGATCTCGATGGGATAACATTTGGGCCCAATTGAAATATTTATGAGCCCATTAAGTTCAGCAAAATATTACAAAATTATTTTTGGGAAAAATATTTATGTTAAAAATTAGAAAATAAATTACCTATATTTGTAATATTTTATTTATTTCGATAAAATATTATAAAAACCGTAATAGCTTTCAAAATATGTTTGGTTTTGTAATTTTTTTTCCGGCATCCAACTATTGCGAAGACGTTTAATCCTTGAAGAAAAGGCCTGTTGTAATAGTATGCTTTGCTAGAAGAGGCCCATATGAGATCCCCATCGTCTGCTCTGCACAGAACATCGGCCCACATTGAGGGAATTAAACGAACTATGAAACTAGATCACCGAACTTTCTGCCTTCATTATTTCTCATATCGTGGACTGTCTCATAGCATATTAGATCCATCAACAAATAAGAACTATTATAAATAATAATAAATTAAAAAAAAATTTAGTTGAGAGGCTAGCTAAAAAATAATAATGAGGCGTCAATCTGCAAAAGTTTGTTTAGTATTAGGATTTATTCTTAGCTTCATTCGTCATGTAGCAACACTTTCAATAACAGTGGTAGACACAGAATGTGTATACGAGCGTGTTATATACAAAGGGGATACCATTACTGGAAATGTTGTCGTCGCCGATCATGAGCTTTTCTGGAACTTTGATCATCCCGGAATAGATTTCAATGTAAGCTTTCTTTGGCCTATGTCACTTTTGTGTTATAAAAATTAGATCTGAACAATCGAGGAACATTTTCCATTTAAAGGGCATCAATGGGTTGTCAATGAAGTACTAGCATGTGAAAATCCAAATTAATTTGTTAAAAATCACGATGCAGGTGACATGTTCTGATGGTAGCATTGTGCGTGCTCTGAAGGGGACGTCAGGGGACAAGTTCGTGTTCAACGCCCCCAGAAGCGGAATGTACCAATTTTGCTTTCATAATCCTACTTCAACTCCAGAAGTAGTATCTTTCTACATTCACATTGGCCACATCCCAAATGAGCATGACCTTGCTAAAGACGGTCAGTTCCATTTGTAAAAAGCAAAAAGGCTCATCTGCTCTTGTTCTTCCTTTCACATTAACAGGCTTGTTTAATTTCTATTTGTGTAGAACATTTGGATCCTATTTATGTTAGGATAGCCGAGCTGCGAGAGGCACTGGAAACTGTCACTGCAGAGCAGAGATACCTGAAAGCTCTAGAGTCTCGACACCGCTCTAGTAGGTTGCCGAACAACAGATTGAAACAGAATTCGCATAAAAAGGTTTCTAATAACTAATTATACGAGTTCTCACCAATTGCTGATTTTGTTGAAATACGAATTGCAGCGAATGAGAGCACAAGGAAACGTGTTGTGTTCTATACAGTTTCTGAATACCTCTTGTTGGCTGGGGCGAGTGCACTTCAAGTGATGTATATTCGGCGTCTGTTCAGCAAAACAGCTGCCTACGGTGGAGTTTAGAAACCTCCAAATTTCAAATTCTTTTGGCCCTCCGTTTGTTTGGTATAATATAATTCTCCGGATCAATTCTCTATTAAAAAAACAATCGCTTAAGCGGTTGTTTACTTGTTCTTTAAGTCAAATTTGCACCTTGTATATAGTACTTAAAAGGGTAAAAGGATCGGTGTTTGATATATTCTGCAGTGCAACAACTAGTCCAAAAGGACACAGAACATGCCATCATGATTGCCTTGTTTTTCTATGTAGTTGTTTGGGGGACATGTGAGATTGGCTTGCTATCATTTTTTTATTGTGTATTTTCAAGAAATGAACGTGTCCTTCGTGACAGAATCATACCCATCGATGGCCATCCAATCACCGTGTCTGTGACGTGATACAAACCATAATTTAGAAAAGTAGTGGAAATTCTGTTAAGGCTTTCACTAAAAAAATTCACGCCTTTGAAACGTTCATAAATTTGATAAAATTGGACATGATCCAAATTGAATCCCCCAGCACCGGCCAGATTGGATTAAATTTCTTCAAAGTTTGGTTAGGTTTACTAGTAGAAATTTGCAAGTTATGAGTTTGCTCTGAATATTGTACTGGGTTCAATGATGTCGAGTTTTAATTTGAATGCATTTTACAAGAGTGATTACACCGAGTCACGGAATAGTGTTCTATTCATACATAATTCATCATTGTATTTTGTCATACCTGCAAGTGCCAAATTAAAGATCGGCCAATAAGGTATCCTGAACAAGGCAATGCTTATCGTTTTGGACAAGGAAACCAGCAGTTTGCACTTTTAACAGTAGCAAATTGCAGCACCCCAAACCTGTAATTGGCAAGTCGCCCGAAAGGGGAGAAAAAAAAAATGGTTGCGGAAAAGATACGTGTGATGTCGCCGTTAAAGGAAGATTATGATTATTAAAACCAAGTCCAAAATTTGAACTGATCAAGCCACCGATAGTGGAGAACTTTTTTTTTTGGGAGAAAAAAATAATAATAATAATGATACTATTAATGAGGGAAAAATTCAATTCAAAAGTTTTGAGATCCGAAAAAGGCTAAGGCCCAGCTTCTGTCTTCTTTTAGTCCGTAAGTCTCGCGGGCTCTCAAGTTTGAACACTCAAATTATGGGGACCACTTTCACGCGCTTTGAATATGCGGCGGGACTCACCTCAAATATATATCTAAATTTTAGGTCATTTTTTTCCTTCTCCCACGTAGATATATTTACTCTGCTCGGAATCCTTATCCTGTACCATTGAATGGTTACAATTCAATTTGTGCGGCAGAATGTTTAGCTTGTGAAGCACTAAAGATCACAGTTATTATCGTGCTATATTTTATCAATAAAATAAAACTATTTGTTGTAGTGATTAAAGTCATTCCCTCGTAAGTGTAAATAAAGTAATTCAAATATCTATATTTATATTATAAGAGTTTAATTAAGAATGATAAAATTTTCTATGAGTTATTATGTTAATTTTTTTTTATTTAATAATTTTTATTTTATCAATTGTAATATTAATTAATAAATTTTCTTTTAATTTTTATTTTATATAAATTCATTATAATTAGAAGAAAACTCTATAATATAAGTTTTTTTCAATCTTAAAATATTATTATATTTTTTTCTCTTCTAAGATACTGTTAAAATATTTTTTAATTTTGATATTATTTTAATATATCATTTCAAACATTTAAAGATTTTTTTAAAAAATAATTTAAATATTTATAATAAAATAATAATTTTATTTTATTTTTTAATTTTTAATTTATTAAAATTATGGGTTTATATTTATTATAAAATAAATAAATAAATAATGGAGATAATTTATTGGGGAATGAGGTGGGGAATGAAGGCAAAATTTTTAATAAGGTGGAAATGGAATAGGCCTTTTTACCCCACCTTATCTCATTGTCATCCTAAGTTTTAATTTAAAATCCTTCTAGTGTGAATGTTAAAGTCCCTCAATTATTAAAGGTAATTAAAATCTAAACTGTGCTACATAAGAGCTGATATAAACTAGTTTCAATTATTATGTGATTATAAATATAAGTTATGTATCATATAATGTGTGATGTATCTTGGATGATAATCTCTTGTAATTAAAAAATACCCAAATTACAATCCTAAATTACGTAATGTGTAATTCCCAAAAACCATATCAATTAACTGTAATACAATCACACAAAATTTAGTAAGCAGAATGCCAAATTTTTAATAAATAGCTAGCTCTTCATCATGTAGGGACAAATCTAAGACAGTATCACGGGGCCGGCGGGAGGTCACGATTTAATATATTAGCAGATTATTGAGGCAGTGTTATGGCTCCTTACATGCAAACCATGTAACCACATTACCATGGGGAAAAAAAAAGTAATAAATGGACCGACCGAAATATATTAGTATCGGGATCAATAATAACCATATCGAACTACTTAATTTATATTTTTATATAAAATGCAAATTATTAAGGGTACAGTGAATGCTGATTCATGCACTATCAAAGACTTGTGAGTTTCGGCGTATATATGCACATACATTAATATATATATCGTGAAGAATAGAGACATTTGGCAATTATTTCCAAAACGAAACTTCTACACATAATAATTTACTAATATCACAGCCATCCCCGTATCGTATTATCCTAATTTCCCATTTATTCACGTCCTTTTCTGTTCTTCGTCCACCTATACATATGTGTATTTTTTAATGAATGTATATTTTTGACCGTGTCCATTGCCTCATGCTTTGCAAATAAGATTAAAAAAGAAAGCCATGAAAAGGACATTTGAGCCGGTAATTTGGCACTCACTCATCATGTAGATATCAGGTTGGAAGACTTTAGACTCGTGCTCGTCGCCAAACGAACTCCATCTCTATTCGCTTCAGTAAAAATTAAGAAAAGCAATTTGCGGTGTATAGATTGAATATCTTCTTTGATTCATACTCTGATTGTCTTTACCTCTGAGGCCATAACTGTCTGGTTATTTACTCTTCATGTTATCTTCAATTGGGTCTCATGTCATAGTCTAATTCACCTAATATAGTTCTTGTATTGTAAGATGGTCTACGCTTGGATAGCCGGATGGGATTACCACGTTGGTATAGAAAATAAATAATTAAACAATTTCTTTTTTTTTTTTTCAAAGTTGTAGAGGTTTTAGAAAAAGTTAGAAGGCGCGTCTCGGTCATTAAAAAATAAATTAAAAGATTATTTATGGTAGCATTTGTATTTTTATTTAAAATCTAAATATATCTTAGTTTCTCTAAAGTCTAAATGGGTTTGAATGTAAATATTTAAGTGATATTTTATTTTTTTAATATTTAAATATGAATATCATCTTGTTTGTCTTTAAAAAATAAAAAAATCTTAAAACATAATTATTTGACATTTATATCATTACAAATAAAAAATAAGATTTTATAATTTAAGAAATAAATATATTTTATTAAGTTATTTTTAGAATATATCATTTCCTTCTCATTCATACCTTTTTCCATTTAAATAAAACTCACAAAAAATTTCTTTTTCTATTAAAATATAAATATCTAAAAATAAAACACAAGTTATAAGAAATAAATAATATAAAATTTTAAAAAATTAAAATTAATAAGATTTTAAATTTCATATATTTAACAAGCAAACAACCAAGTATTTTAAATGCTTAAGCGGGTAACAGTTAAAATACCAAACAAAAATTAAAAAGCCAAAGAAAGATGGAAAAAAAAAAGAAAAGAAAAGCAAAAGACAACGTGGTTAAGACAGCGGCCCAAAAGAATCGCCACCAGGACGCAGCACGGCAACCCTAAAGCATGTAAAGACTTTAATAAACAACCGGCTGAAACGGCTACTTGTTCAAACAAAGCACTCTCGCTCTAGCACTTAGAGAGAGAGCAAACACGTCTGTATTGGCCGTCAATCTCGAGATGCCACGTGGGAGGCGCAGTAGCCGTGGATCCTACACTGACGTGGCCGTGAGAATTAGAGGGTTGTTTTTAGAGGGAAGGGACAGAAATTAATCCAAAGATTTGCCTTTGAGAAACAAGGGAGGGTGGAAATTAGAAAGATATAGAGCGAGAAACAAGGCGCGGAGAGGCCGTCCGAAACAGCTGAGAGAAAAGAAAAAAGAAGGGGAAAAAAAAAAAAACGCTGATTTTCTCTGCAGAATCAATAATCAATATTTTTTTTCCCTTTTCATTCTCAACCAAAGTCGCGTTGGTTTGTGCTAGCTCTCCACTTTTCTAGGGCTTCATTAATCATCCGAACAAATAAGGAAAAAAATAAAAAATTCAAAATTAAAAAAGAAAAAGAAAAACAGAGATCAGACGCGAAGGAATTCAACAAAATTAAGCTTTCAGATCTTGCTAACGATCGATTCTTTGAATACATTTTCCAGCAGTATTTATTTGATATTTATTTGCACTGACGTAATTTGAGTAATTCTGGCGGACGGGGATTGGTATGAGATCCTTCTAGATTTGTTCTAGAAGGTTAGGGATCTGGATACAAAAGAGGGGTTTGGACTAATCGTCGGATGAGAGAGGAGGCGAATCATCATCTCTAGGAGGGAAAACGATGAAATGGGGATCGTTGCTCAAGGACATAAAAGAAAAGGTCGGCTTATCTCAATCTCCTTCAACTAGTGCCACTACTGCTGCCACTGCTTCTTCTGCTGCTTATTCTTCCTCCTCTAATCTCGATAACAATGCCTCTTCGGCTCTACATGGCTTCGTTGCATCTTCGTCAAGGTAATTTTGACACTTTTCTTTCTTTTTTTTTTTGTTAGTTAATTATTCTAGTGTAAGTAGTATATTTTTTATTTTATTTAATTTTTATATTGATTTAACGTACCTGTGAAATTAATTAGGTTTTGAGTTTTAGATGTTTGGTTGTATTTTTTCATTTAATGACTTTTTGAACTAGATTATAGTTAGAGGTGTTACTGATTGAGGATGATGTACGGCTAGTTTTGTAAGATTGTCTTGTTGGCCTTTTGGATTTAGCTCAAGTGGTAATTTAGTGGGCTACGGCTCCAGGAAAATCAAGTGACAAGTACCTTTTTCACGGGCAAAAGAGGGCCAAAAAATATTAATGATCGAAAATATTATTGAATTAGAAAGGGAGTGCTGTGGTTGAGTTGTTTGGTTGGGATCCAGAGGCTTTGTTGAGTTTGTAGTGGATTTCTGTATTGACATTCTATCCTTTTGGAGATGGTTAAGTAATAATGCTAGGTGAGTGAGCACATAGGTCTGGGCCAATGTTTGTACTTTCTGTAGATGATTTAACAGAGGTATAATTGTAATTTGGAGTGTGGCTTTAGTGGTTTGAAATTCTTTCAGAAGTGTATTGCTGTTTCATATACTTGATAATGTGATTGAGCTTCTGCTATAGGAACATTGTTGTCACATATGAGCTGCCCAGGGAGATAGGCATTCTGCATTATATTCTCAAGATGTATGGAGGGTAAGAAAAATGTAAGTTGAGGGTTAATCAGTACAAATAATACAAAAACAGATCCTTTTGATAGCATTTGACAAGTTTATGTTCCAATATAAATGCAAAATTAGCAAATCAACATTGCACACAAATTTCAACTTATGAGGCGAATCCATAGCAAAAAAACAAAATATTTTCTGGCGTTGTGCGCACCAACTTTCCTATTAAGAATCAATTAATTAAAAATATATCATAATGTTATTTTCATACACACTTCCACCTAAATAATATTGAACTGATTAAGGAAAAAAAATTGTAGATATAGTGGGAGGAAGAAGATAGAGGTGAACAGTTATATGAGAGAAATAGTTTGTGGGGGGAGGTATGTGGCAATAAGTTGACGGACATCAAATTCTTCAGATCCTAGAGATAGAGGCTTCAGGAGGGCCAATGGTAAAATATGAAAGTGGGGGTGGTACGGCATGAGAGAGAAGAGAAGCCTGGAACAATTGAACTCGTGCTATGGTTTTTTGATGAAAGGTCTTTAATATCCATATTTCAGATCTTATAAAGCAATTATTTATATTTAAGAATTAAAAACAACTGTTAGAAGGGAAATTGGAGCGGAAGAAGGTTTCTTTTCTTTGCATCATCCCCGGACAGGGGATATAGAGTATTAGGGCAGTTCCCTCATCCTTCAGGTCTTGCTTATCTCCAATTATACTCCATGAGTGCTTACTGTTTCCTGAGGAAGGGTGAGAAATGCTTAATGCTGTTGGTGTAGGTCTACTATCTCAGATGTGTCTACTATGAGTATTAAATTGTGATATGGTTTTGAATTGATATGCTGTTTTTTTCAGCATTTCTGCTGACAGTTGTTAATAAATTTTCTTTACTTGGTTGACATAAATTTTTATTATGTCTTTCATGGCATTTAAGGCAGAAAAGACCTATTTTGGGTTATCCACGTAGATTTATTATTAGGGTTATTTTATTTCTGTCAGATTTAAGGTAATTCAGATATGTCTGTATAATTTTTTATTTTTTATTTTTGGGGAGAAGAGATATGTCTGTGCACTCTTATATGACATTTTTCCCCTCTTTTTCCTTTTCTTTTCTCTGTATTATAGGAGAGACAAACATGAACTGGAGTTGGACTTCAAGAGATTTTGGGAAGAGTTCCGTTCATCCGGTTCGGAAAAGGTTCTCGCCTTATGGATTTTTATCTAATTTATTTTGTGCTACTTAGGATGAAATTACAGTTTGATAATGTAGATTAATTATTAATGCTAATGTCTGACTTCATTGTATGTGCAGGAGAAAGAAGCCGCCTTGAATTTCACAGTAGATGCTTTTTGTAGATTAGTAAAGCAGCATGCTAATGTAGCTCAATTAGTGACTATGTAAGAAGCATCTTTCCATTTCAAGCATGACCATTTAAACAGATTTTTTTTTTGGCGGTGCAGAGTTGATATCAGATTGTCATTGCTATACTGTACAGCTTGCTTTGTACTTCCAAGTTATGTACTCTTTTAAGTTTTTTTTTTTTTTGGGGGGGGGGGGGAGGGAGGATTAGTTGCTGCAACTCTTGTTCCTTCTAATGATTCAATCGTTATTTTAGAGTTTTTTTTTTTTTTTAGTATATAAATCTTATACTAAGAAAACCTTTTTTTTCTGTCCATTTGCTATATGCTGCTTCCAGTTGGAAAGATTTGCTGATTTTTTGATGGAGTATTATTGTTGCCTGCTTCAATGCATATTAGCAATGAAGTAGTTGGGACAAGTTCTTTTACTCTCTGTACTCTCTCTACTTGTGAGCACATTGACTGATTTGACAGCTTTGATGATTCACAGGTTAGTTGAAACACATATATTCTCTTTTGTTGTGGGAAGAGCATTTGTCACCGATATTGAAAAGTTAAAAATGAGCAGCAAAACAAGATCTTTGGATGTGGAAAAAGTTTTAAGATACTTTTCAGAGGTCACCAAGGTAAGGCTTTTGGATCTAAATCTTATCCTTTTTCTTTGTTTTCTCCCCCTAATATTATTTGTTAGTTAAAGTTACAATCATATGCACTTTTTTATAGGATGGCATTAGCCCTGGTTCGAATTTGTTAACTGCAGTAGAAATTCTTGTATCTGGGGTATGTTTTCATAATCTTTAAAACCTTAATCATCTTTCTTTGTAAGACTGTACTTCAAGATAACTGTCTTGTATCATTAGTTACTTTGAAATTATCTTGGTATTTGTTTTCCGTTATATCATTCAAGTTGCATTCAATACGATCTTCATGAAATTGTTCATGGTGATAGAATTGTGTTTGCTTTAAGTGATGGCAAATTTAGTGACAATGGAATTATCTTGCCAATGAAGTTATAGCAGGTTCAATCGGAGAACTGAATATGAAGACTACAGATAGATATGCACATGACTGAGCAGTCATATAATTTGTTTGATTTTCCAATCATTTAAAAGCTATGATTTTCTGATTATTATTATCATTTGCAGCCAATTGATAAACAATCTCTTCTTGATTCTGGGATATTGTGTTGTCTCATACATATTCTCAATGCCTTTCTGGGTCCTTACGAAGATGATAAAAAACAACATGGAGCTAATTTTGAAGACTCATTGCTAGCTGAGAGTAACATCATTGATGACGTCAGGCAAGTCCAGCGGCTTGAGGTACTGTTAGTTGCATGCCCCTTCTAATTGGTTTCATGTACCCCAAAGAATTTTATGCAATGTAGAGAAGTGTAGTTCTTAGTCGGAAAAGTATTTTAAGTGGATTCATTGTTGTTATTTTCCATTATATATGCCCTTTTTTTGGTGCTTGCAAGCCTACTTCAAAATATGAATCTTGTCTATTCAAGTACTCTTGTCTCAAATGGGACGTCTTCAAAGATATTCTTTCGTCATTTGTTTAAGGCAACTTGTAAAGCATCTATGGTTTTGCCTATTAGACCTGCAATGATACTGAAGGGAGGGTCTCTTATTCCTAGGAATAAGGTGCTCTAGCTGTTGTATCTCTCTATACTTTTATGAGTGAGGGTGGCAGAAGTTTTGGTGCCTGAATAAAAAATTCATTGTCTCTCATGATGATGTTAAAGTATGGCACATTAATGATCTTTCTTCAATCTCTTTATTTTAAAGCATTGGAGTGTCAATGGTGCTCCTTGATTGAATAGCTCTTGGTATTATGTATTCCTGAATTCAGCAATATGCAGACGTATATTTTATTAAAATCATAGGACTGGTCTACCCTGAATTTTGATTCAGGTTAATGGTATATATCATCATGTGTGAGCATACGTTTCTAGTAAGTTGATGATATAATACCAGCATCCTTGATCATAAGGACAACAAAAGTATTATATGTTCAGAGAAAGCTTAGAAAGCGCTACTGCCTGACTTCTGTTACCTAAAAGGTTTCATAACTAGAAACACTTGCTTAGCTTGCTATTCATGCTTAAAATTTACATCTAGGTTGCTGATAAAGTATTGTTTGTATTGACATGCAGCAAAAGATATTTCAATGTTCTTTGACAATGAGAATGTTTTCAAGCTTTATTTTTAATTAGAAATATGGTTTTTCTCACTTATGAAGTGGCTGGAATAAATTAATTCTTAGGTTAAAGAGTTGTGTTGTGTTAATGCACCACAGTCTTATTTGCTGGCATCTACTGAACTATGCCTACATGAGTTCCTATACGGTTAATTCTTTTAGCACGAGATGGACTTCACTTCCATTCCTGAATTAAAGAGATTTCCTGTGCAAATGTTTGTAATAATTCAGCAGTTAAGATTACAATTAATTAAAACCATGCCTTTGGGCTTAGTTTATTTGCATCTTTATTTATGCAGGTAGAGGGCAGTGTTGTCCATATAATGAAAGCATTGTCAAGTCATCCTTCGGCTGCGCAGAGTTTGATTGAGGATGATTCACTTCAGTTACTGTTTCAGATGGTTGCTAATGGTTCTTTAACTGTCTTCACTCGGTACAAGGAAGGTCTCGTTCCGCTGCACACCATACAGCTTCATAGACATGCAATGCAGGTGATATACCATGCTTGTATATGCTATATATTTTTGCAGTGAAATGCTTTGTTCTTTATGGTCAACATAATAAAATGCACATAAGTTTTGGCGCCTGATAGGTGAGTTTTTGTTCCTCTCTGGTTGTTTTCTGCAGATACTGGGTCTTCTTTTGGTCAATGACAATGGAAGCACAGCGAGATACATTCGCAAACATCATCTGGTATGGCACTACTTAAATAATCCGAAGAATCTCTGATGATCCTTGGTTTACCCAAGCAAAACTACTATAGGAGACTGCCACAACCAAGAGTCATATAACTTTGTGGTGTTTTGTAGACCCTGCAAAAATGATTCCTATGACCTGAACTGGCTATTTTGATGATTAATTTGAGTTCCTTAGGTTTGTACTTTGGATAAAGTTTGTTTTTAGCCTGAAATGTCTTTTGTGGATTCAGGAAAACAGTCTGAGAAGACATTTTTTTTAGGATTTGACACAGGAAAATTCTTGGAAACAGACTAATCATTATAAGCAGTAATCTAGGGTAGTTATTTTGTCTGTTCTGTTTTCTATATTTTTGTAGGTTTTGTAGTTCCATTTATTGAAATCAAGCATACATTCTAATTTCTGCGGTAGACCAAGTATTTGGTCCTTTGCCCCTTGAATCACCCATGAAACTGTAGATTGTTGCTTTAATAAGATGTCTCTTCCGGTTATTTTGTACTTTTTTTTTTCTTTTTTGAGATTTGTATGGCAACATAATGGATAATGTTGAAAACTAGTATGATGAAGAATGTGAGGGCAACAGGTGTGATGGATTGAGGAAAATGCTAGTAGAATGTATTTATTTGGTCCAGAACAGTTTAAGCCAATCAAACACTTCACATCATAATTGTCTGATATTCTAATAATCTTGTAGTTAATTGAAAAGAAAGTATTTGTGCATCTGAATTGCCATTTGACCTATAATGAAACAATTAACATAAGCATTAGCATAAGCATACCCTGCATATACTTCATCCTGAAGAGAACAACAAACTGCATGGCTACTGCTGTTCTGCATACAATTGCTATCCTTGCTGTGATACAAAATCCTCTACAGTATATTCCTCAGTTAGGGAAAGTTTACTGTATGTAGATTTTTAAGGGTAGCCTCTAACTTCAAGGCAAGCACAGGATAAATTGCTTGAGGTGCAGCTGGTAGGCTGTAGGCTAATGTCCTGAGGTACTGCTTCAACGTTTGAATCACTAATGAAGCAAACTTTTCATGCCTTATGGCATATATTTTACTAGAAATGTGAACATCCTATGCTGGTTGTGTTAAAGAATTATAACGTTTTTTCCTCTTTAATTTTAAATGTAGTCTCTGTCCGTTTCTTTTGTTGATTAATGTCCTGGTTTACAATCCATTCATTGTCCTTCAAAATGTCTCACCTGGCGAATGCTGTTCCCACATGCAGATAAAAGTTCTTTTAATGGCTGTTAAAGATTTTAATCCAGAGTGTGGTGATCCCGCCTACACCATTGGCATTGTAGACTTGTTACTTGAATGTGTGGAATTGTCATATAGACCTGGTAACTGGCTCATACTTTTTCCTTGTTGTGTAGTTTTGAAAAAAAAAAAAAATTTGACTGATTTAAGAGAAGTTTTCTTTGTTTGTTCCTCATTATAAGAATCATTTTCTTCTTAATATAAAAGTTCTGAAATTTTGCTTTCTTACAGTTTTAGATTATTTATTGTTTTGTGTTACTTCTGATTTTATACAAATTTGGCTTGTAGAGGCTGGTGGTGTCAGGCTCAGGGAGGATATACATAATGCCCATGGTTATCATTTTCTTGTTCAGTTTGCTTTAGTCCTTTCCTCTGCGCCACAGAATCAGTCTATTGACTCTATTTATTCCAAGTCTCCTTCTGGAAAAGATTATGTTTCAGATGCTTCTCATGCAGTACATGATATAAGGAGACAGGATTCCATGGGAATGGACCCTTCACCACAACATCTTTCTCCTGCACTGTCTAGGTTGCTCGATGTTCTTGTTAATCTAGCTCAAACTGGTCCACTGGAACATACAGGATCTTATGGAGCCAAGGGATCTAAATCTTCTAACACCAAGGCGAGTGGCCACAGCAGAAGTCGAACACCGTCTGCTGATCAGTTTGGCGATGAAAATTGGGATCAGGGCAACAATAAAGTGAAGGACCTTGAAGCAATCCAAATGTTGCAAGATATTCTTCTCAAGGCAGATAGCAGAGAACTTCAGGCAGAGGTGTTAAATAGAATGTTCAAAATATTCTCTAGCCATATTGAAAATTATAAGTTATGTCAGCAATTACGAACGGTTCCACTTTTTATACTAAATATGGCTGGTTTTCCTTCATCGTTGCAAGAGATAATCTTGAAAATTCTTGAATATGCTGTGACAGTTGTGAATTGTGTTCCTGAGCAAGAACTGCTGTCTCTTTGTTGCTTGCTACAGCAACCAATAACATCTGAGTTGAAGCAGACCATACTTGCTTTCTTTGTAAAACTCTTATCCTTTGACCAACAGTATAAGAAAGTCCTGCGGGAAGTTGGTGTGCTGGAAGTTCTGCTTGACGATTTGAAGCAGCATAAGTTTCTTTTGGGTGCAGAACTACATAGTTGTAACGCTACCCAGTTGGAGAAGAAATCCAGCTCAAGCAGCTTTAAGAAACACTTGGATAGTAAGGATGTTATTATTTCTTCACCCAAGCTTTTAGAATCTGGTTCTGCAAAGTTTCCTATTTTTGAAGTTGAGGATACAATTGCTGTTGCTTGGGATTGCTTGGTCTCTTTGGTGAAGAAAGCTGAGGCTGCTCAGGCATCATTTCGATCAGCCAATGGTGTGACCACTGTCCTTCCCTTTTTGGTTTCTAATATCCATCGTCCTGGTGTCCTCAGAATAATATCATGTTTGATCTCTGAAGATGTCACACAGGTATGTCATTAATCACATTTTCCTTTTTAAGTTTTAATTTGAATTGAGCTCAGCTCAAAGAATTTTGTCTTTGCTCTTAGTAATAATTTATATGTATTTGATTTTTAGTAGTATGCAACTTCAACCATTAACTTTGTTTGATATGGAGAATAATTCCATTTATGCATGCTGTCACATATTTGTAATTACAGATACTTCTTCTATTGTCTATTCTAGGTGTCTGTCTCATGTACTGTTTTATTGTTTCTTTTACCAGGCTCATCCAGATGAATTAGGTGCACTTGTTGAAATTCTAAAAAGTGGAATGGTTACAAGTGTTTTGGGCCATCAGTACAGGCTTCAAAGTGATGCAAAATGCGACACGATGGGCGCATTATGGCGCATTTTGGGAATTAATAATTCAGCTCAAAGGGTTTTTGGTGAATTTACTGGTTTTTCTCTTCTGCTGACCGTGCTTCACAGTTTCCAAGGTGATATAGAAGAGACAAATGAAGCTTCTTTACTTGTTTACAGGAAGGAGTTAACTTATTTATTGCGCCTGATGACTGCTGGAGTCTCTGGCAACAATGTTAATAGGATGAGGTTGCACTCTATTATATCATCCCATACTTTTTATGATCTTCTATCTGAATCTGGCTTGTTATGTGTTGAGTGCGAAAAGCAAGTCATACAGTTATTGTTGGAGCTTGCTCTTGAAATTGTTCTTCCACCTTTCTTGACATCGGAGATCAACATATCATCATCTGATGTGACCGAAACTGAGTCATCTTGTTTTTTGTTAACCACACCATCTGGTTCATTTAATCCTGATAAGGAAAGAGTGTACAATCCTGGGGCTGTCAAAGTTCTAATACAGTCACTGTTGCTTTTTACCCCAAAGGTTCAGTTGGAGGTTCTTAACCTCATTGATAGGCTAGCTCGTGCTGTCCCTTTCAATCAGGAAAACCTCACCTCTGTAGGTATGAAATTGATTTCCTCGAGCTTTTATGTACTTTTCTAAATTGTTGTCTGGCTTCCTTATGAGTTACTTTTGCTGATCTATTCAGGTTGTGTGGAACTGCTACTGGAGACAATTCACCCCTTTCTCTTTGGGTCATCTCCGCTACTTTCTTATGCTTTCAAAATTGTGGAAGTTCTTGGGGCATATAGGTAGGAATTTGCGCCATTCCAGAGATTAAAGAATCTTCTTTATCCATTTAATAATTTTTCTTTAACTTCTATTTTATTTGAAAATGAAATTGTAATTTTGTTGGTAGGTTGTCTGCATCAGAACTTCGATTGCTTATTAGGTACATTGTGCAAATGAGACAGATGAATTCAGGCCATCTTATTGTGGAAATGATGGAGAGATTAGTAGTCATGGAAGATATGGCCTCAGAAGATGTTTCTCTAGCGCCATTTGTGGAGATGAACATGAGCAAGATTGGGCATGCTTCTATTCAGGTTTCTCTAGGGGAAAGATCTTGGCCTCCTGCAGCTGGCTATTCCTTTGTTTGTTGGTTTCAGTTCCGAAATTTGTTGAAATTACAAGCAAAAGAAATGGAACCTTGCAGAGTTGGGAATTCTAAGAGAAAAAGTGGCTCTAGTGGGCAGCAATCTGAGCGGCAAATACTCCAGTTATTTTCTGTTGGTGCAGCGAATAACGAGAACACGCACTATGCAGAACTTTTTCTACAAGAGGATGGTGTTTTAACCCTTTCAACCAGCAACTCTTGCTCTTTGTCATTTTCAGGATTAGATCTGGAGGAAGGCAGATGGCATCACCTTGCCGTTGTTCATAGTAAACCAAATGCCCTGGCTGGTCTGTTCCAAGCTAGTGTTGCTTATGTGTATCTCAATGGAAAGCTTAGGCACACAGGGAAACTAGGATATTCTCCTTCTCCTTTTGGGAAACCTTTGCAGGTAACAATTGGGACTCCAGTTATTTGTGCCAGAGTTGGTGACTTGACGTGGAAACTCCGCTCTTGCTATCTTTTCGAGGAGGTTCTCACGTCTGGTTGTATCTGTTTCATGTACATTCTTGGACGAGGGTACAGAGGACTTTTCCAAGACTCCGATATTCTCCGTTTTGTTCCTAACCATGCTTGTGGTGGTGGTAGTATGGCTATCCTAGATGCATTAGATGCTGAATTGAGTTTGGCTTCTAACACACAGAAGCTTGAAAGTGCTAGCAAGCAGGGGGATGCTAAGTCAGATGGTAGTGGGATTGTTTGGGATTTGGAGAGGCTAGGAAACCTCTCTCTGCAGCTCTCTGGGAAGAAACTGATATTCGCATTTGATGGAACATGTACAGAGGCAATTAGAACCTCTGGGACATTTTCCATGCTTAATCTAGTTGATCCTATGTCAGCTGCTGCTTCTCCTATAGGGGGTGTGCATCTGTTTTCTTGTGATTTCTAAAGTTTGTGCAAAGTAGCAGAGTCTGATTCTTGTAAAAACAGTTTTTTATTTGTTCTCTCCTCTCATATGCCTGTTTCCTTTTTTTTTTTTTTTTTAAACTAGGTATACCACGTTTTGGACGCCTTCAAGGGGACATCTATATATGTAGGCAATGCTTGATTGGTGATACTATTCGTCCGGTCGGTGGGATGCCTGTTGTCCTTGCACTTGTTGAGGCTGCTGAAACTAGGGATATGCTTCACATGGCTTTGACATTGCTTGCTTCTGCACTTCATCAAAACCCACAGAATGTGAGAGACATGCAAACATGCAGGGGTTACCATTTGCTCTCTCTCTTTCTGCGTCGTAGAATGTCATTATTTGACATGCAATCTCTTGAGATCTTTTTCCAAATTGCTGCATGTGAAGCTTCATTTTCTGAACCTAAGAAACTGCAAGTTACTCGGAGCGCTGTGTCGCCTGCCACAAGTACTCCAGAAACTAGCTTTGAGGATCTTAATTTGTCAAAATTTCGTGATGAAATTTCTTCTGTTGGATCTCATGGAGATATGGACGACTTTTCTGCTCCAAAGGATTCATTTAGTCATATTTCTGAGCTTGAAAATGCTGATATGCCAGTTGAAACATCTAATTGCATCGTTCTGTCAAATGCAGATATGGTTGAGCATGTCTTGTTGGACTGGACATTGTGGGTTTCTGCCCCAGTTTCCATTCAAATTGCACTGCTGGGATTTCTTGAGCACCTAGTGTCCATGCACTGGTACAGGAATCATAACCTTACAGTTCTTCGCCGAATTAATCTTGTTCAACACCTACTAGGGACTCTGCAGCGGGGTGATGTCGAGGTCCCTGTTTTGGAAAAATTGGTTGTACTGCTCGGGGTCATCTTAGAAGATGGTTTTCTGGTCTCTGAACTTGAACATGTAGTTAGATTTGTGATAATGACATTTGATCCACCTGAACTGAAGCCACAATGTCAGATAATGCGAGAGTCCATGGGGAAACATGTTATCGTTAGAAATATGCTTTTGGAGATGCTCATTGATCTTCAAGTAACAATAAAATCGGAAGAGTTGCTGGAGCAGTGGCATAAGATTGTCTCATCCAAATTGATAACATATTTTCTTGATGAAGCTGTTCATCCTACAAGCATGAGATGGATCATGACACTGCTTGGTGTGTCTCTGGCTTCTTCCCCCACATTTACCCTTAGATTTCGCACAAGTGGAGGTTATCAATGTTTGGTGCGCATATTGCCTAGTTTCTATGATTCCCCGGACATATATTATATATTGTTCTGTCTGATATTTGGCAAGCCTGTTTATCCAAGACTACCTGAAGTTCGCATGCTGGACTTTCATGCTCTGATGCCAAGTGATGGAAGTTATGTGGAGTTAAAGTTTGTAGAGCTGTTAGAATCTATGATTGCTATGGCAAAATCCACTTTTGATAGGTTGAGCGTTCAGTCAATGCTTGCCCACCAAACTGGAAATCTTTCTCAGGTTGGTGCTGGCCTTGTAGCAGAGCTTGTAGAGGAAAACACAGATATGGCTGGGGTGCTTCAGGGTGAAGCTCTGATGCACAAGACCTATGCAGCACGTTTAATGGGTGGGGAGGCTTCAGCTCCTGCAGCTGCAACCTCTGTCCTGAGATTCATGGTTGACCTTGCAAAAATGTGCCCCCCTTTCTCTACTGTCTGCAGGCGGCCAGAAATTCTTGAAAGCTGTGTTGACCTCTATTTTTCTTGCATTAGGTTTGTGTTGAGAAGCCTACTATTTGTGCTTCATATTCAAAACATTTTTTTGCCTTTTTACCCCTAGAATTTTATAAACAATATGACCTAATTTTTACATGATTTTGAATTCTGCATCTTGTAGGGCCGCCTATGCAGTGAAAATGGCTAAAGCTCTCTCTGATAAGACGGAAGAAAAGAATATGAATGATTGTGATGATACTAGTAGTTCTCAAAATACATTCTCTAGCTTGCCTCAAGAGCAGGAGCAGTCTGTGAAAACCTCTATTAGTGTTGGAAGCTTCCCCACAGGGCAGGTAAGTACAAGTTCTGATGATATGCCTGTAGCCTCAAATTATACTGCTGATGATAAAGCAGAGATGAAAGCTGATATGCCTCAGGAAGAATCAAATAAATCACTGCAAGAAGAAACCCAAGCTGTTCATCTCTTGGACGGTGATCACGTTGACCAGGTCTCTGTGTCCTCAAGCTCCAATGATCTCAGCTTCCGCAAGACTAAAGGTGTTATGGATCGACCAACTGATTCCCAGAGTTCGTCATCTTTTACATTGCTAGATTCTCCCATTTTATCTGAGAAATCTAATCCTAGAATTCCACTTTCAGCTGTTTCATCTCCAGTTGTTGCTTTGTCTTGGCTAAATTCAAATCAAAATGAGTATAAAACTCCCTTGTTTGCTACTTCTTCCATGGAGTCTTCTGCATCTGCTGGTGAATTGGATCCATCTTCAGACTTGAAGTCTAGTTCTCAAGAAGCATCTGCTGCAAATACATTCTTTGCAGTTAGTCCAAAAGTTCTCCTTGAAATGGATGATTCTGGCTACGGTGGTGGTCCTTGTTCTGCTGGAGCAACTGCTGTTTTAGATTTTATGGCGGAAGTTCTTTCTGGTTTAATGACTGAGCAGATGAAAGCTGCACAGGTTGTAGAGAGCATACTGGAGATGGTTCCTTCTTGTATTGATGCTGAATCTGTGTTGGTTTTCCAGGGTTTGTGCCTTAGTAGACTGATGAACTTTCTTGAAAGGCGTCTGTTACGTGATGATGAGGAAGATGAGAAAAAGTTAGATAAAAGCCGATGGTCCTCAAATTTAGATGCATTCTGTTGGATGATAGTGGATCGTGTATATATGGGTGCTTTTCCTCAACCGGCTGCTGTACTGAAAACATTAGAGTTCTTCTTATCAATGTTACAATTGGCGAACAAAGATGGCCGAATTGAAGATGCATCCCCTGGAGGAAAGGGTCTGTTATCTATTGCGAGAGGAATCAAGCAACTTGATGCCTATATACATTCTATTTTAAAAAATACAAATAGAATGATACTGTATTGCTTCCTTCCTTCATTCTTGGCCGCCATTGGAGAAGAGGATCTGCTCTTGAGATTGGGCTTGCTTATTGAATCTAAAAGGAAGGTTTCCTCAGGCTCTTTACAAGAAGATTCAGTAGTTGATATCTATGCAGTTCTGCAGTTATTGGTTGCCCACAGACGAATTATATTCTGTCCTAGCAATCTTGATACTGATCTAAATTGCTGTCTTTGTGTAAATTTAATATCCCTTCTCCATGATCAAAGACGAAATGTGCAGAATGTGGCAATCGATTTAGTCAAGCACTTGCTGGTTCATCGTAGGGCTGCAGTGGAAGACTTGCTTGTCTCAAAACCAAACCAAGGACAACATCTGGATGTACTACATGGTGGTTTTGACAGGTTGTTGACTGATAGTTTATCTTCTTTCCTTGAGTGGCTTGAGAACTCTGAACAGATTGTCAATAAGGTGTTGGAACAGTGTGCTGCCATTATGTGGGTACAATATATTGCTGGCTCAGCAAAATTTCCTGGAGTAAGGATAAAAGGCTTGGAGGGGCGTCGTAAGAGGGAAATGGGAAGGAGATCCAAAGAAATTTCAAAATTAGATTTGAGACACTTGGAACAGGTAAATGAACGTAGATATGCACTTGAATTAGTTCGCGATGAAATGTCTACTGAGCTAAGAGTTGTCCGTCAAGATAAGTATGGGTGGGTTCTTCATGCTGAAAGTGCATGGCAAACGCATCTCCAACAGCTTGTACATGAGCGTGGAATATTTCCAATGCGTAGACCTGCTGAGATGGAAAATCCTGAGTGGCAGCTTTGTCCTATTGAAGGTCCATACAGGATGCGAAAAAAGCTTGAACAGTGCAAATTGAAAATTGATAGCATCCAAAATGTTCTTGACGGGAATTTGGATTTAGTAGAAGCAGAGCCAACAAAGGCAAGAAGTCAAGATGGACCCAATGCATCTGATTCTGATTCTGAGTCATTTTTCCACAATTTGACTGACAGTGCCAAGCAGGAGTATGTTGATGAAGAGCTGTATGATGAATCATTTTTTAAAGAATCAGATGATGTCAAAGACGCATCTTCTGTTAGGAATGGCTGGAATGATGACCGCAGTAGCAGTATAAATGAAGCAAGCCTTCACTCAGCCCTTGATTTTGGTGGCAAGTCAAGTTCAGCGTCTATTCCAATAACAGAGAGTGTACAAGAAAAATCTGACATAGGATCTCCAAGGCAATCTTCATCTGTAAAAGTTGATGAAATTCAGAGTAAAGATGATAAATCAGAGAAGGAACTGCTTGATAATGGTGAATATCTAATAAGACCATACCTGGAACCTCTTGAAAAAATACGATTCAGATATAACTGTGAAAGGGTTGTAGGTCTTGATAAACATGATGGTATATTTCTGATAGGGGAACTTTGTTTATATGTAATTGAGAACTTCTATATTGATGATTCTGGGTGTATTTGTGAGAAGGAATTCGAGGATGAACTTTCTGTTATTGACCAGGCTTTAGGTGTGAAAAAGGATGTTACTGGCAGTATGGATTTCCAGTCCAAGTCAACTTCGTCTTGGAGGAGTACATCAAAGTCATGGGTTGGGGGAAGGGCTTGGGCTTACAGTGGTGGTGCCTGGGGGAAGGAAAAAGTTTGCAATAGTGGTAATTTACCTCATCCGTGGCATATGTGGAAGCTTGATAGCGTTCATGAGATTTTGAAGCGTGATTACCAGCTGCGTCCTGTTGCTGTTGAAATATTTAGCATGGATGGGTGTAATGATCTGCTAGTTTTCCACAAAAAAGAGAGAGAAGAAGTGTTCAAAAATCTCGTTGCCATGAATCTTCCGAGGAACAGCATGTATGAAGTCTTCTTCTTGTTGCCTATTTATGATTACCCTTTATTTATTTCTTTTATGAGAGCTCTTTTATTTGATGCTATTGATATGATCTTGAGTCCATTATCTCTATTCAATTTTTTATCTTTCCATTGGTATGCCTCTAGACATGAACTGGTATATTTTGGAAATTGTCATACTTGTGCATTTTGCAAAAATGATGTATGTGGGTTGATTCAATTCTTTTCTTTCTAATTGAATAACTCTGCTTTTATGAGAAGATTGCAGTAACTGGATGAGGGCAGTTATGTCATGCCTTTTCTTTTTCTCCCTTTGGTGTGCGGGCTGCTGCTATCATGTTATTTTTGTTATTGTTTTTTTGAAGATTATTGTGGTTGTCGTTATTATTTTTGAAACAAAAATTGCTGCTTGTTATATGATTTTACAGTAATAATCTTCTCTTATGTTGTTTTTGGCAAATGTATGCTCCACTGCTAACTTGTTTAGTAGCATTTCGTTTATATTCTTTGGGTATGTTAGATTATTTACTTCATGATTCTTGCTTGCAGGCTGGACACTACCATTTCAGGTTCGACTAAGCAGGAAAGCAATGAGGGCAGCCGTCTTTTTAAAATAATGGCTAAATCCTTCTCCAAAAGGTGGCAAAATGGAGAAATTAGTAATTTCCAGTATCTTATGCATCTCAACACCTTAGCGGGACGTGGATACAGTGACCTCACCCAGTATCCAGTCTTTCCTTGGGTTCTTGCAGATTATGAAAGTGAAATTCTTGACCTGTCAAATCCCAAAACATTTCGTAAACTTGACAAACCAATGGGTTGTCAGACACCAGAGGGAGAAGATGAGTTTAAGAAAAGGTCAGCCATCGTGGTTACTTCTTGTGTATTGTACAGACAATATGGTTTTAACGATTATTGCCAAACTCTTTATTATGGTATCTAGTGTAGCACATTTTGATTTAATTTTGTATTTATGCAACACAGCCTCTCCCCCCTCTCTCTCTATTTTTTTAATATGATTTTTTAATATTTTATTTTAGATATGAGAGTTGGGATGATCCAGAGGTCCCAAAATTCCATTATGGTTCTCACTATTCTAGTGCTGGAATTGTCCTCTTTTATCTTCTTCGTCTGCCACCATTCAGTGCTGAGAATCAGAAGCTTCAGGGTGGTCAGTTTGATCATGCTGATCGCCTTTTTAATAGTGTTGGAGATACTTGGTTAAGTGCATCTGGAAAAGGCAACACATCTGATGTGAAGGAACTGATTCCAGAGTTCTTCTACATGCCTGAGTTTTTGGAAAATAGATTCAACTTTGATTTGGGAGAGAAACAATCAGGGGAGAAGGTTTGTTGAGATTACATTTTTTCACTTTTTGACTGATTTCAATTCTTTTGATGATATGCCACACAGAATTTGTTGTACATGCATCATACAGAAAGTAAAATATTGTAATTATGTTTTGTGGGATTTTTTTTAGGTTGGTGATGTCGTCTTACCTCCTTGGGCCAAAGGCAGTGCTAGAGAGTTCATCAGGAAGCATAGGGAAGCACTGGAATGTGATTATGTTTCAGAAAATCTGCATCACTGGATAGACCTTATCTTTGGATATAAACAGAGAGGGAAGGTGGGTTACGGATTCTTTTTGATCATCATCTCTATTTAATGAATAGTCGAATAGTTAATAAGTATATGCTGACCTATCCTTCAATTCTTTTGTTTTAAAATCAATTACTAATATTGCTTTTTCAGAAGTACTGGAGTTCATGAGAGGTCTGCAATATATCCTTTTAAAGCCAGTATTATCTTTCCTTGTGGAAGACCTCTCAGTTTTTACCAGATACTTAATTGGATTGTTGTGAAATAAGAGAAAAAGAAAATTATGCTTCCAACTCTTTAATGGCATCCCCTAAACTGTTCAGTGATTGCTATTATTCCGTGTTCAATAGGCAACTATTAGAGATTATTGCCAAATATTGGAAAACAATTGCATGCTGATTATATGTTTTGCTTAGAAAGTTGTGTATTTTTGGTTGAAATCTTCTGGACTTCAATAGCATGTGAGATTGAATTCTCTGCCCAGACTATATGCAATGCTTATATAATTATTGCTCTACTTTGAACATGAGATCTCCTTTTATTCTGTTTATAATTTGATTATTCTGTTGTTATATTGACAGGCAGCTGAAGAAGCTGTAAATGTTTTCTATCACTACACATATGAGGGCAGTGTGGACATAGATTCAGTTACAGATCCTGCAATGAAAGCCTCCATCTTAGCACAGATAAATCATTTTGGGCAAACACCCAAGCAACTTTTCCTTAAACCGCATGTGAAAAGGCGGATTGACAGAAAGCTTCCTCTTCATCCTCTCAAGCATTCCGTCCATCTTGTTCCCCACGAACTACGTAAGAGTTCATCTTCCATAACCCAGATTGTTACATTCCACGAGAAAGTTCTTGTGGCAGGGGCAAATACATTGCTTAAACCTAGAACATATGCCAAATATGTTGCATGGGGTTTTCCAGATCGTAGCTTGAGATTTATCAGCTATGATCAAGATAGGCTACTATCTACTCATGAGAATCTTCATGGGGGCCACCAGATTCATTGTGCTGGTGTTAGTCATGATGGTCAGATTGTGGTGACTGGTGCTGATGATGGGTTAGTTTGTGTTTGGAGAATCAGCAAGGTTGGACCTCGTTTGTCAAGACGCTTGCAATTGGAGAAGGCCCTTTGTGCTCACACTGCTACAGTTACATGTCTCCATGTTAGTCAGCCTTACATGCTTATTGCAAGTGGATCAGATGACCGCACTGTTATTATCTGGGATCTTAGCTCCTTGGGTTTTGTTCGGCAGCTTCCTGAGTTCCCTGCCCCAGTTTCAGCAATTTATGTGAATAATTTGACTGGGGAAATTGCAACAGCTGCTGGAATTTTGCTTGCAATTTGGGGCATCAATGGAGATTGCCTTGCTGTTATTAGCACATCTCAACTGCCATCTGATTCTATTCTCTCGGTGACCAGCTGTACATTTTCTGACTGGCTAGAAATAAACTGGTATGTGACAGGCCATCAAAGTGGGGCGGTCAAAGTTTGGAAAATGGTTCACTGCACTGAGCAAGAGAGTGTCATCACCCAAAGCAAATCAAGCAGCAGCAACATTACGGGGTGGTTAAATTTGGGTGATAAGGCACCTGAGTACAGGCTGGTCCTTCACAAGGTACTGAAGTTTCACAAGCATCCAGTTACTGCCCTTCACCTCACAAGTGACCTTAAGCAGCTACTGAGTGGGGATTCTGGTGGGCACTTGGTGTCTTGGACACTGCCAGATGAGAGTTTGAGAGCTTCGATCAATCAGGGGTAATGGCAAGGAAAAGGTGTTCTGGAATAATTTCAGCTCTTTGGACAACGATTGACTGCCAAAACCTAATATTGGTTTTGAGTGCTGGTTCTTCAGGGGAAGGATCAAATGTGAATGTATTGTACATGGAACATGGAAAAGGGAATCCAAGACAACTGGGCTGGCCTGGGATTAGTAGTACAAGGTCGAGAAAACGTGACTTGGCAAAGATTCTGATAAATGATGACATTCTGACAAGCATGAGACATACCTCAGTGTGTATGACCCCTGGCTCGGAACTTCTGGTTGAGAAGTGTTGGGGTCATATTTTGTTGTATTCTGGGTGATTGATGGAAGATGTTTCTAATTTTGCATGAAGAAATCAGTCTTTTTTTTTTTTTTTTCCCACCCATGCTCTTTAGATGTAAATAGACAAGTTACTAACAGCGTGATTAAGTTGTACAGCGGAAATATATGACGTGAGTCAGCGTTAGGAGAAATGATCTGTTATGTACGAACAAGCTTGGCTATAATTCTTTTTGCATCTTGCAGTTGGGTACACAATGCCCATTTTTGTGAAATTGTCCTAAAACTGCTTCCTGTTTAAGCAAGCATTTTTTGCTTTATTAAAATTTTAGATGAGGTGTGTTTCAGCTACATTCTTGTGGGACTGAAATAGAAACATGTAAAGGCTAAAAAAATGTTGGAAATTTCTGCAATAATTTGAAAAGCATATTCAGTACTATGATATTGTCTTAGTAAGTTAGCTTTCGTAATTTTATTTAGAATTTTTATGTAAACGTAAGTTATTTGTATATAGAACTTTCTTCTAAAGTTTTATAAGATAATTTCATTTTATTCCGTATTTATTGCATCATGAATTATATACTAATTTTATTTACATAGGAGAGTACACTCTCTCATTGATTACATATGACGTTTCATCAAACTTTCAAATATATTTTTCTGTTACCTAAGTCAAAATTACATAAGTTAGACAATATCTTCATAACACGTGAATCTTTTAATTGTAAAATAGCTTAGATTGTTAGTGTAAAAAATTAAGTGTAGTATCTTTCACTTTGAATGAAATAAATGTCATAGTCTACTTGAGTTCAAGGGCAAGTGGCTCCAAAAACTTGGAGATCCAACAACAAGAAGATAAGTAGTCTAATGTTGTATTGTTATGTTATTTTAGTTTCTCGCTCATGCTTCTATTTTTGATTTGTATTTTTTATTTAAATAATATATAAGATATTAGATAAATATGAATTTAAATCGTCATTTTTTTCTTAAAATGTGAGTTTTTTTTGTCTCTATTTTCATATTCGTCTTCGAC
Source organism: Aegle marmelos (assembly GCA_030449875.1). Classification (NCBI taxonomy): domain Eukaryota; kingdom Viridiplantae; phylum Streptophyta; class Magnoliopsida; order Sapindales; family Rutaceae; genus Aegle; species Aegle marmelos. The sequence goes on from JASUUL010000115.1 coordinate 6,804,326, forward strand.
TCGAAATGTGAAATTTTTGAATAATTATTCCACATCTGAATTGAATTCTTTCTAATTAAAAAATTTCTTTTCAAATATTTTAGAACAATTAAGATATTCTTTAAAAGAAATCCATTAATAAATATTTTAGAGTTCATAAACTAACCTTGCAACTGAATAAATATTGAACCTGAAAAATGTTTTAAATTACTATTATCACCGCTTAGCTTTCAATTCAATGAAGTGGAAGTGTGTAATTTTTCCTGGATTTTATTTAGACTACCAACCGTAATTACTTAATGATTATTAGTTCTTTTCAAATGTCAATTAGATTTTGCAAACAGAGAATTTTAACTTAGCGCATGAACGAGCATGGTATTGGAGAAATGAGAGCTGATGAATGATTCTGTCATGATATGTCTAGCACGGGAAACCTGATACTGATAGTAGCAATCCATTCCATCTGCATAAGCTCTTGTACTCGTCACTGCCTTCGCTTCCCATGCACGTATTCTTCCGTAATGGCAACCTCTATTTCACGTGGTTGCTTCAGTGCCTCTCCCGCTTTAACACATTATCCCGTCGTAGGCAAAGCACATGTAACCCCACCTCTTAAAGCCACCAAATTTCCTCAAAAGCCCATTAACACGCCCTGTCTAAGAGAGTTCTGCAAGCAAGGCAATCTCGAAGATGCTTTTAGATCCTTAAGTAACCTCTTCACTGACCATAATGCATCTCCTATTCGCCCGGATGAAGATTATGCACTTGTGCTAGATCTCTGTGCAACCAAGAAAGCTCTCTCACAAGGCAAACAAGTTCATGCCCATTTGATTAAATCTTTGGATTTGTATGAATCATCATTTCTGGAAACTAAGCTTTTGTTCATGTACGGGAAGTGCGGTTCTGTGTTGGATGCTGAGGTGCTGTTTGACAAAATTTCTCAAAGAACAATATTTACGTGGAATGCTATGTTGGGCGCTTATGTCTCGCATGGGGAACCTTTAAGAGTTCTTGAAACTTATTGTCGAATGCGGGTTTTGGGCATTTCTCTTGATGCTTTTACTTTTCCGTGTGTTATTAAAGCTTGTGCTATGCTTAAAGATATTGATTGTGGAGCTGAAATTCACGGTTTGGTCCTTAAATATGGCTATGATTCTACTGCTTTTATTGTCAACTCACTGGTTGCTATGTATGCAAAGTGCGGCGATTTTCGTAAAGCAAGGCAATTATTCGACAGAATGGGTGAGAAAGAGGATGTCGTCTTATGGAATTCTATAATTTCAGCATATTCTGCAAGCGGGCAGTGCTTAGCGGCATTAGGGCTTTTTAGAGAAATGCAAAGAGCTGGTCTTGTTACAAATGCTTATACATTTGTTGCAGCACTTCAAGCCTGTGTGGATGCTTCATTTGAAACACTGGGTATGGAGATTCATGCTGCCACTGTCAAATCAGGTCAGAACCTTCAGGTTTATGTTGCAAATGCTTTAATTGCTATGTACGCTAGATGTGGTAAAATGACTGAGGCTGCAGGAGTGCTGTATCAATTGGAGAACAAGGATAGTGTGTCTTCGAACTCCTTGCTTACTGGTTTTGTCCAAAATGATCTGTATTGTAAAGCTATGCAGTTCTTCCGTGAGTTGCAAGGTGCTGGTCAAAAAGCTGACCAAGTTTCTACAGTAAACGCTGTTTCAGCATCTGGCCGATTGGGTAATTTATTCAATGGAAAGGAATTGCATGCTTATGCAATAAAACAGGGATTTGTTTCTGATTTGCAGATTGGAAATACACTTATGGATATGTATGCAAAATGTTGCTGTGTGAACTACATGGGCCGTGTTTTTTATCAGATGCCTGCAAAGGATTTTATTTCTTGGACAACCATTATATCCGGTTATGCTCAGAACAATTGTCATCTAAAAGCATTAGAATTGTTCAGGACAGTTCAATTAGAAGGGTTAGCTGCAGATGTAATGATTATAGGAAGCGTCTTAATGGCTTGCAGCAGATTGAAATGCATGTCTCAGATGAAAGAAATACATGGCTACATCATAAGGAAAGGTTTATCCGATCTTGTGATACAGAACGCGATTGTTGATGTATATGGGAAGTGCGGAGACATTGTCTATTCAAGAAATGTGTTCGAGTCCATTGAATCTAAAGATGTTGTGTCTTGGACCAGCATAATATCATCTTATGTCCACAATGGGCTTGCCAATGAAGCTCTGGAACTTTTCTACTTAATGAATGAAACTAATATCGAATCAGATTCTATAACACTAGCGAGTGCACTCTCTGCTGCTTCTAGTTTATCCATTTTGAAGAAAGGAAAAGAATTACATGGTTTTATCATCCGGAAGGGCTTCAATTTAGAGGGATCTGTTGCAAGCTCTCTAGTGGATATGTATGCTCGGTGTGGAGCTCTAGACGTTGCAAATAAGGTATTCAATTGTGTCCAAAATAAAGATCTAATCCTGTGGACAAGTATGATCAATGGAAATGGACTGCATGGCCGTGGCAAAGTTGCCATTGATTTGTTCTACGAGATGGAGGCTGAAAGTTTTGCTCCTGATCATATATCCTTTTTGGCTCTTCTTTATGCATGCAGCCATTCTGGATTGATCAACGAAGGTAAAAAGTTTCTTGAAATTATGAGATGTGAATATCAATTAGAGCCATGGCCAGAACATTATGCCTGCCTTGTTGACCTTCTTGGCCGTGCAAATCACCTGGAAGAAGCGTACCAATTTGTGAGAAGTATGCAGATTGAACCCACTGCTGAAGTTTGGTGTGCTCTTCTTGGGGCATGTCGGGTTCATTCTAATAAAGAACTGGGAGAAATTGCAGCAAAGAAACTATTAGAATTGGATCCAGGCAATCCAGGAAATTATGTACTTATATCCAATGTCTTTGCGGCTAGTAGAAAGTGGAAAGATGTTGAACAAGTCAGAATGAGAATGAGGGGATGTGGATTGAAGAAAACACCCGGATGTAGCTGGATTGAGATTGGAAATAAGATTCATTCTTTCATTGCAAGAGACAAATCTCATTCTGAGTCCGATGAGATATACAAAAAATTGGCCGAAATTACTGAGAAATTGGAGAGGGAAGGAGGCTATGTGGCTCAAACCCAATTTGTTTTGCACAATGTGGAGGAAGAAGAAAAGGTTCAGATGCTATATGGCCATAGTGAAAGGCTAGCGATTGCATATGGAGTGCTCAAGTCTCCGGAGGGATCTCTTATTCGCATTACAAAAAACCTTCGAGTGTGTTTTGACTGCCATACTTTCTGCAAGCTAGTTTCGGGGCTCTTTGGACGGGAACTAGTCGTGAGAGATGCTAATAGATTTCATCATTTTGAGGCTGGGGTCTGTTCCTGTGGAGATAATTGGTAACTAATACGATTAAGTTGAATAATTGAATTATAAAAAGATTTCTTGTGTTAGTTACCAATAACACAATAGATTTCCCCACTGAAGCTACCATTCAATTCAATCCTCTCATCTTAATCACTTCATGAACCCAAATTTGAAAGTTGGAGCCGGCAAATTATACAATCGGCATCCACCAAAAAAAAAAAAAAAAAAAAAGAATTGATCCTACGAGGATGTGGCTCATGATTAGCAAGAGCTTAGTTGGAAAAATCAGTCCCTTGAAAAAAAAAAAAAAAAAAAAACCTTTATTATGGGTTGCTGGTGCTTTAATTTCTACGTGGGAATCTAATTCAATGCTATTATTACTGTAGTCCGAGCATGAGGTTGCAGGAAATCTATTGAAGAATCTGTTTTCCATTCCTGCAGCTATTAATTAGTTGGAAATTGGGTGGGTAAAGGCCGGCCACAGGTGTAGATGAAACTTCACTTGTACTCATTTTGTAGTAACAGATATATAACTGATTTTAGTTATCAATGTTAATTGCGGTATGTTACATAATGCATCTACACTTGACAATAAAAAATTGAATAAAATTTTAAGTATTTATTTCCTCAATCCCATTTCTTCTCAATTCTAAGAAAAATGAATGCCTGGACCTGCTGGCATTAAGTTTTAGGTGGTCTGTCAATCTGTCAAATGCTATATGCAAATGCAATGGTATGGAAAATGAAGTTCCATTGAAGCCTATATAGATATTGTTGGTGTGGTATAAATAGCTGCTTTGCGTAATTTGGAAAGCATTCTAGCAAGCATATATAATATGATATGTATGCATGAGTTAACCCAAGAAACAGCATCATCTATATAATTCATGAGTTAACCCAACAAATAGCATCATCTATGACCCAAGAAAGCATTCTAGCAAACAGTACATGTCTCGGTAAATTGATGCTAGAAGCCTGCTTCGATGCGAGAGAACGAGAATGATGGCTTGGGAGATGGCATCTTAAAATCAAATTAACTTAAAAAGGGGTTTGGTTGGGTGACTTGGTCCTCTGTCAGACGCCAAGGCCAAGTCAAAGTTGACAATCCCCAGGCACGTGAAACCAATATTCTGAAATCGCTTGTCTTCATTTAATTATTTCATTTCAGATAAGTAACCCAAACTAGCTGTAGCTGTAACCTCATGCCTTTAAAGTAATAAATCTAATGAAATGTTTAGCATATCAAGAGAAAATGAAGAAACCGTTGGCATTGGACCACTGGCCAGCTACAGTCTACTCGTTATTACTACACCCATATGCCTACTCTTTATAAGTTCTGAATTCTTCTGATACTGGTACAACATACATTTATTATATGCATGCAAGGAAAAGAAAAGGCCAAATGCTAAATTGCAACCAACTGTGAAAATGGAGTAGAGACGACAGAAGAGAGTCGAACAATAAAACAAGGATTTCCAGTTTCATTCTAACAATTAATCAATGGCGACTGCTAATAAGTTACGTTTCAGCGTAGCTTACAGCTGCCAATCAATAAAGCTCCGTCGAATAGTCCATCCCCACTATCTCATTTGAAGGATACACGAGCCGTTGCAGGCATGCGACTTTATGCCTATACCCTTTATATCACCTGTTGCTATCTACTATCTACTAATTAAGGAAACACACACACATATATATTAATTATCGGCTCTCTCTCTCTTTCATTTTTTTTCCCTCTTCCTTTCAGTTAAGGAAGAGATCATCAAGGAGATTCAAAAGTACTATACAATAATACTACAAAAGTGTTCTTTAACTAAATTGGATAATTAAAAAAAAACCTCTTCAAAATGTTTGAAGTCTGTGACTTCCGTGGTCTGCAATTCTATATATAAAAAATTCGTTATGCAAAAAAGTAGAAAGAGTTTATACATTATGTCGATTCCCAAGAGGAAAAGCGAAACCCTAGAAAATTGTGGCATTTCAACAGTGGGCACAGGCCGTGTAGATAGATATTGTATTGCCATTTGCCAGTAGAAGAAATCAAGAAAACAATTCTTCAAAACAAATCATTCCATGGTTGGTTGGTGCTATTGCCCGTTGCCCAGCTATGTCAAAAGGAAAAAGGAAATTACAACTAGAGAAACCGTTGCATTGATAACACGTAACCTAGCTAGCTATAAGCTATCTATCGTCTTCAGTACTCTTGTCTGATCTCTCAATATCAACTTTTTAAGTTTTGATCGGTCATGTTTTGTCCTCTTTTAGATGCAGACATATATTTCTACAATTTAAGTGTCACAGCTGTAAGTTCTAGGTAATTACCATATCCAGCGCAGAGCCCGGCCCGGCCATCTCGATCTCACCATTAATTAGCGTGTGTCGAGCAGTTAGTTGCTATTTTAGATGATGACTTTTCTTTTCTTTTCCTTTCCTCTTTTTTATTATTATTTTTTAATAGGGACGACTTGTTGTTGCTTTTACTCAAATGTAACTAGCATCATCATGATTTTGACTGTGATGCTTTAATTAATTAGTCCGCTTGGTTTTAGTCCTTCTCGATGGATGGGAAGTTGCAGTAAAATCACCAGTATCATGAACTGATAACTACTACTGAATTTGAGCAACAAAGGAGAGAGAGATGCAAAATTACTGACTAACCTTATAATATATGACACGACTTCATGGCATAACAAGCACAAATAACAGTCCAAAAATGCATTGAGATTCTAAACGCTTATTCATTTGGAGCCAAATAGTTTCAGTGAGCAGTGAGGAACAGAGATCATTTGAGTGAACGTCCCCTACCCCTATGGCCTTGCTCACCTAGCTCTGATCCGATACAGTATAGTCTACACTTGCTACAGTGGAGGTGGGCAGGGTGCAGCTAGCAGATACTTCAGACTCAGAGCCCCTTCCCCACCGCCCACCCTTTGATGCCGCGGCCTATATCTGTACCGCCTGTGCTGTGTCACCCCTAACACTCCTGCCTTGTTACGTTATGATAAGTCTGAGTCTATAGCCTTTCTCTCTTTCTTAGCTGTCCTGTCCAAATGAACATGAAAATGGCTTTCTTTAATTCACTGTCCAGCGATGTAGGTTACGTGAGTCTTCATGATCCTTCTTTAGCATCTCAACAAAATCCCCTTATAAATACAATCCAATACGCTAGTTGTTGCAAGTTGTAACACTCCGTCATCGAAGGTATTTTTTGGGGTTCCTCCCGGTTTTCGTAAATAAAATTTTAATTTTTTTTTTTTGGTTCTTCAAAGTGTAGTCTTTTATTTTTCCTCTTTTCATGTTAAGTTTTGCTTTCTTTAAGCTTAGCTTTAGATTCTTATATTTTTGCTTTATCTCACACAACTTCGACTCTGAAACCCTAATACAAATTGCCCAATCTTTCTCTTTGTGTTTTTAGATAGGTGGCTTCTTTGCCCTCTTTCCTCGCCATCTCTTATCCTTTTCTTTTTCCTCTTTCTTTTCGGTTTTCACATCCTTCTGTGCATCGTGAACCTAAAAGCTGAGAAATCATAACCTAGCTAAACTCCAATATATGATCATTACATACAAATTTTGCTTGAGATACATGCATTGCTTTCCAAGTTTTTTTTTTGGGCAATAAGTTTTTGAATAATTTCATCTTTCAATGATTGATCAAACTAGTTTCTATCATTCCCCGTAGCATACGCATTAGCGAGTCCATGATGGATGTGCATAAATTCTCATTAATTTGTTCTTTTATTTATTTGTTTTTTGGTGAAAAGTTATTTGCATCAAAAGATATTTCTTTCGTTCTTTTGCTGTGAGTCTAGATTCATCTTCCTCATCATGAGTACTGTACTGTATTATACTGTTTTCTTGTGATTCATGGTCACCGTAATTATTTAAGTAAACACAGTCACAGGGAGTCAGTTGATGATGAGTTGACCAGCTCTTTTGTATACAACAAGTCTACAAGGGGAAAAAGTGAAGCTGCCAGCATGATCTATCTAGCGTATTTGGTTAGTGAAAGTAATGAAAAAAGAGGCAAGTACGATACTAACCCTAGATAGGTCATGCTCTGACAGCCTCACTCCTTCCTATTTGCGGACCCCTTCAGATCAAGTGATCATCTCCCTTCAATTCAAAAGCGAAATAAAGGTAATCACGTATCTGTAACTGTAAGTATATTCTTTACTTTGTTGTTGTTGGTGTTTTTTTTTTTTTTAAATTCCTTAATAAGTATCACGCATGCGTTCCTGCTTGTTGCTTTATCTTTTCTCCTTTTATTACTTCTTCTGTTACCCGGTTTATTTATATTTACGTATATATATATATATATTTTTCTCTCTTTTCAAATATTAACTAATGATATTTGTGTAACGCCGTGAGCTAGTTTACTTTAGCCTTCTCCACTTTATCAGTTAGCTAAAGATAAAGGATGAGCGCGCGTGAAGCATGCAGTAAAAGCATATCAGGTGTTTATCATATGCAAATGCACAAATTAAGCATAAATGGAATACACACGGTCTGGCTGTTGTAAACATTTGCTCATTAACATTTGTATCTAAACATGATCTGTGTCGGCAAATGAAGAAAATTTGATCTCTCTTTAAACGTGGTGGGAAAATGATCCTACTTCTGATTTGCAAAATGACAAGCATCGCGGTAACTTGTTTGAGCAAAATAACAAAAAGGCCTTCTCAAGCGTTGCTTTACTGGTACTGTGTAGTAGTAACAGAAAATAGTCTCTGCTTTGGCCTTTTGTCTTAAGACAACCTCACTAGTCTTGTGCTTTTTCCTGTTCAAGGCCCTACAACAACTAAATAAATACCTAAATGGAAGGAAGTTTTAACATACATTTGTGGGTCTTCTTATTATATAAGTGATGTATGGTACATCTACATACATAAATAGTATATGAGTGTGGTGTAAGTTTTACATTTTGTTTATTTGTGTGGGTGTATCATACAATACTTGTATGGTAGGTATTTCCATATTTGTGTATGTTAACGGATGTGATATTATTTATAGTATAAATTCATCCTAAGCATTCCCGAATTTTATTATTGGAACTAAACCGTAGGCTCATCTAACTCTTTTTCTCTCGGTTATATCTGTTGATGTGCAAATTTTGGAGAACTGAAAATAAAAGAATTATTTGTTTCAAAAACCTATAGCTAATTCCTTCACACACCACCAGCTGGTGAAGTATGCAAGCCATCCAACAAAACCGTGCCATGTATAAACAAATGTGTTTTTTTTTTTAATTAAATTTTAAATTATTTTAGTTGATACATGGACGTTTAGGAGTGGTACGTAAAGTAGAACAGATTATTTATTCTTCCATAAAAATTAATAGTGAAAATTTTTATCCAAACTTCATAAAATCACCACTTTTTTAGGAAAGTGCTTGCAATTTGACAATTATTCAATACCACCCAACCTTTCAAATTATAAGATCTAACTAGATTTCACCTTTAAAAATGTGGTTACGTCATTTGAAAACTGGCCAGGGTTTCAGTTGAAAGTTTATGTAACCATCAATTACTCACTTTACCTTCGTTGGAAATCGTGAAGGGATCTTGGGAAAAATAACATTTTTCGCATTCAAACTATATAATTCATTTAAAGAAATGAGTTATACAGTTATTTTTAGTGAAAAATATAATTAGGACTACGTTTAAAGAGTAACATATTATAGGTTTTTAATTAGTTCATTATTATTGGATTACATAGTGGATAACAAACAATTTAACAGAGCAAAAGGAAACGTATAATCGGAGGGAGCCCGTGAGAGGTGCTCTACGTCCTATGAAATCTTAAGAGTTTTGGGAGCCAATGGCTATCTAACAAATGAACGAATCAGCTCCCTTTGTATTTCCAAGTCATCAGCTAATAACTGTTATGAGATGCAAAAGCAATTTAAAAATGTAATTAATTTATCTATTTATTGGTTTAAGAATATTCTATTACTTAATTACATTATAAAGTAGTTAATCATTTTTTTAATCAAAATCCCAAATCCAAAGCCAAAGAGGTAGGAACTTTTTCTTTAGAATATGCTTTCCACTTTTTGATACCTTTGAAACGGGGATTACTGTGCATGCATCTATTGGTTCCATGCCCCAAACCTACCAAAGGGAACAGAACAAATTGAAAGAAACATAATGTCAATATCAGAGGAAGTTAAAGGCTTTATCAGAATACAAATTAATATTAGATTTTACTTTACTCCTTCGGACTCCAAATGTTACTTAATCCATTGAAGTCCTAGTAAAGAGATCAACTTTTAACAAGTAGCTGACACCAATTAGATGCCAAGCCTATGGATAGAGTAAATAAATGAAATATATATCTTTACCAAATACTTATTAAAACGAATAAAGAATATTTACACTTATACAAATCATGCACGTAACCTGGTATGGTAGTTAGGTAATGCATGAGATACCAAATTTCGCTTTTGCCACAACTAAGAGCTAATGAAATGGTTCCGCATAAATTACGTTTGTTCGTCAGCATTCTTTTTTTTTTTTTTTAATTGTTGATAGATCATGTTTATACTTTTTACATATAGATGGAGAGAGAGATTTAAAATTTATTGGGCAAGCAACTAATTAACGGAGTCCCACCTATTCTCTGTAGTTGACAGAAGAAGGATCATCAATGTAAAAATTTTTTATACTTCTTTAATTAAGTTAATTAGTTACTATAAGCATGCATATATATGGACTTTGTCTGCATGGAGTGGCGTGGGCATGATAATATTCAATTTGTCCGCTGCTTTGGACCACTGCCATGTGTTTGCTTCACATAATTATTTAAAATTCTCATAATTAATTTCAAAATACTTTTTCAGTTCTGTTCCTTTTATGTATTAACCAAATCACCAAACATAACCAACCCCAATGCCTCTATTTATATCCTGCCACTTCCTCTCCTCTTCTCAAGCATGTATATACAGCAAATAAGTCTTTCTCTTTTTTTTTTTTTTTTTTAGCTTGGTCTCTGGGGATCAGGATGAGCTTGAGCTTTGAGCATATATATCTATAGTAGCATTATATCGTGAACCAGCAGCAGTTGAAGCTGCCAGCATGATCTAATCTTCCTTTGTTTTCAAGGATAGATCGGATCATGTGGTAGCTTCACCTGTTGATCGGATCACGAATTCATTACCTCCTCATCATTTTTCTTTGCTTTCTCATTATCCCACCTCCATGAGTAAGTGTTTTGTAATTCCCCCCCCCCCCCCCTTTTTTAATTTCCCCACCTGGGTGCCAAGTATTTACTGTTATATAATATGCGCTCATTTCTTTCTCATGGTGATGCAATCTTCCTGTTCTTTTAAGTTTCTTGCTTTTTTTTTAAGGGTTTTGATGATGACTCTTCAACTTGAGATCGCAAGTTGTTGTTGTTGTTGATTTTTTTTTTTAATTAATTTCGATAGGTTATTTTACTTGTCCGTTCTAGTGCATGACTGCTACTTGTAGTTGGTGTAAATAAGCTAGCATAAATAGTTAAAGAAAGATCCATTTCTTTTTAAATTTGTTAAATATTAATTGAAGCCTTGAGCCTTGCAATGTTTATCGACAAATAATATAAGTTAAGAAACAACTGGCATATACTTATCCGCTTTTTAATGTCGAATTATGCTGGGGAATCTTTAATCTGAACAGGGTAAAGATATCACTGTTAGGGTTTCCAGTGACAGAATTTCTCCCGCTTAAACCTGGTTGGTGCTTTTAAGATCCCATCTTATCCCTCATGCATTGAGCCTTTACATTGTCTCTCTCTCTCTCTCTCTCTCTTTTCCCCTTCTCTTTCTTTCTTTTTTCTTTAGTTAGTTTACCCCAAAATAATGAGAACAATAATAATAATGTTAGCTATGATCACACAGTTTTATATTTAATTTGGGTTATATCGGTCTTGACGATGAATAATTTACTCAGGGAATCATATGTTAATATTTAAACCAGCGAAAATAGAGAAAGGAAAAGTAAAAAAGCACTTCAAACTTTGACTCTTACAAATGCTAAACTGTTTAGGTTTATTTTTCGTTTTGATAAATAAAGTCTGTAGTTTATTCATACCAATAAGGAAGGTGCCCATGTACACGTTCGAGGAAATAATTGAGTTTCTACAAAGATTGAACTCTAAAAAAATAGAAACTTTTAGCAGAATGTTACATAATTATGAGTCATCTTTCATTACTCTTTAAGGATGTTATAAAACAAAGAGATTTGAAGATAAGGCATATTTTAATTGGTATTTTTTGAGAGTGTTCAGTTGAAAATGACCGTGCATTGAGAATATATTTCTTTAAAAAAATATTAATAAAGAATTTACATGGGACTTTCTCTTCGAAAATTAGTTTGAGAATTATCAAGTTTTTCATTTTTTATTTTAATTACTTTCTACCTTTTTAATTCATCTCGTTCTGTTTTTTTTTAATCGTAAAAAACTCATTTGTGGATAAAAATGCACCAGAAAGAACATATTCTAAATTTTTCTCCCAAAAGCCACTCCATTAATTCGATAACTGTTTACACTCTCATATCTCCATTGCATTTTTTCATGCAATCAACTGCTAAACATCATTAAAGTACGTTTTGTTTTTTCAAGCATTAAATCAGTTTGTTGTGCTGGTGGTGTAATTGTTTGACTTTGGCAGTGAAAATGAAGAACAACAACAAGTATTATAATATAAAGCTCTCAATATTTTCATGTTTCTAATTCAGCTCCTAAAGCGCGTTAAAAAATAACACATATAAGTTTAAAAAATAACACATATAAGTTGTTTGAGGAAATGTCATGGCATAGGCCTTTCTGTGTATTCATCCAAAAAAATTATAGAACAAGGGATTTTTAGACGTTCTCAAAAAAAATTCAAAAATAAATGACAATGAGGATGATGTTATTTAAACCCATCAAAATTATATATATATATATAATTCTTATTAAATAAAGGTATTATGAAATTTTAAAATTAAAAGTTTTTATTTTATAAACCAATTTTAATACATAAAGCACCCTTTTGAAACTTAATTCGCATAATTTCTCTTACCTTTTTCCTTTCCCAACTCAATTTCTAAGGCCTTCCTTCATCTTTGCCTTTCTGTGTCCCCTTTGATGTTTTATTCGTCTTGATGTTATAACCAAAATCTTCCTTTTTTTTTTTCCTTAAATTTTATTTTCTTACAGTAGCCTGTTCTCCCCTGAGTTTCAAACTTATTGTTATAAATGGTATCATTTCTATGCAAAACCAAAAAACAAACAAAAAATTATTTATTTTATAAAGCAAAATAATTACTCAGAAGAAATGATTAGTTGAATTCAAGAGTTTTAGAACCACTAAACTTTTGGGAAAACCTAATCTAAATACCAAACAAATTTGATGAATCCAAAAGTATAGATGAGGAGGACAAATGCAATAAATAACTAAAGATTCAAAGAAAGATGAATTGAATAAATCCATACAGGATTCGAAGATGGGAATAAATTAACAGTGTAAATTTTTAATTAGCGATGTCCTAATTGTGTACTTTATGTTATTAACATTTTAATAATAAATAATTTTATTAAAATATGGGTTTAATGGGTATTCTATTCTAATATGTTAAAATTTAAGAACCCCAAATTTTGATTACTGTACCTTAAACTTTCCTATTTTTTTTGGGGTTCGGATATCATATACATAAATTCATAAAAATACACAACTAAAGTCCAACACAAAAAAAAAAAAAACTCTCAAAGAAATACATTGCGAAGAGGTTGTCCCTCAGATTTTTTTTACTTGAGCTGGTTACATTACATACCTTTTTGGCATTTTGACTAATCTAAGCGTAATCTTATTGTATTGATTTTTCATATTTGTAGAGCTTACCAAGTGTTTGGGCTTGATTAACTTTCAAATAATTAGAAGCCAGTGTCCCTCGCAGTGTTATGCGCACATGTTTAGCAAATAATAGGTAATAATTTGTCCTATTGCTCTGATTTAAGATTAATTAAAGCAAAGTTGGCTACATACGTGGCTCGTCATAGTAACACACGTCAATTCAGCTCAACCCGAACACATAAAATCACATCCCAATTTTGTTTTGTTTTATTTTTTTTGTTTTTTTAACGCCTTTGGAATCTGGGTATAGGGACTACTTTGAAGAAATAATTAAGCTTGATTCTATTTGCATGAAATTGGAATTCGACAGCTCTTCTCGTTTGGAAGCTAAGTCGGGGAAGAGAATCCACTCTTATTATAGTTTTGTAAGCCATATCGTATTATATCAAATAGAAGAGGACACGACTGATTCGATTCTCCCAACTGTTTTTCTCGAGATTTCAGCTTCCCTCATCAGCCATCAGGAGATTTCTGGACGAGTGTCTGATACCTTCCTACTTATGGCTGATTCCCCATGTGCCCAACTTCCCCCCCCCCCCCCCCCCCTCCTTTTCTATGCTTTTATTTTACCTTTTTCTTTATATATATATATATGACAAATGATAACATATGTATCTAATAACACACAGTAAAATCAACAGTAATTATATATATATATATCACATTTAGGTTCCCTTGTGACATGTGTAGGCATCTAGGACGATTGCTGGCAACGAAATTTTAAACGCGGAATATCCACCAATGACAGTAGTAGAAATAGAATCACGAGTCAAAGTTTTGTCCAAATAATAAAGAGAAAAGCCGGGGGGGGGGGGGGGGGGGAAGAGGCTGGATGAATAGTTTATTTCCACGTGTGGATCGAGCCTTCACGGGCTCCTCAGCGGATGGGGTAGGTTTTGCTCAAATGTTCAGGATCTGTGCTATTATAAACCAAAAGCAGTTTTGAATCTTGCAAGCGGCAAGAACACTTAAACCCTAGGCCTCAAAAAAGAGGCATGGTAGTGCTGGCTATTCCACAATTTGTTCAAAAGTCCATCATAAAACTAAATCTTAATTGCTTTGCTTAAATAACAATTTAACTATCGAAGCAAATAACACACAGAGGATTTTGAGTGTGTTTTTTTTCTTAGAAATTAAGATTTTCAGTTAAAATAACACTAACCTAAAAATAAACACTTTTCATTTTTTAATTAAAACAATTAGAAATGTATCAGTTGGAAGAAAGGAAGGGAAAGGAGAAGAGAAGAAAGGAGGAGACGAGAAAGGAAAAGAGAAGAGTGGGGAATTTAATTTTTATTGCTCTTTTTGACATGAAAACCATAGAAGAAAGGAATTAAAATTTTTTATTTAGACAATTTGATCATTCATGTTAAATTCTTAATATTTATTATTTAGTATAATTTAAAAGAGGACAAATATATTTGACAATTTAAAAATCAACAACTTGTTTATGTTGTTATGTTTCATTCCAATAACCGGATTACTTAGCATGTTATGATGGTTTATACTACTTTTAATAAAATTGCTTTTATCGAAGTGCTTTCATAAAAAATATTTGTGTCATGACTTATGTCATGAATATTATTTCATCCATTGTTCAGAAAATGAAATAATAAAAACTTAAATGAATAACATAATTTTGTTAAATAAAAAAGGAAAAACTTAATTAACACGATGAAACATCTGAAATTCGTCATGAAAATCAATTGTGGGAAGAAATGATCATTTACTTTCTTCTAGCCAAGTCGTTGTAATCTGAAGGCTTAGGATGAATATGACCAACCATCTATGGCTGCACGCATTGATGTGGCTGCATTATACCTTACTGTTCCATCATGTCCCCCAGCTGGATTAAATTGAAACTGCAGTTGAGATGCAGCTGAGGAAACAGAGCATGTTCTTATGCAGAGACACAGGATGTATATAAAGAATCACTACTCATATTAACAAACCACAGTTAAGCACAAGTCATTCAATACCGTAACCTAGGGGAGAAAAAAAAAAATCTTTTAACAGAGTTTATGTTGAAATACTAATTTTCAGCTGTTTCTTTTAACAAATCAAACCTCGCAGTCTTCTAGAATCAATCAAAATTTCCAAATTATTATCTATTAAGTCATCACTAAAATTAGAAGTGAAAAACAATGTTATTCAAAGGTGAAACTACATACAAATTTAGATAGTTTATACAAGTCAGCTAGCTTTTGTTTACAGAGTATTGAATCAAGGATCTTGAAAAGAATCGCTAGCCACGTCGCAATTATTATCCAATTCTCAGTGGATGAACGTACATCTTTAATTACTTAAATGCACCAAGTATTATTATCCAACTTCTCAGTCCATGAACATACAATGTTAGCATTTACGACTCGCCACTAGTTTTTTCACTTTTTCTTTCAAATTAATTAACCGTCTGAATCTAATGGAGCCATATATTCAGTGCTGACGATGCTAATTTCAACTAAAATAGCAGCACAAAAAGGTGTTTATTTGGAAACAGCATTTGCATGTCGATTGCTAGCCTTAGCCTAGCTGCTGTTTCACTGGCATTTCACCAGCTAATCAAATTGGATTAATATATACAAATATATTTATTTCTTTTACAGTAAACTGGTCAATAATACTTCATTTTTCAATCAAATTATAGTCCTAATGTTTTATAAAAGGTCTCAAGTAATGGGGCCTTGCTGGGCTGAAAATGACTTATATCGTATTCCTAGGCCTAGAATTACTTTCAGTGTGGGTATTACGCTGAGTGTAACAATGAAAATATTGACTCACAAGGTTTAATTACTTTAAGGCCAATTATTTTAGAAATATTCAGCCCGAGAGGCATAAAGCTACCAACTTGTGCGTCAATGGCTATGTTACCGTAAGTAGAATGGCTGAGCAGTGTAAGAGAGAGAAAAAAAAGTTCCTTTATAAAGCGATAGAAAGATAAGTAATAATGTAATTATAAATTTTTGTATAAATTTATTTTGTACAAATTGATATGATATTAACTTATTGATTGAATAAAAATATAAAATAATAAAAATAAATAATGTAAACTAAGAGATATCTAGTCTAACAAAAAAAATATGCCATATTAGTTTGTACCAAAAAAAAAAAATTATAACTATATCATTACTCTAGAAAGATAAAAACGAACCAAGCAATGGGTGGCTATGTTATCATATTGGACATTTCAATGGAGTATTGGTAGTTCTACTTTAAACAATTATTAATCAACCAATCCCCATCCGTTGATAAACAAGTAAAAGAAATGTTTTGATTGATAGAGAATAAAAAGTTGCAATGCAATAAAAGCAAAAATACATTAAAAAGCTAGACACTTTGTACTCTTAAAACTATCCATGATTCTATATATAATCTTAAACTTTCCCCAGAAAGATAAGAGAGGTTATTATCCCTAGTCCTGAACCCCATCTCCTTGTCATAGTTGCTAATTAAGAAGGACATTCCCACATAAACTAATCATAATCACGACAACTAATCAAATATGAAAATTGAAGATTAAGTTTGATGATCAATAACAACCTTTCATGAAAATTGACATGCACAATTAACCATTAATTAAAAAGCTAACAAAACAAGAGATCATATTCAAATTAGAAATGGGTTGCTATTTACATTTTGTCAACTCCGAATAGTAAGCTAGAAAATAACACCTAATAATCTATTCACAATATAAAGCAATAAAATATCAATCAAAGCCCATTCAAATGAGAAGAGCAATTACAACTGTTGTGAGAAGAAAAGAAAGCACATGGAGAATAAAGAAGCATGCATGGTTTTGGTTCATGGAAGAAAGAGAACTTTGAGACCAAAAGTTAGAAGTTTGGCCAAGGAAGCTTGACTAAGGAAGCATGGCTTAGAAGCTTGACTTGAAACCATGTCTTGGAGTCATAAAAATAAATGCACAAAGTTCCAAGAACTAAGAATCAAGAGTAAAATTCAGATAAAAAAAAAAGAGAAGAAAATAAGTCCTAAAAAACATTGGCCCAGGAAAAAATGGAATGTAAAGAACAAGTAAAGCACCATCGAAAATCTAGGAAAAATAGTCTAGAAGCTTCCCAAAATCTACTTGAAGAAGAAAGCAAATACAGATTCTGAGTATAATTATATATAAATAAGGAATGAATACTGACTTAGATACCTGAAAAATTATATTATAAATAGAGAGTTTTAGAGGCATAAAGAAAACAAGTAAAATTATAAGAAAATAAGCTACAAAAAAATTCTCTCAGTTGTAATTCTTTATTAAACAATAAAAAGTTACTCCTTTGATTCCCATGGGCGTAGGCCAAGTTTCGAATCACGTAAATTCTCTGTGTTCTATTTATTATATCTTTTTCAAATATTTAATTCTCTAAGTTGACCAACAAAAATTAGCATTGACAGATCAGCGCTGTCTGTAAGAAAGATATAATTAGTTGCAATTAAAGTCAAGCATTACTAATTCATGAGCCAACAAAGCCAGTGCAATCATGGGTTGTTGTGGGTTCTAAGTCCCTAAAGATGACAATGTAGCAATATTAGCCTACCACTGCTTGCTCAATAAGTGGCTAACTTAGCGCAAAATATGAACTTGGTGCTTCAATACATAGAGGACTAGCAAAATCATAAGCTTGCCCTATATGTTGAAGAGCAGCAACAACATTAGCACCAAAAGCAATAGCATGCACATTAAGAAGAAAGGTCTCAAGCTGCTTTCTCATGAGTTAGAAGCCATGAAAGCCATGTAAATTATAAGAACAACGATCTTTGAGACTTATTAAATTTTAAAAAGCGAGACCTACACAAAAAACTGGATGAGAAACGCCAATTCGAGAAACATGAGAAAGCTGAATGCATTGGTGACTCAGCAGGTCTTGAAATAAAATTAAGAAGACTTAAGAAAAGAATAGATGACATTGAGAAACTTCATGTTGTCAGGCCAATTATGAAAGAAATAGAGCCTTCTTTTACAAAAGATATCTTGGATGCACTATTCTCTTTAAAATTTAAATTGCCTCAGATAAAATTATCTGGAGGAAAAAGAGAACCAGCAGAGCATGTAAAGACCTATTGATCTTGGATTGAGTTGTAAGGAGTATTTAGAACAACCATATATAGAGTATTCTTCTTTATGCTCATTAGAGTAACACGTAGGTGGTACAAAAAGCTAAAACCAGGATCAATATCATCATTCGCTTAATTAAGTCGAATGTTCGTTAGTCAATTTATTGGAGCCAGAGACCATCAGTTTCACCTGACTCATCTTTTGTTGGTAAAATAAGGGAAGGATGAGTCATTAAAAAAATTATATTGCTCGTTTTACTAGGAAAGTGATAAGGGTTGAGAATTATAGTGATACAGTGGTCTTGATTGCCATTATAGCGAGATTAAAGCTAGGAAAGTTTTATTATTCACTTGTAAAAAATGCTCTAAGAACCTTTACAGAGTTACTAGCAAAAGCATAAAAATATTCTAATGCGGATGAATTAGTTAGTATAAAGAGGAGCGCTAACTTAAATTTACAAAAGTCTAGAGAAAAAACAAAAAGGAAGGAGAAGCAGGTTGAAAATTAAAAGAAGATAAATAGGTCCAAGAATTCCCTAAAACAAGTTCCTTGGTTATACACCACTCAATGTATAAGAGAACAGCAACTGATGCAGATTAGAAATTCTGATTTATTGTAAAAACCTAAGGAAATCAAGACATCCCCAAATCGAAAGGACATAAACAAATACTATACATACCACCAAGATCATAGCCGCAATAAAGAGGATTGTTTTCACCTTAAGGAAGAAGTAAAGTCTCTGATTCAAAGAGGATATCTCAGAGCGTTCATAAGAAAAGACAACAGAGGAATACTTAATGAAGTCCTACTTAGTGTTACACAAAAAGTAACAATATCTACAGCTGCATGAATTTAGAGCCAAAATATTATAGGAGGCAAACCTATAAAAATCATATTTGATGAGCCCGTAAGCAGAGGAGATTCTAGTAGGGCTTGAAAGTCCTATGCTAGAGAAGCTAAGAATACACTTGGGATATTTTTAGTGGATTTGAAAAGCATACTTAAAAAAGAAGCCAAAATTATGCATAATACCATCGCATTCACATATGAGGAGGCCAAAGGCATATATTAGCCACAAGATGATGCTTTGGTCATCTCAATAATCTTGGTAAACAGAAAAGTTTATAGAGTCTTGATAGATAATGAAAGTTCAGCAAATATCCTGTATACAGCGATCGTTGATAAAATGGGGATCAGAAGAGTAGCCAGTACACACACCCTTAATTGGTTTTGGTGGACAATGCTTAATTCCCTTAGGCAGCATTGAATTACTAGTAACCATTAGGGAACCACCCTTTTAAGTTACCAAGATAGTGAATTTCTTAATGATGGAGCATTCTTTAGTATATAATGTCATCCTAGGCAGACCAGTTTGAATATGTTTTGAGCAATCACTTCAACTTACCACTTAATGGTAAAATTTCCTACTGAAACTAGAGTTGGTGTTTTAAGAGCTAACGAAGAAGAGTCTAGGAAATGTTATGCTATGACTTTGAAAGGTAAGATAGACAAACATAAAAACTGACAAGTCATGCTCAATCTTAGAGAGGAAAAAAATGAATAGAAAGGCTCACCAGTTGAAGACTTAGACATGGTCTAGCTACAGGAAAGAGACCATAATAAGACTACCCGAGTAGGCCCGTCACTGACTCCAAGAATGCGAGTGCAAATAGAAAATTTTCTCAAAGCCAACTCAGATGTATTTGCATGGTCCCATGATGACATGCCTGGTATAGACCTTGGAGCAATAGTCTATTAGTTGAATGTCGACCATAATTATAAACCAGTAAGGCAAAAAAAGAGATTCTCTAATCCAAATAGATACAAAGCAATCATAGAGGAGGTTGGTAAGCTACTGAAGGCAGGCTTTATAAAAAAAAGTATAGTATCCTAGCTGGCTGGCCAATGTAGTGATGGTCAGAACACCAAAGAAAAAATAAAGATTTTGCATTGACTTTACTGAGTTAAATAAAGCATATTCTAAAGATAGTTTTCCCTTGCCTAAGATTGATGAACTAGTTGGTACTACTACAAAGCATGAATTGCTCACCTTTATGGATGCATATTTTAGTTATAACCAAATTCAAATGCACTCATCGAATAGAGAGAAAACAACTTTTATTACAAATAAAGGCTTATTTTGCTACAATTAATGCCTTTTGGACTAAAAAATGTTAGAGCAACCTATCCAAGATCAGTGAATAAAATATTTGATGGGCAAAATAAAAGAAACATGGAGGTTTATATGGATGACATGCTTATTAAAAGTAAGAAAATGGAAGATCACTTTGCAGACTTAGAAGAGGTATTCAGGATTCTTAGGTAATTTAATATGAAGTTGAATCTAAGTAAATGAGCTTTTAGAGTATCTTTAGGGAAATTCTTAGGGTTCATACCAATGAGGCATAAAGGCTAATCTAGAGAAAATTCAAGCTTTATTAGACACGAAATCGCCAAAAAAAGAGAGGTCCAAAGATTAATTGGAAGAGTTGCTACATTAAGTCGCTTCATTTTGCAAGCAACAGATAAATGCTTAACATTTTTTAAGACCCTTCGAGGAAGAAGAGACCTAGTGTGGACAGATGAATGTGAAAAGGCATTCCAAGAATTAAAAAAGTACATGGGAATTCTTTCAATTCTCTCCAAGCTAGCACTAAGAGAGAAATTATACATTTATCTAGCAGTATCGAATTTAGTTACAAGCTTAGTGCTGATAAGAGAGGAGGATAGGGTTCAAAAACCTATCTATTATTTAAGCCACGCATTACTAGATGCAGAAACAAGATATCCAATGATATAAATATGGCCTTGCATTAGTAATCTCTACTAGAAAATTGAGAACCTATTTTCATGCCTACACCATAGTGGTGCTAACAAACCAACCACTCAGACAAGTCATACAAAAACCTAAAACATTGAAATGTTAGTCCAATGTGTTGTAGAACTGGGAGAGATTGACATGCAGTATAAATCTAGAACAATAATTAAAGGACAAGCTGCTGCCGACTTTGTGGCAAAATTTAGTAATAGCCATTTCAGAAAGGAAAAAACTAATACAAGTGCCACACCAGCCTGAAAGTTATATATGGATGGATCATTGAATCGACAACAAAGTGGAGCTGTACTAGTTTTAGTAACTTTAGAAAATACAGAGTTAAGCTCCGCCTTTAAATTTGGATTCTAAACCTTCAATAATGACGTATGAAATACTATATAAACAATCCAAAAGCAGGATAAATTAGATTTTTACAAATTAAGCAATGATTGAACAAAACTTAACACAAATGTTTTAAACAAATTCCAAATAATAATAAATAAACCAATAAAAAATATAAAAATATAAGGGAAAAGAGATTTAAACATAGATTTTTACGTGGTTTGGCCAATCCTGTCTACGTCCATGCCTCCAAGCACACAGGATTTGAGAATTCCACTATCCAAGCTCCAACGCTTTAAGAAATTTTACAATTGACTTCATATGTGTCAATTAACCTTTACAATAAAAGATTATTCTCAATCTCTTAACATAAGTATATTCCAACACTTATAACTTCTTAAAGATAAAAATTACAAGTAAATTTTCTCTCATACAATATATTTGATTACAAATGCAAGCTTATTATGTGAATAAAAAAAGATAAAAAAAAGTTTAAGGCTCAACAACAAATGTGTTCTAAGTAGCAAGCTCAATGATGAATGTTAGATCATTTATTATTTGAATTTGAATGAGTTAGTTTATAGTTAGAGCTAAAAATTAGCCGTTATTAATTTTTCTAGGAACAATCGGTTCACCGATTTGACCAATTTAAATGATCGTTAAGCTGAAATTTCAAATAAACGATTCACTATTTGGAGTTATCAGTTCGTTATTTACTTCTAGAGATCTGTAAAATAAATTTAGGCAATTTGTTCTTGCTAAACGTTTCATGGTTCACTGTTTTTTATAAACAGTTCACCACTATTTTCTAAAATTATTATTTTGACGATTCTTTGTAGAACATACTTTTTGAAACTTATTGGTTAATCTTTTTCAACAAACGGTTAGTCATTTGTTATAGTGACTACTACAGTGAACTATTTTTTAAAATTATATTTTTACTCTAAGACTTTTTATATTTATACTATAGCCTAAATCTTCATAAAACTTTATAAATAAGTCAATTGTTAGAGTTTTAAAACTTTTTCAATTAGACCATAAGCTTAAAAAATAACTAATTTCATGAAATCACTTTTCCTTTAGATATAAAACCTTTATAAAATCAAAATAATAGTTTATGAAAAATAATTTGAGTTTTTAAAAACTTAATCATTTTTAATCTTGTTTATTATCATCAAAATTAACATTATGGATTCATAAATGTTAACAAAGCAGAATATAAAGCACTGCTAGATGGACTTAAATGGGCAAAAGAAATAAGGGTAGAAATACTAGAGATATTCAGCGATTTATAGTTAATTGTAAATCATGTCATATCTGAGTACCAAAAAAAAAAAAGAAGAAAGAATGATGGGATACGTTGAAAAAGTGAAAGAATTATTAGAAAATTTTGTGAGCTACACCATAACGCAAATTTCAAGGAAGGAAAATAGCAAAATAGATGCACTTGCTAGGCTAGGTTTAGCCACTAACACAAGCCTCACTAAACTTATTCCTATAGAATTCTTGCCAAGACCCAGCATCAGTCAGGACAAGAGCAACAAAGTTAACTTCATGAATGCACTTGAAAGCTAGATAGACCCTATCATTAACTATCTAAAAAATGAAAAACTATTAGATGATGAAAGGCTATTAGATGAGAAGCAAGAAGGAAGAAAAATAAGACTAAGGACATTGTGATATGTGATTTTTGGTTGATGTTCTATACAAAAGAGGGTACTCACTACCCTATCTACGATACATAACACCTGGTGAAACAGATTATGTGATGAGAGAAATCCATGAAGGCATTTATGGCAATCACTTAGGAGCAAGGCCATTAGCCTTAAAAGCTATATGACAAGGATACTTTTGACCTATAATGAAAGAAAATGCACGTAAGTTTATCCAACAATGCAACAAATGTCAAAGGTATTCTAGCATGTCTCGCTAGCCCTTAGAGTAGCTCACTTTAGTCACTAGTCCATGGCCATTCATTTAATGGAGAGTGGATATTATTGGTCCAATGCCAACAAGCTAAAGACAAACAAAGTTTGATGTAGTAGCTGTGGACTATTTTGCTAAATAGGCTGAAACAGAACCTCTGGCACAAATTACGGAATAAAAAGCTATAGGATTTATATAGAAATTGATCATTTGCAAATTTAGAATCCCTCAAGCTATTGTAATAAATAATGGAAAGTAGGTTAACAACCCACACTTCAGAGGATTGTGTGAAGGTCTTGGAATCAAGAATTTTTTCTTTTCACTTGGCTACCTTTAAGCTAATGGACAAGTGGAAGCTGTTAACAAATAATCAACTACTTGAAGATTAAGCTAGAAAAATATAAAGAGGTCTAAGCAGATCAACTATCATCTATATTGGGGCCTTACAAAATGACACACACTACAACAACTGAGAAACACCATATTCCAGTATATTCGGGACAGAAGTAGTGGTTCAAGTTGAAATCGGGATACCATCATATAGAGTGCAACACTTGTAATCAGAGTAAAATAACGAGCAATTAAGCCTTAATATAGACTTATTAGGAGAAAAAAAAAGATCGACTAAGAGTAATAGCATATAAGTAAAAAGCAGCCCGATATTTTAATTCAAAAGTAAGTTTGATAAGTTTCCGAGTAGGAGAATTGGTCCTTAAAAGAGTATTTTAGAGCATCAAAGAGCAGCATACTGAGTGCTAGGTCTAAATTGGGAAGACCTATATAAGATAACAGAGATTGTTCGCTCAGGAACATACAAGATTAAAGTTATGAATAGAGTCATGCTACCATGTCCTTAGAATTCAAAGCATTTAAGAATCTACTATCAGTAGAAAAATTGTCTTTTCCTTAGAAATTTTAATAAAGCTTTCTTTAAGCTAATAGAACATTTATTTACTAGAAAATATTGTTTTAATAAACTTTCTAGACATTTATAAAAGCGATTTTCTTTATTTATTTTAGCATATCATTCCTAGCAAGTTTAGTTTTTTGCTCTCAAAGGGCAGGAAAAGCTAAAAATAAATTCCTGAAAGCAGAAAAGATTTAAGTAAATTCTTTATGTAAAGGCCAAGTAATTCTTGGTGTATAAAAGTTTAAGTTTTTTCAAGTACAGGAAAAAGAATTCTTAGTGCTAGAACAAGTAAATAAATTCTTGAAAATAAGAATAGTCAAAGTTAAGGTGCTGGGAATAGAAAAGTTGTCAAAGTTAAGGTGCTGGAAACAAAAAAAAGTAAAAAAGTAAGAGTACACAAAAAGTTAAAAGGAAGCAAGCATTAGTTTCATATAATAAAGAGACACTCTACGACCAGTAAATACATTGAGAAGCAAGCAGTCCATTAAAATAGAAAAGGGTGAGTACATGAATAACAAAAGGAGGTCTAAACATTATGATTAGTCCACATTTTCATTGTCTTCTAGAAAAGGGTAGTAAAGCTAAGGATAATGACTCTCTATCAAGGACTTGAATTTTGCAACACCCCTAAAAAATTCTTCATTAATAAGGGTAGCAAACTCGGTAGAAGACTTGTACTCCTCCATAGTGAAAGCTTTTATAGTGGACAGTTGAAGATTCAATCGATTGAGAGAGTTGGATAAATCTTGAATTTAAGTGTTGAGTGTTAGAAAATATATATTTATAAAAGAGAAAATTATCATTTTACACTTTCAGTCTCACTAACATTGCTACTTTTATTTATTTAAGTATTTTATTATTTAAATATTTGTGTTTTATTATAATTATATATTTTATGTATTTTAGGGGCATCACGATCATTTTACAATGAACGAGTGATCAGACAGCAAATCGGACGTCATATTTAGACTCAGGCTGGTCGAAAACCTAAGAGGAGCATTAAAAGAAAAAAGTCACTGTTCACATATACGGTACTGTTCACGACACTGTTTATATATACAGACCGATGATGTGGCAACTACCTATGACGTGGCAACTTCATATATACGGACCGATGATGTGGCAACTACCTATGATGTGGCAGTATCTGATTGGATGAATTATGTGGTATTGACTGCTTAAATGGCGTTGATCGATGACATGGCATCTACCGATGATGTATCACGATCTTATTGGACTAAATTTCTTATGTACTGTGGATCGATGACGTGGCAGCATCTCAGTGGAGCAAAAATCGTGTGTACAGTACATGCGCATACATGAGATTATTTACTATTCAAACGGCGTTACTGTGTAAATAGCCGTCGTTACTGTTCAAACGTTGACTGTTAACTGTTGACTGTTGACTGATGATGTAGCGCAATCATGAGCATCCGAACTGTTTTTAATTCGATAGTCATGATTCGCTTAATGCATCTATAAAAAAAGGGCTCTTCTCCCCTAATTGGACACCCCTGAATTCATTTTTAAACTTAGATTTCTGAAATTCCTTCTCCTTCTTATAGTTTCTTTATATTTTAATAAAATTTTCTTTTTATCCTTAGTTAAAATATGAGTAGCTAATTTCCTTTTAAGCTTGGGTTGAAGGTGAAGTCTCAACATGTCCCATGGGCTTAATTTGGTAATTTACTTTCTCTTCCCCTTTAATATTTGTGGTTGTTTTGACTTTTTATCGATAAATAATAATAGTCTTGTCTAGATACCGCTCTGGTTAAATCGGCACCCTAGTACAAGATTATTATTATTTGACACAATAAGCCCTTGGCACCATATTTATTGGAGCGTGGTTCATGAGGTGTGGAATCCCCCCTTATGATTTAATTAGTATTAATATGGAATATTTAGCCAATGGAGCATGTTGATGCAGATCCGAATACCCAAGCACGTCATTTTAATAGATTTCAGTTTAATTTAATTCCTGCTATTGTAATTTAAATTTAAGCATAGTTTATATCAATTTCACCACAAATTCATTCACCCTTAAAGAAAATTAATTTTGCACATAATTAAAATCTACCTCCTCGTGGGATCGACACTCGTCACCATTAATCTATTCTACAATAGATTCGTGCGCTTGCGAATTCAATAAAATTTGCACAATACTAAGATTGAGACTAAACTTTTAGATAATCATAATATGCTTTTAAGTTACTATAATCCACTTTGAGCTGAGCTATACAAGCCTTTTCCTCATTCAAATTTCTCTCTAACTCAACATTTTAACGTGTAGAAGCTTGGCTATATTCAAGTAAAACATCTCTCTCTAACATTAAATGTTTTATATTTTTTCTGACTGCTTGGATAGCGAAGTTTAGCTATAGTCAAATAAAGCAGAAAATTTTATGTGAATTATGCATCAACTTTATTAAACCATCACAGATAAAAATCACATAATACACCTATAAAATATTAGTTAGCATAAAGTTAAATGGATCACAACTCTCAATATGCCTCATATCATTAGAAAAAATGTATTAAGGCCAAAGTTGGTTAAGAGAGTTAAGATATGATTGAGAAAGATCTTCTCAAGTAGAGTGTGATAAGCCTTTAAGCAGAGATAACATCTCGTGATAGGAATATGAGGTAAATAGAGCAGAAGTTAGAACATTAGTAGTGGCAGAGGTAGAACGAGAGCCTATTCTTGGCAGACATGCAACAATAAAGGATGGAAACACAGATTCCTATTGAAATTGAGTGGTATCAATAGCCATTTCGAAAGATGATCCCTCGGTATGAAAAGTAATTTTATCCTTTAACTTCTTAATGACCCTAGCCATAGGTTATTTCTCCATCTTTTTCTTCTTGTGAACAGTATCATTTCTGGAAAACATGACTACCAAAGAAGATACATGTTATTAGATTGCTATAAAAAGGTAAAAAAATAAAAATAAAAAAAAGCTCACCTCTGGAAGGATCTAAAAGATGAGCAGGGGAGATAAAGCCAAATGAAGGTAAGAAGCCTGGTTAGGATAGGTATTCTTAAGATTTATGCTCTAGTGAAATATCAAGGACACTCAGCAACAAACCTTTCTCATCATTTGATATAATAGAAAAGGAAGGAAGAGCACTCAACGTCACTGTAAAAATATGAAAAAAAAGGTAAAATTAGCAAAGTCACATGATCGTGTTTAAAATGGTACCAAAATGGTAACAAGCCAGTTAGCTGGGGTATAAAAATGAGTTCTAATTTGGCACTCTAGGTTTTTATCCTGAAAATTTCCAAATTCCTAATTCCCACCAGCAAAAAACCATGACTCTTTCCAAGGCCACCAAGGGATTTCTTTTGAATAATCAGAGAAGAAAGTTTTATCCAGATTCTTATATAATACTAACTCTTAGTGGAAAGACCCTTATTGGAAGCCAGATGCTCATTAATTAATAAAAGAATTGAAATTACTGAAATTAGGTTTGAAAAGAT
The DNA here is from genome assembly GCA_030449875.1 of Aegle marmelos. Lineage (NCBI taxonomy): Eukaryota > Viridiplantae > Streptophyta > Magnoliopsida > Sapindales > Rutaceae > Aegle > Aegle marmelos. The sequence goes on from JASUUL010000115.1 coordinate 6,832,071, forward strand.
TTCTTTATTTTCAAAGAACATGTATCCTTAGAAGAACATACCAAATAGGAGGACTCAACTGAGTAGGAACACAGTTGAGATTATTGAGAATATACCTAAGGTAATGATGAAAAAGGAGTTGAATACTATAATTAAAAAAGTCTGGGTGCATGGTAACAACCCCCAGAGGTGGGTGACTAGGTCTTTACTTTTCTTTAGCCCACTCCCGAGAAATAGAGCGAGAGATATCATAAGAAAGTTGAAGAACATCGAGTGACATTTCTCCCATTAATCTCTTCATCAATACTTCACTCAGTGGATCTAGAGATAAAAGGAGGAAAAAAAAAACAGGAGCAAATTTTATAAGAACCGGATGATCACTCACAAGTTGACAAATATCATCATTATCTACAGAGAAGTCATAAAGAATGTGGTTGGAAAAGCCTTTAGAATCTAAAGACATTGTGGGCTTATTAATAGAGAAAACTAAAAAAAATACTAGTACTCACCAAAAGTAAAAGAAAAGAAAAGAAAGAGAAGGAGAACGCTCATTGTTGGGGAAAGATTTAAGTGGATAAGGGAAAAGAAAAATGAAGAAAAAGAAAATGATGTTTAGGTGAGAGAATGTTCAATCGTGTTCAGCATATTTGTAAACAAATGATAGCCCTTTGCAGCTTTCAAAAATAAAAGTTCCAAAGGATTAGGGAGTAGATGTTGTGAGAAGAAAAGAAAGTACATAAAGAATATAGAAGCATGCGTGGCTTGGTTTTATGGAGTGTAAAGAGCACATAGAAAATAAAGAAGCGTGCATGGTTTTGGTTCATAGAATACAAGTCCACAAAGCCCACGTGAAGAAAAGAGAAGCTTGAGACTAAAAGTTAAAAGCTTGACTAAGAAACTTTTTAACAAAAGATGCTTGACCAAGGAAGCTTTACCCCGGAAACATGACTTGAAAGCTTGATTTGATACTATGTCTTGGAGTCATGAAAATAAATACACAAAGTTATAGGAATCAGGAACTAGAAACTAAGAACTAAGAACCAAAGTAAAATTCAAATAAAAAAAAAAGTATGGCCCAAGAAATGTTGGCCCAAGAAAAAGTGGATTATGGAGAGCAAGTAAAAATCGATCGGGAATTTAGAAAAAAAATAGTTTAAAAGCTTCCCAAAACTCACTTAGAGAAGGAACGAAATACAAATTTTAAGTATAATTGTATTTAAATAAGGAATTAATATCGACTTAGATAACAAATTATATTATAAATAGAAAATTTTAGAAGTACAGAGAAAATAAGTAAAATTAGAGATAAAAAAATTATAAAAAAATTTTTTTAATTGTAATTTATTATTAAATAGTAAAAAAATTACTTTTTTAATTTTCATAAATGTAAATCAAGTGTCGAATCACTTAATTTTATTTATTATATTTTTCTTTATTTAATTCTCTAAGTTATCAACAAAAATTATCGGCAACAACAATGAACGCAGAAGATTCCACATCGAAAATAGCAAAATTAATCTAAATTCAACCAACAAAAAAACCGAATAGCGCTCTTAAGTTAGCAATACCATCAAAACAACCAAATGAACAAAATTAAAACGGATGAAAGGGATGAGAAAGGTCATACAATTCAAATGTCGTCGCCATAGCTCTATATCGCCGGTGATAGCTGCCGATAGTTTAGATGGGAGTGATTCTGAGCAGGAAATGCGAATTAGGGTCATATTCCTTCAATTTTGTTAAAGGTTGAAATAGGAAATCAATATTTGTGTAAGGGTAAAATGGAAAACTCACACTATTTGAATGAGTTTCACTCCCTGTCATCCTCGCTAATCAAAGAGGAAAATCAATTCCTCGAATCACAGACTATGGATTTCTCAGTATTTGGTTTCAACAGTAAAGTTTTGCAAACCGAGCAGAGGAAACTTCTTCGGACACTGAAATTCTTTCCTTTCCAGCCTTTTCTCCCGCCAACCGAACATAGCTTTAGTTTATCTGGATACGCTGCTGATTCACGATTCTTCTTCTCCTCTTCAGTTCGCGAGCATTTGTTGACCGTCTTTCTGTCACTCACCGTCATGGGATTTTCTGGTGAATAAACTGAGGCGATGATCATGAGACATGAATAGTTGTTGCCTCTTGCCTGTAATTAATTGCCCACATAAATATTTGCCCTTCACTAATTATATTCACTCAAAAGTCGCAGGGTTTTCCTTCTTTGCTGGGTTTCTTGATTCTGACGAGTTTCGATGTACTCTACTATAAGCTCTAAATTATAATTAATATATAAATAGAGTATAATTTTATCTTAACTGTACTAAACTGTCATTCAGAAAATTTTCCGGTACCTCGATCTGTTGCATTTCGAGAGCACACAAAAGAAAACTTTCTCTGAAAGTTTCGGAAAAATGGGTTCCATTTGGCTGTTCCTGTTGAATTTATGATTAGTTGCGTTGCAGTAGTTATACAAATCAGTAAAATGCCAATAATTCAAAAACGTTAATATGAACAATCTTGGTTGGGAGATGTCATCACATATGGATGCTAAGATGTCAAGCAAACAAGAAAAATCCTTAAATTTCTATGCCGCTTTGTTTCCATTTGATTATAGCTAAAAGCTAACTCGAAACACCAACATTGTTGGACTGTCATCTTTTAAGTTGAAAAAGATAACCATCTGGTACATGATAGAATTAGTAAAGACTTGTGCCAGTATTTACATTTCGATCAGACTGACATACATGTGGAATGCATTATACTCTCTGCTGTGAGCTTCACTGGTGAGTTTCTGAATTGATAATGGCACACATGGGAAGAGTTGCATTCACAAGTGGCTCAGGACAGAGCTTATATTTCTATTTTGATTTCACAAAAAGAAAGATACGCTCAATCCTGAGCTACTCAGGGATATAAATCTTCCCAGGTATGCCATTACTGGTTCAGGACCTCACCATACTCCTCATGCTGTTCCAAGCCTGGAGGAAAAGGCTTCTTTGTGGTAGATTGTTTGCTTAATCTTTGTGGATATCAATGTTAACCGCTTGAGATAACTGAATATTGGTTTCTCTGTAACAGGTATAAACTTCACAAGCCAACCAATTAGCCATGTTAAGGCCGCCGGTACGATACAAGCTAACCATTGCCCCCAATTCAACCTCTCTGTGTCAGCAAACTTCTTTAAAAACTCCACCATCACCACTTGAAGGACTACAGTTATCCCGATGATTCCAAGAAACAATTTGTTCTTATGAATGCCTTTGAATACATTCTTCTTCTCCAACTTCCTTGCGTTGAATTCATTGAAAACTTGGCAAAATACAAAAGTGTTGAAAATCAGTGTATCGTTTACTTCAGGACTCACGTTGAAGATGGATTCACCTTTAAATTGTAAGAACAGTAGGATTGTTATCTGATATAGAGCCTGAGATAGAAGATTTCTCCACATAATGTTGGTTATGAGAGGTTCAGTGCGACCCACGGGGGGCCTTTGCATTAGCTCATCAGTTGGCCTGTCTGTAGCAAGAGCCAGAGCTCCAAGTGTGTCCATGATGAGGTTCACCCACAACAATTGAACTGCTGTTAAAGGAACCTCACCAGCGGAAACAGCTGCTATGAAGTTGATCACTAGGGCTGCAACATTAACTGTTAGTTGAAACTGAATGAATTTTTGGATGTTGGTATAAACACATCTTCCCCACCTTAGAACGGTGGCCACTGAAGTAAAGTTATCATCCAATATGACGATGTCCGAGCTTTCCTTGGCAACCTCAGTTCCTTGGATGCCCATGGAAAGTCCTACATCAGCTTCTTTCAAAGCTGGAGCATCATTAGTGCCATCTCCAGTGACTGCAACAACATGGCCTTTCTTTTTCAAGCATTGGACCATTAGAAGCTTGTCGAATGGAGAGGATCTTGCCATCACTCGGATCTTATCAACCTTCTGCATTTTCTCCTCATCTGTATAGTTGCGAAACTCTACACCTTCTACCACCTCTCCCTTCTCCACTTGTTGATCCAACTTTAGAATCCCACATTCTGTGGCTATAGCTTTTGCCGTGAAAACATTATCTCCTGTGATCATTTTGATTTCTACTCCGGCTGATTGGCAAGCTTCCACGGCTTTCTTTACCCCAGGTCGACACGGATCTTTGATACCAACTATCCCCAGCAAGGTCAATCCTTGTTCTTTGAGCCTTTTACGGGCCTTTACATCATTTCTGTATGCTGTTTCTTCTTCTGAAAATTGTTTGTAAGCAAAAGCAATGCATCTAAGGCTACTGGCTGCCATTCCATGTATTATATTTTCCATTTGGCCCCTGGCGTCTCGATCCATGGACTTGATGATTCCATTGCTCTCATAATAATGAGAACACATTGCTAAAATTATCTCAGCAGCTCCTTTCCACTGTATGTGTGTTGTGTTATCGGCTTTTCTCCTAATCAAAACTCCACTTCTTTTCTTCTCTGAGTTGAAGGTTTCAACATGGAGAATAGTGTATTTTTGCTTCACTTTATCCATTTCCATACCCATCTCTAGAACTGCCCAAGAAAGAATAGCTTTTTCGGTTGGACTACCGGAAAATTCGGCTACTGATGATCCAGGTTTCAGTTTGCTGACTCTGCCAGTTGTGTTCAAACCGATTCCTTGAAGGAACAAATCACGAATACTTGAGGCAATTTTACCGTAAGTTTCTTCGGCAATGGATTCTTGACCAAGCCAAAACTTGGTTACTTTCATCTGATTTAATGTCAAGGTGCCCGTTTTGTCTGTACAAATAACTGTTGCAGAACCCATTGTCTCACAAGCGGGAAGTTTCCTTACCATTGCTTGATCACTCATCATTCTCTTCATAGAATAGGCAAGAGTGAGAGTGACAGCCAGTGGCAAACCTTCCGGGATTGCCACCACCACAATGGTGACTGCAGCCGCGACTATGCTTACAACAGCGTTGAAAACATCATCTATGCCTGTGCTGCTACCGTTATACTTCTTAATTCCACTTTCATCGTTTGTATTCCCCGTGAAATAACGAGCTAATAGAACTACAAGGACTAGGAAAGCTACAACAAGGCCTACTTTTCCAATAGAAGAAGTTAGTTTGTCAAGCCGAGCCTGTAATGGAGTTCTTTCGTTGGAATCACTTGATATCGAGCTCATCATTTCTCCCCACGCAGTATTCATCCCCACGGCCACCACAAGCATTTGAGCATACCCATCTGCCACCTTTGAACCAGAGAACAAGAAAGGATTATTCGTTGAATCTACTTCAACATGGTCACTCTCCCCGGTCATGCTTGACTCATCAACTTGTAAGGAATGTCCATCCAAGAACAAACCATCAGCCGGAATTTGGTCTCCAATTTTGAGGAAGACAATATCTCCAACTACAAGGTCAAATATGGATATCTGCAGGTGCCGGGCATCTCTAACAACTTCAACTTTGATGTTGTTACTTATTTTTGATAGCTTGTCAAACTGTCTTGCCTGTCTGAAGTTACTAAAAGCAGAGACAACAATAACCAGAAAGACAGCTACAAAGATACTTCCGCCTTCATACCAACCTTCTTCTGGCCCATGTTCTTTGATGCCAAAACCAAGAGACAGCGCAGCGCATACAAGAAGGATTAGAATGGTGGTGTCTTTGAAAGCTTCCAGCACAAAATGTAGAAGCCCCTTAGGAGGTGGCTTATGATAAGTGTTAGTACCAAAGAGTTGAGACCTCCTACTAATATCTTCATCATTGCCATTGATTCCATTTTCAGGATTTGTCCCAAGAGCGGTGGCCACGCCTTCAACTCCTCCAAGAAGGCGGAGGGTATGCGAGTCTTTTTCCTTCACCATTTCGGTGAGTCTTGTTCCATCCACATCGGGATCAATGGAGTTGGAAACAAGTTTATTTGCCTCATCATGAGAGCTGCTAGGTTCAGGCTCAACATCAAGCGCAATGTAAGCATGACTTTTCAGGATTTCGGTAGAGTAAAGCCGGCTTTTGGGTAGAACAGAAAGCATAGCACGGAAAGAATAGATTGTCCAGTAGGCAAGGCGCCATCGCTTCTGAGCTTTGGTGAGGGTGCTGGTGGTGATGTTAATGAACAAAGTGCTGCAATCATAAAGTGGGCTTTTAGTGTCAGACATGGTTACGTCTCGACGAAGTTGGTTGTAAACTATAAATTTAAACCAGAACAAAGGGAAGAATTTTCTAACTTGGATAGCTCACTTCTCAATATAAAGATCAGGCAGCGACAATAAAAAGTTCACAGAATGTCATAAAGTCTTCAAATTGTAAAACAAGCAATTTCAAAGATTTTCAAAAAACACGGAGAAATAAATAAATAAATAAATAAAATGAGTGGCACCGTCTGCAGCTCGGGCAGCCGTAGACTTTTGAGCAATTATTCAATACTGTTGAATCTACACCGTAAAATTATTAATATTTATTGTGCAAAGACATTAGATTCAAGATGGTGCTATTCTTATATTTTTATCATGACAGGTTATATTTATAATATTTGAAAGAAAATCAATATTTACTAATATAAAGGCATATTTGAGATTATTTTATATTATTAAATAAGTAATAATTTGACAATTTAATACCTCGTCTTTTAAAATTAATAATTTAAAAATCTTCTTATCAAAATGATATATTTTTGTATAAGTTATTAGGAGAAGCTTTTGAAATTAATTGTTTTTTTAGAATTTGATTTTGTAATGTATAGTACCAAAATTATGCTCATCTCAAAATCATATTCCAATTATACTCTATTAAAGAAATTAGTTAATTTATCTATATTTAAAATTTTTAATTGAAAAATAAAATATAGCGTTTATTGTTGCCAATGATATCCTCTGGCGAGATCATCAGCTTTCAGTAAATTACTCTTTACTTGAAAGATGGGATCGTTGGGATCGTTGGTGAAATGAAATTGGAAGTGATGCATATGCCTCCAAAATAGAACGGCCACCACAATGTCACCATCATATGGAGATGAATGCAGGTGAGCAGCCGTCACCATCTAATAGATCAGCAATCTCAAACTTAGAATCAAGTGGTTTTGAACTATGAGCTACAGGTGTGCACTTAAAATTTAATGTCTAAAACAATTAGATTAAAAAAATGGTTTTTATTTACATTGTTTCAAAAAAATAATATTGTTATATTGGCTGCAAAAGCCAAATATAAGTATTGGTTAGAAAAGTCTGAGTTTTGTCACAACTCACTTGTCCTTCGTTATATATTCTACAATGATCTTTAGTTTCAAACTTATTCAGAGTACATAATTAATTATCTATAGAGAACAATCCATCATGCAAATGATAGTTTAAGCAAAAACTCACAATAATATCTTATAATAAAAGAGTGAAAAAAGAGTCAGTAGCATGTAACTCTCAAAATATATCAAATCTAGAAATTTTAATTATGCATTCATGTCAACAACAACGATCTTCGACTAACCAATTTACTATGATTCACCAGAAAAATATATTTTACCATAAAAATAAATAGCTGAAGGAATGTTGTCTACATAATATGTCGATGAGAAAGTTTTATCTTGATTAGTGAGATGTTTCAATGCAGTATGATCGGTGTATAGAATAAAGTCTTTACAAGTGACGCTAATATTTTAATGTTTAAATCACTACATAAAACTCTAGATCACAAGTGTAATCACGTGCATTTGTTCTGCTCAACTTTTCGTTGAAAAAGTCAGTGTTTGTAGGCACCATACATTTCAAATCAATTTATCAAAATGTATACTAAAGTTATTGAAAAGTATTTATTTCATCATCTAACTAAACTAAACATGTTATGATTTTAATTAAAAAACTGATTATTATCAAATCTAATTTAGAAGTGAAAACATACTCTGTAAATCTAAAGAAAACTGGTTTACCAAAAACCGCAAAGAAAAGTGCACGCGAGGTTGTATGTGCCGACATCGGATTTGCTTTATCCTCCAGGCCGAGGGAAATGGTCAAGAAGGGGAACTTTCCTCTACTGTGCTGCATGTCCCAATAAGTTGGAAACATTAATACGTGTTCAGAAAGCCATGTTCATGACTTTTTAGGTTCGCCACATGCCCTCTTCACTAAACTTTCTGCGGCACACTTTGAGCAAATCTCGCCCAATAATTAATAATATACCTCCCTATTGTAATTAAAATTTTATATCTCATTCACACAATTACTAGTTAGCTGAAGAGGACGAAAGTCAAGGAATTGGAACAACATCTATTTCAAATCTGATAAGGTTTAGGCTTAATTTAGAGTCGGCAGCTGCTTCGTCTTCGTGGAACTATAATATTTATTAATCTTACAAGATGATTTCAGCAAGTTTGACATCCAAAGATGGGAAACTTTTTAGCTGAATACAATTGCTAAATCCTTGTTGGAGGGTTTTGTTGCTTTTATGCCCTTGTTCAACTCGAATATAAATTAATTAACATTTAATGTGTTCTTAAAATACTAAATAATCTCGTATATTAAAAAATAATTCATATTTATTTATAATATTTAATGGCGCTTAAAAAAAGTGAAAAAAACACTTTTTTTTGGGCAAGTTTGACGATGTAATATTGGATTTCTTCAAATAAGTCGGAAAAATAAGCGAATGAATTTATGAGTATCATTTGTTTCGAGAAATTTTATTCGATGTTATTTTGTTCATATACATTTGGGTTTATGGTATCGCCGCCTGGCCGGACTTGCCGTCAGCAATGGGCTCAAATCAGGAGCAAAAAATTATTAATATTTTTGTTTGACATGAGTACAGTACACTTGGAGGAATTCCTGGCGAATTTTATGTTTTCCGTACTTTGAAGGTACTACAATTTCAAAAAAGAGAGTACTCTTCTTAAAAAAGAAAAAAAAAAGTTCTCTCAATTAACTTAAAGTTTACGTCAATACGATTTCGAACTTTTGAATATTCCTTTCATTGAGAAATATTTACTGTCGTCACCCAACAATTTAAGATAGTATTTTTTTTACCTTAAAATTTAAATGAAAGTACGCATAGATCAGAATACAAATATATGAATAGTATATTAATTTTCATTTTTTTTAAGATCTAGATATAATTTGCATTCTATATATTTTTATAAATTAAAAAGTTTTGAATACGGTTGTTTGATATATATGTTCTTGTAAATTAAAATAAAAAGATTAGATTTGATAATTCAAAAAATATTTATATTTAATAGAGATTTTTTAATATAATATTTATTTTTCATTAAATATTTACTTATTCAGATAATAATCACAAAATTTTATTATTTTTATTTAAATATAATACCTAAAAATCAAACGTAAGTGACAAAAATATAAATAAGCAAAATCTAAAAAAAATATTGAAACTAATAAAATTTTAAACTTTAAATATTTAACAAATAAGTTTTAAATTTAGAACTTGTAAAATAATAATGGGACCCATCATATTTAAGTGTAGGTCTCGCAAATAAAATGTAAATTTTAAGATAAAATCTAAGCTAGTTAAACGAAAAATGTAATTATAAAAAATAAAAGAAAAGTAATAATATAGTTATAAATTTTTATATAAATTTATTTTGTATAAATTAATTTATTATTTATTCATTAGTTGAATTAAAATATAAAAAAATAAAAAATAAATTATATAAATTAAGAGATATTTAATTTAATTAATTAAATTATAACACATCAATTTATATAAAAAATTTATAATTATATTATTACTCATAAAAGAATTCAATTAACTATATTATTCCTCCATTGTTCCTTCCCTCGTGTTTTAGGGAGTGGGCTAAGTTAAAAGAATCTATAACTAATCTTTTGTGCAGTCAAATTTTAAATGTGGAATAAAAAATTAAATAATTAAAAAAAGAATTAAAAAAATAAAATTTAACATATAATTAATTTTATATTATATTATACACATAAATAATATATGATATAAAATTTATATATTATTTAAGTGTATGATGTAATATATAATGTATGTTAGAGAGGTCCTGCAAAAAATGAAAACCGACTTAGATGTATGGTACAGAATTTCTAACGTAGACAGGTCCTTTGTTTTCAACCAGAGACAAAGGATTCAGATTGCAAAGCACAAACGACAAAACAAAAGCTACTCTTTCGTCACATGAGATGCACGAATTTAAGACACCAAGGCCCTAGTTTGAACCTTAAACCGCCAATCGTCAATCGTCCACACAAGTGTAATAACATGCTCCAACTGGCGGCTGCCAGCCGTTTCATCCAACTACACAGTATTCAAGGCCAAATGTCGTGTAACACACATCTCCTAGATTAAGAAATAAGTTTGGGGAAAAACAATAAATAATAACGCAACACTAAAAGGCTTATGACAAGTGTAACGCACAGTAAAAGTAATTTCAGTTCCGACCTTTTTTTTTTTTTACCACACTGTACATGGGTCTTGGCAATTTCCTGCAACGCGCGGGGATTAAAGATACATTTTTTTTTTTGGCGCCTGGTCTGCGGTTGTGAACGTAGCTTTTTTTTTTTTTTGGCCTTTCTTTCTTTATGTGACGGAAAGGGCAATGTTGACTCGGACACAGCTTTGATGGTAATCCATCGGCCAAAATGTTCGTGCTTTGGAAAAAGGAAATGAAAATTTTCTTTCAGTTTGCTGGCAACGCAGCTTCCTAGCAACTTCCCGCTGAGCAGGTTGTATCTGAGTTCACTTTGGAATTTGATTTATTTATTTATTTATTTTTTTTGTTGTCTTTTCAAAGATAGATGACATCTGCGATCTGAGTTAATGAATCTTGGTAAGAATTTAAGGAGCTTGTTTTGACCAAGACAACGGTAACAATGAACCGAACGTGCCAACAACCAATGTGACAGAAGCAAAGTGAAATTTCAACTCTGGCCAGCACTTCTGCGCACCACGTTTTATTGTTTGATTTTTCTTTGGCATAATTTGTCCAACAACGTGTGCTGTTGTTGTGTTTCTGCTGCTGCTTTTGCCTTTATCTGCGAACGTCAACAACGACGGCTGAAGAAGAAAAATTAATTTTAAAAAAAAATTTGGGACAGATTTTGTATAATATAATAAATTTTTTTAATTTTAAAAAAATTATATCTTAATAATTTAAAAAAATAAATATTTGAAAGAAATAAATTTACTCCCAAACCATCTTAAGATTGATTTATATTAAATATATGAATATTTATTTTATTATTTTTAAAAATTATTAACTTCTTTTATTATATTTTTCTCAAAAGTTATCGTTTTATTTTTTTAAAAAAAATACACTTATATAATATGTTTATGTAAAATTTTAATATGTATTATTTTTTTAATAATTTAAAATATTAAATATTTTAAATTTAATATTATTATCTTTCTATTTACGTAAAATATAAACATTTTAAGATACACCTTGTAAAATAATATAATGTCATATTTATACATAAATATAACACGTAAGATTTTAACAAATATTATCATTAAACTTATTACCTAATATGTCAATTTTTTTATTTTTGAATCCAGTAATGGTGTAGTTAATTAAATGAGTTAACCCAGAGATCCTTTGAGAATATTCAATACTGGCTATAACAATTAAGTCTGTAACAAGCTTAATTATTTAATTTCAACTCTACTCTACTATAAGATTGGAATTGACCTCCATAGTTATATGTTTGAATAATAATTTATCTTAAATCACATTAATTACTTTACTGTACAATCTTTTGTACCATATCTCTAATTAAATCAATATCTTAATTGTCTAATCAATTTAATTATATCTTGCTCCTTGATTCTTACTAGTTTTCTCTAATGATCATTTTCATTATATCAAATATGTTGACACAGTTTAGCTAGAGAATTTTATAATCAAGTGTTGAAAACTTATTAAGAGATGTGTTGTACAAATTCTATATTATTAATCTATAACTTCAATACTCATAATTGCTTCTATTAAGATGACGGGTAATCTTGACAATAAGTATGTGTTGTGCCCATTAATAACTCAAATAGAATAAAATTATAATTATGAAATTATTACTAACTCAAGATTAAGATTATAGTAAAATTAATACATATGAGATTTAATAAGTCTGACAGTCATCATAAAGTTAATTAAATCTCATGTGTGATCCTATTCAATATAGTCGTACTACATCAATAAATTCATACATGATTAAAACAAATCATTCAATAATTTTATTATAATCTATACCTAAATAAAGTGCCCAACTTTATTTATCAACTGCGAACTCAATTTATTAAACAATAAAATAACTTATATTTATATCTTCTATGAATTCATATAGTGATCATATAAATACATATAATATGGTTAAATGGGCTTTACTAAAAAAAATAATGCAACTAAGATATTTAAATAAAATACCTCAATTATTCAATTAATAAAAAAATTTATTACAATTAAATAAAGTCATATGCTTTTAAAAAATATATTTTCTCAACAATCTCTCATTAGCTCTTTAAACATATTTGGCATCTCACGCATGCTCATGGATTCTAATTACAAGTTAAAAAGTTTTTCAAGTATGACCTTTGTAAAAAGATCTACCAAGTTTTGCTATGACACAATCTGAATAACCTTCACATCACCTTTTTACATTATATCCGTTATAAGATGATATTTTCCCTCAATATGTTTTTGTTTCTTGTGGTTCCTTGGTTCATTTGATTGAGCTACTGTACCACTAATATCACAAAATAGTTTAAGAGTACAATTATAGCAAGTACCACTCAAGATCTTGTAGGAACTTGTAGAGCCATACGGCTTCTTTTACATCTTCAGATGCAGTCGCATATTCAGCTTTAGTTGTTGAGTATGTGATATAAGACTGTTTCACACTCCTTCAACTAATAACTCCATTTCCTTCTAATGTAAACACATAGTTGAAAGTTGATTTTTTAAAATCTTTATCTTACATAAAGTCAGAATTAGTCTAACCCAATAGAATAAGTTTATTACCAAAATACACAAGCATATAATTTTTAGTTTTTTTCACATATTTCGTTATATGCTTAATTGTAGTCTAATGTTCAAGGCCAAGATTAGATTGATATCTACTAACTATTCCTACTGTAAAACAGATGTCTAATCTAGTGTAAGTATAATATACATGAGATTTCCTATAACTTTTGTATAGGAAACTCGTCTCATTTTCTCTATCTCTTCAAATGTTTTAGGTGATTGATCGTTAAATAATGTAATTCTATGTCTAAATAGTAACAAAACTAGTCTTGAAATTTTTTATTTTAAATGTAGTCAATATCTTGTCAATATAGACTGCTTGAGATAAAGTTAAAATTTTATTCTTTTGGTCTCATGGTAATTTAATACCAAGAATATAACTTGCCTCTTTCAGATTTTTCATATCAAATTATTTTACTAACTAACTATTTATTATAGTCAATACTCCTATATCATTTTCAACTAGAAAAATATCTTCTATATAAAAAACTAGAAAGGCTATAAGCTTTTCCTGAATCTTTTTGACACATATAGTTCATCAATATTTTAAATGAATCCAAGTGATTTAATCGCTTAATCAAATCTATTATTCCATGATCGGGATATTTACTTTAATCCATAATTGGATCTCTACAACTTACATACCATGCGTTCTTGGCCTTTTTGTATGAATCTATCTGGTTGTTACATGTAGATATCTTCTTTAAGATACCCATTAAGAAAAGTAGTTTTGATGTCTATTTGCCAAATTTCATAATCTAGTATTGCAGCAATGAAGAGTAGAATTTTAATGAATTTAAGTATAGCAATAAGAGAAAAGGTTCTCTCATAATAGATTCCCTCTTTTTGAGTAAACCTTTTGGCTACTAACTTTGCTTTAAATGTCTCTACTCTTCCGTTTACTCCCTTTTTCTCTTATAGATCCATTTACACCCTACAAGTTTTACCCCATTTGGTGCTTCTACAAGTGCCCAAACTTTATTGAAATACCTAGATTTCATTTCTTGATTCAATTTTTTTTTCTAAAATTCAATATCTTTATCTGTTAGAGCTTCATTGTAGCTAGTAGGATTATACACATGTTCATTTAAGATAGTCGTATAGGTTTCTCTTAATAATATATATCTCTTTGAAAACCTGGTTACCCTCTTACTATAACGAGGTTCTAAAATAGATTGTTGCTAAAAGATAATCTTGTGTTAATCATCTAGTTATTGTTACCCTCTAACTATAATAAGTGTTGAAAGTTGAGTATCAACTTGATCACTTAACAATCCTTTAAGTATCATCTTACTCTTAGATTTAAAGTTATTTATATAGTCTTTCTCGAAAGAAGTAAAATGTGTGTTCACAATCACTCTTTTATCTTGAGAACTAAAAAATAAACCTCTTCTTATTAGTTTGGGATACCCCAAAAGCATATAAACCTCATAATGTATATCTATTTTGTCTGTATTTAGTTTCAACACATGTGTTAGTGATCCTCATATATGGACATGTCGTAAACTTGGTTTGTGACCTGACCATAATTCTATTAGGGTTTTAGGCACCGACTTAGATGGAACTAAGTTTAAGAGGTAAATTATAATTTTTAGTGCTAGTCCTCAAAAAGATATTCGGATTATGAATAACTAAGCATAGATCTCACCATATCGAACAGAGTTTTATTTCTCTTTTGAACTACCTCGTTTTGTTATAGCGTTCCTGGAGCAATCAATTGAGATATAATTCCATTTTTAACCAGATACTCTTTAAAATCTCCTAAGACAAATTCATCACCTTAATTAAATTGTAGTTTCTTTATGTTCTTATTTAATTACTTTTTTCTCTCAACCCTATATTATTTGAATTTCTCAAGTAATTTAACACAGTAGATAGACATATCTCAATTAAACATAAGTGAAAATGATAAAATACTCATAACCTTATCGAGCTTGTAAATTGATTAGTCCACATACATATGTATATACCAATTCAAGTAGTGCTGTTGCACGCACTTCTTTAGCCAAGAATAGCTTTCTGCTCATTTTACCTTCTAAATGGGATTGACAAAGTGACAATGATTCATTTTTTATTGGACCTAAATATCCATTTTTGATCATTCTCTGTATCTTATTTTAGTTTATATGACCCAAGTGTAAATAATTTTTTAGATAAATATGTATGCTTATCATTATTGAATACTCTATCATGCATAGAATGAATTATAGGATTTAAATGATATAAATTATCTCTTAATGTACTAGAACAAGTAAGTCTCTCATTATAAAATAAAAATAAAAACAGAAGATCTAAAATTTATAGTATACTCTTGCTTTGATAAATAAGCTACTGAATTAAATTTCTTTTAATGTCTGAAATATCAAGATAATTATTTAAAACTAAAGTCTGATTATTAAAAGATAATAAAATAGATCCAATTTTCACCACTGACACGAACTATCATGTCCTTAACTGTAGCTTAATGTTTCATTCACTCAGTTTCTTAGTTTTCTGAAACTAACAAAGTAAATTACAAATATTATTAGTTGCTCCTGAATCGAACATTGAAGTGTCATTAGGATTCTAGACTAAATAAACCTCAATTACAAAATGATTTTCTATACTTGATTTTACAATTTTAGGGCAATTCTTTTTTATGTAACTTTTTTATCTACACTTGAAGCATTGACCTTTTAGCTTGCCATCTTTCTTAATAGATAATTTTTTTTCCTAACTTTCTTCTTACCTTTGCCTTTCGACTTAGGTCTAAAAGATGAATATTTTTTAACAATATTTATACTTTTCAGAGATTTCTCAGCACAATTGATCTCTTCAATAGAATAGAGTTTGTTCATTAATTCAGTTAAGTTCATATTTTTTTTGTTCATATTATAATTGACCTTAAACTCCTTGAATATTTCTAGCAGAGATTCTAGCATCATGTCAATCTTTGAGTTATCATCGATTTGTACTTCTTGAATTTTAGCCTCATTCAAATTGTCCGTCATTTTGAGGATATGATCACGAACTCTTGTGTCCTTTCCTGTTTTACTATTTTTAGTTCCTTTTAGCATTTTTTTCTCGTAGAACAAATGCTCTGTCCGCTCGTCTCTTGGAGACTATTTATTATTTCAGTGGCAGTCTTTAATTTCTGATGTTTGGTCTATAGAATATTAGAAATTAAGGCTAAAATATAGTATTTTGCTATTTCATTGGCCTTTCGCCATTTCTCATAAAGTCTCCTTTGGTTTCTAAGAGCATTTTCCGCTGAAACTAGAGGACATGATTCGGTTAAAACATATTTATAATCTTCAGTAGTTAAGACAATGAATAGATTTCTTTTCTAATCTATACAGTTCTGTTTCGTGAGTTTGTTTTGATTTAGAATAATAGTAATTGGGCTCAAGGAAGACATTTTTTTTAAAAAATAAAACATCAATGCATAAATAATTTGATAAAATATTTACAATAGATAACAAAAATACAAAAAATCATAAATATATTTTAATTTATTGCAATGATAACCTAGTACCGTTCTGACAAGCTATCTATCGAAGAAGTCATGTCTACACTTATTAGACCCAATTATCAATTGAATTATTTACTTTCGTGTAGAGACACGATAAATAATTATTCTTATCCTTTTGAGCCTAAATTTGTTAACAAAATTTCATTGGGAAGATTAATAACAAATTTTAATTTAGTGTATCACTATTATTTCAATTTATATACTTTTCATATCAACAATCACTGTTAGGATGAATAATCAATTGAAAAGTATTTTAATTTTATCTTTGAAGAAGTTTATCAAATAAAATATCTAATATATACATCGTTCGAAGGGACTATCACTGTATCATGTGTTAGCGTAAAGGACTATACATTATGTAATTTTAAAGATAACAAACACTTGTCTTAGTTGATTTTATAATTATTATATTTCACATGCTCACTAGTTCTTAAAAGGATAATATTTATGTAAGTTAATCAAGTGAAACTAAGTTCAAGACACTCAACAAACAATGGCTTATCAAGAATCAAAGTTTAATCGCTCAATGAACTTATTATTGCCAAAATTCTTGTAAAGCCAGTACGCTTTAATTTATAATGATTTAGCATTTGTGAAGCTCAAAGTTTTATTTAATTAATCATAATTTTTCATCAATCTAAGGTTTTACAATTATAAACCAAGTATTTTATACAAATTAATTATTTTTCAAAATAATAACTAAAATAAAAAATTTTACAATCTGTTTTTTTAATTAGTATTATTTTATTCTAAATTTAGACTTATTTATAAAATAGAAATATTTTTGGTCATGTCATAATTTCACAAAGTTATGAGTTTAACAAGTATTATTTAAAAATTTTGAAATTAGATTTGTTTATAAAATGTTATGACTTATTAGACTATAGTAAAATTATAAAAAGTCTTAGACAAAAATTATAATTTGAGTGAATAATTATTCTGTAACATTTGACTATTTTGAGATTAAACCTATTTGCAAAGTTTTAAGACTTTTTAGGTTATAATATAATTACAAAAGGTTTTAAGCAAAGTTATAATTTTTGTGAACAATATTACTATAGTAAAATTCAAATTTTAACGGTAACTTCACTATAGCTAGCGATTAATAGGCAGAATGTAGAGGTCAGCCGCTTAAATGTTGAAATTTTGCCTATAACGACTAGTTTTGGTTCAAAACTATATAAATTCAAATCAAACTCATTTTTATCAACTCCAACAAGCCTAAACAAGTTTATACAATATATTTTGAGCTTCTAATTTGTAAATCATTATAAATTGAATCATCATTGTGCTATAATTTATATATTTACTCTTGAAGAGAGTTTCGTTATTGTAATATTTAGTTTTATATCAAATTTGTGAGTGTAGAAATGTGAGAAACATTTGGGTGAAGAGATTGGGAGATAATCTTTTTAGTGTATCCATTCATATCCCAAAAACGACAATCACATAAGTCGTGTTTCATATCAATAATATAAGTCTTTTCTTTGCCTTTAACCTCATACAGCCACTCACTTGTAAGAGTTATGGCACAGCCTCTAGACAATTAAAGGATTTTATGCATTTTTTCATACACTCTCCTATAAATCTAAGATAGCCAAGCTTCAGCCCTTTTCTTTATAACTATCATCCTCTTTATTATCTTTTTTCGAATGAATTCTAACAAAGTTAAGAGAGGTAGTTTTCTCTACTTACCAAGCCATGCATTGAATGACTCTGTCATGTAATTAATGTGGTGGTCAAATTTAGAGGTTTTGTCAAATGCATGTCTTGACCAAAATCTTAGACACACTCTTCTAAGTGTCTCATATACAACAGTATATGCACTTTTCACGTTTCCTATTGCTCTTTCAAAATTAATTTAATTAGATGCTTAAGCTGCTTCCTAAAAACCATTCTTAAAATCAGTTCTTGGATGCTCTGACTTCAAGTTTGCTAAAAGATGTCTTGCAGAATATCTAACATATGCATTAAGATACTCGACTTTTAAGGCATTTTGAATTTCCTTTTGTCTATCACACATGTAGGTAAGTTGTTTTGAATCTTTCATATACTCTTTTAATTGTCCTAAAAATCAAGTCCATGTACTTGTGCTCTCAATATTACACACACAAGTAGCAATAGGGTAATTGTCAATATTTACAGGTATTCATCAATGCCAATAAAAGGCCTACAGCTTTTTTTAAAGCCTTCTTTAAGTACTAGAAATGAGATATCGCATCGATATAAGTGTATCTTAATTTAGCTACCATGTGATCTAATGTGAGGTATAAATTTCTTACTTGAAAGGAGCATAATTAATTTTAAACTAATAAGCTCTGTTCAGCATTAATAATAATAATAGTAATAATAATATAGTAAAATATAATAATTAATTCTAAAGTAATGATGACATAAGTAATGATGTAATAAGATATATTGTGAAGATTTTAGGTTCTAAAATATTTATAGAGAAATAAATCTTCATCATTAATCAAGTGTTATGGTGACAAGATCCTAACCATTCATAGACCTTAGGAAATTCTATAAATACCCTCATAGCCCATTCATTTTTTTAAAATCCAGGAAATCCAATCTCTTTCTATTCTAAGTCAAAGCATCATTAATAGAAAAATTCTTAAGTTAGAAAAGAAGGTTTAGCAAAATTAAAGAAAAATAATTTTTTTTTGCTAAGTTTAGTTTTAAATAATTTTTTATCTTATGATGATTATTATGGTGTAATTGGTTACTATCAAATCTCTACATCACTGACTATGCTGCCTATATTATAACATCATTTTAATCATTCTTATATGGTCGGCTATACCACCTATAATGTGATACTTTGCTACTTACTTGATAGTTTGGTCGGCTATGCCATCTAATATGTGATATTTTTAATTTTATTATGCTATGGTTGGTTATGCTACCTATAATGTGATGCTCTGTTACTTACTTAATTGTATGGTTGACTCTGCCACTTAAAATATGATGTTCGTTATTTATTCCTTATATGGTCAGTCATGTCGTCTACATTATAATTCCATTCAGTTAATTTATATATGGACGGTGTTGCTACCTATGTTAAATATTATTGTCTTAAATTAGTTTCGCATTTTGCCTTTTATATATCTAGAAAATTAACATACTACGACATAAGTTGCATTAGCCATATACATTTCATGGACGATTTCATAAGAAAGATGTTTTAACGAATTTTAGAAAAAGGATTGTTGTACTACTAGGTATCAAAAGTTTACAAAGAGAGAAAGCTCTCTAAGCTAAAAAAAAAAAAAAAGAGATCCTTTGGGGACGGCGATACGTAACGCCCAATAGATCAATTAATTAAGTTCAAGGGCATGTTGTTAAGTGTTAACCCTATAGTACAATAAACCTAAGGCCCTAACACAGTTCTTTATATTTCTAAGTCTCATTTAAAAGATTTAACACTCATTTCATTTAGTCATTCATGTGCAAGGTAGGTAATACATGCATCAAGTGCTAATTTATTGGGCATTAGCTCATGCGGTCCTTACATTACAGAAGTTGAGGAATAGGGTAAGCTGATGCCAAGTCCCAACTAAGACGAAGTACATATGGACATAACAGATTTTAAGTTACACAATAGACTCAGTTATATTTCTACCTAAGCATAAATATTATAAGTTTGTTACAGAGCTAGTTTTGTAACATGTTACCAAGGGATCTCTGTCTTTTGTAATAAAGTTCTTATGTAACAACTTTTTATATTCTATATTTATAAAATGTTTATTTTGAAATTTATATTTACGCTAAAAGTGCTAAATGTTCCACATGTTTAACCACTTTAGTTACAATTATAAGCGTAGGGTGTTACATCTGATTACATGTACTATGGCCAAGACATTTGGCATCTTATTGAGAATCATCTGTGCATATGATTTAATAAACTTATAACTTGACTCAAAATCTACCCTGCCACTTTTAAAAGTAATGTTCTTTGCTCGATACACTTTCTACTTGTTAACTCTAACTCCATACATCTTATTAAGCTCACTCATAATAAAACTAACTTTAGTTTCAAGGTGTGAAAGAATTGTATCTTGAAATTTAGAGGCTATGAACGTAGCAGTGCATTCAGGATTTTTCCATAACCTTATGGAAGTATAGACATTATGATATCGCTTCACCATAAAAGTCTCTTGACTTATAGTTCTAACTATATGTAAATACTAAGGACAATAATGTCCTTCGCAATCTTCTTTAATGTAACTATAAATTTAGTGAAACTATTAAAGTACTTTCAATAAAGAACTTAACAAGCTCATCACTGGGAATGTATATATTAGCCCTAATTTCAGAATCCATCGCTTCTATGACTCTGTTACCATCTTTATCATAACAGGCATCAAATTTATTGTCATCACTCTCATAATCTAATAATAAATAATCACCAACATCATTATCAAATTCACCAATATTTAGATCAGTAACTTACACATTTGACTGAAGTTGCTCTGCTGGCTAGTCAAACTCATCATCACTGTCAAACATATTGTAAATACTGTTGTGAAAGTCATAACTACAGAGTTGTTCATCAACTTTGGCATTAAATTGGTTTATGTACTGGAAATTTTGATTTTGTGGTTGGTTGAGATTATGATTTGAAGTTTGAAAAATTTAAAATTTATGGTTTTGAGTGTTTGGTAATGATGATAGTTGTGATTCTGAAATAGATGCTTAGTCAATAACCACTTGTCTTCTCTTTCCTGCACTAAAATTCTATCATAGAAGAGAAGAGATAATGATTTAGTTAAATTGAAGGCCTGGTGCTGCTAATCAGAAAGGCTATAGAACCTTAGACTAGAATCTTCATCATCATCCTCTTCAATATGCACTTGTTCTGTGGCATTGTTGTTACAAGGAGTACATCTTTAGTGGGATATTGGTGATTTTTTTAATGTGTTTATGAAGTCTTTATATAGGGATGTATTGGATTGAATAAAACTTGGCTGGTCAGACTTACTAATATCATGCTAGCAAAGAATGACAGTATTTTTTGTTATGGAATTAGTATGCGGCTGTTGGAAAAGTGACCTTTTAACTGATGAGTTAGCTGGCATTGATATAATCTCCAAGTTAAGATGAATTTGATACAAGTCATAATGGTTATTGTTGTTCAAATTTTATTGAAGTCACAAGCGCACGAATCTATTGTAGAATAGATTAATGGTGACGAGTGTCGATCCCACGAGGAGGTTGATTTTAATTATATGCCGAATTAATTTTCTTTTAATGGAAATAATTAAATTATGGTAATTTTATCCTAAATTGTGAATTAAAATGGCAGGAATAATTAAAAATGTAACTGTTATAATAAAGCACTTGGGTATCCGGATCTGCATTAACGTGCTCCATGGGCTAAATATTCCATATTAATACTAATTAAATCATAAGGGGGGATTCCACACCTTATGAACCACTCTCCAATAAGTATGGTGCCAAGGGCTTATCGTGCCAAATAATAATAACTTGACTTTAGAGTCTTTGGTTTAACGGAAATCTATCTAGATAAGACTATTATTATTTGTAGACGAAAAGTCAAAACAACCACAAATATTAGAGGGGAAGAGAAAGTAAATTTACCAAATTAAACCCATGGAACATGTTGAGACTTCACCTTTAATCCAAGTTCAAAAGAAATTAGCTATTCATATTTTAACTAAGGATAAAAAAAGAAATTTTATTAAAATACAAAGAAACTATAAGAAGGAGAAGGAATTTCAGAAATCTAAGCTTAAAAATGAATTCAGGGGTATCAAATTAGGGGGAGAGAGCCCTTTTTTATAGATACATTAAGTGAATCGTGACCATCGGATTAAAAACAATTCGGATACTCAAGATTGCGCCACGTCATCAGTCAACAGTCAATAGTCAATATTTGTACAGTAACGCCGCCTGAATAGTACATAATCCCATGAAACCGCATGTACTGTACACATGATTTTTGCTCCACTGAGATGCTGCCACGTCATCGATCTATAGTACATAAGAAATTTAGTCCAATAAGATCGTGACACATCATCGGTCAACGCCACGTCATCGGAACGCCACATAAGCAGTCAATACCACATAATTCATCTAATCAGATACTACCACGTCATAGGTAGTTGCCACATCATCAGTCTGTATACATGAGCGAAAGGTCGTGAAGCGAAGATGCGTATGAACGATCCAGTATATGTGAACGGTGACTTTTTTCTTTAATGCTCCTCTTAAGGTTTTCGACCGTCCTGAGTCCAAATATGACGTCCGTTCTGCTGTCTAATCACTCGTTCATTGTGAAACGATCGTAATATCCCTAAAATACATAAAATACATAGTTATAATAAAACACATATAATTAAATAACAAAATACTTAAATAAATAAAAGTAGCAATGTTAGTGAGATTTAAAGTATAAAATGACGATTTTCTCCTTTATAAATATACACTTTCTAACACTCAACAGTTATGCAAGGATCACATCAAAAAAAGATCATTATTACTATATATGTCAACATAGTCATTATCCCATGGCTGTGTTAGAGTGAGATTGAATCTCTCATTAAAGCTTAACTTCCAAAACACCACCTGCATAACTCTATTGGCAAGAACAATGGTGCTCATTTTTTAAGATCAATTTTTCCTATATTGTATGTCTATCCTATGAATTTTATGAATATAATCGTTGCTTCATCATCATCCATTAGTCATCTACAGTTAAAAAGTAACATAAATATAAAACCAGCCAACTATACATAAAAACAACATCGTAAATTATTGACAAAAATCGCCAAAAAAAACATTGAACATTAAAATCGATAAGAAACACAAAAAAAACCAAAAAACCCATGATTAACCTTATTAAATCCAACATAAATACCACATGCATATATATAATCTAATAGGTGTAGAAAAATACCTTATAAAAAAATTCCATATGAACAACATAAAAAAGCTCACCTTAGTGTGAGGATAACAAAGCTACGAAACTCACTCTCACACTCTATCACAATACAATCCTTCAAGTAAGGTGTGCAATCCTCTAGTTCTTGAAAAATAGGCATGTGGTAAGTAAGAATCTGGCTTGAAATCACCTCTAACACACAATATTTTTCCTTTATATTTCTTTGATTTATGATTTTAGATAGTAAGCTTTGCAAAGATAGAGCTATTTTTTCAAAATTATGTTACTATTCTCTTATTTCTCATTGTTCTCTTTTTTCTGTGCAAATAGATTTAACTTGATTTTTATTCATTTATTGTTAAAGATATATTTTGCCCCTTATTAGTTAAACTAAATAGCTGGATTTAACGAAATGAGTGCACAGTGATAATTGTTGAAACAAGTAGGCATAGGATGAAATTTGATGAAACATGTTGAGGTTAGCAAAAAATAACCCTTTTTATTTTGTTAGCGAACAGCTGGTCCACTATGTGTTTTAAGTCTTCTGCACTAACACATTCTCTAGTTTCTTATCAGAAACAATCTGATTTTAACATTTTGGACCATGAACCATTAACCAATATCAGTTAAGTAGTTTGCTTCACACTAGTCAACTTGTAAAACTTGTCTCAAAATTGCTTGATATAAGATGATTTGGAGATAACATCATAACATCAGTCTACTACTAATGGAGCCCAAATTAAGTCATTAAAAAAACCCAACTTGGACTTGGAATCCTAGAATTTTGACCGGAAAATGATTTGTCCATCTATGATAATGTTTTGTCAAAATAGATAAATTCATTTGCAAATCAGAAAACACTACTTAAAAAATAATAATAATACATTTTTTCAACAAGACATGCTTTAGTTTTAATAGAATAGGTGCCCAAGCTCTAAATAGCTAAGATAAGAATTTAATATTTTGGAAGAATTCTGTAGCTTGCGAAAATCAATTCCTAAAAAGCATCAAATAGTGTCATCACATGATGAAAGCTACTCAATCATGTGAGCGCAACCCATTAGCTCCAAATTCACAATAACCGGCGATGCTGGCTACACCTCAAGCCCAATTTCTCATTTGGACGAGTTCAATTAACAAGTGCCTAAGTAATCCTCTTAAAGCTTTTTTTTTTTTTAGTGTACCTCGCAAATAATTTTGAAAGAAATTGGTCTCCCTCAACCACCCCCACCCCCCCCCCCCCCCCCAAAAAAAATATCCATTTTAATTCCCTAAATACTCTTGTTCCATTCTAGAAAGAAATAGAGTTGCATTCTTAGTCTAGCATTCAATTGTTTAGAACTTTAAATAGTGGAGTCTCTACTTAAATTTTGGGAAGAAAAAAAGTGGGCCAAAGATAAAAAAATAGATTATTAAACTTATGAAAAGCAGGAATGATCATTAAAACAAAAACTCTAGTAAAATTGAGAGTTTAAAATAAAAGTGAAATCTTGAAACAGAAAAGCGAATGAAATTTGTATAATGATGAACAGTGAAGATGTTTCGCTGTTCAACGTTTAAACAGGAGACTGGAAGCATAAGCATATAAATCACTATACTTACAACTAATTCATTCAAGCATTCAACAGATGGGAAAATTTCAGCCCAGTCTCCTTATGAAGTGATAATCTTTAAATTGTCCTTTTATTATTAAATAATCTTTAAATTATCCCTTTATTATTAAAAATATCAAGTTACCATCAAAACTTATTATCTCTATGTTATTGCCATCATTCGGATTTTATCAACCTTCCACATTTTCTCCTCATCTGTATAGCTGCGAAACTTTACATCTTCTACCACCTCCTCCTTTTCCACCTGTTGACCCCAGGTCGACACGGATCTTTGATACCAACTATCCCTAGCAATGTCAATCCTTTTTCTTTGAGCCTTTGACGGGCCTTTGCATCATTGTTGTACGCTGTTTCTTCTTCTGGAACTTGTTTGTAAACAAAGGCAACACATATAAGGCTACTGGCTGCCATTCCAGGCATTATATTTTCCATTTGTCTCCTGGCATCTCGATCCATGGACTTGATGACTCCATTGCTCTCACAATAATGAGAACACATTGCTAAAATTATCTCAGCAGCTCCTTTCCAGTGTATGTGAGTCGTGTTATCGGCTTTTCTCCTAATCAAAACCCCACTTCTTTTCTTCTCATAGTTAAAGGTTTCAACATGGAGAATGGTGTATTTTAGCTTCACTTTATGCATTTCTATACCCATTTCTAGAACTGCCCAAGAAAGAATAGTTTTTTCGGTTGGACTGCCAGAAAATTTGGTTACTAATAATCCAGTTTTCCATTTCCTAACCCTGCCAATTATGTTCAAACCGATTCCTTGGAGGAACAAATCACGAATTATTGAGGCAATGTTACTGTAAGTTTCTTCTGCAATGGATTCTTGACTAATCCAAAACATGGTCCTTTTCATCTGATTTAAATAAAGGTACCTGTTTTGTCTGTACCAATAGCTGTTTCAAAACCCATTGTCTTACAGACAGGAAGCTTCCTTACCATTGCCTTATCACTCATCATTCTCTTTATAGAATAGGCGAGAGTGAGAGTAACAGCCAGTAGTAAACCTTTCGGGATTGCCACCACCACAATGGTGACTGCAGCCGCGACAACGTTTACAACAGATTTACCACCACAAGCATTTTAGCAAACCCATTTGCCACCTTTGAACCAGAGAACAAGAATGGAATATTCGTTGAATCTACTCCAACAACTCCGGTCATACTTGATGGAAACATGTCTTAGTTGCTTCAGTAACAGATTTGATGAATAAGTGGTCAATCGACCAAGTCCTTAGAAATATTTGGTAAGATGTGACTTGATACTAGGAAGATATTTTATTTTTTTATTATGTTTTTCAGCTCTATATAAAAGAGTATTAGAGAATAACAGATGTAATACATATAAAAATAAATATCTTTTCTTTCTTTACTTCTAATTATTTACTGTCATAAATTTTCTGCCTTATTCCTTATAATAAACCAACAATTGGTATTAGAGTTGTTTTATTGAGCGACTTTTGAGTTGAGTGAATCCAAACACAAAACAAAACCATCATAACCAATATATATATATATATACAATTACATTCCAAAAATGAAAATTAAAACTAATATTTCCTATATTACACCACCAATTTTTTATGGTGATAACTATTAAGCCTAGACTGTTAAAATGATAGTTTATCTTTAAGCATTAGATCTTTGGAAAGCTATAGAGGAAGACTACGATGCATCTCTATTGCCAACGAATCCTACAATGGCTCAGGTTAAGACCCACAAGGAGAAGAAAACCAGAAAGTCCAGAGCTAAAGCTTGTCTATTCTTTGTTGTTTCAAGAACTATTTTTACATGAATAATGAATTTAGAGTTAGCAAAGAGTATATGGGACTACCTCAAAAAGAAATACCAAGGCAATAAAAGAACAAAAAATATGCAAGCACTCAATTTGATCAAGGAGTTTGAATTGTTTAAAAATGAAGAAGACAGAAACTATCAAAGAGTACTCTAATTATCTGCAAAGTATAGTAAATAAGGTGAGGTTACTTGGTAAGGACTTCTCTAATGAACGAATTGTGAAAAAAATTCTTGTTACTGTACCTGAAATGTATGAACCTAAAATTTCTTCACTAGAAGAATCTAAGGATTTGTCAAGAATATCTTTGGCAAAATTGATGAATGCATTACAGGTACCAGACCAAAGGAGAATAATGAGAAAAGAAGAAACAATGGAGGGTGCTCTTCAAGCGAAGTCAGAAAGTTTAAGGGGAGGTAAAGACAGGAACAACAACAAGAAGAAGAAAAAGACTAATTGCAACAATAGAAATAAGGATGAGACCTATCCAGCATGCCCACATTGTAAAAATAAAATCATCCACAAAGGAAGTATTGGTAGAGGCCTAATGTCAAGTGCAGAAAATGTGGTAAGATTGGACACGTAGAGCAAATTTACAAGTCTCATCAACTTGAAGAGGTAAATGCTTTTACAGAGCAACATAAAGAGGAGTAACTTTTTGTTGCAACATGCTTTATGACAAGCAATAGTTCTAGTAATTCCTAGTTGATTGACAGTGGCTATACAAACCATATGACTAATGACCAAGAGCTCTTCAAAGAGCTTGATAAAACAATCATTTCCAATGTTAAAATTGGAAATCGTAACTTTATTTCAACAAAAAAGGAAAGAAGCTATGGCTATAGAAAGCTTGACAGGTTTGAAGTATATTACTGATATTTTATATGTGCCTAATATTGACCAGAATATACTTCGTGTTGGCCAACTGATTGAAAAAGGCTTCAAAGTTATATTTGAAGACAAATAGTGCTTGATCAAAGACGTAGAAGGTACAAACATATTCAAGGTGAAAATGAAAGCAAAAAACTTTACTTTAAATCTGTTGAAAAATGAGCAAATAGCATTTTCAAGCACTGTAACCAATGTAGTGTTATGGCACAAAAGGCTCAGGCATTTCCACCATAATGGGCTTCTATACATGCAAAAATATAATTTAGCGAAAGGTGTTCCCTTGCTAGAAGAAAGCTAGCTAATTACGTGGCTTGTCAATATGGTCAGCAAGCTAGAAAATTGTTTCCTCAGACAACATGAAAATCAACACACAAGCTGTAACTCATACATACAGATATTGAAGGACCTCAAAAAATATCATCTTTAAATAGTAGTAAATATTATATTCTATTTATTAATGATTATACCAAATTTTACTGGATTTATTTTCTCGAATTCAAATCTGAGGTTGTTAATATATTTTGGAAATATAAAGCATTAGTAGAGAATCAAAGTGGTTACAGGATATAGAAGATAAGGTCTAATAATAGGAAAGAATACATAAATGGCATTTTTTATAGGTTTTATGAAAAAGCTGGTATTGAACACCAATTCACAGATCCTTACACACCACAACAAAATCGTGTAAATGAGAGAAAAAATCAAACCATTATGGAAATGAAAAGGTGCATGTTGTATGAGAAGGAGTTGTCAAAAAAGCTAGGGGCAAAGGCTGCAACACTGTAATTTTTTTCTTGAATAGGCTGCCAACCAAGGTTTTACAAAAAAAGAACTCCATTTGAAGTGTGGTTTGGCTATAAACCAAATTTGCAAGATCTAAAGACTTTTGTGCTAGAGATACATAGAGACAAACTCAATAAAAAGGCAGAACCAAGAGTTTTTATTGGATATAGTGATTCTTTAAAGGCTTACAGAATTTTTCAACCACAAAATGAAAAAAATTCTTGTAAGTAAAGATATCAAGTTTATGAAGGATAAATAATAGAATTGGGAGCAGTTTATAAAGAAGCGATTAATGAAGCCACTGTAATATTTTAATGACAATATAAATGATGTCCCAGTTAAAGGTACAAGGTTGTTAGTCTAAATGCTAGACATAATGTAATTTTGATGATAACAAACATATATCTTAGTTGTTTTAAATTAATAATGTGTTTCATATTTTCACTAAGCTTTTTAAGGATAGTATTTATGTAAGTGAATAAAGTGAAATCAACTTCAAGACACTTAACGGACAACGGCTCAATCAAGAACAAAGCTTGAAGCGCAATGGACTTATTATTACGATAAATTCTTGTGAAGCTAGTATGATTTAATTTATACTTGATTTAGTAATTTCTGAAGCTCAAGATTTTAATTAATTAATTATTATTCATTAATCTATAATTTTAATCATAAATCAAGTATTTCATGCAAAATAATTAATTTTCTAAATACGGATTAAAGTGAAAAAATTTTATAATTTTTTATTTTAATAAGTAATATTTTAAATACAAATTTGGGTTTATTTACAAAATCAGAAATATTTTTGATCATATCATAATTTCATAAAATTATGGGAATGATAAATATTATTTAGAAATTCTGAAATTAGACTTGTTCGTAAAGATTTTTAACATTTTAAGTTATAGTACAATTATAGAAATATATTGAGTAAAGTTATAATTTTATAAACATTGGTACTGCAGCAAGTTAAAACTATTTCGAAAATAGACTTATTTGTAAAGTTTTATTAGTTTTTAGGCTTCAATATAATTATAAAAAGTTTTAGGTAAAATTATAATTTCATGAACAGGGTTACTGTAGCAATTTCAAATTTAATAATAATTTCACTATAGCAAACGACTAACCATTTGAGTGAAAAAACTAGCCATTTCGGCATTGGAATTTGTCTATAACGGCTATTTTTCGAGTATAAACTATATAAACCCAAATCAAACTCATTTCTAAACTCTTACACAATCAAAAATAAGTTATTACATCATTAATTGAGCTTTCAATTTACAAATCAATATAGATTAAATCATTATAGTACTATATTTATTTATCTACTCTTGAAAAGAGTCTTTATTGTTGTAATTTTTAATCTCTTGTCAAATTTATGATTGTATAAGTGTGAGAAACACTTGGGTGAAGAGATTGAAAAATAATCCCTGGATTGTAAGGATTCATTAACATCTTGAAGTCAATTGTAATGGAATTGAAACCGTGAGAGGCTTGGATAGTGAAATCATCGAGCTTGGTTAGGTTGGAGGCGTGGACGTAGGCGAAGTTTGCCGAACCACGTAAAAATATTTTTGTTTGTTTTCTCTTCCCCACTCTTTTATATTTTAGCATTGTTAAACTTATTATTCTTGGTTTCATTAAGGCATTAGAATTAATTATTGTGTAATTTGCTTAAATTAATTTTTAAAATCTCAATTCACCCCCTCTTGAATTGCACAACTAAAATTTCAAAGGCTCTTATCTAAAGTTTATAAAAGTAGCAATATTGTTGTTTTTAAGCCTACAGAATTTAAAGAAGTAGAGAAAGACAACAAGTAGATTGAAGCAATGAAAGAAGAGTTCAGTATGATTGAAAAAAGACACTTGGGAGTTTATGGATAGGCCTCAACACAAAAAGATTATTGAAGTTAAATGGGTTTACAGGACTAAACTTAATACAGATGGTTCTATAAATAAATATAAAGTCAGATTAGTTATGAAAAGGGTATATTCAAGTGTTTGAAGTAGATTTTTCAAAAACGTTTTCTCTAGTAACACATGTGGATATAATTAGAATGCTGCTTGCTGTTGTGCAAATTTTAATGAACTCGCAAGCGCACGAATCTATTGTAGAATAGATTAATGGTGACGAGTGTCGATCCCACGAGGAGGTTGATTTTAATTATGTGCTGAATTAATTTTCTTTTAATGAGAACAATTAAATTATGGTGATTTTATCATAAATTGTTGAATTAAAATGGCGGGAATGATTAAAAATGAAACTCTTATAATAAAGCACTTGGGTATCCGAATCCGCATCAACATGCTCCATGGGCTAAATATTCCATATTAATACCAATTAAATCATAAGGGGGGGATTCCACACCTCATGAACCACTCTCCAATAAGTATGGTGCCTTGAGAACTGGTTTATCAAATAATAATAATAACCTTGTACTAGGGTCTTGCCAGATAATAGCAGGTCAGACTAGACAAGGCTATTATTATTTGTCGACGAAAAGTCAAAACAACCACAAATATTAGAGGGGAAGAGAAAGTAAATTTACCAAATTAAGCCCATGGAATATGTTGAGATTTCACCTTCAACCCAAGCTCAAAAGAAATTAGCTACTCATATTTGAACTAGGGATAAAAAGGGAATTTTATTAAAATACAAAGAAACTACAAGAAGGAGAAGGAATTTCAGAAATCTAAGCTTAGAAATGGATTCAGGGGTGCCAAATTAGGGGGGGAGAGCCCTCTTTTTATAGATACATTGAGTGAATCGTGACCATCGGATTAAAAATAATTCGGATGCTCAGGATTGCGCCACGTCATCAGTCAACAACAATCGTCGTCACAACATTTTGTACAAAGAACGCCGCTTTGAATAGTAAATAATCCCATGTAAGCGCATGTACTGTACACCCGATTTCTACTCCAATGAGATGCTGCCACGTCATCGATCTACAGTACATAAAAAATTTAGTCCAATAAGATCGTGACACATCATCGGTCAACGCCACGTCATCGGTCAATGCTACATAAGCAGTCAATCCACATAATTCGTCCAATCGATCATCGCCACGTCGTAGGTAGTTGCCACATCATCGGTCCGTCCGTATACATGAGCAAGTGTCGTGAAAGATCTTGACGTATGAACGATCTTGTATGTGTGAACGAGAACTTTTTCCTTTAATGCTCTTCTTAAGGTTTTCGACCGTCCCGTGTCCAAATATGACGCCGTGCATTTTCTTTGTCGATCACTCGTTTATTGTGAAACGATTATGATACCCCTAAAATACATAAAATACACAATTATAATAAAACACATATAATTAAATAACAAAATACATAAATAAATGAAAGTAACAATGTTAGTGAGATTTAAAGTGTAAAATGACGATTTTCTCCTTTATAAATATACACTTTCTAACACTCAACACACCCCCCAACCAGCTTATTGCTAGTCCCTAGCAAATAAAGCGAAGATAAAAAACTTTTTTTTTTAAACACACGTGTTTATTCAATCAGATTAATGATAACAATCAAATAAAAGTTTAAGCATTATCTCTAGTCTAAAGGAATATCACACCCACATCAACCATCCATATGTATCAGTTCAGCAGATTTTATTGTAGCAATAGTAATCAAGCTACTTTCAAGAAAGACACATCCAACCCCAAAATCTCACCGGTTGTAGTGACACTCTCACAAAGAAATTAATCCCAATAAAATTTTGTCACTACAATGAATGGTAAATTGAGAGAAAATAATAAAGAAATATCACACACTCTCACCAAAATAAAAAATATGCCCATAGCTTAGAAATAGTACGATCTCAAATAAAGTATTAGTCAACCCAATGTATTCATCATTTTTTTTCTTTTTTTTTCTTTTTTTTTGATATATGCATCACTACATCTTAATTACCCATATAACTAGCTTTTATGTTATACTATAATTCCCTAAAATCAGGAAGGACTTTTATTAGGACGTAACGTAGGCTAGGGACATGGTTAACAAAGAAAGGAAAATAGGGAAACAAAATATATATGTTTGAGAAAAAATTAAAGAACTTTTTACAGGATACATTTTGCTTATTTATTACTATTGTACATCTTTTTTTTTCCTTTTTTTATATGGCACAACTTTACTGAACAAAATAATTATTTATTTATTTTTTTCTCAAACATGAATAGGTGGATGGAACTTATATGATATCGGGTAATACTCCAAATTGGAGTGGGTTAAGATGATAAGTTAATAAAGAAAAGGATTTTTGTTTTTAAATAAAAGGCTCAAAAGGGGTAACTATGGATATTAAATAATAGGGATGGCTAGAAAGGCTCAAACGGGTCAAAAATGGCCTTCCATCATCTTTTAGGACTCTAAATAATCTTCCATATCTACTAATTAAGTGGACATTTAGATGTAGTAACACACACTTTTTTTTTTTTTAAAAGGGTTGACTCAAAGAAAATCTAGAGATCATGTATGAAATAATAAACTGCTAAGCTATATGAAGAATGGGCAAAAAGGGTTACTCTCCAAGAAAAATTAATAGGCTCAAAAACTCACTTGGAATTTATTATGACATGTGCATTCTTTCAAGCAACTCATATTTGTCCCCAACATCAACATGTAGAATAATAAACATGGTGTAACATCACTCAAGACCAAAGATAATACAAATACTAAAATTCAAAAGTCATCATATCATCCAATATCAAGAACTCACAAAATTTTTTTTTTAATAGAATTATTTCCCCCCAACCTATTCTAAACATAAAAAGAAAAACATACATGCAGAAAAATTAAAGAAAAATGAATTTTTTTTAAAAAAATGCGTTTTTAGAGTTACTACACTCCATATTCAGCCATTTTCGACTTTAAAAACTTGAAAACATATATTTATAAAGGAGAAATTATCAACTATTCCCTCCCCCCAACCAGAACGAAACATTGTCCTCAATATTTTAAAGGAAAAAAAAATAGAGATTAGAAGATATCACCTGGGCGTTGCATTATAGAAGAAAATATTAACAAGTAGTTGCGACTATGGCTCACATCTTCCTCTGATTTTACGTCCAGAAACGGCTTGAACGCCCTCTATGGGTCGAGGATAAGCTTCCCATCTAGTTTTCTTACAAACTGGCAAACAGGGTCTTTTATAGTCAGATTCCCGAGACTATAGTTTGCACATTCTTTCTGGAATAATGTCCATAACTAGAGTATTGCATGTTGGACGTATCCACTGGGATGCGTTTCAAGAGACAAAAGGATATTATCCAATGACTCCTTATTCAAGCCATCCCTAATGAATTGAATCTTATCTTCTCTGTTATCAGACGCCATTCCTAAAGAACATGATTTTTTATTGCATATCATTCTGGCACACTTAATATCCTTAGAAAAAAAAATAATAGTTAAAGTTACAAAAACATAAAAAAAAATTTAAATTACAGAAAGGAAACAGAAAGAAAGAAAAAAAATTCAGGTCACTTCAATGTTTTGTGCTGTTTTCTCCACATGGATGGTATTCGTGATATGACTTTACTTTTTTTTTTACCATTAACTTTAAAAATTGCATTGTTCTTTGGATTTTTA
The DNA here is from genome assembly GCA_030449875.1 of Aegle marmelos. Lineage (NCBI taxonomy): Eukaryota > Viridiplantae > Streptophyta > Magnoliopsida > Sapindales > Rutaceae > Aegle > Aegle marmelos. The sequence continues at coordinate 6,866,109 of JASUUL010000115.1, forward strand.
AATTTAATGGCTCCATGTGAAAAAACAGTATGATCAGTAGATGGATCAGACCATCGAGAACGTAACTTACTTGGAGAAACGTGCCATTGAGAATGGAAAGAAAATACTTTCTGACCTGGTGTGAAAGATTTTCCAATGCTCCACTTGTCACAGAGGATTTTCATTCGCTTTCTGTAGTCCTTAGCATTTTTGTTGTTACGAATCTCCTCTGGTTTTGCCAGTTGTATCCTCCTTTTTGAACCAAAAATGGGGTGAATGATGTCTGTGTTCTTTTGTTTGTAATTAGGAGAGGATGTGATGATTTCTGACAATATTTCTTCTTCCTCCAAGAATGTAGAATTCAAAGGGTCGAGTGAAGGTTTGAGCTCAATTTCTAGTGGTGATTCTGATGATGGAATGAGATTTTCTTTTAATGGTGCCAATTGTTCTATCCTTGTCTTCCACTTATCAATGTCCATGCATGGCGATGAATCCAATAAGGCATTAACCTCATCAATTGATCTGTCAATATTAAAATCCAAACCAAAGTGAGTTAAACATGTCAGTAAAGGGTCATCACTAAGGTTTAAAGGAAATGTGTGATCAATTAATTCATCAATTAAATCCACATCTACAATTTCATCATCAGTACTGTGAGGTTGTTTGGCAATGTTAAAAATATTTAGTTCCATGGTCATATTGCCAAATGACAACTGCATATTTCCAGTCCTACATTGAATGTGAGCATCGGCAGTTGCCAAAAATGGACGACCCAAGATAATGGGGATATGCTTCCTTGAATCTTGTACTGGTTGAGTGTCAATTACAATGAAATCAACAAGAAAATAAAACTTATTTACCTGGATAAGCACGTCCTCCACAATACCACGTGGTATTTTCATAGATCGATCTGCAAGCTGTAACACCACTGGAGTTGGGTGTAATTTGCCCAGTCCAAGTTTCATAAATACAGAGTAAGGTAACAAATTTACACTAGCTCCTAAATCCAACAAAGCATTCTCAATTGTGTGGTTCCCTATACTACATGAGATAGTGGGGGAGCCTGGATCTTTGCATTTTAGAGGCATTTTATGTTGGAGTATAGAACTAATATTTTCTGTTAGAAAGGCCTTTTTCTGAACATGAATATTTCTTTTTTTTAGTACAAAGGTCTTTAAGAAACTTGGCATATGATGGCACTTGTTTTATAACTTCAAGTAAAGAGATGTTAACACTTACCTGTTTGAAGATTTCAAGAATCTCACCTGTGGATTTTCCTTTCTTCCCTTTAGCTAACCTTTGAGGAAATGGAGCTTTAGGAACATATTCTCGTGGGTTGGTTTCCTCTTTCTCCTCTGATGATGATTCCTCAGTGTTCACAGGTACAATCTGAGTTGATTTTAGCATCTCCACTTTGTTGTCGACTTCTTTTCCTTTTCGCAAGGTCATCACTGCTTTGACCTCCCCATGCTGCTGTGGTGAACTTACTTCACTCACTCCTTTAGGGTTTGGCACTGGTTGACTTGGGAATTTGCCTTTCTCAACAGTCATTGCTAGGGTTTGAACTGAAGAGGAAAGTTGGCCTACCATTTTCTCGAGATTAGAAATTGATTGGGCTTGTGAGTTGAAGCCTGCTCTCATCTCATTTCGTAATTCATCAATGGTGCGGTTTTGTTGCTCGATCTTGGAGTTAGTAAGATTTTTGATATTTTGGAATGTCTCCTCCCATGGTTTGGGTTGAGAATGGTTTGGGTTCTGATTGTATGGTCTAAATGGTGGTTGAGAGGCTTGAGACATTTGATGAACTGGTTGCATTGGTGGAGGTGGAACTGATGGTCTATTTTGTTGAAATCCTTGAGACCATGAAAAATTGGGGTGGTCTCTCCATCCAGGGTTATATGTGTTGGAGTAAGGGTTGTAGTTTGGTGGTTTTCTCATGATACCTATGGCATTGGCTTGATCTGAATATGAGTCATGGTCATGTGGCTCTGTTGATTTAGCGGTTGTCAAAGATGCTATTTGTCGAGCAAGACCTTCGACCATCTCTTTGACTTCTTTAATTCCTGAGCTTGACTCGCCAATGTTAACCTCATTCACTCCCTTAATTCTCTTGGTATTTCTGAGTGATCGACTCCGTTGTTGAGAATTATCCGATTGCCGTTGGAAAAATTTCCAAATCTCTGATGCGCTTTTGGACATTAACTCTCCTCCACTAGTTGCCATTAGCCATTCTTGCATATGTGGCAATAATCCCTCCAAAAAATATTGGCATTGGTGCCATTTCTCGTACCCATGATGTGGACACTTCAAGAGTAGCCCATTAAATCGCTCCCATGCTTCAAAAAATTACTCGTCGTCTCTTTGAGTAAACTCTGAAATTTCCCTGCGAATAGCATTGGTTTTATGAACTGGGAAATATTTATTTAAAAATTTAGTTACCATTTGTTCCCATGATGTAATGCTATTAGCAGGCATTGTATTAAACCATGAACAAGCTCTATCTTTTAATGAAAATGGGAATAATCTAAGTTTAACATCATCATCTGAAAAATTCTCATATTTAAAAGTTTGACAAATAGCATGAAAATCATTTAGATGATTATATGGGTCCTCATTTTCTAAGCCATAGAATGTGGGGAGACAGTTTAGCACACTAGGTTTTAATTCAAAACTCCTAACAGCTACATTTGGGTACCTTATGCATGATGTGCTCAAATTAGCTAAAGGACTAAAATAATCCTTAAATGGCCTCTCTTGTGGTTCTGGTTGCTGATGTTGCAAATCCATTTCAAGTTTCTTTTGGAAAACAGTTTGTTTGTGTGTGCGAAGTGTTTTTTCCAAATCGAGATCTAAAGATTCAAGATTGGGTGATAATGACCTTCGACCATGCATGCAAAGAACAAAATAAATGAAAATAAAACAAACAAAAATAAAGAGGAGAGAGAAATTACAATACTAATCTTGTGAAGTTGTTACAACCTTACAATAAATATACACTGTTTCAGTCTTAAAAAGAAAATACCAGAAATAGATTAACTAAAAAAAATAAAATAAAAAGATAAATTACAATGAAAAATAAAAAAATTAAATTACAGGAATATAAAGAAGAGAAAAAGAAACAAAATTAAATCATAGAAAAAAAATTACTTAAAAAGAATTTAATTCTATGAAATAATAAATTAACAGAATAAATAAAAATTATAAAGAAAAATAACTTAGAAATTAAATTATTGAAATTTAAAGAAATTTAAATTACCAGAATTAAATTACAGATTCACTTTTTTTTTTAATTTTGTAATTTTTTTTACTTTTTTTATAATTTTTAAGGAAAGCAAAAAAAATTACTTAAAAAAAACTAATTCTATGAATTAATTCTATGAATAAATTAAAATAAATTACAAGATAAACAAAACAAATTACAAAGAAAAGTAAAGCAAAAATTAAAGTACAGAAAATTAAAAAATCACACAATAAAATTAAATTACAGAAATTAAATTACAGAAATTAAATTGCAAAAATTTAAATTACAAAAATTAAATTATAGAATTATTTTGTTATAAGGAAAAATACAAGAAAACAAAAAAAAATTAATTCAACAAATTAAAATAACTTACCTCCCCGGCAACGGCGCCAAAAACTTGTTGTGCAAATTTTAATGAACTCGCAAGCGCACGAATCTATTGTAGAATAGATTAATGGTGACGAGTGTCGATCCCACGAGGAGGTTGATTTTAATTATGTGCTGAATTAATTTTTTTTTAATGAGAACAATTAAATTATGGTGATTTTATCATAAATTGTTGAATTAAAATGGCGGGAATGATTAAAAATGAAACTCTTATAATAAAGCACTTGGGTATCCGGATCCGCATCAACATGCTCCATGGGCTAAATATTCCATATTAATACCAATTAAATCATAAGGGGGGGATTCCACACCTCATGAACCACTCTCCAATAGGTATGGTGTAGAGAACTTATCGTCTTAAATAATAATAACTCAGACTAGGGGTCTTGGGGTATAACCAGAACAGAACTAGACAAGACTATTATTATTTGTATTTAAAAGTCAAAACAACCACAAATATTAGAGGGGAAGAGAAAGTAAATTTACCAAATTAAGCCCATGGAACATATTGAGACTTCACCTTCAACCCAATCTCAAAAGAAATTAGCTACTCATATTTGAACTAGGGATAAAAAGGGAATTTTATTAAAATACAAAGAAACTACAAGAAGGAGAAGGAATTTCAGAAATCTAAGCTTAGAAATGGATTCAGGGGTGCCAAATTAGGGGGGGAGAGCCCCCTTTTTATAGATACATTGAGTGAATCGTGACCATCGGATTAAAAACAATTCGGATGCTCAGGATTGCGCCACGTCATCAGTCAACAGTCAACCGTCAACAGTCAACATTTGTACAGTAACGCCGCCTGAATAGTAAATAATCCCATGTAAGCGCATGTACTGTACACCCGATTTCTACTCCAATGAGATGCTGCCACGTCATCGATCTACAGTACATAAGAAATTTAGTCCAATAAGATCGTGACACATCATCGGTCAACGCCACGTCATCGGTCAATGCCACATAAGCAGTCAATCCACATAATTCGTCCAATCAGATACTGCCACGTCGTAGGTAGTTGCCACATCATCGGTCCGTATACATGAACAGTGTCGTGAACAGTACCGTACGTATGAACAGTACCGTATGTGTGAACAGTAACTTTTTCCTTTAATGCTCTTCTTAAGGTTTTCGACCGTCCTGAGTCCAAATATGACGTCCGTTTTGCTGTCTGATCACTCGTTTATTGTGAAACGATTATGATACCCCTAAAATACATAAAATACACAATTATAATAAAACACATATAATTAAATAACAAAATACTTAAATAAATAAAAGTAACAATGTTAGTGAGATTTAAAGTGTAAAATGACGATTTTCTCCTTTATAAATATACACTTTCTAACACTCAACACTTGCTTTAACAACATAAAAAAGATGGAAGATGAAATACTAACTAGACAACCCAAGAGAGGGGGTGAATTGGATTTTTAAAATTTCAAAAAATAAAAAATTAAAGATGATATAAATTAATCAATTAAATTTGAGATAAATAAATAAATGAACAATAACACTAGAGAGATAGAGTAAGAGAGATCAAACACAATAATTTTACGTGGTTCGGTTATCCCCGCCTACGTCTACGCCTCCAAGCACACCGAACTTGAGGATTCCATTAAGTAAGCCTCCAAGACTTTAAAGTTTTACAATTGACTTCTAAGGTGTCAATAAACCTTTACAATAAGAGATTTTTCTAGTCTCTTAATCTAAGTGTATCCCAACACTTACAATCACTCTAGAACAAAGATCACAAATTAATTTCTCTCCCACACAATTTTCAAGATTACAAATCAATGCTCAATGCCCAATGTGCGAGTAGATGAAGTAGAAAAAGAAAATATTATTAAGCTCAATTGTCTATCTGTGAATATGTTCAATAGATGTGTTGTTGTTCTCTTTTGATTTGACTTAAATGAACTTATTTATAGTTGGAGCTAAAAAATAGCCATTATTCAACCTTTTTTATAGAAAACAGATTACCGTTAGTTGTTAACAGATAACCGTTTTCACTGGTCAATGTTACCGTTGGCCTTGATTTCAAATTATCAGTTGACCGTTAATAATTGCTTTTTCACTGTTAAAATCCAGGAACCTGCATAACAAAAATCCTCTATCCATTTTTGCTAAATGGTTAAAAACTAACAAGAATGTCAGTCTGGATATTATCAGTTAACCGTTATATATTAACGGTGTACTGTTAATTTCCAGCAACTCATAAAACTGAAAGCTTAACCGGTTTCCTTTAAACGGTAAAAGATTAACAAAATAAGAGAATTTAGATATTATCAGTTAGCCGTTATATGTTAACGGTTAGCCGTTTTAATTCCAGTGTTTGATTTGTTGAAGTTTTTAGAAAACAACCTCTCTGTATTTTATCGGTTAACTGTTAAAATTAATGGTTTGCCAATTATACCTAGAAAATCATATTTTTGTACAGAATGTTCTAAATTTCTCTAAGGTTTGCAAACACATGCAGAGATTTTTGACTTTAAAAAAAATATCTGAATTTTCAACAAACATTATCAACAGAGATTAATTGTTTGTTATCATCAAAATCAATAAACAGAATATGTATATGTTAACAATTTCCCCATTTCTATGATGACAAACAATTTTAAAAATATTGTGCACCCCTTAACTATATGCTCCCCCTACATGTATGACTTAAAACATTTCTGTCAAAAGAACATGTTTTCAGATGCAAAATTTTAGTTCAAGATTTGTATGTTTTTCTCCCTCTTTATCATCAAAAAAGAATGAAAAGCAAGTTGGTACACATAATTTTGGTAAAAATTTTGGCAGAGTCTTCCCTTAAAATTTGAGAAATTCTTAAGTACAACATAAGAACAAAAAAAAAGCACTTCCAAAATCAAACATACATATTCCAACAACGCCAATGCCAAATACTACAGAACAATAATGTAGGCAGTCATAAGAAGAACAAATATGTATAAATTCAAATAGCACATCCAAAAAGAAAAGATAGTTAAGAGAAAATACAATCAAAATATGAACTGTTTATGCGTAACAACAAAACAAATTGGAACTGAGAGGCTCGTTACGAAAAAAGAGGTCGCGTAGAAGTAGGTCACGAAAAGGTAGGTCTCGTAGTGGAAGGTCAGGAAGAGGTAGGTCGTGGAGGAGAAGCTACTGCAGAGGTGCTTCCAGGGTCATACCCAAAATACCCCAGAAGTTGTCGATGTCCAGCAATAATCTCATACTGATGATCAAAGCTCACTTCTTGAAGGGTTTAAAGCTGAGTCCGTAGCTGCTGCTGATCTTGGGAAATAGCATCTATACGATCAAGGATTGTCTACTGGGTCTCAGAAATCTGGCGAGCATCAACAACCAGCTGATGCAAAATATCAGAGATAAGAGGCTGTGCTAGAGCTGGAGGCTGCTCAGGAGCTGGAGATACCGCGAAGACCGAGGGATGATCAGAATCCATCTTAGGCATGGTAGGATCAGAGAGGGCTGATGATTGAGGAACACGACGAGGAGGAAGTGGAGGACGAGCTCCAAGTCGAAAATCAAGAAGTTAATCGGGAGGATAAATATCATTAAGCATTCTATCATCCTCAAGAGCAATTAAAGTGTCCTCATTCTTAGCATTGGCAATCTTGTGCCAGTGATCATTCCTCCTAGTGAAACCAATACTACTAATTGCATCTCGACCAATTTTCTTAGGCTCTTTATACACCGCTTCCCGTAATAGTACATGAAAATGTCTCAATATCCTAGTTATGATACTACCATAAGAAAGCAAACGATGGGTAACTGCTGGAGTGGTTAACATATGACGCACAATAATATATCCTAAGTTAACAGGTCGCCCTTTGAGTAAACTATCCAGTAGTCCAACATCCATACGTGTAACCTCATCTGAATAACCCCTCCTAGGTGTGATTATATGCTGTAAAATACTATGAAGAATGCGAACCTGAAGAGGCAATAACTGAGCCCGAAAAGGTAGACCACATATCTCATCACTGAGTTCCCTACGACGACATATATTTCTCACACCCTCATTATGGACAAAATCATCAAAGGACAGTGTTTTTCTAGAAGTATAAAATGTAGTACCCTCGTCTTCAATCCCAATAATAACGGTATTCAAAAATTCTATATCAAAATCAATAGATATACCACCAACTACAATGACTATTCTATCCAAACGGCTAGCTAATAACTCTATATTAGAATAGAAAACTCGAACTAAATTGGGGTAAAATCTATCATCAACATTAATGGCTAATTCCCAAGGTCTAAGCATGTTCCTAACACTTCTACCACATACAATGAGGTCCTGAAAATCATCTATGTCCACAAAGTAAAAGTTTAGCACCTGTCTACTGTTGAGTATTAGAAAGTGTATATTTATAAAGGAGAAAATTATCATTTTACACTTTAAATCTCACTAACATTACTACTTTTATTTATTTAAGTATTTTGTTATTTAATTATATGTGTTTTATTATAACTATGTATTTTATGTATTTTAGGGGCATTACGATCATTTCACAATGAACGAGTGATCAGACAGCAAAACGGACGTCATATTTAGACTCAGGACGGTCGAAAACCTTAAGAGAAGCATTAAAGGAAAAAAGTCACTGTTCACACATACAGATCGTTCATACGCATTTGCATTCATTCATTACATATTCATGTATACGGACCGATGATGTGGCAACTACCTACGACGTGGCAGTATCTGATTGGACGAATTATGTGGATTGACTGCTTATGTGGCATTGACCGATGACGTGGCATTGACCGATGATGTGTCACGATCTTATTGGACTAAATTTCTTATGTACTGTAGATCGATGACGTGGCAGCATCTCATTGGAGTAGAAATCGGGTGTACAAAGACATGCGCTACATGGGATTATTTACTATTCGGGCGGCATTCTTGTACAAATGTTGATTGTTGATTGTTGTTGTTGATCGTTGATCGATGACGACGGCGCAATCCTGAGCATCCGAATTATTTTTAATCCGATAGTCACGATTCACTCAATGTATCTATAAAAAGAGGGCTCTCCCCCCCTAATTTGATACCCCTGAATTCATTTCTAAGCTTAGATTTCTGAAATTCCTTCTCATTCTTGTAGTTTCTTTGTATTTTAATAAAATTTCCTTTTTTATCCTTAGTTAAAATATGAGTGGCTAATTTCTTTTGAGCTTAGGTTGAAGGTGAAGTCTTAACATGTTCCATGGGCTTAAGTTAGTAAATTTACTTTCTCTTCCCCTCTAATATTTGTGGTTGTTTTGACTTTTTGTCGACAAATAATAATAGTCTTGTCTGAATTCTGTGCCTGGTTAAACCTAAGACCCTAAGAAGACAAGGTTATTATTATTTGCACGATGTTTCTTGGCACCATACTTATTGGAGAGTGGTTCATGAGGTGTGGAATCCCCCCTTATGATTTAATTGGTATTAATATGGAATATTTAGCCCATGGAGCATGTTGATGCGGATCCGGATACCCAAGTGCTTTATTATAACAGTTATAGTTTTAATTGTTCTCGCTATTTTAATTCACAATTTAGGATAAAGTTATCATAATTTAATTGTTATCATAATTTAATTGTTCTCATTAATAGAAAATTAATTCAGCACATAATTAAAATCAACCTCCTCGTGGGATCGACACTCGTCACCATTAATCTATTCTACAATAGATTCGTGTGCTTGCGAGTTCATTAAAATTTGCACAATAAGTTTTTGGCGCCGTTGCCGGGGAGGTAAGTTATTTTAATTTGTTGAATTAATTTTTTTTGTTTTCTTGTATTTTGTTTCTTATAAAAAAAATAATTCTATAATTTAATTTTTGTAATTTAAATTTTTGTAATTTAAATTTTTGTAATTTAATTTTTGTAATTTAAATTTTTGTAATTTAATTTCTGTAATTTAAATTTTTATAATTTAATTTTATTGTGTGATTTCTTTAACTTTCTGTACTTTAATTTCTGCTTTACTTTTCTTTGTAACTTGTTTTGTTTATCTTGTAATTTATTTTAATTTATTCGTAGAATTAATTCATAGAATTAGTTTTTTTTAAGTAATTCTTTTTGCTTTCCTTAAAAATTATAAAAAAAAATTAAAAAATTAAAAAAAATATAAAAAAAGTGAATCTGTAATTTAAATTTCAATAATTTAATTTCTTTGTAATTTCTTTAAATTTCTATAATTTAATTTCTGAGTTATTTTTCTTTGTAATTTTTATTTATTCTGTTAATTTATTTTCTATAGAATTAAATTTTTTAAGTAATTTTTTTTCCTATAATTTAATTTTGTTTCTTTTTCTCTTCTTTATATTTCTGTAATTTAATTTTTTATTTTTCGTTGTAATTTATCTTCTTATTTTATTTTTAGTTAATTTATTTCTTATATTTTCTTTTTAGCACTTGAGTGTATGTTTATAGTACGGTTATAACAACGTCACAAGGTTAGTATTGTAATTTCTCTCTCTTCTTTACTTTTATTTGTTTTATTTTCATTTATTTTATTCTTTGCATGCATGGTCGAAGGTCATTATCACGTAATCTTGAATCTTTAGACCTTGATTTGGAAAAAATACTTCGCACACACAAACAAACTGTTTTTCAAAAGAAACTTGAAATGGAATTGCAAAATCAGCAACCAGAACCACAAGAGAGGCCATTTAAGGATTATTTTAGTCCTTTAGCTAATTTGAGCACATCATGCATAAGGTACCCGAATGTAGCTGCTAGGAGTTTTGAATTAAAACCTAGTGTGCTAAACTGTCTCCCCACATTCTATGGCCTAGAAAATGAGGACCCATATAATCATCTGAATGATTTTCATGCTATTTGTCAAACTTTTAAATACGAGAATTTTTCAGATGATGATGTTAAACTTAGATTATTTCCATTTTCATTAAAAGATAGAGCTCGTTCATGGTTTAATACAATGTTTACTAATAGCATTACATCATGGGAACAAATGGTAACTAAATTTTTAAATAAATATTTCCCAGTTCATAAAACCAATGCTATTCGCAGGGAAATTTCAGAGTTTACTCAAAGAGACGACGAGCAGTTTTTAGAAGCATGAGAGCGATTTAATGGGCTATTCTTGAAGTGTCCACATCATGGGTACGAGAAATGGCACCAATGCCAATACTTTTTGGAGGGATTATTGCCACATATGCAAGAATGGCTAATGGCAACCAGTGGAGGAGAGTTAATGTCCAAAAGCGCATCAGAGATTTGGGAATTTTTCCAACGGTAATCGGATAATTCTCAACAACGGAGTCGATCACTCAGAAATACTAGGAGAATTAAGGGAGTGAATGAGGTTAACATTGGCGAGTCAAGCTCAGGAATTAAAGAAGTCAAAGAGATGGTCGAAGGCCTTGCTCGACAAATAACATCTTTGACAACCGCTAAATCAACAGAGCCACATGACCATGACTCATATTCAGATCAAGCCAATGCCATAGGTATCATGAGAAAACCATCAAACTACAACCCTTACTCCAACACATATTACCCTGGATGGAGAGACCACCCCAACTTCTCATGGTCTCAAGGATTCCAACAAAACGGACCATCAGCTCCACCTCCACCAATGCAACCAGTTCCTCAAATGTCTCAAGCCTCTCAACCACCATTCAGACCATACAATCAAAATCCAAACCATTCTCAACCCAAACCATGGGAGGAGACATCCCAAAATTTCAAAAATCTTACTAACTCCAAGATCGAGCAGCAGAACCGCACCATTGATGAGTTACGAAATGAGATGAGAGTGGGCTTCAACTCACAGGCCCAATCAATTTCTAACCTTGAGAAAATGGTGGGACAACTTGCCTCTTCAGTTCAAACTTTGGCCATGACCGTTGAAAAAGGTAAATTCCCAAGTCAACCAGTGCCCAATCCTAAAGCAGTGAATGAAGTAAGTTCTAGTTCACCACAGCAACATGGAGAGGTCAAAGCAGTGATGACCTTACGAAAAGGAAAAGAAGTCGACAACAAAGTGGAGTTGCCAAAATCAACTCAGATTGTACCTGTGAACACTGAGGAATCATCATCAGAGGAGAAAGAGGAAACCAACCCACGAGAATATATTCCTAAAGCTCCATTTGCTCAGAGGTTAGCTAAAGGGAAGAAAGGAAAATCCACAGGTGAGATTCTTGAAATCTTCAAACAGGTAAGTGTTAACATCCCTTTACTTGAAGCTATAAAACAAGTGCCATCATATGCCAAGTTTCTTAAAGACCTTTGTACTAAAAAGAGAAACATTCATGTTCAGAAAAAGGCCTTTCTAACAGAAAATATTAGTTCTATACTCCAACATAAAATGCCTCTAAAATATAAAGATCCAGGCTCCCCCACTATCTCATGTAATATAGGGAACCACACAATTGAGAATGCTTTGTTGGATTTAGGAGCTAGTGTAAATCTGTTACCTTACGCTGTTTTTGTGAAACTTGGACTGGGCGAATTACACCCAACTCCAGTGGTGTTACAGCTTGCAGATCGATCTATGAAAATACCACGTGGTATTGTGGAAGACGTGCTTATCCAGGTAGATAAGTTTTATTTTCCTGTTGATTTCATTGTAATTGACACTCAACCAGTGCAGGATTCAAGGAAGTATATCCCCATTATCTTGGGTCGTCCATTTTTGGCAACTGCCGATGCTCATATTCAATGCAGGACTGGAAATATGCAGTTGTCATTTGGCAATATGACCATGGAACTAAATATTTTTAACATTGCCAAACAACCTCACAGTACTGATGATGAAATTGTAGATGTGGATTTAATTGATGAATTAATTGATCACACATTTCCTTTAAACCTTAGTGATGACCCTTTACTGACATGTTTAACTCACTTTGGTTTGGATTTTAATATTGACAGATCAATTGATGAGGTTAATGCCTTATTGGATTCATCGTCATGCATGGACATTGATAAGTGGAAGACAAGGATAGAGCAATTGGCACCATTAAAAGAAAATCTCATCCCATAATCAGAATCACCACTAGAAATTGAGCTCAAACCTTCACTCGACCCTTTGAATTCTACATTCTTGGAGGAAGAAGAAATATTGTCAGAAATCATCCCATCCTCTCCTGATTACAAACAAAAGAACACAGACATCATTGACCCCATTTTTGATTCAAAAAGGAGGATACAACTGGCAAAACCAGAGGAGATTCGTAACAACAAAAATGCTAAGGACTACAGAAAGCGAATGAAAATCCTCTGTGACAAGCGGAGCATTGGAAAATCTTTCACACCAGGTCAGAAAGTATTTTCTTTCAATTCTCAATGGCACGTTTCTCCAAGTAAGTTACGTTCTCGATGGTCTGGTCCATCCATCGATCATCTTGTTTTTTCACATGGAGCCATTAAATTTAAGAATCCAAGGAACAATGTAATTTTTAAAGTTAATGGTCAGAAAAGTACAGTCATATCACGAATACCAATCATGTGGAGAAAACAGCACAAAACATTGAAGTGACCTGAATTTTCTTTCTTTCTATTTTCGGTGATTTAATTTTTTTTTAAATTATTTTTTTGTAAAGTTTAACTATTATTGATATTTTTTTTTCTTGAATAAGTGTGCCAGAATAATATGCAATAAAAAAATCATGTTCTTTAGGAATGGTGTCTGATAATAGAGAAGATAAGATTCAATTCATTAGGGATGGCTTGAATAAGGAGTCATTGAATGATATCCTTTTGTCTCTTGAAACGCATCCCAGTGAATACGTCCAAAATGCAATACTCCAATTATGGCCATTATTTCAGAAAGAATGTGTAAACTATAGTCTCGGGAATCTGACTATAAAAGACCCTGTTTGCCAGTTTGTAAGAAAACTGGATGGAAAGCCTATCCTCGACCCATAGAGGGCGTTCAAGCCATTTCTGGACGTAAAACCAGAGGAAGATGTGAGCCACAGTCGCAACTACTTGTTAATATTTTCTTCTGTATTGCAATGCCCAGGTGATATCTTCTAATCTCTACTTCTTTCCTTTAAAACATTGAGGACAATGTTTCGTTCGTCAGTTGGGGAGGGAATAGCTGATAATTTCTCCTTTATAAATATATATTTTCAAGTTTTTAAAGTCGAAGATGGCTGAATATGGAGTGTAGTAACTCTAGAAATGCATCTTCTTTTAAAAAAAAAGAAAGAAAAAAAAAATTCATTTTTCTTTAATTTTTCTGCATGTATGTTTTCTTTTATGTTTAGAATAGGTTGGGGGGAAATAATTATGTTTAAAAAAAAATTTTGTGAATTCTTGATATTGGATGATATGATGACTTTCGAATTTTAGTATTTGTATTATCTTTAGTCTTGAGTAATGTTACACCATGTTTACTATTCTACATGTTGATGTTGGGGACAAATATGAGTTGCTTGAAAGAATGCACATGTCATAATAAATTCCAAGTGAGTTTTTGAGCTTATTAATTTTTCGTGGAGAGTAACCCTTTTTACCCATTCTTCATGTAGCTTAGCAGTTTATTATTTCATACATGATCTCTAGATTTTCTTTGAGTCAACCCTAAAAAAAAAAAAAGTGTGTTACTGCATCTAAATGTCCATTTAATTAGTAGATATGGAAGATTATTTAGAGTCCTAAAAGATGATGGAAGGTCATTTTTGACCCGTTTGAGCCTTTCTAGCCATCCCTATTATTTAATATTCATAGTTAGCCCTTTCGAGCCCTTTTATTTATTAAAAAAAAAAAACCCTTTTCTTTATTACCTTATCATTCTGACCCACTCCAATTTGGAGTATTACCCGATATCATATAAGTTCCATCCACCTATTCATGTTTGAGGAAAAAAAATGATAAATAATTATTTTATTCAGTGAAGTTGTGCTACATAAAAAAAATTAAAAAAAAAGAAAAAAAAAGAGAAAAAAAGAGAAAAAAAAATGTACAATAGCAATAAATAAGCAAAATGCATCTTGTAAGAAATTCTTGAATTTTTTCTCAAACATATATATTTTGTTTCCCTATTTTCCTTTCTTTATTTGCCATGTCCCTAGCCTACGTTACATCCTAATAAAAGTCCTTCCTGATTTTAGGGAATTATAGTCTAACATAAAAGCTAGTTATATGGGTAATTAAGATGTAGTGATGCATATACCAAAAAAAAATGAAAAAAAAATGATGAATACATTGGGTTGACTAATACTTTATTTGAGATCGTATTATTTCTAAGCTATGGGCATATTTTTCATCTTGGTGAGAGTGTATGATATTTCTTTATTATTTTCTCTCAATTTACCATTCATTGTAGTGACAAAATTTTATTGGGATTAATTTCTTTGTGAGAGTATCACTACAACCGGTGAGATTTTGGGGTTGGATATGTCATTCTTGAAAGTGGCTTCATTACTAATGCTACAATAAAGTCTGCTGGACTGATGTATATGGATGGTTGATGTGGGTGTAATATTCATTTAGACTGAAGATAATGCTAGTACTTTTATTTGATTGCTATCATTAATCTGATTGAATAAACACATGTGTTTCCTTTCAAAAAAAAAAGTTTTGAATTTTATCTTCGCTTTATTTGCTAGGGACTAGTAATAAGCTGGTTGGGGGGTGTGTTGAGTATTAGAAAGTGTATATTTATAAAGGAGAAAATCATCATTTTACAATTTAAATCTCACTAACATTACTACTTTTATTTATTTAAGTATTTTGTTATTTAATTATATGTGTTTTATTATAACTATGTATTTTATGTATTTTAGGGGCATTACGATCATTTCACAATGAACGAGTGATCAGACAGCAAAACGGATGTCATATTTGGACTCAGGACGGTCGAAAACCTTAAGAGGAGCTTTAAAGGAAAAAAGTCACTGTTCACACATACAGATCTTGTTCATCATACATTTGCATTTTTCACGACATCTTTTTTACGACCTTTACATTCATGTATACGGACCGATGATGTGGCAACTACCTATGACGTGGCAAAGATTCGATTGGACGAATTATGTGGATTGACTGCTTATGTGGCATTGACCGATGACGTGGCGTTGACCGATGATGTGTCACGATCTTATTGGACTAAATTTCTTATATACTGTAGATCGATGACGTGGCAGCATCTCATTGGAGTAGAAATCGGGTGTACAGTACATACGCTTACATGGGATTATTTACTATTCAGCGTATCGCACAAATGTTATGCCGATTGTTGACTGTTGACTGTTGACTGATGACGTGGCGCAATCCTGAGCATCCGAATTATTTTTAATCCGATAGTCACGATTCACTCAATGTATCTATAAAAAGAGGGCTCTCCCCCCCTAATTTGATACCCCTGAATTCATTTCTAAGCTTAGATTTCTGAAATTCCTTCTCATTCTTGTAGTTTCTTTGTATTTTAATAAAATTTCCTTTTTTATCCTTAGTTAAAATATGAGTGGCTAATTTCTTTTGAACTTGGGTTGAAGGTGAAGTCTCAACATGTTCCATGGGCTTAATTTGGTAAATTTACTTTCTCTTCCCCTCTAATATTTGTGGTTGTTTTGACTTTTCGTCGACAAATAATAATAGTCTTGTCAGTTCTGATACTGGTTATCCCAAGCACCCTAAGACAAGGTTATTATTATTTGGCACGATAAGCCCTTGGCACCATACTTATTGGAGAGTGGTTCATGAGGTGTGGAATCCCCCCTTATGATTTAATTGGTATTAATATGGAATATTTAGCCCATGGAGCATGTTGATGCGGATCCGGATACCCAAGTGCTTTATTATAACAGTTATAGTTTTAATTATTCCCGTTATTTTAATTCACAATTTAGGATAAAGTTATCATAATTTAATTGTTCTCATTAAAAGAAAATTAATTCAGCACATAATTAAAATCAACCTCCTCGTGGGATCGACACTCGTCACCATTAATCTATTCTATAATAGATTCGTGCGCTTGCGAGTTCATTAAAATTTGCACAACATCTACCCATAAAATGATCCTCAAATTTTTTGCACAGTGTAGCTGTAGGGAAGTGTAATCTTTCAAATTCAAAAGTTTCTCGTAGTCGTGTTGGGTTGAAAAAGGGTGTATGTTTCCTCCTCTGTAGTCTCCGTGATGACTCAGTCATGATGTATATAAGAAATCTTTCGGAATATGGATTTTGAAGTAAGTGAACCGATTATTATGTGAAAGAGAAGCAGAGAAAGAGGAATTTTGGGTCAATATGTTAAGAGATTGTGAAAAATTTGATCAAAATTATCAAACTCCAGCCCACTACCCTTAGGGTTTTGATTTGAGATTTTTTTTATTTTGAGTATGATTTGGAGTTTTGAATAGGTAGAATTTTTATAAAAGTGATTAAAAGGCTTTTTATTGGTGTAATATGTTGCGAAAAAGGAGAAAATCCGAGAATAATGAGATGAAAAGCTTTGGTTTCGTAATAATAGCAGAAACGGTGAGAGGGTAAGTGAGAAGGAAAAGAAGAACTATGACCAATAATATAGTTTGCGATAATGGTGAACCGTTTGGAATAAATGGTGAAAGACTAAACTCCCGAGAGTGTGTAATGCATAATCGGTTAAAGATTAAGGATAAACGGTGAAGGGGTAATGTTAAAGTAGCTCTCTGTCTTCAATTAGTTTACCGTTGATCTTAAACGGTGAGGGGCTAATAGATAAGATACTTCTAGTCTTTAAATGGCTTACCGTTATCTTCAAACGGTGAGAGGGTAAAGAGTAGACAAAAATAGCTTAGTTTCTGAAGATAAACGGTGAACCGTTTATAATAAAACGGTTATCCGTTTATTTGTTTTGCATATTAGATTCAATATCTGACCATCCAAGATAACATATCAAGATTATGACTTTCATCTGAAATGTATTCTAAGGTCATTTTAATGCCAAATTCATGAACATATGTGTTTTAAAACAATTAATTCATACAAAACAAACATACACATTACTAGGATATTAAAACATCATATCATAAGTTCAGTTATTGAATAAACTTAATAGTATTGTTAGAAATATCAATGTGAAAATTTCATCATTCCAAGTTTATGCCGAATTTTTGAAAATTGTTCTTCGCAAAGAGGTTTTATAAAAATATCCGCGAGTTGTTTTTCAGTAAAAATAAACTTTACTGCAATATCACCCTTTTAAGCATGATCTTTTAAGAAATGATGTCTAATCTCTATATACTTGGTTCTAGAGTGCTGAATAGGATTCTTTGAAAGATTAATAGCACTAGTATTATCACATTTGATAGGAATTTGATTAAGTTTAATGACATAATCTCTAAGTGTTTGTTTCATGCAAATAGCTTGTGCACAACAACTGCTTGCGGCAATATATTCCGCTTCAGTAGTTGAGAGTGCAACTGAGTTTTGTTTCTTACTAAACCATGAAACAAGAGAATGACCTAGAAAATGGCAAGTTC
Organism: Aegle marmelos; assembly: GCA_030449875.1. Lineage (NCBI taxonomy): Eukaryota > Viridiplantae > Streptophyta > Magnoliopsida > Sapindales > Rutaceae > Aegle > Aegle marmelos. Next base: position 6,884,153 of record JASUUL010000115.1, read on the forward strand.
CACTAGTACTTTTTCTATCCACTTTTAAGCAGCAAAATCGGCATCTGAATAACAAGTTAAATCTATATGAGTTCCTCTAAGATACCAAAGGCCAAGATCTATAGTTCCACTTAAATAACGAAAAATTCTTTTAACAGCAAGCAAATGAGATTCGTTAGGATCTGATTGAAATCTTGCACACAAACATACACTAAATATGATAGCGGGTCTACTTGCGGTTAAGTAAAACAAAAAGTTAATATCAACTTCTTTACCTATTTCATCCTTGTCAAACTTGATTGTTGTACTCATTAGAGTGCTCTTGGTGTTTGATTCATCAATTCCAAATCTTTTGTGCAATTCTTTGACATATTTAGCTTGGTTGATGAAAATTTTCTCATTATTTTGTTTGATTTAAAGTCCAAGGAAATATTTCAATTCTCTTATCATACTCATTTCAAATTCCTTACTGAAATTCTAACTAGACTACCTAAGAGGGGGGTGAATTGGGTTTTTAATAACTATAAAAATAAATCGCTCAATTACTCTTTAACAAATTCGAAATAATTGAATAAATAAATAGACAGTGATAAATAAATTAAGAGATAGGAAAAGAAAGCAAACACAGTGATTTTTACATGTTCGGCTATCCTCGCCTACGTCCAAGCCTCCAAGCACTCCGGCCTTGAGGATTCCACTATGCAAGCCTTAAAGGCTTCAACAACTTACAATTGACTTCCCAGGTGTCAATGGACCTTTACAACAAGAGATTATTCCCAATCTCTTAACCCAAATGTATCCCCACACTTGCAGTCACTCAAGACAGAGAAATACAGATTGATTTATCTCTCACACAATCTTTTAGGGTTACAAGTTAAAGTACAATGTGTGAATGAATGAAGTACAAATCTATTTTCAGCTTTCTGTAGTTGGTAAATTCGTATATAAGCTCAGTAGTTGTGTTGTCGTCAGTCCTTGATTTGAATTGGATGAGCATATTTATAGTTGGGGCTGAAAACTAGCCGTTACTCTTCCATCTGACAGAAAATGATTTGCCGTTAGCTGTTAACGATTAGCCGTTTTTCTTTGGTCAATGTTACCGTTGAGCATGATTTCAAATAAACGGTTGACCGTTAAGCATTACCCTTTCATCGTTAACTTCTAGAAACCTGCATAACAAAAACACTTGATCCGTTTTCTCTAAACGGTTAAGGGTTAACAAAGAATGTCAATTCTGAGATTTATCGGTTAACCGTTATGTGTTAACAGTTTGCCGATTACTTCCAGTATCTCACAAAATGCCTATCGGTTAAGACTTAAGCTGTTAACCTTTTAACTTTAAAGAGTTCACGATATCGGTTAGCCGTTTTATGTTGACGGTTCGCCGATTACTTTCAGTATCTCACAAAATGTCTATCGGTTAAGGCTTAAGCTGTTAACCTTTCACAATCTTAAGGCAACTTCACTAACGGTTAACCGTTTAATATAATCGGTTAGCCGTTTATACTCAGAATTTCATTTAACTTATAAATTGTTCTAGTTCTTCAAAGAAATGTTAAATACTACCTAGTTTTGACTCTTAAAATAATACTTGAAACATTTGTAAGTCTTAAAAACACATTTATCAACTTAAAATTCATTGTTTGTTATCATCAAAATCAATTGTCAAACCTGTATATGTTAACACTTACGCATATAAGATGAAGACTCTTTGCATAAAGACTCATTAGTAGAACAAAAAATAATATCATCAACATAAATTTGAACAATAAGAATGTCTTCATTCTTATATTTAATAAATAGTGTATTATCAGTTTTTTCCATTGAAAAATCATTATTAAGCAAGAAATTTTTAAGTCTATCATACCACGCTCTAAGTGCTTATTTCAATCCATATAATGCTTTTGACAGCCTATAAACATGATCTGAAAATTTTTCATTTTCAAAACCAGGGGGTTGTTTAACATAAACTTCCTCCATAATATAATCATTTAGAAAAGCACTTTTGACATCCATTTGAAATAAAATGAAATCTTTATAACATGCATATGCTAGTAATATTCTAATGGATTCTAATCTAGCTACAGGTGCAAATGTCTCATCAAAATCAATTCCTTCTTCTTGATTGTATCCTTGGGCTACTAATGTATCTTTATTTCTTACAACTACACCTGATTCATTCATCTTATTCCTAAATACTCATTTGGTACCTATGATGGATTAATATTTTGGTTTAGGAACTAATTCCCACACTTTATTTCTCTCGAATTGATTTAACTCCTCTTGCATTGCCATAATCCAAAATTCATCTTTTTCAGCATCCACAAAAGTTTTTAGTTCAATTTGAGAAATAAATGTAGCATGCTCACATGTATTCCTAAGTGATGATCTAGTTATAACACCTCTAGATGTAACACCTCTAGATGGATCTCCTAAAATGCCATCCTTTGGATGAGAAGAAACATACCTCTACTCCTTGGAGAGTGTTTGAGAAGTACCTTGATTTTGTTATGCACTTGTTTCTTCATGTTGCTCCACTTGATTTTCTGCATTCTTTTGGCTGTTGTTTGATGAATCTTCTTTTATATTATCATTTGCATCATCACTAACAACAAGTTTCTCCGTAGAGAACGTATTAGACTCATCAAAAGTAATATGCATAGATTCTTCCACAACCAAAGTTCTTTTATTATAAACTCTATAAGCTTTACTTGAGTTTGAATACCCAAGAAAGATACCAACATCAGATTTTGGATCAAATTTTCTAAAACTGTCATGTGTGTTCAAAATAAAACATTTACATCCAAAAACTTTGAAATAACCAATGTTGGGTTTTCTATCTTTCCAAAGCTCATAAGAAGTTTTATTTAGATGAGATCTAATCAACACCCGATTTAAGACATAACAAGCGGTGTTGACGGCTTCGGCCCAAAAATATTTAGATAATGCATTTTCATTTAACATGGTCCTAGCCATTTCTTGAATAGATCTATTTATTCTCTCAACAACTCTATTTTGTTGTGGAGTTCTAGATGATGAAAATTGATGCTCAATTCCAAAGTCATTACAAAAAGTTTCAAATGCATTATTTTCAAATTTTTTACTTCTAATACAAGAAATAGAATTGCCTTTTTCGTTTTGAACCTTTTTATAGAAAATTTTAAATGCATCAAAGGCATCATCCTTATTAGTTAACAACAATACCCATGTGTATCTAGAGTAATCATTCACAATTACAAAAGCATAATACTTGTCATTTAGGCTAGCATATCTAGATGGTCTAAACAAATTCATATAAAGTAATTGAAGTGATTTTGAAGCAAAAACATGATTTTTGCTTTTAAAAAAAGTTTTGATTTGTTTTCTAAATTGACAACCTTCATAAATTTTATCCTTTTGAAAACTGATTTTTGAAAGTCTTTTAACCAAATCATTTTTAGAAATTTTAGAAATCAAATTCATATTTGCATGACCTAGTCTTCTATGCTATAACCATCCATCATCATGCAAGATAGAGAAACATTTATCAATGGTAGATGCATAATCTATATTAATAGTATAGACATTAACACATCTATTTCCTACAAATAAAACTTTTCCATCACATTCATTTTCAATAACGCATCTAGATTTATCAAAAATTACTTTATAACCCTTATCACATAATTGAATAATGCTAAGTAAATTATGTTTCAATTTTTCAACCAAACACACATTTTCAATAAGAGTAGAAGATACATTACCGATATTCCCAATACCAATGATCTTTCCTTTTAAATTATTTCCAAAAGATACATCTCCACCATTTTCGATCTTGGTAAAACTTAAAAACCAAGCATAATTTTCTGTTATGTGTTTTGAACACCCGCTGTACAGATACCATTTATTTTTCTTCTTCTTTAAATCCTGTAGAAAAAATTTCAGTTCTTAGGTATCCAAATCTTTTTGGGTCTTTGAGAGTTAGCAATAGTTCCTTTTGAAACCTAAATATATTTCACACCATAATAAGCATTTCTTTTCGCAGGACATCTATTTTTCATATGATCATTTCTATTGTAATAGTGACAAGTAATTTTGTGATCACTTATGGATGTAGTTTTAACAAAATAATTCTTATAATACTTTTGCTTCAAGTTTGGCTTATACCCAAGTCCTCCTTTATCAAAGACACATTTTTTAGAGTTAAGTAAATTATCCAACATCTTTTGGCCATTTGTAAATTTTATCACAATTTCATTTAATTCATTATTCTTCTTTTTAAGCACTTCATTCTCTTTTATCAATTCTTCAACATGTGATTTCTCATTTAAGGATCTATTTTCTAGTTCTAAGTATGTAATCTTTGCGTTCAATGATTCATTTTCATTTTCGAGATCTATCAATTTCTTTTTAAGATATACATTTTTTTTTACTTATTTTCATCAACTCATCATGCAATTCTTTAAAGGCATCATGTAATTCATCATAGGTAGGAAGATCATTTACCTTATCTAGTTCATCATTTGATTCATCTTCAATCGTCGTGATTTGTGATTTCTTTCATCATCACTTGTTTCTTCATCGGTATCATCCCACGTGGCCACCATTGCTTTCTTCTTGAGCTTGTTGAGAATAGGGCATTCCGATCATATATGGTCAGGCTTCTTGCATTTATAACACTTAATTGCTTCTTTCTTCTCCTTTTAGTTCTTGAAATTTTTAAATTTTCTTCGCTCACTAGTTTTCTTGAAAAATTTTCTGAACCTTCTAGCAAGCATGGCCAACACTTCATCATCTGGCTCACTTTCTTCATCACTTTTAAATTTTGTGACTTTGAGAGTAATGTTTTTCTTCTTCTCTTTATTGCCTCTTTCAGCTACCAAATCTTCCTCATAAGAAATAAAAGAACTGATTAAATCATCAATAGGTAAGACATTTAAATCTTTAGTTTCCTCAATAGCAGTTCTTTTTTGTCTTCATTCCTTAGGAAGTGATCTAATGATTTTTTTAACTTTCTCGCTATTTGAAAAAGTTTTTCCTAGGGCTCCTAGAGTGCTTACTATGTCCGTAAATCTAGTGTACATAGAATATACACTCTCATTTTGTTTCATTTGAAACAATTCATATTGTCGAGTGTACCTACTAATTTTATACCCTTTTACTTGATTCGTGCCTTCATAAACAACTTCAAGTTTGTGTCAAATTTCATAAGCACTTTCACAACTTGACACTCTATGAAATTCTTTCTCATCTAGTGCACAAAATAAGGCATTCATAACTTTGAAATTTAAAGAAGCTTTTTTCTTTTCCAATTCATTCCATTCCCGTGAAGGTTTTGGAATATCTTCACCTACTTCATTTTTTGTCAAAGGCATAAATCGACCATCACATACAACTTCCCAGATTTCATAATCTAGAGCTTGTAAGTAAATTCTTATCCTAATTTTCTAAAATGGATAGTCATTTCCATCAAAAAACGGTAGTCTAGTTGTGGATTGTCCTTCCCCAAAAGTTGAATCACTTTGGGTTGCCATGAATCTTTTACTCTAGACGGTTAAGTCCTACTAAGAGAACCAAGCTCTGATACTAAATGAAATACTAACTAGACAGCCCAAGAGGGGGTGAATTGGATTTTTAAAATTTCAAAAAATAAAAGATTAAAGATGATATAAATTAATCAATTAAATTTGAGATAAATAAATAAATGAACAATAAAACTAGAGAGATAGAGTAAGAGAGATCAAACACAATAATTTTTACGTGGTTCGGCTATCCCCACCTACGTTCACCCCTCCAAACACATCGAGCTTAAGGATTCCACTAAGCAAGCCTCCAAGGTTTCAAAGTTTTACAATTGACTTCCAAGGTGTCCATAAACCTTTACAATAAGAGATTTTTTCAGTCTTTTAATCTAAGTGTATCCCAACACTTACAATCACTCTAGAACAAAGATCACAAATTGATTTTTATCTCACACAATTTTCAAGATTACAAATCAATGCTTAATGCCCAATGTGCAAGTAGATGAAGTAGAAAAAAAAAATATTCTTAAGCTCAATTGTATATCTGTGAATATGCTCAGTAGATGTATTGTTGTTCTCTTTTAATTTGACTTGGATGAACTTTTTTATAGTTAGAGCTAAAAAATAGCCGTTATTCAACCTTTTTGACAGAAAACGTATTATCGTTGGTTGTTAATGGATAACCATTTTCGCTGGTCAATGTTACCATTGGCCTTGATTTCAAATTATCAGTTGACTGTTAATAATTGCTCTTTTACCGTTAAAATTCAGGAACCTGCATAACAAAAATCATCTATCCGTTTTTGCTAAACGGTTAAAAACTAACAAGAATGTCAGTCTGAATATTATCGGTTAGCCGTTATATATTAACAGTGTACCGTTAATTTTCAACAACTCATAAAACTGAAAGCTTAACGAGTTTCCTTTAAACGGTAAAAGATTAACAAAATAAGAGAATCTAAATATTATCGGTTAGTCATTATATGTTAACGATTAGCCGTTTTAATTCCAGTGTTTGATTTGTTGAAGTTCTTATAAAACAACCTCTCTATATTTTATCGGTTAACCGTTAAAATTAACGGTTTGCCAATTATACCCAGAAAACTATATTTTTGTGTAGAATGTTCCAAATTTCTCTAAGGCTTGTAAACACATGCATAGATTTTTTACTTTTAAGAAAAATATCTGAATTTTCAACAAATATTATCAACAGAGATTAATTGTTTGTTATCATCAAAATCAATAAACATAATATGTATATGTTAACAGAAGACTTATTAGTTAGATATAAAATCTATTTTTTCAAATGGTTATCTTTAAGACGAGATTTATGTAGAACAGCTTAAAGGATTCCAAGTCAAAAGACAGGAGAAGAAGGTCTATTTGTTGAAGAAAGCCTCATATAGACTTAAACATGCTCCTAGGGCTTCGTATAGCAGGATTGATAAACATTTTCAAAATCTTAGATTTATCAAAAGTCCAAGTGAAACTATATTATATGTAAAAGGAACGGATACCAACTTAATTATAGTTTCTATTCATGTTAATGATCTTCTTGTTATAGGAAGCAATAAGAAACTTGTAAAAGAGTTTAAAATTGAAATCCTCAAAGTATTTGAAATGACAGACCTTGGCTTGATGTCTTATTTTTTAGGTATAGAGGTTAAAATACTAACTAGACAACCCAAGAGGAGGGGTGAATTGAGTTTTTAAAATTTCAGCAAACAAAATACTCAAAGTGATATAAATTAAGTAATTAAATTTGAGATAAATAAATAAATGAACAATAAAAATAGAGAGATAGAGTAAGAGAGATCAAACACAATAATTTTTATGTGGTTCGGCTATATCTGCCTACGTCCATGCCTCCAAGCATACCGAGCTTAAGGATTCCACTAAGCAAGCCTCCAAGACTTCAAAATTTTACAATTGACTTTCAAGGTGTTAATAAACCTTTACAAGAAAATATTTTTCCTAATCTCTCAATCTAAGTATATTCCAACACTTACAATCACTCAAAACAAAGATCACAAATTAATTTTTCTTTCACACAATTTTTCAATATTACAAATCAATGCCCAATGCCCAACGTGTGAGTAGATGAAGTAAAAAATCTATTTGAAACTCAATGTAGATCGTATATTCGTGTATATGCTCAGTAGTTGTGTTGTTGTCTCTTTGATTTGACTTGAATGAACTTATTTATAGTTGAAGCCGAAAAATAACTGTTATTCATCATTGTTGACAGAAAGGGGATTACCGTTAGTTATTAACGGATAACCATTTTCGCTGGTCAATGTTACCGTTGGGCTTGATTTCAAATTATTGGTTGACCATTAATAATTACTCTTTCGTCATTAAAATCCAGGGACCTGCACAATAAAAATCCTCTATCCGTTTTTGCTAAACGGTTAAAGACTAACAAAGAATGTCAGACTGGATATTATCGGTTAGCTGTTATCTATTAACGATGTACTATTAATTTCTAGCAACTTATAAAACAGAAAGCTTAACCGATTTCCTTTAAACGGTAAAGGCTTAATCAAGATATGAAGATCTGGATATTATCGGTTAGCCGTTATATGTTAACGGTTAGCCGTTTTACTTTCAGTGTTTGATTTTTAGTGAAGTATAAGATACTTGGTTGAAGTTCTTAGAAAACAACCTCTCTACATTTTATCGGTAAACCGTTAAAATTAACGATTTACCGATTATACCCAGAAAACTATATTTTTGTACAAAATGTTCTAACTTCTCTAAGGCTTGTAAACACATGTAGAGAGTTTTGACTTTTAAGAAAATATCTGAATTTCCAACAACATTATCAACAGAGATTAATTATTTGTTATCATCAAAATCAATAAACAAAACATATATATATATATTAACATTCTTCCCCTTTTTGATGATGACAAACATATTCAATATATTGTGCTCCCCCTAACTATATGTTCTTCCTACATATATGACTTAAAACACTTTTGTCACAAGAACATGTTTTCTGATACAAAATTTTAGTTCAAGATTTTTATGTTTTTTTTCCCCTTCATCATCAAAAAGAACATGTGAAAGCAACATAAAGAACAACATAAGAGTAAAGAAACATAAGAGTGAAAAGCAAGTTGTTACCCATGATTTTAGTAAATTTTCGACAGAGTCTCCCTTTAAAAATTTAAGAAATCTTTAAAGAACAACATAAGAGTAAAAACACTTCCAAAGGTAACTAAGCAACCTTTCATATCCAACAACTCTAATCTAGAGCAAATAATATGAACAACAATAGTTATAGATACTTAACGAAAGAAAACTCAATGAATAAGCTCATCCATCAACAAAAAATAGATAAGTTAAAAAAGAAAAATATAATCAAAATATGGAATGTATATGCGAAACAATCAAAACAAAAAGGAATGCAAAAACTAAAAAGCTCTCCGCGAAGTATGAGGTCGCGTAGAAGTAGGTTGCAAAGAGATAGGTCTCGCAGTGGAAAATCGTAAAGAGGTAGATCATAGAGGGGAAGCTGTCGCAGAGGTGCTGCCAGGGTCATACCCACAATACCCCAGAAGTTGTCGCTATCTAGCAATGATCTCATACTGATGATCGAGGCTCAGCTCTTGAAAAGTCTGAAGCTGAGACTGGAGCTGCTGCTGATCATGAGAAATAGTACCCATGCAATCAAGAATCATCTGCTGAATCTCAGAAACCTAGTGAACATCAGCAACCAGCTGATGCAAAATATCAGAGATAGGAGACTGAGTTGGAGCTGAAGCTGGAGGCTGCTGAGAAGCATAGGGCTGCTCAGGAGCTGGAGGTGCCGTAGAAAATAAGGGATGATCAGAATCCATCTCAGGCATGGCAGAACCAGAGGGGGCTGATGGTTGATAAACATGACGATGAGAAAGTGGAAGACAAGCTCCAAGTCAGAAATCAGGAAGCTAATCGGGAGGATAAATATCATTAACCATTTTATCATCCTCAGGAGCAATCAAGGTGTCCTGATTCTTAGCATTGGCAATCTTATGCCATTTGTCATTCCTTCTAGTGAAACCAATACTACTCATTGCATCTCGACCAATCCTCTTGGGCTTTTTATACACCGCTTCCAGTATTGGTACATGAAAATGTCGCAATATCTTAGTTATGATACTGCTATAGGAAGCAATAGGTGACTGCATGAGTAGTTAACATATGACGCACAATAATATATCCCAAGTTAACAAGTTGCCTACTAAGCCAACAATCCAACAATCCAACATCCATACGTGTATCCCCATCTAAATGACCCCTCTTAAGTGTGATTATATGCTGTAAAATACTATGAACAATGCGAACCTGGAAAGGCAATAACTGAGCTCGAAAAGGTAGGCCACATGTCTCATCACTGAGCTCCCTACGACGACATATATTTCTCACACCCTCATTATGGATAAAATAATCAAAGGACAGGGTTTTTCTAGAGGTATAAAATGTATGACCCTCATCCTCAATCCCAAGAATAACAGTATTCAAATCTACATTAAAATCAATAGATATACCACCAACCACAGTAACTATTCTATCTAAACGGCTAGCTGATAATTCCATATTGGAATAGAGAACCCGAACTAGATTGGGTTGAGATCTATCATTAACATTAATAGCTGATTCCCAGGGTCTAAGCATGTTTCTAACACTTCTACCACAGACAATCAGGTCCTAAAAATCATCTATGTCTAAAAAATAAAAGTCTAGTACCTGTCTACCCATAAAACGATCCTCAAATCATTTGCACAATGCGGCTGTAGGGAAGTGTAGTCTTTCAAATTCAGAAATTTCTCGTGGTCGTACTGTGTCAACAGAAGGTGTATGTTTCCTCCTCTGAGATCTCCGTGATGACTCAGCCATGATAAATAGAAGAAAATCTTTCAGAATATGGATTTTGAAGTAAAATGAACCGATTATTATGTGGAAGAGAAGTAGAAAAAGAGGAATTTTGGTTCAATAGTCAAGAAATTGTGAAGAATTTAATCAAAATGATCAAACATCAGTTCGTTGCCTTTAGGGTTTTGATTTAAAATTTTTTATTTTTGAGCACGATTTGGAGTTTTAAATCGATAGAATTTCCCTAAAAGTGATTAGAAAGCTTTCTATTGGTGTAATATATTGTGAAAAATGAGAAAATCCTAGAAAAAATGAGATGAAAAGCTTAGGTTTCACAACAATAGCGGAAACGGTGAGAGAGTAAGTGAGAAGAAAGAGGAAACCTGTGACCAGTTATATAGTTTGTGAAAACGGTGAACCGTTTGTAATAAACGGTGAGAGACTAAATTCCCAAGAGTGTGTAATGAGTAAGCAGTTAAGGATTAAGGATAAACAGTAAAGGGGCAATGTTAAGATAGATCTCTGTATTTAATCGATTTACTATTAATATTAAACGGTGATAGGGTAACAGTTGAGATCCTTCCTATGTTTAAACTGCTTACCGTTATCTTCAAACGGTGTGAGGGTAGAGAGAAAAAAAATTTTAGTTTCTGTGAATAAACGGTGAACCGTTTATAATAAAATGGTTATCCGTTTATTTGTTTCGCATATTAGATTCAATAGCTGACCATCAAAGATAATATATCAAGATCATGACTTTGATCTGAAAGTATTCTAAGGTCATTTTAATGCCAAATTCATGAACATATGTGTTTTAAATCAATTAATTCATACAAAACAAACATACACACTACTAGGATATTAAAATATCATATCATAAAGTCAGTTATTAAGTAAACTTAATAGCATTTTTAGAAATGTCAATGTGAAAATTTCATAATCCCAAGTTCATGTCAAATTTTTTAAAATTGTTCTTCGCAAAGAGGTTTTGTAAAAATGTCAACGAGTTATTTTTCCATAGAAATAAACTCTAATGCAATATCACCCTTTTGAACATGATCTCTTAAGAAATGATGTCTAATCTCTATATGCTTGGTTCTAGAGTGTTGAATGGGATTTTTTGAAAGTTTAATAGCACTAGTATTATCACACTTGATAGGAATTTGTTTAAGTTTAATGTCATAATCTCAAGTGTTTGTTTCATCCAAAGAGCTTGTGCACAACAATTGTCTGCCATAATATATTCCGCTTTAGTAGTTGAGAGTGTAACTGATTTTTGTTTCTTACTAAACCATGAAATAAGAGAATGATCTAGAAAATGGCAAGTTCCACTAGTACTTTTCCTATCCACCTTATAACCAGCAAATTTGGCATCTGAATAACAAGTCAAATCTATATGAGTTCTTCTAGGATACCAAAGGCCAAGATCTATGGTTCCACTCAAATAACGAAAAATTCTTTTAACAGCAAGCAAAAGAGATTCCTTAGGACATAATTGAAATCTTACACACAAACATACACTAAACATGATATCGGGTCTACTTGCAGTTAAGTAAAGTAAAGAACCGATCATACCTCAATACTTTTTAATATCAACTTCTTTACCTATTTCATCCTTGTCAAGCTTGATTGTTGTACTCATTGGAGTGCTCTTGGTATTTGATTCATCAATTCCAAACCTCTTGAGCAAATCTTTGACATATTTAGCTTGGTTGATGAAAATTCCCTCATTATTTTATTTAATTTGAAGTCCAAGGAAATACTTCAATTCTCCCACCATGCTTATTTTAAATTCCTTACTTATACAAGATGAAAACTCTTTACACAAGCACTCATGAGTAGAACCAAAAAATAATATCATCAACATAAATTTGAATAACAAGTATGTCTTGGTTCTTATGCTTAACAAAGAGTGTAGTATCGGCTTTTTCCATTAAAAAATCGTTATCAAGTAAGAAATTTTAAGCATATCATACCATACTCTAGATACTTGTTTCAATCCATACAATGTTATATTAAATTATTAAATTATTTAATTCACATTTTTTAATTAAAAATGTGAATTGTTTCTGAAATAATTGTTTAATATAACAATTTAATTTTTTATTAAATTTTTAGATTTTTAAAATTTATATAAAATTTAGTTTTCAAAAAAATTCACATTTTTTTAAAAAATAAAATTAAAAAAGTAATTTAAATAAATAATAAAATTACTTTTTTAATTTTATTATTTTTAAAATTGTGAATTTTTTCTGAATTAATTGTTTAATATAACAATTTAATTTTCTATTAAATTTTTAGATTTTTAAAATTTAATATAACAATTTAATTTTCAGCAAAATTCACATTTTTTAAAAAAATAAAATTAAAAATTTTATTTAAATAAATAATAAAACTACTATAATTTAAATTTGATGAAGTGAAAAACAAAAAAAAATTTGAAAAAACATCGCGCGCGAGCGACATGGGGCCGAGCACGCAACCCTCGCGCGCGTGCTCATACAGTAATTATCCAATTGGACAGTCGTACACGGTCAGCCCCTCTTATCACAAACAATTGTGTGTCATTTGAATTTTAAATCTGATATTACTCTTAAGTGTTCATGTTAGTAAATTAACAACCGCCGGACGACCATAGAACGTACACTAATGTTCGCAATTATGATGATCATACCCCTATATCATTGTATAGTTTCTTTGGGGATGTAAATGATGACAGTGTACAGATTATCACAGAAGCACCTCCTGGGGTAAGCAAGTTTGGACGACCGTATAGACCATTATATGTCTTTAACAGTCCTTTCTTGATTCCTCCTATTAAGAAAGTAAAAAATGGCAGACCACACACGATGCTTGAAATAACGAAGCATGAGATCGCTGAAAACCAGAGTATAGACATAAATCTGCTTAGAGGCTTTGATGATCCAAGCATTTTTGCGGAGTTTGATTGGTGGTTTACCGGTAAAATTACAGTACATTACACCATCCAACAGTCACACTTGTGTTTTTGATGTACTTTTGGGAAATGCTTCAATGGGTTGGCTTGACGATGAAGTAAGTATTTTTATTATATTTTTTCATTTGTTAATAATGCATTGTTGATTTTTCTTTTATATTATACTCAATTCTTTCGTTAACATCTTTCTATTTTTCCACAGCATATTCATGTGTATTTCCGCTTGGTCAGCAAGAAGCAACAGCAGTATCCGAATGCCTTACCTTAGTGTGTCACGCACACAAACACATTTTTTTGGGCAACGAGTTAATAGAGAATTAATAATCAACATTACATTTGGTTACTTACAATATCTCGGATTCTCACTAATTAGTTAATATATGTACTAGGTATTCTTGACACAATTATGGAACAATGGTAACTGCGATATCCATTTATTAAAGTATAGCAGCAACTTCAATACCTATCTTTACGGCCGGGAAGATATCATGTCGAAACGGTTTACGGACGTCAATGTGGTAAGTATTGATGCATAATGCAATGAGATTTCTTTTTTTACATATTTTAGATCAACCAAGCATAAAAAGTCATAATATTTCTTATATGCAGGTCTTGATTCCTGTGCATATTGGCTGTGATCATTGGGTATTAGCCAAAGCAGATCTTCGCAAGAAGAGAGTGTAGATTTATGACTCATTGGTGGCATTTCGCAACGAGAAAACATACTTAACTCAATTTCAGCCACTTAAAGTCATTTTTCCTCAATGGGTAGAAGATATTAGATTTTACAACATGCGGCTAGAGTTGCAAACTACAGATTCTTGGAAAATCAGGATACTAAAAGACGTGCCACAACAAGAGGCTGGAACTGGTAATTGCGGTATTTTTTTATTGGTGTTTATGATGTATTTAATGTTCGGACTCAAATTTGATTTTGATAGTAGCCACGTGCAGTACTTTAGGAAGAAAATTGCTTTGGATATATTTAATGACGATATTAGACTATAAGTCATAATAGTTGTATAAACAATGATGGATGAGCTTATTTATAGTTGGAGTCGAAAACTATATTTTCAGAAATGTTCAAGTTTAGCTAAAGCTTGTAAACAAACACATAAAGTTTTTGAAAAATTTTACATCTTTAAAAATAATAAAATTAAAAAATTAATATAAAAAAATAAAATAAAAATAATTTAAATTTGGCGAAAAAAAGTTACGCTCGCGGCCGAGGCCTGTCGCAAAAGAAGACAGCGTCTGCTCATGTGACAGGGTCAGACGTCGCACTAGGAGCGCGCTGGCTCCTAGTGCGACACCCATGCCTGTCACACCAGGGGTCACTGGCTCCTGGTGCAACAGACGTGGCCTGTCGCACGCTATCGCGCGGGCACAGCCTGCTGCGCTAGGCCAGTCGCCCGCACGAGTCCTGTCACCCGGATCTTCTCGCGTCCATTTTTTTTGTTCCAAAATTTTTTAATTTTATTTTGTTATTTATTTATATTAAATAAATAATTTTATTATTTTTAAATTTGTGAAATTATTCTCAAATAATTATTTAATATAACAATTTAATTTTGTTTTGTTTATCAGATAAATGGAAAAATCAAGACAATATTCTATATAATTTGTACGTAAAATAAAATACTTGATTATATATAATCGTACATTAAACAAAAATTAATAGTCCAAAAAATTTTCATTATGCTAATTGCAACAATACAACTAGTTTTGATTTGAAGCAATGGGGTTCTTACATCTCTTGCGGTTACGACCTGGTTGATGACACCGCCCGCATTTCACAGTCTTCCTGTTTACATCCTTACCAATAGAAGGTACTCTAAGCTCTGGACGACGACTAGGTGGTGGCGTTTCGAGTGGCGGGTTAACCTTCATTTCTCGGATTTCTAGTGGAACTTCCCATTCTACCATGTTGTCAACCGGCTCCACTGGTTGTGCATATGCCATAACCAATGATTCCTTAGAATAAAAATGCAAGCAAAGCTTTATGTAATCCACTCAAGTTGTCAGACAAGTGCAATTACATGTGCACAAACAAGTTGATCGAGTTGGAATACTCTACAGGAGCATGTCTTATTATGTATGTCAACTATCCCTTCCTTAATACCACCACCTAAAACATGAAATCGATACTGAGACACAGGACGGACAGTCATTTTTTCGGCTAAAATTCTTCTCTCAACTACTATCTCATCAGCCCATGTCGTTAGACGAGTACTCATCGATTCAGCAATATTTTTTCTATCATAAAATCATGGCTGCATAGTTTGTCTAAAGTGATCAATAAGATGAGTGATAGGAAATTTGCGGGGTTCTCTCATAAATGAATTCACACTTTCTACGATATTAGTAGTAAGTATACTGTACCTCCTACCTTCAAACTCAGACCTTACCCAATTACATGTACCTACATCATTTTCTAAGTAATCAGCCGCACGCGAGTGGAGCATCCACAATCCTTCAAGCTGTTTTTTGAATTCTTCATGTCCATATGCTTTTGCTGCATTAATAAAGGCAGAATTAAATTCATCCAAAAGAGATTTGGACATCCGGAATTTTGACTTAATATTGCCTTTGACATGGTAGAAGCATACACCATGAGCTGCATTACAAAATACTTTTAAAACGGCTCTCTTTATGGCAGTGCATCGATCAAAGATAATTACTAACTCTGATTTATCGCCAATCACTCCATGTAACTTCATCATAAACCATTCCCAAGCTGCATTGTTTTCGGAATCCATGACTCTAATAGCTAATGGATATAGTTAATTATTACCGTCCAGACATGTTGCCACGAACATGCTTCCGTGATATAGCCCCTTTAAATGAGTGCCATTTACTGCAATCACAGGCCTGATGTACTGCATGAAACCCTTGATTGAAGATCCAAGTGCTTCAAAGTAGTACAAAAAATTATTATTTCCATCC
This sequence comes from Aegle marmelos, assembly GCA_030449875.1. Classification (NCBI taxonomy): domain Eukaryota; kingdom Viridiplantae; phylum Streptophyta; class Magnoliopsida; order Sapindales; family Rutaceae; genus Aegle; species Aegle marmelos. The sequence continues at coordinate 6,900,395 of JASUUL010000115.1, forward strand.
ACCTTGAGATGAGTAACTGTACCCTCATTGACTTTGGTTAAGACATGAGAGTATTTAGAAAGTAAGTTGTATGACTCTGCAGGGTTCCCTCGTATTATTTCAAGACCAACTTCTTTAGCCTAATAAGCCTGCTGATATGTTAATTAGACATTGTATTCCTACTGCATGTCTACTCTAATGTCATTAGGAGTGTATATTCATTCATCTTGGATAAATTTATCTGCAATAAAATGACCAATAACTCGACCCCGTACTTAACGGACACCACTAGGCAATACGTCATTAGAACAAGTATGTATATTGTCAACTCTTTTCACAACTTAAGGCACATTTTGCTCATTTGAAGCTCTCGTTGCTCGAATACGCCATTTACATGATTCTAAAGAACAGTGAGCCTTAAAACGTGTTGTTGTAGACCGTGAAATCTTGAAATCAAACTTATTGCACAGGGCAACTTTGAGCAATTCTATTGTTAACTCATTCTTTTCAGCGAATAACATACCCACACTAATACCACAAGAATTGTAATTTCTGACTAAATCTGGAATAACCAGGTTTGAAGGCAAAACTGGAGCAAGATTCACAAAGGGATCAACTAATCTCCTCCTCCTAGAACGAGTGATTGGAGGAATAGATTGGTTTTCACTATTATTGGTAGGAATATCATACTGGTGCTCATTCTCATTATTGATAGGAATATCAGAATGACTAATGCCTCCATCATCAAATTCACTATTGGAGTTAACCCCGTGCATGTTATTATATGGCTCCAAACAAGCATTATCAACTTCTGTATTGATGGTGTCGTGAACAAGACTATCATTGATGTGGAAATCATTATTGTGGTATGGAGAATAATGTCGCTCTAACAGTGGTGGTACCACCTCTTTTTCAATATCAAGAAAAGAGTTATTTGCTCTAAATGAAGTTTCAGTTTCTACAAATGGCTCAAGATCTTCTACTGGAACTCGAGGAGATGTGGTGACAAATATAGAGATGTATCCATAATTGATCACATCAGACGCCATGTGCAGTACAACCTTAACCATTTCATCATTCAATATGTCCATAGGCAGTGAACATGCACGATATACGATGTTACTAGACCTCAAAGTTGTCTTCATCGTTATACTATATTCGTTAGGATTTATCTGCAAAACCTCATGCACTCTTGTCAAAAATTAATCAAACGTACAATCTTTTCAGACCAAAAAAGCTGTATTTTTGGCATTCACGTACTCCATACGCCCATCTGCCAATATCTTCCAACAACCATCATAACACAATTGAAGCACAACTAAATCCATTAAACCTAAAAAAAAAAGAATAAAAGAAATAAGATTACACATTGCAAAATATAAATAAGTGAATATGCATAACATGTATGTAGAGTATATAATGGTTCTTAAGTGCAATGGTTCTTGTTGAAGTAAATTTCTTGTTCAAACATATCATAGAATGAAGTATATAATGTTAGATTTGATTCATCTTGTCGCAAGTTTCGAAACGGTATATCATACGCCTAAAACAGACATATGTAGCTCACATTATGACCTATAAAAATATCATAAATTCAATGAGACAGGCAGTGGGACAAGCACCTGTCTCACATAAATACAGAACAATAATGTGAGACAGGCAGTGGGACAGGCGCCTGTCTCACATAAATACAGAACGACTATGTAAGATAGGCAGTGGATTAGGCACATGTCTCATATAAGTGCAAAACCATTATATGCAACAGGCACTTGTTTCACATAAGTTGGTGAGACAGGTAGTGGGACAGGCACCAGTCTCACATAAATACAGAATATTAATGTGAGACAGGCAGTGGGATAAGCGCCTGTCTCACATAAGCACAAAATCAAAATGTGTGACAAGCACATGTCTCACAGCCTATCTCACATAAGCACAGAACATTTAAGTGCGACAGACACCTGTCTCACTTTCTGTTTCACCAACTTAAGTGAGACAGATTCCTGTCCCACTGCCTGTCTCACATAACCGTTCTGAGTTTATGCGAGATAGGCACCTATCCCACTACTTATCTCACCAACTTATGTAAGACAGGCTGTGGGATATTTGCCTGTCACACATAATGTTTCTGTGCTTATGTGAGACAAGTGTCTGTCTCACTTATTTTAGGCTCCGTTTTTCACTCGAGTTTATTTGTCATTTTTATGATTTCTCTTAATTGTTCAACTTAAACAATGTATACTATTTTATTGATGAAAAATAATAATATTTATAAAAAAATAACTTTAATTTCAAACTAAATTTTTAATCTCAATATATTAAAAATTTATGGAATATATTAAAAATTTATGATATGTGGAAATATATACTAACCTTAACAAGTTCTCCCCAATTAATGATTATATCTTCAGCTATGTAATGTTTATTGGAGAGTGTTGAAAATTTGTTGAGAGTGATAAAAAATCTCTAAGTATATTGAGTGTGTTGAGATTTCTTTAGTTTCCGTTTTGAATATTATAAGAGTGGCGTTATTTGAAAATTTGAAGAACGTGATGAAGGTAATTTCGTCTAAAATATTAATCTTTAACTAGTTATGATAGAATAAAATTTATGTGATTAAAATTGAAAAATATAAAATTTTTGTGATTATTTTTATAAATTTCCCAAAATGCTCGTGCATTGGAAAAAAGAAAATGAAAATTTTCTTTCAGTTTGCTGTCAATGCAGCTTCCTAGCACCTTCCCGTTGAGCAGGTTGTGTTTGAGTTCACTTTGGAATTTGATTTTTTTTAATTTCTTTCTTTTTATTTCTCAAAGAAAGATGACATCTGCAATCTGAAGTTAATGAATCTCGGTAAGAATTCAAAGAGTATGTTTTGACCAAGACACCGGTAACAATGAACAGACCGTGGCAACAAACAATGACGACAGAAGCAAAGTGAAGATAAGATTTTTAATATTTTGGAGGAATTCTGTGGCTTGCGAAAATCAATTCCTAAAAAGCGCCAAATAGCGTCATCACGTCATGAAAGCTACTCAATCATGGAAGCGCACCCCATTAGCTCCAAATTCACAGTAACCGGCGATGTTGGCTACACCTCAAGCCCAATTTCTTGTTTGGATGAGTCCAATTAACAAGTGCTTAGGTCTCCACCAAGGCCAAATTCGGCCCCCAGGAAAAGAGTAGTGCTACTAGAGCCACTCGGTAATCCTCTTAAAGCCCGTTTTTCTTTTTGTACCCAGTAAATAATTTTGAAAGAAATTGTTCTCCCTCACAACCAACCCAAAAAAAAAATCCACTTTAATTCCCTAAATACCACCCTTGTTCCATTCCAAAAAGAAACAGAGTTGCGGTTCTCATTCCATTCTACCGTTTAGAACTTCAAATAGTGGAGTCTCTGCTTTAATTTATGAAAGAAAGGAAGTGTGGGCAAAGATGAAGAAATAGATGATTAAACTTATGAAAAGTAGGAGCGGTCGTTAAATCAAAAATCTTAGTAAACTTGGGAGTTCAAAACAAAAAAAGATATCTTGAAACAGAAAAGCAAATGAAATGTGTATGATGATGAATAGTGAAACATTCTCTTTGAGGATGTTTCTCTGTTCAATGTTTAAACAGGAGACTGGAAGCATACAACAAATGGGATAATTTCGGCCAACCCCCCTCGTGAAATAATAATCTTCAAACCATCCCTCTATTATTGAAAACAACAAACTATCCCAAAACTGATTATCTCTCTTTATTTTTAATTGACAAAAGGATAAAATAATATTTTGTACATTTTCCTAGCTGTCAATCAAAAAAACAATGTCAAACTTAGGCAAACTAATTCTCAAGAGTCCATATTGTTCTAAATTTTTCGAAACACATATGAATATTTCAAATATTTATAGTATACTCCCTAATACTTCTAAACATTTTTATTTTATGCTTATATGATTAATTTTTTTTTGAACGGATTAAATTTTATCTTTTCATTTTTTAAAAATAAATATATCGATTAACTAAAAGCTATAAGTAAAAAAAAAAAGCATACTATGTTACCTTTTTTATATTTTTTTATTTGTAAAGATATTTAAAGAAAATATAATATAAAATAAAAAAAGAAAGTCAAAGAACAAAAGGAAAATTCTAGTGGAGTTTCATCGAAACCACCTTCATCGACACAACCTAGAAATCTTCTAATGCTTTGCTTATCCACTAAACTCAAATATTAATCTTCTAATAAAAACAAATCAAAGAGATTAGATGGACAACTAACTCTACTCTTTTGAACCCATTCCCACAAACAACCAAACCCAAAAGCGAAAGCCGCGCACCTTCATCATCCTAATTCCTATTTTTGAGTTTTGGATTCTAATATGTAGAAATTACATTTTAGCTTTGATTTAATTGTGAGATTAGATTTGAATAATGGCTGTATGGTAGTCGTGTACATGAAAGGAAAGAAAAAAAATAAAGAATAATATAAAAAATAAGGATGAGAAAAAAAATAAATGAAAGGAAAAGACGAAAGAGCAAGGATGAGGGAAAAAAAAAGACAAAGAAAAAGACGTAGATAGCATAGCTTGTAATTTTGAAAATTGATCTTGATGGCATTATTGTAATTTACATATAATGGCATATTATGTAATTTGCTTCACTAATATTTGTAATTTAGAAAAAACTATCAATTTATTTAGGTTGATTAAGTCATTTCAATAGTTTATTTTTTAATTTCTTCTTCGCTTTTTACATATTAATATTTTAATAGTTAATTTTTTTATTTTTCAATGACTAGCCATACATCAATTATTTTTTCAAAATTTACAATGATTAGTCATACATTAACTTTTTTTTTCAATCTCATAATATTGTTACAAGAATATTTTATTATGATAAAAATATTTTTATACTTTTATAAGTCAACAATGGTCAATGGTTAAAGTCAATGAAATTTCAGAGGTAACTTGACGTTTTCAATATTAAGAAAGGGCTTTGAAATTGTCACTTTACGAGAAGGGTAGGTCGAGATTTTGCCACAACAAATTATAAACAAAAATTGGAGATTCGATTGCTAATAATCAACCTCTTGTTGCATTATTTTTTACCGCCATTGGATGCATATGCCAAGTTTTGGTAAGTTGGAAAAAAAAACTATTGCATAATGCTGTGTGCAAAGAGTTTGTAACTGAAGCACTTTTATGTGGCTTTCTTAGGGTTAAAAAAAAAAAATCCGTACATACAAGAGTGGGGAAGGGGGATTTTAAGAGGATTTTTCAAGGATGCCAACAGCTCTGAGAAAAAAACTAGGAACCAACGAATCCGCTAGAGTAGGCCTGTTTGACACACTTTTAAATTCCTATTCCTCGTAAAGCCTCCTTTAACTAAAATTATCTAAATAACCAAAAGCAAATTAATTCATATCTTTTTTTTTAATGAAAATTCAATTAAATAATAAATTATTCTTTTAACAAATTTTTTCACTCTCCTCATTTCATAAATGTATATTTATATTTTACATTTTAATTCAAAAATAATTTAAGATTTTGGGATTTGCAAGTATTTTATATATTAAAATTAAAAATTTCAAAGAATGAAGTTTTATAGCAAGATGATTGATTTTTAATTTAAAATTTTGTATTTTATAAATTTAATTGGGTATTTTTAGAAAATAAAATTTAAAAAGGGTGGCATAAGCATTTTGGTGGGGTGTTGAAAGCTCCACTCTCATCAGAACAATATGTCCGAGTCCTTCACAGCCCGTATTATACTCAAACACACCAACCGGCTCTTCAAGGCCGAGGGGAGCCCCTGTCCGTCGGACTAATTGTTATGCCAACTCCAAATAATGGCAAGGGGAGGCTATCAATTTTATTTTATATATACAAATACATTGTTCTGGAATGCTGGCTCGGGGAACGTTACCACAAATGCAGCAGTAACTCACCCGATGGTCATGTTTGAAATGAAAGGATCTTAAAAGAGTATACTAGTTAAAATAAAGCAGTAATCGCACATTAGTTACTGAAACAGAGATTCCTAAGGAAGTGATTCCTGGGTCAAGTGGCAGAAATTTCTTGAAGAGAGAAAATGAAAAGAAACCAACAGCAGTGGAGAGTATGCTAGTGCTGTCAGACTGTCCGTGAGAAAATGTTGATGGTGCAGGGTGCTGATAATAACAGTCATCCAACTTTTCAGAAAACCAGTGCTAATGGCTGTTTGTACCAAAAAACACAGGTCACTTGACAAAGGTACTTGTAATGGAAATAAAGAGCAAAATTTGCAATGGGGAAAGATAGAAGAAGCAGTTATGCTTGTGGTGATTGACTGATTGTCAAGGTGCTGTTAGGATGACCTGATAAATTACTCACAATGCATTTTGAGGAATAAGGACATATTCTGATTACCATGAACTGTAATGTCCATAGTAGCAACAACATAAATGTCAATAAGGTAAAAAAGAGTACCAAATGCAGTCCGAAGTTTCAGTGTCACTCTCACTCATGAGTGATGGTATGAACTATCATAAAAATCAGTCCGAACAATTCAAGGTGTACTACTGGGTAGCTTAGTATTCTCTCATAGTTAAAATTAAAAAAAAAAAAAAAAGTAGAAAAAAGTTAATTGTTTGAAAATAAAACGAAGGAAGAACTGCCAAGAAAAACTAGACATGAGAGAATCACTATGAAAGGGCATACGTTATAACAGCTCAGATACACCGGCATAAAAGCAGACTTAGATGCCCATGAAACAACTTACATGCTAACATTACCCAGAATTAAAAATCATTGTGTTACGCACAGAGAACAGGCAATCAAAAGGAGATTCTCCCACTAGCGAGTCACTCAGGATTTAACAGTTGTACATAACGATATTCTATAATTCCCTATTTCAATAAGCTCTATCATCGCTAATCTGAAAATATAAACGAACAAGATTGCATATAGTGTAAAACGACGTTAAACGGATAGATAATCATGCCTTGCCTTTGTGTAGACCATTAACCCAAGAAGCGTTTGTAATTGTCATCGGATCCAAGCAAGTCAGCGGCCTTATAATTCGTCCTAAGCGTACGTTCACGCTCACCAAGCCATTCCGAGCCAATCAGATCCCTCCTCAAACTCCTCTCAGCCGCAGGCAACGACGCCCAGCAAACCAACTTCTCAACCTCCTTGGGTCCCACTCTCCCGGCAATTCTCGCATCCTGAAAGGGCCTCAACAATCTGTCTTTGGCGAAGCCCGCGCACTTGTCCTTGGCGACAATCAAACACGCTTCCATTTCACGCACTTCGCAGTCCTCGCGCTCCTTGAAGTCGGCGGGTCTTAGTCCGATTAGGTTTCGCCACCAAGGAGGCTTGCACTTTTTGGACGCGTTGACGGAGCAACCGATCCTAGCCCCTTGTTCGCACTGCGAGAGTATCTTGGACTCGCAGGATTCGTACGCTGAAGCCCACGACTGGGGGCTTCTGAAGGCGAGGAGATGAGAGCCGCTCGATGGGTCGTCCTGTGAGATGGGCCCCCGCAGTAACGGGATTGGTTTATCGAATTTGATAGTCGTTGAGGCGGCTGAATATTCCTCCATATTCGAATTTGTCGCCGCACTGTCCATTTTCCATTTAGCACTAGCAGCAAATTGTCATCATCAGGCATCAGCCGAGCGGACGATTCGATTAGGGGCGGTAGTTTTAGTGGGACTTCCTGTGTGTCATCATACTTTATTGCAGGCTAGAAGATATATAACATCTTAAAGCGTAACAAAAAACTCATTTAATTTAATTCTTTAAATATTTATTTATTTATTTATTTATATTATAAATATAAAAATAAAAAAAATAAGCCATCTCTCAAAAAAAAAGTTACATTATTGTAATCAAACTCTTTCTATTATTAAAATAATAGTGAATATAAAAATTATTATTTTAAAAAAATAATAAGATAAAAATAATATAATATTAAATATAAAATTTTACTTATAAAGATTTTTAGAGATTAACATAATTTAACCCATAATTTTATACTTTTACTTTAAAGCTAAAGTGATGGATCATAAAAAAATAACTATCAATTTTTTTTAAAAAAATTATTAAAAGTGGGGGAGCCCCATTTTACTGGGATTAGGATCCTCTGCTTCTTTCCTAATCTCTAATAATTTGTTAAATCTAATTAAAAAATATGACTTAATTGCAAATAAAATGAAATAAATTAATTTAATTGTCAATATTAAAATTTAATTATAACCACTTATTTTACTAGGAGAGGTTAAGAGAGGGAAAAAAATCAAAAAAAAACTAAGAAGGGATCCTTATCCATTTTATTACGAGTCAAGGAATTTGTACTTAAAAATATATTTTGAATATTGTCTTTACTTTGTTCACCTATTTGATAAATTTAAAAACTAAAATTTTACTTTTACTTTTACTCACTCTAATAACTAATTAAAGTAACCCTCAATTAAACTAGCTGTGTTAATATATTGTTTTCTCTCCATGCACACATCAGATATTCAACGGCTGCAAATAAAGATTTAAAAATAATAAATATCAACGAACAATTTTCGTATTCAATTAAGAAGGATTGGCGGGATGAGTGGATCAGAATCAGTTAACCCATGCAGATTTATGGTATCGATAAATCTTTTCAAATAATGAAAAAAAAAACAAAATAATGGTTTCCGTCTCTATGACTAAATAGTTTTTATATTATTTAAACGATAAATTAGATTTGATATTTACCTTCAAACTCACATCTGATATGTAAACATTTTAGTGGTTTCCGAGTAAAGTATTTAATTTATTTTTCTAAATTATCCTTAATGATAAATTTATTTTAATATACATCGAAGATTTTTATTTTAATAAAATTTCACTAAAATATCCATAAGAATATCTAATGTCTATTTTTAGAGTGCTAATAGACACATCTTTTATTGTTTTATTCTTATTTGTCCATAATTAGAACTCAAGTAGTCATTTAAAGAAACTGATGTACAATCAAATGGTCAAATCTTAAGACAATTTGTGAGACTATTTGAGAAAGTAAAAATTGATTTGTTTATGTATAGTAAAATCTCAATAAATAAATATTTTATAAATTAATAATTTTCATCAAATAATACAATCTTTCGATCCCGACTTTGGCTAATGTACTAAACTAATAATTTGCCAAATGTATAAGATAATAAGTTTTTTAAAAACATATAAAATTCATAATATTATGGACTTTTTTCTCTTAACAACTCAAATTTTCTCAATTCAACTATTTTTCAAAATATATACCTAATATTTGAGACTAAAGCGATACCAATGACGCATTTATAGAGTTTATATTCTAAATGCTTTAAGAATATGAAATCCTTTATCACGAAGGGTGTTAAATTTAAAAATATATACATCAATTTTACGTCTAAGTACAATGTATTTACATAAATTTTTTGGCTCAAATATAAATGTTCTTAAATTTTTGCGCTCACATGTACATATTTTAAAATTTATTATTGTTATTATTTTTTAGATTTGGCTATATTAGAATAGTTATAAGATAGAATACTTCTTTATAACTATATAATTAAAATTATAATAAATTTTTTTATTATTTATCATTTTACATATGTAGTTGAGATTCATACTCTACTATAAATCACACACACACACACACACTACATGGTTCTTAGTCAAATCAATGATTTACATACTAAGATGACACAATATAATATAAAACATTAAAACTCTTCTTAAATTTGATGATAAATTAATAAATTATTTATTAATTAATATATATCTTTATTAAGATAATTTTTTCTTAGTCCCATCAATTTATTTTGTAAAGGTTTTACTGTACATTATTTTGTTATTCTTAATAGTAACAATTTCATTTTAAAATATAAAAAAATTTACTACCTATTTATAATTATACGATTTTTTTCGTAAATAAGAGGTAGAAAGGTGATCAAAGCCTAATTTTATGTTTATATGTTATTTGGCTTTGTTATATAGTTTAATCATCTCAGCATATTACAATTCTATATCTATAAATGCTATAAGTATTTTATTGAATAAACTTCACATTAACATGGATGTATGGCATAATATAGAATAGGAGTTTTAAAAGATCAACACAATGCACATATGTAGTTGTATATCAATGTAATATGGAGATGTCTATTTTTGCATGGTTTTGGGTGCCTGTAGCCTTTTGATTATTGTATGCGTAATATGCGTAATGGATGCAAGGGTGACTTTAAGTATAAGTTGAAAAGACAGTTGTCTAAAACTCTATATTTAAAAAAAAAAAAACTTATTTTTTAAGTATTTTTTGATAATTCTTTAATTAATAAATAAAAAATATTTTTTAAAAAAATATTATGTATTGTAGAAAATAAGAAAGTCTATATCTCTCTAATAAATATTTATGTTATAATTAAGAATTCTTTTTATAAAATCTCTATTGAATAACCTTAATATTATGGAAATATAATTAATAATATTATTTAACTATTGATTCATTTATAATCAGTCTTTTCAAATAAAATAATAATAAATTATTTATCTTTTCAATTTTTTTTAAAAAATTTAATCATTTAATGTTAGAATCTTTGACTTTTAATATTTCTTTTAATTTCTATTGAAAACTTTATATTTCAAATATTAATAGATGGAAAATTTCCTTCCTCTCTTCTCTATAAAGAATATTATTATATTTATTAGTTTATTTAAGAAAAAAATTAGTTTCTTGAAACACAAAATGCATATCTATTATATGAACATCAATTCGTCCTTTTAACTTTCTATGTTATATTATTTTAAATATTCTATTTAAAAATATTATTGTTCTTATTTATTTTGTAATAGTTTTAACTTACCGAAAGTGAAAAAGATATCTTCTTAACTTTTTTTTTTTAAGTCTTGTTTCTAAAATTTTGTTAGGATCTTTTTTTATTATTGTTCAGTTCAAGAACTAAAGATAGAATGAATTTTGAGTTTTCTAAAAAATATTTTTTTAATTATTAAAATTATAAAATAAAAAGAATTCTGTAACAAAAATTCTAAGGCTCTAAATATTTTAAAGCCGGCGGCCCTGATTACCTGTATTATAATTACTTTTCAACGTAATAAGGATACCATTACAAATTTGGGTAAGCTTACATTACATTTAACGTAAGAAACAATTATGATAGGACTAATAAATAAACGTGAAAACAACACGTGGTAGGTACTGACACTATAAAAAATATATTAAAACCGGATAGAAGCAAGTTGAAAATGTAGTCACCGGTAAAGTCAATCTCTGCGTTAGTTGTTGTACCCGGTTGCAAGGTGTTACATTATTACGCGTTTATCAATTAAAATTTCAAAAAAAAAATTAAAGAAAAATTTTGAAAGCAATACTCCCAGCGCGGCGTTCTCCCTGGCCACGCAACAAAACCCTTGGATCTCTTTCTCTTCCCCCCTGCCGTCTAGAACTGTCGATCCTTCACTGTCCCTTACTTCCCCCCCCCCACCCCCCAACATGTACAGCCACCGTGGGTCTTTCCTCAGCTGCTACAACCGACTTCCGAAGGTTATTTGCTTCAATTCATTGGATTAATTGCAAATTTGGTTGTATAGGATTATGAGTTTGTGAAGATTTAGTTCTATTTCATGCTAAACCGTTATGTGCTCAATGTGTTGAGAATATTAGCACCACTTAAAAATACTTATAAGATTATTTTGTAAAGTGTTCTTTGTACTGGGCAAGTCAATTACTTTAGTTTTGCGTCCGAAAACAAGGACGCTCAGCTTAGTTGAATGAGGTTTTGTTGATTTGATCAAGGAAGCCTAAAAAGGGGAAGCTAATTTGTCGTCTGTGAGCTGAGTCAATCGTCGCTTGTTTTTTCCTTCATCTGTTTGATTGCTTATTTGGGTTCTTTGTTGTTTGATGTTCTTTTCAGATTCTGGCATCTGAATACTTGCTTTTTGTGGAACTTTGTGATGATTTGCATTCTGTGAATTCTGACAGCACTTTGACTAGCTTTGTGCTGTTAGGTGTTCAAAAGATCTGGAGTAAAAAAAATTGATCCTATAAACGAAACCATTTGATCCACACAGCCATAATGCAATACTTCAAGAACTAGACAATTCTAAACCTCCAATGCACTTTGGCTCAAATTCTAAAAGTATAAATTTAAGGGATTTGTCTATGATAGTGTATATATTTTTACAGCATTAATAACGGGATTATTGTAGACCTTTAGATTTAAGTAGTTTAATGTTAACCATTCATATAATATAATAAAAATTAATTAGTTAAATAAACTAAAAATATTGGTAGTTTCCTAGTTGTAGTTAAACAAATTTTTTAATTTTAAATTAACCAAAAGAGGGAAAAAAAGGACGATAATTATCCTTCTAGCATTGAGTTCTGAATGCGAGATCAGTGTTTTGTTCACTTTACTGTTGCTTATTCATTATCCTCTACAATAATTGACTTCAATTCTGAGTTTTTGATTTTCTATTTGGTTCCCGGGAAAATTTTAAGAAAAGCGACTGGTAGACAAAAAGTAAAGTTCCAAGAATATTACAGCTACTTTTGGCACTACACATATCATCATAAGAATTTTTTTTTCTTTTTAAAGTTTTTGTGATGTTTCTTAGATGAGTTGATAGCCCATTGTATGTGCTATTAACGTTCTCTGATTCACCACAATTTCAAACACACCATTTCGTAAGATTCAGGTTTTTTAATAATATGCCTCAAGGTTTTCTACTTGGTGTTGGTTCAGGTGAAAAAGCTTAAAGGCAATGTTCACCGAAGGTCTTGATAGTAATGCCCTTAAATGGGTCCGACAGGTACGCAATAAAGAATTCTATTCGTTTCTTAAAAATGTCTTTTATATTGGTGTTTTTAGATTTTCAATTGAAGTGTTAATTGTCGGATGGAATTGATAATATTTAAATGCGATTTTATGCAAGAAGGGTGGTGCAAAGAAAGATATATTTGGTTCTGTTTTATCTCAGAGAACAAAACATGATACTACTACTAATTTGAGAAATGGTGGACGAGACATTGGATTGGCTCAATTATCCAAATATCGATGTGGACATTTGTCATCGGTGTGGTTCTGTGTCGGAAAGCAAGTACATGTGAGGGAAAATGATAGTGGCATGAATCGGACATGGACATATCACCCGATTCGGATAATGAGGTCTCTTGTGGGAAGTATGACAAACCAGTGCACAAACAGGCAGATTATGGCAAAGTTGGAAATCACTCCATATCTAGTTTATCTAGGAAGGAAACTATGCAGAGACAAATGAATGGTGCGGTAAGAGTGGAGAGGGGTGGTGGTGGGGTTTTGTTGGGGAAGCCTGGCACTGTAGAAGAAGAATTGCCATATTCGGCTACTAGTACCGAATTCTCTTTTGCGCTTTCCGGGGGAGCAAAGAATGGCTGTGATTCTCGAAGAGGAACTTACACTTCAGATATCTGTCTTATTTAATGGATGTGGCCACACCCACCCATGATTGTCTTGCACTAGTATACGATTTGCTTTTACCTATTCTCATGATGGGAGACAGCAAGAAAGTGTTAAGTCATCAAGAGGTATGCGTTAAATTCTTCATATAGAAGTTTGCACTTTGCATTAGCAATGGTTCTGACGCAACACATGCTGACTTTAAGCAAGGATTTTGCTATTAATTGGAAAGACCATGCATCTCTCTTTGGAGTTGATTAGACCTTTGACATCTTTTCACCACCTGTGACATCCTTTTAATCGATGCAACATTGAGTCAGTACTGTGAGCAATTATTGTTACCTTAAAAAAACTCATGTGGGAAACACATATGGCATGTGTGAGTATATAGTGGAACTTCATTCTGTTAATGATATATGAATGTCAACCAGAATAGCCTCCTAAGGGAGATTTGAGGATCAAATTCATCAGATACTCGCCCTACTTTTTGAGAATTACAAGTCACTGGATGAATTATCACCATCTGGATTGATAGACGTTTTTGGGCCTCCCACTGGCCTTGCTGCACCTGCTTTAGCATCTGCTGTCAAGCTATATAATCTTGTTCATGATGTATTAGCTTCTGAGTCACAGTTGAAGTTAACCAGATATTTTCAGGTACTGTCAATGTTCTCTAGGCTTGCAGTTTCTTTTAATCTTTAGATTTCTTCTTACAGCAAATGGTGATACAGGCTGCTGTGAAGAAGAGATTGAGAAGGCTCTTGGTAGAAACCTTGAATATGTTGTGAGCAAGAATGAGGGCACCTTAATGAACCCGGAGGGTCTTTCAACTACTTATCAGAAGATGAAATCTCTAATTTTAAATGTCAGAAATGAAATCTGCACTGACATTGAGATCCATAACCAACATGTGCTGCCTAGGTAAAATGCTTCTTATTTCATTCTGTAGGAATCTTTTTTATTTTTCCTTTCTTAATGGAAAAATATATGCCATTTCAAGAATTGCATCTGTTTCTGTTTCTTCTTTCTTGGACTAGTACGGATGTGATGACTCTTTTGTTTTAAGGTTTTCAAACATTATAAAATCTTTTTGACTTGGGCCTATTGTAGCCCTCGCTTGATAGTAATATTATTTGTAGATACACTGTCACTTTTTCTTGGTTATTTGTCACCCGATTACCTTTGCCTAGATTCTTGAATAAATATTTTCTGTCTTTTGTTCTCACAAGTTTAATGTTTGGATAGCCTTGCCTCCCGATTTGAAGATTTATACAAAGCATTTTGTAAGGTTGAGTAGATTATGTTGTTGGTAGATTCATGCTATTTTTTCGTAGTAATTATTTGGTCAATCTGTTATTCTTTTAATACGACTTCATAGATCTTCCAAATCTTTTGCGTCCATATATAGTGTGGATCTCTACAATAGAATGGGACCCTCACCTCCTGTTGCGAGAACTTGTTTTCGCAATGATGAGACTTTCAACGGGATCTCTCATCCGGAATATCAGTACTTGTTTTTCTTCTCTTATCTCCATATTCATTAACTTGGTTTTTTTTTTCTTTTGCTTTTTTTTGGATCATCGACCACGTCGTATCTCACAACCATGTCAAAGGTGGAATTGAAGCAAAGGAGTTGTTTCACTCATATATAACTCACTGGAGTCATGACAAGCGTCGTGCTTTACTTGAGATCTCCAAACTAGATAAAGTATAAATTTTCTGTTAACGATGTCTTTAACACATCTTGAATAAATCAAAGCGCTTTTGATGGCCAGGATACAGAATAATGTTTTCTATTTAAATATATAAGCTAAAGATCACGGTGCTTCCGTTGTTGCTGAATATTTGCTCAACTCTTAAATTTGAATAGTAGTTGCAAGTTGCACTACTAAGCTAATTATTTGTCTAATTGATATGAATTATGTAGGTATTGCATAATTCAATTGATATATACAATGATCACATATTTATGCATGTGATATCATTTTATGGCTATTTATAAGAAACGATTACATTCGAGGTAAAGTGGTAGGTGTTAAAACACAAAATTCAACGACTCCTTTCGTCGATATTGTTGGATGATCACCAAATTTGAAAGTTGTCTTTGAATGAATATGAGGTTATTATTTGCCGTTGGCGAGTGTTGTTGTCTTGGAGAATGTATGTTTCCACTGACTCTTTTTCATATGTATAAAGTTAAAATGACATCACATTCTCTTGAGGGTCGTCATTCCTTTTATAATTTCACTTAAACATTACCAATTGCCCATGTACTGAAGTTTTATAGTTTGACCTTTACGTTGACCATGCCATATTATGAATTAAAATTTAGCCTTTATCAACCATAAATTTAGTCTATTCCATCCACCTATTACAATTTAGCCTAGACCAAGATATTATTATTATGATAGTTTGAAACCATAAATGTTAAGAGGTTATTCAATCGGTCAGCCCTCAATGTTAACTTGACTAAGGAATTCAAACTAGTTTATACCTGTAATTTTGTATAATTTTAATTATTTATGCAATTAACGATAACAGTGTGTTCTTTAATTTTGGGTTGGGTATTTGTCTCAAAAGGTCATTATTTGAGATATTGAAAGGGCAATTGCGAAGCTTTGGATAAGCAATATCTTCGATGTTTTATCACCACCTTTGAATGACACCTTTACGCCAAGGTATTTGGCCTCAAATATGTCCAGAAAATTACAAAACGAATCAGTAAATGTCTATTTTGTCCCAGGATGAGGTAAATTTCTATTCTTATGTATTCAATTTTTGCGAGAATTAGTATCTATATTTCCTGTCGAACTTAAATTCTTGAATTTTTCTTTTCTTTTTCAGCTAGTAATTCTTTTAAATTCCTAGCTGAGGATGTTGGATGTGCTGTGGCCCAAAATAGAAAGCCAGTTTAAATCTTGGTCTTCTTTTATTGCTGATGGTGGAAATGCAGTCGTAGGGGAGCATCTCAGTGAAATAACGTTCATGATGAGAGCCAAATTCAGGAATTATTTGCTAGCTGTTGTTGAGAAATTTGTGGAGAATGTGAGTATCTATTGCAATCCATCTAACTTCATTTATATCTTTTGATGCAGAATTTTTTTTAATTACTGTAGGAATACGTTGAATAAATTACCTTTTCAAAAATAGAAGTCAAGTAATAAGCCTGTTTAGGATACCTCAAAGTTGACAATGCTTATTTTGCATCATCAGAGATATATGTTTCAAACAAATGTAAAACCAAATAGTTGATAGAACCTTAGATTTTGGAGCTCCATATGTTTACTGGACATTAGTGTAAAATCTGGGATGTGCTATTTATTTGCTGGACCAAGAGTCTTTCCTTATAAGCAATTGCTTCCATTGACGGTTCCTCAACGAGTGTGTCCAGGGTGATGATTGTTCATCAGGATTATGGTTTGTGTAGTTGCAAATTTTGGTTTGGAAATTGCAAACCTCATTTAATGTTTCTCTATTAGGTTTCTTGGCTAACCCTGTGCTACGGTTATTAAGCTAGATTTGATAAGGCAGTAACTAGTTCTCAGATATATTTTCTTTGACTTTTTTGCTTTTTTTCAAAATAATATCTAATCTAGCTCTACAAGCACCAATTTATCTATCTTGTGACTTGGGGCATAGCTTTTATTACTTTTTAAAATAGTATCTAATCTAGTTAGTCAACAAATTGTCTATACTGATGGATTGGGGCATTCATTATTGGTTCTTTGTCATGTAGACAAGGATGCAGAGTACAAAAAAATTAAAGAAGATAATCCAGGACTCGGAGGAAGCTTGTGCAGAATCAGATGTACGAAGTAGAATGCAGCCTTTAAAAGATCTTCTGATCAAGACAATGGACCATCTCCATACAGTTGTTGAGCCTCACGTGTTCACACTCATATGCCAAATTTTCTGGGACCATATGGGAAAGGTAGATTTATATCTCAATCATGTGCTTCTCTTTGATTGTGAATCTTAAAAATATATTTATCTTGATCTCTTCTTTTCTGGTTACAGGATGTACTCAATTTTCTAGAAAAGAAAAGAGAGCACAGGTCTTGGTACAAAAGCTCAAGATTTGCCATTTCAGTAAGTTGCACTATAGCCTCTGTGCTTCTGAATAAAAATGGATCCCTTTCTTGTACTAGCCACATAAGCTTAACAAAGTATTTGATATTATAGGAGTTATAAAACTTTCATTAAAAAGGAAAGGAACATAAGATTGACATGAGGCACGTCTATGACGTTAAAGAATGCCAATCTCAAATTTTATTTCTCAAATCTAGCTTTCAGCTGGTTCTTTCATCACTTATCATCGTCATTGAATTTGCAGCAATCGAATGACATATTTGCATCACAGATGCAGTAATTGCTTGGCAATGCTCTGCAAGAGAAAGACTTGGAGCCACCAAGGGCTATAGATATTGTTGTGCGTTCCACCTATCAAAGGATTCCGTCAATTACAAGGATAATAGCTACTATTATTAGACTTACACATCTGTAAATAAAAAATCAAAAGCGGAGCCAATTTTTTCATTCGACCGGATGACAAATAGCATAAATTCACGGGACTGCACCACAACACAAGTTTTGCATAGGTCGATTTTCCTGGATGGAAAGAGTTCTATCAATTTTGTTACAATTTTTGGCTTTTTTTTTCCCTGCACAGTTGTCCCACCATGGCTTTTTTGTTGGTGATCATTTATATTCAACTTTTGTTGCAAAAATATAAAAGATAATGAGAAAGTAATGGAACTAATATTTTACCCTTTTCTCCTTCTGCGTCAAGTGTGAAACACATATCTCAAATATGTTTACCTTTCCTACATTGTTCGTCAAGTGTGAAGACAACAGTTACTCAAATATGTTTACCTTTCCTACATTATTCTTCATCACACCTGAGTGTTGATTTCATTCCTTTCTTTCTATGACAACATTTATTTAATCCATTGGTTCGAAATGAAAGATGAAGAACTTGTTTGATCTTTTCTATGGAAAGGAAGGTTATATTTGGTCCACAATGAATCTGTCTGAACTTGTTTGATGTTTTCATGTCCCTTTCATTCTCTGGTGCATACTACTGTATAGAAGCCTATAATGAAGCAATTAAGACTATTCATGATTTGACGTTGCGCCTGGAGTCTATGTCATTGCCTTCAACACAGTCCAATGATACACAGAGACGAGGAAACCCACTGATAATTAAAGATCCTGCATATGTACTGACAAAAGGATCGAAAAAGCAGGCAAAGGCGGGGTCAAACCAGTCAAGGAAATGTAGAAGATGTGGCCAACCTGGGCACACAATTAGGACTTGCAAGGAGCATGAACCAGAAATCCCATCCCACTTCAGTGGCCTGAATCAATTTCGTGAGTACATGTCAAATGACAAAAGGGAAAAATACTGGACAAATAACTCAGGTTGGAGCTGCAAAATTTTAGATGATAACGAAGATGGTATCCTAACCCACAATAATAACATATTTGACATGAATCTGTTCACTATTCCATCAACGTCCGAGCAGTATGAAAAACAGACTCAAGACAAAATTAATATTGAAATTGCTCTAGCACCAAATAACAATCAATCAACATACAATTCAGGCAACGTTGCTGAATAGTGGACTGATGACACACATACAACTAGGTACATTTTAGTATTTATCAAATTTATTTTCTGTGCTGATATCTTTTGAGTAAAATTATTTTTGCAAATTGCAGGATGTTTTAATACAAGAAAGTTTTATAAGAAGGCGGGAATGATCGATACTGGTAGAAACATGAGGCCTTGAATATTTGAGCGAGTTGGAATCACCATAAAAAACATTTTTGTTACACCATTAGTATGTATGAACAGGTTGTTGCTGATCCTGTAATTTGTAGATGAATATTTCTTCCAGGCATATTTTTGTGTTAATTATTGTAGTTGCCATGGAATGGAAGTAATTGCATTGCGATGGACACATTGGTTGGATTACTTTATTAAATCAGAGAACCTATTTTACCTTAAGATCGAATGGCAATACAGGTTAAGTAAAAGCCTGAGAAATGGTTATATGTACTGACATTTTAAGGCTGAAATGAAGGTATGTGTTGTATAAAATTTTCCTGGAATGCGAATGATATATGCCTTAATCAGCTGCATTACCCTATCATTCAACATATTCCTCCAAATTATACTGTTGGGTATGTGTGTAATATTGTAACAGCACAAATTCAGAAAGCATGTGTGAAGCTGAGAAACACAGTCCAACTACAGTATCTCAATCATCGTTTCATCTTCTGTTGAACTAACATTGGCAGAATAGTCTGATGGCTTTAATATATTGCACATAGTTAAGAGAAAACTGTTAATTCATAACTGTTGAATTAAGATAAACTGGAACAATCCATGGAAAATGTTTCAAAGGGAAATGTTTCAAAACAATTAGTTTCCCTTTAAAGTGTTGAATTAACAGAACTATTAATAACATAATCCACCTATTTTCTACGCCCATGACCTTTCTGCTTTGCATTTCTACCCTGAGCACGGTACCTCTTCTCGAACAGCTTGGCATGTGCATATTGTTCAACCTCATTTGTTATACTAAATCTACGGGAACATTCTAGCATTTTTTCCTTCACCTCGTCTGAATTAAACTGCATAACTCATTTTAAACGAAATGAAAACAGGTTAATCATATTGTATGAAAAATTTTACTAATCAGTAAAAACATATGCCAGTTACATCATGATTGCACTTCCAGCCTGACCATCATAATTCAGCAACTTCAACATAAATAAGTGATCTTCCCAGATAAGAAATATACAATGTATTGAACATGACAATATAAGGATTAAAATTATTCACCAGCACACGTAACTTGTCAACAAACCTTGTATGCTTCCATGTCCCATTCTTTCCCGAGATTCTGCATATACCATATGACAAACAGTCCGCAATCATAACTATTAGGTTGTTTGTGCATTCTCTTATTGTGAACCACAGTGAATCTCTGAAATGAGAATTCACTTCCAAATAACATCTTTATGTCATCCTGCAATACTTCATCAAGTGCCCTCATCTACAACAAAACATATACCCAACAAAATCATAAATGAACAAGATTATCACTCCACAATTACTCATTCCAGCATGCACAACTAAAAGAAACTGTTATCACCATTGCTTTTGCTTCTGTATTTAAAGATGCTTCCTGCAACGAACTATATAATGGATCCCAAATCTCAGTATACCTATCCGGGATGTTCACAACAACAATATACCAATGCAACTCCTCATGGTTTATTGGGATATATATCTGGGGCAAACAAAAATTTCATATTATCAACCAACATTTTTGGTGTTGTTATAGTTAGTAGCAAGAGTTTTCCATACCTGCTGACACCGCGACAGGTCTTGCATGTACGAAGCCCTCAATCCCTTCCATGTCCTTAGACATGAAACATCACTTTCTTGAACCAAAACCTTTTGCTGTATCCAATCACCATAATGTGATAGAAACTTACTGTAAATAAGTGTACTACCTCCAAAATTCAAATAGACACCACATGTTACAAAATGTCATATGTCACATTGTAATTAATTATAAGAAGCATAACTCAAATATCTTCCAATAGGCACATTTCAGAACATCTATAGATTCCAAAAATTGTCAGAACTGTCTGTGGATTCACTTTATCTCCACTTACGGATGTTGACAATCAACTTATGCACGATTATCTCATAATTTTTGTAGTACAATTACAACTTCATTAGTTATAAAAGCAATAATGGGCAAACTTTAGATAATAATAACACTTTGTTCATCTGCGTACTAGAATAACTTTGACAATAATCAGATGCACCATTCCACGCAACTGAAAACTATCCCAGTAGTTAAACGAACAAATCTTAAAACTGAAAACAACTATATTCACTCTTCATAATCAGTTGTTTAACTAATTTTTTATTCATTACATAAGATTTGCACAGCATACAATGACAGTAGGTGTAAAAGACTTACTGCAAAATATGTTGGAAGGAACCACCTCCTTGGACACTGCACCCCCTGATCCTGTTCATGTTTTGCTAGACTCTCAGCTATGACTGAAATTATCTGAATATAGAAATGCAAATTAACGTTAATCGAGTATGTTATTTCATGAACAATTTATAATAAAAATAAATTTTTCTGTATACGAAGTACTCACCGAACCATTAATCCATCTTTTGGGGCCTAGCGACAAAATCTCCCTTCGACTCAGCCAATTCATTCTTGTTACGACAACGTATTCACTATAAAATAGTCAACAATCACTAGCTGATACACAGACATATAATCATGGGGAAAAAGAAAATTTACCACTTTATTAACTATGCTTATAGGACTATCCACCCTACCTTGGATCTAGATCTTCATTCATTATATATTCAATCAACTTAATGTGGATATCAGACACAGGCAAAGGAACAACAAATGGGCCAACCCTGAAATGGGCTATACGCATATATTCCATTCCCCAGTCATTGACTTGTCCATTCGCCAGCCCAACCAGCATTTCAGCGTAATACCTTGAAGGACTCCTCACAGAAGATGAAACCTTTTTGGTTTTATTCATATTTTCCTGTGTTCATCAGGAAAACCAATAAACAATGTGACATAAAATTAATCTTAAAAGAACTCCCTGATATTGTTTACAAGGTGAAGAAAAAATTTTCATTAAATTAAACTAATGAAAAGCTTAATTGTAAAACATAGCAAAAAGACTCCCTATAATGAATTAATAATCACTGACCTCCAACCTTCCAAAAAGACACGTTTCAATATATTGTCTTTTGTGACACAATAAATTATTTGTTTTCGATGAAACATGTCCATCACCCGTACTATCATCTCTCAGAATCTTACTTTTCTTTCCATTACCATTGCCATGCCATACGATTGCTTGGATGATTTCATCATTCGAGCCATCTTTTTTTACCGTTCCATAATTCGAACCTGTAGTCTGGCCAATTTCCACTGAATTTCCTCCCATGTCCTTTATTTCACCAACGATCTCAGCAGTCACCTGCTTTATATCAGCAACACTAGCTTCTAGCTCACATGCCCTTGGTCCAATCTCTATGCCATTAGCATATTTTTTTTGCTCTCTATTTACTAATTGAAAACTTTCCCTTCCTTGATAGACTGCCCTGCATCCTTCTTTTACACCTACATGCAACGTAACCTGAAGCAAGGATTAATTAGTATTCATCTGGCATAACAGTAATAAACAAGCATGCCATTAAAATCCTATCAACAACATTTTGCAAACAGTCTATGATTGTTATATAATGACATCCTTAACTAATTTCACCATATAAATTTTTAACTTTTTTTTCCTTTTCTGATCATCATTCATTTACGTGCTGTCTAATAAGCAAACCATTATTACAACTTTAAATCATATCCCATTTTTTTACTTTATATCAGTTAGTTTGCGCTATTTTCATCCATCTCTTACATACATCAACCATATAACTCTTCTTACAAATCTTTTAAATTTTATATAATTACGCCATTAGGCCTTCCTATCCCAATTACAATTAAATAAAATACCTTGCCAGAAATAAATAGAAGCAAGATCAAATAAAACAATCCAATTCCACAGGGGAATATTTTATAATAAGAACATTTCGTGTACAGAACAAATTTTGCAAACCCTTATAGGTTTAAAGCTCAACATTAATTGTATGTTGCTAGTACCGTTAGGTAAATAAAACAATAATAGCACACATTATACTCTAAATATCTAATAAACTACCTACAAAAAATAGCTATAATTATAAAATATATTGAGAAATTCATTCGACCATACCTTGTCTGTCCCAATGCCACCTTGCTTATCTAACCACTTCATAAATCTTCTAATTTCGTAAGCATCCCACCTCACAATTGGACACATTGATGCGTCTTTATTATTTTTCCCATATAGTATAGAATTTATGTACAGTACCTGGACGACCTCGGAACAAATGGACAAACAAAACAATTACAAACACTCATTCCCTTTTACAAATAATACAAACAGTGAAAATATAGATTTTAATTCACATTATTAGACCAAAAAAATTAATAACCAGCCGTCTTTATTAATATATAAAGTCCAGAGATTAATGATTAAATGATTTCAAATTAAACTCATGTTTATCCATAGGGCCCTTGGTCTTCAACTCAGTTTTTCATCAAACCTCCAACTTCTACGACAAATATCTACTGTAAATTTTAAAACAAAAAAAAATTGCAGCAAACATATTTACCTGAAGATAAAGCAAACAGCCACCAACATATGCCAACTTCTCTTCCTTGTATCTTATTATCCCATCCATTAGCCTACCAAAGCAAACAGATGCCCAATTCCTTGATTTGATTGTGTTCACATCCTTCAGTGAAAATAAAAATTCTGAACTTATATGGACTCCCCCTGGTGGACATAACAATGAATAAAGTGCAAACAACACAAATGCTACTTTAAATTCATCATCATCACAACTTGATCTACTTAATATTTCAACCAACTTTTTAATGTTTATACCCCTAGACGTGGCTTCAAACCTCTCTACATATGCAGAAACTTGTTTCATATCGCCATCTAATTCCATATGCATTCCTCCATCAGAAATACCCATTATTTGTCCAAAACTTTGAGAACTTAGCTCTAACTCCTGACCATTAACACATAATACCGACCTTGCTGTGTCAACCCTCTCTAATAACCACTCACAAAGATTTCGTTTCAAACGACCACAATTCATCTCCAGCAACTGGCCAAATCCAATAGAGCATACGATTGCTCTTTGTTTTGGATGCAATTTACGTACAATACAGGCTAATCGCTCTGGCACACACCTTGATACAAATTTCGGTCTTTCTCTATTCAAATTACCTCTTCTATCCCTTCCAATAATGTACTTGCGCCTTTTATCAGTCGGTAAATTCTTGAATGCCATTCCAATTTCTTTCCTAATCTGCAATGTATTAATACAATTAACTAGGTTGAAATTATACACAAAATCTTGATTCTTATTCACACTTTTCAAGTTCATCCACTAACCTCTTTAGTTATACATGCTTTTTCATCCTTTTCCTTGATCTTTCGTACTGCTTCTTTACTAAAATTGTCAAAGAAAAATCAACGCTTCAATCACATACATTAAAACTACCAAGCCTTTATTTTGTATGTATCTACATTAATTATTTTATTCTTGCCTTTTTTCCTTTATGATCATCTTTGCCTATCATCATCATGCAGACACGTTTGTAATAAACAACATTAACTACATTACGTATAACCAGTCAACTATCAAATATGTTTATCTTTCTTTAATTACAATATTCCAATTATCACTTGAACCCGTCAGGACATTTTTCCAGTAACAATACAAATTTATCTTTTGTCACATACTCTTATATATTCATTAACCTCTAATTATTGAATAGGAATACAAGTACTATGATTTTATCCATTAACGTTAACCTCCAATATATTTTTTACAGCAAAAATCATAATCATCTCCAATATATTTTTTACAGCAAAAATCATAATCATACTTACAAGTATGAAATAAAACCGTAATTACTTGTCTCCTCTTTCTTCTCGTCTGCACTGTTTTCGGCCTCCGATTTCTTCTCTTCATAATAAATGATTTGGTATAAATCTGGCTCACTTCTTAATACCTTGCCGTAATTTTCACAAAAACCAACTTCCCTTTGCTCTGTCATTTCGCTCTTCCCTAAATCATTTTTCCATTGCCAGCCTTTGAAATGTGCTCTCCACTCAATTTCAAATACAGCTTCGGTTTTGAGTGCAACGATTTATTTGGTTTTCCCAACTAGTGAATCTGTAAAATTTTTTCGGACTAGTAAATCTACAAAATTGAACAAAGACGTTCACGATCTGTGCCACTTTTATTTTCCCCTCTTCTAATAACCTAATTACTGTAGTTTTTACTTGTGAATTGAACACTGCCGCTCGTTATTCTATTTTTCCCTCTTTAAATTTCGTTACCGGATAACCCCTTACCAGCTTTATTTGAGAACCGTTTGAGCAAGTTACCCATTCTTAATCAGTTAACTATCTCTACCTGTACTTAATTTTCCGTTAAAAAATAAAGTAGCCGTTCGATCTTAAAATGATTAAATCTAACGATCCTCGTCTCATGACAGTTACTTACCTCAAATGCAACATAAGCGCTGCCTACAAATTTAACAAAATTGTACAAATGCTTTGCGTATGAAATAATGGGACGAAACCAATAGTCAGAATGCCATCATCGTTTTTACAAATTCCTCGAAGCTGACGAGACCATCGCCATCTAAATCAGCTTCTCTGATCATCTGCTCAGTTTCTTCATCGCTCAGTCTTTCACCCAAATCCATCATTACGTTCCTTAGCTGCACGCACAAAATTATTAATTGTACAGGGAGAAAATAGAAATTGATCGAGTAGAAGCCAACGTCCCAGTTACTCAAAAGTAATGACACAGCCTTTCCAAGTAAATCACACATCACAAATAAACTAATACTACTACCTAGATTAGCTTAACACTCGCTGAAAAATGATACATGTACTGTATAATGGTATGTACAGGTTTACCTCAGCTGCTGATATGAACCCATCTTGATCTCTGTCAAAAACTTTGAAAGCTTCTTTTAGCTCTTCGGAAACATTTTCCTGGTAAAATAAATAATAATTCATGTTCGTTAATATGCACCAACATATGCATCAACTTAGTTTAATAATCATATATACAGATACGTATGTTGTAACCTTCATCTTTCTTCCCATGATATTCAGAAACTCTAAAAAATCCATGGACCCATGTCCATCAAAATCAACTTCACTAATCATCTCTTGAACCTCTTCTTCCCTAGGATATCCATCCAATAGTGATTGGATCATTGTTGCAAGTTCTTTCATGGTTATTTAACCTACATATATTATAATATAACATAAATGCACACGACGCCATTAATAGCGAATTAATAAAATGGAGCCAAGCCACTATAAAAAAAACCAAAATGATTAACCATAGAACGCGTGCACACAGTCAACACCAAATGCATTAACACACCATCGGAGTCTTTGTCAATCATGCAAAAGGTTTCCTGGAATTCAGCAATTTGATCTTCTGTTAATGCATCGGCCATGTTGGTTTTGAATAACAGAGTAATGATCAAAAACTAATTTTATTCCTTTTGCTGAGAGATGGAGGAAAGAAAGTGATGCCAGCTGGGGAATTAAGGTGTGAAGATGGTTAATTTGGCGCAGGCTAATTTCAGTGTATGAAGTCTTAAGAATCGATGTTGGCAGAAGAGAAGAAGAGAAAAGTTGTGTTTTTGGGTGGGGGGTGCTTGGAGAAATGGTCAGAGAGACGCTTGAGAAGGAATTAATAATTTCCATTCAAAAAGGCTGAAATTTTCTTGAGGACGTAGTCTCACATCAACGCTGGGATTAAGAAATTTTAATATTGCCCCACTCTGGGGAGCTCTCGTTTTAATAGTCAACCAGGGCAAGGTCATGACTTCATACACTGAAATCGGTTTTGGTTCATTTGTTAATTTCTAATTTCTAAGATCAAAATGTTCATATAAGTGATAAAAGATTGATTAAATAATCCACTTGTTAAGAATTTATTAATTGGTTATAGAAATCAATAATATTATAGTACACAGTGGAGATGCACAAATTATATACTTATCATAGGTTATAACTTTATTTTATTTTTTATCAGTAATTTAAAAATCTTACAAAACCTATCAATAAATGATAAAATTACGTACTATAAGCTATGTACCCAACAACTACATACTGCATGGGTAGCAATGCTCAAGTTACAATGTCTGTTTAATATGACTTATATAATAATGATAAGTGTTTATTTAATTTGATAAGCTTTTATTATAATTTTTATTATTGTTTGATTTTTTTTAATAAGGCTTTTAAAGATTAAATAAACTATTTTATCTTTACTTGTAAAAGCTAAAATTTTGAGATTTTAGGAGTTGAGATTGAAATTTTTTTAAAATATTAAAATATCTAAAATATACTCTACTTATTTGATAGTTTTATTTTATTTTTTTATAACATAACTTTAAAAAATTTACTTATTAAAGTAATTTCATAAGATTTTAATAAAATTTTTTATTGATAACTAAATAACTAAAATTTTTTAAGTAAAAATTTTATTTATAAAAGCTCTACCAATAAAAATTTTATTTAAATAAATTCTATTTAAAAATTATACTATACAAAACGTTTGTACTTTATTTTGCGAATGCAAATACTCAAGTTGCACTAAGAAATTACGACCGAATCTATTTGACCCCGAGATGATGGAAATGGAACAACATGAATAGCTGGCGCAGGTCAAATGCGGTACCCACCGGCTGATCTCATCGTAAACCGAATTCAAATCCAAAAATCACTCAAATCTGCCACTTTCTAACGCTTTAAAGAATCAAATGACTAAATTTGGCCGTCGACAATTTTGAAGAATTTTTCTTACAAACATCGGATGGCTTCACCGTCACCAATATTTTCGAATAACATATTTCATTGTTCTTGAAATTATAAAACGAAAATGTCCAAATTCCTAGTCGGAAAATAATTATTCTCATTTTGCCATACGGAATATGCTAATGCGCATTGCTAAAAATTATACTTCCGTTATCGTAACTCTTTCCAGTTGAACGGTTTCTAAAATTACGTCATTGAGGACTCACTTCCGAAAATACCCCATTTTTATCTTGTAATAGACGCGCCAGCTTTCTTTCACATGCGCTAAAAAGAATGGGGACCGCCACAGAAGGGTGATCGTGGCAATTCAAGAAAATGAAAACCCAAGGAGTAAGGACGACGCAACTCTACACCCAAAAGAGATACGAATGACACGTGGATAAAAGCAACCCAATAATCATGAAGGTCTACCCTAAAGCAGTGGTCGCACAGTCTATTGGATTCCTCCTCAGTTCACAAGCAGCAAATAGGTAAAGCCTCACTCAAAAAGCAAGCAAAGCACTACGACAACACCCCGGTGGTTATCGTCGCCGTTTTAATCCTGGAGTTATATTCTGAGTTAACTCGGTCGGATCTTGGCAGCGTCGCAGGTAAACTCGGTACTCTTCTTCGTCTGCGTTGTACTTTTGCAGCTCGCTCGTTTTCAATTTCTACGGAATTTAATCTTTCAAGTTCCACGGTTCATTTCTGTTCTTAGAAACTGTAATTACCCACGGAATTTGTGGAATTTCGAACGAATTGGTTCTGACTGAAGCTTCTTGTACAGAAATAGAGCTTGAATGAAAATTAGGGTTTAGGATTATGTGGAGGCTGTGACAATTAGACAGTTGAAAATGCTGTCAAAATAGTTAAAGATTATAGGTGCATGTTTCTACGCTGTAATAGACAAATTACTATTGCATGATTGAAGTATCATTTTTTGCTCAAACACACTTTCTTTTGATGCCTCGAGCTTTGTTTATGGGTTAAGGTTCAGCACCTCCTTTTTGCATTGGTGTTAAGTGATCCAAATGTGCTAGTAGGAGAATAAAATTCTTAATATAACTTGTCTGCCGCAAGTTGAAGGAAACTATTCACTACTTAGGTCCAATTTTGCATGCTTCAATCTACGCTGATAAGTTTCTGCACTTGTGCTAGATGCTATGAATGTGCATACTCCATAACAGATCAACCTTATGTATGAACCTAAACCAGATTTCATTTATATAATGCTTTGACAGGATATTTGCAGACTTTTGACTTTACATTTCAGCATTTTGGAGTGAAGAGTTATGAGTAAAAAAAAGAACCCTCTTGTCTTCTTAGATGTATCAATTGATGGGGATCCTGTGGAAAAAATTGTTATTGAGGTAACTCATTGTTCTAAATGTTATTTAGTTCATTTTTCAGCCTTTTATTGGAAGGAAATAGTAGGTTTCAGTCTGCTACTAGGATGTTTATTAATAATTCTGTTTTCTTTTTTGGATGACTAGCTTTTTGCTGATGTTGTTCCCAAGACTGCAGAGAATTTTAGGGCACTCTGTACTGGTAATTTATTTTTAATTTATTTTTTTTTCTAATGAGACACTGTACTGTAAATGTCGATTTTATGTGAAATAATTAGTTCTACTATGTATTTCATGCTGTTGCGCAATTCAGTAATGTCCATATGCTGTCCAATTCCCATGTGGTGTTCTCCCTTTTGTTTTAGCTAGTATGGTGGGGTTGAAGGGTTGCAACGAGCATGCATATGTTCATCATCTTTGTTCTCAATTTAGTTGGTTGTTAGATTGTTTTGTTGTAGAATGAAGTATATGCACAGTTGCTGCTGGTCCTCACTTATGTCACGAAGCTTTACTTGAAATGAGACCATAGGCTGCACTTTTTATGCATTTCACTATCATCTCTGCTAAGACGCACACAACTGTAGAAAATCCCTGATTCCAAAACCCGCACGCCCAAAAGGAAAAAAAAAAGATCTGTAAAATTTATTACCTCAATGCTAAAGATGTCTTCTGATCAAGCTATTCATGCTTGTATGTTCATGTGTATGGAATCTGTTTGTGAAATATGCTTTTCTTTCTATTTTCACCTATTGAAGACTTGTTTGGTTCCTCAAAGCTTGTACCCTAATAATTAGCCAAGTACATCTTCAATGATGTGGATAATTAGTAAAATGATGATTTGTAAAGTGGACTAGGATGGAAAACAGAAATATTTGCTACCTTTTGATGTCCTTATATTATTTTGGTGTGAAGATATCAAGTTTCCATCAATTTATCATATCTCTTACTAAGCAATTTTTTTTTCATATTTGTGATTTTTTTTCTTTTTGGTTGTATTGATGTGGGAAAACCCTTTGCCTGGATTAGTATAATACAATCAAATGAACTTACTTCTGCTAGTATTTGGTCTGTTAAAACACCGTTGATTGGTTGTACAAGATTGTGGTAAACATTGATGGATTTGTGCTTTGATCCGTCATAGGAGAGAAGGGCATTGGGAAGTCAACGGGCAAACCTCTTCACTACAAAGGAACTATGTTTCATCGAATAATTAAGGGGTTTATGATGCAGGTTTGTTATTATCAAGGGATGTTTGCAATGATGCTCATCCCGTCACAATTTTGGCTTGAGCTTTCTGTTACAATTTTCACTTAGTTAGCGATTTCAATCATGCTCTTTACTTTTAAAATATGGGTGATATAACTCTGGAGTGGAAGAACATTGTTGAAATGAGTAAGGGATGAGTCTTTTGTTTTTGGTTTTTCTGTTACAGTACATTTGCTTGACCATGTACTAATTATCCAACCTTTTTTGCCCCTTTAGGGTGGTGACTTTTCCAAGGGAAATGGTATGCTCTATTATTCTGGCAATTTTAAAGGATAAACTTGCTTTCTTGAGTGCAGATTCTCTATTTGACTTCTATAATTATGCCCAGACTTGTAAGGAACAACCTTTAATTGGTTTGCAGGCACTGGTGGAGAAAGTATATATGGAGGGAAATTTGCTGGTGGGTTTTCTGTATGTAAAGATAAATGTGCATGCATGCTGCATATCTTTTATTGATCAGAAGGTCTACTTTTTCTCTGCAGATGAGAACTTTAAGCTGGATCATGATGGACCTGGCATTCTCTCTATGGCAAATAGTGGTCCAGACACAAATGGGTCTCAGTTCTTTATAACCTTCAGGCGGCAACACCATCTTGATGGGTAAAATCCTTCTTATATTTTCTTACATATTACATTCTTCTGCTGATACCTCAAGTTTTTAACTGTTTTCCTTTGACTATCTTATAAAACGTATGATTGTATCAGGATGAGATTTTGTCGATTGTCAGTTAGCAGATTCTCATTTATTGATTGTTTGGCAGGAAACATGTTGTTTTTGGAAAGGTTGCAAAGGGATTGGATGTTGTTAAGAAAATTGAGCAGGTGGGAACAGGTGACGGTAAACCTGCCCAACCTGTTAAAGTTATAGATTGTGGTGAATTTTCTGAAAGTAAAATTCAGGATGGCAAACAGAAAGGTAATCTGCATGAGTTGCAGTAGTGATGTCCAGATTTCTTTATCAAACTGATCATAATTGTAGATAACATTCTTTCTCGTCTCAGTATATAAAATTCATATTATGGTTTTTCTTCAGTCAAAAAGAAAAAAGCAAGCCATGTTTCTTCTTCAGAGGATAGTTCTGATGGCGAAACAGTAAGAAGGCACAAAAAGTCTTCAAAGAAAGGAGGAAAGAAAAGGAAGAGGAGATACCCTTCATCTGATTCATCTGGCTCTGACTCTTATTCTTCAGAATCTGATTCATATTCAGATTCTGAATCCTCACCATCTGAATCAAGTTCCTCTGGTGAAAGAAGGCGCAGGAAAAGGAAACCAGTTAAAAGAGCCAAGCAAGAGCGTGGAAGGAAAAAGAAGGACGGGCATAGGGAGAAGAGGAGAAATCAGCGTGATAAACGGTTGAGACGCAGGTCTAAAATGTCTGGTTTATATTTGGGCCAAGTTCAAATATTATTTTCTGCCACTAATTTTTTCCCCTTTGTACATTTGGCTTATATTTTTTGATATTGCCTCTGTTTATAGGAGTTCAACCAGTTCAAGTGATTCTGAGAGTTTGAGTCGTAGTGGCAGCTCTGCTGATGAAAGAACTGGTAAGTCAAGAAGTATTAAAGTGCCGCAAAATCTGGGCACATTATTCTATGTATTCTTACTGTTGCAGTCTGTTTTTTCCCATATAATTGCGTAGAGTACCGACTGTTGTGAGTAATGATTGTGCAAGTGATAATTGAATATAACTATTAGATTGAAGCTAACTTGGCTCTTGCGTTCACCTTACAGAAGTGGGAAAGAAATCCCTGACCCACCCCTCAGGAAAACAAACTGTTATAGAACAGCAAAGCAATCATGATTTGAAGAAAATTGATGACAATTCATCTCGTGAAGAAGGTGAATTATTGCTCAAGAATGATAAGCTTCAAAACAATGGGCATGGTACTGAAGCAAAATCTAATAAAACTGCCAATCAATATCCCCATTCCAACGACTCAGGCAAATCCAGGTTTTTCTCTTTGATTTCTTCTTGTCTTTCTGAATGTCTTGACATTGTAGTGTTACTTGTTTTTCATATGCAAGCCTGAGTACTCTTGCCTAATTGTGTTGATAAAGTTTTTATGGCTACATTACTGGCAGGAGCTTGACTCCTACCCCCAAAAGAAGGTCAAGCAACAGATCGAGGAGCAGCCCTAGCATGAGTCCTAAAAGGATCCTGGGGAATGATGATAGAAGTCGTCCCAAGAAGTTGGGTGACCAGAGTCCTGCCCACAGAGTTTCTGAACCTTCTGCTTCAAACCGTAGTCAGGGTCTGTCTCGAAGCCCATCACCAGATGGCGCTCCCAAACGAGTTAGAAAAGGACGTGGCTTCACTGAACGATACTCTTTTGCACGTCGTTACCGGACTCCAGAGCGTTCACCTCCCAGATACAACCGATACAGTGGAAGAAATATTCATGAAAGGACCCAAAATAGGTAATGACACTTATGTAACTGAATTAAGCCATGGTTATATTTTTGTATAGCTCTAAAAGCTTATTTTTTATGCCTGCTTAGTGGACAACTGGTCCTCTCTCTATTTTGATTTTTATCCATGATTACACTTTTGAGTTTCATTTATTCAAAAAAAATTAAAAAAAAAAGGACAATGTTGTTTCCGAATTTTCCTTTGTTTTTAAGGACTGGTTTTTGTCATATACCATAATTTTATGTTATTTGTTATACAGGTATTCAAGTCAGAGAGGTTATTCTGATCGCTCGCTACGCAGACATTACAGAAGCCCACCAAGAGGCCAGAGTCCCCCCAGGTTCTCTCCCCCTTTTCTTTCTGTGTTTGTGCCTGTGATTTGTAGGATTTGAAAGTTCGAATTTGTGCATGCAGATTGCACCTTGTCATTAAATTTATTTTTGTTGAGTTCTTAAGTTTTAGGCTGCACTAGGATACAATCATTTCTTTTTCTTCAAAGACTTAAGTTGTGTGATCTAGTGTTTTAAGCAAATGCACTGCCATTACTGGAGCAACTAATATGTGCCTCATTCTTTTAATAGATACCACCGAAGAAGCCGCCGAAGTAGGAGCATTTCTCGCAGTCCAGATGGTTATCGTGGTCGTTACAGGGATGATAGCCCGAGCCGGAGTCCTAGTCCAAGAGATAAGCATCCTACCATCAGTGAGGGGTTAAAATGTCGCCTTGGTCCTAAAATTGATGAAGAGCCCTCGCCTGCCAAACGAAGGTACAGGTCAAGGTCCAGGTCCAGGAGCTTTGATTCTCCTTGTTCTAACTCTCCCGAGGCTTCACCACCAAAGAATCATGGTAAAATCTCTTCTGCGTCTCCACGTAGATCCAGATCAAGCTCCCCATCTGGGCAAAGGGGTTTGGTTTCCTATAGAGATTAGTTCTGAACTGGAACCAGGTTGCCTTCTTGGTCGTAGAAGTGGGAAATCAAGCTTGGGTTCTGATAAGAACCTCTATGAAAACAGTAAATCCCTTGGCACCTTATTTGACATTGAATTTGAATCTTTTAGGCATAACGAGAAACGCTTATGAGTGTGGCATTAAGCTCGAGCTTTCCTTTTGTAATGTAAGGCATTTAGACCGTCGAGATTCCCCTATTTTCTTGCCATGTGTCTTACTAAATATTTCTTTTAGGTCAAGATTTTCTTTAATTCAAATAAACTTTCAAATCCATAAAGACGTCACTCAAATGAGTTTAGGGAATGTTGTTTAAACTTGCCATGTTACGCCGTGACTTCTGAAACGTGGAAAAATTAAAAACTAGAAGCCATTTTGTGAATTACGATGATAAGCTAAGGCATGCTCGATAACATCTGAAAATATTTCCATGCCGTGGTTTGATTGTTCTTAAGAATTAAAAGTCAAAAGTGGAGGGAAATTATTGACTATGAAACAAAAGAAACATCTGTAAACAAGAAATGTCACAAGCAGCTCTTATATGTCCTTAGATTGGTTGACCTTTGGGTACAATCTGATCTTTGAGCCACATGTATATAGGAATCAGTACAAAGTATGTTGCAGCCAAGGCACCTAATACAAAACGCAGTAGCAACACGAATGGATTTACAGGTTTGGATAAGTCCTCCGACTTGGGGCCAAGCTGCGAAGAACAGGAAAAAGATTTTTATAGAATAAAAAAATACACTAGTAAAAAGGAGTCCAAAGAAGAGTCTCTCGCGTCAGAAGCAACAATTTAATAGTCACTTCTACAAGTATATTTCTGTAGCATAGAGTTCATTCCCAAAAACTTTGTAGGAACGTAAATCCTTTTTCACCATCCAGCAGCACAAAGAAGGCTTCAGTCCCGATCAAGAAAGAAAGAAAATATTTTAACATAAATTTTAACCATACTTGCTCATGTTAGGATTTTAGCCCTAAATTTTGGCATTGATAGGGATTTCTTTTTTCCTTGTTGGTACTTAACATACCTGAATCCCACCCCTACCCCATGCACAAACACCAATTAAAGAATTTTCCCACCAAGGTTGGTGTGTGGTAAAATCAATCCCTTGCCCTCTTGCTCCCACTGCAAGGGCTGAACCAACTAGGCTATCCCAAAGGCAATAGTAGACATGGGAGTGTAACAATATAATGACGATGATGCTGAACTTATCCCTGAATGCACCTATCACAGCCTCTCCAGTAATCTAAATTTTCTAGAGGAAGAAGTCCAATCAGTAGAATTTTCTGAACAATTCTATTTGCACCTTTAAGGCTTGCAAGATTTTAAGCCAACAATTGTCCATAAACAGGAAAAAGAAAAAAGGATTCCCCTACCAAAGAATCAACACTGTGAGGATTTTACACCAACCATGAAAGACTTTTTGAATGCACAAGCAATTATAAAGATGGTGATCATCCAGTACTTTGTACAGAGTGCAGCTACTAATATTGCAAAGATAGTTGACATTTCTTTTTCCCTTATTTTCTTCTTCTAGTTTCCTCGGACAAAACACCCTACTGGTGAATCTACATTAGTGACTCAAGTACATCTCAAATGAAGTTATATCTATGTATTCACATCAATCCAAATAGAATCATTACAAATTTCATGGGAAAGGGGATGGGAAAAAGAAAAAAACAATTTGTAAGGCTTATGATAATATCACTAGCTGACTATACAGGAAGCAAGTTATCAAGTTTAAAGTTCTTGCAGAGGTTATTTCACTAGCAGATAATAAAGTTGTTTAATTTCTTTGACATAGTTAAGCAGTCGTATAAGGTGAAAAAGCAACAAGATAGAAGTTTAACCAAATGCCGAAGAATGCATTAAGTATTAAAACATAGTTACCTGCAATGGTGAGTCTCCTGATGCAGGTTTAACACCTGTCACAGAACAACCCATGATCAACCCATGCCGGCGAACACCACGATACCATTTTGGTCCAATCCTTTTCAGTTGGACATCCTTGAATCCAGCCTTCTGGAACCACTCAATGTATTCTTCCTCTTTTGGGAACAGCATCCAAACATCAGCAAAAAAGCGAGACAACCAAAATGTTGGATACACTGGACCAATTATACAGGCCTTTCCTCCGAGTTTCAAGACTCTGTATGCTTCCCTGATGCCACGTTGTGGATCTGGCCAGTACTCAATACTGAGAACACCAAACAGTCCTTGTTAGATATACATCAAAGAATGTAATCCCACCCTTTTTCTCTCTAAAAATCAGATGTAATCCCACCCTTTTTCTCTCTCAAAATCAGAGTAAGCAAATTTTAAACGTAAGACCCTTGGGGATCTCAAAACTCACAGGTGTATGCATTAATTTGATTCCAATAGTCTAATAGATACTAAACAATCAAGAGATGACCGATAAGTTAACTTGAAATACTTAGTATATGCAACCACAAGCAGCTCAAGAACCGAAAATATTAACACAAATGCCAATAAAACCATCATGAACAATGAAGACTCTGGTTTCAACCACCAAAAACAAAAAGGCCAAAATATATACCTCCCAGCAGAAACATATCTATCCGCGTAATCGGTAGGAAATGGTAAATCCTCGGCATCGCCCTCGATAATCTTACATTCTTTCAGTGGCTCCTTTTGCTTAGCCTTAGCCAGCTGATGAGGTGACTGATCAAGAATTGTAACATTCTTGGCATCCACATGTTTAACAATACCAAGAGTGGTAAAGCCAGTGCCGCCACCAACATCAACCACAAGCATATTCCTGTCACTAAGATCAGCGGGCTCAAGCGCATCATCTCTCATATCTTCAGTCCAATGACCGGGGTTTATCACATGGTCATACACAATTGAGAGAAATCTGTAGAACCAAAATGCCTCCTTTTTGTGTTGAATGAATCTTGGCTGTGAGGCTGGCCTAGAAGCTGCTGATAAACTGCACTTAACAGACTGTACTGTTCTTGGCTTGGCAATTAAACTCAGTTTGGGAATATGCTTCCCGTGAAAATCTGAAGCCAAGAAACTAGACCCCTTTTGGGTCATGCCTCTGAAAAGTGTGAAGGTTTCAGCTCCATTGAGCATTGAAGAGGCCATGGATTGACAAAACTAAGAAATCCCACAAAGAAAAGTGTGATTTTTATTTTTTTTTTCACTAGCTTGGAAACAAACTGAGGAACGCCCACTTGCAAAATAAGAGCAATTTAATTGTATTTTAGGGTTCTGAATTGTTATGTTGTTGACATAGAGAGCAACTAAGCAATTAGAACTGGGGCTTGACAGTGAACCGAAGTGACATGATTTGAGGAAAAGACAAAATGCTTGTGTTGTGCTGTGTGTGCTGAAGTGAAACTGAAAGGTGTGAACCACACACACTGGGGGTGGCCTCACTGACGACTCGCACTCGCCCATCATACAACAAGGCAATTTATGTGAGCCATAACTAGTTCTCTTGTGGGGTCCATAAATTCAAACGGTTAGGTTACACTCACGTCCAGTAGCAACGGGGCTTATTTTTCACTTTTTTTAAATTTTTTAATTTTATAATCATTTATTTTTTTTTATTTAGAGCCTATTAGTCTGATACATTATAGTATATTTATATTAATTCTTATATAATATAATTTAAATATTAATTCTCTATAACATTTAAAAGATTTTTAATTTTTATTTATAAAAAAAATTTAAATTAAATCTTTACAATATAATTATAAAAATTCGAATCCCTTCTCTCACATTAGCGAAGAAGGGGCTCTAGTCACTGAGGCAGTGCATTTGTTGTTTATTATGCCCAAAAAAATTATGATTCTTTTTTAATGCATATTATGATTGACACTGTAAAATTGCTTAAAAGAAGCACTAACCCTAACGACGTCGCTTCATACCTATTTGGAATAAATTTTTTTCAGTCGTGATGGCTTGTTCCGTCGGCACCGCAACCACTTTAGTGGAAACTCGTCTAATTCGCGGTCATTTTCATGAAATATCTTTAAGTCCTAATATGCTTTGACTCGCAGGCACCACTTTATACCACCGGGCACCAGCTTGTGAAAATTGAGTTGATTCTAACATTAGGTATAGGATTATTATGAGTAGGCTTCTATTAGGATTAATTTTATAGGAAAAAAATTAGTTTAGGTTTTATCAATCTCCAACTTTTACAAAAAATAAATAAATAAATAAATTATTCATTACTTTTGAAATAAGTTTAAAAGTAATAATCCAAAAATAGATTAACTTCCGACTAAGAGAATATGATATTTTTAACAATTCAGGGTATTAAGAAGTTGAAAATATGAAGTTTGTTATATAACTTTTAAGTACTCTTTTTCTACGTTAATCTCTCCCTATTAGCTTCTTCTTGAGGTACATCCAGAGCAGGAGGATATAAGGCTTTCTCAAAAGATCATAAGCGGGTAGCAATACAATAGCTTGCACAAGAAGCAATTAAAATCTTTTACTGTAGTAGTTATACATTTTGATTTTTATTATTTTTAAAATTTTGGATATTACATCATGAATTTATCAATATCATAACGTAAAATCAGTTGTAACCACCTATTATATTTTCTCGTTTGTATTTTTTAGCACAATAACTAGTGGTGGACAAAATCGGATTTGGGTCAACCTGATCGAGTTTTGGATTGGACAAAAATTAATGTAAATACAATCCAATTTTTCGACCCAACCAGAAACGATCGGAATATATCATTCAAGTAGGATTAGGTTCGGGTTAAAAAGGGATCCAATTGAGTTCAGGTATAATCGGGTTAGTTCGAGTTAATTTAAATCCGATCAATTCAAATGACATCATGTTAATGCAATTTTGAGCCTTTTTCCTCCTGTATTTGTGGTTTATAGGTTAGTTTTAAGATATTTTTCTTAATCGTAGTCTTTCTTACTAATTTTCAACAAAAAAATGCTGTGAAATCAAATGAATAAAATCTATATTATATATACCTAATTTTAATATTTAATCTACCTAATGTCCTCATCTATTCATTAAAAAAAAATCAATTATTAACTATTACTAACATTTATTAACAATTATCAATGACTATTAATAATTAACAATTTTTTTAGTTATTAACCATTAATTAAAATCTATTTATAACAAAATTCATAAAAACACCAATTTTCTTGATTTTATTCCTACCATATAAAAATACATAATTACAACTTGTTATTTACAACAATGATCAAATACTGAAAACTAAATGTTATAACTGGATTTGACAAAATCGGATTCGGATTCGGGTTCGATAAGAGCTATAACTGGATTTTATCATTTGAAAGTATTGAATCAATTATTTATTCTTGAAAAGCATGAGAAATAAAAATATCATGAATTAACCTTTGACGTTTTTACCAAATAAAACAATCATAAGAATTTTGGCACAACAAGTCGGAATTTTTTTTTTAAACTGAATTAGTTTTCACCAATATATATATATATATAAAAGAGAAGAAAATTGCATTGCATACACATAGGAATAATTAGACAGTTTATGCGATACTTCCAATGTACATTAGATACAAACTTGAACTTATACCCAAAAAAAAAAAAAACCTTTACTTGTTCAAGCTTATGTCAACATATTTGATAATTGTAAAACCTTTACTTGTTCAAGCTTATGTCAACATATTTGATAATTTATAAAGCTTGTGGAAGTTTGCACAACCTAATATCGGCTCTGAAAAAAATAATATTTTCACTTTCCATCTCAACACAGCTTACTTTGGATTTCACACATTTTTGTGTTCGCTTTCGGCAGGTCAAAGAACGTGATCGACTTTCATGCAACAAATTCACCAATTACGTCCCTTCAACTAAGCTGATGATTTCTGATCCTGAACATACAGCTTGCACATTGACCTCCTGGTCTAGATAGCTTAGCTCACTGAGTAAAGCCAAATTACCCCACTACAATTACTTCATATGCCAACAATCACACAATTCACAAGCACTTTGAAAGTATCTATCAGAAGCCTAATTAGAAGTGCGAACTAGTTATGGGCGGAATTCCCTGTGCTCGGAGAAGCAACTATTGGATTCTCCGCCGATGAAGAAACAGACATCTTATTTTGTTTCCCACTTTTCTTGGCCTTCTTCCAATATGTTGACCTAGTTGTCCCGAGAATGACGATATCAACTCATGTATAATCCAAGGGCAAATTATTAATTTCAGAACAAAGCTGTCTTGTCTTCCGTTATACACAACCAATTTACAAGAAAGTGACGCAATCCAAGCATGTTAAAGCAGATCCAAAAAACTCTTGACATGTATAAGTAAGGAATGCACACCATCCATTCATTCCACTGCGCAGTATCGTCATTATTTTAATATCCTCTAAAGAAAAGCCCAACTCGATTCCGAATATGAGTGTCAATGTGACTGCCCTCCCGGAGAACTTGCGGCCGGACGACGCAAGCCCGGACTGGATGAACAAAGCCGACAATGCATGGCAGCTCACCGCGGCGACACTGGTGGGCCTACAGAGCGTGCCTGGCCTTGTCATCCTCTACGGGAGCATCGTCAAGAAGAAATGGGCTGTGAACTCTGCCTTCATGGCCCTTTACGCCTTCGCGGCCGTATTGGTGTGCTGGGTCGGATGGGGCTACCAGATGTCATTTGGGAAAAAGATGATTCATTTTTGGGGAAGGCCCGATTTCTCCTTGGACCAGAAGTTTCTCCTGGATCGAGCCTTCGCGGGCTACTTGCCGAATGCAACAATGGTTTACTTTCAGTTTGTGTTTGCGGCTATTACTTTGATCCTGATTGCCGGAGCATTACTTGGCAGGATGAACTTTCATGCGTGGATGCTATTTGTGCCGCTGTGGATGACCTTTTCTTATACCATTGGGGCATACAGCATATGGTGCCCTGACGGCTGGCTAGCTAAGCTAGGCATTATTGATTATTCGGGAGGATATGTCATTCATTTATCCTCTGGTGTCGCTGGCTTTACTGCAGCTTACTGGGTAAATGGCAACTAACTAAAATACCTACCAATTGAATAATACAATAAGACATATTACCGTACGTAGTCATAATATGTATATATATTTATATATAACTGAAGTGATCAATTTTGAATCTAAAGTGTAAAAAATAACTAATGCAGGTGGGACCAAGGGCGACCAAGGACAGGGAGAGGTTCCCCCCAAACAATATATTGCTGATGTTGGCAGGAGCAGGTCTACTTTGGATGGGATGGACTGGCTTCAACGGTGGAGATCCTTACAACGCCGGCACAGATGCATCTCTAGCCGTCCTTAACACCCACGTGTGCACCGCTACCAGCCTGCTTACTTGGCTCATTCTCGACATTCTTTTCTTTGGAA
This sequence comes from Aegle marmelos, assembly GCA_030449875.1. Classification (NCBI taxonomy): domain Eukaryota; kingdom Viridiplantae; phylum Streptophyta; class Magnoliopsida; order Sapindales; family Rutaceae; genus Aegle; species Aegle marmelos. The sequence continues at coordinate 6,941,652 of JASUUL010000115.1, forward strand.
AGCCCTCTGTAATTGGTGCCACTCAGGGCATGATCACTGGCTTGGTCTGCATCACCCCCGCCGCAGGTACCCGGCCAATGAACTTCACCAATGTACTGTCACATGATTTCATTTCGGATAAACCACCTACTTCTTATTTCTTTAAATATAGTAGAATTCTTATCGTTACACGTACGTCAGATGGAGATACTAAGTAAGAAATTAATTAACTTCAACCGCATAAGTAAAGTAATTAGTGTAGTATTAGTAATATGAATGTAACGTGGGACTCGTAAACTCAGGAGTGGTGCAAGGGTGGGCAGCCATACTGATGGGAATGATGTCTGGCAGCATTCCATGGTACACCATGATGGTTCTTCACAAGAAAATCCCAATGCTAAAGCGAGTTGATGACACCATGGCAGTGTTCCACACGCACGCCGTTGCCGGCAGCCTAGGCGGCATCCTTGCTGGATTCTTTGCGAACCCAAAACTTAACCGCACATTCTACTTGGTTGATGACTGGCAACACTACATAGGCCTTGCCTATGGTCTCCAGAGCCGCCGCGCCTCTGCAGGATTCAGGCAAATGGGAGTTCAGCTGCTAGGAGTTTCATTTGTCATTGCTCTCAACATTTTCACCACCAGCGTCATATGCGTTTTGATAAGGATGGCGGTTCCGCTTAGACTGACAGATGAAGAGTTGCAAACTGGAGACGACGCCATCCACGGAGAGGAAGCTTATGCGTTGTGGGGGGATGGGGAGAAATACGAGTCTAGGATTAATTCAGCTTATGGGGCTGAAGACTTCCCCCCAGTTGTCTCAAAGGGTGAGCTTGAAATGGCTTAGAATGGAAGAATGTACTGCACGTGTTTGCTTTGTTGGGTTCCTCTCTTTTTCTAATTGGGCTTGATTGATGTCATGATATTTGATGCACTCACGATCATTCACTTCAATAACGTCTCGACTGTTCTCACTTCTGTTGGATTTTTCTCATTATATTTTTTTTTCTTTTTGTCCAAGATTATGTTTGCGTGTGGATGCCTGCCTTTTCTATGTTAGTTCCAAGCAACGTTTTATTTATAAATATGTTGAAAAATTCCGTAGAATGAAACAATCGGCAAAACAGAAAAAAGGCAACAGGGAAAGTCACTTTGCAAATGAAAATGGAGAAACCCCATTAGCTGGCCCCCCCAAAAAAAAATAATAAAAAGAGAGAGAGAGAGAGATTTTTAGTGGCCACCACACCCAGAAATCATAGCAGCTACAATTTGTCACCCAAATGGTTAATTTTCATTGGCCACAGATTATTCTCTATATATGTGTGTGTAATATAATTACTTGATTACATCGGTTCAGAATTGATCAATATATGAATGAAGAATTAGCTCTCTCTCTCTCTCTCTCTCTCGTTGCGCAATTCGCTGCATCCTCTGTTTCTTCTCAATTTGTTCGTTTAATTCATCCTCCATAGGCTTTTGTAATTTTGGTTATTCACTTGCCAATGTTTGAAATGATTGAAAGAGACACTTTAGATTAATATATTATTCACTTAATGGTAAGCAAATTAGGTTTAGCTTATTTTTATTTTTTATTTTTTTAATGTTGAGGTAATTTTCAAATTAACTATTAAAAAAAGAAGGGAAAAAAATACAAAAGAAATAGCTGAAATTGTACAAAAGAGATAAGAAAAGAAACAGCTGATGTAGACGTTCATGCCTCACGTCGATACTTTTATAAAGAGTAAAGATCACTTTTGAATTTTTGGTTTGAAATTGTTTTATTCTTATTAATTATTTTGTTTGTTTAATGCTAGCGGAAGAATGTAAGACAGCAATAGTTGCCCCTAAAAAAAGTTAAGAAAAAATTACCGTATAGAAGTAACAACAAAGCAATTGGTTTTGTGTTGTGCGATTGTGAATCCAAATTCTCAGGTTTCAAATTTTATTTTTAAGGTTAAACAGAGGTTGAAACACTTAAGAAAAAGTAGTAATAATAATTTAATTTGTTCGTTAAAAATAACAGTAATTAATTGTGAACAACACCAACTGGCGTGATAGATAATACGATAAGGCGTTTTACCAGATCTGTTGGCTATTGCCCGGTAAGCAAAGCAGCAAATGAGTTTCGTTTTCACATTCAACGCCGTAATGTAATTTGACTGGTCAAATTGCGGGTTTTTTTTTTATATATTAAATCCCTTATATTCCTCCAAACCGTTGTCATTTATTAAAAAACGACAAAAAGATGGAAAAAAAATAAAAATAAAAATAAAAATCGGTTTTTCGATATGATTTTTATTTTGAAGAGAAAAGAAAAACAGCTTTGGAGAGAAAAGTGATTAGTGTGTACAGACTACAGAGACACAAGGGCCAGTTGGAGGATTACGCTGTCAGAAGAAAGAATCAAACTAGTACGGACTGTTTGCCTTTGGATTGAGTCAGATCTGCGTTTTGAATGCAGTGGCATCTGCGTATCCATATCCATATCCATATGCATATGATGCAGCAGCAGCAGCCGCAACGTTGTTGAACGAATGAATGAGACCACTTGTTGACGTATCTGAATTCTGAAATTCGAATCATAATAATGGACGGTGAAACGGCGTCGTTGGGGGATGAACAGATGGCAGCTTCAAGAGCAGCAGCCGCAGGAGGTACTGATACGACTGGAAAGCATCGGATTCTCGCCGAGCTGAAACGTGTCGAGCAAGAATCAAGATTCTTGGAGGTTAGTTTTTTTCATACTTGTTTTATTCTGTGTGCTTATTGATCACTTCGCAAAAATGAAATTTGCCCTATTTTTAGTAGTGAAGAACGGTAGTGGCAATGGTAGTTTTAGAGTAGTGTACTAGGGATTCGAGGAGAAAGAAATTGCCTTTTTATCAAAGCTACCTCTTTTAGACTTTTAACTGTCCCTGTTAATTTTCAGTCTATATTTTGGTTTAAAGTTGATGACTTTCCGAAGATTTGGAATTTATTTATTTATTTCCTAAAATGTAAAGGAAAATACTTTTTATACTTCTCTATTCAAGATCAGAACTTTTCCTTTTGATGTTTCCTCCCTTTTAAAAGGGGGAAAAAATCATGCGGATGGTGGAGGATTGTAATAAGAATGAGAGAAAAGGAAGCAGACTGGTTCTAAAAATGCTTTGAAATCCTTAATGTTCATAAGCATATTCCTTGTCCAGTATTGTTTGTTTCTAACCTTTAGAAGGCAGGTAAACTCCTAAGAGTTCTTTTGGGGAGGTGACTTGGTGGTATGATGTGGCTGGAGTTTGAGTTTAGAACAGTCGGCGTAGGATGATGCATCTATGCATTTGACATTTGTGTACATTGTGTAGGCCTGGTTTGGCTGATAGCATCACATGAGTATTTCTGATTAATTCCATCATCTGGGTTTTTATAGTATTAGTGCGTTAACCCGAGGCAGGCACGTAAGGTTTTCAGTGCTTGATGAGCTTCTGTACTGAGCAGAGAAGATATAATGTATCTTCTCTGGGTTTTGGTAGTTATAAGTAAAACAAAATAGTAATCTGATTCTAGGCTTGTTATCGAGCTGATTTTTCTGTGTTATGTCAGCATTTGCTTGTGATTTTTTTTTATTTTTTTAATTTATCTTAGGGATGTTTGATGCAATTTTCTACTGTTTTCTTTATGAAACCATATTGCTTGAACCTGTTAAGTTCATGATGATGTTGCATTGCTGGTGACAAATAGTGATCAAAATTCTATATAAGAACACATTAGAGCATTACTATCATGGCTGTGAGAGGTAGGATGTCAAACTTTCTTTCATCCAGAACAAACTATTTGGGATAAGTTTGTGGACTTCTAAGATATTGCAAAGAGGTAAATAATTGTATTCTTGACTGACTACACTAAACTTCCAGAATATGTCTTAAGTGAGAATAATCTTTCTTTTCTTTGGAGTGCACTGTGTGGAATATAATTGCCACAAAGTGATTGATCAAGCCCAATGATAGAAAAGAACTGCTAGGAGCTCAAGCAGTTCTAACTTTTTGTTCAAAATCATTGATTGCCTAGTTTTATTTAAGTCATTGATAACACAGGGACTTCTCAATACTATGGCTTGTCTACCAAGATCCTTGGGTGTTACACTAAAAAGTTTATATTTTTTGCATAATTTTTATAGCCTTTTTCAAACCTTTTTATAGGCTTTTTCAAACCTTTTGTCCGTTATTATAGAAAAATTATCTAAATTCCTATGCTTCTCCTACTGTAAACATAATATACGACACTCTGAGATTGCTGTCATTACCATATTGGTATCTATGCTTATATGCTGTTCATTCACATGCTCTACAAATTTTTTCAACTCTAATACAAAGGAAAAAGCACCCCCCCCCCCCAAAAAAAAAAAAAAAAAAAAGAAAACCTTTGCTAGTCATGTACATTGCTCAGGGCACTTTTCAACACTGTTTACAGATTTACTAAGTATTATTGTTTATGGTATTATCATCTGTACTTCTCAATTAAAATCAGTTCAAAATTTTGGATGGCCTGGGATATACAACACAATTTATAGTGCATTTTGGGTTGATATTATCTTTATTATTTTTTTTTTACAGGAAGAGCTGGAAGAGCTTGATAAAACTGAGAACGTCTCAACAATATGTGAAGAGTAAGTGTACATTCTTTGAACTATGCTGTGAGCAGAGATTACAATGCTCCTTTTAGCCAACATTAAATTATTTTAGTTTTAGTGGAGACTTGGATTCCTTTGTTTGGTTTGCTCTCAGCAACCCATAACAAAGGGCCTTCCAGTTGTCAGTTTTTTGAGTCTACTGACACTGGTAGCATACTGTGCTTAGCATACAACAGAGGATTAACTCTCATAAAGTATATGGAAAAAAGATTGATCAGACTAATTGCTCGTATGTTGCTTGCTCTCAGATTGGTACTATTTATGGAAGCCAGACCTGATCCACTACTCTCAGTGTAATTCAAACAACGTTACATGCTTTACCTTGTTAGGCTTAAAGTTGATATTTTATCTCTGATGCATTTTGGTTAATCTTATTTCAATTACAGAACAAACGGCCCCATAAATCCAATTTGGGATCGATGGTTTGAAGGTCCCCAGGATGCACGAGGATGCAGATGCATGATACTCTGACTTAGAGGAGTCCAACATTTGTTGCTATTTGTTCCACGTCGGGTCGAAATATCTTCCTCGTTGAAGATGTTAACATGCTACATCTAATTGTTGAATGACTTTTCTGTCCTTACTCCTTTGCAATACTGAATTTTTAGGTTACTCAGATTTGTGTCTCAGATAAATTTTGTAAATGAAGTACATCTACTGCAGAAACCCTGAGATTCTTAACAGATCAAGCTGATTTATCAGCTCCTTCGTATAGGGTGGGCTGAGAGGTTACCTAATGAAGCTGTGTTTTAGAACTCCAGTAGAGTGTCTTCCTCTTTCCCCTTTTGAAACAGTACCAACTGATAATAGCGACTGCACTATAGTTGAAGTCATTCTGGATTTGCCATTCCATTGCCGCCATAGGCCATGTTCCTCTTTCTTGGCAAAAAGTAAGCCAAAGAACTATCAAATTCTTGCAATAATTCTGATATATCTCATAATTTCAATTTATCTTTGGATCAATTTTAGGACTTGAAAGAGGAACATAAAATTAAAATATTTAAATGTGCTTCGTTTTACTTTGTTTAAACCACTGAGTCTGGAGGAAGTAACAATAAGCAAAACCAATTTTCATGGGCGATGTAAGCTTTAGTGCTGTCATTCCCAAAACTATTGACTAAAGGTTTCATGCTGCAACTAGGGAGGTGAATGTTTCACCAGATAACAAAGTTTTGAAATGAATTTATTCCGGAGCTAGAAATTTAGCCTGCGGCTTTATTGATTCAGTTTAATTTGCAAGAATCAAACCATGAACAATTTGAATGCGGAATGAGTCGCTCAAGATATCAACTATTGCAACCCTAAAAAAGACAGATGCTGAAAAGGGAAATTTTATTTTGTACGGTGGATCTAAACTAGAAATACACAAATTAGGAAATTATTGCGGCCACTGGACATTTACAAGAACGAGACTTTAATATTTCCAATCGGCTTACCTGTAAGACAATTGTAACTGAGCTATGACGACTGAGGATGTAGAGGAAAACAATGATTAGACAACTTGAGCAGACAACAGGTGTCTCAACTGGAGTAGATGTTCCTCATCTGATATGTTAAGGGAGAGGCGGAGATTTGTTAAGAGAGACTCCTGCTCCCAACTTAACGGGCCTGAAGCATACAATGCCTGCACTGTTGACTCGTATGCCTGAAGTTCTAATTCATGGATGTCAACCTCGAGTTTGTGTCTAGAAGATGGGAATTCATGTTTTTTGCCCGACAAACTAGGAAATGATGACTCAGCATCAGAATTGCTAGATATATTTTCTACTGATGCATGAACATTTTCGGCAGGACGGTCATCAAAATCATTAGAACTACAGCTAGCAACAGAACATTGATTGCTATTTTCATTAGACAAAAGCGGTGTAGAAGAAATATGAAACCCATCAATAGTTGCTTTAGCCATTTTAGTTTCCATATCAGTGGATCCTCCAATGAATTTCTCATCCAATTGAACCCTCGGGAAGGAAATATCAACAACCTGTCTAAACAGAGGAGGGGTTCCTGTTTGAGGTCTATTGCATCCACCTGCCCAAATACGTAGGTTTCTTTTCTTGTGGCTTCCTGCAATAACCACATTCCTGGAGCTTCTTTCAAAATAGTCAGCACGGCACCTTTTCATGGTTCCCATTTGGAAATACACTTTAGAATCATCAGGGCCATCCTCCCTTAGGGGCAAATTCTTGCCCATCTTTAGTGATGGAGCCATTGACAACCAGTCCAAAGAATAATTTGAACCGTTTTTGGTGGTAAACTGTTTATCTTGAGCAACCTGAGAGCAAAGGCACGCATCGTCAGAAATTTCAAAAGCTTGGAATGACTGCATAAAGAAAATAAAATTAACGCTATGGTTCAATTGACATAATCCCAATAAACCTAAATTGCCAAGAACTGCCGCCAAACCTGAAGATTTTGTGAATAATGATTAAAGTACTCTGGTTTCCATTTATGACTTTTAACTTACTGAGAGATTAATAACACTACAATTATACAAATGATCCTCCTCCACAAACTCAAGAAGAAGGTAGATGTCATTTGATTTTTGTCCAAACAAAAAATCAAAGAAAAATTAATAACACTGTGCAATTATACAAATGATAGTATTCCACAATGCAAGACAGAAGTACAATATCACTTGATTTTTGTCAGAACAAGAAATCAACTCTTTTAATTAGGCAAAAATCAGGTCTTTTAATTAGGCAGTGATGCATAAACATGAAAAGAAAACCACAGCCATGTTCATAAATAAACCATTAAATGAAATAGAGGTAATTATAACTATAACCAACTGGTAATACCAGACTGCACACAAGGTCAAATAACGAGAGACACCATGTCTTTACCTTCCCAGTCACTGACCACTGGCTGTTATGCCAAGACTTCTGAACTCTTATATTAGCTTTGTGAAATTCTTTAAGCTGGATGGACCCAGACAACCTAACTACATAAGCATTGTTCTGCAGCACCTTGGCAATCTTGCCAACCCTCCAACATTGATTATCAAACACCTCAGCCACATCACCAACCCTCCATCTGTTTGCTGCCTCGCACAGGGGCAGAGGCCTAATGTCCACGCCGGCAACCTTCTCCAAGATTAGCTCTCCTTCATCGTCCAAAAGAAATTTATACCTAACTACATAGTCATTTCTATCCACTGAAACTACAGTTCCAGGAAACCAGGAGCCACATGGATCATGTTCTCTTCTCTGTACCTCTACCAAATCCCCTTTTCTGAACTTCATTATTCCAAACTCAAATCTTAAACCTGAAAAATCTGATAATTCATAAAAGCTAATTAGAAAACGATCCAAAAACCTACATCATCATAAACTATGATTATTAATGAGTGTGTGTAGAATTTACACAAGTCACTCCACCCAACCCATCCACACTGAAATATAGAATTTTGAACCTCAAAGCGCTTGAAAGATTTCACGCTTCAAACCTCAGCAAGTGACCAACCCATTAACAGAGAAATCACAAATACAAACGAATAAGCAAGATCAGAATGAACAACAAAAAAATGACAAATTAACAGAACCAGAAAATAAACCAAAACAGACAAATTTAGAAAACAAAAACACTCCCACATCAAGCCCCACAATATCCCTCAAAACCAGTTTTCTTGCAAATATTATCAGCCGAGTACAAAGATGAAATCTTAGAAAAAAATAAATTGAAGCCACAGAAAAAGGGGGAAAAAAAACTCATTAGACTTACAAGAAAGGACACATAATATAGAATTGTAAATACAAGAGCTAAAACTAAAGTGACCCATAGGGGTATTTGAATTTGAAAACACCGTTATGTGATAAAATCACGAAAATTAGAAGTGATTGAGAAAAATAGAAGTGGGACAGACCTGGAAAAGAGAGATAAGTATTAACGAACAGGACAGGACACAGCTTTGTTATGATCATTCATTCCATGGTCACAGCTTCACACAGGATGGCGTATAATGATCTTTTTTCTTTAATTAAATTATTAATATACAAGTATCTAAAAGATTAGCACCAGCGACAGTAACTTAAACCGGTTTCAAGTTTCGTAATATCACATGGTAGTCTCTGAAATGGACCATTAGTTTCGTATCCGCAGCTACTCCTTTTACGTATCTAACCGTATTTCCTGTTCGGACTAAACAAAACCTTCTTTGTTGGGGGACCATTTGTAAGCGGTACAAACAAAAATTTATATACATTTGAATCTCCGATAAATTAATAATTTTGGTCGCCATAAAAAAATCTATTAATTTAGTAGTAGATTATTAAATTGTTAATTTATGAAGAAATTTTCCACTTTTAAAAAAACAATATAAGTTAGTAATAGTAATTAGATTATTATAAACTTTTTATTTTTCTGTGTTAAAGATGATATATGAAGTCCATCTTATCAATTTCAAGAAACAGCAACAGCATTGGAAATGTATTTTAATATATAAATTGAAGTTGAAATAATCTATCCCTTAAATTAAAAAATCATGAGTATTACAAAGATTTTTTTTTTTTTCATGGTTGTGAGAGTCAAGTTGAGGGAAAAGAAAATACTTTTTTTTATTTTAAAAAAAAATGGGGTAAAGAAATCCAAGTATGTAATCGATTATTCACAATGTAGCTCAGAGCATCCACCAACTTGTGAGGTTATTTTTCAACTTGAACCGTTTACATGTATGTTATTAGAGTTTAATATTTGACGTAATTTCTCTTGTGTAAGTGAGATTTTCCGGCACTGTTGATAGAATGACATTGATATTAACTCGACGTCCAAACGAAGCTTCAGTAAAAAGGGATAATAATTTACTATTTTTCTTTTCTTTTTGATACATAATAACTTACTAATTTACCGAAGAAAATGATGCACGCTTTCTATTGGTAGGACGAGTATGACACGATATAAAAGTGGAGTTGCTTGCCCGCTGCATATCTCGTCTAAATAAATGGATTGCGTCGGAATAATTAGTGTTGATTGTTTTGGTGATCTTCGCAAAATGTCCCATGTCCCTCTTTGATTCTGGCTTTGATGGCATCCCGAAATTGTCGGAATCCAAAACCTCTGCTTCGTTTTGGACACATTGGAAACATGGCTGCATCTGCCGATTCACTCGCTGGCAATTGGCAAACACCACAACTGCTCATCCAGATGGGGCCATGGGCTATATTCAGTGTTAATTAAGCCTACTTTTCGCATTTTAATTCCAATGGTGGTTAAGCCTACTTTATGCATGCTGATTCCAAGGGTCAGTCTTCAGCACTAGATTGGGTTCTGCTATCGAATAGCCCAAAACGGCTACACTATCAAGAAGACGGCCCACCACGATGACCCAAGATTTTACATCATCTTCTTATGAACAAACTTGTTGTGAATGGCTGAATGCATTAGAGCATTGGCATGCTCGAGCCCAACATTTTGTTTCCCCATACGTTCCTATTGTTGCTAAGGGGGTATGTTTGAAAGAAAATTAACGTTTACAATAGATTTGCAAAGATTTAAATTCTAAACCTCAAGAATGAGATAAGAAGTCAGTAACACTCTACCAGTTGTGATCTATTAGCGATTACACATTAACAAAACTAAGATAATTCTAGAATTTTGAATTTGATATTTAAAATTTGAATATCTAAAAGAGACATTAACCTTGATATTCTCCCACTTGAAGATTTGATTGAGAACCAATTAAATCTCCACATGATCCATTCTTATTTGCCATTATCAAATTACTCATGTCTCTGCTAGGTGAAAATATGCTTTACACAAACTTATTAGCATTTATTAGTTGGTCATAACATCTACTAGGTTCTCTTTAATATAAATTTTTTATAAATTCACATACCCCTCTTCTACTACGTCTCTAAGAAAGTGATATTGAATTTTTATATACTTTATCCTATAATGAAAAGCTAAATTTTTTTATAATGTGCAAAGCACTTTGACTATCATAAAACACGGGTATTTTCTCTTATGTAATCTGAGCTCCTCCAATAACATTTGCATCAAAATAACTTCATTTTAAACTTGTGTACCTATCAAAGACCGAGTCAAGAATGAAACAAGTAGGTCCTCAACATTCCACTAATTGCGATCTATTAGTGCTTACACATTAACAAAACCAAGACAACTCAATCCATTATATTTTTAAAATAATTAAGAGTTGTTCTAACTTTGGTAGAAGTAGTAATTATTTAAAAAAGGGAGTACTTATGTGAGAGTTTTTGTAATATGTAAAATAAATGTCATTGTTACTATCCTTGGGTCATTAGACATAGGGATAGCAAAATCCAAATCTAAATCTGGATTAAATTTTTAACATCTAGATGTGTAAAAAAATATACGAATCTAGATGTGGGTAATATCTATCTAGATTACGGGTGGATATTCTAAATATCTAAATCTACATAATAATAAAATTAATATAATCTTAAATATAATAATTTACTAATAATATTGAATAAAATTTAATTATAATTTAACAATCAATCATTTAACATCAATTCGACATAAATAACACATAAAAACATTATAAATTCACAATATAAATCAAACATAAAAAAATCTAAAGTAAACTAATTTATTAGAATATTCTCTAATTATTATTATTATTAGTAGTAGGAGTAGTTTTTTTAACATACTTTTCATAGCTAATGAAGATTATAGAGTTAATTGTGCTTATACATTTAAATAAATAATTTAATTTATATATTTTTAATTAAGATTTAATTATATAAATATTAAATTATAAAATAATACGGATCCGAATATCTGATTTTTCATATCCGCACTAATCTTATTATTTAAGATTCAGATCCAGATTTTCTAGATCCTTGCAAATCCGGGCTCGATCTGAATATAATTGTCAACCCTAATTAGGCGCCAAAAAATCCCAACGGGACCGCAAAAACTTTCCCTCCAAAAATTAAGTTGCGGATATAGATTGTTAGATCCAATTGAAATTGAAATAATACAATGATGGTGTGTTTCCTTATCTGTAATCGGAATAGATTGAAATGAAAATTGACTGAAATGGGAATGAGTTAGAATAAAAATAAAGAATAAAAATCAAAATAAATTATTTACTTAAATTGTATGAATTGGAATCAAAATGAGCAGAAATTCTATTGATATGTTTATTTTATCTTATAATCAGAATTAGAATAAATTGAATTGTTTTAAGTCACTAAAATACCCTTAATTTACTATTTATATATCATTATTGTTTATGATTTTTATTATATAAAAATAATTGTTAATAATAATAATAAATAAATAAATAATTGTTAATAATAATAATATCATTAATAATTTATTAAGATAACCTTTGTTTGCTACTGATGATGATGATAATAATTAAAATAAAAATAAAAATTAAAATAGTAATTATTATTATCATTATTAAAATTAAATTTCGTAATAATAATAAATAATAATTAACAATAACAACATTAATAAATTTAAATAAAACATTGATAATGATAATTATTAACAATAATAACATTAATAACAAATAAGCAAACAATGAAATCAGGCCAACTAATACAATTACTAGTCATATAATTTTAATATACAATCAATGGCCAAACAATATAAGAAATTAATGTATATAATTTAAAATATAAAATAATAATTCCCAAAACAAACACTGTACTGATCTCTTCACTGGTGGTAGTAGATCGTGACAACAATTAGAGGTAGGACGAGTGAGCACGGCGGCAGCAAATCAATTGCGAGCATGGTGGCAGATTGCGAAGAGTCGCAACAATAACAGATCGTGACGAACGGCAGCAATAGATCGTGATGGCAGCAGGAAAATCTCGGCATGACGGGATGTAGGATGAACGGCAACAAATCACGATCACGTTTTGCTAGTTTTTCTTTTTCTCTCGTTTATATTTTTTCAATTTCAAAGAGAGCATTTTCGAGATATTAAAAATACAACGGGGACAATTTTGATATTCCAATGAATATAGTTCTTATTCCCAAACCCCTGCCCTGAAAACAGAGCTCCCATAATCAATCTATATTTCATGTGGGACCCACACAAAGCATCCCCTTTCCTTATCACAATTCTACAAGTAAACATGTCATTGATCCCGATTCCCCCATTCTGATCCCCCTTCCGGGTTAGTAAACACAGCCTAAGAGTTACCGATTAAAATGCTAATTCTGAGTTGACCGGCACGATAGGCGGGCAAGTCGGTTTTGGTTTAGATTACAGCTCATTCAATTTGGAGAATTCGATTCGTTTGCGTTCAACAATAAATCCGAAACAAATTCATTTCGGTTCGAACTAGATTTATTATTCAGTTTGTTTCGGATTAAAGATTCGGGTTGCTAATTCGGACTGGGTTCTTAACTCGGGTTACAACAAAGAACTCCACATTCAATTTCAAATTCATCCTAAATACCAAATTAGTAAAAAAAAAAAAAAAATGCAACAGACAAATTTAGCCTAATAAAATTCGAAATGACAAAGTCAAATTGAACAATGCAAGCAAATTAACTGTACGCAAAGTCAAAACATTGGGGAACTATATTCGGAAAGGATACAAAAGTCCGAGAAAATAAGGAAATAGGCAATTGGGCATACTGTATTTAGCTTAATCTAATCGTCGAGCGCCGATGGATTATGAAACAGCAAAAGAAAAGTTGAAAGCTCTAGCACGAATGGAGAGGAACTGATGACGAATGCGACGGCAATTAAAAAAAAAAACTCAACGGTGGCCGTTTGTTCTCGCAGCTGGAAGAAGACGACGTTTGGAAGCTGCCGGAGTGGTGGTCGACGACAATGACGCCGATTTTGGCTTAGTGGCTGGTCGTTGCGACTTGCGAGTTTGTTTTGTAAGCTTTTGTTAGCTTTACTGCAAGGGATTTGAGTTGGTGGGTGTTGTCAGCTTTCGCAGAAGTGAATAGTGAATGCTGAAATTAGGAATTTGAGAATATATATATATATATATATGTTAAATTTTAGTTTTAATTTTCAACTCATTCAGGTTTAGGAGTAAACCCAAACTTAGCAGAACTTGAATCAAATTTTGGGTTCAGTTTGGTTCAAGTTATCGGAATCCAAATGTCCATCCCTAATCGGCACGGGCGAATATATTTAGAATATTTGAATCTGTCAAAAGAAAAAAAAAAGAATATTTAAAACCTATAAATTCAGCTACCACTTCCACTAGTGAAACTATAGGTCAAGGGTATCTAAACCTAGTAACTTTTGTTAATTTAATTAGATTTATTTATTTGGCCATTTGTTCTCTATTCATCGTACCAAACAAAAGCTACATACATTTACAGGAAAATTTTATAATTTGATGATTAAAACTATGGCATTAATGTCATGATAAATATAAAATTTTAAATTATACATAAGACTAATTAATAGAATGTAAGATAAATAAATTAATATGAATTTATAAATTATTAATACAATTAAAATAGTTTTTACCTAGTAAAAAAATAGTTTTTTTTAAAACAAAAAAACTCATCAATTGAAAAAAAATTACTAAAAACAAGTAGAATAAGTGTTATTAAATTAGTTTAACCATAAATTATATATTAATTATAGGATATTTATAAATTTTTCATTTCATTTTTTACCTTAATATTTATTTTCTTAACAAGTTAATTGAGTCAAATTATTTATCCTGACGTGGATCAAGTCAAAGCAAAATAAAAGCACATTTTTATTTTACCAAACACATATATAACATGTTGATAAAATTATATATAAATTTAAGTCTTATGTATATTTCCTCCATGTAGCTTTAAACTTGTTCCTTGTATTTTAGTTGGCGTTGCTGTTTAGGATGTGTAGAATAATGTAAAAATTAAAATCACTTCATCTCATAATAGCTTTGAAGAACATTAAAAAAAAAATAGTTTTTAAAATATAATTTTTTTAAAAAAAATTTATCCTCAATAAAACATTACAGTTGTTACATAAATCCAAAACTATTATTATTTAATTTAAAAATAAAATCTGTTTATATAAAAGGTAATCATTATTATAATGAAATTTTACTTTACACTTGTAATTTTTTTCAATCATTTTAAGATTTACACATCTCATGTTTCATTTTCAAATTTTATATTTTATTTTGCATACAATGTTGATTTGCTAGCTTTACATTATATTTATAAATTTTTAAATTTCAACCAATAATATGTCAATTAATTACACTTTCTTAATATGCTTGTTTTACATTCTATTTATAAGTCTTATGCTTAATTTATACAATTTATGTTTTATTTCACATTAATGTCGATTTAAAAAATTTACATTCTATTTGTAGGTTTTTATTTTGTTTATCAATAATATACCAATTTATCACTTTTAGATTTATTTACTTGATTTACTTTTATTTATGAGTTTTATTTCTAATTATACAATTTATCTTTTATTTCATAGTTCATATTAATTTATAAGTTTTCATTAAATTTATAAATTTATGTTTTATTTACATAATTTATATTCAATTATGGTGCTGATGTAATGATTTTAATCACGACTCCTTAAAATGAATTATGATTACAACAATACTTATTATAATTTCTCATAGTTTAGTTTCATTTTAATAGTTAATCTGCAATGGGGGCACTCTTTACGCACACATAGAAATCTAGTTATATAAAATAAAAATCAAACATAAATGATATCAATTAATCCACTATGCAGTTGGAGTTACAAAAGGACTCCCATTTTCTTTCTCAATTTTTTAAATTAAATAGACGTAGACATCTCCTTTTTGTTGATGGAGTAGATATATTTTGATATTTATTAGGGTAAATTTTAAATTATATCACAGTAAAATTGATTTAAGTGGTCCCAATAGATGTTTAATAAAAATATTAATAAACATATAATTGCGGTCATTAAGAAAAGAAAAAGAAAACGTATATCACTGAATTATGATTATGAAAGCCTTAGAAACCTCGAACTATGGGGTCACAACAAAGTGTAATTGTTATTAGAACTAAAACTTTGCCACAGAGTCCTTAATGCATTCTTATATGATTATAAAAATCAAACTAACCATTTTCTTTGGTTGTTCGATGAAGAGGGGGGAGAGAGAGAGAGGGGCACGACTCGTAAGCCACGTGATGTGGGCATGCCTCGATGAAAAAGCCCACTACTTTTTGGCAGTTTGGCTACGCTTCCCAAGCAAATTAAAGGGCGAAAGCGAAAGATGCAACCAGTTAAGCATGTTCTTCCGAGGATATTAGAAAAAACAAAAAATAAATAAATATGTCCTTTCCAATATATCTTTAGATGGGGGAACCAAAACGACCGTTAAGATTTTATTTTTATTTTTGGAAAACAACCGTTAAGTAACGTATGTGGTTTAGTTCCTTTACCATCACTTTCACGCTGTCCTCTTCGTTGGCCGGTTATATTAATTACCGGACAAATCAAGGGATAAAGACAACTAACAAATCTCTAAAATCTATTACAATGTCTATAGAGAATGAACCCACTTGGAAACGCGCCAAAGGTTCTTAATGAGATCACTGGTGGGGATGGCTACGGGTAGGCTCGGGCGCCGCAAAAAAACAAATTTATCAAATCCGCACATATATATATATAAGGATATATTTATTTAAAAATTTGAGAAAATTATTAAAATAAAAAAATACACATATTTAAATATATTAAAGATTACATTTTTATCTGTCAATGCTTTAATTTTTTTTTTTAATCTATTAGTGATATCGTCACTCTAAAATGTATGTATTGGCGGGAAGTTCTCTCACTCTCACACTCAACACACGCATAATCCTTTTATAACGAAGATGTTCTCATTTTATAAATTTTAATATATTAGAGAATATGTACTTTTTTTAGTTATTAATATATTAATTTATATATATTAGTAACATCTTCACTATATACAGAGTTTTTCTTTAAGGAGAATATCTAAAGTTACTAAAATATAAAATTAAAAAATATATATTTTAATATATTAGAAACTACATTTGTATATAAGTACATTGACATCCTCATTTTAGTAAAATATGTAAAACATTTAACTGTTAACTTATTACAATATATTATTTTCTCTCGTCCAGTTTCAAAATTAATTAAAAATACCTGTATGTTAAGTATCGACATTTTATTTTTTAAATTATATTTTTTACTATTTTACCCTTATATATTTATTTGATTAATGGTAGATAAAATAGTAAACCAATTTTCTGTTTAAAATTTCAAATACGAAAATCAAACCAAAAGATAAAAAAATTAATTTTTAAATTAAAATGCCACGCAGCATTTGTGCGTTGAACTGGACCAGTTCGGATCAATTTCCAATTTGGTTCGGTATCTTCGATTTTAGTTAAATAATTATGTGCTATTGTTTGGTTCAGTTCAATTTCGGAATAAATTAAAAATTTTTATGTGGTTCGATTTAAGAATTTTAAAGAACTATTTTAGAAATTTCTTTTTGATATAATCCATTCAGCTTTATGCAGTATCAGAATATTTAGTCTTTTTTAAAAGAAAAACTACTCCACCAGACTAGTAATTTTTGGGGTCTAGTTTAGTTCTGTCTGCCCTTATACGCTAGGAGAAATACAAAGTCAAACTAAACTTCATTTTATAATGTATTTGCATCTTCTTACTGTCACAAATCTCTTAAGCAAAATTTATTAATTGGTAATTAATAGATTAATAAATAAAAATAATTAAAATTTAATTATACGCCAACACCAAAAATACAAGTGGCACAAGATGTTTAAAAACTTAAAAAAAAAATTAAATTAAAAGGGGATGAATAATCCTTCAATTATACCCACTCACATGGCCGAAAAGGAGAACATAACTGACAAAACCCGTTGTTGTTCAAGTGCTCGGCCCTCTTTGGAAACAAACTTGGGTAAAGATAAAAACGTTGATCCCCGTATTAGTTGCAACATAACGTATAAAATAATTTGATGCCGATCTTTAACTACAATTGCATGATTTAGATGCTTAGTTTTGGATATTTATGAAGAACTTAGGAGAAAAAAGAGGCAAGATCTAACACAAAACATGCAAAGGCAAGCAAATATGTCAAGTCATGGCTTATTGGCTTAGGAATTTTCTTGGTTTCCTTTCAGTGTTCCTTAAAAGTAAAGTAAAGATAATGTCGTGTGCAATGCACGTTAGTGATCAGTTAGCAATGCACGTTAGTGATCAGTTAGCAATGCACTTATTTTTAGGTAATAGTGAAACTTGACTCCTGTTTCAGCTTTATCCTGACACTTATTCCACCCAATATTAGCTAAGCAATAAGGGAGGGACTCCTATCATTTTACAGTAATAAATTATTCAATAGAAGAGAGACGAGCATTGGATTAGCCACTGATGGCTAGCCTCCCCTGCTCCATGACAAATGACACAAAATATTTTATATTAAGATGTCGAATAAATAAAGTATACATGATAGTGGGTAAATCTAAAAGTTTTTCAATTTTGAGGGAGCTTGGAGATTAACCTAAAAAAAAAAAAACAGTAATTGAATTTGAAATCAGGGTAAAAATTAATTGCACAGTCAATGTTTGATATTTGTAGTAAAAAACAAATAGAAAAAAAAAAGATAAAAAAAAAAAATTAAAGACCAACTGAGTTTCATCATAAGCCTCATCATTCAAGTAACTTTATCTTTACTTCCTCAGAGGATGCAACTTGACCTTGGCAGCGAGTGAAGAAAGAAGTTCCGTTGCCAATTTCTTCTACATTCTTTTGCAAAACTGATGTAATAATAAATGCAAGAATCTGAAATGAAAATGAAGCGGCAAAATTTGGAGCTGCCTTTTGGAATTATTTATGTACCATAGGCAAGGGGTGGTGATCACTTCGCAATTCACATGGCACAACACAAAATATATTATCATAGGAAGTGCCATGTGGATGGGGCATAGAGATGGCATAGTCTTCAAAGTTGAAAGTGGTCCAAGTCCAACTGCTAAACCCTAGAGAGAGGGAATCAGAATCCCATCTCCTTCATCATCATTGATTCAGCATTCCCATATTTATTTAGCCCAATCAACTATTTTTAGCATAAATTATCTGGGAATTGCTTTCTCTCCCCATATGGGAAGCTCCTTTTATAAAATTATATCTGCACATTTTCCCCCTCGACAGAAACTCTGGGTATTATTAATCCGTCCTATCTGTACATCTCTAGCTACCAGCCACTATCTAATCAACCCCATGTATAATAAAATCTACATCTTCATTCGAGGCTCGAGTCAGTAATTTAGAGGCAAGCAGTTAAGTGTTATTTTAATCAGGATGGTGCTTTAAAAATGACAGTCCAATTAATATTTTTTTTTATAATTTGATTATTATAGTGCATAGGGAGAATGTGAAATCTATTTTTTAACACAATAGATAATGGAGGAATGTATGCAGAAAAAGAGGGTCGGTTGATATAGAACATGGGATTTACAGATTGAAAAATGTGCAAACTCACCAAGTTCATGCAACCAGGACATGGGAACCTCAGTAGAGAATGGCCCACAACATGTTATTAAGTTCCCTAAATGCATACTGTAAAGTGTAAAGTTGGATTCTGATAATTTACAATTGGGTTTCTGCATGTTTACACTTATAAGTGTCAGATTCAGACGGCTAGGCTGAAGGTTAGGGTGAAATTGTATTTATGAAAAGCTAAGGAAAGTGTCTGCAGAGATCTGAAATGCATGTGGGTTAAATGAAAAGAGAGAGAGGTAAAAGGTGCATGCTTTGTGTGAAATATAATTATGAACGCGAATATGAGAGCGTAGACAAGACATATGACAGAGATGTTAGGTCCATTCCCCATTATATTTATACATGCAATACAAATACGAAATGAAATGAAGAACAATAATAATAGAATAGTTAAGTAGCTAGCTGGGCATGTACTCAAAAGAAATGTAGGCTCACATGACGGAACACAGAAAGGTCTTTTTTTTTTTTTTCTTTTGGTCCCGAAGGCAAATCACATGGGTGGCAGCCAGCCTGACCACTGACCCTGACGTTCACCCCGCAGTTTCAAGATTGGAATTGCAACCCCACCAATCATTATAGTGTATGAGGTCTGTTTGGAAGCCAGGAAATTGATTTTCTATTGCATTCTTCTGCTAGCTGCTCTTCGATCCCATTCCTCAGGATTCAGTTGAGTTTATATTCTTCCATTTCTTAATTACAGCTAACGGGGGTTTATACATATGGGGCCAGGGGCAAACCTTTGTTGTCCCATTCACATGTAATTCAGTCTTGTTAAGGATTAAGCGCCCTAATTCTTTACTGCAAAGCAGCAATAATTAATTTTTCCTTTTTTTTTTTCAAAGCAAGTAATCAGACACAAATTTATAGCGGTTCCTTTCAACGAGAAAGCTACATCTAGTTTCTGCCAATTATTATAACGAAAAAGAATAAGTTTTAACAACTCTGACGCACGTGGACGATGTGTGAAACTGCGAACTCACGCTTGAAAATAAATGACTCCCTAACATCATCTGAATGCTATGATGCTTCAGGGTCAGCCAACGGTGGAATTAGAATTTTGGTTAAATAAGAGCCATAACGTAGAAACCATAAACTTAAATAATTTATAGAATAAAATCTATAAATTAAGTGGCCAAAAAGGTCAGGCCATAAGATAAAAAAAAGTATAACTATTTTTGTGTGTGCATAGATTTGATCTTTAATGTTTGATGTAATCAACCTGAGCTATGTTGGAATTCTCTTCTATTTAGAAATTAAAAAATATCTGTTTGATGATTCTTTGAGATATCTAAGTATCATTTTTCTTAATTTTTTATTATTTAATATTATCTTTTATAGGATTGTATTTTTTTCCATCTCCTTTATTTGAATTTTATATCTTCTTTTTCTTTTAATATACTTTTCCTCTTTCAAAAAAAAAAAACTAGGCTATGTATAAATATAATATCAAACTCAATAAGTAGGCCTTCTTGTTATTTCGAAGAGTAAATAAAAAAAAGAAAAATGCATCCGTCAAAGTGAAAGCATAGGTTCAAGTCCCAGCTTAGGGATTCTTGAAATTTTCACTCTGACGGATGCGTTGTTATTTAGAAAAGTAAATTGATAAAAGAAACCAGAGCTATGTATAAATACATTATCAAACTTAAGAAGTAGGCCTTCTTGTTATTTGAAAGAGTAAATTAAAAAAAAAAAAAATGCATCTATGAGGGTGAAAGCGCGGATTCAAGTCTCAACTTAGGAATTCTTGTAATTTTCTTTCCTAAATAAAAAATTGAGTATAAATATATTTTTTTAATTCTCATGGATTGAATAAATGTTCTTTAATATTTGTAAGAGCAAAAATTTAAATTGTGCCATAATAAATTTGATAATATTAATATTGTGAATTTGTAACATACATATTTAAAAAAAAAAAATTGAGGATCCAATCCAATAAAGAAGCAACATAAGATCACATGTTTCTTAGTGAGGTATAACATGCCTAATCTTCACTTACTTTAAGATGTTTGACTCTTGGCAACTTGACCATGAAGTTGCTTAAATCAAGTGACCGTTCTAAAGATCTCAACTCAATTTGCGTAATCAAAGACTAGTATCGAACACTTACCAAATTTTGCACCAAAAGTGCCTGCCTGGATTTGATCGCCATTGGATCCTCAATTTCAGAGCGAGTAAACTTGGCATTTCGAGCTTACTTTAGTATAAATAAACATACAAGTGTGTCGATCAGCATTTGGGTCGGACTAACTCTAGTTTTCGTTAGATTAACTTCTGCCTCTACTTTCCCACTAGAGCAAGTTGCATGTTACGACTTCACAAAGATTGAGGATAAATATTAATTAATAAAAAAATAGAAAAAATCAAATCTTCTCTCTAAACTAAGAAATCCTCGAATTGGATTTAATTGAAAAGCCCAATACATGCATACATGCATATATATATATATATATATAAGTTGATATGGTTTAAAATCTCGGACTTTATTAAACTATAGTAAAATTATTAAAATAGATGGTTTAATAATTTTCATGATCATTATGTTATTAAATTGTATGATTTAATAATTTTTGTGACCTTTCACGAATTCAGAATTTTGATTTGAAGCATCTCTCTCTATGTATATTTAAAATATGCAGTAAGAGTATGCATAATATAATGTTAGTGTAGCATATCAACTGTATATTGAATTGGTGAAGCCACAAGCAAAGTGTCTTCAATGTAATTTAAATTTAGATTTTATGTTTCTCACCAAAAAAAGAAAATAATAATAATAAATAAATAAATAATCTTTATGCAGTAAGTTTACCGTTACTCCGGGAATAAATCCCAATTAAGAAAGGACACCGGTATGTACGCAATTCAAAACCGATATTGAATGCATAAGCCCCTAGAAAGATATTGTTGATAACAAAATGGAATTTATATATATACAGATGATATATGTCACGGCTCTGTTTGAAATAAAAATAAAAATAGAAATTTCGTAAAAGATAGATTACTGTAAATATATAAAATTATTAGATAGCTTAAGAAAGATATTAATATTAACTTCGAACAAGGAAAAATAAATAAATGAAAAGAGCACAGTCAAATAAAATTTACTCTGCAGAGAGAAATAAACTACAATAATTTCTATACGATTAGGCAGGTAATGGGGAGGGTTTGGGGGAGGGACCATGATCCCCATCCCTGAGCCGGAGGCAATCCCTAATCCCTTAGAGGACTAAGGCTAGCCTTTAGTTTATCAACTGGAGAGAAAAATTAACATTGTAAATTAGGGTTTCTTTGATAGGCCGATTTTCTTCAATGAGATTTTTTTAAGAGTCGGGGGCTGTGCACCCAACGTCTTCACATTGCTCCGGAGCCATCCCAATAAGGGATCATACTACTCCATTAGAAGGGTTTTGTTTTTCTAATATAATAATAATAATTAATAATTAATAATTAGCCACAAATATGGTAAACCATGATCATTGTTTGGATTTTGGATAGCTATTGAAATAGATTTTCTCTTTCACTGAAGCAGATTTTGAGTTATGCCCATTGCCGATGCATAGATCAAAACCATTCACTTTATGTTTCTTATATATATCATAATGTTAGAAAATCGTTATGCAACATATTAAAAGAAAAGATCACCACTGTAATAACCTTACCCAAACTTTTAAGATTAATTTAGAGAGGAAGCCAGATTTTTGAGATCCGCATTGGAGAAGCGAATCAGTCATTAGGCAGATTAAAAGGATTATAAATAGAGAAGAGTGGATTTTTCTAAGCTTACAACCTGTTTATTATCAAATCAATGCTCACGAGATTCAGATACGTGCATATTATGAAAAGATATTACCTTTTCAATGCATAAACATTGCCCTTTTCATTTGTTCCGGACCACATGCATGATCTAATTAATAAAAGTAATCCGAAAAGGCTTTGACTTCGAATCGGCCTAAAATATATAAGTATACGCAAATTAACTAACTATTTAGCAGTATCGAAATAATGATAATAATAATAAATAATGGGCGAACTTTTAGCCATTGTATTTTTTACACATGCATAGGACGTGAGGATGCTATCCTTTTATGCAAACCAACAAAGACCTTAAGGGGGCTGTTTGGTGGTTGTTAAAGATGTTAGGATAGGATTATTTTAGGAGAAGATAGTCTAAGGTCCATTTGAAATTGCTTTTGAAATGTTCAAAAGTAATTTTCAAAAGTTAAGGAGTTAATTTGGTATTTAGTAAATATTTTTAGAAATTATTTTGTTAAAATTGCGCCATCCTAGAGTAGATTTTAAAAAATAAGAAAAGAGTAGTCTTTCAAAATATGATTTGAGAATCATTTTTATTCTTATTACAATTGTATTTATATTCTCATAAATATTATAAAAATCCAAAAGTATTTTTACTGACCATGAAATAAAATGATTAACTTTAAATAGATTATTATTTTTACTAATTAAATTGAGATAACAAAATAAAAATTTTAAAAGATAATGAAATAAGATATTTAGTTTAGTTATCAATTATTACATATACACAATAAAAAAATTTTATGTACATATTTATACACGCGTAATAAATTTTATTTAATATTATACCTAATTTAATCATTTATATTGTTACAACAGTTTAATGGTAAAATTTACCAAACACGTACTACTTCTAAAGCTTACATTACTTTTGAAAATAAATCTTATTAAATATTTAATAATTTTTTTACTGTTGATTATTTCTAAGGTTAATTACTCTTGAGTGATACATTTTTTTAATAAATTTTAAAAGGTGAAACGTTTTTTTTTAAACACTTGAGAGAGTGACAAACCTTTAACTTTTCTATTAAGTTTAACATAAACAGTAAAATAATTATTAAATCACATTTTTGCCCTTGAAATTAATTATAAAATGATATTTTTATCCCCATAATAGCTACAAAGATGATATTTTTAAATCTAAAAATATGTTTTTACCCCTGAACAATTATTTTTTATTTTTAAATATAAAAAATAAAAAATTTTATTAAAGTGTAATTAATTGACTTTTTTATTGGTTAAATCAATCAAATCTTTTTAAAATTTTCTTGTTGAGTCAAACAAAATTTCCTAAAAAGATTTTGTTTGATTTAACAAAAAAAAAGCCAATTAATTATACTTAAATGAAAAATTTATTATTTATTATTAAAAAAATTATGCAATAGTAAAAATATATATTGTAATTAATTTAGGGATAAAAATGTCATTTTTGTAGCTATTATGGGGATAAAAATATTATTTAATAATTAATTTTAGGGGTAAAAATATTTTTTATAACTATTTTACTGTTCACATTAAACTTAACAGAAAAATTAACTATTTATCACCCCTAGAGTATTTTCAAAAAATATTTCACCTTTTTTTAAGTTTGTCAAAAATTGTGTCACCCAGGGGTAATTAACCCTTATTTCTATAATATCTAATAATTATTATTTTAAAAGTTACAAAATTAGCAAATTGGTCCTTAATCTAATATTTAGAGCAAAAAATTTGAGTTCCACCAAGCAATCATGTGAATAGTTGATAAATCAATCCTATGTAAACCCTTGTTATTAGATTTTTAAAGTTAAGAACTTATCTTATATTATAAGTATGGATAAGAGAATGGTTTGACATTTTTTCTTTCAGATATTAGATTTACCAATAGACTATTTTAAGTTAGATTATATTTGACACTTCATGAGTTTTTTTTTTTTAGTTATTTTCAAATTTCATCATTTGATGTTAAAAGCTGTAATTTTAATGAGTTAAACTAAAGTTAGTAAAAAATAAAAAATAAAAACAGAGAGTAAAATAATCATTATAATTTCTGCTGTAATAATTAATTTGACATAAAATAAATATATAAAATCTATTAGTTATTAATCAGTCCTATCTAATCCAATAATATACTAAATACAATACATAATTATTTATAATTCAATCTTAAATTACACAAAATATAACAAAATATTATATCAAATTTAGTCCTATTACAACTGATTTGATCGCCCATTTTATTCTACATATTATGTGTAGTAAACACGCCCTACGTGCGAAGCGAATAGCAAACTAATATCTGTTATCCAAAAACTAAATGCCACCGCTCTCCTGGCTGACGTGGCATATCAATAAATGGGGCCACTGCTGACCCCGTAGATTATATAGAACTGTTGTCACTTGTCATGGTCAGGTACCTGTGTGGCATTACCTGGTAGCCGTACCTGGTAGCCATGACTCTACCTCGATGCCGGATGTTCGACCATGGAAAGGCGGTGGCTCAGTTCCAATTCCCGAACCTCCGTCGGGTGGTCTTGGTAAGCCGGTGGCGGAGGTGAAAATCAAGGGAAGTTTATGGAATGCCGCGCGGGCGTGGCTGCAAGGCTTAAGTTTATAATTTGTCGCTAGCACGCGCACGCTATTTGAGAAAAATGATGACATAGATGGACAAAAACAAAACAAAAGCGGGGGTAAAAATTTACCAATGATCACGGTCACGGACTCCGTTTTATCGTATATCTGATATATCTATCGTTTAAACGGAGTATTGCAATGTAATGTATTTTATTTTTCCCTAACATTATTACGTTAGAACTATCAACTATGCTCGTGATGTGTGTTATTATGCCCTCTGTCTCTCTCGCGCTCGCGTGCCCTTATTGCCGCCTTAAATTGGTTCATATGCCCCCGCAGTCGATCATAAATGGAGAGAGCAGCGAACGGTCTCTGCTTCCTATCGAAAAATCATATGGCCTTAAAATACATTATACATGTGAATCACCAATTGGTTCTTTCGTAGAGAAAAGAAT
The DNA here is from genome assembly GCA_030449875.1 of Aegle marmelos. Lineage (NCBI taxonomy): Eukaryota > Viridiplantae > Streptophyta > Magnoliopsida > Sapindales > Rutaceae > Aegle > Aegle marmelos. The sequence continues at coordinate 6,967,585 of JASUUL010000115.1, forward strand.
AATAAAAAATGGAGAATGACGTTAGTATTTTATTATAGGTCTAGAATAATTTTAAAATAAAATATTATTTTATAACTACATCATTTAAATTCTAATAAATTTTTTATTATTTATTATTTTATATATGTAGTTTAAATTTATAATTTTATTATAGATTAATTATAACATTACTACATTCTTTTATAATATAGCCGAAGAATCGTTCAGAGCATTTTAGTTTTAGCCAATAAGCTGTTGCAGAACAGTCAAGGCATTGAGCGTCACTGCATCCAGACGAGTGTGTCAACAATCATTATGAACTATTTTTTTAATGAAGTGCACAAGATGGGGAAAAACGAGCGGGGCTAGTTTAGGACAAAAATTGGTCAAAGTTGGTCATCGTTCAAAGTTACGAACATCAAGGAAGTGGAATCGGACACGTGGATAGCATTACCCACGGAGCTTTTGTGCTCTTTCTACAACTATAAACAAGGCCCTAAATATGCAATCTCAAATTCAAGCCCACCTTTAGTGGAGGACCCAATTGCCATTTACAGCTATAGGGCCGAAACTCCGGCGGAACACTTATCTGAAATTTTATTAAAATCAAAGGGCAGTTCCTGTCTTTTTGTCTGGGCCCGCATTCTGTCCTTAGCCTTAACTTCGCCTACCCTTTAAAAGACCAGAAAAGCGGGAGACTTTGATAGACGCGAAGTCATAGAGATGCAAACAGAGCAACTGAGGAATGCGAAAAATGGAGATTGGGAAGTGAGAGAGTGAGAATTTTTTTTTTTGAGGCTAACAGAAGGGAGCAGGAGTTGTTAGAAAAAAAAAAAAAGATTGAAAGTGAGAAATATAAGAGAAAATGACGTCTGGAATAATACAGGAACAGAATCTGGAGAAACAGATTAAGCAAATCGGTTGCATGGCTGGTTTCCTCCAGATCTTTGACCGCCATCAGATTATCACCGGCAAACGCCATAGCTCGGCCAAACGCCTCCCTCCCTCTCCGGTTAGTTTATCATTATGCCTTTTTGTTTTGTATATGTGCTCTGTTTGGTTGCTTATTTCACTTTTTTAAAAACTAAATTCAGGCCGCTGATTCTACCTTTGAATCGGAGAAGATTATTGAGTCTTCAAATATTTCGAGGGAGCAGCAGCAAGGGAAATCAACACCATCCCCGGACCGGTTCAAGCAATCTCCAGTGACGGAGCTTCGGCCCTCGTCTCCGTCTCCGTCTCCGGCGCAGGAGCCTGCAACTCCGTTGAAGACTGACAGCAAGTTGGCGCTTCCTCTCCCGGTTTTCGAATTCAAGGAAGGTACAAGATCGTCGTGGAAGTTTTGCAAAGAAGCTCCCAGGCTTTCTCTGGATAGCAGAGCCGTTGTTGACGCCAAAGGAAGCCTCAAACCCAGGGAGATCGGCACTAACGCCGCGATTTTATCGGCAAACCGTTGTGAAAACACCGAAGAAGCATCAGCGGGAGAAGAGTTAGAAAAGCAGAGACGTTCAACGAGCGTCATCGCGAGGCTCATGGGACTTGAATCTTTGCCTAACTCGGATCCTGAACCAGCCAAGAAAGCAGAGCTACGAAGATCCGCTTCCGAGTCTAGAGTCTCCAAAGATCAGTACCGTTTCATCGACGGGATTAACTTTCAGTTAAAACAATCACAGCCGTCGTATTTGCAGATGAATGCGAGGCAAAATCAAAACAATGCGGGCAGCGAAGAACGAATGGTGAATGGGAGACGCGTAGATCCAAAGAAGTTCAATGTACGAAGTGTTAGAGGCGAGTCAGCTAAAGCACCCGAAAGAGGAATAGTTCAATTGCAAAAGAAGAGCTTCTTCGACTCGGCCGATTTTTTCCCTGACCCGAAACAGAGCGTTTCCATATACGGAGAGATTGAGAAGAGGCTTAAAATGCGAGGAATCGACGAGCCTTCTAAGGATCTCGAAACGCTTAAGCAAATCCTTGAAGCTTTGCAACTGAAAGGCCTTTTACATCCGAAGAAACCCTCAACCCAGGCTTCGAGTCTAAGAAACTTCGTCTATGATGAATCTCCAATCGTCGTTATGAAGCCGGGGGCGATTAATCGGCCAGGAAGGGCCGGTAACGACTCGTCATCTCCTTCAAGTTTTAGGAGAGCAGGACCTCGTCGGAGTTTGAATTTCTCTGGTGAGATGTCGCCAGCCGTGAGCCCGAGACGTGACAGACCGGAGATTGACCGGAATGTACGGAACCACAGCAGTCCCAGCCGAGGACGAAACTCGATTTCGCCGACTAGAAGCGAAACCAGCATTAGAAGCCCAAGCAGGAGAAGACCATTGAGTATCGATACGCAGAGGAAAGTGAATAATGAGTCTACGGTTACGGAGCAGAGAAGAGTGTCTCCTAGGAGTAATGTGAAAAGGATTGGATCAGATCAGACGACAAATCGTTCTCCCAGATTGGCCAAACAAATGGCTGAGATTTGTCGCAAGGACGATAAATTATTCACTCCAGCAGAGGATGAAGTATCCACTATTTCTGAATGTAGTATAAGCTGCACTTCTTCTCAAACTGATACTGAGGTAAGCTGCTAATTGATAGTATTTTAAAAAATGAAAAAAAATTACTTCATTTAGCTTTTAATAACGAGTATCAGATATTAATTAAATATCTAAATTGTAATGCAGAGATCAAAAGTGGAGGAATACAAGGAAGGGAGGAGCTTATTGGAGAGGTGTGATAAGCTGCTACACAGTATAGCGGAAATAACTGCGAGCGAGTTGCAACCGAGTCCAGTATCGGTGCTTGACTCATCATTTTACAAGGACGAGTCATCTCCTTCTCCTGTTATGAAACGGAGCATTGATTTCAAAGGTGCGAGACCTTTTTTTTTTTGGGTTGCCCCTTTGTTTAATTTCTGCACAGTTTTGATATTGATAGCTTAGCTAGCTGGATTTGCATTTGACTATGGTGACGTCTTTGATTGTATGCTACTACTGCTAGGCCCCGTTTAAGTCAATGCTGTACGTTCAATAGTAGTAGATACTTGTCCTTGTCCTCTCTCTCCCGGTTTTGGGTAGAAAATGAAATTAATTAGGTTTAATGTTGTGCTAACATTAAATTGTTAATTAACATTAAATTGTTAATTAATTGGTTTGGATAGAGAAAGAGGCTGACCTAAGTTTTAGAAAGGTAACGGTGAACACTATGACTGTATGATGTAGTGGGAAATCTAAATTATTTATGGGGTACAAGCAATCACGTGGTATTGATTATTAATGGTACCCACTGATGGCGATCGTCGGATTCATTAATGAGAACGACGAAGCAGGATTTTGGAGTGAAAAATTAATTGCAAGAACTACAACTGTAATCGATGATGGTACTTAAAAAAGGAAGGTGACTGAAACCTCTTTTTCTGCAAAATTTTACCTGATTGGAGTAAAATCAAATCCCAGTTGTTAGCCTAGGCTGGTTTGAAACTTGAGAGGGAATATGTTCGCTGAACCTTACTGACAGGTGTCCGTTGGAATGCCATCAATAGCTATGCGTTTTTATGCTGCTGCCTTTGGGTTTTGTTATGGAGTGGCCCACCTGGCTAACCAATCCGAGGCATCTTTAATTTCCTTTCTCTGTCACTGTCAGCATCTTTAAGCTTTTGTTATGTTAGTATGTTACTCATATTGAATGTAAATTGTTTGGCATTCGATCAATGGTGTGGGCTCTACCATAGGTTTTGACATTTTGTACTATTGTTTGCTATGTTAGCAGCAGCATATCTGACTCTTGTGCATTTTACTCGGTGTTAAAAAAAAAAAAAAAAATCAGACCAACAAAACGAATTGGAAGATGATATCTGGAGCCTAGGGATTTCATCTGTTGAATCAAAATCGGAGGATGATGACTGTGATCTCACCTACATTTCGGATATTCTCCGGGCGTCAAATTTCCTACCGGAAGATTCAGATGTGTTTTTATTACTAGAGAAGCAACAATATCTCAAGGGAAAGGATACTTCCAAGGTCTCAATACTGCAGAGAAAGCTTATATTTGATACCATCAATGAAATTCTGATTCGCAGGAGGCAATTGCCGCCATGGAAAGTTGTTTCGTATGCAAATTCCAATTCTGGGCAGGCTTCACTGCAACAAATTTGGTTGGAATTTCAGAAAATCCGTCAGAGGGACTCATCTGAGGACTTGTTTAATGTCATATGTAGTGTGCTTAGAAAGGACTTAGCCGGGGATGCCATTAACGGGGATTGCCCGATCGAGATGTCCGAGGCAGTGCTTGACATAGAACGGCTCATATTTAAAGATTTGATCGGGGAAACCATCCGTGATCTCGCTGCCTTTTCCGGGAGATGTAATCCAGTAGCGGCGCTGCCTCGTAGGAAGTTGATATTCTGAACAGGAAGTGAGGGCCAATTAGAAGCCTTTAAAATTAATTTCACTAGCTTGATATTGGCTCGTTGCTTTTTTTTTTTTTTTAGTTTTCTTTTCTTTTTTTTCATTTTTCTAAATTAATTAAGCTTGACACCCATTTTTCGGTTTAACAAATTGGGGAAATGTTTGATAGTTGATTATCCTGAAATCCGGGCATCATATCAAACGTTCACTTTTCGAAGTTGTAAAATTGTGCGATAGTTCGTGTTCGGAATTGAAACGTTGTCAAGTGTGCGGGAGCTTTCAAGCATTTGCCAACCACGCTTAGCGATTAATATTCAAAATGAAAGCAAAAAGTGACATTGTTTTTAGCGTTAAAGCGAAGGAAAAATACATAAGCTTCGACTCTAAGTGAAGAAAATTATTCCAGTTAACAGCAATGATTAACTCATAATTATAGCTGTTAGGGCATCAGTAATCTTGCCACCATTGTGGTGGTTGGTCATCATTAAGTGATTTTAGTCTGTCATTGACCTTTAAGTTGCCATGGTCTTGAGGCGTGTTAAATGAGCAGAATGTTCAATTAAGAATGGTAAGCTTTTCATGGTCAGAACCGAGGGCCAAAGGTGGCCCATTTACCTTTTATTATTTCTTTTCCGCCGAAGGCAACTGTTTGAAAGAACTCTTGTCACAGTGGAGTTCATAACTTCGGAACCCTCCTTCACCGCCTACCAGATATAAATTAAATCAAACCAACCGATCCATTCGAGCTAATACGATTCTGCCCTTCAGAACTCGCACACGAGCATCGATGAAGTTGTGGCAACCAGTGCAAGTGTCGATTCAATCTCCAGTATATAACGCGAGTCCTGTTTCTGACCATGTGCCCAGGATTTTTCTTCCGATATATTTTATGTTTTATTTGTGATTTCGATTTTTCCCTACGATTCTAAGAGCATCTACAGAAGTCTCTACATGTTTTACTCTTTAAATTTTTATTTATTTACTTATATGATAAATAAAAAAATAAAAAAAAATATTATTATAAAAAAATTCTTTAAATATAAATAAGTTAATATTATTTTAATTAAATAATTATTTTTTAAAGAAAAAAGTAATTAACAATTAAAATATTTCTCTTATTTTTTTTAATAAAATATAATAAAATATAAATTAAAGAGAGAGAAAATAATTCTCTAAATTTGAAGATAGATAATTATTTTTTATTTAAAAAAATTTTAATTAAAATATATTTTAAAACTTTAAATAAGAATGTAATTTTTTAAATAAGTAATAAAAATTTATTAAAGGTTTTTTTTTTTTATGATGCTCTAACAACCTCGTCTCTATCGAGCGTTAATCATGTGATGCACATTTTTTGACCATTTCATTGTAAATGGGTTGACTCCATATCAAGCCCAGTTGGGTCCGGGCGGTTTGTGGATCAGATGGCTAGCATACAAACTATATGAATGCATGATGAATGAGAACTATAATTTCTGCCTTAATAATTCGGCATGGAGCCAGTGGGTTCTTCCTATTGAGCTTTTTATCATGTAATATGGCAAGCTTTTGTCATGCAACGGACGCATCATTCAAAAGAACAAAATGGTTGAATTATTGTTGGTGTTTCTGAAAAGATAAGAGCTAACTTCAGCATAGTTGCTTCTTCAGAAGTGGGCCTACGATAACCACTTTAAAATCACTTTTTTCTTGTCATTGGGCTTTGGAGCTGTGGCCCATATGCCCACATGGTTGGTCCCATTCGCGACTTTTTTCTTTCAGGCCTAATTTTTCACCCTCTTGCAACAGTCGATGTACATGGTATGGCCACCTATCAATGTGTGGAATGATGCTGCCTCCTTCTGACCACTCCTTCGCTTGCTCCCTCCATCTCCATAAGTAGGTAGATAGAAATTCTTAAAGGGACAAGCTTATCTCAGTGTCTATCAAGAGAAGTGGCATGGCCACTTGCCATTGATATGATGGACTCTTCTGACAATTAAGGGCTGCGTTTTTACCCTTTTATAAAAATTTTATTGCTCATTTTCAGAGTAGCAAAAACGTTTAAATCTGCCGTTAAACTATTTCACTTGAAAAACAAATCTAAATATTATTAAAACGACATGAATATACAGAACATGAATATTATTGATCAATTGTGGCCATAATTTAAATGGAGAACTTATTTAAACCTTCTTTGGACATTGTCGCATTTGATTGTCAATGTCACCTGTGACTCTGTCTCCTCCCTCTGGGCTCTGGGTCCTGGGCTTGGCAAAAGCGACTCCATTATTGGCCTTGACGTAATTGTTTGGAGCTCAAATTCAATTGGATTTTAAGTACATACATTTGCCTACCGAGTCGAGTAACATGGTTATGTAGTCTGGGGACCAAAGTCTATGCCAATTGTTTCCGTTTAATGATACATCTATGCATAAATATAATTGAAGTGAGTCGTTTTTGTTTTCTTCTGATACGTTATTATTGGGTATTTAATTAAGTTAGAAGCTCATGGCTAAATGCAGTCCCGGTAGACGGTTATCAAGAAATTATTATTGGCCCACCTAGAGCCCTTTCAGATGGTTAACAAGGTGAGTGAGTTCATAATTATTATTGTTAAATAATTAAAAATAAATAAAATTTTAAAACACACTGGCCACCTTCCACCACCACATTCACCACCGCACTGCTAGCCCTTAGTCGCAAATTTAAATTAACAGTACGTTCTCCAATGGCTGCAGAACCAACCAAAAAGCCTCTTATTCGTTTGATTTGATTTGATTTTAACAAGATTGTTATGATAATATAAAAAAATTAAAGTAATATCAAACGAAAGAGGTGAAGAATAATTTCAGTATGCGAATCAATAAATTATAAATTAATTGAAACAAATGGTAAATAATAAAAATAGGCTAACAATAAAACAGTTGAAACTGGAACGAATAATAAAGAAGGGTAGCTTGAAAGGGGGGTGGGGCAATAGTGGTGGAAGGCGTAACTAGGGGTTTTAGAATTATTTTTATTTTTTAGTTAAATTTTTGTCTTTTAATAGGGATAATTTTAAAAATAAATGGGGTGTGGTGAGAAAACTCTGAGGGTTCGAGCATGCTCAGCAAGTTTGGGGTTTAAGAATGCTACTGCCAACTCGAGGCCTCATGTAATCCAAAGCCCATTTCTGCTAAATATAATAAAACTGGCCCAAGTCCCACTTTCGTCACTTGAGAATTGAGTGCCCAAAGATCGGCCCTGCAGAGCCAGAGCTCCCCTTTGCAGAATAAAATTTCTTAAAACGCAAGCAAGACCCGCGAAATTTCAATACGACGGTTTCAGTTCAGTCAAAGAAGACGGCATTTTAGTCGTGGAGCTTGGGGAGCTGCAATGCTGATTATCACGTGTCTCTATGTTTCCACTAATTGCTCTGTGAGTTTGTAAATGTTTTCTGCTCCATTAAAACAATGAGTTTTCTCTGCTTGACTACTTCTTCAATATCAAGCATTATTTATTTATTTAAATTCTATTTAAATGTGTGATCAGTTCAGTTGTGATTTAATTTGACTATCTGAAAATAATTCTCAATTATTAATCAGTTTTTGTTTTTGGAATTAATCATCATCTTGTTAGTTTGGTACTAATTTTGATGTAGAGATCCAAACGCTGTCTTAGGATGAACCCCAATTGCGCCTTGTCCGTCCACTTGCTGTGTTTGTCTCACACAATACGAACAACCGAAAGCCTTCGAAATGTTATTATCAAGATTGCTGGGTTACCCACTTTCAGATTATTATTTTTTTTTTTTTATGGGCGAAAGTGGGTCAGATCACTCTCTCAATGAGACAAGACAGCATCAGAAATCATAGCTTAGTGATTTTTCTGCACTCAAAGCAATACGTGGGGGACATTCTTGGCCCACCTTGCTCACCTCAAACCCTACATTAAAGTCTCAGTCAAAATTCTAAGCATTTGCCTCTGCAATTAGTGTATGTAAGACTTATTAAATAAGGCAAAGAAGCCTCTGGAGTATCGGCATCTATGCTTTAAGAACTCATCACTAAACTGTTCCTTTTAATACAATAACCAGATTCTTTCATTTTCTATTTCTCTCTTCATTTGGATGATTCCCTTCTTTTGGTAAACCCTTAGTTTATGTTTCATTGACTTGTTCAAATTGTAACAAGGTCACTAACATAAACCCCATGCCAAGTAATCATCATACAGTTGTGCGTTGTATGTTTATATGTTGTAGTCGAACCTCAAGCATATTAGCCGACATTACGATTGATTTGATGCCATATTCCCTTGAATGCGTGTGTGAGCTGAAAGTGCATCCACGATTACTATGCTTACATCATTAATTTTATTTAAACCTAGGATGATCATTTTTATATCCCAACTTCACAGTTGAAATCAGAGGCAAAAAACAAGGGCAGTTCTCTTGCCAAAAAAAAAAAAAAGACTGTTCAACTATTTTTCAAATAATGGTCAGTTTTTTTGTTTTTAAAGAGAAGCCAAAGCAACTTATGTTAATATCTATTGCAACTTCCTGTTTACCGTCTTTAAATTTTCAATTGAAAAACTCTTCAACAAAAATGAATTTTGTAGCCAGGGATCACAATTATTTTTCCTGAATATAAGTTATTGTTTTGCCCATTACTGGCTCGGGTTCTTGTTTCCTTTTCCTTTTTCCTTAAAATAATAAAATATGTATTGTTACGTTTTTAACTGATTGTCCCGGAATTCAGAGTCTCAATCTTATTTACAGGTGCCTGATATTGGGGAAAATGGAAGAGCACTCTTATGAATTTCCTGATCACGGTTGTATGACAAATATTGTGCATCTGCAAGAAGCATATATGTATAAATATTACTTGTCACGAATGAATAATCAAAAGTGTCCAACTTCCGTATTTGTATCAAGTTGAGCACTTCAGGCTATGCTTTCGGCTTTCTTGACCTGCACAGTTACAAAAATAATGCAAGTCAGGATGAGATACCCTCAGAAGGTTATAAGCTGCTTGTTTCAATCTACCCATGGCTTATCAGCCGTTCAGGTGAAATGATACAACATGTGTGGTTATAAAGGGTTAAATATTAAGATATGGTTGAATAATTACATAATTTGTAGCATGGTTGCTTGAATGCTGGATCTTTAGATGATGCCAGAGGCTCTTGACCAAATATTATCTCACAGCTCATGTCATCAAAATCTGCACATCAGATGGCAAAATGCAATTATATCAAGTGTGAGTGATAAAGGATCTTCATATTGAGTTTATCATAGCTTCTGTTCAATTACAGTAGAAAAATTGATTAGTGGCTCCATACTTCTTGAGAAATGATTGGCACGTGGGAATGTAACTATCACTTAACTTGTGTGCTTTTAATAAAAGGAATTAATATGTTAGTGGTGGTATTTTACATGAGGCAGGTTCTAAAAGATGATTGGCTTCATGGGAAACAGAAGAATTCAATGACTTCAACAACGTGATGAAATGCATTGCACTAATGATATGATATGTAGGATAATTTATTCTCAGGAATTCCAGTGTTACTTTTCAAATATATAATTCTTCTTGTCTGAACTCGTATGGTAGGATTCTCATCTCAGATTAGGTCTACTTGCAGTTGTGCACCCTAAGTGGCTATACATGGGCCCTTCGTTGACATGATGAACAGAGCCTCCACATTCTAGTGCAGGTACCAGTACTCTTTGAAGTATGATTCTATTCTCTTTTGCTGTTCACTAATTTGGGTTTGAATAATAGATGTGCTTTAAGAGAAAAAATTGTGTTTGATCAAATGACAACTTTCCCTATTAGATATATTTATAGTGCATGCAGAGTAGAACTTCTCTTATAAATGAACATTCTGTTCCTACGAATTTTCTGTCTTGCTGTAGAAAAATGAAGAATATGGGCATGTTTGTTCCTTATTTCCATTTCAAATTTTCCCCCCTCTTTCTTAACCATGCTTGCATACTTAGTCACTGGATTAGCATACTTACCAGGGACCATATTGACTGGCATTCCCAGGGAGTCCTTGATAAAGGTTTGAGATGGCATCTTACATAGATTGGTGCACATCCCTACACAATTACTCTCTGCTAAAAACCTGCAAAATATTTTAAGCAAACTTGTCGATGATCTTACATGGATGATCTAAGAATGACAAAAATTTTAATTATGGTTTTGATTTTCACGAATGTTGATGATGAATATTATAATGGTTGTCATGATGGCAATGTAGAAGACTCAAGTCCAGAGGGGAAAAATCTTTGGAGCAGATTGTTTCAGGCCCAAAAGTGTATGGCGGTGGTTTTGTGGGTCCTTCTTGTTGTTGTTATTATTATTATTATTATTATTGGGTTAATGTGCTTGTTGAATTTAAATAGATGCACTTACCTGCACTTTTTAATGTGGACTACATTCTTTTCTGTCTTGCCATTAACCTCTGATTCCCTCACCTTGCAGAAAGAAAGATGAAGATGATAAAATACTTCCTGTAAGATCCACATTACAAATTCACTGAAACAAAGTGAAACCATGTGTGCATGTGACACACGCATTACGTTTTAGTGATCGAAATCTAATCATCATAATCTAATCACACGAGCCAAAGCTTCAATGATTTACTCAAGCCCTACGTGTAAAGTCGTTTTTCTTTCAGTTATTAGAAATTTGTGGTCAACGGTTACTTATTTCAATTTCTTTGTTGTTAGATGTTGGTCTGATTAAATTTTAAGCGGTGTATTGGAGTCTTATGTGACCTTGTATTTGTTGGCCATTATGCCCATGTATTGTTGGTTATTATTGATTCTTGAATACAATTTACTAATACAAAATTATAATAATAATGATGATGATGATGCAAGGCCTACCCCATCATATTAGCAGTTACTTTGGCCATTTATTTTTATTTTCTCATTTGTGCATTTCTTACCGACTTCTTGACCCTAGTGCTAACTGCTATTATATTATCACAAATAAACCTTATTTACACTCGCTCTACGGATTGGCCAGGATTAAGCTCTTATAATTTTTGTCTTGGGGGAAAAAATGAAAAAAAAAAAATTAGAGGCGCCTAATCATTCATAGAGATCTAGGCTGGTAATTGATAAGTACTTGCAATTGCTGTGCAGAGGTTAAGGTGATTTTACACGCGTTTTAATGAAAAATCTATGTTATACTCTGTCTGTAAAAGTTACGAATTTTGAAAGTCATGTGTATTAAGCATATTAGAATTTACGTTACTTTTAAACCACAGCACATCACTAGCAAATACGGTGGCACAAAACCTCCTGCCATGTAAAAGCAAAATGTCTTCTGTGCTTCGTTGATAATATAGGCAGGTGTTGACCGTCGTAGCATGGGCTAGCCAAATATCATTCTTTAATTTTTATATAAAAATATAGTTTTCATTTTTTTTTCTCATTTATATTCTTAAATCAATCTCTACAATATATGTGTGTGTGTGTGTGTTAAAAGAGTAATTTATCATTTTAATTAAAGTTAAAGGTTTATTTTGTTTAATGCATGCATTTTGTTGAGAACAAGGTGATTAATAGCATGATACTGATGTAAGTTTTTCTTTTCTTGTTATTCCTTTATATACACCAACATCCACACAAATGCATACAATTTGATAAATGAATTTAGTTTGTGGTGATCAAAGATTTGAGTCAGATTCTGATGATGGCCAAACCAATTTTGAACTAAGCTGACGCATTAATTATAGTTGAGAAGATAATGTAAATGCATATCAGTAGCATTACTCCTATCTTACCTCGCACGGTCCGACCAGCCAAGCAAAAAATATTGTGGTGAAGACGGCAAAAAATTCCCTTGCCAATCTAGATTCTGGTAACACGGCTCGTATCTGGGCTCGCTCACCGCAACATCGGTACTATCGAATTAGTATTAATTTAACATAGCAAATCAAAATATTAAAAAAAAAAAAAATTACCGACAACTCTTATGCTGGTTGGGTTGGTGGACAAGTCTCTACCATACTGTTAAAGGTCAAAGTTTGAGTCTCCCCCCAAATGGTGAGGGAGTACTCTCAAATTAAAGGACATGTGAGGGGAATTGGCAAAGTGATCAAACTCGATCATTTGAGAGAGACCCTTGTGCAGTGCAGCGAGGGATCCCATTGCCCATGCACGCCGACAAAACGACAACCGCGGTTCATGTTCAGGAGCCAGTTGTTTTATTTTCTGACTTATTATTACCGAGCTTTACTACTATTAATTTTAAACTGTAAAATTATGTATGTAGATTATATTATGTTTTCTTGTGATCGATGGTGTGGTGTCATGCTGGTGCAGTAATCATCAGGAACAAGAGCAAAGAAAGCGAACTTGCCGCGGCGAGGATTGGCCTCGGAAACGCCCTCTCAAGGGCTTGAATGACAATTCCACATTGTTGGGCTTGATCGAAGTTTCGTAAGACTGCCTTAGCTGCCTCCACCATCCCCTCATAACCACCCTTGTTGTTCCTTATTCCTGCGAATTATATGATTTATTCATCAATATATCTGAATTTTAATTAACTAAACACTAAAATGATGAATGAACATCATTTGATGATAGATGGATGAATAAAATAAATAAACCTGTAGCATCTTGGACGCTTTGAGACAAATGGTTGATGGCAATTTGATCAAACCAGCCATCATTATAAACCGTTTTCTGCAAAACCTCAACTTTGCTTTCCAACGGTTTTGGCTTTGCATTTCTTGTCCCCGTTGGCCTGGCGAGCACAGCAACAACGCAACTTCTTTCCGGCTTAATAATACGGACACGGTGCCTCCGCGGAGCCAGCGGCGTGCTGAAGGGGGTACGGAAATTTTGAGGAAGTGGCTTGGCTTCCATGTCAGAAAGCAGGGAATTTAGAGAGAAAATAGGATATCTTAAATTATAATATAACTGTATGGTTCTGGTTGGCAAATGGTATGCGAATGTATGTGTGACATTAGTTAATGAGTTAAATGTGCATGAAGAGCATCTTTATAGAAAGCTTAAGGCGGAGATACTCGTCAAGTTTGGACTCTTGCGCGCACAAAACATTCCTCCTCCGCTTGGAAAGATACTTTTTTTTATGGCTATTAGCTAGCTCCTGTTGGCCGTTGCTATTCTTGTTTAATTTTCTTCATTTATTTATTCTGTTAATGGTGTCAGGTGATATCAGCTGCCTATTCGGGCCAAAGAAACTCTTTCATTAACCCCACTTGTCAGCTTCTCATCCCCACCTTGTTCTTCTCCTCTAATTCAAATTTCAATTAGTCAAACAAAAACTATGGTGTATTTTTTTTTTTTAACTGACAAAAACTATGGTCTTGTCTTTTAGTTTTAGGCTTTTAGCAATTAAAAGGCCGACCGGGTTTATGTGAGCAGTTATTAACTTAAAATTTTTAATACGCTATTTCGAAAACAATAAGCCCATGCAAGGCAATATTAGAGGGATTCATGCAGAAATGGCTTAGATGCTGCCGTCCGAAAATATTTTCAGAAATTGTTTTTAATTGGAGTCTATTTTGGCACAGCATGATATACGCGCGCGCGCAAACACACATTAAACATCAACGGTAGAGAATGGCAATAAATATTTTTATATCGCGTATGGCCTAACTGGGGCTATCAGTCGAAGGGGAAGTTTGGCAATGTTTTCTTTCAAACGATCTCGTATGGAATGCTTTTGAAATTAGCAATTTATATTTTCACCTGTTCCAAATTTTGTTGGACATTTTTTTTAGCCAGAGTAATATTATGTTTACTCATTTCGATACTCAATTGGATACTTAAACTGAAATCAAACTCTCCTGAAGACATTTTGTTTCAGTTTAAGAAATTTTACCAACTCAATTCATTGGTATACCATACCACTTTGTTGTTGGAATTTACTTGGCATAATTTTGGTTTAATCAGAAATGATTATAAACGGGCTACTTACAAATGAACTTTGACCCCGCTATCAAATTCTGGTAACTAATCAATTTCGACAAGACGCCCAACCAAAAAAAGAAAAAGAAACAAGAAAAAATATGTAAAAATTTTTCCTTTTAATCCAAATTCATTTGCATCTAAACCAGTAACTTCCAAGTTCCACCACATTCATGCAATTGATATTTACAGATTAATTTTTATTTTTAATTTTTGCGATGAATTGACTTCCTTCTTGCAAGTGTTCATCAACGTTGCATGTTGAGGACATGAAAAACAAAAACATGAATCACGTGCGCCAGTGCCCGTCAAAGGCTGGATTATTTTCCATAGCGTAAGAAATTATCATATTAAACATTTCATATTAGCATGCCGTTTCACAGTAATTCATTAAAATATTAGTCCCAACCACTCGCGTCCCCTAGTGTAGCGAGCAATGCATGAGACAAAGCTCATAAGGAACTCGCGATGATCTATTTATTAAACTCCTCCATCATTTTGTCAAATCTATTAAACTTACACGGGAAAATAACTAAGTGCAGTTTCCGAGAGACGGAAAATAGGGTTTTCTTTATTTGTTATTATTATTTTATTTTTATTTTTTAAAATCAACTTAGGCACTCAAGATCAAGATCAAGCTCTCCTCAAGTAAAGCAACGTCAGATCAACTCATGTAGAAGAAAATGCAAACAGTAAGCTGCAGTATTAGGGGAGAAAAAACACTCAACCATCGGTTCTTGAGTCGATAACTTAGGCAGTAAATCATTAGAGCATGCAAAAAATGATACTACTAAATTAACCGAAGGTTAGTTGCTTGAAAGAAGAATCATAAAAGGCAATTATCAAAGGCCAAGAAAGCATCAATACATTTGTAAAAAGTGAGCAATAGTCCTAAATTATAAAGAAACACAGATGACGGCTGCTTTCCTAATCATGTCAGGAAGCAAAGAGCAGGATAAAACATGAATTGGAACCAGTGACAGGAAGAAAAAGAAACAACATAAAATAGAACATAACAAACAACACTCCTACTCCAACATGAGTATATTAGATCCAGAGGACAAACCTAAGAGTTAAGGCATATGTACTTACCAAGATATTCTAGACAGACTAATAAATAACACAAAATGAGTCCAAGATTACCCTAACTGGAAAACACTAACACATAAAACCAAAGTCATTACTAACGAGCGATCCCAAACCACACAACGAACTTAATCTTTGGTAGTTTTATTGATAAGTGACTTGTGAATGTGAGGGATCACGCCACCTCCAGCAATGGTTCCCTTGATGAGAGTGTCCAGCTCTTCATCTCCTCTAATAGCAAGCTGCAGATGCCGTGGCGTAATTCTCTTCACCTTCAGATCCTTGCTTGCATTCCCAGCCAGCTCAAGAACCTCAGCAGTCAGGTATTCAAGGATTGAAGCCAAATAAACAGCAGCGGTGGCCCCAACACGTCCATGGGCAGCAATCCTTGACTTGAGGTGGCGGTGAATGCGACCCACAGGAAACTAAACCCATACAAAACAGAAACTTTAAGAAAATCTAAACTTAAATGCTGAAAAGGTATAAATACCTCCACCAAGCAGACATAAAGTGGTAAAACTTATGTTATCTAACATAACAACAGCTACCACAAGGTGAGCTATATAATACAATGCTCATTGTATTTAGTTTCCAAATACTTGCCAAAAAATAGTAACTCAAAATGCTGAAAATGTTGACTTAAATACTAAAAATGGCAGTAACTCAGGTAACAGAAACAATAACAAATCAAGTACACACACACACACACACACACACACACACACACAGAGGCATCCCCTTAACAACCAATAAATCTGAAACAGACAAAGGCAAAATCACCATGTTAGTTTTACAGTTTTTTCTGCAATAAATTTAGAAATTTAACATTGAGTAGGACAAAACACCGTCAGTTCTATTTGCAACACAAACTAACATGCTCAACTAGACCAAATTACAAGTACCCACTTGTTTCTGTCCATTGCTTTTTTAACCTACCAACCAAAATTCTAGCTAAATAACCATCATGGACACAAACTAATCCGCAAGTTATAATTAAAGTTTAGTCGAAAAATAAATAAATAAATAAAAGAAATGCTGCGAAGTTTTAAGCTACTCAAGGGTGATGTGAGAGTACCTGGATACCGGCACGAGATGACCTGGAAATTGGCCTTTTCTTATCCTTGTCCTTATCTTTGTTACCAGCCGTGGTTTTCGCTGCTAAGAGACCCTTCCCTCCTTTTCCCGCCATGTTTCACCTGCTCAAATTTTAACACAAAATTTTATTTCATGAAATATATTTCTTAACAGATTAAAAAACAACCCTTAAAAAAAGCAAGAAAACTCTTATATACAACAAAATAAATAAATAAACAAAATTAACGGGAAAGAAACCCAGATCCAGTAAAAATTGGTCTCCGACAAAAAATTTGAAAGAAAAGTCAGATATATTTAGAATGAGATCTAACTTTTCCCTCAGCCTTGTACAAGAACATCATTGACAATCCAAAACATAAAGCAAGAAACAAGAGCGAAAAGAAGATCCAGATCTGAAAACAAGACGCACGCAGAGGAGAAAGACCTGAGAATCTTGGAAGTCGCAGAGAAAATAAGAAGGAGATTTTAGACAACAGTGGAATTGATGCCGATTAAATTGGATTTGGGCTTTTTTATTATTTATTTGGGCGGTACGTTTCAACTTTTAAATGTGCGGGAAACCCAAATCACGGTTTCATTTAGGTGGGAAATTCCAAAATTTTTATTTTTTATTTTGTGGATTTCAAAATTTGTTGCACTTTGCCAATTTCACCCTTTCAAAAGTTTGAACCTGTGCACGCTGGACACGTGGCCCAGTAAATGCTGATCGACTCTTGCACTGTGGACCGCCGATCAAAACGCAATTCCTTCTGGACTGCGGCGCATCTAGAAACTATATCGGGCCTGACAAGTTGGCCCGTAAACCAACCACCGACCACCGAGGGGCTGCAAAAACGTGGACACTTCAGTCAAAAGAAAACCTCAAGACTTGTGTTGTAATGTCGCCATTTGTCTAATCTGCATCCACAAGCCTGATCTCGCAAGTCATTAAAGTCATAACCTTCTTGTGTGTTGTTTGTGCAACAAGTAAGTGCTGTCCAAAATCCAAACCCCTCCTTAAACCGTCGCCGAACTCCTAAATCGCAACTCACTGACGGCGGCTAAAATGACGCCGTCAATCACGTCGCAATCTCTCCGTTTCTCCTTCTCATCCTCCATAGCTCCCTTTGAACAGAAAACATTCTCCAAAATACCGCTCCCGAAAAGGCACCTTCACGTTCCCCGTCAAGCACCGTTATTCAAACCAATATCAGCCGTTCAGTCTAATGTATTACTCCCTGACGCATCAGAAACCCCGAAGCTCCAACCATCAAACGCTCCGCACCTTCCGGCCGTTAATATAGAGGCAATTGAGATTGACAGGGCGACGGAGGCGGAGCTGAAGGAGAACGGATTAAGGATCAAGCGCCGGACGAAGATTGTATGCACGATAGGTCCACGGACGTGTGGCTTCGATGAATTAGAGGCATTGGCCGTCGGGGGTATGAACGTGGCGCGTATAAATATGTGCCACGGCACGCGCGAGTGGCACCGTAAAGTGATCGAGCACGTGAGGAGGCTGAACGAAGAGAGAGATTTTGCCATTGCCATTATGATGGACACCCAAGGGAGTGAGATTCACATGGGAGATCTTGGTGGCGCCACGTCAGCTAAGGCAGAGGTATAGAAAATGAAATTTGTAATTAGTTTTTAGTATTTTCCGTAAAGGGAAAGATATTAGTAATAATACTCGATGTTTTCAATTGTCAGTTTTATTATTTCAGTTTATTTGGAGCCAGGAGTAATCTGTTGCTTATATTTTGCAGGATGGTGAGTTTTGGACCTTCACCGTACGGTGTTTTGGTTCCAATTGTCCTGAACGGACAATTAGTGTCAGTTATGATGGCTTTGCTGAAGGT
This sequence comes from Aegle marmelos, assembly GCA_030449875.1. Taxonomy (NCBI): domain Eukaryota; kingdom Viridiplantae; phylum Streptophyta; class Magnoliopsida; order Sapindales; family Rutaceae; genus Aegle; species Aegle marmelos. The sequence continues at coordinate 6,985,893 of JASUUL010000115.1, forward strand.
ACAATACTTATTTTCCTGTGAAATCTTTCTTTCTTTTAAGGTGCCTCTAGTTTTTATTTGCAGAAACTTGAGAGAGTAAAATAACTGATTTTGCATTTGATACTTTGCCATTGTATGATTGGTCACGACAGATATAAAGGTGGGTGATGAACTTCTTGTTGATGGAGGAATGGTGAGATTTGTAGTGACGGAGAAGATTGGTCCAGATGTCATCTGTTGCTGTACGGATCCTGGATTGCTGCTGCCTCGTGCTAATCTTACTTTTTGGAGAAATGGACATCTAGTTCAAGAGCGTAATGCCATGCTGCCAACCATTTCTTCAAAGGTTAAAACATTTGAGTGATTGTTTGTGTGAAGTAATTGTGGAGCCACTTATGAAGAAACAAGTTTTAGAAACACGCTCTAATCCTCTCGTACCTTAATCTGGTGCAAACCAATCCTGTCTTCAGGACCTAATAAAAATTGATATTTTAGACTTCATATAAAGTAATATCATTTCTCCTTCTTCTAATGAATGTGAAATTGGGTATCATATTCAGATAGTTTTCAATGCCAAGAGTTCAGATAATTTCTTTTTGTCTCTCTCATTCATACCTACTATTCAGTTGCATTCTCCTTTTCAACTTAGCTCTGACTCTTGGGAAAAGTTGGGGGAGTGCAACAGGTCAATTTCTTGAAAGTGATTGAATGATTGTCTAGATGAGTCCTTCTTGATCATTGATTTGAATGCACTATTTCACTTATTGTTCTAAGACTTAAATTTCTTGCAGGATTGGCTGGACATTGACTATGGAATTGCAGAGGGCGTTGATTTCATTGCAGTATCTTTTGTCAAGTCAGCTGAAGTAATTAAACATCTAAAGAGCTACATTGCTTCTCAATCTCCAGCAAGGTTTGCCATTTATTAGAAGCTTTAGTTATATAATATTACTGCACCAAGAAGCTGTTTTCCCATCTTAAAAGTGCAAGGGTATGTAAACCTACTCTGTGCACCTTATCCGAGGAGTGATTTCTAGAGATTATGGAGACTAACATCAACATCATAGTTTAGTTCACCGTGCAAGTTTGTTGTAATTATTATAAAGGATCCCTTAAGATAGGCATAGAGCATGCATAATTCTCATAACATTGCAAATAGAAGACGTGAATGCTAATCATCAGTTAGGAATCATGTCTTGTATGTTGAAGGTTTTTGATAATGTAGTTCTTCTGAACAAAGTCTTAATATTTACATCCTCACATGATTTATTCTTTTTGATCAGTATTCTTCATGTTGTTTCTTGGCAGCAGATATTGATTTGTATTTTAATGTTCTTCAGATAGTTTTGCATTTATTTGATAAAATTTTAGTGTATCAGACTATATTCTGCTTCCATTTCCACTTCCTTGTCAGTTAATGTGTGTTAAATTTTTCCTCACTCCCACTAGTCCTAAGTTCAGCCAAATATTTACCAGCCTAAACGTTTGTTTTCATCATATCTTTAATATATTACACATAATTCCCATGTATATGATTGACCTAATCATAAATATATACAGCCATAGCCTTCACTGGTGTGTGTAACTTTTTTTATATTCTTAAGTGATTAGTTTCTTTTGCCATGTGCCAGTTGTGAGAAATTTTTTCTCTTCTTGTCATCATGTGCTATGTCTTCTTTGTATTACATGAACAATCTGATACAACTTTTCTGCTTCAACTCTATACAGCTACAGATAGCTGATCTATGCGTGAGTGTTTTTGTATGTTTCATTAATCTTTATTCCAATAGCAGCTGAAGCCCATGAAAATTTCTATGTAATTTTGATGTGTACCTTTTTCTATAACTGCAGCAATATTGCTGTCATAGCTAAGATAGAGAGTATTGACTCTCTGAAAAATTTGGATGAGATCATTCTAGCATCAGATGGAGCTATGGTGGCAAGGGGGGATCTGGGTGCCCAGGTACCATTGGAACAGGTCCCCTTAATTCAAGAAAAGATTGTTCAGCTCTGCAGGCATTTAAATAAGCCTGTTATTGTTGCTTCCCAGCTTCTTGAATCCATGATTGAATATCCAATACCAACTAGAGCTGAAGTTGCTGATGTGTCTGAAGTGGTTAGACAGCAGGCAGATGCTTTAATGCTTTCTGGAGAATCAGCCATGGGCCAGTTCCCTGATAAGGCATTAGCTGTGCTCAGAAGTGTCAGTCTGAGAATTGAGAAATGGTGTAGGGAGGGCAAGCACCATGCCACCTTCGAACCTCTGACTATATCATCTTCTGTGTCCAAGGGCATTCCAGGGGAGATATGCAATGGAGCTGCAAAAATAGGTAGCCACTCTGTTTTGCCTCCAAGCTATTTAACTTGGTATGAGTTCTACGTTGTTTAAAATTTCTTCTTTGGTCAATTCCAAATAGCCAACAAACAAATGTTTAAGTTCATGCATGAGCATCAGCTTCTGTGACTTCTCAACTGAGCAAATAAGAAGAATTTCTTCCAAAGTATAGTGATGCTTTCACCTCTGTGCATAGTTTACAGCTTTGTAAAATTTCAGTTTAAGCTTGGCTTGACATCTGATTTTTTTTTTTTTTTCTCTCTCACTTAACTGTTAAATACATGTGATTTTGTTTCCCTGTTATATCTATTAATTGGTGTTAGTGTTATGACAACACGAAGAGTTTAGTATTGGATAAGGTAGTATTATGACATATAACCAAAAGTAGCAATGTGTAAAGGACACTTCTGTTGATACTGGAGTCGAACTTAATTTTTCACTATTTGATTCAGTGAAATGCAGCAAAGTTACAGGCAACTGTCAAAAGACTCGCATTTTATAATTGCTGAATTGGTTGCCCTTCTATTCTAAATTATGTTCTGGTTGTCCTTAACAATATTATCAGTTTTTCACATTCTACTGTTGCTGTTTAGCTTGTTCTATTAATTATAGTACGTGAATTTTTTTCCTTGCTTTTGTAGTAACAAGTGTTTTTGAACTTTCAGCCAATAGATTGAAAGCACGTGCCCTTTTTGTTTACACAAAAACAGGGCAAATGGCATCGCTTTTGTCCCGTAGTCGGCCTGACTGCCCAATATTTGCATTTACTCCAACGTCATCTGTGCGGAGGCGCTTAAACCTGCAGTGGGGCTTGGTGCCATTCTGCCTTAACTTTTCTGATGATATGGAGAGCAACCTCAACCGAACTTTCTCCTTGCTTAAAGCAAGAGGAATGATCAAGTCTGGTGACCTTATCATTGTTGTCTCAGATACACTGCAATCCATTCAAGTTATAAACGTTCCCTGAAGCAGAATATACACTGTGTTATGGACTTCTTTATTAATTTAACTTCAAAATGAGGGTGAATATTATTCATTTTTAGGTTCGGAAGTCAATAAATGTTTTGGCAGGGTAAAAGGAGTCGACCCTGTCATGATGTTCTTTTTCAACCTCAACACGGACCATTAAGAGGCGGATGAGCAGGAGCAATAATTGTAAGCTTTTCACCTGGATACTTTTGCTTTTGTTTTATAAACTATATTACATCTTTGGCTTTAGAAGTAGTCACATTAGTTGTAGGTTTATGTTACTTGTCATAGAAAGGGGACCACAGTGGTTGAATATTCATTATGTAAACGAGATTTTTTATTTACATGTCTAATTGAACTTGATGCAAACAGGATCGAATGGAAATGTGTCTTGAATGAATGTAATTAAGGAAGGTAATGTCTTGATTGAATGTAATTAAGTCACCATTTTTTTTTAAAGAAAAAAAAACACATAACTACTTGATTGTTGATATCATACATTGTCTTGCGTGTTGAAGATTTCTGCCAATTTTTCCTGTCGCAAATGCTATTAGGAGATCTAATGGTAAGTGTGTTCTTGAAGTGAAAGAATTGCCTGTCATTGAACACCATGAGAAGCGCTCTTATGCAGTTGATATGTATGCTGCTAAGGACTTGCATAGTTGTATGGGGCCGTCACACGTATGGTTCGCTAATCGGGTTTTGTCATGTGGTACAGATATGCGTCCAATTATGGGATCAACAGTAGCTTTCACTATTACGAAATTCATTAAATTTAATATTAAAATATCGGTGGATTTCACAATATAATCTCTAAGAATTTGTTAAGTAACAATTATTATAATTTTTATAGATTCACATAAACAGTGAGTAAACTCTACACATTCACTGTTTATGTAAGTGTATATAAATTACAATGATTGTAATTTAGAGAATCCTAATCTCTATTCTATCACATGATGGAGCGCCGTTGGATTATTCTGCATAAGTGCTTTCTTAACTACGAAAACATATGTGCGCTCCGACAAAATTCCAGATGAAAAATGAACGGCTAACTATTTAAAACTTTATGATATGTCATTAAACTGTTGTAGCTTTATAGCCTTTGTTAAAAGTCAAGAAATATTATATGGAGCTATCCTATTATCTCAACATGGTCCAAGAATGCTCTGTCAGTTGCAAGAGTAGTGCTCCCAAAAGGAACCACTGATTTATAATAAGATCACGATTGGTCTCGCCTTGGGACTCATGGTAGCCCCGCACTCGATTGTCTACTTAGGTGATGGGATGGTCCCGCGTAAGTTTATCTTCTCAAACCATGGACGATTACATGAGTAGAAAGAGAAAAATAGTACCAAAATGAGATTCAAGAAAAATTTGATGATTGTATTTATACCGGGAATAGGTAAATTTGGGTTTGGATCAATTGGGATTAACATGAAATCTGATTAAGCCGGGAAAAAGTGAGTCAATCCAATCGATCTGATCAAAAAAATTGGGTCGAGTTAGGATCAGATCATATTCGGAATTTCGAATTATACATGAATAAGATGGATCCAATTTATGCTATGTGCGGTCTTGTTTTTCTTTTAAGCTGTCTTTTTAAAGGTCACTATGCATAAGTTTTCGGTGAGCCCACTTAGTTTCTATCATCAAGGGCTCATTTGTACAGTTTAGTTGTTGTTGTTGTTTTAGCATGAATGCACCAATTTTTTTTTTTCACCCTCTTTTTAGTTATAAATTCCCTTTCTTAAATAATTTTTTAAAATTTCTTTTTCTCTTCCCCTTTTCATTTACATAAATTGTCATCCATTTACCTATATTCTTTTAGATGCAAATAATTGATATCACTAATTAAGAAAAACAAAGCACACTATTTAAAAATGAACACCAATAAATTTTTATCTGACAAAAAATTTAATAAATATCAATAGATTAATTGTTAGCCAACATAAAAGCTAATGAATGTTAATATATATATATATATATATATATATATATATATATATATATATGTATGTATGTGTATGTATGTATGTACACACACACAAAGTATGAAATAGAGGGCATGATGTACTAATAAAGTCCAAAAAAATAAATTCAAAGAAAGTAAAATCGAATGTTAATTTACAGAATACAAAAATAAAAAGAGAGTATGTAATTATAAGGTAGAAAAAAATTAGTTAAAGATAATTTTAAATTTTGATAAATTTTAAATATTTAATAATAAATTTATTTTTTTAAATGAGTAAAAAAAATTAATAGGTTTAAAACTCATTCAATTTTTAAAAATAAAATTCACTTTATTCCTCATTTAAAATTACAATCTTCAATCTACCCCAACCCCATAGTGTAAAACATTAATTTTAAGAAGGAAACACACGCGCGCACAAAGACAGAAAACACCCTCAATTTGTCATCATGTTCTAAACAAAAGTTAGAATAAATTGAAGTTGTCGCTCCATCTATGCGATCAATTGAAGTTTGCCTTCTTCTTCTTCTTCTTCTTCTTCTTCTTCTTCTTCTTCTTCTTCCCCCTTTTTTTTTAATTATAATATTAAACAAACAACAATCAGTGGAAATGACATTACAAGAGTACTTCATTTAGTAATCCTTCAAGGTTGAAAAATATTCGAATCACCTCCTTCACATAATGGATATCATAGTAGATTTTTCATTTGTCCTTATTAATTTTTCAATAAACAAATAAAAAAAGGAATATTAAAAAATCCCTTCACATTTCGTGAAATGACAGCGAGGCGAGGTCGTCTGGTGGCGAGACGCAATCAGGGCAAAACAAATGTTGGCAGGGTGTTGACTTGGTGGCTTGGCAGAACCGTGGCTTTGCAGTGCTTGGTAGTGGTGCGCTTTACTATTTTGGCTCTACAGTGGACAGTGGTAGCTTAGTGGTAGTGATTGGTGCCAACGTGTGGTGATGGCATGCTCTGCCGCTTTAGAGTTTTGGTCTTGATATGTTTTTTAAAAGTATATAGGTTTATTTAATTGTAATAAATATTTTTTCTAATTAATAAAATAATTGAGGTATTTTATTTAAATATCTTATTTGTATTAATTTTTGAGTAAAGTCCATTTAATCATATTATATGTATTTATGTGATCACTATGTGGATTCACAGAAGAAATAAATACAAGTTATCTTATGATTTAATAAATTGAGTTCGCAGTTGATAAATAAAGTTTAGCACTTTATTTAGGTATAAACTGTAATAAATTCATTGAATGATTTATCTTAATCATGTATGAATTTATTGATGTATTACGATTACATTGAACAGCATTACATATGAGATTTAATTAACTTTATAATAACTGTCAAACTTATTAAATCTTATAGGCATTAATTTTACTGTAATCTTAATCTTGAATTAGTTATAATTTCATGATTATGGTTGTCATTCCATCTGAATTTCCAATAAGCACGACACACACTTGTAGTCAAGATTACCTGATATATTGGTGGGAGCAATTATAGGTATTGAAGTTATAGATTAATAATATGAAATTTGTATAATACATCTCTTGATGGGTTTTTGGTACTTGATCATAGAATTCTCTGGCCAGATTGTATCGGCATATTTAATATGTTGAAAATAATCATTAGAGAAAATCAATAAGTATCAAGGAATAAGATGTTATTAAATTGATTGAACAGTTGATATATCAATTTAATTAACGATGTGGTGCAAATGATTGTACAGTAAAGAGATCAATGTGGCTTGGGACGAATTATTATTCGAGCATACAATTATGGAGGTCAGTTCCAATCTTATAGTGGAATAGAATTGTAATTAAATAATTAAGATAGTTTAATTACATACTTAATTATTGTAGCCACTATTATATGTTTTTAAATGATCTTCGGATTAGCTCATTTAATTGACTACACCACTACTGGACTCAAAAATAATAAAACTGGCATATTAAGTGATAAACCTAAATATAATATTTGTTAGAGTCCTATGTGTTATATTTATGTGTAAATAGAGTCTTGTGATATTTTATAAGGTGAGCTACAAAGTTGTTATATTTTGTCTTCACTTTTACGTAAGTGGAGAAGAAAAATATTAAAATTTAAAATATTTAATATTTTCAATTATTAAAAGAAAATGAAAACACATATTAAGGTTTTTAACTATGAATATTAGATAAGTGTTTTATTCTCTAAAGAAAGGAGAGACAACTTTTGAGAAAGACAGTTATTTGAGAATAGTGAAACGAATACCTACACATTTAATATAGATAAAACTTGAATCATAATATGAAAGATCGTTTGGCAGTAAATTTGTTACTTATTATTATTTATCTTCTTATATTATTAAGGTATGATTTTTTAAATTATAAATTTTTTATATATTATATGAGATTGTTATTAAAAATATTTTTCATAAAAAAATTATAATTTTTTACTAACAGTTTCTACGGTCGTGGTGGTAGCTTGTATCACTGTGTGAGTAGGTGTAGCGACAGCAAAATAATTTTTATTTTTATTTTTAATCAATTAGATTGTGGAATCAGAGCGAGCTTGATCCGTTCTGAAGACAATCCAAGCAAATTTTACCCTGAATGCACATCCAATCGGATCGGATTACCCGTGCACTATCTTGCCTAATTAAATTTAATTGATGGAATAGGAACCTGTACTGCAGTCCTTTTTAAAACTTTTATGCTTGGAGTTTGGTGTTTGGTGGGTCACTAAAATTATCAGACATTGAAGCACGGTCCTACTTTTACCGAAACCACAGTCTCGTGAAAAATCGATGCAAACAATAAAAAAAAAAATGGCAATACAAGGTGGAAAAGTACAATCCTCGAAGACCCTAGAAATTGAGCCATCCATTGTAGAATTTACGGTGGCGATGTATAAAAAGTACTTTAAGTCATTCTGCTGGGGAAAAAAAGAAAAAAGTTTATAAGAAAAAGAATCCAAGAACCAAAAATTCAAAGGAGATGGGCCTTGAATCCCGACTTGCCTATGCTAGGATGTGACGGCGCCAATGACCATCTCTGCCATCTTAAGATGTAGCATCTACTGATTTAACTGGAAGAGTGAAAATATTTGACTTATTCAATTTATCACGTCATTCCTTATTTTATTTATTAAATATAATTTATTTTAATATTATTTTTATTTAAAAAATAAAAATTTTATTAAGTTACTAACTTAATAATTTACTGTCTGTATAACGTGACCATAGGCTCTATTGTCAAGTTATTAATTTTTATATATTTTATAAAAAATTATAAGTTACACATGTTGTAATTTAATAAAATTTAAAAAAATAAATATTTTTCTTTTTTCTTAAGTCATTAATAAATTAATTTTTAATTTTTTTATATTTCGCTTTTTGTTGATTGATTCAAAATTTGGATCGCTTTTACTAAAATCTTAAATTGAAATTAAATAAAATATTAGAATATCACATAAAATAAAAAATCAATGTAATGTATTAATCGATAGAAAAGAAAGCACGTACTGATAGGGCAGTGGCGATGGACGATTGGACATGGACTTCTCCTGTAATGAAGCGGTGAGGATGGAAATAATATTTTTATTTTTTTTAATAGAGATAATTTTAAAAGATAATAAGATATATTAATTTTTTTAAAAAAAAAAATAAACCAGTAATACAATCTAATCTGATCTAAGGAGTCAAATATCATTAGTGACTCTCGAAAAGGAATAAAGTCTAGACGTGTCGATAAAGAAACAAAGAAAGAGGTTTAATCTATGACCCCATGTCGGCATTCGCGAGTCTACTATTTTCCTCCCTCTGTTGCTATCAAAGCATACAAACGCGTCGAGAATTCTGGTTCCTCACACTGGCAAAGTCGGTACGTGAGAAAGCGGAAGAAAATAAATAAAGTAAAGGCAAAGATAGTACTCGTAAAAAGTTGACAACGATATACCCCGCGGATCGCACGATCCATTCAATAATGTTTTTGTAAAACTTTTTAGTAATGTAACATTCTACGCTTTTGTTTAGGGGGTGAAAATATATCATTTATTGTAATATTATATTATCATTTAATGGTATTTTCGATCATAAATTTATTAGTACCCTATCGACAAAATTATATTACAATGCAATACTATTATTGAATCCTTTATTAGTTAAAATTGTTAGGTCAAGCGGTTTATGTAACAGTTTGAATGTAAAATTATAATTGCTATATTCATCTCTAAAAAAATAGAATATATATATATGAGAACTTAAATTCCTACCTATAAATGTAGAACAAAAAGTGATTTTATTTTACAATGTACGTACCCGAGGTATTTAGCCAGCTCGAGACATTTAGCCAGCTCGACTACGAGCTTGGGAGCGGTTGGTGAGTTATTGAGTGGCTCTTCAAGTGTAAGTTTGGGTCCGAAATGGTAGTACGTGTGATGGTAACAACTAAATTTCATAACCACTATTTCTATTTCGAGCATCCAATAGATTTTCTATATTTTTTTCTCGAATTGAAACGTATGAAGCTTTATAATTTTAGCCAACAGAAACAGAAAACCAGGGGCTTGAAATTGAAACTCCTAGACCTAGAGTAATCGAAGAGATAGTGACTTAATATGGTAGTATACTGGTAGATAAGGATAAGGATTTGCTGGACCGTGACCTTACATAAATTATGGTGAATTTGAATCTTTTATTATCATTAAAAATTATTTCTGATGGATGTTTAAAATACCAATATCATACAAGACTGATAAAATCCGAGTTAAAATCAGGAGAAAGAGAATGTGGTGACAAAGGCTATAGAAAAGACAAATAGAAAATTATATCCCTTGCAGAAAAAAAATTGCATGAAATGAGTGATGAGCCCCCTTGCACATCAAAAATTCATCACAAGGGCGAAGTCTATTCTCGCGTTCCATGACTCGGTTGAATATATTAACAAGGGAAAAGGATAAAAGTAAAGATACCGTCATTGCCACTCTTTTGCTCTTAGGAAAAGAGTAGTGGGTGGTTAAGGCCATCGAATAAGAGGCATGGATAGTGGCCCTAATTCTCAAAAAGGATAATTTTGCTCCCTGCCCAGTTTTAGGAGATATTTTAGGATACTTTCGCTGCATTACACGCTCTTTATATATATGAGTGTGTGTGTGTGTGTGTGTGTGTGATAAGTATAATATAATGAAGTGTCCTTTAAAATCTCTCTGATTTTCAGATTGAATTGTGCTTCAATAGGCACTGACGCCGTGTCCAACGTTGTACGACCGAAGGTTGTGGAGGCCATCATAATAATTATTGGCACGGAAATGTGGAGGAAATTCTTTTGAGCCCATGCAGATTTGACACCTCATCTACCAAAAATGAATAATAGGAAAAAGGGTTTTCTTTATTTTCTCTTCAGTTGGACTAAATGGTAATGGGAAAGGGTAGTGGTATTTGGACTCAATAAGCTCCTCTTGTTTACTTAATGAACTTACTGTCAAAATCTTAAAATTAAATTCTATGGGCATCTAATATCTCAAAATTAACCTTAGTTATAGTTTCACTCTCTCGTTTTATTTATTTATTTATTTTATTCTTCAAAGCCACGTAAATCCCATTCTATTTTTATACCCTTCTTCTTATTCTTTCAATGTCCCGTTCGTCCGTAAGATTATTTTTGTAACAAAATTTTAATTAAAAGATGGGTTTAAAGAATATTTTTATAAATTCAAATAACCTCATTCCTTTATCAAAAGTTTTTTTATATTTACATAATATGATAAATCTTTTATAAAAGTTCATCAAAAGATTTTTAAGTATTATCCGATTATCTGATGGATGGTAATATGGTATCAAGGGACGGATGGATCCATGAAATAATCTCAGCTTTCTTTCTTTCTTTTTTTTTCCTGTAATTGTTATATAAATACATACATTATGAATTATCATCAGTGTGTTTAGATACGCACATGATGTGTTAAAAAAAAAAAAAAAAAAAACTACTCCTATAAATTATCGGGGGACATATACGAGGGATATTGGTCCGTGGGAGGGTTCAAAGTTGATGAGCTTCGTTGGCATCTGAAAATGAAAGGTTTGTCTCTTTCAAAGAAAAAAGGTCAAAAATAAGAGGAGAAATTTGTAATTTCAAGGCAGACAGAATGATTCTAGGAGGCCCGCCATTAGACTAGCGGGGCCCAGTACTTACGCTTGTTGGAACCCACGAGCAAGATCGAGCCCATTTTCCGTCCCAATGCCATTTAGTTTCGTGTCCGCAGATACGCATCATCTTTGGCCGTGTTTGCTTTGCGATGTTTTCATTTGATTTTCTTTTTCAACAAATAAAAAATATTGAAAATAGAGATTAAAAAAATGGTCCCGAAAAGAAATGTTGACACATATATCGCGTTAATTGTTCGGCTTCAACTTCCACAGCCGGCGCGGGTTAATTGCTTAGCCGAGTGGTTCGAGTACTATTTGAACCCTCACATTGCATTATAAGAGTTAAGACCTTTCTTCAATTTAAATTAAAAGAGTCTTTTCTCTTTCGATGTATAAGTAGGGTACATATTTTTCATATATATTTTTTAAATATTAAAGAGAGTAAAAATTTAATTGATTATAAATATTAATATAATAATCTCATAAAATATATGTTGTAATTTGAGTACTAATCTCATATAATTAAAAAAAAAATCTCTCCCTAATCAAATGCGGGCTTGGTATGTGTACAAACAATGACATTGACAGGAAAAAGTTGGGTTGAACTTAATATAGAGTAATTTTAATCCTTTACTATTTTGAAAAATTAAATATAAAAATTTTAATACACTATATAATAAAATATATTGTATCAATATATATATATATATATATATTAATAAAAATAAATTAAAATAAAATAAATATATATTTTTTAATATATTATTAGATAAACTATACTGTAGTAGAATATATATTTTTTATTTTTAACTAAAACAAGGAATTTTTTAACTAAAGTAATTTTTATTGTCAAATTAATACATACACACACACACACACTTTCTCTTTCATAATATTATTTTGTCTCCTTCAACTTAATGTTGCCAATTTATTGAGATTTGCATCATACTTATCTTGGTGGACTTATCATACTTTTTTTGTGTGGAATTTTTCGCACCACAATCTGCATCTTTAATTGTGATTGTGCGAATTCAAAGTTAGGCGTTGCTCGGAGATATTTCTACTCTGTCATTTTTGTAAAGTCGCCCTACTTTTAGAAAATAAATTTCATGAATTTACATTAATTTTTACAAATATCAATCAACAAAAATCTTTGACAACTAATCAATTAAAATGTCTTAGATGTGTTGGACTATTAATGCAATTTTATGATAAAATTTATTTGGCTGTTTTATTCTAATGATATAAAATGTCTAAACTATCCGAGAAACATGAGCTGACGTATCTAGTGGTTTAGTTATTAAATTTTATTTGATTAATTTTCTAAACTTCTTATTTATTTATATTTTTTAATAATATTATAAAATTATTGTAATTATTTTTTGGAAGTTGGTGCATTTACAAAATTTGTGGGTGAAAATATCGCCCCCTATTATAATATGGGCAAAATTTGATATTCAAATCACCCTTTATAAAATATTAATTTTAAAAATAAGTATGGATTATTATAAAGCTCTAAGTTACCCTCATTTTTATTAAAAAGACAAGAGAAAAATAGGGGGTAATTTGATGATTTTTTTTGACTTCTTAAGAAAAATGAGGTATAAAATTGAGGTTTACAATTGTTTGGAGGTGTTATAAAAATTATCACTTTATGAGAGGGTAAATCAAATTTCAAAATTTGTCCATACTATAATGGGTGTGATATTTCCACCCATTAGTTTTATAAATCCTCCAACTTCTAAGAAATAATTTATAATAAGTTCATGACATTATATACATGTGTGTGTTTACACATAAAAAAGAAAATAAATAAATAAACTAATTAAAACTTGAATTTAGGACCTAAGACAATCTAAGACCTAATACGACTATTTTTACTATTAAAGTTAAATTTGGACTTCATAATATTAAATTATTTAATCGACATGATGTTGTTCATTTTACGTATTAAATAAATAAATGAATATTTTTGGGTGATAAATTTTATATATCTCAATTTACTCTTTCTATTTTATTCATAAATATATTTTTCTTATTATATAATAATATAATAAATGATAATATTTATTTTATGATAAATAATAATATAGCGCGATATTATTTAATTAATTTAAATTTAAAGTTTTATAAATTGTTAGGTATAGTACCTCGTGTCCAAACACTCCTGTATATGAGACATTAGTGCTTGTTAAATCATCTATCACCCGGTAATGACCTAACGATCCTACACCGGCACAGTTATTATACACATTAATTAAGGACAGCAGAGTCAGCCAGCAATCAACACGTATTAAATATTCAAAATAATGATTTTTGTTTTTAAAGAAAAAAAGCGATAATGACAATTAAGACATTAATGTACACAAACAAGCCCATCATCCCAAGACAAAAAAGTGATTTCTTTCTTTGTGTAACTTCTGTTAAATTGGGGCTTAATGCAAATCGTTGGCAGCTAGTTGCAAATTGAAGTAATGGACAAATATCATGTGAAGTAATTTATGATCTGAAGCAGTTGGACCATCTGGGGGAGCTTTCAACTTGAAGCAGGTAAAAAGCACAGAGTGAAAGAAATTTTCCCTTCGGGGGAATATGCCATCAAAATTTCAAATCATATGGTAGAGTATCCACGAGGCAACCTCCAGGTTTGTTACTTTTTCTTTCTCAGGAAAAGGAAATCATGACTAATTCAAAGCACTGGCAATTGAGATTTGAGATGCCCGTGCCCTAAAGTTACAAGAAGGCCCGTGCACGACCAAAATATAACAACAAATCGCTTATTCATAGAAGCATTTATACGTAATTATTCAGGGGGGCAGGAAAAAAAAAAAAAAAACCGGTCCAGCAGTATTGTGGACCAAAGTTTTTGTGGTCCTCCGAAATTTTACGCACATCGAATCAAATAAGATGCTATTGCTCAATATTCACGTTGCTTCCATTCAAGAACTGTTTGGCGTCATGTAAATGACAATTCAAAGGAGTAAGAAATTGTTTTAAGAACCGAAAATGTGCAATTCGTATTTCATGTTTTGTAGACGGACAGATTTATATTTGTGACAATAATGGATTATGAAATTGCATTTGAATGACGTTAACGTTGGGTCTTGTACGATTGTAACAAGTTAAGAACAAGACGAGTCCACTGCACTCGACACTGTTGGACCTTAAATTTGCAAGTAGTGTCAATTCTCAGTCAGAAGATTTACACGATGAAAATATTTAATAGAATCTAAATATCCATGAATTCAGATAACGATCTGTCATTTCCCTTAAATTTACTGTTTTATTTTAAAAATATAATAAAATTTTAAATTTTATTTAATTTTTCACCCTAAATTTATATTTTGTATTAACCGTTGACTAAAATATTAATATTGTTGGAATCTATAACAAAATTTAAGTAAAATAACCATTTTTTACTCTTGAATTCAAGGGCTCTTTTTTTTTTTTTTTTTTTGGCACCGTAAATAATGAAGTATCAAGACCCAACAACTTAGTAAACTCTTTGTTTCAAATCAAATATCCACCAACGATTTGTGTCAAATCCTTCATCGGCCTCGTAAAACCAAAAACAACATAAAATGCATCTCACTATCTTCTTCATCATATTCTCTCTATATAAATTTTTAGGTTCACAAATTCAACACAACATTTTTATTAGATCATTCATCGCTAAATCTACCAGCATTATAGATTGTTGCAACCATGATAATACTCCTCAGTGGCCGGACTTCCTAGCCCTGTACATGGTTTTATCAGTTACCGACGATCAAAGACAGTGGTGGCTATGACGCTGTAAAGTGGGTTTGATCGAGTACTTATAAAATTGAATTCAAGAATTGGATTGACTGAGTGTTTATAAATAAGAGTTTATGATAGTTTGTGGGTTGAGTTTGATTACGGAAATTTGTGATTTATAAATTATTTTTTAATTAGGAAAGAAATTACACTGTTAAGTATATTTATTTGAATATTTTTTATATTTTAAAGTATTATTTTATTCTTTTATCGAGTATATTAATATCTAAATTATCCTTATAACATCATCAATTATGATTGATAGTTAACATTTTGATAGATGGTTGAAAAAATTATAAATTTACAGGAAAAAGTTGAATAAATTCAAAATTTATTGTATTTTCTTATAAGGTAAACTTAAGGTAGATGATTGATAATTTTTTAATATTTGACATATTTAATGTCTAAATTATCCTTGTGACATTATTAATTATAAATTGGGAGTTAATATTTCATGAACAGTCTATATAAATTATAAATTTATAGTAAAAAATTGAATAAATTCAGTTTTTTTTGGTAGTTTTTTATAACAAGATAAATTTAATGTCCTTTTTTTTTTAAAAGTTAAATTGTAATTTTTCTTTATTTTTAATAAAATGTTTGTTATCTTTAGTAATTATGTATAATTATATATATAATTTTCTGTGCAAAAAAAAATTACAATAAATATTGTGACTTAAATTCGGGGAATCACTTTTCTCCTTGCCATTTGAACTTTTGAAGTCCCTGGACTTCACTTCAGTATCCTTCTTCCGCGATCTTCAAGAATACACTACATTTTACCCAAAGGGTAAACATTTTACTCAAAGGATAAATGTGTAAAATGAGTAAAGAAAAAAGAGTAAAAAGAAACCGACCGGGGTGACAAAATAAAGTTCAATAGCTAGGGACAAAGGATTTTCAAAATTTTGTATTGAAGGATGATTTGTCGTTTGGCGGTTCACTCGAGTGACCCAACGGCTCCCAATTCCATATCCATATGCCAAACACGTACCAAGATCTCATCAACATTAACCCCAAACGATATATAACTTCTCTGCCGATTTACCGCAGCGTGCCTTGCTTTTACTAAACGACGTTGGTTAACCGGTCTAGTGAAGTAAGATAAAAATGTCCATTTATTTTCCCAAATTGCTCCCCATTATAGTTATCGGTTGCTCAAACCGGCATATTACTCAGAACAGTCACTGTGGACCCCACCAACCACCTCCTTTGCTCGAAGTCTGGAGACCCCAACTATTTTTATTGATTTACCCCGTCAACAGGTAAGACTTTTTTATTGAAAGCTGAAATTTAATTGACTTTTGTTTAAAAAAAATTTACTTATGTATTTCGTATAACTTACGTATAATTATTAGATATTTATATTTTAATAAAAAATTAAATTTTTATAAGTTTTATATGAATGAGAAATGAGAAAAAAATTAAATAAGAAGTAAATAATATATTCTAAATTATCTCGATTAAATATAGTTATTTTTTAAATTATAAAACCTATTCTTTTCTTTATTTTAATTTATAAGAACATAAATATTAAATAATTATGTATAATTTTTTTATTTTAAAAAATACATAAGATATTATTTATATTCAGATATAAAGATAAATAGATATGTCATATATATATATATATATATATATATACAACTAAAAAAAATTTAAATAAAAAATAAACTCTATCTTATATTATAACGGTAAATATATATATTCAACCAAAAAAAATTAGACAAAAAACAAACGCTATCTTATATTATAAGGGTAACTTTCATTTTACTTCAAATTTTGTATGGAGAGACTAGAATGACCATCTTGCCTAAAAGTCGATTGGTTTCATAGGCACCTTGTTGACTCTTGTTGATTGCTTATTTTGAAAGTCAGTGTGAGTATTTTTGTCAAATCGAATTAAACTAATAAAAAAGAAGGGATATTATCAATTTTCAACTACGAAAATCAACATCTATCATTTATATTTTATAATTTTTATAATCTTCAAAAATCTTTTGATACAAAAAAGGTTTTAAAAAAGGATAAACGAGTATTTGTATTTCATAATTTATCATAAAAATATAAAATATATTCTCATTATGAGATTTTTTTAATAAAAAATTTTAATTAAATTTTTATTGACAATCCCTCTGACAAAGAGCATTTAACTTGGAAGTTTGAAGTTTGAACATTTCCCAAATGACTGTACTGACCTGCTATCCCTTAATCCCCTAGTCAATATATCGACTCCATTGGGCCCTTATCTTCTTTCCTGTTGAGGGTACTTTCGTCAAACAGTCCTGACACTCTTAATTTAAGCATAAAGTATGGTTTCTCGAATCTGCCCATCCACGATTGTGAAGCAGTTTTAAAAGCCCCCGTTTCACGAGGGAGAGGTTGAGTTACTATCACGTACTTCATGACAAAGTTAAGGGTACTTACGGGAACTCAAATTTGGCCCTTATCGTCACCACTCCAAAACGTGTCATCGTGTGACAAATTGCCGTGACAGGCACTGGATCGACATCTCGACACGTACCCCAACGCAACAGATTGTATGCTTTGCCACGTTGGAAGGATACATGGGAAACGAGTCCTAGTCAGCACTCAGCACGGCTCATCTTCTCCGTATAAAGGCCACATCATCTGGTCTGCTCTCCTTATCGTCCATTCACAAAAGCCAAAACCACAAACAACCGAAGCTCTCAATTCATTTTCACTTTCTAGTTTCTATTTCTCTGTCCAAGTTCTCGTTCCTCTCTCCGGCGAACAATCGCCGGAAAAATTAACGCTCTTCACCGGATAAATGGAGGTTTCAGCGACCGATCGTTGCTTGGATTGTCAAAGCGAAAAAGTCACGTTCTCTTGTCGTCGCGTGTTTTGGTGACTTTAACCGAGGTTGCCCTAAGCAAAAGCGACTTTACTTAACACAGTTTCGAAGTTATTCCATGCTTTGTCTCGCAAATCAAAGGCAAAATAGTTTATAATAATCGCAGATAAAAGGTACTTGCTCTAGATTATATAACTCTTATGGAATTTTGGTAAACGCTTTTGTAATTTTGAAGTACTCCTGAATTTCTGTGTCGATCCGGTTCGCTGATCTCACTAGAAGAAAGAGAGGTTGATAGTGTCGATGACTTTGTAGCGAAGTCGGAGGCTCACTTTTTTCAGTTTATAAAAATTTTGTCTTTTAAGCCTAATCACATTTTGAGAAGAGCAGTCTAGAGATTGGCTTCAATTGTCTAATTTTGGTTTAGAAGCTGAAGTGAAATGGAGGAGATGATTTGATAACTTGTGAGCTTGGTGTTCGGTGATAGTTGTTCTGATCAACGGTGAGCATTAATTATGCCTTTTCCGATGAAGATCCAGCCAATTGATTCTCATTCGCTGGAAGAACCGACTCGGTTCGAGCCGGCAAAGCCAGTAGTGAAGTCGCGACTCAAGCGGCTCTTCGAGCGCCAATTCTTGAGAAACTCCTCCGCAGCGGAGAAGGTCGAGGAGCCGGTGCATGTCAACAAAGAGGTATCCAACGGTGGTTCGGCTGCGGCTGATTTCGAGCCTAGCTCGGTCTGCTTAGCAAAGATGGTTCAGAACTTCATCGAGGAGAACAACGATAAGCAATCCGGTGGTGCAATCAAGTGTGGCCGCAACCGCTGCAACTGCTTTAATGGAAACTGTAACGAGAGTTCTGAGGATGAATTGGACTCTTACTTCGGAGATTCTAACCTCGCTTCCTCTGCCGAAGCCTGTGAAATTCTTAAGGTCCGAATAACAATAATTCCATTCCTTTTTGTCTTTGTGAGAAAAAACAAAATAACTAAATTTGTTTGATGTTTTGTGGAAACAGAGTTTGGTGCCTTGCGCGAGTGTTAGCGAGAGGAATTTACTAGCGGACACGGCGAAGATTGTAGAGAAGAATAAGATCGGTAAACGGAAAGACGATATTTGCAGGAAGATTGTGACTGATGGATTATTGGCTCTCGGATACGATGCATCTGTCTGCAAATCCCGCTGGGATAAAACTCCCTCTTATCCCACCGGTAATCTGTCTCTCTCTCTCTCTCTTAATTTAAAGATTCTTTCAAAGGAAAATCTATCTCTAATTTTGTAAATTTATAAATTATTATTTTTTAATTAACAGGCGAGTATGAATACATTGACGTGGTAATCCAAGGCGAGAGATTGATAGTCGACATCGATTTTAGGTCAGAGTTTGAAATTGCTCGATCAACCAAGACTTACAAGTCGATCCTCCAAATACTGCCTTATATATTCGTAGGAAAAGCTGACCGTCTCCAGAAGATAATTGCCATAGCATCAGAGGCAGCCAAACAGAGCCTTAAGAAGAAAGGCATGCATATTCCTCCGTGGAGGAAAGCGGAGTACGTCAAGGCCAAGTGGCTCTCTCCTCATGCGCGATCTGCCACTACAGCATGTGACGAGTCCAATTCCAAAACTGAGAAGAGTGGTTCTGTGGACCGATCCGACAGCGAGTTTGAGCTGATGAGTCGCGGGGAGAAGAACTCGGAGGACGATACTGAGTTGGGAGAGGGCGAGTCGGTGTTTGTCCTGTCGGAGAGTTCTGAAGAAGAGAAGAAAGTGAAGGTGGTCAAAGATTGGAAGCCACCTGAAATCAAGCCCAAGAGTTTAAAGATTGGAGCTAGGATTGTAACTGGTTTGGCTTCGGTCATTGAAGAGCATCAACCGTGAAATTTTGGTTTTTTTTTTGTTTTTTTGTTTCCCCACTCTCTCTTCTCCCCCTCCCTTTTCTCACTTTTGGAGGATCAAATACGGTAGTATTGTATAAACCGTAACCCATAAATCCCCTTCTGGTTTTTATGTAAGGGTGGTCTGATTTTACTAATGTCATCAATAAAAAGTCTCATAAAAAAAAAAAAAATTACAAGTTTTACAAACTTTGGTTTGCCTTGTTTCTTCATCCTTATGCCACAGAATAACGATAATTATGTACTAACTTGTGATAATTCAGCTAGAAATTTCTTTTTCAAATTGATATTCTGCTCTGCTGTGTGAGATACTTCGAGTCAGAGTGGAATCCAAGAAAGCAACCCAGAAAAGGTAAAGTTCTCCATTCTAATTCTCCATTCTCCGTCTTCTCATCTGTCTCGTATTTGTTTTTATAAAGATCAATATTCTCAAGTATCATATTTTTATATTCACTTGTTAAGACTTCAAAGTGAGCATAATTTGATGATGAAGATACAACGGCCTCGTGCAATCTCGAGCACCGTGGGGTACGGGGGTGAGTAGTATTAAGGAGAAATCAATTTTTAATGTCGGAGCTGCTCCCCTCGTGTACCTTTTTACCTTTATCATGTGCCGTGGGGATTTCTGATTAATTTCTCCTTTCAACTAAATGATTCCTCATCGTCGTCGGGTTGCAAACAGGACAGGGGCATCAGTCAACTAAGAACGGCCTATGTCGGATTATAATAGAAGGGCGTGACAGATCACAGATGTGTAAAAGAGAATTAGTAGTTTAGTACCACTAGATCAAACAATTATGGCTCTAATTCTTTGATTCTGGTCCTGAAGCAAATAATATTACAAGGTAAAGCCAAAATCTAAATGACAACTCTTTGGGCTCGAGCGTGCTTTAAAAAATTCTTCTGGTTGAAATTTGGCACCTTGATAAAAGGGCAATAATATGCGAGGTCTTTTACTTGCAACATTGGCAAAGTGTACGTTTAACTGCTAACTGCAAAAATGCAGCGACTCGAAGCTTCTCTCCCTGGCAAAAAGTCTTTGGGCACTTCAATTTTAAGAGGCATAAACGTAAGCTTCGCTTAACATTAAATTTACCGTATGTCTTTATTATTCTTTGAATATGATCAATTTTTAATATCTTTACTTACTCATGTCTGCCCCCTCACCGAAAGCGGAACTTCTTGTTTCCAACGAAACAATGATGGCATCGTCTCAGTTTCCGGACTCCTAACTTAAATTAAACTTCAAATATTTGACAATTAAAAAAAATTAAATAAATAAATAAAATTGCCATTGTTAACTTACCCTTGACAATTTTGTAGCTTATCCTGCACCTCCTGCCCGCGCACTTCTTTTTCTCGTACAGCTTCTTGCTGACGTGCATAATGTTTGTCGTTTTGTGCCTCGTACCGAGCGGGTCCACTTGGCATCTGGGAAATTGTATTAAGGAAGCGGCTAAGTTCTGCCTCTTGCCTGTTTTAGCCTTTGTTCGTTTATAGCTTTTGTATTATTATTATTATAGCTTTTTTTTTTTAATTATTTCTGTATAATCTATCAAAGAGAACAGACCAATGATTGCGGTTTGTAGTTTTATTTATTCGTTCTTTTGAACTGTGCTGCTGTAACTTATTTAATAGACCTGAGACTGCTGCTACCCATTTCTCTGAATACACAATATTAGAGAAATAAGGTTTTGTGTACGGTCCATGACCCATTCCATGTAAAATAAGGCTTTCTCGTGGGGTCTTCTTTCTTTCTCATTAAATACTAAGGAATAGATTATGTCCATTGATCAAATTAAGTAAAAAGAAAAAAGAAGTTGATCAAATTTGTCCAAAAGCTTGACATTAATGTATTGCTATGTGAAAGCAACTCACCACCTACTTTATCTAGCCTTTGTTCGTTTCTCGAATTCGTTGGCTTGTCCGCGGAATAGTTGGTTGCTTGTGAATTATAAATTCGATAAACAAACAAATGTGATGCAACTTACTTATTACATGATTCCTTATTTTACTGCCATTGCGTTTTGGGTACCTTTCTTCAAGTTATGAGTTTTCCCCTTTCTAAAATATCCGATAGGACTTAGACGACGTTGACAAAATCATAAACCAAGTGTCATCCGTTCTCATTAAACCAAATATTGAGATTATAACAATCAAATGGATCCTCACAAAACATTTAGGCCGTGTTGAATGTGCCTTCAAATATTATAAGAAAATTTTGCTTGCAATACATGTGGAGTTTTGAAGAACTGCCCACGTGTGAGAAGCAAGTCATCTCTCATTCACTCCGCTAATGGATGGCTAGTGGTTGCGCACTTACACTACTACTATACATAGTCCCCATTTTGAATTGCAAATACTGAAATTCGAAATAAGAATGTGGGTAAATAAACAACTGTGTGTGTGTGTGTGTGTGTTCAGAGAACAATCCTTCTAATAACAGAGAACAAGTTGATATTGTTCAGACAAATGGAATCTGTTTACTCTGTTCAACATCCTCAAAAGGGTGAGCCTACCATCCCGTTAGCATAATTTATAATGAGCTTATTTCTATGTCTAATCATGTGTTCCATATACTGGAAACGACGGAGAGAAAAGAATCCCAAAAGTAGAAGAAGAAGAAATAAAAAAATAAAGATTCAGGACACTCTTATCACAATGCAGTAACTCTTAATTGAACATGTGTAAATTGGAGAATTTCTAAAGTTGTCAGCTTTAGTGCGTTTACCTTTAGTGGGTAGCTCGATAAAAATTTTATAAAGGAAAAGTTAAATTGCAAATTGCAGAGTCATTATGTTAATGTGATGCTGCTTTACTTTTGAATTACCATGGTTAAAGCAGAGCCTCAGTACTCCCAATTTCAACCTTCGCCCATTTTTCCAAAGACACTTTCAATTCCAAGTTCGGTTAGTTTAAAACACGAGTAACATTCATAAACCACCAATATTGTGACGGTAAATCGCTTTTATTTCTACACTTTTAACCTAAATATTCGAAATGCGCTGTCAAATACAATGTTGTCTTAGAAATTCAATTTCATTTCTATTTTCCAAGCATGAATTGTCGAATATTCAAATGGGAACGGGAAGCTGACCACACTCTTGCGGCAGCAGGACCAGATTCAGGCCTTGCTTTTTTTGCCGAACGGAACAAAAGTTAATTGAATGGTACTGCTGAACGAAAAGCGTGAAGAATTGAAGAAGAGAAAGAGGATTCGTCCCTCGTGAATTGTGAGTATCGATGCATTTACTGTTCAACACAGGCGAATTTTATTGTGCAATTGGCGTCGGTGCAAGGGACACGGGAATTTCACTCCTTGTCTGATGATCCAAAAACGTCACTCCCAGTGCCTTGAATGCCATTTCTCCTGTCCAAAATTTTGGACCACTTCGCTTCAACCTTTTTTAGATAATTTAAGGCGATAATTGATATTGAAAATGTAACCCGCTTTATTCTCTTTCTGTTTATTACATGTGTGTGTGTGTGTGTGTGTGTGTGTGTGTGTGTGTGTGAGACCATATAAAAAATGATTAATTGAGATTAAGAACCGTCAGGCTCCGCAAACCGCACGTATAATTCGCACACTTACCATCATTTTTGGATTTTGTTTTCCTCATTAATTGATTGTGAAATTAAAAAAAAAAAAAAAGTGAAAGGGAGGGGGGGAAGAAGAAAAGGGTTTTGCCTAAATCCATATTCCATTCATTGTTGGTCCCTAGCAACGCGGCATATGCCCGAAAAAGGTACAATGAAACCCATACAAGAAGGCAAAGTCCAAAAGAGATGCCTCAACAAAAGGAAGAGCAATCATAACAATGAAGAAGAAGAAGGAGTTTAATTGCTTTGTTAGGCAAAAGTCGGTCTGAATCATTTTGAAGCACCAAACTTTCATCTCTCACCTACAAGTTACCTACTTGTTGGCTACTTTCCTACCATTTCTGATCCCCCATCTCTTTTTTTTTTTTTTTAATTTATTTTTATTAAAGAGGGACAAATTTGATGGTGATGTCCTTGATAATCTGATATATTGAGGCCCAAACTGAAAAGAACTTATTTGGGCCTAAAGCGGCTGTGGCCTCGGAGATGTTTCCAAGTCCATGGACAACAAACACAGAATGAAAAACATTGACACTAGAAGCACCAACTTCCATCCTGATTGCACCACTCTTCCTTGTGACGTGCTGTCTTTCATGGAGTGTAGTTAAATGGGGTGTAGTTAGATGGGGTGTAGTTAGATCTTTGACAGGTTTGCGTGTAGTAGCAGCCTGCTGGGCCCATATTCACTACAATTCATTTATGAGCGACGATTAATTAGTGAAAATGATATATGAACAATAATTTTGACATAATAAATAAAGATGATAAAATTAATTATTACAGTTAATTTTTCTAGAGATGAAAATACTCGGATCTTCAGTGTTTTTTTCAAAATTTTTGTTCATATATCATTATTAATGAGAAAAATTTGTGTGTAAGACATATGCATATTCATCAATTTTATTAGTGGGATTAGTTAAATTTTAACCCTGTGAGACCCATTAAATTTAATGTTTAAAAATTCAATGACCTATGATAGATACCTTCGCTATGCCAAATGTCAGAGCATGAGTGGCTGGCGTATCACTCCACCTCTCCTCTTTCATATACCAGTCAATATGACTCGGTGAACAATTTTCTTTGTATATTGTGATCAGATATTGACCGGCATATGAAAAGAAGGAGCTGCAGGAGCTAGGAAACTACCCAAGGCCAAATGACAACTTCCTAAGCAACTAAAACTTAATTAAGAACTTTTCCAAGATTGACTTAAACCATTATAAGTCCTTTTGTATTCGATTTAATATGAACAAGATTACGAAGTCATGCCAATTGTCTATTAATTAATTCAAGTTCAAGCATCCCCAACTGCGGTACCAATGGCACCATCATCTTCAATCCAATTCCTTGACACAGCGCTTTGGTGCACAACTCCTTTTAGACTATCCTACACAGATCCTAACCAAAAATGGCTTATCCGGAAACAACTACTTTCACTTCTTCAAAATTATCCTAGCTTCAACCTTTCCAATGACACATTCACTCACAACGATGGCACCACTGTGAACCTTTTTAAAGTAAGTGGATGCCTCTATGTCTCCCAATCCACACCTCCCATTCACCTCACTATTTGGCTTCATGAGAATTACCCTTCAATGGCCCCCATGGTTTTCATTGTATCATCAAATTCCATGAACCCAATTCGTCAAAATCACCCTTTTGTTTCCCCATGTGGCACGATCACCACACCTTATTCACAAACTTGGTCATATCCTGGATGCAATTTAAATGATCTCGTGCACAATCTAGTTCAGATCTTTTCCCATGATCATCCTTTGATCTATCACTCAACTGAGTCTAGCTTCACCCACACTTCACTCGTATCAAAAAGGGAAGCTCTAGACCGCTTTTCGGGCATGCTTCATTATGACATGGGCGCTTTGCAGGCCAGAACAGAGGAAGAAACGGAGGCGTTAATAACAATCCAAGTTGAATTAAAAAAGCGAGCAGGCGTCATCAGAAATATAGTTTCTGGGCTAGATCATGAAAGAAAGAAGTTGAAAGAGAGAGTTATGGAGTTGGCGGAGAGAGCTGATGCGCTAACGAATTGGTTGAAAGTTAATAGTGATCCAAAAGCAGTTGGAGTTATATTAGGAGATCAAGTGGAGGATGCATTTGAAGCCACAGATGCTGAGTCAAAAGCTGAGCTTGAGGGCTCGGCTGCTGATGAGGCTATAGAGGATGTGATATATGCATTGGACAAGGCACTGGAGCAAGGAGTTGTGAGCTTCGATAGTTACATTAAGCAGGTGAGAATCTTGGCTAGGGAACAGTTCTTTCACAGAGATTTGCTAGTGAAACCTAAGGTCAAGAGAGGATTTACTCATTAAGCCTATTTGTAAATAGAAATAATTTCTTTCACCGTCCGCTCAGATTATAATGTTAGAGTTTCTCTTGTTTGAGATTAGTTGAGTTATAATACCCATGTAATTAGTCTTTATTTTTAAATTCTTTTATTGATTAATTTCTTCGAATTTCATGATCACTCACACTATTTATATCATAACCAATTGGGGAAAAAAAATTCTATTGGTTAGCGCCAGAAATGAGAACAGGTTAATGTTAGATTCCGCATTGACAAATCATTGTAGAAAGTAAAACTAGTGCAAGAATAGACACGAATGACGGAAGCAACCAAAAGTCATTTCTTCTCCGTCCTTTTTTTTTTGGTTTGGTTGGACAGAAGCAGACACAAATGATGTAATATAATCACAGAAGCAACCAAAAGTCATATCTTCTCCGTCTTTTTTTTTTTTTTTTGGTTGGGCAGAAGCAGACATAAATGATGTAATATAATCACAGAAGCAAACCAGAATCTTTTTTTTTTGGTGGGGGGTTGTGGGGGGAGTGTGGTGGTGGCTTTTCGGACAAATGCAAACACGTAGGATGCAGGATACACTAAAAGAGGAGTAAAACTCAAATGAGATTGTGAGAGTGAGATAGAGGTTAGAAGGGCGTTAATGGAATTTTAACAGAATCGCAAACTTTTTTCCCTCACCTGCACAAGTAACCAGTTTGGTTACCGATGGGGGGTTTTTGGCCAACTAATAGAATCTTTATATTTATAATACTGCGAGTAAGGATTTAATTTTTTATAAAAGTATTATAAAGATTAGTTTTAATTTTTTAAAATTATTAAATATTTAAGTTGAGATAATTTTTCTCTTACGAAATATAACTAGAACAGACACCCCTCGAAATTAGAAAAAATTTAAATAATCTTGATAATATTTCATAAGATCAATATACACACTATAACGAGATTCTAGTTTTATACTTTAATTATAAATATCAATTGTAATATTCCATGTAATATCATAATAGTCTTGTATAATAGTATTACAAAAAAAAAAAAACTTGTTTGGCTCTATTCTTACCATTTCCCAACTTAGGGGAAATAAAAAAATTTTTAGCAAAAAATTTGTCCTTAATAAACAGATATGAATGAGACCCAAAATGAAAAAAACTTAAGTGCAATTACGCCAAATGCACACTTATTTAAGCCAAATAAAAGTTAATCCCTCACGAGATGTTTCCAAGTCGATGGACAAGATGGTGCGTGATAGTGTATCTTGAAAATTGGATGCATGTATTAGATGAATTTGTATGTGGTAGTCTAAACTAAAGAGTAAAGTGATAATTGAACACAAAAAGAGTGCAAAACTACAATAGTATTTGAGATAATTAATTTTGTCCTTACGTGAACACAACCTTCTTATTCATTTAGTCAAATTTTATTTTCATATCTCAGTTACTCTTATACATTAAAGTCTTGAGATATTTATGTTGACTAATAAAACCACTAACGTACTATGATGGAGTATCAACACCACAGGATTTGGGTTGAATAAGTTTAGTTAGAAATTGAACTTAACTTTTCAAGATTACTATTCTAGACAAAACTATTCAAGTGGGATATATTTTGTTCTATTCTATGTAAAATTTTCTAGAAAAGACTGCATTATAAAAAAAGAATATGTGACATTTATAAATAAAATTTTTAGTCTAGATCATTAAAAATAATTACTAAAAATCATAATATCTTTTTAGTATCAACAACATGTACGTGGATCATCATATTCATCAAACAACAACCATGCTTTAACTGACTTTATGCTATAGGAGAGATGTTATAGTACACCAGAGATATTACATTCAATTAATGTATGTATATCATTTGTATATTTATTTTTAAAAAATTACTATGCAATTGATAGTTAGATTTAATTGACCTTACATATTATACATTTATTAATTAGGTATAATAACTCTATATTTTAGAATTTCCCTATAAATAGAGATAATCTTAAAAATTTGACATGCGTACTCATTTTCATGTTTATTGGGACAAAATAAAGCATAAAGCTTCTAAATTTAGTCATAATTTACTCCAATATTCAAATTGGAGGTTTAATATAACATATATTTTCACTCAAAAATAATACACACAATGACTATTAAAAAAAATTAATGAACCTCACAAAATTTAAATAAAAATAGCATTGAATTTGGCTCATGGCACCACAAAGTACATAGTAACATAAAATTAATGTCATTATCGGTGTTATCACAATTTTTAATCATAAGCATGGATATTATTGTCTATTAAACATATCATTCTATGATATCTCAAGCTCTAAGAAAGTACATATATACCATAACTAAAATAGTTTCACGCAAGATAAGCTTTCAATTTTTTTTTTAAATTTACATAAAAAAATAAGAAAGGTAATATAGAGTGCCTTTTACCTATGTGCGAGTGCCGAGAGGAGTGATTAGATTTGAGCTGCCATAAAACATTTCGACATGAAGTGGTGTTTTTAGATTATTAACAAAAATTAGATCAAATATGCGACCAACAACACAATCTTCAGTAAACATAATATGGTTTACTTTCAAGCCCTTGAATGCTCTCAGTTTTGGATATTGAAGCTTTTATGACTTATTGACTTCCACATATAAGACATCTTCTCCTATAAAATCCAAAAGACTCCACCTGTTATAAGGATTAATATTGATATCAAACTCAAAAATAAAAATCATAAAATCTTGTATGCGTAACTCAACATTACCTCTATTAGCGGCTTGTATCTTCACCACCATGTTAACGCATTCATCCTTTTTAGTTAGATACTAGGTTTCTCTTTGAAAAGTTACCAAATTCTTAAACGAGATAGAATCAAAAGTAAACATTCTCTATAACACTGGCATCCCTAATCCGAATTATACTCAAGAATGGAATAATTACTAATTAAAGCATGTGGAAGGTTCTTTTAAGAGAAAAAAAAAATGCACTTCAATTTGCCCTTTCTTGGCAAACTTTTAAAGATTCCCTTGAATTACAGAGACATATAACCTATGTACACCTACCATGAATGCATGGAACTACCATTCTGATGTAAAAATCTCTCATTGAATCTTTTTTCTGATTCACTCCTATCAATTGCTAGTTTTGGAATTATGAATCACCTTTCAGATTGAATATTATATATTGGGTAAAGAAAATCCATCAACAAGTAGAACGATGTCCTTTTTTGAACTTCTGACCAAGTGATGGTCACTAGTCTTCAATTGTTGATGGTGAACTATTTGAACTCCACATATCAAACATATTTCAATGATAACATTATTTGTTCTCACTAAATTTTTGCTAGGGTCTGATTTAAACTAATTTGATAGTTCTTATCGAATCCAACTTAGATATGATTTAGATAAATAAATTTATATTTGAGATGAATTGATGTTAAGTTAGGCTTAGGCTTTTTTTTTTTTAATATTTGGAGTAGGTAATCTAGCTAAGGTACCCTAATTAGTGAGTTAAAGTAATATATAAGATTTAATTTAGGAAGTAGTTCAGGTGCCTTACAGAATACTTACAATAACTAGCGTGGCTTACTTTTACATGGAACAACAATGTGGACATCAAATTGAAAATTAGCTAAACAAACATAAGTACAAAGAACACATCATGTGTATATAATTTGGCTTTTGGCCTAAGTCGACAAGAGTAAATCAGTACCAATATACTATATTAATAAAAATTTATAGAAAATTTTACATTATACAAGATGAGTAACATAAGCTACATAATTATCCAAGATGTTTGGTGTTGATAAAAATAAATATGGTGAACAAAAATATAGATAGCGATAATATAGTAGAGAAAATGATAAAAGTGGAAAATAAAAATGGCCTTTCAAAGATGGAGAAGTAAATGATGATCTAAAAGATAGGTAGAGAAAAAAAAAAGAGTGTGAGAAAAAAAAAGAAGAAAGATAAGAGGCAAAGAAATAATGGAATAAGACAACATAAGAGAGCATGCCTTAACATAAGTGAATGAGACATATATATAGTAGAGGCTAATGGTAAAGAGAATGCAAAAAGTGTGAGCTAGATGTCACCCTTACATTAAAAAAATATATTTTTAAAGATATGTATCATATTTAAGGAAAAGAACAAGAATATTCTTTTTTGCTATATTTAAGGAAAAAATATATGAATAATTTAAAGAATCCAAATTTAGCCATTGATTTCCAAACTAATCCAACCAAATAAATTTATCCAAATGGTCTTTTTATACTATTCTAAGTATTGTGTTTATATTATTCTTATAATTATTCATGCGTCATTCATTTATTAGTACATAATATTCTTTCAAATGTACTCCCAAACACCATTATCAATATACACTAAGAAAAGTGTATTGTAACTTGTATCATGTACCATTGATTTGTCTTTAGAGCTAATGACCTTAAACCACACTTGCAATTAACTTTCTTGAGTATTTCAACAAAACATGCTAGATTTGCCCAATCACATAAAATTGCCACTTATTCATAATCTTTTTCTTCTCTTTCTCCATCATCATTATTTTTCACTACTAGTATTTCTTTCAAGAATCTTGAAATTATAAAAGAGAGAATCTTGAAATGATCTTTAAATAAACGAAGTGATGATTGACATGACTTAAAAGTTTTATTACTTCTAAGTATCAATTTGTCTAATTATAATATAATTCAGTGAGTCCTGAGTTAAGTCACAAGGAATTTAAAATTTAGTAATCATTTTTTAAGTAAAAATATTAATTACAAAAAAAATTATTAGAAATCAATCAAAAAATATAATAATATTATGATATCCATTCTTTTGAATTTGTATGTTGTATTTATTTCACCAATTAGTTATTATACCATTTAATTCTTAATGAACTTTTGTGTGATAAATAGGGAACTAATTACCTTGTCACAACTATATTGAAGTGTGGACACTGTCAAAATACTATATAAATATAAAGTAATATAGATAAATAAATTAATATCACATAAAAGAAACTAGTAAGAAAGAAAAATACAATAAATAAAATAAACTTTAAGAACCACTTCACATAGTAATTAATTGAATAATTTGAATTCTTAAGCTTCACATTTCCTAAATATTTACAATATAAAAATTAACATATTACAAATTAATTTTGATATAAAAACTTATTAAGAGAGCAGTACGATAATTTAAGAGTAATGAATGCATTAATCAACATTGTAAGTGAAAAACTAATAATTTTTGACTTGTTAAAAGTACACTTTTGAATGTCAATCAATGATTTTTGAAAGAAATATATTCTATATGTTCAAAATATTAAATTATTCATTTACTTCCTTTAATAAATTTTTCACAAGTGAAGGCTAGACTTGAAGGTTAGTAAAGTAATTTAATATTAAAAGATTTTGATCTTTTTCGTATGAAAGTGCCCTCGTTAGAAAAATAAGGCAAAAATAACGTATTGATTTGTATTGAAGCAGGTACCTTGCTAAAGCGACTGTAGCCGGATCACTATGGCTAATTTCTTTGCCATGACTATGATTGCAACCGAACTTTTTAAAGACAACAAGTGATTGCGGATTGTTGTTGTTGTTGTTGTTATTATTATTGTTATTATTTTTTTCTTCTTCTAATCGGTGACTGATTCCTCTCTCGATTTCTTTATGGTGTAGCACTGACTAGTGTGCAAGTTTTGAGTGGATACCGCTATGTTGTCCAATCTATACTTCCAATTTGGTTCTTATTGTATCATTAAATTATGCGTACCTAATTCATCAAAACCACCCTTTTGTTTCTCCGTGTGCAACAAACTCGGTCGTATCCTAGATGCAACTTAAATGATCATCTTGTGCATAATCTAGTTAAAGTCTTTTCTCATGATTGTCCTTGATCTATTATTTACCTGAGTCTAGCTTCACTCATCCTTCTTTTTTCTCAAAAGGAAGACTTTAGACCATTTTTCAGGTACGGTCCAACATGACATGGCTGTGTTGCATGCTAGGACAGAGGAAGAAACAAAAGAGTTGTTGATATACAAGCTAAATCAATAAATCGAGTTGGTTTCATTAGAAATATAGATTATGAACTAGAGCGTGAATGAAAAAGGTTGAAAGAAAGAGTGATGGGATTTGCAGAGAGAGCTGATATGTGAATGAATTAATTGAAAGTTAATAGTGATCCAAAGCCAATTAGGGTTACATTGAGAGATCAAGTGGAGGATGCATTTGAAAGCCATTGATGAGGAGCCGAGCTTGATGGCTCGACTGCTGATAAGGATACAAAAGATGTGATACATGAATTGGACAAGCACTTGAGCAAGGAGTCCTGAGAATCTTGGATAGGGAAAAATTTTTTCATAGAGATTTATTAGTGAAACTTAAGGTCAAAAGAGGACTTTACGGGTAAAATCCTATTTGCAAATAAAAGTAATTCTTTCGCCATACACTTAGAATATAATGCCATCATTTTCCTTGATTGAGATTAGTAAGATTTTAGTACGTATGCAATTAATATTCGTATAAAATTCTTTTATTGATTAATTTCTTCAAATTTCATGATTAAGGATTCACACTACTTTTTCCTTGCCAATTGAAAACATATCTATTGGCTACCACCGGAAATAAGCTCAATATTAGGCTCCGCATAAACAATCCATTATAAAAAGTAAAATTAGAGCAATAGCAGACACAAATGAAAGGGCAACCAAAAGCCATTTGTTTATTTTTATGAACAAATGCAAATACATAGATGTATTTATAAGGGATATTATTATTGCATTGCATAGCTTTTCCTACCATATCACTTTCTAATAGAATTTTGACAATTATTTTTCTTATTTAATGTATCAATTTTTATCATTTTACCATCAATTCATTAACAAAAACAAAACTTTTAACATAAATTATAATAAAAGTCTATTTTACCTCTAAACCGTGTAAGTACAATTTAACCTTCTTATGTAATGCTTTTCCAAATTGTTTAATTTTTATTAAAATAATAACACTTTTGGCTTAATATATTAAATTTCTTCAAATACTTGGAGTTATGACATCAACAATTTCTCAAGTCATAAAATGACAAAAACAAGAATTCTAAGTTAGAAAAAACAATTGCTAGACATCTTTGGCAATAAAGTAATATATCATAAAAATTAGATGGTAAATATAATATGCCTAAATATAATACTAAAATAAATTTAAGATTTGAATTGAGATTTTGTGAGAATAAAATAGAGGGGTGTTAATGGAATTTTGTAAGTAACAATAACAGAAAGAGCAAGCTTCCGGCCGTGCCCCAAAGGTCAAGGCCCGTAACAAAACTTTCCAACATCAGATCAGTGAAGAGCTAAGCATCGACTCTTTATAAATGTCCTCGTAAAATCCCTCTTCTCAAAATACCCCATTAAAGTAATTCTAATAATATATATATATGCACACTAAGGACATCCTACTAAGATAATTATTCTCTAGAGAGAGTAATAAAGAGAGATAGAATTATTCTCTATTAAGGGTATCCTACTAAAATATAAAAAAGTAGAGAGAGAGAGAGAATTATTATCTACTAAGGACATCCTACTAAGATATAAAAAAAAGTACAAATTTCAATACATTAGAGGTCTTTTTTTTCTAGGTTAACAATATTCTTACTTTGTTAAAATGGAGACATCCTCAGTAGAGAATTACTCTCTCTCTCTCTCTCTCTATCTCTCTCTCTTTATATATATATATATATATATATATATATATATATAAGAGAAAGATAAATTGTGCAGTTTGAGTTAGCTTTTAAATAAGTTATAAAATCATATGGTTTAAAATAGTTAAAAACTAACTATCTTAAATTCTATAATTTTTAAGTGTGTCAGTATGAAAAAAAAATGAAGGTACCTATAGAATTCCCATTTAAAATTTTAAATAATCAATTAATTTATCTTGGTTACTTGGATAATTTTATTTGAATTATTATTTTATTAAATTATTCAAACTTACCCCTTTCCATAAATTTTATACATATTCAAAATTTAATTAAAAATATATATTTTAAAAAAATTATAATAGTTTAGAGTTAGGGAGATACAAATTAAATAATAAGGATTTGTACGTATTTTTTATAAATGAAAAATTGAAAAAAAAAATTTTTTTAAGATAAATCTTATGGTAAGATTGTTGCTTTTAATATATGGGTTTCTATTTATAAATTAAAGTGAATGTATTTTAGGAAAAAGATCTCACGAGAAGTGCTATAAGGACTTTAGGTGGTATTTGGTTGAGAGGAGAGAATAGGGGAGAGGAAAGTAATTTAATTTCTATTTTTATTTTTATTATTTGGTTAGACAAAATATATAAGAATTAAATTTTTATTAAAATTTAATATCTATCATAATGTAGAATTTCAATTCCACACTAAATAGTAAAAATTTTAAAATTTTCTTATGTTGAAAATTAAAATTTTTAAAATGACCTTTTTAAACTTATTTAATACCATTAACAATTATTATTTATAATTTTATTTGATTAATTTAATGTTATAAATAATTATATATTAACTAAATTTAAAAATGATTTAAGGAACTTAACAAAATAAATAAACTATTTATTTATTTAATATAAAGATATAAAAATATAAATTAAGTTGTTAGACCTCACCGGAGAGTCTCTAGAAATTGATGGCCCACCGTTATATTACTATGTGTGTGTATAATATTTTATTATTAATAAATAGTTTAATATTTAAGGTAAATGATGAATTTGTTTAAAGAAAAAAATTATAATTTATTTTTTATTAAATTTTATATCAAATCAAATAATAAAATTTAATTTTACTATTTTGTTCCCTTCTATTCAACTCTTTTCCTCTCTTCCATTTTCTTCAAACCAAACATAGCTTTAGAGAAGTTTTAAAAGCTTCACTTTTCATACAAATTACTCTCTCTCTCTCTCTCTTCTCAACTCTATATGATGAAACTGATTATCATTTTGAAAAAAGGAGAGGGGAAAAAAACACCAAACACAAGTTTATTGATCTAAGATAATGCCAGAAGAAAAGAAATTTAAAACTTCCACGTGGCTACAACAAGAATATAAAGTACCTCTACTAAATGAAATTCCAACCTTAGTGCAAAAAACAAAACCTTTTATTCATTTATATTATTATTTTTAAAAAAAGGAGAGGAAAAAGAAACACCAAACACAAGTTTATTAATCTAAGATAATGCCAGAGGAAAAGAAATTTAAAACATAGACATGGCTACAACAAGAATATACAATACCTCTACTAAATGAAATCCCAACGTAAATGCAAAAAACAAAAACCTTTATTTATTTATTTGTTTATTTTTTGCCTACCTCGTAATTTTTGTGATTGGACTTAGATAATTATAACAAGTATAATAACCATACATTATTTTTAAATGTTACAAATAAAGAAGTTTAAAAATTTAATTAAATAAAATTAAATATCTAAATTATTACATACAAAGCACATATTTCCGGGACAATTTGATTGTTTGATAGTATTGAGATAGAATAATTAAATAAAACTTATCTTAATACAACTTTATTGGCTAAAGATACATGAATAAAAAATATTATTAAAAATATTTAATTGATTAATTGTTAAAAATGTTTTGTTAATCTGCATATTTTAAAAATAATATCAACTTATTACAATTATTTTTTTAAGAAGTAGGGTGAATTTAAAGAAATTGACGGGTGAAAATATCCTTACCCTTAGGTCAATTGTAATTAAGGTTAAAAACGTAAACTCGATTAAGAGAGTCTTTATGAGTTAGAAGCGTGGCTTTATAAGAAAATTTGAGCCGTGTCGAAGCCCATCTCACCAAAGAAGCCTCCTGGGGCAGGACTTCAAACTTCCAAGTACAGCAAGCACGTCAGAATTGAGATCACCTTGAAACCGACGAACCAAAACGGTACACGTACACATTCTAACGTCTTTACTCCTGAAAGCTTCACCGTCACATCCTCGCACTTCCGATAATACCCTTTATCTCAAGAAGCCGTTTGATTCCAAATCCGGGACCTTTCTGTAAATTCAGCCAAAGTCCTTAATTCTCTCGACTCCAAAAGTCTAAAATCTGTTGGAGCTCCAATCTTCTACTTTTGGCTACAAAACCATTCCCTGCTCTTTACTCTGTTCGATGCAAAAACCACACTTTGCGGATGCATGATCCTTAACGTACACCAGTTGTCACAATTTCTTAAGATCCCATTCCTTTTCTGTTAGACTTTTGTTCAAATCCCGCTTTCTTTCCTTTCTCTCATGATTGCTCTCTATATACAGTTGCATTTACGAGCCACTGGCTTTGCGGCATTTGGGAGTTGACATTCTTGGCTCTGCGTCGTTTTTCGGTCATGGGGATGTCGTTTCGTTGTTTGCTTTTCTCTGTTCTTCTCTGCCTTTCCGCATCTGGGTTACTGGCAGTAGAAAATTTTCACCAAGCGTAAGTTTTATTTCAATTACTGCTATTATCATTATCAGTTTTTTTATTTTGATTCTTTTTAATTTGAAGCTATTTTTTTGCTTGATTTACGGTGTTATTAGTTTTTGAAAAACCTAAACGAGCTCCTTTGAACTTTATTATTGTATAAGATGAACAATTTTTTAGCTGGGCTTAAAATGTGTTAGTGATCTAGCTGTTTCATTATGGTTTCTTTAATGCAAAGCTAGCAGCTTATGATGGTACTTTGTTAAGGATGTGAGGGATAGGTTTATTGCTTTAGAAAAAGGAAAATAATTTTTTCCCTCTGAATGCTGGTAATGGGAATTCACGACGAGTATAATTATGCAGATTAAATGAAATTGTGACATAGATGTAACATGTATTCAAAGGTTTCATAGAGTATGAAAATAAATAAAATGTTAAATAAATGTGTATTAAAGTATGATTTTTAAATCGGATTAGCTGATTCCCCTGTTTCTACTAAAATCTATTGACTTTGAGTGATGACCATTAGGACTCAAAGAGTAGCTCAGTGAATTCCTAGTATAGGATATTTTGGTGGGCAATTTGAATTCATTAGGAGGCTAGGTCAGGAAATGACAAATATGAGGTAATAAAGAATTCTTTTTATAAAAGAAGATGAAAAGGATCTTAAAACATCGTGCATTCAATTGGAAATTTAAAATCATTTTAGTGAAATGGAATTACTATAGCATTCTTTAGATGCTGTTTGATTCTTGCATTCCCATTCCTGGTGAGTGAATGAAATAAGCGAAGTGAACATTTAAGTAGTCCCTTTATTAGAATTAATGAATGCATCATCTATACATATACATACCCTACTTTGTTTGAGGCCTGTCTGATCTTTGTGCATATAGGTTTCCTATTGTGGAGCCTGATCCTGGTCATACAAAACTTCGTCTTTCAAGAGAAGGCTTGGAAACTATCCAAAGAATAACAAATCCAATTGCAGCTGTTGCTGTAAGCCAAAGATTCATCTTCTTTCAAATCTGTAGTTGCATTTTTTTTTTTTTTGAAAATTTTGAATCAGAAAATGTCTTTGGAATATGCTATTCTCTTTATATCTCATAAAGACCAAAATAAATTTTAATTTGAGTATTTGTTGAAACCTTCCTTTCATGCATTTTGGTTAATTATTTTGGCTGCAGTTTCGAGATGAAGTCATTAGCTACTTATACATGCAGAAAAGTTTTCCTATGTTTATTGGACTTTCTGCACATATGGTTAGATTCCACCTAGATATTTGACCATTTTGCATATTTTGGTTTCCAATGCTAGTTTGTTGCTAGTGGGTTCAGTTTGTCCGAAATCCATATTAAGAGTAGGTCCCACATTTTGAAGAAATACAAGCATTAAATTTGTTTCATTATCAGCTGAGTGTTGGTGTTACAAGAGGTGAAAATGAGTTGCAACTGGCCAAGGTTTCTGGATATTAGATGTAGCCAATTTCAATAATTTAAGTTTATTTCCAAAGCAAGGTGCCCTTAGTGGAACTGATATTAATTTTCCCTTGTGCAAACTTGGATGTTTTGGAATTTTGTTCGCTACCTAATTTGATCAACTAAGTTCTACAAAAGCCCTTTAGTTTTTAATTTCTTACCCTCTCTAAAATCGGGAAATGATGATTGACAAATACCCCTCATTGTTTTAATGAACATCATTATTTTCATACATAGTTATTAGGTGACATTGGTTATCACATTGTTTGATGCTTTTGAGTGTACACAAATGCTCATTTAGGTCAAGCGCTATTTGAGAATTTCCATAGCCTTGTCTCAATAACAAATTTTTATTTCTGAATGGCATATGCTATGAGTAAAAACTATCTTCTTTCTTCTATTTCTTCTGATTTTGACCTTGTATCGATGATTGCAATGCATATTCAGGTAATTGGTCCCTACCGCTCCGGCAAATCTTTTCTGCTTAATCAGCTACTTTCCCTTTCTTGTGATGAAGGTATCTTTACTAGTATATACTCCTAGTTTTTTTGTCGGATGTTTGATATTGATTCAAATTCTACAACCTGTGATTTAAATGACCTTTTTCCACTTCAGGTTTTGGTGTTGGACATATGCGTGACACAAAGACAAAAGGTAATTTGAGCTTGATGCAACTCTTTGCTTTGATAACATTTATAATAACTATTTGTTTCTTATAGGGATTTGGGTTTGGGGCAACCCAGTTGAGATGGAAATTGACGGTTCAAGAACGTCTGTATTCTACCTTGATACTGAAGGGTTTGAAAGTATTGGGAAGTCAAATGTGTATGATGACCGGTAAGTTCTAAGCTATTCTACATGAAATTTTTTTGGTAGTTGCTAATATTGATTTTTTTGGCCCCTGTTGCAGAATTTTTGCTCTGGCAACTGTAATGAGTTCTGTACTAATTTATAACCTGCCAGAGACGGTTAGTTATTCAATGTTGAACCTTCTTTTTCTTGAAAACGTGGATTTAGCTAACTTACACCATTCCATTAGGAAGTCGCCAAAAATTTCAGTTTCCTTTCTTGGTAATGGAAGTTTTTTGACATATGTATATCATGCAAATGTCAAAACTAACAATGTTTTGTGCAACCTATTGCCTTGAGCTACCATACGACATTGTCATTTATTTGTTCTTCATTTATATCTAATAAAGCCATATTTGAATATCTGAACTGGATGTTACGTCTTGGAAAAAGACTTGGAATCCTGCCAACCATAACAAGATAAACTAAAAAGCTGCTTGAAATTTTGACTTGTCTCCGTTGGAGGTAAAATAAAAAGACCCAGTAAAATATGAGAATATTTACCATTTTTTGTTTAACTATACTAATGGGATGGTGGAACCCTAGAAGTTGTTTCATTGGTGATGGCTGTAGTTTATATTCTTGATCGTGAGGCAATTATTTTTATGCCCACAGCTGGTCGTTACCTCAATTTAGTTGATTTTTATTGTGCCATGAAATGTTTGTCTTTTTGTGTGTTAGATCCGTGAAGCTGACATATCACGGTTGTCTTTTGCTGTTGAGCTTGCTGAAGAATTCTATGGAAGGTCTGCACCTCTGCCTTGTTCTGATTTCAATATATTACTTAACTGAATTGTCTTTTGTGCAATTATTAATTTTTGAATCCCTTTTTATTTGTACTACCACGCTAACTCATTCAATTTTTGGTTTACAATTACTTCATGGAGAATAGAGTGAAGGTAATTTATGGGTCACTTGAGTGAGATTTGTTTTCTTTGTTCTCTTGTTGTAAATTGTTTTATATTGATATGCGTTTCATTGGCTGGATGGTCGTAGGGACAAGATGTCGCTTTTGAGCCAGCAAAACTTGTGTGGCTTATCCAGCGTGATTTTTTGCGTAAGTTAATGGATGTCCTATGGCATGAGTTATTGGAGTTGGGTTTATGAGCTGTCTTGTTCCAGGCCATCAAACTGTGCATACCAGTTAAACATTGTCCCATATCTGCCAAAATGAATTTTTTTTTTTTTTTTGGGCTTTAGATTTTGAATAATCTTACTCATTGCTCGATATACCCAATAGGCTTTTCTTTTTGTTTCTTTAGTTTTTACCCTTAAAGTTTCCAGCAAATTGCTGCAAAATAGATAATCATTTTTGTACTCAGAAGTATACTTGGCTGAGTTCATTCTCTTGATGTGTTTTTAATGCTTCATTTTACATAATCAAGAGTGAATTTTCTGATGTTATCCTTGGTGCTCTACAGAAGGGAAATCTGTGCAAGAGATGGTGCATGATGCTCTTCGACGTGTTCCAAATGATAAAGGTCAGTTGCCTTTTTCCCTTCTTTTGGATGCATGTGTCAAATATATATATTTTTGTTTACAATCTTAAAACTGCATTTTAGAGCAAATATGTGATGGAAACTTCTTGTTGTAACTGCAGGGGACAAAAATATTGATATGGTACTTCTCATCTGAACTTTAGGTTTCTGTTTTTCAGTGAAATAATCTTTCTGGATTATAAATTATATCTATTTGTAACTTTATCAGGTTAACCAGATCCGCAACTCTCTGGCTATAATGGGTGACAACAGTACAGCCTTTAGCTTACCGCAAGTATGGATTTTAGTTTGTAATATTAATAATCTCTCTAGCCTTCTGGTTTTTCATTTCTTTCCACTTTTCATTCCTGGAAACAATTGATTGTGTGAATTAACCTTTTTGGAATTGATAGGACATTGTTATGGGACCTTTGGGTTTATGAGTGGTGTCTTCCTCCTTAAAACCATACTCACTTTCTTCTTCAAACGATTTAAACCAAAAACCACTTTGTTCCTGCTCTTCATCAATCCTATTTTGCTTTATCTTGAAAAAATTTTGTGAAATTTACATGGATGTGAATCTTTCGGCCTTAAGAATTTTTTTTTGAGAGATTTTTTGGCCTTAAGAATTTGAAAACAAGACTTCGGACTTTCAATTATTCCCTTGTTGATGCTACAGCTTCTTTGATACCATCTGCAACAATTATTGCAATCTGATCATTTAATGTTTATGGTGACTGAAGACGGGGATAATGGGCCCAAAATGATCCATGTTTCTGTTGTAAGATGAAAGCAGTATATGATGACACCAGCACATATACATGCGTGCGTACATGCATCTGGGTTCATGAATTGCATATATTTCTTGTTCGTGTGTGTGTGTGTGTGTGTGCGCGCGCGTGTATTCCTAAGACTAGGGTTATTTATTTGCATATATGTAATGCTACCAATTTCCTTGGATAATTTAATAGTCCTGTGATTTTGAACTTGCAGCCTCATCTGCTGCGAACAAAACTTTGTGAAATGAAAGATGAAGAACTTGACCCAATATATGTGAAAAGAAGGGAACAATTGAAAAAGCTTGTTGCTAGTGTTACTCGTCCAAAAGTTGTGCAGGGCAAATTTCTAAATGGAAATGAGTTTGTTGCTTTCCTTGAACAGGTATCTTTATTTGCATCTGAGATGGTTAACAATAATCCATGGTTTGAGAGTTTTCGAGTTTCCTGACCTTTCTATCAACTTAGGCAGATTACACATGAAAGTTGATGACAACTGAAACTGGAAATTTAAGTCATTTTACATCCTTTAGGAATAGCCGGTATTCCTTTTTTGATCATCTGGTTGTTCTTAGTCTCTCTGATAGTGCATGAATCATGGTAGAGGATATTCAGGCCACTTTTCCAGGCACAAGATCATGTACTGGTGTCTTTGCCACATGGGCTTTAATTTCCTAGTAATAAGCTACATTTGTAGGTGTTGCCTTTAAAACAAGTTGTAATTTGAATTTATTGGTTTTCTATGTTATTCTACATTCTTTTAGCTGTATGCATTTATATTTTTCAACCTTCAGATACTTGAAGCCTTGAATAAAGGAGAGATCCCATCAACAGGCTCGCTTGTGGAGGTTTTTAATAAGGGTATTCTTGAGCGATGTTTGAAGCTATATAATGAAAGGATGGCGAAAGTAGGTCTTCCTCTTCCAGAACAATCTTTACAAGGTGCACATGAAAGGTCTAAAAAAGAAGCGATGGATGTTTTCGATGTACAACATTTTGGCCGTCAACATGCAAAGAAGTCTGTCATGCAACTGGATGAAGAGATACAGGAGGTATAGGTTGCGCATAAGTAATGACATTTTCCTTTCTCAAATGAACAATCTGAAGATACATATTTGTGTTCATATACATACAAAGTTATGAAGTGTACCAAAGGATTTTCAAATTATCAAATCACTGGGAACTTGAATGAACAACTATCCTAGATGAACTATACTTTCGTCTATAGGATTGCTTTCCATTTAGCATGTTGTGCGTTTTCAAGTTTCTTACTGTGGTGTGGCATTTGGTCATAAGTCATGCATAATAACAGTAATTGGAGCAATATTATATTTCACTTGTACGTTTTTACTCTTCCAAACTGTATGCAGGCATATAAGAATGTCATTATGGCAAATGAATATCAATCTTCAAAGATCTGTGAGTCACTTTATACTAGATGTGAGGACAAGATGGACCAGCTTCAAGTTCTCAGACTTCCTTCTATGGCCAAATTTAATGCTGGTTTCCTGCAGTGCAACCAAAGTTTTGCTCATGAGTGTGTTGGGCCATCAAAAGCAAACTACGAGCAACGTATGATGAAGGTTTCTAGTCTGATTTGATCTAATGCTCTTGTTTCTGGGCTTTTGGAGAGTACATTGAAATAAAACTCTGCTATTTAATTTATTGTTTGCATTGTCTTACGTGGAGTTTCACTTGAGACATAATTAAACTGGAGACATGACAAATTTAAATTATTGTTACTAGTGCTTACTCTTTCAATATGCTGATTGTACATTTCAATATTACGGTATAAAACTGCAGATGTTGGCGAAGTCTCGATCTCTATTTATCAAGGATTACAACCACAGGCTCTTCAATTGGTTGGTGGCATTCTCTCTTGTCATGGTGGTGGTGGGCCGGTTTATTTTGAAGTTCATTATGATTGAAATGGGAGCATGGGTACTATTTATCTTCTTAGAGACATACACGAGGATGTTTTGGTCGGCAGAGTCTCTTTATTACAACCCAGTTTGGCACTTCATTGTGTCCACTTGGGAAACACTTGTCTACAGCCCTGTTCTTGATTTGGACAGGTATGCAATATTCTCTGTTCTCACCAGTATTTGAATGGCATAATAGGTGTGTTCAATTTCAGTTTAGATGTTGCAAGGCAAAGTCGAGTAGCATACTAGTAGCATTCTGTGTTGTGTTGTTGTTTTGTATTTTGACTAGATAGGCCAAAATAAATCCCCCCCTCTTTTTCTATTTTTGGTTTTTCTTGTCAGGAAACGGTGTGGGGAACCTAATCATCATTTGGTAAACAATAAATGCATGCTGTCATTTTAATGTGGACAACCAAATAAATGTTTTATACCATCTAAAAGATTACACAAAGTGCTTAAATATGTGTAATTTTTTCCTTATGCTTGAGACAGATGGGCTATTCCGCTTGGCTGCATGATTGCAGTCTTTGTACTTTATTGGCGGTGTTGTGGAAAAAGAAAATATGGCTCGCGGGGGCTTTTGCCTTTGTATAATAATCATAAAGGTGGCACAAATCGGCCAAGAACAGACTAACGGAATGACACCGGTGCCTTACGCCTCACCACTGGGGAGCATCTTGATTCTTGGGCGAGCATTTTCTTTTATATTATGAAGCCCGCCACTCAATTATTTTTTATGTTCTCTATAGATCGACCAATCCGGAAGTGTGAAAGAGCAAAGGATGAGCTGATGATTGGCCTGTCGATTCTTAATAGTTTTTTTTTTTAAATAGTTTCTGTAACTGTAAAATTTTCAGAATTTTGTATTATCCAATGTAATCTTTTATTTGGTTATTTAAAATGCATATTATAATTTTACAGTTGCTCCTTTTTCTTATAAATTTTAAAATACGTAATAGAAGTGAGTCGTAGATGTACATTCTCAAAATTTATTTATTTATTTTGTTAATTTGTATGAGCAAAAGACAACAAAAAGTTGAGGACACCTTTATTTCTTCCATAAGTAATTATTTAATCTAAACTTTGAAAAAATTGATTTTAAAATTTAAAAGCATTATTATTATTATTGTTATCTTATCTATCCCTGTTTTATTGATGGGAAAAGACAAAAAGTCTAAATACTTTTTATATT
The DNA here is from genome assembly GCA_030449875.1 of Aegle marmelos. Taxonomy (NCBI): domain Eukaryota; kingdom Viridiplantae; phylum Streptophyta; class Magnoliopsida; order Sapindales; family Rutaceae; genus Aegle; species Aegle marmelos. The sequence goes on from JASUUL010000115.1 coordinate 7,029,861, forward strand.
TGGGTCGGTTCTCTGTAAAGTTAATAGAATGGTATTCTAGTACTACTAGAACTCTATGAAAGTTCCATGGTTTGGTAAGGCCTTAAGATTAAAGAATGGAAGGATAAAAAGAGGCTCGGCCGCCAGCATCAAAGACAAAGAGGAGGCGGATCTCCTGATTTCGATCTTAGGCCGATTGTCATCCCCGAAAATCATCTGTACGAGCATGGTTTGTTCTTCCTGGAATAGGATTGTCAGATCTCCATCCATTTCCCGCCGGGCTGAGGCTGCTTGGCTTTTGTTGCCTTCCGAAATTGAAGAAGGTGAAGACATCGTTTTCAACGTGGGAGAGCCCAGAAACAGAGCCAAAATCTACAAACTGAAGAACATAGTATGCAAGGTTTTCGGTAAGCGGCGTCGCATCGGATCATCCCATGTATAGCTCATTCTCTTAGATCATGAAAAATCCTGTGCTTCTCTTTTGAATCCTTTTCAAGTACCCGGCTTCTCCTCCCTCCTCCGGAAACGATTCCGGATATTGTGGGTTATTTGGATGGAGAAGGTCATTACATCCTGGATCGTTCCAATTCTAAGCGTTTAATCTCAATCAAGGAATTAAGAGATGGTTTAACCGTATTTGCAGAAGGAATATGGTGCGATTGTAATTTACAACAATAAATCCGAACTTGCTTTCTGGAAGCATGGAGAAATTGGGTGGGGCAACTTCAATGGAGCTAGCCAAAGTGGTTACAGTGATGTTATATGCACTGCTACTAATCGCGTTCATACTGAATGTACAGTTGTAGCATGGGATTTTAAGCAACATGTACCTGTAATGCTAATGCAAGTCACAGCTCCTTTACCGGCGCAATTGGAGGATAATACTACTACTTCTGTGGTGGTAAACTCGTACGTTGTGGAATCTTTGGGCAGTACTTTGCTTGTTGCCAGGTACATTTTGATACTCGGCATTTGACAAAGACGGTGCATCTCACACGTCAGTTCGCAGTTTACAAGGGGGATCTTGTTTGACCTCAGACAATGGCTTAATCGGGATCGGTGTAGTGATTTCTGGAGAGATCGCTTAGTTTTTTTGGGCGGAAATCACTCGCTCTCACTCTGGGCCGAAAATTAAATATTAAGAGAGAGAGGCACAATAAGCTGTTCGGACGATTTATGGGATATCATTCACAATAATAATTCCTATTTTGTGGGCCATGATTTGCGTGTTTTCGGACAGGGGTAGTTCAGTAATAGCACATCAGATTTCTTCTCCCTCCTTAGTTTTAATCATTTGATTCGGAAGCTTACCGAATGGACTGAACCGGGTAAAATGAGGCCAAGATTCAACCGTCTCCTGTTCGGATTGTTCCTGATCCGTGGTAAACAAGAACCTTGCAGCTTAACCTTTTTTTTTTTTTTTTTGTTTTGGTTTGTACTTTGCAGTTAATTACATTGTATGTACAAAATCCTTTATATATTACTGTGGCCTGCGGGCCAGTGTTGCATTTTTATCCTCTGCCCGTTTTTGTTCCGAATATGAAGTTCCGCAATTATACCTCATTACCTATTATTTTGTTTTTACATAATAAGTCAAAAGAAAAAAGAATGGGAATTTTTGTATATTTTTTACGCCGATAGTGAACCTTCAGATAAGAATTTCTGAATGGCTAAGATGGAATATACAATAATACAACATCAAAATGCTATAATTTTGTTCCATCAAAGTGCACGTTTAGTTTTTATTCTTTTCTCAATTATAATATATAATTAAATATAAATAATTTTCTCTATTATTAATGTATAAAAAATTCATATAATATACTTTATAATATGATTATTACGGTAAAAAAAAAAAAACCCTCTTAGCACAATATAATAATGTAATTTACATTTTCATTCAGATTACATGTTTCGCCGGTGGAGACCGGAAAGCTGCACGGGAAATAAATATTGTTAACTCCTCAATGGGGACAACTCACTCGCGGTATCGCACTCCCAAATAAACCCAAGATTCCTGTAAAAACCTAACTCGCCTCTCGAATCTAAACATCGAGTCAAATCCATCTGAACAGAGATGGATACTCACGCCCACTCCGCTCACCTAACCGCACCGAACCGCTCCCGCAGCTCACAGACCCCATCTCCGTCCCACTCCGCCTCTGCATCCGCCACGTCATCCATTCACAAGCGCAAGCTTGCAGCAACAGCTGCGGCAGGAGCGTCTGAGGACCACGCGCCACATTCATTCCCTCCCTCCTTCTCCGCGGACACTCGTGACGGCGCGTTGACCTCCAATGACGACCTCGAGAGCATCTCCGCCCGCGGCGCCGACTCTGACGCAGACGACTCCGAGGACGCCGTCGTCGACGACGATGAGGACGAGTTCGAGAACGACAACGACTCTTCTATGCGTACTTTCACCGCGGCTCGCCTGGAGAATAATAATTCCGTTGGCTCGGCAAGAAACACCAAGCTAAAGACGGAGAATTCGACCGTTAAAATTGAGAATTCCGATGGCGGAAAGGAAGGGGCTACCTCCGGGACTGGTGTGCTTGGGTCCACTGTTCTGGCTGGTAGCTCGGTGCTGGGACCTGGAAGTAAAGAAGATACAGTGAAGATTTTTACAGAGAATATACAAGCTAGTGGAGCTTATAGTGCAAGAGAGGAGCTCTTGAAAAGAGAGGTAAGGTTTTGTCTTTCGGTTTTTCTTATATATATTACTTTCCAAAAAATAAAAATAAACTTTGCTTAAAATTTGAATATGGAGGTTACTTAATGAAAATTGGAATTTTATATTATGGCATGTATTGGTTGTGACTGTTTAACATGTTGTTCATGCTGTTGTATGCATATGGTGTTCAGGAGGAAGCTGGAAACTTGAAGTTCGTGTGCCTTTCAAATGATGGTATTGATGAGCATATGGTTTGGTAGCTATTTCTCTTTTCTTGAACATCCATGCTCCTGTTTTCTTTTCTCTGTTCAAAGTCAATGTGAATCCCATTAGAAGTCTGTTATTTTGTATATTAGAATGTGTAGTATTGCACTAGGTACAGATTCCCAAAGGGTCAGTGTTCAGATTTTGGGGATTTTTTTTGGTTCCCAGAATGTGATTGTGTATGATATGGAGTGTATTCATGCATTTGTTTCTGTCTTTCAGGTTGATAGGATTGAAGAATATATTTGCAAGGCAACTACCTAACATGCCTAAGGAGTACATTGTGCGTCTTGTGATGGACAGGTAATTTCATTAAGTACTTTTCAAGCGCGACCAGTTAGTTGTTTTGCTTTATGAAAAAAATTATTGATAAAGTCTTGTTAAGTCAGGTATTTGGGGTGGGAGGGTGGGGATGATAGTCAAAGCAAGCCGTTATATCCAATTAGACAGCCTGACACAAAGCTGAAGACCAATTCCAGTAAAATAAATTAGGATTTGCTGATTGGAATAATAAATTAGGCTACATGAAACTAACATCTTCACAATCATACAGACTTTACATTTATACTCTGGTGGGTATAGGCAGCGGTTATTTCTACTTCCATCAGACGTACATTTCTGGACTGTATTATGTGAGGTCTAACCCCCTTTTTGCTAGCCATATCAGCTCAAAGTATATTTTGGAAAAGTTTTCTTCAAATGTTATCCTATGGACTGTCTCCTAATTTTTTTGTGGATTCTGGTTGCATCTAATACATCCCTAGAGTGTTGAGTGGTAAACTCTCTGAAGAGGAATTTATCTGCTGGCTCAAACATCCATGTCCAAAATCAGTTCTAGATTCCTACTGTGTTATGCATGACCTGAGCTCAAAAATCTGAAATAATCACGCAGCTTTCTAATAAATGATCTCTGGGGTTTTCTAGCTATCCAATATTGATGTTCTCAAAATTTTTTCCCCATATCTATCAAGGCAATCACTATTCTTTTTTTGTGGGATTTACAGAAGCCACAAATCAGTTATGGTTATCAGAGGAAATGTGGTTGTTGGTGGCATCACATATCGCCCATATGTCAGGTTTTGTATTCAAATCTTGCCTTCTCAGGATATATGTTTACCCTGCCTGAACGTCTTCCTAAACCATCTGAAGCAAAAGCAAAAGTTAATTCTGTAAGCCTAGTTCATTGTTTAAAACCAAGCATGTAATATGAGATTATCAGCAATTTGGCCTTGGTACAACAAAGCAACCAAGTTCTCAGATTTCTGAGTTTTCATTTTAAGTCCATTTTCACATGTAATTACCATAAATAATCGGACTTTGAAAATCTATTTTTTATCACCTTTTTGTTCCCAATGCTTCTCTGGCAACGGTGCAACATATTTCATAGATTGTCATCAATATTTGTATGATTCCTCTTTTCCCACCATTTTCTTATACCTAAGATCTGGAATATGGCAGCCAAAAGTTTGGGGAGATAGCTTTTTGTGCCATCACAGCAGATGAACAAGTAAAAGGTTATGGTACCAGACTGATGAACCATTTAAAACAGCATGCCCGTGATGTTGATGGGCTCACACATTTTCTAACATATGCTGACAATAATGCTGTGGGTTATTTTATTAAACAGGTCTGTTTTTCTGTTTTTGTTGTGGTTGTCTGCTTCAGGGTTTCTTTAACTTGTTTTTAGCAGGCATAATTATTTTCTATTTGTTTGTGTTTTAAACCCATGGAAATCATGATGTGATTTTTACTGAAAATTATTTCCTGAGAAATTTATGAGTGGCTACCTCCAATACAAGTATAAATTTGTAGGCAGTGACCCAGATGTAGAAATTCTTGATTATCTTGGATTTTGCATTTCCCGAAATACTTTTGTCAGAATCTTTCATTTCAATTTTGCTGATGCCTTTCCCTGTTTCGATGAGATTTAATTTTAAAAACTCACTAGATCTATGAATGCAGGGTTTTACCAAAGAGATTTACTTGGAAAAAGATCGATGGCAAGGGTATGTTGATGTCCAATTCCAAACGTTTGGACAAGTTTATTTTTTATGATCTGTAGATTATCTTGGCTATGGTTATGGGTTTAATGAATTTATGGTTCTTCTACATAAAGTAGGCGATGTATTTATTCTTTTTTGTTTGATCTTTCTCAATATTTTTGTCAATACTAGAGAAAATTAAGCAGAGAGAAAGACAAGAACGTTTGAGGATTTGAGCCTTTATTCCTTTGTTGGAGCTGCTATAAATGACCCTTCTTTAAAGCTTTAAGCTGTATTCTCTCTTTTTTTTTTTTTTTTTCTGCTCCTAGATTCTCTCTAAGAATCCCAATGCCATTCCAGGTATATTAAAGATTATGATGGGGGAATTCTTATGGAATGCAAAATTGATCCAAAGCTTCCTTACACTGATCTATCGACTATGATTCGTCGTCAGAGGCAGGTAAGACAAAAAGGATGCTCTGCTTTAATGAACTAATCTTGAATTTTGTGTCTGAATTGACTTATAGAGGTAGTCAAAGGATCATTATAGCTGATTAGCAGTATCTTTCATCTATGATGCTGTCCTTTTTATTCGAAAGTGAGTTTCTCAGATGATCCTTAGAAATTTGACACCATCCTAACTTGCCTGCGGTAATGGTAGGCAATTGATGAGAAGATAAGGGAGCTCTCCAATTGTCACATTGTTTATCCTGGGATTGATTTTCAGAAGGTATGTAGCAGCATTCTGAATTGATCTTGGGTTCTGCTCAGTTCATTCTGTACCTGTTCAAAAGTTGTATTGAAATTTATGTTTAACAAAAGTTATTATCAAATGCTATTATATTTGGATTGAATCTGTGAAAATGAAGTATAGTTTCAAGTCTCAACCAGTTGGAATTTCCAGATCAATGGCATGGCCAATTTTTAATTTCAGTTATTATATTGTATGTGCAAAATGGATTTCACATTTTCTTTCAATTTACTATTCACTTGAATGCGGTGTTATGGCATTACTCAAAGAATCCTCAAAATCCCCTGAAAACTTTATTAGTTTGATATGTCAGGCTTCTTGCACAGATAGTTTGAACTGGTAAGAGTATGGAATGTCAAACTGTATGTGGTATATATGGACTCTTGAGAATATGGTGTTATATTCATAGATGATATATCATTTGTTTTCATCAATGAAAAACCCCCTTTCTCCTATCCAAGAGCTGTATGCAAGTGATGTATGAATGTTTTATACTTCACTCTGATCAAGAATTTTTTCATTCAGAAAGAAGCTGGTGTTCCCAAAAAAATTATCAAAGTCGAGGACATTCCTGGCTTGAGTAAGTTCTTTGACATCTTGTGAACAAATGGTTTTAGTGTCTCGTTTTTTCTCAGTTATATTTTGTACATATGGGAATGTAACTAGATTAGATAATACTTGACTCGATAACATAATACTGCATAAATTTCAACCCATTCTTAGTAGTGTTATATGTAGTGACTAGTAAGCATACTACTGATGAATCATAATGAACATGCATCATGCAGTTTCTAGAACTTGAGATTTGCTTTCTTGTTGAGTTTCTCTTTGCCTAAGCTTGATGAAAGTTTGGACCTGATTGAGAGTTTGTGATGAATCTGATGACAGGGGAAGCTGGATGGACTCCTGATCAATGGGGTCATTCACGGTTTAGAACTTTAAGTGCTTCTACTGATGGTGCATCAAATCAGAAGCATTTAACTGCATTTATGCGCTCACTTCTGAAGGCAAGTTTGTGATTAGTTCCATATCAAATTGCTATTAACTTTTATCAGAGTAATGCTAGGTAAACTGAAAAGCAGCATCTTGCCATGTTGCAAAGGAGTTGCTTTTGGCATCAACTGCTGAATTTGACGCATTCAGAATTGCTCTGAGATTGAATGAATTATCTTCTTCATGGGATATACATCTTGCATGTCTAACAGATTCTCATACTTGTATTTCTTCAAATCAGATTTCAAGATCCAGCTTACTAGTGAGAAGACTAACTTAGTCCCCTTTCTCATTAGACAGTGACTGCTGTCTAAGAAGAATGAATGACTCATCTGGTGCTAGATTAAATTTTTGCAGATTGTTGGAACCAACAACCTGGAACGAGGCATACTTTGCTAATGATCATTTGGTCATTGATTAAATAGGTCATGAAGCAATCAAATATTGCCCTTTTTAGGATATCAAATTGTAGGCAAATTTGTGTCTTTTAATTGTGGAGTTAATAGATCATGGCTAACGTGTTTTGAGTTTATCTTTCTTCTTTTTAATTTGGAGGCCCACATGAACCCATCAGTACTTAATTAATGAGAGTATAATTGCTGCTTTATATTTTGTGTTTTCCAAGAAACCACTTCATTTACCCTTAAACATGCTTGTGGTTTTCGGTTTTCGTTATCCTTTTCTAATTCTTACAAAGTAAATTTTTTTTTTTTTTTTTTATTTTGCTTTTAGCAGTCAATGCATGACCACGTCGATGCCTGGCCATTCAAGGAACCAGTTGATGCCCGCGATGTCCCCGATTACTACGAAATCATCAAAGATCCCATGGGTAAGAAGTTAATTTTGACCTTGTTTTCTGCTCTTTTAATAATTATTTTTAACGCATTTCTATTAATTACTGATCTGGATAATTTTATCTGTGTGTGTGTGTGTGTGTAGAATATGGTCGTTTCAATCATAAAGCTTTCTGTCTGTTAAAAACCATCAATAGATGAGTTAATGGATGTCCATTGTTCAACAGATCTGAGGACAATGTCAAAAAGAGTGGAGTCAGAACAATATTATGTGACATTTGAGATGTTTGTTGAGGACGTCAAGAGGATGTTTTCCAATGCACGCACCTATAATTCACCCGATACCATTTATTTTAAATGTGCAAACAGGCATGTTGATACCATTAGTAGTGTTCGTGTGTTTCATCTTCTCTTTGATTAGCTTTAATTTGGATGAATGAAACTTTGCAGGCTGGAATCCCATTTTCAGAGCAAAGTTCAGTCGGGACTACACTCTGGCACCAAAATTCAGCCGTAATGAATTTAATGAATGTTCATACTTGATGTTTTGTAGTTCTGTCGGGTTCCTTTAGTATTGGTTTTAGCTGTAACGTGGCTGCCTCTGTAGTATTGTTAATTTTATAGGGTATTTATTTGTTTTTTCCCTGGTATATGAATATTTTAGTGTTTTATTGTATTCCGTGTCGCTTCTCTCTCTCGCCCACCTCCGCCTCCCACCCCCCCCCCCCCCCTCCTTTCCCTTTATTTTCTTGGGGGGTAATTTCGATTTATCCTCGTCTAATGAGTCCCGAGAGCATCCTTCAAATTATTGTAAATGTCAATTTGTTCTCTTCTGATTACCATTAAGAAGATTAAAGTCTTTCATCAACGTGCTTCCCTTTTTTTCTTTTATTTTTTGAAGAGTAATGAGAGGTAAGTTGAGGTTAATAATTTTGGAGTATTTTAAAGATTGTAATTTCAGAAAGTACAAATTGGAATTAACTTCTCAAAATTAGTTTTACTGTGTACGCAATGTTGTTTGTATTATGCGCCTGTGTGAGGGCATGTATTACTAAATGAGCAACAATTTTTAACATTTTTGCCTAAATTGTGTATTTATTTTTATTTTATTTTATTATTATTGTTATTATATTTTTTTTTTGAAAATTATGGAAATGGGAAAGTTCAAATGAATTTTTAAAATTTTTGTTTTTACAGAACTCGGACTTGAGTTATCTTGAAACCATCTTGTCAAGCACTGCAGGGTCATTATTATTTTGGGCAAAGCACGACAAACACAATATAATTTAGTGAATTTTTTCATTCTTGGGTAAGCGTATTGACACCAACCCAAGCAATTCCGTTGGTCGTCGAGTGATGATTGACTCGACTTAAATATCTTTCACAAAAATTATACGGTCCTTGGAGCCTGTTTAAACTTGTGTTTCTAATTGAATAGCTCAACCTTTTATGTTCCCCCAGCGGGTAAAGTAGGTTGATTTGAGTTCGATCTAACCGATCGTGGACCCTTCAAGACTGAAAGTCTCTAACGTGCGCCGAAAATGCCTATCCCTCATCCAGATGATCAAATTAGTTAACCATGCCTTTGTACCAATTACCGTTCTAAATCTAATTAATGTGACATGCTTCTGCACTTCTTCCTATTCTAGTTGTTCTGGGTCGCTGGGGCTCACAACTATTCAATTTCAGTAAAAACACACAAGAAATCCTCGGAATCACAAACATGGAAAACACTTCAGAACAACGGTCGTACCATCAATGATATTAGATGCCGTTGATTCCCAAGTATTCAAGCCAAACTGAAGGATCGGCATTGCTGTCAATACTTACAACTGGAAGTCAATCTGATTATCATTTCTTTCCCAAAATCCCAGCCTAAAATGACTATTTTCTTCTCTAATGTATAGAGAAGATTGATTTGAAAAAGGGGGGGGCCAAAAAAAAAAAATGTGCAGTGTAAGACATAGTTTATTGATAAATATAAACCAATAGTGGTGTTGTAACCATTTTGCAGATGAAGACAACAAGGTAAGACAGATTTATTCTACCTCTGCTTGTTATTAGTTGATCCTGCATGCGGGAGTCCATTGTCCCAGCTACGCACAGCGCCGGGTGCACTGACTCTATGGCCTACCCCCTGCGGCACATGCTCTAAGCTAACAGCATGCTGCAAGGGAGATGTTTCAGTCATGTTTTTGCCCCCTCTATCACTTTGAGGATTTCCAACAGTAGGAAGCTGGATATTACTAGGGAAACTGCTGTCCACTCTCTGGTGATTTGGGGTGGGAGTACCAATACTTGGAATTGCTTGGTGAAAGAACTGGTTTGGGTTTGGTTGCATTGGAACAGCGGCATTTCTAGATCCATCGAGTGGGATGTTGACTAATGGCACGCCAACACCTGGTATATCAGATCTGGGTAAATGCAGGGGATTCAACCCCGTCACTCGCTTAACTGTTTCTTCAGCCATTTTCACCTAAAAAAATTTCTATAAACATATATAACTGTGGCCAATATAAGGATAGCATCAGTGTCAATAGAAGAATATGGGGAATTATGTGGCAAAGAGTAAAATAATAAGACTAAGAATATTTCTGCAGGTCAGAGCACAGGCTGCCCAGTTTCACACTCAGCTAACCACTATGTTGCAGCTGCCTAGGGACTGCAGCAGCCAAAGAGAACCACAATGCAGAGTGGACAGTGGACACTAAGTTACATCTGTATGCATTTTGTGAAAATGAGAATAATCAAGAGTATACAAACAGCTGAGCAAAATTTGGAATGCAATAATATAGTTTGTCAAGGTAGCTGATTTATGCATTCTGAAAACAAGACCATTGTGCATACACACTAAATATGGTGCACCAATATCGTGAAGATGAACACAATCTTTCTAATTCTCAGAAAACCATACTAATTACCATTGCACATGCTTCAATTTATCATCACAGCAATAATGCTGGTCCAATCAACTTTGCTTAAGAAATGATCATTATTCAAAACCATTAACTGCAATCCTAACCAGGATTACAGGGATTCTTTTAGCAATCTATGGAGATGCATTCCTATGCTGCAGTTTAAGTAGTGCTCAAAGAGGAACCATTTTTACCCTCCAAGGTATTCATGTTGAATACGACACTGTTATCAACTTATTAATGATGTCATATCTAGCAAACACAATCAACTTTCTTTTTACAGCACCACAGGACCAAAGGGATCCTAACTATCAACTGGATCTTAACCGCATGATGTAAAATATAGAAAGTTGTGTGGTCCAAATAAAGCAATAGGTTACCTTTGCTCTTAATGTCTCAATATCAGCTTTCAATATTCTGTTATTGACAGCAGATTCGTCATATTTCTGGTTCACGTCGGTCAGACCTTTTAGTAACGAAGAATGTTCAGCTCGTAATTGACCAGCCTGTATAAAACCATGCATATCACATCAATAAAGAACAAACCAGGAAAAGTGCGTGCATCATGATGTAAAACATAACATGGAGTACAACCTGTGTTTCTAATTCATTCAGATGTGCTTGTTTTCTTCTCCTAGAGCGTCTTGCTGACTCTCGATTTGACAGCATCCTAAGTCATCATCAATGTATTCATTGTCAAAAGGATTCTCTTACAAAGAAATTTGAAATTCTACATCTCACAACTAGTTAATTCGTTGGCATTGGAGATTCAACAAATACATCAATATGCAAAACCAAACCTCCCTCTCTCCATAACAGAAAGAGTCACTAAGTGAGATAATTTTGACCAGAAAGCAAGGGTTCTGCAGCAAGCACTTTCAAGTAAGAGAATATATATCATTGTCATTAAGGCATCCTACTATCTATCACTAACAATGAGAATAGTAATTGGGAAATGAAAAAGAAAGAGGAACTCGCATATAGTGCATATCATAAGGGACAAATGAAAGTATGCAATACAGGTAGTATACCTTCTTGCACGTTTATCATCCGCTGGGTCCAAACCCTCTATGGTTTCGTTATCTCCTTCAAGCTCATCATCGTCTGAATCTTCTCTTGATGACCCACTCGTTGATTGCCTGACTTGCATCCCTGGTCTACCCTGGACAGCTGGTAAGACAGCTGAGCCAAGTGGTCTGAAATTAGCCTTAGGGTGTGTTCCTATTTCTATCACATCATAAGCAGTGCTTGCATTAACTGGAAATGAACATGACAGAATAAGTGACGATAATGATGCTAATACCCTAAAAGAGGAAGACTAACACTAAAGGAGGGGGAAAAGGTTAATAACTAAAAAGGTAGAAAACACCAAGCAACATAAAATCAATGGTTGATCATACGCATATCTAATGGAAGAAGAAATGCAATAGGTGATGCTACTCCAAGCAGTGCCTGAAAAAGGAAACAATATTTTATCTGGATTATTCATCAACAGGGAACCTCTCTCCAAAACTGAAGATGCAAAAAAGTCCACCAGTTATACGAGAGAGCACAAGGCATCATTGACTATTACATAATGACTCGAAAGATACAGTATTATTCCAGTAACAATTGCAGGAGAACTAATATTTTCCTCAGCATATTTAGCTATAGCAATTTCCAAGAGCAATGACTCTCGAAGCATCCAACAAAGTAATGGCTCCAGGTGAATTTGTTGAATACTTCACAACATGAACTTTTTCGATCAAAAGCAATACAAACAATGGAACAACTGAAATTGTATTGATATACAACAAAACGATCAGATTTTTCTTTTTCTTTTTAGTTATTTAAAATTACCGGTAGCCATAGCGTGGGATCCCAACTCAGAAGGCTTGGCTGCCTGCGTTTGATTCTCAACTAAAGAAGATTTATCTTCTGGCTTCACAGGCTCTGTCTGAAAACAAAATTCTTATTTTATTTTATTTTTCGCAAATATCAACTAGGAAATACTAAAACAATAACATCTGTGTGTGAATGTGACAGATACCCTGAGAGCAACAGCAGCGCATGCTAGATCGAGTTTGCTTTTTAGATAAGCTCGATACTCATCGGAATCAACCTGAGCTGTTGAAGAAGGAATCACCAGCGGGTCAATGGATTGATCGCGATGAGACTTTTTGATCTCCACTACGTCATCGTCTCCAATTTTATAAGCCCTTGATTTCGAGACAACAGAAGGACCAATAACTGCAGGAACTGAATTATCGCTGGACGACGACGAGGAAATCGCCCTCGGAGAAACCGTCACCTCTTGTAGAAACTTCTCCAACTCCCATTCGGATTGGCTCCGGTTCATTGGCAAAGCATGAAACGAAGCCGGAGGCGGAGATGGCGACGACAAAAATGAGTCAGAGAAATCATCGACAGAAAACACACGGTTCATCGTAGGATTTACTGATCGTCCCTCTTTCTTATTTTTATCTTTTAGAAAAAATACTCTCTCTACGAAACGTTTTCTTTGTGCTGCTCTCTCGCCCTCCGTCTGGTTTTGCTTGTGCGTCACCACCACGGCTGTTTTTCTTCTCTGATTCGTTGTCCACGCAAGCGCGGAATATGATTATACCACGTACGCATATTGCTTCTTCGTACCACTACTTTGAGCACGTGGCAGTTTTTGATTGCTTAAGTGAAGTTATGCGTTGATTTCTGGGACGGTATCACGGTGCATACTTTTGGTGCTACTGCGACTCTATTTTGCGGGGTCGTGAAATGGAAGATTCTTGGAAACGACATATGAAACGTGGGATCCACTTGCTGTAACCTTTCAGACAAATTGCAAACTTGTGGACGTAGGTTTAATATAAAAAATAAAAAATCTACAAAAAATCTGAAATTTGATCGAGCATCTGGAAACTTTGAAACTTTGCTACCGATTTAAATATAATAATAATAATAATAGAATTTAATTTTATTAGAATAATTTTAGTATTAAATTCTTTTATAATAATAAAGTTAAAATTATAATAAATTTTTTATTATTTATTATTTTACGTATATAATTAAAATTTATATTCTATTATAAATTAATTTTAACGTAACTACAACCATAATAATATAAACACTCACTTTTAAGCTATTATTTGTTTAAATAAAAATAAAAATAAAAAGTAGAATGTCTATCGATTTTTTTTTTTTGATATTGTTTAGAGTCCATTTTTTAAGTTGCAAAATGAAATCTATATATGTCACGGAAATATTTATTGGTACTTGGCAAACAACATTACGTAGAACTTAAAATCTAAAACTTTTTACCTTTTTTAAAAGGGAAGATAAAGAAATAGTTATCATACTAAACACCCAAACAAGTTCAGGTGATATTAACAAACATATGTTTATGATTTGTTTTGGTATTACTTTATAGAGATTTAAAAGTTATTTAAAAATGTTAAAAATTATTTTTAATATTTAATAAATTTATATAAAGATCACTTTTAGATATTGTGAAAAGTAAGTAAGAAATAGTTTTTCAAAATTTAATTCTAAAATAAATTTTATACTTAATGTAATTTCGTACATATTCTCATATGTTATAAAAACTTAAAATTATTCTTATTAATTAAGAAATAAAATTATTAATTTTAAAGAGTTTATCAGTGTTACTAATTATATTGAGATAATAAAATAAAAAATAAAATTAATAATATAAAAATATTTATTTAATTATCAATCATTATATATATACAATAAAAAATATTTTATATATGCGTTTAAAAATATATAAATAAATTTTATTTAATATTATGTCTACTTTAATAATTTATATACTTTTATTTGTTTAACAATAAAATTTACCAAACATATACGATTATTTTTTAAAAGTATAATATTTTTTAAAAAGGATTTTACTAAATGTTTAACTAATTTTTTTCTCAGCTAATTATTTATATAGTACAGTTAATGATAATTACTTTAAAAGCTATATTATTATTAAACTAGCCTTTAGCGAGATTGAATTTTAAGTTAAGGACTATTCTTCTTATTTTTATTGGCTCAATTAACTTAATTTTAATCAATTGAGTTATTACGTCAATTTTTCTTTTTCAGTTTAATGAATTTTAAGTCATCAAGTTTTTTACTTTTTACTTAGGTAGCATTCATTTTTTTAATTTAAACTAAATAGTTTTTTTTTAAATATGAATGTATTTGAATATATGTATCTGAATGACATTATTATTTTTATTTTTTAAAGAATTAAGTGGTGTTGACTTATGACTTTTTTCTGCCTGAGGTCAAACAAAAACCTACACACATAATAACAAACAAGACATGGTGGTGATATTCATCATGTCCACTCCAATGGTTAAGTCAGTAGAGTGTCTTTGGAATTAAAATTAAAAGGTTTTAGTTACTTTAGTAATCATACCTCCTCCATGACAATTTTTTACCTTAAAGTTATTTCAATGGAGAAGAAAATGGAGCATATTTCTCAAAATGGAGGTGTTGAAGGTGTCGTGGGAGTAGTGATTTTGTAGCCAACTTCTTTATTTATTTTTATAATATTTATGTGATTCTTTCTTGGTAATAAACATCCTAAACTTTTAGATTTGGTAGGTTGATGGCTTTGACCTAGTCACGGTTTAGACCGATGTTTTCATATTTCCCATCTTGAGGGTTCCTAAATCCCTACTTAACAGATTTTGTCCTAATCTTTGAGGGATCAATTTTCTTCTCCAGAGATTCATATTATTTTCTAATAATACCTGTCACCAATTACCTCATCAACAAGCGTGTATTTTATTTATTTTTATAAATAAAAAATATTAAACATGATAATGTTTATGTCATCGCAAATAAAATAAAAAAGTTTAGGAAATAAATATATTTTTATAATATAATATTTATTTCTTATTCATATATTTTCTCATTTAGATAAAAGTTATAAAAATTTACTTTTTTTATTTCGATATAAGTTTGAAATCATACATAGGTTGCCAAAAAAAAAAAACAAGTCAATTTAAAAAAAGATATGAAATTAATAAAATTTCAAATTTTATACATTTAACAAACAATCCCTTGATCTCAAGAGTGAATGACATTATTAAAAGATAATCTCTAAAATATCTATATCTAATTAATTAATTTTTATCATTACCTAAATACAATTTACTAATTAATACTATTACCATCCCTATAACTTATGATTATATAATGATAACTATTAATATTTTTGTCTTTTTATTTTCTTCAAATTAGCATATTTACTTATTTAAATTTTTAACGATTATTTTTCATTTAAAACATCATAAAACACGATAAATTTGATTAATATATACTAATTCATAATATTTTGGACATAATTTCTTTTGTGATAATATTGATATATTATCTTATTTATGTTATTTGATATGTTTATTTTTATTTAACATATAATTTATAAGGACATAAAAGTAAAAATATTAATTTTCAAAATTTTAAGTTAAAAAATAATTTAATACTTACTTTTAATAAATAAATATGTTATTCAAATTTAGATCTTTAACTCTATTAAGAATTTAGACTAATTCAAATTCATTCAAGTCTTAAACAAAAAAAAAAAAAAATCACCTCAGTCTCAATCGAATTTTGTATTATATATACACACGCATATGTATATGGCACAAAATTTTTAACATTCCAATAGATTTTAAATTTTATATCACCGTAGAATGGCATTTTGTTCGAAGATGCGCCTGAGGCACTGCCAGCACGACACGTTCATTAGATGCTGAGACCGACAAAAATAAAAATTAACTCAATTGATAAATATCATTAGAAAATATGACAAGAATGCTGTGCATTTAAATTTGTATCTCAATTATATGTGTCACTTATATATTAAATAATAAATTTGATAACTAGTAAAATTATAATCGTAACAATCAAAAGATCAATGTCACGTTAATAAAGATATAATTTATTAAATTAAGATTCAAATGTTAGAATTCCTAATAATATTATCAAAAAATTATTTTGTGAAAATTATAATAGTACCCACGAATGCCAAATTGAATAGATTTATCAAATATCATGTTTCACTTATTTGAAAAGGCATCAAGACATGTTTTCCATTAGTCTCTTTTTTTTTTTCAATTATTATTCTTATCGGTTGCCACATGAGCATGCAAAACAATCTTATAAGAATATATCTTTTTCTAAAATCCTTAAATATATATTGAACGGATGAACCCCATGAAATACTAAGAAAAGAAAAAAATTCGATATCTGTACTACATTTACACATGATATTCTGCTCAATTAAAATCATTGGCAGAGAAATAAGAATCTGTTCAGTTGACTAAAAAAAAAATTTTTTTTTTTAACGACTATGTTCTGATCTATTAACGTTATTAAACGAGTAGCAGTTCTTCTCCGCTTTAACGACTATGTTCTGATCTATTAACGTTATTAAACGAGTAGCAGTTCTTCTCCGCATATCCTCTCTCTACCCTTTTTCTATATCTCTAGATAACACTCGCTCCTTTATTACTATTGTTTATTATTATTATTATTATTATTATTTTGGTTGCCATATGCAAATTTGTATTTAATTTTAGGTCAAATAAAGTAACAGTTCCAGACGTCCAATAGACCCGGCGGTAATCTAAGTCCAAGCCCAATAAAATTGTGCTCTCCAAAAATCTACTGTACTGAGACTACTTTTGACAAAAGTTAATAATTCAAAAGTAAAATCTTCATTCATGGTATCGACCAAGTAACCGGAGCACAGAAAGATTCGAAAGCCAATTAGTAATAAAATAATTCTTGTAACTCTATTATATTTTTTCCTTCTGTAGTAGACAAACAAGCATCAGTGCGGAGCTTTCACCTGGCTGGCAACTGGCAAGTAACTAGAAACAACTATGGAAGGCAAGTAAAACGGCGCGTTTGAAGGTATCCGAGGTTAAGAGATAACGCTTCTGCAAGGTTCTAGTCATAAATAAATAATAATATCTTATATCCAAAGGAACCAAAGATGTGCCAGGAGTCGAACTCGAACAGAAGACACAAGGTACTCCATTCGTAGCTGGTAAAATGGTTTTTGTCGTGTGTATTTAGTGCATATTATGAAAGTGTTATTCATGAATTTGGTGCCTTATGTTCATATTGTGCAGAATTAATATGATGCAGCATGGCTAATAGACCGCAAATACGTACTACTGACTCGGCGCTCATCGCTATGATCGCAGATGAGGTACAACTTATCAGCTGAATTGGATTGAGTTGAATGGAATAATCTTGAGTGGTTAAATGTTTTGTACCAATCCTTTTCACTTGTTTTTTATGTACCATATATAATTAATTATCCCTCCTAGTTTTCGTAGTGCGAGTTGATTGTACTTGTAATTTCTTTTCCCTATAAATTTTAATTATTTTACTAAGTTATTATGCTGTCCGCGTAATTTTGAACTGGCTGTAACTTAACAGTTTTCTTTAAATAATATTACCAATGAATTTATATTAACATAGCTGTTGCACAAGCCAATATGTTTTGCGTGTTTCAAGGACCCTGCAACAACTATACATGTTTGATCATCTCCTGATGCAAGTTCACTGTTGAGTTGTTGTCAAAAGTTAAGATTCGATATTGAATAAATGGGCGTCGTTGATTGGCAAGACAGCGGCAGATGTGTTTCTTTAGACATTGTTCTTGGCTTATTCTCGAGATATGCATGTATAGACAGACGGTTGCCTGAAGCATGTCTAACGTGTGATATATTTTATATAGGACACTGTAGTTGGATTTTTGCTTGCTGGAGTTGGGAATGTTGACTTGCGGAGGAAGACAAATTACCTTATTGTGGACTCAAGTATGCTTTTAAACTTATTACCTTTGCTGTTTTGAAAAGCATAATTTGTTTTCATGCCCTGTTTGCATCAGACAATCATTATTGACCTTGACTATATGTTGTACTCTTGCAAAATGGTTTGCGATGAATGTTTGTTTATCTTTGCCGTTTAAATTTTTGAGATCCGCATATCAGATACATGTCTTGCACAAAAAACTCTCAGATTTTGTTGATTGTAGAAAGGTTTTGCTCATGCCTTTCAGAAACAACTATAAAGCAAATTGAAGATGCATTTAAAGAGTTCACATCCAGGGAGGATATCGCAATAGTTCTGATTAGCCAATATGTAAGTTGTCCTACTTATTGTGGATAGTGAATCTCGTAATTCATGTAGTTGATATCTGTTCACCAAGCCGTTTGATTTATTGTATGCCAAAGGATATCCGTGTGTTTCTATTCTTAAGTTCAATTTTTCGGGGCAAGAACGAGAATGATGTCAGAGTGAACCGAGCTTATAATTTCCAACGACATCTATAGTTTGGTATGCAGTATTAAACCAAGTCCTTGACGTTCAGGTTGCAAACATGATAAGGTTTTGGGTCGATAGCTATAACAAGCCGGTCCCAGCAATTTTGGAGATACCTTCCAAGGATCATCCGTATGATCCTGCACAGGATTCAGTTCTTTCACGAGTTAAGAATCTTGTCTCCGTAGAATCTGTGGCATCTGACAGGCGCTAGGCTTGGATATATATACAGTAGTGTCTCTGTTTACTCTGCTTTCCCTCGACTGTCGTATGTGATTCTTCCTATCTGTACTTGGTAATTTTTCTACCAACTATTCACGAAACTACCTGACTTGATTTTATTTTTTTTTAAATTATTGTATTGCACAAATATTTATAATTACTATTAGAGTAAACAGATTTTTTGTAGCTACTATTAGAGTAAACATTACATTAATATTCGCACTCAAAACTATTTCGTATTCAAAACTATTGTAGTTATTATTAGAGTAGATATTACACTGATATTCGCACTCAAAACTATTTCGTATTCAAAACTATCTCACTTGATTTTTTTTTTTTAGATTACTGTATTATATTATTACATTAATTCTATGAAGTACATATTCAAACATATAACCCTTATAGTTATATTATTTTTATGAAACACATACTCATACATATAACTCTCGTCAAGGAGGAATGTTTTGACTTTATTTGTATTTCACAAGAGAGAAAGACTTATAAATTTAATTTATTTAATTATTTGTGTAATTGAGAGAGATTGAGTTTATAGAAACTTGAATTTCTATTCTCATAATTTTTCTTAACTTTGAGAATAATGATTCATCAAATTAAATCTTAAATGATTATTTCACTTGATTGGTAAATATATATTTTAATGATAATTTTTAAAACGTATAAATTACACGATTTACTTTTCTCTTAAAGTAATCTCCAAGAATTTTAAGTACGACTAATATAAATAAAGTTTGTGGATTTCAAATTTAAAAATATTATAGTATAATGGCATAGTTATAATTTTAATAGTAATAAGATTATTATTATCATCTTTTGTACTTGTGTGTCAATTAAGATATTTTTAATTTTTTAATTTTTTAATTTTAAATTACTATTTTTACTATCATTTTTTATTACTATTATAATAAATAATAATAATACTAGAGACAATAATTAATTGATAGAATTTTGACAATTTGTAAAAATTCATTTTAATTGGCGGACAAAGTGAGCATACTAACAAGAATACAACAATTCTAATTCTCATAGTTAAAATAAATGATTTATTTTAATTTTTATTTCAGTCGATTTTAATTCTAATTTATTTCAATTATTAATTGATAAACGCACAAACAAAGTATTAGAAGTAATGTCTTTGAAAAAAAAAAACAAAACAAAACAAGTTGTGAAGTAAAATTCTATGGAGCTTGTTTTTTTTTTTTTTTCAAAATGACATTGAATTTTAAATGTTAATTAAGGGTGAGCAGCTGGTTAATCTGATTTTGCTTTAGGCCAAGCAGAAAAATTTGCTTCAGCCTGGTACTGAATACAAAAGAACTAATAATAATAGAACCAAAAAAAAAAAAAAAGGAATAAGACAATGCATAATTTTCTTACAATATTTATCTTTTATATGTATATCCTCTTAAATCATGCCACTAGACACTCTTTTGATATAACAAAAGTGCTAAGGTTTTTTTTTTTTAATTCTGCCTAGATCTAATAGTAATCGTATCTTTTATATATATATATAATATTTGGCTCTCAACAGGATCCCACACTCTTTTTTTTCTTTTTTTGTATTTCGTGCCAAAAACTTCCCTAGTTGATTGATGAGCATTTTTTTAATAATAAATTTCAGAAAGAATATGACAAATGACTTAGTTTTATCTTAAATGTAGAGTATTTTTGGAGAACTTCATATACAAGAAATGTGAAAAAAAGAACAAAATTGTAGATTTCAAGTCCACAAATATAATGGTATCTTAACACATTATTGTAGACGAAGTTTACTATCTTATTATTTTCCTATAATCATATTTATAGTTTTACTTGCAATTTGTAGTTGTAGTTGTAGTTGAAATTAAAATTGTTATTATAATCACTATTAAAGTTACTAACCCATCTATTGGATGGTAAATAGGTAAGTTTATAAATTACAAATTTATCATCCAATAGATGAACAATTGACAAATAATTAGGACTCAAATTGAAATTTAAATATGTGATCACTCATATATATATATATATAACTTCAATTGTAATGATTATTATCCTATATAATAGTAATAATTATTATTATTCTATGTATGATTATTAAACCATCATTTAAACCATCATCATCATTATTGTTAAATAATAATAGTACTAAGAACAATAATTAACTTAGGATATTTCAACTTGTAACAATCTATTACAACTCCAAAGTAAACATACCAATATGATTTTTTTTCTTCCAATTATGATTCCTATAATTAATATAATTAGACATTTACCAATTGGTAACCAAAATAATTTGAAATCAAAATAGACTAGAATTAAAATGGATTAGAATTGAAATAAAAAATAAAAATTATAATAAATTGCTTACTTTTAAATATAGAAATTGAAATCGAAGTAAGTTGTATTATCATTTATGTATTCTCTTTGTCTTCAAATCAGAACAAATTGTTGTAAGTTACTAAAATAACATTAGTTGATCATTGTCATTATTTATTATACTAATTGTGGTTGTTATTATTATTATTATTATTCGAATAATTATTGTTAATAATAATAAACAATAACATAACAATAGCAATCACAGTCAGCATAACAGTAATAATTACAACCACAATCACAATTAGAATTAGAATAACAATTACAATCAAAATACTAATATTAATATTATTTTTAATAATAATAATAATAATAATAATAATAATAATAATAATAATAATAATAATAATAATATTGTTGTTGTTAATTGTTATTGTCTACAAGAATTGTGATTGTGATTGTAATTATTATTGTTATTAAAAATCCTATTTTAAAAATATTATTATTGTTTACAAGAATTATAAAAATAACAATAATAACAATACAACAATACAATAATATTTTAATTGAAGACACCGGGACAACGACGAAATTTGAGTGACACAAAATGGAGATTCAAAGAATCTCATTTTCACTTTTAATTTAATAACTAAACATCATCATCATTCTTATTTCGAATTCCGATTTTTCAATTCCATAACTAAACACACCACCAACATTAGCGTTAAAAGAGAAAAAATGGATAAATAACACAAACCCAGGGTCATGTGAATCCTCTAATATAAATACAGTCCCAAGGGTGATTTTCGCTAAGCACACTGTTAATAGAGTACTAACCCCCAGGGCGATTTCCACCCAAAAGTACGAGCTTGCCAAGCCGATTACAAGAGTACATGTATGCCGAGTTTTTGCCATTATTTGAATACCGAATCCATCTTGCAGGGACTTTCAGAGTAAGCATTACTCAATCTCCAAATCAGGTTTTGGAGAAAAAAGAAAAACAGAATAGATTCTCTGTTTTTATACCCTATATTCAACTTCAGCATCAGGAAATAAAGTTCGTTTTAAAATTTGATTCTCTAAATAGAAAAATTCGTTTTTTAGAAGTACACTTGATCAAACATTATTGCTGACCTACATTACTGTTCTCACGGGAGAGCAGCCATTAATGATTTTGTAAATTTTTCTAGCTCCTTCAGTCCCTCCTCAGGAGTTTGTGCTTCACCCAATAGCTTCACCATAGCACTCCCAACAATCACACCATCAGCTCCCCATCCTGCTACCTGTGGCAATGTTTTGAATTGAATAACAATTAAACCTATGGGAAGCATAAGAACGGCAACAGAAAGGCATTCAGGTTAAGTCTAATAGTCTTACTTGTTGCACATGCTCAGGTTTTGATATGCCAAAGCCAACTGCAACAGGTTTAGTTGATGACTGTCACATTACATATAAAAGCATGAGTTATACGTGATATATCCCCTTTACTTCATCAATGAGAAGCTTTTGGTTTAATGGATGCATAATATACTGTTGCTGCCCTTATTAGAGCAGGAGAAATGTTAAAATCATACATTTGTAATGCATTTTTATACAAACCCAACAATATAGATGGTAGGAAAATTATTTTGATCATGAAGTATGCCACTGATTAAAATGAATATAATGTTAATGTCAGTGGACACTATAAAATCAAAATGGCCAATTATTAGTCCTTTTAACAGAAAAGATAGTTTCTCATGAGAATTTAGGTTATACTGAAGGGATTTGTCAAAAAAATTTGCATATATACACCATCAGGACTGGTTGGTGTCCTTTCAATAAATGGTTGTCTGAGCCAGAAAATAGAAAAATCCAATTGCAAAGACAAACCTCTTTAATCTCCTTTATAAGAGTTTGAACATTGTCACTAACAGAAGCACGTGCTCCGGTAACTCCAATTGAGCTTACCTATAGTTCCAGCATGTATTAAAAAGGACGTCAAAATCTTGCCACAGCTTTATGTTCAATGGAAAGAGAATTCAAGATAAAGCCAAGAGAACTTTAAAAGAGAAAATGGTAAAGAATTTAACAATGCAGGATAGGGATCTCACAAGATAGACAAATCCCTCTGATGCTTCAACAATGGCTTTCATTCGATCTGTTGGAGTGGTGGGAGTTGTAAGAAGTACCTTAATAACATAATCAGAGTAAAAACATATGATTTACTATACATTTTTAAGGAAGATAAAAGCCAATTGAACAAAACCATGAGAAAACAATGACAAAATTTTTTGTCTTTTATTCAATTTTGAGGATTTTTAGAAAAAGAAAAATGTAAAATCATTAAAGAAAAGACAAATTATTCAAAAATCATTCAAAAATTCAAAAAAAGACAAATTATTTAGTCGTACTTTTGTTTCTTTATCCTTTTTCCTTATAGGAAAAGGGAGGAAAAAATCTCTCAGCCATTGAAAGAGAATATAAAAATGAATACTATGGGTCACAAGTCTAATGATCTAATGTCACTTATGTGGCCACTGGGCTCCAATTCCATTATTAAAGTGGCTGGTCAAACCAGCGAGACTTTATTGAGAATGATGACCCATGCCCTAATGCAAGGAATCGAAGCTCTCAGATAATCCATCAACACATATGCTTCGTGGACCAAGGCAAACCACTGAAATAGGTTATAGTATTTCTAAGAACCAGCAGTCTGCAACCATCATAACCTAAAGCATCATCCTGTCTCCTTCTAAAAAATCACCTCAATACTTGTTACTATTAACTACTAAGGAAATATCATGCTGGGAATCCTTTCTTAATAGCTCAAACCAAGAAGAGAAATATTTCTGGAAAAGAGACATGCCAGCTCAATCTTATTTTTCATGGCTTCCTTCCGTAAAGATTCAGTCTCCTCCAGAGGGACATCTGGAACCACAAGACCTGTAAACATGAACCAACACAACACCATCAAACAATAAGAAACAAGAGAGAAAAATCACTCATTAGAAATATAAAAAGAGGTGCATTTCACCTATAAGCATGCCTGCAAAGTGCGAATAACATCATTGTTTCTCATAAAAGCTGTTACTTTAGTAACACAAGCACGATTATTTTCCAATTGCCTTTTGTATAAAATAAGAAATAAAATTCAAGAACTAGCATATTTCAGATAAGTCCACTGCCTCTGGAAAGGAAAAACTATTTGCAGCAGAATAAAATTGATCAACAAGCTAATCACCGCCGAAGATATTGTCTTGCCTTTATTTTGTAATTGTTACTTATCTAGGAACAGAAACTTTCACCATCTCTTCACAGAGCCCAAATAAAGCAAATTGGCAATAAGTAATAATGAAACCAATACACTTGATGGAAAAAATTTCAGAAGAGGAAGTACTCCACATTATATCTGGCATTATCATTTTAAAATAATTAACCTTCCTTATTCATGTATGGACACTGCAACAGTAATTATAACAAATATTATTGACAACTAATCCAAAACCCTTTTTGTTAGAGGTCACAGTCATACGATATGTCAAAAAGACTCGAACAAGCAGCATCATTCTGTTTGTTCAAAACCTTTATGAGGGCCTTCACATGGGCAAAATTTTTCTACGGAGGAAGAAAGGACTTCGACCTGTTGAGTTGTGGTGGCTATCACATTTACAAGAATTATAAGATTGAGCTCACACTTAAATATCTGGTTGGTTAAACCTCTCGCAGCACCTCATCAGTCAAAAATTTTGATCAACAGGAGCACGAGAGTTAACATCACAATTGAGAACTAAAAGCTAATGAAAAACATAACATATAAATTACCACGTATGCCAGTGTCTCTTACTGTGGACATGAAATTCTCAGCTCCACGCTTCAGAATTGGGTTGTAATATGTAAATAAAGCAATTGGACAAGATATTTGAGGAACCACCTGTCCAGCCACCAGCCATGCATGGTAAGAACATTTGGACTCATAAAAGGAGAAGCAAATGCACAATAGATTAGCTGACAGAAACAGCATCATTCAAGAAATCAATTGTAACTGCACACATGCATACATCTGTAGTTCCCAATTTCTTTCAAAAGGAAAAAAAAAAAAAAAGTAATTCAACAAACTTTTTGGCGAAGCCTGTACTTTAGCTTTTAAAATAGTTAGAAAAATGGTTGAGATAAATAAAGTGCCAAATCAGCTCAATTGGAGACAAAAAGTGTCTAAGAGAAAACGTAGATCAACAGGGACCAGAGAAAGATAAAATAAAGTATCAATCTACTAGTGCATCAACGTATAATGCTAGTATAGGAGTGCACATTATCCAAAGCCCATCATCAAAATAATCAGTTTACCCTGCTAACAATGATGGGACAACAGTTAAAATAGAAGCTTTGTCACCATATAAAGCTCTGTCACTAAGACAATAAAGAGGAAAATGTGAATTAGGGAAAAAAAGTTTTGGTACTACTATAAATGCCTTCCATTCGGTAATAGAAGGTAACATAGCATCATATAACCTCCTACCTCCTTCAACATAGAAAGAATTGCATTGAAGTTGGTTCCTCTAGCTAAAGATCGTGTAGCCGCAGCCTAAAAAGAAACACTTATTAACAACAGAATTTAAAACAGAGACTTAAAAACAAACAACAATACTATTATCAAACCTGGATGACTGGACCATCTGCTAAAGGATCAGAATATGGGACACCCAGTTCAATTATGTCTGATCCACAAGAGTCAAGCAGCTTCAACGCTTTTGTGGTGGTTGAAAGGTCAGGATCACCAGCAGTGATGTATGGAATAAGGGCCACCTACACATGGAGTTATGATAATCAATGTGACGTTATAAGGTCATAGAAACCATTGGAAAAACCACATTAACCAAAATCGATTTACAGACCACAAAAATGGGCCATCACTAATGAATTCAGGAAAAAAAAAAAACCTATATTCGGGAATCCATTAGATTTGATGTGTCTGTTCACCAGCGAAAAATAATTAATGGGTCGCATAAAAAGAGATAAGCAGTCAAATGAAAGTGTAAAACATTTAAAAGAAGAACAGTATTCGAGTTTCTAAAGTCCTTTTAAAAGCATAGTGGTTATGTTTCTAAAATCAAGACAAATCTATGCGTAAGTGACATAGCATTTCAAGAAAGACAAATCATATCTAACAGAATAACTTCTGATTCCGTCATCATCAGTTTTTTTTTTTTAAAAAAAAAATTCATATCAATAACTAAATTGATCCATTATTTGAAACAGTAACTTGTTTCTGTATATGTCATTAGCCAGCCAAAATGTTAGGATATCCTACAATAATCCAATATAAAACGTCAAGCATAATGCTTAAAAATATTGGCTATCAATAACAAATAACTAAGGTCTGCTTGTAAAGCTACAGAGATATTTACACTAACTACGAGTTACCCTAATTCGACTATTCTTAATACAACTAGAAAATCTATCTTAATAGGGCATAAATTAGGAATACACTCAATTATGCAATGCCTAAAAGTAGGCAACCAAATTAAACTAGAACAAGAATTAATTAAAATATTTCTAAATATTATAATTTCAATTATTTCTTCAATTCCTTGTTCAGCATCATTCAAGGGGGGAAATTTCAATTTTGCTTGTTGTAGTCTCCAATGACATCTCCTGTGCATAAGGATTAATTTTCAAAATAAAGCTTCGGTCTAGACAATGAATTTTGAATTTTCAACTTTTGTAAAGACGTCCGTTACCTTAGAGTTCTATGTTTGAGTGGAGAAAGTAAGAAGCAATGCTAACCGACAACATGTAACATAAATTGCATCCAGTTGTCAGCTTAATTCATTTTTGTTTTAACTTGATGTCATAATTTTAACATAGAAAATGCATCATCAACAATAATAATCAACAAGCCTGTTAAGTCCTCAACAATAATTCAAGCAAACTCTATGAAGTCAACATGCCCCCAATAACATCCACACAACACCATAAAACGCCATGATCAATTCTTTAAAAAATAAAAATAAAAAACGAGGTAAAAGAGCTTACTTTGCCTTGCTTCTTCAATCGGGTGAATGTTTCAGCGAGACCAACAGTGGGAGAGGCAGTAAGAGAAGCCATGGGAGTGAATCTTTTTACTGAAAGAGTAGATTTGTGACAGGGCAGCCGAGTGAGACAATGAGCATGTGGGTTCTTCAGATGGACGAAGCTTGTTGCTGCTTTCAGCGCAGCCATTTCAGACAGTGCTTGGCAAAGAAAAAGAGCCGGCTGCTAGCCTGCGACAACGAGATCAAGTTGGGGAGAGACTGACGTGCGCCTCTCTCTCTCTCTCTCTCTCTTTTTTTTTGTGACGTGGGTGTAATTAAGTGGTTGCTGTATTTAATTTATGGGTCACGATGCGGTGATTAAAGTTGTAATATTAATATTATAATTAAATATAAATTATATAAGTAAAATATAAAATTTATAAATTTAATATAAAAGTTGTAAATTGATATTAATTATAAAATAAAAAAATAAATTTTAAAAATTAAACATAAGATTTATAAATAGAAAGTAAAATAGGTAAATTAATATAGAATTCGTAAATTGATATATAATTAGTAAATAAAATAAAAACTTACAAATATGACATAATACTCATAAATCAATATTAAGTGTAAAATAAAATATAAATTTTAAAAATTAAATATTAGATTTGTAAATAAAAAGTAAAATGACTAAATTAATATAAAACTTATAAATTAATGTATTATTAGTCAAAAAAATAAAAACTTATAAATATAACATAGTACTTGTAAATCAAAATTAAAGAAAAAATAAAACATAAATTTTAAAAATTAGACATAAGATTTCTAAATAAAAAATAAAATAAGTAAATTAATATAAAACTAGTAAATTAATATATTATTAATAAAAAAACTTATGAATATAACTTAAAACTAGTAAATTTACATTAACTATAAAATAAAATATAAATTTTAAAAATAAAACAAAAAACTTATAAATAGAAAGTAAAATAAGTGAATTACCACAAAACTGATAAATTGATGTATTATTGGTAAATAAAATAAAAAATTTATAAATATAACATAAAACTAATAAATTAATATTAAATTAAAATAAAATATAAATATTGAAAATGGAACATAAGACTTGTAAAAGGATAGTAATATAAGTAAATCAATATGAATTAGTAAATTAATGTATTATTAATAAACAAAACAAAAATTTACAAACATAACATAAAATTAGAAAATCAACTCTAATTGTAAAATAAAAATAAATTTTAAAAATAAAACATAAGACTTATAAAAAGAAGGTAAACTAAGTAAATTACGATAAAACTGATAAATTAATATATTACTGATAAATAAAATAAAAACTTATAAATATAATATAAAATAAGTAAATAAATATTAAGTGTTAAATAAAAAATAAAGTTTATAGATTATGCCTAAAACGTATGAATAAAAAGTAAAATAAGTAAATTAATATAAGAGTTACTGAAAAAAATTCACAATTGTAAAATAAAAACTCATTGTAATATTTATTATTTTATATATTTATTGATTTTTTATTTAAATTGAATAATGTTAGTTTTGTATTTATGTAATGCATGTGATGTTTTATTAAAAAATGAAATTTATGCTCAAAATTGGCATTTGAAAAAAAAATTATGTCAATACCTTTAATAGTTGTTGTAAGATGATGTTAATTGTATCTTTCTACAATTTTTTCTACAACAATCCTAAATAGCCTCTAAATACAAATAAAAAATTTAAAACTACATAAATTATGTATATGACTTAAAATTAAATATAATTTTATTGATATATCATATATACATTTGGTAATATAAGAATATTTTTTTGATATTATTTTTACTTGATTCACATCAAGATAAATAATTGTGCTTAATTAACACTAGTAATAAATGGATGTAATCATAGAAAATGAGAAAAATAAATTATATGAATGTCTTAGACTTTATGGTAAACAATTCAATAAAACTTATTCCACTTTTTTAATATAGATTATTTTGTTTAATTAAGCAAATATTTATTTTAAAATGAGTAAAATATTTTTCACTAAAATTTTATGAAAATAATGTTAATTTTTTAAATAATTAATATTCTTA
The DNA here is from genome assembly GCA_030449875.1 of Aegle marmelos. Lineage (NCBI taxonomy): Eukaryota > Viridiplantae > Streptophyta > Magnoliopsida > Sapindales > Rutaceae > Aegle > Aegle marmelos. The sequence continues at coordinate 7,059,192 of JASUUL010000115.1, forward strand.
TATAAATTTACTAGTTTTACTTTATATTTACTAGTTTTATGTGTAATTTATAATATTTATATCTATCACGGCATTGATACCGTAATTTTTATTACGACATTATAAAATTTCCTTAATTTAAAAGTTCATGTATGATAGAGGAGTTTCAATTTATTGGCCCCCATGTTATTTGGTTGCGAGATTGCTGCCATGTTGTTTGGCAGCCACATTCCAACTGGTTGCTATAATTTATTTATATTTTAAATATAAATAAATATAAATAAAAAATAATATTGAAGAAGTTATTTTATTTTTATTTATTTTTATTTAAAATAAAATTGAAGAAATTATAATATTAATTGGGAAAAAAAGATAATTAAGTAATCAAATAGAAAAAATTTATTCTTAATAATTTTAAAAAATAAATTAAACTTTAAAAAAATTAATTTAATTAATTTTTTATGAAATGTGCCTCATATTTAACATTTTAAGTTTTATATTTTCCATTGACAGTTGCGTCTCTAGGTATTGCTTTTCAAGTTTTATATTTAATGTTTCATGTACTCATTTTTCAAATATCCCAATTTTTTTTTTGTTCTTGTCTCATGTTTACATTCAAGTTTTATATTTCACATCCGATATTTCATATTTTATGTTTTATGTTCACTGTAACCGAGTAATTTATATTTTACGTTGATAATTGTGTCTTTTAGCTTTCAAGTTTCATGTGCTCATTTTTCAAATACTCCAAAATTTTTCTTTTTTGACCCCATTTCATATTTATATTCAAGTTTCATGTTTCACGCCTGATATTTTATACTTTATGTTTTATGTTTATTGTGACTGAATGATTCATTTCTTATGTTGATAGTTGCATCTTTTAGATTTTGGGTATCATGTTTTATGTTTAATGTTTCATGTGCTTATTTTCTAAATACCGCAGAATTTTTCTTTTTTGCCCCCATTTTATGTTTATGTGCAAGTTTTATTTTACATGTCAGATGTTTCATATTTTATGTTTATGTTCACTGTGACCGATTGATTCATATTTTATGTTTTATGTTCCATATTTCATATACTGATTTTTCAGATATCTTAAATTTTTTCCCCTATTTTATGTTTACGTTCAAGTTTCATATTTCATGTCAGATGTTTCATATTTTATGTTTTATGTTCAATGTAATTGAATGATTTATATTAGTTAGAAAAATAATTTCTTTTTCACCACATAGTTCACAACCTCAAGATTTTTTAGAAAAGCATCAATCGACCACTCAACTCACCATAAAACAAGCCGAGCTCTATCAAACAAGATTTGTAATAGTTTTCCTGTGGGTTATGTTCGACATCTACCTACTCTTTTCTCAAAGTGACCCAGCCCAAAGAAAATTCCTAAGATGAAACAACTATCCACTTAACTAGATAGAAATTTTATAACTTTTTTAAATAAAAATGACTTTCAAGATATGAGTATCTAGGTTGTATAACTTATCCTAACTTTTTAAAAAAATGCAATGACCAAAACTTTTTCATCATAATGTTGTGATAATACAAACTAGCTAATCAAAGTATGGTGTATTATTAGAGACTGGTGCCGAAGGTGAAAACTTGTGGTCCTTATTACAAAAGTTTAGGATTTATAAATGGGTAAAGATGTTATTTATATTTTCTCAAAATTAAAAGATTTAACCGAGTATAAATTGGGAAGAACCTAACATTAAAATCAATATTTAGAACTAATTTATTTATTAACCCAAGTAAAGTCTTATCGAACTACATAAGCTAAGTCTGAACGACTTAAGTTTTCTTATCGCCTTTAGCTGAAAGCTTGCATAAGTCAAATAAGTATAATTGTAAGTGATTAACCCTAAAAAGTATACATTTAATAAAGATAAAATTATTTATTTTTCACTTAAAGTGTTGATTAATGTGCTTATCATTTATAAATTATATGAATGGTCCCCTATTAAATATTTATGTTATATTAATTTGTAATATGTTAATTTTTATCTTATAAATATTTTTCAAGAATAGAAGATAGAATTGGAATTAAAAGCGGGACTAAAGAATGATTGTGTGATGGTCAGAAGGCCATCACATCTTCCAATTATCACACAATTCAATGTTAATAAATACAATATATTATAATAAATAAATAAAATAAAGGAAAATAAAAGCATTTCCATAGGCGAGGAGCAAGCAATAAGGGGGAAGGGCATCGAGTGCAAGGAAGTATAGAATAAGATTGAGCGAGTAGAGAGCAGAGATGGAGTGAAACTGAGAAATCTTTCTTTTCATCCGTTGTTTTATTTTCATGTGTAATCTCATGCCTCCCAACTATTACACAATTCAATGTTAATACATATAATATATTATAATAAATAAAAAATAAAGGAAAATAGAAGCATTTCCACAGGTGAGGAGGTGCAAAGAAGAGGGGGGAGGGGCAATGAGTCCAGGGAAGTATAGAACAAGGTTGAACGAGTAGAGAGCAAAGATGGAGTAAAGCTGAGAAATCTTTCTTTTCATCCATTGTTTTATTTTCATGTGTAGTCAACTCCCTTGTAATATATTTCAGAAATTTATCAAATAAAATGAGTATTTTGTCTTTCAATATGAGTGACTAATTTTCTAAACTGAGATAATTGTTTAATCACTTTCTCAAGTGAGTTTTAAAGTTTATTTTATTTATTATATTTTATTTTCTTACCTATTTTTTATGTCATGTTAATTAAAATCTTTTCAAAACAATTGGGCATTTTGATATAATGTTAAAACTTTAATAAAGTTGTAACACATTAAGTATTTAATCTCATATTTATCACACTAAGAGTCAATTTAGAATTAAATGACATAATAATAAATTAGTAGAATAAAAGAAAAATACAAATATGAGAGAGTTGTTATAATTATAATTAAAAATCTAAAAATAGATCCCATAACCTTAGCATAATTTTCTATTGATTCCTAGTAATTTCTTTTTTCACATATAATTTATTTAACAAATTGATTACTAAATTTTAAATTCCCTGTGGTTCAACCTAGACTCATGAATTATATTATAACTAGATACTCTTATATTTAAGAGTAATAATACTTTTGAGTCGCATTACTAAGAGAGTAGGAGACTGTAGTTATATGAGAGTATGACTGCATGAGACTTCAGTAGGTAGAAGTTTGAATAAGTCTACAAGAGTGACTATAGGAGAGCATAATAGCACGAGAGCTCAGTAGTTGAAAGTTCAATTGTTAACACATACTTTCATAATATTGATTTTGATCATAAAAAACCACATTAAAATGTTAGAATTATTAAAATTAATTAAGGTCTTAAAGTCATATGATATTTTGGGTAAATTTAAGGATTTAGAAATAAATAGACAACTATTAATTTAATCGAACAATCACGAAGTTAATTTATCTTAGTCTTGGAAGAAAATAGTAAACCATTCATTGAAAACAATTAATCAACAAAAACCAGAGAAAAATTAATTTATAATTGGTGGACTGTTTAGCACAAATGACTAGCCTATATTATTATGTACCATAAATTGATAATTCCAAACAGTGAACTGACTTTTCAAATTTCAGTATAACGATAACTTGGACATGTCAAAACAACGATCTAATTGTTTTCATAAAGTTAATATCGACTAGTTTTATTCTCTAACTATAAAAGGTTTAATTATATTCAAAGTAGAAGTGATTCAACAATCTTCATTAAGCTTATCTTTGTACTTAAAATTTGATTATTCAATCATCAAAACACGCATTGAGCTTTTATTTTTAAACAAATATATTGTGTGAAAGAAACTTCTGTAATTTTCATTTTTAAACATTAAATTAAGTGATTTGGAGTGTGGGAAACACTTAGGATAAGACGTTTATGATAATATTAATTTGTAAAAGTTAATTGACATACTCGAAGTCAATTATAAAGTTTTTGAAGCCTTGAGGTGTAAAACTTAAATAGTAAAATCTTCAAGTTCATTGAACTTGGAGGCGTAAATGTAGGCAAAGTTTGCCAGACCATATAAAAATCTTGTGTTCAATTCTCTTTCCCTTCTCTCTTTTTATTTAGTCTGTTGACATTATTTTTTTTTATTGTTGATTTGAGTTTATTAATAATTTACGTTGATTTAATTTTTGATTACTTCATAATTTTTAGAAACCTAATTCATGGGTTGCATAACTAATATTTCATGAATAAGTCAAATAAGTATGAGTGCAAAAAAATGAGAGAGCCTAACTATAATAGAGCATTATAGCACAAGAACTCAGTGACTAAAGGCTTGGATAAGTTAATAACGTGACTGTAAAAGAGTAGAATAGTGCAACTACATGAGAGGATGATAGCATGAGAGCTTAGTAGCCAAAAGTTCAAATAAGTGAAATAAGCATAACTGCAAGAGAGCATAGTTACAAGAGAGCATGATAGCACTGTAGCTCAATAGTTAGATGTTTGAATAAGTTAAATAAGCATGACTGTAAGAGAACAAGAGAGCACTATTAAAAAAAAAATGATAACATGAGAGCTTAATGGCTGAAAGCTTGAATAAGTTAAATAAACATGATTGTAAGAGAGCATGATAACACGAGAGTTCAGTAGCTCGAAACTTGAATAAGTTAAATAAGTATAACAGTAAGAGAGCACAACTATAAGATAACACTATCATAAGAGAGTTTAGTAGTTAGAAGCTTAAACAAGTCAAAGAAGCATGATTGCAGTACAACATGGTAGCAAGAAAAGCTCATAAAGCTTAAATAAGTCAAAGTAAGCTTGATTACAAGAGGTGAAGAGCATAAGTAGAAAAGAGCATGATAGCTAAATAGCTCAATTACCAAAAGCTTGAATAAGCTAAATTAGCATGACTGTAAGCAAGCGGAAGAGCTCAACTTTATGAGAGCTTGATAGCATGAGAGCTTAGTAGTTGGAAGCTTGAATAAGTTACATAAGTATGATCGCAAGAGAGTAAGAGAGCATTGTTGCAAAAAGCATGATAGCATAAAAGCTCAGTAACTAGAAGTTGGAATGAGTCAAATAACCACGATTAGAAAGACAGAGCTATAAAAGGACATGATAACACGAAAGCTTAATAGTTAGAAGCTATAATGAGTTAAATAAGTACACTTGTAAGAGAACAGGAGAGGGTTGATGTAGGAGACCATAATAACATAAGAGCTCAGTAGCTGAAAGCTAGAATAAATCAAATAAGCACAATTATAAAGAGCGCAGCTAAATAAGAGCATGATAGCACAGTAGCTTAGTAGCCATAAGCTTTAATAAGCCAAACAAGCATGTCTACAAGAAAGCACAACTATGAGAGAGAGCAATGTGGATAAGTTTAGTCAGGCCTACTATTGGAGTCCAGTAGTTGGAAGTCTTACTCAAGCCAAGTAAAATTTCATATAATTATGAAAATAGAAGAATCTATGAGCTCCAAAAAATGAATATGAGTTTAAAAAGAAACAAGTATTAGAGATAAATGTAAACATAAGATAAAAGCTCTAATTAAGTAATAAATATAATTAAAACGAGGAGTTTTTAAGGATGCGAATTATCTAAATTGTATTATAAATAGAGAGTTCTGGATATATAAAAAGGGGTACGAGTAAACAGTTAAAAAAATATAAATAAAACTCTATTGTAATTATTATTTAATAGTGAAATTATTCTTTTATACCCTTAGATGTTCGCCTAATGTTGAACTACATAAATTCTTTGTGTTTCATTTATAATATAAGTCTATTTATTTATTGCTCTGGTTGACCAGAGATCTTTGTCAACAAATGTTATTCAAATCCTTTAAATTAAGCAATAAGCTTAAACAAAATTAGCTAAGTAAATTAATGACTTAATGATCGAAAATTTTTATTATGTTGAAAAAATAAATAGATATAATAAGTTAATTGGTTGAATTAAGTCAACAAGTCAAAAATAGAAAAAAAAGAAGAACGTCTTTAGCAAATTATTCCTTTAATAATTTCTACAACAACCCTTTTTCATAATTTATATTTTAGATTATATATATATATAGAAACTTTTAAGAGCACAAAATTATGGAAATAGAAATTATATAATAAGAAGAAACCAATTTAAGATTTTAGGTGTTGAGTCTTTGAATGGCTACAAGGATCAAACCAATCCAAACACTCAGCCCAGAAACTCAGCTAAGATCAATTCAAGATGCTTGATAACAAAAAACAGAGTTAATTCAATTCACCAGCACTTCAACACAAGCTTTTAATTCAAAGAAACCAAACTCACACGAAACAAGAAACAACAAATCAGGAACAGTACCACAAGAATCAAGATTACGTGGTTCAGTCTCTTTAGAGACTTACTTCCACGGAAGGAACACCAGAGCTCACTTTATTGATCACAAGAACAGTTTTACAAGATTACAAGATCCACAGATGAAATGTACAGAGCACAAGCAATATCACTCATGCAGTGAACCACTTCCTTGCTCTTCTCAATTCTCTTGATCTTTCTCTGTTTTTCTCGTTGGTCATGGAGCTGTTTATAAACCATCTGCATCAACGAACCCAGATTGTGCAGCTTGCTTCCATGTGGATTCTGTTTAACGAATTCAAAACAGAATCTTGAGCACACGTGACTTGTACAAAGAACCTCAAAGATTCTGTTATGGTTTAAACGCAACCATTTCCTGTCGTTTCACTTAAGTGAGTCACGAGCTTGCTCACGTGAAGTAATCAGCACAACTCCTTTTACCCAAAACACTGCCGTTTTAGCTTAATTGAGTTCACAGCTTTACAAATCTCCACCTTGAACCAATTACAAGCTCTGATTCTTCCTTCATCTTCATGCAAATCAGGAGTTGCATATTCCAGCTAAGCTCAAGCACTTGTTGAACTTAGCTACTGAAACCACCTTAGTAAGAACATCTGCAGGATTATCATCTGTGTGAACCTTAACCATCTTTATCACTCCCTTTGATACCTCATTCCTTATGAAATGGAGTTTAATGTCTATATGCTTTGTTTTTTCATGATGTGCTGGGTTTTTACAGAGATGCAGAGCACTGGAGCTGTCACAACAGATGGTAACAACCTCTTGCTTGACACCAAGTTCCTTCAATAAACCCTTAAGCCAGATTGCTTCCTTAACTGACTCAGTTGCAGCTGTATATTCTGCTTCTGTAGTAGAAAGTGCTACTACATGCTGCAGACTAGCCTTCCAGCTAACCAAAGATCCATTAATGAAAAACATGTATCCAGTAAGTGATCTTCTCCTATCCATATCCCCAAAGAAAGTCCGAATCAATGACTCCCATAATCCAGTATTATCAGCACATTTCCTCCCATATAGAAGTCCAACACCTAGAGTGCCTCTGATATACCTCATTATCCATTTAACTCCCTTCCAATGTTCTTTGCCTGGTGAAGCCATGTAGCGGCTGACAACACTCACAGCATGTGAGATGTCAGGCCTTGTTAGAACCATGGCATACATTAGGCACCCAACAACACTTGCATATGGAATGTTGCTCATTTCCTCCCTGTCTCCTTCAGTCTAAGGACAATAGAGGTTGCATAGTCTAAAATGAGGAGCAGGAGGAGATTAAGCGGTTTCTGATTAAACATATCAAAAGTTTCTGTAACCTTTGTTAGATATTTTTCTTGAGACAAGAAAATTAATCCTTTCTTTCTATTCCTGATGATTTCAACTCCCAATATCTTCATTGCACATCCTAGGTCCTTCATGTCAAAAACTGAACTGAGAAGTTGTTTGAGAGATTCAATTTCATCCTTCTCTTTACAAGCAATGAGCATATCATCTACATATAAAAGTAGATAGATATACATTTCAAAATTCAGCTTCTTAAAATACACACAGCAGTCATAACAAGATCTGTTGAATCCATGAGTAATCATGAACTCATCAAATTTGAGATACCACTGCCTTGGAGATTGTTTAAGCCCATACAGAGACTTCTTCAGTAAGCAAACATAATTCTTCTTTCCAGGAATTTCATACCCCTCAGGTTGAGCCATAAAAATCTGCTCTTGCAGCTCTCCATGTAGAAAGGCAGTCCTGACATCCAGCTGTTCCAACTCCAAATCTTGATCTGCTGTTAAGGCTAGCAGAACTCTTATTGAAACATGTCTGACTACTAGTGAAAAAACTTCTTTGAAATCAATTCCCTCCTTCTGGGTGTATCCTTTAGCTACAAGCCTAGCCTTAAACCTTTTAGGCTCAGCTTCTGTAATTCCATCCTTAATTTTGAATATCCACTTGCATCCAACAATTCTCCTATTATTAGGTTTTATTACCAATTCCCAAGTTTTATTCTTATAAAGAGAGTTGATTTCATCATCCATTGCTTTCTTCCAGTCTTTTCCATTTTGACCATTTATAGCCTCATAAAAGCTTTTAGGTTCTTCTTCATCAATCTCATGTGCAGAGTGAAGTGCAAATGCTATTAAATCAGCAAAACCATACCTTTTGGGAGCATTAATATGTCTTTTCTGTCTATCCCTCACCAACTGATAATCTTGAGTCTGACTTGGAGTTAACTCATCCTCCTGAGGTGTCTGTGAAACATCTATTTTATCTCTAGTATCATCTAACTCTACTGGTGTTCTAACATGAGTATTCTGGACAGATGTCTCCACCTCAAACTGATGACTACTTGACTGTGCTATATCTTGTTTTTTGTCTTTGTAGAATTTGTCAGCCTCTTCCTTCTCATTGAATACAACATCTCTGCTTACAATACATCTTGGTGGAGTTAAGTCAGTACACCAGAGCTTGTATCCTTTTACACCTTCTGGGTAGCCAATGAACACACCCTTCAAAGCCCTTGGAGCTAGCTTTCCTTGACTTACATGAGCATATGCTTGGCACCCAAACACCCTTAAATGTGCATAGTTAGACTTTTGTCCAGACCACATCTCATAAGGTGTTTTGAAACCTATTGCAGAAGGGCTTAAATTTACCAAATAACAAGCAGTATTGAGTGTCTCAGCCCACAAGCTCTTTGGTAATTTAGCTTGGAACATCATACTTCTCACCTTTTCCATGAGTGTTACATTCATTCTCTCTGCTTAAACCATTTTTTGAGGTGTTAACCTCTGTTTTGTCTTGTGTCTTGCTATCCCCTCCTTTGCACAGTACTTGTCAAACACTTGATTGCAATATTCCAGCCCATTATCAGTTCTTAACTTTTTAATCTTATTACCAATTTAATTTTCAACCAAGGCCTTCCACTCTTTAAACTTTTCGAACACTTGATCTTTAAGCTTAAGAGTGTATATCCAGACCCTTCTTGAATAATCATCTATGAAGGAAACAAAGTATCTAGCTCCCCCTAGAGATACTTCCTGTGTAGGTCCCCATAGGTCAGAATGAATGTAATCCAGGATACCTTTTGAAGAGTATACTGAAGACTTGAAGCTTGTCTTTGTGGATTTCCCTAAGACACACTCCTCACAAAACACCAGGTCTTCAATCTTATCTCCATTCAACAGCCCTTGATTTGAAAGTTCTTTTAAGCCTTTAAGACTCATATGTCCAAGTCTCAAGTGCCACAACCTAGTTTTATCTTCACTAACACTAGATGACACAGCAACTTCCCCTGTTATAGTGGTACCCTCTAAAACATACAATCCATTTTTCCTAATTCCCTTTACTTGGGACTTGTGCTCCTTTAATCACATTCAGATTTCCATTTTGAACTTTAACAGTGCACCCCATTTGATCCATCATACCAAGTGAGATCAGGTTCCTTTTAAGATCAGGAACATGTCTTACTTGTTTTAATTCAATAACTGAATCATCAAATAGTTTCACTCTCACATTTCCAATTCCAACAACTTCACAAACAGCATTATTTCCCATCATCACTTTACCTCCATCACAGGCTCGATATACAATAAAATAATTTTTGAAAGGACACATGTGAAATGAGCATCCAGAGTCTAGAACCCACTTACCTTCTTGATTGAAGTCAGTGACTATTAACACACCTGCTGACTCATATCCTTCATCCTCCACTACTGCTGCATCCCCATTCTGAGTTTTCTTCCCTTTCAGCTTAGGCTTTCTCTCAGGACAGTCTCTTTTAAAGTGACCTTCTTTGTGACATTCAAAGCACTTTTAACCTTATTCTTGTTCTTGGCCTTGCCCTGCTTCTTTTTCTTGTCATCATATTTTCCCCTTATAATCAGCCCCTCGGCAGATTCATTTCTAAGATTTCCTTGTTTCTGTTGAATTTCTCTTGTATTCAGAGCAGCTTTTACTTCATCTAAGGTAAGTGTTTCCCTACCATACATAAGAGCATCAACAAAATTTTTGTAGGATTCTGGTAAGGAGCTGATCAGCAACAAAGCCTTTCCCTCATCATTTAAGCCTTCATCAATGATAGCCAAGGTATCACAGACTTGGTTAAACTCATCAATGTGCTTATCTAATGATGATCCTTCAACCATCTTTAATGTGAACATTCTTTTCTTGATATAAAGCCTGTTTGCAAGAGATTTCTTCATGTACAGATTCTCTAGCTTCTCTATCAAAGCTATTACTGATGTTTCTTTTGCAACTTCTCTAATAACAGAATCTGCAAGGCTGAGAATAATGGTGGCCTTAGCTTTCTTGTCTATCTCATATAGTTGTTCTAGAGTCTTGGATGATGAAGTTGCCTTTTCTTGCCTTTTCTCAGTTGATTCGAGTGCCTCTCCTAAACCCTGAGTAACCAAGAGTGCTTCAATTTTCACCTTCCACATGTTGAAATCATTTTTTCCATCAAATTTTTCCAGATCTATTCTTTGTGTAGCCATACTTGGACCTTTTTGCTAAAGACCAGGCTCTGATACCAATTGTTGAGTCTTTGAATGGCTACAAGGATCAAACCAATCCAAACACTCAATTTAAACTCGGCTAAGATCAATTCAAGATGCTTGATAACAAAAAACGAGTTAATTTAATTCACCAAAGACTTCAACACAAGCTTTTAATTCAATGAAACCAAACTCACACGAAACAAGAAACAACAAATCAGGAACAGTACCACAAGAATCAAGATTACGTGGTTCAGTCTCTTTAGAGACTTACTTCCACGGAAGGAACACCAGAGCTCACTTTATTGATCACAAGAACAGTTTTATAAGATTACAAGATCCACAGATGAAATGTACAGAGCACAAGCAATATAACTCATGAAGTGAACAAATTCCTTGCTCTTCTCAATTCTCTTGATCTTTCTCTCTTTTTTTTCGTTGGTCATGGAGAGTTTTTTATAAACCATCCGCATCAACGAACCCAGTTATGCGACTTGCTTCCACGTGGATTACATTTTAACGAATTCAAAAGAATCTTGAGCACACGTGACTTGTACAAGAACCTCGGCGATTCTTATGGTTTAAACGCAACCATTTCCTGTCGTTTCACTTAAGTGAGTCACGAGCTTGCTCACGTGAAGTAATCAGCACAACTCCTTTTACCCAAAACACTGCCGTTTTAGCTTAATTGAGTTCACAGCTTTACATTAGGATTTGTAAGCATTCATAAATAAAGATTTAAAAGAAATATTCTTTATAGGGTGAAATTTAATGACAAAATAATTGATTTTAGTTTATGAGTTAGTATTTTATAAATTAAAATAGGGTACTTCAGGTCGCAAGGATTTTTGAGAGGTGCTAAAGTTGGACTCTAATTAAAGTAATATGCAAGAGTAATGCTATTGGGTCTGATACAAATCCACAAAGAGCGCTCGACGAGGACTAATGAATGGGGGTCCAACGTTCAGTGAGCCCAAAAAGGAATTTTCACTTATTGCCTCTCAAGTGGAACTGCGGCAGCCGTAAATCCTCGCTTCTGCATCTGCATCTGCATCATCAGAGAGACTCGAAAACCACTTCCTGACTTGTTCACGCTTCATAAAATCACATTTATTTTTCAGTAAATCTCTGCCAACTTAATTTTGTTTACTAATAATTTTCATTAATATATAGGTCCGTTCTTGCCTAAAATTACAATAAAATACGCAATAAACTGAGTAAAATATAATTATACAAGAATTTAAATGTAAACTTTACAATATTAAAATGTAAAGAGTAACAATATAGCTATAAACTCTTTGTATAAATTTTTTTTTTGTACAAGCTAATGTGACCTGATTTAATTAGTTGAACTAAATATTTCTTGGTCCACATGATTTATTTTTATTATTTTATATTTTCATTCAATCAATAAATGAATGCGACATCAGTTTATAGAAAATAAATTTATACAAGAGTTTGTGGTTGTATCATGACTTAAACTTAAAAACACTTCTAAAATAAGGATAACAAAATGTTCAGGTTGGGCTGACAAAGCCCGAGACCAACTCTATCATATTTTTTTATCGATCTTGGGCGTAACAAAGTCCAAATTTTATATTCTATAAATTTGAACATTTTTTATTGAATAGGGATATAGGTACAAATTTTTATATAAATTTTATTTGTACAAAATAATGTGATATAATTTAATTAGTTGGACTATATATCTCTCGACCCATATGATTTATTTTAATTATCTTATATTTTTATTCAACTAATAAGTGAATACTAAATCAATTTGTATAAAATAAATTTATACAAAGTTTGTAGCTGTATCATCACTCTTTCTTATTATATTTTATAAATATATAATTTATAAAATTTGGTTTGTTTGTTAGATATTTTAAAAATTAGGTTTAAATAATTTTAAATCTTAAATATATATTATGGGTGGTTAAATATATGTCAAAATTTGTATTTTAATTAAAATAATATATATATTTGAGGACTTCACCTAAAAAATCTAAGATCAGTTTGAATATTTAAATGATATGCTCAAATTGAGCAAAGCCTAACCTGAAACACCTAAATTCAGACAACCTCAAATGAATCTCAACTCATTATAATAATTAATTAATTAATTAATTATAATATTTTTAATTAAAAATAAAATAAATATTTTTAATTTTATAAGAAATAAAATAATTAATTTTAAGAATGAGAAATTAACTCTCATAATTTCGTTAGGAATCAATATATCATTTTTTATTTTTAAATTAAAATAATTTTTATAATTATAAATTTAATTTATATCTCTATTTTATAAAATAAATACGTTAATAATTTTGATTCGAATTCTAATGAATAAAGACACCATTAGCGCAGTGTCACAAGACGGATCACGGGAGGGGAAAAATATAATAATAATAATAGTATAGGAACGAGGTAGGACGGGGCCACACTGGAGGCGTTGGTGGGCACGGGCCAAAGCAAAACTAATAAGTAAAAAAACCGACGTCGTTCAGAAATGGGTAGAAATGTAATATTGATCAAAGACAGCCCCTTTTAGATAGAGTACTACATTTTTAAGCAGGATAAAGCCACCCTCTTTTCGCGTGCCTTTGTCTCTCTCTCTCTCTCTCTCTCTCTCTCTCTCTCTGCTCCCACAAGTGCCTACCAGTAGAGGGGAAAAAGAGGAAAAAGAAGAGGGGCCAAAAAAAAAAAAAAAAAGTTAAGCTAAGCCAAGTGAAGTTCGAAACTTCGATAGAAATCCCTGTTTCTCAAACATTTTATTTTTTTTTATGTGGATGCTTTCATAACTCGTTGACACAACTCACTCACGACTTGGCCGAGTCAAACTCATGGCGAACAACCCGAACGAAGCCTCCTCGACCGACGATTTCCTCGAGCAAATCCTCGGAATTCCTAATTTCGGTTCTGCCGAGTCCGGCTTGACGGCTAGCGATGGCGGCTTGGCGGCAGGCTCGCCGATGATGCTGCAGCTGAGCTCCGGCGACGGTTCCAGTCACATCTCGGCTCTCGGAGGCGGAGTAAGCAGTGGGTATCATGGGCAGATGTTTCCGTTAGGCTTGAGCTTGGAGCAAGGTAAAGGAGGGTTTTTGAAGCCCGAGGAAGCGTCTGGAAGCGGAAAGCGCTTCCCGGAAGAACATGCTATAAAAAATGTAAGATAAAGTTTTTTTTTCTTTTTTCTTTTCATAAAAGAAAATATAAACTTACCAGTATTTGCTTATATTTGTTAGTTTAAAGCTCGGTTGACTGGATTAGTGGAGGAATTTGTTTTATTTAAAAATAGTGATTAATTCACTGATTACATTATCAATTTCTTTCATTTTCTTCTGGGCATTGTTTATATCTTGCGTTAAACTTGCGTGTTCTGTAAGGAGATTAGCGGCGTAATTTATTTGCTTATACGTTTTTTTTTTTTGGTTTGCTTTTGAATTTTTAATTATGTTTGTCTGATAGCTGGGTGATTCCCAGTTGATATTCGTATTCCTCAGTGGTTGGTCATTTTTATTGGCTGGCCAAAAGACTATCGCCCTTGGCCTGTGTTTATTAATAAGTAGAGTAAAAATATGTACTAAATAGGATATGTTAGGAGTGGTAAAATTCTAACTAAAAGAATGATAGAAGTCCACTATCAGATTTGGACTCTGGACTCTCTTTGAGGTTTCTGCAGTGCTTTTTTGGCACAGAGAGAAACCACGTTTATGTGAGGGGTTTCATGAACCATATTACCTCTTCCTTGTTTGACAAGCTTTTATTTCCACATTCGTCATAAGAATTATTTCTGTCGGTTATGCTATCCAGATTCTCATGGTTCTTAAATTATGTGGATGACACAATTGTTACAACTATCATAGATGTTATCAATGTGGTACTCTAAAGGCTATATTTCTGCATTGCTATCTTCCTCTCCTTGCATATTGGTGAAATTTTTTACTATTGTTTTGCAGGTTTTTCATGGCCAACCAGTGCCCTCACCTGTTCCTGCAGCTCCACATCCACCAGCAATGCGCCCTAGGGTGCGGGCTAGGAGAGGACAGGCCACTGATCCACACAGCATTGCTGAACGTGTAAGTATTCTGTAATATGCCAACAGAGCTGTAAAGTACTTCCAGAACATGGATGTAGCTGTTAATTAATCTAATACTGTAAATGGTGAAATGCATAAAACTATGGTGAGAGGAATAGACTTTGGTAGGTTCATAGCTTGCAATTATATACAGATTATACAGTTGAATTAATCCATGTGATTACACAGTTCTCATTTGGAACATATTTTCTGAAGGTTCTTGGCCTTCTTGCTTCCAAGATCATTTGAACACTCTATTTGTGTACAGGCGTGTTGATTGTCACTATTATCAGTGCCAAGGATTTTGCTCCGCTGAAAACGGGCCTGGAAGTTTTCAATTATTACTGAAATAATACATCTTATTCTGCAACCATATTAATACAGCGTATTATCCTCCTTAAGGATTAAACGGAAGGCCATTAGTATAAACTATATAGCCTGGGAGTATGAAACCCCTTATTACGCTTGATTCAGAGTTTTCATGCTAAATAATGACGTTGTTAGTAATAATGTTGTGATATTTCATTGTATTATGCACTTGGGAGTCATTTTTTCTTTCTGTTATCTCTACAATCACTAACAAGCACTCTTTCTGGTTCAGCTACGAAGAGAGAGAATAGCAGAAAGAATTAGGGCACTGCAGGAGCTGGTCCCTAGTGTCAACAAGGTGAATATATCTTCTATCTGGTTTATAATTCATTCACAAAATGGGGCTCCCCACCCCCCCCCCCCTTCTTTTCTCTTCGACATGAGGAATTCTGCATTTTATATTTGTCTCTGCTGGTGTATCTCCATCATGTTGAAGCATGATCAATAAAAATTGTGAAAAATAAAACAGAGCATATAAATGATTAATGTCTGGGCTCAAATCAGATATTTGATTGTTCACGTTTGGTCAGTGATATAAAGGACTTCCCATTGGTCAAGACTGCATTTAGCTCACTCGAAGCTGTTTTACAAATTGCCCACTTCCTGCCCTTAAAAGGGGGTTTTGACTTCAGTTGTGTTCTTCAGGCAACTGTTTACAGACCTTTCTTTCTCAGAACAATTAGTTAATTGTGTCCAAGACATTGATTCTCATTTTCCTTTTATTCATAAACTGCAAATATTTGGTCTTTAAAATATGGAAAAATGTAAGCTGTTTAGTTACAGCTTGTTTCCTGAATTTTCTACATCATCCAGGTCAATTTTCTAGACCTGATTTGAAATCAAATGCTTATTTTGTTGGATTTTGGCAAATGGCACGCAGTGGTAGATGAATGGTTATAATGAAAACTACTATTAATTGACTATGGTTAAAGGTTGGATGCCTTCTGATCTCAATTTTAAATTGCTAAAGACTCAATAGTCAATCACCATTGTTTACTCCCTGGAAAACCAGTTCTTTGCTTTCTCTTGTTTTTGAAATATGTTTCGGGAACTGCTGATTTGTGATAGGTTTATTGTGGTGAGGCTTCTGGTGAAGTTAATCTTGAGAAAGTTTTATGAATCATAATACGCTGATCGTAACTGAATCAGTGCTTTTTCTGTTTAATACTAATGTATGTTTTTGTTTGTGCAGACTGATCGAGCAGCCATGCTTGATGAAATTGTGGATTATGTGAAGTTTTTGAGGCTTCAAGTGAAGGTAAAATAATCCCATTATCCTTTTAGGTTCAGTAATTACTGAACATATCCGTATTATTTCAATGGAAAAAAGTCAAGAAGTGTAATTGACTTTCCTCTATCTTTATTCATGCAACTCCTTTTAGACTATTTAGACTTCCTTCATATGCTGTGGTGGATATTGTGTTATTTTCATTGGCAATAATGTGTCAAAGCATCTTTAAATATGTTGGTTTGGGAGTCTTCCAATTTCCTGACCAATGCCACATTTACCAAGAGTTTGACTTCCATCTGTGTCGTGTTCTATTCTGTACATGATGGGTTATCTTTTTTAAAAAATTTTAATTCAAGGAGTCATTGATGTCAGGTGCACTATGTTAGCCACCATAATTATGTTATTGTCCCCTTTAAATAGGCTTAATCATTGAGAATAGAATATCTCTGTGATGTGCGTTATATTATGAAGTTGGGTTCCTTGAAAGGTCAATATGCCTTATATATGCAAAGGTGGTAGACTAGTCTATAAGTTATAGGAATGTGTGCCACCTGCACACGGAAATTGAATAAATGTGGACACCAATGACATTTTTGTTTGTTTTGAGTTTGTATTCCTCCTCTTACCAATATTTTACCCATCAATTTGACAGGTTTTGAGTATGAGTAGAGTGGGCGCACCTGGCGCTGTGGCTCCACTGGTAACAACGGACCTCCCACTATCATCAGTCGAGGTATTAAACAAACAGTTTTTTTTCCCCCAAAAAATTCTTTACAATTAGATGAGTCAGCTGAGCGCTCTCTTTCTACTTCAGGATGAATCTGGGGAAGGGGTAAGAAACCAACCAGCCTGGGAGAAATGGTCTAATGATGGCACAGAGCGACAAGTGGCTAAGCTCATGGAAGAAAATGTTGGGGCTGCCATGCAGTTCCTCCAATCAAAAGCTCTCTGCATAATGCCGATCTCACTGGCCACGGCAATTTACCATTCACAACCACCAGAGTCCCCTAATCTTGTGAAGCCCGAGACTAATCCTCCTCCGTAGACTTTAGAAAAGTGTACTCATCCCGTGGTCCTATCCAATCCTATCCATGGGTCGCCAAGGGTCCCACAGCGTACTTGTCCCATTGTAACCCCAGAAAATAAGTTGTTCTCTGTGCCCTGCTTCAAATTGCAATCAAAGTCAGATGCCATAGCTCTTACCTTTTTTGCCTTTTCTTGATAGCTAGCTTTTGTCAAACAGGGTTCAAGTAAAGGAAGGGGAATTGTCAAAGCTCACTTGATATGCTCTGCTTTTTGGTATCGATGGTGGGGGTGGTGGATAATGATGGAAGCGCATTTGTAGTGGGTGTGGGGCTCTTAAATTTTTGTTAGTGGGATTGTGGGACCTCCAAAAAGTGGGAGATAAGTATATAAAATTTGTATTAGTGTATTTTTAGAGGAATTGGAATGAAGAGGTAGACTGGATAATGGTTGGTTGTTTGAAAATGCTTAGTGTTTTCCCAGTCCAACATAAAATGATAGTGCTTGCTTTGTTCAGGAGGCGTGGGCTTTGTTTTCAAAAAGTAATTTGACTTCATTCTCATTTTCTCCTGAATCATTCATTATTGGAGGGCGACGGGGCTGCTGACGATGGCTGATGGCTGATGGCAATGGCGTGGGTGGACTGCGTTCGGTGTAAATTACTTTCGTATTTGATCTCGAGCCTGATTTTCACTTCAAAAGTTATTTACTACACTACAAATTTGAAAATTCTATTATTGAATTTAGTTGATGGTAACCAACTTCGCGTGTTTCTTTGGGGAACCATCAATTCAACCCACGTACTGTTTCTATCTTTATATTACGTGTTTATGGTTTCGGCCTGACAGCCAAACGGGACGGTCAATTGTTTTTGAGTTTATTATTTTTTTTTTACCTTCGGCTATTAGATCAGAGTGACTTTTATTGGGTAAAAGCTAATCACATTGAATCATAGCTTGTGGAATTCTCTTGTCAAACCCCCGATCTATTAATTTAACCCAACAAAGAAAAAGAAAAGAAAGGTCGACGCTCATGTTTGACCTCCTAAAAACAAAAGTCTAGTTTGCAATTGACAAATAATTTCTCAATCTGCCGACTGGCTCATTCGTCGTTGTGCATTTCCAACATTCCCAGTCTCAGTCTGCAAAATAATCCAGCCAACCGTCATACGGGAATCATGATAGAGAATGGAGACCGGAAAAGACGTCACACGCGCGTGCACACAGTTTTCGGTACATCAAGTACCGCAACGGAAAAGTTAGAAGAGGACTCTGATACTACGCTGCAGACAATCAATTCAAAACTTTTATCTTATAGACTGTAACTGGACCTGCGAACCAGCCTTATTTAATTAATTATTTATTTTTTTTAATAAAAAAAGCAATTAATACAAGGTCAAGTATGGACCGAGTTCTTCCATAGCCAACGGAACACATCATGTCCGCAACATACTCATTCGGTTTCGGCCGGGTACCGTTCCTTTCAATTGATTCAGTGGTGCTAGCGACCAATTGCCAGTGGAAATCATCTCAATATTGTTGCTCAAAATTTTAATTGAACAAATAATCATAATAATAATAACAAAAGAAAAAGGGTAAAATAACTTCTTAATGACCGCCGGATAGCATTGGCTGTTTTAGACTATAAAGAAGCATATAGCAGCTACATAATGTCCTTCTTGTTTATCATTACAAGCACGAGGGTGTGAAAGTGGCAGTACACGAAAGTAAATTAGTCATCTCACTTGAAATAAGACGGGAGTTTATATAACTGAACATCCACCAGAGGCCGAAACTGGCAGGTCGAAAAAATTGTTGAGTTGAACCAACTAAAACAAAAAAATAAAATAAAATAAAAACTAGGCAGCCTGAGACATTCAAGCTTTGCATTATTGGAGATGGCATCTGCCCAAACTTTAGCAGGCATCCAGATCCCTGCATGGAGGAGGTTTCGGTTCACTTAGCAAAGTTGTATTCCCTCCTTCCGGCCCACACTTCATGCGCTTTGGATTTTGCGTGCCAGGCTGAAATACAGGTAAACAACATGGCAATAACATCACTAACCACAACAAGTGAACAAACCCAAGACAGAAACCCAATATCCTCCACCAAATTTCCTTACCGGTAGCTTCTCCCCCCTCCTTAACATTTCAACTATCTCAACAACCCGTTTTGGAGTGACATCTTCCTGCATTTACACAATAGATCATCAGAACGTTCCAAAATATCTAATAAATTTTCGAGTCAAATACATAATACTCGGCAATCAAGGTCGAAGTGGTGATCTTCAAGGACCCACATAATAATTGTAAGTATATCCTTCAGATCCATTGGAATAATCAGCCACTGTAATCATAGGAGCATTTACACAGCATCCCTGCAGAAAAACAATCATATCAGTCCTACTACTACAATAAAACAAATAATTAAAGAACAAATACAAGTCCTAATATTTTCTCTCTCATTCTAGTAATGCATGTAATTTGTGATGCAAGAAAAATAGCAATAAGTTGTAACACTTATATTAAGGTTTGCCAGTCCATCCAACAGTCCAAGCAAGATCAGCAGTAAAAATAGAGGATAGCAGATTCATATCAGTTAATGCGTAAAGACTAACCATGCATTCCATTTCTCCAACAGAGAACAAGCCATCCTTAGTCACCTCTACACAACACAAATAATATCAAAATTTGAACATGGGTTAGTGTGAGGTGACAAGCAAGCTTTTCTTTGAGAAGACACAAGATAAGAACGACACAATACCCACCATTGCGCTTCACGCCCAAGTGTTTCAGTAAGGCATCTTCAATTTCTCGTGAACCACGTAACATACAAGGTGTCGTGCCACAGACCAGTAGGTGGTATTTGCCTACCTGAAAATGAATTAGAAATGTCCATTCAGGTAAGATGAAACTTGCATTGACGAAAACTGAATGATGCATAGGCAATATAAACAAAGCTCTTTTTCACCTTTGATCTGTTAAACATTGAATAAAATGTCGCAACCTCATATACACGGATGGGAGCAACCTCTATAATTTTAGCTACCTGTATCATCAACCATAATACATGTTCAATTAACAATCATTCACAGACTATGAACAATATATGGGATTTTAATTCAGATTCCAATTGCGTTAATTGACTTAGAAGAGGCAAATATCATACAGGAAATTGAAAAACGCCTGCAATCACCATCATATACTACTCTAATATAAGAGCACAATACCACTATTCAGATGATGCCAGATGAAGTGCCTCTTTCTAAACCATTAAAGCGCTCTAGATATTTTTAAAACTAAAGATTTGCACAAGCATCCTTCCAACCTAATTGGACATAGAAGGAGTACCACATATAGATGAGATTAATACAAAGGTTATGTAATTAACTTTTTGAACCCAAACCCTAATAAAATCACAGGCAAAACAATGTAGAGCACAAAATCTGAATTGATTGGGAGATAAATTTACGCACTCTTTACAAGTCTAAGATCAGAATATGCAATCATATCAAGTGCACATGTGAATTCAAGATCAAGTGTAAAAGTTATACCATTTTTACTATATTTTTCAAAATGTATTTCAGAGTACTTTTTTTTTTTTAAAAAAAAAAAGTACTTCATAATGTTACCAGAATAATCACTGTGTTCTGAAGTGCCTTCTATGGCAATATTTGTATTAAAATATCTGCCACAAGAAAATATAATGATAGTGGGTGCCTAAAGACATGAACAAGAAGTAGTTTCCTGGGGTGTTAGTATCACCCAAGAAGCAGCTAACTCTCATCCACATGAAAGATTCAAGGAATCAGCATTTAATTTTGCCAGCAACTCATGATTTCGGTGGTAGAGCCAAAAAGGGAATATTTTAACCTTGAGATGGATTATCAATGAAAATTAAACAAACATTGATTTAAACAAGACCCCAAAAAGGAAGGGGATCATAATCTCATGTTAAAACTTACAAAAGCCTGTCTCCATAGCACGATAATTTATATGCAGCATTTTACTTTATTAGCATAAATAAGTTTTTGCCCAAGAAAATTTCCCCTGCCAGCTAGCATTATGGTAAACACAAACAAGTCATGAAGGCATATTATACTTAACGATTGCATGTGTATAAACATATAAAATAAGAAACAAGAACTTCCATACGGTATCATCCAACATACCTCATTCATAGCTGAAACAGGAAGCCACCCTCCATGCTGCTGCTGTGCAAGATCTAGCAGTGGAATTACTGCAGATTGCTTGTAATTGGATGGATAGTGAGACAATATCTCCTTAACCTGTATACGCATGAGTTAAAATTTCAGGAACAATGAATAAAAAATTGTAACGTGTTCATAAATAAAATCAACTAAACTTTGGCTATATGACCTAGAGGGATCTCTTATAGAGTTCAAGATCTATGACAAAAGCATTCCTAATTGCTAAAGCCAACATGAAGAAAGCAAGAAGTTATGTTTACAGCAACCTTCTTAAACCAGCAAGACTTTAGATTTTTATTTTTACTTTTTATTATTATTATTATTTAACCATTGATTTTTCCCCAGAAGGCATTCAAGACTAAACAACCAGTTTATTTAACACACAAATCTTTCATTTACGATCCCGTCAGCTGACTACAAGCTAGTTTCCAATATCATAACAT
The DNA here is from genome assembly GCA_030449875.1 of Aegle marmelos. Classification (NCBI taxonomy): domain Eukaryota; kingdom Viridiplantae; phylum Streptophyta; class Magnoliopsida; order Sapindales; family Rutaceae; genus Aegle; species Aegle marmelos. The sequence continues at coordinate 7,081,324 of JASUUL010000115.1, forward strand.
ACAAGTGAAGAAAAGAACTTAAGACTGTATAGAAAGTGACTCCTTTAATTGTCTTAAATATTCAAGGAGTTCCCTATATTGAGCTTGATACCAAAGTATTATGTAACTAACGATAGCAATGGTACCCACAAACCCACAAACTTGCCCAAACACACCTGCCAAAACTTGTCCATTGCGGATAATTTTGCGGTTTGTGGGCAGGTTTGGTATCGCAAATCAAAACCCGCACTAGGTAGCATGTGAGTTTGGTATTTTGCTAAATATCCGGTGGATATGCGTATGGATTTCCACCAAACCTGAACTTTTTTAATTAAAAATAATGTAGACATAAAAATATATAAAGTGTACAAACATGTGTGCAGCTGCAGCGTATAAGCCCTAAAGTCCATCTGTTTCTTTAGCTGATCTCTCATCTAAAGTCAACTAAAGGAAACCGATCTGTCATCTACCTCTAGCCGTGACCATGACCTGCACACCTACCCTGCTGCCCAACTCCCTTCTCAGTCCAAACAGCCATCGTCCAACTCCCTTCTGGCCGAAAATGGCACTGTGCTGTTGCAGCTGCTGCAGGGGCCACTGATTCTGCAGCTACTACCACCACTGATTCTGTAGCTGTTGCTGCTGCCTCCACCATTGTTACTTTTAGATACTAGTTTGCTTTTTTTTTTTTTAATTAATTGAAAACACTTTGGAATTTTGATGAACTTGTATATTTTATACTTAAATTTGAGTAATTATTGGATTGATGGTGAAATTTTAAATTTTCATTTACATTGATATTGACTAAATTAAGAATTGAGTATTTTATGTGAAATTTTACTATTTTAAGTTATTGTGATAAATTTACATATTGAGCATTTGTGATTTTAAATTTGAGAACCCACAAAAAATCCACTAGGTACCATTGCAGGTTCAGTAATTGTCAAAACTCACAAGAAGTGGATTTTTCTTTAAAAAATTAAAACCTCCTGTGGGTTGCGAATAGGTTTGGTAATTTAAATTTTTTGCAGTTTGTTATTGGCAAACACACAAAGGGCAGCGCCCATTGCCATCCCTATATGCAACAAACTAATCACAACACTGATTCGGGGAGGATGAAAAGCTTTTCAATCTACAACTAGCGAAAATGCCGCCCATTGAACACAACGTCACTGACCATTCTTTGTTGAACATCATGAAATGCAGCAACTTTAAGCAGGTGTGATTAATGTTTGATTTCATAAACTAAATCCATTCAATTTGAACATAAAATAATATTATAACCTACCTTTTCTTTGTTTGTATCAGAGAACTCCCACGGAAAGGCCGGATTGTTATCTGGAGAATCAATATGCTTCACCGAAATATAAATGAATAAATAAATAAATAAATAAAACTCAAAATTAGTAAATCATTTATATGCAATCAAGAAGTCTATTATCAAAACCTTACATAGTTCAAGGCAGTGGAGAAGGATCGAGATGGCTGCACAGAAAAAAAAAATCGCGGATTAAAAAAATTAGATCGAAGAAGATGTTATGGATAAGTAAAAAATAAAAATAAAAAAGGGGAGAAAGACGAAAGCTAAACCTGAAGAGATGGACGGATTGCTTGACGAATCTCGAGAAGACGCTTGGCCACGAGACGAGCTAGCATTTTCGACGACGTCTAAGCTCAACAAGAGTGAGGCCACAGATTTGGTACTCCGACCACACGACTCGTGGGAGAAACAAATTCGCCAGTGCATACTGCGCACAGTCTATCTTCTTGACGAATTGAAGTTGGGCTTTCTCTCAATTGGGCCAACCTTAACCCTCAAAGGACTTATTAGTATTCGGCACCCGGCGTGTTTTGTTTCGGACCCCATTTGTGTAACTCCCGCTTTAGTTCGGTAAAAGTATTTTACCATTTACAATTTTGATAAGGACTTATGCCCCTGTTGTGCTCCGGTTATGCAGTTGAAGTACAAAATTTGCTTGTGAATAAATACGACAAAGTCTTATATGATGTATGCTACATTGTTTGGAATATATATATACATATTTAACTGTCAACTTTGCATAAAGATAGTTACTCAATATAAGATACACAGCTTTAATATTACTGTTCTACACAACATTTCTCCACCCTCTTAATGTTTAGTTTTAGCCATAATGGCTGTTTCTGTTGTTGTTTGCCTAATGCATGGTAGAAAATATTCTAAAGAATTGATATTTCTGAAAAATCTTCGACGAACATAACATGGAGAATCCAATCATTCCAATATATTTTGGTAATACTTTTTAAAAACCAAATTGAAAGGAAAAAGAGAGAGAGAGAGAGAGAGAGAGAGAGAGAGAAAAGGGCAGGATACGTGTATGCTCATAACTTCGAGACAGTTATCGACTAAGCCCATGGGCTTTAGCGAGTCCACTCATGCTCCCAAGATGTGCCTGTGCGGCTGCGCTGTCGCTTTGCAAAAATCACAAGCGCTTCCCGTTCTACGGCTTCGGACGGGCATACGAGAAGAGACATCAGAAGAGTTCATAGATAGAGAGATAGAGACCGGGAGAGAAGAATGGTGTTACAGCAAACGCTTGTATCAACGAGAAACCTCGTCTTTTCGGTTTCGGTTCCAATAAAATCTCCAAATAACATTCAATTTCCCGCTCTGTTCCCATCCCAAAATCCTCTAAGCAAGCAAGCTTGGTTTATTAGTCACCGGCAACCCTTCAAATTGAGATCGAGATGCTCAGTTGATTACAAAGACCATCAGTACAGTAGTCAAGTGTCTTACCCAAAGCCGCCAGAGATTCCGTGGAACAAGGAACTCACTAACACCGTACACCTCATCGGCGTCGTTGGGACCCCCATTGAAACAAAGCACCTCCCCTCCGGTAAAGTTCTTGCCTGGACCCGTCTAGCCGTCAGAAAATCTGCCACACAAACTAGCTGGTATTTTGACTCATAAACTTCTGTATACACAATTCGAGTTAATTGTCTTGTTACTTATAACTTACCTGTTATTGTTTGAAGCTGATGGGAATTTGATAAAGTTAAAGGAAAAAATTAAAAAAACAATTGATAAATAAATTGGATATATTTTGTGAGGTTAAAATCATCAGTAACTTTGCAATTCTGTTGAGTATCCTTGTCTTGCAATTACTTAATAAACGGGAATGCCAAGTTAATAGCATTACCTTGGCGTAAACTTAGAAAGCGAGGAGGGGGGGGGGGGGGGGGAAGGTAAAAATAAAAAAAGAGGTTCCTTTATACATGTCGAAGGAGAAAATGGAGGCAACCGATTCATGACTTTGAACGACACTTTGCAGACTGGCTAGCATCTTGCTTTGTAGAAAGTCAGATTGTCCTGCTCACTTTTTCTTTCTGATGCAACATAATTTGCTTCCTCATATGATGACTAATCTAACATTTACTCACTTGTGCAATTGAATTGTTACATGTATTTGTTAGTTTGCTTCCTGTTCTGTGAAGATACATCTACTTGAATGCTTTATCTGTAAGCTATACTGTTATCCTCTTTCTGGACTAATAATTCTAAACTTTTCTAGGATTAATTTGACCTTCTGGGATGAGCTGGCACATGTTGCATCTCAGCATGTACAGAAATGCCAACAAATATATATCTCTGGCCGGCTGGTTTCAGATGTGGTTGAAAGTGTTGAGGGACAACAGCAGACGTACTATAAGGTTTTGTTTATTGCATTTACTTCTTTCATATTATTGTGAGTATTGGATTGTCTGAGTAGATTATGATGGTTCTGATATTTTTCCAGGTAGTTGTTCAGCAACTGAATTTTGTTGAGAGGAGCTCACCATCAATGTCCTTTCATGATCGTGAATCTAACTTTATGACTCCAGGCAAGTCATATCTTAACAAATAAATATAGTTTTGAAAAGATCAAATGATTCTTAATCCAATTTTCTTTCAGGTAAAAAATATGCCAATAATTCTGGAAATAACATGGGTTCTACTGAAGAACTATGGCAAGCCTTTTTTGCTAGTCCAAATGAGTGGTGGGATAATAGGAAAAACAAGGTATACTTTTTGGTTGCTTCATGAACTGGGTATGTTTGTGTATTTTTTATTTTCTATTTTGGTGTGGCTTATGCTTTTCAAATCTAGCTAGTGGCAGAGATAGATTTGAGTGTAGGTTAATTTTAAGATTAAATTTACCAATTAGAATGGTATTTGTGTTCCAAGATTCCTGGGTAGGATGTTTGCATTTGTTTTGGATGTTCACCAACTCATGCACGGAACTCTAAAGCATGGAATGAAGAAATAGATAATGTATGTACTGCTTAGTCACTTTCCATCAGCATTGAGGTTATTGATCAAGCTTTTGACTTACTGGAAATTTGGGTACCAGAATAGAATAAATGGTACTGGTAATGGATCAATTTAGAATTAGCATGCCAATTACTGTTCTTCATAATCATATATGAAATCAATTGAAGTGTACTAAAATGCTCTGATATTGTAGGTTTTCAAATGCATTATGTGCATTCTTGAAATTAGCTGTTAACCTGCAGCTTGTTATGAAAATCTTTATTTGCGAATGTTGATTGAATTTCTTTCTATTATTTACAGAAAAACCCAAAATATCCAGATTTCAAGCACAAGGATACAGGAGAAGCTCTGTGGGTAGAAGGCAGGTACAATCCACCCTGGGTTAAATCCCAGCTGGCAATACTGGATACAAGGATGGGTTCACTTCAAGATGAGGACTCCAGGACACATGTAGGTTTTATGTCTGCTGATGAATTGATGTCTTTCTGATATGTCATAATTGCAAATTGCTCAACGTTGTGTCATTGTTCCCAAGTAATTTTCTAGATCAGTTTTTTTCATGGAATTATTTTCAATTTTCTCAACTGGTTCCTGTTTGTATGGTTTATAGTGTGACAAGTACGTTGTTTGCAAACCTTAACCTTATGTTTGACTTGCCACGAGTAGAAGTAACCCATGTTTGTTACTTTTTCTCTAATTTCTTATTGCCTTCCCTCTTGTCTAACTTACATGATCCAACACAATAGTCTCTCTTGTGCGTCCACTGCCTGAAGTTCAATGGTTTTGATTAACTGGGGGAATGACTTTAAGCTATTTGAAGAGATGCATTTGACTGAAATCATTGAAATTCTTAGCCTGAATTTGATTAGATCGGAACTTAATCTAATTCTTGCATTGGGACCCTATTCTAGATATAGAGGTCCATTCGCAAACAGTTACTCCGTGGCTTAATTTCAGCTTCAGGTATCAACGGTAAAAGCTGGAATCCATCTGGCTTCACTTGCATTGCTGCCTGAAGTTCAATGGTTTTGATTACCTGTGATCGTTTTACTTTTATGGGTTACTAATTGGAATCAATTTATATTATACCGTTGTAACCATCAAAGCATATTTCTTCTTTGGGTTATTAATTGGAATCAGTTTCCAGCATTTTGTTTTTTTTTTATTTAATTTAATTTAATTTCACCCGTTGATAAAACAAAGACGCCATATGTAACAATCGACTGATTTTTATCTCATTGAAATTGTGTGATAATTGACTATTAACTAGCTTAAAATTTTTGGTTGCTTTTACGGATATCTGTGATATCCGTAGAATATAAACATATCACAATCTCCTAGCAAAGGTGTAAGCAAATGAATCAAAAAGAATACAGATCCCGGATTTCATTCGGATGGTTGGTTATTATGCGGCCCGTCAAAGCAGCTTAGCTCTTACTGAATAAAGCAATATTAAGCAGTTTAGCTCTTACTGAATCAAGCAATATTAAGCAGTTTAGCTCTAAACCATGTTAATTTCCGAGGAATATATCAGATGAAGCATGCAGCGATGTAACTTTTCCCTCACTCAAAAGTCAAAATGATAGTTATAAAACACAGTTATTTTATTATTATTATTATTTTAACACAATAAGAAAACTTGTCTCGGAAATGATCAATTAATAATGACTTTTTTTAATCAATTTTCAGTAAATAAATTATAATCGATCACCATGAATAACAACAGTGAATTTGGGTATGGATTAGAGTTTGAACCCACTCATATAAGTAGGAAAGAGATTAGGTTGCCATTAGGGTAAATTTAAAAGAATAAATAAATAGTATTATACATTCCAAAATTTAATTTCAAATGATGTAACATTCATTTATAGATTAGTGGGATAGAGTAGTTAATTCACTCAAAATTTTATGAAAAACCATTAGTTACTTAATGAATGACATATTACATGCTAGAAGTGGAAAATACTCAACGCATTTTGTGTCTAATTTTGTAGAGAAATTAGGAGATTGTCAGTTTCTCCCATTAAAACCAATATATACCACCTATCTCTTTATAATTTTTATAATGGTCAATAACTCTCATAATACTATACTTGTACAATATCATCTTTATTTTAAATACACTTTTATTAATATCTATTATTAATTAAATAAAACATATAAACGTAAACTAAAACACTAAAAATAAAAAATATAGGTTTTGATTTAAAAAAATATCTATAATGAGATATTTTTCTTATACTTTATGTTATTTTTAAATTTTTTTTCTCAGATTAAGTATATAATTTATATTTATAACATAAAATATCAAATAAATAACACATTTACCTTAATTTCCCTTAAATTTTTTTATGCCAAGAGGATTATTAGCTATTATAAAAGTAGTATGGGGTAAGTGATAAATATTTATTTCAGTAAGGGAGAATTGAAAATCTTGTGAGAAATTATTTTATAAATTTGAGTTAACAAGTTAAGAGGGTTATTTTATTTTGAAAGATTAACAAAAGTGCGGGGAGTCAAACTATATAAACGATAACATTTTGCGTTAATTTATTATATAATTGTACTTTTAATTAACAAATTGTATGTAAGTTCGATAAAACAGAAAGGATAATAATAATAATAATTGAGGTACTATCTTATTGATACATGCCGCCTAAATAATTGTAAATTTTTTTTTAAAAAAAAAAGTTTGCGTCCATGTACAGTTTGGATCTCGAGTATTTGTATTATACATATATATTTGTAGTCTCTCTCTCTCTCTCTCTCTCTCATTTTTCCCCCAATTCATGCATTCTGATCAAGAGCTATGAGTAGGCTGACAAAAGGCAGCGGTGAATGGGAAAACAAAGTAAAATAAATGATCATTTCCGAAGTCGGAACGTTCACGAGCTGTGAGCTTCTTTTCTGATTAATTCTCTGCATAGATCCATCAACTTCTCGGACGAACCGTAAAGGAATTTATATATATATATCTGACTCGGTGGGTTTCATTTTTCGTTCATACACAGGCTAAGCCTTTGGCCTCTGATCCTCTCATGATTCTCAGTCTCTTGCAGGTGGTAATGAACATACTGCAATTAAATAGAAAACGAAATTCGATCAGTTTGGTGAACAACATCTATATAATTAATTAAAATTAAAAAGACAATAAAAAATTAGGAGGAATAATTAAACTTGGTGAAAGATAACACTTACTCCCATGGAACATCGCCAACAAGCATCCAATCACCATCTTTATCCTCGTATGTTGGGGCATAATCAGATCCACTGTAGCCTTCCCTCTCCGAGTATTTGCCTGATAATTAAAATAGAAAAATAAATAAATAATAATTAACCAAAATAATCAGAATTACTGGCCGTCTCCTGTTCACGCAAATAATCATCATCAGAACGATTCAGTAAATTAATCAAAATGATATATGATGAATATGAGGCTCACCGATTGTTAACTGGAACATATTTTCCAAGGCGTTAAGCAGCTCTGGGTAACACGCGTAAACCTTGAGATCTATCTTTCTCAGATAAGGAGCTCCATCCATGCCTACTTTAACGTACATTCCCCGACGTAATTCACTCTCATTTTTCTTTGCTTGTACTTGCAATGTGTTCTTGCGATATGATCGAATCGGAGGCCAGCCCACTACCTGTGCCCTGTCATATAATTATCATACATATATAACGTGTTAATTACACATTAAATTAAAACCCAGAAATTAATTAATTTCTTTCGTGATTAGCAAGGTAAAAGATCAGTTACTTACTTGGCAGGAGGGGCACTGTCCCTTTCATCATCGTTTCCAGCATTAGACACACAAGAATTGCTCTTAGACTCCTGAGAAATCTCAGATGAAGCTCTCTTATTATTGTTGGCTCTAACACTGGGCTCATCGCTTCCGGGCAACCCTAATCGTAGCTCAGTTGCCTTCAAATGGTCACTCTCGCAACTTAACAAACTCTCCATCGCTACGCAAACAAATTCGCTTAAACTATTTTTCCCCCCCCCCCCCCCTTAATTATGTATTGTGATGCTTATACTTTAATTCTGTGTATTCAATCAAATTTTGAATGAGATTGGAAACTGTGAGTTGATGAGAAAGATGTGATGCATGCACAGAGAGTTTTATAGGGGATGATCGGTAAGGTACACTACGTAGGTCACTTAAGTCTCTGCGTGCATGAATTTCATTCACGCGAAAATTAACCCCACACGCCTTGTCATTCACGCGTTCCACCTAAGCGGGAGATTGAATTCAGACCTACGGCACGTGGACAGACTGGCGCGTGGGGGAAGTCATACGCTTATGGGACACGAACAGACATGGCTGCCTATCATTTGAGGAGCATCGTGTAATTTGGTGCTGTTGGCGAAGGAGACAAAGGAGGGACAGGCAAGGCCGACGGTATTCATAACTGTGGGCCGGGAATGGACGGCTGAGATCAGTTTTATGTATGGTGGTTTTTGCGGGGAAATCTCGAGCGTTGGATTGATGAGGATAGAGGCAGGCCATGTGACTTGCGAATCCCACGTGGATATATTTCATTGGAGAGACATGGCCATGTGGGTATATAAATGGGTGAGCTTACAAATGCATGATGCATATGACATGTGAATGGTCATATCCACGGTCACCTGATGTTCTCTTTTTTATTTTTACGATTTATGGACTGAATTAGTCATTTGGGAGTTGACCTTCGTTAAAAAAAAAATAAAAAAAAAAAGAAGGAAACGAAACAACTAGCGAAGTTAGATTTAATCAAATTATTCAAATTTTCGATGGGGGGAAAAAAAAGAAGGAGCTGGGGTACTGGCCTGTACGTCCGTCCTATCAGTATATTGTATTAAAAACAAAAAATCCTATCATTATAATAAATATTAAACACAGCCCATTCGTTGAATCATTACTAATAAGGTCAGATTCATTTGTCATTACGATAAATGCATTGGAAGGAAATTCATATAGAAAGAAAAGCATAGTGGAATTAATTGGAATGCATCTGCTTACAATTTCCTAAGAGTAGTTTGTCACAACATTTAATGCTAACATGCATAAGATAAGAAGCTCCAATAAACCATTGTTTATGTTAAAAACTTCGATTACTTTAATCTTATAAAAGTTGTGTAACTGTCGTTGCTAAAAATATGTGCCCATTCATCTGGTCCACAGAATTGCGATCCACAATTAGAATCTCAGATGATATAAGCATTAATTATTGCTGATATGATTAATGCAGAGAACTTCAACCGATTGAAAGGGAAGGGAACAATCTGCAACAAATATTAAAGACATAAATATGCAAGCGATATATGATGCAATGTGATTGTTACATATATATGATTTTCCGCCACAAACAATTGGGATCTTGGCCTTGACAAGCTTCATTTCACTTGATATTGCCGGTCGGCAAGTATCCAGTTAACAAAATTTGCTACCAATTAATTAATAGGCAGCTGAAGCTAATGCAGAATGTAAGAATGCGACAAGCAACATGATGATGTAGGGAGTGAATAGAACTGATTAGAGACTTTTCAAGACTTCAAAAGTTATTTAAAAAGTTTGTTCGACATTTTCTTGGGCAATAATTCTCAGCGTATCGTACAATTATATATTTGATACTTGCATATACAGTAACTGAGTTGAAGATATGAAGATCTTTAGTTGAATTTTGCTTCAAGTGGTGCATATATAATATGTATGTGCTGTTGATTACAAGGCATACAGAATTTATAACATGCACACATAATCATTCAAGTACTATGATCAATATCATTGAATATTTGCGTGAAGTGACGAGTACTAATACACATTATTTTTCATGTGAAGTGACGAGTTTACGGATTTTTGTAAGAGCTTTGTCAAGTTAATTATGGACAGATTTACTGCAACTACTTATAGATGACGAATTTTAATTATCTTTCAAGTTTAGGGATTAGGGAATTAGTGCAGGAATAAGATCAAGGGTAATTGATTTGGCATGAAAATCTCAAGTCAACAATCCAGTGATGAAAATTCCAACACTAATGAGACAACACGCATGCAGTTTCAAGGACTCACTGTTACGTAACCTTCACATAAATGCAAAAGGAACACGTATTTTAATCAACTTCCGCCAGAAAATAATAAACAAACAAACAAACAGCAACAAAAAGGGGAAAAAGAATTAAAACGGGAAAAGCCAGTCCTTTGGAGATATTAATCGGATAGCTTTGTTAGCCTGTGCTTTTTTCACTTCGACCCAGCAAGAGTTAGGTCTTTGTTCATCAGAAAACAAAAACACAACCATATCCACACACCGTGAACACATGAAAATACAACTCATGCATGCGTGATGCTTGCGAAGAAAGGATCGCAATGGACAAATTAAGGTGCCATATTTGAGACAAAGACACCCTTCTTCTAATAAAATTGCAGCTTGAGCATTCTCAATTCTGTGAACACAACTCACTTATCTTGTGAGGACCACAGCATGAGGGTCCCCCCCGTTTTCCCAACTAAATTTTTGATGCAGGGCATTGATTTCTTTAGTGTCATTCACCAATTTCGACCCCACTCCACGATGTTTTGATCACTTCTTTGATTAGAAATTCATGTTACATATCATTAATTAGTTATATTAATAAAATCACAGTAATTACCATTGGATAAATAATGAAATTAAACGTATTTCACTTGCGAAAATTCGTTCAAACTTTCAGAAGGGGACAGGATAAGGTAGCGCCTTTATTCACAATAAATGCCATAGCAGTGATGGAAGGGAGTGAAAGGGTTCATGGGATCGAGGAACAGAAGGCAGAAGTATCATACATCACAGGGTCTAAGCACACGTGTGACGTGTTAAATGCAGATGGTGACATGCGGGACACAAGCCACACATGATGAGAAAGATCAAATTTCGGAGTTTGTGGGATCGATCAATTCATTATTCATTAATGGAGATAGAAAAAAGAAAGGAAAATAGCTATTAGCTAGGCAGCGGCTACCTTCATTTCCGTCTCGACGCTACTGTTTGTGCTCTTCAAAATTAAAGATGATATAACAAATACTCTGCGATATATTAGGTTCTTCTCGACGAAGTGCCACCCATAGCCCATAGCCATGCATCGATCGTTCAAGTGAATGAAGTGATTTAAGGACTATATATGACTTCTAAATTCTTTGCTTTTTTAAATTTTCAATGGAGAATGAGCGATGCGTTATAACCGAAGAGTGTTATTAAGATTGGATTTGTAGTAATGGCAAAATCTTTAAAATTGGACACATTATTCATTTTTTTTATTAATTTTAACAGGTTGTGTCAGTAAATTTTAATGTAATTATTATAAAAAAAAAGGAGCACCCCACCGATAAACCCACTACAACTTCCAGAAGACAATTTTTGGAGAAATTTGTCATTAAGAAATATAAGTTAAGCTAATAATTATGGTAGAATCTAACATTACATCAAGTCACACGATATTAAATAAGAGTTAATATTTTGTGACTTAATGTAAGGCTAGACTCTACATTATTCTTAAAATATTTTTATCTTTATTTCTTTTTTTTATGTGAGGTTGAGGAGGGGTCGAGGTTGACAAAATTAATATTAGGAAAGATAGTCATAAAATCAAAATGAATCGACTTGATTAATTTAAACAGGCTAATTGATTTGGTTTGGTCATTGAAAAAATCCAACTTAAATCGGAAAGAGACATTAAAATTTGATAAAGAGCTTCAAACAATTAAACTCTTATGGATCAGCTTATAGTACTGAACTAATCGATTTTTCTGTTCATGTTGATTTTTTCACTTGATTTTACCCATTTCAAATTTTTTACTTGATCTTATAAGTACAGGAACAATTAAATTATCATTTAGGTAATGTCTCAATTACATTAGTCTCGCCTAATATGGGATTGAACGCAAAATAGATCAATCTCAAGCCATATCTCCTGTGCTAATTTAATGATGACAGTGATTCCAGGTCCATGGCGTTGATAACATGATTACATTACTAGAGTAAGTTAATTTAAGTTTTCTTTAGGAAAAAAAAAATTAATGCATATATGCGAATCGCATATAATGGTGTGTTGGATATTTTCAAGCAGAAGTAAAATTAGGTACTAATTTTGTCGACCATGGATTACGGTCCCCCCATGCGCATCCCGGGGAGCAGATTAACAAAAAGAAAAAAGAATGGTCCCCCACTGGGACTTGAGTAGTAAATAATAGCAAATACTGGCCCCAGATCAGGCCCAAAGTTTAATCACACTGACGGTTCCGTATATGCGTGTAGTGTTCAGGCCACTTTCGTAAGCATAGCCCACTACTGGCCCATTTGACTCGCAAAAGTGAGACAAGATTTCCGGCAGGGCGAGGCCCATCTCGTCCATAATTGGGAGGCTTTTAGTGACTGCTGCTACTGCTGATGATGTGCTGATGCTATAATTAACCAATCACCGTCACAAAGCTGACAAGCAAAGCAAGAAGCCAAGAAAACGTGTAACCGGTGACCGTGGCCACGAGCATCGCCACTCAATTCTTCTTGCAAAATTGCATTGGTCTAATCTTTGAATCCTTCAAATACATAGACCTTGACTTGCTAGGGAATGTTCATAAACTGCGATTGAAGGGTTGAATAATTATTATTATATTATTGTAAAATCAATTATTAGATGAATTTGTTCATTAATTTATCTTTTCTTCCCCACACTCAAAAGAAATATGCCTAACGTATTTAAAATCACTATAAGCTAGCTTCGTTGCCAATTTATAGTTAAGTAAGCACAGCTTCAATGATAGATTACCGTCGCATTTACTTTTCATTTCTTTTTTAATTCAAAAGAAAAAGAAAATAAGTCTCATAATATAGGTGCTATTTAATTAAATTTCTATAACTAATACCAATTTTCATTAAGACATTTTGTGCAGCTCAGTTACGAAAATTTTCTGACGAAGAATTTGCAGTTTGTGTATGGTAACTAGCTAGAATAAAGAGTGCATGTGCACGTAAGAAGTGTGCCTCCGTTTAAGAATACGCTTACAAAGTGAAGTAATGGAAATATTATTATGAAGTCTCCATTAAAGGACAGTAAAGATAAGCACAAATGCAAAGCAATTCTTGTAGAATTTAATGATATTAGGACCCACTCTTACAGCGTCGAACTAAGATTTATGCTCGAAATAGAATCGAAAGGCATCAAGCATCTGCATTAAATTTAATGTTTTTGAGCATCTTCCTTTCTCGGCATGGGCATCCTCTGATCCTAGCTGCTCTCTCAACACGTACAATTTACATTGACCCTTACATTTTTAATCGCCCACCGCCCAATTACTAAATTATAAATATCCCTGATCTATATATACGCACACGTATTTGTATAATCATTGCATATTAACATTGGTTAAAAGAATTATCATCGTAACCCTATCTATAGTTTATATAGCCATCCTCTACGTCTTCATTTTTTTTCGTTCGGATATATTAATAAGTCATATGTTTTAATTAGCAAAACATACTATTATATCATATGATTTTGTAATGATCTAAATACTGACTTTAGTGAATTATATGGTTTAACTAAATCATATAATTAGTAACGTGTTTGATTGAAAAAAAAAAAAAAGTGCCTTGCACCTAAGAGTGTGTGCGTGTAGAGCACTGGCGATAATCGTACGATCATAAAAATAAATGTTAAATATACACTTACTATTACAATACGATGGTTATTATCATTTCTCTGTGATGGGAATAACAAATGTTAAAAATGTTTGAGACCTACCACTGATTCTTTTGTAGGGCTAACAAGTGTCAAAACATAACTCAAGTGATCTTGAAGCTGAAAGTCTAGATCTTCATTGGAGAAGAAAATCCTCAAAGATATGCCTCTTTGATTCTAATCAAATAGATTATTTTTTAATGATGATCATTATAATAATAAAACTAGATGGGTGTGTGTGGCCTAGTGTCTATGGTGAAAACTGAGAAATTATTATTATTATTTTTTAAAAAAAAAGGTAGGTGGGTCAGTGGGATGCCCTGCAGCGGCGCACATGGGATAGGGTTTGAGACTTAGGCGACACAGCCATGAGCCTAAAATTTCACATGGCAACTTCCATGGGACCCCCACTTCTCTTCCTCCTTCAATCTCCATGAATCTCAGCACATGCTTTTTCTTACACTTGGGTCCCACACTCCTAACCAACCAGCTGAATGCTGATCGACTGCTGAGAAAGTATGGAGAATAAGTAAATTAGCACCAGAACCATCAGTCACTTCTCCAGAAAATTTGAAGTGCAAACGTACGTGTTAATGGAGGTTAATTTAATTATGTGTGGGACAAATATAAATAAATTTGGTTTCATTGATACTCAATAAAAGCATAAAAATGGTGGGTGTTTCTTATATTTCGCAAATTGAACGTGGCTTCCATTATGCATGCAAATTTGGGAACAACATACCACATACCAGTACCATATGACATAGTTTTGCGGCATGCGCATGCCGTATCTAGCTAGCTAGTCACAGACAGTTAAGTAAGTGTGCTTGTCAAGTAAATGCGCATCTATAATATCTTCTTTTGCCCCCACAATTCTTTTTGGCAGGCAACTTATAATGTTTAATGGGCACATACCCAACATACACTTTTGAGCTTTGTTTTCTTATAACCACATCGCTAGCTGGTGATTATAAACACCATGCTCTGTATATAAAGACATGTGCAGTACAACTGCAGTATATTGGCCTACATAACTAGGTTTAGAAAAGCTTTATTTGGTATCATTTTTCAAACAGACTTTATTTAAGTAGAGCTTTCGGTAATAAATTTTTATCAAAATTATTTTAGTTGTTTAGCTGTTAATAATAACTTTTATTAAAAATTATAAAATTACTTAAGTTTTCTAAAGTGATATCATGAAAATAATAAAACAAAATTATTAAATAACTAAATGATATTTTAATATTTAAAAATAACTTTTCAATATCTACTCCCAAGACTCCAAAATTTAAATTCTTATTAGCAAAGATAAAATAACTTATTGAATCTTTAAAACTTCCACTCAAAAAATAATCAAATAACAATAAAAAAATTAAAAAGAACTTATGATATTAAATTAATATTCTATGAGTACTACATAAATCATACCAAACAGTAACAATATGCAAAAGCTTATGTAAAACTTATATTGGTTCGCAACTCTGCACACCGCATGTGTTCAGTCAGCAATGATACAGCTAGCTTTTTCCCATACTATTACATGAATTTGATTACATATTCTGCTTAAAAGATGAAAGGCTGCCGCATGCCCTGAATTTTATTAATGAATAACGTTTTAATTAAGCTCTGAATATTTGTTGCTTGATGTTTACAATCAGGGACCATATAATTAATTAGGTTGTTAATTACAAATGTATAAGCAGAACATTAAATTGTGGTGATTTAACATGTTTCTCATATAATTTTAGTTATGGGTTGCAACACAATATTATCAAGAAGGAAAAAGATTAAAAAGAGAGAGGGAGATTGAGAGAGAGAGAGAGAGATGAGAGGCGGAAGCCCCCATGGAATTGTGTTGATAACAAAACTTTCTATAATAGTTGAGAGATTATACACAGAATTTCTCCAAAAACTTCTATAATAGTTGAGAGATCATACACAGAATTTCTCCAAAAAGATGAAAAGGCTGAAAACGGGAACCTTTTCTGGATCATCATAAGTTTTCAAGTGGCATGGCACTGGAGCTTACCGGAAAGTCTTTATTTATCATCTCAATTCTCAAGTCTCTACGTCTGTCCACTTGGTTAGATTTTTTTTTTTTAAACCCCCTCTTTTCTCGAGTTTCGAAACTTGCCAGTGCCGGTACATTATCGGTTATGGATCGACTTGCTGGAGATATCACTTCCTATATTATCATATATGCATACGGTCAGAAATATTATAAATCTATTTTATATTCTCCAGGTTAATCTTTTCATCCCAACTGCAGAAAATTTCAGTTTCTTGCTGGTAAGACCTGACCACAAAACTCTAATGGCTGTGTCAGCTTATCCCGAAGTCAATCTAAAGCTCAAAGATTTTCTTGATTATCAGTTTTTCTTCTAAATGATTGGAAGGTGAAATGAAAAGTGATTATTTTCTGATCACAGATTTAAATACATAAAATAGGATAAAAACTGACAAGAATTAACAGTGGGCCACCAATGAGCGAAGCCCTACTATAGTTAAAATGGCAGAGCTTCCACACACACACACACACACACACACACGCACACACACACACACACAGAGTCAATCTCTCTCTTCACAAGCAGAAGCAGTGAGCAATCATAGGATGCTTGCTGACATCACCAAGTCGTCATCTATCATGGCAGGGTCGGGATAATAGAGCCCACGCAGGTGTCCACGTGTAAAAATACGAGAAATTAAACTGGAAAAAGACAATGCATCTGTCCGTATATTAAATAACCCACTCCAAGGCAAACCCACAACTCTTTCCGCAACGTCCCGCCTGTTATCTCTACTACTACTAACTATAGTCTGCATCTCCCAAAACAAAAAATGCTTTTGTATTAGCATCTGTATTAACTGTACTTACTTTCAGTTTCATTTTCAATCACACCAGTCCAAAAGAGCAAAATAACAAAAAAAAGAAAAAAGAAAAAAACTCGAATATATCACAAATATTGGCGAAAGCAAAAGTGGGCGTCCGTTTCAGAAAGGTGAAAGTACCATGGAAGCACTAGGGCTAAATATGGGGTTTGAAGAGACTGAGCTGAGGCTAGGGTTGCCAGGAAATAGAGTACCGAGTGAAGGAGAAGGAGCAAGGAAAAGAGGCTTCTCTGAAACTGTGGATTTGAAGCTTAATCTTTCGTCTAAGGAAACTTCTGAGACGGTGAAGAGCTTCCAGAAGGATAAGAATCCTCTTCCTCGTGCCACTGATCCGGCAGCCAAGCCTCCAGCTAAGTAAGTCCTTTCCTTTTTACCCTTTTCTTTTTATTTTTTTGTTTGTTTCTGTTGGCCTGCTCCCTTATGAATCCAGTTTCTTGTGCTCTATATATGGTACTGCATAATTAATCATGGCATCAGGGGTAAGGGTTCCGTTAAGCAAGCTTGGAGTTAGCCTCTGTGTGTAATTATATGTCAGAAGAGAGGAATTCTTATATTATCATCGCTTCATTTTTTTTTTTTTTTTGTCTTGTTTGAGCTCACAAATAGATCTTGACGATAATTATATATTACAAAATGAAAAATTGATATCAAATCCCAAAAAGAGTTGCAGAAATACAAGACTCTTTATTAATCTTCTACTTCTACATGTCATTTGTACTAGGGCTAACCTCATCATGATTTATTGAGCTGGCTAAAAGATGATTGATATAAATCTCTCTCTATCTTTCTCCTTTTTCTTTTCCTTTTTTTTTAAATTTTTTTCCTCTCATCAATAAGTTCAGAGTTAGCTAAAAACCTCCTTCAAATTTATCAAAATTTATCGGACGTTGCACAAGCTATACAAACAAAATCTTATCGCATACACAGTGCTGACAAAAGTTTCATGGCGAACCACATATTTAGAAACATGAATTCTCAATTAAATCCCCGTTTAAGCTCTATAATTTGACTCTCATACACCTTGCTTTCTTAATTTCTTTACTCTTATATAAAATACATTTCTTTAATTCCTTTCTAACAAAAAAATGTCCTCTAATTCACAGTTGAATGTCTAAACAAATAAAGGTGAATAATATTGTATAGAGTGGAATTTCAATTTTCAGGGCACAAGTTGTAGGTTGGCCACCAGTCCGATCGTTCCGCAAGAACATGCTAGGCGCCGTTCAAAAGAGCAGCGGCGAGGAGAGCGACATGGCCAGCTGCAATAACGGTGCGTTTGTGAAGGTTAGCATGGACGGAGCACCTTACCTCCGAAAAGTTGACTTAAGGATGTACAATACTTACCAAGACCTCTACGATGCCTTAGGCAAAATGTTTGGCTCCTTCACAATTGGTACATATACACACGAATAATAAAATCCCTTCTTCTTCTTCTTCTTCTTCTTCTTCTTCTTAGTACTACTACTACTATTATTATTATTGTCCTTATTGTTGTTATTATTATTATTATTATTTAGTTGATTTCTCGCATTAATTATTCTTTTTATTAATTCAACGCTATATAACACTTATTAATTTGACCCGCGGACAATTAATCTTCATTGAAGGCAATTGTGGATCCCAAGGAATGAAGGACTTCATGAATGAGAGCAAGCTCATGGATCTTTTGAATGGTTCTGACTATGTTCCTACATATGAAGACAAAGATGGTGACTGGATGCTTGTTGGCGATGTCCCTTGGGGGTAACTGCTTTTATTTCTTCCAATTCCTTAACTATAGCCCCCATTTACTCACTGAAACCGAAAATTAAGCCGTAAACCTAATAATTAATCTTACAAGCTTTTCATCTCAGTTTAGTTTATTGATCGATTTTTTATTTTTATTTTTTAATCAGGATGTTTGTTGAATCATGCAAGCGGTTGCGTATAATGAAAGGCATTGAGGCTATTGGACTTGGTAAGTATCTTTTAACTAAAGTTTTTATTGGAAGCCGTAAACCTAACCTCTTCAATTAGACACAAAAAAAATTGATTTGTTAATTTTCGATCAACGAAGCACAAAGTTTAATATGCTTTGATAAAATAACACTGCTAAATTATACCGTTTCTACTGGGATTTCAGCTCCAAGGGCCATGGAGAAATGCAAGAACAGAAGCTAAGTAGTGAGTAATTATTGCAGTCTGCTCCATTGATGTCGCGGACGCTCGCTAGTTGTTGTAGAGACCCACCAATACGACGGCAGATCAAGCGCTCAGATGGATAGAGCAGGATGCATAATATTGTAACAGTGTTTGTGTAATGTTATGGTTTGATACATCAGTACATGTGATGAGAGATACTTAAAAGTATTTATTATTGTGGACATATATAAACAATAACAATCTTCGGTGTTCCTATAAGACTTGGCTATGTCGATTGTCGTTGCTTGTTTAGTGTGAATGGCTTGTTTATTAATAATTATAATAATGGACCTGTTGGTACTAGTTATATGTTGTGTATCATTCACTTCTTTCCAATAACATGTAAATACATATTTATTATATATAATCACTAGTTTTGATCTTGTTGAAGGAGCGGGCGGTCTCATGTGCAATGTTGATGGAGCATTTACTCGTGCCCATTTGTTTAGGTCAGTTGATTTATCATCATGGTTATACAAGAGATTGCCGCCTTCATGCTAGTTTATTTAGGCATACGTTATGTGTGAACGATGTAACTCTTGTATAAACATTTAGGCATTCTACCAGTTGGTCACTTTTATTCAAGACATTAAAGATAGCATTTACTTTTCAGATTAGATTGAGAATTCTAAGAAATAGAAGTCCTGAGATTGGAAATGTGAACTGAGAATGAAAGTAGATTGTTTACTTACACCAAAAGAGAAATAAAAGAGAAATGTAAAATAAAAATTAGAATTCTATTTATGTGTTTATATTATCTTGATTAGAAGTGAATTATTTTAAATTATAATTTTACCCTTATTTAAAAAATTGTAGTTTTTAGTTACAAAGCTAATAAAAACTATATTGTAAAAAAATATTTTTATAAATAAAAAATAAACTATTTATTTTATTATGAATTTTAATTATATAACTTAATAATTATATTAATGTTCTTAGTTATGTAAATCATACTTTTTTATCAATTTTAATTGTAATTATGTAAATTAAGAAGTATTGATAAAGCAATACAAATGAAACATTATTATTAATATTATAGAACAAAATTAATATTTTTCTTTGAATTAACTATTTATTATTATCAAATATTAATAGTAAATAAATATAATACTATTAAAATTAAATAAATAGAATAATGTTATATTTTTAAATAAAGATAGTATATAATAATATTATTAATTCTCTATGAATATAATACTATTATTTTTTTAATAATTTTAACTTAGCTTACCAACATCACATTTATTTAAAAAATAAAAATATTATACTTATTTAAATAATATTATTATATTATTTAATAATATTAAATTTATTAAAGAAAATATTATTATTATTATATTAATATTATTACAAATATAAATTATATTATATTAATAAAAAAATGATAAAAAAGAAAGACGTAGAAATAAATTCTCACTCTCACCTCTCCTCATAGGAGTGAAAATCCCATTTCATAATTAAAAAGTAAATGGAACTCATGAAATAAGTAAATGCTGAAGTAATCAATGAGTTTTTCGTCTAGTGTAATAAGTTAAAGGGTTCGAACCTTTGTAAAAGTATTATGTGAATTAGTTTCAATTTATCAATTATTTAATAATTCAATAGAGACAATTTCTTTCTCACAGAATGTAAGTGAACACTTTTTGAATGTTAGATAGAGTTTAAAATATCTAGACAAATACTTCAGTAGGTCAATATATAACAGTGATCCTAATTATATAATTTGATATATTATTAATTATAAATAATAATTATAATGTTTAATGTAATATTAGTAACAATTTATGTATAAGAAAATTAAAAATAAATAAATAAACACAGAAGCAAATAAACACTCAAATCAGGTAGTTGCTACCATTTTGTGATGAAATATTAATTATTAATCCAATTAATCAGCGACACATGCCAACGAACAAATTTTTTACTGTTTCTGATGCATTATTTCTTTTTCATGCACTCTTTATCACATATGTACTTCAATAAATTATAAAAATATACATATTCATATGCAACCACTAAATTGATAAGAAAAAATATTCCAAAAACAACAAATACCTTCCAAAAATTTATTGCACTTTTATTACACTCTTAAACCCACACCTTGGATCTGACATTGTTGAAACTGATGCATTTCACCACGTCGCAATTGTCGACATTTTTAGGGAATAACGGAAAATAATCATTCTAAAACAAAGAGAGAACTGTTGGGGAACGTGAACTTGGGTTTACAGAGAGGATCACGAGAACGTATCCAGAAAATGATCCAAATCTTGATTATCATCGAGATACTCAGCTAACACCCAATTTAGATTCTCAGATTTTTACCTACAAGCGCTCGTGGGAAAGGCAATACAATTAATACTTCGAAACTGGCACTAAACTATGAATATTACCCTCTGCAAGCTGTGCCACCATGAATATTACCTTAGTAACTAGTATGCAGTGTTTACAGGATTTAAGTGCTGGGAATTGCTTAAAACCTTCTTTTCAGCAAAGGGCACTTCAGTCTTCACGAATTAGGAGAAATGATATTGGGGATGGACAACAAATCCTAACTTGATTTATCAAATAGCAAAGAGAGCCGCTTAAATTTATCTTACCAGCTATTCTTTAGGCCAAGCTGGTTTGTATTGTCTCTTTCAACGAAGAACAAAAAAACCTTAAAATGCATTGAGTCTCCAACAAATCTTATTGGTAAATCTCTCGGATATAGTAGCATTGAGCTGATCTGATATAACATCAAAGTCTTAGCAAGTAAATATTCACCATGCTATTTAAAATATAGAAGATAAGATTAAAAGCATATATCAAGCTACTTATTGACTACACTATCTAAAATATAGAAGATAAGATTAAAAACATATATCAAGCTAGCTGGAAAGTAAGTAAAGGCTGTGAAATTGATCAAAAGCTAGCTGTAAATACATTTCAGATGTCATAATAAACTAAACATGGTAAGCCAGTCCACTTTTATAAATATGAAAATGACCACACCCTCAGTGTTCCATTACTGAATCCAACATCATCTGTCAAATGACTCCAAAAAAGAGAACCCCAAAAAGAGAAAAAAAAGGGGGGGGGGGGGGTGTTGCCTTTTGATCCATTTATCATTACATTTGGCTTGGCAGTCAAATATATGCATGCAAATGTCATTCATCTGACCTTGCTCTGTTCTTTTCTTCTCTAGCACAGCTGGTGGTCTCACCATCAGATATCGATAGACTTTATCACTAAGTCTGCATTTTTCTTTGACTTCATGATAAGCTCTGCATTTGGCCGATCATTATATTCTATCTGCAGAAATTATATGTGTTACATGCAATTAGCTAGCATGAGAGTTGGAGCATTGATAAGTCTCAGAACTTACTAGCAGCTTACCC
The DNA here is from genome assembly GCA_030449875.1 of Aegle marmelos. Lineage (NCBI taxonomy): Eukaryota > Viridiplantae > Streptophyta > Magnoliopsida > Sapindales > Rutaceae > Aegle > Aegle marmelos. Next base: position 7,103,744 of record JASUUL010000115.1, read on the forward strand.
GCCATTTAGCGATGTCGGGGGGCTTCCCTGTAAAAAATAAGAGAAAACTCATGACCAACGATTTATTTCAATTTCACTTTTGAGACAATTAGTTAAAAGTAGAAGAAGTAATACCTGTTGAAATATGTCTCTTTAAAACTCGTTGCATAGCCTTGTCAAGGTCAACCTCAATGAACCTCAAATGATGAAGAAAAATAGAGCATTACCAGCTTTTTACTAAATAATAGTATGTAATAGCAGTAGCAACATTCAAGTTATTGACAAGAAAAAAGAAAAGAAATTTCATCATTCCTTGATTTCTGATTTTACTAAGACAAAGCACTGTGGGAAAGCAGAATGCTGATTCATTTTTCCAAGACAATTTATCATGTAATCTTATTTATCTACGCACAGCCAATTCATCAGCACAAACTAAACCCTTTCTATAATTGACAAAGTAGAGCTGAGAAAAGGGAATGGCCAGGCCAGCCTTTATCAGAACATGTAATGGTGAAAGTCCAATGAGGAGTGAACATTGTTTTTACTTCTGATTTTTTTAATTAAGAAAGAAATATATGTGTGTGTGTGGGTGTGGGTGTGGGTGTGTCTGTGCCAGTTATTTGAAGACTGCTCTTACATCTAAAGGGGAAAATTTTTAGACAAAAGCCAAGCCATAGGGTAAGATGGAATTGGAGACAAGACAGTTCTTAGGGTGTGTTGGGATTGCATTAGCTAAGGCGTTGCAACCCCATCGTTGGTAGAACTTTCAAGGCAATGCAATACAGTGTGTCAAACGCATCCTTAAAGAATAGTGGCTTTCATACTACATTCATGTTACAGGCCATTAGTTCAGACAAACAAAATGACTGTTACTACATGAGTAAAAGCCAATCCTTACCACTTCTCATCGAACATGAACGATATATCCTTCCAAACTCCTTCGTCTAAAAGCAGGTAATTTCCTTCCACTATAACAACTTTATGTCTGCAAGAGTAAGAAAAGAGAATTTCATCAATGCATCAGCTAGAACTTCTGGATGCTACAAATACTTGCCTAATACCAATCTTTTCAACATGGAAAAGAAACAAAGTTATAAAAATTCAACAGAATTGACAACATATACAGAGAATAACCTGCAGAATCACCTTATATTTCAAAAGTTTATAATCAAAATTTTCATTTAATCTGCGTTTGCCAGATCAAAAGAATATCAGTTTACATAAAATGTCTCAAAGCAACATAAGTATAAAGATTCTAGCAAGGTCACTCCTCCTTTTGACTTCTTTAGTTTGTCGGACAGCAATTGACTACCCAGGAAATAGAAATATGAATTTTCAATTTGGAGATGGATGCCAATCAAACATGGTATCCACAATATGCACCAAGAGGAGTTTTTATGTTTCCGATTTTTATCAGCCAAAAGACGTTTAACAAAACCACTAAATCTCAACAAAACTAGCAATGAAATCTGTCACATACTTACTGGAGGCCTACAAGGATATCATCTTCAACTGGATCTCCAACTCCATGATCAAATGAAGGTGCATACACAGATCCCTGAGAAATATATTGATAACCAAAATGAAATGCATTATGCGTGCATATAATATTATCACATACCCTAGACACAAAAAAAAAACTGTATAAATATTTTTTTCTTTCTCTGGCCCCATCAAAGTTTGTTGCCAAGTCTCAACCAAATCATTCTAACCTGATTCCTCAGATTCCTCAGACAGTTAAGCAGTAGCAAGGGATTGAAAGTCCATGGTGCTGAATGACAAAGAAAACGATGAAAACTGTCAATCTCCAAGAAGATTTCAGGCTGCTAAATACCAAGTGTAGGAGCCTCACCTCCCCTTCTTGCATGTGCTTCCATTGGATCCTGGAATTCAGATAAATTACTCAGAATTAAATGTTATGTTCTAGGTGATGATAAAGCGTATAAAGAAATATAGAGGAAGCTCAACCTCCATTGCATCTAGCTGAGAACGATATAGATGGAACCCATCCATGGGAAGAACTGTAGCCACATCTGGAAGCTTAACCTGAGAATCAAATGAAGAAGCTTTTTGAGGCCAATTCTTGTTTATACGTCGCACTACTTCAGCTGCTAGAGTGCTCTTTCCAGCACCAGGAGGGCCAGCCAAACCCACAATATGCCTGCATGGTTAATCAGATGGACAATTTCCTTTGACGAAGAAATTAACTGAATATTAAGAACAAAAGACAACACTCTTCACAGAATCCCAACATCATTAAACAATGATTGAATATAAATACTGAAAATAGTTCTTAAATGTTCACATTGAACTATTTTTGTTGAGAATTTGAATATAAAAAGTATCTCATCATAAGAATTTTGCTTCATTCAAGACAATAGAACTCACTTCACATTGACATTTGAGGCTATTGCTGATGTAGGAAGAAGACGTTGAGCCAGAGCGTCATAAACTTCATCCATACACCTTTTAACGTCAGTAAGCAACATTATTATAAAGTAAAGAGATAGATAAGTTAAGAAAATATGAAAAGTCATATCAACAGATGGACAAGCTGCACATAGTGTCATAAGCAAAAATACAAGACATTGATGAAAACATGTTGAGATGATTTACAAAAACCAAAACTGAAAAAGGAAACTTAAAATTAACCAAAATAAAAGTATCCGTATGCATTTTTCACAACTTTGATAAACATGAAAAGCTCTAAAATTCATAGCTAGATATACGGGATATTTATTTGCAACTACTACTTCCTACCTGGGTGGCATACACAAAGCTCCAAGCTGAGGGAAATCATAAATACTTAGGAATCCCAACTTGAACAAATGATTTCAAATCTACAAGCCGAAAGTTCAATAAGAAATTTTCTAACCACTAATGTAACTAAGCATCGTCAAAATTTGTAGATTATGATTACAAATGTCAGTATTGAACAGAGGCCAATAAGGCAACAACAGATATAGCCATTATCCAAATTCAGTGCTAATGATGTTTTACCATACCTTTCCTCTACAATAGGAATTTCTCTCTGTTGACTGCATAAAACCTGATAAAGGACAAAATGAATCAATAAAAGATGACAGTAACAGATAAAACACCCATTCAGATTTTCAAAACTATCAATACAAGTTCCACCTTGAGAGAGGTTTTGTTCTGAACTAAAGATCTGGTTTTACCAAACACAGGTTGTGCATTTGTATTTCTTCTGATCCATGAAAAGGACAAAAAACCATGATGCCCCGAAGGAAGTTTACCTCTCTCCAGAGGAGATGACTCTGCATTAACAGATACTTTTACTGGCATGCAAACAACAATGATTTAAGAGAGAGAGAGAGAGAGAGCAAGAACGGAAATAAGTAACACTTTATAGCTACTTACTAATGTATGAAGTGCATTCGCATATGTGTGTATATATCAAAATGTCCTATACAATCGAAATCGCAATTGTCTCACTCGAACGGTATGGTGAGAAAACAGATTATATCGACAGATTATTATTATTATTGTACAAACAATTGAAAACCGATCGAATGGAAGAAGAAAACCTGTTGAAGAAGGGCTCGGAAATGCTCTCGGAGTTGTAGAAAGCGAGACATCCATTGGGAATCGACGATAGAGGGACCAATTTATCAACTGAGAACTGAACGGCGAACTTCAACAGAACAGAGGCTGGCGCTGAGTGAAAATGAATTTGAGTTCGCTACACTAATTTGGATAGCCATGATCCTCTGCTAAGTAGTAAAAATGGAGGCGGCCTTCTGATTCATTGTTAGTTCAGTACACGTGTCCCATTCTTTGTTAAACGGATCGGGCATGACGCGACACGTATACAAAACCCCCATAATAATCCTCACCACCATCCTCCTTAACCGCACGATTTGCGGCTAATGATTGTTATCGTAATCGTATTAAAAGAGATCAATCGATTACGTAAGAGTTTATATACGATGGAATATAAATTTAATTATATAAGTAAAATAATAAATAATAAATAATTTATTATAAAATAAAATAAAAATTTTAATTATATATAAATTAATAAATAATAAAAAATTTATTATAATTTAAATTATATAATTATAAAAAAAATTTATTTTAAAACTGTTATAACATAACTGAATTCACGGAAAAATTAGTATATATATTTTTTATGTTAATAACAAGATCGCGCATTAACCACAAAACAACAGCCCCTGGATAAAGAGATATAAAATTATAATATGCTTTTTTTTTTGGGGTGGCCCGCTGAGTTGCGAGACGGCGCAAACAAGTCCCGGATACCAGACAGAAGGTGATCAGAGTTCTTCCCAAATAATGACTTTGTATTTAGTTTGAAATAAAGCAACTGACTTGCCTGTGCTGGGAAATAAAAGTTAATTAGTTTTTACAAGGTGGCTGCCGCCCAATTTGAACAGTTATACAAGCATTTGGGGATCCAAAGAGGTCGCAGACAAACAAGAATTTGCACCATGTTTACGTTAAAAAGAATTGGTGTCTTCCAGAAACCGAAGCCACTTTTAGATTTTATTAGTCAATCCACCAGTAGCACATTACATTCCCGTCTTCCTACCCTCCGCCGCTTCATATAGTCATCCGGCGGCTGAGAACAACAAATGTTTACATAAGCTTTTACATTCATTGTGAAGCATTTCTTCTAAGGAATTAGGAATTTTTTTTCTTCATTGTACGTTGTTACAGTACATCAACTAAAGTAAATTGTCACGTGTCTTACAGCAAAATAGTTCTCTGGTTACCTGACTGAAAGAGTGCGGCACCCGAATTCTCTTGGAGCCGTCAGCCGAACGTTTAAACGGACATTGGTCTTCCGGCGCAGAAAAGTTATTTTTAACCTGAAATAATTTGTACGGACATGAGAAAATGGACGACTTGGGATCATTATCTCTAAAAGCAGAGAAATTGAGCTTTTATTTGAGTTTACTTTGAGAACTTGAAGGTCACTCATGAAACAAGAATACAATATTCTGATAAAACATAACATTTTTAAATAAGATTCCCTAATTTTAAAATGCAGTTAATTATTACTTAGCAGTAAATTGCACATACACGTTGGAAGAAGTTTTAGGGGAGATTTCCATGCTGGAATGAACCCTACTTCATGATAACTCAGATCATAACTCCACCTCAACAAAAACTTGCCTACGAATTAAGCTGGTGATAAAAGGGCACATTTCCAAGAAGATGCCATCCCCAAGTGACAATAAAACTAGAATGACCAATCATTTTCTGTAAGTTTATAGTTAACAACAAAGCATCAGTGTTTCATATTATGCACGTGGTTTCAAAACTATATATCCAATTCTACAAAGTAGAATACTGACAACCAGCAAAAAGCTTTACTATGTTAGCTGCAGTGTGATTTGTCTTTTAGATAATTAGATTCCAACAAACTACTAGAAAAGTAAGCCATGTATCCCACTTCTTAGATTTCGTAAGTTTTTGTCAAGAAAAAAGAGCAAGTCATTTTGTTGAAATTAATGCTGAATATATGAGGTTATCGTATTGCATTTGTAATCATTTTCTTAAATGACAAAGATACAAATGCTTAATCAGCTTTGTGGATTTCTTTTTTCTTGATAAAATACCAAGGCTGCAAAAAGTTTATGAACAAACAAATGTAAGCATAAATAATTGACTGTTTACCTGGCTATGAATGGTGTCAATTAGTAATTCTTGACAGCCTGATGCATGCACACTTTCTAATTTTGGGCAATGAAGTAGCAATGTTTCTGGACATGTTAACACAAGTTGTACCATGATTAATACAGTTTACCCCAGTTTTCAAATAGATCAATGATTAATAAATAAAAGTGCATCATATAATATACCTGGTCGCAAGTTTCTACATGAGTTCAAGTTCAGATCGTTCAGTTCTGGACAGTTTAGACATAGAGCCTGTATTTATATTAACAAAATAAGATCATGAAGAGGGATAAAGATACACATAAAAACAATATCAACTTTATAAAAAATAACTCACATCTAAGCCAGAGCAACCCCACAAGCTCAGTTTCTTCAAGCAGCAATGTTTAATTATCAACTTCTGATACATGAGATGCAGTTTGTTGTTGAACGCTTTCTGTAACTCAAGGTCACAGGTTTCATCAGAGTTTGAATCTTCAGAAGTAGGATCACATATTGACATTCCACAGTCCATGAGCTCAAGAAGAGGTAGCTGTGCTGTAGCAAACTGAATTCCACCTGAGAGACCCAAATAGCATGTTAATCAGCATAAAGCATATGGAACCAAAATAGAAAAAAAAAATGCCATAGATTAGAGCCAAGACTTGAAGATTACTTGAAGTGATATTAGGACAAAGAGCAAGGAGAAGTCTTGACAGAGTATTAGGGAACACATTGCAGATCATTCCAATGCCACTGTCACTGATACTAGACCTGCCATTAAAGTGTAATATCAAATGTAAAAATAGAGGAGATTCTCTAATGCTTAAAAAGGAACAATTTTGAAGAAAAGAGTGAATCAAAATAAAACCTACCCACTTAGATCCAGCAATTCTAATTTGGAGTATGCTGAAGCAATGGCAGCAACAGATGCATCAGTGATTTCTGATCCAAGTACAAGTGAAAGCATTCGCAACCCCCTGAATAACACGGCACTTAAATCAATATTCATTTATAGTTCACAACGCAAGGTTATATGTCATGACATATACATGGAGATCCGTGGACAACAAAGTGTATGCAAAGATACTTCTCAAGGTTTCATGTACATGAAGTCACTTCACAAACCTTAAGCCTGCAGCTGTAAGTGCTAGCACAACGGAATGAGAAAGCCGAATTGATGCAATGTGTATGTTTTGCAACCTTGGACAATTCCTTCCCAGTCCATCAGCCATGATAGTAAGGTCAGTACTATCATTTTCTTGGCGAGAAAATTCCAGAGAGATTTCTTTCATATTGGGACAATTAAAAATCTACATAAAGGGAACACTGATATAAAGAAGAATTCAACTAGATTCCCAATCAAGAGATAAAGAACATGAATAATTACCATCTTAGAGAGGGAGTAAAGATCTGAAAGCCAGAGTGTAGAAAGACTTGATGAGCAGAGGACAAAACCTCCTAAATTAGAACACCCTTCCATCTTAAGACTTGTAAGACATCGTTTGTCAGCAACAAAACGACCTAATTCATCACTACATGGAAAATACCAAACAGACCCTTTAATCAATCAGCAGCAGTCAACCAATACTAGACCACTAATCTTACAACAAATTAGGGTATAAAAACTAAATAGCTAACATTTTAATAGCAATTTTAGCAGACTGATCAACAATTAAAAAACTCCAATTATAATTCCCAAAATGTAATTCAGCACTCTTTATAAGGGCAATGTAGCATCTTTCAATCAGCACAACTTAAGCATATGCTCAGATGAAAAGTTATTATGTTCAGGATTTAAGGCCTTACATATTAAAATCCAACATTGATAAAAACAACTAAGAAATCAAATAGGCATTTGATCATGATGTGGATCAAAGATGGCATAATCAACGTAATTCATTGGCATCACTCATAACTCTCTGCCTATTGCTTAATTCTGTCAAAAGTAAAGTAGATCTCTGCCAACTAATTAATCCCAAATATTGAACCATTTGATCCTTAGTTGGTATCACCTAGAAATAAGGCATATCTCAATTATCGACCAATTATTGCACTGGAAATCCATTTGTATTCATAGAAGCTAGGGTTGAATACAATAAGGAACCAAATTCACTCAACATTAACAGATCCTACAGGGACAACAGAAGGATAAGCAATCATACCCAGTGATCCGATTTACTGCGGATCCAGATGTGTAAATCTCCATGGATTCCAAATTGGGACAAGAAAATGCAATGCATGCCAACATTGTTGCATCTACATCGCTGCAAACACAAGTTAAGATTTTAAAACCAAAAAAAAAAAGTAAATAAATCCGAAATAATATAGATCTTCTAAACCTGAAGTCCTTTGCATTGAAGTATCAGTCTTAGTAAAAAAATTATTGGTATTAAACTCCTGTTCCATGATATTAAATCCTTGGCTGATGTCTGTAGATCAAACAGTCCTATGCATTTATTTTTATAAATCATGCTACATTATCACATTTGGTCCTCATTTTCTGTTATCTTGTTCAATTATACCCAGATTATTGTGGTCACTGTCATTATCCAAATACCACCTCTGTCAATCGCCAAGCAATGCACCCAACAAAACCCTAGATCTGAGTGATAGTCCACAACCCTAACCTTTCCATCGTAAGAGAGAGCCTAACAAGGGCGGGACACTTCTGCAACACGGATCCAACAGACCCGACCTGAGCTCTCTGCGGAACCCGAAGTCTAAGCTCTTCCGCGGCCCTCCACAGCCTCCGAGAGGTCTCCCTCCATCCCTTACACACCTTCGCCGCCGCTAACAGCGCCGGCGGGGGCAACCTCCTCAGCACCTCCCACAAAGCTGCCGCCGGCAAGCCGCCAGACAGCTCGGGATCCGGATCCAGAAGCTCCTCGATGGCCGAATCCGGTTCGGGAGACTCGCAAGTGAGATCGATGTTGTCAAAAGATAAAGCTCGGCGGAAGCGGGAGTAGTGCTGGTGACGTGGGGGGCGGCTGCTGGAGAGAGACGTGGGAGCAGAGATATCAGCTGAAGAATCGGAAGGTGTTGGCGTAGCAGCAGCAGACAAAGGAGTGGAGGGGGTGCCGACGTGGCAAGAGTGGCCTTTCTTGGGTTGGCCACATCGGCCGCAGTTGTAACTGCCGCGTCGTTTGGAGGGGCGGAGGTTGAAGTCGAAAGATGAATAATCGGTGGCGGATGGCGACGCGTGGGGCTGGTGTTGGCGGTTATTCATTGTGTAAGCCCGAGTGCGCGAGAGGGAGTGTGACCGAGTCACTGAGGCGATGAAAATAAAGGGTAGGGGATTGGGTTGGTGGCGGAGGCGCGGGAGATTGGATGCACTTTCGCGCGCTGGTTTTGAAGAGAAAATAATAATAATAAATTGCGGTGCGAGGAGCGTGGTTTGTTCGGGGTCAATTTACTGTTCTCTCCTCGTTTTGGGCGGGTGAAAACACGTCACTTTAGGCTTTTTCCGTTTTTCAAATTTTCTTATCATGTGGCGCGACCGCCCCCGCCCAAGTTTTGACTGTTGAGTCAAATTTTCCCTGTTTCAATCTGGTCAGCTTATTAATTCGGGTGGGTTATACGAATAATTGATATACGGAGAGAGACGGGTTAAGATATTGTTGCTGTTTTCTTTTGTTTAAACATTTCCAAATTATAGCTATACATTATTTGAAATCGAGCCATTCTTAATTCTTCTTAGTAAATATCTGTATAAAGAACTGTTATATTAGCTGGAAAAAAATTGAGAAATTCAAACTTTTTAACCTTAAGATCGTCGTCAACAAAAGTCAAAATAGTACTATTATTTCTCATCAATAAATAAATAGAATAAAAGTACTATCATTTCGTTACCCGTTACATAATTTTTAGCAGACATAATTGCGCTTGATTAACGTTTGTCATCGAAATTTGTTGCAATGCCTGCATGATAATAGTTATCCAACTCCACAAACACGTGGCCTAAAATGGAAACAAATCAACTAAGTTCGTAGCTTAGCATTAATTCACGCGCCCCATCAGATCATCGTCGGAGCAGGTAGAGTTGTTAAAAATTAATGGGTTGTCGAAACACTGTGTTACCCATAAACTGGCCTTCCTTTATCGTATGGGCTGGCACCAATTGTAGGGATCTGATCCCTTCTCCTTTAATGCTTATTAAAAATTTAAAAAATAAAAAGTTGATTTCAGCTTCAAAACAGTCAATCCGAATTGTGATGATGTATCCTAATTTAGAATTCTAGTTTCAGGAAAAAAAAATTATTCATATATATATATATATATAATGAATTGAATTATTATCTTAAAAAATAAGATAAAAAGAAAAATAATGTTTACCCTGAGTTAAATTCCGAAATAACTGAAACGATATCGTTTCATCAATTTCCATTTTTTAAAAAAAAAATTTACTGCAAAACGACATCGTTTAGGTTGAAAAAATCACAAAAAACAGAACATAGCTCCAGCTCTGCTTCTTCTTCTTTTCATTTTCTTCGTGGGCTTGTGGATATGGACGCCAGGAGTCCTTTGAAGTTCTTAAATCAGTTTGGTTCCCCGAGGAAACCTAAGAAATTCGAAGGCAAAGAGAATAAGGTATGTGTAAACGGTCCTGTGAAATCGGAATTCAGCCCGAAATCTGTATTGAAAGTGAAAAAGTTTAAAGACAATTCGTGGAAGAAAGCATTGAATTTGAACATTGTCCCTGTAAAAAAAGAGAGTTTGGTTTGCGATTCTGAGGTTTCTTTGTGGAGGAGAAGTTTTAGTCCCTCGTTTGATCCGGATCTTATTGCGAATTATGAGAAGGAATTATCTGAAGGAGAGGAACAAATCAAGAGAATCATTTCGGAATTAATTTCACTTGTAAGCTTCTGAAAATTTTCTCTGGTTGCATTAATATCTAATGGTTGGTCTTCATTAGGACCAAAGATGGATGGAAAATAATCAGGAATAACAAAACCCAGAACCAAGTTTCAATCAGTGACTGCCAAATCCCCTCCTTCCCGGTAACACACAGGACGGGCTTGTGCGCCAACTGATTTGAAGAGAAAGCTGGCTGGAAAAAATTTTAGGTTTGTAATGCAAATCACAAAACGACGTCGTTTTATCCAGGTTTCGGGGTTTGACCTGGAATTTGACCCGAGGTAAATAGCAACACTCTAAAGAGATATCTATCACTAGATAACAAATGCAAGACTTGATCATCAATCGTAATAAAAAGTACATATAATTATTAGGTTGGAATTATTAATGTTTTCTTGATGTCTCTTTATTTGTATCAAAATTTAAGTAATCATGAATTATATTTCCAGCACGATAGATGTCAAATTTTTTAAAAATAGATATGAGTTGAAACTTGAAATCCATCCGTTATCACCTATCATTTTGATGACTCATATGTTTTTGGGTTCGATTGATGTCAATGGTTTATTTAAGCACGAACTATAAGATGCCATAAAACCAAACAAAACTAGCACGTAATAAGAGCACCAGCCAGCCGGCCTTTCCAAAATTTAAAACACCACACTTATTAGATACAATTTGGATATGTTACCCGAGAATTGCATTATAATTAAGTTTTACATTACTATTTAGTTGCCATTATGTTATATAATATAACATCGGTTACCTACGTCCACCTTTATTATTTTCCTTTGCACTCAGTTCTAAGTTCTAACACGAATACATCATCAAGAGTGTTAAACTTTATTTGACCACGAGAGGCTTGAAATTAGGGACTCATTTGATATTGGGGTTTTAGTCTATCATTAATTATTTTAAAAAGTTAAAAATTAGGGTCTAATTTTTTTTTTAAAAATCATTTATGATTAAATTTTCTCATCTTACAGTATATTTTAAAAAGTGGGGAGAGAGAGCTTTCCAAAATATGATTTTGGGAATCATATTTATATTTAATACAATTCTTTATATAACCTCCCTTATATTATATAAATTCAAAATTATTATTATTTAATTAGAAAATAAAATCATTAAATTTAAATAATTCATTATTATTACTAATTATATTTACATAGAAAAATAAATCTAATAAAATAAAAATATTTATTTTTAGTTGTTTATTATTATATATGCACAATAAACAAATATTATTTATACATGTTTTAAATGTTTAAGTAAATTTTATTGGATGTTATATCTACTTATTCAAATAACATTATAATTGCAGTTTAATAATAAGTTTTACTAAACATATACACTTATTCACAAGACTCACGGTACTTTTAAAAATAAATTTTATTATAATATTTAATTAATTCTTTTTAAGTTGATTATTTTTTATAACATAATTAATAATTATTAATTTTTTAATTCTATTATACACAAATTGATTATTGACATTGCATCATATATTATAATTAATATTTACAATTGATATTACATTAGACCATACAACTGGGACTACTGTCATAAAATTGACCATTGAAGCATTTGCCCAAATACTTTATACCCTCTCTAATATTCGAGCAGTGCGTACTACACTCACATTTTGTGTAAGAGAGACTGTCTCTACTCAATTATTAGATAATTGAGTAATATTCGAGGGGTGTCTACTACACTCACATTTTGTGAAAGAGAGATTGTCTCTACTCAATTATTAGATAATTAAGCAACAATTGAAAATAACTCTCATAATACTTTTATGGAGGGTTGAACCTTTGTACTCAACATTGAAAATGCAAAGGCTCTCTCACTGTACCAAAAGTCCATTGGTCATTAACAATAATTGCTTTAAAAGTTACAATTAGGGGTGGACATGGGTTGGTTTGGATTGGGTTTTAAGTTAATCCAAACCAAACCATAAAAATTTAAACCCAACTCAAACCAACCCAAATTATTTTTAACCTAACCCAAACCAACCCATTTGGGTTTGGTTTGAATTTTATAATCAAAATATTTTTTATTTTGTTAAATTTAATTATACCAAAATTATAATTAATATTAATTATAAAATTAACAACAAAATATGAAAAAATATAATAGGTAAAAAAATTATAAATAATAGACTTTACAATAACTTTGTCCTTAAATATTAACAATATTACAACATAAATTCTACAAATATCAACATAAATCAAAATAAGATAAGAGATCTCAACTCAAGTATCAAAGTAATCCATCAAAATTAAATTAAGTTAAATTAAATTATTCAATTTTTTAAATTTAAATTTTCCAAGAAATAAATTTAAAATTTATTGTAATTAGAAAAACTCTAAAATTTTAAATGTAATAAAAAAATTGGACATGAAATCAAATCAGATTTAAATTTAATTAAAAAATAACAATAGAATCATATTTTATTTAATAAAATGTTATAATCAATTAAATTTTTTATTTTAGTAAGTTACTATACAAATAGGACTATAAAATTACATTAGAGAATTTCATAAAATTATTGTCTAAGTAATTTATTAAAATTTTAATTTAGCCTTTTAACTTAAGTTGAAATTGTAAAGAATTATTATATAATAGTGATTATTAATTTATAAATTATTAGTTTTAAAACAATAATAAACAGTTTGAACTTCCTTATAATCTTGAATGACACTGTCGATCCATTTCAGAGTACTTAAAAAAATATCACTGCCTCCTTTTTGAAAAAGAGCAAGATTCCTTAAACACCAAATTGACCAAGCAAGAGTGACAAAGCCTTAAAATTTTTCTTTAGATAACGAAGAGTGCAATGATAGAGAAGCATTGTAGAAGTCATTAAAACAATTTGTGTCTAAAATATCATCTAAATTCGAGTGCCTGATACTTTCTGGGCCATCTTAGAAGTCAACAGGGCCTGACAAGCATTTTCATTCACTATATTGCATCTCGGACAATATAGAGAACCAATCACGTTCCTTCTGTATAAGTTATCTATTGTAGACAAAATATTCAATAACGCTTACCACATGAAAATTTTAATTTTATTGGAGAGATATAAAGACCATAGATATTTCCATCAGCCTACCGTTGGAGAGGAACTAGAAATTGAGTCTTAGAGCCACTTGATAACCACTTTTGATAGTATAATATCCCTTTTTATGGTAATGTGAAACCAATTAATCTGACTTTGGCACTGTAGGCAGTAGGATTCTAAGAATAACTTCAGCATCTTTGGGCAAAAAAAGATGTCGAATCAATGAATCATTCTATGATTGGTCTGAATTTATCAACTAAGCTACCATACTTATTGGTAACTTAGGAGTTAAAGGCCTGAAAGTTATTGGCCTTGGTAGCCAATTATCTCATTCTAACTATACTGATTTTCAATTACCAATCTTCCATCTAGAACTCTCTATTTAATTACTTCACCAGCCCAAAAGTTGTTTTTCCATACATAAGAGGAATTTCTAGCTAAATTATAGTGAATGAAATTGCCATAACAAAAATAATGAGCCTTTAAAGCTTTGACCAATAACATATCGGGACGTTGCATGATTCTCCACCCTATCTTTTCAAGTAATGCTTGGTTGAATGAAATTAAATCCCAAAAGCCCATACCACGATCTTTTTTTGGTTTGCATAAGACTTTTCATTAAATCCAATGGATTTCGCAAGGATGAGTAGATGTTCTCTACTAATAGGTTGTGATCTGTGGTTGAATGTCTTCGAATAACATTTTTGGAAGCCAAAAAACTAACATTACATATGTAGGGATAGCTTGCGCAATTGCCTTCAGCAGAATTTCCTTACCCCCTCATGAGAAAAGTTGTGATTACAACCTTTAATTTTATTAAACACTTCAGTTTAAGCATTGAAAAGTATTAATGCTTGCACCTCCCCACCATTGACGAGAGGCCAAGATACTTCCCATGATGAGAAACTACAGTAGCTGAAAAAGAGCCCTTATATCCTCATTGTTCTTAAATTGCAAGGTTGATGCAATTAAAGTCTTGCTTTTGACACCCCTTGAAGTCCTTATAATACTACTTCTTAAAGATATCCCATTTAAATAATTTAAAAGCGATTCTAATGTAATAACACCATAATTATTTTAGGACTAGTCTTTAAATTATACTTTTCTATGTTAGAAAGAGTTTTCCACAATGTCAACACCACAACTCATCTGCTGATATAGTAAGGGTCGATCTAATTATTTCATGACTTGTGGCAGCCAATTCATTAATAGGTGTTATATCTTTTAAGTTATAGTTATTTTGGAAAAAAATTGTAAATATAAAATATAAATTAATATTATATAATAAATATTATTTTTAAATATTATTTTAATAAAATTAGTAAAGATATAATAAATTTTTTTATCATATAAGTACAAAATCAAATCAACTTACCTTCTAGAGTATAACAGTTAATATTTACCAAATACTTTAATTCTAATTTCAATCTTAGATAGGTCATTAGTTAGGCTTTAAGTGCTTTTTTTTTTCCATAAAAATTAATTTTCCCTCTTCGTTTTTCTCATTCAAACCAAAAAGCTCTCTCACTTCCCTTACTACTTTTTTCATTTTCTACGATGCATGTGAAATAAAAAAAAAATGAACTTAAACCTAAAAATCACATTTTCATTCAAATTTCTTTGTGACGTTTTTGAGAAAAAATATGAAATAATGAACTAGAAATTTAAAAGCAGATAGTAGAAGCAAACTACAAAGGGCAAAAAATGGGCAAGAAGGAAGAAGAAAAAGAATTTAAAACTTTTGCTGCTTATATTGCGATAAAGACTATTGTTACAAAGTAAAATGAAGGACCGTGGAAAGAGATCTTGAATGCCTTTAATACATAGGTTCTTCAAATTTTCATTGATTGTAGATGTATCAAGAATAATCCTGCGAGAACAAGAACTGTTCCATGGGCATTGAGGATCAAACTAGAAATTGGTATTTTTGGCTGGTCAAATTTGGGTGGTTGGTTTAGGTAAAGTTGTGGAGGTAATTTCAAATTACAAAATATATATATTACAAGATCTATAGTGAGATTATTATGAACAATTGATTTAAAATGATACAATTCTACCCTTGATTTATCTTTAATAGACAATGTTCAATTACTCAGTTGACAAGTTATTACCTAAATCTTAATTTAATTGTCATTGTCTTTATTAATCAATACAAAGATTGATTGTCAATCAATCTAAAGATGGCTTTAATATTTGTTAATCAATCAAATTCTCAAACAAATCTCAATTGTGTCATTTCCATTTTTATTTATTCATTAATTATAGATTTCTTTTAAGGGGTTCATTCATTACAGAAATTGAGCATTTGTGCTTATTAAAATGAATTTCATGAGTTTATGTTTTTCATCAATTATAAGATAAACCATTATATATGAATATTATTATTATTTTTAATTTTTACCATACATATAAATTATCAAACAACAGTAATGCATTAGGAATTTTACAAAATTCAATCAATAATGTAATTATAATTTAGTAGTATAAGATAAAAATACAATTTATATATGAGTAATGAAATTGATTTAACAAGTGACAGATAAGAAAGAATTAATATAATGTAATTTTTATTCCATTTATAAGAAAAAAATATAATTAGTTATATTTTGTACATAGAAAATATAAAAGTTAAACATTTAGATTTTTGTGGCCTTTAATTATTGTGTTTGAATTAATTTCTTCTTCTCAAGTTGTAAAGCTCTTTATCCTATTTAACTGTATGCTTATTTTTCTTATATTTTATCAAATTTAAGTTATATAACTAGTAAAGAGTTACCTACACAATAAATACTTTAATTTTTTATCTTATTTAATTATTATAAACAGTAGATTTCATCTAATGGTATATATTAATCCCACTATTGATATTGTGACTTTTAAATAGCATCATGAAGAGGCCCTTATACACATACACACACATCTTATAAAATACTTAGGTCAACACTACACAAGCTAGTGGTGTTGACACAAAATCTACCATGGAAGGCTTTCTCCTCTGGGACTGTTGTTGCAGCAAACATCGCTTTGTCTTTAATGATTGTTTCAATTAAGGGTAAAATAATAAACATTATGAAAGGATTAGATAAAGTTATTTGAACTCACTAAACTACTCACTGGACCTACCTTTAAGTTCTGAATCTTTAAATTTTATTCAATAAAATCATTTAAGTACGCAATATATCTTTACTAAACAAATTTATACAATAATTGTATTTTTATTGATTAGAACAATTTTTTTTAAAAGAAAGGTTGAATATGATGGTAATTGAATACTGGATCAATTAATATTTGTTTTGATAAAACTAATTGCCAAACTATTATCACAAGTTTATGGGAGTGCCACTAAAGAGCCATCAGTAAAAAAGAAGAATGACAAAGATGCTAGCACGTGCTGCCATTTCATGCATCCTTCTCATTCTTTATTATGGCCTGTAAGAAGTTTAAAATAATGATTAAAAAAAGATACAAAAGTATGTGACAAATACAAGATAAAAAAGAAGCCATTTCCTCAAGCGCTACCACTTAGATATGCATTTGTTCAATAAAAAAAAAAATTCATTGGCCATTACCCTAAAGCTGAGAAATTTGCATTCAATGCCAAGGATTGCAATCAACAGTATTCCTATAGGAACAAGAAAATTTAAAACTTAATTACATGGAAAAGGAAAAAGCACCAACAAGGAGATAAAGAAAAAAAATCAAGATATGATCTACTCTAATGCATTATAATTGATCTAAATAAATCAACGTAATGAGGTTGATGTCCGTCTAAAGTCACATATAATGCATGAATATATTGTTTGAAGATCGTATGAAATAATTATTTGACAAAAATTTAATTATGTAAGAGAGTATGTGTGGGAGAAAGAGAGAGAGAGAGTTAGATGGGACCTTTGGTAATGATAGTATTGGCAAGATATTGATAGCTCGATTGGCTCTATGTTGTGTCAGTGTGATGGCATGGCTCTATTAGTTCCATTATAGGTTGGCATAATGGTAGCAACTCTGTTGACTGCAAGGTTGTGGCTTTTGTTCTGTCTCTCTCTTCTTTATTTTTCAATGAGTTATCATTAGCTCTAATTGAAAAATGACCTTTTTTTTCAATAGAATAGATGTGGATGTGCAAAGCTTAGTGTCATGGGCCGCTCAAATCTCCTATAATTAAAGGTTAATTCTGTACTTACGGTTGCCCTTACCAAAAGTCTACCTAAATGTGGATTGCATTTATAAGTGGGGTACACTTAGCACTCAAGGCAGGATATACATAGAAGCGGTATACACTTATAAATGAGCCACCAACATAACTAAGCCAACCATGGCGTACTTAGTAAAATATCCAAGCTTAACCTAAGATCTAGAGTTTTCTATAATTGCCAATTCCCCAGTACTTTATAGGTTTGAACATTTAAACTCTTTTGTCCATATGCCTAGGAAGCATAACTGTAAATGAGGGTGAACCCCCTCATTTGCCCAATAACTACCACACACTCACAAGCACTCTCATAAAACTATGTTGTAAATTACTCTTTATATGTGGTCATATTGCTCATACTTCTCTCTAATGTTTCCACAATTATCTACACTTGGCTAGATTGAGAAGTGTTTAGGAGTGTCCATATGCTTGTAAAGCTTTAGGCTTACTTAGCAACTGTGCCACATGGGGTTGTTACGCAGAACGCTAGTCCCATGACATTAGATAGTAGATATAGTAAAACGAGAGGATCATGTCTGTGACAGGGGGAGAGTTCTTCTTTTTTTTAGCATCTTTTTTAAGTCAAAGCTTATGTAACAAATAATGTGACAAGCAACCAATAAATTTAGGTAATTGATTTTGATATTTTTTAAATCTAATGGATAAAAATAATTTTAATTCAAAATAAAGTACAAGTGCAATAACAATTTACATAAAATGTACTTTTGAATCACATATTTACATTTTTTTTCAAATGAGTCCTCATTGAGTTTTTGATAACTAAATGGTTTTGTCATTCACCTCTTCCAAATTTATTTTTAAAACTTTATAAAGTTTTTATAGTATTTTTATAAAGATTTATATGATTATTATATTCATAAAGATTCACAATTTTGAATATATTTTTATACTTACATTTATAATTTCTCATCCCTCTTGAGATATAAACTAAATTTTTTTTCTAACACACACATACACATTCAATCTATTCACTCATCCTAAATACATAGCATCAATACTGTTACATTAATTTTGTAATATAAATTTAGAGTCTTAAATTATAAGAGATATTATATGTGATAAATATCTTAAGAATCTAATAAATTATTAAAAATATAGCACAATGAATAAATTACTAGAATCTCTAATGACATAGAAAAAGTAAACAAAATATCACAAATTAAAAATTTTAATGAAGAAAATATAAAAGAAATTAAAAGGTTAAGAGATCAACTAAGTAGAGAATCTAATAAAGTTAAATAATTCATAAAAGACGTCAACATTGAGGATCGTGATATATTAAAGTAAGAAATCATTAATATAATGAAGACAAACTTAATAAATATAAGATTAAATAAGTTATAGATTCAATTAAATAAAATAACAACAATTGTTGAGCAATTTGGTATTAAATTTGCTACAAATATAAGTGGAGAACTTCAAACAAGATTAAAAAGATAATAACACTATTACCTAGTTGCAGTCTAGAGTGTAAAATAAAATTTTAAAATTTATTAATTTTTTAAAAGGTTTTAAAATTTATAGCGTAACATATTATTTTAATACTTCTTATAAGCCAAAAGAAAGTGAGAGAAGGACGTAGGAACGTCAGCACATCCTCCTTCCTTCATTTTGGCCATCCAATATTTTTCAATTTATGTAATAGATTGCACTATGTGATAGAAAATGAAATTGCAGTGAATGTAATTGAATATTCACAGTCATTTAAAGAAGGCAAATACTAAGGTATAGCTTACTGTAACTTACTCCTCTCACGTGCTACAATATCGTGTGGATTCCATAATACTATAATACATGAGAAAAATAAGTTATAGTAAACTGTAACTTAAGGAGCTCATTCAAAAAATAGTTGTTGAGCTACATCAGTGCACTAGTTTACTTTAATAAACAAAATGTATAACAAGTCTACAACAACAAGGCTACATGATGGTTGTCAACAACACCTTGTTTTTGAACCAATGCTCGGTCAACAAAAATGCATGGCGCTAGTTGATTAGGTTTAACACATTGGTTCTGAATAGGGGTTGAATAGTTAATAATTTTATTTTTTTCTTTTTATACTATATTCTTATGTCTAAAATTATAATTTAATTTAGGGATATGCTAATTATTAAATATTATTTTTAAAAGTGAGTTTTGTGAGTAGTATGATGAGCTTAAATAGCCCTATTCAAAGGGATTTTATAAAGAATTTTGAGGGAGTATCAAAACTCTACTCATGAACTATTAGAAGTTAATTCATTTGTATCATCAGTTGGGTCAGTGAATATCTTTCTTTCTCTCTCTCCCCTAACTTTAAAGTGAGAAGTCCGATTCTCCCAAAATAACTGTAAAAATATTTAATTTAATTTCTCTTAAAAACAAGACAAAGACTTACCTATCAACCTAAATTGCCACTTACATCAATAATTGCTTTCCTTTAGAAAGAAAGGAAAAAAAAAAAAAGCAATGGCTATACATAAATGAATCAACGCACAATATATTTTTGAAAGCTCACTAAAATCTTGTGTCATAATTTTATCAACCATTTAACAAAATTTTTGTTTATTTATAAAAATTTCACATTGTCTTTATTATATTTTGTAGAAATTCGGTAGTATTATATTTTGATTTGCATATAAATAGCTGACTTTGAAATATAACAAATATAATAATATAGATTTGCTATCCAAAATATAAGTCAATATAATATAATTTAATTGAATAGCTAATCCTGTTATAAGTACATAGATGAATTCAAATAATTGATTTAAGGGTTTAAACTAAGCCAACACCTTTACTTTTTTGAAAATAAAATAAAATTTGGAATCAAATCTCATTAAGATCACGCCGTTAACCAAGAATAGCCAACTCAGCTGCTAGTGGATTATGTGAGATCATATCGTTAAAAACCATATTGTCCCTCTCTAGCTAGTTTGCTGCACCAAAGGATACACATTAGCTGTTGTGTCTGATGCTTAACCAATAGCGATCGATGATTTTGGAATTAATAACTGGATCCACATAGTTTCAGATTTTAATCAGTGGAAGTTTTGTTTATTTATTTATTTATTTTCCAGCTTCTGAGCCCCGATCGCTTAATCTGAACGAAAGATGCAATGATATTTGATACATTTAGAAATGAGAAATTTCAGTTGAAAGATCAAAAAGAAAGAACATTCGCGACTGTGGACTGTCAATTTAATAAGAAAATAGTAAAAGTGTGAAATGAAAAATAATACGCTAGAAAAATAAGTTGTTCTTCAACTGAGGTATTTGTAATTTGGAGACAATGGAAATTAGGCACGCAAATAACGTGGATTTAATTTTTCCGCTATTTGATAGTCAAAGTCGATTGTAATAACGTATTTCACGGAGTTGTCAAATTGATAATGTATAAGGCTATTAGCATATTTTAAAAGTCAACATGACGTACTTTTTTTTTCTTATATATTAAATTATTTAATATTTAACATATTTATATTCTCATTATTTAAATCAAAAATTTTAATTAAGATAAAACAGTCTCTTACCGACTGATGCATGCATTTGTTGGTAAAGTCGTCACGTGATGATCATTTTTATAACCGCCCGTAAAGGTCCGGTTTCATTTTGCATTTACATTGTAAATTAATTAGGGAAAGAGTCATCAAACGCATGTATAATAGGACAAATAAGGTCTTATTAACAGATATTAAAGGTTTAGGGGAAGTGCCATAATCTGCAGAGATAAATACAAATAAACATATCCACTTAAAAATTTGACACGGGGATCTCAATGTTATATTGTTCTCTCAAAAACCCTCAAAAGGAAAAAAAAATAATAAAAATAATAGAGATCCAAGGAATTAGCCCTACCTGTAAACAATTAGTTCTTTTAAAAAAGAGTTTATCTTGCGACGTGACAATGATTCATTTCAGGCAATTTGCCTGCTGGCTGCTGCAGTGGGCGGTCGGTTTCTTTTTCGGCTGGGGCCCGTATTTTGCCGCCTCCGAATGTTGTAGAAAGTTGAAAGTGAGCGTGAAATGAAAGACTTTTTACGCCCAACAAGCAAAAAGGATGGAGGCTTTGCCATAAGGCTAGGTATGTCCTAGTTAACACTTTGCGTCGCCGTTGGCTTATAGAGCTTGTAGCTTATGGTTATGCATAAAATAATTTGATCAAGCCCTTATCAGTATCGCATCCTCTTATCTTTTTAAGCAGTTAGGCTTTACTTCAGACAATTTCGTTTGTTATATGTACAAGGATTTGATCCGAGAATGCCTCCTCATTCCTATTTTGACGTCGAAGGATATTCACTTCATTTCATATGTGTATGTATATTCTATGCATTTCCTCGTATGCCCTTAAAAAAAATTAGCCCTACCTAACCATTAATTATAGGATTTAGGCATTTACTTTAGTCCAACCATTGAAAAATTTCCTACGCATGCACGTATGGATTAGTGTCGACGCATATGACATATGGTGGAAGTTATCACAGAGGAACTTTCGGGACACCAAAAAATCATAAAAAGATAGGCACCTTGACTGGCTCGAGGAACCCCATGAATCACATGCACTTAAAAAAAAGAACAAAGAAAAATACAATTCAGTGCAGATTTATATAATAATATTGGGATATCATTTGCACTACCAATAATATCAATCCATAACTCTGTTTGATTTTGTAAATAATTATTTCTCCTCCCAATATAACTCACCCAGACACCTTCCTCTTTCACAAGTTCACCAGGTTATCTTGGACCAGCAAACTTAAGCTTCACAAAAGTCCTTCGATGGCAGCATTTTGTCCATCCAACGCGATTCTTTCCCTTAAAAAAAACCTACCAAATGATAGTGTTCGGGCTGGAACGGGCTTCCTGGTTTCTCATTCAGCCCAGAGATCTCAATTTGGTGCCTCGAAAACCCTAAGCTTCGGAACTAATAAAGAATCAGCCACTGCCATACCTAAGGTCTTGTCCAAAACTAACCAGTCCTCATCATCCATAATCACTGAACTGGACAAACAACAAGATCATCGCCAACAACGCGCTGATGGTTTTACAACCAGTAAACAAGAGACTGCAGAGAGAAAATTAGGTGACGTGTGGCGAGAAATCCACGGCCAAGATGACTGGGTTGGCATGCTTGATCCAATGGACCCAATTTTACGATCCGAACTGATCCGGTACGGCGAGATGGCACAAGCCTCCTACGATGCCTTTGACTTTGATCCATTTTCAAAGTACTGCGGAAGCTGCAGATTCATGCATCGTCAGTTCTTCAACTCACTAGAAATGTCCCATCACGGCTACGATGTCTCCAGGTACTTATACGCGACCTCGAATATCAACCTTCCGAATTTCTTTAAGAAGTCTCGCTGGCCTAAGATGTGGAGCAAGAACGCCAACTGGATGGGATACGTCGCCGTATCGAACGACGAAACGACGAAGCGTTTGGGCCGCCGTGACATCACCATTGCCTGGAGAGGCACGGTGACGCGCCTCGAGTGGATCGCTGATTTAATGGATTTTCTCAAACCCGTTTCGAAGAACAAGATCCCTTGTCCGGATCCGACGGTGAAAGCCGAATCCGGATTCTTGGATCTGTACACCGACAAAGACGTCACGTGCCGGTTCTGTAAGTTCTCAGCTCGAGAGCAGATACTCACAGAAGTTAAAAGATTACTAGAAATTTACTACGATGAAGACGTCAGCATAACCGTCACGGGCCACAGTCTGGGGAGTGCCTTGGCGATATTGAGCGCATACGACATCGTTGAGACCGGCATCAACGTGCTGAGGGACAGCAGGGCCGTGCCGGTATGTGTGTATTCGTTTTCCGGTCCTCGGGTCGGGAGCGTGAGATTCAAAGAGCGGATTGAGACATTAGGGTTAAAGGTTTTGAGGGTGATTAATGTGCACGATGTGGTTCCTAAAACGCCCGGTTTTATATTTAATGAAAATGTTTCTCCTGTTTTGATGAAAATGGCTGAGGGGTTCCCTTGGAGTTACTCGCACGTTGGCGTTGAGTTGGCGTTGGATCACAAGAATTCTCCCTTCTTGAATCCCGCCGCCGATCCTACATGTGCTCATAATTTGGAGGCTCTCTTGCATTTGCTTGATGGGTTAGTATTTGCTTACTCTTTAGTTAATTCATGTTCTGGCTATGCCTTTTTCTATATAAAAAAAAAAAAAAAATTGCTTTCTCTTTAAGTTGGCACAAGAGCGATCATAATGCTTTCAATTAAGTGACCATATTATGCATATACACATCACTGATGAGTGTATTTTAGATAGCAAAACTGATATTAATTAATTTGTTTTATAAAACAAACTCCACAAGTCATATTCTTGTCTTGCCGGGTAGATGTGCATTGAATTTTCTCTCGTGTTAGATATGAAGTTTCTGTCAATAATGATTATTTTATACGCCATCGCTTAAGTACTAGGGCCCTCATGCATCTCGAATTTTGATTTTGATGCTATGATATATAACAAGTTTAATTAAACGTATCGAGAGTTGGAACACTTAGCTGGAAAAGCAATTAAAATATGAACCATGATTAGATCATGCCGCTCATGTCCGCTTGCTTATGGCCAAAACAAGTTCTTGTCAATGGTCGTTACAGTTTGCACATTTCTAGAAAAAAGTGTTTTTGATAATGGTAGTGGGATATATATAATATATAAAACCTACAAGTAATGTGGCTGTATGACAAGGCAAGGCTTTAATATATATAATAGAAAAATATCCTTGACCCGTCCTGAAAGCCGCCATTGTTTTAGTGACATCAATTTATGATCAGTCATCGGATTTTATAATTACGTGGAGAATTTGAGAGAGATATATATATATATATATGCAATCAAGTTTCACCTTATGATTCATGCTTCCTTAAAAGGAAGAAAAGCAGCTTGATTTGCGTTCACGTTTCACAAAAGCCTCACTAATTACTTTAATTGTGAAATGCATGTGCAGATACCATGGAAAGGGGCATAGATTTGTGCTGGCCAGCGGAAGAGACCCGGCACTGGTGAACAAGGCGTCTGATTTTCTGAAAGATCATTACTTGGTTCCGCCGTATTGGAGGCAGGATGAGAACAAGGGATTGATCAGGAGCAAAGACGGGCGTTGGGTGCAGCCTGAAAGGCCTAAACTCGTTGATCATCCCCCCGATATTCACAACCACCTCATGCAATTACGCCTTGCTCATTCTGAGCATTTCTAGCTAATCGATCCACTTCAGTCTGTGTATCTCCGTCCCATCAAATAAGTACTTGAGCATGCATCTACTTCTAGGGTAAATATCTGAAAGTGCTGCAGTCGATGTGAATTAAATGTAATATAGCTTTTGGGCATATAATTAATTTGAGAACATCTTCGTGAGATTATATATATATATATATATATATATATATATATATATATATATATACACACCAAAAGTATCGAGTAACACTAAATAATTATTTAAGTTATTTATAGTAGAGTCTCAATAAATTAATAACATCATGATCAAGAAAATTTTTATTAATTAATTAAATTATAATTTAGTCCGTTTACTCTAAGTGGAGATTGGTAAAATTTATTATTTAATCTATATATGTTTATCATTTTATATTTTCACTTGACTAATCATAATATTATGGCACATTAATTAATATAAAAATTTATAACTGTAATTTTGCTATTAACTTTTTAGAGTCGTACTGCACTTCATCTGCGGTCTCATTCTAACTTAAACGTATTCTCTCGCAAATAGCCAAACTAACTGGCCATCAAATATGCGTAGTAAAAATTAACTTGGCTTCTGAGGTTTAGTTGTTAGCATTTAACTATCGAATACTTTTAGTAACTTTGATTAAAAGGCACTGCCATTGAACTGAAAAGTGGAGGGTAGCAAACGAGACAGCTTATGGTGACATGATACCATTGCGGGGAGTCGAAGACAAAATTTTATTTTAAAATATGTGCACTGTAACTTTTTCAATTGTCTAATGCTGGGTTTGGCCTAATAAAATATCTCATACTGCTGTTAAATAGTTCATACCCGAGAAAATGAAAGAGAAGTGAGGAAACGTTAGTTGATAATGTGCAAGTTTCCTTTTATTTTATAGGCATCGAAGTCAACACAAGCAACCATTGGTTAACACGCGAAAGTTTCTTTACAGATATTTTTTGCCACTAACGAAAACTAAAGAATTTTAGTATTTTTTAAATTGGATTTTTTAAGGTTTTTGGGAATATTATTGGATACCCCTGACGTTTTTGCTTAAAATAAATGTAACCCAAAGGTTTGAAACTAGCTTTCAAATATCCCCATAGCCGTAAGGGAGGTCGGATAATCACCTGATGACGTCGTCGTTTCGTTAAAGAGCCAAGCCGCTCGCTCGAGGCAAATTGGCAAAGATATGTATAGATCAAGGATCAAAATCAAATACAACATAAATAAATTCTGTGTTTTCTGTTAAGAAATGGAAATGAGATTAAGGGAAGGAAAATGAATAACCCATTTACTTTCAAAATAAATAAAGGAGATGTGAAACAAATTGGTGGGGACTATACTAATTTCAGAATAGAGAATGAGATTTTGATTTATAAGAGAATTGGAAATCAGAATCTCATTCTCTGAAATAACTAAAATACCGCAACCTATATTTCACAATCTCAATTCTATCCTTAATAAAATATTTACAAAATAAAAAAAAACAAAATCAAGCATCAATTGAAATCAATACCGCCAGCTAATCTTCTAATTGGCTTAGGTTAGGTTGATTGGGTTAGGCTTTAAAAAAAATCTATTTTTATGGTCTAATTAAATAGTAAACAAAAAATAAAAACTAAAAAAATAAAAAATATATAAATATTAGAATCCTTACAACAAATCTAACATTTCAAAGTTTTTATATTTATATTTTTTAATTTTTATATAAAATATTAAATTTTATATAATAATTTTTATATGTATATAAGTTGACTTTTAACTCAATCCAACCCAACTCAATCCGTAAATAATGCAAGTTGAGAGTTTAATAACTCAATCCAACCGGTTTATTTTATCAATCTAACTTAAACCACAAAAAATCGTATGGGCTGAGTCGGGTTCATAGATTGGGCGGGCTGGTGTTCGCCCCTAACTGCCCCTATTACTCATTGCTGCTACTCTCACGCTATAGTTGCCCCTTGCTGCCCTTCTGTGTTGTTGCATTGTTGCTACTCGTCACTGCCCTTGCATCATCGATCGTTGATTCAGCCATTAGATAACAGATACATATACACAAATCCCACATCATGTTAAATAGTCAGTAAAAGATGTATTTGTTAAAAAAAGTGAGGAGTTTCATAAAAATTATTATTATTATTAATATTAATTATTTTTTATTGACTATAATTATTAATAACAATAATTCTTTGAATAATAATAATAATCACAAGTATTACAATAAATAAGAACAATGACAATAATTGTTAATTAAAAACATATTAGTAACTCAATTCAGCTGATTATATTTTTTATTCTAAAATAAAACAGATACATTAGTGAAATATAATTTATTTTCATTTTTAATTCTTATAACTTAATAAGCAACTTATTCGATTTTCATTCTTCGTAACAATTTCAATTATTGATCAATAAATAAACTAATAGGATGCTGATATGTGATCCCTTAAACTCATGCCAGTAGGTGATAGGAGCAGGGAGGAGAGCAAAACAAACTAAAATAATATATATATATTAAATTTTACAAAGGATAGTTTTTAAAAACAGTAAGATAAACTGAAAAGTTGGAATTAATGAGATAATTTGAAGGGGTAAAAAATGTCGATGTGGTGCATCCCTCGTATTAAACATATTGTCCAAAATACCCTTCAGCATAAACCCCGCAGCTCCCTATAAGCTAGGGTTTAGCGGAAGCCATACTCTTACTGCCCGTCGTTGATCTCACCACCAGGCGACTTAAGGTACGTATTTGCATCTCCTTCAACTGCCTTCTTCTTTGAAACATATGCTACTACAGCAGCAATCTCTGACTGTGTGCGCGTTCCTGTCTTTCTTCTTTAGCTGATGTGTTGGTTAATTGGTTTTTGTCATATGCATCTGTAACTCTAATTTTGCGAATTGGATCTACTGTTATCTTCGTATTTATTGAAATCATTTTTTTTTTTTGAAAGTTTGGTCTAGGTGTAGAGTTTTCATAAAAGAGCAATAGCATTTGCATTAATTGTATAAATCCTGTGATTTCGGCATTTCGAAGAACTACGCGTCGTCTTTCAAATGAGTCTTTGATTTTATAGGTCTTTTTCTGTAGGTGGCTTTATCGTTTGATATTTACTGTGGATGCTTTATCCGTTTTTGAGTTATTCTGTATCTTTTTATTCATGTCAAATTTTATCATATCAGCTTTATAATTCCTTTGGTTGAATTTCGATTTTCTTTGTATATATCCTCAGTGAGAAATCTTACTTGGAGTCTTTAATTACAGTTCATGTTACATTTCTTAGATGGTAAACTATGGCCTCAGATTTGTTTTTGCCAAAATTATAGATCTTTGAATTGAAAATCTTGGGGATTGCTCCTTTAAGTACTTTCTGATCTTGCAGAAGCAGACCTTATTTCCCCCAAAATGAGTTTGATATCTCAAAATGCTGTTTCTAGAAATAGATTAAAGACAAAAACAGAGGATGGTGAGGGGCCTTTGGTTGTACAAGAGAACAAAGATGTTGAGGATGGAAAAGTGTCTGATTTGGAAACATCACGAGCTAAGAAGAGAAAGGGAGAGAAGGAAAAACAAAGCGAAGTGGAGCAAGTGAAGGAAATGAAAAAGTTGGAGAACTTTTTGTTTGGATCACTTTATGCTCCTGTCGAATTCGGGAAGGAAGATGAGGAAAAGGTCCAAGCTGAAACTGAGACTGGTTCCGCTGTGTACTTTATCGACCCTTCTGCTAATAGCATGTTGTCTGGTAATGAAGCGGATTCACAATTTTCAGGGGAAAGTGACGATGAAGAGGAAGCTTGGCAAAAGAAACCCGTCTGGGTGGATGAGGAAGAGGAGGGGACCAATGTAAATATAGCTAAAGTTAACAGGTTGAGGAAGCTGAGGAAGGAAGAGGATGAGAGTTTGATTTCAGGTGCAGAGTACGTTTCAAGACTGAGGGCTCAGCATGTTAAGTTGAACCGTGGTACGGAATGGGCTCAACTTGATTCACGGTCAAGGGATAATGACCCTTATGATGAATCATCAGATGAAGAAACTCGAGCAGTGGTGGCTCGTGGTTATGAGGATGTTGAGGCTGTTGACAATATTCTCAGAACAAACAATGATCTTGTAGTGAAGAGCAGTGCCAAGTTGTCTCCTGGACTTCTTGAGTACTCAAGACTCACAGATGCAAATGCTGAAGAATCATCAAATGGTCCTATAAATTCAGTTCAGTTCCATCGTAATGCTCAGTTGCTACTTGTTGCTGGTTTGGATAGAAGACTAAGATTTTTTCAAATTGATGGCAAACGGAATACTAAAATACAGAGCATTTTCCTTGAAGATTGTCCTGTTCGAAAGGCATCTTTCTTACCTGATGGTTCTCAGGCCATAATATCTGGAAGAAGAAAGTTCTTTTACAGCCTTGATTTAGTGAAAGCGAAGGTTGATAAAATAGGTCCCCTTGTTGGTAGGGAAGAAAAAAGCTTGGAATCTTTTGAAGTTTCCCCTGATTCTAGTATGATTGCATTTGTTGGCAATGAAGGTTATATCTTCTTGGTCTCGTCTAAAACAAAGGAGCTGATTGGAACCTTAAAGATGAATGGAACCGTTCGTTCTCTGGCATTTGCCAATGATGGGAAGCAATTGCTGAGTTCTGGAGGTGATGGACAGGTCTATCATTGGGATTTGAGAACAAGAACATGCATCCACAAAGCAGTTGATGAAGGTTGCATAAATGGTACAGCTCTTTGCACTTCACCTGACGGAACTTTCTTTGCCGCAGGTTCTGACAGTGGGATTGTGAATATTTACAACAGACAGGAGTTTTTAGGGGGTAAGAGAAAACCAATCAAGACCATTGAAAATCTGACCACCAAGGTGGATTTTATGAAATTCAATAATGATGCTCAAATATTGGCTATTTGTTCTGCCATGAAGAAGAACAGCTTGAAGTTGATACACGTTCCATCATATAATGTTTTCTCTAACTGGCCTCCTCTGAATAGGAACCTGCAATATCCCCGATGTCTGGATTTCAGTCCTGGTGGTGGTTTTATGGCTGTGGGAAATGCTGCAGGAAAAGTGTTATTATACAAGTTGCATCATTACCACCATGCATAGGGTGAACATAGGAGGGGCTGGAGTATGTGATTGTAACGTGCTAGTGCTCGAAGAATATTATTTCCTTGCTACCCCAGTTCATGCTGGTGAATATCTTATGGCAGTCACTAGATGAACATTGCTATCAGTTTTGGCTTATCTTTTCTGTTTTATCATTAGAGCTGCATGTGTTTCCTAGTGATTTATTGATTCATTGTGTGAATCACTTCATAGTTGCAGAACTTTCAATGTTTTGTTCCAGTTGTTTGCATGACACTGACCCCTGCAATAGCTTATGTCTCAGTAGATTTATCACGTTTTCATATCATGACATCAAATTTTTGGATAGAGGATACAGTGAAAAACTACTAGTAGGATGATGATTATCACTTTGTTAGTGGATATTTTGAATCTTACATGCTTCCTTGTTGCTACATTTTCTGGTTGAATTTTCAAATCAATTGATTTTGGTTCTGTTTGTTGGCCATGAGTTTTTCCTATTATCTGGCAATCAATTCTCCAATGCAAAAGTTCAATTTTAATTCTATTTGAGCCGTGGTACCAGCGGATGACCACTTTCGATTTGAACTGTAGCGGCGTGCACTAGCCTATCCAACTATCCAAGAAAGCCATAAAACAATGCACAGTATCCCTGAAACTCATTCCTAGCGGTTTTATTGTTATTAGTATTATTATTTATTTTCCTTTGTCAGAAGAGGAATGATATTTTCCTTCCCGAGCGGCCAAGCCGCTGGATAGGGTAGCTCTGGTTAGCAAAACTAAATGGGCATCTTCTCCACACTTGTGCAACCCAGGAGTGTTTGCATCTTTGCACATACTATTAAGTTTCATAAAGATCCTGTCCAGAAGCCCGGAAAGAGTAGCTTTTAAAGGGTCTGAAATTTGCTGTGAGACATCAATGTCACCATATTCTTGTACAGCCTGTAAATTTCCTAAAAGTTAATGGCTAGAGACTCACTGCAGCAGTTCCATATACGCGGACTAAATAATCGACGTCACCTGTTCTTCAGAAACACCAACTTGTCCAATATTTGGTGGCAGGAAAAAGACTGCGGATGGAACAGCGCTGCTCCCCAACATAAAATGAAGAGGGAATATTCAAAAGGTATTAGGGTATCAAACGAAATTCACATCATTAGATCCTAAAACCTAACGAACATTCTAGCAGTTAAATTTGAAAATGAAGATAAAAATTCCTCAGCATATGAAAGCTTCATAGAGAATGGTTTATTAAATTCCAACCAAGAAACAGTAAATGGCATTCATATATCAACTGATCAAACAGGGTACGGTACACAGAAGTAATCGAGATACCAAAAACAGTGATAAACTCATACACATTGTATACTCTAAAATACACATACATAAGCGTAACAGGATAATATAATAATCCTCCCTTAAAAAAAACAGATTATTTGAGGGCTCACTCAATCAGTACTTTTGGGCGTCAAGATTTGTACGTTACCTATTCTCACGTATTTGTTGGCTCAGCCAGAAAAAATGTTTTTGCCAGTGCCCCTCGCTCCATCAAATCCACTTGAGTCAAATTCATTTTATCTGTAAGATCTCCAACTGCCAAAATGGAAGGAACTGGAATATTCATCCACCTGAAGGAGACAATGAAGAAGAAATTATATTTTTTAAAAAAAACACCACAACCGGAAAAAACAGAAGAAAAAGCAGAAGCACAATGCAGCGAGAACACTACCTCTATAGCTCCATTCTTGGTCATTTTGACCCCCACTTTCTCCAAGCCCAAACCCTGCAATGAGGTGACTCCTAAGTGTGAAACTCAAATCCTCTCAGAGACATCTGTTCATCAACAAAATCTCGTATCTACAAATATACAATAACGTAAACGTTATAGCATAATAAAACTTAGGTTAGAGTTATATTATTTAAACATCTAGCATTATTCATCACTCCTCACATCTTCATGGAAATCCCTTAAAAACTTTCTTCTGCCATATAAATACATGGACCTCGCTTGTTGGACCAATGAAGATGCCAGCAAATTCTTAGGCAATGTATCCGCAACCAGCAAATTGCAATTTTCTCAGGCTTCGAGGGCAAATCAAGAGCAGCATGTGCCTAGCTGAATAAAGTTTCCCATCCACATCAACGTGTGTGGGTTCACAATCTACACAATTTTCATCAAAGGGATTAAAAAAAAAAGTACAAATGCACATCATGCACTTCACAAAGCAGTAAGACAGTGGAGTTAGGGTTTTTGGTGGCCAATGAAAGTGAGAAGAGAATGGGACTGTGTTTGGGTATGTCTCCCATAGAAGGTTGTTGTGAGCTTTGGAGTTGCAATAGAGGCTGCCATTTGCCCCCAAAAAAAAAATGTACAAATGGACATCACGTTCTTTGTTACATTGTGTTGTTTAGAAAACGAACATATTGCATTTGTTTCGGATCAAAATAGCTTTTGTGCTTTCTACTTTCTAGACCGTATATGGGCTCGGTCCCATTGGGATCAACGGTTTTATGAATCTTGAGACTTCGGCATGCTCGAAGGCAAAAGATTATAATTATTAACAAATGATTATCTTCATTTTGGTGAAAATGAAATAAAATTATTATTTTCTTGTTCAGAGAATGAAAATTTAGCAGTTCGCATTTAGATTTTATATCCTTCAATTTCAGTACCAGTATCAATGCTAATATTCATTAATTATCTCCAAGATTCATGACTCCAATCACATGATAACTACCAAGAATTCTCATAATATTAGACTCTGAAAATAAGAAACGAATTACCATAATATTACTGAAAAAATAACTTTGAAATGGAAAAGCCATCAGAGGAGTTGTTACACAGTTCCAAGGGCTTCACCATCACATACTCTACTGTGCCGCAGTCGCTACGAGTGATTTTAACCTAATTTCTTGATGTAAGAATTCCGAGTGCCATGAACTTTACTAACAAAAGTCGCGTTAGAATTTCTCTATTTTGAAGGGCATGAAAAATTTCTATATTTTCAAGAAATGAAGATAAAATATAATACATTCGTTTAGCTTTTACAGATAACCCATCTGTTTTTAACTTTCGCAGACAAGCCAAAGTTACTCATCCAAGCTTTGACAAAGATAAATCCGTGTTGTTTTTTCGTTACTTCAAAGAACTAGTTACAATCTCAAGACAACTGTAATGGGGTGAAACCCTCTCACGATATGCTACCACCATGAAACTGGACCCAGGCCATCATAATCAATTGACCCCTGCGAGTATTTAAATTTGAAAAAAAAAAAAGCTTTAAGATCCCACTGAGAAAGTACTAATGAAAATTAGCTGAACAAATTCTCTACAACACATGCAATACACTCAGATAAAAAAAATACCATACCAAGTAAACAGGGATTCTCCCACAAACTAATGAGCAGCTTGCCAGATTGGAACCGGCCAACAATCAAATGCAATGTTTCGGGAGTAATCAAGTGAAAACTTTATAGATCAAGAAAATTGGTGTAATTTTCACGAACCATTTCTCATGTTATCATATTTAACATATGCAAAACTGCAGATAAACCGATATGATTATAAGTTATGTTACCAGATTTGTCCTGATGAATTTCGTTACAGAACTAATCACAAATTGATCATGGATTTTGTTTGTTGGATGCAGTTACAAGTCTAAAAGCATTTGAGCACCACATGTTCTAGAGATCAGTAATCTAAAATATCTGCATTTCGGTACTTTTCTTTCATTTGTTGCCTTCCGTAGTAGGTGCTAGCGAGTAACTTTCGCAAGGTAACAAATGTTTTAGGACTGCAGGCCGTTAGTCCCAAAATCATAAAGGCTTTGGAGATAAATACGGATAACAATGATGATACATAAGGAAACAACCACCAGCCAAATAATTAAGTTAAAAAAAAAAATTTACTCACTGTAATCACCATTGGGGCGAATGGCTTTGATCCTTCTGCTTGCTCAATTGGAATTGAAGGATAATTCACACTGAGAACTCGAAACTTAATCTGGTATTAGTAATTTTAAAGTCAGCATACATGCACACATTAGAAGTTTGAGGATGTTGATAGAGTTAGCACAAAAACACAAACCTCATCTAGCCCATCAATAACATATTTTGTATCTCCAAATTCCCATATCCATCTGACTTCGTACCTGTAGTTATAACCAGAGCGCTTAGAACCAGATCATGAAAGTCTATTACAGTGCAAAAAGGTGTAAAGAAAGGACATAAAAAGATATTAGCCAAAAAAATTATAATTTCATAATGTGCAGACAACTACGATAGAAATTACGAAAACTAAGAAAAGTAGAATAAACCAGGAAAGGACCCACACCTTGCATAAGGGTCAGGCTCAGAACGAGATGGACTTGGTAAAAGATGACTAGGAATGTAAATGTCCTCAAAAAATCCAAGGGACACTGTAGATCATGGAATTCAGAAAAACACAATGACCTCAAACTTAATTGCTTCACCCAGGAGAGAAATATAGTTTACATCAGTGCAAGCTTGTCATGTAACAAGAAATGACAATCAGACTGATCACAAGTAATTATTTAAGGATAGAAGTTCTCGAATTGCTTTGACCACTATATGACAAGCTGAGGTGCAATTTTAC
The DNA here is from genome assembly GCA_030449875.1 of Aegle marmelos. Classification (NCBI taxonomy): domain Eukaryota; kingdom Viridiplantae; phylum Streptophyta; class Magnoliopsida; order Sapindales; family Rutaceae; genus Aegle; species Aegle marmelos. The sequence continues at coordinate 7,138,379 of JASUUL010000115.1, forward strand.
TGATTATAACAGACACAAGCCAAATTTAAATAAATGAGTTAGAACGAAATGTTAGGAACAAGTTACTTGCTATTAACTTCTTCATCAAGAATTCTGAGAAGGATAGTTAAGCCATATTCAGTCTTGATGCTGAGACTTTTCAATCTTATCATCAGACCTAGCACGTAACTTTTACAACATGCCGGGTGTTAGCATGGTTCACTACCATCAAATATCTAGGAAATCAACTGCACAACTACTCCATGCCATTGTCATTTGAAAATTCCGAGCTTCAAAATACCAACTCCCAACTCTTCCAAAGACAAATTTGAAGCAAAACGAAATCCAAAAATATGCACCACAAACAGAACAAATATGATACAAGTTAAAAGTGCTGGACTTCAGATATAAGAACAAATACAATACATAGAATTCTTTAATTGGAGAGGAAACAAGAAAAATATAAATAGACTATCATTTGACAAGAAAAATCTATCAACGAATGCAAATGACTGAAAAGAACTGAACCATATTGAATTTTAGCTAGGATTAATGAGAGTTGGTCCAACTTCAAACCAGAGCTGGACTTCAGATATAAGCCATTAATATAGACTTCACAGAACGAAAAATCATATAAGCAGTGAGGCATTGATTGGACATACAGCGCAAACCATTGGCATCGGATTCTTTAAGTTTGGCAGCGATAATCTCTCCCACAAAGGGCCGAAACACCACCAATCTAAATTTCACCTGTTCGATCAACAGAGAAAGATTGTGAACACAAGCAACCAATGATTTATGAAAAGGAACTATCTTTTACATAAGCAACAACTTATATAGCACATGATACGATCGTGAACTTAAAATTTCGAACGCAAATGGCAAACAAAATATGAAAATGGAAAGCATTCTAATTCCAAGTGAGTTAAAGTTATACGTGCTTAAATACAAATGGAAAGAAGATAGACAACAAGAACAGTGTGCAAATATACCGTATGCGTGGAAGCACCTTCTCCTGGATAGACAAAGCCACCTTCAATTTTGATGATATCATAGACAGAAATACAAAGTCCCAGGTTTCCAATAACCTTCACGTACAAAATTATTATCTTCTAAAAAATAAGTTAACCGATATAAAAAATTTAAAGTGAATTGCATTTCACAAACCTTATCTAAGAAAACATTTTCAAGCTCTAGTTTAATAGCTTCGTCGAGAGGAAGGCGGAGAAGATGAGGTGGCACACGCAATGTGTGCTCAATTTTGCTCAGATAAAACATTGCAACTTTTTCCAAATTGAGAATTAGAAAGCAGCTTTCTTCAGAGCAGATGAAACTTGCGTGGCATTTATGGCGAAGGAAGAAACTTGACCTGAGGCTAGGCAGCAGCGCTTACATTACTTTCCCTTGACCTGTCGTTTCGAGTGTTCTGCTTTTCCAATTGCTGGCTGCAGCAGCTATCGCTCAGTGGGGGGCGGTGGCGGCTGAGGGTTCAGACACTTTGCAAACGATGTCGCTCTATTTTCCTTTCCTTTTCCTGTGTTTCTCTCTTTTAAAATGATGTTAAAAGGCCAAGTATTTAATCTAACACTGTGTTAGGATCCACATGCACTAGATATGAGCCTAGTCACTGGTAGAGGTCTCTTTGATTCAGCTTGGTAATTTGTTTTTGTTCATATCCACAATCAACTCCCTGAAAAAAGAAAAAATCGTCATTCTTGCATTCCAGTGAATGAAAAATGCACACATGTTATAAAGAGAGAATACAGAGCATTCTAAAAAATTTTATGGATGAAGAATTTACTATAATAAAGCTTGAAAAATAGAATTTTACGGTGATAAAGCTGACGGTGAAGCTTGGTCTTTAGGCGTGAGAGGAAAGCGAGTTTAACGGCGAAGTTTGATCTGTGGTGTTGGACTCGTTGGCCAGGAAAGGGAAGTTCCGTTGGAGTATTGGAGGTAGGTGGTGACGGACAGAGTCTATCAATTTGAGAGAGTTAACTCACCGCGAGTTTATCTAGGGTTTTAGGTTTTTTATTTTTTTAAATTCTTTTTTTTACAATATTGTGATGAGTATTCTTTTATTATTTGATTAAATTAGAATATATTTTGATTTAGACAAATACTTTTGAGTTCAGGCTTGGAGCTTATAAAATTTCTAAACCCCTTCTTAAAAGAAGGAATTCTACAGTGAGTTCATAACGCAGTTTATGGGTGGGCATTATACGGTTCGGCTCGACTCGATTGTGGATCAGAACCGATCCAAATCGAAACCAAACGGTTCTCAAGAAAGAGCGCCAAGCTTAAACTAAATTTCAGAAGCGAACCTAACGGATCTTTTGGGTCCAGACGGGCACAATATTTCAGGCCGTGAGTAATTTATGCGTGATAGAGAATGCTGCTGCCGTGCTGATTTAGGTTAGATTTAAGGCCCGTTCGAGAGGGGAAGCCTATGATACAATCGGCTCTAACGTAACGTCTCTCCGTTTGAGATTGTTTTTTAAAAATTTAAAAATAATTTTAAAAATTTAAAAATTAATTTTAATATTTAATAAAAAATTAAAATTATTTTTATTAAAATTAATTTTTTATACAGTTAATTTAAAAAAAAAGAAAAAAGTAATTTTTAAATTTTAATTTTAAAAATTAATTTATAATTTAATATAATTTCATAAATATCTTTATAACTATTACTTAAATTTAGAATTATTCTTATTTAAATTAAAAAATAATATTTTAATATTTTTTATTATAATTCACGCATTCACTTTGTTTATTTTATTTTTAATATTTTACATTATATCAAAAGTTTTTTATAGTAATATAATAAAAATTTTATTTTTAATTAAAATTATTATAATACACAATTCAAATCGATAGCATATAAATTTTATTTTTAGTTAACTTAGTATAATACACAATTAAAAATTATTATATATTTTTTTATTTTTATAAGTAGATTTCATCCTACATTATATACATTTTAGTAATTTATTTTCTTACAACAGTTTAATATTAAAATTTATCAAACACTAATAACCACTTTAAAAATTTACAATACTTTTAAAAATAAAATTTACCAAATATTTAATTGATTCTCATTACAACTGATTATTTTTACGGCACAGTTAACAGTAATTATTTTAAAAGTTATAACAATCCCAAACTGACACTTAAATAGTTAGGAATTGAAATTGATTTTTTTTTACTTTTATATTTTAAATTAATTTTTTAAAAATTAATTACAGCAAACAAATCAATTTATCGATTCGGTTGGATTTTGATCGGAGCTAAATACAAACTAATCGATTTGCTAAATTTTTAACTATTTGACTTTATGCCCATTGAATTGAGCTGAACCGAGCCAAAATTATTTTTTTCATTCAGTTTGATAAAAATCAAACTGTTTGCCCACTCCCCATAACAGTGTGATAATAAAAGGTTTGTGCCTTTAGAGTAAAATTATTTTGATAATGAAATAATAAAAAGAATTATAAATAAACAAAGTTCCTTACAGTTATTATTATTCGTCCCCATTTTGACCTATAGATGACAATAAAATAGCAACAAACTTGATTTCTTCATTTTTTTTTATTTTGTTAATTAAGGTGGTCATTGCCATTACAACATGCTAGAGCATAAAAGGTATGATCAAAGCCACAATGATTTTGTTTTTTATTATATGAGACTAACACTCAAACTAGAATACATTTTACATAAATTTTACATTATAAATTAGATTATTATTAAATTTTACATTAATTCTATAAAATATTATCTAAATTTTTAATCTTTATTAATATTTAAAAAATATTTACTCCTATTACGCTTAAGAAGGGAGAGCATTAAAATAAACTGCTACTCTCCATAGCAGAGAGAAACATCCCTAATCACCGGGCCAAAGGCCCAGAGGCTCACGATGATTATTCTTGCATCTGATCATATTTTGTTCTTCCTGATTGTGAAGAATATTTGTGGTGGCTGAATTGTTGTGGAATGAAAGCTCTGGAGGGACGCTTGATAACCAGTTAACGAATAATGGCAACTTAGATTTTTAACACTAATAATTAATTGGCTGTCAAGAAAAAAGATTTAATATCCTAAACTTCCCCAGCTTCAAATACTCCATAATCAAATGAAGCATTAAAGAGAAAATAACATTACAAAGAGAGGAAACTTGAGTCAAGAAACAGAAACACATAAGACAGATTTTACTAAAAGAAATTAAGGGAAAAGGCCAAACTCTTTACATTTCTACAATAGGGGGTTTGGCTTTAGGCTTCAGACTATTAGAGGGACAATCCAGACTCTTCATCTTCTTCAAGACTGGAAGTGTAAGTAATGTAGAGGGACCAGATGAGAGCAAAAACACCCAACAGAATCCACCCAAGGAGGTTGTTGCTCAAACCAAATGGAAGCCCTGTTCCTTCAGTGGTCATTCTCTCATCAACAAGAGCCACGGCTGGGCTTGACATTGTTGCCGCGCATGCTGCTGCTAGCAGTGATGCATTCATTCCCACGTTTGTTTTGCTCTCTTGTTTTGAAGGCTTTTCCGCCATTGAACACCTCACTTTCCCCTTCACTGCCACTGCTGGCAATCCTGTAAAGATACGACTCAAACTGTTGAAAAATCTGTAATTGCTTGTGTGTGTTGATTGGTTCAATCGGTGAAGTAACTTGATGCAGTTCACAACAATCATTAGTATTTTCATAAGCAAAAATCATTCATTTCTCATAACAGCGTGGGATTTGACACGAGAGCAAAATCTTACCAAGAACAGAGGATGATGAAGCTCCAATGGATGGCTTGTGTACAAGAACCGAGCGTGTAATCGATGATGTTGCTGCGCTACCAGTGATGGCGGCCATTTTTCTTCGAGTTGGAAGACGAAGCGGAGTGAAAGATGAGCACGAAGATGTTTGTTGTGGTCAGGGCATATCAGTTTATCTCGTTGAAGCCTTAATATTATTATGGGTCCAAGCTTGGCACCACGGAGCATGGATAGACAGATAGGTAACCTTACCTTCGATATCCTCTATCCACACCAATCCAACCACGTAATTCCACGTGTCGACCACATCATCCGTTCTGCAAGCCATTAGTGGTAGCTACTCTGACACGTGGCCTGTGGGACCCAAGCTTCCCAGTTATTTTCCTCTCGACATTCAGTCTTTCGCTCTTTATTTGATCAATATCCCAGTAATTTCGAACGTCTTATGCCAGTAAATGGTATCGAAATATTGATCGGCATAAATTATTCATCAAGATATTTTTCGAAATGAATCTTGACATATAACATTTGTGTATTATCGACATCTGAATTTCCCAGAGAACGATCGATTGATTTTAAAATTTTATTGGTCATTCTTCCAGATTATTTTCCGATCACAAATCAAAGTCCAGATCCGAAATTTTAAACCACCCTCATAATATTGTCTTTCACTGAAAGATTCACGGATCAAGCGAGATCAAGACCGATCCTTCATCATATCCGAAAGGTCAAAAAGAAATAGACGAGCTTGCACGCATTAATGCGCACTGTTAATCACTCTTGGACCCACAAGAAGCAAAGATCAAAACACCCTGTCGTGGAAAATAATATGAAATGCCCTCCAAATCACAGAACAAAGAAAAACTTACATGAACGCCACTGAGGTATTAAAATTGATGTAAATGAATAAAAATCTCCTTTTTCAGTACAGTTTTAGTTTAATGGAATACTTGAAATGCATTATGTACAAACATCTACCAGCACGGACCCTTTTCACATTTCAGTTATTGCTATAAATCGACTCAACTCCTAAGAGACTACTGCCGGAAAAATTTTCAACTGACTAAAAATTTACATGAGATCAATAAAGAATCAAGTAAATGAGCAACTCCAATAATATGGTGTGGATCGCTTAGTACCAGTAATACTAGTTGTCATGTTGCATTATACGTGGAGATTGCAGCGCTGCAGAAGAGGATGGTCATACTTTACAAATTTGTTCCAGTATCCCTTGTATTTAGCAATTCCAATCTCCAACCATGGTTTCATGGCCCCATCATAGTGTATCACTGCTGCTTGCTCAATGTCCCGTGGAGCAACACCCCAGTCATAACCTAGACCAAGTACATGCCATCTCTTATCTAGAGCCAGTGTATGTTTATAAAAAGTTATCCAACCTAAAGGCAAGCTCCCAGCCTTCCACAATGGCCGCTTGTATCCCTGCAACCGAACCCCAGGTGAAGGGTAAAACATCACATATTCATTGCATATGCTTAATCGACACATTGAAGGGGAACACATTTGTCTATAGATGGATGTCTGTTTTCATGCATGTGCAAGTGATGTCAATATTATACAGAAAAAGTTATTGATGACCATTCCATATCTTCAGAAAAACACTTATGCAGCACATGTTAAGCAAGTTACTAATGTGCATCCATCCAAGCTTTTGTACCCAACAGTCAGGAGTTAAACCCTGCTTTATGACAATTCCCACAACCACAAGCCATCTCTAAATATAATACAGTAGTCATAGATATGGAAAAGCCTTTTGAGGTCATCCTTAACATCCCTCACAAAAGACAATTTTCCAACGGAATCCAACTCACATAACATGACATCATCCTGCATCACCTCAGTTTCCATTCTGACTACTCTTAAAAGCCTAAACCATGCACATTAAGAGCAGAAAGCTGACCAAGGTATGAGTTCCTTCAGAATTAGCAAAAGATGAAAGATACTTCAAAAGTGACATAATGCATACTAGTATATACAAACTTAACGTCTTGTTGTTAACATTTACATCTACCTTTAGAGAAATTTTGGTTATAAAAAAACAAGAGGATAAGGAATAAAGGAAGATGATGAATAAATAATAATAACAATAAATGGACAAACTGAGGTATTAGCTCAATTACCAGAAGAAATACTAAATTAAGAAAAAAGACTTTTTTGAGAATTAATATCACAGGAAACTCGTAAATAATCATTAAGAATATTGTGGCAGACCAGTATGTATTGTTCTAAGAGATAACAGAGAGAAGCAATTAGTAACGCAAGAAAATGCAAATTCAGGCAGAAGCATAAATATTCACATACCAAATGTAAGTATTTATGGTACACGGCAGTTAGTTTTCTTTTCCTCCATTCTTGCAGATCAAACAAATTCATCCCAAATGCCCAAGTGCAAGCCTTGACATCAAACTTCTTCGCAATCAATGGATCTGAAAAGTTGATAAACAAATCCATCCGGCGAAAAGAGGCTTCACTTTCCTTACAAGTATCCACTGCTCCAATTACTTTCCCTTTCATATCAATATTCCAAAGTCTGCCTAGATCACTCTGCACCACAACATCATGGTCAAAGAGTAGAACCTTATTCAATGCAGGGAAGACATCTGGCAGGTAAAACCGAAGGTGGTTCAGTGCAGAAGTATATCTTGGGTCCTGGGAGTTTTCCTTCTTCAATGTTGCATTATACTTGTTGGACAGCCAATTAAAATTGTCAATGCTCTGGATCTGGATAGTTGCTTTGCCAGGAGGATTGAGTAAGAACCACATGGAGATTGCTGGGAGGTTTAGAGAATCAGTCACCACATGGAATACAATTTTCTCTGGTTCCTACAAATAGTTATGTAACAAATGTCATCAATCTTTGTTGCATCCAGCACAAATTGTTGAGTCGTATAATGAAAAACCCAGCAGCATATTATTCATCACATATAAGGAGTGCAATGACAGACATGCAGTAACTACTACCCATAAACATGAAAATTATATGTTGGGAGGTGCATCAGCGTTGATCAAGTGCAATAATTAGAAGTAAGCATTCCTCACATAGTCTTGTTTCTACAATCAGAAAAGTCACATTCTTACAATGATTCAAATTCTGTTTAATCGCAAGTAATTCAGTCATTAATAAAATGGAAACTGAAGATATGTCAGCAATAACATCATAAATAAATGGGGTAGGAAAACTAAACCAGAAAATTAGGAATGGTTAAAAAAGAAAAAAAATAAAAGAACTAGGACCAGAAAAGAAGAGGCATTATACCTTTGCAAAAGAGACTGTTGAATTAACAACCACAGCACAAGCCAGGACATTGTCAGAGAAAATAGCATAGTGGTAGAGATCTGGATTGTGCAAATCTTGTCGGTTAGGGAGCTGCCTCTCTTCAGGCTGTAGGGCAAAGTATTCGGCCGTCAGCTGCATAGATAGACAGTGAAGGCCTTTCGGGGTGGTTCTGGCAGCAAGCTGAACAAGATACGTAGCTTGATTTTTCTGCAACCGAACTCGTTCTTCAGAATTATAAGTCATAGCACGGAGCTTAGTGGCCATGGCAGAGCAGTCTGGGTAAACACGACTGGCTTTGTCCAGGGTAGCTTCCATTTGTTTCATTCTGCGGAAAGCCCTGAAAAGTCACTGGTCTTCAGATCTCATATTGACTTCACTGGTGATGTCTGTTTAGATTTTTAAAGAAATTTCTCTCTGCAATTTAAATTTTAAGTGACACACAAGCAATCTCTTATTCACTGATCAGTACAAAGGAATCTTCTTACATTACTTTTTTTAAATATCCAGCAAATCCCTGAGTTAGTTACCAGAAGAAAATGAACTAGGTGATAATATACCTCCTTGATAAATCAGAATCCTTGGTGGCTGCACCTGCTGCTCGTTCCAACTCTTTAATTCTCAGTTTCAACTCTTTCACTAAGTGAGAATTGCTGCCTGGTGGTGCAAAATTCAAGTACGCTTGTGCTCTAATCACTTGATCTTTCATCTCCTTAATCTTTTCATCTGAAATTTTCAACAATGAAGCCTGTACGTTCTGACTATGTCCAGCTCCTGCTTGATTGGTTTTGTCCTGCACCCAAGACCAAATTGAAAAAAGATTAAAAAAGAAAGAAAGAAAGAGAGAGAGAAAAAAATAAAATAACAATCTTTCCAAACTGGTATCTTTTCATATCATATGCATATATTCCTATCCTGTTATGCCTTGAAGAATTTTCACACATATGCATACCTTTCCATGTGATACCGAGGATACCGTTTTCTGCTTGATTTTCTTATTTTCTTCTTTTCCTTTAGCTGTTCCTGGAAGTAATAACAGTTGCAAACTAAAGTTAGCTTTAATTCAACAAAGAATGAAAGCATTAAAAATTAAGGGAGAATATCTATTCCTAACAATACCAACCATTATTTTCCAACATATTAGTGTCTCCGGCATTTTGAGAGTGCTTGTTATCACCCTCAGTAGAAATGCTGTAACTAACTAATGAACCAAGATCCTCATCTTTATATACAACTAGTTTTGGCTCTTTCACACCTTCATCAGCTTCCTAAACCACAAAGCATATAAAATTATACATGTAATTAGTTAAACCATTAAAAATAAAAAATAAAAAAGCAATGCATTATACAACAGTACATCTTAAGTTACCTGCTCAATAGCGTTAAGTCTTATATTATCTGCCCTAAATTTCTGCACCAAATAAACAAAAATGATCCTCAATAACAGGTAAAAACATGACAGCTAAAGTCCATTTGTTGCTGGAAAATGATGAGAAAAGGAAAAAGATTGAGGTCTTCAAAACACAAACGCCTCCACTGGTAGACCAAAAAAAAAACAAGTATAATTAATTATAATAAGGTTTCTTATTCTTCAGATATCAAAAGTAATAACTAAATAAATAACAGATTTTGTGTACTTTCGTCCTTAATTTTTTTCCAGCAAGCAAAAAGGACATATGAAGAAAGTGTAAAACCGAGATTTAAAGAGATCAGATTCATACAGTCGTAGGTAATTCCTCAGCAAAGTCCCTTCTTCCTGCCAAAACAGAATTGCAAATGCAGAGAAACAAATCAATCAAATATGATACGTCAAATGGATAATAATAATACTAATAATTAAAATGCAAAACAACTGCATATGCACATAGGAGGGCGAGCAGACCCAGTCACACTGTGAAAATGAGATTATTTAGAATCAAAATCCCTATCCAACTCATCAACATACAATACAAAGTACGCAAATACACTTCCATATTAATCATCCACAAATCTCTACCATCACTAAAGCCTACTGTTATCACGTACAGAACACAGATACATTCATAAATACTTAAATACATATATGGATATGTGCAAGTAAGTTTACCGATTAAAGTGAAGACTTTGAGCCTGCTAGAGACGAAAATGACTGGAGCGATCACAGAAACAGAGAGCAAAGCTAGGATCGAAATCCTCTGCCATCGACGAACTTGATTCATCAATAACAATCTCTTTTTATTAAAACACAAAAAACAAAAATCGAAACTCAATCCGCACTCTATCCAAGGTACTGTAATTCTTATTATTATCTTCTTCTTTTTTTCTCAGTCGTTTTCCAAAAAGCACATCGCATAGATTCAAAATCTCAATATTCGATGTTTGTATCGCAAGGAATGATAAAGAATGATTTACACTAGGGTTTCAGGTTCCCTTTTCCGTTGCTTTGCGTTTTTGGAAAGGAAAATGTATTGTTAGGAAAATGGAGTTGTTAGTTTCGTGTTCGGGTCTGTGACCAGGGAGGTCGCCTTTTTACTTATTATTATTATTATTTTTCTCTATCAGGTATTTTTTTTATTTAATGTCAATAAATTCCTGATTTGGGATTGGGATCTATGTATATTTATACTTCTTGCGGATTTCCGCGTTGAGATTTGCGACGTGACAATAGGCGGCAGATGGTGAGGGAAGGAGGGGTATGTATTTCAGCCGTGGATTTTGATGAAAACGTGACGGTCTTTAGGTCAAACGCGGTTCAAGATTTTTTATTTTGAAATCGCGTTTAATTAATTCTTTGCAGCGTCGAAAATGGAAACGGCTTGAATTCAGGTATTTGCGTATTTGATAAATAATTAAGCAAGATAATAGAGTAATTAATAAAAATCGAATGGGGCAACGTTACTAATGATTACATTAACGAAAACAATGTAAAGACAAGCCACGTGTCGGGCTGGCTCAAATTTTCTTGAATTGGGAGTCTGAATGCCATTTGCCTGAGTATGTGACCTTGATAGCGGTGGGGGCATTACTTAAGTTAACTAAAATGTTTTGTGTATTAAGGGCAGCAAAATGTCGACCTGTCGATCTGGTATTGGTCCATTGGAAGTGTGTTGTAATATTACTTATTTGTCTTCTTGTTACCCTCCCGGCATGTGCTCTACATTTACTCCATCGCGCTCAACGCATTGGTTTTGGTGACCTAACTTTGAACTGTATGACTATCGAGCATCGAATATCGATCGAGTGCAAGTGAAGATTCCATTAAAAATTTCTAAATACGCGGAATATTTGCAGTCGCATCCGACTCCGAGGTTGCGTTTGTCACACAATAGCTAGTCACTTGGATCGCGGGGTGGTTATTCTTCTAGGTAAATGCGTTTATAATGGGCCGGGTATGGCCCAATCATTAGCTCTGTTATGCAATTATAGGCTTAAGCCTACTTGATTTGAGGGGCGGTGAAGAACGGAGGCGGTCGGAAGAAAAGAAAAGCGTAAATGAAAACTACCATTCGGCGTTTAACACTAACAGTATTAGTGATAGAATTGTAATATTTGATTTCCTCTTTATACCTTATTAAATTCCACTAATCACTTTTATAGTAATACAGATTTTATTTTTATATAAAATAACTTAAAAGGATAAATAGTTTTTAAATACATGCAAATAGTAATTTCTATTAATATCTAATTTAGCTAATCTTATTTTTTAAACTCTAATTTATTTTATCTTTTTAAATTATTTCCTCTTCTCTAATATTATATACTCTACTTTTATAATGATAGAAGAAATAAATTCACAATACTTAATAGAGGATGATGAAGAAGTATCAATTTTTTTTTTATGTAATTATGTTAATAGTGGATAATGTTAGAAAAATAACATATTAGTTGGGGGTGTTTGTAGATCGAATTTTATGGATTAATATTAGTATGTTATTTTGAGCATGACTCACTTAACAAGAGTGAAAAATCTTGAGAGGTTTGGATTCTACTTTATAAACACTTTAAAATGGTATATTTATGTACTCAAAATGATGCTTAGGTGAATAAGAAATTAACTATAAAAATGCACTCTTGAAGTTAGAAATTTAAAATGAAATAGAACTTATTCTACAAGGGAAAAATAAGTTAAGGGATTTATGTTTATATATAAATATTTATCCATACATAAGCGAGAGTTTTAAGGATAGAGGCTTTCTCCACGGGCACATGCATAGATGGGGTGCAAATTGAAGACTGATTTGATTGAACTCATATGCATCCTGCGTACACGCATGTCAACCTAAAATCACCATGTGAATGGTAATATTTTTTATTTCTTTTTGAATTTTGTAAGCAGTTTTTGATTTGTGAATAAATTTGAGCTGTTACAAAATAACCTTTTTCAACAAATACGCAAAAGCATTTAAAAAATATTTCTTTCCCCTGCCATTCTAATTTTTTAATCAAGATTTTACACTATTACTATTCGCCATAATTATTTGTGCGTGCTTCATGAATGATTCGCTCTCATCGTATCCTAGGAAACAAATGCCAATAAACCTAGAAGCACCATAGTGGATAATAAATCTATTTTAACAGGATTTAGGTTTTCAGTATTTCATTTTCTTTTCTTTAGTCTATTTGTTGTTGTTTCCACAATTTGAAGTAGATAATCTATTAACTTTTGCTGTTGTTTCTTTCATATCATTATAGAATTCACATTCTATTATAATTTCATAACATTTGATTATTGACTCACTATAAATTTTCAATAGATAAATTTGCTCTGAAAAGAAAGAGAGAGTTTGTAATGGTTATGAATTTTCTTTAAAAAAAATAAATTTTATAAGTTTTTTCTTGTGGGCACTTGGAGAAAAAAAAATAAAAATTGTAATAAGAGTAAATTGGGGATTAAATAAGGTATGTTGAGAAATAAAGTTAATTTATAATTTTTAGTAGGGTTAACTAAAAAATGACGGTTGGTTAGATATATTGTGAAAGTTAAATATCACCACTCTTAATAATACTTGACCCACTATTTTTCTATCACCGACCTAAAAATTTCTCATTAATCTTATTTATTTTGCAAATTATCCTTAAAAACAAGAAACTATTTTTTAAGTATTTTTTTAATTCTCCCTTATTTGTTCCCTCTCTCAATCTTGTTGCATTTATCAATTTCTGAAAATTAAGCAAAAGAGAACTGATGTCGAAATGATTTATAAGAGAGAGAGGATTAATATCAAGAAGCCCGAAAAAGTTATGAGGGAGAAGAATCTTAATGCTTCTATAGAGAAGAAACATAAACAATCCAAAATCCTCTCTCATCCGCTTTATATTTTGGTTTGTCAACTTGATTAATTATTCTTATTAGTTTCTTTTACAAATTTTGTGTTGCTTACTTTGATACAAGAAAGTTAATGCGGTTCGGGTAATTAGTTGTTGTGCACGTGATCTCGGTGGCAATGACGGCCATGCTATCGAATAATGGTTCAAGGCCGTGGCAATTGAAGTAAATGAGAGAGAAGCACAAGGATAATTAAAAAAAAAAAAGTAAAATAAATTGGAAAATGGGTGTTGGTAAGATAAATAAATGGGTCGAATAAGAATAATGGTGAAGCTAACTCGCCATGGTCACTTTGCGTGAAGCCTTTTTCCTCAATTATGCATTACTCTTCATTGGCCACGTAATAATATAATATCATATTTAATATTTTTATCATCATTCTTAATTCATTTCTAAATTATTAATGGTGTGAGTGTGATCGATCTATTTTCTATTAGGCCTCCTTTTAGTTGCTTGAAAATTATTGCAATCTTAAGACTTGTGTTGTGAATTTGGTGATTGTATGAGTCAAGCGTAAGGTACATAATTAATTATTCTTTATGCGCCAAATTCCACAAGCAGTGAATTATTAACTATTAAGAGAGAGATTAGAAAAATAAACCTAATTAATCGAATCTGACCAGCAAATAGCAATTGAGATTGGTTACCATGGTCATTTGCGCACTGCCCACGTTAGTACGGAATGCGAAAGAGACATTTGAATGTCGGACTTTCTTCACGCGCTGCGAGAAACAATTCGCTAGCATCGTTTTCGCACAATTAATAAATAAATAAAATTCAAAATAAAAAATAATTCTCTTAATTAAAAGCGGAGACTGCTTTAACTCGACAGATAAGATTTATAAATTAATTTTTACCAGAAAATGCGAGTGGCGCACGCGCCAAAAATGGGGGAGTAAAGAGTGTAAAACAAACGCAAACCTTCACGACTTGTCTGTTCAAAACCCGTTCCCTCTATTTTTAACTTACAGGACGCCTGCAACACCCCCACTAGCAGCCACTAAAAAGCCATGCAAATATCTTCTCAATTAACTTCTATCAAAATCCTTTCTCTTTCTGTCTGTCCTTGTCTCTTCTCTTCTTCATTTTTTTTTTTTAACTCTCATCAATTCTTTTGAACCCACCAGTTAATTCACATTCACATATCAGGCTCAAGTCTTTCTTGTGCCTGCTCATACTCAACTTCTGATATCGAACTATTGAAAATGAATAGAGACGGGCTTATGGTGACGGCGGTGGATCAATCGTCGTTGAAGAAAAAAACGGCCGTTACGAGCAGCTGGGTTCTGCTGGACCAGAAAGGACAGAGCACGGTTCTTGATGTGGATAAGCACGTCATCATGCGGCGGGTTCAAATTCATGGCAGAGATCTTCGGATTCTTGATCCCATGTTAAGTTATCCTTCTACGATTCTCGGTAGAGAAAAAGTTATCGTACTCAATTTGGAGGTGAGCTTTATCCTTTCGGTTTCTTTGCTAAACGGTGTGTTTTGTACTTTTACTTGCAAATTCTTGGTCGGCTGATTTTGTTTTGTTTATGCGTTTCTGTTGTAGCATATTAAAGCCATTATTACGGCGGAGGAGGTAATTTAACTTCTAATTAATGTTTTTGAATTCTCCCTCTCTTTTTCCCCCCCTCCAGTTCTTAAACCTTATTTTTTTCTTGAGGCGAAAGAAATAATTTGTTTTGAGATAGGTGTTGCTTAGAGATCCAATGGATGATAATGTGATTCCCATTGTAGAGCAACTTCAGAGACGATTGGCTCCGGATTATCCGATAAGCCAAGGCCAGGGGGAAGAAGAAGACCACCACCCTGGGGTGCGAAATAATATTGACACCGGTGAAGAAAATGGTATATCCAGTTCAATGAACTTAGTATTGTTTGTTTGTTTCATAATCGATGGTGTAACGAAGAAAAGTTTCATTTTGTTGTCGTCATTTTGGAAAGTTTGTAATTTAAAAATGATGTTTTTCTTTGTTTCTGTCTTGTGCAACATAGAATTTCCTTTTGAATTTCGTGCATTAGAAGTTTTTCTAGAAGCCATCTGTAGTTTTCTTGATGCTCGAACAAGGGAATTGGAGACCGATGCTTATCCTGCTCTAGATGAATTGACTTCCAAGGTAAGGGCCTTACGACGACCTGTCTCACTTGCTTAGTTCTAACAGTTGGGTAGGCTAAAACTGTTGATTGCCAATTATTAAACTAAACCTGCAAAAACTGCTCGCCTTAGCAGATCTATTGAAGGATTCAGTTGCTTTCTAATATTTTATCGTTATCACCTTTACTCGAAATGTTTAATTTTGACAATTTGTGTTGGAGTTTAGGCGTGTCATTCTTTTACTCCATTTGCTAAACTCCTATGACAATTCATGCAGATTAGCAGTCGTAATTTGGATCGGGTGCGTAAATTGAAAAGTGCGATGACACGGTTGACGAATAGGGTCCAAAAGGTATGAGCAATTGTTGTTTTTATTTACGTGGCATCGTACCTTTAGCATAGGAGTGAGTTCATCAATCTTATAATGATTGTTTTCCATTTTTCCTATGTACAATTGGTTAAGTGCCATTTTGCTTTCATATATCTGTTTTAGAGGACGATCACAGACTACTAAAGGTTTTGTCTTCACAGGGGACTGTCTTTAGGGAGTCTTATGACTCTGGGAAGAGGTTTTCCTGTGAACAGTTTAGCAGCTTCTTTCTGCCTTAGGAAGGAGAAAGCATAAATCACATATGCCATACATTGCAAAATATTCTTGAGTTCAAATGTGAAAATAATATTGACTAAAATACACTGAAACTATGGAATGTGGTCCTGGAAATAAACTCCACTATATACCTTTTCTGGTTTTGTACCTCCCAATTTATAGATAAAGTGTATGTTTGTGCCTGAATTTAAAATTTTCAAACATTTTTCTACCAGGTCAGGGATGAACTTGAACAACTGCTAGATGATGATGATGATATGGCAGACCTTTACTTATCAAGGAAGTTGGCTGTAGCATCTTCACCTCTCAATGGTTCTGGTGCTCCCCATTGGTTTCTTAACTCTCCCACTACTGGTTCTAAAATATCAAGAACAATAAGTAGGGCAAGTGTGGAAACAACTCAAGAGGAAAATGATGTTGAGGAACTTGAAATGTTGCTTGAGGTTATGAAGTTATCAACTTGTCATTGCTCTTGTTTTACATTTCAAATTTGAGTTGGACATTGGATTTCTTTTGCAGGCTTACTTTATGCAAATTGATGGCACATTGAACAAGTTGACCACGGTAAGCACATGTACATGAAATCCTCTTCTTGTTACTAGATTGTAAATAAGAAAAGGAGAAGGGAAGACGAGCTTGTGGTTACGTCAATGATGTAGAGAGAACAATTTTTGGGAAACAATCTGCCATCTTATTTTTTATGTTACTAGTGCTAATAAATCTTTTCTTAACAGCTGCGTGAATATATAGATGACACAGAGGATTACATTAATATTCAGGTGAGTCAAACCTAGTGTCAAGATTTTGAGGTAGTGAAGGCGATAATAATATGGAGGAAGGTTTTTAATAATTGAACTGCCTAAGGTATGCGGACTCAGAACAAATGTTTTGACAGTTCATTTATTTCTTTTTGCAGCTTGATAACCATCGAAATCAGCTGATTCAGGTAATGTCCTCTGAATCTGTTCAAATCCTTTTTCTCTGTTCGTCTTTCAGTACCACTTCTCATCATTATACTGGTGCTCAATTCTTCGCATTTGCTCTAGCTCTGGCCGGTATTTTTTAAATTTGATTTTTATCGGTATTATTATTTGTCAGAGCTGTTTTATCTGGATTGTAATGATATAAAAATTTGTTTATCATGTGCTCCAGTTAGAGCTTTTCCTGTGTTCTGGGACTGTTTGCTTGTCTGTGTATTCTTTGGTGGCTGCAATATTTGGCATGAACATCCCATATACATGGAAGACAGGCCATGGATATGTATTCAAATGGGTAAGTATAATGGATCTCCTGATCACGAATATAGCATTCCAAGTCTTACTGAAGGCAATTTTCCAAGTTCTTGAAATCATTTTTTACACTCCTAAATTTTTGTTACTGTAGGTGGTCATCATCACAGGTATTGTTTGTGCTTCACTTTTCTCGATAATAATCTTCTATGCTCGACAAAAAGGTCTTGTTGGGTCTTGAAAATTGTAGAATATTTGAAGGGAGATGCAAGATGAAGTTTGTAAGATTACTTGGGAAGAATGAGATGCTATACTAACTGATTGGGAATTTGAGGGCCAATACCAAGTGAACTTGTGCAAGTTGTGTTTATAATCATGTTTTGGATATAACTGATTATCAGGTCCTAACATCCTTGGTAACTGAGAAAAGTGGTTGGCTTATAAGAATGGTGAGATTGCTTTGCATGGGTAGGTGACTTGTCCCGGCCTTTAGGTACAAACAAGCGCAAGAAATATCAAGTTGTTATGTATGATAGTTTTTGATTTATTATGTATCTTACAACTTTTGATGATAATAATATCCAATGCGGTGGATCGTTGGGACATCTTGATTTCTTGTTATCAAGTGGGCATGTAAAACACTTTTTGTCTAAAGCAAAAATCATCAAATTGCTATTGTTTAATAAAATTTTGATGTTCCTCTGATTCTGTTGATTTACATTTTGATCCAAATGATTGCATGTTGGGACTTCTTGGGATAGCTTGGAACTGGATGAGGATGGTGTCACCATGCATGACTACAATATGCAAGGTGTATTTTGTTGATTTTTTTTTTTAAATTGCAAGGCATTTCTGTTCAAACTGCTTTTAACAAAAACATCCCTACCATGTCTGTAGATGTAAGAACAATAAAATCACATAGTTTTGATAACAGGGAGGAAATTCACACGGTATAAGAAGAGAGTAAAGAAGTTCTCGTTGCTTCAATAACATAGAGATACATCGCAAAACGAAATAATATTAATTACTAAGGCTTTGTTTGGGACTAGAAGGCTATGTTAAAGATCTAATTATGGTGGGAAAGTTAATCGGTGTTCAAGGAAAATCATTAGCTCGTCAAATAAAAAGTTATTTGTTGTGATTTTTAAAATTTATTAGCAAGGTTCAGCCACTAGACTAAACTACGGCAGTGAAAGTGAGTAGCTTTATGCTCTTTAATCACTCGTTACCTCGAATCTTGGGATAGAGAGAAGAGAAGGCATTGTCTTTCCTTGGTGGAAAAGAACTCTGTGGTGTAGCTGATTCCTCTGGCATTACGACCTTTACCACAACGATGCTGTCCATAGATCAAATTATTTCGTTGATTGAATCTATATTGGTACGAAGCGAGGGTACATAGCTTACAGCCCTGAGCTCCTCGGATCGGAAGAGCACCACAGCGAGCTTCCCCACTTCACTTCATGAGCCTATTATATATTACCTCTTCCTTTGCCTTCGGCCACGAATTGCGTGCCTAGGAAAGTATGTGATTTATTTCTCCTCAAAGTAGGTGTTTGCTCTGCAGCACGAACAGGTGTGTTCTCCTCAAAGTAGCCTTGGATACACAACTGACTATTTGAGAAAAGAGCCGGTTGTGTACCCAAGTGGCTATATAAAATTGATAAAAATTGTAGGCCAAGGGGAGACGTTGGTTCAGTTGTGCCGTCAATATATGGTGTTGGTGTTGAATAGCTTTTTAAGGTGGTTAGAAATACCTGTAAGCATGATGCAAGACATCCCAAAAATTCTCCATTAATTTTCCCAAAGTGCCAACCCCAAAAAGATGGTCTAGGGGTAATCTTGGGAAATGGCAAGCCATCTGTGTTAATAATGGTAAGCAAACGCTTAATTTTTTTTTTTTAATATTTAGTTGCTAAAGTGAAAAAAAAAAACATTTAACCGCTTCTTATAAGAATGATACTTTAACTTTAAATAAGTGAGTGATGATCACTAGTGAAAAATAGACAATTAAAAAATAAATTATTTAAATACATTAAATTTTTTCCTGATTTTAGTTACCTTACATAATAATATAAAATACATAATTTTTTTATAATCGTTTGATGAAAATTTAATGATTATGAAAATAATAAAATTTTATTTTTTTATATTTTTATACCTGTTAAATTTTTATCAAACTATCATAGAAAAATTATATATCTTATATTATTATATAAGATAACAAGCTCATTTTCTTTCTACACTTATCTTATAAATAATATAATTGTTCAAATTTTAAAATTTGAAAATTGCCATTAATTTCCTTTTCTCTCTTACACTGCTTGTTCTCTCCTTACATCACTTTCTTGCAAATTAAAAGCTTACAGTTCACTCTCTTCGGCCATGGATTCTTTTTCTTCATAAATTCCACTGCATTTTATTTGTGGCAATTGAATTGGGACTTTATTTTATTTTATTTTCAAATTTATACAAAGATTTATAATTTGATACATATTTATAGGAAAAATAAAAAATTCATTCCTTTCATGGTTACTTAAAGTTCTGATCCTCATTTTTGGATGGCGTGTTTGTTCCTATAAATTTAAGAAATAGTGGTTATTATTATTAAGCTCCTGATCTAAGAGCTTTTGAATTGAATCAATTAGCCAACTCAAGTTCTAAAATTTCTAAGCGAAGCATGCAAACCCCTCTGGTCCCGAGAGCCCTCGTCTCGAAGCACTGAACCACCAAACCTTGATCTAATATTGGTTGTAGCCTATAGGAAAATTAATTTCGATTATTTGTAAGATTTAACATCCACTTGCATACGAGAAAATTGAAGGAATTGATTAGAGCTAATCAAGAATTTGGAGAGAGAGAGAGAGAGAAAATAGGGTTAATTGAGTAATTTTATGAAAATCAATTTGATAGTAAATATTTTAATTAAAAATAATGTGTCAAAAAAAATTAACAGGTTCAAGTAGTCCCACTGATAACTAAATAAATGAGTGATGTTCTTTTCAAAAATAAATAAATAAATGAGTAAGGTTATTTGAACTCATATCATTCTCATTATAAATAAACTCAGTACTAAAATATAAAATTTGTTATTTTTACTCTATATAGGGATGGTAATGGGGCAGATATACTCTGCTCTAAATCCATACCTGTAATAAAAATTGAGATTTGTATCTGCTCCAGATCTATTATGGATCTTTTTTTTTTTTTTTGCTCTATATCCAAATCCAAAAAAGAAATAAATATCTATATTTACTCTAAATCTGAAAAAATAAAGAAAAATCTAAATCTGCTATAAATCCATCATAAATTCTAAAATTCAACAATAAAAAGGTAATGTTTTTTTTAGAATGAAAACTAACTACTAAATTGTATTGATAACAACTACATTACAAAATTTATTTAAAAAATCTAATAGATATTGTAGCTTATATAATAGATATTGTAATTTATACTTTTACTCCAAAACAAGTAAGTAAGAAAGATAATAAAATATCCTTCAAAAATTAACTTCTGAACAATTTTGTATTATTTATGTTAGTATATGGGAGAAATAACTATATTTTTCAAAAATTATATGGTCAATATAATAAAATAAATTATCAAATTTTATTACTTAACTTGCAAGTTCAATATTGTATGTGAATACTTTAGGGCTAGTTAGTCTTAATTATTTGTGTCCTATTGTTATTTAAATTTATAAAACTAATATTTAAGTTTTAGATTCTTAAATACATGCCAAATATGCTATGAATGAAACTCAATATCATTTATAACTATATAATTTAAAATAAACTTTAAAATAAAATAAAATTAAAAACTAGATAGACATGGATATAGATATAGATATTAATATAGATATAGACTTACTTCAAATCCATCTTAAATTTGCACATCAATATCTAAATCTAATTCAAATCCATTTTAAATTGATCCAAATATAATCTGATTGGATTTAGATCAGGTGGATCTTGGGTCCAATTCAATCCATTGCCATTCCTAGCTCTATAAACCTACTTAAATAACTAATATAACCTTACCAAACAAAATTTTAATTAGGTCCAATTTAAGTAAACCCACCATTATGGCCGCTTCTTCTTCATCATTTTCCTTTTATATTCTTCGTCTATAGTTGTGAATGATTTAAGGAGAGAATAATTAAATTAACCACTATCGATTTGGTATTTGCTACAATAAAGTTATTGAAAGTACTGTAAATCTATTGTGATACAAATACGTGATAAGAACAGAGCAGTAGTTACCAATCAAATAGGGCTTCAAATTAATCATAAAGGTAATTGCATAGGCTGTTTTTTTTTTAATTACATGGTATTATTGTTAAAATTATAATTTATATTACATGAGACTACAACCCTCTCTAATATTTAAAGAATATTAACTCCATTTATATTTTGAAACAGAAAATACTGTCTTCACTTAAATTTAAAAAAGAAATTAAATCTTCACAATTTTTTTGTGAGAGTTCGAACCACCATTCTCGCAATTACTAAGTAATTTTAAGTTACTACATAACCTGGCATCACCATAAAAGTGAAAAAAAGAAATTCACATTAAATTCATCTAGTAAATGATGCGAAACTAGTTTTTGTCTAGAGTAAGAACCAAAAACAATTAATCTTAAATATATTTAGTAGATCCCAAATAACCTAATAAAATTTATTTTTCAAATTGATTTTAATTCTTTATTGTTTTAGCAATTCCCATTATGTAAGAGCAGGATCCAAAAATCAGTACTCTCTTTTCTTAGATTATTTTTTTCTTAAACATAATTGTGTAATTAAAAATTTTATGAAATAATGGGTGTAGAGAGTATTTTGATAAATTCAAATATCCCCACCCAAAATAAATAAATCAACATGAAGACCAACCGTTAGACTACCCTTAAAGATTAAAATCAACGGTCGATTGAGTTGCATTTTTAAATTTTGCCTCTGGAAATCTGTAAGGCATAGAGGCAGGCGCCAAATTTGGATAAAATCTGGGCACTAAAAAACGCGCCAATATCAATAATGCTTGCCACCCTTATTATTATTATTATTATTATTATTATTATCAGTTTGTGAATGGCTGTGAAACTGAATTTTGAAATCCAGAAATGGGTGAAGACGGGTTCGTGGCTCCGGTGGATCAACCTCCGTCAAAGAAGAGGAGATGGATTCTGTCGGACTGCACTACAGAGGACAGAGCACGATTCTTGACGTAGATAAATTTTGCTATTATTATTATTATTATGCGCCGTGTTCACATTCATGCCTGATATATTCGGATTCTTGGTTCAATACTTTTGTATCCTTTAACAATTGTTGGTGGAGAAAAAGTTACTGTACTCGATCTTGGGGCACTACTTTTCATTTTCTTATTGTATGGTTTATTTGTTCTTATTTGTCGCCTAATTTTGTTTCGTTTTCGTTTTTTTTTTTTTTTCCAATTGTTCTTATTACCAGCATATCAAATCACTTGTTACCCGTTAATGTACTTCAATTTTTTTAATATTATTATCTTACCAATTTAATTCCTAGCTCTAACAAATTAATTGAAGTTGCTTGCTAATTTTTTGTGGTCAGAAGTCGCTCTTTACCCTGACTTGTAATGTTTAATAGACACCCCTCATGGCGGGAGTTGCATTGTTTCCTCTACATTCTCCAAATATCAATCACAATTTCATGCAGATTAGCCAGCCCCCTAATATGGAAAGTGTGCATAAATTGAAAAGTTCATTGATAGGGTGGCAAACAGGACTCAGCAGGTCTGACTAATCATTCCTACTTTGGCGTTTTACACCTGTTGCGGTGGAGTGAGTTCTTCAAATTTTCAGGGGATATTGACCCGTGCATGTTCTGCTGCCAAAGAACCATTCTACTTCCATACTAGAATACTATCTGTTAAGAGAATGGCCATTGGCCGGTGACTACAGGATGGTTTTTCATCTCTGCTCCAAAGCTTTAGAATTTAGGTAACTGTCTTATGGGTTTCTGTAGTTATGACAATTTCCAAACAAAGTGAATGTAAGTAAAGCAAAAGGCAAACTTTAGACCTGTTGAGCCTACTCTTTTGGGATTGTGACTTAACATCGTATCATATTCTGATGATTTTGTTTAAAATCACATTACCATATTCCCCCTCACTGTAGGTAAAAGTTAGATTCTTTTTTTTTTCCATTGCCCCTCGCTGTAGTCAGGATTTGACAATGCTGTCGCTTATCTGTTTTCTTCAAAGCTTTTACTTTGATGGAGTTTCGCTGAAATAAAATTTGTAGATTTAACTACAAATTCAGTTAGCCTTTGTGACTAATATGAAGTAAGTTAACACGGTTCAATACAGACACCAAATAATTGGAAGTAGGAAAATAAGTGAAAAAGAAGACCATTTCTTATATTATTTTTCAAAACAACAACAACAACAAGGGTCTTTCGAAAAAAAGGGAGCTAATTTGAATGGATCAGAGGAAAAGTTCCGTGAATCATTCCAATCATCGTGGACCAGAAAATTTCAAGGCATCTTTGTATAAAATCAGTGCGCGTCACAAAGGTCATTAAAGTTCAATTTCTATCCAATGTTCTCTTCATCTCGCACTTTTGCTTGAAATAGAAAAAAGTGCAAAGCAGCAGCAGAACATTGACGTATAAGAAGATTGACAATTTTGATGTTAAGATAAACATAAGGCAAATTGGATTAGTTGAATGAAAATATAACCTTCCCTTTACAAATATCTGTTAAAGTCGTAGGGTTAATTATCACGTGGAGAAACATTTGAAAAACAATCAAGCCACAGTAAGGAATGTCACAACTGAAGGAAGAGAGTTTATGACTCTGGAAAGAAGTTTTTTGTATGCACGTATGCCATTTGTATTGAAAGTACCATTAACTCCAATATTTTTTTTTTTTTGAGAGTTAAATACAAGATGAAATCCGGCGACGAACTCTGTTACGTGCCTTTAACCGGCACCAGCAGGGACTACCACCAAGTGTATGATCAATGATGTGCCTTTCGATCTGGGGTTAAGTTATTCAAAATGTTGTTCTTCCAGGTCCGAGATCAACTCAAACAGCTTCTAAATGATGAAGGTGATAAGGGAGACCTTAATTTGTCAGGGAAGCTGGCTGTGTCATCTCCGCCTGCAACTGATTCTGGTGTTCCCACTTGGTTTCTTAACTCTCGCGGAGTCAGTTTGGAAACGTACAGAATAAGATGCAGCAACAATTCAAGAGGAGGGTGATGGTGAGGAACTTGAATGTTGCTTGAGGTTGGAACATCAGCAACTTGTCGCTGGTATCGTCTAATGAACTCAAATGTGAGATGTTGAATGGTGACACTGGATTTCTTTCGCGGGCTTACTCTTCTCCCAATTGAAGACGCTTTGGGCAAATTGACCACGGTAACCAGTATGCTCATGAGCTTCCCCTTACAATTAGATTACTTTTCTCAAATCGAAATCGGCTGATTTCAGGTAATGTATTTTGAATCTGATGGCAATTCTTTTATCTGTCCATGTTCATATTAGGTTTATTAGTTTGCATAACAAACCTAGTTCGTGCATTGACATTCTCATGAATAATATCGTATTGTCGGAGGAGCACAGGTCTTGTTGGATCCTAATCATGTTGAATCAATTTGGAAGGAGATACGAGACAAAAGCTCATGACATTTATTTGGGAAGCACGACTGAGGAATTGCAATTCATGTTTCGGATAAGATTGGCTCTCGGGGCCCCGCCTAATGACTCGTTAAAATTGGGAGAGAGGTGGTGCATTATCTATCACGATGTTTAATTGGCATTCGTTTGCTCAAGTAGGTGACTTGTCTCTGGCTGCCTTTAGGTGCAACTAAATGCTAGAAATATCAACTTGTTTTGTGTGGTAGAATTTGGTTAATTTTTTAACAAATTCTGCTGCATTTGACGATGATCAGGAATGTTCAATGATGTCGACTGCCGGGACCGTTTGATTTAATTTTATGAAGCGAGCTTTTCCCAGTCACATCGCCAATTGCCCGAACTTGGAGCACGCGTCCATGCTAACTAATACTGTTTCAGAATTTTTTTTTTTTTTTTAATGTTCCTTTTTTCTGGTGATTTGGTTGCATTTCATTTTGATCCAAATGATTGCATGCGGGGGATTTTGCTGCAATAACTTGGAACTGGATAAGGATGGTGTCACACAGCACAACTCGCAATTATCATACTCATTGAGTTTTTAAAAATAGGAAGCACTTTTGTTGGAAGTACTTTTAACGAAACATGGTCTATGCAAATAATCAGATCTGAATCACCAATCTCGAACGAGCCCACCTGGCAAAGTTGGTATGCCTTTTTTGACTAGCTAGAATTCTACCAACGTTTTTCAGACGGCGGAAGGCAGTTCCTGTCCGTAATGTGAACTGACTGAAACATCTGCTTCTCGTGTCAGCTAATAGAGTAATGTGATATTGTGATGTGCCCATAATAATAGAGAACAGACCCTTCTCCGTTGCGCACTTTGCCCTTTTTCAATCAATTAGTAGCCCTGCTCAGCTTTATCTAGCACCGGGACAGGGTATGCAGGCAGATTCTTGCATGTTAAGTTTACAAATTACATAGCATTACAAGCAAAGTGTTTTTAAAAGTACCATTTATTTATTTTTTATTTATAATGCAAAAGTGAATTCTTTCTCATGTTGGAGTAAAAGAATTATTCGACCGATAGTGTCAATTTCATTAGAGAATTGGGACGCGTAATTATTGGCGCCTGTAGTTAATAATCAACAAATATGTTAAAATATATGGCACCTTATTCGAAAAAATTTCGATATGAATTTTTATCAGCCGAGCCCAAAAGACGTCATTAATAAATTTTATTAGGCGAAAACGTGCCCAACTGACTTAAATAAAATACAGGAGTTAATGATTTTTATTTTTAGCAGTTATAATTTTGGTATATTATGGTGGTTGCGACTAATTGATTCGATTGCAGCTTGCACGCCCACACTCTGACTGCCAACAATAAAATAACGTACGCCCGCGCACACGTTAATACGCACACCGCAGAACGCGCCGTCACAAACACGGTACCCTTGGGCGCAACGCACCCTCAGCGCATCATATCCTCAACCCCCATCTCCATTTAGCAGTTGAACTTGTCTTAACTTTTTTTTAAAAAAAAAAAAATCCAAAACAAGAAAAATAACGAATACGATAAAATAATAATAATAAAAATAAAAAAATATATGGAGTGCAGAAACTCATATTAACTAAAAGCAAATAATAAATTCAACAAAGAAACTCTTGCTTCATGCTTTTTTCTCCTTCGACAAACAAAACAAAAACGCTCTCTCGCTCTCGATTCAGATCGTATTCAAAACTCTCTTTCGTCAAAATCCAGCAAAATCCCACGTCAATCCTGATATCATCAGCGCTTCATAACATCACGAAACTTCTCTTCGTCCCAGATCATCACCGGGTAATTAACATACATAGTTAGCAGCTCCCTTTTTTCCTTTATTTATTTTCTGTGCACGCTCACGCCTATGTATGTCGCAGCTGCATTATTTTCAGCTGTTATCCTTGTTGGGTAATTTTGTTAAGCTCGTTTTCAGTTAATTTAATGCAGATATGTATGAGTGAACGTAAGTAAATCTCGCGTGTTACGGCTAGCGAATGGTTATCTCGTAGTATTTTTGTTCATTGTTAACGTGGTGGTGGTGGTGAATGTTTGTGATGTAAAATAGAAATGAACATGCAGTTTGCAGAGTGAATACGCGTTGTCGAGGCTTAAGAGTTGAAAGAGAGATGGCGAGCAATAATCTGGTGGTGAAAGTGAAGAGAGAGACGATTGCGGCATGCATGACTTGTCCTATTTGTAATAAGCTCTTGAGAGATGCCACCACCATATCCGAGTGTCTCCATACGTGTAAGTCTTTCCAATTTCCTTCTTAATCATGTCCCTTTACTCCTTTCTTTCTGATTATTATCTTCTTTTGCTTTCCAATTCTGTTAGTCTTCACTTTTGCTCACCTTAATTTCTACGTTTCCTTGCCATTTTGCTCTTCTTATTACGATCTGGGTTCGGATTATTTCCCAGTCTTTTTCTTCATCTGGGTTTCGTTTGGTTGACGATTATTCACTGGCTGTTATGCTTTGGAGATCATAGGACTTTCAAATGCTTGCTTTTTGCGATGCAAAGTATCCGGAATTTCGATGCTTCTCTTCGTGATTTTAGATTTTTGATTTTAAAAGTGATTGCATGCTTTGATATATTCTGCGCTTATTTAGCTCATACTCCTTTATTTTCATGAGGTTCTAAGCTGTGCGTACACCTCTCTATTAATTGTCAGGTTTAACTGTATGAGCGGTAATTGCAGTCAATCATTGGTTAGTTTGATCTTAACGAACTAATCACTGCTTGGCACAGTATGTGTTCATTGCAGTTGAATGCTTACGAGTAAATAATTACACACTCATTATGGCCTTAGCCTTGACTTTGTTATATGATGGCATTTACCGCTTGTTCCCTTTATATATGTGCATACATATTCTGTGCCTTTGATACAAAAAATTTCTCTTCTGGATTTCTTGGGTCTTTGCAAAACTCTTATATATTTGTCTTTGAATTTTCTTCAGTTTGCAGGAAGTGTATATTTGACAAAATTTCAGATGAGGAAATAGAATGCTGTCCAGTATGCAATACTGATCTGGGTTGTGTTCCTCTGGAGAAATTGAGGTAAAATCTGCTGACCAGTTACTCTACTGTCAATCCACTTTCTCTTCTTCTCTGTGTCGCACTTTATCATCTATTGATGCTTTATTCAGGCCAGACCATGCTTTGCAAGATGTAAGGGCCAAAATATTTCCTTTCAAAAGAAGAAAGGTGAAGGCACCTGAAGCTGTACCTTCAGTTACGTTGCCAGTTCGAAGAAAGGAAAGGTCTCTCTCATCATTGGTTGTTAGCGCTCCAAGAGTATCAGCACAGACTACCATGACGAGGAGAAGATCAAATGCTGCTGCAAGGAAGGCTGCTGCTTTACGAAGTTCCAATCTTTCAACTGATAAAAACCTTAAAAAAGAGGAAGACTCTGTGGAAGATAATGAGGATGGGGCAAGCTCACCAGAAACTCTTAATAAGCTATCCCAGAATGTAAAGCCGGTAATAGAGCGGAACATGTTTTATTTGTGCATTCAGTGACTTGTATTCTTATGACCTCAAATATTTTCCTGCTTCAACACTTACTTTATAAGATACTTGTGGCTTGCTGTGACTCAATATGTTTCATGCCCCAAATGTCACAGATGCAGAGTTCTTCTTCTGCTCAGCCTGGCCAACCCATATCCAGTAAAGAGAAGGAAAATGATGCTGAACAATGTGAGGGAAAATCAGATCTTTGGAAACCTTTAAATTTTTTGGTGGAAGTTGCTAGTAGAACCAGGTCTCTCAAGTCTAATTCACAAGGATCTGAGATGAAAGCAGAATCTACAACTATTACTGGTAATGAAGCTCAAGTGCATAAAACTAAGAATAAGGAAGACAAATGCAAATCAAAATCCGGGAACAAAAACAATAGCCCTGATCCTACCACTTCAGAAACAATTAATCCTAAAAGGTTGCGAAGAATTCGTCGGAAAACAGCCGCTGCTTTCAGAGATTCAAATATTTCACCCCAAGCTGTTTTGGATGCCGCGTGTGCAAAGTATGAAAGAAGAAATGGTCCAATTTGGTTCTCTTTAGTAGCTTCTGAAGACCAGTAAGAATGAGTTATCTTTAAACCTGATTTGTAAATTTTAATAATAAATTTGCTTAAACATTATTTGACTTCTGTTTGTCTTACTAACTAAATTTTGATGCTTTCAGGAGAGGAAGTTCACCCTTGCCACAAATCTCTTCTAGTTACTTGAGAATAAAGTGAGTTTCCTTCTGATTTATTGGATTCTTAGAGGCAGAAAACAGTTGTTTTTTAATGAATTCGTTCTAGAAATTTGAAGTTACTAAACTAACTTTTGGTCTAAAGGATGTTTCTTAAAATTTAGGTACCGGCATGACTTGCCTATGAGATTTTCATGCATCCACACTTTTAGTAATTTGGAAATCCATGAATAATACCGTATTGCAAAGTGAATTCTTCTGTGCCAAGGAGTATATGTTTATGTAACTGTTGAAAGAAATTAGTTCCTTATCTAGTGCTGTTCATTTCCTTTCTTGTTATGTTAATATGGAGCAGCATTGGGCTAGTTATACAGCAACTCGTGTGTTGCATTCAGCTGGCTTTGTTGATCTATAAATATCATCCAGGCCTTTCAGCTTTGTATTGTTAATCCAGTGCCTCTTCCCACTGATACCCAATGGACCTAAAATGTCTTAGAATGATTTCCTAATCACATGTGGAAGATAGGAGGTAAGAAGAAAATCAAAGAGATGTTCATGAAACTGGTCTTGTGTGATGGTTCTTCTTCGCAATTTTTTGAGAAGTTTCTACAATGCTGACCAAGTAGAGATTAGATTCCTATTAATAATATTTGGATGCCATAAGAACTTCAGGTAGAAAATCATAGTGTTTCTATGGTCACATGCCAACTGCTATTGATCTTTCAAGTTCATTGCCACAAAAAGTAAAATACCATGAAATTCATGTCCTGAGCTACTAGGCTACTCCAACGTATCTTGACTCGTTAAGTGCATGGCTTGAGCAAACCCGATTGCAGAAAATTCATAACCTAAATATTCCAGTCTCCAATGTATGGCCACTTTAGGACTTAAGTTGACCATATAAATCTATGAATGATGAGGTCTATCATCATTGGCCAAATCATCTGTATCAGTCTTTGCCCTTGGTGGCTCCTCATGCAGTGTATATTTTAACTGTGTTGATGTGCACATGTACAAATTCTTGTATCAGGTCAGCCATTTGGCACAGTACCTTATTTTAATTAGAGTACACTGTGATTGTTTTGGAAGCATTACTGTTAATATTTGCTGCAACAAATTGCAGCTGTCAATGAAAAACTTTTTTTTCTCCTTTTTATCTTTAATTAAGTGGAAAGGATTACAGGTAACATTGATGTTTTGTATTTTTTAATTTGTCATTCTGTGACAGGGATGGAAACATACCCGTTTCTTTTATCCAGAAGTACTTAAAGATGAAACTAGATCTCACTAGTGAATCTGAGGTAAGTAATCTGTCTCTGAATTCTCATTAAAAGAAAAATTCTTCACCAGAGAGAATGACTGTTATGATTTCAGTTTACCCATTAGCTTCTGAAGTCATGACTGTTATGATTTCAGTTTACCCATTAGCTTCTGGAGTCAACTCGAGCATCTCATATATATTTTTTTGCTTTCAGTTATAGGAGTATGTATAATCATGTTGCCTTTGGTGATTTAGTCCTGATCAAAATAACGAAACTTGGCTAGACGTTGTAAAAATTTAGAAGGCAATTATAATATGTGGTCTCGAACTTCGATAACATTATCTAATCATAAAAACAATTAGTGAAGTCTCCTGGAAAAATCTAGGACAACCCTGAATTAAATCCTCACATACTTTGAAACAACTAAACTGAGCCCTTGCAAACAGTTACATCTCTTGTCATGGCCTCATTTCATCGTGGATTTTGTATGGTGGAACATGTACCATGCATTATCCGCGACGTGTTCTCAAATCAATTAATGATAAATGGAAATATTGTGAAATAGTTTGTGTTTTTCTTGACAAATGTTCCATCTGTTTAACGTCTTACTGAATCTTTTGTTTGGTATTCTTGCAGGTAGAAATTAAATGCATGGGACAACCAGTGATCCCCACCTTGCAACTGTATAATTTGGTCGATTTGTGGCTACAAACAGCATCAACTTCAGACCGAGTGCCAGCAATGATAGGTTCGTCTGCAAAGGATTTTGTGATGGTGCTCACATATGCACGAAAGATCCAGGACATTCGATAACATGTTATAACCCCCCCCCCCCCCCACGTCTTCAATAATCTTATACTGTTATTGCTGTTTCAGACTAGCGATATGGTGCGGTTTTATGCTCTAGCTTGTATATTATGAGAATTGTTCCATTACTTGATACCGGTACAATAATTGCATTCACCATATTGCAAACGGCAGCGAGCTGCAGCAGCAAAGGAGAACTTGGATCAAATGAATAACTGCCTCTGTTTTGACGCTTAAGTAACACGGAGGTGTTGGCTATTGCAATGATTGTAAAGATATGTTCCATAAAAAAGAATTTTGAAATACTCGCAATTTTCTGCTCGGACATGCATCAGCATCGTGATTGACATTACTTAGAATTACATTGCACCACACTGATGAAAGAAGCAAAAATGCCCACCCCGGACCGAGGGCATTGTGGTTCCATAAGCATTAGTCTTAATTTCTTATTCATACCTCTGTTTGCTTGAGCAGGCGAATATGCAGAACTTACGGATCACGAACAAACTGTAATTTGAGGATTATTTATTTTTGAATCAGAGAGTAGAGTAGGCACATGCGGATTAGTGATGTTAAAAGATCCAACAGCCTTGACTCTTGGCATCCGTTGGCACAAAGTTGCAGAATATCTTACCTAATTCGGCCGCAATCGCAACAAAGTCCTGCTAGATATTTGGACTCTGCTGAGGTAGATTTGGGATAGAAATTTAGGGTGTACTATGATAGACTTAATGCTTACAATAAATTTTTAATTGTAAATATTAGTATATTAAAAAATAAAAAAGTGTCAATCCCTCAACTTTTGCTGTTCCATAACAGCAACAAAATGGACATAAAGAGGAGGGTCAATTTTCTAACCTTATATTTCCTTCCCCTTTACAATCCAACCAATCACAGTAAAACGGTTAAGTCTTCATGAGCAAAAATAGAGAGATGAAGCACATGTCGGTAAGCCATGAATCTCCCCGTTGGATTGTACTAGAAAATCAGTCATAGAAAATTAAGTCTTCATAAGTTAAATAGGACCCACGTGAAACTGACCAAGAAAGTTGAAGACTGAAGAGCTTAACATGCCAGTGTTGAAAATTTTGCAGTTAATAAAAAATAGAGATATGAGGCACCCGTTAGAGTAAGCCATGAATCTCACTGTTGATTGTAGTAGATCTAAAAACGATCAAACCGAATTCCAGTGGGTTAAATGCCTGGCACAAAGATCCCCATCTTATTCAAATAATCTTAGATCATTAACAAGAATTCTGCCACAATTCTGCCACAGTTCATGCTATATAAATAGTTTCTATCAGGAGCTTATGAGGGTTGCTATTTCTAAGGCGATGTTTCATTATGTTCATCACAGACTCCAGAGCTTTTAGAACAATCAGACTCTATAGCAAGTCCTCTTATGTAAACCATAAAGCTTAATTAGCAGGCACCCAAAAAAGTATCCTACAAGTGATTTCCATGTGGATGTCAGTGTAGATGTTAAGGTCATAACATAAGGACTAAAAAGCAAGGGCCCATGGATCTATAATTCTTGCTTTTGAAATCCCACTTTTCTTATTTTCTAATTTCAAATGCTTTACCTTGCACATGGCAAAAACTCAGAGGCATTGCAAGCCTTTTGTATCACACTTCCCTCTTGATCCAAATTAACAGTCATAGACTTTATAGGGAACTTTTGCTGCCACTAAACTAGAGAAGATTGATGCTTTACCTCCACATGAAATGTCTGAACAAATGGACTTCTCACCATCTGGACCGTGCAATTATAAACTTAAATAGGTGAACTAGGACCAGATATGTATGAAGCAGTTGTATCCATAATCCAAACATGACCAGTTTCACTAACACCAAGAACGTTCAGCTCAATACAATTCCTATAATCGACAATTAAAACAACTAGATACAGCTTGATAAACAATTAGACATAGCTTAAATGTAGAAGGTAAAACTTAGGTTATTAGGGGGGGTTGGGGGGAGGACAAAGAAATCCCAAGTAGTAACAACACAATGAAAACAAGGAAAAGCCAGAGCTCAGACAATCACATGGCGTCCAAAAGAGAATTGTGTTTTCTGATGAAAATTTCCACTGGTTAACTGCATGAATAGTGAGGATTAAGCGAGCGAAAACAATAGTTCACACATTTGCATAGAAACTCAGAAAGGACAATTTTCTCACTCCAAATAACCAACAATTTCCGCAACTATGAACTCCACATTTGAATCACTGTTAAACCTCAATATTCATCCATTTATCATCAGTTAAAGAACCTATATAAACATTTACAAAACACATTTTAAAATAAAAACAGAAAGAAAGAAAAAGAAAAAGCACAATATACGGTAAGCAAATTAAAAATCAAACCTAACCATGGAAATAATCAGCTAAACGCGGGTGTAGCCAGTTCTCATGGGGGTTCCCACAACAGAAAATAATCCATTATCGGCAACCTCACCTTCATCGCAATACAAATCTTCAGTTCCTCTGAAGGCAGCATGTAACCCAACAATGAAAAACCCAATCAAGAGCGAAACCAACACGTTCAACCACACGTGCGTCAATACCAGCGATACAATCGTGACGACGCCGAGAATGCCCAAAACGACACGGTCATCCACCGTGCGATGGAATACAACCAATGGCCCGTCGCGAAAGAAGTAAAGAAAGAACCAGGCGATGAAGACGACTATGAACACAATCAGTGAGACTGGGTGCCACAAGAGGCTGAGAAAGAGGATGGCGAGGACGATCATCGCGTAATTAACACGAAAGTAGGAGAGGTTCCGCTTCAGGTGGATGATGGCTTCGCCGACGGAGTAAGGTCTCGTGATGGCGTGGATGTCGAGGAGTTGTCTCCATGGGCGACGCGTGGAGAAGACGGACTGGGTGGTGTCCCTGGCAGGCGTGAGGAACCCGGTGGCGGCGGGAACGTAGGTTGGAGAGGCTGCCGCCGGAGGAAGGGAGCCGTAGTGAGGTGGAACTTTTGAAGACATTCGGTGACGAATGAAATGAGAGAGTTTTCGCAACTATTAGAATTGAGAAAACCCTAATTCGAAGATCTGAAATGAAATTTTTGCGTCGTGAGATGATGGTGATGCAGAGAAATTGAGTGTCTGTGAGAGCGCAACGGCAGACAGCTTCTGCGTTTAAAAGCTGATGCTTTTGGCTTTGATATTTGCTGGGAAAATTAGCATCGTGGAAGGAGAGCATACGATACGATTCTAAGGATTTAAAAGGTGACAGTCAGTGCCGACGTGTTCTCCCTTCTCTCTCTCTCCCTCTTTCTTATTTTAAAAAACAAACAGTGATGACGTTGCTGTCGATTTGCGTTGCGGTGCGGTTTAAACGTAATATCAAAATAAAGAAAGCAGCTACTTAAAAATAAATAAGTGGACAAATAAACGGAAAGAAAGTAAACGGACATCCAACTTATTCAAAACCATACATCAGCCTCAGTTGTCACACGTCATTAAAGAACTTGCAAGTCTTGATGTCTTCTGTGATGAACCTTACAGCGCCAACGCAACCCAGTATAGCAAGCATTACGCAGTAAGGAGCTGAATCGAGTGCCTGAGTTTTGTGACTCTCGGCATTCTTCCAGCTTTCAGGTATGCTACGGCAGGAAAAACAAAGTCCTGCGGAATAAACCCGATGGCACCACAGATGGACACCAAATCTCCGAAAAAAGGCATTGCTGCAGCAGCAGGAGTTACAAGAACTATGTAAATAGAGGTAAAAGTAAGACGGATGGAGCCATCTCTCGGGAGAATGTGCCGAGCAGATTTGTTAAAGTACATTGTTTCTTCAGAGTAGGCGTGTGTAGGCCTGCAAGATATCTATATCTAAACAAAGAAATTAATAGATCATCGGAAACGAAGTCGAGCCATAGATGTAACTTCCTGTGGCAGGTTTTGTACAAGAGAAGTTTTGGAGCGACAACATTTATTCAAAGCATATAAAGATTCGTCCATTTTGGTTCGATGCAAGGAGGGGAGAAATGAATAAGCTATACAATTGAACTAGAATTGTTATTCAGAGTGGGGAGCATAGCTAATGAATATTTTCTCTTGTAAATATCACTTTACAGGTGGTTCTTTATATATACCAAGTGGATTAAACTAGTCTCCTTCCAAAATGATGAGAAGCCAACCATTATGCAATGCCATGAACGCTACCGGTACCTGATAGCATCCTGATATTTGAATCGTGGCAACGAGAATTGGCATCACAATTGTCCATTCTGGAATAGCTAGAGAAGCCAAGATATGAGGCTGGGCTTGTGATCCAAACGCCAAGTATCCATCCACATAAGGCCAATTACTGTATGCTGCCGATACACCTTTATACATATTCTTTAGGTTCTCTCAAGGTGTTCTGGCAAGTGGCAAGAAAGTGATCATTTAAAGACTAGTAAAAATATCAAAATTTCAATTTTGTGTCTGCAACAGGTAAGACAAGAGCATTGTAAACTATTTCATTAGAAATATTGCAAAAAAGAAAAAAAAAAACAGAGAGAAAAGGAACAAGAATCAATTTATCATCTGTGAATATGTTAAAAACCTGTATTTCTGGAAGCACTGCGTCTCCAAATGAGAATGCAATTGCCCCGATACTGTAAAGTTGGGGTGCCATTTGTGTCATAGCGCTTATAAACTGCCTGCAGAAAACAGAACACAGTTCAACCGACCCAACTCAGAAAATGAGAAGCGTGAAAGGGAAACAAAAACTATTAACTAAAGAAGGCGTAAAGTATTGACATAATACCGAAGAAAATATGATGAAATTGGCTAAGCTTAAAGCAGCTACCGGTAGCAATTTAGATGGCAATGCTAGTGCCCAAAGAGTACCTGCTGAAATAGTGTGACAGACCAGCATCCCCAGGACCCTTCAAGAATCAGAAATGAATAATGCAGTCAACTAACGCCAGAATTCGTCGGTGAAGTGCTGAAGTTTGGTTTAGGACTAAATTGAAAGTGTGAGGAGCTCGATCCTGCTGTGCGCTAATGTGGGGATAAATTTGATTGTTCATGATTTGTAAATGTACAGTCATTGCTCCAATACAAGCAGAGCAGAGCAGGTAGCCTACACATCCTTCGCAAAACATTTAATCGCCTTGTGCCGATAACATGTTCACGAAGTTAATAACCCAAAAAAACAAAAAAAGAAACTTTTTTATTTCTTTTGGCTTTACTACAAAATGGATTCCATATTTTATCACAGAAAATGCGATTTGGAATAAAACTAAGGCATGTAAAGTGAAACAAAACGAAATTCAATGACATGCACCAGCCGAAGATGCTAACGGCAAGACTGTAGTCGACCCTTGCAAGTTGCTATCAAAGTTCCCTTCGTGGACACCATTTTCTAAAATTGATTTTTTCTTTTTTTTTGGACCCCTGCTCACTGGAAAATTAAAAAAAAAAAAACGCACATCTCCTCATTTAAGCAAAGAGAATAGCTTAAACCATATTGCTGACGCGGCCGGATATAATAATTGGCCCCACAAGTGTATATAATCGAAATGCCAAAATTCTACCGTCAATAAAGCCACCGGGGGAAAAACTTTAGATATTGGCTTCTCTGTGCCCGAACAAGGTATCCTCTTTTCTGTCGCTGTCTTTTTTCAAATAAAGGCCTCTTGAATTCCCCCCATCTACCGCGGCTGTATCTCTCTGATCGGGGTGGGGAGTGAATTGTGAAGGTCAGCTCTCTAAAACCCCACAAACTCAGGCATTAACGAAACAAAAAAAAAAGGGGCAAAGCACTTCTCTCTTCGCAGTAACGATTCAAATACATTTACTTGTATCAATTGCTCTCTCGATTTCTCAGGGGCGCAACAATGGTTTACATAACTTCGTGGGATGAGTTCGTTGAGCGATCCGTTCAGTTGTACAAAGCCGATCCCCAATCTGTATGCTACCCCTTTTTTCTTTTTTTGGTTCAATTGCTGAGAAAATAATTAAGTATGATTCTATTTTTTTTTTTTAATTAAGATAGAACCGGCATGACAATAGCCACTGTTTACCCTTTTGCTTCCATTTTCTTAACAATGTTTGATTGAAATAATTATTCTTTTTTTTTTCCCTCGGCAGTTAAATAGAGTTATGGGAATAATTACTATTGATAAATACTGTGAAATGGACTGATTTTTTTTTTTTTTTGCTTTATCTTTTTTATCAAATTTGGGCCGCAGACTAGATATTGCATGAAGTATCGGCATTGCGATGGTAAATTGGTTCTCAAAGTCACTGATAACAAAGAGGTATGAATTACATTCCCTCCATTTCTTTTTAATGAATTACGGTTTACAATGTATATTTGTTCATGTTTATTGCTTCAGTCAAACATTGCAGATTGACTTGTTATTCCAATGTTGAAACCTTGGAAGGATGTTTCTGAAGTTAAGTGACGAGTGGAATAGGAAATATATTGTGATACTTTTCTGAATCATGAATACGTAAACATAACCTTATCCTTTATTGCCTCTCTTTTGTACAAGCAGTGGCACCTACTGTGTATTGGCTTATTAGTAAAGACTCGGACTTGAATCTTAGAGTTTTCTTCTTTTTATTAATATGAACAGATGGTTTTGTCGATCCTTATACATAGTTAAGTTAATATCCTTGGGATCGCAATACTATTTCATCTTGCAAATCATGCTGCAATTATAATTGAAAGTAATGTTTTATAAGTGATTCTTTAACTTTGTTGTGGATGCTTTGGTTTTTCTCAGTTTTACTAGTGTGTGGCAACAATTGTAGTTTGTCATAATATGTATGCTTTTGGAGTGCAAAGCTGGGATCAGTATTTGGAACTGAGATTGAACATAAACTTTTTGGTTGGTTAGTTTTCTGGTTTTAAGGGCTTTTGTCAGATGCAAAGATTTTTTTTTTATTATTATTAGTTCAGATGTTCAGCTCCTTTTCAAGTCTGTAATCTGTTTTTTACTTGCCTTCTGTTTGGGATTACTGATATAGGAAGAGGTATTTCACTTGCTGATTAATGGTTGCAGATTCTTGTTTCGCTTAAGTGATGCTTATTGTAGCAATCACACATGTTTCCGTTGCTGGAGACTGCAACTTATGCTAATTTTTGCAATCAACAAATCTCCGTTGCTGGAGACTGCAACTTATGCTAATTTTTGCAATCAACAAATCTTCTTTGTTAATTACTTCTAAAGGTTGCATAACAGAGTAACATTGGAAAAATTAATTGGGTGATATTTGGAATTAAAATAATAATAATAATAATAGTAAGAGGAATATTCAGAATGCAACTATAAGCTGCCTTTTAGGAGGAAAGATGGAAATATGATTTCAGATGCATCATTATTGTAAAAGAAGTGCTTTAAAGAGATGCTTCTTTGGTAGAGAATAGAGACTCTTCTTGAACTGTAGCAATTTAATTTAGAAGAAGTATGCCTTAATTTTGCATCGGTTTCCTCGATTTGTAGTGAAAAGTAGTTTGTCTTATGATTGTGGTGTTACTTTGATTATTTTAGAGTATAAAATGATATTGGCATTGTGTATGACATCTTTAAAGCCACCGGGGGCTGAATTGTGCCAAGAGGACACCTTATTTACAAGCAGCTTTGTCCTCCCCCTTCCCCCCCCCCCCCCCCTTTTCTCCCAAATAGGAAAATATCCGCCCTTTCTTTCTTAAGTTTGTTATATTGTACAAATTGAGGCAAGATAGAAGTTAGTCTGGAGACCTTGAGTGGACATGGTAGTTTAGAAGTTAGTCTGGAAGACCTTGAGTGGACAAGGTAGTTTACACTAGTGCTTGGAGTGAGGTGGTAATTGGTTGATTGTGTGTCATGCTGTAGATTCATAAGCACCATGTTGGACCGTGATCGCAAGTGAGTTCTTCTCCTTCAAATTTTTAAGTCTTGTGTAAGTTGAGAGATAATCCTCCCTGCAAACATCAATAACATTGTCTCTGCCTCATTAAATGCTACTTTTTCCCACATGTTTGGTGGTAACCTGGATTCATTTATCTGAATGGTAGGATGAAATCATATATGCACACGCAAATGCGAGCATACTCATAGATACGTGCACGTAGTTACGGCGTAAATATGCAGAACTTGAACCTTTATTATCAATGCATTAAGATCTTATGTTTTTATAGTTCTTTGTTTCTCTGTTTCAGTGTCTCAAGTTCAAGACAGACCAGGCACAGGATGCTAAGAAGATGGAGAAACTGAACAACATATTTTTTGCTTTGATGGCCCGGGGCCCTGATGGTACCATCTTTCCCTCAACTGTTATATCTAATTTGGGTTGTATTTGAACACCCTTGGAAATCTAATTTTCTACCCTCTAGTTGTTGAAGATACAAATCTGTTTGATAGGATTATTTATAGAAGTATTAATCATTTGCCAAGTAGGATCCATTGACAATTTATTTGATGAAATAGGTGTATAATAGTATTGCTTTTGAATGTACTTTAATGTTCTTAATTATACGGGCTATGATTGAAGCTGGAACTTGTGTTCTTGGAAGCAACATTTTATCATTTATTATCATTCCTCGGTGAAAGTTGATTTTGGTCTTGAATCTTTATCCGATTGAATTGCTTAGCAGTAACTGTGCCTCTTACTTATGCAGTGGACTTGTCAGAAGTTACAGGAAAAGAACAAATGGAAGCACAGCCAGCAAAGAAAGGAAGGGGAAGGAAACAGTGATTTTTTTGGCTGCTAGATAGGCAAATAGTCATCGACCAAATGTTATGGGACTCTGTTTGATTTGAAAGAATTTTTGCAACTTCATCGCCAACTAAAATTCTGGTGAAAATATTTCAGTTATGAAGAATTTCAAGGGAATTTCTATAGAAATATTAATTTTCCCTACTCTTCCTTCCCACTTTTCTATAATTTTTCTGTCTATGGTTCATCATGGCTATGGGCTTGTGTTGCTTGCTTCTTCATTATTTTTATGATCTCTGTTATGTCAAAGAATGTCTAGATCACTGTTATGTTTATCGGACATGATTATATGCTACTAGGGTGTTCGGCTACCACACAAGGTATGACTCTCCCACTTTGTATTACAAGTTCTTTGCTGCATATCACTATTTACGTGCTATGCAATGGGGCACTTGTGTACATAATAACCAAAGCATTGGGACGTTTAATGAAAACTTAAGAATCGTAACTTGTAAGAGAAAATGGGATATACCATGGTACTTTATATTATAAGGCTTATAATCTTGTTATTTTATAAGTTGAGGTGCAATGCCCATCTGGCAAGTGGAACTGAGCATAGCTGTCAAAGCGTTCAAACGAAAACAAAGTATTCATGTCTGGTGATGCCATCATCGACCATCAGTTATTATAAAAAGGAGGCTGCTAAGTTACAGTTTCAGTAACTTACAACCTCTCTGTGCACAGTAAAATTGCATTATAATTGTGCAGACGGCAGGCAGGGTTGCTAAGGTACGCTCAGTGTTTGTATGTGCATCATTTTTGGCCTGCTGCAGAAGTTGTGTGGTGTAAGAAAGTGGCATGTCAGCTGTTTTCTGGATACTAGTTTCTCAAAAGTGTTCTCCAAACAAACCCCACCCCCCTCCCCCCCGGGGCGCCCCCAAAAAAACCCCCCTTCTCTTTCTTTTATCTTAAAAGGTGAAATACCTTATTTTTCTCATATAAACGAATCTTGGTGATTTATTACTTTTTTTTTTTTTAACTTGGTTGATGAGTCTATCAGGATGACCAGATAATGCTCCCTAGGCCCTAGCTTGTCACCAGCGATTCGCCTGCATAAGCAGTAACGTCTTTGCCTCTTGCCTCTGATTCCACACCGACTCAGTCTATCATCTTTAAATAAATTTGATCTACCTTTATAGTATTGAGTAATTGCTCTGGACACAAAACAAATGGTCAAAGAATTAATGTATGTGGCTCCAGATTGTTGTTTGCAGTCTTTCAAAGCAAGTAAAGCCCTCTAATGTTTGCTAGACAAGGGCACCAATGTCGCAGCATCAAAGGCAATGCAATCCGTTTCGATTTAAGTTAGTTAATCCATTGCTTATAATCCGAAGAAGGAAAATGACGTCTAACATTGAAGAGGCTTTATTCAACTGGATGGTACCGAACGAATATTCAAGTTTTTATATATACAATACAGATTAAAGGCTTAGCCGAGCACATATTAAAATACAAATTTCAAAAATATTATTTATAATTTTGTTTTGGTTCCATGAAAATAACAATTGAAAAGTAATACTGAACAAGCGCCCTATTTCCAGGGCTGTTAATTCCCTCATCCACAAAGAAAAACAAAATATTAACATCTAACAGAACAAATAAAGAAAGCTATTGTTGCTGCTGCTATTATTATTATTATTATTATTATTATTACTACTACTATTACTATTACTGT
Organism: Aegle marmelos; assembly: GCA_030449875.1. Lineage (NCBI taxonomy): Eukaryota > Viridiplantae > Streptophyta > Magnoliopsida > Sapindales > Rutaceae > Aegle > Aegle marmelos. Next base: position 7,179,962 of record JASUUL010000115.1, read on the forward strand.
TGATGCAGAAATTTAGTCGTAATATTTTTTGTTTAGACGACCACATCGACACTTAAATTTATGTAGTCAGGAGACAGTTTATTTCCTGTACATAGAGAAGAACAGTTAGAGGACGCAGAATGTTTTTCGAGCGAAAATCCTTTAATGCTTAAATTAATTTTCGAACTTCTTGGTGCCGCCAATCTCCGTGCTTTAATTATGATCACTGTAAGTAAAGGCTTTGTAATTTCCCCTTAAAAAGAAAATAAACAAAAAGAAATATCAGTTCTGGAATCAGAGAGCTATATATAGTTCCCCCCTCCTGAAAGAAGTGTCTGACATCAGTTTGCATTTTGCAAAGCTTTTATAATCAGCCAACCACGCTATGCCACCATTGGTTCGTGGATCTTCGTGGGTCGGTTGAATGTGCTGATTGGATAATGGGTGAGTGCACTAGTTATGAGACTGATGGGAGATTGTTATGGTAACTGTCTAGGCGTGAGCATCGTGCATGGTTTTATAGGACAACTCGCTGGTCAACGCCTGACCAAATCTTTGTAAAGACCTGATCTTGGCTTCTCCTCGCGAGTTTCTTGACAGTTCTTGTGCATTCAAACAACTGATTATTGTGAATCTCCTTGAGAATTGCTTTGAAAACGAGGAGGCCGCAACCTACTCAAGTGTACATCGGGCAGTAGTATTTTAAGCACCTAAACAACAACAACAACTACCATTATTATTACTATTATTTAATATTTTACTACTACTATGACGATAAGGACGACTACTATTACTACTACTAATAATAATAATAATAATAATAATAAGAAATAGAAAATAAAATAATTCTCATTTATTGATTTATAAAGTAAATATACTATTATTGTATTGGATGATGATTAAAAAAGTCTAGGCCAACCTGGGCAGGCTTGTAGGCTTTCGACCTAATCTTTCACATAAGAGTCAAGACAATAACTTAAGAAAAAAAAGCTTGGGCTAAACTAGCCCTCTATTTTTAAAAAAATTATAAATTATAAAAATAAATTAAAATTTTAAAAATAATAAAAAATAAAAAACTTAAATTCTTAACTCATAAATTAATAATAATTAAAAATTTTTAAAATTATAATACTAAAATCCTTTTAATTATTAATTAATTAAGAGATTTTTTAAATTAGATAGTTCAATATTAAAAATAAATTAAAATTTTAAATTTTTATTTGTATTATTTTATTTTAAAATATTTATTTTTTTAACTCATTGTTGATTATAACAATGAAAGTCCTAGTCTAGCCTTAACCTAACTTTTATTACGCTTTCTCTATGATAACTTTGGATTTGAGCTTATAAAAACCTGGCAATTCCAAAATTTTTTAGTACTTACGACCCTCTAGTAATGCTTATATGAGTGTCTAAAAAGGGTAAGCTTATATTATAAATAATGTAACAAACAATCAATAAATATAGGTCATTGATTTTGATATTTTTTAAATCTAATGATAAAATTTATTTTAACCTAAAATGAAGTATAGATGTAGTAGCAATTTACATAAAATATTATTTTTAATCACATATTTACACATTTTTTAAAATAAGTTCTCATTAATTTTTTACAACTAAATGATTTTGTCATCTGTCTCTTTCACATTTATTTTTAAATTTTTTTAAAGTTTCTACAATAATTTTATAAAGATTTAAATGATTATTGTTTTCATAAAGATCTATAATTCTAAATATGTTTTTACAACTATGTTTATAATTTCTCATATCTCTTGAGACATAAACTAAATTTTTCTTCTAATACAAACATATACACAAATTTAATCTATTTTCTCATCCTAAATACATAACATTAATATTATCGCATAAATTTTGTAATGTAAATTTAGTATCCTGAATTATGAGAGATATTATATGCAATAAATATCTTAAGGATCTAATGAATTATTAAAAAGATAGTAAAATGAATAAATTATTAGAATCTCTAATGAAAGATTTCAACCCTTTAATCTGATCAATGATTTAAAGATGTAAAAAAATAATTAATTAAATTGAATATTACTATATTTATTAAATAAATTTAAAAAATTTAAATTTATCAATAAATGATATAGTAAAAGTAAAAAATTATCATAAATTGATAATTTATATGAAGGAAATATAAGAGAAATTAAAAAGTTAAGAGATCAATTAAGTAAAGAATTTAATAAAGTTAAACAATTCATAAAAGATTTCAACATGGAAGATCATGATATATGAAAGTAAGAGATCATTAATGTAATGAATAAAAATTCAATAATTATTTATTTAATTATTATTATATTTTTCATAATTATTATATTTTTAAAGAATTTTAAAATTTGTAACTGTAAGATATAACTTACATATGGTAAGCCTTGTGGTATAAAAATAACTAGCCCCTGAAACTTACGCGGACAACAGATGACACACGATCTTGCTTTGCAGCTCAACTTTATTGGGTGATTAAAGTAGCGTCCTCAAAGTTAAAAACATTGTAAAGTGGAAAATTCTTGCATTAATTAGTGAATGAATAACCTAGCTGTAGTGCTTTTCCCACTCTGGTTTGATGCTTATGATTTTATGCTTTGATTCCTCCTCCTTTCCCGTCTCACTTTCTATTTCCTTTTTTTTTTTACCCCTCCCCATGTAATTAGTAATACATTACACGCTCATGCTGAAAGTTGACATCTTTATTTTTTCTTTAAAAAAAAAAACAGAAATTGTTCTCTCGTTATCCACTTCAACCAAAGTCTCTTCCTTGCAGCTGACGTATTAATTTTCCCTAAAAAAGGAAAATTAAAGAATCTATCTAATAATTGTAACTTGTACAGCAGCCGTTGAAATTAAAATTGTAACGGAAAGCAGGCGTAAACAAGTGGGTCTTCCTTTTAAAATACGCAACAAAGGAGGAAATATAGATGTCACATGAAAAACTCGGCTGCGTGATCTGTAAAGGTCAAAGCACATGCTCAAAATTTACAGGCGTGGAGATGGACGTGAAAAGCATTTTTTGCTGATTTAAGACAAAAATCTCCGGGACTCGCAGCCGTAGTTGCACCAACTTCATTATATGTTCTGTCCTGTGTCTGGTCCGCAGTTAGTAAGGGATCAGTTTACTTTATAACAGTCGTCATAACGGTTACAAATTTTTTTAATCTATATTTTCCATATTTTGAATTTTGTATCATACGTCCAAAGTTTTTTTTTTGCCCTTTTTAGAGCATATACATATTTGTAGAAAGAGTGCAATAAGATATCCATTGATATTTATAATAAACATAATTTACCAAAGTTACTTCAGATGGGGTTTAATATGATACAATTTAAATTTTTACCCACAAATATATTGATGAAACTTCTACTCTGTTAATATCAGTAAGAGAAATCTTTATTTTTATCCAATTTTTTAATTGGATGATGAATTTTAAGAGTTGTCAAAGTGATGGGGCGAGCTGACCACTCACCACAAGCCGAGCGGCGTTTATCCAAAGTAAGTTGGGTGAAAATTATTAATCCAAAACGCACTGTTACCGAGCCACGGGAATCCCAGAGGGCATTGCTAACAGGGAGTTTCGAAAAGTGAAATTTTTTTAAAGCCAACTTAAGGGGTAAAATAATTTCTGATATTATGCCCAGATTTGTGTTTTTGGTGAGGTGGAAGTACGAATTGCTCCTCCACTAACGACCCCCATTGCTTTAATTTCATTCGCAATTTTTAATTTTCACTCGTTTTCAAACGCACACGATAAAGAAATTTCAGAAAAAGAAAAAACGACATGATTGAGAGAGAGAAGGATTCAGCAAAAGTCAACGGCATCGGGACCAAGGTGGACCCACGAGCTGTCAATCACCGACCTGACACGGTTCCCCGAGCGCAAGATAGCAAGTGGCGTATTTGGGCAGTCAAAGCAGGCATCACACACAAAGCACACTCATCAGAGCCCGTGTCAGACATCGCGGGAAAACCCAATTGTAGACGTGGCAGTCTCCTCTTGGGCAGCGCTTCAACGGCTACAGATGTACGACTGCCCAAGTGCCTTTTTTTTTTTTTGATAAATATAGTGTGGCGGAGGATGTGGATGCGGGAGTTTTTGTTGAGCGTGGGCCCCGCAACAGGCGTGGGGCGGACAAACTGACGAGCCGCACGGCAAATCGGCAATCATAAGAATTTTAAGATAACAGAGAGAAAGAGATGGAAGAAAAATCAGACTTGAAAGCAAAGTAAGATGTAAGAAGGCCAAAGGACACAGACAGTCGCAGTAGTGGCTTTGTTGCTACCCCCGCAGTCCGAATCCCTCGGTCACTCCCTAGCTGGCCGCTGGCCCCCTGGTTTAGGACTTTAGTTGAATGGCCCTGGCTTTGCCAATTGTTCTTTGTTCCCTTGTGTTTTTTCTCTTCCTTGATTATTCAAAAGGGTCAAAAGTTTCAGTTAGTCTTTGATATTATTTACTCTCTTTTTTCTTTCTTTCTTTTTTTTCCGCCACCTAAGTTTAACGTTCAAGAACTTTGACTTTCATTACATGGAGTGTAACGTTATTCGGTTTGTTAGTCGTAACAGAACTTCCTAGTAAAAGATTTTTACTTTACTTTTTAACAATCCATATCTAATTATCTATACTTCTTTGTATTCTTCCCAAAATGTCATATGGTGGCTGGTGGGTGGTTGGGCCACAGACATCTGAAGCTATTTGCAAAAGTGAATAATGCAAATGCAAATGATAACGATTACGATAAATACAAAAGCAGGCACATCATTTGTATATAGCAAAGGGGCGGTAATCAGTAAATAGGTCGGAAAATTAGGACTCCTTTAAGCATCTATCTTTTTAACGTGCGCAAAAGTAAAAGTGATCATGTGCGAGCCAGCAGCTGTTCATTTAACCGGCTAGGAAGCTGCAGTAAATTACCCAGGAGAGACAACAAACGCATGCAGCAAACGGGTATATGTCGATTGCATTACGTGCAACACATGTTGCACCCTTCCAAATTTTGTGTGGTGCAAAATTAATTCACAGTGTAATGAATAAGTTAAATAAAAGTCACTGACGAAAAACTTGTGACTTACGCAATATATATATATATATATACACACACACACACACACACCCAATACAATATAGACACGCTACAAATTTAACATTTATCTTATATATATATATATACATTCGAAGTCATAATAATCATTTGTCTTATATTTTTATTTTTTATTTTTTGGAAATCATAATTAAAGTACATTTGAAAATAATGTGTCCATGTGTTAGAGCTCAAACTCAGCTCGAATATCAACTATCAGAAAATTAGGGAAGATGCAACCACAGCGCATGTCCGGATTCTGGAAATGGTAGTCTTACGAAAAGCAATAATAATAAATAATTAAAGAAAAGCCGGAAAGAAGAAAAATGAATAATTAGTAACCAAGGTCTTTGATGTGGGGCCCACTCTGAAATCTGTGACAGAGACGGCAGTTTCAATTTTTCTCTCAGATTAGTAGCCACTGTGCTCCTTCCTCTGTTCCTTTGCTTATATATAAAAATAAATATGTCTTACTTTTTCTCTCTGTAGAAAAATTTGTGTAATATATTTATATATATATATATATATAGATAGATAGATATATATATTATTAAAATATAAGTAAAAGGAAATGGGGGGGTTTTGTATTCATACGAAGGTGTGAATTCTGAAGTGAAGCAAGGTCTTCTCTTTCACACCTTTCAATCTTTAACCAAGAAAAAGCGTGGGAGGAGAAAAATCATCCAGGGTTTGAAGTTTTATAGCACCAAGTCCAACAAAGGTCTGTTATTTGGTGCTTTTTTATTGTCATTGTCCTTTATTTTTTTTTTTTGTGTTTGTAGATTTCGATGTTGAAATAGCTTTGTGCGTTTTGGAATCCTCTATCTGGGTCTGTCTTTCATTTTTCTTTTTGTTTTTCTCCCAATTGATTTTCGTAGAATCTGATCTTCTGCGTCTAGTAATTTGGAAGTCCAAACGTATTTGGGAAGTTTAAATTTTTTGAACTTTGATTGAAAAACCATTTATGGGTCCGAAAATGGAAATTTGACTTAAAAGATTTCTTTCTCCCTTAAAAAGTTGAGATCTTTGGAGTATTTTGTGGTCTGTTTTGGTTTGGCTGTTTTAGTTTTGGGGAATTAGGGTTATTTGGGTTGATATGGAGGACGTTGAAGAAGCGAACAAGGCAGCTGTTGAGAGTTGCCACAGAGTTCTAAGTTTGTTGAGTCAGCCCCCAGATCAAGTTCAGTTTAGGAATTTAATGGTAGAAACTGGAGAGGCTGTTTTTCGGTTCAAAAAAGTTGTTTCCCTCCTCAACAATGGGTTGGGTCATGCAAGAGTAAGAAAGCTCAGGAATTTTCCAAATCCTGTTAACCAATCCATCTTCTTAGAAAATCCTCACCATAAAACAGAAATTCCTTCCAAGAATCTGCAATTTCTCCAATCTAGTTTTCATGATAACACCGTTCAAGAAATGGGATCGCTCGCTAAAAGTTCTTTAACTCTGGGCAACTCATCTTTGGAGCTCATCTCAAATGGGAAACAGCATCTACAACTTGGTCAGCAAACACCTTCAGCTTCAGCGCAATATCATTTCCTCCAGCAACAACAACAACAACAACAGCAGCTACAACAGAGGTTGCTTCAGCAACAGCAGCATCAAATGAAGCTTCAAGCTGAAATAATGTTTAGAAAGAGCAATAGTGGGGTTAATCTTAATTTTGATAGCTCTAGCTGCACACCTACAATGTCATCCAATAGGTCTTTCATTTCTTCCGTAAGTATGGATGGTAGTGTGGCTAATTTGGATGGAAGTGCCTTCCATTTGATTGGGGCACCTCGTTCTTCAGACCAGAGTTCACAACAGCTCAAGAGGAAGTGCTCTGGAAGGGGGGAAGATGGGAGTGTGAAATGTGGTAGCAGCGGTAGATGCCACTGCTCGAAGAAGAGGTTAGGTTATTTCCTTATCATTATATTCTTTTTTGTGTTATTTGTAGCTTGCCATTTTTTTCCTTCTTTTCGCTGATTGGTTGCTTCTTGACAGGAAGCATAGGGTGAAGAAGTCAATCAAGGTACCTGCTATCAGCAACAAGCTTGCAGATATCCCTCCCGATGATTATTCATGGAGGAAGTACGGGCAGAAGCCAATCAAGGGTTCTCCCCATCCTAGGTACATTCAGTTTGCACTCTTTGATATGAGATTAATTTGCAAGTATTGTTTGTGAAGTTCCTCTGTAGTTCTATTGTATGCTTTTTCCAATTTGAGGCTGTAATTTGCAATTCTACTGGTAACCGTTTTATGGCATGGTGTATGCAACATTTAATGCAAAACTGTGTAATTTGATATGGTTACTATGTTAATTGAAAAGGACATAGTATTTATTTTCTTCTGAGGAAAGTCTTTAGAAGATAAATAAGGAACTTTTTTGTTGCCTTCTCTCTATCCATGCATGCTCAAAGCGATAGTATGTGTTTGAAGACCCTTCGTGGTTGGTACACTTGGGTAGACTGTCTATGCCTCTGTTGAGTAGTTATGCTATTATTTCTATGCTGGTGGTTACCAATGAATATGTTAAGTTAGATGCCATCTAGTGTCTATTTGAATTACTTTAGGTGATTGCTTTATTGTTACTGAACTGATTAGTCTGTTGCCATAGATATTTAATTGTCAAGTTGAAGTGTGGAAGTTTGTCTCCCATGGCAGAGAATTTGGGTATCAGTTAGCTTTTGGGAGCTCTTTCAAGCATTTTGGATAATGGTTTTCAAAGAAGTATGAAATTGAAGGAACCTAATATGACTTTTAAACCGATTTTGAACTTCTGCAGGGGATACTATAAGTGTAGCAGCATGAGAGGTTGTCCTGCCAGGAAGCATGTGGAGCGGTGCTTAGAAGAACCAACCATGCTTATTGTTACCTATGAAGGCGAACATAACCACCCAAGGTTACCATCACAATCCGCAACCACATAAACTTCCTGAAAAGCTACATCAATATGACTTCAAGCCGGTCGATGTTGAATTTGTTGAAATGCTATTTATGTTTGGCTTGAATTGCCCCTGTACATATTTTGCATGGTTCTGACTTCAGTCCTGTGGACATTTTGGAGCAGTGTTTTTCTTTTTTTGGTTGGGGGTTTTTGGGCTTTGGAGGATTGCTTTCCAAGGCTTTTAGCAATTTGACTGCTGCAGGCTTGAAGCCTTGCGATGGACTAAAGAACAATGCAGGAATGGGGTTTCAAATTGTAAGAACTTCATCTTTTATGGCGATCAATGCTTAAAAGTCTAGAGTTCCATTCAAGTGAATGGAAAGATACAAATATGGTGTGTTTACAAATTTAGAATTTTAGAACAAGCAATGGTAGTTGATGATTAGGTTGATTCTAGTTTCTCGTGTTTGGTAGAAATTCAAGGTACTTAAAATTTCTTCATGAGAAAGTCATGATTGAGTTGTCACAACAAAGCAATGTGTTTGAAGTCAAAGTAAAACTTTCCACACTTCTAACAAAGGCTTGAATGTTGGTGTTCTTTCGTATTTTTCTGGTCTCCTCCTTGCTGGACGCCGCAGCTGCGTGTGTTTTTTCAACAGCAGTCCATTATGGTTTAAGAAAAATGAGTACGGACTCGGGAGTCAATTTCTAGGGTTTAGAATCCATCAATTTTCCAACTTAAATCTTTTAACCTTCCCTGTCCCTCTGTTGTTTCTTTCCTTTCCATGGCAACAAAGCACGTGGATTATGAGATGACCAACACGGGCAATCAGCAATAATGCTTTGGCATATTGCCATGTTTGTTGTTCATCCATTCTTGTACGCAACAATGGGTCCGTAATTACTAGTGAACAAATTAGAGAAAAAGTTTTGAAACCCTGGCAAGGATTCTGGATAATATAACAAGTCTTGAGATTTGAGTTCTCCTTTATATTAAGGTGTGTATGTGATTTACATTAATGCGATACTTTTTTTTTTCTAATGCGATATTTTTTTTTTTTCCTTTTAAATGAGAAAAAAAAAGTCAAATCTTAAATGAGAATAGACTAATGTTTAAAGTAACAATGATGATTTTTGTAACCTTGATTAATAAGTTTAATTAGCAATGACCAGACTGGCTAACAATCTTTGTTAGTTGTGGACTGTGATTGCGCAATCAGGAAAACAGAAAACTTATTCAAATATAACATCAAAACAATGAAGAATACAAGAGTTCCCGAAATTAGATTAGAGCTTGGCAGTTGGCTGGCAAGTAGCCTTTCTCATTCCTTTGCCCAACAAAGATTGCTCCCCAAACAAAGACATTTTCAGATAACAAAGATTGCTTCCTTATCAGATAACACAACTATGCTGCTGTTGGTTAGGAAGCAAGCTCTGAGATTATACACCAATCTGAACACAATACATGTATTCTAAATGCGATAATATATAACTTGATATTAAATAGCAGAATAATAAAATCAATTTAATTCATACAAAAAGCCATTATTTGTTGGTGACATACCAGTGGGATTCAAACTTTGTATCAAACTTTATAATACATCGTTATTGCTAAATACAACGGAAATGATAATACAACGGGATTCAAACTTTGTATCAAAACTTTATAATACAACGGAAATGATAGAGCAATTCAGTTATATGAAACACCCAATTCTAACGAACAAAAAGAATTCACCAATTTTTCGAAAAATAGTCACTAACACCAAAATAAGTTTGATAAACTAATTTTGAAAGTGATTATTTAATACTTCTTCAGTTTGTACACACTTACTTGAACAAGGTGATTGTAGCTCTATCAAACTTAAAAGTAGGAAATAATAGCCTTTCAAAATCCAATCATTTGCTAATTTAATTTTATAAGGTAGAATATCAAAATTAAACTATTTTAAAGAATATTACTCTAACAAAATTAAATAAATAAATAATTTTAAAAATCAAATAAAACATAAAAATTAGCCCCAATGAACTGTGGCCAACGAGGGTAACCATAAGGTTCCATGTATACTATCTACCAAAACTTATCAATCTACATAATTATAATGTGTCCAATAAAACTAGACAGACAAGTAACAAGTGCCTAAAACAAGTAACAAGTGCCTAAAACAAGTGGCTGACATTTGAAGATATTCAGAATTTAATTTAATCCGGTTAATCCATTCGATATATAAACATTCAATATATAAACTTGTGGATTGATAGATTGTATTAGATTGAAAATTTAAAAATTCGCAGTCAATGGATTATATATGAATTTATTCTATAAATCCACAAAAATCAGTAAGAAAAAAATTATTTAATTAAAAAATTAAATTTATAAATGTGACATTACTACTGACTAATAACAAAATAAGTTAAAATTTAGCGACGCTAATACAATATCATATCTTGTCCATAATATATAAACTAAAAAATAATTAAATAATTAAATAAGTAAATATAAATTTCTAAAAAATTAATTTTATGTTTTGAAATAAACAAATAAGATTTTTTTTTCTTTTGGTGTATTATATTTTGAAACTTTAAATGTATTATTTTAGTTTTATTTAAATAATTAATTTATTTAAATCCTATTTAATTTTAAATTTGAGCGGTAGTAAAATTATTTTTATATTATATTATTTATTTAATTAGTTCGTTAAGTTGACATAATTAAAAGTTCTTAACTTTTGAACTAATCTGTAAAATAATCAATTATATATGAATTGAGTCAAATCAATATCTGATCCGTAAATACTGATTGGATTTAAATTAAATTTTAATAATTTATTAATTGAATTAGATTAAAAATTCATAATCGTTAAAATTATAAATCGAATATGAATTAATATCTAATTCGCAAGCACCGCCGGCAAGATTGGGGTGGTCGGCAATCTTTCGGTGGCACATGAACCTCGTTCGTTTGCTTTCCTCCTACAATACCACCACCGGTTGCTAGATCGAGAAATTTATAATCTCATAAGAGTGGGTGTAACATCAAAAGTTTTTGCCGTACACGGCAGCGATGCAGTGGCTGACCATGACAAAATTTTACAATAATTTCTTCATAGAACTAAAAATACTCACTCCTTTGATTGAAAACCACTTTTTCAATAAAAATTTGATTTACATGAATTCAATTTCCCAACAATAAATACTTAAAATTTTTATTATTACAGTAATTATAGACCATTTTGGTCATTACGTCTATTAGCAATATAATTTATGATTAATTACCAAACATTATGTTACAAATTATTTAAAAGTGACTCATAGTCTTGATTTACCAAAGATGTTAGTAAATTGTTTGAAAAGTTCATTATTTGATTATTTGGGAAGCTAGTATGATCCCAAACATACCCTCAACAATAAATTTGAATAATTAAAGAACTGTAAATCAATAAAATTCGTACAAAGAAAAAATAATAAAAATTCACAAAAATCATCCCCAGGTACGAAGAAAATTTCTCCTCAGACAAAATAATTAAGAACGTTTTCGATAGTCACTAATGGCGCGGTGGCTGTTGCATTAGTAATTTTTCTATTCAATTATAGCTGACTCCCAATTAAATTATACTCACGGCACGGCACGGCCCGGCCAAGATTGAATGCAGTTAAGTTACATTAATTAGAAGATAAAACCCGTGCTAGATTCAAAAAAGTAGAACTAAAATGTTTGTATGGTTGCCACAAGAAGAAATCAATCAAGACGCACTGCCAAAAGCATTTCCCTGGTAAGGCAGATCAAATTAATTACCTAAAATAACCGTTATTCCCGAGCAGAATATCGTTCGAAACTATTTTGCACCACACTCTTTCAAGAGCTTTAATTAAATCCGAAAAGACAAGAACAGGTCGGTCCAAAATCATCTTTGGGAGGACAAAACACACCCTCCCATGAGGATAGCATGCAAAATCTTCACTTCAGAGGAATGAACCTAGAAGAGTGGGTAGCACCAATACCAGGTCTTCCGTGCTTAACTGGCTTGTATGAGATTGAGAATTCAGCTAGGTAATGTCCAATCATTTCAGGCTTAATTTCAACTTGATTAAAAGTCTTGCCATTGTAAACACCAATTATACTGCCGATCATTTCAGGCACAATGATCATGTTGCGAAGATGAGTCCTAACTGGTTCAGGCTTCTCGCCGGGTGGAGCCTCCCTTTTCTGTTTTGGGCCAATCAAAATCATAAATTCATGAGCCAATAAAATGAATATAATTCAACAGAAATGGAAACAAACATAAATAGATGACAGTGAATTACTTGTGATGCAAGTATCAGACAATTAGACAGAAGTCATGAAGAAATATTGACAAGTTCGTCTGATCCTACCCTAGCATACAGCATAAATTGAGCCGCAATAATTTGGAAAATGCATCGTTTTCCATTAAATAATTAAAACATTTCCACATTGCTCGAATCATTAGGAGTCAGTGTAGAAGCTTCTAACGTAATCAAGATAGAGCATGAAAGCTTTGAATCATGGAGAGAATGCAATTATCTCACTTATAAGAGGTTGTGTAAACATCAAATGGTGCACACACAAGAAGTTGTGACAAATTATTTAAACACATCGCATGTAATCCTAGCAGACCAAAAATATAATGTTACACAGACATCCTGCAGGAAGGCAAAGTATGTGCAGCACATGATCACACTCAATATTAATTGTTTTGAGTTTGTGCGGCAACAAATCCTCAAGCAAAATGTCGTACAATTGCTCCCGAGAAAATGAAGCACAAACCAATAAAACCAAACAAAGGCTAGAGAATCTAGAAGCACATATTTCAGCAATGATGCCAGTTGATGAAAACAAATTTCAGCAACAGATCTGACAGCATTATTAAAGCACAGAGGAAAACATCGACAGATACTACCATTACAAGAGTAGTACTCCAAAAAGAAAAAATGACAATCTAAATTAAAAAACAACTGAGAAAAAGAGTGTAATATTTCTTTCCAACTCTTTTCTCTTCATCAACGGGAAATTCAGATACGCAATACGGGAGAAGGGACCAGTCACATACTTCTTCGCAGGACTAGAACCACTTGAAACAAATTATAAACAGAAAATCACTAAACAATATAGTGCAGCAGCCCTTCAGCCTCATTTGAAAAATCACTTGTTAACTGCTGTTGCTGCCACAACCATGCCTTATAACAGAAAAATCTTATTTCTTCCACAGTAGATTAAGAGTAAATTTTGTGAAACCAATCTCCTATGTATGAAAACAGTTGATCCTCTTGAACTCAGAAATGTTAACCCATGCATTCAAAAATTGAATGCCAAAATACAGATTAAATAACCACAAATTCATTAACTAGCCGTACAATTTAAAGTAGGCTTTCAATAAGCATTAAATAAATCATATGCCCTTTCATGGTCAAGGAAACACACGAATGCAACATAAAACAGGTAAGATCACTTACCGCCTTGCGCAACTTCTTGATCAACGCCATAGGCTTCCTTTTCAACCCTCTCTGGAACCTACATCAACAAAATCGCCATGAAAAGCCTTAGTATTTTCTCCTTATCAACAAAAATCACTAAAAGATTTAGAGAGAGAAAAGGAGAGAGAGAGAGAGACACACACACACACATATACATATAAAGAGAGACCTTCTGCGAGCACGGGCGCCAAATAGCTTGACAAGGTCATCAGTGGACATGTCCAAAAGAGCGTCCAAATCAACACCTCGGAAGCTGAACTTCTTGAACGTCCTCTTCTTTGGCTGTCCTGCAGCAGCACCGGCAGCAACTTCGGTTTCCACATCCGCCTGCGCTCACAAACAAATATCAGCGAAATTATTTTCTGCTTGGTTCCCGCGAAAATCAACCAAGGAAACGAAATAGAAAAACTCCAATCAAATCGTAAGAGTCATTAAACTCGCGTGCGGTTACCATGGCTAGAGACGGCAGAGACAAGGAGAAACGAAAACCTAGTCCACGAGAGAGAGTGTTGGTGTGTCAGTGGCTAGGGTTTATAGATTGGAAGCTGCGAATTTATACGGTACCCGTGAAGAGAAATGGCTCGGGTTTGGATAACCATTGGATCACCTGCTTAGATCGAGAACGGGTTCAATTAAATTCGGGGAATAGAGTTCCACCCAAAACGGACCTTTTATTATTATTTTATCTCTTTTAAAAATATACATATCTTATTTTTTAATTAAATTTTATTTAAAATTATTTTTTTTTTACTCATTTATATGAGAATTAACAAAAAGTCAATTAAATGATTATTTTACCCAGAAGGTAAAATTATAATTTTACTCTAAACAAACACTAAAAAAAAAAAAAAATCAAAAGTCTAAATCTAATCCCAAACTAAATCCAATAATTGAACAAGTTGCAACTGGCCGGCTACAGCTAGGTAGTGAATGGTTGATCTTTGAGACTTAAGCGACTGGTAGTGCGATCGTCAGTTAAGATTGAGCTGCTAATGGTAGAGAAAGTGAAGGAAATTGGTGAAAGGTTGGGGTTAGAGGTGGCCAATGGTTAGACAACACGAGGCACATCACAACACGACACGGGCACGTTTTGGTAGAATATGCATAAGATACAACACTCATGTGGGTCATATTAAATTTAGGGTTTTAAGCATGTAAGTCTTAAAAGTATAATATAATTAGAGATGAATCAAAATTTAATACATAAAAAAATACGTAATAAGCATGTTTTATTTTTTAATAAAAATAAAATTTTATGATTTTATAAGTAAACTTAAAATTTTATAATTTTATAAGTAACTTGAAATTGAATCTTTTAATATATTTTATTACCTCAAGTTTTTTAAATTTATTCAATTCTTAGTTTTAAAAAATTATAATTAATTTATATTTATAATTTATTAAATAAATAATCGATATCATGATTTTAATAAATAAAATTATAAATATCATAATTTTATAAATATTTATTAATATTATTACAAGTTATGATTTATGACTCTATGTAACTTCAAGTTAATAATTAAGTTAACCCTTAAAAAATTATTATTATTGTTGTTGTTGTTAAGTACTAAAAAAAATTATAATACCATAGAGTCAAACTTAGTAACTAATATTATATTATATTATTATTATTATTAATTTATTATTATTAAATATGGACTTGGGTTTTAAATTTTTGAATAAAGGTACATGGATTAAAAAATACACAGGTTTAAAAAAATAAGGCAATAATTTGATATAAGTTTTTTTAAAAATAATTTAAAAAAATTAGGGGGTTTTTTTTCATAGGCGTAACACGACACTTGTGCTGGGTTGAGCCTAAGTAAAAAAAATTAAGTATGACATAGCACAATATAAAATGAATAGTAAGCACGGTATGACACGAGCACAAGCACATATAGGCTTTCTTTGATGGGTCTAGGCGGGCATGACATGCTCCATTGGCCATCCGGGTACATAGTGGAGATTTATAACTTGATTTATATTCATTTATTTTTCTTTTAATTTTTCCTCTTAAATATATGAAAAGGGAGAAAAGAAAATGGAGACTCTAGGGAGCAAAGGACTTGGTGCTGGCAATCGACGTCGATCCAATAGGAAAAGGAAAATGGCATTATTAGAATATGCGTGTACAATTCTCTAGCGTTATTAAAAAATGTATGCAAAATTCTCTCCTTCTTTTATCCAATTTGGTTTTCACTTTGTCGATCTAATAGGGAGAGGAAAAGGGCGTTATAAGAAAATATATTCAAAATTCTTTTCCTCTTATATCCAATTTAGTTCTCTATTTTGTTTTTTTTTTTTTTTTGATTGTTCTGGTTTCAAATTCAAATTGTAGGATGATAAGGTAAATAGGAAGCTTAGACAAGGGAAGGTCCATAGAGCTTTAAAGAGGGCATTTGCAAGGCCTTTAGGATGTCTTCTTCGTCTTCCTCCTTATCTCCCTTCCTATGTTAGAATATATTCATTCTCTCTTTCAATGTTATTATTAGACCTTTCTCTTTCATATGTTGAAGATTACTTTATCTTGCTACTTTCAGAGGACAAAAATGGAAGAAACCTAAATGAAACAAATCAGTGGCGGATCTAAAAAAATAATTTACGGGGGCTAGATTACATAATAATCAAATTTTAAAACTAAAACTTTGAATGTATACATTTATAAGTACTCTCGACGTATTTTTAAAGATAGAAAAATATTTATAGTGATGACCTATCATGATTTTTAAGGATGTAGGCTTTTATAAATCTAAATGTTGAAGATTACTTTATCTTGCTACTTTCAAAGGACAAAAATGGAAGAAACCTAGATGAAACAAATCAGTGGCGGATCTAAAAAAATAATTGACGGGGGACTACATTACATAACAATCAAATTTTAAAATTAAAACTTTGAATGTATACATTTATAAGTACTCTCGACGTATTTTTAAAGATAGAAAAATATTTGTAGTGATGACCTATCATGATTTTTAGGGATGTAGGCTTTTATAAATCTAAAAGTTATTTTAAATTTGATGGGTTTATAAATTTATAGGATTAATTTTAAGAAATTTAATGGAGGCTAATTAGAAACCTCAAATATTTTTTTCTTTTATCCTTAATTTTTTTATTTTAGCCAACGGGGGCTACAGACCCATTGATCATGTATTGCATCCACCGTTAGAACTAAATGCTCAACTTTTAATAATTTTTGTACTACATTTAGGATTTAGATTCCATTTGGTATATCTTTTCAAGTGCGTTTTTAGAAAATAATCAAATAATAATAAAAATTATAATAAGAACTTATTTAATTAAATAATTACTTATGAATATTAAATAAGATGTACCAAATAAATACTTAGAATAAATTATAGACCATCTTTTTTTTTTGTAGCTATTAGATGTACTCGCTGAAGTAGTTGCTTTAGAAGAGGAGGTTGTTAGGGTTAAAAAGCAAGTCGTGAATTTTAGGAAAAATGGCGTTGCTTGTTGAAGTTTAAACAGAGATGACTCCTGAAATGTTTGCAGTGGAACTGAAATGGATGCATTTCCAAAGGTATAGGAAGAAGTTAAAATAACGGTGTCATTTTTTGTCGCATAGGTCGAATGACAATTTTATTCCCACGACATCAGCAAGGGGTTAACAACATAAAGACGGAAATGGATGGTAGAGGTGGGCAATCGGGTCAGTTGCATGGAAAAAAATCGAACGAGTCATAAATTAAGAAACCAATGGTTTGCATTTGGTTTGGCTTAAAACCGAACTGAACCAAAAGCCCGATCGGTACGCTTTAATTTAATTGAAAATTTATTATATTCGAAATATAGAACCAAAATCAATTTTCAATTCCAAGTTTCTAATCCTAAATTGGCAGATCTCTTTCAGTCTCTCACGGAAAAAGCCTCAAAAAGTCACTCACGCACGGCGTAGCAATCTCTCTCTCTTTCCAGCAGCCTCTAACGGTGATGCTGAATTGCTGATAGCCAACCTCACGCACGGCCAGCCCCACGCACGGCCAGCCCCTCGCATTATCACGAAGTCATACCTCTTGCACGGTTAGCCTCTCAGGCTTGTCTGTCATCATCTTTGCCAGCACCGATCACTCCCGAGTCAATCGCCGCTTGTCTGCCTCATCTTTACTAGCCACTTGCCATCATCTTATACACGGTTGCGTCGTCATTGTCCAGGCTTATGTAGTGCTTTTCAGGTTTCAGAAGCGACCAACAAAATGTTAGTGGAAATGATTAAGAAAATAATTTACAATTAGGCTTTATTTTTGCATTTGTGGCACGAAAATTCAAGGAGTGACCTATTCTATTTGACACTTATACACAAATGTGAAGAAGATATGGTGGTGGGATTACAAAATAAAGACGAAATCCTGTTAAATATAATGTGTGTAAATTGCAGAGCTCCAACGTGTGCAAAGAGTCAAATTATTTTTAGCTTGGTGTGCATCTAAGAGTGTTGTTTTTTGGCACGGCAAAGTTGAATGATTGAATTTTAAATGTGTCTTGTGAGCTTTACGTTGCATCCATGAATCTTTTGTTGTTGGAATTTTGAATGATCAGCATAGATTATTCAATTACACAGTCACTTGCTTGCCGGATGAAATGATGGTACGAATTAAATTGAATCGAATCGAACTGAACCAAATTATTTCAATTCGATTCGGTTTGATTTTGAAATTTGGTTCAACTTCGATTCCATTTTCTAAGAATCGTTTGGTTTCGATTTAATTCGGTTTATATACTGCGCACCCCTAATGAATGGTTGTAAGAAAATGTAATTTTATGTGGGACTTGATCAAAAGGAAAAATTTTAAAAAAAATGAGTATTTGGGGAAAAATGCAAAAAACAGGTAATCAGTAGATAAAATTATTTTTTGAATAATATTTAACATTTTTACTCCTATTTGCTTTAATTTTACTTTTTCTGTTCTCTTTTACGGTTGTTCAATAAATTTGACTCCTATAAACTGTGACGTACACAGGAACTTAATATATATAGGGAATTTGATCCAAATATAATGATTTACGAACATGATATTCGACGGTGCAACTATTGATAAAGGCAATGTATAAGGGAGACGATAATGATAACACCACTAATTATTGTTTTAGTTTGGTTTATTTCACTAATTATCATAGCTTAAAAGCGAAAATGATTGATAAAAAAAATATGTGAATGATGTGTAAATCTTATCGCATAACATTAGGTTTGGTATCTTTTGATTACCTCATATTAGCTTATTATTTTGTTTTTTTTTTCATCATATTCACAGTTAACAACAACAACAAATGTTGAGTAAATTTTATTTTTGTGCATTAAAAAAAAAATTGGTTTGATCTCATAACAATTTTCCGATTGAGATTTTTAGTCATCTTGAAAGCGGAATATCTAAAGAGGATATAAAGAAAGAACTGAGAAAGAACCACAAAGACATCTTCAGAACTAAAATTAGAATATAAAACAATTGTTTTCTATTAAAATGTTGGGGGATGTTGGGGAATTTGTTGAGTCTTAACAGCTTCATACTTCAAAACTTCAAAATCCACAAGCAGATTACAATTTAACATTTAAGCAATTTCAAGGAAGCCACTTTTGGGCCTTGACTATGTTCGCCCTTGCACATAAACAATTCCTTTGAGTGGATAATTCTGACCTTGAGTTCATCCTTTAGTCCACCATCCTGAATTAACATTTTAAGAATATTTTTCCATCACCCCCAATGTGTGATAAGTAATAATTGAAACATACTTATATTTGGGTTGACGTAAGTTATAGAAATGTAACTTAACAATACTTTTTAAAAAATATATATTATTGATAATAAAATACATAACACGTGTAAATTATATAATTTAATTTGCATCTTAATTCATTTAAACTGATTTTTTTGGTAACTAAACACAAAAATTAGATTTTTTTTTATTAATTTAGGCTCTATTTGGTTTAATTTTTTAAATAAGGTTTATCTGAATAGATGTTTGTTAATAAAACTTTTTTTTAAAAAAAAATCAGTTGTATCATTTTCAATGAGAACTTTTATTAAAAATTATAAAATTATTTAATAGATAATTTTTTTAAGTTATGTTACAAAAGGGATAAAATAAGATAATAAAAGAAGTTAAAGAAACAAAAAATTTTAAAAAGAGCTTATTGAATTAAATAAACTTTTATAGCTGTTAGATAAGTGTGTGTTTGATATAACTTATCTAATAACTGTAAATGCGTATTTAATCTTATTTTTAAATAGTGTAAATTGAGACTTAACAATTAATAAGTTGTTATAGTTAATAATAAATTAAGAAAAATAAATATTTTAAATATAAAATAATAAATAAATAAAATGAAGCAGATAAAAGCATAGGGATTTAATTTTTTAATCCTAAAATGTTTGATTCAAGCAACCTCTTAATTAATTAATGCTTAAGAGAGATTTTGATATTATAATTTAGGTTTTTTTTAGTCATTATTGATTTATGAATTAAGATTATTTTTTGGGCTAAGTTATGTATTAGGAATTTAAATTTCTTTTTTCAATTTATTAAATTTTAATTTATCATTTTCTTTTTTGAAATAAAGAATCAGGTTTGGCTTAAGCTTTTTTTATTTAGCTCTTGTCCAACCCCTCATGTGGTCCATGTAGAGGGCTCGGCCGAAAACCACCAGGGTTGGGTCTGCCCGAGCTCTTTTGCCCATTGTAATTTCAAGGATCATGTACAATTTTATGAGGCTAACTTGGCCCAAGGAAATTTCCTTATCGGGATTTAATTTCCCTTAGGGCATTAGTCTATCAAGCAGAATAGCATTTCCAATGAATTGTTATCGATGGGCATTTTTTTTTTTTTGGCTTTATTTACGGGAGCCTCGTAGATTTTGATAAATACCTTAATAATGATTACTCAATACCATACAAATTAAGACTTGTTTAATAGTAAGGTTTTCAAGTTAATTCATTGTGTTAAGTATAAAAATTATATACTAAGAAAAAGTTAATGGGTATAAGGTAAATAATAAACTTTCAAAAGTTTGTGTGTCGATGTTACTTGTTGACTAGTTTAGTTAGTAATGAGAGACACAAAATTTTGAGCTTCAAGCAAGTATAGATAAGAGGGATTTCATTGTTAGGATTTTAAAATGGGTTTAGCTATATTGAAATAATTTTAAGATAGAACATCTTTTTATAATCACATGATTAAAATTATCATAAGTTTTTTTTTAATATTTATCATTAAGATTTCGGTTCCATCGTAAATAAGTTCTAACATAACCATAGTCTTTTAAAATTTGTTATTTTACTACAGTGTTTGTGTTTAGAATCTATTATAATGCAATATCAGCTACCAAAATTAGTACCAACTTGATGAGAATAGAACAAAATTTAGAATTTCAATTCTAAGTTTCAAATATTGAGTTAGGTATGGAATTTTCTATTATAAATTTAAAAATGTAATATTGTACATCTCAAATCTTTTATAATAAATGACATACCATTCATCCATTGGTTGGTAAAGATAATATTAAATTTGGTAAAGAGCAATACCGCATGTTCCATTAGTTAGATGAAATTTGGGGTAAAAAATTTAGGTTATCTATTCTTACTCAATTTAAAAATACTAGTTACATTATCAAATTAGTCAATGCCTAGCCATTATTTATGTCTAAGACAACTGTTGGTGCCAAGTTTAGATAAAGGTTCAATGCAATGATACAAGATGCCTTTTATGATTTGCTGCAATAAAACTATAAGGTGAAACTTAATGTAAATTAGAAGCAATTCAATAAATACATTTCAAAAGCCGAGCAAGTAGTGCACTAAGAAATGAAACAACTTTGACATCTTGGTTGGTTTTGGCATTGAAACTGAGAGGTTAGGAGTATCGCGTTTAATTTTATTCATATATATTTATTTACTTATTTATGTGATAAATAAAATAATAAAAAATATATTTAAAAAGACTTTTAAATAAAAACAATATTATATTATATTAATCAAACTTTTTTTTCACAAAATAATAGTAGTTATGGCACTTCTTTTTCTTTAATAACAATGAGATAAAAAACAATGTAATACTAAATTAAAAATTTTAAAAAACTCTCCACATAAGATAATACTTTTCACCCTTTAATATTAAAGATAGAAAAAGATAATTTCATTTGAATAATCTCATTTAAATTGTTATTTAGGACCTTTATTACTGATATAGCTCTTTAACTGAATAATAAAATCTTGTTTAAAGAGAGTGTTGGGATGCTCTAAGGTTTGAATATTAAATACTTCCGCAACACACAGAATTACTTGCACATATGTATTATGTGTTTAATAATAAGTTCTTATGAAATTTACGGTGATATATGTTATTTATTTAATTTTTCAAGGATACCCTAGTGTAAATTATTCTGTAATTGGAGCTCTATTATAGAAAAATATAAGTTTAAGATCGGTGATTAATAGATGAGAATGTAAAAAGTAATTAAATCTTGATTATTTGTTGTTTTATAAACGCATATGACAAGAACTTTTAAATTTAAAATTCTAACTCAATTTTAATTTAATCAATGAAACTTGTTATTATTAGATAGAAACTTAAAAAAGAAGCATAATTTTGTTATGTGAACATGGAATGATTAGACTAAGGGCCAGATTGGGAATGTTGTAATTTTTAAAATAATTGCTGTTAGATGTACTGTAGAAATAACCGGCTATGAAAAGAATAAGTTAAATATTTGATAAATTTTTTTCAAAAGTATTATAAATTTTAAAAGTAATTTTTTTCTTTGATAAATTTTACTATCAAACTACTATAAGAAAATAAATGATAAATTTTACTTACACGTATATACACAGTATTTTTAATTATGTATCATAATAATTTTAACTAAAATAAAATTTATACTAAATTGATTTTAGTTGTATCTTATAATAATTTTGACTAAAAATAAAATTCAGGCTATATTATCATAGAGAACTTTTGATTTAATGTGAAATATAAAGAAGAAACCGGATCAACGAAAGAAATGAGTGAATTATAAAAAAATTTATTAAAATATTAATTTTGTTTCTAATTTAAATTAGGATAATTTTGAATTTACATAACAATTGCAAGAATATTTATAAAATTATATTAAAAGATAAAATTAATTCTCAAAATTAAAATCTAAAAGCTACTATTTCTTTGCTTTTCAAAATCAACAATAGAAGGTTGATTTTGACAAAAGTAATTTTATTTTTTTGTATCAAATACTAAAATTAGTTTTTAATTTTTAATTTTTAAAATTATTTTTAAACCTGTCAAAAGTAATCTCAAATATACTCAAACAGACCTTAATTCAATTAGTTTAAAATGTAACTTTGTATGCCAAAGCATACGAGTTTGGTTTTGTTTCTCTAATGAAAAATTGTATTAATGCATCTTTACAGGTAGTGTAATAAGTTTTAGATTATTATTTCTTAGATAATCAATGGTGTAACCATTTAATTTGATCAGTTGTTTCAATTTATGTATAGAAAGCAAGAATATTTATGTTTTAAAGGAGGAACAAATTATCTATAACATGTTATCTCACACTATTTTGTTTCCTTCCTAATAAAAATAAGTCTCATTCTCAACTTCATCAAGCCCTTCTCTTGCATTTGTCATCATCATCACAAATCAACACAACAAAGTATATCTTGTCACCACCACAATTATATACCATCGTTATCGTTGTCATCACCACAGCTATTAACGGTCTAATTAATCACCCCCACCAGTATTATCAGCCCAATTAATAAGACTATGTTTGTAGTATTATAAGTAGTATTGTTTTAGACATGTAAGCTTAAACTAGAGTACGACAATTGGAGTGCACATTGATTGTCAAATGTTTCTAATTGCGCATTTGGGTACATATGCTTAAATTTTATGCGTACGAGGAGCAAACACTACAGCCTAAATCTTTAAAAGAAGGAATCAGAAGATGTATATATCAAGCGGTGCGAGAGCACATCGTCGGAAAGGTAACAAAATATGCTTGCAACTTCAAGAAAATCTAGAAATTTCTGACGACGAGAAGCTAATACAATCCATTACGGCAACCTTATCAAATGAATAAGAAGGGAACAAGTAAAAGACAAACGAAATTTGTAAAATTGCTATCCCTCGCGAGCTTAATTCCAAATCATGATCACACAGCATCAAAAGTCTTGAGGTCCGGGATTGATTATTCTTTGATTTGATAGCTTGATATGCAATGAAATTATGCGAAAAGAGTTCAGCTGACTATAAACATATGCACCTTCTATTGATGGCTTTTTGAGTTATTGTTCGTGCTTGCAAATTTGCACGCTTGTGTGATTATTAACATATCATCATCATGTCACCGGAAGTTACAAACTTCAAACAAGTTAACTTCGATTCTCAGGGAAATCAAATTTGAAATCAAGAAATCATGCCAACTGTCATTCGTTTTAATTAGAGTTGGCTCTTTGCAACTTGTTTAGTCGCGGCATCAAAGTTCTGGTTTTGTGTTTGCTAGATTTAATTTGCATGAATTAATAGTTTGTGTACATAATGTATATTGGGGTTCGAGATGAACAAGCAGAAGAGCTTTGCCATGGCTAGCCACATCAAAAGAGCCAATTCTTGAGTGATGATAGTAGTTCGAGAAAGCTGATGATGAAACACATAGACGATACACCAAAGTTTGACCATGCTACTATAGTGTACACGCGCATACCCAAAAATTTCATGCTTTGACAAGAATTTGGAAGGCATTTTCAATCATTCATAGATGGCTTGGAAAGAAATTTAATGTAAATTAACATACTTGAAGCAATTCTAATGCTTATTGCCTTGTTCACAGGAAGTTCATAAATAGTACAAAAATGCCGACACATCATATCTCACTCATGCATTTTAACATGGTAATTTTGTATTAGAGAGAAGCAAGCTAGATTCTGAGATGAATTTTGGGGCAAGAACGAGTTGTACATAATAAATATAGTGTAAGAGGATAATTCATTTGTAATTGACATTATGTGCCCAGCAAATTACGATATACGCGATAATATTATATTTATTCAAACCTACAGAATGAATGTTGAATTAAAATATACAATTCTTTGTGTTATATGTATTTTGTTAATCAAGTGTATTTGTGGGTGTACAATGTATGATAAATACTGGACTATACTCATACATATACCTTTTGTAAATGAGATGCAAATCAAACATGTTAGAACACATTGTAAGCTTTAACCAAAACGTGTTCAACTTCATCAGCATTTGTGCCAATGGTTTACTATCCAAACCTTATCGGATTTTAGAAATTCTTCTACCAACAGCTTCCTTTGTTAAGTTACTATCAAGGGAAACAAAAAAAATTGGAATTGGTTCCAAGCATTCTCATGAAATCCACCAAAACCTCAATAACATCAAAGCAAACCCTAGTTTTGACCATTGCAGCTTACAAATCAAATTTCTCTCAAAATACAGAACCAAGTAACATGAATAGGTAATCGTTAGAAAGCTTAAATAATAACCTTTTAAATGAAAAAAACCCGATTAAAATCCATCAGGTATAGCTCAAGTTATTCCCACATAAATCCAGCCTAAAAGCACACTTAGACTAGCTAAAGCAGCCATTCCCCCAATCATCCCAAAACCGTTCTATTTGATAACTAGTATTTTGAACCGTAGATAGCGCGTAATCGAAGGGTCCACATTTAAACTTGGGAAGTAGAGCGATCCATGTGACAGTGGCATCAACCAATCAGCGTGGAGCTTTTGGATACCGTCCCTCTCACACTTGACTATTTAAATCCTTTCATTTAGTCGTTCCTCCTCGCACAATCGAAATTACTAGTCCTCGACCACCCGCATTTTTAGATCCAATCTCTCGTTATCTTTGTTGCTCGCTCTACGCTTCCCAACTTCTGAAATTCAATTCGATTCAAAATGGCCACTGAAGATCCCGTTGTAGCCACGGAGACCGCTCCCGAGCCGGAATCCGCTGAACCGGCGGTAGAGGACAAACCGTCCTCCAAAGCCGGCAAAGGCAAGACCCCTAAGGAACCCAAAGCCAAGAAACCCGCTGCTCCGAGGAAACCAAGAAGCCCTCCCTCTCATCCTCCTTATGAAGAGGTACTGTATCGTATTCTGTTACTATATTTTTTGTATTATTTTAAATTTTGTAATTTTGGATCTGATTTTGTTGTTTATTTGCAGATGATTAAGGATGCCATTGTCACTTTGAAAGAGAAGACCGGTTCGAGTCAGTATGCAATTGCCAAGTTTATTGAGGAGAAGCACAAGCAGTTGCCACCCAACTTTAAGAAGCTGTTGTTGTTTCATTTGAAGAAGCTAGTGGGTTCTGGAAAGCTCGTGAAGGTTAAGGGTTCCTTCAAGCTTCCATCGGCTAGGGCTCCCGTTTCTAAGCCGACTTCATCTGGTCCTGCTTCTCCGGCTAAAAAGAAGCAGCCGGCTGCTGCTGGTAAGGCCAAAACTAAGGCGGCACCCGCCAAGGCTAAAGCTCCACCTAAAGCTAAGGCTAAGGCACCAGTTAAAGCTCCGGCTAAGGCTAAGGCAGCTGCTAAACCCAAAGCCAAGCCTGCTGCCAAGACTAAGGCGGTGGCTGCTAAGAATAAAGCGGCTCCGGCCAAGGCTAAGCCTGCTGCGAAACCGAAAGCTGCAACAACTAAGACCAAGGCGACCGCCAAGTCGAAGCCAAAGGAGAAGCCCGCCAAGGCTGCGAGGACGTCGACCAGGACGTCTCCTGGGAAGAGGGCGGCTGCTCCCAAGGCGGCTCCAAAAAAGGCTACTGCTGCGAAGAAAGCCCCAGCTAAAAGCGTGAAGCCTAAGAGCGTCAAGTCACCGGCGAAGTCGAAGAAGGCAGCGGCTCCTGCCCGGAGAGGGAGGAAGTGAGAAACGAGAGCGAAAGGCTGGCGTTTGTAGGGGTAGTTCTGTAAATTTTTTCGGTCTTTGTGGTTGTATTTGGGTCGTTGTCTGCCCATAAAAATATTACTACATCCGATCTTTTCTTTTTCGTTTTGTTTTGTTTTTTTTTTTTAATTTTAAAATATATCCTAGGATATATAACAGTTTTTAGATGTAATCTTTACTGTTCAGTTTAATGGAGTATGAGATGAATTGAGAGCTGATATTTTTATATCATCTGATCAATCCGATCTTCACGCTTTGCTATTTCATATATGAACGAATGCGCGAACGCTTGCCGCTAACAATCGTTCTAAAAGTAAAGAAGGAACAAGAGTTAGGGTTAGGGTTTCTCAGAATGTGTGCTGGAGGGAGTGGAATTATCATGTTGCTGGATTGAGGGTTTCTCCTTCACACGAGATGACTCCGAGCTTTTACAGGATGCGTTGTTTAATTTGAAGTTTGAAGTGAGCCTAGTCGAACTTGTCATTCAAGCTTCCCTTTCCTTCTCAATCGGTAGCTTTATTTAAAGTTTCTCTGTTCAATTTGATCAGTGTGGAAGGAAGACGGGCAATGGCTCCGTTCTTGATTCATGAAGCTGAAGGTACTTACCATACCACACTCATTTTCACTGCAATAAACTGTGAAGACACAACAAGTTGACAATAACACGATAAAAACTTGCATACTGAATCATGCTGCCTTACAGAAGTTTTTGTTTACTTTGTGGTGAACAATGAGCAAATATGGGATTATAGAATTCTGGTCTACTGAGTTATGTAGAGCACTAACCTTCACTGGTACAATTATTCACTGAAAGTTTATTCTGTGATGTACATAGGCATTGCTTACTGTCTCCGTCGTTCATATATTACTAAAACATTGAATCAATGATGTGGTTTTTGCTTGTTCATTTGTTCTTTGTTCTTTGATTAGAAGCTTTCACTGGTTTTCTTTACTTATATCATTATTCTGAAATCATTGCAGCAGCATTTAGTTCGAAACTTTCACTTGTTTTAATTGTTTTTGATGTTAGTGAATCCCTCATTTTTATGATACATTTTTAATCGGAAGCAGAATAAAATTCGAGCTACTTGAACGTCCTTACATCGAAAAGGTGAACTCAAGAGACTGCCCAACAAATAAAAAATGAAAAAAACCAAAAGAAGATTTAAATAGCCACTCATTAAACAATTTTCAGCTCATAAAGCATCAGCAACCCGATTAGCTGGAACAAAGAATGCTTTGGGAAATAATGGTGAGTTTATTGCATCTTCTACAAAGTTCTTTACATTTTTGCGCTCTTGGTTTGTCAACATTTATTCTACTTTCCTAGAATGTGTATCAGAACTAAACGAGGTTTTTGTTCCAATGAGATACGGAATGCATATCTTATTGCCTAATACAATGAGATATTACCTTTATCAGGGTTAGTATCAGATCACTTTTCTGTGATATTTATCATTTTCCCAGCAGCCCAGGTTTTAATCTGCTTCTCTTTTGGCTATGTTGCTCATGAGCATGACAGTTGTGAGTCCTTGAAATGGGAGCATTTGAAAGTAGAACAGTTTGACAAAAAGAAAAGCTAGATCAGGCAGAGATGGGAGAACCTGTTGTGTAGTTTGTGATAGATGGAACTAAAATGGTGAGAATAGGATTCTGTCCATTTGTGCTTTCCAGCTTCTGTCATGCTGCTGTGTGGCAGGTGTTTGTGAATCACTGAGGAAATTTGTCAGAAATAAATACATGCATGGATATACTTGACTCAAGGATCCTTGAAGATAATGACTGCGGACATGTTATTGTTGATTCACAACAGCTCCTAACATTGTTATAGTTTGACATGAGTACATGACTATGATTAGCCAATCATAATCGTGGTTTGAAACATATGTTGTTCCAAAAAATGGGCAAGTCAACCCCAAACCGATTTATCTTTATGAGCAGTTTAATTGTTCAGTGCAAAGCACTTTGCACTAAACATAAAAAATGGGATGTTAAGCAAGTTATGTAAAGAGTGATGGGCAGTAGTCAATTAATTGTTCAATCTGCTGAAGTGTTATCACTTCATATTTGGATGCAACATGGCGGCATCTGTAGTTTTTCGAAGGGATAGACTGCATATTAGTATGTTTGAAATTCATAAACCCTTGGTAATTTTAAAATACCATTTCAAATGCATGCGTCATATTTTAAACACGAAGAAATAGAGCTGTTATTTTTCTCTAAGTAAAATATTAACCTTTCTTTATGTTTTCTTTAGCATGTCTGAGTCCTTATGAAGTTATTGTTTATTAGGAAACTGAGTTCCAATTGAAGTAAGATGGGTGAAACTCTTGAGTAATTTACTGGTTAATTTTTGGCACATGGTTGCATTTTAAAAATATGGACAAAAGTTTGCTGCTTTAATCCCTTGTTGCTTTCAATGTCTTTGCCAGCAAGAACTTGAGAATTTCAAGTTTATACTGACATGGTTACTTGAGTGGAGATGTGGTCGCAGCAATGATAGTGTTCATTATATTTTCCAGCTAATTGTTCAAGGATCTTAGGGAAAACAATTTGAACAATTGACAAGTTAAAGTAAGTTTACGTAGCGGCGTGATTTTGGTGTCTACTACTGGTGTCCCTTGTTTGCAATTTTGTTAGCAGAGCATTAAGTTTATGTGATCTGGATATTGATAGTAACTTTCTTACATTTATAATAATCTCGATGATCTATTTGACAATATACCTTTTGTTGGTAATAACACAGTTTCCTTCTTAGAACCACTAAAAGCTAATTTTACATACCGTTTGATCTTTGGGCCAAATTGATAGAGCACTGAACAATATTGCACACGCATTTAATTACTCATTAGTAAACTGAGTTGTTATCCTGTTTACCAGATATCTTACTTGGATCAGTTTTCCGGAAGAATAATTGTTTTATGTCTATGCCAATTGATCATGTTTTCCATTTAGCTAAGTTTGCTATAAATGGAAGGGATATTGATGATTTCACCTGGAATGTATGTTGTGGTTTAAATGAAAAAATCGAGAAGATGATCACCTATTAATGTGAGTGCAGATGGTAAGCAAAAGCATGATAGCCTATTATATCCATTATTCCTTCATAATACTGGGAAAGTGGTGTCCTTCAGACTCATTTATTGTGCAATGTGTGATGTCATTAAAGCTTGTATAGAATTAGTTGAATGTAAATAT
Organism: Aegle marmelos; assembly: GCA_030449875.1. NCBI lineage: Eukaryota > Viridiplantae > Streptophyta > Magnoliopsida > Sapindales > Rutaceae > Aegle > Aegle marmelos. Next base: position 7,209,508 of record JASUUL010000115.1, read on the forward strand.
CAAAAAGGTGTTTAATCAAGTTTATAGAACATGAAGTGCTGAGACATTTACCTTAAATCCGGATATTTCTAAAACCATCAGAAGATCTTTCAAAGATTTTAGTCCCGTGCTTGAGTATATGTCTGTTTGTTTAGATTATGAGGAAACATCTTACTGATTGGATTGGATATTTTTTATTTGCAGATATAGTAATGTCTTTTTGGATGTTGTGTAGTATCACTTGAGCAACATTTTTTTTTTTTTTTGGTGGTAAAAGATACACTGTGCTATGATCATGAATGATTCATAGCCAGGCACTGGTATATTATATGCTTTCTCGATGATGTCTATATGAAACTCGAAGATATTAGTTGATATCCTCTGTCATATGTGGATTTGTCCAAGTTCCAAAGCTAAGATGAGTATCAAAATGATTATATCCCCTAGGATTCGGGTGAAGTTTTTAGATTTTGAGGATGGGATCAATTGAATAATCATTCTATATTTTACGTGTCTCAGTTTGAACTTGTTGAAGCGACAAACTTTTGTGTACAATTCTTTTAAAAATGGGAAAATTTTCCTTTTCCGTAAAGCTATATTCACAACTTCAAAAGAATCTAGGAACGCACTCGCACACACACATGTTGAATATCAATGGATATAAACTATGTGAAGCCCGAAATCTAGGGTGGCAATGACAAAATCTTACCCATCTGTATTAACGAAAGATTGAAGAGCAAAAGTATAAAAATTATAAACCTGATCAGAATGTTTTCTGGGTGCTATAGTTGGAAACAGATGAAACTTGAGGTAAAATGTCAAAAGATGGCTTCAGCACCATCCTGGCTTTTTGGTATAACGTCCATGGCTGTCCAGAAAGCAATTTGTCCATGCAATCCAGAGGATGAGATGCGTTTGTGATTGGAGAAAAGATAGGATGGGCAATGATTTCTTTATCAAATATTGCCAAACCATTAATCTTAAGACAATACAAGATCTGTCAAAATGGACACTTGCATGCTCTAGCATTTGTTTCTTCATTAGATTCCCGGAGGAAGGTCCCAGTTATATTTACCTGTATGATATTTGGTGATCACTTTGTTGTCTTCCTAACTTTGAATCCTGAACGCAAGAGAGTAGTTTCCAAATTTAACCAACTTTCCTAATATCTAAGACTTGTAGATAATCCCAGGACTCCTTTCATATTAGGTTTTGTGAAGGCTGCCGTATCTTGAAGGAGATGTGCCTTTAGTAAATAACTGCATAACTGAAGGTCAACAGATACCATCTTCCAATTTTGATGTTGGCTTTACTTGAACATCTATAGGGGTTCCTTATTAGTTTTGTTTGCTTCTAAACAGCACCCCCATCTCTCCCCTCAGAAATCCAGTATCATTTAATATCAGAGCAACCTTATTGAGGAATGACCATGCCATTACATTTATTTTTTTTTTTAAGTTTTTGAGATCAAAATCTGTGAAGTACAGAGCTAAAAGGGGAAAAATACTAGAGGACCTCAGAAAACCTTTGTTTGTCCTTTTTTTTATTTGCTTTGTAGTAGTTGATAGAAGCTAAATACTACTGTTTATATGGTGGGTCCTCATCTTTAAATTTTCGAGAGTAGTGGTTACTGAACCTAATGTTTGAACTTGCTTGACTGAAATTGAGTCGAATATCCTTGTTCTGTTAATTAGATTATAGAAGTCTGGCACAGAACAAAAGTAGGTTGCATCTATTTTTATCTGTTTGGATCCTTACATGTTTACATCCACATGCCAAATTGGATTAGGGCATGCCTGTGAGTGAGCATGTAAGAATCTAGATACGGTGTTTGCTTATTTCCTATTAGCTTAAACTTTTGGAATTGATGGTTTCCCAAAACAAGAGGATGGATGGCTGGAAGATTAAAATGCTTGAATATGAAGAACTCAGTGAAGTCTTAGCATTGAGATAACCCAAGGGGTTGACCCAACCAAAAAGGTCAGGGGCTCAAATCTCCTTGGAACCACCTACATGGGATATCCCACGAGTATTCTTGTTTCCGAGGTTATAGGGTCTGACAGTTTTCTCCAGTTTAGAACTAGGTGAACATAGAAAAGTCGAGTATTTATGAGTCTGAACAAAAGTAAAATTGGAATCTTTAATCATTAGATGGAATAGTTGGGTCCGTTTGATTCTTTTGTGCAGTTTTATTGTTTCATATGGTTTCCAACTGCCTGTATAGTGTATACTTTCTTTTTTCTTTTTTTCACATCTAAAACTCAATTATCAATTCTAGAAACTGTATTTTGTGCTCTTTGATCTGGTTTGCGCTCTGCAAGTGAAAAAATTCTTACAAATAATCTCCTCAATCTTGATAAAACTAGTCAATATTCCTTGGCCACAAACACAGCAAAAAACTTCAACACCTCGCAGCCTCAGCTTCTTCAGCTATGAATCTTAAGACGGTTGCAAATCTGTCGGCTCTACACTATCAGAATACCATTTTGATCTTTCAACTTGCTGGATTGAAGACTTCAGCTCCTGTTGAATGTTTAACCTTGAAGGTGATAATACAATGTCTTTCCATACTGATCCAGCTTCGCTAGCTGGGTTGGGGCTCTTGTAAAGTTCATATATGGACTCAGCATCCGCATTCAACTTTCCTATTATTTTCAAACAGTCAATCTCCTCGGGATCAACCAACAATGTCCTGTCCCTTTCTTTCCATCCTATCAACTTCACAACCAATGCTGTTTCAGTGTTTTATAATCCACCAAAAATAAAATGAAATGAAAAGAACTAAGGTCTGGTGGAACCCCTTGAGTTGCAGATGTAGTACTAAATGCCATTAACTTCGCTGATGTTTCCAGAAGTTCGTCCTAACTACTCAAGCATATTATTTAAACAAAAATTTGCAAATTTTGCAGGCATCCCTTATCAATCTTTAGGTCCTGTGAACTCTGGAGCCAAGTATGGCTTTCTGGGCAACTTTAAACCTCTTGATGGAGAGGCTTAAGGGAGCCAGAGAAAAGCAGAATGAAGTAAGGAGACAAATATGCGTACCTTAGGCGGGCCTTCTAAAGCATTGGTGCTGTACAGTCTGGCATTGTCAACCAGTTGGCAGTATGTTAAAAATGCATTAGCAAATCTCTTGTGGGATTTCAACTGAGACTTTACCCTTACAGCTCTTCTGCACATTATGGCTCTCCTGTATTTATTTGGGTGCAAAGTGTAATTCTTCAGCATTTCATCAGGAAAGGGTTCTGTTGCTAATAAGTTAAAAACTGAAACAGAATGTCAACAAACCAGTGCCTTGCAGCATACCTAATTCCTCTAACAACAGCTAAGTAAGCATCACAAACGACCCCAACTAGTTCAATCCTGTATGGCTTTCTCATTTTTCCGTCTTGTACTTGTTCTCTTTCTCCAATTCGTTCCCAGTAATTCTCAATGATAGTCCCATCTTCAGCCTCCTTGTATCCAACTCCCATACGATAACGGTGGCGGTGAACATTTCTGGCCATTGTTATTGTCTGCACAACAAAGGGTACCCATGACAGTGTTCCATCCATGATCACATCCCGCCCTTCATTGAGTGCTGTTACTAAGAGGGATGATGCTGCATCTGTCGATGATTGGTGCACCTGTTTGAAAAATTTGTTGTTGAATCAAAGAAGTACTTGTTTTACAAGTTTAATCTGGTTTAGTTCAGTGACAATATGCGAACAATATACATTGTTTAAATTATTCGTGTTCCTTATTGCATGATAGGAAAGAGAATGGAAATCCTGTGACTGAATTGGGAACTCTTGGATGTTTGATAGAGGAAACTCTTGAAGAACTATATCTGCAGAGGACTCTGTAGTTACCTCGTTTGATGCTGCTGGATATTTAAGAAAATCTTTTCAGCAAATGTAAAACTTTGAAAGTGCTGAAACTTTTATAGTGCCCTCGTTGTGAAATTAGTTGCATGCAACGTCATAGATTTCATGTAGAAGGGTAATTGCTCACATTCGATTATTTGCATTAAAATTGCAGATGAAACAACCTTCTGATAGTTTTGACATTGATATTATTGATTCTAAGGTGCTTGTGCCTGTATGCTCAGGGGTCAATAGAGAGTATCAAATATCTTACCAGTTCAGCTGTTTGAAGCATGTCAACGTGGCTTCTGGAGCTAAGAGCTCTATAGATGACATCTGATTCTTTGAAGGCATCCGCCTCAATCACTACTGCATTCCCTGCTGCTCCTGCCCAGAATGGTCTGTTCATATTTTACCCAAAACAATCAATGTTTCAGACCTGTATCCTTTCCCCTTTTATGATTCACAAAATTGTTTATAATTATCATTTTCAGTGCTTCTTAGCGGCAATAGCTACAGGGAGAAGGAACTCGCGCTTAAGAGAAAAGAGAGAGAAAAAGTTAAAAAAAAAAAAGGGAAATGCTTTTATGGAACCTTTTAATTTAAGGCTTTGCTGACATTCAGATAAGAAGTTACTAAACATTAGAAAGGCTTGTCTTACTTTTAAGATATCTCTCTATGAGTTAGAAAACTAGAAATAGAGACATTTTGCAATTCATTTATCCACTAACTCTGACAATTCAGCCGGTGCAAATAAATGATTGATGGCAGACTTTCGGCAGAGTTTTACCAAAGAATCCATTGAAAGCCCCGTTGACGGATTGGGTATAATATACAGTAGAACAGAATTAGTAGTCGCAAAATGTTCTGAGTTTTAATGCTCTGTTAAACCCTGAGAATGAGGAAAAGGTCATAAGTTTTTAGGGATTGGGAAAATGTTGGCCACAAGCTCTCATGATTTAACCCTGAATTTTTTTACCCCGTTAATTAATGACTAGTTTAAAGTGGTAGGTTCAGCATCGATCGTGCTTACTCCTTGAGAATATCTTTGAGCACGGTGCTCTTCCCTGCCCCCATCCCACCACCCATGAAAAGGAGAACCGGACTTCTATCACCGAGGGCCACTGGAGCCATCACCTCTGTACATTGAGAGTCATCATTTGGTGCAAGTCCCATTGCTTTCATCTCCTCCACTAATGTTGTGAAAACTCTTGCAACCTTCAGATTTTTTGTTACCCTCTCGAATCTTTGTTCCCTGAAACAGAAAACAGAAGGATTTTGGGAATGATTTCTTCTGCAAATTGTGAAACACGTTGATGGTAACAAGATTCGGATACTAATCAGTGACGGTTTAGTCACAAGCTATGAAGTGAACGGTTGTTTTACATTCCTGTTATTTTCTCTTCATTCGATTTAATTTCCTGTGAATCTCTTTTGCGTCCAACTCTTCGATTTTTCCATCTAGCTACATGTTGCAACGACGCATGATAATAAATTGGCAAAATCTAGATAGTTTCTAACATTCTGTCCATGGCTTAATTATTTTTAATACATTCAGTTACCTTGTTGCTTGCATGACTATGTGCTTGAGCTTTCTTTTGGGCTCAGCCTCAGAATTCAACACCTGGAATCAATTGTAAGGGAAGAAGGACTTAATATTAATAATAACAACAATAATAGAATTATAAAATTAATAACAACAATAATAGAATTATAAAATTTACTTGCAAATTAAACAATCATTCTACAAAAGTAATCATGCAATTTAGATCTTAACTACCAGTGTAAAAAAAAAAATTACCTGACTAATCATAAGATCAGCATGGCTCCAGTGGAAAGCAAAATAACTAAGAATGCACCTCTCAAACTCCTCGACAAGCTTTATAAAAAGGGAATCAGCGGCAGGTTCACTTGAGAAGAACGTGTAAATATCATCCTCGCAACCTTCGGATTTTCTAATGTATTCAGCAGCTAACTTGCACAGCTGCGGACATTCTTTCCTATCCGAAAATCCCATTTGCCTTGCTACATGCACGCGTAAGAAAATTAATATCAACAGTGCAAGAGAAGATATAAATCTTTAATTATCCAAGAATCGATATTATACCTAAACGCATTTGTATGTCCATACACGGAAATTAAAATTTTCAGATCATATATAGAAATTACCTACATAATGGGAGAACCTCTCTAACTTCTCAACACGACCTGAGTCTGTTACTCTTCGTCGTGGAATGATTTTTTGATCCCTGAGCCTTCGTATGCGATAATGCATCACTGCTGCGATGACTAGCCCTAACGATGAGGCTACCAGGATCTGTGCGAACGTGGGTTTGCTGTTATTATTATCTGAAGACAAGTTCAGAATATATATTGTTATTTTTAAAAAAATTAATCCAGGACGCATGAATATTAAGGAAACAAGTAATGTTTTGACCGAGTTTCTTTTCCGATTACCTTTCTGCATTTCTTTGGAAATAATTTTATTCTTTCTCGTTGATATTGATGATGATGGTGATGCGAAGATGACGAGAAACAATCTTGCCATTGCTATGCTTTTGTAGCTGCATGTTAATCGTTATATTTGTTTGGAAATGACAGGTGGTTTACTACAAAAATTGGCAGTGACACATGTGAGCACTTGATTCAATTAAACTTGCAAGGTATCATTGTGTGCACGGCAACTTCAACTTCAAAAGATTGGCTTTTTCAAAACTATATATTATATGCTTCTTTTTTTTTTTTCCCTCCTCATTCTCGTTTCATCTTAATTTGTCTCTAAAATGAAATGATGATAAATAGGATTTGGTTGTTTTATTTAGCAATTAGGAACCTTATTGTAAGGATGGTAAAAATTTGGATGGGTATAGGAACCTCGAGGGATTTTTCTTATTTAGAGAGGGTATGAAATAACTTTATACTCAATTTTTTATTCGTTGAAGGAGTAAGACTGATTTTTACCTAATTTCTTATTCAAGGAAGGGATAAAAATGAGGTGGAATCTCTATCCCTTCTTCATTTTTATTTTTATTTTTTAAAAGTTATTAGTGAATAAATTATAAAACTTAAAATTAAAATTTTAAATAAGATGTAAATAACAAATATCAAAATATCTATAAACATAAACATTAGTTAATATAAAACTTGGATGTAATTTAAATTTAGTCACAAGTCAAAGCCCACTACCCCACAAGCACACAATCTACAAGCTAATCTCCAAAGTCTCACTTATCCTTTGCAAATTATTTACACTGAAACTATAACTCAGCTTGTCTTTATGTCATCATAATCTAATAGCATGTGTGCATCCTTATCTCATTAATTTAAGTTTTTATATTAATTTCATTTATTTCATTAATGATATAAAAGTAATTTCTTTTTGTTTTAACATAGGATTATGAAGATTGACAAGGTAATTATTCTAATGATTTGTATTTTGTAGAGTGAATTTTGTAATGGATTAATGATAATATAAGATATATTATTGAATTTTATTTAAAATTTTATTTTAATACAATTAAATCAAGTTTGGAAAATAAAAACGTTTCAATTGTTCGGGGACCAAGGACCCTAAGTAATCCTCTATTATTATTTGAGGATCCTATCTAGGGATGGCAAAAGTCCGGGTCAGGTCCGGGTTTAGGGATGGCCGAGACCTATCCGCATGCCACACCTAAGTGCCCAGATTCAGATTTTTTTATGCGGGCCGGACACATGCTCGGTACTATTCGGGCATGGGTTTTTTTCGGGTTTTCTTTACTCGAATTTTCAAAGGTGAAATCACTTATAAAAAAAAAAACAGCCAAAGCAATTCACTTCTAACAAACCGATGACAATCCAAAACCAAAACAATTATTTCTAAGTGTCTACTTTTATAAAATCCAAAATAAGTATAGGCAACCATTTAACGGAATTATTAAAATTAAAAAGGGAAAAAATTCTATAAGAAATTGTTATAACATCTTAACTATTTCAATTTCAATCTATTATCTACTACCTAAATTCATTCAATTTATAGACTAAATTCATTCAATCCCTATCAAAAATTGAAATTCAACATCACAACAAATGAATAATCAACAAATAAATCTAAATAAATATAGCATACTAACACCCAACATATTACATAATACATATCATAACTCCAATATCAATAACCAACATAACACATAAAAATCTCAAAATATCAAACACAAATAATTCATAAAAGAGTTTAAAATATAGTAATGTAACATACGTAAATAATAATTTCATGTCAAGCAGCTCGACGATTGTGCCCCATCATCATCATAATCTGAAATTAACTCCTTTCCAGCAAAAATCTCATTTTTCGGAACTCCACCTAATAACAAAAATAACATATTGAGATTTAAAAGCATTTTGAGCAAACAAATAATACTATAGCATAATTCAAATAACTTTATATCTCGAGAAACAGCCCAAATCCAATTTTAAGCATACATCAAGGATTCTAAAGTATTAGCATGAAGCCTACTACGATGAGGACTCAAAAATTTACCTTCGGTATTAAAAGCGGACTCAGAGGCAATAATGGATACAGGAATGGCTAAGATATCCTTAGCCAACTCGCCCAAAATAGGATATTGGCCTGTGTGCATATTCCAAAAATTTAAAATATCAAAGTTCGAAGTAGTATCCAATAATTCATCATCTAAATACCTATCCAACTCCAACTTAGTCACCTTAACACGCTTATTTCGACTCTGAAATGTTTCAAACTCATCTACATCTCAATACTTATTCGGATTCAAAGAAGATTCTAAAGGAAAATTATCCAACCTAACATCCTACCTATCATTCAAAACCATAGCTTTTATTTCATATTCTTTTACTAAATCATGACAAAACTTACGTGCACGCTCAATATGCTCATTCGCTGTATCACCATAGATCTTTAGAAAATAAAAATCAATCAACAACATCTTATATCTCAAATCAAGAACTACAGCCACAACTAACATCAGATGAATTTCATTCCAATATTTTTCCAATTTATCAACTATTTTATCAGCCATAATTCTAATAGCAAGATTATCGGAAGTGCGCCACCTATTAATTGACATTTTCATTTTACATATTAACGGAAAGAACAAATTAGCAGTAGGGTATTTTGTATCCGAAAACATCTCTGTTAACATGTAAAATAATTTCAAATGCTCCACCATTGTGGCTGTCAAATCTCACTCACCATCACTAGGCAAGCTCTTATATTGAGACTCACGTTATTGTAACCGAGAAAAAATACTTCTATATATCAATGCTACATTAAGCATGGCATAAGTAGAATTCCAACGAGTTGGACAATCTAACTTTAAAGCTTTTTACAATTAATTTTCAGTTGCCTAGCAGCTAGCTCAAAAGATTCAAATCGCTTTGGTGTTTGTGTCCAGTAACTAACACTCTCCCTAATCTTTTCAATCCTGTTTTCTATAACTTTTAACCCATCCTGCACAACCAAATTCAATATATGAGCAGTACATCTCATATGAAAAATTTTACCATTAGAAATTAAGGTACCGAGATCAAACCTTAAAAATAATTTCTCCACCATTACATCATTAGTGTTACAATTATCCAAGGTCATTGAAGATAACTTTCTATCCATGTTCCAATCCAACAGACATTGCACCAACTCATCAGAAAATATGAGGACTCGGAACATAAATAAACCTAACAAATATTCAAGTGATAATATTAAATACATAAACTTAAAATCTTATAACAATTTAAACTTTAAAAGAAATCAAATATAAGCAATAAAAAATTAAAAGAAAAATTAAGCAAATAAAAAGTTATAGACAAATTAGAAATTACCTTAAAATTCGGCTATGCAATTTCTAAGAGTTGTCAATAAAATGTGCTGTGACAACCATGTATCCTTTTTTCTGGTTACTTATTGTTCATAAATCTGTAGTAATAGTCACTCTTCCATGATTTTTCTCCAACATATGCAAAGTCTTAACCTTCTCAATATTATACAATTTTAAAATCTCATTGTTCAATGTATTCCTACTCATTGACTTAACTACGGAGCTGGCATGTGCCATCATCACTCTAAAACCTATTCCACAAATTTAAGTGGAAGCTTATGCATCACCACCATCCTTGCAATCAAACTCCGCAAAACATTTAGATCAAAACTGTCAAAGCCAATGTCACAATTCTCGTCCTCTCTTTTGAGCACTTTGAGACTTCCTTGAAGTGCTTCTTGTATTTTCGGTTGCTTCTTCGAAAAATAAGATTTCACATGTCTATTCAAGCTTATGGTCCCTGATACGATTTGGCTTTTAAAATTGCATTACAGTGCATGCACTTTGCTTTTTTTTCCTCCATTAATAGTTACTTTTATAAAGTGATCCCAAGCTGCAGAGACTTTCTTTCCCTTCTTATCTTTAAAAGTTGACAGTGAAATCTCCTCAACCTCATTATCATCGCTATCTTGAATAATTTCTATATTATCCGACTGTAACTGTGGCATCACACTGCTGTTTATTATAAAAAATAATGAATAATTATAAATAATCATGCAAATTACATAGTTATAATATTATATAACAAAATTAACTTACAAGTAACCTAAATGCTAAAATTAGCTCTTATAAATAAAAAATTATCATACAAATTACATAACTATGAATATTATGCAACAAATTAAGTTAAAGCAATCTAAATATAAATTTAACTCCTATTAATAAAAACTAATTATAAAAATTACATAATTACAAATATTATGTAACAAATTAACTAAAAAGTAACCTTAACACTAAATTCAACTCCTATTAATAAAAACTTATCATTATATCTTAAAAAATTACATAATTATAAATATTAAGTAGTTGATTTAAATTGTTAAAGCAACCTAAAATCTAAATTTAGCTCCTATTAATTAAAAATAATCACACAACCATAGCATCCAACAAAATAATTAAGCATATATATATAGACACACACACACACACACACACACACACATAACACCTAACAATAATTATGCCAATTACTCAATTTCATTATTTTTTAAAGAAAAAAAAGCCAAAAAAATTAATGATACCTTATGGGTTGTGGTTGTGATGGTGAAATTGTAGCTACCAGTCGATAAGGTTCAATGGAGTTGCAGCTGACACCGTTGCGCGGTGGCTGCCGCGAAGATGACCAAATGGTGAAGACTGAAGAGCTCTGTGAGGGGCTGTTGGGCTGACGGCTGTGCTTTGTGAGAAGTGAAAAGAGACTAAAGAGTTGGACGAGAAAGGTAAGAGACGGAGGTGGGTGGTGGGCCTGGTGGCTGCGGTAGAGACAGGAGAGACGGAGGGAGGTGCCGATTTGATTTCAGTCACGACTTCACTTGCAGCGCGAGGAAGGTACGATGTTGGTGGAGGGAGAGGCGCTATCAACATTACAACGATGCCGCTACGTGGTGGTTGCTGGTGGAGATGGGAGAGAAGGAGGGGTCCAGGAGCAGAGAAGCCGATTTGTGAGTGTGTTGCGTTCTTGGTTCTGCGTTACTCACGATTTAGGTTTAGGGTTGGATACTTGGATTCGACCATTTGAGGCCTTGGGGGAAATTTTTTGTTTTTATATTTTCTATTTTTTTTTACTTAATAAAAAATCGGGCACGGGTTCGAGTTTCGGATCTTGGTTCTGTGACAGAACCCATGCTCGAAAGCAGTTGAGCATTGAAAATCAATGCTTGGACATGCTTTTTTTATGCAGCCGGTCCTAGTTTTACCCAGACCGCATACGCCGGGTCTGGTTCGGGTGGGTTTTTCTGCCATCTCTGATCCCACCCCTTCTCTCAAGTCATTTTGATAAATATCAAGGATGCGTATGAGGATACCGATCCCCTCCCTTCCCAACCCAATTGTCATTCATACTTATTGTATCTTTCACCTAGACAGATACTCTAATAATGTGATATACATACCAATTTTTTTAAGAAAAAATTAAAACCAAAAGTATATGTATAATTTTTGTATTCACTTTTAATTAAAGTCTGAAATTGAGTCACGAGTTTAGTTATTGTTAAAAATTAACTTAATTAGATATGTTCCAATGAAGTGAACTCGATTCTACTTACTATGCAAATCAATTAATGTCATTTTCTTTATTGTAAAAGAATAAAAAAAATCTAATTGGATATGTTTTGATGGCATTGTAGTTCATGGGTGTTTGACATAAATTTTAATTTACAATTGACTCCAGTAGTTTATATATGTGTGTGTGAAAAAATCTAATTGGATATGTTTTGATGGCATTGTAGTTCATGGGTGTTTGACATAAATTTTAATTTACAATTGACTCCAGTAGTTTATATATGTGTGTGTGCACGCGCGCATATCCCCACAAGTAGTGCCAGGAGACTCTCAGATGTTATGAGATATTTCCGAACATTCAATGAGTCCACTGTTACAACTCTACCCGACCCATTAATTACCAGGCTTACCCACAAATCAAGTTCGGCTTCGGGCCACCTCTTTCATTCCTGTAACGTCTCAAAATTGTTTAAATAGTCTAGTTTACAGAGGTAACATGAGGGAAGTTAAGAATGAATGCTATTTATGGGTCACAGCTTCAAGATTTTGTAATCAAGTTGGGCTAGTCCCTGCATGCAATCGCAATTAGGACTTTGGACTAATCATCACAAAAACTGGGCTTGCGTTTTACAAAGTTGCGATCAAAATTCCTGGCCCATATTGATTATATCCCATACAATTCTTTTCCTATTTACCCCTACTTTTTTTCACGGGAAGAAATTATGGTAGTAATTGTCCCTTAAACTAACCAATGGGCTTTTTAGTCTAGTAAAAGAATTCTTATACTTATTATATTGAGTGTAAAGATTCAAATTTTCATAAAAGTATTATGGGAGTTAGTTTTAATTTTTCTTTAATTATATTGAGTGTAAATATTCAAACTTTCATAAAAGCATTATGTGGTCAGTTTTAGTTCTTCTTCAATTATCTAATAATTGAGTAGAGACACTTTCTCTCATGAAATATGAGTGTAGTAGGCATCTCTCAAATAATAAAGATGATATAAAATATCAAGTACTTCAGTGGTAAAAAAAAAATTATCCCTAAAACTAATGCCAATTTTTTGCGGATGTATAATAGAACTTAAACTTATGTCTCTTAACTTAAAATGCACAGGTTCTCCTATTTGGCTAGAGAGTCTGTCCGCACAATTCTCACATTTTAGATTCATCAAATTTCTAGTAGAACTCAAACTTATACCTCTCAACTTAAAGTGTGCAAGTTCTCCTATTTGACTATAGAGTTTGTCTGCACAATTCCCACATTTTAGATTCATCAAATTTCTCAAAAATAATCGACTAATTGGTGGAATGACAGACACCTCTATATTTAATTATTGAAGTTGAGCATTTGAATCTTCCAATTAACGAATTAGAGGAGAAAATTTTCTCATTCATTTTTTTTAGGAGTACATTGACTTCAAATTGGAGGCACATCCAAGATTTCGAACATATATCATCCAATTTGTAGCGTATTCTTCCATATAATATTCAAAATAGAAAATCACAAAAACCATGTTTGGAATGTGTACCTTAAAACGCTAAAACCCAGAAACAAGTTTAGCCTATCGTTTAATGGCTTTCAAAATTTCACAGCATTGTTATTGTTTTTTGTAGCTTTGAAAATTGGGTAAGGCTTCGCCTTCACCATGAGTTATTTTGTGTACATTGATTTCGATACGTCCGGCTAATGCTCTCAAGTTATTTCAAGAAATGGCTGATGGCACTGGCACCTCACTGGCCCTTGAAATCTTTTGTGCTTTTATTGGATCTCGAAAGAAGCTATTACTTATTATCGTTATTTATTATTTAGTTTCCCCTGTTTGATCATATTGAAAATTGATTGACAACCAGGGGAAGGAAACTGTAGTTCATGTTCGACCAAATCAATTTTTCACCTTTATGCTTTAAATTTAGCCAACAGACTGTGATGATACTCTAAATTGCCAATACTCTGAAGTGCCAGCATTGCCATTGGATGCAGCCAATCCAATCAATACGTAAAAGATTCAGAAACAGGAGGAATAATTCACTGGCAAGATGACTTGTTGCCTCTTTTACAACGGATTTTTTTACCAGACTTCCCTTACCATCATGTTGGCATTAAGTGACAAATTGTCCTTTTGGCTTATTTCTTGCACCCTTCACCAATCTCTTGCCAAGATATTCATAGCTTTACGATATCATGATGAGCTCATTTGAAATGAAACGAAGCCCTAAATGATTGGGGAGAACAGAACACCAGTTGCATAATCAACGATGGTGCAGGTTAACATACATACATATTTATATATTTATTCATTCTCATAAATTAGTTGAGTCCAGCTTTTAAACAGTAGTAGCATTGTGATTGTGATGCCTAACAGAAATTTTCTTTCTTTTAGGTTTTTAATGCAATTGTTTTATTAAACGAATATTATTGGCAAGGAAGTCAAAAAGTAATACAATAACAATATCATTCATTCTTTAATAACTTTGAGGTGTAAGTCAGACAAATTAACTTTATGTTAGGTAATTCACTTTAGAAATTTCTGATTTGTTAGGTAAGCTCATGGCTGCGGCTCTCTGATTTGTTTCACCTTATTTTGACCAATCAAATGACTACGAGGACGAAACGAAGGTGGTGTTACTGAACTCGGGAACTTGAAAACATATTAATTGAATCATAGGCAAGAGACAATTGTATGCCCGAATTCCATAAAAGTTATAAAAAGAGCATTTACAAATTAAAATATACCGTCGTCTTCTTCTTCTTTTTTTTTTAAATTACATAAAGCTATTACTATAATGACATTTATAATTAAAAAATAATTTTTTAGTCAGAAATCCTTAATTTTATTAAACTCTGAGATGAGCTAAAAGATAATAAAATAGTAGATTGAAGCATATGTTCTTTTATTTTTAGCTCATCCCTCAATTTAATAAAGTAAGTGATCTCTAACTGGAAAAACACTCTATAATAATAACAAAAAATACTATGCTTTAATTTTTACAAATTTTATATAGCACATCTTATATTTTTTTAATCAAATCTTACCTAGATTTTTAGGCTCTCTAATTTTGCATTTTCTAGTATTCGAAAGATGTCTACTCCATTTACATATAAATCTTATATGGCATGTTTACATACAAATTATCTTTATTAGTACAGCCCAGATTTTTACTCTCTCTAATTTTATCCTCTTTAATATTCGAGAAATATCTATTCCATTTAGATACAAATCTTATATAGTATCAGATTTTTATCCTTTCTAATTTTATCATTTCTACTCTATTTACATACAAATCTTATATAGTATCAGATTTTTATCCTTTCTAATTTTATCATTTCTACTCTATTTACATACAAATCTTATATAGCGTAGCCTGAATGTCTACATACAAATCTTATATGGTACAACTAACAAGTCTCTGCATTGTGGGAGCTTGAACCTGCGCTCTCGCAATTGTGAGGGCAAGATTCTAACCACTCAGTTAAAGTTGAGTGATTGTCTTCTTTAAGATTTTATATCATATCAACTTTATGATTCTATATCATGTCAAAACGGATTATTTTCTATTAGATAAATATAAATAGAATCAACCTTTTATGTGGTAATAATCATTTTTTTCCTTTAATTTTAATTCCTCCCGCTAGTGTGTTTCATTTGGAGAAAAAAAATCATTTAAACTTTCTTTGGCAGGGGCCAAGAGAAATGCAATTTGCTACA
The DNA here is from genome assembly GCA_030449875.1 of Aegle marmelos. NCBI lineage: Eukaryota > Viridiplantae > Streptophyta > Magnoliopsida > Sapindales > Rutaceae > Aegle > Aegle marmelos. Next base: position 7,225,092 of record JASUUL010000115.1, read on the forward strand.
CAATATGATAGCTCAATCTATATAAAACACATACATTGTACAGTCCAAATTTTTAGTGACATGCTTCAGCTATTTTACCGGATTTTTCTACTTATACTATGTAATAAAAAAGAGAAGCTGATAACATAATTAATGACAATATACTTTACTCTTTTAAAGAATTTGAGAAACATCACTCATAATTTTGGAAATTTAGACAAAGAACAGAAAAAAAATTTCAATGTTCATCTCCCCCTCCATCCCCGATTTTTGAAAAATTAAAGAACATATATCCACGTTTTATCCTCACCATATTGCTCATCTCATCTTTGCTGATGATTACCAGGAAGTACTTATTTGCAAGAGATATGACTTAGTTATGACGTAATTATCAGGTAAATGGAACGTTGGGAAGATATAACAGTGCAGTTCTGAGTTCTTTGTTAAGACTAATGCTTTAGGTAGAAACCCAAACAACCCACCCCCCCCCCCCCCCCCCCCCCAAATCCCCCGCCCCCCCAAAAAAAAGGGAAGTAATTAATCACTAATCAGCATGTAGTTATGTGTTTCGGATTCCAGAATGTAACTTTTTTTTTCCCTTCAAAAAATAAATATAAAAATTGGCGCATATGTGACGTATATTCTAGAGCTCTTTATTAGTCTTTTCCTACTTTATCACACCAGCTATCAATGGATGCTGCGCGTAAGATCAAAGATATATACCTACATATGCCCAGGAGTCAATTAGATTCAAAGAACATGAACACAATATTTCTAACACTAGATAAATAATAATGATTAAGAGATGATTAAGTTATATTGACCCTAGCCCTAGAAGCTAACCCTAAAACTAATTAAGCATTAATAATGAGTAGCCTCCATCATGCATGGAAAAGTCATCAAACATGGGACACATAAGCAAACAAAGATCCTGTGTTGGTTGCCCCAAAACCCCACCCTTTTTAATTTTTTCCCTCTTTTTCAACAATCTTTTATCTCCTACATTTCTAAGTCCTCTGATGTCTTATCAAATCAAGTCCCAGCTAGCAAACCAAGTACTTTAGTTCCCAATAAACTTTCTCCCTTATTACTTTATACAAAGGACATGATTACATTGATATTGCGGTTGCCCGTATAATGTTCGTTATTCTAGCTTTATGAATTTCTCAGTTTGAAATCTCAAAATCTGGCCGCAGACATGAGTTATGTGACCCACATGAAAAATGAAATTATGAGATTCACATGTTAAATCTGACTTGCAAGGTAAATTTATTTGGTTTATTCATGTAGCACTGAGACCCACATAGATTTAATATATGCCCCACCTGGTAGATATAGTTTGGCATATCATGGAGAAATGACATGTTATGATGAATCCTCAGTTTATGGCTATGGTCATTTTAATTTATATAAAAAAATATTAAGTGTTAGTAGATTAATTGGTGCAGTAAAATCTCTGCAAGCTAATCAACTATGAAAATCCCACAAACATAAACAGAAAAATTAAAGGAGAGAGAGAGGGAAAAAACAAAGAAAAAGAAGGAAAAGGTGAAAGCGAAACAAGACCAAGTTTTAAATTAAGAGTCGGCAGTTCACAATAACAAAATATCAAGCTCAAAATACAGGCATGCAAAAAAGAAAAAAATGTAAAATAATTAAGTAGATGAAAATTGTATCACATACCCATCATCTGCTTCTCCTCAAAGCCTGCCTGTGACTTAAACCTCTTGTTGGCATCAAGTGATGCCTTGCAGAATGAAGATATATGAAGCATGTGAAACGATGATGATGAACAGCAATTAAACTGAGTTGGGGGGAATGAAGCCTGGTCCGAAATCATCCAAAGACCATAAGTTATTAATTAATTCGTCCACGAGTGATCTCGAACCAGACAACATTCCCCTCAACCGTTCATGTGTGATCGAGTTGGAAGAGAGAGTATTTTTTCAGAGAGAAAGATAGAAAGAAGATACGAAGGACTACTTAGATGTCAAATATTGGTAGCTAGATTTTGATTTGGCCATGCATTATTTATAATTTTATGTCATGTTCATGGCCTCATGGGGTCATTATATTATTCATATATACATACACGTAGGTAGCTAGTATTGAAGAGGGCCGTGGAGGTGATGCTTTAATTTTGTCAATCTTGTTGATATCACATCACATGACATGGAGTCCACTTTCTACATTGCCCCTAACGTGCTTTTCACACTTACCTATTAGCTAGAGTGGTAGGTTTTACGGCAAATAATCTTTCCAATAACAAATCCAAATAAGAATTGCTTTGGTTGAATAACTTAAATCACTCTTTCTCCAACATAATTATATATCATTGTCCAACACGAAAGTGCCCATATTCTATATCTGATGGCGAGGTCAACCCGAATAGCTTCTTTTTCTCTTTTGAAATTATCTAAGAAACAAAGTTTTTATTTAAGAGTTTCTTTTAACTGCTATCATAAAATTTAATCGTATGTGTAAGTATATTAGGACATCTTTATTTTTTTAATACAGATATTTTATTAAATTATATATGTTAATGGTATATTTTTATTGACTCTATTAAATTATATGATTGAAGAATGTATTCATATAAAAAAAAATTAGAATACCTACATAAAAAAAGACTATACACACAAAAATTTATAATTTGAACCATGTTGACAACAGGATGAACAGACTTTTATAATATTCTGAATTGCTTGACAACATTGTGAAAGCATGTTCACATAATTGTTAAGTCATCTAAATTTTATAAAGCAAGCAACTTCTAAACTTGTGAGCACACACACACACATGTATATGTATACATGTATAACAAAAGAAATTTTTCTAGTAAGTGATAAAATAAAAGATATGCAAAATATACACTCCAAAGCAGTGTATTTTATACTATTAGAGTATGTGTTTTTCTTGTCTTTTAGTTTACTTTTACTTTAATAATTTAAAAAGGATTTCTTATTATATATACATATATTATAAAATATTAATTTGCTAGGTATACTGTATGGCGTATGAGTTAATTAAAGAAAAATAATAAAAACGCTAATACACCATATGTTATAAATAGCGAATCTACATTCAAAAGATGCGGACATTTGCACTGAAAAAGGCTCATGAAAGGAAGAAATAGAGATCCTTTCCTAACCTAATTTTTTATAAGTTTTGTATAACATGTCATTTAAATTTTGCAGGTTTAGATTTAATTTTCTTTAATTTCCTTTTCAAACAACAAAATAAATTGTTTCTTGGTAAATTAACTGATTTAGCAAGCCAAATGCCACTTTTATCCAAACTCTTATCAAAATAAACCTTAAATTTTAGGATAAACTTGAGCGAAGAAGAAATATGGTAGGTAATTCTTTTAAGAATTTATGTCATGGAATTAGACTAGAACTAAATGCATTTATTGTTATCGGCAGACTGGAATAACAATTGTGCAAGAATAATTGAAGACAGTTATTATTGCAATTAATTGAATGCATTATTGTTAATTTTTTATCACTTGTCTGCAATTAATTTAGTTCCTTGTATTGTTTGTCTACAAATTATTTTACATATATAAATGTTGTTTCCTCTTTTCTCATTCTCGATTTAATTTTGGTTCCTGGGAAAACACACACACACACACACACACATCTGACTTGCTAGCCGGATTAATTGCCAGAATTTTTTCGCATGAACAAGAAATAGGGAAAAAGGCAATGGATTGGAAGTGAAGTTACATTTCTTAGACAGATAAAGATTTTTTTTTTAATTTTTTGTTTTTTCTTTCTTTGTCTCTCTTTATTTAATAAGTGGTGAAAATCGAGTTTTATCTTCTTCTTTTTTAATTTTGTTTTATTTACAATCAAGCTATTTTTTTTTCTTTATATTATGAAGATAAGGAGTGGGAAGGAGGGAAAAAAATAAAATAAACAAAGAATCCTTATCCTTCTTAGATGTTACGTAATTTTAGAGTTTTAATTAGCTAAGAAAATGATTTTTTTTTTGGGATAAAGAAAGTCTAAAATAAATTAATTCTTAATCTTAGAAATAATTATACAACATGTGTATTTCAAACAAAACTAAAGAAAGATTAGGTCGGGAGAACATCTAAATTCGAAAGAAACAGATATTTGTATTAATATTATAGGTATCTATTAATATCAAATAGTAACGTTAGTAAAATCTGTTTAGTAGAATCAAGAGATGTGTGGCCACGCACATTAATGGAAACTGGAGGAAAAAAAAAAAGTGACCGTCAAATTATATCTAAAAAACATTATTTGTACGGAACTACTTGTCTTAAATTATCTTTTTACACATTCTGAAATTGGCCACAAGCCTGCAAGATTCTTCTCTTCAAAGCACAGTTGTCATAATTAAGGAGACGATGAACTGTTATTGAATTCAAGCTGAATAAATATTATATGTAAAGAGCTTTTGACCGAGTGTTTATTCTCACCTCTCAAGCAAAGTATTTATCTTTTGCTTGTCGATAGGGTAAAGGGAGAACCTTCATCAATTAGGGCATACGCATCTAAATAGTGTGATGCCAAACTTAAATCCCAAGCTTATTAACGGAGATTGACCTATTAAAGCTAGCTGTCTACAGTGCAATATCAACAAATATAAAGAGAAAAGGGAGATAAGATATTGTAACAAAAGAAAAAGTGGAACACGAAGCTTTCTAATAATAATCTGCAAATCTTGTCTGGATCTTAGTTCTGTGTTGAACTAGTGATAACTTTGCAGCCAGACTCCTAACTTTTTTGAGTTTTTTTTTTTTAAATCCCATTTCTTCTTGGAACGCCGTGGGGAATAACCATGAAAAAGTTGATCTATAACAAACAATATATTAATAAAAAATCAAAAGAAATTTCAGCAATAATTTTGCATTAATTGCACCGTTGAAGTTTGCAAAGGGATGTCAAATATCAATAAGTAATTTATGAAAAATTTTATAATATATTAGAGGTATCATATAGTCACGTAATAAATAAATATTATTATGATATATGTATATTTATTTTAAAAAATTATTATATAAATAATAATTATATTAAATTTAATTACACATGTCATACATATATTAATTAATTATAATACATTAATTATTTATAATACATCACATATATTTTAAAATTTCTCATAATTCATGTACCTAAACTGATAACAAATCACCCATATATATTCACGGACGGCTTTAAATTGACACAACGGGAAAACACTATTTTAAATTTCTCCAGGTTTGGCAGAATTCTACTTACGTACACCCGCTACTCGAATACTGGCCGCATGAGATTCCCGAGAGTGAAAATTATTGACATGAATTTGGAATCTGAACAGTTCCAAACAGAACATGTATTCAGGTTTTGCTGTTTCAAATTGTACACATGACCAAAAAATAATGATGAAAAATCTACTGTTTAGCCAGTACTAGATAGCCCACTGTAAGCTTCTACATTTTTGCTCTTGGAATTTACGATGATTCCATGCAAATCATGCATGGTAACATTATGGACACAGGCTGAAGTTACATTTGCTTGTCTGTTAAATTCAAAAACCCTATTCTGTGTAATTCGTAGAACGTTTCCCAGTATAGATTTATTTTTTGATTTTGTTAAAAAATATAGGTGCTAGTTACTGAATAAAAGAATTTATATAGTTAAAAATAGAAGTTATTAAACTCGAACTAGACTCCTAGTGATACCTAAACACAAGGTAAAATGAATACTTAAACCGCAAAATTTGAGTTTCAACCAATGAATATTAATTTAGCAAAAATATTTCGACGGAGAGGTTGCAAAATAGCTATGAGTTTTGCTCGTCTTGACCTGCGAGAGCTTTGAAATGATATTGTATGTGCCCAAATCTGATAGTCCAAGTTATGCCCATCTATCAGCATATGAAAATGGAAAAAAATCTGTCGATACAGAGATTATCAGCAAAAAACCAAACCTTTAACTTGATTATTCATACGGTTATTTGACTTTGTATATTATTGGAGAATATATAATTGGTACGTAGAAGCACCATCAAATTCAAATTGGCACGTGTGTCAATCAAGTGGTTAAATGAAAGATTAAGATAAGATATGTCAGATAAGATAGCAAAGCTAGCTAATCCAGTTATGTGAAAACAATGATGATGAGATACAGCTAAGCTAAGAATTGAAGATACACTGTATTATCACATTCATGTGGACACTACTCATTGTTGATTTCCACCATATGATTCAACATCAAATAAAATTTAAAAAAGAATATGCATAGCGACAACTTTGCTTGGCCCAGAAATCTATATTAGTATCTCAAGAGAAAAACTTGTAGTCTTGCCGTGGAAAATCCTCGAGTCGAAACCGGCTTTAATTAGGGGCCCCTATGCTGTCTAAATTTGCTGCCAGAATAAAGTGTCGTTTGATATTATTTGCAACATCAATATATATTATATATGACGGTATGATGTGCCTTTGCCAATTGATTGAACATATAAAAGCAAGCTAAAGAGATTATTGCACTAAACGGAATAGCATAAAAGTCAATGCACCTTTTCGAAGATCATTCTGTTTCCACATTTCAAGCATGTTCTACTATAAAAGTTGTGTGTAAAATTATTATTATTATTATTTAGGTAGAGGCCATCTGCTATATAGTGAAAGTAGTTCTATATATGAAGGAACCGTACGTATCGAATTTGATTAGGCATCTTTTGCTCTTTGCTTGTGTCTAGCAAATTTCTTTGTATATGTAGTTAGGGTTGCGTCATTTCGTACCAAATACCAGTTTTGTGAAATATTTGATTAAAAGAATAATGAAAGCCTTTCTTGTTTGTTTCAGTGCCTATGATGAAAGCAAGTTTAATTTCCGGTTTCTATTTTATAAATGCCCATTTATATATGATGCTGGAGAAACAGCAAGATGAAATGACCCTGACCACCTAATATCACAATCATTGTTAGAGTCCGTCTATAGGGTTTTTACTTTTTAGTTTGATACATTGTAATTTCACATGATATAAATAGATGCACACATCAATAATTGCTAGATGACACACTATCACACAGTACTATTGTGTTGATGCATCTTCAATTTTGCAAGCAAAGCTAGCCTTTAATTTCCAATCCTCCGGAAAACAATCTCAATCTTATGTATTGTCTATTCTCTAAGCTGTGTTAACACACATTGACAACGACTGAGTCTGATTATTTAAGGGTCCATTGATTTATTGGTAATCGGTGCACATTTGGCATTCTCTGTGCTCTAAGCTGTGTACACACAAATTGACACCGATTGAGTCTGATTATTTAAGGGCCCAATAATTTATTGGTGATCGGGGTACGATACCGTGCTAGTGGTTTTTTTATCTGTACAATTATTGTGCCTTCACAGCTGCGTCTGCTTGGAATTCACATGCTCTAGATATCATAATTAATTTTGCTCTTTCGAAAAAATTTGACAACGGCAAAAAATAGGATAAATGTGAGAACAAATCGTAATTTATCTCCAAACTGAAAGAAGTTTCGGGCTTCGACTGCAGAGGTAGGACAAGAAAAGAAAGAAATCAACTGGCTTCCATTTTTAAAAGGTCGATTTTTGACTTTCAAGAAACTTCGACTATTTCCCATAAAGCATACCCTTTTTCTTTTTTTTTGACTAACAATGACAGGGTCCAAACTACGGATTTTCACATTCTTAAAAGGAAGACATAAATTAATCAGGCACAGATAACTTGTAAATCCTAAACATTTACCAAGAAATCAATTAGGTAAAGCAAGTGAGCAACTTTGACTTTGATTTTGGTGATTGTCTGATTGATGATTGAATAGAAGATGGGTAAATTAAAGAATTGCGCCTATTAATATTATACCATAGAATAAAATTTATAGTATTAAAATATTTAGTAATTATAAAATATTTATTATAATTTAATAATAAATTTAATTTTATTTTTATGAAATTTAATAATATTTTTATTTTATTTAATTATATTATAAATTAAGAATTATATTTACCAGCCACTACTAACTATAACTTTAAACTTTCAAAGCACAATACTTCATTTTAGCAGTTGAAGAGTGCCACGTAGGATTAACTCTATTGTTATATATATATATATATAAAAGAGATGATCGATTAAATCCCTCTTTTCTTTGTCCCGACAATGGGGTTTTATTTTATGGATTTTATTACCCTAAAAGTCAGTAGCTTATAAATCCCACAAAAACAGGTTATTCATTCACTAGACATCAAATGGTAATAAAGTACATCAATTTCATAAAATCGAAATATTAGTTTTCTAAAATGTAAACTGAAAAATAAACTGTTTTTGACCAATAATGTTTCACTATGGCTTTACACCGGCCATTTAATCCAATAAAATGGAATTTAAAGGACCCAAAATGGAAAAAATTGAAGAACAAACAAGAAAATTCTGTTCCTGTATTTGTTTAGTAAAAGATCTGTTGACACAGGCACCATCAACCCAAAAATTCCAATCACCTGTCATTATAAGCATTTTATGCGAGTGATGCCCAAAACAATAAAATAAAATAAGGGAAGGGGAACATCTTTACAAATTACAGGCGTGTATGAAATGCCATGCGGAATCTCCATATCAGAAGCAAAGTTCTCTAGGATTCCAATGGACACAAAAATATCACCAGAAGACCATCTCTGCAAGCGCTCACTGAAAGAGGAGATGAAGTCATAAACTGCATACTAGCAAATATTACCAACTACTAGAGCTTTTCCCAATGGCCGATAAAAGTATTATATCCCATTTCCAATAAATAAGAATTAAGAATCCATTGTGTTAATCGTCCAGATCTGGCCTCCCAGTATAATTACCAGCAATCAGACCCAGTAGAAAAAATTGAAGGTATTAGTTCCTATAAATTTGAATCAGTACCTGAAAACCCGTTGCCCCTCATAGTCCATCAAGATGACACTTTTCCCTCTAACAGCGAGTATTCAAGCTTAGGTAACAATTCCGAAACCACTTTTTGCAGATTCACATGGTTCAGTGAGTTGCTGCTTCCATTTATGCCGAATCTTGAAAGAAATGTAATATTTTCTGCGTTCACATTCTGATCAAGTAGTTCATTCCAAAATGCATTATCCTCGTTGAAGTTGGATGCTCTCATAAGTTCTATTACTCGCTCCAAGGTTGCCACATTCCTACCAGCACCACAACCCATTGCAGTTGCAGCACCCACTGCATTTGCAATTGTTAATGTATTAACAGCGGGCATATTGTGTATAAAACCGAATGCAACAGCAGCCACAAAGCTATCTCCACATCCAACGGTATCAGTCACATTCACCTGGTCATGTGTCAAATGCTAATCAATATCTTGCTGTGCATATAAGAATGTGAAAAGAGCTATGGTAAATAAGCAGGACTGAGGGAGAGGTCAAACGTGAATACACAGTAATTGCAGTGGAAAATAGGTTCTCATAAGATTACTTTTTGGCATGATATGTTGAAGAAAACAGGAGAGAAGAAAATCACAATGTTGAACTTATTTTAAAATCTAGGGAACTTTTTATCTCCAATGAACTTATTTTAAAATCTATGGAACTTTTTACTCCAATTGGTCACGGAAGGTCAACAATGTTATGAGAACAAGCACTACATAATACATGATTTAGGTTCGTCCGGAGAGAACAATAAAAATTGACAGTTACTTCTCAGCATTCATTTCAATAGTTGACACTAGACAATTAAAGCCACATTACAAGAAAATATTATACAAATCATACCTTGAAAGCAGGTGCACATGATATACTTGACTTTGTAATTAAAACTGAACCCCTGGGACCCATTTTAACAATAACCCACTTTGTGCGCAGCCCCTTCCTCAGTAACTCCTGCCCTGCAGTTATTGGGTTCCTTATGCCAGTCAATGATTCAGCCTGAAAGATCGAAAAAAAAAAAAAAGCACAATTAGGAATAAGCAAGAAAACTCTTTAACAATTAGTTGACAGAGCATAGTCCAAGGATATAAACATGAATCTCTCATGGAAAAGGCCTTTCCAAGAATTTTAACATTAAATAGAAAAAGATTTTACTGCATTACAAGATAGCCAAACACCAAAGGCAAAACTGTCAACAATAATCATGCATCAGCTGTTGTTGTAACTACCACAAAGAAAATGATCTCTGTTCAAGAAGAAAAATATGAGAATGACAATTCTACAAGACTGTAATTTGGCCATGATATTGACAGGAAAGAACAGTGTGGCACCAACATGAAAGGAGCTTATCTTTCACAGAGTAACTGAGTTAGAAAGATAAGGAGATGAAAGCGATGAAACTAGATATGAGTTAAATGAAAAAGAAAACCCTATATCTTAGTAGTTATGTAGGATATACATAAGAATGTGGATACAAATAACGACATTGATGTAAATATCCAAAGACGGGTTGGGCCAATTTATTTCTGCTCTAACCATAACACTAAATTATCCATTCAGCGTTACAAGGTGAAGTGTCTCCATAAGAAGAATGATTGAGCAAGAACAGATCACCAATGTTGATGAAGAGAATTTGAGTCAATAGTCAAATATGATTTAGATGGAACATGACCAAGTGGGCAACCACATAGGTTGGTATGTGAGTAACAACTTCCTAGTACCAAAGGGTTAGATCCTCTTAAGTAATTTCTGCAGGAGAAATCGAACAGTTAGAAGCACCAATGAAAACCCTCCAATGCTCAAGCCAAATATAGGGAGTGAGCTTTGGAATGAACCTTTATGATTCTTTGCTCTATTAGCAAAGAATCTTTGGAACAAAACACTTAAATTGACAAAAGCAACATGCTTAACAAAGCGCTTCTGTTTATACTAGTCTTTTGAGAAATACAGCCACCCTCATTTAAAATTGTCATCTTGAACCATCAAGTTGTTAACCGAAAAAAATGTCTCATCGTTGAAAATTTCAATTCAAGAGCACAAGAAGCTATAATGAGGGAAAAATGTTTCCCTAACATCCAGTTGAAAATAGGGATTATAGTTTGTAATAATGGCACAGAAAATCATTTCCCTTGTCACAGCTAGTTGTGTCCCTACTAAAATTTTGGGCAACAAGGCATCTTTGTAGTTCACCACTTGAGGTTTCATGATGACATTCGTTAAATGAGAGCGACCACAGTTCTCTATAAACTAGTATAAAAAGAATGTACTCTGATAACAATTCTCCTGTGCCACATTAATGCAACTTCAAAAAAAGTAAAAAAAAAAAAAAAAAAGGAGCAAGTCAAGAGCTCTATTCCTAATATTATAGAGCTAAGACTCCAAAAACTTCATTCCAGAGCTCACTTGCTACAGAGCCCTAAAGTTCACTTGCTAAAATGCCCAATATCTAACTTAAGCATCAAAGGGATTTTTACAGGCAACAACCATCTCAACCTAGGTGGCTGCCAACTCAGCTCAAAACCTGCTCACATTTCATCTACTTTATATATGATTGTTGACCCATATTTTTGTGTTAACAATATAGATGGGTACATTTATATGACACACAACAGAAGATTAGCATTGCAGGGTATTAAGGTAGTATTTATCTGCACCCAATGCAGTGTCATGAGCTACAACACTGCAATGCAGTGTGACGTAATACAACACTGCAATGCAGTGTGACGTAATACAACACTGCAATACAGTGTGACGTAATACAACACTGCAATAAGGTGATTAATATTACTATAGCAGGAAAGAAAGACACAACAATAATTAAAATGAAAAAATGAGGTTGTAAAGGTCATATTTGTTTCCTCAAATCTAAGAAAAGAAATTGAGAAATAGAAGATGATTCATAATGCATAAAGAGAGAAAGACAGAGAATTAAACCTCATCAGAAGTTAGAAGAAGAATATCACTCATACTCAAGAAATAGCTAAGTGCTCTTTGTTCTTCAGGTGTTCCACTAGAAAGACTCTTTCCACGTGGTCCAGGATCAAAAAATATAGATGTCCCAACTTGAGCAGCATACTGCAGGGCTGATATTATCAGAGCAGGGGAGAGCTCGTCAAAGCCATAACCATTACAGAACAGGACCTTTGAGTGTTTAATGGCTGTCTTTACTTCTGCAGATAGCTTGTTCATCCAACTGAATGCAGGCTCCTTACTAAAATCGGCTCGACTGATAAAACAAAACAGGTAGACACAGATTACCGACCACCAATCTTAATAACTAAGATTATAATATAATAAAGAACCATTAAACACATCAGAAACAAAGAAAACCCAAAAAAAAAAAAAAATTATACCTGCAAAAGCCATGTCTCTGGAAAGGGTCCACCAGAACCCAACACAAAAGGGTTTCATATGAAGCACTTGAAGTGTCAACACCGTCGGTATCCTCACTCATACCAACCATACCAATTCCCTCATCCTGAAGCACATCAAGCAGGAATCTTCCATATATTTCATTACCTACATGACCAATTGTAACACAATGAAGTCCCAATCTTGCAGCGGCTATAGCCACATTGCAGTTTCCGCCAGCTTCCCAGTATTGCTATGTGCAAAACCATGCAATCAGTACATCAATATCAGCACATTATTTAATTAATTCAGCAATTTTTTTTTTTAAAGGAAAAAAAAGGACCTTATCTGGAGGAGAGGCGGAGAGCTGGTCCATATACGCTTTGCGCGCGTCGCGAGAAGGTGGCGGCAATTGGGGAACGTTGAGAACGATATCAACGCAGAGATTACCTAGAGTCGCAACGTCGATGCTGTTTCCTCCGGAGCTTCTCAATTTCCAATCGTGAGCCGTGCCGTTTTGGGAATTGTTGGGGGCGGAGACACCGGTACCGTTGCAGTAGAGGATAGAATTAGGCCATGACTTAAGTGAAAATGGCGGGAAAATAGGGAGGGTTACGGTGGTTCTTAGTCTAGGGTTTTTGGGGAAGATTGAGTGCGGTGAGGGGACATGGTCAGGGAGAGTGGATTGGAGAGTTATTGTTTGGAGATGCATTCAGATTTTACGCCCAAATGTGACGAGGGTGTTTGCACTTTGCAGTTGCAGAGGGAGAAAAAAAAAAAAAACAACAAAGAAAAACACATACATATATACAAACGCGAAGAAAGATGATAGGAGGAATTAAATTAAATAACATAAAATAAAAAAAATTAAATAAAATACAGAGAGAGAATCAAAATGGTCAAGTTCATGTTGAAGAAGAGCTGACGCTGATGCTCAGTCTTGAGACCAAAACCTTCCCAGTACTCTTTCTTACAGTTGGTGGGTGGACTCGAGATTCTTTCTTTTCATAACGATTTGGCATGGTGGGGATTTTTTTTTTTTTTTTTCTATCTAAACCTTTGAATTTTGATACTAATAGAACTGTCAATTTCTTTTTCGAATAAATATGTTACTGTATTAAAAGCGATGATAACTAATTATTTAAATGTTTTCAAACTCAATTGATAATGTTCTTTCTTATTTATTTATTTTAGGGTGAATGAAATACAAAGTTTTTTTTTTTTTCAAATAGACGCACGGCATATTTGAGAGGTCTATGGCAAAATGATGCACGACCACTTTGCGAGGTCTACGTAAGAAGATGCATTATAACATAAAATATTCTGTTTCTGTTAACATTCATCTTCCGATCGAGAATATACTCCTTTCGCGACCCATCAGAAGGTAATCAAGTTGCACTGTAAATGGACGCAGAATCAAACATTGGACACCCTATAAATTAATCCAACAATGCCCTCATGAAATATAATGTTTCATTATTCCATTGTAAATTGGGTTCCTAGCACCAATGAAATAAAGTGAGGTATCACTGCTGCAGAGACATTGGGTTGCTATGCTAAGTACAAAATTAAGCCGACCTAAGGATGCCGTCACCCAGTCTGGCAAGAATGTTGTACTTGCTTCCACCGTATTACTATTACTTCCCCAACAAAAAAAAAAAAAAATGAAAACAGCAAGAAATTTGCACGATGAAATTGGACAGACTTAACACTTTTATTCACCAAGGAGAGAAAATTAGAAGTTGCAAATACTACAAGACCTATCATGTGGGTTAGGATCAACAATCTTATTGTTACATAAAAATTACGACTGGCATCACTCTGGTTTTATTTGACATGTACAGTTCTCTGTGTCCGGTTCAGATTGGCTTCAAGATTTGCAACACCCTAACTCGTCAAATTGATCTCCTAAAAAGCATGCTCCCCCATCACAAAAATTCTACGGGTTACACAGTCAGAATGCTTGAAAGTGGCATTCATAATATACTAAGCTGAAGGCTAGAGAGACTTCAAAAGCTTGGTCTTGCAAACTGTGGCTCATAGCAATAGTAAAAGGAGGTGATTCATTTAAGAAAACCTCACAGAATTACTCTCTGGATGTTCTTGTTCCTTTGCTAGCTCCTGGAGTCTGTTGACCACATTAACAGCTACTTCACCATAAGCTCTGGAGACAATTGAATCAGGTGCTGATATTACTACGGGGACACCATCATCAGAACCTTTACGTATATCCATTTCTATGGGTATCTGAGATGGCCAGCAGATTAACAACCACAACTCAGCCTTCTGCTGTATAATTCAATTGCATTGCACAAAATTTAAATGAAAGCTTGAAATTAAAAAAAAAAAAATTAAGATAGCCCCCGTTACACATTTAGCCTTGGAGAAGACCAAGGACAGAGGACAATTGGGAATTTCACACAGTGCAAAGCATTATACTTGGTTATTCTTTCTATCCATCGATTCAGCAAGTAGACAGTCCAAACTTGAGAAAACCCATTGAGTCTGTATCTAATACTTTTCCAACCATTGATCAGTAACATTTTCATTTAACTTTTTATCTATCCGTCATTTCAGGTTATAGACAATCCTCCAACATTTTTAGCTGATGCACTGCATTATTTTAAATATTAACCCCTTCTCTAGACAAATACGTTCTGCATCCAGAAATAATACCTTAACCAAAACACCCCCCCCCCCCAAAAAAAAAAAAGGCCAAAGAAAGAATAGAAGAATAAAATCAAAATACCTCACCAATGACTTTTAAACCCATTTCAGCAGCTGTCTTATGAATTCCTCCCTTCCCGAAAATGAATGATGGTTCGCTACAGTGTGGACATATGAAGCAGCTCATGTTTTCTACAAGCCCCAAAATCTGTAACAGCAACCATAATTGTCACTTAAAAAAGAGAGAAGGAGGGGGGAAAAAAAGCAAAGGGAAGAGGAAGAGCTGATTGAAAGTAACATCAATTCATTTCACATAAAAGTTCTGAAACGACACAAAGTAAAATATTTCAGATTTGGACTTGTGAAACAGGGAGGATAGATTGTGGAGGAAGATTACAGCTGTTGGTTACTACATAAAAAAAGAACAAGGACATGAAAAGAGATTTATGAGCAGGCACGGGGGCAAATATGCTGAGCAAGTGGGTTCAAATACTTAGCTTCTGAAGCCCCTGTTGAACAAACGATTCCCTTCCCAAGCCTAATCAAGCTTGAAACTTCAAGCCTGAGATTGCTTTGATGAGAATTTGAGAAAAGCTCAAAATTCGGATTGAAGTTTTAAGCTTGATGTAAGTAATAAACACCCAACCTCAAACAGTTCGATATAATGTTACCATCTTATTGCACATAACGGATAAATAGTTAGATGGTGATACTAGTACCAAAAAGACATTCAGAAATTTTTTGATTATTACTTGAACTCTATGGATAGGATTTAAGGTTTTCGGATTTTGCTTTCAAACTAAAACAGGAATACCTAAACTTTACACTCCAAAATTTATATGAATTTGGGTCTTGTCCCATTGGTTGTTCACTTAAAAGATTATATATTTCAAATACATTGATGAGCATGCAAAATTTTCAACATCATTTAGACCATACTAGAGATTATCTGAGCAAGAAAAG
Source organism: Aegle marmelos (assembly GCA_030449875.1). NCBI lineage: Eukaryota > Viridiplantae > Streptophyta > Magnoliopsida > Sapindales > Rutaceae > Aegle > Aegle marmelos. Next base: position 7,240,955 of record JASUUL010000115.1, read on the forward strand.
AACATACAGGAACTTGAACTTTAGAGAACATTGCAATTCCTTTACGAGCATCTATTAATGCAACATCTTGTGGAGTTGAGACAATCAACGCACCTGCCGTCCAGCAAAGCAAGGTTACAAATTAGTGATTCACAATTTTATTGAGGCAGATTACTACTTGAAAATCAAAGGTACTAAAACTCTGTTTAATCTTTTGATTTTTCCTTTTTATTTTGCGCTTGCAAGAAGAAGCGAATAGTGATTTTATGAAGTACACAGTTTCTATTTGCCCACTTAGTACAAAAAGGAGAAACATTATCTCTTATGAAAAAGTAGCTAAAATAATCAGTACCCAGAAACCTTAAAATCCAAAAAGTAAGTTAACAATTTTTGCAATATCATTCCCATTCCCATGTTAGTAGCTCCGTAATTATATTCCATAAATTCAGAACTCAAGATTGGAATGTAATAGAATGCTGAGGGAAAGCTTAACAATCTCAAATTATGTAAAAAGGCTGCTCGGAAACTTGGTAATCTTAGAGTGACAGATAAGACCACTTATTCCAGAAAAACGACAGCACAAATACATATATATAAAGAAAAGAGGGCAATTGCTTTCACCAACCAGAAAATTTTTTATTCCATGCTTATATGAGTCTATAAATATCAGAGAAGCCAAAAAGATCATTTCATTTGATACCTGATAATTGCAGTGTCTGAGTTGTAGTTAACTGAGCATCACCTGTTCCAGGAGGCATATCTATCACAAGAATGTCAAGATTTCCCCAATCAACTTCCCTAGACATTTTACGCAGAGCACTCATTACCTGCAAAAGATAGTTAATTCAATTCCAAATGAGATTGCTCAAAGCTAAAATAGAAGCAGGGGGAAAAATTCTCTCTCCACAAACAATTAGTTATAGTTTGTCATACTGAGATCTGATGAGCAGCAAAAACAAAAACAAGTAAGTCCAATTTTGAAATCCAGACCATATAAAGAAATTAAAATTCTTAACTCTTCATTACTAATGTCAAACACCAAGTTTGCACAATGAGAACACCACATTTAGATCAATTGGCATGTAAATGTTATTGTAAAATATGGATTCCACCATCTACCAGAGTAAGTAATGAACCAGCTTTATAGGTGATGTCATCCGTTTAAAAACAAAAACAAGAGCTACACCTGATTAACCCAAAATTCCATGATAAATTTAAAAGATTCGGGAGCAAAGAAAGATATCATGTTTTCTCAAGATCTCAAGATCTGTTCATTCCTTTTCAATAAGAAGTTAACCATGCCCAGCTGGGTTACACTGACTGATAAAATGTAATGTATCTTTGATGTTTTGAGAAAAAATTACCATATTCCCATCACAACAAAAAAAATTATATCAAGGCTTGAAAAGTTGAAATACAAGATTTCCTAAACTACAGGTATCAACAAGAACTTCGTCAAAATATCCATAGAAAATTTACTATAATTTTTTATGTAAATACAAACTATGTTCATCTAACACATGATCATATCATTATCAGCACCACACTAATATTATTTAAAAACTACATTGCCCATCAAAAGAGATTTGATGATTATTTTGAATTTCTATACCATCTTGATTACATCTGATTCTCTTGTTCAACAAAAGGCCCTTTTTCATACAATAATTGCATTGAATTTGAAGCCTGGAAATTTAAATAGTTGGGCAATCCTCCAAAGGACACTATAATTAACTAGTATGATCAAATTACCAATGAAAATCCTGAATAGATCCTTGGACTGAAACATTGCTTGGAAAACACAATTTCTTTGAACCTTTATCTCGAAAATGACAATTTTTTACACCAAAAAGAATTTTCACGCAAGAAAGAGAAAGAAATACAGAATGAAAAGTTAATAAAATAAATGGGACATACCATAGGACCTCTCCACACAACTGGACTACTGCTTGGCACTAGAAATCCCATTGACATACACTTAACTCCATAATTTTCAATAGGAACCATCTTCATATCTACAAGACATAACCAAACAGAGTAAGTTACCACAGAACCATTAGTTTCAAAGAGGCACCTCTTATGTTTAAAATCTCAAGCTGAAGTCAACTAAAGCTGAGAATAATTACATCAGATCTTTATACAACATAATGTTTCCCTGAATATGGGTAGTGATTGTTGTGTATTTACTCTAATTCCCACCACATGTTTACTACAGTTGAAATAAAGAAAAAGATTACAAAAACAGTTGGAAATTAGAACTCATTCTCCAAAGACTTTGGGTTTCCATCACCTAATCATGGAAACAGAGAAAGACATTAGGATAACAGAAGATTGAAGCCCAAACTCATCTTTAGTGTTAAAATTGCAGATCCAGTGGAGCTCAATAACTTTAGAGAGACCAATATTCTACAATGCCCCTTGTTGGATTATCCACCCATAATTATGATGAAGCCAATGAATACATAAATAAAATTTATATAAGTAATATGACTGGAAAATCCAATATAAGATCTCATAGAAGTGATATTTCAGTCAAATTCACAAATTCGATTGTATAAGTTCCCATTGAGCAGCTTTTTCCCCAGATCCAGTTCATCAACCTATGAAACCTCACGATGACAAAATGACTTCAGAAGCTCCAGAAAATCTAGATAACCATTGCAAACATCCTGAACCGAAAGTAGAAGGGAGAGATTGTTATCATTATTTCTCAGAACCCATGTACATCAAGAATAAAATCTCATCCATTTCGTAGATGGAGCTTCAATAGCAGCCACATGTAAATGTTAAGAGTTGTACATGTACCATTGACCTATCATGAGGTTAGCATAGCCGATGTTATTAGTCTTTTGAGCTTGACTATATAACACAAATATTGATAGCAACTGTAATCAATTAATGTGTTACCTTTAGTGACTTCAGGTTTTTGATCAATTTTCATCATCATTGGAACGGACGGCCCATAGACATCGGCATCAAGCAAACCAACTTTTAATTGACATTTGCTAGCAAGTGCAACGGCTAAATTAACTGCAAAAGTCGAAACAAACTCAGTAACACTACAAAATTAGGCAGCAATTACAGGCATAATTGATTGCCTGAATTGACTACTTACAAACAAAATCTCTTTCAATTAGCTCCCAATATAGTAAATTTGAACAAATTTAATCATTCACTTGAAGAAGAAATACCAGCAGTGGTGGATTTCCCGACGCCGCCTTTACCGGAAGCAATGGCTATAACATCTTTAACGCCATCTATCTTAAGGTCCTTACTACCAAACGCAGCGTAATATCTAACATCGCCAAGCCTCTGCGTTAAAATCCATTTAATTAATCAAAGCAAATAAAAAAAAAAAGAAAATCAAAAGTCTCGTCCGTGAAAAAGTTAGAATTGTTTAATCTTACAGTGAAAATCCGAAAGGAATTCTTCATGAATGTTTGCACGATGAGACAAAGGAGAGAGAGAGAGAGAGAGAGAGAGAGAGAGAGAGAGAGTGAATTTCCCTTTAGTTTATAGTTTCAGTTGAAAGGAGGGAAGGCGAGGGATGGGAAGAAAGAATTAAACAGCGTAATAGAGGGTTATGTGGCGCGGTGATTCTAATAGCACCGCAAGCATATTCTGGTTACACCCACCCAGATTAGATTCACATTTGTTGAGAGAAGGTTCAAACCCAAAACCCACGTTTAGAACCTATTTGAGATTGTTTTATGAGAGTTCAAAAGTGATTGTGAAGACATAAAAATTAATTTTTGTATTTAGTAATTTTTTTATAAATTATTTTTTATAAAATTATCTCATTCTACTATAGATTTTAAAATGTATGAAATAAGTGGCTTTTTAAAATTTAATTCTGAAAATCACATGACCACGCACGCACACATTCATATGTGTGTGTGCGCACACCTATGCACACTCACATATATTAAAAAATTTAAAATTATTTATTTTAATTAACAAATAAAATAATTAAAATTTAAATACACATATAAAACTAACACCATCATAGCTATAGAGAGTTCTGACCTATTTTGAAATGTGAGAGAGTTTCACTTAGTTATTTTAAACAATAGAGGATAATCTTTATTTTTCTATAAAAATATTTATTTTAATTATCAATTATTATATATGCATAATAAGAATATTTTATATGCATATTTATGAATACATAAAATAATTTTATTTAAAATTACATTAATTTTAGTCATTTACATTCTTACAATTATTTAACAATAAAATTTACAAAATACTTATGACTTTTTAAAAATCAATAACACTTTTTAAAATAGAATTTATCAAATATTTATCTAATTCTCTTTATATCTGATTATTTATATATTATAATTAACAAAAATTATTTTTAAAATTACAATATTATCAAATTAGCCCTTACTCTGAAATGTTGCTTAGTTATATATGTTTGAAACTCTTAATCAGGTTATGGCCATGAGGGCAAGATGGATTTTGTAAGTGGTAAAAAATAATAATAAATTATGATTTTTAGAATATAATTTGGCTTATAAAAATAAAAATAAATGCAAGCTAATATTATCTTGTGCTAAGCAAAAAAAATAATTACTAATTATTGGATAGAAATTATATATTAAATGTACACGAGACCCAAAATAAATAAATAAAAAAGAGCTAAGTACATGGCAAAGTGATTGAAATTCGCTTATATCCAATCTAAGTGTTTTTATTTGATATTTGAATAAATATAGATGTGCAATAAACATATTTAAAAAAAAAATCCATCTATTAGGATAAAGGACCTAACGTAGTGATGTTTAGAATCCAATCCAATCCGTTTAATTCGTCTGATCCGTAAAAATTCGATCCGTAAAAATCTAATCCGTGGATTAGTGGATTGGATTAGATTAAAAATTTAAAAATCCGCAGTAAGTAGATTGGATATGGATTTACTTTTATAAATCCGCAAAAATCCGTAAATATATATATATATATTCATTAAAAATATTATAAATTTAATTAAAAATAATAAAAGTATGGCATTACATAATTATATAAACTCCATTATATATTTTAACCATTACCCAATAATAATATAAAATAAAAATAATTATTAATCAAATATACAAATTAACTTATAAAAATTGTAAAACAAAATGACAATTTTAAGCTAAAATCAAAGTAAGAAAAAGCCAAGTCGAAGGGCATAAGTGTCTACTGTCTAGCCAAGTACCAATTGCCAAACAAAAATCAACAAAAATCTTTAACTTTCCCACCGTCACACAGTCATACACTGTCACTCCAGCACCTAAACAAAAATCCCTAATTTATCTCCTACTCACACGACTTGGAATCGACCGAGAAAGCCTTATTCACTCCTCCATACTGTGCGACTTATAAGTGTTGCTGGACTTTTCTCTATATCTCTCCTTTTTTACTTAATCCCTAATTCCAACTACGAGTTGCTGCCATTAACCCATAACTAGTGCTTCTAAGTTGAAAGATTGCGTTGACTATCTTCGAGACCTCAACTAAAAGGAGTTAGAAGGATTAAAGACAAGCAAGATAAAGAAAGTTGCGAGCTTTATGTATGAAATCTTACTGGCAGAAATAGACTGGATCTCAGTCTGAGAAGTCAAATTTGGCTCACTGGCAGGGACAACACCCTCAAAGAGGACTGCAAAGCAACAGATTAAGCTTTTCGGTTTGCTTGACCCCTTTGACTTACTGCCTTTGTCCATCTTCTTGGTTGTTGCCTCAAAAGAGAAGCTGCTTGCCCAGTCAAAAAGCTAGGATCGGTTTCTAGAAGCTTGCATTTCACGTGAAGGTTGCAACCACTTTAAGAGCAATTGGAATAAGCCGAACAACACTACTTTAATTGGATCCAAGGTAAAAGTCCACGCTTTTAAATTTTATTCCATATAGAAACCTCACGTGCATGCAACTCAAGCACGCATTCCGTAAACCCAAGTTGGTTTATTTATATTATGATATAATTTTTATCAAGTTTTTATCAAGTTAGTTTTTATTATCACAAAAAGTATGATCAAAATAATGGATAAAAGAAATTACACGGAAGGGTAAATTTTATTATAAATGTAAATTTTATTCATTAAAATATTAATAAATCCATGCCATTTTCATGTTTATATTACAGCTTAATATAATGTACTGTAATAAAAATACAGTTCAACGCACAAAATAATTAATTTGTTCTTATTATTTTCCATAATTAATTTTAATGATATTTCATATTTGTGGTGTAAATAGCACTTAATTTGTTTTTATTTTTTTTATAATTAATTTTAATGATTTTTCATATTTGTGGTACAGATGAGTTCTCCACTTAATAAAGGAAAACACATAGTTGCAGATCATATTCCACCAAGTCCCAAATCTTCTAGTAATGTTGAAGGTATGCCTAATAGATCAATTACTTCAGAAGCTTGGGAGCATTTTATACAATTAAGTTCTGAACCACTGCATCCTAGATCAAAATGTCGATATTGTGGAAAAGAATATAAATGTGGGTTTAATAGAGGAACATCTAATTTGTTAACTCATATAAGAGAGAGATGTTTAAAATATCCTGGTCAAACCTAAGTGGATAAAAAACAAAAAACCTTATCTTATCAACCAGTGGAAATTGGAGAGTCATGTAATTTTGTGTCAACTACGTATAGTGTTGAGGCTTATAGAGAGACAATTACTAGGTTTATTATAAAGGATGAGATGCCATTTAGAGTTGTCGAGGGTGAAGGGTTTAGGGAAATGTTGGGAGTTTTTGAAAATAGATTTAAAGTGTCATCTCGCATTACTGTGGCTCGTGATATTTTACAACTTTATAAAAAAAAAAAAGGAGTTGACTGATTTTTTTGTGCATAGTCGTCAAAGAGTTTGTCTCACTACAGACTCTTAGACTTCAACTCAAAAACTTTGCTATATGTGTCTTACAGCTCATTTTATTGATGATAATTAGAGATTGCAAAAGAAAATATTGAATTTTTGTCAAGTTGCTGATCACAAAGGTGAAATAATTGGTAGGCAAATTGAGACATGTCTATTAGAGTGGGGCATTGAGAGAGTTTTTACTGTAATAGTTGATAATGCTTCTTCTAATGATGTTGCTATTTCATATTTGTCAAAATTATAAATAATTGGAATTGTTCAGTCTTGGGGGGTCAAAATATGCATTTAAGGTGTAGTGCACATATATTAAATCTTATCGTTGCGGAGGGGTTAAAAGAGTATCATGAGTCAATTGTTAAAATTCGTAATGTTGTAAGATTTGTTAGATTCTCACCTTCTAGGACACAAAAGTTTAAAGCATATGCTGAGCGCGAGAAAATTTCTTCAAATAAGTTGTTGTGTCTAGATGTTGTCACTAGATAGAATTCCACTTATTTCATGTTAGAGGCTGCAGAAAAATATCAAAAAGCATTTGAACGATTAGAGCTTCATGATGTACAATACATTCGTGAGTTTTGCTTGAGCAACCTAAAAATGTGTCCATCTTCAATTGATTGGGAATATGCTCGCTACTTCATTAAATTTTTGAAGGTTTTTTATGATGCCACTTTAACACTTTTCGGTTCTTTGTATGTGACATCCAATGCTTTTTTAGGCCAATTATGTTTGATTCATACACAATTTCAAGCTTGGAAGGATAGTAAGGATTGTTTTTTGAAGATGATGGCTGAAAATATGAAAAAGAAGTATGATAAGTATTTGAGAAATTATGAATCAGTCAACCCTTATTTATTTGTTTTGTATTGCTTGATCCTCGGCATAAAAAACGTTTTTTGAGATATTGTTTTGTGGTATTATTTGGTGAATTTAAAGCTAATGAGTTTATTGTCAAAGTGAGAAATAATTTAAGCAATTTGTATGATGAATACAAATTACTTTATTGTGATAACGTGGAGGTAATGGATGCTGTGAATGATGAAAAAGAGTTGGAGGTTGATATTGAGGTGGATGCTAGGTAAGTGTTTAATTCAGGTTATATGAGAATTTTAAAAGACAATACTTTTGAAGAGTGCAAAACATAAGTGGATTTTTACTTAATAGAATCATGCGAGAATCCTAAAAATGAGAGTTTTGATATATTGAATTGGTGAAAAATTAGTTCTTCCAAATATCCTATTTTGTCTTATATTGCTCAAGATTTTTTAGTCATGCCTGTTTCCACTGTGGCATCTGAGTCAGCATTTAGCACTGGTGGTCGCATTCTTGATCCACATCAGTGCTCACTATCTACAAAGATAGTGGAGGCACTAATTTGTACACAAAATTGGTTACGTTCAAGTCCGATAAATCTTGATGAAGTAATAGAAGAAATTGAACAAGTTGAGACAAGTAAAATGTGACAATTTAATTTTAATTTTATTTATTAATTATTATTTGACTTTATATTGTTATTATATTTTAAAAATTGACATTTTTTCTATCTTACATGTACAGAGATTTTAGGAGCTAATAAGAATATATTTAATGAATCTTGATAGCATTTGATGCAATAGTAAGGGTAAATATTTTTTTAATTTTTTTATTAAATAAAAATCTTTATTTGTTATTTATATCAATTATATTTATTTTGTTTAGGTTAAAGTACGAAACACAAATTGGAGGTGGACACTTTTCTTTTTGGTGTGTTTTATTTTGAAATTTTGAATGTATTATTGTTAATTTGAACGGTGTTATATTAATGTATTATTGTAGCTTTATTTAAACAATTAATTTTGGTGTTATATTAATATATTATTATAGCTTTATTTAAACCATTAATCTTGGTGTGTTGTATTTTAAAAATTTGAATGTATTATTGTAGCTTTATCTAAGCAATTCAATGATTTATCTCGGTATATTATATTTTGAAATTATGAACTCATTAGTTTAGCTTTATTTAAATAATTAATTATTTAAATTTTGTTCAATTTTGAATTTAATTGGCAGTAAAATTATTTTTATATTAATTTTTTTATTTTATTAGTTCATGGATTGGAGAGAACGTAAAAATTTTTAACTTGCAAACTAATGTGTAAAATGGTGGATTAGATATGGATTAAGTTAAATCTGCATCCGATCCACAGATGTATGGATCCGATATGAATTGAGTCAAATCCGCATCCGATCCGCAGATGTATGGATCAGATTTGGATTGAATTTAATCAATCCGTGGATTGGATCGGATTAAAAAATTATAATCCGTTAAATCATGGATCAGATATGGATTGATGTTAAATCTGTAAAATTCGATCCGCGAACACCCCTAACCTAACAGATATCTTGACAACTCTTTAGAGTTGGAAGTAAAGAATGAAAGTTACGTACTAGAAATTTTTATAAAAATGTGTAAAAATAAAGTTAGACAAAATTGTACTTTTAAAGATTACGTTCTATATTAAGTTTTTTTAAATATATGCATAAAATATGTTTTTTCTCCTTATTGTTAATGTTGTACAGGTGTTGGATATGTTTGCTCTAAAGAAGTTGGAAGAGCTACTGCTAATGGTTACACTTGATTATGGACGAAAATGATTAAATAAACTAATCGTTTGTTATGTTGGGAGTTCAGGTGCTAATAGAATAATACTTATTTTGAACAATAAGCTCAACACTAAGATATTTTTTTTATAACTTTATATATTCTCAATTTTGGATCACTCTAATCATGACATCAAATCGTATTTAAACATAAATTATATAAATAAAATATAAGACATGTAATTTTAGCATAAAACTTATAAATCAATATTAAATATAAAATAAAAAATAAATTATATAAATAGAATATAAGACTTGTTACTAGAAAGTAAAATAAATATATTAATATAGGAACTGTAAATTTGTGTATCAATTGTAAACAAAACAAAAACTTATGAATATAATATAAAACTTATAAATCAATTATATGTGCCAACAAAACATAAATTAAGAGTGCATTTGAAATTGAAGTGCTGTAATTTTTAAATTGTATTTGCTGTGAAAAAAAAACTGTAACTATAAAAGAGAAGTCAATAATATATAATAAATATAAATTTTAAATAATAAGTTTGGCACAATTATTAAAGATATAATATATTTTTATTATACAAGTGAAAAATCATATTAACATAACTTTCAAACAGCAATAACTAATGTTTTCCAAATATTTTATTACTATAGCTTTTAAGTTAAAACAATGCAACCTCAATTCCAATCATACCCTAAGTAAATAAAACATAAACTTGTAAATAAAAGGTAAAATGATAAATTATCATATTACTAGTAAATTGTGGTACTATGGGTACGAAAAAAAACTCTTACAGATACAATATAAAACTCTTAGATTAATATTAAGTGTAAAATAAAGCATAAATAAAACATAAAACTTGCAAATGAAAGATAAAATAAGTAAAATAATATAAGAATTATTTAAAAAAAAACTTATTACAACAATAATTACCATATATATTTGTTGATTTAGTTTCTAAATTGAATAATAATAGTTTTAGGTTTACGTAATACATTTGATGATAAACGAGAAATTTTATTAAGGATAAAACTTCTAAAATGAGTAATGATTGTTTTAGGTTTATATAATATATATGATAATATATGCAAAATTTTATTGAGGATAAAATTTATTCTCAAAATTGAATTTTAAAAAACTATTCTTTTCATATTTTTCAAAGTTGTTTGTTGGATAAGGAGATTTTACATTCTTCTAAACCTCTTTGATGATAATTCTAAATAATTTTCAAGTACAAGTTAAAAGCAAAGTTCTAAACTACATAAAATATATATATAATAAAAAACTATATTTAATTTTATTAATATATAATATATGTCTAGTAATATAAGAATATTTTTTTATTTTGTTGTGCCTCGATCCATATCAAGAAAACTAATTTTGCTTAATTAACCTATGCTGTAAATAGTACTATGATGGAAAATAAAAAAAAATGAATATCCTTGAACAAACGTAGAATTTATGGTTAACTCAATTCAATAAAATTTATTCCAATTGTTTTCAATTGATGAGTGACTTTTTGTTTCTTTATTTAGTTAAATTAGTTGAATAAACTATTTTTTGCCTAATAAAAATTTATTATTGATTTATAAGTTTTTATATTATTTTTAAAAATATTTGTATTGTTTGTAATTTTAAAACATCAATTTACTACTCTTATATTATTTTATATATTTTACATTTTATTTCCTAATTTTATGTGAATTTACAAACTTTATATTTTTCACGGCATTAACAACATAATTTTAATAACACCATTTGGAGTTTTCCCTCATTTTTATGTGATACAAGTTTTTATTGTAATAATTTCAACTTTTATTAGTTGAGTAGAATTCATGAACTTATTGTCATTAATGTGTGTATTCATTTTGTGATTTAAAAACTAGCAAGTGTCTAAATTTATGTGAAGGGAAAAAATAGAAAAATAAAATGATAAATCATGCAACATGCATTCGCGTGTTGTTAAAACTACTTAAGATCCACGGAAATGGCAACATTCCTTTCCATGTTGTAATACAATTGAAATAACAACGAGCTTTGTCGATTTTGGTACTCCTTCTAACTACATCAAGATCGACAACATACAGAAACGTGAAATGCTAATGGCAATGCACATTGCATGCTGACAAACTTTCTTTTTCTTGTAGCTTACAATAATATAATCAAGTTAAGTTGTAAATAAATTAATTAATATAATCTTATTTTATTTATTTATTTAATCTTGATGTTGAATTTTTTTAACCCAAAATAACTTGCAATAAGAACATAATAATAAAAATATACATAAATAATTCAAAAAGAAAAAAGAGAAGAAGAAGATGAGGATCATAAGCGCATAAAAAAAAGATATTTTATTTTATTTTTTAATATCCATTTCATCATCACTGTCCATCGTCTGAGTATTAATTAAGATATTAAAAATAAAAGTTTTTACGTTGAAGGCAAGAGAATTATATGTTGAATAACGAATGCACCATATGGGTGTTCAAAGTAATAAAATAAAATATTCACTTACGATAAATTCTTCTTAATAGTCATTCATATGATGAATATTTTTATAATACTCTTTTATTAAAATTAAAAGTATTTAGTATAATATTTAGAGTGCAAATATCTCAACCCTTTAAATTATTAACGTCGTTTAAAAATATTTGACTTGTCATCTCTAAAACAAACTTTTGCCGTGGTTGTTTCCTTTAAAAAAAAAAGTGATTGTTAAATACTAATCATATCATTTTTTTTTAATATTTAGCTCTTAAAATGATTTCGTACTTTTTTAAAAAATTTTCTGTTCAAAATTACTCTCAGTTAATTGATAAATATATTTTTTTAGTAATAATTTTCAAAAGAAATATGTCACATGACTTAGTTTGTTCTGAAATATAACTTATTTTTGAAGAATTTCATGTTCAACAAATAAACGAAATATATGAATTTCATCTCTATAATATTATGCCACAAATATCTATGTATATTACTGAAGGTTATTATTATATTTTTTTATTATTATAATCATTATTATAGTTTTAATTATATTTAAAATTTATAGTTGTAATTAGAATTATTCTTGTAATTACTATCAAAATTAAAAAATTGATCTATTAGATGGTAAAAAAATAATTTGACAGATTAAAAAATTAATCATCTAATAGATAAAAGACGAGTAGTAGTTGAGATTACTCTTTTCTTTTTTCTTTTTTAATAATTACAATTGTAATAATTATTATTCCATGTGATTGTTGAAAAATAAGTGATATCTTACTTTTATTAAAATAATATAAAATTTAACTTAATAAATAATGCATCTTTTATAAGTAAAAAAAAAAAAGTCATATCATCGACATGCTTATAAACAATTACATATCATTTGAACTCAAAGCACAAAATGACTTGTCATTTGCATTATATGTTGATGCATATTGCTAATGCATGTCTATTATATGAATAAATTGCAAAATACGTTATTCTTATGTTTATCATAAGAATGGCATTTGGTTTGTTCACAAAATAATAAACCACGAGTCATGTAAGACCTGCTTGTTGATTAAAATTTAAAGTAAAGAAGGATAATATACACTCTAAAAATTACTTTAAATACTCTATTACTATGTACACTCACATATATTATCTTTTAAAGCAATTAAGTATTCAAACTATTAAAATTAATTAATTTTGTTTAATTACAATATCAATAAAGCTATTCAATATCCTCAATTTTAAAAGATTTAACACGTAATTCACTGAAATTAAGGTTAAGACAACATGACTTTAATGACATGCATTCATCTAATTTTGTTGAATATAAGAAATAACAACGTGCTATAACCGCACGTGTTAAATGTGGACATACACGAACAAGTAGTTCTGCACGTCGTTAAAATATTTTTCTAACGATGCTTACGCTCTCATTTTTACTTACTAAAATTTCTTACCTTTGCGCTTTTTTAGAACGTTGTAAAATTGAAAAGTATTAGCAATGTGCCCCGCTTTTAAGTTTATAACAACATTTTCTGGCATATTGTCAAATATCAAAATTTTTTTGACAGCACGCTTTCACCAAACGTTGTCAATTGAAGGAGATTTTGACATTATTAATTAAATAGTATTTTTATCAACAATAATAATATTGCGGCTGTTATTATTTGGCAACTATTATTTTAAATCATACAAGTTCATTTTTGACATAAACTGTAATAAATGAAATTTTAATTACATTAGTTTAGTTTAACAAGTTTTATCTTCTTTTCTGCTTTGTATTATTAGCCAAATACAAATGTTTATTCCCTTTTTTTTTTTTACCCTATGCCCAATCTTTCTATGGCTCCAATCACTCCTCCAAGATTTCTACTTTTCTTTTATCATCTCTTCCTTTTGTATCAACTAGTTTATGAAATATTCTTAATGCTCTGGAGAGCAAAGGAGATAAAGCTGCAGTTGCTGAAGAGTAATTCCTAATCAATCTTCTCTTTCGGAGGGTGAATTGGCAGATGTTTTCATGATTATAACTGGAAAGCTAAGCAATGATTTATCAGTCATGATCTAAGGTATTCCCTATAAGTTGATTGATTTAACATCCTTTTTTGTCCACTCTAATTTTAATTTTTGTATGAATAAATTAGTGATATAATCTAAAATGAGCTTGCCATAAATTTAGGGAGGTGAAGAACATATAGTCTGTGTATAAATGTTGAATGATAGCTTCAAATGGCTTAATTATTATAATAGTTGTGGTTTGGAAGAATAAATCCATTTTTGCTCACAGGGGGAGGTGTCAAAATGTATGTTTCGGTTGTTCTACATTTAATTAATTCCTCCCTTTTTTCAATATGATAATTATTGTTATATTTTGATAATTTATTGGTTAATTATTGTTACTTCGCAAATTTAAAAAGAAATCCCTCATTAGCTTCTTTTATGTGAATAGGTATGGTAATGATACCCTCAAATCCATCCAAATCACCCACCAAAACTCACCCGCCGTAAGTCATTTTGTAGGTTATAGGTGGATTTAGTGTTGTAAATTAAAATCCACTTTAGATTACGAGCGAGTTAGTTATTAGCCAAATATGTAGATATTCGCCAAACTTACAACTTCTTTTAATTATTTTTAATTTAATTTTAATTAAAAAAATGTTTAAATCTAAAAAAAACTTATATACTTATTATAATTTTGATTGAATTTTCTTTAATCTAATGTATGGATTATCTCACTAATATAATTATGTTCTTCATATTAATATTTAAAAATTATTATTTTTTAAAAAATATTAATTTTAATTATTATTGCATGAATCATGTTGAATGGGTGCTTATGGTGATGATGAACTGAATATTTTTTTCTTGAAACTTATGTTGAATAATAATATGAAACAATAATTGCTATTTTTAAATATTAATTTGTGCCTTTTTTTAAATTAGATTTGTATAGTTTATACTTAAATTTAAGATTTTATATTGAATTGATATTAAAATTTTAATTTTTCATTTACATTTGTTAAATTTAGATTTGAGTATGTTATGTAGAAGTTTATTTATTATTATAAGTTTACATATTAAATATTTATAATTTTAAATGTGAAAATCCTAAAAAATCTACTGAATACCCTTATGGATTTAGTAATTATCAAACCTCGTAATTGATGAATTTTCTTAAAAAAATAAAAAATCTGTAACGAATTACATATAAATTTAAGAATTTAAATTTTATATGAGTGTGAATTTAGTAACTGCCTATGGTATCCATCGTCATCCCGACATGCGAACAAATTAGATTTTTCAAATTTATTATGTATTTATTGCAGGAGGAATGGCTAGAAAATCCGAGCCAGCCCAAGCCTGATTGTTTCTGACCAAGCCACACCCAACCTGAGAGGGAAAAATGAAGGGCCAGCTTTTTTTTAAGGCTTGAGGGAGTGTTGGAGTCGAGCTTCAGTTTTGCTGACTATCGGGCCTAAAGAACAGCTTCTACAGATGTTTTAAAAGAATTATGAATTCTTAATTTATTACAAAATGAGATCATTTGAACCACCGCAATACTCAACAAATTGATTATTAAATAAAGTCATCATCTAAATTTAAAAATTTATATTTTACTTAATAAACTTATTTTTATATTTAATATATCTTTATTTATATCTCTTTGATTTAGTTTTTTTTTTTTTTTTTACAACTTCTGTCTCTCTACTTCCTCTTAGTATTTTTTTTTTCTTATGTTATAACTAAATCTTCAATTGTTCTTGCCTTGTTGTAGTGGCCGTTTATCTCTCTCTCTCTCTCTCTCTCTCTCTCTCTCTATCTCTCTCTTTTTTAAGAATATTGTTGGCTGTCAAAGCCTTTTTCATTGTTCCTTTGCTCATCTTCTCCATAACCTATAGAAGAGACATACAAGTACAAAATTATACATACAAGCTTTCTTTTTATTATTTTTCACTCGTAACATATACACCTGCTAATCTTTAAATGTATAATAAATGATTATGAAAGTGAGAACAAAGGTGGCAAAGGCAGTGAACTTGATAGTGGGGCAAAGGAGAAAGGAGGGTGAATCCAGAGAGTGAAAGAACAACAAGCAGCATTTTTGGGAGGAGGAAATGGCTTTTCTGATAAGGAAATGATTTCCTACTGGCTTTGTTGGTGACAGCCATGATACTACTACATCTACCATTATGAAAAATTTAGCGAGAGAAATTAAAGACAATAAAGTTACAATGTTATCTCGTAGTTGCATTAGTAATTTAAATTAAAGATATTTTGTCATAATTTTTATGTTTAAGAAATAAATTTAATTAATAGTTTAGTGGGTTTAAATAGTTTCATCCTTTATCAATTAATATTTTGTGTTAATTGTAATTATCTTATCTAAAATTAAAAGTTAAAAATCTAAAGAGATAATCAACCACTCAATCTTTAACTAAGATTTATAAGAGTATTAATTCGAGTCTCTATAATACATTATAGAGATTTGATATTCTTCCTTATAAAATATAAATAGAGTTGATATCCTTTAAACATTAGTAGAGATAAAAAAATGAAGTGACGGTCTCAATAATGATCTAATTTATAAATATCAGTAATAATCTGATATAATATCAATAATAATCTGATTGTAATATCAATATTAAAAAAAAACTAAAAAGTAAAGGATAAACCTAACTCAATCGTCATCCTCTATACGCCAAGTCTCTAGTCTCCATTGAATTTGATCCGATGGCTAGAACCACTCTCCGACCTCCACTATGATGGCTTTTGCGGTCCAACCTCCACTCGTAGAAAGCAGCTCTTGTTGGCTATTGCTCACTCCTTGCCGACTGTCCTCTACTTACATGTAGTCATAATAGCACCCACTGCCCAGGTGCTTGTCACACCACCACACCAGCAATCACCAACACTACTTTACCTTCACTCTCTAGTAGACATCGTTAGATGTAACATATCTCTATTTTATTTTTTTCTCTAATTTTCTTATTATGAAATTATAGAATCAAAGAAAGATTAATATTAATTCTCGTAATATATTTATGGGGGCTTAAAAGAGCTCTTCCATTTGATTGAATTTTGAATATCTAATTTCGCAAGTGAAATTAGATATTAGAGTCGTGTGCACATGACTACATGTTAGTTATTTTTCAAAATTTTTTTTTTTAGTTCCTAGGTCGGACCAACAATATCCGAAAGAAAGCCCGGCGCAACCAAAAGAGAATATGACCGAGTTAGGGCTCGAGCCCAAGTACGACATCTTCGGGTCAGACGGAAGCTTTGCCAAGCCTGGCCTGAGCTCGACATTTTACCATCCCTACCCAGCAAATCTTTTGCTTTATAATTATATTATGTAAACGAGTTTGCTCGAAGAACGCATCGAAGGTAATCATTACTTTAAACTAAATGACAAATAATGATAATCCACTATTTTGGTCAAATAATAATAATAATAATAATAATAATAATATAAAACTTCACAAAAGCCCTCCTTTATTTGGCAACCCAACAAATCAAGCAGTTGGTTTCAACGGTCTGTCATTTCCCTGACAAAGCGATTTCTAACCTTTCTCCCTTCTTCTCTTTTATTTTCCCTTTCCTTTCCTTTTTTTGGCTTTCTTTTCTACTTTTATCATTATCGCCATCGATATCGATCCACTATCAGGCTCCATGCCCAGGTGCGTATTTTCATCTATTACATTGTGCATTCTAAGTTTTAACGCCTATCAATTTCTGGATTGTTTTTATTTGGTTGGTGAATTTTCCAGCGTCTGCTTTTGTTTAGAAAAGCTGTTTTGATGGTCGTCAGTTGATTAATATTTGTTTTATCTGCTTATTGGCTTAGACAAATGGGTTCTTTTCGTCCTGTTTATGAATTCCGCAATGTGCATTCTTGCATTGACTCTTGGTTGGGTTTGTCTCTTCAATGAGTTAGGTCTTTGGCTTTTATTTCTCGATGATTTTCAATGCTAATTGATTTTTTCATTATAGCTCACGGTTGGGTTGGTTGAAGTTTTATTTCTGCATTATTCATAACTGTCGATATGTCATTTGGTTGGTTGTTTTTAATTGTACGTGGCTCCATTTGATTACCAATTTTAAGAGTTAGGTTGTCCTCTCTGTTTTGTATCTTACAATTTTTTTTTTTAATAAGGAGAAACGGCACTATATCTTCGTATGTGTGATGTTATGTTTTTGAATTTGTGACTCTTTTCTGTCATAATTGATTGAGTCCTAGCATGATGTTCAAAATTGGGTATGGCTCTTATTCCTTCTCTTGTTTCTGTTTGTTGCATAAATGCATTGTGCTTCTCAATTTTCGGTTCGCAAATCACTCAATTGTGTGATTGTTTTCTGTTTTCAATTCCAGCAGGTTACAGTGTCAAGGTAGGGATGGGACTCTCAACTTTGCATTGGGATGTTTGGAATATTTATTTTTGTGATCAATTAAAACATTTTTTGATTAATCCAAGTTGGAAAATTATAGCCTTATAGAGTGATTTTGCTGGTAATGGCTATGAGTGGGAACTCGTTTATGAGAGCAGAGAAGCGTGTCAAAGGAATCACAGCAATCCTTACATCCACTGCTTGTGAATGGTTCTTGATTTTTCTGCTGCTCGTTGATGCTGTCTTCTCTTTCCTGGTGAAAAAATTTGCACATTATTGCGAATTGCAAATACCTTGCATTTTGTGTTCCAGGCTTGATCATGTATTGGGAAATGAAAAACCTGAATTTTATCGGAATTTGCTTTGCAGTAGTCACAGATCAGAAATTTCATCTTTAATTTCTTGTCATATCCATGGTAAGCTTGCTGCTGCCCATGGCATGTGTGATGATTGTCTCCTGTCATTCTCCGCTAAAAGTAATTCCAACCCCAATGTACACAGACTATTTGTGGGTAAATTGGGCTTTGATCTTGGCAGTTACAGTCTTCACAGCTTATTGGCTAATGGCGATTTCACTCCTACTTCTACCCGCAGCAGATGGTGTTCATGTTGCAATAAGCCTTGGAAATCGAGACAAAATGTGGAAAAACTACTCCAGAAAAAATCACCTGCAACCTGGGTTACTAAATCTTATATTCCTTTGCCACATCGCTTAAACCATCGGGGAGACACCAAGAAAATATGGGGCAAATCATCTGGGTCAGCAGTAACACCGCAACATTTTGGAAATAGTGGTTCTGATCCCTTATCTCATGGATACAGTGAGCTGAAATTTGCATCTAATTTTGAGGCTGAGTTCCCGTTTTCTGATGATGACGACGGTAATAATGTAGTTTTTGTTATAAACGAGACAAAGAATGATGTCAGAAGACCCCAGGATACAAAACGCTTGACACCTGATGTTTCTAGTTGGCACGGTTTGTGTGAGCTTAACTGGCAGCAACCTAATCAGAAAACCTGTTCTCCATTGCCCGAGCTTATTGTACTAGATGATATTTCTCCACCATCCAACACTCTGGAACTTCCTGGACGTGTATTGCCAATTTCTCATGGTCTTAATCCCTCAGCACCAACTGAGCCAGCATCCCTTGTGGATATGAGCCCATCATTTGATTGCTTGGAAGCTCCAGTTGGAGCATCAGCAGAGAACTGTAAGCTTTATCTCTTTCTTTGTTTGTTTGTGTGTGAGAGTGTATCTGTTATGTAGCTGAATCCCCTAAATGAAATGACTTATAGCAGCAAATGTCACTGGAACAACTGATGTAGCACCTGCTACTGTCAACCAACATGAGGAAATGTTGAAGTTACTAAATGAAACTGCTGAAGGTCTTAAGGATGATCTGGTTGAAGATAGCCCTGCTTCTGTAGATCCAACTTATGAGGACTCAAGTGATGTCAATAAGTTGGCTCTCTGTGGTGAGGGAGGTGACACGCCTGGAATTGTTGCAGAACAACCCATAGAGAAGGAAGTTAATAGAGTTAGGGATGCTTTGAACTTGTCGCCAGAACAAAATACTTTTGCTCAAGGGAATCATTTGTCAGAGAATTATAAGATTAACAATGTGCATCAATTCCAGGTAAGTAATGATGTGACCTTCAATGGAATTCAGATTCCTTATAAGTCTGTTCCAGTGGAGAGAGCTGAGTCAGCTGGTCTTGAATATTTGGATGGAAGCACTGTCAGTGAAATTGAAGGTGAAAGTACTACTGACCGGTTAAAGCGGCAGGTCGAATATGATCGTAGATGCATGAATGCTTTGTACAAGGAGTTAGATGAAGAAAGAAGTGCTGCAGCGGTTGCTGCAAACGAGGCAATGGCCATGATTACACGGTTGCAAGAGGAGAAGTCAGCACTGCACATGGATGCTCTACAGTACTTGAGAATGATGGAAGAACAAGCAGAATATGACATGGAGGAATTGGAGAAAGCTAATGATCTCGTTGCTGATAAGGAGAAGCAAATACAAGACTTAGAAGAAGAGTTAGAGTATTACAGGTTAAAGTATCCAGATGAATCAGTGATGGACATCGTATCTGAGGAGAACCTAAAAAACGAAAATGTGTATGTGGAGAATATGAGTATTAAAGATAATGTCACTGTCGGTTCTGACTCAACATACTCCGAGGTTTCTAAAGGCATTGAAAAACCAGATGTTTTGATGGCTTCATTGTCAGAATTTACAGATGAAAAGTTGTACATTTTGCAAAGCTTGGAAAGTTTGGAGAAGAAACTTCAATCATATGCTCATGATGTAATTGTGCATGACATCTTTAATGGTGGATGTACTGAAGAAGCAGCTGACAGAATGCACAACCAGGGAGAGGTTTCTGTCAAGGAGGGGAGTTCAGTAAATTGTCACGTGGACGATAATGGTTATCGATTACGAAATGATTGTGTATCAAATGGGAGCATTCCTAATCAAGAAGGGTTGGATGCCTCAGTTTGTGTAGGTCAAGTTGTTAGGAAAGAAAACAACTTGGTTTCGAATGGGCTGAGCGACTTCACGCATTATAAAAACATGAATTTGGTTTCCCTTGAAAACGAAATTTCAGATCTTAATGAAAGGTTAGAAGCACTTGAGGAAGATTATAATTTTCTTGAACACTCTTTGGGCCTTCTTCAGAATGGGAATGCAGGGCTGACTTTTATTCAAGAAATAGCTCGTCAGCTGCAAGAGATACGGAAAATTGGGGTAAAGAGAAGATGTCAATCTGTTTCTTGAGTTTACATGAGCCGTTACTATGTAAAAATATTAGCAAGAGATGTAGTTGTACCCTGGGAATGTGATTCAGAAATCTCTGTTTATCATCTCTACATGATTGCCATTTTCATTCCACTGAACGTATGTCAATGTCCAGGTCTGTCCCTAAGTATGAAGTAAGCACGCCATATTCTCAGAGAAACTTGTTCATCATGCATTGCCTTAGGTCAATTGTTAACAAAAAAATCTGGGTAAGATTAAAAGATGAAAAAGAAACCGTTATATGGGATAAACTAGTGAGGTATGTCAGTAGGTGTAGGGTTTTGTAAATTCTTTTAAGATGAAAAGATATTGGCACATTGTTAATAAAGTTACTGGATATAACTCTCTGGAACTGCACATTTCTTTGAACGTTTTATGAAGTATGCTTAGAGACTAGAAAGATGAGTAAGTTAAAATTCTATGTTCATGTATAATAAATTGGGGAAAGTCAATGACTCAAATGTTATCATTCAAAATCTCCCAACCCCTGAATGATAATCCCATAAAAAATAAATTATATTCGTCAGAATTCACATATGGCGGCTGTGATTAAAACTTGAAGGTATTTAATCTTAAAATAAATCTGTTTTTTTTTTCTTTGCTCTATTAGAATTAATGGTTTTTTCTGATTTTATCTTTGCTGTATTGGAATTAACAGTGAAAATTAATATACTATTGCCTAATCGAGTACTTTTAAAACATATATTAATATTTTGAAATTTATCAAAATATACGTCACCAACATCTATTTAATCCTTTTTTTTAATTTTTACCCTTAGTCCATTATAATTAACAATAAAAATTAATGAATTGTCATCTTATTGGGTATTTTTAAAACATGTGCCACTATTTTAAAATTTGTAAAAACATATGTCGTGCAGTGTAATTAACTATTATTATTATTATTATTATTATTATTTCAATATTGGCCTAAAGTTTCCAAGGTATATTATTTTTTATTTTTCCACTAATACTATTGGAGGGCTTAACAGAATATTGAAGAAAACGATTGTTTTGCTCTCGAACGTAAAAGAATTATTTAATCTTAGCTAAATGCCAAAAAAAAAAAGGTTTAGTTTTGTACTCTTGGGATCAATAACAACTATATAATTAATTATATAAACTCATCAAACTTATTAATTTAAAGATATAAAATCATCAAAATAAACACTTAGCTAATTGGTAGTTCATTCACGAAATAAATCTGGAACCCTCCTCGTATAATTCACCTTGAATAACATATATTTGATAACAATAACAAATTTTTAACAATAATAAATCACCAACAAAAAAATTATAGTTATCCAGAGCACCTTCAAAGTAATCATAAAACCAATTATGAGGAGCTTTGAACATTATGATTTGTTCCCCTCAATTAAAAATAACAACATAAGACCAGTTTTTAGAGTTTATAATTTGTTCTCATTAATCCAAAATAATAACAAATTTCAAAAGTTTTGAAAATAACAACTGATAAATAGTTTTTGTACATTCATAGACAAAATAATTATCGTTAAATCCCCTGAGAATGTTAATTAAAAAGTGAATGAGTGATACACCTTGTAAATTTCAGGTAAAGGAAAAAATTATAATTTTTTTTTTGAGAAAGTACGAAATATTAGATAGTCACTAAATAATTTCCCAATATATACCCCAAAGCCATCAATTAACCCAGAAGCAAGAGCGCCATCGATCGCTCTAACTACTATTTAGATTTATATGCGTGTGTTCTTTTTTTTTTTTTGTGTTTGGGGGGGGGGGGGGGGAAGAAGAATATGGCATCTCGTTGTCCAGGTACGCAATTTATCAAATCGAAACCATATAGTTTAATTGAATGGAAACAAGATATGTAGTGTATCAAATAATAGTTACCGCTTTTAAATGTATATTAATTTCATGAGAACAAATTTGCAGGTAAAGAACTCGCCGGTAGTGGTCGGTGTAAATGGGGAGGCAAGATTGAGGCACAAAATCCAAATGCGAATGCATTCGTGATACTGGATGGGAAGTTGGGAACTTCCAGTCATTAGGCCTACGGATTTTCGATGCAACCGGGTTTGGGTTGATTCAGGTCAAAAAATAACGCCAAGGTCCTTCGAGGCATTACTACATATTATATATACTTTTTAATCACAATTACCATGCATGCATTGGCTGCTTGCACCCACTACAGTACTAAAGTAACTCATTATTTATGGGTTGTACTAATCCAATATTAATTTTCTTAATGTTTCCCTCTTGTGACCTTATTTATGAGAACCAAGATTGGTTCGTTAAGCTACTCTGAGTCCAGAAAATACGCCAGCAGGTCTTGAGGCCCTCCGGTAGTGCTAGTTTGTCCGACCGAAATTTGCAGGAAGCCAAAAATTGTCGTCTATCCTTTCAAATTTTTGGCTTGTTCGGGCAAAATTTGGAACATTTCACTGATCATCAAACTGGTTTTTCTTTTTTGTTTTCAAAGATATATATAATTATCTTGATTCAAATATTCTATTCTATACCATGTGAATTGTGATTATAAATGGTAGCCCTGAGCCTTAACAGCACTAGTTTAGTAACAATCATGTATGAGTAATCAGGACATACGTTGCTAATATTGAGTATCATATGCCGGTGAAAGATGTTTGAAGCTCATATCATTTGTATAACCCCAAAAAGAATTTACCAATAATTAAGCTAGTCAGGATCCACAAATATTACACATCACTAGGACATTAATTAGTTTTGCCAAAAAATCATACATCTGGTCAATTATTCAAGATCAAACATCTGTTTTATGTTTGTTAAGCAATTCAAATTCATGCAGCTAGCTGGTATGAAAGTTATCTAAAATTTGCAAAAATAAAATTCCAGGTAAAAAAATTATTGGTAGTTGTAAACCCATAGTTTTAAAAAAGAGAAGAAAGGGAATTTATTTGGTCTAACTATGGGATAACATTTTTAAACATATTTATTAAAATATCAATAAACTTACGTTAAAAACAAAATAAAGACATAATTTTTCAGCTGGGCTTTAAAAAGATACAGAGATAAAGAGTTAAAAGAGGGAAAAAACCAAAAAAAAAAAAAATTGAGATAAAGCGGCTGGACGGACTTTCGAAACCCAGCTGAGCCTTGCGGCTGGGCAAACGGGGCCAAAATCGAACGCGCCTGATGATGTTCAGCTGTTAGTCACAGATTCAGACTCTGTAACAAATCTGCAGCCATTAATTAGAATAGAAAATCAGAAGTTAAAGAAAGAAGTTAATTCCGAAATCGAAGAAATGTAGTGCAGCAGATATTAGATCAGTACTCAGCATTTTCGTCACTGGACTGGCATGAATTGAAACCCCCTGCGGCCCCCTTACCCATCTAATAATTTAATGATATTAGAAAGGGGAACTAAATCATTGTTTATTAACAATAATAGTAGAAGATAAAAAATAATAATAAAATTTTAAATAGTAACTACTAAGTTACGATTCATATAACTTATACTTTTTTAAAAAATAATATAAATAATTATACAAATAATGTAATTCATAATTTTTTAAAAAATTGTAACGTACATAAGCGGCCTGTAAATTAATAAAAAATATTTTTAATATTATTCTTAAAGGGTCTATAACATACTGTAGGTTAACAAAATCCATTTTAAATATACAATACAAGAACAGAATCAGTTTTCTTTTCATCAATATATTGAACCTCCGAAATGCGGCCAGCACATACGTAAAGCCAAAGCTCTATTGTTCGGTGCAAGTAAAAGCTTCAATGGTAGTGGCAGCTGCCTATGGCCTAGACACGCAACGTGTCCCTTTAAAAACAATCCAATCTCCATCATGCATCTCCATATAAATCTCCGCCCCTCACCCACAAGTCACACTCACAATATATTTTAGAAATCCTTTAACTCAGACAGAAGAAAAGGGAAAAAGAAGAATCAATGGATTACTGCAGTAAGCTGCTATCTCTCTCTCTTTTTAAGTTATTTTGTGTGTTTAACAATAAGGTAGTTAACGCTTTATGTATACGTAGATTTTTAAATATTTGATCTATATATGTGAACGCTGATCACGTATTTGAATTGGCATAATCAGGAACAAGCAGCAAGAGCTCATGGCCGGAGCTGGTGGGGGTAAAAGGAGAAGTGGCAGCTGAAATCATTATGAAAGAAAATGATGAGGTAAGAGCAATCGTTGTTAAAGAAGGAACCAAGGTCACCATGGATTACCGCTGTGATAGGGTCTGGCTCTGGGTTGATCACCATGGCATTGTCAAATATACACCCCGCATCGGTTAATAATGATCACCAATTAATCAGCTTCATAATGTATTGCCAGTGCATGTACTCAATAAAATTCATTTTAAATGAATTATTATACTCTTCTGTTATTAAATATTTCCTCGTAGATTCAATTGTTAATTACAGAATTCCCATTTCTGATCATTTCTCAATGGGAAACGCTATTTTAACGCGTCCGAGCGCGACAAAAGCAAATTAATTAAGAAGATAATTCAAACCAAAACGAACAGTTTAAGCCAATTAATTCAATATACAGATAATTATCAAATGTAATTATCCAAATCCAACATCAATTGGGCGAGATCGAGCTAGGATGACAATTTTTACTATTATTATTATTATTATTTTATCCGTATAACTGAGAATGACATAACTTCTTGCAAGATCGGAGGGTCAGGTGCTGTCTGGATCATGTTCGAACTTACTTTTGTATACTTGCAATCTAGTCATTGAGCTTTCAAATTTCTGTAATTAATTATTCGGAATGGGCCCCAACATGACAATCACAAGCTTAATCCATTGCGATTCCTGTAGAAACCGAAGAGGGAGGAGTTAATATATGTATATATATATATAGGGAAAATAACACATTGATACCCAAATCTTCAAGATTTTTCCTAGTAGACATGTTGCAGATCTCACAGTTGTAGAAAATATTGATAGCAATTCGGTTAGTAAATTTCGTATACTAAAACGAAGACAAATAGTGATTTTCAACATTTGAAATCATTAGTTACCAGGGGCGCAAACGGTACGCGAGGTTTGTCGTTCTCTGTAAGTCAAAGATTCAAACACCAGTGGCATGCAGAGGAGGTCTTCCTCTTTACGTCTTTTATTTATTGATTTATTTTTTGGGCTGCGTGGTAAAAAATGCCACCAAAATTTTAGGAGATTTTTTTTTTTTTCTGAACTAGAGGTACTTTAAGGTTGGGCTCTAACCGTAAAAAACATCTTTAAACTCATGTTATACTTCCAGATTAATTTTAATTTGGCCCGAGAGGCATAAAGCTTTTCAACAATTGTGATTTTTATGTGGCTCAAATCAAAGAACACACTCAGATTAAGCCATTTGAAGGGATTAATTGCTAGTTAATTCAATACTTTGTTGGTAAATTTTTATGGAAATTTATTGAACCGGAACTGAAACAAATCATTAATTTCTTACCGAGAACTTTAATTATAAACAAGTTATTGTTAAGAGTAAGCCATTGGCATCCCTATTTTCAAGTACTTACTAAAAAAATAATCAAAATCGCTTTCCTCCTAATAACACCCATTTTAATCCATAAATATCATTGTACCCTTCTCATAAGAGGAAAAGACGATTCGATCCTTACAATTTTGTTTTTCATAGAGAATACGACAGTCGGAGCTTCTCAGCCTCTGAGATTTCGGTCATTTTTTGTTATTTTAAGTTGTTTGGGTTGATTACAGGTTTCCTGCTTTCAGATGAGTATGAATTCCTGTTATAGTTTTGGTCCCGATCCAATGCAAAATGCCTCTTTCCTTCTTTTTTTTTTCAATTTAAATTTTGGAAAATGCCTCTTTAGTACAAAAGACAAGAAGTCTTTTTAATTAATACGAAAAGAGACCCAGGCCGCTTAAAGACTTTAGGGTGCAATAAGTTAATTAAATTAAGGGTTAGGAACGTGAATTCAAGATGTACGATTTTATAACAATTTTGAGGGATGCTGGCAACTCCTCTCTTTTTGGTTAATATAGGAATTTCATTGAGAAAAGATGCCCCACAGATTGAGCTGTATCTTCTCTGTATGTTGACCAAACGGTCAAAACAAATCAATAATTTCGAATTTCAGAATGGGACTCCACTTTCCGACCTGTTCAATTGAATTAACTATAGAGAAAGCTAGGTCTTTTAGGTTAGAAAGAGGAGCGTTGACTGATAATGAGCTCGCAGAGCAAACATTTTAGCTCTTAGTCAACTGGGAAGAAAATATTTGGAAAAAAATATTTTAAAGATTTTCATTGAATGCGAGTGATTAATGTTTGGGTTCTATAAATTTCTTTCGTAGAAAAGAATTCCAAACCCTTGTCGGCACTTAACTTTTGTTAAGCTTTGTTTTTAATAGTATTATGATTATTCATTAAACTTTTAAGTTTAATGATTTTTTTAAAAAAATATCGTATAGGGGTTAATTAGACTGATAACATTTTTATTTTGAATCACATAAAGATAGTATTACAAACAAATTCGATTGTTGGGTCTCATTCCTATGAAACTATTGAAGTATTTTGTTAGTTTTACGAGACGTGAACGAGATTTTTGGCTCCAATTAATGTTACCATAATAAATTATTTGTATTTAATTTTACCCTAAACATTGAGATGGCATTAGCCATATATATATATATAAGGCAGGTGTGGACATCCTCATTTTTATAAATGCGAACACATTATTAAATCATGTGATTTAATATAATATTTTTGAATGAAAAAAATATGATGATTTAATAATATTAAAAATTGACTCTATTAAATCATATAACTTACCAGTATATCCGTATTAAAAAAATAATAGTGCACGCACTAGAAAAGAATTGTACACACACAAAGCAACAACAACAACGATAACAAATATTTAAAAATTGATAATTAAACAAAAGATAAGCATGTTAGAGAATCCATTTGACAAAAAATATCATAAATTAAAAATTTTGTATATTATTTAGGGATAATATCCTACATTGGCTGAGGGTGAATCTTGAGTTAAGTATACTATGGCAAATCTCAACTCTTAACCTAGCTAGCTTTTCAGTATGAATTATCTTTATAAACTTTTATGTGATATGAGAGTTAAATTCGTGCATGAGGATGAATTCTCGGTTAAATGTAGAAGACTTAAACAACCCTTGAGCTCGTCTTTCCCTACGACTTACCCCACGGGCTTTTAAATATGATATCATGTTAGTAATAACTGCTCGTCTATAAAATCGCTTATATCTAGAAAGGCTAGCTCTTCATCAAAGAAGTACTCTTGCATCGGGCTTTCTTACTTGAGTTGTCAAATTATTAGGTTTAATTATAAGTTCATGTTCATCTCTGCACAAGAATGAATTTTAGCGCAAAAGCTCTCAATGGAGCACTCATTGTGATGCTCCTTTCCTTGTTGATTCTCACTACCACCAAACCTATAGTTGCATTTAGGCTATTGAAAGGAGAAAAGACGATTGGCGGTGACAGTTCAGTGGCGCTGACGGTTAATCCGCTAAGAAAAGGTCCCGTACCACCGGCTGGTCCTTCTCCATGCACTCATATTGGTGGACCCAGTCCCGGTGGTCACTGCCGTAAATTGTGATTTGATGTGATATGGTCCAATTTCCTAATTAAGTAACTTGATTACTACTCAGTATGTGTGAGGAAAAATAAAAGTGGTCTACTTTCAGTCTATGTATTCTTCGTCACTTGCAGTTCCAAGTTTCAATGTTTTACCATAGATATGTACTTGGTCGAATATTAATGTATAATAGTGCTGTGTTGTGTGTTTAGTCTACATATATGCATATGTGTGTGTGTGTTTTATTCTGCTATATATTTGCTGAATATTTTCTTTTCTTTCATTCCCTCTTTCCCTGATTATGTTTCATATTTCGTGTTTCATGTTGATAAGGAATGTTCATATAGATCTGTAACAGGACTGTTCACCATGCATATATGCTTGGTCTACCTTAATCAGAAGAAAAAGAATCATGGGATAACTTGACTTGATCTCTCTGATAAATATTTTCTGAACCTTTCAGATGTTCTTGTGTTTTCAATATCTATATCCTAATTTTAAAGTCAAACTCTTATAATTTGTCATGTTCTTAGCATTATGTTGTGCATGTCGCTCTGCCTGTTGGTGCCTATCCGTATGCAGCTTCCTCTATTTCTCACGAAGCTTCGATCATGGAATCAATTTCGAATAAAGGATTTCATAATGATCTTTATTGTTTTATATATATTTGGATACTTTCTTTACATTTTGTGCAGCTTTAATTTCTCGGTTGATTTGTACTTCACTCCTTAGATTCGAAAGTCTTGGGTACTCTAAGAACGCGTGCCTTATCTAATTACTACTTGCCACAGGTATATGAATATTATTACGATTGGTTTAATTATACATGTGGCAATAACCAATGGGTGAGCTACCATATTGATTCTTGAGTGAAAATTTAGGGTTTTGCTGGAAAACCCTAACGACTTCCAGAGTTAGTTTAATACCTTCTAGTATCACCGTCATAAGCTTGCTATATACACGAGTGAGAAGAGGACATAAAGGTAAAGACATATAGTTAATGTTGGCATAAGATTTTATACACATGGAGGTGACTCCCTACTGGACATTACTGTGTTCTTTCTCCACTTGTCTTGTTCTTGTATTCTTATTGTCAGCTGTATGTCATCATAAGCTCACTTTGCGTGCTTCTCTATTGGTTCCCTTGGTGTTTTTCATGGTTTAATTTAGAATGAAAGAGCATCAGCACCTTTATTTCTTCTATTTCGAAAAGCGAAGTATTCATATACGGCAAATGCTAAGTTACAGCTTGTTGTAACTTACTCCTCTTATATGCTATAGTGTCGTGTGGATTCGACGGCACTGTAGCCATGAGAGCAATAAATTACAGCAAGCTATAACTTAGGGAGCTCCTTTATATATATGTAATGTTATGATTTATTATAAATGTTATTTAATTACTAATCATCACTAAACTTGTAAAGAAAAATCTATCACTGAATCCAAATTATGGCGTTAAACAATACTGTATATATGGTTAAAATATTATGGTGTGTGTGTGACGATAATGCCACTATTGATATATTGAAATTTATATATTTTTATTTGTTGTTGACATTCTTATTTTACTAAAATAAAAATATTATCATATACATATGTATCCTATAATCACTAACAATCACAGTTATGAAAAAAAAATTGGTACAAAATGACATTATTTCACATCAACTAAGAATAGCTTCTAGCCTAATTATATAAGTTTTAAACAATCCTCAACTCTCAACTTAGATTTTAAATATTGGTTACATCCATGAATTTTTGTACGAAAGTCATATCACGTTTATTGAAAATCTGCTTTTTTTCAAATATATAAAACCCCCCCCCCCCCTTGATTTTCACCAGTACAAACCTAAATTATGTAACAACTCCTCTCCCCCCCCCCCCCCCCGGGCCCCCAAAAAAAAATTGATAAGAATAGGAGAAAAAAAAAAAGAATTCTTTCCTAATTATCATAAGAATATAGAGATTTTAAAAGAACAACTACGCATGGACTGGCCTGTCTGTCTTGGCTGGCTGAGGGGTTGAAGGTACTCTTAACCATAAACCTATTGTCTTTGAAAATATATTATAATAAGTAAGCTCCAATGTATGGATGAAATACATGATGTTTCTATTGGTTGGCAAGTTACGTGTGGAATTTGAGATGCTTGCCCACTCAATCATAACTATTTCAGCCACATTAATTATCGCGGTCAATCTACCGGAAAAGCCATACACACACACACACACCACTTTCTTTTCCTTTAAAAAATTACTCCACGACTCTCTCCACTAATTAAATCAGGAAAAAAAAATATTTTACCCTTAGCGATTTTAGAATATCGGTATAAATAATGTTAAAATTATAAGATATTATTTTTTATTATTTTTTTCAATTAACTATGCGTGACCAAATTACTCTTTCTTAGATTTCCCTTTGCAAAGGCTCCCTAAATGGT
Organism: Aegle marmelos; assembly: GCA_030449875.1. Taxonomy (NCBI): domain Eukaryota; kingdom Viridiplantae; phylum Streptophyta; class Magnoliopsida; order Sapindales; family Rutaceae; genus Aegle; species Aegle marmelos. The sequence continues at coordinate 7,272,102 of JASUUL010000115.1, forward strand.
TTTGTGTATACATTAAATAACTTAACGGAATGTAATACAGGTCCCAATGTCGACTCTCTTGATACATTCAATTTTCTCTTCAGTATCCAAGATTTTTTTTTCCACTTTTCTTGATTAAATTTTCACTTCAATGATATATACTCAGTGAATCGATGGATCACACACTTGATTGAGACAACATATGCCTTATTCGAAAGATGGAAGGCTTCTTGATATGGTTTTCAATCCACTGGGAGCACCCTCACAAATGAATATAGGACAGGTATTTGGATGCTCGCTTAGAGAAAACGACATTCAATCACAAGTCAAATTATGGTCGGGACGTGAGAAAACAACATTCAGTCACAAATTAATCAAATTCTGCCGGGGACATTAGCTCACTCGATCACGAATGTATTCTGGGCTATGCATACAAGCTTGAGGTGACATATCCTAAACTTTTAAGCTAGTTTTGTAGTATGAGTTAGGCTGCCTGGTATTAAGAAGATTATCTCATATCAAAAAACAGTCCCTTCATAAAAATATAAGTTTAACCTCTTGTGCTAAATTTTGAGTACGATTGTATGAACTAGACGGCTCTTTGAGTTCTTCCTTTCAATCGATCAGGAACTTTCCTAACAAATAAACTAAAAACATGGAAAGCATCTTCTCTCATTGCAGTACTGGGTGCATTTGAGGTTAAAAGTTGATATTAAGCTACCATATCCGTATTCTAAAGGCCTTTGTTATAATATCTGCATGCCGTGAACCTTTAAGTTGGTACTTTAGTCAAATCATAGAAAAACCGCAAACCGCAAGAGATTAATTTTGTTCACAGATGCGACAGAAGATCTTCGTCCATTTTTTTTTTTTAAAAGAACAAATTAAGGATTTGCTTTTGTCATCACTTATCATATTCAGCGACTTATTATTTTGGAAGGAAAAGCTCCAATCTAATATTTGAGCAGGCGCACCACCTATCTTTTTCCTCACAAAGCTCACCACTTGCCAATTAATGCATAGAATGCTTGCCCCTAGCCAATCTCAAGGCAACTTTCTAACAAGTTTGATTATATAATATTATCTATGGTAATGGAACTTCCAAGATAATCAACAATTAATTAATTTACCATTTAAATAATTCCCATCGACAATCGTTTGTTTCGTTAATTAGTCAATTTATCTCAATGATTCTACTGTGTATAGAGCACGCCGCTCTACATTGTTTACAATGATTGGGCCAATCTAGGTCATATTCCAAAATTGTAGACTAGCTTTATCTTTTTTATGCATATTTGTATCTCAGCAACTCCAACATCCAAGGGGAAGGTCTTCTAACCTAGGAAATCAATTGGTACTTTAAGTAGGAGAGAGATCCCACTTTCTTTTTAACACACTTGCCTTTGTTCCCTCGTAAATTTAGGCTTTTCTAATTTTAATTAATATCAACTTATAAAGGGATTCCGATTTCGAAAAAACTGAAGCACTTGATCATCATTAATTTTGTTAGACAAATAAACTAGTATGAAGTTGGGTAATGGATCGTGAAAGAGACCGAACTCAGAAGCCACACCCCCTTTTTTCGTCTTATTCACTCCAATATCTGCTTTTAATTCATATCAGACCACTGGTTTAAGAAGATATGCTGTAATCAATTATAATCGACATAATTAAATTATAAAAATTATTGAAGTCCGGCTGTATAATCTTTTATTATATGCTTGAGCACTGATTCCATAAGAGTCTTATAAACGTTTGTAATACAATATACTGTTAAATTAAATGATTTAACAGATTTCTTGGACTTGTTCTTTAAATCACATTTCTTGCTTCAATTTCATGATTTAATAGATTTCTTGGACTTGTTCTTTAAATCACATTTCTTGCTTCAATTTCATTTCATGCACGTAGGCCTTCTCTTTATGAGCTTGTTACTATGCCATAGTTAATTTTTATAAATAAACCAACTCATGCTTATTTATCTAAGTAATGTGGGATATTCATATTTTGAAATACCAACTCATCTCAAATAATAATGGAATAATCTGTTTTTTTCTTTTAACTGCTGCAATAATCAAGTGTGATGTAATGTTTATGAGTTTGATCATACCCTAATGAGATAGAATACACTTGGCTTTGGAAAAACTTGACCCTAATTGCACATAAGAAACTATTCATACTAATTTATTGATTAACTAATAAAGTGTGAGTAACTTTTTAAGATTTTGCTAGCCAGTTATAGTTGGTAGTGACTAATCCAATAACTCATCTATTGATATGAAAGCTCAAAAAGCAGAGAGATTCCTAATTTCTTATGATTGAAGTGAAAAGCACGTCAAAACCAAATACAAGTCGAACCCTTATTAGGTCCGCCTAAGTTACAGCTTGTTTAACTTAGGCCGATTTTATTTTTTCTGCATACAATGTTACTACACTCCTTTTTTCTTTATTTATACTTTATTCACAAATATTATAAAATTTTCTACTTACATATATTATAGAAATTTCATTACAAACCTTATAATTTTTATTTTATTTAAATCTTCACAGCATTAAACTGATCCCTATAATTTTTAAAATTTGAAAATAGTTTTCATTTAATTAAAATATAATAATTATTAAATAAATTATAATCATTATTATAATTTTAATAATGGATTATTATTATTATTATTATTAACAAAAAGTACTATAATTAATTAATATATTAACAACAATTAGTAATAATTTTTTAGTTAAATTATTAATAATAATAACTAAAAATAATAATTATTAATAATTAATTTTATGAGATAAAAATTTAATTCATCTTTTTTATACTCTTTTTCATTCACTAAATTTTTATAAGTAACAAAATAATTTTTGTTTACAATCACGACACATTAGTTATAATAGCACACGAATATTAATAAAAAAATAAAAATTTACTTAAATTAGTACTAAAAAATCTACTTTTCTCTCTTGAAAAATTATAACATCTCATTTCCCATCACTCATCATCAATAAAATTTTTTAAATTATTATCATTCATCTTCTTTATAATATCGTCTCGCAATAATTACTATTTTCATGACAAAAAGATTAATAAAATAAAAAAATCTCTTTGAATAAATTCCTCTCCACTATTAATTTCTCTTCAACAATCTTTATAGATAATTAAAGTCATAATTAGAGTCATAACAGAGAAAGAGAGTGAGAAAGAGAAAGAAGAAATGGAAAAAAAATATATGAAATATTCACAAGTTTATAGGACGTTCACTAAATGAGAATTGAGATTAATTGAAATTAGAATTAGTTAGAATAAAAATAGTTAGAATTAAAATCATAATAATTTATTTATTTGAGCTATAAGAATTGTAGTTAGAATGACCTGTATTAATATTAATATATTTACTTTGTCTTAAAATCAAAATGTGTTACATTTTATTTCCTGAATAACAGTGGAGAGGAATTGATTCAAAGGAAATTTATTTTTTAGTTTATTAAATTTTTTACAAGTTATGAAAATAGTAATTATTATGAAACGATATTATAAAAAAAATAAATGATAGTAAATTTAAAAATTTTATTGATAATGAGTGATAAAAAATGAGATGTTGTAATTTTTGAAGAGACAAAATTTTTTTTACTATTAATTTAAGTAAATTTTTATTTTTTTATTAATATTAGTGTGTTATTATAACTATAAATTCAATTCTATGGAGCACAAAACGTAGTGAACCCTTTTGAAAGGGATGTCACTGATGGTGAAATATTGAATTTCTTTTTTCCTGTCTCCTGATTTTCAATGAGATTTTAACACTTTCTTTAATCCCCATAACATCTTTTTTGCATTTTATTTCTTAAAATACTGCCAATTTAATACATGAATTTCCAATTTAATCCATAAACTACAAATTCATGTATTAAATTATATATTAAATTAATCATCTCCATAAAATTTTGTCCAAAAAAATCTCTTTTTAATTTTTATTTATAAAACATATATAAATGTTAAAGTAAAAAAATTTTGTTAAAAGAATAATTTATTTATGTGATTAATTCAATTTTCAGTCAGAACACCAAAAGAATTAAATTGCCTCTAGTTATTTAAATAATCTCAATTAAAAATAATTTTATGAGAAATTTTGAAAAGTGTCAAAAGGTACACTCTTAAATCAAAAAGTTTGCCGAGATAGTAGAGAGAGTGGTGCATATAACAACCCTTTGAAAATCTTTGGAACATCCCTTTTGAATATCATTTCCTAAAATATCTTTAGTCTAATTGATAAAATATAAATCTATATATTAAAAGTAATCATCTTCCCATAAAATTTTACTCAGAAAATATTTTTTCTTAAGTTTCATAAAAATCCTAAAGTATTGTATTAATTTTCATAAGTCTAAACTCTTATATATTTTTTAAAGAATATTTATTGTAAATTAAAATTTAAAATATAAGTACAAATTAGGAAATGGGATAGGTGTAAATAATTTTTTAAAATAATTTATCTTAGTGTTTAATTGACTTTACATTAAAGAAAATCATGTTAATTATGTAAATAATTTTAATTAAAAAGAGGTTTATGAGAAATTTTGAGCCGGGTCAAAAGGCCTCTCTTGGTGGAGGATTTATAGAGCGCACAGCTGCACAGGCAGAGAGTACTAATCGCTTGCGGAAAGTGGGCTTGGCCTGTGTTCAATATCCTATTATGCGCGCTCCTCTTACATTTCTACACACACACACACACACACACCATACTCCGACATTAGGAGTACACATCCAATGTCTGACCCTGTGGGCCAAACTACTTCTGACTGCCTTAATTAGACCGGGTATGATTGCAAAAACCAAGTTCTTCTTCTTCCTTTTTTATTTTTATTTTTTAAAATTTCTAACTATTAAATGCGGTGGCTGTTAAGAGTTAAGTCTCCCTAGCACAGGGAAAAAAAAATTAGAAGGGTTAATAAGTGAAATCTTTATTGGAATTTGAGATTTGGTTCATGTAAATGTTATCAAATTTAACCAACAAATAAATAGATAAGTTATTATAAAGTTATTCAATCTTAACTAAGATTTTTAGTCTGAGATTTAGGAATGTAAATATATTAAATACTTATTAAAAGAATTTTATTTTTTTAATAGTTTTACCTAACTCAAATTTAGTTCAATTAGAGTTCAATATGATATTCGGACTCATTTTATCACTTAATAAGGATCATTTTTTATATACTCTATTAAAATGAAAATTGAATGTAAATTCATATATTTTATCTTAAAAATGCAACGCAAAAGAAAAATTACGTGTGTAGACACGCCATTTTCTTACAGCCATTATCATTAGTTCTCAAGCAACCTTTTTCGAGCTTTAATCTTTGGTCTTTTATTTAATTTATTAATGCTGGTCATCAACAATATCGCATTCCTCAAAATTTCTAATTTTATTTTATATTTTTTAAGGTATGTGAAAATCAGAAGGCTCTATTCCGAAATTCAAGAGCTGCTCGGCGGTAGCTAACAGCGTATTTGGAAAATCGTTATACAAATCTGCAGCCACCAGGTTTTGTAATGAAGTGTAAAACCGGCAATGAACATGAGAAGGATTTGATAATTTATTCTCTAAGCCAATGTGCAAGATATATTCATCACCAGCTGCGTTACGTCTAGAGGGCTGTCTACGAAGCCCTTGTTTAAGAATTGAATTATAAAAGACTATGTCATTTTCAGTTGATGGAGCAGGTCTAAGGGACATTATCTTTGAGCAAAAGTTTATAAATAATATTTTTAGTCACTACATCATACTTATTTCAATGACTTAGATTGAGTTTGACATAATATGTCCTTTTATTAATGAAAAAAAAATAGTGGCCTGCACACATTTTGTATTAGATATTGTTGATGTGAAAAATTAGCCAAGTTGATTTTGAAGATTTGAATCTCTTGTTAACTTTAATATTTGAATTTTTTTTTATAATCATAGAAAATAATACAAAGGGTACTAGGATTTTTCAACAAAAACCCTTCAACACTCAAGTCAGTTTTTATAAATTAATAATATTAAAAAATATAATAGAAAAATAAAAATTAAGAAGGAGAATCATTCCCCTTTTGCTTTGGATTTTGGGATTTTTATAAGCGAAGTTATTACACCATCTTTAATACGTGGTTTTATAATCATGAGTTAATATGCCCGCTACAAAATAATTACCATTATGACTATAAGTTAATACAAAATAATTACCATTATAATAATAAATTAATACAAAATAATTATTATGTTTCAGTTATAACTCCTAATTTCGGTTTTCTCAAACTCATATGCTCATGTTCTTAAAAGCTATCATCTGGTTGAGTTAATCTGCTTATGGTTTCAAGAATTGCCACCTACTTAAGGTTATCTGCTCATGGTCTTATGAATTACCATCCAGTTAAGTTATTTGCTTATGATCTCATGACTTACCGCCTAATTATATCTCAATCATCTGCTCTCTTTTTACTTTTAAAAGATTTTAGTCGTTCTATTTTATTCTCTAAACATATATTTTATCTCTTTCGATTTCTTCTCTCTTTTTTTAAATTTTTACTGAGTTTTTTTTTTTAATTTTACATCCCAAAATTTGAGAAAAAAATTAGTTCAAACTTTAAGTTTTACAGGTTCTTGGTAAAAGAAAAAAGAAGAGTAAAATTAAATCTAAAAATAATAGGGTTCTTGGTAAAAGAAAAAAGAAGAGCAAAATCAAATCTAAAAATAATAGGCATAATAATTCGATGAATTCTTTTATTTTATCTCTTTGTTCTTCACATAGATTTTTTGATTGATTAATTATTTAAAGTTTTACAATTGATAAATTTTTTATGAAAAATAATTAATTTAAAACGTGTTGGAAAAGCTAGTAATCTACAATTTAATTGAAGTCCTCGACAACATTGCAATCTTTTTCTTTTCCTTTTTTCATAAATGTAAAAAATGAGAAAATTTCGTTATAATGCCACATTTTAATAATACTTTATTAGGTGGTAGAGCAATGAATATTATTATAGTATCCCATTGTTATTTTTAATATTACATTTAATAAATTTTATGCTCTATTACATAACACAATATTATTAGACGCTTCCACCCCCTCAGCACGACCAGTCCGACACAAGTTCTTCTCAGGAGCTGCAGGCTTGAACATGGTGTGGAGTCACTGATTACAAGTCACAGCTAACTTGGAAACTTCCTGGCCAATTTGGACAAAGCTTCTGCTTCTGCTGGTGACGCCCTTGCTTACAAGTTATTGCCGCCAAAAAGTTGAGAGCGACAAGAGTCCTTTTTGTCTTTGCTCTGGGTCCATCTCCTTCCCTGTGGCTGATGGTTCATTTCAACCCTAATAAAGCTTTTACCTTTAATTTAATTATTGATTGAAAGCAGTAAAATGAATGGTTTGTTTTTCTTTTGCTTCTTTGGCTCTCTGTATCAGTTGTTTTCACTCTAAAATTATAAAATCTTGTGCACATCAGAACCCTGGATTCAGCTGTTTACATTTCTTGCTATCTAGGTGAAAATCTCTGATATACGATAATTTAATTTTAACTTTATTAAAGAAAGTAGGTGTGAACTCGTTTACGTCGTTTGCTTTGCTTGCTGGACCAAAATTTTGATGTTACTTTGGGCTTCGTCTCTGAAATTTTGTCCTGGAAAAACCATTCAAAGCATGTGGAGCTTACAAATAAATTGGTAGCTCACCAACTCAACTTCATAACAACACACACCTTTATGCTTGTACACATCCACAAAATTGAGAATCAGCCCAAAGCAATTCCAATAATCAGCCATGTTCTTTCAGTTTCTAATCTCACTTCTCCTTTTCATTTTTCCAATATTTTTCTTCGTCCTCGTCACCAAAAATACCAAAACGAAAGAATCATCATCTTCCACAGCCAATAATGTTATTCCAAAATCTTACCCGTTAGTAGGCTCTTTCTTTGCCGCCTCAGCGAACCGACACCGTTTCATTCAATGGATGACCGCAATTCTCCAAAGCACATCCTCTGCAGCATTTGTTTTAAAACCGCTTGAACAGCGTTCAAGTCATAATAGCAAACCAAGCCAACGTCCAGCACATGCTCAAAGCTCACTTTCAAAACCACCCAAAAGGCATTGATTTTTAAACAATTCTATTCGACTTTCTTGGAGATGGCGTCTTCAATGCTGATGGTGATAAATGGAAGTTCCAAAGACAAAGTTTCGAGCCACGAATTCGACACCAAGTCTCTCCGTAAATTTGTCGAAACCGTGGTCGAAACTGAACTCTCCGATAACCTTATTCCTATCCTCTCAGCGGCCGCCGCTGACAGAACCTTTCTTGATCTTCAAGATATTCTGCAATGGTTCGCGTTTGATAACATTTGCAAGATTGCTTTCGGGTATGACGTGAATACTTGTTGCCATCTTTGCCACCAGCAGAGTTCGCAAGAGCTTTTAATGATGCTGTCCAGATAAGCGCCGAGCGATTCCACGAGCCTTTGCGTAGAGTCTGGAAAATCAAAAGGCTTCTCAGTATTGGCTCTCAGAAACGTCTCCAAGTTGCAATCTCTCAAGTACGGGAATTTGCTGAAAATATAATAATAGAAAAGAAGAAAGAACTCAAAGAAAAGATCTCCCCCGATGAGTCCATGGATCTGCTGCCAAGATTCTTGAGTTTTGGCCAATATGACGACGACTTTATCAGAGCCGTAGTCATCAGCTTTACACTTGCTGGCCGTGACACTACATCTGCTGCTCTGACATGGTTCTTCGGGTTGCTGTCTCGGAATCCTGAAGCAGAAACACAAATCCTGAAAGAAATCAGAGAAAAATAGGATGCCCCTGTTTTCGAAGACATCAAAGACATGGTGTTCACTCACGCATCACTCTGCGAGAGCATGAGATTCTATCCGCCGGTGTATTTAGACTGCAAGTTAGCAAAGAACGACGATGTCTTGCCAGAAGGGACGGTTATTAAGAAGGGGACACTTGTGACATACCGTTCTTACGCAATGGGGAGAATGCAGAGTATTTGGGGAAGTGACTGGGCTAAGTACAAGCCAGAGAGGTGGTTGAAGCGGATTGGGATCATGACAAGTGGACTGTCGTGGGAAGGGATCCGTACACTTATGCGGGGACCAGGATCTGTTTAGGGAAAGAGATGGCCTTTTTGCAGATGAAGGGGGTGGTGGCTGGGGTTTTGAGGGGGTTTAAGGTGGTGCCGGCGATGCCGCAGGGTTTTGAGCCGGAATATGTTGGATTATTAACGGCTAAGATGAAAGATGGCTTTCCGGTGCAGATACAGTTAGGGAGCTCTGGGTGATTATGAATGTAATAAATTAATTTGTGATTGTTTATGCTCTTATTAGTTAAATTTTATTCTCATGCTCTGGTTCGGGATCTGTAGGAATTATCACGTGTAAGAAGAGTTACTAGGATTTTTCAAGTTGCTGTTATATGGGTCTACCTTCCAATGAGAAAAATTTTTGTCGGACCGGTCATTGATGTTTTGCTGCTTGGGCAGAGGTTTCATTGCATAAGCATTAGCGGATTTGAATACGGCATCTATAGAATTTAATACGATGAAAATTATTTGCTCTATCAAATGACAAACATTGTTAACGTAGTCGCTAGGTTACCTAAGCTTCGCTCATAAAATGGATCCAAAGAAAGCTACTAGTCGTTTGAAAAATTATAGCGTGATGCTATTAGCACCCCTTTCATATCCTAATGAAACCTGTTCTTCGGTGCAAACTTTTTACACTCACAATTGCCGACTTTATAATATGAACTCTTGGCACCCACATGTAAAATATCTTTTTTTTGGAAACCAAGAATCAATCCAATTCAAGATAGTGGAAGAAGTGCACGTAAGATATAATACAAAGGGCCACTCCAATTTCCTTGCCCGATGTGAAGCTTGTTAACCAAAACAAAGAAGCCCAACACACTGCTATTGTCTCCTTATAAAAAACCTGTCAAGTGAGCTAGAGGAGTCGTGTTGCCGAAGGTACTGTTTGACTAAGGTACTGTTAGGTATAATACTCTTTGACTAAGGTACTGTTAGGTATAATTTTAAAGTTAAAATTTTTATTAGTAAAGTTTTTATAAATAGAATTTTTAATTAAAAAATTTAATTATTTAGTTATCCATAAGAGTTTTAAAAATTTATAAAATTATTTTAATAGATTTTTTTAAGTTATATTATAAAAAATAAAATAAGATTGTTAAATAAATAGAGGATTTAGATATTTTAATATATAAAAGAAAATTTTCAACCTTTACTCTTAAAAATTTAAAATTTAAACTTTTGCTAATAAAGACAAAATAATTTATTTAAACTTAAAAATTTATATTAGAAAAATAACTAAATAATAATAAAAATTATGATAAGAGTTTATATAATTAAATAAATACTTATAACTATTAAATAAATTATACTAAATAGATACTAAGAAATATCGTAAGTCATTGATACTAGGGCCACTCAAACCTATGGCTAGACTAACAATTCAAGTTACTTGGAGAGAACAAAAACCTTATGTATAAATTCAGGATTATGTAATGATATCAATGCAATGACTATTCACAGGCAAAGGCCCGTCATTATCTCAACATTCAAAATTCTAACCTTGCAAAGAACTTATTATTGCATATGGGTCAAGAATTCTATTTTTATAATTTTGTTGTTGCGTTTATGAAGAATAATGACCCATTGTGTCTTTCTTCTTTAAATTAATATTTACTTTTTATAATAAGAGTAAAAAGTATAGATTCTTTCCACTTCAATATTTATTTATAAATTTTAAGGGGGAATAAAAATTTTACTCCATAAAATCTATTTTTTTTTTGGAGAGGAGAGTGGGATTCTCATTCTCAAGGGAGGAGATGGGAGTGGGAATCCACTCCTCCCTCTTCCCTTTTCACTTTTATATTTAATAAAATAAAATAAAAATATTATATTTATTTAAATAATATTATCCTATTATTTTATAAATATTATCCTATTATTTTATAAATTACATTTATTTAAAAAAATCATAATAAACTTATTTAATTATAAAATTATGATATTTATTTTAAAAATTTATTATATTTATTTAATATCAGTAATTAAAATAATAAATATTTTATTCTTAAAAATATTAATTTATACTATATTGTTAATAATAATATTTCATTTGTGTTGCCCTAAGTAATAATTTTTTAATATATGTAATTATAATTAAAATAAATAAAAATTATGATTTACATAAATAATAATATTCATAATTATTGTTAATTTATAAATATAATAAAAAAAAATAAATAATATTATTTTTATATTTATTCTATTATTTTTAATTTACATTTATTAAAAATATTAATATTAAACATACTTAAGTATAATATTACTATATTTATTTAAAAAATGGTAATATATTTATTTAATATCAGTAATTAATAATGATAAATATTTTATTTTAAGAAAACATTAATTTTATAATATATTATTAATGATAATATTTCATTTGTGTTTCTCCAATTAATAATTTTTATTTACATAATTATAATTATAATTATATTAATTATTATTAATTTATAAATATAATAAATAAATATTTTATTTTTAAATATTTTTATTAATTTTATAATTAAAAACTAGAATTCTTTAGATGAGAGTAAAACTATAATTTAAAATTATTTACTTCAAGTTCAAAACAATGTAAACTCATAAATTAAATTTTGGTTTTAATTCCATACTCTAACCCAACATAAGTAAATGATTTACTTTCACTCTCACTTCATACTTTTAATTCTAAGATTTTTACTCCAATCCAAAATACAAACGCTACCTAAATACGATTATCATAATTCTCAAAATTCATTAGTTCATTCATGATGGATCATTTGTGCCATTTTGATAACTACAGGCTTGGCTTTTTTTCTTGTTTCAAGCATTCATCTTAGTTTCAAATTCATCAACTTTCTCCATTAATTTTTTTTTTGGATCTGCAAGTGAAATCGTCTTGGTTTGACAATAGCCTAGATTTTTCTTTCCTTTCTCTATTATTAGCCTTCGTGGTTGTGAATCCCATCTCTGTTTTCTTTTTCTTTTTCTTTTTTTTTAAGCAAATTCAAATAAATAATTACAAAACTCAGCTTCTTTTCTTCAATTAATCATCATCTTCTCAACTTATAAATTTGCCGAGGTTATTTATGGAACAAGGGAGTTGTCATTAGAAAAAAAATTATACTCAATTTAATATTTTGATGGGCGAAGAAACAAAAAAAGAATGTTGAGAGCATTTTTGAGAGGTGCCAATAGCTCCACTCAAATATTTATTATTTCGAGAGAGAGAGAGAGAGAGGCTTCATTCCAATTTCCAATATGATCCGTTACGGGTCCAGCAAACTGCGGATTAAGGGCATCGGAAGTTTCCGGGCAAATATCACTTACCGCTGCTCTAGTTTAGCATATCACGACCTAAACGGCATTTTGCATTTATTTTCCTACTTAACTCCATGTCGTAGTCTGTTGGACTTAGTCTAACCGTCGAACGGAGTTACAAAGTTGAAGACTACTGCAATAAGGTTATTTGTGGAATAAACGTGAAGTTATATAAGAAACACCATTTAACTATTGTTTGAACAAGTAAAGAAAACAGGTTTGAAGGTGACTTCGTGGGGGTTCTAATAGAAGGATTAGTTCTTCTTATTCCAACAAGTATTAATGTCACGACCCGTCCCGAACCCTAGGACGAATCGCGACTGATCCTCGAAATTCGACTAATAACTATTCTAATATTAATCACAATAATATTTCTACTAAAATTTCCGATAGAATTTTACTAAAATTTTAAAATTTCCAATCCTGCAATTAATAAAATAACACTCCCAAAATAATTTTCAAATACAATCAACTCCGTCAATCACCATCCCAATAAATACCAATTATCATCCGAAATATTTTAATATCAAACACAGTAAGTTATTCTTAATTGTAATATCATACAATCCAAAATATTTTACACCAAACTCTATAATTTCTAGGACAAACACGTGGCCAATTACACATAACTAACGTTGCTGAATCAACTGTTGTACCTGCAAGTCTCCTGTGGGGGAAAAAATATAATAAAATGAAAAGGAATGAGAGTGAGTATAAAACTCAGTTAAGGTCAGTGAGTGGATACTAATTTTTCCGAAAATAATTCTATTCTTAAAATAACTGTATCAATTTTAAAAACACAATTCCATCAAATCATAAACGAGAAATATTAATAAATCACTTCACAATTATAATCAAATCACTAACTTCGAAAACATATATGATGTCATGTGAAATAACCAAGGAAGAATATGTCATAACATCGTATAAATATTCAAACTGAAATCATCACAAAATACTGCATAAAACCGAAGAAAATTCGCAACATATAATATCAATTTCAAATACTAAAAATTTTCACCAAACAAGTACCCGAGGAAATAATCTCATCCTATCTGGACCTCAACGGCGGCAATCAAGAAACCATATGCCCCAGAACTATCCAGATAGATGGGGAAATAACATCTCATATGTCGTCTCATCTCGACATATCTCATCATCATAATTATACATGCATAGTCCCCAAAGGACAAAAGCGCCCAAGCACACGGTCCAAAGCCTCTATGTGTACTTCGATGGGCCCCAAAGGCCTATATCTCATATCATCACATCACAGTGTACAGGGAAGGATACTGTTTAATGACTTGAAAACAATCGAAAATACACATATATATAAACATCCGATAATATCCGAAATCACATTCTCTTTTATTCTCAACAACATTTAAAATCCATTTTCTTTTCTTTAAAAATATTATTAATACACATATATTCAAAATGAGAAATAAAATCATTTATCATACGCAATTTCAATAATAAACAACATTATTCAGATAAAATCCATTCATCATAAAATTATTTAAATCAAGTATGTAAAAATTCATTTGCAATCATGCTTTATCATAATTAAAAATCATAATAATCCACAGAGAAAATAGATTTTGTATATTCCACTCACAGTGACGACGATCAAATCCGGTATCGTCGATATCCGTGGGTTGGTTCTCGTTCGCGGATCTCCCTAATAAAATAAATAGCATAATTATTACTAATCACATACAATACAATTAATTGTACTTAATAAAACCTGAATTCTCATAATATAACTCCCGAATATTTAAAATATTAAATTATCCTTATCTCCAAAATTACCAAATTATTCTTATTTCCAAAAATTACCAAAATGCTCTCAATATCATAATTAATCAATTTAACCTCAAGATCATAGATTACCAACTTATCCTCAATTTTATCAATTACTAAAATACCACATATTAGAAATTATAAAATTATCTCTAAGGTGTATAATTATCAAATTACCTCCAATCACTTAAATTACCGATTTACCATCGAAATCTCAAATTACCTAACTATCCTTATCCATAATTATCAAATTACCCACAACTTTCAGAAATTACAGAATTAACCCCAAAATTATCAATCTTTACGGAATTACCCCTCACTGGTCAACAGTGACCGGACTTCAGTCAACGGTGATGGGAAGCTTAAATCTTGTAGTTTCGGCCTCGGTGAGTCCAATGGAGCCAGATCGAGCTCTCTAAGGCCGCGGGTTGCAAGTTGCCGTTCACCAGCAATTCGGCCGATTCAGGTGACGAGATCGGTCGGGAATGGAAGCTGGAGGTGAGAGCAGTGGAACCAAGCCAGTGGCGTGGCCAAAATCCGGCAGAATCAACTGCAGCAAGAATGAGTCTTTTGGCCGAAACTTTCGAGCTTCACCGGCGGCGTTCTAGTCGTTTTCCGGCAGTGAGAATGGCAAGGATACGACCAGCGTCTCAAGGGCTTCAAATCGATACCAAGATCGTCGGAAACGGTGGCCGGAATTGAGAGATCCGGCCAGGTCGAGTCGCGGGTCACGGGTCGAATCGTGAGTCGGATCGGGTCAACGCCTCTCTCTTTCTCTTTCTCCCTTTCTCTCTCTTTCTATCTCTTTCTTCTTTTCTCTCTCCTCTCTCGGCTTCTCTCACCCAAATAATAAAAATTATAATATTATTTAATTAATCTAACTATTTGATATAATTATTATATTATACCGATTAAATGAATATCGGTTTCGTAATAACAATTTTCTAATTAACTGACTCGGAATCATGCTCAATTTTATCCCAATTTTTCACCACAATAAAATATAAAATTTCTACATGTACAGTGTGTTTAACAATATGTCGAATTTTCTCACATTAACGTGTAACGAATCTGAACTTATAAAATCGATACCGAATGAAAATTATACGATCCACTCTAATGAGAAAATAAAAATGTATATATTGCAATTAATAACCCCGGGCCAAAAGGTGCAGCGAATTGTAAAACCCGACGCAAAAAGTACAATTGTCCAAATTCAAAAAGTTCAATTATTTGCCCATATATAGAAATGCGTCGGTTTTCAGCATGGAAGAGTGTATGCATCTCCAAGTCAAACGAACTTCTACTGTTTGACTACATAAATATTCTTCCAAATTTCTTACCTGGTAGAAGATCTATTTGGTAGAACACACACACACATAGATGTTCAATATAGATTTTAAAATGTAGGGAAGGTCCAACAAAACGCATAAATTGTGTGGATCATGTGGTTTATATGTGACAAATTTTAAGTTTTTTTTTCTGAAATTTTAAAATGCAGGAATATTTTTAAAAAATTTTAAAACTATAGAGTTTAAAAGGCCTAAAACTTAACGCATAAACCATGTAGTTTATATATTTTTACAAACTTTTCCCTACTTTTAAATCCCAGATTGAAATATATATATATATATATATGCATTCAGAGGATGATGTACACTAACGTTCATAGGCAAAACATAAGTACGCTCTCAATTGAGTAAAAGCAAAAGCTTATGTGGATATGACTATATGCATTCAATTCATAGACTGGAAATACAACTTAACAATGAACAAATGTGAATATTTAACACACGTTGGAATTATTTAATATTATTATTCAGGTTCTTATATTCAAGCTTAAATTTTTAGGTTAGGTAGTAACTCAACGTACATTAAACCATATTTGACCTAAAAGTTTAGAATTGTAACAAGTTCAAATGAAACTTAAAACATGAGAAGAATGTTGAAATCCATTTGAATTCAATTATTTAAGCCTTCACCTCATTAAGCCTTCAAGTCAATTACTAACTAATTAATACCAAATAGTTTGTTCTGTGATCATCATTAAATTGAAAATACTATATAATCTCTCGCCATTATATTTGCAATGATAACTTTTTAAACCTTTCAACAAGCTATTACACGTACCAACATTTTTAATATATTTTTATTTTTTATTTTTATTTAAAAGATATATAGAAGGGTGGTGCACACAAATCAATTTTTTTAATCTTTTGCTCTTCCAAGATTCAAATTTAGATGGCCAATTGATAAAGAGCAAGAAATTGAATAAATTTTAGTCAGATTGAAATTAATGATATTTAAGAATATTTTAATTAATTTGTTCTCTAATTTTATTCAATTGCCTATTTATGATTTTGTTATTCTGGTATTTTTTATTTGCCTTCTATTCCTAATTTAGATATTAGCTTTACATTAGGATAAATTATAGTTCATACAAATAAGTGTTTTATAGAGCCTTGATTGTCAAAAATTGTTTATTTGTTATTAATTATTTCTTGGAAAAAATTATAAATTTAATTTTAGTAACGTTTTCAATTTTCAAAGCTCCGTATGACTTTTTTTTAGTTCAGTTAATTTTTGACATTTTGTAGAATCTAACAACCTTAACCTCCCAAGTTTCTTTATTCTAATAAATTTCACTGTTGAACATTCCCATTGCGCCACCACTCAAATAAATCGAGTTGAAAATCACACGGACATGCCGCTAACTTTGAGAGTGGTCTCCCATGAATTTTTCGAGAAATTGAAGCAAAGCAAAAGAATTCAGCCCAACAATTAGCATCGCTTGTCTAGTAGGGAAGACATTACATTATCGTCAAAGCCTTCATTTGGTATCTTTAATACACACGCAATGCCAATGAATAAAAAGTCTTCCTATGGACGGCGTATATACGAGTCACCATGGCATGGCTCCACTTGCATTTTCCCTGAATTCTTCCGCTATTACCTAGCGTTTCGGTCACTCTATTCTTAAAACACCATTTAAAATACAAAACAAAATACATTAATCTTATATTTTTCGTCGATGAGTTATTCTACTTTTTCTTAAATTTTTATAAAAAAAATTGAATGGACATAAGAAATCTTATTAATTAAAAAAAATTAAGTTGTACATTTTATCATTATTTAAAGATTTTATTGAGTTGTAGTTTATGTATGTTATAGATTTTTAAAAAATGAATAGATCCCACCACTTAAATAATTTTTTATATTATTCTTAAAGAGATTGTAAGTTATTCTTAGCAGTTCCCATTACTTAAATTCAAATGATGTTAAATTCAGGTGATGGCAACTGTGTGGAAACATATTTAATGTCAACGAGCTGCACTTAGAGGGCCATTTCTCGATTTCTAGAAATGCAAAACTAGGTGACCTCTAATGTGAATGATTTGGACTCGACTGCATCCATGGATCTTTCCAAGTAGTTTGCAGCATAGATTGGAGTGCGGCCCAGCTAGATGTGTGGATTGCCCTTGATGAACACGTAACGCGATAAAGCAACAAATAAATGTCAATGTGTCTCCCTGCTTTAAAATTGCAATTTTCAAATAATTACTCGGTTCTTCCTGGAAGGACTCAATTTTCACTTTAAAACAGTTCAAGTATCAGAATTTGAGAAAATCTGTATTTACTCTACGCACACTGGCAGAGGATATATATATCTTTACTCATTAAATTGGCATGGTGAAATTTATATTTTATAAAATATGAATATTTGCATCCGAGAATGTAAACTGACTTGGCAGTATTATTTTTTCTTTTACCAATCATTTCAATTTATTGGAATATGGAATTTATATGCGCAGTTAGTTTTTATTTTATAGAAAAACTTAGATTTAATGCTGGTATCACTAATCTTTTTCCTCAGTTCTTCGCCACTCACTATGCTTTTATTTTCGTGGACGGTTAACATCAATTAGATTAGAGAACTTATCTCGCAGTAGTTGAAAATTAACCAGCTCAATAACTGAGAAATCGATTTATAAAATAGTTATATCAATAAAGTCTAAGGGCCTAAGTCATTTTTTTTTTCACCTTTTGAGTATCTGTATCGCATCGGAGTAGGATCAGCAAAACATCAACGTCCAAACTAATAAACTGAGGAAAATTAAGAATTATTCCCTTGTATTCTGTGTCAATTTCTCAGCCTCTTCCTCGAAAACATTCTACATCTTCTTGGAATCACTATTTTTAGCTATAAATGAACGTATCATTTTTTCACATATATGCAACTATCGCAGCCTCACTCCGAACCTCAGCTCTCTATCTTGAAAAAACTCATCCTTATTCGAAAGAAAAAATGGGTTTATGCATGAAATCACTTGTTAATGCCCTTAAAATTCTCATATTCTTTATGGCTTATATTTCGAACGGCAATCATGGTCTCGTAATCGCAAGGCCTGGGCTCTCGTATCATAATGTCAACAAAGCTTATTCTGTACAAGCTCACACTCCTGTACCTCCAGTTGGTCCTAATCCTTGCACCAACATACCTCGTGGTGGCTCGGGTCACTGCAAAGGATCTTAGCTCAACTTCTACATGCTTCCACTCTCCTCCACCCATATATATATATATATATCCAGGTGGGTCAGTAGAGAGTAAATGATAAGTATCTATTTCAGTAGAAACAAAGATTAACAATCTCCTTGCATGTATATACGAAAAATTTTCAATTCAGGAGTCTTGCACTTTATTAATGTTCGAAACGAGTTCATCATTTTGTTAAATAGTACAAAGACAATTCACTACATTATAAACACGTCTCGGACTTTAGTAAAGTGCAGATTTCCGGACTGGAAGCTGAATCTACATACATATATATCACATGCCGTGTATAGATATGCATTATCGTCGACGTGGATGTCCTCATTTTAAAAAGTATGAATATGTAGTCATAGTTGAAGTTGTATTTTATAAAATACAAGTATCCGCGTAGAATATTCATGTACGCAGATCATTTTTATTTTCTTATTCTAAAGTTTAATAGTTGTATACGGTTTATATATTGATATTGATAAATAAAAAGATTAGTTGTACACTTGTACGGTCACGTATGTTCTCAGATATTATCAATCCTGCAGTTTTATGACCAATATTATTATCGGATTCAAGGAAATCCATTATATCATATATATATGTCCACATTCGTGTAGAAAGTCTATGAGCTTCGGGTAAAAAGCAAAGGTGGGATTCATCGATCTTTTAAGTTTATGTACATATTGATTCAAGAACCATATATTGTAAAACAGATGTGAGATTATTGTAAATTAATTACATGCATGCAACCGTAATAAACACTCCCCAAACCAGAAATAAAGTTTAATAAAACCTATTGGCACCTTTACTGCGCTATCTCACCCTCTGCAAGGAAATAGGCGAAAGGAGACTAATTTTTTGGCAAAGTATTTGTCGAAACTATGTTTCATTAAAATAGGGGCAAGTAAATGTTATCCTTTTCGCCGTTTTCGCTACAATCTCGGTACGAATAAGATCTAGCCAGAAAAGCAAAATTTATCCTGCTTGTGGGCTCCACGTGTTTACTCTTTTTGGAATAAAGAAAGGACCCATGTGGAAGCTTATTCTACAAGTAAAAACAGAGATATGGTCTTTGCCGTTTTGGTTGGTTTATCTGGCAAAGGTCAACTGGAAGCTATAATGCAACTTCTTCTTAAGTAATTAAACACATTAAATACGTATGGGTGTGAAATAGTTTAAAACGTAAAATCTTGATTCAAACTCTATTCACATGAATAGGGAGGGAATTGAGTTGCCATTATATTATAATTAAAAAAATACATTAACTAAACATGTACACATGTACTAAAAAAAACTATTATGTATGAATAAATTAAATTAATCTAAATTATTTCACAATTATAAAATATCTGATAAATACTTGTAGTTTTAGCTTTTGAGCCGGAGTGATTTCCTCTGCAGTTATTTTCTAATTACAATTAACTTTTATTTTATGGGTAGATTTTTTTTTCCACATCAACTATTAATAAAAAATCACAAGACTTCCATATCAAATAATCCATCATAGGCTTTGTAAAAGTTGTACTAAAAGCCGCGTCTGGACAAAAATACAGTGGTGAGCATGATTTCCAAAGGACTAGCTATTCGGTGATAAATGGGAACTCAGATAGGATAAAGGACGAATTATAAGAATACAGAATACTAACCATTGTATATAAATGTGAATTATTTATTAAAAACGAGAAAAGGAAAAAAAAAAGTTTGGCCAAATTAAAATGTTAAGCCGCAAGCATTGTTTACCAGGGCTTAGAAACACCCAAAAAGGAGATAGTTGAATCTTGGCTGCGTTATCCGCTGTAGTCCATTTAATAAGCTTCCAAGCAATACGATTATAACCAAAGAGGGCGAAGAAATCTGATTTGTTGTTCCCAAAGCTGCGCTGTTCTGAAACACCGAAAACACCCAAGTCATGATCCACGAAAGAGGAATTATTATTGTAAATAATATCCGGGAGGTCGTCCGTATAATGAACTGAACCTTTGTCAATATTTTATTTTGGGAAATCTAGGGCCGAGAGTGAAAGCGAGTGATTTCCACCCAAAAAAAACAAGCTATCTCTGCAGAAATCACCACAACTATCCACCTGGTCCGTTGTATGATTTCAAAATCCACCTTATAAACTGCGAAACTTTTGTCAAATCCCTGAGAATCGAAATGCACCTGACAGAAAGCAAGATACTGCCCAAAGATTCCACCACGTACGAGTTTACGACAACATGAGTAGAAATATCCTCCAGTGCCCCTGTAAGCGGGCTGTGAGTTGCAATAGCATTACAGGAACTTGTTGCTTAAAATCCTGTGTTTCAACTGTAAACAGTGCAATTGTTGGTGAATGTTGATAATGCATAAACGCGATTAGCAGCAGTGCATATATCATCACTGTAACCACTTTGGCTAGCCCCATTGAAGTTGTGCCGCGCAACTTCTCCATGCTTCCAGAAAGCAAGTTTGGATTTATTTTTGTAAATTAAAATCGCACCATATTTCTTCTGCAAATACGGATTTGAGGACAGGACAGCCTTATCTCCTCGATTGAGATAGAACAACGTAATAACCTTCTCCATCCAAATGACCCACAATATCCGGAATCGTTTCCGGAGGAGGAAGTAGAATCCGGGTACTTGAAAAGGGATTCAAAAGAAAAGAACAGGATGATCTAAGAAAATGAGCCATCCATGGGATGATCCGATGCAACGCCGCTTTCCGAAATTATTGTTTACTCTGTTCTTCATTTCGTGGAATTTGGTTTTCTCTCTGGGCCCTTCGACATTGAAAAAGCGGCAACCATCGACATCTTCACTTTCTCAGTTTCAGAAGGCAATAAGAGCCAAGGAGCCTCAGCCCGGCTGGAATGGGACGAAGATCTGACAATCCTAGTCCAGGAAGAACAAACATGCTTGCACAGATAATTTCGAGGTGGTGACAATCAGGCTAACATTGAAATCAGGAGATCGTCCACAGATCAGATCAATTTGATGCTAATCTTGGAGTCTGAATCTGTTTCTTTCTTTTTTTTTTTCCCTTCCAGTCTTTAATCTTTAATGCCTGACCGAATCATAGAGAGGAACACGCTAGAAATATTATATATAATCTACTTTCCTAGAGTTGTAGTAGCACTAGGATACGATTATCTTTCGTTTCTATTTCTTTATTCTTTCATAATAAAATAATTCTTGTAAATTTTAAAATCAATTTCTACAAGTTTTAAATTAGATAAAGGCTTAAAGGAAATAAAGGTCAATTTGATTTGGGGTGGGATATTACCTCGCATTATTTCTTTAAATTCACTTCCCTCTCAAAAAATAATTCTAATAAGATTCAATTTATTTTTAAAAATATATAAATCTACCAAAAAAAAAATAGAGAGTTTAGACAATAGGAAAAAGACACTAACATTTGTTTTTTTGTTTGAAATCTAAATAGGTCTAAATTTTACTAAGGTCTAAATAGGTTAGAATGCATATAGTTAAATAACATTTTTTTCTTTTTTCAATAGTTAAATATATTGTTAGGTTGTTTATTTTTTAAAAGGAAAACAATTGAAATATGATATTTTGACATATATAACCCCATAAATATTAACAATATTTATATTTATAGGTTGATACATTACAAGTTATAAAAAAAATTATTTGATTAGTAAAAAAAAAATAATAATGCTTACCTTAACAAAGCATGAAAAGTAAAATACATAGCTTACAAATGTATTTTTTTTATATGAATATATGGTGCTTAAATGTTATTTTTAGCATATTATATTGATATGTTAAAATTAAGTACATAAGTCAATCAAGAATTATTTAATCATTTGAATTAAAAGTAATGTATTCAACGCAATTCAAAATCTATTATAAAATAGTAAATATAAATACAAAGAGATGGACCTATTATAAAACACACTTACCTAAAGTTTTATTATGTTTAAAATTCTAATTAAAAAATTAATAGTTGAACACACTTATATGCAAAAAAAATTAATTAATAAAAAATAATAAAAGGATAATTTATATAATGAGAAATAAATTTATTTAAAAAGGATATTAATAAGAGAAAATATTAAAATTTTATTTAGATGTTTTGCCATTCATATAAAAATTAAAATATTTAACTTTTTCTATTTAGACTGAAACATCTTATAATCATATATAAGTGATAGAAAACAAACAAAATAAAAACTAAAAATGTCTGAAAATGATTAATATTTAGACTTTAAATAAAAAATAAACAACCCCTCACACTTTCTAAAGTTTACTTAAGTGGTCACACATAGACCCCTTAATTTAATAAATAATCATGTTATATTCTTTAATTATAACAACAAAAATTGACTTTAAATAAACTGCTATCATAAATACAAATAAAAATTAAAATAACACAATATTAAAAAAAATTTATAACTTATTTTGAATATTAAAAATTTGTTTTAATATTATTAATTTGAAACTAAATTTAAAAGAGTGGCATTCTTTTTAAATTTGTTAAAAGTGACGAGGGTATTTCATTCAAAAAGCTAGCATTTGCCTAGTTATGATAGGAAAAGTTTGATAGAAAAATTTAAAAGATCTAAAAGTTTTGTGATCATTTTAAATTTTTTTTTCTTTTCGATGACTTAATTATTAATTTTCAAATAAGGATTTCTATGATGTTGTAATTTTTTTTACATTATCAATAATATAAGAAATATGTATGGTTAAATCTAATCAACAACATAAATTATTTCTATTGGTAAAAAAATAATTATTTTTTTTAAAAAAATTAATAAACCAGTTAGAATGGCGACTTCAAATTAAAAAAAGGAAAAAAGAGATTTTTATAAAATACGTTATCTCAAGTTCTTTTATTAAAAATTAAAATCTTGATAAGTTTGGCTTTTTCCATGACACTTAAGTGCCAATCGCCAAAAAAAAAAAAAAAATCTAAATTGATGTCGTTATTCTAATTTATTTGATTGAGAATCTTTCTGAATCTTAGTCCTATTATCAAGCTAGATTACTTTAAAGAAAGCAAACGAGAAAGTGGTCGAGAAAATGGGTGTGCAAGATATTGCCGGTGATTACTTTCTAGGTACTCGTGTCTGAAGACTGAGTCTAACTATGTTGCTTTTGGTCACCCAACACAACCCAGATGAGAATCAATAAACGTTTTCCGTATTTGAGCCAAATGATTGTTGTTGGGGGTTTTGGTGCTCAGGCAAGGGTGTCTAGTTCGGAAAATTTTGATTAATCATGTTCTACAAAATTTCAGTAAGTTATTAATGAAACATTACAAACTAAAGGTTGAAATGGATCTTTCAGTAATGAAGCCGATCGACACGAGCATGGCGAGTTTTGCAAATAAGAGGTTCGTAAGGAGGAACACACAATACCTAATAAGAGCTTGGGTTAACTTGGACAAATATAAGTTTTATTGTCTTTAATTAACCTGTGCGCTTGAGCTTTTGTAAATTTAAGCTGCACTATAATAATAATGGTCTTTAGCGATGAAAATATTTTTGTCACTGTAAGTACATCTTAGCGATGGAAAAAATATTTTGTCACTAAATTCATGATAGAAAAAATAATATATAATTATTATTTTTAGCAATGAATCTTTCAACGCCAAAGAAGACATATTGTGACCGAAAATTTTGGTCGTCGCTTAAAAATTAAGTGGCAAAATAAATGTTGACGCCCAATCTTTGAGCGACCAAAATTTGATACGCTGCGACAAATCATTTTCCTCCCTGAAAATACTTTTAGTGATAAAATCCATTCGTCCATAAAACTCTTTAATTTGCCAAAATAGTAGGTAAATAGTAGGTTTTGGTGACTAAAGAAAATTTTATCGCTAAGCTATTTTTAGTGATGAATAAATTTCACCACTAAAACTCTTTAATATGAAAAAAGAGAATGTTTAACTGATGAAATTAGTATCGTTGCTAAAACTTTTAATTTACTAAAAGAGTATATTTTGATGATGAAAGTAAATTTCATCGCTAAAACTATTTTTAGCGATGAATAAATATCGCCGCTAAAACTCTTTAATATACAAAATATAATGTTTTAGCGATAAAATTGATTTCGTTGCTAAAACTCTTTAATACGAAATTAGTTTAATCGCTAAAACTCTTTAATTTACCAAAAGAGTATATTTTGGTGACAAAAGTAAATTTCATCGCTAAAATTATTTTTAGTGATGAATAAATTTTGTCCCTAAAACTCTTTAATATCAAAAAGATAATTTTTTAACGATGAAATTGGTTTCGTCGCTAACAATACTTTTAGTGACAAAATTTATTCATCACTAAAAAATGTGAGAATTGAAAAAAAAATTGGTGGATATTTTTCTGCCCAAATTTATAACCTTCAGTGATGAAATTGAATTTCATCACTGCATGTGCACTTTTAGCGACAAACTAAAAAAATTCAAAAATTTAAAAAAATTTTGATGGGTTATTTTCCACTAAAATTAAGTTTTAGCGATAAATTTTAAATTTCTTCACTAAAAACTCTTGGAATCTATTTATATATAATTTATTTTATTTTTTTATTTACTCTTTCTTTCTCTCATTTCTCATTCTCTGATTTACTTTTATTCTTGAATTCTTTCATCTGTAAATACATAATTCTCATTTTCTCGTCTCTAAATATACACTTTTATTCTTTTCTCTTTTATTTTTAATATGATATAAATTTTTTTTACTCGTCTTATTTAATCTAACTTATATTATTATTCTATTTTTGTTTATTATTTTAACTAGTTATTGTGTGTTTATTTGTAGGAAATATTGAAGATCAATTACACCAAGATGAAGAAAATCAAGAAATTTATATTCATTTGTAGTAATTTTCTTTCAGAAAGTGGATATCAAAATTTGTAATTATTTTTGTATTTTCATCAATAATAATAATAATAATCTTTCTTAAATTAATTACTTCTTTTTTATCATAATTGTGTTAATTGTCATTGTAATTTAGTATTAAATAATAATAATAATAATAATAATAATAATAATAATAATAATAATAATAATAAATGAATAATGATACCTTTTAGCAATGAAAAAATATTTGTCATTAAAAATACTTTTGGCGATAAAATTTAAAAATTTGACTGCAAAGACTTAACGGGATGCTCATAAGGCAATGAAATAGCGATAAAAATTTTCGTCGCTATAGCTTTTAAAGATGAAATTGTTCTCCGCTGAAGCCCTTTTTTATTGGAGTATAGCGAATAGCAATTTGTTAATGGGAAAACATTGAAAAAGAATTGAGTTGTTCAGTAATCAAAACTTGAAAAGCGTGTTGGGAGTTTAAAAAAGAGTGAATATCAAGCAATATAGAACAATTACTTTGAACTCAGGTATATTACCTTAACCTGGAAAATTTTATTATCAACTTTTGTTATTCAGATTTCGAAATATAATAAAAATAAAGAATTCAGTAAGAGTGAAATGTGATCTCGGATATTTAATTAATGAAGTTTGTATCATTGTAAATTGAATGTTGGAAAAAAAATTTAGAAAGTTCAAGCAATAAACGACAATAATAATAAAGTTTACGATATATTCAGTCAAAATGTTAAGATAATTCAATTAAACTTACGTGTAGTAGGTCATTTGATAATATTAAATGTAAGGTTCAATTCCTTAACCTAAATATTATATTATTTATTTTGAGCTAATGAGTCATTTTAAGTATTAATAATATTTAATACTTAACTCTAGAAATTAGTAAAGTATTTATGAAGGATTAGTTGTAGAGATGATAAGGATTCTAGAAATTGGTAAGGTATTTATGAAATATTAATTGTAGAGATAGATAAGAATTCTAGATATTAGTGAGATATTTATGATGGATAATCTTGATCATTGATCAAGGGCTATGGTGGTAAAATCTCAGCCATCCACTAGTTTTAAGAAATCCTATAAATACTCTCCTAAACCTTTTATTTTCAAACATTTATTGAGGAAATGATCAAAGAAATTGGTAAGTTTACTCTTTCTCTTCTCTATAAAATTTCTAATCACTTTATCTAGGGTTTATGTTTTGCATGATTTTAGATTATTTTATATAGATCTTGATGCATGATATAGGATGTGTTTAGGTTTTGTTTAGAGTTTTAATTGATTAGGAGTTTGGTTAATCAACCCTTGGCATAATAAGCATATAGGATGATTCTGGACAGCATGATATCTCAATTTTTAATCATATATTTTTTGAACGAATTTCTCTTAGAAATTTATATTCTAGAAAATAGATATATAGAACTTCCTTAATAAATTTTATTTCATCAAATTTGATTTAGTTTTCAATTTAATATGTATTTTCGAAATAAAAATCGCTGCACTGGAAAACTACGATTCCAGCAGTGCGATGGCTTACAAAATTATTAGTACCATCAAATGAACTCAGAAAATTATGAAATTTTATACAGAAGTTAATATACGTGTCTAGTATCCTCAATTTTAATTTCATAATTTTGTGATTAGCATTTTATTTTATAAAATTCTCGGAACCTGTTCTATTTGGTTGAGGTTATAAAAAGACAGTTTCGAACTTACTGAGTAATAAATAGTTTTGAAAATATTTTTGGCATCGGATTCTCATAAAAATTTTATACGAGATACTCATGGATTAAGAGTTAAAATTGTGAGATCAGTCCTTTAGGGAATGAATTAGAAAAGCATATTCTTAGTGTTGTGCAAATTTTATTGAACTCGCAAACGCACGAATCTATTGTAGAATAGATTAATGGTGACGAGTGTCGATCCCACGAGGAGGTTGATTTTAATTATATGTCGAATTAATTTTCTTTTAATAGAAACAATTAAATTATAGTAATTTTATCCTAAATTATGAATTAAAATGGCAGGAATAAATAAAAATGTAACTGTTATAATAAAGCACTTGGGTATCCGGATCTACATCAACATGCTCTATGGGCTAAATATTCCATATTAATACCAATTAAATCATAAGGGGGGATTCCACACCTCATGAACCACTCTTCAATAAGTATGGTGCCAAGGGCTTATCGTGCCAAATAATAATAACCTTGTACTAGGGTGTCTTAGGTTTAACAGCAACAGAACTAGACAAGACTATTATTATTTGTCGACGAAAAGTCAAAACAACCACAAATATTAGAGGGGAAGAGAAAGTAAATTTACCAAATTAAGCCCATGGAACATGTTGAGACTTCACCTTCAACCCAAGGTTAAAAAGAAATTAGCTACTCATATTTTAACTAAGGACAAAAAGGATATTTTATTAAAATACAAAGAAATTACAAGAAGGAAAAGGAATTTCAGAAATCTAAGATTAAAAATGAATTTAGGGGTCTCCAATTAGGAGGGGAGAGCCCCCTTTTTACAGATACATTGAGTGAATCGTGACTATCGGATTAAAAACAATTCGGATGCTCAGGATTGCGCCACATCATCATCAGCGATTAACGATCAATAGTCAAATCAACAAATCAACATTTTACAAAGAACGCCGCCTGAATAGTAAATAATCCCATGTAAGCGCATGTACTGTACACACGATTTTTGCTTCACTGAGATGCTGCCACGTCATCGATCTATAGTACATACGAAATTTAGTCTAATAAGATCGTGACACATCATCGGTCAACGCCACATCATCGGTCAACGCTACATCATTGGTCAATGCCACATAAGCAGTTAATATCACATAATTCGTCCAATCAGATACTGTCACGTCATAGGTAGTTGCCACATCATCGGTCCGTATACATGAACAGTACCGTATATGTGAACAATGACTTTTTTCCTTTAATACTCCTCTTAAGGTTTTCGACCGTCCTGAGTCTAAATATGACGTCCATTTTGCTGTCTGATCACTCGTTCATTGTGAAACGATAGTAAAATATATAAAATACATAGTTATAATAAAACACATATAATTAAATAACAAAATACTTAAATAAATAAAAGTAACAATGTTAGTGAGATTTAAAGTGTAAAATGACGATTTTATCCTTTATAAATATACACTTTCTAACACTCAATACTTAGAGTGAGTTATTAATAGTCATATTTTTATATTTATTTAAGGTGTTTGAGGCTCTTAGAGCTTAAAGGTTGTCAATTCAAATTCTTTTGTTAAGGTAAGTAACTTCATTCCTAGTATACTAGATACATATAAGTATTCTGATGATATTATTATAAATATAAATATTTTTATACTATTTAGAAAATTAAAGAATTTTCGTAATAAGATCAGTTTATGAAAATGTTTTCAAATCTGAATTCTTTTAACAAAATATTTTATAAATGCTTTTCAATATGTGGATTATTTTAATGACATGACTACCTTTTATAATTTTATCTATAAAATAGTTCGTAAGCCTAAATTATTTTTATATACTTTTCTAAATCTGATACGATTGTTTAGTACTCATGTGTGATTTCAGTTATTGATGATCATGAGATTTTTAATGTTTTGGCTCATTGTCCATAGTTATTCTGATTCTGATTTTAATTGTAATATACGATATATCTTTCTATACCAGTATTGAGTTTCTATTATGTATATATGATATAAGATTTGTCTTCTTAAGTAACTCTGCTTTTGATATTCTAAATTACAACGAATTTATGTCATATTATTGAAATATGATATTATAAAGTTTTTATGAAACTTATGAATTTATGAAATATGTTTTACTCAACGAAGGCTAGCAATATTTTTGAGTATCGATAGGCCTAGTATATTAGGAATGATTTTACTTACGGAGTTTTGAAGAGTAAATTCTTTTTGAAAAGTGTGCTTAGCTTTGAAGTTAAAGAGTTCATTTTCGATTGGTATTTGAATAACAAGAGAAATAAACTCATGTTTCTTTTAGTTTATTTCTATTATGAACTTATAATTTAGGTTTTCAAACTTTATTATTTTTATGTTTCTGGAGAGATTATTTAGCGCTGGATGTATGAATTTGTGGAATATTCTTTAAAAAAATTTTGAGGTATTACAATTTGAAATTTTATTAGTAGAGATTATATTTCGTGAGTAACCTCCTTCTTTCACTTACTTTATATGTGTTAGATTTGAGGTGCTACATTAAAGTTTCAAACTGATAAAGGAAATTTAAGGTCATTTATGAGGATGCAAAATTATTACTCTTTAACTATGAAAGTTTTACATTATATTCAGTCCAAAAGTTGATTGGGCATTAATAAGGTAAGTTGTGACTTAAAAGCTACTTAGGCAAGATGAAGACGTATATTTATATGGGTAAATTCTTTTTGCAAGATTATGACTTTAAATTTTTGAATTACGCACGGCAACTTTGAAAAAAATATATACATTCTGATGAAGTTTAACTAGTGAAATTAGTATTTAATAATATTGTTGCGATAAGCAAATAAAAATAAAACATGTAATCATATGCAATTTCAACATTGTAATGAATCAAGTCATACATTTTGTAGGTACAGTACATGAACATAGCACCTACAAGCTAAAACTTATTAATCCTGGAACAAGAAGCAAAAAAAAAATATGCTAAGGATAAGTCTTTAATACAATCGTGACCAACCAAAAAAAAAAAAAAAAAAACTCATACAACATAGGAATCAAGGAAAGTAAAACAGAGCACCTACCACCTGCATGTGAGTGTGAATTAATTTGATGACTTTTGAGGGGACACAAAACTTTCTCGCATGAACTTGAAATCGTTCATCACCAAACAATTGCTCTGATACATTATTCAAAACATGATCTTCCAGAAAGAAAATATGGCTGGGGTCCCAGTGCTTGAAAGTTCTCAGGGGTTTCACAGATTTTGATTCACAAATCCCGACATAAGAGATTTCATTACCAATTGACTCTACTTTACTCCACTTTTTATAGCCAGAAACCAAGAATATTAATTCTTGCATTTGTAAGCGCCCCTCTTGTTTTTGTTGTCCTCGGCCCTCCCCGTTAGTATGACAATTTGACCCGACTTTGAATTATGGTAGATTGTATTGATTTAAAATTTTCAAGCTTGGCCCAAAATTTTGGGTTTTGGATTAGATTTGGGTCAAAAAATTAAGGTCTCATAAAATTTAGGTTAGAGTTTGAATCTTAATTGATCAAGTTGAACTCGATTATAAATTAAAAAATTATAAAAAATTATTATTTTTTAATTTTATAAAGGATATATTTATATGTATTTGTATGTAAAAAAATAATTTGGGTGTAATACATGAAAAAATTATATATATTTTTTCTTTTTTATGAAAAATTATGGCCATATAAATATATAATGGTTCTAGAAGAAAGTTAGGGTGGCTTGGAATGAGACACATGGCTTCTAAAATAAAATAAATCCAATCAGCAAATTGCATGTTGTTAATTGAATCAATCCAACATTAAATTTTATAATATATAATCTATCATCTATAAGTATTTATGATCTATCTTTTATTGTTAAACTCTTTTTTTTTACAGTTAAAATACTAAAAGCCTCCTCTATATTTTAGCGAAATTTGTCATTTTTACCCTATTATTTCAAAATCCACCAACACAACTTAGGTCATATTTGATATCAATGATTAAGTAGTTGTAGTTTTAAAAGTTACTATACTAAAATATTTAATAAATACTTATTATTTTGTAGTTTACAAGTTAAATTAATTTGATTCTATTTATATGATAAAAAATGCATACTATTGTTATTATTTTTATTAAAAAAAAATATATATATATATCAATTTTTATTTTATAATTATAATTTTATTTACAAAATTTATAATTTAAAAATAAATTACAATACGAAACAGGCTTTAATGGAACCAAGATTGTGTTCGCTAATAAGTATAAAATATTTAATTTATTTTACAGTTAAAATTTATTCATAGGCTTTTGGCTTTTTGCACCTGGTTCACTTGAAATATTGGTTAAACGTACATTTACCATCCGTTACTTATCAGTCATCACAAAAATCACATGATTCAACCTTAAACATAAAAAACATTTAAATCACGTGATAATGAGTCAAAGGCAACCAGTGATGGACCCCATGGTTTCCCACCCTACCGCTCAACGTGGCAGCATGTCAGTGGCAAATAAAATAAACAAAAATAAATGAAAATAAATTAATTCCAATTTGTAGCGAAAAGAAAATGAAATCGCAATTTGCGAATAAGGAAACCTAACTCAGATCTAAAAACATGACCAAAAATTCCCAGGGAGTGTGTGTTTGTTTGTTTTCCTCAGCCGAAATTGCAGAATTTTGAAAGCCCCCTATTTAGATTACATCCTTCTTGTTGATTAAAGGTGAGGTTTTGCCTCTGCTGCGAAAGCTTCAATCTTTTTTTTGTTTTTTCTTTGGCTACTGTCCCACTGGCCCTGTAAAACTTTAGCTTTAGAAGAGACTGATGGTACAATTTATGATATGCTCTTGTATTCGCATTCAATGGGTAGAACTTAATTTGTATGAATAACTTTGTTTATTTGATAGTTTAAGTGATTTGCTTAATGGGTATGCCTGGAATTAGTGAATTTAGTTACTTGGAGTTGTTTGCTTGGTGAATCAATTGAAATATTTGTTTCTTTGAGGGTGGTTTAAGGATTACTTTTGAAAGGTTTTGATCACGGTTTCTGGTATTTCTTGGGCTATATGCGGTCAGAGATTTAACGGTTGGCTTGATTTGAGGTTTTGGGTTTTGTGTGATATAATAGATTTCTAAGGAGAGAAATATGGGTGAGAAATTTTGGGCAAATGAAGAAGACAAGGCTGTGGTGGAATCGGTTTTGGGTACCAAAGCCTGTGAATTCTTGATCAAATCAGCTGCCAACAATGTGATGGCAGAGTTGGTTACACCACCTGGTGATTTGGGTGTGCAGCAGAGGCTATCTCAGGTGGTTGAAGGGTCCAATTGGAACTATGCAATTTACTGGCATGCTTCAAACTTGAAATCTGGTGGATCTGCCCTAATTTGGGGAGATGGCCATTGCCGTGATCCAAAGGATGGCGCAGTTGGAGGTGGGAAATCTAGTGGGGTTAACAAAGTTGACGAAGTTGAGAGGAAAGAAGAGTTAAAAAAGCGGGTGCTTCAGAAGCTGCATGCATGTTTTGGTGGGTTGGAGACTTATGCGCCAAGGTTAGATGGAGTGTCAGGTGTAGAGATGTTTTATCTTACCTCAATGTATTTTAACTTTAGGTGTGATTCAGCATACGGTCCTGGACACGCATACAAGTCTGGTAGATCAATTTGGACCTCAGGCATAGTTAGCTGTTCGGATCATTATGAATATAGGTCCTTTCTGGCAATGTCAGTGGGTTTCCAAACTGTGGTGTTTGTTCCTGTGAAGTCTGGAGTTGTGGAGCTTGGTTCTGTCAAATTAATACCAGAGGAACAGAATGTCGTGGAGATGGTAAAAAATGTGTTTGAGGGATCTAGTTCTGTTCAAACAAAAGTGTTTCCAAAGATTTTTGGGCGTGAACTAAGTTTGGGTGCCTCAAAATCACAACCAATAAGCATCAACTTTTCTCCCAAGGTGGAAGATGAACTGAATTTTGCTGCAGACTCTTATGAAATGCAGGCGATAGGTACCAATCAGGTGTATGGAAATTCTTCTAATAGGTGTCGATCCGAAGATGAAGCAAAACTTTTTCCGCATTTGAACCAAATGATTGTTGGGGCTTTTGATGCTCAGGCAAGGGTGTCTAGTTTGGAACAGAAGGATGATTCATCTCCTCAGGGCGATGATCGTAAACCTAGGAAGAGAGGAAGAAAGCCTGCAAATGGGAGAGAAGAGCCGTTGAATCATGTTGAAGCAGAGCGGCAGAGGCGGGAGAAGCTTAACCAGCGATTCTATGCTTTAAGAGCTGTTGTCCCTAATATCTCTAAGATGGACAAAGCCTCTCTGCTTGGTGATGCAATTACCTATATCACTGACCTCCAGATGAAAATCAGGGTTTTGGAAACGGAGAAGGATATGTCAAACAATAAACCAAAGCAGATTTCTGTGCCAGAGATTGATTTTCAGCCCAGACATGAGGATGCAGTTGTGCAGGTCAGCTGTCCTCTGGATGACCACCCGGTTTCAAGTGTCATGAAAACATTCAGTGAACATCAAATTGTAGCCCAAGAGTCTAATGTTTCTACAGCAGAAGACAAGGTTATCCATACGTTTTCTATTCGGACTCAAAGTGGTGCTGCTGAGCAGATAAAGGAGAAACTACTTGCTGCCCTTTCTAAATGATGTGATTGTAAAATAAGTTGTGTTTATGATGTGCTCATTCTGCATGCTGCTGCTGTGCATCTCCATGTCGGAAAAGATTCTGTGGGTGGTATATTTCTTTCCATTAAAGATCTGTATTCTATAATTTCTAACTTCAAAACAAGGTTGAATGAATTTGTTGTGTTCTTTGAATGTTAAGTTTTATGAAATGTAATTAATCTATAGGAATAAACAAATCCGGACTCCGTGATATTGGCTGCAATCTGGAATTTGGACTTATTTATTAGTCATTCTTGATACTGTATTGTCGTTCGGTATCACAATATATAATATTTTGTTATTTCATTTTGTGGGAGATGACGACTAACATGATCTGCTTCTGTAAACAAACCTATAAAACTGGGCTCAGAATCAAGAACAAATGATATAATAGTAACGTGTACGGGACGTGCAATAAAGAACATTTTTAAATAATTGATTTGCCCAAAATTCTGATGTAATTACGTACTTATTGGTCCGTTCATTTAGATATTTGACCCGGTGACGCTGATTGCCACGTCTTTTACATTAAAAATGTTTACGGAAACGTCACTTGGCTTTGGACTCTACGGTTTGCAGGATAGCGCATGAATAATCCTTCCCCTTTGTAAGTGCCAGGATTAAAGCCTGGATATTGTTTTGACGCAAATATTTGACTAAAACCAGATTATGGGCACAAGTGAAAACACAATTCGTCAAATTTCGTCTGGAGATTTCTTTTTAGCCACGCCTAATATAATAATTACTTATTTAGTACACTTATTTAATAATTATAAATATTTATTTAATTACGTAAATTTTTATTATTATTTAATTTTTTAATAAAATTTTTTAAATTTAAATAAATTATTTTATTTTTATTAATAAAATTTTAAAATTTTAAAAATAAAAATTAAAAAAATTTTAAATATTAAAATATTTAAAATATCTTATATTTATTTTATTCTTTTAATAACATAAATTTTTTAAAAAATATTTAATAATATAAATTTAAAAATATGTCTATTAAAATAATTTTATAAATTTTTAATTAAAATTTTTATAAATAATTAAATAAATAAAATTTTTTAATTAAAAATTTTATTTATAAAAATTTTACATAAAAAACTCTACTTAAAAGATATATGGGTCCAAGAATTAAAAAATCGCACCGTAACCGTGTTTTGATCCATTCCACATCGGTTCAACCTTCAAACCACACATGGCTTTCGGTCAAATTCAGGAATGTTAGTCTACGTATTTGGGCACTAACGCCAGTCAAAACAACACCTCTATTTATTAAGCCACGTCTCTCTCTCTCTCTCTCTCTCTCTCTCTCTCTCTCTATATATATATATGGGGTAACCCTTGTCACATTCTCAAATCAGTTCATTTCCCCTCTAAATCTTATTCTCAAAATCCTTAGATAACAGAAAAAAAAATTATTGAGAGCTTAATTACAGCCTTTACCATTTATTTTAATCTTGAAGATATGGCAATCTGTCACTGGAAAAATATCTTCACTGTTGCATTTGTTTTCTTCACTGTCTTGGCTTCTCATCAAAAGCACGTTGCAGCAACAAGACCTCTAGAGGGAGAGCAATGGTTGAAGAAAGACGGGCGGCTGGCAATTCAATCCCTGCGAAGTCCAGTGCCTTCCTCCGGCAACCCCTGCACTAACATTCCTCGGGGTGGCTCCGGCAAATGCAAACTCAATGCCATGAACATAGCCGGCTCTGTTGCTCGTGTGCCTTCTGCCTTTCCGGATCTTGTCGTGAAAGTTGGCGTGGCTTCGGCTGGTAATAGCGAGAGTCATGACAAACATCAAAGCTCTTGACGTTAATTGCGACGAATGATATCACCGAAACTGGATGACAATAAACTTTACACCAATATTCTCTTTATTTTATTTTTTTTTTCTACTCTTTCGAGATTCTGATACAAGATAATTTTTTCTCGTTTTTTTGCTTGGACACAGCCACTAAAGTTTGGTTGTGGACCTATGTAATTGATTTTCATCCAAATCATGTAAATTCATTAATTCTTTTAAAGATAACTTACTTTCAATATTTGCATGTATTATGCACCAAAGTGCTTAGTAAACGCGCGCCGTTATTGTGAAAAAGATTCTGTATGTTAAAAGGTCACGTTAATCATTAACAATGAACTTAGAACATTAAAATTATAACATCAATGATCTAACGAATAATTGTGAAAAAAAGGAAAAAAGGACTTAAGTGGTAAAAAAAGAAAAATAGATACCTAAAAAATCATTCACTCTAAATTTTAAGAGATTTGAAAAATGTTTCATACAATCTACTAGAGCTAGAAAAATGTGTCACCGACTCATGTTCCTAATGTATTAGTTTCATGTCATGTCACGTTAAATTTAGATTTACTCAAATTTCATAATCGTGTCAAAATGTTAAGACTTTAATTAGACACAGAAAATAAATGGTTACCGAACAATTTGCTTAATTTCTATATTTTACAAATTTTATATCAAACATTTGCACACTTTAATCCACCGTAATGTAATGAGATGGAAAAAGATTACAATGTTTGATTTGAAAAATTAATTAAAAACATATTAGGAGATCGAAAAGAACTTAAAAAAAAAAAAGGTCAAACTAGTTAGGCGGAACTCGTCGCTTTAATTTGTCAACTAATAAAATAGAAAAGTTCCAAGTCAAGTTTAGCCTATATAACTATTAGTTTTGAGTTCGAAAAATGCCGGAAGCAAACATAACGATGGATTTTACTTCTACATTTCTTTTGGACATGGCATGCATGTGAAGGATGATTGAATACTTAACTTATTAAAATTTAGATAGTTGGAATACATAATTTATATTCTAAGTGAGGTGCCGCTGAATAATAATTTTTCATACTTTAGTTGTTACTTACTTTATTTTATATAAAATAAACTCAATATTTAGAGTTAACTAATCCCTATTTGATATTAAGAAGTTGTAGTTTTTAAAATTATTACTATTATTTATGATATAAATATTAATAATACATAATAAAATGATTTTAAAATAATAATATTGACAAAAATAATGAGGATATTATAAATATTTTATCATACAAATTTTTCATCTTAATATTGCTTTATAATTTTGGGATTCCTACGAAAGATGATGGTATATGGCACTCGGAGCAGATGAATTCTAATATTTCGGACAAAAAGTAAACCCAGCAACTTTTTGAGTATGAATTATTTTATAGGTGAGCAAATTAAATAAAAATGTCCAGTTAAAATAATTTAAGTGAGGTTATTCTTTTGGCATTTCAAATAGTATGTTTGTAGGGAATATTATTATACTCACATTAGTAGGTAATAGTATTAGACAAGGTTCAACTTTTAAGCTAATTTTTAAATATACTTTAGGCCAATGAACTTCAGGTTGTTGGGTGGTTCTCATCAAGATTGGGTTTCGTTATTGTTATTTAGGAGCTGTGATTTAAGAACCACAGCTATAAAATGTTTTATAAACACTTCAACAATAGCTTGAATATTGAAAATAATTTGTACTTACAGAGTTCTTTATATATATATATATATATCAAATAGTAATCTCCAACATTAAAAAGTCGATTACCAAACATTACCAACTTTGATTTCGTAGCTAGAATTTTGCTTTTAATGGAGCTGTGGCTTTTAAGTTTTAAGTTGCAACGACTCAATAGTAAACGGAGCCTTAATCGTCAGAGATGTTTACTGAGGATTGTGTGATCAGGCAATATTCTAGTTTTAAATTCATAAATGGCTCGTTACAAGTCGACAAATTTAAACAGACTTGATACTAGTATTAATTTCAAGTGAAAAAAACTTGCAGTTTCACGGTAAAGGCTACTATTAATGCTTCACAAAAGAATGAACAATAATAAGGGAAAAGAGCCCTTTAATTGGGCACATTCCCATTATTTATAGCTAGGTTAACACTTTTAATTAACATCTTTTCTTTTTTATGGGGTTACGATGAGGTATGACACTGTTTCTACAATGAAGCCGTTTCACTTACGATCAGTTGCCACACCAAATGAAGTCACATGATCGGGGTAAACACGCGGACGCGGCATGGCGCTGCCTGCGAAGTTCATTTGTTTGGTTACGCAATGTGAGCCACCTCCCCCAGGGGTGTTTCTGCAGCCATTTCCCGGTGAAGGGACCGAACCCCTGAGTGACTGCAACACTAAATCCTTTGGCTTCCAATATTTTTCTTCTTCTTCTTTGTCCAGGATTCTGCATGCCTCGTTGCGTTGCATGCTGATAACAAGCAAAACAACTGTTGCGAATACTAGTAATATGTTCTGTTGCCTCATGGTTGCCGTTGTTGTTGGACAATGCTTAATTAATTAGCGAAAGACGTAGCAAGATTAAGTTTCAATATGAAGATTAATTGTGTTGGATGATTTAGACAAACATTAGAGATCTGTTTATATAGACATCGAATTGGTTTGACTTATTGAATTTTTCCAATGTTGAGTTTGACTGTTGACCATTGAATAAGAATAACCAAAAGGTTAGAAATTGAAGGAGTCATATCAAGTGAAAAATGCCATATACCAAAATTAATAATATTTGATTTATCCGTCACAAGCATGTTGGTAGCCATGTATACATGTCGGGGCATTAATTGGGGATTTTCATAATGCTGCATGGCATGGATTTTGGGCACATAGAATCAAATTAGTTGACATCTCCCACAAGGCGAGAATAATCTTTCTTAAATTAGCTAGCAAGCTATTCACCGCGCGCACTGATAACACTATTATACATGAGCTATTAATTAATTCATTTCCAACTTTCTAATCTAATATTCTCGATCTCACGTTGGCGTGTTGACACACATTTGGTGCATGGATTCAAAATTTCATTAAACGTTTAGGCGACCGTATATATGTAAACAGTCTCTTGCTTAGTTCGTCCTTATTAATTTTATTAATTCTGGGAACAACCGAATTGTCAAAAGAATTTTTAAAATTGAACTACGGAATAATAAGTTTCTGTGGATCGAGTTCTACTCGTCAATGTGCATTAAATTGACCGGGGCCTAGTCCACAATCCCGAATACGGGTTTCTACTTAATTTCTTGTATCATTTTGCTTTCCAGGTGAGTTTCAGTTTCATGCATGGTGAATACGGCACTTGATTGAATAGAATATATCTTTGAATAATATTTCTCAACTTTTTAATTTTTGAGTCACCACGGTCTTTTTACTTTCAGTTTGAACGTTTTGTTAGCGGTTGTGCATTCACCTCAAAACTTTCCGAAGATCAACGTCCATGCATGACAGCGTCAGAACGAACCACCGCTTTCTATGAACAAGACCCGGACGCATTCTACACGGCGGAAACAGGAAAGAAGCAAGCACCTGCCTGTCTAACAAGTGAAACTGACACTTGGTAGCCACGTTTATGACAAATGCTCCTGAATCTGATGGCTTGATTTTATTTATGATTTCATAAAACATGCGAAACAAATCTTGTGCTGTATTCACTTCACCATTTGTATTTGCTGGTGGTGATATCTTTAATGTATTCATTCCTTCTCCCATCAGCTGGGTTTGGCTCTCTTTTCAGCTCTTTATTAACCATTGTGCTATCTCTATCTCTATTCTCTAGTCCCAATAATAATAATAATAAAATATTTAAGCAAATAATATAATGATATGTACGTACATATTTATTCACTAGGTCTTGGGACTCTTGAGGTAAAATCGGATACAACATACAGCATTCATGTCCAATCACCCTCAACTGACAGTCAGACACTGTACCCATGAGACTTCAACAGTGATATACCTGTACCCTTCCTTTTTAATCTAATCTGCACACCGGCTAGCTGATCTGCTAACCCCCAATGAAACAGTTGTATAGCAGACAATACACATCCCTGAACAGAATGTATGCATACGGTTGGCATGCTCTACTAATTAGCTACAGGAAAAAAACAACTAAAACATAAGAGAAGACTAAAGCCTAACACTGCACATAATTGCAGTACCAAAATCCAATGGCTGAGGAAATGGTGGCTTTGTAAAGAGGCATCTCCATGTCTTCTTTCTGGGATGGTAGATTTGGATGAATAGACTTCCTGCCCTTTTAAGTTGTTGTGACCGCCGAGTTTCATTTAGATCCGATCCTTTCAAAAGAGTCATTACATGTAATTCCCCATCTAAAGCAATAAAACCCAGTGATTTCTTGCAAGGACGTATTTCTGGTAGAGTAGTCTCCTTTAACCATCGGTTTAAAGCCATGTCATACCTGTGTACAATACATGAACCCATGTGATTGAAGGGCCTCAACTAATACACTCCAAATGAACATCACAATGAACTAAAACAAAACTAATAAATCTACAGTCTCTTGTTTCCAGAAAACCAACAGCTTTAACGGCACAAGTGTAGTTGCCGCAAGCTCTTAATCAAACCACAGGCCTTATCACAGAAAGCATGAACAAAACAATAAATGCAATCAATTTTCCGTTAATAACTTCCATTTCCTTTACTTTCTAAAAAGCAGGCCTTATGTAATAATTTTGGTATTCAAAAAGTAGACTCCACATGCTCAATGGGCTATAGAAGAGACATCAACAATCTGATCCAGTGAAGTCATTCCTGAAAGGACCTCAAATGTGATAAGGTAAATGCACATAAAAGCATGGGTCTTAAGTCATCAATAAAGCATGAGACTACATACTGTTTGTGATATTATGTGATATTTTTTTATTGTAATTTTATGTTTATATAGCCACTACATCAAGCAAAATTCATATAGTACTTCAAGTTCGGTGGCTGCATCTGAATTACATTTGACAAAATTCCAGTATTTCCAGATAGAGATAATAACCATAGAGAAACCTATGACAATTGCATTCGGAGTCATGACCAACACACATACTAGCCACACAAAACAAAAACCAACACTAGCCACAAAAGCTCCCCATAACCCAAGAATTAAGATAACACATTCGTATCTAAAAAACATTAGATCCCTATATGACATTCAGCATTAAAATGCCAAGTCGTAGAACGTCTTTCATACTTCCACAGCAGAAACGGTTAAATGTTTTTCATTAAAATGCCAAGTGTGTGTGAGTGAGTGAGAGCGAGAGAGAATGAGAAAAAAGATGTAATATGGCTAATAAATTCAGAGCTATTGGAAAATTTTGCTAAAACGCCCAATTTGCAGAACACCGAAATTTTGTATTATACTTCTTCAAAAGAAGGTTTTTTGCGAAGCATCCTAACTCTATATTTTATTAGCAAGAAGTTGTTCATAATTTAAAAAGCTGAAACAATATGCCTCTCTAACCTACATGTTCACCATTTTTCATCCTGTTCGGTCACAATTTCCAATTTTCCAAGAAAAACCCAACTCACTCCCTCAATCGTCCTCACTTAAGGCCAACTTTGGCCAAAGCCGAATTAGTATTAGAGTATTTGTGATCAAACTAATCCATGGTGCAATATGACACTTTTACACACTAGTCACCATGGCAAGCAACGCACCTCAAACTCCAGACAAAGCATTATAGCAACAGACTAATTTCTGCAATTTAGTTGAACCAAGGACATATGACCTAAGAGGCAACAATAGCCAAGGCAAATGAAAGTAAAATGATGTATTATTTCATAGATAGCCAAACAACAGAGAGGCATGCACACACGGGAAACAATTGTTACTAATATAACAAAAAACAAAAGATACGGCAGATGAGCATAAACAACAACAATGCATCCACACAAACAAAATCAATAGAAAAAATATAAACCCTCAATAATTTACACATGCAGGGGATCTACACTATACCAACTTCAGTTTTCACAACAATGTCTAAGACCAAATTACTGTCCACATTGTTTTATGTTGTTTAGCTTGAGAACACAAAGCATGAAAGTTACTGATTAATTGTTATCTGTACTAACATAATAACCATTCCATATAACTGAATATCAATTTTCACTAGCAAAATAAACTGATCAGCAACCAAACTAAACCTAAGGCTTAGTACACAAAGCAAACAACTAAGCTGCAACATCCAGTTAGAGCCATCACCAGTATCATTAAACTAAACACAATATGAGTATGAACTAAAATTTTTCACATTTAAAGTACCAAAAAGGAAATGTAGAAGTTACCTTAAGATATCAAATTTGTCAAGCATAAAAACTTCAGGCCTTCCCCGATTTTCATCTTCCATAACGACAATCTTCCCAATACGCGACCTCTCCCATTCATCCCACATATCACCAACCTCCCTCCACGTCCCCCAATCACTATCATCATGATCATCAGTCTTCTTCTTCTTCTTCAGCTGCATTACCACTGCATCTCTGTAGTACTCGTCCACAGGAAGCACTCCTGAAATTGTCCTTGAATCCCCATAGCCACCCATCACCCAAAACTCGCTGCTCTCCTCCGCCACAAACCCCGCGCATCCGGCCCTGAACCTCGGCATTTCATCCATTGGGACCCACTCGTTTTTCGCCACATCATACCTCTCCACCGAACCTATCCTACTCCCGGCAGCACCGAACAGGCTATGCCTGGACCCACCACCGGCGACAATTATCTGATTCAGGCTGCGCACGGCAGCACAAGCGAAGCTCCCGCGGGGGGAAATCATCGGCGCGATTCGCTCCCAAGAGAAGGTGAGGAAATTGAAGCGGAAGGCGGAGTCAGAAGGGAGGGGGCGGTC
Organism: Aegle marmelos; assembly: GCA_030449875.1. Lineage (NCBI taxonomy): Eukaryota > Viridiplantae > Streptophyta > Magnoliopsida > Sapindales > Rutaceae > Aegle > Aegle marmelos. Next base: position 7,314,755 of record JASUUL010000115.1, read on the forward strand.
CAAGGGGAAGGAACGCGCGTCGAAGTGGGAGCCCCCAAGGACGTAGATGTAGGGCCCAAGGGAGATAGAAGTGAAGTTGCAGAGGCTGTAGGTGGAGGGATTGCAAGGAAGAGGAGGGAGTGGGCGCCACGCGCGATTAGCCGCGTCGAAGAGGAAGGGAGAGGAAATGGAAGGATCTTGAGGGAATATGCAGAGGAGGTCTGATTGGGAATTGAATTTGCGGCGGTCGAATACGAGGGCTCTTGACGAGAAGAAGAGAAACCATGATTTGCACGTCTGTTTGAGTCGCGACTGGTGCGAATATGGAACGAATGCGAGGATCAGTGATGCGACGTCGTTCGGAAGGCCTGGTATTAGGGCTACTGTTTCGACGGTTGCCACTGATTGCTGCTGCCTCAACGACGATGGCGGCATCTTCTCCCTCTCTCTCTCTCTCTCAGAGTAACTATTAGCTCTTATTTCATTTCCTCTATTAATTATTTTTCTAATGTTCATAGAAATTGTGGATTAGTTACTTGATCCGGCTTCTGTCTTGCGACGCAAGCTTTTGCTTCCACTTTCCTATTCCACACTCGGGGAAAGTAACCACCCCTTTTATCTAAAATGTCCAAAGGGTACGGTACTCGACACGTGGCGTGATTTTGTGAGAATTGCCTCTTCTTAGTTTGTAGGGAACAGAGTCGAGAGATGACGAGGGAATGTAGTTATTCACTAGTCTGCCTTCAATTCGTTCGTGGACAAGTTTGGCAATTCTATGGTTATTTTTTTAATAATTATCATTAGTTAGAAAATTAATTAAAATTTTCATAAAATTTTTTTTAAAACGATCCTGTATTTTAAAAATAATTGTATACATCTAATAAATTTGATTGTTAAAATATTTTTAATATAAAATTGATAAAATATTTTAAAGTACACACGCACACATATATATGCAATAAATATAATTAAAATAAATATTTTATACCATTAATTTTATTTTATCTTATTATCTTAATATAATGGTTAAAAATAATAATCTCTTTAAATATAATGATTTTACTTCTAAATTAATAATAATAATTTTAGATTTCTATAATATATGTAAATATATTAATTATAAAATTAATTCTGAAATTACTAATCATATTTTACAAAATTATTTCTTCCGTACTTTTTGAAATCCATTATGATCTTACTAAAAAATGAATTTTAAAAAATTTTAACTAAATAGTAAAGTTAACTTTTAATTTTTAAAAATTTACTTTTAATTTTCACAAAAATAATATGATATTTTGTGCCCGGATATATAATTATAAACAACATCATTTCTCTTTGAGTGTTGTTGTATGCATCTTCTAGTTTTCATTTGGTTGTAATTTTAAATTTTGATTAAGCTTATCAACATCAAAATTATCAAATTAATTAATTAATTAATTAATCCATCTATTTACACTACCAATAACCAAGTTGGATTTAGTGTATAAACAATTTACATTAAGAATTTTTATTTCTACATTTTCCCTTTTTTTGAAGTGGGCTCCACTAAAATTTTGGTATCAATACCCTGAAGCAAGATCTCAACTGCTATGACATGGGAACACCTGAAATCAACTGAACGTGCATGAATAACTAGTAGAAATAACTTTTGAAATTGATTAATTTTATAATTATGAAAGAATTAAAACTATGCATTTATAGTAAATATATAATTTGAAGAAATTATTTAATTTATTTATGAAATTATTAAAATGTTGGTATCTTGGAAACTTTCTACATTCGTACAAATATTTCTAACAATTGAGCACTTTATATTTTCCTATAAAATCCGACAATCATACAACATCAACATTGTAAGATGGCAGGTACAGACGAACTGCCACCATTCTTCTACTAAGCATCCGTTGAATTTGATCTTTGAAAAAATTGAGTAGGTGAAGTTAAGGGGTGGGCACGGGTCTGTTCGATTATGAATCGAATTGATTGATTGGTTTGCCTAATACGTAAATTAAATTGAATTGAACCATTTGACCCAATTCTCAATTCTCAATTCAGTTTTTTTTTTTAATTTTAATCTGTTAAATTCTTTTTATTTTGTGATTTTCGATTTTCTATCTTTCTTATATGAACTGATCGATTTTTGTTAAGTTTTTAAACCGAAAGGAATAATCGATTAAATTTGATTTTTTACCCACCCCAAGGTGCAGCACTGATTTGACAATGTTGGCCAGCATGCGGTGATTACCGGTGGTGACGGTTGTAGGTTTTCGTTTTTAGCTTTTAATGTTTTATTTTAATAATTTATAAATAATACTGAAATTAATAGAAAGCAGTAAGTTTTTGATATAGTATTTGTATAGGCATCGTGGGTACAAGAAAAATCAATCTAGCTACTAATATAAATTAAGAATGCCTACCAAGCACTTGTAATGGTTGTGTTGCCAGTGATAATATTAAATGAAATTTTAATTTAATCACAGTAAAGTTTTTATAAAAAAATATTGTCGGACTAACAAAAAAAATATGGTGATTATTTATTTATTTATCATTAACTGAATAATTTAGTAATCTATCGTTAAATGAATAATTTGTTAATTTAAGAAGAAAAATTATGTTTTAATTACTCGTGTTATCTTAGTAAGTATATTATTCCTTTGACTAAACTAATTTATGAATTTAAAAAGTTATCATGTATATATATATATAATTTAATAAATATTCTGAATAAGAGGCCTCTAAATTACGGTTTACTATAACTTACACTACACACATTGCACAATAAAATCACTTATTGAATTACTATGCAGTGTGTGTGATGTAAATTATGATAAACCGTAACTTAGCGTTTTCTTTCTGAATAAGTATATAAAAGCCCAAAAAATAAGGACAATTACATTGTGCATAATTATAAATTGATGTATATCTTTTCAAATTTAATGCCCGAAAAGGTATATTGCTAATGATTCTAAATACATATAAAACATAAAATTTATAAATACATTGGTTAGCAGTTTCTTGTTCTCAAATTATTAGATGCATATTTTGGAAAACCAATGAATTGTGCAAATCAAAGTTGTCAAGAAAAAGGCTCCTTAATATTTTAAATTTTATTTGTTAATTTGTTGTTATATTTTCTGTATTGAACTAATTATTAATTTATATTTTCATTGAATCCTAAAAGACTAAAAAAAAAAAAATTATTAACTTAGCACATTAGTCCACGTTGGAATTGGAAGATTTTATTATTCAATTAAGGCTATTAGGTTATCGAAAGTTTATTTGTCAGAAGGCTTACTATAATTGAGTAATTTTATAATTTTACATATGTGCGGAAAGATGTTACTTAAAGTAGAAGCCAAACTCTTGAATTCTTATTCGAGCGAATACACATATGCTAAATGCTATATGGACAGCTCATGCGTAATTATTAATTGCGTGACAAGCAAAGCCGTTACTTGCCAAACAAGCCAGCTGACGAGAGTATGTGTAAATGAATTCTCAGTCTTTGTTTTCAATATCCGCCAAAACCGTGTCTTGAAATAGAGGGCCACAAGCATCTCCCAAAAATGGCGAAAACAAAGGGTGTTCGATCAATGTCATCTCCTCTCGCAATGCGACACGAATGCAACAGGCTACGGAGAAGACCCACGAAGAACAAAATAGAAAGCATTGAAATAAAAAAGAAAAAAAAAGCAATAAAAGAAAATCATTCTTCTAAAGATTTTTGATGTTCCATTCAATCCCCGTCAAAAATGATATAGTTATTACCCTTAAGTTGGTTACTAGCGTCATTGCTGTTGCTTTTCGAACCATTTTTGGCAACCTGAAGATGGTCGAATTGGTACAATCGTTCAATTTTTATTGATCGGATTGGATTCAATCTGAACAGGTTTCAGGAGAAGGGATTTTGGTTTTCACTGGAAGTCAGAATGGTATGTATAATTCCATCATATGATTGAAAATTGGCTGCCCTAATTACAGTCGTATGATGGTTTCGGGAGATAAGAACTTGAAAATTTTTTATTGAAGATGCTGTTAATGTGAAGACTTATTAGCTCGAGAAACGGGAAAAATGTAGTGTATAGGAGAATGATTTTTAGGATAAGACAATGCCCCATGATGACATTTGACATTTTGGTTCTAATAACCTTAACGAAGCAGACATATTAATAACTTTTTTGATAAGAAAAAGGAAAATATTTAGATGGTAATCATTGATGAGGTTGATAGTTTGGCAGACAATATGATATGTTTAATTTAAGCACTAATTTGACGGGCGGGCATTGTTAGTTCTTTGGAACAATGTTGCATATGCGGTATTCGGTTTTGTTAATTACGAGCTCAGCATGAATGTCTTTAGTTGTCCACAATGCTTGACCTAATTATTGATAAATCTGCAAGTCATAACTAATGCATTCGATTATTTATTTCTTGGCATCACAAACTCTCTCTCTCTCTCTCTCTCTTTGTTTTTGATGTTTTTGCATGTTAGTCGAATCATTTACGTTCTTTTTTTCTTCTGTAAATTGCAATGGCTGCAGGAAATTCAAGAGAATATCGTTGCTGGAACGCACGTCTGGGTTGAAGACCCAGAATTAGTTTTTATTCATGGAATTGTTCTTAGTATCAAAGGAGAGGAAGCTGAGATTCAAACTAGTGACGGGAATACGGTAAATACAAATCATATGATGCTAAACACTACAGTCCTCCTAAACCAAAGAGATCTAAAATTATTTATTTTTTAAATTTTTTATTGAAGTTTAATTGTCTTTCATTCCGATGTTTTTTGTTCTATGTTATCTTGTTGGTACACGATGTGAATGGCTTAAGAATTGAGAAAATCGAACCCCTTAAGGTGTTGGGAATAGGATCCAACTCGAGCTGTGAGGAACCTGCATCATGTTGAGGATCCATTAATGTGCGGAGAAACTATTGACACTTGCTTCTATAAGTGATTGATGTTCCTGAGTTCTGCTCTACTTGGGTGATTTCTTATTCTTCTTTTAGTACTCCTGGCTAGTTAGAGCTGGAGTATTGTTGCTTGAGTACAGTCCCTGGATTTTTTACTTTGAAGACCAATCGAATAAAAAGGAACCATAGGGTAAAGCAAAGACCAGTAAGCTACAATAGGATTGAAGAAATTGTTTCTTGAGACCTTGTTTTCCTCATTATGCCTTCCCTTTTAACAACTTTGGTTTTCTTTCCTTGCTGGGCACCTTTTTTAATGGTTTGAATCAATCTTTGGATGGTCTACCATAAATGTTTCTTTGGTATACTTCTCCCTACTTGAGGCATTACGCCGTTATTTCAAGGCCCCTTGTGGGCAGTGATATGAAATCTGATTAGCTGGTTTGCCATATCAATTTTGACCAGGTTGTTGCAAATTTATCAAAAATATACCCAAAGGATGTAGAAGCTCCTGCTGGAGGAGCTGATGACATGACTAAGCTCTCATACTTGCACGAGCCCGGCGTCTTGCATAATTTAGCGACCAGATATGAAATCAATGAAATTTATGTGAGATTGATTCACTTTGGTTTTTAAATCAGTTAATGTTTTCCCTTGTATGGTTATTTACCGCAAACATAACCGTTGGTGGCTCGATTCTGAGTTTTTAAACACCGTGCAGACCTACACTGGAAACATTCTGATTGCCCTCAATCCATTTCAACCACTCTCACATTTGTACGACGCTTACATGATGGAACGATACAAGGGAGTACAATTTGGAAAGCTCAGCCCCCATGTTTTTGCGATTGCTGATGCTGCATATAGGTGATCATGTAACCACTACTGTTTTCTCACTACTTTTGTTCTAAATTACATAGGATATTCAGCTAAATTTTTCATAAATTTGATCAGGGAAATGATTAACGAAGGAAAAAGCAACTCTATACTGGTCAGTGGTGAAAGCGGGGCTGGCAAGACTGAGACCACTAAAATGATTATGCGCTACCTTGCATATTTGGGTGGCCATACCGCTGCTGAAGGACGATCTGTTGAACAACAAGTTTTAGAAGTACGTTGGACTATCTATCTCTTGTTTAAATTAATTAATTTGTCAAGGTCAATGTGCAGATATACACTTGAGGCCAAGAATCAAGTAATCCAATACTTGTTGGAGATTTTCAATCTCATGAGTTGTCCTTGTTTCTCTATCTTGGGAGAGTTGTCTGTGTGGTGACTAATAATTTCCAGCATGATGCATTCTTGGAATATGGACAGGCATGGACTTATATGTTAAGTTTAGACATCCCAAATAAACCTGTGTGGGGGTAACTGTTTTTTTGGTTGGGGCACCAAGTTGCATTCACTTCTATAACTTGGATATAGTTGTTAATCAGGTTATTAACAATATACAGTGTGATTTTTCCTTGGAGTATGGACAGAGTCACGAACATGTATGTTGGATTTTTAACTTGGATAATATACTAATGTGGTATTTTTATTTGGTTAGTGCATTAAATTGAGAGACACGGTAGACACAGAAAGCTTTGTGCAATTTAAGAACCGGGATTTTCTAAATGGATTAACTTTTAAGTGCACTGCATATCATGCTTGCTATATTTTTAATGTTTTTAGATCTTTCTCAAATTGAATGTTCATATGGTTTGTCCATTTCTTTTTTCATAGAAATTCTTGTTGAAATTGAAACTAGATGTTTTGACTCTGTTTTTCCTTATACACCCACTCATGCTCTGATCTGGAAGTTGGAACGATCTGAAAATGTGTGTTAATTGGTGTGATGCAGTCAAATCCTGTTCTTGAAGCATTTGGCAATGCAAAAACGGTCAAAAATAACAACTCCAGGTATGAAAAGGATGATTTCTGATTCCTTCCCCCGCTTTGATGCATATTACAATTGGTAAAGTAATTCTCGTTTCCATTCTAATTAGTTCTATTGTGATCTCAAAAGGAAACGTTTTACATCCATAAACTCCACCTGGTTTATTTAAATGTTCTATTCATATATTTGCCAGCTTGTATTTATGCCACAGCAGAGTTCACTAAGAACATGAACCTAGAAAATTAACAAAAAAATCATTTCCCGATTCTCTTATGAACATTTTCGTGATGGTAAGGGAAGATGAGTTGACAGCTTTAATTCTCTGTTGCTTAGTCATGTAGTCAGAAATATTTTCCTATAATTTCTCTGCAGTTTGTGACTACTTATGTTTGCGCAGTCGTTTCGGGAAATTTGTTGAGATTCAATTTGATAAGCATGGAAGGATATCAGGGGCAGCAATCAGAACATATCTTTTGGAGAGATCTCGTGTTTGCAAAATTTCAGATCCTGAGCGCAACTATCACTGTTTTTACCTTCTCTGTGCAGCACCACCAGATGTAGGCATCTTCACTTGATGTTCAACTCTTTCCCTGCATATTTCTTGAGAAACTTTCTTAAAATATATGTCACATCATTCCTGCTAATAGATTTTTTGTTTTGTCAGGAGATTGAGAGATATAAGCTCGGAAATCCCAGGTCATTTCACTATCTTAATCAATCCAACTGCTATGAATTGGTTGGTGTAAACGATGCCAATGATTATCTTGCAACGAGGAGAGCTATGGATGTTATTGGAATAAGCCGGAAAGAACAGGTTTGGCCTCAATTGTCAATTTAAACAAATGTTTATATGTGCTAAACATCTTCATGCAATCAAGATCAGAAAAACGTCCATCTCTCCGACCCTCTCTTCTCTCTCTATTTGTCTCAGGAGGCAATTTTTGGAGTTGTGGCTGCTATACTTCATCTAGGTAACATTGAGTTTGGGAAGGGGGAAGAAGATTCGTCAGTTGTGAAAGATAATGAATCAAAATTCCATCTTCAAATGACAGCGAAGCTTCTTATGTATGTCAGGAAACTTAACAACGTAGCAATTTTTATTACTTCTTTTTCATGTTTGTGTTGTGAAATTAGTTGATATCATCCTTAATTCAGGTGTGATCCTGGTGAACTGGAAGATGCATTGTGTAAACGTGTGATGATAACCCCTGAAGAAATTATCAAAAGAAGTCTTGATCCTGTTGCTGCGACAGTTAGCAGGGATGGCCTTGCCAAGACAATATATTCCCGCTTGTTTGACTGGTAAATACTATCTTCTGGATCATTAAGGTCTCGTAACTCATAGTATACTAGAGAGGTTTAGCATACCAGGGATGCGTATCCATTAAAACTTCATCACTCATCCATTATTTCCAGGTTGGTGGACAAAATCAACGTCTCCATTGGGCAAGATCCTCATTCGAAATGTTTGATCGGCGTCCTTGACATTTATGGTTTCGAGAGCTTTGAAACTAACAGGTAATCCTTACTTGCGGCCACGCGTCTCTCCGTCTCTCCTGCTTAAACCAAAAAATATATGCGTTTTTTGTTGCGAACTAACATGCGTCTTTGAAATTAGCTGTCTCTCACAAGCACATTTATTTTTACTTGAATATAAATATATTATTCTGTGCAGTTTTGAGCAGTTTTGTATTAACTTCACAAACGAAAAGCTGCAACAGCATTTCAACCAGGTATGAGGTTAGTCATATTTTACAACTCACAGATTTAACTGAGTTTTACAACTCATCACCTAGACGCCAATGTTGTCATTCAGCACGTTTTCAAAATCGAACAAGATGATTACAGAAATGAGGAAATTGATTGGAGCTACGTTCATTTCGTTGACAACCAAGATGTGCTAGATCTTATTGAGAAGGTTCCATGCCCTTTACCTTTAATTTACTCTGTTGTAGACCTTCTGATCATTGTTCCTTACTGATAATTCCATCAAGACTTAGTCCAAAGAAGGTGACTACGCATATGAATACATGCCACTCGGAGGATGCCAAGAGCCATTTATGCTTTTATTGAAACACGTTGGATCTCTAAAGTATCAAAGTCTCATAACATAAATTTTACAGCAAAAAAGAATAGCAGCTATGTAATTAATACTTTGCTGTAATCTGGGAGTCTGAGCCTTTACATGATGGACATTGTTTTTTTTTTTTTGGTGAAAAAAAAAATTTCTTTTCCCCTTTCCAAACGAAGTTTGTTAGAAAGATTGGTGGCTTTCTCTGTTGGTGCCAATGCAGAGGGACTGGTTAGAACATAATTGTTATCTTTACATGGATTTTAGATTTCCCCTTTTACATTAGTTTCTCAAGCTACACTAGGACTACAAAATTTCTAATCCGGGGTTCATTAGGACCTTAAATGAGGTGCCTGAGTAATATTGGAGGAATCCAACTGGTATTTGATGTCCATCCTTGAGTAATTCTGCTGATACCTCTGGGTAATAACATTGAGGGTTTTACCTGTTCTATCACGTGGATCCTTGAATAATTTTAACAAACCTAAGATAGATAAATATTGACAATTACCTTGTTGACATCCCAGTATTGAGGTTCATGGCCTTCTTCTTAATTTAGTCATTTAAAGTGGTAGTAAATCATCTGCTGCATTAGATTTCATGTATACAGATTTCTAATACATATTGTTTGTGCAGAAACCAGGCGGGATCATCGCATTACTTGATGAAGCATGGTATAAGAAAATTTCTTTGCTGTTAATGGTGATGTTGAAGGCACTATTCTTGGTGTATTTGAGTCTTTGATGACATAAGTTCTACCCCTACCATCCCTCAAACACAAACACTCCCCAACCCCCAACCCAAGGAATAGAAAAATTTTTTAAAAATCTTGAAAGGCCTTGCTGTGCTCTTTTTCTGTGATATCATAATATTTCTAATTAACTTGCTGATTCGGGAATAATTTCTATTTACAGTATGTTCCCGAAGTCAACTCATGAAACTTTTTCGCAAAAGCTTTACCAGACATTTAAGGATCATAAGCGCTTCATAAAACCAAAATTGACTCGTTCAGATTTTACCATTGTTCATTATGCAGGAGAGGTGAGATATGGTCGTGGTATGCTACTGTATAATTTACTATTTTGTAATGTGAGCTGCTGATACATTTTAGTGATATTATTCTGTTCTCTTCTTTTCAGGTTCACTATCAGTCTGACCTCTTTTTAGATAAAAACAAAGATTATGTCGTTGCTGAACATCAGGATTTGTTGAGTGCTTCCAAATGTTCTTTTGTTTCAGGCCTTTTTCCTCCAATTTCTGAGGAGACAACCAAGTCTTCTAAGTTTTCATCTATTGGTTCTCGTTTTAAGGTATATTCTTTCCAGTCATCTGGTATGCTGTTTTTGTAACTTCTGTGTTCAGCCATACCAGGTATCATTTACAGTTTAATGCTCATGCTACTCCATAAAGTGAAACCCGATGTTCTGACATATTTATTGCAGCTACAACTGCAGCAATTGATGGATACACTGAATTCCACAGAACCCCACTACATTAGATGTGTGAAGCCAAACAATGAGTTAGAACCTGCCATACTTGACAGTAATAACGTCATGCAGCAATTACGTTCTGGTGTAAGTAATGTTTAGCTTGTGTTGTACAAACTTCAGTTATTGTTGAATATTCGAGCATTTCCTTCTCATTGTCCTCCATGTAGGGTGTTCTAGAGGCCATTAGAGTCAAGTGTGCTGGATACCCTACGCGCAGGACTTTTTCTGAATTTCTAGATCGATTTGGCGTTCTTTTCCCAGAGAATAGGAAACAGAAGTAAGTATTGCTTCCTGTTTTCAAAAAAATTTCATCATTTTGTTTGGTCAGCTTCAAGATCCTGCTAACATTTCTGTGGTAATATTTTGATTTCTTGTATATATTGCAATCTTGACCAGCTATGACGAAAAAGGTGCCTGCAAATGGATACTGGAAAAGATGGATCTTAAAGGGTATCAGGTACTGAGTGAATTGGCATGTCTTCTGTTGTTTTTTCTTGTTGACCAGATATTTTGGTGATTCAAATTCCCAATTGCATTGCACTTAAGCAGGGATGGCAATGGGGGTGGGGTAGAGTAGAGGTGAAGTGACCTATCTCGTTCTTCATCCAATTAAAAGTTTCGTCTTTATTCGTTATTTTATTTTTTAATAAATTTAGTAAGAGTGAGGAAGGAGAATCTTTTTATAAGGTCTGATTTTTTTGTTTCCACCCTACTCTTTATTTACTTATTTTATAATAAATAAATAATTTTAGTAAATAAAAAATTAGAGACTTCAATAAAATTATTAATATATTATAAAGTATTTAAATTATTAAAAAAATTTCTAAAAGATTGAAAAAATATCTTGAAATGATATTAGAACTAAAAAAAATTTGAAGATAGCGGTACATAAAAAGAGAAAAAAAAGACATAATTATGTTTCATAGTTGAATAAGCATTGTAAATAGGGTTTTTTTTTTTAGTTATAACTTATTTATATTAGGTAAAAATGAAATAAAAATTTATTAACCAATACTGCAATTGATAGAACAAAATTTATTAAACAAAAATTTATATATATATATATATATATATATATATATATATATAATAGATTGGGGAGTGGTGGGACAATACCCTATTAAGAATTTAGGAATTATTTTTTTCTTCTTTTAAAAAAATTATCCAAAATTTACTCTATTTAACCCTATAGGTTCCAAAAATGTGAAGGATTTTGCCATCTTAACACTAAAAAATACTTTTTTTAATCTGTTTGATACTTTGATGTACTAAAACTGAAATATAAAACGGGCATGAGTATATGACTACTACTGTTTTGTTCTACCTCCCATGGATGATGGATTATGATACAATCTAAAGGCAAAAAATGGTATTGCAGATGGGGAAAACAAGGGTTTTCCTAAGAGCTGGACAGATGGCTGAGTTAGATGCAAAGAGGGCAAAACTACTGGGTCATTCAGCTGAGGTTATTCAAAGCCAACAGAGGCGTCGTGTAACTCAGAAACATTACCTTACATTGGTGCAGGCTGCTGTTTGTATACAGTCTAGTTGTCGAGGTGAGTTGATAGGAAAACATGATATCTATTCATTGGTGAGATGAATTCTGTTGAGCAGAAAGAGTGTTCAGTTCTGCGGTTAAAATTTTCCCTCCTTCTATATGCAAAATCTGGTAGTCTCTATATGATTAAAGTGTTTGTGGTTTGACTTTTAATAGTTGGAAAATATTTTTTGACTAATAAATATGCCCCATATATATATATATATATAGTACCGTACTTGTTGCTCATACCGGTCGAACTTCTATATATTTCCGGTTATATCTTTCTATTATTATCATCTATAGGAATTTTGGCATGCCGATACTATAAGGTTAAGAAGAGAGAAGCAGCTGCTGTCAAAATTCAGAAGAGTTCGCGTACAATGATAACGAGAAAAGCGTACTCCGATGTCAAGGCTGCTGCAATTGTCTTGCAGGCATGGATACGGGCAAGCGCGGCTGTACGGGCAATGGCCTTCCTTAGTGAACTGAGACATCGAAAGCATGCCAAGGGTGCAGTTAGTATTCAGGTATGGCCGAGCTGATTATGTAGAAGTTTAAGGATCTTCATTGTTGTCCAAATTGATAATTACAGTAAATGCTTGCAGACCAGTTGGCGCGGGCATAGAGATTTTTCATACTATAAGAAGCTAAGAAAAGCATCAGTTTTCTCACAAAGCAGATGGAGAGGAATAACGGTGCGAAGAGACTTTAGGAAACTGAAGATGGTAGGTATTCATTTACTCCCGTGGTCAAGTTACTGATGAATAATTTATTTCAAGAGTACTGATGAGTGTATGCGCTAAACTTCATATTCTGGATACCGATGTTGAATCTACCAACCGTACCTACATACATATTTTCCGTTGCAGAGAATCTAGGCATGTTAAATTGCTCAAGCACTAAATGTCTGAGGTGTCACACTGTCACTTTAACATTCACTTTAACATTCACATTAACATTCACATTAACATTCACATCCATGGACAGCCTGAGGGCTACAAATGATCAGTATGAAGTTTGTCTATCAATTATAATTGAAATTTATTGACATGCGTCATGCCGAGACTAAATGATAAAATCTTGCGTTTCAATTAGGCAGGAGATGTAATATGAGAACCTTCCATAATGGTATTACATTTCCTTTATGCAAAGGGGTAGATATGGAAGGAATATGCCAGAGCAGAGGTCAGCTAACAGCTATAAAACTATCTGATGAGACTACAGAAAACAAGCCGGTACAAGAAATGGTTGCAGCAGCTGAAACTTGCTGTACTGTTTCTTTGGCTAAATGGTGGATACAGAAGCTAAGTATTTGGATTTAGACTTTACGAAGAAATTATTATAGATCAAATAGATAACTGACAGCATGAGAAGTAGATGTGGCTGAAGATCTTAGTACAACAGTATAGTGAATTTTATGTGGCCTATTCTTGTCATGACAGACATATGATTGACACCATGAGAACCAGCATTATAGTTGCACATTCCTCTTTGAAGGCGTTAAAACGGTACTAGGATCTCTTTTCCTATCTCCATCCACTCTAGATATATGTAGACAATGCTGATAGAAGAAGAGTCATTTCCACTGGCTTTTCAAAAATAATTCTGTTGAAAAGACAAGTAGCCTCGTCATTTTGCTGAATAATTTCGGTGCCATACGCACATTAGTATTTGATTAATGATGAAAAATTTTGTGCTTGATTATGCTTCTTAGTTTGTTGGCCTCTTACTCAAGTGAAAACCATGTTTGCAGAGTGCCAAGAAAGAAGAAATAGGACAAGAGATAACAGAATCGCAGGAATCTCAGGAAGCCGTGCAGTACATAGTAGATGAAACAAGTGAAGTCAATGAATGTGATATTACAAAAAAAGGCATTGAAGTGCAAGTCAAGGAGTGCGATACTGCAGACAGAGCCACTGAAGTGCATGTCAAGGAATGTGATACTACAGACAGAGCCATTGAAGTGCATGTCAAGGAATGTGATGATACAGACAGAGCCATTGTAGTGCATGTCAACGAATGTGATGATATAGACAGAGCCATTGAACCACACCCTATGACCGGAAAAATCCCATGTTCTAACGAAGAGGAACTAAAGATTGAGAACCTCTCTGCTGAAGTAGAAAAGTTGAAGGTAATGCTGTTATAACCTAAATTTTTCCATTATTCTTCTCAGGTGGGTACTTCTGCTATTCACTTTCATTTCATATTTGCATCTTCACGATTTTTCATTTGGAATCTGTAGTCATTCATATTTCTATTCTTCTCGAGTCCATTTTTGTTCTTTACACCTTATGCGAAGCATGTCACCTTACAGCAGCCTAAAAGTTTTGCTCTTAAGAGTTATTTGTCCGCTGTGGGAGGTAAAGATAAAAGATTATTATTGACCCAATACCAAGTATTTATATGGGGAATTGCATATAAATTATGAGCAATTTGGAAAGGTTGTGTCCTTCCCATTGCTTACTGTTGGAAGTGGACTGAGTTTATATATATGTTCTCTGGCTTCAGATTCCAGGGGTCTAAATTTGACAAATGATAACCTTGCTATATCACACAGGCCCTGTTGCAGGCCGAAAAACAAAGAGCTGATGACTCTGCAAGGAAATGTGCTGAAGCATGGGTATTAAGTGAGAAAAGACTGAAGAAATTAGAAGAGACTGAAAGAAGAGTTTATCAGCTTCAAGACTCTTTGAACAGGTAGTATTAGCGTTGAACCCTGAAAGAAAAAAGATGTAACTTTATAGTTATTCTTTTATGAACTTTCATTTTTGGATATGAAAGATATATAGAATTCAATGCAAGTTTTTTGAAAATTTTCAAACACGAATTCTTGCGGTGGTGGAAAGGCCGCACGTTGTTTGACTAATACTTGATCTGATCTAGTGTGCCGCAGGCTGTTATACTGCATGTCAGAGCAATTTTCACAGCTGAAAATGATCTTGCGCTCTTCATCGACCTCAACTTCAACTTCTATACCTATTGTCAAAGATGAAACGTTTGATACATCTGATAACTCCGATGCTTCATCGACTGACTCCGATTTCACCTTTCCAGCTCCAGCTCCTGCCTCTGCTAACTTCTCTTCATTCAAACCTAATGCTCTCCAGCTCATAGTCCAGGATCTTTCGGCCACGGAAATTACAGGTCAGCTCCTTTTCTTTAAAAGCTCTGTATTCAAACTTTCATCTCTTGACTACGTATTCTTTTTTTTTTTTTTTTTCGGGGTCCATTGCATTCATATTCTCAGATTCAAGCTTTGTTGAATATTGTGTGCTGATGGTACTTTGATCGTGTCTATTTTGGTGGTTACATGCTGCAGGAAGCGAGAAGTTGGGAAATGACAAAGAAGGAGCATTTGATGATTACTTCTGATGGAATTGGTTTATTATACCTGCTTATTTCTTGAAAGTTCTGATATAGGTGTTAATATAGTTGAATGAATGCGTGTATATTGGCAATTTTAGAATAGGCACCTCTTGCTCAGTGATTTGTTACATTAGCCTTAATACATGATTATAGATAGACAATTTCTCAGGATGCTCTAGATCAAATTATAGCAGAAACAGATTAGTATTATATTGGCAGTTTTCTAACATTTTCTCCTTTTTTTTAATTTCACTAACCAGCTCTGAAATTGCAAAATTGTAATATGTTAAAGCTCTTCAAAGCAGCCGAATGAAATTGTCTGACTTAGTTCTATGATCAACCCGATTAGATTATTATTTAGGCTTCAGCACTCCCTCTTTTAACATGGCAGGTCTCTACTGTACTTAGTAATTATTTCATCCATAAGCTATCAAATTCTAGTTAATATTTTCTCTTATTTTTTTGGTGCTCTGTGGACGAATGCACATATGTTATCAATCAGTATTTTTGAAATTCTCACTCAAAAGGCAACCAACCAACAAAGCTAGCAGACACATATCATGGCTGTAGAGATGAAGTGCTGTCTATTCTAATTAATGCCTATAAAGAAAACACAAAAATATCTTGAATAGCTGGTGTAACAAATTAATAGGGCATACCACCAAGTCATGTCCCTAGAAATCAAATGATTAGTTGCCAAAGATTAACCCCACAGAATGTAGAGTAGGTTCTTCAATTTTGGGTACTAGAGAGTTGAAACCATCATGACATTCTTTTAATGCATGCCCATTTTACGAATGCCTCGTTAATGCAATAGTGTTTTGACTAACCATTCGGATCTTGCCCTCTACTTTATACAATCCGAGCAACTCTCCATCAGTCAGATCAAAGTTTAACTTGTTTCAACCTCATTCCCTTAATCAAATCTTGCCCTCTATTTGGTTTGGACGTTTTCATTTCTCTTCTCCATCTTTGAGTGAATAAGTTTGAATTCTCCTAATAATATGTGGGATAAATTTTCCTCAAATTTATTTTAATATTTATGGTGATCAATGCATATCCTAATAAAATTTTAGTAGTAAAATTGTTTGAAAATAAATTACATAGAAAGAGATAAAAACAACTAAATAAAAGAGAAAAGAGGGATGGTTCCCACTTCACAGTTAAATAAGAAGATGACAGGTTGTCATTGGGAAAGAAACCAAATCGGTATCCGAAACAACAAACGACGCGTCGTCCAAATAATTTTAACGACATGTCGGTAATTTATAAGAGAAGAAGAAAAGTTACTCTCGTTGTACCAGCAACCGCCCCCCCATTTGCTGCTGTTTCAGTGCACTATTTATACTTTATCAAAAAAAGAAGGAAGGGGAAAAAGAATATTTATCATTTTAAAAAGTTAAAAAATTAAAAATTGAAACATTTATTGATGAGGTAAAAGAAAGTCTGCAAGATCTCCACTAGATTGGGGCATAAAGAAAAAGAGCATAATATATATCACTGCCAAAACCTAAAGCTTCTACATTACATGAAGCAATATCCAGAAATAGTAGCAGAAAATTTGCAGGTGAGTACATACATAATTATATTTTCATCAGTTTCTAGCTTTAACTTTAAAGAGCTTCATTTCTTCATATTCTCTCGTAGCAATCTTTGTAGCCATTTCTTCCCTTTGTCTGGTACTTGTAGCTGTACTGATGAACAAGAAAGAAGCAAGCATGGAGCGGGTTAAAGAGAAGTGGGAGCGTGAAAAATGTAGCTGCTCAGAAGGTCAGCACGGACAGTCATCATATGGGTTAATTGTGTGGCCTCCAAAGAACTATAACTGTAGCTTTTGCCAGAGAGAGTTTAGGTCTGCTCAAGCTCTTGGGGGTCATATGAATGTTCATAGAAGAGATAGAGCCAGGCTTCGGATGTTACCTCCACCACTTCTTCAATATAGAAACCCTAACCCTATCCCTAGCTTTGCTGCTTCTTCTTCTTCATCATCATCATTATCATCCCCTCCATCTAATAAGCTGTTGCTCCCAGGCCCAGACCCAGCAACTTACAAACCAAAACCCTTGGTTTCTGCAAATCTCAACTCTTTGTCTTCATCACCACCCACGACAGCTTTTACAAATGAAGTCAAAAAAAGATTACTTGAAGAATGCCCTCATCAACAGACCAATACCTTGAGTTGTACCCTTCCATCCGGGGATTATTTAAGGAAGAAGAATAACATGGGAGCTGCATTTGGTGCTGGAAATTCGAAGGGTTTTGCGCCGAAACTTGAGATTGATGTTTTGAGAAAGAAAGAGGAATTAGCTATGAGCTTGGTGTTGGAGATGGGGTTAAAAGATACAAAGGAGGCCGTAGATTTGGAGCTTCGGCTTGGAAATCCTTAATAAGGTGAAATCTTTACCAATATTCACCCGTCGATGGTGTTAAATTAATTAAAACTTGGCCTTTTCAGTTTAACTTAATTTCTGGCGACAGTTTGTTGTTTATCAGATTAAGCTCAATTAACATCCTCAGTATGATCCATTTGTTATATATGTCTTTTCTTTTGCCTTTTCTTAATTTGCCTGAAATCTCTATTCTGCGATCATTCTGCGGCTTGCAAGGATTTGAATATGATCTCTTGCTCCATGAGCTGTCATTAATACAGTGATCTTTATCCTCCATGTCTTTTTAATTAATGGTTCATTGTGCATGTTAATTTTTATGAAAGGTTGTTATTAATCATCAACTTAATCTTGAATTTTCATGTTTAGCTGCCGTGATTGTGATTAGTGTGAGTGGGACTGTCTTTGTTAATTAGGTTAACTGTAATATGAGGATCATATAGTTGTTGAGATATCATCACTTCACTTTTATATGATCATGACTATATATGGTGGCCATATGTTCTCTCTTGTGATAGCATCCTTAGCATTTGCAGAGCGTGCTACGTATGTGTATGTGTATATTTTATATAATATAATATAAAAGTATTCATAGGTACATAGCCGTCTTTTTTAATATGAATACATTATTAAATTATACGATTCAACATCGTGTATATATTAACACTATTAAATCATACTATTTTACTATTTAACAGTATGTCTACATGAAAAAAAAATGAAAACATCCCCATTAGAGTAAGATTATATATGTAAATGTGTTTATTGAATTTTGATACAGCTAGCCATGCATACAAGGTCACAAATTCCACCATGTAATTAGGTCAACAGTAGCTAGCATTCCTGCATAATTCTGACTCAGCATCCACACGCTCAATAAGGTGTTGAGCACCCTATAAATCACTTAAAACCTAATTCGATCACTACCAAATAGCATTTGACATCCGAGAATGATAATTACATCCAAACTACGAGGCTCTAATAATAACTAAGCAAATTAATTATACCTTAAAAATCACAAAGAAGTTAATAGCTTAATCATCTTAATTAATTTCTTTTTTCCATTTATGTGGGACTGATCTCAGCTTAAGGTAAGTACATTAATTTGTTGCCTCTCGATCAAATTAGGTCTCAAGAAAGACTTTAATGCATAACGAGAGAAAAAGGACATAGAACGTCAGGTGAGGATGTACTAAAGATAAAAACAATATTTGATGATACTCTGTGTGTGTGTGCGTGTTTGTTTTGTGTTGTGTCGTGTAAGATAGACAGATTGTCAAATTACAGGCGGGGATTATCTGATGAATAATTATTACGTAAAATAGAACTGGCAGTATCCCATTGAAATATCCAGTATGATTCCAAACTCGTATATAAATAAATTAATTGGTGGGTGTCAAGGGGATATTGTTTTTCTCAACATCAACAATGTCTGAATCTGAGCGTGAGTCTGAGACTTCGCTTGTTTCCCACAAGTGTCTGGTGCCAGTAACATGATGACTTTAATTTGCTTGTTAAGAAACAGACATATGGTTTTGGTCTGCATGTCTCTGTACAAAGAACAAAAAAACAACACTTTAAAACACAACACAACACAACACAACACCAGGGAATGAATGAATGAATCAGATTCAGAGTAGTGGGTGGTAAAATTAAAGAGTCAAAATGATGTCACCAAAGGTAAAAAGAAAAGACATTTTTTTATGAATCAAGAAACAGAACCTGCAAAAGTTTTTAGCTTGGCCATGGGTTAAAAAAAAAATTTAAAAAGAAAAAATCAATGAAGGAAAGCTAGCAAGCTAGCTTGTCCTAGTCGGCGCACGTTGTAATCTTGAGGCATTTGTGATTGATTGATGCCTCTCTCTCTTCTCTTCTCTTCTCTTCTTTTCTCTTTAATTTTACGCACACTCTCCTATTGCTTCTTGCTTTTTACCTGCCTTGCATGTACGTTCAACTTTTTTGTGCCTTTTTTTTTTCTTATTTTCAGTTTAATCTTTTAAAAAATATGTGGACAAATGTATTTACTGTTAGTTAGAAAAAAATAAAAAAAGAAAAAAAGAACAGATACAACCTTTATAAACAAATCGTAAGGATAGAAACAAACCAAAAAAAAATTATAAATCTTTGATCTTCATCAAACAGTGAAGGCAACCACAACAGAGAGTTCGAGAAGCACTTTGGGTTGGTGACCGGGGGCACCATGGGCTTCTTTGTATGATACTTTTGTCGCAGGGCTAGAAGGTCAGCCCAATCGCCAATTCGTTAAATAAAACAGAAAAAAAAAAAAGCATTTTCTCAGTTAATGCTTTCCATTTCAGATTTTATTATTTAACGTAATTGTTTAACTTCACAAACAAAGCAACTTCGGCAGAAATATAATAACAAAATTTTTAAATAGAGCAAAATGCTCTAAGGTGAAAAAATGTTATTTTGGATGAGTTTAATTTTAAAAAAAATTTTGCACAACGAAGTCATTTTGAGTGTGTTTTTATCATTCTTTTATTAGGGTTTAGTTGACTTGACACTTTTTAATTTAAAATAGGATTCAAACTTTGATTAATGACTATAAGAGAAGACGAAGTCCATCAACTAAGTTATGGTCATATTAGAAAATACTAATACACATTTTAAGTAACCTATAATACATGTCAATACTTGAAAATTTTATGGGTAATTTTCATATTTACCCTCCGATTATAAGCAATGAAATTATCCCTTCACTATGTAGAAACCAACGTCAAAGGCCGGCAAGAAATCGAAATCGAAAATTTTGAAATTCAAAATCTTGGAAATCCCATTTTCCCTTTCCTACAATTATCAGGCTCATTCTCTACATTTGGAGAAATTTTAGAATATCTCTAATGTACCATGTTAGTTATACAACAACAATATTATTATAACATGTGTGCATTTATTTTTAAAAATTATTATGTAAGTGGTGGTTATATTAAATTCAATTACACATGTTATGCATACATTAATTAGTTATAATATATCAGAGGTATTCTAGAATTTCTCATTCATTTGATCATTTAACATTCATGAACATCCAATAATTGAAAAGTGACAAATTTCTTATCAATTTAAACCTTAGCTAAAAGAAAAATAACAAGAAAACAAGAGTTGCTAGGTCAATAGAAAAAGGTAACTACGGTAAAAGACGGAAGATTTGGTTGAGAAAATCATAACTATTACAGCACTCACGTTCTTGTCCATATTTCTTCACCTATCTATTAAATTCAATATTATGTAGGCATATAATATATACACACACACATATGTATTATTAATTACAAGCCTCGAAACATTAATTTATTATATTTTGCCATCAATTAAACATTCGTACACTTAAAATTACATCAAGTCATCAACAGAGGACAAAATCCTACAACACTGAAGTTGATTTATCAGCTATGTCTTCTCATTCTCTTTCAACCACTTTGCACCTTTCTGTCTCCCACACCAGAAAAGAGAAATCAAACCTATGATTAATTTCTTTAATTAAATATTGAATAAAGTATGAGCTTAAATAACACATTTAATTAACTGATCAGAGTTTCCTAAAAGGAATATGCAATAAAAATATTGAGAGAAATTGTGATTATAAAATATATTGGTCGTTCGTGGAACTTGTCTTAGTGCTGCCATTTTCCATGCAAGCCATTTCTAATTCTACAAGAAAACGAAAAGCCATCTGCATGCCCAACTGCAGTTTAATTTTTTAAAAAAAAATGGCCAGCAGAATATAAATATTTCCAGAGAGAAGAAAAAAGAAGCTATAATCCTACAATATATATGTATGCATGTGTGTGTGTATACACGCACACGCACACACAGAGAGACACATGAGACCATATCACATAATATTAATATTAACTCTCGTTTGTTTATTATTCTTTTGGCTAAAAATGAGAAACATATTTATTAATTTCTTAACATCAATCGAAACTTGTGCCAACTAATTGATCGCTTCTATGTTTGATGTAAGTGGAGTTGGTAGATTAAATTTTAGATTATCTAGTCACAATTTTTCCAATCGCTGCCATAATGAAAAGAGTTTACAAGCATATAAGATGTTGATTTTATGTGATTTTGACTGTGATGACACGAATATCATGCTGTTTTCCATTAACAAAATGATGCAAAAAAGCTTATGACAGTGAAGGACAAGAGCAAAATACAGAAATGGACTGTTTCTTAGTCCACAAAATTAAATTATAGGAAGGTTCCTTCATCTTTCTTCAAGCAGAGACAATGTCACAAACAGGACCCAATTTTAATGCCACAATTGATCATTTATGTAAACTTTTAATACTTGTTTTATTCCTCATTGAAAAATTTAATCTCATGTCTCAATTCTAATAGCAATCAACAAATTAAAGTATTCAACAAGACGGTTTCTTTAGTTACATGTCAAGCGCCTAACAACAAATTTAGACTTATTATTATTGTTCTGTGCTTGTGATATATAGTTTGGATGAAATTTTAAACGGGGAGAAGTCCCCATGTCCATTCTTAAATATTGGCTTTAAACGAAAAAGGACCAATCTATTTAGTGTTTTTTTTTTTTTTGGGGGGGAGGGGAAATACCAATATAATTAATTAGGTTGATCGGTACTTAAGTTTTACTAACTTTTTGACTTACATTATTGAGTACAGACCCTAATTATGTCTTCTGAGTTGTGGGTCTTGGGAAATTTTGACTACCTTGAAGCTTCCAGATAGATTAAGATAAAAGAGAAGCAATTAATAAGTCTAAAATAAGGCAGCCATCATAGGCATAAATGTAGCGTACGCAACAAACTATACACATACATAAGATTGTTAGGATTTTTTTCCAGTAAAATTCACTTTAATGGTTAATAAATTAAAAATTAATACCAGTTAAATCCTAATCATAAATTAATATGGACACAAGGTTTCCAAAAATTTAGAAAAATTTTAATCAAAAGAATATCTTAATCCATATAAGATTATTATAAGTGATTGGCTTAATTAAACAATTATTATTGCCCTAATTTGAAAAGGCTTACCAGGTTTAATTAATTTTTTTAAAAAAATCCATACTTTTTAATTAATACTATAATATATTATAGCTAAAAAAGACCTGCCTATTGAATAATATGGAAGACCGCGTTAAGAAAAGCTTACAATGATGAAAGCGACAAGAGCACTATTAGGAAGAAAAATTATACTGAAAAAAATTGACCAAAATCAACAAATTTTAATTCACCGTCTGCTAAATAGTGTAAATCAAGTCAAGATTACAAATACTATAACATCTGCCGGCTAACAAAGAATATGGCTTAATCATAAAAATCTAAGACTTTTCTCTTTCAGAACATGTTCATAGATCATCTCATCACATAGCCCCAAAGACAATGCCTATGTCCCCATTTTGTCTCTACATCTCCTCCTTTTCTTTATATTAAAAACGTAGTCTCTCTCTCTCTCAAGTCCATTTATCTCTATCAAAATGGAATCCAACCCTAATGATGATTATTCGAAAAGCTCTAGCGAAGAAGAGACTGAAACGGGCACCGGCAGATCCTACGAGTGTGTGTTTTGCAAGAGAGGGTTCACTACAGCACAGGCCTTGGGGGGTCACATGAATATTCACAGGAAAGATAGAGCAAAGAACAGGTCTCCGAGTTCTTCAGCAATTTCTGATAAATTAGTTGATGAGAACAATAACGATTATTTTTCAAGTTTTAGATCCTTTGCACCGGTTCAAAGCTATCCCACGAGACATCATCAACATTATGCTATGTCTAATTCTGAGGTACATGTAAATTACCAAACATTTTTTCCATCTCCATCCACATGGGATGACCATCAAAGATCCGTCCACACAAATAATAAAAATCATAGTAATTATGATTCATATGGAAAAAATTATAGCCAGCATTTGAACACGTTTGGCGATGAAATTTGGAGAGGAAATCGCGGTTTAAGAGTTGGACCATCTCATTTAGATGCTGATCAGGATAAAGAAAGGAAAGAAGGTGTTGGTGAAGAAGATGAACTAGATTTGGAGCTTCGACTTGGTCATGATCCGTAGCATATGCTTTATTTTATTTTCATTATTATTATTTTACCTATATGTGGATTCTAGTTATTTCTATGTGTGAAGACGTTATATGTTTGTCATATTGTACAGCTTGCGAATTCTTAATGAAATTCGATGTTTCTTATGTGGGAAGTAAGTACTTCAATAATTAATTAAGTTGGTTTCTTATTTCTTTTTTTTTACCAAATATATAAATAAATGTGTCTTTTAGATCTATCTTTATAGAGATCGTTACTCTATCACTCAGATGGCATAAATGAAGAAGAAGCAAATCAATGTCTTTCAATACTAAGTCTTAGACGCTTTCTGGAAGGAAGATTCTCTGAACATGCAAATTCAAAACTACACAGATTTGAAGGTACCGTCTAAGACCTATTGATTGTTAAATAGGATTTCATGAGATCCTTATGTTATGATCAGATCTACTCTTCTCTCCTCTGGCTACATGTCTTATATTGAGCTATTTTCTTTTCATATCATTTCTTGCTTAACATGAAACTGAGTATATAATCGCCTGGCGCGCGCGGGGGGCAGGCGCGGGGCGGGGGGCGGGGGGGGGGGGGGGGGGGGGGGGGGGAGAGGATGGGAGAGTTGGGGGGAGGGGAAGGGACAGTGCTCCGATTACGTTCGATGGAAAGAATGCAAGCTTAAGCTAGCATAGAGCTAGTTTAAATTATCCCCGAGTTGGTTGTTTTATAATAATTTTTTTGTTTGATAGAAACCCTAATTAGCTTAATTGTGTTGGCTGCCCCTAGCAATAATGAATTCGTTGCATGAATCTAATTAACAACAGACCTTAATGTCGATCTGTGTTATCCTACATTGAATGATTCCATTGCCAACATTATGGCACAATGTTTGGCATACCACCATTGAATGGCGTGATTGACAAATATTATGTCATATTTTAAGCATTTGATTATTAGGGCAATCCCATGAATGTGCTAGAAATGCAGTGTATTAATTCTAAATTCGAAATCTTTGGGATTTGTCATTTTATTTACTTTGTAAAGAATCTTTTAGCAACTATAAGAATTGGTCTATCTCAACAAATTGGGGACAATCTCTCCAAAAAAATTTCTCTTTTGTTTTCTGTCATTTGACGCCCATCTCGATTAGTGTTTCAGGATTAGCTTCTTCTTTTTATTCTTCTTACCTTTTTTTTTTTTTTTTTCCCCTTCTCTCCCTTCCAGTTACATATATGACCTTCATTTTGTAAGCATTATTAGCATTATAACCCTTACTGAAGAGGATTACAATTTACACCATTGTAAGCTAGCTACTTGGGCAAGACTGGAAGCACGGTTTAATTCTCATCAATTGTCTATAATTAGTTTTTTGTTTTTAGTTGTTCAGTTTGAGGCACAGTTTTTCTCAGAATCAAAACGTGCCCATTAATTGATTGCACGATCCAAAAAAACAAAAAACAAAAAACAAATGCTTTCGCCACATATTATAAAGCCTCTTATTTGAGAAAAGAAAACCGATGGTGTTTCTAATCACTATCTTTGTCATGAGTTTTGTCGGTATTTCGCTTGTTTGAAAAGAAAGTGAGAGGAAATGGAGAAAATTTGGCGATAATTAATATTAGTGAAAAAATCTCAATTGTATATTGAGAGTGAATTAATGAAAGAAGATAAGCACATGATTAACAGTATAAGTGAACAACATCTACTACAGTCGAAAATTTGGGTTCAATACTAATTAAGTTGATTTTTGTGGTAGTCTTTTAAAAATAGGAAGTTGGTTGATATTATAGAAGAACATACAAGTAATTAAGAATTAACCATGCATTGTTATAAATGCAGGCTTAGAGGATTATGAAAAAAGTAAACACAACTCATCTAAATCCAAATCCTGGAAGTCGACCTAAAACACACTTTTGTTGTTGGTTTATTTAAAATTTCATGCCGATTAGGGGCTAGTTATAAGAAACATGCTCCTATGGTGAATGTGAAATAATGACTCTTCGAGTACGCATATATTTATTATTTGATAGTCTTTGAACTTCGATTCAAAATTATTCTTCCAAATTATACCAGTTGTGGGTTGACTGATCCATTGACGTTGGCCAGTGACTTTTACATTTGAAGTTATTGTATTTTAGCTTAATAATGAATCTAGTGAAAACAAAAATGCATTGCAACATCATTGACCTGGTGTGCATGCCTGTTAGTACGCTGCTTTTTAAACTTTTCTTTATTGCATATTGGCTTCCATTATTATATGTGGGTGAAAATTGGCAGAATTTCCTATATATTGATCTTTAATGCAAGATATATGCTTTTTCATTTGTCCTTATAGATAGAATTGTTCCATTGTGCGTGTATATGGGTTAATTTCTTTTTATTCTGTGTGGAGTCTTTGATTGAGGACATCACAAATTCTCAATACCAATTGCGATCTAAAGTGTTACCAAAAAGTTATACTAGCGTGTCGTACCATCAGCTTAATCAGAAAATCAGGAATACTAATTAGTTGGCTATATTGTATTAATAATAAGAATAATATCTGACACAGAATGTCTTGATTAATTTGTTTACAAGTGGCAATGAGAGCATGATATGGTATGATACTGGCGAATGCCGTGGACGTGACAAGAAGCCATTCAATATAATTACCATCATATATAGGGCAACTTAATTATATTTTACCTCGATTTGCCTGATAAACATTGCCTAAAACTTTCAATTCGTTAACATTGCTTCCGAAGTATACATGTATATATATACCTGTATGCCGCAAGCTGCCTTCAGAGAAAAGGAAGCACTAATGTTTGCAAGTAACAATGATGTATCATCATTTAATTAGCTAATTATAGGGTGGGCATGGGTTGGTTAGGGTTGGATTTTAAATTAACTCAAAATAAATCATAAAAATTTAGATTCAATCCAAACCAATCCAAATAATTTTTAACCCAATCCAAACCAACTCATTTGAGTTTGCTTTGGGTTTGATTTGAATTTTATAATTAATTTTTTTTATTTTGATAAATTTCATTATATCAAAGTTATAATAATTATTAATTATTAAATTAATATTAAAATATAAAAAAATAAAAAGGATAAAAATTATAAATAATAGACATTACAACAACTTTGTCCTTAAATATGAACTATATTATAATATAAATTCTAACAATGTTAGTACAAATCAAAACAAGATAAGATATCTCAACTCAAGTATTAAAACAATCCGTCAAAATTAAATTAAATTAAATTAAAATATTCAATTTTATAAATTTTATAAATTATATTTAAATTTAATTAAAAATAACACTAGAATCATATTTTATTTAATAAGATGTTATAATCAAATACATTTTTTTATTTTAGTAAGTTACAATACAAATAGGACTATAAAATTATATCAGAGGATTTCATAAAAATATTGTTTGAGTGATTTATTAAAGTATTAATTTAGCCTTTTAACTCAATTTGAGACTGTAAAAAATTATATATAATAGTGATTATTAATTTATAAATTATTAGTTTTAAAACAATAATAATACCGCCCAATAATAATAAAGACTTAAACGCTAAATTTTGATTTATCTAAAATTTTACATGTCAAAAGAAACTTCTTTTTTCTTTATAGGTGATTAGATTATTTTATATATCACTAGTGCATGGCAAAAACTCTAGCATAAAATCTCATCTCAATCTTTTTAATTTTAAGCAAATTAGGAGAAAAAATCTTTTTTAATTTTAAGAAAAAGAAATGTTGGAAGTATAAACTCCCAAACAAAATGAATAAATAAAAAAAAACAGAGAGTGTAGTGCACATAAAAATTTTTTTGATACCTTAATAGTTAATTCCTTAGCGTCAATTTGCTTAATAATGCGAGATTTTAGAATTGAAAATAATGGAATTACTTGATTTTCATTTATTTTATTTTTTATTAATATATCATCTTAAATTTGTCAATAATCCACAGATAAACCATACCCAAACTATTATGAAATAATTTTTTTACGTAAAAATTTAAATTTAGCCTATTTTATGATTTATCCAACCCAAATCATTTTATTTGGTTTGAGTTTGGGTAAACCTATGGGATCTGGATTTATGCCCACCCCTAGCTAATTAAGCAAATCCTTGATTGAATGTTTGCTCTATAAAACATCTCTTGATCAATAGAAGACAAATAATATAGAATTATAGATATCGACTGAAATCTAATTCATTCATATAATTATCCATATATTAATCAAGTTTTGTGATGCTCAGCCATGCAATGAGAGATTTCTGGGAATCTCATCCAGGCTTACAGAAATATATTCGAGCAGCGTTATTGATTTTGTTTGATAATTCCATTGTCTTGTTACATGGAAGACTAGAGGCCATCTATTTATTTATTTTTTAAAAAAATTGCTATTTGGCTGATTTATGCATATCATTATATCGATTGTGGCCTTTCAGAAAATCAAAATTATTATTAATTGTCATCTTCAGAAAACGGGTGGCCAAGTTAAACAGGCAGCGGTGAAATACAGAGTTCGGGATGGATTTCGTGTAATCGAGTCTTGCTCAACCTACTAAGTATTCTACCGCGAGAAAGAAAACATGCTAATAGCTCTCAAGAAAGTTAGGAAATAGTATGTCACACAATACGACAGAAAACAAGACTGTTATCCCAAAGAGCTTAAACATAGCTGTCAATTAAAGACTTCCTCATCTCATCCACAATAGCATTGGGTTGAGCTTCCCTCAACTTGAAAACACTCTCAATAACAGAGAGTTCGGTTGCCGTGGTGTCCGACCCACAGAATGCTGTCCAGTCATTCACAGTTAACCCAGCAGCTACCACTTCACTTCCACGGTTCACAGTGCCAGCGACCAGAGGTACTTGCAAGAGAGTACAAAGTTCATCCAAGTCCTCAATAGATGTATGAGGATGGACCTACTCCAGAATCAAGCAGAAAGTTAGTTGTAGGAAATGCATGGCAACAGAAAGTATTTCAATAGATGCCTCAAAATGAGGATATTCTATGTCTTCTTACCAAGCCACCTCTGTTGCTGAAGGAACAGTAACTGCCAACAAGGATATTACCGGCAATTGTCTGCCTAAAAACTTCTACTCCAAGAACATCTGCAATAATTTCCTCTGTTTCCTATGGAATAGAACGCAGAAAATGTCTATGTAAGCATCAATAAAATTCAAAATAATGGCAATTTGGTAGTAGAAATCCATGCATTAGTAAAGTTACAGTAGGTAACTCTTCATGTACGAGGAACGTTATATTTGGTTTCTTCAGTTAACATTATAATTGACTCATTTTATTTGCAAGAACATCCATTAAATAAATTAATAAATAAGAATAATTGGACAATCACAATTGGGAAAAAAAATGAAAAAAAAAAAAAGGTTTCTACAGAAGAGTAGACTTCTCTCAAATGTTTATAGTTCTATGCTTAGAAAACTTTCTTCTCGGAACCTTGAAACCATTACTGAGGTTCTTTTCCCCCATTTGAGATAAAAGAAAATGAAAGCCTAGGTACTTTTAAAGGGAAAATCATCACACAAGGAAGAGGTGGAGAAAAATAAACACAACTCCTTTCTCTAATCTGTGACCGCAAAATGTCAATTTCAAATCATATGCCAATCTAAAGAATAATCCTGGAAAGACGTAATGGAAGAAACATTAAAAACTGCACATGAAAGCAAAATTACCTTGTCAAGATCTGTGTGTGTAAGAGCAACATGGTCATTGCATGCTATGCAATTCCCAAGAGCAGACAGCCTCTCTTCAATACGCTGGACAACAACTTGATCAGGTAGACTATTCCTCAAGTGTTGAAGCTCTTCAACAACATAATAAAACAAACGTGAAGTAACAGGTAAAGCAGAGCACACTAGTTCATCGAGATCAATGAGTGTATTTGTTAAAATATAATGTTTATATATTTGTATATAAAAGATTGCAGAAGCAAATTTATCGAACTCCATTACCACTCATCATTCAGATTGTCAAACGCTTGAAAAAAAAAAAAAAAATATATATATATATATATATATATATATATATATATATATATATATAAAAGATTAAAAACAAAAACCCAAATTGTCTAGTAAAGAAAGGTTCCTTCCTAATTTGAGCAAATTATTCTGCCCAGAACTTGAGAACATTAATAATATTTTATTACATGATACAGACTAATCACACTTTGTATCACCACAGAAACTGAGAGAGAGAGACAACCATGTACTTTAACGTATTCAGCACAAAGGATTTCAGCTCCAATAACGGATGAAATATCCAACTACAAGTTATCAATGATGACACATTGTGGTTATCTGCAATGTCGAGTTGAGTTAATGTCACAGTAATTTTTATTGACACATCAAGATGGATTAAGATTTTAACAGTATAAATTGTCATAGTACTAACTTACGGAAGTGATGTGGTGATCTAGAACTGGCATAATGAGAAATTTATAGTTACCTCACGAGAATAATGATAATAAAAAACTGACATAAGTTGAATAGAAAAACTACCTTGGTCTGTGGTAGTGTGTGGCAAGAGAAGCCCATTTTTGTTACCTGCCATTAAAGATAAATAGTGATGAGAATCTGAACATGCATATATAAAGCTAGGGCCATTGCGTTAGATGTAGATAAAAGTTCACCAACACAAAGCCGCCCGATAATTCTAGTGCCACCGATTGATGTTTTAACAACAGGAATAACATCTGCTAACTCTGCCTCAAATGTGCTGTGAATACAATAGCCTCATTAACAAGAATTTTATATAAAAACATTAGAAAATAAAATCATATTTAAAAAAAAAAAACCTGTAGAAGCTCTCGGAACCTCCAATTGCAACCAAGCAAAAAGCATTAGTGAGCTTGGAAAACACACCAACCTCACATGAGTTCTCAAACATAAGTCCTACGCAAAACAATCAAATATATTCAGCTCTGAGCTAAAATGGAGGGTGAAAAAAAAAAAAAAAAAGAGGTTAAAGGCACTTTGTTTAAAAAGGTGTCAAAAAACTTACTGGTTGCCATGATTACAAATTAACAAAAATTGAACCGATTAAAAGATGGACCGAATCAAAGCACGAGACCTGCAAGGAAATCATACAAATTCAATTTTTCTGTCAGCCAGCGAACATGTACAGAACACCCATATCAATAAAATCAAAAATAACTACCTGCAATTAGGATTTTACGAAAAGGCGTAAATTGATTATATTAGGGTTTTGAAAGAGAGGATAAATTTTAGTCAACTGCACATTTATCGACAAATTTCAAACTACACCCTTAAAAGAAGTAAGTCATCAAATCATACCCATTCCGCTACTTTATCTCGTTAACTTTATCGTCTTAAGGGTATAAATGGAAACAAACGGTGATTATTCTTCATTCATTTTTCTTTGTCTTTTTATCTAGTAAGGTCATTTAAATCCGTAAAATTATTTAATAAAATCACTTAGAAGGATAGAACAACTTGAAAACATGAAATAAAAATGATAGGTACACAAATTGTTACAAATCGATAAAAATATTTTATTGATAAAAATTTTGTAGGTAAATTTAAATTTTCATTTGTTGCATACTCTAATTGTACTTCGCTATTAGAAATTAGTGGCCCAAATCACCAATTACTTCAAATTGATTTAGTAGCTTATTGCGCAGGAACAGGAATTGACGTAAAAATTTCATTTCATACCATGAATTTAACGCAAAGGAAATGTTGGTGATTAAATTATGTCCACCTTCATCGTCAAAATTAAATTATGGATAACAATTTATCTGCCGAAACAATTTTTGAACGGGCACCGCTGGTCTGATGGTAGAATACTACCCTGCCACAGTACAGACTGGCACATATTGTTTAGTTTTTCGTATGCCAAGCTGACTACTCTAATTTAACATTCCATTTTCGATCTTACAGTATAGATACTTTAAACGGAAATTCCGTTTAACAGCATTGAACATGTATTTGAACCAAGTTCATCCGCTGCTTATGGCTAAAATTCTCATGCCTGCGGCTGCCTAAAATAGCAGAGCACAGAGCAGCTATTGGTGCCGGCCAAGAGTAAGTTTATCCCCTTGCAAAGATATGGAAAACCCTTACTAAGAACCTGTAACTAACGGACTATCTCTTAAAGCTGAGTAGATGGCATTACATGCTTTTTGAAGTTGCTCACGACCTCCCAGCTAATAACCAGTAAAAACCCAGTAATTTGACTCAGCTACACATTGTGGGGATGATAATGCGTAATACTACATACTACCTAGTATCTTGTTTCAAGCTTTTGGTAACAATTCCATAGAATACAATCTCTTTATACAACCACAAACGAGTTTATTGCATGCAACATGTAAGATTGATTACAATAACCCTGTAAAAACAGGGTCGTCCCAATTCTAACAGAAAGCTGCTATCAAATACATCATCAATCATTTACCTAGTGAGATAGTATACAATTAGGAAAATGACCACAAATGATGCAACAAGGGTAAACATTCTCCTGCTTGATTTGGTCTCGAAGACCTGACAAGGGAAATCAAACTCATCATTACAGCTGAAAAATTGGAAAATATGCCACAGAACACAGAGAAGAAAGAAAGAATAGCCAACAAACACCAGTCATGCTAAGAGAAAGTTGGTCATCTATTCCACCTACCATTTTAAACTTATCCATGGTTCCTGATAGGACTCCTCTTGAAGCATCCATATCATTTCCCTGGAAATCATGTCTCATATGTCACAATAAACAACAGAAATAACACAACACAGCAAAAGAAAAATCAAATGTGTTCTGCTTACCATCCGGTCCAACATGCGATTGTGAGTGTCAACCTCCTCATTTATATCACCTGACAGCTGTTGGAATGATGAGCGTAAGAACTTGCTACAAACATTTTCAATATTATAAAGCTACCACTATTCTGAATTCAAAAACCACCAATTGGTTTGCCAAGAAATAAAGAATCCAAGGAAATTTAAGAACAATATGAAAAGTATTCCAGTTCAGATACCGATAATATTCTAAATTCCCAACTGCTTTCCCCATTCATCCTCTGTTATTTACAAGATCTGATCCAATTTATCCACATTCAAACAGAAGATAGCTGAATCAAGTGAAACACCAAGAAGCTCTTATACACTTTTAACTGGATAAAAAGGCATTTCTTACAGTTGCGCCTTAGTAAGACAAGATGTGACTTACTCTCTTCAGAAGATTGACCCTATCTTGCAATCCTTCCAATGCTCTTTCATTGTCATGCTCGTCAATTTCATGGGAGTAAGAAGAGGAGGCTCTGATGCCACCCTCCTCAATGCCATCAAAAAGTGCAACTTTATTATTACGGTAATCCCTGCACATGAAGAAAACTCAGTAGCATGCCAAAACGACCAGACACTAGGACATCTATAAGAGACATGGCTAGACATAATCCTGAAGTCAATAAAGAGTTGAAAAATCATAAAAAAAAAAAAAAAAGATTAATGATCGTCCAATTCTCTCACCCACCACAAATCACTAAGGCTCATTTTGCTTCAGGTGGTCAATCTTTTTGATAGCACATCCATGACTTGAATAGATAAAACACATTCTCTTCAGAGCCTATGAACTAAATTCACGGCCAGCTAACAGCAAACATACTTACTTGGTGAGAATAAGATCATTGATAGTTATTTTAGCCATTGGTCTTCCAATGTATTTACTTTATCACGTAGACTCAAAAAATCAAAATGTACGACATCTAATTTCTGACAAAAACACTACATGCTAAGTATTCTCCAACAGTACCTCACAACTGTAAATTCCATTTAAGACTGATGTCTGAAGTAGGCACTTTAAGGTACAATTATTCAGATGCAAAGTAATGTGGTTGAAGAGAAACTGAGATTGGAGTTGCTTATAAACTAGCAAGATGATTCTTTAAAAATGATAAGAGGCCCAGAACAAGACCACTTAACCAATCGTTTTTTTTTTTTTTTAAAATCATCCTCACACGTTGAAAACATATCACATTGCACTAAGGGCTTAAAACTAATTAAAAACAAAGTACAGAAACATTAGTTTGGATGAATTCATTTGATCTAGCCCTCAGGACCAATTGTTGAATATCAAATCAGTTAAAAGTCATTGAAACAAGTGAATTGTGCAAGAGAATTCTCTGTTACTAAAATAGTAAAATTCTTTCTGTTTGTAGATCCTAGGCACTCAGTAAGCTTTGAAATTATCATCCAAGTAACAAAAATGATGATTTGTTCCTGACTCTTATTTGTTAACACTCTCAACAGATGACTGGTACACTGTAAATCAACTGTAAACTTCAAATCCAATTGACAACTAACAGATCTCAGTGTGATCCAGCAGAATTAAATCAGTAATCACATATAATGAAATCTCAAGAAATTATTTTTAAAAAGAAAAAAAAAAAAGCAAATAATATATCTCTGATTGAGCTAACCTTCTAGAATTCATGACTCAATGATCACGGCCTTTCTTTGCTTCTTGATAAACTAAGGTCAGCCTCGCGATATTCTCAATTGTGTTTCTACAGATGATTTAAAAAAATTATCCACTGATAAATCATACAGTCATGCACAAATTAAACGTACAGGAAATTGTGAAGCTGGATAAAAATTATTCACGTGATTCAATATTTTGATCGAAGCTAACGATGAAAAAATGTGTGAATAAACTAGGAAATAAATTCAGATCTGGTAGCGGATTCGACATTTAAAATAGAAAATTAGAAATAAAAAGAAAAAGAATATAACGAAGCGAATCGACTATACCTTTTGAGTGAAGCAGGGATTCGCTTGCAGCAGCAAACAAGCTGATGGGAGAAAGAAGACGGCGATGAAATGCCGCTCGGATTTTATTTACAAAGGCTATCGGCTGGCCAGAGGGAGATTTTATCAAATGCGATGCGTTATAGTCTAATAGAGGTGAAAAAACATGCAAGATGTTGATCACTGCTGTGGGCCCCGTATCGAGAATAGAATATGTTCTTTCGTGGGACCTTTTGATGACGTCATATATAGCTTTTTTCAAATATTTCTGTATTAAAGTTTTTAAACTACCCGATAAGGACTGAAGCACTGGGCCGCGTCTTATATTTTACAAATAAAAATAAAAACTAGACATTATGTTTTTATTTTTTTACCGCACTATTATAAATTAAAGGCGCGAAAGCCGCGAAACATCTGGCCAGAAGTAATACTATCACTGACAGGAGGTTGAACAAATGAACAATTAAATAAATAAGGGTGTTACAGCTCAGTAATTTACACGGATTTTATTTTTTATATAATTTTATTATAATTTTTATATTTTATATTTATATTTTATTCATAAATATTATAAAATTTCTATTTACATATATTATATAAATTTTATTAAAATTTTTATATATTTTATTTTATTTAAATTCTCATAATATTAAACTGAGTCTTTATAATTTTTAAATTTTAAATATATTTTTTATTTAATTAAAAATATAATAATTATTAAATAAATTATATTTATATTTTAATTATAATAACTATTATAATTTTGATAATAGATTAATAATAATAATAATAATAAATATTATAATTAATTAATATATTAATAATAATTAATAATATTTTTTAGTTAAATTATTAATAATAATAACTAAAGATAATTATTATTAATAATCAATCTTATGAGATAAAAATTTAATTAATCTATTTATACTCTTTTTCATTTACTATATTTTATAAGTATCAAAATAATTTTATTTATAACCATGACACGTTTGTTATAACAACACACTAATATTAATGAAAAATTATTTAAATTAGTACTAAAAAATATTTTTCTTTCTTGAAAAATTAAAACATCTTATTTTCTATCACTTATCATCAATAAAATTTTTTAAATTATTATCATTCATCTTCTTTATAATATTGTCTTATAATAATAATTATTTTTATGATAAAAATTAATAAATAAAAAATAAATTTCCTTTCAATTAATTTCTCTCCACTATTAATTTATTTTCAATAATCTTTATCGACAATTAAAACCATCATTAGAGTCATAACAAAGAAAGAAAAGTGAAAGAAGGGAAGAAGAAATAGAGAAAAATATATAAAATATTTACAAATTTATAGTATATTCACTAAATGAAAATTGAGATTAATTGAAATTAAAATTAGTTTGAATCAAAATAGTTATAATTAAAATAAAAAATTAACAAAATAATTTATTTACTTAAACTATAAAAATTATGGTTAGAATAAGTTGTATTATCATTGATGTATTTATTTTATTTTAAAATTAAAATATGTTACAGTTTAATATTTTAATTCATAGTGATGAGAAATTGATTCAAATAGAATTTATTTTTTATTTTATTAATATTTTTATTAATATTTTATTATGAAAAGAGTAATTATTATAAAATGATATTATAAAAAATATGAATAGTAATAATTTAAAAAAATTTATTGATGATGAATGATGAAAAATGAGATGTTGTAATTTTTCAAGAGAGAAAAGTATTTTTTCATACTCATTTAAATAATTTTTTATTTTTTATTTTTTATTAATATTAATATCTTACTATAACTAGTAAACAAAATTTTCTTGATATTTAAAAAAATATAGTAAATGAAAAAGAATATAAAATATGAATCAAATTTTTATCTCATAAAATTAATTATTAATAATAATTATCTTTAATTATTATTATTATATTAATTAATTATAATATTTTTTGTTAATAATAATAATTTATTATTATAAATATAAATATAAATATAATTTATTTAATAATAATTATATTTTTAATTAAATAAAAATATTTTTAAAATTTAAAAATTATAAAAATTAATTTAATATTACAAAAATTTAAATAAAATAAAAAATAAAATTTTAATAAAATTTATATATAATATATAAATAAAAAAATTTATAATATTTATAAATAAAATATAAATAATAAAATATATAAAATCTTTCGTAAAATTATACGTAGAAAAAATAAAATCCACGTAAGTTACAAACCTGCCACTTAGGCGTACCCAATAAATAAATATATCAAAAGAGAGAGGAGGCGAACTTTTTTATTAACTGGATTGAGAATCCGATTCGCTCGTAAGCCCTAAGCCGGTGATCCTAGGGTTTAGCGAGGCCAATAATTGATACAGTAAGGCGCATCGAAAGCTTATGGATTCGACGGACAAATTAACCAACGCTTTAAAGTCCACAACCGAGATGGAGAAATTCCTTTGCGAGCGGCTCCTTGACCCGACCCAACCAATTTCGGAGCGGTTCCGCGCCTTATTCTCCCTTCGCAATCTGAAAGGCCCCGGCCCCCGTGATGCTCTGATTCGTGGTATATAATTTTGATTCTGAATGTCGTTTTATGCTGATATAGACTAGAAAAGAACATGCTTTTACCGTTTTAAGGGCTAAAGCCAGGGGGTTTCTCTGTTGATTACACACGTTTATGCCTGATTGCCCTGCAAACGTTGCGCATTGTGTTGTTTTTCACATATTGGAATTGGTTTTATGAAGATAAGGCTTAGTTTCTGTTGCTTTTTCAGCCCTCTTAACGTGTTTCTGCTTATTAGTCACATGCAGCCTCCATGTTTTAATGACTGTGTAAAGAAAACCCAGCTTTTATTTATTTTTGATTGCTGAGTTAATTTATGTAGTTCCTTTCAGTTCTTTTATTTGCATTAAAAATTAGTATTCATTTATTTCCCCCTTCTTTCTAGCCACAAAGGATTCCTCAAATTTGTTGGCTCATGAAGCTGCATTTGCCTTGGGTCAAATGCAAGATGCTGAAGCTATTCCTGCATTGGAAGCTGTTCTGAACGACTTTTCTTTGCATCCCATTGTTCGCCATGAGGCAAGATAAGATCTCCCTTGTTTCCTACTGCTTTTCTATTCCCTTTCCAATTTTAATTATTGTTGCTTTTTTTTTTTTTTTGGGTTTAAATTACTAAACAGGCAGCGGAAGCTCTTGGCGCAATTGGTTTAGAGAGCAATATTCCCTTGCTAAAGAATAGTCTAGTTTCAGATCCAGCTCCGGAGGTTCGAGAAACATGTGAACTAGCACTCAACAGAATTGAGAAATTAAAGGCTTCTGGTAATGACGGATCATCCATGAGAGAAAGATCACCATTTATGTCTGTTGACCCTGCTGCACCAGCTTCATCCTGTTCTTCTGTTGATATGCTAAGGTTTGTTTCTGGCATGTAATTGATACATTGTTTCAAGTGTTGTGCTTAGTTATAAATATTCTGATTGTTGTTAATTGGTGTTAGAGAAGTTCTTCTGGGTGAAGCAAAAGGCATGTATGAACGATATGCAGCTCTTTTTGCTCTTCGCAACCATGGTGGAGATGAAGCTGTTTCTGCTATAATTGACTCTTTAGGTGCAACTAGTGCTCTACTTAAGCATGAGGTTTGTGGAGCCTAATGTAATGATTTCATGTTACTTCAAGCTTGTACCTTGATTCTTTTGAGGGGCTTTCATCGTTAGATCTCTATTAAATGTGCATGAAGGCTGCTGATGTACTTATATTTTTCTTACAATTTCACTGTAATTATCATGTTGACAGAGATGGTTAGGTGGCTGGTGATGTGGTCGAGGTTTGTTAGAAAATGTTGAATTTTTACCTGCTTGCTTGATGACTTTATTTGGTCTTGCTTCCTCCACATCTTACCTTTGGAGGTTTAGGTTTGATAGTTTGCT
Organism: Aegle marmelos; assembly: GCA_030449875.1. Lineage (NCBI taxonomy): Eukaryota > Viridiplantae > Streptophyta > Magnoliopsida > Sapindales > Rutaceae > Aegle > Aegle marmelos. Next base: position 7,353,150 of record JASUUL010000115.1, read on the forward strand.
ATAATATGCAGGTTGCTTATGTGTTGGGTCAATTGCAAAATAAAGCTGCTTCAGCGGCACTTTCTGAAGTGCTTAGGAATGTAAATGAGCACCCCATGGTTAGACATGAAGCTGCTGAAGCTCTTGGTTCCATTGCTGGTATTACTAGTTCTTGTTGTTATTTCAATGTATTCTCTTTTTAATTCTTTTGGCCAAGTCCCTGAAACCCTCTCCAATTGCATAATCTCTAGAAAGGGTAGTACAATGTGGTTTGCTGGAAGATGTATTGGTATGATGGTCTCAGTGTTCTTGAAGCAAAATCTTCCTAAGGTTTAAATGGGTCTGACAACAAAAAGGATTCTACGCTAAAGACATTATGGCATGTTCTTTGGATAAGGTCTGTTGTTATGGTTGTTGACATGAAAAATATCTTACTATAGAACTTAACACTCGTTATAGATGGATGCTCAGGCATGAGGCTGGGCTGCAAAAACTTCTTACATGTATGTGCAAAGGAATTCATTGGTCATTAATTGGGATTATAGAGCCCACGCAAACAACTTATGTTGATAACTATATTTTCGAGGATGTTGAACATGTAAAGTTCTGTAGTTTTCTTGCATCATTTGCTGAATTTTCTTAGATGGAATGAAACTTTTTGTATCAGATAATCATTTTCCACCTCTTCTTGTAATTCTTGCTTTTCAGTAAACTATTTTGCTTATCATTTATCCTATCCTTTTGAGCATTGTGTTATGTGTATATGCTTTAAATATTTTTTTCAATTATGTGGGATGTCAAACATTTTCTCAGTTCTGTTATCTTAATAAATTTTGCACTCTTCTAGATGACCAAAGTGTAGGTCTTCTCAAGGAATTTGCCAAGGACCCTGAGCCAATTGTCTCACAGAGCTGTGAAGTTGCTCTGAGCATGCTGGAATATGAACAATCAGGGAAATCATTCGAGGTAAGCCCCTGAAGATTCAAAATTACAAAATAAATTGTGCTCACGGACATCTTTCTTTCAGGAGAAATGACTGACAGTGATGTTTTATCTACAGTACTTCTTCATGCAAGCTCCTCTAATGCAAGTGTGATTGTTCATGTATATGCCATTTTTATGGATAAAGAAGGGACTTATTAGGAAGCATGAAGATTGCAGAGATGCACTAAGCAATTGCAGAACTTACTTGCATATAAGGTGGTTCTCAAGAGTGTGGAATGTATAAGTTTGGGAAAAATCATTTCATGCCTTTTCTTGAGGTTGGACTTATGGATAGCAAAGCTGGTAGGATGTTAATGTTACAAATTGGATGGTATTAAAGTTATTTTGAATATGTTACAAATCGGAGGGCATTTAAATTTGTGTTACGATTTTATTTCTTTCTAATTCCATTTAAACCCTATTAAAAAAAATTATCAATTGTATATTCTTAATTTACTCTATTATTAAATTTACTATAATATTTTTTAGTATATCAATCATTGACTTTAAGTTGATAAAATATATTTATCGTCTATAAAATTGTTAGCTGCTGTTTGAAAGTTAACGGAATTATAGTGAATAGAGAATTTTATATTTAAAAGTTATTACTTGTATATTTTTTAAATTTTTTATTATTATTTATATATTCTTAAATTATTATTTATATTATATAAAAAAATTAAATTATTCTTCTGATATTATTATATTTAAACAGTAATTAATAATTTTATAGATAACATATATATTTTATTAATTTAAGATAGATAATTAATATATTTTAAAAGTATTATAATATTTTTTTATAAAAATATAAATTTAGAGTATATGAATGATATTTTTTTAAAAAAATATTTTATTTAATTTCTTTATTTTAATTAAAGTTACCTACTTTGATTTGCAACCTTGAATATGATAATGGTAAGCAGAAAATATAAACAGGAATCCTAATTTATTTATCATGAGGGTAATTTTTTTAAATAAAATTTAAATAAAATTTTTATTAAAAAAATTGTTTCAATTGGTGAGTGTTTTTATTATATATTATAAAATTATTTTAATTTATAAATTTTGTAAAGTATGTTATGAATAAAATAAAATTAGAAAATAAATTAGTGTGTTTTAAATAATTTAATATTTAAAAATTATAATATTTATTTTTAAAATTTTAAAATTTGAGTTTTTTAAATAGAGATAAATTTATTTAATTTTTAAAAATTTTATTTAAAATATAACTAAATACTAAAGATTTTAAAAATATATTTTAAAAGTATTTATAAAATTAAATAAACATTTCAACTATTACAAAAATCATACTAAGATTTTGTTTGATACTTTTTTTAAATAGAATTTGTTTAAATGGGGTTTTTTAAAAATATAAATTTTACCCTAAAAAATTTGAATTTATTTATTTGTCAATGAAAGTTTCTATTAAAAATTATAAAATTAATCTAATACATAAAATTTTCAAATCATATTAAAAAATGAATGAAATAAAATTATGAAATAAATTATGGACATTTGAGACTATTTATTTTAAAAAGAAATCAACTTTTATTCCTAAAAGTAAAAAAAATTTAAGTTTATACTGATAGACATAAGCTATTTAATTCTCAAATAATTCTATTTAAAATACAATTAAACATGACAACAAAAATAATTAATATTAAATAAATACATATAATTATTATATAAATTATGCCAAAGTACACTAACCCACAAGTACGATAAGCTCATCAACCTCCAACAGTATACATCGATATTTCATTAAATGATTATGCTCCTTGATGAGGAGATCAGCGCGGCCATTTAGCTGTTTCTTATTAATGATATGTACAAGGCAATACGATTTTTGAAAATATTATAAAATGAAATTTTTTTATTATTTACCATTTGTCATATTTTTATTGTTTAATAGCCACTTACCAGTGACTTCTATTTTGAATTCGATTAATAAAACATTAAATAAATAATTATAACTGAATGTAAACATTTCCAGAATTTCAAAGGGCGGTGGAAAGCGCACTGAAGCAGGAAAATTTACAGTGAAATAAAAATGTTGTCAAAGATAAATAGAAAAAAAAAAGTAATAATAAGTAAATAAACGAGAGAGCAGAAGCGTATCTCGGACACTTGATGATTCAATGATTCCCCTCGCAAACACAGCCCGGTAGCGAACGCGCGCGCACATACTGTATATAATTATTTATGCACAGAGCCTCATAGGTAGTGAGAGAGAGACTGAGAGAAAGTGAGAGAGAGTGAGAGAGGAAGGCAATGGCGAACCCGCCAAAACCATGGAAGGTGGAGTACGCGAAATCAGGGCGATCATCTTGCAGAAGTTGCAAGAGTAACATCGAGAAGGAAACCCTCAGGCTCGGCAAAATGGTCCAGTCCTCCCAATTCGATGGCTTCATGCCTGTATGTTCTATGTTCTTACATTTCCCCATTTTGGTCCCTCCCTGTAGTCTCCCCACTGAATTCTTGCTTTCTCTTTCACATTTCACTGATCTTTTGTTCTGGTTATTGTATATGTCTGTTCACAAGTCACACACACACACACACACCCCCCCCCCCCCTTTAGTTTGTTCTAATTTTGAGCATTTGTTTTATTTTTCATGCAATATTTCATGAATAACGGTTAGGTTGTGTACTTGTGATGCATAAAAACTGTTTTGTTGATTGTATCAATTAGGTTACAACTGAGGTTAATTATTTGAATTTCTGATGCCTTGAAAATCATATATTTTGCTAGTTCAAGTTGGTAAAGTGTTCTTTGGAAACTCGTTTTGGCTTTGTCTAAGTTGGTGTCACTTGATAATTTTATTTACAAATGGACGTTTTCAATCTTCCTGACTTGCTTTTCTTTTCTGACCTAGATGTGGAACCATGCCAGCTGTGTGCTGAGGAAAGCAAATCAGATTAAATCGTATGTATCTTGTAAATTTTTTATCATTATTTCCAAAATATGGTCTTGATAAGTACTGAAAATAATCAACCTCTATGGCTTTGCTGTGCTTTTAGCTTGGATGATGTTGAAGGGATAGAATCACTTCGGTGGGAAGATCAACAGAAAATTAGAAAATATGTGGAGGGAGGTGCTGGTAGTGGATCCTCAAGTAAGTCCAATGTGAGTGCTGTGGAATATGGAATTGAAGTTTCTCAAACTTCTCGTGCTACCTGCCGACACTGCAGCAAAAAGATTATGAAGGGAGAGGTTGTTTTCTTTTTTCTTTTTAATACCTAGAGGACTATTTGTATAAAATTTAATTTACAGTTTGATAAAACCAGTTCTATAAGCCTAGCAACAACGTGAAGTTGTTGATTGAGGAATCTAAATCTCTTTTATTGTCAGTACTTACATCAGTTTATGGAAGCCAACATATGTATCTTCATTAAAACAATGAAAGCCAACATACACATCTTGATTTGGAGTGGTGTATGTCTAATCAATATAATATCATGTTGGTGTAACTAGTAATGCAGAAATGCTCATATGTATTAGGTTCGTATATCGGCCAAACCTGATGGTCAAGGAACTAAAGGACTAGCATGGCACCACGCAAACTGTTTCTTGGATTTGTCTCCATCAGCCCAAGTTGAGAAGTTTTCTGGATGGGAAAACCTCACAGTTTCTGATCAGCAAGCTATTCAGGCCCTGGTTAAGGTTCCTTCTACTACTAAGAATGGTAGGAAGTTTATATTGTTAGTGTTGGAGGTTGTTAGATGATGTTGTTATTGCTGATTTTTTCTCTCTCATTTTACTTTTTCTCTCAGGAACAAAAGCTGCGGTGCAAGAAAATAAAGACATGCCCCCCCAGCAATCAACCTCAAAAGCTGGTACAAAACGTAAAAATGTAGGTGGTGTTGAAAGCTCAAAGTTTGGTAAGTTTGAAAGAGAGATGTCGACAAGCAGGGCTGCATCTGCAGTGTCTTCAAACAACTTGCTGGATGAACGTGCTTCTGATTTGGAAACTAAATTGGAGGCCCAGACTAAAGAATTGTGGGCTCTAAAGGATGATCTAAAAAAACATGTGACAACTGCGGAGTTGCGTGAAATGCTTGAAGCCAATGGTCAAGACTCAGCAGGATCAGAACTTGATCTCCGTGACCATTGGTAAGTTTTTTCGGATGCATTTTATTTTCAAAAATATTCAGAAATCTCTCGTATTATTCTGATTTTCGTTAGTCATCCAGATTTCTCGTGAATGTTATCTTTATTGTTTTATTTTCGTACATATGTGTGTATATAGTACATACTGTTGATTATTGAATCATTTATTACCTGTACTTTGAAATTTGACACAGTTTATTGTTGTAATACATGTTTAGTGCTGATGGGATGATGTTCGGAGCACTTGGTAGATGCCCGATATGTTCAGGTTCACTTCGTTACTCTGGAGGCATCTATCGGTGCCGTGGATACCAGTCAGCATGGAGCAAGTGCTCATATTCTACTCGTGAACCAGAACATCTTAAAGGGAAGTGGAAAGTACCAAAAGAAACGAATAACCAATATCTTGTAAAGGTATTCATTTTAGATTAGTGTAAGATGGTAAGGTATGCAAACATTAACTGTCGGTTTTATTATTCTGGTTGAAGTGGTTTAAATCACAAAGGACAAAAAAACCAATTCGGATCCTACCTCCATGGGCACCCAACAGTCCTGCTTCAAGTCAAGCTTCTAAGAGCCCATGTCAATCTTCGAAGAGTGAAAATTTGGGAGATCTGAGAGTTTCGTTTTCGAGATTACCGAAGGAATCCAAGGTGTGATCTTTTTTCTTGTTATATGCTTAAATTGTTGTTGAAAATTTTTTATTGATGCCGTCGTGTAATATCTCAGCAAAAAGGAAATAAACAATATTGTGTGATTTTTGGTTAAGTTCGTTTCACGGGTGGTCACCCTGCACTTCTGCAGGAAGAATGGAAGAGAAAAATTGAGGAAGTAGGGGGAGTAGTTCATGCTAAGATCAATAGAGGTTTGTATCTAATGCATTGGATTTTGTAATTAGATTATTTTCCCATTACACTGGCTTGTTACTTTAGACTTACAATTCGTAATATGATGTGTAAGTTGCTTAATAAATGAATCTGCAGAGACTAACTGCTTAGTCCTGGGAGGAGTACCGGATGATCCTGATGCTGAGATGAGAAAAGCCAGGTAAAGTTGTTCTTTGGATGCTTCTTGAGAATATTTCTTCTTCATTTCCTTTTGACTGGGAACATTTTCATTGGCAGGAAGATGAAAGTACCTATTGTTAGGGAGGATTACCTGGTTGATTGTTTTAAAAGACAAAAGAAGCTTCCTTTTGATCCATACAAAGTTGAAGCGGTTGGTGAGTCGCCTAGCATGGTTACAATTAAAGTTAAAGGGCGAAGTGCTGTTCATGAAGCTTCTGGTATGCAAGATACAGGTCACATTCTTGAGGATGGAAAAAGTGTTTATAACACAACTTTGAATATGTCCGATTTATCAACTGGTGTTAACAGGTGGGTTTATTTTATTCTTTCTTCCTTCTCTCTGTGACCTGGCTTCAGATGATGGCTACGGCGTTTTCAGATTTGGAGCCAAATTGCTTCAATTGCTCTGATTGTTTACCTGTCTATGAATATTTTTCTGGCTCCAGCAAATTAACCTAAAAACTCCCTTGTGGTTATGTAGGAGGATTTGGGTTAAGATGATTTTAACTGCTGTAGGTTGTTCTTTTGGTATTGCTTGTTTTAAAAGGAAAATGTTTTCTTATATTTAACTTTGTTTTGTTACAATGATGCACATCCCTGGCAGGCGGCTCCAACATATTGTTGATCATAAATTATCTTGGAAATAAATTGATAAATTTATATTAAGAAATTTATGGGCCCTAGATTAGTAGCCAAGCCACTGTTTCTGTTGTATCTGCTTCCGGAGTATGGATGCCATATGGTGAAGCTTTTAACTCTGAAGCATCTGAATTATGTTATATGTAAGTTAATTCATCTAGTGGCATTTAGGTTTTCAATATTTTAGATGAGATTACATCATATTAAAGCTTTCAGTTGTGAACTTTGATGTACTACTTCCAAGAACTGAGCTCACTTGTGTGTGCATTGTGTATTGTTGGTGATATATTAACGTAAAAGAACAACTTGAAGCAGTGAATAAACTTTTTAATTACTAGTTCCATTCAATGCAATTGTAGAGATGATTGATAGGTTGGTAATATTCCTAATGTTTCTTTTTCACGTTAGATTCCTACCCCTGGATTAAGTGTGATTAATTGATAAAATTGTGTCCTATTTGAAGTAAAAAAATTAAAGTTAATATATATCCACAACCCATATCTCATAAAACACCATGGTACATAGGAATTCCTTGAATTGTTGTTATTTTTTTCTTAATCCATTTTCCTCAATAATGGACTCCTAACTTTTTTATGATTGCTATGTAAAGTTACTATATCCTGCAAATTATCCAAGATGATAAAGGGTCAGATTGTTATGTGTTTCGTAAATGGGGTCGAGTGGGAGATGACAAGATTGGTGGAAGCAAACTGGAAGAGTTTTCAAAAGAAGATGCTATTTGTGAATTCAAACATTTGTTCCTTGAGAAGACTGGGAACCCATGGGAGGCTTGGGAACAGAAACAAAATTTCCAGAAGAAACCTGGAAAATTCTTCCCACTGGATATTGTACTTCTTATTCTCTCTCCCTCTCTCTCCCTCCCTCCCTCCCTCCCTCCCTCCCTCCCTCTCTCTCTCTCTCTCTCTCTCTCTCTCTCTCTCTCTCTTTCTCTCTCTCTTTCTTTCTATCTTCCCCAATTCTTCTTGTTAGATAATGACTGCTTGTTCATATTGTTGTTTTCAATATTTGTAGGATTATGGAGTTAACAAACAGGTGTCAAAAAAGACAGGGACTGATGCAGACAGCCGACTTGCCCCTGCACTGTTAGAATTAGTGAAGATGCTCTTTAATGTGGAAACATACAGGTTTTAGAAAGCCATCTCTCCTTTTTTTATATTGTACATGGCTATCTTGAAGATGCGAAAGAGGAAATTGAACAAATTCAGGAAGATTTTATCTTGTGGACCTCTGGTTCACTTTTGTAATATTTATTCCCTTATAATATTCTACAAAAGTGTCTCTGTTTCATATAAAGAAAATATAATAGAGCAAACTTTGCAGAGCTGCTATGATGGAGTTTGATATTAACATGTCGGAAATGCCGCTTGGAAAGCTGAGTAAAGATAATATCCAAAAGGGTATGTGCCTTTCAAAGAAATTTATTTACTTGGTGCTATGCCGAATGATTGAGTTCCCAATTTATAGTGGGTTAGCAAAAAGAATTTGATGGCTGTTTATTGATGCCCTTAAAATATCTTTTTCCAGGTTTTGAGGCATTAACAGAGATACAAAATTTATTAAATAACGGTGCATGTGATCCTTCTGTCAAAGAAAGCTTGATTATTGATGCCAGCAATAGGTTCTTTACTCTCATCCCTTCTATTCATCCACATGTTATACGGGATGAAGATGATTTTAAGTCAAAGGTAGAGATGGATTTTCTGTACACATTTTGTTTCAGTATCTGCTTGTTTAGAAAATCTGCTATCTGGCTCAATTCGGTTATCACCTCATTGCAAATCAATTTTCCCCTCCTTTAAATCTTCAGCCTGATGACCCTTTTAAGGTGGATTTGTTTACCTGATAGGGTTGGATTTTTTGGGTTTAGTTAAAGAAAGAAATTTGAGTCAATTGAAACCCAAGCACTGATTTGAATTGGTTCGTTGGGTTTCTTTGTATTTTTGTGAATTTGATTCTTTTTTCAAGATTCAAACTGAATTGAAAATGATCAGTTCAGAAAATTTGGAATAGAACCTGAACCAATTCCCGAATTGACCCAAACCGATTCGGTTAAAATGCCAATGCTACTTGATAATCTCTTGTTTCTTTCCTTTTTCAAAGTGATTTTCTTTGTATTAAATTGTGGAGTGGGCCCCTTATATTACTTTTGTAAGTCAATTAGAACTGATTGAATTGCATATATTTGGAAAACTTTTCTTTAGCAGTCCTTTAAATTTTTCTTTCAGAGAGATGAGACATCTGGAATTTGAAGATATATCAATCTCTTGAACTTATCATAGGAACACGAAACAAAAGGTTTTGTGATCACCTAAGGCAAACAAGGCAGAGGCCTAAGACAATAAAGATAGGAAGCTTATTCTGGGAGAGGATTCCTTGAGAATAGTCTTCAATATAGTAGTATGCATGAGATACAATAGTATGCAAAATCAAGAAGACTTTCTCAAAAACTCAAAGTAGTACCCTAAAAAAGGATAAAGTGATTTATATGGGTATTTCTCTTTAAAAAAAAGTGAGACTTTTCAGTGGGTCTCATATGGGACACTCAAAATTGCTCAACACAGCTTAAAAGCCACGAGAGTGACCTTTAAGTAACTTAATATGTTATAATGTAGCTCCCCACCCTTTCCTGGGAGGAGGGCTGGTCTTGCTCTAGTCTTCCACCAGGAAGGTAGGGAAAGTATTGTTTTTCCACAAAATAGTGCTGGGGGGTCCTTTAAATTGGCACACACTGGGGAACACACAAAAAGATGTGCAACTGATTTAAAGAGAGACACTGACATAGTCCGTATTTGGAGTCCCCTACAAGGGGGCTTGTGGGGGTGATGTCTCTTGAAAGGGGTTTTGGAGAGTGGGGGAGAGGGGGTCTCCCTCCTGCCGCATGAAAGAGCCTTTTTAGGAGGCTTCCTCTTCCTCTTGTTCCTCTTCTTCCAAGGCCTCTATTCCGACAGGAACAGAGTCAGGCCTGCTGTCAGGACTCTAGTTTGAATCTCATCACACTTTAGTTCCGGTTATGAATTCTTACCATTACCTTCTGTTTCTTCCCATGTGGAGCCGATTCTGCACAATGTTTTTATTCTTGGGTATATTTTACCACAAGAACAAATAGAAAGATGAATTGATTTTTGTTGTTGCTTACCTTATGGACTTTTTAACCACATATCAGTAAATTTAGTGTCTCTTGTTCTGATTTTCGGCTTGTCACTTGTCTATGGCAGCATTTCTGAGTGACTGCTGCATCTGTTTCTCTTGTGATTGTAGCACTATTACCAAAAGATTGATGACTCACTTTTTATATTTCTTTTATGTGTCATTTTCATTTAATTTTGAAATCCTAGATGGTCATTGGATCAGTTTAGACCCGGATTAAGGATTGCTAGTTATAAAATGTAGGGAAAACATAGATCATCTCTCAAGATATTCTGAAATTTCAGATCTATATGTTATTAATTTTACCATTACTTTGTTGTTAATATTAAATATTATAATATCCATGAGTGGGTGCCTTTACACTATAACCCAAAGAACATTCTCCTAAGGCATATATATATATACTCTCTTATGTCGTGCCAACTGTGGCTCTTTATTAGTGAAACATGTAAACTACTCAAAGTTTGCCGTTCTTTGATGCATTTGTTGTATACAGAAATCGGGAAATTGGAGTCAACTTTAGTCTCGAGGCTTTTTGTATTTTGCTTGGGAAAATTCTTGATTTGTATTCGGACACAATCGAACTATCCAAGTTGCTATTTCTCATGCCTCGTACAGTTTTTGTTTGAGGACTAAAAGGATTTCCTCTGTCCTTCCGCTATAGGTTAAAATGCTAGAAGCTCTGCAGGACATTGAAATAGCTTCGCGATTAGTAGGTTTTGATGTTGATAGTGATGATTCCCTGGATGAGAAATATAAGAAGCTCCGTTGTGATATTGCTCCACTTCCACATGATAGTGAGGATTACCAACTGATTGAGAAATATCTCCATGCCACACATGCCCCTACTCATACTGTGAGTTAATTTTTGCATATTTTCAAGCTTAGCTTTCCCCCCCCTTTTTTTATTTGGTGGTGGGTTTTTTTGGGGTGTTTTTGTCTTTTTCTTTTTTTTGGGGGCGGGGGGTTAATAAACTTGTATGTCACATTTTTGGAAGTAACATTTTGCCCCTCTATGGATGTCTCAGGATTGGTCATTGGAACTGGAAGAAGTTTTTTCACTTGAAAGGGAAGGGGAGTTTGATAAGTTTTCTTCTTATCAAAGAAAGCTTAAGAATAGAATGCTCCTCTGGCATGGTAAGTTAAAAATCTCTATGGTGGAGTTTATGCTTTTATGTACCATGATATACTTTTTAGTTCTGTGGGAAGTTATTGGAGTTTTAGAACTTGAAAAGTGGGATTAGATATGAAAGTAACTCTCTTTTTCCTGTGAAGGTTCGCGGTTGACAAATTTTGTGGGAATACTTAGCCAAGGACTAAGAATAGCCCCTCCTGAAGCACCAGCAACCGGCTATATGGTTCTCTCTCTCTCTCTCTCTCTCTCATGTGTGCGCATTAGTTCATATGTACTTCAATGCATACACATTTGATCTATCTACTTGTTATCCTGCAAGACTAATAATTCATATTTTTGCAAAACAGTTTGGTAAGGGAATTTACTTTGCTGACCTAGTCAGTAAAAGTGCTCAGTATTGCTTTACGGATAAGAAAAATCCTTTGGGCTTAATGCTTCTGAGTGAAGTGGCCTTGGGAGAGGTTTATGAGCTCAAGAAGGCAAAGGTGGGTTCACATTCTAGCTCGTGTGCTGTAACAGTCTTTGGCCATGGGGACTTGGTTTGGTTCATTGTGGAAGGGTCAGGTTACTTCATTTTTGAATTTCAGCGTATTTTCTTCCACCGCCTTCCCCCGCCCCCCCCCCCAACAAAATATATATATATATATATATATATATATCAAGTTTCTAGTATCCACTCTTTACTTCTGCCATGTCATGGGTACTTCACAGTGAAGTATCAGTTTTGGCAGCTTATGCTTGAAATAGTATTTCATGCACTTCTTTGTGTGCTTCTTTATCAATGTTAACTAAAATGTCCACTCTGTGTATGGACAAACTACCTGATGAAATATGTTTCCTAGAATCTTTAGTCGTGCTTTATTTTTACTAATTATTGATATTTGGTTTGTTGCCTGCGGGAAAAAAATAATTTGGCCATGCACACGTCACAAATGCCATTTCTCTTTCCTAGTAACTTCTTTCCTTTCCGTAATTCAGTATATGGATAAACCACCTGATGGGAAGCACTCCACTAAAGGACTTGGCAAGACTGTACCACAGGAGTCTGCTTTTGTGAAGTGGAGAGATGATGTCACTGTGCCATGCGGAAAACCAGTACCTTCAAATGTCAAGGCTTCTGAGCTGATGTACAATGAATACATTGTTTATAATACTGCTCAAGTAAGTACTTAAATTTTATCATTTATATAAATAATATAATATAAAAGGAAGAGGAGGAATAAGAAGAAACTTGTAAATTAAGTCCAAAATTTAAAGTTCGCTCATTTTGTTTCTTATTTCATGTGTTGAAATGGCATTTTGATGTGTAGCATATAACTTGTCTACAACTTGATCAAATAGCAATGTGCAAATGTACTGTCATCAAAATAGAGCAAATATCCTTGTCCTGCTGCTGTGTGCATGTTCGTTCCTATGCATTCCCAGGAAGGACTGCTTCTGGAACAATTGTTGCCATTGCATATTCATCATTGGTGATCTATCAATCATCTTTCTACAAGAAAATATTTTTTCTTGTTTTGTTTGTCCTGTGAATTTGCTGAATGACAAAGTTCCATTACATGGAAGTTTTGGTTAAAGGAAGCCTGACTCCAAATCAAAGCCCTGTGAGATTTTCTTGTCCAGAAAATTATAGTAGTAAACTTTTATAGGACTATATTTACTGGCTTGAATAATTATAATATAATGTTGATATATGCATGGCCCCTCATATAAATTACTTTGAGCACACGGGTTCCCTTATAAAGTTTTACTACCTCATTTCATCCTAGGCATTTAAATGGAGCACGTTATTGATAGGTAAATGTGACCTTTGAACATACACATTGATAATAGATAAAAATCCGACATGTATACTAAAAATTACAATTAGTCAATGTTTATCTTAAAAGGTCACATCAGTTCAACAATGTGTTATTTCTGTTAATGATTTCACCCCAGAGACAAAAACGTTAAAAATTTGTAAGGCTCCTTAGTGGTGTATCACATATATAAGTTACACACCACTAGGGAACAGAAGTGTATATATATATGTATGTATGTATGTATAAAGGGGACGGAAGTTTCAGTCTCCCATTATATGTGCTTGCTACTATTTATTTCATTGCTGTGAAGTTGATACAAAAATGATTATGCTTCACCTCTTAAATGTGTTCATGCAAATACAAAGTGTACTATGTGAAGCTAATATTTCTATGAGTTGCGGATGATGAGGTTTTTATATCTGACAGGTTAAGATGCAGTTCTTGTTGAAGGTGAGGTTTCATCACAAGAGATGAAGAAGGTAACTGGATGTCTACTCTTTGGGGGAAAGGGCATGACTGATTGCTTGAATAACTGAATGTCTTTAATTACCGCATGAGAAATTTTAACTCTGATAAGATCATAAGATCTCATTTTGGGGTTCGCTTGGAGATCTTTCGACTCTTACTTTTGGCTATGTAAATGATGTTGGTAAATGTGTGTTAAAAAAAAAATGATGGTACTTTGGTGTTTCTTAAGCCTCTGTGAGGATGCTATCTTCTTTCATATCATCTGGCGTTAGCTTTCTTTCTATTAGATTATGCCAATACAATTAGATGCACACAATCCAAGTTTCTTGTACTACAATTGGCAGGATTATTTCCAGATAAGTGTCCTTGTCATTCAGGTATAAATTTAAGAAACATACAAAGATGAGTAGTCTTATCTGCCAAATATTGCAATGGATTAAGCTGTATTATTTTCTTCTCGAAGGTCAAATGCATGCCTAATAAGATTATATCAGATACACATTCTGTTTGCCTAATAAGAGTATATCAGATACACATTCTGTGTGTAATCATTATTTTTCTGAAGCAGTTGAGAAAGCTAGGTACTGTTCTGCTCAATTGGCATGGAAACGGTCGGGTTCGGTTTCGGTTTTTCGCCAATTCCGCCTGCTATTTCAAAATTTGTGCATTGATCTTTTCTTAGCCAAATTCTAGGGAGCACCGCGAATCATGCGCAAATCAACGTGATAAAGGCCTCAATCGGATATTGACACATGGGAATAAATGGCCGAGGTAAGTTAAAAGAAAATTACTGAGAGGTCAGCTGTCTTCGTGACAAGGACTCGTGCATGCTGAGTTGAGAGTAGTCGCATAAATTTTTTTCCTTTGGTTATATGCTTGATAGTTGATGGAAAGAAGTGAGAAAATCAGCATCAAACATTATTTTTCGGGGACTGTGTCTCCAACACAGGAAGAAAATGCGCCCATAAAGTAGTCCAGTGAAATGATGGTGCCGGTGGGGTTAAAAAAGGAAAAAAGCTCAATGATTTAGAAAATCTTGTAGCCAGTTTGCATGTTTGCATGTTTGCCATGTGCATGGTGGATGATGATGCCGCGTTTGACTTCAAATTAAATGCTGATTATGTCATGCGTGGGTGGGATGGGAATGGGATGCCCCAAAAAAGAAAAAAAAAAAATGAAAGGCCTATTGCTTAATTTGCATGGTAACTCTCCGAACTTTAAAAGAAATTGGCGAGAAAGAAGAGATGGAAGCAGTGACACAGTTAAGCTGTGACATGGGATTGTACTTTTTGGCGCAAACAGCCATCCCCCATTGTCAAAAATGACGAAATTATTCATCTTGTTTATGCTGCGCTCTCACTTCTTTTTCTATAATAATAATAATGATATATGATGAGTACGTTTCAGTTTCACTTCATTTTGTTCTCATGTTAGTGTACTGAACGCCTTTCACGTGCGTGCTGATGCAACCATAATAATGCTTCTTCTTCAATTCTCATTTCCCTCCATGCATGGGAACCTATGTGATCTCCAATGGGATAGCCTGATAGCCGGTTAGTTTGTTTGATTGATTGATTTTCCTGACACCGAGTTGGTCCATTCTAAGCACATAGATATCCATATCCACATATATATATATATATAGGATCCATATATAAATGGATTGCACATATCAAACCATCAAAAAACAAACCTACAAAATTATTTGAAAATGGTAAAAGGATGTGTGAACTGAGCTATTATTGCTGCTGATCAACTAGTGTAGGTTGGTAGCCAGCTAACCCCAATAGCAGAAGAATGTTAAAAGAGTATTTTTGTTGCTAGGAGATAGGTCTTGAAAAGCTTTCATTCGTGCAACGGAAACTAAAAACCTATCACAGGGCTCACTTTAAGTTGAATTACCAGTTTGTGATAGTAGGCGGTGGCCTTTTACTTGAAAAGAATAATGATGGCTTCACTTCAAAGTAGCCCTTTTCTTTTGCCACGTTTAAGTTGCTCTTCCTTTTTTTTTTTTTTTGTTGTCTTATGTGAAAAATGGAGCATTATACGCGAGGGCAGCACACACACATCCACGCCCAGCTTTCCAACTTTACTTGTGGGAAGATTTCTTGATCCCAAAAAAAAAAAAAAAAAAAAAAAAAAAAGGACTATTCCTTCATTATCATCCACTGGCCCATATCCCAATCTTCCAATAAGACACGGCAAAAGTAACCGGTTAGTATGTGTATGTCCTTGGCTTGACCAACCTTCAAAGTTCAAAGCAATAGGACCATTGATTCATTTTGGATGATATGTCTAATCTCCACTTGTTCATATTAACTCGTCTACATTACAAACTTTTTTGGTCTGTAAGTTTTAAATTCGATCATATTTCCTTTAATAATTGTCTGACCAAGAATCAAATCCCCGATCAAATACTCAATATATCTCCGAATGAATAGAAAAATTGTAATTAAGTGTACTCCCGCCACATTAAATAAAATAGAAAAATCACCACTCTCTCTTTAGTGTTTTTATTCTACATCATATACTTCTTACAGTTTTATAATACTCCTCAATGTTACTAATTTTATGTTAAAAATTAAAAATTTTGTTAAAAAAGTCTGAAGTCGGCAAAAAATTAATAATAAGATAGATATTGTAAACATGTAAGAACCTAAAAAATAAAATTGAAAAAGGGTCAAGTGACAAAATCTTCGAAACAGGGAGCGTGGTTAAGTTGCCCATCATCTAACTCACTTAAGTGGTTGTCGGTAGGCTTCTCCGGCGGGTGGCATTAGGAGAAGTGGAAGTGTAGGAGAAACTAACTAAGCTTCCACAAAGCGACAAACAGCAGCAGTTCCCAGGTGCGGCGTTCGGCGGAAAAAAGAGTAATTTAAGTAAAAATAAAAATGAGATTGAACCCCAAAATCAAACTTGGAGCATAAAGAAATGATATCAACGAAACCCAAGTTAGAAATAATAAAACCATTTTAGTAAGTCATTTAAAATAGAAGCCCATCACACATTAAAATAGAAGCCCCAAATTGTATAAACCATTAATAGATGTCCCCTTAAAAGCCTACACATTAGCCCATCATGTCCCCCATTCACACCCCTTATAATAAGACCCCACCCCGTACCAAATTTCCTACCTTAAAGTGATCGTCTCTTCATTTTGTGGCACCATTTCCTAGTGTGCTCGTGTGCCTTGGAAAAAAAAAAAATCTCAAAAATCTCAAGATTCTGACTCTCATTTTCGTTCTTGAGTGTTAATTATTTCTCTAACAAGTATGGCGTCAGCTGGGAGCACTGCAGGCACAGGGTCACCTTGCGGTGCATGCAAGTTTCTCCGGCGAAAATGTGCCTCCGATTGCATATTCGCGCCGTATTTTTGCTCGGAGCAAGGCCCTGCCCGGTTTGCGGCCATTCATAAAGTCTTTGGTGCAAGTAATGTGTCAAAACTTTTGTTGCATGTCCCAGTTGCCGATCGTTGTGAGGCTGTTGTCACTATTGCTTATGAAGCTCAAGCTCGGATTAGAGATCCTGTTTATGGCTGTGTTGCTCATATTTTTGCCTTGCAGCAGCAGGTAATAATTTGTTCAATTCTTTCTTTCTTTCTTTAAAAAAAAAAAAATTACAAGTAATTTTTAGCTATCAATTGCTCTAATTTTTTTTTAATAAACAAAAGGTGGCATGCTTGCAAGCGCAATTGATGCAAGTGAAGGCACAGCTAGCACACAACATGATGGA
Organism: Aegle marmelos; assembly: GCA_030449875.1. Classification (NCBI taxonomy): domain Eukaryota; kingdom Viridiplantae; phylum Streptophyta; class Magnoliopsida; order Sapindales; family Rutaceae; genus Aegle; species Aegle marmelos. The sequence goes on from JASUUL010000115.1 coordinate 7,370,235, forward strand.
TACAAGAAGCATTGAGAATCATCATCAGTGGCAAGGCAATTGTACAATAACTGGGGTGCCTTCGTTTCCGAGTAGCTATCCTGGTAATTACGTGAGCCCCATATCGCCGCAGAGCTCCCTGGAATCAGCTGACTGCCACAACAACGATGGAATGAATAATATGCAAGAAATTGAAAGCAGATCAGATGAATTTTCATTCCAAGGCTATCCTCATAATAACAGGAAGAGACCATACAATAACACTGAGTTGGGAGAGCTTCAAGCACTTGCCCTTAGAATGATGAGGAACTGATCATCATCACTACCACGATGATTTATCAAGTTTTCTTTATGGAATTTTATGCTGATCATGATGTTGATCTTTGCCAAAATGTTGTATATACTGAGAGTACTACTTTTCCAGAAACTTAGTATAATGTCAAAATGAAGCATAATAATGTTGGCACTTTATTTCCTTCTCTCTCTCTCTCTCTCTCTCTCTCTCTCTCTTCTTTGCTGCTGTTATGAAAAAATTAATTACCAGTTAGGTGGTTAACTTTCTTTCAATTAGCTAGGTAATCTTTGAGAACTTAATGTAGTCATTAATTTAATCTCCTAGGGTTGTTAGAGAACAATAATAGACACATCTATGGGCAAATTCCAAAAAAAAAAAAAATTTGGAATTTGGATCATTTGGTAGGGTAATACAAAAATGCATACAAAATTGAACTCTCCTGTGTCGTTTTGTACATGGAATAGTATTAAAATAGCTGAGAAAGAGCGCACTTAGTTCTTAATTTATGATACCCTTGCTTAATGGGAATCCCCAATTCAATTTTCTCAATTTGTTCCTTGAAAACACGCATATAAACACATATTACGAATTAACATTATGTTATTGTTTAAGTCTTTGAGTTGCTTCTCCCAACAAGAGTCTAGATCCGAAATGCAGTTCTGCTTGGATATTGTATTGAGTCATATTTTCACTTTTGATTAGGGCTTCTGCATTTTCATCTCTTCAATGGGAAATGGGAAGAAATTAATCAATGTTATCATTGAAATCAAAGGCAAATCCCCATTTATTTGAGTATTTTAGAGACCCCACTTACCTAGGGTTTATAATTAATTAATTCAAATAATAGGTAGGTTCACCTAATGTAAGTGGTACTCTTGCTTAATTTTAATACCAATACCCTAAAGGCTTGTTCTCACTCATACAGACAAAGTGTCCCCTTTGTTGATTGCAAATGACTATATATCTCATAAGTTAATTAGATATATAGCTTTGGCAGCTTTTTATCAAAACAAATTAAGCGAATTATTTTTGAATTGGTTCTCCAAACCTTATAATAGTTTTCATATACAGATATTATGGACTATATATTTTTCACCTGAAGTGACTATAATTAATTGTTTAGAAGCATCGGTTAAAGAGGACAACAAACATTATATAAGCATTATAAACTCTCTTTGTAATTCAAATTGTATACAATCACCCTATCAATGATTTAATTAATTACCCATGTAGATCACATATTGAGCAGGCATAAGGTCATCAGCACTAAGATCGTATTCTAGATTTTAAATGAAAAAATAAGCATGACTCGTGAGTGGTGAAAACATATTATTAAGATTTTTTTAAAAAACAAAAATTGGGGTTTAGCCTTTAGGCATATGGTTTGAACTAAACTCCCATTGAAGGAGAAAATGGAAAGAATATGTTCGGAACCATTTTCATAAAAATTCAACAGCAAAATTTCTAAAAGAAGAAAGAAAAAAATTGTACTTGCTTAAGTAATAAAGATTGTAATAAAACCGTTAGAGAGTATCAGTTGGTTTATAATTGTGATATATGTATATCCTAAGTCATAATGTAAACTATATGACAATTATTGATTTACATTACAAATTCATTGAAACTGTTTTCTCAAAATGCTTTTGGACCACGATAGAATCTAGGAAAAAAAAATACAACGCATACAAAATTTAAAAGAAAAGAAGGCAGCCGTGCAACAGAATAAACAATTTGAGTCAAGCCACATAATTGGATTGATCAAATCCCAATTAGTTCTTCGAGCCCATGACCAAACTAATATTATAATTAACTTACCAAAATATAATCTCAGTCTAGCGGCACTAATCACTTTCATACTTTGTCTACAATCACACATAAGTGTTAAATTATAATTAAATTGATACCATTTCCTCCATTAATTGAACTTGGAAAAGTAATTATTCCAAGCAACATTAATTAATCAGTTAAATACACGATGACTGATGATTTGTTGAATGTGAGAGGCAAAAAAAAAAAAAAAAAGCTGTCAGCCAAAAGTGAATTGACAACCCATAAAAGATAAGACAGAAAAGAAAGAACTCACCAAAGTTTAGTTCACTTAAAAATTTTCTAACAAGAATTGAAAGTAGAATAAGTATGGTCTCGTAATTTCAATAAGGGAAACGAGAGCATGTTATTTTTGTCGGAATCGTGACTAACAATTATATCACTTTTAATGGTGCATTCATCTAGTATATAGTTGGGGGATTGACACTTAATATATTCTTAACATTTTTCATTTTTATTATTTAGGTCTCTAATCTTTTATATATTCATTAGGATTATTACAAAAATTGTAATGAAGAAACACACATAATTCTAATATTATTGTCAATTGAAAACCTCATTTAATTGAGTGGTGAACATTTCCTCACTTAATTCTTGAAATTAAGAATTTAGGTTTCATGCGTAAGAAAAAATATTTTTTCTTTTTTTTTCTTTAATATGATGTGTTTTCATAAGGTAAAAAGGTCTTGTATGTTAAAAGAGTTCTATTCATTTTTAAATATTAAAGTTTAAAAATTAAAATAATAACATTAGGGATATAATAAATTAGTAAAAAAATTAGGAATCGAACTAGTAAAAACAAGGAATATAAGAGACCTAAATGACATTTTGCCTTAAATATTTCCAATATATATATATATATAGAGTGAATTTTGGCAGAAAGAAATTTTATGGACAAGAGAGTTGGAGTATGTGACGTTTTGATCAAATTTTAAAGCAACCATATAATAAAGATAAATGAACGGATTAAAAAACGGAAAGAAAACAAAAGTAGACAGAAATTGAAAGAAACATTTGGACTTGTGTACACGGAGGTTTGAATAATAGCAAACGAAGTTTGACTTGCTCAATTTGCATACATCAAAGCCGTTCGACCGTGGGGACCAGTAATGAATCAGACAAGATGATTTTCTCTTTTTAATTCTTTACAATGTGAAAGTAATAATAATCGGAAGTCGGGTCCCTGGCGCTACTAAAGTTGGCTCGTGTCATGTTCAAAACTTACAATTAATCCCCCACACCCCAAAAAAAAAATTGTTTTGAACTCTAAATAAAGTGATTTGTTAGGCAAGCCTTTCAAAGAAATGGGCTGGACTTGCAGCAAAATAAAAGTGATTGGATGTCTATTTGGGTTTGGTAAAATGAATATTGTCAAGATACTTAATTAAAATTATTATGGTTTAATATCTTACTTTATAATTAATGTTAATTGAAGACAAAAGAAAAGGGGATCGCGCAATTGGAACATGACGGCCACAGGTCGAAGTGTTATATATGATATAAAGGGGTAGATGTTTTTATAAAGTATGAATGATGTGAATGTTGATTTTGAGTGTGAAGCGAGTGAGAGTAATTTAGAAAATTAAGAGTGTGTTTGGAGGTGATTTGCGGTAGCCGGGCTGCCAAATCTCATCAACTAAGGTGTTTGGTAAGACCTTGCAGCTAGGTTTTGGTAGCTCAATAGCTTCTTTTTCTGGGTTCTATACCACAACTATAACTTTTGCTTTACAGCAACTCAGCTTAAATGTTGCAGCATCTCCAAAGCACCTTAATTAAGGTTGATTCGTGGAATGGTTGTTAGGGAATTTTGTATATATGTACTGGTATAAAGATGGTCTTTTAGTAACAGCTAGCTAGATCCAGTTTCTGAAACAATATATTTTTTTTTTTTCCAATTACTCCTTTCATGTGAACTGTTGAGAGTATAAATAACTTTAGTATATAAGGAACTAAAGTATTGATACTGCGTGTAAGTGTGTAAAATTTCTGAAATTGCCAGCAAAAGGCATGTAGTGATGAAATTGAATACGCGTGGCACTGCTGGCCTGGCATGTGAGTGCTGAGCAGAAGGCATGTTCAATTCGTTCATGCTGCCTAAAAAAAGGAAACACAACACATTATAGAAATTCGATCCAATAAGGAAAATTTTCAGGTTTAAGCAAATTTATCGCTGACATTAATTCTTTATTCCATAAAAAGATGAATTTGCGCGTGTAACTTCACACATGCTCTTTTATAAGTGAGGCAATATATTAGAGAAAAATGGCTGAAAGTGTAGGATGTTTGATCAAATTCAAACGCTGCAGCTTTGTGGGAAATGAATTAATTTGTGGCCATTAATTAGATCAATTTCTGCTTTATAATCATCGCTTTTAATGTTATTTCATCTGAGGCAAAAGAAACAATACTGCTTTTGCACGGATAATCAAGAACAAGAAATATTATGTTTTGGCTGTAAGCAAATATTAATCTACTTGAAAAGTAAAAATAAGGTCACTCCATCAATTTTGTAGTGTCGAACTATTTAATTCATTTACAAAATCGAGAAACAAATTATGTTATAGAAGCAGTTAGAGGATCACTAATTGTCATCGAATAAGAAAAAAAGAAAATTTTGAGCAAGGTATAACAAATCATAATTAATAAAATATGTTATGTGTGTAGTAGTTGATAAGAGAAAGAATAAATGAAAGGGCCAGTTCATAAGGAGAGTTCTCAATTTGAAAAGACAATTTAAAGCTCCATTGAAGCTCTCTCTCTCTCTCTCTCTCTCTCACACACACACACACACACACACACACACACACATCGATCGGTACTGAAGCTCTTCTTAAAATAAACAATTGCATGGACAGAAGCATATGCAAAACTTTTGTCAAATGAAATGGTTTATAATGCATATTATATGCACCATACACTACATATCAGCAGACAACCTTCCATATCACCGGACAATGTTAAAAGAATTGTCTTATTGTTTCATTAACCCTTGAAGGGTAGCTCAAGATTCTGTTGATTGGACAGAAGCAACATGAAATCGATATTTTGAAATTTCTTGCAATCTTCTCAAGAAGAAACTCATCCCTACTAAAAAAAAAAAAAAAATCAATGCTGAGAATAGGGACCTTAAATTTGATCAAACAAAAGAAAATCTTGATTAGAGGGGTTAATTTCCATGATGCTAGTGCTAATTAAGCTAATTGCATGTAGAACTAATTATTTCAATATACGAAAACAACCCGCCCTCATTATCTTTGGATAACTACAAAAGAGAGTGAGAGAGCAAAACTGAAAAAATACATGAAAAAGTGCAAGATTCTACAAACATTAAAACATTAGCAGCTTTCTGGGTTCAAAGATGTCTCAAATATGATAATCAATCTCACATTTGACAAGGTTAGAATCATTAGTCATATATATTTGAGCTCTAAGTAATAAAGTTCTTTAACTATCTGGTGCATAAGAGATCTTGGTTAACAATAATAATTATATGTTCATGCAATGAATGTACGGATATTAGCAATTGCATCTTTCATTGTGGACAAAACATTTGTGTGTTCAGACTCTGATTGCAAGTACGATGCTGTTAACAAACCTTGGAAAAACAAAAACACGGTAGAAATTATTAAACAACTAATTGGAATTAGTTTTGTCCTTTACTCATGCAAACAATTTAGATGGATATTAAAGAAGGCGTTAATACGTCTTTTTGGTGTGTGTGTGTGTGTGTGTGTCTTCATGAAAATGAGCTACTTTCTCATGTTTGCATGAGCATATTGACTTTAGGTGATTTTACATGAAAATTTTAACTTGTCATCAGATGGCTCAATCTTTGATATATATCTAGTGCATCATCAACTGGGGCGCAGAGAAAAATAAGAAGCTAATAAGAAAGTAAACCAAGAACAACTAGTGGTTTCCAATACTAAATAATCATCAAAGGTTGATGCTCCTACGACTCGTTCAAATCTAGAGAGGAAATTGCACTGCTAAAGTTTCTGGTCTAAGAAAAAGAACATCAACATGTATTCACTGAAAAATAGCACTCTTAAGATTAATTGCCTGGATTAAGCAAAATGTTTATCATTCGTTATTATAATTTTTTTTTTTATGTGTGTGTGTAGGTTTAATCAAGATTAAAATTTGAGACTAATATCCACATAGAGAGAGACTGAGGGCAAGATAATTATCCAACACAACTGTTAAATATTTGAGGAGTAAGTATTAAAAAAAGTTGACTAGGTAACTGTATTAATTAGGTCAAACAATTTTAGGTCCTCACTAGCTAGGTTCATAAACAAAGCAAAATAGTTTAAACAAAATCAGATTTTCTCCGATTCTGATAGAAAAAATTGCACTATGGTATTACTAATATCCGAGGGTTACACTAGATTAAAGAAAACAATTGATAATCGGTTTGATTTTTAAGGGTTTCTAGATTATAAACATTTCTAGGGTTCCTAGGTTTTATTTATGGCAACAAAAGTGCATGTCTCAAATTATGCAGCAGCAGCAGCAAATTCAAAATTGACAAAGTGGTGAAAATTGGTCTTCACCGATTATATATAGGTCTCTCAAAGCGTGCTGCAGCTAGCTGGGTCTTCTTTCTCTTATGAATTTTGAATGTACCCAAAGGCCACTGATTGAAGATCATCAGAGTCTTGGAAACTCCATTGCTCAAATGTACCCATGGAGTGAGAAGCCTCTCCAAAACTTGCAATGGCTGAGTTTTCATAAGAGTTCGGATTCATGAATCCATTTTGATCAGTGCAGTAGGGCATCGTTGCAGCGGCTTGATTGTGAAGGTTTGAACTAAATGGTCTTTCCATATCTGAATTTTCTTGGTGATGAAACCAACTGTGAACATCTTGTGGGTGTGAAGGAAGCTTCCCATAATATTTCTCATGATTAGGGTTTGTTGTAACAGAGCTATTAAGAATGCTTTGAGCAGCTTGCTCTTTCAAAGAAGCAAGCTGTGCTTGTAGATTAACAACCTACAAGGTTCAAAAGCAAAAGCCCACCGTTAAATATACAAGTAATAGTAAATAAATTAGGGTTTCAATAAATTTCCAAGAAAATAAATATAAAAGGTACAAATTAAGGACCTGCTGTTGCAGAGCAAAAATATGCGAAACGCAGCCGTAAATAGGATCTTGAAGCCTAGCTTGAGCTTCATAAGAGATTGTAACAGCTGCTTCGCAGCGGTCACTCACTGGGAGGTGAGCAAGCAACTTTGAAACATTGCTTGCACCAAAAACTTTGTGAATGGCTGCAAAATGAGTAGCACCTTGTTCATGGCAAAAATAAGGTGCAAAAACACAGCCCTTTACACATTTTCTCCTTAAAAATTTGCAAGCTCCGCAAGGAGAACCGGAACCGGTCATCTTGTTCTTGATTGATGTTTTTTTTTCCCTTTTGGATGGGTTTAATTTGCAATTGCTTTGCTCTGCAGGTGTGCATTATCATCAAGTTTATAAACACTAGAGGATGAGAGAGGTGGATCATATAATAATGAATATTTAATTACATTTGGTCCCCATAATGGGCTACAAATTTCATTAAATTTTTTTCCTTTATAGAATACTCTTCCAGTACGCTTCATCCAAAATTTTTAAACTCTCATATGAGATTCCATTACCATCCTTATACGACAAAAGAAATAGCATAAACCAAACCCATTTCTATTTGCTTGATCTTGATGATTGGATCTACTATACCTCATTTGTATTGCGTTGTTTGTATAAGTGATCTTATAACTTCAACTAAATATACAATAGGTCATCATGCTTAGATCCGTACGAAACGAAGGATTAATCAAGTGAAAGCAGTTAAAAGTAATTGATTGGTTGTGAATGGTCATGAAGCTATAACTAATGATCATAAATTAGACCACTCATATGTATAAGTCTCTCTCTGAAGGCTGTGTTAATTCGTATACACCGCTTTAAGAGTAAATACAAATTTAATATCGCTCAAGGTTTGAATGCTACGATAACATTAATCATCAATGAAATCAAGTTAAACATCAAAATTTCTCTAAATTTCTCGTGTGCAATCATTGGACTCTGGAGTGAATAGAGTAATTTGTAGTGTAATGTTACAGCCGTAGTCTAACTTTGTATTAGATTACATTTCTCACTTTTGTCTCTTGTGTAGAGCTTTCCTATTATATTTATGCTCGATGTGGCTTGCTTTGCAATCTTGACCTGCGATCTTTTGCCATTTTGGTCTGTGACTAACGCAGTTTGCTCTTAGAAATATAATAAAAGAATTACAAAATCAGAAGTTTTATAATTGTGAAACGCAATAAGAGTGTTGATTAGATGGAGTATAGGTTATCCCCAATTTCTTAGCGTGTCCAAAAGCAATTTCTGATATCTTATTTATTTTCTTTGATGTTACTCTAGTAATCTAAGTGAAACAAAAACTGAGACGTAAACATTTGCTAGCAAGACCTCTTAATTGTCGTTTATAGACAACTGAGAACTAGGCCAGATGCAATTAATTGAAATTTTGAGGTGTAACATTCTATCCTGTGATTTGACCCTTCTCCGCGTAGATCACTCCAACTTGATTTGTACACTTAAGATTTAATTATCTTCCCTCTAAAAGTTTCGATGCCACTCTGTGTGCGTGTGTGTGTAATTAAAAAGAATTAATATATTCTAGTTGTCTCCTTTTTTTTAAAACCGAAAGATAGAGAATTTTCATTCACTAAATACCAAATATACCCCCATTATTATCACTTGAACTCTGACGATCAGGGACTCAAAGCACCTACAAAACCGATGGTGCAATGTCCATGGGTGGCTAATTGTCTAAAAAATCATTTTTCTTTCATAGTTTCTTATAGTGCTTGGAGCTTGGACACGTTTGTGAAATTTTAGAACATCATTACTATTTTTTTTTAAGTGTATAGATTATGATTAGATAAACACCTGAACTTTTTAATTAACAATTGAGAACGCCCATAATGATAGGTGATCTAACGGAACCTTCCAACATGTTACATGTGAAGAACACTTTCTGCACGAGCAAATGATCGGAAAATCTCAACACATGTGCCTGATTCTTTTCTTAAATATACAAATCTAGTTCAAGTAGCTAGACCAATATACTTAGTTGAAGTTAATTAGCTGATAACGAGACCTTATCAATCAGTCAATTGATCAATTAACAAATCAAGGAGACGATGTAAAGGCTGGCATTAAATGTACCTGATTTATTAGTTTAATTAGGTCACTGAGAAAGAATTTGTATATGGTAGATGTATAACATTAAATGGTGGATTTTAATTTGGAGATGGGTTTCTTAATCTAAGCTGATATGGTACAAATGATCAGAGTGTAAAGGAACAAAAAAGAGAAGCATATTCCGAAAATGAAAGAAACAAAAGATAGTGACACTGGAATACAACACTTAGACAAAGAGAAGCAGAGATAGAAGACAGAAAGAGGATTTTTCATTTAAATTTCCTCTATACACTTATTAGAATAGTTTAAGTTCAGCAGGTCACGGCCTGTCTAGCAACACAGTATTGTTAGCAATTAAATAATCTTAATTTACAATCATTAATCACTTTCAATCACTTTCTTTTGTCACAGATAAGCACCAACATGTAGACCTAGCCCAAATGTGCAATTAGGCCCCACATCTAACACTAATAATAATGACATCCCAACTTAACACTTTCTCCAAAAAAAAAAAAAAGGAAAAATGAGAAATGAACCTTTTAATGCTATGCTATTTAGGTTCTGGTTAACTGGAAAAGATGCTTAGGTTGGCTGTAACTTTTTGGGTTTTTTATCTTCTGTATACATAATATATTTTATCAAAAATCGGTTCGAACTATAAACGATTTGATGGGCTACTGAGCTGCCTAAATGTGTGTGTGTGTGTGTGTGTGTGTGTGTGTGTGTGTGTGTGTGTGTACGAAAACACAAAAAAATAAACATTTGGTCAATTATGTTAACTGCGGCAATTGAAAAGTGGGCAATAAAATTTGGTCAATTATGTTAACTGCGGCAATTGAAAAGTGGGCAAATTGCAACATTTGCTCAAACTTTTGAGTGGTGACAAGGCTAATCAATTGGAAAGACACAAATGAATGGACGTATCAACAGGGTGTTCTTTTAACTTCTTGCATGGCGGCCATTATCCCACCATTGGGAAAATGGCCGGCTTTAGGTCATTGCTCATGTGTACTTGTTTGCCACTTAAGCTTGAAAAACAGAAATTAAAAGAGTGTTCTTCTAGACAAGAACGCACGCTAAATTAACTTATAAACATTATTAAATTAGCAATGTTAATCGTTATGTAGACAATGATACAGATGGAGGGGTTCAACCAATCTTAAAAGCATCAGCACACTGTATATATAATCTCATTAATTTTGCATATAGACTTTGTTTTCAAATAATATACTAGAACTTATATGTAAAAAGTTTGAAGAATCCTTTTGGTGTTGCAAGAGACTTTTTAGGATGAGATTATTTAAATTTATTAAATTACTCATTAAATTTATTATTAAATAAATTCATTTTTAAATTTTAAAAATTTAAATTTTACTCAATAAATTTACTTAAGTACCTTATCTATCCTTATTAAACCCAAGTTTTATAATAACAATAATTTTACTCATTAAACATATTAAATTTATTTATAAACCCTTGATAAGTGTTTCACAATTTTTTATTTTGAAGAAAGTTTTTGCGTTTTACGCAGGCTCCTCCAACTAGAGTTGAGGTTCCATTGATGCTGAAGTTTGGAATCCGATCAAGAGGGAAGTTGTAAAAAAGCTGGCGAAGACAACACAAGAAGAAAACCTCCCGCCTTTTAGTCAGAGGCAATCTCAGCACTAAGCCCATCAAGTTCAAGAAGAATGCATGCAAATATGACTGATCAGATTGAAAGTTGATTGATGAGTTATTGAGTTTATATCAGTTGCTCTTTTTTTTGTTTGTTCTTGTATTTTCTGGATTGTAGGCATGTGTTTCTTCCGCTTTATAAGGAAAATGAGACGTATTCATACGTGTTCTTGATTTAAATTATTGTCAATTTTAGTTTGTTCCTTCATAAATCCTCTTAATCAATTATGATTTAATGAAAATATGACTAAGATTTTATGATTAGAGTTTAATAAAATTGTGTTGAATATAAATATGGGTTCAAAGACTAAAAATTCTATTTTTTCTTTTTTATTATATCTTAATGTTCATAACTATAATTTAATTTAGGGATATTTTAATCATAAAAATTTATTTTTAAAAGTGAATTTAATGAGTAATTTAGTGGGTTCAAATAGCTCCACCCGATTTTTTATTTAATTTAACTTATTAGATTTTTTTTTTCAAAAGTAGACCAAATTTCATCTCCCCACATCATCCTTCTCCTATAGTCTTTACTCAAATTTAAACAAACGAAAATGAGAAATGAGGAAAAAAGAAAAAGAAATTAGTTTGAAGGATGTGAAACTTTAGGGTCAATATAAAAGTTATAAAATTTATTCTTCTCATTATAAATTTTAAAATAGTACATTATATAATTAAATCCAATATCATCAAACCAAATTACACCACATAAAAATTACCCTCTCACCATACATATCGTAATCAAAACTAACACATTCTAAAGAAGCGATGACATATCTTAATTAAGAAAAAGGTTGCTTGCTCTTTGTTATTAAAGTTTTCTATTTGTCAAGCTCAATCTTATTTAACTAGCTTGCTAATGCTAGTTCTATTATTCATGTTTGTATACTATTTAATATCATTGTGTCAGAAGACGGAATCATATACATTTTTTAAATCTGCTTTCAATAATTACAGCATTGATAAGTTAAAATACCCTTAAAAGAGAGGAGAGCTTCCTCTCCAATTCTCCAAGAAAAGTGTTGAAAAATAAAAATAATAAAATCTTGAAGAAAACGAGAAATAAAAGAACAAGAGCAAATGTTATTCCTCGGGATTGCGGTGCACGTGCCCAATAGAAAGACACGCCAGTGACGCCACACCGCACGAGTGGCACTATTGTAACTACGTGGGGGCCCACAAGAGCCTACGACCACGTCACCACCAGCTTGTAACTTGTACTTATAATTTCTCTTAAATACAACACGATAAAATAAGAGTCATTGTTTCGAGTTTGGTTGTTTCGGCCTTTTGGGCTGGCATCATTTAGCGCCAAGTTTGTCTAGTTACATCATTTACAAAGAACTAACAAACTTACAAGACTGCGGTCAAACAATCTTTTCTTGCAAACTTATCATTACACTAATTTAATTCATCGTATATGATATTATGTGGGTTTTGTTTAACTTATTTTACAATTACAAAGTAATCATAAATAGTATATGTATTGATACACATTTAAATATTTAAATTAAAAAGTTAATATTTTAAGCGGTTATTTAAATATTTTACGTGTGGACTCAATAAATGATATTACAACCAAATGTTAAATATTTTAGTAGTTAGAATTAATATGATGCAACAACTTAATGAGTTAGATCAAACAAAAGGGAGGATTGGTGTTGCTTCCAAAGTATTAACTATTTTGTGCCTTGAAAGGAACTAGGGATCTTCTAATTTCAAGCCCTAATGCCTTAAAATGTGTAGAATATTACAAATCAACAATCAGCTAAGTTTATAGTTAATTGACTATGAGGACAACGACGGATCAGTTATAAAATTATTGATGCAAGCCTGTGTCCCTCTAAGACCAGTCAAGCCGACACCATGGTTGCATATGGGGCCAATGCACGTGTATGGATGATTTGCCATATATCTAGGGTTTCATTTTCATTCCATTTAAATGTTGTTCTCTGAATCTAGAAGAAAGCTTGTCATTCATTCTTTAATTAATTACATAAATCCTCTTGAAGATGATAAAACGCTTATAGTTTCAAAACCTAAAGAATGATAAAAATTATAATATAATAAGCTATGTTGATGCAACTCACGAGCTACCTAGTATCTTGTAGATGTTCAAAATCAACTTCAATCCCGACACTCAAATGGGTAAGAAAATGCCGTTGCTTCATGATTGAGAAACATCAGTAGAAAGCTTCATTTTCAAGAGTTTATATAAATTAAAACTTGTCTTTTTAATGTAATTTATGTAATATAACCTGTTGAGAGTTTTATATATATTGCAATGTATTTTGAATAGGGGGCAATTTTTCAAAGTCTAAACCATAATATTAGGGACCGATATATCATTTGAGTCGTAACATTAAGGACAATTGGGGTTTATCATTTCGAGAAGATATAATATGAGAGAGATGGTTTCGTATTAGTTAAAGAATTGGTCTGTATTTTTTTTTTAAATAACCGACTACAGTTTAATTATGTTTGTAATTAAAAAAAAAAAAGAAAGAAAAAACTACCAGAATGCTGTTATTAAAACGCAGCTTGGATGATTAGGTCTACCTTCAAATAATTGAAAGAAAATATCTAAATCGCTATCCACAAAAAAAAAATGGTTCATCACCCAACTAATGTGTAGTTCCAAATTAATGAAAGCTAAACTGGTTTAACTTCATATAAAAGAAATCTAATCAATAATTTTGTCCAAGAGCCTAACTTATAATTATATGGGGTTATGGTCCTACAACTTCTTAATGTGTATTAAGAGTCAAATTTATAGCGGGTAAATTCAAACAAACTTTTCTTAAGAAGCCAAAATTAATTCCTCGAGGTCTTGACTCTTGATAAGCGAAAAATAGGAAGCCCCACCACTTGCTTGTGAGCACATACAGGTCCACACATTTTATCATTTGTCTGGAATTACTTTAGCACTTAACTTTAAAAGTACATTACTTTCTCCCGACCAAAATAACAATTTGTATATTACCAAAAAGATTAGACATACTTTCTTGATATAAATTCATAATGGGTTGGCAATGCCTTCAAAAGTGCAGTCCATGAGCATAATCGATCGTATATTGTATATGATACACCATCTAAAATGTTTGTATTAATTAAATCATGGGCACATTCTACTTTTGTGCATTCAAAATTACGTTAAAGCTTTAATAATTTGTTGATTTTGTCGTGATATTTGTCTGTCTGATAAAATGAATACCAATATCTTACAATCACCTGAACAAAATTGGGTAATCACAGTGCTTCTGCTTTCTGCTCTCAGCCCAGCCCAAGCGAGGAATAGCCACGTCACACATTGCAGCCGTGCCAACTAAATTAAGATCATTTTTTGAATTTATACACAATTAGGGTCTCTGCCAGTAGAGTAAATTCATATGATGATAAGATCGGTCAATAGTCTTTTGAATATAAATCATAAAATTACGCTCAAAACAAATGGTATGATATCTCACCCCTTTTTCTTCCCACGGACCCGCAAACACGTGTGTGTAATGGGGTTTCAATCCGCAATCTCTAACTATGTTAAAATTAGAGATACATATTTCAATACACTGCAAAATAAAATACATTGAAACATATACATATGGAGAGAGAGAGTTTCTAATTAGAGAACCCTAATCATATTAAAATTAAGAATAAGTTAAATGATAAAAAGACATAAATTTCAATGTAAGTTTATATTTATTTACTTTTTACTTTATTCCTGATTAAAATATACACATGAACACACACGACAGAGGAAATTAATCCCTATAGAAGACTCAGCATCGTTTCCCCGACGCTACTTTAGCACTCGACGACTAAATTAAGAATTAAAAGCATGCATAATTCATTCATTTCCTAGTAAAATTGGAAAAATTAACCACTTGCAAATAAGTGGGAAATGGTTTCACTAGAATGAACTTTATGAGATGTATATTAAATTGCCTAGACAAACATTTTCAATTACCTAAGTTTTCACTACAGATTTATCTAATGCGCGTCTAGTTTGTTTTTCTACTTTTTCTTGGATGCTATAAGCCCCTAGGGCCGGATAGGTGTGGCAATTGAATACCGCCAATTCATCCTTAGCCATACCTTTTCTATGTTAGGTAATGGTGGGGAAGCTTGATCATCATTTACATATATTGGAAGGAAATGGTTAAGGTGTACTACCTTATGCCTCAATCAACAAATAATGTCGTAGGACCCACGACACTGTTTGTTATTTAAGGTGTAAGTTACTGCAAAGAGTATCTTAGCCAGGTCCATATTAGAATACCTAACAATTTAGGTATAAAACAAGATATAAAAAATTCTTTTACTTGATATTAAGGCAAGCAAAATCATTAAATCAATGCCCAACAGGCTACAAAAGATGAGAGGACAGAGGGAAAAGGTGATTATACATGGTTAAACTTATTTCAAAGAACAGCAGTTCTGCAGTAGTGGAAGTAGAAAACCAACCGTACGGTCGCATTCTAGAAGGGTTCAAAATAACTTGCATATATGATAATGGTACAGATTCAATAGAAAGGTGGAATATTTGGTGCTCGGCTATTGGAATAAGGCTTCATCAGTGGATGTGGGCAAACCTTTAATTACATCTCTTAGAGCATAAAAATGGTTGTCGCACTTGTGGGCTGAAATTAAGTTGCCTGAGAGTATAATATTCTGGAAATGCTCACCAGGATGTCTCTTCAGAAGAGTGAAAAATTCTCTACCTCTGCTGTTGCTGCTACGGGTGTTAGTGTCGACATCTCTCTTTAAGTAGTACACCGTCCCTGGTACAAATAGCTCCTCAGGTACAGTACCACCATCTCCTTCATGCTTAAGGACAGTGGCATTCTGTGTCTTTGAGTTTGAAGTTGAAGAAAGCTTAAGATTAGCTGATTCCTTTCTGATGAAAGCATCTACAAGCAATAATAATAATTAACACATGTTAGTGCACCTAGTATGAGTGCCTTCTCTGCAGCTAAATGATGTCGGCAGAAATATTAAAAGCTCTTTAACATGGCTTGTAAAACAAAAATTTGCTCCTAAAATGCAGAATTACTTATTCTACAAGGCTCTCCAACATGACCACTAGTATATTGTTGACAAAACTCCTCAAGTAAACAAGGAAAACCATGATGCAAAAGGCAGCCAGAAAACAATAAAAAAACATCACTGAGAAAATCATCTAAGATCATGGTTAAGCTAAATTCAAAATAATATCCAACACTCAAAAACACAAAGCTGATCACGAAACATCACCATAGCCATGAAGATCAAGAAATCAAGATACAGAACATAAACACTCGGCAATCTCAGGACTTCAGAAACGTGCATGATTACCAGAAGAATCTTTCTTGCTTGTGAAGTTCGCATAATCTGCAAGTTTTCGAGCTACATCTTGCACTGAAGACACCACCTGCTTTGCATTTGTGACCAAATCTATGACATTTTTCCAGTCTTCCTTCTCAACCACACTTATCCTATACAAAATTTAAAAAGGTAAGGTTGAATTACCAACAAGCACCTATGGAAATATAAAAGTAATTCTGAAAAGAAAAGAAACAATTTTATATGCAAACAAGTGGTGGGCAGTTCCTTCACATGATGAGTGGCAAAACTTAAATAGAAACAACCATCTCCTCGGTACAGGGCTGCAGGCCATGCATTACCTAGTATCTTCTCTAGGTATGGTCATTTATTTATAACTACATTTGTAACTAGATAAAGCCTTTTTTTTTTTTTCCCTTTCAAACATGCATTTTCGAGTAGCAAACTTTATGCCTTCATATCAATTGTAACAGTATGCTGTTGACTTATTCCACTATCCTAAATGTTTTTCACTTCATTTATATGATTTTCTTTTCAGCATTGACCATACAGAAGATAACAGCTCCCAAGTAGGCAACTTTTTACTTACCAATTGTAACAGTATGCTGTTGACTTATTCCACTATCCTAAATGTTTTTCACTTCATTTATATGATTTTCTTTTCAGCATTGACCATACAGAAGATAACAGCTCCCAAGTAGGCAACTTTTTACTTACCAATCAGTTTGAAGAATCTCATTCCTCAGCCTCCTTAGAGAAGTTGGGCTTAACCTGGGTATGATATCATCCTGTGCATAATAAGAAGGGTAAGCAATGAGAAAAAGAGAACAAATATGACAGATTAAATAGAGCAATTTTCTGTAATACACATATAAATGCAGGTTTCAAAAGGAGATGCTTCTTTCCAGTAAACATGATTCGACAATTAATGAGATGCATACACCAACCTGCATTACAACAGTAGTCACATAATCTGAGCAACTTTCAGCAAGTTCTCTCGAGACACAAGGTGGAGTTGCATATGCAACAGCAGTAACAATGTTGGGGCTAAATCCCAGCTCCTTGAAAGACTTTTTTCGAAGCATCATTGCTAGCAAGGAAACTATAGCACCACCGAGAGAATGACCCACAAGCCTTAACCTAAATCCCTGTAGATGAATTAGGCCCGCTATAACAATGAAAACAAACATTCATGATTTCTTTTTTTTTTTTTCCTGCCATTAACATGCACAACTAGGTAAGTAAACTTTGTGACACCTTATGGCTCTCCAAGCACTGCCTTATGGTTCCCATCTCATGATTGAGAAACCACCGAGCTGCTTCAGCTGTACCAAAGTGGGTCGAATATCCTTCAAATGTGACTTCTTCACTGCCTGAAGAAACAATGTCAGTAATCAGGTCGTATACAGTATGTGTTCCACGGATTCCAAGAATAACAAGTTTCTTGCGAGGATCAATTCCTACGTAATATCCAGGCCTCATCACACTGGAGTTCTTTTCGAATTTTAAAATGTTGCTTTCTCGAAGCATGCTATTCTTTGCAATGCTGAACGTATCACTCCTATAACAGCCTCTCGCTAATTCAAGGTGGTAGATGAGATCTTGGACCTAAAACAAAAAACATTACCTAATAAGAACTCAGAGTTGTGAAATTTGAAAATGGACTTCTAAATATTTCAAGAAAATTTAAAGAATATTTCATATGGAGAGTGCAAATATTTCCTCCACAATAAGAATTTGACACTTACAATTGATTCCAACGTGATTTCGACACCCTTAACGTCGTCAGATGGATTCAATGATGCTTGACGAATATAAATAAGATACAGGCCAACTGTAAGGTCACTCAAGGTCCAACCCTCAATTCCAATCTTACTCCGTTGAATACTTGCAATGATCTCTGAAACAGATCGACTGCCAGGTGGGGGTTTGTTGCTGACTCCATTTCCTGCATATCAGAATGATAGAATATTACATCAACCAAAAGTAAAACTAGAGAACTACAAGAGTCCTGGTGCCAAGAATACAAGGATCCGGAATTAGGATGTTATCATATTCATGACAAAAGATGATATACAAAGACAGCTATAAGGATGACTGTGTGTGACCAAAAATTCAGTGAATACATTACTTATGAGGCCGGATATGCTCAAATGCTTATTCTTTAACAGCACTATGTAATCGTCCTAGTAAACTAGACGGTATAGAAAGCCACCAGAAAGGTAAACAGACCTGTTTGCAGAGCCGACCTACATACTTGCAGAGCTGGTTCAATAGCTTTTGTGAGCCAAGTGAGCTCCAACCTCCATTTGGGATCACTAACATTAACATCATCGTCACTAGAACTGGATTTGTCAGGTCTAGAGTGATCATGTCTCATCTTCTCCACTTCAGTCCTTAAAGAAGAAGCTTGAGGTGCATCCTCCATTTCTTTCAACATGTCTGGCTCTACCTTATCTGCCTTTGTCCATTGGGACTGACACCGATCGAGAACACCATACACAAACTTCCCATATGTTTCTCGTCTTCTAAACACATTTTTGGCATAATCTGCAACAAACAATAATAAATGAAAATTAAGCATTTCCAGATAAAACATGAAATTGATCTCGGCAAAATTCTACGAGCTTATCATTTCAAGCATCAGCAGTGCCATAACATCTGAACAGAATCTATACATAATTTGGAGCAAGAATTTTTGAATTCACGATATATAGAAAGCCTTCCACTACTACTTCGTTTCAGCAAAGAACTTTGACAGCTCAAATGAAGTCAAACAATAAAAATTGCTAAATTATATCTGGAATTATTAAAAATAGAAAATAAGCGAAGAGGAAAATAAAAGAATGAATTGGAGCAAGTGCAAGTGCTTACATATGTTGTGAAAGAATCGTTTTACAGATCGTCCAGCCATGTCTGGTTAAGGAAAGAGAAAAGTACAATTCTAATATTATACACGGCGGTGGCAAGAGTACGAAAGCGGTGGCCGAAATATGGCAGCCGCCGGGTTATAACTGTGCATGCTGTTTTTTGTGGCGAACGGAAGCCGATGGTTCAATGTCGCTGCTGTGTTACAAATTTGAGGATATTGCGGTCGATGGAGAATATGCTTTTTGGGCTTGGGCTCGGCTGGGCTACGGGGAAGCTCACTCTGTCTTTTGGGCATTAGTGATATTTTAAGAAAATAAGGGAGATTTGTTATATTAAATCGAAATATAAAGGGTTGCCCATTTTATTTTGAGAGAATAAAGGGTTTCTTAACAATTAATAAACTTTCTTCACAGAATTCGTCTCTCTCTATAAATATCTCCAATTAGGGTTTTCATTTTCCGCCTTTTAGCTACGCCCAGTCCCAAAACCCTAAGAGGGACGTTGGCGTCTGGTCTCTTTTCTTCTTTAGGGGTCCATTTTTTCAATTCAATTTTACTCATCTTATGTTTTGGTATTGGTAAATTAGTTGCTGTAGGAGAATGAGATGATGATTGATATGATTCCCTATTGGTTTGATTGCCGAGATGATGGCATCGACCTTTGTATTAGCTCTATCTGATCATTCTCTTCGAATGTTATTTCATTACGGTAAATCTTTTATATTCTTAAATTATTATTATCACTATTATATCGTCTTAAATAATGTTTTTATTTTTCATTTCTTTTTTAATGTTTGAAAGAAACATTATGTGGAGAGGTGTAGAAGCTGAGAATGGAATGGTTGGTTTGATTTGCCGTCCCGTTGCGATGGCTTCTTGCAGTATAAGATCGGCCATATCTGATCCTTTCTTTGCTAGTTTTTGGATATTTTTGTTTGCACATTTCGAAGGCTTTTCAGGTTAACACCGTGTGCGCGATTTGAAGCCTGTTGAGCTCAAAGCGTGTGCTAGATTTGTTTGTTGTCTCTCTGTTAAACGTCTTGGCTTCCTCGTGCTGGACGGTTTATCAGACTCCAACCAAAGTTCTTTCCTTCCGAAATTTGAATAAGAGCATAGGCCCAAAAACAACCCAACTTGTTTTTTGAGCTTTTTTGGGCCTTTTGTTAACAAACGTATGGCCCCTTTTCTTTCGATGGGTTAGATTTTTAGATGCTCATAAGCTTAGTTTTTCAAATGGGCCCACATTTGTTGGGCCAATTTGTAAATTTAAATTTTAAAAATTCTTTCTTTTAAATTGTTGGTTTCCAGAAATGCCCATGAAATCTTTTATTTATTGACGGTTGCCAATCCGATATACAAGTCCGGCTTTAATCACTCAGCGTAATTTTTTTTTTTTAAACCCGTCCCTTGCGGGGTTGAGCAATGAATATTATTAAATATCCATGAGATATTTTTAGGGATAAACGAAGTCCCCAATTTTAAATCTTAAGTTGCCCTACAAGAAGCACTAATAAACGAAATGCAAGCGCAAGTCCATTGAAGATCAATGAAGAACATTAGGACACAAAAATTACAGCACTCTTTGCTTATGACAAATATTGATCAGGACTCGTACATGTAAATGTGCCAGATAACTCCTCCAGTTTTAAATCTTTAGTTGCCTATGTAAGGCCAAGATCTCTCCTCCTTCAAAGACACTCTAATTTTTTTTTTAAGAAATTAAATTAAAAATATTTAATTTGACTACTAAAAGGTTGGCCGTTATTTCTTTTGTAGAGTAATTGACCATTGTTTCAGTAATTTGAAACCTTTGAAAGGATAAAATAAACCACAAATTCTGCATCAACAATAATTTTACGTGTTGGACAAATTCTGCATCGGCAATAATTTTACGTGTTGGAGTTCTTTGATTAAATTGCAAATGGATAAGTGGACGCGACGCCTCTTGAATCCGAGAGGGAAAAAAATAATTGTGTTAGGGGATTTTTAATTTTGGTAAGATCTTGTAAATATTAAAAAATAAAAAATAAAAAATAAATGAAGATTAAAACCATTTACATAATACAATAATTTACATATAAAAACTCTTCCGTTGGAGAAAAATTATGGGTGCATCTACTGCGTGAAAAATTAGTACAATTATTTTAATTTTTTCACATTCAAAATTCTAATAACACTCATTCTCTTAATAGATTTACCATTTTTCTCATATTAGAAATAGTCTATTCATAAATAAACTAATTGTTATATTATCCAAACAAATAAATCTAAACTCTATATATAAAATGATTATTTCTTATAGAGAAGTATTTATTTCATTATACAAGTTGTATCTTTCTTTAAATAAGTTAAATCTCAACAGAAAAATTGCTTATTGTTTAAATAGGATTTAAAGAAGAAAATATCCTATAAAATCCCATACTGAAAAAAAAAAGATATATTTCCTAACTATTTGTATATTATTTTATTTTGAAATTGGATGTCAAATGAACTTAAGAATGCTTAATTAGATTTGGTTATTACTTATGAAATCTATTAAATGAGTTTTGTAAAGATTAATTGACAAAAAAAGAAAATAAGCATAGTTTATTGAAACTTCTATATTTCCTTTTAATATATGTATCTATTTTAATATTAAAACAACTCAATCTTAGTTTAAATATTGCAACAATTAGATTAACTCAATTTTATTTTTACTCGATTTTTAGAGGCCAAGTGACTGAAAGCAGTGGCTCTAGTCTTAATAGACTCAAAATTCTCCTTCAATTAAGTATGATTGAGTGAAGCTAATTTGTGGTATTCCTCCCTTGCAAAGTGTAAGTGCAAGGGTACATTCTTTGAATATTCATAAGGTTTATTCATTTGTACAAGTGTTTTATAGAATTAAATGTAAAGTTATAATCTAGTTATTTGTCTGATTGTAAATATCAATAATTATTATCAATTTGTCTAATTATATGATGACACGATTTGATGAAATATCATAAAAAAACTCAATCTTATTCTCAGTCAATGACTAATTTTTTTTTTAAAGGACAATGAATAAAATTAAGAAATTAAAATTATATTGTTCCAAATATAAATGACAAAAATGATTTTGAATTAACATGTGTTGCTCAAGATTGAATAATCGATATTTGTAGTTTACACATCTAAATTAATTTGTGTATTTACATTTTTAATCTTTTTATTTTGTTGGTGATGTAGAAAATATTTATCAAATTATAAAAAATAAAATTTTATCTATGAACTTAAATATTATATATTAATTATTAAGTAATTAGTTATATATCCACTAATTTAAATCAATGGTGAAGATTAAAATATTTAAATTTAAAATAATGATTTTGTTGTTGAGAGAAAATGAGACAACATGCAAGCAAGAACCATGTTGGAGAAAACAACACAACATCCATGAGAGAAATATGTTGGTGAAAAATAAGAAATCATGCAAGCAAAAAGCATGATACAAGTAAGATGTTATGAAGCCAACGTAATTGAACAAATAATTGAGCTTTGTGACATAAACCAAATGTCATTCCAAAATAATTGAGCAATATCTAAGTAAGATGTTATAGAGCCAAAGTAATCGAGCAAAGAATTGAGCTCCAAGATATAAGCAAGCTGTCATTAAGCCAACGAAGCCAAAGTACTTGAGGAAAGAATTGAATTCCATGGTATAAACAAGATGTCATGAAACCAAACTAATTGAACAAGAAAGTGAGCTCCATGAAATAAACAAATATCATGAAACCAAAGTAAATGAGTAAAGAATTGAGTTTTATGACATATGCAAGATATTATGGAGCCAAAACAATTGACCTCAATATAAGCAAGATGTCATGAATTCAAAGTAATTGAGCAAAAAATTAAACTCCATGATATAAATAAGATGGCATGAAGCCAAATAATTAAGTAAGAAAGTAAGCTCCGTGACATAAGTAAGATGTCATGGAGACAAACAATTAAGTGAAAAATTGAGCTCTATGATATAAACAAGATGTCAAGGTGCCAAAGTAATTGAGCAAAGAGTTGAGTTCCATTACATCAGTAAAATGTTATGGAGCCAAACCAACTAAGAAAAGAATTAAGCTTTGCAACATAAACAAGAAGTCATAGAGCCGAAGTTCTTGAGCAAATAACTGAGTTCTATGAATAAAAAAGACTTCATGGAGCCAAAATAATTAAGCAAAGAATTGAACTATATAACATAAGCAAGATGTTATAGAGCCAAATCAATTGAGTAAGAAAGTAAGCTTCATGACATAATTACGAAGTCATAAAGCCAAATCAATTGAGTAAGAAAGTGACTTTCATGACATAAGTAAGATATCATAAGAGTCAAACTAATTGAGTGAGAGAATGTGCTCCATCATGTAAGCAAAATGTCATGGCGCAAGCACTTATGTGATCTAGAAGCATGTGGGCATATGCAAGTTAGATGCACGTGGGCATTGTACAAGCATGAAACCAAAAAAAGTGCGATTGCAGAAGAAAAATCCAAGACACGTAATCTAAATCGCAAGGAAAAATCTAAAAGCTTTCGAAACCCAATATAAGAAGTAGATAAATATAAACTTAGGATAAAACTCTAATTAAATAGTGAAGGACAACTAGAATAAAGAAATATTGATAAATTAGATATCTACAAATTGTATTATAAATAGAGAGCTTTTCAAGTATAAAAGACACAGCTAAAGACAATATTTAAGTTTAAAAAAATTGTTAAAATTCTCATTGGATAGTGAAAGTAGCTTTCTTTATTCCCATTGGCGTAGGCCAAGCACTGAATCACATAAATTCTTTATGTTTTATTCCTTCTATTGTCCCATTTACTTAATTTTCTAATTAACCCAAAAATGAACATCAACAAATCCTATTATCGATACTATAAAAATTCATATAGTATTATAGAAAAATCCTAGCATATATTAGAGCATACTTTATTTTTATTTTGAAGTAATAAAATCCACCAATACCAAACTAGTTTTTCAAAATGAATGTAACAACAATGGTAAAAGAACAGAGCAAGTCTTTTTCGACAAAAATAAATTACAATGGTTGTATTACCATTTACCAGGTTAGGTTGGATTTGTACTAGGGGTGACAAAAATGCTGAGCTTAGGCATCCGAGCTTAAAGTTTAGCCCCTTCTATGTTGGGCCTAGATATGGGCTCAAAAAATGTAAAACCCATATATGTTGGGCTTGAATAAGGGCTTAGCAAAAAAGCTCGAGTTTTTTTTATTTATAAATAAAAATAAATTTAATTTAAATAAAAAAGAAAAAAAATCTCAAAATACAAATTTAGTATAAATTTTTATATTAGTATTTGTTATTGATTATGTTGTGTCACTATTATTTTATATATAAGACTATTATTTTATTATGTATTAAATAACTATCTTTAATTTAATTTTTTACTTAATTTTAAAAAATTATTTTATAATTAATATAAGCCTAAGCCTGACTCAACCTAAGCTCGTCTAAACCCGAATATAGACTAACTTTTGAAGGGTTTGAGCTTCCTTTCAATTATGTGGCTTGGGCTTGGACTTGAAAAAACCTTGCCCAAGCCCACAAATTACCAACCTTACTTTTAACTATCGGCTTTGGCCAATAACAAAAAGGGTTGGATTTATTTTAATCATGCATTGATTGACTATGACGGAAGTATTTCATTAAGATTTCTATAATGATGATAGAGTAGAGCAAAGCACTAAAGCTAATAATAAGTAGTATTTTCACTTTAGATTGAATTAAAAATCTTAAAGAATAGGAATATTGGAATTAGAAGTGTGCAATGAAAGTTAAAGTACTTTATTTATTTACACTAGAATGAGAATTTATGGAATTAGAATTAGAATCCAATATATATATATACTTTATATTTACTCTCAATATTAGATTGAGAGTAAATAGTTTTAAATTATAATTTTATCCTTATTTAAAAAATTATATTTTTTTAATTACAAAAAATTAAAAATAATTGTTAAGAGTAACACAAATTCTCCCCCTTTTTTATGATGACAAACATCCCATGTATTTCGACATATATGCTCCCCCTTAATACATGACATACATAGTCAAATTTAAAATAAACTCTTTCTGAAAATATGATCTATAACAATTTTTAAGCTCCCCCTCAATATTTCAAAAAAAACATACACAAGTGCGTAAAAAGAAAATATAATACCTGTCTCCGAAATACATGACTTCTCCCCCTTCATCATCAAAATTTAAACTAAGGCACTAATAATCAACCAAACATAGGCAATAGACATGAAATTCTAATAATAAATCAAGAAGTCATAATATAGCATCCAAATACAAAACACCAACGTACAGAACATCCAAAGACAAATCATCCAAATACAGAACATCCAAAAAGCTGATAATGATCATCCACAATCCATAAAGAAAATGTAAATGCATAAAAATGTGTGGATCGAGGAGAAGTAAATAAAATATCTATGGAGATGGTGGATGTGATGAAGATGATGGTGGTGGAAACCCAAGAGCGCAAAAAGTCTGCGCCATCAAGAATCTTCGAGCTATAAGTCATTTGGTGTTGGTCAAATAATTCTTCTTCTTTGCTCAAAGAGGTCTTTGGTGCTCTAAAGTGGATTGAGCGGAAAAAGCTTCAAATTGAGATTGAAGTCGGCTTTCTTTGTGTCGAAAGAGAATCCATTTTAGCCAACATCTCATTTGCATTTGATCCTCATGGGTAGTGAAGGAGTTTTGGAAGAACCATGCAGAAGATGGATAATGAGAGTATTTGTGGGACACTAAGATCAGGAAGTTGCTCTGGTGGAAGAACATTGTTAAAGAAACGATGATCTGTAGGAGCAAGTTCAGAAACTTTGGTGGAGTATCTCCGGTCCCTAGTCCATTTACCTTCGGCCCAAATAAATCCTAAGTTGGCAATGGCATCATCTCCTAGTTCTCTTGAGTTTAAAAAGGTTGGTTCAGTTATGGGTACTCGAAAATGTTTAAGGATGCGGGTAATGATACTACCATAAGGGAGGGACCTTTTAGCCATACAAGGTGTGCTAAGCATATGATTGAGTATAATGTACCCAACATTAAGTTTTCTACCCTCCAAAATACAATCCAATAAAACCACATCCAATCGGTTAACTTCATCCCCATGACCATATCTAGGAGTAATTACATGATGAAGAACATAATGTAGGATTCTAATTTGAAGAGGCAAAACTTGAGATTTTAATGATGATCGACAAAATTCATCGGACAAATCACGTCGGCGACAAATTTTTCGAACAACATTTTCAAGAGAAAACCATGAATGATCTATTCTAGCTCTAGCACTATAAATTTCTAATCCCTTATTTGGAGTCCCAAGAATATGATTTAATTCCGCAACATCAAATTCAATACGAACTCCCCCAACACTAGTAATAATTTTATCCGAAACTTCTATATCCATATTCGAATAAAAACCTTAACTAAATTCTCATAATATGCTTCTTGAATAACTAAGACATTTTTCCAGCTCATGGCAATAAGAAGTTTATCAAGAGATTTACCACAAATTTCTAAATTTGCCAATTTCTTAAGATTAACAAAGTAAGGAGGAATAATCGACCTCGGCATGAAATTATCGATAAACCGTTTCCGAAGCGGGAGATGTCGAAAATGAGTGGACAGAAACTCCGTATTATCCTCATAATCTTCCTTGCGTCTCTTGGCCATTTGTTTGCTCTTGGCTTTTTCTCCACCCACCATTGTTGAACAATTTCGGATTTGAGGAAAATGGATAAGTTTGAGCTAAGAAATGTAATCCTAGAGATGAATGAGGTTTAGATATAATGTGGAATTGATTAAAGATGGGCTAGAGAGAGCTTGAAAATCTAGAGAGAGAAACGGCCAAAACTAGGTTTTTGGATTTCGAATTTTTTATGGAGATGTAATAAAATGGTGTTTGGATGATGAAAAATGAAGGAGTAGTGGATGGGTAATGGTTTGGATGATTAGTTTTAGCAAGAAAATGAGTGAGAATGGAAGAAATTTGAGAGATAGATGGTGAAGCACTATTCACGCGGGAGAGAGAGAAAGTGATGAACAAGAGAAGAGGGAGTTGAAAAGATGATTGGAAGATGTTTAATGGAAGTTAAATGGATGGGTAATGGATTGAATCAAAGATTTTGACATGAAAATGGTTAAGAAATGAAGAATTTTTGAAGGAAAAATGGAGGAGGAGGCACGGTTTTGAGAGAGAGAGAGACAAGTGAGGAAGAAGGCCAAAATGAGGGAGAAGAGTGGGTAAAACCCGTGACCAAGCGGCTAGCCGCCTGGTTGCTGCCCAAACATACCAATATCACTTTTCGGCCATTTTTTATCAATCTCGTCATCATTTCTTGATTCCGAAACCTCTCAAGAACCATTTTAATGCATGAATCATGATCTTAAACATTTAAAACATGATTAAATCAAGCAAATGATTTATCTATCAAGCATATATCATAGAGCACACAAGCATTTGAAATGAATATTTCATAACACCTTATTTATCTATCATGCTCAAACTTCTTCAAAAACATTAACAAACATTAAGCAAATAATTTTAATAGATCCAATAACATAATTAGAGATGTTAATGTGAAAATCTCATCATCCCAAGCTCATGCCGAATTTTTGAAAATTGTTCTTCGCAAAGGGGTTTTGTAAAAATATCAGCAAGTTGATTTCCGTAGAGATAAATTCTAAAGCAATATCACCCTTTTGTACATGATCTCTTAAAAAATGATGTCTAATCTCTATATGCTTGGTTCTAGAGTGCTGAATGGGATTCTTTGACAGATTAATAGCACTAGTATTATCACACTTGATAAGAATTTGTTCAAGTTTAATGCCATAGTCTCTAAGTGTTTGTTTCATCCAAAGGGCTTGTGCACAACAACTACCTGCGGTAATATATTCCGCCTCAGTGGTTGAGAGTGCAACCGAGTTTTGTTTCTTACTAAACCATGAAACAAGAGAATGACCTAGAAAATGGCAAGTTCCACTAGTACTTTTCCTATCCACTTTATAACCAGCAAAATCGGCATCCGAGTAACAAGTTAAATCTATATGAGTTCCTCTATGATACCAAAGGCCAAGATCTATGGTTCCACTCAAATAACGAAAAATTCTTTTAATAGCAAGCAAATGAGATTCCTTGGGACATGATTGAAATCTTGTACACAAACATACACTAAACATGATATCAGGTCTACTTGCGGTTAAGTAAAGTAAAGAGTCAATCATACCTCGATACTTTTTAATATCAACTTCTTTACCTTTTTCATCCTTGTCAAGCTTGATTGTTGTACTCATTGGAGTGCTTTTAGCGTTTAATTCTTCAATTCCAAACCTCTTGAGCAGATCTTTGACATATTTAGCTTGATTGATGAAAATTCCCTCATTGTTTTGTTTGATTTGAAGTCCAAAGAAATACTTCAATTCTCCCATCATGCTCATTTCAAACTCCTTACTCATACAAGATGAAAACTTTTTGCACAATGTCTCATTAGTAGAACCAAAAATAATATCATCAACATAAATTTGAACAACAAGTATGTCTTGGTTCTTATGCTTAACAAAAAGTGTAGTATCGGCTTTTCGCATTGAAAAATCATTATCAAGTAAGAAATTTTTAAGTCTATCATACCATGCTCTAGGTGCTTGTTTTAAACCATATAATGCTTTTGATAATTTATAAAAATGATCTGGAAATTTTTCATTTTCAAAACCAGGGGGTTGTTTCACATAAACTTCCTCCATGATATATCCATTTAGAAAGGCACTTTTGACATCCATTTGAAATAAAATGAAATCTTTATAACATGCATATGCTAGCAACATTCTAATGGATTCTAATCTAGCTACTGGTGCAAATGTCTCATCAAAATTAATTCCTTCTTCTTGGTTGTATCCTTGAGCCACTAATCTAGCTTTATTCCTTACAACCACACCGGATTCATCCATCTTATTTCTAAATACCCATTTAGTTCTTATAATGGATTGGTGTTCTGGTTTGAGAACTAATTCCCATACTTTATTTCTCTCAAATTGGTTTAACTCATCTTGCATTGCCATAATCCAAGATTCATCATTTTCCGCATCCACAAAGGATTTTGGTTCAATTTGAGAAATAAATGCAGCATGCTCACATGTATTCCTAAGTGATGATCTAGTTGTAATACCTCTAGATGGATCTCCTAAAATGGCATCTTTTGGGTGAGAAGAAACATACCTCCACTCCTTGGGGAGTACTTGAGAAGTGCCTTGACTTTGTTCTGCGCTTGTTTCTTCAAGTTGCTCCACTTGATTTTCTGTATTCTTTTGGTTGTTCTTTGATGAATCTTCTTGTATATTTTCATCTACATCATCACTAACAGCGACTTTCTCCATAGAGGAGGTATTAGACTCATCAAAAGTAACATGCATAGACTCTTCCACAACTAAAGTTCTTTTATTATACACTCTATAAGCTTTGCTTGAGTTTGAATACCCAAGAAAGATACCAACATCATATTTTGGATCAAATTTTTCAAGATTATCTTTTGTGTTCAAAATAAAACATTTACATCCAAAAACTTTGAAATAACCAATGTTGGGTTTTCTATCTTTCCAAAGCTCATAGGGAGTTTTATTAAGATAAGATCTAATCAACACCCGATTTAAAACATAACAAGCGGTGTTGACGGCTTCGGCCCAAAAATATTTAGGTAAAGCATTTTCATTTAACATGGTCCTAACCATTTCTTGAATAGATCTATTCTTTCTCTCAACGACTCCATTTTGTTGTGGAGTTCTAGGTGATGAAAATTGATGCTCAATGCTTAAATCGTTGTAGAAATTTTCAAATGCATGATTCTCAAATTCTCTACCATGATCACTTCTAATGCAAGTAATAGAGTATCCTTTTTCATTTTGAACCTTTTTACAGAAAACTTTAAAAGCTTCAAATGCATCATCTTTATTAGCCAGGAATAGTACCCAAGTGTATGTAGAATAATCATCTACAATTACAAATGCATAATATTTTCCACTTAAGCTAGCATGTCTAGAGGGTCCAAATAAATCCATGTGAAGCAATTGAAGTGGTTTTGAAGTAGAGACATGATTCTTGTTTTTAAAAGAAGTTTTGATTTGTTTTCCAAATTGACAGGCATCACAAATTTTATCCTTTTGAAAACTAATTTTTGGAAGTCCTTTAACCAAATCATTTTTCGAAATTTTTGAGATTAAATCCATGTTTGCATGACCTAGTCTTCTATGCCATAACCATCCATCATCATGCAATGCCGAGAAACATTTATTAATGGTAGATGCACAATCTATATTAATGGTATAGACATTAATACATCTATTTCCTACAAATAAAACTTTTCCATCACATGCATTTTCAATAACGCATCTAGATTTATCAAAGACTACTTTATAACCCTTATCATATAATTGACTAATACTAAGTAAATTATGTTTTAAGTTTTCAACCAAGCACACATTTTCAATAAGAGTAGAAGATACATTACCGACATTGCCAATACCAATGATCTTTCCTTATGAATTATCTCCAAAAGATACATCTCCACCATTTTCGATCTTAGTAAAACTTGAAAACCAAGCATAATTTCCTGTCATGTGTCTTGAACACCCGCTGTCCAAGTACCATTTATTCTTCTTCTTCTTTAAGCCCTGCAGAGGAAATTTTAAGTCTTAGGTACCCAAATCTTTTTGGGTCCTTGGATGTCAGCAATGGTTCCTTTTGGAACCCTAACATATTTTATACCATAATAAGTATTTCTTTTCACAGGACATCTATTTTTCATGTGACTATTTCTATTGCAATAATGACAAGTAATTTTATGATCACTTGTGGATGTAGCTCTAACAAAATAATTCTTGTAATACTTTTGCTTCAAGTTAGGCTTATACCCAAGTCCTCCTTTATCAAAAACACATTTTTGAGAGTTAATTAAATTATCCAACATTTTTTGGCCATTTGTGAATTTTATCACAATTTCATTTAACTCATTATTTTTCTTCTTGAGAACTTCATTCTCCTTTATCAATTTCTCAACATGTAATTTTTCATGCTCATATGAGATATTAAGTTTTTCATTTGAAGATGTGACTTTATCATGCAACATTTTATTTTCTAGTTCTGAACATGTAATCTTTGCATTCAATGATTCATTTTCATTTTTGAGATCTATCAATTTCTTTTTAAGGCATACATTCTTTTTACCTATCTTTATTAACTCATCATATAACTCTTTAAAAGCATCATGTAATTCATTATAGGTAGGAAGATCATTTACCTCATCTAGTTCATCATTCGATTAATCTTCAATCGCCATAAGAGCTAGATTTGTCATTTCTTGATGCTCATCATCATCACTTGTTTCTTCATCAGTATCATCCCATGTGGCCACCATTGCTTTCTTCTTGAACTTGTTGAGAAGAGGGTATTCCGATCTTATGTGGCCAGGCTTCTTGCACTCGTAACATTTAATTGCTTCCTTTTTTTCCTTTTGGTTCTTGAAATCTTTAAATTTTCTTCGCTCACCAGTTTTCTTGAAAAATTTTCTGAACCTCCTAGCAAGCATAGCCAATTCCTCATCATCCGGCTCACTTTCTCCATCACTTTCAAATTTTGTGACTTTGAGAGTAATGTTTTTCTTCTTCTCTTCATTGCCTCTTTCAGCTGCCAAATCTTCCTCATAAGAAATAAGAGAACCAATTAGATCATCAATAGGTAAGACATTTAAATCTTTAGCTTCCTCAATGGCAGTTCTTTTTGGTCTCCAATCCTTAGGAAGTGATCTAATGATTTTCTTAACTTTCTCGCTATTTGAAAAAGTCTTTCCTAGGGCTCTTAGAGTGTTCACTATGTCCGTAAATCTAGTATACATAGAATACACACTTTCATTGTGTTCCATTTGAAACAATTCATATTGTCGAGTGTATCTACTAATTTTAGACTCTTTTACTTGATTCGTGCCTTCATAAACAACTTCAAGTTTGTGCCAAATTTCATAAGCACTTTCACAGCTTGACACTCTATGAAATTCTTTCTTATCTAGTGCACAAAATAACGCATTCATGGCTTTGGAATTTAGAGAAGCTTTTCTCTTTTCCAATTCATTCCATTCCCGTGAAGGTTTTGGAATATCTTCCCCGACTTCATTTTTAGTCAATGGCATAAATGGACCATCATAAACAACTTCCCAAATTTCGTAATCTAGGGCTTGTAAATAAATTCTCATCCTAGTTTTCCAATATGGATAGTCATTTCCGTCAAAGAATGGTGGTCTAGTTGTGGACTGTCCTTCCCTAAAGGTTGAATCACTTTGGGTTGCCATGGATCTTTTACTCTATACGGTTAAGTCCTAATAAGAGAACCAAGCTCTGATACCAATTGAAATACAAATAAGCAACCCAAGAGGGGGGTGAATTGGGTTATTAAAATTTATTTTAAAAATAATTCAATCTAATGCCTTAATGCAAACAAAAATTAAGTTTTACAGGAATTAAATCAAATATAATAAATTAGGCAATGCTTGCAAAATAAATGAGTAAGGGAAGAGAATGCAAATGTTTACAATTGACTTCCAAGGTATACGAGCTTGAGGATTTCACTATCCAAGCCTCCCAAGGCTTCAAATGTTTACAATTGACTTCCAAGGTATCAATGGACCTTTACAATCAAGAGATTATCACCCTAATCTCTTTACCCCAAGTGTTTCCCTCACTTGAACACTCTTAATACAATACAAAATAGAAATTACAGCAAAAACACTCTCTACAAGAGTAGATTCACAAATAATGGCTCAAGAATGATTTAATCTATTGTGATTTGTAATATGGAAGCTCAATATATGTTTTACAAACTTGTTTTTGATTGCCAGAAGCTTTGAAATGAAGTTGGAGTTGAGTTTTTATAGTTAAAGCTAAAAAAACTAAAGTTATAGTCAAATTCCAGGTCTTTTTCGCCTACCGCTTAATTTAATTTCCGGCCCCGCTCGTAATAAAATGTGAAAATTACCGTTAATTTTGAATTTTCTTCTGAATATCATTCACGAAATTATATTTTTACCTCAAAACTTATTCAAATTATGTTATGGCCCAAAACGTTATAAAACTTTTCAAACAGACCCAAACTCAGAAATTTTAATTATTATTTAATTCCTAAAAATATTCTGAAATTATAGTGTGACCCAAACTAAAGAAAATCTTTTCAAATAAGTCCTTTTTGAGTTTTAGCTAAATCACCATAATCTTTAAAGTTTTCAAAACTTTTCACTTAAACCCACAATCTATTATAAGTTACAATAAAGCCCAAATATTTTAGAATTTAGCAAATAAGTCCAACTCCGAAATTTAGAACATTTTTATTTTTATCCAAAATACTTTAATCCACAAAATATTTTATCTCATAAATATAAAAGTATTTAATTTTGAAAAATAATTATTTTATTAACATAAAATTGAGCTTCACAAATGCTAATCCAAGTATAAATTAAATCATACCGGCTTTACAAGAAATTGTCGCAATAAATTATCCGTTGAGCCGCCGTTGCCCGTTGAGTGTCTTGAACTTGATTTCACTTGATTTATTATCCTTCAAAACTAATGAACTTGTGAAATACAAAATAAAACACTTTAATGCATATGTTTGTTATCATCAAAATCATATTATTTATAGCCTATTAGGCTAACACAAATGAAACATTATTAATATTTTCTTAGAACAAAACTAGTTATTATTCTTAATTATTAATAATAAATAATCAGGAATACTATTATTTTTAAAAAGATATAATAATGTTATATTTTTAAATAAAAATATAATATAGTCATATTATTAATTATTTATGAATACAATAATATTATTTTTATAATCAATGTAAATTATTATTTTTAACTAAATATGATAAATTATATTTAAATAGGTTTAATATTGTTATTTTAAATAAATATAATAATATTATTTAAGCAAATATCATATTATTTTATTTGATTAAATATAATTATATTAAATTTAGTGCAATAAGAGTGAAAAAAAAATAGTGGGAGTGGGTTATTACCCTATAAGAGTAAGAATTTCACTCTCCACACTCACAAATAGGATTCTTACTTATCCTTTAAAACATTAAGTAAATACTCAAGTAGTACGAATCCATATTCCTTATTCCCACTTGACTAAGTAAATATAGAAATAATGTATTCAAACTACTAATAACGTTTAATAATTCAAAAACCCATGCGTATTCTACATATATTACTGCATGCTACCACTCAATTATATGCCATTTTACATGCTACTAGTGCATTTTGTATATGCAGCTGCATGCAATTTGATAGCGGTGCACTGATGTAATGGTGTTAGAATCACTTAAAAATAATTAGAGGTGCATAAGGGACATGAAAAACAGTGGTGTGCAAAGTGTTATTATAAATGCATTGTGTACACTAGTTGCGCGCAATGGATAGCAATGTGCGGATATAATGGTGTTGGCACCATCTAAAATTTCTCATTTACACTACGCAATGGTGACAAGGGCAACATTATTAGTGGTAAATAGTGAGAAAAATGGGTGACAAGATATTTCAGATTATACAAAGAGGATGGAAGCAGATGAAAGATTCACTCAATCCATTAGGATTCCGACAAATTTACCAATGATATGTCACCCCGATTAGCACAGATTTGGTCCAGAAAAAAGATACGAGCAGATTTTTCAGAGACAAGATAATGCATACACGATATATATGTAGAAATGGTCAAGGGAGATATTTAACATTTTTGTTTGTTTCAGGTTTTGATTTTATCGTTTTTATTGTCTAAATTATATGGAGATAACTTGCTGTGCATGGTGTAGGACCAAGTGAAACAGAGATGATATTTTACTGTTTTGCCTGTCCAATTATTGCGTCTGATTTTAGGTTTTAAGAAATTTGGCGCCAGATAATTAAGATACCGTCCTATTTTATTTTTCTATGCAAGTTGATTGACTTGTCAACTAACTCTGCCAAACGTATACTTAGAGGAGCTTTTTTTTTTGGGCTGAGTAGTGATACCTGAGCGTTTTAAGAGGGCCAACGGATTGAAGATTGTGAAGGTAAGAGAAAGTCCAGAAGTGGGCATCTTACTACTTTGGCCTTTCTATATTTTATAATAATCAAATGCATTCCCTTTTTCCATTCTTTTCCATTCAACATAAGCATCTTCGTACCCTTTCCGGAGCTTGAGGGGCTACTGGCCTTATTCATTGAGCATAAGCATCTTCGCCCTCTTCTTATTTACGCTTCAATGCCCATCACCAACAGCTCAATCACACTGTCAATCTGTCATTTATCATCAGCAATAATTTCCTAAGATAGTAAGATGGAAGTCGTTTGCAATGATGGCTTAAAATATGACACAGCTAAGGAAGTGAAAGAGTTCGATGACACTAAAGCTGGAGTTAAGGGACTAGTGGACTTTGGTGTGCCAAGATTCCTAGATTTTTCATCCATCCCTCGGAAAACCTGTCAAAATCATCAGACCTTGATGATATTTGCCTCCAAGTTCCACTGATAGACCTGGAAGGCTTTGAAGATTGTCGGCGAATGGAGATAGTGAATAAAATTCGTCAAGCATCAGAAACACGCGGCTTCTTTCAACTGATTAACCATGGAGTTCCAGTTACAGTTATAGATGAAATGCTAGAAGGGGTGAGAAGATTCAATGAGCAACCCAGGGAAGTGAAGATGGAGATGTGCCCCCGCGACTGTCAGAAACTAGTGAGATTCTTCAGCAATGGAGATCTTCTTGTGACAAAGGAGCAGCAAATTGGCGGGACGCAATGGCATTTGATTTCCGGGATGGTCGACTGGACCCTGGAACTTTTCCTAAAATATGCAGGTGGGGTAAGTCAGTTTACGCTGAAAAACTTCACTTCAGGTGCATATTCTTCAGCGACTTGCGTATCTAATTTTTTATTTTTATTGGTCTTTTGCAGAAAAGAAGTAGGTGAATACATGAAATATATAATCAAACTGAAAGCCATTTTATTTGCACTATTATCAGAGGCTTTAGGTCTCTCCAGTGATTACCTTGCAAGCATGGAATGCATGGAAACTGAATCATTGGTGCGGCAGTATTACCCGCCTTGTCCTGAGCCAGAGCTGACGTTTGGCTCCTCCAAGCATTCCGACCCCTCTTTTCTCACTGTACTCCTCCAAGATCATATCGGTGACCTCCAGGTTCTTCATCGAAATTACTGGGCGGATGTGGCCTTTGTGCAGGGAGCTTTGGTTATAAACATAGGTGATTTCATTCAGGCAAGTTATCTAATTTGGAAAATACACTAACACAGATACATTTACAGAAAAGCTCTCACCTTTTTCTTTTCTCCATTCACGTAGCTCATCACCAATGACAGATTCAGAAGCGTGGAACATAGGGTGTTGGTTGGGCGAGTTGGATTCAGAGTATCAGTTGCCTGCTTTTTGTATCCAAGTACGATGAATAAAGTTAAACCATATGAGCCAATAAAGCAGCTTCTGTTTGACGACCCACCAATAAACAGGGCAACTAGTGTTGTTGAGTATATGGCCTATTTCAGATCCAAAGCACTGGATGTTAACTCAATGCTTGCTCATTTTAAGTCCGTGCAGTAATAATGAAAGAAATTATATCGTCTATTTTTAATTTAATTTATTATTAAATTTATTATAATATTTTTAAGATATATCAATTATTTATTTTTAACATTTTAAATTAATAAAATATAATTACTTTCTATTAAATTATTAATTATTATTTAAATATGATGATATTAAATGAATAATTTAATATTTTTATATGATAAAAGTAATAATTTAAAAATATATAAATAATAATAAAATTTTTAAAAGACATATAAGTAATAATTTTATTTTTAAAAATATATAAATAATAATTTTTAAAAATAAAATTCTATTAATTTTTAAATAATAACTTAAATAAATGATAAATATATTTATTAATTTAAGATAAATA
The DNA here is from genome assembly GCA_030449875.1 of Aegle marmelos. NCBI lineage: Eukaryota > Viridiplantae > Streptophyta > Magnoliopsida > Sapindales > Rutaceae > Aegle > Aegle marmelos. The sequence goes on from JASUUL010000115.1 coordinate 7,407,433, forward strand.
ATTAATATATTTTAAAAATATTATAATATTTTTAATAAAAATATAAATTTCAAATATATGAATAATAATTTCCTTAATAATAATCTATCGCACAATTTCTAGACGAGCCATGCTTGAAAATGAGAACGGCTTTTAACTGTTTATTCTGCAGGAGTCACTCGCGTTTCCATGTTATTGCTCGATAACCATAAACATCTAGAACAAATACAAAAACACAAAAGATATAAACAAGCCGCAGATATTGAATTCCTAAAAAGCCCCTCTATTATTACAATTATCAAGCTTTCAAACAAATGATCGACCAAATGTGAACAGAAAAGCGTTGTAAGTTGAGTACACGGCGTCTCCACACTCGATAACCAAAGGCCAAAAACCAAAAAAAAAAAAAAAAAAAGATCTTTACACTAATATAGTTTCATTTTCTTCACTGTCCCTCTCTCTTGTTTCAGTTGCAAACAATCCACAACCAGGTCCCAATCAAATCATAAATATTTAATATATATTACAGAGGTGCCAACATGGCTGTCTCCAAGAGTTGATCGGCCACATCTGTCAGCTGCTTGTAGTCTTGGACTGTAGTAATTGCACGAGTGACCAAAGGACATCCATTCTATGCATAATTCTGTTGTCCTGTCCCTGCATTGATTAAAAGTTTAAAAAGAAAAAGAATAAAATTAAACAGCAGTCTAATTCAGGGAAAGGATACAAGTCTTCAAGATATCGTCTGTTTAGAAAGGTCAGAAATGCATAACTGTTTGAAAGCACATAGCTACTACATGAGCAAAATACACTTTTGAGAATATAGTATTAAGTTGGGAATGTCACCAGTGGATTTTGTTCCCTTATCCAGAAAACATATAACGTATAACTCATCCAAAAGATTTGGATCCTACCTCAACCACAAAACATATCCACGTCTTGTCTCCATGCGCTTCTGTAACCCCTTTTAAGATCGTCAGACCCAAGCTCCTAATTGCTTCTGCTATCTCAAGAAAGTGACTGCATTCCTCACACAACATCTGCATAAATCAACCATCACATCCCTATTACCAAGAATATATTAAAAGACACAGCCAACAATGACGGTCTTGGTCTATGGATGTGTGAGATCTTTCCCATCTCTTTTCGACATTGTTTCCCTCTATCATCTATGTAATTCTTTGAATTCTAGCAAGATAAGTCTAATACTAAAACTGGTGCCTGCAGAAACTACATATATGATCTATACATACCTCTACAAGCATCTGCCCATTCTTGTTTAGATTCTCTACAACGATTGAACAAACTTTGAGATGGCTTCCCATTTCCACAGCCCAACTTGAACCTTGTTCATAATTGGAACCTTGAATACCAATACCTTTCTGATGCATCTGCAAATTCAGCAGAATAATGTAAATAGGTAGAACAATTATGGAATGCCTGTTAAAAATAGAAATAGAAAACAAGGAAGGGGCTGCGGGGTACTCTTCACAATAGGCAGTAAAATCAACTGTCAGGAAAGACAAGGGCAGTCTTGTTTTCTTGTTTCTAAAGTGTTTTCAGTTAAGAAAAAACACTTTTCAATTTCTTTGTCAAAAAGCAGTTTTCTTGGTAGAAACATGAGCCTTTTACCTTTGATTCAGCGCATTTGCTAAGCTTGTCAGCATGCTTAGTGATGCTTTGCAGAAAAAGCATATGCTTGATTGTGCGCTCCAGCAAGGAATCAATACTACACTGTGGAAATGTCTCGAAATCTCAGCACATAACATGAAACAATTTCAATGAACAGAAATCACACTTTTCACAGTTAAAAAAATACAACTGGAAGTTACCTTTGATCCATTAGGCACAAGCTCTCTCAGTTCCTTGATACGATCTTGAATCAACTGTCTGTCTCTTGGCCTTGGCCTACCATTTTCACCACTTCGAGCCCTCTTTTTGTTGTTCTTAGCTGGCTCTGAAGACCTGTCCAACTGTTCGCTACATGTGCTGGGACAACTTGATGAAAACCCTTTTGAAGACACTACACCACACACTTCTGATGAGTTTAAGAAGTGCTTTGCATCTTCCTCTACAAGAGATGATTGGCTGATAGAATAAGATACTGAATTATTAGTATTCTTACTCTGGCTAGAAGACTCTGGCTTTTTTTCAGTTGTCAACAGTGACTGCATTGATTTACAGAAGGTTCTCTCACTCTTAACGTCACTGCCACTATTGCAAACACTAGCTACTACTGCATCCAGAAGATTCTCCGAGCCAGAGTCAAACATCAAGTGGCTACTGCTCATCACCTCGGGCATCCCAACAGTTTCTCCATCAACTGTATTTTCTGGTTCCCTATCATTGTAAATATCTTTTCTCAGGAAAGCAGGTCCTAACGCTTCATGCAGCTCAGAAACAGCCGAGAACTTCAAAGACATGCCTGATGGGTCCAAGTGATTCAACTCAGTTTGATTCTGCAAGTTTTCCAGATCTTTTTTGAATTTTATGTCTGAAATTTCAGGTATGGGCAACATCCCATTTTGATAAGAATCTGTGCATTCCAATTTGACTTGTTCACCAAGAACAGACTCAAGTGGGTTTGAAGGAAAGTACGTACGATCAGCCACAAACTTTTCAGCTTGAAGTGCAACACTACATAAATTGATGCTATCTATAACGGAATTAATTGAAAATGGAGTACCATTTTGTTCTGATACCACACCCAGATCCTTCCAGCCACTAGACTCCACTCTGCTCATCCCATCACTGATAAAATGTATTCCCATTTGATTCTGATAATCCAAATTGATAACATTTGATTTTGGATGAAGTATTTTGGCACTTCCAACACCACCTGGTGAGGATAATAGAATCCCTTCATTCCTATTAACCACTCCATCTCCAATTTTAGGCTGCATTCCAGAAAATGGATAAGAACCATCATTATGTTTCTCAACATATGGAAAGATGGGAAGCTGAACATCTGGTCCTCCTCTGTTCACCACCTCATCTAGATTGGACCAGCGATTGGGAATAATTTCTGAAGCTAAACTCTTTGTACACAAATCTGGCTGAAAAAATGGAGGGAAAAAAGAAAGAAAGAAACAAAAGTATTATTGGTCATAATTCATATTCTTATGCTTCAATAAGAGAAATTATTACACCACTCTGCATATATGCATGCAACACAAATGCATAGACAGATACTTTCAAAATATACACATGAAGAAATACATGCACAAGCATAGACTAAGAGGAAGAAATATACCAGGGATAATGTATTCTTCACACTAGATTGTATTGTACTAGAAACATGCCCTACTGAAAAATCGTTAAGGGCCGCAAAAACATCTCTGATATGAATCACCACCTTCATATCCTCAGTGACCTGCTCAACTCAACAAACAAGTAAATAAGCAAACAAATACATCTAACAGAAATGAGCAAAAATTTATTGTCATAAATATAGTTAGATTATGAATAGCCAGCAAACTTCGAGCATACACGACCTTGAAGCAATGAAATTATTAAAAAAAAAATCCATTAGAGCACTGTAAATCTCCTGGCAAATACTCAGTACCAAGAGATAAATTAAAGTCTAGTGAAAACTGTGCCCTTCTTATTTACGTTGCTCAACCAGCAGAAGATATACTAATGAACCAGCATAATTGTCAAAAAGCAAGTTGTTTACAAAGAGATATAGAGAAAAAGGCCTGCAATATAGTATGTACAATGTGACTCATTAATTTGCCATGTGCAACTGAACAAGCCTACAGCTTTTTTATTATTAATTTAGTCAACTTGAGCTCCCACTTAGCATTGGGCCAATATTCCTGTTCTATGTGGAAAGTACACTGCCTCCACTGGGAGATTATCAGTCCATTCCGTAAATTCTTTTGCAATAAGTGTTGCTTTCCAACAAATTTGGAACTTAATAACACACAATTAGAAACTCCCAAATTTTTGTTCCTTCAAATAATGCTAAGTGCAAGTGTGTGGAATGTTCTTTTAAACCATCACTTTTAATGAATCAATGATAAAATCAGTTTACACTATACATTGTAGAGATGATAATTGCAAGCAAAACAAATCAAAGAGATTATTAATCATTACAGAAGCATATGTCAATATTACATGGAGTCAATTAGATATGAATCAATGCCTCAGAATAGCTAAAGGTGAAAAAAAAAATCTTTAAATTTTATATATATATATATATTTGATAGGCTTTAAATTACATATAATACTAGAAGAAAATATGAAAATGCACAGATATAAAGGTAAAGTTAAACATGAATAATACGTATAACTCAGAAAATGTACTAGCAAGGTAGTTAGAACTCGTCTTACTTTATCCAACGATCCAAGCTGTACAACTCCATGTGGAACAACAGCTACAACAGCAATGGTCTACAGAGCAGAACACAAATATTTTTTATTAAAAAGATTTCTTAACAAGCTGATTACTACAATCAAGAATTTAGAGCACAAATCAGTAACAGCTCTAGTAAGTGTAAAACAAAAGTTGAGCTAATTTGGCCATATTGATATGCAGGAAGAAACAAATTCTATCATTAAAAATAAGTTTCTGCTATTGGCTGAAGAAACTAAAGTGTGAAGGTTAGCCAAAAAGATTGTTGAGCAAAGATTGGGATCTCACGATTCAGAGATGTAAAAAAATATTTAATGAAATAGTCAAATCTATTGCACCAAAATGGGTACTATATAGTACTAGGTAAAAACTCAACAGCTATTGGAATACAGTCAATGCCAAGTGCATTTTATCACGGAATAAGTAGAGCTGTTATTATTATCACAGATGCACATAAAATTTTAGTTTAGAGGGGAAAAAATCACCATTTAACAATAATACAAAAGGAAATGCAATCGTACCCTGATTCCAGCTGAAAACTGATTTTGCCACCCATCACTAAACTGAAAATCATCAAAGAGAAAATTACACATAGGAATGAATGTGAAAACAAAATAAACACCAAGGTAACCATTAATGCAATTGCACTATAAGTAGAACACCTCAAACAATGAGCAAGAATTAGTAACTTGCTGATCTGAAAAGATCCACTGATGCTTTCCAGTAACTGCCACCTGTCCAACAATCCTGAAAAAGAAAGATTAAATGCAATCTGAATTTCGCTATCTTTGGGACACACCTAATCATAAATAAGTACTCAATTTGTTTCAACAATTGAACTTTTAGTAGCATAGGATTCAACCACAGAATTGGAAGCAGATGGAATTAGAGATCATCTTCATAAAATTCCAAGACTGACATCCCAATTCCACTAGATTCCAATTCCATACTAACAAACATAGCATTAGCAAAATTTTACATTTAGAAGACAAACTTTCACATTCCTATTAAGACTCAAATAACATAGATAGAAGCATACCCTTCCCCAAGAGAATACACATGATAGGACATTTTTGCCAGGGCCAGCCCAAGGGGATCATGTGAATAACGCCCACCTTGCAAGTTTTCTCGGGATTCACTTGAGCACTTATTCTCTAAAGAATCTTGTTGCCCGCAGTTGTCATAATAACCATCTTCCCAAGTCAACACCCTGCAAAAAGTCAAAAACATTTGAGAACAAAATAAACATTGCCTGAGTTCAATGGCAATTTGATGCCACATTTTATTGCTCTACTAGCTAAATAAATACACAAAAAGTAATACTAAAAACGGAAATGAAATTACATGCGAGTTCGATGCTTGAGCTTCCAAAAAACGGCATACTTCCACGTCGTATTGAAACAGAAGCTTTTCAATATCCCGTGCAAGTCAAAGGTGGTACTACTAGTACCCATCTCCTCCCTCAATCAAAGTAACCAAATTTTTTGCGAAAACAAAACACACACACAAGGAGCAGCAGTCACTTTTTTTTTTTTTTAAATCTCTCAAAACGACAACTAATAAAGAAAATCACAAAACGTCCCGTCCCTGCCCCTGCCCTCGCCCTCCTAGCTTCCCCTGTAAGAGCCTCTTCCAGCTTGCTTTCTCCTTAACCCCGCCCGCGGCTTTATCGGTGGCCCCACCGTTTCCCGTAACAGCCACCCCCGACCCATCCCTAACCAATCAGAATCAACCAGCAGTTAATTTCAAACCCTAATATAAAACCTTTTATATTCCCTTTTTTCAGTAACTCGCAAGACCGGAAGAAAGCTTCAAACTTGCAAAGCCGGTGACGGAATTTTTGCTATTATTATTCATGCATTTAGCCATGAAAGTTGTACGAGTTTTTTTTTTAATGGAAAACAAAAAACCTCCCAAAAAAAAAAAAAAAAACTCTTTGAAAAAACAGAGCAAGTGAGAACTCTAGCTTATATCGGACGACATTGATAAAATAAAATTGTCAGGATCAATTGCAAAACGAATAAATCGAATTGTATTAAATGTGACAATTTTTTCACCTAGTCGAAGAACAAATTCAAAGCTTTAAGCTAAAAGAGTTTTTTTTTTTCCCCCCCTTTCTTTCTAGAGAAAGGAAGTACAGAGAAGCTTTGATGGCGTTTTTTTTTTCCTTTTTTTTAAATTTTTATTTATTTGGGAGCTTGAGAGTTGAGAAACAGACTAACTGAAGAGAATGTTTATTTGCCAAAAAAACAACGTTTCTGATTTTGTGTGAGACCAGAGACCACTCGGCCTTTTTATATAGCGGCTGCTATTTCTCGGACCCATTCATTTTAGCTTTATTGACAAAAAGATTACAGAGAGTCGATTTCTATCATGCGCGGGAAGTACCATTACGCACCCCCTTCACCCTTATCCTACGCATTGTGCGCAGGTTAAAAGCCCTCCCTCGTTGGAGTGGGAAACTCCGTTTTTAACTTGAAAGGGCAATTTTGTAGAGTTAGCGAGTGAGCTGCTTGCTTGCATTACATATATAATTGTCCAAATTTTGAAAAAAAGAAAATCGAAAATGGGGTTATGAGTACACTTTCTAGTAGTGACAATTTATGGCCAACAAAATGATTCACAATTGAGGAATTTTGCTTCTTATCTTTCCCATTCTTCATTCATTTGAACTTACCCCCTTCTCAAAGCACTTTTTTCAACAATCATTTTATTGCCAAAAAGTTGTGACACCTTCACCTTGCTTTCATACTGTATATTACCACAATTCTCCATTCCGTGCAAATGTGTATGTGTGTGTGTGTGTGTTAACCCAAAAAAACTAAGTAAAATGGAAATTCAGTTGACACTTGGACCATTGATGGGCAATCAAGAGCGATAATTGGACAAGTATGGCTCAAGATCATGCACTAATTGGCCTAGATGGTTCAATTTGTTATCTTTTAGGTGTTTATGATGATGATGAGGATTGAGATGCATTTTCATGACATATTTATTGAGTATTTTTTTTCTTGCAGGGCACCAGATGAACATCATTTTTTGAATCCCATGATTTGTTTTTACAGCACGATATCTTGTGTGATTATTATTGTCATTGATTTCTAATCATTTTTTTCTTTTTCTTTTTTTTCTTTTCGGTATATTGCCATGTAAGATGAAGATAAGTTAATGAGGGAGCTGTTGGGGCTAACAAATATTACCGCCTCTGAAGAACAAGAAAACAAAAAAAGGTGGCAACAAAAGGATAAAGATAAATGAAATGATTAAATTGATCGACAATCATCAAGATTCAAGAACAATCACCTACTAGTATTGATTTTTCATTTTTTTTCCCACCTCCGAAAAAGAAAAAAGAAATTCAGTTTGTCGGATGCAAGTCAAGAGAATTCACCTACTTTTCTGGCACTATTAGTAGGCACAATCATCGTTTATTCATTTGTATATTCATTAATCTTTTTTATGTTGAGCATGGAAATAAGAAATTTACCATAATAATTGTTTATGAACAACATGGTTCAAAATTGACAGCAATGGAAACCAGAAGGGCCTGCTTGCTGTTCCAAAACCAAAAGTGCTTATTGGTCAAAGCACTTCCAACTTTCATATACCATGCAATTGATTTACCATTATCTTATGATCTTATCTTCTGTTAATTTAATGTTAATAAAAAGGTACTCATATGCTTTCAACGGTTGTAAATTCTTCATATATTTCATCTCAACTATGAATTAGGCTTTTTGATGCTTACAGAATAAAGTCAACTTACTATTGCATGAACATGAATAAGTAGACTTAGTGATGCAAATGATAAGTCATTCTCTTATGTATAAAAAATAGTGAAAGAAATGAGTAGTCTCATGAGTACAAAGAGGCAAAGTACAATCATATCTTCTCTTTCTTGTTAATTTTTTGCCCTTTCCATTTTTCATTATCTCATAAACTGCAGAATTTTCAAGCTTTCACTGATTAATTCCATTAACTGGCCATTTCATATGTGAGGTAAATATTATGTAATACAAGAAAAATGCTGCAAAAATTTAAGTGATCGTCTATGATTTTTTCTTTTTTCTTTTTGTTTTTAGATCGTCATTTGTATTTTATTTCTTTTTATATTCCTGCTTTATTTTTCTCTGTGTAGGTTGGGAACCAAAATCATCCTAAAAAGATCTCCTAGCTCAGCTTTTTACTAACATGTAATCTAAGAGGGTGGCTCCTTAGTCTCCATTGCAATGAGTATTGGTTTGATCTTCTCCACAAGTCAATATAGATGGGCGTAAGAAAAATGGAAGCTCTATTTGAAATCCAATATTATGTATTTGATGTATATGTGACACTAGTGGCCATTATATATCACAGTTAATTATGTCCTGGTCTTTCGACTCTTAGTTTTGGGAATCAAAGTATGGCATCTTTTAGGCTTTTTAATTGCCCTTTGGAAAGTAAGCAAAAGGAGATGTTTTAATTAGTTTGTAAGTTGTATGTTAATTTTCTCTTTAATTACTTTCCTAGTAGAGTAATTAATGGGGGGTGGTGGCCCAACAAATCCAACAATACAGAATCTAATGATGATTACCATTGTTACATTTTTGCATTACAACCTCTTTACAGTATTATTATATTGTATAAATTAAGTGAGCTTCATGATTAGTTTGATTGAACAGAAAACATTCATGCAGTTTCATATTTCAAGCACTGTTTGTGTTAAAATTTCAGCAGTAAAAAATTTTTCAGAAAAAGTCACTGTAAGAAGCCCAAAATGTAACCATCAATCAAAAGGTTGATCAGTTAAAAACTTCAATGGAGTTACGTGCTTGACCGCATCAGTGCTGTGATGTGAGCTGAAACAAAACAATTGAACAAATGTCACTGGGGTTACATCAAAGGTGATGAGGTGAAATGGTGATGTGCTTTAAGGAATAAAATTGCTGCTGCAAAGTGATTCCTAATCCTACTCACCATCCAACCAAGGAAGATACAAAGTGCTTTCTAACCACAATTCATTCTGGTAAGATTAGGTGCTTAATCCAAATAATATTGTAACACTTGGAAGATAAGGTTTTAATTTCTTAGTGGCATTTGTCATTCAACAGACCACTTATAGTAGACAAGAACAAAGAACATTACAACTTCTTCTATGTATATGAATAAACCCTTCTTGACCTTTTCAATCTCCATTGATCAACAAATGAAACATACATATTGATGATTACTAGGAAAATATCGCTAGACCATACAAGTTTTTGATGCCCTCAAGTAAAACTCTACATTTTGCAGCACCTAGTTTTGAGGGACTGAAAATCAATCTGGATTTAAAAAAAAAAAAAGGTTGGAAAATCTGAAGTCCAAATTTTTCAGTTATATAAAGAGGTAGGTGGTTGTTCATGGCACCTTTGCACAGAAAGGGTAAATAAAAATTTATGCCCTAGAGATGCCCTAGCCGCCTAGGTTTTGTAAGCTAATCTATGAGCACTTGACGCAGAATGTGTGAGTTCACACTTCCTGTTTCGCATTTCGTGCCTGCTAGTTCGTTAGTGGTATAAGGCATCAGTGTTCACACTTCACAACTCAAGTATTACTGATTTTCAGATGACCATTCAATGGGATAATGATAAATCATCACCCTTGTCATCCGTGTTTCTCCCTTATGAATTATTGAGGGGTTGATTTTCTTCTAAATATTTTAAAATAGATTCGGTTTAGTTTTGGTCAAAATAAAGAAAAGAAAAAGATATTTTCAATCAAATATAATAAATATATCATTGATTAACTTTAGTTGAATAATCCCCAATCCTTTAATTCTGATATCTAAACAACGCTCTAAGGCTATGTTTGGATGTTGGATAAAAGGTGGGATTAGATTAATTTGAATGATAAAAAAAAATCAAATGCAAAGTCTTATTTGGCTGGTAGGACTTATAAATTAGTTTGAATTTTAGTCCAACATTCATATGACTATTAATCCCTATTTTTACATGGATTTAGTTAATTAGATATCTTATAGTCTAAATTTGTTACTAACATCTAAGTTTATTCAGTAATTTATTTTAACTACTATGTAATATATTAAACATAAAAAATTATTCAATTATTTAATTACAATAATATTAAAATCTAAATATTAAATTTAACAAATAGTAATATGATTTTAAAAAATAATATGCTATTTCAATAATTATTTTAATTTCATTAAATTAATTTTGATATCGTCCTATCGGACACCATATTAAAAAAAGGACAACACTATATAATATATAATCTAATATGATCTAATCCAATTCTAAGAGTTAATCTAATTCAATCTGATCTTTCAAATGTAGGCTAATGGAAAAACACCATTCCATTAGAATATGGAACTTAAGGAGAAACCCATTCCATTCGAATATGAAACTTAAGTTTAGCCAAATAATCTCCAATCCCTTCATCTTGAGATCCAAACAATCCTCTAATGAAAGAAACACCATCCCATTAAAGTCGTGACCCTTCTCCTGTTAGACCCAAAGGCCACAAACTCAGCTTCCTCATCTCAACTGCATAGTTTACTAACACCTCTCTAGAATGGAAGAGAAAATAGTTGGGATTTCGTTAATTATATATAGTGTGCACTGAAGATTTAACTATTTATAGATGAGTGCTATCTAGCTTAATTATAGTAAAATTTATTGAGGTGCCATAAGAGGCTAGAGGTCAAAGGTTCCAACCCCCGACATAAGTTGAGTAGCGAGCTGTCATCGGACTATAAATAGATGTTATTGTTTTTAGTAGAAAAAGTGGATTATAAGAGAATTCTGAAAAAAAAAAAAAAAAGTTTTGGGCTCAGGTGTTGGATCTTTAAAGCACCAAGTAATTCTAGGTGCAAGAAGTACCCTCTGTCTGAAAACAAATAAGCATAAAAGTCGATTCGGACTCGAATTCCTTTTATTGCTACCATTATTTATTTATTTATTTTATGAGAATTTTCTTGCAATGCAAAACATGCAAAATATTGATGTTATATCCTTTTTTTTTCCCCGCCCTAACGTTATATGCAATATATTGGGGCATATCTTATTGATTTGCTTATTTGGGAATAATTATTCTAATATTTTAAATTGACCAATTTTTTTTTCATTCTATTATAATCAAAATCCGGATTAAAATTGGTGACTAGTTATTGTATGTAGCAAATAATTATAACTTAAAAAATTTCTGACATTCACCCGCAACATGTATATAAGACATCAGAAACAAATCTCTACTAATAAGAAGAAAATATAATCATATTCAACAGACTCTCTCAGAAAAAGAGAAAAAGTTATATAAGTTCCCGATTGATGTAGCACTGGATGTATCAATGGTTAAGATTAAGTACAGCAATCAACTCCCTGTAATGGAAAGACATTATAACAACCGCAGTATGCCTTCAGTAGTCTACCTGCAGACCACCACTGAATCATTGCCAGCCCAGCTCTTATAACATATATGACATTCAACAAAAAAAAGAATTAACACCAGCCTTGAGGCCACCTGTTATGGGGATCCCATCTAGGGAACCATCTCTTCTTCCTCGAACTCGAACCTAAGGTTGCAACAGCCTTCTCTTTATTCCTTGGGGATATTAGCATCGATAAGAATCCTCTGCTGCCGCGGCTTGGCTTTGGTGCAGATTCAAGTTTGGACTTGAGAGTGTGAGATAAGTTGTTGAATTCATCATCCTCAGCTGGGAAGATTTCATCGCGAGTGCGTATTTTGTTAAGCCTAAGATACCTTTGTTCAAGTGACTCCTTTGGTATGTTTCTTGCTAACAAAGGGGAGGCACCACCCCAGTGGTTGGGGCCCGAAGATGGATGTTGAGGTGTTCTAAATTGAACCAACTGCCTTTGCATCATTCCTTTTCTTTCTTGATCCCTCCTTTCACATTGGTATCTTTGTTACTTCTTGCAAATGTAGTATCTTCTTATATGCAGAAGATTCCCAAGGCCTCATTGGATTCTGCTTCAAAGTTACAGGAATTTTAATATATTAGATATTGGCTACATGATATGAAGTGGCATCTCGTTAATATCCAAGACAGCTTATGGATGGTGACAACAAAAATTATTTAGAAGAGCCTTCAATTAAAGTGAATAAAATAAGAAAGTTGTTAAGTTACAGTTGCTGTAACTTACAACTTATTCAAAAGTTAAATAAATAATGCAATCGTGTATATTGTTCACATAACTTTTAGGCAGGCTGTAAGTTATAATAATTATAACTTAATAAAATTCATAAAATAAAAGCTGGCTAGCTGCAGGAATAGGATAAAATCCTTTTTTTTGAGCAGCCTTGCCGTATCAGTGACAGTGTAATGCTTTCTCTTTGGTGACTGTTAGGAGAAGCCACAAGTCTCTGAAATCTCGAGACTTGATCCAGACAAAAGAAGACGGCAATTTCAAAGAACTTGGGATGTTAGAAATATCCAATTTGTAGACACGCCATTGATATTGATCACATGGAAGAAAAAAAAATTGTTTACATAGTGATTTTTCTTGTCGATTTTATAATCTGATTCGTCAGATAAGTCCTATGCTTATCAGGTAAGTCTTGTACTTCAGGTCATATTCACTTTTTCATTGTGAAAATTAGATTCTTATTACATGGATTTTAAAAATGAGTTGCTCGAAAATGCCAATATGATAATTGTAACACCATTGTCGTGGTAGTTTTTATAATTATTTATTTAATTTTCTTTTATGATTATCATTTTAATTAAAATAATTTGAAATTAAATTAACTCCTTTATTTATTTATTTATCTTTTTTTTAAAGAAAGAATTTTAGTAAAACTTATTTTAGTAAAACTTAAACTCTTTTCTTTCTCTATGATTAAAATTTTTTGATTTAATAGCCTTATAAAAACTTAGAATCCTAGAGTTTTTATTTAGGCTCGTTTGAATAATCCCTAAGGTAATTCTCTTCCATAATACATGCTTTCTAATCTCGTGTGTTTGGTACAAATTGCATGAATGATTTTATTTACATTAGTTAGGTGTTATGAGGCATGAATTCTATGATTTTATTATTATCTTCCTTTTCTTTTCGATTCAATTTCTACATGAGAGTTTGAAATTATTAAACTAGACATTCTAAGGCTTTCAATGATATATTTTATGCAAAGAGATTCTAAGAATTCAATTTGTTGTGAAATTTTGAATTTCAAATAGTTGTGCTGGAAAATTCTGATTTTTAGTAGTATATCTAATTTCGAGATTTTTTTAACTATCCAAATGATCTCTGAAAATTATGTCGATTTTTCTATCTAATCTTCGTTATGTCCCTCTACTTCATGTTTAATTTCATAATTTTTCATAAAGTATAAAAATTATTAAAAATCATTATCTAGGACTATTGCAGTTCTAGAAACTGCTTTTCAGAATTGTGATTGCTTATGGAAAAACTAGTATATGCTATCAAAAAACTTTATAATGGCCTGTGAAAATTATATTTCTGTAATAATATGAATCTTCTACCATTTAAATTTCATTTGGCTAATTTTCATTGAGGTGGCATTAAGTTATGAATTTTTGAAATCCGAAACATGAATCTTAACGTTCCTAAACAATTTTAGTAGTCTCTAAATATTAATTCGTTTAAAATAATTTTACATCTTTAAAAATTTTAGAAATTTGATGTGCTTTTTCTTAGTGTTTCTGATGTTGTAATCAAGTGATTTAATTTTTATGAGTTTTATTAAATATTTTATGAATTTTCTAAATCAGCTAACTGTGTTTTTGTCATTATTGAACAATGTTAAGAATTACATGTAAAAATTCTTTTTAGATTATATTTCTGATGTTTATTCTTCTTTTTGAAATTTATATGAAATATTACACATGCTTATGATTTCATTTCTCTAAATTGACAATTTTAGGACATAGAATTAGCTTAATAAAAATCAGTTTGTGTAAGATGGTCAGATTTAGACTAGCTTTGATGGTTTAGTGCTTATGATTAGGCTTGATTATATTAGATTTATATCAAGGTCAAAATGAACAATAATATTGATAAGAATGTGTCTTGATATTTTAGGATAAGAGCGAGCACGTGGTTGATGTTACCATTCTTTTTATTGTTAAGGATCAAGGTAAATAGATTTATGCATAGTACATGTATTTTATTAATAAATTATTTTTAATTCAAGCTATGTACTATGTTAAATGTAAAGTATATGAAATTGATTTATTTTAGTCTATTTCAATATTTTATTAAGTAAAATCATTCTTTAAAATTATTTATAACAAAACTTTGTTTATTAGAAACTTATTTAATAAATTATCTTTAAATTGAAAAACTTTATCAAATTGTTTTAAGTTAAGTGTTTTGAAATAATTATCAATTTTATAAATGTAATTTATAAAAGTTTACGAATGATTAAAAGTTCAATGAGGATTTTAAATGTTTTCGCTCATTATCCATAGTTATGTTATGTTATGTTACGGAAGGATAGTCAAATTATGTGCACATACGATGTTGATGTTAATGTTAATAATTCCCGCAGGGTACAATACCTTGAATGATATTATATGACTGAGTTACTGGGTCTACAGGTAATACCATATGGCATAAGTTAACGATGTTTTATATGTTTAAAAATGCTATTATTATGTTTAAGGGATTTAAATGATTTGATGATGTTATGTTTTAGTTTTTGCAAAAAGATAATTTAGGAAGATAATGTTCTCTTATTACTATTATTATATATCACTAAGAAATTCGATCAATGTTATTTGATGGTTTTTAGTATTGTGTATAAGTTTACTTACTGAGTTGATGACTCACCCCTCGTTGTTGAGTGTTAGAAAGTGTATATTTATAAAGGAGAAAATCGTCATTTTACACTTTAAATCTCACTAACATTGCTACTTTTATTTATTTAAGTATTTTGTTATTTAATTATATGTGTTTTATTATAATTGTGTATTTTATGTATTTTAGGGGTATCATAATCGTTTCACAATAAACGAGTGATCAGACAGCAAAACGGACGTTATATTTGGACTCAGGACTGTCGAAAACCTTAAGAAGAGTATTAAAGGAAAAAGTCATTGTTCACACATACAGTCAGATTTGTTTATACGCATTGATGATTTTCACTTATAATCGTTTTCTTACATTGTTTATATATATGGACCGATGATGTGGCAACTACCTACGATGTGGCAGTATCTGATTGGACGAATTATGTGGATTGACTGCTTATGTGGCGTTGACCGATGACGTGGCGTTGACCGATGATGTGTCACGATCTTATTGGACTAAATTTCTTATGTACTGTAGATCGATGACGTGGCAACATCTCAGTGGAGTAGAAATCGGGTGTACAGTACATGCGCTTACATGGGATTATTTACTATTCGGCATTACTGTACAAATGTTGACTGTTGACGGTTGACTGTTGACTGATGACGTGGCGCAATCCTAAGCATCCAAATTGTTTTTAATCCAATGATCACGATTCACTCAATGTATCTATAAAAAGGGGGCTCTCCCCCCCTAATTTGGCACCCCTGAATTCATTTCTAATCTTAAATTTCTGAAATTCCTTCTCCTTATTGTAGTTTCTTTGTATTTTAATAAAATTTTCTTTTTTATCCTTAGTTAACATATGAGTGGCTAATTCCTTTTGAGCTTGGGTTAAAGGTGAAGTCTCAACATGTTCCATGGGCTTAATTTGGTAAATTTACTTTCTCTTCCCCTCTAATATTTGTGGTTGTTTTGACTTTTCGTCGACAAATAATAATAGTCTTGTCTAGTTACAACCCTGGTTAAACCGGCACCCTAGTACAAGGTTATTATTATTTGGCACGATAAGCTCTTGGCACCATACTTATTGGAGAGTGGTTGATGAGGTATAGAATCCCCCCTTATGATTTAATTGGTATTAATATGGAATATTTAGCCCATGGAGCATATTGATGCGGATCCGGATACCCAAGTGCTTTATTATAATAAGTTTCATTCTAATTATTCCCGCCATTTTAATTCATAAATTAAGATAAAATTACCATAATTTAATTGTTCTCATTAAAATAAAAGAAAATTAATTCGGCATATAATTAAAATCAACCTCCTCGTGGGATCGACACTCGTCACCATTAATCTATTCTACAATAGATTCGTGCGCTTGCGAATTCAATAAAATTTACACAACACTCGTCACGCCATTTTTGTAGATAGGGTTAGCTAAAATGAGTGCATGATCTTAGGAGAAAGAATAAGAGTTCCGTTTTATTTGAGAATTAATGTCATGTTAATATTATGAGAATAATTTAACTTCCTTGTGATAATATTCTTTCAAGGATATGTTATTTTAAAATTTATTTATAATCTTTTAGAGGTTTAGAATAATTATTGTTGGTTATAAAATAATAAAACAAAGTTTTACTTCAATTTTACCTTACTATCCTAATAATGGAATTGGGGTGTTACAATAATAAAAATTAATTATCTCACATTCAATGTCGTGGATTAAACCCAAGAATGGCCAAATGCCCAAATAGATAGGCCTCATGAACATGTATAGATAAGAGACGCACAGGTCACAATACTTAAGGACCAACATGCAAGAATTTATTCACTCAACAAAAGAGGAAGCATAATATTCAGAACACAAGTATGGTGTTGACTTAATGATACTGACACAGAAGGCTAGTGGGGAAGAAGAACATTTCTGATTCCAATTACAGCAGTATTAGTGCTCTCTGCACTAATTATAAATATGTTAAAAGACAATAAATACTGATCTTCTCTGCAGAATTTACTCAAGGGAAATAGTGATTCTTGAAAAGACCAGACGACATTTTAACTGCAATGTCAGAAGATATTTCTTAATCTGAATTTTGCAGACTATTGATACAATTAAAATCTATTGGTACTTAAGGCGGGTATTATTTTAGCCTGTGAAATACAATCATGGCTAAGAAAAAGATTCAGTGTCCATTTAACATAAGTGTAATTTTGGCTCTCTGAGATTATTCTAGTTAGAACACTATCTCCGAGAAACAAAGCTCATTTTTAAACTTCTGTCCACTCAGCTCGGAATCTGACATAAAGAAGCTTGAACTTTGGTCAAAAAATATAAAATCAACTTTCTCAAAGTGGAAAAATCATCATCAATAAGGATCAAAATACATGCAGTTCATGCTAAGTTGCATTCCTCGTACTTGCAATCTATAAATGCTCTTCCAGCATATATCAAGTCTATTTCAGATTCCTTAGATGATAGAAAAGTAAAATCTTCAAAACTTCAAATGTAACTGAAGTATGGCTCAAGATATTAAAACTATTATCCACAAGTTTCACCATGGCAACCAAAGTTTAAGCTGTAGTGAAAAGTCTGTATGTTTTGCTCTGGTTAATTTCATGACCATTTAGCAAGTTTGGCAAGCGTAAATACACACACAACAAATAGTCTTTCTTAAATACGTATGTCCTCATTTTTTTTATGTGGATAAGTTTTTAAACAGTAAAATTTTAAAAAATTAATTTTTACTCTCTTAAACAAGACGGTTTGAGAGATGCGGGCATTTATATTTGAAAATGATTTTATATATACATTAAGAGCATGCTCACTTTAAAAAAATGCACGCGTTTATGCTTGAGAATGATTTTATATATAGAGAGAGAGAGTGAGTCACACACACCATCATAACAAGAATATTACCCACTTTTTGAACATTCCACAAAGTCAGTTGCCAATCACCAAGTTGGAATTTGATCAAGAACAGGAAACTCGCCTATTGAAAGCGTAGCCAGAACAAATCATTCATCAGCATCCATTAAGATGGTTGCATTTAGAAACTGGCAAAGAGGCAAAATAAATGAAGCAACATACAAGCTTGCTCCGAAGAGCTATGGCATTTGGGTTAAGTGATGACAAGGTGATCAATAGATTTAAGCCGCACATTCTCATGATTTTGCTTCAGATATGTGTTGCATCGGTTTATTTCTTGACGGAAGTTTCCTTCAACCAAGGCTTGAATCCTCACATCTGCATCACTTATCGGCATGCTGCAGGAAGCTTGGCGATGTTTCCATTTGCCTATTTCCTTGAAAGGTGCATTATACACATTTTTCACACACACTCGACATCAATATTCAGTTGTTGTTACCCTGATTATACTCACCAACCTGTAGACAATGTTATATTGTTTCTAAATGTTTCGTTTTATTATTATTATTCTCTTCTTTTTTGGCCTGCAGAGAAATAAGGGCAAAGCTGACAATAGCAGTGTGTGTGGAGATCTTTCTGCTTTCTCTTCTTGGGTAGAGCTGCCAAGTTCCATTCTTCATTATATTGTAAAAGTAATTAGTGCTGCCACAAACTAAAGGGTTGCAGTATTTCTTTATTGATATAAACAGGGTTAGCTTGGCCCTCGACCTGTATTTTGCTAGCATGAAATATGTCTCTCCATCCTTCATGAAAGCAGTTGTTAACACTATCCCGTGCATGAATTTCGTAATTGCAGTCGTATTCAGGTACGAACTTTGAAGTCCAACATTTGGTGGAAGATTTTTCCCCAGCATTGTGAACAAAATTATTGTAGGTTAGAGATTGTTGATGTTCGGATTCCTCGTGGGACAGCTAAAATTCTTGGAACATTAGCATCCTTAGTTGGGGTTATAGTTACAGGTTTTAGCAAAGGTCCTGCAGTGCCAAGCTTGAAGGGTGCACCAATCCACCTTGGAAATAACTCTTCATGAGAACTGGTTGAAAGGTTCAATTCTGACCGTTGCGAGTTGCATATTATGGTCTAGCTTTTACATTATGCAGGTATCAAACCCTTCAATAAGGTTTTGATTTTTTTCTTTCGAATGGTATGTCGTCCAAAATTGTATTTAGAGTAGCAGTGATTTCAGAAGTAACAGAAATGAAGCAAAACAACCCATAAATACCTGAAAACCTGGATATTTCCATCTGTGGTGCATCATATATTCTGTAAGTTAATTCTTCAAGAACTGGATAGAGTTTATTTATTCATTTAATTAAATTTACTGCGTATCTCGGGTTCTAAGTAATTTTTCGATTTGCTACGGGGAGCAGTATCTATTTGTCTAAACCTCTTTATTCAACTATGGTGCATTGAACAGAGCGGACCTGTTTTTGTGACCATTTTTAATCCCCTGACAACAGTAATCGTGGCTGTTGCAGCATACTTTCTTGTTGGTGAAAAACTGCACACCGGATGGTAAATTCTAGAGTTCTTTTCACACATTCATTAAAGCAGAACAAACTGGCTTTTGCGATCTCTGATTCTTACTTGGCTATTCAGCATACTTGGAGGACTGATAGTTATTATTGGTCTGCACTCCCTGTTTTGGGGCAAAGAAGGAGATCAACATTGCATCAAGAACCAGAAGCAATCTTTTCCAGCATGTGACGAGCAGAAGAAACCCGTTGGCCATGCTTTAAGTTTATCAGAAACAGAGATCCCTAGACTGTGCCATATTTAAATGGTCTATGGGATTGTGTCCGAAAATGCACACTATACAAATGGGAAGTACGAAGTGAGTCTAGGCACCAAAGTCTTCAATTCATATTTTCAACCCCTTAAAGCAACAACTTCCTGAATAAAAAAGCATTGCACAATCATCTTCATGAAGAACAAAGTTTTTACAATCTAACTATCAAGTTAACATACTCAATTCCACTGCCTGACCATTTTATGCTATGGAGATTAGCTTGTATAAAAAATAAACTATTAATATTTACAAATAGACCATTGTCGGGGAAACTTGGACACTGTCGCTCAATATGCTTCTTTCAGTTAAATTAATTATCCCCTAGCAATCTCCTGTTCATTTTGCTTCTTCAAGCCGTACCGAATGGATTCTGGACATGTCATTTTATTGATACTGCAAACGACAAATAATGTCATCATCTACCAGAAATCTGAAATAAATAGTGTTCTATAATTAAATTCATGTGATTGAATGCTTATTCTTTGATGAAGTGTAAAGCGTTAATGAAACTCACCGAACAAGCAAATTGCCACAGGCTGACAACTTTTTAGAAGTCCATTCTGGACCTAATTCCAGCAGTAAATTCATCTGGTCTTCAACCTCTCCCGTAAACAAAATTCCGGAGCTACCTCGTCTAAACCTTCCGGAAAAAATATATCTAAGTGACTAAGTTGTTACCATAAGACTTAACCCTATCAGTAATTTGAAGATGGCTGGAAATTATCTCGTGGCTTAGCTCCTGTTTTGTAATGACTCAGGCAACGTTTTATCGACTGAAATAAGAAATGAATCATACTGAAGAGCTTAGGCAGAGAAGCAATCATCTGTCGCCGCCACTTAGCTTGTGAGATGGCTGGATCTGGCTCTCTTTCTCACGTATCTGGGGAAAATAAATGAAATTGTTTACTTCAATGTAATCATTAACAACTTTTCCCATCTCCGTTTCTTCGACTTAGAACCTAAGGCTGCAACAGCCTTCTACATATTCCTTGCGGATATCAGCATTGATAAGAGTCCCCTGCTGCCGCTCCTTGGCTCTGATGCAGATTCAAGTTTGGACTTAAGGGTTTGAGATAAGCTGTTGAATTCATCATCCTCGGCCAGGAAGATTTCATCGCGAGTGCAGATCGTGTTAAGCTTAAGATACCTTTGTTCAAGTGACTTCTTTGGCATGTTATATTGCTAACAAAGGAGAGGCACCATCCCACGGACGAAATTGAATTGGCATCGATCGCATGGAAGGAATAGACTTGTTTGCAAAGTGGTTGTTCTGTCGATTTCAATCTGATTTGTCATATAAGTCTTATACTTCACACAAGTATCTTTGAAAGAAATAGGACAATTTCAGGAAATCTAGATCTCTCAATTGATATTATTGGAAATCGAGGACCTGCACCCTCGAAATACTATTATCAAGTTGCTAAACAATATTCAAGATACTTTTGGTCGAATAACATTAGGCTTTGACCACAATTTAGCTAAGGATTACAAATGAAAAAAAAAATTAAAAAACACTGAGTGTGTCCTCTCATCATATTCTATGCCTTACGCGTGATTCCACAAAATAAGTAAAATTACCTTTTGACAAAATTCAAAATTAACCACCAACTTAAATTGAAATAAGTTGACAAATTCAAAATTAACCAACAACTTAAATTGAAATAAATCAAATAGATAACATAAATTATTTTGAGAGGTTGTATCATTCACGGATCATATTCCCTTTCACATCATTAAAATTTGATTCTTAGTACATGGTTTTTTCAAATGAGTTATTGAAAATGCTAATATGAATGAATGGCCGAGGGCTCATGACCATCTATTGATAGAGACATACGCAGACCCCACACACTATTTAAGGGTCAACATGCAAGAATTTTATTCACCCACCAAAGGGGAAAGCATCTCAGCTTTCTAGTTCAGAAAATCAGTGGTGTTAACTTAATGATACCGACACAAAAAGATAGTGGGGAAGAAAATAAACATCCAAGTCCAATAAAACACATTTCTGGTTGCCGTTACAGCAGTAGCAGAGCTCTCTGCACTGTAAACAAACATGTTTAAAGACAATAGGGACTAATCTGGTTCTCTGCAGAAATTGAAGAGACAAGTGCTTCTTCTAAGAAGTGTTGAAGAGACAAGATTGATGCAGCACGGAAGCAATATTAGATTTCGTTCTAATGTACATTATTAAAAATTCAAGAGAGAAGGCTCTCAAAAAAGAAAATATCTCAACTGAGAAATACTGAATATTATTAATGAGCAGTTTTGATAACATTGCGTACATTCTTAAAAACTCAAGAAATAAGATTCTTACAAAGGAAAAAAATATCTCAATTAAGAAATATTGAATATTACTAATGAGAAGTTTGTATGTGTTACCATAAGCTATAAATAATAAGTCTATCTATATTAGTAGCCAACTTAATCATAATCTTTCTCAAATAAGAGAAATAATCTAAAAGTCTAACTAGACTAGAATTATAAATATAACTCAAATCAACTTAATAAAACAAGATAAATCATAATAAAATATTAAATACTAAATTGACCCAAGTATTATAATTCCTAGTAAATTCTAATTTATTTTATCTAACATGATTTCTACATCTAGGACAAATTTCTTAATCTGAATTTTACAGAATAAACACACAATTAAAATCTATATGTAATTAGGGCAGATGTAAATTGCAGCCTATAAAATACAACCATGGATTGGAGGATAAAACTTTAGTATCCAGTTGCTAGAAGTATAATTTTGGCCCTCTCTCATTATTTTAATTAGTAGTACGTCGCTCACTTTAATATTGAATTCTTTGCAGATGAAGAGATGTCAAAGGGGCTTCTTACTTCCCAACTAGATCCTCTTACAACTATATATAAATGCTGGTTTATCAATAATACGCAAGAAAAGTACTTCGAATTATTGATTTATAGCTAGAGATAGCTTAGAATCAATAATTCATTATCTAATGGATTTTTTTGTTCTAATACTCCATCCGAAAGTTATTAGTATTTATCAAATATGTTCCTATCTAACGAAACACTATTAGATCAAACGATAAGGACATTGTTGAGAAAAAGATGAGTTTTTCCAAATAAAATGAAAATTAGATTTATGTAACAAGAGAAGTGTTTTTCATTATTTAGAATATTGGAGGGAGAACTATAACTCTCATTATTCTAATTAGTAGTATGTCCCCCATTTTAATATTAGAGAGAGATTTATGACTCTTACTCTAATATTGAAGGGAAATTTATATTATTCTTAACGAGAAAGGATAAATAAATTCCTATTAGAAAAGAAAATAAAGCCAATATTATTGGGACTCGAACTCATGTGCCCAAAATTATTGAGCGCATGAGTTATCAGTGGATTACGAGTTCATTGGCTTTGTGTGCCTGAAATTTTATCTTTGGTTTAAAATGGATTTAAGAATCAAAATTCAAAACAAGTTTCTTAAAGTTTTAGCCCGCGTTCTACCCCACTTAACTAAGGAAGTCAAGGTCGGGGCAAACCCACTCACTCACGTCGAGATCAAAGTAAAATGCGGGCCACTGATACAGTACGCTTCAATGAGCAAGAATCAATTCAAGATTGACAAATAAATAAGTGCACTGGTGAGCAAGCTCGCCTAAAGAAAGAAAGGGAGCTTGCTATGTTACAGCTTCTGCAAGTAACGTAGCCAATGGGAATCTTCCATGCGTGTTGGTGCTGATGCAACCAGGCCGAAGGAGCTGTTGATGCAAGGTCAAAATGCCGAGGCTGTTAGTTGCAGCTTCTGCAACTTAGCCGTGTCCTAAAGAGGTAAGATGCCTATAGCCTCGATCAGAATAAGTCCTGAAGATCGGGGAGATAAGAGCTCGCCCTTCCTATTTTGAGTGGGTGCTCACAAGGTGAAAGTTAAAAATTCTTTTCTTTCATTAAGACAAAGGTAGGGGACAACTCAACTGACCTCTGTTCTACCAGCACTCATATGTTTTTGAGCTCCTGCATTTGTGCTTATTCCTATTCTGAAACATATTGTTTTCTTTTGGGCAGCACTAGTCTTTTTAGAGTGCCGTTCTGATTTGTCCGAATATTGCAAATTACTAACTTTTTAAACATTCGACCACCAAGTTGGAATTTGATAAGAACAAGAAACTCACTTATTACAAGCATAACCAGGGCAAATCTTTCATCACCATTCATAAATATAGAAATAAACAACCTCACACTGAGAAGCTATGGCAATTGTGGTGTGTACTGTCAAGGTGATCAATAGATTTAAGCCACACATTCTCATGATTTTCCTTCAGATATGTGTTGCATCGGTTTATTTCTTAACAGAAGCTTCCTTCAACCAAGGCTTGAGTCCTCACATCTATGTCACGTATCGGCATGCTGTAGGCAGCTTAGTGATGTTTCCTTTTGCCTATTTCCTTCAAAGGTGCATCACACACTCAACATCGAATATTCAGTTGTTGCTTCATCCAACCAGTACTCACTGTTTTATCTGTTTGGTTTTATTTTTATTAAAATTATTCATTTCTATCTTACTTGCCTGCATAAAAATAAAGCCAAAGCTGACCTTAGCACTGTTTCTGGAGATGTTTTTGCTTTCTCTTCAAGGGTAGGCCTGCCAAGTTCCATTCTTCATCATATTGCAAAAGTAGTTAGTGTTTGCCACAAGCTGAAGGGACCCGCATTATTTCTTTGGTGGTGTAAACAGGATGAGCTTAACGTTCAGCCTGTATTTTGCAGGCATGAAATACGTCTCTCCAACCTTCATGACAGCGACTATTAATACTATCCCGTCCATGACTTTCATAATTGCAATGGTATTAAGGTATGAACTTCAAATTCCAACATGTGGTGCAAGTACTACATCATTGTAAACAAACTTCCTGTAGGTTAGAGATTGTTGATGTTCGTAATCCTCGTGGTCGTAGACCTCGTGGGATCGCTAAAATTGTTGGAACATTAACATCCTTCGAACTAACTCTGTTCATGAGAACCCGTTGAAAGGTTCAATTTTGAGTGTTGCAAGTTGCATGTTATGGTCTAGTTTTTACATTATGCAGGTACCAAAACACTCAACAAGCTTTTGATTCTTTCTTTCAGATGGGATACCGTCCACAATTGATTGAAAATAGCATGATTTCAGAAGTAATAACATAAATGAAGCAAGAGCAATCAACAAATATCTGAAAACCTGCCCATAGTAAGTTTTACAAAACACGTTAACCCCTAGGCATGCATCTTGAAGAAGTATCCTGCAAAACTTTCACTTTCAGCGTGGATGAACAGTATCTGGGCAGCACAATCGGCTGTCTACACAATAATTGTACAGCATAAATCAGCTTCTTGGTCTACTACATCTAACATCGATATGTTGTGCATCTTATATTCTGTAAGTTGATATATCAACAATGGAACAGTTTATTTATTCATTTATTTAATTTACTGTGTATCTTGGGTTACTAAGTAAATTTTCTATATGCAATAGGGAGGAGTATCTTCTTGTTTAAACGTCTCCATTCCACATTGAACAGAAAGGACCAGTTTTTGTGACCATTTTTAATCCGCTGATAACAGTAATCGTGGCAATTGCAGCATACTTTCTTGTTGGTGAAAAACTGCACACTGGCTGGTAAATTCTAGAGTCCTTTTCAAACTCGGCAAGCATAAACAAACTGGTTTTTGTGATATCTGATTCTTACTTTGGCTATTCAGCATACTTGGAGGAGTCATAATTATTATTGGTCTGTACTCTCTGTTATGGGGCAAAGAAGGAGATCAACATTGCATCAAGAACCAGAAGGAATCTTTTCCAACATGTGATGTGCAGAAGAAGCCCAAGGACCCTGCTTGAAGTTTATCAGAAACACAGATCCCTTGACAAACCTTATCCCATATTTACAATGAAACTATGGGATTGTATCCAAAAATGCATGCCAAACAAATGGGAAGAACAAAGTGAAGCTAGTTACCAAAGTCTTTAATTCTCTCTAGCTTTAATAATGCAGCCCCTTTCAGCAACAGCTTCCTGAATAAAACGCACCGCCACAATCATACTCATGAAGTAGGAGTGCAGCAGGGCTGAAGCAGCAGTGCTTTAGCCGCTTTTACACAATCTAACTATTAATATTTACAAAGAGCCCAATGCTGGGGAAACTTGTAGTACGCTGTCCTTCAATGTGCTGCTTTCAGTTAATTTAATTTAACATTAGCAATCTCCTATTCATTTTGCTTCTTCCAGCCGTGCTCGAATGGACTCTGGACATGTCATTTTATTTATGCTGCAAAAGACAAAAATGTCATCATCAATCAGAAAGATAAACATATGGTAAGAAAACCCTGTCTGAAATAAATCGTGTTCCATAACTAAATTCATGTGATTGCATGCATATTCTTTGCCAAAGTGTAGTTTGTTAGTAAAACTCACCAGACAAGCAGATCGCCACAGGATGACAACTTTTCAGAAATCCATTCGGGAACTAATTCCAGCATTAAGTTCATCTGCTCTTCCACCTCTCCTGTGAACAAAATTCAGGAGTTAGCTTGACCAAACTTTCTGAAAACAATATATCTTAGTGACTGATTCATTACTATGAGACTTACTTCTATCCGTAATTTGAAGATGGCTGGAAATTATCTTGTGAATTAGCTCCTCCTTTGTAATGACTGAACGTTTTATTGACTGAAATAAGAAATGAATCATGTTGAAGAGCTTGGGCAGGGAAGCAATCATCTGACGCCGCCACTTGGCTTGTGAGATGGCTGGATCTCGCTCCTCCATAGCCTTCCTCTCTTTCTCTCTTATCTAGGGAGAAAAAATGAAATTGGTCACTTCAGTGTAATCATTGATAAAAAAAAATAACAAGTGTTTAATGATAGGAATTTACTCTATATCATGAGATGATAGTTGTTTCATATTTACACGGAATGGGAAGCAAAACAAGTTGAATGTCAGGCATACAATTTTTAGAATATTGAAGAAATCAGGTTTCAGAAAAATAATATGCCATTCTATAATAAGGCCAAAATAACAGGAAATACTTAATGAGACTCACTGACTGAATAAGATTCTCAGGAAGAACGTCAAGAATATCGCTATCAACTGACATGTCTTCACTAAACTCGTGCTCAACTGTCTCGTGCTCAACTGTCGCATTCTTCACAGGAGTATCAAATTTCAAAGATTTCAATGTTCTGCTATAAGGTGGACGCCTAGTTAACTTGTTTGGTGAGCTGGCAGAAACATTTTCTGGAGTCATATAGCATCTCTTTGGCTGATGTAAAGCGGGTGTGCCAATCATCAGCCTAGCCGGAGTAGAAACAAGTTTGGCAGGAGTTGACTGTTTGCTATCAACTTTTATGGGACAACTGACTTCACTTTCGATGAGGTCAATCTCCTTGACTGGAGTGACAGGCAGGCACCCTTGTGGCAAATGAGTCGGAGAAGCACAGTAAGTCAAACAATTTTCTTTGCTGGTTGACTTCGATGATAGTTTAACTGGAGATATAGCAACAGTAGAGAAAGTTTCGTCAATTGAGGAAATTTTTCTAAGGCATGGCTCTAGCGATGGAGTGGCAGAAGCTTCAGTGGAAACATCTGATGATATTCTCTCAGCTTTACTCTTCTCTGCCCCACTATTGACAAACTTCTGAGAAAAACGCCTTCGGGAAGAAAAATGAGATGCTGCAAGAGGTTGCTGATTATCAGATGCAGAAGCTGATGTCCCTCTTACCATCGATATACTGGGGGCTTTGATTATATTTAGAAGCTTAGAATTCTGGCAGGTAGGAGAATCTACTGGTGTCAATGAGGTGCAGTTTTTAACCATATTTAACTGGAGATTTGATCTTGACTGATTGAATGGTTCTGGCAATGTTTCCACTGGAATTTCATCACCCTGTATGTGGAATAATAATGGTTAAGATTCCAGGAGACAAGTAAAGTGCAAATAGAAAACAAGTGGAAATGATACCGTAAATAGTAAACTTCTATAAGACCTGACAGTGGAGTTTATTTGAGAAAAGGGGCAGATCAAAAAAATGTGGGTCAAGTTGGAACTGCCTATTAAGCACATAAGCATCTACCAGTAAGAATCTTGAAAGAAAGGAACAAACCACCTGCCTATCATTGATATGAGGCAAACCATCATTGCTTATTTGAGTCTATATTTTTGGGGATTGCCCTTACCAGCTACAATTTATTCGTCTATCGCCATGCCATGACACCGAAATTGAATAATATTTCAAGTTCAAATTATTGCTACAAAGTGCTAAATAGATTTGCAGCAACACAACAGACGTAAACTCTTAATATGAATTTCCAGAAAAACATATAATCAAAGGCAAAATTGGAAATTGGATAATGATAGAAATGCAAAACAACTAAACAAAAACTATGATATACCTCTGGATGGTCCTTAAGAAAATCCATAAGCCGAGCACGGAAAACCATCCTGAGATTCAAATTCTTGCTATTACATTTCCACTTCCCATCACATTCAATAGCATCAGCATTGACTGTAACATGAAGATCAGGCTTCATACAACTAGTCTTCTCATCGAATGTGAGCACTTTCTTAATCTGAATCACTTCCGGTAGTATAAACTTTAACTGAGCCAAGTGACCATGCGAAAACCTCCTATAAATAAGTATCATACTCTAAAATCATTCACATAATAAGACCGTGTTTGGATACCAATTAAGCTGTAAAACCATTATCTTTTTGATAAAGTGATAATAATAATTTACCGGTCCGTCAAGCACTCAATTTTGGGGCAAATATTAGTGAAAGTAGGCGACGAACACTTCAATTTCAACAATCGGATTACGGCATCCAGGCTATCAAAACACTCGGCCAGCTGCATGTACCTGCCGTTTTAAAAATTGAACTAAAGTTTAAGTAAAAAAATAAACTCTAACAAATTTAAAAAATTGTTGATCCAAAATTATATTTAAAAAAAAGTTACTTACTTTTCGGGCAACTCTGGGGACTCACTTCGAGAGGGATTCACTGGGGATTTAACAGACAGCGACGCCGAGATCTGCTTTCCTGCTGATTCGATCTGCTCCGTTGGAGGATGTTGAGGTTTGGTTTGAGCGGCCTTTCGGATTTCTTTAAGGGAGAGCGCCATGCGGCTGTTGCGGGCCCGGCGTGACGGCTGCTTCTCCGGGGTTTTGGATGCTAATTGTGTCGGATTCGGGTTCTGATTTGACATTTCGGGTTTGGGTTTTGCGGTGATCGGCTTTTTGCATCTGAAAGGAATTGACTGAGGGGAGTCTGAAGAACTCATTGCGTAGAGAGAGAGAGAGAGAGAGAGAGAGAGAGAGAGAGAGAGGGAGGGAGGGATGGTGACGATTGTTTGGCTTTCCGGGGAGGAGGGAGTGGAGTGTATACTAGGGTTTTTTGGCGCGAATGCTGAGCTGGAGCTCAGGCGAATGGCTGACACGTAGGATTTCGCGCCATATAGATCCGTTACGTCCCGCGGATTTCCTAGTGCGCTGTTTGGACAGCGGCTTATTTTAATTCTGACCCACTTTTAACTTAAACCTGATCGATATCACATTCCGTAGGCAATTAACAACTAATAAGTGGTTCCATTTTTTATGAAAAAAAAGGAATTTGCGGGATCATAGATTAAATTAAAATGGAACTAGAACACCAAAATAATAATAATAATAATAATAATAATAATAATAAATGGAAGCAAGTATTTTTCAAAATAACAAATGTCAATCACCTCTTTATGTTAACATAAGACTCATCCTTTTTTGCTACTCAAAAATATCAGCGCTAATCATTTAATGTCGTAAAAAGTGAAAATCCAACACCATTAATATTTTGTTTAGTTTTGAATCTTTAGTAGCCAACCTTTCGCTTTCTTTTTATGTCCACTGATGAAAAAGAATAGTGCGATCTATTTGATCGCGTACATAGTATATTTAAAAATGTTAATTCGAAATAATTATTATTAAAGCAAATGAGAGTCAGTCGGCGCGGTGATGTTAACGACATAAAATCGGAAAATTTATAAATTTATAAAAATAATCATAAAATTGTTATATTTTTTAATTTTGACCACATAAAATTTTTTTTATCATAATTAGTCAAAAATTAACACTTTTGATGAAATTACCCTCATCACGTTCTTCAAATTTTTAAATAATATCACTCTTACAATATTCAAAACGGAAATTGGAAAATTTATAAATTTATAAAAATAATCATAAAATTGTTATATTTTTTAATTTTGACCACAAAATTTTTTTTATCATAATTAGTCAAAGATTAACACTTTAGATGAAATTACCCTCATCACGTTCTTCAAATTTTTAAATAATATCACTCTTACAATATTCAAAACGGAAATTAAAGAAATCTCAACACACTCAATACACTTAAAGATTTTTCATTACTCTTAACAAAATTTTAACACTCTCTAAGAAACAAACATTACATAACTAAAGATATAATCATCAATTGGAGAGAGCTTATTAAGTTCAATATATGTTTCTACATAATATAAACTTTTAATATTTTGATATTGAAAACTAAGTTTGAAATTAAAGTTATTTTTGTTGTAAATATTATTATTTTTCATCAATAAAATAGTGTACATTGTTTAAGTTGAGAAATTAAGATAAATCATAAAAGAGACAAAAAAAACTTAAGCAAAAGACGGAGCCCAGAACAAGTGAGACAGATAATGGAACAGACACCTATCTCACATAAGCATAGAATCATTATGTGCAACAGACACATGTCCCACTGTTTATCTCACATAAGTTAACTGTCTGTCTCACATAAGTTAGTGAAACAGGCAGTGGGACAGGTGTCTGTAGCACTTAATGATTTTGTGCTTATGTGAGATAGATGCATGTCCCACTGTCTGTCTAACCAATTTATGTGAGAAAGGCAACCTATCCAACTGCCTATCTCACATGACCGTTCTGAGTTTATGTGAAATAGATACCTGTCTCACTACTTATCTCACATAAATTAGTGAGACAGGTAATGAGACAAGTTTTCATCTCACATAAGTTGGTGAGACAAGTAATGGGACAAGTGTCTGTCTCACGTAAGTACTTAAGTGAGACAGACAGTGGGATAGGTGTCTATCGCACATAATGGTTCTGTACTTATATGAGACAGGTGTCTATCCCACTACCTGTCTCATATAAGTTGGTGAGACAGGTAGTAGGACAAGTGTCTGTCTCACATAAATAAAGAGCAATAATGTGAGACAAGCAGTGGGACAGGTGCTTGTCACACATAGTGATTATATGTTTATGTGAGGCAAGTGCCTATCTCACTGTCTGTCTCACATAAGTTAGTGATATAGACAGTGGAATAGGTATCTGTTTCACATAAGTACAGAAACATTATGTGCGACAGGCAGTGGGACAGGTGCCTATCGCACATAATAGTTTTGTACTTATGTGAGACAGGTGCCTATCCCACTACTTATCTCATATAAGTATGTGAGATAGGCACCTGTCCCATTACCTGTCTTACATTATTGTTCTTTATTTATGTGAGACAGACACATGTTCCACTGTCCGTCTCACTGAATTTTTAGTATTTTTATAAGTTATAAACTAAGTTACATATGTCTGTTTTAGGCGTATAATACACCGTTTTGAAGCTTGCGACAAGACGAATAAACTTTAACATTATATACTCCACGTTGTCGCTTGGTGCAACAGGAGCGGGCTGTTGCGTGCAGCCCTCGTGCTCAGATTGCGTGTGTAGGCTGCGTGTGACAGTCCCATATCGCGCGCGCGATCTGTGAGCAACATAGGATTGTCGCACGCAGTCCTCGCGCAATATAATTGTCTAATTTTTTTTATTTTTCACTTTAACAATAAATAAATGTACACACTTCACCCATCACACATTCACTGTGCAATAACTTAGCATTAATTTTTTAAGAAGAATTTTGTCAAATATCTAATATACGATATTTATAACACATCATTTTCATTAGGTTTCGTTTCATTATGTAACTTTAACAATCTATATCTAAAGTTTAATTTTATTATACAATTTTTAGAACATATAATGATTAAAATCTCAATCAAATTTACTCAAATCATTAAGAAATTTTTTAAAATTTATTTACTTAAGGTTTTGGTTATTTCAAAGTTTTTGGTTTTGTTTGGAGATATGTAGCTTGAGGTGAAGTTGTCGTTGATGTCATCGTTACCGTCGTCATCGCCGATTGCCAATTGCTGATCACCGATCAAAGGTTAGGTTAACTTTGTGGTTAAAGAGAATTTGTGGTGAAAAAATAAAAAGGGTAGTTTAGGTTAAAATTTTATTTTTTTAGCTAATTATGATAAAAAAAAATTATAAGGGCTAACTTTGAAAAATATAAAACTATTTTAGTTATTTTTATTAATTTCCCCACAAAATCAAATGAGTCAATATAAATGGACAAATGGGTTGTACGATCGGGCCTGTAGAAAGTCTTGGGCAGCAAATTGCGGGTGTAGCAGCTTAGTTGGGGTGTGTTTAGTATCATAATTATCGCACCTTAACAATCCCGCACTTTCTGAAAGTACAGGCCCAGCCCATAGGTCTTGCACCGGAATTATATTATTTCAGTCGGTTGAATCAAAGCACGCCACTCCAAATTCGTCAACTCGTCGTTGGAACTTTAGAGCGTGTAAGAAAGTTGATTTCAGCTCCAGCTTAAGTAACAAAGCCAAGGCTTTAAAAAACTTGATAACCGAAAAAGCAAGGTATTACTCATCGTTACGTCTCCCTCATAATTTCAATCTCCAGTCGCCCCACAAAACAAAAAACATAGAATAATTAATAAATATAATATATTTTTATAATAAAAATAAAAAATATAAATCGGAGTCCCAATAGCTTCCGGTAACATATATATGAACAAACGATTAGAGCAATTCTAAAAAATTCCTGTTTCTTCCACGCAAACAAGGATCAACCAAACATCTCTCTCTCTCTCTCGGTTTCTACAACCAAACCTTAATTTTGCTTAAGCTCCCCTGTTTTTATTTTTTGCTTTTTGGTCCCTCAACTTTTCTGCTAATTCATTGCCTTGTCTGTTCTTTTGGGACAATTAAATTTTGCTTGGCATCACTCAATTTCATTCTTTTGGTCTTTTCCTGATTGTTTGATCGCTTTATTGAAGCTCTTCTCGGTGGGTGGCTGGTAACTTCCTCTTTTGTTTCTTTCTGTGTTTCAATTATTGGAATTTTACTTTTCAATTCGAATTTACTTTATGCTTTTTTTTCTTTTTTTTTTTGGGTTAATTAGCAAATTTCTGTATTGCGGCCGTTTGGCTTGAAATTGGAGCGGTTTCGTTTTTATTTATATTTAATTGTGTAATGTGGGGTTTGACTTATAAGTAATTAATCAAGGCCTAACTCCAACTACGTAAATTATGCTTGTATCTTTGTGGGGGTTAATCAGGTAAACTTTGTGGCTTTTGATACTTATTCCAATAAATTTAGCTGAATTAGACTGATTTTTTTTTAATCCTGTTTGGGTAACTGGGTTCTATTTCTTTGGAATGCTTTTGATACCTTTGAGGTTTATGACTTTATCGTGCGTCAGGAATTTTGATTGCATTGGAGGCTTTGGAAAGCCAAGCACTGAATTCACACTGGCATTACATTGTTTACACCACACTGGTCTGTCAAATGATTTGGTTTCAATTTGGTTCTGAGTTTGATGGTGGTTAATTTAAGGACTTCGCTGAAGATTTGCTTCAGGCTTTCCCTAATATCTATAAAAATCTTATGGATTTTAATTTGAAGATTAAACTTGGCAAGTGATTCTTTACAATTTTGGTGATGCATTGTCGCATTACTTGTAAAAACATTTATGCAGCCCTTTATTCTGGTCAATGGGTTTTCTGGGAGTGGAATTTTGGAACAGTTGGTGTAAACAGAGACTCTAGGGTTAACATGTTTGCATGCTGACCAGTGCACTATGCTGTCAAATAGAACTGCCAAGACTACAATATATCAAAGCATTTTCCAGCTTCATATATTTGCTGCGGTGAAAAAAAAAAAAAAAAAATACTATTCTAATGCTGTTCCAAGCAATTGTGCTACATGCACATTACTTTGTAATTGTATTTATACTGGATAATAGATATGTAGTTTATGCAGTTTAATTTCTCTGATATTTTAGTGACTTTTCTTATATTGTTTCATATGAAGAAATTTTCTTCAATTGACACCATCATGCAAATACAATCATAATGTCCAATTACAGTTGGTTTTACGCAACATCCAACAGCCTTGATTGACCTGTTGTTTTAGTTCCTATTTTATACTCTACCCTTGATCAATTCTAAAGCAGTGGCTTTGTGGTGTATATCTTATGCAGCCACATATTTTTGTGATGACACTGATTACAAACAATATGCTGGCATATTTTCAGGACAGTAGAGGAGAATCCCTTTTGTATTGCTGCACTGAATTAGAATTGGTTGCACTTTGCAATTGAAGATGGAAAGGTACTTACTAAATTAGAGGACTCATACAATAATGGAAAAATCGATTCATGATTTGTAGAAATGTAACATCATAGTAGAATTAGGATGATCAAGATGTAGAAGTGTCTAGCATTGGTACTGACATGTTGCATAATATGAAGCAGCTACAGATTATAGATGTTTTGCGTAATTTCTGTTTTGGTTGGCATTACACATTGATGTGGTTTATGTACATTACAGATAAATCATGATGTATGTTGATATTGATCGACTATTGGAAACAGCAATTTTTTTTTTTTAGAGGTGTTATCATTTGCTTGGGATGCACTGTTTAGAGACTGAACCATTGGAGCAATCAAAATTCTCCTGTCTTGATTGATTCCTGCTATAACTTTCTAAAAAGTATATCAAATGTTCTTTTCCTGTGTATCATATTGAGGAAAGGTTATACACAGAGGCATTCAGTAATGTATGGAAGCATGCCGTCGTGTTACTGTTTATATCTCGGGATTCTGAATATTAGTTGTTGACCAAGTGAAAAAGTTGTCAGTGTGATATAAAATATTTTTGGGGAAATTGTTTTCTATTATGTTCATATTCTCGTTAAGGTTCGCATTTGTGTTTATATTTAGTCTGCCTTTCACTTTGCACATACTAATTTTTTTTTTTTTTTTGGTTGTTGTTGTTTATACATGCTTACAGAAGAGATTAATCTCAATTATTTACAGCATTTGGGGAATGGACTGGTTGCATTTCCCTGCTGTTAGTGTTTGGAAATGATGTTCAGTGGGCAAAGGGGTGCAAATCCTCTCAGTGTATTCAGGTGGAAATGGCATGGTGATTCATCATTGACAACAGGTTTGCTTAATGATGTGCCTGCTGAGATTGAGTTGTCTGACTATGCACATGGAAGGGTTCCAAGTCCCGGTAGTGAAAGCCCAATGGGGCTACTTAATGGTGAAAGTTTAAATGTTGCACCAATTGCTGATTTGGATCTTTTCTTTGAAAGGCTTTATAGCTACTATTGTGAAAAAGGTCTGCGGTGCATTATTATTAAATGGATGGTTGAGCTTTTGAGCCTGGGTTTCACCATATGTTTTTCAGCATTTTTCTTACTATTTGTTGACTGGGATGGCCTCCGAAATGCAAAGTGTGGTATGGATGCTGTTGAATCTGGAATTAAGCCCTGTGATCTTGCTAAGGAAGCTCTTCATGAGCACCCATTAACCCCTCTAACGCTTTCAAAAGCTGTTATTGTTGGATATTTAGGGTTATTCTCCATATATTGGATCTTTTGTTTTTTAAGATTTTTCACTCAATTAAAGGATACACTTGGAATCCGTCACTTCTATTATAACAGGTTACTCTAAATCCAAACTGTGCAAAAATATTTTAAAGTGTTGCTTTTGCTTTGATGTAAAATCTTTTAGTTTGATGGCATTTTGCAGTCTCAATGTTACGGACAGTGAAATTCAAACCATGCCCTGGGCAACCATTCTGGAGAAGGTTGTTCAATTACAAAGTTCACAGCAGCTCTGTGTGGTTAAGGACCTTTCTGCTCATGATGTGGTGATGCGATTGATGCGGAAGGAGAACTACTTGATTGGAATGCTCAACAAAGGGGTACTTGCTTTTCCAATCTATTCGTGGGTCCCAGGGGCTGGTCCAACTGTCAGATTCGGATCAGATGGAGTTCAACATCGCCTAATACTTACCAAGACCTTGGAATGGACTTTGAATTGGTGCATACTGCAGAGCATGTTTGATAGGTAAATTGGCTTGCAATCATGTTGCTCTGTCGGATAATTTTTCTTCTTCTTTAAACTTTTAACTGTAATTAGTATTAGAAAATGCATTAGAATGTGTCATGCCTCTTTTATTT
The DNA here is from genome assembly GCA_030449875.1 of Aegle marmelos. Taxonomy (NCBI): domain Eukaryota; kingdom Viridiplantae; phylum Streptophyta; class Magnoliopsida; order Sapindales; family Rutaceae; genus Aegle; species Aegle marmelos. The sequence goes on from JASUUL010000115.1 coordinate 7,443,603, forward strand.
TGGGATAGATGATACTTGAGCTCTTAAGTTTCATCATTATGCCAACTCTAAATATTTTTACTATGTCTTGAAGAATGTTTCAGGCCATATCTCTTCGAATAGCTCTCATGTCGAAGCAATTAATTTACTTGGACAACCATAAACAAAAATGGCATAAGCTTGATGTGCTCTGCATTATGAATAAATGGAGTTATTATGATATAAATTTTTGCTGGAGAATGTGATAAACATTAATGGTGATACCTAAAAGCTGGACTGTTTGCGGTTTCTTAGGATTTGAAGTTCATAAGGGTAGACACCCAGTGCTAGCTGTTCAAAATAAGATCTTGGGAGGGGTGATTTGAACATGATCTGAACCCATGTCGTTTTTCACTTCTAGAGATGCATGGAAGATTCTTAATTATTCTATATAATCATTTTCTGACCAGAATTAGTTCATTTTGCAGAAATTTTTGTGTCAGGAGGGACTTCATTTCTAATCCTCAAACATTAAGAAAAAGACTTATGGTTGTTGGGCTTGCAATACTTATCCTTTCACCATTTCTCGTCATATTTATGGTAGTATATCTCTTCTTGAGGCATGCTGAACAATTTTATAACCATCCAAGTACTGCATCATCCCGAAGATGGTCAAATTTATCAAAGTGGATGTTTAGGGAATTCAATGAGGTATTACCATATGTCCCTCACTTTTATTGATGCACATTGATTCTGGGTTTTCTTTTATTTTGTGGTGGTGAACTAGTAAGACTTCAAGTGATTGGGTAAATTTGTTGTAAGTGAAGGATTTACTTGATGTACCAACTCTTTTATAATAGCACGAACAATCCCTACAGAGACTAACATTGTGTTAATGTTTTCATATTTTCCTATAGGTTGACCATTTATTCAAGCACCGCATCAATAGCAGTGTAGTCCACGCTTCTGATTACCTTAAGCAATTTCCATCGCCAATTATTTCCATCCTAGCTAAGTTTATTTCTTTTGTCTCTGGTGGATTTGCTGCTGTGCTCATCATCATTGCATTCCTGGAGGAATCTCTGCTTGAAGGCCATGTAAATATATTTTTACTTTTACCCTCTGAGTCAGATCATGTGTTTGATAATATGGATCATTGCTATTTTGCAAATTGCAATATTGAATGCAGTTTGCTAAAATCTTGTAGATATTTGGTCGTAATTTGTTATGGTACGCTGCTGTATTTGGAACCATAACAGCTATTAGCCGGGCTGCAGTCACAGACGAGCTCTTGGTTCTCGATCCAGAAGGAACAATGTCTACAGTGGTCCAATATACACATTATATGCCAAAGAGATGGCGTGGTAAGGAAAATACTAAGATGGTCCGGATAGAGTTTGAAACACTCTTTCAGGTAAACTTTTGAAGTTTTATCCCCCCCCCCCTTTTTGCGTACAATTAAAATGCTTGGTTGTCATCTTTTTTGAAAGTGAATACAGCACTCTCAATAATGTCAAGTGATCCCAGTTCTTTGAATTTAAGGTTTTGGATGTGTGGCTATTTTATATTACTTTTATATAGGAGTTCTCTGTAAAAAATGAATTTATCACTTGTCAAAATGAGAAAGGATGATAAAATTGAAGTGTCAGTGGTACATTTATCACTCATCTGAGCCTTTTCCATTTTTTGTTGTCTGGTTTAAATTAATTAGTGGTTGTTGCATCTTAGAGTATGCATCTGAGCCTTTTCTAGTACTGATGTAGAAAATTTGCTAATGCATCTTAGAATATGAGTTATTTAATTTAAAATATGGACTTATTTGATTTAATATTTGCACAATGGTATATGGGTTCTAGAATTGTGATGTTAAAGGAATATCTTTGCAGAAATTGATTCAAGTCTCACTGTCATAGACAGGATCATAAAATGTGGAAGTTGTTGATATTTTATCTTGCTGAGGTGCTTTGATCGTGTCATCCCATGCCTACCACAGCCTTACCCATGTGCTCAATATGCTGGTGTACTGTTAACAAGAGTCAAGATACTGTGCTAATTTTTTGTGCTCTTGGGCAATTTGTTGTATTTAGGAGTGTTAGTTATTAGACATTTGAAGATTACTGTGATGACACCAAGACCATAATTTCTTGCTATTTACACGAGTTTAAAGCTTTTTTGTTCATGGAGTTTAAAGCTTTTGTTCATGGTATTGTGAAATTTTTTTTTTTTTTTGGGTGATGCAGTACACCGGAATGATGTTGCTTGAGGAGATGGCCTCAATTTTTCTTACTCCACTGTTGCTGTTATTTGTCGTTCCAAAGGTTATTATTCAAACTTTCTTTTAACACACTGTTGGTTTAGTTAGTTATCTGTACATTCTAAATTATAGTTTTAACAAGTCTTTCTATTTTACCTTTCTGCAGCGGGTGGATGACATTTTAGAGTTCATTGCAGATTACACAGTGGATGTTGAAGGTGTTGGTCATGTTTGCAGGTTGGTGTGTACAGCTCATTTTAATTCACAATTTTGAAATCATTTATTTTAGGCACTGAATTTCTGTGGGATACAATGTATTATAAATGCTGTTTTGTGCTTCATATCAAAGAGATTTGATTTTTTGCTATTAAATCGGGCAGTTTTAGCACCTTTGATTTCCAGAACCACGGCAACAGCAATTATGGTTCTCCATATCATACCCCGCGTACCCAGAGGAGCTCTCAAGGGAAAATGGAGAAATCATTCTTGAGGTGTGAATGCAGCAATGCTGAAAATAGAATGGATGAGAGTTATGTATTTGCTTCTCTTGTCTAATAATTCCATTTTTGTTGCATGCAGCTTCCAGAGTAGCTATCCTTCTTGGGAACCCAATGCTCAGGGAAAGCAGTTCCTGTTAAACCTTAGAAGTTTCAGGGAACGGAAGTTGCGGGGACAAGGAACTAGACATGCATATTCTTCTCCCCGACTCTGGCGGGGGAGCCCCAGTTTGAGAGTCCAAGGAGAGAGAAACAGCAGTTTATCTAGGGAATGGCCCTACAATGCCCATGGAACTGGTTACCAGTTGGGTTCGCTGTGGCTAATTGATGAAGAACCAAGGAATCATCCATACCTTCTTGATTGGTATTATACCTCACAACATCAGCAGACAGCTGGGCATACTCACACTCATGCCCATACACTAGACATACCAACTGGACCGTTTGATGTGAGTGAGCAACACCAGGGTGATTTTTGGATGCCAACACAAAATGAAGCTAGACACGATCAATACTGGGACCACAGCTATGGGGATCGATCAGAGTCTCATCTGGAGGCTTCAACATCTGCTCCATGTTTCCGGGAGAGTGTACTTCAGCATCACGATTCCAATAACTTAGCACAGCCTACCAGAAGCCGTTGGTGGGCTAGAACTAGCCCACATGATGCGCAGCCCCAGTCAAGTTTTCTTGAACCTCCTGCTTTTAACCAATACACTACACAAACTAATGTTCACGATAATCTATCAGAGAGAAGCTTAGAGGAGCAAGAACAATTCTTATACTGGATGAATTCCCATAAATTATCTCGTACTTCCTATATAGATGACCTTGAAGCTGCAAGTGGAGATGTTAATCTTCATTTTGATGATATTTATTATAGCAAACCTCCAGAAACTCCCAAGGTGAATTTGGAACCCCCAAGGCTTTAGTAGAACCATCCGTTGTTTTTCAGATTGATAAAATGTAAACGGGTTTCCTTGGGTGGACTCTGATCTCTATATAAGCGGGAAACTCTTAATTCTTTGTTGTACATAAATTCATTGTGGGGTTAGGACCTGCGTAGGCCTGCCGTTGGGGGGTAGGGGGGATACAATGATTACAGAGTCCCTGTACGCCTTGTAGAACTGTAAAGGCAAATTACAGGCATTTCATATGTTATAATTTCAATCTAGTTTAGCAAGCATGCCTGTATTATCGATCGGGTTTTGCTTTTAAGGCATCATACATTTAGGTAATGGTAAACTTTGAAATTAGTTAGTTTAACTAGCTGCATCTAAAAATGCTATATCGAATCGTGAACTCCACAACATAATTACGAACTTGAGAAGCAAGTGCCTTTTCCATTCTGTATTGAACTTGAGTATAATACAACATTTAGATTAGTGCTAGATATTTGAGCCCAGAGACATTTAATTATTTTATAAATTAAAAAATTCATCATCGTACTGTCTAGTTCAGGCTTAAATGATGAGATCCTCATATGATATACATTGTTAGTTTGTAATGATCTACCGTAAGATAAATATTCCAAAGTTTTACTCTTAGAAAATTTAGTTAATTAATATGGAACTAAAAATAAAAATATTTAAAAGTTCATACCGCTACGTTGGCACCAAGCGGCAAGAGTCCCTTTCCTGAAAGGAAGAAAAAAATAAATAAATAAACAAAATAATAATTCCAAATCCTCTTCCGATGGTGTTCAGAATGGAGGAGAAATAAAAGCAGTCGAATGCACCATCGAGAAGGTGGTCCGAAATTGATAATGATATCTTAATTATAATTATAAAGCGGTTGCCAAGTGTTGAGAAGATCCGTTTAAGCATAGTTTGTTTGTTCGTGGCGGAGGATTGTAAAGGAATATAAACCATTATCGGAAGCAATCCCTTGGCTCATGTTGCCTTTCAAACCAGAAGAAGATGGCTGCTGCTTTGTTAGTGTTGACGAGGGAAAGTTTTACCTACAAAGAAAGAGCGTGTTCAAGGACTTTGGGAAGCGGCATTGTATTGGATCATCTCACGAGCGTGGCTCGTAATATTAGACGAAAGGCTCACTAATCCTTATCTTTTGAACCCATTCTCCTGTATCCAGATTCTCCTTCCTCCTCTGGCAACTTTCTCCGGATGTTGCGGCGGCTTCTTCCGAAACAGGTTGTGATGTCGTACTTGACTCATCATCATCAGCCGATCATAATCGAGTACGTACTTTCATGTCTACAAAGCAACTCAGAGACGTGTGTTTCTTCCATAAAGCGATTTTGTCATCGAGTCCGCTTTACTGCAAAAGCAGTTACGTTATTTTAATATACAACAATATGTCTAAAATTGCTTTCTGGAAACAAGGAGAAACTGCATGGAACAGCCTTGATGATGTTCGCGGCCGAGGGTATTACTGCGATGTTATTTACTAAAATGCAAACAAGAATGGCCGTGTTTATGCATCATTTAGTCCCAGTACTCCAGCAGCATCATGGTCCATTGGAGTATGGGACTTTGATCAACTTGTACCGGTAAAACTAATGCAAATCAAACCCTCCTATCCCAGAAAAGTGGGATTCAGGTGCTGTGCAACCTCATATAGCTTTGAAGTGAAACTTGGTGGAATCTTTGGGGGGGGGGGGGTATTTTCCTCGCTATTAGGGCTATCGTGAAACCTAACGCAAGGTTCGTGGGATCTCCACACTGGACAGTCAATTTTAGACTTCCCAAGATCGATTTTAAACATAACCGACACCATTCGACGAGTCTATCTGTCTATGACAAAGGCTATTCGGATCTACGAGAGAGTTATTCTATTTATACGGACGATTCTTGGGAGTGGATTTATAATAATCCCTCTTTCGGAGGTCATGGTAGAGGTAATTTCCCGGCGACTTTGACTGGTCAACAAATTTTTGATGATCGTCGTTACGGATTGAGGATTGAGCCACCTCCGTTTTGGCTTCTGTCTAATCCGCGGTAGAAAGCTGAAATGACTTACAAGAAACTACAAGCTGAAAGACACGACCATAAACAGTAGCTTACTAATTAAAGCGGAAGGGAGAGGAAACCATTTGAAATAAAAAGAAAGAATTAAAGGCCACAAAATCAGCTTTGAGAGCTTTATAAAATTTTCTTTTTCTTTTATTTTCTTTTCTTTCTTTCAATGATTTATACAAACCTTTCTAAATGCTGGATCAAATGTGGTGTTAGTAATTATTTTATTAATAATTGTACATCTCTCTCAAGGTATGTTTCTTCATCTCTTATTATATATCATTAATACATTGGATAGTCAGCAACAATTTCATAATTTATTTGTAGCGTTACTTATTTAACTCCCTCCTTTTTGGTGAGTGAAGGTAGAATAAGTGTATCAATTATTTTGATTAAGAGAAAACTTCTACGTCATAACAATATATTGATAGTCATGGAGTTTATTATTGATTTTAATTATTGTAGTTGTTCTCACCGAATTCATGTTAAATCTAATATAAATAAGTAAATTTATATTTAGGAGAAATCAGGCTAATAAATGTTTAAATATGTTTTTCTAACATTTTGGATAGGAGGTATAGTTGAGTTGATTTAAGAGGTGAACTGCTATAATTTAAGAGATAAACTGAGTTTTTTTAAATTTAAAATAATACAGAGACCTCTGTAGAACTCATGGTTGTGCAAGTTCATTTAGAGAGTTGATATAAGGAACTCAAGAAAATTTACGGGTAACTCAGGTCCAATTGAAAGATACTTTTGAAGAGCTAATTTAGGTAATTTAATAGAGCTCGAGATATAACTCAGGTGAGCTCATATCATGAAATGTAATTTGATTATCACAACCATCACAATAAGCAAAAAATAAGCTTACATAATAAAGAATACACAAGGTTTTATATGATTTGACTTTTTGGCCTGCATATACAAGAGTAATGCATCTCTAATCACTATATATATAAAGTATAATATCAATAAAATCTTATTAAAGGTTAATTATAATTAGACATAATGTGAGGGACAATTGGATTTTGTAGAGATAAGAGATTTCTCTAAGAAAAGAATAAAGGAAAACCCTCCTTTGAGAGATAAGGTGGTCAGGATCTTTTATGAAGGTACAAGAACGGAGAAAGAAGAAGACGTAGCAGCTTATTTAAAAATTAATTCTGAAAAATTTCACCTTTTTTTTTCTTGTATCTTGAGATAAATTTACAGGATAAATGCTATAGGGACATTTTCATTGTTTCTATTATATTGAGATTTTTTATTAATTCTATTCTTCTCAAGTATATTTTCATATTTTCTATCATATTGAGATTTTTTATTAATTCTACTCTACTCAAGTGGTTTCATCTTTTTCTTTTGTTCTATGGACTAAAAAGCTTGGTGAACAAGAAATTCCTCTAGCCCTAATGCAGTCTTTATATTTTGTCATGTGGTGAAAGCTGATGCAGTAGTCCTGCTACTTTTTAGGGGATAGTTGAGGAGTACTGACGTGTTATTTTCTTATTATTATGCTCCCCGATTATTATTCTATCGGTCCCTTACTTTTACCTTAAAGGACAAAGATATTTATCCCTTTTCTAATGGCATGTAGCTCTCATATGGTTATTTTGTTTACTTAGTAAAGATCACATAAGCCTAGTGAGTAAGTAATTTCTCTAGCCCTCATATGGTCCTTATTTTTTGCCACGTGGTGGAAGCTGATGTAGTAATCCTATGCTTTCTAGGAGATAATTGAGAAGTATTAATGTGTTATTTTTTCTTTGTTATGCTCACTAATTATTATCCTATTAGTCCCTTACTTGTAGCATAGAGGACAAAGATATTTGTCCCTTTTCCAATGCCATGCAGCTCACACATCTGAGAGCTATAATTGTCATATTTGAATTTTAAATTTTACCTCTTGAAGTACATAAAATTTACCAAAATTATTCTTTCAAAGAGTATTTTTTATCTTGAGTTGTACTCTCTTCACTTAATAATATTGATATTTTTTAATGTTTATTGCCATGTGTCATTTACCCATACGTCTAAATTAGTGTTCTAAATTTAATCCAAACAATCATCATCATTTTCAAGATTTAAGGGGATTGCTTAATTGGTCGAAGCTACTCCATTTGGTGCCAACAGGCTATTGCGTAAAGATTTGTGGAGAATACAAAATGAGAGAGCTCCACACCCTAAGAAACGCCGTGAGAAATCTTCCAAGATATCTACAAGGTCTTAAGGGGATTGGGGACCACGACACAATTGTCTTAAGGAAATTAATGAAATGACTTAAGCACCTCAGTCTGGTGCTAATATACTATTGCATAATACTTTAATGGAGAGTACTGAGAGCAACCCGCCAAAGAAATACAGCAAAATTCGAGTCTTTTCTGGAGATTTGCTAGGTCTCAAGGAGATTGGTGACATGAGCCAGGCTCTTCATTATGATGATAATATATTCTTTTGGTTTTTGATTCCGCTTGAACTACACTTTCGGATTGAAAAAAATAAAGAAAGAAAGAAAAGAAATAGAAACATAGTTAAAATAATAATAACTTTTATTAAGGTATTCAGAATGCCTTGAAATAACATCATAGCAGGAAAAATAAAACTCGAAAATTAATAACAATTTGCGATTAAGTAAAAAAAAGAAAAAGTAAATATTACCAGAATAAAAGCGGCATTATAACATTGCAAAAAAGAATCTGGAGTTAGAAGCTATGGCACAAGCCAGAATATTGTCAGCAAAAATAGCATCGTGGAAATGCTCTAGATGGTGCAACTTTTGTTGGTTAGGGAGCTGCGTCTCCTTAGGTCAATTGCAGGGCAAAGTATTCAGCTGTTAGCTGGGTGGATAATGAAGGCCTTTTGGGGTGGTTTTAGCTGCGAGCTAATTCAATTATGCTTAATTACCGATTTCATTATGGCAGCGCGGTTTGCTGAAAATAATGAAATTATGCTTAATTACCAATTTTAATTATGCTTAGTTACTAATTCAATTACGGAATCAATGGATATTTAGAAAAATGACAAAAGAATATTCAAATTATAATGGACTAATGGTCGGTTTATTAAGTACGCGAGTTATTGTATTTTATGATGGATTTAAATAATCTTAAAAATGCTTCAATTGTTTTAACAAAGTTAAAGCTTATCTTTTATATTTAGCTGGATTTGTTGTATAAGATTAATATAAGGAAGAGAGGTCAGGACTGATGTAGAATTTACTTCTCAATTCAATTGAACATCCTAAAAAGTGAAAATCTTAGAATTTAAAGTGGTAAATTATTTAGTTACACTAAATAAAAACATAAAATAAAAATTAGAATCTCATTTATATGTGTATTTTACCTTAAATTGAGAGTGAATTATTTCAAATTATAGTTTTATCGTTAATTAAAGAATAATAATTTTTTTAATTATAAAATGAATAAAAAATGTATTTATAAAATAAATTATTTATTTTATTATTAATTTAAAAATATAAATTAAAAATTATTATTATTATTCTTAATTATGTGAATCACAATTTTTATTAAGTTTAATTTTAATTATTTAAATTAAAATTTTTTGTGAGAACAACACATGAAATAATAATATTATTAATAATATAGTTTAAAATTAATATTTTCTTTAAACGGACTATATATTACTATTAAGTAATATTTAAATAAATTTAATATAATTACTTTTAATAAATATAATATTATTAAATAATTTTTTAAAATAAAATAATATTATCATTTTTAAAGAATTAAAATATAATTTTATTTTAATAAATATGATTATATTATATTTAATAATAAAAATAAAAAAATAAAGAGGTGAGAATCTCATTTATCATTTCAAAAATTAATAAAATTTATAAAATAAAATTCGCACTCTTCTCATCAAATAAATAAATAAATAAATAAATAATAAAATGAAAAGAATCTCACCTTTCATTTTCACTTCAATAGATCAACACAACATAACGAGGGTGAAATACGAAGAGATATGTAAATCGAGAATATTACTACATATAATGATAGTCTTCCGATGATGTTGATATAATACACTCCCAAACTTTCTTTCGACCGAAAGACCGAAAAAGAAAAAGAGGGTTTAACTAGGGTTTAACAAAAGCACTGTAATTGGCATTGTTGAAAGATTCTACAAGATTATTCTACAAGATTTGGCCATGAAAAGGGCTTCATTTTCAATTCTCTCGCAGCTCACTCGCTGCCGACCCCAAAAGTTAGCCCCTTTTTTTTCCAAAGATTACATTAACGACCTCACCTCCTCTTCTTCACCACTGAAACCCGACACAAAACCCCGTGGCTTGGTATTCAGAACGCACCAACCATCACAGAAAATCAATACCCTTGTCGGAAACCCTCCTCAAATGTCCTCTAGGCAGAGGAAAATCAAAGAAAAATCCGACCTTGAAGAGGCTTTTGAGTCTGCTAAGACCTCTGAAGAAATGCTCCAAATTTTTAAACAAATGGAGTCTTCTTTTGATGAAACAGAGCTTGGGTTGGTTTGTTTGAAAATTGCGCTGAAACTTGACCAAGAAGGTGGTGATCCTGAAATGACTCTCTCTTTTGCCAATAGAGCTTTGAATGTACTTGACAAAGATGAAGGGAATAATAGACCCTCTTTACTCGTTGCTATGTGTTTGCAGGTTATGGGTTCTGCTAATTACAGTTTGAAAAGATTTAGTGATAGTTTGGGGTATCTTAGTAAAGCTAATAGGATGTTAGGCAGGTTAGAGGAAGAGGGTTTAGGTGGAAGTGTGGAAGATGTTAAGCCAATTATGCATGCCGTGCACCTTGAGCTAGCAAATGTAAAGACAGCAATGGGAAGGAGAGAAGAGGCTTTGGAGCATCTTCATAAGTGTTTGGAGATTAAAGAGCTGATATTAGAGGAAGACAGTAGGGAATTAGGAGTGGCAAATAGGGATTTGGCTGAAGCTTATGTTGCAGTTTTGAATTTTAAGGAGGCATTGCCTTTTGGTTTGAAGGCTTTGGAGATTCATAAAAAGGGTTTGGGGCTTAATTCTGTAGAGGTCGCACATGACAGGAGGCTGCTTGGGGTGATATATAGTGGGTTGGAGGAGCATCAGAAGGCGTTAGAGCAAAATGAGCTGTCGCAGAAGATTTTGAAGACTTGGGGTCTGAGCTCCGACTTGCTTCGTGCAGAGATTGATGCTGCAAATATGCAGATTGCACTGGGGAAGTTTGAGGAGGCTATTAATACATTGAAGGGTGTTGTTCAACAGACGGCTAAAGAGAGTGAGACTAGAGCATTAGTTTTCATTTCAATGGGGAAAGCATTGTGCAATCAGGAAAAATTTGCAGATGCAAAGCGGTGTTTGGAGATTGCTTGTGGGATTCTAGATAAGAAAGAGACAATCTCCCCGGAGGAAGTCGCTGATGCATACTCAGAGATATCTATGCAATATGAGTCTATGAATGAGTTTGAGACTGCAATTTCCTTGTTGAAGAGAACACTGGCTTTGCTTGAGAAGCTTCCACAAGCACAGCACTCTGAAGGAAGTGTTTCTGCTAGAATAGGCTGGTTGCTTCTGTTGACAGGCAAGGTGCCCCAGGCAATTCCCTACTTAGAGAGTGCTGCGGAGAGGTTGAAAGAGAGCTTTGGGTCCAAGCATTTTGGAGTGGGATATATTTACAACAATTTGGGGGCCGCATACTTGGAACTAGATAGACCTCAATCTGCTGCACAGGTGTTTGCATTTGCAAAGGACATAATGGATGTCTCACTTGGACCCCACCATGCTGATTCTATTGAGGCATGTCAAAACCTTTCAAAAGCTTACGGTAGCATGGGAAGGTGAGATCAATTTGTCCAGACCCTGACTTTCTGGTTTCACTCCCATCATAGCTTGTTTTTGTGTAAATTATTGTTAACTCAAATTATTGTAACTATTGGTCAAAAGATAAAATAGATCCGCTCTGGACCTGTTAGGTTATTGATAAAACTGATGGTGTCTAATTTAATTGCATCCTTTTCCAATGCCATTATCAAGTTGGAAGCCATATTAATTAAGAATATAGTTTCCTATTAATCTATATTTCTTGCATCAATATTGGGTTTTCTTGTGCATTTGGTTTGATAATAGAAAAGTTATACTAATTTAAAACTTGAGTTTCCATTTTGTCCCCTGCCTAAAAGCCAGATCTTCTCCTGTCATTTAATTAAATATTTTCAACAAGAACATATGGCCAACTGTTCCGTGAGTTGGTTTGAAGCTAAAAGAAACAAAATCCTTGCATAATTGGGCGGGAGAATGGCGCTGCTTTAGTTGCAAAAAGATCTCTTAATCTCTCTACTCCCTCTTGGTTTATGTGTCATCCTGTTTTGTCAAATTGTCTTTGCCATCCCACGGGTAGTGTGTATAATATCCACGCATGATTTTGTCCTGCAGCCTTTTCAGACCCTGGGAATTAAAATTAGGACAAACAAATACTCAGGAGTGTGACACGAAATGAACTGATAAATTAGATTGCTTTGTCATAGTTTTGGGCCTGCCATGGTAAGAAATATAGTTTAGAGTTTTTCTTGGATGTTGCAGCTATACCCTGGCAATTGAGTTCCAGCAGCGAGCAATTGACGCCTGGGAAAGTCATGGACCAAGTGCACGAGATGAACTCAGAGAAGCTCGCCGGCTTCTTGAACAATTAAAGATTAAAGCCAGTGGTGCATCCACAAATCAGCTTCCCACAAAGGCTTTGCCCCTGCCCCCAACTATTGTCTCTGGCCAAAGCTCACAACCTGATGTTTCTATCAACCAGAAGCTGACAGGCGCAATGTAGTACACTTCCTTTATTTGCCCTCTGTGGCATGGTCTGGCATATCACCATTCCCTTTATTTATGGTCAGTGTAATTATAGAAGTGGTTGGGTCACTGTTCCTGTTTTAAAATTTATCATACTGATGCATCTAGTCACTTAAGCAACTCAAATTGATGTATTTTTTTATTCTGTCTAATTCTGTCTTGGGGATGCCAAAGTGTTACTTCATTATTTAGTACTGATAGCATCTTGAGTATTATAATATGAGATTACATTATTTTGTTTCTAGTAGGCTGGTCTCTTCTATGAGGTCTAAGTAGTCCTGTTCATTTCTCTTACTGTATGAACACTGTTTTTGTACTGTATTGGAGTTGCTATTCATGATACATTCATAGGCTTCTTAAGGTTATTTGGACCCTTAAGTTTGTTTTATCTTAGGCCTTGAATAAACAGTCAGGATTCGAGGACTTTTAAAGGTCATAATTGTAATTATATTATATATATATATACACACCATGTGTATTCTGTTAAGAATTCGGGATTCCTCTGAGAAAGAGGGCAAATAAAATGATGCTTGTATCTTTCTCATTCCCAATTGCGTCAGGATTTGCTCAAAATTTGATTGATAGCCATGCTTTTGTTCAATACCATTTCTATTGCCTGCATAGTTGCATGACATAATGCTATACATACAATTCTCATGATAACTCTGAGCCCTTATATGCAGGATCTTTGTGTTGATAGATCTTGATGGCTTCGATTGTTTGCTATATTAAGAAAAGAACATTTGATAAAGGTCATTATGAAGAAGCTAGAGCAAATAATCTGACCTGCGTCACAGGTTTTCACATGGTACTTGATCACTCACTCACAAAACTCAGAAAAGCTTCTTTTTCATGTTTGTGCTGCATTTTTCTCTTTGTTTCCCACTTTTATCAAGCAAGAATTAGTGTATTTAGTGATTCTCGCCAGTTAAATTATAATGCTTATAAGGCAGTGGCTATCCACAAGCAATTGATAGGGAGGAATAATTTTTAATTATAATGATGAAACTCTGGATATTAATATTTTGATGATGTTCTATGTTCATCTTGGCTTGACTTTGGCCTGCCGCATGCATATATAACTGCATTTTCCTTTGAAACAATTTGAAAATTGAAAAAATAATAATAATAAAGTCCTGTTGTATCCGTCATTCATGGTATTGAAATGTTAAACAAAATTAGAGCACTGTGTACACTGCAGCTGATATACTATTGCTCAGAATCACAGATCTGTTGCCGGATGGCCCAAAATATGTTTTCCTTCGTTTTCAGTACCTTGTTTGATAGATCCCTTCTTGTTATGATTTGATCAAAAACACCCAGGTGAGAAGAACTTAAAGCTCTTTTAGTGACCACTTTGTCAGCCCTGATATACTGCCCTTAGCAAATAGTCATGTTTGGTACGTGCAAAATGGATTGGTCCCACTCGGACTCCTTTGTGTACCACAGCTTTTGTTGAATAGACAAACGTGGCTCTTCGTGCCTGCAATGCTGAAAAAACATTCCACCCAGAATTAATCTTAACATAATTTTCAGATAATTAATCTTTAAACTTGAGCAGCATCATGGCTTCTGCCCTTTCACCAACATCAGAATAATAACTACAAGACAAAAGAGTATGGTGACCGTTCCTGAAGGAGACTTTATATGTTTCACTTATGATTACTCATTGTATGGTCCCTCTTCTCTGGCTCCCATTATATCAGGCCGGCCTTCTTTTCCCAGCTCTGATAAGCAATCATTCTCATTCATGAAGAAGAAGACACTTAATATAGAATAAGGAGACTTATCCAACCATAGTGGCGTAAGCAATAATTCCATGCCCATTCCTACATTTCGGTAAGAATCGTAATTGTTTCAACTTTTCACCCAATGTAAAAATCAATCCAAAGTCACTCTACACTCATCAGATTGTTGCTAACCAACAGTTCATTGTCATCCTCAAAGACCTAACATCTCCAAAGAAAGCAAAAAAAAAAAAAAAAAAAAATGAAAAGAAACTAAACAAACAGTATTCAAATAATAATCTCACACTAAAACTCAAATTCAACAGGAAGAACAGCATTTTTTGATCCCCTGACTTGTCCAAACGGGAAGAACGATTTGCGGACTGTGGAACTACATTCATCATTAGTACTGATCTGTCCATTATGCGCACTTTGTTGGACAATTGCTTGGACAGTTATGTAAAGCTGTCGATCAGCTGCAGAATCCAGCGAGAAGGATCTCCTAATGGGTTGAATAGAGAATTGATCATCTTTCTGTCTCACATCAATGCATTCATCCCCCATAATTGAGACATGGTGTCGTTTTTTTCGTTTTGAGTTCCCAAGCTTCTGCTCTAGCTTCTTTGGTGATTGACTTCGGGGCTGATCAAAAACTGCAGATGAATTTTCTCTTTCTTGTTGCGTATGTGAGAACAGAGCTTCATCTTCTCCTCCCAATTCAATTACCACAAAATCCTCATCACCACCCATCAGGCTTTCACTAAATTGCTGTGAGCCTTGAGGTGAAGATCTCGGTGCAATAATTTGATCAATTGGATATCGAGTTGTCCCTGAAATGCTCGTGCGGCAAAGAGGGCAATTTGCATTGCTTTGAAGCCAGATATCAATACAATCCAAGTGGAATGCGTGACTGCAGTTGGGAAGAACTCTTAGCATATCTTGCTCTTGAAACTCATTCAAACAAACCACACAACCGTAAATACTCGTCTCCTCACCCTCTCTTCTGAATTGAAAAGTTGGGATATCACGAATGACAGAATCATCAAGCCCACGGTTCCACATTGTCGGAGAGAGGGCTATAAACGGTTCTTCAATCTGTCTAGCTCGCAACACAGAAAATCTTCTCAGCAGATCAATTAGGTGCCAGTTATTGCAACATTTACTCACAAAAACATAGTAACTAAGAAGCAAGAACGCGGTGCCCATGATACTAAGGATAGCAATGGCTAGTATAGGAAAAGCAGATTCCGAATTCGACAATGAAGGTTGATTTGTTAACATTTCCTGGTTTTTGATGGGTGCTAGAGCCTGATCTCCCAGGTTATAGAAGTGCTTGTGATCAGGGGCCATAAGCAGACAATCCCAAAGGAGTCTTTTGGAGTAGATGCAGATGATGTGAGGTTGACTTATGAATTCAGTGAAATGTTAAAAAAATGAGACTCATACATGTGAATCAGATAAAGAATATCTTCAAAGAGAAACTAAGAGGTAATGTTGCTAATATAGCCCAAGCGGAATAAAATAGCTCGCCAAAATACTAAAGTCAGAGATTTTATTGATTTGAAAATGGGCACCGAAATAAAATACCTGAGAAATCTTCACAAGCACATGTACATGAAAGAAGAGATCACTTAAAAGTAAACGTGCCTTAAAGTGCTGCTGGAGAGACTTTCATGTTAAGCAAGAAACATGAGAGCCGTTGAACTATTTATAATTTATTATTATTATTAGTATTATTATTTTGTAAGAAGAGAAAGTGAACCCAAATTAATTTCGTGGTATTCAAATTGAATGATCATCCAGTCACCTTGTGCACGCTGGTAGGTCCCAAGATTTCCTGCTATGATACAAACTAGAATGTAGCAAGCATCGTGCGTTTTTAACTCCTTTTTTCGCCGTGTGTAAATATCGAAGAAATGAAATTAGAAGAACGTAAATATGCACATGTGAGAGAGAATGCAACAGCTCTATTTATCGGGATTACCTGCAAAATGTCTTATTCATAAATTTCTTGATTTTTGTAAACAGCGATAAGGCAAAGGAAAAAAATGTATGTGCAATTAATAATCGTTATTCAGGGATTTGTTATCTAAACTTCAACTTTTTAATATTCAGGTTTTCTGTGTGGAACTGAGTAACTACTACTCTGATTTCTCTACTTTAGATTATAAACTATTCAAGACCTTCGAGATATACACACGTGCGTGCAAATACCATGCTCAAAAGATTTTCTCAAGGTGAATAATTTGTTAATAACCTTCAACCGCATCAGCACATGTGGAATTATCAAATATTACATGAAAAACTAAAAACCCAAACAGGTTTTCTACTTTTCTTATGTAATTAACTGGTTATTTTGTTATAAATTAATTTTTTATTTAAAAAAAAAAACCCTTAATTTTGCAGAAAGGAAAAATGATGCAGAAACTCATCCATCCAGGTTGTTCTCCTGCCAAAATAATGGATGCAGTGTATCTGACTAGAAAAGTTGCACCCCTTTAGCTTAAACACAATTCTGCCCAAAATTAGAATGAAGAGTCTTCATCTTCACCTACAAGAAGGAGAAACAATCACGCTAGTGAAAACTAATATAGTATCAGACTGATAGCAACTTGTTCATTATCAAAACCGAAATGAATTTTTATCCTTATCTTCTGTTACTATTATTAGCAATTTGCTGATGCATGTGCATGTGGCTCACCATAAAGGGCAAGCTTTGAAAAGATTTATTACATTTTTATTCCTTAGTCAACAGTCCGCTGCAAGCATTTTAATGCCTCCTTTATTTAACATCACTGAATTAAATCCAATTCTGTCACACAAATCATCATTGACATCATGGAGAAACTTGTTTCAAGCTGGTTTAATGTTCAATCGCTACCAGAGGCTTATGTTTTCCCACCAGAACAAAGGCCTGGAAAGCTATTTTTCCCTCAAGGTAAGCCTATTCCAGTGCTTGATCTTGGCGGTCAAGATCGAAAGGAGACTATTCAGCTGATTATGAAAGCCAGCGAAGAATTTGGATTTTTCCAGGTAACATATTGTATATTGTATATCATCAATTTATCATTATCAGCCTCTCCTCACATCAGTTTTATCCAATTCCCTGAAATGTTCTGTTTAAAATATGGTGATACGGATAAGTGAAACACAAATGTTTTCTTGTAAAATATTTCATAAACAGGTGAGCAACCATGGAGTTTCTAAAGATTTAATTGATGACACACTTGCTCTTGCAAAAGAGTTTCATGCAATGCCAGCTAAGGAAAAGATTAGTGAATGCTCCAAGGACCCAGGCAGAAGCTGCAAGCTTTACACAAGCAGTGGAAAATATGCAACTGAAGAAAAACATTACTGGAGAGATTGCTTAATTCACCCCTGTCATTCTTTTGAGAAATACATACAATTCTGGCCCGCAAAGCCAGCCAGATATAGGTATTACTCCAAATTACTTCTCTTTGTGCAGAAAATTCTGACATTTATATTGATCAGGCAAAGAAAATAAATGATGTCTATTTTGTGTCATTTTTTTAGGGAGGTTATTGGGAAATATTCAATTGAAGTAAGGAATCTGAGTTCCAAGATCCTGGAACTGCTTTCTGAAGGACTAAAACTCAGCTCTGGGTATTTCAGCAGTGATCTTAGTGAAAGTCCAATACTTTTGATCAATCACTATCCCCCTTGCCCTGACCCAAGTTTAACTCTGGGATTAGCTAGGCATCGTGATCCTAGTGTCATCTCCATTGTTCTTCAAGGGGATGTTCATGGCCTCCAAGTCTTCAAAGATGAGGAATGGATTGGTGTTGAGCCTATGCCTCATGCGTTTGTTGTTAACATAGGCTACGTGTTACAGGTATGTATGCAGTATTTTGATGTTTTTGGTTTAAGTTAATGACAGAATATTCACAAGATTATATTATCCGATCAATTGTAGATAATTAGCAACGGCAAGCTTAAAGGGGCCGAGCATCGTGTGGTGACAAATTCCACTGATGCCAGGACAACTGTTTCCTTCTTTGTGTATCCGTCCAATGACAGCCTTATAGAGCCTGAAAAAGCTCTGGTTACTGCTTGTGATCCCCCAATCTATAGGGCACTCAAATTTAAAGACTTTCATGTTGACTTTCTATCCAAGTCTGCTGATGCTGAAGCTGTGCAGAAGTTTATAAGCTCCAGAAGCATATATTAATAATAGTGCCAGAGAAGATTTGCATATATACACACGCACAGTTGTATTGTACTGGACAATTAAGTTAAATATTTTTTTAGAAAATAATGGCGTGACTCATATCCTTGGATACAAATGCCTGTAGTTGCTTAACTTGATTTGTTTAAGAAGACAACAGCTTCCACAATAATTCAGATTTATTTAAAAAGCAAATGCTACCTTGCTTACTCAGATTGGTAGAGCAAATTTATGTTGGATGTCTGATGCCGTTCACCAGTCATAATCATGGTTTTGTTTATGATAGTGTGTAATCAACTAGCGGTTGTCAATGTATTGCTAATATCAAAGTAAACTTTATTAAATATTACTAATTAATGGCTAGTTGCCGATGCTTAATTGAGAAAGAAATCAAATATGATCTTTGAAATGAAATAAACAATATATTTTCATCCCATTTAAAGTACACAGAAATGAAAGCAGACCAAACCAAACTCAAATTTAATATTAGTATGACTTTGGGGTAAGTTCTATTTCAAGGAATTGTATCAAAAAATCCGGACCATCTTCACACCTTAAAACCAGCACATTAATTTCCTCCCAAGATTTGCTCATCTACATTGCAGAAATGGAGAAACTTGTTTCTATCTGGTCTAAAGATCAACAATACCTGCCTGAAAATTATATATTCCCACCAGAAACAAGGCCTGGAAAGTCCATAATTCCTCTATCCACCACCATTCCTGTGATTGATCTAAGCAAAGCATCTGAACGAAATCGATCAAATACCATTCAGCAAATACTCAAGGCTAGCAAAGAGTTTGGATTCTTCCAGGTTCATATGTCCCTTTTTTCCCCCATCTTCTCAGTCTTCTATAATCGTTTGTGTGTTTTTCTTTATTAGGTTGGTTTTCTCAAGTAGATAATTCCACGCAAGGTTTGGTGTCATTAGCTAGTCACAACTCTGATTTACGTAACAAACTGCTACTGCGAATACTGCAAACAGGTTATTAAGCATGAAGTTCCACAGAAATTAATAAATGACACCATGGATATCTTCAAGGAGTTCTTTGATATGCCTGCAGAGGACAAGGTAAGCTTCTACTCCGAGAATCCAAGTAAAAGTTGCAAGCTATACACAAGCAGTTTAAGTTATGATCGCGAAGAGATTCACTTATGGCGTGACAACTTGAGGCATCCCTGTCACCCTTTGGAGGAATGTATTAAATTCTGGCCTGAAAAGCCAAGTAGATACCGGTAAACATAACTTGTTTCATAAGTCTTTTTATCTCAATATTCGATATGTTTTCGTAGTTCATTAAGATAACATATATGTAGATGAAACAGTGAGGTTGTCCGGGCGTATTCAAATGAAGCAAAAAAGTTAGGCTCAATCATCCTGGAGTTGATTGCTGAAGGACTGGGACTTGAATATGGTTATTTTAGGAATCAACTAAGTGAAAGTTTATTGCTATCAATTAATCATTACCCGCCGTGTCCAAATCCAAGCTTAACCCTCGGACTTGTTAAACACTGTGATCCCAACCTCATAACCATTCTACTCCAAGGGGATGTCTGTGGACTTCAGGTTTTCAAGGACGGAGAATGGATTGGTGTTGAGCCGCTTCCCAATGCATTTGTGATTAACATAGGCTATATATTACAGGTATTTGCGTTTTAAGTAATAATTGTGACTTTGTTACATTGGATGTTTCTTGTCTAATTATATTTCATTTTGGATCATATATATATATATAAAGGTTATCAGTAACAACAAGCTGAAAAGTGTGGAACATAGAGCTGTGACGAATTCAAAGCAAGCTAGGACATCTGCTGCTTTATTCATAAATCCTGCCAGTGATTGTGTAATAGAGCCTGCAAAAACTTTGACTGATGCATCGAATCCTCCAATCTACAGAGCCTTTCAGTACCATGAGTTCCTAATGGATTACATATCCAACTCTGACAAGAAGAAACCGGTGATGGAACTTTACACGAGACAGGCTTGAGACAGTAGTTTGCCAAAAGAGAGCAAAAACTGGCACATTTGGTTCTGTATAAATAATGAAGCCAGGATTCTGTTGTCCATTAGGGAGAAACTCGGTTACTTATTTTCACACTGTGGTCAAATTAGAGATGATTCTGTTGAAGCGAACTTCTTTATCCATTTAGTTTTTGATCATAAAGTCTCATAACGCCCTAAAATTTCAAAATATAAGCTGCAGCCTGCAGAACTTACATGGCTTACACAAATTGGTTTTGAATATTTAGAGCAACGGCAATTGAAGTAAGCGGTGCTGTTCACCAATCATAATCATGGCTTTGCTTAGGATTGTACGCGAGCAATTAGTGATTGTCAATGTAGCTAAAAGAACAAAGTAAACTCTATTAAACAATACTAATTTTTGAGCAAGGCGCCGAATGCTGATGATTAATTAAAATAATGCATTTGAAAAGAATTATACAATACTTTATTCATCTTTTGTAAATTATATAATTTGGATTTAATGGTTAGCTGATTGCAGCTGTCCAAGTATACAAGCAATTCCAAAGCAAATGGTATTGGAATATTCTGTTTTCTGTAACTACATTAGTTGACACTCTCTTCCCACCGCGAAGCCATTATTTTCCCCGGAAGATTCACTCATCCGAATTGTAGCAATGGAGAAGCTTGTTTCAATGTGGTCAAAGATCAATCCTTGCCCGAGAATTATATACTTCCCCCAGGAACAAGACCTGGAAAGTCCATAATTCCTGCATCCACCACTATTTAAATCGATCTGATACCGTTCAGCAAATACTGGAAGCTACTAAAGAGTTCGGATTCTTCCAGGTACACATACATTTGTGTATCAAATTGCTGAAGCAACTACTGTCCACTAAAGGTTATTAATCATAGAGTTCCAAAGAAACTAGTAAATGACACCAAGAAAGTCTTCAAGGAGTCCCTTGATATGCCTAAGTCTCTAATCCTAGGACCCCAGTAAAAATTGCAAGCTCCATACAAGTAACTTAAATTATCATCGAGAAGCGATTCACTTGTGGCGCGACAACTTGAGACATCCTCGACATCCCTTAGAGGAATGTCTTAAACATTGGCCTGAAAAGCCAAGCAGATAACGGCAAATATGATTCTTTTCATACTATTATTGATCTTAACATTTCATGTGTTATTGTTAATGTGAATAGAAATATAGCAGTGAAGTTGTTGGGGCATATTTAATTGAAGCAAAGAAGTTGGGTTCAATTATCCTGAAGCTGATAGCTGATGGACTGGGGCCTGAATCTGGTTATTTTAAGAATCAACTAGGTGAAAGATTGCTGTCGTCAATTATAAACATTATCCGCCATGCCCCGGTCCAAGCTTAACCCTGGGACTCCCTAAACACTGTGACCCCGGTCTCATAACCATTCTACTTCCGCGGGGCGGGGGGACGTCAGTGGGCCTCAGGTTTTCAAAGGATGGAGAACGGATAGGCGTTGACCCTCTTCCTAATGCATTTGTGATTAACAATAGGCTATGTAATGCAGGTAGGTAATACATTTTAAGTAATAGTTATGACTTTGGTACACAGTGAATGTTGTTGCCAGGCAAAATGTATTTTATTTTGGGCAATGTATACATGTAAACATAAATACAGATTATCAGTATCAACAAGCTGAAAAGTGAGGAACATTGAGCTGTGAGGAATTCGAAGGGCGCTAGGACAACTGCTGCTTTCTTCATATATCCGACTAATGATGGTTTCATAGAGCCATCAAAAGCAGTGACTGATGCTTGGAATCCTCCAATCTACGGAGACTTTCAGTACCAAGAGTTCTTTACGAGCTCCCAAGCTCATATTCGAACTGACTAAATATCTCAGGTATTGCGGCCGTGAATACTTGAGTTCAAGCCTTGGGGAGAGAGAGGGGGTTTAGTATTTGCATTTGCCCACCCCCTCCCCATTTTTTTTTTTTTTTAAAAGGAGTTCTTTATGAATTACTTATCGCTGGGGGCATCAGTTATAAGACGCCACCTTAACACTATGGTTTTGTTTGATTATGCATTGGTCAAGCTGTCATAGAATTTGGGACGAACTTCTCTTTTTCCCATTTTGTTAGGTTATGGGCCTTCATGTCTTGTTGCGGCGTCTGTACCTAACATTTGTCACATCTTCCGTAGTATTTATTTACAGTAGAGTTCACCCGGATGGGTTTTAATTTAAAAGTAAAACGACACCGTCAAGACCTTGCTTATTAGCACATGTCATCTTGACGTAACTGAGCCTAGCCGCGTTGGCGCATTAGGAGTCAAACCTCGACAGTCGTGCATCGGCACTGAACGCACGGCTTCGTCGAGAATTCGCTTCGACAGAGAAACGAATCAGACGTTTTAAATCGATTGAACATATTAAGGTAACTCATTTACTGTCCCAATCTCGTGTCCGAGCTACGAATCTTTTTTCCTATTCATCATTTTCTTTTCTCAGCATTCAAATTCTAAAGGATCACCGATTTTATTGTTTTTTTTTTTAACATTAAATAGATTAAGTCTACTTATTATTATTACTATTATTCATGATAGTATGCAATGTCGCTCGTTCAGACTAGTGGGTTAATGCTCTCGATTCTTCCTTTCGTGGTGGATCAATACAAATCAGGTGCTTCTTTAGTAAACAGTTGCAAACAGAAGCACTTCCACAGGAAGCACTTCTTAAAGCATCTTAATAACATGCAAGAAGATTCTGATTTTGATCACGCCTAGTAACCTAGTCCTTTCTATATTGTGAGACTATTTGTTCTTATTTCAGAGCTGTAATTTATACCCTTGTTAGTTACCAGGCCGCAGCACGGGCATTTTTAACCAATTAACTTATCAGATTTCGATGAGTGCAGCTATTTGTTTTCTGCCATTAAGATATTGATTAGGATATTGTAAAGTGAAATTAATGTTGAAACAACACGTTCTCTTGATTTTTTTTAGATAGAGAAAGCTGTTGGTAGTCTGGTAAGCCAGATCTTTGAGAACTTGGTTAGTTTGATATGGAAATTCATTTTTTGCATTCTTTCCATTGCTCCCCTAACCAACCACATTGCTTTTATAATGGATGGAAATCGGAGATATGCCAAGAAGCGGGGTTTGATGGAAGGAGTTGGTCAGAAGGTTGGGTTCTTGGCCCTCATGTCGAGCTTAGGTGTTGCCATGAGTTGGGGTGAGATATGTAACAGTTTATGCCTTCAGCATTGATAACTTCAAACGCAGTCCCGAAGAAGTTCAATTGCTGATGGAGCTGATGCAAGAAAAGACAGATGACCTGATTAAGGAGGAGAGTATTGTCAACCGATTTGGATTGAGGGTTTACTTTATTGGGAATCTAAAGCAAACCTGTTAGGTTAGCAGCTGATAGGCCTATGCTGGCCACGGCAAAAAATTCTAAAGCTATTCTGTGTATATGTGTTGCATACACTTCCACCAACGAGATTGTCAATGCTGTCGAAGAATCAAAAGAAGAAAAATGGGATGATTTCTGTGTGTTGAATGCAAGTGGAGCAGGTTATGGTCTGAGTAAACTTGGAGGGAGCGAAAGTGATGAAGGGGAGCGGCTTATAAAACTGATAGATATAGAAAAGCATATGTATATGGCTGTTGCACCCGAACCTGATATCATAATTTGTGCTTCTGGTGAGATCCGCTTTAGCAATTTTCTTCTGTGGCAGAGTGCATTCTGTCATCTATATTCACCAGTCTGTACTCTGGCCAGAGACTGGTTTCCGCCATTTCCTTTGGGCAATTTTGAACTTTCAGCAAAACCACCCATATTGGTACAAGAAAGGGAAACAGCAATAGCATTTTTTCAAGGGTAGTTTCTGACTTTTGAATTGATGATACTGAAATGGAATCCAACGTTTGCTGGGACTTGTTTTAGTGTCGTGGGAATTGGTATATAATTCAGGATGTACACATCCATTGATCAGCACAGAAGAAAGTAGTCTTTTAAACAGTAGAATTTACTTTGGTTCAGAAAAAACATGTTTGGTTATACGTTGATGATTATAGACCAATAGTTTATATTTTCAGGAATACTTTACATGGTATTGCCTTGTGTTTTTTATAGAAATTTCATTCATAACTTTGCCTCTGCTTCTAGATATCTTCACAGAACAGAAAAGATTGGAAGGTATTAAATGAAAGACCAAAACTACAATGGCAGCCAAACTTGTATTCGTGATATCAGGTTTGCTCTTTTCTCACCTGGTGCTCAAAGCTCCACCCTGCTTGATGCGAGACTAAATAATGAGAGGCTGGGATGACTTAATGCAGTCTCATAAACTGGTCTTTACATTTTCCTTCATTGCTCTTTTTTCAATTAAGCACATACTATGCTTGTTGTTGATCATGTCTCTTTTGTCTGTAGATTCCCATATATTTTCTTTGATATTGCTCTTTTTATTTTAGTCCGATAGGAAAAAGGTTTCTTTGATATTGCTTATTGAGATTCTTTATTTATTTCAAATGTAGTAAGTGCAAAGAAGCGAATTTGTCATTAGTAAATGATACTTGCATGAAAAACTAGTGAGCATTTTAACGAGATGTCAACATTACATGTGTATTTTATCTAGAACCAACTCTATCCAAAAAGATCTTGGGCTAAGAGAACCATCCAAATCCCCAAGCAGATCATAGGTGAAACTTATGGACAAATAAATCCATGGAAGCACAGTACAACAACTATAATCAAAATGTAGTATCACTATCCTTAAAAATGAAGAACTGTCAGTGTTCAAAGTGGAACCTGTAAAATTTGTGAAGTTCTTCAGCAGATTTTTTATTTAACTTTGTCTGATTTTCCTTCATGGTTTTTGAGTTTGTAAGAGAGGTTTCAAAAACCCAGAAGGATGCAGAAATTTTTACATCGTTTGAGCTTCTTTCTTGTTGAAGAACTCTTTTCCAGTTTTCCTGCATTATGAAGTATGAACTGATCCAACTGAGCTTATAATTATTTTTACTTGATAACCCTGTATAGATTTTGTCGTTAGCCTTGGTTCTCTCAACTTTTCCTTTTGAAAGAATATAGCTTTGAAATATTCCACTCAAGATTACTGCTGTCTCCTTGTCAATTAAAAATTGCTCGTAGCTTTAGGTGAGGCCTTCATTTGATTGATTGTAATGGGACTCTTACTAAACATGGTTTCCGAGATGGAATCAGACTTCTTGATTTCTTGACAATTACATGTAGGCTTAACTTTTCCTCTCTCTTGATGCCCCTCAACAGAAGATATTGACTCTTGAGTTAAATGGAGTGAGAAGTTGTGGCGAATGATCGGGCCTCACGATAAAACCATGAGGGCCAGAACAAAAACAGCTTGGCAGGACCATGACCAATGAGACCATAATCAAATGTCAAGTTGCGGGCTATATGGGACCGAGTAGGCATAGGATTAGGACCCATATGATTTGCTATCGGCATTATAGCATTCTCTAGGCAATTAAAGCACCGCCGATTCGTTGATTTTTCTTTTCACTAATGGTTCCCACTGGATATCACAAACAAGCTGCCGTAGGTCCCTATGACTGGTATAACAGTCTTGTGATCGCCGCTGATGGTAGGTCTACTATTACGCACTCGACTTGTCAATTACCATCTAATAGTTCTTGTTTGATGAATCAAGAACTTGTAGTTCGGATTTGCAATATTTCACTAGGCTTCTGGTTGAAGCCCTTCACAACTGCTTTCCAGGGGCTGTAGGCTTAGGCTGTAACTACTGAACATTAGAAAGGCCTATGAATCAAGATCCCGATGACGTCATCATCAACTGACATGATCAATTGCTTGTACTACTTTTGATGATTCAAGTCAAAAGTGTAAGCCATGTGACGGGAGCTCAACTCACCACAACTAACAACAATTCAATGACGGTTGAGCACAGAAGTTTAAAACCAAATCATCCCAATCTTGGAGATCATTTGACTACGTTAGCGATTAGATCACCTTGTTTATATTATTTGTTAATTGCAAGTCGGAACTAATACAAGATGAAAAATATAAACCCACCAGGTTGAATCGACGAATAAGGGAAATGATAAAGTAACATTAGGCTCACCCCCTTTAGCCTCATTTATGGCGCAGACTAACCGAAAAGGATTATTTATTGTCTTAATTATTTATCATGTTATAACAATCCATCGAATCTAGTTCGTGAACGGGGTGAAGAAACAAAGCAATCGTTACCCACTTGACATAACTTTCAATTAAGCCAATTCGATTCCCACATAATAAATAATAATATTTTGAAGGCCCCCCAAAATCATCACCTAGTACTAGGAACCAAAATCTCTATAGGGACTTCTATTAGCACGTTGAAAATTTCTCCCCTGTCCATTGTTACACAGTAAAGAACACTTTTTTCCACCCTGTATAAAATGCCAAAGAGTGAAGTAAACCTTTCTCATATCCTCCTCATTAATGGAAAGAATCAACAAAGGGAAGAAGAAAGAAGAAGAAGAAGAAACAAGCGTGCGTTACAGAGGAGTAAGAAGGCGGCCATGGGGAAAATTTGCAGCAGAGATTCGTGACTCTACAAGGCATGGAGCTCCTCGGTTGTGGCTTGGAACTTTCAGCACAGCTGAAGAGGCAGCAAGAGCTTATGACAGAGCTGCCTTTGCAATGAGAGGTCCTTTAGCCGTTTTAAACTTCCCCGATGAACATTTTTTATCTGGCTTCAGTTCTTCTTCTTCTTCTTCGACGTCGTCATCATTATCTTCGTCTTCTTCTTCTTCTTTGTCCGTGTTTCAGAACGTTGAAACAGGTGGTACTACTAATCATGAAGGCGGTGGGAAAGAAGTTTTTGAAATTGAATATTTTGATGACAAGTTGTTGGAGGATCTTCTTAATTTCGAGGAGAGTAACAACAAGACCGACAATGATTGAAACCATGATTCGGTTTCCTGTGTAACATCGTTTTGATTCTGCTAGATCCTTGAATATTTTTAGCTGCATCGGACGTGTAAGCTTCTGAATGTAAGTTTCTTGCTGAGTCAGCTAGAGTCCTAGGGCCAGTTTTCCTTGTAATATTTTGTCAATTATGGTTTATGTAATCTATATTTACGTTGTACTTTATTTAAATTTGTTCTGGAAACTTTGCAATAGCTGTCAAAGAAACAATGTTTTGCTTACCACGTAGTTAACTTGCAGCAGGTGAGTTTGACTTCTGCGTTGGAATTTTGGAATAGAATTATCAGAAGCCATTCTTATGGTCACACTTGGCAGAAACATCAAAATCATTATTAGTTGTGGCTTGTTGCTCAAAATTCTGTTTGCCTTTTTGGATAAGAAAGTTCTTTTCTAATACAAGACCACGAAAGAGTGTTCTATTTCGCCTAATCCAATTACTTGTACACGAGGTTTTTTCTTGACCCGATCCGAAGATGAGTTTACCTCCGGGAAAACCCAAATCCAATAGCGTATTTTGGCCCTAGAGGACAACTGACAGAGTCTTGAATTGAGTTTAATTTTCCTTCTCCCTAAACACAAGACCCACAAGAAAGAGGAGGTATCGAATTTAGATTACTCATCCAACAAGACAGGAGGGGACCCCATAACACATAATTCAACAAATAAATTCGAACTGTTTGGCAAGTTTAAAAGCATAATAAATATTGGTTAACTGGCTGCTGGAAATTTCTGTCAGACCTCAATTCTCTTATTATTTCTTTCTCCCTTAGTGAATTTGAGTGAGACACACAAATCCAGGGCTCGATGCTTTCGTGAGTGTGGTACTTTCGATTGAAATTTGCAAAAGAATAAAATATGCAGTCACATACAAGTTAATTAAAGGGAAAACAAGTCCGTGATGATTTGGTTTCCCATTTACAATTTAATCATTTGCTTTTATCTTGCCAATCTTGATCGTTTGGCCCAAGTAGCTGCTCCAACAACTTGTTATCAACATATTCAAACTCAATTACTTTAGCTTCTTGCTCTCTGCTTTCGGCAGAGCCGTTGCCCTCAGCGTCATAACAGATTGATGGAGACGAAGATGAAGATGGGAAAGAGCTGCTGCCGCTTTCGCCGCGATATTGACAGTCATTTGGAAAATTAAGAATGGCTGAGTGGCCCCGAAAGGCAAAAGCCGCTCTGTCATAAGCCCGAGCAGCCTCTTCAGCCGTGCTAAAAGTCCCTAGCCACACGCGCGCACCGTTCCTCGTTGGGTCACGTATTTCAGCTGCAAATTTACCCCATGGCCTCCGCCGGATTCCGCGATATCGAACATCTGAGACTGATCTTCCCTTCTCATTGTTCTTGCCTCCTTCTTCAGATGCTTCCATGTTTGTGCACGTTTTTTGTCAGTATCTAGCAGTCAATTGTTTGTGACGGCTTAGAAATGCCACCCCGCAGAGTTAAATATATATAGGCGGCATGTGAGTAGAATGAGGTCAGACCTGACGGTTTGAATATCTTCCCAAGGAAGGAAACTTTCTCCTTGTCAAAACAAAAGTTCGATTCTTCCACAATATTTTAAAGCCATTTCCAACCATATACATACATGTAACACTGGGACGTATCGTATTATTCAGAGCACCTTGGCAGTAAAAGTAATTAAAGTCGGATATGATAGGTCAGGTGCATGCATGGTGATGAGATGCCACTTTTCCGAATCACTTTAGCCTGAAAGATTCAAACGTGAGGAGCCAAGAATGACTTTATAATGCGACATACATCAAAAATAACGGGGGGGAAAAAAATTGTTTTACTTAACAAATTCAAATATTGTTTAATTGTACAGTCATTTTCAGTCACTGAATGCAACTTTTGGATGCGATGTATATTGCATGTAGTGTTAGCCCTATATACCATTGATTTGTCCATAGAGTACACAGCCTTAATTCTCATGGTTATGGGGAAAAGTAAACTGCATAATAATCGAATCATTTACGAGTGATGACATATGGGGTATGCTGTAGATGCTGATCCGACAATTGTACTTCCAAGGCGGCAGTACAGCTTATTAAATTTATTTTATGAGATATTTTTTATTTAATAATTTTAATATTTAAAAAACATGAAAGACCTCAAAATTTATTTCATTTTTAGTTCTTTAGTTTTAACAAATAATCAAGAAGATACTAAAAAAAGCTAAAAAACAAAACCTAAAATTTATTTCGTTTAGAACTTTTATAAAAATAAATAAATAAATAAATAAGAATAATACTACTTTCAAATGGAGTTATAGTACATAAACAATTGAGATGAAGAATTGATGATCACATATTATATATGGATTTTGTATCTCAAGAAACTAATTTTTTATTTTTTTGAATAAACTAATATATGTAATAATTTTCTTTGTAGAGGAGTGAGAAAGAAAAATTTTCATTCGTGACTTTTTAGATTATAAGGTTCTTAATAAGAATCAAAAGGAGTACTCAAAATCAAAGATTCTAATGCCAAATAATTAAGTTTTTTTGAGAGATTAAAAAGGTAAAAAAAATTTATTTATTTTCTTGAAAAATTAAAGGTAATAATGAATGAACTAATAGTTAGACAATATTATTAATTATATCTCATTAACAATAAGATTACCAAATACATATTTTTTTATAAAAAAAATAATTTTTAAATATAGAATAACTATTAAATTAAAGAGATGTTTAATACGCTTTACTACCATACATAATTTTTTAAAAAAAAATTATTAAGTAAAGAATTATTAATAAAATACTAAAAAATAATATATTTTTAAAATTTAAAAATTTAGACGACTGTCTTATTTACTTATACTTAAAGAATCGTAACGGTGAGATTTCTCCACACTTATTAGTATGAAACAAAAATACGTTGAGAGGCTAGAATTGATTGGATGTGACGTTTTAATTTGCATTGAACACATCCTCGTTGTTTTACAATGATTATTTGTAAATATGTCAACAATAATGAACTGCGGAGCTTGAAATATGCCATGAAGTGGTTGGCTAAATATACACTTCACCACCAACGCATGTCTCCGTTTGCATGAAATGGTTCGCTGTACCCTCACACTTCACCATTAATGCATGTCTCCCGTCTCCTGGATAGTCACTGAAGCCCTTCTGAATAATTGTCATCCACTTATTTAGTGGTAATCACGCCGCTATGAAATTAAACCTCGAATTATAGGAAATTTATGTCATGTATATTGCCATGTTGCACGATGATTTATAAGTTTTTATTTCTTATTTTTTGGTAAGACACTAATCTACCATTCTTATATTAATTTACTTGTTTTATTTTTTATTTAGAAGCCTTGTATTGTATTTTAAAAATTTATATTTTCTTTTATATTTAATGTTGATTTACTAGTTTTCCTCTATTTATAATTCTTATGTTTTAATTCTAAAATTTATATTTTATTTTATAATTAATGATGATTTACTTTTTTATGTTATATTTGTAAATTTTATTTTTGCTTACCAGTAGAACATTAATTTATCAATTTTACATTAATTTACCAGTTTTGCTTTTCATTACAAGTCTTATGTTCCATTTCTAAAATTTATATTTTATTTCACACTTAATGTTAATCTACTAGTTTTTGTTTTATTTACAAATTTTATTTTGTTTACCAATAATACATCTACTTATCAGTTTTATATTAATTTTCTTGTTTTACTTTTCATTTACAAAATCTTATGTTTCATTTTCAAAACTTATGTTTTATTTTATAGTTAAATATTGATTTACTAGTTCCATATTATATTTATAAGTTTTTATTTTGTTTACTAATAATATATCAATTTATCAATTTTATATTAATTTACTTATTTTACTTCTCATTTATTAGTCTTATGTTTTATTTTATGATTAATATTGATTTATAAATTTTATGTTCAATTTGTGAGTCTAATATCCCATTGACATAATTTATATTTAATACAATATTGATGTTGTGATTAAAAATCACAGCACTGTAGGATGACCCTAAATTTTATCACTTAATTAACTAAAATTTATTTGAATAACTATCATCTATTTAGTGCTAAGTTCACTCAACTATGCTAAATGTTTGTAGTTCCATCATTAGTTAAAGATGGAGATAATTATAAACTATAAAAATAACAAAAGAGATTACATGCTTTAAGCCTACTTTTTTACATGTTGTGTGTTGGTGTGCCTTTGCTCGTTTCGTGCTTTCTATGATTCGAGTGCCTAAAAATTTAGGTTCAATCCAACCCCCATATGAATCGAGTCATGCTCAACAAAACAAGTGATACATTGCCATGTTGTACGAGCATGTGTTCTACCTTGTGCCATGCTCATTAGACAAAGTTTTTTTTCCTTTGAAATTCAATAGAATATCATTAATTAAGAAGAAAAGCCACTATTTACAAAAAGCTCATCCTAATTTACATCAGAAGGTATGAAAGTGTATTTAAACAAGTGAATTTTCCTCACATTTGGAATAAAAATAAGATTAACTAAAAATTTTAAAAGATTTTTAAAATATTTGATAGAATTAGCTATATAAATTATGCTAATTATTTAGAATAAGGATCTTCTCCTAGTATTTTTTTTCATTAATCTATTGTAATGAAATAAGTAGTCAAGATTAAATTTTAAATTTCAATGATGAAATCAAGTTAACTTTTTTTTTTCATTTTGCTTACAATTAAATTATTTTTTTTACTAAATTTAAAGGACTAAGGGCTTGTTTGTTTATCATATGAAATTTGAATGTTATGAATTTTAGACCTTTCCTAAATTTTTTATATTTTTAACTTGAATAGAAAAAATAAAACTTTGTAACTTATTTTATTTATTTTTTAAAAAAAAGTCTGAATGTAAAGTAAAAATTAATTATATTTAAAAATATCTTTATAAAATCTACTTATTTCAATTTTATTTTGATTGAAAAAGAGATAAATATCGATAATCATGTTAAGATAATTTTATTTATAAAAATAAATAAAATATTACTTATATTCAGATATTAAAAAATAAATATATCATTAAAATATTTATACCTAAACCAATTTAAACTTTAAAAAAGTTCGACCGATTTAAAATTTCGATTAGCTTCCCAAAAGGCGAAGGCAGTCGTAGAGAATTTTAATATAATTATTTATCATTTAAAAACAATCGATCGGATCCATAGCGTTAGATACATGATTATTTATTATTTCAAAACAGGCCTTGTCGCCTGGCCCACACGACATAACACGCGAAAGACGGCGAACCATTTGATTCCCGCATGAAGAAACAATAATAAAATCAAATTTATGGAATAACAGTAGTTTGCACTACTATCCTTGTTATTTAGTAAAAAATCATATAAATCTATAGTTTTCAAAATTTATCATAAAAGTCCGCGACCTTGAGGACCTTGACCTTGAACCTTGAACCCTGAACCCGTTTGTCGCACGAGTCCTTTGACCCACACCTATTGCTTAGACTTATTCGATTCCACGCGATCCACATGACATAACATGCAACCTATTAGATTTGATTGATGCATAAACAATAATAAACTGGAATAGAACCATAACCCTAAAAAAAATTTAAAAAAAAAAGCCAAAACATAAACATGGAAACTAGGCCCCACCACATCATCCATGGCATCATAGGATTGCCAGCACAAAATTTCTGTACTTTCTCTTCAACAGTATAACGAGCGAAAGTGACATTTTATTTTTTTTGGAATATATATATGCAAGTCTGTATATTCTTTACGACTTACCTTTCTCATAAATTTTTCATATCTTATTTTATATCTGGTGGTGCAATAATATCGATACAGAAAATGCACTATTAAAGGATGAATCTCGCATTTTCACTTAGATTGTTTTAGAATTTTTTTATTACTTAAATCTTAGTTGATAAAATTTTAATATCTCATTTCATATCCCGCATTAAAAGATAGATATCGTAATTCACAGACCATTTGGTTATCTGATGCTTCTATTAAACAAGTTAATTAATTTATTTGTTAAAATATCATATTTACCTTTTCAAAGTATATTCTTTTTTCCTATGACTGTTTAAGCATCAAAGATAAGTAGCGATATTAAAAATCTTGTTGAGAACCAAATGATAAAAATAATTTCTTGACAAGAACTAAAGGGTTAATCTTCAATTTAAATAATCAACAGCATCCAATAATTGGCCGTTGTAACTTAGTTGTCAATTTTCATTTATAAAATGAAAGTGCCCATTGTCCACCCCGTATGAAAATAGTGCGATAGGGCCTGGCGTAGGGTGAATATTTCGTATATCGTGATCATTATGGAAAAAGTCGGAGGAAGGTCCAAAGGGAAAGAAGAGGAAGAAGCAAGCGTTCATTATAGAGGAGTAAGAAGGCGGCCGTGGGGAAAATTTGCTGCAGAAATTCGTGACTCAACAAAGCATGGAGCTCCTCGAGTGTGGCTTGGAACTTTCGCCACAGCTGAAGAAGCAGCAAGAGCTTACGACCGAGCTGCCTTTGAAATGAGAGGTCACACGGCCATTCTTAACTTCCCTAATGAACATTTTTTATCTGGGGTTAGAACTGCAATTCCTTACTTATTCTTCGACTTTTCTTTTTTATTTATTTAGTTATTATTATTATTATTATTGTTTGAAAGAAATTTATATTCTTCTTCTTAATTTGTCTCCTGGTTCACAGACTTCATCTTCTGTCCTTATGTTTCAGAAAGTTGAAAGAGGTGGTGCTACCAACGACGGTGAGAAAGAAGTCTTTGAAATTGAGTACTTGGACGACCAGTTGTTGGAGGATCTTCTTAATTTTGACGACAACAAGGCCAAGAATGATTGAAAACATAATTTGGTTGCCATTGCATGAAATGGTCTGTGGAGAGGTCTTTAATTTTGTCCGATTTGGGTCAAGCATTCATCTGAAGTGTGTTAGTCTTTTACTAATGAAATGTAATTGCGCATACATCCTTATTTAATAAACACTAATCCACAACCTTTAAAAGATTAACTCAAAATCATATTAACAATCTATCCAAACTTCATCAAGTATGGTTTCTTTATTTATTTATTTACTTTATTAAATTTTGTTGCAGAATTAAGTTTCCATCTGGTATATACTGTAATGCACACTGTCACTTTTAAGCCAATACTTAATTGTGGATAAGAACTCTAATTAACAAGAAAATACTCAAGTGTGTTCATCAAGTAAAAGTTATTATATATTATTGTTTTAAAACTTATTTTTTTTGAGTAAACGTACTGCCAAAACCATGCTGCAAGATTAAGTTCAGGAAACACTCTAATTAACAAGAAAATATTGGAGTGTGTTCACCAAGTAAAAGTTATTATATATTACTATTTTATAACTTATTTTTTGAGTAAACGTACTGCCAAAGCATGCTGCAGTGTTTAAGATTAATTAAAAAAAAAAAAGACTAATACAGAATGAGCATTGCAAATATTAGAGCCATAGCTATATAAACCTATAAAGACAATTGGTTAAACATTTAGTAAAATTTATTTTAAAGATATTGCGAATTTAAAGAGTAGTTGTGTATATTTGGTAAATTTTATTGTTAAGCTGGTATACAAATATAAATAATTGAATTAGACATAATATTAAATAAAATTTATTAATACATTTATAAACATGTATTTAAAATATTTTTAATTACATATATAATAATTGATAATTAAATTGTCAATTTTATTTTTTATTTTGTTGTGTCAATATTGGTGGTAATAATAATAATAATCCCTTTAAACCTATTTTGTTATTTCTTAGTTAATAAGGATAATTTTAGATTTTTCTTATTATATATGAAGATATACATGAAATTGTATTAAGTATAAAAGTAATTTTCAAAATCAGATTTTGAAATTACTATAAAATGAGGTGATTTTGTCAAGAGTGATTTCTAAAAAACTTATCGAACATTAAAATTAATTTTTAAATTTTTAAAATTATTTTTGAGTGGAATACAAAAAATTAATTTTATTTTTATCTTTAAAAAAAATTTGAGTGGAACACGAAAAAACCAAGTGTAGTTTCAAATAATCATCACCACAATGTGAATAAAGAGGAAATTTGCAAACAAGTAAAACATTCAGATAAATTATGTGCCAACTAATTGACTTGGCAAATCTTTGTGTTGAAAATAAGTTTAGATAAGAAGATTAGATTTTTGTCACAGTAATTTTTTTAAAAAATACATTTACTCGGTCACATACAAATTAAAGAAGCACACACAAATCCATGATGTACCCTTACAGACAATCCATTGATCTCATTGTAGTTTTACTCTTTACCAGGCCATTACTGATTGTCCTCAGATTCAAGAAGTTCTTCCAACAAATTATTGTCGAAATACTCAAACTCTATAACTTCAGCTTCTTTCCCACTTGAAGAAGAAAGTATTCCTCTGCCAGCAGAACAATTCCCACCACCAGCATCAGAAAATGAAGTTGGTGAAGGAGAAACAAGATATGGCAAAGAGCTGCTGTCGCTGTTGCTCTGGCTACGATATTGACCCTCATTTGGGAAATTAAGAATGGCTGAATGACCCCGGAAGGCAAAAGCAGCTCTGTCATAAGCCCGAGCAGCCTCTTCAGCCGTGCTAAAAGTCCCTAGCCACAAGCGTGCACCATTCCTCGTTGGGTCACGTATTTCAGCTGCAAATTTACCCCACGGCCTCCGCCGGATTCCCCGATATCGAGCCTCTGAAACTGAGACTGATCCTTGCTTCTCATTCTTCTTGACTCCTCCTTGAGATGCTTTCATGTTTGTGCACGGTTTTTGTGAATGCCTAGCAGCCAATTTCTTCTAATGACTTGTAATTTGATTTCAAATTTGGTGATTCAAAGACATATGTACCGCATATATATAGGTCCATGCATGCATATATATGAATAAATAATAAATAAAATAAGCATGTTCAATGCATGCATGCATGTGCATGAACACTAAATAAATAAAATAAACATGATCATTTTGGCGGGTCGTTTATGACGGTTAGAATTTCTTCTAGGTAGCTTTGAAGCTTCACGGAGACCAAATTATTATTTTAATATCATCACATATATTTTTGGAGCGCTCGAGATGTCACGTCACATTATTTATAACCTCGTTCCAATATGTATTTACCGGTTTATAGGATTTTTTGTTGGTTTATGAAAGAATCTTAAAGAGCAGTGTTTGGCAAGCAAGAAAACATAAGAAAGTTGAGAGAAAATTCGAAATAGAAGATTGTGGAAACTTCTCTTATTAGCAAACCGAAAATGAATTTACATTGCATATATATAGCTAGCTAAATGATTCACATCAGTTTGTTAAACACACGTGAGATTTGCTTCGTATAAGTTGAATTGTGTAACTAATTTGCCCGGTCAGCTCAGTGAGCTGTTCGACTGCAATCACTCACATGATGTTGAATAACACCGGAGTCACTTAACAATTTATAAGAATGTTTGGAATTGAAATGAGGTAACTTTTAAGCTGTAGTTGTTGTGAAAAAATATTATAGTTATGAAATAAAAATTAATAATATATAGTAAAGATAAATTTTAAATAATAATTTTAACAAAATTATTGAAGATATAATATATTTTTTATTATAATATTAACATATTTTTCAAACAACAGAAATTAGTGTTTATCAAACACTTTACTGCTGTAGTTTAAAAGCTATAATTGTCCAACTTCAATCCCAAACGCACCATAAATCTTCTAGGGCATCGGCACATTTCTATTTGCTTTCATGGAGTCTTTACGAATCAATAAGTAGAATTGGTTGAAATCAAAATTGATTGAAATCGAAGTGGAGAATGAGAATCACAATAAATTATTTACTTTAACTGTAAGAATTAAAATTAAAATGAAAATGAACTATATTGTTGTTGATATACTTACTTTGTTTTGAAATCAAAATCAAAATAAGTTAAATTGTCATAAATTATTAAAAAGTCCTTAATTGACTATTATCATAATTATTATTTTATTTAAATAATTGTGACTATTATTATCAATAATACGAATAACAATCATCATCATCATCAACAACAACAACAAACAACAAAAAATCATCGTCGTTGATATCATCATCATCATTAGATCAGAACCGCGGCGGCTGGCATGTGATGACTGCTATTGTTAGTGATTCGACTTCGACGATGGTTGCTGCTACTGGTGGTTTGACTTCCATGATGCGGTAGCTACTATTGCGGCTAGTTTGAGGCAACTGCTACTGCTGGTGGCTCAATGTTGTAAGTGCCAGTGGTTCGAATTTGATCATCCTGATATGAATTTGGGATTTGATTTCCTTTTCATCATTTTTTTTTTAATTGATGGTTTAAATAAGGATAAAATAGAAATTATGAAATTAATCAGGGGCAAAAAAGTCATATCGGAAAATAAAATTCTGATTCCCAATCCCACCCTTCGGATCATAACTTCAAGAACGATTCTAAGATTTGTGGGCTTACATGATTTTCATTTTGCCTCCAAACTGTAAATTTGCTGGTAAACGGGTCAAAGATTATTATTCCAGAATTGATTCTGATTGCTAGTGAGTAATTAAACACACCATCAAATGATTTATTGTTTCTATACATTGGTTTGGCCGTGGATGTTATAAATCAACATGCGTAACTTTTTGACTTTTTCAAATTATAATTTTTTTCCTTTTTATGAATTTCAAATTATAATTTCAGTTATTCATGTAACACTTTAAAACTTTGAACATTCTTACTCTAATAAAATTATTTATTACAAAAATACTCATAACGTAATTTACCATTAAAGAGAATTTAATGTAATTACTTTGAACACCAATATAACACACGCACTTAAAAAAAAATTAAAATTATTATATAGGAAAGTTAACGTCAACAATCATCATTCAATAAGTTCAACAAAACCCAATGGATATTTGGCCGTTAAATGTGAGTGTTAACATGATTGTGTCCATGTATGTGAATCTCATCCATGAAAAAAATGACAATAGATCACACACATCCATTAAGTTACAGTTAGAAAACTCTTTTAAAAGAAAACCTATAGAATTTATACTTTTGGTTGTTTTCAAGATCTTAAGTGAATTATTTTAAATAAATTATTAAAATATAAACTAATTCATAAACAAAAAAATTGTGCATTGTACTTTATTATGTCTTTTTTTTTTTTTTTGGTGAATGGAGCATTTTTATAAGTCTACAGATTAATAAAAATAATTAATTAAAGTAGTTTAAGTAAGGACATTTTTAGTATTTAAAAGAGAGTACAATGTAAATTTTAATTTTAAATTTACTAGATAAGTGTTTAAAGTAAAGTAAATTTTAAAGGGCGTATTTGATTGAGGTATTAAAACACCTCATTGCATTAAATTTATGTAGGCTCATATTTGGCAAACAAGAAGCTACAGTAGTACTGTATTAATGGGCTCGAATAATGCGGTAGGCACAGCACTCGCTAAACCCGACTCACAATCGGATTTAGCTAATGCGGCAACAGCCTCTTGCCTTTTTTTTTTTTTTTTTTTCCGCTTTTGTTTGCTTGTGCTTTTACTTTATAATAACAATAATAATAAATAAATATATTTTTTAATACAATATAATATAATATAATATTTTTACACTATAATTATTAATATAAATATGAAATTTATTATTCAATATTATTATATGATATTTTTTATTTTTACATTATAATATATTATAGCTAATAATAAATATTTAAATATTAATAAATTTGAAAAATATTAATTTAAAATAATAATAACATAAATAATAATATAAAATATTAATACAATTTAAATATATTAATATAATTTAATATTTAAAATAATCACAAAAAAATTAGTGCAGTACAGTGTAGCACTAAATATTATATAAGATTATTATAATATAATGTTAATGCAATACAACATAATATAGTACACCAATATTAAAATAAGGTAATACATAATAATATAATACAGAGTCTGAACGCACCTAAAGCGAAAATAACCTCTTCCAATATATAAATTTACATTAAAATGTAATAAGGTTTTAATTAAATTTAACTGAAGTGATACATATTCAAATTATAAATTTGACGTGTCTGATTATTGTCTAGTGGAATTATACAAGTAACATTCTAGCTCGTGCACCATGTATCATTGTGCCCATTTAATTTTATATAAATACTTGCCTTAGCTAGTCAACTAATTTAGCACCCTTATTGTTTTTAGAAAAGGTATAATCTGCTAGCCGCAAAATAATATTTGCCAATTTTACTAAATAACATGTGTCCGTTTTAGTCATTATATGTTCACACTACATCTTTATAAATAATTTACTAAATACATACGGTTAATTACTTGTGACATCCTACTTCATTTTTAAGGAAAATGTTGGTAATGACTAACGAACTTATAAGAGACGACCACCTTAGGACTAAATTGAAACATTTAATTTGAGCGAGCTTAGAAACCTATATCAAAAACAAAAACGTATGCATAAAATTGAAAACGGACAATATCTTGAATGAGTTGTTAGATCACTTGACAAGGGATTGTCTTGTCAGCTAAATTTCCCAAGCTTCTTATGAAATTAATTTTAAAGGACAATTGTCTGATCATTTTCTGAAAATACCCAAAGCAAACATCGGATAGCTGTTAACTACGGCGATTCGCGGGCATAACACAGCCTTGTACAAATATTGATCGATTCCGGTGTCAATGCCACGTAAGATTTGACTTCGACATCTTTAATTCCTTAGAACCTTCAATATGTTTTCTTTTCCCTGAGCCCGTTGGGAAAGGAGACTGGGTGTGTTTGTGTGTTTGCAATTCGGAGCTTTTTCCTCCAATGTAACCGAATGCAATGAGTTGAAGAAAGACAAAATGATATAGAGTTAATCAAACTTTAAACTTACTTTTTATAATAGAATTTTATTATTATTACGTAGTTTATTTTCTCTCATTGTCTCGAAGTTATTTTGAATTCATTACAGAAATAATTATATCATAAATTAAGATAAAAGATGAGAGGGTTCATAATTTGCGCGTGCGAGATTTTAATTTAGTTAAATTAATAACTATCTTTTAATGCACTTTCTAACAAGAATAGAACTATCATCACAGAGATGAGTTTTACAAGGATTTGTAAAGGACGTAAAAAGCGTTGCCCTAATGCAATCGGTTCAATGAAAGCCCATCCCAATGAATTATTTAGAAGCCCGGGCTATTTGGCAATGTCTCGCTATTCTTGCAATCCCATGTGAACTTTGATCATTCTTTGTACTTCATGGCTGCAATCCAACGAAACCAAATTTTACCGCCATTAAATTTCACTTTGCCGATATCAAAATAAGAAGAAAAATTGGGCTTCTGCTTGTTTTTACAGTTTTCAGAGATTTCCAAGTTGGCCATGAAGATAAATGTAAAAACATGCTGCTTGCATGCGGAGAACTTCTTGTTAAAAAAATAGATAGAAATCAGAAACTTGTCAAGATTTTGTTTAGTCAGATAATTCTGTTAATGGCGTGGGATGGTCTCTTTCATTCCCTATCTCATTTAAAATTTTATATGATTTCTCAGGAGCATGTTAAGTTATGAATTAACGTAATTTACGCCTCTCTCATTGCATAGTAATGTCACTGTTGACGTTACTGTGCAATGAGAGAAGCGTAAGTTACGTTAATTCGTAACTTATCCTTTCCCAATTTCTCACTCTATTTCTAAATAAATTTAGTAGGGTGAGATAAAAAATGTCCAAATGAAAATTAGTTTATCCATCCTCACCTCATTTTCCATTTATATATTATATAATAGATTTTCATATATAATTTTAGTTAACTAAAAAGATTAAAAATAACTCAAATAAGATCATCAGTAACATAGTACAAAGCATTTAAATTAATTAAAATATAAAAATATTTCCAATATATTGAATTGTATAAAATATTTAATAATAATAATAATAATACATATTTATATATATGTGAGGATTCGAGTGAGGTGAGGTACATGAACCATATCATTGTGAATATGAGAATTATTATTCCTTCACTCGCCACTCTAATCAGCATAACTCTTCAAAATTTACTCTATTTAGAGTGGGATCCTATGGAAACCCATATGATTTTACCATTCCTACAATAAGAAAGTAACACAAATTTGATTTTCAATTCTAATAGCAAAAGCTGTCAAATTATTAGGAAAATTAATACCCAAATTCCTAAGATTTGTTTAAATGTGTTGGGAAAATATTCTCTTTAAAAGTATATAGGTTTATATAATTATAATAAATATTTTTTATTAAGGTATTTTAATCAAATATCTTATTTATATTAATTTTTTAGTAAAGTCTATTTAATCATATTATATGTATTTATGTGATTACTAAGTAGATTCACATAAGACATAAATAAGTAGATTCACATAAGATATAAATGCAAGTTACTTATAATTTAATAAATTGAGTTTGCAATTAATAAATAAAGTTGGGCACTTTATTTAGGTATAAACTATAATAAATTCATTGAATTATTTATCTTAATCATGTATGAATTTATTGATGTAGTACGACTATATTGAATTGAATCACATATGAGATTTAATTAAAATCTCATAGGTATTGATTTTACTATAATCTCAATCTTGAGTTAGTTATAATTTCATAATTGTAGTTGTCATTCCGTTTGAATTACCAATAGGCACGGCACATATTTGTAGTCAATATTACCTGGTATCTTGATGGGAGTAATTATAAGTATTGAAGTTATATATTAATTATAAGTATTGAAGTTATTGATTAACAATATGAAATTTGTACAATACATCTCTTGATGAGTTTTTAGTACTTAATTATAGAATTCTCTGTCTGGAGTGTGTCGACATATTTAATATGTTAAAAATAATCATTAAAGAAAACCAGTAAGTATTGAGAAATAAGATATTATTAAATTAATTAGACAATTAAGATATCAATTTAATTAACAATGTGATGTAAAAGATCATACAGTAAAGAGATCAATGTGGCTTGGAACGAATTATCATTCGAGTATAAAATTATGGAGGTCAGTTTCAATCTTATAGTGGAGTAGAGTTAGAATTAAATGATTCGACCTGTTTAACTACGGCTTAATTATTACAGCCATTGTTGTATGTTCTCAAATGATTCTCGGGTTAGCTCATTTAATTGACTACACCATTACTGGATCTAAAAGCAAGAAAGCTAATATATTAGGTGAAAAACCTAATTATAACATTTGTTAAGATCCTATACGTTATATTAATGTGTAAATGAGGTATTGTGTTATTTTACAAGGTGGGTTCCGAAGTACGTAAGTGAAGAGATAATAATATATTAAATTTAAAATATTTAATATTTTGAATGATTAAAGAAAATAAAAACACATGTTAGGGTTTTACTAGGAAATATTATATAAGTATTTTTTTCTCTAAAAAAAGTGACTGACAGTTTTTGAGAAAGAACATTAGAAAAAAGAAGTTAATAGTTTTTTGGAGTGGTGAAACGAATGCCCACAAGTTCAGTGCAGATCAAACTTGAGTTACAACCCAAAAGATCGTTTAGTGACAAATTTATTGTTTCATGTCGTTCATCTTCTCAAATTATCAAGGTATAATTTTTTAGATTAGAAATTTCTTATATATTATATGAGATCGACCATAAATTTTTTTTTAGGAGAAAAATTATAATTTTTCACCAACAAAATAATCACTCAAATCTCTAACTTTTATAAATAGTCACATAGAACCATTGTTTATTGTTTTACCCTTTGGTTATATAGTATATTTTAATATTGATTTATTGGATATGTTTTAGCTTTTTTTAAAAAATTATAACAGACTAATATTAATTTTTTTTGTTTAAAATTTAGCAAGATTTAAAAAACTTATATTAAATTATCTATTAAATTTATTTTTTAAAATATTTAAAGTTAACCTTTGGTTTAACAAACTTTAATATTAGTAAAATCTTTCTTAAAGATGACAAATATCAAAGTAACTTTTGTTCAATATAAAAAATAATTAGTAAACCATATATTATTGTAATAATATATTTATTATATATAGTATGAAAAAAATATATTTGAAAGTCGATTTTTTTTTAGTATAATCAAAAGGTTAAATTTTTAAAAAGGCTTATGTGACGACCATTTTTTAAATCAAATAATTGAAAGAATTTTTGTGACTATTTGAAAAAAAAATTAGAGGTCAATGAGTCTTTTTCCCTAGGTATTGAATTTTTTTTTTTTTTTGGTATCTTTTTTGTTTATCCCCTTCAACGGCCATTCTACTCATTTAGCTATAGGGCTGCCAGGAGGCAACATAAACTCTGGGGGGAAAAATGGTGATAATCCCCCCCCCCCTTCCTTCAAGAAGTAATTATAATAACTTCACAATATTTTTAAACATAGAAATAAAAAAGAATTTTAGAGATTTAATCAAATAAAATTTAATAACTCATAACTCATATTTCTGAGTATAATTTAGTTATTTTATATTTTTAGAGTAAAATAGTCAATAAAGTAATTTTAATGATCAAAAGTTACTTAAGTCAAGAAAAGAGAGAGAGAAAATGATTTAAGTGACTAATTGTCAAATTTTTTTTATTTACTATTTATTTTTAAAGTAATGTGAACTCAGTATAATTATTTTCTTTACTTTAAATGGAGTAAAAATATCTCGACAACCAAAAAATTTGAAAAAAAAAAAGTATTCCTACAAATATTGTTTTCCTCCTCTTTAAGGTCTCAGATGTTGTAAACACTTGGAATTAATCATTCTTTCTTAAATATCCACTCTACCATTAGTGCTAGATATGCGTACTACTATGCTTTGCAAAATAAGTATTTTATTTACTCT
Source organism: Aegle marmelos (assembly GCA_030449875.1). NCBI lineage: Eukaryota > Viridiplantae > Streptophyta > Magnoliopsida > Sapindales > Rutaceae > Aegle > Aegle marmelos. The sequence goes on from JASUUL010000115.1 coordinate 7,487,803, forward strand.
CACAATTTTTTTTTTTTTTTTTTACTTTTGTTCCCATTTGCTGCCTAAAAGGACCATGGTCTTAAAGCAGAAAGCTCCGGTCTCATTCCTGCGTGCCGTCACGTGGGCATCGTTCGAAAACCAGAGAAATTAAAGTGTCGGTTTTCTTTCTTCCTCGGTCATTTTTGATTGCTCGATGCACTTAATTATGTCTAAAAAGTGCCTTGCATATTTTTTTTTTTATTGATACGTGGAATCCACATTTCTTTATCAGTAAATAATCATCCTTACTTAGCCACAAGCAATATTATAAAGCAACAACCGAAAAAGACCCAAAAAAAAAAAAAAAGAGATTTGTAAGATGTACCTAAAGAAGGAAACAAAGAAACAAAGAAACAAAGAAATGAGCTTTTTGGGCAAGCTCCCGTATGACATCTACATTCACAGATGCAAAAAAGAAGAAGAAGAAGAAGAAGAAGTCAATTGCAATTGTAACTGCGAGAGCGTGCATGCATTTGGCCATAGCTTTGTCATATTCATGACATCGCCGAGGAGTGATGTTGAATGATTAAATGTCATTCTCTGATTGGTTGATGATGAGTTATTATTCACTCTAATCAAATCGTATATGATTAATAATTAATCGAATAATATGCTTGTTTATTTATAGGGAGTAACTTTTTCATGTGATATTTTTTTCAAATCTTAAATCTCTTATGATTTTCAATGGAAAAGAAGTGAAACTCTTTGTTCTTTGGCTAAACTATATTTTAGAATACATCCAAACTCCCTCAAGTATCATTTGTCAAATTATTTTTCACTAATCCCATGATCTTATCCTTAATGGTTATTTGATATTGGTCGTACGGATATTTTTCTTTAATTTAATTAATGAAAGAATTTTTCATCGTAATTAATAAAAAATTAAATTAAATTTATGAGAAAAAGTAAGGAAATTGTCATAATTTTTTAATTAATTCTGAATTTTTTTAGATTTTATTAAAAAGATTACATTCAAAATTAATACACACACATTATTTTGAATTCCCTTACTTTTTTCAATTAGTTTAGGAATTTTTTCCAAATTAATTAGAAAATTATGAGAAGTCTCTTAATTTTTTTTCAATAATTTTAGATTTTAAGTTTTCAATTAATTGTGATTGAAAATTATTGAATTGTTTAAATAATTAATGGTATAATTCATATTCTTAACATCAAACCACCATCAAAGGTAAAGTAATAAGATCAACAAAAAACGTAACACTACATGTTTTAAATTATCGAAAAAATTTTAATTAATTTAGTCAGACAACATGTGACCCTCTATAAAGAATAATAAATAAAATAGGTGTCAAATACAAAGAGAGAGCTGCTATTTTACAGTTAATATAAGATACTGATTGAATTATCAGTCTACAGTTTTAGAGAGACTTTATCTTACATTAACTATAAGACAGGAAAATCCATACAAAAAGGAAGAGCCTACAAAGGAAAATGAGAAATGACAAGGTTGGACTCGCTAACTACAATAGAACACCACATCGTTTTGAATGATTAATCAATTTATATATTATTTTAATTATAGTTTTTATTTATTCATTTTTTATTTTAACTTTATGTGCTATCATATTTGAATTGACCACTTTAATATAACAAATTGTTTTAAACTCAAATATTCAAACAATGATGAAGTATTTGATAGATTTTTAATTACAAACATTTGTATGCATATTGAAAAGAAACCCCCCCCAAAAAGAACTTGTGCCAAAAACAAATGAATAAACTGAAATCAACTTTTTTCTTTTTTCCACATCTTAAACTGGCGCTCAAATATATAATTGATTTTCAAGGTTGGGTTTTCAAAGGCCCAAAACACATATGTTTAATGCAAATTGGGCAGCGTCACTGGAAATCATTATTCAAATATATGTACGTGTGTGCATGCGTTTACTCGCCCTAAAGTTAAACGGCACGAGGAAGAAAGCAAAGGAATAAAAATATGATACTATTTTTCAGCTAAATTCCCAGCAGCTTCGTGAGCCTAACTCGAGACAAGCGTACGATTAATAATAACAGTTCATAAAAGATTAACAAGAACACACCATCGCGGAATGGCACAGTTGGTCTTCATCTTCAATTATTAAATAATCCTACTGCTCCCTGAAAATCATAATAATAATAATAATAATAATAACCGTACATTAAGAGTCCTGAGATTCAATTCTGCAACGATTTTATTTTATATTTTCTTTCTCTTAATTCTCGAAGGCAACAGTAAGAATAGGAATGGTCCTGATCGAGCAAAGATTCGAGGCGACTGTTCGAAACAAAAAAACAAAAACAAAAGCAAAAATGAAGATAAGACCATTGCTCAATTAAGGCATGCAGGTTCATGCACCCTCCCCAAATTAGTTGATATTCTATGGCCCCCATTTTGTCCGATATTCAATTAGCCATTTACTCAAAACTCAAAAGCACTCGCAAGTTGGCCAGCCACTAAAATTCCATTGGACTGTGAGAAAAAATAAAAGCAAAACAGATGCTTCGGCAACTTTTCTCACCTAAGGAGTCTCTTCCTGATTTTTATATATCAGAGTGCTTACCAGTTTACCCTAATTAATATAGTTTTGTTTGAGATAAAAATTAATCGGGTTCGATTCGGAATTGAGGATGGCTAATTGTAATTTTTTAAGTTATATTATTAAAATATCTAGTAAATATTATCTGCTGTAATTAAAAAGTAAAATTGATTTGATATTAGTTAAAAATTTATTATATCTTTACTAATTTTATTAAGTAATAATTTAAAATTTATATTTATTATATATTATTAATTTATATTTTATAATTTTTTTTATCAAAAATTATACAGCACTTTAGTACTAGACAGGGTTTAAAAGTAAAAAAAATAATAATAATAATCTTTTTTCTTTTAATGAGGAGAGACTAGACTGATGGTATACACAATACAAGAATATAAACCAATGGGATTACTACTTTACTTTATTCTCATCCACTATTATTTACAACCAATTGGCGAATAAGTTATATTGTTGTGATTCACAAGTGGGGCAGCTGATGTTATTGAATTAGAAAGGGATCATTCAAGATCTTTGAATTCAAGAAGCCTACTGCATAGGTTATATTCAATATTGTGATTTTAATATGAGCACAAAACTTTAACTACTTTGTATTATTTAATTCAAATCAAAAGCGTTTGGTGCTGTAATCAACGCTGCGTTGACTAGCTGTTGATTCCGGCAGAGATAGTGGCGGCGCCGGACGGCCCGCCGGCGGTGCGATTTTGATTTGGATATGGGTTGGTCTTGAGAGTGGACCCGGTCATTTGTGGATGCTTGCTCACAATAAGAAAAGAAAAAGAAAAGAAAAGAAAAGAAAATTAATAATAACAACAACAAATAATGAACGGACGAAATGCAATGAAATTAGTAAAGGGAGAAGTGACCACGTTCTATGAATCTTTTATCTCATAACATTCGGGATCGTGAAAATGAAACAAATTAGTTATATGAATGGGATAGCGTGCCAAGAAGGTCAAATCCACGACGAAACGGCCGATTCTTCTTCCATTCGAATATTCTGAGTCCACGTCGGCGTGCGTGTGGGATTGGAAGAAAGAGGAACCCAATATTGATGTCACGTGACCGCGCACCCAAGTTTTAATGCCTTGTGAAGTTTGCAGATGATAATCAAAGTCATTTCGTCGTTTTTAGTCAACTTCTCTCTCTATTATAATTTCTAAACCTTTTAACTCTCTCTCTCTCTCTCCCTCTATATATATATATATATATATATAAGAGAAATGCAATTATATATTCATTTTTTGTCGAAAAAATATGAGGTTTTTTGACCGTAAAAAAACCAAGAGAAATGAAAAGTTTGTTTCTGACTATAAATTATGATCCCAAGTTTTGACCCTTTATTTATTTCTTTTTTTTTTATATTTGTTTTGAATAATATACGGAGAGAAATAGAATTATGGGATTTTTTTTAAGGGTGCTATAAAAGTAAGAGAGATTGAGAAGTTGACGAAAACTACAAGCAGGTCCCAAAGTTTGTCCGTGTTTGTTAATTTGGTTGGTGACTGTCGTGTTACGTACAAATACTTTCACTAATTTTACAGTGTCATCATCGATGACGAAAGTGGATCTCGACATATTATGAGAAATATGTAAGAAAAACATCTCCTGATATATATATATTTTTTTATTTATTTGATAAAGTTTCCTCGCATCAGATTCTTTAAGAGGGAAAAAAAAAACGTAAGAAAAACAATTATACTACGAGTTAATTTTTAGAGTTATTTTGGATATGAAAACTCACATTTTTATTAGTTTTATCGTTTACCACACTTATATAAATGTCTTGCTCAATTTCAGTTTTTTTTCCCCTTTTCGTTTTTTTTTCTTTCGCTGAACCATTCCCTATCACATCATCGACCAACTATTTAATTATGAGAAAGTCTTACATGAAATCATTCTGATAAATCTAACCACTCCAAATAAATCATGTACTCCTTTTTAAATGAGTGTATAATTTGACAAAATTTCATCATCTCATTATCTAAGACTTTGTCTAATTAATAAGACTTTATCTTAATTGGACGGGCGTTTATCACATATTTAAAACTTGATATTATAATTGATGAAGACCACATCAAGATATGAAATTTCTCTCGGTCATTAATTGAATTTGTATTCATAGTTTAATATTATACCAAGTAAAAATTTAGGCGGCGTTTGATGGTTTTAATAAACAAAAATAATAAATTATGACAAATAATAAATGAAAATAAAGATATTAAATCTTAATTATATATAATTATAATAAATACACGGTATTAAATATTTAAAATCTCAATAAAATTAATGCGAAATACTAATCCCATAAATAATTAATCCAACACTTTGAATTTCGATTATAACAAAAAGTTAGTAGCTAGCTAGCTAGCATGGCGAAAAATCTTTTCATTTTTATCATTTAATTAACCGGGGAGTCATCAGTCATCGTTTCAATTTGGAAAGCCTATTCAAAGTTTCAACTTTCAAAGCTTCCACCAATCCGTATGACCACAGATTCTCGAAGCCCCTGTAACTGTTTTAGAAAGAACAGGGGCCTAGCAGGGCATGTATCTGGTCCGTTAGTTTCAGCATTACCGTAATTAGCTTTTAATATCTTATGTTCCTTTTCAAACACATTTATTAGGGTCACATAATTCATATGTACTATCCATCACTTTCATCATTTTATTCACATGATAATCCTCGAACATGATGCTGTTAATTTAATGCCAAGTGTAGCCAAAATTTCATCGAATTTGAGCGCTGTCCGGTGTTTGTGGTTTCTGTGAACTTTTGTTAAATTTATCATGGACCAGGACCATTCATTAGCAAAACACCACACCTAATAGCCCTAGAAAGCTAGCCACGTTGCACGTTATGGAGATCGAATAGCGACAATGCGGGCATTTTTATCTCAAAAGGTAACGAAGAGTGACACAATGGTGCGCGTGCCACAGATTTGGCAAGTGGACATGGCGAACAAATAAACTAAGTGAGCTGACAAGGCAAAATGAAATCTAACATCATAAACATTATCTAGTTTTGGATGATGCAATGATGGGTCCCAATCCGCCGCCGTACGTCATTCAGTCACGTGCTTAAATGCACCTCTTCACCTTGCCTTCTCTCTCTCTCTCTCTCTCTCTCTCGCCCTCCCTCTCCACAACTACAAGCCCTTTTGCGCTGGTGGTCCTCTTAAGCAAGTGGCAAATATAAAATCAATTTATCTGCCAGTGATTTGAAACATCGTCCTTGACCAATAATTTATGATTTTTATTATCACCTTGCCCCATATTTTTGTTTGTTTGGTTTCTCGAATCAATCTTTTAATTTTTTCCTCTTGCGTATAAAGGCCGAGGTGTGTAAGCAGATATTTGCAAGACCAAAACGCAATTCAGCTGCTGCATCCTCAATTAACTGTGGGCCAAACAACATATTATTACCAATTACAAATGGAATCATCTTTTCTTGAAATCTCGGCCGAATCCTCATTCAATTCATCAGCGCTTGACGATCAATCGTTCTCGTGGGATGAGCTTCTGTTCAGCCACAATAGTTCGCTGCCTTTTAACGTCAACGACTCAGAGGAAATGTTGCTTCTTGATGTATTAGCCGAAGGGACAGCAACTGGAACGACTAAAGAATCTTCAGCAGACTCCAACTCTAGTAATAATGATAATAATAATAATAATAGCAAAGAAGATCATGAAGTGACTTCTTCAACTTCAAGTAATAGTAATAGTAATTATGGAGGCGGCAAAGCGGCGGGGGAGGAGGGATCATCGGGCAAGACATCATCGGACAGGTCATACAGAGGCGTGAGGAAGCGGCCGTGGGGGAAATTTGCGGCGGAGATAAGGGACTCCACGAGAAACGGGGTTAGAGTTTGGCTAGGCACATTCGACAGCGCCGAGGCAGCTGCTTTAGCCTACGATCAAGCTGCATTCTCAACGCGGGGTTCCTTGGCTACCCTCAACTTTCCTTTAGATATGGTCAAAGAATCTCTTCAAGAAATGAAGTACAAGTGCGAAGATGGGTGCTCGCCGGTCGTGGCTCTCAAGAAACGACACTCTATCAGAAAGAAACCCAGATCTTCGCGGTCGTCATCTTCGGTGAGTAACAAGAAAATTAAAATGAATAATAAAGATCGTGATCATCATCAACTAGCTGTAGCTGTAGGGTCACAATTATCGCAAAATGTGGTGGTGCTTGAAGATTTGGGGGCTGATTATCTAGAGCAACTTTTAGTGAGCTCGTGTGGAGTTGCTACTGCCTCTATTTGGTGATCAAACATCATCGTTCATTATCAACCGCCTGATTCCTTTATTATTTATTTCTCTGTCTCTTTTTTCTCCCTTTTAAACTAGGGTGTCAATTATCATAGTGCGCGCTAGTTGTGAGGTTTATATATATATATATATATATTAGTAAATTTTCTTGTTTTCGTTCATCATATGTATTTGGTTTTTCATCTTTGTAAAGTTGGAATGCTAGCTTAAGTGTATAAAACTTGCACCGTCTCCTGTGCTACCGCCTCAATTATTGCAGCTTAAATATTGAGGAATTAATGTAGGAGCTAACCACATTTTGTATCTGTCTTCCTTCCCGGCTAAATATTTTCAATGATTTGGGATTAATGAAAAAACAAAAAATATATTGTTTTTAAATTTGATCTAAACAGGCATCACAAGTGGCTCTAAACATAAGACTAACTAATTTCTATTACTTGCATGTGCAATCAATTAATGATGATGCTTCTTCCAGCTGTAAATCATTCCTAATTAAATTTTAAACCTACGTACGATTAAACCGAACGGTCTAACAATATGTTCGCATTAAAAAAATTATATATATTCATTTACATCCGAGAATAATTATAAGTAGATATTGCATTGTGATTTTTAAGTTTCACGTGCGCCGATCAACTTATAGTAGCTTCCCGTCGTCAATGGGGTAAAAGATTAATTAGTTGTCTGCGGATTTATATCTGTTATGCTGCTTATTATTTTTTGCTTATGCTTCCGCGGGTATATTCCTATATCTATCTCCTTAATGAAGAGGACTCCCACAATGTTTCGACTTTTTTTTTTTTTAACTTATTATTACAAATTTTCTATGTCGCGTAAATTTTACAAGTAGTAAAAGTTCATCCGGGGTTATGTTTTTAGTATCTTTGGAAGAAACATCATCAGTTGGTCTTTATTCTCAAAGGGGCAAACACCACGTTGATCACTAAGTCCCTAAATAAACATGGGAATGATCAGGTGCGGGGTATCTATCTTGCTTGGTTCAATCTACCAAAACATCCTCGCAATGCGGTGGCGAAGAGACATGTGCAATCAACCTGCAACAATATATGTCCAAGAATCCAATTGATGTATTTATTTGTCCACTTTCAGGTAAGCACTCGGTCATACATGCATCTATCCTGACACCCCCGCGCCACAATTGGGATATGATTTTCCGTTAGTTTGTATGCATCATATTCTCCTCAAATAATAATAATAATAATAAATAAATAAAAATAAAAAGTGGGGTTTCGAGAGACAAGAAGTCGGGATCGAATAACTTAGCTCGTCGAGTAATCCCAGTGACCGACAAAAGAATGATTTAATCATGATGGGCACGGACCAAGATCAAACCCCAAACATACACAAGTTAGCTATTGTTCGCCAAGTAGGTGATTAGACACCCCCTCAACAACCCTTTTAAAATTTATTTTTAATTGAAATTACTTAGATAACCTATTACAAATGAATTCATTTATTGTTTTAGATGGAAATTTAATTAAATACTTAGGTTAATTATTAATTCTTTTAACAAATCATTTACACCCACGCATTTCATAATTTACACTTATTTTTTAAATCTTAATTGAATATATATATATATATGAAGAAAATCTAAGAGTTTAGAATTTTGAAGATATAAGTTATATACTAGGAAAAAATATTAATTTTTTGGGTTAAAATTTTATGGGAAGATGATTAATCTTAATACATAAATTTGTATTTTATAAATTACGCTGGGGTTTTATTTATGAAATAAAGTTCAAAAGGGGTACTATGAGGATTCTGGAGGAGGCGAACAAGAGTCTAGCTTCTAAACGCCTTCTAAAATAACTATAACACTCATTTCAAATATTATGTCCTAAAAAGTACCTTCATTTTTTTTTTTCATATCCCTGAACTTTCATAATTTCCTCAAAAAGAAATTTTTTTTCTATCACAATAGTTGTAAATCATGAATTAAATTGTACTAAATTAAAAAATAATTTATTTAAGTATTTAATTATTTTTTATTTTAATTAATTAGGTAATTTCAATTAGAAATGAATTTTATAAAGAGTTTTGAGGGATGTCAAAACCTACTCTTTACTAACATCACTGGCCCGAGTTCGAAAACCTCAAGGTGATGTGTGCTGTGTATTGTAAACTTATATCCAATACCGATATCCAAAGTTGGCCCAAACTAACCCCATAAGCCCAAGTTCAAAAACCTCAAGTGTGATGTGTCTGCGTATGTGGACCAATACCCAATACCGATATCCAAAGATGCTACAAGCCACGTTACGTAAATCCATACTTTTGAAAGAGTGGCATTAAACAGTCACCACTCTAACTTTGATAGTATGATTATACAGAGACGCTCTACCTTATAATAATTCTAACAAAGCTGGATTTTAAATTAAATACACCCCACCGCCAGTGTTAGCTACCCTTGATTTCAGTCGAGACAACACTATTCAACTAAATGGGGGGAAAATTATCATCGGTCCTTATTAAGGGCTTGTTATTGGTTGTCGCCCTTATCTAAGCTTGGTATAAGTTTATTTGTCTTGTAGATCTTTACAATTTATTACAATTTAATAGGGCGGTTGGGTCCATATGATTACCTCTCTTCTCTTTTGACACTCACGTGGTTGTATTCACACCTCTCCAAAATATCAAGAAAAAAAAATACATAAAAAGCTTGCCGTAGAACCATTTGGTAATATTTTAGTTTTTAAAATAATTAATTTTATTTATCTTGTAAAAATAATTAGATATAAAGAAAATTAGTTAAACATTTTAGGAAAATTTCTTTTTAAAGATACTATAAGTTTTAAAAGTAATCATATGCATTTGGTAAATATAATCATTGAAATGCTGTAAATAGTGCAAATGACTATAATAAACATAATGGTGAATAAAATTTATTTATCACATTTATGAATGTATATATAATATTTTTTTATTGTGTGTTAATAACTGATAACTAAAATTAATTTTTTTATCACTTGAATTGGCAATAATAATATCTATAATTTTAGAAATTTTATTTTTCTACAAAATGAAGATAATTGTAGATCTTTATAATATCTGTGAGAATATATATAGAATTATATTAAATATAAAATTAATTCTCAAAATCACATTTTTAAAAACTATTGCTTTAATTTTTTTTTTAAAATCTGCTATAAGATGTAGTGATTTTGTCAAAAATAATTTTAAAAAAATCATACACTAATATTAGCTTTTTAACTTTTCAAAATCACTTTTAAATCTCTTAAAAACTATCCCAAATGGACTATTAGTTAAAATTATATTAAAAATGATAGAACCACCAATATAGTTTAGTGCACCACTCAATAGTTTAATAGTGAGCCATCCACTTTCTCATTTATACTGGTAAGGGGTTTGAATCTGTGAGTTTGTGGAAATAGATGCTAGTATATTTTGAATATAGATATTCCAATTCGATCATTAAACAATTGATTAAGAGGTTTGAGCAGATTTTTTCTTTCACACACATGAGAAAGATTTCAAATCTCTTTATATTCAAAATGAAAAAAAAATCTTTATTAAATATTTAAAAGTAAATTTGACTCATTTTTGCTTTATCTATTGATATTGCACCATCATAAATTTGACGAAAAATGTTAGTTTCGATATATTTATATTTAAAAAAGTTATATTAAAAACAGATGGCTAAATAAGATCAAACCTCGCTCTCTTTTCATCTAGATCATAATTTTCCCTATTCTTTCATTATTATTATTATTATTATTATTTACTACAAATCTACGTTTAAAAAGATCCAAGGAATGAAAGAGAACAGTGAATCAAATATTGTTCGTGATGGAATATCGTAATTGTTATGTTTCCTATATGAAATGAAAACACAAGGATATGATTAAACTTTGAAATAACCAACGACAAATTCTTTAAGCACTTTCGTAAATAGAGGGTAGGGAACTGGGGGGTATTTAGAGGAAAATTACAAAGTTTAAAGAAAGCGATGGGTGCAATGAAAACTTTGATTTATTAATATTATCATCACTCTATTTTAGCAAAAAAAAAAAAGAAAAAAAAAAAAGAAATCTAGTTTTGGTCAAAGAGAAATATCATAAACCTTCAACGAAAAGAAAACGCAAACTTCACTTTCGAAACTCATCAAAAATCAATCTGAATCTCAATCTCAATCTTCTGAGAAAGTTTCCACGCGTCACGAATAAAGTACCTCTCCAGCCAAACTATTGTACTGTGCTGGAAACGTGTCAAGCAGGCACTCTATTTCGAGCGACAACAACGCCACTATTTGATCAAAGTTCATGTTCGCGGCACATCAAAACTCAGTGAGGTCATTTTCTGCAGACAAAAATATAGGGCACTAACAATAGGGCAACCATGAAACCATGAGCATGATACAATCAGCGTCGCGTAATCTGACCAACGAAAAAGAACCGAGTAAGTCCACTGCGCACTTGAAAATTCTGCCTCATGGGGCTATAAAGTGTCCGATATTCTTCCGAGCAATAAGCGGGCACTGATGCGGGACAGTTCACAACTTTCTAAGTTTCAAAACCTAATTCATTGCAACCAATTGTCTGTCTCACAACACTACTAACTTTATAAATGCTTGGTCCATCGTCTTAGACTTCACTCATATGAAACGTAACGCATGAATTGAAGTGGCTTGTTAGGACACTTCATGGTAGGGTGAAATAATTACAAAATTTCTGTTGTTTTCAGAAATTATCACATAAATCCTTTCCTGAATAAATTTTTATTTTTTCAAAAGGAACTATAATTTGATCACTGTAGTTAAAGGGCGTAATTATTTTTAAAAGAGGTATATATGTAACTATTTTTAAAAATTATGAGGTGATCATGGTCCAAGGCTATGTACGAGGGATCTCTATCCTTTCCCTTTAGCTGTATGCTCCGCGGGCAAAGCACAGAACCAAATTGATTTGTTTAGCATGGAGAGATTCTAAACAGTGCGTTGTAGTTGTGTTGCAATTATTTATAACAGTTGCCAGCCAAAACTAAACTCAGCATATTAGGAATCGTTATAGCTAAGCTCCGTTTAATATATAGTTCGACGGTTTTTAAGCCAATACTGTTGCCAAATAAGAATTTACATGTTCGTTAACTATTACTTTTAGATAATAATTTTGTTTAACAATTGTTAGTATAGCGGATCACTTTTACAATCCGTTTAACAATAACACTTTTAAAATCCATAACCACTAAACAGCAATACCAAATGAACCCTTAGTGGGCGTGGGCGGTAGCACACAAGACCACAGTGATCTCTGGTGGAGCTTTCTGGAAAGTGCGTTGTAATTGTGTTTGCAGTTATTGACAACAGTTCTTGGCCAAAATTAAAATAATAATAATAATAATCATACTAAAAAATGTACTATCTAAGCTCCGTTTACTGTGTATTTTGATGATGTATATGTTTTTTAAGCCATAATTGCTGTAAAATAAAAGTTTGTGTTGTTCGGTAACTATTATTTTTAGATAATAACTTTGTTTCACAATTATTGGGTATAAATCGATCGCTTTTACAATCTGTTTTATCAATAACACTTTAAAATCCATAACCAACAAACGGCACTTCCAATTACCAAATGAACCCTAACGGGCATGGGCGGAAGCACGCAGGACCAAAGTGATCTCTTGTGGAGCTTTCTAGGAAGTTGTGCTGCTGCGCCGGGCGGCTGAGTTGAACGTCCACCACTGTGCTTTCCACTAAAAGCTGAAGTGGGTATTCACTATTAACATTGAAGATCGACTAGCTGCCATTATATATCATTCCGACTGTTTTTTATTTCATTTTTTAATTTTTCTCAAAGGTGAATGATAAAGCTAGCAACCTTTCACTGTTGGGTTATTGATTTTCGAGGTTACGAGTGAAACAAAAGAAACCTCTAGGAAGCCCTACTTTAAACCACGGCCCTTCAGAATGGACTTCTCCATGAGTACTCCCCCTCAAAGTAAATTTATAAAAAAGCACTTTTGGGGTTTCAAATTTCATACAGAGCTGGTGGTGGTGAGAAAGTTGGGTGATATTATTTCAGTGCATATAGATATGATGTTTGACTCCATTAATTACCCACTTTCACAGGACTATCAGTCACACAAACATTCTTTTGATTTTCCCCTCAATTCCCAGAAATTGTTAAGTGTTTAACGCAGTGTATGCTCCATTAATAGCGTATGTTTTATAATGCGATCATCATGATTTTGTTTCATTCGAAAAAATAAAAGCAATAGAAGAAGAAGAAGAACCTAGGACCGTTGGTTACAGTCGTGGAGATAAATTTTAAATTATTTTAGTAATTTAATAATACAAGGTATGAAACTTTTGTTTCGTGTCTAATTTGATTAAATTGTCTTTAGAACAACATCATTAGGATCATCACATTGCATCCGCCGAAAACCATGAAAAGTGCTTCTCACAACAATTGTTACTCAGAACGACTTTCAATAAAATTAATTAATTTATGTGCATTTGCTTGCGGTTTCTGTATTTATTTTTAATTATAATAATCCTCCCTCGAAGAAAGATGCAACCATGCCCTATTTTAAAATCGGGCATAGAATGAAGTGGTGTTGATCATGGTGAATGGTGTCAGCCTTTGGCATTTTGCTTGGACGCAGTGATATGGTCAGGGAAACAAAATAAAAATAATACAAGGATACAAATTTCGGAAAGAAAATGTGCGAAAAAAAGATTCCGGCATAAATAATTCTTTAAAACGAACGCTGGTAAAATTACAACGTAGTGATATTGTACGTAAGTCATTGTATAAAATGAACTTATAAACTTCATTTTGTAAGATCATAAATTTAAACAAATAATGATATGTACACATTAAAAAAAATAGTTCTCCATTATTAGAAATTTTTAAAAATTAATAAATTACAGCCCCCCCCCAAAAAAAAAGACAGCAAGATAATATATATATTTTTTGGTTTTCTATACCAAACTTTGTGATATTTTTACTACGTATGTCATTATTTAAATTAAATATTTAGCTATTGAAATTATTCTTTAATTTTGTTTTATAAAACTTTTCGTATCAATAAAATTTTTCAGCACCTAATGTATAAATCTTACCTTTTCATATCAATAAATTCTCATTGAGGCCTTTAACCTTTCACCCCATAATTAAGTGGGAAAAAAAAAACATATTTATCTGTACAATATGCAACTAATGCAATGAAATACATATATTTATATATGGGTTAAGATATTTAAGCTTCCTCTACGTACTGTGGTTCCGTATTATCAATAACTTGCTCTATTATTGGCCTATCCAAATGCACATGATATTTTGATTATATTAATTAGTTAAGTATAATTTTCTGTTGTTGTCTTAATAGTCATTATGGTAGGTACATTCAACGTTTCGCCTCATGCATAATTATTATATGTGAATCGAATATTTATGTTTAATTTTATATAATAAGCTTTCTTGTCTCTTGGGAAAAATGAGACATTTCTTATAAATTAATGCTGAATTATTGTATACATTTGCCCTGAATGGTCCCATGACCCGTTGATTTAAAGTCAGCGACGGAAAGTAACTAATCTAGAGTAGCCACTGGAAATATGCGGATAGAGAAAAATTCAGAAATGTCATTTGCTTATAGTTACCTAATTGTGTTTTGTCATTAGAATCGCCTTAACTTTAAGTCTTGTTTCTAGTCACATGCAACTTTGAATTTATGCCCCTAAGCCAATGTAGTGTTTCTCACTGTTGATCTTTTAGTGAAACATATATATATATATATATATATACGGACACACACTTGTCGTAAAGGAGTTTGCGTCAAATCACACAAGTAATTAAAATTTATAATTTGTTTCTTCAATAATTTTATTTGACTAACTACTTAAATTTAAATTCTTAAGAAATTAAATTAAAAAATCATTTTAAACTTCGCACATCTACCTTTCAAGCCCTTCAAATATATATACATACACATACATGAATTATGAGTGAGATAAGCAAATATGTCATGCTGATAATTATATTTTAAAATTTATAACTTAAGAGTCCTTCTATGATACACTTTTAAAAATTGACCATCAACTTCTCAATAAATCAGCCAAAAAAAAAAAAAGACAAAATAATTTTAAGACACCAGTTACGCTGTTCTTGGTATGAGAGGTTTAGTCTATATTTTCAGAAAGTACACACATCACTGCCAAAGCTTTTAAGGTTTGAACCGTCCATGGAAAGTTCAAACCATTATGAAGTGACTATGCTCTCGTGTGGGTATTTTTGAATAACATACTGTATGTAAGCTTACGTTTTCTGACCAAATTAAATAAATGTTTGATTGTATAAAAAACGGAATACGTTTGAACTTAACAAGATACTTTCAGATTTTAGTTCACACTTTTTCAAAAGTTGTAATTGATAGTCATTGAAAAAAATAAAAATTACAACTAATTAAATCATAATATATGCATGATAGTCGATTATTGAAAGACGACGACCACTTGGTACACAAGTCCACTCGGCCAATAATTTATGACATTTGGGTCAACATTCGACGAACTTGCGTAAGATGTAAAAAATACGGTCGATGTTTGAAATGATTAAAGATTCCTACTTAAGTTCCGAAATAATTTTAAGATTGCTAATTTTTTTTTTTTTGTGTCTTTGTGACGCCTCGTTTTACCGACATCATAATAAACGCAGAAAGAAAATAAAATATAATACGAATATATTAACCAAATACGGAATCACCCAATCCAACAAAGACTTAGCCTCGTGTAATATGGAAAGTGGGGAAAAAAAATCAAAGAAAAAAATACAGATTTAGTGACGTCATAATGCATGCTAATTAATTAAATTGATCAATAATATATCAGGACACGGAGTGTGTATGACAGTGTGGTTTCGACTTGAAATAGAAAACGACATTTGACAAATCTGACATATCGACGGTCTAATAATACGTAACAAAGGTCTCAACTCACTGATTAACTTAAAAAAAAAAAAGAGAAAACAATTATTAAATTGAAGGGGGAAAAAAAAAAAAAACAACTGTTTGAATCTTAAAATAGGAAATTGGGGGGAAGCTAATGCCAACTGCTAAAGTGTGAAAGGGGAGGAAACTAGAGGCGCGAAAGTAGGGGAATATACCGTTAGAATATTTGGGTTTGTTATATGTATATATATATAAACACACACGCACGCATATGCATATATATATATATGTGCATCATCAAACCCCCAGCTGCCACACCAACCCAACACAACTCAACCTTTCAATTTCTTTCCCTCTCCTCTCTGTCTCTGTTGTTTCTCCTTCACTTTCCTTCTTAATATTTTCTCGAGTAAATAACAGCCAAACAGACAAACAAAAGAAAATCAACAGGTCAGTTTATTTCCCCTTTTTTTTTAATTTCTCTTTTTAAGTTATTTCATCGAATCGACTTGTCCCTCTCGTTTTGTTTTATGTTCGTAGATATTCATGCAAAAATTGCAAAAAAACTTTTGCACGTTCGGTTCCCCTTTTTTATTTTTTCCCCCCATTTTCAATTGTTTCTTGTGTTTGTACGTATGCAAAGAGAAAGTTTACATACATGCACGAAATAGATTTATACGCAGATAATTACAATATGAAACGTGAAGTTGAAATTTCTTCGTTTTGCTTTATTTTCTCAGAATTGCATTAAGTTTTCATCAACAAACAAAAAGAAGAAGAAGATTTTTTTTTTCAAATTTTTATTACCGATGCATCTGTTTCCGGAATTATCGCCATGAGTCAGAGTAAAGTTGGAGTCTTGTTTATAATTATCGCAACCTTAATTATTGGATCTCCGGGAATATCACCGCATTTAATGCCCTTTTCTGTTATATTATTCATTATTTTAGCAGTCCTAATTTTTTTTTTCGGGTTTTTGGGGGCGGGGGGGGGGGGGGAGAGGAGTCCCTTTTTATACTCTGTTCTGTTGAACACGTGTGTATTGCATTAATAAACACATACAGTTCATTTCTTGATTACAGATGCAAATGAATCTATATTCATAAGAATTTCTTATAGGCTGTATGTAACTTCTTGTTCTTAATCTGTTTGGTATTTAATTACGAATACGTACGGCGCTTAATTTCTGCGAAATGAAGTATGAGCCTAGTTCTTCGTGTTTTCTTTTTTTTTTTTTCATATCAAAATCTTTGTGTTTATCTCGATAGAGAAACAAACCATTTCATCCAAATTAAGATATTAATCATCCGGTGAAGCTTCTTCTTTTGTCCTTTTATAGACTTTTCCTGTAGCCATGGAGTGTGTTGGGCTTTTGGTAATGATCTTTTTTTTTTTATTAATTAGTCAAAATGGTCGTGCTCCGAAGTCCAAAAAGTGGCAGCAGTTATTATTATTAGATTTCAAATATCTGAGTACCTGTTTCTTTGTTAATAATATCCATTAAATTTTCAACAGAGGGTAAAGAAAGAGTGGAGCAGTTGTACCCATCAACAGAGGTTTTTCTTTCTACCATATATTATTGAGCACTCTTTCCTGCTTTTTCACATATTGATTTTGTATTAATACTTATTAGAGAGTCTTAGGTGATAGTTGTTGGATGTTCTGACTGTTATTCTATAATAGCAGATAAAGAGCGACAGCGAGACAGGGCAGAGGAAGGAAATTTTACAGTTTTTGCTAACTAGAAATGGGCAAAGGACATTTAGAGGTGCTGAATGCACTTGACGTGGCAAAAACGCAATGGTATCATTTCACTGCAATCATTGTTGCTGGAATGGGCTTCTTCACCGATGCATACGATTTATTCTGCATATCCCTCGTGACCAAATTGCTTGGCCGCATATACTACCATGTTGATGGTGCTGAAAAGCCTGGATCATTGCCTCCCAATGTATCAGCAGCTGTTAATGGTGTAGCATTCTGTGGAACACTGGCGGGGCAGCTTTTCTTTGGCTGGCTTGGTGATAAGTTGGGGAGAAAGAAAGTCTATGGGATGACTCTCATGCTCATGGTCATATGCTCAATTGCCTCGGGTCTTTCCTTTGGGAAAAATCCCAAAGGTGTCATGGCAACTCTTTGCTTCTTTCGTTTCTGGCTTGGGTTTGGCATTGGTGGTGACTACCCACTTTCCGCTACAATCATGTCTGAATATGCCAACAAGAAGACTCGCGGCGCTTTCATTGCGGCTGTATTTGCAATGCAGGGCTTTGGAATCTTAGCTGGTGGTATATTTGCACTTATTGTCTCTTCTGCATTCGATGCTGCGTTTAAGGCTCCAGCTTATGAGGACGATCCTATTGCCTCAACCGTCCCTCAAGCTGACTACCTTTGGCGTATAATTCTAATGGTTGGAGCGCTTCCAGCTGCACTTACCTACTACTGGAGGATGAAGATGCCGGAAACTGCTCGTTACACTGCCCTTGTTGCCAAGAATGCAAAACAAGCTGCATCTGATATGTCGAAGGTTTTGCAGGTGGAGCTTGAGGCAGAGGAACAGAAAATTCAAGAACTGAATCAGGATAAAGCCAGTGGATACGGTTTGTTCTCTAAAGAGTTTCTGCGTCGTCATGGATTGCACTTGCTTGGGACAACAAGCACGTGGTTCTTGCTTGACATTGCATTCTACAGTCAAAATCTGTTCCAAAAGGACATCTTCAGCGCAGTTGGATGGATTCCTTCGGCAAAGACTATGAATGCCATTCAAGAAGTGTACAAAATTGCAAGGGCACAGACCCTTATTGCTCTCTGCAGCACTGTTCCAGGCTATTGGTTCACAGTAGCTCTCATTGATAGGATTGGAAGATTTGCTATCCAATTGCTAGGTTTCTTCTTCATGACAGTGTTTATGTTTGCATTGGCTATCCCTTATGACCACTGGACTCACAAGTCGAACAGAATCGGATTCGTGGTTATGTACTCATTAACCTTCTTCTTTGCAAATTTTGGACCTAATGCTACAACATTTGTCGTGCCAGCTGAAATTTTCCCCGCCAGATTGAGGTCTACTTGTCACGGTATATCAGCAGCATCGGGTAAGCTTGGTGCTATTGTGGGTGCATTTGGGTTCTTGTATTTGGCTCAGAGCAAAGACAAGACCAAGACAGATGCAGGCTATCCGCCGGGTATTGGTGTGAAGAATTCGCTCATCGTGCTGGGCGTTGTTAACTTGTTGGGTCTGTTGTTCACTTTCTTGGTACCAGAATCAAAAGGAAAATCTCTGGAGGAGATGTCAGGTGAGAATCAGGATGAGGGGGCACAAGACATGGAACGGGATTCATCGAATAGCAACAGTAGGACAGTTCCAGTTTAGCGTAAATTTAAACAGTTTTCTATATGATGCTGTGGAACCTTTTTTCTTTTCTTTTCTTTTTTTAATTTCCAACTTTTGAGAAGGGCTCATATTGTGTTTCTTTTCTTTTTTCTTCCAGTTGTTATTTAAAAAATAAAAAAATCTGAAACCTGTAACGTCCTGCTAAAAATATATTCAAGTTAGTATAGATAGTTGTTCCCCTTTAGTTGTTGGTCCAATGATCTATGGCTTTTCAAAAGCTTTCAGTGTTGATCTATCTTTTCTGTTGATTTTTTGCCCCATGCAAAGGATCTGAAGCTTGAAAATATCTGCTGAGCTTGTTGGTGAATCAAAAATTCAGCGTCCACTTTTGACGGTAAAAAAGATTAGTCCATCAATCTGCTAGTTTCTGAGAGTGCAGCGGGTGAGAAATTCCACAAGTAACTTCTTGTTACTTTTTGACTTACTACCCTTAATTTCTTTTCCTTAATCACATTTTTCAGGAAAAGTTGTATGGGGTAGTTGGATCATGAATGTTAATTCACTTTTGCAAGCTCGCGTGAAGATTTCGGCCTAATGTATATCTTCAGTTGACATTAAAGAATTCTACTTTCTATCTATCACGAGTAATTGAATAAAGGCTGCAGCTTATGCATTTGAGCTTATCTCATCGACACATAGGTTCCGCTGTTCAAAATGACAATTACTGTGCAATTTGGCATCCAATTGATGGGTACAGTTTCGTGTAGGCAAATCCCTTACCGTCAAGACATTATGGACTGATGATGAGAAACACCTAACTGGGTTTGTGCTGTTGGGATCATTAACTCCCCCACCCCCCGCAAATTATGGACTTAATGCCACCTCAGCTGAGTGCAGCTGCAATTCCCCATCTAGGTTTAGCTCTATTCACCACGGCATATCAGTCACGTATGAGAAACTCAGGGCAATAATGGGTGCATATTCCCAGAGTAATAATGGGTGCATTTGAGTTTCTTGAATCTGGCTGAGAACCAGGACAAAGCTCAGTGTATCCCATGAGCGTTCGGTATATTCAGCCTTTTGGGCAAGACATTCACTTTCTTGGTGCCTGAAAGGAGAAACTTTGGGCGACGAGGGAGGAACAATGATCAAAATGGGGCACAGGCGGCATCAAATAAGCCAGCACAAAAGAACTGTCTGTTGTTTTAATCTTACGGAACATTTTCTTTTAAGTCATTAAAGACAAATTCGCATCAAAGGATTCATTTTTTCCACAAATTCTTTTGCTAGTTCTGCATTTAAAAGAAACAGAAGAGTTAGCTTATAACATGCAGTAGTTCTAGTTCTGAGAATGTGTGATCCCTTCATTTGTAAGCTTCTCTGGTGTATTATAAACAATAAAATCGAGGTGGAAGCACAAGGACAGCGAATGTGAATTAGAGATCAATGTTATGATATTAATATGTTCTAGAATTTCCAAACACCCAATAAACAAACTTATATTCATCAGAGTAGCAATAAACCACTGGAAAGCCAATTTCACCACGACAAGATAACCATCAGTCTTCCCAGATTGCCAGTTATTTGAAGATTATGCATAGAATTTCGCACATGGATTAATGAAGCAAGAAGCAACAGTTGGCAGAACCCCTTGCCGATTGTTTTTTTCCTGGAAGCAAGAAACTGCAAAACTGCAGACTCTTCAGTTTGCACGGGTTCTAAGCTCTTCAAGATCCATCTCTGTAGGATCAGTAGCCTGAATCTCATAGTGGATACCATCTAGCTCCCGTCGAAATCTGTCTTTAGATGTGGCGTATAGCATCTTGGCTCGGATTCTAGAGGTTGAAGGGGACCTGATTAGAGAGACATAAATAGTTTAAGAATGAGATCCTAATAAAGAAGTTTTATAATGCTAGAACAAAACTGCAAGAATTACAAAGACATTAAGAAATGCATCATTAGGCATCAGTTCTCCAGTTGATGGATTTTCGTGATGTTGATTGTCACATTTGGCAAGGAAGGATATATCATCTGATCAATGAGTAACAAAATCAATCAAATTGAGAAAAGTTTATGAATATGAAGGCAAGAACTAACCATGCAATGAAGAATATCTTGCTCTTCTGACAATTCTCAGAAGTCACATAGTCAAAGTCATATACAGCATATCGACAATCATTCTCAGGCAAAGCAGCAGTGAAATCCTCGTAGCTCTCGGTGGGGCCACCAGTCTTCTCAACCACAACCTCCTTTTTCTTCTCATCAATCTTAAAAATCACATAACGGTGAACCTTCTTCCTTTGCAATTCCGTGAATGCATTTTTGCTGTGATCAGCAACACCCATGCCAGAAGAGGCATTTGGCTGAAAAGTCAAGAAGCCAATTGCATAAAAAGTTTTGCCACTGAATAGTTAAAACTTCAAATTCAATTCCACCAAAGCTCGAAGACCATCTGTATCACTAACATTTCCTCACCCTTTGACAGGCGATAGCATATGGTTTTACGAGCTCACTAATAGCGTTACCAACAGGAAAAAGTACTAGATAGCTAATTCTTAGCACATGTCCACCCGCTTGTACTCGACAAGCAGTGATTCCATTTAACAATAGCCGCAGATTTAAATTTCCCAAGCATTCCCTCTGGCCTCAGACTAACTTTCCCCACTCTCTTTTTAGTATAAATCACACGAAAATCAATAGTTCAGGATAACTACAACATCTATCGGCGACAAACAGAACAGAAACGCCCAGCCTGACATAAGTCTAAACCCAAGTTTAAAAAGACCTTCAGATTTAAATAATATAGTTAATTCTAGCCCAGCCTTAGCTTTGAATCTGGAACTTTTTGTCCTCAACAAGTTAAAAAAGCAAGCCCCAGCAAGCAAGTTACATAAGCTATATAAAAAATAATAAATAAATAAATAAATAAATTTCAAAGAACCAAAGCTAACAATAGAATGGATAAAATCTGAAGAGACTTACTCGACTTAGTCCTCTGAAAGACATGGCGGCAGCAGCAACAAAAGGCAGATCACCAGAGCAAGTAAATAAACAATGAAAGAGCGAAAATGTATTGTGCAGAATAAAACTAAGGGAAGTGACCAAGTTTTATACGTAATTTAAAAAAAAAAAAAGAAGAGATTTTTAAGAAAAATGGAAATGGTGGAATGGGGAAGATTCGAATTGTGTATTTGTGTGGGGAGGAGAGCGTGGGGTCTCCCTCTCTCTCTCTCTCTCTCTCCAAATGGCGACGCAACGGACAGCTTATATTTTTTTATGAGCTTATGTGTGTATATATTTTGGAATAATGATGACTGCTGCAGAGAGATCGAAAGAGACAACGAATGAATTAATTTAAAAAAAAAAAGAAAAAGAAAAAAAGAGTAAAGGCCAAAAGAGGGGCGGTGCGTAGCATCAACGCTTGCTTTTGCTTTTTATGATTTTACCTGTGGCTCCGAACGTTGACGAGCAATTCTTTGTTTGTTTGCCGAGCGTTAATTAACTTTTATCTATGCTTCTCTGCTGCGGAGTTCAGAGTGTCTCGATTCAGTATCTTCGTCGATAAAGACAGAGTTGTTGACCTAGACCTAAATCACAGACCGTCCAGCGTTATCGGGCCCCACTGGTTGCCGCTGCGTGGCAACTCCTCGTGGCATGATGTGCGGATGACGTGAGTTCCATGTGACATGTCACGTGCGTACGAGGACGCTATCTAGTCGCCGCATATTTTTGTTTCTGCCCCTTAAAATTTACAACTATTTAACGGAGGCAAACCTTACTTGTTCTTTTTCACTTTTTTTACTTTTCACGTAGCTCCCTAATATTACATACTTTTCTCACTTAATCCCCCAGTTTTGTTTCTATTCCGTGTTATGCACCAGACATTACAATTTTAATCATTCATATTTTATTGCCATACTCTTAACGTACAAAAATTTGCCTACCTTCGGACAAACATGTTACATTATAATGACAACACAAGCATAATTATAAAAGAACTCAATAAATTTGCTTCTTTTCAAATTATTTTAACGAAAACAATGTAATTATTCATTATTAAAAAAAAATTGAGAGCTTGGTGGTAAAGGTGAAAAGCATTTGTTTAATATGAGTTTTTTATGATTATTATGTGATTTATTCGATGGAATTTCCTTAAAAACTCACTCGGTAGATAGAACAACGGGCCTATAACGGGCGGGCGGACCAAGCCCAAAGGCTTAGGAGACTCCACCTTCATCACGACGTGGCACATAATGATTGGGCATGTTATAGTTATTCATTTAAAAGCAATCGTAGAAAAGTCAACCCGTCTCAGTAATAACGTCCGAGTTACTCGCAAACAACGTATAAATGGGGCTTTCCTCGGAGACAACAAATCGTGTCCTAATCGTGATTAGGGTTTTAGGATTCAAAATCTAAGATCACTAATCTTTATAAGTTTCCCGCGAAAGAAAGATGGATCCTGAAGGTACCTTCGTTAAATAACTGTCTTTTAATTTCCTTCAGAAAAAAAAAGAAGGATCAAGATCCCATTCAATGACTCAAACAGTTTTAATTTCAATTTTTTTTAACAACTTTTGGTTAAATTCAGGGCAGCGAGCCTCTGCGAGCGCATCTGCTGTAATGGCTTCACTTCTAAGCAAGAAAGCCAAGCTTCAGGAAGAGCTTAATAATATTGAAAAGCAGGTGATTCTCCTTTTATAAATTCTAGTATAGTCTCTTGTACAATGTCTGTTGGTGTTTGTGTATCTAATTGTGTCAAGTTGTCCAAGAATTGCATTCATCGTAGGCTTGTTAGGGTTTCTGGGTTTGAAATTCAGTTGCGGTTGTTTTGTACTGAGATTGTTGATTACTTCAATAGGGTCATGTTACAAAAGCTATAAAGTTCATATAGTTCTCTTTATTGTTTTAATGTGTTTGCTTCTGTCAGCAAACCAAAGTGGAGCTTCTTGAGCAATACAATGTTTTGTGAAAGATTGTTGTTATCTTCTCTTTGATGTTAAAGCAGATTCCCCCCCCCCCCCCCCACCCCCAACCCTCTCTTTCTCCATGCTAAACCATGGTTGTAAGAAGAACTGAACCAGTGCATTTTAAAGGCTTAAACTAGCCAAGGTTACTGTTGCTTGAAACATGAAGTGTTTGTTTTGGCACTTTGTCTGCATATAAATTTCATTAGTGAGGTGGGAGGTCTGTTGGTAAATGCAACTTATCCAGAAATGATCTCGTTGAAGAAGGTGTTTTGGATATGTTAAACTGTCGAACCTTTTGCTTCAATCGGCCCCTGACAATGCTTTTGAATGGAAGCACTTGCACTCCTCCTCCAAGTCTAAAATTATTATACCAGACAATGCTTCTTTGAGAGTCCTATATAATTTTTTTTTTTTTCAGCATGGAAAGAGAAACCGAGCAATCCAACTGACATCAATTGCAATATAATGCAAATTTTTAATTTTTAAGCTATGTGAGACCCTTATGCTCAAGGTGTGATGTATGGAAATTAACACATCTTTTTAAGGGTTCCTCTTGTCTCTTGGAATTTTCTTGTATGCAAGTATTTTTTTTGTCGTTGTTGTTTAAAACCTTCACCACTGGAGGCTAATGAATTTTCTTCTAGTGCAGGTTTATGATATGGAGACGAGTTATTTACAGGATCCAAGCCAATGTGGCAATGTATTGAAAGGTTTTGAAGGGTTCTTATCTTCATCTAAGAACACTGCGCTGTATGGAGTGGCAATTACATACTTCCTTTTCTTTTTCTTCTGCTTGATGAGAATAGATTTCCCTGGACTCTATATGTGAAATCGTAATTTTGGCAAATTTCATGATGAGTATTTTTTATTTGGTGCTTTGGTATTTGACATGGTTATATGGTATGAAAAGACAAATAATGTCAGAAGACTTGTAGAAAAATGAGTAATAGTCCACTGTCCTTTGGAATCAGAAAGGTTTAGCAAGACCATTAAAATTGGCAATATTTATAAGGCTGTTGTCTGAGAAATTGCAGCTTGGTTAACTTTTAAATAATAAACTTCCACTCACAAGTCATATGATGCGGAGAGAATGTAAATCTCTTCATACTTTTGGCAGATACTTAAATTAAATGGTTCAGATATATTGACACGCAAAAAGTTTATTGTTGATGCATCATAAACTTATATGTGCATTGAGCTATTAAAATTTGTGGATCCAGCTTGAAGCGGTCGAGAAAATTCCAGCCTGAAGATCGGCTCTTCTCATTATCTTCAGTCACCTCACCAGCAGTATGTGTACTACAATTTAAATTCTCAGCAATGTTGACACTTTCAGTGCTCTCCCTGCTCTCTGTTCTGCTTCTGCTTCTCTCTGTCACCAATGATCAGGATTTTGTCCATGCCGAATAGAGTGATATGTGTTTTCCATTTGCTTTACGTTCTTCATTTCCAAATGAAAATAAAAGGATGTTGAGATCTTAATTTATTTGATAAACCATTGTGGAGCTAACTCAATTCCGAAGTGGACACATTTATGGCTTTGTTTATAATAGAAATTCTTGTTGTTGACTTTGCTGGAGAGGGAGAAAAAAAGAAGAAGAGTTCCATATGTTGTGCTTATGAGATCTGTACTCTTTTCTCTTTTGATTAGCTAACCTTTTCACTTATTTATTTTGGGGTGGTGGGGGTTCAGGCTGAAGAGCAAGCCATTGGTAGAGAAGGTGAGCCCATTATACACAGACTCTTGGACTACTTATGTTTCCTATTCTCGTTAGTGTTTGTTCTTCATTTGCGTTTACTGTAGATGGGAGGTCAGACTTTGGTCCAGGTCGATCTAAGGGCGGAGCTATCTATGGAAATGGGCAGTAAGTAGTACTCTTTTATTATCTTTATTAAGAGTATTATGATGCACATAGGCGGTGACAGTGGTAAAGATATATGATGCAATGATGAACATATATGATTTATCTGAATTGTTTCCAGAGGAAAACCAAAGAAGGGAAGAGGCGCTTCAAGAGATGCAAAAAGATATAGGCACTCTAGTGAAGATTTTGACTATGATGATGATCCTGATGTGACATTGTGAAATTAACATTGCCTGGTTATCCTTGTTATGAAAGCTTTAGGAAGATCCCGAGCCTAAGACAGAATTTTGTGTCACTAAATCCTGTCAAATTCTGGAAATCAATAAGTCTTCAGGCAAAGCACAACCTCTTTCGTATTATGCAAGCAAGAAGCCTGAAGTGTAACCTCCTGGAAAGGTTGTTGTTTCGATCAGATTTTTTGTTGTTGGTATAGCTCTGATTAAAATTGTCAAAATGTGAATCTTCTTTAAATTATTGAGGATTGAATGAGGAAAATGTTTTTGCATAAAACTGATAAATTGTAATCAAACAACTATCAAAATGCGTTCTTGCTTTAATTCAATTATTTTCCAAGGTTGAAGTGTCACAAACATTGTGTCTGGTGATTCCTGACTCTAATAGCAGCTGCAACACAGTTGGGCTAATTTAGAAAGTTTCTTAAAATTTCTGATTATAATTAAAAAAAAAAAAGAAAAAGAAAAACGTATAATTTTTCTTATTTATCAAATAGGTCCTAACACGATCATTGTCATTGGCCCGCCAAGTGCCATCCCGGTCCATGCGTGGAGCTCAAACGGCAAAGTGAGCAAACGATGTCGTTTAGAAGCAGTCGTAGCATTCGAAAATCAAATCCTCCTCTTAGTTCCGAAAACTCCGCCTGGGACAGCGTCGGTCTTTCTTACCTCTTTTCCCTCCCTCGCTGCTCCATGAACTTACTGGTATTTACTTGTTTTTTTTCTCACGCCCAAAGTAAAAAATTTAAAAGACATCCATAGTTGAAAATAAACAAATAATTTCATTTCTTGCTTGTCTTTACAGGAAAGAATTAAGAAGCAGAAGAAGAAAGAACCAGACAAAAGCATGTCAGTACAAGAAATCCCTGTCTACTGGTTCGAGACCTCCGCTTCCGTGACTCGCCACTACCAGTTTCAGCCCGACGGTCACCTCTCCGTCAGTTTCCCTTCTCAATTTTCACTACTCATTCTGTATTTACAAGTTACCATTTTTTAGTCAAAAGATTTTTTTTTAAAAAAAAAAAATTTTGGCAGGCGAAAGTAGTTGACGACTCAAGACCAGTGTACCATAGAGTAGTTGATTCATTTCTCAATAAGTTCTTCCCCTCCGGATATCCGTTCAGGTAACCTATTGATTTGTTATCGTTGGAATGTAGAGATTGGTTTCGCTTATATGGTGGGTGTTTATGTTTCTATTATTTGCAGTGTTAATGAGGGTTATCTTAGATACACGCAATTTCGAGCGCTGCAGCACTTTTCTAGTGCAGCATTATCCGTGTTGTCAACTCAGGTCTCTCTCTGATACCCACAATGGATTATCCTAATATCCTTGTTTGCTGTGATATGTACCTTCATTATCTACCTGTGATATGGGGGCTGTTTCTTTATATTCTCACTCTTTCTGCAGTCTCTGCTATTTGCTGCAGGCTTGCGACCTACCCCTGCGCAGACTACTGTTGTCAGCTGGGTAAGTTTTCCTTTTTGGTTTACTAAATGTGTCTAGCGATAGTTGCATTTTTGCTGAATTTTTTTTTTTATTTGGGTTTAATCTTTTGGCGTGTTGTTGGTGAGCAGATATTGAAGGACGGCATGCAACATGTGGGAAAGCTCATATGCAGTAATCTGGGAGCTAGAATGGATTCTGAGCCAAAACGTTGGAGAATTTTGGGTTTGTATGTTTAATTTATGTGCGTGTTAGCTATGATTCCAATAAGATGTCTAACTAGAAATGCCCTCCACCTTGCAGCTGATGCCCTCTATGACTTGGGCACTGGCTTGGAAGTTCTTTCTCCTTTATGTCCACAACTTTTTCTTGAAATGGCAGGACTTGGCAATTTCGCAAAGGTACACTCACTCGCTCATTATTTTGGTTTCTCTAAACCTGCATCTATTCTTTTTCACCTTAAAAGTTTTGATTCTTTGTTGCTTGACTTTTGTGTTTAGCACCATCAGAATAAAAATGAGATGGGAAGCTGCAAGGGAACTTGTTTTCTTTCTGTTCGCTTCTGTGCTCATTTTGATTCTCATCCTCCAGTTCTGACACCCTTGCCTCTGTGTTGAAATTTACTTTATTCTCAATGTAATAGGGAATGGCAGTGGTTGCAGCAAGAGCAACCAGATTACCCATCTACTCATCATTTGCTAAAGAAGGAAATCTTAGTGACCTATTTGCTAAAGGGGAGGCCATTTCAACTCTGTTCAATGTTGTTGGCCTTGGAGCAGGGATTCAATTAGCATCTACAGTTTGTTCATCAATCCAGGGAAAGGTATTTAATTTGCTCATAAGCATCTGATTTCAAGCATGCAGTTGTTTCAATGATAACTGGTTCTCACAGTAGTGTGATTTCGTTTTGAATTTTTTTTTTTTTTAAATGAGAGAAATCATGAATTATGATATAGCTGATAATATCAGCAATAACGATAAATAAATTGTCTACGTAGTATAATTTGCTTAAGTTTCTTGATTTATTGTATCATACCATACGTTCATTTCTGTAGTATTCAGATAAATATCAAGGCACCTGTGATGTCCTATTGATTTTCTGCAGATTGGTGCTTTAAAGCTCTTCTTTAGTCGGTTGGGGTAAATTTTTTTGATAACAACTTGTTTTTCCCTTCTCTGAAAGCCTTCAAAATTATTTTCTCTCTCAGGATCATTATTTACAGGGTTTTGTTCTCAGACGTCCTTTGAGTGAGAGAGATAATGGTTAGAAGCCCCATTCAGTGACTTATTATGTTGAGTTAGATACCTCTTTAAAACACTTTGCGTTAGCTTATGGAAATAAAGTTATGTGCCCTGCATGGCTGAAATTTGTCATGAAAACTTCGTTAAAGTATACATTCCAATGCTTGATTCAGGATTTCTGGACAGGTGTAATTAATTGTAAAGCTGGCAGAAATCATGGAGTATTGAACATTAGCTTCTGAAATCAAACGCGTTTTGGCTGATATGAAGCCCATCATTGATCATATAAGTTTCCGATAAACCTGGCAACAAGAATTAACAATTAAAGAAAGAAATAGAAATTGTATTGAGAAATGTAATTTTTGTTTTGTAGTTATAAACTTATGGATATTTTTTGCAGATGATCGTTGGTCCTCTTCTTTCAGTCATACACGTTTATAGCGTAATAGAAGAAATGCGAGCTGCTCCTATCAATACATTAAATCCACAAAGGACTGCAATGATTGTAGCTGATTTTGTAAAGGTATGCTTGTATCTTTGATTCAATATGTTCATAGGTGTTTAGTTTTTCATCTCTCTAATATCTTGGTTGGAACCTAATTCAGACTGGTAGAATAGCAAGCCCTGCTGACTTAAGGTATCGAGAAGATCTCCTCTTTCCTGGACGACTTATAGAAGATGCTGGCAATGTGAAGGTGGGAAGGGATCTGCACAAGGTTGTCAAGCCTTCAAAATTTCATGAATTGAAAGAATTATTTGCTGAGGAAAAGTTTATTTTGTGTCTTGGAAGTAAGTGGACAGACATGGTATTAGAGCAGAGTGCTTCAGGTGAAGATGCATTGAGGGGTTGGCTAGTTGCAGCATATGCTGCAAGCATGGCGAAGTCCTTCCATGATCCCAGTCTTACTGTCTTGCAATTTGCCTATGAGAAGATGAATGATGTGTTCACTCCACTTTTGTCTGAGCTGCAGGCCAAAGGGTGGCATACTGATCGTTTTCTTGATGGAACGGGAACCCGTTTTGCATGGTAGTGTCTGCGGTTCAGATAATACATTTCATCTTGAAGGTACACAGATTTGGTGCTGAAACCTAAGTAGAACAAAATGTGAAAGATGTTTTTCGCCTTCTAGAAATTGGGGGAGGTTGTTGCTGCAACGTATATGTAAGGATTTTTGTCCTCTGTTGTTTTATTTGCTGTTTAGGACTGATACTATCTGGATTGTTCGAAGTCTTATGGTTAATCAAGAATCAAGAGCATGGAGTTGGTGCTTACAGAAGAAAGCCCTCATTGAAGTTGTTAACATACGAAGAATATACCTATTTGATAAAAAGAGTCTGTGACAAAACACATTAAATAGTTAGCTCATGAGTTAGTTTCATTTATACCCTTTTAATCCTCTGAGAAACAGGAATTGTAGTGAGCTAGTTTCATTTATACCATTCAGTAGCAAAAGCTGAAATGTGGAAAATATATTATGTATTTGTTCTGGGTGCTTTCTTCTCCATTGGATGGGACAGACAAGGATTAAGCTTTTGTTCGTGTACCCTGTTGGTTTCACTTTTTATCGGTGAGCACGACATGATCATTTATCCTTAATCGACTTGATCGTAGTCTGCCAACCGATGGCTTTCGAAAAATATTTTATGTAATACCAAATTGTAGATTTGCAGCACACTTCACAAGGCGATAACGTAAATTAAACTTTCAACTTGGTTGCAGTCTGCCGTCATTTGCTACTCCAATTCAGATTCAAACATTGGGACCCCTGGCAATACTCTTAAATTTTCTTCCCCTCTGAAGTTGAAGATAAAGGTCATAAAAGCTGCCGGTGCATGAAGCTCTAAAATAGGGAAGCAAGTGGGGAGAAAGGTGAAAAAGAAAGGCAATATAATTCAGTTCATATTGCAAGCAAATTGAAAGTCAAAAGTGCTTTCAAACAGCTGTGCTTCTTTGTTGTTGGAGATGTAACCAACAAAACAGAAAATAAAGAATGGTGTATTTATTATATGGATGGGTAAATGTTAATTCAAACCCAGGCAAAAGTCAAATGCAAGCGACTGATTGGCTCGCCTTGCTAGTTGCCATATATCTATTTGCCTCCTATTGCATTTTTTTGACTTGCCTACATTTTGAACATGTTAATAATAAATTAGACATGCTAGGTTCCTGTCAAAAATCAGTTCAGCCACGATTCTAACATGATAATTCTCATTGTTTATTCAACTTCTCATAAACTTGGTGCCATCGTTATTTTGCTTTTAGAGATCATTTTCCTTATTTTTTTTTCCCCTAATGTCAAACGGTACGTGCTATTGGTCTCTTTCAGGGCTGCCTTTTAAGTTTTAACTCTCCCACTTAAAGCCATAAATAGGGTCTAGCTTTAGCATAGGAGCCAGTGTCAAAAAAAGCCACCCTGCTTGAATCCTCGCAATTCTCGAACTTATAGGTAAAGCATATTCTTATTATTTTACTGCAGCAAACCTAACGAAGAGAATGGTTACCATGAAGTTTATTTGGTACAACGCCTCTCCGGACTTCAACTTTCAAAACCTTTTTTTCCCCACCTCTGCTGTCCTCCCAAATTTCCATTCACGACTCCCAACTTAGGATATAATAGATACAATGCCGTAGAATTTGAATTATCAATAATGAAAACTTAGGGTATGTAACAGAAAAATTAGAAAGTTTTAAGAAAGAGAGGAAGAGTTATATAAAACAATGAGGAAGCGTTATACGAAACAATGTCGTATTATAGATGTTAATCATTTTCTAATGAGAGCATCCTTATTTCATTAAAATGATGATGCTATTAGCGGATAAAAAAATACAGATAAAACAACTTCTAATATATTAAAAGCTCTGTGTTTTATTTATTTATTGTGGTTTGAGATCTTCAGTAGAGGACTTTTATATTACAAATATCTTCCAGAAATTTCCTAATATATTATGTATCAAACCATCTTAATTTCAAGATGTTTTGAATATTTACAGCAACTTTGTCAACATTTTGGAGTACACGTAACATGACGCTGCTTTTGCATGAATTGCTTACTCAAGTTCTCGCTTAATGCTGACTTAATTCTCTCTTGAATGAACCTATTCGAATTTTTTTTAGTATATGTTAAAATCAGGGCGAAACCAGTAGTAGAAAATCATCTTCATTTCTTGCACGCTTGACTAGAGATTTTATATATAGCAAATCACCATTCAGCGTATCGATGATGGTGAATGATGAAACTTGCGCAAACAAAAAAATATAGGCACGAAAACTGTTGTAGATGGTCAGCTGTGTACATATTTGATTAACGCTCAGTGGCCAGCCATCATTTTATGGCAAAATTTAAAAATGAAATAATAAAAACTTAGAAATTACATGATACTGAAAATTCAAAGACAGAGAAATGTGGGGTGTGTGCTCATAAATATTGACTTGCCTAACGCTAGTGACATTGTAACTTCAAACGCAGTACTGCTGTCTTTCCGAAAGTTTAATGCTTGCTGTAATCATTGACGTTACTACTATCGAAGCACTCATCCATGGACTTCATTTGCTTAACCATTGACTTTGAGCCAAACGTGTATCTCGTCTAATTAATTCAAATAACTACAGTAATGTTACTCCAAAATGAAGACAAGCTAAGTTTGACGTATACATATATAAAGGAACAGGATCCTCTCTCTCCTCAGTTGAATTTTTAAAGATCTACTATCATGTGTTTTTTAGTGGTAGTGAATTGATGAGATTTAATTTGTTTTAATGTTTTTTTTATTAACTACAAATTAGTAGTTGATTTATTTGATCACGACATAATTAGATCAAGAGAGAATCTTGATTACTCAATTGTTAAAGTTACAAGGTCTGAATCCAAAAAAAAAAAAAAAGAGTATATTTGCTAGAAAATAATCTAGAAATTGATTCATTCTCATTTTAAAATGTAATTAAAAAAGAACGTTTAAGCTTTTGTCAAGACAAACAACCCATCATGTTATTCCATAACTAATTACAATAAAAATAATTTATACAAAACTCCAACATTACATTAAATAATGAGTTATGTCATATCTAAAAACTCTTATATGAATTGATATGGTATTACAAAATTTGTTGAATGATAATATAAAATAATAAAAAAGTAACTCCAATGGGCCACATGATATCCTCATTCAACTACTCATGTATGATACCACATTAATTTGTATAAAATAATTTATACAAAAAGTGTATAGCCATATTGTTGCAGTAATTACTTTTTAGTAAATTAACGAAAATCTTGAAGTAAGACTAAGGGCCAATTTACGAATGCTTTCAAGAGACTTAAAAGTAATTTTTTAAAATTAAAGGCTAATTTTAACATTTGGTTATTTAAAAAAAAAAATTCACCCATCCTACAATAGATTTTAAACAGTAACAAAAAGAGTAACTTTTTAATATTTGATTTTGAGAATCAGTTTTATAACTATTAAGTTTCCATAAATATCCTCACATGTATTATAAAAATCTAAAATTTTTCTTATTCAATTAGGAAATAAAATTATTACATTTTGAGAGATTGTAATTATTACTAATTATATTAAAATAATAAAATAAAAATAAATTAATAAAATAAAAACACACACACATACATGCTTATTAATGTTTATTTTAGTTATTTTGTATTTTATAGTAATTCAATAGTAAAATTTATCAAAACAAATAATTAGTTTTAAAACTTACAACACTTTTAAAATTAAATTTTATAAAATATTTAATTAATTCTCTTTACAGTTAATTATTTTTACAATATAGTTAACAAAAATCATTTTAAAAATTATAATATTTTCCAATTGACCCTAACATGCCACCGTGTCAATAAAGATCTTACGTGATACTGAAATAGTATTTTTTTTTTTTTGGCCCTTTTTGAAAGGTACTAATGTACTCTCTTACTTATAAGCTTGTCTATCAAATTCTTGTACGTCACATATGAATATTGATTTTGAAATTAATTAATCCTAGTTTTCAAATCCTCTTATGCTGCCAAAGTTGAAACTATGCTAAAATATGGGTAACCCTAATAATTAATTAAGAATATTTTATAAAATATGGGTAGCTCATAACATTTTCTATTTAAAATTTAAATTAACCCTAATAATTAATTAAGAATATTTTATAAAATATGGGTAGCTCATAACATTTTCTATTTAAAATTTAAATATAATTGAGTAACAATACACATCTATTTTTTTATTTCAAATTCCAAATGTTATTTATTGGTTGAGTGATGATTCTTTACAAGATAAGAATGAATTAATTATATTATTCTTACTAATGAATTAATAAACATCACGTTATTTAAAATAATTTTATAATAAATAATTTAAAATATGTAGTATTACTCAATATAATTTAATTTTTTATTCTAAATTTTACGATACATGATGCTCCCGAAAGTGGAGAATAATAAATGACATCAGGCATGCTATCAGCAATTAATTTGTATAAAGTTTATTTTGAAAAAATTATTGATACGTCAGCCATCCACTATACAACACGAAGTGGGATCAGTTAATGATGTGACAAGGTGACAAGAAATCAATTGAGGATGTTTGATTAATTAAGTAGGTATTTGATAATATTAAAATTGTTAATTGTGTGAAATGATTCGATTACTTGTTGACTTTTTTACCGTTAATATTGGATTAATATTGTTCACTTTCTTAATCTTTATTATTCAAAATATATCTATTTAATAGACTTCAAATTTGTTTGGCGTTTTAGACTTATGATTTAAATCATTAGACTCTAAATTTATGCCAATAATTAAGCAATATGATTTTCAAATAATTTTTCTTAGCTCACCACATGAACTAAAAAAAGTAAGGAGTTAAAAATTGATTTTAAAAATGATAAAAATTAGATATTATTTTCTATGATAAATTTGTTGCTCTACAACAAAAGAAAATTAAACCGTGGTTTTTTTTTCAGTATATTATTTTCTATGATAAATATCTCCTCTTTTTTCTTTTCCTCCTAACTTCTTTTAGTTTAATAAATAATCAATATTGAATTTTAAATTTTAATGTTTCCAATAAAGTCTTTTTTTTTAGTTCATATACAATTAAACGGAATTTTTTTTTTAACTAGATTTAAAAGATTAGGAGAGCAAAAAGAGAAGGGGGAAAAAAAAAGAGGCTAAAAGAGGACCTTTACTTTGAAAATTAAACAATGTTAAGAATTTTCTTACAGGCTAGGGATCTTTCACCAAGTAAACAATTAAACTTTTGAAATGAAGCACGATACTTGCATTCATTTGAATTCGAGCCGTCAGATAAATACCCCACAAATTAAAATCCAAAATCATCTCGACCTCATTTTTGTATTAGTTAATAACTAATCAATTAATCATACATGATCAATAATTCCTGGCTGACATCTTGTTGGCACTTTTTCATTGCCCTTTTCTGATATATTATTGCACAAAAATATTTCGGATTCAAAAGTTTATTAATTCTTGATCAAAGGGAAAAGTGCGTATCTTAGCATAAAATCCATGCTAAACCATGCGCAAAAAGGTTTTGTCGCCCGATTTAATCGTACTTTTAACAATGGGAGGGAGCCATATCTAGTATAGTGTCGGTAGTAGGGTCACGAACAGACGGTAGGCTCCCTAATTTTTTATTTTTATTGTTATTTTTTTTTATTGCCTAAGGACTTATTAAAAACTGCTTTTGATCGTACGCTGGCCCAAAAGCACTTTTGCAAGAAGCTCAAAAATGAAAAAGCAAATTCACGGTTATTAGCAGAAGCCAGAAAGAGTCAAACGACGACTGGGTGGAGCTGCAAGGTCTCGACGGTCTCACTGTCGATTGGAACAAACTTTGAAATTCTGGCAGTGTTTTCTCTTTACTAATAATAATAATAATAATAATATGGGACTCATTGAATTCATCGGTTGCTGAAAAAGCCCTCAGTCATCTTGTCTTTATCAATTGCACGAAGCGAAAGGAGACCAAATCCTCTCTCGATCCAAATTTTCGCACAGAATGCAGTCAATTGTGTGTGGCTATTCAATAAAAAATGTAAAAATACATGAATCTTAATGATCTATTTTGTAAATACACGTGCCACATAAAATTTGAAGAACTTAAAGATCTCAATTTTTTTTTTAAAAAAAATACTAACATAAGAAATAAATAGAACACAAGAAGAAGAGATCGATTAATTGGAACATCTTTTTCCCGTTGCTGAAAGGCATGAATGAATTCATAATCTATATCAGCACAGCAAAAAAAACTTTTAATGGTTTTGTCAATGTGCTGTTAAAAGGCTAAGACGGCATAAATTGATATATGTTGTTAATTTATAAACTACGAAAAGTAAGTAATCTTTCACGGCACGCACTATATGCCTTCAAATTTATTATTAAAAGTAAATTACAGCATAAATTATAGGTTATTAATTATCAATTCGATGGCAATAACTATTGTAACCAAAATGATATTTTTAATAATTGATTGGATTTTATATCTTTTGATCGGCGTAATTTATTTTCATTATTTTTTATTTAATTAATAAATTAATTTATACAAAAATTTTGTGGTTGAATCATCATTTTTTACCTAACATGCTGTCGGTATTAAAGATGGATGGCATTTGTTTGTTGCCACTGAAAGTTTGAGATAATTATGTAATAATATCAGTTCATGTGGATAATATTGCCACTATATATTTTATTTAATTTTTTAATAAAAATCTGAATTCATTTTATACGTCACAAATTTAATAATGTTAAAATAAAAATTAATAATGATTACATCAAACCGAAAGTTACACATTAGCAAATTGTCAATAGACAACTAACAATGAATTCAATGGAGCTGACAAAACATAAAGCATAAAAGTTGGAACGGAAATATTGAAAAAAATTAAGAGAAAAACAGTTATTTTCCCTCCTTGATTAAAAATTTCGATATAAATTGACAACATATACCAAGTGGCCAAAAGAAAGCAATTAAAGATTAAAAAGTACCAAGTAGCCGCTATTGAATCAACAGGTAGCTCTTACAGAATAAAACAAAATGAGACCAGTATAAGATTTTTTTTTTTTAATATGAAAATTAATGTAAGATGAACAATGAAAAATAATTTCCAACCAACGGGTTAGATAAAATAGATTAGTTATGGACCAAAAGATTCAAGCTGAAGTAATACCCACATAGGTTTCATCTAATATAATTGGTCGAACCAAGTTTTACACCTTGCTTTCAACAAACCAAACGCCAAGTAGATTGAAATTAGCAAGCAAGCCAAACCCCAATTAAGAAAAATAAGAGAAAGAAAGGGGTGGCTATTGACTAAGGATTGAAAGGGTGATGGTTTTCTTTTATTGGTATATTAACTCTTTTTCTCTCCTTTTTTTAGGGCAGATTTCAAATGCCCTAGCATATTTACAAATTGATGACAAATACATCCATGCCATTATAAATATTCCAATTAAGGCAAAATCATTTGCGTCATAAAAATTTAGGGTGCATTTGGTAATTATTTTTTATCTATTGTTTCTGTTTTTTGAAAAAAGAAAATATATAAAATTTGTTTAGCAGGCTTATTTTTTAAGGAAATGCTAAGTATTGGAAAACAAATTATTTTTGTTCCTTAAACTTAACAAAGAAGATTAGAGAACGCCATATTGGTGTTCTTCAAAGGGCAAACTATGAATCTTTCTCTCCTGGATCCAAAGCATTGCCATCTCCAGACCCACATTCTGGAATTTATTTAGCAGCTTTGCCGTTGATTAATATTTTATTATACCTGTCTTCTTTGCTATTTTTTAACTGGAAAAAGTCCTTCTCACCCTTAAGGTTTCATGCAATAGCTCACTTCATTCCTACCTTTTAAACAATAACCCAAAACATCCACTATTAGTTGAATGTCGTTTGTTAGTAATTCATTAAGAATAAAAAAGGATTTCAATTAAAGAGAAAATTAGAAAATAAAAATAAAAGTTGACATATGACTAAAAGTGATTTTCATCTAATCCCACTAAATAGGAAATATTGAAAAAGACCAAAAACTTATATTTCAAGTAATTTTTTGCACTTTTTTTTCTACTTTGGTGACATGAAAGCCCTATAAACCCTAGACCTAATTGCAAAAAATATCACAATTTTTTTTATTCATATAATTATTCTTTCTAATTGCATTGTGAAATTGCTTAAATTGAGTTAAAGATTAAAAAGATATTCAGCACATGCAAGCACATAAAAATTTATGGTATTTTTGAATTTTTCTTCCAGTGAGTTAAAGATACTGTGTCAATTATAGTTTGTTTCTTATGGCAATTATTCATTGGCTATAACAAACAATATCATTGCTAATTTCATTTAAGAAAAAGTAAATTAATTAATTTTGTAAGTTAAAAATTTATTTTAATATAATCTATATTACTTTAATTAAAAATCATTTTTTAACCTCAATGAATTATTAGTTAATGGCATTACACTAACGGTGAGTTAACAGAAGCATATTTTAGGCGATTGTTTAAAAATTGGGGATGAAATGAGCTATTGCATAAAATTGTAGGAATAAAAATGATTTTTTCCTCATTTTATTATGGCATTGATATTTTATGTGCCGTAAAATTTCCACCATGAAAGTCATTTTTGTTGTAATGTACGATAAAGTTCCAGCCTTAATTTTAATTTTTATTGTTTGAATCATTTACAAGAGATTAAAAACACTTAATTTCCTACTTTTAAATCTTAATAATATATTATTATAAATATATACGTCACATAAAATTTTAAGAGCATAAAGATCTCAATTTATAAGACTTTAAAATATTTTAACACGTAAAATGCTCTTCTTCTTCTTCTTCTTTTTTGATAGACACATTGCATTAGACTAATATGATGTTAGTTATAATAATTTTTTAAAAAAAGAAATCAATTAAAAAGTGTTTTTACATATTTAAAATCAGGGATCTAATAGATAACTAAAACAATCAGAACCTAAATAATAAAAACGAAAAAATAATAGGGCATCTATTTTCTTCTCCTAAAGATAAGTTCACAAAAGATGTTACTGTATAAAAAGCCTTTCCTACAAACCTATTTCCTTAATATTTGATCATTTGCTGCTAGTTTAACCTCATATTACAATCATTAATATTGTCCACGTACTTAGTCAAACTCAAAAATTATATTTAACTTCAAATTGGGAATGGGACTACAAAAAAGGCTTTTGTTTTTCAGAGGAATTGACCTATTTGCGAGACAAAACAATGCGACCTTTTACCTAATGAATCAGTAATATCCCAAGCACAAAATATTAATTTAGAACCCGTAGCTAATCATACTTTAAGTAGACTTGAGTTAACTTTCAGATCATCACTTTCACATAAAGAGAGTATATTCGACGTACCTATACATATTCAACAAAATCATACTATATTTTATTGATGTACATATCCTAGCTAAGAGATGAGATCAAAGACAATTAAAATTGGTCACATGAAGCTATATTCAAGTCACAATTGGGTTGTCATTTGTTTAATAGTTATGGGCTGACACTAGGTCAAATTGTGTTGTGAGTGAGATACTTGCATTTTTCAACCCCAATCATTTTTTCAAATTAGTTGTTAGCTAGCAATTTGGCAAGAGACTCTCTTTCGGCCTACCGTTGCGCACGCATGTACGCAGACACAGTCCACTACAGCCTCTTTTTTTGACCCTTGTATTCTTCAAATCATACACTAGTAAATTCCAAATGCACCAAAAGAATTATGCAGCTGTCCGAGCTCCAATGGCGGAGTGTGACCGTTTGTACATTTTAATGTGTGCGAGGGCGTGCATGTTTATTTGTGAATATACAATTCGTTAGAAGAAAGAAATGGATAAACAATAAAGTTTGCATTAGCAAGTAGACATATGGGCCGTGAGAATAGTTTTCAATCACCTTTATTATTTAGTTTGTTATTTGAGTTTGAACGTGTTCAAATAATGGTACATTAAATTTTTATTTTGATACATAAATTTGAGTGAGACCTGTGTGTATCTAAGTAAAATGTTATAAGTAATTCAAATACTACTCTAGGAGAATGTCGAAATAATATATTTATATACTCAAAATAATAACGAGGTGAAGAAGAAATTGACGTTCAAAGAATGTTCATTGATTGCATTGAATAAGAGTAGGGATTAAAAATTGTAATGGCTATTTAAATTTAAAATTTATTAGTTACTCGTTAATTAAATTAAGAATTTATCATGAGATTGTAACAGCCAATTAAATTCATATTTTAATCAGAAATTGAATCCCGAATATAGTACGTGACTAGTAGGTATGCGGTTGATTGTTACAAGTGCGTTCAATGAGAAACTAAATGCAAATTTGTGTAGGCACATTTATGGACAAATATGCCCCTCACGGCATCCTATAAATTGATACATTGATCTTCTTCGTTTGGAGAGATTAGATATGGATGGAAAATGATAGTAATGTAAGTGAATATAGATAGAGAATTCAGAATAGATAATCCTTAGTTCCTCCATTGTCATATATGCATTTTCATAAAGTTCAACCACAATGGAAATAGCTGGTGGTGTGCCATAGCCATTTGATCCCATTACATGCTAGGGGACAAGTGCCATACGAATCCTAAAGCGCCATGGTGGGGGACACAATTGACTTAAGGACACTGCAGCATTGAGTGGGCCATGGAGTTTTTCCTTACATTTCTCCTTAATTTTATTACTATTTTCTAATAATTTTATATGTTATGTCGGTTATATGCTTTACTGTTCTCATATGAATATTTAGTCACTTATATACAATTTGTAGTTCAGGAACATTAATTATGTTTTATTTTCAACTCATATTTACTTAAACTAATTTACATAAATTTTTATAAAATATTATCTATATTTTAATTTTACTAATATTTAAGAAACACTTACTCTATTTATATTTAATAAAAAAATAAAATAATCTTTACTTAATTATAATATATAAATAAATAAAGATTTAACTCCCCCACAATATTTTTGTGGGGACTTGAAGCAGTGAATTGAGTGGCCAGAAACGTTAATCATGTTACTGTAATATTTTTATTCAACAAAATACTGAGGAAGATATTATAGAGAAATTTGTTTTGGACTTTTTCCATCCCTTTAAAGTGTAAATAAAAGTCGATCCATAGAAATTCGAGCTGTTTACGAAAGACTCCGTTTAGCTATTTTAAAACACCCTCCATCGTTAGCTTGGGCCTTATCGCTTGATACAATAATGAATGTTTTGCAGTTTGCTGGGATGGATCTGCAATATATTGTTCCGGTTTTCCAACTGATATGAACTTATTGTTATACTCAGATTTGAAACTTATGCCTTTTTTTTTTTAAGTTTTAAAAATAAAAAAAGCCATTTCATTTCATAATATTTGCGGAAGTTAATTGAATCCAACTTCTTTCATTTCAAAGGAAGGGGGAAAAAAAAAAGGAAAACAAAGCAGTACGTCTTTGAAGATATTAACTTAACCCACAAAGAGTCCACTAATCTCAGTAGTCAGTTTTTGACTAAGTAAAATTCAACTAATTAAACGTATCTTTGTTTTTCCAAAGAGAAAGAAAGAAAGAAATAAATAAATACGAGTATATGTTATTGTGTGTGCGCATGTGCATAAATGAATTTAATGTCACATTTTCATGTAATTTATAATACGTACATAAATAATATATGAATCCCGTATTACATATTATTTATATGTGCTCTGTAAATTATATAAAAATATAAGTCATAAATTGCATGATCCGGGCAGACTCTCTTGTATTTTAATCAACTCTCACGTGTCGATTGACCACATATGGACAGATCACATCACGTCCCCTCACCCCCTCAACAAGATGGGGTTAATGAACCATCAGTCATGTTTTTGCCCTTTGAAGGATAATTGTTAAAAGTATTATTTACTACCCAATTATTTTAATGCTTTGAACTTTGTGCACACTTCATTTTATATATATACCTTGATGGCCTGGCCGAGCTCACATTGTATTCGTGCTTTGAGATCAAACAATTCGCTCAGAGAGAATTAAAAAGATACACAGCAAAGTTAAACATACTGGGGCAGTCCAAAAAATGGTGAGAGCTCCATGCTGCGAGAAGATGGGATTGAAGAAAGGTCCATGGACTCCTGAAGAAGACCATATTTTAATCAATTACATTAAACTTTATGGCCATGGCAACTGGCGGGCGCTTCCCAAACAAGCAGGTAACAGTTCAGTTATAAATATTGAAGAAACCTAATTTTATTTCATTTTCTGTGGCGCTGGTTTTAAATATTCATTTTTACTTGATCTTTCTCCAAAGGTCTACTAAGATGCGGAAAGAGTTGCCGGCTCCGGTGGATAAATTACTTGCGGCCGGATATTAAACGAGGAAATTTCACCAGAGAAGAAGAGGACACCATCATCAATCTACATGAAATGCTCGGAAATAGGTATGTAAATAATTACTGCTTCCGATTTTCAATTTCTACTCGAAAATCAAGATATAATAATTTTTCTCTAATAAGGTAAGTAGCACA
Organism: Aegle marmelos; assembly: GCA_030449875.1. Taxonomy (NCBI): domain Eukaryota; kingdom Viridiplantae; phylum Streptophyta; class Magnoliopsida; order Sapindales; family Rutaceae; genus Aegle; species Aegle marmelos. The sequence continues at coordinate 7,530,232 of JASUUL010000115.1, forward strand.
AGTTATATATATATGTAGCTTCACAATTCGATCGCTAAAAAAGAGTTTTTATATTAGGCTTTTTAGTGGAAAATTGCATTGGTCGAGCTAGCCATATGCTAGAGTTAGGCTGCTTTTAGTACAGGCATGGCCGGAAGCGCAGGAACTCTCCGGTCTCAACAAAATTCAGCAAAGATAAGGGACTTAATTGAAATTTTACTCTAATTTAATGAATTTTATATGTTGACCCCTCATATTATAGTTTTCATGTTTGGACCTCCAATAAGATTGTAATTCATCCCTATCAGCCCAAAACTCTTGAGCCGTCCCCAGCCCATTCGCATTACATCGTTTGCTGGTCTATCCTCTCGGGGACTGTAGGTTCTTCATCCTTACCGTGTAAGCTTCCCCTCTGCCCCCTCCCCGTGGGCTGCTAAATTAAAACCAAAAAACCGAGAAGATTCCTTGACGTATCAGCAACATGGTGAAAATGATATGCACATATATTTATATATATATATTTGAAAACCCCTATGATGAAGCTTACACACCTTACAGTTTCTTTGAGAGACTGTAAGTTACAGACTTTCTATTTATTTATTTATAAATGTCTCGTTGTACATAGTAGTTATATAATATGGACAAGATTTGCACACTGAACGGTGAATAAAATCTTTTAATCTGCAAGCAAACAACAAGACTTTGCCCAGCATAAAAAAAAAAAACAAACAAAAAAAATTGAGAATCTAACGTGATTGCATGTACATTTATTATTTCAGATGGTCAGCAATCGCAGCCAGACTACCGGGAAGAACAGACAACGAAATTAAAAATGTTTGGCACACCCACTTGAAAAAGCGCCTCAAGCAAAAGCAGCAACAAGAGCCCGTGACTAATAATAATAATAATAACAGTAACGCTAAACACGTTATGGTGAGATCCGGGATCTGCAGCAGCACCAGTACTCCCGATCGGCAAGACTCGACTACCACCACTTCGAGCGACATGTCGTCCACCACCTCCTCCGCAGCTAATAACACTTGCATGAAAAGTAAGCAGTCGTCGTCCGAAAACAACCACGACAAATTGGTTGAAATAGATGAGAATTTCTGGACGGAAGTGTTGTCGGCTGAGAACTCGAGCATTATTATTGAGGACAACAACGATCGTTTTTCGGCGGTTGGAGGCGCCGACCCACTGCCTCCCGTTGAATTTGAATCACCGCTCGACGCTTTTAGACCTAGCTCTACTTTCTACGACACCAACGACTTTTGGTTCAATCTTTTCACTAGAGTTGGAGATTCTTCGGAAATGTTGCCAGAAATTTTATGATAAGATTAAGCAATCTTCACTTTCTTAGTTGTAACTTCTTGAGTGATCCTTCCTTTTTGATGAGAAATTTTTAATTCATACCAAAAATCTCCTCCCTCCGTCATTGAAGTTGAGCCTTTAAGCCTCCTCCCCGCAGTTGATTATAATGTATAAGCTTACTAGTAGGTTGGTTTATAATTACATCGAGGCACATCTCTACGAATTTTTTATGCAACTACTGTAATTTCACTTGTAACTAAGGGCGAAATTACGTGCAGGCTCGAACCTTGGGCCCCATGATGGAAAAGAAAGAAAAAAAAAACAAATTCATGAAATATATAAGAATGGATTGAAATTTTCCTTATTCAATGTACAATTTACATTTGGTCTCTTTAGATTATGGACCGTTTTTTTTTTTTTTAATTTTTTTGATCTTTTTCTTTACTATGGTCTGCGGCGGCCCCCTCAATTTTACATGTTTCATGTCATACGTTACTTAAATTTGCAGTTTCGCCGTTATGGTCTCTACTGATCTCGAATTGTGGATCCGTTACTAGTTGCAACGCATAATTCAGAAAAGAAATGAAAGGGTAAATGCCTTTTACATTTTCACAGGCTTAATAGTTTGATTCCGCGGTTCATTACGCTTTTGTGGTTTGCAAAATCAAAACGCCTCGAGGCCGCGTTCTCTCTCAACGTTTTACACAACTTGATAGCTTTTGACTTAGAATCGGAAAATAGAGCACACAAGAATCAGCTTTGGATTCTATTGATGATTTGATTCAATAGAATATGTGTGCCACTTAAATTAGGAAAACCAATACCAATACCTAAATTAGAGGGCAATTAATAAAATAACTCGCACATGGTTGCCGCCTTCTCACTTCAAACAAACTAATAAATAGCCAATCATGCTCTGATAATCTCGTTGTCTTTATTTTAATAGCCACCCTTCCTCCGATCGGCATCTTTGGAGAGTTGTAGTTTATTACTATCAGAAATTGAGAATATTGATAATTAAATCCCTTAATTAAAACCCAAAAAGAAGAAAAAAATCTGGATTGTGATCCTGCAATGTGATCAGGAGTGAATACTGTATATTATTTTATATGTACACATATAGTCGTGGTTATTATTTCATTGTCCGAGTAGGGTGGTGGCGCGACGATTTGATGTTTCCAAAGTGTGTGATTGAAAAAGTTTCACGTGGGTGCATTCCACCTGTACATAGGGGTGCTAAAAAATGTTTGCACGTTTTTAATTCGGCAACGAAATGAGCATGCATGCTTCTTTTTCATAAAACATGATTTTCAGAAAGGCCTTGGCATCATATGATTGGGGATATCCGCACACTCAAGTTTGTCTGGCAAATGGCATATATAAATTGGCAATTGGGTTCGGCTAGATTGGACTATCTCCAACTTAGAGAAAACTAATGTGAGCCATAGGATCTCCGTTCATTTCTGTCAACGGTTAGATTGTTAGACATATATTTTTGGCGACCGAGTAAACTGGTTAAAAAGATTAGTGCTGTTGACGCACCTTTAACCGTTCTTGCCAGTTGCCACGCCCCATAAAATTAACTTTATCATTACTATTAATTTAAAACCTCAATTTGATTTCGAAATGAGTAATGGTACGTTTACTCATCCTTGACACTCAATTGAGACACTCATTAACATGACATCTTTATGTCTCATTTATTAAGTAAGTTGTAAAAATAATAAGTTAATAATTAATAACAAAAATTTAATAAATACTATACACGTGATATAAAATAATTTGTGTGACACATAAGTGAATATCCTAGTTAAATATTCAAACTAATCTAAGTAAATGTAGTATTATTATTCTTAAAACTATATTTATTCTTTTCTAAACAAAAAACCCCTTTCTCCCTTTCTCTGACAGCATCAATCTCTTTTTGGTTAATGGTAATTTAACTACAACAACAATAACTTTATTTACAAATTTTCTTTTAAAAAAATAATTATTTAAGTTAACGGCAACTTAATCCCTCTCCTTATAAATTTGAGCAGGTTTCGAATCACAAACTATTTATTTTTAACACAAGAGATTTTACATCTCAACTAAATAACACTAACATTTTTTTTTTAATGATTGTTTAACCTTGTGGTAAGGGAAATTCCCTACATACCAATGCGAACGGGTTTCAAACCTTAAACCTTTTATTTTCCATGCAAGAGATTTTAGAAATCTCAACTAGATGGTATCCACTTATTACAATTTTAGTTACAACAACAATTATAATGACAAATGTATTATCATTTATGGAAATAATTACGATTACAACTCCTATTATAATTATCACAATTCTAATTACATTAGCAATTGTATTCGTGATTACAATCACACCAATAATTACAGACCTAGTTGTATAAAATATCATAATTATAATTAAATTTGTTATCACAACTAAAATAAATACATTTACTATTGTACAATAACAATAACAGCTACCATTAAAAAATAAATATAGTTAATATTACAATTACAATTGCAATTGTGCAATTGTAATTGTTATTTTAATTGTGATGGTAATTATCATTATGATTGTAATTACGATGGTATAACAATTGTTATTGATAATTAAATACATAATTTATAATAATTCTCACACTACGATAATTAACTTGGAATAAACTTTTATTAGTAAGTGTTATGTCGAATGCACTTACATATTCTACCATGTCTAGCGCTAAATTAATTCAATCAATTTCTATTGCTCGGAGGAATTTGTAGCACTGATTTGAGAGTCATCATAGTTGTAGCAAAAATATTTTCAGTTTTTATTTGCAATTATTTACACGATTTTCTTTTTTTAAAGAGAATCCTTTACTATCATGTAGTGGCAAAATATTACCACGTCATTTATTTCGCATGCTCTAAAATATTTATCCAACTTAAGGAGAAGTGCAGAAAAGTTTTTTTTTCTTTTTTCTCCCCATTTATTCAAAGATTATTAAATTATGCTCTCCAAAATAAGTTATCAACGGCTCTTTAGTCATACTTGTATAGAATACATAGAGCACTAGATCAACAAAGTGCACATAAACTTTTACTTGGTTGCAACTTTCAACTTACAACAGCAATTAAAGACCACATACGGACCACAACTTGAGTACTATTTTACGAATATTAACTCTATTGTTCAACCCATAAAGGACTTCTAATCAAGAGGTGGCCACTAGGTCATGAATCTCGACCAAACTCAATCTCCAAAATAAGTTCAATTGGGTTTAATCTTAGCTCCTGCCTAATGCCCAAGGTTAAAAAAAAAAAAATCACATCGCTAGTAATAATTATTGATAGACTAACTCAATCTTTAATCATAACAACCCCAATAACAACAAGACTGAGTAGGACTGGTAGAAATTCCTACGAGAATAGGGTTCTTTTAGGAATTTTTTCATTAGAGAGGGTATTGAATCGATTTAATGCTCAGTGTCTTATTTATGAAAGAGATAGGATGCTTTTTTACTCACTTTTTTTTTTTGGAAAGGGACCAGGATGGGCTTGAATCCCCATCGCCTCTCTAATTCTCCATTTTCTTATTTTTGATTTTTGATTTTATTTTTTAGAAACAATAATGAATTAATAATAAAATCTTAAATATTAGTCTAAATAACAAATATCAAAATATTTATGCAAATACACCATAAAATTTTTGTATTCAACTAACAAATTCTAGTCTTAAGTTACTATTTGATCAGGTTTTATTCAAAAGGTCCCAATCAAGATTTTTAGTTTTAAACTTATATCTACTAAAACAAAAACTAAGGCAAAAACAAAAGTTATAACATTCAAATTTTACTAAGATATGTTGTCAAACTTTACTTTTATTTAAATTTTTTATTTCAATAGATTAAATCATATTTAAATTTAAAAATTAAAAATATATTAATTATTTAAGAAATTTTTAGGGATCTTATTTTATTATTCTCAGAGAGGATGATGATCTCTTTAAGTAATTCTGATAAGGATGGAGGACATATACAAAATATCGAGGATGGATACAAGACATCAGTCCTCTTTCTAACTCTCCCTATTACCATCTTAAAATATAATGCCGTGGTACATAGTTGCTTATTGAATTATTTATTTCCACCCGGCGCCGGCATCTCTAAGCAGTTTATGTTACCGCAGAAATCTTCTAACCCAATTTCATTAACCAAACTTTGAGATCGGGCCTCTCCGATAAGTTTATTATACGCGCGTCACCATACTACTGGTTTAAGCTAGTCCATAAATCCCAATCGGTTCCATCTTTAATTCACAGATCGTCCGATTCATATTTGCTTAAATCTAAGCTGGGGATAATCCAACTTCTAATGCTGGTACATTTCAACGATGAAATGAAGCACACAAGAAGTGAAGACTTTGGCATTCACCAATGTACAGAATATCATTTGATAAGAGTCATTTGTTGACATTATGATACGTCCCCTCAATTTTGTCTTGGCGTTTTTAATCTCTTGTGTGATCAATACATGGCCTGTGGTTGCAAGCTTATAGGTGCCGTCCGTTGAAATAAAGCATGTGTGAAGTGATGACACCTGTAATTTTAGCACAAAATTACGTACCATCGAGTGATGTGAACGGCAACGAACGACGTGTCCACTCAAATTTTGTCTGACATTTGGGAAAAAAAAAAATTGAATCTGATTAATACATGGCATGTGCTTGTCAATGCGTGGCGGTTCTCAGTTGAAATGAAGCATGTTTGAATGTGACGGCATGACGGTATCGTGCGTTGGACGTGTTGGAATAATGTGACTAGCTAGAAAATCCATTTCAATTTTCACGGGAATTCTTTTTTTTGGTCCAATTAAAATGCAAAGAAATGATGATGCCCATTCTGCGAGTTTTAGCTGTAAGTCGCGGCTTTGGCCTTGAAGAGAAAAAGCAATAAAATGTGCGAATAGTGAGAAGTTGAAAATATGATTTTAGATATTTATTTTTTGTTTATTTTTAATAATAAATTTAATGAATTCCATTTGATTGGGCATTTCTGCTTAATTTAATACATTAATGATAGATAGTTAAATTCAAACGAACAGTACATAGGACATGTAATTATGGACCCATTATGATGCAAACAATGTACTTAAATAGTTGCTTAATGGATGCGTTTGGAGATTTCTAAATGTAAATAAAAAATTACATGACTGCTCGACCATCGAGTAACTAGGTTATTAAAAGAAAAGTTTATATAGTTTATATATTTAGAAATGTTTTCTATGAAAAAGAATGATTTTTTAATTAGAAATTTCTGGTATATTAAAATTATGGACAAGCCAAAAGAAAAAAAAATGATATATATTTGCCATATAGTATTTTGGAGTATATTAATTAAATTATCCCTAAATTTAACATATTTTGAAATTCTTGATCAAATAGCTCTTCTGAAAACAATAACTTTAAAAGATGAAAAAAATACATTTTATTTAGGAATAGGATTTAAAAAAAAATATACAAACGGGCCTTACGGAGGGAGGGAAGGGATGATTGAGAATTCTTTCTCTCTCTTTTAGCGAGGGGATAGCCCAATTTGATGTTAGTCTACCTTACCGGGCCACTTTTACTTTGAATTCTTGAATCGATGGATCCTAAAACAATCCCAAGGCTAGTCGCCCAGTCTCTTTGCTTTTGCTTTTCACACCCCAATCTGCTTGTGTGTGCGTGTATATATATATGTGTGTGTGTATAAACCCTAAATTTTATCAGCTTTTCATCAAATTACATAAATAGACAAATCTGAATTTTAGTTAAAGTGAAATATATTTACACATCCTTTCCCAAGACTATAAATAAATAATTTATCAAATATTAATAACTAACATTAATCATTTTATAAATAACTTTGCAAACCTGAATTACTGGTTTTACATAATTATAAAATCAATAAATATAGTAATTCAGAAAAAAAAGTAATAATAATCATATTGAAATGAGTTAAGGCTAAATAATGCTCTGGTTAATTTTGTTTTTTTTATACTCTTTCAATTATGAAATATAAGTAAAATAAATAAAGACGTTATATATATAGTATGTTGGATATCTTATCATGTTTTGATTTGTTGAAATTTATGTGTAATTTTCATGTAATTTTCTTTCATTATATCCCGTTTTCTCTGCCTTTGTGTTGCAGTGTCTTTGCGTCGACTCCTATTTCGTGAGTCCGACCCTTCTCCCCAAGAGCAAAGGGAACACGGGGAGGATAACGCATACAATGACGGTGACTCGAAACACAGTCGTTTAGCATTTAGCATATTAAAATACGCATTTATTTATTTATTTATTTATTTTTCATTTATAAAAAAGGAAAAAATTGTGCTTTAAGTCTCAACCGCGACATGGAGGATAATAACGGAAACATATATAAAGCGACTCCTAAAGATTTATAATAATGGTTGTACAGGGGAGACGTCCCGACTTTCCCCGATCCTCCTCTTGCCCTCTCGCCTTAAATATCTAGGGTTTACTTGCTTCAGTTCCGAATTTGTTTATCGCAAAATCACTCAAAAACTTTGAAAATTTGTAAATTCTCGTTCATCATAACCGGCCCCAATCATGGCAACAGCATCAGGTTCGTCTTTCTTCACCATCTCTTATTTTGGCGCTTTTAGTTTAAATCATGAATCCGTTTTGAGTAGGTGTACAACTTGAAATTTACGGATATTGCTTTCGAAATTTTATTGACATTTATTTTTTTATTTTTCATCGATTTTCCTGTTTAATTGTTTCCAGTGAAAATATTCCATATCTCGTGTTATATACATATTGGGGAAAGATATCAATAGACGCCAGTTTGTTTACACTAACATCAAATGCATGTTAAATTTTCTATCTTTTCAACATTTGCTTGACTTGCTGGTGTTGTTTATATAACCTGTAATGTTCTTTTGGCAGTACTTGTTTTCATTTATCTTTTATTCGTTCAAGTAATGTTTCACTTGGGCTTGCAGTTGCTTTTAAATCAAGGGAGGATCACCGGAAGCAGATTGAATTAGAAGAGGCTCGTAAAGCTGGGCTTGCGCCGGCTGAGGTTGACGAGGATGGAAAAGAAATCAATCCTCATATTCCACAGTATATGTCATCTGCTCCATGGTATCTCAATTCTGAGAAACCTGTAAGTTACAAGCTTTTTTTTTTTTTTTGACTGTTATGTACTCGAATGAAAAGGCTTTGTACTTATATAATTTCTTTTATGGCATTTTAGAGTTTGAAACATCAAAGGAAATGGAAGTCGGATCCAAATTACACTAAATCGTGGTATGACAGGGGTGCAAAAGTATTCCATGCTGATAAATACCGCAAGGGTGCATGTGCAAAGTAAGTTCTACAATCTCTCTCCCTATCCATCCAATTACGCAGTTTCATAGAGAGCAGATAATTTTTTGTTTCTATATTAAAAGATGTTTTCATTGTGCACCTACCCTAGCATGATGAGTGAAAACTTATAATCATTTGTATAATTTAGACTTCAAAGCTTCTTCTTCTTAGGCAAGTAAGATTTTATTTTCTTGGATATTAAGTAAGGCTGAGCATTGTATTAGCTTAATTGGGAGTAATTTTTTAAATGCATTATCTCTTGAATTTGATCTGCTAATTTGTGGTTATATCTTAATGTTTGGTCCTGCTACTCATTGGATACATACTTAACTTTTTCCTTGTTTTTTAAATGACGAACTAATGACATATCGTGTGTGTGGTTTTCTATAGTTGTGGAGCCATGACACATGATGCAAAGTCATGCATGGAAAGACCTCGAAAAATGGGGGCAAAGTGGACGAACAGAAACATTGCACCTGATGAAAAAATTGAGACCTTTGAGCTTGATTATGATGGAAAGCGTGACCGTTGGAATGGCTATGATACATCAAGCTATGCGCGCGTTGTGGAGAGATATGAAGCTCGGGACGATGCTCGAAGGAAATATAATAAGGAGCAGCAGCTTAAGAAATTAGAAGAGAAGAATAATAATGATGATAGTGGTGGGGGTGGGGACAGTGATGGAGAGGATGAGGATGATGATTTAAGAATAGATGAAGCTAAAGTTGATGAGAGCAAACAAATGGATTTTGCCAAGGTAGAAAAGCGTGTGCGTACAACAGGTGGTGGGAGCACTGGAACCGTAAGGTGAGTGTCCCTCACTGATGAGTTGCTCTTTTAGTTTAGTGAAAAATGGAGACATTAAAAAAGTAGCTTATGTGCTCGTTTTGAAATGCTCAAAATGCGTCCATGTGGTACTTCTTGCTGGACTTTTTTCAGTATTATTTCTAATGCCCTTTTGATGTGATAGCGATTCATGTACTGAATTATTCTTACTATCAGGAATTTGCGTATTCGGGAGGACACTGCAAAATATCTTTTGAACCTTGATGTTAATTCTGCCCACTATGATCCCAAAACTCGGTCTATGCGTGAGGATCCCCTTCCAGATGCTGATCCGAATGATAAGTTCTATGGAGTAAGTGGCTATTGTTGACTTTAGATTTATTATGGACTTCAATTCAACTATTGCGTTCATTTGACAATTAATATTAAATATTAACTGATATTGTTGTTCCTTTGACAGGGAGACAACCAATACAGAAATAGTGGTCAAGCTTTGGAGTTCAAGGATCTCAACATTCATGCTTGGGAAGCATTCGACAAGGGACAAGATATTCACATGCAAGCTGCTCCTTCCCAAGCTGAGTTGCTTTATAAGAATTATAAAGTCATAAAGGAGAAATTGAAGTCCCGAACAAAGGACACAATCATGGAGAAGTACGGCAATGCGGCTGCCGAGGAAGAACTTCCTAGAGAGCTGCTTTTGGGACAAAGTGAAAGAGAAGTTGAATATGACCGTGCTGGTAGGATCATAAAGGGACAGGTAAAGTTTCAATAAAATTTTCCATTTGGGTGTTGAAAATAGGCTTGCTTCAGTAAACAATTTTAATGGGTAAATTGACATCACCTAATACCCTGATCAATTTAACTACTATTCCTTATTTTATTTGGTTTATTTTCTTTTAGTGTACATTGTCCACTTTTTAGTGGACATAGCTTGAATACTCTCTACAAGAAATTTCATTGGTTTGCCTCATGTTTCAACAGGAGACAGCACTTCCCAGGAGCAAGTATGAAGAAGATGTATATATTAATAATCACACTAGTGTTTGGGGTTCATGGTGGAAGGATCATCAGTGGGGTTATAAGTGCTGCAAACAGGTGATACGGAACAGCTACTGCACAGGTGCTGCTGGAATTGAGGCTGCAGAGGCTACATCAGACCTTATGAAAACCAATATTGCTCGTAAAGAGGCCTCTGAAGGTTAATATATTAACATCCTTTCCATGTATTCACTGTTGATTTGGTTAAAGAGTGAAAATTGGTCTGTCAGATTTTTAAAGTTACTTTTACTTTTAAAAGGAAAAATTTGCTTGATTTCATCTACCATTTTTAGTTTTCACGTCAGTTCACCCTTTTATATCATATTTGGTTGTTATTAACCTCGTGATTTTGTTGTGAACCTATGACAGAAATGCAGTCACCAGTGGAGGGAAAAAGGCTTGCTACGTGGGGAACTGATCTTTCAGATGATTTGGTTTTGGATAAGGAACTGCTTGCTGAGGCACTCAAGAAGGTAAATATGGGTTCCAATTTTTGGATCTTGTTCCTCTCTCAGACTGTGTTCTTTAGTGTGGTGTATTCATTTATTTATCAGTATTAGTTCTTTTAGGAGAAGAACTGTGAATTGAGTGTTCCTGGTTTCCTTGCTAATGTTACTTGTGACGACTTATGATATGGCTCAAGACTTTAAAGTTATCCTAATGCAGAGAGTGATGCTTAGCAGTGATCTGCTTTTATCATCTGAACCCGAAATAACCTTGATGCCATTCAAATGTTAAAGAGTTCTGTTAGGGAAAAGTGATGTCAGTCTTATCTAGGGTTCTTGGGTTGGGTTGGATAAGGTTTGTAAAAAGGATCAGGTGGATAGTTGGCGTTAGTTTTGCTATAATTTTTGTTGTTCTTGGTTTGGGTTTTAAGGATTCATTAAACCCAACTCAATCACTAATTGGCTTTTGTTGTGGTGTTTTTTTTTTTTTTTTGTGGGGGGGGGGGGGGGAGTGGTTAACTAACCCAATCAATCTATTTAAATTTTATTGGTTGGATTGGATGGATCTATTGAGTTGGCTTATGGAAACCCCTAGTCTTCCATTTTGCATTTGGTATCCTTTGTAACTCCTGTCCTGGCTGTTTGTTATTGGTGATTGATATTTATTGAACACGCTTGACTTGGTGACAGGAGGATCAAAGGAAGCGAGAGGAGAAAGATGAAAGAAAGCGTAAATACAATGTTAAATGGAATGACGAGGTATGGCAATTTCACCCTCAAAGTTGAATGAACAAGGATCATGATTTTTGTGAATAACACTTGCGGCTTTGGTGTGTTTTTCGTAACCCAAATTATTGTGAATCACAGGTAACGGCTGAGGACATGGAGGCATACAGGATGAAGAGAGTACATCATGATGATCCAATGAAGGATTTCGTGCACTGACTTCGTATGTGCAATAAAGTACAGAGAGAGGCTCTATGTCTTGGATTCGAGGTTGTCGCCTGCTTGCAGTTGGAAGAGTAAAGCTTCAGGGCCGCTTGTCCTTATTAAGAAAATGTAGTTGTTTGCTCTTTTCTCAAACCTATATTTTAGCCAGCCCTTAAGCGTACTTATGTTATTTTCATGATCTTTTTCTGTCTATAAAGTGGTCCTGTGGAATGAAAATCAAATATGTTGTAGATGTTCATTTATCTCGTCTTTTCTAATACATTATTAGCTCTGGCCTTTGTCTGATTATTCACATTTCAATCAATTCTAATTCCTAACCCGTGGTAGAATGATCGACTTAACAGCATAAAATCAGAGGATAACAGGCAAAGTAAATTGATCACCACATAATAGTCCTTGCGCATGGTAGGATTATCATACAAAGTAAACAAGAAAAGAGTTCGGCCCCGTTGATTAATTGGAAAAATATGACTTTTAACCGATATCCAAAATACAAAGACAGCCACATTCTGGGACCTGTTGTGTAACTGCCTGCGGGAAGTGCACGATGACGCAGTCAGAAGTCTTTGGTTTACGGATGATGATGGGATTCACACAACTTAAAACGAAAAAGAACATTAAATGTAACGTTGCAGATATACACACGTAGATTAATTCTTTTCTTTCCCGACTTGATGGATCATTAAAGCTGCTCCCCCATTTCTTACATCAGTCGGGACTTGTCTAGCACCTACACTGGAGAAGGACGAGCGAAAAAATAACCAAAATTTAATTTCCCGCTGATGCGCAAACATTTGGCACGCAACTGCTACAAACGTCTCGCCATAATCTCCTGAAGCTCCATTTCAGCACGGAAACTTCGAATGAAGTCCTCGGCTCTCTGGTCAATCCCATTCATTTGTGGCGACGCCAGTGCCAAAGACTCCCACATATCATCTGCTGCGCTCGTAGCACTAGCTTCCTCTTCCTTGGCATTAACGTTGCTTGTCCCTGGCGCTTTAGCTTCCTGGTCCAACACCACCCTTGCGTTCCTTGCTACAAGCTGGGTAGCAGCTACAGGCTCTTTGAAGAGCTTGTCGATATACACCGGCCCGGCTTTCTTTTTGAAGAGGTAACGGCGATGCGGACGAAAACGTAGGGCTTTGTTGGACGGTTGAAGAATAATCTTCTTACGTTGGATATTGCGTCGGTGTTGGTCAAGGAAGGGAGAGGGGTTGATGATTATAGGAGATTTTGAAGCAGTATTTGTAACATAATAAAGTCGGTTCTTGGGTTTCTTGATAGCTCTGGACTTGTGAAGCTTAGGCAGTCTGCACTGTAATTTGGATGTCAAGCTCTTCCATGCCTTCTTGGCCGGCTGTAACCTCAGATTCAAGCAAGACATTAGTACGTGTGACAGTGCCAGAGATTTGCAGTGTTCTGCATTGCATGCGGAGATTTATAAAATGGTTCAAGATAACAAGGGTAACCTAGATTCTTATTTCTTTATTATTTGATTCGTATTCTATTGTTAGGTCCAATTTTTCGACTGGCTTAATTCCTACGCTACGCGTTTGGTGCTGGAGCTAGACTTTGCATAGCAAGTGAAATATGCACTGAGTGGGAGTTGGCAACGCTATAGTTTTAAAAAGTAATGTAGAAATAATCAATAGGTAAGGGAATTAATTGAATATTTAATAAAATTTATTTTGAAAAGTAACCTGAATTTTAAAAAATATTATATATTTATAATGAATTTTAAAAAATATTATATATTTATAATAAAATAATTAATGATTTTATTTTTTAATTAATAAAAAAGTTTAAATTTTTATATTATATATGATATAAATATAAAAATATACTAAGTATAAAAATAATTTTTAAAATCAAATTTTTAGAACCTACTCTCTGTTTTCTAAAATCCATTATACTACAGAAAGAAATTTTCAAAAATAATTTATAAAAAAAAAATCAAAACATAAAAATTAATTTTTATTTTTTTAAAATCACTTCTTAACTAAAAGTTATCTCAATTGACCTTACTAACTTACGAAGTACGCAAGTTGTTGGGCACAAAACTTAAGTACGAAGTATATTTTATTATATATACGAGTCAGCAGTGGGAGCCAGACTTATCCCTCTAGCGGTAGGATAGATTCATTAATCTTGTAGAAGCGGACATTTTATCTCTAATATTTAAAAATCGCTCCGAGCCCACAAAAATAAACTTATCTAAAAAGCTTTGATTAAAAAAATTAATCCTAAATACTAATGGAGTAATAATATTTGACCCCATAAAATTTTTTTTTCATCAGCCTCCACTGTTTAATTAATGCTCTATATTTTTAGAATTGTTCTTATTTAAAAATTAAAGCATAATTAAAAAAAAAAAAGAAACACAATTCCAAAAACCTAGCCACTTTCCACCACCGGGTGTAATGCCCCAAGCGGTGGAAGTAATCTAAAATCAATCATCTGGGCTTCAATTAATTTATTACATATTGTATACTTTTCCTTGAATCTAGCATGCATTTTATCATGAAAATTATGGTGGCCTCAGTTTGATCTTCAACAAAGTTGATTGGGCTTCATCGAGCGTCACTCAATAACGTAGCCACTAACTATGTATTTCTATCTTTTATGTGATTCTGTTTCGCTCAAAAGTAAGTAAATGCAGGTGATCTCTTGCAGATATGTCATCTTAGGTCCCTTTCACCTGCTTAAGGCATGGTGGTGGAATGTGGTTAAAAATCTTATAATTATTTTTATAATTTGTGTAGTTATATTTTTTATTTTTCAGTAAATATATTTTTTAAAAAAAGAAGTGATTAATCAAAAAATTAGAGTTAATACTTAAGAAGATTTAAGAGACCAAATATCACCAGTCCAATTGGGTTTTTTTCCGGTTAGTCATTAATGCATTGCTTTTAGGGGGTTTTTCGACCATAAAATAATTCTGACGAAAAAATAGAGTATTTAGAATCCAATCTGATTCGCTTAATCCGTCCGATTCGTAAAAATCTGATATGTAAAATAATAGATTGAATTGGATTAAAAATTTAAAAATTCGCACTCAGAATATGAATTTATTTATGTAAAATAAATAAATATATATATTAGCCATTATCAATAATAATATAAAATAAAAATAATTAAATAATCAAATATACAAATATACAAATATAGCTTACAAAAATTATAAAATGAAATGACAATTTTAAGCCAAAATCAAAGTAAGAAAACGCCAGTCAAAGGGCAAGAGTGTCTGTCTGGCCAAGTACTAATTACCAAACAAAAACCCCTAACTTCCCCACCGTCACTCACCACTACGTAAACAAAAACCCCTAATCTTAACAATGTTGAGGCTGAATTGTCAGGCCGATAGCTGCGTAATTCCGGCTAGAGCAAGCACAATTCCAGCTAGAGCAAGCCATCTTCTTCACCGAGTCTGTCAAGCCACTTCACAATCATTGTTCCAGAGCAATTTCATTATCACAGCCTCCAAGTTCGTCATCTGTACGGCTTTTACTGGTTGCCATCATCTAATCATCACTTTCCAACAAGTGTAATAGCCTTGGAGAAGGATCAAGCCTTATTTGGTTTCAGAAATCTCCTTACGCCTGTCTTGGGTTTCTTTTTGTTTTTGTGCAAACGCAACTGTCTTGGGTTAGCACATGCTTTATTCTTTAGAAAAAAAAAAACATTACCTCACATTTATTCTTTAGAAAAAAATCATTAACAGTGCTAGAGTTCATGTATACTGATAACTATTAGCATAAGATTATTCACTAAAATAGAACGGTTAGCATATGCTTAATGGTTTGAAATCCGAAAGCAAGCAACTGATTAATTAAAATCCTACACGCATAGTGCATGCTTTACATTATTTTATATGCATGGGACGATATGTTTATGATGGCAAGTCCTTTTCAACAATTTGGTGTAGTGTGCTTGTGATCCATGGGGTATACATAATAGTATAATTTTCTTTTCAAGTTTAATAATATGATTAAATAAAATAGCAAAATAAAAATGAGTTGTTTGAATAAAATTAAAAATTCATTAGAGAAAGTGGCAAGATGAGTATAGGCTGTTAACTTTTTTTTTTTTCTTCCAATACTAATCACTTAATTTGTTTATGTTATTTTTTATAATTAATTTCAACTTTTTCTATTATTAAATAGGAATTGGGTGTTGGTGCAAAGACCTCATTGATTGAGGTAATTGAATTTAAACAATTGCTTTCTTTTCAAACTTAATATGTTCCTGTTATTTTTCATAATTAATTTTTATGATTTTTCATATTTGTGGTGTAGATGAGTCCTCCACTGGTTAAAGAGAAATACATAGCTACAGATCATATTCCTTCAAGTCCTAAATTTTCTAGTAATATTAAAAGTACGCCTAATAGATCAACTACTTCAGAAGCTTGGGAGTATTTTGTACAATTAAGTTTTGATCTACCGTGTCCTAAATCAAAATGTCAATATTGTGGAAAAGAATATAAATATAAGTTTAATAAAGGAACATCTAATTTGTTGACTCATATAAGAGAAAGATGTTTAAAATATCCTAACTGACTCGAGTAGACAAAAAATAAAAGACCTTGTCTTATCAACTAGTGTAATTAAAGAGTCATGTAACCTTGTGTCAACTACCTATAGTGTTGAGACTTGTAAAGAGGCAATTACTAAGTTTATTATAAAAGATGAGATGCCAATTAGAGTTGTAAAGGGTGAAGGGTTTAGGGAAATATTAGAATTTTTTTAAAATAGATTTAAATTGCCATATCGTATTACTGTCACTCGTGATATTTTGTAACTTTACAAAAAAAAAAAGAGTTGATTGATTTTTCTGTGCATAGTCGTCAAAGAGTTTGTCTTCCTACGGACTCTTGGATTTCAGCTCAAAATCTTTGCTGTATGTGTCTCACCGCTCACTTTATTGATGATAATTAGAGATTACAAAAGAAAATATTTAATTTTTGTCAAGTGTCTGACCACAAAGATGAAACAATTGGTAGATAAATTAAGACATATCTATTAGATTGGGGTATTAAAAGAGTTTTCACCGTGACAATTAATAATGCTTCTTCTAATGAAGCTACTATTTCATATTTGTTAAAAGTTATAAATAATTGGAATAGTTTAGTATTGGGGGGTCAAAATATGCATTTAAAGTGTAATGCACAAATCTTAAATCTTATCGTTGTAGAGGGATTAAAAGAGTATCATAAGTCAATTGTTAAAATTTGCAATGTTGTAAAATTTGTTAGATTCTCACCTTCTTGGACACAAAAGTTTAAAGCATATATTAAGTAAGAGAAAATTCCTTCAAATAAGTAGTTGTGTCTAGATGTTGGCACTAGATAGAATTCCACTTATTTCATATTAGAGGTCACAGAATAATATCTAAAAGCAATTGAGCGGTTAGAAATACATTCGTGAGTTTTGCTTAAGCGAACCGAAAATGTGTCCATCTTCAATTGATTGAGAATATGCTCATTATTTCATTAAATTTTTGAAAGTTTTTTATGATGCAACTTTAACACTTTCTAATTCTTTGTATGTGATATCCAATATTTTTTTACGTCAATTATTTTTTATTTATACACATACAAAATTGCAAACTTGGAAGGATAGTAAGGATTTTTTTTTTAAAGATAATGGTTGAAAATATGAAAAAGAAATATGATAAATATTGAGGAAATTACAAATTAGTCAACCATTATTTGTTTGTTTCTATATTGCTTGATCATCAGCATAAAGAATATTTTTTGAGATGTTGTTTTGTGATATTATATGGTGAATTTAAAGTTAATGAGTTTATTGTTAAAGTGAAAAATAATTTAAGCAGTTTGTATGATGAATACAAACTTCTTTATTATGATGATGCGGAAGTAATGGATGCTGTGAATGATAAAAAGGAGTTAGAGCTTGATATTAAGGTTGACGGTAGACAAGTATTTGATTCTGGTTATAAGAGAATTTTAAATGACAATACTTTTGTAGAGTGTAAAACAGAAATGCATCTTTACTTAAATTGTGTGAGAACCCAAAAAATGAGAGTTTTGATATATTGGATTGGTAAAAAATTAATTCTTTCAAATATATTATTTTGCCTTATGTTGCTTGAGATATTTTGGCCATATCTATTTTCACTGTAGCATTTGAGTTAGTATTTAATACTGGTGGTCGCATTCATGATCCACATCAGTGCTCACTATCTACAAAAATAGTGGAGGCACTAATTTGCACACAAAATTAGTTACATTCAAGTCCAATAAATCTTGATAAAGTAATTTTAAAAAATTGAACAAGTTGAGACAAGTAAAATATAATAATTTAATTTTTATTTTATTTATTAATTATTATTTGACTTTATATTATTATTTTATTTTAAGAATT
Source organism: Aegle marmelos (assembly GCA_030449875.1). Classification (NCBI taxonomy): domain Eukaryota; kingdom Viridiplantae; phylum Streptophyta; class Magnoliopsida; order Sapindales; family Rutaceae; genus Aegle; species Aegle marmelos. The sequence continues at coordinate 7,548,491 of JASUUL010000115.1, forward strand.
GATATTTTTTGTCTTACATGCACAGAGATTTTTAAATCTAATAAGAATATTTTTGATGAAGCTTGATATCATTTGATAGGATAGTAAGGGTAAATATTTTTTAATTTTTTTATTTAATAAAAATCTTCATTCATTATTTATATAAATTATATTTATTTTGTTTAAGTTAAAATACAAAACATAAATTGGAGGTGGACACTTTTCTTTTTGGTGCATTTTTTTTGAAACTTTAAATGTATTATTGTGAATTTGAATAATTAATTTCGGTGTTATATTAATATATTATTGTAACTTTATTTGAACAATTAATTTTAGTGTTATGTTAATGTATTATTATAATTTTATTTAAACAATCAATCTTAATGTATTGTATTTTAAAAATTTAAATGTATTATTATAACTTTATTTGAGTAATTTAATAATTCATCTCGATGTATTATACCTTAAAACTATAAATTTATTATTTTAATACTATTTAAATTTTATTTTATTTTAAATTTAATTAGTAATAAAATTATTTTTATATTAGATTTTTTTTTATTTCATTAGTTGATAGGTTAGAAAGAACATAAAAATTTTTAATTTATAAATTAATGTGTAAAATAATAAATTAAATATAAATTAAATTAAATCCACATTTGATCCGTAAACATTTATTCTGTAAACATATTAATTGAATTTTACATAAATTAAATATGAATTGAATCAAATATCTATTCATGAATATATAGATCAGATTTAAATTAAATTCAATCAATCCGATATTGAATCAAATTAAAAATTATAATTTACAAAATTATAGATTGAATATGATTAAATGTCAAATTTGTAACATCTGATCCGCCAACACCCTTACCAAAAAAAGTATTTCAATTTTAATCTTTCAGGCTAAAGCATTATCCACAGCAGACACCATCAATGTAGAGGTCAACATTAAAATGACGGCGACGGAAGCCTTTTCTCAATCATCAATTACCGTCTACGTAGGAGAAATACAATTTAATGCTCGAGAAAAGATCTTCAATTTCAACATTGTCAACAGCAAATAATATATGGAATATATATATTAGCGCCTCTGAAGAAAACACGCAAAATAATGCTCTTCAAGAGACCACAAATTTCTAAGTCCAGAAACTGCAGAGAGACAAATTTGCATGCTTTTCCAAATTTTCTTTATTTCATTTCCAAAATCTATAAGTTACCTTAAAGATGAAATTTTCTCTGGCTGCAATATGACAAAAACCCAGAGAAGTTCAGACAAAAATAGTGGGGAAAAAGGGAAAGTAGAGAAATGGGGGAAAAGAATCAATCTTACAACTGCCATCAGTAACATGGGGAATATTCCAGAAGTTTTAGATAAGGGCTTGGACACCAAGTTGTTGCATTTCTCTCAACTTCCATATTGGGTAGAGAACATCTTCTCCAAGTTCTTCTGCATCTACTTGCTGCATAGCCCAGGCATAGTATACGGTATGAATTGTATCCTGAAAATTTAAATTTGCCAGAGCACCAGAGAATCAATATACCCAGCTGAAGAAAAGCACAGCAACTCTCAATGCATGACACCTAAGCAATTGTCGAGGTCGTTCATTTGTTCTTTACCACAATGCCTTAGGCACATCAATAGTACTACATTTGACAGAATGCAACTTTGCATGGTTAAACTCAACAGCTTTAGTGTCTCTTTAAAATCTCCTTATCTCTCCTCCAGAAAATAAAAAGGGGCACACACCCACACACAACTCCACTGAACTGCAACAAATTATGAGGTAGCCCAAGAGAGAACTTAAGCATGAAGAGGTTGACAAAGTAAGCAGTGGGACCCACATGCTTCATTTAGGGGTAAATGATTACATTCAGGAAATAAAAGGACTACATTATTTACCTTTCCCCCTTCAGTTATTGCACCATGTTTATCACATACGCAGTAGATTTGCTGTGTTTGGAACTGTTACAATATAAGAGGAAATGGCAGCAGCATCAGCATTTTTTCATACTTAAGAATTGCCAATGCATCAATCAAGTTCCAAAGGGAGAAAAATATTTGTATACCGCCACAATGATTATTGGAGAAGATCCCATCATTTTAGTCTCTCTTACTTCCACCTCAGATACATGCAGAATCTGCATGAAAAAAAAAAAAAAAAAGTTATCAGAGAGCATTGCAGACGCTCAAGTTACTTGGATGGATGTGCAATAGCAAGCTTTTACAAACTTCCAAAGTACCAAGATGAATAGTAATGAAATGACAGTTGCTACTTGACAGCCAGAAGCCACCCCCGGGCGCAGGGGGGGGTGGGGGAAGACCACACGAAGAGAAAATGATAGAATTTCACAAATTCATTTACCCTGTTATCAAAAAAAATTCCATGGCTCTGATAAGCAGTATGCTCCGCTTTACATCGTTCAATCACTTCAGGGCTACAATACTTCTTTAAAGTCTCAACATCTCCCTGCCATATAAAATTTTGTTAAGAATGCACTTCTAATGTCATTGGCACAGCGACCAAAGGAATTTCTTGAAAAAGAGGGCTGCAGAAATAGAAACTACAATATAAAAGCGCACAATTTCATCAATTTCAAAGAAGCTCAAAATCACCTTCATGTAGGCACTAAGGACTGGTCTAATTGCTTCTTGAACTTCTGACACAAAATCTGGTAAGGAAAAAGATCTAGCTCATACAAATAAAAATGTTGTTAAACTCTGGAACATAAAATCCAAACGTAATACCTAGAAGCAAAAATAAAAAAAGACATGATCATACGGATCTCGACGCCGTATTTCCTTGATTGATGCTGCAGCATCTGTTTCTTGAAAGATGGTCTCGTTGATACTGCAACAGACATGAAACCACCCCACCCCCCCCCCCCCCCCCCAAAAAAAAAAATCTTAATATTCTAACTAACTCTATAGATCATGAATAGAATCAGAAGGAAAATGTTAAGGATGCAAAGCATACTCCTGAATTTTGTGAACAATGGGGCTGTCACTAGTTTCCCATCTTTCCCGCATGTCTTCTGCAATCTGAAATTCCAATGCAGAAAAATGTTAGTGTCACTGTCGAAGTGACTATCCCCAGTATAATATTTAGAAAGCCGGCAGTAATTACAGTCTCTAATACTAGTGGTGCTAAATGATAGACAATGAACAAAAATCGAGCAATTGAAGAAGGCAATTGAGGGACTCTATTTGCCAGGATAAAGGTCTATACAACATATATGTTAGAGAATAAAACTTCAAGGTATAACCATCCACAAGTTTCTGATGTGGGATAACCATGCATAATAAGCTCAAATGCCGTTGAACTTCCCAAGGAAATTTGTTTGATGATAAAATATAATATTTTCTCAAGTAAATGGCAAATGTGAATAAAGCAGTGAATATTGACATGGACAGCATTCATAAATAGTACTGATTGAACAATACTGGGATAACAAGTCGAATAAGGTTTGAGTTATACAACAAAAATACTACACAAGAGAGGAAACAAGCACTCCCATACCTTCAATTATAAAGCAAATAACCTAACAAACTACTGCCAATCAATGCTTATACAATGTGCAACATCAAATGAAATAAAACAGGATGAAGTAAAAAATAACCTATTGGAGCATACCTCTTGGCCCTTTGTCACAACAGGTTCACTAATTCCAGTTATGCGCCTAAACACAGGATAACCTTGCATCTGGGTTAAAGGATATAAAATCAGTTTCACAAAAGTGGCATGAAATGCAAGACATAGATATAATATCTTGAGATATTATATGGCACCAAGAAAGTACATACCTTTTCTTTGAGTTTACTCCACATAGACTGCTTTGAGGGTGTAACAACTAGATCAGTTCTCATACTTTTTTCACCTGTCCATGAGGGGGAAGGAGTGTATTCCAGATGCTTTCTCTTGCTTGGGCTACCACTTAACTCATCTTTTACAATATCATATCCCTTTCTCGCTAAGTCAACTACTTTTGCTTCCTTCAATTTTTGGAAGGCCAAAGTAAATTTTGGGGAAGAGATACTCGACTTTAATTTCCCATAAAATGTTTCTCCTGTATCACTGGACCCAGTCTGCTTCTGCTTTTCTTGGCCCGATGATGCCTTGAATCCATCTTTCACATCATCATCATGTTTTGTGGAAGTGTCAGTGGATCCCATCCAAAAATTCCCTTTGACCTAAATCACACAACAGTTAAGCAAAAAATTCCCATTAATCGGGTCAAGATACATATCAGTCATTACTGACAGGCTGACAATCTAAATAAAAGTACACACCTCCTCGGTAGCAGCTGAAATCTTTTCTTTCATGCTCGCAGAAACCTATAAACAACATCGACTAACATCAATTCTATTTCTTATGATACAAAACAAAGGCCCTCGGCAATAGCAGTATCTACACTCGGTACATGAAAGTACCTATCCCTATAAACTTGAAATATGACTGCTCTTAAGGACAATGAAATAATGAACTTATAATGCATGCATGCTCATCCCGAAACCAAGAAAATTACAAAGGAATCCAGGCAAAAACTACAAAGGGCAGAACTTAATCTACCAGCTATTCTATCATGAAAGTGGGAACTGCAGTCAGAGAGGGAAATATGAATGGGGCAATCATAGAAAATGTTATGATGCAAGCATCAAACATTGATCAAGGTTGCGTATGTCCTAGTGCTGAGAGAAGAGAAGAGTAACAAGATCAAATTGCACTTGGTCTAAAACTTTCTTAGTTTACGTAGCCCAATTTACTTCTCATTAGTAGCTCTATTTTTCATCAATCCAACTACTGATATCAAATCCATTCCTTGTGCCCATAATGGATGGTAACATTACATTGATTTTACATCTATTATTACTATTGGATGCATGAAATCACATACTTATATAACTTAAACCTTTGTTGTTGAACAGAATTTCAATTAAATATCTCGAGATCTCCGATAAACCAAAAACTATGCAAACGCAATGACTAAGCAAAGGGTAGACGATACAAATTGGTTTCCAAAGTCAAAAAGAGTTCTGTTAAAATTATCACAATAGCTTTTGAAAATGTGACTAGAAAGAAGGAGAGGGAAGAGAGAGAAAGAGAGGAAAAAAATATATATATATATAATAACTAACTTAGGTTAGTAGTATTATCTAGGTTTCTTAGGCCTGAGTCTCCTACCATTCATCATGTAAACAAATAGAAGAAGAAACAAGCTCCATCCCCAGTCTGAGATTAAGGCCATGGGCATGATAGCAAAAGTGCCTGAATTGGCCAAATTCAATTCCATGCCAAGGTCAGTCTGGACCTTTCCCACAGATTTTGTATCCAGGTCCAAAAAATAGAGAAAGCATATTTATACACTTAAACTGTAAAAGTATCTAATCAAACCTTCTTTACTGTAGATTCAGCCTCTGTCCACGCACCATCCACTTGCTTGTAAAGCTGCTCAGTTGTCTGCTTCGTTCTGCATTCGCCATTTCACCATCTCAGGCCCACCCTTGACATACAAAAGTATGTCTCAGCCTATTAACTAATAGAGCCACAAGTGGATCATAATAAGGAACAATATACAAAATTACCTTTCTTTAAGTTCTTCTTTCACCCCTTTAAGCTCATCTGCTTTCTTTTTCAGTTCTTTCACGGACTGTTTAAATTCAGGGTTACTGCAACCAACCATATAACAAAGTATGCACAATGAGAAGACAGCTAAGGAAATAACACAATATCCATCATTCATCAAACAACACAGACGCATTAAAACTCATGCTGAACTCAAAACTCTATAAGTTTGAATAGCTTCAGTTTTGTAAAAGTATTGCAAGTTTCAAATTCTAACTTGCGTTCGTTTATCACAGTTTCATCAACAGCAAACCAAAGGCTAAAAGTAAAGTGATACCTAAAACCAATATCAACTACCGACCAATCTTGAAATCTTCGTATATACAGGGAGACATATTGTGAAAAGACACAAAAATACCTTTCAGCTTCGCCTTTAATTTTCTTCGAGAACTCCTTAAACACGCTGAATTGACGATTACTCGAACACCCATTTGCAGAAACCAACCGCAGTCTCGTACTTGAACCCTATTCCACCAAATTCACCCCCAAGAAAACCAATAAAAATCAAAACTTTCGCCATAAACAAGCGAAAAATCATAGCTTTAGATACGAGCGAACCTGTAGAGGCGTTAACCGAAGAAACAGGGGCTGCTGTCTAGATAGAAACAAGTCCCGAACCAGCTTTCTACTAGCCATTATTTAGGGACAAAAATTTTCTCGAGAAAGATATTGTTGGGTTAGGGAACGGGGTGCTTATAATTTTTCTGGGGAAAAGTAGATTCTTAATTATGTTTCCTTCCGCAACATGAAGGATTAAAACGAAGGAAAGATTCTGTAGATTTCTTGAGAAACAAACAACTAGGACTGACCAAACGTACCAGTAGTTTGAAGCTGCGAATGGCTTAGGGATTGTTTGGGTGCAAGGATAAGTTTACGCCTACGGTGGGCTGTCCAGATATTTTGCCGCCGTACCTGAGGAGTTCGGAAGTGGGATCATCTAAAACCAGTTGGGGGTTATAAGTACATTTGTAACCATACGGGACGCTAGGGTTTTGCTACATTGCTTAAAGGACCAACGCTTTTAGGGTTTTGGTCTGATGGATTTTTTTTTTTTTTTTTGTGTTTTATGTTAATCCAATTCCAAATACTGTGTGCTGTAAATGATAATTAATTTAACTCGTAGGATTATGCAAGTGTCTATTCAATGAATACTGCCAACTAGGATCTATTTCTATCGTAACATGTGTAAACAATAATTTGGGTGGAAAAATAATATTTTCTTGTGAATCTAATTTCGTTTGGATTGTTCGTCGGTTATGAATAATTTGATTTTGTTTGATGATTCAACTAGTTCACATGTTCTCTTAACGACATGCATTTTGGTAACCAACATGTCATTTGACGGCCCATTGTGGTTTCGGAGGCAGCAGCATTTTTTTGGGTTGGTTGGATTTTTTCCTAATTAAATTCTTTTTTTTTGGTATGAGAATTATTAATAAGAAATTAAAGATACACTTAATAAAGGGTATAATAAGTTTTATTTCTTAAATCATTTGTTCTACACAAACGAAATGTTTGAAATTTAAAATTGCTCTTTAATTTCAATTTTAATTTTAAAAGTTTAAACTTTTACAAAGAAACATGAGAATATGAGAATTTTCAAGTTAAAAAGAGAGATGAACTCTTAGGCTTCATTTAATACACTTTTTCAAATATAACTTATTTAAATAAAAGTTTTGTTAGTAAAACTTTTATAAATAGAGTTTTTACTTAAAAAATTTTAACTATTTAATTGTCTCTAAGAGTTTTTATTAAAAATATATAAAATTATTTTAATAGATAAATTTTTTTAAAGTTATATTGTGAAAATAATAAAAAAAAGATTGTTAAATAAGTAGAGATTATTTTAAATGTTTTAATACTTAAAAAAAACTTTTCAACTCTATTTTTAAAAGCTTAAATTTTAAACTTTTGTTAATAGAGATAAAATAATTTATTTAAAGTTTAAAAATTCGATTAGAAAAATAATTAAATAACAACAAAAATTATAATAAAAATTTATGTGATTAAATAAATATTTATGATCATTAAATAAATGAAACAAATAGACACTTAATAATAATTCGACGATAATCACAGAGGCTGATTCTTATACAGGTCGAGAGGAACATTTATATAATTAACTAAAAATAATATTTTAAATAACTTCACCATTGCTTTGTTGGCAAGAAAGAAAGACGAACACGTATGATACATACAGTATGAGTTTATTTTAGCACTTAAATGTTCTGGGACAAAGTATAAAATCCACACATGGTGGCCTTATCACGTGCAAATTCTTTGGAGAGAGAGGAAAGAAAAAACGAAAAAAGAGAGGCAATGAGCCATTGGATTTAAAGCATAAATTAGTATCCGGTACTTACAGTCCTCCATCTCTTAACGAACTTCTCTCCCTCTCTCGCTTACCCATATAATATATGTAAGTATCTATAAAAGAAAGCTACTAATTCTCTAATTCAATTATATGTAGAACATTTATCAAGCGAGGAGATCTTCACCATATAAAATCATACAATGCCTCACGAAAATCCCAAACGTATCATACAAATGAGGCCGTACAAGAATTTTAGGGATAAAAGCTCCATTTCGAGAGTTTTAATTGAGACACAAATACGTTGGGGCTGTACAAGAAAAAAGATTTTGGACAAATTTTAAGCGCATAAAGGAATTTTATAAGATTAAAAAAAAAAAAGATTCGAAAGGTCTGTTCGAGTGCGTCCTGGATATGTCACGTTAAATCTGAACACTTGCCTTGGATCGACTTCCAAACATAATTGATCTAATGAAAAGCTAGATAAAACAAATAGACGAGAGACAGAAGTAGAAGTGAAAGCAAATAATAATTCTAACCATTTCTCATAAAGTTCAATAATTTCTGGATAAAATGTTAAGAGTGGTTCTTTGTATGTCTTGTCTGGAAAGAAGAAGACTCAATGATTAATATTGATTATTCGTTAACTAGCAATAAAAATTTTGATAGGAAGAGATTCCGTAAAAGCTTTTCTGAGGAATGGGCATTTCTGAAGAACCATAGCTCAGAGTGTGTGCGTGTGTGCAGTTGTAACCATGGAATTGTTCACATTCAAAAGCCAAAACACGAGTGACAAAAACGGAAGAGGCAAAAAAAAAAAAAAAAAAAAAAAACAGAAACAGAATGTGAGAACCGGTTTCATTGGTTGGGATCCCTTCCCTTCTAATTACAAGCCTGATTGGCAATTAAAAACTTATTGGCTTGACGGGAAGCGGCGTCGTTTGATACCAAAGCTTGAATAAACAAAGTCTTGACTTGCCAAGGCGAGAAAGGAAACCCGTCCCTCGCATACGAGTTGAGCAAGGCCGCAGTCCCCTGCTTCACCAGTGCAGCAAACGCATCCTCGTCATCGTTCCGAGTCGTCGATTCCAAAAGCGTCAGATCAGATCTGAACCGTTCGTACACTCTCGATCCGAATACTTTCGATAACGTTGACGTCTGTGGGACCATCTTCGGCCACGCCTCTCTCCTGCTGCCCCAGAACCTCCCCCCAAAAAAAAAAAAATCAATCAAAATGTTTTATGTAATTTTTTTTGGACATATATTGCCATTAATTCAAATTTTAAACAAAGCAAAAAGGATGTTACTGTGGCGGGCATCTTCCTCTGATTCTGGTGTAAAGAAATCCAGGCCGTCGAATTTGAGTCGCCGCTGCTGCTGCTGCTGATGATGATGATGAAGCTGCAAAACGAACAGAGAGTAGAAGGAGAATGATCAGTCGACTCGGTGGGTAAGTGCTATCCATATTCTTGCTTGCTTTGCACGTGGAGCTGTGCGATCTATCTGAGTTAAAAATAACTGAGATTTGGTTTGGATTCGGCGTCGGTTTCAGCTTCAAAATGGCTTCTTTGAGACCAGTGCCCTTCTTTCCAACTGGTGGAGCTGTCGCGACCTGGCTCCATTTGCGAGACAATTGCTTGCTTGCTGTTTTTCAAAAAATTTTATGTCCGCTTTGTTTGACATGTTTGCCATTGTTGTGGCCGCTCGTAAGCAACTTAAAACCGAGGGTAAGTTAGTAAAACGAATAAAGGAGGAGCACGTGACATAATATTTGGAACACGTGCAAGCCAGGTGAATTTAGAATTTACGTACAATCCGTCTCCGTTCTCCCCGGTCTCGCTTTGAATTTCAAGTGGCGGTGGGAGTGGCAGGTTACGTGAAAGACAAGTAAAAGCTCTCCTAATTAAAAACCCAGTCCCGGTCCCGGTCTCGGTCCCGTTTGTTTAAGGGATGATGGATTAATTGCCCAATTCACTTCTCACACCCCGGTCACGAGATCGAGATGTACGCACCGGTCCATTCTTAATGCACCGCCAAGTAATTATCCATGCGAAAGAGAAAAGTGCACCTCAGCAAAATTACATAAAAAACCTTCCCTGCCGGCAATAAATAATTATGTTTATGTGGGATATTCTATCAAAAATAGATTACTATAATATTCTATCAATATAATTAATTCTGTAATTAACATTCTATCAAAAATTACCGTTCGATCGACAAGAGGCGAGAGGCGTGTGGATCTAAGATATCAATTAGCTGAGAACGACCCTTATCAGTAGTAATTGTAGTGTCGCAATTTCAAGGCTATAAACGTCTCATTTTTTGGTAAGATCTTTCGAAAGGAAGTAGAAGACTTTAATCATAATTGTCCTTCAATTTGCACGAGTTAATAACAAAAAGTAACTACCGATTAGCATTTAAATTATTTACTCGGAAGAGAACCGCTAACTTAGTCACCCTATGGAAGTCGTCGGGCATACGGACATATTGCCTGCTGTGAATGACACTCGTTGATCCCGCAATGTACCGTGAAACGGAGGGACACAGATGGTGTAGTTCTCCACAAAATCTGACCCCCTTGCCCGTTTCATCACAGCAAAGTTCTGCGGCACTACCATTATCTGTCCTCGCCTGACCTCCCCGTCGTACACAGACCGGCCGTAGCTGTCCACTGCCTGAAAGTGGCATGATACCCTTATCGCGTACATTATGCTGTGTGCGTTCAAGTTCCAGTGTGGCACCATCATCGCATTCTGCACATACATATTCAATAAATGAATGAATGTGTCAAAATGTTCCCCCCACAAAATCACCAGGGCTTTCAGTTACTCGTGTACGTACTCTGTGGAGCAAGCGTCTTTCAGCGCTGAGTTGGATCCATCTAAGAACAGGGAGGTTGAGGCTGTTGAGGGTGGTAATATGACCGGCACCCTGCGTGTAAATGTCAGCCTTAGACGGATAGCCGATGTTTTGTCTGAGCTTCATGGTGCACATAGTCTCTTCAACGCCATTATCACCTCCGTATTGTCCCTGTGATCACTCGTACTCACTGCTGCCCTTCTCATATTCTGTTGACCGTGTGTCCTGGGTGGCCCCGCCACCTGGAGCTGACCTCTGACTGAAACAATGGCCCCTCTGTAATCCTTCTCACTCAGAAGCCTCCTCACGAGACGCTCGTCCACGTTGTATGCCTCCGCCAGGATCCGTGTGTCGAAGCCGCAGAATACGTTGTTGCATTGCTGGTGACCGCCATAACGTTCTTGTCGCCGCTGTTGCTGCAACTCTTGATGTGGGTAACCGGCCAGATGGAATTTCTGTACCCAAAAATGAAATTCATCATCAAATCTGAAAATTTAAGAATTACAAATCTTGGCGGGTTAGTTGTTAATTATTTTCTTATTACTCTAGGATTCCTATCCGGTTGGTTGTCGTTGTTTGCTACGTCAAGAAGAACAACAGCAACGACCGGCGTACTGCCCTCGTTGTAGCAGCAGTGAGCTACTCCGGCCGGCAATGTGAATATATCGCCTTGGCGGAAGCGTCGAATCTTTTGGTGGCTATCCTGCTGGGACCTGCCAGCACTCTCTCTGAATCCTCCTTGTTGAGGTGACTGATAAGTCTCAGGGCACCCCGGCAAAAGGGTGCCAGTGAGACCCTCCCCTGTACGGGTTCGATCAAATTAGCAACAAATCAATTACACAAAAATGCTATATAACTGAAGTTAGTATTGATGTAGGGAGCATATTAACAGAATAATAGCGGTGGAGTCAGTATTTTGCTTAGACAGAATTCAATTCAGGCCTCAGCCTCGTCCGATTTAACCTTGGAGAATGTAGATGAGTTGAGGAGAGTTGGAAAATTGTGGCGACATAAGGCCGTTCTGCCGGATGGTGTGTCTAACGACGGCAACTCCAGCGCATTGGAATTGCTCATGTCTAGGCTCCAAGGTTTCAACAACACCTGCTTCATACTCAAGGCGGTTATTAGGTTCTAGGGCCTCGAGATTATTGATTTGGCACTCGTTTGGTTGCTGCCATTGCTGCTGGTTAGCAGCTAGGCAGCCGTGGAAGAGAATAACAAGGCTGAAAGTAAGACAGGGAGCAGTGAAGGCTTAGCCATGCAGATCGTGGTGGGTTTGAAGTGAAGTGGCTAGTGGGGATTGCAGTGATGGCATTTATATATAAGAGGAGAAAGGGTGAAGTTGCACATAAGGGGTTGTGCTTAAGGAGGCTGCATGTGTTAGCCATTCTTCGCTTTGCATGGCTACTTCACTTCTCTTTCTTACACATCATAACTTCACTCATGGAAGTTATGATGTGACCTCTTTAATGTATGCATATATATGTATATACACACATCATCGATCACATGTGTTAAATCGTTACTGCATCTGTAAGTGATACAAAGTACTACTACGTACATATTAGCACTAGCTGTGATTGGTTTTATGCTCCTATTATTACCTCGCTTTTAATTAATGTTTAGTTCGATACACTTCCAATTTCAATTTCGCTTTCAATAAAATATGTAGTTCTGTCCGAAGAGGGGATCTCATGAAAAAGAAAGCACCACAAACACCGTACTCTAACAAACAGCCAGTTTGATACACAGGAGTCCCACGTGAACCGGGAAGCACAATGCGACAAACCAACCCCTTTCATATCGCAGGACGAATGGGCGATTGCATGTTAAATTTGTTGCCATCTGTTTGTTTCTTTTTTTTTTTTCCCCCTTATTTTTGGGATAAAAGGATAAATAAAAGCAGTACCGGCGTTCACGGTGGGACTCGAACCCACAATCTCCCGCTCCGGAGGCGAGCGCCTTATCCATTAGGCCACGCGAACCCTACATCGCACAAGAGGAATCCAGATTTAAATCTATACGCAACCAAATTGGATTATGCCCCTCGGTGCTCGCCGCGTCCACTTCTTGTTATTTAAAACTATGTGAACAAAATTTGATGAAGGAGCTTGTAACTAAATTAAGATCCATCAATAAATGGGTAGCAGTAACATATCTATATCCTCAGCTTCAAATGCCTATACACATTAATTCATCGGTCAAGAAAAATATGAACAATTGATCACAGCAAGAATAAATAATGACATTAACAGGGCTTCTACTTCTTGGACATAGTATACATGGGAACAGTGGGTTTGGTCTTAAACCTGTAGTAAACCCTTTTATTCTTGAGTGTGACATTGTTAATGGTTATGACAATCTTGCCTGGTTCACTAATATAAAATGAATTCCTTATGCTCTCTCCTTCTCCTCCTTTCTTTTCCTTGTCATTTTGAAGCAAAACTCTGTATGAGCCTTCATCATCTGGTATGAACTCTTCTTTGTAGGACACCTCCCATCCTAGTACTGTTAAATCCCACATCATTGTCACTCCAGTCTAAACACCACAAACAAAATCCCCATTATCAAAATTAACGCATTTAATTAGTATGGTGAGTGATAAGTTAAGCGGCTTCCAGTTGGTGCAATGAGTAATAAAATATCTCTTAGCAGGATCGACGTTGAATCCCCGGTTAAGTGGGTGTGAAGAGAATTTAGTTTCCAGTTATGATAAGCTTTAGTTGGTAAAAAATAAAAAAAAAAATAAAAAGAAGGGGGAAGGTTATGATATTTTAAATAGAAGTATTTATGGAAGGGGGCATCATTTGTTTCAACCGGTAAAATCTGAAAGGGTGATTCTGATACCAAGTATGAGGATCCAATCCACTTAGCTCCACGAGGAGGGAATTTAATTTCAGTTATGTTTAGCTTAAAAGAAACGAAATGTAAAGTTATTTTCGTACCTCTGCTGCAGGAATTCTGATGGAACCAGCTGTATTTTTCCTGACAATCAATTCTGAGGTTCTGTCCTCAGGAAAAAACTCATCATTTTCTCTGTAGAGACCACCATATTCCACTGGAAGGTTCTCTGGGGATATGAATCTGAATGTTTTTAACGCAAAAGTTTGGTTAAAATGGTTAAAAGAGGTAACAAGCAAATCATCGAAAACACTTGAGAAATGCAACTAGATTTGGAGTTCTCACTTGAGAAGGGTCTTGGTAAGCTTTGCTGGTCTTGCAAATACAAACTTCCTTTTACACCTCGGACTCAAGAACTTGGAAGTCACTGTGTGAAATGCATAGTACCAAAAGGGAACATTTATGATTATCTGCAAATCAAGAATATACATAAATAAAATTCTGTAATTGAAACTGATCCAATTATCATCCTATTTATAAGAAAAAAGTTTTTTTTTTTTTTTAAAAAAATTACATTTCTGTGTATGAGCTCAGGATAGTTGTCTTGAAGCATCATTACAGTTTTCTTGCTGACGACACGAAATTTCTTAATGTCGGGTGGCTTTGAGTTCTTCAAATCTATAATATGAACTATGGAGTTTGCTCCACCAGGTTTGAAGTTTAGTTCCTCTATACCCTTTTCCATGAACTTTACTTCAAGCCTAATAAACTGGTCACAAAGATCCTCCAAATCGACTGATTTATCAAGTACTTCCCTGTTCTTGAATGCGCCAAAAAAGTTGTAATACAAAGGGCGACCCTCTCTGTCTTTGCAGTTCAAGTAAACGAGTTTTCCAAGATCAGGACCCAAACCGTCTTCCTGGATCAAATCAGCCAAGTAATCCCTTCGCCATTTGAGGGTCTTCCGAAGCATCTCAAAGGCATCATGAACCTTGTAGTCTTTCGCTTTCAAGAATTTCAAGAGTACAACGTCAGTTCCTTCATGTGCTTTGCTAGGCAACAGAGGCACGCCCCATAGAGTAATCTTTCTGAGTTGTGATCTTGCCAATGCAGCTTCTTTCGGAGAATGATTTCTCGGGGGTTTCCCTAAAAGATAATTACCAAGAACCGCATCTTCAACCATGCAACGAAATTCTAACAAGGCCTTCTTCTTTCTGAACTTCATGTCAGTTATAGCAGCACCGTCTCTGTTCCCACCTTCTTGAACATGTCCAGGATTCTCTGGGGAAGTTAAAGTTTTATGGACTGTATGGTTCTTTTCTTTCTCAACAGCCTCCTCCTCCTTAAAATTCTGAGCAATTTCCGTTTCATCATAGATCTTGTTGCTTCCATTGTCAACTAATCCCCTCGACATTGCCACTGATTGGGTACTGCTCCCCGTCAGAACTCATCCATTGCATAGACGACTCAGCCGGAAAACCGAATTCCCACGGGGAGAGAAAAGACTGTGTCAAATAGAGGGTCAGGGAGGGAGGGCGAGAAAAGGATTCTCGTTTCCCTTTTATACGGGAACCAAGCAACTGCCTCAATGACGTTTTAACTTACAACCAATAGTTGCCTTATTTAGAGAGAGTATTATTAACAGCCGAATATCTGCCAGCTTACAAATTGGTGGTAGTTGTGGGAAGAAAAATAAGTGGCATTCGTAAGGAAATGAATTATTTGTTATGTTAAATATAGATGTAAATATTTCCAACACAATTTTTTGTTATCAGGTATACCATTTTTCCCTACCTAGTTAGCCGCAAATTAAAACCCGCAGACAAATCGCATTTCGGTTTTAAACCAATGGTGCCACCTTGACCGAACTAGTTTATCCAGCACCATCCAGCTGCGAAATCCGCTTGATTGCATCATCCTTGACCTTGAGGCAGTTCCAAAGGTATACCAATAAAACCAATAACCATTAATATTGATGGATTCATCATTTTCAACCTTCGCCCAGGATAATATGTGGGTGCTCGATGAATGTTATCTACACATCAGTTCACTTGAATTTATAAAGCTTCCGTTGCAAAGAGGGGTATGGGTGCCCAGGCCGTGAACGGTGTCTACACCTGACTATGAGAGAGGCAACATTAATCTGCATTTGATCGATTATCAGTTATCACATTCATTTATCACTTTTGTCCATGTGTTTTGTCTGTGTGTGTGTGTGGGTGTGGGTGTCTGAGAGAGAGAGAGAGAGAGACCACATCAATTAACAATTGGTAGATTATAGAACTCAACAGTTGAAGATTTTTGGTAAATAACTCTTTGGAATCCTGGATGTTACCGGACGTTGTATTACAACTAGACAGGGATAAAGCTAACAAATCTGTTAATCCAAGTAGCAAGCATGCCTAACCAAATAAAAACAACATCAAACTGCTAAGAATGTCATAAAAACTATTCACTATTTACATCTAGCAACCCCAAGTACGGTAATTTACAAAAAGAATCATAAACCCAGAGTGGATCTTCAAGATTCTCGGTATTTTGTCAGGTCAAAAGTGAGGGTTCTGGAACAGCTGCCAAAAGTTAAAAAAGGAGCATTATTTGTTAATAGCATGTTCATTAACTTGACATACTGAACCACAACATTATAAAAGTTGCCAGTAAAGAAAAACTAAAGATTATGTGAAAAAGTTCACCTTCTATCTGAGTCCCTGTAAACCCCAACCAAAGCTTCAGCCTTGTCATAAAAGCTATCCTTCAGAGATATCACAATACTCTGAAAACCATTGCCTTCATCTGCATCCTGATTTCCCTTGGTTCCCTCACATGATTTTGAACGGATGAATCCAGCTACCTTGGCAACATTCAAATTATCCAAAGCTGCATCAACTTCGTCCAGTATGAAAAAAGGTGAAGGCTTGTAGCTGAAACACCCACACAAAAGAACGAAAATGCTCAAGGATGGTTAAGGTAGGCTATGTGCACTTCCAGCAGAAACCCTCACTTTAGTTGCAAGTAAATAAAAGAGCTAAGATAGATCTAATCTACAGGACACACCTGTGAATAGAGAAGAGTAATGCAAGTGCGGCAACTGTCTTCTCCCCACCAGAGAGTTGCTCCATATCACGAAAGCGCTTTGTTGGTGGCATAGCAGTGTACTTGATCCCATGTAAGAAAGGGTCATCTTCATTTTCTAAGTTCAAATACGCTGTTCCACCCAGTGGGTGGGTATTACTCCTTGTTAGTTGTTTGTATATTCTATCGATACTACTTGAAATATGATTGAAAGCTTCCATAAACAAACCATATCTGTATCCACCAGAAAATACATAGTGTACAAAGATTAGCTTGAGAACACAAAGATGATGATGCAAACTTTATAGGCGTGCAGAATTTTCAATTTCAACTGCATCTACAGTTATAAACGAAATGAAAAGTAGAGAATCCCACCCATAACTTAGAGGCAAATATAATCAATATAAGCTCTACTCATTTCAATCAAATATATTACAGCATCTTAATTTGTGAACATATGATTCAAAGATTATCATCAATTCGAACATTTGCTAGAATACGTTAATTAATTAGTACCTCTTCTGCTTAACTGAATTGTAAGCATCAGCTGCCTGCTTCTCCTCTTTCCTAGCAGCCTCAAACTCTTCTGTTACAGCCCTTTCTTTCTCTAACAGAGCTTCATATTGGTCCAATGCCTTTAAATTGGGAGCTGTTTTTTCTATTTCTGAAATAAGGGCATCCATTTTCTGCTTGAATTCAGCCTCAAGCTTCTCACGCTCAGATGGTCTCCTCTCCTGCAAATGAGACCTATTTAACTGACTAAAATCAAAAACAGGGCCTGGAGATGAAGAGTCAGTTTCCATCGGGTCTTCAACAGTGGGAAGGACTATGCATTCTAGTTCACACTTCTCCACTATTTCCTGCTTCCGTGAAATCAGCTGCTCAATTTGTGCCTCCTATAAGAAGTAAAGAGGTGTCAATCGCAATTCGTTTTAATATTGCAACAGACCAACTTTTCTAGCATCTTCAATGAAGAATTAAGAAGTAGAGAAAATGGTACACACCTTAGAATTAATCTGACGATTCAATTTCGATAGGCTTGTAGTAGCAGCAGAAGCTTGCTTTTCCCATTCCTGGATCTCCTTCTCACACTCATCTGACTTGGATTTCCATCCTATTGAAGTAGGAACGGAGGAAAATAATTTTAGAATTTATCTTTTGTTAATCTGGGGGTGGACCTCTGGTCCATCTCTTTTTCCATACTTCATTATAGTAAGAAAAGTACTCAGTTTCCTTCACACACACACCCCCCCCCCCCCAAAAAAAAAAAAGGTCCACATGAACCAAAAAAATATATAATAATAATAAAAATTTAACCCAAGTAATTCAGTAACTTGATATGTTTAAAATAACTTGAGAGAGAGAATTTACTCAATAAACAACCTTACAGATATACACTGAACCAAACAGTACCTCGCATTTCCTCCTTCCAACGAGTGATATCCCCAGTGGCTGTTTCTGTTGCTGACTTGACGTCACCTTCTTTCTTCTTAATCTGTTTCAAATCATTTTCTAAGGTACTAAGAGAAGATTCCAGCTTTTTAATTCTTGATTCCACATCTCGCTTTTGCTCATACTCCAATCTGGAATTTAGGAGGGAGGGAGAGGGGAAGGGGTTGAGTAAGATAAGATAAGATGGCCACTAGACAAACCATGCACACAGCCAGCTAAATGAAGAGAGAGAAATAAAAAGAAATAAATCAAAACACTGTCAATATCCAATAGAAAGTACTCCATGCATATTGTTGAGAGACCTAAGGTCAAATTCAATATAACCGAGGCTCAAGCAAGTACTTCAACCATAGATGAACATCATTGACTGGCAGCCCCACTATTCAGAAATACATTTAAATTTGAACATTTTCTAAAAAACAACCAATGCAAGAGTTCTGAGGGGTTCAAAACTCATGGCCAAAATCTAATTCCATTTTCTTCATTCTGACAATTGTTTATTAAAAAAAAATATACAAAAGAACAATGGAGAAGTTCTGCCATTTTGATCTCTCCTCAATTTTTAACAAAATTTTACTCTAGACCCTGTTCGTTATGTTCAACTTGGAATTTATCTCCTGCAGGAAAAGAGAACCAGACTGCAGTGAGAAAAAATATGTAGTAACCCAAATGCCTGCTTCATTCATTAGTGTTGCGACACAGAACCACAGATCAACTTTCAGTTCAAACAAACCCTTTCAATTGGACAAACCATTCTAGCTTCAGAAACTTCAATTCAACTAATCAAATATGCAAAATCGCTAACAGCTACAAGTAGAGACTGATAATCATATATTTCCATGAAGAGAATTTTCAGCAAATTATTCCCACAAAACACATAAAACAACATTCAATAAAGCAAGCATATATACTGGGCAGATATATATCTTGTAGCCCATCTCCATAGATTAAAAGAAGGAAAAATTTATCAGGAGAAGAAGAAAAACATACTGATACTTCAACTTTGCCAGCTGATTACTCAAATTAAGCCTTTCTTCAGCAACATTTTGGGCAGCCTTGAGCTGGTTTTCTTCATACTCGTGGATGTTTGCCACCCCAACAGACTCACTGAAATCTCTGTAGAGCCGATCGGTAATCTCGTTGATCCTCCTTTCCAGCTTGTTGATATCTGTGGTCCTCCTATCAATTTTATCCTTTAACTGCAAGCATTTGTCACAAGCACCGAGGTCAATGAGGTGAAGCTGTTTACTACATAGAGTAGATAATGGAAAACTCATAGACATAATCCACCTTCTGAAAGTCAGGTTTTATACGACCAATTTCTTCCTTGATACTACGCTTTTCCTGCCTCAGGTTTGCAAGCTTGTCCTCAATGCTCCGCTGCAAAATAATTCCTCCAGGTCATCCAATTAACCAAATGTGCATCCTAGTAAACTTTAATGATCAATTAATCAACAACCAACAAAACCTTATCCCATCTATGTGGGTCAGACATCAAATATTTCTGCTGTGGGGTTTTTGGGGGGTTCCCCCACCTCCCACCCCAAAAAAAAATAAAAAAAATTCTTTTGATAATACTACATAACATTTAAACTGAAAACACAAAAGATATATTAACAGTCGCTACCCAAAAAACATAGATAAATGTTAATCAAACAAGTGTGCATAAAAAATTAAGAATGCTCCCTAGTATTGCAGGGCATAAATCAGAAGTTATACCTTCTCAATCTCAGCATATTGAATCTTCTTCTCGAGTCCACTGATTTTCCCAGATGTTTCAGACTCTCTTAGCTGCATCTCTCTAATAGACCCAAGCTCTTCTAACTCTGATTCATACTGTTCTTTCTTTCTTTTAAGTCCTGTAGAATGGTGACATACCAACATTCAAAGCTACATCCCCCCCCCCAAAAAAAAAAAAAACAAAGCTACAGTGAAAGAAATAACAAATTTCAATGTACTAACCTTCAATCTTTTTATCATCCCATTGTTTTGACCTTGCTTCCATTCCACCAGTGGTACCACCGGTCATCGTGCCCGATTTTGTGAGTAGAATTCCATCAACAGTAACAACTGATACAAAAATATGTAACCAGGATTAATATAATATCAATTTGCTGATGCTGAAAATTAGCAAATCAAAAGGAGAGTAAAAATTTACCTCTAAATCTCTCCCCACTCCAGCTAAGAACCTTGGCTTCATCCAGGTCATCACAGACTAGAGTATTTCCAACAGCAAAAAGAACAGCCTTTTCCAATGATGGATCAAATGTGCAATTGTTAAGTCCACAAACTTAAAGGCACTTGTTTGGAATGATGATATTCTTTAAATTAGTTACATGGAAATATTTGTTTATTTTTCTTCAGGGAAACAAACCTTTTCTTAAGGCTTGAAATGAAAAATAAATAGAAGCAATTTCAACAAGAGAGAACAAACAAGCACACAGGATGTTTCATCCTCACAATAAAAACAAAACTTATGGAAGCTTAGGCAAAGGATATTGAATTACATCAAAGACCAGCTTTGCTGTACCACCCAAAGTACGTAACTTCTCAATGATAGGCTTAACTCGTACCGATTGGAGAGGTATAAAAGTCATCGGAGGAAGCCTCTGCTCTTTCAAATACTGTACAGAACCAATGTAAAGTATACTTAAATTAACATTAATGTTAACCATAATATTAAAAAATGAAAATAGTGTTGATCAGCTTAATCAACATCGTATTTGCATAATAAAAACCATAAGCTTGATCAACCGAATATGGATAGTCAACCAAAAATATTGATATTCTGTTGATTATTTTAAAATGAAAATACTATTGATCAGCTTAATCAACATCGTATTTGCATAATAAAAACCATAAGCTTGATCAACAGAATATGGATAGTCAACAAATATACCCAACCGTGATATGGTTTGAACTACATGACAATATTGTCAAACCCCAAATGCTATAACTCCAAGAACAGCCACATTTCAAGTTTGCTTAAATCGCTAAGATACATGGGCATCAACTCAAACCTCAAAAGTATCTAAACCAATATAGTTGAGAATTAGAAAGATCAGTAGGATCCCAGACAAGCAAAGACAAAAGCTTGCCAGGATTTGGTTACAGTAGACACAAATAGTTAACTTTTTAGGCTATCATCTATGTTTGGGAGTCAGCATCTCACGTATGTAAACTGACCAAATGAAGTAACAAAGAGTTGACATCACTGACCCAACAAAAGCATAGAAAAATTTAAAGATCAATTATACCTTGATGCATTCCTTTCCGGTATTCTCATCCTCAACCACCACAGCATCCATAAATTTTCCCATGGCAACAGTAACAGCAAGGTTGTACTTCTTCTGGGTTGGCCTACAAAGATCTGTTATGCGACCATGAACTCCTTGAAATAGGCGTTTCAGAGTCTCCACAGCTTGAGACAGTTTAGCATCCCTCTCATTTTCATGTCTATCAGCCTTCAATTCACGCAATTGATTTTCTATTTCACCAATTTTAGACTTCAGATTTTCATATTTTTGCCTGAAAATCCAAAAGCAAATCATGTGTATCATCTTTCAATTCATGTAATTAATTTTCTTTCATCAAATATTAGATTTCAGGTTTTCATCTTTTTGCCTTTATATCCAAAACCAATAGATGTTTTTACAATGCCTTATTTTCCATTTATCCAAACATATTCACCATATAAGGAGAAGATGCTACATAAATCAAACTAGAATTCTTTATAGTAAGAGAAAAGGAAAAAAAAAAAAAAGAAGAAGCTGTCCAAAGTATGAGCTGTATTAGTAAATATCAAGACAGCTCAAAAAATAAAAAGCTCAAATCAAGAGAGCTAGGCATACAAAATAACAACTAGCACAACAAATACAAAGTTTTCTGAACCTAAAGGAATATATTGGCAAGAAAGAACTAACTTCATGGAAAAATCTAACACTTCTATAACCTGGAATCTCGGTGTTTATCTTGCATTGAACGAAGTTCCTTTTTCAACTTTGTGAGCTCATCCTTATGTCCACCAGAAGCATCTAAAATATTTTTTTGTCTCTTTCGCATTTGATCCTCCTGTGCGTCCAGTTCATGCTCCCTATTACTAAGCTGTTGAAGATTTGCTTCCAGATTCTTTAACACTTCAAGATCAGCATGTTGTTCCCTATCCAGAACCTCTTTCTCATCTCTTAGCTTTGCAGTTCTCATTCCAGCCTCTTCTTTGCTGAAACATTCAAATTCCAGTGATGCAGGAGATGAAAAATTTTAATGCTTTCCAGCTTTTGTAACTAGTCACAATGGGAAAAGTAAAAAGGTTTAATCATGGAGTTCATTTTTTACTTCAGGCTAGTCTAAAATCCAATATACAAACAGCATGATTTTAAATAAAACAAATAATATTGACGGGAGCAAATACGAATGACATATACTGAAATGAAGTGTTGAAAGAACAAAAATAATTTAAACTAGAAACCAAGGCTAGCCTGAAAACATGAGTTTAGGAAAGCAGGAGAAATAATAAAGGATATTCAGTTGCCAATTCAATTTGTAAACATTTTAAACTTTGAAACTAAACAGAACTTACATTTGAAAATATTCTGTCAGTTGAGTGTCAAGCAAGGGAAGTCTCCCAGCACCATCTCGACTTTTTTCATTCAACTCTTCCAGCTTTCCTGTCAGATCTTGTATGCCTTTCTGTAGCTCTTTGATATCATTAGCATGTTTCCTCCTTTCTTCTCTCTTTCTCTCAAGCTCCTTTTTGTTGCTCTTGATTTTTGAATTTATGCGAGACATTTCTTCATTTAATTTCAGAAGCTCAGGTTGCTGAGCTCAAGAAAATAACAAAGTAAATAAGCCATTAGTTTCTCTCAACTAAAGACAAAAGAAAATTTTCCATCAATAATTTATTTGACAGACTATAAAATCATGCACAAAAGTATGAATTTGAGAAAGAAATAATTGAAGCATATCCTCTTGAATCCAAAAGTGGTGTGTGCTCAACATATATTCCATCCCCTCCCCATAGCCAAGGAAAAGAAAATAGGAGAAATAGCGATGCGACAAACAGTGAAGTGACAGACAATTTGTTCACCAGCTTAACTGTAAAGTTATCAATCTTTGTGTTCAAATACGCATACTATAGTCTCGCACTTTCACCATAAAGCCACTCTTCCCAAAAACTGAGCTAAATCCATCACATTTTGCACCTATCTCTAATCTATGTGTAAACAGATATCTAAGGTTAATCAAAACTAATCAAAATCTACAAATGCCAGTGCAGATCAGCAATATAAATCAAATAAAATCAACAAAAATACCAAAACCAGAGAAAACTTACACTTTTGTCAAGTCTATTGTTTCTCTCAGCAATTTTCTTTTCACATTGCGCTATCTCTTTCAAGTACTTTGCTAGTTCCTTCCTCTTTCCTCTCTTTTGATCTTCAAAATGCTCTAATTCTTGCATGACTTCTTCACGGGATCTCTTCTCAGCTTCAAGATCCTTACTTGCCTTGGTAATATCCTTTTCTATATTAAACAACTGCCATAGAAAGTGTTCTTTCTTCAAAGATTTCTGCAGGAAAAGAAAAAAATAAAGGAAATATGAGAACTCATTTGATGACAAGATGACCAAAGTGTTGGTATGATCCTGGTAGCATATATTCCCCTTATGTTTTCATCAATTTTATATAATAATAAAGTTTTTATTTTGTTTTCACATATGTCCCTAACTCAATTCCACTTATGTTTACATTAATTTTATATAATAATAGAGTTTTTATTTTGTTTACAAATATGTTCAAAATTCAAGTATATTAATTCCAATAGGAATAATGACTTATTTTATAAAATGATTAAATTATATATTTAACCATGTCAATGTAATATAACATCATCACTAGTATTAAAAATAATTGCAAAAACAACATATAGTAAAAATTATCAACATTGTCATAAATTTTTTATGTGAATTTTGAGATTTTATTTATTAGTTACATTAATTAAGAGGACATTTAGAAAATTAAATTTGAGTATTTTGTTTTGATAATGATTCATCGGCATCTGGTTCATAAAAGAGTGTCAAAGCGCCTGCCAAGGAAACAACAGCACCCAAGTTTTTTGTGTTTTTAATTGAAACTTTTTTTACAAGTAATGTTTTTATAACTGAAAAAGATGAATAAATTTTAATTTAAGACTAGTAATTAAGTACTTGACTTCAAACATAAGAAGCTTTACTTTGCGATTTTTAATTGATTGTAATTGCATGTATTGATTTGTTTTAGCTTGTAATTCTTAATTTATTTATTAATCCTTATATAATTACATGTTATTATACGTTGCAATGTCAAATACCATAATTGGAAAACAGTGTTTTATATTTGAATCGACTTTTGTTTTCTAGTCTATTTTTTTCTAATTGCTTTTATTTAGAGTACGCATTTATAGAGGTAAGGTTCTTCTTGCTCCCCTTTATTTGATGTATTTCTTTCTGCTTAAGAATTTTTATGCTCACTTCAAAATATAATTTTTTAGCTTGGTCTGAAGTAATATAACGTCTTGGGTCCACCCCTTGTTTAAAGGAAACACACAAGAACCCAGATATCAACTTAAGATACCAAATAAACTTAATAGTCCTTACCAGTTGATCTTGCAAGCGAAGATGCCTCTCTGCTTCTTCCTTTTGTTCTTTCTTCTGCTTTCTCTCCAAGACTACCGTTCTCTTTTTCTGATAGACAAGTGCTGACTTCTCTTCTGCTTTCCCTTTTTCATCTTCCAGCACCTCATATTCTCTTTTGAGTTCATCAGAACCAGAAATCTGCTCAAGAAGTGCAGTAAGCTCCTTGGGATTTTTAGATGCAATGGACTCAACATCACCCTATATTAAACCAAAAAAAAAAATTGTGTCAGAAGTAAGCTCCAGCTAATGAGAAATTCACTATGCCACCCCACCGCAGTAGCTGCAGTATGCTTGCATAAGATTGGTGCTTTAGGAAATAAGTTAAAAATGTACAACTAGACATACTTCCTTTCTTCATCAGTCCAGTTCAATAGTCAAGAGTCAGTTTTCAAAACCCTGATCAGCCAAATGCAGCATTCAAAAGAACTGACCAAATTTGAATTATAATGTACACCCCATAAACAATAAAAATCAAATGGGTAATTATAGAGTAA
This sequence comes from Aegle marmelos, assembly GCA_030449875.1. NCBI lineage: Eukaryota > Viridiplantae > Streptophyta > Magnoliopsida > Sapindales > Rutaceae > Aegle > Aegle marmelos. The sequence continues at coordinate 7,573,796 of JASUUL010000115.1, forward strand.
CCAAAAATAGAATTTCCTCTAAAAATCACTTAATTAAACACCAATTCAGGTGCCCAGAGAACTATATAATGCACAGAAGTAATACAGTCCTCAAAACCCACCAGGAAATTCACAAAAGACACATATTTAGAAACATAAATACATTAATTAAATTAATCAAATTAACCTGAAAGACGAGAAAATTTCTGGCCTTCACAAGAATCCCAAGAGACCTCAATTTGGCATTGTACTCGTCCCAATTGACAACCCTTCCATCAATTCGGTACTCGCTTCCGCCGGAACTGGTAATGGTTCTAGTAAACTGGAGTTCGGACTCGTTACCTAACTGATACACCAGCCTCACAAAAGCTCGCCTGCCCTTCTGCTCCTTCTCTTTATCGTCGTAGGCGTAAATCAAATCCTTCAGCTGGGCCCCACGGAGCTGGCCCGTACGGACCCCGAGAACGAAACTTATGGCGTCCATTAGGTTCGATTTGCCCGCCCCATTCGGCCCAATTATGGCCGTGAAGTCAGAGAAAGGCCCGATTATCTGGAGGCCCTTGTAGGACTTGAAGTTCTCGAGTTCCAACCGGTGGATTTTGCCCGGCGAGAGTAGGGACGGCATCGTTTAGGGTTTTTGTGCGTTCGAGTGAGAATTAGAAGTTTGTGGGAGTTCAGAAGCAGGAAATTTTGACGGGAAATGGAGAGATTTTACGGAGAGTCGACCGGTGGTCTAGGGATTTTGAAAAGGGAGGGAAATTTGGGAAGATTCAATTATGGAGCGAGGGTAGACATTTTTCGAAGCAGAGTAAGTGCAGAAATGATGTGGCGCTATTTCAGCAAACACTGTTTTAATTGCGTATGGTCTACGCTCCGTCCCTGACTTTTCACTTTTTTGCAATTGTAACCCGCGACTCGGTGAAGCCTTTTTATCCGAGTCCCGGAAGTGGTAGCGGTAAGGAAGGCAATCGATTGGATTTGAACTAAGATTTGTCTGATTTAAATTTAATTAGATCGAATTTAAATTAGTTTAAAATAAATTTAGATTAGATTTAAATATTAGTGTGTAAATTTAAAATAAATTTAAAATAGGTCTAAATCTATATTAATATTTAAATTTACATTTATATCTACTTATCTTTTGATTTTATTTTATTTTAAAAGTTTATTTAAAATATGTAATTATAAATGATAATAAATTTTATTCATAACATATTAGAGGTATTTATTATGTATTTAAAAGTCTTAAAATTTAAATAATAATTTTATAAATTTAAATGAGAATAGAATAAAATAATCAAGATTAGTTAACCTTAAAGTATTCACGTGTAGTATTTAACTTGCAAGTCGAGTATTAACGCTTCACAATTTATTTTATTATATTAGCCAAATAATTTTTAAAGAATACAGTTATTCTCTCATATACTAGCACAAAATAGTATAAAATTATCTTAAAAGTTAAATTTTGAAGAATATTTTATTATCTTTCTTATTTGATTGTTTTGAAATAAAATATAAGTTAAAATATTTATTAGATTTTTTAGACAAATCATATAATGTAGTTGTTATCAATACATGTTAGTATTTTATTTTCATTCTAAAAAATGTATTAGCATTTTCTTGTTGAATTTTAGAATTTATGAAGGATATCGAACAAATTTAAATTTTATTTTATTTTATTTTTGAATTTGGAACATATATAGATATTTATTTCTTTTTTAGATTCGAATATGGAAGTAAAAAAATAAATCCATGATGGATTTAGTGTAGATATAGATATCAATTTTTATTATAGATTTAGATTTTGAGTATAGTACATCTAACTCATATCTGCTTAATTACCATCTCTAAGTAGTGATAGTTAGGAGTGTTTGCGGATCGGATTTTGTAGATTAGACATTAATCTATATCTGATTTATTTTTGCGGATTATAAATTTTCAATCCAACCCAATTTAATTCATTGATTGATGAAACTCAATATAAATCCAATCTATATATTTGCAGATCGAATGCGAATTTAAGCAATTTCATATCCAATTCACAATTTTATAGATTATAAATTTTTAATTCAATCTAATTTACGGATTTTAAAAATACTCAATAGGATGACAAATATTAACTTTTTTGTTAACTTTAATGTGAACAATAAGTTTATTATAATATGACATTTTTTCCTTAAAATTAATTATAAAATGAAGTGTTTCATCTCATAGTAGCTACAAAATGATATTTCCATCCTTACAATTAGTTACAAAATATATTTTGGTCCCTACTCAGTTATTATTTATTTTTTAAATAAAAATTATAAAAAAGTTTCATTTAAGTGTAATTAACAGACTTTTATTAGTTAAATTAAATAAGTCTTTTTAAAAAATATTTTTTGTTGAATCAAGCTTGCTATTAAATTGAATAAGAAATTTTTGTTTTATTCAACAATTTAAAAAAAATTGTATAATTTAACCAAAAAATTAATTACATTTAGATGTAATTTTTTTATAATTTTTCTATTAAAAAATAAAAAATTGTGTAGAAACAAAAATATATTTTTACCATTAATTTTGAGATAGAAGTGTTATTTTGTAGCTACTATGAAGGCAATAATGTCATTTTATAATTAACTATAGGGGTAAAGATGTTATTTTATAATTAATTTACTATTTACTTTAAAGTTAATAGTTTATCATGACCTCAAGTATTTTTTTTAAAATATGTCATCTTTTTAAAATTTATCAAAACATGTATCACCTAAGGGTAATTAACCTAAAATTAAATAAGATCAAATAAATTAATTATTCAAATAAAGCAGTAAAATACATTTAAAGTTTTAAAATAACAAGCCAAAAAAATCTAATTTATTTAGATTAGTAAATAAAAATTAATTGTTTAAGAAGCTATATTTATTTATTTATTTTTATATTATATTTTTATTAAATAATATATAATACGGTATTAATGTGATTATATTTTAAATTATTCATTTATTAATAAGTACTAATATCGTATTTATAAATTTAATTTTTTAATTAAATAAATATATATATATATTTTTTACAGATTAATTAATTTTATGAATTTATAAAAATAAATTTATATTCAATCCATTAATTGTATATTTTTAAATTTTTAATTAAATTTAATTTATTAAATTAAATTTTTATAAATCCGACAAATCGAACGAATCAAATTAGATTGTAAACACTCCCTTGCGCTAGTGGCAGATGCGACAACGAGGATGCGATTTTAATCACATACAAACATAATCCAACCAGTGGCGGCAGGCGCGGTAGTACCAGGACACATCAAGCGGTTATCTCATTATGGATATGTCTTTTAGATGAGCGGGTACTGCAATTCCATTGTTTCATTATGGTGGGTGAACAAGATTCAGTGGCACAACAAACTCATAATCCTTGAAACTGGCGCTGGTATTTAAACAAAATATCTTAAATACCTAAAACTTCTAATAAATAACTAGTTACAACAATCTGATAATGAAATCATCACTCGAAGAGGTAGGTCATCAGCAGCTGGACAGAAGCTGCACCACTGGTCTGCAAGACAACACCAATTTTGACAATACTTTCATTCTACATTTCTCTTAATACTGCTGGATTCAGTGCTTCTATCTTTTTGGGGAACCTGCTGCCTTGGTTTCGTCGTGAACCCCAACGTGAGCAGGCAGGTTGGCCTCTGCGCAACTCGGTGCCTTGGGTTCAATGTGAGCTTCGTCATGAGCAGACAAGTTGGCCTCACTTGTATCAGCTGCCTCGGGTTTGCTATGAGCTCCAACACCAGCAGACAGGTTGGCATCAGGGGTATCAGAGTCTCCAGGTGCTGGTTCTCCAGATTGTACCGCTGCTTCTAGTTCCTCATATCTGGAGATGACTAGTTGCAGCTCATCGTGAAGATTCAATGCTTCAAATAGCATAGCTTCATCATCAGTGGTACTTTCTATGATCCTCTGAATGACAGGCTGAGACTCCTTGCATTTCTCCAGCATGCTCACTGTAAGATCCTCCTGCAACCATGTCGTATGAAGAGGAACTTACACTACTTAGATTTGGAAATGTAGATGTGGAAGTCATGTACAACTAAATTCAGGGAAACAACAACATCTCAGATGCAGACATGACCATACTTCCCACTAGGAAAATGAAAATATTGTTTGACAGGGCAGTAGGGATGAAAATACGACTGTCTAAGATCCTATTTTAACTTTCATCTTCTACCTTCATTATTTATTGGCAGAATTCATAGACTTTAATTTTGGGGGAAGGATATTTTTAAACAAAAAGAAGGAAAAACATTGTAAATGCCCTTGAACGCAAACAGAAAAAAGAATATATTAATAAGTGTCTAAAAACCTCTCTTCTCAAGGATAAATATAATATCAAAATTCTTGCATGTATTAGCCAAAAGCATTGGTTTTGAAAGGACACAAATTGACTAACTGAGAATAATTTTCTTAAGATGCTGGAAGTACAAACCATAGTAAGTGCTAAGGAAACAGAAAAAGGTGAATGGAACATTAGCAGTGAATGGATTACCTTTATGGGTTTTGGCTCTGTTTCAGTATTCAAAATACTAGATAGCAGATCAAGGCTATTCCGAGTTACTACAAGAAATTCTTTCTTTTCATCAACGGAGAGGCTCCCATAATTGTACGCAAAACTAGTACGATCTGCACCATGCAATCCAGTGTCAGGAATAGGACAGCTTTCAGAGGGAGACAATGGCTCTTGATGAATGTATGACTCCAAAGAGTACGGCGCGGGAGGCAAATTGCCATCTTCTACAGGTGGAGGCACACTCCTTTCTTTTAAGCTCTGCAATGACATAAGCACGACAGAAGTAAATTGGAACCACCAGTACTTGAAATTAAAAAAAAAAAAAACAAACACGTACGTAATGACAACAGAATAAAAAAAATGATGCTGACACCAATCTTAGATAAATACAAAAGATATCAATGTATGAATAGGATAAACAGGTATGTTGTAGGTTAAATAATAACAAAATTCCATATCAACGTTTTATCCTCTAGACCCGTTCTCAAGAACCTAAGAAACACAACTTTTCCTCAGCGAAATTCTCCAAATTTACTAGCTACACAAGCTGTTAGGAGTGACAATACTACAAACTTGTATGAATGAACCTACTGGAAAACAATAACACAGAATTGTCAATGCTTCTAATGGAAGCATTGCCACCAACTCTGACGTGGACTCTAAAAAGGAGACATACACCAATAATAGAAATTAAGATATCATCGAAATTAAGATTTGAAATTACAAAAAGGTTGACAATCAAAATTAGGATTTGAAATTACAAAGAGGTCAACAACAAACCAGCAAAACAGTCAATTGTTAAACAAAATATCTTTAGAATTACAAAAAGGTAGATAACAAATCAGTGAAACGGTAGATTATTATTAGAGAAAGTATCAGCAAAAAGCCACCTGCATGAGCATTGCACCCTGGACCTTGAAAGAAATAATAACATTGCATAAAATAAATGATATTTACGGGACCATGTCAGTCAAATATGAAAAGCGTACTCACCATATAAGTCTGGCGATACACGGGAAGATAAGCAAGATCCTCAGACTCTCCCCAAGCCCGAATCAACTGCAGAGCCCTGTTTCTGTTCCCTGGATCCATCTGCGGATTCTCTATCATCCTAACCATCTCATCCAACACCTTCTCAGAAGCCACCTCAGAGAAAACCTTCTCGCAATTCATAGCACATGCCTCCAGCAAATCAAGACTCAACCTTTGACTCACAACACTCTTACCTGAAATCTTTTTCTTTATTGCCTTAACAATCTCCGACCCACTAAACTCCTCACTGTTGATCAATGCACAAATCCTCATATTCATGCCCCAATTCGGCTCCTCTAAAGTTTCCAGCGTGGCCTCATCCACCATTTTTGATTCAGGAGTTGGTGTTTGTAACATTTCTTTCACTTTCCCACTCACAATTCTACCCATTTGAGCCCCACCCGTCTTTATTCTCTCCCCCAATTGGGTTAGTTTCAGCTTATCCATCACTTCACAAAGTTCTCAACACTCAAAATCAATCAGCAGAAACAACAAACCCTAATTTGACCAAAAAATAAAAAAGCGTCACTATAAGCACAACTGCACAACCTGAAAATTTTGACCACAAAAAAAAAAAAACAGAATTTTAAGAAATAAAAACACGAAAACAAAACAATAAGAACACCCTCCGTTAGTTAGCCGAGAAAATGGATTAACAACTAGTGAATCTTACGGTATTTTCTGTTTGAAAACTGTCCATTTTTCTTATATTTTCTCGGCAACCAAACAGCGAAATATGAAATTTGGTTATCATAAGAACAGAATAAGGAATCTGACAAACCTCAGCTTAGCTGGAATTTGTGGATTTGGGTAAACGACGGAGTTTTGTTTTGATATTGTTCCCTTCTTTTTTTTCAACTGAATTATTTTATCAATTTGGGAGTGGCGTTTTCGCTTTGTAAGCCGGCGAGAGTGAGAGAAATCGGGAACGGTCGGTCAAGTCTCAGACACGCGTGGCACTTTCAACGGGCGGCTCGTGGTTTTGGATGGGGCCCACGACCACTGCAATCAATTCTCATTAGTCGGATAATCGGATGCGGATAGCGACAGAGGGATAGCAATTAATGTCAACAAATACACAAATATCGAAATAATGTAAGATAGAAGGAGATTAGATAACATTAAATTAAACTGGTTTAGACTAAATTATATGTAATATTATTTTTTATTTGATAAAATGTTGGATTAAATTATGTTAAATTTAATTTAATGAAAAATAATTATTTTAATAATTTAATTATTTCTAAATTATATTACTAATTGTCGAACTTAATCAATAATATGCAACACTATTAGAAAATAAATAAATGAATAATTTTTTATGTTTAATATTATTTAATATTTTATATAAATTATTGAATTAAAATTTTGATGTTTAATCTTAAATCAAACACAAGTTAAGAATAAATTATTAAATAAAAGTCTATTTTTTTGAAATTAAATTTAACTTAAAATAAGATATGAGAATTAATCTTCTTTAAACCTATAAAATAATAGGGTCTAATACTACCAATATTTTGAACTAAAATTTGGATTAATTTCTTAATCGGGACAACTAACATAACATTGGATGGGTTAAAAAATAATAATTCTAAAAATAGCCCTGCCCTGCCTAATACTATCAGCCAAATGTAGCCTATCGGATTCGCCATGGCTAGATAAGACTTAGGAGGACTGCCAAAACAATGTTTCTAATGCCCTTTTAAGAAGCTAATTTTAGTGAAATTAGATCATTGGAATTCTGCTTAAAAAAAAAAAAAAGGAAAAAAATTGAAGTGGAAATGATTTTATTTTAGAATTTTTATCTTCTATTTTTATTTCTCAAGATAATTGCCCAATAAAATTGTCACGACCCAAATATACAAATTAAAGCAGTAAGTCACGCGAATCATGTATTATTTTCATCAAATCAATTTTCATCAAACCAAATCAATCTCACTACCTATGTCACGCCATTTGCATTTCTAATTTTACAGTCAACCAATTTAATTATATTTCGTTACACCAGTTTACACAAATACTTACTTGGCATCGTTAATAACATTTATTACAATACGAAAAATATTAGGCACCAAACGTCAACGTTTTTGTGCAAACTATTGTCCCACAAATTACATCTTACACCAGAGCATTTTCTCAGTGGCCAGTGCGCAGAGCCCAGTGATGAAGGCGTGAGTGGTTTATCAGTAGGTCAATTGTGAAGTATTTTATTTACACCCCAGAATTGTGCTGAACTCGAGTGATTTGTGATTTGTGATTTGTGATTTGTGATTTGAATAAATAATTTTTACTAATCAGGATATCTTGTCTTTAACATTGTAAAAGGAACAGCACGATCGATATAAATTCAAATTATTCATTGCATCTAGTATTCTTCTCCTTTTGCAAAAAGCTGCCGGTTCAATTACTGGTGACCGAAACCACTGTTGAATATGCAATGCGTAGCTTAAATTCTGATGATCCTTTGAATATGTCGGGTTCCTTGACCAATCTTAAGCACGACGAAGGATTCAGCGGCATCGGAGAAAATTAAAAATCACAAAGCCTCGATCTTGCGCCCGGTAACCGCTACCGACTACGATGGCTTGTTGATGTTTGTTGACGACCATGATCAGAGGTGAGGCTAGGGAAGGGTTGCTGTGGGGGGCGGATCCCGTTACGTATTTCTCTTTTAGGTGCGCCCTATGAAGAATTAAATTAAAAAAAATTTGAAGATATTTCTATATAATAAAATACTTATTAGTGGTTTAATGGTAAAAATACTATTAAGTGGTTTTGCAGAAATTGAATTAAAATTTTTTGAACTAAGCTCCTAATTTATGAGTTTAGATATTATCCCAAGCTCTAGCTTGATAGTGGTTAGTTTATTTTGATGTCATTATTATATTATAACTAGTGTTACACTTACATAATTAAGGTGTACAGTAACTTATAAGAATAAAACTTGAGTAGGATATTTTTAAAAATAAAATTTTAATAAAATTTAAGTTAAAAAATATGATTACCTAATATAATAGACCAATACATAAATACTAATAACTCAATATAATAAACATAAATAATATTCATAAATTATGAAGTGCCCCAAACTTTTTTCATAAGCTCTTGAATAAGTCCGTTACAGTGAGTTCTAAAATTTTTACCTTCGTTTCTAATCGCACGATACAAATCAGCCGAGGATTGGGCCGGCCTCAGATCGTTCGTCCACTCTATTAACGGTCGTGCGATGATAACGGAAGCAACTGCTTAGCGGCTAAAACGTTGTAACTTGTAAATGAAGGAACATCAAATCAGTTTGTTTTCAGATGTCGTAATCATCGGGCTAGGTTTTCCAAATTTTCTTCGTTTACGGGAATACGTTGATGCCCGTTTCCTCAACAATAAATATTTATATTTTCCATTTGCTTGGTTCTACTTCTTGCACATCCCTCGATGTAGACCGCCCGCGTGATGTAAGTAAGAGCTTTTTTCCTTAGCAAAGGAAACAGAACGGTGCTATCTCAACCGTCAAGGTCGACATTGATCAAATCTTAAACGTTGAAATGTATTATCTAATATATGTGTATTATATATTCTGCTATATTAATATTATACAACCAATGGCATTATGTTGCATTATTTTAATTTTTAATTATTTTATGTTTGATGCTTCACCGTATTATACTATACTATATTAATTTTTTTGTGATTAAATAAAATAATTTCTTTAAAAATTTTACTGTTATAATAACTTAGAAAAATACTAAATATAAAAAAATGCTTAGATTTTAGTAGAAAAAACAGAGGTTTTAAAAGCATAATTTGTTAATAAAGAAAAAATATTGTGAAAGTATACCAATATTTTACATTATAAACTACCAAAAATTGACATAAGTAAGACCATTAAAAGTAAAACAACAAAATTTAACAATTAAAGGAGAAAAAAAAGAGCAAATAATAAAAACAAATTAACAGTGCACAAGGTTTTATTAATGAAGAATGTGATGATAATTTTATTGAAGAGCCTGTTTGGGATTTTTTTAAGAGGTTCGAAAGTAATTTTGAAAATATTAAAGTAAATTTTGGTATTTGATAAATTTTTTAGTAAATTACTTTTAGTAAAATTACGAAATCTTATGAAAATTTTAAAAAATAAGGAATGAGTAGTTTTTTAAAGTTTGACTTTTTGAATTAATTTTTTTCTTACCACAATTCCACACGTATCCTCAAATATATTATAAAAATTCAAAATTATCTTTATTGATTAAGAAAAAAGTCATCAATTTTTAATATATTATCATTATTATTACCAATTATATTGAAGTAAAAATAAAGTAACAATATAACATATTTATTTTAGTTATCAATTATTATATGTACACAATAAAATATATTTTATAAACATATTTATAAATGTGTATATAAATTTTTATTCAATATTATGTCTAATTCAGTCATTTATATTTTACAGTAATTTAACGATATGGTTTATTAAAAACATGCAACTATTTTTAAAATTCACAGTACTTTAAAATTAAATTTTATTAAATGTTTAATTAATTTTTTTCACAATTGATTATTTTTATAATAATTAATAGTAATCACTTTAATACTGTTACTTCCTGGATTGGAGAATCATAATCCAGAATTAGAATCGTGGAATCCACCACTATTCAAAAAAAAAATAGAAGATTAATTCCTATGAAATTAGGTGAGAATCAATCTCTCATTCCTTAGAATTTCCATTTTACCCCCATTGATATTATAATATTTTTAAAATACTCATCCTTTAAATTAATATATTTTATTATTATAATTAATTAGTATACTATTATAAAGATAATAATAATAAATATAATAATTATAATTTATTCATATATTATTATTAATTAATATAATTATTAATATTAATTAATATTAATACATTATTAACAAGAATATATTAATAATTATAGTTTTTGAATAAATAATCAAAATAATTAATATATTTTTTTATTATAATTAATTAAATAATATACTATCATAATAATCATTAATATAATTATTATAATTAATTCTCATATTTTTACTATTAATAATATTTCATATGCTATTACAATAATTATTAATATAATTCTTATAATTAATTAATATACTGTGATAATAATCATTAATATAATTATTATAATTAATTCATATATTATTATTATTAATTAATTAATAAATACATTATTAACAATAATATTTTAATAGTTATAATTTTTGAATAAATAATCACTATAATTAAAATATAAAATAATAATTATGACAAGAATTCAATAAGTATTTTTTAGTAATTTATTACAATCTAACCCATTTCGGTTTTAATTATAAAATATAGTAAATACATTAATATAATCTAATTCATTCTGATTTTAATTCTTATCGTTCAAGTAAATAATTTATTTGATTTCTATTTCTTATTTTCATTGTAGTTCATTTTTATTTTTACTTATTTTGATTGCAGTTTATTTTGATTTTAATTTAGTAAATGTAGCATAAAAGTTGCAGCATTACTAAACTAGCTTGAAGTTGAATCATATCAATTACAAACCTTTGCGGCTACGAGGGATTAACAATTTTGATAGTAGTACATGCATATATGTTTAAAATTGTAAAACAGAAGTTCAACTTAGAAGAAAATGAGATACAAAATTTTTATTTTGCAGACTTTACCTGCCGATGGCGGAGAAACATGTGTAGCACAAGATGAGGCAGTCTTCGAACTCAAGTGGCGAAAGCGATGCCGATGATAGGTTGCGTAGTGAAAGCTAGCTGCGGCGAAGCTCTGAAGATAGATTCATCACCGGAATTAAGAATAAGGTGGCCTTTCAAAGTACAGTAGCAGAGAAAAAAGGGCTATGTGTTTTTTAAAACAATTCTTTTTGATATGTTTGTTTTACGCGTAAGCTTAACCACGTAAACCCAACCACATCATGGGTTTGGTTAATACGGGTTTCATCTCATAAATTTTATGAGTTACATAATATAATGCGGCTGTAATTGACAACCCAGTACATATATGAATAAGTTTAACGTGGAATAATACTTTTAATATTGGGCTCTAAACACACCCTAATAGCTTATTGTAATTGACATGAAGAGATTTATTGCACTTTTATATTCAGATTTCCTCAAGTGCATAGCGCGTGTTGTGGAATTGGCCCATACCATGCGTGAACCAACCGAGCGGATTGTGGATTATCTCAACCCAAAAAGCTCTGAAACAAAAGTGAAATAATGGTAAAAATTAAAAAGCTAATAGTCTAGAGCGACATAGGACTCATTTGTTATTAATTTAGTGTGGTTTAAAAGTGGTTTTAAAAATTTAAATTTATATTTTAGTATTTAATAAAGAAATTAAAATTATTTTTATTAAAATTAATTTTTTTATAATTAATTTAAAAATAAAAAAGTAGATTTTAAATTTTAATTTTAATAATTAATTTTATCATTTAATATAATTTTATAAATATTTTATAATTATTTTTTAAATTTAAAATTATCTTTATTTAAATTAAAAATAAAATATATTTTTTAAAAAGTTATTATAATTCACACATTTTTTTATTCTCATTATTTCTTTTTTATATTTTATATTACATTAAAATTTTTTATGGTAATATAATTTAAATAAAATTATTATAATACATAATTAAAATTAATAGTGTATATTTTATTTTTAGTTAAAATTATTATAATACATAATTAAAAATATTATATATACATATTTTTATATATATAAATAAATTTTATCATATATTATATATATTTTAATTATTTATTTTTTTATGATAATTTAATAATAAAAATTTATCAAATATTAATAATTATTTTTAAAATTTATATTATTTTTAAAAATAAAATTTATTAAATTTTTAATTAATTTTTTATTATAATTAATTATTTTTATAATATAATTAGTAATAATTATTTTAAAAATTACGGCGTCACCAACTGGCCGTTAATAAGGGAGAGAGATAAAAGGCCAAAAAAATTAAATAGCTCTTGGGCCAGGGCTCGCGGTTTAGCAGAAGTGAATGCCGATGCTACAATACAAAACACGAACGAGTGAGAAATCGAGGAAAGAATAGGATAGCAGAGGCAAAATAGGCAAATGGTTTCTCTCTCGACTTGGTTTCGATACATAGCCAACAAGCTCGAGTACTCCGTGTCTATCAGTTGGAAGGTCATTGCTCGTCCGTGTTCGCTTTTCGCTTTGCTTCTTTTATTTTAGTTGTTGCTATATTCTCCTTTTTTTTTTTCAATTTAGTTTTATATTATTATTATTATTATTATTATTATTATTATTATTGTTATGCGCTGGATGCGTTATTTTACTCTTCTTGGATTTTCCATATCTGTATCTATATAATTCACAGGACTTTGTTTACTGTTATATTTCTTGGGTTTTACGGGTGAACTCCTGAAATGATACTATAAGATATAAATATACACACACACAAGATACATATACATGTATATTTTAAAATTGTATTCCCATGACTTTCAAGTGATCTGCTAGTGAGCAAGGATTAGATTTAATGTTGATATTGATGATCACTAGATGTTTAGGGTTTATAATTGTTTAATTTATACTTCCTTTCACATATGCACGACATTGTGTACCTTTACTTTGGAGGTGGGGAAACTGGCGTTGGGTTGGACTAGGTTAGAGTTTGATTGGTGACATTTGAAACTGTATTTGTCATTAGACACTTTGTTGTTATAATTTTCTAAATGACATTGTTTAATTTGGCAGTAGGGTATAGTTCAGTTCCTTCCATGGCAATTTGTAAAGCCTCAATACGCGTGGCATGTTCTCCTCATGAAATGGTTTGCAATGGAATTTTGGCGGTCTGTTACAGTTTCATTGGAAACACAACAGAAAACCAAAAAATACATTGAACTTTGAAATTCTCAAGCCCAGAGATAGACGGCTTAGATTTCATCTTTCATTTATACTCAAGAGTTTGATGGTAGTCTAACTAGCAAGGTCAAGTAATTTGAGCAATGGTTATCATTAGGAGGGTGAATTTAGAATTTTATGGAAGATTCTTGTTGTTGTTTGGAACTGAAATCCATGATCCACATCAATTCAAGTGTTGCACCAAAAAAAAAAAAAAAATTATTGAAGTTAGATAGAAAATTTTTTAATTGTGATGCCGATTATTGTATTATTCACCAGTCAAGTCTTTCTATGTTTTATTTTGCAACAGATTCCACTGTCACTGTGTTTTTGCTAATTATCCTGAGTTTGGCTCTTCGAGTTATTTTTATTAGATTGTTCTAACAGAATCTTCCATCTGAAACAGAGCTATACGCGAGGTCAAATCAATGATATAGAATTACGTGATTCGGTTTGGAAATATTTGTTTCAGGGAAAGTTAACTTACTTACACTGGAATAAAGGAGATGAGATGGCTCCAGTTATGGGAGGGCTAGGGGGAACCCTTCTTGTGCGAAAGTTACCTACTGCAGATCCAAAGTAATACTTGTTATCTTTCCTTTATCGTGATTAACTTTTGAAATTTGTAGTATACCATGCTTTACTCAAGTGCCATATGGTTTTCTTCAGTATGACTTGGTCTGAAAATACTCAACCATTTCATGTTGTCATTTTAGGCACCTAGCAAGATAGTTATTGCTATAGAGTTGTTTTCCATTAAATTCCAATTTTTTATTTTGTGCCTGATTAACTGGTACTAATTTACATTATTTTTAACTTTATTTCCATTGTTCATCCATATGAATATTTACTTGTCATGCTTTTTACTTATTGCTTGAGTTTGGAAATCAAGCCCTTGCTGATCTTTCTGTTTGTTTGTTGAAATACATCCTTGCTCTTTTCTTCTTCTTCCTTCTCCTATCTCACTTGTAATTAGAGCATAGCTTGTCATGCAATTTAGGTGCTTTAGAAAAGCATTTTCCTGATATTTAAGTGCATGAAAATTTTACACTTGCGAGGAAATACTTCGTTTTGTATTTGTATTCTATTGTTTTAGTGGTCTGGTTGGTGTCTTTTGTTTATCATATTATGTTTCCCTATTGGAACATCAAGTTGGACTAAGTTGTATCTTAGTGTGCTTGTCAATGCTTGTTGTGTAGGGCCTATGAGTATCTGAGTGTCTGTTGGGTTAAGGCAACCACCACATAAATTGGATGTTATCAATATATGTCCACAGCGCAATGTAGTCTTTCTCTTTGTTTGTATTCCACCTCTTCCTTTTTCGTTGCTGTGTTTTAGACTGCTTCATTTTTCAGATTTTTGAGAATATTATTTACACTGCAGCATTATTGCGGACTTGATTGATTTGGATGAACATAATTTATTAATCACAATCTCCTTAATCAATGTGAATTCAAGTTCCACATTGCTTCTAGACGGACGAGCTTTGAGTCCCAATTAGACATTCTTTTGTTTGGTTCATGACTGTTGTATCTTTCTTCTCATGCAAAATTATACATTTGTTGTTTAAACACTTGATAGCTCTGTCTTGGAAGTTCTCCATCATCCTGTTCTTTTTAATTGACAGGCATGTTTCTATTGGAGATGTGGTGGTCATGAAAGACCCTGAGAAGTCAGATAATTATCTAGTGAGAAGATTAGCTGCTATTGAAGGGTATGAAATGGTGTCAACTGACGAGAAAGATGAGCCTTTTGTTCTTGACAAGGACGAATGTTGGGTGTTGGCTGACAATGAAAATCTGAAGCCTAAGGTACTTAATCATTTTTTGAATAAAAAAATTATGAAAATTTAATATCATATTCAGATATGTTTCTGCAATGTCTTGAATTTCCATAAATCATTTTCTACAATGCAATTATCATTATTCTTGGACTAATGTGTAAAGGCCAATCAGAGGAGTGAAATTAACTTGTTTTTCATCAGCCTGTAAAATTTTCATGGATGATCCCAGATGCATACATAGAACATGCAGATATGCATGCATACGTACATACGTTTCTGTCATGATGAAATTGCATGTTCTGGTTCAGAGCCCTCCTTCCTGAAACGGAAGGCAAAGGATGAAAGGAGCTAAAAATTTGTACTTTGCAATTGCCACATTGTATGTCCAATTTGAATTTTTATTAGGAATAGATGCATATTACATCTACAAGTAACTTAAAGATGTAATCACATTTGGTTTTTTTCTTTTTTTTTGGGGGGGGGGGGGGGTTGATCTCTTGGGGAACGATTGTGTTGTTTCCATGACTAGTTTGTTGGGTAGTTATTGCTAATTGTGATTTTATAATTTGGTTATGACTTTAATCCTCTGCTCTTTGGTATTCTTTTTTATTTGTTGGGTGACAGGAAGCCAATGATAGCCGAACATTCGGTCCCGTTCCCATGAGAAACATAGTTGGCAGAGCTATATATTGCCTTCGAACGGCTGTGGATCATGGTCCTGTACAGAACAGGTAAGTTGGTTTGTTCCATTGTACTGAAACAACAGTTGGCGCAAGATAGTTTAATTCTGATGATCTTTGAATATTCTGTGTTCGTCAACCAGTAATGATAGCATGCGAAAGGACTCACCAGTGTTGGAGGTGGAACTGGATGTTGATGAGATGATGAAAAACCACAAAGCATAGACCTTGTTCTTACAGGCCGCTGACTGACTCCATTTGGTTCATTTTGTTGTCTCTATTCCTGCTGGTTGTGCCCCCATTTAGAGAGACCTGGCTTGCATCAAGTACAAAGTGAATAAAAAAAGAAAAAATGATCTGCATGGACATCTCATAAGAGGTACGGGATTATGATTATTCTTGACCAGGTGTGGCTGTTGGGTAATCAAGACTTTCCTATGGAAAGAAGAAAATGAAGAGCTCTCTATCTTGTGAGTTTAAACTTGGTTTTGGAACAATTCTGTTGTTTAACTGCCAAAGAAAATGGTCAAATATTATGGTGCATGAGTCCACTACATTCAGGTATTGAAGATTAAAATCTGAAATGACTATTTTTTCATTTTCCCAAATTCATTTTGAGGAAGTTTTGGGCATTCTACCAGCAGGTTATTGTTTTATGTTATAATTATAAGAACGGCTACTTTTGGGTCTAGGTCTTCTTGCCTTCTGAAAAATATCTTTTATTTGAAGCGTAAATCATGAGTGGAACTTCGTGTGGGCTCGTGTTGTTAAAATAAATTTTCAGGTCAAATGACGTGTCAATTAATTACATCATTGCTGAAACATTATATATTAAATTTTTGTTTGTGTGTGCGCGAATATGAGGCTAACAAATTAAGTACTTGATAACTGGTTCATTCCGACGGGGAAATATGTATATTGGAAGTGATTGCGGATTCTCGATTTTTGTAGGATCATCATATCCCCGAGTGAACCTATGAGAAATGATGTATTGTTAATTAAAATGATGCATAAATAACTAAATCCACATGATTAAGTATCATTCGATGTTGCCTCCTTAAAACGTTCATTCACTACCAACGTTTTTTTAACAATTATTTTATTTCATTTCTTCTGTTTACATTTATTAAAACTAGTGGAATATTTAATGCAATTTACATGAAAAGTCTATTTGCCCATGTGTAAGTGTTAAAAATATAATTTTAACCGCCAAAACGAAAGAAATTACAAAATCAATTAATTGTCAAATAAACAGACAAATAAAATTATGTTACTAATTTTATGACTAAAATTATGACCGAAAAAATATGGATTTTGCCTTCCGTGTTTAGTTAGAAATGATTTGATGATATGTGATTAAAGTCTTGTGTTTGACTGTATCAGGTTTGATTTCCATTAGTTAAAGCATATTATGTGTGGATTTCATTGGGTTATAGTATTTGTTTATTTTCCTTTTTTTTTGTTTTTTCTGAACCAATTTTATTATTATTATTTGGGTATTAAACGATGTCCGTTTATCATTAATGTGGTCTTCTTTTGACTTGAAGAGACTGCATTAGTAAAAGTGCTCAAATAGAGTTTAAAAAATTATTGGTGGTGAATTAATATATCAAAATATATCAGGTGAGTACTTGATAATATCCTATAACCAAAATTTTAAACAAATTTGAAGGAATTAGACTGAATTTTGAACGACAATAATAAGATAATTATATTTTCAGGGAAAGGTCTAGGAAAATGAATTATAAATAATGGATCATAACCTGTACTTTGTAGTGAATATCTCACAACATGTCATTTTTGCACTGAATATAGGTTTGTTTGGAATGATTGTGAAAAATTAAAAGTTATTGGTGTTTGGTATTTTTTTTTCCTGAAGTCACTATTTGTAAAATCACCAAATTCTATAGTGAATTTGGAAAAGTAGGGAAGGATGAGTCGTTTTTTAAAATTTATTTTGAGAAACATTTTTATATTTAACACAATTCCATATATATTCTTATATATATTATAAAATCTAATATTATTCTTATTAATTAAGAAATAAAATTATTAACTCTTTATTATGATTAACAATTATATTGAGATAAAAAACTAAAATTGATAAATATAAAATATTATTTTTGTTATTAATATTTATATATGTTATTAATTTATATATACACAATGAAAAAATATTTTACTTACGTGTGTATAAATGTATAAATAAATTTTATTTAATATTATGTCCAATTTAGTTATTTATATTCTTATAGCAGTTTAATAATTAAATTTACTAAATACACATGACTGTTTTAAAACTTACAGTATTTCTAAAAATAAAAGTTATCAAATGTTAACTAATTATTTTCACAGTTAATTATTTCTATGATACGTGTAATACAGTATTACTAAACCGGCTCTATATAACCTATCCTACACATTTCATAAATGCATGCCGTATGTAATCTGTTTCATAAATTATAAACAACATGGCATACCTCTATATTTATATTAAAATTTTATTTTTTCCCCTTTTTGAAATAGTGGCAATTCAATCTTCTCTCCATCAAACCTAAAGCTCCAATTTTAGAGATTTTACCAAAATAATTAATTATCACATAAAATTTACTTATTAATTTACTATTATAAGCTAAATAAATTTAAATATATAATTAATAAAGTAATATTAATATATTTAATTTTCTCACTAGATCTGGTAATATAAATATAATTCTATCCAATTTGATCTTATTTAACCCAATATAATCCTGAATTAAAAAAAAAAAACCAATAGAGTCTAACCTGCCAACATTGTCCTTATTATAACAAGGGAAATCTATTTTTTACACGAGTGATGGTGCAGTCTCGTACTCGTGTATATACTGCTATAATATTAATTTATTAATTAAATAAAAATATAAAATAATTATAATAAATTATGTAGATAAAAAGATATATAATTTTATTAATTAAATTATACTATATTAATTTATATAAAAAATTTTATAAAGAATTGTGGTTATATTATCATTGTGTTAAAAAAAGACATGAATAAAAATGCTTAATTTGAAGTGAGTTGGGCCGACGGAGCCCATTCCCAAGATGGACTGCGACCAGTTTTTCTTACGAGCCCCCCGTTCCCGTCTCAAGAAGTATCATCTTATTTACAGTAGAAGTCTCGAGGGAGCGAGAAGAAGCTGCTCTGTGCTTTCGGTAATTCTTCGATTAGTCACTAGCAGGTTAGTTTACGCTTTTCACTAGAATGTAATTTCTTTTATTTTTGTTCTCTCATGTTCTTTCAATTTCTTGCGTATATATAATTTTTCTGTTTTTGAGTTAGGGCAGGAAATAAAAGAGATAGAGAAGGTAGCTCTATCCAAATGATCTTTCAATTCTCTTGGCTGCTACTTATTTTATCTCTGATTTTATAATATTATTAGTTTTAATTGCATTGATATGGGACTTATGAAATACACATGATCTTATCATATTCACTCCGTAAATCACTAAATATGTTGGTGGGTTCTTCGTAATAAACAAGGTTTTTAGCTCGAGAGAAGCTAAAGATGGACAATTACTTCCAGTATTTGTTCTTTAGTTTATGTTTTGCTTTAGAAATGATTTCATTTGAAGTATAAGTTTATCCTACAGTACCATGTACTACCACTATTGGGAGTCAGCATGTTAATTATGGAAAGATGCGGAATTTTGACACGAGAGTAGAATAAAAATTTCAACCTCTGAGTATGAATTAAGCTAGAAACAGGATTGTGGACAGTGCTTCACATGATATTTGCAAAATGATTCATGATTCATGCATACTGTGCTGTTGGTATTATCAATTGGTTATGACCTATTTGCCTACAAGGTCTAGTTACTTGGGATGATGATATTAGCTCATTATTTTGGTAATGGGGGCTGTTTCCTTATTGCAAATTGTACATTAGTGGACTGCTACTGTTTGTTTGTTTTTCAATTATTTGAAGCTAATGCTGTGTTAGTTTTATGGACTTTGTGAATGCTATTTTTACTAGCTTACCAGGATGCAGAAACTCGATTATAATTACCTTGTACGTCTCATTCCATCGCATCTATTCAAATTTTGCGGGAGAGTAGAGAAGCAATGCGTGGGAGAAAATGCAGGACTAGGGATTTTAGGTTTGGATATCGGTACCAAATACATTGGTGTTTCATTGTTCAAACGACACAGCAACAAAGTAGAGCCCCTCACAAGATTTGACCGAGCAAAGGCTGATCAGGAGTTGCCTCAATTGATTGAGAAGCATAAAGCTCTGGGCATGGTGGTCAACTTGCCCAAGGAGCATCATGAGCATGTTACTTCTTTTATCGATCAACTGGATAGCAATGAAATCTACAGAGGTTTACCATTTTGTTATTTTCAAAAAACTAAATAAGCCGTCAATCAAAAGACTGGTGTGATCTGTGGACTCCCTGGTATCTGAGTATGAGTTGGAAACAAGTAAGGAAGATGGAGTGATCGTTTTGAAGAAATTCGGTTATGCCATGACTTGTTTTCTTTTGGCATACATGTTCTATATTGATTATTTGACTTGAAGGAGGCTGGGATTTAAGAATAACAGGTTCACTGGCATGTATTTTGTTCTGGTTCTGCATTTGAACTTTTAATACTCTGTGTCCTTGTTTTGCTTTTAAATAGTTGACTGGGAACTTACACGAAGAATTTTGATTGCAAGTGAGATTTTTGTGTTATGCAACTCTCGAATTCCTCCATTACTTTCATTTTATTGTGGGTGCTAGTTTGTTTGTAAGATTAGAGAAATTTTTACGGTGGTACAGAAGTCTAGAAGTCTCATGTCAAACTCATAGAATAAGGCATATAAAAGTCAGTTTCTAATATATATTTTTAATAATAATATTATAATCCTATTTTCTACCGGTACTTGCATTAGGGGTCTCTTGGGATTTGTCTTAACATAGCCCGAAATTCTGCTTAATGCAGGAGACTTAATTCACGAAAAAAAAAAAAAAAAACGAAGAGATTCAAACTCTAGGCCTCATTGACTCGACCGCTATAATTAAAATATAATTAAATGTTTGAAATCAAATGAATTTATTTTTTTTAATTAATCATAAAAGATTGTCAAAATGTTTATGAATATCACCTAAAAAAAATCTACAAATAAAATTTTATTATTTATTTAAAGAGTCATATCAATTAAAAGAGTTTTAAAAAACTTTTTAATGTGATTTTTAAATAAGATTACCCTTCTTTCACTTTAATATTGAATAAATATGATTGGAAGAATTTTATTTTGATAGCTTTTTTGGAGTTTTTTTATTTGGTATTATATTATTTTTATCTATTATTTTTGAAGAGAAAAAAGTGTTGTAATTATTATTATTTTGGTAGAGGAAAATTTTTTATTAAAATAATATAAATTTTTTTTTTCATTTGAAGTATTTTGGAGAATGATTTTTTTACTCTTCAATTTACTATATAGATAAATAAATAAATACTTGAAAATTTAAATTAGAAGA
Organism: Aegle marmelos; assembly: GCA_030449875.1. Lineage (NCBI taxonomy): Eukaryota > Viridiplantae > Streptophyta > Magnoliopsida > Sapindales > Rutaceae > Aegle > Aegle marmelos. Next base: position 7,595,247 of record JASUUL010000115.1, read on the forward strand.
GTTTTTTTATAATACTTTTATATTATGGGTCAGTTTGAGACTTTGGTCGAAATTTAATAAGTTATTTATTTCATAATTTTTTTAAAAATAGTATTTAGTAAATTTTATAAAAATAGCTTATTTAATAATTTTTTCATTTTATCAGTAATTTTTAAAAATAAGTAGGAGTTGCTTTTCACAAGTAACTTACTTAATAAGCTATCATATTTTTTAAAAATTTATATTGTACTCTTATATTTTAATAAAAAGATAATTATATCTTACTTATCCATAAATCTCAATATATAAATTATATCTTTAATTTTATAATATTTTATGTAATAGATTATGAAGTTTTTTAAATTTTTTTAATTGAGTTTTTTAATGTAATTTTACATATATAAGAAAAAAAGATATGTCTAAACAATTAATTAAATATACTCTAAAAATAAAAAGTGATTAAAATTTATGTTTATTTTGGTAATTATAAAATAAAATAGAATTTTTGTAATAAAATTTACCAAACACACATACTCTATTTTGCGAACTCCCAACAATTGTGACAGTATAGTTTATAAAATACCAAGTTATTTTTTTAATTAGTAATTTATTTCATTTACATGATAAAATCAACTTATTTTATCAACCTCTATAATCCCAAACTAGGCTTATAACTAATTAGATTCCATTTGGTATTATTATTATTATTTTTTACATAAAGCTTATTCAAATATATCTTCATCAGTAAAACTTTTACAAATATAATTTTTTTTAAAAATTATAATTTTTTAAATTATATTATAAAATGAATGAAATAAGATTATCAAATTTGTAAACAAAATTTTAGATATTTTAACATTTAAAAAATTAACCTTTGCTATTAAAAGTGTAAAATTTAATTTTTATTAATAAAAATAAAATAACTTATTTAATTTTTAAAAATTATATTAAAAATAATAATAATAATAAAATTTTTAAAAAATATATAAAATGTTTGAAAAATTATTATCCTTAAATAATTTGTGCCAAATAAATATTTAGCACTAGTGATGCTACCCAATAAAAAAGGGGGAAGAAAATGTATGGTACTACAACGGAGTAGCAGCGGATCCGATTCCAAACGGAAACTGGACAGGCGGACACGTAGCGGCCTTCAGATCAACAGGTAAACATTAACCCACTTTTGCCCCTCATCAAGCTGCGGACTACCCAAAAAGTCCCTCATCAATGGCTATATAACTTCGCAAACCTCAATTTGGAGTTACTAACAAAACTGAAAGAACAAAATTTGAAAAATCACATAAAATGCAAAAGCTGCTGTAATCTTGTATTCAATTTCGAGTAAGTGACAGTGATGTCGCAAGCAGTCCCTCTCACAGCTAAGAGCCTCCCAGGTAGTTTAAATCCTTCGAAAATGGCCGCATCTGAATTCCATTTTCAGTTATTTATTCGTTCACTGGAGATATGTATTTAACAACTCAAAATAGGCTTTAGGGTTTCCATTATAATTATTTTTTTTTTCGTTTCTGTTAATTAGAGTATTTGCACTCAAATAATTTCTTTACAGAGTCATATATGAAGAAGAAATGTTAAAAGGCAAAGAAACGATAGATGGTTTTGTTTATTAAGTCATTGGATAAAAGACGGCTTTTAGTAGGGTACTCTGTATGGTGCTTTTTTGAGAAGGTAGGAACTTCTCGAGCAATAAAGCACTTATGAAAGTGTTTTTGTGTGTTTTAAACAAAACCTATAATAGTTGGGACAGGAGGGTTTCTGCCTCTTGAAAGCAATTTTGAGAATGCTAGAAGCACTCTGAATGTAACCCTTATTGAATTGATGTTTTGTATTTGTTTGATTGGAGGGAGCCAACTACAGAATGGCCTGATTGCTTCGTTAAGTTTAAGAAAGGTTATTCTTTATATGGCTGCATTATCTCTTGCCTGAGGTTTTTAGAAATTGCCATAGAGATGTATCTTGCAAGATATGATACTCCTTCCCTTAATCCTTTTAAGTAAATAGGAGGATTGTGATGGATAGTGTTGGAATTGGTGGTTGTTCTGGTTGCATACATGTCTAGTGTTGGTGATGCATTATGCTTAAATTATTCTATAAATATGTAGTGGATAACACATCCTCAGTTTTTTTTTTTTTAATAAATATGGATTACTGGTATTCAATATGCATTATGTTGGTATAGAAAGAAAGTGTAGTTATAAAAAAAAAAAAAAAACACGCACACACATACACCCCAACTGCTCTCAACATTTCCATGAGAGCAAGTTTGTACTTGAAAAATGGCCGTAAGCTCAGCTAGAAATTTTGTATACGTTTAATATTTGTAGCACAAGTTGGTATTTGTTCTGCCTATAAGCATATGTTGTAGACACATGGTTGTCAGTTGTAATAAATTGGAATGGTAAGAGAGCTAAGAGTGGAGCATATGCATATCATTGTTTGCCATTTTTGTATTACTGAGAGAAAACTAGAAATAGAGGGAGGCTTTTAGAATCTGAAGTTTTGTAGGTATTCATACTGGCAAGAATCCCAGGACTTTATCTTTTTTTTTTTTCTTATAAAAAAAAAAACTATGTTTTGTCTTAGCCATCCAAATAAGCCTACCATTACTTTTGTGCCACTCTAATTGCCCCATTCCTATATTTGGATTTTCCTTTCATTGTTGTTATGCTTCTTGGTAACCGGTTAATTGTCATGATTGGATTATAAGAATTCTTTAGCCTTGATTCAAGAGTTTTCTTTGAGTTGTTCTCATTGTTTTTGAAGGGATAATCGCCATAAATATGTTAAGAGAGAAATAAAAAGTTCAAAACTATTTTCCAATGGGAAACTTTACCGCGTGCATATCAAATAGGATCCATGAAATTTGCTTCATATAGTCTGTCTTAGCAAACATAAATAGGGTTCAGTTCTTAGGTAAATATTTTACGTATCAAATTATTATTTTAATTGACTTTTGTGTACCTATCCTGTCTTCTTGTAGGTTATGGGCCATCTGAAGGCAGATGTCTCCCATGTTTAGGTGTTTCTGCAAGAGCAGTGGCTGTGTCTTCTTGCTCTTCTCGTGGTGACTTCAGAATCCTATCACAGGTCAAGATTGGAGTGGTGAAATATGGTTCTAAGGAAGGATCATTTGCATGCAGAGCTAGCTCTGGTAGTTATAGGAGAAATCCTGACTTCTCAAGACAAAACAGAAATGGTTACCGAGGCAGGAACAGGCAAAATGAAGAGAGGGATAGTATTGATGATGAATCTGAGTTGTTATCTTCCAGAAATGGGCCTATGCTCTCCCTCTCCAATTCTGCAAAATTCCAAGCAACATCAACCCCAGGACCAAGAGAGAAGGAGATCGTTGAACTTTTCCGCAAGGTCCAAGTTCAGCTTCGAGAAAGAGCTGCAGCAAGAGAAGATAAGAAGAGTGAAGCCTTGCAAGGACAACGTACAGAGAGTGAAACTGTAGATTCTCTCCTTAAGCTGTTGAGGAAGCACTCAGTTGAGCAAGGTAAAAGGAAAAGCAGCAGTGGTAGCAGCAATCACTTTAGTTTGGACCAGGATCAACGAAATGGATCACATGTTGAAGATAACAGCACAAGCTTCTTTGATTCAAATAGTAGGGCCAGGACTGAGTCCCGAGGACCTAATGCCTCTTCTTTTACAAGACCGGCATCAAATTTCAGGCGCAGGTCTCCAGTCACTCAATTCAAATACCAGCCTGTTTATTCCAGTGAAGGAACTGAGAATTCTATCTCACATTTAGATTCAAGTGGAAAGGGAAAGAAGAGTTCATTGGAGATACATACAGACCCTAAACGTGAGTCTGAATCAGAGCCAGAACTACAAACAGAGCGTGAGGCCAGTTTTGCAGATGGAGAGGTGTATGATGAGGCATTGGATGTAGAATCCAATGATATAACAGATGGCGGCTTGTATGACAAGGTATTGGAGAGTGAGCCCAATATCCTAGACAATAACGTGTACAGTGTATCGGCGGAAGGCGAATCTTCGGATAACGATGAAGATGAGAAGCAAGAGGAGATTGAAAACAGAGATTTGAGTGCATTGAAGCTCCCTCAACTAAGGGCACTTGCCAAGTCTCAGGGTGTGAAAGGGTTTTCGAAAATGAAGAAAGCTGAACTTCTGGAGCTGCTGACGGGTGGCTCAGTCTGATCAGTGATCCAAAGCACGGCGAGAGACTGCTTCCAATTTTGATATATTTGTTATAAATCTCCTTTTTGGTTTCCTTATAATTTACATCTGTCTTGTTTATTTCGTTTGTGTAATATTTAGTCCCTTCCACATTGTTTGTGGACTTTGTAGTTGTTCTGCATGCTGAGATATAGTCTTTTGAATGCGATTTTGATGCATTGAACATTGAACATTGCAGGTATCAGAAGCATGCCTGAAATTTATTCTTCGCTTAAGCAAGTACTTTTTACCCTTTCTTAAAAGTTTCAAAATTTGGCTTTGTCTTTTATGACCTTCAATTTGATCTTTATAAACAAATGCGCAAAAGAAAAATAAAAATAAAAATAAAAAATAAAAAATAAAAAAGAATGGCCCATATCAGTTGAAGAAGGCTTGAGCTTTTTCCCCAAAGAAAAAAAAAAAAAAAAACTCTTTGACGAAAGCTCGCCCTAGGTTCTCTCTCTGACTTTCTCTTTCAGTTAACTGACAAAACCCATCTCTTCGTTCCTAAGTTTTCTCATCAAAATCGATATATATTTTTATCTAGCAAAATTTACTCTTTTTTCATCAAATCAAATCATTTCGGAGCTTTTGATAACGTTTAAAAGCCATGGGGCAAAGTCTGAATTCAATGAACCAACATCAACAAAGACAATCCAAAGACGAGTTGCTCTATCAATGTGTCAGCACCGGCGACGTGGACGCCATCAAAGCACTTCGCAGCCAAGGCGCTAGCCTCGAGGTGACGTTACATCTCTTTATCTAAACATTTTCATTGACACCATCAACTTCAATAGCAGTACAATTCTGTGTTCTGTTTGCCTTTTCTTTCTTTCGCTGTAGTGGATGGACAGGGAAGGAAAGACCCCCTTAATCGTGGCTTGCATGGATTCTGGATTAATAAATGTTGCTAAAACTCTCATTGAATTGGGCGCCAACATCAATGCTTACCGCCCCGGTAAGTTTCTGATATTTGTAGTGTTTTTACAAAGCATGCGTGGCTGAATGGTGATTCAAATTCTTTGGTAGGTAGTCGTGGTGGAACACCGCTGCATCATGCCGCAAAAAGGGGATTGGAACAAACTGTTAGGTTACTTCTCTCTTGTGGAGGTCTGATTATTGGTCCTGGTCCATGCAGTTTACAGAATTTTGCGCGTCAATGTGTTACTGTTTGCACAAATGAAGACTGATGGAGTTTAGTTCATTTTGTTAATGTTTCAGCCAATGCTCTTGTGAGGAATGATGATTGTCACACTGCACTTGGTTTTGCAAGAATTAAGGGGCATATTAGTGTTGTCCGTGCAATTGAGGTAAGCTTGAGAATGTTCAGTTTTTTGCCACAGCTTAAATAATCTGTGGTTGTTAGAAGATTATTTTACTGCAAAAGCTTTTCGTTGATTTTTTTTTTTTTTGTCTTTTTGTAGAGTCATATTTGCTATTTCTGTGGCTGGCTGCGGGAGTTTTATGGTCTAAGCTTTCTTGAAGCTTTAGCACCCCAATTGATATCAAGAAAAATGTCTGTATGATATCAATTCTCTTTTCTTTAACCATGTGTATTTAATTTCTCCTTTTCTGCATGGCTGTACCAACAATTATGTTGATCACACAGCTTATACAATCCATGCTTCTCCTTCCCATGCCTAGTTTATAGGCTTTGAAGCTTATTTATAGTGTGGGTGGAATTATTTGATCTGTATTTAACTAAGTTTTATTACTTGATTACTTGCAGTTGGGTTGTTGTTTTACCTTGCGGTTCCGCTAATCCCTCAAAGCCTCTTAGATTTGAGCTTGTCATATATCCTACTTTGCAGGTATTCTAATATTGGTTTTTGGTTTGCTCCCCCCACAATTAATCTATATTTTCTTCAATCAATAACAAAAGAAAGAAGAGTTAAAAAAAGAAGAAGAAGAACGAGCGGGGGCATGGCTGATGACTCAGTCATCTTAATCTGCATAGCAGAGTTCAGCTTACTACAGCTACATGCAAAAGCTGGCATTTGGATCTTGTTGATAGCTGATAACTCTGCTTCTGTGCATGATACTCTGATATACATCTCTTTGCTCATACAGTTCGTCCATGCATCATGTGGCATCAAATTTGGGGTAGATTTTTAAGAATTAGTTTTTCTAGCTCTGTGCTGCACATATTCACCTTTTGATTGACAATCAACTAGGATTTGTTTCTTACCCTTATAGCAGCCATGGTTATTGGATACCAACTGGTAGATGTTGTTTAATAGATCCTTGTGGAAATTGGCTTCACATCTAGTTTGTAGCCTTAAAGTTAAGGCTTCGAATTCTTGATTATTATTATTATTATTATTATTATTATTATTTAGTATCTATTGGTATTATTTATTGATCTTCCAAATCTGGTGAACAGGATGTCCAGCCTCGTGTGCTCATTGCCCTTTGGAAGGCAAAAATTGATGGACCCAAGTTTCATCAACCTGATCCTTCACTTACTATATATGACCTGTCCACAAGTAAGTTTATATTATTTGATTAAGTTCTTCCCAAAAATGTATCAATAAAAGTGAGCAACAAATTCCATCAGGGTCCTATCCTGTAAATTGATAAGGCAACTGAGGAGTTTGGGCACGAATGATTTAGTCATAATAAATTGCATAAGGTGTCACATATTCTCCTTCATTTTCTTTTGTTTTGACGGTAGTCTTTACCTCTTATATTAAAAATTCCCTTACCCTCACTTTGCTGGATCTTCTCTTTGAACTCGTATCTCTTTACCAGAAATTAGATATAAGTTTGCATCTGCTAATGAGGGTGACAAACAACAGCTTCAGTGGTTATATAATGCATGCAGAGGAACTTCTCAGGTACAACGCCAGATTGCATACAGCTAATGGTTGTACTTGTGATGTGTACTTATTGCCTGGATTGCATGTTGCAAATGTTTATTGAACATATCTTGCAGATTGTTATTATAGATGGTATAAAGAGGATTCTTTTTTTTCCCCCTTCCCTGGGTATTCCATAAGCTTTATAGGAAGGTGGAAAGGTACTGGTAGAATGGACTTAGTTTCATTTCTCCTGGGGTATCCAGTGCAAAGTAGAATTGGACCCTTTCTAGAATTTGCATCAAAAGGTATGTTATATGACCGAGAATTTCGGGATTTTAGAGCGTTTAACCGCTATGAGAGGAACCATAGGCTTTATTTGTTACTTGTGCGGTATTCTATGTCAAGTATTTAGAGTGGAGCTTTTCCTGTTATGTAGATTACTATTCTAAGCTCAAGTGCATCTTATGTACTTTTATAAAATAAAATGAAGCATATCCTATTTGCTAGAGTTTTGAAGAAACAGAATAGAATTAAATGTTGAGGAAATGCCCGTAAATTTATTCACATGGCAATTTAGTTAATTTAATTTCTCTTAAATGAAATGGATTGTATTTGTTCAAGTAAAATGTTTTCATGATGGATTAGTAGTAGTACAGTTGTAATAAAATGCATCATTTGCTCGCCTCAACTCCTTGTCTTCTGCTATTAATTTTCTCAGTTTCAGATTTTGCCTTCCGCAAATAACCACCAGAGTGCTGAAGCAATTAATGCAAAGGGTTGGGGAAATCCTGCAAGTGCTGAGACTCACAATGGTTGGGGAGCCACTGCACGTACAGAGGCAAGCTGTAGTGGGTGGATGGATGAACCGAAAAAAGAGGACTACAAAGGGTGGGGAGATGAACAACCAAAAGAAGACAACAATGGGTGGGGTGCGTCCAATTCTGAGCCAGTTTGTAGACAAAGAGAAGATGGCCAAGCCCATAATGCCCCTGCCCCTATTCTCCAAACAAGCACCAGAATTTCAGGAAAAGAAGACTACAACGGGTGGGGTGTGCCCAATTTTGAGCCTATTTTCAAACAAAGTCAAGATGTCCAAGCCCTTGCGAACCCTGCCCCATTTTCTCAAATAAGCAATAGAAATTCTTCATCAGTTTCTGCTGCTCCATCAGCTCCGCCCATTCCTGAGGGGGAATCCGGTGAAGGACCAATTCGCTATCCGTCGGTTGAAAACAGTCGGGCAGACTTGCATCTTGCTGTTGTAGAGGATGGAGCTTCTGCATCAAATGTAAAGGATGATGGCAGTTCTTCCTCATGTGTAATATGCTGGGAAGCTCCTGTAGAAGGTGCATGCATTCCATGTGGTCATATGGCTGGTTGCATGTCATGTTTAAGTGAGATTAAGGCCAAGAAAGGTGATTGTCCTGTTTGCAGAACCAAGATAAATCAGGTGATAAGACTCTATGCTGTCTGATAAGATAACTCAAAAAATGGACTAAGGGGTTTCCTTGTGAAGTTATGAATTTTTTTTTTTTTTTTTGTGTCACTGTAATGGCCAGAGCTTTTTCCAAGTATTTTATGGAGACTGTAGTTGAAGTTCAGAAATGCTAGGTAGCTATTCTGGAGAAATCATTCAATGTGGTTGGAGCATCGTGCTCCATATGCTCAGCTTTTTGGATCCTACTACATGTAATTTTAGTTGGTGTAAGTCCATTTTTGTCTAATGAGCTCTGGTTTGTGGACTATTGACTAGTTAGGCAGTAGGTACCATTGCATGAGATTCTGAATGCCCGAGATTGTATCAGTAGGAATACATTTGCTGAACACTGCTTGAACTTGTAATTTATCAATGTTTACATGTAGACTATTTTCACGGATCCCTGAAAAAGACAACAATGGCTGATGGGGCTGTCATGGAGTCAAGTGGCAGTGCATGAAATACCGTCGGTGCATAGGTTCAATTTTATATCATATTTTCAATGCAGCTGTTGTTTGATTACAAAATCTTTCCTGCATGGAAAGAATTACCGACACCAATTTTCAGTGTTATATTTTCACTTCAAATGTTTCACTTGATTACCCGATATTTCCTGGAAAGTGATTGCCGACAATCATTTTCAATGAGGAGACCACGATAACTATAATAGAACTACAATTCTGCTTTCATGATGATTTGGATTTTGAAAATATGGATCTCTTTGACACTGAGGTCGGCAATGGTAAATGGTATTTGCAGAAAGGGAAATTAAACAGTTTCCGGAATCGAGATAGATGTTTTCATGCTGTTGACCAACTGATGTCTAAGCTTTAATTAATCCTCTTTTGCTCTCAATTTACTACTCTTTCTTTCGACGCACAGCGATTAACAAGACAGCCCACCACTCCGACATCAAAGACCCTCCCTTCCGATTTTTTATGCCCAAAGGGCGAAAAGCTAGCACGTGGCGTGTTTCCCAGAATCTCATTGGTCCAAGAGAAAATTTCTTGAAGCTTTTTTTTTGGTCTTTTCTCTCGAACAACATTAACCAACCAAGTGGGCATCTGTCATTTTATTATTGTTCCAACTGGAAGTGCTCGGAGTTCTTCCTGTTAAAGTAAATCCCACGGCTTTTTTCCCCTCTCTGTGTAATACTACTTGGGTTGTATGATTATAGTTTAAAAATTATAAAATTATAATATTAAATAAATATTAATCGCTTTAATTTAAAATTAAACTAAGTTAATTTTATTTTATATAATAAAAAATTAGTGATATATTATTATTTTATTAAAATTATTATTAAAAAATTATATATAATTTTTTTATAATTATAATTTTTTTAATAACATCTATGACTTTAAAGATTATAATAATGGGCCTACTTAAAATTATAAAATTATAAAATTTTAAAAATCAATAAAAATTTCTCTTTAAATATATATCACAAATAACCATTAGACCATAGTCTAGTGACTAGAATCACTCTCTTTTAAATATAAAAAAAATAATTAGAACTTTACAAACACATCGTGTGAGTGAGAGGTTTAATTTAAATTATAAAAAAATTAAAATCTCTCAAATATTAAAATAAAATAAATTTATTATTATATATTTATTAAATATAAAATTACTCTAATTAAAATATGAGTCGTGTTATATATTAAAGAGTGATGCAAATTAGTTTTAATTATGAGCAATGATGTACTGTAATAAAAGAAAAAAAAGTACATATCACTGGCGGGAAGCTAAAAAAATAATAATAATCCTTTTTAAATCTTACCCCTGCAACCGGCAGCATGGCGTGTACGGCAAATGCAGACAACATATAAGATACTGCATGATCGAGTCAATAGTGTAAGGCGTTGCTCCACTGACCTTGTGATGATAGAATCAGATAAACAAGTCATTAAAGCTGGGAGTTCCAAGCATGTGGTTTTGAAATTCACACTCAGAGGTCAAACCACCCAACACATACTATCAGTATTTGGTGCAACATCTTGTGATCTATTTTCCTTTTCTTTCCTTGTATGACATAAAATACCCAACAATGATGTCAAACCAATCTGCTGGACCAAGAGTTGACGCTCGTTGGACTTCCTTTAGTATCCATTTTATAATAAAAATGATGAACTAAGAAGGATTTTTTTTTTCCCATTTTCCTAAACATTTGGTTGTTGGATAATGTTGATTGTTGAGGCTATGTTATATACTTAAAATACTGTGTAATATATTTTGCATGGAATCTTATTCACAGCTATAATAATTTATTAATGAGCCATTGTTAGATGTATCCAAGCCTCCGAGAACTAGACCACTAAAATTAGTTTTAGTTATTAATACTGCGTTTCGGCCTCTAGCAGTCTCAGCCGTCCTGATTGGCTCATCAACAGCTCTCCAAAAAAAAAAAAACACAAATAAATCAATCGATAAATAAATAAATAAAATGAAAGTGTTTTCATGTACGAAAAAAATGTAGAACCAATTCGTGGAATCACGCTACGGATGTACGAGTGCCGGCCCTCAATATTTTCATTTTAATTTTTTTAACGACTTTTGACTCTTTAATCTTATTTCTGGTACCAATAAAAAGGGCAAAGATTCCCCAATTTATCATACCATAACACGAAACCTACAAATACCAAATTGTGTACGCGAAGATTCAGTTTTGAGGATTACACCTGCGCCTATTTTTGTTGTCGTCGGTTAAAGAAATCTTTTGAGAAACTTGTACGAAAGACCCCAATTTTAGCTAATTTGGAAAGTTAACTTCACTTTTGAAACTGAAAAAAAAAAAAACATTTTAGAAAATGATACCTACAAGTAATATATTGCATTTACCATTCATCTACCAACGTCAACCTCCTATCTAATGGCGTGCATGCTTCTCCGTGATACAATTAGGTTGCTATCAAATTAAGTACTTAAAAAAAAAAAAAGTAAGAAAAGTTTAGGTTGTTTCCGTAACTTTCCAAAACTTTTCGTTACTCTTCAAATTTCAAAAACTCAATAATTAGATTGAAGGGTACAATTAGTCGTTTAGAAATTTTAATTACACATCTTAATTAAGAATAATTAAAAATCTTATTCTCTGTATTTTTGTAATCTTTGGGCATCATTCTATTGTATCACTATAAGCTTATTAAAAGCCTTGGCTTGTCTTGCACTCTCTCTCTCTCTCTCTCTCTCTCTCTCTCTCTCTCTAATCTCTCTCAATTTGTAATTATGATTAACAAAACTATAATTAATTTCCCAACTCTGTCATCATCTTCCAAACTATTCATTATGATCCTTAATTAACAATGATTTTTGCCCCACATAACCCAACAAATCTGCAACCAAAATGGGCCCCCACCTATTTTTCTTTTTAATTTGATTCCCAGTTCTTGCAACAACAAAAACTCCCCCTTTGTGTCAGTTTCTCTTTCTCTCTCTCATGCAACTTTGTAAAGCAAAGCAAAGTACTAATGATTGATAAATATCAAATCGTTGTTCAAGTTACAAACCAATGTTTTTGATTTAAGAAACCAGCTCTGGCCACTTCGACACAGGTATGTTTTAATGAAATAAAGCTTCAAATTTGTATGTAAAGTTCTGATTTTTCTTTTTAATATGCTATTTTGTCAATGTTTTCAATCAAACTTTCTGGGTTGGTGATTATATTAGTTAAAGTTTTTTTTTTTTTATTTGGATTTGCTAACTTTAGAGCACTTATGTTTTGTTGTGTGATTAAGAAATGACGTTTGTTGTTTTGGAACATATTAGCTTTTGATCATTTGTGGTTTTAGTCTTCATGGGTTTGGTTGTTATAGAATTTTTGGTTAAGAGATTGGGTCGAAATTGTTTCTGGTGAGTAAATTAACGAACTTTCTGTTTCGTTCCAGATTGTATGGAGTTTGTTTTGGTTGAGTAAATTACCAACCTTTCTGTTTGGTTCCTGAGATAATTCAGGAAAAGAGGAGGGAATGAAGTTTTGGATCTCACAAGAATTCGGTTCCCTGAAAATGTGTTTTCAAATTTCAACTTGTTTACTAGTGAAATTATGAAACTTCTATTAACTAAGCCATTGGTATAAGTACTCTCCGGTTAGCAAAGACCCTTCCACTCTATAATAAAGTAGTGAGAAATCTGAGATGCAGAGACTTTATTTTATTTTCATTTTGAAGATTTTGAATATGACGCACTATGATTACTTTCCAAATCCTTATTGAGATGCTGTGTCTTGAGTCCGAGTGATAGACATGCAGTGAGTAAAAAATGAAAATCAGCAGTCTTTTGCTTTCATTGATAATCTAGTCAAATGGGTTCCTCAAATAATGTGAGAAAGTCAACATGGAAAGCGCCATGGAGTAGCTTTATTTATTTATTTATTCATATTTTTTACAAGGGATGCCAAAAGGATACCTTCATTTACTCATAACGGCTGTCTTTTGTTAGTAATTGGTCTAAGTCTCTTTGTCCCTTGTACAAGTCTGGCTGTGGAATTCTGTTGATTTTATCCAAGTTCCCTGCCTTCAGCATATCTTTTTCAGTGGGATCAATCTTGAATTTTCAGCAACAACATGCTTATTGGTTGTTTCTATTTCCATGAACTACTTGCTGATTAATATTCTAAACAAAACAGCCTAGTGAGGGACATTTGGTAGTGTATCATCGAATTCTGTGGAAGCTCAGTTTATATGCTCTTATGCAATTATTGTGAGTTTAGAATTATACTTACTCCATATGGAAGTCAGAATGATGCATGGTTACTATTCTGAAGAACTGTTTGGTGAATTTAGTTTATGTAACAAGTAAAATTGTTTCCTCTAAAATGACAAAACCATGCTGTTGTTATGATGAAAGAGAGTTTGTAGAGAGCACTTTCGGTGTTAATTGATTTTGCCAGGACAGCATAAAATTGTTTTGTACTTGAGGTTCTATTCAAGAAATTAATATTTTGTTATGCTTGATCAAAAGCAGGTCAGATGGATGCAACATCTGAAAGATGTCTTATCAACAGTATATCTCGATTCATTCATCTTGTTTCTTGCCAGACAATAAAACTTAAACCTATTCAAAAAGATTACAAGACCATGGCTGGTGCATTAAAATTGTTGAAGCCGCTTCTGGATGAAGTGGTTGATTGCAAAATACCTTTAGATGAAGTCCTTAACAAAGAATGTGAAGAACTGGATGTGGTTGTTAATGAGGCTCGGGAGTTGATGGAGAACTGGAGTCCAAAGATGAGCAAGATTTTTAGCGTAAGTTACCTTTATTACCTTTCCATATCTGCATGTTGCAGGAACAATAGTTCCAAAAAGAATAAACAATAATTTTTTTTTTTGAAGAGAAACAGTAAAATGTTTAGAAACCAACTTTTTGGGTGGAATTTTAGGATATTTAGTTTGTAGTTGGTGAAGCTTTCTTCTCCTTACCCCCATCTCTCACTCATTAAACGAAAAAGTTTCTTCATATCTTATGCTTGTGGAATTATCATCAATGGATTTCTGAAATTTTTTGGAGCTCCTTGCAAATATTAAAAGTCATAGTTAGAAGAAGAAAACTTAGAATCTGGCAACAGCGATGCATCCTGCCTATTGTACCTCCCAGGCTTACTTTTATTTTTCCCATCATATCTTATGTATCATGGGGCTTATAAAAATGGACTATCGTGCATTTTTCCATTCCCTTTTCTTATTATGTTTTTATTTTTCTCCTCTTGTCCAGGTTCTGCACAGTGAGCCCCTGATGATGAAAATCCAGAGCTCTTCACTTGAAATCTGTCACATATTATATAGATTGTTACAATCATCTCCATCCAATGCAAGTATGTCAGCTGTTCAGGTGTGTAGAATGTTAAAATTTGGTTTCTTCGACTCCTTTTTTTTCAGTGATGAGCATCTTATGTGGATTGATCGTTCCTTTTTCACAAATTTGCCTCTTTCTTCTAAAAGATTTCCAATTTGATGAGTTGAATTTCTTATCACTCTGTGTTTCCTTGTTAGCTACTTTGGTCTTGATTAGCAAAACTAATATCTTGTAATCTTGTTTCAGCACTGTATGCAGGAAATCCACTTCTTGAAGCAACAAAGAATAATGGAGCATATAACAAAAGCCATGAGAGGTCTACAAGATGATACCATTCGTTGCACTGATCATCTTGTAAAAATTATTGAATCACTTAGTTTGACATCGAACCAGGAACTATTGAAGGAAAGTTTGGCTGTGGAAATGGAGAGGATAAGTGCTGAAAAGAATCAGAATAAAGGACATTCAGACCAAATGAGTCACATAGTGGATCTCATCTCCCACATTCGTGATTGCATGCTGAAAATTGAGCGTTTTGAGGCAACAAGTGGAGTCCCAATCCCTCCCTACTTCCGCTGCCCTTTATCTTTGGAACTCATGATAGATCCTGTGATTGTGGCCTCTGGTCAAACTTATGAGAGGGTTTTCATCCAAAAATGGCTTGATCACGGGCTGAACATTTGCCCAAAGACACGACAAACTTTGGTACACACAAATCTCATTCCCAATTACACTGTCAAAGCTATGATAGAGAATTGGTGTGAGGAAAACAATCTAAGACTTCCTAGTTACTCTGTACATAGTAATATAGTTTCAGTCCTATCCCCATTGGATCATGTGTCTGCTCAAGATTTAATCCGCACAGACAGTTTACGTTCATTACGTGGTAGTAATTCCATGTCAAGATCATCTCTTGATGTTGGAAATGGATTTCAGAAGCTGAAGATTGATGTCTCTTCCAGATTAGCTGAAAAGTCTAACCACCCTTCCCCCGAACAGTCATATATACACAGCAGAAGTGAATCGGCTTCAAGTGCTATTTCAAGTGTCGAATACATGCCTCCAGCATTGCACGAGTTGTCAAGGAGATGCAGTAAGAATGAAAAATCAAGTGAACTGTCAGGAGAAATCATATCTGAGTGCCCTGCCACTTCTCCGTCAAGTAAGGAACTGGGATGTTCTCCATGGTTATCAGGAAAATACTTCCACAGCTCCAAACCTAAAGTAGAAGATGTTGGGAGTGCACAAAACGACTATAACATAATGCACTCTCTTCCACGTTCTGAATCAGGATCTGATGAAGTGGCCACAACTTCTTATATCAAGAAATTGATTGAAGACCTTAACAGCTCATCAAATGAAATGCAAGCTTCCGCTGCAGCAGAGTTGCGGCTTCTTGCTAAGCACAATATGGAGAATCGCATAATTATAGGCCAATGTGGTGCCATCCCACCATTGCTTTCACTGTTATACTCAGAAGCACCGCTAACCCAAGAACATGCTGTCACAGCCCTTCTGAATTTATCAATTAATGAAGAGAATAAGGCCATGATTGCAGAATCAGGGGCTATAGAACCACTTATTCATGTATTAAAATCAGGCAATGGTGGAGCTAAAGAAAATTCAGCTGCAGCTCTGTTCAGCCTATCTGTCCTAGAAGAATACAAGGCAAAGATTGGCCGTTCCGGAGCAGTCAAGGCCTTGGTAGATCTTCTAGGCTCTGGGACTCTCCGAGGTAGAAAAGATGCTGCTACTGCTTTGTTTAACCTTTCAATCTTTCATGAAAACAAGGTTCGTATAGTTCAAGCAGGGGCAGTGAAGCATCTTGTTGACTTGATGGATCCAAGCAGGGGGATGGTTGACAAGGCTGTTGCTCTTCTTGCAAACCTATCGACAGTTGGAGAAGGGCGTTTGGCCATTGCACGGGAAGGTGGCATCCCATCTCTGGTTGAGGTAGTTGAATCAGGATCTCAGCGAGGAAAGGAAAATGCAGCTTCCATACTATTGCAGCTATGCCTTCATAGTCCCAAGTTTTGCACCATCGTTTTGCAAGAAGGAGCCGTTCCTCCTCTTGTTGGCTTGTCACAGTCTGGCACTCCAAGAGCAAAGGAAAAGGTATGCAGTTCTGTCTTTAATTTTTTTCTCCTTTGCTGTACTTTAGCTCTTTTTCTCTATCTTTCTTAGTATATTGGTATGGATTCTTCTCCTGGCCATACCATATAGAACTTAATCACAATACACGGCATTATCTCAGAGAGGCTCATGATGCTTACAATTATGTTTAATCCTTCTGGAAATCATCAAAATATTTCTTTTTTCCAACCCCTTATCTTGTTGGATGTGCAGTTGCTTGAAAAAGAAATGATTTATATTTGGGCATATATTTTGCAGGCACAGCAACTTCTCAGTCACTTTCGGAACCAGAGAGAAGGGTCAACAGGGAAGAAGAAACCGTAAAAAGAGACAAGTTTTATTGGATCCTTTATTTTTCCTTTGGAACACCTTTTTTTTTTTTTTTCCTCAGTATCTTACTTGATGCGGTTTGCTTCACTCCCCTTCGATAGATCCCCTTAGCCTTAGCAGCTCCTCTTTTTCCCCACATATTCTTTGGTTTTCAACTAGGTCAATTTGCAGCGGTTACTCATCATTCATTTGGCATTGTTCTTTCTTTAGATGGGTTTCCTTAGCACTGTGTGCAGTCACTATTTAAATTTTAATTTATTTAATTCTGCTGTATTCGAGTTGGTCCTTAGCGTTTGTAGATATACAGTAAATATATTATAGACGTGTAGTTGGCCTTGGAAATTACTTTTGACCTTTTTGTGCTTTTTTTTTTTTTTTTTATGCGCCGCTCTTCTTTTCTTCTCAGTTTAGCACTGGTATACATAAAAAAGGAAAGTGGAAAGTAGCTTTGTTTGAGGTCGCAGGCAGGCAGGCAGGGTTGGACCAATCATGTTGATTTTATTTGTGCGTACATAGTAAACACAATTATAGAAAGTCCACACCCTCTTAAACCTGCTGTAAATAAAATTATGGAAGGTCCGCACTCTCTTAAATGTGCTTCAACTTTTGTGCTCAAAATAATGCTGGTAGTGGTCACCAGCAGCGTGATTCCAGAATTGCGTCTGTTTCCCATCTTATCCTCTTCACTGTCATTATCAATGCAAGACTCTTAAGCCTCTTTTTTTTTTTTTTCTGCCTCCCTTTTTCAGTAATTATTGGACACACCTGTCATCATGATCCTAACTGTAGAATCTGAGACATTATTTTTGTTCTGGGTCACAAAAAAAAACTGTAAATAGCAGGCCCATGAGTTGAAAAAACCACTGGACTCAATCCATTTTATATTATTGGGACGTTGGATGGAACCTAGAAAAAAGAAAAAGGAAAAAAAGAGGAAAAAAATAATTATTAAAAAGTATCTGTTTTCTACATTTTAAATCCATCAAAAAGGTGAAAATTTTGATAAAGACATTTTCAGTAAATAATCAATTAATTAATTATAGCACCAGACCTCCTATTCTACTACATCCATCCTACTAAGGAATCTGTTTTAAAGATTTTTAGGGGTGGTGGGGGCCATCATGCATGTCATTGATGTAAGATGTATACCAAATTAAATGTCTTTTGTATCACATTCATTTTTTAACTGTTTTTTACGGTCCAATTTTTTTTTTCTTTTTATCACGTGAAAGCGTAAAGAATGAATGAAAGAGTACTATTAGAAGGGTACATAGGAAAGCAATAGAAAAAAATACTTATCCAACCCAGATTCCATGCACAGATAATATTTAACAAAAAAATGATATTAATGTTTGGGGTTGCAATTTCAGGATCTTGATCGGTATTCATAATATCACAGTTGGTATTCGCAATACACTGTTGCATGCTTTGGGTAGTTTATAGTTCACGTACGATCAGTTGAGCTTTAAATACAAGAAAATATGAATCTCATGATCCTTTGTTGAACTTGTCCCCAACTTATTCGACAAATGGGTGATTCCTTTAGAAGGGTCAGCTACATTATCTTGATTCTTAAGCTACTTAATTAATTTGGCCCACCACCAGAACATTTCTATGACTTCAATTCTGCAGATATCAAATGGCACAGAGACAGAACCTATCAACATTATTGAACCCACGAAATCAACATTATTGCAACATAAACTTAACTGAGATGCTGCTTTCCTTCTTTTTTTTTTTTTGTTTTGTTTTTCGTGTGGGGGGAGTTGTTGGTTGGGGGGAGAATGGATTCATCAGCAGCCACTCAATTAATTTATCATAAAAATAGCTAGCTACTCGATAGTATCGAGAATTCGACATTTGATGGTAACAGTTAAGGGTCCATATTGGTTTCATCGCAGCCTGATTTAATTTCCATACATGACGCATATATAATATTGCAGGAATCAACAATCTTGCCACATGGTGTGTTTTTGCTATATTGGGTTTCAGCCAACTTACTCGATTCCTAGAAAAGGGAGAAAAGGGGTGGGGGGGCAAACTGTTGCAAATAATTGATGAATCGACGCTTGAACATGATTGACCATGATAAAATGATACCCAAGGGAGCACACCCAAATGCTTTCTCTCTGGTGGCTATCCTCTTTCATTTTCTTTTTCTTTTCGCATTTTGGTTTTTGCTCCTTTCTTCTTTTGTAATGTTGGAAGATTTCCCTATAGAATTAGATTTGTAGTTGGTTTTCCCCACCCCACCCCCCCTCCTTTTCCCAAGCCAAATCCATATTTTTTTCTCCTTTTTTGTGTTGTTTGCATGTTTTCAATTTCTATCTAGATTTGAAGTTTGTACGGCTCAAACTCAAAAAATTACGAGTATTATTATATATATTAAAAAAAATTATCATATTTAAAAGAATTAACCAAATTTGATGGCGAAAGATGATTTAAAAAAGGAAATTTTTATAATACAGTCAGTAATATATTATGTTTTTTATATAAATAATATATAAACAGTTATAAATATTGTTTATGTAAAGAATATACTGCTAACTATATGATAAGCGGATCCTTTAAAACAGCCTGAGATTTTAGTGGAGCTCGAGTTTGCAACGTGTATGCACGCATGCTTCGTGGAGATGGCCTCCAGAGATATCCTTCGTGCATTTGTTTCTCTCTGGTTATTGTGAATTGACCTTGACTTCTAATCCACTGCAGCAGATTGTTAACTTGTACTGTTAAATATATTAAATGGAATGTACGTAGGTATGCTTCATTTCTTTAAACCAAAATAATAATAATAAAAACAAATTCGCTATTGTTTGATAGTTATGTAGTCATGTTTTGCAATAAAGAGTTGGTAAAAGTCACGTTCAAAACACTGTACTATAGCGAAGACTCCTTTTGGATTGTTGTTAAAACACCAAAAAGTAGTCTACTTAATTTTTTTTTAAATAAGAATGTTTGATAATAATTTTAAATACAACCATTTCATAGTTTTCTCAAATTTTAACAGCAATTTTTTAAGGCATGCAAACGATAGCCAGCTTATTAAATAATCCATTACATAATATATAACTTTTTATTAAATCATTCTTTATGTTATTTACTAACAGTACACAATTCATCCAACAAGATCATCTATTTTTTTTTTATTTGCACTTTATTTCACTTATCTGTTATCGAATTTTTTCCCCCTCACTTTATGTAAGCTTGCAGGTTTGAAAAATAAAAGAAAAGGAAAGCACGTGTCTAGTCAATTATTTAAACTTACGTTAATTTTGATCGTTAAACAATTAAACAATACTTAAAACAATAAAATTGACCAAAAGCATACTCTAGTTTTGAAAATCATAGCAACCAAACATCTAACTTATTATTATTATTATTATTATTATTATTATTATTATTATTATGTAGTTGATAATTTCATTAGTATTAATTATTTGGCAAAAACTAGCCCCAAGGATCTGTTTGGTATTGTTTTTCAATAATTATATTTCTTAAGATATAGTGATAAAGTATTAGGTAAGCACTTGTTTCATAAATTTTTATTATACTAAACACTTATTTAATAAGTTTTTATTATAGTAAACATTTATAATAATTTGGAAGTTAAAGACAATTTTACTCCACAGTTGGTTGATGCGGAAGTATGAGGAAGTATATTAGATGATTTTTTTTTGGAGGGGGATTGGGGTTCAAAATTATTAGTTTCAATAGTTATATTTCTCACAGTTGCTAATTTTATTTCGCAGCAAATATAACTTCTAAGCCGCAGAATTGAGAGTTTGAGGAAGTTGTACATTCCAAATCCAAATCTAACATTATAAAATTTACTCTGAACGAGCTCATTAGAGGAAGATTAGCACAATAATTTATCTTACTATTGTTAAATTTGAAAGCAGAAAAGTACTTTTTTTTTTCTTTTTCTTTGGTGGTAATATTTGAAGGGGAACAACTAGTTACCAGCAAGCTAGGATTCTGAAACAAGGGACAAGGGCCGGTGTCGTGCACTGTACATGTCGATGATTCTTTAAATACAGACATCCTGGCATGGATTTCGAAATTGTCAACTCCAGATAGCAGTGCTTTTCTATTTACCCAAAAAAATAAAAAATAAAAAACCTCATAAAGATACCTTCTTTAATGGGTCAGAGGATATAATCACTTAAATAAATTATAGCTATCACTAAATTATAAAACATATCTAAGTAAATATATTAAAAATTATTTTTATTTATCAAGGTATTAACATTTATATATTTTTTAATGACAAATACTAAGTTACAGCTTAATGTAACTTAGTTTTCTCATATACTATAATGTCATGCGGATTTAACAGTACTGTAGCAAGTGAGAAAAATAAGTTACAATAAATTGTAATTTAAGAAGCTCCTTTTTTAATTTGTTAATGATATTATCACTTTATTAAAATGATAATATCCTCATCACACACGCACACAAACATAAATATATTCATTTAAAAATAAGAGTCTTGTACTTTAATCATGATTTAGTACTTTAATACTTTTGATAGATTCTAAAAAATTTAGGATCCTAAATTTGTTAAACTTCAGAAAAGTTTTTATGTGTTTAATAGTATACTAATAGGAAAAGTTGATATAGAGTTAGTAAAGGCATAGGTGCCATAATAATAATTATTATTATTTTCATGCAAACATTATATTGAGTTGTATAATTTTTAATTTCTTACTAAATTATATCATTTAATAAAGTTAGTATTCAATTAATTATAAAGCCATATAGATCAATAGTGTATATGTGTGAGAAAAAAATTAGAGTGCTTACACTTAAAAATCAAGTGTAGACACTCTCTCTCTCTTTTTTTCGTGCATAGTTGTTATTAAAATATACAGTTTAATAACAAATTAAAATGACTATGTTAAACAAATAGTTTAACAATATATTCATATATAAAAAAAATGAGAGTATTCACGTTAGAGAACAATTGATATATTATTATTGTCAAATACTCTTAATTTTTTTACGCAAATATGCTATATATACATATTACTGCTTTTTCAGTTCGGTCAGCCAGATTTAGCCTTATGCGAGAGCCTTTTTCTTTTAACTGTTCAATTTAATCTCACCGTTTAAATTTGCTGCTTTTTTTCGGATTAGTTCCTCCTTTCTCGTGACGTCACCATAATAATCACATTTTCTCTCCCTCTCACTTTTAGTTTCATATTGCGAGGCTTCGGTGCGTAATTCCAGTTCCCTTGGAGAAACACTAATCTACGCTTGACTTTTGAAAGCAGGGATTTTGAAAGTTGGCTGTTGGATCTTTAATTAAGGTCTGTTAAAGTGAAAGGCTCGGACATAAAAAGAAAGTATCAAGATCTTGCTGGTAACGGTTTGTATCTCATGATAAGAGATAGTATTATAAATAGGGGATTATTATGCTACATAATCGTGCAGCAGTTAGATTTTTTATCTAATGGTTATGAAAATATAAGATAATAAAATTATATTATTTTTATAATTATTATGTCAGTTTTAAGTGGTATTAAATTTATATTCACTCGATATAATCTATTTAATAATTATATTAAAATATTATGACTTTAACCTAATATAAAAAATATACAGATTATTCAATAATTCACTTAATATGTATATGCTTAATAAAGTTTACATTAAATATTTATATAATATTATATGTGCACACATTTACACATACCCTACTATTGAAATTTAAATATATATAAAATTTTATAAAAGAAACATTGTGCATAAAATCTATCTTTTCAAAAATAAAAAAATAATTATGTCCCATATTTAAATTTTAATGATAAGAACTTACAAATTAATTTAGAATGAAAAATATAATTATGTCATTAACCCGATAAATAAGTCAAAAATTTTAACTTTAACCCGACACAATAAAATTATATTGATCTGGATCCAACACATTTAATAATTATATCAAATTTAACAACTCATGTATATTTATTCGTGTCAGGTGCATGTTAAATAATCATATTATGTCAGTTTTTGCCAACTGTAATAGCAGATATGTTTGAACTCGAAATTTAGGCGTCCAGCAACTGTAGTTCCAAGTCCACACCTTGTATATTTGGCGTCAACAGTTATTTTATTTGAGGTTAAAGAAACCGACTATTTTCTCATTTTCAATTTTTATACTAGATTTTAATCTAATGTTTCCTTAATCTTGGAGCTAGCTAAGCCAAGAAACTAATTGAAAATATTGCTTATCTGCTTGGTTGGCTATCTAAGCAGCAAGTGTATCGTTTACATTATAAATTCTAATTACTTGTTGGGTAAAATTATGTTGCCACTGTCGCAAGGTAACTGGATCCTTACTTGTTACAAATTACCATTTGTATTAATCAATTAGCCGTCAAAGCTGGAACAGGAAATATTATTCCCAAATGTTATTTATGCATTAACATATAAGCTCGACAAAATGCTTCAACGATTTGCCAGATAAATTTCCATTTCTTGCACCCGATGACAAAAGTAGCAGAACAATTTTCACAGCGGCATAATCTAATGGGTCATAGTCGTCATAAGATAATACCACGTATTGTAATTTTAGAATCATCGGAAGAAATCTTTCAAGTAAAGGATAACGTGGTGGATGGAAAATATTTCATGAGAAAGGGGAAAAAGAAGTTTCATGTTTAGTTGATTTAAGATATGAATTTTTTTTTTTTTGACAGAGATTAACTAAAATAAAGTAAAATTAAATTAAATGGGATAAAGACTCGTTTAGTATTTATATTTTGAGTAAAGTATCTGTTTAATCCTTATATTTTAAAAAATTAACTCAAAACATCTCAAGTATTAATTACATGACATTCTTGCCCTTATTGTTATTTGCTTGTATAATAATTATATCCTTACAAAAATATTCTTGGTGACATTAATGAAAAGAAAAAAAATGTTAATTTACCAAAGTAATACTAAAACTAAAATAAAATTAAAGTAATTTATTATTATTATTTTATTTTTAGGGTTAATTTGGTAACTTAAATTGTTTTTTATAGATAATAATTAGTAAGACAGTAGGGTATTAAATGTAACTTTAAGTTCATTGATATTATTCTATTTATAAATAATTATCAAAAAAATTATTAAAAGGGTATGAAAAATACTTAATTTTTTTAAATTGACAATTATTAATCAATCTATGGATAAATTAATTAATACTCTACGATTATAGGAAGTGTATTATTCTTGTAACAGAGACAAGAAAAAAAAGAAAAAATATCACATATTTATCAGTATCGGTATGTTTAGGAATTTTCTAATAGAAAAATTGAATAAATAATTAATTTAAAATATAAGAACTAAATGAATATTTATTTAATTAAATATTATAATAATATATTTCATTTTCTGTATTCCATCACGACCAAACATCGAATAGTATCCATCTCAGCTTGGGTCTTTATTTTCAATATTGACTGCACTGATTTGATATTTCCGTGCAATTGCCTTCGTATAGTTAAATGTTGATTCTTTTCGAAAAACAAACTAGAGCAATATTTTATGAACCTCTATTCTCCCCTACTGGTTAAATGATAAATTAATTTCATTATTTCTATATAAAGATAGAGGGTCCAAGTATCTCACAGATCATTAGGAGTTTGGAGACAAATTCGACTAAAATTGAAGCACAAGATCCAATTTTTTTTTTTTTTTCACAATTGAGCTATTAGAGATGTCTCGACAGCCAACAATAATGCATATATTTCCTAATGAATGATGAAACGATCATTTTATTAAAATGAAGACATTTTTTTTGACTTTTTGAAAAAAAAATGAGAACTAAATTTAAATAAAAATATAGATGAAATATGTATTTTTTTAAGTTTAGTCCTCATTATAATAAAATATAAAATGAGGATCCGCTTGAGAATATATATATTGTTAACTTAATTCTTATTTTATTAAAATGAGAGATCCCTTATCGGAAGGTTGTATAAAACATTTTTGCAACTGCTAAAAGGAATTTAATTTTTATCAACAGATATTTGAATTCTTATTTCAGAAGAATCTTTTAAAAGGAGAGGAGTGGAAAAGAAAATTTGACAGGGGCATTGTACTAATTTAATATATGAACTGCCAATCGACCTACAGGCTAAGAAACAAGAATCAAGTTATTCCCTCGAATTTTATTTACTCTTTGAAAACTTTTCCTGTCTCCAACTTAACCTACTGAGTCCTGAACCCAACCCCTAACACTACAGTTCCTGTCTCTGATCTCCTTCCTTTTTTTATTTTTACTTGCTATACTAAGTATATTATCAATAATGTAATCCCCATAATAAATTGAGATCTCGGTTTGGTTCCTCCCTTTTTCGGTAACAATAACAAAACACAAAATTGCTCCACATTTTCAGAAATACGCATACAACTTAACAAAATTATCCCTCTCCCCTCCACCATCTCAACTTGCCAAAATAAATAAATAAATAAATAAATAAACTATATTGAAGTCCTCTCACACAACCCATCAATCTAATCATCCCACTGATACTTCAAAATCTTATTTGTTACTCCATTTTCATCTCTTATCAGCTGTCTCTCCCTTCTAAAATGGAAATATTTTTGTAATAATATCAATCAACAAACACACTAGCTATATTCTCTCTCTTTTGGTTTTTGTTTGTCTTGTGTTTGTATGGTTGTTTTCATCAACAGTAGCCCCTGCCAAATTAAAGGGTGGGAAAATAAAAAAAGGACTCGTAATCATACACATACAAATACACGAGAGTAGAGTAGTACTTCAGCTAGCAAAGAAATATAAGAGAAGCCAAAGATTCAGTAACGCTCTCCACTCCCTACAGGCTTTTCCTCCTTCTTCTTCTTTTCTCTGCTCTCTCTTCTTTAGAACCAAACCCTAGACGTTTAGTAACCGATATATAAATTAATCATCAACAAAATTAAAAAATATATACTATATATTAACTGCTCTCCGTTATGGATTCTCATTCAGTCTCACATATGAATAGCACCATGTCTGAAAATATTGAGAATAACAACACAGCGGCAGCACTGATGATAATTGGATCTTCCTCAACAACATCTCCTCAAACTCCATCATCAGCAGGAGCAGCAACCTCCAGCAGCAGCCGCTATGAGAACCAGAAGCGCCGGGACTGGAACACCTTCGGCCAGTATTTGAAGAATCATAGGCCTCCACTTTCGTTGTCTCGCTGCAGCGGCGCTCATGTTCTTGAATTCCTTCGTTACCTTGACCAGTTTGGCAAGACCAAAGTCCACACCCCGATTTGTCCCTTCTACGGCCACCCGAACCCACCTGCTCCCTGCCCCTGCCCTCTCCGCCAGGCCTGGGGCAGCCTCGACGCGCTCATCGGTCGCCTACGCGCTGCTTTTGAGGAAAACGGTGGCAAACCTGAAGCTAACCCGTTCGGAGCACGCGCTGTACGGCTTTATCTCCGCGAGGTTCGTGATGTTCAGTCCAAGGCTAGAGGGATAAGCTACGAGAAGAAGAAGCGCAAGCGTCCCCCACAACAACAGCAGCAGCAGCAAATTCCACTTCTGCCCCCTGCATCGAGTGCTACTTAAAACTATTGCTGGATTCGATTATATGAAAGTGAGTACTTTCTGTTCATGGTAACGAGCTAGTATGGTATCAATTGTGGTATTTCAAGTACTTGTAGAATGTAGAAATCTGAGATACCTTCGAATTGAATATGAACTTGCTAGCACTAGTAGTAAAACACTTTTAAGAAGTGGTAGTGGGTGTAATTGTACTAGCAGTTATATGTTATCGGCTGATCATAAGAGCATCTATTTGCTCTCTTGTGTTGTTGTTTTTTATGTACTCATTGAATTTTCGTGTATGCCAATAGCTAAATATCTTCTGATATATTTATTAGTCCGTCTTCATCCAAACCCACCTTTCTTTCTCCCTGACAACACTACTATTATTTCTCATCAATTTGTTAATGGGGTGCTGCAATTCTTTGTGTTGTCTTCACTTTAGTGTTTTTACTGCCTGATAACTAGTTCATATGCTTGGTTTGTGTATACTTTTATTGTGTAAATAAGGAAAATAATCAACTGCTCTCATGTTTTAATTAGTTGCTGTATGCCTCCTAAAATCTGTGATTCTGCAAATGAAATTCCTTAGTGGCACTGAAATTGATTTGGTAAATTAAGTGATCCATTTGTTTGATCAGCTAGTGATGTCATTTCATTTAAAGGGAAGTGAATAAAATGGCAGACAGTTATGTGTAACTTGGCAGCTCCCTTCCAGCGAACTCTATATATCTGACTTTGGTGTGTGTGCGCTTTAATTAAAAAGTTTTCAACCTACATCAGTAAAAGTTGTATCTGCAATTTCCCTCAATTGTCATGTCAGTTTCAGGTTTTCAGACACAAGAGAATGCACTTTGACTATATGAAATTTATTGCACTGAACTGATCATATTTAACCTTGAAATAGTAATGGGATGTAGACCGATTTTAGATTTATGGATTCATACATATATATGAGGAAAATTTTTGTCTCTTAAACTTGGCTATTATTGTTGCTGAATGTGAATTTTGGGCCACTAGAAAAAGGAAACTATGTAAGCATGGAGATTCCCCAGGGGGGAGGGGGTGGTGAGGGAGTTTCCTTAATCAACTTGGCCGACAGTGGATTGGCGATACTGGTTGATGCTGGGTCATCATTTTCTGATAAAATTAGTCTTAAAAAGTTGATATTGCATATATAATCTCTCTTCTGTCTCTTGTACAAGGAAAACTGTTCATTAAATGAGCGTTTAGCCAAGAAGAAAATAAAAAGAACACTAATCTTCAATTCCTAGGTAGATGGGGGAGAACTTTCTTTAATCTTTCAGCGTTCTAGTTGGGATATGAAATGATATTTCGACGCATAGAGGATCTATTCTTGCTGCTAATCATTATCTTAATATTAGTTATAGGTATATGATTTAATTCTCAAAAGGGGACTCCCCTTACATGATTAATAGTCCATAAATTAATACATAATTTAAGAGAAGGTCTGGAGTATTGCTTCAGAAGTTTTTTTTTTTAATCCATTTATTACTTGCCACATATATATCTATATTATGATAGTTGGTTGGAGCATTAACATGTTAAGGAGTAAATGAAAATGGAGTAGCGATTAGCACTTAAGACTTTATTTATGATGCCAATATGCATATGTACATGTATGTATGTGTGTGTGTACGCTCGTGTAGCCTTTGAGATTAGGGGATGGAATGATCTCTCATTTTATTAAATTTCGTATCCAATAGTTTAAGAAACCGCAAAGGTTGAATCATCTTCTGAAACATTCAGCTTGTTTAGAGTTAATCTGCTCCAGAAATTAGCAGCTTTCGATTTTCATTGATCTTTAATTGACTATTTCTCATGATTGATTCAAGTGTTAGAAAAACTTCCCTTCAGTTTTTCATATGTGTGGATGCTGTTTGCCCTATGAAATCTACTAATCATCCAAGCCGGAAAACAACTTTTGATTTTGCATAGTTAGTATTTCTTGATTCTTCTGTTTGAAGGGTTTTCTCATTAATCATCAAATTTTCCTCTCCGTCACGGCATTATTCTCCTTATTATGATCTTGATCACTTTGTTCTAGAAGGGACAAGATCATTTTGCTGATCAGAAACAGTTTCATCAAATTTTATTCATGCCCCAGTATCTCTGATGCTGTTGCTAGAAGAGTCCAATTTGAATCCATAAAATGTTTTCTGGGTAGTGAAGAGTGAGATTTCTTACACCAAAATTATAATGTATTTAATGTCCATTAACATTAGGTTAAAGACTAAAAATAAATTCAGTAGAAAAGAAAATTCAGATATAGCTAAGTAATTAGGTATTTGAATTGTTTCTCCGTGCACAGTCTTTACCAAAGCTAACCACAAATATTTTAGCGAGGTTTACAGGGTCTTAACTACAGTTTGTAAAAGACAAATAAGTAAGATTCTTGACTTATAGATTTGCTTAATTAATGTTGATCCACACAACAATTCGACTCTCTTAACTTTCTTGAGTATCTTAAAATTTTTTTTCTCAGCACTACTTCCCCAATATATCACCACTGCTTATATTTATACTAGAGCATTTACCCTCCACTCTTTGCCACAATCGGATATTTCTGCACATAGGGAGCATGTATATGCTTGATGACAAGGTATAATTGGTCTTACGAAGAATGAATAATGATTTTGATATTGTGCCACGGGTAGTCACATGCTTCTTCAATTAAATTTAATGGGTAGAAAAGTACAACGACTATAAAAATTTTATTTGTCATCCACTTAATAGTTCAGAAGTTCTATTTGTTAAAAAAGTGTGTGAGATTCGAAACAGTTAACCATAGCGCTAAATTATCATTGTCATTATCATTCTTCAAAAAGTCGTCCAACAAGTAATTTTAGACGGGCCTAGCTTTTTGTTTAATAGTGAAGAAGGAAACCTAAAGAATCTTTCTGAATGACTAATGAGATATGATCTAGTCAATAATCAACAATTTTCGCTTTTTTTTTGTTATGTAGTTGGTATCATTAATGCCCTCAATATATAAATTAGAATTTTTGTAATATTGTGAAGAAAGTGGTAGTTTTGGTGGATATACATTAATGTTGAGTTAAAATATTAATATTTGCCTCGAAGATGAGTTAAGTTAACACTCATTAATTGTTTATATGAATAGTTATGAAAATTGATATTGTTCATATGAAATGTGATTAATGATCAATACTATTACACTTTAAAGGAATCCAATGTGATACAAAATAAAGAAAGAAGTGCATGTAATGGATAGAACTTATTGTACACAAGCACTAGTTGTATCCTCGTCTTTCGGGAAAACTAGTTGGATCTTTTATTTATGTAAAATCAAAATAAGCTTATTATACGATAAACGGGTTGAAGATTATAAATAGGAAAAACTTCTCTAAACTTGACAAATTTTACCATGCAAGGATTTGTTATAACTATGAGGAAAACCTTAATTAGAGCGCAAAAGTGTTTCCTAACAATCAGCTTAACAAGTAGTTGGAATTCAAAGAATCAATCGAGAACCACTTACTAAACCATCATGGAATCCGAATGGGCACTAATTCTTTGAGAAAAGGGCCAAAAAAAGAAAAAAAAAAAAAGAAGAGAGAGGAGGGGGCGGCGGGAGAGAGAGAGAATATTGTGTCATTGTGTGAACGAGTTGACATGCACTATACCTGTATTCAAATGATTATAAGGGGAAACCATATGAACAAATATAATATATTACGCATGTGCAACAAAAAGTATTTTCAACAGTGATTTAACTCGTTTCCAATAAGCCCGAAATTTCTCACAATCAAGTGGTTACTTGAAACCACAATGTATCAGCAATTAATAAACTTAAATTGAATGTATTGTTTTAATAGTAACCAAAACGTCTAGTTTCGAATAGCGACAACTAGTAGTGCCTGGCTAGCTCTGCCATAGGAAGTAGCAACTGTACAAATGAGGCAACGAAGCCAAGATTGGCAGTAAACTGTTAAGCCAGCCTGCACAAAATTTACCTTCCCCATGTCTACAATCATTCAAGATTTGTATTGCGACGACTGTGAGTCAATAAGTCTTATCTTTCTGAAAAAAATTTAAAGGCTCAAAACTAGCTGCGCGATCCCTACGCGGGACCCTAATCTAGTAGTGGCCCCGGAACATTTTCAGAGCGCTGCATGCTTTTAATGTTTGCCCCGCCTTTCTGTAAGTATGATTTATTTATTTTATTGGCTTTCACAAAAAATTCTTTACCACGTGAGCTCTGAGGGATGAGGAGGTAATTAAATTTGTAACAGCTAGGGTAAAAGCATCAAGCATCTCATTCGTTCCCATGCACATCACAGCAAATGGCAATTAGCAATACACACAGTTCAAAAGCACTCGTACGAGAATCCCGCATTCTTCGGTCAATCCGACGGGACGTTCAATTTGACAAAAATGGGAAGTGGGTCCCTTGATGGGACATATGACCCCACCAGTCGCGCAACTCCCACGTGCACATCTGTCACTCATGTCGGCTTTCTGTCACCAAAAGAATGTTAATCACACCGCCCTCCACATGCCTTCCTCCACGTGGATTCATCCAATGGAATTTCAATGGGGCCTTGGTAAGCGTGGACC
Source organism: Aegle marmelos (assembly GCA_030449875.1). Classification (NCBI taxonomy): domain Eukaryota; kingdom Viridiplantae; phylum Streptophyta; class Magnoliopsida; order Sapindales; family Rutaceae; genus Aegle; species Aegle marmelos. Next base: position 7,626,108 of record JASUUL010000115.1, read on the forward strand.
GTACGATATCCACCATGTCGCGTCTCTCCTCTAGCAACGCACCCTTCGCATTTTATTTTTATTTAGTTAATTACTAAAAAGGGTCCAACGCAGTCCAACTTAGCGGTTCCGTTTGGCTTTTACTACATGTACGGACACCTCCCTGCTTTGAGTTAAGCGAAAAATAAAATTACGCTTAATTTTCCTTTTATTTTTTCAAGTAAAAAGATTTCTTTTATTTTAAAAAGATTATGACATGTCACGTCAATTTTTTCTTTTCTTATCTGCAGTGTTTTAAGCAAGTGAGATTCAGTATGGGTCCGACCACAAGTATAAATTTAACGTTTTGCATTCCAATTTTTCCCGTCAAGAGTAAAGTGGCCCTCCACAAGCCCATTGAAATATTTCTTTAAATTCATGGGAAGTTGGAAACCCTTTATTTTATTGGAAAGTTAAAATGTAATCAACGAAAATTCTTCTGAACTTGAGATGTATGAACTCACCAGAGAGGGGTTGGGATTAACTTAATGGTGCCGGATTTAGGCATGTAGTACGTGGTTTCAAAGATTTTTATGAAAGGGCCTGTCCGTCGGTTGTCAGTCAAATTTCATCATTTAGTATTTCAAAAGATTATTTGAATCTTTTTAAATTTTTTTTTTTCAAAAACTTGTTCGATGAACTCTGTTCAAAGTGTCTTTACCGTTTTTTTTTTTATTTTAGTAAGTATAAAATTGTTGCGTTAAAACTTGGATCTGACCATATTAGTGATTTCGTGCTATTTAAACTTTAGGTATAAAATGAAGTCAAAACCCTAGCTGAGAGATTTTTTTAGTTCTTATTAATTTTTTTTTTAAAAAAAAACAGTTTTCTCTGCAGAGCTTTTGCATTTTCTATCTGCTTATGTGCTTTTGCCGAAATCAATAGAATCATGACAGATGAAATAATCACGAACGTCGATTTTGTTGACTAGGTATACATAAAACGAAAATACAAAAGAAATTCTTATAATAATTAGGTATTAATAATTTATTCTATACTTATCCTATGCCGTATGTATGCCCTAGTTACAGGAGCTTTGAAATTATGAACCCCTTTATCTTTTGTTTAAACAAAGCGTCCAATGTCATTAAAGAAAAAAAAAAAAAAGAAAGAAAAATCGTTATGCCCTACCTTTGTTTAACTATCATTTTCCTACTAGAGAGCTAGCTATATCTCTACGGTTGATCAATTAATTAACAGATGTTCACCAACAAGCAAGACATTGGTATCAAACGTATACGTGTACGTGTAAATTCGACAGTTGGAGGCCGGGGCCTCCCCGCATGCATTGATAAAACTTTATGTTTCAGAATTATATGCAGTATGAGAGAGATTCAATGTTACAATAGGTCATATCGGTCATGTATCAGCATACATCAGTTATTGTATATCATGTGTGTCTTCATCTATGAACTGAGCTGTGATGCAGACGGGACTCTGTCTCTGTCATTACTTATCAGACCGCTACTGTTCTGTACGTGCGATTGCTCGTAGCTAACTAGCTAGCTGGTTCATAATCGGTCGCCTTTTTCATCAGGAGATGGATTAATTTTGTAGCAGCTCCTTTGACGCTGTCATCATGACATGACGACGAGACCTAGCTGCTAGATCTTCAATGCTTCTCTTTTCTTGTAAACGTACACTTTGAATTTAAATTGAATTCATCTGTGAAGGTAGCCTCTCCATCTGTGAAATGGAGCTTGAACTTCACGATTCATCAAATAAAAATTAAAACAAACTCGTCCATATTTTTCAGATATACTGTGATCACCACGGAAACCCTAAAGCATGCATAACCCAAGAAATCTGGACACCAACGACGAACCCCCTAGTTTCATCATACAATCCTATGCTATGAGCGTTCGCTGAAACATTTTAGGGTCAGATTATTCAGACTCTCGAAATTGAAGAGTGATGACTGGTGATGGCTAAAGTAAATTGCACACTATATACAAACCAATGAACTCTATCCAGCTAGCCTTCATCTCACGCAGCTAAAATGCAAAATGACATGTGTGTAGAGGTAGTTAGATGTTACTTGTTTATATTCACTATAGATTCGTTTTAGATGCGATGGCTTGGCCCCGGGTTGGACAACAAAGGAATTGGAGAAATTGAAAAATGCCGAACACCTGGGCCGTTATCGAGCTATGGAGTCGTGTTCATTCAAAAAATATTTGTCTTCGTCATTGTGATCCCATGGCAGTGCGAAATGAGATTGAGATATGAGGATTTGGTAAACTCTTCCAAGTTACCGTGGTAAATTTTTATTAAATAAGCGTACACTGTACAGACGATATAATAATACGCTGGTTTTGTCTAAAACAATTTTTGGAGGTTGGAACATGCTTTCCGCCCGTGTATAAATTATAGTTAATGAACAAGAAGAAAAGAATTCGAATATGCCGTGTTTGTCAAAACTCAAAAACATTATGATCTTTAAGACTTGGTTTCAGATTGATTGATTGACTGAACCGCCAATGAATCATATGGCAGACAAGTGAACTGTCGTGAAGAATTCGGGGGTTTATAGTAAAATTTTCAAGATATGCATGAAAGAAGCTGAAATTTATCATGCTATTTAAAGAGCTTGTACAACTGAAATGCTGCTTGGCGTTTACAAGATTTATTCAAGTTAATGAAAATGTGTTTTGCCTTTTGTTCGACTTAACCAGTGGCTGACTGGAACTGCTGTTTGATTAGGATTGGGAGAATCTTGACGCTGTGATCCTCTTTTTGTTATGAGAGACAGAACAAGTGATTGTTAAGGCCCAAAGCAAAATTTGAATTTGGAACGTAACCAGCAGCCGCAAGGCACCAGCTGCATTATGGGTCTTTTACGTTCATTTGCACAACTACATATGGGCCTACGACAAATGATCTCATAACGATAGGAAGGAGCTCAAATTGATGGGCTGCCCAAACACAAATGGCTAGAAATTCTTCATAACGAAGCAAAGAGCAGTGATATTTAAATTCATTCAATTTCTTTTCCAAGCCGTCACTTTTAAACTAGTCTCAGTTGTTTTAACAATTGCCCATATTAACTAATAAACAATAATTAAAAACAAATAGAGTCCTACAAATCCTAGCCGCCTCTTGCACTCCATCTCGAGCCACTACGTCACTAGTCTTTAATCGTCGACTGACCTTATTGGCAAGTTTGTTAATAGTTGTCGGCCAAGATACTTCCTTTATTTGAATTAATTTTAGTGAGACCGATATGATAGTTTAAAAATCAAAATAATATCCAATGAAAAGAGGTAAAGAATAATTTCAATAATGAATCGAGAAATTATAAATTAATGAAAATGAATAATAAATAATTGAATCCGCCCAGTAACAAAAGCAGATGAGATTAAAGAGTGTTTTGGGTTGAATTCTCAAATAGCAATGATGAATTATAAAATGCTTTTGAGACTTTGAGTGCTTTTTGAGCGAGCAACATACATGTGATATGTAAATGCAATACAGTGATTTATCATTTTTGATAAATTTAATTATTTTTCATAAATTTAATGTATATTTGGCATTAATTCACGTTCAGTTGATTAGATTAGTAAAATATAATAACTTTTAATTAATTAAATGTATATTCATTGAATTGTAAATAATAACTATACATTAATTAATTGTTACGCAACTGCTAAGCTATTAAAGTCGTTAACTAGCCACTCTAGAGAAATGAAAAGTTAAGTAGAGTTATAAGACAACTGTTTAGTAGCCACAAGTGTCATCCATCAATTTCAACCGTCGAAGCAACCGTTGCATTGAATCCAACGGTTTACAATGCTTGCTCTGAAATGGAGATTTAATAGAGCAGCCAAATGTTAACTATTTTCACGAATTTCTTCACTTTTTACTATTTTCTATTTTCGTGTTACTTGTAATCTTATCAAGTCACCAATTTTCTTTTCAATTAATCCGGAGGTCCAAACTTTAATGGATAATTTTTAGGGACCTCTACTGAGATTTGGTGTATTAACAATTAGAAAGAATATATCCATATAATTACAAGTACACCTCCTACCGTCAGTATCCAGTTAGTTTGACGGTTAATAGATTATAAAGAAAGCTTAAAGAACCGATAGGTAATACAATTATAGTACTAGAATCATAAAACCTTGAAAATGACCAAAGTACCCATCTATATGATTTGACATTATTTATAAATAAAAAAATGAATAAAATAAATTAAAGCTGGCATTATTACTGTTGTGACTAAACGGTAATATTTTGAGTAGAAGCAACAACTATATAAGACAGAGAAATCAGCAAATCATTAGAACTTCATCTTCATCTTCTTAAGGTTTTAAATCATCATCCACTGAACTCTTTACCAGAAGCACTACTCACCACCATCATCAGAAGCATTCGTTCAACTCATCAACAGAAGCATTCACCTAACTCATCATCAAAAGAAGCATTCATTCAACTCATCAACAGAGGCATTCTTCCTCATCATCATCAGAAGAATTCATCCAACTTATCAACAGCAGCATTCAACATAATCAAGATCAAACACTATCTCAACCATATGGATTCTCAAAGCTTAAACACATTCAGCCAATCGAACACACAACCAATCTATGAGCCAGCTCAGAGGAACCATGCTAATAGGAGGACGATTAAATTTTCAAACCGAATCTGTAGATGTTGCACAAGAGATGAGGTGGTGATATCAAAGTCGGATGAGAAGGATGAGAATCCTCACCAGCTTTATTATAGATGCTCGAACAGAACAACACACCGATACTTCAAATGGTGAGTTCTAGAAAAAGATGATTTCAATAATGGAGTTGTGTTTCAGTGAAATTTAGGTGTAATTGTGGATTGTGATATCCTACTTGCTATTGAATTAAATCTGAGAGAAGTGAAGACTATTGTAAAGAAGTTGCAAAAGTCAGGACTTGGTGAAGGTGTTGTAAAAATGATGATGTACCTGAACGTGGCTATGTTGGTGCTCGAGTTAATGATACTTAAGAACTAATATGCATAAGCTATCCTAGGTTTGCAGAATGCAATGAAGTGTAGAATATGGTGGTTTGTGCGTGTAATGTATTACGTATAAGAAAGAGAATGCAGGTGACAACAATTTGTTACATCAACTGATAGTATGTAGGATAGTTAACGAATAACACAAGACATCAGCTACATCTTTCAACACAAGCTCTTGTCCACAACTTAGCAAGCACACACAGTTGTTGAGTGTTAGAAAGTGTATATTTATAAAAGAGAAAATCGTCATTTTACACTTTAAATCTCACTAACATTGCTACTTTTATTTATTTAAGTATTTTGTTATTTAATTATATGTGTTTTATTATAATTGTGTATTTTATGTATTTTAGGGGTATCATAATCGTTTCACAATAAACGAGTGATCGACAAAAAACGGACGTCATATTTGGACTCAGGACGGTCGAAAACCTTAAGAAGAGCATTAAAGGAAAAATTTCGCATTCACACATACAGTCTTTGTTCATACGTGCGATCTCACATTCGCATGATCTTATTCATGTATACGGACCGATGATGTGGCAACTACCTACGACGTGGCAGTATCTGATTGGATGAATTATGTGGATTGACTGCTTATGTGGCATTGACTGATGACGTGGCGTTGACCGATGATGTGTCACGATCTTATTGGACTAAATTTCTTATGTACTGTAGATCGATGACGTGGCAGCATCTCATTGGAGTAGAAATCGGGTGTACAGTACATGCGCTTACATGAGATTATTTACTATTCAGGCGGCATTACTGTACAAATGTTGACTGTTGACGGTTGACTGTTGACTGATGACGTGGCGCAATCCTGAGCATCCGAATTGTTTTTAATCCGATGGTCACGATTCACTCAATGTATCTATAAAAAGGGGGCTCTCCCCCCCTAATTTGGCACCCCTGAATTCATTTTTAAGCTTAGATTTCTGAAATTCCTTCTCTTTCTTGTAGTTTCTTTGTATTTTAATAAAATTCCCTTTTTATCCCTAGTTAATATATGAGTAGCTAATTTCTTTTTGAGCTTGGGTTGAAGGTGAAGTCTCAACATGTTCCATGAGCTTACTTTGGTAAATTTACTTTCTCTTCCCCTCTAATATTTGTGGTTGTTTTGACTTTTCGTCGATAAATAATAATAGTCTTGTCTAGATACAGCTCTGGTTAAACTGGCACCCTAGTACAAGGTTATTATTATTTGGCACGATAAGCCCTTGGCACCATACTTATTGGAGAGTGGTTCATGAGGTGTGGAATCCCCCCTTATGATTTAATTGGTATTAATATGAAATATTTAGCCCATGGAGCATGTTGATGCGGATCCGGATACCCAAGTGCTTTATTATAACAAGTTTTATTCTCAATTATTCCCTTCATTTTAATTCACGATTTAGAATAAAGTTACCATAATTTAATTGTTCTCATTAAAAGAAAATTAATTCAGCATATAATTAAAATCAACCTCCTCGTGGGATCGACACTCGTCACCATTAATCTATTCTATAATAGATTCGTGCGCTTGCGAGTTCATTAAAATTTGCACAACAACAGTAACAATAATTTATGACTACAACCTAAAACACAATACAATATGGTGTTCAAAATTCAGAAAGTAAACATAATTACAACCATTTGACACTATCAAGCACACAGGACAACTCTCAGTTCATAATAGCTAGAACATCCATGAGCAGAAGTAGAAATAAAATATAAATTGATGCTTAAACTGACAGTAACAAGTACAAACAAAGCAAATTCTATTGTTTGAAGTGACAGGCTCAAGTACAGCTAATCATAAACTATCAATTTGTAATTAGGAATTAAGTAATGAAATATTCAATAAACTAAAAATAATAAAAAACTAATTAATGAAACTAGATGAATATTATTTGTGACTATATGAATTATAGATTTGTATGCATTCCAGCATCAGTAAAAGTGTCACATGTCATTAATGGCTGACTTCCTATCAGCCAATACAAATACTAAGAGCCAATATTTAATGTAGTGACAAGTCAGTGATTATAATATTAACTTGAGAAGACCAAAACAGATAAAGCATACATGGCCTCAGTAACAGTGTGTGTTTATATATACCACACAACTACAAAATATATAAGAACTCAAACCTATATCTACGGCTGAGTGATAAAAAGATGATACGACAACCTTTTCATATCAATGCTTATAGTTGAAGGTGATGTATCATCTAATCCCTTAAAAAAATTTGTTAGAAGGGATTAGCTTGGCTCCTAATTTCTTCACTTCATTATTACAAAATAGTGTGTAATGCTGCTGGATGCTTTAACTTGGCAGTGTTCATTCTTGAGTAAGTTGTTTTAATAATAAAAAAAATGTATTATATTATTTGAAATTACAGCATGAGAGTAAAACAAACTGCTGGTGTATTTAAACTTATGAGATATATTAATTTAAAAAATAAATGGGACACGCAATGTTTATCATTTTTATAGACACTGTTATGAGTGTTCATGACAGCAATAGCTGTTGTAACATCTTTATTCTTAGAGACAGATGTATATCTTTGATCTTACGTGTAAATAATTAGATTATATATTAGTTCTTAATAAAAAAATCCTAAGCTTGAAGAAAGCAATGTAAAAACTATAACAGAGGCAAGTAATTAAGACCTGATAGCTTTTTTGCTTCATAAATTTTTTATGCTTTCCACCTTTGATAACATATTTGTAATGCCTTATATTATGACCCCACTCATCACAGTTAGAGCATCGTACACTTGAGCTCTTCTTAAATGGTTGTCTTTCACTATTTTCTCTTTTTCTTTTAGTTGGGGGCCTGCAGGCAGTTCTAGTCATAGTTGGTGGTACTAAGTTATCATGCAATAGTAATGACTACCTGCTTTCATCTGGCACTAGATTAATTGGTGCTAATCTGTGTTCATGAATGCAGTTTTTTCTAGAGAGGATAGACATATTTATTCATATTATACCTCATTAAATCAATACAATGGATAACATACTTGCAAGGCAAGCCTGAAATAGCTCACTCTTCACAATCCCAATGCTTACTACCTAGATCTACAACATACTTCTTTGAGATATTTTCCATGACTTCAAATGATTTGTTATGCCCAAATGTTATAGATAATGCTCTAGATTTAACTCTTGCATCTATTACTCTCTTCCTAACAAGTGGAGGTAGTTTATCATGCCAAGTATTGCCTAGCTCATGTCTTTTGTGTATGAGAATCATAATCTTCCTCCTATCTCCTCCAACATTCTAACTATTGACATGTCTCTAAATCTACTTATCTAATTATTGAAAGACTCAGTCATATTGATTGCGACATGTAAGCACTTAGTTTGAGTAGGGAAGCAATGCTTGGCCCAACATGTCAATTGAATTTGTAACAGCCACTTATGAGTAGCAGGGCTGATGCTATTAATTTTAGCTATGTGGTTGTTGAACTCTGAAATACAAATAAGCAACTCAAAAGGGGGGTGAATTGAGTTATTAAAATTTATTTTACAAATAATTCAATCTAATGCCTTAATACAAACAAAAATTAAGTTTTACAGGAATTAAATTAAATATAATAAATTAGGCAATGCTTGCAAAATAAATGAGTAAGGGAAGAGAATGCAAACACAGTAATTTTTACAATTGACTTGAGGATTTCACTATCCAAACCTCCCAAGACTTCAAATGTTTACAATTGACTTCCAAGGTGTCAATGGACCTTTACAATCAAGAGATTATCACCCTAATCTCTTTACCCCAAATGTTTCCTTCACTTAAACACTCTTAATACAATACAAAATAGAAATTACAGCAAAAGCACTCTCTACAAGAGTAGATTCACAAATAATGGCTCAAGAATGATTTAATCTATTGTGATTTGCAATATGGAAACTCAATATATGTTTTACAAACTTGTTTTTGCTTGTCAGAAACTTTTAAATGAAGTTGGAGTTGAGTTTTTATAGTTAAAGCTCGAAAACTAGCCGTTATTGTCAAATTCCAGGTCTTTCAGCGACTTAGTTTAATTTAAGCCCAAATTAAGTAATAAAATGAAGATTCGTTAATTTTGAATTTTGTTATAGTAATACTGTTCACGAAATTACAGTTTTACCTCAAAACTTATTCAAATTATGGTATAGCTCAAAACGTTATAAAACTTTTTAAAAAGACCCAATCTCAGAAATTTTAATTATTATTTAATTTCTAAAAACATTCTGAAATTATAGTGTGGCCCAAACTAAAGAAAATCTTTTTAAATAAGTACTTTTTGAGTTTTAACTAAATCACCATAATCTTTAAAGTTTTCAAAACTTTTCACTTAAGCCCACAATCTATTATAAGTTACAATAAAACCTAAATATTTTAGAATTTAGCAAATAAGTCCAACTCTAAAATTTAAAATATTTTTATTTTTATCCAAAATACTTTAATCCACAAAATATTTTATCTCATAAACATAAAAGTATTTAACTTGAAAAATAATTATTTTATTAACATAAAATTGATCTTCACAAATGCTAATCCAAGTATAAATTAAATCATATCGGTTTTACAAGAAATTATCGCAATAAATTATCCGTTGAGCCGCCGTTACCCGTTGAGTGTCTTGAACTTGATTTCACTTGATTCCACTTGATTTATTATCCTTCAAAACTAATGAACTTGTGAAATACAAAATGAAGCACTTTAATGCATATGTTTGTTATCATCAAAATCATAATATTTATAATCTATTAGGCTAACAAACTCTATTTGGTTTCTACTTTTACATGCTACTCAAAATTCTTTTCTGAGCAAAATTTCTGGAAATTTCAGCTTAACTTTGTGTATATATGCCAACAACAGTACTTTCGCATCACTCTAGGAATATCAAGTATATACCTTTTTATCTATCACTCATGAAGTATAAACCCTCACCATCATTACAACATATTTGATTATATACTTTATCTATAAAATAAACATAAGAGTTAGTATTTTCAATTTCTACCACACACATGGCCGATGTATATACTATGCTAATAGTTGACGGCAACACCCTTTTGTATAAACCCTTTAAGTGACAACTCTCTATACCTATGAATTGCCTACAACCTTTAAGAAGCCCCCTCCTACATGCATCAAAGAGCACAAAAAAATTTTTAAAGTGAGGATTCACACCACCCCCAAGCCAATCTTTTTCTAATGATACTGTTGAACTAGGCTTTATGGCTAAGATTGCATGCATGTACTTGAACAGCTTTGTGAAACTTGCCTTGTGGTCTTGACCAAACAACTCCAAGGCATTGTCCTTAGCTCTCCAAGGCATTGTTCTTAGCTCTGTACAACCTCTGATTACAACATTTTATTCCATAATTTCTAAACAATTCTAAGCCTAGCACATCAATAGAGAGTTGTGTGTTGCCTCTGAATAAATATAGGAATATGGTTGCAATCAATGTTGAATCTGCTTCATAGTAGAAAGAGTTCCAGAATTACTAAATGCGGGACTCAGAGGAAGCATTCAATCGTTCAAAAAAAGGACTTGATTGAATATCAAGGACCCAAAAAAATTAAGCCAAAATACCAAGTGAAAATAGATCACCTTTTTTTTTAATTCCAGATGAAGTGCATATTTTTCCCGAATCTTATGGTATGGAATAATATTATCATTGGAGTAGACACACAAATCACTTTAAATATTCGAAGCCGGATGGCAGATTGGTCTGAATGGAGAGAAAAAAAGGGAAGGGTTGAATTAAAAATATTTTCGGGAGATATCTATTTTCCCAGAAAGATAGATAAGATATCTTAACATAGTGGCATCCTGATACACCAGAAAGTTAAAAAAAAAAACTTAATAAAGCCAGTAAGGAATCAAAAAAATTGAAAATCATAGATATTTTGAAGCATATAATTCTTAATTTTAAAAAATGTTCCAATTTGAACTCGCATGTATTCTTCAAGTGCATCCTGCAGCTGAACACTTTAATGTTACCCTACTCTTCTCATTCTTCACCCTTTTAAGTCTGAAACCATTTTTTATTGCGAACACTTTGACAACATTTTGAAATTCATTAACTGTCTTGAACAACTGTCCGATCCTAAACACAAGTAGGGGTAAACTCAAAACCACCTGGATTTGCCTCATATCTGCAAGCAGCAGCTTGAACATTTTCATCTTTATCACTCGAAGATAGCCCATTGTCATCACTAGATTCATGGCCATCTAATCCAATATCCTACTTATCTTTACTGTCAAATTTAAACTCGTTTTCACTTAAATTAGATTCCAAATCATCAATATTATTTTCTTGATAAGGAACATTCATATTATTATCAACATTAACAGACTCGGCAACTATGTTGCCATCCTTTTTATTACCTTCAAGCTCTACGACAGTAGCATTTGAAAATCTAAAACCGGTAGTGATCTTAGCATTTAAATTCGACAAAGCAAATTCATTTACCTCAGTCAAATCAACCTAATACAGCACAGGATCTTGTGAAACATGGAATGAGTCAGGTGGAGTCTCTTCATTATCATTTTTCTGCAGAAAAAACAGGTGCTACATCTAATTCTGTTCTAATAATGAACATGGCCCAAGAGTAACTCATCTCTTTCAGCTTTTTGAATGCTTCATGCATGTCAGAATCAATCTTCCGATGCATATTAGATACCTGTCATGGCAATAAGACATTAATTTTAACTTCATTAGCATGCCTTATAGGCTTGTCAAAATAAATATCCTTGACATCTTGCCACAACTTATCTAAGGGATGCTACTCTGGAATTAGTGTTGCTACATCAATCTTTTCACTAGCTATTACAGCCCCTATCTCCATATAAACATGGCTGTAATTATAAATAATAGCATATTGTAAGTAACAACAAGCCATTAACAAATAAAAATTTGTTAGATGAAAGTTTAAAGAGAAATATAATATCTAATACAATCATTTCATGATGTGAACAACAAAACAAGATAATGATATGAAGTTATCAAATTTGAGTTCAGGTTTTAGAGGCTATTAGCACTTCAAATTCTGCATAAATTGAATAAATTTGGATGTTTGACTGACATTGTTTAAACAATTTCACTGTAGTATAAATTTTACTAGTTGATTAAAAAAATTACTGCCTACATGAACATGAATATCTAGAATTTTATTTCCTATCTAAATATTGCTTAGATTTTTGTTTGATTGACTGATGTATTTTATTATATTATTCTTATTACTCATTTTTTATGGAAGGTAATTACAGCAATTAAGTGAGCTGATAAGCAAGGTAGTCGGCTCATTATAGGAAAATTTTATTATTCTGGTACTTTCCTAAATGTGAGAAAGTGAGTTGGAATATAGGCTTCTATTTTAGAAAGCAAAGTGTTAATTTGCCTAAATGATTAGTATAAACATCTAACCAATTGGGTATTTCTTTAAAATAATGATGACAACACTAATACATTATCAAAAAATATAATACTTAGGTTTAAATGCTACCAACTATTTAATTTTAAGCAATATAAAGATGCAAATGTATCAAAGATTGTTGCATTTTTTACCATGCTATGAATAAGAATCTGGTAGCATTTGATTCATGTCATGGCACTGATATTTAGTTACAATTTATGAATGGTATAAGTCATTAAATAAGGACATCTGCCATTTCATTTTCTTATGCATTTTAAGCTTAAACATTGAATGTCAAGGCATTCAATATACTAACAAATCAATTATTGATGCTTACATTGACTCACTTGTGCACATACATTAAATTCAAGTGTTAGTGCCATAACTAATTGTTTCTATGTTAGCAAAAACAACAACAAACTTGATCTATTCAATAGTAATCAAACCTACTATAAATGGAAAAATATACTTGTGAAAGCACCATCTCTCCCAACAACAAAAACATATCTAGTAACATATATTAGTTCATGTTACTCAAAGAAAGAAAAAAAAATACATATCTCTTTTTAGCTTCTTAAAAGGTCGTATAAAAATTCAAAATTCTCTCATTTTGTAAAATAACTGCAACGCATAATGTTCACTGTAGGCTAACTTAATGATAGTGATAAACCAACTTTTCATTCAAAATTTACATAAAAATCAAGGTCATGCTTAACTTAAAATAAAGATAATCAGAAACCATTGCGTGATCTAATTCTCTCAAGATGAAAGAAATATGGCTATTACTGGTGCTGAAATAAACTTGCATAAAAAAAAAATCAAAATAAAAAGATCTCATTACATGTTTTGATTAGTTGAAAATGAAGAAATTTAGAAACCATAACTGTTGAAATCAACATGCATTCAAAAAAAATATTCAAAAAATGAAGAACCCATTTTCATTTTTATTAATGCAGAATCGAAAAAAATCATCTATTGCTATTGATTTACATTTTTGAACTGAAATATATGAGAATTACCTCTTTTTCGCACCAATTCCAGTCGCAATTGAAGTTGTACGCCGCCGATACTCACTTCGTTGTGCACCAAGGCCACCACTAGAACTCATCACTTTCACTGCTAGTGCTAACATTCTTTTTAATCTTGATAAAGTTCCGGCCAAATGAAGCTGCTTCTTCACAGCTACAGACAGATGAAAACGATGTTGGATGTTGCTAATGTGAAAGAGAAGGCTAAGTACAATATTCATTTTGTGAAAATTTTTGTTGCTTTTGTCCAGTGGTTATTACAGAGCACCTGTTAATGGAGTGAATTCTTGAATTCTTGAATTCTTTTCAATTTTAAATGTATTTTTACAAATTTATCTTTATATGCTAATGTTATACGTAACCAAAAACTGATGGCAGGGGTGTACCTATAATTATGTAGATACATTCTTTCTAACTATTAATACACCAAATCTCAAGGGAGGTCCCTAAAAATTATCCAAACCTAAATTTGTTTGAAGGGAGATCACACGGGGCACTTCTTAACGTACACTTGGTTTCTTCATCGTCCAATCCATCAACAGCTCAACAACTAAATCAACGACGGGACATCGTCGGGGGGCCCAAAAATCAAACACCACCGACACAGAAGACGAGAACCTCCCCTCACTTTACCGCGAAAAGAAATAACGGCAAAATTACCGAACCCGCCTGCTGATTATATGCCATGTCTCTCGCTCTCTAAAGGTCTAAACTGATAACACATTCACGAATGGGCTCTCTCCCTCCAACACTAGACTTGCTATCACACAAAGTTTCCGAAGATACCCTTCTGGATCTCTTCAAATCACAACAAAACCACCTCAATTACTTCTTCCAGCACCTCTCCCTCCCGCATACCTTAACCTTCACGCAGACACTCCTCAAATGCCGCGGCACGATCTTCTTCACCGGCGTCGGGAAGTCTGGATTCGTCGCCAATAAGATCTCGCAGACGCTGATCTCTCTGGGGATCAAGTCGGGGTTCTTGAACCCTCTCGACGCGCTCCATGGCGACATCGGGATCTTGTCAAGTGACGACATTTTGGTCATGTTCAGCAAGAGCGGGAACACGGAGGAGTTGCTGAAGCTGGTGCCGTGCGCCAAGGCCAAGGGGACATACTTGGTGTCGGTGACGTCCGTTGAGGGCAACGCCCTTGCGGGTGTTTGTGATATGAACGTGCATTTGCCCGTTGAGAGGGAGCTGTGTCCGTTTGATCTGGCACCGGTCACCTCGACGGCTATTCAGATGGTGTTTGGGGACACGGTGGCGATTGCGATGATGGGTGCTAGGAATTTGACTAAAGATGAGTACGCGGCTAATCATCCCGCTGGAAGGATCGGTAAAAGCTTGATTTTTAAGGTAAATTTGGGTTCATTAAGTAATTCTTGGCGATTTTGTTAACTGTTTGATTTAATGAATCGATGAAAGTATGCATTTTATAACCACAAGTTTAATTCAACCAATTTCTTGGTTAAATGTTACTCTGATCAATTTAATGGTTCCCTTTTAGATTTTTGTGCTGATGTTTTATTTGGTAATGAATTGGTATTTGATCATCAGCAGTACTGATGAGTTACTATGGGCTGATGTATGTAATGAAGGAGAAGAATGAATTGGTATTTCATGGGTGTGACTCTGACTTTTTTGGGGTGCAGGTGAAAGATGTAATGAAGCCGCAGAAGGAGCTTCCTGTTTGCAAGGAGGGAGATTTGATAATGGATCAGCTGGTGGAGCTCACAAGTAAAGGATGTGGGTGTTTGCTGGTTATTGATGAGGAGTATCACCTAATTGGGACTTTTACTGATGGTGATCTGCGCCGTACTCTCAAGGCTAGTGGAGAAGGCATCTTCAAGCTCACCGTGGGGGAAATGTGCAACAGGTAAAATGGAGGTGTATAGATTCATTTTGTTTTAGATACATACTAATATGGTGCCTCAATTTTTTGGTGTAAGGTTAAGATATGGCTTATTTGTAACCGTTAATGGTAAATCGGAAGCAGCTTAAAATTCAACATAGATAATGAGACAAGCTGCTAGGATTACTGAGGTTATTATTTCATCAATTTTGGCGGAGAGTAATTAGAATTTGGCTGGTGGGAACACTTTCACACACTTGTATGTACAATGACTTGGCAAATTCTTACTTCCTTTGTCCTTTTGTGCAACAGGAGACCTAGAACAATCAGCCCAGATGCAATGGCAGTGGAAGCCATGCAGAAGATGGAATCACCACCATCTCCTGTGCAATTTTTGCCAGTGATCAATCGTCAAAATATCCTGATTGGCATTGTCACTTTGCATGGATTAGTTTCTGCTGGCCTGTGATCTGTGTAGCAGTTTTTTTTCCCCCTTGGTCTTTGCTCTGTAATTTCAATATTAGTTGCGGCATCATTCTTTCTTCCTGTTAAAATTTAAGGTCATCCATTGGAGGCATTTATTTGTACTTCAACCATTGCCATTATTATTATTGTATTTGGCGATTTCCTTTAGTGGATAATCAGGTGTTTCAAGTTCAATGCAAACTGTAGTGTTAAATGGGATGTGCAAATCCTGGAAATTCGCGAGTGACAAAATGAGAATTATGTCCAGTCGGTTGCATTTATTTTCTTATAAAGGTCTCAAGTTGTTTCCTCATCTCGCTAGAAGCTGAAATATACCAAAACTTAATGTGCCACATGTGGTATATAAGGATTGGCCCATGAGGAGATGACTTGTCAATCACAACCAACCGCATATTAACGATCCTTTTCTTGTGATGGTGATCGTACCCTACCCACCGTAAAAGACATTCCACAAACCAGGCTTCCAACTGAGGTCTGAGGTGAAATGTCGGCACTTTTCATTTTATGTTAAATGATAAATAAGTGACGATTTTTATCAAGCCACAAAGAAACAAAATACAAACGACGACAAGATAAGGCGGAAAAGGTACACAATCCACATCTTATAACATAAGGAATGCATACAACAATAGTGCACTGTAATCATAACAATAATGCACTGTAAAATCACGAACTTTCGGAAAATCTACAGACTACTTGAAGTTTTACAACCGCAATACCAAGGCTTCCCCCAACATGTGCCCTTGGACTGCTTTTTGCACATTCAGCTCCCGTTGCAGCTGTTATGCTATTTTCTTTATCTATGTAAATAGTACAAAATTCAATCTACACTCATCTTCACTAGGCTGACTTACCCTCCCTATATTTTGCTCACTAAACATACCTTGTGAAGTTCAGATGAAATGAGTTCTTCTGATTCTGCTAATTGATGCTACAACCGCAATACCAAGGCTTCACCCAACATGTGCTCTTGGACTGCTTTTTGCACATTCAGCTCCCATTGCAGCTGTTATGCTATTTTTTTTTATCTATTTAAATAGTACAAAATTCAATCTACAGTCATCTTCACTAGGCTGACTTACCCTCCCTATATTTTGCTCACCAAACGTACCTTGTGAAGTTCAGATGAAATAACTTCTTCCGATTCTGGTAATTGATGTTACAAGTTTTACCTTTTGGTGGAATTTGATGCATGGTCTAATGTTCACTCGGACTCTGAGGAACTTGAGACACTCAAACTGTCAGAAGAGACTTCTATTGCCATCTCTTTGTTTGGAAATGGACTATTCTTGGTAGTTGCACTCGAAACAACTGTAGACTGTGTTTCATCTTTAGCTTTTACTCCACCATTCGAGGATTTTGCCTGCAGCAAGCGTGCGTTCATCTTTGCCTTGATAATGGAGAAAGAATCACTCCCTACCCCATTGAATTTAGCTGATTCTAGAGGTTTATGCTCTGTCTGTTTTGATTTTTCTGCTTGAGAGTTTGTACGTAAACCATCTCTGGAAGAATAAGAATGCAGATACAGCTTAAGATCATCTTTAGCCCATCTATAGACTGCACTTAATTTTCCTTCCACAGCTTCAAGAAGCACATTTAACTCGCTAATTTCATAACGGAATAAAAAAATCTTTTCGGTCCAAGCACAAGAACACAACTGTTTTACATGATTTAGACATGAATATATATCCGGAGAACAGGGACAAAACACAGCTGAAAGGTGTAAATCGTAGAGACATATGTTGCACTCCCGTTTGCTGGTAGCATCAAAGTTTTTGTCCATCCTCAGTGACTGTGAGGCCGAGCAAAGATATTTCCTTCGGTTTCTCTCTGAATTGATTCGAGACTACAGAAAAACAAAGAGAGAAAAACAGAAGAAAAAAGAAACCATTGGTGAAAATGAAATCAAAGAGCAGTCAAAGAGTCAAAAATGAGAAAAAGTAAAGCAAGAAAAACCATGCCTCGCAGCTGAAAAACTAACTGGATAAACATTTCGATACTGTGAGGCAAAATGATTCAAATTCAGACGAGACAAACAAGAGCTGACAAAATGAAAATTGAAATGCCTACCTTGAGTGCTTTTGCCAAGATTCCATCCTTTCCACAAACACCTCTCCAAATAAAATTATCTGAGGTATGCTTCTTTACCAATGAAATTTCCCACTGTGTCTTGACCGCTTCCCTAGCTGCTCCAAGCAACAGCTTATCATGGGAAATTGATGTCTTTCTCCCCTGTTCTCGATAGAGTTCAATGGCATTCTGACCATGAGGCAGCCATTCAATGGGAGCAAAATTTACTGACTCAGAACAATTAAAGCCACAGTCAAATCCTGAACAATATGTTCCAGAAAAAACTAGAACAAACTCCCCAGGAGACTGTGTGCAACGATACACAGGTACGCCCTCGGATTTCAATGTGGATGGGGACAAGCTTGCAACCTGTGTAATAATATGTTTGACGTCATAACATAAGAGTAACATTGCTCATCATACGTTGAAGAATAGACAAATCCTATGTTTCTTCTGTTTTCTCTATGGCAACTTTAAACTGTGACTGACTAAAGGCAATCATATCATTGAATCCCAGTAGCAGTTCTTGCACGGAAGCTGAGCAATTATTAGAAAATGACTTGATTAAGACAACTTCATCAGAACTTGCTGATGTGTGTATGTGATTCATAAAACATGGCAAGCAAAGGTAGGGTTATATTATGGTGTAACAAAGATTTTCCGTTTATTCACATCTTCAGGGGTCTGAAGGGTTCTATGATTTGATAGCATATGGCAATGGCAATTTAGGCTTTTCAAATTGTTTACACGAAGGCTCTGACAAAGAATTGCTTCAATTTCAAATATTAGTAACTCATATCCAGAATGCTAAAAAGCGAAAAAAAAAAAGATGTATCCAGAAAAAATTTCCATTTCTCGACCTAATAAATACTATCAGTAGTGGAGGGATTTTTACCGCTTCTCACGGAAAATACCACAGGTTATAAAAAATGCAAGGGAAAATTTACGGCACAATAGTACATTTTCTTCATTATTACAAGGATAGACATTTGATGCCCCGGTTTTATAGGAATCTCAAGAAACTTCTTTCAGGCAGGTACTAGTTTTCTACCTGACTACAACGAGTTCAGTACAACATGAGAGATGGTAGTACATAGAGAAACTTATATAAACAATCTCTGAACCTAAAGTATACCATGAAGATGTCAGAATGTAATTGGCAACCATGAGAAATAATGCACTGCCATTGGATGCACAAATAAGCAATGGAAATACAGATATCCATCTCCAATTAAATTCTTCAATAAGGGAAAAAATTAATCAAATGCCAAACATGTTTGGAGCAGGAGAAATTGTTGGAATTCTATTAATCAAATACCAAAACATTTAACAAATCAAAGCATTTGTCTTGGATGAATCAACAAACAAACATAATAGTACTCACCCATCTATCGTGACTCTTAGACTGTTTGAATGATAAAGTTGGAAGATACTTCTTAGCAGCAGCTTCAAACTTAACCACATATCTCCGAGGGATGCTATGCCAGATTTTTGGTGCACCCAAATGCATGTAATAGAGTGAGCACAAACAGTGCTCTTCAACTTTCTGTTGCAAGATCAGTTGAAGTTGAATGATTAAGAGCAAGAACCAAAAGAAGGAAAAAGAAAAGAGAAAACATTTGGTATCATTGGGCAATAAGACTACTTCAAGATCTACACCAGTTACAACAAACTCTTAGCATGCATGGGATATGGTAGGGCTGAGACAATTAAAAATCATGGAGTCTTACCCAATAAATTGATGAAAAGCACATTCCCACATGTAATCGAGGCACTAATAAATTGCAGGTTTTGCAGCTTTCAAAAGAAAGAAGAGAACCAGGAAGCATAGGTAAATTATTCAAGTTCCAGCCTGATTTCAGGTATTTTTGATGGTCAGAAGCTTTGCAAGGATTAGATTCAGTTGGAAATCCACTGCCAAAAGTCCCAGTATCCAAATTTTCACCATAAAGCACCTATAACAGCACACTGGCCTTATAACATGAAGTGCTCAATTTAAAGTAAAGTACAGAAACTCAATGAGTTCATCACATCCATTCAAACATACCTCAATTTCCTCAGTTGGATTCTCAACAATTCGTCTGTATTCAGCCTCAATGTCCTCCAAAGATGGTTCCCCCTGATTTTGAAACACTGGTGGATTCTCATCCACATTCGTAACTATATTTTCTGTGCAAAAATACTGTTGCTTGAAATCATCGGCATATTTCTTGAATGTTTCAAGAGTGAATTCTGGACCAGGTTCAGATTCAAAGCCTTCAGTATATCTAACTTCATCTGGATTCATGGTGCATCCATTACCGCCAACCTCATTCTGCAAGCCTGTACTCAAGCTACCACTAACCTCATTCTGTAAACCTGTATTCAAGCTTCTTCTCCTTTTGCTGTTGACATTTTCATAAATTTTAGCTGCTTTGCTCCAGAAATGCTGATTCTGGAGCCCATCAATCCGTTGAATCTGGGTAACTAGCTTAGAGCTCTTCCATATGTCCTTTTCCTTAACAAGGCATGGTGGCTTCCAAGAAGGAGGAGGAACAATACGACAAATTCCATATTCCTCTGATTTAAGCCGTATGCTTGCGATATACTTAAGTGTGTCACTAAATTCCTGCACATAATATTCAAGCTTCTTCAGAATTTAGGATTAGTACGACATTTAACAGAAGATATCAGAGCACAGGAAAGCAAGCAGCAGTGAAATGCACAAATATCATTTATTACAGTTAGAAAATATAGACCTCTTCAGTTGGGTAAAACACAGGAGCCTCTTCAAGTACATCTTTTTTTGCACCTTCAGGACACCACCTTGCTGTCACCTGTGCCGTGTTTTCAGTAGTTGTTTCATGAAAATCAAAGCATCAGAGAGAACTCAGATGGAAATATTTCAAAACTCAATAATCATGCAATGGAAGCAGGAAATATAGTTTAATAACAAAATCAACCTTCAGACAGTTACTACAATCCAGGCATCCACGAGTAACCCCTTTTGGAAGGAAGGTTCTAGAGGAGGGTTCCTGCAGAGAACCAAAAGGTACTACATAACTGTGAAATAAATGAATACTACTAAAAGACAGACACAAAACACACACAAAACAATGGAGGGGGGTTGGGAAGAAGAAGAAATACAACCTCAATAGGTTGTTCAAAGTTGAATTCCTTTTGATTATTATCACCCTGTTCGTTAAGTATCCACGGTCTAATCCTAAGAGATCTCTTAAGTGTCCCAGCATCAATCATGCCAGATGGGGCATTTGCGCAGTCTGGCTCTTGTGCAGATGCACTTGCAAAGGCCACGGAATTACAGGATTCTTCACTATTTTCTACCTTCTTCAAAAGGAAGGATGTAAATGATATAAAGCCTGGCGGAGCTGAAAGTTTGTCCAAATCTTCATTTCCGAGATTAGCTCTCATGCGTTTTGTACCCATTAGTAATAGTATTAATTCTCACAGTTAATCAAAGTAGCAGTTCCTCAACCATTAAGATCAACCGCAAGCAGAATTCATCTACAAAAAACGAATAGGAAAAGAAAATGAGGAAAACTAGGGAGACCACAGACAAGCATGAAGCAACCAAATCCTAAATGCACATATAGAAGATAACACATGACTAAATATAACAGTGGTAAATGCTCCTATAAATAAAATTCACAGAATTCATCAAATTATGAGTTAACCTAACAACATCAATGTTTTGACTGCTATCGAATTTTACCTAATAAGCAGTTCAGAATCATCAATCAACCATATTTTCTTTAGATTCTCTTCTCTTTCACTGGAAAACAGGTTTTCCAACAGGGATGCAGGTCAGAGGCAAATTTGAAGCAGTGTCTACTGCACCTGCATCTTAAAAATCCAGATACACAAATGGAACCATCAGAGTCAGACATTATTAAAACTGGTACACAGCTGAAAAATTGTATAAGGACAGTAACTGAGGGTTTAATATGTGAAAACATGCCATTGTGCGAATCTCAAACAAAACCAATTGGGCTGCAAAGGTGGTATGAACACATATAAAAACTTTAAAGCAACACATGGAATATGCCCGCGCAAATAACCATTACGCTACAATAAATTACTGAAGTGCACTAAATTCTCAAAAAAAAAAAAATCCTTGTAAAACCAGATCATTCCAATTCTGCAGCATCTCTTTGACATCGTCCAAAATGGGGAAAATACATATTGAAGAAAAAAAAAACTCCGGTGCAATCTTTCATCATTATGGAAAAAAAAACTAAAACTAAAATCAATTATTGCAACTTCACCCAACAGTTGCAGAGCTAAATTACAAAAATAATCCAATTCAAATTAAAATAGGAAAAAGAAACATACCCGTAAAAGGAGATCCTGCAAATAAGAAGCTGTCAAAGCAAAACCCATTTATCAACTCCTCAAGCTGTGAATGTGATTTGTCGCGCAATATGCAGACCCTGTTGAACTAACAGTAATTCTTCAGATCAGTTGCTTTTTTTTTTCTTTTTTTAGTTTCCGAGGCCTCTCCGGCGGCTTACGTATTTACAATTATACCCTTGTACGTCGCCTATGCGCGCAAGAATCTAGTCCTCCGTCTGCCGTTGGGGACTCCTCACCGTACCTAATTTCCTGCAAGGGAAAAAGCTCCTCTCGCTGTTAGGATTTTATGCAATTGCTTATTTTGGGCTATTACTTAAAATGTTGAGATGAAATTAGCTATTGCTTGAAATCTTAAGGGTAAAAAGGACTTTTAAGCTGATAATTAACAAATTGTTTCATTAATAAATTTTATTTTATGCGCAAAGAAAATCACATCAAGATTCACCGAAATGTGAACCCGGGATATTTGATGCTATAAAACGTGACCATAGGGTTAAGGTACTTTTATTTTATTTTTTAATAAGAAGAAATCCAAAATATTAGCCCAATATTTATGTTATACGTATATTTATGATTGTGTATAATTAATATTTAATTACATATTATTTATTTTAAAAAATTACATATTAATTTTTATACAATAATTGTCGATCACAGTAAAAAAAATGGGGAAAAAAAGTAGTGTTCTTCTTAAGGCTAGTTTGGTAAAGAAGTATTTTTTTTTAAATAATTATTGTTAACTCTACTGTAAAAATAATCCGTTACAAAAAAATAATTAAACATTTAATAATATTTATTTTTAAAAGTACTATAAATTTTAAAAGTAGTTGTATTTATTTGGTAAATCTTTCAGTTATATTATAAAAAGAATATAAATAATTAAGTTAGATATAACGTTGAATAAATTTTATTTAAACATTTATAAAAATGAATTAGAATATCTTTTATTATGTACATATAATAATTGATAATCAAAATAAATATTTATATTATTTATTTTATTTTTTATATCAATGTAATTGGTAATAATAGTAATAATATTTTTAAAGTTAATAATTTTATTTTCTAATTAATTAGGATAATTTTGAGAATACATATGCAATTGTATTAAGTATAAAAGTAATTCAAAGGTCAAATTATGAAAAGTAAGATTAAATCTGTTCAAGAATGAGATCATTTTACCAAAAATAATTTCTAAAAAAATCAAACATTAAAATTAGTCTTTAGCTTTTAAAAATTATTTTTAAAGATTTTAAGACCCAATTAATGTGTTACTAAAAGAATTTCACTATTTGACTTAGAAAATAAGGTTGACTAATTAATTATTACTTGAGTCAATCAAATAAAGACATTTAATTTATTATATCAAAGTAAAAAAGAAACCGAACTGGTAGACCAAGGTGTTAGATTAATTGGCAATTGATTCCCTTAAGTAGCTTAATTGGATGTGCTCTCTAGCTTGAGTTATAGGGAAGTCACCTTTGTTGGAAGGTCCTCTACCTCCCAGGCTAAGCGGAGATTAATTTGTGAGCATGATAAGAACTTAAAGGTGCCTCCCAAAGTTGAGACCTACCCTTAGGATGCCTCATGGTCAAATAAAAAAAAAAAACCGAACTTGTAGACCAATGAACTCTAAGATTGGATGCACAAAAGTAAGTAATTCTTGGATCAATTCTCTCGAACTAAGAAAAAAGATGGTAAAAAAAATTATACTCATCGGACATGAAACATATAAAGAAAAAGCAATGCAAAAGAGAAACTAAAATATTGCTTGATTTCTTCCTAAAATGATATTTGTGTTTGCAGTTGCAATAGATGGGTGTTATTTCTTTTAAAGAAAAAAATTCAATGATATGAAAGTATATTGTCACATGATTCAAACAATAAATCCTAGCAACCTTACTATAGCCTCTATTCAATGGGGAAGAAATTAGTTCATCTTTTTTTTTTTTTATCACTAATAAGAATTTCACTCTTAAAGAATTAATGAAGGGGGGAATGCTTATTATCAAAACCTGTTGTTTGTTTGTAAAAAATGATGGGCAACTTTTATATATCAAATCGTAGGTGTTGCATTTATTCATAAGAATAAGAGTAAAATTACTGAAAGATACCAAGAGAAAGCTATGTTGATTAAGAAAAAAAAAAGAATTTTGATGAATTTATTGTAAAACATCAAAAAATGATTGGAAATAGAAATAAAAATTATTATGACTTGCTTGTTCTTGAAAAATCAACTAATTCAATTAAATTCTTTGTTGGACCCAATTCTCGATTAGAAGATTTAATTTATATAAATAAGTATTGGTTTAATGTCAATAAAGGGAGTTGTTTTAGTAATAATAATGGTCATATGTGTCCACGGTCGAAAATTCTTTAATAATGTATTCCTATCTATCATGTCCCATTTTGGAATATGAAAACAAAGAAATATATGAATGTCTTGTCTTCTATTCTAGTTTGATACAAAATATCAAATTAATGGCGAACATATTAGTTAAATACACAAATGAATCAATAAACTCTTTTTTTTTTTAGTCTAAATTTTTCTCTTTCTCCGAAATATCCATTCTTTTGGATCCCTAATCAAATTGAAAATTGAATTGATTTTTTATATTGATTTTCTAGTAAGTTCATGACAAACTTAAGATTATTGTGTATATCAAATTGAAGTAAGTAGTATTACCATTAATGATTAGTAAAATTCATCTTAATTAAGATATAAATTAAGTATACAATTAAATGAGCATAGTATTATTGATTAAAAAGGAAAAAAAAAAAGAGTCGCTCAACTCACCGTAGCTTATGGAAGTTTCATTTCTTATTGAAGTGCCGATTCAATTGTCATGAAAGCAAAAATTTAAATTAGCAAAAAACAAAATCCTCGGAAACTTTCGGATTGGACCCGAACTCGTACCATTACTAAGTTTTCTTAGCCACAAGCTTATCCCACTTTCTGTTTGTAATTAATTCACTCTTCTATTTTCCAGACACTTATCCCCCGTTGAAAGAAACATTTTTAATTAATCCATACTTATCTCTCTCCATATTTTCCACTCTTTATAATCGTGTATTACTATTTCTTTCAACATTTGTATATGTCATACATACTAATAATGTCTTTATAATCCCTGAATAAAATATTGTCCATATATAAAACCATAATTGACAATCTTTAGTTTAGATTAGCATGGAATTGATGAAGTCGATTCCCACACTCCCCCAACCCCCCAAAAAAAAAAAAAAAAAAAAGATCTAATTTAAAATAGTTGTTACTTACCAGATTCAGTCAATTATCCACATTTTTTTTTAGTGATTCAGTCAATTGCCTTGATGGCGATATCATTATTCATTTGACGTAAAAGTCTATTTATTAATTATTTTAATGATTTACCCTAGTCAAGCACTCATTTGAAAGATCCTACGGAACCAATTGATCAATTATTTCAATCATTAATTGAATTCACATCAAAGAAAAACTTAAGCAATTTCAAATGAATGATTGCTTAGAAAGTATAAAATTAATTTGAATCTTAATCATAGTCTTATTACATAGTATATATTGAAAAAAAAAAAAACCAAGAAGCTAATAAATAATGAAATGGAATAACTAAATTGCGCTCACAAGAATAAATAAAGTGATTTCTGTGAAAACGACATACCCAAAGCTGTGACATTGTGGCCTTCCATGGCGGCATATGTCTTCCGGATTCTAAAACTTTAATACAAATTTTATATTTTTTGTATCAAAAGTTCTCTTGAAAATTACAGGATACACTTCCACAGTTGGTGACAACATATCTATATGTTGTACTCTGAACCAAATAATAAACCTTAATGAAAGGTTAACTTGGAGCATCATGGCTAGAGAAAAAATAATGAAAAATATAAAATGTCAACAACGTCAATTTTACAGAAAAATAATTTTGGGTGGTTTTGGCGTATGGTCCTTTTTATCAGTTCATTATCTCTATTATCACTAATAAAAATTATGGAGATTTATTTTTAATTAACATAAAAATTGAGTGAATCAATTTTTTTTAATCAACGAAATTTTAGAATAATATTAATGATATCATTTGTATCTTTTATTTTTTTAGTAATTGTACGAAATGGAACTCACATTAGTGTTGATACAGTCACTGCCTTAAAGCCACTCATGATTTACTTAAATTTATCTTGTAACTTCATATAATTAACATAATATTATATTATTATTTAGTAACTATTCTTACGCCATATCAAACAGTTTCTCTATTAATTTTATTCAGTCATGAGTGATGAGTAGATCACTTTCTCGTTGAATCTTTTTCACATGGAAAGTTCATATAAACTTCTAACATTCCTAAAATGGCTCTATTATTGTACCATATTAAAGCATATTAAAGCACATAGTCAATAATTCTCAACCCTAAACTAATTTTTGAATACGAATCACATTTATAAGCTTTCATAAATAACATGTTTTATACCTTTACCGATCCTTACCAGATGTGCACATGCAACTTTAGTGTAGTTGTTAACAAGTTGTGGACCGCTATTTGCCCCATCTGTCATGAGGAATCTCTAGCTAGCTAGGGCTGTTCAT
Organism: Aegle marmelos; assembly: GCA_030449875.1. NCBI lineage: Eukaryota > Viridiplantae > Streptophyta > Magnoliopsida > Sapindales > Rutaceae > Aegle > Aegle marmelos. The sequence continues at coordinate 7,652,906 of JASUUL010000115.1, forward strand.
AAATGTCGTTAGGGAATCTTACCTTTGTTAGAATTTGGCACCACCACTAATTATTCGACAAACTTTGGACGCATTAATGAAATTAAACAAAAGGCCAGTGAAACTGTCACTATCGTAACGTCTATGATTTAACAGTCCTCTACATGTGCTATTTATATGAAAATAGCAGCCACTTTGTGTGTATATTTGGAAAAAATGAAACTAGAGTCCCTAATAATTGAGGCATGCAAAAACAATATAGATAGGATGGAATCATACAACTTTTCGTTATGCTAAACCGAACAAAGCTTCAGTAGTGGCGGCTGTATAATCATTTTATTTTATTAATTAACAATTAATTAATGAAACAAAAATCATGCAACTTTAGAAAGATAAAAGAGCAATAAAGGTGACAATAATAATACATAATTCACTTGTACATATGCTGATCGAATAATGTTTGTTTTATAACCACCCCCCCCCCCCCCCCAAAAAAAAAAAACAAAGGAACATTAAAAACCAAAGTATTTATGTATATACACAAGCACAATCTTCTAACATATATCCAATCCAACGAAACATGAAGAGCTTGTCCCTCAAAGCCAAACAGCGCACAAATAATAAATCACAATCAACAAATGGATACTTTCGTATAAACTTAGACTATATTTAATTTCTAATACTGTGCATCTTTTCATAGGAAGACCATGCTGTTGTCCAATTCAAATCTCATATCCTCCAAGTTTGAAGCCACGACCCCATTACTATTATCATTTTCCAAGCTGCAGCAATTTTCTTGCAAATCCATCTCCATCTCCCACATGAACCCGTAATCGTCATCATTATTTTTGGAGCTAACAATTTCATTGCTTTGGTTCTTGTTGTTACTCTTTTGATCTTGTGATGTCGGAAACTGAAGAAGGTTAAGCATAGAATTACTACTTTGGTTATTGTGATTTTGATAGGAACTAAGAGCTGATGAAGAGATATGCTGCTGCTGATGATACCCAAACGGCATATTGATCATTCTACAGTCCACAGTTGGAGGAGATGCAGCTGATGATGTAAAAGATGAAGCATTATTATTAGCTGCACTCTCATAGATAAATTGTGGGCTTAGCTTCTCACTGTTCTCTCCCTTGCTCTTGTGGAAAACTCTACACAACACCCAGTCCTCCTGTAACCAAAATATCAATAAATAAAACCAATACTATATCTAAAAAGAATTTTATTAATATGCTGTCAAGGAGATAATTTCATTGAGATCTAGTTTTGAAGTATGAAACTATGAGTTAGGCATTTAAGGTTATAAGTTCCATAACCTACCACAGCCAATATAACAAATATAATTTTATTAATTGAAATGTCACTTCCAAGTCGTCGAATAATATTTTAGCCTAAACACACAAATGGCAACCGAGGCGAAACTGTGTTGGGGTTTAAAATTACCTTAACCCTAGGTCAAAAAAAGTTCTATTGATCGAAAGTAAGGATCTTAATTGAGATTTCCTTCGCTTTTTTTCCTTTTTGTCAATAAAACTTTATATTTTGATCTATCAAGTTAACAGTTTTTTTGTTTCTCCGCTATATATGGTCCTTCTTAATCAAAATCTTGCTTTCATCATTCCATGGGAGCATGTTATACATTGCAGATTATTGTACGACTGATGTGACACCTCAAATATACGAGAACTTCCGGGTAACACAGAGCATAAAGGGTTGCAATATTTATACAAGCTAGGGCCAGTTTGGAATTTTCCTAGCAATTTCTTTTGAATGACAATATGAACATATTCACTATCTAACTTTCCTATGAGTTTCTATAAGATTAATCATAACAATTGTTGAAAAAGGAAATGTGAAAACGGACCTTAGGAGGCATGTGTGGGGTCTCCAAGCGAAATTCATGCATGATCCAACCTGTTTTGATCCCATTGGGAGCTCGGTTCCTGTAAAACACAAGCGTCTTCCTCATCCCTACGAGCTCTCTGGTCATTGGATCAATCACCGTCCGATCTTTCCCCGTTGCTTTCCAGTATCCAGATGTTGTTGCCCGATTCGTCCGAAACCCCGTCGCATACTTTCGGTCACGGAAGCTGAAGAAGTACCACTCGTTTGCATTGAGCTTTGCTACCTCTGCCGATGAGGTAAATAATAATAATAGTAATTGTATTAACCAATAAGATGAAAAATCCCTTTCAAGAAAGATCAAATATCCATGTCAAAAATATTTACATTCAAGGAAAATTGAAAATGTTTAATAAGGTGCACTAATGGGTAGTGAAAATGATTCTGCCTTCAATTTAGAGCTACTGTTGAAGTAACGCTATAATATGAATAGTTTTGACTGTTTTATTCTTCTGGAGAAAGACTCTTTTTATTATAATTATTATTAATCAACTCAATCAATTAATAAAAAAGATTTTAATGACACAGAAGTGACCCAACAAGTTACTTGAGCTGCAAGAGAAATTAGACTTTCAGTCCTCACGTCCACAAATTTAGTCTTGGTTTTAAATTTCCTATGACGCGCTATGGCTTCACAGGTCAAAACAGCAAACCAAAGAAATGATTAATTCCCTGATTGAGCGCTGTCGTCTAGATTATAAGAACTAAACTTAATAAGATCTAGTTTAATAATGCAACTAAATTTAATTTATTAATTATACCAATATGCATATGTGCTTATTGCTCTATAAACTTAAGTGCATCACAGATTTGAAAGATACAGCAGCAGATTTATGAATGGATGCACAAGGGAACTATTATGAGCCGTGGATTAGAAAGAAGATGTTTGCCTCGTTTTCCGCAGTTCAATAACCAAAATAGGGGACCAGTTACGGGTGGCTGCTATATTTTATTTTATTTTATTTTTTGGTGAACTTAGAAATAGTAAGAATCGTCTATCGGCTCAAAACGAGCGTGCTTGTGTGAGTGAGTATCTGTGTCTGTATGCGAGGTCATGAAAGAGAGAGAGAGAGAGAGAGAGAGAGAGAGAGAGAGAGAGAGAGAGAATTAATATGTTGTTGAAAAGAAAAAATCACTGATTATAATTGATAAAACTTGCTTATGAATACTCTTTTCAACAATTTTTACTATGCATGAAAATGAGTTTTCCGAGTTACTGGTATCTTATCTCGGTCATGGTGAGTTGCAGTTATAGTAAATACAAAGGATATAAGCATCGATCACCGTTCATAGTTAAAAATGGCCATTAATGTATAGTGGTTTGCTTTTAGAAAATGAATTTAAAAAAAAAAAAATCAAGATTCTCTGTTTATATTTTTATCTGAACTTTTTATTTTCAAAAAAAGAGAGTCTAATTAATTGACACCGAGAACTTGCATGCTTACAGAGAAAACCAACCTACTGTCACAGTCATTTTACAATATTAAATCTAAATTATCTAGGAAGTTTAACATCATATTTGAAAGTAAGGAAAGGATATAAAATCTTTATAGAGAGAGAAAGAGAGAGCCGGCCTTGTAAAATGTTGGTTAAAAATTGAGAAATTGAAATCTTGCAGTACGTGATGGGTTTACAATTAAAAATTTGCAAAGGAATTTCATGTTTTATTTCCCTCTCTCTCTGATAGCGAAGAAAGAAGACAGACGACAGACGATATATATATATATATATACATAGAGAGAGAGAGAGAGAGAGAATAAAGATGAAAGATGATATATATATATATTTTGGTTGGTTCTTCCAAGGCTTCCGATTATAAGAGGGCAGGTACAGAAGATGACTGAAATAGCTAAGGGAGAAGAAAGAAGACCGAAGAGATACACAGAGAGAACAAGCATGAAAGATGATTTTTTATTTTTGGTTAGTTCTTCCGATGATACAAATAATAAGAAGGTAAGTATAGAAGATGACTGAAATAGATGAATATCATGAAATATTAAATTGCATTACTATTCAAAGAGATAACAATTCACTATCCTACTACATACCAAAAAGAATCATCTCTGTTCTTTCTCGCACAAATGGGAAACATGCATCTTTTTGCAATTTCTCTTGCATCTACTATGTTTCAAAAAAGAAAAAAGAAAAAGAAAAAAACATGTCTGTCCTGCCTCGTACAAAACTGCATCATGTTTTATTATCTGTGTTGTCTTCAACGCTAAAAACCTACAAACGAAAGTGAGTGCAAACTACCCTACTTGTTTTAAATTTTATCATGCAAATCAAACAAATGAATAAAATTAATGATTGCACAATCGTGCTAACTCTAATGAAAGATCACTAACATGATGATAAACATAGAGATCAGATAGTTAACTAATTAAACTAACCAGGAAGTTGCCATGGCTCGCACGTATGCAAGTCAATTTCCACTAAAGTTCCCTTCAAAACTTCTTCGTTGGCAATCTTTTTGTAGAGGTAATGGCAAACCAACTCCTCATCACTAGGATAAAACCTGAACCCGGGAGGCAGTGTAGCTCCAATATCTCTTAGCCCCATATTAATGCTTAAAATGAATGCTCCTAATAATCAATTAAAAATGAACATAAAAAAGGAATAGAGAGGATGCAAACTTTCAAGTTCAAGGTTGGAAGAGAAGCAAAATTTAGTTAAGCGTATTATGGTAGCTAGCTAGGAGAATGGAATGTTTATGATGTAAGGAATTATAAAGAAAGGTGTATATGATTTCTTTTCTTTGTATGTGGACTTGAAAGGGTTTGTGTATTTATATATAAAAAGGGTTAGAATTTCTTATAATATTCTCGCTTAGACCATGCTTGTGTAATTAGTTAGTTATGGTAGGGGAAGTTTCAAGAAAAACCAAAGTTACAAGAAATCTTCTTATTAAGATTAAGAGTTTGCAAAGAGAATGGATGATGGATGTGTCTGTGGGTATTGTAATATTTTGATGCAACCACATATATGGACAAAATTCCAAACCAATTTATTAGACAAAACCCTCCAAAACAACCCTTTTTATTTCCATTATTTAAATCCCATATGTATAATTTTACAAAGAAATTACAAAATGATTATGAATCCCGTGAAGGGTAACTAAGAAAGTAATCTGTTTGGACAACACGTGGCATACACGTTGCAAATTTTAATTAAATTTGAGCAAATTGTTCATCTTATCAAGCAATCATATATTAGCCAATCATATTAGTTTGTCTTAGTTTCGTTTCTCCCTTGGTCATCTTCCTTTACAATTGCATTTCTTCTCCGCCCACTAACATTTTCTTATTCTTTCTTTTTTTATTTCACATGTTATTTAAAATCAATAAAGGGTTGGGCAAAATAGGTTTTTGACTTGAACTATAATAGTGAACCGAATCAAATTGAACCAGTTCCGCTCGTCTCCATTTTGATTTTCATTCTTTTTTTTTTTTGGTTAATTTGAGATTGAATATTTCGCCAACTAATCCTGAACAGATGTCTTGATTTCAGCCGAACCAATTGAATCTTTTCGTTCAATCAGTTCAATTCAATTAATTATTGAGCAAATAATGGCTTTGTATTTAAAATATTTTTGAAAATATTTCGAACACTTCCATCGGTGATCCCAAAACGGCCTACTAAGAAGAAGAAAGGAAAAAAGAAACAACAAAAGCCCTATAGCTTGGAGGTACTTACGTTTTTTAGAGCACTAATTATTTGGCTAATTATTAGGAAAGAACATTTAAACTAGAATGTTTATAAATATGGTTAATTAATAAATCATCAACATATCTTATTAATTGCTTATGTGGATTTGGTTAATTAATTAATTGTTTCTGATTATTCCATCTGAGGGCCACCATATATTGTCCAGACAACCGGGAAAACACGGACAGCTGAAAAAAAAAAAAACAAAGAAAAATTCAAAAAACATATAGCTGGAAAATAGCAAAGAGTATGCTAATCATGAACTCAAAACGAGTCCTATCTGTTCAATTTGTGATCACAGAAGAAAGCTTTGGAAGGATGCCAAAGGTGGGCCGAAGAGATTGTCTCTGATCAAGGGGTCCACAAATGATCAAGTACATCACAGCCATCAAGCACATAGAGAACTTATCTGTATGAATTTGGTGATTTTTGTTTTTGAGTGTGTAATGTTTGAAAGGCAATAATAATAATGAAAATATGGACAAAATTATTTTTTGTCATAATACATAATGCATGAATCATCTTTCAGCAAAAATAATTAGGATACTGTATAGAGGATGATGACTGGACTGGGGTCACCATTTGCTAGCTACACTTTATAATGAAATATTAATAATAGAGTTCAATTTTTCTGTATGAATGTGACCCCTAAAACCTTAAGATCTAGCAAATTTATATTACTGTGTTGGTAAACAATCAAAGTTGCCCTTCAGTTTATTTCATTCAAGATATCTAGTAATAGATGCTAATTTGTCTCTTCAAATTCAGGTCATTTTCGCCACTACACAAAATAAATAAATATAATATACACATATTCAGCCCTCCGACGGTAGGTGATTTGTTGTGATCATGTCTCAAAAATATTAGTTCAAGTGTAATTGTGTGATAGCAAATCAATTATATATTGATAGAAGAGTATATTTTTAGATAGTGAAAAGCAATTCTAATTTTTGTGTGAATGACAATTTTAATATTCCTCAAAGTTTTTTTTTTTTTACCATCTGGATTCATTATAAAGTTTCAATAAACAAATTCATCCTTGGTGCTAGATTATTAACTAAAAATTAAAACACATGGTTGAAAAGTAAAAGTGATATTTTAGCATACAAATTGATTGTTTGACATGAGTGTTCGTACAAATTTATATTGGTTAAAATTTATGATATCCTCCAATCACGTCTTTGTTTTTTTTTTTTTTTTTTTGGGGTTAGCAATTTACCATTATCAATAAAATTGAGTTGTTTAAAATTTGTACAAGACCCTAATGGTAAAAACAATTTCCATGAGGAACAAAAGTATCATTCTCTCTAAATCTTTTTTCTCTCAAAAACAAGTTTTACAAAAATATCTGGAAAGAGATATGTTCTGAATTGTTAGAGCTAACTTGCATTGCATGCATGTGAGTTAATTGCTTCAAAAATGGAAAGAGAGAAAGCTAAAGGTAGGGGTCGCAATAGATAATAAACTCACAAGTCAAGATGAGTCATCGAGGTTACTTCAAAAGTTTGATAAACTTAACAAGGCAAATGCTGCATCCTAATATATTAGCATGCAGTAAAGTCAAATTACTATTGCGTGGCGCTGGGGTCGAGTTATTTGTTCTTAATAATTAAGAATTAATTATCGAAAATTTAAAATCCTTAATTAACGGGAGAGGAATGCGCCGGAAGACATGTGATGCCATAAAGAAAGTTACACGTCATGACTAGATGACGTATAAGACTATATATTCTAATTAATTTCTTTAAAAAAAAAGGGCAAAAAAAAAACACGATCTAATATCTATCCCAAGCAAGGAAAGCCAACACAAATGATTGAGTTCTGAGATTAGGGATTTTTTCCTTGCTGGGAATTTTTGTTGGGTGCGTGATGATGATATACAAAGAGTGACGGATCTATGTTCCTCTTTTGAATGGCTAATAATTCCTCCGGTAAATCTTAGCTGCTTAATATTATTCTTATTTTTTAAAACGGCCAAAAGCATCCATATTGTATGTGTCTATATTTTCATTAAAATTAACTTTTTCATAAAAATCTTAATTAATTTTAATTCATATCAGACAAAAATAACCAAAAAAAAATCAAATTTAACCTATGTGAAAGTAACTTACATGGAGCATATAAACAGTTTCGATTATCAAATGATCATCAATATCCCGTCATTCAAATTGCACTTTTTACTTCATACACTCCCATAAGTTATGGGCTCTTTCATTATGCATGGGACATTTATTGATTGTGATTTATTTGTTAGAACCCAAAAGCCAATAATGTTAGTTCTTGTTTCTGGTTACATTGATTTTCTAATGATGGGGCTACAAATTTCTTTCATGGGGCCAACTTTGTATATCTAAAGGGTTACATCCTGTCAAAGTTACTGTATTGTGACTGTTTTACCAATAAAATCTTGCCAATTCAACTTGAAATATATGCTTTAGAACCCACGTGTCTTTCTTTAATTTTATCTGGTAACTTGTTCTTAGTCGTGTTGGTGTTATCAAAATCATTTCTCTATGGCCTACATACAATTAATACGATATCCCATATAATTAATCAATTAGCATTTATGTATACAAGTGTATATAAAATTAATATTTCAATGATTATCCTAAGATTTGTACGCCGTATTGATAGTAATGTTTCATCATCGCCTTCTTGATTCCAGGGCTTCTTACTTTTTTCGTTTTTCTTCAAAACTTGCTTCTCTATTTGTAGCAACGGAAAGGGGGGGGGGGTGGCGGGCGGGGGGAAGGAGGAAAAGAAAACTACTTTGTGTGACGAATGGCAAAAGAGTTCATTAATCTACTCCAAAAAGTACTTTTTAGAGAATTGATATTGAGCAACTTTCGCCACATATAAAATTTATTGGCCAGCTTTTGTTTCAGTTCGATTCCATGAACGCCTTTTTTGAAAAATAAAAAAGTGTTCTGTGCATCGATTGCTTTGTACACTTTTGAAAATTGTGGTATTGAGATAAGATTATTATGACTCATAAAATTAAAGTAACGCAGGTCGTCACCTAAATTATACATCCCTTAATGCATGTTCTTTGGACACTGAAAGATAAACCCTTTTACAGTTCAAGGAAAATATTCAATCGTCCATTATTTTCCAAATGATCATCCTGAACAGTTGGGGTTTAGAGTATTTTGATGTCCTATGCGATTTCGAGCATGAGCATCTGTGATAGTTACTGTTAATTCTATTGTTTACCTTTAGAAAACGACACTGATATATATTTTTGGTCGTTTTTAGAAATATGATGACCAATTGAAGTTGATACCTATAGCTAACCCTAATGAAGGATAGAACAAATAAGAATATAACCAGAAACAAAAATAGATCCCCTCATCTCAAGAATTGGCCTAGAAAGATATTCTAATCTTTTGGGACGTGGGTTAATTTGAGTTTATCAAAAGAGAGCAGAATTCAATTGAATTAATTATGGAACCGATATGTAAAGCTTAAATAATAAACTTAAGTCTAATGCCTAATGGCAAAGGTTTTAGTTTGCTATCTAGCCATATGAATAAAACACTAGACACCCCTTTGTCAACAAAGCTAGCAAGCTAACGTAGGCTACAATTAATTTAATCAGATTATTGTTGGCGACGCATCATCAAAGGGAATTTCAAACAGTCCATTTGAAGCTGAAATATGGAATAAAATGGCACCCTCAATAAGACCACTTTGTGCCTATATCATTACTCAGACACACCCACAATATATTACAACTTTATGTCATTTTCAAAATTACAACAATTAATTTTAAAAAGTAAATAACAATTTGGAAAACGTAACCAACATCAAAAGATTCGGTTTTTGATAGCTTGAAAACGTGGGAGATTGTTATCTACAAGTATAAGCATTGTTTTGGTGTCCGCTTAAGATGTGATTGCTAGATTTGCAATATATATATACATGATTAAATTCAAGCCGTCGCCGCAGCGGCTGCCGCCATCGCCATGCATGCAATAATGGCAATGGCCCTATATGGACGTCGGCGAGGACTCTCTTCGTTTGCTTATTTTGAAGAGAACACAGAGACAAAGGGATTTTTTTTTCTTTTTTCTTTTTTTTTTTGGGGTGGTGGGATTATTTGACGTACTGTACACTCATAAATCATTGTCATGTATACAATTTGAACAAAAAACACGTTGCATGGTTCTTGTGTTGACAACTGGCTCGATTGTTAGTATGATGATTATTATCATTATTTCATGAATTAAGCAGCAGCTACATAGCAGAGGCTTTAATTCCAGATCGCGTGTCGGGGTAGTATGAGTTTGATGACTTTGCATTACACTGCCAGCTTTTCATTTTCTTTTTGCGCCGCAAACGTGTACTGTGACCTAAACGAAACCACACTTGTACATAAACAAATATCGACGGAAGGGGGAAAAAAAAAACATAATAAATCAACGCGGTGTCTGCAAATTTGCAAGAAAATCAACCACAAAAAGAAGAATAATACAATTCATGCATGATGATCACATGATCATAAAATTTATTTAGAAATTATCAGAGTTACATATTGGAGATGAGACTGCTCTCCACACATTATGATTTTATGCAGTTGAAAGCTACATTATAACTAATCATAATTAACGTAATTATTTGTACTGACGGTGTGTATATATATATAACTTAATTAATCTAGTACGCGGCAGAATTAATAGTAATAGACAGAGTGATCACGTTTCTCTTTTAACCTTCCAATAATGGAGAGTCGAGGTTGCTGTCAGAATCCGTGATCTTTAAGCTAAAACGATCGATCGACCGGGCGTTTCCATTTTCAAGCTGCAGAAATTTCATAAGAAAATCAAACTTTAATTTAGACGGCTACCCTAGCTAGCTTGCTACATGCGCCATGATTAATTGGTCGACAATTATACCATAAGATTCTACCTTGGCAGAAGAAAAAATGTACACGTGTTAGATCTTGCTTCGATGTGTGTTCATAAATAAATTACACAGACAAATAACAAATGTTTTCAACAATCATGTAGCTGAAGATGATACACACACACACATCAATCAATCCTGACTCGTGACTCTCTTCTCTTCTCTAAGATGTAAAGCTTGAGATTCTTATTAGAGAATATATGGACCTACAATTTTTTTTTTTTGATCAAATTAAGAACTAGTTATTAATTTGACGGGGGGGATGATTATTCTAAAACCTGCAGGGCTTGATTTTTAGTTTTGATTTGAGGTATATGAGTCCCACATGCTCCTAATCCAAAACCAATTATTATTATTATCTTCCAAACTTTGATTCTGTCACCTGCTTCATAAGCTCGGTAGCATTAAATCGGCGTACAACCAGATCTCCAGCCCGCCACATTGCCTTTGCTGCGTCTTCAATTAGGGAAATTATTCTTCACGCGCTTGTGCTTCATAACATTATGTACGAGAACTGTTAACATGTGGATCGCAAATAATTAAGCTATTTGCTTAATTTTGTTTACAAAAATAGAAAAAAAAAAGGGAAGGGGGAAAAATATAAACATGCTACAAATCTTACATAGCTCTCTTGTTGTACTATTAGGTGGCATATATACCAACTATTTTATATTGACAAACTAATGATTATATTCAACAGATTTCATTTACGGATAAATTGTCATAGAGCATTTCCATTTTGATAAAAAAAAAAATTTACTTTAATCAATAATATTATTTTTTGCCTTTTTTGTTTGTGTATATATATATAAGGCTTTTGTTATTTGCATTTAGACATTATAAAGTGCGAACATCGGCGCCTAAATATGTATGCGTTTTCCATTCAAAACGTCAGAAGCCTAGCCAATTATCATCTGCCTAACTCCATCTGTTACGCTAATCCTTCTGCCTAAAATATTTGTCCTAAACAACAAATAAAAAATGCCACAACAAATAGAAAGCCGTTTGTGATTTGTTCGTACTCCTATGAGAGAGAGCACCTTAACATACAAGAAAAAATAAAAGCATATATATTTTAAATGTCGCTAACACGAAGGCAATATCTTCCACGAGAGACTACCCAATCCATTTTGATACTACTCTTTGGAATAATATAATTAAGTAATTAATTAAAAAATAAGACACTTTTCTTGTATGATAATATTTGCGATTAAATAAATAATGATTGAGATCAACAGATTACACGGGGAAGCAGTGACACATGTATTTATACGTGGCTCCAAAACCGATTGATTGCGATACATTTCAAAACTTTAAAAATTAACTGTTACAGAATATATTACAACAGCGTCGATGATGGGAAATGTTCTTGTATAATTTTTTTACTTTATCTCATTTTGTAATAAAATTGAAACATGCGGCAAATCAAGTGTGGTTCGATTAGAGCCGCATGTATATGTATTTTATATTGTATATTTATTCTCCAAATCTTTGTAAAAATATTGCATATTTATTTAATTTAGATGCGTGTTAATTTCATGCGAAATACGTTAACTAATGACGTGGTCCAGATCTGCAATTGGATTCAAGAGTATATTGACGATCTTTTGCATTATTAAAAAATGTTTAGGTCACAATCCGGACGTCTTCAGGATATTATCCACTTGATTGGTTAGTAGTAATGTTAGCTGCCAAAATTTAAAATGCAGAGACAGCGATAACTGTTGTACTGTTTTAATCAATTTTCAAAGAGATTGTTTTACAAATGTCTAATGTTATATTTGCACACTTTTGTACAAAATATTCTTTTCACAAGCTTATGTGTTATTATATAATTGATTGAATGAAAATATTAAACAAATTATTTAGATCAAGAGATGTCTTCATTCAACCATCATATGATGTCATATCAGTTTATACAAAATAATTTGTGTAAATAACTTTATAACTCTACTTTTTACAAATATATTGGGTCATGAGATTATTCGCATGTTATCAAATATTATTTAGATTGACCATACAATTATAAGAATAAAAGTTATCAAAATATATTACTCACTGGGAAAATAACAAAGTGAAGATTTTACATAATTAGACATTATTAGGTCTAGACGAATAAATTTAAAATAAAAATTCAACTAGTTACGCCTAGTTGTAACTTTAAAAATAATTGTTATTAATTGTACTATAAAAATAATCAGTCATGAAGAAGATCAATTAAATATTTAGTAAAATTTATTTTTACATATACTGTGTGTTTTAAAAGCAATTGTATATATTTAGTAAATCTCACTATTAAATTGCTATGAAAATACAAATAATTGAAATAGACATAACAGAGTAAAATTTATTTACACATTTATAAAAATAGATATGTTATTTTTTAATTGCATATATAAAATAATTAATAACTAAAATAAATATTTTTTATAAATTTTATTTTTAACTCAATATAATTAGTAATATAATAATAATTTATCTAAATTTAATAAATTTTTTTACCTAATTGAGAAAGGATCATTTTAAATTTTCATAATATACACAAGCATATATTATGGAATTATCTTAAGTATGAAATTAGTGTTTATAAGGGTGAAATTATTTGAACCGACTAAAATAATCTCCCCACCCATTTGCTAAAACCCACCCATCATTAAATTTCAGAAATTAATACTTTACTGTACAAACCCTCTTAAATGCCAAACATACCCTAGTTTAAATAAAATTTTGCGATAGCATTTTCTTAATGAATAAAAAAAATGAAGAATCTCTCGCTTCTTGGACCTCTCCCTCTCAATTGAAATCACAAGAACTCGATTGCACATGCATTGGTGACAGAAAAATCGGGCATTTAATTGAGCATTGTAAAAGCATATATAACATTTGTTTTCTCCAATGATCAAACCAATTCGTAGAACTAGAAAGAATACAAGAATTGCCACTATAGTTTCACCTCATGTCTCATGTTGTTTATTCAATTAACATCATGAACAGAAATATGAAAATATTAGATACTGCAGCGAATTGCAATCATTACTTATTGAGAGGTTGGACGAGATTGGGTTAAAAAAGTCCCTGACGCACAGGGGGGAAAAATCCGATGGAGTAACCTTTTTACCAAGCATTTTTTTTTTCTTTTTACGGTTTGAGTTCTGATTTCGTGGTTAAATTCTTTTCAATAAGTGCGTTTTGCTTCTCCATGATGATAGATTACATTTCGTGTTCTAAAAGTTAGTGTTAGGGAATGATGAACATCTTGTCTCTTGCCAAGGATTTTTTTAGAAAGTGACTGAAATATTTTATTTAATTATATTATCATGTCCTTTTTATAAAATATTAAATAAAGTATTATGATAATAAAATTAATTTAAAAAAAAGGGTGTTGAGTGTATTTAGAGTGGTTCATTAACCATTCAAATAGCTTTACTTATTTTGAAATTAAATTTTTAAAATTTATTTTTTTATATTTTTAAAACTCTGTTATAAGATGAGGTGATTTCACCCGATATAATTTTTTAAAATTTTACTCTAAAATTATTGTTAAACCTTTTAAAAATAATCTCAAATGACCATTTAACAGTGCTTTTTGTTTTATAGTTCGTTATTAATGACTAGCAGAAAACTGCATTTTATAAAATCAATTATTAATGGCCGCAGACGCTAGCGCAGCCGGTATAGGCCCAGTGCCTTAGCTAAGACTTGAAAAATTTTGGGGTGTAATTTTAAATCAATCTATAATTGCTTTGAATTTATGATAATGCCCCAACTTAGTATTAAAATTGGCTAAACAATTTTGAAGAGTTTCAAATTTAACCTGCATAAAAGAAATTGAATTTATTAGATATTCTTATTCTTCAAGTATGAATTAGGCACACCTAAATAAAGAAAAAAAATTAACAAAATAAGACTAATAAAAAAGAAAATTAAAAATAAATAAAGTTGATTTATTTATTTTTCCTTCCTTATCGTTTTCTATTGTATTGATAATAAAATCATTGTTGCATTGAGAATAAAATCAAAAACCAAGGTAATAATTTAAAACATGAAAATGTTGTATATTATTGTATTGATAATAAAATCATTATGTATCATTTCCAAAACATAAAACCTTGTAGGCACAACAGTAATTACCAAAAATCTATCAATAATTAATAATAAAATATAATTGTAGTATCATATATTGTTATTTAAATATGTTGAAAATTATATATCATTTTCAAAACATAAAAAGATAAAAATCTTAGACAAGAATGAGAAACCTCACCCACTAAATATCAAATCCTTACTTTCTACTGTTACTTGATCTGTGCAAAAGCATTCATTGTTTGCATTATATGGTCAGTTACACTACCTTGATGATCTATATTATGTATTGAATATGCTCCAACAGAAACAATTTTTTGGCCACGTCCCTGTCCGCGCATGATAAAAGCTTTGGTCGCGTGACTGTTTTCCTGTTGTTTTAAGGGTTTTATCTTACTCTTGAATGTGAGACAGAATGGAAGTTCAGATATTCCGAATTTAATTCACTCTCGTGTGCAAACACTCAATATTCAACGACAATTGCACCGTGGCCCTGAGCTGCCCATTATTTAGCACAACCAACCAATAAATATCATCATATGCATATAAAAGAGTACACATGTTATCGCCAAACCCATTGAGTCCATTTTAAGTCGCAACAACGGACGTACAAAAGAGTTACACGCCTCGTAACAAGTGCAACAAAAGTAATTTCTTGGCATGCATGATAGACATCTAAATGTGCACGTGGGAAGCAAAAACAAACAATTTTTCTGGGCATATTTCTATACTCTATCCACCCATAAGTAACAGAATAAGCCGCAATTCAAGTTCAGCAAGAAATGACCCGAACGCTTAATTAGTCAAGAATTTGGACCACTACTTATCATCACCTTGTTATGCAATGCACCAAATGTCCAAACAAAAGTAAAATAATTAGCATACTACGTACAAATAAACCAGTGTCACTTGCGTTAACATGTGACAGCCCATTATTCTAACTTCTGACAGATCTTGACAAAATATACCCTTTGCTTCCTGTAATTTCTCACCAAATTGAACTCAGAAAATCCAGCAAGGCAATCTCGACCACTACCGGACACGATATTTACCTATAGGCGCGTTCACGGCGATCCTTTCATATATAGTTCAGGCAAACACTTTAGTGTATATCGCAGTTGAAATGGCTTCCCGTTGAATTACAAGGTAATTTGAAGCCGAACGCAAGAAGAAGCCATAACAATACTTACAGCTTCCACACTATATACAACTAACTTGGGTTAATTACTTTAGTTAATCTCTCAAGTAAGTAGTCCCTGACCACATGGTCCCTCAAGTATAATAATTGAACACTTGCCTTGTCCTAATCATCTGACGTTCGCAACAAGAATCCGGCTCCTATCCCTCAGCCTGTCAAACTCAAAATCAATATCTCATTTCACAACCTTGGATTCTAAAACATTATAATCAGCTCATGTCGTCCCAACCTCTCTCTATCATCATCTTCGCTTGAGTACCGCCCGGTGTCCACGACATCACATATTCAATATCAGTATGATGAGAACTCGGTGCTTCCAATGGTTGAGCAACCTCGATTTTGCTTATGCAGACAAGATAAATGTTCATCCATTGAACGTGGATGGATGTAGGGACAGCATGGTCATATGAGAATCATTTCAATATGGTACCGTGATCAGAACATCTTCTATACAATCACTTGTCAAGAGATCATACCACCCTATTTCATCCTTGTGTTGCTCTATTTAATGACTTGTGTCAGTGTCATCACAGTACTATTATTTTCACTTGTTTTCTATGTAATGTAGATGACGGGTTTTATTCATAGTCAAATATTAGTCTGTATTTTAAATGACACAGTATTATGCTTGGTTTATTGCAATAATATACAAATTTCAGGCATAGGATAAGAGTTTTATATGAAGAGTTTATGTCACGGGACTCGAATTTCCAGTTACTAAATTTGACGTAAATTGTCTAGTACAGTTAAAAGTTAACTAATCTTTTTAAATATTTATCATATAAGTTATTATAAATGCATTTTTATTATAACAAAAGAGTAGGCAAAATATGGATACAGAGGTTGTTTATGTTTTGAGTAAATGGAAAAATAGTAAAGCCCCTAATAGTGAGTTTAAGCTTAAGATAAATAAATAAGAATAGCCACCTCCATTCATAAATTTGCCAGCAAAAGTTTCAGAAGTATTGCTGAACATATATCATTTTTATAGTTGAATTAAAATCCATATTCCTTCTTTTTTTTTTAAAACAAAAAAGCAGTCCATATATGAATTTGCCAAGGAAAATATCAACCATACAATTTTTATTTTTTTTTCAAAGCACAGCACAGTTGGAAAACAAATCCCCTCCCTACCGATGCTAGCAAGAAACCCCGTCTGTTGTGTCGTCCAAGACCTTTTACCAATTAAGCTAACTGGCTCCCACATACCTACGATAGGTTCAAGTTGGCATATTTATAAAACGTCAAGCCATCAAGGATAAAGTCTATTAAATTATTTAGTTAAACAATCAGAGGAAATATGAAAAATGCACCGCTATGTTTCAACATATACAAACTTACCCATCACTTAAAAATCAGAAAACCGTTTTAAGAAAATTCACAAGTCTATTATTATAGTATGACACGAGTCTATTATTATAACTGACAAAATCAACACACTTATACATACATATTATTTTACAATTTTAGGAAGTTTCTGTTATTTTATCTAATTTCCTGTTTACTGAGCATGCTTTTCTGAGTGAATATATACTTCTAGTAGAATACTCTTTTTCATTTGCCTGTGCAATCAACCAATTATAGAGAAATCAATTTCACGCCACATAACACCAAAAATTAGCAGCAATATTGACAATGACATGGGGACCGGCTGCAAATCCTGGTTATAGTGCAAGTGGTAGCTCAATGATGTCTACCCTAAAGCAACTCTGTAAGAGGAAACATACTTTCCACCAAGATTTTTGCATGCAATAGCACAACTGAGTAAAATGTTGACTGTATCAGAAAACCAGCAAGAAAAAGTAACTGAAGTGAGTTTATTGTTGGATCTCATAGTTGACTCAATTAATCATGGAGAAATTACAGTATGTCTGGCAAATAACTTAAAAACAATGAATAAATGACAAATACATAGCCTAGTAGAGAGTAAACTCACATCTGCTTGCATTCATTTAAGCTGATGCACAAAATTGTCACCAATCATTTTTTATTTCGGTAGTCAACCCTGTTAAACGTTCTACTCAAGTGAGTGATTATTCACAAAAGGCATTAAAATTTAATTATTCTACCTTCTGTAATGATTAATATCCAATGCTAGGAGTGCTAGAATCAAATTTGAACATGCATCTTCCTACGTTTCAATCCTTTGAAACCCGAACAACTAAGCCAGAACGGGTGTGGATGGTTTTGAGGTGACCAGATCCAATCAGGTCGCGTAGGTGAAATCTCATATCTAGAGGAGAGAAACGAAGACGCTTCTTCTCCAAAAGGGCCAACATCATCTCTTTGTATTTCCTACGGTTCAGGAATGAAAGAAGTTCCTTTCTTCCCTGATTATGGAGAAAATAATAAATTGATCAGAACTAGATATTAGGAAGAGAATTATGAAAGGAGAAGTTCTTTTTTTCAAATTCTCAAAAAGTTCCCACGTCATAGGATCAGAACAGATTGCCAAGACATAGTTTTCCACAGTGTTCGGGAAGAACATTAAAGCTTTTAGCCGTGGAATGTAACAAATTAATATTCAGGTCAATACTCCTGTCACATAAAAGACAAATATCACAGGAAAATACATTATAGACACCTAAATCTTACCATATCAAAAGGAGATAAATACTTCCACGTACCTGAGATAGGCCCTTCAGTACTGACCCAATATTCGGGATTGCAAACCAATACATGTCTGGGTCAATCAGTTGGCGAGTCTATAAAGTAAGCATCATCGTGAGGAAAAAGGGACATGGAAGGCCATCAAATAAGTTTGGAAGGAAAATATAAAAATTTAAATAGAACAGAATTTCGCTCACTTGGAAGCAAAATCTCCCTCACTTACAAGAAGTCCAGCATTAATTAGAAGGGAGATGTGCTCATCCTTCACTTTCCCCCCAGTTGATAAGAGTGAACACTACAGCAAAGGAAAAAAAAAATATTGTAGGAATCGTTCTAAATGCTATAAACAATCAAAGTGAAGAAGATAACACCAAAAGAGAACTAAAATACACATTAAACAGAAAGAAAAGAAGTTATATAGGACAATATATAGCATCCAAGTGATGATTATGGGTTAGTAACATACTACACAAACTATCAAAAGATCACAAAAGTGAACAAGCAACACCAGCAGAATTGCATCGGAATCACTCACAAGCTCTTCATGTCCAACACTAGGTTCCAGCTTGGAATCGAGAACATGATTTTGAAACCACTCGAAGACTTCCAGATTGACTTGCTTCCTTTCTTCCATTCTCTTCACAACACACTCTATCTATTCAAGCATATTAAACAGATGAAAATTCGCAAAGTTTCACCCAGTTCCTTAAAAAGTTTTAAACTAGACAATTCATCATTGCATATTCATCGCCCAAAAAAAAAAAAAAAAAGCAAGCACGGAACTTAAAAAAGATGTATTATTCGGCAACAAAAACTGCATCAATGAATAAATCAACCAACCTGCTTTAGATAGTCATCTAAAAACATAATAGCATGGTCGTCCTGTCCAGTATTTAGCTTGAAAACACGCAGTACTCTTTCCCTTCTCAAAGACTGAACCAAAAAAATCAATTTAGGATTCAAATCATATAAATTCGAAGGAGACTGAATTATGTACAGTTTTTGCTCAAGGAATCGGTACCTCCAATTCCCTATCCACTTGTGTCCTGTCATTTACGCTACTGTATAGTTGTGATTGTAAAATAAATGGCTGAATTGAGACCTAGCAAAATAACCAAATAAACAAAAAAAAATTTCCTTTTAAAACATCGACAAGCTCAATTCAGGTTGTTGAGAAGCTCAGTGATGACTTGATAGAGCTAACCTTGTCAATGTGTGGAAACTGAGCTCGCATCATGCGCAGAGCCACCAGTGTGTCACTAAAGGTAAGATTTTCCTCTGCGATTTACAATAATTGAACAATAAAAAAAAATATTGTAACTTTCAGACAGTAAATTGTGTGAAGAGAAAATTTAGAAACGTACCAAGCGAAAGCGTCCGGTCAGAGCAGCTGCTTTCAGCTTCAATTTCGTCGTCTCGTCTGCGTTTCTTGGGTTTTGATGAATCTGAATTGCTGTCCTTGTTCATCTTTGCGGAGGCAGAATTGAAATTCAGAATATTTATACATAAAAGACCTAATTTTGATTCGCTTCGAGTTTTATGCAACTCGGAGCTACGGCGGCTCTGTTGTAAATCAGGTACAACTCCGTAGTCGTTAGTTAGTTGGGAGTTGGGACCCGTGGTTTCGATCGGTTCGATTCGGTTCGGTTTAGTTTAAGCGCATGCGATTTTTTTTCTTTTTTAAAGGAAAATAAAATTCACCTGCAGTTTAAATACAAGATAAAATGTCACATGCCCACGTCCGTTAGAAATATAAATTCTGTATCCAGCTGAGTACAATTGTAATGTTATTCACAAAATTGACTCGTAATTAGGCAAAAATATGTAATTTTGTTAATTGTAAAAACAAGTAAAATATTTATAGACTTGTTAGACCCACCTCTTTAATTTGAAATTTAGACTTGATATTCATTAATTTATATGTGGTTTTAATTAAAAAAAATGCTAATGAAATTCAATGATTTTTGTTTTTCAAAATGGGAAATGAAACTACATTTGAGACTCAATTTCTCCAAATTATGGAGAAATTAAGAAAGAGTTTATGACTCATTCCAAGTAGATTATTGGCTCCTTGGGGGCTGCTCGTCTAACTCTGTTCTGCTGACTGATTTTGGCTATACTTGTAGTGTGTTTGAAAGCTATGGGACACTGCAATCCATCAAAAGACTTTCTGTTTTTATTAGTTTGTGATATTACGTGCGTGTGTTGCACATATTAGTAATGTGTGTACGCAAGAAGATGGAGAGTATGAGACTTGTGCTTCAGGAATCTTGGCAACAAAGGGTTGAGAATTATTGGAGTCTTCTGAGCTCAAAGATTCAGACCTAATACTCTCAGGATGGTATATAACAGAGGCCTCATATATATACATATATATATAGAGAGAGAGAGGGGGGGAAGATATTATTTTATTTTTTCATTTGATCAAGTTAGATCAATAAATCTTGGGGCTGAATAAAAGTATTCCAAGGCTGCATAGTGTAGATGACCTTCTGATTGAGGAGAAAAGCTTATTTTGTGTATGGTGCTCCCGTCTACTAAAGATCTATTATTTAGCAGGTTTGGTGGGTTTCACAGTGGAATCCACAAATTAATTAACACAATTTTATATATTTTTTAAAATAAGTTATGAGTCCCATAAAACCTATCAAATGTTAAGTTCTTAATGGCCGAGCGTACCACTTCAGCGTTGTCAAATGTTAAGTTCTTAATGGCCGAGCGTACCACATAAGATTCTCTTCCAATTGAGACAGATGGCATTTTTGCTGCCAAAGGATTTCTTCATTGTGCATTATAAGACACTCGATGTGCATTTGATGAAGAAATATTTATTAGCATTGCACTGGCAAGCTATAAAAAAAAAGGGTTATCGCAATTAGGAATCAGCTTAGAATGATAGCATAATGTTGATAAATCAAAAGAAGATTTGGCTTACTGGTGAGAGCTTTGGAGATTTAGATAGTCTTGTGTGATATTGAAGCGTTGCTATTAAAAAAAATTATAATTATAAAATATAAGTTAATGATGTATATTAAATATAATTTTTAAATAATAATTTTGATAAAATAATAAAAATATTATAAAATTTTTATTATACAAATGGTGAATCAAATTAATTTATTTTCGAAGTCATAATAACTAATGTTTATTAAATAATTTAGTATTATAATTTTGAAGTTATAACTATTGAATATCAGTACCAAACACGACCTAAGATGATAATTATATGCTTATGCAACAAAAAAATTTAGGAAGTAGAGTTGAAGTAGAGAATCAGAAGCTGTTGGTAGAGGATTAAGGTAGGTGGTTATATGTAACAGTAATTTCATTATTCAAAAATTACGAATCAGGTTTGTATTCTTGTTTGGGAATCTGATTTATTTGTATTTATAAGCTGTTTTGCTTAGTTTCAATATGTTGATGGCTTAATTGCTTCTCTTAATCATTGATGTGCTGATTGGGCTTTGTCAGATTTCCGTCCGCCGGTGAAAGCCCGGGGAACGCATCATGGGCAATGGCCACTAATATTGGACGAGAATGATGATCCAAGTAGGCGGAGCATTTTCGATGCCGTTGATAATAGAATTTATGTTATTCACATTAACAGCTTTATGCAGTGCCATCATTTTTAATAACTATTTGTATGAAACTGTATTTTAAAATTGACATTGCCATGATCCATCTTCATTTCTAACGGTTTGTTTGCCCAGAAAACAATGAGACGGGTTGGATCCATAACATCACTCCACAGCAGATACAACAGCGGGAAAGAAACCCAGAAGCGACAACTCAATTCTCTGCATGCTCCGAGCACAAAGAGATATCCAACCTACCTTCTAGTTGCTACCATACATTTCTGAGAGTAAAAGCTTTGTAACATACGTTTATAAGATAAATGACTAACTTTTCCTTCCCGCCATTTCATTTGGGCTGTGTGCACTAAAAATTCTCAACAGGTTAATATAATTTACGAGAACCCTACAAAAATTGAACCAAAACATCTTGTTTCTCATGAGTCAGAAATTTCCTCTCTTCTCAATTCACTCTTATGCAAAAAGCTATTCATTGAATTTAAGCAGATTTCAATTTGGCTGATGCTGACGCCAGGTGGGAAAGGGTCCTGTGTCCCACAAACATCAGGAAAACTCCCAAGAAACTGAGCGTCTTCAATGTTGTGAATAGATCCAACTGCAAGAACAAAGCAACAAATAGCTACAAATGATCATTACATAGGATAATATATGGGTAAAAGTTACTGTACTTTCAACATGCACCATTACGTGTTACAAGGATCACAAAACATAGTCAAGATTATCTTAAATAAACATTTGTATTTCATGCTAAAATGCAGCCATCCCAACCATGGGTTAACAACATTGAAGCACAGAATTAAGACTAACCTTCAACCAGAAAAGCACATAGAGCAACAGAACTGCTGCAATTCCAAAATGGAAAATGATAGCAAATGTGGCAGGTACAGCTGAGGTAGGGAAGTTCTTCAGGTTCACCCCCACTCGTAATAGCTGTAAAGATATCAAAGTATGTTACATATATCAGCAATGGCGAGAAAAAGAAAATTGGAATCCAGAAAGATTTCGGTTCAATCAAAATACAGAAACAAACATTTACACATGACTCACCCCGATTATGAATCCAATAAGTGGCAAAATAGTGAGAACCAAGAAAGCAAGAGACAGCTCCTGAGGAGGAAGCTTTTCTGGTGCTCTGAAAATGTGGGCTATCTCTGCTTTTGGCCCATACCTTGTGTAAGGATCAACAGGCTGTGGAAGAGGATGGGATGCCTTCTCAGGAGGTTCTGGTAGATCTAATTCAACATAGCCAATACCACGTAATAAAGAGTTCTCCTGTCAAGGCATAAAACTTATTTTACTCGGATAATACTACGTAGAAAAAAGAACGTACAAGCATTAAGATCATCCTTACCATGACAGCATCACCAATAGTTAGCTGGATGTCATATCTACCTGAGAGATAGAAGAACTTCTCAACAAGTCCTAGAAAATCCTACAAGACAAATTGCTAAATGTGGTCAACATAAAGACAAACAGTTTTCTCAAAAAAGGGGGAAAAAGAAAACTGGGTAGCTGTGAAATTTTGCCAATGCACAAAGGTTGAAATCAGAAGTGAATATCAATATGGCCGACTGAAATTTACAACATAAAAAAATGGAGATGAAATTATTTTTTTTTAAAAAAAAAAAACTTAACTAGAGTAATCTCAAACTTTTTCCCAGAGCTCCCAACTACAAAAGTGTGCTCAACCTTTGTTTCATGTCTCAGCTTGAGAAATGCCTGCACATCAACAGAATTAACCAACCAACGATAGTAAAGAAATACTTCTAGAGGCCGATAGAAGCAACAATATACCTGATGTGGCTTAAAAGCATTGCCAAGAGGGGTAGACATTTGAAATGATAGACGCAGCTTCTGCAGGTGGTTTGCTGATAATGACACAGTACTTTCTCCAGCCAAATCTAGCCTAAAAAATCCGCGGAGTAAAAATGATATGATTCAAATTACATGATTTAGTTCATTGAAAAATAGGATGTAAATAAGACTGACTTCTAAAAGTCTCTTGTTCAAATATACATAGACAAGTGTCCTGAGTACACATGTCTAACACGAGTCAGTAAATGATAGAAACACATATACAAAATCATTACAAAACAT
This sequence comes from Aegle marmelos, assembly GCA_030449875.1. Taxonomy (NCBI): domain Eukaryota; kingdom Viridiplantae; phylum Streptophyta; class Magnoliopsida; order Sapindales; family Rutaceae; genus Aegle; species Aegle marmelos. The sequence continues at coordinate 7,676,984 of JASUUL010000115.1, forward strand.
CCGAGATATGTTTCGACATACTTCTTTTGTGTTTCCACATTCCCAAGATCACTATCAAGAACTGCAATTTTAGCATTGTCGATTTTGATAGGTCCCGTCACATAAATTGGTACATGAGTTTGAGTTCCAGTGGCATAACCAGTCTGTTGCTCAGAATCTTGAAGCAACACCTACAGAAATCAAAATTTTTGACATCAAACTATACACTAAAAAGTGTTAGGTAACGTTTTGATCCCTGAATAATTTACCAAAACATAAATACCTTAAAAACAAAAATGTAATCTCCCACGTCAAAACGTACTGGCCGATCATGCAAAAAATAAACTGCCTCCTGAGGGTCAAATTTGAGTTCCTACATTACAACATGGAAGACCAAAATTTGAAGTTAGGCGCACTCTGAATCAATAGTCCAGAAGGGAAAATGATAGGCAACGAAAATAAAATTCACCCAATACAAAGCCTAAACAAAGGCATTTCAGCACCTGGTTCTCAATTATGGAATTGTCCCTTGCACTAGAGGAAAATGCTCGCACAAGTGTCACTGTTAAAGGAGGAGCATGTGAGCCAAGGACAGTATTGACCTTAACCTGATAACATATATCGCTTTATGTTAATACCAAAATTAATTGAAGTATCCTGCAAGGGGGGGGGGGGGACACTGAAAGTAATTGATAACCCCTAAAAACCAGAAGCAAGCCAAAAAATGAAAATGAAAAACTAAAAGAAGAAAAAAGTCTGTATTCATTAAGACATATGGACACACCAACTTATGCCATATGACAAAGATGCAAATGACAGACATAGAAACATTATTAACATCTAAATGGCTACCCAAAACTGAAAATAACATGCAGACTATCACAACTGACAATAAATAACGTCTGAATGAAGGAATTTATGACCAAGGAAAAGAACAAGAAACTATAAGCAAACTAAAAAAACTAGAAAATAGTAGTGATAGGATCAATAGGTTGAAAATCACACCTTTAAGGAGTCTTTTTTACTCAATGAAATCACTGTAGATGGAAGTGATAGGATTAGTGGAATGGAAACTCTGCACCACAAATGTATACATTCAGCATAGTTCAAATATCTCAGACAAATATGACGCCCAAAACAAAATAATAATAATACCACCCAAGAAAACTTGCCTATTGTTTTCCAAGCACGCTAATGAGTCAACTTGGTTGAAGAAGTTTTTTTTATCACCAGGAATCCCAATGCCCAGGAAAAATTTTGCTAAACCCAATATTTTATCTCCTGGAAGCTGCAAACACCAAAGAAAGCAATAGAACATCTTCCAACAAACACAAACGCTTCGAAGACATGCACCAATAAGCACATACTTACATTCAAACTATCAGCAATTACAGATGAAAATGCTGTCAGCCCTCTAACAACAGAAGAGGTAGTTGAAAGAGGACCCTGCTGTTCACGCAAATTAACAAGTTTCTCGTCAAAGTAAAAGGCCCCATCATCTACAATAAGAAATTGAATTAGAAAAAATAACATCAGAATGGAATATCCAACAATGAATTCAAAATTTTTGACCACAGAAAAATCATGATTTTGTTGTATGAGAACTGAGAAATTTCTGGCAGGCAGTTTCTAGTAGTCAAACTGAAAAAAATTTACACTCAATGGGAGGAAGGGCTGCATAGTCCGCATACAGAAAGAAAAGAAGGGGAAAACAAGCGTAACTGTGGAATTTATTATCTTCATACTATAGGAACATGATAAGTATGTTAAACAACTTTCATCCATCGCTAATCCTTTGATCTGAACCAAAATTCCCCACCCCAATTGTTTCTCCTCCTCTGTTTCCCAAAGATTTGCATCTGAAGTTATATTTCTATACAAGTTATTTCCACCACAGCATTTGATAACTTATACAATGTTTGCCCTTGTTATCTTGTTAAAGTTGCTCTCTTTATTAACAGTTTTTGCCATTATTATCTTGTAACAGTTGCTCTTGCTACAAACAGTTCCTCATCAATAATCAACGAATACCAAAGAAGAAAGTGGATACTCTGATTTTGGCCTAAGATTCCCAGAGATCTTGGAACTAAGTCTTGTAGGACACTTCTCCTATTGGAAGTTCAAAATATATAAAAGCACACAATAGCTAAAAGCAAATACAATCATTTACTGTCTAATCAAATTAAAGGCAAAGCTACACTCACCATATTTCTCAATACTGTCAAAGAGCTTCAGTATGTCATTTTTCACAGTACCAATCTGCAGATCATAAGCAGATGCAAAATAATTTATACTGATGTTCATGTTCACAATTAACATAGATCAATCTCAGAATATGCTAAATAAAAAAAAGAAAACTGGAAAAGAACCAATAACAAAAAGTCCAATATCATTTCAATTTTCAAAAGAACAAAAGGTCCAACATCATTTCAAAAGTTCCCAATTACCATAAATTGATCGATCTCAGGAGATGCTAATGAGACTACTCCTGCAAGAGCTTGAAGTGCAATTCCTGAAAAGATCATGGCATGGAAATGAGCATAGACATTTCTAGTAAATAATTAAGAATATCATAAGTAGCATGTGGGTAAGACCCAGCTTCAGCACAACAATTCTATTCAAAACTAAATGTCCTTAATTCATTCAACAATAAAAGGGAATGACTATTCCCAGCTACATCTTTATAAATCATTACCAGCAGCAAAGGTACTTGACTCAGGATTGTTCGAACTATAACGCCACCTGCCATCACTCTGGCTAAGAGCCTGCCAACAATTTATTCCATCATCCCAAAAATGTAGAAAAATATTGAGTGGTAAGCAGTATTGGAAACTTCTAGTCAGAGATTGAGGGAGAAAGAGATGGGAGTTTGAGTCAGATCCAGCGCTGAACATCCGCCACCTAGCCAACTCTCACCAACTTTATAAGGTCTAATCAGTTGGCTCTCGCTTGGCTCTCATTTTGTGGTAGTCCAAAACTAGACTTAAGCGTAGTGACCCAGTGTAAGAAAAAAAAAATGGCAGGTGAGTCGCAACTAACCTTGATAGAGCGGAAAGTCCCTTCAGCATCACTGAGGTGTAAATCAGTTTTAGATGTTTGATCCTGCACCAAGGTATTAATAAAATTTTATCAAAAGAAGGGAAAGTAAAAAGCAATGTATCTTGAAAACACAACTTTCATTAAGTGTCCCTTTAACATTTGCAACAGTATAAGATTTATCTACAAACATTTAACCAATCAAATATGTGAAAATTCCAAAAATATATCACACATAAATAAATAAACAAACAAACAAAACTAGAGTAAAAATGACAACAAAAATCAAGTTCTAAACTATTTCAAATTACAAATTTTACCTTGATAAGTCTCAAACTTCCAATTGAATAGTAGACGTCAAGCAATGAATTGGCATCACGAACCACAGCTTGGAGTCTTGAAATGATTCCCTTAAAATAGAATAAAAACACGTTTACCAACTTTCCCATTCTGTTTAACCATAAAAGCAATATCGAAACTGCAGATAATAGATGAGCTGAAAAATACCTCAAAGATTTCCTCCTGACTATTGCATTTCAATATGCCATTAACTCCCAAGGCATAGAATAAATCCTTTGGAGTCGAAGAGGATGATTCAAGGGTTTCCAAAACAGACTTACAAGTAGCCTTGCTCAAATCAGCTTTTTTCTCAATTCCAAGAACCTCAAATGTCCTTAGGGCCTCATATGCTTCCTCTAGGCTGGCACAAACAATAGATCATCCACATCAAATAGTTGCTTCAGATTAAGTTCAAATTCACATACCAGTACTATCTAAAAATGCAGGCATGGAATTCAATAAAAAAAATTGTTATTTAATTTGCAAAAATTCTGAACAAAACAAGTGGTTAAAAATAATAAAATGACCGTAATGCTCCTTAATCACAGAGATGAGATTTAACTCAATTAGTCTACAAGCAACCTAAAATTGAAAAGAGAAAGGAAACTAGAAAATCTGACATTCCTCAACCAATCCGAAGACTTTTAAACTTTTACACAGATATGATCTCAAACGAACAACAAATTATAAAATACGGTTTATTAGTTGAAATGAAACCTGGCAAAGGATCCATCGAATGGTTTGAAAAGGTCTAGAGCAGCGGATCGGTGAGAGTCGGAAATCGGGTGGAATATCGTAGCGGCGTGGCAGATCGAAATCGCCAAAATAAGTACCAGAAATCGTAATGGACTCCTGGCCATTCCTGCAACAGCATTTACCGCCAAGACTCGTTAGTGTTGATATTGAGATCCAGAACAGTAACAATTGAGAAACGTTAGGGTTTAGATCGTACTTGAATAGTTGATGCCAATCGTCAGTCAGCGTCGCAAGACTGCGAGAGCGAGGACTTGAGTGCGGGATGTACAAGTCTTTCAACTGATATAAAACCGGAGGAGTGAGCGCCGTGTGGACCAATTTGCCATCTACTTTTCGCCTTTATTACCGAACCACCATTGGTCGCTACGACGGGCGAATCCAATCCGACGACAAAATTTTGGCTCTATTTTTCTTCAAACGCATTTATTAAATAATTAAATCCTCATCTTAAAAAAATATTATCTCTCCTGAGAATTAAAAAAAAAAAAATCTATATGTATAGATGATTTTTAACCAAGCAAATGAACTTTAAGACTGAGAAATTGATGACACAAATTTTTTTTTTTTTGGTGTCTTTAGTTTGGAATTTTGGATTTTTCTCTCCGTTGAGGTTAAATTGATCCGCCTAAATGGACACTTGCCTTGATTACACAACCAGAACGTGTCAAAAATATTTTTACCATCATAAAAAATAATTTCACATGATATCTATTTTATTATTTTCAAGCAGATATGATAACGTTTATTTAAATTTTGTGGATCCAGCTTCGCAAGTATCCAAAACTATTCATGGAAGACATGTAGATAATAGAAAGCTCAAGGAGCACAATGATAATTTGATAATAAACATTAGATGCAAGACGGTATAAAGAGCTCCCTTGATGATTCTCTCAAATCTCCATTCACCTTCTCATTTCGTTTGATTAAAATCAAATTCTGAATTGGTGGCATCACGTTGACAAATAGCAACCGCTGTTTCTAGGCTCCATTTGACTACCTAAATGCATTTCGATGATACTTTTTGTAACTTACCCACCTAAAAATCATTAGTGTAAAATACGAACACCCATTACTGAATTATTTTATCAGGGGGTGGATGGAGTACGTCATAATACCAAAATACTCATAAAAAATGCATTTAATAAATGAAGAATTTTATGCTATTTGACGGGGAAGCAACCAATTCAAGAAAAGCCCATATGAGACATTTCGACAGCAACAAATCTCAGCACAAACAAGCTACATATCAGATAGCAGAGACAAAACAATCAAAACACATTAACATCTTCAAAGAAAACCTTTTACTTTATATCCTTGAAGACATTAAGATTGCTGGTAACTTAATAGAGTATCAGTTTAATTATACATATTTCACCCATTGGCGTACAGCAATCTGTTCTACATTAGAAACATAACACCATCATAGGATGATTGGAGCCTCCAATTTAGAAGAAGCTTCAAATGATACACCAATAGTCTAAGCCTTTAAAACATTTCAGTACTTCGGAGGAGGTTTCTGTGTTGGCAGAAGACCAAAGCGCTTCTTTAGAAGGACTCTTTGCCTTGAGTATTTGTCATCAGGGGAAAAGCGAGCTGCAGGTATGAAAGAAGAGGAACTGATTATGACATCAAATACCACACATCTCTTCCGCAAAAATTTTTACAAAGAAAATGAGCTTTCTCATACTGAAAATAATGCTTTTACTAGAATGAACTCTTATCTGGAAGTTTAAAAAAAATCCAAGCCAATGTTACTACAATGCCAATGTTACTACAACGAACTCTATCTGGAAGCTTAAAATCAGTTCAGGCCAATGTTGCACCCAAAATTCATCGAATGCAATGGTCGACATAAATCAGGGGACCCTACTGCAAATGCACTAATAACCTAACCGAAACAAAAGGCATACATAAGAAGAAAGTATTAAAGACATTTTTGAAAGTATCAAAGACATTTTTGAAACAGGAAAAATGTTCTCATTGTAGGATAAGACTATCTTGTCAGATCCTCAGTTCTCAGTAATTTTAATGCAATGTGCTCTCAGGAGTGTGGAAAAATATTTTCAGCAGTGAAAATATTGGGAATGTTTTTACAATACAAAAACAAGAATATTGCATGAATGACGGCCAACCAGGAGGGAAAAAAAATACACACACTATCTAATGTGACCAAGCTAAATCATACAGATAGTATTGCTTTAGATAAGGCACCTGGATGAGCAGATTGAGTGGGCATTCCCGTTGGCGACTCTTTCTGCATACAAAAATATAATTAGAGGTTAATAGAAAGAACTGTATGCGGAAACATGGATTAAAGCTTTTTCATACACTACACAGTTTAAGCAACATAGTTCCCAGCATGGTATCAAAACGTGATGCTTTCAACAAACTTAAAGTCTGTTTGGTAGTGTGCTACTGTGCCTCAAAAGCCACAGGTGCTGTAGAATGAAATTAGTAACTGCCATGGAAAGTTTGTTGGTGTCTGCTGTTTGGTAATCACCATGGAGTGGAAATTGACAAATGTTTGGTGAATAAGATAACAAATCAAATTAATATTTTTATTATCATATTTAACTAGTCAATTAACTTTTTTCCTACACCAGTTAATTTCAAACCAATATGATTAGAAAATAAAATTAATAAATAATTAATGCTTTGCACAGCTCTTTTCAATTAAAAGAAACAGGAAGTTATTTATATAATTATAATTTGAATTATTTCTACATAATTAATTCAAATTACATAAATACAACAGTTTATAAAATAACGTGCAGTAGCATTCATTTGTACAAACAATTTAATCAAATAATTATATTCTAGCAGTTGCTTGTAATAGTTATATTATAGACACTCTTACCCCACAGCTAATGAACACCTATCAACTTTTATTTGATAGCTACACCTACACAAAGCAAATATAGCTCAAAACCACAACACCTCCACACCATAGGAGTCTTAGGCACACAGGTTAAAAAAACCAAAGCCTTCGGCATCAATACAAGACAATAGCAAGAAAACCACAGAACATAAAAATCCAATTGGAAGGCACCAGTTTATAACATAGGCTTCCAAATTATAGTAAATCGTTCAAAAACTCAATTACCGTCCTTATTCTCCAACATCAACCGACAAGCTTATGCACTAAGTGAAAAATGATAAGCTGATCTGAAACTCAATAGATTCGTCTCCAATAAAAAAAAAAAAAACACAAGCATCACCACTCCCCAACTGCAGGCTATCAACCGTAGAGACTCCAAAACCACAAGTATCGGTAAAGGGAGCAGTTAGTATCACATACCCTAGTGGTGTAAACTTTATCGCCATTATCGTTAATGTAGAACTGAAGATACATCTTAATCGCCCTCTAAGCCTGTTCATAAGCAAAAATCTCAAGATTATGAAGAACGTGTAATAAATATCATCGTAATGAGAGAGAGAGAGTGCAGTAAGAACCTTTCGTCTTTTCTCAACGGCTGAAGACTGAAGACGCTGCTGAAGAATCCCGAAAGCTAGGGTTTATGCTGAAATGGGGTTTTTCTCTCACAAGCTGCGCACGTGACTTTATTAGAGCTTTGTGGGCTAGGCTAAGAAAATTACACTAACCCAGGCCCAAAAATTCAGACAAAAAGTCACACTCTGGAAAGTTGACCCATCAATACTCTTCGAAGGCACGTCTCTGCCACTCTTCTGAGTTGATTCCTTCGTTTCACCTCTCTCGTCATTATTCTTCAATTCAGTTAAGTCACCTCAAATTCACTCGCATTTCTTCTTCTTTTCCTAAACAAAACGACCATGTCGTTCGACGACGAAGAATCGTTCGAGCACACGCTCCTTGTCGTCCGCGAAGTCTGCGTTTACAAAATCCCCCCGCGTACAACCTCTGGCGGCTACAAATGCGGCGAATGGTTGCAGTCCGACAAGATCTGGACGGGCCGCCTCCGGGTCGTATCCTGTAAAGACCGGTGCGAGATCCGGTTAGAGGATCCCAACTCCGGCGAGCTCTTCGCAGCTTGTTTCGTTCAACCCGGCCAGCGCGAGAACTCTGTGGAGACCGTCCTCGACTCGTCCCGATATTTCGTTCTCAAGATCGAGGACGGTACAGGAAAACACGCGTTTATTGGATTAGGCTTTAATGAGCGAAATGAAGCGTTTGATTTCAATGTCGCGTTGTCGGATCACGAGAAATACGTGAGACGAGAACTCGAGAAGGAGAGTGGCGAGATGAGTGAGAGCGACGGTCATATCGATATACATCCCGCAGTTAATCATAGATTAAAGGTACACTAGATACTTTAATTTGTTAAGCTTGTCATCATTATTTATTTATTTATTATTGATAATTTGGCTTTAAAGTATGCTTGTTTTAATTTAGCTGTTTAAAAATCGTGTCTTTGTGATGGGTTCTTACAAAGGATGCAACTTGGTACGATGCTTGGACTTGTAATTTTAGTATCATGATCACGTTGACTACAGTTTTGATTGATCTAATTTTCGGTCATTGATTTGGGTCTAAGAAGAAATTTACGTATTTCAGGATGGAATTGACTTGATTATGTTTCCATTAATAGGAAGGGGAAACGATCCGAATCAATGTGAAGCCGAAGCCAACCAGTGGAACTGGCATGCTTTCTGCAGCTGGGCTGTCTGGAGGCGTTTCTGTTTCGGCAAAGGCTAAAACGGTGGGGCTTGCCCCACCGCCTAGTGGAATGGGAAAAATAAGGACACCTCTGCCGCCGCCGCCTAATGATCCTGCTGCTGCTAGGATCAACTCAGCTAGTCGAAATAATGGTGTCAGGGCACTGAAGGAAACCACTAGGCAGTCGGCTACTGATCCTTCTTCAGACCTTTCCGAAATTGAGGTATGTTACTGATTTAAAATACTGGGTTTCTATTTCACTTTTTTGTACAATTTGTATGTTTATTCATGGTGATGCAGGTCCTAGATTTTAATTTGTTATTGATCAAGTAATATTTAAACATTAAGGGAATTGCTATCCAATCATATCCTCTGAACTTCACTTATTATAGGGTAAGATGCCTGGAATGGGGAAGAAAATGCAAACATATAAAAGACATTGCATTTAACCAATTGTCGACAGTTTCTTATGATGTATATCTAGTTATTGCTGGTGTGCTCTAGGATCTCTTTGAATTGATGGTCGTGCTAGTTTGTGAACTTGTTTTCTCACAGATGATATGCTATATTTCTTTATTTACTTGGACATTGGATGTAACTGTGTAGTTGTTTTATGATAATTGGATATGATGATCGTTTAGCTTGTATACACCTTGCCCTTTCATCTCTCTATATTTGACATTAAAATTTAACAGTCTCGGAACTTCATTTTTTGGTTGACATGGGCAATTTCTACTTTCGTGGGAAGTTACTTTGGAGACAGTTAGAAATGGCTGTCTCTTGGATCTTGTTGTTCTATCCTTAACATGCTAAAATCAGTATATAGTTGTTTTTGATGTTTTTTCTTTTCCATTTTCTCATTCTTAAATTAAGCGTTCAGCATATTGACTTTTATTTGTTGACACATGATGATGCTCTCTGCTCTTGATATTGAGCACTACTATTTCCGCTATAAATAATTTTGCAAATGTGATTGTTGGTTTCTGCAGAGGAATTTTCCTACATCAGCCGCGAGTGGATCTAGTAAGACGCCTGCTTCAGGATGGGCGGCTTTCTAGTTGTATGACTTCTTCTTTTTTTTTTTTTTCCTGTGGGTATGAGACGTATGTTTGATGATTTTGTTCTAGTAAAGAAAAAGGAAATTGATGGTGAAGGAAAATTCAGAAAGAGCATAAAAGAGAATTATGAAGTACTTGCATATTTTGGAAAAGTATGTTGTATTGGCGTGAAAGTTTTCTCCAATTGGCACCCTTTATGTTTTCCACCTTATATAATAGAGAAATCGATTATTCTTCTTTTCTGTCTTCTTCTTGGGCGACTTACGTGTTTCTGTCGTCTTACCCCGGACGGCCTGTGCGTACTCTTGCAAATAAACATGCAGACTCTCCCAGCTGTCTATAACGGTACAAAAATGATGTAAACACTACTTGGTTTGGTATATTACTCGTCGGCAACCAATCTGAAAAGGCTAACAGGGAATGAAAATCTGTGTAATAGTCTCAATTTCCTCTTTGGAGGATTTAAAAATCACCGGGGCAGCAGTCTACCAATGCGACCCTGAAAGAATAATAAATATATACAAATACAACCGATGCTCAAAACAATGGGCTCCTATCATACAATGGGCTCCTATCATGCTCTACGGAATTTCTGGTTCAGTAACTCCAGAAACTACAATGAGCCAACTTTGTCCTTGACTACAAAAGAACCGACGTTGTTAGGGAACTTAAAACACAAAATATAACCCTAGAAACTACAATGAGCCAACTTTATCTTTGCCTACAAAAGTACCAACGCCAACATTTTTAGGGAACTCAAAACACAAAATTCAACCTACGCCGCTGCAAGCAAGGTTCAAGTTCAAGCAAAATGAGATTATGTACATCAGCGAACACCTCGGAAGAATGAAACCATTTTTCACCAAAAGAAGCCGAGCGATAATCACTGTTGTACAAATTCAGGCTTTAGCACCCAACATGAACCACTTGGATCTTTATGGAGCGTAGCAATTTCTTTCAACAAATTTTTAAACAGAGGCAAATCCTTTGCAGGTACCCTGTCTTTAAAATGCTCGACTATGCAAGCTGAATTGCTGCTTCCACCTCTTTGCTGTATAAATGTACAGATTTGACGTATCAATATTTCAGGCTGCACATCAGATGCATTTCTAGCATCAGATGCATTTCTAGATGACCGTGAAGTCCTAGTATCTGCAAATCTTGCTACATTTGCTGAACTTGAAGCCACCTCGAATTGACGTTCAAGTCCAGCACCAACTGCATTTTCCTGGTTTCCTCGAATTCTAGCCAGTAATTCAGATGAAGATAGCACCTTTCCTGCTGATGCCCCAGCTGCAAAGCTATTGAATTCACCTGTTTTATTACTGGATGACCGTTCTAAGGGCTTAATCAGTTGAGAATTCACCGTTGAACCAAATTTCTGCCAAACAGATGACGGGGCACCAGCAGTTCCAGATTTCCCAGTCCAAGTTGGAACAGATATATCTTCACAACTGCGAAGCATTCTGGATTGCCGCAATGCTTCTGCTGCCCGTTGTGCAACTCGGGAGGCTTGCTCCTCCAATCTCATCTTCTCTTCATTATGGGCATTCATAATTGCATCATGGTTCATAGCACTCTGAAGGCCGTAAATGAAAATCAAAAACAGAAATCAAACAATGACGAACAAGGAAAACAAGTAGTTTAGGTAGAGTCCCAATGCAGATTACTGGGTCTAGACCTTATTGAGTACTAATGGCAAATATTGAAATACAATAGCACCTGCTGCATTTAAAAAAAAAAAAAAAAAGACCTTGTGCTATTTGAAATTTTCTTTTGAAACCTTTCGCAACGTTAAACTGGAGAAAGTAATGAAAATACTTGCATGTTCTACATTCCACAGATCATGTAAACTGATCTCTCAGCTAACTGGCATAAGAGAAAAACTAGTGGAAAATTCAGATAAACAGTGGCCTCATAACTCTATCAATATTCACAAGCTAAACATGCAACTCTTTTGGTTATATTTTCTGAAGACAATGAGACAAAAGGGTCATCAGTAAAATTAAATTAAAAGTTAAAAGTTCATTGGTTTGAAATTTATAGTGGTAGAAGGGTAAGTCTTTGATCAATGATTTAGAGGCAAGAAGATTAATTCCTCCTGCGAAAAAGAGTGTACAGCCTATGCAACCAAAGGCAAGCACGTAAGCAAACAGAGGAAAACTTACATGTATTCCATTGGCGTCAAAGAGGCTCTTTAAAATATTTGTGTCTTCATCTACTTCGTCACCGATATTATCAACTTTTTCTTTCCCTTTTCTCCTGGAGGATCCAATCTCTAAGTTGTTTTCTTTGTCACCTACAGCATCATCAGCATTTGCTGAAGCAGCCTTCTTATATTTCTGCTTGTCCTCCTTCTTATCTTTCTGAGCCCCAACAACATTCACATCTTCAGACAACTGACTAAAAATATTAGAAGTTTCAGTAGACCCACCATTCCCATCATCATTGAGAGTGAAAAGATCTTTCATATCACGAGCTTTAAAAAACCTTCTCTGCTGGGGGTTCTTCAATATCTTATTTGTGAGAAAATGCTTGTATATCTGTCGATGGTACACTTTCTCCTCAATAGTTCCACGGGCAATCAATCTATATACAGTTACATCCTGCTTTTGACCAATGCGCCAAGCACGCTCCCTGGCCTTTGCTAAGAAACAGTTTTCACGTAATCCTCAGATGTGATGGTTTAAAGCAAAACTAAGTGATTGCAATTGAAAAAATTTTCGAACAGATACAAACAAACCAATACAAATGCAATATGTTTATGCAGAAAGATGATAGATAAGTGGAGAAGCTCTAGCAATTTTTAACAAAATACAAAATAAATCACAGATATATGATAATGAACAGAAGCTTACATTTTACAAATAAAAATGCATATTCCACAGATATGCGAATAAACTGAAGAATTTATCACTAACATACCTGCACGTCAGTTGATGGGTTCCAATCAGGGTCAAAAATGATCACCCTATTTGCACCAGTCAGGTTTGTTCCCAAACCACCAACTTTTGTTGTTAGAATGAATATGAACACATCACTCGAGTTATTGTACTCATCTATTAGAGCCATTCTCTGCTTGACAGGAGTAAGACCATCCATTCGCCTATACTCATAACCACTGGCAATCAAGAAACTCTCAAGAATATCAAGCATCTGTTGAGTCTGAGCAAACAGAAGAACACGATGACCCTGGTCCTTCCAAACTTTCAACACTTGGGCTACAACTTTCATCTTTCCGCTACGTTCAGGATTCCCATAATCTGGGTTCTGACACGAATGTTCTCTCTCCAGCAGATCAGGGTGGTTACATATTTTACGCATCACATCAATTCCATATAGAGAATTTCTACTTCCATCCAATATCTGTTCCACCTCAGAGCTAGCAAGGAATGCTCTATACACAGATCGTTGCTCTTCGGTGAGGCTGCAAAAGAGCACATGCTCAGTTTTCTTAGGGAGCTGAGCATTCACATCTGCTTTCATACGCCGGAGGAGATAAGGCATGATCAAGTCACGCAAGACCACGGCACACCTGCATAACATCATATTTATTGCTCATAAGTATCAAACTGAACAGATTAGGCTACAGTCACAGATAATTTATATAAAGGAAAGACCTTCCAGAAACATTCAGAAGTCTGACAATATACACCTGTAGGCAGTAGATACTTGCAATGGTGAAGCATTAGCATAACCACCAACAGTTATTGGAACAGCAAATTCTGCCTCAAACACAGGCAAAACTCCCAATTTTCCAGGGAAAACAAAATCAAACAAGGACCACAATTCAGTAAGCTTATTCTGAATTGGAGCACCAGTCATTATGATACGGTGAACCGTTTGTAGCTGTTTGCAAACCAGAGTAATTTCAGCATTTGGATTTCGAATTCGGTGTCCTTCATCCAAAACCGCATAACCCCATTCAACATCAAGCAACTTTTCACCTAGTAAGCGGAGTTGCTCATAAGTGGTAATAAGCAAACCAGATTCTGATCTCAAAACTCGATTTATCAAGAGGTTCCACTTTTTGGGGTTTTTTGATGACAGATTTCCCTCATAATCACTGTCATGTGAAGCTTCACTGTCATTCTCAGTATCAGAAGATTTAGCTTGCTTCTTCCTAAACCCCAGATCCTGAGCAGAATCATGTAATAACTCCACATGAAAGCTTGGATACCATTTTTCTGCTTCCCTCTTCCACTGTCGCAAGAGTGTAACTGGGCAGACAACAATGCTTGGTTTGTACATGTTACTGAAATGCAATGCTCCAAGAAAAGATAAGACCTGGATGGTCTTACCAAGACCCATCTCATCTCCAATAATTCCACCTGCTCTTTGGCAATGCAATTCCCACAGCCACTGTAACCCCACCTTTTGATAGTCAAAAAGATTGTTAAAAATGGATTCTGGGATTTTGAGCCCGCCTTCAAGAGTTACAAAAGGAGGTTCACTAATATCTGAATCTTCATCATCCTCTTGCTTCTCTTCCTCATAACTGGACATGGCCAAGCTATCCCTTGAATCTTCTACAAATATTACAGCAAAAAGGTAGCAAACTTTTATATAAAAATAGGAAACATAAAAGCATGTTCGGTTGCATATATAGACAATGCTCCATGACCGTGAACCATTGCAAAACTCAAGATGGGCCACACTAAGTCAAGAAACTAATTAAGAAAAGTATAATATGGAATATACCATTTTCTTCCAGACGGGTGTCTTCATGGGCAATGCGCTTTCTCCACTTCTTATCGGGCAAAGGACGCTTCTTTTTCCTTTTTGAGCCTTTTTTCTTTTCCACCTCACTTTCTTCAGACTGAGGCATTCGGAAAGGCGTTTTTAGCCTCTGAAAAGGACGTGTAGGTCCATCAAGCTTTGGCAAAGATTCGGGATCAAGAAGCTTCGTTGAAGGGCGAGCTTGTGCAGCCTCTGATATCGAGCGGACAGCTCTGTCAACACTGGCAGAAAAAAGATCGTTACTCCTGGATTCTTGTTCAGCCGGTACATTTTGCTTGTTAGATGGACCTGCTTGTTGAATACAGCGCTCAAAGCCCTTGAGGTTGTGAAAAGGAGTTAAAATTCCTTTGCGAACCAATTCATCCCTTTTCTAAGACATTTAAAGAGATTTAAAGTAAAGTTATCAGATCAGCATGCAACATTACCGAACAATGAACTACAAATAATAAAATATAAATGGCCAAAGTATTTATCTCTCATATCCAATCCAAAATCATATTGAGCAGGTCATCATACGTAGAATGATAGAACTATGTTTGACTCACTGTTTCTACAAAACCTGCAGATGCTGCATCCAACACAGAATCAAAATCAAAATCATCATCAACTGAAACTGTTTTCTGTTGTTTCAAACGATCTTTGCCTGGTTTCTGAGCTTCTTTAGACTTTCTCTTGGGTCGGTGTTCTTCCTTTACCAGATCTTGTATAAATTTATCGTGCTCAGTACCCTTAGAAGTTATTCCCTTCGGAAAATGTGAAAGTTCTTTCACAAGTTGAGCTTTAGTTTTCTTAAGGCTTTTTAGCCGATCAGCTGTTAGGGCATGCTGAAGGTTCATATCATTAAGAGAAGCCTGAACAGCACTTTTGTCATCCTCTCTATCATCTTGTTCTGTGCTGTCACCATCGTCAATATCATTGTCTTCTTTAGTTGAAACCCTCCTCACACGATCAACAGTAGATGCAACGGCATCTATTTCAAATTCTACAGCCCTTAATTTATTATAAAGTTTCTCTTGGCTAGTGGATGATGGACCAATGCTTTCTGACTTATCAAGAGGTTTCTCTTCATTGCTCTCTCCTGTTTCATTACTGTTTCCAGCAACATTTTCTGCCTGTCGAGTAACAAGCGCACGGGTCAAATTGTGATATTTGTTAAGCTATCAATACTTTAAAATTCTAAGATCATAGGATTATACCAAATTCAGAATAACCAAGAAAAATACCAAGTATTCAGTCGTAAAAGAATCAAATTATCTCAGTCTATACTTGTAAAGATTCGTTATGCACATCGTTGTTTGGCATTTCTTATCAGTGCAACCAAATCTTAGGAACGACAACAACACACCAGACTAAATCTAAATAACCCATATGATCAAGATTCTGATCATCAATGCTATCACAAACAACCAGTAAAGAAGAAAACCAGCAAATTAGGGTGCTATCATTCTGAAACTAAACACCAAATTCTGCAAAGATAAAGAATCCAAGCTAATACCGCAGCTAATACATCCCGTTCAATGTCTTCAGGATTGGCAGACGTCACACCCAAACTACTCAGCAAAAGCCTATCCTCGTCTTCCTCCATCAAATGGCACCACTCACTCACTCACTCACTGAGTTCATATGGAAGAGCCACCTGCCAAAACAAAAACCTACATTACATTCACTTTTACCGGCATAATTATTACTTACATCGCTGGCATATCAGCCAAATTCAATTTTCCAGAACCCTATCTTGCTCATGACTATTTCACATTCTTCATTTCCTAATCCGCATAATTATTCTATGCTCCAATATCAGAGTTACTCGAAATCACAGAACCACACAGCAATAATTTAATGGAATTGAGTTTGGCGATTTCATAAAAACGTACAAAGTGTAAGTATAACAAATTAATCCACTGAAGGAGCATTTACAGAAATAGGTACGTTGTCAATCAAAATTCAACAACCTCAGATTCACGGATTTGATCGTTTCGCTAGCACCGTCGCTGGGTTTCAGTCAGCCTTTAGTCGTTTGAACGACGGTCGTATTCGCAAAGACGGAGCGTATTTTATACTTTGAGCTTGGCGCCTTACGGTTAATATCTCACGGTAAGCATCGCCTCACTATTGATATCGAATCAAAAAGAATTCCTCGCTGCCGAGTCCGAGAGAGTGGCTTCGGCTTCTTTGCCAAGAATAATCCCACGGCCCACGTACCAGACGTAATAAGACTGAATCCGACATCGTTTTTCTTATTTTTCAAGAAACTAGCCACAGAATATAGAAGAAAGCAACGTGGCCAAAGTCAAGACCCGCCAAAGTAAAACACACGTGTCAAAATATTACTGGTGTGTTGTCCATATAAAAGCTTGAATCCCGCGGGTTCCCAGTACTGCGTTTGCCCGCGGACATAAAATGGCGGACGGAGTGAATGAGAACGAGAAATTGAACAGTATCAAAGTATGCAGCATGCAATTTTCTTACGAGGCGGGCGATAAGCCTCCTTTATTCTACGATTTCAACCTCGATATCTCGCCGGGATCTCGTTGCCTTCTCGTTGGCGCCAATGGATCTGGTAAATCCAATTCAAAATCCCTTTTGTTGTCATTTACTTTGAAATGTTTTCAACTAAATTCCCCTTACGTTGGTTGCTTATGTTGTTGTGTGCAGGAAAAACGACGTTGTTAAAGATTTTGGCAGGAAAGCATATGGTGGGAGGAAAAGACGTCGTGCAAGTGCTGAATCGATCGTCGTTTCACGATACTCAACTTGTTTGTAGTGGTGACCTATCTTATCTTGGAGGATCTTGGAGTAAAACTGTTGGCTCTGCTGTGAGTTCTATTAATTTACCTTTAATTGTTCACCAAAGTTGAAATCTTGCAATGATATGTATGTTGCTTGTTTATAATCATTTTGAAGTGAGCCATATTTTTGGGAATATTCAGGGGGAGATTCCACTCCAGGGAGACTTCTCTGCCGAGCATATGATATTTGGAGGTGGGATTGCATTTTTCTTTTTTGTGGGGGGGGGGGGGGGGTGGTTGGGGTTTCTCTGTTTATGTTCTAGTTTCTAACTTTGTTTTTCTTCCTTTAATGGTAGTTGAAGGCTCTGATCCTGTAAGGAGAGAGAGATTGATTGAGCTACTTGATATTGACTTGCAGTGGCGAATGCATAAGGTGTCTGACGGACAACGGCGTCGAGTCCAAATATGTATGGGCCTTCTTCATCCTTTTAAGGTATGAATTCAATGGGATTGCATTAGAATGTATATGCTGTTAGGTTCTGCACAAATTTGGGACAATGAAGCTTGCAGTATGCCAGAAGAAGCAAATTCTTTGTGAACATTGTGACAGATCATAGAATGCTAAATTGCCTTATTGTATTTTTCAATTTTGGAAACTCTCAATGAACTGAATCTACTTCAGATAAAAACCTAGAGAAGTTGCTCGTTGTATCTTTGGACCACCCATTCAACCCCAACTGTTTTGCTGCCTTAACTGCTGAGTCGTTTGGCATTTTGGGTTACGATTTTAACCTATTATCGAACTATTTACTATTTCAGTGCACCATCTTACTCAAGAATCATAAACCATCTCCAATTTAATTGCAGGTGCTTCTGCTGGATGAGATTACAGTGGATCTAGATGTTGTTGCTAGGATGGATTTACTTGATTTTTTCAAGGATGAATGTGAGCAGGTAATATTTCTGATAAAAAGGACTCTAATAGGGGAGATTTTATATATGTAATATGCTGCTGGAAGCATAGCTGTTGTTTGCAGTTTAGAATGTTATCTATGGAAGAATCATTGTGATCATGTGACTTTGTTGTTATATTTTTTTCATGCTGTCATGGTTTCAATGCTCAAATATCTCATTCCAAAGCTTAAGATCAATACTGAAGGAGAAAAAAATATAAGGTAGGTTCATGATATATACTTTGTTTTTGTTTAGAGAGGAGCTACAATTGTATATGCAACCCATATTTTTGACGGATTGGAAACATGGGCCACACATCTGGCATACATCCAAGATGGTGAGTTGATGAGGGCTGAGAAGTTAACAGAACTTGATGACTTGAGGAACTCCACTAACCTACTTTCTGTTGTTGAGTCCTGGCTCCGTTCTGAAACCAAGCTCGAGAAGAAAAGGCCAGTCAATCCTCCTGAACAAGTGCAAAAGATTTCTCCCTTTGGTTCCTCTCCTTTCATGTCATCCAGACACATGGCATACTATCGTTAATTTCCATCAATTCAGCAATTCCAAATAGGACGTAAGATTCAAGCTGACATATACTAGAAAATTAAGAAATGCTTCATATAGCTGATCGGTCACCATTGAGGCATACTTATATTATTTTGGTTTTACAATTTGTATTTTTTGGCAGTAGCTTACTGTAGAAATGATGAAGCAGAAATGATTGCTATTGGGGCTTGTTGTGCTTCATGGCGAGGCTTGACCACATGCCTCAAATTTGTTGTAATCCTGTACCATGTCATCAATTGGATGGGAGATGTATTTGTTTATTATCACAAAAATTATAATGATATTGTTCTGCAAGAATTCCCTTTCTTAATTTTGTTCTAATACACTGCTGAGAAAACTTCCTTTCATTTGGTGAAGCGATTGTTATTTTAGGATTTAATTTATTTCTTTTTAAATTAGCTTCTCCATTTTACTTTGGTTTTGAAAAATTCTGCAAATTCTATGATTCAGAATCACCCGGCACTTTTCTTCCTACTTCAACTGTTCTCGTATCCGCTGTCTAGTTATCTCAAGCACCTCACAGGGATTTCACCAACTACCAGCTGGTTGGTGTGAAAATTTTGAATAAAGCAGCTTTTAGAATTGTTGGTTCTGACTATAAGCAGTGTAATTATCCTAAACTATAGACCCTTTACCTATAAATCCCCATCGAATTACATTGTTTAAAATAAAATGATTGAGATTCTAGTATCTGCAGGTTAACATGTTTTATCTGTTATGCAAGGTCAACATCTGATCTTGACAATTTTATTGCAAATTGCCAGATTATCTGTGGGTTTGGTGGAGCTTGTTATACTTATAGCTAAACTTTTAAACTATTCAACACCAAGTTTGTGGAGTAGAAGAGATTCTGGCGGCAACACCAAAACACAAGGATTAAGGCACTGAGATGACTTCTAGAAGCAAACTCGCGGATGAGCTTGAGACAGATGGATTTTAATCTTGCTTCAGTTACTAAATGCAGTCACATCCTGATAGCTATGCTTCTCCAACTTTTTCACAACCAACCGCCCCACAAGCAGCAAAGCACTTTGTTAGCTGAGTGCTGCTTTTGATTTTGGAATGTCGTCCCTTTCATCCTGTTGACCTCTAGCTTCCCACTAAATAGATCAAATTAGTGGACCCAACTCAAATCTTTACTAAACAGTGTATTTGGCATGAAATTTAGAATGATTTTTGGTTATCAACATGTGCATTCTGTTAGGACTTTAAGAGTTACCAGTTAGAAGTGCATTGTTTAGTGAAAAAAAGAAGATGACAGAAGGTGATGCATGTAACTTCAGCAGAACACTGGAACTAATGATGGTCCCATGATGCTCTTGCTGCAAGAAAAAACTCACTTGCCTTTGTTAAGTTGTTCTGTTCTTGGTAAGCTAGAGAGAGGAAGATGACGAAGAGATGATGGATGCATCATGGCATCATGTATTTTCATTGTACGAGCAGCGTTTAAGTATAGGCAAATTAGACTATTGTTTAAGAGCTATATGTGAAGAAGTCCCCTTTGTGATTGCTTGAGTCCCATATGCTAGGAAGTTTTTTTTTTTTTCTTTTAATGGTATTTCATTAATATACTTAAATTAATAAATTTTTTGACAAGTCAAATTAATAAATTTTTTAACAAGTCTATTTTTTAAGATTGTATTTAATTAATAATACGAATTTTTAATTATAAGATAACCTCAATGTTAAAAAGGTATAATCAATTGAATTGTGTAATTGTTAATTCATTATTAATTTTTTTAAAAAATAAAATTATTTATCTATTAAAAGAAATCTTAATTATTTAACATTATAAAATTTCTTGTGCTCTTTTCTATAAAGAAAATTATTATATTTATTAGCTCACTTTTAAAGTAATAAAAAAAGTTTTTTAAAATAATAGTTCTAAAGAAAGTACAAAGAAATATCATCTTGACTACTTTTCTTTTTTTTTTTTTTTGAATTCTTACTATCTTGTTAATTGACTTAAAAAATTATTGAATTTTGAGTTTTATTATTATTTTTTTAATATTGAATCTATTGACTATAAAAAGAAAAGAAAGAAAGAAAAAATCGCATAAAAAATTTTGCATAAAATTCCATATTTTAGAGCTGATCTTATCTATTCATATTTATTATTTTTAGAGATTAACTAGCTCACCGCGTTATGATCATTTTATGTCGTGCCCACATCAATTAAACCAATGTGTATTAGTTGTTACTTATCTTATTATTCCTTTTACCATGTTATGATTTATACAAGAATATACATTATGAGTATAATGCAAATCAAGGTCTTATGAATAGTATTTCATATCTTATGTTGGATTCATGTATTAAGATTGTGCCATCACATATATTGATTTAAAAGATTCTATTAAACTTAAATGTAATATATTGTCAAGTAAATCAAATAAATAAATAATAATTTAGTTGAAATTTGTGAAAAAAATAAAAAATAACTACTTGAGTTTTCTAATATTAGAAACTCATCTAAAAATGAGAAAAATATTACATTTAACTTTTAAAAAATTTTGTAGGATGGTTTTTTTTTCATTTTTTAAAGATATTTTACTTTTTTAAAAAATAAATTTGTAAGTCTCATTAATTACATGCGAGTTGGTGTCAATTGAATTTTATAGGAGATGACAACCGATATCTAAGGCAATTTAACAAAAAGTGATCCTATATTTAAGATTTTACAATGAAGTAGAATATAAACAAATGGCGGTCACAGGTAATCATCTTGAACAAAGCCATCATTTTGAGGTGGAACGACGGTGAAACGTAATCATTTTCGTAAGAAATGAAATGCGACTTGTAACTTAACCGTAATCTAACTAGAGGTAGGGAACATTATCTATAATGATCTTATTTTGTATAATATGCACGAATGAATGATTTTGACAAGGAAAAATAAAAAATTTGAATTAAACAAATAAATAATTTATTCGATACGGTGGGGGCACATTGCGCAACCAGCAGACTGCACATCATGGACATGGACACGGGGGTGCCGCCCCCATCGGATCTTCGTGGATCAATTTCTCGCGGGATCCAACGCTTCGAAAACTATAAACTAACTAATAACTATCATAATAATAATAATAATAAAAACACTACATTAAAAAAAAAAAAAAAAAAAAGAGAGAGGTTGGATCAAAGGGGAAAACCTATTTAAAATGGAAGGCCTGCACCGAGACAATGCACTGATACAAATGAGAGAATCGCGCGGACAACAAAGAAATCAAAATATTAAAAATATAAGCGACATTGAAAACAAAAAAATTTGTTTCTGTTTTTGGTGGATCTCATCACCAACGACACAAATTTCGCGGTAACCCGATTTCTCAGCCTACGTTCTTTCGCATTATCTAAGATTTGTAGGTGCTTTAATTTATATTCAGTTTTTTTTTTCAGCTAACTTTTATTTCTCTTTATTTCAATCGCCGAGGCATTACTGTTTATCACTAATTTGGTCAAAATTGTACTGAATTTTTGTTTAATTCGTTTAATTTGTTGCATTTGTTAATTCGCAGTCTGTATGCAATTCAGTGGTTTCCGAATTTGAGATGCTATTATAGTAGTTAAAGTGAGAGAATATGGATTCGGCGAGGAGTTGGTTGCAGAAGCTGCAGCCGCGAGATAAGATGAGAGGTTCGGGGAAGAAGAAGGAGGGTGGTGGCAATGGAAGTAACGAGGAGTCAACCGATGAAGAAGCTTTGTCCAATGTTACCAAGCAGAAGGTTGCGGCGGCTAAGCAGTATATTGAAAATCATTACAAGGAGCAAATGAAGAATCTTCAGGAAAGGAGGGAGAGGTGTGTGTACGGTGGTTACTTTTCATCACGATGATGAGATCTTTGATTGACTTACTTTTGACCTCGACTTTACCTTCTCTTGTTGCCACCTCTAGATGTTTGTACACTTGAAAGTGTTTGGTTTGGACCTTACATGATCCCTAAGTATTTGGTCATTTTATATCCATCATCAAGAACGTCCGCGTGAATGTGTTATGGGTTTTGATTCTCGGCTTGGAAATGGCATGTTTAAGAACATGAGTTGCTTATGAAATTCTGTGTATGATGGAATAGTGTTTCTTCTATTATATAGAATTGTAGCAATTGCTGTCAAAATATTGCTGACTTTGACTGGGAATGATTAAGTTGGTAGAGTTGCTTTTGCTAAAGTAGCTTGATCAAGTTCTGGGAGTTATTGGTAACTGCTTTTTATTGAATTTACTTTTTTTTTTGGTTTATTTATTGAATCAACACCCCCCCCCCCCCAGGTGTCTCTGGCCATTGAACTCTTTATCTTTGTCAAGGAAATTTAGCAATATTGCTTTCAAAGCCAGATGATATGTTTGGATGGTGTTTTCCTAATTTCCTTTGTTAAGTGACAAATGGGTTTGTTTCCTTCAATTGGGCTGAACCATATTTTTTCATGCATAGAGTTTTTCATTTTTCCTCAAATATTAGGCTAAGAAATTTCAAAATTTTATTTTGAATAGGCGAAATATACTGGAGAAAAAGTTGGCTGATGCTGATGTATCCGAAGAAGATCAAAATAACCTCCTTAAGTTCTTGGAGAAGAAGGAAACTGAATATATGCGTCTTCAGAGGCATAAAATGGGTGCTGATGATTTTGAATTGCTGACAATGATTGGAAAGGGGGCATTTGGGGAGGTATTTTTGGTTCATGTGAAATTTTATTATCTTATTTTCAAGTGATTTTACTGTACTTTTTGCTTTCTTTAACATATCACAGTAGTTTTCATACTGTAGGCACTTCCGCAATTTGTGCCCTTTATAGCTGTTGATTTTGATAATGCTTTTACCACAACCAATGTTAGCATTGCCTGTACCTTCCTGATGCTTGTAGCTCATATATTGATCTTGTCAAGTTATAACGTCCTTATACTTGTTCCTGAGAGCGATCGGCCTGTCTTCTTGCATGCTTGATTATTTTCAGAGTCTCTTTGAGTGGTTACAGCATAAGCAAATATCCTAATTGCCTCAGGGCATTAGGACATTTTGATATGTAATGCATCTCCTTAATGTTTCAAATATTGGAGCCATTGCACATTAAGTTATTTGTCATTCACGTCTGCAATATCATGTCTCAGGTGGATGTATACAAATATCCATCTAGTCATGATAATCTCCGGGGTTATTTGTATTATTCAATAAGTTGTTTGTCCTATGTATTGCATTGAACATTTGTTCTATCCTGCAGGTTAGAGTTTGTAGGGAAAAGACAACTGGTCATGTATATGCTATGAAAAAGCTTAAGAAATCTGAGATGCTTCGGAGAGGACAGGTACGCATGCATTTATATAGCTTGCCAAATTGTTTCACTGAGGTTTTCTCCGCCATATTGATTGTCAATCAACTTCCTATTTTTTTAGGTTGAGCATGTAAGAGCTGAAAGGAATCTGCTTGCTGAGGTTGATAGCAATTGCATAGTCAAACTATACTGTTCCTTTCAAGATGATGAGTTTCTTTATCTTATCATGGAATATCTACCTGGTGGAGATATGATGACTTTACTTATGAGAAAGGATACCTTGACCGAAGATGAAGCCAGATTTTATGTTGCAGAGACAGTTTTGGCTATTGAGTCTATCCATAAACACCATTACATCCATAGGTTTGTGCTTGAATATGAGGTTGATATTGGTTTAATTGTACATGGTACATAAAATCAATAATCTTGTATTGGAATGGATGGACTGAGCTTTTTGGATGTTAAATGTTTCAGAGATATCAAGCCCGACAACTTGCTGCTTGATAAATATGGGCACTTACGACTCTCTGATTTTGGACTCTGTAAACCATTAGACTGCAGTACTCTCCAAGAACAGGATTTTACAATTGGGAACAATCTCAATGGGTCTTCGCAGAATAATGAACGCCCTGCGGCACCGAAACGCACACAACAAGAGCAACTACAACATTGGCAGAAGAATAGAAGAATGCTTGTAAGTTCTTTGCCATTACGTATGCTATGTTTACCTCTTGTTTTGTTATAATCTAAATATAGGTTTTATAATCTAAATATAGGTTTTATAATCTAAATATAGGTTTTAGGACCGGATTACCAGTTGGAGGGTATGATTTTTACTCTATCCTCCCCAAAAATCATATTTGTGGGACCAGAGTGGATGTTTTACTGGGTTACTTTTGGGTTGGCATCAGCATAGTTACCTTGTGATTTGGGATAGAAGAAAATCATCTGGTGCTGAGGGGATTATGAGTGGTGGAAATACAATGTTGCTTATTCAAAACTGTGATATTTTTGTCCTGAGTGGCTGTTTTTGTCGACCAAAGATTAACATATTCTGTTCATGTTGTTAACCAACATATGATGTGATATGAAGTTATTCACCTGTTTCTACCATGCCCAGCAAACATCCTATATGGAAAAAAAAAATGTCTCTTCTGGGCACATTGTCCATTTTTTGGCAATTTGAAGAATGTACTTCATGTCATTATTTTCAAAGACGACCATTATCTTTTCATTTACTTCAGAACTGATTGTTGAGCTTTTGCCAGAGTTTGTAATGACCAAGGCAACTTATGATTTGTTTTGTCTGTCACTGTTTATGACTTTACAGGCTTATTCTACAGTTGGTACACCGGATTATATTGCTCCAGAAGTTTTGTTGAAGAAAGGTTATGGCATGGAATGTGACTGGTGAGTATGTCAGGTTCTTTGACGAGCATTTGGAATTTCATGTCTCACAGAAGTAAATTAATCTTAGTTTCTTTTGCATAACAATTGAAACGAATCCTCATTCCTGTGAAACTGATTTTGCTGGTTGCTCACATCATCCCAATTTTTTTCTCGATGTTTGAACAAATTGATCAGCTCTTTCACTTTTTTGGTTCTGTATGATGACACCCTCTAAATATTTTTGCACCTGTTAGTGTTGTGGATATTGAAATATTATAATGTTCATAGATGCTCATTCCAGCTTGGAGCTATTTGTTTCATCCTGACTTTGGTTATTTATTTAATTCATAGGTGGTCACTCGGTGCTATTATGTATGAAATGCTTGTTGGATATCCACCTTTTTATTCGGATGATCCAATGTCAACATGTAGGAAGGTACATAAAAAGAGTTAATTTAATCCCAGTTACATTTTCTACAATCTGCAGTATCAAGTCCTTTGAACAGTTCCTTTCTCCATTGATGTTGCAACAACTTTATGCACAATGTAACTTAAACTAATGTTAAGCTAAACAGTTGACTTGTTTTGTGCCATAGTCGTTTTTAGATGTTAAGTTAGCTGCAAAGCCCCATACTGTCCCCAACCAGCTGACCCCAAAAAAGGAAAAAGAGAGAGAAAGGGGCGGGAGGTGGGGAAGAGAGATTCATTTGAAGAATTACACTCTTATTCTTCTCTACTTTGTTTTATACAGATAGTAAACTGGAGAACACATTTGAAGTTTCCTGAAGAAGCAAAATTATCTACTGAGGCAAAAGATCTCATTAGCAAACTCTTGTGTAATGTCAACCAGAGACTAGGAGCAAAAGGCGCAAATGAAATTAAGGTGTCGGGGGTGTCCAAATTTAAGACCTTAAATTTTTGGGTAAGCTAAGTGCCAAAAGTGACCTCTTTGCCTTTCCATTTTTCAGGTTCATCCTTGGTTTGATGGTGTTGATTGGGATAGGATATACCAAATGGAAGCTGCATTTATCCCTGCTGTCAATGATGAATTGGATACTCAAAATTTTGAGAAGTTTGAAGAGGTACAATTGTGCTAAATTTCTTCATGGTTTTAATGGAGCCACTTGTTTGTTGCTAATTATATTCCATGTGCTTCTTTGGGATATGCAGTCTGACAACCAGACTAGGACTTCATCAAAGACTGGGCCATGGAGGAAGGTAAGCATGGTTTATTATTCAGCTTGTTAATTTTCACTGATTTGTCTATGTATTAGTATCTTTTGTTTCAATGCTTTGACCTGCAAAGTATGAACTCTTGCTTTTGCCATTTTAGCTGACTATGAATGTTCTAATTGACAATAATGCATGAAAGCTAAATTCAAGGATTACGAGAAGTTATCCCTTTTTCTGAAGTTTTTTCTCACTGTTCATCTATCGTGCAGATGCTCTCTTCAAAGGACATAAATTTTGTGGGCTATACTTACAAGAACTTTGAAATTGTCAATGATTATCAAGTGCCTGGAATGGGTATTGCTCCTTCTCATATGTGAATGCAAATGCTTTTTCTATGTTATGTAGGTTGGTGACAGTTTTATATTCATTCATCTGCATGTATTTTATTTAGGATATATATGTTTTGTATGGGTATTTAAAGAAGCCAGGAACAATGGAGGAGGAAAAAAGTGATTTTAGAACAGGAATCTTACCTGCAAAATTGCAGATAGCTTGTATATGTTCACATCCTATTAGTTTAATCCTTTGTCATGGTGAACTTCTCATCTTCTTTTTCTCCCTTTTTTCTTTCCTCCTTTTTTAGCTTGTCTTTGCAACTAACTCTGTTTCTCACTCTCCTTGCAGCTGAGTTGAAGAAAACCAACAATAAACCTAAGAGGCCCTCTGTCAAGACACTTTTTGGTAATATTATCTCTTGGCAATTTATATTCCTTTTGAGGCATTCATTGGATATTGTGGCCATTTCTTATTTTATCCATCCACAATTTTTTGTTTGCTACGCATTTTATACCAAACTACAAATACCAATAAAGTTTGACCTCCTCTGAGGTTCATGTGAGATGGGGTTTTGACTGTTAAGACTTCTTTACTATAAGGCATCCTACAACCCCAATCCACATGTATACCTCACATGCATTTACCTATTGATGATTTTATTTATTTATTTATTGAACTTTTGAGTTTCTTTGTCGCAGAGAGTGAGTCGGAGACATCAGAGTCATCAGATACACCCGCTGGTGATCAACCTTCTCAGGGAAGCTTCACAAGTCTTGCACCTAACCAACTGGATAGAAGTTCCTCAAGAGCAGAATGAATAAGTTTGAGCCAGACAAATCTTTTTAAATATCATATAGACAAGTCCCTCCAGCTCCCAAGTCTCGACCAGATTTCTGACATTACAGTGTCCGGACGCTATTCTTGAGCACAATTATCCTTATTTTTTAAGTTGCGAGATTGGCCAAAATTGAAGATCTGATTGAAGTCTCGAGCTCTTGGGCTCCAAGAAAAGTGCTGGGTTTTGAAGCCACTAATTAGCAATAGCATCTTTGTAGATAAGAATTGTGTCAACTTCCTTTTTTCCCCCCACTCTCCCCATGCCCCCCCCCCCCCCCCCGGCCTTTCTCTTGTCGAAATCAGTAGATCATAAAAGGAAAAATAATAATAACCATAATAAAGACATTAGGAAGAGGAGCTAATTCGTTCACCGTTTATATGTAATTTATTTAATTTTTTTTAAATTGTACAAAAATATACACAATACTCTTACCTCGTACTCTTGTCTTCTGTCTGATTAATGATAACAAAACAATATGTTGATTAGAAGGTGTTTTCTACTTTTTTCTCCATCAGGATTCAGAAAGTTCTATGTATTTCCACTCAAGACTACGATGCATTAATAGTTGATTTGTCACACCAAGTTTTTGTTGCCTTTTTTTAAGTATTCCGTTGCATAAAGTGTTGGTGCCACAAATTATAGAAGCTTAGTAGAGTAAATTCCCCATATTTATATTCTTTATATAAATTAAATTCGGATCTTATTTGTAAACTGAAATGGGAATGAAGTACGGGATTGATGCAGGAAATTGGAATCTTTTTCGACAGCTAAAATGCTAGAGCATAATCCAACAACAAATCATTCCAGAAACAGCATTGGGCCACGACTCATTCACTTGCCTCAGTCATCAGAATGGGCCCAAAACCACTGTAAAAGCGCCATCCGTCGGCATTTTGTGCCTCTGCAGTGTCACCATCATCTGACGAAGCAATGTATCTGTTATTATCAAACACAAAATTCTTTAATCAAATGTAAGTCTTTGGATTGGCTCCGTGGATTAGTCCAATCAATCTTTAAACCAACATCACATCCCTGTTAGGAAACTGATCCATCACCCCGATCGGCAAATAAACTAAATGATCGGAGGAATATTCCAATTCGCCGTCGTTTTGGAGTGTAATGTTTTCGCGCAAAGCTTTCATTGTCTACTAAAATACTAAAACAGAGGATGCAGCCATGATGCAGGCCAAGACTGACTCGCTGACTCCCGTAGTCAACGTTGAATGTTTGACCCTTCAGTCTGCAGGCTCCACCAACCCTATTATTGGTCGGTTTCGATGATGATAAAATGAGGCAACATAATGAATGAACACCGTCCGATCAACGAAGGCAGCAACTTGCACCAGAAAACCAAACCTACTTGTTATAATTGCATAACCAAAGACAACTTGCGTGCCTCATCGTGGCTAGCTAGGTGATCAAGTGGCTGCATAAGGCTTCCAGCTTTACTCGTGCTGGTGCATACATGTCGTAATTAGCCAACTAATATACAACATATAATTACTAATTTCATCAAACGTAATTAATAGATAAAGATTCATAATTAATCCAGAAATTGATTGGCCAGTGATTCAACGTTTATATATCTTGACTTATTCTTATATGCGCAATGCAACCAAGCAGCGGGAACTCACTATTTCAAAAAACCCTAGATTACGTCAGCGAGTTGTAGTTAATCAAATCATCCCTTGATCCAAAAATAATTATTGATTTAGATCCTGTCTGTTATAATTTTTTACATAAAATTTATTTAAGTAGAGTTTTTATTAATGAAATTTTTATCTAAAAAAATTAATTATTTGATTATCAATGAAAATTTTTATTAAAAACTATAAAGATAGTTTAATATATAATTTTTTTAAAATTATATTATGAAAAAAATAAAACTATCAAATAAATAAATGATATTTTTGAATATTTTAATATTAAAAAAATTAATTTTTATTTCTAAAAATATGAAATTTAAATTTTTATAAATAGAAGAAACATAGCTTATTTAATTTTTAAAACTTAATAAAAATCAATAAAATTTTATAAAATTAAATAAATAAATACATACTTACACATTCTTTTTTTTAAAAAAAAAAAGTTTATATCACCAAAGTAGCAAGTTTTATAAATAATTATCAACTTTATTATAGACATATGGGCCATGATATTTTCACAATTTATATGGAGGATACTTAGTTGTTATTTCCTCATCTATTCTAATTAATTTTATATATTCAATATATAATTGATTCTTAAACACTTATGAGCTACAATCTTTCATAAATTTTATATGCCTAAAATGTAAAATATATCTTAGTTGATAATGAGAAAATCACTGGCAAACTTACGTGTGTGTGATTGGCCTTTAGTAGCTTAACTTCATCCATATGTCTGGCTATGCCGGCCGTGCTTTTGGATTTTAAAAAATGTTCAAAAGTTTTCTATTATCTCAGCTGAGACCTTTTCTTTGGCCATCTTAATTAATTTGCTCTTTTTAAATATGGCCTTAGCCCTCTCGTTAACACCCTCTCACCACCAACATTACTCATTTCTCTAATTAAAAACCCTCTGACACCTTAAGCCTCTTATATTGCTTGCTTCAATTAATGATGAGAGCAGGATTTGAGGTTGTTCACGGGGCTCTTGATATGATACAACACTATGAACAGTGGGACTGTTCCTCTATTGGGTTCCCAAATCCTAGCCCTAGTTCCTTCACAAAGCCGCAGCCGCCGCCGCCGCCGCCCCCGGCTGTCGTTGACAACCGTTCTGTAAACTTGGAGAGGAATGAGCTCTCTGAGTGGGTAGAACATATAAGCAAGCAACTTATTGACGACATGCCAGACACCATCACTAATAACGCTTACCATGGCTTGCAACCTGATCACAATCATACAACAACGGTGCCATGTGGAGACAATTCGATAATTTCATCAATTTTGGGTGACTTACGGCCAAGAAAAATGATGAGAAGAAGTTATGATGGGGAAGTATCATTTTCATGGAGCAACGAGCAGCAGCTTGGAGGAAACCAATCAAACACTAATCCTGAAACTAATAACAAGTTAGATGAGCAGGGATTAAGACTAATAGCCCTTCTTTTGGAGTGTGCTGTTGCTATTTCGGTTGATAATCTTGGTGAGGCTTATAGAATGTTACTTGAGCTAACACAAATGGCTTCACCTTATGGCCCTTCCTGTGCTGAAAGAGTCGTGGCTTATTTCGCCAAGGCCATGGCTAGTAGGGTTATCAACTCATGGCTAGGCATTTGCTCTCCTTTGACCAACCACAAGAGTGTCCATTGTGCCTTTCAAGTCTTCAACAATGTCTCTCCATTCATTAAATTTGCTCACTTCACATCAAACCAAGCTATCCTTGAGGCCTTTCATCGCCGCGATAGGGTTCACATAATAGACCTTGATATCATGCAAGGCCTCCAATGGCCAGCACTCTTCCACATCCTTGCTACACGCAACGAAGGCCCTCCTCATCTTCGAATGACCGGAATGGGAACCTCAATGGAGGTCTTGTTGGAGACAGGGAAACAACTTTTCAATTTCGCGAAACGCCTTGGATTGTCTTTTGAATTCCACCCCATTGCTAAAAAATTCGGAGACACTGATGCCTCAATGCTACAACTCCGGCGTGGAGAGACACTGGCCGTGCATTGGCTGCAACATTCATTATATGATGCCACGGGGCCTGATTGGAAAACCTTGAGACTACTAGAAGAATTGTCACCAAGTGTGGTCACATTAGTTGAGCAAGAAATTTCACATGGTGGACCTTTTTTAGACCGTTTTGTGGGGTCTCTTCATTACTACTCAACTTTGTTTGATTCACTTGGTGCATATGTTCCCAGTGATGATCCTAATCGGCACCGCGTCGAGCATTGCCTTCTTTACAGGGAGATCAATAACATGTTGGCCATTGGAGGCCCGGCAAGAAGTGGGGAAGAAAAGTTTAAGCATTGGAGAAGCGAGCTTGCAAAGAGTAATGGCTTTGCACAGGTACCAATGAGTGGCAACTCAATGGCACAAGCTCAGCTTATATTGAACATGTTTCCTCCTGCTCATGGCTACAGCCTTATTCCAGGAGATGGGACTCTCATGCTTGGATGGAAGGGTACTAGCTTGTTTACTGCTTCTTCTTGGACTTCTTATGCTTCTAGGTAGCTCTCGTTTTTTATGCGTTTCATGCTTCTAATCTTATGTATGTTTCAGTGAATTAATTTGTGTCATACCTAGAGATCAGAATCTTAACTCGTGCAATGTTGTAAAGATTTAGAATTATGGGAACATATCAAATTAGCGACAACTGTGTACTACATTAGTAAGATTTTTAGAAACCTTAGTTAGTCAAGGTTATTAATTTTTACTGCAACAGCGCCGATCTGTTCACTCTTTATTCAATTACAATAAGC
This sequence comes from Aegle marmelos, assembly GCA_030449875.1. Lineage (NCBI taxonomy): Eukaryota > Viridiplantae > Streptophyta > Magnoliopsida > Sapindales > Rutaceae > Aegle > Aegle marmelos. Next base: position 7,709,192 of record JASUUL010000115.1, read on the forward strand.
TTACAAAATTACGACACAAACTATAGTGTAGCATATAAACTATCAACTATCATATGTGTGTTAAATAGTTGTGTATATACCTATTAGTTAATATAAAAAATTATGTATTCCAACTTAATATTTAAGAGCAAGATTATTCATCAGATTATCGTGTGAGTAAAGACTATTCATCAAATTATTATATGAAATTAAGATTTATTTGGTATTGAGGTGATGTAGATTTTAAGTTATAATTATAAAAAAAATTATAAAAATTATGAAATAAAAATTAATAATACGTAATAATTATAAATTTTAAATAATTATTTTGACAATAACAATAAAAATATAATAAATTTATTATTATATAAATATAAAATTAAATGACTTTAATTTTTATTTTATAATAATTAATATTTATCAAATAATTTAATATTACATTTTAAAAGTTATAATAGTTGAACTTCAATCGTAAACAAGTTTCTAAGTTTCCAGTTAAAAGGGCCACTCTATTTCCGAGAACTGGTTGTTCGCTGCGGAAAATGCAACACTAGTTAAATTTGCAGGAATGCGTCTGCTTATTATTTAATTATTTCATTATCATATGGTCTGATGGCAGATCATTGATGCTCATATTATTTGGCGACTCTTGTCTTATTCTAGTTTCCTATATGCATGGGCATAACCTTCTGATAAGGAGGCCGTAGAATATTGAAATTTGGAGATATGATCCGATTAATCGTCGTTGGATTACATCGCATATGGTCTCTTTCTAAAATATATTTTAATGGCTCGTATTCAGTCATTGATGTTTGGTGTACTGTTGATGGCGTACGTGATATGCAAGCTATTACAATAATTAATGAAGTGATGAAAGATATCACTCCCATTAAGTTATTACGACAATGCATATATATATATATATATATCACTCACATTAATGTTTGGTGCGCTGTTGATGGCGTACATGATATGCAAGTTATTATAATAATTAATGAAGTGATGAAACATATCATGACAACCCCACATGCAATATTAATTACGTTTAATTACCCGAAACATCAAACATGATTTGGCCGACATGGATTTTGAGCCATAGTCTTTCGTTATCATTGCCCTTTGTATATAATTTGAGTGATGGAACCCCCCCCCCCCCCCCAAAACTCTCTCTATTATTTTACTTCGGATTCTTTTAATCCATCATGAAAAAATGTACCTCCCTCTGGGCATCAACTTTTAATTTGAACCCTTATTTGTTATTGTAATTTGTAAAATTTAAAAAAAAAAAAGTGTGTGCGTATATTAACAAATATCGGGTAAACAAACGTGCGCGATATTTTTTTACACAAAACAAAAAGAGCCAACGGTATTCAATTTACATTGTATATTCTATCATAATGACCATATCAGTTATGTGCTAACAATCATATCAGTTGGCATAACAAATTTACTAAGATGGCGAAGTTTGAATAAAAAAAAAAAAATGTTAGGCGAAAATATTCTTTGTAACACCAATAAATTGCACGTACCCTGATATGATGTCAGGTAAATTGCAGATGCTTGTAGTGAATGAACGAATTATATTGTACTTTTATGTAATTTTCTTCTTTTTTTTTTCTTTTTTCCTCCCTCAAATGCACTTTTATGTGTCAACGATGAAACGAAATTAATATATATATATATATATATATATAAAAGATAATGTTTCTCAGTTAATAAAAATTTAACAGTAGACTGTAGGCTGTAGGTAGATTGAGAACTGAGAAGAGCCCATGTGGACTGGGTCAAAAATAATGGCTCGGGCTGTGCAGACAAGAAGCGAGAGACAGTGACTTTTTTTATTTTTATTTTTAAAAAACAAATGATAAAACACTCGAACTTTAAAAAAGAAAAAATGGGGGGAGACAAAACAAAAAAAAAAAAAAAAAGAAGAAGAGACGAACGAGATCGATGGAGGCACGTTTAGCAGTGAGAGATAACGGAACAAGCAAAACGGAAAGGGAGCCCTGGCGACCCGCCCTGAGCTGAAAAGAGAGATCATGGATCTGACATGACAGCCCAAACGGGTTACCGTTACCGTTACCGTTACTTGTTAGGTTTAGGTAGTTCTAGGTTAGGCGGCACCACTCCTACGCCTTTTTTTTTTTTAAATAAATTTATTTCGTTCCTTTTTTTTGTGTACGTTCTCATCCTTGAAAATATAAATTTAAAGTTAATATTTTTTATTATTTTTTAATTAATTAATGTATTATACATGATATACAGTAAATTTATATTTTAAAAATTATTAACATCTGCATGCAATATCTTGAGGATGAAAATATTTAAACCTACTAATTTTTTCTTTAAATTTATATAAAAAAATTATATTTATCATTAAATTTTTATTTTTTAAAATTCCAAAGCTAACCCCCATTAATTTCTTCTTTCCTCAATTTCATTATAAACAAATTTCTCTCTCTATCATGCTGGCTGGTAACTTTGGATAGAAACCAAAATTGGATATTTGTTAACAGAATAATTTTTTTAAATAAAGATATCTTTATTTTATTAAAATGTAATTTATTAAAATAAAAATATCAGTAACATATAAGTAAATTATAAATTTTAATATGTTAAAAGAGAGTGTTTTTTTATATTTTACAGATATCTGTATTTTAATAGAGTGAGAGCATCTTTATTAAATAATGATTATTTATTAATATATATCATTACTTTTAGATAGAAATTAGGAAATGTTAGTTTTTTAATTTAAAAATTTAGACAAAAAAAGTCATTTATTCTTTATGGTATTGAAAGAATGAATGTGGATGGTAGGTGTTGATCTTCTTTCTTCTTGATTAATTATATCAAAATATATTAGAATTATGTGCAATTTGTCTCATCTCTCAAAATTATTTATAAACTAAATGTAAACATGGGTGAGAAAATGAAGAAGCCAGAGAGAGAAAAAACAGGGATAGTTAGAGAAAGAGAAAATATGATTAAATAACTAATTTTATTAAAAAAAGTTTTTAATAATAAAGACTAATTTCAAAAGAATGTGTAGAAAAGAAATTAATAAGTTCAAATAACCCATATATATAAATAAATTTTACAAATTCCTCATACTTATTTCTTACGGTTCTTACACAACATAATCTCCTCTAATTTGTAACTGCTTTTTTTTTTAACTCTTTCTTCAATTTTCTTAAAATAAATATAAAACCCCATAGACAAAATAATAATAATAATAATAATAATAATAATAACAACATTTTTAATAAATAGTAAATAAATAAAAATTACAATTCGCCTCCCTTACTTAGTCTCTCTCCTCCCTCTTTGCATTTTGCTTTTAATTTTATTTCATTTGTCTCTCTTCCCCGTCTTCTTCCTCGTTCCCCTCCTCTGTCTCTTCAACACGTTTTCCTGTTTCCTCAGAACACTTTCTTTGTGTTTATTTATTTATTTTTCATTAATTATCCCGGTCACGATACCAAAAAAAAAAAAAAAAAGAAAAGAAAACAAAAGAAAAGCCTCTCTTTCTTTCGTTTTTACTTCAATTCTCGTTTTACTCTTTGCATTTCCAATAGAGAGTTTCTGGTCAATGTGCCTGGATTGTTTATAAAAAATTAAATTAGGGTTTCGGTCCTCAATTGAAGATTTGGGGATCGAGCGTTGTTGAAGGAAATTTTCTTTCTTTTAATGACAACTTATCCTCTTTTTGGGACAATTCTATGTTAATCGAATGCATTAGATGATTCCAATGGTGAATAATCAATAAAAAAGGGAGAAAAAAAAGAAAGGGGAGATTTTATTCTTTTTAATTTGACCTGAGGGTGTTTTCATTCGGCAAATCTGTTATTTCATCTCTTTTTTTTTTCTAATTTTTTGGATGCAACTACTTGGTGGGTATTGTGAATTTCGACAACCATTGTCAAATTGAGTACAAATCTGGGTTAAATAAAGCTAGATTGAGCCAGTTGTTTCTATGTTTTCCGACGGGAAATTGAGAATGGACCATGTGATTGGTGGCAAGTTTAAGTTGGGGAGGAAGATTGGTAGTGGCTCTTTTGGAGAGCTTTATTTGGGTATTCCCCCTCAATGTTTTTATTTTTATTTTTATTGCATTTTTTATCAGCATGTCGGTTCTCTCTCTCTCTATATGTTTATTTAAGTTTGTGAGTGTCTTTTTTTGGTCGTTTTATTGATGTTTAGGTGTCAATGTACAAACCGGAGAGGAAATTGCTGTTAAGCTGGTATGCCATTTACTAGATTTATGGATGGTGTTTGGTTTAATTTTATTCACTGCTGTTAAAGTTCGCTGATGATATTACTTTACTTTTAGTTTTTGATAATGATGATGATAATTCATGGGTAGCAACATGAATCCTATTTCATCTTTATCTCTGATTCTTTTTGGATTTTACTTTGTTTTTGAAGTAGTAATAGTCCATTTAGAACATTGCTTTCTGTCATTACCAACAAGATTCATCAAAATTGCTACTAATTAATTATATGTAAAAGAAAACTTTTTTAAAAAAATTTTAATATCAAACCTTTTTTTAAATTTTAATATTAAATGGAACCATTGGGAGAGTCTTATTTTACTTAAAGGAAAATACAGCAGCTATTCTAGCACTAGATGAGCTTGTGGGGGGCACTTGCTATATGTTACATGTACAATGTCATGTCCTTAAGTCCTATTTATGTTATTTAGGTGAAGTGTAAAAAGTAAAGTTGATGTTTTCAGTGATGAATCTCATTTATATTTCTATTTGTGTGCTATCTTCTATGTTTATCCTTTTGCTTTTCAGGTATGGGGATCCTCACCTTTTCTATCTTTTGTGGTTTTGAACTTCAGGAACTTGTGAAGACCAAGCATCCACAGCTTCATTATGAATCAAAATTGTACATGCTTCTTCAGGGAGGAAGTAAGTCTCTCCTTACTATGTTTTAAATGTTATTTTTCCTGAATATTCTTCCACATTATTGAGTGAAAATTATGTGGATATCGTTCCCGTGGAGCATGTTGCATGAAAAGCTCATTATGTTTTCTTAAAAGTTTTGGTTTTTCTTTGATGAAGCTGGAATTCCTCACCTCAAGTGGTTTGGAGTTGAAGGGGACTACAACATCATGGTTATTGACCTTCTTGGACCAAGTTTAGAAGATTTATTCAATTATTGCAATAGAAAGTTTTCTTTGAAAACAGTATTGATGCTTGCGGATCAATTAGTAAGTGGCTTTGACTCTTTTCTACTAAAAGCAAAATTTTAGGCTATATAAAATTAATGGTTTTTTGTTATTTTTATCTGTTCAGATTAATAGAGTAGAATACATGCATTCAAGGGGCTTTCTTCACCGTGATATAAAGCCTGACAATTTCTTAATGGGCCTTGGACGCAAAGCAAATCAGGTACTTTCCTTTGTTGTTTTTTTTTTTTTTTTTTTCTTTTTGCTCTTTGACTTCACATCAGCGAATTAGAGTACAGATGCATGCTCATCAGAAGATAGTGAGTCCCTGAATTTTCATTAATTCCACATGTGGTTGACATATCTTTTGTTCAGGGAGTCCAAGTGTTTACTCTTGCACAGTTGATTGCTTTTATTGATTAGATATTGGCATAAATTTTATCTTACTATATCATCTTATTTCAGGTCTACATAATTGACTATGGCCTTGCAAAGAAGTATAGGGATCTTCAAACTCATAAGCACATCCCATACAGGTAATTATTTCTTTGTTGATATTTCAATGCTGAAATTCCATAGTGGAAGCTGCATAGTCATGTTGTTTAGATTACAATATGTGTTTATCAGATTACTATTAGCCATAAGAATAATAATAATAATCTTCAAAAAAAAAGTGTAGGGCTAGATAAAAAAGTTGTTTCCCATGTATTGCCTTTTCTTGAGGATGCAGACAGTGAATGTTGCCTCAAGATCTACTTCTACGAGGAGGAAAGGAGTGGTGTCTCATCAAATAACAAAAATTATTTTATTTGGACGTATGTTGTTATTGGTGAATGGACATGTCATGCTGTTTCTCCTTTTTTTGGTAGTAAATTTTGAACGTGAGTCAGGTTCTACCAGTTGACTTGAGGTTAATTTTGAGGCATCAGGAGTATAAACAAGATTTAACCGGACTCTTCAAAGAACACTTCTACATTGCTACAGTAGGAGAGCTATTATCATCGGCATAACAAAATTATGTTGTATTGTGGATATTAATTTAGAGTCAGTTCTTTCCTTCTGCTTAATCTGTTGAAACTTGTATTTAGGCCATTTTAGTCATGTGTACATTTATTTGTAAATGTTTTAGGCAATATTGCATTTCTGCTTTCCTCTTTTTGAAATGCTATCTGGATTTCTCCATACATGTAATTTTAGTTATGCATTCAGCTGTAAGGTTTGATAATTCTATACGATCAATTTTATGGATTTAATATTTATAATTGGTCAAATCAACTTTCTGAATTATCTGCCCTGTATTTATTTGTTGCTTTTCCTTTTTCATTCTTTATCTGCTAAAGGAATAGTTTTCTTTCGCTCCTTTACTTAAATGTTTATTATTCTTAAGTCATACATCAATGTCACTATTCATGCTTCACTGATTTTCTGTACATGCGCACAAGCAGACATACATAGATTTTGATGCATTTGGTGGTGATCTTGAATTCTTTCTTTTTTCCTCATTTATTTGCTTCAGGGAAAATAAGAATCTCACCGGCACAGCTCGCTATGCAAGTGTAAATACTCACCTTGGAGTTGGTGAGTAATTGATTTATAATAATATATTTCCAACTAATTTCAGCAAAGAATTTTGGCAGATTTAAACCAAATGTACCTCATTTCTGTCCCCCTTTTTTTTCCCTCAGAACAAAGCCGAAGGGATGATCTAGAGTCTCTTGGTTATGTGCTTATGTATTTCCTTAGAGGAAGGTGGAGTATATAGTAGCCAGACACTAACTTTAGCTTGATGTTTGACATTTAGTTTAAACTAATTCACAGTTGTTTCATACCTAATTCATTTTGTTTAATTTCTTTTGGTTCAGCCTTCCCTGGCAAGGATTAAAAGCTGGCACCAAAAAGCAAAAATATGATAAGATCAGTGAAAAGAAGGTGTCAACTCCTATAGAGGTATGATAGTGCTTAATTTGGCATCTTTATAATATGTCATGCCATTCTCAAGACAGTTTTCTTTGGCTAAATTTGGTCATTCTAATTCCTAGCTTGGTGTTCTGGCCTAATGGTGGCTGTTGCCTTGTCCTATCTCTTGACATATGTTGGCATGGCTTGAGGAATAAACTACTAAGTTTGATATTGATATTGTGTTTGGACCCATGAAATCCAACCTAGGAAAATGTCGGTCCTCAGCATTGACAGCAAGGATTTCAATTTTTTGCATGAACAATGAGAGTATGTGTGTTTTGCATGATGTGCAAGCGGACACAGTTGTATCATTTCCCAAATTCTGAAATTTAGCCCAGCTTATGTTAATGATTCTTGTTCAATGTCTCTGACATAGATGTCTATATACATAACAGGTGCTTTGTAAATCATACCCATCTGAGTTTGTATCATACTTTCATTACTGTCGGTCGTTGCGGTTTGAGGACAAACCAGATTATTCATATTTAAAGAGGCTTTTCCGCGACTTATTTATTCGAGAAGGTGAATGACTACAACCATGGCTAGACTTGTGTATATTTTTCATTTTCTATTTCTGAGTTTGATCCCTTTCGCAGCCAGATGCAACACAATTCAAAATTTTTAAAATACAATTGGAATCCACTAAATTCAACTGACTGATTCAGAATCAACCACATTGAAGAAATTCAATTAAAAAAAAAAAATCTGGTGATCCAAAAGTCATTTCTCACTTTTCTTGAGTTTATAAATTCTGTTTCAGAAAATAATTTTATCTGATGGTTCTGTATTTTCAATAAACACAAAAATTGGTGAGTGTGGATCAAGCTTTTGAAATTCAACAGTAGTTTGTGAATTATATATTTTGTACCATGATTGATATTGGCTAGGAAGTTCTGCACCAGCAGTAACTTAGATATTGGCTAGGAAGTTCTGCACCAGCAGTAACTTATCCCCGGTTCACAACTTTCTAATTGGGTAATGTTGTGATGCTGCAGGTTTTCAGTTTGACTATGTGTTTGATTGGACTGTATTGAAGTACCCTCAGATTGGTTCCAGCTCTAAAGGAAGGGTAAGTTCTAGCTAACTTGTAGTTTTGGCTTTCATTGTCTTCGGATTCTCGCTTATCCATTGTCTCCTTCCCCCCACCTCCCCCCCCCCCCCTTCCTTTTTTTCAGCATTCCAGTGGGAAGGTAGGCTTAACCCCAGGACCTTCGGCTGAAAGACCAGATAGGGGTTCAGGTCTGCCCTTAGAAAACAAAATTGTTTATTTAATTCCTTGTTGCAAAATTGTAGAAACCACTTTATTTCTCAAAATCACTGATGAATATTTTGTGTATACAGTTGGGAAGGATATTAGGGACAAATTGTCTGGTGCAGTTGAAGCATTTTCAAGAAAAAATGCTGCTGGTACTCCTCATCGTGATCATCCCAGACACAAGAGTTCAGATGATGGTCCTTCATCCAAGCATGTGGTAAATTTTTTTTTGTTTCCACCAGTGATTGGCTAAATTTCCTTGAAACTCGTTGCATGATGATTTTCTTGCTTCTTCTCTTTGATCAAATAATATCTTGCATGTCTTGGATCCTTAAAGAGTAGCCACTAATTTTGGTGTCACCATGTTTTGTTATATGCTGACTTGTGTAACTTTGGCTTCCATCCTAGAATATGATTTTAGTAGATTCCAATAATTGAAAGAGAACAAGGTTAGTGAGCCATGTTATTTAAGGTTATGTGCTACCATTTATCATGTCATTTTTTATTTTACAAGAACAAAAAATGGGAAAATGTTTGGTTGGAAGTTACCACAAAAAATACCATTTTCCATAGAGAACAACAACTGAAAAACCAGACGCACATTAATTCCTGCTTCTCAATTTATTAGACCAAAGCATTTCTGCTTGCAAGAACAATCAAGTATGACCTTTTGCTTTTCAGAATAATTTTCTGATGACTTTTCAGATAATAACTTTCTCTAGACCCAGTTTTAAGACTTTTCAGATATCCAAGCAACCTAAACAAGTACTGTCCTTTTCTTTTCATAATAATTTTCTGATCACTTGACTCAGTGATATTGTCTGCAGCTTGGTGGGTTTTCCTTGTTTGACACCCAAAATGTTGCCCTTTTCTTCACCAAACCTTAATATATATGTAATGATTTTTTGACATTTCCTCTTGGGTGGTCCAAGTTCATCATTTTCCTGATGATGGTTTTAGCTATCAGACGACTGGAGTAAAAACCTAATTCCTTCTGCAAGAAATGTACCTGGGAAAGATTTGTGTTTGTCTCTTCTCAATTGCTTTCACTTCAGTCTAGAATGTTCTGTCCAATATTCCCCCTCTCTCTGTATCTTTCTCTAATTATTATTAATTTTCTGAACTCATAGCTTCAACACTCACAAAGAACCTCTTTGCTTACTCTGTCAGAATCCTGATTCTGAAAAGGGACGAAGCTCTTCTCGTTATGGAAGCACTTCAAGAAAAGCTGTAATCGCAAGCACTAAACCTGGTTCATCTGGCGAATTCAGTGAGAGTCGCTCTAGCCGTCTAGTTTCAAGCAGCGGCCGCTTGTCTACCACGCAAAGATTGCAATCTGGGTATGATTCCAGGCAATCTTCGTTTAATCGCACTGCCGGTGGAAGAAGCAGCACCCGTGATGATCCTATTCGGAGTTTTGAGATGCTCTCAATCAGGAAATGATGTTTACTTGATGAATTTGTGAGAAGGTATTGCTTGTGCATGTGATGGTGGTGGACAAGTCCTAAAAGTGAAGCATTCTTGACAGTTATAGTCTCACTTTTGTATGTGGGATAATACCTAGTCCAATGCCATGGCGGGTCGTTTTGACTCATAGAAGGACTTATCCCAATCATTTTTCTTCTTCCTCTTCTTTTATTCATTCCCTTTTAATTGTTCCTGGGAGCATCGTGCCAATGTAACGTGTTCTAGACTGATGGATCGGAGAAAGAGGGAATTCTGTGTTGGAATTTCATTTAACTATGCAACTCGAGTAGCTGTAATGATTACTTCTATTCATATGCTTTCGTGACCAAAAGTAGTGATGAATGTATCGTCTATGTACTTGGGGGGAAAAGGGGGACAGTGTCTTTAAAATAAGCATGAGCTTTATCCTGTTTACGTATAAGTTTATTTCTTGTTCCAGGTGATGCAAAAAGCTGACCTATTTCTTTTCGGTTCTCTTATCTCCTTGCACGCGAGTGAAGAATTCCCAGCAACTCACATTTTTCATCATATTCAATCAAAGAACATGTACGCGACACCTCACTTGTCACAGAAACGAGAAAGCTTCCAATCCAACCAATGAACGAAGTAGAAAAAGACATTAGAGGAAACACAAATAGAATTAGCCTGAAATCCCATGTCAAAATTAATAGCGATAATAGGCATGTGTTTATGCTTTTCCCTCATTTGTAAAAGTGGACGAGGATGAAGACAGAGTTGAGACATCCTGAAACGAAGGGTTTTGGTGTGTAAGCTGCTGGAGGAGAAGAAGATGCAAAACAAGGGTTAGGGATTTGATATTCCTGAAGTGGCAGAGGCAATGTTCTACGCCTAACTCTGTCTCTTCTATGAACATTCATACGACCCCCAAGATCTTGGGCAGACCATCTATACATTTGCGAAAGATGCAGTTATTCATAGCTCTTTGGAAAACGGAGACCCCACCCATGCTGAAACGTTCACGCTGAACTTCTGAACCAGCTAAATTTTTCACACTCCAACTTCTCCCGAGCCCTCTTCATGCTGGCTACTTCTTTCTTTGTTCAGTACTACTACAAGAGACAGCGTATGTAAGTGGTTACAAGTATATTGCTTCATAAGAAGATGACGAGCTAGAAAGTGATGAAAATTTGGTTACCTAAATACTCACCTTCAAATATTATGCTACAGTTTCTATAATAATTAACATACAAAATTCAAACTAATCACAGTCCTAGCCCTCACGCTGAAGTGACCCCTCTGACATGTAGTGCATGAGTAAAAAAAATTACAGAAATTACATTCCAGAGTCTCTGCAACAGCAAATATGTGGGGAAGTACCTTTGGTAGATTTCACATTGGTATCCAGAAGTTGATCCAATTACATGAAATTTATCGCATACACTCAACAGGAACTCTGAAGATAAATTATTCATCAGTAACTCGATCACAGGAGTAAATGAATACCTAGGCTCTCGATCTGCTTTATGAAAAATCTGTTGCTTTCCTGAGCTTCGTATAGTAAGAATTCTGAGCATAGCACGAAAAATATTTCTGACCATGCAAACAGGTCTGCAAGAATGCATTTACTTTTAAATAATGATCAATTCGGGAAACAATGAAGTAACGATCCATTTTGAGTTTTTCATAATCATCTGGGTCATACATATCTGAATACTAACTGCACCCTTGGCACGCCATTACCCTTTCATATATGAAAAAATACGATGTGGGATGTACAACATAAAGTATAAGATATTTGTAGTGTACAGAAGCATTCGTAGATGTATCATTAATCTTTCCGTTAATATAAGGCTAAACAAGAAACCGACAATAGTGATTTTTTTTAAAGTGAATTTTGTATAAATGAAAAAGAAACATTGAGAAATTAAATAACACGTTAAGCTGCAAGATAATTAAAAACCATGTCATTACCACCAGAAGAGGGATTGTATATTGTAAAATCGCTATCCATAACCAATCGTATTGTTTGAGTTTTCTATCCAATTCCTCCAAATTATAAACATGGAATTTCCTTGCGAGGTAGGGATAACGAACAAAATATCGCCCATAGCTTCCCCTGAGTTTGAGTTCGATTCTATTTATGTCCAAGTAATAGATAAATCCAATTGTCGTCCCAAAGGATCTGTGACTTGCATTAGTATAACAGGAACATTGTCGCTTAAATCCCATGCGTCAACTGTCCATCCACTATTGTTATCAACGATATTGTCAGTATAGTCAGTGCTAGTGCACAAAACATCACTGCAACTGTAACCACTCTGGGTCTGGGTCTGGGAAGCCCCATTAAAACTCTTCCGTGCTTCCAGAAAGCAAGTTGGATCAACCACTGTAGAAAACTCTTCCATGGTTCCAGAAAGCAAGTTTGGATCCACCATTGTAGATTACAATCGCGAGATAATTATTGTTCTGAAACTGAAACGGCGTGCATTATGACAGAAATAGCCATATGGAAGAAACGATCGTCTCTTAACTCCCTGGCAGACATAAAACGCTTACAATTCGGTGATGGGTCCAACTAATACATTGTTACATTCTCCAATGCGTGAAATGAGAAGGGCTGGCTTTTGCATGATCTATAAGAGTGTGAGCCATCCGTCCAATGATCCGATGCAACAACGCTTCCTGAAATCCTTGCACACGCTGATCTTTAGTACGTAGAATTCGTCCTCTTCGACACTGTAAGAGCGGCAGCCATCGATATCTTCACCTGCTCCAGTTTTGGAAGGCATTATTGAACTGATAAATTACGGTCTCTCACGATCCTATTCCATGAAGAACGAACCACGCTGACACTCATAATTCCGAGGGGTGGCAAGTGGGCTGAGATTGAAATCAGGAGATCATCATGGAGATTAGACCTATTTGATGATGATGTTGGAGTGGGCGTAGAAGAAGGGAACATGTAAGTTTTGAATTAGCCTTTACCTTGTAAATCACAGATTCTACCTGAACTCTTAACAAAGCAACAACATGAATTAGGGATTACAAAAGCAAAAAAATAAATTGAGCCAAAACGAAAAAAAAAAAAAATCAATAAACCTACATCAATAGGATTCGGGACAAACAAATATTGGTTAAAAATCATTTTAGAATGAAAATATTTGAATCACGTTTTCTCGTACAATATATAGATTATGGTAACCTAACAGTTGTGCCTTTGTTTTTATCTGTAAAAATAATTTAGGCTCTCAAGTCATGATGCGTTACCAACATTTGATTAGATCACAATCTATCACCACATTCTAACTCAAGATTGATCTCACATTTGATTTGTACTTAACGGGTGGATGTCTTTATCACTATTAAAAGTAACTAGTAGTACAAAAATTATTTTTCCGAAGTTAGAGAGAAAAATTCTTTCCTATATTTCATTATTTATAGCTCCTGTATCTCTTTTTATGGATAAACAAGCTTTTTTAGATCCTATTGATGGAAACCTGGGCTCCTTGTTTATCTCTCTTTTTAATTCTATTAAATAAAAATATTTGACTTAAATTAAAACACACAAGAAGGCTTAAAATTGATGTTAGACTTGTTCTTATTATAAGGGCTCATCTTGTAAAATAACACAAAATTTTTTACATACAAACATATTAAATAGAGCTTCCCACAAAATAATATGTTTAGCTTTTTAACTAGATAGTTATCTTGCTTATTAATCCACTAGTCGCACAATCAATTAAATAAGTTAACTTAGAAATCATATGGATACATAAAATAATGGCTAAAATAATTAAGCGCATAATTAGATTAGCTCATATTATTTAATTCTAAATCTACTCCACTAAAATATTGAAATTGATCTCTATAATTGTATGCTATCTAGGATAATATTCTCGAATAATAATTCGGCCAATACTACATTAATTTCTTTACTAACAATCCTTTATATTATATTGTTAATGAAATTGATATCTCAACTATCTAATCAATTTAATTACATCCTATTCTTAACATTTGGTGGTTTTCTCTAATGATCATTTTTAATATTTTAATTACGTTGTCATACTCTAACTAGAGAATTCTATCATTAAATACTGAAAACTTGTCAAGACGTGTATTATATAAATTTTATATTATTAATCTATGATCCCACTATTCATAATTGCTTACACTAGAATACTAAATAATCTTAATTATAAATATATGTGTTGCTCATTAGTAATTCAAATGAAAGGACAATTACAAACATGAAACTATAATTAACTCAAGACGAAGATTGTAATAAAATCAGTGTATATAATATTTAATAAGTCTGATAGTTATTTTAAAATTAATTAAATCTTATATGTGATTCAATTTAATATAGTCAAGCTACATCAGTAAATTTATACATGATTAAGATAATTTATTTAATGAATTTACTATAATTTAAATGTTAATAGAGTATTCAATTTTATTTATCAACTGTGAACTTAATTTATTTAATTATAAAATAATTTATATTTATTTATTTTATTAATTTGTATGATGATCATGTAAATATATATAATATGTTTGAGAATATTTCAAATATTTATTAATCAGAAAATATATTTATTATAAATAAATAAATAAATCAATATACTTTAAAAAACACATAATCCCAACAAGAAAGATGCTTAATTACTATTCTAATTCACACAAGTGAAACCATTAACCAAATTAATCAAACCTATTTGGAATTGAACATTTTAATCGAACACGAAACAATTAATTATAAATAAAACAAGATCAAGAAATACAAGAAAAACAAAAAGATACCACTTCGCTGTTTCCGTGATTCGCAAGCCACCCGTAAAACAACCTTTTCTAATGGCTTCGGCCCGTTCGTTGCTTTCCTGGCCGATTCCTTCGTCTTGGTCCATTTTCTTTTCACCTCGCTGGAGCATGAGGTAACTGAAACCAAGGTTTTGAACAAACTGCCAAGAGAAAAAGAAAGTAAGATCTCTGATGAAGTTCTTGAAGCATTCGCACAGCACGTACCTTGATCGACCTTTAAAATCACTCTCGCCAAAATACTTGCTTTTACAATTTTTGCTTCAAGAGCGGATTTCGCGCGCTAAAAGATTCTCAAATGTGTAACGGCGTCGCCACTTGTAAGTAATGCCAAGTCAGATGAAGTAACGTGAATGAATGGGAGAAATTTTGAGAAAGTTCTTCAATAATGACCTTTACGTTGGTTGCCACGTCAACATATTATTATTTATTGTGTCAGTTAAATATATATATTTTTTTATAGATCCTGCCATCTCTCATAAAAAAATTACCTGAATTTCACTATTTATTATAATTTTTATATATGGAATAAATTATAACAGTTATAATTTAATAAATTTTTTATTATTAAAGTAATAATCTTATTTTAACTACCAAATAAAAAATGTATATAGTGACATATCATTTAAGTGTATAGTTCTTAATAATTTAATGAAATAAATAAAAAATCAACTATTAAATAACTACTATTATAAAATACTGTGCTACTTACTATTTATGAAATATGCTATTGTTTAAAGAAAACAAAATTTTTTTTTAAAAGAAACTATTTCTAAAGATTCAGTTAGATTTTCAATTTTAAATTTAGTTGCATCTATCTCTGCTATGAACTTTTAATTCATAACAAGAATTTTTATACACGGTGCTACCCATGAGAAGATGCACACGGCTAATGAGGTGGAAAAAAAGAAACAGATAAAACATGAGAAAGTATCGGACAAAGTCTCCCATATTACTAACTAATTAAATAAAATAAAATGGTATAAAAAGAGGAAAAAGCCGCACAGTGACCCGGCACTTTCTCCCCACATTCGGCAAAAATCAAAGCAACGATAAAACTCTGCTAAGTAATCTCGCTCCGCTGTTCATCTTCCTCATTCAAATTATTCAAATTCACAACAACATCGAAACCAAAAGAACAAAAAAAAAAAAAATGAACATCTTTTCCAAAAAGCCAAACCCTAAAGGTTCGTTCCGTACACGCCCTCTCTCTTCTAAAATTCTCTTTTTTCGAAGGATTTTCTTTACGTTGTTGATCAATTCCGTTAGTTATGGCTTGTGATTTCATTAATACCATGAAAATTTAATCCTTTTTACATGTTTTCGCGGTTTTACCTTCCAATTGACCTTGCGTTGACTTTTCTATAGCTTGCGAATTTTAATCAGGGCAGCTTTTTTATTTTTATTTTTCCTTTTCTTTTCTTCTTAATCTAATTTGATACTTTTCTTTTGATTGCAGAGGCTCTTCGAGAGAGCAAGAGAGAAATGCAGCACGCTACTAGAGGTAATGTTTATACTTTGCAAGCAGTTCATCAAATGTCCTTTTTGGGGTTGGGATTAATTAGCATAAACTAGTTTTTATTATGATCATTTTGTTATTGAATATACACAACTTTTGAGTGGTCATATTACCTAGCAATTATTTGGTAAATATTATGATGGAATGTTATCAAGTGATGATAATGAAAACAAAAAGAGATATCGACATCTTTTTTCAGTTAGTTTTTCCTCACATATTACTTTGCGACTGAAGTTTTCTACAATTACATTTTCCTATCAAACATTTCAATTTTTATCAATTGGTTATCTTAGATATATATAATAATCAATTGGTAAAAGTATTGTCTATTTGTATAGAATAAGTTTTGTATTGTTTTAAAATTCAAAGGATTAAATTGTGCTTACACTGCTTAGAGATAAAATAGAGTTTTATTATGATTTCTGTTAAAATATGTTTTACCAGTTTCTGTTGCAATGGGAAAAGGTATTACAGAAGGTGATTGTGCGATTGATCTTTGCCATGAACAAACTGCAATTCTAGCTTTCTTTGGCGCCTATAAATAGTGTAGCAGTATTGGTGTGTAGTTCTTGAAGCTTGGCTATTTAAGTTAGAGTAGGTCAACCGCGAAGTTCAAACTCAAAACATTCTGTGGAATTATATGAAAATGATTGAAATGACCTACAAGTACTGTTCTAGCAAAGCACAAATGCAAAGAGTGGTGTACTGGTGCTTTGCCGGTGTACTGTCTTTGAGGTGTGTTGACTAGACAGCTAGTTAGAGAATGAATTGCAGTGAAATTGCAGTTCTACAATTGAAATATATTAATGCAGAGGGAGGTTTATATAAACTAATAGACTTGGAAGCCGTTGACTTAAATTTTTTTAGTTCAGTGTAAGCCCAACGTGTGTCTAAGTTTAAAGGTGGGTTGAGTTATTTAAGAAGCGGCTCATATAAACATTGAGATGATTCTAACTCTTGCTTATTCACTGGCTTCTTTATCTTTCAACACTTGCATCTGGTGTTTTAAGAGGTGGGTTGAGTTAGGAATTAGATTATTCACATATGCATATTGACTTTATTAGAATCATTTTTATTCTTTTTTTCCTTCTGATTTTAGGCTTTGATAATGTTTCTTATTTAGAATCATATTTGCTTCCCTATTTTATGTGACTGAGGCTGGAGCAATTTTTGATACTTGTGTTTATCTTCTTTATTGGAATTTTTATTGGCTTCAGGCATAGAGAAGGAAATTGGAGCATTACAACTAGAAGTAAGTAAAGGGTTGACACTGATGATTCATTTTTTAGTTTATAGGTGTTAGATCTAATATGGTTATTCATCATGTCAGGAAAAGAAGCTTGTTGCTGAGATAAAAAGAACTGCTAAAACAGGAAATGAGGTATATTTATACTTTTAATTTGAATACACAAATGAGGTGACTGCGTTTAAACATATTCTTGTCATTCCTATGAGAGACAAGTTATATTTCTCAATTTTTTTTCGTGAGTCACTCTTAACATTGTTTGGTAATCCTTCTCAGGGTGCTACTAAAATTCTGGCCCGGCAGCTGATCAGGCTGAGGCAGCAAATAGCTAACTTACAGGGTAGTCGAGCTCAAATAAGAGGCATAGCTACTCACACGCAGGTTCACTATTCGAACCTCCCCATCTTTCTTCGTTTATAACATTGTCTATTGATTTGGCTTGCAAATAGTGGATGCATGCATTTGCAAATAGTGGATGTATGCATTCTTCTCTTGTCAATGATTATTTCCTTTTGCAGGCTATGCATGCACATTCGTCAGTTGCTGTTGGCATGAAAGGAGCCAGTAAGACAATGGCAGCTATGAACAAGGTCTGTAACATTGAAGTATATCATGTTAGTTTGATTAGCACCCACATTGATATGCAAGCATTATTTTATCTATAGCAAGATTAGGACTAGACCCTGATAACAGGCTTTGAATTTAAACCTGCTTTGTTATGTGTCATTACCATGTCCAAGCAACTTATAAAATAACAAATAATTATGATTTCTTCAGTTCTTTTTTCTTCTAGCTCTTTTTATGAGGTGTACATTGTATTTGCAGCAAATGGAACCTGCAAAGCAAGCCAAGGTTATACGGGAATTCCAGAAGCAATCAGCACAGATGGATATGACTGTAAGATCTTGCTTCTATTTTAGAATATTTTTGTTTGGTGGAATTATGTTTGTATTTTCTTTCAGTTCTTTATCTGGGGAATTAATTGGTTTAACCTTTATTCTTGCAGACTGAAATGATGTCTGATGCCATTGATGATGCCTTGGACAATGATGAGGCTGAAGAGGAAACTGAAGAGCTGACAAATCAGGTGGGCTTCTTGTTAGACCGAAAGTTTCCCTATGTAATGAAAATGAAACAGGAAGTATTCTGTGATGGACTAACTGTAACATTTCTGAGCAAAGATTAAATACAAACAGCTTATGAAGGGATGTTATCATGTTACTTGGTGACCCTTAGTCTTTGTTGCATCCTAGAGGGCGCAAGATAAGGACATGATATCCTATTGATCCAAAGATTGGCTTTAAAATATAGGAAGGATGACCAATTTTCTTGACACTATTTTTTTCTTTTCCCAGGTGCTAGATGAAATTGGTGTTGATATTGCCTCACAGGTTAGTATTGAGGTAGTTAATTGCATATGTAGTTATTATTTATCCTTGTACTTGCATAACTGAACTGTACTTCTACTTTGACAGTTGGCAGCAGCTCCAAAAGGTAAAATCACTGGAAAAAACGCAGAAGATGCCAGCAGGTATTTTCGTTATTATCCTTTTTCTTTTATTCTGTTCCCCCATCCAATCACCTAATTTACTTGCTGCAAGTAGTATTCAAAATTTCATTTGATGGAAGTCATCTTCCCACCTTATGAAAAGGGAAAATAAAAAACATGCAAAAATAGATTCTTAGATGTCCCATTGTTTTTCCTAATATCTTAAAGCCCGTTTTGCAGTTCGGGCATTGATGAGCTTGAGAAGCGGTTGGCGGCTCTCAGAAATCCATGAGCTTTTGCACTTTGGCCTTCAAAGCAGCCTTTTATTTTTTGCTTTAAACAATTATCTTTTAATCGAGTTGATCCGCCTAACTACAGTTCGAACCCCTATAAGATTGCCACTGTGAATATAATCCTATTGATTGATTAATGTTCCGCTCTCAATATGTTATATTTGATTGGATACTTCATCAAATAAGTGTAAATGTTACATTGGATGAGTAAGTCATGGCTGGCAACATGGTCAATGACCTGAATGATTGGCAAACCTTAGCAACATCAAGCTAACCAATAATTCCACGCATGCCTTGTTGAATTGCGCAGTTTATAATGCAAGATGCCGTGCTTCCCCATCAATGGTTATTTTAAATTAAATAATTTTTTTTTAATCTCATTATTAATATGTCTTGATAAGCGATACGAACCACAACTAGAGTCCGTTAATATTATCCTACTACTGCAATCTTATGGAGTTTTGTACTTACGTCAAGGTGTGGTGTTGCTTGATATGATGGAAGTCGTATATAATGTGGTTATCAAGCCGACACTGTAAATTTGCATTCAAAATTTCATCACAAATGGTATATGCTAATCATTAAGTAGTTGGTACATTATCAGAATTAATTATTTTATTAGAGTATTCACTAAATAAATACTACGTTATTTGATACAATTTTGAGATCTTCACTGGTGGGGCACCTACATCCGTTGGTCCATATTGTTTACTCATTATAAATGCGTGTATGCATATTTAAAAAAATAAAAAATAATAATTATCCAATTGACGTGACTTTGACTTTTGTCAAACCGTTTGAACTTAAACATACGTATTGAAAGTGTAAATACTGTAGGAAGAAGTGGATTCTTGTTACTCGGATAGACAGTTGGCGGTTAGTTGTACATGTTAGTCACTCCATCCTTTTTGCGCCTAAACAAGCGTCTGCGGTCTTCAAGCGTTGCATGCTCGTTCATTTCTTCTAGAATCTCTGACTGAATGCCAAAACGCACCGTCTTGTTCTTTCGTTTCAATTCCTGAAGCAACATTGCAAAACGAGTCTTTTCAGAAAGTGCTTTCAGGGCCGTCGATCAGGTATATGCAATAATGCAAATGCTTCAAGAACGTTAAGTTTGAGTTTCTTTTTGGCATTTCCAGTTCAAGAAGATTGTTTGCTAACAATGAGAAGTAGAGACTGAACCAAAAAATGTTTTCAAGATTTTGACTTATTTAAGCTTTATTGTTAGAATTCGCTTTCATCTTGTGTGTTGTCTGCTTTCATTAGATTAATAAAAAATTAAGTGTGAATGTTTAAAACATGCATTAAACGCTGCTGAGTTGAAAGAATTAAAGAAACTTATTGTAATTCATTTTTCTGCTTTATGTTTCTTGATTTTTCTTTATTTGTGACCATTGTTTGTAGCTTTCTTATTCCCCAATTTATGTTCCTGTTTTGATGTGAATGCAGATGGAAGCAGGGAATGACAATGCAGGTGCACGCAGCAGCAGCAGCAACAATTCATTTTACACTTTTCCTCCACTTCCACCAATAATTCTGCCCAAGTCCCCTCGCAATCAAGAAGAGGGAAACATCCTTCCTTTGTTTGATCCTCCATTGGAATTAGCTCTTCGAAATCACCATGAAATCATGCCACAGGTTTGATTTACTTCTGCTGCTTTCTCTTCAGTAGCTTGAAGTACTTATCCTCTAAAACACATCGTTTCATAGTTTGTTGGGAAGGGGATCATCGTCGCATGATCTCCTTTGATAGTGCTGGAAATTGCGATGTAATGTTTTGTTTCTAAAGATCACGTATTGGAAGAAACTGTTGTGCTATCTTTAGCTCTACTGTATTTTGAGATGCCATGGTATTGGGTTTGTGGCGCAGCAATTTCTTAGAAAATTTTCTAAGATTCAAATGAGTTAATCATGGTGTGAGGCCATGTTTATTATACTTGTACTGAAGTTTCCAATTGCCATTGAAATTTATGCTCAAGATTAGATCCCTTGCCTATTCCCAGAGGGTTATCAAGATAACTTAAACCCCGTTATATCTTATTATGATGTGGAGTTTAATAGAAACTGAGGTTTCATTATGTTCCCAATAGTATTTGATATACATGTCAATGTATGGCAAATAGTGAGTGATTATCAATGTAGGACAAATAGTGAGTGATTTAATGTACTTTTTGATGAAATATCTAACCAAAATCATTGGCCTGCTTTCCATCACAGTCGCTAAAGGAACAATATATTTTACGAATTAGCCACTTTTTCAATAATCATCTTGGTGGATATCGGATTAATGGTGAGAAGTTTATATCTATATATACCCCTTCCATATATTTTAAAAGGAAAAGAAATATGTCTCTCATAAGGAGTTAATGGACTTATGCAGATGCAGAATTTAAATCTGTTATTACCAAGAAAGTATGCCAGTTACCGTCCTTTTTCTCAGCTGCACTTTTTAGAAAGATGGACATCGAGAATTCTGGAATAGTGACCAGGTATACACTTGTGCAATTTCTTCTTCCTTCTCCTCAACCCCAGCTTTTGCTTTTCTAAATAAAACAGTAAGATTTTGAGTTGCGAATTGCTATCTAGTCTTCATATATATCTCTCTGTCTCATTCTTTTATATAGTTGTTATTTATTCCATCTTTAAATGCTGGATCTGAAGCCTCCACGTTAGCCAGAACCTGTTAGTTCTTTAACGTTTGAGTTACATGATAATGTGCCTACAGTTTCAATATCCAATTGGATGACAAACTGGATTTATTTATGAAGTCCGGTCCAAGCTTTTGTTGATGGTAAAACATTCAACTACTCAAGTTCCATAATGTTAGTGCATGATTAGCTTGCCTGAATATTGATCCATTCAAGCATTACTGCTTTTCTCATTGATCGTTATTGGACTGTGCTAAATTCTTTGCTCATATAAATGCATTCTCATGTATTCTCCATCACATAATATGTCTGTAGGGACAAATTTATTAGGTACTGGGTTGATGGAGATATGCTGACAATGGACGCAGCGACCCAAATATATAGAATTCTGAAGCAACCAGACAATGAATACCTTTCTCAGGTTTGAGCCATAAATTTTTTCTGAGAATTTGTAGACTGGCTGTTGGCAATTTTCTTGTGATTTTACTTATTCTTTTCCTTCATTTTCTTTTTTAACCTGTCTTTCAAGAACTTATGGATACAGGTTTATTTATTTATTTATTTTTTCCTTGGCAATTTATTGGACATTGTATACAGGTTGACTTCAAACCTATCCTTCAAGAACTTTTGGAGACCCATCCTGGTTTGGAATTCTTAAAGGCTAAACCCAATTTTCAAGAAAGATATGGTGCGTGAATAATGGCAATGCATTTTACTATCTAATTTTAGTATTAATCTAGTAAAATTTTGTTACTTCTTCCGTACGTTTTCATTTTACTTGAATTTACAGTTAGCTAAAGGATGCTTTAGATTGTTGATTGATATCTATAGGCATTAAACAAATGACTTGGATATCCTACCAATCATTCGTAATTTTTACATGCAAATCAACTTGGAATTCAGTATAAATTACTACTGATAAGTGTACATAAACATCTGTGTACATGGCCCAGCTGAGACTGTGATATACAGAATTTTTTGTCATATCAACAGAAGAGGAAATGGTCGTCTTTCACTCAGGGAGATAAAGCGTGGAAATTTAATTCCTGCGATGCAACGTGTTGATGACGAGGAGGACACTGACGGGGTTCTCAGGTTGTTACTCTAATTGATTTTTTATACGATGTATTTTATGGGCGACAGCTAGAAATATTGACTGGGAAACTCCTCCATTGAATTTTTTGAGTTTGTAAATTTTTAATGGAGTTATTTGGTCTCTTTGACACCGTAGGTACTTCTCATACAAGCAGTTTTATGTGATATATCGCAAGTTTGGTGAAGTGGATGCCAATCATGATTTCTTGATCGACCAAGGCGACCTACTGACTTATGGTGATGGTGCGCTTACCTCTAGGATCGTTGCTAGGATATTTGAACAGGCTAGTTTGTGTCCAATAGTATCTTCCCATTTACATTCTGAGCAAACAAATTCTAACTAATCTGAGGTATAGAAAATGCATTTTCTGGCAAGGGGTTCAATTATTTGCTTGTGTTTATGCACCAAATTTGGTCTCAGGCTCCAAGGAAGTTTACATGTGAGGTTGCACGATGCATGAATTATGAAGATTTCGTCTACTTCTTGATATCAGTGGAGGACAAATCATCGGAGCCTAGTGTTGAATATTGGTATGCTTGTTTGCTTGTGATGTACTCTGATGCATAATTCTTTGTTTTCAATGCGCGGAGTTGTTAGTTTATTGGTTGATTTTACAGGTTCAAATTGTTAGATTTGGATGGAAACGGAAGGCTCACACCCGGTGAAATGAGATATTTCTATGAGGGCCATGCCCAGAAGTCCGTGCCATTTGAGATGATATTATGTCAAATAATTGACATGATTGCACCAGAGGTAGCTGGGGTCTTCTCCTGTTGTACTTGTTTAACATAAGTCTACTTTCAATATGACATGACTTTCGACGCAGAGGGAAGATTATATCACACTGAGTGACTTGAAACGATCAGATCTCTCGAGAGTTGTTTTTGATGTCCTTTCCAATCGTGAAAAGCTCCTAGCATTTGATGATCGGGTTCGGTTTCCACTACCCCGTCGGCGGGTAATTAAGTATTTCGCTCACTTTCAAGCTTTGCACAACTGTCATATTGGAGATCTGACTGCTCATTTGGTGTCTCCCTGCAGGGCCATGAGCACCCAGATCTAATAGAGTGGCTTCGGTTTGTTGATAAAGAGTTTGAGAGCATGCTAATAGATGCTGAATTCATCTCCTCAAGTTCAGGAGATGAACCAATGGAAGATTGGGGTGAACCGATTGAAGAAATGCATGATTGAGGTGGGAAAAATAATTTCCAAATTCTCTCATCCTCTTTTTATACTTTTCTCTTTCTGAAAACCATGCATTAAGTCTGCTATATTCTTCTTTTAATTATTTTATAGTTTGTGGTTCTGAAAGCTAATTCCCATGACAATTCTTTGTGTTTTCAGGTAGCTTTACATATATGATTCATCGATTTTCAAGTGGAGCGGCAGAGAGGACACTGGAGGTCTCTTGAACATACTACGTGAATGAATGAAAGTCACTAAAGTAGCTGCAACCTCATTGATGTATTTTGAAGTTTGGCTGCGCAAGTTAAATTCAGTAGGCTAAAGCTAAATACTTGCCTCTTTTTTATTTTTTTTTCCTTGGGCAATAAAATTGAGTTGCTATTAAGTTCTCCTCGGGAGATTTGATCTCTGAATTCTGTAGGGTGTTGTGTAAATATTAACTGATTGAATATGATTAAAGAAGATGCGTTTTATAACGTAGTATAACAGTTTTTACCCTTGAGTGTATTTCAACAACTGCAAATTGCAAATTCAAATTATATAATTTGATTAAAGTTATATAATGTATGGCTAGGGTTTTCTAACTCGGTGATTTGCATAATTCGAGGTTGTGTCAATTAGTTCAATTATATTGACGGAATTGGAATGAAAGTTGTAATTTCGCTTCAGGGTATCAAATTTGGGCAATACGGGCTACTACTCTCCTGGATTTGTAGACAGTTATTTGGGCTTGGTCATGATTGGACTGAAATTTTTTTGTGCAGTTGGCACTTGAACAAGCCTAAACTTGACTGTTCTGCGGGGTGTCGGATTGGTGTGGAAATGCTAATGGGGCGAAATGACCAGGCGTCATAAATATTGGTTGAGAATGTATAACAATGTTTAATGTATTTTTTACAAACAAAAATGTTAAATATCAAGAAGGCCGAGAGGAGGAAGTATGTGCTGAGAGAAGAGAGGGAGAAAGACAAAGTTGAGAGAAGCGAGCAAGGGAAGCAAAACGGCAACATGTGTTGTCGTTGCCCTCACCTTTGTCTTATTGTTATAGCTATCTAGCAGCACTCTTTGATAAATACAATAATTATTCTTCTATTACTATGCTCATTTGTTGCTTGTCATCCAAATCAAAATATATATTTTAGGAAAAATGATAATGAATGGATAATAATGAAAAAAAATAGCAATAATAGTAATAAGAGAGGGAGATAAAATCATACAGTAAAGTGATTAGTAATTGTAGTTGACGTGATTTTGACCTGAGTTAATCGTATAAACAAATATACATGTATTATGTATGATTAAACTAATTTTTTTAAATTTTATTATATAGGGATTGTTTCTGATATTATAATTATTATTTTAATTAATATTATATCAGGTTATACAACTGGGACCACCACACATTGCAATTATTATTTACAACTGATATTACATCAGATTATACAACTAGGACTACCGCCACATATAAGCCACTTTTCCAGATACTTTAAAAACCCTCTTATATTCGAGGATGTTTTAAACTCTTGAATATTCTATTCATTTTCGTGAGAGAGAGATCAATCTTCATTCAATTATCAGATAATTAAAGGAAAAATAAAATTAACTCTCATAATATTTTTATGGAGATTCGAACCCTTATACTTAATATTATAAGTGTAAGGACTCTCCCATTAACTAAATGCCTATTGGTGAAGAAGCTGATTTTTACTTTTTGGTAGGTTGGTGATTTCAGCTACATAATTATTCTCTTTTATTCTTTTAGCGCCAAACTTAACCATTTTGGTTTTCACTGCCATATGCTCATTAATTAATTATCCTCTCTAATCGCCCTAATAGATAACCAAAACGCACCATCTTGTTCTCTCATTTTATTCAATTCCTGAAGCAAAAAGAGAAAAACAAGTGTTTCCTGAAAGTGTTTTAATTTCGAGATTGATCAGGTATGTGTGAAGCAATTACTTTAAGAACGATAAAGTTTTGAGTTTCTTTTAAAGCATTTATAGTTCAAGATTGCATTGCATATAACTTTGTTCTTTACTCAAAGAAGCATCAAAGTTTCATTACCGAATTGTATTCACTTCTTCAAGATTTGATTAGTTGAAGCGTTCTTGGAGAATTTGCAAATTTCATGATAACAATTTTTCAAAACCTCTTTTGGTGGAAAATTATTTGGAAAAAAAAAAGATGAAATCAAATTATAAGAAATTGTACGAGGAATGTCATTCTCAATCAGAAACCAACAAAGGACTATATCTTTTAATTTATTTTACTTCATTCACTTTATATTTGTATATATTTATTGGTTAATTTCCTTGTAACTAGTTTCATTTTTCCGACTTCCATTTCCAAATGTGTTTTTTTATTTATTATATTAATCTATATGGCTCTTTATTTTTTGCCATTAATAGCAGCTTTTGCAATCCCCCCATAATGTTGCCGTTTTGACGTGAATACAGATGGAACCTGTGAACATAAATGCTAGCAATTTGCCTATGATTTTATCCAAGATTTCGCTTAACAATTTTACTTCACATTATATTTGAATCTTCGTGGGACTTGGATAAAAGGTGACTTCAAATCTATACTTCAACGATTTTGTGAGACCCATCTACGTTTAGAATGCATATGGTCCTCACTTGAATTTCATCAGTGTATTTGTTCACCATTATCAAATTTTGGACTTTAGATTATCTGTTGATTTGTATAAACATTATTACTGATACTTGTCGACATAAATATTTGTGCAATGGCACTACTGAACCGTCATATCAAATTTTTTTATTAAATAAATAGATAAGAAAACTGCCATATAACATTCAGGGACCTGAAGTAAGGAAACTTAATTGCTGCAATGCTACATGATGATGAAGAGCGCATTAACGTGGTTTAAGGTAGGTCTCTTCATGGATCTTAATTACATGTGACAAAAGTTTATAAAAGATGGCAACAAACGCTGGCCAAGAAACTCCTGCTTTTATTTTGTAGAGGCTTGGCATCGAGATCTTTGATCTTCACTATAAAGCCTAATGTGCATTTCACATGATAGTGATGTAAACTAGATTGAGTTCATAAATTTGACAGGATGCTTGTCCAGATAGTTCACTAAGTTTGTTCTGAGGTTCTGAACAACTCAATTTGTTATATATGATGAATTATGTGTTTCAACATAATGTGGCATAACAGTTGTGTCATCATTTAATTGTCAAAAGTGTCCATAGATCATGAATGAAGTGAGTAATTGACTCTATGATTTACTCTTTCATTCTAGGCACTCCTCGTATAAGCACTATAATGTTATATTGCACAAGTACAAAAAGGCAGCTAGGGATTACAATTTTGCAGCTAGGGATCACAGAAAGGGACCTTATTAGTTACGATTTTGAAGCCCTCTCCCTTAGGATTGTTGCAAGGATATTTCAAATTGCATCAGTTTTGTCTTAGGCTCCAAGAGTGTTCGCTAGTTAGGTTAGAAGGAGGATGAATTATGAGGATTTTGTTTACTTCTTGCTTTCAGTGCCGGGCATATCATCTAAGTCCAGCAATGAGGATTGTGAAGTGTTAGTTATGCAATCAAATAGGGATGATGAACTCGGTTTCTAAAACTTAAGTTAAGCAAACCACACAATAATTTAATCTAATATTTTAATAAAATAATAAATAATAAATTTAATAATACTAAAAAAATAGTAAAGAAAGAAAGAGTGAACACAAAGATTTTTAAATGTTTCAACTAATATTACCTATGTCCATGCCTCTATATTCGTTAATCTTGAGGATTCCACTAACCAAATCTCTAATCCTTCAAAAACTCTTACAATTAACTTCAAAGATGTCAATTAACCTTTATAATAAGAGATTATTTAAAATCTCTTAACACAAGTATTTGTCACACTCATACTTTCTCAAATACAAGATTTTTCTTACACAGATTCTACATATTTACAAATATATGCCCAAAGTAAGATTTAAAGAATGAATAAATAAATTAAAAATTTAAGAAATATTTTATTCTTAATAATATGCTATGCTCATTGGTAGTCGATGGATTCACTTTAATTTGGATTTAATGCAGTCTTTTTATAGTTGGAGCTAGAAACTAATAGTTATTGACTTTTTGTACAAATTCGAATAAGCCTTATCGGTTCACCATTTAACTTGAGCAAGTTATCGTTGGACTAAATTCAAATTGTTAGATCATTGTTTTAGATATCGGATCGCTGTTAATTTTTAGTAACCTTGCAATAAAATAGTCATCTTATCGATTTCTAGACATCGAATTGCCTTAGTTTCTAGAAAAGAAACTCTAATTCTATTCGATGTCGATCAGCCATTTCTTCATAAATGGTTGGCCGTTTGTTTCAGTGATTGCTACCATGAAATTATTTTTTAAAATTATAATTTTATCTTAAAATTTTTTATAACTATAATATAACCTAAAATTTTATAAAACTTTATAAATATGTCTATTTCTATAGTTTTAAAACAATAGTTGTTGATTTCTAAAAATTTCTAAAATTATGTTATGACCCAAAACTTTATAATGCTTTTCAAATAGGTTCATTTCTAGAATTTTAAAATAATATTTATTAATTTCAAAGTTCTCAAAACTTTTTCAATTTAGACCATTAATGTGAAAATAACCAATTTCATGAAATCATTTTTTTATTAAGTATAAAAGCTTTATTTTATGAAAATAATGATTTATTTAAAATAAATGAAAAATAATTTAAATTTTTAAAAACTTAATCATTATTAATCTTATTTGTAATCATCAAAATCAATATTATAGATACATATATGTTAACATAATTGTACCTTTGTTTTATTTATGTCCTTTTCTTTTCTTTTTTTCTTTTTAAATCTTTATAGCTTTCTCTGGTTTGAGGTCTAAATGCACGTAATAATTTGGTTGTTTTTTACATGCTCAAGTGCTTTTGCTTGGATAAAAACAGACAAGTTACACCAGATGAAATTAAATTGTTTAAGAAGAGTAGTATGAGTGAAAATTAGTTACCATTTAAGGATAAGCTATAACCAAATACTAGATATGACCGTACTAAGGGTCCACTCAAACTTTGTTTAATTATAAATAAACAAGTATCTTCATAAATAATAAATATACTTGTAGAGACATGATTTTTCTTGAGGAGTCAAAAGTATATCTTACCACATAGCTTTAAATGATCCAAACATGATCAACATTAGAAACTCCTTCATCCCTGGCTAATAAAATTGTTTTGCTCATTTCAAGTTGAGCAAAATTGTCAAATTGGCATACTTGAAGTAGGTTTACATTGTTACACAAAACAGTCTTATTGCTGATGACAAATCTAGATTTGATAGAATAGGATCACTATGTAGAGAGAGAGTTTGTTACAATTAAAGATGATGACGACGATGTCGCTTGAAAGGTTATATAAATGGTAATTTTGATGATAAAAAATATGTGTTATTATATTTCACAATTCCACTAATTCTTAAAAGAAAAAAGTTATTCAAGTGAATCAAATGAAATCAAGCTCAAGATATTCAAAGTAATTTTTATTATTTTAATTTTTGTAAAGCCGATATAATTTAATATATGAATGATTTAATATTTGGAAAGCTCAAGATTTTGTTTAATAAATTATTATTTTTCAAAAACCAAAGGTTTTATAATTATAATTGAAGTGTTTTATAAAATTGGTTGTTTTTCAAGATATAAACTCAGATGAAAGAGTTTTAAAATATTTGATTTCAATAAGTATTGTTTTAAATTCATTGTTAGACTTATTTGTAAAATTTTAAAATATTTTTAGTTATAATATAATTTTTAAAAATTTAGGGCTAAAATATTAATATTAAAACAATAGTTACTAGCCAGCCAAAATGTGGCAGCTAACCAGCTAGGAAGATAGAAAGTTAGCAACTAGCCATCCGAGGATAGCGACTAACAATCTGGGCCAATTTTCAAATTCAAAATTACAATAGTAACTTGCCACATAAGTTAAATGGCTAATTGCCTTATTTAAGTGGTGATTTGGTAAGTTTTTAAGAGTTAATAAGGGTTAGTTTATTTATCTATACTATATAAACTCAAATTAAGATAAATCAAATAACTTTTTAAGTAAAAATCAGTTTAGATAATATTTCTTGAGCTTCTATTTTACAAATCCTCGTACATTGAATTATTATTGAGCTATTATTTGTACATTCATTTTAAAAGAAAATTTTTATTATAATTTTTAAATTTATTATTAAATTTGTGCAAGTATAAGTGTGGGAAACACTTAAAAAAAGGTGTATGTGAATAAAACACCACTTATAAAGATTTATTGTCACCTTATAAATTAATTGTAAAAATTTAAAGTATTAGAGGCTTGAATAGTAAAATTCTAAGACTTGATTTGTTTAGAAGCATGGATATAGATCGATTTTACTGAACCACGTGAAAACTGACATACTTGATCTCTATTTCCTTATACTTTTAATATTGTGCATTAAATCTGATTGACATACTTCATAAGATGAGGATTGAGATCAATCACTTAAATCTGATTGAAGTGAATGGCCGAGGAATGATGCAAGATACTGCATTTACATGAATAAAATTTTTCAACCTCATTCATAAATATTTTTAAAGCTTGGTCAACTAACTTGATGTGCAAGTTATTTCAGTATGTTAAACCACTTTATTTATTTATCATTTATTGTTTCTCAATCGTATTGCAACAAAAAAATTGGGTTGCTATGATTTTTTCTGGGATTTCAGAAAATTAGAAAATGAATAGCGCGCGGAATTGTAGTAAAATTGGTTAGTTATGTTAGTTATAAGCCACCTGCTCGCGGAATAGCTCTATGCTATGGCCCATGGGCCTAGCTGTCTCCGGCCTAGAATTAAAATACCAAATAGTTAAAAAAAAAATTGAAAAAATCGGAAGGCAATACCTAAAACGAACTTAGAGGACTAGCAGTAAAACCCTAAGAAGAGGGAGGGAGGGTTTTAGGGTCTAAGCAAATTGGAAACTGATTCTGTAAATACAAATAAAGTATCAGCAAATGGAGATAAGTTTAGGAAGCTTGCCGTTTGGTCTGGATTTTCATCCGTCGGATCACCTTGTCGCCGCCGCCCTCATTAGCGGCGACCTTCACTTGTAACCTATTTCTTTACTTGCAATCTTACTTTCACTGAAACTGGATTTTAAATTATGAAAATTGTTAATTAGTATCGCTACTTCTTTACCTTAGGTACCGTTACAATGCGGATTCACCGCCCCAAAAGTACGTCTCAAACTTCAATTTTCAGACATTCGTTTCTTATTTCCGCGTAAAAAAAACTGTAATTTTTTTTTTTAAATATTGATGATAAATAGGTTGCTGGATCTTCATGCTCACGAAGAGTCTTGTAGAGCTGTCCGATTCATCAACGGTGGACAAGGTGATTTTATCTTGCTAATTTGTAGTTATGTGGTTCTCTGTATTTATTTTATTTTATTTTTATTTTTATTTTGTAATTAAAGCCTTAATTTTTTTGTTCGTATAATTGACTTGTGCAGCAATGCTAACGGGTTCAACTGACCGTTCGATTCTGGCTACGGATGTGGAGACTGGAGCCACTATTGCTCGTCTTGAGGATTCTCATGAGTAAGTTCCCGTATTTATTTTTGAAGGCCTTTTGTTTTCTCAAATTATTGGCCATTAATGGTTCAAGAAATGTGGTTCTGATGCTCTGACATGTTGTCTATTTGCAGGGATGCCATTTATAGTTTGATCAACGTGACAGAGTCAACTGTTGCCTCTGGTGATGATCAAGGCTGTATTAAGGTGGTTTCCTTTCCCTGTAGCTCCCATGAAACTTGTTTCTTCCCATTTATTCCTCTTCGAAAGTTGTAACAGTGTTCGGGGAAAGTATTGTCACAAGTATGGTGTCTAGCAAATAAATTTCCTGCAAACATTGTCCACTTAGCTTAAGCTATTTACACGATTGAAGTCTACTTCCAATGACATTTGGTTTTGGCGAGTGGCTTTTTGCTTATGGGCTTTGAGGTTCTTTAATTATCTTCTTACTTTGTGATTTTTTGATGAATGTAAAATCATTTCTATTTACAATTTATCATTCAATGATATCTAAAGTTCATTGTTTTTACTTGAAAATACTAACATTTTTTTTTTAAAAAAAATCTGTTTATTTGTCTATGAAGATATTTAATCACTGTGGTGAATCTGTTTGAATTATTAATTTACTTTTAATGGTAAAATTTTTCACTCAATCCACTTACATTTTTGTTTGATTTTTACTTCATTGGAGGTATGGGATACCAGACAACGTACTCTCTGCAATTCATTTGATGCTCATGAGGAATATGTTTCAGATATGACTTTTGCAGCTGATGCAATGAAACTGCTAGGAACAAGGTACTAAATGTAGTTACTCTTTAATTATTCTGTTTTTTTTTTTTTTAACCGCCCTTGGATTTGAAAATGTCTTTCAGATTGTTTCCTTTTCAGCTAGACTTGCTGCACACAGTTTCTTATATTTATATGTTTAAATAATTTGCTCTTTCAAAGTGTTTCCTTCTTCTAGGTTAATGTTTGACTGAGATTTTAACATGTCTCAATTTTGCATTGTCTAGTGGAGATGGGACTCTATCTGTTTGCAATCTTCGTAAAAATACAGTAAGCTTTTACAATCCTTGATAATATCTACTTTTAGATTGCTTGATCTACAAGTCACCAGATGAAGATTTTTGAATCCAGCCAGAATTTTCATTTAACAATGGGTTCCACATTAATCACAGGTCCAAACTCGGTCTGAGTTCTCTGAAGAAGAGCTAACATCAGTTGTTTTGATGAAGGTTGATCTATTTATCCTTTCATATGCTGGAAATTTTTTTAACCTTAGGGCTGCATCAGAGCATGAACATGTTTGAATGATATCTTGACTATTGAACCTGGAAATATATCAACAATGGCCATATTTGCTGTCTATCAGCATAGATTTTACACTAACCGGTAGTTCCTTGCCTCTTTTTTTCTATCTTCACCAAGAAAAATTTATATTTTACTGCGAGTGCACTGATTTTAATCCATAAAAAGAATACTATCAACACTGGCATATCAAAACTGACGGATTTTATATTCCTGCTGGTGTTTGGCCGACCAGCCCTTCTCTTGAGCACTTGGCCCTTTGCCCACTTCCCTGGGCAAAAGCCGGGGAAAGTAAGTCACCTTCTTAAAAGATGCGTTTACCGTTAAAGAGAAAATATTTTAGTTCCTGGACTAGCTCTGATTGAACAATTACTAGTAAGTTGTTTTCTATCTAGATTTGCTGATCCATTCATTTACTGTATTCTGACATACTTCATAATGTAATATTATTGACAGAATGGTTGCAAAGTTGTATGCGGATCACAGAGTGGAACTGTACTGTTGTATTCTTGGGGATATTTCAAGGATTGCAGGTTTTTAAATTGATATCTCTATCTCTCGAGTCTCCTTTCTCCCTCTCCCTTCCTCCCTCTCTCCCTCCCTCCCTCTCTGTCTCTCTCTCTTTCTTCTTGCAAAGATAAACACGCGAATGTTAATACCCTTGTTGGGTAAAATATTTGCTTGTATTTGCAGTGATCGGTTTGTTGGATTGTCTCCAAACTCTGTTGATGCATTATTAAAGGTGAATTGGTTTCCCATTTCTTGATTGTAATCACATCAATGGAGTTTAAATAATCTAGGAGTTTGCTTCAGTTTAACAATGTGAATTTCTTATGTTAGCTTGATGAAGATAGGGTAATTACTGGATCTGAGAATGGCCTCATCAGGTAATAACTCGTGCTTGATGGGGAAAACTTTTTTATCTTAAGTGTTAGATCATGAGTTTCTTATTCTTAATATTTCCTATTTTGTTTGATTTATTTTTATTCATTTAGCCTGGTAGGTATATTACCGAACAGAATCATTCAGCCAATTGCAGAGCACTCGGAATATCCAATTGAGGGCCTTGGTATTGCATTCATCCTTTGCTTTATAAATAATGGTTTCTTTTCTTTTAACGTCAACCCTCTCTAGTTTTACTAAAACTTCTGGATCTTTAACCATAGCTTGTTTAACATAAACTTTGTTTGGATTTCTAGCTTTATCTCACGATAGAAAGTTTCTTGGCAGTATATCACATGATTCGATGTTGAAGGTGTGTGGCATCTCTCTCTCTCTCTCCCCCCGCCCCAAATGCACACGCACAACACATTTTATATGATGAATTATGGGTAACACATGTTAGATGGATATGAAGAAAACAGAGAAACAGTATACAAGTTAGCCAATTTGATATCTGTGATTAGATCCAAGTAATTATCTATTTTGTTATGAAAGCTAAGCAGCGCTGTTTGTGCTGGTTGAATGTTTCTTTAAAGGCAAATATGTTATCATGTGTTGTAGAGATAGTTTTTGTATTGTTGTAGGTCAAAGTAAGCTAGGTTGTAAATTTAGAAATGAAGTTAATGATAAAGCTATATTTGCTTTCTATTGTTCTTTTGTGCATTCCTTGGCTGTCTAGTTTCTTCATTGTATTTATGCTTCCTCCATTCTTTGTTTTCTTCATTATAACATGACAAGTTGAAATTGCTGTTACTTTCATGCAGCTCTGGGATTTGGATGATATATTAAAAGGGTCAGGAAATAATATAAGTCAAGCAGCTGAGGCAGATAGCGACAGTGATGACATGGATGTGGATAACAAAGGTGCGTTAGATTTATTGGGAACGGTCATAAACGTTTGGTGATTCCTGGCCTTCCATAAATATTTTTTTTTAAAATCATTTACATCCCTTCAGGCTTTGTGTTCTGGACAAATTGATACACTGTCTAACAGATTATCTGCTGCTCTGTGCCAATTATGATATGATACTTGGAGGGCATTTACATGTCATGTATTTGACTTTGATTTTTTTTTTTTTCCCCAACCTCTCTCCTCTCAGCATCGGGCAAAATTACAAGCAAAGGACATGCTGGTAGCAGTTCAAATAACTTTTTTGCCGATTTATAGATGGCAGTGGCACACTTCCTTCTGCACATATAATGACTGTTACAGTGCTCGTCTTGTATTCTTATATTGCACCCAGTCTCCTTCAATGAGGGATACCGTTGATCGAGAACATATCCTGGGATTCTTCCAATTCATACTTGCAGTGGCCAAACAATGGCATCCACACATTTCAGGTGGGCTTGCCTTGGAAAGATCATGGATTTCAGTTTTGATAGTGTCACACTTTTTCTTCCATCTTTTCTGCTCTGGTGGACCGGACACATAATGAATTGTGGTGAAATGATATGTTTTTTTTTTTTGAGTTATTTATGTTTTGGTTTGAAACAAATCATTTCCAGTAACTTGCTAGATTTGCTAGGCGGGTATAGAGGATAATACATTTTTCCTTTGTTCTCAAGACTTGTGTACTTGTCGTTTGGTTACTTCGGATATATATATATTTTTTTGGGTAACTCAGCCTTTTGTTAGAGCTGCAAAACATTGAAAATCTGAAGTCAAACTTGGATATCCATGCCTACCAGAAAATAAAAAAAAAAAGAAAAATTCTATTGTTCAAGGTAGTCGATTAAAATTCTCTACAAGTATGTGGTTGCTGCAGAATAAATCTTGACCAAATACAAACAATATTACATGTGATACAGACTTTTTAAAGAGCTAAGAGCATATTTAATTAGTGTTTGATTAAATAAGAATCCTTGTCCATTTTGAACCGCCATAGCCACCTGGAATGATTTGAAACACGTTAAGATATTCAAGTGCATTGTGCAATGAACCGATAATAATCATCGAGTTAAGAGTGTATTTTTGCTAATTATACATAATTCTCAGGAAATTCTCTGATATTAGGCCACGGTGACCACACACTAAAGGTTACGCAACAACAGAAGCGGAGATCAGATTATAACAGAAAGGGCGTCCTGAAAATATCTAAAAATTGTGTCCAAATAACAATTAACCAAAAAATGCCAAAGTGACGTTTCCTCGTATAAATCTATGCATCAAAATAGAATCAAATTGAAGCTGCAAAAACTAAAAACCAAAAAGGCGAACACAAGAGAGAAGTTCTATGCTGCATTCTCCTTCTTGAGTTTTGCAAGCTCCTGTCGAACAAGTCCACCCTTCTGCAACTTATAATAGTGGCATATAAGAAACTTCTAAAAGTGCAGGGGTACATAATATAATACATACTAAAAATTTAAAATTAAAAGTAAAAAATAAATAAATAAATAGACCATGTTCCAAAAAGTGATATAAGTTCGCAGGTGTTTATCTGTTTATCAACCCACTTGCTAATTATGAAGGGCAACTATCTTGTGTCTGTTTATCAACCCTCGTTGCTGAACTTGGATTATGCACCCACATCAAGTCTTGATTGATTGAAGATTATTTGAATAGTGCATGCCGAGGCACCAGATTGTGTTTGTTGTCAAGTATAGTTTAATAAAGATGGAGGCAAATGTGGAAGATCAATGGCTCCTATCAGAAATGACAGTTTGCTTAATTTGATTCAGGAAGTGAAATAGGAAGACAGAATTGCATACCTTGATCTTTGCTAACATGAGCTTGAACCTATCAAAATCATTCAGTGCCGCTCTTCTTTTCTGGACAATCAGCTTCCTGCCCCAGGAGCTGTTTTCCCATTTGTTCTTCACACCAGCCTTCTCCATCGCTTCAATCAAAGACTTCTTCCTAGGAACTCGATTGATGTCAATCTTAATATCCGTAAGAGAAAGCCTCTTGAAGTTCATTTGGCCCCTCACCATATCAGGGGCATCAACAAGAGCCTTTAAAACATTCAAAAATAATAACAATTGCATACAGTTAAAAAAATAAACGAAAACAGTTCAAAATTCAAACAAATCCAAGCTAAAATCACTCTGTTTACAAAAGCACATCAACTTTCTAATTTGCTACTTTTGTACAGAAAAAAAAGAAGGGGTACCCAGTTATCATCAGCGAAACCAAAATATTCAGAATTCTTGTGACAATTTTATAAGATTCAACTCAAATAAAGCATAACTGTAAAGTGAATAAAGGTACCCTGTTTTGATCAAGGACATCGACAATGACCACGAGCTTCCCATAGTCGTTGCCGTAATTAACAAGAGCAACTCTTCCTATCTCCACGTACCTCTTGAACGGCTACAAAGTCATAAACTTTCAATTATCAACTACTTGTTTGAAAAAAAAAAAAACAACTACGAGGGGCTCAGGTTAATTAATCACTGCGTTGGTTGTTAATTCGTGATCTGAGAAGGACCCATTACTGGCGAAGTGATTACCATTTTCGAATATATTCACGGCTCTGCTGGAGGAGCGGAGAGATGAATGAATGAGGCAAGAGGCTTCGATTTAAGGTTTCCCAGGTCAAATTATGATACAAGTAGGGCTTTTCCGTTGCCAAAGTAATTGTCTGCGGGCAGGTCTATGTTTGTGCTGTGTGCTTAAATTTAAACCATTCCGGCATAAGACTGTCAGGGTAAAATGAATAAATAAATTATATTAAAATTAAATTATAAATAAATTTTAAGTTAAATTTTTATTAATTTAATTTAAATATAATTTATTTTAAATAAATTAAAATTTGATTTATTTAATTTATTTAGTAAAATTAATCTAAATGATTAAAATCGATTCATAATTTACTTACTATTTGTTTATATTATAACAAATCAAATTTAAAATAAATTCATTTACAAGACTATAATTAATAAACAGAAATTAAACAAAATAAAATATAAAGTGATCACAAATTTAATATCTTATAAGATGCGAACTTATTATTATTTCTTTAAAGTTTTTTGTTACATAATAAGGACAAAAAATTAATTTAACTAAATAAATAATAAATAAATAAATCATATTCAATTTATTTTGTAATCCATTTATTAAAGGAATCCTAAATAAATAAATAAATCAATATTTTCAAACTTGAATTCACTTCATTTAATTAACGAATCAAATTAAATTTATTCATTTATTAAATGAATTAATTTTTTTAAACTTAAACCACATTGAATCGAATCGAACAAATGAATTATGACCTAAATTGCCACCCTAATTTCCATTATTTACTCCTTTGTGTTAATTATCACCCCTTTGATGTTTTTGTATTTTACTGTTCGACCACAGTCAATAATAACTTTTTCTACATAAATTTTTTTAAGAAAATTACAATTTTTTCTTTTTTCTTTTTGATATTTATAATTGTTTAAAATTTTTTTTTGAATTTATGTAAGAGGTAGTCTAAATCGATTATTTAAGTCTCTAATTTTTTTTTATTTAAAAATCTCTCAGATAATTTCACAGGTCGAAGCATTCAACAAGTTATCAATAAAATAATCAAATTCACACACAGAGAAATTGGAAAGCCTTTAACAAGACGCAAGTGGCCTTTGCTGTGCAAAATCGACGTCATCAGAATTGTTGCATGTACTATTTAGCGACCTTTGTCAGCATGTACAACACATGCCACCTATGTCATCATGTGCCTCGTAGCTCATAGTGCCCATAGCAACCTCACATTTGGGGTCTTCACATAATAGATTTTATGGATTCAATATTAAT
Source organism: Aegle marmelos (assembly GCA_030449875.1). Lineage (NCBI taxonomy): Eukaryota > Viridiplantae > Streptophyta > Magnoliopsida > Sapindales > Rutaceae > Aegle > Aegle marmelos. Next base: position 7,747,867 of record JASUUL010000115.1, read on the forward strand.
TTATATTTAATTTATAATTTTATAAATATAAATTTTTAATTTAATTTAATTTATAAATTAATGAAATTTAACTCAAACTTAATTTATATATTTACGAATTAGATATAGATATAACTTAATTCATATTTAATTTATTATTTTATAAATTAATTTACAGATTAAAAATTTTTAATTATGTTTAATTTAAGAATTAAGTAAATAAAAAAATTTAAAATAAAAATAATTTTACTCTCAATTAAATTTAAAATTAAATAGAATTTAAATTAATTAATTATTTTTAAATAAAGGTAGAAAATACATTTAAAGTTTCAAAATATAATTCACCAAAAGGAAAAAAAATCTTATTTGTTTAGATCAAATAAATAAAATTTGATTGTTTAGAAAACTATATTTGTTTACTTAATTATTTTTTATTTTTTATTTTATTAGATAAGATATAATATAACATTAATATAACTATATTTTAACTTATTTATTTACTAGTAAGTGTTAATGTCATATTTATAAATTTTATTTTTTAATTAAATAAATATTTTTTATTTTCTATAAATTTACATATTTTTATGAATTCATCATTTATAAATTATTTAATTTTTAATCTAATCTACTAATCTTTATATTGATTTGTACGGAATAAATTTTTATGAATTAAATAGATGTAGCGGTCAGATTAGATTTTTAACACCCTGTGCCATAGCAGTCTCATAGCTCATTGTACCATCCATTAGTTGGCACTAGCAACTCCAAATTAACGCTTAAACTGTGTTTTAAGACAAGAATCACATTAGAGGTGATTAGAGGTGAAACCGTCACCCATATACTTATTGAATGAAGTAAAATCCTTATCAAAACTTAGGGATTAGAATCGATCAGCAAAATAATTATAAATTTAAACTGAACCGCACCATCTCTATCTTAGTATATAGATTGTAATTTACTGAGAGAGGCAAAAATATAAAAAATAAAAAACTAAATAAAAAAGCAAATATACGAAATTGCCTCCTTGGGCATATATACGAAGTTGCCACCTTGGGCCAGCCAGTCAGTCCCACCCTCCCGAAAATATCCGAATGATAAGGAAAGGAGAAGTTAAGGGTGTAAAGACAAGAGAGAGTTATTTGTAACTTGGATGCGTGTATCAGGAGGATTGGTGGTATTTACCGCTTTAGGGAGTGTGTCTGTTGGTGGAATAAAGAAATATTCAAGTTCAGGCGTCTCCTTCGCTTCCCATTTCTCTCCATAACCATTAACTAACTCTCTGAACTTTCCCCTTTCTCTTCGCAATCTTTCGTCAACTTTCAACAAGACCTCCATGGAACATTTTTTATAGCAGCATCACCCCCCGCTTTAATACATTGAGTACGTTTTTTGTTTGTTTGTTTGTTTGTTTCCTTCTTTCTAATGAAAAGGATGCAATGGGTGCAATCGGTGTTTTTGTGTTTGGGTTTTGAGTTTTGTAGAAAAGAGATTGGATTGGATTTGATTGAAAGATTTGATCTTTTATTATGTTGGGCAGGTTTTGTCTTGTTTGATGGGTTCCTACTGAGTGGATTGCAGATAGAATGGCGGGCATTCTTTTTCACAAATATGGAGGGGAGGATCTGGATTCTTACTATCCAATTCGACCCGAATGCCAAGCTGATGTCCCCAAGGTCCGTTTCAAAGCCCGGGTAGGTATTTTATATCATTGTCTTTATCCCATGTACCTGTTTCTAGTTTTTTGTTTTAGCTATGCTTTTTATTTGGAGGAATTGTATTTCATTGGATGTGCAGTTGTGATTTTAGTTATGCACCTTTGTTATGGTCTGTAAGTAGATTGGAGCATGGATGGATGTGTAATTGTTAAACTTGTTGTCTTTGACAGGCTGGGAAAACACTTAGTGCAAGAAGGTGGCATGCTGCATTCTCTGAAGATGGTTATTTGGATATAGCCAAAGTGCTTAGACGGATCCAAAGAGGGGTAAGATTCTTCTACTTTTAGCCGTGTTGTTTTATTTTGGTGCACTAAATCCATAAACTGGACCTTAAAGCTGTCAAAGACAATCAATGTTATTACCAGTGACTCTACTAATTTGAAAACTTACTATGGGATTAGATTGATCCCGAATTGGCGAAAGTTGTGATGATGTCACTTGCTGATTTTGTTTATATTCGTACTTTTGGCTTGTTGGATAATTCTTCTTGTGCAATGAATCATAAAAGTTGTTGTATGAAGTAATATAGAGATTTAACTTCTTACTTGGCTTGGACGGTAGGGTATCCATCCTTCAGTCAAAGGGTTAGTGTGGGAGTTCTTGTTGGGTTGCTATGATCCTAACAGCACCTTTGAAGAACGGAATCAAATTAGGCAACAGAGGAGGTAATGTTTTCCACTAAATGGCAACTCTTCCAGAAGGTGTAGTAAATCTTTTTAAACAATTTGGGGAAGAAAATGAATGCTCTGTGATATACTTGGGTTTTCTCTTGACTCGCAGCTGGGCTTTGGAAACTGATTATGACTGGACACTCGATTGATGGAGACATTTATTTCCTGAATCAAATATTTTGATAAAATTTTTGACATACATAATAATAACAGACTAAAAATATTACGTTGCATTGGATCATAGACTGGTTTTTGATGAGAAACATTTTCTACTGGGTTTCTCATACACACTCAAGGGGGCATCGATATAGTTATATATAAAATTTTCATGCATATATATTATTTCTTAGTCATCATGCCGAACCATTTCATCCATAAATTATTTGCCTTTCTTCTGTTCAGCCTTTGGTTATAACTGTGTGAGTAAATCCCTGAAATGACAAATAGTGGCTTTACATGTTCCCAGTATGTCCTTGTTTTGGTTTTATGCTAGTGGTAGCGAGTTTCTCCTTTGCTATTTCTTTTCTTTCTTTACTGAACGTAGACGCTTAATACTTTACACCAATCATTTTAGGCAGCAGTATGCGGCATGGAAAACTGAATGTCAAAACATAGTTCCCATTATTGGCAGTGGCAAGTTCATTACAGCAGCTATCATAACTGATGATGGTCAATCATTACAAGATTCAAACAGAGATTCGCTAGATCTGGGCTGGCATGTAAATAATGCTATTTCAGACAAGAAAGTGCTTCAATGGATACTCGGTTTGCACCAAATTGGTACATATGTGCTGCATAATTTCATTCTCTACTGAATTTGTATTCTTTCTATTTTTGGCTTTTAAGCTAGCATTTAAATTTTGGCTGCTTGCACTCTATCAAAGTGGTCAGTTGACGTTTTTCATTAACAAAAGTGGAAACAAGCAGTTTAAAGTGAATGATACCCTAGTACATCCTGTGTACTAGGGTATCATTTCACTTTATCAAATTGACAAATTCTTACTGCATGTGTATTTCATGCCTTCAAGGGGATGCCTTGTGCCAATTAAGCCGTGGTGGGGTTATCCGGTGTCACTATCTGAAAGCCTGTGTATCATTGAAAAATGCTAAGGCACAAAGTTTGTTACCACGCGGGAGTGACTATTAGTTTCTTAACTCTCAATTATTGCATCTTCTATTGACTTATAAAAGCACTTAACAGAGACAGCACTATTTGGTTTGTAGGTTTGGATGTTATTCGAACAGATAGATCTCTTGTCTTTTATGAGAGTGAAACTAATCAGGCAAAACTTTGGGATGTTCTTGCAATTTATTCATGGGTGGATAATGATATTGGTTATGTTCAAGGTGAATTAGCAGAAGCTGTATAATTTACTGCAAAAATGTAATTTTATTATTTTCAGATGGTTATTTTGGTATTCTTCTACGTGCAGGAATGAATGATATATGCTCACCTATGATAATCCTTCTTGAAAATGAAGCCGATGCATTTTGGTGTTTTGAGCATGCAATGCGAAGACTGGTATGGATGAATTTGATCATATTTTTTATATTGTTGTGCAAGTGATTCTAGCATAAAATGAAGCAGATGCCTTTCAGTGTTTTGAGCATGCAATGCCTCCTTATTATACGTGATTTTCAGTTTCTGTTGCTCTTGTTTTGAATAACAGAGAGAAAACTTCAGGACCGACACGGGCATGATAGGGGTGCAATCACAGTTGAGCACACTCTCACAAATTATTAGAACAATTGATCCTAAGCTACATCAACATCTTGGTATGAGATTCTGTCTGCTCTCTCTGTCTTATTTTTAAACATTTATGTCTTAGTTTTATTTGCTGTAATTGAACTTATTAGTTTATTTTTTACAATATTCACCTAATATAAACCATCCAGGAAGGTAACCAAAAGAGTCAAACATATAGGCTTTTAAAATTCCATGAGGGGGGAAAAAAATTCTTTCAAGTTATGGCAAAAGTATTCTCTAATTTGGCTTCTTACAGTAGCATTTGTGCAGCACATATGATGTGAATGAAATCTACTGTGGGACTGATCAGATATGGTAACATAATGTCACCATCTTAGGCTAAAATTGCACAAATGATCATTTAAGTGCAGCTACAAAGAAGATGATAGCAAAAATCAGAAGACATTGAAATTATGACAATGAAAGATCAGGTTCTAGGCTTAGAGTTCGCTTACAAACACTATGGCCACCGTGTATAAGGCCTTGATTCATTTTTATTAGCAGAGCTTCTGATTGGTCTCGGGAAAATGAGACCCTAATTTGCTTTATGTCTACTTTTTTTCTTGCCTTTCTTTCTCTATGTTCCTTGTTTCTGAACTTTGTCCGATGTCTCTCTCTAATTGCTAGTTTTCCTCGCTATGTTTCTTTTTTTTTTTTTTTTTTTCCTAATGTCATTGTTTCTATTTCGTGTCTTACATAACTGCCATTTCTTTCTATTGGCAGAGGACCTGGATGGAGGAGAATATTTGTTTGCATTTCGCATGCTGATGGTCCTTTTCCGAAGAGAATTTTCATTTGTGGATGCATTGTATCTTTGGGAGGTAAGGAGAAATTTTTTCACTTATTTGAATTTCACCGACAATTTAGTTCTAGTTTGCTAATTGAAAGCTCTATTCTCCAGGGCATTTGTTGGATTTTCTATTCTCAGTTTTTATTATCATTAGCTAATTTTAAGACATAAAATAGATTGGCTACTTCGTTAATTGAAAGCTCTATTCTCCAGGGCATTTGTTGGATTGTCTATTTTCGGTTTTTATTATCATTAGCTTCTTTTAAGACATAAGATAGATTGGTTTCAGCTGATGTGGGCAATGGAGTACAACCCGAAAATCTTCTCATTATATGAGTCAAATTCAAGTACAAGTGATGGACGTCAAGTGAATGACAAGCAGCTAAAGCAGTGTGGCAAATTTGAGAGAAAAAATGTGAAGACTGGACAGCCAGATAAAACCAGTACACTTTCTGTTTTCCTTGTTGCAAGTGTTCTTGAGAACAAGAATAAGAAACTTTTAAGGGAAGCGAAGGGTCTAGATGATGTTGTCAAGGTTTCCTCTCTCGTCTGTCTCTGTATATGCATGGTTCTTCTGCAGGCATAAATCTTCATCTCTAATCTAATTATATAATTTTCTCTTTCCAGATTTTAGCAGACATAACTGGAAATTTGGATGCAAAAAAAGCATGTGACGAAGCGTTGAAGATTCAAAAAAAGTATCTGAGCAAGGTACTTTTCGTCTTTTCCTTATCTGACTGCCGTACATGTCTTTTCCTTACCTGAATAGTCATACATAATCCCACTCTGTTGAGACAGATAAACTAAAGAATGCTTGTGGATGCAGAACAAGAAGTAAATGTGGCGGCAGAGTATTGGTCTGCAAACGAGTTTTTGTACCCTAATGTTTGGTGGCATTGGGCAGCGACATGATTGCTGAGGTTTCTGTGTTCTGATGGGTATCCTGACTCTGTTGCACCGAGTAAATGATGGTGTCTGCATTCATGATTTGTGATACAAGCTGTGTCTATAGCATAACAGGCTTTAGTTTTCTGTGATAGGCTTTATGGTTTTGTTCATTGTAACACCCGTCATCGTTCCAATTCATGTAAATCAATAGGATCCTATACATAAATTGAGCACGAACTCCATAAATTGCTCAAAGGTGGAGGTGGTGCTGATCCTGCTGGCAGTGATTTCTTCATAGTAATAACACCTTGTATGAACAGCATGGTCCCAGCAACATTTTTGTCATACAAGTCATATCTTATGTAGCATCTTTGGTTAACATTATTCTTGTAGCCCACTCATTCTGTTTCACGATTTGCTTGCTGTATGTTTTACTTTACAAGAGAATGAATTCCATTAGGTTGACGCCAAATCGTATGTGAAAATGTGCTTAACATTAAAGGAGAATGGACACCATTGGATCGATCCCAAATCTTGTTTGGGAAGTGTTCTAAAAATAGTGAACAAAAAATTAGAAGAAGGCTGGATGATTTTTCTATATTGATGTATAGCTATTTAAAGAGCTAAACTAGGAACAAGGAAGGCAACTAATCTCCATAGTTAAGGAGAAATATATTATATCCTAATATAGAAGAAAATAAATAGTGATTCCTATAATTTCTAATACAGTTCATAAAGTTCTAAAAATAGAGTATAATAAATATGATACAAAATCACAATTATTTATGAGATCTTTCAACACTCCCCCTCAAGTTGGCATGAAGATGTCACTCATGGCAAACTTGCTAACTAAATTCTCGTGTTGCACCTTGGGAAGACCTTTTGTTAGTATATCTGCTGTTTGGCTAGCAGTAGGTATGTAAGACATACATATAACACCACTATCTATCTTCTCCTTGATGAAATGTTTGTCAACTTCTACATGTTTTGTTCTGTCATGTAGATCTGGATTATGAGCTATAGAAATTGCAGCCTTGTTGTCACAGTAAACTTTAATAGGTGCTGGTATAAGAATTTTCAATTCTTCTAGGAGTCTTTTTATCCATAACACTTCACAGAATCCATGTGCTATAGAGCGGAATTCTACTTCAGCACTACTCCTTGCTACCACACTTTGTTTTTTACTTTTCCAAGTAACCAGATTTCCACCTACAAAGGTACAATAACCTGAGGTGGATCTTCTATCATTTACATCTCCTGCCCAATCTGCATCTGTGTAGGTCTCTATCAGAAGATGTTCTCCTTTTTTGAACAAAAGTCCTCTGTTGAGTGTTAGAAAGTGTATATTTATAAAGGAGAAAATCATCATTTTACACTTTAAATCTCATTAACATTGCTATTTTTATTTATTTAAGTATTTTGTTATTTAATTATATGTATTTTATTATAATTATGTATTTTATATATTTTAGGGGCATTATGATCGTTTCACAATGAACGAGTGATCAGACAGCAAAACGGACGTCATATTTGGACTCAGGACGGTCGAAAACCTTAAGAGGAGCATTAAAGGAAAAAAATCACTGTTCACATATACGTATCTGATTGGACGAATTATGTGGATTGACTGCTTATGTGGCGTTGACCGATGACGTGGTGTTGACCGATGATGTGTCACGATCTTATTGGAATAAATGTCTTATGTACTGTAGATCGATGACGTGGCAGCATCTCAGTGGAGCAAAAATTGTGTGTACAGTACATGCGCTTACATGGGATTATTTACTATTCAGGCGGTATTACTGTACAAATGTTGACTGTTGACTGATGACGTGGCGCAATCCTGAGCATCCGAACTGTTTTTAATCCGATGGTCACGATTCACTCAATGTATCTATAAAAAGGGGGTTCTCCCCCCCTAATTTGATACCCCTGAATTCATTTCTAAGCTTAGATTTCTGAAATTCCTTCTCCTTCTTGTAGTTTCTTTGTATTTTAATAAAATTTCTTTTTTTATCCTTAGTTAAAATATGAGTGGCTAATTTTCTTTTGAGTTTGGGTTGAAGGTGAAGTCTCAACATGTTCCATAGGCTTAATTTGGTAAATTTACTTTCTCTTCCCCTCTAATATTTGTGGTTGTTTTGACTTTTCGTCGACAAATAATAATAGTCTTGTCTAGTTCTGACCCAGTTAAACCTAAGACCCAAGTACAAGATTATTATTATTTGGCACGATAAGCCCTTGGCACCATACTTATTGGAGAGTGGTTCATGAGGTGTGGAATCTCCCCTTATGATTTAATTGGTATTAATATGGAATATTTAGCCCATGGAGCATGTTGATGCGGATCCGGATACCCAAGTGCTTTATTATAACAAGTTTCATTCTTAATTATTTCCGTCATTTTAATTCACAATTTAGGATAAAGTTACCATAATTTAATTGTTTCCATTAAAAGAAAATTAATTCAACATATAATTAAAATCAACCTCCTCGTGGGATCGACACTCGTCATCATTAATCTATTCTACAATAGATTCGTGCGCTTGCGAGTTCATTAAAATTTGTACAACATCCTCTTCTAGGAGTTCTTTTGAGGTATCTCAAAATTCTGAATACGGCTTCAAAGTGAGTAGGTCCAGGTGAATGCATGAATTGACTCATAACACTCACTGCAAAAGTTATGTCAGGTCGAGTGTGAGCCAAATAGATTAGTCGCCCCACCAATCTTTGATAACGTTCTTTGTCCACTACTTGGTTAGCTACTGCTGTTTTCAACTTTACATTAGGTTCGATTGGCGTATCTGCTGCCTTACAACCTGTCATTCCTGTTTCTTTGAGTAAATCAAGCACATATTTGCGTTGGTTGACAAAAATTCCCTCCTTGGATCTTGAAAATTCCATCCCGAGGAAATATTTCAGCTTTCCCAAGTCCTTAATATCAAATTCGGCTTCAAGTTTCCCCTTTAAGTTGCTAAATTCAAGAGAATCATCCCCTGTCATGATTATGTCATCTACATACACAATCAGAATAGCTACTTTTCCTTTGATAGAATGTTTAAAAAACAGGGTGTGATCAGCTTGGCTTTGAAAGAAACCATGTTTCTTAATAACATCACCAAAACGCTCAAACCAAGCTCTAGGAGATTGCTTTAATCCATATAGAGACTTTTTTAATTTGCACACTTTGCCTTTTCCAAGTTTTTCTTCAAATCCGGGTGGCAGGTCCATATATACTTCTTCTTGCAATTCTCCATTTAGAAATGCATTCTTTACGTCAAATTGATGAAGTGGCCAGTTGAAGTTAACTGCAAGAGAAAGAAGCACTCTAATAGAGTTAATTTTAGTAGTAGGAGCAAAAGTCTCTTGGTAATCAATACCATGAGTCTGAGTAAATCCTTTTGCTACTAGACTCGCTTTGTATCTCTCCACACTTCCATCAGCTTTAAACTTCACTGTGAACACCCATTTGCACCCAACCGTCTTTTTGCCTTTGGGTAAATCAATGACAGTCCAAGTGTTATTTCTTTTGAGAGCATTTATTTCTTCCATCACAGCTAATCTTTAAATCGGGTCATCTAATGCTTCCTGAACAGTTCTTGGAACAAGTATATTAGAGATCTTAGACACAAATGCTCTATGATTTTTTGACAATTTTTTATATGACAAGTATTGTGTGATATGATGTTTAGTACATGTTCGAATTCCTTTTCTTAAAGCAATTGGAAGATCAAGATCAGAAGGAATGGAAGTAGAGGGAGTGTTACTCTGAGTTGTAGGGCCATTATTCGACAAAGATGATTGATCATCTGCTGAAGGAATAACTGGGGCTGTAGTAACTTTATGGAATTTCTTCCTAGTATAAACCTGCAGCTCATGTTAAGGATTATGATCCACTAGAAGTATTTCTCCCCCTGTCTCTGATAAAGTAACATCTGGCAAAGTAGGATTAATAGTGCTAACCCTAGTTTCCATATCAGAATTAGTTAAGGAAATGGGTAAAGTTTCCCAAAAATTATTTTCTTCAACTAAGTTCTCCCCCTGAAAAAAATTTTTTTGGAAAAAAGAGTGATCCTCAACAAACTTGACATCCATGCTTTCAAAAAATTTCTTTGAGACTGGATTAAAACACTTGTACCCACGTTTATTAGGAGCATAACTAATAAAAATACATTTTTCAGCTTTGGGATCAAGTTTTGAGCGGAACACATTTGAGACATGCACATAGCAAACACATCCAAAAACCTTTAAAGGGAGATCTGTTGTTATCTTAGATATGGAAAAATAATTTTTCAAAACTTGTAAAGGTGTTTGAAATTTCAGAACTCGAGATGACATTCTGTTTATTAAATAACAAGAGGTTAGGAGTGCATTCCCCTAAAGATATTTAGGAACATTCATGGAAAACATAAGTGCCCGAGCAACTTCAAGTAAATGCCTATTTTTTCTTTCAGCAATACCATTTTGTTGTGGTGTGTCGCGACAAGTGGATTGATGTAGAATGCCTTTTTTCCAAAATAAATGTTCTCAAATATTTGTTGAAATATTCAGTTCCATTATCTGTTCTTAAAATGTCAATTTTTGTTTGAAATTGATTCTCAATCATGTGAAAAAAATCTTTAAATCGTTGTTCAACTTTAGATTTCTTTTCCAACAAATAAACCCAGCAAACTCGTGTGTGATCATCAATAAATGTTACAAACCATTTTTTTCCGGAAAGTGTGTTAACTTTGGATGGGCCCCAAACGTCACTATGCAACAAATGAAATGGTTTTGAAGTAGAATATGTTTTTATTGGAAACGAAACACGATGACTTTTAGCTAAATTACAAGCTTCACAATGAAGTTTTGAACAATCAATACCTTTAAATAATTTAGGAAATAAAGATTTGAGATATGGAAAACTAGGATGTCCTAATCTTTTATGCCATAACATAACTTGATCATAGATAAAGTTTGAACTTGTACTACTTAATCTATAAGCTGTTTTATTCCCAGAATCAGTTCCATCATAGTAGTACAGCCCATTTATTTCTCTAGCAATTCCAATCATCTTCCCCGAGTTCCAGTCCTGGAAAACACAATTGGAAGGAGAAAAAAGAATAGAATAATTAGAGTCTTTGGACAATTTACTAACGGAAAGAAGATTACATGCAAGTTTTGGAACATGTAATACTGATTTCAAAGAGATTTTTTCTGAAATTTTAATATTTCCTTTGCCTGCAATAGATGAAAAACTGCCATCAACTATTCTGATTTTTTCAGAACCGGAACATGGATAATACGAATCGAACAATTGAGAACAGCTTGTCATATGATCAGAGGCTCTTGAATCTATGATCCAAGGAGTGGTACTTCCTAGAACAAATAAAGCTAAAGAATTACTACCTGTTTGTGCCATAGAACCGATAGGAGCATTAGATGATGAGCAGGATTTCAGCAGTTTAAGAAGATGACTTAATTGCTCTTTACTAAATGGAGATGACTCAGCCTTATTTGCTGTAGATGTGTTATATTCACCAGATTTTTTTCCTTTACCATTAGGTGGTTTACCATGCAACTTCCAGCATTTTTCGTGAGTATGGCGTGGCTTTCCACAGTAGTCACATTGCAGGTTATTTTTGTCTTCTGCACGCTGGTTGTGAGAAGTCTTACTGCTTACTTGAGCTTCAGGAATAGCCAGCGCTGATCCTTCTATAGACGCGGTTGAATCTGCAGTCTTCTTTCCTAACATCACATGTCTCCGACTCTCTTCTCTTCTCACCTCCGAAAAAACTTCACCAATTGGCGGTAGTGGATTTCTTCCAATTATTCTGCCACGGACCTCATCATATTCAACATTTAGACCTGCAAGAAATTTGAAGATCCAGCCAGTATCCACTATCTTCTTGTACTGGTTGTAGTCATCATTTGATTTCCACTCATAATCATTGAATAAGTCCAGGTCCTGCCAAATCCGTTTGAGAGAATTAAAATACTTTGTCACAAAATACTCACCTTGGCAAGTTTTCCCAAGTCGTAGGGTCAACTCGTAAACTTGGGATTGATTTCCAAGATCAGAGTACATCTCTGAAACATTGTCCCATAATTCCTTGGCTGTAGAGTAACACAGGTAGTTTGCACTTATCTCTTCAGTTATGGAATTGACTAACCATGTCATTACCATTGAGTTTTCAGCATCCCAAATGGCATAAGTTTTGTCATTAACGCCAGGCTGTTTTGTACCACTTGTGATATAGCCAATCTTTCCTCTTCCTCGAAGATACATGCGAACAGATTGTGACCATCGAAGAAAATTATCACCATTTAGTCGAATTGTAGTAATCTGAATGAGATGATTTTCAGTTGTACTTCTCTGAAGTTCGGACTGAGATGGCTGAAGAGGCTGGCTTATTTCAGACGTGACTTCAAACATTTTAGAGATAAAAAGAAAAAATGATTCAAACTTAGGATTTTTGCTCTGATACCATAAAAACAGTGAACAAAAAATTAAAAGAAGACTGAATGATTTTTCTATATTGATGTATAGCTATTTAAAGAGCTAAACTAGGAACAAGGAAAACAACTAATCTCCCTAGTTAAGGAGAAATATATTATATCCTAATATAGAAGAAAATAAATAGTGATTCTTATGATTTCTAATACAGTTCATAAAGTTCTATTTTTCATAAAGTTCTAAAAATAGAGTATAATAAATATGGTACAAAATCACAATTATTTATGAGATCTTTCAACATGTTCTTTTATTTCACAGCAATGAATTCCCCGATTGGGTTGCTAACTCTCGACTGAAAATGTTCTTTTACTTTACAGGAGAATAAATTCCCAACTGGGTTATTGCCAAATCTAGTCTGTTCTATTTTGATAAATTGCTTTTGCAATACACGCAAGGTTTCTGATGGTTTGCGGTTTTTTGGAGATTCTAATAATCTGATGAAATTCGGATGCAGAGATGTCACAGAACACATTGTCCACCCCCCACCAAACACAAAAAAAAAAAAAAAAAAAAAACCAAAATACCCAAAAAAAGAAAAGCAAAGTGAAATGAAACTTCAGTGGGGGTTCAGGATCAAAGAGTACCGTACAAATCCTGCCAAAAGAAAATGGGGAGAACTCAAATTAATAATTAGAAAGTTTTCAGAATGAAAAGTGGTTACAAAATACAGCATTTGTACAAAATTACAAAAACTGCATAACTACTAACTCTCTAAAGAGAAATAATTAATTTCAAGTTCTCACACCTAGCATTTCACCAATGGATTCAATTATCTGGATCAAAGACAAACGAAATCTATTTCGACACAAGGTAAGTCGGCTATCAAGGGCCAATACTGTCCTTTCTCCTTCTTGCACCTTTCTTTTATCAGAGGACATGCAATGATTTGTAGTCGCAAAAGTGAGGAAGGCAGGCCATTCTCCGGAAAGTGTTCTAGCTTTGGGCAGTTACAGAATCTAAGAGATTGCAATGAAGTGAGGTTTGCAACTGAGGATAGGCGTAGCAGGTTTTGAAAATTATCAATCCACAGGAAGGTTAGTGAGGCAGGAAGCGCCATTCTTGTATCCTCTGGAGGAAATGCCACCGCATCCCCACTTCCTCCATAAAGTCTGAGTTCTCTAAGAGAGTTGAATCTGTGCAACCCCAACTCAAAGAATGGCTTGTGAATAGTCAGATAATCAACACCAAGTGCAGAGACTTTTGTGGGAAGGCAATCTGCAGTGAACGATCCTAAGCTTGGACAATCTTGTATTAGTAATATTTCCAGAGAGAAATGGTGCAGGTTGTTGGGCAGGGCCTTCAGTTTCTCACACCCATTTATGTCCAGCATAGTCAGTTTCTTGGACGATAACCCTCCTTCAGGAAAAGAAACGAATTTGGACACCCATATATTGTAAGTTGTCGAAGATGGCAGGCCTTATGCAAGTTAGCAGGCAAAACTTTAAGCATTGGACAGCCCCAAATGTAAATAGTTTCAAGACATGAGTTGCTGTCCAACCCTTCCGCTATCGATCCCAACTCTGAGCATTCATATATATAAAGGTCCTTGAGAACCGTGGGCAGAGCACCTCTTGTTGACAAGCAAAGAAGCTTTGAGCAATTTTTAACCTTAATATCTTCAAGTGTGGCAGGAAGCTCCTTTAGTGAAAATAAGAATGTGAGAGATGGACAGTCTTCAATGTGTAAGTGCTCCAGAAGACAGGTGTAACTACTGCTGCTACTGGAGATCTCTTCATCCTTCTTTATTCCTGAAATTTGATCTTCGTCTATCAAAGTCTGAAGGCCATGGCAACTTTGGATATGCAGCAGCTTAAGACTAGCGGGTAACTGAACCCTGGCAATGTATGTCAAAGAATTACAGTCAACAACATTTAAGCTTTCAAGAGGAGCATTAGAATTGTGCATCAATGCCTCAGGCAAAGATTTCATTGAATGACAGTCTGAGATTTTTAACTGTCTGAGGGAATTAAGGCTGAGCAATGCTTGTGGTAGCTTCACTAGGCTTGGGCAGCTGCGTAATTCCAGATAATGAAGTCTGCATGGCAATCCTTGCTGTTGTTGGTCTGCTTCTTCCGCTGCCACCAAAGAAAGAAGTTGAGGACAATTTCCAATCTCCAATTTGTGAAGAGAGCTAATATCTTGCAGTAATCCACTTCCAGTCTGCCATAAATAAGTTACTTTTGTATTGCAAATCACCAATTCCTCTAAAATTGGTAACTCTTGCTTAAGTGGCCCTGTCAAAAACACTGGATTTGGATCAATACATGAGACCATTGAATTCGGTGAGCTGAGATCTGTACTTCCCCATACCACCTTTTTACATCCGCTGATTTCTAATTTGCGAAGAGTTGGAGTACTTGGAACTGACACTAGCAACTGCTCACATTCTTGAATGACAAGTGTGTTCAATGAAGGAAGGTGTTCTGGCACCCTTCCAAGCAATTTAGGACATCTGACAAGAGAAAATTCTCGAAGTTGAGGAAAAACTTCAACCTCTTGACTAGATTGATGAGGAATCCAATCTTCCCATTCGGGCATATCCCCAAAAAATAGAGTCTCCAACGAAGGAAAAGCCAATGAGCCACTATTTCCGTAGAACTGTAGACCCACACTCTTTACCAAAGTCATTCCAATTATAGAAAGATGTTTCAGAGCTGGCAGTTGCCCAATTGATGGCAAGGAAGTGCACATGGCACAATTTTCAAATCTGAGGAGCTCTAAGTTTGAGAAAGTAGAATCTCCCAACCAAAATGGAAAATTAGTACCCCCATAGCCCCTGATAGCAAGCTGTTTCAAATTTTCATGAGGTCTCAGCATATCAAGCACATGTTTCTCAGTTTCGGGCTCCCTTGACCTGCCATGACTGTTAGTCCACTCCAGGAATAATACGTCAAGATTCCTTTTTCCATTCAACTCAGCATCCCTGGCATCACCACTATCTTTTACGTTTTCCAACCCTGAAATCTTAAGCTTTCCTTGAAGATTCTCCAAGATCTTCAGCTCTTGTAATTGAGAGCCACTGTTCTTCCCCACAACAAAATAAGGTAGTGTTTGGAGAGAAGACAATTTACCAATTCTCAAAGGCATCCCCTCAAGTAATGGTACATTATAATTATTGAGGTGACGGAGCTTGATCAGATTTCCCATGTCCGCACACAATTTCTTCAATCGACAACAGCTTTCTATTAGAAGTGTATGCAAATTGTAAAGTGTATTAACTGATTCAGGCAAAGTTTCAATGAGAGTTTCGGAGAGGTCAAGATGTCGTAAATGCTTCAAATCACCAATTCTATTTGATATCTGGCAGATGTTATACTCACGCAAACATAGAACCCTTAAGCATTGCAGTCTCAACAACATATGAACAACGCTATCAGATAAAAAATGCCTGCTAAATGTCCATTGCACTGACAAAAAGGTCCGCAAATGTTTGCAATCAGAGAGAGCCTCAAACCTTCTAATGTGATCAAGATGGCCAATGGGGTATGAGAAATGACGCAGGTTCTTGGAGAATTTTTGTTGCTTGTTAGTCTCCAATGTATCCTCTAATCTAAAAAATGACTCTGATGCAGCCCATTGAGCAAGATCAGTAATGAGATCATGCATTACAAACCGTGAATCCATGTATGATTTCTGAAAGAATGACCTCCAACATAGCTCTTTGAAATAACTGCGGCCTAACTCTTCCATTTTCATATCACTTGTATCAGCTTCTAACAATCCCTCAGCCATCCATGCTAAGACTATATCATTCTCAAGAAAATGAGAGTCCTTTGTGAGCAATGAACAGTACGCAAAGCATTGTTTCAAATGTGCAGGAAGATAATAGTAACTTACTTTAAGTGCTCGCATAATATCTCCTCCTTCTTCAGGTGAATTCCATATCTTGTTATTCAACACATTTCGCCAATCAAAAGGGTCGGATTTACCACGTAAGAGCCCACCAAGAGTTTTCGCAGCAAGAGGCAAACCGTTGCACTTTTTCAATATCTCCTCACCAATTTCTCTCAGGTGTTGATGATTGCTGAAATCTTTGGTCCCCAAGGAGTGCTGCGTAAATACAAGCCGACAATCGTCATCAGTCAACTTCTTCAATTCATAAGCTGAAACAGAGCCCATCATTGATGCAACACTTTGATTCCGAGTTGTGACAATAATCTTACTTCCTGATGCGCCAGCAACAAATGGAAGTCTCAGGCTAGTCCAATCGCCGTAATTGTCATTCCACATGTCATCCAAAACAAGCAAAAACTTCTTTCGCGACAATCCATCTTTTAGTTTAACCTGGAGCGAGTTTAGATCATCATCAGCATCCGTGTGCACACAAATCGACTTGAGAATGGCTTTTGTGACCTTGATAGCATCAAAATCATCAGAAACACAAGCCCAGGCTTTTAGATCAAAATGGGATTCCACAATTTGATCATTATATACAAGCTGGGCAAGAGTTGTTTTGCCCAATCCTCCCATACCAACAATAGGAATGACAAATAATCCGCCGTCACAATCAGCATTCAAATCATCATTCAATAACAATTCAACAATTGCCTTCTTATCATCATCTCTGCCATGTACTTCAGCTTCATTCACCAAAGAAGTTGTGGGTAATCTTTCTTTAATACCTCTCTTGAACCTCCCTCTTGAACCCGGATTTTCCTTCAAGTCCAGCAGTTCTTTCTCTGCCAAAATATCTTGCAATCTCCTCGAGATCTCATCGATCTTGGACCTCATACTGGAATTGAACGCCAAAGATCGCGGAGCCCAATTGGTGCAGCAAGTTGGAATGAGTTTACGTAACATGCTTGTGCTGGTTTCAGGATGTTTTTTTTCTTCTAACAGCTGCTTCCGCAAAGCTTCAGTTGAAAACTCATCTAGAATGTCTTCAATATCGTAAGCCAAATTCTTGAGCTCCCCAAGCCAGAGCCTCACTGATTGCTTTGTCATCTGCTTCTCCTCCGCATCATCAAGCACTGCATGAATCTTGAACAGTATTCTCTCCCACCTCTTCAGATCAGCTTGGATTTGCTCTTGCCGGGCAAAATGCAGCAGGTCAACTGACATCAACTTTTTGAACAGCATTTCAATTGCGGCTCCTAGGATCGCCTCTCCGATGATAGACATTCTTTTTCTGTGGGTTGGAACAAGCAACAGGGATTATGTAACAAGAAGAGAAGAACAGAGTTGGACACTTGAACTGCTCAGATATTCCGTGAGAAACCTGCCTGCAGAAAATTGACTAATATGCGAGTTTTTTTTTTTCCCCCTTAATTGCTATATTTCCGTCTGTGACGGCTTGTATCAGTGGGCACTGGCCGACCACGTCGATTCATTTGACTTTTACTCGTCTTTCATTTTCACCACTAGGAGAATATACAGTCACATCCATCAAGGTTTGAAAGTATTACTGTTTAAGACAAACTTTTCCGAAAATTGCACCTACGTTTCCTCGATGGTGTAAAAAAAAAAAATCGCCAATATTATAATGTCTTTGGAATTTCTTACCGGAACAAAAACTCCACAAAAACAGCAAATGAATTTACCCACCAAGACTCTTTTTCTTTTTACCCACAGCCAAAAAAGAGTACAGTCCAGCTGTACCTGTGTCTTCTCTCAACATTTTTTACATTACTCGGCTCCAATTATTCTTTTTACCTCGTTATTAAGGAACATCATCGTTATGATTACCATACCACTTATACATTAATTTTTGTGTGCATATTTCATTTAACAGCGTGCTGTTTGTCATTCATCCTTCAGCTGAGTAGTAAGAACGTTATAGTAAGAGTTGGGTAAGTAGCCTCTTATGAGAATGGTGTATTTGATTGATAGTCTTTGTAAAGATGGCTTCGTTGACAAAGCCAAAGACTAGTTTATTCACATTTAATATGTTAACGTTAATGAATGCCGAATAAAAATAAATTAAATAAAAATTTCTTTGAAAGTGGGCAGGGTGCAGGCCGAATATAATTAGATCCAGCTGGCCCGGAACTTTCACTTTCTGTTTATTGTACCAGAAACAAACCGCATATCACTCTAACTTCGTCACTGTAGGTACTAGGATTCGCTAAATATACCAAGAATTTATATAAAATAGGCAAAACTTTGACCATATACAACCAGTAACGAACAGAAGCAGCTAGTACGTTTAGAAATTCGGGAGACGCTTTCCTTTTATAATATGGTCATTGTCCGGGCAACAATGAAGACTATTTGTCCCACATAATATAGGGATTAGGGAGTGACAAGTAATCAAATTGCACAAGCTGCCAATAGAATTTGGCATTGAAAGACAGCCTATCATGAGAGTAACAAAGACCTGTTAAAACGTCCCTAAATATAGAGAATAACTCTCTCATCATTAATTTCGAATACCTAAAATTTCGACGGGCATTTGGTTTTGGGTTCGTGTTTTATTGGCCATTAAATTAACGGAAGTTTTGCTTTAAACAACATTTGCCTCGCTAGTTCGCCCCTTTTCTCATCACCGCCACTCACACGACACATTTTGTCAAAAACAGTTACATGTTTTTGAACCAATTTTTTTTTTTTTCGTTTTTTCTTTTTCCTTTCTAATTCCTTTCATCACTTAATCTCAGAGAAGAGACATCACAAACTCTTCGGAATAGGAGTTTAATTAATTTTTCTTCCCACTAAAAAATAAACTCGTAATAATAACAATACAATCTAAATTCTACGTAGGTTGCGTGAGTTTCTGAAATATTGGCTTGCATGGCAACAAGTCTTTCTTTCAGAGGTGCAAATTTTTTAAAAAACCTACATTGAGTTTTATACAACAGTTTCAATATCAATAACTTTGCTGCTTCTTGTTTTTTTTTCTTTATCTTTATTTTCTTTCTTTCAGAAAGCATGTATTCTATTAATTACATCTCCAACTAAAGCTACTCGAGGATAGATTCTTTTTCATAAACTAAAGCAAACACATTTGACGGTATAAAATGTCAAACAATAAGATGAAGGGCCTTCTAAAAGGCCTAAGATACATTTCTCATATATTTGGTATGTTTTTTGTTTTCCAATTTTTTATTTGTTTTCTTTTTATAAGCAATTAAATTACGTATGAGTTTTTTTCTAGAGATTGCTGAGATAATTTTCATTGTTTGCTGCAGAAAATGAAAAAGAGCCTGAAATGCAGATTGGTTTTCCCACAGATGTAAAGCATGTAGCCCACATAGGATGGGATGGTCCTTCCGTAAATTCCCCCAGCTGGGTATATTTTAGATTTGTATTTACTCTTCTCGAAAAAATCTGTTTATAACGAATGATTTGATCGCAAGTCTCACAGAGACTATGTTGTAAAAACTTGTGCAGATGAATGAGTTTAAAGAATCAGAGCTTGGGGGAGATGTAAAGGATGATGCCTCAATCAAATCCGAAGGTATGATGCTTGGCTTCGCAAATTATTGATTTGAAACTAAGACAATATCTATGTTTGCACAATTACATAACGAACAAGCTCTGAGTTTGAGAGTCATGTTCTGTTTTGTTCGTCCAGATTCAAGCAGCAGAAGAAGTGCAAGAGACCCAGAATTGCCAAAATCATCAAGACGCCACGCATCAACAGGTTCCTCAGCTGATCCCGAAAGATCAGAAAAAAGTAGATCAAGAAGGTCAAAACAATCAAATAAAGACTTGTCTGAATCTACCAGGTCCAAAGGCGCCAGCGAAGGGGGAGGCACTGACATCCCCAAGAAATCCCGGCGTAAGAAATCCAAGGACTCTGCGGATGGATCATCAAGATCATCTAGAACATCAAGGAGAGGACAATCATCAAAGTCAGATACAGCTTCTGAATGTGGATCGGTATCCAAAAGCAATAACACTAACAATGAAGATTCTCAAACTTTGGGTGTAAATCCTTCCGAGGGAGGTGAAGTGAAGGAACATACAGGAATTTCTTGAGAAATTGGTGCATTTTTTACTGTTACATCGGTAGCTAGAATCTTTTGCTTAGTTGAGACCAAAACAAACAAACCAGAAAGATTTGTATGATCAATCCACGGTACATATTAATTGTTGAACTAATTATAAATTTTCTTAGAAATGAGAATTTTCCTGTGGGGGCCCTTTATTCACTTCGGCTGTTATTTTCTGTATCCATTAGTTGTCTCCCAGGCTCTGCTAGAAGATACTGTAAAATGTAATTAATTTCTATCTGATGATCAATGCTTTGCCTCAACCACACGCTAAAGAAAGCACGAAGTTGCAGTAAATTAACTATCTACTTATTACCAAAAAACAGAATTTGCATAATAGTGGGACCAACTTATCTCAAAAATCTCCAGACTAATTAAACAAACTCCATATACAAAGCAATAAGCAAAATATATGCCCTCAAAAATACCTTGCTATCCAAGTTAGACTAAGTATACCCTGTTAACTTAATCGCTGTTTACCCTCTAACCTTGAGCCATTAATATCACTATCAAGCAAAGAAAACTAGAAAGCCAAGAAACATGAGCATATGGGAAGCAACCATTGGCCGTGAAGGAGAAGCAGCAGCATTGAACATTGCAGCTTTGGGATTATCTGGTTTCTTACACAGCTTCAACTGTCCCATACTGCCGCTTGCATTCTTGCCAATGCTGAATTTTTCATCAATACACAAATCTGGGTTGCCTTTCAACTTCAGTTTCTCTCCAACTTTTGTGGTAAACTTGCCAGAAAATGGGACCCTGCCACTTAGATTGTTGTTTTCCAAATTGATTTCACCAACAAATTCTAGAACACCAAATTCCTCGGGCACATTCCCTTGAAGCTTGTTGTTATCCAACCCCAAATAGCTCAATTTCTTCAAGTGAATCCCCATTGAAGCTGGAATTTTACCAACAAGTCCGGTACCAGATAACCCAATCCCCACAATACCCCCGAGACTTTCCCAAATTTCCGGAATCTCCCCTCCTAGTAAGTTCCCACTCAAATGAACTTCTCTCAACTTGTCCATCTCCGCTAAGAATGTTGGCACACCAAAGTTACCAAAACGGTTAAAACTCAAATCCATAAACTCCAACCTTTTCAAGTGACCAAGACTCTCAGGGATTTTACCAGAATAGACATTGGAACTCAAATCAAGCTTCAACAAGTTGGTGAGATTATCAATCTCTTCGGGGACATTTCCGCCTAAATGATTTTGACTTAAGTCAAGAATCCTCAGTTTCTTCAACTTGTCCAAACTGAACGAAAACCCGCCACTTAATTTGTTCCTGGAAAGCGATATCTCTTCGAGACCAATCAAGTCACCAACTTTATGTGGGATGCCACCATAAAAGCCGTTTCCAGTCAAAACTAACCTCCTCAGATTTGTAAAACTACTGATAATACCACCCAGAGGGCCAACGAAAGATGGGTTGTCTATAAACACGAGCTCCTCAAGACTTGAGCCGAAACTCGCTGGAATGTTGTCGGGTACCGGAACTTGTTTCTCGGTGAAGCATTTGTAGAAAAAGAGTTTGCGTAAGTACTTAAAGGAACTGAATATAAGTGGGTTCAGAGTGGAGTTTGCGTTACAAGGTGGGTTTGGCGAGTAGTCCGAAACGTACCCGAAACTCAGTTCAGTTATGTGAACGGTTTCTGTTTGAGAGGAAACGGTGTCGTTGGCGGAGATAGTGAAGTAGTCGCAAACGACGCCGTGTGGGGGAGAGGAGCACAGGTCGTCGGGGAAGAGTGAACGCCAGTTGATGGTCGGGTTGACGGAGTCGAGGACTTGATAGACCGAGTCTTGTTCGAGCGAGTTGAGAAAGGGTTGTTGGCTTGAAATGACTAAACAAGACAGTAGGGTTGTGAAGAAAACGAGAGTGCACATTGAGGAAGATGAAAGGGCCATTTTGGTGTTAAGAATAGAGATTGAATAGATGGAGGCCTTTTGTAGGCTTGTGTTGGGAAACAAAGAGGTTTCCTTTTTTGTGAGAGAGAGAAAGGCAACTAATATTGGGAGAGGCGAAGACTGATACTGTGAAGTTGTTGGGTGATGGATGTACTCCTGCTCTGCTGCCACTGTTATGATTTTTCGTTTGCTTCTGATCGACGAAATTACTGAAACAGCCTTGTTCTGGTCTGTAACTTCTGGCGTGGACCCGACAAAGGGTTATATATGGCTAGTAGGACGGAGAATGGAGCCTCGCTAATTGAAGATAATGCAGCTGGGGCCCAGGTAATTTTGTTTCGGGTTTGAGATTGGGTGTCCAAATGTACCCATAATAATAATAATAATAATAATGCTTCATGAGCCAACTAATGCCATGGACCATGGCCTAGCATAGCTAGCTTTTTAGTACTGGATTATACTTCATATTGTTTGTATTCAATATTAATGTTTTCTTCCTTTTTTTTAAGTTTGAGCAAAGGCATTATTTTAAAAGAATTATTTTTTGATAAGTTTTATTTTTATTTAGAAATGATATTTTTCTTTAATCAAACTTTCTTTTTAAATTAAATAATTAAAGAGATTGTTATATTACATAATTATATAATATATATGATTATGTAACAGCCATCAAATAAAAATTTAATAATTATAAAAATATAAAATAATAAAATTATATTATTTTTATAATTATTGTTATATAATTATATGATCACGTATCTTAACAAAAAGTAAAAAATTAATCATATTAAAAAAACTTAATGATAATAAGCTTTTAAGATTCTTTTGTGTCAAATGTCAATCATCTCGATACCATGTTTGATTGATATTATATAGGACGTCAATTGTAAAGTTTAGCAAAACATATCAGGAGAATCTACAGGGGCATGATGGACTTTTAACAGGAGCGGTACGGCATCGCAATTCGCATGAAAATAACACAACTGCCGAAGCCAGAAGCAATGATCAGACTGCCAAAGGCACTGCTTAAGGCTAAAGTTAAAACCCGGATACTAAACCTCGAACACTTTCTGTACAAAACTTGACCGACAAACGGCTAGGATCACTGCACCGTTTCTCAAAGCCAACTCGAGCTATAACATTTGAAAGATTCGGTTTGGTCTTGGCTTGCTTCGATAACAGTTGAAAAAATGGAAAAATAATAAATAAAAAGGAGCAGCCGACAGCAACCTGCGCAGGAAAGCAAGCCTCGGAAGCCGACATTGACGCGCCGCAGCCGCCGACTTTCTGTTGAGGCTTTACAGGTCCGCAGGGAAAACGATGTTTAACAGAACAAGAACGAGGCGTTTTGTGTGTGGGGTTACGTGTCGTACAGCGAGTGGTTGTACGAAAGGCCGACACGTAGGGAGCAGGGACGATCGTTTCGGAAAGAGGAAATGACGGGGAGCATGGGAATTTCATTTCCTTGCCGGGGGCCGTCGTGGGGTCCACCAACGGTCTTTTTAATTACAAAACTGCCGCTTTCGTTTTGGCTTTTGTTTTCCTTTCCCGCTGCGTGTAGATGTAGCAACAAGGCTACACTGCCAGTGAAACTGGACCAGAAAGGACGGAAATAATAAAGCAAAACAATCCAATGGTGCTTTTATTTTCCTTTTTCTTTTTTTAACCAATAATGTTAATGTCTCGTAAATGTAGGAATTTTTTTAATAAAGACATTAAAAATTAAATTGCAGCAGAGTAAATAATTGGATTGTGGCAACGAAGTAAGGTTAATGGACGGCCGGGGTGAATTAGATGAAGAATGGAATTTTTGCTGGTGTAAATGAAGAAGGAATTTATTCTTTTTTTTTCTAAAGAAATAAATTAATCATTAAATTAGGGGCCAACAAATGGAGGGCGAAAACCAAGTAAGAATGGATGGTAGTGATAAATCACGATGGAGAATGGAATTTTACTAATGCCACCTTAAGAGTGGAAATAGAACCATGATGTGCTTCGTCCGTGTTTTCATGAAGTTGGGAAGTCAATAAAAAATAAGTTGTAAAGTTACCGATATTATAATTTACAGTTTATCTAAAAATTACATAAACAGTGTAAGTATTGTTCACATGACTTTGGATAGATTTTGGGTAGATTGTAACTTACAGTAACTGTAACTTAGTAAAATCTTAAAAAATATGGTTACGATTATATTTAAGTTGATTTATAGTAAAACACAAATTTCATCCACACACCCAAAATCATAAATAGTGAAAAACTCATTATAACTTAGATTATATGGTTATGAAATAGTGTTCTACCTTAAAGTTATTCTAACATAACTAGACTCAAAAAATATTTAGCTAAATATCAAAGTGCAAATTCAATTACATGATTTTGCTTTTTATTTTTATTTTTATTTTTTAAAAATTGAACAAATAACTTAATATTATAAAACTACATTTTGATCCAATATTATAAAAGTACAACAACTTGTTCTCTTTTGAATTGTATTTATATTGACTATGTTGTTACAAGATATTGACCAAGTTCTTTCTTCATATAATTTTTTTTTATTTTTTATTTTTGTTTCCTACTCTCTGTTATTAACCATAAGTCTATAATTGTTATTCCATCGACATTTTATCTCAAGTGTCTATTTTCTAACCCTGTGATACCTACAGCCTTTCTAATCCAATTGTTTTCGTACTATAAAAACAAAGTAAGGTATGCGTTGGGCTAACCTTGGAGTAATTTAATTAGTTGTGTCGTGTATATAACAATGAGTGTGTATATAAAAGAATAAGAATAGTTAAAGAGACACAATTTTAAACATAATTTTAGATACAGATTTTAATTTATTTAATTAGAGAATAATAGAGAGCCAAAATTTGATGATATAAATTAATATATCTTTAATTTAATATTTTATCCTTTTTTTTCTCTCCTTACTTCTCAGTATTTATTATCTTTTAATCTCTCATCTCTCCCATAGATCTTTCACTTTCTACTAGGCATTTACTCTTCAGGCCGAGAAAAAACCAAAGTAAAATATATGACACTACCATCAAAAGCATATAGAATACTCGTTTCATGGAATAAGTGTCGATGGATGTTATTATATGTTGATTCTACGTGAAAAAAAATATAAATGAGGTACTTTATTTTTAACAAAGGAGAAGGCAATAATTTTTTTAAAATCAAATTCGTAGCCATCAAAGTTTATTTTCAATGAGTATCTTAAAAAATGAAAGATAAAAACCTAGATTTTGTAGACCGTGATCTTAATTTCCCCCATGGCACAAGGCTCTGCTTTTACACATTTTAATATTTTTAGTGCAGATATAAGCCAAACGATTTCAATATTGTGGAGTACCGCTTGATTCTTTTGCCTTACAAATGCTGGACGACTATGAAATACTACTATTCTTAGGCTAAGTACCATGTCTTATATGTCTATCATGATTGAAAAATTATTTTAGTGGTTCTTTAGTATGGCTTATCAAATAATCATAAATACTTATATATTCTCATAAATTTTTATTAAAATTTTTGTCGTTATTTTTTTAGTATAAATTTTAGACTTTTTAGAGTAGAAGTTGAAAAGCTTTTTCTAAATATTAAAATATCTAAAATATCATCAACTTATTTAAAAATTTTATTTTATTCTTTTTACAACATAACTTTTTAAAAAATATCTATTAAAGTAATTTTATAATTTTCGATAAAAGCTTTTATTGACAACTAAATAATTAAATTTTTTTGTGTAAATTCTACTTGTAAAAATTCTATTTAAAAATCCATACTAAACGGAGCCTGAGTGCTCATCATTTAAGTTGGTATTATAAGATATCTTTTAACTAAGAGATCATATAAAAGATAAGAAAGAGAAGCCAAAAGGAAGAGATAAAATAGAGAGCAAATCACTTGAGATAGCAGAGAGAATAAGATTATAAAACATTAAATAGAGGAGAAATAATTTTATTTATTTATTAATGTCATTAAATATTGACCTTTATTATTGTTTAATTCAAAAGATTAAAATTTGTGTCTAAAATTAGGTTTAAAAGTTGTGTCTGTTGAACCTTTTCGATAAAATTATATATAGTATTGATACTTTAAGAACAATTTGATAATAGGCTCACAAAGTAAAAAATATTATTTAATGATGATAGTAAGAAAAAAAAACTCATTAAAAATAAAGGAAAAACTCAAAAAATGTCTTGTTGAAAATTGAGAAATTAGGATGTTGATCATTATTTGTGATTCTACATTGAACTTTTGAAGAAGAAAAGAAGCAAGAATCATGAGAAATGACTAAGAAAAGGCTTTGAAACCTAATGGATTGTGAATCCCAATTAATCAGCCTTTAAACTTTACATTTTGTGCGGAGCTTGTAATAACATCATGTTTTTTGGCATTCAAGCTGTGTAGTAGTTTCTATCTGTCATTATGAGGCAACTACATAAATGTTGGAAAGAGAGCTGTTATTGTGATGTTTGTTTTATAATGAATACAAATGATATCAGAGACAATAGAATGAGTTTTGATCTCTATAAACATTTTCTAACAATTGTAACCTCTTATCCTAAATAAAAATTCTTCTTATTCTCTATTTTACTTTCTTCTTCTTATTTTATTTTATTTTATTTTTCCTTTCGATTCACGGCTCCTAGAATAATTTCAATATTTTATGCTGGCTAAAATGTTTCCGATAGTCGTTTAGTATCAAATCTTATAGATCACATGTCATAAATACAACATTTACTTTAGAGTAAGGCTGTAATGAATATCGTTTTAATTTTTTCATCTAATAGATGATACCTTGAAATATTGCATGTTTATAAAATTTAAACTAAGGATGATAAAATTACCCTTATAATTGCCAAACTCGCCTACAAAAACTCGTGCATTAAAGGTAATTTTGCAAGATATGAGAGGGTTTGATATTAAGAAAACAATTCTATAGATATGTTCTTTATTTTAATTAGTTATACTTCTAATGTTAATAATAAAAATTACATTAAAAATTTTAATTATAAACATAGATAAAATTCCTAATTTCTAAACCTAACCTATTTACTGTAGCATATATATAAATATATATACATACTCAAAAAATAAGCTTTAGAAGAAATTTTATAATTTTTAAGTTTAATTACTAATATTTTATCTTAATTTATTTTTTTTTGTTTTGCTCTAATGACTTCAACCATTTAATTACTCAATTTAGGTTTTTATTTGTTTAATTTATTGTTATTGGTAGTTGTACAAATTTTACTTATTAATATTGTTGATACTACTTATGTATTGCTTAAAAGATGGAGCATGAGATTGATATTATTAATGATAATTTGCCTACAATAAAATATTTTGTATTAAATTAATATATTTTGTGTATTTGTTTTTGTTGACGAAGATTTCTAGTCAATTTAAAAAATCAAGTAACATGAGGGCAATATAGTGAGAAACACAGAGAATTAACGTGGTTTGACTTTTGACCTACATTCATGGACAAAGAAAGATGAATATTTTGTTAAGATCGTGCTTATAACTCAATTTTTTCTCTTTTGCTATTCTTCTTCCGTCCTTTACACTATGAGAGACTTTGCTTCTATACCTTTCTACAAATAAAATCCTTTTATAACTTAAACTCTATATAACTCTCCTCTATCTTCTAGGATCTTAATTACAATATATTTCTATATTTTTATAGGTTGTGCTCTTATCAGACTTTATTTAATTTACTTTTGGACCAAATGATGTTCTTCTATTGTCGACTCTATTTTATTAGGCTTGATGTCTCAATTTTTCTTACTAATAGATCAAGGCCTCATGACTTATGTCATCTCTCATACATAGACCTTGTTCTTGTGGACCATAACTCTGCTCCCTAGAAGCATAACTCTTTTACTCATACTTTGGAGGTGCATAATTCTTGCTCTTAGAGGAGCATAATTCTTGCTACAAGGGAGCACAATTCCTGCTCCCAAGAAACATAATTCTACTGCTCTTTCCTCAAAGAAGCATAATTCATGCTCCTAAGGGACCATAATTCTTAGAGTACATCCCAAGATTCTTGCAACACCTCTCCTAAGATCCTTATAGCTTTTCCCTTAAGATTTCTGCTCTTAAAGGAGCATAATGCTTGCAATTTCTCCCCTAAGATTCATGCAGCTCCTTCTCGAAGATTCATGCCCTTGGGAGAGCATAATGCTTGCTACTCCTCCCCTAAGATTCCCTACTCTTGGGGGGTATAATTATTACTAACCAAAGAGTATAATTTCTATTCCCTGGGGAGCATGATTCTGCTATATTTTGTTGAGTCCATATGATTTATCCTTACTTTATTTTTTCTCACATATCTTAATTGATTATCTTATTTTTCTTACAACAGTTGCTCCCCAACTCTTAGCTTCTTGTTCATCAAAAGCAAAAGAGCTCAAACTACTTTTCTCTTTTTTCATCACTATATAAACCATCATCTACACCATTTGCTTACTTCATGGAGATTCAATCTTTTGGTTTTCATTTTTCTTGGTGGGTGACGTCTCTCTCCTCCTTGTCTTTAACAATTTCAATATCTTCTAATTCTAAAAATAATATTAACTCATTTTATAATTAGTATTTCAAAGATGATAATGATCACTATCATATACCATCCGACTAACTACCTTTTATTGTAAACTTTACTCCTGCATTGTTTATTCTTAATAACCAAACTAACACCCAACCTAGTATTGATTGGTCCATTGATAAGATTGATAATGTAATTTCTAAGAAATCCATTCTCTCTCACAAGATTAAATATGAAATTTCAAGTTTAGTTGAACTTAAGAAGCCCCAGGTTGGTGAGCTCACTAGCCAGCCCTCTTCTGGGGCTGTTGCCTTTCATCCTGATTTTTTTTATTATGGTGTTAGATTACCATTGCACCCTTTCTTGAGGTATATGTTGATCTGCTTGAACTATGCCCAAGTTTAGCTTTCCTTAAGTGTTTGGCATGCCATGATTGGTATGAATATTTTGTGAAAGCTAAAAGCATTTTTTAGATCCATATTTAGCCAGTTTCAATGGATTTATCAACTGATGAACCTTTTAAACTATAAAAGCTCTCTTTTTAAAGGTTGATAAGTCCTCTCCTTTAGTTACCCAAGGCAAATCTCATGATGGCTCTTGGAAAGACTCTTGACTTTTTGCTCTTATGGATTAAGAGTTAGGAAATTATCTTGATGTGTGTTCTAAGTATAGGGTTCGAACCCATTTTTCTACCCCAGGTGGCTTGTCAAAAAATACTCTTACAGGATGTATGCTTTTTTTTTTAATAGGTATACTTATTTTTTTCAATGTCATAGAGTTGCTCCTAATTGATCTTGCTGAGCAAAGTTAGATTGATGAAGTTTTTAAAGATTATGCCAATTTACTATCTTAGAAATATCTTTATCAAATAGGCTTTCTAACCACTTTTGACTTTATCCCTTCTGCTTCCACCAAGATTCCATCATCAAGTAAGTTTCTACTTAAGCATAATAATTTTGATGCTTCAGGAAATTTATAATACTTTCTTTATTTTTGTCTCCTCGCCTTTTTTTAGTTATAGCATCAGGGATGATGCTGCACAAAAAAAAAAAAGACAAATATCCAACTTTAAAGATTAGCAAAAGACTTATAGATAAGTTTGTGTTCCTGCTTAGAGGATCATATTTTCAAACTACTCAAGAGTTGCTCTAAGTACCTTCAACTATGCTTGGGATGTAGTTAAAATTTTTGTTTCCATCTTGTGCCCGTGAAGCTTTATTTTCTCAGCCTTCTGGCTTCCATTCTTCATTTACTTTTACTAAAGCACGTATTCAAGAATTGCATCACACACCTGCATTGACTTCAATGTTACAATAGGAAATTTTATTTTCAAGTTTCACTCATGATAGACCATGCTCACAAGCTCTGGTTCTACATCTGCCTCTACTCGTGCGTAGGCCAACACTTTTTTCTATAGGTACTAACTCAACAACTCTGCCCGTGTTTGATGGGTCACAGAATTACACTTGGGAAGATCTCTCTCAGGCATACCTGAACTCTTTTGTTTAATCTTGACCTCAATATATCTTTGTTGATAATGTGAGGCAAATTGAAAACTTCGATCCTATTGACTTTAACATTAATATTTATTAGGCAATAATAATTGCTTTTATGTCACCTTTACTAGCATGAAATTGAATCCTAACTATGTTCATCTATAGCTTGGTTGCGTTGTTCAAATATCAAAGAGAAAGATAAAATCTCTCACGCTGAAGAGGAATACCTTATTTGAGTCGGGCCAAACTTCTAGAAGAAAGATTGACGAATTGGAAAAGCGTCTAAATGAAGAGAAAACCCTTATGGCCCAATAAAGTTAGAGGTTAATATTGTACAAGAGAAGTTAGCTTAGTATCAATCCCAAGTTCAAGAAGTGTCAAGTTCTCTTGACCAATTGAACCTTTAAATTCCAAGCATGAAAGCTTTTGCCATTAAAGAATTTAAAGCTTCTAATGACTTTGATATCCTTGATGAGGAATTTTTTAAAGGTGGTGTAAAAGTTAAGGCAATGATTAAGAATTGCTATCCTCAACTTGATTATCACTTTTTAGAAGACTAATAATTATCACTATCAATTAAGCTAAAGATGCTACCTCTTTTATTGCCTTCTAGTTTTTAGTTGTTGTATTTTTCTTTTCTTTTAATTTGTAATGAGGTTAATGAAATAATAAGGTTATAGCTTGAGCATGAACCTGCTGCCCTTAGTATATTTGATATTTGTAATTTATTAGTCCTGCTCTTTTCTATTGATTTTTGTACAAATAGCAGAAGTCCTTTTACCTTTTTTTTTTCATTGCTCTTGTGACAGAAGTTTTTTTTTTCATCCTTTCCTTTTTCTTTAAAAGGCAAGAAATAGTATACTTTTTTCATGCTTTTCTCTCTCAGGAGTGTAGTCTTTATTTCATAGGAGTATAACTTCAGTTTCGCATTTTTTAAGGATCAAGACTTTGCTCTATGGGAGTATAATTTTTTACCCCCATTATTGGGAGTGTGATCTTGCTCCTCATTCTTTGGAAGCCTGACTTTGCTTCTGTTTCTTATTTTTTGGGGTGTGATCTTACTCCCTATTCTTGGAGGAACATGATTTTACTCTATGGGAATACCCCTGTTCTCTATTCTTAGGGGTGTGATCTTGCTTTCTATTTTTGGGGGAGTATGACTTTGCTCTTACTCCACATTCTTGGGGGTGTGATCTTACTTTCTATTCTCGGGGGAGCATAACTTCACTTTATGGAAGTAGTCCTACTCCCCATTCTTAGGGTGTGATCTTACACCCTTAGAGCATGACTTTGTACATATCTTTATTGATCTTTTGCACATTATATATTATAACACTTTTAAATAAAAGTGAAATCTTGAGTAATAATAACATAAAATTATAAAGCAAGTCAACGATATGCTTTATTATTATATTGTTATAAATGCTACTAAATAATCTATTGGCATAAAAATAACCCTTCTTACTACTTAAAGAAAACTTCATTGAACGCTTAAGTTGTTAAAAAATAAAACCGATCAATGATACTTTGCTATTGCTAGTAAATCCTCAAATGCTCTGTACTCAAAGGATGTGAAAGCATAACTTCATTCATGTCTCTGCGTCTGTAAGTCCCAGACTAACAATCTCTACCACTCTATGAGGGCCTTTCCAATTTGGTCCTAGCACACCAATATTTTACACTTTTGTGCTCTGAAATATCTTTGTAAGAAAAAGATCACTAACTCGAAAGCTTCTTGGCTTTACTTTTAAATTAAAGTACCGAGTGGCCATTTACTTACGTGCTACTGTTATGAGCTGGGCTTTTTCCCTTTCTTCTTTTAGTAAATCTAGGTTGAGATTCAGCTGTTCTAAATTCTGCTTATGTTGAAAATACTATACCCTATAGGAGGGTATACCAATCTCTACAGGCACTACTTTTGTCCTAAACACGAGGGAGTATGGGGTTTTTCCTATTGTTGTAATGTATATGGTTCTATAAGTCTATAACATGAATGACAATTCCTCTACCCAAGCTCTTTTATGCTTTTCCAGCGTAATCTTTAAATGATGCTTAATTATTTTATTGACAACTTTGATCTGTCTATTTACTTGAGGATGAGTTGGTGAAAAGAAAAAAATTTTAATCCCAAGACCTTTGTATAACCCTCTGAAATGAGGATTATCAAACTGTTTTCCGTATCTATTACAATGGCTTGGAGGATGCCAAATTGGCATATGATAGATTTCCATATGAATCTGGTAGTTTTCGATTATGTGATTTATGCTAAGGGTTCAGCTTTTGCCTATTTTATAAAATAGTCTACAATTATAATTATAGATTTTGTTTGTCTTTTATCA
The DNA here is from genome assembly GCA_030449875.1 of Aegle marmelos. NCBI lineage: Eukaryota > Viridiplantae > Streptophyta > Magnoliopsida > Sapindales > Rutaceae > Aegle > Aegle marmelos. The sequence continues at coordinate 7,780,385 of JASUUL010000115.1, forward strand.
ATAGGCATTGGATCGATGACATTTACCCTTACGGGGAAAATGGCCATGGTTTAGCCATTAAGATGAGTTGTTCTAAGGGTTGATGAGGTGTGGTAAAAAACTTTTGACATTTGTCACACCATTGTAAATTTTTATGTATCCTCTTTTATAGTAGGCCAAAAGTACCCTCGACGAATGGCTTTATAGACTAGTGATACTGCACCCGAATATTTACCACAAATACCCTCATGAATCTTTCTCATCATATAATTTACTTCATCAGGCGTTAGACACCTCAAATAAGGTAATGAATATCCTCTTTTATATAGTACATCTCTTAAAATCACGTACCATACTGATCTTAACATGATCTTTCTTGCCTCTTCCTTACTATTTGACAGTTTTTTTCCTCTTAAATAGCTAATGATAGGATCCATCCAGTTACTCACTGTGTTCACAAGGTTAATCTTCTCATTCTCACATGGTTAATGCTCGGATTTTGTAAGAACTCAATAAAGATTGATCTATTGAGGATTGTATTCGTAGTTGATACCAATGTAAGGGCATCTGCTTTGTTGTTTTCTTCTCTTGAGATCTGCGTTATTGTGTATTCTATAAAATTCATTAGCAGCTCTTTCACCTTTTATATATATGCTAACATTCTATGCTCATTTGTTTGGTACTTAGGTATGACTTGATTCACAATTAATTATGAATCACTAAAAATTTCTAACTTATCTTACCCTATCTCTCTGGTTAATCTGAGACCAACAAATAAGGCCTTGTACTCTGTTTTATTATTAGAGGCCTTAAACCCAAACTTGAGGGCAGAGCTTATCTTTGTATGCTCTGGGCTAACTAAAATTAGCCTTGCCTCCATTCATTTGTTAGTTTGATGATCTATCTATATACAACTTTGAAGTTGGCACTATCACTTTGTTGGCCCTGGATTTTTTGAATTAGTTACTAGTAAGCTCTACTATAAAGTCTATAACTGTTTGCCCTTTAATTGTTATTCTAGGTCGATATTCAATATCACGCTCTCCCAATTCTATAGCCTACTGTAACAACTTTCTTGAAACCTCTAGTTGTTGCATTATCTGCTTGAGGGGTTGTTTCGTGAGTACTATTATAGTATGAGACTAGAAATATGACCTTAGTTTTTTTGCGGATAATGCTAGAGTTAAGTTCACTTTTTCTATAGTTGGATACCTTGTCTCGACGTCTAATAGTACATGACTTATATAGTAGGTTGGCTTTTGTATCTTACTCTCTTCTCTTATTAATATTAAACTTACTGTTGAGTCTGAAACGACTAGATATAAGTAGAGATCTTCTCTCGGTACTGGATTGGAGAGAATTAGAGGACTTATTAAATATCTTTTCAACTCATAAAAGGCTTTCTCGCACTCCTTTGTTCATGGCATTTTCCCCCATTAGAGGATTTTGAAGAATGGTAAGCATTTATCTATCGCTCATGAAATAAATTAATTCAAAACTGCAACCTTACTTGCTAACCTTAAATTTTCCTAATTGATTTTAGAGACTCCATATCAAAAAGAGCTTGAATTGTTTATTGGTTAGCTTCTATTTCTCGCTGACTGACCATGAATCCTAAAAACTTTCCTGAAGAGACTTCGAATGCACATTTGCATGGTTTTAACTTCATATTATATTGCTTCAAAATCCTAAACACCTCGTCTAGGTCTGTAATATAATATTCTATTTTCGTACTTTTAACAAGCATGCCATCTATATAGACCTTCATATTTTTTCCAATCTGGCCTTGAAATATCTTGTTAACTAACTCTTGATAGGTTGACCTTATATTCTTTAACTCAAAAGATATAACATTATAATAGTACAAGCCCTTATTCATTATGAACGATGTCTTTTCCTAATCTAAAGGATACATCTGAGTTTGATTATATCTAAAGTATACATTTATGAAAGTAAGTAACTTATGTCTTCCAGTAGCATCGACCAACTAATCAATTCTAAGTAAAGGAAAACTAACTGTGTTTAGGACATGTTTTGTTTAAGTCAGTGAAGTCTATATAGATTCTCCACTTTGCATTTAGTTTTTTAGTCATTAGTACATTTGCCAACCAATTTGTATAACAAGCCTCCCTAATAAAGCCTGCTTTTAAAAGTTTTTTCATCTTTTCTTCTATTGCCTTGTATCCCTCTAGATTGAAAGACCTTCTCTTTTGTCATACTAGTTTATGATAGGATCCATGTGTAATCGATGGACTATTCCATTTGGATCTATACTCAGTATATCCTCATGTGACCATGTAAACACATCTGACTGTACTTTAAGAAAATTTTCTAGCTGTTCTCATATTTTTAGTGTTAATTATGATCCAACACGAATTGTCTTATTTTAATTATCGTGTTGCATTTAGATAGTGTCTAACTCTTCTACAGGTGATTCTTTTTACTCATTTGTTGTGACATAACATTTTCTAGACTCTTTTTCATCTTTCTTTACGACCCCATTCCCAATTTCTGTAGAAAATTTTATCATCAAGTGATAAGTTGAGGTTATTACTAAAAAAAGATTCAGGGATGGTCTACCTAAGATAGCATTATAGACCGAAGGGACTACTAAGAAGCTCACCATCTTAATAGGTTGGTGAGGTAACTCTCCAATAGTAACTGGCAGGTTTATACTGGCTACAGGAATCAAGCATTCTCTGCCAAAGCCAACTAATAAAGTGTGAATTTGTTTTAGCTTTTCTCTTCCTATATTCATCTTATCGAAACATTGCTACATATAAAATATCTACTGAGCTTTCATGACTATGAAAACTTTCTTGTTCACCGAGATTATTGAGATAACCAAAGTATCATCGCGCGATTGTTGTATCTCTTTAGTTTTTTCTTCTGTGAATGTGATGTTATTATGCTTTATTCTAGCTTCTTTTGAGGGTTTTCGCACTAGGTTAATCGATAAAACTTTTGGTGCTGATCGAACTTCTCGCACATGAGCTTTTCACATCTTGTTGGAGTCCTTCCACTTGTAGGTCTACCAAAAATAGTTTTTATAGGGGTTCCTCATACAACCTCTTGATCCTTGGTACGACTTAGTGGTATTATAGTAATATTTTACAGTGTATTAGTAGAGGTCTCATTTTTAGTATCTTTACATTCTTTGCTCTTTATAAGTCTTTTTAGTATTCTCTTTGGATTAAGGACTTTATTTCCTCTTCAAGATCAAAGCAATCATTATTATTGTGGCCATGATCTCTGTGATACCTATAGTACTTACTTCTGTTGGTACGACTCTCATTTCTTTGGGCTTTTGTAATAAATCTAGGTCTCTTATCTGCATAAGCAATTGTTTTCTTGATACATTAAATGATGTGTACCCAGAATACCTATTTTGTGGGATTCTCAAGCCCTTATTATCTTTTGATTTATTTCTTTTTTCTCGATTTTCAATTTGTTCATCTTTTCTTTTTCTTTTTTCTCTGGGTCTCTGAAGGTTTGAGTTTGCTATCCTCTTTGAATTGGCTAGCTCATTAACATTCAACTAGTTTTGAGCTCTTGACAACAACTCAATAAAAGTCCTTGGTGCATTCTTGGCTAGTGAATAACGAAAGCTCCCTGGTCATAGGCCCGCTATTATAGCCGTTAATGCTACTGCATCTGTATAATTTTTTACTCTTACTAGTTCTTTGTTAAAAGGATAATATAGTCTTTTAATGACTCATTATTCCCTTACTTCACTGATAACAAGTGAGTTAGGGGGAAGTTGATGGTCTTTTGCTCCCACAAATTGACTAATTAACATTTGACTAAGTTAGGTAAATAAAAAGATAAAACCAGACTTCAATTTTCTATACCACTTACGTGCTGCTCCTGTAAGCGTTAGGGAAAAAGCCCTACAAATGGCTGCCCATGTTACACCCTGTAATTTTATCCATGACCTAAAGGTCTCTAGATATTCACTTGGAACTCCTTCATCTTCATACAGCTTTATTGACACAGATTTTTGATCAACTTAGAAAATCAAGCAATATGGGGGTCAATATAGTAAAAAACACAGAGAATTAAAGTGGTTTAACCTTTGACCTACGTCCATGGGTAGAAAAGGATGAATATTTTATTAAGATCGTACTTACAACTCAATTTTTCATTCGTTATTATTTTTTCTTCCGTCCTTTACACTATAAGAGACCTCTGCTTTTATAGCTTTCTACAGATAAAATTCTTTTCTGACTTAAAGTCTATCTAACTCTCTTCTATCTTCTAGGATCTTAATTACAATATATTTCTACCTTTTTATATGTTGTGTCCTTGTTAGACTCTATTTAATTTATTTCTAGATCAAGTGATGTTCTTATACTGTTGACTTTATTTTATTAGGTTTAACTTCTCAATAGCTCCCTTATTGTGGTCAAACTTTACTTATGCGGTCTATAATTTAAGAATGGATCAAGGCCTCATGACTTTTGACACCTCCTACACATAGACCACGTTCCTATGAACTACAGCTCTGCTCCGTGGAAGCATAATTCTTTTGCTTTCACTTTGGGGGTGCATAATTCCTACTCTTAAAGGAACATAATTCTTATTAGTAGAGAGCATAATTCTTGCTTCTTAAAGAGCATGATTTTGTTACTCTTCCCCTAAGGGAGTATAACTTCTGCTCCTGGGGGAGCATAATTCTTGAAGTACGTTTCTTGCTGCTCCTCCCCCACAGCTCCTCTCTCATAATTCCTACACTTAGAGCATAATGTTTGCTACTCCTCTCCCAAGATTTCTGCTTTTAAGAGAGCATAATTCTCGTTAATTGGAGAGCACAATTTCTGCTCTGCTCCATTGAGAGCACGATTTGCCACATTTTGTTGACTCCATATTATTTATCTTTGCTTTATTTTTTCTCACACCTTAATTAACTATTTCATCTTTCTTACAACAATTTTAATGTTGATAATTTCTTATAGACATTAATAAAATCTAAAATTAAGTATTGTATATAGATTTTTTAGATTGTTATTATAAATTTATAATTTGAATTATATAATTTAAGTTTTTATATATTGTTAAAAATATTTTTTTAATATTTATAATTTTAAATAAGAAAATCTGTAAAAGTTGTCATGAGTTATAGTGACTTTAGTAATTATTAAATTCTTAGTGGATATTTAAAAAAATACTATAAATTATAGAAAATTTTGATAATTTAATTTTTTTTATGGATATAAATTTAATAATTACGAACCTGCAGTCAGTGGGATACACTGCCACCTCTAATTTAGACTGACTCAGTTATCCCTTCCCACCAATCTATCATCATCAAAGGGAATAAATAAATATTTGGTTAATTACTCTTTTTTAAAATTTACGCGCGATTCCTACTTTTTAATACTTGATTCTTTCCGAGGCAAGTGACGTGACGTCGTTTATTAGCAGTTTCGAATCGTCAAAGCCCTAGCTGAGAGACATAAATTGACGTGTGGTTTCGTTTAAAGTCCGCGAAACGTAAATATTTTTACTTTGCTAATCCGCAGAGAAAATAATAACACATTGATCGCAGAAACTTAAAAGGAAAATGGCGATGGCTGGTTTGTATCGACGGATGCTTCCTTCCCCTCCTGCAATTGATTTCGCTTCCTCCGAAGGAAAGGTATTCGCTTATATTCTCATTTATTTTTGGCGTTTTTATTCTTCTATTCATTTTGAGGAATATTTATGGATTTAAGTTTATAAACTGTCTTCAGTTAATTCTGTTCTTTTTTAAAGACATTATTTCATTTTTGTATTGATAGTAAAATTGCTGAATTGATTGCAATGTATCGCCATTATTTCAAAGTGATTTTTACCTACATATAACGCCATTCAACTTTTATATTTTGTGCAAGTAATGAGCCCGCAAGGTGATATTATCTCCAGGACTTGATTTTAGCCAATGTATATAAAGAAAGTTGCTTTTATTAGTACAAAATCTAATCATTGTTTGAATTAATTCGTTTGTTGTGTTGAGTGCTGAGTGATTCAAGCTATTTTTAAGATCTGCCACATTTATGGCTTGGAATTGCAGCAACTTTTCCTCGAGGCCATTCAAGGTGGAACAATGGAAGGTTTCTATAGACTAATTTCCTATTTTCAGACACAATCAGAGCCTGCATATTGTGGATTGGCCAGCCTTTCCATGGTCTTGAATGCACTTGCTATTGACCCTGGAAGAAAATGGAAGGGTAATCTTTAAACTGTTTTGCATGCAGTGATGTGGGTGGTTTTCTATGAACTGCAAACTTAATCCATCTTATATGTTCTGTTTTATGATCTCTGCCTTGTTAATCTTTTACATTGCACTTGCCCCTACCCTTCGTAGTCCTTGTACCTGTAGTTGCCAGCAGGCAGGCAAGGACATGTTTCCACTTGTTATTTGGTGCTTTAAAATTATAGCAGACTTAAGAAGCAAAAAAGTTTCAATGAATCATCGTGTCTAAATGATTTTCATGGTTTTCTTTTACTTCATCGCTTGTCATATCCATTCCTGTTTTCATCGATATTTTTTTTTTCTTTTGGCAATTTGGTTAGATATATAATATCATTTATTTAGCTGACAGCTTTGCTGAGGCCTATTGATGTAAGAAGGCACTGAAAACACTTTCAGGAAGTCATTTTTGCACATATTTTATTGTTAGGGTTTTTTAATTCTTTCTAGGTCTTTTGTGTGTGTGGAAGCTACTGATTGTTCTTAGTTTGTATGTCATTTTTGTTATTCTCTGAGGTTGTAGTTAGAAGGATATCAAATATTCATTGATGCTCCTTGTAGGACCATGGAGGTGGTTTGATGAATCTATGCTTGACTGTTGTGAACCCCTGGAAAAGGTTAAAGAGAAAGGTATCTCATTTGGTAAGCTTGTTTGTTTGGCTCATTGTGCTGGTGCAAAGGTAGAAGCTTTCCGAACAAATCAAAGCACCATTGATGATTTCCGGAAGTATATAATTCGGTGTTCTGCTTCTGAAGATTGTCATGTGATCTCATCGTATCATAGAGGGACTTTTAAACAGGTAGCAACTTGAAATTAGTTGGTTTTTCCCTGATCTATATTTTGGGACTAATACATTTTTTTACCAGTTGATTGGTTCTTATAGCCTTACATGGAATATTTTGTCATCATTTTTTACGTGTAAAGAGTGTGTACTTGGTCGCAAACCCCAGATTTGGTGCTGCAAAGACTGTTATGATATCTTTTTTATCATGTAGGCATTTTGACACAACCAAAATAATTTGAGTACCTTACTCTAAAGGGAGTTTCTGCTTGACTGTATTTGTATCTACCTTGTGATTTGGAAAATCATGGTACTGCTTAATCACATTTGATGGCAGTCCATGTTGCATTATTAAAGTATTTGATGTTATGAATTGTTATAGCTCTGTAGTTGTTCTTCACAAGTTTACACAACCTCAAAGTCTGTTGTCGAAAGATTTGATGCAGTTAGAAGGTTTAGAGGGAGTTTTTCTGTTTTTACTATTCTTATTCTTATGTTTGAAAAGTATCGCATTATATATAAACAGAAGGATGATACGATCTATCTTCCAGATTAGTTTCATCACATGTCTTGATTGTTCATTCTCACTAATTATTTATCACTGCCATTGCTTTTAAACAGGTGTTTTTCAGCGTACTGCATTACAAGGCTGTTGCTTAAATTGTGTTGTTCATTCTCGTTGGACATGTTAAAGAATTGATAGGCATCAACAACTCTTTTTTTTTTTTTTTTTATGTTTTGTATTGTGGGGATATTCTGTGCAGACTGGAACAGGGCATTTTTCACCCATTGGTGGTTATCATGCTGGAAAGGACATGGCACTAATTTTAGATGTTGCACGTTTTAAGTATCCTCCACACTGGGTTCCACTTACGCTTCTTTGGGAAGCCATGGATAGAGTTGATGATGCAACCAGACAACGCAGGGGGTATGTGCTTGTATGCTTCTTTTACTCATTGTCATATCACATAATCCCTGCTGGCAGTGATATTGGACGTGCTGGAAGCAGTTTTTGGATGTTTCTTCTCCTGAAGAAACTTCTCTGAACTTGGTGTGCTATTGTTTGGTTAATGATAATGATATTTAAATTGATGGTCAGATTGCTAATTAGTTTCCAACATGCAGTATTTTTACATGAAGTAAATTTTTTACAACATTACTTTTAATTCCAATAGACATATGTTTCTGCTCTAGAGCAAGCTTACCAAGATGATGAATAGCACAATTCCTTTTCATTTAATGCATACAGAAATAGAAATTTGTTTCCTTGGAAACCTGTACCTGGTAAATGATGAGCAATTGGAAATATCTTGGATCTGCCATAATGTGCTTTTAATTTAATCAGTAAGGGGCCTGCCTTTGGTGGCCTGGACCATTGTTTTGCGAAAAATTTGATTGCAATGATCTACTAACTGCTGATAGAATTCCACCATGTAGCTTCATTGATCATGACTTATATTTGTGTACTGCTCATTGGATCAAAGTTATTATAAACCGTAAAAGATAGAAGCAATGGAGAATTTATGAAGAAGAATGAATTACAAGAAAACAGTAGTGTTGAATGCATCCAAACGAGTTAGAAGGAATGATAAACCAATGGTTACCCTGTAAAGTTTGATGATCTAGGGACTTACATAAAAAATTTTAATTTTACCAAGATTCTTGTCTTTTTGGTTGCAATGGACTGCATTTTAGACTCTTCATTCTACTGCTTTCTCCTATAGCATAGTCTGTTTAACGGTTTTGGAAAATGTATATAAGATTTATGGTTTTGGAAATTGTACAGAAGTTTATCTTTTTTGTGGTTAAATCTGCTTTATTTAATCTATCGGCTGCATTTTAATTTTTAATTCTCCATTGACATTCAAAGTTTGATGTTTCTCAGGTTCATGCTAGTGTCCAGGCCTCACAAAGAGCCCGGACTGCTCTATACATTGGTATGATCACTTAAAAATTTAAACTCTATGCACACAGACATCAGACATACATTTCTGCTTTTACAATGGATATGTCATTCTTAATTTTTTATTTAGTTTGTTCATGCTGTTCAGTTTTCGATTTTCTCCTTCTCTGTTATGTTTCCATTCTCAAAGTTTATTATTTTATCTCATGTTTCCTTTCCGTGGTCTTGATACTGGCTCTATTTTGTTTGAAACATGAGAGCTACTACTTGTTAGAGGATGTGAGTTTCTTAGATTTATAGTTTAGAACTATCAAAGTATATGAGGTCAATGTCTGTTTAGCTGTTTCTACATCTTTTAGAGGCTTTAAATACTTTCATCAGTAAAATATATCAGCTTCTTTTTCTCATGAATAAAATTGACCATACCGTATGGATGAACGTTCGTTTCCTTGCTGATCATCCTGAGAGGTCCTATTTTGGATGAACCTTCATTTCCTTATTGATCATCACAGATGTAGTTCTTGATATTTTTACTCAGAGGAATTACTATAAAGTGCAGATCATATGATCTTTAGGCTGAAAAATTTTATTAGAATGCAAAATATAATAAGGAACTTGAATTATTACTTATGCTAGAGTTTAGTAAACTTACTTTAGTGGTAACATCTGTTTGTGGAGTGGACGCGTCATGGCTGGCTTTGATTTCAGTCTCATGTTCACCTTGATTGCTAAAATATATTGAATCTGTTACTTAGCTTATTGCAGAGCTGCAAGCATGAGAATTGGGTTGGCATTGCAAAGTATTTAGTGGATGAAGTTCCTAAAATTGTGAAGTCACAAGATTTTAAGGATTTTGAGGAAGTCCTCACTGTTCTTTTCACTTCACTCCCATCAAATTTTGTAGAGTTTGTCAAGTGGGTTGCAGAAGTTCGGAGAAGAGAGGAAGGTGATCATAGTCTAAGCCAAGAGGAGAAAGGAAGGCTTGCTCTCAAGGTATTTTGGAGCTTCACCTTCACTCTCTTTTCACTTTTCTCCTGATGAGTGAAACAGTATTTCTGCTTTTTAACACTCTTCCTCCATAGATAAAGCCCCTTTTTTTGTCATGCAGGAAGAGGTATTAAGACAAGTGCAGGAAACTTTGCTTTTTAAACACGTTGTGGCATTTTTATCTTCAGTAAATTCTTGCTGCAGAAGCATGTCTGTTTTAGTTAACAAAAATGAACTGCCTGATATTGCTGAAAAAGTGTGTTGCCAAGGGGCCAGAATTTTGGCTGGAAAGTTTGATTCCTCAGAGAGGTTTTATTGCCGGGAAACCTGTGTGAAATGCTTAAAAGCAAACAGCGAGAAGCCAGTTACATTGGTGTCTGGGACAGTGGTGAATGGTAGCATAGAGCAAGAGGTTGATGTACTGGTTCCTTCATTCCAAATTGGAGACTGTGGCTGTGGCCCAAGTAATTGCATTGAGATTTACCCGGCTGGAAATGATATTTTAACAGTTCTCATATTGGCCTTGCCTAAAGAAACATGGGCTGGTATCAGGGATGAGAAACTTTCACTAGAAATTCTTGGCCTTGTTTCAACAGAAAATCTTCCTACTTTGCTTCAAGAAGAGGTAATATATTATCTTTTTGGAAAGGAAAAAAAAAAAAAAAGAATCTCTATTCTTTTGCAGTTTTGCCTATTTTTCGAATATTGACTCTGGATATTCTGTTAGTGGTATTGTAATTGTATAAAAGATGAATGCAAGGAACTTGTCAATTTGCATTGTCACGTATGTTAAGTCTCAAAGAGTATAAACATTGTGGTAGCAGAAGGGAACTTTCATCTTGTTTGCAAGTCAGATGGGTGCAATAAGTTGATTACTGTTGGCTGTGTGACCTGTAATTCTCTAATATCAAAATGCAAGATTTCTCATTGTGAAATATGAATTTTGGCAGGTTTTGCACCTTCGACGTCAACTCCACATCCTCAAGAGATGCCAAGAGAATAAGGTAGATGAGGATCTTTCTGCACCAAGCGTTTAGCTCCCTCTTATATCTAAATTTTAATGTAGTAACCGTGACTTTGCCATCAAAGAAGGAAATTTATCTTGTGCTCTGAATGTGTGAAAATCTTAGATATGCTCTGCACAAAGGCCATTTATTTCCCTTCTTTAGGTTGTTCTTGGAGAAGCAAATGGTGTCTCCCCAGGGTGCAAGTGACTTGGTCAATGACAGAAAGCCATTTTCCAGAGATCAAAACCTCACCATGAAGAGGTAAGCGACATCCTTCAGGGATCAAAATCCCATAATGCAGAGGCTACAGTTGAGTTCTGAAGATTAACTGTGTTGGTCAGAGACGAATACTAGGAATGACAACCAACCTGGTTATTAGTGATAGTGAATCCGGAGGATCGAAACCTGAACTAAAAACACTTTCCCGCAACAGATAAAGACCCGAGAGTTCGCATGCCAGGTCTAGGTTGGGTTTATCTCGTGCGGGGGTACATCTACTAGTAAAAGCAGGTGTAGAATATAAGCATGATGTGATCAATCTTTGCTTTCACCTTTATTTATCAGGATTCGAGTAAATTCTTAACCCAATCCAGAGAGAAATGTGATCCTCTGAAATTAACCTTTTATTGATTTTTCTCTTCGTCCATCATCGACTTTACTCTGTTGCAAACAAAAAATTCGATGTAAATATATATCATGTGCTTAGGGAGAGGAGTGATCTAGTTGACGGTCCCAAACTTTTTTAAGTTTGAGAAGGTTATCAAACCATACGGTTTAATTCTATAATGATATTATATTATTAGACTATTTGATTTAATAGTTTTACAGTTTTTACTATTAAAACAGATGGTTTAATAATTTTTTAAAACTGGTTGGAATATTTCTATGCTTAGGAAAATACCAACTTCTTTTGCAAGTAAATGGCAATTATTTTTGCATTAAAAAATGAGAACTATAATTGCTGCAAATTTTAATCCCTAAAGTTGAGGGATGATCACGTAAATCCCTATGAATTTTATTGAAAACATGACATAATGTATACTTCTTGAGCTTTAAATACCTGTACAATCATCACACTGAAGTTCTAACATATTATCGTTTTTGTTTAAATATCTAAATAGATCCTTGGGATAAAATTCCTTTGCAACTTGTTTAACAATTGATTACTAAAGATATTATAATTCACAAAATATGAAAACTATTTCTTTACTAAGTATTTTATATTTTAATTAATTATTAAACATTTATTATCAGACCATCTATTTTAGCTTCTACCAATCAATTGTCCTAATTCATCTATTTAATTTAATAGAATAAGTTTTGCTTTACCCTTTCGTTTTAAGCAAATGTCTCAGCTTTTTTTCTTTAACAAAAAGAAAATAGATACTTAAGAGAGTAGCTACAACTAAGAGGAAATTTAACCGAAGTATCAATTGCTTAATTATAATTTTTAAATAAATAATTATATTATTATTGATTTATAATAAAATACGAATTTTAGCTACACATGTAAAATAATAAATAATAATAAATTTATTATAATTATAATTATATAATTATAAAAAGATATTTAATTTTAAAATTATTTTAATATAATTAAATTTTTTTAATAATAGACTTGACCCTTCAATAATAATCCAAAATAAATTGGTGCAAGTATTTCGTTGACCTGTTCATAACCATATTTATAGTAGCACCTGATATAACCCTTTAACTGTCATTTTTTCTTTTTCTTACTTTTGAAGGAAGGGAAATTTAAAAAAAAAAATTGTTAAATACGGTATTCGGACGTTGACTTGCTTAACAATTGCATTAGTTCATCTTTCTTGTCTGACGCGATTAAGGCACGGGCTCACTCATCATTTTTCTGTCCCCTTAACATAGATTCTCCTCTGGCTCCATCCATGAAGCCATTAATCAGCATTTAACTGAATGGTTATGCACGACTTAGCTAGAAAGTATAGAAAAATTGATTAAAAAAAAAAAAAGAAAAATGGCGGTGGCAGGGGTTTACAGAAGAGTTCTTCCCTCTCCTCCTGCAATTGAGTTCGCTTCTCCTCAAGGCAAGGTAATTACCATAATCAATTACTGGCTCTCACTTTCTCTCAGTTGCATGCATTTAATTCAACTAAAAGCTTTCTTTTCTTGTCTTTTCTTGGTTGGCAGAAATTGTTCAGAGAAGCACTTGAAGGAGGGACCATGGAAGGATTTTTTAAATTGATATCATACTACCAGACTCAATCAGAGCCAGCATACTGCGGTCTTGCCAGCCTCGCTGTCGTCTTGAATGCCCTTGCTATTGATCCTGGAAGAACCTGGAAAGGTAATTACTTTAAAACTCTTAAGCTTATGTCCACTTCGGTTGCTTAAAAGAAACATTTAGATATACTGGAATTAATTTGCAGGGCCTTGGAGATGGTTTGATGATACAATGTTAGATTGCTGTGAGCCTTTAAGTAAGATTAAAGCTGAGGGAATTACATTCGGTAAAGTTTCATGTTTGGCTTTTTGTAATGGAGCTAATGTCGAAGCTTTTAGGACAAATGAAAGCTCCATTGATGAGTTTCGCAGACATGTAATTTCCTCTGCTTCTTCAGAGGATTCCCATGTCATCACCTCATATCATAGAGGAGTTTTTAAGCAGGTGCAATCAAATTTATAGCTATTTATTATTGTCCTCATGTATTTGATCTTTATGTTACAATTCGCAATCTGATTATTTGTGATATTTCGTGATCCGAATACGGAAGATACAAAAGTTTCTTCTCCTTAATAATACTAAGAATCATTTGAAAAATTCCCTGTCTTGTCTGATTGCAGACTGGGACTGGTCATTTTTCACCGATCGGAGGCTATCATGCTGGAAACGATATGGTTCTTATTTTGGATGTTGCTCGTTTCAAATATCCACCCCATTGGGTGCCTCTTACACTTCTTTGGGAGGCCATGCATACTATTGATAATGCAACAGGACATCGTAGGGGGTAATCTATTCTACTGTGAATTTTCCGTATTGTATCATAGTATCATTTGTTCAGTGACTTGGCCATCGAATAGTCTTATTCTATTGTAATAAGGTTTCCAGCTTTGGATTTCTCAAAAGACACCACAGTATTATGCATGTTTGACTCGCATATATTCTTGACTATGCTTTAATTCTGTTTTCAGATTCATGACTGTCTCAAGGATTCCCAAAGCACCATCCATTCTCTATACTGTGGTACTGTTCTTATTAGAAGTTTTCTCTAACTTGACAATGGAAATTTCTTTTATCATGTTTTCTTTTCCATCTGTATGGACCACTGTAGCGTGTAAGTGTGGATCAAATATAGCTAATCATATTTGGTGGAGAACCTGAGGGCATGAATCATTGTTAAATTCTTATCATGTATATGCATATGCACTTTTTTTAAAGGCGTTTCTTGAGCTGAAAAGGCAAGTAAGATTTTGAACTAAATATAATGGACAGTAAAATAAAACAGTTGATCATTCAGCTACACAATGAAAAAATGTTTGCTTTTCATGGTGGCATTTACAGATGCTACTATTTTCTTGAATGTACTTTTTCTTGCTTTTGATGGGAAGATATTCTAATTTTCTCCCTCATCATTATTGTCTGTCTGCAGAGCTGTAGACATGAGGGCTGGAACAAGGTTGCAAAGTACTTAACTGAAGATGTTCCCCTTCAGTTAAAATCTGATGATGTGAAGGGTGTTGAGAATTTACTATCTGTTGTATTTAAATCAGCACCTGCTGACTTAAAAGAGTTCATTAAGTGGGTTGCAGAGGTTCGGAGACAAGAGGATGGGAGTATGATCTTGAGTGAAGAGGAGAAAGGAAGGCTGGTTATGAAGGTTTTCTCTTGCTTTTTCTTATTCCTGCTTCCCTCTCTTTTGTCTTCTCCCTTCCCTATGAACCTTTTACTTTTTCCACTTGAAAATGGTGAATTTTCATGTCATTTCAGTAATTTTCTTCCACTTCTTATTTATTTATTATTTATTTGATAGACGAACAACTGATGTAGAATTCTTATCCTGATTTTTCAATGTTTGGCATTCCAGGAAGAGGTTTTGAAACAAACACGAGGAACTGAACTTTTCAAGCATGTGGCCAAGTGGTTGGCTTCTGAAATTTCACTATGTAAAGGTGTCACCTCTTGGGGCTTGAAAGAAACATTACCTGAACTAGCTGCAGATATTTGTTGCCAAGGAGCAGAACTCTTCATGGGAAAACTCAGTTCATCAGAAGGAATATGCTGTAGGCAAACCAGTGTGACACTTCTAAAAGCCGAAGATGGAAAGGCTATGACAGTGGTTTCAGGGACTGTAACTACAGATGGCATCAAAAAAGGGATTGAAACACTGGTTCCTTCCTCAATAACTGAGCTCACTAATTTGTGTGATTTTGATCAAAGTCATTGCAAAGGGGTACATCCTTTTACAGCAGACATTCTGACAGTACTTTTGTTGGCCTTGCCACAACATACATGGTCTGGCATTAAAGAAGAGGAGCTCCGCATGCAATTCAATCACCTTGCATCAGTTGACAAGCTCCCCTCTCTGCTTCAACAGGAAGTAATACATATTTCTCCTCAGTTCTTTGTCGGTTATCCAATCTCTGTCTCCTTTTTTCTTTTATATTCTACAGAAAAGATTTTCTTTTTCTTTGTTTATAGTCATTCTTTTAGTGAATATTATTACTGAAGTTATAATTTCGTAAAGGTTTGTTTTCCAAGCTATCTGTTTCAATTCTAACCCGTTGCTAACTTGTTAAAAGAATCGCCCTACTGGTCAATCACTAGGAGACGCAGTGAAATGAGACTTCAATAGGCAAAATCATTGAAAATTAATAGCAATAAAGCCAACTGACGTTTTGAGACAGAAAAGTTGTGGAAGATGTGATAATTGTAAGATTATTATGAATTTTCTTCAATAGTTCACTCTTCATGAGTTTATGTCAAAATGTGCAAGGTTTATATTCTCTGCCAAATGTGCTAGTGTTTAGCAAACTGCATATAAGCTCTCTCATCTTCAGTGTTCAACAGGAGAGATTTCCTAAGTAAGTTTCATAATTGGGGAAGTAATTTTTCATTCTCAGCACTAGTTTGGTAGTTTGGTGCTAGCCAATACTAGTGCTACTCAATAATCAACTCAGTCACGTTTATTGGTATGAACCTGTATTGATTTTGAAATTTTGGTCAACAGAGTTAATTTGGGTTCAGTGAAGTTACTGAGTTAGTTTACATCAGATTTAGAAGTTGAATAAAGCAACCTGGTTGGTCAATGTTTTAAATCCCACATTCCCTATCTGATGCACATGGTTTTTTGATTTGTGGATTCATCAGACTTGTTCCACATTTGAGTTTTCTGGTTGCCTAGGCTGACAACTTAATAATTTATTAGAATATCAGCATTGTTACTAATTCAGTCAAATACACTATGCTTGAAGATTCCTGAAAGTACTTTTTATGGCTATTACAGGTCCACCATTTGCGCCGGCAGCTCCATTTCCTAATGACTGATCTCAGTGCTCTTTCTCCTTAATTTCTTCTTGGTGAAGGTAAGATTCCAGTCTTTGGCATTCATGGGGGTGATAGAAGTCATGAGATTTGAATAAAAACAAATGGTGAAGTATTTTGACCATGGAGTGGATATACTTAGGTGAAGAGCTCGAGTATAACTTTAATACTCCGGTTTTTATTTTTCGAAAGAATACTCAACCTTGACATTACAAAATAATTAGTATGTATTGTTTGTTTCTTGCTTCTTATCTCAGACATCTGAATTTCAATGGAATAAGTAATTACTGCATGGACTTTTTCTGCTATTATCGGAGTCGAACATAAATCATTTTATCTGAGCACACTGCTGCACAGTGATGCTTGATGTGTGGAGAACATATCATGAATATGGAAAAAGACCAACTCGGACTAAATATTTCTTAAACTAACCTATAGTTACAAAATTTTCTAACCGCAAAATCGAAAATATATCACAAAGTAATTTCTGCAATTGAAATGTGAGAAAATTCACTTCATTGTTACAAGGAACTGCTGCCATCTGTTGGGACGTAACGTAACCACAAGCAGCCAACCAACATTGAGAATGCTGTGGTATATGAGAATTGTATTCAAAATTATTCTTCGGCTCTTTCGAGTAAATCACACTCCTTATGCCCCGTAGATGAGCCAACTAATTTTCATACCTTAACTATCGGATTGTAGTTATTTATTTATTTTTCATTCAGCACGTCTTAGTTCTTAATAACAATAATACAATCACCTAAATTGTGAATGGTAAAACTTGGCTTAAGACACCACCAAGAAGAAACTAACCAGAGGCCGACGGTTCGTGGAGATCGATCATAAGGAAATGAAGCTGCGGGCTTAAATGCAGGACCTGTACAATTACACAATCAAATTCTGACAAAGATAAATTTCCTGCCAGGTTTATTGGCATTGGCCTAAGGTGATTAGATATGAGACAGCACTGGATTAAGAACTGAGCAGAAAAGAAATATACCCTTTGTTGAAGCAAAGAAGGGATATTTTCAATTGATATACAACGATTCAGTTGCGCAAGTAGCTTCTCTTCTTTAATGCCAGACCATGTATGTTGCGGCAGGGCCAATAGAATTACCGTCAAAACATTGGCTGTAGAAGGATGCATTCCTTTGCCGTTACTTTGTCGAAGTCACACAGAATAGTTCTTGGATCTGTTCGAGATGAAGGAACAAGCATGTCAATTCCTTGTTCAGTGCCATTAGTTGTTACTTTTCCTGAAACAAATGTCATAGGCTTTACACCATCAGCTTTTACAAGTGTTACGCTTGCTTCCTTGCAGCAGGTTTCATCTGACGAGCTGGGTTCTCCGGCCAACAGTTGTGCTCCTTGGCAACAAACATTAGCCACTATTTCAGGTAATGTTTGTTTGTAACCTTCGCATAATGAAATTTCAGAAGCCAGCCATCTGTTCATATGCTCGAATATTTCAGTCTCTTGAATCTGTTTCAATACCTCTTCTTGAAATACCCAACTCAAAGCATAAAGCAAACAATTGCGATGGTTTTTGTTGTCAAAAAGATTCTATGAAAACAATAGAGACCTTGATGATAAGCCTTGCCTTCTCTTCTTCACTTGAGCTAACACCGGCATCATCTTGTCTCCTAACCTCTGCAACCCACTTGATAAACTCTCCCAAATGAACAGGAGCTCAAGTGGAACATCTTCTGTTAAGTACTCGGCAACCTTGCTCCAACCCTCATGTCTACAGCTCCGCAAAGAACCCACAAAAACAAATACAGAAACAATTATAATTTCTTGCTTAAAAGTGAGAACTGCCAGTAAGAATTATACCACAGTATAAAGAACAGATGGTGCTTTGTGAAACCTCGATATAATCATGAACCTGATATAAGAGTTAAAAATATTAGTTAATAACAGAATTATAGTTGAACATAGTGCTTTGGTATCTAATTACATGAAATAAGATTAGGCTAATTCTATTATCATAGGATCAATAGTGTCCATGGCTTCCCAGAGAAGCGCAAGAGGAACCCAATGGGGAGGATATTTGAACCCAGCAACATCCAATATAAGAACCAAATCCTTTCTTGCGTGGTAGCCTCCAATTGCTGGAAAGAAACCACTTCCAGTCTGCAATCAAACAAGAAAACGATATGTTTTAATCATCATTTCAGTGGTGATTAGAAAAGTTTACAAACAAGCAAACAAGCTAATTAGTGTTATACCTGCTTGAAACTCCTCTATGATATGAAGAAATGGCATGCCAATCCTCCGAAGAAGCAGAGGAAATGGCATACCTGCGAAATTCATCAATGGAGCTTTCGTTGGTCCTAAAAGCTTCGACCTTAGCTCCATTACAATAAGCAAGACAGGCAACTTTGCCAAATGTAATTCCCTCAGCTTTAATCTTACTTAGAGGCTCACAGCAATCCAACATTGTATCGTCAAACCACCTCCAAGGCCCTTCAAGTCGTGAAGTGGTTAAAAAATAATAATAAAATTGAAGATCCAATCATTTTGTTTAATTTAATTGGCTCAAAAGTAACCAAGTTCAAAATACATGTATAAGATGGAGGCCAATATATTAATTATTATCACCTTTCCATGTTCTTCGAGGATCAGTGGCGAGGACATTCAAGATCACAGCAAGAGTAGCAAGTCCACAATACGCAGGCTCTGACTGAGTTTGATAGTATGATATCAACTTGAAAAATCTTTCCATGGTCCTTTCTTCGAGTGCTTCTCTAAAGAGTTGCTGCAAATTCATTGAACAATGAGAAATTATTGAACAAAGCAAAGGAGGAAGTGGTTGGTAGTTTAACTTACTAATTACCTTGCCTTGAGGAGAAGCGAACTCAATTGCCGGAGGAGAGGGAAGAGATATTCTATAAAGTCCTGCCATTGCCATTTTATTTTTCTCCTTTTTAGTTGGTAGAATCTTTATTGTTTAGTTTAGGCGTTTGATATACTTCGTTCAAGACCTTGAGGCTTTACTGTTAGTATTAATCTTTTTCTCGTGTATTTGTCGAGAGCTCGTGTTTACGCAAGTGCTGTCAATATCATTATCATCAGTACAATCAAGAGCATACTCTCGTTTATGCCACGCCCACTTTTACTGCCATGACTATTATTTGCTTTTTTATATATAATAGAATTGAATTTCAATTCGTCCGTTAAACGAACAAGAGAATTTATTCTTCTTTCTTTGAGGGGAGGGAAGTGGCATTTGGTCTCTTAATCAGAGCCTAAAGGTGACGGATAAAGAGGAAAGATCAGAAAAGCAAGGGGGGCATGTATGTAAGTTGTGGAATGTGGAGCTTCCTTCTAACCTTACAGGTGGGCACTATGATTCCGTAGAATATTTTAAATTAAACCAGAACTTCAAGCTTAAAGATTCTATAGGGTCACTAGAAGCATACTTTTATAGTTAACTTTTTTCCTGATTTTTGATATTTTCGTCCTTCAAAATCTCGAAGCGTCATATTACAAGCACCACTAATTATATTATTATACATCAATGTATAAACAAATTTGTTGTTTGTATCTTTCATTACTCAAAATTATAAATACTTTTCCTTTGTAAGCCCACAAAATTAATCTCTTGTCTATGCTTCGCAACATATTAAGCAAGAACATCGATTGATTAGGAGCAATCAATCTAAGATCTTAAATTAAGGGTTTATTTTACCTGGCATAATTTATAAGATGCATACGACCCTAACAAAAATTTGACTTCGGCCTTTTTTGGGAGGAGTGATTCGTTTCTCTATAGCACAAGGCCCCCAAAACCAATCCATCGATTTCGAGGAAATAAAAATGAATTAGCACAGCTTTGAGGTTAACATGTGCATTGGTTAATCAAAATTTGAAGCACACACCGACATAACGCATGTGCAAGGAGGAAGGCAACTCAATAAGTCAAAAGCCCAGGCGCCAACATACTGTAAATTCTTTTTATAGTGGAATTTCGTAATCTTCGCGTAGTTATTAATAAATTTCAGCTCAATTTGGACAAGTTATAAATAAATTTAAACTCAATTTTGTAATAAGTTATAAGTTTTCTAAGTTCTGATTTAAGTAATTTGCCTCCACATAATAATAATAATAATTATTATTATTAAAATATTATTAAAATATATAAAGTGTTATATTAAAGTTTAATATGGAGTAAAATATTTTCTTAAAGATGTTTGAGACAATAATCTATTCTTTAAAATTGTTAAGAAATCTTTTACTTGCGATTAGATAATAACTCGGTAATATGGACACCTTCTTCTTGAAGCCAAAGTACTTCTAGATTCTCAAGCTTGTTTGGGGCTTCATGGCCTGAAACTTCTTGTATTTCCATGCTGTTATCTTCAGGATCATCCCCTTTCTCTTCTTGTCTAATTGAGCAATAATTTCTTCTTCAGGTAAAGCATACATGACTTGTTGCTTATTTGCATGATTGAGGAAGATATTAATATTCATTCGTTTAGTGCAATAAAGTTGTCAAATCTGACCACTTAATTATGCAACGACTCTTCCATTTTCCTCATTCACTTATTTGAAATAGACAAGCTCCATTAATTAATTATTAATATATTTATTTTTATATTACTTACATTAAGGATAACTAAATCAAAATAAGAATATCTACAATTAAAACTCTAATAAGTTATAACCTTCTCATCGTAATAAATTTAATTTTGCCCCAACATCATGACTGTAGAAAGGTTTTACGTAAACAACAAATAATGTTACAGAATGCCTATTTCAGGCATTATAAAAAGAGGGATTCCACTTTTTACTAATAACATTTTGACCTCAAAGGACAACCGAATAATATGAAATCGATGGGGGAGAAAGTGATAAGATATTATTTTTCTTTAACGGAGGATAATGATAGTCTTCCTTGCGGGGACAGAGAACCTAGAGGATTTCATGGCTTGACATAAATTAATTTATGACTAGGTTATTTTAAAATTTTAACCTAAAATTTTGGATTATTAATTTCATACAATCTAAGAGCATAATTAAATACTATTTTAAGTACTTAATTTGGCTATTTAAATGCCCATAAAAGCCCGACACTGATTTTCCCAATACTCCTTTGCCTGCTTAACCCTCTCCACTCTTTCCATCTGAAGCCGCTTCTTCCAACACTCTCGGCTGCTGTTTATATAACAACCATTAATTAGATAAATTTGGAGGAACAACATTAACACTGAAGCCTGAAAGCAACGCCTATAAAAGAAAAGATCACAAACCTTGGCTAAATATTTTTTTACAAGTTGAAGAAAAATCTATAACAAACTCTTCCCCAGACTTTCTAATAATTATGTCTTGGGAGAGTTGCCGCAAAAACAAGCACTTACCCGATTGCCTCTCTTGCAAATTAAGATCATATACAAGAGATATTCTTCCTATACGTAAATTTTGAATCTCGAATTAAAAATAGTTTATATATACATATATATATATATAAAACAAACCTTCGACTTAACAGAATTCCGAGCTCTGTCAAGTGTATAGCACCTTGGTATACTCCAGCCTGGAATCAAATTAACACAATTTAGAGAAAGAGATTTTTTTTCTTAAAAAGAAAAATTAATATAGTCTGCAAATATATTACAATCTGGAGTTTATTGGGAGTCTAAATACATACACTTATAGAATGTATAGCCCAAAGATCGGCTAGCGAGTATAGTTCAAGATCTACCCCTGCTCATATTCGGGAATATCTACCCCAATCCAAATATTTAAGACAGGAATAAAATAGCCGCCTGGTGGGAGCTGAAACCCGTGCCTTCAAATTGAGTTTAATCACTTGTTTTTTTATATTAATTTGAATTGTTAATGACTAAACCAATGCCGCGGAGACTTTTTCATTTTTCCATGAAAAATGGTCTCTAAGAGTGTATTTAGCTCAAAAGCAAACAAATCGAACGAAGAAGCTAGTTTGAGAAAACTAACTAATATTATTAAAGAAAAATTACCTGTCTACACAGAGGGCATTTTTCTCTAGGATCTGCTAACTTGAGTCCATCAACAATGGAGACTGAGGCAGCAGAGCAAGCACACATTTTGCACAATATATGACCACAAGTCAGAGAAACCGGATCGAACACCGTCTCCTGTTACCATAATAAAATTTTGCATACCTTATATGTGTGTATTAAAGGCCATAATACGCAAGGGCATTAAATTAAATTTTTCTGTTCTTTTTCCTTTAGAGCATCTGTACATAAAAGGACATGTTTAGTGCTTTGTACAATCAATGGCACTACCCTACCTCCCTTTTTTTTTTTTTTTTTTTGTGCGCATGCGTGTGTATTGTGTTTTTAAATTGCAATGCGTTGCCGATGTGTATTACAATTAACAGTAGTCAAAAGCTTAACATACGATGGGTTTCTTGAGACATATATAGCACCTGACAGAACAGTTGCAACACTGCCAACGCGGCGTATATGTTTTTTGATTGCCAGAGATGCTGGGCAATTACTTTAAAAAATCCCTTCTGTTATCTATTTACTAGGATTTAAGAAATGAATTAATTAATTACTTACCAAGCATACGGGACAAGTCAACTCAATATCAAGCCTGATGGAATCAAAGATCTCACAACAGAGTGATAATTTGTCGTCGTTAAATGTTACCGTGTAGCCTTCAGATGATATGGCCGCGGTTGTGCTTGAACTGACATCGGTTTCTCTCAAATTGATGTGCAATGCCACAAGCTCGCGCAGCCATGGTGACTGCAGGATTTCAATTTGCATACTTTGAGCTTGTGATTTGAAAGCCGGCCCTTGCTTACAGCAATGATGAATCTACAGTAGATACATATATATCTTACAAAATTCGATGATCCAGCACACTATTGAATAACAAATAGAGAATTTATAACAAATACAAAAACTATAATATAATTAATCAACCAACAATTAATACTAACTTTATCATATTTCTTTAGTATTTTCCGAATCACAATGGCGTTGATTAGTGCATAGACAACTAGTTCTTTGCCTTCTTCAATTAAGCTGGAAACATGGTTGCTTTGGCCTTGCATTTTTCCTTTAATCCAGAGAAAGTACTTCTTCAAACCAGCAGCCTTATGAAGGTTAATCAATTTCTTTGCTCGCTTATTGAAGTAGAGTACAACAGCCGACATGTCATTCACAAGCGAAGGGAAGAAGGCTCCATCGCATACTACACATTGACAATTTGATTTGAAGTAATTTAAAACATATACAAGAAAGATTTAAAAAGAAAAAAATCCAAGGAGATGGATAAACAAATAAATATATATACACTCAAGAAACTAGTATATGAAATTAAAAACTAAAAAAAAAGACAGATACAAAATTAATAAGTGATACATATATAATTATGAATGAGCTTGTGCGTCAAGCATCAAGAAATTAAAGCAATAATCAACTAAATTTCAACAGCTAATAGACTATGAATTAGATTGCATATTTCTAACGAATTAAGATCAATCCAGATACTATTGATTCAGATAATTATATTGCATAATCGGATTGTTAATTAATGGTTGTCAGAGATACATACCAGGACAGTGATCGTGGCAGCTGGTAATTTTAATCTGAACAACTCCATCAGCATTGGAATTAGATTCAGGGTCTTTCAGAGATTGAAAAGCCAGCCTGCACTTTTTCAATATTTTCTTTAGCTTCTTGCAAGCAACCTTCGGTAGTTTCTGCTCTTTTTGCTGCATGTACTCTTCATATTTCTTGCAGAACTTCATGGCCTAACTAGGAGAGAAGACAGATCAACGACCTCGATCTTAGAGAATCAATGCTACCACTTAAGCTGAGCTTTAAGCTTTAATATATGAATGAATAATTAAACAATTAAAAAACAAATTGTCAACTTACGTATGAAAATGATTTCTTTAATTTTTTTACATGAAGGCTTCTATTAATGACAAAGATTCACGCTTGGGTGCGCTGACTGCTAAGGAAAGTCAACTTCTTCTTCTAGCGATAACTTGCCGGGCCACATCCGTTGGAGGAAAAAATAAATAAATTAGTGACGATGGTGGAACTACAGCATGCTGAGTTGGTAGGAATGTGCAATCAAAATTTGAGAAGTTTGAAAATATTTCAATTTTAAAGTGGTGATACTGTCAATTATGATATATTTCAAATTTTATGGGCTTTTCATTTAAAGAAATGAGAGGAGAGAAGAAGAGTGGAAAAAAGAAGAGGGAAGAGGAGAGGAGCAGAGTGGAAAGAAATTTTCATTTTTTTATTGTTTAATTTGACATAAAATTGTATGGGAAAAACGATCGATTATTTCTTATTTGAACAAGTTTATCCATTGTATTAAATTTTCAATATCTATTATTAAGCAAAGTTAAAAAAAAAAGTAAAAATATATTACTCAATTTATACTATTTACGGTTAAAAGTGTACAATGTTGTGAGTACAACAAAACTGAAATGCAGCTGAACAGTAAAGCTAAATTATAACACACAAAATAACTATATAGAAACTGTAAATAATATAAAATCATAAAAAACTTGAAGCCTATACTAGACAATTTTCTTAATACAAATTTGCCACCTACTATAATCAGGTGCTTAATTTAGGATTGGACAGTCTATGTTTCTTAGGATACAATTGGTATGAAACAATTTTGGCGTGTAACCAAATTATTTCTGACAAACTTTCAAAATGCTTGAACTCACAGACACGAAAAATGTTGTGGGATTCATCCCACTTCGGTGGACCAAAACGCTCAAAATTCAAAGTAATTTACTTGATGTATAATTATTAGAAAATTTTACATTTAGTTGAAATTAATCAGAAAATATATAAAGGAACTAAGTGAGGAATCGAGATGGTGGTAGCCATTTCGCGAAGGGAAGCAGTCGTGAGAGAGAGAGTTTTTTGGGTTTGTAATCTTTAATTAAGTTATCGGAAAGTGATTTTAACTTTGATTCCTCTCAAATTTAGATGCTTAGTTCCCCATATTGTCTTCTACATTTCTACTCGTGTTAATTTATATTTTATCCTCTCAGTAGTTATTATTTGAGATACCTACTTATTAGAGAAATATATATTAGATCTATTATTGTAAGTCATAATTATTGAGAATTTTAATGTTGTTAGTCTCTAGTATTATCTGAAGAAAAATTTATACTATAATCTCATTAATATAATGGAAGATTTTACATCAAGCTACGGTCTCGTGATTTTTCTCAATTTAAATTTTTCACATAAAAATCAATATCTCTTATAGTTGATTTATGACTTTAAATTATATTGATTTAATTTCTACATACCTATTTGTAGTACATATCTCATTTTAATCACATAAAAAGGGAAAGAATTTTATTTCTGTTTAATTTGTAACTACTTTGTAATCCCTTTTCACAACAAATGTCAAGGGAGGAAAATCGTTTTGTGATTGTGCGTGAAGTTGTTGTTATCTCTTGAAATGAAGAGAAGCCACCAATTTATAACCATTGGTGTGAGAGTAATATCATCCTTAACTAATTTCAACTCTGTAACGTTCACTTTCAATCAGAATCCCTTGAATTTAAATTCGTAATTTATTTGCCAGATTTGAAATTTTTATTAAACAATTTAATTGTAAATATAAAAAATAAATGTAAATCAATTTAACCTAAAAATAAAAAAATAAAGCAAATTAGTAACTGAAAGAAAAAAATTATTATCAACTAATTTGATTTTCTTTAATTTTCTATGATTATGTATGTATGTATAATGTACATTTGGTATTCAGTATTAGATTAACGAAATATTTGCAGAGAATATAGGCTTCAGCTTCACCTTCATCACTTGATGCTATTGTCTAAAAAAAAAAAAAAAAAAATGCGTAACTCAGTCACACAAGGCAAGTAAATTGATCCAACAACAAAAGATTAAAGAAAAGAAAGCACTGGGATCCACCAAGAGTTCCGGTAAATCTCTTAAGATTTAAGTTGGCAATGAAGTGTCTCGTGGATTCATGACAGTATTAGGGCATGGGTTAACAATTCCAAGTATTCTAATGGCTTTTGTTATCCTGATAGCATATATATATGATCTTGTGTGGAATCTAAACTCTTGGCGTGGATTTATTTGGATGAACACTTTTACTGGATATGTATGTGGCTCCTCAGTTATTAATAAAAGTCGAAAGAGATACTATTCATAATCAGTGCAATTCATTTTTTTTTTTTTTGTTAAGGCAATTGTGCAACTCAGTCTTACTTATTTCAAATTTTTAGTAATTATCTACGGTTCTTTAAATTCAGCGTGTTTCTTTCCCTTAGAGATTACAAAGTAATTTCTGATTAGATGATATATATATATATAATTTCTAATAACTTCCTTTAATTAAGAGTGGGAAATATGGATTAATTAGCTAAGAAAGATATTAAAAAAAAATCAAATTATCATATGAATTTCAATTGCAAAGCTCCTTTAGTGGATACAATAAAAAATTACCCAATCAGGTACTGGTTGAATGTGCAGACAGGGACAAAGTATTCACGTGATTAAAGGAAAAAAAAAAAAAACACAGGGTCTAAAGAATACAAACTATGAAACTAAAATATCTAACTACGGTACTATGAAACTAAAATATCTAACTACGGTCATTCGTGTAGTCCTTGTCCTGTTAATTATTTGTTTCACAGAGCATAAAAAAAAAAAAGAAAAAAAAAGAACAGCAGAGCAGAGTCCATGTAACTTACAAACTATGTAAAAGGCAGTAGATTCCACTGGCATGTTACTACTTTTAGCTCCATTTTACATAGGTTGTAAGTTCCTTCAAAATTAACTTAGCAAAACCCCAGAAGAAAATATATATATATATATATATATTCCAAAAGCTATTTTGGTTCTTTTGCAGCAGCGGTAGTTCTATACCGGTGCTAATAAAGACTCCCGGCTGGCTTCTAATCAACTTGAAGGCATCAACATCACAATTTAGTGCAGGTCTTTTGATAAAACTTGTTTCATAAAGTGAAGGAAGAAAAAGAATAACTGTCATCAAAGCCGATAGTTGTTAGGAAATATATCTTATTTTTCAATAATACTTTCTTAGGATATTTTCTTTTTTCTTGTAGGATTTTTATTTAAGAAATAAGTAATTTTTCCACTGCAACTTGACTTTGTTTAAAGAGGAATACTATAAGAAAAGGAATTCTTCTCTTACAAAAAATACTCATTATAAATAGGGAGGTTGGATTCACTTATTTGTACAACACAATAATCAATTATCTATAAATAGACAGTTTTTAGTGTAAGAAAAATAATAGATCTATTGAAGGATTAGGTATTATTTGGTTATTCAGTATGAGAAAAAAATACTATAATAATTGTAATAATTTTTTACATAATTGATTTTTTTCGTCGTCCTTAATGGCCATGGTTTTTTTCCTATATAGGAGTTTTTCACTTAAAATTTGGTGTTATGTAATTGGTTTAATTCTCCATTTATTTTTTATTTATTATTTGATTGATATTTTTGCTTGCAAGATCTTGGGTAAGATTAAAATTTCCCAAAAACAATTAACCCAATTACAAGCATTTTTGGTTCTTTTAGGGTCATTTTGACTTCAAATTAAGTAATATCTATTATCCAATTCCCATATAACCCACATGTTTCAATTCCTTTTTCTTTTTTTTTTCCTCAGAAGCATTTATTTCAATTCCACTTATAAAACGTCCCGACTACTGGTCAATCGTCTGAAACTCTTGTTTCATTAGATAACGTCATTGAATTAAAAACAAAATCATGAGATTAAATCTTCTTCAGAAGGAAAACTTCTATCTTTGTAAAAAAGAAAGTAAAGTTTAATAGTGGCAAGATTATTTGAGCTTTCTTACTGGCCAGATAAGTTTTTAATTTATCCACTCGTAATTAATGTGCGAGGATTACATGATCTGCCAATTGTCCTACTATTAATACACGCACACTCTCGCCTTCAATGTTCAATAAAAAGAGAGATTTTCAAACTAATTAAAATAAATTCTAGGAGTGGGAAAATTCAGAGATTCACAAAATAAGGGAGTATTTTTTGCATTAAATTTATGATTAAAAAAAAAAAAAATTGGAGGCGATGGTCCGACTCTTTAGCCTAATGCAGAAAATCCAATTGGAAGCCGAAAAGGCCCGAGCGAGCACAAATGTCGATAGAAAGAACTGACGTTTTATAAGGACTCTCGAGGGGCATTAACAGTACAACTTTTTCAGCCAATGCTCAGGTCCGGAAACGTCATTTTGTTGGTGATGCGGGTACAATAACGATAAGATATTTATTTAAATATCGGCCTGTATTTCCCTCGTGCTCATTGTTCATCGACCACGTGAAATGTGACAGCGATCCTCAAATTGTTGGCATAACTTTAACCACAGAATGTTGATGCCAACGAAAATAGGGCACTTTAAAAAAAAAAAAAAAGAAGAAATCGAACAGTAGTTCTGTAAAGATCAAACCATTAAAAACGTGCTGCTGTGATTTCGTAAAGCTAGCCACAAATGCACCGCCCTACCACTTCCACAAGCGTATATAAATAGTAGCAGCCAAGCCTAGGCGAAGTATCAAACATCGTACTCAACAGCCTCCAATATTAATTTACACTTAATTAGTCTACCTAAATAAACTCTGAATAAGAATTAGATCAGTTCATTCAAAGCATTAGCAAATTGAAAATGCCGGAGGAACTGGAAGGGATCTATTACGGAGGTGCTCTTTCTCCCCCGGCAATTGAGTTTGCTTCCCCACAAGGCAAGGTCAGTAAACTAATCCAACAACATAAGTCTCTTAATTAGTTTCATGCAGGAATTCAAAAAACAAAAAAAAAATTTAACCACCTTGAGCTAATAATGTGTGTTACCAAATTTTATTCATTTGGAAGCAATTGTTTACTGAAGCACTGGAAGGAGGGACCATGGAAGGATTTTTCAAGTTGATATCATACTACCAGACTCAGTCAGAGATTAATTACTGCGGAATCGCTAGCCTTGCCATGGTTTTCAATGCCCTTGGCATTGATCCAGGAAGAACATGGAAAGGTTCGCAGAATAACTAACTAATCGGAATTGGGTTACTTAAAACATACATACAGGATTAATTACTATATTACCCTGTATATACTTTTAACCTTACAGGGACAGGGCCTTGGAGATGGTTTGATGACACAATGTTGGATTGCTGTGAACCTTTAAGCAAGATTAAAGATGAGGGGATTTCATTTGCTAAAGTTGCATATTCCGCTTACTGTAATGGAGCTAACGTCGAAGCTTTCAGGACGAACGAAAGCTCCATTGATGATTTTCGTAGACATGTTATTTCTTCTGCTTCCTCATCAGAGGATTCTCATCATGTGATCGCCTCATATCATAGACCAGTTTTTAAACAGGTGCAATATATACTATATATTTAGCTTCTCGATCTTTAGATTTTTTTTTTCCTCAAATTATCGTCATCATCTTGTTGTTCCTAACTCTTTAATCATCATTGAAATAATGGATAACTTATAAGTCAACAAATGAAATATATTGTGCAATACTTATTATTATTTCTGTTGAAATCGGATATGATGAAGGCTGAGAGATTATTGTATTATGCTCACTTAATACATGTATCACATGAGTGTATGAATTAAATATAACTATTACTACATGGTGATTTTTTAAAAAAATGAAATATATTGTGCAATACTTATTATTATTTCTGTTGAAATCGGATATGATGAAGGCTGAGAGATTATTGTATTATGCTCACTTAATACATGTATCACATGAGTGCATGAATTAAATATAACTATTACTACATGGTGATTTTTTTAAAAAATAAATACACACATGTTATACATACATTAAGTGGGTGTAATCCAATAAAGGTACTCTAAAATCTCTCCACCCAATTTTTCATGAAGGAGAGATTATAAAGTCACCCTATTGGATTACACATACTCTAGAATCTCTCTACCTAATCTCTCTTGAAGGAGAGATTTTAGAGTTCTTTATTTGTCACACTCACTTAATGCATGTGCGACATGTGTTCATAAATTAAATATAACTATTAATTACATTATTATTTTTTAAAATAAATGAAGGTATAGCATATATGTATTAAGTAAATGTCATACAATAGAAGTATTTTTAGAATCCCTCATCATGAAGGTGAATCTAAAATCTCTCTACCTAATCTCTCATGAAGAAGAGATTTTAGAGTTCTCTATTAGTTAATCTCACTTAATGATATGTGCGACATGAGTGCATAAATTAAATATAACTATTAGTTATATTATTATTTTTTAAAATAAATATAAACATAGCATATATGTACAGTAAAACTTTTATATAATCAAATTGTTGGGACTGGAGAAATTTATTGTTATAAAAAGATTCTAACTCAATAGGGGTGTAGCATGAAAATTATTTTCTTTGATTAATTATCCCTAATGCAAATGACATAAAGGTAAATTATGTCATGTATTTGACTCACTTATTAATTAATTAGTAAGTGAGTCAAATCCAATAATTTCAAAGAACAAATCTTTGTCATATGTTTTTGACAAATTCAGCAATTTTAAAAATTATAACTCAATGTGGCATATGTTTTTGAGATATTATTACTATGTATAGATAAATTTATTAAGACAGAACCTACAAAATATCTAACATATTATATTATAGAGTTTATTCTTAATTATAATTTTTATTGACTATAAAAAGATTATTCTTATATAAAATATTTATAAGTTTTACTGTATTAAGTAAATGTAGAACCCCTACTGGTGAAGGTGAATCCAAAACGCAGCCAGTGCGTTGCTTTATAAACACGTCCACGGATGCACGTGTGAATCACGTGACCCGGTTGAGATTTTATTAAGTCAAAAGTTTCGTTAGGACGTTAGTACGGCGCGCGAATTTGATTGGGTGTGTTTTGACAGCTCATAAATTAAAGCTGAGTTTTGGGGTGGTCTGATTCATTCTTTATCTGGGGGATGGAGAGCAGGTTTAACTAGGAGCCAAGCTTAATCGCTGTAATCGCTGTGACATGCCGTAAAATTAATCATAACTGGAATGATTATGGTCAAACATTTTCTCATGTTTACAAAAGTTGACTGAAATTGAAAATGCAGAACGGAAATGGTCATTATTCACCAATTGGGGGCTATCATGCTGGAAGGGACATGGTTCTCATTTTGGATGTTGCTCGATTCAAGTATCCTCCCCACTGGATGCCTCTTACACTTCTATGGGAAGCCATGGAGACGATTGATGAATCAACAGGACAGCATAGGGGGTAACGTTAATTTCCTATTAGCTTATAAAATC
Source organism: Aegle marmelos (assembly GCA_030449875.1). Taxonomy (NCBI): domain Eukaryota; kingdom Viridiplantae; phylum Streptophyta; class Magnoliopsida; order Sapindales; family Rutaceae; genus Aegle; species Aegle marmelos. The sequence continues at coordinate 7,812,108 of JASUUL010000115.1, forward strand.
TTATTAATATTGTAATATTTTTAACAAAAAAAATTGTTAATAAGATATATAAAAATTATTCAGAACCAAATACGGTTAATGCTTTTTGTTACCTTTTTTTTTTTTTCCCCCAGGTTCATGATTATCTCAAGGTCGCACAAACCATTCGTTAGTACTCTAGCGCAGAGTAGTGGAGGTGAGGATCCGAGAAAGGTTTTCAAATACTTGACGGAAGATGTTCCCCTCCGAATGAAATCGAAGGATATAAAGGATGTTGAGAATATACTCTCAGTTCTATTTGAATCCGCGCCCGTTGATTTAAAAGGCTTCGCCAAGTGTGTTGCAGAGTTCTGGAGACCAGAAGATGCTGGTGTTTTCTCAAGTCAAATGGAGAAAGTAAGGCTTGTTTACATTTCCAGGTTTTATATAATTTTCAAGTTTTCTGATATTTATGCTTCGTGTTTGGTATATTTTCAGGAAGAAATATTGAAACTAGCTGAAGAGACTGAACTATTCAAGCATCTTAACAGATGGCTGGCTTCTGAAATTTCCTTATGCGAAAGTCTCATGTCTTTGGGTTTCAATGAAAAGACTGTGTTTCCCGTGAAACTGAGTTTCTTAGATGAAACCTTCCGCGAGGAAACTAATCTGACACTTGCAAAAGCCGATGGTGCAAAGCCCATGACATTGGTTTATGGGGAAATAAAAACAAATGGCATTCATCGTGGAATTGACATGTTGTCGGTTCCTTCATCTCTAACAAGTCATCAATCGAGAAATTTGCTGCATCCTTCAACAGCCGGCATTCTGACGCTGCTTGTACTGGCACTGCCTCAACGCACATGGGCCGGAATCAAACGAGAAAAGCTACTTGCTCAATTTAATCATCTGACATCAATCGACAATCTCCCTACTCCGCTTCAACTGGAGGTAATTTATTTTTTTTTTAATTTTGATCCTTTTTCCATTATCCATCATTGTCTAATCCTTAGAGATTATATTTTGACCGAAACCTACTTTAGAAAGACCCGGCCAGTTCCTTGGGGTGATATGGTAAATATTTAAAAAGTCATATTGATGTTGCATCTGATTTATATGATCTGATTAGACTTGCAATTTGAGTGTGTGCTTTCCTCTTCGTGATTGTTTCAGGTCCTGCATTTGAGAAGGCAGCTTCATTTTCTCATGATCGATCTCCGTGGACCTTCACTCTCTGGTTAATTAGTAATTTCTTGGTACAGAGCCTTCTTGTAACAACTGAAATATGCATCTACTATTCTATTCCAAAGTTTTATTTTAAATGTCGCGACATTAATTAATTGAATCATAAAATAATATAGTTAATTCATTTAAAAATTATACAAAAAATCAAATACTCAATTAAAGAATAATAAATCACAAACCGCTTCTATTAGGATATAATTTGAGATAAAATTTATATCATTTCTCTTTACGGCCAACAAAAAATCTTATAAGACCCGTCTACCATAGTCTATTATTTATTACAAAAAAGAAGAAGAAGAAGAAGAAGAAGAAGCCTTTTTCGGTCATGCAGAATCAATAAATTTTTCAAAAATAATTTTAGAATTGAAAAAAAAAAAGTGCCATGTCATTACATCTTATCATTAACAATGCGATTATTACAAGATCGTGTACGACTGGTAAAATTAGCTATCGGGCGCATTAGAATTGACTAATGATTTGGATACTGAAATGAATGTGTAATGATCTGGACCACTTTTAACATGATCTTTTCAAAGCCACGTGGGATGTCCATATTGGGCTCTACATACGCATCCTCAATGGCCATAATTTTGTTCCTGCTGTGGGTCTACTAATCCCACCCAGAATGTCCTTATATTAGTCTTAAGGGTGGTCATTCAGAATTAGAGCAATCAATTTTCTAATGAAGAGAGAGAGAGAGGGAAAAAAATTAAAAAAAAAAAGAGGAGGAAACGAAGATGGTGAAAATTTAGTTTCTAATTTTTTTTTATCTGAAATATCCTTACAATTTCTCTTCTTCTTCTTTTTTCCCCAAAAAAAGTTTAGACGAGATGAGCGTAAAAATCAACTACTTCTCATCATTCTCTAAAAAAATCAACTGTTATCACGGCTAGCCAAGCTACATCACTCCGCTTTTATCACTACTTCAAGAAACATAATAGTCACCGAAAAAAAAATGTAAAATCTTCACTCCTAATCAAGGAGTCTTGTGCAGACAAAGCATGAGAATTAGAGATTAATTGGCGGAAACAAATGAATATTGCACGTGGAGCATTCTGAGTTACAATTCAATTCTTTAATTTAATGTGTTCTTTTCTCTAAGAGAATACTATACATATTCGTGTGATTTATCAAATTACTTCCTTTAATTGACAGTCGATTAAGAATTGGATCAATTAGCCAGGGAAAGAGATTTCAAAAAGAAAGAAAATGATTAAAATAAATTTTAACAATATTTTTTATTGGACATAAAAATGAAACAAAGAAAAATTTTCCCCCGTCAACTCACCAAGTAGTAGCGATTGTCGCATGGCGCTAGGGACGATATCCTTTTGCTTATAACATGCATGGCCTGGTGTCCCAACACAGCTAGCCGGTTCTCAGACTTGGGGTGGTGGGGCCCCGGCTCCAAATCCAGTTCCTGCACATGGAACTATGTTCATGTTGGCGTCCCGACACATGGGGTCTCCAACACTTGTGTGCACGGGTGGCGCCGCCGCTCCTCCTCCTTCACATGGAACTATATTCCTACTGGCATCGTGACACAGTGGTTTCCCAAATTCCACACGAGCCATGCTCGTGCTCGCCCCATAATACAGAGCCATGACCATCATTGACAGTACTATCAATGCTTTCTTTGAGATTAAGATAGCCATGGCTCTCTAGCTTTGCTCACTCCAAGCTATTTAATTATTTTATTTTATTGTACTTGTATGTCTGTCTACTTGGGATTTAATAATTAATTAATCAATTAATTAATTCCGGAGGTGACGGAGATGGGAATGACGAGGCCACGTCTATTTATAATTGTTTTTTTTTCATAATTAATTCGGATGATTCCCGAATTTAGAAAGTTACGGATGATTCCCGAACTTAGAAAGTCAAATTACCAACGAATTCTTCTATTTTCGAAGCGGTGGAACCGGACAGTCCGTCGGCAATAACTGGTTTTAATTTGCTCCAATAATTCATCAACGACTTTCTCCGCCACGTGAAATTAAAAATAATAGTAATAATCATTCGTGCTATCTTTGAAATTACCAATTAAAATTAAAACGATAAAAAGCTTTAAATTTATCATACCCAATAATGGTCTTGGTTTAAAGAAGTTCGTTACAAATTGTCTTCTGAGCCTGTCTTGTTCAACCGACGCTACGACCGAAAAGTCCTACTAATGGCTAGTCATCGCCCCTTCACACCGACTGGTTAAAATGATTAAAGTAATAATTACAACAAGTCTACTCTTCTTGGATTATGGTTCCGCTCGGCCATAAATCGATTGGACCGCTAAATGTGAACGGATATGGTTGGTACTCTATGCACACGATACTGTGGGCTCCACTTAAAAATTTTATAAATAGAATTTTTATTAAAAATATTTTAATCCATAAGTTTTCAATAAGAACTTTTATTATAAATTGTAAAATAATTTTAACAGACAAAATTTTAAAATTATATTACAAAATAAATGTAATAAGATAGTGAAATAAATAAAGACATTTTGGATAATTTAGCTTTATAAAAAAATTATCAAAATATTACTTTCAAAAATTCAAAATTTAAATTTTTATTAATAAAGATAAAATAACTTATTTAATATAAAAAATTTTACTAAAAAAATAACCAAACAACATAAAAATCTTAAAAAGAACTTTTAAAATAAAATTAATACTTATGTTTATTAGATAAGTCATATTAAAACATATACTCAATCCCCTCCATTTTCTTTTATTAGCATATTTTAGTGTGGCAAGATTAGGTCATGCTCCATCTTGATTGAAAAAATAATTAGAAATAAAAAAAATCGTATGTATATGCTTGTTAAATAATTGAAGTTTCTACAAAGGTTTTGTTAAACCCCTTACACTAATAATTTAAGTTATTTTATAATATATAGTCCGTATATTTTATAATAAATAGTCTATATTGCCCCTTATCAATTTAAGTTATTTTACAAATTTTAAACATCCATCAAAATGAAATATTATGTATGTGTTATGACAATATTATCTTTTAAGTAGTTTAGTTAATTGACTAATTTATTCTTTTGTTTTTTAATTTTCTTGACTCAAAAATTGAAAAATGTAGGCAAATTGGGCAGTACGGTATTTGAAAGTTTGGTGAAGCTTATTTCATCCATTATTAATGAGAAAATGTCTTGTCTTATGTAAGATACAAAATTAAAATATAACCCCTAATTTAATGAACATAGAAGAAAATAATGTTACCTTAATTTGAAATAAGACTTCAAAAAATAAAAAATCCAATACAACAATAGATTGTGCTTATGTTAAAATTTTAAATTAAAAAACATAAATTAAGTAATTAACTTAACTCATCAAGAATAGTATTATCATATCACACCCAACAAAATGTCTTCTTCCGAAGGATATTTAATGTCTGTTGAATAAGTTAACTTAATCGTAGAAAATATTATATGGACTTTTTATTATAAAATAAGATAAGTCTTTATTAGGGTAAGAGAGTTAATTATAAGGGTAGCATTTTTTAATCTAAGGAAGATTTAGGTGCGAGTGTTTTTTAAGTTATGATTGAGCAAAGGATTGGCAAGATTCCCTTTGCCTTTCGTTATCTTCGCGACGAGGATACGAACAAATAGACGACTGCTAGATTTAATCAAAGCAATGGGAATGTAATAAAGTAACTGGGGATGGCGGGTGATGTCGGGAGTGATATCTAGAAGAAGGTAAAACGCTGACTTGACGGCACCGTTATCACATCTCACCAGTCACAATCCGGCTACAGTCCACTAACTTAATTCAATCTTTGCTTCGCGCCCGGCACTAAAGTCCAGGCAATGAGCAGTGCACGGGGTTCTTTATATAATTAACAGAACGAGCGACAGCCGAAGAGAGCGCCAAGAAAACAAGCCAATTTATCTTCATCATCTGCGGTTGAAGAAACAATGAAAGGAAGAGAGAGCCATCCTCTGCTGAGAGGAGGAAGAAGAGTGAGCAGTTACAGCCATGGCTTTTCTTCGTCTGAGGTCGAATCACTTGCTGCCATCTGTGAAACTCTTATCCCCCATTTGCCTCCGGAAACCATCACCAAACCGCATTCCCATAACCAGGCCATTGTTTCCTTCTACAAAGCTTCTGCCTCTCAGCATCCAATCCCTCATGAGGTAACACTCTTTTATTTCTTGGGTATTATCTTTTACTTTCAAATACTTTTTTTTTTTCTTTTTTAGCATAAAAAACAAATCTTTCTTCTTTTTTTTTTTTTCTTTTTTAGCATGGAAAACAAATCTTTCTTTTTCCGTTTTCTCTTCTCAGGTAGCAGAGCTGATGGTTAAAAGGGGACAGCCACAAGCTGTGTTCTTGGCACGTATAATTCTCATGCTTCTTTCATTTAGACTAGGGACGTTGCTGCTTTGTGGATATCTTTGTTTTGACTGGAACTGGCCCTTCATTCACAGCTTCTCTGAAATTTCTTTGGAGAGAAGAGAAAAGATTCTGAAGAAATGGTCGAGAGAGAGATATTTTCTGCCTCTACGAGTTGTGTTTGTGATGATCAAAATGTTCTGCTTGTTCGATTTCTTTGCCAGGGTGAAGCTTTTAGTCCACTCGTCTTTTCTTTTCATTGTTATTACCTTATTGAATTATCTAATTTATGTTCATTAGTCAGTATCGAGACAAAATATTAGGTGATAAGCAATAATCATTAGTCAGTATTGATCCAAAATGTTAGGTGATAAGCAACGATAATAAAGTATTCTTTTCTGACTTTTCATCATGTTGCTTTTTAAGCTTGCTTCGTTAGGTGAAATATGTTTCTAAAAGTTTGCTTCTCAATTCTAATTATTCTTTGTTATGTAAATAATCTGAAATTTTCTACATAACAATGAGTCAGGCACCAAACACAACTAGGGACGAAAATAAATCATAATTTTGGAAGCAAGAAAAACGACCTTATGAATTACTGTAGTTTCTTCCCTGGCGAGAGAACATGACATTAACTAATTTCTTTCTCAGTGTACTGACCCTGGCTTTTTGCCTCTATATTTGGTCAATTCTTTTCTTGACTAATGCAGTGTTGCTAAAAGTATTGCCTTTGCTTTCACTTTTTTGCAAGATTGTTCAATTCCTAAAGTTATCTCAGCCATAAAATATGAGACTGGGATGTAGGAGTTAAAAATTAAAAAAAAAAAAAAATCTCGGTTTCTAACTCAGATTCTTGATTTAGGGGTGAAGCGAGAATGATGCGGATTGTCTTCCCTTATCTCTTTATGTAAACAATTTGAGCATCTCTCAAGGCCATGCATGTTCTTCATTCGTATCTTTTATAATTCTTGCATTAGCATTTAAATTTTTGTACTTTGACCATTTTTCAGACAGATGAAAAATCGGAAAACCCAGCATGGGAAGCAATTGGGTATAAGGTAGACACCAGGGAACCATCCAACAAACCCAGAGAGGAGAGACCTCTTCAAAAGGGGATTGTAGAAACCATGCATGAAAATGACAATTCGCTTTTTCAACGTCTTGTCGAACATGGCCTTCAAGCCACTGTCGATCACGAACACAATTTGTTCGAGATCAAATGTGATGTTCTAGTTGTTGGTTCTGGTTGCGGTGGAGGGGTTGCAGCAGCGGTTCTTGCAAGCTCCGGGCTGAAAGTACTAGTTCTTGAAAAGGGCAACTATTTTGTTGCAGAAGACTATTCTTCTCTGGAAGGTCCCTCCATGCTTGAGCTATACGAGTCTGGTGGATTCCTCTCAACTCTTGATGGAAAGTTCATTGTTTTGGCAGGATCAGCGGTGGGTGGAGGCTCTGCTGTTAACTGGTCTGCCTGCATTGAGACACCGGATTCTGTTCTCAGGGAGTGGTTTGTTGAGCATAAGATTCCTCTTTTTGGGAGCTTAGACTATCGAGCAGCAATGAAGAAGGTCTGTGAGAGGATCGGTGTTACAGAGCATTGTACTGTGGAAGGATTTCAAAATCAAGTTCTACGGAAGGGATGTGAGAATCTTGGTTTAAAAGTTGAGTCAGTTGCAAGAAATGCTCCAGAAGAACATTATTGTGGTTCTTGCAACTATGGCTGTAGAACAGGAGACAAGAAGGGGACTGATGTTACTTGGCTTGTCGATGCTGTGGACAATGGTGCCGTGATTCTAGCAGGATGCAAAGCTGAAAAATTCATACTTGTGAATGACAGAGATAGTATTAGAAGTAAAAAATGCTTGGGGGTTACTGCAACAGCTCTGAATAAGAATGTCACGAGGAAGCTGCAAATCAAGGCTAAGGCAACAATCTCAGCTTGTGGATCTCTATTCACACCTCCTCTAATGATCTCTAGTGGATTGAAGAATCCAAATATTGGCACGAACCTTCATCTTCATCCTGTTCTTTTGGCATGGGGATACATCCCAGATCATGTTTCAGAACTTAAAGGCAAAACTTTTGAGGGAGGAATCATCACTTCGATCCACAAGGTGGTTTCGGAGGACTCCAAAGTTCAGGCAATAATAGAATCGGCAGCAATGGGACCAGCTTCTTTTGCCGCAAGTTTTCCATGGACATCAGGGCGTGAATTGAAAGACAGAATGCTTAGGTATTTAAGAATTGCTCAAATTTTTGCATTGGTCAGAGATCAAGGTTCAGGAGAAGTTAAGGTTGAAGGTAAGATTAAGTATCAGCTAAGTAAGAATGATAAGGAGAATCTTAAAACTGGTTTGAGACAAGCTTTAAGAATTTTGGTTGCGGCAGGAGCTGAAGAAGTGGGCACATATAGGAGTGATGGCCATAGGATTAGATGTAAAGGGATCAAGGAGGAAGATCTCGAGGAGTTTTTAGGTTCCATCAAAGTAGTAGGTGGGATGGCTTCGAGGGGGGAGCACTGGTCTGTATATTTTTCAGCACACCAGATGGGAAGTTGCAGGATGGGTGCTACTGAGAAAGATGGTGCAGTTGATGAGAATGGTGAAAGTTGGGAAGCAGAAGGCTTATTTGTGTGCGATGCCAGTGTTCTGCCAAGTGCAATCGGCATAAATCCTATGATCACTATTGAATCCACAGCCTACTGCATTTCCAAGAAGATTGCAGCCTCACTGGAAAAAGATATACTCTCAACAGAAAATTAAAATTTTGTTCATTATGCTCTTCTTTGATTCTCTTTTCATCATTGTTAAGAGGCATTATGAATAAAGCAAATAAGAAAAATAAATTAGGAAATCTTCTTATTTATTTTCAGCATTCTCTGCATGGGAAGAGATTAGACTGAATAAATTAGCTCTAGACACCATGTCCGAGACAGAGCTCATCTCTAAGAGTGGAAGCAAGTAGAGGGGAAGAAAGCAGGCACAAGAGACCAAACTAACCACAAAATTTATTGAGGTGTCATAAATTTATAATACTCTATGAAACACCGCAACAATCATAACCATGAAATGTCAATCTTGAAAGACAGTTGAGAAGAATGTTTCCTCATTCCTGCTTTTTATCAACAGCAAGGATTCAATGCACTTGATTTTACCAAAATTCTTTAAAATGCAGAAGCTTGTGAAGAATGGGGGTGGTAATCACTTGTATATTTGATTTTTCTCAACTGGCTATAGCCTTAACTGCTTTCTCAGCGGCATCATCCAGATCTTCTGCTGTTATTAGAGTCATACCACTTTCCTGCAAAATTAGTGATATGAGTATCCACAAGAAAAATCAAGACAATTACCCTAATCATTTTAAATTCTAAATGAAATTTTTACATTTTTATCAGAAATATTTAAATCAGATCCAATTCCACATTTACCTTAAGTATTCTCTTTCCCTGGTCAACATTGGTGCCTTCAAGACGAACCACCACCGGTACTTTTAGTGCAACCTTGAATACAAGCCCGGATCAAATCAATGCTTCTAGAATAACCAAATGCAAGGCAATGAAATAATAACGTACACAAATTTTTTTCTTTTTTTTCTTTTTCCGTGTATTTTTTTCTTGAAGAACATAACTCAAATTATTTGCCACCTCAACCAACATTGAACAAATTAATCAATTCTTCTTCAAGCCTAGTCAAAAATGATAATTCACCTAGAAAGACATGTGAATGAAAATGTACACATTGATACCAGAACAAAAGATAAGGAAATGCTTATCCCCAAAAAAATAAATAAATAAATAAAGAAGAAGTAGATAAGGAATGACTAGTATTTGGCGTGCTAAAGAGAAGACAATTTAACAGATAATAATTTCCTTTTATAATGAGATATGAATTTAAACCTTTCCGACATCATCTAACCAGGCCGAAAAGGCAGAAATCATTTGAATGAAAACCAAAACAATCCAATGCACTTACTTGTTTAGCAGCATTGACAATTCCACTGGCTATGACATCACATTTCATGATTCCTCCAAATATGTTAACCAAAATTGCTTTGACTTTCTCATCAGAAGTCAAAATTTTAAATGCCTCGACCACCTGTCCACATGATAAACTAAGCAAGTAAAAAGCTGTTACAATTTTAAAACCAATTAATATATCAAGTTGATCAAAAAGCAATCGGATATCAACAAACATATAAGCATATGTGCAAAGACGCAAATGTGGATAACAGCATCAGCAAGTTACCACAATGGGCGCCACAAACGTAAATTACAGTGATGACATGCAGAAACCTAAAAAGTTATTATCTGAAGTAGACTCAAAACTATTGACACATTAGACCAATGACATGATTAGCAAACAGAAAACAAAGTCTAGAAACATTACCTGGCCCTCAGAAGCATTACCACCAACATCCAGGAAATTGGCAGGAGTTCCACCATGTAATTTGATTATATCCATTGTAGCCATAGCTAATCCTGCACCATTCACCATGCAACCAATTTCTCCGTCCAAGCCAATGTAATTTAAATCAGCTTTGGCAGCAGCCACCTGTCAGAAGATAAAATGGATAACTCAAGCAGTATAAAAGATAGCATAAAGCATTTGTGTGAGTCCACTCTTGTCTATGCTAATTTGCCTATTTTCGTACTGGGAATTAGAGAGATTTTATCTATGGGATACATGACAAGATGGTCAGCCTCTGTGATCAAATAATCTTTGTAATTGACAGAAATAACATTTGTTAATAACCCATCACCCTCTCTTAAGGTGTACTTTTAGATCACTAGCATAAGACTAAATACTTGACATACATAGTCAAGAAAATTGCATAAGTATCCAAACCTCTCGAGGATCCTCTTGTGTTGGATCACGAAGAGCAAATATCTCTTTCTGACGGAAGGCAGCATTATCATCAAAATTCAACTTAGCATCAGCAGCCACCAACTGCTTACCAGAAGTCTCTGCTAGAGGATTGATCTGACCCGGGGAAAAAAAAAGAATATCCAAACTAAGACATCCACCAGAGAGAGAAAAAATAATGATAGCAATAATACAATACAGAGTGATCCACCAACCAAATGGATTACCAATTCCACTTGCAAACACCCCCCCCCCCCCCCCCGCGGGGGGAAAAAAAACCAATAAAAGATATACAAGTCAGCAACACTAGAGATATGTAGAAATTCATGCTCACTTCCAATAATGTGCAGTCACTCTCACAAAAGAGTTTATACAGTTTCTTCACTTGTTCAATTGCATCGTTTCTATCAGCAACTTTGGGTGCCAAACCATCAACAACCTCAGCAGCATCTTCATCAGTGATTCCTTTGAAAACATCAATAGGCACCTATAAGAAATAAACAAACACTCAGCTACATAGTGATATAGCAACAGAATGGAAAGACGAGACTGCCCTTGACGCCCATCCTAAATTATCTAAGGAAAACAGAAGTAATAACCTTAACAATCATATCGGGATATTTCTCAGCAAGGTCTTCAATGCTGGTTCCTCCCTTGCTGCAACCAATTATTATCTGCAAAATAGTATATAAATAAGCGCCATAATTTTGAAACAATCATCTCCAGTGAAATTTTGTATCAGCAAGGCTAAAGCTATCGAAAACAATAGTGATATTGAGAAACCTACAGGGCCAGCAGTTTTACGATCCAACATAATAGCAAAGTACATCTCATTGACAAGAGACAACTTTTCACACAAATAAACCTGGAATGGGAAAGAAATTGATCAGATAAAACATCATAGTACTTATATTGAAGTAAAATCACTGCCCATCAAGTAAATCGAAAGAACGTTGTATTTTTTATTTAAAATAAAATGGATATACTAGATCCAAGTCCAAGAAGGTCAAATACTAGAATGCATATGTCTCCTCAGTGGCAACAAGTAAGTTTAAATGTAGGTTCTACATAGATAGAAAAGGATATCCAACCTTGCTGACAATTTTGCCTTGTGGACCAGTTTGTTTAGTGACAAGTATCTGTCCAAGCATCTTCCCTGCAAGCAATAAGAACATAAGATAAATCTGGAAAGATCAATCTTCAACTTTTACCATATATGAAAATGAAAAAGCAAATCAAACTTTAAAGGCAAACTATAGAAAAAAAATAACTATTACCAGCTATATCTTCAACTTGTTCTTTCTTAACGATGTGAACCCCACCCTTAAAACCGGACTTAAAGGTACCCAGGCCTCTCCCACCAGCCAAAATTTGGCTCTTCACTGCCAGCTACATCACATTCAACATCAATATTACTCAATGTTACTTGGTCTAGTTTAATCACCAAAAAAAAAAATCAAGTTATAGAGAAAATTTCATCAAAATTCACCTCCGCATGGTCGGGAAAAACATCCTGAATAGCCTTTTTGACTTCATCAACAGAAGCAACAGCGAGTCCTTTGGGCACATTGATTCCATACTTGGCCATCAACTCAGCTCCCTGGTTTTCACACACAAAAATCCATCAGTCCTCACATTCAATCCAAAATAAATTTCACACCTTTCCAAAGAATAAATGCTATTCAACAATTACAAAGATCCACAAATGCAGTTCCCACTTTTTGGGAAACAAAAACAAGGAGAAAAACATTAATAATAACACAAGAATAATAGACGAAACAAAAAGAAAAACAGGGAACCTGATATTCGTGGATGTTGAGGCGGCGGAGCTGCTGTTGCTGCCATTGGCCGGCGACGGTGAGGGAACGACAGACGAGTTTGTTTAACAATCCTCTCACCATTATTTCAGAATAGAAGATTCGAATTGGAAAGATGTACGAGAAACCCTAACAATGAAGAGGAAAAAGGGGATTTGCCGCGGCTGCTTACTGATGCGAATGCGATCAAAGTCAGACAAAGAACAGTGTGACAGAATTGACCCTAGCCGGCAGGGCGCTAGAGAATCTTCCTATTTTCTTCACTCCGTTTTTCCCACCAGCATTATTTCACAGTTTTTTACAAATATACCCCCCATTCTTTCAACGAAACAATGAAAGACTGAAAGTTGTTCCGGCAAAGATTTCATTTCCACCCCTCGTATTATTAGTTTATTCTAATTTCAGGCCGTTACGAAAGAATATTATTTTAAGATATTAACCCGGTTTCGTTTTTCTCGTGTCATTATCATTGTGTCCGCGTTATGAAAATTACTGGTCAAGACAGTTTGGTTCCAATTTGGAGACCCATTGGGACGGTTCACGTCACCTGCAAGAAATCACTCACGAAATTCTTCAAAACATATAATACCTGCACCATATCAAATGTTTGGTATTTGCACACGATCGCTGAAGATCAAAGAAAACCATATAACTTAAACCCGGAGTGTGGCAGATCATGTAGTCAATAAAACCATCCGCGGATATGGAATCCCAAATAAAAAGAACCAACTACTCATGAAAATCCATGATGTTATGGTCCGAAAGGCGTATACAAGTGGCACACAAACAAGAGCAAGAATCCAATTTGGTTCAATTATCCTGCACCGTGGCACAATAATTTGGATTCTATAGCTTAACCGAAGTTGTGGATGCCAGCATTATAAAAGCAGCAAGTTTGGCTTCAACAGCTTTGCCCTGCTAAATCAAAATAATCTTGATTATGCACCATGGTTCTCACATCCCAAGGGAACTACATTCAACAAAACATTTCCAAAATAGCATTAAGAAAAATGGTCAAATAAATAACACAGTGGAGGAAATAATCAAGTGCAAACTAGTACAACATTCATATACTAACCAAGTTTGTTTGAGTACCAGATTTGAGCTAACAAGGAGGATAGACAGCAGCTTTATCAATCCATGATGGCCTCCTCGCTTTATAGTAGAAGTGTGCAATCATTTGCACTAACTCATCAGCTGTGCGAAACTCTGCAAAGACCATGGTCAACTGCAATAGAAAAAAAACATGTTTTATCATACATTTGAAAGGGGAAAACTTATTTGTTACCTTTTTCCCTGTACAAGATCCTGTTTCCCAGTAAAAATAAAATTTGTGGGCATTCTTTAACTTTAAGAGCATATGCCAAGTCTCTCTCAATATTGATGTCTATCTTAACTGCCTGTTAAAGAAAATTTGAAGACTGTCACAAGCAGTATAACACAAGAGAAATCAATCTGAGGAAATCCAAGATCCTCCCATGCAGGCTCCTGTATTGGTTGCCAAGGAAATATACATTTGACCATTTACAATCAAACAGAGGGTCAGGTTCTACACATTTGTCCCTTTCAATTGCAGACAGCAAAAGCAAACCATTCGACTGCAACCTTACAGAGTCAGAATATTTCTAGGTACAAGTTATAAACGAGTATATGTAATGAAAAAAAAAAAAAAAACTTAAAGAATCAGGGGAAATTATTAAATGAGAAGCAGAAGGTACCCGAGGGGGCAGTCGATCTCTGGCACTCCAATACACCTGTATTGCCTTCTCTAGCTCTTTCAAAGTCTTCCAGTTCTTAGTTGCCCTGAACATGGTGCAATTCCGTAAGTTATAAAAATGAAAACCACCCCTTACATGTTGGAAAGATTTGGTTAGAACAATAAGGGAAAATGGTAGAATTCTCAAGCGATTATAATTTCTTAAGCAAATTTGAACGTCTTCTTCTCTTTCACTCATTTTTCCCGAGAATCAAACAGGAAATCCAGAAAACTTTGAGGTAGAAAAATTAACAGCATATACAAAGGATAAGTTAAATGCAAAAATTGCCCACTTCCTGTATATTTTTTAGATTGTGCATAAGTATGAAATCCACAAGAAAATCAGTTTAATTGCCTTCATCAGCAGAAATGAAGAAGATGATAAAACTGAAGTTGAAAAGAGACACGCTTCACAGGCACAAGGCAATGGACAAATGCGCCATTATGTACTATGCATTGCACATTTGTCCATTAGCAACTACTTCTAATATTTAAAAGCACGTTAGTTCCAGTTGACAGTTTTATGTAATAGAACAACATCCACTCTAGACCAAGTCCAATACTAAGTAGATTTATACCAAGCAACAGCACTCAATTTACTTTTCAAGCAATACTCATAGTTATAATGGCCCATTTTGATATAGAGTTACTTACATAAATTTCTCAATTGAATGACAATTATTTATCTCCAAACAAACTAACTATCTGTGTTATAAGCATATCCATCACCAAGTTTCATAATCTATATACTGAACAGTGAAGAATAAAGAAAGTTACTGATTGTATCTCTCAAAAACAAGAACAACAAGCGGACTTGGATGAAAAGCGAAGCTCTCCCACTCCAAACAGTTGATCTCCTTCACCCAGCTATCATTGATTTCCCCTTCCCAATCAATTTCAAAGCCATCTTCCCCCACAACATTCTTAATTGGATGCTGCTCAAAATACTCTGAAGCTCTAATTCCCCACCCCACATCAGCATCCAGCGGCCAATTAGGATCATCCGCCTCAACCACCATCTTCTTTTTTCTTTTCCCTTTACCAACTTTGTCATCATCGTTCTCTTCATCATCTTCGTTATCACTGGTATCAGAATCTACAATATCTTCATCCCTATCTTTGAATACACTCTCCATATTCTCGAAAGCTTCAGAGTTCTGCTGCCTAACTGTTGCAAAGGTCCGTTCAAGCGAGTCACGTACATAATCTTCAACAGCAGCTGCTTCACTCTTACGACCCCGCCTTGGCCTTCTCGGTTTTGTCGTCGGGAAAATTCCATCACCATCACTATCTTCATCTTTTGTTTGGGAAAGTTCTGCCTTTTGTTGGCTCTTTCTTCTTCTTTTGGGCTTGGACCTAGGTTCAGGGTCAGGTTTCGAGTCCGAATTTCTTGAAACAGCAGAGCAAGCAAGTGACCTGACAGTATGACTATGTTGTCCGAGAGATGGCAACATTGGATTTGAAAACGCAGGCAATTTAGGAGCAATGTTTATTATATCTACCGAACAAAAAGGTGAAACTGATTTTGGAATGCTGAAACGTTGAAGAAGAAACATCTTATCTACTTCAGATAGCTTAAATTCAATCAGCAATCTCAAACTAACACATTAAGCTTATAATCTCCAAAAGAGAATGAAACCCCACAAAAGCTATTCAATTCAACACTTGTTCTCACCACCGGTGGCAACCCAATAGGCCAAAAGGCCAAGTGCTTGGCCGCTAGCCTGCTACAGCGGTTGACCTGACATGATACAGAGAACATATACTAACAAGCAAGTAAGCAAGCAAATAAAAGAATAATTAAATTATCATTTCGTTATTGTTACTAAAAGGTGATGTAAGTACGACAAGGGTGTAACAAGAAAACGAACCCGTAAAGCTAGTAGCGCATGCCTTGATTCGTTCGGATTTCAGAAATTATTCGCAGTTCCGGCAAATTGGAGCAATAATTATTAAGGATATATATATATATATAAAAGGAGTGCGAAGAGATAACTACCTTGTTCTGCTTGTCGTTACGAGAACTTGACTGATGAGATAAACCCAGCTTAAATCCTCCCTTTTGGTTTTACCCGATACGACGCCGTTTACCCAGTGAATACGGTGTCGTTCCTTTGACAAATCAAGATTCCCGTGTATGCATTATGTTGTATTAAAATTCTCGTTGCGTCCAAATAAAATTAATTTATCGCTGAACAAATAAACATTTTACTTTCAACATACATACATGCATACATACATACATACATATATATATACACTTTAATCTTATTAGAATCTTATCTTTATTTATTCACCAATAATATCCACACATGTATTAGAAATGTGGGTAAAAAAATTAAGATATTGATAAGTAGTAAAATAGTATGAAATACTATTTTATATTCATATGTAGTCAAGTATTAGGTTCCGTTTGGTATAATTTTTCAAGTAAAGTTTATTTAAATAGAATTTTTATTAGTAAAAATTTTATAAATAGAGCTTTTATTGGAAAAAATTTAGTTTTTTAGTTATTCATAAGAGGTTTTATTAATAATTTATGAAATTACTTTAATAAATAATTTTTTTAAAAGTTATGTTATGTAAAGAATAAAATAAAATAATCAAATAAGTAGATAATATTTTAGATATTTTAACATTTAAAAAGAACTTTTCTTCCTCTACTCTAAAAAGCTTAAGTGCCTGTTTGGTATGGTTTATTTAATAATTATAAGTGCTTATTTAATTTGATAAGCTCTTATTATAATTTTTATTGTTGTTTAATTATTTTTCTAATAGAACTTTTAAAACTTAAATAAGTTATTTTACATCTACTTGTAAAAGTTAAAATTTTTTAGCTTTTAGAAATAGAGGTTGAAATTTTTTTAAAATATTAAAATATCTAAAATATCATCTATTTATTTTACAATCTTATTTTATTTTTTTATAATATAACTTTAAAAATTTTACCTATTACAATAATTTCATAAATTTTTAATAAAAGCTCATATTGATAACTAAACAACTAAAGTTTTTTTGAGCAAAAGTTCTATTTATAAAAACTCTAATTTAAATAAGTTCTACTTAAAAAGACATATCAAATGAAGCCTAAAATTTAAACTTTTGCTTATAGAAACAAAATAACTTATTTAAGTTTAAAAAGCGCTAATAAGAAAATAACTAAACAATAATAAAAATTACGATAAGAATTATGGAATTAAATATGTACTTATATTTATTAAATAAGTCGGTACCAAATAAAAACTCATTTTTTAAATAATTTTATTTAGTGAACTGTTGGGTTCAGATTATAAACAATACAAGAGGTCAAAAAATTCGATATAAGTTGTTCGGCTCCCCACCTCTGACACAATTACTTTGATTTATGCGATGGTTAATCAATTTTAGCATAGTAATCGTACGCAAAACACATGGAGAAAATAGAGACAAGGGTCTGAAATTGTTGTACCACTTTTTTGCTCTTGCAAATAAGAAACCAGATATCTCAACATGCGCAATTGACAGTTTCTTTTACTTGACTCCTGTGGTTAACCAGTTGCTTTTGCGTCGGTCTTACGAATTCTTTCGGAATTGAGTGGAAACTATTATCAAATAGTATTTGATACATCGATCGTCCACTTTGAACTGAATCCCTCGATCGAACGTCATAAAAATTCGATTACAGCAAAATGACACCCAAAAAGTTCGCCAATCTAGTAGTAATCATCGACTGTATTCCATTCCCATATCACAACATCGACAAATCAAAAGCGTAAACGTAAATATAAAATGTATGGTTTAAGAATAAAATGAAAAATAAATGTGCGAGACAAGATTGTTATTCCCAGAAAATAAAATTAAGCTTAATGAACATGAACTTTAATCGAATACTATATCCGAGGCATATAATTATGGGCTTACGTCTTGAGATCAAAATCCGCCGAGATTATTGTACGTAAGGATCAGAATCCACATCCAAATAACATCACGCTTGTTGTACGTATTCATATATAAGCATCCATCGGCATGAAACAGATTAAACATCATAGTTAATGGACAGACAGCCAAAATAGAAAGGAATAAGGAGGGAGAAAAAAATAAATAAACCGATTTCATACAAAACATCATCGCATTTACATGCATGGATGATGCGTGATTCTTTCCATGCATACCCATCATCTAAAACAAGGGAATCAGCCTGTGTGATATGAGTATGACCTGACTATGTAGAGAGAGAAGAGTCCTCTCTCTCTCTCTCTCTCTCTCCCTCCCTCTCCCCTCCTCCAAACCCCCCCCCCCCCCCCAAAAAAAAAAACTCCAACAGTCCAGCTGGTTCGCTCCCTCAGTCCTCCGACGTCGTTTTGAAGCCCTTTAAGTTAAAAACAAAATTCCCCGTTCGTAACTTGTTTCTTAAGTGGAGGAAATGATGGGCAATGAGATTCTGCCACTTGTAATTAAGCAACAATGATAGGAGGAGAGGAGCCACCCTCTCGTCAGATTTAATTTAATTTACACAAATCACATGCGCAAGAAGCGAGCGAGCTGGGTCGGGTTGACAATGCCCGCTACGTGGGCCCCGTCTCTCTTCAGCAAACTCGCTACTTCCACGTACCTTTGATATTTTTCCTCTCCCTCACTCGGCTCGGCTCCCTTGTTCGGCTCGGCTTCCTCTATCTTCCTGGGCTTTGTGACCTTCCTTGAATCCACCGGAGGAGCGGGCTGTGATCGAGCCGGATCGAACGGCTGTCCGAAGAGGGTGCCCTTGGTGAGGTACTCGTGGGCCAGGTACCCGGCTAGTAGCTGATTAGATGAATCCGGCTCGGCTGCAGCTGCGGCCTTATCGGAGCCGGCTTGTGATTGCGATGCAGCCGGCTTGAGTAATTTTACTGGCGTGGGCGCGTCGAAATCATCTCTCTCCTTGCGCTTAGTTGGCGTCAAAACACGCCGAGGAGGAAGACGCATCGTTTTGGTATTCATGGCCCTCCTTTGGGTGCATGCCACGTCAGCAGCAGAGCACCAAGTAAAAAACGAAAATAACAATAATATCTCTTTTATTTGATGAGAGAGACAATGCTATCCGGTAAAAATAGTAAAACCGTGAAAAGTTAAAAAAAATGTTGGAGGTAAAATGGTAAAACTAGGTGAAAATACTAGGAAATATATTGGCATAAATAAAACCCAAAAATAATTTATGAAATTAATAAAAAATAAAATTAATTATTTAAAGAGAGAGAGAGAGAGAGAGAGAGTGAGAATAAGAGATCAAATAGGAGTGACCAGAATCTGGATTGCGAATGGAGGAGATTTGAGGATTGGCAATAGCAATTTCGTGACTTGGAGTGAGGAAATAGAGAATAGAGGGGAAGGTTTGAAAGGAGAGAAAAGGGCGAACGAATGAGAGGAGACTAGAAGGAATAACAGATGAGAGAAGCTGTGTTTATTTATAGACGAAGGATCTAGTAATTGCCCCTATTTGTTTAGCATATTTACGAAACAACCAGAGGACCGAGATTTAACTGGGCCTTTTTATTATTAATTATTATTATTATTTTGGTTATCGCTTTTTGAGGTTTTGCCAAAGCCCAAAGGCGATATAAGTGAATCAGATTCCTGTCTAGCCTACTTAAGCTCCGATCGATTGGTAAGGATATTTACGGTATTTCAGTTCCTAGCCTACTTAACCTCACTTTTATATAAAGAGATTATATAATTATAAATTTTTATATAAATTTATTATAGTTAAATAAAAATATAAAATAATAAAAATAAAGTATGTAAAAAAATATTTAAATCAATCATATAATATCAATTTATATCTAAAATTTTATATAATAATTTATAATTATATTATATTATTTATTTATTTATTTATATGCTTACTAAAAGATCAATTTTATCTTTACTTCATGGTTTCATAACCCTTAATAAACTTGCTTTTGTTTTTTTTTGTCATGGTTAAGTTCTATAAATATATTAAAATTATAATATATTTTGGATTGTCTCAAAAATTTTGACTGAGTAATTTCTAAATAAATTTTCTTTTTTCACTAGGTCATTTGAGTTCGACTCTAAAAGAATAGATAGTTAAAATAATTTGAGTTTTCTTTTTCACCACACTTTCTTAGTAGTATATACATATTTTGATCTAAAGAATTTTTTTTTTTGTTTTTTTGGGAATTGCTAGCATTTATAAATATGTTATGAAACATTTAACGAAAATACGTGCACGCAATCTACATGTGTAATACAAATATTGGATCTATGAATACACACGCACAATTGTAGTATAGGAACGTGTACTAGTCTTCTTTAGTATTTTCTAGTAAAAAAATTTATTGGAAAAAAAAAAAAAAACTTTACAGGATTCGAACGGGAGACCTCAACACTCTTGGTTACACCAACACATCATTGCGATCGTAACCGATAGCAACTCTTCGCAAACGTATTTTTCACATGGCTGGATACTGAACTTCAATTTTTTTTTTTTTAACAATTTAATAAAAAAATTAATAAAAATGATTTCCCCACTCGACATTTCTAAATCAATTAATTAAATTGATATAATATATCCGATTTAATAAAAAATTTGATATTATTATTATTATATAATATTAAAATATCTTAGGTGATGGTGCCGACTTTCTCTGCAACTACATATGTTATTAACGTCTGGTGCTCATCGATTTCAAGAATGAAATGAAATTAAGACTCACTACACAATTTCCATACATCATTTTCTCATTTTAATGGTTTTTCGTTTGTTTTCTTCTCTCCAACGACACTCCTTTTTAATATAACCAAAGCCTCCTTTGTATCCAATCACATGTACAATGATTTTAAAAGCTCTTAACATAAAAATCTGATAGTTTTTTCGTTGGAAAGTCTTATTAGATCTTTATTGTAGAAAAAAAATGAATTATTTTAATTATCTTACCATTTTGATTGCTTCAAACTTCATATTTTAATATTGATACCTCTCTTTTTTAACAACTAATTTAATATCAATTGATACTTAAATGCTTAAATAATTAAGTTATTGTCACTGAAGTAGTTGTAATTTACATAAGTGTTTGTCATGTGAATGTAGCTCGTGAAACATTACCGTACCTCAATAAGCTCTTAGAAAATAAATTTTAATATTATCTTTTAAAAAATATGATCTACAAAAAGAAAGTCAGTAATTTTTTTCACTTCATTTTATATGAAAACTTAACATTTGTTTTCTAATAAATGAATTGAACTATTAAATTCATTATTTACATAAGAAGTCTAATATCTCATTTGTTTTCTAATAAACAAAAACTTAACATTTCTCATAAACTTTATTTTTTGGAGACATTTTCTTATAAACTTAAAAGGTGCAAAAAAAATTAAGCTCATGGTAAAAGAGAGAGAGAGAGAGAGAGAGAGAGAAAAAAAAAAAAAAGGGACAAAGTAAACAATAGTGTGAACTGATCAATCTAATAAAATCCTTGACAGAAGAACAATAAAAATCCAACGCTTACATAAGTTAATATTTTGTTTGTAATTTTGAATTAAAATTGTGAAAAAATGATAAATACATATATTAAAATTTGATTACACTTGTAAGTCAAAACATTTGATAAAATCAATATAAGAATGTCTTGATCAAATAAACAGTGTAAATGGTAATAAATAGAATGTTCTACTAATTGTTGTGAGTAGGTGAGGCTTGCCCCATTCATTCACATCCCTTATAAGAGCAGAATTATTTTTTTAAAATGCATTCCCCTTTTGATACAACAATATTACATTGCTTCACCTGTCATAATTATATCCAACCCATGACAGATTGGATTATTCGTTGATTTCTTTATTTGTTTTTTGGTTAAATTGCTTTCTCCAACAAAATAAGAAATAAAATATTAACTCTTGAAACCCTTTTTCTTTTTCTTTTTTTTTGGTGTTCAACGTCTTTAATTTAAATAAATAATGTCAAAAATAGTTTCACCATTTAATCCCATGGTTACATCTTTTTTATTTTTATTTTTTCTAACCGAATGTCATTAAAAAAAAAAACAAATTCCATTTCCCCTTTACAATGCTTTTTGAGGTGTATTTTTTTATTATTTTAATTATTTTAAGCAGTTCATTGTAAACCCAGATCGTATTTCTGTTTTGCTTGACGGTGCCAAACTGTACGCGCCAAGATTAGGTGGTGGATCTATAAATAAATGCTCTTTTATTAAGATGGCCCCTTATATTTACTTTTTTAAATTCGGTGTCAATCCTTAAATTTCTATTTTAATTTATCTTTCAGTTGACCTAGGTTTAGCTTTCGGCCTATAAGATAAATTAAACTCTGTTTATTATTGAGAATTTGAGATAATATGGTTTGGCACAAAATTTATAATTATAAAATGAAAGTTAATAATATATAATAAATATAATTTTTAAATAATGATTTTTTATAAAAATAATAAAAATAATTATAATTTAAAAAATTATAACTGTTTATTTTTAATATCAAATAGAATTTTAATTTCTCGATTAAAATTAACGGGGGTAAAAAATTTAAGGATATAAACAAATAATTCTAAGTCGAAGATTATTATTGCGTTGATTATGAACTCTTAATTGATTTAGAACATCAAGAAAAGCGATCCAATGTTGACTTTAGTCAATAGTCGTCACCTTCGCACAACACAATTGTAGGGCAATAATCTTCGTGGCACCAGATGTCTGCGTACATGAAGTAAACTTGTTAATTAAACAATTGACGTAAAAATAGAGATGATAAATTTATGCAGAATTTTAGCATAACGGATGCATTTTAGAATAAGGCTGAAATGTGATGTTTGCGAAACACACACCACTATTTTCAATAAATTCCTCTTGCAAAATTATTAATTAAAAAAAATCCCAAATCAAATCAGAGTTTCACAGTAATAACAGTATAACATCAGCGATTGACTAAAATCTGAAGCCGTGGATTCAAAATAGAAATGATAAGTCGTCTATTAAAATAAAAAGTAAATGATATTGCGCAAGGAAATGCATGGATGCATTCCATTTACGAGGTTTCATTTACTTCCAAAAAAAAAAAGTATTTTGTTTGAAATTTTTAAACCTTAAATTGAATTTATAAGAAAAAAAAATCTGGTTTTCCAAATTAATTAGAAGCTCTCGTACATTTAAAAACTATATCGTTTATATAAAAGACTCGCCCAATCAAATTTCATATAAAAACTTATATTTAGATCAGATTATTACGTAAAGTTTGGCACATAGCTAACATTTTGATTGATTTTGAATTCAATGTTAATATGCACTTTGTGTTGGGCTTTTATAATATTAAAATTGATAATTGTTAGAAAAAAAAAAACAATATGTAATTAAACCTTAATCGCATATAGCTATAAATATAAGCATCGCGGAAGATCATCAACACGACGCTAGATCCAAACTCTACTTGGACATACTTACACTAATTGGATGAATATGCATTATTAAACCAAAAAAAAAAAAAAAAAAGTCAACAAAGAAAAACAAAGTAGTTGGTTGATAACTACCGTTGTATGAATTATGCTGTGGTTAAAACTCGATACGGGCCCATTAATCGGTCATTAATTAAGCATTTTATCACCCTCGGCTTCTCGGTCAAAGCTCACCAAATCAACAGCACGAAACACATGATCTTTTACGAACATCGTTTTTAACTACCACAGCACCTACGACCACCATGATACCACCGGCCAACGAGCCACAATTTTGTTCTCAATGTGTGTGTATTGAAATTAAACGCCATTTCAATTGGCGTCCCAAAAGCATCACGGAATTGCTTTAGAAAGTTCAGTCGTTCGCCTTTAACATGCATTTAAATTACCGCAAGATAACACGTTCGTATATAACGCCAACCAATTTGGAGAGGGATGTTAGGAGTATGATAACTTTGAAAAAGAAAAAAGAAAAAAAGGAAAAAAGCAAAGAAAAGAAAAATAATGTATAGCTTCTGTCACAATAGTTGGTAAATACAAATAACTAATAATTTTTACCCCGTCGCAAATGAAAGCACTTGCTTCTCTGCCTTTGTAAAATTGAAATTTGAAGGCAGATGTGCTATAATTCTCAGCACTCGACGTTCAAGCGATTACATGCGCGTGCATGCATGACTTTTCTTTGGGAAATGACATTAACGTATTCTTGCTCGTCTTCTTGCCACACGACCTATTAAGATTTGGCTTCAATTGGAAGACCCGATATGTTTTCCTCCACAACTAGAACGATCAATTATGGCAGTATTTATAATTTTTAGTTTTTTTTTTTTTTTTTACTGTAAACGAGAACCACAGCGGACGTCAATTTAGAGCAGCTTGCAATTTTGGACGAGTCATTTTCAATCACCATACCAAATATCGAAAGGATGCCCCGCAATTGAGCAATCACACGGCCTTGCAACTCCACGCCATACATTTTTTCTCGATACCGTCATCTTTTAGAAGTCGGTCGATTAATTTTACTTGATATTGATGTGAGGTTACAGAGGAATTAACCAACCAATACAATTGCATGATTAAAGTTATAATATATTTTATTATTATTATTATTATTATCATCTTACGTGATTAGTTATACTTTATAGTTTACTTTAGAACAATTTTAAAGTATTAACCAAAATATCAATTACCTTTTTTAGGTTATTATTTTTTTTAACTATCTAAACAAACGTAGTTAATAAAATAATTATTATTTTAAAAATCTCTCCATCAATCTTAGTGCCTGAGTCAACTTCCTTTGTATACTTGGCCCTTTAAAAAAAAAAAAAACCCATACACATACAAACACGCAAACACACAAACAACTAACTTTTTAATAAAGGATGAACGTATGATAATTTTTTCACGAACACAAAAACATGACTTTGCAAAGTCTTTTTTGAAGCACTAAACAACGAGATTTGACCCCCAAAGAAAAAAAAAAAAATTCTTATAGCTCATAGCATTAGCAATAATTCTAAATGAGGTATTGCATGTCATAATCCAATAACCATTAATCCATTCCAACCATCATATGCACTGCGTCAATTTTTTATCTAATGATTTGAAATCCATCATTAAGATGACTTGTTTCAAAACTAACGGTATTGGAAACATTTTATGATTATTATGGTTTCACGTTACCTCGGGAGTTTTATTTCTTATATAAAAATAATTTTTTTTAACTTAATAACAACCTAATTATATCTTCACCCGCATGAGTTCAATTACAAATTTTCTTTAATTTTTAATGTAATATGTATTTCTTTAACTCAACTAATCGACTCCCATTAAAAAAGAAAAGGAAGAAAAACTTACATATAAAAATTAACGTATTTGACATA
The DNA here is from genome assembly GCA_030449875.1 of Aegle marmelos. NCBI lineage: Eukaryota > Viridiplantae > Streptophyta > Magnoliopsida > Sapindales > Rutaceae > Aegle > Aegle marmelos. The sequence goes on from JASUUL010000115.1 coordinate 7,837,406, forward strand.
ATATTACATATTATATATAATTAAGTTAAGATATAAATAACTAACTAGTAAGTCAATGAATAAAATAAATAATGAGTTGTGAATCTCTAATATTTTAATTAATTTATCTTTCTCCTCCTACTCATTTTGGTTTATATAAATCCAAAAAGGGAGTAAAATCAAACACAATAAAGCTGAAAAGCTTAAAAAACAAAAAGGAAAAAAGATAGTAAAATTGGGTGCTTTTTCTTTTTGGAGCTCTCATTTGACGAGTTGACTCGCCGCCAGCAGAAGCCGCTCTGTCGCGTTAACAAATGACCGTTACAACGCCAGCGCATCCTCGCGGTTAAAATAAATAAATAAATAAATAAATAAATAGTTCTAGATTTTATATTTTAGTTTTAAGAAACTCATTTGAAGTTTCTATTATTTCTAATTTTCTAATTCGATTCATCAAATCTGATTAATTTAATCTCCATTCAATTAATTAAATAAAATCTTAAAGAAAATTTGATGATTAAATTAATATATTTAATTTTGAAGTAGGACCCAAAAACAGAATTTTCTTCCGCTAAAATAATCTGTGTCCTACAATTTTATTTTTTGATCCCAAAATCTTCTCGTTTACGATTCATTTCAATTTTCAATTCCCGTCTAAACTCACAGTATTTGTGAGTAAACTTGTTGAATAAATAAAAAAGCTCTAATCCGAAAAGATATTCAAAAGATAAAAAGGAAAGTTCGACGGAAAAAAATAAAATAAAATAAAAAGGGAAAAATGATTCTTGAAGCGTTTGTGCTTTGGATGCTTTGATTGATTCAAAGGATTAATTGGGAATTGAAGAAATGGGTATTGGTGTTTGTGTGTGGTGGGCTCATTTTTTCTGCTTTTCTTTTTGGAAAAACAAAAGGTGAGTTTTTGGTTTTTTCGTTTAATAATTTATCTGTTTGATTGATTATTGCGAATTCATGTCTATTTTTTCTTTCTAGTAATAGCGAGGTGTTTCTCAATTTGGCTGAATTCTGTGCAAATTTCTGAACTGGGGTTGCCGATTGGTTTATGGGGTTTTTGTTTTGATTGATTATTCAGGGTTTTAGAGTGATGAATTTAGGGATTGACGCTTAAATTATCTAAAGTGTTTCATTCTTTATTATTTGCGTTTACTTTTCTCATGAGAAATTTCTGTTATTTTCCCTTTTATTTTGTAGAAATTTGATACCCATTTCATTATCAGAATTTGGGTTATGAATCATTGGCAATTGGTAAACATTTTGAAGCTTTTTAAAACTGCATGCACAACATGAATATCTTATATTAAGCTTTTGATTTGTTGTAATTGTTGTTTTTGTTGGTTGTGGTGGTGGTGATTAAAGATTTTTGAGGGTTACAGAACGTGATGAAGAGCGAAAACAGGATTAGTAAACGGAGGAGAAATAGAATCAGTTTGAAATTTGGGAAGTTTATGAAGTATCTCTGCTCAGGAGAGCAGTTAAAAGCAGTAGATGAAATGGTACCATCATCTGAATCCATTGGGACCAGAGATTGTTCAGCCAGTGATTATTCTTCTAAAGCTGGTGAAGTTGTGAAGCACCCTGATACTGGCAATATAGAAGAAGCTGAGTGGTCTCTGCGAGAGACTAGTTCTTTGAATTATGAGGTTGGTTTCCTCAAGCTCTTTAGCATTTAGTGTTTACTTGTCGTCTTTGCATGATCCATTTGTCTTTCTTTCATCAAATCTGTGATTAATCCATTTTTTCTGCTTTTGTTTCTGAGTCATAGCTCTTGAAATTTCGGAAAGGAATTTAGTCACTTCTTTTAAACCAGTTTGAGGTCTCAATTAATAACTGGAAAATTTTAAATTGAGGAAGAATATGGTGAGAAAGATTCTTATCTGTCATTAGTTTTGAGATTGCAGGATTATATCATTGAAGTTGGATTCTAATTTGTCAATTTTCCATAATAAGAGTGATCACGTCTTTTGCCTGGAGTTTATCTGTTTAGTTGTTATGCAGTTGAATGAGTTTGAGGTGCCTTTAACTTGAATTAGTTCACCTTATACTCTGAAAGTACAAATTACTGTCTCACAGATAATTATCACTCTAGAACTTTCCCACATCATTGAAGATCTGTGCATATGTTGTGTTGTTTATTGTTTTTCCATTCATTGCTTGCCTTATCAATCTTGATGTTCCGTTATCGATTATTGATTTCTATACATTTTTCTGCGTTTGATATTTTGAAATAAGTGGCAGGAACAGGCATCCTGAACTTGGGAATGGTTTTCGTGATTTTCTATCCTGTTTTGCATCGCTAAGATGTTGGAATTTTGCAGGAAGCCAGGGCTTTGCTAGGAAGAATTGAATATCAGAAGGGAAATATAGAAGCTGCTCTTCATGTCTTTGAAGGAATAGATATTGCTGCAGCAACTCAAAAAATGAAAATTTCTCTAGCACCTGCCAATAGAAAAGGAGAACGGCATAAAAGGCGTTCCCAAAATCTTTCTTCTCCACCAATGTCTGTCCATGCTGTTAGTTTGCTCTTGGAAGCAATCTTTCTTAAAGCAAAGTGTTTGCAAGGGCTTGGGAGGTTTAAAGGTACTGCTTTCCATTTGCTCTTTAAGCGTGTGGGAGTTTTAGGTTTTAGTTACGCATAACACTGTTCTGGTTTGTTCACTATCTTAGCTGATCATGCGTTTTACTAATATTGACATAAAATAACTCGTGATTCCTCTGTTATCATTGATTTTTAGTCCTGTAAAGCATTGTTGGTCTTTAACTACCAGCTAGGACAAGTTCTTCATTTTCTTTTAACTTCTAAGAAATTTTTGTTTTACAGTTCTTTGTGATTACCGTGGCAATGTAATAAACCGCTTTGCATCTTAGAATAGAAATATGCAGTTAAAATTGAAGTGTTCTTTTACTTTGCTGTTAGGTTTCATTCGTGAATTCAATTTGGTGAAATTCTTGTTTGTTTTCTTTTTTTACTTTGATGTTATTATTCTAAATATGTGATAAACCATGACTTTGACATTAAAAGATGTTGAATTGTAGAATCAGTCTTTAATAACTTGTATTAGCGTTGGCATCTCTCCAAGTGTTGCACCAAAAAATGCTTCGACAATCTTAATGTACATTGCACAATATCTACGAGTCATGGTTCAAGCACAGCATTAAAAAGAAAAATTACTCATATGGTGGAGGACTAAAAGAGGAAATATTTCTGAGCTAAACAGCAAAATTGGACCAGCATTGTATCTAATAACATTCCCAATCCTTCTTGCAGAAGCTGCTCAATCTTGCAAAGTTATTCTGGACATTGTTGAATCTTCATTAGCAGAAGGCTTTCCTGAAAACCTTGGTGCTGATTGTAAATTGCAGGAGACTCTAAACAGAGCTGTTGAATTGCTTCCAGAACTGTGGAAACTTGCTGATGCTCCACGTGAGACAATCATGTCATACAGGAGGGCCCTACTGCCTTGCTGGAACCTTGATGCAGAAGCAACTGCAAAGCTTCAGAAAGAGTTTGCCATTTTCCTGCTGTATTGTGGAGGTGAAACATGCCCTCCAAATCTTCGCTCTCAAATGGGCAGTTCATTTGTACCTAGAAACAATATAGAAGAGGCTATACTTCTGTTAATGATACTATTAAGAAAGGTTTCTCTCAAAAGAATTGAGTGGGATCCATCAATCCTGGACCATCTTTCATTTGCTTTTTCTATTGCGGGGGATTTGAGGTCTTTAGCTAAGCAAATTGAAGAATTACTTCCTGGGATAATCAATCGGAAAGAAAGATATCATATTCTAGCTCTCTGTTATTATGGGGCAGGTGAAGACCTGGTTGCTTTAAATCTGCTGAGGAAACTGTTGAGTGGTAGTGAGGATCCAAAGTGTCTTCCAGCTTTATTAATAGCCTCAAAGATTTGTGGGGAATACCCTGATCTTGCAGAGGAAGGGATAGCTTTTGCTTCGAAGGCCCTTGAATGCTTGGGGGATGGATGTGATCAGATGGAAAGTACTGCCAATTGTTTGTTGGGTACATCACTTTCTGCACAATCTAAAGTAGCCATTACTGATTTTGACAGATCTACTAGACAGGCTAAGGCACTCCAGGTTCTGCAAAGCGCCGCAAGAAGTACCAATATGAGAGATCTAAGCATTCTTTACCGCCTTAGCCTTGAATATGCTGAGCAGAGGAAATTGGATGCTGCACATTTTTATGCCAAGATGTTGCTAAAGCTAGAAGGTGGGTCTAATCTAAAAGGATGGTTGTTGATGGCCCGAATATTATCAGCTCAGAAACGGTATGAGGATGCTGAAACTATTTTAAATGCTGCTTTAGATCAGACTGGAAAATGGGAGCAGGGAGAGTTGTTGCGAACTAAGGCAAAGGTTCAACTCATACAAGGCCAGTTAAAGGGTGCTGTTGAGACATATACTCACCTTCTGGCTGCCCTTCAAGTTCAGAGTAAAACATTCAGTTCCGAGAAGAGGTTTTATAAGGTTTGCTTATTTCCTAGTAGCCCATTTCTTCTCTAATTCTTTACTATTTATTGATTGATTTATCAATCAGAATATCTAGGAATGGTTCTCTAAATAAATTTATCCATAATCTGTGCTTTTTGCATTATTAATCACATTTGTATTTTAGGAATTGAATGTGTCATGAGGTCATATTTTTGAGAAAAATGAGCAGGTAGATGGATCTAAGTAATTGGTTTCTTTAGAAAAGCAGACCTGCATGATTCTTGGAATTTATCCCAGCGTTTGTGTCATTAACGATATAGCAGGGTATCATGTAATGTAACAGCAGGCTTATTCCCAGATATTATTCTGGAAACAGATTGTTGGAGTAATGGTCTGGGGGAAGCTTGGGGTTTTGAGACAGGCGAATATGTGTGTCAGATAAAATTCTTTGTCTTTCTGTGGAACTCAATATCAGAAAATGAACTAGCTCTTTCAGTTATAGAGGGTTGTTTAGTTGCAAGTTATGGATGTACGTTTACATTGTTGTTAAAGATTAGCTTTCAGTTGAGCTATTATGGGTAATTTTTTCAGTATCGGTAATGATGTTTAAATTTTAAACTGATGGATAGACAGGCCTCTTCCTTTGAAGATGTGATTATTGCAGTCAATGTACCATGTATGGCTAAACTTGAGAGTTTTTTTTTGATTGATTATGCCTCATTTATGATGAGTGTTTTTGAGGCAATAGATATTGTAACTTTCTTCCCTTTGTATTACTTTTGATAGGGCAGTGCAAACCGTGCTAGAAGTTTGGAATTGGAAGTGTGGCTTGACTTGGCTTTTATCTACATAAACCTGTCACAATGGCATGATGCTGAGATTTGTCTTTCTAAATCTGAGGCCATAAGTTCTTATTCTGCTTCAAGATGCCATGCAACTGGTAAAATTTATTTCTATTGATCTGTAATATCTTCTAAACCTTTTCATGCATTCGCCAGTTTCATGAACTGTTAATGCCATCATCTAGGAAGATATTTAAAATTTCTTTCTTTGCAGTATTACCAAACTGTATTATCCATGAATAAATTGCACAAAATATACCCCTTAGCTTCTTAGGAAGCAATAGTGAATACAATTTATTATTTTGCTCGAAATTGAAAAATAGGGGAAAGAAGGCAGTGTAAGAAATTATGTTCTAGATTTGATGGCTTGTGATTAATTCTGTCTTGCACACCACCAATTAGATGGGAAAGATAGAACAATTGTTTTCATGTCTACTGAAAAGCTGTGGTACCAAACTCGAGCTTCCAGGCAACCACATGCCACAACTTTTAATTTCAGTGGTATTGCTCCATGTATGTCTACTTTCAGTTTTAGGTAGTACAAGTCAAAAACTCTTGAGCATCCGTAACTATTTAATTCTTTTTGTTGGTCGAATTTATTCAAAATTAGAAAACATCATTTATAATGGAATATGTTATGAGTTTGCAAGTTCTGAACCTTGATGATATTTCAGGTGTACTTTATGAGAAAAAGGGTCTCTACAAAGAAGCCATAAAAGCTTTTAGAAGTGCTTTGAACATTGATCCTGCTCATGTCCCAAGCTTGATATGCACAGCCGAGGTTCTTAGACAGCTCAGCCACCAATCAAATGCAGTTATCAGAAGCTTTTTGATGGCTGCTCTTCGATTAGATGGAATGAACTCATCTGCATGGTACAACCTTGGCCTGTTCTATAAATCTCAGGGTACACAATCATCAAAACTAGAAGCCGCTGAATGTTTTGAGGCTGCGGCCTCTCTTGAAGAGACAGCACCTGTCGAGCCTTTCAGATGACCAGTCCATTCAATGCAAACTTTTGGGTACCTTCAATTTTCTTTCTTTCTTTTTTTTTTTTCTCCTTCTTACACTATTTTACACAGGGTTGACAAATATAGGGACTAATGCTGGCATTTGCCTCCATTAACCTCAGTAAATGAGGGGAACAGTTTGTTTTCGGAGCAGAAAGTGGTAGAAAGTAATGTTGTATCTTCTTCGTTTTAACTTCGATTTGTTGATTCAATTGACATCTTGTTATTGTAGTTATAACTCCATGGTAATGTTATTTTATGTCACTTGGCAAAATCCTTGTAACTTTAATTTTTTCTAATTTCTTACCAATTATGTGTATATTCTTTTTATTCTGAAAAAGCTGATAATAATATCCTTTCAAAATAATAATAATAATAATAATAATAATAATAATAACAACATGTTTCACGCCGAGGGCCACGATGAGCGAGGTTTTATTTTGACCGCCTAAGTGGTCTCCACAAATATTATTTTTTCCTTTTATTGAATAATGTCCACTAACAAATTCTTATTTTGATTAGTACCCTGGTAGTTAAGGATATCGTCAAATTACCCATTTGGTTTCCTTGTTTGTCTCTTGTTTTACCCCTTTTGGTACGAAAAAATATAAAGGGAGGAGAAGAAAGGAAAAGAAGGGAAAGACTTAAGAGAAAAAAAAAAGATGAATTTCATATTTAATCAAGTAATAAAAATGAAATTAATTTTTATTTTTTACTCATTTCTTTTCTTCTTTTTTTTTTATCATTTTTATCCTCTTTTATTATTTTTTCCCATTAAATATGAGCTTAGGGCGTGTTTGGTTGGAATTAGAAGAGGTAGATAAGATGGAGGGCTCAATTACTTATTTTTTGCTGTTTGGAAAATAAAAATTTAAATTTCAGTGTGAATAAAATATATTAATTTTTTTATTTATACTAAATACAGGTTTTATTTTTTTAACCCTTAACGATACTAATTTTTCATCCTACTTATATATACATTTAAGGTTGGGTAATTTATTTCAAATTTAATTTAATTTATTTTCAGTTTGAATAATTTATCATATTTATTTTTAATATTATCGAAAAAATATTTAAATCTTTATTATCATTACTCTTTTTTAAACTAAGAATAAAAGAGAAGAATGGTACACATTCAAAATAACTTAATTCTTAGGGACTTATAAGCACATAAAGAAAGAGAATTTTTTTTTTCAAAAGAATTATATTTTAATCATGTTTGGTTGGAAAATGGGAATAAAGATTTGAACTTTGTTTTACACTACCTGCTATCCAATGTCCAGTCATGCGCCGACACTTCACTGTGTGTTATTAAGACAAGACAACGACAAACAAGCGAGCAAGCAAACAGTCTTGCAATAAATGAAGAGGTGGAGGGGGGGAGAGAGAGAGGGGCGTATATCTATTGTTACTTTTGCGTGTGTATGATAAATGTATCATTTGTATGTAGGATTGGCAGCCTTAAAATATTTTTTTTTTTGCACAGTAGTCAAATTTTAGATTCAAAACACAAAACTTGAAAAGGGTTCACGCAGTTTTTGGTGGTTTGTTTAAGTACGGTACGAAGAGAGATGGACAGTGGGAAGAAGGAAGAAGCAGGGCCATCAAGGGGTGTTGATGCTGAAGAGACGAAAGATAAGCGAAGAGAAATGAAGACTGAGAAGCCACTGACAATAAGTGAAGTTCTGTTAGTTGATGAAGACGAAGAAGAAGAATACGATGATGAAGATGATAAGGAAGGTGATGGAGTCGTTGCTGGCTTTAGTCCAGGGCCTTTGGTTTCCCTCAAAGAACAGATTGAGAAAGATAAGGTTTTTTGCCTTTCTTTTTACTTCTATTGCTCTTTAAAGCTTCTGATTGTATGCTTGTTTTTAGTGTTTGTTCTTTATTTGACTTTGAATATTACAGCTCATTCTCTTATGTTTACTTTAGCCGCTGCTTAAAAATTTGTTGGATTTCAAATTTTCAACATTCCGTTTGGTTGCTCAGAAAATGTAGGAACAGGTAGAAACTGTTATGGTAGTCCCAAAGAAAAAATTTAACCTTTACACAATTCTACTTTTTCTTTTTTCCTCTAAATTCCTCGGCAAGCAAACTACTCATTCTTTACTAAGTATATGGTGTGTGTATTAACCTAAATTTTTCAAGTTTATTAAGTATAAGGTTTGTATATTAACCTACATTTTGTCAAGTTTTTTCTAGTTTGACATGGATTATGGGGTTCTTAAATGAGGCTCTGTTTCGAATTGCTATCTAGCAGCTGGAGCTTTTAAGCTACAACTAAAAAGTGTTTGATAGACAATTGCAACCGTGCCACCATCGTGTGGAACTTAGAGGTGATTTTGCATGTTCATCTGACTATTTGTCAAAATTATTAACTTTAGAAGTCTTATTTACCAACATTATCAATTTCTATTTCACAGCCAGTGCTATAATTTCACTGAGGGCTTAAAATCCTTAACACTTCAATACCAAATGCAGCATTCGCTACTGTGTCTCCTTTACATGTCTAACAAATTTTGCATTATATGTAGCTTTGTTATTGCTGTCTCTTTGGTTATTGAGCATGGGAACTCATTTTTCAATAATTATAATATGAGTTTTCTTATTTATCTTTTTAAAATCATAACTATGCAATTTCTACTGAATAAAACATTGTTTGCTTCAATTTATTGCAAAACTCAAATTTGTATTTTAGGATGATGATAGCTTAAGGAGATGGAAGGAGAAGCTGCTTGGTTGCGTCGAAGGAGATTTAAATGGTTTGTCTTAGGGTTCTGTATTTTTGTTTGACTCTTTGTGTTAGTCTCTCCTTTGTTCATTTTCTGTTTTCTCAGGTCAAATGGAACCTGAAGTCAAATTCCATTCCATTGGAATTATATCTGATGACTTTGGGGAAATTACTACTCCCTTGCCCATTGACGAAAATCAGAATGGTCATGTCCTTTTTACTCTCAAGGAGGGATCTCGGTTCCAGCTTAAGCTAACATTCAATGTTATGCACAACATTGTTTCTGGTCTTACCTACTCCAACACAGTGTGGAAGGCAGGACTCCAAGGTACCGATGCTTTTTCCTTTATTTCTAAATTTTAGTTTATGTCAATGAAGGAACGATTATACTTGAGATTGTCGACAACACTCACAATAGTGTTAAAACTTAAACACGGATGGAATAAATTGACCATGGATACCTGGGCAACTATTTATGGAGTCTAATCTATTCCACATGTGTCTTGCCACACTTCTATTTTGAAAATTAATACCAATTTCAACAGTGGTTTTCATTGTCAATTAAACTTCCCCTTTCAGATTGCTGTAATGTTTTTCCCTTGTCATAATGAGTTTGTGCTGTTGTTTTCAATGTAAAAGTTGATTTTTTTTTTGGGGGGATTCATAACAAACAGTATATTTCCATAAAAGGATGGCCAGTATTAACACATTCACTGTCTGATCATAAAACAGATATTTAGCTTATAAAACCATCTTGGCCATAACTTCATTCTCAGTCCTTGAAGTTAAAACAATGCACATAAAGTTAACTGAGCTAAAACTGTAGAAGGTTGATTAGGTTGTTCTCTATAGTTCAAAGTGGTTACAGTATATACTAAATTGAAAGGCTAAATTATGAGTTCTGGCATTCCAGAACCTAAAGCCTAGTGTGTTTGTCATTCTCAATATTGTGAAGTGGATGAATGGTGAAGGTTTTGCAGCCAAGCCCCCATTTTTCCTCTTTAAAACTATAGATACATACATACATACATACATATATCTATCTATACACACACACACACACACACTCACACATATATAGATATATATATTTGGCCCCCTTGCTTGTAATCTCTCAACTATTTAATGTAATTTATTATTCATTTTCATTCTTCTTGTCCTTCAGTTGACCAAAGCAAAGGGATGTTGGGCACTTTTGCCCCTCAGCGGGAACCATATGTGCATACTTTGGAAGAGGAGACAACTCCAACTGGTGCACTAGCTCGAGGTCTTTATTCAGCAAAGCTTAAGGTGAGTCCTAGTGCTTGCTTGCGATTGTCCAGAAGCACTCGAATGCTTATATCAAGATCATAATATTTCTTTATACTATCTATTTAGTAAATATTACTTACTGATTTCATGCTTTTGTTGGTGCTTCATACAGTTTGAAGATGACGACAGAAGGTGTCACATGGAACTCAAATATTCCTTTGAAATCAAGAAGAGCAGATAGTGTAATTTTGTTGGAACAGTGTTTTGCAATATCTTTCTCTGTTTCTTTCCATCTTCCGAACTGAATATTTTGTGAAACTATATAATTTTACATTGCTTTGTAGCCAATCTAGAGTTTATTTCCGAAATTCATGATGGTGAATCACTTTTTTTTTTATTAATTCACGACTTTGAATCATCTCTCTCCCCTTGCATTGCATAGCTCTTGTTCATTGGCTATGAGTACAAGCAAAAACATGCATGCCCAGAATATAATTATGAAAATTTCTGGCTCAAAGAAACAATGTGCGGAGATATTTGTATTATGAATTCATGGAGGTGATACAGTGAAAAGCGCATAAATGGAGGGGGCAATGTTTTGAAACCATGACCCAATTTTTCAGGTTTCTTGGCATGCCTCCGACAAAGAATTTTCTGTCTGGAGGGAAGGAGCGTTTTGAAGAGAATGTTGAAATCTTTTCCCAAGAGTGATCATTAAAGAAGATTAGAAATTGTAAGTTTCTGGAGTTCACGTTCTGATGGGATTGGCTATTGAGTTGTATGCTGGTATGGTATTTTGGACGGTCAAAATGTATCCGAGTCCAACTGAACAACCCAAATCTGCAATGTGGAATGAAGTACCCAGTTGCTGCTTTATGTCAAGCTTCTTGCTAATCTCGTCCTACAATAGTAACATTACGGGCATTAAAATGTGAAGCTCTTAGAATATTTCTAACTGTTCTTGGTTGATGACTTATGGATAATCTTTGGCTTGTTTCTTTTTATTGCCATTCAGTTGTCTAGTTGATCATGTGAAAATGGGGATTTTGAAGCTAGTAGTTTAAAAAATGTGAAGCTTTAGAATATTTTCCGACTGTTGTTGGTCTGGCTTGTTTCTTTTTATTGCCAATAATTTGCCTAGCTCATCATGCGAAAATGGGGATTAGTTCATCATGTGAAAAAGGGGATGTTGAAGCGAGTAGTTGAAAAAAAAATGTGAAGATCTTAGAATGATTTTCGAACTATAGTTGCTCAACCGGATTTGGATAACCTTTGGCTTGTTTCTTTCCAGAAGGTGGGATCGGCTACCGATAAGCTTGTCTCTGTTTTTAGATATCTTCGGCTGGACGATGAGAGATTTTGAAGGATATCTTCGGCTGGATGATGAGAGATTTTGAAGGGTGGCAAAAACTCAAGAAGTGCTCTTCATATTTTGTATGCATTTTGCCTAGTTCATCGTGTGAAAGTGGGATGTTGTAGCTAGTTGTTGAAAAATGTGAATCTCTTAAAATCATTTTTCATCGTTAGTTGGTCAATTGAATTTGGATAACCTTTGGCTTGTTTCATTTTAGAAGGTCGGATTCAGCCTATAAACTTATCTCCGTTTATAGTTATCTTCTGTTTGACGAAAAATGTTGAAAGTGGGAATTAAAATCTAATAGTTATTTTCATATTTCGTACGCATTCCTGAACAAAGAGAAAAATTTCAAACCCATTCATTTCTAAGAATCATTTTTCTATAGATTTGTTAAACGTCTTGGGTTTATTTCAAATCCGTTTATCTCTCAGGGATCGTTTCTCTACTCTAGTTAGCGAGCTGATTTTGATTTTGTTACCTTTGGGCTCGTAATTTCTTAAACAGTTAGATTGGCTGGCAATTAATACTTTTGTTTGACATGAATAGTGCTAGTCTTTGTTTTCTGAGTGGACCTCTGTTTTTACATCTTCTTTATTAATACGTTTTCAGTTTCTTTTTCTTTTTTGCGAAAAAAGAAGAAGAAGTTATTGATAGAAATCTTATGCTGGAAGAAGTCAAAATGGCTTTTAATTACTCTTAGCTTTCCTCTAGACAAAACGTGTGATGGCAAAAGAATGGCAGATTTTGGAATGTGTCAAGGAAATTTGTATTAAGGTGTTTGCTTTTTGGGTTATGTTGTTTCATCTAATTTTTTACTGCTTGGGATTTTGGAATTTTTTGAAACCTTTTGCAGTTCATGTTTTTGGGGAATTGGCTTTTGATTATGTTTTTGGAAAGGAGGGAGATTCGAAAATAGTTCTGGCACAGTAGGGCCTCTCTCTTAGTTGTGTATAATGTGCCTCCTCCACAAGTTATGTTATTGTGTCAGAATTATATATAAGTGTAAATTTTGTTATAATGGGACCGTTCCCAAATGTGACTGTTTTTAGACATTTTTCCGGGAACCGCATGTACTTCTGATGCTTCTTCCATGGTGCTAGATAGTCGTAGCAGTAAAGGCAGATAATAAGTACATCTCAATTATATGATTCTGGGATTGACTTGGCAAGCCTTTGCTTCCTTGGGCAGGTTCGCCACAACTAGTGAACAGCCTAGAAATCTCATATATGTTGGTAGTATGGTGCCTTGTGTTTCTGTGTTGGGAAACAAAATCTCGAAGTCTGATGTTTCACTTTTGGTGCTGGTGCTGTTGGATTTGCTATCTTCTCATTCCTACTTCCTATCATAGCTTTTTCTTATTTGGGTTCTCTTTCCACTTTCTGATGCCGACTTTGAGTTCCTTAAAGTTCACCAACATTTTATCTGACGCGTACGAAGCAATGATTATTGCTTGGCACCTCTGCTTCTTCATTGTCCTGTTGATTCATATCTAGAATTTAAAGCAAACATTAGAACTTCTAAGAAATTCTATTTTTGCTGTCGATAGATAGTAGTCTTAGAGATATTTGTGGGTATCGAACATTGAAGTATGAAGTATGTAACGCCGGTTAGCAAATTGCTTCAGTTTTTGCTGCAGGTCATTGGCTCATCTAGACAGACAACTTCTCTCCATTTTAGCTGCACCATTTATTTTGATTTTATAAATTCATGACAAGTTGTTAATCTCAATTATTTTCTTCTTTTTTAAAAAAAAACATTTTTCTTCAGTTAAAGCATTGTTCTTCTTTATTTCCCTGGGAAGCATTTAACCTTGGATTCAGTTTGCGTTGTGTTTTCTGTGAAAGTGCTAGGGAGTAATTTCGTTGGGCCTTCGGGCAGTTGATCCTGGTTAATTAGGTTTTATTTCTTCTTATCGGAATTTTGTAATCCTGTCGACTACTTTTTGGAATATCTAACTCCATACGGTGAAGTCCTGATAAGAGGTGGTTGAAGGTCCATAAAAGAAAAAAAAAATGTGACTTTCAAACATCTTTTTTTTTTTTTTTTTTGGTTATGAGAATAGATTGATGGCAGAAAAAGTAATAGGACAAGAATCATGTGAATTGGCTGGCTATGATAAGTTATGATTGCGGTTGACTGATATTGTTGAGTTCCTCTTCTGAAGCTGCAATTATTGCATTTGAAAACGCCTTTAATATCACCAATCATTCCTTCAAAAACAGCTCTCAGATGCAAGAAGGATTGTCTCAGGTCGGTCTTATTGTAAAGGACATCCCTTGGATTAGCCAAGTATTTCAATCCTTTCCGCTGTAAAATGTTCAACATTCTCTATTACTGCTTCCAATTTTTTCAAGTAAGGGTAGCATAAAGGCAAAGTCACCTATGTGGTCCATTTTCTTCATTCGTGGCCTATGATACGGGCATGGTTTTGGCTTTCTTTTCACACCTCCATCTCTGTGTGTGTGGCTTAGGGAACTAGGTTCAAGTGATTACTGGTTAATAATATGATATCAGAGCCAAGGTTATGCATTTGAACCACACGTTATCCTTGTCTTTATTAATTTTCCGGTGTTCATCAGTCTCTCATCCTAATCACATTCCATGTAAGGCTCCTGTTCATAATTGTTGTATTTTTTAGCATGAGCATTAGTTTAATAACTACTGCTGCTTGATCATAATGCAATTGTTTTGACCAGATTTTGTTTTCACGATTGTTAAATGTAAATTTTAGTATATCAGAATCAAGAGAAACAAGCTTTTCACCGCCAGATGAAGTACATAATTTTGTTTTCTACTCCAGATATCCCTTTTTAAGATAACTAAAGCACATTGTAGATTGTTATTCCATGCTTTAGAGGGACAAACAATAATAGTTTTAAAGCTAAAATGGCTGGAGATTTTTGGAAAAGAAGCTTTTGAGGTAGCAACCTAAAGTGTTCGCATTGACGTCCCGTCACTGCGGCTCTGACGTGTAAACTGTTAATTAGAGCAGCGTCAGTGGTAGTGAGCATATTGATATACAGACGTAGAGACTGGCAAGGCATGTGAATCACTAGCAAGCAATCTACAATCCATCTTCAATTAGCTGCTTTATTGATCTTGCTTCATGGAAGGCTACCATGTTTTTGAGCAGTGTAAGCCTTTACCCACATCCATAGGTCATTCCTTTGCAACAGAATATATTAATAAGTTAAATGAGGTAGTTCGAAAATTTGTTTGGCCAGGATAACAACACAATAATACTCTTCCGGGTAAGGAAGCATTTGTATATTATTTGTGAAGTTACCCCCCTTCAACTTCGATAATAAAATACGGATATTTATGTGATTTCAAATAATTTTCTAAAATAAAAAGATACGGTTAGATTACTGGATTTCTCTATTCAGATTGCATCAACCAAAATAATTTTATTCATAATGAGATCATTCTTGAAAATATGATCCAGATTAGATATCTCTATCATGTTCTCATTGTTTAAAGTTTATTATTCTTATTCTTAATAGTTAAGGATTTTGTTTTTATTTTTCTTCATAATTTAAGATAATTACCAGTAGTATAAGGAGTCATCTCTTGTAATCTTTGAAATAAGATTGAAGTTCAATCATATTTTCAGTTTTAAAGTTTATGATTTAGGGTATGTTGAAAAGTCAAGATAAAAAGGTGGCTCACATGCAAATTATCGACATGAGTGGGAACAAAAAATGCACAATTTGGAAGTGTTGATAAAGCATGTTGTTGGAATCGTGGAATTTGAAGCCGGATGAGTTGGATAGCCATGTGACAATTTGACAATTTCACAACAACTTTGACAATTTGGTAAAATTAGCTGGGCACTGAAGTGCAAAATGCTTCTTATAAATAGGAAAGTTTTTTCATTTGTCAATCATCCCAAATTTGAGAGAAATAGTTCAAGAGCAATTGGAGAGTGTGAGTAATGGAGAGGTTTTTCTTTTAAGTATGTATAAGAGTATTGGTTGTATTTGAATTTTGAGAAGTAAGGTCTTTTTCAACTCAAATATTATACTCTAAAAATTATTAATACTATAATTTTTTTCTCTTACTCATGTGGATGTAGGCAGAATTATAGAACCAAATAAAATTCGTGTCTTTATTTATTTATGATTATTTGGTGCACTTAATTTTGTATTTTGTGCACAATAAAATCACGTGAATTTTTAAGTTTAATTAATTCTTTACATTCCGTGGAATGAACTAATTGTAATCCTTAAGTTTACGGTATTCTTTTAAATTGATGTACATTTAGATAGATCATTCTTTACTCAAAGTAATGGAATATTAGAATATTAATGTTATGCTGCATCAAAGTGTTTTCTCAATTTGGTAATGCTCGGTTTGTCTTTGCAAGTTTAGAAATCTGATGTTGCTACTACTGTGCTGGTATTTGTTGAGCTGTTTTTTCTTTTCTTTTCTTTTCCTCCCCTCTTTGGGCGTGTTCTCTGCAGGATTCCAAGTAGTGAACAATCTGGAGCTCTGATGCTGCTACTTTCTGGTGCTGGAATATCTGTTAACTACTTTTAGGAATATCAACTTAATACAGAGATATCATGACGAATGGTAGAAGGTCTGCAGTTCATGAAATTTTTCCCAAAAAGAATTTAGATTCCTTTAGTCTAGGTTGACATTTTGTTCAGAGGATTGATGAGACATGCCCGGCTGAAGGCATTAGTATAAGAAATATATTAGCATGATTGATGGGCATGAAAGTTATGATCGTGGTTACCTGATATAGTTTAATCATTTTCGGCGGGCATTGTGACGTGTAAAAACATTTTTTTTTGCTCGTTTTGCGGAGACTACTGAAAATTTAAGGTTGGAACGAGAGACCATTATTTGGATATGCATTCATTTTTCAGGCATTCATATTCCGCTTGAGAATTATATATGTGAATAACCTGAAAGGAGGATTTCTGGGGATATCTGCGGCGTCCATTTCGTTCGTTAATGGCATACATATAACTCATGCATCGTTTTGGCCCTTTATATTTCCATCTCCATCTCTGTGTTTGTTTTCATCTAATCATGATAATGAAAATGCTTAATGGGGTTCAGACTTTGTTTGGATGTCGCCCGACATTGAAATTGTTCCCTGCTGTTTAACCTAGTACAAGCTCGCACCTAAAATTCTTAAGATTCAGGCTGAAGTTGTAACTGCTATGCTATGAAAGCCAAGGTCAGGTGCTTGACCCCAGTGCCAGCTCTTGTCTTTATTTTATTTTTTGGTCTTATCCGTGTTTCGTCGGATTTGCATTCCGTGTAAGGCATCCGTTAGACTCGTAGCATTTTGGAAGTATCTATTTATTGCGGGCATGCCATGAGTGAAATCTTGAGCATTATTTTAACTGCTAATTGATTATAATGCATTTGCTGCCGGTCAGTTTTTGTTTTCATATTGTTAAATGTAAATTTCAGCAGATCAAGAATAGAGAGAAACAAGCCAGACACCCCCAGATGAATATATAGCTTAAGGAGAGCTAAACCGTCTTGTAGTTTGCCACATTGCGCTTGAGAAGGACAAATAACTATAGAGCTATGAATGGCCGATGATTTTGGAAAAGAAGCTCCTCGCTGGCTTGCTCTAAAATTTTTGATTAATTTACGTTTTTTGTTCTGCATGCTTATGACCGAAAAACAGGGTTCTGCATGTTTTATGTTTAGTGTCATTCCTAGAATTGTAAATCATGAACAATATTGCAAGTCGGGGGTGACAGAAGTATCAATCTTTCAGTTTTGGGGAATTGAATTCCTCAAGTAATAGTAGATCTCCAACCTTTTTGGAGCAGTATTCAAGCTTCTTTGGGCATCTTTTGAATAGTTCATCAATGATTTCAGAATCTAGAGTTTTGGCAAAATGTTCCTGCCATTAGAGCCGTAAAAACTGTAAATTCGAGGAGTTTCAGCCTTCAGGAGTTCTAAGCTTTGTTGGGACGTAGAATATGGTTTCAACAGAGACGGCAAACTCTTATCCTTGCATTAGAAGCAATTCCCAAACCTGACCCATACACGAAAGTTTATATTTGGAGATAGTTCCGGGATATTCCTTAAAATCTCCGAATGGGATGGAGATTACAAGGGGGCCCGATCCCCAATTTTTACATATTTTATTTTAAAACATAATAATTATTTTGCAGTTAAACACTTTAAAAAGATGAGAATTTTACCATTATTTGCCTTAGTAATAATAATGCCTTTTAATTAATTTATTGGTGAAACACTAAACATATAATTGATGGGTCAAGTGAACTTTTTTTTTTAAAATAAGAAGGAAAAATTAAAGAAGAAACAAAAATAAAAATAAAAGAGTGAATAATAAAAAAAGGATGGGGGGGGGGGGGAGGAAAACAAAGAGAGGAGATTAAATACCTGTTTGATACAACTTTTTAAGTAGATTTTATTTAAGTAAAACTTTTATTAATAAAACTTTTATAAATATAATTTTTATCTTAAAAATTTTAGTTGTTTGGATTACAATAAGAGTTTTTATTAAAAATTTATGAAATTACTTTAATAGGTAAGTTTTTTAAAATTATGTTATAAAAAGAATAAAATAAAATTATCAGATAAGTAAATAATATTGTAGATATTTTAATGTTTAAAAAAAATGTTTTAACTTTTATTAATAAAAGTCTAAAATTTAAGTTTTTACTAATATAAACAAAATAGACTATTTAAGCTTCAAAAATCCTATTAGGGATATAACGAAATAGTGACAAAAATTATGATAATGATTTATGTGATTGAATAAATACTTTTACTTATTAAATAAGATGTATCAAATAGGCATTAACTAGAGTCAATATAATACTGATAATGATACTCATAAAAAAATGTAAGGGTGAGGTGTGAGAGATGAATCTTGCACCTATCGGTCTAAATAAGAATAAGATGAAGGAAATTTCGATAATCAAAAATAGAAAAAGGAAAAATTTTTAAAAAATTCTTATGGTTAGAAGATTCGAAACCAGATTTAAAAAATCAAATAGAAGGGTGAGAGAGTTTTTTTCTGGGGGTATTTTTTTCATAATTTTTAATTAATTAAAAATGTTTTGAGTTGTAGTCCAGGGACCAGACAAAATCCCCGAATCCGAACTCAAAATTTCGTTGGGTTTTGGACTTACTCTCGAAATAAACCTGATTTTATTTTTGAGACTTTTGAAGGGCCCATGCCTAACCCAAACTTATCAGGAGCCCACGAAAATTGTTGCCATTCCTGGGTTTCAGTTTTTAATGCCGAAAACATTCAAATCTTGAGAGCACCTGACAGGCCCTTTGCATAATTGTTGATCTAATTTTAAGGCTGCATGGCTTCAGTGAGACGATTGTCTGTTCTACAGCGAGACTCAGATTTTTGAGATATAGAGTCAGGTTGTATCTCAGTAGTGTCAACAATGTTAAAAGTTAAACTGCGTTTGGATTAGGAGAGTTTAGATCTAGTGGTTTTACTAATTAGTAAAGTAACCGTTAAGTTATAGACTGGCTTGTTAAGTCCGACCCCTGGGAGCATATGCCAACCAATCACGGGGCTGCTTGAAATTGTCTCTGTCGCTTCACCCCTTTGAAATGAAATTTTTAACTTGATGAAGCCTAATTACCACGTCTTGCAGGTAAAAAGAATAATTGCCTTTATGTTGTAAAACGGGTCAAAGATACAAAGGTTTCACCCTAGTCTATGAAACTACGAATTCACGAAAATTAATTCATTATTCATTATACAACCTAAAATCATTTAATCTTTTACTCAACAAGTGGCCACTATGACAGTCGACTTCTCTGTACCTGAATGCTTGAGTAACTAAATCAACAAACTTCTTGATTAGCATCTAAATCTACATTGTGTTGATGATGGTTTAGCTGGAGTTGGGCAGTAAATATATGGTTTTGCAGAAAGCTGATTGGTGATGAAGCAAATCAGGTTCAGCAGCGACCTGAAGATGGATGATAGAGGAAGCTGATATTTCCCAAAAAAACTCCTGCCGATTCAGTGGCTTCCAGAGACAAATCCTACTTGTGTTTAGCATACAAGAAAAGACTTCATTTTAGAAAGAGACTAGATCAAATCCCTTATGCATGGGAAACACCAGTCATGGCAACAACTGGCAACAATTAGCAACAATGCAGACTCTGTTTGATCTGTGCAGAGCAACAAAAGATCCTGAGCAAACAACAATGGAAGATTATCTAAAAGCATATGTTATAAATTTTGCATATCCAAATGTTCTACAGACTGCAGTTAGAAAATCAACCAACTACATCCTCATAATATAGCAAGGAGACACAAAATTACACAACAGTAAAGATGTGAGAGTTGTTTGGATAAAAAGGTCCTAAGAAACTACTACAGGATTCTGAGTTCACATCAATAGTTATACTTCTAGCAACGTTTATCTGAAGGGGCTGATAAAAAACTGCTTGTAGGAACATGAGAGATTGTCTGGATAAAAAATAAAATAATTATGAAAAATTTGTGTATCTTAAGAGAAGGTGAGGCAATGCAGTTGAACATCACAGCACTGCACAATTGCTCTTATTTCTTAGTTTTCACTCTCATGATTTAAGCTGGTAATATATTTTGTACTTGGATAAAGAAGAAGAATTGATATGTACCTTCCAGTTTATACATAATGTGAGAGTAGATAGGCTGGAGAATTCTTTATCCTACAGCTCTGTCCGAGGTGAACATCCCCAAAATTATACCTGCCTCATCTCATGTCAGATATGAGATCTTCCTTTTACTTTACGAAACAAAGGGAGATGAAAAAAGTATTCAGTAAGAACAGATAACAAAGCTCATAACCTGTATTCGCAGTACTCAGGCCATGCGCATCGAGCTTTTCCATAATCCCAATAACAGTCCTCATCCCTTAGAGGTCCACGCTTAGCTATTAAGCTAATTATCAGTAAACAAACTCAAGGTATGTCCAAGAAAAGAAAAAATATCAAGCTAGATTCACCTTTCGTAACAAATTTTGACTTTGCATCAGGATGGGTATCATGCCACATCTGGAGCCACACTTCCCGCATTAAAACTGGGGATCTAACGATGTTTCTGTGATTTGCTACAGAAAGATAGTGCCAATTTGATGAACAAAAGTTGAAACTGATACTTTGATAAGAAATCAAATCTTTTTCTTATTCCAATAGAAATAATCAAACGCTTTTTCTAATATGAAGCCAACGCATGTGATGCAGTTGGTATTCTTTCAAAGAACACTAAATTTGCAACTTACTAGTACTAGCTAAACCATATGCATAACACGAGATATTGAATCAAAGATGAATTCTTCAAGCTATTCTTTCATTCTTTCTGTTTCCTCTTATTCCAATCCAAATAATCCACTATAAATACAAGTTCCAGTTTCCAAAAGTAAATTAACAATGAAGAAATTTCCCCAACTATTTAAAACTCAATAGACCATAGTCAGACATCCTGTAGAAGTAAATAGAACACTTAAAATCATCCCAAATCTGTGAGAGCCATGCTTTTAGATGGATTTAGTGGCCCTTCATGATTGACTACATAATGTTGTCACCAATGAGACTAGCCTTAAGAATGTAGTGTGGCATGATTTGTAGTTCTAAGTTCTGCTGAAAAATAAAGCATCAGTTTCTGAGCACTTCAGGGACATGGTATCTACCTTTGTCAAGCTCCCAAACAGCTGTCTTCCTTCCTGGGATACTTTCAGAATCTTCATAGTAGGTTATGTACTTGACCCTTGGCAACCTTGTCATGGTGGGAACAATGTCTGCTTCATCATGATGTTCTACATTCAATTCAACTTGTATGTCAGATCCATCGTGCTCAGACTGCAATTCCCAGAAGAAATGAATAAAACTCATAAAGATAATTTTTCTGGTACATACAAGCAATGTTTCACTTTTGTATCAAAGCATCTTTCACTTTTCTATCACAAAGAGAGAAAGAAAGCACCATGCGCGGAAGTGCACTGATACACAAACACAATTTATTTGCTGCATTGATATACCTGAGGAGCCCTTGTTATGTTCACCTTAGGCCCAAGCCAGTTTTTGCACCAAGAGAGAGAATGGTATGGTACCTATAACAGAGAATACTTGCTGAAGCTAAATGGAATATATGCAGTTTGGAAAAGCTAATTATAAGACATATGCCCAAAATCTAGATGTGTTGTACTATGGAATGCACGATCACAGATGAAATCTCTTGAACTCACCGTCTCATCCCCACTGGTTGGTCCTGGATTTCCTTCAACCAAATTACCTGACCTGCCAAAACAGTACAAAGATATAGATATATATATATGTATATATATATATATATATATATATATATATATATATATATATATATATAACAGCTAACAAGGATCATTAGAACGAGTATCCAAGCAACATTATGCTCAATATACAATCAATAAGTACAACAACTATTGTCTTGATAACATCCAGAAATGTGTCACATATACATGTCAGATTCGAATTCAAGTTGAAAAGGAGATTTGTGATAGAATAATCTACATAATATCGCCGCTTTAATGCCCAGGGATGCTTCTACACATTCTTGAACACTATGTCTGTTTCTATGCTGTTTAATTTGATTCAATCCAGTTGGGAAGGGACACTTACCTTGAGAAGAGAGATCCTTCAATTTCGTAAATGACATCTGTTATGATCCAATTATCAGGGTAAGGCTTGCCGCTAGGTGCAAAATAGTATCCCACCTGGCTTTGCCACAGTCAAGATGACAAAACTTTATTCACCACAAGGTTAAAGCTAAAAATAGAAAGGGCGCTAATAAACCTCCCAAGAAACTACTCAACATTATGGTAAATAACAGAGCTACTAGTAAAACTGCAATCAAGGCAAATCCAACAAGCAGATCTATTCAGTCTATTGAATCTTACCTCAGTCTTTGAGTCTATTCCATAGATGCAAAAAATATTTTTTATAGGTGGTCTGTCCCAGGGTGTAAGAGGATTCAGAACAGGATCACCATGGTATGACCTGAAGAATAAAGCATTAAGATCACAGGCATGTTGACAAGCACAAATAACGAAATAAACACACCATTTTCGTTTAATATATAGCCCAGAAAAAATTAACAGAAACTTCCAACATAGAGATAAATCAATAAACTTTTAATATGTTCGTTTCTCTTTGACCCCCTTTGGATGGCATTCATGTAAACATTCTTGAGTAAAACAACCACATCAATGCTGTAAAAAGCTTATATTTGACAACTGCTTGCCTAATCACCCCCATAGGTCGATCAACTTAGCAAGCCAAATGCAACTCAGAGACCCTTGAGAATAAGCTTCTTATACAAGTGTATCTTATGTTGCTGAGAATACATCCAACTTTACGGAACTGTAAAAGCATTCTGGGGACAGGACTCCAAGGGGCATTGATAATGAGTATCATCCCCTTCAAAAACTTCCAAGACCTTCCAAAGCGACATTAATTTTTTCTCCTTAACACAGGCATGTCTTAGAAAATGATTGAGATGGCAATAAATGCAAGTACCAATCACTGCATGGATGCTTGGCATCTGACGTAACAACCTTAGAGATAAAATAATGTTGAAAATAAGATGAAATTTGTGATGCTTTATAAAAAAAAGAGATAAAAACTTGAAGTTAAACATGAAGTTGCTTCAATGGAATGTGGATGCTAACACTACAAGGACAATCTAGGGGAAGTTCTCATATTTGAAATTCCACATTACACATTATATACAAAAAACTTCATTGACTATAACGGAGACAATACCCACTTCTCTAATAGTTGAAGAAGCCTCTTGCTTTCAGGATCATAATCCTCGATTGACTTGAAAAAGGTTCCATCTGATATTTCACGAGCAGAGAAGGATAACTGAGTAGGAAGTCCACATTCTATGCTGGAAAAGTTGGTATGAGCTGCTTCTGAGACTGATGGATAAGCCTCAAATCCTGCCATTTTAAGATGTGAATAAAAAGGATAAGCTGAATGATAAATTGTCACAAAAGATTATATAAGAGTATAGTGTCCTACCACGTATTGAAGGAATTTCAATATTGATTAAATTTGTTGGCCATCCAGAATAGTTTGACCGAAATTCTTGTTCATCACACTGATGTACGTGATGATCCTTCCTCGTACCCCCGGAAAAATGCTTCCAGTACTTGTTATCAGCTCTACAATATTTTGAAAATGGCATCATCCATAAGGAAGAACCAAAAGAACTGAACATCAATCGAGCTGTTCCCTGATAGCTTGCAAAATAAATAGTACACATATGTTAACAAACTACCAAATCCAACAGTAGAAGGCAACAATAATACACATCCTGCAGCTCTGGAAAAAATAATGAATGCCAAAAAAAGTCAAAATCAACAGTAAAATCTCAATAAATTAATAGTTAATCAATAAATTAACCAATTATTAATTTATGAAGATAATCCTTGTTTTAGAAAATACAATCATGTTTATAGTACGATTTACCTTGCAAAATTTCTTGTTGAATAATTTCTTGTTGCAAAATGACAATACCAACTGGAATTTCGCATTACAAAAGAAGTTAGAGGTAAGATTTAAATCCAAGTCAATTTTAAGAAGTAAGCAACATTAAGAATATATTTTACAATAGCCACATGGACATATCATGTGAATTTAGTTTAATAATGATTAATTTATATAGAAAGTGGGTCCTATAGTAAATAGCAATTTTCAAAATAATTATTATCTTCTAAATTTATTGAATTGTTAACTTATAATGCTGGCCTCAAGTCCGGACCAGCAAAAACTATAATTTAATCGAGGTTAACAAATTATTGAGTATTAATGTAATGAGGTTTATTGTATATCACATACATGCAAATTACCTAGGTCAATTCAAATTCCAATACAAGTTTGATATTTCACAGAACGGAGAGTCGTCTAAACATGCAGATTAGTAAGTAGCTTTTGTGAGATTCTAGCATTGCACCAGATCATGCAAACTGTGATTTAGAGTACAAAGATATTGCAGCCACTCAGTCAACAAGAGACATTTAGACAGTTCCACTGCACCGCTTGGCATGCATGCAAGTTATATTACCATGCAATAACAATAAACTGATTCTTATGTTGGTGCACCTTAAACTAGAGATTGGAGTAGCTTAAATTTGAAATGTATTATGCAGTTAGCAATGACAACCAAAAAGAAAAGGTGTGAAAGTACAAGTTAATTACTCAAATAAAAGCAAGATGCAATTACATGTTACAAAAGTTTAACAAAACTGTATGGTTAACCGTGATACTCGGTAAAAGAGAAGTAGAAGAAAAGGAACAAATCAAGATGTAAAAAGAAAAAGAATACCTCAGAAACTGGAAGGCCAAATGTTTCACCAGAAAGTGTTGCTTTAACTGTTTCAGTTGCGCCAAGAAAAGGAGATCCTGCCCCCAGCCCCCCACCCAAAAAAAAAAAAAAAGAAAAGCCGAAATAATTGAGTATCTATGATCATTGAAATGACTCTGACCAGTAGGAAATAGTGTAGATGCAAACTGATCTTACCTACAGCGAAATAGGCATGAATGTGTTCATCCAGCCATTGGATATATTGTTTTGGGGGAATTTCTAACTTTAGCCACTCCAGAAAGTAACGAAACACATTATTACCCAATGAATGAGCAAGAACTAATGCGGGGCCACCTCGAAGTTTAAGGGCAGTTTCAAATGTCAACCTGCAAGAATATTTTCCAATAAATCACTGAGTTAACTCCTTTCTCAAAATAACAATTTATGAACAGATGATTGACATAGGTACACATTTTAGTATTCACTAATTTTATCATCAATGAGACGTCTTAAAAGTTTTTACTTAAGGATTTCTATCCAAGTGCATGCATGCAGCTAGTGTTTTTGAGTACTAGAGATGGAACAACAAATAATCAGCTGACACCAGAAGTGAAACATAAAGACCTTCCATATTTCAATTTGGATTATACTATTATAACATGTACTACTCTTTCTAAGAACACATTATTTATATTGGTATTTCATTATTTATATTGGTATTTCAATTTTCCAATCATTAAAACTTGTACATACAGTAATAACTTCCACTTTTTATGCCAACCACACACTGCCATAAATACAACTAAATCAAATCCGAAGTCCAGAATTACACTAAGTTATCAAAACTAATTTACAGTTTGATTAATTTATATGAATCTAAGAGAATTGGCTAAAAAATATATTGAGGTAAATAAAAATCTTAAAAGGAAATATTTGCTAAACAAAGCAGCAACTAATTCATTCATGAAGTCATCAGCTGATTACGTCAAAATCCTATCCATTTCAACTATTTTTTATAATTATTTTCAAAATTTTCAATTCTATCCCATAAAGTACTTTAGGGGACTAACAAAGAAAGCTATAACTAATAGGCAGATAGATATCCAATAAGTGAATGATGGTAAGTAGCTATAGCACACATAAAGATATTTATGAAGGAAAATACAAACTTTAGTCTGTGAAAATACAGGTCTCTCTCCTCGAGCTTTGACGGTGACAATCTCCAATCATATGGAGCAGCAATGATTGAATTGGCCTCTATACCAAACTCAATGCACCACTTAACCCATTCTTTCCACACTGAGGACAGAGGACCTGAACCATAAGGCAAGTTTTTATTTAAGCACAACAGAACACCAAAAGAAAACAGAAATAAAAGAAGCATTATGTGAAAAAGAAGATCAATCTGAAAAGATGCAAGAAAACACGGAAAATACAAGATTTACCTGTTATATAACCTGGATCTAGTTCTGTAATTGCAGAAAGACCACTATCAGGTCGAGACTTGCATTCTGGATTATCTGTTTGATTGTAAGGATCTAGTATCATGCACTTAAGCCAACAGTTCACAGCAGAAAGAAGCTGCATTAACAATTAAACATGGATACAAAACCTTCAGAACATAATCAACTGTTTTACCGATACAATATTAGAAGTGTGCGTGAACAGAGTACTTTAAATGAAAATGCTTTCATTAGAAGCTTGTAAAGCCATTTTTGAAAAGCACTCATTAATTCGTCAGGATAAATCACGTGGGTTTTGTTTTGATCCAAAAAGGACCTCCCAAAAGAGTATCTACAAGATATTCTTTTTCAAAATGCAATCCAGGAGTTTCTTTTATTTGAAAAGTATCGACAGAAAAGCCTTTAGCTACTTCAAAAGCACTTTTGCTAAAACAAAAAAAAAAAAAGAAAGAAAAAGAAAACTTGCTCGGCTTAGCCGACATCGAGAGGATTCGAATTCTCCGTACATCTAACATGCTCCGCATAAATATACAAACATAACAAGAAATGAACAGCTTAAATCAGTGAGTAATACAATCATGTGATCGGCACAATCATGTAAAATAGTAATTGTATTTAAACTATATAATGCGAGAAGCTTTACTTTGGTGGTGTCAAGCCAGACGAGGTCGAGAGGGTTGAAATCGAGAGGAGAGTACGGACAGTCGAGGATTGACCATGCTCTCAGCTGAGTCGACGCAAAGCCCGGTATTATGATTCCGGACAACTTGGGGTAGTCTCCGGTGAACTCGCCGCCTTTCGCAGAGGTTTGACGCACAACTCCAATCAGAACGACGAGGACGACAGCGAAACGACGTGCCGGTACAATCATTTGCATTATTCAGAGAGAGCGTCAGCGTCGTCGCTCCTTGTATTGCAATGACCATCCAGTTGTTGGTAGTTGGCATTTCCATGTATAGGGGGAAATCTTTTTATTTCCTATAGTGGCCTTGCCCTTCGTTAGTCAACATCCCCTCGCTGCTGGGAAAAAGATCTATAAACGATGCCGCATAGCACTCCAGCTGGTCTCAGACCTGCGGCATTTATTTTCAAATTTATTAAAATATTATAATTACTTCTCATTTTTTCTAATTTGCTGCTTACGAGCCACGTTATTCATACACAGTTCCTCGCCTCATCGCAATCCCATATTCGCGGTCGCGTTTGGCTATGCTTAAACAACAAATTTATATGGTAGAATTTGATGAATATTGCACAATTAGCACGATAAATTTGTCTCATCTAAGATCGTTTCGTTACTCAAACAAGAACAACATTATTGTTTCATGTGCAATTCACGACTTTTGTTGAATTTAAATTTGACACTCCTTGATTTGTTATGATAATCATGGTTTAACTAATCTCTTTCATTTTATGTCAAGATTGATGGCTTTTTTCTTTTTTTTTTTTAAGTTTATTCTTCTTCGGTCCAAACATATCTCCTATATACATATACACACACACAAACACACAAAGAGAATTGATGATTTTTTAAAATTTATATTTTCATACTTTTTAAGTTTAGGTATTTAAATTGTGTTATGATAATCATAATTTACGTTTTTAAAAAAAAATTGTTAAGATGTATAGTTTTTCTTGAGCTAAAATTTGGTCATTCACATGTTAACTATCTCACAGCTCACATAACCTCAATACAATTTTAATAAACTATTTTATGTGATGTTAACAAACACTTTCTATGGCTCAATTTAAATTATCTTATATGAATTGAGTAATATTAATTCATAATTAATATTTTCAGTCAAGATTTATTTTTTAAAAATTACTAATGTATATTGTATATCAATTTTAAATTACTGATATATATTATATGATTAAAGGTCTAGTAATATATTATACGCAATATTTATTGAGACTAATTATGTATGTTTTATGATAATATAACTCATATATTTATCCTCACGAAACCATATATATAATTGAAGAAATATTTACTTTACCCACAAATAAAAAAAAAAAAGGAAACTTTCATCCAAAATTTTATTTGGGAAAGGCGCCTGACTTGCTCATAAGAGAACTCGAACCTGCATTTGAAAAATGAATTTCAATTGATAGTTTCATCCAGTACAAATTAATTAATTTAATGTGCAAATGAGCCGATCGAAACCTTAGCCGCAATCCAGACCAAATTTTTAATGGTCAACAAACGACACCGTTCCATCAAAATGGCTAATGGCGCCAATCGCCCAACTGCAGAAGAACAAAACGACAAGAAGACGAGAACAAAGCCGCTGGTTGAGCAATTCAAACAACTTGAACGAAGAAACCGAAGCAGCAATGCCACAAAACGACGACAGACAGCTCCAAGCGGTACCTTTTCTTTCAGTGATGCATCCGGATCACGTCTCGTCCTCCCCTGAAGCTCTCAATCAGTCGTAATGGAAAAGCCTTCCACGTCATCAAGGTTCCGGTTCAGAGACCACCAAAATTCAGAAAACTCACCGCTCTCCGATGCCAGCTCCGAAAGTTCGTCCCCTTCCTGTGACCCGGCCGACGAGACAGAGCTCCAATCCATGGCTGCCAAGGTAATTTTTTTTTCGTTAAGTAAATATAAGTAGGTTGATTTCGATTGGTTGGTGCAGTTACTGTAAGTTGCTGTTGATTGTAGGGGATTAATCATCTTTGCTCCGAACTTCTTGAATTAAAGGCAGAATCAGATGAAGATTTTCACCGGAATGTTTTTCACAACTATGCAGCCTTTATTAGGTAACTTTTGCTGAATATTATCTGCAGAGTAACTGTTTTCTATTATATTGCATTCACATTATCGTGTGTGCAGAGTATTTGAGGAAGTAGAAGGCATGAAAAAGCAACGAACGCAACTGAAAAGCCTAGTTGCTTTCCAAAGAAGACTTGTAAAAGACCTGGAAAATGTTTATTTAAAGGCTTTATCAAAAGAGTCAATTGAATTGGTTGTTCAGGAATCTGTAACTGCTGAGCCATCTACTTCGAGTGAAATGGAGGCTCACATCAGTAGTGTATCCGAAACCCTGGACATTATCCTGGCCGAAAACAGGATTGATGAAGCCATAACCATTTTAGAATTGGAGAAGGAAAATATCCAACGATTACAATATGATGGCGATTCTCCATCAGATGTTTCAGCGCAATATGAATGTGTGATTTCTGAGAGAAAGGCTATGGTCATGCTGCAGTTAACACTAGTGGCTGAGAACCCACGAGTATCTGCAGCAGAACTTCAAAAGACACTAGCGGGGCTTTGCAGATTGGGTGACAGCCATCTTGCTACTCAGTTATTGCTTAAGTACTACCATTCACATATTGCAACTGGGATACATAGTATTGAGTCTTCAAAATCTTTCTCACATGGGGTGTATATTAGGGAACTAGTAAAGTTTGTTTTTTCAATGATTTCTCAAGCTGCAAGGAGCTTTGTAATGTTATATGGAGAAACTTCACCTTATGCTTCAGAATTTATTCAGTGGGCCTGTGAAGAAATTGAAGTCTTTGTTTCTAATTTTAACAAGTATGTTAAGCAAATCTCTGAATTAAGTGGTGGATTGTCCACAGCTGTACAAGCTGTGCAGTGTGCAATGTCCTTTTGCACCTTATTAGAAACTCAGAGATTAGAGTTCCGCCCATTTTTGATTAAGCAGATTCGACCTTGTTTGGAAGAAGTTCTACAGATACATATAGACCATTTTAAGAATGTCATTACCATATTTTCAGCAACTGACGCCTGGGTCCTGGGTAGATACCTTGTTTCAGGAATTGTGAATGAAGCAAGGTCTTCTATGGTTTTTGGGCAACAACCAGAATATTGCCTGCTCACAAACAGTGGCCGGAAGTTTATGACGTTGTTCCAGGTAACAGTAGGATCAAAACCACTTAATTATGTTAAGTACAAATAGAATTGAAG
The DNA here is from genome assembly GCA_030449875.1 of Aegle marmelos. Classification (NCBI taxonomy): domain Eukaryota; kingdom Viridiplantae; phylum Streptophyta; class Magnoliopsida; order Sapindales; family Rutaceae; genus Aegle; species Aegle marmelos. The sequence goes on from JASUUL010000115.1 coordinate 7,867,750, forward strand.
AATTTTGAACCACCTTGTTAGTTTGTGCATTGTTACCTCAAATCTGCATGTGCTTTTCGAATTTAAGCCCACGGAAGTTGTGAATTTATTCAGAGAAAAAGGAAGGAAGATAAAATTCATGATCTTGAATCTTGTTTCACTAGATTGCAGTAGCAATTATTTGCTGCTCAATGACTTTCAGCATATGAAGAGACTGCCATAACTTTTACAACATGCAAAAGCCATCACTGTTTTTCCAGGCAAATGTTGGGGGTATCAAGCAAGCTACTAGACATTTATGATAAGGTGTCATGTGAAGCACAATTATGTTAATTTTCTTTGATATATCAGATACAGGTTGCAATTAGAAGTAAATTTAGTCAAGCCAATCAACTGAAATTACATATCCATAGCTGATTTCCTCTCATGGTGTACTGATAACTTATTATTATTAGGAATTGAATTTATGAACCTTGAACCAATTGAGCAATTTCTGTGTTTTGTATCTTAAGTATTGTAATGTCTGTTATATGCAATTTAAGATATAACTCACTTTTTCTTATATCCTGTCTTCTTTTCAGTCTATCACTGCAGATATTACCCCTTTAGTTTCCCTCCAAATGGAAGGTTCTATTCTTGGAGGACTTATGGATCTTTTCGAGGAATATGTTGTCATCCTTGAAAGAGCCATCAACAGTCAAACGAATGTCACAGAGAAAGGAGGTTCAAGAATACATTCAGCAGAATCACTGCCACAACAAATCTCTATTCTAGTTAATCTATCTACGCTGGAGCATTTCTTCTTTGGAATTTTTAGAGGGATCTTTAGAGACATCAATCAATCAGACGGCTTTCAACAGAGAGAATTTAATAGTTGCATGTTGTTCATCCAAGAGGTTAATGATAGGCTTAGAGCAGGTTTCTGCCAGCAATTGATAAACCGAATGTCTCGCAAAGCTGGCTCTGAGCATAGACCAGAATCATGCATAGTTAATGTGGGTGATCATAATAAGCTGTGTGATGTGATGCCCTCTGCTGCATTTCAGGTATCATTTGTCCTTTTATAGATGAGCATGAAGACCTTTCTTGTTTTAGAATATTACTGCACCAAAGCTCTTTACTACAACCCAAAACATAAAGAAAGAAAATATGGACAAGAAGACCTAGAGGCTTATTTATTTACCAGTACAAAGATTGAAGATGCAGATTGACATTTAGTTGATGAGAGACATTCATTCTGACATGCAATAATCAGGTTCTGTTCTTGGAACTGAGGACAGTAAAAAAACTTGCTGAAGAAAATGTTTTTGAGCTGGACTGGTTGAGGGAGCTACTGAAGGAGCTGGTACAGACACTATTTCTTTGGATTTCAAATAACAAAAAAATGTGGGCACTTACAGAAGAGGATTTAACGAGACAAAATTCTGATGTTTATGATCAGGTATATGTTTTTATTCTTTTGCTTTGATAATTTCCATCTTTTAGACTTGTATCTGATCTGTTTTGTGTTGTTCATTGTCATATTCATGTGTGCTCTCTTATCCATAACTGACTTTCTTTGGCATGTTTATCAGCTGACCTGCCATTGTATAGTTGTATATGGATGCTTGTGGAGATTTTAATGTCTTGTGACTGCTTCTACCATGTGGAATAAATTATCTTTTCCCCTCTAACGGATCATCTAGAACATCCTTCTCATTTTGCCCTTCTAAGTGAAAACTTAATCCTCAACTTGCCGTGTGCATATAGCATTTCTAGTTTTCTACCACAGTCATTGAGGTGGGACTGTGATTTAAAATCAAGAATCAATCATAAACATGTCTAAGATTTTTGAAGTCTGACAAATTTCCTTTCTCATATTACTTCTTCAACTACTATCCCTTGGCATAATCTCATATTTGAAGCAATCCTGTACCATCGGATGCTAAAATTTCATAGATCCTTTCCCCACAATCAATCAGTTGGAGCATATGAATTCTGTTTGGCATTTTACTTGGTCATTGATAGTGTACTGGTTATCTGATGTTAGATCACGTGCTGAACTTGTTCCATTATGCTTATTGTTACAGAAACTCTTTGTTTTGGACATACATTTTCTTGTTGAGATTGCAATGAATGGAGGATACTTCTCCAACAACCCCACAATTCTTGCGACTTTGAAGAATTCGGCCTTACTTTCAGCTGGACTGGATCCAAAGAGGTAATTCTTTAACCTCCTCTCTTCAGTGATTTGTTTCTTGTAGTTGTGATGCTCATGTATCAATTAAGTAAACCAACTTTAATTGGTTGAAATTTTTCTCTTTACATAGTTGTAGTTCGATAATGCTATGAGCTTGAAAAATATAATGAGGATCATAAGCTTCTTTGCCTCCTTGCACAATCATTTGAATAGTGAACTTTTATCCAAGTTCATGCTTACTTTTCAATTGTTTAGTCTCAATGTATACGATGCCAAGAACCCATTTTGTTTTTTACCCTTGTCTAGGTATGTTGATGATGAGTGGGCTAAGAATGCTGTTACCAAAGCTATTCAGAAGCTAATCGAGATTCAGGAAACGAAGTCTCTTCTACAAGATGAGCTTATTGGTACATGTGAAGAAGAACAACAGGAAAGCCAAAATAAGCCTGCAAGTGACTCTTCCCAGGATGACTGTAGAATTTCTTCAGCGGATGAAGTGAGCATAGATGAATCAGAAGCAGTGGTAAATACACAAACAATAACGTTGTATGCAAATTCCAGCCCTGTTGGTTGTTTTGCGAGGGAAGCTTTTGAAGAGGAGAAGTGGGCATGCAGTTAACACAAGGTGGAACTGAGTTGGTCTAGGAGAGAGGATGCAGACAGAGAGTTGTCAGGGCTTGAAATTACTTACAGTAAAAGATTTCTCTAGACTGCAAAACCAAGATGGATCATGAAGAGTTGTGACATTCAAGAAAAAGATGCATGATTGTTGCACTATTTTGCTTCAATTTGCGACCAAATTAAAGACACATATTCTTCTATTAAATAAAAATAATGTGGTACCTATGAGAATGAGACAGTTAACCAGTCTAAATGATTTATATGGTCTGTATGTTAATTTATTTCTTGCCTTCAGAAAAGACCCCCCAAAAAAAAGGTCAATTGCGTCTCTTCTGTTAAGAGTTGAAATTAAGTCAAATTGAATTGTTCAAAGTTTTTTTTTCAGAACATTCCTGGTCATTAATTTTGGTCTATTATACTTCAAAATTGTGACAGGTTTTATACTTTTTTTTTAATTAAATGGACTTCAAGATTTTAAAAAAAGTCTGTTGATCAATTTAAAGTCCTGTAGTACACAGAATCTTCTTCAGGCAAAATGCAAAAAATTTTCCCAAATATTAGATTTTTAATTTGGAAAACCGTACCCTAGAACATTGGCATATAGTCAAAATATTTCACTGATTTTTCTCATTATTTGATAATCTCCAGACTCCAAATTATTGGCTTTGCTAGCTATTTTTGAGGAAGTGCTGTTGGATCTAGAAGTACTAAGTACGGAGATGGCTAACAGGCCGTGTCACCATCAAAAGACCAAAGTTCATATGGACTCGTGCTCTTACTGTGTTGCGCCTATTATGCGTTTCATGTAATGCCGTGCAGTATGTTTTTCCTTTTTTCACCTAAGTTCAGCCTGGCAAGCTAAGTTATTAGCATACTTTTTTAAACTTCATGTATTTTTTTTTTCAGTTTACGTACCGAGTCTGTATATTTTTAGTTAAATTCAATAAAATCAAAAGTAAAAAATGAAGTGCATATTAAATAAAAATAAACTAATAATAAAAAAAAGAATGCAATACTAATTATTAAGTTATATTTTATGATGTTATAGTTCCCTTTTAATACCTAAAAACAACAACAACAATAATAAAATATTACTCTTAAATATGAACTTAATTGTTAACTTGAACTCATATAAAATCGTAGGTTATAGTCTATAATAATATAAATACTTATATTTTATAAAATTATGATATTTATAATTTTACTTATAAAATCATAATGAATAATACTATAACTATAAACCCTTATATAAATTTTTTTATACAAATTAATGTGGTATGATTTAATTAGTTAGATTAAATATCTCTCGCTCTACATGATTATTTTAATTATTTTATATTTTTATTCAATTAATAAGTAATGCAATATCAATATATATAAAATAAATTTATACAAGAGTTTATAATTGTATCATCACTCAATCATAATATTATCTATTTATTTAATAGATTATAAATATAAATAATTAGAATATTTATTTTTTATATTAAAAATTAAATAAATTTAAAAAATACATTACAAATTTTAAATTTATTTTTATTAAAAAAAGCCGAGCCAATAGCCATCTCTAATTAAGAACACCAAATTACCAGATTTTGGATGCCACGTCCACAAAATCTTAAAATCTGGCGCCGCCATATGACCCCGTCTTGCCTTTTGTCTATGTATATTTCAGGACCATTTTATTATTGGAATCGGGCATCCTCGAAAGTAACGGAAGCATCGAGCAGGCGGGACTTCCCAGCCAAACCATAATTTGCGCGCGTACATCAAAAATCTGTTTTGGCTCCTCAAATCAAATCATATTTTACCGCCTTTCACTTATTACCAAAACCAAATCCCCGCCATTCACGTGTCCGCATCTCACAGCCCAAAGCCCACCCCTGTAACAATAACAATACTAATCGCGACTTTGTTGGCCCATTCCCTCAGCGCTGGAAAGAACTGAGAGGAAAAAAGTGTTCTGATTTTCGAGTTCATTTGGAACTCAACGATGGCCGATTCCGCTGCCAATAGTAAACGATCTTTTAATCCGTTGGTTCTTCATCTTCAGAAACTAGCTCTCGAGCTCAAATGTCCTCTCTGGTTTGTAGCTGTTGCTGTTTTAAGTTTTAAGATTATTATTATTATTATTATTATATCGCTATTACATGACTCCAAGCTTTTTTTCTTTTCATTTTTGGGTAATGATTCGCTATCTTGAGAATCAAAATTACGCGTAACTCGTTCACATTTGTAGTCATATTTCATTTATTTGTATGCTTTTTTGGTAATGGTTGGAAAGTGGATGTTTGCTGAAATGTGGAAGAAAAAAAAAACTAAGGTTTCTTTTGGTTTTATAATTTATATTTATAGTTGTTGTAAATGCAAAAAAATGTTGATTGAGTGTTCTACTAATATATCTGCAGCTTAAACTTGTTCAGTAGGCCGTTGCTGCTGCCATGTGATCACATATTTTGCCAGTATGTTCTTTTTTTTTTTTTTTCAAATCTTCACGTATCAACAACTTTGAGCTTTTATTATTTTTCCCCCTTTTAAAACTATTGAGTTGGATTTTGTCCATTTTGAAAATTTGTTGCAGTTCATGCATGCCCAGACCTGCACAGTGTGGTTCAGAGTGTCCTTTATGTAAATCTCAGTGTACTGATGCAGGTATTGTTATTTATTTGCGATTAGATCGTTATTTATCCTGTCTCAATAGAAATTAGTTGTTAGTTAGTTTATTTATCCTGTCCCAATAGAAATTAGGTGTTAGTTTAAGAAGGGAGCCATTTTCTTTTTCTTTTTCTTTTTCTTTTCCTTTCCTTCTTTTTTTTTTTTTTTTCATTTGTTCATTTTATATTCATTTCATCACTGTTGGCTGCTGGATCTCTTTGCTTGATTAGAATATAGTTATGTAAACTAGGAGATAGCAAACACAGGTTAACTCATTTAACATTGTAATGGTTACTGTGTGACAGATTTAAGGCCTTTGGCTTTTCTAGAAAACATAATTGCAATCTATAAAGGATTGGATGGTTTGTCTGGCTCCAGCTTGCTTTGGCCTGCTTATTCAGGTGCAGCCAATTTGTACAGTTTTTATTTGGTGTATTTATCTGTATGGAGTTTCTTTCTATCAAATTTATTGTTTTTCTTTGTGAATTGATTATTGTAGCTATTGATAGACGTCAGGAGGATAATTCAAACAGTGGACAGTCTCTATCAGCCAATACATTAGCTCAAGTTTCATTTAATGATTCTGCCTGTGATGGCCAAAAAGGCAAAGGATTTGAGCTAACTGGTATGGGAGAAAATAAATGTGATGGTGGCCAGAATCCCAATTTGGCGCAACCAAGTTCCCATACACAAGCTGGACGCATTCGAGACTGCAGGGCTGCACAAATAGACATAAACCAATTGGAACAATTGTCACCTTGCAGTCCTCCTTCATTTGGTGATATTAAGGGTTCAGACAATGAAAGCAATGATCAGGGTGGGGAGCTTGTAAGTATTTGACAGCTATTACATCCAGTATGCCTTTTTTTTGTTTGCACATGGATTTTCTTTTCTAATATTTGTTAGTTCTTTATTTTTACCACATGCTGCTAACACTAAGAGATTAAGTTGGCTTTGTTGAGTGTCGAAGCATACGTTTTCTTTTTTTGATATGCTCTAACTTATGGTCAGATTTCATTCCCTTTTCAGAGTCCAGAAAGTTATCTAGCCAGTCGATCTGTCAAGAGAGGTTTTGATGATAGAACAAGACAGGAGCATAGACTTTCTAGCTCTAAGACAGCAGGTTCTTTCAGGGACTCAAAGAGACTGAAAAGTTTTAACTATGGGCCTGATAGTGTTGGTGTGAAAAGTTCTGGTCATAGCCAATCAACAGTTTTTCAAAGTGAAAGCTTAGTGGCTTCTAAATCTGTGGCAGCTCTTGCTAGTGAAAAAATGCCTCCAATTTCAAATGACTCTTGTGCAAATAACTATACATGTGGGTTTTGCCAGTCCTCTAGAATTTCAGAGGTAAGCTGCCTGTGATGCTTTTCTTGCGTAATTATTTATTATCATTTAAATTTTTGGTTCTCTTCCAGATATCTGGCTTGATGTTGCATTATGCTTATGGGAAACCAGTGGTGGGAGAGGAGGCAGATCGTTCATATGTTATACATGTTCATAGTAAATGCATTGAATGGTATGTCATCCTGTCATTTCAGATAATGTATGTGATTACAGTAAGATATGTTTATGCTTTCAATTAGAAATGCATGACGGAGCCAGTACAGTCAAAACTGTTTGTTGGGGCTTGTTTCCATACGATTTTCAAGGCTTGATATGACATTAAATTCTTCATATTTCTGTTGTTATTGGTGTTGGCTGTTGGAGGAAAGCATGATTTCCTTTGAAATTTCAGGGCACCGCAAGTATATTATGTTGGAGACACTGTTAAGAATCTAAAAGCAGAATTGGCAAGGGGTTCAAAACTTAAGTGTAGCAGGTGTGGGCTGAAGGGAGCAGCCCTAGGTTGTTATGAGAAGTCTTGCCGGAGAAGTTATCATGTTCCTTGTGCCCTGAAAATTACAAAATGTCGGTGGGACACTGTAAGTGCACCATGCTAATTCACATGGCATTTGCATTTATTTATTGATTTAATATGTGATACCAAATCTCAGTTTATGAATTAATCCTTTGGATTAAAAAAATATTGATTGTTGTAATTTTTTTGTTTCTTACAGGAAAACTTTCTTGTACTTTGTCCATTCCACTCTTCAGTCAAATTTCCAAATGAGAAGTCTGAACATTGTGGCATAAGAAATCGTGCTGTACCACTCCAATTGTAAGACTTCATTCTTGGCTTGTCTAAACCAGTAATGATTTAGCAGATTTAATGAACAATAGATGCTATTTGAATTTAGCTAAGCAAGGAAGTTCAAGGTTTTGTCTTTGGTGTTAACTGAAGTAAATAGCAATATTCTTTAAACTCAATGCTATAAAATCTCACCCTCGGTACTTACCTACTTTTGTTTGTATTTAAATTTATACATCCACAAAAATAAATATGATTCTTTCTATTTAAGTTGCTAAATTTGTTCTTCTGCATGCAGAACTCCTCAGCAGCCTAGCTCTTGGGGATCTTCACCTAATAAGGCAAAGGAATGGGTTTTTTGTGGATCTGCTTTGTCTGTGGAGGAGAAGGTTAGTTGGGTGCACTGATACCTGGTAACAAATAAATGAAGTTTAAGTAGTGATTATAAATTACCTGATTATAATGGAACTGATAATCCGTGTTACCTAATATCTTTTTACAAGCAAAAAACTGAATCTTGGAAATGTCCCCATATCTTAATTGGTGTTATGATGTCTTAATTGTGGCAATAGTTTACTTGATTAGAAATTTAGAATGTGGTTTGGAAGCATCTTGATCCAGTAATTGTGATGAATTCTGTTGTTAAGGCTGCTACTATGTAGTTTTATACTATGCTGTTGGTGCAGCTTCTTTTGGTCAGGTTCGGTACCATGATTGGTGTACCAGTGTGCAAGTTCTGGAAACCAAATGTCACTCATGTGATTGCAGCTACAGATGCAAAGGGTTCATGCACCAGGACACTGAAGGTTCTCATGGCCATTTTGAATGGGAATTGGGTTCTTAAGATTGACTGTAAGTTGGCCTCCGCATTCTACACTGCTATATGCACAAATTTCTATGATTAGTTATTTCGTACTTTTCTTATTATCTCATTTTCATTTATCCTTTTGTTGAGCATGATATCCTAGATGTTGGGAGATCCCATGGAAGATATATGTTCCTTATATCTGTTCAGTAATATTTACTGGGCAATTGTTTTGATCTGTTAAAACAGTATTTACATGGGTCAAATTGTGCCTTGATATATTGACCACTGATTTCGTGTTTATCTTTCAAATATATCTGTGTGACTGGTTATTAGATCTTTTGGTTGTGTTCTTAACCCTTTTCATTCTCTTGCTTCCTTGTGTTGCTAAGCATTTGCTCCTGTAATTTGTCATTCCTAATACAATTTATAACTTGCCTTTGCAGGGATAAAAGCATGCATGGAAGCTATGAATCCTGTGGGTGAAGAGCCTTATGAAATTAATCTTGACAACCATGGATGCGAAGATGGCCCAAAAACTGGCAGGCTTAGGGCATTGAATAAAGTAAGTCTCCTAAGAACATTGGTTTCATGGAAAAGTTTGGAATCATTGCCAGTGCCTTTTATTCTGGCCATTTTATCTACATGTTTCTTGTGACTGGTACATTTATACTTATCAACAATCTCTTGGTATTGACTGAATGAGCTGTGATTTTCTATGAGATTGTAATTCCCTTATAACTCTTTTATGTTTCCTTCTCCTTACTAAGAATTGATTCGATTATTTGTTTTCCAGGCACCAAAGCTCTTTGATGGTTTAAGCTTTTATTTCAGTGGTGGCTTCATGTCAGGTTACAAGGAAGATCTACAGAGTCTGGTTATTACTGCAGGGGGTACCATCTGGAAGAGTGAGCATGAATTATTGGCACAATGTTGCATTGATGAGGAAGCTGCTTCTAAGATATTAGTAGTTTATAACCTTGACTGCCCACAAGGATCTTTGATTGGAGAAGAAGTTTCAACTATTTGGAAGAGATTAAATGAAGCAGAGGAATTGGCTGGCAAAATTGGATGCCGAGTCATTGGTCACACTTGGCTTTTGGAATCAATTGCCGCACATAAGCTGCAGCCTTTTCTTAGCTGACTAGCTTTGGTAGCCGATAATCTGTCATTTGTTTAGGGATGCTTAAACTATCCCACTTCAAGGTCACAGCTGCTAACCGAAGCATTCACAACGGACGATTTGTTAGCTTAATTTTATTAGAGTGTTTTAGTTTATGCATGTGAAATTAATGCCCGGTGTCAGTTGTCTGATCAAGTACGTATTTGCACCTTTTGCTTGAGCTGTAATTATGAGGTTTATGCTGGAATGGCAAAAGGGCAGGGATCAATTTCCCCATCTCATTCAACTTCTCGAGGTGTTCCCTTTTTTTCATATAACATATTGTGCAACAGATGTTTCAAACTAATAATTATGTAATTCCAGTTGCCTAATTGATCTTTTTAATTCATATGTAGTTATTTTAACTTTACTCTATCTCACCTTGCTTTTTCTTGGAGATCCGCATGTTGTTAAAGTAATTTACATGTACTCGTAACTACAATATCGCGTAGTAGAAGCAAGAAAAGAAGACATTAGAGAGAGAGAAAAAAAAAAAACAGGGAGAAGGACCTGCAATTGGGGAGACCGAGTGGTAATCATATGTGACTACACTGCTTAATTTGTGACTGGTTTTATGTTTTCCAATAAACAAGCGAGCATCATACATGAAGCTTTATCAGCTGAATCCAGTGCCAGCTTCAGCCGCTAAACCTTTGCTCTGTGTGGCAGTATCAATTGCTTCTTGCAAATCCCTTTTCGAGTCCACGTCTACATTATAAGCAAACAACTTTGCAACAAGGAAATAGAAGAGCAAGTTGAGGAAGCTCAAGATCGCCAAGAACGCATAATAATAGTCTAAATGAGAAATATTTAGATTATCCAAAACCCATCCTGTGTGACCATTCCTTTTAGTGACATCCGAAACTGTTGTCAATAGGACCGAACTCAAAAAATGCCCAATTCCTAAGCTTGTAGTGAAATATGACGTACCTAGACTTTTCATCCCTTCGGGAGCTTGGTCGTAAAAGAATTCCAGCTTGGCAACTTCAACGAAGTTATCAGCAACCCCCATCAAAGCAAACTGAGGAAGTAGTATGAATATGGTCAAAGGCACGGTGTCCTCTTTACCCAAAGCTCCTCCTTCTCTTGCGACATGGAGTCTTTTCCTTTCAACAAAGCAAGCTGTCAGCATGATAACAACATGCAACACAAGGCCAATTCCCATTCTCTGAAGCAAGGTGATTCCTCTTGGGTTCTTAGTATAACGCTTGAGGAACGAAACCAAGAAACGGTCGTAAGTGACGATGGTGATCAACATGAAGATGGTTATAAATGCTGTGAGACACGCCGGTGGGATTTTGAAATGAGGACCCATGCTTCTATTCAGGGTGGCGCCCTGCTTGATGAATAGTGTGCCCCCTTGAGACACCACTGCGCTTGGTATGAGTGTTGCAATCAGAATTGGGAGCATTTTCACCATTTGCTTTGTTTCTTCTACTTGAGTCACCGGAGATAGCATCCACGGTGAGCTTGGTCCGGTCTTTACCGCGGCTTTGTCAAGGAATCTACTGGCAATAATCCAGTGTAAGTATGAGGATCCAGAAAGTATAAAAAGTTAAATTATAAGGTATGTCCGGGATTCCGTCCTGATTAATTCTGAGCAAAAATAACAAGAAGAGTAATTAAAAAAATAATAAAATAATAAAAAAGGAATGAACCTTAAAGAAGGGGTGTGATCAATTCTGGGTTTGTTAGATTTTGAGTACTCTTCCAAGCTCAACTCATGTAGCTCTTTTGGGTCAATTGGGACAGGTTCTTTACATTTCCTGACAGCAGCCACAATAACTTGTGCAATGCTAGTCATAGGGCTCCCTGAAGGCAGCTTGTGTCTGTAAAATGGAGTTCCAACAAGAAACACCAAAATGGAAACCAAGAGGCCAATTGTGGGGAGGCCATAGCCAAGACTCCATCCAACATTGTCTTGAATGTAGATCAAGAAAGTGTTCGAGAAGAGGGTTCCAAAGAAAATGCTGAACACCCACCAGTTGAAGAAGGAAAGCTTTTGCTTCCTCTCTTTAGGCTCAAAATCATCGAACTGATCAGCTCCCATAGTGGAGATGTTAGGCTTTGTGCCTCCTGTCCCGATTGCGATTATGTATAGTGCACAGTAGAAAATTCCCTTCTGCAAAGGCGAGGCTTTCTTGTGGCAGTCTTGGATTTTGATCCCATGGCCGCATGATGGGGGCTTCAGGGCTGGAACGGATACTGCCAACGTTAGCAGGGACATTCCCTGTTCATGTATCGAAAAGTTAAATAAAAAAAAAAAAAAACATTACCATCGTCATTCTTTGTAGGTCCAATATTTTTATGGGTCTGGCTGACAGTCCATTGGTTCATTTGTATTTCACTTTGAAAGTAATTTCCTAATAAATTTCAATAAGTGTCACTTATTTATTACATAAAAATAATAAATAATATTTTATTTAATCATCTGAGTATTTAATAGATGAATGATTAATCCATTACTTAGTATAACAGAATTATTTGAAAAAATCATTAAAAAGTGTAATAAAGTAGTTGCAGTTAATAAAAAAATAACACGAGATTTTGATTATACAGTTGAATTATTTTTACCTCTTGTAAGAAAAATCTTTATCAATGTTCTAGGAGCATTACTGTTTTCTCTTTTTCATTTATTCTTTATCGCAATGTATTTTTCAATTAATAATAAAAAAAGTCCACACTCAAATATAAATGACTACATGAAAATGAAAGACTCACGAAGCACTTAATAAGAACATAACCAAAAGACTTTTCAAATAAGATTGTATTAATTATTTGAAGAGCTATATCATCATTTAAAACTCCAAAAAACACTTCAATTAAAATTCTTTAAATAAAAAATGAACATCTCTCTTCAAATTTAAAAAGTTATTTTCTCTTTTTTCAATTTATATTTTATTATATTTTATTGAAGAAAGAGAGAGAAGTGCTTTAATTATTATTATTTTTTAAAAAAATAATTATTTAATTAAAATAATATTAACTTATTTTTATTTAAAGAGTCTCTTAAAAAATAATATATTTTTTTCACTCTTCTATTTATCATACAAATAAACAAATAGATATTTAAAGATTAAAATTTATAGAGCTTTTTTTCGATGCTCCACTAAAATTTAAGAGTTGGTCCTTCAACGAAATCGGTAAATTATCCTATCAACATTAAGTCATTCATCAACAACCTGTCAAACATTGGCTACTAGCAAAAACAAAACATTGAATGTAAAGATTTAGGTTTGAACTTGGGATTGAAGAGCTGTAATTTTTGTTATGAAAAAAAGTTATAATTATTAAATAAAAGTTAACAGTATATAATAAATCTAATTTTTAAGTAATATATTTTAATAAAATTATTAATATATATATATATATATATTCATCATATGAGTAAAAAATCATACTAACATAGTTTTTAGTCTATCACAATTAATATTTACTAAATATTTTAATAATGTAACTTAAATGTTTAAATGTTCCACTTATCCAATTTCAACCTCAAATAAGACCTTAATGTGATTGGCTTCAATTCTTTTAAATATCAATCACACGTGTTTGATTATTGTATGGAATGAGCCATCATGGTTCATCGCAATCTCACCTACCTTGTGCATATGTATACGAAGACTCTAGCTAGCTGAATAATAATAAAAAAATAAAATAATAATAAAAAAGAAAAATTACATTATTGAAATGAAAGTACATAAATCAAATTTACCGAGAAATAAATGGCGGATGCAAGGATAAAAGTCCGGTAGCGACCGAGAAAAGCATCAGCAATGTAAGCACCTACAATAGGAGTCATCCAGACAGTACCCACCCAGTTGGTGACGTTGTTTGCTGATTTCACAGTGCCTTCATGGAGCTTGTTTGCCAAATACAGCACTAGGTTTGATGCTATCCCATAATATGCCATCCTCTCAAACACTTCATACCCTGCAATTAATAATAAATCATGCCTACATATATTATGATGCATGCATATTAACAACCAAAGCCTTAACTGTATTATATATGTATACTTGTTCGTAGTATTAATAAACTTAAAATTAAATATCTCACTTCATTTGCATGATGAAATGAAAAAGAAGATATACGTGTGCATAAAAGAGAAATTAATGGAGAATTAAACTTTTTCACACACACAAACATGCATATATATCTCCCAGACCTCTAAAGCTACGGCTGAAGAGTACTGAACTGCAAGAAGTCAAAACCAACAGAGCTGATGGGACGCTGATATGTATATGTACACCACGACTCACCTACAATGAAAGAACAAGCTTTCCATCCGCCAGTATCTGATCGCAAGACGGGTTTCCCCTTGAGATCCACGGTTCCATCTTGTGTATAATCTTCTCTTCCATCTGCAGCTCCCTTCTCTTCACCTAGCTTTGTTGTGGCCATTAGTTAATTCTTACCTACTGCTGCCCGAAGAGAGATCAGGTACTAGCTGGGACTGTGTACTCTCTTTCTACGCGGGCGCGCGTGTGTGTGTGTGTTTTAAAGCTCCTTGTGCTCACTTAATCAAGTAAAAAAAAAAAATTATTATAATTAGTGAATATGTAGCTGCTTTTTCCGTCTAATAAGTTCAATTAATTTGTTTTCCCTTAAATTTATGTTGGTGCCTCAAGAATATCGACCTACTTAGAAGTAGTTGTTGGAAGGATAAAAGAAGCCAAAGATTAAAAGATGCCACAATCAAACGAAGCGAAGTCGCTGTGCATCCTAGGAAAGTTACCCAGGCTTAATTACTAATTACCATGCTTTATTCACAACTAAAAAGCAACTTAATAATACAATAAGCGGTCATTCCTTCCCAGTCACTTTGGCCATTCTGAGTCCTCGTCTTGACTAATTTCGTTTCCTTCTGATAAAGGTTTGAATACGACGATAATAGACCATTGTCATGTTTTGGATAAGAACTGAAAATATACACAACTCTTGTCAATGAGTTTTTAACTGATGTGGGCTCTGCAGTCTGGTAATTTAGGGTCACATTTTTGCTCTCAGTTACGTGACGGGTTAGGAGAAGAGACTTCTTCTTTACATTAAATAATAATAATAATAATTAATTTCACTGCTTCGTGAAAATGAAATTCAAAAATAAAAATTGCTAAAGGTGTCAGTGGCAAGGACAACTCACACCTTGCTTGAACAATAAAAACAAATGACATCCAAAAAGGATAAACCAGAAGTTATAGTGACTCCAAAATTTTTAATTCCTCAATGTAATGAATGAATCTTCGCCATTTTTTTTTTTTTTGGATTAAGCCAATGGATCATATTGTATCACCAAGCCAAATCGGCAACAAACACATACCATCGTCAAGTATGGAATTTGCTTGTTTTACTCAAAACTGGTCCAACCCCCCCGCCTGCGCCATTAAGATTAGATATCCGCCACCAAACAAGGGAGGGGAAGGGAAGGGAAGGCAAAAGCCTGATTAATTCTTGTTTGATTCTATGACCGGACATATGGTTGAAAAACTCCATACACGTACATCACGAATGATTTTAAGAAAACAGTTATAATTTCCCTTTATTTATTCATTTTTTAAATAAATCAGTGTTCCAGTCTTCACTGGCTTGATCACATCCACTGAATCATAAAGATGATTATTATATATCAGAAATGTTGAATAATTCCAGAATCCTGCAGTCAAATTTTCTTTAAACCAGAAAAGCTTTCACCTCCTCTTCCATCCACAGCCCAACGTTTTCCTCATCAGAAATCGGGGCAAGCTTCCACTTCGACTATTTAAATCTTTTTCCCTGTGGTGAAGAACGAATAAAAGCCATTAAATACTCAGTTTATCGAAGCAAATAGACGCTCAGTCTGGGTGACAGTGGGCTCTTGAAGAAGAGCTTCTTATTTTCCTAATCCTAATGTTTGTAGGAGAGCTGAAAGTCTGAACCAAGCCACTACACTCTCTCCAAGAACCTTTCTATCCAATGCGAGCTCGCAATCAATGTATAACTTTACAGGGCACATGACTGCTCCATATTTTCTTGACATAAATTCCTTGTTGGGTCGATAAGAAAAAGCTTGGTCATTCACAAGGGAAAAAGAGCCCTGTCTTACAAATACAGAACACTATTATGATATACAAAGAATACAAGAGTAAATAATATAGATGGCAAATACCACCATAACAAACGAGAGGACACAGAGGGTAGGAACCATTAGGAGGAACAACAGATGTTGAGACACACCCCTTTCGCTGGTTATGCATTCGATGGATGCCACCAGTTATACAGAATGATCTGCTGCCTTGCATCCAAGACCAACCCATAGAGAACATTGTTAGGATGATAAATGATAATGTACTGCTACATAGTCTAGACCAGAAAGCTATATCAAACTGAAATGAGGGCCACTTACCAAAACCCAATAATTTCATGAGCCCCCATGTCATGAAGGCCACTAACCTATGCCAGAAAGCTAGATCTAAAACTGAAACTGCAGAACTTGATCTAATCTTTATCCTCAATGCTCCGAAAGAATCAGCAGTCATGACAGCATTTCTAAGCCTAAGAAAAGCAGAACAAGCAAATAGGAGAAGTGCATGGAGAAAAGGAAAAGAAAAGGAAAGAGAAAAACAGAAAAGATAAAAAGCCACAGGGAACTAACTATCCTACTTCGCATGTACCCCTACCTGTTCAGAGGTTTTGAAGACTCCAGCCCGTGCGTCTGCCAGAAAGATCACGTAAGAAAAGTATCACTTGGTGAGCTCGCTTTAATTTACTGTCCATGCCACAAATCTGAATTAATTATTTGAGTCCCTTGACTTCCAACTTGGAATGTCCTGGACAAAAAGGGCAAATACAGGCGGAAAACAATTATGTCTCTTTGTGATATGTCAACTACTGCTACGGTTACTTCTACTCATTAGGAACTGAGCAATGCTATTGGCATAGAGATGTAACCACATTACTATGCAGCTTCACAATTTTTCAGCATCTCTAACTCTAGTCTTCAATCTTTAGGATACCAAATTATTCAGCTGCTGAAATTAAGCTAGTAAAAGCAAAAGCTTCAAAATAAAATATCTCAGCATCATGCGCAAAATTTCTAGCAGATTATTGGCGATATACAGTCATAAAATGTTATTAACCAAACATTAATATTATAATCACCCACAATATTAAACAGAAGCTCATAACATACTAGCCCCGATGAGTAACTAAAAAGTAAAGTAGCTCCACATAAATAAGCAGACAAAACAACAAACAACTTTAAGCCAAATACTATGACTTAATAACAAACACTAATGAAAAATAAATATTGCTACTAATTGGAACTCCTAGTCATTGTATATGAGCAGAATGACCACTGCAAGCTAAGACTGAGATTCAGGCAACCCAACCATTCCCACAATCTCTTGTCATCATAAATTGAGTCTTCCACCAGGCAAAGCAAAAAACTGAGGGCATCACCAATCACTGCTGTTGCGCCTGTCGGGAATGTGCACCACCATACCCACCACTGTAACCACTTGAGGTTTGTGAAGAATCAGACCTCCAGGTTGCATTTGTATAGCCTGAGTTCCCATTTGTGTCACCATATTCATTCTCTACTCCAGCACCACTTCCAGCTCGTCCACTAGCAGCTCCATAGCCACCAGAATAAGGTCCACTGCTTCCACCATAATTACCGTACCCATAACTTTGATTCCCATAACCAGATGCACCACTTAAGGAGTGGCCTGGAGGAGCCGAAACAGCACTTCCTCTGTTGGCCCCATAGCCTGCACTTACATCATAACCTGAAGTGCCATAACTGGAAGGATTTTGGCTTCCCCAAGAACTCTTTAAGGCACCAGGTGCTGCACTCATAAAACCCGCATTTGGATTTCCATATGCTCCAGCGGGACCACCAAAACCTGGACCTGTGCTTCCATAACCACCCATACCATAACCACCATAACCACCATATCCAACTCCACCACTTGCTGCTCCATAACCATAGCCAGCTGCCCCATAGCCTGAAAAAGGTGGGAAACCACCTGGACTACTTTGGGTTTGCATGTATCTATTCCCATCCATCCGGCCATCAAATGAACTAGTATTGCCACCAGAGGCACCATAACCTTGATAGCCCCCACTTCGACCCCCACCACTAGCATCTTTTGGGAGGGCTCTTTTTACCTCCACAAGCTTACCGTTCAACTCATGAAAGACCTTCTGAAGAACATTGTCAACTGCATCTTCTGTTTCAAAGGTGATAAAACCAAAGCCACGAGGACGCTGAGTATTCTGGTCATACATAACTACAACATCGGTCACATGACCATAATTTTCAAAATACTGACGGAATCCGTCCTCTGTCAAAGTAGGTGGTAGCCCTCCAACAAATATCTTTTTGGTTTTGAAATATCCCCCTCCTTCGGAACCTCTGCCAGAATTAAAACTTCCAGATCTTGAATTGTGTTGTTCTTCTCTTGACAGAGCCCTCTTTGCCTCCACCTATGGAGCCAAAGCAAATCAAACGCTGAAAAACATACACATATCTACATATTTCTACGTGAGTATGAACATGACTACATATATTTACATGCGTGTATGGACGTGAACGGTAGGTTTACTCTAATAGTCAACTTGTTCTGTATAAAGAACTACACATAAATGAGGAAAACAAATAATATAAAGAAACAACTAATCAGAATATGAAAAGCTTTCTATTTAGTACAATAGAAAAAAAAAATCACAAATATCTACACCAATCAGGATAGCAAATAACTTGTACTCAAGCCACAATATGTCCGCCTTAATGGTTTTACCCATACCAAATGTTCCAACCCAAAAGTTAAATCTATTAGGAGGAGGGTACAACAGTGATACTACAGTGTAAGTAGCCATTTCAGATATTACCTTATTGGATGGTTTAACACCAAAACTTATTTTTCAAGATGACAAGTCGTAAACCAACAACTTTACCAATTTGGGAAGAAGTATTCAAAAACAAAACAGAGCAAGTACTTGCAAAGAAAAGTATGAAACAAATGGAACAATGCCATACTTAATTATGAAAATAAAAAATTCACACAAACATAATCAAAAAATTCATATTAAATATAACAAAATAAATTTGTTAATCAAATAAGTCAAGAACTTCACTATGACCCACAATTGAGCATGCTAAACACAGGCAAGTCACCAAAATTAAAATTTTATTACCAATAAAAAAGAAACTCAAAAACAAATTTTGAAGCAACAGAAGCAAACCCTAATCACCCACCACCACCAAAAATCAACCATTAGTTAATCAAATAGTGAAACTCACTAAGAAGTAAAAACCTAGGACATCCCGCCACCAATTGACAAGCAAAGAACAAGGCTTTCAAAAAATAGCATAAAAGAATAAAATTAAATACGCAAAAAGAGATAATTAATTTTGAAAGACATGGTATGGAGACTCACAGGACGGCCATCAATGGTGTGCTTGTCCTGGAGGACTTGATCGAGAACGGAAGGATCAGAGAAGACGACGAAGCCGAAGCCACGTGGACGACCAGTCGTTTTGTCACGCATAATGACGACCTGTGAAACGTCACCGAATTGGGTGAAGTAATCCCTAAGCGTGCCTTCGGTCGTGTCCCACGCTATTCCTCCAATGAATAGCTTTCCCTCGTCCGATTCCATTATATATTGGGTTTTTCTATTTCTCTCTCTACTGAATCAAGTGAGAGAGAGAGTGGTGTCAAAGGAGGGAAGAGTTAGGGTTGTTTTTTTTTTTTTCCCCTTTTCTTTTCAGAATCAGCCCTTACGGTGCTTTTGTGTAGGCAGGTATATTATTCTGACCGTGCCCGTGGGGGGGAAGCAATGCTTACGACGCCGTTTCTCCTATATCAAGTTTTTAGGTTTTATAGTTTTTGTCGAGCATTTCTGAGAACGGCAGCGCAGTTGGCTAGCGCGTTGCTCTCATAGCTTCGGGTGATCCTGAGGTCGAGATGGTAATTTTGAGTGTTTTGCTTGAGGAAATTAAAAATGAAAAAAACTTTATTTTTTTTTTAAGAGTGATTATTTGAACTCACTAATTTACTTAATAAATTTATTTATTAAATAAATTCATTTTTAAATTTTAAAATTTACTTAATAAACCTACTAAAATACCTAATATACTCTTACTAAATCCAATTTAAAAAATAATAGTGATTTTACTCATTAAGCTCATTATATTCATTTATAAACCCTTTTGAAAATTGATTATTAATTAAAAATTTAATAATCAATTTTGAGTGAATAGATCCACTGAATAGTATGAAATTGTTTAATTAAAAAATTGTAGTGGATCCCTCTCTTAAATTACAAGCATTAAAGTGCAGAACTATAAAATTTAACAAAAAGTCAAAGAACAAGCAACTTTGTTCATAATTTAAATAAAAGAAAAATTTGTCAATATACTTTATCAATTTCAAATGGAAAGCGGAAAAAAAAAACAAAAATCAAATATAAATAAAAAATATCATACGTGCTCGCGATCCAAATTATTGTCAATATTTTTTTATTCTCCATAAATTTAATATCCATCAAATCAATAACACCCAATAACACCGAACCTTGTCACGTTGAATGAAATAATATGTGCCTATTTAACAAAAATATATGGCTTGATAGAAGAATTACACTCTTAATTGATTAGGATTTAATGAAAATTTCTATAAAATTATGTTGAATATAAATATGGGTTCAAAGAATAAAAATTCTAGTTTATTTATTTATTTATTATACTATAGTGTCCATAACTGTAATTTAATTTAAAGGTATTTTAATGATAAAAAATTATTTTTAAAAATAGATTTATTGAATAAATTGGTGAGTTCAAATAGACTCACCCTTATTTTCTTTGTTACAATATCAACCAATAACAAGTCTTTTGGACTAAAATATCCCTAAAATGCAATAGGCAAACCCCATGTATAAAGAAGAAAACTCCTCTTCTCTCTTTATTTTTTCTTTTATTTTAATTTTTCCTTTTCCCCTCTTCTTCTTCTTTTCACATTTCTTCTTCTTCTTCTCTAATTCCTGTTCGTCTTCTTCTTCTCTATTTCTAACCTTTAAAATTATTTATCTATAATTTAATCAGCTAGTGGAGGGCAAAAATCTTCAATTTAATTTTCAGCATCCAAATCCGTTAATTTTTATAGTAAGCTTAAAGGGTGCCATTTGTATATTTATTTTAAAAGTATTTATAACTTTTTTTATAAACGTCAAAACAAGTGTCACCCAAGTGACACTAACCTATATATAAACAAAGAAAGTTAATAAATTGTCACAAATCTGCCTATTTTTAAAATACCTTAAAACTAAATAGATGAAACTAAGCTCAAAACTCCAAGCAATAACCAAACTTTGTCTTCACACTCCAACAAAACACCTCCCATTTCAAATCGAACAAGAATTATTATTAAGTATCACTCAACCCACATTTATTGAACTAAAATATTTATCCAAGCATTAAAGACAAAAACAATCAATAACATAGAGGGTAAGAAGAAGTAGATGTTAGTATTTTTGCAATTTTTATGGGGAAAATGATACTTTTGTTTATTTTATTATAATTAGTACATTAAATGGTTAATGTGAGTTTACTAATTTATAAATTATTAAGATTTTGGCAAAATCTAACAAAAATAGTGGTTAATGATGCTAAAAATGAAATCCCAAAACTAAGCAACAAGCACCTGTTGTCAAAATTAGAATGACTATTGACTGAGTAATAGACAATTGAATATTGGGTGATTGGTTCCCACACCATTGAATATACAATCGCATGTAATTTGAGTGATTACTTTTGTTGTTTGTTAATTATTATTTAATTAATATAATAATATTATTGTTTAGAGTATTATTATTATCAATAAAGTATTATTATTATTTTACATTAGGTTAATGGAGTTAGCTGTGCTTAAGATATATTTTGATGGAGCATGGGAGGCTTTGAAGGGTGGTCGTAAGGAGTAGGAGGATGGAAATGTCATTGCACTTTGTATTTGAAAAGTTGTAATGTTTGAATAATTTATTGCAAGGTTATATGAAATTAATATTCTCCGCGTTAAAGATAAATATTAAATCAACTCATCCTTTCACTGCATATAGACATATTAGATGATGAAATGGTGGAGGTTAATGTATGTATGAATTTTGATCTAATTAACTATAAGTGCTCTCTAAAGTTTTGATAGAACCTCTTTTGATGCCATCAATTCAAACTTTAGCCTTCTAGTCCCCATTCTACTTCCTATAATGATCCCATTGATGATAATGTTTTCAATACACCTTTAAATAACATGCATGCATAATTATATAATATTCAATCTCCAATGAATTATGAACATTGCAATTGTCAAACTGACATTGTGGAGGATGTGAATTGGTAACTTTAGGATCACCCATAGCTAGAAAATAACTAAAAATTGACTTCTTAAATAACTCAAATTGAATGTCGATTAACTTAGACTACTTATGCGTAATCATAAAACTAAATCTTGTTAAATTTGTAACACATGAGAAATGATTTTCAATTGGCATCTTTAGTGATCAAGGATGCATCTTCTTAGGAGACATATATAAATAATAAATTCAGACAACATTAGCATAAGTTTATAAAAAAGTTAAAAAATTCGAGACAGCAATTTAGTTGGCGAACACATGCTATCACACAAATATTTAGCTTGCATGTTGTCTGCATTGCCCAGCCAGCAGCCTATGTAATGCTTCGGCATTTTTGTTAGGCGACACGTGTGATAGCTAGCGGCAGCCCATCCATGCTAGGGCATTTAATTAAGCGACAAAGACACCCATGTTGCTCATGCTTACCATAGCCAAATTTTGGACAACACGGGCAACCCCATTCTCAGTTGATGGACGTGCCAACCTTCTCTTTAACCTCAAAACAATAACAAGTTTAGGTCAATAATTTCTTAGAGGCATTTAAATAAATACTTAGTATCTCATTTATAATAAATCCTAATCCCAAGAAAATTTTAATGTTTTCATGCCCAATACATATTGTAGTGTTCAATAATCGTCAATGATCAATCAACCAAGCAATTTAAATAACAATTAATCTAAATAATGACCAAAAAAAAAAAAAACAAGGCAATAGACCAATATCTAAGCCGATGATTGTTGGAAATTGAAACTGTAGCTAACTCAAAATCACCGTTGGAAGTGAAGGAACTAGTTAGAAATTGAGAAAAGCTGGAAGTGAAGAAACTTGAGGTGGGGTAGTTGGGCCGATAAGAGGTGTTGTTGGGCGACCTAGTTAGGCAAATTAATAAGTGAGAAATATTTTGTTCGTTTAGTTTTAATAGTATTTTGTTCAAGAGGCTTGTAAATGGTTGTTGTTGTTAAAAAATAAAATAAAATTAAAGTTGTTTTTTTTTTCATATTGAAAGTTGGAAAGTTCTCAAATGGATAAAATTTTCAAATTTGAATTTGGTGGCGAAATATATTTTTTAATTTCTTCCATTTATAATTTTTAATATAACTTACTAACACTTAAAATATAGCATTTTTAAATAAAAATAGTTAAATATAATATGTTTAATTAAATAATTAATTTTGACATTAGTGATCGAATTTCAGAATCAAAAATTGAAAGTCAACTTGTTTTATAGTCATATTGACTTTTGCCAACTCAAACATGTTATCTATGTCAATTTTTTATTGGATTTATAAGTTGTGTAAAAAATTGCCACGTCTTAAGACAAACTCAAGAAAAATAAAAAAATTTTAAAAGTATAAAATTACTCTTTACTATAAAAATTTAGATAAATGTTAATTCATATTGACAACATTCTATTATTTTTTTTTAAATTATACAATGAACATACACTTTGTGGATTTAGAGTTTATTTAGGATTGATATTAGATAACTATAACTTAAAAGTTACAGTAATAAAGTATTTGGTAAACATTAGTTACTATTATTTTTAATTTATGGTGATATAATTTTTTATTTGTATAATGAAAAAAATCTATTATATCTTTAATAATTTTATAAAAATTATTACTTAAAATTTGTATTTACTACATATTATTAACTTTTGTTTTATAATTATAATTTTTTTCTACCACAGCTGTATTTTTAAGTTATAGCATCTCAATCCCAAACACACTCTTAATTAGAGATTGGTAAGCATTAATATTTAATAACAGTACTTTTATTAATTATCCATTATATAACGAGACTAAATTTTAAGAGTACTTTATAAACGCATATTTTTTGAAAAAAAAGAAATACTATTTTTTATTTATCTAATTATAAAAATGATATAACAAGAACTCTGGCACTTGATACAATTGTGTGATTTTTTGTTATAAATATTATTAAAATTATAAATTAATTAGATAATATCTTGTAACACAGTCAGAATAAATGTACTCCCTCCGTTAATAAATTATTGCCCGTCGAATTACAATTTGAAAAAAATAAAATAAAAAATGAAAAGCCATGAGGCCCTGCTCCAATTCGGGGCCCATCAACAAACGGTCCAAATAAGCATCCTTAAACAAATCCAATGGATGACTATAAAATTAAAAAAACAATTAAAAAAAAACCTCGGCGGGGTCCCACTATATGATTTCCTAACGGTCACCTTCGTTTTTTTCCCCCCCTTAATACTAAAAACCCTAGATCCCTCCCAAACTCCAAATTCCTTGACCGTTTTCTCCCTACCGCCTTTCTTCCACTTCCGCTTCTTCAAAACCAATGAAGAAAAGAACCCGTTAACCAAGCACTGCCTTAGTCCCTTTTCTCTGTTTTAGAGGAAAATCCAGGGAGTTATTTCTTGTTTGAGAGGCCAACAAGAACAGGCTTAGATATCTGATGGGTTGCTTTCTTGCTTGTTTTGGTTCCTCCAAAGATCGGAAGCACCGTAGACGGATACACAAGGTTCAACCTCCTGTCCGCGTAAGTCCCCACTTCTTTTTCTTGATTTTGGATCTTTTGTTAGGTTTCCTCGAAGCTGGAGGAAAAATATTATTAACGACTCAAGATCACTTAGTTTCTAAATTTGAATGTCCTCTTTCTTTAAGGAAAGTAGGAAACCGATTACTAAGAGGACAATCGATGCCTCCGTGTGTATGTATAGATAGCTTACCTGTTCGTTGAATTGCAGCAGATAAATTCAAGTCACAATCCTGTGCAGTCTACAGTTTCGGCTGTCGCACAGGAATACTCAGAAAAGCCAGTCATCCCTGTTTCAGAAGTTGGGTGAGTGATCCAAATTGAAGGGCTTGCTTTGATTTTCTTTGAACTCTTTGATAAGCACTCGTTTAGGATTGTTTTTTGGTTTGTGTCATAATGATTTGGGGTTTCACGTGTAGGGTTAAGGCTGAGCAGCAGTTGAGCCCTTTTGCTAGAAAGAAAGTAACTTTTGATTCCAATGTCAAAACCTATGAGCACGTTTTTCCTGAAGAAGAAGTGGCTGATAACTTGCCTGAGGACAGTGAAGAAGGAAAGAAGGAGAAGGAGGAGAGTTCTGTGAAATCAAACCTGTCTCAGTCTTCATCTGAAGCAAGTTCGATTACAAGCTCAGGATCTTGTCCTGCTAATCATAGGTACCAGAATTGCAGAGAAAGTGATGACGAAGAAGAGTTAGACTATGAAGATAGTGATCTTGATGATGAAGATGAGGATGGGGAACTAGATTTTGATGATGTCTTTGAGGATGATAACGATGGGACTGTTGAATCAAGAATTGCTGGGGATAAAGTTGATTCAAAGGAGGTTGATAATTCAATGGTGACAAGTGGATTCAATGAAGGAGTGAAGCCAGTTATGGTTAACCGAGCTGCAAGAGACAGGAGTGCTTATGTGCATTCTGTTTTGAATCCAGTTGAAAATCTCACTCAATGGAAGGCTTTGAAAGCGAAGGGGAAACCCCAATTCAAACAACAGAAAGAGAATTCGACAGTGGATGAAGAACCCCAACGTGCTTCGTTTAGCATGGAGCCAAGTTTTCAGGAACTGTCACTCAGCTTCAAATCAAAATCTGATAAGCCATCCAAGAGGGCAAACCAAGAAATAGCAGTGGATGCTAGCCTTTCAATCTGGTTGTCTTCATCAGAAACCACACCCATCAACAGGGGCAGCAACACAGTTTCTTTAAACACGACAACTGAGAAAATCATGTCACAAGGATCATCAAATTCAGTGAGGAGCCAAGATGATAGGCCTATATTGGGTGCACTAACTCTAGAAGAAATCAAGCAGTTCTCGGCTTCTAATTCACCAAGGAAGTCACCAAGTCGAAGCCCTGATGAGATGCCAATAATAGGAACTGTTGGGACTTACTGGAGTCCGACAAGCAGCAGTGCCAAGGATTCTAGCTCAGCATCTTCTTATAAAGGAATACCAAACACAACCAGCAAGTACAGAGAGGTACTACGTTTTAAGAAGTGAAATTTAACTGGAAATCTTGTAATAAAGGAGGCTGTGTCAATTCTTATTTTTAGTTTTTGTGGGTAATGCAGGACAAGAAAGTTAATTGGCATTCTACACCATTTGAGACGAGGTTGGAGAGAGCTTTGAACAACAAGGGTGCTGCTGAAGCTTACTCTACTCATACTAGATTGTGAGATGGCTTGGAGTGTTTTTCTGGCTGTTCATCTCTTGTTTTATGATTACTTTTGTGAATTCTAATAGGATAGTGGGTGTCTCTTTTGCTTGCTGCTTGTAATTTTAATGCAATTCTCTTTTGCTTGCTGCTTGTAATTTCAATGTTTGTTAATTAATTTGTTCTTTGTATCTTGCCTCTCTATACAAATGTTCTTTATTTTGTCTGCTGATCAGTCATCCAGTGTATGGAAATCCAATGAAACTAATGCATCAAAATATTGAACAAAGTCACTGTTAAGCAAGTGATTTTACACCACAATATAAGTCTATAATAAAATATTATTTATTAATTAAAAAAAAAAGAAAGAGAAGAGAAAGGCCGTTAGCGTCTATGGGTCAGATTCGAACTTAAGTTCTAAACTTGTTTCCAAATATTTATGATGATCCAAACTTGAGGCGAAAAGATGTATATGATTTCTGAGAATGACACACCAAATAAAACGTCGCCGTCACCATATTTTGAAACACGGGTAATCTTTTAAGAAAGTGTTCAATTCATCCACAATAAAAAGCCCGTCGGTAGAAACGACGTCGTTGTAGGAGACAAGAAAGCAAGTAGAGTAGCAGAGAGGTGAGGGAGGCTTTCAGTGTGGTTTTTTATTTCGCGTCAAATTACATAGTAACGGTAATAACCTCGTCATCCAGTTGGAGTACTAGTTAAATCGGTAAAAGTTATGCAGTAGTTTTAATCCAGCTTCTTTATCCTTATTATCGCTCATGACTTTCGTTATAAGGAAATTACTAGTCTGAAATTTATGTCTGTTTGGTATTTCTCGCTTTCAGTGATTTTGTGTTAGTTTAATTTGTGTATCTGCGTTCTTTCAGGTTCTCGGCAAGTTTATGATTTATCAAAGAGGTCATATCCTGTTGAATTCATAGCGATAACTGCTTCTATAATGATGTCTACATAGGATGTTTATGTCTTGTCTGGCCCAAGTCAGAATGAGATTCTTATTCTTGTTTCCACTTTTTGAAGCGCCGAGAGTGTGTGTTTCAATGTTGTAACGGTGTTGCATAATCAGGTGATTTTCTATCTAATTGTTTACCCATTGCTTTGCTTGTGGAAGAAATTATCTATTTGTGGTTCCCCAGGAGATGAAGTAGGATATAGAATCAAAATATGTTGAATTTGATAACTAGATAAATTCGATTATTAGCTAGATTGAGAAGTACATTTAAGACAACTTGTTGATAAGTATATTTTGGAAAACTTTAGACAGAAACTTCTGCAATATGAGCTTGTGGAAAGCTGCAGAGAAAGGGAGAGATTTCGCCTGCTGGAACTTTCCTAGGGACTTGTTGCTTGTTGGGTTCCAATATGAGAAAACACATCCATCAAGTTCTGCAGTGTGAGCAAGTGCAAAGGTATGGAGAGATGAAGACGTGCTCCTGTTAGCAGTTCACTGGATACTTGACGCATCGTGGGTCTTGACATGGGATTTTCACGTATGCATATCAAGGCTAGTGTTGCTGCTAAAACCAGATCTTGCATAATGTGACCACTTGGAGGTGTGAGCCTTTTATCAAAAATATTGGCAAGCAGCAGATTATACTCTCCAGATTGCAGAGATAGGAGGAGTTCCTGGGGGTGCTTCCCCATTAGTACTTCTAATGCAATAATGCCAAAACTATATACATCGCATTTCTCTGTCACCTTCGTTGAAGAAGCTAGTTCTGCAACACGTAAATAATATGTGAAGAAGTTAATTAGCAAAGCATCAAGGCTTTAGATTGTTGTTGTTTTTGCTAATGATTTATCTGGTCATGTGATGAAATTATTTTTGGGAACTTTTGGGGTTTAATTAGCTATATTTTTCTTTTGGGGTTTAACATATATGCTTTCTTTCAGGACTAAACGTTCGCAAGAAAGATTAAAAAATGCCACTTTGGTTGATGAGCTAAGAACCAGGATTAGCAAGGTTGGAAGTTCTGTTCATATTGCATGCATGTTAGTAGAAAAATGATGCTCACTAGTGCAGAGTATAATGGTGTGGTTTGGGAATTACCTGGTGCAATATAACCACATGAACCAACAATAGCAGTCGTGTTACACTCTCCTGCTTTCAGCAGCCTTGCTGTTCCGAAATCAGAAATCTTAGGCTCAAAATCCATGTCCAGTAAAATGTTATTCCTTGATATGTCTCTGTGCACAATAGCGGGTCTGGAGTCGTGGTGCAGATAGGATAGTGCATTTGCAACTCCTTTGATGATCTTTAACCTCATATCCCAGCTCAAAATCTCTGCTTCCTTGTCATCCAGCAATGACTTTGCCAAGCTGCCTCTCTCTACGAATTCATATACAAAAAAAAGGCTCCCATCAAAGTATTTGAGTCCATACATTTTTACAATATTCCGATGCCGAATTTCTGTTAGAGCATGCATTTCAGATTCAAAAATCTTCATCTGATATTCCTCAGATAGCTCATTTTCCTCTAGAGTATGAAGACGCTTTATGGCGAAGATGTCACCTGTCAGAAGCTTTGCTTTGTAGACGCTCCCCTGTCCACCCCTTCCAATGCAAAATTTATAGTCAAAGTTATCTGTTGCAGTGACTATATCCTTAAAATCTATTCTCTTTGCATAGTTCCATACAGAAAATGAGCTTTTTCTTCCTAAACTTTTTTCCTTTTTATCTTCACAAGCTCTTGAATAACGGTAGAAAAGGAACATTCCAAAAAGAATTAACAGAACCGTTGAAGCAGCTACTGGAGTGACAATGGCAATCACCAATTTCCTTTTGTTATTTCCGTTTTGCTTCTTAGATGAAGCGTCTCTGCTGCAAGGGCTCAAACCTTTTGCCTTTTCACCACATAGGCCAGGATTACCGGCCACTTCTTCAACAGAAGCTTGCAGAAAGGCCCTTGTGTTTGGGAGCGGACCTTCAAGATTGTTATATGATACATCAACATCCTGAAGACTCACAAGATCTTCAAGGGTGGAAGGTATTGGACCTGAAAGCTGGTTGTGTGAAAGGTTCAGTACTTCCAGTATTATCAGTTTCTGAAGCTGGGGGGATATTTCTCCTGTGATAGTATTTTGACTGAGATCTAAGAGAGACTGCAGTGCTATTAGATTCCCAAGCTGGTCTGGCATACTCCCATTTAATCTGTTTTTACTCAGCTTCAGAGATATAAGTGCCTCACAGTCCCCAAGTTTATCTGGTATAGGTCCATCTAGATTGTTTTCTGACAAATCCAAATATTGTAGCCGCAAAAGCTTTCCAATTTCTTCAGGTATCTTACCTGAGAGTTGGTTCCTGCTCAAATTCAGTCTGATGAGAACTGAAGATCTGAAAATCTCTGCTGGAATATTCCCAGCCAGTTGGTTATCAGAAACGTCAAGATTCTGCAAATATGCCAAATTTCCAAGCTCCACTGGGATACCACCCTTTATTCTATTAGCAGCTATGCGGAAGTTTGAGAGATTGGTGCACTTTCCCCAGTTTGATGTCAACACACCAGAAAGCCGGTTGTCTGCCAAGTCAATATACTGCAGATCTGGGTAAATGCCTAATGCATTTGTGATATCTCCATCCAGAAGATTCTGCTCAAGCCTAACTCTGTTTAGTCCTGTGCAGTTCCAAAGACTTTCTGGAATAGGTCCCACCAGTTTATTTACATTGGCAGTTAAATAGATGAGGTTCCCACCCCTACAAATTCCTGGAGGCAACTTTCCAGAAAAATTATTGTAGGAGAAGCTTACATTTGTTAAGAATCTGGGTCCAAAATCAGCTGGAATGCTTCCTGAGAAGTTGTTAAATGAAACATATAACAGGGTGAGGCTTCGTAAGTTGGTTATTGACATGGGAAGAGTTCCTTGCAAATTATTTGAGCTCAAGTCCAACTCCTCTAACATTTTCATGTTGCCAATTTCAGCAGGAAGGGTTCCAGTAAGTTGGTTAGAAGAAAGACTTAACTTCACAAGACTGGATAAATTTCCAATGGTGGAAGGGATGGAACCATTGAAAAAGTTGTTGGCCAGTTGAAGATCAAACAGATTTGCCAAATTTCCGATTTGTCGAGGTATATGACCTGAAAATTTGTTATCAAAAAGATACAGATACTTTAGTTTGGGGAGTAACCCAATTTCAGGTGGAAGTTTTCCAGATAGATCATTTATCTGGAGCTGCAAAGAGATGATCTCTGACCAATTAGATAAGAGATATGGATGAATTTCACCAGATAGTTGGTTATTGGAAATCCCTAGCTCGCTGATTTGTCTTAATGAGGCCAGGGAAAGAGGCAAGGAACCTGTAAGGTTGTTAATAGAAAGTTCGAGGAAAGTGAGGTTGGCACAGAAGCCAAGTTCACTGGGGACGGTGGAACTCAGACCTGCAGATTTTAGGTTCAAACGTTGAAGGCTCCTCAAGTTTCCTAATGAAGATGGTATCAGCGCGTGAAACAAATTCTCATGGAATTCAAGTATTTCAAGGTTTGATAGGAGCCCTATTTCATCGGGTATTGTACCAGTAAGCTTGTTTTGCCCAAGCTTCAGGTGTCGAAGCTTAGGAAATGTTTTAATTTCTCGGGGAATCTCTCCTTCAAACAAATTCTTTGTTAGGTTCAGATATTCAAGGTTTTCCAGATGAGTCAGTTGCTCCATTGGAATCTGACCCGTGATTAGATTATCAGAAAGATCCAGAAACATCAGCTTCGAGCATTCAGCTATAAACGAGGGAAATTTCTCCAAAAGATTATAGTCAAGCCAAAGATTTGTTAAAGATGCCATACCCTTAAACTTTACTGGGTCAGGATCCTCCAGGTAGTTAGCACCAATTCTGAGCAGCCACGCATTCTGTAGGTTGCTAAGTTGATATGGAATTTGACCTGTGAGTGAATTATTGGAGAGAAGAAGGATTTGGAGTTCTGAAAGGTATCCAATTTCTGGAGGTATTGGATTTGTGAGATTATTGCTACTCAAATCAAGTAAAATGAGCTTTGTTGCATTCCCAATTCCAGCCGGAATACTTCCTACCAAATTGTTCATATTGAGATTGAGGGCTGTGAGATTAGGAAAAGCAGAGAAGTCAAACCTGTCCAGTGTTCCGTCCAGGCCAGATTTTGCTAAGTTTATCTCAGAGATGCCGCCAACTTCATTGCACCAAATTCCATTCCAGTTGCATGGGCCACTGCTGCTGTTAATGGTAGTCCACGAAGGAAGAGATGAAGAAACTAAACTGCTTTTCCAGTTTAGCAGAGCTTCTGCTTCTTTCTGCGCAGATATTTGAACAATAACATAGGATAAAATGAGAATGTGAAGTGTTGTCTGTTCTAATGGCCTCATGGTTGCAGTTTCTGTTTTTTGTTTCTTTGCATCAAAAGTTTCACGAGCAGACTTAAGGGCACAACGTGGATGCAATGGTTTTAAGTCTGAATTCGTTGCTTGACTTGTCTTCGTGTTTGACGTGTTCTTTATTTGTATTTTCTTTATACATCATTGCAAAATCAATGGAACCTTTCAGCGGGGCTCAACTGAGAAGAAAGTAATCATTGCTTTTAGAATGATATTGGTTGATGGATTAAAAAAAAAAAACAAGAATGATATTGGTTGACTAAGACTTTCACAGTTCGTGCTTAGCTTTTGGCCAAATTTTCTTGTTGCGGTAGGCCTTTAGGGTGGGACTTCTGCTTTGTGTTTTTTAGACGGACAAATGCACTTATCATTTCAGTTTGTTCACATTCATAAGGTACATAAAACGGTGATTTTCTTTTCTTAAGTCAATCTCATTTGTCATTCTTACAAGTGTAAAGTATGCTTAAGATATTCATTGTATTGTACAAACCCACCCACATATGCCTGTCTTTAGTTCGAACTTAGAATGTGTGAGCTAAAGAGAAATCTGTAGGATACATGTTAGAAAAGATACTCACCCCCTCTTCATTTTTGTAAGGGTTGTCATTTGGTCCGCATTTCCGATATTTAATAATTTCAAGGTTTTTCTTTTTTCTTTTTTCTGAATTTTCTTTCTCGAACATGAGTTTCCAGGTATTCTCAGAGGATATGTGGAAAGAACTTATGAACTATAGACTTCGTGACACCCCAAGACTTTCCGAGAGTTCTTCTTCTCGGTAACTTTCATCTGGGAGTTGAGATTATGGGAGAAAGGGATCTGTTGTGCTAAGTTAATGGGCGAGCCGATGAGGGCTCCCGAGGTACAAATTTCTCCTATTAAATTTTGAAATTTCCTCTTATTTGTTTTCTTATAGTTGACCGTCAGTCTTCCTATATGCGATTAAAACCAAGTTGGTATCTGTCAATTTAATTCATTCATCATACTTCTTTTGAGGCCACACAGGTCTGATTCATAAATAAATTTCATAGCTTTCCAAAGTTGGACCTTGATTTGTAGCTTCATTGGTTGGTTAAAATAGGAACATTAGCCTTAGTTGTATTTATCATTCATGCACGATATTACTGCGGGTAAGAACTGGAGCACTAATTTTGTGTGGTAGTAAATGGGATCACTGCATTTTGTATTAAATAAATGTAATTTGATGTTTTCTGAACGAAATTTGTTGAACAAATAAAATTCCACTGAGGGAGGTGGAAAACGTAAGTGCCAAATTCTGCTTCGTAATTAAGCTCCTATTGCATTGTGTTTGTGCGTGCATATATATATATATATATATATATAATTTTTAATATCCAATCAAACTAATCAAACTGAATAATATTCATGTAATGATTAAGTGCTTATTTGATATAATTTATTTAATAATCATAAGTACTTATTTAATTCGATAAGCTCTTATCACGGCTTCGTTTGGTACCGTTTTTTAAGTAAAGCTTATTTAAATAGAGTTTTTGTTAGTAAAATTTTTATAAATAGAATTTTTACAAAAAAAACTTTAGTTATTTGGTTATCAATAAGAGCTTTCATTAAAAATTTATGAAATTATTTTAATAGATAAATTTTTTAAAATTATGTTATAAAAAAAATAAAATAAAATAATTAAATAAGTAGATGATATTTTAAATATTTTAACATTAAAATTTTTTTTCAATCTCTATTATTAAAAGCTCAAAATTTTAGCTTTCAGTAATAGAGACAAAATAACTTATTTAAACTTTAAAATCTTTATTAAAAAAATAATTAAACAACAATAAAAATACAAGACAAAGTAAAGAGGACTTATATATTTAAAAACCTATCTAAATCAAAC
This sequence comes from Aegle marmelos, assembly GCA_030449875.1. Lineage (NCBI taxonomy): Eukaryota > Viridiplantae > Streptophyta > Magnoliopsida > Sapindales > Rutaceae > Aegle > Aegle marmelos. The sequence continues at coordinate 7,901,069 of JASUUL010000115.1, forward strand.
ATGATCCCATTTTGCTTTTTCACTCACCAGTCAGCTCTCTCTGTTTATCTTCGATTTTTAAGTATGCCCTTCGCCTGAAATTCGGATTGAATTTTCTACAATGATGGCATAAATGTAATAATTTATACGGAACAATTATACCAAACATTTTTCAAGCTAATAATACAAAGGAATGTTGTGAACAGTCGAGCCAACTTGCCAACTATCATATTTCGGAAAGTAATTTGTCAACTTCCAATTTCTTACTTTAGTTTTATTATTATTAATATTATTCTTAATAAGGTTATTCTTGCTTCCAGGTTCGATTGCCAAAATTTTATATCGTATTTTGCACAAGTAAAAACAGAAGGCCAGCATGCCATATTCACACGTGTTTGAGGTGAGAACTCAACTGAAGTTTTAAAAAAGTTTAATGGAGGCTTATTGATCACAAGGTAAAAATAATTATTTGAGCCAGCCTGATGGAAACCAAGTTACTAAGGAAGATTGATGGCAAAATTATCTGTCAATCCGTTCAAATCCAATCACAAAATCCATCTACTGCAAGTTGCGGGTTTTGTGTGGATTTGATATTTCAATTTTAAATTCATTGCAGATTATAGGTGTGTTTGGTATTGATACACCAACCTATATACTTTATTTTAATTATTTATATTTTTATTTTAATTATAGAAATTACATTAAAATATTTTAGTAATGAATATATATAAGTTAAAGTTTTTAATTCCTAAACCTAACTTATCTCACTACAACATATATACTACAAGTTTTTAATAAGTAGAAATTTTATAATTTTTAAATTTAATATTACTAATATTTTATTTTATTTATTTTGCCTTAATGATAATTGTGTAAAATTTACTTGTTTAATATTTTTTTTATAATATTTGTATATTGAATAAAAAAATAGAAAAAGACATTGATATCAGTGATGATGATTTGCATACAATAGAAATATTGTACTACATTAATATATTTTACGAATTTTTTTATGTAGAAAATTTAATTTCTTACTTGCATTATTGTTCATGGATTTTTTAGGCTATATTATATATTTTATAATTTGAATTATATAATGTAAGTTTCTATGTATTATTATTTTTTTTATATTCGTGATTTTGAATGAAAAAATCTACAGTACATAATTTTTTCTAAAAATTTAAGAACTCATTATAGGTTGCCGTGTCCGTGTAATAATTTAAATTTTTTACGGATATGAATTTAATAATGGCAAACACACATTAGATGGTACCCGCTGCCGATTGCTATCCAGGGTTGCAAAACATTTAATTAAAATAAAGATGGCACAACGCGGTTTGTTAATTTCTTTTTTCAAACTTTTGTGTCCGTATTTGGCAGGTCTCTCCCTCCCTATTTCTCTTGGCTATAAGTTGAGTAACGCTAACCCAGATGAACGTCATGTCAGATAAGTCCAATAACTAAAATGACGCCAACCAGAAAGCTCTCTCTTGTTCTTCTGCTCGTTTTACTTCCATTGGAGATTTCATCTTCGCCCAGGACTCAAGCAGAAGCTCTCATCCGATGGAAGACCACCTTCGAATTTTCGACGTCGTCGTTCCCTCTTTCTTCATGGTCACGCACCAACCTCTACAATCTCTGCAACTGGACTTCCATTGTTTGCGATTCCTCCGGAGCAGTTTCTGAAATAAACCTCTCTGGTGCAGACATCAATGCAACTATCACAGCATTCAGCTTCACCGAATTTGCAACTCTCACAAGCATAGACCTCAGCCACAACAGCATCTCTGGACCAATACCGCCTGCCATTGGCACTTTCTCCAACCTAACTTTCCTAAACTTGACCAGAAACCTTGTTGAAGGTAGCATACCTTCCAAGATGTGAGACCTATCGGAGCTTCAGTATCTTAGTGTGTACAACAACAGTCTTAATGGTACCATCCCTTTTCAACTTAGCAATCTTCGAGAGGTAGCTGCTTAGGCCTTGGTGGGAACTACTTAAAAGCTCCTGACTGGTCCAAATTTTCAAGCGTGCCTTCATTGACACAACTTGGCCTTTACCTCAATGAATTGACCTTGGAATTTCCTTCGTTCATACTGAATTTCTGTCTTCAAATCTGGAATTTTCTGGATGTTCTCAAAAATAAATTTTAATTATATGCTTGCTGAATATGCCCATTGTAATTAAAAAAAAGAAACGGATTATTTCAAGTATTAGGAAATATTTTTTAAATTTCTTAATTGGTAAAGGTCTATTTTATTTTATATTGGACATTTTTATTTCTTTAGTGAAAAGTCAATATTTCTGATTGATTTTTACTTGTGCTGATTTTTATGAAATTTTGTATTCAACGCTATGCATGTGCATAGTACATCTGTAAATATTTCCGATATGTGTATACGTTATTAAAAATCCGCATGTGTAGGATACTCATACTTATATCTAAAATATGTATAAGTGTTGAGTTAGTATAAATACCTATGATTTAAGGATACTTGGTATTATGTTTAAGGTTAGAGATGATATGGATAAGGGTATGTTTATAATAATTATAGGACGTGGGTGAGCGCGTTGGTTTGTTCTTGAGATATTAAGTTGATTTATACGAATCGAAATAAATAGATTCATACACGATGTGTTTTATAATAAATACAATTTATGTTATAAAAATTATGTTTAAATGAAAATTTTTACCAAACTGATTTCTAAAGTATTTAAATGAATTTTGGAAAACAAAAATAATTTTAAATGAATTTATATAAATATATTTTAAAATAAATGTTTTTCTTTAGAAACATTACAAGAAAAATTAGTTTTAGTAGCATTTTATTACAAAATGCTATAAAACATCAATTTTTAATTACACATTTTTTAAAAAATACTACAATCAAAATATCTAAGTGATAACATTTTACTTTTTATAGCATTCTATATCCCATTAGTAGCATTTCATAAAATGTCATATATTATATTAAATAATGTAGCTCTTTTAAAATGCTACGAAAGAACACACCTTTGTAACACTTGAAAAATGCTACAAAAAGGAAAAAGTAAGTAAATAAATATACCGGCAACATTAGAAACATGTGGGTGCTCTCTTTTCCTAAAATTTTCTATTATTATAGGACACCTAAAGCTTAAATCCCTTTCTTTATTTTGCCTCTCTCTGCATTCCTCCCAAAATCCCCTAATTTTGTCCATTTCTTTTGTTTGCCTGATTTTATAACTTAAGTAGATCTCTTAAAACCAAAAAAGTTCTCATCATTAATTCTTTATTATCTCTAAGCTTGTTGCTACTAGGTCTTCCGTCAAATCTTTCTCATCAATATTTACATGTAAGCTTCAATTTTTTTAATTTAATTTCCCAAATTTAGGGTTTTCAATTGTCAATATACGATTTCTTATGTTGGTTCCATCTTTAAATATAGGACTTCTTATGTTGATTCCATTTTTGTTTAGAGCAATTTCTTATATGTTTGGTTAATTTGTTTTTAATACATTTAGAAGTAATGTATCAAAGACTATGAAAATTCTCATTTGTGCCATAACAATCTGAAATTTTGTATATCAATCACATAATAGATTTTTTCATCTTAATTATTTCTTTTTAATTAGCAAATAATGAGGTAGATCTAAAAATTGTATCTTATAAAATTGGGCATATGGATATCTATTAGAATTTAATCTATATTCATGTTGTTGGTCTTGTTAGAATCTTTAATTAATTCTCTTTGGTCTACTCCATAAACCAAGGTCTGGAAGGTGGAATCTATATATTGTTTTTTTCATACAATACTGATTTAATTAGAACCTGCAAGGTAAAAGTATTGATCCTTTACAGCCATAATTTTCTCCCGAGGTACAACATTTATGGGTTGCATTGGCATCTTAAAGAAGAGAAGACTTCAATTAAGGTAGATCTTTAACATGCTCATTATTTGTGGACTTTATACTAATTTTAGCTTTGTTGCTTTTGTTGGTTATGTTGTTGATTTTGTTGTTCTGTCACTTCTGTTATTGAGTGGATTTTATTTCTTCTTTACTTAAGCCTATAAATATCAATTGCTCTATTCACAATCGCTCTGTCTACTTAAGGTAATAGTTGTTGTATTATTCCAACCAATTGATGCTTAAGTGAGATCGATAAGTGAAGATTTATCTTGCCGAATTTAGTCTCGTGGTTGTGTTTTTTTTTTTTTTTGGGCTTTGTTTAAATGAAGATTTAAAATTGGTCATTAGACACCAAAAAAAGTTATCAATAAGCTTGTATTGCTTGGTTATTTAGATTGTGTCCATACAAAGGGACTAGATGCTAAAAATTCTCAAAAGTCCCTTAAAATTTGTGATAGCCTCGTGTTTTGTTTATATGGTTAACATCAATACATAATTCTTTTAGGTTAAATTGAATGCATTAGTAACCAAACAAAAAAGAAGGGAGAAGAAAAAACTTGTTGCAAAAGGCAATATTTAATTGGCACAAAGGCATGAATGAGTTATCATAATTGCTCCTTGCATTTGTGTAGTTCATTCATATTCTTAAATTTATGTCTAACATAGGTACAAACTCCTATAGAAGATTAATTGGGTAGATGGAATGTGAAGAAAAATAAAATGGCTTCCGTTCGAGTTAAAAAATATAGTTATAGAATTTCTTTATTGATGTTTGAGTTGATTTATTGCAACACTTGATTATCATTTAGTACTAACTATTGCTATTTTTATCCTTTTGCTATATACTTATTATATCCTTAATGACCTAGCATTTATGGATTACACGTCAAAGTTGAATGATTTGGATGAATGTAAGTTTGATTTCAAGTTAAGTACAATATTGTACTTATATGGGAAAAGTTTGTTAAGGATGCATTATTTTGCTTCTTTTTTATTGATAGAATAAAATTCTTATTTATTTTAAAATCATAATGCAGGTGATCAAGGATATTCTGCAAAAAGATATTTAAAAATGAGGATAATTTGAAGATAATATTTAATACTTTTTTAAAGGTCACTAGAAAGTATAGAAGTATGATAATTGCATACTTATTTTTTGTAAATGCTCTGTAGTTGAAAGTCTAATGTATGATTATGGATGTTTAAGTAGTTTTATTTTATCAATGAATAATGTATAATTTCTTTCTCATCAATAAAATGACTAAAATAATGTATTCAATTAATGAATTGAATGAAGAGCGTTGAAATGCTGTGATATCATGATGTTAATGTTTGTGTAGCATTTAAAATGCTTTTGTAGCATTTTATCAAATTTATGTTAGATATTTGCAAGGGAACTATACACAATTTGGTAGAGTTTTCTAAATGCTATTTGTAACGCCACATTCCATTTTTTTAAAAAAAAATTATAGAAATTAGACTCTAATTTGGATACATATAAGGCTCTGTAACCTTTATTAATAAAGATATAAAAATTATAATTAGGATTATAAATAGGATTATTTTTTCAAACTTGATTGGATTTTCTTAATATTCCTATAAATACATATTTTTTCTTCTTTCATAACCTTAAGTGTATGATACTTATTTCTTCTTCTCTGCTGCTCATAGCACTTTTACCAAACCCTAGTATACAAACCTTGGTTTAAGAAGAGAGTCAAAGCAATTTTTATAAGTTTCTCTCCCTATTCTCCATAATTTTTCCTATTACTCTAATTAGGGTTTTGAATTGGTATAATTATAGATTGTCACAGATCATAATACATGATTTAGGGTATGTTTAGAATCTATTTAAGGTTTTAATTTATTATTAAGTCATGATAATCAATTTCTAATGTATTAGGCACACTGGATAATTTTAGACAATATGAATATCTTGCATTTTCTCAATGATTTTCTAAGAAATTTATATTTATGCAAACTAGACACATAGAACTTCATGAATAAATTTGATTTCATCAAATTTGATTTCGTTTTCAATTTTATGTGTAATTTTGAAGTAGACACTGCGACACTCGAAAATTGTTATTCTAGTGGAATAACTGGATTTACAAAATTTTTTGCACCACCAAACGAAGTTTAAAAATTCTAAAATTTTAAACAGTGACTTATATGTGTGTCTACTATCTATTTTTTTATTTTCACAATTTTATAATTTTTTTCTGATTTTATAAAATTCTTGAAACCTACTCTGTTCAGTTAAAGATATTATAAAATAGTTTCGGATTTGTTAAGAAATAAATAGTTTTAAAAATGATTTTGGTTTCAGATCTTCTTGAAAATTTTATAGGAGATACCCATAATGTTTAGAATAACTATTTAGAATATTATGTCATTCTGAATTCTAAATTAAAAGTTAAAATTCTAAGAATCAAACTAGTACGAGTATGCATAGAAAATCAGATTCTTAGACTATGCCATTAATAGTTGTATCTCATATTTTGTTTAAGGTATTAGATGTATTTGAGGCTCTTAGAGGCTAGAAGTGAGTTAGATTGATTCTATTATCGAAGTAAGTAATTTCATTCCTAATGTACTAGATAAATAAGATTATTTTATTGCTACAATAAGTAAAGTATTTTCATAGTTTTTTCAAAATTATTAGTTTTCATGATAAAATAAATTTTTGTAAATGTTTTCAAATCTAAAAATCATCTTATTTTTATGATTTTAATAGAATATTATCAATGCCTTTAAAAGTGTAAATTATTTTGTTTCAAGATTAACCTTTATGGAATATTTATAAAATATTATAATATATTTTTATGTTGCAAGCCTAAACTATTATTGTGGATATTTATGAATATAATACGAAATTTTTGTCCTATATATGATTTTAAGTTATATTTTGACTCATTGTCCATAGATTATGATTCTGATTGTATCATATGATACATATAAGTTCTGAACTAGTACTGGGTTTAAGATATAAGTGTGCACACAATACTCTGATTCTGGCTCTGATTCTATCTAGATCGGATCACCGAGACTATATGTGACATTATGTGATATGAGCTAACCTTTTATTATCTGTATATAAGTTATATGATTTGATTTCATAATTTATGTGCTTTTGATATTCTAAAGTTATTATAAATTTATTATCGTAATATATTGTTTTAAGAAAAGTTACAAATTATAATATATGTTTTACTAAAAAAAAAAAGCTTGCAATATTTTTCATAACAACAAGCCTAATCTGTTAGGAATGATTTTACTTACCGAGTTGACGGCTCACCTCTCGTCATTACTTTTTGTAGATTAAGTTTCTTATTGAGAGGTGTGCTTAGCAATAGAGTTAGAGATCTATTTATTTTGCTAGTTAAATAAGAGGAGGAATAAATTCATGATTCCTTTAAATTTAATTTTGTTATCAACTTGTAATTTGAGATATTTGAGACTTTTGATATAGTTATATCTTTAGAAGATATTATTTAGTATTGGACGTGAATTTGTGGTTTTACTTGCATAAAAATTTGATGTATTCAGTTTTAAAATTGTATGACTAAGGATTTTAACTTGTAAATAACTTCCTTCTTTATGTGTTCTGCACGTGTTGATTTGGGGTGTTACACTATCACTTTGAACAATGATAGCATTCACTTAAAATGACAAAAGCTAATTACATTGCACTAATTTAATGCTATGTATCATAATTTATGGTATGTAAAAAATGCTACTAATGTGTAACACTTTTAGTTACACCGGTTAACTTAGCATTGTTCAAAATGCTACCATTCACTTTTGGTAGCTTTTTTAAGATACTATCATACACTTTTTTTTGTAGTGAAATTAGCTTTCGTAAACAAAATATTTTCTTTAAGAATTTTCTAAAAGAATTAAATGATCAAAGTAAGGTTTTTAACCGTTTTAGAAGATTTAAATGCTATTTATGAAAAGATGTAAGATAGATTTAAAAATGTTTTAACTTACAGTCCGTCGTAGTTTATAAAATGCAAATATTATGATGTTATGAAATACTATGGCCAACTTACTGTATGATAATGATTATGTGCACAAGGATATTATGAAAAATGCAGAGTATAGTACCTTGAATGAGGAACAATATAGGGTCTTGTACCCTAAATGATGAATGATAAATGATAACAACTACGACGCATAAGCTATCAAATGTTTATGTTTTAATATTTCATGAATGTTTTTAACATTTTGAATGCTTTTACATGAATCCATCGCTTATGCTAAATGAAAATGTTATTATAAGATTATAAAACATTTAAAGATATAATGACAAGGGTTTTCAAATATTGTGCGTTTACTTACTGAGTTAACGACTTATCCCTCATCTCCAATATTTTACAGATTGATTAGAGATGTTGCTTGGGTATTTAGATGGAGATTTATTTAGTGGATCTTTGGAGTTGTTTAAAAGATTAAATTTGACTAAACTTTTTATTTTGGATTAGAGACTTTTCTTGGAGACTTTATTTCGACTGTTTTCTTTTATAAGGACTCAATTGGAATATAAAGAATGATTATTTATCTTAAGATTTATTAATGAGAAATAAAAATGATGTGAAGTTTCATTTCAATTTTATCCTTGTGCTTCCATGGGTAGATTATTGGGGTGTTACACCTAACAAGGTAAAAACTTATAATTTCACAATAAAAATCGTAGATCCTTCTCAATAATGACTTAACTTCTCTGACCTCTGAATATCTAAATTTGACATCTGTTCATTTGTTTAGAGGCTTAAATTTCATGAAATTATTATTTTTACTCAATAAACATACAAAAATACACAAAATCAAATATTTAGAAACATAATTCGAAATTCACAACATTTTATATAATTACAAATGTAAATTATAATATAAGTACAAAATAGCATGTTTACCTTTTAATGCACATACAATTTTTAACGCCAATAAGTTGCGATGTCCTCGGGATTTTCAGATTGTGTTTGTTGATGGAAATTGTGCTGATTTTTTCAGTTTACTCACATTCATAAATTACATGAAACGGTGACTTTCTTTTCTTAAATTAGTCTCATTTGTCATTCTTACAAGCGTGAAGTATGCTGAGATATTCATTGTATTGTATAAACCCAGACATGTATGCCTGTCTTTAGTTAGAATGTATAAGCTAAAGAGAAATCTTTAGGATGCGTGTTAAAATTTTTTTTTTAAAAAAAAAAACTCACCGTCTCTTCATTTTTGTGAGAATTTTCGTTTAGTCCGCATTTTTGTTATCATAGAAGGGCTTGTTTTGGAATCACAATTTGTGAATGTTTGTGAGAATGTTTCTGAAAAAGTTAATCTAGATCTAGAGCATAATTATTTAATAATTTTAAGGTATTTTTTTAGAATTTTCTTTTTTTGAACCTATGTTTCCAGTTATTCTCACTGGATATGTGGAAAGAATTTATGAACTATAGACTTTGTGACACCCCATAACTTTCCAAGAGTTCTTCTTCCTGCTAACTTTCATTTGAAAGTTGAGTTTACGAGAGAAGGGGATAGCCTGAAGGCTGCCAACTGCCAAGATACAAGTTTCTCCTGTTAAATTTTGAAATTTCCGCTTGTTTGTTTTTTTAATAAGTTGACTGTCAATATAAAACTAGTTAGTCTCTGTCAATTCGTTCAGCATACTTTTTTGAGGCCACACAGGTCTGTTTCATAAACAAATTTCATACTTTTCCAAAGTTGGACTTCGATTTGTAGATTCATTGGTTGGTTAAAATGGGGACTAACATCAGTCTTAATTTGTATTTGATCATTCATGCGCAATATTATAGCTGGGAGGCAGTAGGGTAGTAAATGGGATGGATTTTAGCTTTCATTGTGTCTTGTATTATATTAAATGAAATCTGATATTTTGTAAATGAAATTAGTTGGATAAATAAAATTCCACTGAGAATGGTGCTTGATGCATTTCATTACGCTCAAAGTGCTAAATTCTGCTTCATAATTGATCTCCTATTGCATTGTGTGTGCGCGTGTGTGTCTATATATATTTATTTACCGTTACTTTGAGCGTTTAATTTGTTTCCATGGTTTTCACAAGTGTACATACGTGCGGACATGTTATTTATTATCTTTTTTAATATCCAATCTAGTTAATCAAATTGAATCATTTAATTTAATGATTAAGGCAAAGTAAAGTGGACTTATATTTTTTTTATTTTAAATTATTTAGTATCCGAAGATCGGCCTCGTCTAATTTAGATTCGAGCCAAATAAATCTTATGTGTTTAAAAAACTTATTTAAATCAAATATGATCCCATTTTGCATTTTCACTCACCAGTCAGCTTTCTCTATTTATCTTCGAATTTTAAGCATACTCTTTACCTGAAATTCGATTTGAATTTTCTGTAATAATTTGTGCGGAACAATTTCTGTAATAATTTGTGCGGAACAATTATACCAAACATTTTTCAAGCTAGTAATACTAAAGTTGTGAACAGTCAAAGTCAACTCGCCAACTACCCTAATTCGGAAAGTAATTTGGCAACTCCTGTGATGACTGGAAAAATTGCTTCCAAGATCCCATTTTTTACTTTATTGTTCCCTTTTTTTTTTGGGGGTGGGGGGGTGGGGGGGGGGGGGTTGTTCTTGCTTGCAGGTTCAATTGCCAAGTTTTTATATCGTTTTACAGAAGGAAAAACAGAAGGCCAACATACCACATTCACACGTATTTCAAGTCGGAAGTCAACTGAAGTTTTAGAAAAGCTTGGTGAACGTTCATTGGTCATAAAAATAATTATTTAAACCAACTTGATGGAAACCAAGTTGCAAGGTCGAATGAAAGATCAGTAAGTACAACAAGACGAAGTTTATTAATTGTTTTTTTTGACTTTGGCGTTCACATTTGACAAGTCTCTCCCTCAAACTCTATCTCGGCCATAAGGCGAGCAACAACCCAGACCAAGTAGCATGTTAGAAACTCAAATAACTAAAATGATGCCAACGAGAAAGCTCTCCCTTGTTCTGCTTCATTTTATTCTCCTATCGTTACTTCCATTCCAGATTTCATCTTCCCCCAGGACTCAAGCAGAAGCTCTCATCAGATGGAAGACCAGCTTCAAATTTCCGCCGTCGTCGTCCCCTCTTTCTTCGTGGTCACGCAACAATCTCGACAATCTCTGCAACTGGACTTCCGTTGTTTGCGATATCTCGGGAGCAGTTTCTGAAATAAACCTCTCTGGCGCAGACATCAATGCAACTCTCACAGCATTCAACTTCACCGAATTTGCAACTCTCACAAGGTTAGACCTCAGCCACAACAACATCTCTGGACCAATACCACCCGCCATTGGCACCCTCTCCAACCTGAGTTTCCTAGACTTGGCCAGCAACCTTTTTGGAGGTAGCATACCTTCCGAGATGGGAGACCTGTCGGAGCTTCAGTATCTTAGCGTGTATGACAACAATCTCAATGGTACCATCCCTTTCCAACTTAGCAATCTTCGAGAGGTACGCTACTTAGACCTTGGTGGGAACTTTCTAGAAACTCCCGACTGGTCCAAATTTTCAAGCATGCCTTCACTGACACACCTTGGCCTTTACTTCAATGAATTGACCCTGGAATTTCCTTCGTTCATACTAAATTGCCGGAACTTGACTTATCTCGACTTGTCACTGAACAAGTTGACTGGCCTAATTCCAGAAAGGCTGTTCACCAATCTGGGGAGGCTTGAATATCTAAACCTCACTGATAACCAATTCCAAGGAAAATTGTCACCAAATGTTTCCAAGCTCTCCAAACTCACAGACATTCGTCTAACAACCAACCAGTTTAGCGGTCCAATTCCATCTTCCTTAGGCCAACTCAAAAACCTTCAACTGCTTGATCTTCGAATGAACTCCTTAAATTCCACGATACCTTCAGAGCTTGGCCTCTGTACAAACCTTTCGTACTTGGCTTTAGCTGTGAATCAACTCAGTGGGGGGCTGCCTTTGTCACTGTCAAGCCTATCCAAATTAATTGAATTGGGCTTGTCTGACAATTTTTTTTCCGGTGAAATCTCAGCTAATCTCATTGGTAATTGGACTGAATTAGAGTCATTGCAAATCCAAAACAATTCCTTCAGGGGGAACATTCCACCAGAAATTGGACTATTGACAAAGCTCCAGTACCTTTTCCTGTATAAAAACAACTTCTCTGGTCCTATTCCCTCAGAGATAGGAAAGTTAAGTAACCTTAAAAATCTAGACCTTTCTGGAAACCAGCTTTCGAGTACAATTCCTCCAACACTGTGGAATCTGACGAACCTTGTGAGCTTGCAGCTGTTCTTCAATAATCTAAGTGGCACAATTCCGCCAGAGATTGGAAGTATGGCTTCATTGGAAACTTTTGATGTCAATACAAACCAACTTCACGGAGAGTTGCCAGAGAATATTTCTCGCCTTGTTAACCTAAAGCAATTCTCTGTGTTCACCAACAACTTCTCTGGCGGCATTCCTGGCGATTTCGGAAAGTTGAGTCCATCCTTGATATATGTTAGCTTTTCTAACAACAGCTTCTCTGGAGAACTGCCACATGAACTGTGCAGTGGTTTCACTCTTGAAGTATTGACGGTGAATGGCAACAACTTTACAGGGTCATTACCAGCTTGCTTGCGTCAATGTTCGAATCTGAACAGAGTTCGTTTGGATGGGAACCAATTCACTGGCAATATTACAAAGGCATTTGGAGTTCATCCAGGACTTGATTTCATCACACTAAGCGGCAACCAGTTTACTGGTGAAATTTCACCTGAGTGGGGAGAATGCAAAAATCTCAGTAATCTGCAGTTAGACAGAAATAGAATTTCAGGAGGCATCCCTGCTGAGCTTGGGAATTTGAACCGCTTGGGTGTTCTAAGCCTAGACTCAAATGAACTCACTGGGCAAATTCCTACTGATCTGGGAAAATTAGTCGAGTTGTTTAGGCTCAATTTGAGTAACAACCACTTGACAGGAGAGATTCCTAAAAGTATAGGCAATTTAACTGAGCTCGCATATCTGGATTTGTCAAATAACAAATTGACAGGAGATGTCCCTCAAGAGCTTGGGAATTTTGATAAATTATTGAGCTTGAACCTGAGCCACAATGATTTATCAGGTGAAATACCACCGAACGTAGGCAATTTGTTTGTATTGCAGTACATGCTGGATGTCAGCAGCAATTCACTCTCTGGAACAATCCCTCAAGAGCTGGGAAAGCTTACATCACTGGAGATTCTCAATTTGTCCCTTAACCAGCTATCAGGGAGAATTCCAGCGTCATTGTCCAGCATGATTAGTCTACGTTTAGTGGACTTCTCAGATAACGAGTTAACAGGTCCAATTCCAAGCGGCAGCATATTTCGGAATGCATCTGCAGAAGCTTTTGTTGGGAACTCAGGTTTGTGTGGAGATGCAGCAGGGTTAGATCCTTGTAGTCCTATACAATCTTATGGTAAATCCACAAACAATAAAAGGAAGGTTCTTGTTGCTGTCATTGTCCCTGTATGTGGCCTATTACTTCTCGCAACCATTGTTGCTGTAGTTTTCATTTATCGTAGAAAAATCAAACTCCTTGATGAGGAGACAAAAAGTAGTAAAGAGGGTAATGCTTCTGAGTCCTTGATATGGGAGAGAGAAGGAAAGTTTACTTTTGGGGATATTGTGAGGGCCACAGAGGATTTCAGCGAGAAGTACTGCATTGGTAGCGGAGGGTTCGGAAGCGTTTACAAGGCGGTATTACCAAAGAGTAAAGTTGTTGCAGTAAAAAAGCTTCATATGTCAGACTCCAGTGATATTCCCTTGATGAATCGCCACAGTTTTGAGAATGAAATACGCGTGTTGACAAATATTAGGCACAGAAATATTATCAAGCTAAATGGATTTTGTTCCAGGGGAGGGTGTATGTATTTGGTTTATGAATATGTTGAGAGAGGTAGTCTGGCAAAAATTTTGTATGGATCGAAAGGGAAAGAAGTGTTGGACTGGGCTGCAAGGTTGAAGATTGTGCAAGGAGTGGCTCATGCTGTTGCTTATTTGCACCATGACTGCTCTCCGCCTATTGTGCACAGGGACATATCTTTGAATAACATCTTGCTCGAGTCAGAGTTTGTACCACGGCTCTCAGATTTTGGCACTGCAAGACTGTTGAATCCAGATTCCTCCAACTGGACGTCAGTTGCTGGGTCCTATGGCTACATGGCTCCCGGTAAGCTAACAATTTCCTTCCTGCATTATAGTCTCTGAAAGCACTTTATATAAAACAAATAGCTCTCATTAAACAAAGTTAACATTATCTTAATTCATTTGATATACTTAAAATGCGTATGGCCTGCATAAAAGGGTATGATTTTTATTCCAGGAACAATCTCCTGGAAGATAGGTTTAGTTCCTGTGATGCTGTTTTCTCATGCTGTAATCCAGAGAGATTTTGTTGCTTTAAATAATTTGAAGCCAGTGAGTGCCACTACTGATGAAACATTTTGTTAATTTTATTGGATTTCTAAATTTCTTTTAATGTGCAGAGCTAGCATTCACAATGCGGGTCACGGATAAATGTGATGTTTATAGTTTTGGAGTGGTAGCACTGGAGGTTGTGATGGGAAGGCACCCAGGAGAGCTCATAACTTCCCTATCAGAATCATCATTGTCAAACAATCCGGAACTGTTTCTGAAGGATGTGCTAGACCAGCGTCTTCCACCTCCAACAGGCCAATTAGCAGAAGAAGTGGTCTTCATGATCAACGTGGCCTTGGCATGCACAAGTACCACTCCAGACACACGACCTAGTATGCGTTCTGTGGCGCAAGAATTATCAGCAAAAACCCGGGCTTGCCTACCGGAGCCACTTGACACAATGAGCATTAGCAGGCTCACAAGCCTTCAAAAATAGAACAGGATTATGATTTTGGATAAGCAGGGTTTCGTAAAATTTTGTGTTCCATAATGTCCGTACAATAAGATCATAGGTTCTTAATGCCCTGGATGTATAAAATCGGTGGCTTTTTATTTAAGTTATGCGTTGCCGCCGTTCATGTACGCAAGCAGAAAACTTATTTTGCTTGGTCTAAAACTCAACTGCGAAATTTTGGAAGTATTCAGCATGTACTATGTAAGCTTTTTTCCCTCAGCTCCTTTTAATACTCAGGGTCATTCCAAAAAGTATTCCAAGTCAATATCTTTATTCAACATGATTAAGACCATTGTGAGCACTAAGAACTTGCCTGTAGTTATGACCTTTTCTTTATTTCTTCCCCCACGCGCCCCCCCCCCCCCCCTTCCTTCTTTTTTTTTTTTTTTTTGACTGGTGAGTACTTGACTTTGAATCAGTGTGAATATTTGGCTCCCAGATTTTTTTTTCCCAAAAAAATAAAAAAAATGGAAAGCCACTTAGTTTCTCAACATCGTTCCTAGACATACACCATCCCAGGCTGCTACTGGTGGGACCAAGGGAACCGCGTATCATGATGTGACCAAATGCAAGAAGAAATAGTATTAAATTAAATTCAATGTTCATATTAACTCCTTTTTCTTTCTTCACAAGGATGCAAATTTAGAGTTTGGATTTTTTTAACCTCGAGTATCAATGGTGATATAGTTTAAAATGATTTCCTTGCTATTAAGGTTTAGTTAGCTACTATAAGATAGTTACATATTATGAATGAAATATGCTCTAAGACCTTAGTTGAGCTTGATATTGGATAATTGTAGTAAAAAAATCATAATACTAAAATATTTTATAAGCATTAAGTGTTATAGTTTGGAAGCTAAGTTGATTTAATTTTATATTTAGATAATAAAAAATATATTATATTTTTATCATTTTTGTTAAAATTATTATTTAAAAATTATATTTACTACATACTATTAACTTTTATTCTACAGTTATAATTTATTTCAATAGTTGTAATTTAAAAAACTATAATACCTGAATACCAAATAGGACCTACAAATCTTTTTAAACTTCTGAAAGATAATTGTAATATATACCATAAATTTAGGTGAACTTAATGTTACCAGCTGCCCAAATTTCCAACCCAAGTGTTAAAGATTTTAGGCCAAGAGCCCAAATATAGGCCAAGATCACTAGCTTGGCTCAATTCTAGAATTTTATAACAAACTCCAGCACATCTCAAGCTTGTACATATCTAGAATTCTCTACAATTTTTTAACACTTGTAAATATCTAAATATTTAAGTAAGTTGTTATAATTCTTTAAAATATTAGAGCATGGTAAACTTCCTTGTAAATAAGGTATGGCATTTGATATTTGAACACCAAGCAAATAGCAAGCAATTCAAGTGCTTTTGGAAACTCTCTAGTAAGTATTCCTATTAGTAATATAATTTTCCTTTTTTGCTCAATTTCTCTCTTTTTCTCTAGCTTTCTAGTAAACCTCTAAGCCTAACTAGTTGATAAACTTAAAGGTTTACTTAACAACTTTCGATAAGAGTTGTCTAAGTATTGCATGGGTTTATTACGCAAAACATCCATCTTATAATAAGTGGTATTAGAGCTATAGTTTGCTTGCACGCAATCTAGCTTGTAAGTAATGGGCAACCCTCCTAGCACTTCGTAAGAACGTGTTGTTAGTGTGGATGTTTTACCAAAACCAACCCGCGGCAGTGAAAAAGGAATTATTTATGGTAAATATTGCGACAAGTTCAAGGCCCCATCCATTGATGTCTTAGAGCCTTGCATAGCCATGCTTGAAATTGCGATGTTCACTGTTCAGCACTCTTGATAGATTGGAAGAAATGGTGGATGATCTCAAGAGAAAGTATGCCGACTTTACTGTGGCAACTAAAGCCCTCATCCAAGATCAAGCTAACATTCTTTAAAAGGAGTTTCAATCCGTTCAAGAAGAGTTGCTTAAACTTTACAGTTTTATCAAAAGGAACTATGCGTTATTCATATGAAAATAGAAGAAGTCTACTCATATTGGGCATGGCACAAGTGCACACTCTTTGCTAACCCAGACTTTCCAAGTTTAAGTGATGCACAAAACACATTGATATGGCAAAGCTTAAAACCTATAATGGCATATGTAATGCCATTATTGTGGACAATCTTCTCTTTGAGCTTTATCAGTACTTTGATGCCATGGGCGTATGAGATAAGACATAAAAAATAGGCACAATGCTTGCATATCTTCGAGGTGTCGCACAACTTTAGTGGCATCGGAAGTATAGCGAGATGGGAAAATGCACTTGCACCATTAATACTTAGGCCAATTTCAAGTAAAAACTCTAAAAGTAATTTACCTTAAGTAACGCAGAAAAGAAAAAGAAAGCTCGCCTTTGTTGCCTCAAGCAAATAGGTAGTAACTGCGACTACATCAATGAGTTTACTACTCGAGATCACCAACTTGTTTGACAAGACTCCCTTTTTTACTTCGAAGATGGCCTTAAAGATTAGGCCAAAATGAAGCTTGATAGGTAAGATGTCCAAATGCTTGACAATGCCATTGTCATTGTGGAATCACTTATCGAATACGCTACTAAATCCAAAGAAAAAATGTCTAACCAAGGCAAATGTAGAGGAGAATGTCATGAGGGCAAGAGCAGCAATTGTAAGGATTAAGGGTAAAAAAAAAAAAAAAAAGACTCATAGTAACAAGAATAGGTAAGGCAAATCTGAGAGAAGAAGTCGCTTAATGCTTTTTACAGTGTCCACAGAGGAAACCTCGACTTAGCATAAGTTCACTCTAATGCCTTAATACACTCAGTAGCCACTCATCTTTACTCTCAAAGAAGGGACTCATATACATGAGTGTAACCATTAATGGCGAAGCGATTTGTGCATTATTAGACAATAGAGCAATGCATAACTTCATTTTGGAAAATAAAGCCAAGTACCTAGGCCTTGAGGTTACTAAAGAAGATGGCACCATAAAGAGGGTAAACTCACTCGCCAAGCCTATTGTTAACACTACATAAGGCATGCATACAATATTGAGACATAGAACAAAAAACTTGATTTCTCTATCGTGTTCATGGACAAAGTAAAGATGATTTTTGACATGGAATTCTTCAATCAAGTCGGTGTTTTTTTATTGCCAATTACAAACTCCCTAAGCATTCTCGATGTAAGTAAGGCATGCATGGTTCTGATCGAGCGCACCAAGTTCATAGAGAAGACACTCTCAGCTATGCAATTCAAGAAAGGCTTTAAGAATGAGTCAAGCTTCTTGGTCTCCACTTGAGAGTTAAATGTTGAGTATTAGAGAATGTATATTTATAAAGGATAAAATTATTAGTTTGTACTTTAAGTCTTTGAAACATTTTTATTTTTATGTATTTAAATCTTTTAAATTTTTATTATGTGTGTTTTATTATAATTTAAATATTTTATGTATTTTAGGGATATTTTGGCTATTTCATGACTGACGAGAAGTTAGATAGTGAAATGAATGATATTTTTTTAACTCAAAATAGTAAAAAATTTTAGAAAAAAATAGAAAGATATCTAGCAGTATTCACGCACACAATACGATTCACAAATATGATATTGTTCATATATACAGTACGATGATGTGACAATGACTAATGATGCAACAGTATCTTATTAAATCGAAATGCTGGCTTCTCCTCTAATTTGATATCCTTGAATCCTTTTTTAGCTTTATTTTTTGTAATTATCTCTCCATCTTATATTTTCTACATATCTTAATAAAATTATCATTTTACTTTTAGTTCAATTATGAGTAGTTAATTTAGTTTCAAACTTAGATTGAAGGTGAAGCTTAAGTTTGAAAGTGAAGCCTCAAAATGATGTATGGGTTTAATTAGGAAGTTTATTTTCTTTTCCTCTCTAATTTTTGTGGTTATTTTGACTTATTGTCAGCAAATAATGTATCCTATATAGATTTTACTTGGTATACTGGCTCTCTAGTAAAGGAATATTACTATCTGATACAAAAGGCACTTGGCACTATATTTTATAGAGAGAAAATTCTCACTTAATATTTTATGGGTTGTCTTGATTCAGTATTGACAAAGAGTGTATCTAAGCTATTTAGTAGATGGTCTTGTCATGTCATTATCAAAATGATTATTATCATATGGTATCATAGTGTGTCTTTAACACTCTATTTAATAGAATATTATTATCATCTGACATATTGAGCACTTGATACTATATTTATTAAAGTAAAGATCATAAGGAGTGGAAATACCCCTCATGAATTAATTAAAACTAAAAAAAATTAAATCCATAGTAAATGTTAAATATGAATACAATGACTCAAGTGTATTATTTACATTGGTTTCGCCCTTAATTTATTTCCACCCCTTTTATTTTAAATTTTAAGACAATAAAATAAAATAAAATAATTCACTTCGTACCAACTCATATATAAACCTAAAAAATTAATTCTAAACATAACTAAATCTACCTTCTCGTGGAATTAACATTTGTTATTACAAAATCTATTTTATAATAGATTCATGCACTTGTGAGCATATTAAAATTTGCACAACACTAAACAAGGGAGAAGATTGTGGAAATTTGCCAAGCCATGTCCCTCTATAAATCTAAGTTGTCCTCTTCGATGAGTTCAAGGACGTCCTGCTTCTTAAGCTTTTAAAAAAGCTCTCACCTCAATGAGAGGTAGATAATAAGATCGAGTTGAAGCAAGGCACTAAACTGCCCGCCTTCGTGCTTTACCGCATGGCGCCATCTGAACTCGAGGAGTTATAGAAACAACTTAAAGATTTGTTGGATACAAGATACATCCGCTCTTCTAAGGCTCTATTCGATGCACTAGTGCTCTTCTAAAAGAAAAAATGATGGATCTCTTTGTATGTGCATCGATTATACAGTACTCAATAAGATCATTATCAGGAACAAGTATTTGATTCTCTTGATAGCAAATCTTTTCGACCAAATTGGTAAAGCACGTACTTCATCAAACTCAACTTATGCAAATTCAAGGAGAAATAGTATTAAATTAAATTGAATGTTCATGTTAACTCTTTTCTCTTTCCCCACAAGGATGCAAATTTAGAGTTTGGATTTCTTTAACCTCAAGTATCGACTATGATATTGTTTAAAATAATTTCTTTATTATTGAGGTTTAGTTAGCTACTATAAGACAATTATAGATTATGAATGAAACATGCTTTAAGCCTCTATTTGATATTGTGATTGGATAACTGTAGCAAAAAATTACAGTACTAAAATATTTTGTAAACATTAGTTGCTATAATTCAAAAGCTAAGTTAATTTAGTTTTATATTTGTATGATAAAAAATATATTATATATTTATTATTTTTGTCAAAATTATTATTTAAAAATTATATTTACTACATATTATTAACTTTTTTTTATAGTTATAATTTTTTTTGTAGTAGTTGTAACTTTAAAACTACAACATCTTAATACTAAATAAGGCCTAGAAATCATTTTATATTTTTGAAAGATAATTATAATATATACCATGAACTCAAGTGAGTTTAATGTTATGGGATAGATTTCCAACCTAAATGCCAAAGATTTTATGCCAAGAGTGCTAGCTTGGCGCACTTCTAGAATATTTTGAAAAACTCTAGCACATCTCAAGTTTGTACATATCTAGAATTTCCTACAATTCTCTAGCACTTGTAAATATTTAGATATTTAGGAAAGTTGATATAATTCTCTAGAACATTAAAGATTGACAAATCTCCTTATAAATAGGTATAGTATTGGGTATTTAAGCATCAAACAAAGTGCAAACAATTCAAATACTCTTGTAAACATTCTTATGATTAATATAATTTTCCTTTTTGGTTTAATTACTCTCTTCTCTCTAGCTTTCTTGCAAAGCTTTAAGCTTAGTTAGTCGAGAAGATCAAAGACTTACTTAATAATTTTTTAGTAAAAATTATCTAAATGCCACACATACTCATTGTGCGAAACACTCATCCTGTAAGATTAGCCATTCACCTATAAAATGTGAAGATGCTTCACTCTTCATTTTCTTGAATTAATTAGAGTTCAGGCCTTAGAAAGGCTTAGAAAGAGAGGAGCTAAAAATTGAAGTGACTTGGTCACGATTTGATTCATTGTTCTACAAATTGCAGAAAACGGTTCTTATACTATATCTTTCAAGTGTGTATGATGCTGAACAGATCTTTCACTGCCAGTGTGCATTTTTCACTCGTAATCATAAGAACACAAGGACTTATATAACCTATATACACTAATCAACCTTTTGAAGTAGAAACTTGGAAACATTTTGGAGAAACATCCAATAAAAAGCAAGATAACGTCAGCATCTTCACTTTACAATGTTGGAGAAGTGGACCTATTTGCTTTGGCAAGAAAGGTTCCATTCGAACCCGAAGCAGCTAGAAGTGAGTGCCAGAAGACAATTGTAGGAATCCTGATGTGTCTTCCCATCAAAAACCTTCGGGAAAAGGATAGAGATGAAAAATGAACCTGGGGGCGAAAAATAGCTTTCCGAATAACGGAACCCATGAGCGACAACCAGGAACAGCCACCATTATGTACTAACATTCGAAGAGCGGTTGGTGCTAGAAGAACCGATGCATCTTAATATAAAATTAAAATTGTATGTCATATCCGAAATTGGAATCGACTAGCTACTTTGACAGGTGTTTTCCACGTGTTGAATTTGGGGCTGTTACATTGGAAGCGCCAAATTCTGCTTCATAATTAAGTTTTGCATAATATACTTTTAACCAACTGTTAAAGCTTTCATATTATAGTGAGTCTCGCTATGGGTTTCCAAAAAAGAATAACAACCCAAATCAATCTCTTTTTTCCTTTTTTTTTTCTTTAAAAAATATATATATACCGAGCTTAAGCTTTTACCCCGCAAATATGGTGATGAAGCACCAACTTATTCTTGCCTCCAGGTTCAATTACCGAGTTTTTATATCATTTTACAGAAGGGAAAACAAGGCCTCGTTTGAAGGCAGAAGTCAAACAAATTTCCACAATTCAAAGAATCAAAGCTGCTAAAGCTCTCCTCCTCTCATCTCAAAAGAATTTCATCCTCGAAAGTCATTACTGATCAGGAATCGATCAATTGAAAGATACTAACTACATCGTCATTGAATTTATAACAATGCTCAAAACTCAGCAATCGAGTTGACCAATAGACAATCTTAGAACAAAGCTCAAAATCTTGCTTAAGCAATTCATTCGCACTTACCCAAATATATATTCCCACGACCTTACTAGCCCCCATTAATCCTTAAGAAAAGCTTTTCGTCAATTACGTCATAATCAGCCCTGCTTGCACTGTTATTCCATTAACCCCTAATGACATGGAATTCATTAACTTAACAGATGTCACACACTTCTTTTTTCTTTTTCTTTTTCTTTTTCTTCTTCTTCTGAAAATAAAAGTTCGTGCATCTTTTCAAGAGCGCGATACAAATTCGTGAAAATTGGATCATAGCCATTTTCAATAGACAGTTTTTCAAATAATCATTTTAATTAATGTCTATTTTGACAATAAAAGGCTTTTAATAAAAACTTCATCATAAAAGCTTGACATAAATGCGTATAAGGTAAAATAATACATTATCAGAAAAAAAAAATCTCTATATACTTTTGAATTCTAAAACTCATTAAAGAATTGTGACGTTAGTCATTGATCCCAGTGCCTACTTCGAAATAATGCTAGGATTAATATCTAGATATAACTCCAATAACAAACATACTTGAGTCTCGTTCCAATGATCAAATAATAAATACCTCAATAATTGAACCCAAAATATCATAGGATCAGTTTCATAACAAGACATACCTTAGTCTCTAATTTTTAATAAGGTATTTCCTTAATAGAGCAATCTAAAATTTTACAGAAATCATGCAGACATATAAGGTTTTCTTAAAAAGAAATTAAAACTTTCGTTGCTCTATTGTTTCCAAAACTATTGAAAACAATTCTCATTCTAGACTTCATCAAATCTATCAAAAGATGTTTGGTTTGAACATACTTAATTTAAAGACACAAAATAATTTATTTTTTTGTCATTAAGTCATGAAAATTTCAAGGAACATATGAGAAATTCGGACAAATAATTGTTCCAAATTTCATAATTTTTTAAGAACTCTAGACATAGTGAAAGGTCTCAAAATTCATGTTTTTAGATAGAAACAACATTTCCAGGATTTCGGACTTCAGTTTCAAAATCATAAAAAATTGTGTTCATATCCAATTTCATTGAAGTTTCAAAACATTATTTTAGATATCTGGTTTAATATATAAAAAGTCTATACTCAAAATCAATGCGTATGAATTTCTACGAATTTCAAAACAAACCTTTTTGGCATAATTCTCTATAAACACTCTTATTTAAACAAACTTCACTCTAGATCACCAAAGATGACTAACTAGCAAAATACGGGGTTATAGGCCTCAAACCTAACTTTAACCTTTATAGACAGACAAGTATTTTATTTTCTACTTCTGAGTATCGTGATAAAGGGTTTACAAAATCTTAGAGCCATTGCTCTGATACCATTTGCAACAACCCTGCTCTCTAAGGCCATTCGGAACCAAGACATAACGAAACATTTCTTAAAGCTCAAAACAATAAAACAAAAACTATAAAATGAGTTTGACATCCAACTTATGACCGAATTTTGGAAAACTTTTGCTCATCATCTACATGGAAACTCACTCATCCAATCATCCAAAGAGTCTAGCATAACAATATATGGAAGCCACCAACAAAAGCGTCCACCTATAAACTCAATTTGGAAAATATTAAATATGAGAGATAAGCAATCAACTTGGTGTGTAAACTCATGTAGAATGTCATTCTGTATTTGTATAGTATATCATAACTATTTATTGAAGCACTTAAATCTTTAAATAATATGCACTTATGTCTTTTGGATCTTAAAGCAATTTAAGATCATATATTAGGTACAAATTAATACGATATCATACTAATTAAATACTTTATGATAATTGCTTAAGAAAAATGCGGTCAGGATATATAATATCCCATCCTTAAAGGGAGTATATAATATTCCACATTTTAGTGAACAAGTTCCTAAACTAATTTATAAGTCTTGGCTCTCCTACCTAAATAGACGCACTTTGGGTTATAAAGCCTAATAACAACACCATGATGTGTCATTGTCCAAAGCCGATAATATCTACTTGGTTATTGGGGTGTGACTGCTGCAAATTTACTTGGCTATTGGGATTTGACTGTCGCAACATCTTTACAACTATATGAGAGTTTCTTAATGAAACTTGCTCGCCAACCCTTCTAAATGCCAATGCATGTAGTATAACATTAATGTAAATGCGCTCACGCAGCTGAAAATAATATATGAAGAGCTTCCATTCATCATTTTGTGGAGTAAAAGATGCCCATACCAGGGGAGGAGATATACACTGAATTGTACCTGATCTCGATTTGATTAATTATTCTTCAAATTACAGAAAAATGTTCTCATATTTTTTCAAGTGTGCATGATGCCAGACTGCCAGTGACACCTTTCTCACACATAACCAATAGAACGAAAGGACTATAACCTATATGCACTAAACAATCTCATAATAAACTTCAAAACATTTAGCAGGAATATTCAAGTAAAAGCAGCATACAGCTGAACAGAGAGAGGATAGCACCCCGAAGGCAAGATTAGCAGTCTACTCCACATTGTTTGAGAAGTGGACCTTTTTGCTTTGGCAAAAAAGGATCAATTCGGACCCAAAGCAGCGAGAAAATTGATGCCAGAAGTACTGACCAGAGGACAACAATAGTAGGAGTCCTGTTCTGTCTTCCCATCAAACCTTTGAGGAAAGG
Source organism: Aegle marmelos (assembly GCA_030449875.1). Taxonomy (NCBI): domain Eukaryota; kingdom Viridiplantae; phylum Streptophyta; class Magnoliopsida; order Sapindales; family Rutaceae; genus Aegle; species Aegle marmelos. Next base: position 7,925,734 of record JASUUL010000115.1, read on the forward strand.
ATAGAGATGAACAATGACCCAGAAGGCGAAAAATAGCTTTCCGAATAGAGGACCCCATGAACCATAGCCATTGTTTATAGCATCAGAAACTCCAGCCACGACTCCCACCATGTTCAAGATTATAAGAGTGGTCGGTGGAATAAGAAGTGTAGTCCACTTGAAGAGATAGAGTTCACCAAACTCTTCGTCTTCTGCCGCTTTTGATGTTACAGTAAAGTTGGTATCAACTCCAGCCAAGACTTTGAGAAGGCCTTGGAAGACTGCAAAAAGATGTGCAGAGACACCTCCAATGACCCAGAATTGCTCATTTCTCCACCAATCCTCAATGCTAACACCACTCCATCGAAGCTCAAGCACTCCCGTTACAATGATGGAGAGGAAAAGTGCCAAGAACCATATGCTAGCTAGGTTGTTCAGCTGTAGAAAACAAAGGTTTGGTTGGACAAAGTTCCAGCAAGGCATAGAAATGCAGAAATAATTTACTAAACCATTTAGATTCTACTTACGGTGGGGATGATGAATTTTCCGGTCAAAAGGCAGACAGCAGGAAGAGTACAATAGGCAAGTAAAGGAATGGAAGTGAAAGGATAAACAATGGTGTTGGTGTATGCAAGCCTCTCTAGCCATTTCAGCTTTCCACCATAGCCATACCATAATGGACAGTGACGACTGAGGAAAATTTCAACAGAGCCAAGAGCCCATCTCAGAACTTGGTGCAATCTATCTGATAGATTTATGGGAGCTGATCCCTTGAATGCTGGTCTCTTTGGCATGCAGTACACGGACTTCCATCCTCTACAATGCATCTTAAACCCAGTCAAAATATCTTCTGTAACTGAACCGTAAATCCATCCTATCTGCAAATAGAACAAATTCATCAAATTTTATCGCATACGCCCAACATAATTTGAAAAGAGTGGAAAAAGAGGTTCTTACAGTCTCTTACCTCTTTGCCCCATTCAGTTTTCTCTTCATAGCCACAACTTATGACATGAATGGCTTCTTTAATTAGTGATGTGCTGTTAGTCCCTTCAGGCAGCCCACCATCTTCCTTGAGAGTTGAAGCAATAAAAACTGGTGATTGCCCAAACCGTTTCTCGAAATTTTTCTGAGACATAAGCGATGATTTCTCTAACTCATCATATCCTTCAAGCCCTTCTTCGATCTCTTCGAGATCAAAGACAGGTGCCGATCCTTTCCTCACGTAGTTCTTCCCCATCATTTTCTTCTTCTTTGTATATAAGCCGCTAAAGAAGCCACGTTTGTCCCCCTTCTTCTTAGATTTTGACTTCCTGGAACCACCACAGCAGCAACAGCACCATGAAGGCCAGCAGTCACAGGTCATCTTAGGCCTCTTTTCGGAAACTGGTGGATCGTAGCCATACAATGCCTGCCTGTTGAAGACACAACCTGTGCCAACATAAACTGGCCCTTGGATGCCATCTAGGCCTAACATGTTTATCTATGACGCAAGCACCAAAAAAAAAAAATGGAAATATCATTAGTCATCCAATTAAGAAAATTACAACTCCGTTAAAAATTTGAATGTTAATCTGCTTGAAACAAAAAATGTTTATCAGATTAGCATGACTTACATCAAAGAACACAATGTTCCGATTAGCATATCTATCGTGACGATCAATACCATCAAATCTCTGGGGAAACTGGACGTAGCAGAGCTTTTTCCCGAGCTGAGGGTCCATTAAAAAGCACATTGCTTCTCTTATAGCCTTGCTGTTGTTTATGTAGTGATCACAATCCAAATTCAAGATGAAGGGCGCATTGGTGAGTACTGCAGAGACTCGAACCTGCATGCAGAGAATCAAAGAAAGCAAATAAGAACGGATATGTCACTGAAATGTAAAACAATAATTGAATTGTAATGCAGAAAGGGGAAACCCAAAAAAAAAAAAAAAAAGGCTATTACCAGAGCATTCATGGCACCTGCTTTCTTGTGGTGATTATAGCCAGGTCTTTTCTCACGGGAAACATACACAAGACGTGGCAGTTCCTTGCCTTCTACGTCAAGTGCACCCTCAGTTCCCAAATATACCTGCACAAAGCGAGAACTTTCGGTTAAAATCTGAAATCAACTTGTTTGATAAGAAAAATGAAAATTTGTTTAAGGACATAAACTTGGGAAACCTGAATCATTCCAGGATGATCGCGAGTGTTGTTCCCAGGCCATGGCGTGCCGTCCTGCATCACCCATCCTTCTTCTGGTTTCTTTTGAGCCTTTGACACCAATGCATTAATCCTCACTTTGAATTCTTCATATTCTCTCTACAACACAACGCAAATGTATAATCCCATTAGTCTCATATAAAATGCGACAATGAGATAGACAAGATGTGCGCCGGCTTGCTAACTTACTTTCATGGCTCTGCGGTCCTTAACAAAAGTAGGCTGAACCTTGTCTTTCAAGTAATCAATCTTCTGAGAGAAGTAAAATTCAGGAGTCCTTGGCTCAATGCTATACTTCTTACAAAAAGGCACCCATCTCCTCGCAAACTCAGCAGTTTCTGATAGTGTATCAAACAGCAGCATCGAAGCACCATCATCAGAAACATAGCAGCTCACCTTATCAACCGGATAATCCATAGACAAGATAGACAGAACAGTGTTTGCTGTAATGATGGGTGGTTCCTTCAGAGGATCAACAGTACTCACAAAAACATCAACTGGGGCAAGACGATTAGGCTCGCCCTCTCGCTCAAACCTTGCCGACAGGCGATCGAGGTAAGTTTCACGAGTGATGGGAAACCATTTGGGGAATTGATCAAGTATCCAAGAGAAAGCAAACCAGACTTCACAAATTACTGAAATAATCCATAGTGGAAATGCATCGAATGCTGGTGTCAAGATACGAAAACGAAGAAAGAAGGCCAGAATGAACAAGCGGAGAATAATGACTATGCGATAAGGGCTGATTTTGCTGGAGGGAATGGGGACTTTTCGCCACAGAGGTTGTCGAGCTTCAACCATGCTGCAAAAGGAAAATGCGTCAATTTATAACATTTTGATGATCTAAAAATGGACAAGCAATGTACGTATAGATGAGAAAACTATAATTAAACCCTTACATGAAGTCATCATCTTCATCTCCATGATCATTGCCTCCATCATCTTTAGTTACTAAACCTCTCTTTTCCTGCCTAATTTTCCATTTTTCAACTCTTTCTTGCCATTCTGCGCTACTGTAACCCTCTTTATCACCTTCAAAATCCTTACCAGCAACTGCAGAAGCAAATACATACATACATACATACATACATACATATAAAATAAGCACAAATGTAGGACATTCCAAAGAAGAACACTTTGCGTGTGTATATATATATACATATGCATACCGCTTCCTGCAAAGGAACCAGGGCCATTGAGAAATTGGTTCTGATTATAGTCTCCATTTTCCTGCAAAATTCATCACCATGATCCAGACTCTCTATTTAGTTATTGCATTGGAGATTTAATCATTTTAACATCACGTATGGTTGGTTAAACATTTAGCTTAATTTTGTCGTATTTACATTTATTTAATATTAAAGCACAAAATGAAGTATTCAAAATTGGTGTTTAATTAGTATATGATACCGAGCGAGTAGTAGTGACATGATGATGCTGATCATGATCTTGGTTATCATAATGATTCTTGAACTCATCCTCGAAATCATCGTCAAAGTTATCTTCTTCATCTCCAGCAACCCTAGCACAGCCTGCATGCAGAAACAAATGAAACCTTATAACAATTACAAGTTTCGTACGTCCGAGAGGGGAAAAGATCAGTTTTATTATTATTATTATTTTGGTTATTATTATTATTATTTGTTGTTTTGGGGGGCCAAAGAAATTAAAGACTTGTATGTAAAGCCAATAACATACCTTTGTGACGCTTATAACGAGTGTTGCAGCCAGGGCACAACTGGCTCCCTTCACTCCTTTCATACTCGTAACATGGTCTGCAAACGGGGAAGCCGCATTCATGACACGCCACGAACAGCTCCCCATTTTCTTTAAGTCCAATCTCATCGCCGCAAACTCGACATAACTTTGATCCACTCTGGCGAGTTGGAGGCCGCTGCTGCCATATATGAAATATCATATATAAAACGGAAATAACATAGCTGAAAGATGCAGAAGAAGAAGAAGAATGTGCATGCATATAATATGTACCTCTTCATTGGCATGCATAACATGGAGCTCATTCCGGGAGTGAGAACCGGCAACGAAGCTGGCCATGGGGTTGGAGGCCATGGCGAACAAGAAAAAGAGAAATTAAGAAAGTGAGATAGATGGAGGGAATCGTTAAACCAACTGGGTATTATAAGATGAAACTTGTGTTTGTCTACCAAACTGTGAGTTGAGAAGTCGTAGGTTTGAGTCTAAGAGACGTCAAAGCCGCAGCAAGCCAGGCGATAGGTAGAAAGAGATATTTGAGAAACAAATAGTTTGCTTCAAAATGCCAAATGCTTAGACTTAAAGGCATGGCAGCGAAAGCGTATATAAACATTATGTCTCTATACTATATAGCTCTGCAAACAAAACTCATGTATTAATTGCCTTTGCTTACTTCTGCATGTGCTACGTAACCCCACTTCTACCACGTTCCATCGACCCCTTTTTTTCCACCTTTTTTTCCTTAAAATATATATATACACACACGGATATAAGTGCCCTTAAATTAATAAGCCAGTCAAGATCACTTCCTAATATAAAAACACGGAGTCTTTTAACTTCTATAGGAAACCGTTTCTCGAAAATGAAAATATCTTGATTCTGCTTAATTGTTTCTAGATTATAACCAGATTAATGTTGCTGACTATCTATAAATTGACAAAATAACTAAAGGAAAGAGGAAGATTAACATCAGCAAACGACAATCCACCAGCAACAAAAGCATAACTTAAACTAATTTTTCCATCTTTTATTCACTGAATTATATAGACTTCGCTCGTTTTCTAACGTTTCTTATTTCTTATAGCTGGTCATGCAGGTGGTTGCATAGGTCGTACTCCTTTATTCCAATTGCAGATATTGAGCACATCTTTATAAGTGAGTTGAATACCCCACCAATTTGATCAAGCACCAAAATCACAAGAGACCTTTGGTTTCGCGGTTACACGTTCCACTACAAAACACTGCCCGGTGTTACAGATTGGACCACCAATTAATTCGTCGACAAAAAAGAGGGGAGATTTTACGATTAGATCGTAGAGATTCAAAATATATTTACAGAGAACGATAGTTACAATAACAGAGCACTTCAAGATTTATCAATGCATTAGAGTTGCATATTTCTCCACGCATTTTTATGACCCATTGTTGTTACCCAAGCCTTTTATCCTCAAACAGAGCACAATAATTGGGAGGTTAAAGACTACCATAACAATAATCCACTTTGTTTGATCAACTAAACTGGTGTTCATAAGCAAATTTTGCCAACATGAGCATGGCGCCAAAAAGGAGATCACTCAAACTTCAAAAAACTCTGTGCATCAGATAAGTTAGCTAACCCCATCTTACTAGGAAATTTTTCCTTCGAATGAGCATTGCCTAATGCTTTGTCGTTTGGTGCTACTATGATTTATTCCTCAGTTCTTGCACGTTTTGAAGGTTGAGAACCTAACTCACTAACATTTAGCTCAGCATTCTCAGGAGCTTCTGTTTCTAGTGCCTTTTGTTTCCCATCCAGCTCTTTTGGCTGTGAACTTTCCTCATTCACAGAGTTGGCATTACCTGTGTCAGATCCTTTCTTGTCATCGTCCACCTGTGTACCTTCTAATTCACTGTTTGCTAGGGAATTAGAGGGATTCTCCTGATTTGATGAGGATCCCTTCAGCATGTCAATGCCTGACTTTTGCTTCTCAAACATCATTTGCAGGTACCTTCCTTGCTCTTCTATTCGCAACTGTAAATTTCTTTGGATCTGTGGAGCAGAGAAATATATATAAATAGTGTATGACATGGTATACATCAGCTTGAAAAAGTATCTGCATAAAAACCTAAAGGATCCAGCCGATAGGTATAACCTTTTTGGGGAAAAAAAATAAACAAAGAAACAGCGGTTTCAAAAAGTAAGAAAAAAACTAATCTCTTCACATTACAGACCTATAGTCTGAGAATGAATAAAATTAATACCTAGAAATGTCACGACAAGAAAGCAAGGCTAGATGACAGTCGGGATAAAGTTCAGTCTAATCTAAGGAAGACCATCTTGCAGTTTCCAATTTCTTAATGGAAGTCTCATGGAAATTTATAAAGTGCTTTGCTCATCAATCCTATTTCCACCATACATATCCAGGTGCAGACAAATGGCATTCATTGAACTTGAGCTTGGCTCCACTGGTTTATGAATGAACGGAGTTCAAGCTTTGAAGACTAACATGATGGGAACATATGAAATTCAATTATCATATATGATACAGAGTGCTATATTTTTCAGTTAAATTTCAACCCCAAAACCACAAATCAAACTAAAATATGGTTCTTTACTCAAGAATGGATTTATACCTCAAGCTGTTCGTGCAGCCGCTTTTGAACTTCCATTTGTAGTCGAAGAGCTTCAGTGATCTCAATACCCCTGTTATCCAAACCGCAATATAATTGTCAAAGAGGTAGCATTATTTCCAAACAAATACAAGGAACCAACATGATACAAATAACAAAGAAAACAAAACCAAAAACCAAAATAACATGATGTAAAGTTTTGAGCCATTGGAAATGTAGACAAGGTAAACCTAATCTGAATCTACAAAACCAATTCCCTTTTTTAACAGTTCTCTATTTTCACTTAGGCGCAATTTTTAAATCAGATAGGGTAAATAGTTTTTCAGGCTCTACTCTTAACCAACAGTGGATATCAGATTGAATTGCCTTATCACTTGTACTAATGAGTGGGAAAAGGTCCCTTGTCATAACTACTAACACAAACACACACAAAAGAACATCAGGGGGCAATGAAATTGTATTTCTACGACTTTTGAAGAATAATTTTTAACATCATGCAGGAGCCTTCTGTAAGCTCATTTTACAAGCCAAATAATCTCAGAGGAAGAAAAGCTGACAAGCATAAAACACACCTACAAGTTCCCCACCAAATCAACCCATAAACCGCTTGAAAAACTGAGACATATCCTTAATGCTTATGGTTCATCATATTTCATATAGCCTACAAATACCTATTTTCTGAGTCCTTAAGAGCTTCAGAAACCAGAAGACCACATAAAATGTCCACCCACTTGAAGGCTGTGGTAAGCTATTTCCAGTTTGTGGGTTGGCGTATAATTAAATATTGAAACAAATTCCCAAAACAAGTCAAATGATGTAATTATACAAAGGCTACAACTAATCAGAATATGAAAAGATGATCAAAGATCTTCTGTAAAATAGTAAGTAAATGACTTACGTTTTCAAATCGAGAGAAGATATTTCTTCAAGAGGAGTCAATCTTTTCTCAGAGGATCCTGCAACAACAGAAAATGCAGCACTACTTTAACAAATTTTACATATACCTTTTGCTTACATAATATCATATGCTTCACATCATTAAACAATTTCAGTGAAAACGAATCACATGTCCAAGGACAAATATCCAATTTAGATGACTTAATTTTTCCACTAAAAAAGAAAATCAGGATCGAAACAAGAACCCAAAACTTTTTCCTGCTCCAATCACCAATAAATCAGTATGTATAGAGAGCAAAGAAGCTGCTTAAAATAGAAACAAATGCTGGAACCCAAATGAATTAAAGAAAATGGGCAGAACAAATGTTGAACTAGGAGGTCTTTGGTACATACCTTCTGATGAATCAGGCCTGTACCTAGCTGTCCTATACTTCTGCAGTTCAAGAAGCAATATATCCTATCATAACCCAGACATAGATGTGTGCACACAAACACAACATGCACATGTTTCCATGCACCAAACAGACAGATGTGGAGACATGCACACCCAATAATTGTTACAGAAAAGTAACTCCAGAAAAGAAGTGTTCATACCTGTAAGTGACTTTTCACATGGTAAATAGTCAACCCTTCAACTTTCATGAGTTTCAGCACACCCTTTGGAGTAGCTCCTGTAAGTTGAAAGACAAATCAATTGAAGGATAGGCCTTTTAATTAGACGGAGAAGAGGCCAGGAGAGAAACATACTTTCACTACCACCAAGCTGGTTTACAGCCTCCACAAAGGCCTCATGAAGTTCCGGCGTCCAACGCATCCGTGGCTTGGCTGGGGCATTATTTGCTGAGGCAGAGGGGGTAACAATGTTAATTTCTGCTGATGAACCCGAAAGCTGCTGATGAACTTGGGTCTGATGTGCTGGCATACTTGTAGGCGTTTTCGAGACCTGGTATGACATCTGATGCAGCAAAATGAGAAATTGTAATTATTATGAAAGGTTTGTTAATCATCACATGTAATGATAGAGCTCACACCTTTGGCTCCATTTCAGTCATACTGGTGTCAGCAAGAATCTCATTCCAACTAGAACCCAAAGGATCATCATCAGTAATTAGCTGGTCTGCCCATTCATGCCAATCATTTCGTTTACCGAATTCCTCTGAAACAATGACACCACTGCAACTACTACTTTCCATTTGACTATTTTGCACAGGGGTGCTTGCTGCAAAATCAACATAACCTGGCAGTGACTCTGGACACCAGGAAGAATTGCTCCCTTTGGTGTAATGAGCTGATGTTGAAGATTGAGGTAAACCCGAATGAGAAGTTTGGGCAATTGGAGTTGATGAATGCGAAACAAAAGAAGTGGTCCTTGGTAGCTTTTCATGGGATGATGCAGATGAATACTGAAGATCACTTGACAATCCAGAGGATGATGAGAATATGTGACCAACTACACCACTGTTTGCTGCTACATGAGGGGCAGGAGCCAGAGGCCTTGTCCTGAGTTCTTGTTCCATATAAGCCTGTTGAGAATCAGGCAACTTGGAGTATGAATCTTCCAGAGGGGTTGGAAGGACTGGTAACGATGAAGACATGGGTCCAGAAACCCCCAAGTTACTGAGCTGCCTTGCACTTGATCTCTGAATGGATAAAGGACGTGCATCCATTATTGTCCTTTTATTTCAAATTAAAGAGACTTAGTTATTCAGTCAAACAGCATCTTAATTTGAGCACTTCACACATCATGGAAATATGGCAATACCTACTAAGTAAAAGCCTCCTGAAACTATCCTTCTCACTAGTTTCCAATATAACACAAGCTATCCTTTACATATCATTAACTGGTGTCTGTTAACATAAAATATACATACTAAAAATACCAGTCCTAAATGCAAATAAAGGTACCACAAAGAAAGCACCATAGAAAAATATTTTTGTGGAAGATCATACACGCACTGATCCACATATTAGAGTCCAAAGTCAATTCAGAACGATAATGAGACAATATAGGAGATGCCAATTCACACCCCAGTCCAAAAGCTCTTATACAGTTTCCAAAACATGAAACAACATGTAAAAATGGCAGACGTCACAAATTAGAAATCAGTTCCTAAACTCCTGTTTTTTGAACACACAATAATTATAAAGTTCATTTCCAATGCAAAGATATTTTCTGGAAAATGTGAAAATACACAGGACAGCTTTCTTCACAGTTCCAATCTGTAAAGGATTCCCAAGTCTATTCCTTTCTTCCTCCATTTTTTCCTTTCTCAAAATAAAAACCAGCTAGTCCTTGGAAAGAACTGTAAATGCCATGCTGCCACAAGGATTATATGTATACCAACAATTATCCATGTAGCGGCCAACCTCCCGCTTATCTTAATAAGCTATATCTGTTTGCACAGCATGTTTTCTCAAAATTTCTACTTGGCTCCAATGTTTCACTGTCAGTGAGAAGTGAAAGAAGACAAAATGTGTCCACAACGTTGAATGCGGCCTTATATCAGAATAATTCCCAACTCTTGTTCTTCAGTTAGTAAAGCAATATCATTGTGCTTAATCGGTAACAAGATTATTTTTATATGGAATTTCAGGAACATAGCACTTCCAAACACCATGTGGAACAATAAAATCATAATGGCACTATACATCATAAACATGATTATTTAAACAGCATTTCAAGAACATACTACATTCTCGACACCTCCTGGCACTGTAAAATTATAAAGACCACATATCAGAAACATGATTATTTAAATGGCATTTCAATAACATAGCCTCCTCAGACACCACGCGGCACCGTGACATCAGGATTCTCATCAAACAGAGGAGACCGAAGCTTTGCAATCATGAACAAAATCAATGCTGATGCCAGTCAGAGAAGTAATATCTAAGCTAAATCATAACACAACTATGTACACTAAAACAGTTTTTACTTTCCCATCAGTTCTGCATACTTTAACAATTATCCACCCCGAACAATACACAAAATGAAGAATCACAAAAGTAAGCTAAATTACGCTCCAAAATTTAAATTTCCACCGGCACCCTTTAATCTAAAAGGAGGAATTCAAAAAGAAATATCTAAATGACTCCCCACGAAAGACAATTTCCAAACACCATAGCACACAACATAAATTCAATATGACAAAATTTATAGATAGCAGAATTAATAAGAACCCAATAGAGATCACAGAAAGAATTCAAAAGGGTATCCAAAAAAAATCAATAATAATCCACATTTTACCTCATATATTTATTATATAAAATTATCTAATAGACGCATCGAATTCTTACCACAGCTAAGAGATACGTTGGGAATTCAAAATCGAATCAAAACGACGCCGGAGGGTGATGAGAAATTAGGTCACCGGCGGTGGCGACAATTTATGAGCGAACGGTAACCAAGTGCGCCTTGCTCTTCTCCCATTCTTTCTCTTTTGCTATTTGGGCCACTGCGTTATTAAAGATACAAAGATTGGGTTTGGGTCCACTCGTGATGTGAGGGGCGTGTGAGTTAAGCGCTGAAAAACATTGGACGTTGTGAGGCAATGTGGCGCCCACTTTGGTGATTTGTGATTGGTTAGTCATGAAATACATGATGCAGGTGCACGTGGGCTTTTTTTTTTTTTTTTGGTTTTTTTGTCGTGCCACCGTCATATGATTACGAGATACGCTGGTCTTCCAGTTGCTTAAAAGCCAACGGGGCACGGCCATTTCAGTATTTCACATTTCTTTCGCGTGTGTTAGTGTGTATGTAACGCTATAAATAAAAATAAAATAAGAGAATTTAAGTTGGAAACGTGTCATAAACCAATTGATTGATGGTACAAATCGCAATTGCCTTCCTTGTTTTTTCTATTAAGCCTGTCTTGAAACGTGGATTTACGGATATATATTTATTATGTAAAATTGTCTAAGTATCGTCATGCCCTTATATATTTTGGTATCTTGTATACGATGTGTTCTGATTGCTTGGGCCAACGTCGGCACAAAATTTGATCATTAAGATCAGCCGGAGCAGCTGAGTAGGCCTGCACGTGATGCTGAGGCTGACGGGGTTCATATGGAACCCGTTTCCAAGATCTGCACGCTTTTTATATATTTGTCCTGGCCGTGGCGGTTGGCTTTAATCTGTACCTAAAATAAATAAGTAAATTATAAGTAGGATTTACCTAAATGTAAAACGTACTTCAATATTTTTTAAATATTTGTTCTCTCTCCTCAGCACAAGTAACAATTAGTTATTGTATGTGTATAACACATTAAATGTAATATAGCAGTTTCTTTATAAGTATTATATTTTAAAAGATATTTAAAAGTGTCACATATCTATCTTATTAGATAAAAAAATTATTTAAAAAATAATACTTAAATTATTCTGGAGTAAATAATATTTGAGTTATTGTGAGTTAAATAATATCTAAATTATTCTGAGAGAAATAACACATAAGAAAAAATTATTCTAGAACTTATAAATATTATAAAGGAGAGAATTAGTTCCACAATCTATTAATTTATAGAAATTATGCCCATAAGTCATACGAATAAGGAAATAAAGAGGGGTGAAATAATATCCTAAATTAAATTTCCTTCCACGTGTACAAAAATAATACATGACATATATCATAAATTAAGAATTCAAAGAAAATTCTAAATACACATTATTCATTACTTATAATTAGAGATCAATCTCTAAAAAAAAAAAAGAGTTTTGACCTCTAAAAATCACTATTTATATCTATAAAGAGAGAATTTTATTTTCTCTATTTTTTTCTTTAATTTTATTAAACACTAACTTAGACATCGTAATATCTTTTTCAGATACTCATCCTTTTAAATTTAAAACAAAAAATAGTGACAATTCTCCACAAATAAAAAATATATGTGAAGGTAAAGAATGCCAGCTCCTTCGTAAATAAATCCCACTTTCTCTTTGTCATATTTTGTTTGAATTTTGCTGTGATAATCTTGGAATCATTTATGTTGAATTCCACTACAAAGCAGCAAGCTGCTCTCATTTTTTAGCCGAACCAGGGAGTACGGATGAGCATCAAAATCACTTGTAATTTCATCTCGGAGGAATAATTATAAGCTCTATATTGCTTACAAGTTACAAAAGCATATCTACTTTATATGGATGCCCAAATCCGGAATCTTCACCTCGAGTTTTGTCCAGAAAAATTTTGATTCATAATAATAAGTGGGGAACTTGGGATCTTTCAACAAACATTAGACTTGAGATCTTTCAACAAGAAACCAGAAAGCACATTAACACAAACAAAAATGCAAGTCACGACTTTCCAGGACAGACCAAATCGATTTGCTCAACTTTTAGGACAAATTGTACATGGAATTCGGGAGCTTGAATGTTCTTTTTGGCCTGGGGAGTCCTTCAAAACTGCTCCATTGATCTCCAACAACTCCCCAAATGCGATACCCTTCTTTAACCAATCTGTTCCTTACCTGCGCCTTGTACTGCTGCACTTTCTTGTACTCATCTTCAAGACCCCTCAGTTCAAGACTAGCCCATCCATGGTATCCGACACGGATTAGGTTATCGACGGTGTATGATCTTAGTGTTTCCCTTCTTGAAGACACAAGGAAAATCTTGACCCCTCTATTTTTTATCTCATGGAAGAGATTGAGCGAGTGCTTTAGAGCCGGCGCCTTGCTTTCCTTCATCCATGCTTCCAATGATGATGCGTTCAGCCTCTCTCCCCTGTTCCAGTTAAAATTGAACATCATCAACCATATGTTGATACAACATATTCTACGGATTCATTTCGTTCAAAAATTGAACTTACCCGAAACCGTGTTTCTTGAAATAAGGAATGGTGGATAGAAGAGTGTCGTCAACATCAAAAATCCAAGCATCTTTGCCGTCGCCTGCCAAGCTGCAACAACTGCTTAAGTAAAGCTTAACTTCTTCCATGGCCCTTTCGGAATCAGCCTTGTACTGGGAGGATGTCATGTACTTCTTGACGTGATCAATGCATTCTTGAGGCACGACTTCAAATTCCCTTATGTTGTTGAGCTCCACATTGATCCTCCAACTCTCACAATAGGTTTTCAAGCTATCTTTCACCGCGCCTCTCCTTATTCTTTGGTTCCAAATGTTCCAATCTGCCAGCGCTGATCCAATGCAGAGGCTTGTGAATGCTAGAATCAACAGCAAGTTTCTTGCCATTTGATGCAATGGCAAGCAGAAATTGCAAAAGATGAGAGAATGAATTAATTGAGAGAAACAAATAAAGGGGTAGCTGCGAGAATGGGATGTGGGGCAGGTGTGTGATTTTGGTGTTGGTGATTGGGAGTCACATGGAGGATCAAATTATTACTACTTTGTTAATGTATGAAGACAAAATCTTCAAATTGTGTGCTTCACAACTCATGCTGTCTCCCAATGTGCTCATGTCTTATGCAATTTTAATTTCATTTGGCGTGTTACTGAGCCTTGTAATTTAATATTGTTTCCTGTTCATAATGTTAGATTTCACTCATTGAATTTTCTATAGCTATCACCGCCATTCTTGCCATCAAACACTGCTTGATCTTGAACTTTCTCAGTAAGGCCACCACTCCGCTTTAAGAAAAAGATCATCAATCTTTTGTTAATTTCGGTGGTGAAATTATTTCTTTTTTCAAGTACTTTTAACTGTATAATCTATATCTTATTCCGTATTCTTTTCCCGTTTTGATTGATGCAAATTAATGGCACCAAAAAATTTGCAAGGAAAATAAAGGAATTAAAAATTTCCCAACCACGTGTAAAATTTCCCCTTTAACTTTGTTTAATTTTCAGATTTTAGACTGCAATATTTTTTATATTTCAACAATCAAAAGCAACAGTGGATAATGCGTGAATGTGGCTTTTGATTCTTAAAAAGGATTAATTGATAATTTTTCCTTTCGCTTTTGAGAAACTATACATGGCAAAGTTTAATTGCTATGATTCCAAATTGTTAGTGGCTGCAATTGTCAATGAGTCGAATGATGCATGTTTTTCTGTCATAAAAAAGAATAAAGCTATAATAGATGGAGGGGGCACCCAAGTGTGCCAACTATTAATCATCTTAGCTGCTGATCTATTATTAATTGTTGTTTTTTTTTTTCTTAAAAAGAAAATAGCTATATATGATACTTATATTACTTTGTTAGTTGAAGGGTTTAATTTTTTGAGGGAAAAAAAATCAATAATAAATTTTTTTTCAATCTGCATCCACGGCTGAATCCTAAAACCAATTATCCAACGATATGGAGAGGGATAGTTCCTTTCCTTCTCCCTCTAAATAAGTAGTTCAAAGCTTCACAAGGGATGCCAATTTTGGGTAACAGCAAGAAAAAACGAGCGATTCAAAATCACCCCTTTTTTTTAATGAAAAAGTATAATTACTGAATTAAGATTAACAAAAAATGACATAATTAAATTCGACTTAAAATAAAAATGTTAATAATCTTACCGTAATTAAATCAGCCGTCCAATAATCGTATCCAATTCGATTTCAAAATCAAAATTGCCAATTAAGCTTGTCATATTAACAAATATTCCAGAAAAAGTAGATGCCATTCTTATAGAATAGAACATACCATGCTTCATACTTCAAAAAAGGAGATGCTACTAAACCGTGAAAAATACTAACAACAAAAATAAAAAGCTCCAAAATTGAAAAATACTTTAATTTTATGGACAAAGGCGAATCAGTCAGATAGTGCACTATCTGAAAACTGAGATGCCACACAAATTTTGCTGGAGGCAACAAATATCGAAGTGGCTGGTAAATGGTTTGTAAACGAACATTAAAGATGCACGTGAAAAAGAAAAATGAGCCGCCACTAGAATCCCAGAGATTAAAAAAATTGAGCTAGCTCCCAGGCCGAAACCAAACCTTTTGCCGAACAAGTTGTTATTACGGATCTACAGTCCTTCAAATATATACAAATGCTTTTGGACGTTTGTAATAACCTGTTATAACTGTTACTTTCAGCCAATGCCGAATCATTATTCTTGACAAGAAAAATAGAGGAACAAGAAAAATCACCATCGACGTGCCTCCGTAAGTCCTCTGAAGTAACAGAGAACAATTGAATGATTCACTGTTCAATGTCGGGAAAAACCATCATCAAAGTTCAGAGAATAGCTGTGGATGTCGTAGCTGAACTGAGTGTTGATCCCTTTCCATCCCAAAGCTTGTTTCCTCATCGACTTGAATTTCCGGAGCAACTGCCTCAACACACGTGATTTACACTCACGCCAACAAACGGTCGGCACTCTTCTTTGAACATTGCCCAGGGTGACCGCTGATCTAGTGCTTGCCACTGTCTTCCACCATTCTAGGAACTGGACCCTCTTCGCGTTCATTATTTTGAAAGTCTTCATGTTCAGAGCATTCAAGAGGTGATTAAAGGATGGACGCAGAAAATAAACTATGAGAAATATAATTTTAAGACGAAAAATGAAGAGTGAAGACCATGCTTTTAAAGTATCAATGCCCACTAACATGGGTCATTATCAGTGACATTCGATCCCACTTTGCAAGATGTAAAACACAAGTTACATTCAACTTTAATTTTTCACCAGTCGTCCGGTCACTGGTCATATGGTCACAACTGGGAGTAATATAATTAAAGATTTGATGATAGTGATGTAATGTCACTGATGACAAAGCACTTTTTATATTGGCTTGTCTAGGAAAAGTTGCTACTCGCTGGTACTTATCGTTTGTGATTTTGCATCTGTTTCACTCTCGTGAGTTGAACTTGCCCACCAAGTGACTCTGAAGAAAAAGTACTATGGGTAGGATAACGCTTTATAGAGAAAGTTCACACCGTCCATATGCAAATGAGTCAGTGTGGCGTGATCAATGGCATTTATCCATTTGCTTTCTTCCAAATTTTCATCAATAAATGTAGCAAAAAGCCCACAGAGATAATTTAAAAGGGGGAAAAGAAAATTGTGGGGCAGGTAATTTGATATTGATGAAAATAACTGTAACTGATAAAAGTAATGCCGCTAATTTGTCACATGATATATGAAACAAGTGAAGCCAGAATGATACTACATTTACGTCTTGTATCATAGAATGAGAACCTATAAACAATTGACAGAACAGCTGCTTAGAAAAACAATTTTGGAGAACAATTTCCTACTAAAGACTCACAGTAAAGATAGAGTCATTTTGTAATTCATGAAGAAAATTGAGCTCTTACTGAAGAATAGAGAGTTGATGCTCAAAGTTAAGCATTAATACCACCGAGCATTAGGTGAGAGCCACAAATATGAAATATGTACAGGCACCAAACTCTCTCGGCGATTTCACCTAAGAATCATCACAAGTTATTTCTTGTTAGCTTTTAACAGAATGTCCATTCATAACTTTTATTTATTTAATTATTCCTTTTAAAAGGGGCATATATGACTTTGATATATGAACAATTACCAGAAAAATTCACCCAATTTTTAGCACAGGCATAGCAATTCCAATAAAACATGCAAAAGGCAGAATAACAGCACACAGAACTAAATAAAATACTTTATTTCCCTATGATTCTAAACTTTGGTGCATGACCATGTATCCGAGCTTGTTGGAATATCATCAATCGATGCTAACTGATCTTCTGTACAAACATATACTAGAAATTTCCAATGTTCTTCACATCATTTGCTAGAAAACATTAAGTTCACACAATATGACTATCATTTTGTATTAGTACTAATCCATCGGGTTTCAAGAATTTGCATGGAAACTACCCTATCAATCAGAAAATTCACAGAAAGCATGTAGTACCCAATTTCAACTGGCTTGTCATTCAAGGCTTAAGTAACTAGAGTAGGAACAACACAGATTATTGTGAATTAGTTTAATCATAATTTATCCATACAAATAAATAAGAGATGCCTGTTATTTTCACAACATAGATTATAGTGAAAGTTCCATTTCAGCACAAGGGAAAGAAGCTGTTCTCCACATTTTAAGAGTTCTCATCAGTCTCAACGTCCTCTCTCCATATAAACCTAATGGCAGACATATTCTTGAATAACTATATAATCAGTATTCAATACGTAAGGATCCACATATGTGTAGGTGCAGAGAAATGAGAGGAGGGGGTTGAAGATGATACTCACAACTTTTATGCTCCTTCCCATCTGGAGAACAACTGCAGCATCTGCACACAAGAAAAATGTTAACTGTTAAATGAAATTGAAACATTTCCCAGGAAAAATAATGATTTTGATCCTTATTACAATTTCAAAGAAAGGACAATTAAAAATAGAAAACCTTGTTCTCAAAGAATCTCCTTTAAATTGAGTCTCTATTTCATTGAAATATAATCTATACAACATTGACCTGCAATATTAATTCACCAGTTAACAAGCATGAAAAATTGATTAAGAATGTTTCAGGAGAAGCTAGGACTGTTTTGGAAAGGGGCATCCAAAATATTATGAAAACTGAACGTGTCGGTCATACAACTTTCAACAGATTGGAGTTTTTTTTTTTTTTTTTTCCTTTTTGCAACTTTATTTCAGTGAGGTGAAGAAAGAAATGTACTGTAACATAAGGGACTTGTTGCCATCACATGTGAATATGATGAACTAATTGGAAGTCTATGGCAGATCCAGAAGCATAGAAGAATCATAACACTACCAGGATGGAATAGCAACTGCTACAAGTGCAGGTGACAGTTTCCATAGCTGATGAAGCCGACCATTTAAAATTCCAGCCACATACTCAAGAATGCAACTTTCCTACTCCAAAACAGCACGAGTGATCGTAAGAAAATTAAATAAACAAAGATATCACACACAAGCAGAGAAGAATATGTGGAGCTAAAAGCTTGAAGTAATTGATTTGGTTGCATACAACTAGAGACGCACATCATAAAATAAAAATAAACTGAAAAAAAGAAAAATCTTCGCACTGTCACAGATATGAACCTGATTTGGCAGAAAAAGAGAAAAGAACCTCAGCTTAATCTACCTAGAACAAAATCTTTGACCTTAGCTTTACTGTCCACAAAATCTTCTCTAATAATCATTTGTTTCTTAAGTAACAAAAATATTTCAGAACCCTGAAATTCCTCTAATATCTTTACTCTTTAATGACATTAAAGGTACCTTTGAAGTCATCATCTCCTCTTTATAAAAAAAATTTTGCAATCCTCTCTCCCACAATTTCTGGTATTGCTGTGAGATGGAAAGGGGATTATAAGAAATGGACGTGAAATGTTCAATTAGGCCACTCCACCTGCTTGCAATGCATCCAAGTAGCAGGAGCTCCTGTCTCAAGAAAAAACATAAACTTACGTGCAAAATTTAAATAATCACAAGGTTACTGGTTGAAAATTTAAATAACCACATATATTAGATATCAGAAGCAAAACCTATGATCTGCTCCAGAAATAAGATTTTCCCCCAGTCACCTATTTATGGGGTATGGGCCCATTTGTGCCAATTAACTTGAAACGGTGGCACCATTAACTGGATCTAAGCAGTCCTACAGCAGATTTCAATTATAAAAGCTACATTACAAATCCCACCTATTAACCAATAAATCCATTTGTTTCACTTTCTAAACCAATAAGGGGATTGAAAATCCACTGCAACATCATAACATATCATCAAATAGTTTGGGTTGGAAGGGCAATAAATCTCTCAATTGAAAGCCTGCATGACTATAGTTTCTACTGAAAACCTACGTGACTATTATTGAAACCTAGCAAAGATAAAATGACAGTACCTAGGATAGTGAAGGGCTCAAAAACTACCATAGGCAAACGTGGTTTGGTTTGATTGACATCATTGCCTCAGAAACAACTTAAATCCACAAATTTTAGGTATAATTTTACATTCAAAGCAGGATTTAAGCATCTATAGAAACATTGGGGGAAAGAACGTCAATGACCAATTTGTATGCAAGTTACTGAACAACAGTGGAGATCGTGCAACATCTCCAAATTAAAAGGTTCTTATCCTACTAATTTATTACAAAAATGAAACCTCCAGCAATTCTTTGCTACGCATGAGCTACACAATGTGTTTATGTATGAGTTTGCACACATCTGTTCTTGTAGATACACAACACCCAGTTGCACAACAGGTGTAAATCATATAAACAAGCATTGAGAAAATTTTAAAAAGTACCAGATGTAATCAAGTCTTCTAAGAGATTGATAGAATATTTCCAATGACTTACAACGATTTCACTCAACTTATCATCACTGCCCTCGGCCGAAATATGAAGCCTCTCCAATACTTGTACCCACTGAAACTTAGGTGCAGAAAATATCATACTGGCACCAGATACTAGTCTAATAGTTCTCATATCAAGAAAATACAAGAGATTCTTTGATTTCCAGCAGCTCCATGTGCCAAAATCAACCAAGGTATCAACATTCCTGAGACCAAAGCATGTTTAATACAGACCTTGTAGTTGAATTTTGCAAGATAATAGATAATTATAATCATCTCTTTGGTCAATCCAACAAGTCATAGTTAATTATGAAACATCAATAAAAATCATATACAGTTATTCTCTTAGGTCAAGCAACATACCCTGTCAGCGCCAAAGATCTATCTTGCCGCAAATGCTCTTCAATCAAGCTATTATCAGAACTAATCCAACTATCTTGCTTGATAGCACTAGCAAGGATATCTAAGCCTGATTTAACAGTTGATATGCATGATACTGCAGACTGCCTCTTGAGGAACCCTTGCACAGCCAAATGTGTAAAATCCTCAGCAGTGGATATATCAATCTCCATAGTTGGAGCAATTTCTGAAAATGGCATAGTTGACTCTCTCATCGGTTCTTGAACCAAGGTAACTGTAGAATCCAGAAGTGTCAACTTGCTGAGAAACATATTGAGGCAATCGTGCTCTTTGTCCATAAGCTCATTAAGATCCATCTCAATTGCTGCCCTCAAGAAAGCCTCAAGATGTGCATCGCTCAAAGGCAAAGCACGAATGAAATGTTCGGATACAAAAGCCCGGCCTTTACTAAGAGCAGCAGTTGATAGATGTGAAAGACCCTGATCATCGAAAATCACAAAAGTAAGATGAGATAGAAGTAGTCCTATATTACCTAATTGATTCCAAATTCAAATATCTAAAGTGACAAATGAAATTGAAGTAGTAAAAGATTAAATATGGTCCATAACCTGAGGGAAAGAAGGATTGGATGTTATTTCAGTTATACTAGCATCGAGTTCCTTCAGGGAGTCAAGATAAACGTCGGAACTTCTCAAGTGATTAAACACCTGAACATCATCACTTGAAGAAATCAATAATGATAACCTGAGAAATAATGAAATAATTTATGCAAATCCATTGTAGTAAAAATTAAAATCAGGAGAATTAACAATTTAAACACATTATGACAAACAAGCTTAAGGCGTCTAAATAACCTGAGACTCACGGACTGATGATCCAAGAAAGAAATTGTATGGCGTGAATAAGAAATTACAGGCATGAAAGAATAAGAAACGAATGCAGACGAAAAAATCAAGAACAAAAGTCAAAAATCAATAAAGTGAAGAGAGAGAAGATACTGACATTCTCGAAGAAAATTCCCCACTGAAGAGCTCTCCTGATGTTTTGGGCATCCCAATGAGCGGGAAGGCCGGAGGATTGACACCCAGATGCCAGAATCAATATATCTACTAGACCTTTTATCAGTTTCACCGTTTCTTCTAAAGATATTTCTGGGTAGTTCCAACCCATTTTTTCTTTTGAGTGCAAGCCGACTGGAATTGATCTCTGAGAATGTTTAGGGTAGAGCTTCCACAAGATAATTGTTTGTAATCGGGCACGACTCGCTGGGCAAGTCTTTTCGATTTTTATTTGTCCTCCGCCGCTTTGATTGGGCTTGCCTTTTCCCGCCTTCAAAATCTTGCCTCTTGATACGCGTCGTTTTGGACCTTCGAGAGCTTGTGTTTAAATTTTGATAATCTCTACGTAACAATTTTATTATTTTCTTTCAAAAGAAACTAACCAATTTTTTTTTAAAAAAAGAAAAACTAAACTCCAAGCACGACATAATGTAAGTAGAACGCAAAAAATAAAAATTTAAAAAAAAAACTCCAAGCATGGAATATTGTAAGTAGAACGTTATGATCAACATATATAAGCTATATAATTTAATAATATTAAAATATATCTCTAAAACTGCATAACGTATATATATAAAAAAATTGAGAGAGCCCGCACTAAAAAATCACTGATCACTCTCTAATGAAAATATCTTCACTTTATTAAAGTAAATATGTCAATAATATATACACATAAAAATTTTTGGAGACTTTATTTTTTTGTCTAATAGTATTATTGATATAGAAATCTGATTGAGATTGTTACCAAGACCCGATGATTATGCTAATACTTAAATTTGTATTTTTAAGGGAGTTGATGTTTCTCAAACTTGATTTTGTTGAGTAAATATCTACAACCATGAACGCTCCAACTCCACATGTAAACACAAAGAAAAGTTAAAGGGTACCGAATGTTTTTCGAGTAAAAACTCTCAAGTTAGTTTTCAGCTCTTAGGAAAAACTTGTGCCGCGTTTTCAGTGGCTCAATTATAACTACTTGAAGTAAAGATTTTAATTCCCACAAAAAGGAAATAATTTGAGAAGAGAAATTGCAGAATCAGAAAGACAAAGTTCCCCCAAGAATTGTCTTACCTTGGTTTAGGTTTTGTAGGGCTTTTATAAGCAACCGAAGATGTCGCGTCGTTACTAACTCCTAAACCTTAGTGGGTTGGATGAACATATTCATTTAATAATGGGTGAGTCTGTCGGTTACGAGATGGTAGGGGAGTTGGCATGGTAACTATCTGGGTATTGTATTTGACTTTTTTGAGACAACTTACTGGTCGACCTCTGACCAAATCTGTGAACCGACCTACTTTTTAGCTCTTCTCCTGTGTTCTTTAATCGTCCTCATAGCGATCAGATGACCACCTTCTCGAGACACCACTCCTTCAGGGCTTGCTTATAAGACAAGGAGTTCAGATTTTGCTCCGACACTCGTTGGGCAACGGCATCATCCAAACAATTACATTGAAATATATGTTTTTTCTATTGTATATAATCACTTTATTAAAAAGAGGATGCTCTCATTATTGTTATATATATTTCATCTCTAGTGTTAATTTTACCGAACCAAATGATATTGGGACGTATATTTTAATAAAGGTTGATTCACATATTTTCAAAATCTGTACTTATAAAAATTTTTTACACTTTTACTCATTAGCCCATACGGAAAAACCATGAAATTATCCATTACTTCTAAACTTTTTAGACAATCCCGCCTTTAAAATCTTTTAACAATTTTTTTTCTTTTAATCTTGTTTAAACACGTGCACAAAAAAAAAATCTTTATCGGGGCTCTTTGTAATCCCAAAATTAAAAAAAAAAAAAAAAAACAGCAGTGCATAGCATATAGAAATAGAAGAAACCATCTTTTATTGCAGCATTGAAAAATCGACAAGCAAGCTCAATTTGTCGTGCGATGCAGATCCATATGATTTTGCGCGAGTAACTATTGATCGAATTTCCATTATACTCTGGCTTAATCAAATACAGTACCAGGAATGGCCACGTTATGTTACCTCGCTCAAAACAATACAATAAACAACTGTGCTAAAATCCTTTCTGGTCGAAAGAGGCCACGAGCTCTTGATATCCACATTATGTACATTTTGTAATACAGGGGAAGTTGCGGAAATGCATATGCAGAGACAGGCAGAAAAGCCCGGACGATAACGACGATGATCTTTTAACATGGGTGCATATATAATAATACGCTTAAGATTTAATCACACGTTTTCTGTCCAATAACTATCAATCACAACCTTGTAAAAAGACCATATTACCTTAAGCCGCTGCAATTCTCTTTGCACGTGCAGAGCCGCATCAGAAGCAACTCTGAGACAAGTGGGAAGTGGCAACTCTGCTGCCGAATGCAAGATATTGCTGTTAGATGCATCTATTGAGTTGCTAAAAAGGAGCCTATTATAAACATCCATCTTGCATAAGATTGAAAATCTTTTCTTGCCGCTGTTGAACAGCAATTTGCAGCAAAGGTTGCTGATTAGTCTGAAGCCAAATAAGATTAGGCTTCATCTGAAGAGACAACTCTACAATTTCAACTCCTCAAGCTGCTACGATGCTTATGGTGCCTGACTAGCAGAAAAATTCATAAATTTGTAGATCACTCAAAAGCTCTCTAGCAACACGTTTTACCAATTCCACGGCGTACTTATGCTTTCATTTCCCATCCTGAATTTGCTTGATGGGAGGTGCTATCCATCCTACTGTCGGTAGTTGAAAGTTAACCCCACTTCACACAAAAAAAAAAAAAAAGAATTTGCAAACTACATGTGTAAAAATCTTCCAAAATTTTGGTGAGGTACTAAACACACCAACTTTTGCTGATGGTGGTTAAGTATAGTTGAGTGCAACAGGCATATCTAAAGAAGTTATATCGTAAGAAGTTACATAGAAGAAGAAGAAGAAGAAGAAGACAAAAAAACAGAATTTGCAAACTACGTGTGTAAAAATCTTCCAAAATTTTGGTGAAGTACTAAACACACCAACTTTTGCCGACAGTGGTGAAGTACAGTTGAGTCCAACTGGCATATCTAAAGAATCAAACAAAAAAGAAATTAACAGTTGGATTATCTTGTAGGATTTTGCCGCTATGCTTGCAGAATACAAAAATCAAATATGCATAACAATATCCTATCTTTTGAGAGAGAAGATTAAAGAGCTTAAACTAATAAAAAGTACAATACTAACAAGGGTAAATAGACTTCTGCAATTCTCGAAGAATATTTCCACTCTCGAAATCTGAAGGCCTAGAGGCCAATGCATTGAGCAGATTACACCCACAATCATCTCTAACAGTAGCCAAACTAGGATTCCCTCTCTCTATTAGATAAAGCAGAATATCTGTTGAATGAAAAGCATATGATCAATAATTAAACAAACATCTACATTTCTTAAACGGAAACTTGTAATAGATGAGAGATATACATCAAGGTACCCAAGAAGTAATTATTTAGCTAAATTTATTAATTACCACGAAAGCCTCCAGCGGCTAGTGAGCAAGCAAGTTTACCAGCCAAAGGACCTGTAAATGGACAGCCAGGAGCATCAGTTATATGAAAAGCAAGATTCCATACAGTCTCCTTCTCTTTTGGAGCTCAGCAAGCAGCTGCAAGCAAAGGAGTCCATCCATCGTTGCTTGTAGTTTGAGTAAGATCAGGGGTTTTTCTCACCAATGCCCAGCATTCCTTGAGGCCACCCCCAACAGCCGCATAGCGAAGTACCTAGTAACCCAATTCATCTGTCATTCCGAGCTAATCTTTACGTAAACACTCTACCAAATTATCCCCAAATTCCCGCTGGCCAGCACAAGCTGCAACGTTGAGTGCGGTTCTTGAGCGAACTGAGATTACAGAATTGAGTACTCCAGTCTCGCAACTGTTGTCAATGAATAATCTTTTGGTGTACACTAGAGGTACCACGTCAATTGAGCACAACTATAGAAGAATTTCCAGTCACAATTGGGCACAACTATAACCATAACAACAATTGTCTTTAAACAAACATTTGAGAAATTCTTCTATACACTAGAGGTACCACGTCCGTATCAGTCCCTATTACAATAATCTAATAACATCTTGCCATGTGATGTATTTACTTTGAAAAAAATCACATATCATATTTCCACTGATTAATCCAAATTAATCATAAATCACAAAAGTAAAAGCGTCTGGATTAATTAAATTAGATGCATTAGTTAAGTGCTTGCGTGACTCCAAAGTAGGTATTTCACCAAGTCGGAAACTGATGCTCCTGCTGCTGCAAAAGGTGAAGCTGCAGTCACACTTCTGAATGGATTGTTGCAGCCGTGGCCACGGTTTAATGGAAGATGCTGGCTCGGCATCGGTAATGGGTAATTATTATTTAAGGCATTTGCCAGGAGATGTGATTGAAACTGCGACATGTTTCGCAAATGAGTCGAAAGATCCTGAAGGAACGACGCATCCGGCAATTAAATGCTTTTGTTTATGCTGTTCTCTTCTTTTATCTCTTGTGCGCATTCAATTTACTTTTTCCTTTCCTTTCAACACGTGAAAGGAAAATCTTGCCGGATACCACAGCATTCTTCTTTCTTACTGAGGATTCCTTCAGTCTGCAGCTAGAAATGACATAGCGGCACGTCCCAACTCACAGCGTCAAACACCACACTTTGTTACAAACTTGAAAGAAAGGCTTCAATACAATATCATTCATGAAGAATCCACTTTAGGAACCGTAATGGCTACCTATTTCGATCTATTTGGCAGAACAATTGAAAAAAGTTGCAGCAAAAGGTATCACTAGTAGGAATGTGGATAATTTACATGGATAATATTATGGGACAAAAACAAAGAAGGCAGCTAATTTGCCGGTTTGTGAGTTTTAATGCTTCCCTGTTGTAGAGTCATACAAAATTAGGTTTGATTTTATGTTACTGAGGTCTTTTCCTCAGTGACAAGGTTCTTAAAAAAGATAAATAAACAGAAGACAAATTAATTAGTTCGCTAGGTTTGAAGTTTCAAGACGTAAATCCATAAACCCAATGCCATGTAATTAGATTTTTGTCAAATTTAATCCAGTCAAAAGGTAAATCCAATTAAAAATGCATTTTAGTGAGGGCTGGACCATGAACACCATCGCACATCCGCAACCAGCTATGATACCTCCAAATGTTCGGACCATAGAAGAAAGTAAAAAAAAAAAAAAGATTGTTATCTTCCAGTATCATGTAAGATAATAAATACTATTATTTCTACAACCATTAGATTTTCATCCAATGGCTGTAGAAGAATCATGCATGTTACATGATCATGTAACATAACCCAAAAAAATAACTACAAAACAGGAGAATCTGAAAGACATAACAAAATAATGCCAACCAATAACAACCTAATTATAAAAATAGAAATTAAGACTATAGAAAAATCAATATTCTCTTAAAAGAACAAAATTCTTGGAAATTGAACACAAATTTAATTCTTCTACAAATAGAATAGGTAGAAAATCTGAAACCTCATTGTGTCTCTGTCTAACAATAGAGGAACAACCACAACACTCATCAGTAGGATATGATCCTAATGATATTAACAGAACCTATGGTCACCGACCAAACTAAGGCCAAAAGAATCCCTTAAAATCCCCACTCAGACAATAGCATTGGCAGCACTTGCAATTCTTGGCCACAGATCAGCACACTCCTTACCAATTGGTCCGGTTATAGCAGATCCTACAATCACACAATCATGCCAAATCAGACAACATATTAAAAACCACAACAAATTCATTCAATGCAAGACAACTATGACAACACAGAAAATATCAAAACCAAGATAGAACTAATTTTTGTTCAAGAAATTCGCAAATTAAATATAAATGCACTGAATTCAATTACACAAAAGGTTGCTAAATTAGTTGACATCACAAGGAATATATCCTCAACCACAGAACTAACCTGTCCCTAACTGTTGACAGAAATAAATTTAAGCAATCATTTCAGATAGAAAACATATATTCCCCTGCTAAATTTTACAATCCTTGTCAAATCAACTTTTATTTCATATCACCTCCCATTTAGACACACCTAACTTTCAAGTTTTAATCAGACTGTCAAAAATCAAAAAGAAAAAAATCTTATAGAGAATTAATTGAACTCATGACAAAAGAAACGAAAACAATTAGCAATTTGACACAAAAAATGAGCACTCATCAAGAAGTAACAAAGAGTGTCATGTCATGATAAATCAAAAGATGGAATGGAAGTAATACCTTTCATTTCGCCCTTAGGGTTGACAATGACACCAGCATTATCTGCAAATCAAAGAAGCCAAATTTAGTAAACCCACAAGCTAAATCAAGCAAAATCAGGTCATACAATAATAACTTAGCTGACCGTATCACAACAAACACACTGTAATTAAAAAAAAAAAAAACAGATACCAAGTACTTATTCCCAAACGTAATATCTTCGTAAATGTTGGGCAAGTGAAATTTTACCAGTGGACAGGTAACACAATGCAATTAGAAATAACCATTATGCTGTTTAAAACTGGCAAGTTCCTCTTTTTATATATGCTCCCTCATTATGAATGACCAAATTATCAAGTCAGCCACACCATTACAAAGGAAGCAACTATCATAACCAACCAATTAAGATGAACTAAAAAAGAAATAACGATCGTTTTAGCTTAAAAAAGTGGACCTTCAAAGTACATGAAGACGCCGTCCTTTCGGCGCCAAGGCTTGCGCTGGCGGACGATGACAGCTGGCATGACCTTTTTCCTCAGATCGGGCTTTCCTTTCTTGACGGTGGCCATGACCATGTCACCAACGCATGCCGACGGAAGTCGGTTGAGTCTTCCTTTGATTCCTTTCACCGATATTATGTAGAGATTCTTCGCCCCCGTGTTGTCGGCGCAGTTCACCGTCGCCGCCACCGGCAGACCCAGCGACATCCTGAACTTGTTCCCCGCCGATCCTCCCCTTCCTCGTTTCGACATTGTTGCTTCCTCCTCTCGTTTGTGGTTCCCTCAGAAATAAAAAACGCCGCGCTTATATATGTGTGCATTATGCATTGGGTGTTAGGGTTTTTGAAAGACAGCTTCTGGGTGTTTGGATACAAGGACTCTCGTATTCCTGCACTAAGGCTAGCATCATTTGAAACGACGTTGTTTTGTTTTGCCCAAACTGAATTAAATTGTTTTAAAATAATTAAAAAAAAGAGTTAATTTAAACGCACCGTTTCAATCAGTTAACAGAACAACCAACTTAACTGAAGAAAAATGAAGGGGTACCATCTATTGCCGGGAATCGAGCGAGACGATGATTTGCACTTCATCGCATCTTGGCTCTCAGCTTCTCATCATCTCACCCCACAAAACCAAACCCAAAATCCACTACAAATGCCACATCAGCCCTAGAATGTCCCTCGACCAACAGCGGCCCCCTTCTTCTTCTTCTTCTTCTTCTTCTCTAACAAGACTCCTCACTGCCGTCACCAAACTCCTGTGGGGCCCATCGCTTCCTCCTGGGCTTCTCGTCTCCACCGTCCGTACATCATGGAACGCCGCGTGGCAACTCATGATGTCGCAACTCGCCCCCTCCGATTCTTCAGGCAACTACACTCGACCTGCTTCCAAATTCTCCCTCAGAAACAATCCGCCAGCCACCGCCAACCTTCACCTCTACGTGGGACTCCCCTGCCCGTGGGCCCACCGGACCCTGATCGTGCGAGCTCTCAAAGGCCTCGAAGACGCCGTTCCCCTCTCAATCGCGTCTCCGGGGCAAGACGGTTCTTGGGAATTTACCAGTAACGGGAACCCCTCCCGGAATAAGGATATCCCTGTTCCGGGTTTGGATAATGTAAATGGGTGTAAGAATTTGAAGGAGGTTTATAATTTAAGGAAGGGAGGCTATGGCGGGAGAGCCACTGTGCCGATGCTATGGGATGTGGACAATAAGGACGTGGCGTGCAACGAGAGTTATGATATAATTCAGTTTTTCAATTCGGGTTTAAACGGGTTGGCCCATAATCCGCATTTGGATCTTGCACCGGTGGAGTTGAAGGGGAAGATTGAGGAGTGGAATAAAATCATCTACCCCAATGTGAATAATGGAGTTTATAGGTGATTATTGTTTTAATTCTTTGTTTAATCAAAGATGAAAATTTTTGTAACTTTTTATTGGAATTGTAGATGTGGATTTGCTCAGAGCCAAGAGGCATATGACACTGCGGTGAATGATCTGTTTAGTACATTGGACATGGTAGATGATCACTTGGGTGGCTCACGGTACTTGTGTGGAGATACATTGACTCTTGCCGATGTTTGCTTGTTTACTACTTTGATTCGGTTTGATCTTGTCTACAATGTCTTGTTCAAATGCACAAAGAAGAAGCTACTTGAATATCCCAATCTTCATGGGTACATGCGCGAGATTTATCAGGTAGTTCATTGTTCATTGCATAGTCTCTTTATGTAGAGGGAGAGAGAATCATTGACAAGTGTTGCTTTTGTATGTGCTTCTCAATTTAGCATCTTTCTTATAGAACATGAATTATAATATATCAGGAGAATGTAGAAGGATTTACCTTTGCTTGAATTCATGCTCCTTGGTGTGGTAACTTCTAGTAAAAGTGTTTAGGTGGGAGGCTTATCTTGAGGATGGACTTAATGAGTCTTTGAAGAAATCCCTCGATTTATAAGTTTGTAAACTGAGTACAGACTAATTACCTAAAATCATGATTCAAAGGATTGAGAAAGTTAGCAGGTTAGTGCTGATTGATTGTGGAGTTGAAGCATCGTAAATTATGCCTGTTCACTTGGAGTGTTTTTAATCCTGGACTGATTAGGTCTGTAAGGAGACCCAGTCCCTTGCACAAATTATACTATTTGTCTTCCGTTATTTCTTTTTGAGTATGATGATAAAAAGAACCGTGTTTTCTTTCAGTTATTGATTTGTGGTTGTGGGTTATGTGCCTAACTTCTTTGTTTTTCACCCGTGTGCATTCTGGATACTTACATGTGGTGATATGTATTTGCCGACAGATTCCAGAGGTGGCCGCAACCTGCAGTTTTACAGGGATTATGGATGGGTATTACAAAATACTTTTTCCACTGAATCCTGGCAGTATTCGACCAGTCATGCCCTCAGGCTGTGAGCATGAAGCTCTTGCGAAACCTCACAACAGGGGATCACTTCCTTCGGTTGATAGAAACACGCCTGTTTATATTTCCTAGCACGGCAGCATCAAAGCAGGCCACTTGTACGAGTTGAATTTGTACATATCGTTAACGTGTAATAATATATCACCGTGTTTTCTATATGCCATCAGACTGCATATCTTTTCCATTGACAAATTGAACCCGATAATTCGATACTAGCTGCGCTTCAAATTTGTGTCGCGCACATGCAAATGATACAATTTTGTAGGAACTGCTATAGCACAGGAGTAAACCGCCGGACTATTATATATTTGAATTCGCACAATTATGACCAGGGATCAATGGTCGACCCACGAGGGCTCTAAGGCAAGCCTAATCATAGATAATTATTCCAGCTACGTACACGTTTCACGTATCGTAGATTAAAACTCAAGAGATATTAAAACAGCAATTTTTGTCCAAAATGGCCTAGGGAGTTTGGATGACCACAAAATAATAGAACAAAACAGCAGCCTGTGTAATAATAGCCCAGAGGTTTCAGCAGCAAAATATCCGGCATGTAAATGCCTACACCTTAATCTGGCAAATTTGTGCTAACATTTGGGTCCACTGATGGTCTCTATACATGTATATACAGAAACCTGTACAAAATGCATAAAAAAAAAATGACCCCATCACTCAGGAGGATGAAGAGGGAGCCAAACAAAAGTGCACTTCATGGTCTCTTTTATCTTCAACAGGACTGAAAATGCTTTTAACATAACAGCAATCATTTCTTCAATCAGATGCTCCTTGTCAAATCATCTTGCAATGGATACAGATTTGGATCCTGAATCAATGACATGATCATAGGTAGCCAAGGGGGTGAGAAAATACAAGAAATGACTCAAAAAAGTGTGTTAAATAGATCATTTTATTTATCCCAACCGTCTCAGGCTCTACAAATTCAAGAATAAACGCTAGTTCCAATTAGAGAGACATGCACAACGCCATAACCAAGGAACAAGATTTTAGTATAATAAAGCAGGTCCCCAGTGATGAATAATATATAAACAAAATAAAATTCTCCAAACAGCTATATATGAAGCATGAGGGCTGCCAAAACTATTTGACAGCAAGTCAACATGTCATCCCAAGCCCAAAATTTATAGTTGCCCTCCTTCAAAGGCCTGGTATAATGCAAAAATTAAATTTACTTCGGCAATGCAACAGTTATAGCAGCTCAAGCAAGCCAATCATTAGACCAATAGTGGCTGCATGCACCAAAATCTACTTAAAATCTTGGCCAAATAGCAGAGAGTACCCAACAGTGGGTGACTCCTTTCTGATTGTGAAAGACATTTAAAACATTATTTATAATGTAAAAACAGTTAATTTTGAGGTATGTTTTTTTTAGGACCATCAAGCAGAGTAGGCACTGCCCACACACTCTCCAGCAGTATTTCCCCATCATCAGCAAAGACATGTAGATTGCAGAACAATTATGCTAGGAACAGGCCTAACTAGTGATAGCAAATGGTGTGAATTCCCAATCCCAATGTTTCTCGCCGAAGCTAGGAAAGCACCAAATTTTAACAAAATACATAGCAGTTTCATGAGTATAAATTTCAACTTTGAAAAATGAAAATAAATATTTTGCAAGGGTAAGAAAAATTATACGGGGTTAGGCACTTTCCTATATAAATCTATTTGGAAAGCCACATTTACATTGCATTTCATTTGGAGAAAAGGTTTCTAAATGGCATCAGTGCAATTTGTGCCTAAAAAGTAAAATAAGGAAAGAAACCCTGGTTTGATGGTGAAAAATAGTTGCTTCAAAGAAACAGCAACTTATTTTCAAAATACGGTCACCAATGCATCAAAATTTATTTACAAAACATAAGGAACCTACAGCCTTCCAAGTCTCGAAAAGCATCCACATTCATGGAGTAGCCAGTTCACATGCATACCAATGCAAACAAGAAGCGCATCTAGTAAAATAAAAATCATATCCACAAAAAGACAATTAAAGGTACTTACTGCTTGAACGTTTCATGTTCCTGCAGAAGTTACTGCCACATCGACACCGGAACTTCACTAGATGATCGTGGTCATCAAAGTCAATACCATAATCCTGCAGACACATACCACATGATGTCTTAGTATAGGACAAATTAAAAACTCATACAAAGTAAAACATGGCAGGCATTCAATAAATTGAGATGCCACTTTTTTTCAGACAATTAAAAAGGGAATATGGCAGAATAATCTGAGTAAGCTCATGCATGCAAGTCAATATATGTAGCGAAGCATTTAACTACATAGAGACTAAAATATCAGCAGCAAGGAAAGCTCTCTCATGGAGTCCCACCATAACCCTGAAATTAGACCATGAAGAAGCAGAAACTTCCACATGATGTGTCAAATGAATTAGAAGATATTCATTAATAATTTTAATAAGTACATTGTAGGCTCTACAATACACAGTGACTTCACACGTTTCTCTGTTAAAAAAGTGACTAGTAACTAAATAAACTACCTCATAATTCATATACATTGCAACAAATGAAAATAAAGCTATAATAAATAGAAGATGCTTCTCAAAGGTGGGCGGTATATCTTAGTTGTTCTACTTCTTGTCTCTTTTGGCTGTACTGCACAAGCTTATGTATTATAAGAGAATAGTAGATCAGTTTGCTTACTTTCAAACTTTAAAACTTATGCAGCAAGTCAAAATCAACACAATGAAAAAATTCATGCAATATTCCCTCTCCGATTTTAATAACATCAATACATGATAACATGACACCAAGTATTTCTCAACATGAGAGTAACAAGAAGCACAAGTAAAAAAATTGACATAAATCATATAACTGTGTTCTCCAGCTCTTTATATTCCAAAACTAAGAAAGTACAACTAAAATATAACAAAAATAAAACTACTGACCCAAGTTAGCTCTTCAAATGCATCTACTTCTCTTGTTGTAAAGAAAGCAACCTGAAGGATGCAAATTCTCCATTAGAGTTTCTACGTACATATTAAACCCACTATCAAATTAGGATTCAAAGAAGAATTTTAGGACTTTTTTACATGATAATAGTGGTGCTCTGGAGTCTCAATTTGGACAGGAATCTCTATCAAGTTTGCATCAAAGCATCTAAAGACACCAAGAATGAAAGAAAAGGTAGAGAAAAAGTCATTAGCTAGCTATTCAGCAAACGAAATACATAGTCAGTAACATATTTTTAACTAATTTAGCACACCTCACAATCAGCCACCCTGCAAAACAAACTGATAGTTTAGGTAAAGTTAATGAGCTCCAAACACATGAAAAGCAAACAGATAGTTTACGTAAAATTATTGAATTCTAGTGACACACAAAGGAAACGATGTTTCTCATTATACATAAGAAAATATCGTTTACCTAACTGCTGAAGTAACAACAAGAACAATTGATTATACTCATTAAAAAAAAAAAAAAAAACAAACAAACAAACTTAAATGCCAGTTTTATGGAGACTCATGAAAGATCATCAAGAGTGGAAACAGGAATAAGGCGAAAGGAATACGTTATGGGGACCTACCTATGATTTAAGAACCTAGCAGCATTTCCATAACATGTGGCATCCAAACAGAGTGCTTCTTGATCCTTTGAAACTCGTTGGTAGACCCAAAATGCATCCAGTAGAGTTGGGCAGTTATGTTTCCTAGTATTCCTCTGATAGAACTCCATGATGGTTACTATTTCTCCAACAAATTCACATACAAATGCACCTTTTGGCAGCTTCTCTAGAGTTCTTAGCCCCCACCCTTTTCCATCAGATGTAAAAAACACCTAGTTTGTAAAGAAAATTAACCATGGAAGATACAAGAGAACTGTAACAGGATGTTTCAGAAGCAAAATTAGATGGTAATGACAATGTGATGCAATGACTTAAACAGGAACTGAATATGAACAATCCAAAAACATTTTGGAGAACTTTAACAGTTACCAGCACCAGAAATTAAATTATAACTCAAACATCAACCAGACGCAAAGGTTTAAACCTGTAGTTTGCAACTTATACCACGCTGCACAACACGATTGCCGCACTGTTTATAGCAACCACATTTGCTCCAACATTCCTTGATAATGTTCCTCTTCAAGTGACCCTTACATGGTTCCAAAATGCCTTCATTCCTTGATCTTTCAAGCGGACAATCTCTACAATTCAGAAGCTGTTGCTGCTGGGGACCACGAGTCATTGAGATACACTCTTCTAAGAATTCTTCCTCCAGAACACCTTTTGGTGTGTACACAAATCTCCCATTTTGATGTGCACAAGCACAGGTTAGGCCTGACTGTAAACAGTTTCCAAAACACGCAGAGCAACAACTTTCATCACCAATCTGAGAAAGAGAGAAATTCACACAAGCATTCTGGAAAACTAAACTGTGGGATATATAGTAGAAGGATGGTGGACACTCATTGCTGATCTCATTAACCCATGGGATTGCAACTCTCTCTTCCCCTTTGGTTATGTCTTTAACATCATGTATAGCCCTCAACTCATCAGGAGTTAGTCCGCATAGTGGAACAGGTACCAAACTATGTGAATTGGAAAACTCAAGATCTCCCAATTCCTTTGCTAGACCACTTTCCACAACACCATTTGCAACGATTTCTTCACTGGTAGATACGTGATCATCCACACCATTTGATAACTTTAGAGGCCTAGGAATTTGAGGTGGAACCACCTGACCAGATCCACTACGAGTACCAGACGGGATAAACATGGTGTCCTTGCTACCACCAACAAAAATAGCATCTTGAGCAGTAGATTTCTTCAATATGTCCACATTTGGTGTCACGCTCCTTAAATCCTCCTGCAATCCGTAAGATGTATTAGTTGCCAGCTCCACGAAGCAATTACACACATCTTTCATCAGATTCATGACAGAAAAACTTGGGTCTACGATCTTATATGATCGTAGACACCTCTCCTCCAACAATTCTCTCAGCTCATCTAGACTAGGCATATGGAAAATTTTCCTTCCAAAAGTAGCGTTGCAGCTAAGAGAAATCTTCACCTCTCCCATGGATGAGGAAGCAATCTCCAAACTAGGAGGAAATTCAAAAGGCATGCCAGGAAGTTTGCAGTTGGAACTTCCCTCATCCAATGAAGCTAGAACACTGTCTCCCCTATATTCTCCCTGTACACAGTGAGAAGCTGGAGTCTCCTGAGAAACTGGCTTTCGCACTGAAATGTTGCCAGGTAATGAATCTTCTTGTCTTAATGAATCTGTGAAATTAAACAAAAACTAATAACCTCAGTTTTAAGAAAAAAATAGTGATTTAAGCATCAACCAGCATTATATGCAAAAATCCTTTGTTTGCTTCATGGAAAAGTTAATTGAACTGCATCTTGAGGCTCACGCACTCCCAACCAAATAGCACAATACGAATCATTAACTCAAAAGATTAACATAGCAAATGCTAGTATCAGTTGTACCTGGACGGATAACCGCAATAGGAGCCTCATACTGAGGTGCATTATCTGTGAACATGTCATCAGTAAATGGCTCATCTTTGGGCCTGATAAATACGTGAGTGCTGGCCACCATCTTCTTAGGTGAAGGAACAATGCCCAGTTCAACTGTTGGACCTCTAATGCACAATGCATGAGATGCTTTGCTCTGTATGGAAGCAACTTGAGGTGAGACAGGCTCCTTTCCTTTATAACTATGGTTTTCGAGCCTTAAATTGCCCAAATTGAATTTGGGAGACTTTGTCTTTTCTGGTGACTGCTGCTGAAAAGAAGAGGCAGGTAATTCGTCCCCGTCGACTTTTGGCCTTCTTGACAAAGTTCCACCAAAGTCAGGGCTGGAGTTGCTGGGAGAAGGTGGAACTCCTGATTGCAGGCCTCTCCGCAACCGCTTTAAGGGGCGGAGAGGCTCCTCATGTTCAAGAGATTCTTCCTCAAAATTTTTTTCCTGCTAATCAAATCATAAGGCATGAAGTAAATAAATGGAAAGAACCAGAATATAAAATGCTAGGCGGGAAACGAAAAATAAATGGATTGCATACTTACAGCAATTTTAGGTTTCTTCTGTTCTGACACCTGATTTCAGTAAAAATAAAAGAAACATGGTTAGACAAGCATGCTAAAAATAAAATACGGAAAGAACATAATAAAAGAATAAATATCACAAACCAAACCGTGGTATGCAAAGACAAGTAATGAACCTTATTATCGTCTTCCTCGAAAATAGCATCAGCAAGAACTCTATAATTTTCCCCTTCTATGAGCTCCCAATTTTTATCATACAATTTTAGAAGCCTTTTTAATACTGGCTTCACTTTGTTTTCACTAATTCCAAGAAGCTTCATTGCCTTGAAAGCCTTTGTGATTTTGGGATCAGGTGCCATAACTGATCACAGACTAATTGTTTCCCCTGAATTGGCCTTCTGATCACCAAATTACCAACAATATTACACAGTCATCAGTAAAAGTGAATAACAAGAGTCTTGAAACTATAAAGCATGTATAATTTCATCCAACAGTTTCAACAACACATAATAATAGGAATTAAACCAAAACAACACAAACAAAGAAAAAGTGATCAATAGAAACAATACAACAGTTTTTGAAAGAAAGCTAGTTAAGAGCTGAATAAGTTCTTATTTAATCAAAACCATAGTTGCATAAACTTGGGCAAGTAAAGAACAATTCCTTAAAGATGCTTTTGATCATGATAAAGAGACAAAAAATATTTGCCTTCATTTTGGTACCAAAAAATATTACTAGAATGAGACCTTAAATCTAAAAGAAGAAATTTTCCGCCAAAATTTCAACAATTACCCAAAATAAAACCAACATGCATTGTAAGAACTACACTCATATTTTTAAATACAAGAATAAACCCATGATCTATTACTACTAGTGTCTAGTACTACAATCGGCCAATTCCAAAAGTTCCACACTTCGCATCCAAGACTGAATTTAAAAAAAAAAACAATTTTTTTTACTTTATTTTTCCTTGTGTTTTAAAAGTCTCACTATTTAGCCAAATTTCATAATAATTAATTTAAAGAACCAAAAAGGGGATACAAGAAACACAAAAAACAGAACCCTTTAAACTTTCAGCTTGTACGGACTAGAAGAGCAAACGTCACTAAAGTTTGATACGGCTATCTTTTTGTGTCCGGGCAAGGAAAGAGAGATAAAATAGCTTACCAAGAACAGAAATGTAGCAATCTAACGAAAATCATGAACCCTAAAACGACTGTGCAGAAGCAATGAAACTCATACAAACGCTTCTCCGGGAGAAGCTCTGTAACAACAGAACAGAAAAGGCGACTTCAGAACCAAAGGTTTAAAAATTAAAAATGAAAGTGCATTTTTAATCAAAAGACAGCTAGATCGTAGAAAGGGAAACGACATTATGCTTTTTTCGAGAAACGAATTTACCTGCAGTAAGAAGTCGATGAGAGTGATTTAAGTGATGAGTAAGACTGCGAATTAGGGCACTGGAGGAAGGTTTAAAATTTGCATGATTTTTATTTGAAGAGTTCGAAGGCTGGAGTGGTGTGTTGATATAAATGGCCACGCTCGGAAGGCGCGTGTGGGCTAAGCTGTCGACACGTTGTCTTCGATGCGTCGTGAAGGAATGTAGTGCAGACGCGAGGGGCATGCCGGTATGGGCCTTCGTGTACGAAGTGTGGTGGTAGGTGGGACCCTTGTTCCAGGTTTCGCTCCAGGCGTAGGTAATTTTTAGTTTCTCCCTGAGGTTTGGCATATTTGCAGATAGGTTGCGAAGACAAGTTTATTAGCGAAAACACAAAGGGAAATTTCGGAATCGCACCTGAAAAAGCAAAAAGCTTTGCACTTTTTGAGTCACATGCGCAGTGTATAACTTGCAAGACTAAATTCGAGGCCCCAATCTTCGTGCGGAGTGAAGCTAAAAAAGCCTGAGCTTCGCGGGCGTCCTAAATCTTCGGATGGTTTTGGGGAAGCCAATAACAATGGTCGCTATCAAAACTAAGTCTTGTTAAGGGTTCATTTGGCGTGTACATGCATGCTGCCTTTGTGAAAAAAAAGAAAATTGTAGAATAGCTTGTCGATAGTTGTTCACGCCTGAGTATTTGTTGTGGGTTTATTTGCAGTGAAGCCTAGATTCAAAAATGAAAATAAGGAGTTGGTGAGTTTATTGAGCTGTGATTTATCTTGAAGCTCAAATGATGATGGGTTAAAACGGGTTCGATGTTGGTGCTAACTCGGAACTTGAATTTCATAGCTTAGATGGGTTAAAAGTTGAACTTCGATTCTTAGTTTTATTTTATGTTTAGGCCTTGCGATGCTCCTGATGCATATGAAGAGCACCGGCTTAAAAGGCTTGAAGCATAAATTCGTAGTTAAACCAAAGTTTCAACTCATTATTACACAAGTAGACTGATTGAAGGAAAACTTTATTGAGTTAAAAATGGGTTTAATGTTAGTTGATGATGATCAGTGCAAACAGTTTTCAGCTGCGGTTTTGAGCTTTCACCTGACGCTATGATGCGGAGTTTTATATTTGAGTTTGTTTTAATTTGCATGAATCGTGATCTTGAAATTTTTGTGGGGTATTTTATTTGTTAGTTGCATGTAATTGAGATGAGGCATTACTCCGGACGGTATAACTTCAGTCATTGCTTATATTTGTTCTGGATTGCAGTGGAAGAGTGTGAATGGCGATGAAAGCTCTAGTTCCCAGCATCTTGATGGCAGCACTTAATCTTAATTTGGCTGTTTGTACTGGTTTGCTTCCGCCTACTTCATCTAATATTCTTGCTTAACGAGGTTCTGATTAAAATTGAGGTTAAACAGTAATTTAAAAATTACAACACTAAAATATTTAATAAAAATTATCGATTGTAAATTAAAAATTAAGTTAATTTAATAATACGTTTATATGATTAAAAATATATTATATCTTTATTATTTTTTAAAAAATATTATTTAAAAATTATATTTATTACATACTATTAACCGTTAATTTTTTATTATAATTTTCTTTCTGCAATAAGTGTAACTTTAACTACAATCCTCCAATACTAAGGGTCTATTTGTTACAACTTTTTAAGTAGAGTTTATTTAAATAAAATTTTTACTCAAAAAATTTTAGTTGTTTGGTTGTCAATAAGAGTTTTCATTTATGAAATTACTTTAATAAATAAACTTTTTAAAATTATATTATAAAAAAAATAAAATAAGATTGTGAAATAAGCGGAGGATATTTTAGATATTTTAACATTTAAAAAAAACTTTTCAACCTTTACTCTTAAAAACTCAAAATTTTAATTTTTACAAATAAAGATAAAATAGTTTATTTAAACTTTAAAAACTCTACTAGAAAAATACTAAATAATTATTATTATTATAATAAGAGCTTACCAAATTAAATAAATACTTATAATCATTAAATAAGTAATACCAAACATTCATTAATTAAGAAGTTAATCTCCATATAAGAGTAGAGGAATTTTAGATAACAACAGTTTAACATTCTTTTTTTTTATTATTTGATTTACTTATGAATTTTAAATGTTAATGAAGTCAAAATTGTCGTATGCATTTTTTCTTTTTTTCTTTTTTTAATGCAGTTGCAAATAACCATACATGGAAAGGGTATTTTCATCAAATTGTAGTCGTAGTGATTTTGGTTACGGAGAGCCATCAGGGGCATTGCAGTCCTTTCAATGTCAATTGACAGTCAAGCAAAAAAGGCCACCGACGGTAGGGGTGTTTTTACGAATAAACGCATCTTTGCCATCTATCTAAAAATATACCAAACATTAGGGGAGACAACGCATAAAAAGCGCCACTCTGACTTGGTATATTTGGAAAAATGGGGCGCGACTTTCGGATTTGATCAAATTTCATTTAAAGGGTACTGAAAATACAAATTATCCTTAATTTTATACATGACTAGGCCGGTTTGAACTATCAGCATCATGGAAAACAGCAAATGTACGAGTTTTTTTTTTTTTTTGGAACAGAAAGAGCAAGTGTACTTTATAAATATACACACGTACATAAATGTGTGAACGAGCACGGAGAAATTAATGATACTTCTTTATCTTTTGAGTTATTCTATCAGATCAGTCGCTCAAGATCTTTGGTCTCTACCTAGACCCGATGAAAAAAATAGAATCACTTCTTCTGGACTCGTTGAGAATGATTCTGATCTATTCCATGGCCTATTAGAAGTAGAAGACGCTCTGGTGAGATCCTCGCGGACAGAAAAAAATTGTAGTCGGTTTGATAATGATCGAGTGACGTAACGATAAAAAAAAAGACATTGAGATTATCTATAAATATAATATAAATGTTTCAATTCTATATCTAAACATGATATACAAATTTAGAATAGATTAATTAGATGAACTTTCAAAAAATCCTATACTTTAGTATATTATTTATTAAATACCCCTATATCTTGATAAAATCTTTTTTAGTCCTTTCATTCGCGAGGAGCTGGAGGTGAGGGGATGAACAGTAGTTCAAAGAAGTATCACAACAATTTAAATAGGATTCCCAATTAGTGATGGTATGAGATTTGTAGTTCATTAAATGTAATTTGGTTTAAGTATAAAATTAAAATATTAATATAAAACTAAAATGTAACGGCCTAATTAAATATTGACTTATGAATGAATAATTAATTTGATTTTATTCTTATACGAAGAAATTTTTTATTAATTTTATCAAAATTATTATTTAAAATTTATATTTATCATATAATATTAACTTAGATTGTGTAGTTACAATTTTTTTATCTTATTACCAAACAATACCTAAATTTATTTCCTTTTTTAACTGAATGTTTTGTGTTTTGTTAATTTTTTTCTTCCTTTAATCTACATGTGAGTTGTAAGCCTCTCATCTCCTCTTGGTCTAAATGGTTTTC
This sequence comes from Aegle marmelos, assembly GCA_030449875.1. Lineage (NCBI taxonomy): Eukaryota > Viridiplantae > Streptophyta > Magnoliopsida > Sapindales > Rutaceae > Aegle > Aegle marmelos. The sequence goes on from JASUUL010000115.1 coordinate 7,966,801, forward strand.
GTTATGTTGATTTTTTTTCCTTTATTTTTGATCCACAAGCTAGTTGTTTTAAGTCTTGCTTAATCAGTTCTTGAATATAATTACGCTTAATTGGAGTCAAGATCTAGAAAAACATACAAAGCTTTCATAAATTATTAATTTTAATTCTAAAAACAAATAGAAAATAAGCAATGATATTTAATCATGAAAATTAAATAAAAGTAAGACAAAATTAATTGCCATACTATAATATAATAAAATAACACTATAAATATCACATAATATTATAGCTCATTTTGTTATCCTTCAAATTCTTTCAAATTTTTCATCACTTGTACTTTACAAGTTTCAAAACATTGTGTATGTTAAATAATGTAATAAAAAATTAAGATAAATAGCATTTATCAGTTTAAAACACATTTATAATCGGATTTTAATATTTGTCTAATACTAACACTCCTTCATATTTTTTTCCCCTTGAATTGTCTAATATAGTAAACACTTTTGATAAAGACACGTTGCATTTCTCATTAGACTTTTAAGGCTATTAATTATACAAAATGATAATTTCCCCATTCACTTTTTGTTTTTGGCTTTTTTTTGGGGGGTTGGGGTGGGGTTGTTGTTGGGGAAAAAGAAAAATTGTTCCAACTTGCAAATTAAATAAGATAGACTTTTTCACTTTCATTTCACAAGCGCCATCGGCTTTGTTAGGCCATCGGCTTTGTTAGGCCCAGAAACCCAGAGGTGCAGACCTCCCTTGTCGAGCTCCAATTAAAACAAGTAATCATTTCATTTCCAGGCATCAATCACGCCTTACATAAATTAATTTACTGTGCTAATGCCGGAAACTAAGAATGTATAATTCACGTGATATACAATCATTATAGCTCTGATGCCTTTTTTTTTTTATGTAAATCCATCGTCAAGTGCTAATCGCTTGTTGTTTTGAGAGGGTTAGGTTCATTTCAACCCTGCTTTCCTTTTTCTTTTTCTTTGTTTTACACCTAGCTTTATCGGATAAGAGAGATGGGTTCATTTCTCCTTTACAAATATACATTTTATAACACTTAACACTTTCTCTCTTTTTTTTGTTTTACAATTGACTTTATAGGTTGAAATGGTAGAATGATACAAATACTTGTTTCCTTATTACTTTACATGCAGTGACTTTATCAATTAAAATAGTCGGTGATATGGTATTAGGAGTGTATATACAACAATGCAGCACTATCACAGAAACCTCTAAATAAAGCTAAGTAATAATCTGCACACGTACATATTTAAGTAAATTATTGAATCATTAAGAAATACATCAGTCGATAATGAACAAATCTTATCTTATAGAGAGAATTTACCTGTCTTTACGAACCAATAATGTATATCCTATCTTTTAAAAAATCATCATAAAACACAAGAATATCAGCATTGTTGTCGTTTCTTTATGCCACTTTAGTTTGCTTCGCTATATAAGCTACTATCCAACACTTTGAAAGATTTGGACATTTCTTTATTTTAAGTTTAAACAACTTGTGAAAACACAAGGCTTAGAGGTGATCAAGAAAATTGAACTCCTACAATCAGATATTGTCCACTTAACTAAGTAGAACAAGTTTTAAGATATTATAAATTCACTTTGCTATCATGGAAAAAGTAAGTTCACATAAAGGAGCGCAACAACAAAATAAATAACTAGTCTTCATTGCTAAGGTAGCAAGTAAGTAACAGCCAGTATTGAATGACTAGCAAATACTTCGCCTAAATGCTATATAACTATGACTTAAAGCATCTACTTTGAACAAAACATGAATTACTACAAATTTCTCAACACCAAACTGGCCACTGTTAAACCCTTGTGTTGTTTTTTCCTTCAGTTAGGTTTTAAATGTTAATGTCTTAATACAGGATTCCCAATCCTAGCAAAAAAAAAGTCATACCAAACTAAGGATATTTGTACAAGATTCAAGAAATTGAAAAATAACTTCTAGAATATAACTCAACAAATGTTAAATAAGATAAAAGTCAAAGTTCCATTATTTTGATCCTATCTAAAAGAAAGAGAGTGTACTCATACATGACTTAGCATAGTCTATGGTAAATATTCAATTAGGTTAAAATACTCTTACATTAATGAATTTATAACAATAAAGCCATTACCTTTTACCCATCAAAATTTAAATATGAGATGATAGGGACTCATGAAATAAAGTTGAGAATATTGTAGCATAAGCCATAGATCTGGTTCAACAGTAATAACTGTGTTATTACTATCTGTTGACGAAAAGTTAAAACATTTATAGAAATTAGAGGAGAAAAGAAAATAAATTTACCAGTTAAACCCATGAAATATATTGAGACTTCACTTTCAATCCAAGTTGAAAGAAAATTAGCTACTAATATTTGAAATAGGGGTAAAATGGAAATTTTATTAAAATACATAGAAAATATAAGATAGAAAAGGAATTAAAGAGAATGAAACTTAAAATGAATTCATGAGTGTGAAATTAGAGGGGAGTCCTCATTTTATAGATACAACGAGGAAATCGTGGCCATCAAATTAAAACAATCTGGATGCACAGGATTGCGTCACGTGACAAGTTTTGATTAGTTTGAACACATCATCAAGGCTGTTATCCCATGTATATGCATGTACCGTATGCATATTTTTTTGATCCACTAGTATACTGTTATGTCTTCAGTCAATAGTGCATAAATATTTTATTCCAACAATATTATGACACCTTATCAATCAAGTTACATCATCAGTTAACGCAATATAATCTGTCAATACAACATTATTCCTCCGATCAAATACTGTCATGTTATTAGTTGGTGCTATATTATCGATCATCATACAATATATACAAATAGTGTCATGAATAGTACTATAAACAGTACCATACATGTGAATAATATCATATATGTGAACAATGATATTTATATTTTTATGCTCCTTCTAAGATTTCGACCATTTTGAGTTTAGATTTGCTGTTCATTTTGTCATCTGATGTCTCGTTTATTGTGAAATAACTATAATGCTCATAAAATATATAAAATGGTTAATTATAATAAAATACACATAATTAAAATTACAAGAGACTTGAATACATAAAAGTAAAAAAGTTAATGGAAATTGAAGTGTAAAATAATGATTTTTTTCTTTTGTAAATATACATTTTCTAGCTCTTAATATGAATTTCAGTTTATCTTCTTATCATTGTCTCATTTTCAAGAAAAATTTATCAAATTAATTAATATTGCAACAATTAATTCAACTCAATATTTGCTCATGAGTAATTTCAATTTTTTTAAAAAAGATAATGAATAAAAGAATTCAAAATTCTATTGTCCTAATTCTAAATGAAAAAAAAGGTCTAAATTAACATGTGTTGTTTAAGATTGAATAACTTATATTTGTTGTTTACACATCTAGATTACTTTATATATTTCCATATTTGATTTTTAATTTTGTTGGTAATTTAGTAAATATTTATGGAATTATGAAAATATAAATTTGTATCCATAAACTTGAATATTGTCTATTAATTATTAACTAATTAGTTATTTATCCACTAAATTAAATCTATGGTGAAAATTAAAAACATTTAAACCCAAGGGTCCATAAAATTCATATAGCATAATTGAATCACTCATTTTCTCTCTTTACTTTATGATCTGTATTTTTTTACCTCTCTATCATCACCTTATGGATCTTAAAATTTAAGTTTTATTATTTTACCCATTGATTCTTTTTTTTTTTCCTTGTTAGTCAATCAAGCTTTATTTCTTTCTTCCTATTATTATTCTTCTCATTTTTTGCATCTTAAATTTGTTGTTTCAAGGAGAAATATGAAACCTAAAGAGACTTTTTATAGTTTTCATGGCTGATAAAAATTGATTAATATTCTTTCTTTTTATGATAATTTTTTTTACCTCTCAATTTGTAATCATCATTACGTGATTGATTTTGAGAATTTAAGAAGTAAGTGTGAATGTTTATTTGAAATTGAATGATAAAAGTTTCAATTATCTAAAATGAAATTGCAGAATTGGAAGAGAAAGAGAAGTAAGATTAATTAAGTAATTTTATTAAAATTTATTTTGAAAGTACAAACTTAATTTAAAAAGCATTAAAAAAAAAATTAGCCACTTTAAATAAAATCACTCTTTAATTAAGGAAAAGCCGAAGGTGCACCTTAGTGAGATTTTTTAATTAAGGGAATTTTTACGTTGCAATTTACTATAATGTCCATTCCATATAGCTACAGTACTGTAGGGCTTTTAATTAATTGACTTGTCGAGAGAGCTAGTGTTATTACACTTTTCTCCCAGCACCGCTACCATGATTCAGATTTCAGATATGTCGAGCTCTCATCTCTCACTGTCACAATGCCATGTGATAACGAAGCAAAATGAAAAGATGGTACCAATTTTTTTTGGAGACTTCAGTGGCCGTTGCATTTAGGGCCGTTTGCTTTTAATACGTTGTAAATTAAGGTTCCTAATTCCATCTTCTTCTAGAACCAAAGCCATTTGAATTCAAAAAAAAACACAGCTCTCATTTTTTTTTTTTTTTGGTTGCTGCTTTCATTTTTCTCTTCTGGGATTTTTTTTTTTTTTAGCTCTACAATTTGATTATTCTGGAGATTAAAAGGACAAGACAGAACCCAGAAAGGAAAAAAAAGTATGCTTACATAATATGCGTATTCCAAAAAAAAAAATGAAATACATATGATGATGTAATAAGGAAGGTTAAAAAGACGAATTCAAGAAATAGTGAAATAAAGTGTTTAGTTTGAAAAATGTAAAAGCAGAAAAAGAAATGTAATTGTAACTTAGAGAGAGAAAATGATTAGAGCATGGTAATTTTAAGATTTTTAAATCTTAAATTTTTAATAATGAATTTATTTCTTAAAACAGGTGGAGAGGGAATTTGATGGATTCAAACAGTCTCTAATCATTATACAATAATTATTATTTGAAAATAAAATTGTTACCAAAATAGACACTAAATATGTTGTTAAGCATCGTCAAATTTTTATTATTTTAACTCCAAAATCAAATTCAGAAAACTTTTATCTTAAAAATTATGAAAGAGAAGTTGGGCCATCACGGACCTAAAAAGCCCAAAGAAAAGTCATCAAAATGTCGAAAACCCACAACTAATGTGATATGTTAATCCTATCGGCACCACAAAAAGGAAAAATGTTGATGCCTGCAATAATAATAGATGAAACCATTAGGACAAAATCTGCTGTAGCACATTGGCAAATTCGATCTCTAGAATTCCGGGTTCAAATCCCGGCAGCGGAAAATGTTTTAATTTTGTTTTTAAATTACCTTTTGAAACTCTATGTATTGCCCAAAATAATATTTGGAGTGTGACTCTTGATGACCCTCAAAAAGATCTTTTGAAATCCTTATCTTTATTTACTCGATTAAAATTATTTAAATAAACTCATTTAAATAGATTTTTATTTTTGTCAAAAACAATACCAAACACCCTTGTCTTTTTTTAGGGTTTCAATAAATTGTGTGAATTACTTCATTGGTATAACTTATAATGCATTACATCCTGTCTTATTATTAAGTTGTAATAATTTGTAAAATTTTTTATTCGTCAATTTGGAACTCTTAAAATTACGGTTTAAAAGGGCCGGGCGGCTGTTGTGATTCATGCTTGGGGTGTCAATGGCTTTCAAGAAAAGATAGAATATCGGGGCACAATGGGAAACTTTAATTGATCGAGTTACCGCGAGGGCTGGTGTCATTATGCTTCTGCTTTTCTCCCCGCAGCGCTACCACGATTCAGATTTCACAGACATGTACAGCCCGCGCCGCTCGCATAATGTCATGGGGACCCATCGCCGCCACGTGTTAGCTAAGCGGTAAGAATTTGCTTCTTGGTTTCCAAGTCACGAAATGAAAAGACGGTCCCACTTTTTCAGAGTCATCAGAGACCGTTGCTCTCTGTTTGCCGCATTCATTGCCTTTGCTTGTAATACGTTACAAGGTTCCCGATTCCATATTCTTCCCAGGGAGAAGAGCCAAAGCCATTTGAATTAGCTTAAATCTCGCACTGAGTCTACAGCTCTCATGCTTTTTTTTTTTTTTTTTTTATTTCTTTCGTTTTCCTCTTCTGGGACTTGTTTATTTGATCTCAGCTCTCATCCTACAATCTGATTATTCTGGAGATTAGAAGCACAATACAGAAACCCCCCCCTCCCCCCCAAAAAAAAAAGTATGTTTATATTACGCATATCCCATGTAATGTCAGCATCTATACATCATGCAAAAGAAAGTCTTTCTTTCTTATCTTTGTTGAAATTCGTGCAATTTTCTTACTTGGGTACGTGTTATTTTTGAACTTTGAAGTGTACCCAAGGCCGAGAGTCGGAATCAAGGAACAACAGCAAGAAGAAGAAGCAGAGAATCAGCTTTTTCCTCCAAATGACAAGGGATCCATTCTGTTTCTGAGGGTTCTTGAATCTCTTGCTTTATCAGACAGCTCTTCAACAAGTACATAATCTATAATACCGACCCCCGTTATCTAACTTTGCCTGATGCTTACCAAAATATTGGCTCTCAGTCACCACGCATTCTTTGTTTTTGTAACAGAGGAAAGTCAAAGCGGTTCTCCACCTTCAATTGCCAGAATTAAAAAGGCTTGTAATTCTGCATCCAAAGATATGAGCAAGGACAGCAAACAAAATCACAAAGTCAGACCAGTAATGCGTCCTCGTGCAGTCCTATCCAGTCCTGGTAATAACGATAATTAATCCGTTCTTTATTATTATTTTTTATTACTTTTTTTTTCTTTAATGTTATGTTGGGTTTCTTTCGTTTTTAATTTATGAACGTTGAAAAAGTTGACACAAGATCTCTTCCATTTTGCACTTAGATAACGACAGATTGATTGGAAATGGAAGCAAGTTTGATAACAAAAGATGTTCATCATCTGCGAAGAAGAAGCTCATTCTTGATCAGCAGAAAAAAATGCCAGCCAAAACTACTCCAATTAAAGCCGCAACTCCCCCTGTTTCATTTGGTGCCATGAGCGGCCTTGCTCGAACTAAAAAATCTTCCAAGGGAGAGAGCAAGTCTTGAAGTTTCTTTCATTGAGATTTAAATGTGTTTCCATGATCGTGTTCAGTTTCTTTATTTACATGTATACTCATTCTTGATCAGCAGAAAAAAATGCCAGCCAAAACTACTCCAATTAAAGCCGCAACTCCCCCTGTTTCATTTGGTGCCATGAGCGGCCTTGCTCGAACTAAAAAATCTTCCAAGGGAGAGAGCAAGTCTTGAAGTTTCTTTCATTGAGATTTAAATGTGTTTCCATGATCGTGTTCAGTTTCTTTATTTACATGTATACTAATCAGTTATTTCTCTTGATTCTTGCAAGAGACAAACAACGATTTAACGAATTCTCAAATTTGAATTGAATGACAAATACATAAGGGGTAGTCGGGTAGGGTTATTTGGACCACAATTTTTCTCTTGCTACCATTTTATTTAAAAGTTTTATTAGTTAAATAATTTTTGAGAAAATAACTTAATTAATATTTTCTTCTATTTCTCTTCTCGATTTTATAAATTTTCATCAATTCATTCACATATATCAATTTACCCGTAAATAATCAATAAAAAATTTTATTAGAAATAAAAATGAATGAATATTAAGTAATTAGTTTTCACATAACACAAAAGCTATGAGTATTAAAAAAAAAAAATTATTGTATATAGAAGACATGAAATATAAATCATAATATGCTAGGAAATGCCACAAAAATGAATTGAAAAAAGAGAGAAATTGAGTGTTTGTTTTATAGAACTGAAGCAAAAATATACAATCATTAGATAAAGAGAGAGTGATTCACAAAGGATAGTTTTGAGATTTTTAAATTTTAAATTTGTAGTAATGATTTTTTTTTTGAATGAGCATAGAAAAATTTTTGATGGGTTCAGATAACCATATTAATATGTATAAATTTATTTCACATATAATAGAAAAATGATTGAAATCTTTTAGATAAAATTTTCAATTATTTAAAAAAGAAAAGATAAACTTTTTCGGTATTACAATGCTAATGTCTTAGCTTAAAATGAAGTAATGAATTGAAGTTATCTCTGGTACCCAATAAATTTAACAAAAAAAAAAAACTCAACAAGTTAAAAGTGAAAAGTGAAAAGTAAAAAGTGATTGAACTTCCCCAACTATTTTATATTGCTCTCATCAAAATAAAAAGTGATTTTGAAATTGTAAGAAACTTATTTTTAGAAATCATATTTTTGTTGAGCCCAATATATTATATAAATCAAAAACTTTCTATATAGATGTTTTAAAACACTTCGGTAGTAGTACAACTATTTAATGTATGTTCAACAAGTGTATATTTATTTAAAAAATTTATATAATTTACAATTATATTTAATTTATACATACAAGTCATACATATATTAAATGAGAGTATTACAAGAGAGGTACTTCAGAATTACAGGAGAGATACTTTAGTATTATAACATTTTATGTAATTTGTAGTTATATTTAATTTATGCACACAAGTCATGTATACATTAAATGAGTGTATTACTTTAGAATCTCTATTTTTTATTATTTTACATAACTCAAATTCCTCATAAATCTTTTTCTTATTGAGATTACCTAAATAATCATAGACAAATTATTTTTTTCAACAAAAATTAAAAAAATACTTAAATAAAAATAATTTTAGCTAAATTTTATACCTACCCCATTTTGTAATTTATTTTATGTTTTAAATTTTAAATGAAAAATATTCTTTTAAAGAAAATTATAAGAATTTTGAGCTATGAAAGTATAAATAATATAACAAGAAAAAAAATTTAAAATTTTAGAATTTTTAAGTATTTTATAATAAAAGTTTAAAAGAGAGAACTTTTTAAAGGTGAAATTTCGTGGAAAGATTATTAAAATTTTATATGGACTACCGAGTACTTTATAAATTAAATTTTGGGGAGTTCTGGGAAATAAAACTCTAGAGGCGCGTTATAGAATTTTAGCGGTGTTAAAAGCTCCACTTAAACGAAAGTCCACCAAGCCCAACCCGACGTAGTAAGACGTGCTTACGTGGCCACCAAGCGAGTGGCGCACATGATTGCATCACAAAATATTCCAAATCCAAGGGCCCAGATTAAACCCATCGCAAAAACAAAACCGTCATCAGCAACCCTCGACAATGTATAAGGTCGCCACGTTCCGAAATTGGACACCCTAACTATCTCCTGCCCCTGCCCCTGCCCGACGCCCCACCAAAAAGCAAAAAACTCAAAACAAATTGGGGACACCAACACCACATCAAGTCATCAACACAAAAACACAAAACCCTTTCAATTTACAAAGCAAATCAAGCAGTCTCGCGAAACGAAGCCGCTGCTTTGGCTTTTGGTAAGCCTACAGCAATTGCTTTTTATTCTTTTCGTGCTTGCATTTGTGTTCTCGGTTAGGGTTTATTGGGCGAAACCATTCGGATTAGGGTTTGTGTTTGGTTTTTTTAATGTCTGGTCCAGTCTTATTGGCCTAGGTTTGCTCTATGTTTCCAAACTGAGCGAGTCTCTTTGATAGTCTAAGAAATAGCGTTAAATTTTCTAAGTTTGTGTATTCATTGTTGTACTTGTGGCCAATTAAGTTGAAATTTTTTAGAAGTATTGGATCAACTTTGGTGCTTTTTCTTGAGGTAAGAAATGTAAAATATATGTACATGTGTGTGTGTGTGTATTCATTCTTGGACTTTGTTAATTTGTTTTATTTTATCCAAAGACAATTAAGCTTTTGATTTGTGTGTGTTTACTAGAATTTGATGTAGCCTAGAAAAGGGGACCTGGAATTGTGATCCGAGTGTTGATTCTATTCTTGCAGCTTCCACAGTTGAACTGAAAGTCTGCTCCTCTAGTATGGGAGACAGTGAAACACTAGTTGCTGAAACATCTGCGGTTATGAGTTATAACTCTGGGGGTTATACTAATGCTGCCTATGCCGATGCTGGCACAAATGCTGTTCCTGATGCCAGTGCCTTTGCCTCTGGGACTGCTGGAGGTTATGCTGCTCCTGGGCAATCGGCAGATGCAGCTTATTCTGTACCTGGTGTAGCTGATGGAAGTGCATATACTATGGATCCTAATGTTGTTATGCAACAAGCCCCAGGTGTTGGGGCCCGTGGCAGTGGTGATAATGTTGCTACTTCAGAAAATGAAGCCATGGGGTCATCTGAAGCTGCTGGTTATAATTCTATGAATGGTAGTGTTGTAAATGAAGCAGGAAATGCCACATCAACAGAAAATGGAACATCCTTGGGTATTGAAAGTGGAGCTGCTGGTGGACAAGAGCTTGTAGATGGTTTTGGTATGTATGTGTTTTGTGGCATGGTTTCTTTTCATGCTGTTTTGGTGACTTTTTTTGTAGTGCCATTTGCAGACTGTTGTCTTCAAAGTATAATCATAAAACTCAAAAGTGCGTTGTAAATTGTTTCAGTATGAAATGAATTAGTGATGTTACATGAACTATAATATGCATAAGTGTCTTCGGGAATATTAAGTGTTCTCATGGAACTTTTGTTGTAGCAGACTTGGTTATTCATATATGTACAAACTCATTATATGCTTCTGCATTCTCTTGTGAGTTGCACAAAAAGCCAGTATGGCTGAAGGCTGTAAACTTCAGTCTGCCACTAAATGGTTATGTGTAAGCTTTATTACCACTACGCTGAAGCAATGTTGCAGGACATATCTAAGCTGTAGTCATGAAATCAATGTTGGCATTTCGCTTAAATGTTTTTTCTCACACTTTGGACTGGTTTTGAGCATCCTCTGTTCTCATTCAACTTGAATTTATCCCCTTTTATTTTTTTATTTGTGTGGTCATCTGTTGTGCATCTTCATGTTTCATATTTAATAGCCATTCTATAGACGTAATGGTTTCTCTTCTGACCTCATTCTACACACTCCAATGTTGGGGTTAAATTTTCTGCTATCTGATGACTTCAAATGTGAAACGAGTTTTCGTTGGCTTTACTGTATATATCCTAGAACATAAACTGTATGCCTCGGAATTAGGGTTGCATAGCTTGGTGAAACTGGAATGTCCTTTGATGATATTCTGTAGATTAGAGTTTTATTTTTAATAGATTCTAATATTAAGATCTTTTATGTTCACTTTGCCTCCGCATGGTAGTGCCAGCAATGTCAGGTGAAGAAGATCGACTATGGAACATTGTGAAGACTAATTCTTCTGACTTTAGTGCATGGACTGCCCTACTTGAAGAGACAGAGAAGCTGGCACAGGTATGTTGGTCTTGGTAGATAAGTTGTTGATTAGGTAGATTTCAAGTTTATTTGGAGAGTTTTACATTGGTGGTTTATATGCTTTGAGTAGCCTCACAAATTTACATGTTATCTAAGACAAAGTTCAGTCAAAGATCAATTTGAATTCTTTGCTGGATCACTTCATTGGTTAGTTTTTTCATTTAGTGTGCATGCGTGTAGTGTAACTTAATTGGCTATGTGCTTTTGAATTAATATTTCCTGTTAATTCGTTCTGTACAGGACAATATACTAAAGATAAGAAGAGTGTATGATGCGTTTCTGGCTGAATTTCCTTTGTGCTATGGTTATTGGAAGAAGTATGCTGATCACGAGGCACGCGTGGGCTCCATGGACAAAGTTGTGGAAGTTTATGAACGGGCAGTTCAGGGGGTGACATATTCAGTAGACATTTGGTTGCATTACTGCATATTTGCCATAAACACATATGGAGATCCTGAAACCATCCGAAGGTAATATTATGTCCATCTCTATCGTTGTTTTTGGTCTGCATTGTGAGATGTTGACTTTGTGAGTTTTTCAGTCGCAAGGATTGTTAATCTATTTTTGTTTCTTTCTAACATTATTTCAACATGCCTGCAACAGCGCTGACACTCAAGGAAAGGCTTGATGGGAATGCACTTTATAAATTATTTATTTTCTGTGTGCAAACTCTTGAATTATTTATTTTTTGTGTGCACTTTATAAATTATGTATTTATTTGATGTTAATACTGTTTTTGGCCTCTTTGTGCTCCTTTCTTCCAATCCTTCCCCAAGGCCTGTGTCATAGTTTCGTAGTCATTTTTGTATCATGGTTGTCTTCAACTTTGACATCTGAGGTGCATCATTTTGTAAAATGCTGCTGGGAAGATCTCGTCCAATTAAAGGCTAAGATGGCCTCTTTCACTGCTCCATTTCAGACATAGTATGGTTTTTATCAGGAAGGTAATTGCATCATTTGGATGCGTCATATGCCATTAGCGTGAATGCTCTCCTTCAAGATTAGTGCAGCTGTCTTCATTTGTGGATGTGTTTCCATCAGCTCAGTTGATGTTTGTTACCTATGTCTTAACAATTTCTTTTTCCTTCTGATTTGCTTCAGGCTTTTTGAACGAGGGTTGGCTTATGTTGGGACAGATTACTTGTCGTTCCCGCTTTGGGACAAATACATTGAATATGAATACATGCAGCAGGAGTGGAGTCGCGTTGCAATGATTTACACTAGGATTTTAGAGAATCCGATTCAACACTTAGATCGGTATTTCAGCAGGTAATTTCTTGTTATCATATGCGCATAGCTTTACTTATGTGTTGAGATTTGGTTTAGGATTTATTTTCAGTTGAGTAGTTTGATGAGCATATTTAAGGTGGTGATTATTTGCTGGACTTTTGAAATATGTTTGTTCCAATGGACTGTTTTCATTATGCTTGTTTTATGGTAGTCATGTCACCATTGATAAATTTACGCTAACTTGTGAGTGTGCGAGCATGCACATACATTCATACAAGCTCCATGACAGTGCTATTGTGCACAGTTAGGATGCTGATGTGGATGGTATTATTGGAGAATGGGTCTCTACCCTGTGCTTATGGTCCAAAGCTTATTTCTGCAATTGGTCTTGATGATAATCAAAATAGTTAGGAAGCAGATATTCACCTGAATTTTGTTACAGTTTTGTTTTTTAAAATGGATTGTACGCTGCATATATTTTTGCGAAAAGAGTGTGAATTCATTTGGAATTTGTTGTTAGCTCTATGTGTTTAATATGAGTGTTTCTTGTTGTGCTTCCATTTATGTGCTTGGGCATGGGCGAGTTGTTGCAATTAAATACTTATAGTACAATCTTCAGTTTTATGTAATTTTTTTAGTTATTTGCATTACACCTTTTGAATATATCAAGTGGTGCAATTTTACAGTTTCAAGGAGTTTGCTGCAAGTCGACCTTTATCTGAATTAAGGACTGCTGAGGAAGTTGATGCTGCTGTTGCTGTTGCAGCAGCACCTTCAGAGACTAGTGTTGAAGTTAAAGTAAATGAGGAAGAGGTTCAGCCTGATGCTGCTGAACAAACTTCTAAACCTGTAAGTGCTGGCTTAACAGAAGCAGAGGAGTTGGAGAAGTATATCGCTGTCAGAGAAGAGATGTATAAGAAAGCTAAAGAGTTTGATTCTAAGATCATTGGTTTTGAAACAGCTATCAGGAGGCCATACTTTCATGTTAAGCCATTAAGTGTCGCTGAGCTTGAAAACTGGCATAACTATCTGGACTTTGTAGAAAGAGATGGTGATTTGAACAAGGTATCTGGGTTTGTTTGCATTCCATCTTTGAGAATCTCTGGTTTGTAGCTTTTAGTTGTCTCTTGATTATAAGTTGACTTACAGTTAAGTAATATCTGCTGCATCATATGCTTTATTGGCTAAATCGTTGGATGAAGCAACTTTTTAAACGGGAAATTGAACTGAGACTAAAGGCTGGGCCTTCGATTTGGTTACTTTAAGGCTAAGTACTTCAAACCCTCATTTGTCCGTGGACGTTTTAGGTTCGTGATGTGTTGTATAGTATATTTTATTCTTTTTAAAATTCCCATGTTATGCATGCAGGTGTGTTCTTGTCTTCCTAACCATCTATCTGTCAAGCAAGGAGGGTCCCTCCTTTCGTATATGAGGGGCCTCTCTTTTCCAATAATGGAGTATTTCTTATGCATATCTCTTTTGTGGTTTTTATTGTCTATTTTACTTGTATTGGTGAATTATTATACTTGATGATCTGTGATGTGCTTCTGTTGTGAACCAGGTAGTTAAGCTATATGAAAGATGTTTGATAGCATGTGCCAATTATCCTGAGTACTGGATACGATATGTTTTGGGCATGGAAGCCAGTGGAAGTATGGATCTTGCGCATAATGCCCTTGCCCGTGCAACTCATGTCTTTGTCAAGGTATTGAATATTTGACTGTGTTTTGCCATGAAGCTTGTATCTTTTCCTGTTTTCTTCAAGTAATAAGAAGGAGGCATGTGTTATTCGCCCTTTTCACACACAAAAAGATGGATACATGGATAGAATGTTTTTGGTATCTTTTTAATGAAGCAGATTCTCTGTCTCTGTCTCTCTCTCACTCTCTCTTTTAAATTGTAGCATCCTTTTAGTGAGGATATTCTGGTTTTTTCATTTATAATATTTGTGTTTGTCCTGTCTGTGGGTGATCTCTGAATAATAATTTATGGTCAGTGATTTTTTGAACCATATGCCAGCGACAGTTGAATTACTTTTAGGACCCCACCTTTGCAAGAGGCATCTTTGTGATATTTAGGCATGCACCATAAAGATTACCTCTTTTCTTTTTGGTCTTTTGTAAATGACTAATGAGAGCTTTTTGTTTTTTCACAATTTGGACAGAGATTGCCAGAGATTCATCTTTTTGCTGCCCGATTCAAAGAGCAGAATGGGGATATAGATGGCGCTCGAGCTGCTTATCAACTTGTACATACAGAAATTTCTCCTGGTCTTCTTGAAGCGATTATTAAGCATGCGAACATGGAACGTCGGCTGGTAGGTTTGTGTAAGCTAGATTTTTAGTGTTTTTAGTTGTGACAAAGATGCTGCATGTTTTACTTGATTGTTTTTCTTGCTTTTTGCAGGGGAATCTTGAAGATGCCTTTTCTTTATATGAACAGGCCATTGCTATTGAAAAAGGGAAAGAGCATTCACAAACATTACCGATGTTGTATGCTCAGTACTCTAGATTTTTGCACCTGGTAAGTTGACTTTTACTCTGTGTTTTGGTTGTTTAGTTATGGCTCTTACCAGTCCCATTGGTATATATCAAGCTTCTATTTTTGGCATAGGCTAGCTTGATCATGTAATTGATGGTACCATGCTTCTATGTTTTGTTTGCTTTTTCACTTTCCAATGTCTTTCCATTGATTTATAAACGCCTTTGTGATGGTAAAATTTTTTCTATACTGTATGATTACACTAGGAGAAATTACTATGGGTCCTTTATATTTTTCGTATACTTATGGGTCTCAGAGTTGTTCAGCAGCCTTATAAATATTGTATGATATACACATTGAATTTTATTGATTCATTTGAAAACATGTATTAATGCCTTAAAAATTGTTTGGACACCCAAATGAGTCCGTTTGGACAAGCCATCAAATAATTACTATCAAGTGTAATGTTACCAACAACCAGGACAGGCATCAGTTTGGACAGTACATCAGGACCCTGTATTCCTGTATCCCTCTCTGTGGGGGATGTTTTTTACTTCTTGAATCTAAGTAAGATAATTAGTCTTTGAAATTTAAGCTGCCAGTTTCCACTGCTTATGCTTTTTTTTTTTTAACCCAAAAATGGAAAAACAAAGTTACTATTACATTCCTCTTGCCCTTTTAGGTTTCTGGAAATGCAGAGAAAGCCCGGCAAATTCTTGTTGACTCGCTTGACCATGTTCAGCTGTCAAAACCACTTCTAGAGGTTTGCTCCTGCCCAATCTGTTTTTGTGTCTGTCTGTCTCTTGCTCTCACATACACATATCTTAGCTGTATCATTTTTTATTGTTTTTCAGAAAGGCCGTTTCTATTAGCTAATAACTTGGTTTTTTGTTCTTTCAACACTCAGGCCTTGATTCATTTTGAGTCTATTCAATCTTCACCAAAGCAAATTGATTTCCTGGAGCAATTGGTTGATAAGTTCCTTATGTCAAATTCAGATAGCCCCAGCGCTGCAAATGCAGCTGAGAGGGAAGAGCTGTCGTGCGTTTTTCTAGAGGTAATCAGCTGTAAAGTTTGTATTTTCTTTTGATTTGCTGGAAGCTGGATACATTCAATGATAAGGGAAAATAATGAAAATTTAGGTCTATGCATCTTCCATTCTCTTATTCACTCAATAAGTCTGAGAAATGTTATTCCTTATGATTGCAATGCTTAAATCATTGAGACATTTGCTTAAAATTTTGAGCAGTTGTTATTTTTTGTTGAATGGTTCACTTGGCTTGAGTTGACAATTTTCCCTTGACAAAGCATAAAAGAAAGATAATATATGGAATTCTAGATCCATGCAACCCTCAGCTCGTGCTTTGGAAAATTGTTTTGTTAAATGAAAGTGAAAACTTTTAGTGTTGGATTATTTTAAGGTGTATTTTTTTTTTTAATTGTGTACTAAAGTTTCCTGGCAGCAGGAGTCATGTGCCTTCACTAAATTCTGTTATGGAAAGCTCAGAAATGTTTTCTTTTTTAATAAGAATCGAGCTCCTAAATGATTTTTTGAGTTTCTACAATACCGCTTTCTATGTATTTTGACAATTCTGCTTTTTATCTGTTCCTGAATTTAGGAAAGGAAAAATGTTTTGGAGATGACAATCAGATGCTTTGATTTTTTATAGAGAACATATATGATTTGAAAGTCTAATAAGCTTAGATATAATTTTGCAGTTTTTGGGTCTCTTTGGGGATGCACAGTCGATCAAGAAGGCCGAAGATAGGCATGCCAGACTTTTCCTACCTCATAGAAGCACATCAGAACTAAGGAAACGTCATGCAGAGGATTTTTTAGCTTCAGAGAGGGCTAAGATTGCCAAATCTTATTCTGGTGCTCCTTCACCAGCCCAATCATTGATGGGTGCTTATCCAAGTTCACAAAACCCTTGGGCAGCCGGCTATGGTGTTCAGCCACAAACTTGGCCACCGGTGACGCAGGCACAGGCACAACAATGGAACCAACAGGTATATATCCCTGTCTGGACAGGACTCTTTGGTAGTTGTGTTTTAAGCATATTTGTAGAAAAGCTCTTTTTAACTATTGAGTTGTTGTAAGCATGATGTTTCTAGGAGGAGTGTTTCCGGTTTGGTTTCTTGCTTCAAGTAAGTTGTAATGCTAAGGAAACTTTAGGATTTGGTTGCCTATTATGTGGGGAATAATTTTTTAGCTAATTTTAAGAGCTTAACTATGGGAATTGATCACTGTAATTAAGCTACTCTCTGTAATTAGTTTCTTTCAATGATTTAAAAAGGGGAGAATGGAGCTCCACTAGAAACAACAGTCTTGAACTCGATAAAAGTTTCCTTCATGAATTAGCTTTCTTGCAGTGTTCTTCTTGGTCACTACATTAAGTGTGTAACACTTTGAGATAGCTGTTACTTTAGAATTTGCCTGTCATGTGGGTGCAATACTGATCTTTTCTAAATATGCTGGGCTGTTGTGAACTGTGAAGTTATATCTTTTGACTTTACTATATAATTTCCTGGTATTTGTTGTTTCAAATTTGTTCTTGAGCATAGAAATGATGAATCTTTTGTGAGTTTGCCTGAAAGTATGTAAATTGTGAAACATATTTGGTAGAATTATTCATGAAAATTGTTTTCTATTATTTGCATTATTCAAATATTAAGATAGTGTTCTAAATATATCCTTTTGTCTGTTTTGACCTATACTTTTAAAATCAATTTGTTTTTTTAAATTTTACCTTATTTTGTGCTCTCTTTCTATATACATACATGTATAGAGTAATTTTACAATAAGGAAATTCATTTAATAAAGTAAGAGACAAGTTAAAAGACAAAAAATCTCATATTTCAAGACACTATAGGGAAAAATACCTTGCATTGGAATGTGTTTTTTCCTTTTAGTTTGTCTGAAACTTTTTAAGATCACCCTACTTGTAGGCACAAAACTCGAATTATGCATTTGTTAGCGTGGTTAGTTTTGTTGACTGCTTTTTCCTTTTGCCTTCGCAATAGGCTGCATATGGTGCATATGGTGGTTATGGCAGCAGTTATCCTACTCCACAAACATCAGTGCCACAGAATGCTGCTTATGGTGCTTATCCTCCTGCATATCCCACCCAGGTACTTGGCATAAAATATTAAGTACAATATTAACATTTCATTTATGTACTGTGTTTTCAAGATCTGAAAAGAAAAGGCTACAAAAGTAAAATCCAGAACATTTTTTTAACTTAATGTTTAATGAGAGATAAGGGGGTGAAAACATTGTGCCAAAGAAAAAGATCTGTAATTTATTTTAAAAGATAATAGCAAGTGGGAGTGGTTAAAGAGAACTGTTAAGAAAAACCAGAGAAAACAGGTTTGGTCATTTGCTGACATTCTACTGATCTATGTTTAGAACTGATAGTTTGGTTGAAATTTCAGCAGACCTTTCCTCAGCAAGGTTTCTCGCAACCTACTGCAGTGGCAACAGTAACCCCAGCTCAGCAACCTGCCACAGTCTCCCAAACTTATTATGGAAGTTATTACTGAAAGCTTATCACATTTTGTAACATATACTTATTTACAGAAAGAAGTCCCTTTTTTTCTTTTTAAACAATTCTATGGGTTTGATTTGAGGTGTAACTTTGTTCTCTTTATAACATAGGATGATAACCAGAGTAGGCCAGGTGACAGAGGATGGATGGTGAGTACCTTATTGACATATTCTGTTGGAAGTTGTGATAGTGAACCTGTATTTTAGGTTAAAAAAGAAAAGGGATTATGATTTATTTCCAGGTAACTTTGAGAAAATTGTAAACACGAACTTCCTGATAGATAAATCTCCGACGCAGGTGAGATTCTCAGCTGCCAAAAAAACTCTAAATAATTAATGCACGAGCTTCTGACTGTTCTGGCCAATGTCTATGGTTTCGGTTTTGTCTTTTTTTTCTTTTTTTCTTTTTTCCCGTAAAAATAACCTTCTGTCATGAGAACTGTCTTGAAACTGCCAATAAAAATATTAGGTTCCGAATCATTATTGATCTGGCCGTCTGGCTCCATTATTGAATGAGTAATTTTTTAAAATTTTTAACAAATGTGGGCTGGTAAGAAATTCAGAAATTGACCGACAATGGGAAATGGTTCCAATTAGTTTCTGAGCAAGTGGTTCGTCTCAATGACTTGAACTCAGGGTTCCTGGAATTGCATCATTCGTTTTCCCGGGTATGGGGGTTCCTCAAGATTTACTAGTTTGGACGCGCGTGGTAATTGACGGAGTGCGATTTTGCTTCCCCAAACCGCCACGCCCCCAACCCCACCCCCCCCCCCCCCCCGCCCCCCCAAACACACCAAACCCAAAAAAAAAAAAAAAACAAAAAAAGAAAAAACCGAACAAAATTTATTTCGTTTTATTGAAAGAGTCGTGTACCTATGCCTAACCATAAAAAAGAAGGTGGGAAAAAAACATGTTCCTTTATTTGGTACCTTTATTTAAACACCCTCGCGAACCGAATTGGATCCTGTACTTCTATGCGGACATTGTCTCCCAATTGAGATAGATTCAGGTTTTGGTCATCTTATGCCTCTTTTGGCTAGAGGAACCTGCTTTCTGTTGTTGTCTACAGTAGGCCATCTCCAAGTTACTGACTGACAACGGCAGATCAGAGAATCCAGTCTAACTAATTTATTTTTTATTTTTTTATTATTATTATTATTTTGCCCTCCTGGAAAAAATTGCAAATTCCGTCATTGTTAAATGTTAAGAGATGAAAAAGACCAGTTGTATTCATAATATTGACTTTGGAGGATATCGTATTGACCAAACCCCATGATTTTTTCTCCAAAATCGCAGCCGTCCATCTAAAGTTTCCTTCCGAAAATAGACCTCGCTCACTCTCTAATGGACAGCTGATATTCATTATTGCGCTAATGCCCATTCCCCAGTAGAGGAGTATAATATAAACAAACACTAATTTATCACCCAATCCAATCAAAACAGTACATACAAGAATAAATTCTCCTTTCTTTTCTTTTCTTTTCATATTTTTTTTAAATTTTTTTAAAAACCCCGTATGGTAATAGTAGTAGCCTATAATACAGCGCACTCTCTCTACGCCTACACAGATCTATATCCAGAGCACTTCGTCTTCTTCTTTGGATTCTTTTGTTGTTCTCAGAAAGCCCTAGTGAGTCCCTTATCATCTTTCTCTTTCTCTCTTTGAAGCCTCCTGTTCTTGCTTGTTGACCTGAGCCGCTGATTTGTTATCATTTATAATAAAGAGAATTTCAAAAGAAGAATCTTGTGCTCGAAACCAACAATATATAACTATCTTTTGGTTACCAGATTAGGGTTTTTGAAATACTTGACCTTCAAGTGGATCTGCTTTACGAGGGGGTTTCTCGTGGATCTTTTTGAACTGCATGCTTTTGTTCTGAGCTCAAGCAAAAATGGCCTCTCAATATCCAGCACCTATGCAGGTGACTTTTTTTTTTAAAAAAAGAAAAACAACTTGATATTTTTAGTTTACATTTTTTTTTGGGGGGGGGGGGGTGGCTGGTTTTGGTTTTGGTTTTAATGGAAATGAAGTGGGGTGATATGTTGTTGTCAGGTTGGTTCGTATTTTGTGGGGCAATACTATCAGGTACTTCAACAACAGCCTGATCTTGTTCATCAGTTTTACTCTGATGCCAGTTCTATGATTCGGGTTGATGGAGATTCCACTGAGTCTGCTTCTTCAATGCTGGTAGATCTTCTTCTCCTTCTTCTTCTTTTTTTGTGGTGAATATATTTGTGTATTTTGATGAACTCCTTTGTGTTTCATGGCTTAGCTACCATTCTTCCGTAAGCATTCTTTTTTGGCTACATGTTCGGTTTGAAATTAGTATTTTGATTTATTTTTAAATTGCACTGTGGCTTCTACATATTAATCCCCTCTCGTGGGTGCTGTAGAAAATTTCTCACATGTTTTTTCAGTTTGCTTATGTTGAGTTTACTATAGCCATTGCAAGTACAAAACTTGTGACTGGTTCTCTTATTGATTGTTTGTGATGATTAGAAGGTGAGTTTGGCCTTATGAGGGATTTTCTGCTTTGGTTGGACTATACAGCATTCACTTGTTCCTTCAAATTTTTAATCTATCCATTTAAAGACTGTACCTGTATGTTTATCCTTGTAGCGTATAAATGACTATCTTAATCAGTTTCCTTTAGGAATTCTTACTTTTATCTATTTGTCTGCAGGATATTCATTCACTTGTCATCTCGCTAAATTTCACTGCAATTGAGATCAAGACAATCAATTCACTTGGTTCTTGGAATGGAGGTGTGTTGGTGATGGTTTCAGGTTCCGTCAAAACTAAGGAATTCAGTGGAAGAAGGAAATTTGTGCAGACTTTTTTCCTTGCTCCCCAGGAGAAGGGTTACTTTGTTCTTAATGATATTTTCCACTTCCTTGATGAAGAGCCGGTTTACCAACATCCAGCTCCTGTGTTGTCAGAAAATCAGTTTGACGTACAACATGATGCTTCTAGCCCCATCCCTGAACAACCAGGTACAAGGATAAAAATTTATAAATACAACAAGCATCAAGCAGTTTGAGATATGTGATCCTGAAGGACACACATATGACAATGTAGTTACTTCTTATGATACAAATTCTCATCCTAATTAGCAAGGATGTTAAGTTTTAGGCTATAACTTTTTATCTGAGTTGATACATTTTAGTTAACTATACAGTATAATTGTTGTTCAATGTGCGGATCAACTACAAATACAAATGGGTTGACTGTGTTATGATGGGTAAATTGTAGCTTATTTGCTCACAATTCTGATTTCCGATAAATAATTTTTTCACGATCTGACTACTAGTATGTTTGCTCTAATTCATTAGGTTTAGCAGCTTCTGATTATGTCCTGGAAAAAGAGGCCAGAGAGTATGTAAGCTCAGTTCATATTGAAGATGATCCAACTGATAATTACAGTCTCCCAGAGCAACAGCAGGATGAAGAACCTGAACCCGAAGAAGTGGACGAGGAAATTCCTGCAGAAGAAACTCCTGCATCGTTTCAAACTGATTTGAGCCCTGTGCAGCCCCCACCAGCCCCTGCTGTGGAAGAGCCTGTGGACGAGCCTCAAAGAAAAACTTATGCTTCTATTGTAAGCATACTTCTACTCTCTTTCTATGACACGTCTTATGTGTACTGTTTGTGTGCAACCTCAGAAATTTACTGCCACATGTGTCTTCTATAGCATCTAACCATCAGTTCTGGGAACACTGTTCAAATGCTTTAATGGGAGAATAATAGTGGTAAAGAGAAGTTCGTTAGAACTGCATAAAGCCATTCTCACCTGTTACTGTAGTCCTGCCAATGGATGATTCTTCCAGTTTGATATCAACAAGTATGGATCTTAATTTTTTGAATCTGCTCATGTAGCATCTGAATAATTAATAAACAGTTTACATCCTATCTGATAACAATGTCCCACGCAATTTTACTGTTCATTTTATGTTTAGCACTGCTCCATGACCAGAATATTTCTGTGTTTGCCAGAGAAATATGTGAATGAGAATGCACATTTGATTTCAGTTAATATTATTAGTGTTGTGGGAAGCTTGAAGGAAGAAAAGCAAGATAATGGGAGTCATAATAGTTGATTGCTTGAGCTATAAATGTGGGTGGGATGGTTGGACACTCTCTTAAATTTTTATCTGCTGTGATAGTTTGTGATAATTTTAAGTGTTATTGACTAATTTATACCTTGTGTTCAATCTTTTGAAAACATGTAGCTGCGAGTATCTAAGAGCCAGAATACATCATTTGTTACCACTCAGCCATCATTTACCAAAACCACATCAACTACATCAGATTGGAATCCTGCTCCCCAGCCCACTACCCAGCAGTCAAATTACGCATCATCATTTGTACCTGAATCCGGAGTTTCATCACATATGCCTGAATCTGGGTTTGAAGCAGTGGATGACAGCTTGGGCTCAGATGAAGGTTAATTTTTTGTGTTTGAAAATGTGGTGCTTATATTGAGACTCATCTTATAGGAAGACTCATATTATATAATAATATAGAATATAATCATTGTGCCTTTTCCGCCTGTGTGAATATTTCTTCTTACAGGAGTGGATGCTAGTATCTACTGAACAGTGATTTTTTTCCCGGTCGTTTATTTTTTTATTATTTTTAATTCATTTTTGTGAGAGCTGTTCATGGGGTCTTCTTTTCCTGAGATTTGAATTCCAATATTCTAGTGGATTGATATTTGCTAATATCTAAATCTCACATCTCGTTTTGTGCAAAGGATGTGAATCTGGGCATGCATCATCCAGCATTTTGATCTGACCCTTTGTTCATAAAAAGTTTGTTGTGATTTCAAGAAAAGTTCTTGAAGCTTGTTTATGTTCATTTTTGGAGCTTGCCTTCTGTTGTTGGGGAGTTGGGAGTAACTTGTTGCAATCCAATGAAATGTTACTTAGCAGTTTCATGTTGGTGCTTTTGACATTCATATTTTTGTTGATAGGAGGAGATTCATATTGAATATTAATCATTATTGAATATTAATTATTCGTCCTTTCAGGGGAGGTGAAATCTGTCTATGTGAGAAATTTGCCCTCTACTGTTACTGCCTTCGAAATTGAGCAGGAGTTTAAGAACTTTGGCAGAATCAGGCCTGATGGTGTTTTTGTTCGAAACCGGAAGGTTACCTCCCCAACCCCCATCCCCTCCTCTTTCCTAATTAGTATCTTTATGTGGTATTTGAAGAGCTGAATTAGCAATTGTGTTGTATACAGGATGTTGTTGGTGTTTGCTATGCGTTTGTTGAGTTCGAAGACATTTCTGGTGTTCAAAATGCTATCCAGGTTTGATTTTGAGCTTTTAAATATCTGCGATGTTTGCGGTCCCAGTTTTTTAATCTAGTGATCAAAGAGTTGCATTTGTTGATTCCCATGTTTTCTCCAACTCTTTCATTTACCTACGTTTACATCTTTAAGAATGGTCATGCATTTTGAGTTACTGATATGTTTTATAAAACACATGGAGCCTTATTTATGATACACATCATCTATTGCAGTCAATAGTTTTAATGCAGTCTGCTGACTTGTCCTGTTCTTTCTGTAGGCGTCTCCAATACAGTTAGCTGGAAGGCAAGTCTACATTGAGGAGCGGAGACCAAACCCTGGCAGTACTTCTCGAGGAGGAAGTACGTATCTGAACCCTTAGGTCTTCCTATTCTTCTTCAGAGGCTGATATCATCATTCATGTTATGATAAATTTCCACAATCTTTAAAGTGATGGATTCTGAAAATATTCTGTTTGTGTGAATGTGGTTGTCATTCTTAAAACTGAGCTAACGTAATATGGTAGGTGGTCACAGGACTCACACTTGTATACTGCTGTTACATGTTTTGAGTTTATTAGCACTTAAACTCTGCAGGGGCATGTTTCACTTTGATTGCAGATATTATTCTCTCCTTTATTATTTAAATAGAATTTTTATGTATGATTATCCGATTGGCAAATTAGCTCTGAAATTTCTTTGCTACCATGATCAGGAAGGGGAAGAGGCAGGGGCAGTTACCAAACCGATGCTCCAAGGGGACGCGGTCGTGGTTTAGGAAGGGTTAGTGCCCAAGATGGTGGTGACTATAACAGACCAAGAGGTAATGGTTTCTATCAACGCGGTTCACAATGAAAGGTCCTTGGGAGTTTGAGCATGAACAGGCAAAAATCATTTAGGGGATCACACTTGGGCATTTTTTTTTAAATTATATCCGAGGGTCTGGAGGTTTTTGCTGATTCGTGGTTGAACATTTTAGCATTTCCAAATGGCCGAGGAAAATGTATTTGTACTTTATGTAGTGTGGGCTATAGAGTGTGGGACGCCTGTTTTCTTCTGCTGTTATAAACCTGTGTTTTCCCCTTGAATGATTTTTATCATGTAATTCATGGGGGATATTTTTGGAACTTTAAAGCTGTGTGTGTGAGAAATGTGATGAGCTCGTTAACCATATCAATCTCTTACTGAGTGTTTTCATTCTAATTTGGAAAGCTGATGAGGTCCGTTTGCCTCTGAATTTTGAAGCAATTTGGGACCCATTTTTGTTTGGGATTCATCAATTTAAGCTGATTTTGCACGTTAAAAAGCGAACCCAGAGATTCCAAAAAGAGGAAAAAAAATTCATTAATACATCATACTAAACTATAAAACAGAGTGAATGGGTAATGGGTCCTTACAGCATGGTTTTCTTCTTTATACCTCATTGTATACCAAATGATAAACGGGGTCTCAAGAACTCCATCTAAATTTTTACAGTTAAGCATTTGCAGAAGCTACCGATGCACGAAGAATTTGTGGGGTATCGGAGTCAACCTCACTCGGTGCATCACATTCATCATCGTCTTCCTCTGTTTCCCAGAGGAAACCAGCATATGATGCATGAACATGGCTAGAAAATGGGTGAATGTCATTGTCAGGTAAATGAAGCTGAACTACGAACTTGGAATTCATCAAAATAACTTGGATTCGATAATATGGATATACATGTATACAATTCTTATACCTGTCTTCAGGGGAAGCGTGGACTGCTCTTTCATAGTAATTAGCAGCTCTGTCTTGGTCATTATGAAGCTCCCATACTAACTTGGCATATTGTGATAGAATTTCTCCATCTCTAGGATCTGCTAAAATGGCTCGAGAGTAATACTCCTCTGCCTTGGGAAGATCTTGCTTGGACTGTGATTCAAATGAAAATAACTTAATGATCTTACTACATGAATTTGACCAAAGAGAAACTAATAATCATCTTCTAAGTGCTTCAAGTATTTTCAAAAAAAAAAAAAAAAAAAAGAAAAATGTTGCTTCATATCTTAATCTTGTAATATTGCTGCTTGTAATTGGTTTATAGATTAACTCCTTATTTTCCATTACTATCCGTGAAAGCTGGAAACATGTTGAAAATCAAAAGAGAACCTAATAGAGGAGGGGGCACCAAACATGACTCACCTGATACAAAAATTGGGCATAATTACCCAAGAACAAGGGGTTTCCTGGATTTTCCTCGACCATCTTCTTGTAATACTCCTCGACCCCTTGGCCATCCCCACCGGAGGCTGCTGAATAAAACTCGCCGCCTCTGCCTCCACCTCCTCCTCTGCCACCTCGACCACCACCTGTGCCACCAATGCCAAGTCCCTTTGCCAGGTACATCTCTTGACCAACAGTCCCTCTTTCCTCTCCAAAACCAACATTCCAAATTGTTTCCATGACCTTCACCTCCTCACTAAACGCCGTGCCTGCCATTCCATTGTTCAATCTAAATTCACCACCTCCCGTGTCCATGACCCTCTCTCCCCCTCCTCCTCTTATATTTCTCTGCAACAGCTCCTCATCTTCTTCATCCAAATACGAAAATGATGGTATTGATTCCAACATCGAGCATTTGTTTCTCCCTGAAACCTTCTTGTTGCCGTTGGCCCGGTTGAAATTATAGAAATGTTCCTCCTCATCCTTGCAAGACCCATGAGCTAGTCCTTGCAAGTTCCCTTCGGATTGCGCCCGGCGAATGCCTTTGTGGTCGGCAACGGAGGGAGACGACCTGGGAGAGGAATTGCAGGAGACTGTGGGAATATTAAAGGCCGCACACAAGAGTTTGTTGTAGCTGTGGCTGTGGTGAATGGTGGTGGTCGGTGATGGCGGTGGCAGGTGGTGCTTGAAGGTGGCGTTGGCTTCATGGTTGCTGTTGGGACCCTCTTGGATTGGAGATAGGAGAGAGCCTAGAATTGGCGTCGACGAGCTTCTTAGCAACATCCCCTTGCTTTCTTGATTATGGCTTCCGGCGGCGGTGATACAAATCCCTGAACAAGAAAATTAACGATATCCTATAATTATATAACTCACAATATATGATATTATTATACAATTAGACAAACATTTTTCATTTTAAGTAAAAGCAATATTGGCTTCTATATATATAAAACCCCATTATTAGAAGAGTTCTATATATTTACAGACACAAACATACAACCCCATTATCAGAATAGTTCTATCTTTATTCTTTAATTAAACAAAATTTGGAACCAGATTTTCTTAAGGAGCAGAGCAGAGAAGAGAAGAGAACATATGTATATTATACCCCTTCAATATGAAGCGCAAAGACCTTGAATAGCAAGAGTAAAGAAGTAGCTAGCTAGCAGGCAGCTGCAAAAATTAAATACATCAGAAACTGAAGCAACCACCCAACGCCCTTTCCTTCTATATACGAAAGGGCAAAGAGAGGGGAATGTGTTTAACAATTTAACGCAAAGGAAAGATGACAAAATTATGTTTTGATTTTGCAAAAGCGAAAATAGAGAGCACGCGTTCATATATTATTATATTTACATTTGAGTGGCGGAGAGAGGTTTGATCTAGTTGAGGCAAAAAAAAATCTAGTTGTTATGTTGAAGTCCATTACTTGTTTGGATTAGCTGGCAAGCTCTGAGGTAGGCTTCCATGATTGTTCTATTTCCTCGCATGCCAATTGCGTGACATTTGTTTAAACACGGATGTAAAGAGGAAGAGCATATGCTCCGTTGGATGCTACTACCTTCAACTTTTTAAAAATCACACGTTGACTCCAATCTGCTGCTGCCGCCGCCGCCGCCGTTGCTGCATGGTATGTGGTATTATACAAAACAAAAGTACATTTTGTCTTCTAGAGGCTGATCTCGGTACGGACAAATAGGAAGTTACCGAAGGTTGAGGGATGAGCTATGAACTGCACCCGTTTTCCTTTGCATGTGATTGTTTTGGCAATCTGACCGTACACGTGTCAGAGTTGCACCCGCTTTCTTTTGCATCCGGAATTTGGCGCTGTGACCGTACACGTGTCACAGGCATAACGAAAAGTCTTTCTGGGCAATTCTGGGAGTTTCAAGCAAAAGCAGTTTTGTCACGTGTTGTGCATTTCTTTTATGATTTAATTGATTTTCCAATTTCCGAGTCGCCGGTCGGAGCCATTTCGTCCTTAAATTCCAGTGGGTTGCCTTCGCCAACGTCGTCGCGAGAGCAGATCTCGATTTTGAATTTCTAGCGCTGATGGAAGGGAAGAGTCAACAGTTAACTTTCCTTTTTAACGTGTAATGTTAAAGTAAAATGTGTTAATTTTGTGACACTGTTTCGTTTTATTTTCTTTTAATTTTTGCGAGGAAACATAAAATTCCTTCGTTCGCAGTCAAACATTACAACAATTAAGCCGTGACAAACTTATAAATTATATACACGATGAAAGTTAAAAAGTGCACATAGACATCATCATCTACGACCATCTCCTTTGCATGCACACATATCTCTTTCAATATGTTAATTTTGTCCGATCCATATCATCACGTAGTATTTGTATTATTAAGGTTAGAGTTTAGAGTTCTCAACACATAAACTCATTTATTAGTAATTAGTGAATAAAGTTATGTAATGTCTGTCATATTCAAATTTAGAGTTAATGAGGAATATGATTAGATATACAACACAATAACTATATTTTGCCAAAACATAACGTGATTATAATTATTAAGATGTTTAATAATTGTTTTGGATTGGTGGTTGGAATTATCGAAACAATTAATAAAACAATCAAATGTTTGTCGGCCCAAAGTACTTTTAAGTTCAACGTCCCCCTACTGATCGCACATATACTTAAAATTTCATCGAGGACCAAAATGATACAAATTGAAATATTATATCTTCTTCCAGAAAAAACTCGAACAAATGGGGATGTAAATGGTAATCTTCTAAAAAGATTAACCCGCGCAGATTAGTAATTAGAATAACGGACACCAGACAGAACAATGTACAAATCTTCCCCGTTACAAGTTATCTCCAAATGACAAGAACTGTTCGTTTTATAATTTGTAACGGGGTCCCACCCCCGGAAGGTGATTTGATTTGACGGATCTCACAGATATGTGGAAAATGCTTCCAATTGCCAAGTTACCGGAATTATTGGGGAGAATTACATCAAAGTTGAGTCGCGCTGCGTGTGATCATCAGAGAAACATCTGAGCACTTTTTTTTTTTTTTTTGGGGTTTTGGGAGCAAGAAAAATGTTTGGGTGCAAATGCTTTTATTGGAACGAAGTCAACAACACGTCTCCCGCAGTACCTGAAACCTTCTCATTGCCTGCTCCACTTCCCACATGGCCTCAAGGTATCACGATTTTGAATTAAAAAGACTTGATTTTTGGGAAAATTCGTATCCGGGGTTTAATTATTTTTTTGTAGTTCTTTATTATTATTTTTTTCCTGTTGATGGGCATTTGGTACTTTTATTGTAATTAGCTTATTTGGTATCGGGGTTCGATTGGATTTTACCCTTATGCGGCTATGGATCATCGGCTAATGTTGGTTTTTGGTTCTATTCATTTCATTGATTGGTTTATCTGTTTTGTTAATCACATGCATATCCGCTTTCGGTGAATGTTGTTTCTCTGGGCTGCTTCGAAGTTCTATGAAGGGTAAAAACGTGAGATGGCTTGGTGAATGCTCAATAATTTACCATTTTCTTGTTTGTTTGTTTGTTTGTTCTCGTAAGTCGGTTAACGCTTGTTTTGCATTTTGGCTGTGCGCAATGAATTACCACAGTATTTTACTGATTGCACGGAAAACGAATTAAACTTTGCAGATTACATTAGAACGAGCTTATTCAGATGGTTACTTTGATTATTTTGTGGTTGCGGATTATGGATATTAAGAATGAAATTATTTTCTCGGTTTTCTCATCTTTCTTCTTCACTCTTGTGCGCTGTATCCCAAATTCAGTATCCACTAACCCCATCGTTTCTGCTGCCATTCTTTTCTTTCGCTTTCTAAAGTTTTTTTAGTTGCTTTTCCTGTTGTTTTGTGTCTATAGAACGTGAAAATTTTATCAATGGTTCATCTCAAAAAAAGACTTTTGCATCTCTTGTGACCGTAGAACACTTGGTGCTTGGAGCATCAGCATTCATGTTGAGTTGGAGTACTTGATTGGCGGTAGCAAGCCTATTGTTTTAAAGGAAATTAACAGAAAAGAATTGGTAAAAGTGTCCTGAGCAACCTGCAAACTTCACATTGTGGTTTTCATAGATATTGTCATTTTTTTGTTATTCATCTTTCAGTGGCCATTACTGATCTGAGCATTTTGATTTATGTATGCTTAGTCAGTTTTCAACTGCTCATAATATTGTAATTATGAATGCTGGAATTTTGTAGTAATATCAACTGAATGAAATGTCAGCTTTTTTCTTTTGTTTCTGCCTTCCTGTTATCATATTTCACAATGTAATCATGTGTTTGCGTTCTCAGGTCAAGGATTTGCTTCTGGACGAATAAATCTGGGAGAAATAGAAGTTTCTAGAATTTCCAGGTTTAACTTCATTTGGAGCTGCAATCTTTTGCAGAACAAGGAAAAAGGTGTTACATTTTATGAACCAGTGGGAATCCCTGATGGATTTTACAGTCTTGGTCACTATTGCCAATTTGACAGTAGGCCTTTGAGAGGTTTTGTACTTGTGGCCAGGGACTTGGCTTCCTCTGAGGTAGGAACAGCTCACGCCTCTAACCTTTTTAAGTCACCAGCTCTTCAAAGGCCCCTTGATTATAAGTTAGTTTGGTGTTCAGATGAAGGAGGCAAGGGGAACTATGAAGGCTGTGGTTTCTTCTGGTTACCTCAGCCTCCTGATGGCTATAAGTCCATGGGCTTTTTGGTTACCAACACTCCAAAAAAACCTGAGTTGGATGAAGTTAGATGTGTCCGAGATGATCTAACTGATAAATGTGAAGTTTATGACCTCATACTTGACACTATATCTATATTCTCAAGTTCTCCATTTTGGGTTTGGAGCACAAGACCTTGTCACCGAGGAATGCTGGGTAGAGGTGTTTCTGTGGGGACATTTTTCTGCAGTAGCAACTGGATATCAGGAGAAGAGTTGAACATCGCATGCCTAAAGAATTTAGATCCTAAGCTCCATGCAATGCCAAACTGCAATCAGATTCATGCGCTCGTCAGGAATTATGGACCAACTGTATTCTTTCATCCTGATGAAGTTTATCTGCCATCTTCTGTTTCATGGTTTTTCACAAATGGTGCACTATTGTACAAAGCTGGGGATTTGGCCTGTGAGGCCATTGATCCTAGTGGCTCGAATTTGCCTAGTGGTGGGAGAAATGACGGAGAGTTTTGGATAGACCTACCAAATGATGACCGAAGAGAGAGTGTCAAGCACGGAAATGTGGAAAGCGCAAAACTTTATGTTCATGTGAAGCCCGCACTTGGTGGTACATTCACTGATATTGCAATGTGGGTTTTTTGCCCCTTCAATGGGCCGGGTACTCTGAAATTTGGAATCATGAATATTGCTTTTAGCAAGATTGGACAGCATGTTAGTGACTGGGAGCATTTTACTCTCCGCTTATGCAACTTTACTGGAGAACTCTGGAGCATATACTTCTCTCAGCACAGTGGTGGCAAATGGGTGGCTGCTTATGATTTGGAATACATAGAGGGAAATAAAGCTATTGTTTACTCTTCAAAAAATGGACATGCAAGCTTTCCTCATCCAGGTACCTACCTTCAAGGCTCTGAAACACTTGGGATTGGAGTGAGAAATGATGCTGCCCGGAGTAATCTCTATGTGGATTCAAGCGTCCAATATGAACTTGTTGCCGCTGAGTATCTTGGAGGAGTCGTTGCTGAGCCTGCTTGGCTGCAGTTCATGAGAGAGTGGGGTCCAACTATCGTTTACGACTCCAAAACTGAGCTAGACAAGATAATAAAGCTTTTGCCCTTGATGATTCGATATTCTGTGGAGAATGCAGTTAATAAGTTGCCATTAGAGCTGTATGGCGAAGAAGGTCCTACTGGGCCAAAGGAGAAGAACAACTGGGCGGGTGATGAAAGAGGCTAGGTTCATGGCATACTCCAATTCATCTGCTGTTGTTGTGCTCATACTAAGTTACTGGAAAATTGTATATTAGTCATAATTGTATATATTTTGAACATAGGTAGGGAGTAGCTGGCATTCCAAGCAAGAGCTCCCTGAAAGAAGGTTGAAGAAGAAGAATCTGCAGAGTGACATCCAGGTTACAGATTTGTTTGTTAAAATATGAAGAAGAATTGTGCAGTATCATGTATCACAACAATTAGAAGTAATTTTGCATTGGAACAGGTTAGAAGAACAGATTTGGTAAAATAGTGTGTGACGGAGTGGAATGAGTTTGTAACGTAGCCTAGGAGCTAGAGGGAAAGAAACTAAAATTTTTTTGATGTCTCTTCTCCAATAGTTCTCATATCTGATTATTTGAATTTTCGCTAGCACAATAGAAGTCATGTTGTTTTGAAAACCTGCCAAAAACAGCTTTCTGGGCTTTTCTTGGGCCTTAATATTCGGCTCCATGCACAATTAAGAGTGGAGCTTTTAACACCCCTCTAAAGTCCTTGGACCATTGCTTTTGAATTTTTGAGCTTTTTATTTGAATACTTCCTAGTTGCCCTTAAATACTAAATCTATATTCTATTACGTACACATGCCTCATGAAGATGTAAAAAGTCAAAAATACGTTTAAAAAATTATAAATGTACACCATTTATTCCCCTCAAGGTTTCTTTCTCTCACCATTTTTTTCTTCATGGTTTTCTCTTCTCATCACTTTTTCCTTTCTAAGGATTTTGTTCTTTCTCACCATTTTATTTCTTACCTCTAATATAAAGTAATAAAAGTAAATTGTTAGTGCATTATCAACTGGTGGATAAGGTATATTTGAACTACAACCTTTTTGTATGCTTAAGGTTTGAATTTATTTTATTATATGTATAATTGCTAATGATTTATGAGTTTTAATAGTACATTATTCATTTTTGCGCTTGTACACATACTATTGTATAAAATATAGGGATTTAAAACTCAATTTAAGTTATGAGTGATTGAAAAAATAGTCTAGAAAGAAGTCGAGTATAAAGTTAAGTAAGTCGAGAATTTAGTCAAGTAAAAAGTGAAGAAGATGAGTAAGTCGAGTATCTAGTTGGATAGGAAGGCGAGTGGGCATATTAAATGAGTCAAATATTAAGTAAAGTGATTTTTAAAATAAATTGAATAAAAATCGAGTAAATTTTTTGCACAAGTCAAGTAAGAGTTATGTAATTTTTAAAGAGGTTGAATATAAAGTTGGGTCAATCTAGTATTTAGTCAAATGAGACGTGGAAGAGATAAGTAAGTTGAGTATCTAGTTGATAGGAAGTCAAGTAAGACTGAATGAGTCGAATATTAATAATTTTTTAGATAAATTGAGAAAAATCAAATAAATATTATGTACAAGTTGAGTAATAGTTATGTTATTTTTTAAAAAAGTCGAGTTCAAAGTCTGATAAGTCGAGCATTTAGTCGAGTAAAAAGTGAAGTAAATGAGTACAGTAACTCGAGTATTTGATTGAGTAGGAAGTCAAGGAAGAAGATTGAATGAGTTGAGTATTAAATCAAGAAAAAAACCGAACAATTTTTCAAACAAATTGGATAAATATCAAGAAATAACTAAGTAATAATGTGGAGTAAGAAGTCATTCGATCAAATCAAGTAAGTATATTGAATGATTCAAATATTAAGCCGATCAATATTTAAAATAATTAAGTAAAAATCAAGTAAATTTTTTGAACAAGTCGAATAATAATTATGTTATTTTTTAAAAAAGTCAAGTATTAAGTTGAGTAAATCAAGCACTCAGTCAAGTAAGAAGTAAATAAGGGAGTTGAATAAGTCAAGTCTCTAGTCAAGAAAGTATATTGAATAAGTAGAGTATTAAGTTGAGTAATTTTTTAAATAAGTCAAGCAAACGTCAAATATTATTTTTTTACTTATTTTAATCTTGCTTGACTTTGTGATTTAGGGACTAAGTTTAGTTTTGTTATGATTTTATTGAGTTATTTTTGTACTTTCTCTTTTTTTTTTGAGTATATATTTATAAAATTAAAGATTTTAATGGTTTAAGGTATATTTTGGATATTTTAAGAAAAATCGGGTATATCCCACTCAATTCCCTCTTAATTTTATTTTTTAAAATACTTTCAGCTTAAGTTATAAAATATTAATCTTGGAATGCTAAAAATTTCCTACAAGTGCATGGATCCGTGTTGGTCTATTATGTTAGGATTGAGTATTTTGTCTAATTTTATTTGCATTGTATAAAATTTGTTACTCATTGATTAGGTAAGTTAGGTATGGATATGAAATACTAATACCCTTACTTGCTTAAAAAATTTGTTTGACTATTTCTTTTTAATTGTTTTAAAAGTTAAAATTAATAGTTAAATCAAATAAAAATTAAAGTAAAAAATTAAAACCCTTTAACATGAACATTAGCACTTAATAGCTTAATAATCAAAATAACAATCTAATATGATATTGTTTAATACGTTTACTAAGATATTTTAGTCATTTGATAAATTCGCTATTTATTAGACCATTTAAAATCTTATCTAAATTGAAAACAAATGATAATAGAACAATATTCAAATTGTGGTAAGGCGAAAGAAGTGAAGGATGGACAAGACAATGCTAAAGTAGGGACCTTTATTATTATTTGGATCCAAATATTTAGTAATGGATTGATTGAAATTAAACTTAACAATCACCAAAATATAATTACCGCTTGCCTAAAATTAAAAATGGTTTTTAAACATATTTTAGAATAAAATGATTCATTTTCATCTTCAGCTGAATAATTAAAGAATCATGTTTTCCTTTTTTTTAAATATATAAAAATGTTAAGAAATAAAAGGGAAATATAAGGTATAGAGAAAAGAGATGAGCATCTTTAATTTTTATCCGGAAATTCCCAACAGTTATTCGTTCAAACATGTAACAAGTGGCGGTAACGAGATATTTTCTACCAAACGGGTACAGGTGTTAAAATTCCAGTAAAAACCCTCGAGCCATTGCTGTCGCGACTAACCATACGTTGAGTTCAAACATCTTACCATAAAAGTATCATCCCAAAGGAATATTTATTTCAAGTTTTGGTTTATAAAAATCATAAAAATCTTGAGTTATCATTTTTTTTATTTTATAGTTTATATCTCCATAATTTTAAATTCTTATAAATTTAAAAATAATTTCTAATTTATTTTTTTAAAGAATTTCATTAAAGTGTATTATTGAAATTTTGTTTAAAATAAAAAATAATTAATTTAACTCTAATTATTTTAAGAGTTTCAATTAAAAAGAAGTTCTATGAAAAATTTTGTGGGTATCAGAAAGACCTACTCTTAGGGATGGCCATGAAATGGAGTGAGGGTTGGGAAGCCAACCTCATTCCCCATCACATTAAAATTTTACTTTTATTTTCCATCTAATTTTTTAATAAATTTAGTAAAGTAGAAATAATTAATCCTTACACAAAGAATGATATCCCCATTTTCACTCTATTATTTATTTATTTATTTTATAATAAATATAAATACATAATTTTAATAAATTAAAAATTAAAGAATTAAATAAAATTATTATTATATTATAAAGTATTTAAATTTATTTTAAAAAAATTCTAAATGTTTGAAACAATATCTTAAAATGATATCAAAAGTGAAAAATATTTAAAGAAAATAGTATTTTAGAAGAGAAAAAAATATAATAATATTTTAAAATTACACAAAATTTATATTATAGAGTTTTCTTTTAGTTATAACATATTTATATAAAAAATAAAAAAATTTATTAATTAATATTATAATTAATAAAATTAAAATTAATTTTTTTATATAATAAAGTTTAGAGCGGAAATGAAGGGAGGAGTGCAAAATTAAACCCTAATCTATTCAAATTTTAAAAATTAATTTTCTCTTATTTCTCATTTTATACTCTTAAAATTACTTAAAATTCTATGTATCTGAAGTCGAGCTCATCGGACCAAGCCCTCCAAGGGTTTTGCCATCCCTACCTACTATGCATATCTCGAGTTCAGCCTAGTGCTCAGAGTCCAAACTACTCGCTTACGAAAAAAACTTACTACGGTGCGGCTGGTGCGGCGGTGCCTTCACAATTAAGAAGATACAAAACAAACAAATAAATAAATACATTTTATTTAGAGAGAAAGAAGAAAGAAATGTTAGCGAGAAGATTGAGTTCTTTCTTTAAGAGACCTCCAACTTCAAAGGCGCCCGGGTACAATCTTTTTTTTTTCTTTTTTCTTTTTAAGTTTTATAAGCAAATTGTTACTTTAATTCGTGGGGATTGGAGAATCAGTTTCTGCATTATATTTAACTGGGTTCTTCGTTTTGCGTTTTATTCTTATGTTGTTCTGCTTTGTGGGAATGCCCGAAAAAAAAAAAAGGAAAAAATTGCAGCGGCTGATTTTATGTATTAGTCTCAGTTAGAAAGGGTTTTAATTTTTTATCGGAACTGGGAAATGTCAAGGACTTAATGCCTAATATGTTTTCCATTTCTCATATTATTAGTGTCGTTGTTTCCCCCCCCCCCCCCCAAAATGTGTTCTTACTAATATTATTCGTTTTGCAGTGCAGCAAAGTCTGTGGATGAAGAAAAAAGCAAGTCATTTGGTCGCAAAGCAGTGTCCTTTGTCTTGATTACTGTTACGGGGGGTGTAGCGTTAAGTGCTCTTGATGACCTTGTTATTTATCACAGCTGTAGCAGGTATATTTTCTATTTTTGACCTTAGATATCCATTGAGTTGCTGAAACCCATAGCCTTTTTACCATCAGTTAGACAACTTAATCAGTAATGAGGTTGCATTTTGCTGCATTGAGGACAATTATGCTTGTTGTTGATGCATCTGAAAAATGTCAGGTTCAGGGCTTTATATGTCATTAAGCCCTTAATTTGAAAGATAGTTCACCTCTGATGGGTTTCTTACATATAATTCTCTCTGATTGATTTTTTTTTTTTCTCAAAAACTTACTTTTAACTTTTTCATATGAGTTGTAATTTTGTTTTCTTGTTTACTTAGATCTTGACTGGATGGATCCTACCATATGAAACCTATCAATGAGGTTCTTATAGACATTTGAGGAACTATATCATGTTCTATTCTTTTTCTTTTGCCTGGATTTTTCCCATCATTAATCCTTCTGGTTGGAAGCTGAAAACTGGATAACATATGTTTAATTTTACTTTGTCAAGTTCCCTATGGATATGGTTTCTTGTTACCTATGCTAATGATCATAAATGGACTGCCTTGGGGTACCTTGTTTTGTTCTCACTGTTATCATTCAAATATTAATCACATTATGCTGACTTTTCAGAATGATTTTCTGTTCATCCCATGTCGAATCTCTGGAACTAACTCATTTCTCAGGATCAGCAATCTGTCTTGTAGTTGTAACCCTATTCAATAATGATTCTTTTTACTCAAGTTTATGTAGATAGCTTTTGTGGATTCTTGATGTGTTATTTCTCTGCTTTAGGCATTTTTTGTAAATCACTAGCCAAATATTAATGCTGGCAGATGAGGGGCTAGAAGCAGGGTGATGCTTGTTGTCTTCTTGATCTGTAGTTCCCTGTGGAAATTTTTTGCAAGATCTAGTTTGTTAAAATGACAAGCTATTTATGCTTCTCAAGTTCCCCGTATAGAAACCAGAGTTTGTATGTTTTATTGTTCTTAGATTTAAGTCCACGAGAAGATATCTTAAGTAGGATTCTAAGAATATATAACATAGTTGAAAGCCAAACATTATCTAGCACTCACTTAATGAAAGCATTGTGGAGAAAATGAGTAAATATTTCCCAAGTCCCGAAAAAAACAATGCCCCTGATCTTTCTCTAGCTGCTATGATCAAGATCCAGCCCTGATAATCCCAGCTTTGTTTACACTCATGATTCAGTTGTCATTAGCTGAAGTACATTAAGATTCTCAAATACATGGTAGATGGTGGAAACTTGCTAGCCTGGTTATTAGTCATCCTCTTCAGCTTAGTATCTTGCCTTAACTCTAACAATAACTTCTGATACTGTTATCTTCAGCTTTAGTAGATTATGTTCTCATCACTTAGAGACACGATGACTCGAAAATTGGGATGTTGCGGGGTTCTACTTTTATGTGCGGTTCACTTAGGGGTCAATTTGTTGTTCAGAAGCTAACCTTGTTGTTTAGATTATGAAATATGTTATATGGTATCTGTTGGCATATCATACACCCAGATGACAGTCTTTAATGCAATAAATATCTAGTAAAATAATAAGAAGTGGTTATTTTTGTGTGAATCTATGAAATAATGATGCATATCACTTTATGGTCAACATACTGGAAAATAAATTTTTTGTCCATTGTTTGTCTGGTTTCCTCACCCCAAGGATGTATAATGCCATGTTTCATTTGTTTTGGTTTTTTGTTTCTGTATTTCTCTACACTTTCTTCTTATTGAAGAGCAAAATTTTTCAATTTGACAGAAAAAAATTGTTTATTATTTTACATGGAAATATGTATATAACTGTTATGTTTACCGTTTCCTCATAACTTCTTAGCAAGGCCATGGAGAAAGCCAGTAAGAATCAGGCAGTCATTGATGCCATTGGAGAACCAATAAAGAAGGGCCCATGGTACAATGCATCTCTTGCTGTAACTCACCAGAGACATTCTGTGTCTTGCACATTCCCTGTGTCTGGACCACAAGGCAATGGGATGTTTCAGTTGAAGGCAGTTCGCAATAAAGGTGGTTTTTTTTTTTTTTTTTTTTTTGCCTCCTCTAGTTCCCCGTCTTGTATAATCTTGGGCACTTGAGTCTTGTTTATGTGCTGATACATTTGACATGTGACTAATTGTCTGCTTATCTTTTGTGCCATAATTTATTTCTCTTTGAAAGTCAAAAACAAGAGAAGTGCAAAAATGCAATTTCTGTTAGCATTATGTTAGGGATTTATATATATATATATTTTGGTTTGAGTTAGGGGGAGAGAGATTCCAAGTTATCTTGATTGATTTCTCTCAGTTCCAAACTTTGGTGATATTGTATTTTTCCCTTGCTATTAAATAAACATTTTTGTTTACTTACTGATATTTTTACAGATCACGGTTGGTTTTCCGTTCTGGGGCCAAGAGACTGGGAAATACTAATAATGGATGCTCGTCTTCATGTCCCTGGAAACGAAGGGCAGCAACAAACTTTAAAAATTAACCTATTGGATTCTTTCTCACCTTCGGATTGTAAGGCCTGCACTGACTGCAAGACTCAGGTATCATAGAAATCTGAGAAGAAATGAGAATGACCGTACTTGAAAACAAATTAGAAGTTTGGTGGATCATATTTTTCAATTTTGAAGTCTGTTCCTGTTTCCACTCCACTCCTGCGGAGTGTTATGAACTAGAATGGAGAAACCTCCAATATCTGATGTCCCCATCAGAGGATAAATTTTGCGAATTTACTGTAAAATAAGACCTGGTAGGTTCATTTGGTATAAATCTTTTGGAATAAATGCGTTTGTAACGCTTTGCAATATTTCTATAAAAATAAGACCAATTTGATATGATCTATTTTTATAAACGTATATGGAAAATGGAAATAAATCTTTTGGATTCCAAGAATTTGTTTCTATTGTGTGTCTTAACTTTTTGTTGAATGTTTAAGGGTTCTTATCACGGAGTCCTTGTAGTTTATCGAAAGAATCTCAAAGATCAGAAATTTTAAGAATGCTTCACGATAGTCCTTAATTACGGTGTGCTGATTCAAATGCTCGACCAAGTTCAGTTGTTAGTGAGAATAAGTGAAACATGATTAACATTGCATCTCATTCTTAGTTACGTTAACCAATGAATATGAGTAGTTTATTTGAACGAAGCAAATGCAACTAAAGAGTGACGAGGACATAAATGACGCATTTTTAAAGTTTGGGTGCTACAATAACAAATAACAAGGACTCAAGTGATAAAATCTGTGTATTAATTATTCAGTGACTAAAAGGGCGATCGGTAATAACTAATAAAGAGGTTGGTCACTTGGTTGGGTATGATTGGTCGGATGTTAGGAGAGAGGCTTCTGTGTATGGCAATTGTGAGTAACTTGCAGCCCATTCAATACTGTAGATTAGCAAGAACCGCTGTTTAAAAGGTTATTCTTCAAATCTGGAGGTTCGACGTGTCAGTAAAGCAGCAGGTTTGGCGTGGAAATTTATAACGCGGTCGGTGTATCGAATTATAGCGGCACCCACCACAACAGTTGAAAGCTGAGGCAACCATGGACTCTGTTCCCTGGGCGCACGACAACGCCGCGCCCCATCGAAGTCTCGGAACAGTGGCCCACTGCCACGTTGCGAGGCACCATTTCACGGACTTGAAGTCTGTCTATTAATTTCCGGAACTCAAAAGCCTCGTGAAGTTTTTTAACTTTTTGATTGATGGACGATGTCTCAGTCGTTTTGAGTTGAGCTGTCTACGTGCCTTGATGTTCGTGTTGAACGTGTGTGTTGTGTCTCTGACTGGTGCGTGGGCCCGCACGTGTCACACGCTTTGTGTCAAACACGCGGGTCCCACTCTGTCGAGTGATTGTCCCCACTCTTGTCGGGTTGTCGTTTGGAGCGTAGGGGTAGTTGGCCCTTGGCCGTCTGCTTTTGGATGCGATATCGTAGTAACTCGTTCCGAAAATATATCTGCTTGCTTTCTCGCG
Organism: Aegle marmelos; assembly: GCA_030449875.1. Classification (NCBI taxonomy): domain Eukaryota; kingdom Viridiplantae; phylum Streptophyta; class Magnoliopsida; order Sapindales; family Rutaceae; genus Aegle; species Aegle marmelos. Next base: position 8,007,448 of record JASUUL010000115.1, read on the forward strand.
ATACGATACTAAGGCTTTGGGCCTGCTCTACGGGCTGGCCCTGGCCCGCCTTTCTCACACCAATATAACCATTATACTCAAGTTTAATATACCCGTAATTAATATTGATTTTCGTTTGTGGTTTATGAGAAAATTTAATTTTGAAGTAGTGCTTGATTTTTATAAGTGAGTAACGTAATAATGCAAAATTTTATCTGAAGCCGAACCAACCAACCATTTTATCCTTCAAACATATAAGAGATTAATCTCCTGAAGGCAGATTAAAAATATTAAGGTCGAGAATGATTTTATTTTATTTTTTTTAATATTATTGGTAGAGAAAGGGACATGGTCAGAATATTTAATTTATATATTTTGAACTTACTTGAGGCCATTTACTAATCTCATCCAACTTTGTCTTTGTCACATTTTGTTATTGATTTAGAATCCCAAAAATACCCCAAACTTCAAAATCAGAGTTCAACTTTAACGTGTACTCGAAAGCTGAAAGTTTTCTTGTTTATCAATTTTAATAAGGCAACTATTTTCAGTCGTTTTGGCCACTAGAAGCGACAAGCAAGCAATCACACGGAGTGGAAAAGAGTAATAAAATAGAAACTTAAAAAAAAAAAAAAAGGACAGAAATCACAGGGAAAAGATAAAAACAATCAATGGAGGCGCACAAACCAGACATGTCGACCCCACTGTAATCACCACCACCACCATCTCCGTCACCACCAAACCTACCTTTCCTTTTTAACTTCTCCATTCTTTTCCAATAATACCCTCCAAGCGAATGCAAACACACCCCAATATCGTTGTTCTTCTTCTTCTTCAAAGCCATAATAAACCCTTTGCATTATTACATCACAATCTGTCTTCTTGTTAATAAAGTTTGAAACTTTGACAGAGAGCTTGGAGCTTTTTAAGAGAAAAATAGAAAATGTCTGCTAGTGGGTCTGTGTCAACAGTGTCAAGGGATGATCAACTTGTGTTGTCGTCTGAGGATTCTTCGAGCCCAGTTGAGTCTGAGCTCGAGTTGGGTCTTGGGTTGAGTCTTGGTGGTGGTGGGTTTATGAAGGCTCAGCAGCAAGCTTCAGGTGGCGGCAGCGGCGGCGGTCAGTATGCAAGGATATTGACTGCTAAGGATTTTTCTTCTGTTGTTTCTTCATCTTCTTGTTTGTCTTCATCGTCTTCTTCGTTGAGCAGAGGTGATTATGTGGCTGCTGGCATCAAGAGAAGTTCTGATTCTGTGGCTGCTGCTAATGCTTCCAGGTAAAAGTTTTTGATTTTTAATTTTTGCTCAAGCTCTTTTTTTTTTTCTGAGTTGAATTGTTGTTGCTTATGGTTTGTGGCTCTCTGGTTAATTTGTTTTATCTCAGGCTGATATACTGTCTCTCAATTTTTCAGCCTAAACAAAATAAGTAGCCTAATTGATATCTTAATTTCATGATTAGGGATTTTGATTTCCCTGGTAATTATGCTGGGGGTGGGGGGGTCTTATCATAATGTGGTGTTACAAAGAGATGAGGCTTGACAGGGCTTGATTGAAATTTATACCATATATATGTATGTAGACGATTCTTTAAGAATTCATTGCTTAAGAAAATAATCATGGGGAGCTATGGCCGTGGTAATCGTCTAGTATTTTGTGACTGGATTGTTTCTGCCCTCCCATTTTCCCTGTTACGCATGGCTGCTTTGTTCATTTGTATTTTATTGTGTCCATTTAATATATATATATATATATATATATATATATATATATTTTTTTTTTTTTTTTTTTGGAGTCCCAAAATGCTATGTAATATGTTATTAACTTTATCCTCATGTATCTGGACTATCAATCTGAGATGTATTAGATCTTGCTTCTATGGATTTAGCTTTCCATTACTTCATTTACAAGTGGCAGCAAGCATAGTTGTCAAAATATTGTCCGAATGATAAAATTGGACGGAGCTATGTCTCACATTTTAGAAATGGTCTTTCTTCTTTTAAAATCATTCATGTAAGATTGATATCGGATTATGAGATCATAGAATTGGATTAGCAAACATGTCAAATACTTGGAATGGTGGCCTTTTATACTGTTTGGCATTTGAGAAAGTTGCTCGTTGTAAAGATGAGGAATTGAATTTGGACTATGTACAAATTTTTTTGCTTATAAGATTGTTTTATGATCATGCAATTCTTAATTTTAACATATAATACTATTCTGAAGATCCGTTAACTGAGATCACAATTCTGATTAACTGAGATCACAATTCTGATAACTTTTGTGACAAGATAAAGATAGAACAGCAAGGCATCTTTAGTTGACGCTTACGGTGAATGCTTTGCATGGAAGCATCATCATTCTTTTGACAACTGGCACCTGTGGACCTTACCAGTTAGTACATTGAGCTTCAGTGTATGATTGCTCAATATCATTGTCCTGGCTGAAGCTATTGTATGAGTTTCATATTTGAACGAGGCAGGCACAGTAGGTTAACAAAAATTGTTTGGCTGTTCATATTGGCAACTTCTTGTGGCTTCTTAAGTCTTTGGAAGTACTTACCCACCTATAAAGTTTTGAGCGGTCGCTGGAAATATGCGAGGAATGTTGAATATGTTATTTTCATTCTTTATGCAGTTACTATTTTGCTGTTGAAAGTGATTGTTGAGTTAATTACTTTGCGGTTTATACGGCACTGATGTATAAACCGTCTTTGGTTCAGTAAACATTATGCCTCCTCAATTAATAGTGGTTCCGAACATTCTTTTCATTATTTGACTGTATTGTGTGGCTTGGAAGTTAAAACATAGGCTGATTTGCTAAGTCATACTTGTAATGATTAAGTCATGTCATGTGAAAATCTGCAAGGAATATTTGAACCTTAAAGTTTATGCTAGGGGCTGAGGCAGGCGATTAAGAAAGTTGTCGTGTGAAACTCTGTTCTTTTTATGATATTTCTCTGGCACTTGATTGTTTGCTGATATCATTGGTTTTTATTGTTAACATATTATTCAAGCGTTATTGGATTTAAAATGTTGGTGACTATGAGCTCTAGAACCTTTTCTGTTTTCCTGAAACTGATTTTTTTCCTTTAAATCATAATCTTGAGGCAGCCAAGTTGTAGGATGGCCTCCTATAAGAGCTTATAGAATGAACAGCATGGTTAACCAAGCAAAATCAGTAGCCAGTGAAGAATACAACTCAATGATGGAGAACAAAAGAAAAAATTCGTTGGTTGAGAAGACTACTGATATCTGCAATAAGAACAGTGCTAGTGCTAAGGGCAGGACTTCCCTGTTTGTGAAGGTGAATATGGATGGAATTCCTATTGGAAGGAAGATTGATCTGAATGCTCATGGCTGCTATGAGAGCTTAGTGCAGACTCTGGAGGACATGTTCCACAGGCCAACAACTCGTGAGTTTATAGCGCTTTTCTTATAAATTATTTGACCTTATCTTTTTTTTTTTTTTTTTTGCTCCATTTTACCTGTTTTAGTGTCAGTACACATATTTCTATTGGTCTTCTTTTTTCTAAATGAGAAGCTGTGAGTAGGTTAAATCTTATGTTGAATTATTAACATAAATATAGATGAGCTATCTGCTTGCGTGCAGTGTTGACCAAAATTTTAATGCTTCAGGTGTGTAATCAGCATTACTTTTTATCCTAATCAAAATTTGTTCAAATTCTGGAATTTTGAGTTCCTCCAAATCTAGGCCTGTGCTTGAAATTCTCGGGAAAATCTAAAATTCTTTAAAACTTTTAACTGATAAAGTTTCTACTACTGTGGTGAGGGATGCATGTTCATTGAATAAAATAAAAGTTTTTGTTGTTAAAGAAAATGTGATTTTTCATAGACGGCTGCATCATTTGTGTTATTAGGATCAAATGTACGGGAGCCAACAAGACCCTCAAAACTTCTTGACGGAACATCTGGCTATGTGCTCACTTATGAGGACAAGGATGGAGATTGGATGCTTGTTGGGGATGTCCCATGGGGGTACGTATCATCAACATGCTTCTGTGTAAATATACTATACCCTATCCGTATTCAGATGAGACGTGTCTGTTTCCTTTTTATTTTCCTTTGAACTATTTTCTAGGTCTGAACTGAAATATGGAATCTGAAGCTTCTTAATGTTGGAATAGTAGTTACCGGAGCATTAGAATAATCAATTTTCATTGTCATCTTATTTGTATAATATAGCCAGACATTTGAGGATGAGGTCTAAATCTAAAACTGCTTGGTAGCCTCTCTCTGTTTCTCTCATCAATTCTGTTAATATTTAGAAACTGATGAGCAAAGGGTGGCCAATCAGTGGCCATTCAATAACTATTAACTAGAATGGAATAACATTATAGGAGAGTTAGATCATATGGGTCAAATTTTTATTGCTATACAAGGATGCTTACCTTGTTGAATTTTGATCAATTAATTACCCTTTGGGTGTCAAAGAGTTATGTCCATTAGTCTATTTTTAAGATGTTTGCAAATAGAATTTACTCCTTCTCTGAGCAAGTCTAACTACAAAGCAGATCTCAAACATTATGCTTCCGAAGTACTTTGTTATGTGTTTTGGTTGCTTTCTGACAAGGGCTTTTTGGTGATGAACTACAATCACATGCAAGAGAGTGATTCCCTTTTTTATGTTTTGAGTATGGCATATGGATATGGAGATATCTCAACTAGCAAACTGATATATGACTTGAAGCAAGAGTTGTTTAGCTGTTTCTTCAAGTTTCAAGGTTATCTGATGGCAGTTCTGAGAAGAGCTACAATATAGCACACTTTTAGTCCTATATTTATTTGTGCCCATTTATGGATATACATGATCATGTAATGCAAGCATAATAATGGGGGTCGGAATCTGGAATAAGAAAGTGAGGTAGAAAAGATGCTTCATTGAGTCGCAAATGGATAGATATTAATCTCTTAATTCTCATGCAGCATGTTTCTTGGCTCTGTGAAGAGGCTCAGAATCATGAGGACATCTGAAGCTACTGGACTTGGTATGCAGATGCATGACATAATGATTTACCAATGACATAATGATTTACCAATGGATACATTATATTTGTGCATCCTAATTACATTTGACTATTTCTTAATTTGCAGCTCCAAGGTTACAGGAAAGTAATGGGAGACAAAGAAACCGGCCCACTTAGCCTGTTTTCTCTTAAGTATGATAAAAACATACTGCATCCTAGAAGAGACACACAAAGGGAGAAAAAGAGATACGAAAATAGTAAAAGCTTTTTGACTATTAAAAATTTGCCCTGTACGGCTGTTTGTTTGTTTTGTGGTTGCTTTATTATTTTACTATACCTATGTTCATTCTCAATATTGGTATCTGGCAACACTCACTATACTTTTCTGGAAGCTACAATCCTCTTAGTATACAATATATAATACCTACAAGCATATACTTGAATGGATGTTGTGTTTTAATGGTGTATATATCAGACCACTTCTATGTCTTCCAAATTTTCTTTAGAAATGACCTTGCTCTTCCTGGTCGATGGAAGGAATGTTGTTGTTTTTGTTGAGTCATTGCCAATTTTTTTTTTTTTTAAATCTCCTTGTTGAGTTTATAATTGTATACACAACAAATAGTTTGAATTCCACTGAGGCTCTGTAAGACTATTTGAAATTTTGTACTTCTTTTACCATCATTCTTATTATTTGTAGCGAATTCTCTTAAATTTACCGAAATTTGAAGAGCACTGCACTCATATGAAGTTTCGGAGTATGGGAACTTGTAACTGAAAATATGGGGATAGCAATTAACTCTTGACTTGACAAAGTAGTTTTCTTTGTCTTGCATTACTTGCAGAAATATTAGTGCCACATTCGTCTTTTATTAATTTATGGGCACAGCATCTTGCTACACAAAAACGAATGGAACTCTATTTGCAGGGCGGAGTCGATTTTAATTTACTCGTTGATCTCCTAGACGCCAATATGAACCAGTGATTACAAACATGAACAAATACAATTCTACATACAAAAGAAGAATGTGTTGAATAAACTGATAGCCTAAAGGAACCTAAATTCCGTGCCTACACAAGGCCACTTACAGGTGATGTGGTGAAGACTAACTTCTCTTTGTTATTTTCATATTCGTTGTTGCTACGGCTTTTTCGTCGAGGTCTCGCCTCTCCCAGCATCGTTATGACATCCCTCATGGATGGTCTGTCCTTGGGGAGTTTAGCGGTGCAAACCAATGCTATTCTAAGGACAAGGAGCATCTCCTCTTGAACGTGCTTACAGTTTCCTACATTGGGGTCTAATGCTTCTTCTAAGTTTCTGTTGTCTCTAATCTTCATCCTGATCCATTCAGCAATGTCTACAGATTCTCCAAACTCAGGATCTAACGGCCGTCTTCCTGTCAGAAGCTCCAATAGAACCACTCCAAAACTGTATATATCAATCTTTTCATCTACTTTCAGGGAGTATCCATATTCTGCCGAGAAACCATAACGGGATTATAAATCTTAATAGCAGATTAGATATGTCAAAGTACACAGACAGATCTCTTTAACAAATATCAAGAGACAGTTAATTAGTCAAAGGCAGATTGAAGCTAGCAACTCACCTGGGGCAATGTATCCATAGGATCCAGCCACCATCGACACTGTCTCATTCTTCCGAACCATCATCCTTGCCAACCCAAAATCAGCAATCCTTGGCTCGAGATTTGAATCGAGCAATATGTTATTTGACTTGATGTCCCGATGAATAATGGGTGGGTAACAATCATGGTGGAGATATGCAAGCCCTTGTGCCACTCCAAGTGCTATATTATATCTTGAAACCCAGTCAACAAGCAATCTCCCTGCTTGCTCGCCATGCAAGGCTTCTGCAAGGCTGCCATTATTCATATACTCGTATACGATCATCATGTTGGTATCATTGTGAAGAAATCCTAGTAACCGAACTATGTTTCGATGCCTCAGCTTTCCCAGGACATTAACCTCTCCAACAAAATCACCTCTGCTTTCTGTTTCAAGATCAGCTCTTGATCTCCATAACTTTTTAACTGCCACAATTGTGTTCAACCGTGGCATCTCAGCCTTGTAAACAATTCCTGTTGCTCCCATCCCAATCACATTCGATTCCCTGATGCAGGCTAGAATATCAGCACTTGTAAAACCAAACCTCTGGAATGCCATTAGTCTCCAGGGCCAGTCTCCTTTACCCATTTCCAATTTTTCTTCAAAGCAGCTTCCATTTGCGTTCCACCTTTTGTACAGAGATCGAGCAGCAAAAACTGCTATTCCAACAGCGAAAAGAAAAGAAATTGCAATCATCCATCCAGCTATGATGTGCTTTGCGTGCAAGCTCCGATGGCTCGATGCAATTGGTGAATATCGGCTGCATGGGCGAAGGACACCCCCGCAGAGACCAGCATTTCCAACAAGATCACCTGGGTTTATTGTTCTAAGCATACCATTTGCAGGAACAGGACCTTCTAGCCTGTTATATGAAACATTAAGAACTTCCAAGGCTGGAGAGGCTCCAAAATTTTCAGGTATCCCACCAGTGAGAGAGTTATTGGATAGATCAAGAATAGCCAATGTTGGCATCATGGATATTGCTTTTGGAATATCTCCAGTTAGTTGGTTGTTTCTAAGATTCAAGTTCACTAATTTTTCACATGAAGCAATGCTGGATGGAATGCTACCAGAAAAAGAGTTAGATGAAAGATCAAGAACAGAAAGTGAAGGACAGTCCTGAAATTGATCTGGGATTTCCCCTACTAAGTTATTGTTTGACACCATGAATGTTTGCAGATTTGGAATTGAAAGAATCGTAGAAGGAAGGGAAGATCTGAGTTGATTTCTAGAGATGTCTATAAAAGAAAGTGATGTGGAAGAAGCTATATCATCTGTAATTCCTCCAGTGAGACTATTGTTTGCCAATTCTAACCTCTGAAGCTTCTCCAGTCTGCCAAAGCCAACCGGAATTGTCCCAGAAAGCTGATTGTTCTGCATTCGAACACGAACAAGTGAGTGACAAGTTGATAAGCTGACTGGGATTGGACCTGAGAGGGCATTGTTGAAGAGAATGAGCTTGGTGAGATTGCCTATATTGCACAAACTTGCTGGGATCTCACCGGAGAACGAGTTGGACGATAAATCCAACCATTGCAATGGTGAATTTTTGCCAAGATCAATAGGCAGTGGACCTGACAAGGAGTTGTTCCAAAGCTCAAGCACCTCCAATTGAGTCAGCCCTCCTAGTCCAGCAGGTACATGGCCAGACAGCTGGTTGCACATCAGATTCAAGAGCTGTAAATTTTTCAGCTGAGTAATCTCATTTGGGATTTTATGTGACAGCATATTATCAGATAGATCCAGCAACTGCAACGAAGTAATGTTGCCAATTTCTGCTGGAAGCCTGCCTTGAAAGTTGTTTTGATACAAAAACATTATCTCCAATAGCTCAAGCCTCCCCAGTTCAGCAGGAATCTCCCCACCAAGATTACCAACTGCCAAATCAAGATACTTCAAGTTGGTAAGATTCCCAAATTCTACTGGGATTTCACCTTCAAATTCATTGTATCCAAGAATCATAGTTTCCATGGATGAAAGTTGCCCAAGCTCTCGCGGTAGAGTGCCAGTGAGATTATTCCCAGATAGTCCAAGAAACTTCAGCTTTTGCAGATTCTTGAATGACACCGGAATTGAGCCTTGAAAGAAACTTCCCCTGAGATCCAGGGTCTCCAATGAAGTTGCATTTCCAAGAACCTCCGGTAAAAATCCTGAGAAGTTATTGCCTGAAGCATTCAGGAAAGTCAGTCCAGCTGCTCTGCCAAGACCAGCAGGAAAGCTACCATTAAGGAAATTCTGACTCACGTCGAGGCTCTTCAATGAAGAAAGATTAGCTACAGAATTGGGCAATGATGAAAAGAGCCCATTGCAGCACAAGTTGAGAGAATTGAGGCTCTTTAGCCTATGGAAGTCATCTGATACGCGGCCGCTAAGATTCATGTGGGAGAGATCAAGCTTCTCAACAGCTCCATTCGAGTTGCACCACACTCCTGTCCAATTGCAGTGAGATGAAGGCAACTTCCAATCATGAAGGCTATTTAATGGATCAACAAGACCAGCTTTGATCGACAGCAGGGCCAATAACTCATCATTCAAGGCAGTTTTTGCAACCACCTTCGCAGAACCAAAACAAGAACAGCCAATGTAACAGTAGAAACAGAGAACCAACAACAGAATTTTCGACTGCATATTGGGCTTATTTCATGTCTCAGCTTTCCATCGTTCTATGAGAAGTAATGGTAAGAAGATAAAGATTAGTTAATGTATAAGTATATATATTATTATAAAAATGTATTAAAGAAACATTATATTTGCATAATGTATTGTATGTATGTTAGATAAATTATTGGGGAGCTCGTGAGATCTCGGATTCTGCAACAGCTAAGCTTTTGGACTTATTGGAAGTTTCTCCGACATTAAGCATGGGGAAAGAATGTGTTCTTAACCATTAATCGATGTATCGCTTCTTCTATTTCTTCTGTTAAGATTATGATGGTCAAATGATGATTGTAATGTTTTTGGTTTGTATTGTTTTCATACAACATTTTTACCATTTACAAAATTGCACAAACTTATTAAGCTGACAGAAAATGCTGCATGCATTAAACAAAATTTATCATATATATGTCATACCACCCCCTCCCCCCCCCCCCCCAAAAAAAAACCACATCAATCTTGTGGTAAAGGCAACCATCACAAATCTTGTGGTAAAGGCTATCCAACCATCGCAAAGAGAATGAGTTCGAGTTTTCATAAAAGATTTATCGTTCTTTATAAATACTTATTTGTAAGTGTGGGTAAATCTCATCTATATTAAAATAAATTTTCGAGATAGACTTAGTAGATTTTTAGACAGTAAATATTTACATGAATTTAAATTCTTGATCAACCATGATTATAATGACAGTGAATTGTAATATAAATTGGACAAAAAAAATTGTATTTAAATTACATTGCGGTTGCGGGTAATTTGTGATCACTATAGAAGAGCAAGAGAGATGTTTCACTTCTGGGTTTCTGATTTATGGCTAAAAAGATTAATCAAACAGCTGCAGTAAAGAAGCATCATGTATTTTCTTCTAGAGACGTGTAAATGAAATAGCTTAATGGCAAAAGCTACTTTGAAAATTGAAATATTACTTCAGAATGGGTGAGGAACCCAAGGCTGCATGATGAAATGATTTAGATATTTTGTATCCAAACATTCCTAGGCTTTCCCACAAGTAAAGGTATTCAGCCAGTTAGCTAGATAGGGTAACTTCTAAGCATGACAAGGATTTAGGAATCATATAAGACTCTGATATACATGTGAACAATTCGACCCACACGAGTCATGCCGACGAGTAGCTACTAGCTAGAGCATTGTGCACTTATTTTATTCTTTTTTTGCCCCAAAAAAAAAGGTACATTTAGTCAAATATATTTAAATTATTATTCTAAGTTGTACTAGTAGTAAGTAGTAATTTCTCACGAAGAGAAAGTGGCAAGCCTCAGCCTGAGTGTTGAATCATTAATCAATATTGTTAAAGATGCCACATCAAGCCCATCATGGATAAGATTAATTTAATTTTTAGTGGGTTAGTTATTCGTCATGTATGATTGAAAGAGAAGGAATCTATCCATGTTAGGGCCAAAGCTACACCAACTTATGTAGAACAATCACAAAATAACCAAGTTCTCTTCCGCGTTCGAAGGATCATTGTGGCCACTATAGGATCAGAAATTAAAATTCTCATTTAGTTCTTATTCATTATGGTCTTAACACTAAGGTAAATTTCAATTAATGATCCCTAATTAATTAGAGAATGGAGTGTTGTGTTGTATTGCCACGTGAAAACCAGAAGAAATAGTAAAAGAAAAAAAAAAAAAAAACTAACGTGATGAAGAAATGGGAGGAAATTGAGAGAAGACAAAATTGTCGATCATGGTCTGATGAGACTGAGACTGAAACCACGGATAATAAACTAATAGAAAACAGAATAAAGCTATATGAAACTTCACATGGAATCATGTGATATCAAAATGAAGTAACATAAGAGTGATGCTTTTTTTTTTTTGGGGTATTATATTAAAAGTACGAGCCGCTTCCTAGGGCAAGTTTGATCACTAGCTTCCTGCTTCCCTATTATTAGAGAGAGAATGAAGAATTTAAATAAATAAATAAATAAAATCATATTGCAGAAAGGAGTAAGATGTTGAATAAATAAAACGGAATTTGCCCATTTTTGTTCGTGTGGAGATGAACTCTTGCGTGGCTCCACATGCATTTATGCTAACCAACGCATCAAAAACCAGCCTTTGACGATCGTCAAAAGATAAGAGAAAGAAATTAGATCACACTTGCGACACTGCACATGTGCCACGTGCGTATACATGTTATGTAAACCAGCATTAAGGTCATCAAAAATTTAATTTTGGTGGGTTATTTGCTTTTCTTCTGAGGATATACTTTGTCAATTTCCATTTGCTTCTAGTTTCTCGGTATAGAGACGCTAATGAATTCTTTTGTGTTTGACTTTACGTGAGAGTGTTCCAAAGACGAGGAAAGAATAATCAAATGTACAATAGTCACAAGTTATATCTTATTAGTTATTATTATTTTTTTATTGAGTAATAATATAGTTGTAAATTTTTGTATAAAATTTTTTTATACAAATTAATTTGATATAATTTAATTTATTAAACTAAATATCTCTTGATTCATGTGATTTATTTTAATTATTTTATATTTTTATTCAATCAATGAGTGAATATCACATCAATTTATACAATAATTTATAACTGTAAAAGTGTGATAGCTGAGAAAAATTGTTTTAAGCTTCACTGATTCTTTCCCAAAAAAAAAAAATTCACATAATAGTCAAAGTCATGGAAAGAGTTCAAATTTTAAGTAACGATATTTCGAGTTGATCAAATCAATTAGCCAGACGGTTTAAACGGTTCATAGTGATAATATTAGAATTAGTATGGAACAAAACATTAATCAATAATCATAATCCCGCTAACAGTTATATATATATATATATATATGGTTGGGGGAACATTATACGGAATATACATATGGGAGTTTTTTTTTCCCCTTAGAATGTAGATGTAGCATCCTCTTCAACTTGCACAAGAGTTTTGCAACTCCAGTTCAGTTGCAGCAAGCCAGCAAAAATCCTGAAAAGAATAACTAAACAGGAGGAGAAAATAAGTGGGTAAATAACTTGTACCAAGAGACAAGACACTTTTGACCACCCCAATTACGGGTCTGCGTATTTCTGCAACGCGGACTGATCAGTGGCCCTAGTATAAAATTAGCCACCATCTGTATTCTCTATATATCCTATTGTAAGTCTATAAATGAATTTCCCTTCGGGTTCATATCTGTTTAAACAAGAAGACACCAGAGAGAGGGAGAGGGTTCATGAATTTATGGCCCCAAAATGAACGCATGTATCTCTGCCCAACTAGAGACCGTGTATAACGTGCCAGGCAGTCTTTTCCATTTACATGAGCTGTCATCAACAAGTTCCTTCTGTTTCTCTACTAAGCTGGAGAACAATGGGACAAAAGAAACACCAAAATGATCTCCTAGTCTCCTCAGACTTGAACTTGAACCTATTACGATTCCTATATCCGCCTCGAGAAGGCAGAGTAAGTCACCCGGTGAGCCTCCAATATAAACTGTCAAGTTCTGCTCATCATTACTGTGGTCCTTCAGAATGTCTTTGAAGGCTTGAAGTTTTTCCAAGGGAGACTCCAACTTATTGACAATTTCACCAGTTGAAACGGATTCTTCATAGACTAACTCATTTGAATGCACTCTCAATGCATTTAGATCGCCTGCTCAACGTAAGGAAAGATATTAAATCATTACAATAAATAAAATAAAAAAAAAAACACAGCAAAATCTCATATTTTGAGAAACAAAGCATTGGAACGCAGCTTGTCTACACAAATACATGCATTCAAAAGATATTAAATTAATCCTGTTAATAAGGGAAATCATGGCATCCTATCAACAGCAACAGATTAGAAGTAATATTTAACTACATCCAGTCCGACTCAACAACCCTCTGACTGTCCAATGATGAAAACAATAAAACATCGTCTTAGACATGATAATTTCAACAATATCTACTAGCTCTAGCTCCAATAAAATTGGTTCTGAGGAACAAAACCAACTCAGTGCAAAGATAAAACTGACAGACAATTAGGCAACAAGTAAATCATTTCAAGAAATTACAAACTTTCAATGTTGATGCCTAAACAGATATCAGTCCTTCTTAACACTTTGTAATTCTATTGAAAATAGTTTATGAGCAAAACAGCCCTCTCATGTAAACAAACAGCAAACTAGTGAACTTCAAAGATGGGAGAAAAATAAATTTCTTTTTTAAATCCCTTTAATAACTTTTCAGTTCTCATCTGAGGATACAGGTCACATACGCAGTGATGAAAAAGGTCAATAGTTGTCACCAGTTCAACACCAATGGAAACATAAAATAGACCTGATAACATAAGCAGTGCAAAAGAGTTTTCAGACAAAGTATGCTCACAAAAATGAATGATACAAGACTTGTATGTTTCAGAAAGAATACCTGATGCAAAAGCCGACCCAATGAGATCACCACACCAACAGTATGAAAGTACATGAACATCAGTCTTAAAATTAGTACTTTTTATGATATTTTGGAAGAACCTTGTACATCCATCTTGAAAAATGAGACATTGACTAGCCCGCTTTATATCCTCTAGATTTAAACCCTTCAGGACTCCTGACTGAACCACCCTTGAATTTGCATGCTTCTCGAAATATGCTAGTTGCTTGAGAGCTTCGTACAGACCTTCATATCCAAATTCTGCCACTGACAAGACAGGAAACTACGTAAAAATAGAATTCCAGCAAATATTTCTTCTCTCCACAACACACAAAAGCGTGTGCCTTTCGCTTTAAAGATATGGCATTGATCCCTAGATTGGCAATGGAACATTCTTTGAATCAAAAAATGGTAGATTTTATTGACGCGCTATTTTTGGACTACGAAAGCACGTAAGTCAGGGATCTACCAATCAGATAGCATACCTGCTTCACTAGACATGATGCCTTCTATGCATTGTTCATACTCTTCGGTATACTTGGTCGAAAGAACATCCCACGTGTTCCTCAAGTCAGCTGATGACATCCTAGTAAGTTTGCCTTCCAATTGATCAGGATCAGACTTTTGTGCTGTAACAATTGCAAGTTCTGCTAAAATCGAAGAGGAATCAAAAGCCGTGCATGTCCAGTCAAAGTCACAAAATAGGGTCAGATGACCTTCCACAGGGTCTTTCACCCAAGACAAAGGAGCGATGGTTTGCTGTTTAACTGGTTGAGCAGTGAAAAAGTTCACATGGACTTTTATAGCTTTATAATAAAGCTTTTCAATAACTTCAAGCTCTTCGCCCGTCAACAAAACACTTAACTTATCCAGCAGCTCTTCAGTTTGCAAAGCTGATTCCTGATATCAGAAACAGAGTCATTAGTACCATCAAATGCATTTTGGCAACCAACGAAATATGAAACTTTTTTTAATAATTATCTTGTCGGCATAATTAGAAGAAAACGTTATAAGACATCTTAGTAGTTGGTCATCTTATGAAATACAAACCTGAAAACTTTGAGAGCAATAGTAGTCAATCCATTTCTTGTATAAGTGACTACCATCATCAGGATTTAGAAGACCCTGGATCTCTTTAGCGATAACCTCAAAGAGTCTCATGCATGGTGAGATAGCACTAAGTGTATAAGCAGCAACTTTTATCTTCTCAAAAGGAGTTTCAATTTTCCCAAGAACTTTTTCTCCCTCAACTTTACCTGAAGCTGTTGATAGTAAAAAGTCAGTGCATTTGACTGTTGCATAGTTGGCAATGATCGCTTCTGGAGGTTCAAAGCCCCATTCCTGCAGAAGGGATTCCTTAGGTTTATATTTATAGATATAAATATGTGATGAGAAGTAAGAATTTCTCTAAGTGTCACTGTGCCTGCGGCACCACGCATTTACTACTGTTGAACTTCTTGCATTTCTGTCGTATGAAGCAGAGAGCTTGGTAGTACATTTTAGCAGACAAAATTTCAATTAATTGCTTTTATTATTTTTAAAAAATTTTTTCCCTGAATTAGCTTAAGGATTCAATTAACGGACATGCTTAACCGTCAAGTGATCACTACATCTTTTCCGCTACTTTTCATAAATTTGCATAACTCTGCGGTAGTGTGTTAATATCAAAAGTTAATTCTTTTTAATCAACAAGTTATTCCGAAAAATAAAAAAAAAAAGCTATAAAAAGGGAATAAACAAAGCTTGAAACCGAAAAAAAAAAAGCATACGCGGACAAGGGAATCGAGCGTTTTAAGCTTTTGCTTGACACGTTTTCTCAGCTTGCGTATTGCGAGCTTGTCCTCTTCATCATCTGCACATTCTTCAGCCAATTCATAACTAAAAGAAAAAAAGAAAAAAGAACGGAAACACACAAAACATTGTCGTTTAATGTATTAAGAACAGAACGGCAGAGAAATTAAACCAGTGGTGAAAAATGTGCACAGAGAAACTCTTACGCAAGGGCGAAGGCTTTGAGAAAATGGACATCTTGAGAGATGCAATGTGCAAAAGTATCCGAGTTTAAGCTTCCGGAGGCTAAGCAAACGAAGAATGGACTGTATTTAGCAAAAACAGATTCGTCCTTGAACTTGATCCAGCACTTCCTCGCTATTCCTCCCTCGTCCACTGCTCCCATTCTTCCAAACCGGCGTCGTTACGAACGTGCTAAGACAGATATCGAGGCTGTTGTTGTGATGTCGTTTTGTGGTACGAGTCTGTTGGTGTGGTGGTTAAGTTTATTATATAAAGAAAAACATAGCCGGCGGTCAAAAGTGAAGGAAGGAACACGGGGACTTGTCCCGCAAGTTTGAATGGAACCGAGGCGAGGAGACTGAGTCAGTTTGGCCTACTCGGACTCAGTTTTCAACTTCCATTCATGTTATGTAAAGAGAGGAAGAAAAGTAGAGAAAATGTAAAGAGAATGTCCAACGTCGGTAAAACTCGAAAGCCTGTTGACCCCAATCCATGCCGGTCGTTCTGCCACGTCACATGAGGTTAACACGTAGGATAACTGGTCCCCACCAAGGTGGATTTTTCAACGCGCTCTGGTCCCCCAAAGTTTTTGAGGTTTCTCAACGAAGAAGGACGTGGGTTGTCCATTTCATGAAATAGTCCCCTGCTGGTTGAAATTGGAAAATGAATGTCTAGATGAAATAAATGCCCCTTAGTACAATCTCATAAAGTAATGGCCGAAATTGACTGTGATATGGGTAATTTAGTCATTTGAATAAGAAGTAGGGACTTGTTTGATACAAATGGACAAAATATGTGCTTATTTGAAAGAAAATATCAAAATTTAGGGCGGGATATTGTTATCTATTTTGAATATCCCCAACGCAACAGTGTTCTACTATATCTTCACCAAATGTAAAAAAGTGGTACGGTGTTATAAAGCAAAGTTTAGAGAATTTTTTTGAAAATATTGTATATTTTTAAATTTATGTTTTTTTATATATTACAATTAAAATTTTACTGATATTGTACAATTAGAATTTAATCAAAAATTTTTTATATTTTTTTATAATGACACAGCGTGGAGAACAACCCTCACTATAACCGAAGGAAGATATGTAATCATCACTTTAATATTGAAGGAAAATTACGCTACCTCTAATGTAGAAAGCCAAATAAACCAGGACTCTCTTATATTTTTTTATGATGGCTAAACTGAAGAACAACTCTTACTGTAATTGAAGGAAGATCTGTAACCCTCACTCTAATATTAGAGAGAGAGAACTGCGCTACTCTTAACGTGGAAAGCTAAATAAACTTCTATTAAAAGAAAAGTGAATCCCAATAATACTGAGACTCAAACTCATGCACCCAAGGTTATTAGATGCATGCTCATTCACGAGTTTACATAATTAATGTGGTAAGTATACTCTTTTTTTTTTCCCCGATCCTAACTCACCTAGCATACATATGGCCCTCAAACAAGATAAATAATTGTTTGATCATATTGAAATGATGATACAAATCAAACATTTTTCTTACTCATTCAAGCAATGTGCAACCTATATATTTCTTATCAACACAATAAATTTTACCGATTGAGTTAAGTGACATTTATTTGTAAGAATAAAAACTAAATCC
This sequence comes from Aegle marmelos, assembly GCA_030449875.1. Classification (NCBI taxonomy): domain Eukaryota; kingdom Viridiplantae; phylum Streptophyta; class Magnoliopsida; order Sapindales; family Rutaceae; genus Aegle; species Aegle marmelos. The sequence continues at coordinate 8,024,693 of JASUUL010000115.1, forward strand.
TTTCTCTCATCATAAAAATTAGCAATATTCAAACTACATACAACTAATTACGTATATATTTTAATCGAGAATTTACCAGTTGAGCCAAAAACATTCACTTATATTCCTGCTTTGTAAATATTAGTATTGTGGTATAAGAGTAATGTTGTTCATAGTTTTTTTTCTTTTTCAGGTTATGCTCAAAATTATATTAAAATGTGATTATGCTTCTTTATCAATTTGTTTGACAAAACTTCTCCTGTATATGGAGTTGTTAAGGTTTCCCTCATATCCAAGCTCAATCAAACATTTGCACCATTCCTTCTTCATGCCGTATAGATAATATTTGATGAACGTGGGAGTGACTAGATCTCTTTGGAATTATGGTGGCCGTGGCCCCCAGAGGCTGCGGAAAGGAAGTGCGGCCAGCCATAAAATCTTGAAAAACACTTTTGCATAATTAATTAATTGAATATGCATTCTTTTAATTATAAAATAAATAAATGGAAGTAGATAAGCATGAGAGCAGAGTGCCAAGACAACAGAATTTAAGACCTCCTTTTCCAAGATTTGCTGCTGCTTGGTTTGACACACTGGTTCTATGAATTTCATGTACAAAGATGTGGTGGCACGGCCAAAACCCCCATTTTTTATTTTTAATATACTTTTATTATTATAAACTCATTCCTCTCTTTTGAGACTAAAACAATTGACTTAGTCCAATTCACGACCCTAACTAGATGAAAAAGTTCACAATTTGTATTGACTTTAATATCAATTAGGATTCCCATAAATGCTCCAATGGCTTATAAAAGAATCTTTGATGGTTGTGATAATCGCGTGAAATTAATTCTAAGTGTGCGTGGAAGACTTAGCATGATAAAAATCTTGTCATCTAATACTTATCATGAATCACGACCCAATGACAATATTCATTCATTATCAACCCATTTTGGAAGTTCATAACCCCTTATCCATCGCGACAAATATGGAGTCTAATCACATTGTTAATGTTCGATAAAAACGGAGTGGATTCAAATTTCACATCGTCACAATAGATTAAAGAATGTAAATGCGTCAAAAATTAATATTTCACAAAGAGAAGTAATCTTGAATTTGAATATGTGTATTTTATTATTATTGTGTTAATTATTTAAAATTGTACGTTACGATAATTATAATAGTATCTTATAAAAGGTGTTGTTAAGTTACAATCAATTTAACTTATAGTAAACATAATATAGTAGAGGATTCTATTGCCATGTTATTAGTTTTTACATGTTTTAAAAGTTATAAATTACACATATTGTAACTTAGTTAAACCCACGTCATAAATTCTCATCGAATGTCTTTATAGTATCTTTATTGATGCTTCTCACGTTTATCTTGTGATTCTATGTTTCGGTTGGTTATTTTTCAGGTTGCACGAGAGAGAGAAGGGGGGGAGAGGGGGGGGGGGGAAGTTGTTTGGTTGGAGGTTGGGGGGAATGCATGAGGCATTGAAAAACAAACATAATAGAATTTGTTTGTCGGGCTATACTTTTCTCTTGTTTGTATTGGTCTTCATTTGGCGGTTTCCATTAGAGTCGGGCTTTTTCACACCCCTTCAAAAGTCCTTCCAGTATATGTTACTTTAACAATACCACATTTAAATAGTTCGGAAATCATTCTAAAATCTAAATCTAATATCACCATGTCATCTGCTGATGTGGTGATTTTGGCCAAGGCCGCCACGTCAACCATGCTGTCGCTGGAACAACTATACCTCTGTCCGTAGTAATTTCAATCAAGGGTGAAATCATAAATATTGAAAAGGGGTTTTATCAGGAATTCCCAGGGTGTCAAAAGATCTTCTCTTTTACTTTGTTGATCTGCTTCATGCTTTTAATGGGGCCTGCTGAAACTTAACCCAGCCCATGTGTTATGCATTTCAAAAGGGTTTAGAGTAGCACTCCCGACAAAATTCAAATGTGTCATCACCAACCGCGTGTCGGCCTCGAGTCTTTAACTCCATTACTAAAAGCAAAAGTGTTTTGTCCCACCAAACCAACACGTGGCGAATATTGAAACCAAATGGAAGTTAAACCCCGACAGCCTGGCGAAGTAATCGTGAGTTCGTACAAACGAGATCTATTCATAGATTTTTTTTGTAGGTTTTACTCCTCTGCTGTCATAACTAGGCCTGCCTTTCTTCTTTATTATCGTGAGCCACCAAATAGTGGGTCCCGGTAAAGGCTGTGTCCTCAATGTGCCACCAACTACGGTTACGCATAGATGACACGTGTACTGATGAGCTGGACACAGCCAGTTTGGCAAGGAGAGAAGGGAAATATAACCTACCACCCTTTAAACTTTGGCAATTTATCACTTAAATGAAAAGTCTTAACTAAAAGGCACTTGACTCACTTGCTATTAAGTGTCAATTAAATGAGGGCAAGGGGGTTCGGCCACTTAAGATCTGTTTGGAATTAAGGTATCGTAATTTTTAAAATATAATTATTAAAAAAATTATAATTATAAAATAAAAATTAATAATATATAATAAAAATAAATTTTAAATAATAATTTTAATAATTTATTAAAAATATAATAAATTATTTATTATATAAATAAAAATTATATTAATATAATTTTTAAATTATAATAATTAATATATACTAAATATTTTATTATTATACTTTTTAAATTATAAATATCTAACCTCAATTTTAATTACACCTTTAATCGACAGGGGATATATTCCTAATGTTCAATCTTTCCATCCAAGTGATAGTTTCTGCAAACCCGCTGACGGTTAAGTGGTAATTCCGCAAGAGAATGTGATAACTTGCAGAAGAGGGCGCAGCAGGCCCTAATGGACTCTGTTTTTCATTTTTCTTTTTCTTTTTTTTTGAATTTGAGTTGTCAACATCAGCGTCCCTTTTGTCTAATCAAAAAAATCTTTACTCCACGTCTACGACTTTTTCCGGTTGTTTTTACCGGCACGTGTAACTCACGAGATAAATTTGATATCTCGCGAGTTTGTTAAATACTCGTGCAATGTTGATAAGTGCGGAATTGAGGAAGAGAAAATCATTTTAAAAATGAGGTTATTTAATAAATGTTTAAAGTTAATAAAATTTTAGATATTTTTAATATTTATTTATTTATTTTTATAAATAGTATTTTATTTATTTTTATAAATATTAAAATTTTAAATATAATTATTTAACATTTATATTCTTACTAATTAAAAGTTATTATGATTCGCGAGTATGTTTATCTTAGGTTTTGATGGGTCTTAAAAAATAAAAATAATTAAATGATTAATTTTTAATATATGAATATAAATAAAATTTTATCTTTTTATAAATAATAAAATCTTAAATATAATTATTTGACGTTTATATTTTTACTAATAAAAAAATATATTTTATAGTTTAAAAATAAATATATTTTTTAAAAAATTAAGGATATTTTTAAAATTTAATATTTACTTCTCATTTAGATATTTTATCATTTAGATGAAAGTAAAAAAATTTACTTTTTTCTATTAAAATATAAATATTTGAAAAACAAATAAAGTATATTAACACTAAAATTTGAGCCAATATTATAAGTTGAAAGAGTTATTTTACTTGAGAAACCAATTTTGAGAGAGTCTAATATCCTTAAAATGCTATGCTTGAGAATAGCAAGCTTGATGGTTGGAATCCTTCAAATAATAACTAGAGTAGATGAAGATGTTATCGACATAAACCCTCCAATCTTAGTTCAAGATCGAGAGTACCACAACAACAAAAAAATAATAATAATAATAATAAGAGGAAGAAAAAAGAGAGCAAGATAAAAGGCTTGGAAAATATTATATCTCCTACTCTAATATGCTTATTATGTAAACCTTTAAGGCATAATATTTTTATAGAAGAGAGATAATCAAAAGTATAACTAAGTTAGAAAAACTTATTTCTTATCTCGTAAGATTTGAGTTTAGCAAGAGTTAGGAATTATATTATTTAATTTTATTTAGATTAGGATATGTTATTAGATGTGGGTCTCCAAGCTCAATGACCATTCATTTATAGCATTTGGTCAGGTTTGGTAAAAATATAACGAGTTACAAAAAGGATAATATTTTAGAAAAGGTTTCAAATTAATAAAATTTTGAATTCATAAATTAACCCAGCAACCCATTTATATTGTTGTGTTTATTAATGCACAATTTGATAATTTATGTAACGCTCCAACTTAAACTCTAAGAGTAAAACTAACCATAAATCGCTTGTGTATTTGAATATCTCTTTACAGTCGATAATAATTTAAGTCTCAAATATAATTAGTAGAATAATATAAAAATCTAATCAAATCATTTATCATAGTTCTCTTCACTCATCATGAATCAATCCTTATTTTTAAAATCATTATACAACACATCATCCTTCAAGAGATGGCCCACACACAACTTCAAAATGTGACTCTCAATACAAAGTCTTATAAAGTATAAATTTTATTTGTTAAAATTCACTTTCTTATTCATAGGTAACTGAATGCATTTTTATGTTTATGCTAACGAACTCTCACACAACATATGCCAATGTACATAACATGCACATAACAATACATAACATAAATGTATGGACAAAAACATATAAATCTACGTATGTTTATACCAAAAATAGGTTTTTTAAATAAGTCAAATATATACATATTATTTATTGTGATTCATTTTGAAGTCTAATTCACTTACCTTTTAACATCCACACTTAACAAATACATACTGATATGATCAACTTAAAAAGTATCAATAAAATCCTCATAAGATAAAATCAAATCTTGATTATAAATCCTAATGTCCTCAAATATCTCATTTTAAATAGCTCATAAACTCATCTTCATATGTCAAAATATTTGATCCTTAAAACATAACAATTCATATTCTCAGATTTTTAATAAATTATTCCCTTATTGGAAAAATCTCAAAAGTTAGAGAGCCTGTGCTAACATATTGGAAATTCATTGATAAAAATTTTATAACTTAGTTCCTTCGAAACTATTAAAAATAATTTATGTTTCAGACATCATAAATACCATCAAATAATTTTCTGTTCTGGCATGCTTGTTTTAAAAATACAAAATAAGTTATTATTTTACCATAAAATCATAAGAATTTCTATAATCACGTTAGAAATTTATAAAGATCACTAGTCAAAATTTCATAACTTTTGAAGAAGTCTAGCTATGGTAAAATGGCTCTGGAATTCATGTTCTTCACTAAAATAAAAATTTTCCAAGCTTTTAGACTTGATTTTGAAAAATCATAATTAATTGAAATCGTATCTGATTAGCTTGAAACAAATTTCAAAACATTCTAGAAGATTTATATTTTAACATACCCAAAATCCAGAATCAAAATTAATTTATACAAATTACTATGATTTTTGAAATAACACATTGCTAACATATTTTTTGTGAAATCTTAGATTCTTACTTCTATTGTAAATATCTAATCATATTTTATCATAACGAATTAATAAAAAAATAAGAATTAAAATTTTCCTCCAAATCTTGTCTCAACAATATTTAATTTAAATGACACAATTTGATCTCACGTATTGCTCATAATAGAATAAACAAGAAAACTTTTTTCTTCTCTCTTTTTGTTTTTTCTCTCTTTTCTCTTCATCTTTTTTTCTTCTCTGTTGTTTTTTTTTTCTAGCTCTCTCTCTCTCTCTCACATAATGGAAATGATATCTTATTCTTTTTATATTAGAATGTAAAGTTTATTAACTATTAAAACACTTAAATACTCATAGGAAAATTGAGGTATTACAATTTATTAAGATTAATTACGGAAAATAAATGTCATTGTGCATGTAGTTTGATAATAAGTTAAATATGAATTCAAGTTTTTGCAGAGATATTTCTAATATTGCTTCTAATTAATACCAATTTCTGATTATTACTCAATAAACTATAAAAATTGTACTATGAGTGTATGGATTCAAACTCTTAGTAATTCAAATTATGGTATAATTGTGTAAAAATACTGCTCAATTATTAATACTATTTATTGATAAATTGTGACTAACACACAAACTTCCAGCATGTGTAGAGTATAGTAAATCCATTATTTTAAATGAAAAAGATATTTGTGATTCACACAACTGGCGTAAGAGTCCGTTATAACTTCGTGATTGTATTTTGCAGGTTAATTTACGATATACCATGCAGCATGTAAATTGAAAACATCAACCAAATTTTGAGTGTTCATGATTTTTACTCTCCAAAGCATGCGCCTTTAGCTCATTTATCTAAAGTTTCATTTATCTTGTTTAATTTTACGATAAAATGGCGAAAGCGAGAGGTACAATAATAATGACAATTCGCAATCAAAGGTGAAAAAAAGTAGAGCCAAAGGTGCTTTCATCGTTCTATAATGCTTGGCGGAGTCATTAGTAGCAATATTTTAAGGACAGGTTCAAAATATCAAAAGCGAAACACCGTAAATTTCACCACCCAACAAAAAAAAAGGGTGGGTGGAGGAAACACTTACAATGTAGCAATAAAGTCAGAATAAAAACGATAAAATGATACGATATTATATGGGGGATATTGTTAATATATCGCGTGGGACAGTGCATGTGACGATCGCAGTTAACAGAGAGAATCTAATGGAGCGCAGTTGCCGAGACCTTTGGTGGTAATAATAGATTAGAGGCTCTACCGGCCCTCGCACTGCATTATTAATTGTCTTATATCAGCTTCAACCCTAAAGTACTATCTATATATGAAATTACTTCCCCTTCAATTTCACTTCATCTTTACCTAAAAGCACTTTTTGTGGCTTTGGGGTTATAAGTATTTTGGTTAGTTGAGCTAGGGTTTGACGGCCTATTTTGTGTCGTCTTTCAAGGACGGTTCTTGAAGTTTTGACTTAATTTGGTTGTTGCAGATGCATATTATATGTTTGCTTGTTAAGTTTAATTGCTAGCTGGGGTCTTTTCTTTAATGGTGGGTTGGTGGATCTGAAAGTTCCTTGAGTGGTTTTATAAATAGAAACAGTGAAAGTGTTTAGGGTTTGTATGGGATAGTCTGGATCTGTAAAGATTCTTTGTGTGTAAGCTTGCTAACCAGTTTGTTTAGGTTTTCTTTTTCACTTTATTTTGTTTTTCTTTGTTCCTCACTCTTTGTTTCTTAATGACTTGACAAGGAAAATAGGAAATAGAGCTTTCAGTTTGATTGTTAAATACGAATGTTTACAAATGCTCTTCTTGATCGAGGGTCGGGGAAAGGGAGTCTTGTGCTTTTTGATTGGTTGGTGATACTGCGGGATTTATTAATTGATTGGTAAGAGGGCTAAGGACTGGAGCTCCTTGAAGTCCAAAAGAGGTTCTAGCAAGGGTAAATTGAGCTGCTGAGCTATGGATCCCACAGTCCTATGTATCAGAATTTTGGGGTTTGTTTCTGATGATGATGATAGGCTTGTGGCTTGCATATCTCTGGAGCTTCATTACCCCTTAAGTTTTATCCTTTTTTGGATTGAAGGGAGCTCTACTTCTCTAGACACTATTCACTTTTCATTCAGTTAGTTTCTTCTCCATTTACTCTGATATATATTTTTTAATTGTTAATAATATCTTGCTTCAGGTTGTAAATATTGTTGCGTAGATTTTGTATGTTGTTTTTTTGCAGGAAGCTGATACATTGCCAGAGAGCACTTGCCTTGTACTTCAGTAATTACAGTCTGAGCTGGCGACTGGGAGAATCTGACACAACTCAAATATCCTGAAATCTTTCTTATCTTCATGCTAAAGCTAGCTCTGACCAGAATAACACTCTTGAATATGTATATATATATAATATTTTGAGTATAAGCTTTTCAAGCTGTTGAAGTTGATAGTATGTATAGGTTTTGCACTTAATCTTCTCTGTAATTAAAAACCTGGATCCCTTTAGGATGCCGGTTGACTCAGCTTGTTCTGATGTGAAATATTAATTGCTTGTAAATCCATATCTCCGGTTGTGTTCAACTGGTTTTTTATTTTCCAGTCTCCACTATTTTCGGGAAATTTAATTCGTGACCCGGCGCCGCTACACTTACATTTTCCCGTCCAGCTTATTTAACGAGTTCCCTACTGCTAGAATCTGGATGCAAGATTTGAAAACGCGAACCTATAAACGAAGGAATTTGATGTAAATCTCTCTTTCCGTGGCTGGCATTTTGGTCTGATGGCTTTTCACATCCCACAATCTCCAAATTAATATACTGGTATAATTGATTTCTGGGGATATCGATCGCTTGCAAATGTGCGGCTTGTATTCTCAGACTGTAGAGATATCACTTGCAAATGTCCGGGTGAACTAGGGTTTTATCGTTTAGCAAATAGTGGATTGATTGTTTACGGATACGAGGGTTGTACGTGGGATTACTTTGTATTGTGATGCTATGAACTTGCTTTCTAATTTCTAATCTCAGCGAACTTGGCACGGCAAACCACTCCTTGTCCTTGATTAGCGGCCACGTTTTCTCTTTTATTTCTTTGTCAAAGTTGAGGGTTATAGAGTCTTGGACTATCCTTTTAATTCTGTCGTGTGTATTTTGGAGGTTAACGTTTCTTTCTATTAATTAATTAATTAATTTTTAAACTTTGAAATAGATTCCGTCAATTCTGAATTTAGGTACTTTAGATTGTGTTATTAAAAAGTTTCTTTTTTTCTTATTAACTTACAAACTCATTGAAGCACGTTCGAATTAAAACCTATCCTAAAGAGGCTGTTCTTTGCCATTAAAACTTTATTATAAAGTTGATATAGAGTTGTTGGCTTCTTTTCTTTTTAATTTTTAAGTATAAGTTAATAACGATGTAATAAAAAAATAATACCAGGTGAATCGACATGCATTCGTGAAACAATCACCTTCTTTACTTTAAAAATATAGTATAACTTTTATAAATTAATATTCTATAAAATAATAATTGTTATAACATAATAATTTTTTGTAGTCTTAGGTCTTTAAAGTTAAATTAATAATTTTGATAAATTAATAAGATAATAATTTTTTTGAAAATTTGATATAATTTTGTGGTTCTATTTGTATAATAAATTAATAATTATAAAAAATACAAATATTATGAAATTATAAATGTAAATAAATTTGTCAGTTTATTAAAATATAAATATATTGTAACTTTTTTTTCTTAAAAGTTTAAATATTGATAAAGGTTGGACTTAACATTATAGACTTTGCCATACTTTAGTAAAGTATCAGCGTGTATTTAGGGCAAAATTAAGTTACATTTAATGTGACTTATTCCTCTCACATAAATTAAATGGGCTCTATCACATGAGTATTGTTTATGTGAGATAATGTATTTAGTGATTGAATCTATGGTGGATAAAAATATAAAAATATAAAATAAAATTTTAAAAAATAAAAAAGAAAAATTCCAATTTCATATATGAATAATGAATCAAAAACTTCAAATTATAATATTAAAATTTCCCTTAAGCATTGATTAGTTAAGATGTTGTTTAGATAAGAGGTCTCTTATTATTTACTTCATTTTCTTTATTTATTATTTTATTTTAAAATTTTTATTTTTAATTCATTATTAATTATAATAACTTTTTTATCATTAATTCATTTATGTCTACAATAATTAAAAAATAAAAAAATAGCAAAAGCCCAAGCCTAGCTGTTATGCGTCCTCTATAATGGGTTAGCATTGGGCTTGAAAAATCCCAGCCCAAGCCCGCATTTTACCACTAACAACTGGAACTAGTGGCGCCCCTTCAAAGCTTAAAACCCCGTTTCTTCTTTTACCCCATTAAAATATATTATAATAATATAAATATTTAACGGCACCCCTCTTAATATCAAAAGTAACCTTCAATAAACTCTATTATGTTTCAAACCCCAATATCAGTATGCTTGTTGTTATGCACCAAACTGTTTTAAAAGACAAGTTTTTTTTTTTATTTCTGGTGAGAAATTTGTTTTTACTGGAGATTTAGAGCAAGACTGAGGGTGAGAGATCAAGCATGGGAGAGATGACAAACGTAAGGGATAGAGGAGAAAAAATAAGTTTATCCTTTCGATTTTCAAACTTTAAATATTTATACAAGTATATTTAATAAAATAGGTTTTACCACTAATTAATATGTTATTTGCTGGGCAAGTTTAAAATGACAATAAATATTATCCCAATACATCTTTTATTTTTGTTTATATATATATATATATAGAATATTTATTTATATAGTGTTATGCAATGAATTTTAGCTTTCAAATTGATGCAGAATCGAGACTGGATCTATTGGTTGTAGAATTATATGTTCAAAATATTATTAATTTAGAGTTGGAAAAAATGAGCAGTTTAAGGGAGATACATAAGATAACCTTATAAATTTCGAAGGGAATTAAAGATAGTAAAAATTTATAATATTTTATGTCCCAAAATCTTGGAACACTGATGAATGCTTCTCATAATATAGTTAGGATGTCCTTGAACATGGCTATATTTATATATCTTCTATAGTTAGTAGTAAATATCCCATTTTCCCCAAAAAAAAAAAAAAAAAAGAAAGAAAAAAACTTTTGTCCGTCTTTTTATGCAATTTCAACTGTCAATATACAGGAAGGGTTCTAGGAATACCTTAACGGGGGCGCATATCATAATAGGCCACGGGAATGGGGGCGCTATCAATTCATTTGGGCCTAGCCAGAGTACACTCTGCCCACTTGCACATAGAATCGACGGCCTATAAATATACCCAAAAAGAACACCAGAAGTGCCACGTAGGCAAATGGTGTCGGATTATCATATCCAGCCATGCAGGAGGTGGGGTAGGTATATAACATAAGCTTAAGCTTAACCAATCTTGTGAGGACGAAGAGGTAAGAATTCTCTGGTAAGTGAATGGCTATCCTTCTTACACATTAACTCTCCCTCTTCTCGCCACAACACCTAACCCTCTGTCTTTTTTGCTACCTCCTTCTTTCTCCGACTCCGCCTCTGTTTCAGTGTCTTTGTGCAATGGCAGCTCTGCGGTCTCTTGCATTAGCCTCTCCAATCTCACACTGTTGGCCCCCACAACCCCGCTCTTCCTCTCTCTCTGGTACGCTTCTTCAAAAAAATCATATATTAACGTAACCCGTCAGTAGAAAATACATTGTCTTATGGCTACGCAAGAGCATGAATGCTTGAATGTGCAAATTTGTTGTTCCATGGGCCAACATATCGAAAACATTATGCACAATCACCATATCGATGCTACCAATAGTAAATTGCATATCTAATTGGTTATATTTCCTTCAAATCCTTTATCTTTGATAAAACCTCTCTTTGGTTGTGAGTTTGGTAATGTTAAGAGCAAGACCTATCTTTGCCTGTTCTGTTTTACAGGTATTGTAACATGGTCTGTGCATGGAAGTGCACAATCACCATTCAACGGCCAATCTGTATATATGCCTCGTGTGCGTTTGGCCCCGGTAACGCGAAATTCTAAGATGTCTGGACCCATAACGATGACGGTGAAACCGACAATTCAGTTCATCCAAGGAACTGATGAATTAACGATTCCGGATGTGAAGCTAACAAAATCAAGGGATGGTTCAAACGGTGTGGCCATATTCAGTTTTGATGAACCCTCCGTTTTTGACTCGTCCGGTGAAATTGGTGATATCACTGGATTTTACATGATTGATGAGGAGGGAACTCTTCAGTCAGTAGATGTAAGTGCCAAATTTGTCAATGGGAAACCTTCGAGGATTGAAGCAAAGTATATCATGCGGTCGCCCCGAGAGTGGGATAGGTTCATGAGGTTCATGGAGCGGTATGCTGATCAGAATGGCTTGCAATTTGTCAAGAAATGAGGCAACGTACACATTCTTTTTCTTCTCCTTTGCTTTGCTTTACCCCACTACGTCTTTGGTTTTGCGCAATTTGGTCAAGCAAATGGTGAAAGCTCTGCTTGACAGCCATTTAAGTTTGATGCAAAAACCTTTATCCTCTCTTCTCTTCAACATATTTTTGCCGCTGCTTCTGATATTTGATTTTCTTTCCTTCATTATTTACATGCAAGGTGATAGTCCGTGTTCTTGAACTTCTCTTTAATGAATTAATCATCTGTTTTTTCCGATTTACGTCTGAGAAGAGAGGAATCCAGGCATGTTTAATGATTTAGTCTATTATGGGAATGTATGTCTGAGAAGTGATGAGAATGTGATTCCCAAAAGATACAGCTTGTTACATTAGATGCACTGCAAGTTGTCTAAGCAATGGGAATGTATTGAGCTTTTGCTGTTGATGACATGATATGTCTGCTTATGGATAATTCTATTATGTTTCTAGCTTATCATAATTTAGTATTTATTGATGTAATAAATCAGAAACAAAAGGCATAATTTTGGAAATTTGTTCTGGAATCACCCTGAACATAAGCACATAACTATAGAAATCAGTAGAACTCTCTCAACTGTTAGCAATGCCACCTCTTTCCCACCTCTGCTTTTACTTCCAAGTTACTGAAATGGGACTTCGAACCCTATAAAAGCTGCTGTTGCCTGAATGCACCCATGTCAACTGCCCTTGTGCAAAGCTCATTCTATCTTTTATCATTCTCTTCCTTGATATAACCCAGATTCTATAAATCAGGCTTTGGTTTACATATTTGAATATAAGCCGTTGAGGCTTAATTCGCACTTCAACATCTTTTGGTGCCGTTACTTCCACCGAGTAGATGGAATTAGGACTGCCCACGTTTGTCAATCGTCTTTTGATCATTGTGCTTTTCTTTCCATGCTTAAAAATTACAGAAATGGAGGGGTAATTGAGGCTGAAACCCCTGTTCATCCGCAAATTTTCATGGCAGCTCACATTCCTATGTGTGATTGTAAATATTTCTGACTCTGTGTAACCAAGAGTGCACAGATGAGTGACGTATTCATCTGGGGTGATATCATATACCAATCCAGGATTGATGGCTTTTTCTGGGTTTACATGCCCGGCTCCAATAGCAAACACTGCAGGAGGTTTATTCCCATCCATTATTGGTTTTCCGAAATGGTCATTTGCATCAGCAGTTGTCATTATCGCTGATTTGACAGCTGCAGGGCTCCATTTGGGATGTGCTGAGCGGATTAGAGCTGTAATTCCACTGACATGGGGACAAGCCATGGAAGTACCCGACATGACAGTGAAGTTCACTCTCCTGTTATCCTCTGGAAGGCCGGAGGGGCCTAAGTTTTGTGGCCAAGCAGCGATTATGTTGACTCCAGGGGCAATTACATCTGGTTTGAGAATGGTAGGAGTATATAAACTTGGCCCTCTGGCTGAAAACTGTGCTACTGCCGGTGCCCTTGATCTTCCAATAACAGTTCCTCCATAGATAATTCGAGCTCTAGCTCTTCTTGTAGAGTTCATGTAAGCCTTTAAGCGAACTGACTCTGCAAAACCAATCAATGTTGCTGGCAGGACATGTACATCAACTGAGTCTTCCTCCAGGTTTATCTCTGTATTTGCTAGAATCATTGCTGCGCCACCAGCCTCCTTCACAACTTGACCCTTTTCTGCCCTTCCATTGACACCTCGGTCACATACTACAATTTTGCCACGTACTTCGGCTACTGGGAGAGACCCTTTCAAGCAAAATTCACTTCCCCTATCACCACCGGTCGCATAAATTAGATCTAGCTCCTTTTCTGTCTTTGAGAATTGGTTTCCGGGGTACATGGATTCTCCGTAAAGAAGTCCTCCATGAGCCATTCGAACAATAGCTGGAAATCTTCTATCAAGTGTGCTTGCACCAACAGTAGCAATCCAAGGTGCTATGTTAGCTACTGAGCTTTGGAGTGGTCCATTGTTTCCTGCAGCACATACAACTGAAATCCCATGTTCCATTGCTCGAAAACTGCCAATTGCAATGCTATCATCAAAAAGAGGTAACGGAAAGCCACCAAGAGATAGCGAAAGAACGTCAACTCCATCTCTAATTGCCACATCCATTGCAGCTAAAATATCAGAGCTGTAACAGCCATTGAACCAGCAGACTTTATATACTGCAATGTGAGCACCAGGGGCCATTCCTCGAGCCACACCACCTGCATTACCAAGCACACTAGCCATAGAAACCGAAGTCCCAGCAGCTGTTGATGATGTGTGAGTTCCATGACCAGTGGAATCCCGCGGTGACACATATTCTTGAATAATGTTCGGTGACACTGTAGTTGAAGCCACTCGATGGCCCTTAGTAAAGAACCTGGCACCGATGAGTTTCCTGTTACAATTTGAAGAACTGAAGCTCTGGCCCTCTTGGCAAACCCCGCGCCATTTTTTTGGAACCGGGGGCATTCCACGATCATCAAAGCTTGGACTTTCAGGCCAAATTCCAGTGTCAAGGACACCGATTATTGATCCATGACCGAACTGTGACTCATACCAAGCTCCTCCGTTTGTGGGGCTCAGTCCCAAGAATTTGTAAGAGTAAGTGGTCTGAACTTGAAGCCTTCTGTCAGGCCTAATTGCAATGACATCAGGCAACTTTTGCAAGGATTCCAATTCAGATTGAGTGAGCTGAGCTGCAAAACCTTCCATGGCAGAATGGTAAGAGTAAAGAAGACGCGAAGAAGGATCTTCTTCGGGAGAAAGAGTTTGTTCAATGAACGAAAGATGCCAATGAATCTTAGAAGCGAACAAAGAGCTTGTTACGGCGTGTGGGTGCAGCTGAACTACGTAGGTTTGGAGAGTGTTTGCATGGAGAGAAACAAAGGATAAAAAAAGAGTAGAAAATAAAAGCTGAGGTTTGGCTTCCATCACTTGATAACAAGTTGAAGCTTGAAAAAGCATGCATGATTTGGTGAAGGACATTCTGGGGTTTTTAAAGGTGTTGAAGAGAGGCCTGAGTGAGAATATGAACCTCGTGAAATTGAAGAGCTCTTCATCACGGGGAACGTTTGTTGTGGCAGGCAGTGAGAGAAGAGGCTCTAGCGTCTTGAGGAGCTAAACGAAAGGGCTTAATTGTGTTAGCTTTCACGAGATACTATAGTAAGTTTTAATAAGTGTATATTGGTAATAGCTGATTCAAAAATTCGTACGGATCTTTTATGAATCGAAAAGGTATTACGGAAACATCAAAATATTAATGGGGGGGTGTCATTAAATGCAAAGCTGGAAAGTACATAAAAATTACATTTATGTAGGGGACGCTCTATCTATGTTATGCTATGACCTGCGACTGCAATTGCAAGCAAATGCAAACATGCAATGGCTCCCCCTCGCCTCGTGCGGCCTGTGCTTATGCTTGACTGCAGTCTGCTCCCCTTCATTTTGATGCCACTATTTTTTTATATTGTGTAATTGAACGTACACGTGACTGCTCTTTATTTTCAGGTCCCTGTGGTGGATGCGCGTATTTTGTAGCCGGTCCCTGATTTTTCAGACCGTTTCTAGGAACAGGGGCTTAGAGTCCCTAGCGTTTAAACTTAAAATGAATCTATAAAAATCACATAAAATTTGTCCCGTTAATAGTGAGAATATCTTCAGATTCAAGGGAATTGAGACCTAAGATTATTTAATATTCAGTTAAATTGAGTAATTACGGGGAATATTGACACTGTTGGGCTGAAACACCATAGAGCAATGCACACTGTTTATGCCCTGTTTCAACAATCTAAGAAAAGATTTCATTGCGTTAAAACTGTTTTATAGCTAGAGTTACATGCAGCTAGCAAACAAGGAAGTTTCTCCACCAGGCCACTTAAATTGTGTGGGATTTTTCATTTTGAGTGTAATTTTATAATTAAATTTAAAAATAAAAACTCGTATGAAAAGATGAAGAGAGACATGAATCTTCTTCTTATTATTTTTTTTTTCCCTCTTTCAACTTCTTGTTAAATGAGTAGTTAAGGTTAAGTTTTAAATTTTAATATTAAGAATTAAGTCAAAATTTTTTCATTTATTTATAATTAAAATTTAAAAAATAAAGCGAGATTAAGATAGGAAAATAAGGAGAGGCTCCAATTGGGACAAGGAGAGGCATTGATAAAAAGTTCGGGAACTTTACATATTGGGCTGGGTCGACAGTCAATCCATATTGGAATTTGGAAGAGTGCACGCCACCAAACCAATCACAAACACAAACACAAAATCAGGTTGCGTCCAGCTCTGCCACTTCCGGACTTCCAGTCCATACATCCGTTTTGTATTGTTCTGTATTTCCAGCTCCGCTGCTCAACGACCACTTTCCAATTCACATTTCATATGACAGTCTGCCCAGCAGGCTGGAAGAAGAGAGAAATTACATAGAATAATGAGTCTCCCTCCCTAATAATGGAAAAGTATCGTGCAGTATTTTATTATTGAACAAAAGATGGAGACCAACGGCTTGAGAGAGTGCTCCCGACAAATGACACAGAGAGTGGGTTCTTACATATTCCATTGCAGATGACTCCGGGGGTGGCTACAACAAGACAAAAGTGTGTGCACCCAATGAAGCAGAAAAGTAAAATTATTGATTGTTTTGAAATAATTTCCGGTTTACATTGATGGGATATTATATTATAATATGGGGGGAAAAAATGAATTCTCAACTACAGTTCATTACAAAGAATTTGCTTAGCAAATTCAGAATGCAAAATGTAATGAGTTCTATGATGGAAAAAGGAAAAGAAAAGAAGAGCAAAATAAAGGGAAAAAAAAAACTGTATTAGAAGCACCAAAAAAAAAAAGAGTCGTCTAGATACCCAAGAAACTTGATGGCACTTTCTACAATGATCAAGCCTGAAGGTAACATGCCTATCTGCACGTACTATGCATCAGTCCAACTTCAATAGCTACTTCATCAACTTCAGGTATCATGAATGAGTGAGCTGTTAGCTCATTCTTCAATGAATTTTTTGCGACCGCGCTCATCTCCATCCTTTGGTTTTGAGAAGAAGGGGTCCCACTCATGGGGTCCTACTGAGCGCTGTCCTTCATCTAACAAAGCATATTTCCAGCCATTCTGCTCCACAAAATTATCATATTCTGGAAGACCTTCGATAGTGAGCCTCCTCAACCTTGTTACTCTGTGGATGATCGACTGCACAGCAACATCAAAAGAATCCTTGAGAGTCTCCAATTTTGAGCGAGGATCTGCATATATCACCCTTGGAATGAGATTTATAACAGTCTCCCTCATCTCCTTAATCTGCTCAGGAGAAATTTGTTTCAGTCTTTCCTCTATGCTAACATTCCTCTTACGGATGTCATCCTCTGGAATGAAAACAGAGTATGAAGAATAATTCTTTGGGAGGTGCCAAGTATATTGCGTGTAAGCTGACCCAGGATGAAAGAAAACAGGTATGCAACCTGCCAATATAGAGTCGAAAGCCGATCTTCGTGTGTATGAATCTCCCTGAGGTTGCAGACAGAAGATGGACGTCTGAAACATCTGCATTATGCTGCTCGGAGAGTGACACTTGCTTTCCCCAAAATCACATTCCAACAGCTTACCCACGTCTGAATTCCTACACTGTTCAATAAGCTGCCCTCTAATTGACAAGGGGTCTCCAGGCCGTGGTGCACCCGCAAATGAGAAAAGCCACTTCCGCTCCAATTTCCTCATCCGATTTTGCCAATCAAAAACGTCAGCATCCTTTGATGGATGGAAATATGTGGGATAAGGGATTGCAAAATCATTTGCACCCCACGGACTTGATTCAACCACAAGCATGGACATATTCTTTGCAGCAGGTAAAAACAGAAGCTTACTTCCCCAATCAGATTCTTCATCTGACCCCCTTCTGAAATCCCAAGTTATCCTTCCTGCCACCAAAAAGTGATCCCTCCCTTCCATGACACCCCACTCAGGCCTCTTCGTTAGCCAATTGACCAAATCAAGCGAGGCAGCATCTCTCATGGATATATTATACCCCCAAAGATACCTTGCTATGTCAAACCCAGCATAAAAAGGCACAAAAATTGCTGCAGCAATGGAAGAATCGCTTGTCAAGCACTCATACTGCTTCATTCGGTTGTTGAATATCACATCAACAGCAAACTGGCTTGTAGTATACCAGCCGGTATTTGAAAACACTCCTTCAGTATTTGCAAGCGGAGGTCCTAATCCCGCATTAATCATGTACTTACACATATTGGTCCAAGGACTCAAACTCTTGCAATCCTTGAGCATATCCTCATTAAACCTAGAAGGAAGATCATGCACATAAATATACTTACCCCCACAAGGATCACTCTTGTTTTCTATTGTTTTCAGTGCCTTCATAAATGGAAAACTCTTAATTTCGTGAGTAGCACTCTCCTGATTTATGAGTTCCGGAGTAACAGGGTTGGATTGTGATTCAGGAAATTCATGAATGGTGGGTTCTGGGTTAGTGGGTTTGGATTGGGATTCGCTGGATTCACGAACAATGGGTCCTGGGTTAAGCAGTTTGAATTGTGATCTGGTAGAGTCACCAATAGCGGGTTCTGGATTAACTGGTTTGAATTGTGATTCAGTAGATTCACGAAAAGTGCTACTCTGGGTGGCTTTCTTACGAGGTTCTGCTAGATGGTCATCATCGGTTAAATGGGCAAAAGAAGATTTTGAGTTTTCCATATTGGTTTCCAATTGGTTAGATTCGCTAACATTATTAGTGCCGAGCACAATAAAATGAAAGTACAGCAACAGAATCCAAAAGAAAGCGGACAATGCAACTAAAAAACATAGCCTGTTTTGTTGATTCTTCCCGGCTCCCTTATCCATTTGCTCTGTCGAGGCAATCGCCGCCACCCGGCGTCTCATCAGATTCTAAATTTCCCCAAATAAATCAACCAATCACACAACTTTCCATTTCACCAAAAAACACTCACAAACCCACTTCATAATCTAACACCCACAACTCGCAAAGCCACGTAAATTACAAAAAGTGACAAGCCCTCACCCTAATTTCAATAGTCCGGCTTCAGTCACCGGAAATGAAGGTTAAATACAACAAAGATTTGAAATAAATAAATAAATAAACTGAAACCGACTAATCACCAAAAGGGTAGCTGAACTATCAAATCAAAAGAACAAGATCTTGATTTTCAAGAACGAACCGAGGATTCAACGTAAATGATGAGAAATGAGGGCTACATATGATCTGTTACGGACATGTCAGCAGCAAAACAGAAAGAATTCAAGGACAGAAATGACAGAAAAATTAAGAACCCAAAAGGGAAAAAACGGAGTAGAGAAATAAACTTACAAGGTACTTGATTTGATTTGATTTGAGCTTTTTTGAGAGATGCAGAAAAATTTGCTACAAAAATTTGTAGAACGGAGACACGGAGAGTGGGGATGGGCGTATATAAGAGAGAAAGGGCAGCGTTGTCGGTAGCCGGTGGAAGAGTGCCACGTGGGTACATGTAAATACGTGTCAGCTTTGTCACATACTCCCGCTGGCATCCCCTGGAATTACGTTGTATGATTTGTTTATTATTGCTGATTTGATGACGACGGTGAGTTTGGTAGTGCAAAGCGATCTGCAGACATCGAAACGCGATTGTAGTACACGTGGCGCATATCCAGCGGACGGGTCAAATGAGAACGCTGACTTTTTAGGTTTTACTCCAACTCAATTGGCTGATTAAGAATTGAAATCGGCATTTTGCAAAATTTGGTGTCCTTCGATTCTTGAATTGAATTTCGTTTTGAGGAAATAACACCGAAGCTGTCTTTTTTAAGATGAGAAATACCCTCGATTTTGATTGGTAGGTGAAGATTCATTTTTGAATGTGTTTTACTAAATCTGTATGTAATCTGCGTTTACTGTTGAATAGACCGAGTCAACAGTGAAGGTATTCCATTAATTTGCGTATTGATTAAGTCAATGAGGCTACTAAACTTAAATGGAAACATAGGATTCAGTGATAAATTGGGGGGGTTCGTTTGGTGGCCCTAATTTAATTTTCCAAGGGTAAGCCGGAGCCAGCCACAAGCCATTGGCGTTACTGCATTAGGAGCGGCATCTTCAGGTATGCGACAATACACAATGGCTGTAGCAACGCTACTGCTGCAGCCTCATGTGATGGCAAGATCCGCCGCACACCGTTAGCCAAATTCACCAGCTACATTTAGAAAAGGAAAAGAAAAATGTACGAGCATTTCATGCCAACGGTGTGAGCTTCCATTATTGTAAATTAACTATGATATAAAACACCTTCAGTTAAATAATAGACGTCTCCTTATATTATTATTGAGATCAAGAGTTTACAATCCTTCATATGTACCATGGAGGTTGAATTTTTTTATTTTTTTTCTTTGGTTACCCCGATATACGAAAATAAATTGACTAGTTTTTTGGTCAAATATTTAGCATGCATCATCATAAAAACTGATTTTAGGGGCCAAAAGAAGGGGCCGAAGACGGTACTTGTTTTAAAAGCTTTGAGTATTTGCTATATTGGGAGTATATTATTGGTTCACGTCGTCATCTCATGATTGTGCTAATCTAATTTTCCCACCTCCAAAAGGGCACTTTAGACCATGATCTGATAATCAATGAGACCATGCTCTGCTTCCCTAAAGACTAAAAATGGAACCTAATTAATGATGCTCTCCAAATAATCCAACGGCGAACGTCGTTCGATTTTTGTTTCATATGGGGTTACAGGAGAGGTAGAATTTACAATCTCGCATTAGAATATTAGGTGCATGCGACACAAATTATGATTATTATTTTAATTATTGCTAAATGCAAAAGGGGGATTAACTACAGCTGGAGCCTGGAGCGACGCAATTAAAATCGCTTTCAAAATCACTAAATATTATAAGCAAAAGCAGAACCGAAACAAAATAATACCGCAACTGGACTATGGATGGACACCACAAACTTAATTGTATGTATATATTCAGTCCTTCCCGAAAAGTTACATAATTAATGGGCGTGGGTCATGCATATTAAACAATGTAATGTATTATTGATGATGTTCGTTTTGATAACAACGGGAAAGCATATACAGCCAAGCTGACGCTGCCTCCATCTTATGTTAAAATCTTACTTTCAGGTTGATAGAGACGCACAACTCGAAAATTATTAAGGTAAACTCTATATTACAACTTCGCGTACGTGCGTTTGACACAATTATAACACTGTGGGATCCTACAGTGTTGTGAATCTGTAATTATATCGGACGCACGTATGCAAAACTGTAACATAGCGAAGTCCCATTATTAATTATGTTCCAACACGGTAAATAAATCAATCAAAATCACATACGTAGACACTAGCCGGCTGGTGTGGAAAAGTCAATAGCAAGTCAATTTCTGACCATAAAATGAATATGACAACACGAGAAGCAGGCATATGGCTTGCTGAGTTGCACAACTTGCAATGACACAAGTAGTTGACTATCAAGCATGCCGCCTTACCGCATGTAGGGAAGCTGGAGTCTGGAGGTTGGGGGGCAAACAGTTAATATAAAAAAAATATATATATATATATGACAACAGAAAGAGTGGACAGCCACGAAGTATACTTTCAACACCATGTTAATAAGGAATTTGCTAACTTACAATGTATTTGATTAATAAGGATTTGATTCAGTCAGTTAATATTGTAACGCTGCCCGTACAATGTGTTTGATTCTGATTCGGTATCTGTTAGCTACTGTTAATCACAGAAATGAAAGCAACATGAAAAAGAAGATGCATAAAAGAATGAACATCACGGACCAACCAGGCATGGAACTCCTGCATTTTGACCCTGGCCGCCTCTTATCCAACCCGACATCTCCGAAAAAATAGATGCGCACTCCAGGATCTCTTAATTTTACCTCACTGCCGACCACAATTGAGTTATTAACCCCCTGAATGTTGTTGTTTACATATATGTTAAGGCAACAGCATTCTGGTGATGACTCGCCTGAAGTGTTGCGGCGGACAAACATTGTAGCCCCAACATTCGTTCCGTCCAAGTCAATTCGTCCGAAGGATCCGTGACTCCTCTCCCTTTCCATGACCACGTGACTCTCTGATCGGTCTACCTACTTTGGATTTCACTATTCCTCTCCCTTGTCTGTTGTCTGTTTGTTTCTAAAGAACAAAGAAGCTAAGGCTACAGTTTGATTGCAGCAAATGTAGGTGCTCCCTTACTTGTGTGCCGACTGCCGAGCTAAAAGGATTTTCGCTTGCTTCTAGATACAAGGAAAGTTTATGATCCCTTGGAATGACTTGGACCGCAAGCCATGCCCCGCTTCTGTTTTTCACGTTATTGTACTTTTCTTCAGTTAAGTGTATTGGCTCCGTTAGCACAGGCATCACACACATGGAAATCCGACAGGTGTTATAGACAACTCGGACGCATTTTAACCTACTAGCAGGCTTTATGAAAACAACGTAGAAATAATGCCTCCTTCGTAAGGGTTCGGATTGCAGGAAATCGACGAGAAAGTTTGAATAGAAACGGCTTCTCTTCTAATGGCTGGCTTGATCGGAACATGGAATCTGTGATGCGTCAGTATTATTTTTGTCAACTGAATAATGTAACCATACGTAGGGTCAGGCAAGCTCATACAATTCCTTCCAAGTATTTAAGCCTCCCCTAAAGCATTCGCACCTTCACGTGTACTAGTTATTAAAACATATGCCAAAATTGAACGGAAACAACGATTGTGAAGAAAGCAAAAGCACAAGTCACTTCCAAGAATTATGCGGCAGCAAAATACAAACAATTTCCTCATAAGAACAAGAAATGCGGGGCCTCAGTGCAAAGGCCAATATAAGTTATTCTGAATCTTTCTAGAAAAATACAAATGGCTAGAATATCTCTCACTAATTTTACACTCTTGAGTTATTGAAGAACTCTCTCCACATCGTTATTATTCCCTGGTCTGTCTCCGAAGAAAACATGCTCCATGCTGGAAACCTATTGGTTGCGAAGGCTCAAAGCTATTAGTATCTCCACAAAATCCAAAACGCTAATCTTTCAATTGTTATTTAGTGATCAAGTACCCATCTTTATTCGATGAATCAAGATGATTATCAAATTTTCTCTTGAGAAAAACAAACAAAAGTGTTTGCACTCATGGGTCTTTTCAAGGTCTTAGGGAATGAAAATTAAACATACCATTCCCATATTTCCAGCTAGATGGTATTTTCTGACAAACATTTGAAAATAGAATAGCCAAAGAAGATCACGGCCAAGCTTCCGGATTTATTCTTTCACTGACAGTAGAACCAAATTTTGGGCCACCCTTACGATACCAGATAAGATATTCAGTTGGGTATCCCTTCAACTTATGTGGCACAATTCCCAGATCCTGAAATGATAAAGCTGCAATGGACGCCACAAAATGAGAGAAATTTGAGAGATTCAGAACGCTAACAGGGAGACACACTGAACATGCAATGAACATGATTGGAAAAGCAAGTGATATTGGAGTCCTAATAGTAATGAACTAACCATTGTCTGACACAATCGTATCCGAAGTATAGGCATTAATCTCATCCAGATTGAATAAGCCAGGACTGGGCAACGGAAAGGGAACCTTTTTAAGTAATATCTCCCGAGGCATAGCAACCGCCTGAAAACAATTAAACCAAGATGCAATTAAATAGAGACTTAAATTCCAATTATCTGGGAACACTATCAGACATCAAAAGAAATATATAAATAGCACAAATGTTTCGGCATGCCAACACAGTGAAAAATTAAGACAGAAAAAGGGGCAGATTTATCAAATGCTAAATCTGATGCTACATATAAATTAATTATATTATAATAGCAAAAACATCCGGAAGCACATGTAGTAATATTTCTTATCCTTTTGGAGGAGAAATGTATTCATTCAAACAAGATACAACAGCTATATAATTTACCTTTGCAACAGGGAAAGGAACTTTCACGTAGTGAGGATATTCACGGATTGTATCATACATAAGCTCTGCCTGCATGGCAATATAAGTTCAGAAATAAAAATTTGCAAAACCATAAGAAATTGAGAAACGGGAAGTTAAATTACCAATTCGTGCACTGTAAAGATATCTGGACCACCCAACTCATAAATTTTTCCCATGCTGCTTCCATCATCTTTTAACGCCGCAGTAACTGCAGCAGCAACATCAACAACATAGACAGGTTGGATTCTGCAAAGCAGGCAATGTCAGGAATATATCCACTAAGGATTCAAAGGAAAAAAATAGTTTTCTGCCAGGCCTCCAAAAAATTATAAAAGCCTTCAAATATTCCCAAGAAAAATTTCTGCATCTGGGATGGTAGTTGAGGAGTTAACACATACCTCGTAGATCCATCCCCAAAAAGTGGAAAAAAATTAAATTTTTTCACAAACTGTGCCCACTTATTCAAAAGCCGATCCTCGATACCAATCATTGCAGCTGGCCTCATAATTGTGGCCTTCATAAATTATATTATGTTAGAAGCTCCGCATATGAAAGCAACAATGTAACAATTAAATTCAAAAAGCATGCGAGATAGACCTTCTAGGTGGTCTAAGAGCATCTCCAA
Organism: Aegle marmelos; assembly: GCA_030449875.1. Lineage (NCBI taxonomy): Eukaryota > Viridiplantae > Streptophyta > Magnoliopsida > Sapindales > Rutaceae > Aegle > Aegle marmelos. The sequence goes on from JASUUL010000115.1 coordinate 8,049,138, forward strand.
AAGACTATTTAAATTTTACTCTTCAAATTTTAATTTTCTTATTGATGTGGCAAGTAAGTGAATAGAAAAATATAATTCTCTCCAAAAGACTCATCAAATTAAAACAAGTTAATATTATTTTAATCAAATCCTTCTCTCTATCAAATTTAATTCATTATGGAAACATAAATAATAATTATAGCAATTGTATCTTTTCAATAAATAATAATAAAATATTAATAGAAGAGGGAGAAACTCACTCTTCAATATTGAAGAGTGAGAAACAAATCTTATTTGAAGAATCTAAATTAATGTGTCTTTTGGAGTGTTTAATACTGACATGGCTCTTCAAATAAGAAGTAAAATTTTATGTGAACACTCTTTTGGAGATGCTCTAACTTGAGATAGCATCTTGACTCAAACATCCTATCTAACCTAACAACCCCTACCAAACATTTGCAGGACAACAAAATGAGGTTTAGTCAGCGAAAATGGGCTAAATGTCCAAGATAATAATAAATTGCACTTGGGACGACTGTGCTCTACAAAAATTTTCAATGCAAGAGTAAAAGCAGCATGTTTGATAGAAAGAACAATTATAACTCACCCCAGGTAATTCTCTCAAAACAGCTTCCTCAGCAGCGGCTTTAGTACTAAAGACTCTTGAGGGAGATGATGGAGATGCCCCTAAGCAAGAAATCTGAATAAATCTCATGATACCACCATGTTCTTTTGCAATCTGGACAAATTTAGGGTAAAAGAATTATTTTTTTTAAAAAAAAAATCAAATTTATAATAACCAAAACACCAATCTCATTAAAGTAAACTTGGATAACAACAGAAGAAAATAACAAATACAAGACCGTCATATTGTAACCCAAAACCATACATCAGCGAAGATACTGGTCCAGAAAGAACATCAAATTTCACAACTGATAGATATAAATGTAGTCAACAACAACTGCAAACCAGCAACAAGAGATAAATGTTACTTTGCAACAAATATTTCAATCCCATTTACAAGGCTTGGCCCACACAGAATTAGTCATTATCTCTATCACAAGACAGTTTCAAATTGATCTCCAATGAATACATGCTATTTTCAATTAATTATTGCTCAGCCACTCTATTCCTGATTCATATTCCAGCAAATATTACCACAGTTCAATAAAAGTTAAACATGACAAGGATGACTGTGCAAGAATCTACCCCTGCAATGCGTTCAGCCATAAAATGGTTCACATCCTCAAAGCTGTAGTTTCTGGTCTCATACTCTCTTCCTGCCAATAAGAAATATTAGCAGTTATAGTTAATATTTTACATACTCCTAAGATTAAAAGGGTTGAATAGGCAGAACTGTGAGTAATGAATGTCTACCAATAAGATTGATGACAACATTAGCCTTTGCCATTGTAGCCTTGATTGTGTTATCATCCCTTGGGTTAAATTTCATCGGTACAATCTGAGAAAGAGAAATATCAAAAGATCAATTTCATGCATTGGATATAATCATAAATGCAAAGCACAGAGATTTGTATTCCAAACCCATTAAAAGAAATTGCATACTACTACTACACCTGTCCCAAATCTCCCATCAACTTGAGATGACGAGGACCATCCTCACAGCCCCGGAAAGGAACTAGCACTTGAGATCCCATTTTAGCTGGAAGAAACATAGAGTTCAAGCATTCAGAGGAAATAACCAAAAACATTCACAGTTGAAACCTAAATGTATGCCGAAACAAAAAATCAACACAATCGAATATCAGTCGTACATACCAGGAACAATATAATATCAATTAGAAGCAATAGTTTTGAAACAAATAACCCACCAAGTTGTTGCACAACATAACGTCCTAGGAACCCAGTTGCGCCAAACACCGTAGCTATAATGCCACTGTAAACATAGGAGTCATCCTAGTCACAAGATTGGCAATATGAAATAAAACAAGAAGAAAATTCCTCAAAAGCAAATAAGGATGCTTTAACAGCTTTTGAGTAAAATGTTTCCAGAAAAGGGCCAAAAAAAAAAAAAATTAAAATGCTTGCTGACAATTGCACCATCAAACACTTCTCCGGCCCAACACTCCTTTCTTTCTTTCTTTTTCCCCCTCCTCCTCTCATCCAAACCACCCCCCACACCAAAGAAACAGAACACAAAATTACCTATCAGCTAAAGACGACAGCGCTTTTGAAAAATACAAAAGAATGAGAAACCGTTTGTGATCACATTATCCCAAACAAAATACTCAAAATATTTTCTACATTTGACGGAAAACGCAAAGAGAAAATTGGATAAAAATTACCTAACAGAAGATCTTCCACCAGTGCCCTTACGAACAAGGTGGCCGGTACCGTGAGTGGCGACCGAAGTAGATCCAAATCTCCGATGATCAGCTCCATTATCTGTAAGATTTTACAAAATATATACATATAAATTTATATAAAAAGGGAGGGACAAAATTTGACGACCAAACCCTAAAAAAGGCGAGTAAATTATGGATATACAGTAATCGGAGAGCGGGTATATCGATTTCAGAGAAGAAACGGAAGCTGCGGGCTGTAGAGATTGGTGCCCTAATCGCCTCGTGATGGCCTGCATCGTGGTTCCTCCTCAGCTAATACAGTAACAGAGATCCCCACACAAAAGAACCTGGTGAATGTAATTGGGGAATTTGGACCCGGAAACGGGTTTGAATACTAATTTGGATCTGGGTCAGGTATTTATCAGGCCCAATGCTTCCTGGTATATTTTTGTTTTTACTATTTTTTTTTCTCTCTAATAACATTTGTCTTCTGATACTTTGCCGGAATCCTGCTACGTTGCAGCTGTGGTACCATACCGCGGTTTTTTGTCTTTATTTACCGAAGTCGTTGGATGTTTGATTAGTCAAATCTAACGGCAAATATTAATTATTAGATAATTGACGCAGCAACCTGAAACCGTTGAAGCCGGTTGTACGTTAATGCAATATCATTTGCGAGCGCGCGATGGGGAAGTTTCGTTGGTTCTGCATCAATGGAACTGATTTCATCTCAAATAGATCTTGAGATAGCAAAGAAGACAAAAAATTGGAATTAGGGTTTAGCAATGTTTGTAGCAATTAAAAATTTTTGATGATTTGTATGTGAACACGGCGCGTGCCCTGTAGGCAATCGAGGGTGAAATTATAACCAACTGGGCAAGGGGCAATCGGGAGTTAGCGGTGCTGAATGTTCTTTTCTTTTTTCTTTTTTTTGGGGTTGCTTTCGTCTTCGCGAATTACGCAAGCGCGGAAGAACTTTTTAGCGAACAGAGCTTCAGGCCGGCGAGGAAGACGTGAAGAAATTAACTGTATGTATACATAACTGCAACGGTAATTCAATTTTAACTTTCGGAGTAAAATAACAAATTAAATTGCAGCTTGAAAATAAAATAAAGCTGCGGAAGATTATAGAGAAGCGAACAAATTAAAGAACTCCACTGTGATATATTTCTTGATGTTTGATGAGGGAGAAAATTTGATTGAGATTTATGGATGTACAGAAAGTAAATTGTTAGAAAAGAGAAATAATTCAGATGATTATTTATCACTTAATTCATTGGGGCTTCGGCAGGGGCTTCTTTTAATTTTCACCTTTAACTTCACAAGTTCTTTAAATTTCTTTTCAGATAGCAGTCGTCGAGCGTTTACGCCCCTCGTGCTTTTTGGTCACGTTCAAATTCACTTTTTTCTTAACCAATTTCTCCGATCTTCTATAACGAAACGTGTCCGTCTCCTGTGCATTCAATCTGATGCTTTTAAAAATTTTCATGATTTGCAAATATAACCCGTCGTAAATTTTTTACTTTGAATTAATCTAAAAATTATATGACAAATCATTTATAGCTTCAACATATGAATACTATGTATCAATAGAATCATAAATTTTACCAAGAAAAAGAAAATTCAATAATCGACAAAAATCTTACTATTTTTCTTTCCTTTAATTGTTCTTGTGCCATCCTAAAAATTTACCAATTTAAAATAGATAGAATCAAATAGTGAATTTTTATTAAAAAAATTGCGTTATGACCAACCGGTATAGCTTAAAATTTATGATAATCTAAAAACATAACGTAAAGAATCATGAAATTTTAAATTATTTATTATTCGTAGTGTTATTAATAGAGACATTTCCAAAATAAAAGGGACGTCAAAAAAAACAATGGCCTAACCAACGTCCTAATTCATCCTACTAGAATAAGCTTAACACCTTATACTGATTCATTGCATCCATTATTTTCTTATCCTTTTAAGAGACAATGAAGCAGGTCAACACGTGGGGCAGGCAAAATGGGTTGTCTAATTGCGTTTATATTGTGTTCATTTTGTATTATGTTAAATATAGACCAACTTAGGCATAACTTATTTAGTATCTTTGTCAAAATATTGAGATTTTAATATGACACAAAGAAATAAATAAATTACCCTTACACACACATGTATGCATTAATAATAACAACAATAATATTATAAAGTATACATATCTACTAATATTAAAATTCTAAATTTATATAAAATTATATTTTATAAATAAAACATCATGTATATGTTCATCTTACCCCCTCCCCTTCCAAAAAAAATCACATCTAATATTTAAATTTTGATGATAAAAAGTTACAAATAAATTCATAATAAAAAATATAATTGTCATTAATTAAATAGGTGAGTTAAAAACTTCAAATTTTACCTGACTTTCAAAAAAAAAGTGTTTACCCTAACCTAACATATTTAATAATTAGGTTAAATTTGATAACCTTTTAGTTTAAAATCATCAAGTGAAGTCATTTATCGATCCCAACATGACACTAGATATAGCCGTAGAGATGTGTAACATCTATTTATTCATGTTAGACAATCAGATCATGTCAAATTTTAACATTCGTTTATTCATGTAAGATAACTGGATTGTGTCAAATTTTGCTAGCTCTAACTACACATTACTTCTTGATCAACATCTGTTACAGGGACATAGAATTAGGAGTGACCCAGTGTAATAAGCATTTTTTATAATCAAAGGAAAGGTAAATCAGAAGCTAAACAAAAATATGAACAAAATTCCTGGCCTTGTAAGTAGGCTAAAACTGAAATTCACAACTTGTAGCAGTTGAACTGGAATCAACTATTATACCTCTAAAAATTTCCTCACTAAACAAGAACTCTCCAGACTGCTTTATTGAACAGTGACGAACAAATCTTATCAGCTGCCAATTTTTCTCGTAATACGATTATTCTGCTTACCAACTTATTTTCCAGTTAAAGAGCCCGAACCGTACATGAATTCCCCAGTCATGCTCATGGGGGATCAATGAACTCATTATGGACTTGAACTAGAAACTAATTTCCTCCGATGGGCTTCTGTTTTAATGGCAACTTTTGTCGTTCCCCTTTGCCTTCGATTTTCCCGAAAGCAATAGCAGCAGCAGTTCATTCTCTGCTCTTGCTGTCACTGATTTGAAAGGTTTCTGGGCATGCCATCTAAATTAAAAATCTGGAATGCCACTTGACCTTGAGGAGTACTCTGTTACCAGCTTAAGAAACATGGACGATTTATCTTCCAAAAGTCTCCCTGGAGTATCAAATTCTGCAGCTCGACCTGCATGATAATCAAAAACTTTTTAATCACTGCATGGATAAGCACAGCGAGCTGAGTAACGGAACTGGCATTAGACTTCTGAGGAAAAGTTAACAAACTCAAATAAACTCATGAGTATAATTGTACACACCATCACTTAATACCAAAACCAGATCGCTGTCGATTACGGTTGGTATACGATGTGCAATAGTGCATACAGTGCAGTCCTTAAACTCTGTACGAATAATCTTCTGGATAAGATTGTCTGTGGCTGTATCAACTGAAGCTGTTGCTTCATCAAGCACCAGTATTCTAGCCTGCTTGAGTAAAGCCCTACCAAGGGAAACAAGTTGACGTTGTCCCACACTCCAGTTATCTCCGTTTTCTAGCACTGCATATTTGTACAAAAAACACAACTAACGGACTAACTATCTATCCAAAAAGAAATGACTATATGCTAACAACTACTGTTGAATGGAAGAGCTGTAAACCTGGCGTTTCAAGCTTTTGGTCTTTCCCACGAACAATGTCTCCAAGCTGAGACTTGTCAAGCGCCTGTCCGAAATCAAAAGCCATTACTTTTTAACTTTGGGCAGAGCATTAAGCATTGGAAGTCAAACAATTTGGTAATTCAAGGATTATCTTTGATCTCACTGTTATTGGGGAATAAATTTGCCAAGAAAACACAAATTTATATATTACTCCAAAATTGTCTATAACTTGGAGATTATTTAAAATAGGAGCTAAAACTTTAGTTATTTAAAAAATTAATGAAATATTAAGAAGTTAATAATAATTCAGTAAACTTTGTTCAAACAATATCTAAGGACTTCTCCTAAACCAGAAAATTTATATTGCATTGCACATGTAATTGAAAGAACATATATGGTGTGCAATATTGTACCTCCCAAATTTCGCTATCTGAATGCTCTTCGAGGGGATCAAGGTTGCATCTAATGGTCCCTTCAAATAAAGTAGGATCCTGGGGTATGATACCGAGACGGCCACGGATATCGTGGAGGCCAATTGTTGAAATATCAATGTTGTCTATAATGATCCTCCCACAAGCTGGTTCAATCAATCTAAACAATGCCTGAATCAATGTAGATTTGCCACTCCCAGTCCGCCCAACAATGCCAATTTTCTTTCCTCCAGGAAATGCACAGGTTATCCCATGAAGCACCAAAGGAAGATTCTCACCATAACGAACCTTAGAAAACAAAAACAGAAATGGTCAGCATTTTGTGACCCAACAAACAGGAATAAAGAAAGTGAATTTCTTATTTTCCTTCTTTTACCAAAAAATAGATAAATAATTAATAAAATAAAACTTGTACAAAAGATTATACTATTTTATCAGTTACACATTGGTTGGCCTCTGCTGGAAAAAAGATCCCCCATTTCTGTAAAGAACAAAGTTTACCCAGAATCCAACTTTTTATGTTTAAAAGTCAACTCATAAAACAAAAGGTACAGATGAGCACTTTTAGTCAAACATAAACCAATGCTTCCAGCTAATTGTCCATGATCATAATATGCAAAGCAAAGCAGTGACAGATCTCAAACAAAATTCCAAAATTCATGTGAAAATATATCATGTAGTAGACCAGAGACGAACAAAGTTCCAACTCCAAAAGATTTTATCCTTGCCCGAAGATTGAACAGAGACATACAGTCAATGCAGAACTGAGTACCTTTAAATCAATAAGTTCAATTGTTCCATTTTCTGGCCATGAGGATGGAGGGCGAGAATCCTCAATAACTGGTGGAGCTTCTCCTGGAATTTGGCTGTACTGATAAATCCTTTCAATGGAGATAATTTTGTTTTCAAGCTTGCAAAAGCTAAGTATCCACCGTGATAAGCGTGCATTTAAATTAAGGCCGTATGTCACTGCAAGGCCAGCCATGCCTGCGTACAAGATGTAATTGCCCTTAAAGATCAATTTATTCTTGATAAAAAAATTTAATAATTATTTTTAGAGAAATAAAAAATGCATTATAAGACGGCCAATGGTGATGGATTTTCTTTCTAATGGTTATTTTGCTATACAACTTGCCTTTTGTTAAGTCTATACAACTTATTACATGAGATGGGAAAAAATAGAAATATTAATTAATTAATACACAAATAATTACTTACTCGGATCAATAGTTCCATGTGGAAAACTCACAAGTAAAACCATGCAAAAGGCAAACACGAAGGTTGAAAGCAATTCCATGCGTAAGCAAAGCCATTCAATAGCTGCAAGGCTGCAGAAGAATGGACGAGCAAAACAATCGAGAAGATAAAGATTCCTTTTCATAAACCTTTTTTCTTGCCCAAAACCTCTTATTGTGGATGCTCCAGCAATGGACTCACCAAAAAGGTGGATAATTGGAGATTTTTGGATGCTCACAATACGGACAAGTTCCCTTGATGAAGCCATGTAGTATTTCTGCATTCAGGATACAATAACATTAATAGTCTTTATCCATTTTCCATTATAAGTAGAAAAGAAGTGAAAACGAGCAGGAAAAAAGAAGGGGGGGGGGGGGGGCGGCCACACGACAAGCAGACAGAGGAGTACAAAAGGATAACCTGTAATTAAAACCTTCCAAATAAACAGACTTAAAAAATGACAATTTGATCTCTTGTTTGATTCCAAGAAAGAACACGGAAAAATGGAAATGATTCAAAAAGGAACGTAATGTTGACAAATAAGCCTTTCATTTCCCTCTATCTCCTTTACTTTAATAGAAAACACAATAATTGACACCAAAACCTAGGGAAAAAAGAAAATTAAGCACCTGCATCCACAAGCATGCAACAGCCATTGGAATGACAAGAAGCAAAACTTGCCAGGTAACCATTGTCATTACACCAATGATGCCAACAAGTTGTATTGTTGTTGAAGCAAACCCACCAAGTCTAAAAGGAATATCAAGATCAACAACACTTTGATCAATGGATACCTGAAACGTCATAAATAGTTGGCATTACATAATGCAAGAGAAGAACACATCATGCCAGAAAATAAAGGGGAAAAAAAAAATGCTCGAAGCACATGTCAAAAGGAAAAATAGATCAAAATTATTTTCTGAAAACTTACACGATTCAAGATCCGTCCCGCTGGTGTAGAGTCAAAAAATGACATAGGAGCTCGGAACACACTTCTAAGCATCTTTACAAACAATTTCTGTGCAGCTGCTAAACCAAATGTAGCTACCAGAACAGCCCGCACGAATATAAACCAGGAGCTCCCAAAAGCAAGGGCCATATAAACAACAAGGAGGACCATAGGATTAACTTTGGGTTGATCTCCTTCAGTTTGTGGATTTGCCCAAGCCATCCACCAATTACTAGCTATTTGAAGGAATTGAAACAACACTTGTGCAAGGATTATGAGAGGAATCAATAAGCCTCTATATGCTGCAGCCATATATGACAAGTACACCTTCATGCTGACTCTTCCTCTTACTCTTTCCTCTTCCTGAACAAGTTGCTTTTTCCTTGAGCGTTTTGCTTTCTTTTTTTCTTTTATCGCTTTCTGCTCTGAAGCTGATGAACCATCTTGCACTTCCTTTGCCAAGTTGTCAATGTTATCTCCTGATGCATCACATTTTTTACAAGGTATAACGCAACTATCCAGAGTCAGATTTTCATCTGAATCTTCTGACGAGTGATTTGGAATATCCATAGCCTCAATTGCTTCATGGTGAGCTGAGACCAAAGCATTAAAATCAGTCCCTGCTTGCAAGAGATCATCATATTTTCCCGCCTGTATGATCCGACCTTCCTTAAGAACCTGCAGAATACATTCACCCAAAATAAATAAATAAAAGAGAAGCTTGAATCTTTTAAGAGCTTGGATGCATAAGGGTAAAAGATGCTGAAATGTAAAAACTTCCATCATTTAAATAAATAACTGTAAAATATGACAAATATGCAAAGCCAGATAAATCACAACATGAGTCAAGAAATGAAAGATTTCTAATATTTTCAAACTAAATGTCAAACTTGAATCAAGCTGCTCCATCATTAAATGAAAAAGAGCATTGTAGAATGAGTCGCACATGCAAAAACAAGATGCCCAAAAAAGGTCAATGACTGACTCACAAACATCATTATAAGCTTATACAGGAAACCTTCAAAAATGGAAAATACAAAATAATAAACCTTTCTACCCAGTGTAAAGCCAATATAAAAAGTAAGTGAAATACTTTAAAAAATCGCATACCAGTATAAAATCTGCGGCAGGCAGAAATTCAACTTGATGAGTCACAAATATCACAGTCTTATTTGCCAGTGCTGTCATTATATATTCCTGCAGTTCCATAATAAAAGTTTAGCCAGATGCCATTTGCTGAATTGCATCATTTGTGATACATAGTGCAAGTCTAACCTTGAACAGTTCTGAACCAGTGTGCGCATCAACGGCACTGAAGGGATCATCAAGTAGATAGATATCTGCATCTTGATACAGAGCCCTGGCAAGCTGTACGCGTTGTTTCTGGCCACCACTCAGATTTATACCTCTATCGCCAATAATAGTCTGGTCTCCGTGTGAGAAAAGTTCAAAATCCTTTTTCAGTGAACAAGCATGGATAACTTTCTTGTACTTTGCTTTGTCCATGGGGCTGCCGAAAAGAATATTTTCTTCTATATTTCCAGACTGTATCCATGCTGATTGAGAAACGTAAGCAGCAGTACCACAAAGTCTTACCTGAAAAGCATTGAAATGATAAGCAAAAAATATATGAGGACTTACCAGTTCAGACCGACTATTGGAAAAAAAAAAAAAAATCATACAAAACATTTAAAAGGAAAAAAAAATTAGCATTGACAAAATATAAATAAATAAATAAATTTCCATAATTGACTTACTTCACCAGAGATCTTTGGTATCTCCCCAAGTATACAAGAAAGCAAGCTTGATTTACCAGAACCAACCATGCCGCAAACAGCTACTCGCATGCCCCTGTCCACTTTCATTGATATTCCTGATAATGTAGGCCTTGAAGAAGAAGGGTCCCAACAGAACTCGGCATTTTCAATTTGTATGGCTACACTCGTCATTCCTCGTGGCAGAACAATGGTTGCATCTTCCTGCAACTCCTCCTCTTGCAGAAATCCAGAAATCCGATCAAGAGAAACTTTTGTCTGAGCCATCATTGAAACCAAGTCGGGAAAATTCCTGAGTGGTTCTTGGAGGATTCTGAAAGTAGCCATAGCAGAAAGAACACTCCCCGCCGTGAGTTGAGCTCCCAACAATATAGAAGTACCAAATGTGACAGCAGCTACAAATATAGGGGAGCTCCAGAAAATGAAAGTAATAAAAGCTTGAGAATAAAGCGCTTTTCGGAGCCACCAGAACTCTACACCTCGCATCTCCTCCAGCTCAATCCGATACCTGTCTTCCCAAGCCTGCAACTTGAGAATTCTCATATTCCTAAGACACTCTGAGGTTTTTCTCATCCTTTCATCCTTGGCAGCCATTAATTTATCTTGGTACTCTTCTTGGACCTTCGCCACGGGGACAGTAACAACAATGGAAATAATGGTGGCAATCAATGTTGCAACAGAAGCAATTCCAACATTTTTATACAAAATTGCAAGGGCAAGAATTATTTGCATAGGAAGCATCCATAGGTCATGGAGATACCAAGAGTAGTCCCCTACTCTCTGGACATCAACTGCCATATAATTAACAATCTCTCCACTGGTGTGATTTTGCTTAGCCAAGCTTGAGAGCTTCAGTCCTTTTCTGTAAACCATTGCTGTAAGAGCTGATCTTACATGCATACCCAAAATGTCAACCCCAAGATACCACTGCCGGGTTGTTATGGTCTCCACCAGCTTAGCTGAAAAGAATATCCCAGCAAGGATATAACCCTCATGAGGGAAATTTTCCTTTCCCCCTAAATAATCAACAAAGTAACTAACTAAGTACGGACCGACATAGGAAACAATAGTGTTCAGCCCCGCGAAGACAGCATTCAACGCCGCTTCCTTCCAGAATGACTTCAGAATTGCCAAAGCTAAAGATGGTGTCTTAGAAGGATTTTCAGCCTTCAATTTCTCCCAATTTGAATTCAAAACCTTATAATTGGTCTTGGCTCGATCTTTTGGGGCAAGAAGAGGAATATCTTTGAGCTCAAGGGGCCTCTTTGCACCAATTGAAAGAAGTGGATTCAACCAAGAAAGTGTGGCCAAGCTAAAGAGGCCAGCATCACCATAAGGAGTGACCTTCAGACATCCGGCCTCTTCTTCAAGAAGCAATGGTTCCTGAAGATCAGAGTTTCTACAAACCTGTATACCAGTGACACCCCTAATTGCAACAAAACAAAGGAATGCAAGAGCTGGGGTTGCCGCAAAATTTGCCACAACATGAGAACAGAAGTGTTTTGAACCATCTATCAAGAGTCCTCGCCCATCAACATACAAAGCACACAAACAGATCAAAAATGACACAACCCACCATACCCTTAACAAAAATGGGAATTTCTCAGACAACTTAAATTTACAATGGAGAGCTGAAAAACTCAATAGAAACCAAGATAAACCTTGGGCAGCAGGCAAGCAAAGTGCAGACCAACCCACTACCTTCCCATCAACAGCCTTTCTTACCAAAGCGACCCCATCAAATCCCAATACCAGAACTTGTACAAACAACACATAGAAACAACAAAAGACTGACATTTTAAACCACGTACCAATTTTAACCTCTCTAATTTCTCCATCGACACTAACATTACGCCTAATCGGGCTGGAACTTACAGCAGAATCATCCTTAAAAAACCGAATTCGACCCAGACAAACAGATATCTGCCTAGCAGATATTATAAAAAGAAACACAAGCAGAAGTGTTAAGTTGATGCATATAGAAGAAAGCTCCAAAACGGGTAAGCCTTGAATTGCCTTGAAAAGAGCAAAATGTGATTGCCTTGTTGAATATGAAGCTGAGATTCTATTGAGAAAAAGAGAGATACCCATTATCGAACAAGGTGAGTAGGTGAAGAAAACGCTTATTTAAAATGACAAGAAGAGAACCGAGTCGGTGTTGAGTTAAGCTAAAATAGAGATCGTCATCAAATCGTCCGAAGCAGGGCATCTCACCATCTGTACATGAGAAGCAGAAACCAAACAACAAATAAAAAGAAAGTATTATCTGGAGATAGAATCAACAAACACATTGTATATAGAAACAAAAAATCCACGCAGACATTAATAAACCAAAAGCAGAAATCGATATGGAAGAAAAAAATCTTTTTTTCTTTATTTTTGTTTATATATTTCACTTAGGCATAGAGGCAAATATTGAGAGAGAGAGAGAGAGGACATGGGAGCTAAAAATCAAAGAAAGTAAAAGAAACCCATTTGAGAAAATAACAAAAACTGACCTGGGTTTGTCCTTGAAAACCGTTTCGGTGGCGACTGCCGAGGCAAACCCTGTGATCTATACAAACAAAAATAAAACAGAGCAAACAATGCTCTGTTTCGTTTTTTCTTTTTTTATTTTTTGGGTTATATCCACAGAGGAATTAAACTACTAGAACACGTATTATAATAATGATGATCAAAATGAGAGACACATAGAAGAGGAGAAGAAGAAGACACAGTGCCTCTCTCTTTCTCTCTCCTTCTTCCTCTCTCGTTTTGTTGTTTCTATTTTCGCTTCAAGGACTTGCCGTATTAGAGTACAAGACTCGAAGCAACAAATATGTTTTAACGTGTTATGCGTACTGCTTATGATTTGGTTTGGCGAGTGGAAAGCTGAATGAGTGAAATTAATTTTTCTTTCTTTCCTTTCTTTTAATCTTACTTTACGACATCATTTCCTCCGCGTTACTATTGTTTATATAGCCAGATTTGAGTCCGTCGCTGCCACACAGACACAGAGAGAGAGAGAGAGAGGAGGCAGAGATTAAAAAGGAATATTATTATGTAATCATATACCATAAGAATATTATTTTCATTTACATGTGTCGTGAAATGTAATTAATTCATCATCACGATGGCGATCTCACCTTGCCTTTTCAAAGTCACTATTATTTAATTACTGACCCTTCTTCAATGTTTCATCGTCTCTTTTTCAACACCCCACATTTGTTGGTTTTCCTTTGACAGCAGCGCGGTGGGTGTTGTGCTTATAGTTTTGGATCCATTTCAATCGTTATATTATAAGCATGGAATCTTTTATGTCACTAATATGACGCTTTGTCTTACTCTATACTAAGCTTCATGTTCAACGTTAGCGTACTCACATATGTTTAGTATTACCGATGGAAGCAGAGATGAAAATCTTGCGTGACTGAGCGAAATAATATTATGCAATAAAATGGTCGTATGTTGCGGTGCTCATAAGAGTTTTAAGAAGTGCACCTTATTAACAATATACAATTAGTATTGTTTGTTACTTTTATAATTTTGTACAACAACTTCAAGGTACACATATATTTTGAATTTAATTGAATGTGGAGTGACACTGTTAAACTTTTCAAGTCATTATTATTATAATGTCATGATTTAGGAACCCTTATGAGATGAGTGGAGAAAATGTCTTATGTATTTTTAAGATCCAATTACGTTGTAGTCAGTTATAATATACGTCACACCTAACTACAGTAAGGGGTGTAACTACATCGTAGCCACTGTCTTGTTTTTAAGTTTAGATGACAACCGAATCCCTGCGAGTACACTTTGGTGTTTGGTTTGACAATTGATGGGGAGCAGGGTAAGAACAGTGTCGTATCAAAATGGTAAAGTGGGAGTGCGGGGGGGGTCCAAGCCATAAAGCGACGATGGGTAATCCAAGTCATTTAGCAATTGATTTATGTTGAAACTTGAATACATCAGCTACCCCACTTACCACCATCACGCTCTCCTGGCTGGTTGTGTGAAAAGAATGGAAGTAAAATGATAGACCAAAAAAACTTTTGTTTGGTTCTTGAGAAAAGGTAGTGGGGTTTGAGTTGAGAAGGCTGAATGGGATGACCGTATTGTGTCTCTTTTTAGCATGTAAGCGTCCGGGCTTTCTTGACCTTTTGTAACATCTTTATTCTTTATATCGTATGTTGTGGTGTGCGTTGGATGCATGAATATTAAAGAAAGAAATGCCAGCACAAATGGCAAGATCCCAATGATGGGGTTTGTGTGGTTGGACGTTAAATTAAACATTCAATGTGAAAATGAAGTTGCATTTACTAAGTTCATTAATACAATTAATCCAGGTGGTTTGGCATAAATTAACTCCTCTGATCCCTCATGAGAAACTCACAGTCGGTTGTCAATTATGATAAATCGGTAATGCTATATTAAGGTTGCATTAAAACTTAATACACTTTTCTTATTGTCCCAACACGGAGAAAGAAACCTCTCTTAATCTTCATTGGGGATTAATTTAATAGCCGTGTACAACAATTTGACAGGCAGCTCAGATTGTATTGGAAGCCATTATTTGCTGGTCGTTTTAGAAACAATTTCGCCGTCCATTAAAAGCAGAAGTTGATTTCGCTTTTTTCTTCCCCTCACGTCTTGCTTATTTTTCCACTAAATTTGTTGCTTTAAAGCAACAATTAATAAGCAAATAAGTGCCTCCCAGCAAAGATGTAACAGGAAAATTTTTTTAAAAAAAAAAATACCCACGTCTGTTATACACCTCATCATTTCTAAGTTAAAACTTAATGGATGAATAAAAAATTAAGGGACACATTTACGACCACTGAAAACTTCTAATATTTTATTGCTTCTCAAGTTTTTTTTTTTCAGTTGACGCCTGAAGTTTTATAAAAACAAGAACTTAGGAAATTAGTAACGAAAAACTCCGATTATTTGAAATTTTTTAATTGAGAGTGAGTGGACTCGTTTTACAGATAATGAATGTTACATTGCTGTTTCTGTTATAAATTGCGTTTGTGTGTCAAACTTTTGGAAGCGTAACCAGCAGTTGGATTGAGAACTAGACGACGTAGTTTGTATATTTGAAAGTTGAAGTGATTTTTCCAAATGCAGTTTGACGCTGACTTCTATGCCAGTTCCATTGAAATCCTGCTTTTGATTGGTAGAAATAACACCGGTCGGAGTCAAAATTAAACTGCCCCGGACCGACGGTGGCCCACCGGTCGGACCGACCGCCCACACCGCATGTCGACTGTCCACGTCACAAGCAAGTCAGACAGACTCATCTATTAGAAATTTCATTCGTTCACAAATTAATACAATATATTTATTTATTATTATATATTAAAAATATTTTTTATCTCTTTTTATAAATTTTAATGGGTTTAGCTACCTTATGATAACTCTAAGGTAGAACAGCATTTTAAATTATTAGATATCAGTTGTTGTAATTATTTTAAATTTAAATATATGCATTTAATAATTTTAAAAATTAATCTTCCTTAAAATTATTGAAAGATAGAAATTATTAATTTTAATATATATGCGTATTTAAAAATTATTTATTTAATTAAAATGACAATATTTATTTACTTTACACAACGAATGTACTGTATTATTTGTAGTAGACATGCGGCACACGACTCTTATTTAACTTTTTTTTTTTTTTTTTTTTTTTGGGGAGAAGAGTCTTATTTAACTTGAGCACACAGTTTCATTTTTTTGACAAAAATAAATGGATTCAAGTGAGAACGGAAATAAATAAATAAATTTCTCAGATTGGCGGCTGAGGGGTGACGAGGACAGAATCGCGGTCGGGCCAGATAAGATAAATAAAAGGGTTTTGTTGATTTTCCAATTGATTAATTACATTCCGTAAGACTAATCAAATCTCAACTCCTTCGTGTATCAAAATTCTCGTCAGTTAATCACGTTTTTTGTTAAGTAGTCATGTATTAAGTCAAAATTTGTAGCAGACTTCCCTATATCAAAGTTAATGCCAAATCTATCAATCAATCAATTGGCCGTATCAAAGTTGCGAAACGCATGCGAGTGATCAACATCAATTAATTAATTGATCCCTGCCCCTTGATTTTAGGGTTAATACCCCATCTGTGATTAAAAGTTGCTTAATTACTGTTAAAGACAAGTTTGATAGTATTATAGCTATCAAAATAATTAATATTAGCAGCGCGGTAAAAATAATTAACTATAAAAAATTATTTAAATCTTTGGTTAAATTTAATTTTAACAACTAATATGAGTTTTAAATATATGTGCGTGTGCTTCTAAATCTTACTATCAAATTATTGTAAGAATACATATAACTAAAATAGTTATCATATTTGAATACTTTAAATGACTTAAATAGACATATTACTAAATAAAACTTATTTATATATCTATAAATATGTACATATTTTTTTTATATATATACATAATAATTGATAGCTAAAATAAATATTTTTATGTTATTAATATTTTATTTTAATAATCTCTTTAAATTATATATATATATATAGAGAGAGAGAGAGAGAGAGAGAGAGTAAGACCTTTGTAATTTAATTCTCAATAAATTAATAACTTTTGTTATATAATAATTTTTCACTACCCAAACTTGGCCCAAATGTCTAAATTAATAATCCCAAAAAATTAATATGATAATATTTTTATAAAAACTCTTGTGAAACTCTGTGGTCCTATTCATATCATCAACTAATATTAAATAAATCATGACTTGAATATTTTTTTTAAAATTTAAATATAGTTGGATCTCATCTAAAATTTTACTTATTGTCTCTACAAGTTTTGATATATTAAATTATGGAATCCCAACAATTTTACCTTTTTTCTTAATTTAATTTATATTTAGTGGATTAATTCATTTTAATTAACTAGACCGGTAAAATATAACAAACTTTTAGCTAATTAAAATGAATGTTCATTGAATTTTGTATAAACTCTGTAACTTAATAAGTTATTAATTCATAAGTCAATAGGTTTTGTATGGAATTATATTAAAAACAAACTAATTCTCAAAATCAAATTTGAACTTATTTTTCAAAATTGGCCATAGAATAAAGATAATTTTACTGAAGATAATTTTTTAAAAATTTTATTAATTATCAATATTAACTTTTAATTTTTAAAATTACTTATAGACCCAACTAAATACATAGCGCTTATGTACAAAGAAACTTATTTCTCATATGCCCACCCATCCATTTAAAAAAGAAGCATAAGCTCTTTCACGATAACAAATGACACACACACACACACACACACATATAAAGCAACTTATTAGTACAGCGTGTTAGTCTTTATAATTTTTAATCATATCTTTGCCAACGAGCTGTTAAGGAATAATTTTGACGGTCAATTTATTGTAACCTTTGAGAAGAACCATTCGTCAGGTGCCGTACTCGGTTAAAGTGATGTGAGGAGGATACTGGCATCTCACCATAATCTCGCAAGGAATAAAAGCACTTTTTGCAATCCCACGTCTTACTTGTGTGCTTTACAGTTAATTAAGCGTAAAGCACTTTTCGGAATTGTCAAAAGTAGTACGTAATAAAACGAAGACTTCAAGCAAAACGCAAATTAACTGGAAAGCATTTTGCACGAGCTGTGCCTCTTGCAAGCTTGGCATTAATTCTCGAGCTTGCACCGTCTTGTGAACATAGACCTTGTTGACCTGACACATCATTTTTTTTTCCTGATAATTTTTAAAATATAATAATAAAATATTTAATAAATATTAATTCTTAATTATATTAATATAATTTTTTATTTATATAATAAATTATTATTTAAATTTTATATTTATTACATATTATTAATTTTTATTTTATAATTATATTTTTTTCATAATAATTGTAATTTAAAAACTACAGTATTTTAATCATAAACACACCCGTAATTCAACCAAACTCTTAAAATGAAAATAAATATATTAAAAAAATTCTCAAGAATTTATTAAATAAAAATTAAGGATATGTACGTTCGATTTATATTCTGTTTTAGGAGGAGGCCAACTTGCAGTTTTTGCAAGTAACAGTTTCGACAAGCTAAGCTTGTGTGACCTTGCATCACTAGTTTTTCCTCTCTTCTCCAACACGTGTAGACTTTCCTTTTGTTATGTTACAAACGTCATCTGGAACATAACAACTGAAACATAAAAAGGTCTTCTATTTTATATATGTATCATATATTTTATTGCTCATAAGCTAAAAAACAAAGTTTATAATAAGAAAGAAAGATAATATTGCGTTGTTTATACATTCATTAAATAAATAAAAGAAAAAAAAACAAATGAAAATTGAAACATGCATACATTATCTCCGTGTCATCTATTTAAAGAGTGTATTAAAATTTATGATTTTATTTTATGTAAAGCTAAGTTACAATCTCTATAACTTATTCCATAACTTATGCCACCCACACAGCACACAGCACGATAAGTAAATAACGAGACCTACTATTACAAAGCCTCCTTTATTTTATTGTTTCTTGCAGCAGAGAGAGCGAGTGGCAGTCTATAAAATGCACATTCTAAACGAGTGCCAAGAAGTTAGATGCCATGTTAAAAGAAGAAACTGTTTCCCTTAAATATCACGTTAAAAGGTCCCTACACCCTGACACGTTAGGGGCCCTGCCCTTGAATGTTTCGATTTACAACTGCCAGCTGGCACCTGGCAGCACCACTTCCATTGAGTTACATCTAACACGTGGTTGGGTTGGTGTTTGCTTCATGGGCCGACTTGTTTTATACAAACGAATATATGTAAATGTACACGTATATGTGTGTGTGTGTGTGCCGGCATATAGATTGATTTGGTTAATATTATAAAATTTTAGAATGCACACGCGTTTGATTTGAGTCTCTCGTACATGGATCAGTGAGTGTTGATTTTCTTTTCTTAAATATTTTAAAAATTCATCCAACTTCTCGTAATTTCAAATAATATTCCAACAGCAATCAATCACAAGGTAACTTAATTCAAGCTCAGGGAAAATGACATGAAGATTTAGTGGAAATAAGTAGCAGCTCCCCAAGAATCCAATTCTTTCCCTCTGCCAAACGTTCAAATCAAAAGGGTTCTCATTCGTCCCAAGCCGGGAATATAAATGTAAATTAAACGGCGATAATTTGATCGCTTTTTTGGATCACGAAATATGGTTCCTCCTACCCCCGTCACTCAATTTGATGCGCGGCTTTACCAATTTGTACTGCCACTTGTTTAATTACCTTTCTTACGCATACGTTGATATTTACAATCACGGATCTCCAAGGGTTCGGGTTACGTCTACTGTGTTATCATATTAGTAGACCTTAAAATTTATTAGAACTTGCTTGAATAAGCTTTGTTACGAGACAAGCCAAGTATCAGATATTATAAAAACCTAATTCTACTGTCAAGTATTCGAAAGAAAATCTTCCCTCTAAGGCTTACCCTATCTTAATTTTTGTTTTCAATCTTGCTTTCGAGTACCTTTGGAGCATTGGTATCATATCCCTGGAGAAAATCTTCCCTCTAAATATCACTGCACCATCTTGATGCTTGTTTGTTTTCTAAGTGTTTCTTGAAACTTCTAAACTTCTTATTTCTTGACATTTGTCATGTTTTAATAGCCAAAGGGCGTATACAAAAGAAAGTTCTCAGTCTGCGCCTTACTCAGATTCTAGCATTATTCAAAATTTATGTCCTTTTCCCGAAAATGGTAATGATAAATGATGTAGATAGAAGTGGCAACTTCGTTTGGCTCATTGAAGATAATTAACAGTTAACTATTTTACATCATATTATGAATATGCCAAAGATAATTCAACGAGCCAATGGTAACTGCGGCCACGGATGAATAGGATCCTTGTTTTGGATATGCTGCAAAGAATGCCTGCCGTTATGAATATGCCAAAATAATTCTGACTGCCCAGTGCCCACACAAGGACCCTTTTGCGGTAAGAAACTAAGGAAAAAGAACAGTACCAGACATATCCAAACAAGGATCAAGATTTTATGATCATTCCGGGAGAAACTGGGACAGCTCTCGACTTGGGAACATTATCCAGACGGACCGCTTTCAGATAGCCTGGACCACTATGGTGGGATCAGTAAGCAGGACAACTGAAGAAAGATACAAAGCTGTTGCAGTATTTATGCTTCAGTTAGCACTTGCATAGTTACATATTGGAAGAATAGGAATAACCTCTGTGAAAAGTGTGATGAACATGACGTGTATTGCATGATTACAATCCGGGAATCCCAGATCGGATAATTACACATATATATATTAAAAATATTTCAATCCTGAATCCTGGATTTGTTAAAGTCTAGAAAAACTACTACGCCGCCGGGCTTAATAGCTCTCCCAAAATTTAATAAAGTCCAAGATCTTGGACCAGAAAAAAATTATACTGTTTGTGTATCCATTGCGGTTTTGAGGCGATGACATATATCAAGGAGATAAAGTGGAATCATATATTGATGTCGTCAAAAAATGAAAGAGAGAACTTGAAACATTGTACTTATTCTATGGACAGCCTAGCTAGTAAAGCAGAGGCCTCATCTTGCATAACTTCCCAGGCTGCATTCACATGCCTCTCTTCAGTCAATGGTGCTCCAACAGCAAATCGCAATATGTATTTGCCTGACAAAACCTGCACAAAATGGTTAAAGCATCAAGCATATTTCACTTATTGGCAGTTATAATCTGGAAACTAGACTTAAGCCGCAGATAGACAATGGACGATGCACATAAGCATACCGTCAAGGATAAATAATGAGCTTACTGTGTGAGATATGAAGATCTTCCCAGTGGAGTTTACAGCATCTAGGAGCCTATGGTTCAGTATATTGCCATGATCTTCATCATTATGTGGTGGCAGAAGGCGAAAACAAACTAAGGAAAATATCCGCGGGGTGACAACCTATCCTCATTTACCATGTTCAACTTCAGTACAATGGAACAATGATTTCAGGAAAAAATTATCAACGAGCAACAAAAGAATGAGTCTAAACCCCTTTACCTCAAATCTCGAGTCTTGACCAACAAGCCCTTCAAAATGCTTGGCCAGCTGGATATGATTTCTTACATAGCTCTGTAGATTTTCCAGACCATAAAGTCGTAACACCATCCACAGCTTCAGTGACCTGAGAGCAATCAAAGGAGTAGTAGGGAAATAATTCACTTGAAATCTTTTAGTCCTTCAATCGAAATTGATACTTAACATTATACGGAGTTGATGCTAAATATTTTTTCAACAAAAATACACTGACTTTAAAAATGGAATAAGTTTATAGACACGTGTGCATGCAAAACAATCTTTGAATGGAATCATAAGCATCTTTCAGGCAAATGTTAAAAGCATACCTAAATCGGCGTCCAAGAGGAATTTGCCAATCTTTGTAATCCACAACCATGTTTGCTTGAGAGGCCTGAAATATCAGTCATGCTAAATTTGATTTCTCCAAATTTATATTGTGTGCTGAGCCATTAACTAAAAATAATCCATCTTTTATCAAGAGATCACCAATTTCTTTCCATTTTCGCCTGATAATGTGCTCAACTCTACCACAGTCAACACCACGTTGTTGAAAGGGCAGTTTGTTATGCAGATTAATATGCCACAAACAAAAACAAATGTGACTTTGGGTTTAGTCTTGAAAATTGCACCAAAAAATAGTACAAGAATATTGGAAAGTAGAAACTTACTTTGTTTTTCAGAAACTCAGGGTTTGTAGAAAGGGACTGAATCAAGGTGTTTCTGTCCTGTTTTCATGAAAATTTTATATTTTTAAATATTTTAATTACATATTTTGGGGGGGGGGGGGGGACAACTACAGGCAAGTTGACGACGTCATACCTTAACCCAAAGTGCTGAACAATCAAAGTTAGTTAGAAACCACTTATGCGCATTCATGTTAAATGAGTCAGCTTCTTCAACACCATCCATGTACTGGCGATATTCGGGACATATACAAGCACTTCCAGCATAAGCAGCATCCACATGAAACCACATTCCATTAATCTGTCAAGAAGCCATCCATATAGGTACTGTTAAATTATTTCTTCAGCAAAACATTTTGAGTATCATTGAATAAGATCTCTTAGACAAGTTAAATTTAAAAAAATTTCAAGAAACTAAGGAAACAAAAATTCAAATTTTTATTTAACTTTCATATACTTTAACTGAAGCATCTAGGAACTGATTACAACACTTTTCCACTTCTTTACCAATTATATAAAGCTTACATTGATAACACCTTGCTGAATCCCTCAAACACAACCAAATAAATAGAGGTGGAAAACTGCACACGCCATTTCCATGTGTATAGCAAACTAAAAAATCAATATGACACTGACACATATAAAGCGTTTTTACAAATTTCCTAACTCAATTCAAAAAAGTAATACCTTAGCAATATTTCCCAGTGCAAGCAAAGGATCGATAGCCGTTGATGAAGTAGAACCTACCTGCAAGTATAAATGGGAGGTTTTGTCAGCCAATTGAAACTCTAATTCTACAGTCATATTCTACAAGCTTATAAAAGCTATAGGCATATGATAACTTATTTGTTATGGCTGACAAATTATGCAGTAGTTGGATAACTTTTTTTTTTTTAAGAAAAAAAATTCCAGCATGGGCACTTGCTTTTACAGTAAAAACCTTGATGATCAAGCAGCACCTGGATGTGGTTGTTCATTTGTGCTAGTATCATCCTCTTCAGCACATAAATCAAAACTTGTTATCATGAATCCAAACAGTGCATCACTCATAAGCAGTTCGATAAAACAGTAGGCACCAACAATTGAATGCAAGCTTGCAAATTGCTCCCATCAATGGTAATTCAGAAAAAGCATCTAGGGAAAAATTACGATTAAGGAGAAGAACGGACAGAAACTAAATTACATACTGTAGCGCATAGAAAAAAGGGGATCAACCCAATGGTGAGGTCGCATGAGATTGCCTCAGCAAGTGAATCTGGGGAAAGTGAATAATTAGTAGAAGAGTCCGTTTTTAGCACCCTGAAATTCTGTGGATGAATTCCTCCAATCTGCCATCAAAATATAATCATCACATGCAGTAAACAAGCATATGATTACAGCACTATAACTTCATTCTTCAAGCTCTAATAGAAATTTGGTATATATTTTTAAAAATATAATGGAAAGGGCAAATTGGGGAAAAAAAACAAAAAAACATTTATTAATAAATGAACTAAGGAATCATAGAATATAAACTTGGTTATAAACCATCATTCATAAGTTTGTTCCGATGTTGTCAAGTGAATTCTAAAAAAGCACACCAGTGTCAGCAAGAAACACTTAAAGATAAAGTGTTCTGGGGAAAACAAGAAAATGAACATAAAGAAGTTACATATCAATGCACATTTTAAAGATACCTGACAAGCTTTTTGTAATGCAGAATGTGTTTGATCAGATGCATAAACCACAAGCTTTTCAAGGGAATTTTTTCCGACTCTCTTTAAGGCTTTATCACGAGCAGCCAATAGTACAACCAAAACAGCTTCACTTGCCGTGCCTTGTATAACTCCGCCACCTT
The DNA here is from genome assembly GCA_030449875.1 of Aegle marmelos. NCBI lineage: Eukaryota > Viridiplantae > Streptophyta > Magnoliopsida > Sapindales > Rutaceae > Aegle > Aegle marmelos. The sequence goes on from JASUUL010000115.1 coordinate 8,073,158, forward strand.
GTCCTGGAACAGCATTCATGAGTTTCAGAGACTTCCATCAAATGAGCTCAATTTCAAAAATATCAGTTCCCATATGGCTATCTTTGAGGTTCAAAAATTCAACAACCTCTAACTTCTCTCAAAATTCTGGGAATTGGAACATCCCAAAGGTACATAACCTTAAGACAAGGTTGAAGGTTTCTTCCCAAAATCTTAGGAAGTTTGTGTAGGGCACTGATTATCATTTTCCAAACAAATGGCAAAGAAAAAACTGTGACATGTAAAGGCACTACCATAAATCATTTAGATTTGGTGGACATAAGCATTTTTCACCCATGAGTCACCTCTACTAAAATCAGAAACTCTACATATTCAAACCCTCCAATTTAGGTCCATAAATCCTACTACTAAGAATTGTTTCTCTGTCAAGAAGCACTAAAATTAACTAAGATATTCTCAGAATCATGGTACATCGGCATCTTCTAGCATCTCTTGAAAAAACGAAAAAGAAATACCTGTTGAAAGAAAGTCTTGGGGCAACTTAAGCAATTTGGCAAGCCAATCCAGAACAATCATTTCAAGCTCTGTTGCAGCTGGAGAGGTTATCCAGCTGAAACCCACAATATTGAGACCGGCACTGAGCATTTCTCCCAAAAACCCAGCAACACTGCTATTAGAAGGATAGTATGCAAAGTAATTCGGGCTTTGCCAATGAGTCACCCCTGGTATTATCTTTTCTTGAATATCTATAATCACGTAATATTAGTCCCTCAGACTTTGGACAGAATATCAAAGAAAATTAACAATACAATTTAATTTAGCCTGAGTTATAAAGTAATGTTTTATCCCACAGAATAATTGAATTGTCAGTTGCATACACAATTGAGCTAAAAGATTTTTTTTCCCTTTCTTTTCTTTCATAAAAGCTTCGAATTATAGGAAAGTGATGGAATAACTTCACCATCAAGAACATTTTGGAGTGACTCGGGATGATTTGGTGCAGAATCTGGTATAAGGTTATGCAGATAGCCTGGCTGCATGTGAAAAATGCACAGGGAAACGTGACTAAGGAAATGAATTGTTCTGATATCAGAAACTGTAATCATTGAGACAAAGCAAGCAAATGCAACAGACTGCAAATAAATAATAGCATATTAAAAAAAAGCAAGGAAATAAGAAAGAAGTGAGAGAATGAGGAACCTGAACTTGGCTGAGAACAGGGAAATTCTCAATGGATTTGTAGTAATCAGCAATAAAATCAACCATCGTGTGAGCATTCTCTCTCAATTGCTCGGCATCCATTGGCTTTAACCCACCACTCTCCCTAATAAGAAGCAAACAATGAAGCAATCTAACACGTTCAGTGATCACTAGTTACAACGCTGTAGGTACTTGTAGCGAGTTTGTGAACTTACATTTTGGCTGCTATGCTGTGCAAATGCAGGGTGTTGCGGGTAGTCTGATCCTGAGAAAATTTTGTTTGTTGTTTCGGATTTATACGGATGGAGGGCATCCAACATCAACCATCAGACACCGACCATGAGCCAAATTCTGAGGTTGAGAGGATGTGTTGGGCAAATGCACAGCATGGAGTGCAAACAAAAATAAAAACATGAGCCGAATGCCCACTATTTTCCTATGTGTATGTGTGTATATATATATATATATATATAGAGCCGGGTAAGTTACGTAACTTATGACATGTATAGCAATAGTAACAAAGTTTACTGTTAATATATTTAGCGTAAGTTATTTAAAATATAACTTAATTAAATTATATATATATATAGATCCGCTTAAATTACAATCACCGTATTTATTTTGTGCATAATTTTAACAGCCCTTATATTTATGATTATTTATATTTTATTGATAAATATTATAAATATTTTTATTTACATATATTATCAAATTTTATTAAAATTTTTATATTTTTTATTTTATTTATATTTTTAAATTATTAAATTGACCCTTATAATTTTTAAATTCTAAAAATATTCATCATTTAAAATAAAAGAGTAAAAACATTAAATAGATGATGATGATGATGATGATAATAATTATTATTATCACTATAAAATTTTTATTTAAATTAATAATAATAATAAATAACAACAATTATTATTATTAATTAATTTTTAATAAAAAGATTAACAAAATAAAAATAAATTATAAAAATATAAATGAAGAGTATTTTTATAAAAGATTAATTTAGATGAAGGTTATTTTTAAATTTTAAAAATATTCTTTATTTAAATTAAAAATATAATAATTATTAAATAGATTATAATTATAATTATAATTATTATATTAAATTATTATTAAAAATTAATTTTAATTAATTAATACATCAACAATAATTAATAATAATTTTATTTAAATTATTAATAATAATAACTAATTATTATTATTAATTAAAATTTTAATTCATTTTTTTATACTTTTTTTCATTTACTAATCTTTTGTAAGCATCAAAATATTTAATTATTTTTATTTATATTTTATTTATAAATATTATAAGCTTTTTTATTTACATATATTACAAGAAAATACTTAACTTACAGCTTGCTGCAAGTTACTCTCCTCACAATTACAGTGTTGTAGATCCCACATAATATTATAGTTGTGAGGGAAGTACCTTGCAGTCATATTACAAATATTCATTAAAACTCTTATTTTTTTAATTTCATTTAAAATTTTAAAGTATTAAACGGATCCCTATAATTTTTAAATTTTAAAAATATTCTTTATTTAAATTAAAATAATAATAAAATAAAAAATTATAATTATAATTATTATATTAAATTATTATTATAACAGTTAAAATTTATTATAATAATTAATATATTAACAATAATTAATAATAATTTCTAATTAAATTATTAATAAAAATAACTAACAATTATTATTATTATTAATTAATTTTTGAACAAAAATTCAATTCACCTTTTTACACTCTTTTTTGTTTATTAAGTTTTTATTAAATATTAAAATAATTTAATTATTATTATTTATATTTTATTTATAAATATTATAAACTTATTTATAAATATTGTTAATATATTAATTAATTATAGTAATTTAATATAATAATTATAATTACAATTATAATCTATTTAATACTTATTATATTTTAAATTTAAATAAAGAATATTTTTAAAATTTAAAATACTCTTCATTTAAATTAATCTTTTATAAAAATACTCTTTATTTATATTTTTATAATTTATTTTTTATTTATTAATCTTTTATCAAAAATTAATTAATAATAATAATTTTTAGTTGTTATTATTAATAATTAGATAAAATAATTATTAATTATTATTAATGTATTTTATTATTAATACTTTAAATAATTTAAATAATTATTGATAACTTAAATAAAAATTTTATAATAATAATAATAATTTAATATAATAATTATAATTATAATCTATTTAATACTTTTTATTCTTTTAATACTTTAAAGATTTAAATAAAATAAAAAAGTATAAGGATTTTAATAATATTATATAATATATGTAAATAGAAAAGTTTATAATATTTATCAATAAAATATAAATAACATAAAATATAGTAATTCGACTGAAATTATTTGCAGAAAAAAAATACGTTGATTGTAATTTAAACGAACCCTCCATAAATATATACATATTGCATAGTCATTTGTGATTTTTAACTTTAAATAATTCAACGGTTGAGATTCAGGGTGTCTGATGGAGTAGAACATGGATTTGAATCTGTTCTTGGAACTCTATATAGGAAAAAAAATGGGTAAATGTAGTAGGGGTTTTGTATACTTATACTCCATTTATTAAATTATAATTAGAATTAAAAGGAATAATAATGAATTGAAATGAAAGTAGAGAATAAAAATTAGAATAAATTGTTTACTCGAATTATAGGAATCGAAATCAAAATAAGTTAAATCGCATTAATGTATTTATTTTATCTTAAAATCAGAATCGAAATGAGTTAGATTGTAATAAATTATTAAAATATACTTAATTAATTACTATCATAATTATTATCTTATATTTTATTATAGTGATTATTTATTCAAAACTAAAATTATTAAAATATTATAGTTGATAATGTATTAATATATTAATTAATAATAATATATGAATTAATTGTAATAATTAATAATTATTATAACAGTATATTAATTATAAAATAATAAATAAAAATATATGAATTAATTATAGTAATTATATTAATGATTATTATGATAGTAAATTAACTAATTAATTATAATAAAAATATTAATTATTGTGATTATTTATTCAAAAACTCTAATTATTAATATATTTTTTAATAATGTATTAATATATTAATTAATAAGAATTATAATATTTAATAATAATAATAAATGATTTAATTATAATAATTATATTAATTAATAATAAAAATAAAAATATACAAATAAATTATAATAACTATATTAATGATTATTATGATAGTATATTAATTAAGAAATTATAATAATAAAAATATGTTAATTATTGTCATTATTTATTTAAAAATTATAATTATTAATATATTATTGTTAATAATATATTAATATATTAATTAATAGTAGTAGTAGTATTACTATTATTACTACTACTAATAATAATAATAATCATAATAATATATGAATTATTATTATTATTATTATTTTGGAAGAAACTGGATTTCGTTGAAACAAACCAACCAGGGAGGTGGAACAAACCTCCATTCTCCCGGATCTGACATAAAACCTCCCACTGGAGCTACTGTATGGGCGGTGATGTTCGCAGATCTTCTAAAAAAGGAAAAGACTAAATGATCAATAGATTAAGCCAAAGTTCTACAATCATCAATAATCAAGCCAAAACCATTGGAACGACAAAAATTATCAACTAAGGCATTAAAGACTTCCAAACAAGCCATCTCCAGCACAGTACGAGAAAAAATGAAGCTCCTTGATCCAGCTAAGCGCTTCACGTACCCCCAAAGCCTCAGCATCTCTAGCCCCAATTCTGCCCGCGAAGCAAGTACGTTTTGCAGCCACTAAATTGCCCTCAGAGCTACGCAACACTCCTCCAAAACTGACCATACCCCTTGAATCGAAAGTAGTCGCATCTACATTGCATTTCAACCAGCCAACAGGTGGATGTTCCCAACAAATTGATCCTTGAACAGCATTACCAGTATCATAAGCAAAGAAACGTTGCTTCCTGGCTTTTTGCCACTCAAACAACATCTGCCCAGCCGAGTTGAGAACGCTTCTAACATGGCCAATCTTATTGTTTCAAACCTCATCATTCCGATTAATCCACAGCCTCCAGCAAATCATAACAGCAAAGGCTACAGTCCTCTTTACTACAGTGAGAAAAAATACGCCCAAGCCAGTGCATAAACGAAGAACAACCTCCAATAAAACCAATTGGTGATGACACCTAACGTGACTTTGCAAAACTGCAATCCTCTAGAATATGTGAAACAGACTCATCAGAAGCAGAGCAAACACTACACATAGGTTGGACATCAACCTGCTTTTTACGAAGATTATCAGCTGTAGGTACAACATATAGTCACAGCCCTCCAGATAAAATTCTTAACTTTGCCCGGCACCTCAAGATTCCATATCTTGTTCCAAATCCCATTGCTAGGATTAACAGGATTGCCGGCTAACAACTTATAACAACCTCGCACAGAATAGACGCGGGTCTGCCAACCAACACCACTCATCACATTCCCTTCGAGTAGTTAATGGAATTTTTAGAATTAAATCTCTATCTCTCACATTGAAAATATCATTCACCAAATCATAATCCCAACGACGTTGATAAGGGACCATAAGGCTACTTACAGGTGCATTAGCAAGATGAGAAACTAGACTGCTCGTGTGAATTGCAACAGAAAATTTCTGAGCTGCCTTTGAAATTGGAGATCTCCAATTCCCTCGGTTCCAAAGTCTTAGCAGCACAGCTTTCCAGCCCTGTCCGCCATGATAACCTCCTCATTTTTCCAGAATGCTAATGGCCATTGGAGTCTTGAACTACATTCTACCGTTGCTAGTTTTTCCACGTTCCATCGACACCAAATTCATCCATGACCCATCTCTCAAAGGAAACATGAATTACATAGGGCTCATGATGAACACAAGCAAGCGAGCTTTTGATATTATTCACGGGCATTAAAAGAAGAATCTGCCGCAGGTAACTTTCTGGAGACCTCATCACTCATGTCAGACGAAAGCACGAAAACATTAGTTTCAACAAAATCACTCCATGCTATCCAATAACAAGTTCCATCGAACACTGAAGTATAGCCATTGTGCACTGTGAAGAAAACTCATCCCTACTTGGAAATAGTCTAAGTTGTCAAGTTCTCTCCAGGAATCAGCACTCAACGCGTATGCTTCGGCCGTGGTAGAAACAATGTTGGGATGACACACAACACTTAGGAATCAGACAATTTTCTCATCACTGGATTTGGAATCATAACCAAAGCAAACAGAAAGCGGCCCCCAGTGCACATCATCTGAACCTTGCCAATAATGGATTCGGGTCTCAGAGAGTTTTCTAAATCCCCGAGTACATGGGTTAGCTAAAACAACCGCACCCGAAGGTAAAGCGAGACATATAATGCCATGGCGATGACCCAACACGAATCCAAACATTTTATCTTTATAAAAGGGCATCTCAATAATCTGTCAAAAAGGGGCCGCAAAAAGAGAGAGAAAAAAAAAATGTCAAACCGCAAATGATTTGACAAAAGGGAAAAAGAAACTATAATAAAATGATAATATTATTATTTTAATTTTAAAAAATAAATTTGTGGATTAAAGTGCTAAATTCAAAACTGGGTGTGTCAAAAACTGCATGGTTTTCGGAGATGATTTACACGAGTTGATCATGTGCAACAATTCAGTTCGAAACGGCAACAGAAAGAAGTGTTTTGAGCTGAGAATAAGTGAGTCACGTGAGACAGCATGTGAGGAAGGAATCAAGGTTGTTATGTGGCTGTTAGAGACATGGCAGTGTTATGTGCAATCTGGAAAATAGATCAGCTGGTATAAAACAGAGGATGAAGGCAGTTCTGAGCAAGGGAAAAACGAGTGAGCATGAGAGATTTTTGTGAGAGAAAAGTGAATTATTTGTTCTTGTAAACCAATCCCAGATTGTGTTCTGTATTCTCAACTGGAGTCAGAAATAAAATCTCTCTTTGGTGGCTTTTCCTGTGGATGTAAGTTGTGTTTGAAGTACAACTGAACCACGTAAAATCTGTTTCTTTCTTCTTCCTGTGTGTGCGTGAAATATCTATTTTGATTTCTTGATCTTGATATGTTGAATGTGTTCTTGTTAAAGTGATTCAGAAGCATTGTTAATTTCGATTGGTGTTGACAATTTGGAGGTTCTTACACTCACTTCTGTTTAGTACTTTGGTTGCTCTGTTTCACAGAGTTATCAAAGTTCTAACAAAATTTATAAATAAAGGTTTTCATTTCTTTTTTCATCATCTAATTCTTCTCTCCTTATTCAAATTTATTTTGAGAACAGAATTAGTGAGTGATTAGTGATTTGAAAATTTAGGTATATCGAAATTTTAGATATTAAAGTAAAATATTATAATACGTATAATTTTTTTTAAATATATTTTTTGGTATTCCTATGTAATTATCTCATTATTTTTTAATTTTATTTTCTATCTTCACCTATGGATGTAAATAAAAAAGTCAAATCAAATAGTTTTTTTATTATTCTTATGTAATTCTATTATCTCATTATTTTTTAATTTTACTTTAATTACATATCTGTTTCACCAATTAATACCCCAACATAATCTTCCCGGCTACGGAAACGCAATCCGCAGCATTGTTGTCAAAAGAGAGGAAGGGCAAAACATTTTCTTCTTCACTGGCATCAGTGAGATGATTGCACTTGAGAAGAAGTCCTTTTATAAATATGGTTGTGTAGTTGCTTAACTACAAATTTGGAGTTTGCATTTAGACAACTCCATGACCATCCTAAAAACTCGATTATTATTTAATATTCACTCACATAATTTTTTTTAACATCTTTACTTAAGAATTTAATTTAACAGATTTTCTTTGATTTGTATTTTACAATCACAGTATCCGGGGAGGTAGTTGCCTCAACCGGTTAAATTCGTTGTGTTATATTCATCCGATGCCCTCTTTATAACAATAGAGACGTGAAAATCTCTTTTGCCAATGCATAATAAGTAAGTTCTTATGTCAAGCTTATTTGTTCCTCCACGGATTGAAAGTATATCCGCTGCCCTTACGTAAATTCAGCAGAAAATTGTACATGAATTTATCCCAACCAAAACTTGGAATATCTCTAAACTTCTTCTGGCAGCTAATAAAGTTGTAGAAATCACCCCCTGTACCTCATCTTCAATGCGGATTGAGAATCCCATGTTTGTGAGGAACATAAAGTTTTCATCGGAAATATTTCATCAACACTTGCTGAACATAATAACTCTGAACATTAATTGAAAGTACACAAGAAGTGCGATAGATTGACAAGACTGCGATGATTCCTCCATTAGATGCTTCTCTGAGACGGCTTTAAAGAGATACAAGCAGAGCTTTAATTCCTTTGCCAAGTTATAAACTCCTTACTCCTATCCTAACGTCAAGCTTCATTAATTTCCCCATCTGACTGAAGCCAGGCACACGTAAACTACAGCAGAAGTTTTTTTTTTTTTTTTTTTTTTGGGTGGGACGCCGTGGAACATGAAGACGTTTAATTTAATTTCATGGGTACCAAGGTTGTAGCATCACAGCTTTATATTTCCGTGTACGTGATGCTCATCATTTTTCCATGAAGCTAATGCCGTGGGTTCGGACTTAATTTACTGTCAGAGACACCAGAGTAGCTGAATGAGTTAAAGAGCCAGTGAAAGGCAGGCATAAATTATTTACTGCTTTGCTCTCTCTCTCTCTCTCTCTCTCTCTCTCTCTCTCTCTCTATATATATATATATATATATATATATATATATATTTGTAAATTTGAATAGAATTTCTGTAATGATCCACAATTTCATCTCTTTCCCCGCGTTGCTGTAGGTTGCCAGAAATTGCCGCCTCTTCTTGTTTTTGATCATGCTCATCCTAAGTCCTGAGTCCTAATCCGTTATTATCTAAAATCATTAACAAATCTCATTTTGTAAGTGATAAATTGAAATGGCTTTCTAATCCAGGTCGAACTATGCTACATTAAGGATATCTTAACTAATAACTTGGGAATGATGATTAGAAAGTTAATAAAAAATTAATTAATTTTATAATTTGATGGTGTCTGAGTCTTTAAAATACCATAATAATAACTTTCTATTTTTCTCAAAATAAAATAATTGTATACACAAACTATACTCTTATAAATAAGATACTAATTTTATCACAGATGCCAATAATTTAGATACATTTGTTTATCTTAAACATGACAAATCATTAAATAATGTCAATTATGTAAAAGGACTATCGTGCTGTTTATTCGTTTATTTTTGTAAAGGTTCTGTAAACCTTAATTAAACAATATATATTATGAAGAAGCTAAACCAATAGTTCTATGTTTACAAACATATGATGAAGATGAAATAGAAAGGCTGTCAAATAATTAAGTTCATCAATACAAATAAAAGTAAAAGCAAAAACACACATAAACAAATTAACTAGAAACTAAAATCACTGACATAATGCGAATCAGCATCATTAGTGGGTTCATAATTACCAAATGATGATGGTCCTGCCTCCGAATAATATCTGCTGCAACCCTCTCGGCGGCGCCTCCAATATTGCTCCTCTCTGTAAGATCTCATGCTCTCACGAATAGCGGCCTCAATTTCTTCATCACCATACCTGGCAACTTTTTCTCTTTTCCATATCAAACATTTGAAGGCTCTCCTTGTCAGCTTTCTCCATCATAGCTCTCTCTTCCGCCTCTAAGTCAGCCGTTGGTGCGGAAGCAGCCCTCTTTTTATTGTTATAATCTACCGATGGTGATGGCCATGGAGGTGGTAGTGGTGGTGGTTGTGGCAGTGTAACATTCATCAATCTGCTTTGCAATGCTTCTCTTAATCTTCTTTCCTTCTCTTCTCTCTTAAGAGAATGCTGAACTGGTTCTTCAATCATTTCTTGTTTTAATTCTTGAGGGCAAGAGTCGACACAAGTTTTCACGTCTGCCCCCATCTGAGCAAGGTGTTCTTTGAAACGCGTGATCCCATGCATTTCATGCCCACAAAAGTTGCAACGCAAGTGATTTTTCTTCTTGTCAATTATTGTGCAGTATTTCCATGCAATGTCTTGTGAATTGCTCCCCATTATGATTAGTGCTAGTGATCAACTTTCTGAGTAGCAGATCAACTAATCCTACAAAAGCATAGATTGCAGTCTCTAAAATCCATCTTAAAATTAACTTGCATTTAATATGAAATGTCAATAAACTGTTGAAGTGTAAAGAATAATACAGTACATAGGTGAACTAGCTGTTATTCACCCAAAAACAAAGCTTGAGGTGACAGTAAATAATGAACTAGCTATTATTTACCTTTTGTTCATATGCCTTATTTAACTACTAGAATCTAAAATCAAGGGTAAGAAATTTACCAATTAAGCCAAAAAAAAAGCTAAAAATTAACACTTAAAAAGAAGAAAATAGTAAAATTGTCTGAGTGTGAGAAGAAGATATAGTGTAGTATAGATTATGTTATCTTAGTCTTTTAGTAATTTATTGACCATTAAAATTTCATACTTACAAATGTGTATTAATCTTTTTTTCTCCTCTTTATGGTGATCCTAGTTCCCACATCCATCCATTCGGTCCATTAATATATTTTGACCAAACCCTAAATTGGGGGAGTCAGTCAAACGCTTCAACTCTAGGATTCATTAGACAACAAAATAGTAGAATTTTAGACTCACTAGAAGGATCAAAGCTTAATAGATCTACATCCAAGTTGATATCACAGTTTATCTAAAATTACCTACAATCGTTCGAAAAAGCCATATCCAATACTTGTGGAAGAAGGGGATTGTTTTCTAGTCAAATTGGTAAAATATAATATATTTAATTACCAAATTTGCAGATATCCAAATCTCTATCATAAACTAAATTCAAAATTCAATTACCATAAATTAATGATAATTTATCTGAGGGTATTAATTAACCTATAATAAGATCTTAGGCTGAGATGTATATGAGATCTCAAAACCTAATTATCATTTTAAGCAAAAATAAACTATTTCATTGACAAGGAAAGACAAAATGAGAGCACGGAACAGACTCCAATTAGACCAGCTAAAATAATCACTATCATGTGAAAATAATATAATGAGTTGAATATCACAGAATAGCTTTGGTAGAATCTAAAAAGAGCTGGATATCTTGTTGAAATATTTTCATTTTTCTCTCAAACTCTTCAGTCAATTTCGTAGTTCACACGTTTCCACTGCTATGTTAAAATTTGAAAAGACTTCATCCGATGTTAATATGTCTCACCGATCAGAACAACTCGTCTTTTGAATTCGGTGAGGTATGATTATAGTTGTTTGTTTTATCTCAAAGTGATCCAAACAAATTAAATACTGTATTACTATTTAAAACTTGATTGTATATATATAGGTATATGCATATAATCTGTTGTGATTTATGTTTTATCAACCGTTTGGTTTATAAGAGCTAATTGGCTTAACTTTTTATGATTTCTTTTGTTGACACAATAAGTTTAATGTTTGAATTTCCCCAATACAGCTGAATTGACATCGTTGAATACAATTAAACTTTTAATATTTAAAACTAAATTGTGCTGAGACTAAATGTTACTTCAGCATGAACGATTGTACACGAGATTTATGAAACTTAAAGTAAAAATCCCATAAATAAAAAAATAAAATAAAAGAGATGATCTTATTGAATGAAAAAATTGAAAATTTATTTAGAACTATTTATAATCTCACTTTAAAAAGGCAAACAAGCACAAATACAATTAAACTAAAATAACGAACTCAACTTTAAGTAAGAAAATTAAATAAGAAAATCCAACTAAAATAAATTCAATAACTACATCCATACAACAAAATTTTCTAAGACAGTCTTAGAATAATAATTCATCTTAAAATCTCTATTATAAGTGATGTGATATCTATCAAGCAGGTGATGTAATGAAAAATTAAGAGCATCTCCAGAAAATTTTTTAAATAAGATTTTATTACTTATTTGAAAAGTCATATCAACATTTAAAATTTTAAAATATACTCCAACTAAAATTTTTCAAATAAGAAATAATTCCCTCTTTTTAATTTTGTAAAGTTTCTTTCTCCCTCTTCAATTTATATTTTATTACTTTTTATTAAATAGAGAGAGAAGTGCTTTAATCAAATAATTACCATTTATTTCTCCTTTGAAAAAATATTTATTTAATTAAAATAATATTTAATTATTTTTATGTAAAGAGCCTTTCTAAGAATAATATATATTTTTACTCTCCTTTCACTCATAAATAAATAAATAGATATTTAAAAAGTAAAATTAATAAAATTTTTTAGAGATGCTCTAGCTACATCACATTAATAACGAGATGGTGCAACAAAAAATTAAATACATTGTGTCATGCTTATCCATAAATATATGGGACTCGTTCCTAATTCTTCGAATGGAATTTTTAGATTTCCATTTTGGCTAGATTAATACAAAACAGGCTTTATCTTAACCACTTGCATGTGGAAAATTTGTAAGAATTAGAAATGCTTATTTTTAGGCTTTCTAGGCATGGATTCGATCATAAGACGACCACGTTGGATGGATGGGGCAGATGCCGTGCCCCAATTAACTTTGAATGCTGGTATATACCATGGGTCAAAACTTAAATCAAGCCCTTAAGATTGTAAAAAATGACATCATTTTAGGAATCAATTTTCTTCATTTTAAAATTAAATGTCTGTTGTTTCATTTATCTTCTTCTTTTCATTCTTGTTCCTTTTTCTTCCTAACTACAGAGCATTGTTTTCGTCTTTCCCAACCCCCGCTAATTCCTTTAAATCTAAAAATAATGCATCACAGAGACACTGCTTCCGTAAATGACAGATCAAGTAAATGAATGCGCTTAAATCACGTAGCTTGGCTGGTTTGTTCAAAATCTACTTTTGCTTTTACTTTAGCATCATTTTGTAAAGCAGAGTCTAAGGTTGGGATTGTTTTAATATTAAATCTTATAGGTAATAGGAATTTTGGTCCTTGAACACAATCATGCTGTAAGTCCAAAATTATCTTGCTTCTCCAGTATTTCAAGTTACTTTTTTCATAAGAGAGAGTTAAACACAACAATATCCAAATGTATAGAAAAGAGAGAAGTTGGTGGTATTCTTAAGAGTCGACAGAGTATCAAGAAGTTGAGAAACTACACAATCAACAACCTAAAACTTTCAGGAGGTTTTCTTTTTTTAGTTAAAAATAGGGGTGTGCACCAACTTAACCAACCTGTGAAACTGATCTAATCTATATGATTTTTTATGATTTAGGAGGGGTTGATTAAATATATGATTGAGTTAGGTTGAGTTAAAAATTTTTAACCCAACCCATCATTTCTTATATATATATAACAATTATTATAAAATTTTATGGGTGGGGTTAGGTTATTTTGAGATATATAATAGGTTAGATTAGGTTAAAATATTTTAGTTGGATTGAATATCAACTAAACCCAATCCGATCTATCCCGTGCCCATCCCTAATTAAAAATATTTATAGATAATGTTCTCAAAGCATATAAATTTTTAAGTAACACTACCTTACAGTAAATTCCACAATACTATAGTTATGGAAAGCGCACCTTGCAACAAGCTGTAAGGTAGGTCTGTCCTAATTTTTTTTCGTTTCCCAAAACCAGGAGAGAGGCTGTAGGGACTATGGTCGGAAAAAATCATTGTTTAGAAATAATTTTTTTTTTTAGACTACAATAGTGTGTTCTTAAGATGTTGGGGTTTAGCTCAAAGTAGCATTTTCCTTAACTTTTATTGTTTAAAGAACCCTTGAGATCTATTTTTTTCAAGTGTCCCCGTGATTGTTGAGTATCCTAAATTGGGTTTACTAACGCTCATTATTTCACACACACCCCCCCTCCAGATTGCACGTGCGCACACCCAATAGCGATGTCAGCAACATTTTTTGGATGGGCCGAATTTTTTTATTACATTTTTTATTAGAATAGAGAATTTATTAATAAAAAATTAAAGATATAATCAATAAGAGATAAGTCTTATTTCTTAAAATATTTGTTCTATAAGACTGAATTATTAAAATTTGAAAATTACTATTTAATTTTAAATTTTAAGAATTTAAACTTAGACATAAAAATATGAAAAGTAGAGAATTTAAAGTTGAACCTGAAATGAACTCTTATAAGAATTTAACTATAGTTGAAGTGCGAATGTAACTAATTAGTAAAAGAAAAAAAAATCTTATGTAAATTTTCACAATGGCATTTTTCTTAATTAATTATTCTTTTTTGAGGGCTGGACCTACCTTTCCCAATAGAACCATGTGTCATACATGCATCGTGGCACGAATCAGGCCCCGATTCAACGGCCTTACCTTGGCCACGTTTGTTGTTAAATCCTAACCTTATGGTTCAAGATGTCTGTATATGTTTTGAATAAAAAATGGGGTCTGTCTACTGTGCAACAGTTGCACCATATCACTACATTTTTTTTTGTTAATTACGCTGCACTACTCTATAATTTATAAAAAAATTGAATAGACACTAAAATTTACAAAGTTTTATATATAAGTCCCTTTTTTTTGGATAAAATGGCTTTTGAAAAATTTTTTGACCATTATTATTAGTATTATTTATTAATGTCATTGTTATTATATTAATAATAATAATAATAAAATTATTATTTTAATTATTATCATTACTTTAATTATTTCATTATTATTATTTATTAATTTTATTACTATTATTAAAATATATTAACTTTATTATTTTAATTAATGTTAATTATTGTTATTATTATTTTATTAATATTATATTATTAAAATTTATTAATTTTTATTAGTTAATTGTTATGTTATTATTAATGTCATTAACAACATCATCATTGTCATCGTCATTAAACTTTATAGAATTTTTTTATTGTAAGTAATATTATTGCTACTATTATTATTTTACCTTAATTAAGCATTAAGTATAGTTTGATTATATTTTTATTTTTATTATAATAAATAAAAATATAAAAGTAAATTATATAATATTATTTTATTATATCATATTATATTTATATAAAAATAATTAATATAAAAATAATAATAAATTTAAATAATGTTAGTTTAATAATGTAATACCAATCACCAAATGTTGTACAAATATTTACATTATAATTTATTATTAATGTAATATAACATAATACAATACACCTATATTAAATAATATAATACGGTATAATATAATATAGTATGTCAAACGAATCCTTAATTATTTTAATGATGATAATTTAGAAGAATGTAGATAAAGTAAAAACAATCATGTTAGAGTCTTTTACAAATGTTTGATTAGGCATGATAAAAAAGTTTAAGATAACATCAACCATTCTATATTTAAAAGAGTAATTAGAAACTAATAAATTTACTATTTATTTAATCAAAAATAAATAATAAATTATCATTATAACAAGATTTACAAGCTTGAATATCTGAAGAAAAAAAGAAAATTCTTAAGAAACATAAAACTCAAATACTTTTGAAATATTCTTAAAAAAATAAATAAACTAACCCTATTTTATATTATTTTTATCTATTTTTCTATGATTTTGTTGGGGTACATTTAAATTTTAAAAAAAATTAAAATAGCTTCCTTAAATTCAAGAGTAATATTAGTATTTTATAGGCAAATTAACATATTTTATGTACAAATAAACTAACATATCAATTAATGTTAAAAAAAATATAATAAAAAAAGTTTTGTAATATTAAAATAATAAGATTTTAGAATCTAACACTTTATACATGTTTCTTATTTTAAAATTTCAGATTTTTATTTTATAATTTTCTGAAATATTGCAAGGTTAATAACCTATATTATTTACACATATACAATTTATTTATTCTATATTAAATATATATTATATAACAAAAAATAATATTTACATTTATTAATTTTTCATGGTTTAAAAAATCTTATGTTATATTATTACCTTTACACCATCAATTATTTTTATGATTAAATTAGGCTAATGGATCAAACTTTTAAAAAATTTGCAGTAATAGAAGTTACTTAAATAAATATTTAAAACTTTTTATTTTATGATATTATAATAAGCATTAGGGACTTAAGTGTTAATGACCAATTAAATACATCTCCACCGTTCAACACTTTAAGCATTAGATCTAGTAGCTGAATTAGAAAAGATAAAATTCAGTTGTATGATACAACTGTCGCATAATAGACGGATCCTAAAAAATATAGTATATAAAAATTATGAAAGCAAGGTCAAAATACGTGACGCAAGCACGATGCGGCCAACTGACTTTTTGGATCACCGTCTGCCAAGCTGGCTTGCGAACTCACAAGGGCCTTCGATTTTGGGACACCAGGGAGGAATGCCAAATTCAATTCCTAGCTTTACATATAAATACACTACACTTGCTCCTTGAAATACCCTTAGTTTAATTGTCGAAATATAAATCCATATATCAAATTTGACTATCTCCTCAAAAAATTTTATTAAAAAAATATTTTATTTTAAATCACATACAAATTTTAAAATATTAAATTTATCTGAATTTTTTTATTATATAGTTTCTATTTTCATAACTCTAAGCTCTTATAATTTTCTAAAAAAAAATCCTTCAATTAAAATTAGAATATAAGTATAATTATAAAATGGATTGGATGTAAAATATTTGTTCAAAGAATAATTTATTCAAGTGTTTAATTAAATTTTCATTCAAAATAAGAAATGAATTAATTTATGATTAGTTATTTAAATAATTTCAATCAAAAAAAGAGATTTTACAAGGAATTTGATGAGGTATCAAAAGGCCCATTCCTCAGTCAAAAATCCTGCATTAATTAAAAACAGCTTGAACCCAAAAGCCTAATTAGAACGGGTCACTCCGGTTATTAGGCCCATCATCTATTTTGCATGCCTTATGTCACGAGATGAGAGGTAACACGCAGCACTTATGTGCGATAGTTAGACGACTTCCTAGCATTTTAAGTCGTTAAGTAAGTCTAACTCTTCTCAATCTAACCTAAACAGAAATTTTTCAGAAGAAGGATAGAGAGAAACGAGCTAATATGGCCAAATGTGTTATTATTACACTCAAATGTGTAATTTGCACAATGCTTCGTACGAGAGAGCTTGAGAGCTTGTGTGCGTGCGTGCTGAAAAGTGCTTGTATGTGTGGGAGGTGTTGCACAAAATAAAGGGGCTCTCTTTTATTTATAGGCAAGCTGACCAAGGGTGTAAGTGCTTGATTTTAGAGACTTCTAACTATTGAGTAACTATGGAAAAGTCTAGAACTCGGGTCGGGCCAAGCTAATTGCTAAGCATACCACGTTTGGCTTAGTTGTGTGGGCAGCCCATTGCTAAGTACAACCCACTTCTAACTGCATCCCGCCTCTTGTACTAAGTGAACCCTATTTCTAAACGCAACCCGCGTTGAGTGCTAAGCGCATCTGGCTTTGAAGCGCACTCCAGTCTTAGGCATATTTTTGCTCAACTACTCCGTGGGAACGAAATTAGCCTCTGATTACAGAAAATCTTAGAGGCCTATGACAATCCTCCCATATATATGCTCTCAGCATCCTCGTCGTGATCCTGTACTCGAACTTCCGGACTTGTCCTGCAATCTGCCATAGGTCTTCCTTGTTGCGTTCTGACACGGCTTAGACTTCGAGGAAGTTTGTCCACGCGTGACGCTTGCAGTCACTTCTCCCTTCCACGTGCTAGTACGGCATTTCTTGTGTATGCGCTTCGGTGATTGGCCATTTGGTGGCTTTGGAGGCATAACGTCCTCGACCTCGTTGTGGATGACTCGTGAGACTTGGCTTGGAGAGTTTTCTGCATCCTCTCCCTTCGTGTGTCGCTACATGGTGACTGAATGATTGAGATTCCTCTTGAATCCTCTCCGACACTACAAAACCATGAGCATCTTTCTCTCTGACTTGGAATGGTCGGTAGGTACCACACATGATTTGCTCCCGTTGAAGATGTTGAGGGAGTTTGTGGCTGGCAGTGGAAATGCATGGGTCTTATTGAAGAACTCCATGCCAAGGGTTACATTGTAGTCATTTAACGGTATTATCAAGAAATCTAGTTTTCTATTTTACATCTCTAACGTAGCACGTATGCTCATGCAGTTCTAGCGAACTTCTCAACTAGTGAGTTCACTGCTTAAATGGTGCCTCCATGCTTCGTCACCTTAATTCTTAACCTCTTGATTTTATCTTCGACCATAAAGTTGTGCATCGCTCTAATGTCGAGTAGTGCATGAACGGTGTGGTCGTTGATGTGTGCACTTACTTATATGAGTCATTTTTTCGGGTCCGTCGGTGGTTAGCCATTGAGTATGCTGATGCGTTGGAGCGAACCCATGTTGCGTTAGAGTTCCTCATCAGGTGTTGATGTCATGGGCGTCGTGGTCTATGTGTCAGTTGGTGTGTACTGGTCATTGAGTTGAGCGACCACGACACTAAGCAACTTCTTCTCCAAACAATTACACGTCCAATGTGGCCCGTTGCAGATAAAGCATGGGCTTCGAGGCTTGGGTGACTTCTCTAACTTGCTTTGTCTGCTCTTGCTGCTTGGGGGCTTTTGCGATCCCTACTCCTTTCTATTGTGGTCCTTGTCCTCTTAGTTCTCTCCGCTACCTGTGTCGTGACTAGGCCTATTGTCTTTGAGCGATGCAAAGTAGTCAACCAGCAACTCAGCTACAGCGATGCTGTCATTGAGGGTTTGCATACCACGTCTGTTGAGCTCTATTTTGGCCTAAAGAGAAATTTATCCATTACGATGGCATTCTAGGTGCCATCATACGTGTTCAGCTTTGGCACATCTATACGGTGTGCATCACTCAGACTGGTAAAAGTCGAGGCCGGACTAGGTGTGAGTGTGCGCTTGTGCTATACCCAATCTGAGCAAACTTCATCCACTTTCTTGCAGACTGTTCGTAGCACCTCTTGGACGAAGCTACGCAAGCTAAGCAGTTCGTTGTGTAACGCTCAAAACTCTCATCGAAGAGAGTCGGCTTGGCCTTGCATAAGAGTCTTGGTGGCTGCCGAGAACTCACCATACTTGCCTTTGAGACCGTCGACTTTTTCCTCTACCATGTCGAGGGTGTCCTGGATTACGAACATCGACATTTCAAGCATGGCAACGCAAGGCTTTAAGGCATCCATAGGGCTTTGGACTTGCTTGGGGACTTGCCTTACACGTGTCTCTCTTTGCAGCCTTGAGCTTGCTCCAGCACCTCCACATCGACTACGCCTTCTTGTGTGGTAAGTGGATTGGAAATGCTTTTAGACTTGCTTGCACTTGCAGTAGAACCATGCTCTAATACCACCTATCGCGGGATGAGAGGTAATGCACAGCACTTCCGTGTGGCACTTATACGACTTTCTAACATTCTAAGTCGCTATGTAAGCTTACCCTACTCGATCTAATCTAAATGGAAATTTTACCAAATAAGGCTAGAGAGAAATGAGTTAATATGACTAAATGTATTTTTTTACACTCAAATAAGTAATTTATACAATACTTTATACAAGAGAGTTTGAAAATTTGTGCGCTAGTGTATAAGCATGTGTGCTGAAAAGTACTTATGTATATGTGGGAGGTATTGTACAAAATAAGGGAAGGGGCTCTTTCCTATTTATAAACAAGCTATTTAGGAGTGTAAGTGCTTGATTTTAAAGACTTTTAGCTCTTGAGCAACTATAAAAAAGTCTAAAACTCGAATTAGACTGAACCGATTGTTAAACACATCACGTTTAACTTAATTGTATAATCAATTCATTATTAAACAAAACTCACTTCTAAACACAATCCACTTTAAATACTAAGTGAATCTAACTTTCAAACTCACTCCAATTCTAGACAAATTCTTACTCAACGAGTCCGTCAGTATGAAATGGACTAGAAATCTTGGCGGGCCCACTTAGCTCCTGCGATAGGAACTCCAATGGCGGCCAGGCAAGCGTATAAATTGTCCGCAAATTTGAAGGAGAATAAAAATCAGGGCTAAGTGGCGATAGCTGCAAACGAAAGAAAATGGAAGATGAGGCAGACATATACGACGGAATTAGAGCCCAATTTCCGCTCACATTCGGGAAACAGTCAAAATCCCAAACGCCACTTGAGAAAATCCACAACGCCACTCGACGATCAGACCCCTTAAGTGCAACAACCGCTGCTACCGATAATAAGAAAAACGACCTGTCTTCTATCTCTTCCTCCTCCAAGGAATGGCTCGACTCGCTTCGAAACCCTAAGTCTTCGGAACCTCCACCAATTGGACCGCCGGCTCCGCCTGCCCAGCAGCAAGAACCGAAAGGCGATGACGATGACGTGATGATTGGGCCACCTCGGCCTCCACAGCAGCAGGAGGACGATGCTGACAGCGTGATGATTGGGCCTCCTCGGCCGCCGGCTGAATCAGGAGATGAGGATGATGATGAGGAGGAGGGAGAGGAGAATCGGTATCGGATCCCGATGAGCAATGAGATTGTACTCAAGGGCCATACAAAGGTCATATTTTTATTCTCATACTTATTTAAGCTCAGAATTTTCGTTTATAATATGAATTAATTCTTGTTAATTGTAGGATATATATTTTTTTAATCTAGTAAACAGATTCCTATGAGCAGAATGTGTAGCCTGCTCCTAGGTGGGTGGATTAGGGTTAACTTTTGAAAGGTTTTGGTTTATGCTGACAATGAAATTATGGGTGTTGCTTGTCAGATTGTTTCAGCTCTTGCAGTTGATCACTCTGGTTCTAGAGTTCTTTCCGGTAGTTATGACTATACGGTACGCATGTATGACTTTCAAGGAATGAATTCCCGTCTACAATCTTTTAGACAGCTTGAGCCATCTGAGGGTCATCAAGTTCGTAACTTGAGCTGGAGTCCAACATCTGACCGTTTTCTCTGTGTGACTGGTTCTGCTCAAGCTAAGGTACTTGTGCATGCTGGCTTTTTGTTGTTATTTGCTTATTGTTTATGGCATCTCTCTCATGTATAGCTTTGTATTTCAGATTTATGACCGAGATGGACTTACTCTAGGGGAGTTTGTGAAGGGTGATATGTATATACGTGATCTGAAAAACACTAAGGGCCACATTTGTGGATTGACTTGTGGAGAGTGGCACCCTAAAACTAAAGAGACAATTCTGACATCATCAGAGGATGGATCACTTCGCATTTGGGATGTAAATGAATTCAAAAGTCAGAAGCAGGTTTGTTTATTGTGTACTTTGTAACTTTGGTTAACATATAGTAGGTGGCTATATGCCAAGTATTCTTAACGCTTATGAAGTGAGTTGAAAGGAATGAAATGGCTGTCAACTGATGATGCAACTTTCTCTGGATTGGATAGGTTATCAAACCAAAGCTTGCAAGGCCTGGAAGGGTTCCTGTTACCACATGTGCTTGGGATTGTGACGGGAAATGCATTGCAGGTGGTATAGGAGATGGTTCTATACAGGTTTTTGCTTGTGATGCCTGCTATCTCTTTTGTGTTTGTATATTGTAATCTAGCCTAGACCCTGGGCTTTCCCAAATTGATGTTTCTATCAAAATTCTGATTACTTTATCCTTCTTTGACTTCCTGAACTTTGCATCAGTTCTTCTTCTCATGTGCCTTGTATTTTCACTCTTGCAGGTATGGAATCTTAAGCCTGGATGGGGGAGCAGGCCCGATATTCATGTTGAAAAAGGTCATTCTGATGATATTACTGCACTTAAGTTTTCTAGTGATGGGCGAATTCTGCTCTCCAGGAGCTTTGATGGTTCATTGAAGGTAGCAATTGATGTCTCCACAGCGTATTGCTGTGTACTTCCTTCAATTTATATGTGTGCATGCTCGAAATCTTGATATGTTGTGACTATTCTTACATATTCTTGAAATGTGTATCAGGTTTGGGATTTGCGCAAAATGAAGGAGCCTCTTAAGGTGTTTGAGGATCTCCCTAATAACTATGCCCAAACAAATATAGCATTTAGTCCTGATGAACAACTTTTCTTGACGGGAACATCTGTGGAAAGAGAGAGTACAACGGGAGGTCTTCTATGCTTTTATGATAGGGAGAAACTTGAACTTGTTTCCAGAGTTGGAATATCACCAGTTTGTAGTGTGGTGCAATGTGCTTGGCACCCAAAGCTAAATCAGGTAATCTACAATAACTTGAACTTTTTTTTTTGGTTTGTTGGGGGGGGGGAGACCGTGTCTGGTGGTATGGGGGGAGGCTTCATTTGGAAGCAACACACAATCACACATATGGAGATACACTCACCCCCTGCTCTTTTTTTTTTTTTTTTTTAAGATCTTTGCAACAGCTGGAGATAGAAGTCAGGGAGGAACTCACATATTATATGATCCAACACTTAGTGAGAGAGGAGCTCTTGTGTGTGTTGCACGAGCACCGAGGAAAAAATCTGTTGATGATTTTGAGGTGACTCCGGTTATTCACAATCCACATGCATTACCCTTGTTCAGAGATCAGCCAAGTCGCAAGCGTCAGCGAGAGAAAATATTGAAGGATCCGATTAAGTCCCACAAGCCTGAAGTTCCTATTACAGGACCTGGCCATGGTGGAAGAGTTGGTACGAGTAAGGGAAGCTTATTGACCCAGTACCTTCTCAAGGTAATCTTCAGTGCCGTTTTTTCTTTCTGGTCCTTTCTCTCAACTCTTTTATGTTATACAAGTGAAGCTAGTGGAAATTAACTTATATCTTGAGTTTCCTTGCAGCAAGGGGGTATGATCAAGGAGACATGGATGGAAGAAGATCCTAGAGAAGCTATATTGAAGTATGCTGATGTTGCAGCAAAGGATCCTAAATATATTGCTCCAGCATATGCACAAACCCAACCTGCACCAGTGTTTCAAGAGACTGATTCTGAGGATGAAGAGAAATGATTGGATGATGCTCTGCTATTCTCACTGTTTTCCATTGCCAAGCTTCCATTGCTACTTCGTGATGGGAGTATGTTACTTGAATGAATCATACTTCCTTCATTTCTCTTTATTTGCAGCTGAGTTTGAATATTACCTACCTCACACAACAGGTGTAATTTGAGCATCTGAGGAAGACCTTTAACTAAGCACGGGTATGTTAAAAGGTACAAGCAGGACTTTACATGCTTTCTTTTTCCATCCTGACTTGAGAATTAATGCAATTTGAATTTACTACTGAAGTTCTTCACAGCTTGACAGCTATGATATAGCTTTGCATGTGATTTGCCATTTACGGGCGTTTGCTGATGGGACAATTGCTGATTCAAAGCCCTGAAACTAGTATGAACCCTGTAATATTGTGTGTTCTGTAATCTACCAATGTAAACTTTGTCAC
Source organism: Aegle marmelos (assembly GCA_030449875.1). Lineage (NCBI taxonomy): Eukaryota > Viridiplantae > Streptophyta > Magnoliopsida > Sapindales > Rutaceae > Aegle > Aegle marmelos. The sequence continues at coordinate 8,096,701 of JASUUL010000115.1, forward strand.
GTATCAACATCAGTCTGCCGTCACCAACTGAATTTGTCATGATATGATGTCGAATTTTAAACCATTTGCTGTATTTTTGTAGGCTCATTTGGTTACTTGAAACTCATTGAATGGCAGGCTTTCACTTGAATGAATGTCGCAGACTATATTCATGACCTTGTTGGAGTATGACATCATATAGATACGTTGGCGCGGTGCAGGACACCACCAAATAACATGGTTCAGCCGTGTTTTCGACAAAATAAATTGAACAATTCGGCCTAAGGGCAAGAGAAAGCAATTTGAAAAACAGAACAAAATCAAGAGAGAACAATATTTGACTGAAATATGTCTACCTATAAATAATTTATTGTCACTATAAATAATTTTATTGAACATTTACAAGAATTTGTTGTAAGACAGATCTCGGCTAAGCTTGACATCATATCCCTGAAAAAGAACGGGATTTACGATCACTTTGCGGTGGGCAGTAGTTCAACAGACATCAATGGTGCGGGCCATTTGTAACCAATACTATAACATGTTACAGAAAAAACAGCCTAACGGCACTCTTGATATGTTTCTGAAACTATTGTCATAGAGAAAATACCGGCAGTCAGGTCATGATCAGGAGGAATAGAGGCCATTTCCTTACAAGACTAATTGCTTTGATTGTATCAGGTCAAATCAAACCTGTTGACTGGCTAAAGTTAGAAGTACCCATTCTCGAAGTTTGACAAACGAGAGTCTGATAGAACAGTGAACAGTTGTGTGTCTACAAATGGCTGCATAAACCAGAAAATGAATGCATGAGTTGATTCAAACTTTTCTTTAAAGACTGCAACAGTATCACCAATATAAAATAAAGATGCCAATTTTTATTTTAAATGCCAATTAAATAGACTCAAATAGTCCGTGAACAAAATAAACAAGAGTTCCCCAATTGTATTACTAATGATGCATACTGCCTTGTACTTATCTGAGCAGTTCTACAACCCGAGGCAGCAGAAAACAAATGTAGCAGATCTTGGGTTTCTGTAAATGCTCGATGAATGCAGACAGCATACCTAGCTCAATGATATTCTTTCACCAGGTTCAAACTATCAGATGAATACAAACAAGATTGGGAAAGCAAGTTCGAACATAGCTTAACATTGATACTCTTAATAACCTTCAAGTCCAACATTCCTGATGGATACGATGTTTTTATTACATTCTAAGAATGGTAACGGCAACTCCTGGCTGTGCCTTAAAAGTATCAAAATAGTTGTGCTGTGGGATAGAAACATTTGAAACAACATATAATGAAAGATTATAAACCATCTCAAACAGTGAAGTTTGGTAGTCCCTCCAAGTTGAAGAAACAATACCAATCATAGTAGAAGACATCACTGGATCTGTCAGCTCCATTTTCCCAACACTAAGTGAATACATGACCATTCTGGAGTATTTGATATGATGCAAATACTTATAGTGTATATAGTATCTCTAGATCAGATTATCTTCTATTTTATGTTCTCTAGTCTATCTTTCGTACAAGTGACATAGTTGAGCCTGACCCAAGCGCCACTATACTAAGGGTAAGGGGCACTCGCCTCAGGTTCCATACATTCCTTGATCCATCTAACATATCCAAACTTCCTTTGTATGCATTAACTTGGAGAAGAATATCTTTTAACTGCATTGTTCTACAGTAGAATGATCACCACTGGCTTAGATTCTGTCTAGCCTCCACATTGACTCAGATTTCTGTTCAATGGTTTATGTGGTATTTGCTAACAAAATGTGTCGGCTATCTGTTTGAGAATTGCCAGTTAACAAACCATGTTCTTGAGAGCTCAGAATTAATTTAAGAACTGTAGAGAGGACCGTTGAAGAAAAGCTATAAATGATTATCCAACATGATCAATTTGTGATCAATTTGATTCTGCTGATCAAATAATCAAGAGTCATGAGTCATGAATTCCATGACTAGAAGTTCAAAACCCCTCTCTTGCAACTAAATTTAATGCCAATATTCAACTAGTTGATAAACCAGAAAAAGCATACATCACACTTTCTTCAGTTATCCTTGACCCAATGCAAGACAGATGCCAAATAACCTTGTCATATGTACGAAGCCCAAACAGAGTATTAGAAAAGAAAAAACAAGGCCACACAAATAGAAACAAAACAAGTAAATAAAAGGGCAAATCAAATGGGAAGATTCATCCTAGGAGGACCTCTTGGTAAACGTTGGCTTCACTACCATGTTAAGCAAACACTTGAGTTGAGGCTTAAGCTTAATCATGTGTAGCGATAACTTAACATACTAATTATAGTAAAAGGGTCATAAGAGATCAGCATTTATGTTGAATTAGTACATAATAGCTACTTTTTTATGTATTAGCAATAGTGAAAGAGATTTTTTCAAGGTAAGGACAAATTAAAATGCAAAACTACCTTGACAAATGGTCTGTCCCGACTAGGAAAGGAATCAATAAAACTATCTTTAAGAAGTAAAGAAACCTGGAAAGCCAACCAGAAATTCATATGTAAGTTTGATAATACCAAAAACCTTGAAGAAATAAAATTTTATCGTAGATTGACTGACCCTGTCATTGTTTGATTGTACATTAGTTATTGTGTGAGAACTCAAATCCGAACAAAGAGACTCCATGTAGCTGCCCATGACATTCAAAAACTGGGCTGCAGCTTCAGCCTGGAAATGAATTAAGATGTTAGTTCCTGGCTAAAGAACGGTGAGAGATACTCACAAAAGATGGTAAAAGGTGAAAAGAAAGCACAAAAAGAACGAATGTAACTTAGCCATTTAAGGGCTAAAGGGAACAAACACTCTAATGACATTAAACCTATAAAAGTACTATATCATGAGAACAATATCCTTTTATACACGAGAAACATTCCCCTAAATTTTTATTATCAAAAATATTATTTAAACTCATGATAACTGATCCTGCCTGAAGACCAAAAATTTCCAACTTACAAAAGGACGCATGATCAAAATCACTAGGTGTGCAATAGCAGCAATCTTTAAATACCTGCACTTCACTGCACCTATATACAGGATGTCTTCTAGCAATTGAACTTTCAAATGACAGCCGAGCATGTATTGGCCTAAGTTCAGATACAAGTTCTCTCTGCTGAGGAAGTGCTGGCAAGTGACATGACTTCACCTGGTCAAAAGCCAACAATAATAAGAACACAAAGCCTTCTTACAAATTCCATTGTAATTAAGATTTTCCATAAATATAAAAAAAAGTACATATATATATATATATATATATATATATATATATATATATATATATATAAGGATATCGTATGAAAACAGAAATGGTTGAAACTTTCGCACAGCTAAAAGTTTCCATAAAAATTTCTTAAGATGTTAACAATCTAGAAAAATATTTAGAACTCTCATACTTAGCTTTGATGGCTGGAATGAACATGTGTGATATTCTACTTTTTCAGGGACACAGGGGATGTAACAATAGATTAGCATATGCAAAATAAAGCAAAAGCTGAGGAAAAATAGATTATATTTGCTGACTAAATAATAATATTTGCTATTATAATGATATCAATAGCAATAAAAATAATGAATGGGCATTTTAACTAGTGCAATTTATAGTCACCCCTGCCTGAGGGAAAAAAAATCAAAAACCGAAAGAATTGTTATTTGAAAATAAAAAATGAAAGGAGTTTACAACATGGTTAAAATGTCTAATTCCAAGCTGTTAGGACATATCAATCACAGGTGTTAGATCCGATTTGGGGGGAAAAAAAAAAAAAAAAAAAAGGCTGTTCGATTCAGTTTCCAACATGTCCAGAAAAAGATCCAGAAAATGAGAGAATACTACACACCTGGTCCTTGAGAACATTAACTTGTACAAGATTAGATGTTTTTATCTTCAAATCAGCAGGTTTGGTTTGAATGCCAACCTGTGAATGATGGAAACAAAAATATTCATCAAAATAGTATCCCTATTATCTATTATAACTTCAAATGAGGCCAAGAAATATCTAAAATAAACTGTCTTAAATTCCTAAAGCATATAAATCTCCTTTCAGATGGACAAAATAGTAAGTTTCAACAATTTAACCAATATAAGCTCCAGGAAAAATTTCACGTAAGGAATCTCAAAAGTTCTTGAAATTCAAGACACTTTTAACAACTGAACTAGCAGGTGAAATAAATAAGCAAACGAGAAATTTTATTTTAGCAGTCTGTAAAAATAATGTGTTCTCAAACCAAATATAGTGTACAAGATTGATGTGTAACTTAAAGGTGCAAATATTTGAAAGGAATTTAATCAAGCTGTAAAACTAGGACAGCTAAGGCCTCTGTGGTTAATGTTGAAAAATGAAATCGCTAAATGGCGTGAAGTGTCTTTAAAAGAGTTTACTCCATAGACAGTAATAAATTTCAGTAGCATGCTACTTATGCCATAAACGTGCAATATTATAAACTATGTGAAACTCACTATAAAGGGAACTGGCGCTTCAAGAAAATCAAGCATCTTTGCCGGAAGAATCTGTACAAGACGAGGGATAGAAGAGAAATCCAATTATTCCAGATCTTATACTTGTCAATGCGTTGCAGTTAGCCTCCGTGCAAAAAGTATATGAGAATATTGCTTTAAAGAAAGGAAAATAGGACAAAATCAACAATCATAGCTGCCTCTGTAACACGGTTTTGAACTAAGCACCGGCATTTCATCCATCACATTAGAGGATATTTCAATGTTGCCCCAGATAATTAAATTGAGAAGTTTCAAATTTCAAGAAAATGGAAATCATGCATCAAATATTTTGCAGTAAAAAATTACAAACCCTTCACAAAACAAAATTTCCTTTCAGTAAGATGGCCTCAGTAAAACAACATGTAACCTGTAATTTTATGATTGCTTTATGCCAAGATAGATGTTGAACAGGAGGACTTTTTTTTAGCACGAGTTGTCAAGAGTTTAGGTTTAGCTCCATATGTTATCTCTCATCTCATGAAGGTTCAAAATGAAACCAGCAATGACTAAATGCTACTTACTGGAAGAAGCAAGCTCTGCCATTGAAATGGACGAATCATGGGAATCAGAGATAGGACAACAGCTGATAAAACACCCTGCAACATCAAAAATTCATGAGCGTGACGAGCCAGTTGACAACAATCTGGTCATTTATAAATCTTCAACAAATAGAAACTGTATTTCCAGAAAACTTATTTATCTATGGGTTAGCATACTTACTTTCAATAACAGAAAGTAACTCACCAGATTAGGACACACTACTACCACTTGTTTTTCCAGTAATACTCCTGCAACCAGTGCCAGAACCTGGAAATGTAATTCTCAAGATCAATCTTTATACTGGAATGCATATGCACATGTTAGGAGGAACGCTTCAAGTAGTGGGGCAAATTTAATAACTAAGATGATTGTTGTTGTTGCTGTTGTTGTTGTTGTTGTTGTTATTTTTAATTTAACATCAAATTTGTGTCCAAAATCGAATACTACATTTTTTACAACATCAGGTATCCAATTCTGTATCCTTTACACATTTAAAATTGTTTCCATTTCACATATAATCACAGTGCCCCATTGAAGTTCAGGAGCTTTTATTTTTCTCCCAAAAAAATATAGCATAAGAAAAATAGCTTGCAACACACATGATATGAGGAACTACTCCAACAGCAGAAAATATATTTAAAAAAGAAAAAACAGTCTATACGACAAGCCAAAAAAATAACAATTAGAAAGAGCATTACACTTTCAATTGACAAAACTCGACAGATGGTTGCAGTTGCCCATATTGAGAGTGCAAGAGCTTCTTCAGCAGCAGCCAACTTTGCATTGACCTTTTTATGAATTTCAGTAGTATTGAGTGCATATCCATGATGAGGACATAGCTTCAGAAAAACTATGAACAAAGAAATACCTCAGCAGCTTTGAATAAATCCAAGGATTTTTCACAGATGCCCAGCGCACAAATTGGAGGTCGGCTGTACTCAATAGCCTGTAAATGCTTAAGGGGCAGGAAAACTATTCCACTTCCTAATGCTGGAAGCGGCAGAGCATGATAGCCACAAACTATTTGCAACAAATCATTCTTACTTTCCTGTAGAAGAGTATGAAAAAGAAAAAGAATTAATGATCAAATGGATGTGTAAATGTAGGAAATGATGATAAAAACTCACCCTAGCCCATTCCATTATCAAATCATCTCCTAAATCTTTTTCATAATTTGAGAAAAACTCATCATCTTCCTCCTCCGATGCAATGCTTCTAGCTGGACTGCCAAAGATAAGAATATATTATTGAGATTGTCATGAAGAAGGGAGACGTGCAGACAGATGCATTAGATGGTGAAGAAAATGAAAGTTATCTACTTAACTCATGCCAATAAAGAGAAAGCAGGAAAACTAGCACAAACAAATATGTAACTGATTTGAAGTGTGCATCCAGACCAGATCTCAAGGAACTAATCAATAACTAGTTGATCTCAAAGAAGAAAAATTCTGGGCACAAATTAAAAAAAAAATTCTATTTATTTCTCCCTGAGCCCAAAGCCAATATTTACTGAAAGTTGATAATAAGATAATTATAATTCTACCACCTGAATAGGGATTCAGAACTTGCAAGACGTTCTAATGTGCGGGTCTTAGATCCAGAAAATGTGCCAACATCTGGGGAAGCATGGCCATTCTCATAGGTAGTGCACATTCTTTCCAAATTATCAGAACGATTTTCTGAGGCCTCAGAAGCAAAATCATCAAAATATGGCAAATTCTTCCTATCATCCTTATCTATTTCCCGTAATTGACTAGTATCAGAACCCTCACTAGCAGTCACACTTTCAGGAGTCCGAGGTTCTGATATCTTTATTGATGAAGATGTGACCTCATCATCTGAAATAATTCCAGCAGCAGCCGCAGTTAGAGCCACAACACCGTCAATGGGTATTGCAGAGGCTGTCCAATCATTAAAATATTCCCTTTCAGATGAGTCACTGTCATTTATTGGTTCATTTAGTTTGGGCGTTGAAGGAACAATATCAGTGAGTGACATCTCAGTAACAAGCTCCGTTATCCGGTTCAGGCGCTCCTGTGCTATGATACTGCATCAAAGTATGAACTGTGTCAGATCTCTTACAAAGAAAATGTGTTTGTATTTAAGTCTCTCTCTTCTTCAGATATCAAGGACAAATGATCCTCACAACATAATGAAAGAAATATCAACCTGTTCAACATCTCAAAGTGTAACTCAAAGAAAGGAACTCTGGTTAGCAAACAATAGCAGCGAGGGGCAGAAACCAAAAAGCGGCTACATCTTCCAGATGATTGAGAACGTGATGGTGAGGTACCTAGAATACCAGGTGGCCTCTGAACAATTTCTGATACATGTAAGCAAACTCCATAAAGTGTAGCATTGTCTGCAACCTGACCAAGGGAACAGAAAACTTTTCAGTATCCACCAAATCATGTTTCTGACAAAAACCATTAGTCAACAGGAAGTGAAAAGTTACATAACCAAGTCACACTAGGCAAAGCAGCCAGCAGTCCAACAAGTTCTTTCTCAATACAAAAACTTGTGAATATATGAACTTCATGAAAAAGTAAACTGTAAAAGGGAGTAACTAGTTTCCAGAATCAATTAGATACATATAGCAACTTGCATATCAGAGTAAGAAGATGAAGAGTCTGAGGGGAAAGCACAAAAAAAACAAAGAGAATCTCAGAAGACTCTCCACTCCTACAGTCAGAGAAGGGAGAAAAAAAAAGAATGTACAAGGCACATCACTATTGTACAAGCTAGGCGCTACCACAACCATCAAACACATGAGCAAGTATTTCACCTCATGAACCAAAGAAACATTACACCATTCTTAACCTGAAGCAGAAGACCAAAAGGACAGTAATCTAAGACGGTAGAAAAGCGACGGCAAAATTCCTCAGTAATTATTGAAAGTTACAGTTGATAACAGGAAGTAAATCAAAAAGTGATATTGCTTACAAGAGTTCAAAATTCATTTCTAAGTCAATATTGCCAAAATAAGATTCCCTGTAGAACAACTAGGTACCACCAGGTTATCACTTTGTGGAAGCAATAAAATAACCAATGTAAACAAACATGATAAAGAACATGAATAAAATATACCTTGAGTGAAAAGATAAATGATGAATCATCCCTGCTTAGATGCTCCTGTTAAGAATGTCGAAGAGAACAAGTTTACAGTAAATAATGGATCACAAAAAGCATATCAAAGTGCAAAAAACTGCTGCAAGATGACCTGTGAAAAGGATAGAAATTCCATCTATATAATAGATAATACATAATCATGTTGAGTGCGTAATTATTGTTTACTAAAAAAGATAATCACGCTGGAAATGTAGATTTATTTGTCATAGTAGGCAGTTCAGAGACGTTAGATTTGCAAACCTGTCCATAAATAAGTTCATTTAGATCACTCAGAGAAGGGGTCCTCTCCACCAATCGTGCCTGTAGTATAAAATTCGTGAGTAAGACACTGGCTGATAAACATGTGCCAGTGCAGAATAGAATGAATGCCATTTGATAGAAAGTCAGCCATCAATTTTCAGATTGAACCACATCAGAAAATTATGAAGAAATGTGCAATATATAATGTAAAAGACAATACAGTCATTGATCAAATTTATATGTTAACGTTCCAGCAAAGTTTTTTTAAAAAAATTGTACTCCACAGTAAACAAGAATTGAACCACATCAGAAAATTATGAAGAAATGTGCAATATATAATGTAAAAGACAATACAGTTACTGATCAAATTTATATGTTAAAATTTCAGCAAATTTAAAAAAAAAAAATTGCAAACCACTCCACAGTAACTTAGAATTTTGGCGAGTAAACAAGGTATCAGAAAATATCAGAATCAAACCTTAACACCCCCAGGAAAACAGAAGGCAGTTAAATCCTTAGGGCGCATAGCTAACTTCTTCCCGGGAGGATATTTGAAAAGTATCTGTAGATATCAGAAAGAAGAAAAGAAAGATAATCAGCCCTTATCTTAGTTAACATGACAATGGGTAACTGTCTATCAAGATCCTTAAAAGCATTCAAACAAAAAGGAAGACACAGAAACCAAGTCATCAATGTTGGTAAACAAGAACAAATATAATTTTGGTGCTGAAAAAATTAGATATCAAATTTTTATGTACTGTTGCTTTGGGTGCATCTCCACTGCATGTCAAGTATGGCAAAAACATAGGCCTGTTCAAATTCCACAAGTAGAAGTATCACAGAAAATTCACACAGAGATTTCTTGGAGTAAGATACAATTGCATTTTATTTCAAGGATAAAACATAATTATACATTGTGCAGTCAAACAAGGAGAAACAGAATTAAATTCCATTCAAGTGTATATCTTGGGTACACTTGCGGCAAAAACAGCAGTTATACAGTATATTTTGGATCATATTATTAGAAGTAAAGAAGGTTTTTGGGAGAACACTGATTTATTCATGCAATAAACCTGAGGTTCCAATGTTGGAAGTGAAGGACCAGGGTATTGCAGAGCTCTGAGGTCTAACATCTCAGATTTTGCCATCTCTGACTCCCATTTCTTCCTTCTTGCAAAAGCATCCTCCACACATACAAGATTAGCTTCAGGATGAAGCCCCACAATAACAAAGTGCTCAAATAGTGAGGTGGGCTCCTTATATTTAGTATGATCCTACAATGAATTTCTTGCATTATTTATTATAGAATCAGAAAGAAAAATGCTGTTCATAAAGTCTTCAATGTTAAAAAAGCTATGAAGATACAATTGAGAACAAAATTGCCAACTTGAAAATTAAAAAATACTTTATAGAAAAAGAGGAAAGAGAAAGTGATTGAGTGAGTTGAGTAAGAGTATACAGCATGGCAAATGACCAAGTTATCTAAACTACAAGAGCATATGAATCACAGTCCAAATTTTGTGTACTTAGTTACGACTGGTTGTTTCTTCTGAAGCAGTAGCTGGAACTGGTAGCTAAAATGAAGCATCCAACACATATCCTCATGGCAGATGTTCTCTTCAAAAAGTACTTGTACACGTGATACACACACCAAAAAAGAAAAGGGGAGTTTTAAAAAGAAAAAGTATCCCTAGCCTTGAAAAATAGAAAAACTAGTTTCAAGCTGCACAAAAATAAAATTAAAAAATAATAATTAATGAAGGAAAGAAAATTTAGACACCATTATTTTGACTCATATAAAATTGTTCAAATTACTGATTGAATAGAAATAACAAAAAGCATATTAAGATAGAATACCGTAGATTTGGAGTGACGCTGATACCACTGGCGTTTTTGATTTGCCAGAACCTCAGGATTGAAACTAGACCGGTAGCCATTTTCCCGAGAGAAGCCACCCCACCGCCAAGCCCTTTGCATCTGACATTTAAATCTCTGGAAACTATTAGTACGCGTATGTCCTCCAGTTAAAACCTCACTCTGACTGCGCCTATGACGTGCCCCCATCAGATTGGAGCTTGAGTTACTGGGTGAGTACACACCTTGCAGAGCTTCTCCAGCCACTCTAACTGCCTCCTCTGATATTTGCTGTAAAACATTATAAGGCGATGACGCCTTATCTTCTTCCTCTTTGGTATCCATTTTTAAACACTTAAAATCATCTTGTAAATGCTCATTTCATCTATCAAAAGCAAATCCTCTCCTAAATTGTTCAGGAAAAGCTCACTAAACAAGCATAGCTTTCAAGCCATTTCACTTATTTTGACAGATTCATCGCAACACCTCCCTAATAAATCTCACTAACTGCACCTCATTATAAGCAACAATCAATATGAAACAACCATGGATTCCCTTTAAATAACGCTTATCCTTGATTCTAAGATGGCCCAAATCATAAGTACGTTCAATATCACCAAAATAATTTTCACATAAAGCTAATAACGTTAACCTGTTTTGAGCCTTATTGGTTCATAAACTGCATACCCTGAAGGCAAAATGCATTAAAAGCAATTCAGATACTGCCAACTTTTAAAAACAAGCATCATATTGCACATAATAAGAGACTCCAAATCAAGAATTTAAGTATGCAACGGCTCCATAGTCTTGAAAACGGTGAAAAAAAAAATCAACACTTGTAACTGAAATTGAAAGTGAGTTAATGCAAACTTTTAAAGCACGACCATGATGATCAAAAGGGAAAAAAATGAAAAAGAAAGAGATTGTGCTCGCATACCTCTTTGTTGGATTAGGATTGTTTGATGTGTGTGAGAGAGAGAGAGAGAGAGAGAACAAATGAGTTGCTAAAAATAGACGGAAGTTGAACAAGATGCAAGAGGAGGTTACACATGAGAGAAGGAGATTTCGTGTTGAGTTTTGTACATGCTCTTTGAATTAAAAAAAAAAAAAAACTCAAATATTTCGGCAGAATTCATAAAATTCCCCGTGGCTTTTTGAAATTTCCAATCAATTACCAAAAATGAGGGGAATTTATTATATTTTTTTAGTTCCCTTCAAATTTTGACAAATGACAGAGTCATGCTGAAAAAAATTCATTCTTGATATGTTAATGAAGTTCATTTTTGAAATATTTTGTGTTGAGTTTTATATATGCTCTTACCATTCAACCCAAATAATAATAATAATAATAATAATAATAATAATAATAATAATAAATAACTTTTCAAATATTTCGGCGGACTTCAAAAAATTTCCCATAACTTCTTGAAATTTTCAATAGATACCCAAAAATTATGGGAATTTATTACATTTCTTTACTTCCTTTCATTTTTAGGCCAAGAGAGAATTATGCCCAGAAACTTCATTTTTTAAATGGGTTAATGAAGTTCGTTTTTGAAATATTTAGTGAAAGTTTGTGCCATCAAGTTATAAATCTTTTTTTATAAAATAAATAATATAATTAAAAAAATATAATGTTAATTCAATATAGATTGAAGAAAAGGATCATGTAAGACTTAATCTCTTTGATATGAAAGTATGAATTATTAATAGATAAATTCCTCGCTTTGAAGGAGATAAAAACTACAAAATTTAAAGATTCCATGTGGTTAGTATAATTTATTTATACTTTTTGAATCTTAAATAAATACAAAGTAATTTAGATGAAGGATTAGTATTAAAATACCCTATTTATTTTTAGACAAGTCATACCTGTGCTCAATATGTCTGCGTCGACAATCGTTGTTTCATGTATTTAAAGAAAAATATTTAAAAAAAATTAAAAAAAATAGAGCAAAGGAGGAGGGGTAATGCCATAAACTAAATGATTATATTCGACGCATTCTGAAAATTTACAGAACCACGTGGAGTAATAAGAAAATAGAATATTAAAAGTATTAAATAAATAAGCATCGCTAATAACTTCCGTTAACGAGAAAGTGCTTTTGACTTGTAAATATTCAACGTGTCTCGTGACTCGTGTTGTTACTACTACGACCGCATTCCCTCCTTAGATCTGAGCCGTTGAATCAACATCTGCGGCTCGGGTTCAACATTGAAACTGAATGGATCCCACTTTCTATGTAGGAGCGTGTAAGGAACCTAGCCCATTTACTACAGTGCGTGTGATAGACGCTCGTAAAAAGGGGTGGGCGTACTTCTAGAAATTCCACAACGGAAATAAAATAATGAAAAGAGGGCGGGACATGAAAGCGAGAAGATCAGCATAACATACGAGGTTGCACATGATCGATGGCGAGTGTGCCGTCCCTTTAATCTCGAGAAGTGTAAGAATAATTTAGAATTTGTTTTGTCAAAGGGCAAATTCTTAGAATTTGTTTACTTCATGAAAAGAATTCCGGCAGCTTAAAAGTTTTTCTTTTCTTTCTAAATATATATTAATATTAGAGCATCACAAAAAAAAATTCTTTAAATAAGATATTATTATTTATTTAAAAAGTCACATTATCATTTAGAGTTTTAAAAGATAGTTCAATTAAAATTTCTTAAATAATAAATGAATCCCTCTCTTTAAATTTAGAAAATTATTTTCTCTCTCTTTAATTTATATTTTATTACTTTTTATAAAAAAATATTTTAATTGTTATTAATTTTTTTTAAAATAAGATTATTTAATTAAAATACTATTAACTTATTTCTATCTAAAGAATCTTTTAAAGAGTAACTTATTTTTTCACTCTTTTATTTGTCACATAAGTAAATAAATAATTATTTAAATACTACAATTTATAGAGCCTTTTAAATATACTCTTATGCTTGTTCATTTTTTATATTTTATTTCAATATTCATTTTTTTAAAGAGTATTATTAGAAGTCTTTTTAAAGTTTATTGTCTATTTTATTTATAGTGAAAAAATAAGTTATTCTCTCAAAAAAATTAAATAAGAATAAATTAATATTTTTTAATAAAATATTTTCCTTTACTAAATTTAACTACAACTATTTTATTTAAATATTTATTTTTAAGTAATTTTGTGCCGATTTTAAATATCACTATTGTTGTTGTTGTCATTATGGATATGTTTATTTTTTAATAATTTTATTGATGTGGTCTCAATATATTTTTTTTCTATATATTTGTCCATTTTTTAATTTAATGACCATTTGTTACAAATAACATTTTATTATTGTATCGAAACATATAAATATTGACTAATTTGGTTAACATTGAACTTGCTAAAAGAAAATGGATGAATAATTGAAAAATGAGATTATTCGAGAATACACATTGAATGCTAAGATTATGCATTGAATTTCAAGTAGCCAATCTATAAAAATAACTAGTAATTAATAAATTAAACATGTAATATTAATTATAAAATTATTACTTGAAAACATACAACAATTTACTATAAGAGGTGTACGAGTTTAATAATGTTTGATATGTTAAAAAAATACTAAACAACTCATTTTCTAAATGGAAAATAAATAATAATTATAATTATTTTCTCTCTCTAATAAAAGCAATTAATAAAATAGGAAGACATTTACTGAGTAATATTAAAAAGTAAAAATTATATTTTAATTAAAGTATTTTTTAGAGTATCTAATGCTTATAGTAATTTTTTAAATAAAAAATAAAATTTTATTTGAAGAATTTTTTAATAGTGTACCAACATCTTAATATCTATCCTTCATTAAGTAGACTGAAAAAATAATAGATTACTAACTAATATTAAATCAATTATTACAATACACATAACATTAAATTATTAATATTATATTAATTAATATTATAATTAAATATTTTTTAATTAATTAATTATTTAGTATTTAAATACCACGTTAAGATAGACTAATTGAGTATCCTAATTAAATATCGAGCATAGCATTATTGACTTCGCAAAGACTTGGGAGCCTTGGACTCGTTGCTCATGAAAAATTGTCATTTGGTTTATTTTGCTAAATGATCAACACCTGGATGATTTAAATGTTAAAAAAGACACCAAGAATCTAATCAACCCTACATTAAACGCGTTATTAATTTTGGGGAAACTATTTTAAAGTTTGTTCAATGTACTTGATTAGTGGCAGACAACGTCGCTTTCGGTGTAGAAAATAACAATGGTAATCGATTCCCCTAGGCTGGATATATATGGGAAAGCACCCCTGAAGTTTAAAAAATTTGTGGGCAGACAATCCTAATACAATTTGCAAGCAGACAAGTCCAGATAAATTCTGATGCTTGCAACTATCAAACTTTAATGCGTTTCGTCCGGTAGGATGACGGTGATGCCCCAATTCAAGGAGATAGACCATGGATTCATAACAGGACCACCTTACGACTTGGTTCCTTAAAGGGCGGACATACTCATACAAATACAATTTTGGCGTGGGTTATATTTATTTATTGTCCAGGCATCATCAACGCTAATACAAATATAATGAATATTAAACATATAAATAATATCGTACATGTTGGCACTGTATAAGAGTTCGATGGACTATCGCTAAGGTCGTATTTGAGGTATGATAAATTTTATTGGCCATTGGTGAATTACAGACACGCATACACAATTTTTTTTTTAAATAAAGTTAAGAGATAAGTTAACAAATTAAAAAAAAGGAAGAAGAGATAAGTTAAAAAATAAAAAAATACAAACTTTAATATATTTTTTATTTCTTAGCTCTGACTAAAAAATCACTTTATAGTGTGTGTGATTAAAACGAACTTTATTTTTTTTAATTACCTGAGATTATTTCTCAGATTATAACTTATATTATATGAGACTGCAATAGTTATTTATAATTAGATAATTATTAAGACTAATTTTTATTAAATTTTATACAACGCTAACTAAATTTTTACCATCTCCAATATTCAAGAAACATTAACCTCAATCATATTTTGAAATAGAAAAAACTACATTCATTCAAATTTGAGAAAGAAATTAAACTCTTATAATACTTTATAGGGATTCGAACTACTACCCTCATAATTATAAGAGAATAATTCTAACCACTGGTCGAATGAAACAAATTCATTTCCATGCATATTATATATTTTCATAGTATTTGTGTTTGACCATATAAAAGAAAAAAAATACTCATATTCTTGTAAATAAGTGGACAATGAATCTAATTAATATAATTAACAAAATGTAGTGATTATGATGGAGCTGCTACACCATATAATATTAATAATATCTGTTAAATCACAACAGTAAGTGTAGATTTAATATTTATCTTTATAATCATACAGTTATCAACGATATTCCATCATTGAATAGTTCTAACTTGCTTAAATTTATTGAGTGGAAATAAAATGTCTAGAATTAAACCCATTCAATTTTTATTTTTTATTTTTAGTAACGGAAGTGTTATTTGCTGCGTATTAAAGGAGAAATGTGAATAAATAGCAAGCCACATAACCCAAAATGGAAATAATTGCAAGCACGTGGCTTGCTATATGGACCAACAAATTAGGCATGCGGCATCGTAGTTTGGTCCTACTTGCCTACACCACCAACCACCATGGCTATCATTATTCACTATCATTTACTAAATAGAAGTTCCAATAAGAGTTTTTGATATCCTCTTGAGTATACTTTCTCTCGATGAGAAAGTACTTAGGTAACTTTTTTTTTCAAATAATTTGGGACCACGAGAATTTTTTATATTTTTGGGATTATTTTATTTCATTTTATTTTATTTATATGGAAGTTGACAATAGTAGGGAATTGTTATGAAAATTGAGAATTTGGTTAGACTTGCGAATGGGATTGGTCAATGCACGAAGGCTGCGAACAAGTAGGGTAACCATTTTTATGGGCCTAAAGTGAGCCCGTAAAATTTAGAGAAGAGATACTTTTTGGCACCCCTTTTTTTTATCCTATAAAATCCCTCTAATTATCTTTTTCAAAATTACCGTTTTAGTTCTTATGAAATCACGAAAGGGGACAAGTAATCATCTTCCTCATACTCTCCCATCGCATCCTAAACTCTGCTTTATTTGCTCCTGCAATTTAAACTTGCTATTGTTTGTTTACTTTTTGTTTGACAGAATTTCACTAATTTCTTGGAATTATAAACAAAAAATCATAGAATTGAGAGAATTTGTTAAATAGAAAATTAATTTCATCATTATAGTAGTTGAAATATGAATATGACCAAAAAAAAATAAATGGATTAATGTTTAAATTCCTTATACAAATCTGTCAAACATAAAATATTATCTTGATGGTTCTACAAGCTCTTTACATGTCTAAAACAAAGATGAAATAGATCACGGCTTGAAATGGCCATTTATGACTAACTGGTAACAGAAAATGGGAAGGGTATTTTTAGAATGAAGTGGGGTCTTAGTAGAGTTTATGATAGTGTTAAAATATTTTGGTAGTCCTTCCAATGGGGGTTTTATCAGATAAATATCGGGTGCAAATAGAATAGCTCTAAAATTTAAGCAAGCTCGTTATTTTCGACCCAATGGTGGCTTTTGGATTGGACCTTCTGCTCTATTTAAGCTTTTTCTTTTTTGACGGGAACTGCTTTATTAAAGCATACGAAACTTTTTTTGCAGTTTTACTTTCCAATTCCGTGCCGGCCGTTCAAAGTGATAAGGAGAGCAATCGTCATTTTCCCATTCCCAAGAGTCTAGCAATATCATGTCTCCTAGTGAACGACATCTCATCCACTAAAAACGAGTATACGACGAAAGTAACCTGTCGTTTTTATTCTGAGCAACAGATGAAGTGACGGGATGAATAGAACTAGGATCATCGCAAAATTTCAAATAAATTAAATTGACTGCAAAATTCGGACGAATCATTGACTTCAAAATGCGTTGACTTAGTCATTTAATTTGTCAAGCAGGTAACAAATAACGCGTTTTCCATACCTTAATTTCCTTCCCAAAAAAAAAAAAAAAGTTATGCACAATCTGTTTAGGCTATTTTTATTTCTAAAACTACTCCATAATTGAGTTGATTGATCCACACATGATTCAAACTTCAGGTCTTTTCTTTTGTTGTGGGAGTAAAATTAAAAAACCAACACTGATGATTATTTTAGATCACCTATAATTTCCTTGAATAGAAATAGTTCACTCAAAAGTTAAGTCGAAAATTATATATTCTAAATTATCCAATTTCTTTAAGAAATAAAATAAATTAAAAAGATTGGATTTACAAGTGTCTTATTCTTGTAAAAAATAGACTTAAATCTTTTTTATTTGAATTTGTTTTCACATATAAATAATACTAATTAAGATTTACTAGAACTCACGAATTCATGAAATTTTAAAACTAGGCTGTAGATTGCCAGTAAATCATGTCTTAGCATATTTGTAATTTAAATATCAGTAAAACTTTCATTGTATGTAATATTAAAAAAAATTAATTTTAAAATATATAATATTAAAAATTTTAAAATTTTAATAGTTAAGTACTAACTTGTGTCGAAATTTATGTGTTAATTATTTATTAAATAATAAATTTATAATTTAAAAAATATTTAATTATTATTTAATAAATAAATAACATATCTATTTGAGATATAAATTGAGACTTAAACATTACAATTGTTACCCTTAAAATTTAATTATCATCTAATAGATAGATGAAATATTTACCGATGCGTGCGGCAAGGGTCGCAACTGGCGAGGACACCGTCGACAACACACTCGAACAATTTGCACGTACTTTCTTCGCAACTACAAAACTAAGGCATAAACTTTTCAGTTAATTCCAGTGATGCCCTCAGCCCATCACTCAGTTTCAACTCTTTCACAACACAATAACCGTGCGTGTCTCTCAAAGCCTCAGTATCCGCTCACTCTGTCGCCACTCCAAAGATCTTGCCTGTTCTGTTTTTGTCAAAGTTTAGTTTCCCGATTCATAAACCCCACATTAATTATTTTTTCTTTTAATAACACCATTCATTCCTCCGCCACTATCAAACCCTAATTCCCTCATTTTCCATAATTTGCCGCGAAAGCTTCCCTCTTTAATATTTTATCTCATTTTATTTTTAATTATTTAATTAAAATTCTATGTTTTGGAAAAAAAACACCACCCTATTTCTAGTTTCACATGGATTCCAAGACTTACTTGTTAATCGATTTTCTTTCTTTATTTGGAGATATTCATCACTCGTATAAATTTAAATAACTTTGATTTTTTTTCTCTTTCTTTTGTGTAATTTTTTCCCTTTTTTATGAAGGGAAATCATAAAACTCCAATTTCGTGCCTTTTTCTAAAAAAATGGAGGAAAATACAGTGGTTTTCGATATTAGTTCCGACGAAGAGCCGGCCCTTGACGTGGCGGCGGGAGGCGATGACTATGGCTGGTTAACGAGGCTACTTTGTGATGACGTCGACGACTCTGATGACGTTGTGGTAGTGGGTGAGATAAAGTCCAAGTCATCAAAAGTAACGGCCAATAAAAATTGTGAAGACGACGATGACTGTGTCCTTTTGGATGGTGACCCGGATAAACAAGCAGCCGTCAACGATGATAAGGCCGATGACGGTGACGATTTGGTTATCGTTAGTCAGAAGGGGCAGGTATACTTCGGTTTAGTTTTATGTCATGTAAAAGCTTTGTTCTTTTTTTGGTGTAGAATGAAGAGAGAAGATAATGATTATGACAGAATTTTAAGTTAGTGACATGTTTTTTGTCTTACAAATATGTTATGCCTACTTGATTTTGCTCTTTTGATGTTTCTTGGATGATTTTATTCTTCCCACATGGGGATCATTGGTTTTTAAGTGATTGAAATTCTGAAAATGGGATGTATTGGTTGATGGTTATGCTTAGACACTAAATAGGTTTCTGGCTTTTGAAATTTTGTCGCTAGGAAGTATGTTATGGTTTGAGAGCTTTTGTTGCTCTTTGAGGTTTGAAGGCAGCTGGGTGAGGCTTTGCTGTTTCTAAAGGCCAATCCTAGTGATGGGGATATCTTGGATATGCTTGTCTGATGATGGTCTTTCGTGAAGTAGATGTGATATGAAATTGGAGCAATGAGGTTAAATGAAATTGAATCTCATCCTCCTTGATCTGCTGATCTACCCGTTTATCCATATGAAAGGATGGTGAGTCTGTATATTGATGATCTGCTGAGCGCTTCTAGCTCCAATTTGCAGGAACTTGCAGATTGTACATTAATTTTATGTGGGTGCATCTATATGATTTGCTTAATTTCATCCGGTTATTAGTGGTGGTGCCACACGTCACTGGATTGGGTTTCCTGCTGCAAGAATACACCATGCACTGTTTGGCAGCATGTGCTTGTTTGAATTGCAAATCGAAAGTGATTGTTCACTCGTTTAGTTATCTGGATAGAAAGTAGGCTTTTCATTCGCTCCTGTAATTATCTGGATGATTGCTCTTCTTTCTTTTTTTTGGTTAATAATTATTATTTTTACTCTTAACCATGACCTTCTAAAAGAAAAAGGTAGGAAAAGAAGTCACTTATGAAAAATGCTATTTGGATTGATGCCTAGTACATTCAGACACTAATGTCGGTTCTTTGTTTATTGTTGTTGCAGGTTGCATGCAGAGACTATCCCCATTCACGACATCTTTGTGCTAAATTTCCTTTCAGTTCTACAGCACATGAAACTCACTGTAATCTGGTAAAGTCTTTTGTTGCTTTTATCCTTTTGAATCATTGGCAGAGGAAACTGTTTTATCTACAGCCTTTAATGGTTAACATTTCTTGTTCTGATATATGCTGTTTTCGAGTGCAGTGTCATTGTTACGTCTGTGACATACCTGCGCCGTGTGCACATTGGGGTACTGGAGTTAACAGAATTGACCACTGTCATGCCACTGACAAAGAGGAGTTTTGGAAATCTCAGCGGAAGACTTTCAGGCGGGAAAAAGATGCTCCTTTAACTGTTCAAGTCCAAGTTCCAGATACTTCTTCGTCTTTGCCATTGCCCCTACCTAGCCAAACCCCAGCTCGTGACATCATTCGATTGTCTTCAAATTCCTTACCACAGAATCAGGTCTCCAGGCCTGCCGTAATTCGTGGTTCCCCCAGGTTGACCATTTCAAACATGATAAGCCAGTCTAGAAGCCAACAGCGAGGACCAGTTGTTAGCAGAAATAGGATCCCAACACTCTCAGTTTCTCCGTCATCGATGCTTAGGGTACGTACTCCTGGAATGTTCAAAAGGACTGTAGTTGCTGGATGTAGATTGGAGGGGAACCAGTTTGTATATGGCTCATCAAACATCAGAAGTGGTTATGGATCACAGTGCTCACAAAATCCTGCTCCACGGGGAACATTAAATGACAGGAATGATGTTTCATGGGTCCCCTGCATGAATCAGGATTCATTTACATATCAAAGCACTTCCCAAACTGGCATGGGAAATGGCTTCATGAGTACAGTGCCCTCCCAGACCCAAGTGTACAGCCAGCCACTTCCTCGACCTGAGGTGTACAGCCACCCGATGGCTCAGCAACTGGAATACAGCCAGCCCATTCCTGAACCTCAACTATACAGCCAGCCTATTCCTCAACCTCAGTTATATACTCAGCAGAGTCCTATATCAAATGAGGGCCAGAATGCCAATGAACTAGGAAATCAAGTGCAAGATTCCACAGGTCTGGATCTGTCAGAATTTGATGAGTGGGCATGCCAGACCAATCAGAGCAATCAACAACCACAGGCTGAAGATTTTCAGCTTCCTGGAGCAGTGTGCGCAAATGAGCCATTGCCTGCTAAGGAGTTCAATTCACAGGGTAATGGAAGTGCTAAACTCCATTACAACAATTTCAGTGAATTGGAGAATTGGTATCCAGACAATCAGTATGGTCAGGTGTCAGAAGGATATGTCCCTTCGGACCTGGATGCTGTAACTTCTGATCCTGCAGCATTTGATGCAGGTATGCTTTTTTTTGATTTTGAAACCTCTTTCAACGGTCTGGCTCCTGCATAGTTAGCTAAATATTGCCAGTGATGTTGATTTAAAAAAAAAAGGATGGTTTATTTCCTGCTGGCTATTCACAGAAGAAGCTAAAGAAAATTATGCTTTGTAGGTTGGGCTTACACTTTATCAGAGGACATATTGTAGTATACAAGTATTTTAAGATGAAGTGTACACAGTGCCTAATTGGATGAATGAAATTGTACAGCTGCTGTTGGCTCTTTTTATCTTTTGGTTTAGTGCAATATGATGCCAATATGTTAAAAATTATGTCAATTCTTCTTGCGGTTCATTTCCCCTTATTACTGCAACGTGTGAAATTTTTGTTACTTTCATATTTATAGTGTATCATCTGTAAAAGGAATTTGCATTTTCACTCTTATTTAAGGAAAGTAATCTTGTGGGAATTTTTACATAGAACAATGGCTTGAGTTCCATTCCCAGATCAAATTTCACTTCTATAACTCTTGATTGTATTTTAATTGCAGTACCTTCTGTGAGCAATTATAACAACGGATGTCTGCGTGGAAAATTCATAAGCTTGTGCAAATAAAATTTCAAGTATCTTTTGAACATCTTTGGGCGCATGCGCGAATTCATCTATTCCGCTGTAAAACAATATCAAACTACAAGGCTTGAACGCTACCGGTTATTATTATTATTGTTTTTATAAATAATAATAATGATTAATAGCAAATATGAAGAGAAAAATTGAAAAACATAACATAACTTGGAAATTGTTTAAAATGAATGATCGAATAATGAGATACTAAAGAGTGAGAGGGTTGCATGATTAGTAAATGATAAATGAATTAGGTACTTCTAGACGGTAAACACTGATCAGCAAATGATAAATGAATTATATATTTCCAGACAGTGAACATAAACAATTGCCAAATCACATTGACGGGGTAATTGATAGTAGGTAATTATGAACATTCCTTTTTGTCGCCGTCTTGCTTCTTCATGTTGAATTTTTATAAACATTTTGCAAAATACATATGGCGTGCAAGTGAGCTCGAGTCATTTGCCTAATGCATGTTTCTGTGCCGAAGTGCCAATTACCTGACGAGTGCTGGCAGCTACACTACAGAAAAGATGCTAACCGAGGATCTGTCCTGTGTGGAAGACCGGTTCGAGCTCCCAACGCCCTACAGCCAGCAGCTGCCTGCAATCAGCACACCAAATAAAAAACATCAGACAACTTTATGTGGCACTGGCAGTGTTAGGGCAGTTCAACTATATCAGAAAATTAGCGACTTGGGTAGAAATAAGTCACTTACCACTTGAGCCGCAAATGGCAACATCTTCTCTGGTGGCATGTTGGCACAAAGAGCTACAAAAAAAGAAAAAAAGTAAGAACAAATGCATCAACTTTCCCAAGTCGATTAGAAATTGACAATAGTGATAAGCTACTTACTCAAAAAAAGGTAGAATCAAAACGCATGAAGATGAAAAATACACATTTTGTGTGGTGAAGTGAACATAATGTGTCAAATGGGTTAACTTACAATAAAGAACTGCTCCAATGAATGCATCTCCAGCACCAGTGGTATCAACAAGTTCTGATTGTGGTATTTTCTCAGCTGTTCCAATATATAACCTCCCGCTTACTGTCGATATCCCCTCTACTTTGAGTCTTTTCTCTAACTGGGAGATTTAAAGGGTTATTTTATTTCTCAGAAGCTATCTTTATCTCTGAAGCTTTGCCTTAATGAGATATAGTTCAAAGCAAAACAGAAATTGAATGATGAAGTTTGTGTTTACTGCTCAGCAGCAACAGTAAGTTTCTCATGTGGAAGTAATTACCGAAGATATACATGTCGGGACTGCCACGTTATCATCCTTCTTGTGTCTCAGCTGTTCCAATAAACTGTCCACATCAATTTCTTCTAACTCAGGACTTTCTGCCAATAGCAATGAAATATAAACCAGTATATTTAGCATAAAGTAGAACGAGCTTGGCCGTTCCAAGTCTCACTTCCAATTCCTGTAAGTGCATAACTGGATAATTGAATACTCACCGTTGACACTTCTCTCAAGCATTATGCATCCATCTTCACCCAAAGTCACAATTGCAAATCTCAAATTTGGCAATCTCGAAAGCATGGAAACAAGTGCACTTGGAACAGAAGGTGCCCCTGTCCAGACCTGTCACGTGAAAATTTCATAACTCTGACATAAAATTAAGCAACAACATCAGATATATCATGCATTGTGGATTAAGGCTTTGAAAATCCAGTTCAACCTAACAAGACAAAAGGACACAACATAAAAATGATGTAAATTAACAAAGAACACAAAAATGAAGAAATCATTTTCATCATTCCAATATTAAACTTTGAAAAAAAAATACTTGAAATCAAAGTGATGGATTGTATAAACAAAGATATTAATGGAAAAGATAACTTCCAGAAATGAAAGGCAAAACTGAGGTGATGGTTATTAGTTATCACAACAGAAATACGACGAGTGTTTAGCGAGCCAGAAGATATAATGTTATCTGAAAGAAACACAACTCTTATTTTCAAAAACCAAAATCCTCGACAGTGCTGCCTCATCTCTCACTCTTTCAATCTTTCTCTCTGCACTCAAGATATCTGAGATTGAACTAGCAGACCTTACTGTCTTTCTCTTGACAGATAAAACTTAAATCTGATTTCTAACTCTCAGATAAAAGCCTAAAGATTAATTTCAAGAAAGTATTGACAGTAGGAATTATTAAAAAAAAAAAAAAAAAAATTGGTTGGCACTTCCTCACCATTTTATTCTCTTTCTAATTTATACTATAATTCCAAGTGGTTGTCTCAAGAAGAAATTTATGAATTATAAGGTAAATTTTGAACACAGTGAAAAGAAAAGTGAGCTATAAATATTTCGGCGATGAACCGAATTGACGTCTCATTGAAGCATTCAGTGATTTTTCATAAGGTGTTGTTAATGGAATTAGTGGAGATTGCACTTCATGTTGCGATACTGTAACATGAGAACAGGAGGACCATTGTGTATCTGAATGCAAGTTTCAGCCATGAATAAAAACCCAGGCGAAATAGACTGCAATGAAAAGAATCAATATATACAGTAAACAATGGGAACGAACCAGTGGAGACACAGAGAGCATACCTGATATCTCGAGTGAAAAAAAAAAAAAATTCCATTATGCAGAAATGAAATCTTTGCTACCAATAAATTGGCTGAGAATTAAGTTTCAGATAATCAGCCAGTTAACTTTCTAGCTATACCAGAGACCTGGAGTCTACTCCCACAGTAGGGGAGTATTCTAGAGAAGATGGAGGGCTCCACAAATTTTGTAGACAACAAACATTATGGAAAAGAAAAGAAGGAATAGTTTGAAACAAACGGAATCATATGTCTTCATAAGAAGGAAGAAGAGAAGGAAAGAGGGGGTAATCAAGACAATTGATTTTGGATACTTGTTATAATCATGCTGATTTAAGATAGTTGACATTTCTTAAAATGTCTAGCAAATGAGCTCAACCATCAATAGTACTTCCAAACTTGCCTGAGGAAATTTTGCTGAGCAGACTGCATAACTAGCCAATTTCAGAAATTCATCGATCCTTTCCCTTTGCCTTTCTGCGTCAATCAAAATAGGTATATTCTTGCGAGCAGCCTGTACTGGAAGAACCCAATAAATGCAGTTTAATTCCTATAAGTTGGCATAAATCATTGAATAAGGTTATTTTTGCAACATCATCCCCACCCCCCACCCCCCCCCGCCCAAAAAAAAAAAAATCATAGAATATCTTTTTTCCAAAATAAAATGAGCATGTTCTCATTCTATTTCATCAACAAGATGAGAACTCATAAACTTCATTTGCTGAGCAAGGATTATAAGGAACTAGAATAACTTAATAAGATAACAATTACCTCCTGTGCAACAATTATAGCAGTGTCAGGCAACCTTCCATCAAGGTAGAGAATTCTTGCTCCATCCAGTGCAGAAAATATAGTTGATTCTGAAAGGTCATCCGGTATCATGGGAGGGTCTCCAGGAGTATGAATACATGTACGAGTTTTCCTGAAATCGTTAACAATAATTAATCATCTGGAACTGAAAGCAAAAGACAAACTTAGATGCTTATGTAAAGGAATGAAAGAAAAAGGGAACCCGCATGAGATGTTTGATAATTCATTCCAATTTAAGATTTAGTAAAAACAATGTATTTTAAGTTTCTTACGAAACCTCACTGATGTCAAAGATAAGCCAACATTGCTAAGGATACACTGGATCAGTAGTACAGGGAGAAGCTGGTCCAAAAGAATGAAGACTCTTGGGAGCAACTAAGGTCTGATGGGGTAAGCAGCAAAAGGGCCTTAACCATTAAAGAGAGAGAGAGAGAGAGAGAATACAAAAGACCTAAAGAACCTGCACTAACAGATAATAAATCTATTCAAAGGAAGCTGTCAGGAGGAACCAAAGATTAGAAAGCTATACATGCTAATGTAACTAGGATTCCCACATGCCACTATTCTTTTAAAAGGATTAGAAAAGGGATAGGAGGGGAAGACACAGAAGAGGAGAATGTCTCTAAAGTAAGCAATAACTTGTTCTCTCTTCTGTCCTGCAGCTGACCTTTATTTTCACTTACGTGAAAAAGATAAGTAACTTGGGATCAGTTCGAAATACCATATTTACATAACTTAATTATTTCCTGAGTGAATTTATACACATAGCATCACCATATACTCCCAAAATTTTTCACTAAAAGGAAACCTGGAATCTGTTAGAAGTCTGCATATGCATGAACCATGATTATATGTAAATTCTCCAGGACCATCTAATGAACAGAAATTTGCTCCAGTCAAATCCATAAAGTCAGAAACAAGGTCAAATCAGATTTTTCCTGTTCTACTTTTTAATAGCTTGCAACAAGATGCCATATCAAAGATTGAATGAAAAGCAAAGGTTCTTACGCTTGGTTGTCAACAATTACATAGGTAAATGGTGAATTACCCTCCTTTGAGACCTGAAAGTAAGAAAATGGGGAGGGGAAAAAAAGGGAAGAGAAAAAGATGTGAGATTGTAGAGTGATTATGGCAAAACAAAAGTATCACCGACAGAATATATCAATCAATAAAGGCAGTACTACTAGTTAAAATGGATTTGTTCAAGCACAAGATTACAATCCACAGCAAAGCCTTCCCCTTTTACTGCAGCTAGCACTTGAAAGTGAAAAACTACTTTTAACTCCCAATTGAATTAACAAAACGGTTGGTAATCCTGTAACTCCTGCGTTCTCAAGATTATGAATTAAGTACATTATCTGAGCTCTGAAGCTCACCACGAGAAAAGAAGTATCCACACCATCAGCTTCAAACTCCTCCCTTATACCCTTTCCCTGAGGGTCGTCAGCAATCTGGCCATATTACAATAAAAATACATGTAGGAAAAGTTTGAAATGTTAAGACATATCAGCAAAAAGATCCAAACTATTGCGCAAAGTTGAATGGGTTTCAAATAGTACAGGAAAACATGATAAACAAAACAAAAACCTTTGAGATTATCCTTGGGTTTAACCCCAATCGAGCAGCACAAGTCAACGCATTTCCTGCATTTCCACCTCCTTGAACCTGGAGAACACAAAGACGTGATCATAACATATAATTTTTCCAAAGCCACAAAAAAGGGGAAAAAATATTCACAGTTCTGTTTATTTTCCATTTACTTAAAATCCTAATACGAAGTACCAAATAGGGTCAATTCGGAAGCATCATGAGAAATTAAATGGCATTCGCTAATTTGACTATTTATATATCTTTGTATGAAGACTAGAAATAAATAAGAAAGTACAAAAAAAAAAATTCAAACAAATAAATAAGAAAGAGAAAATAATTACCTTCAAGCCTGTACTTCGGATTTTGTCGTCAGGCTTAGGATAAGAGGCGACTGCGGCCAAGAAATCCAATCCCACGCCGCCACAGCCTACCTGTGATCAACACGCGCCTCCTCCACTTCACTAGTTAGCATGCGCAAAAATAACTACAAATAAATTAAGAAAGATGGAAAACGTACAACGATGCGGTTTTCGGGGAGAGGAGGTGAAGAATCAGATGACATTTTGAATCTGCTGTAGCAAACAACATCTCATTCTTATCTATCTTAATTAATAATATTGAAATTACAATTATTTTTAGAAAAAAATAAAGAAATGCAGTGCAAGTCGAGTGACAGTGACAGTGAGTTGACCTGGAGCTTGAAGCTGATAACGAAGAATAGGAAGTTGAAGGAGAAGGCAAATGGCGAAAAGAGACGAGCCTTACGGCATTAGGACATGGCGTCAGGAAGAGCATCTTTTATTCTTTCTTTTTCTCTTTTTTTTTTAATTAATAATAATATAATAATATAATAATAATAGGAGCTGTTTAGTTGGCGCGTGTCGTTTTATAGTGGGAAATCCTGTTGATTTGCATGCATGCGGATGCGGTGCTGAGTGCTGAAATGGATGTCGTGCATTGGGAGAGGGGTATGCTCAGGAGCGGGGAGACTCAGGGCCGAGGTTTTGGATTAGTTTGCTCCGGATAAGGAAGCTAGCTAGCTGTCACAGACCGCAAGCGTATAGCCTAACCATATACATTGTGTACTATCATCGATTCGGCTGATTGTAGGATTGGCAAAATCTGAACTTGGGTCAGGCTTCTGTTTGTGGGTTTTGTAAAATTCAGGTTTTGGGTCAGGCTTGAAAGAGCCTGGGTCTAAGCTTATAGTATTTGTTAAAAAGTTTAGACTCTCTACACGTTTATCTAAGTTTGGATGGATTGAGTTTGGGCTTGGCCAACAGAGTCTGGGCCAGACTTCAGTAATTTTAAAATAAATTTTTAATAAAGTAAAAAAAGTGTTTAAATTAAAAACGATTTTTCAATAAATAATAGAATAATAATTCAGTACACAAGATATTTAGCAACATAATAAGATAAATCTTAAATAATAATATAAAAGTAAATTAATATAAAAGTTTACAAGCATCTTTTTCTGAATCCTTCAATTCCTAGCAAGTAAAAGGTTCTTCTTCAACAACTTCACCTTACCCCAAAAAAAAAAAAAATTTCCGTCAATATTAAAGCAAAAACAGTTAATAATTGATTTCATTTAAAAGAAATTAAATATAAAAATAAAGTATCTTGATTCTTTCGAACACCTAACAGTAAAAGTTAACATCCAACTACTGAGACAAAAACTAAAAACTAGCATGCTACCGCAAAAATTAAATCCTAATCTAGTAATCGCAACTCACAAAAAAAAAATAATTGAGTAAAAAAATTAAGGATTAAGGGAAAATTAAGGAAAAATAAAATTAAAAAAGTCATCAATCAACACAACTCAGTGTAAAAATAATTATGTCAGCCGTTTAATTTAATTTAGGAAATTAGTCTATTTTTTGTTTTCAGTTTTCATTATTTTTTTATTTATTTTATTTATTTTTTATATAAAATTTTCACCACATCCTTGACCAAGTCAATTTATGCTGGCTTTTTATTTGTTGACCCATATTCGTTAATTTACTAAACGAGTTGGGCTTCGAGCCTACTGGTCCAAGTTCTTTCTGTCCCTTTTTTTTTTTTCTTTTTGGGGCTAAATCTAGCTGTTTGTGTAAAAAGTATTGTAAGAATGTTGCATGTGCGAAAAAATGGAGTTAGATCCTGTGGAGTTCAAGTAGGCCAAAACAACTTATTTTTGGGAGTTTGTCGCTAGTTAAAGAGATAACATTGAAGAGGGCACTAAGTCCACATGATACAGATTGCATCATGGACCACAATCATGATGCGTAATTATGCACATTGTACGCTAATATCAACTTGGTTATACAAATTGTGTGAAAAATGCTTCAAAAGAAGGTGTTGGGGAGTATGATAGAATTGACCCATTGGAACTCAAGCAAATTGAGTTTGGAGAGCTTTATTACTAGTTGAGAACTTTAACATTAAAGAGGGGATTATGTCAAACCTACACAAATTGATTTGGAAATGAATATGATGTCTTGTTGAACTTAAGACAGTATATAAATTTAATTTCATTAGGTTTGCTCTCATAGTATGGGAGGTGTGAGTGTTGTATGGGATTATATGCTTATAGTTAGATCTATTCGGTGGTTGAATGAAATTAAAAAAAAAAAAAAGAAAAGAAAGACGTTCAATTATTACAAAAAAAAAATTACAAATGTTGGATGCTCTTAGAAGTATTACTTCTATCATCCCATTGATAGCTATTTCTTCCATCTAATCTTCTCTCACCATAGAAAAACTGAACCATTATTCAAAATTTGATCGTTTTGTATGTTGCTTGTTCATAGAATTTGCAATTGTTTACTCATCAGATAAACCAACCAGGAACGATGATAGAATTCAAATACCATTGAAGTTTAAATCCTTGAGAGTAAGGAGTAGTTGACTCACAAAATCTACTGCAATGGATTCAAGTTGGGTACTGTCGAATAGATTTTTAAATTTTTAATCAGCACTCCACCAGCAATGCTTTTAATTTAGTCTTCATTTTATAATTTCTTTTCCATCACTACTCTCAATTATTTTTTATCCTACTATTATTTTGTTGTAATATTTCTATCTTTAGTATTATTCTCTTTTATAAAATTTCTTAATCAAATGCATATATTTCTATTTTGGAATTTTCAAACAAGAGGCGCCAAACCTTCTACCAGTAAGGCATATATAATTTATAGAAATAAACAGTAAACAAATTTTCAAACAAGAGGCGCCAGAATAAAATTATAACATGAAATGTATTTCTACTTTGGAATTATTAAAAAAAGGATAAAAATGATTTTTCCAACTGGACATGACATTGTTAATTGATACAGCATTGAACCATGAATAATATTTAGCATATATACACTGCATGGCAGTGGAGAATGGAGCCTACAGCTCCAACTTGTATACTACTATTAATGAATCAAGAGTTGTCAAAATTAGAAGCCAAGGTTATGGTCATCTCTTTAGCCAGAAATTAATTAGAACTCCAGAAATTCTCAAATACCTACACTACACCAATTGACTGCTTTACTCAAAAGCCCTGGCCCTTTTGAACTGTACAATTCACAGGAAAAAGAAGGAACACTCGAGAAACAAACCTTCATGTTCATCATGCCCAATATTCATCATTCCAAATGTGCCTAGGAAGGAGTCCCCCATGCTCACTCATGCTCCCCCTTAATCTGTAAAAGCTTGCCTTACTTCGGACTGTTCTTAACGGGCCTGACCTATTTCTGTGCCTAATTGGTAAGGACATCCCATCCCCAGCCAAACTAGAAGCTGAGAATGCTCTGTTTTCTGTCTCTTCAAGTGGACCAGAACTGTATTCCATTGTTATGAAAGAAGAGGCTTGCCCATAAGTTAAGCGAGGCGTGAGAGCACCAGCATTCCACCAACTGCTATCTGAAGGCACAAGCTCACCTTTAAAGTCAGAATCTGGAACAGAAGAATCCTTCGGGCTACACCAGTCCCCACAAGCTTCGTCTGTGTCATTATATATCAACTTCAAGGCCTGCACAACTTCACCCATAAATGGTCGGTGAGTAACCTCAGGGTGAACACACATGGAAGCAATGGCTGCCACCTTAGCCATGTCATCAAAATCATAGCTTCCTGCCAAAGAAGGATCCACCAACTGCTCCAAGCCTTCTCTAGTTGTCAGTAGTGGCCGTGCCCAACTCACAAGATTTTCTTGTCCCCGAGGTTGGGACATATCCACAGGTTTTCTTCCAGATAGAAGCTCAAGCAGCACAACCCCGTAGCTGTAAACATCACTCTTCACAAGTAAATGCCCAGTCATTGCATATTCTGGGGCAACATACCTGCAAATCATAAAATAAGCATTCCATTAAAATATGCAATATCCTGCAAGTTGCGGCAATATTATTTCCTGTGGTAACAAAAACTGCAGTAATGATAACAAAATGGGTTCAACAGTTATTTCGCCTAGATAAATCTTAGTGTTTCAAGAAAAATGATAAATCCTACGTATGTCTTTAGGAATGTTAACATGGGAAGACAGGCGTGTTATCATGTATGTAAAAAAAATTGTTGGGAATGATTAATATGATTAATATGATTTATATGATCCACTCATGTTTAGTTTTAACGGGAAGAAGAGGACATGCTAATTATTTACTCGCATAAAAGTGAAGTACCCAAAAGTTCCCATGACCCGAGTAGAAATATGCTGGCTGCCTTCAGTTGCTTCTCTCGCCAACCCAAAATCTGAGACCTTCGGGGTGAAGTCATCTTCTAGCAGTACATTACTGGCCTTAAAATCTCTATGAATAACACGAGGATTAGAATCTTCATGAAGATAGGCCAGTCCTCTTGCTGCTCCAAGGGCAATCTTCATTCGTGCTTCCCAGTCAAGAGGTCCTCTATTCTTGTCAACACCTGAACATTAATATTAAACAGACGAGTGACTAGCCCAACTATGTTAACAAAGCAATTTCTAGCCCAAAAAAGTCAAAAGCGTAAGGAGGATAACATACCATGCAGATGTGACTCAACACTGCCGTTGTGCACAAGTTCGTACACCAAGCAGCGTGTGCATCCTTCAATGCATATACCAATCAATTTCACAAGATTCCGATGATGTAATCTGCTTAGCATCTCTACTTCTGCAATAAATTCACGGTCCCCATTCTGATTATTTCTTGTTAGCAGCTTCACTGCAACTTCAGTTCCATTGTCCATAACACCATGGTAAACACACCCAAAACCTCCTTCCCCCAAAATTCTCTTAGAACTGAATTTCTCTGTTGCCTTCTCTAGCTCAGAAAGTGCAAATGTTTTTACAGAGAGGATACAAGTAGCCATGGGGGACATGAGCGACACTGAGGTTGAGCTAGCAATGCTACTTGATAAGATAGACCCAATGCCTGCATTACATGTAAGATCCAGTTATCTTCACTCAGTTTATAAAGTACTGATAAATTGGATTGGATTAATGAAATATAAAATGCCAGCCTTGTGTCCTGAACTGGATCTTACAATGAATAAAATTTCTTGTCCTTCCTAAGCTTTGAACCATCAAAGATATTTATCGTGCAACCTTGAAATGATGATAATGGTAGTAATATAATACATAAAGAAAAAAAGGAAAGAAAAGAAAAAAATACTTCAAGCAAAGTATTGAGAGAATATTTTAACATTTTAAGTGATATTTGTAATTTAGTTACTCTCCCAGGCACAAGTTCAATGTTAAAATATTCTCTGAATAATGATAATAGTGCATTATTCATTTTGAAGTTGAAATTCTTAATCTATCATTATTCATTCTAAAGTTGACACTCTTAAACTGTGGTAATTCTATTTACTCTAGCATAAAATGCAAAAGGCCTCTGCTTAGGTAGCTAAGAGCATCACTCTTGTGTGAATTGTGTCAGATTTGAGTTTGAATTTATTTGAGAACAACAAAAAGGCCTTCGCCAATGTAAATCTGGAACAGTAAAAACCAGAGGGAAAAAGTTTGTGATTCAATTGTACAGTGTGGTATTGTGGGTTCGCACCTCATTGCTGTTTGGAAAGAGCAGATAGTAAAACAATAGGTTTATCACTGCAAGAAGATAATTGACGGCTTACATGACAGTATTGACTTGATTTAGATAAAAGACACCAGGAGAATGAGAGAAAAATAATATATTCACATCAGCATAATGCATTAAAAACTATATAGAAATTTCTTGATGTTTTCCAACAGTTAAAGAGGGAAGACAATAAATAGTAAGGCAAGACTATACGAACATAATATAGCTAAGGAGAACTAGCAAAGAATCAGTGGCATAATGGAGATCATTTTCACAGTAAAAGTTCTGAGAAGTGCCTCAAATTCGGTTTCAGAGTAAGAGCATCTGAACACCAAAATCAAAGACAGACTTACCAGATATTTTGTTCATAGATGATGTAAACGCAGGGCCAACAGCACTTGATGGTTTTCTAGCCTTCCTCCATTTTATAAGGATGGATATTGCTCCAACAAAAACCAGTAAGAGTACAAATGCAGACAAAGCAATGATAGCAATGGTTCTGAAATTCATCCGCTGATTTTTATTTCCAAAGTTTGCAGAGATAGGAAGAGATCCAACACTAACACTTGGAGCACTCCCTGTAGAACTCTCATATGGCGGAGAAGAAGGAATCCCTGAAAAAGACACTCAAGTCACAACCTCGTTTACAATTGAAATGGTAAAGCAATAAATTTCAGAGGAGAACTGAAGATCCTACCTGGATAGCTGATATAAATGACTTCATAGATACCAAATAGAGTCAAATTTAAAGGAACTTTCTTATGCCACAGTCTCTCATATGTCAGAACTGCTGTGGTATTATCAAACTTCTCTCCCAGAGGAACCAGGTTAATATCCACCACTGTCTTTCCTTGATTTTGGCTATCAGCACTGGCACCCATAATTTTCACCTGACTTTGTTGCAAATATGTTCCTGCGGCAATTTCAATCTCCAGCTCATTCATTACAGGAAAAACACTATAGGGCGCTACATCCAAAAGAAGCCTCACTTTCATGGGAAAAACACAACCACAAGGTGATCCATAAGGCGTTGCTGTAAGTGGCTCCACACATATTTGATCACATCCTGCCAAATGTTCTATTATCAATACCAGAATATAAAAATCATCTGGTCAGGAGATATCTCATACCATGAAAAACTCAACCCTCATAAAATGTAACAGTAAAGTTCAAAGCACCTTAAATTCTTTCAAATGTCATCCTATAAAGCACCTTACACTCTTTCAAATCTAATACCCATAATGCGAAGCAACTTTAACTCTGTTGTAGCATCCAAGAAAAACAATAATGTTCATCCTAAGTGCCTTCACTAAATTTTAAATCATTTCAGAACAGTATAGGTTTATAATCAGTCTTTGGCTCTTTGCCAACTTCAAGATACCGAGTTGACAGCCAGAAGTGGCAATAATGGGTTTATGCAGAGAGTTTCTGTAAGGTTAAACATCATAACACTCAAATCCAGAAGAGAAAGCACGTCAATATAGAGTTGAACTTACATACACATTACACAAAATGCAACAGCAAACATAATGGATAATATATTAAAAAAACTGAAAAAAGAACATGCAAAAGGAATCATTTCTACCATGCACATCATACATGTCCCATGCTAAAATAACTCAACTTTCCTAATCTCATGCACATGTTAACATTATTAAATTCAGAAAGCCCACAACATTATCCAACTTTGTCAGAGAAGTGTAAATTAGCTAACCCATTCCAAAGGAGCACCATATACAAGAAAAGCCACTAGATTAAGTATGCAGTATGATTCCTTAGCCATGCGATTGATGACTTTGGCTCGGGAAGGCAAGGTCCAGCAGTTTTGGTGGAAGATGGCCATAATTACATGAAAGAAATGGGAGATTACGTTCCCACGTGGGGTAACTATCAAGAATATATAGCCAGAGAGAAAACATCCACTGGGAGGTTCATAAGATAGGCAAGGCTTCATTGGTGATGAATCTTACTCCGTTTATTCTTGCTTTTCATGTTCTCTCTCTCTCTCTCTCTCTCCTTTTTTTTTTTTTTTGGGTATAGATAACAGAAATCTTGAAGGATACCTACAGATATTCCAAGCAGACAACAAATAAAATCAGGCCTAGTGCTTTTGTCCCTAAACTAGACATGAAGTGTCCTTTGAGATAGTGCTGTTGGGTTCCTCTTAGTTTATGTCTCCTTTGCATGCCCGGCAGGATCCTACTGGTATCGCATGTATATAATGGCCAAGAATATCAGGTTCAATCTTCTTCTATTCCTATCATTGATTTATGATTTCCTAAATTAATTCAATCATCATGATTTTCAATGAAATCCTCCATCTTTTTCTGGTCATAAAATACAATAGGTGAGAAAGCCATGGAGGTGCAACTACTCTATTAAAACGAACAATAATCAAATGTTACCAGGTCTCACAGAAGGAGCTGGGGTGACTACATGATGTTTTGAATGGTGATGATGATGACCAACTCGATGACGTCTTGGTAATGGATCAATGCCAGGACTAGCAATGGGGGCTGACAAAGTGTAGCTAAATCAGTGAAATGAGCTGCATTATGATGGCAGCATGTTGGATATCAGATTGCAATGAGTTACCTTGATGAATTGGAGATGGTGCAGGTGCCATGTATGGTACAAACGAAGGTGCAACTACATGCATTTGATGTTGTCTCGATTGAGTGACTGACAACCTCATGGAAATTGCCTTTGCTGCCACCAGTACAACAATGATGTCAGTTATCCGTAGGTGAAATTATTATGCCAAGTTACCAAAAGAAGTTGAGAGAGACTCAGTGAAAGACTACAGTGAAGATGAACAATTTGAATGCTATAATCTTCCATATTCTATGAAGAATGAATTCCACATTTATTTAGAAGCTTCAAATTATCTATTTCCCTATTCTATTTGTCTGTACATCAAGAAATTTGATCATCACAGGCCATCACTTATCTCTATTAAGAATTTGATTATGTTGAAGAAAGATTTGAAGAGGTGAAACGTGGCACCTCAGGAAGTTTTCTTCAAAGTACATTGTTTTACATTCCAAAATGTTTGATTAGGAAGTAAAAATTCCCATATCAGAAATGCACTAGACATACAAAACATGCATTAAAAGTAAGCTTGTACTCACTCAGGAATTTGTAGTAATTTGCAACCTTACCATGCTCAACTAAAACTTCTCTAGTTGATAACAGCCGATTCAATTGTTCAGAAGGAGACAAGTTTATATGGAATAATGGATGCCCTAAAAGAAAAAAAAAAATCGGATATATAAGTTAGTTTCCTTAAATGCATCATTATTAGGAAACCGTATAATAGACAAGACCATGTATCTTGCATAAAAAATGAGCCATATAATGAGTGTATGGAAATCAAAGAAAATTCCTGTGAAGGCAATTTAAAAGCATTTTCAATGACTCTTCACTTTACAGCTCATGTGTCAGACAAGAAAATTAAAAAATTAATGCCCAGATGACTAGACTGAATACTTATGGACTCAACACTACACCAAAGGTTTCCCCACTCAGATTGAAAATGTCAAAGAAGAAATCAGGGATTCATAGTTTTGACAATGTGCTTCAAGTCCAGAATCAGTTCATTGGGTAAATCTTGCACCCTATAGCCTAAACTTCTAGAAACCTCCAAAAGCATTGACAGATCGAAGCCACACTACTTATGCATGCTAGAGTCTCCACTAAGCTTTACTGGGTAACTCTGCAGTCAGGCATATCAAGCAAACCAAAGTGTTTTCGAGCCCCGCTTTTATTCAAACACAAGATTTCTACTTCAGAGTTCATCCCAGGTTCTGCCCATAACAGTGGGTCACACATCTGTATTAATGAAACAATACCCAAGAGCCAAGACAATACAAGAAAACGCCTGGATCCAACTTATTTGAGCTCAACCGTACAGAATGTCAGCTCAGTCAAGCTTGCTTTTTTGATAAAAGACAAAACAATACATTAAAAAATCAAAACTTTTACCTTAATTTCTTTTCCGCAAAACTTAGCCAACCAACAAATAAAAATAAAATAAAATAATAATAATAATAATAACAATAACAAATAAATAAATAAACAAACAACTGATGATACCTAAACAAGCGGAAACAAAGCTCAGGACGAAGTGAAGAAGAAGCAAAATCAAAGCAGGCATCTTCTCTCTTCAAACCAAACTCCAAACAAAACATTGTCAGTAGCCAAAACATTCCAGCCCAACCACCTCGTCGGAGACTCCTGGCAGCTTTCTGGGGTTCCAGCGAGGCACCCGCATCCTCCAAACCTCTCCATCGCACTCCGCCGCCACCATAAAACCCTCCATCGCTAAAACCGACGGCAGCAAATCATGAGCTCAGCTTAAAAACAGAACCCTAGGAGAGAGAAACTACAGCACAATGCAGGTGGGTAATAGTAATAGATTCACAGATCCGTGAAACGCGGTAAAGATCTAGCAACTCAAAATTTACAAAACACGTAATATTTCGTTCCAACGTGCTTTTGTAAAAAATAAGAAAAATAAAAAAATAAAAAAGCTGCGAGAGGCTTTGGACAGAGAAAGCTCGCGATCGGAGTGATCTAGATATATATATATATATATATATATATATATAGAGAGAGAGAGAGAGAGAGAGAGAGAGAGAGAGAGGGAGAGAGAGAGAGAGATCCAATCCGCTAATGGAGTCGTTTTTGGATTTGGATTTTTTAAGAGAGCAGGAGAGTTTGGTGAAAGCAAAATGTGTGAGAGTGAGGGATTGAGAGTGCGTAGGTGTTTTTCAGCTACAAGCTTACAACATTATTACTACTGTTGCCGCAGCACAGCACTAGCCTATAATAATGGTGGCTGTCTGGTCCCCGCGCTTCGTTTGAGCGCGTGGTGGGGACGCCTTTCTAGCGAAACGACAAACCAGGGGGTGCGTTTGCTTGTGTGCTACCGTCATTTGGCGAAATCGTTTCTGTTTTTTGGATTCGGAATTTTAGAAAAAAGGCCAAAAGTATACTGGAAAAGAAGCGAAAAGAAGAAATGAAAAAGAAGAAAAGGATTGCGTTTTTGACTTATATGAAAGCAAGCCCCCTGAAATCCGAGTTACTAGTCAAACTTTATCATGTGAAACCTGGATTGAAAAGGTTAATTCATATTTTATTAATATTAAATATTCATTAACTGCTTGTGATGCGTTGTTTACTTTTGCATTAAAATGGATCATGTGCACTCATTCACCGCGAGTGCGGTTGCTGACGCTGAAATTAAAATTAATATCTTTCTTTAATGTATTTTATTATTTTGTCATCTTTCTTTTTTTTTAATTATGATTTCCAAGGTCGTGTTTGACTTGGGAGTGGACAGGGATTTGGAAATGAATGAAGATAGAAAGTGAATGTAAAATAAAATGAGATAAGATAACGCGTTTATTGTCGTAAACAAAGAAGAAATTAAGAGACTAAACTAGAAAAGAGATTATGGTGAGATTATTATCCATAAATTTGGGATAAGTTACCAAAATAAATATCATGATATTCAAGTCCATGGAGATTAATTATATAATAGCCGCTAGTTTAAGATTTTAAGAAGGCACCTACACCAATTTAAATGTAGCCATTACCGGTTAATTTATTCTTTTTTATGCATAAAATACTTTGAAATATTTTTTATTTTTTTTAACTCGAGTAAATTTTTTTTTTTTTTGGAGAGAATCGGATGCAAATTATTTAAGATAATCTTTACTACTTAAAAATATAAAATAATCGAGGGTGAAGTTATTTTGACTTGACAATTTTCTTACCACATCATTTATTTTAACTAAAGTTGCCGTTATCAAAATAATTATTGACAAAATCAGATAATTAACTCAAATTTTCTTTTCTCTTCCAATATCTCAACTTCAGCGTTGGTTCCTTCGAATGTCTTCCTTTAACTGAAAAGAAACATTGATATACTTGGTTGTCAATTTTTCATAATCTATTTCGATATGGGCTTCACCAATTGGAAAGAATGAAACCGACAATTCAAAAATGAATATCAATTATTTGTCACGAAAGCTATAAAAGTTTCTTTTACTTCCAAGCTTGGATACAAAAAATTAACAATACAATAATGTTATATATCCCAAAATACATCCTAAATGACACTGCTACTTACGTGACACATGACGCACATCATTTTAGTAATCAACTTCTTCTAAATCAAGCTTAATTTTTAAAAGGACAAGAATAAATATAAAATATTATTGTCCCCTTTAAAAACTAAACGTCTCATTTTATTTATCATTTTTCTTTTTTTGCAAACCATCCATCAGATTTTTTTCCTCACAAAGAGAACATTGCACGGAATCACAATAGTTCAAGATCACTCTCTAAGAAAAAAAAACAAATCTGCTTCTCACATCTTCAACGAGGGTTGTAGCCAATTGACAAGAATCTCATGCTTATTGAAAAAAAAAAATGGAGGCAAATGGCTAGCTTTGATACCTGTGTGCTAAACTATCATTCTCTTGGTAATTTTAGACATAAGATGAGCGGGTCGGGGAGAACGGCGACGTTAATTTAATTCTCCATAGATCTTCAAAATATTACACCATTTTATGCCGGAAGGAATCTCTTCCAATCAAAATCAATAATCTAGAACTAATAGCCTTTTAGTATAGTATGAGAGCTCTTGTATTTATAATGTTGAGTATAAAAATTTTAATTTCTATAAAAATATTATGGGATTAGTTTTACCTCTTCTCAATTTTCTAATAATTGAGTGAATATAGTATTTATCTTATGAAATGTTAATAAAGCAAGTAACTCTCCAATATTTTCCGGTGTAATATTAGTAACAATTTATATATAACATAATTAAAAAAAAACTCTATAATATGGGGAAGTAGAAAATTAACAAATAATTTAGCCAAGTTAAGATGGTAAGTGTTTCTAGTTTTGGAGTTGTGGAAAATAACAATTTGGCTAGTATTTTGGATTTGCTCTTGAGTATACTTAATGATCTAGAAAATGAGATTAAAATTAACCCAAAAAAAAAGTTAGGGAGACAGAGAGCTTAATTTTTTAAAGGACAAGAATAAAATTAAGATATTTTAGAGGAGCATGATTTGATCTAAAAGAAGTTTATAAGTGAGATGATGTGGATGTGCTATATAGTAGCACGTCATCTGGTATGTATTTTGGAAATTTAAATTTGACTATTTGCATTATTGTTAACTAATATACAAAATTTTGTGCCAACCTAAAAATTTTAATGGAAGGAAAGAAACAAAATTTATAATTTACTGAAAAATAAAAGAATTAATAACCAAAAGAATGAAATTGAAAAGTCAAATTATACAATGTAATAGTGGAGAAAAAAATGATAGAATAAAACTATAAATAGCGAGAGAAAGCGAGTATAAAGTAATTTTGAGATTTTAAAATTTTAATTGTTGATCACTAATACACATATCTTTTAGATGGGTATATACAAAATTTGATGGGTTCAAATAGTGACCTAATAATTGAACTTAAATTAATTTTCTTAAATCATTTAATCAGTTAATTATAAGACATATACATGGTGAGAATATATATTACCATCTGTACGACATGTCATCTATTTGAAAATTTTACAACCTCCAAGTCATGCAAGTTTTACACCATAAAAAGGTTTGATAACATGTTATTGCTGTCGTCTACGTTGTGAAATCATAAACGATCTGTCACATCAGTTCCACTTGTTGAACAATCTGTCATCCGCATGGCAAATAAACGACATTTCATACTTTCTATACTCCGGAGTGAAAATCCCATGACACGTCCCGTGTTATGACTATTTAAGCGACCTTTCATAGAGACTCAATAAATCATTTCGACTTGCCATCGTTGTGATAAAGTTATTAAATCATACACCAAATTTTAATTTTTGTTATTTTTTAAATAAAAAATTATATATATCTAATAATATTTAATAAATTTATTTCGTTATATTATCATTTTAAATTAATTTTTTTAATTTCTTGTGTCCACCGTAGCTATTAATAAGAGGGAAATTAAAATATTTTAAAAAAAATTTATAAATTTTATTATTTAAATATTTATTTATTTATTTATATAACAAATAAAAGAATAAAAAATATAATATTCTCTAAAAAAATTATTTAAATATAAATAAATTGATATTATTTTAATTAAATAATTATTTTTTTATTAAAAATAAATAATAATTAAAATCCTTATCTTATATTTTTTAATAAAAAATAATAAAATATAAATTAATGAGAGAAAAATTAATATTC
Organism: Aegle marmelos; assembly: GCA_030449875.1. Taxonomy (NCBI): domain Eukaryota; kingdom Viridiplantae; phylum Streptophyta; class Magnoliopsida; order Sapindales; family Rutaceae; genus Aegle; species Aegle marmelos. The sequence continues at coordinate 8,137,830 of JASUUL010000115.1, forward strand.
TAATTTTTTAAAAAATATAATCATTTATTATTTAAAAATTTTTAATTAAAATATCTTTTTTAAATTTAAATAATAATATAACTCTTTAGATTTTAAATAAATAATAAAATATTATTAAAAAAAATTTGTAATGCTGTAAAGTCCTTCCATCGACCCACGCCCCTCAAACATTCAGAGCGCAGCTTATTCCACTAAGTGACAAAGCCTACCACTCATTTTTGTTTAAAGTTAATTCAATTTGTCAAGAATAAGAACTTTATAACTACCCAAACCATAGGCAAAACTAAATAGGGTGAGTCCAATCGAACCTGCTGGATGATTTTCATCACGAGCTTTTTGATTAACTCTTATATTACAAAATGATCCCTAAAATAAATTACAATTAACGGCAAAATAATATTTATAAATAAAATACATTTATTCTTTAAAACCACTTAATATGTATTCATTACATGTAAAATCCTTTTTTCCCCCCTATTTGACATCAAACATAACTTTTACGATGCATCGTTATAACTTTTACGATGCATCGTTATTGTTAAATTATCAAACAAATGTGATGTTGATCATTTTTGGTTTTTGCAAACTCATAAAATAAAAACTTATTTTTGTTTTTCCGATAGCAAATATGTAGTCAAAGAACAAATTTCGATTTAAAGAATCAGAGAGTAACAACAATCATAGATTAACACAAGCTTTAATCCTTCAATAAAAATGTGATTATAATGGATTTTAATTTAATTACACCCCTGCCAGTAAACCAAAATGCCCAGTCAACGAATCACTTTAAAGTCTGCATTGAGAAGTATAAATGGTATTTTTTTTTAATGATACAATTGCTAATCTTTATATCGATCTTAAACCTAGTGATGTCATAAATAATCATGTTTTATTAACTCAACACTGATCTATGATCTTCATGGTTAGCAGATGAAAGAAAAGGTAAAGCAATGATAGTGAGATGAAAATAATTGGTCGGTGCAGAAAATAATTTAAAAAGAAAAATGATAAATAAATTGTGAAGATGAGTAATTATTGGAGGCTATTTTCGGGATTATGGTAATTTTAAAAAGAGGTAAACTGAGTAAATTGGTCCTACGAGGAGAACTATGAATACAAACAGTCTCATTCTATTAAATGTAATCCAACGCAAATCAATTTATTAGCCCATTCAACACAATAAATTAGAAAAAAAAAATCAAATTACTACTCAGATTTTTTTAAAAATAGGCATATTTTCAAAAATCGATTACGCATATAGTTTTTTTTTTCCAAATAGATTTTGTGGGAAAGCTAAAAGTATGAATATTTCATGTTTATAAACAAATTAGTAATAATTACGAGCTTCGAAATCACATTAAATACTATGAAATTCAATAATTAGGATTTTATAAAAATTATTGATCACATTTAAAAATTAAAATAATATACATTTTTAATAGGGGTTGCCATTTGTGACACGAGCAATCAATTTAATAAGAACGTGATATATTTAATCTTTTTATAGTCCTAAAATGGCATGATTATTAATTATGTTAAATTAATATCACTTGTTCATTAACTATATTAGTTTAGATTTAGAAATTTTAATATGCGAGTCTGTATCTAAAGTCATTAAATACCCTATCAATCATATTATCCACAAACCGAAGCAAAGCTTCAACTGAGTTTGAATGGATGTATAGTCCACCAAGTAATTTATAAAACACACTAAAAAATCTGATAATATCTAGAGTTTTGTGGGGAAAAAAAATAAAAAACAGTAAATAAAAATATTCTGCTGGGCTAATTTTCCAAAGTACACTGCTCGGTTGGCACTGTCAACAACAGTAGACGAGGAACAACATCGTGGGCTTATCCAGCATTAAAACGACAGCGTCCGATCGACTAGCAAAGAGCCGGCTGGCAATTTTCCGGATCCATCGAGGTGTCGATAACGGAAACGCTTCCCACGAGACCATCTTTTCAACATCACTCCTTCATTAAATCCCCAGTTGTCCAGATTTTGTCTTATCGTCAGCAATCTCTCTCTCTCTCACTGTTAGTTTTAACTTTTTAAGGAATCTTTGCTAACTGCTCGGTTCTGTATGTAAGTATTTGTATTCTTCTGTATTAGTCTCTTCTTGATATATGTGTATATGTATATATATGGTAAACTTTGAACTTAAAAATTTTTGTTTCCCTCTTTGGCTTCTGGGTATCTTTTATTTCTAGAATTTATTGAGAAATTTTGTACTTTTGAGTTCATGAAAAGGTTGCTGTAGAATTTCTCGAAATTTCACTTTAATGGAGAATTCATCTACAATTATAGGCTCAAGAGGTCTAATAAAGAAGTACGAATTTGTTAGAGTTATAGTTCAATGCTTGTATTCATTAGGGTATCAAAAGTCTGCTTCTTGTTTGGAGTCTGAGTCTGGTGTCTCATACAAGTCGGAAGAGTTTGAACAGCTGGAATTGCAAATACTTAATGGTGATTGGGATGGTTGTATTGATACCCTTATTGCAATTAAGGATTTGAACGATGAGAGGATAGCCTCGGTGTTGTTTCTGGTGTTCAAGCAGTGTTTTTTGGAGTACTTGAATCGTGGGGATGACTCTTTGGCTTTGAATGTGTTGAGGAAACGGGTTTCGTCCTTGCAAATGAGCAAGGACAAGATTCATAACCTTGCTGCTAGTATTCTCTGCTTGGAGGATACGGGCTTGGGGAAGATAGACGAGGGTGTAGTTCTTGAGCTGCGAAAAAAGTTGTTAGTGGAGGTGGAAAGACTCCTTCCTCCACCTGACGTGGTGCCAGACAGAAGATTGGAACATCTTGTTGAAACTGCTGTTATGTCTCAGATTGATTCGTGTCTATATCACAATTCATCAGTTGGAATTTCACTTTACGAGGATCATTGCTGTGGTAGAGATCAGATACCCACGGAAACCATTCAGGTATGCTTCTTAATGCAGTTGAAATCAATACCGTGGCTGTCCTAATAAATCTAGAGAGAGATTTTTATCCTGTAACTGCTGAAATACTCAAACCTATGAAATTGTAAGGGCAGAGGATTTTGCCAACTTTTAGAGTATAGAATACAATTTGTCTTTTTTCATAGTTAGAAATTTTATAAGCTATGTTTCCCTTCAAGATGAGTCATTTGGTAGAGTGACACAGGAAATCAATTTCCCTTCCTATTTATTGAGATTACATGTGGAGCTGAGAATAATAATATTGATTCATTTCCTCGTATAATCATTATTTGGGGATTAGAATGTACAATTCCCTGAAGATCTGTTTATTTCATTGAATATCCATGCCTCTTATTGTAATAAAAAGGTCTTCATTGGAAGTTTATGACACAATCTCTAAAATGTTTCTAACATATTTCATAGTTAGAAATTTTATGAGCTACAATTTCCTTCAAGATGAGTCGTCTAATAGAGTGACACAAGAAATCAATTCCCCATGTCCTATTTATCAAAATTGTACGTGGAGCGGAGAATAATAGTATTGGTTCATTTCCTTTTATAATCATTATTTGGTGATTAGAATGTGAATTTCCCTGAAGATCTTTTCATTTGGTTAGAATAGCAATGCTTCTTATTGTAACAACAAAGTCTTGATTGGATATTTATGACACAAGCTCAATTATATTAACGAAACATTGTGTTATGAGCTTATACTTGTTGCTAACAGCTGTCCATCTTCTTCTTCTGGCACACGGAGATGCCCCATGCGCACAAGTTTGCACATATGCTTATACACAGAATTTATCAGAAAACCCTATGATCTTTTATTGGTAATGTAATTAGCTTAAGATAATCCCTCTCCCAAATAATCATTCTGGTTTTCTTTTCTAAACCATGTAAATTTATATATAGCTTAGCTAGAGTGGAGGAATGAACTGAAAGCAATATATTTTCATTTTTTCACCTTTGCGGAATTATGTTGGATAGTTGAGCAAGTCAATATTGCAAAGTTACAAAGATTTTTCCACCCTTTTTTAAATGTCAAATGTTTATTAGAGATTTTATTGTATCATAAATATTCTAAATTTCCTTAAGCTGGTATCTTTCAAGACTGTTCTTGAAACTCTCAATCCAATATTGCAGGACTTGTCCTATCAAAAAAAGCATGGCAGGACTCGAATCTTGTATACCATACACATTACCGTTGATTGCGAATTGCTAAACTTGAATCTTGTATCTACTATACGAAAAAAGCGTGTCAGGACTTGAATCATGTATATACTGTACACATTGCTATCAATTGCAAATTCCTAAACTTGTCCACGGTGATGCATCTAGATAATTATGTTTATTTGCTGTAGAAGATAAATATTAGTAAGCGTAACCCTAGGAAACAACACATATACTGTGATTTATGCCAAATGGATATCTGGTATTTGTTGCCTACAGTGGCTTTCTGTTTCACTTATTTTGTATATATGGATATCTTGTATTTGTTGCTCACAGGGTCTTTCTGTTTTATATATTTTGTATATATGCAACCCCATTGCTTTCTTATTGTTGCAGATACTGACTGAGCATAAAAATGAAGTTTGGTTTGTACAATTTTCTAACAACGGAGAGTACTTAGCATCCTCATCAAGTGACTGCTCAGCCATCATATGGAAGGTATGGTTCAGACATGATCCTAGCCATTGCCTATTAGAAGTATTACATCGAGCTTCTTTACCCCTTTTGATGGTAAAGTTGCTAATTTGAAATCAATGTCACACACACAAAGTGTAAAAATTTTTCAAATATTGTGCTTTCTGAGTATTGTGCTGGATTCTAAATAATCTTTTTTAGTGACATATCTTGAACAAAACTAAAATTGGTTGATAACTATAGCGTTTATTAAAAATAAACTTTTAGGAACCATGTGGAAGGTTGTTGTTATTCAGTGATGTTGTTGTATACCATTTGTCAAACATGAAATACACTCATGTGCTCCAAGCACACACGCACACACACTTATATGATAATTTCTTAAGCTTATAGGCGCATGTAATTAATTTGATATCCAGATTAGAGAGTACTACATAAACTTGTAAAAGTGATTCATTCTTTTGTAATCCTCTTCCTAGGTGCTGGAAGATGGTAAACTGACATTGAAACACACTCTCCAAAGCCACCAAAACCCTGTTTCCTTTGTGGCATGGAGCCCTGATGACACAAAGTTGCTTACATGTGGAAATGCAGAAGTTCTCAAGCTGTGGGATGTGGAAACAGGTATCTGCAAGCATACATTTGGGGATCGTGGCTTCATTGTCAGTTCATGTGCTTGGTTTCCAGACTCAAAGCGACTTGTCTGTGGCAGTTCTGACCCTGAGAAAGGCATCTTCATGTGCGACTGTGACGGGAACGAGATAAAAGCATGGAGGGGGATAAGGATTCCAAAGGTTTTGGATCTTGCTGTGACACCGGATGGGGAAAATCTTATCAGCATTTTATCAGATAAAGATATTCGGATACTAAATTTGGAGACATATGCTGAGAGGGTCATCTCTGAGGAGCACCCAATCACATCCCTGTCGGTTTCGGCAGATTGTAAGAACTTTATTGTCAACTTAAACAGCCAAGAGATCCACATGTGGGATGTTGCTGGTAAATGGGAAAAACCGTTTAAGTATACAGGCCACAGTCAAAACAAATATGTGATACGGTCCTGCTTTGGTGGCTTGGATAGTACATTTATTGCCAGTGGCAGTGAGAATTCTCAGGTATGTGTATTTTCCCTGTTTCCCCAAGTATTCACTTTTTCTTGCACATAAAGGATGCAGATGCATGCATATGTGATTTTTGTTGATTTCCTGAACTTTACATTCATATGTGAAAAGAGTGTTTCTCTTCCCTCCTTCAAAGCAAGCAAGTTGCATAATCCTTTGAATTCAGAAAAGGTTTTTCATTTCTGACCTATATAATCAGACACTACACAGCTGTGGCAATAATAGCATTGTCAACTCGCCCTCTAGCCAACATAGTAACTAAGTGGTAGTGCTTATCTTCTCCATTATGTTGTTCACTGTTCTGGCCTCCGGACAAGATGTTGTTGGTTCTGCTGTTTCTATCTCAAGCCTGCATCGACAAACTTAGGATCCATTCATTCACTGTCACTCATTTGGTGAAGCAAATGGAACTTTGTAATTTGTATCTCTTTGTCTTATTTTATCAGATCTATATCTGGAATCGGCGAAACTCTAAACCAATTGAAATTTTATCTGGCCATTCAATGACTGTAAACTGTGTGAGCTGGAACCCAAAAAGGCCTAAGATGTTGGCATCAGCTAGTGATGATCACTCAATCCGGATCTGGGGACCAAGCCAATCCAAGGAGGGACAGCCTGTAGAGCTCATTTGAACAGTAACAGAAATAGATCTTCAGGTCCTCTGTACAAAGTTTGTTCTTTTGCAATATTTATTCATTTATAAATTTGTATACAGCAGCTTTCTCTCTGCCGGCCCAGTTTTGACACTCATTTCATTTGTAAATTCCCATTTCTTGTTTTCTTTGTGCTCTCCCCTTTTGTGTCTATCAAGTTTTATGAATTTCAAGTAGAGTTGGGAGTTCATTCATGGTTATAGCAAGTTTATTCAGTTTGTTCAGACTTCAATTATAATAAAATCACTGTTAGGACTTAGGATTATGTGTTTCCATCTGCAAGTTAATTTGCTTTAACTGAAACTGATGGTAAGATTTAGGCTACACTTAACTCTGGTGTCCTTCTTCAAGAAGATTTTCCTTTGTTTTCGAGTTATTTAAGGCCGTGTTTGGGAACCCCGATCCAGTTAGAAGCATTTTGTCTGGCACCTCGCTGCACCTGCTTCAGGGCCAGGCTGTTTGCATGGGCCCGAGGGTTGCCGGATATTGTTTGTTCAAAGATAATTGCTTTGGTGTCAATTGAGAAAAGTGAATTAACTGAATTGCTTTGGTAAGTTGTGTAAGCCATAAATAGCCCTTAATTATAACTTTTTTAATTATAAAATGTGTTTTTATCCATTATAAAAAATAAAAAATTCTGTAAAAGATTAACTAGACTTTAATCTTTTTTCTATATTGGATGGAAGTTGTTCTGTCCATATTTTTTCTAAACTCAATTCCACCGCATAAATGAATGGGCACTCAAGTATGACTAACATCATAAAACATTTGAGGACCGATATCATAAGACAATACGCTTATGATCCAATAACTTTTCTTTACTTAATAATTATTCTTAGATTAGGCTCGAGCCTCTATTTAGTAAAATTTTTTAAATAGACTTTAGTAGTAGTTATAAATAGAGTTTTTCACTAAAAATTTTAGTTGTTTTGTTATCAATGAAAATTTTTATTAAAAATTATAAAATTATTTTAATAGATAACTTATTTAAAGTCATGTTATGAAAGTAATGAAATAAGATTATGAAAAAAATAAATGTGTTTTAGACATTTTAATATTCTAACAGAATTTTTTAACCACTATTCTCAAAGATAAAATAACTTATTTAATTTTTGAAAACTCTATTTAAAAAAACTAAATAAAAAACTAATGAAATTAAATAAACACTTATAACTATTAAATAATTCATACCATATAATATTTATTTATTTAGTTTTAAAGAATTTTGATTTAATTTAATAAGAAAAGCATAGATTTTTGTAAGAACTCGTTTCCACTTTGGCTTGTTGACTTGAAATTAAATAAATTTGATCTTACATGGATATTTTAAACTTTTTATTATTATTATTATTATTATTATTATTATTATTATTATTATAGTAGTTACGTTACACAGGAGTACTCTTCAAGGATGGTGGGTTAATCCGGACTCGTTATAATTGGGTCTAGGTCAAATTCAGCTCAGAGGTAAAAAAAATATGAATTCAGCAGTGAGCTACAAACACGAGCATACCCGGGTCCGGTTCTGGATTCACCGGATATCCAGAACCGACAGGATATTTTTATTTTAAAATTCATTAAATACTTAAAGTTTTAAGTATAAATGCCAAAAAGAAATAATAAATAGAGGCCTAAACATACAAATTGCAGTCGCCATTTATCCTCTTCCCTTTTCTTCTTAATGATCTAACGCCGTAAATCTCAAATTCATCATGGTCAATTTGTCTTCATCATCGTAAATATATCATCATCAATTAAAAATATCGTTCGTGATTCACTATTCGTCTTGGTCACGTTACCATTTATCTTCATCTCTATCGCTTCGCCTTTTTTTGAAGCTAATGAGTTTCGGTTCCCGTTAGCGAAGTAGTATAACATTTATCATATTTTACTCAATCCCACTTTTTTTTACTTCCTCATCAATAATTCATTATCATTTATTATTATGAAAAGTGTCAACTATTAGCAATCATCATCAAGATATGGTAACTTTGTAAGCTCACTTCATAATGTCACCAATCATCATCGTTTAAGTTCGTCATTCTTTAATTTCTTTGTGAATTGAATTTTTATATATAACTTAATAGCTGTAAACATTATTATGTTTGAAAATTGATATTGTCTGTTATGTTCTCTTGAGCTTTATTTCTAAATTCTAATTTTTTAATTTGAAATTATTTTCTATATTATTGTCAGTAGATTAGAGATCGTAAAAAGAGTAGACAAAAAAAAAAGAAAATGATGGGAACTTGCGTCACTTTAGCAATCATCTGGGTTCTAAACCCGCAATCCGGGGATCCGGATTGAATCCCGACCGGACCGGAGGAGTAATATACGGGTTTAAATCCGGGTCTGATATGATAAATATTAATCGGTTCAGAAACCGGAAAAGCCAAACCCGGACAGCGACCCGGATTTTGCCAGTACTTTTTATAGCTCAAATCGCAATAAAAAATTCCGGGTCAGGTCGGGTCTGGAATGAAAGCTTGAATTGTCTCCTTAAAGTTATGATCCTCAAACACACAGATCCAGTTCGAATAAAATTCCAACAAAACACAGCAAGCAGTATCACTTAATTCTAAAACTTTGGTTCCTCTCGGCTTCAACAATCCCCTCTCCTTTTGATTGGCGACAAAGCCCCCGCCTTCGCCCATTGATTCTTTTGCAGCTCGGTCTCCCGTTCCCTTGGTAACCTTTTATCCCCGTTCTGCATTAAATTCTCGTGTCCTATCACTCTGGGTGTTTTGATGGTTCGCTTTGGAATCATTTAGTCTTTTGTTCGAAAGTAGATCATTTTTTTTTGGTGTAAATTTCTTTGATTAGGTTATTTTGCTTGGTTGATTGGTTTATTTAAAATTTGCTTGGGGCTTTAAGTTATTTGATTTGGAAATTATGCTGTACGTGTTTTCTTTGTGAGGTATTGAGATGAGAATTCTTCAGAGATTTCCAACATTAGTATTGTTTAGAATTTTACTGTTATGTAATTGTTTATCAAAAAGCATGACAATTTGAGTAGCTCATGATTAAGCTATATTTTCATAACAAACAAAGTTTGTATTAAAAATGGTGGTTTGCAGACATGGACATACTGATCTACAAATCATAACTGGGCAAATGATTAAGAATGAAACCTATATTGGTGCTTCATTCTGGATATGTAATAGTATTATTTCAACCTACTACTGTTTCATTAAGATCCAACATAACTAAAATGAAGAGCAGCAGTTGCCGGCAGTCCATCTAAGCAAACATAGGAATCTATCAATCCGTGCTCACATGTTTTGTTAAGATTGAAGTGAGTGTAAAATCAAGAGCAAATATTTTTTTCCTTAGTACTTGGCCCATTTCCAGTTAAGAGAAGTAAATTTTTGTATTTATTTCGAATATTTGATATGTTGGAGTTTCGAGCTAATTGTGTTTATTGGTGCCTTAGCTTGATTCTTGCATTGTACACCTATACGTAATTATGCATCTGTAGGATTAAGAGCTATGAATTGGATTCAACGGAAGATTCATCTCTACAATGTCACATTTGGACTCTACATGTTGGACTGGTGGGAGCGTTATATTTTCAGTATCCTTTTTCACATTCTTTCTGACTGATCTAATGAAAGTATTATAAAGGAAACACAAAGAAACCAGAATTGCACTCTGCTATGGCGTTGTACTTGTAAGTTCCTTAATTTTGGCAGATATTCTGGTGATGGTTTTGATGTGGTTCATCTTTTACAATGGGTCAAAATATGTAACTGACTTCATCCAAAGGTAACCCTACAATTTTGTCGGTGCTTACATTTAATATTACTGTTTGCATTTATTTTACATTTTAATTTTCAGAATTCAGTTTATGGGGTGTGGGACTTGAGGATTGACCATCGTTCTTTGTAACTGTTATGTGTGTTTGCTCACTGATGTTTTTTTATATGGAAATGATTATTAAATGCCCTATGATTTATCATGGAAACTTAATGGGGACTGGACCCATTTGTCATTTTGTGGATGTCAACGCCAAACTAAACTTTGTGCAAGTAAACCAAAGCCAACTTGGAAGGGTCTCTTCCACCGTTTCCCATTGTTGTTATGAATAATATTCTTTAGCCTTCACACATAATTACATATTGACTGCGTTAATTTTCTAAATGTGTGTGTATACTACTAGTTCATGATTTTTCTGAAGAAAATGATTGTGGTTTCTCATAAGTTGGGACATTCCATGTTGAAATGTAAAACAGTGTGTTTTGTAGTTAATTATGCTGCTACCTAAAGATAGTTTGCAGAAAAAAAATTAAATAAATAAAAAATTAAGCATTTAGACTCATCCAAAGGGTTGAGTGAGCGCACAATCACTGATATTCATGCTCTCTCGACTCTCTCTAAGTGGATAATGTGAACCAGCGAGTCAATATTTGGTAATTTCACTACAGGCTGCTGCTTGTGATGGTGCATGAGATTGTGTGAAACGTTGCCCTCTCACTGAACAATATTGTGATGCTGCTTAATGTTCTTACAGTGGTGCCTAAAGTTACTCATTACGACTCATCCAGCGGGGAAACTAACTTTGGTTTCACATTTATTCATTTCAGGCATTTAGCAGTGAGTTGAGTTACGTCAGCTTGAAGCATCCCAATTGCTATGCTAGATTGCTAGCGTGAAAATGTTAAATATCGTGTGGGGAGACAGACGATGATTTTATCCCATTTTAATAATTCCAATGTTTGTAAAAGTAATGGTGCATGTTCTGCGCAAAATTTGTGCGCCATTTTGAGGAGGATTTTATAATTATTACTCTTCTTCTTCTTTGAAAGTTTTATTTACTCATCTTTTGTAAGAGCTATTTTTAGAATTGTGGAGTTTGGATCGTCCATATTATCAATCCCATGAACCGTAGAAAATGGTACACAGCAGCAGAAGAAGATAGTGACGACATAAATAATATCTGATTTTGGAGAAAAAAATAAAATTTAACTATTACGGGGAAGACGGAATTTGGTTTTGATTTAAACGAACTTCAGGATGCTAAGAGGGGAAGTACCGGTTTTCTTTTTTTTAAAAAAAAAAAACCATTTAGCGGCAACTTAATCTGACGCTACCCATGAATATGAATGTAATTAATTTGAAATAATGGATTTTGAGAATTAGTTTATTTATACCTTTTTACTCTCGATCACCTAACACCTACGGTGCTGCCCAAACGGCCCGCAAAGATTTTATCCAACTGAAAAGTGGCATAATCTTAGGGGATGGTAAAAATTACTCTTTTAATTTTTTTATTTTTAAATATAATATAATAATATTGTTAATTTATATTTAAAAAAGTTGATGTTGTAGTTTTTTTTTTTTTTTTTGTGGGGGAGCAATTATTGTGGTTTTTTTTTTTGAAAAGAATATTTTTTCTGTTATTGCTTTGATACCTCAACCCAACCGGTCAATCGTACGGGTTGGGAAAAACCAACCCTTGTTATTAGATGCACGCGGAGGAGGTGATTTTGGTAAAAAAAAAAAAAAAAAAAAAAAAGCTGTAGAAAATAACATTACCCAGGCGCAAATCGTGACATAAATATACTCGCCTCGTTCTGGTTAAGCTCTCCTGGCTTAGCCATTGGCTTTAGGTTTTGTCGCCATCTGAAACTGAAATCCTCAAATTAACAAAGATTCTGATTGCCCTTTCGAGATCGACGGAATTTTGTTGAAATTAGGGTTCCAGGATATGCCCAGCCGATCAATTCTGTCGTTTCTATAAAATACTACTTGTGTTATCGGTCATTTTCTTATGACGTTTCGCTAGAGCAATGACGGGACTTCCCTGGCCACACGATCAAAATTCCCTCCGATCACAACCGTCCAATCATCTCCGCCGCAGGTCAGAATTCCGAATTCCTCCTTTTTTCCTCAATCGCAATGATAATTCGTTTAATCGTTGCTCTTATCGATTTGTAATTAAATCTGTTGTTAATTTCCAGCTGTTCAATTCGTTTGATGTTGGTGTTCGCTGCTTTTAATCAAAATTCATTAACCTTTTGAAGTCATATGGGTTTTTAGATTGATTTTTATGATGCATCTGGACTATGATTTGAAATTTAAATATTTTCCCTTTTTGCTGTCTAATTTGGTTTCATGTAAGTCTTTCTCACTCTTATCGCCTTTGCAATAATCCGTTTAGGGCTAGAAATGTGTCACGTTTGTTAGCTCACAGAGAGATTTCACCCAAAGCAAAATATGTACCTAAAAGGCAGTGGGTGGATGCTTCTAGATTGAAGTCTTGTGGACCAAGCGACAGTTCAGTGAGAGATGCAAAACGGGGTCTTGTTTCGTGGTAGGCCTAATTCTGAATGGAACAATGCTTTTCAATAGTGGGAAATTTGTTCGCATGGATTCTCACATTTTTTCCCCTTTCCCAGGGTTGAGGCAGAATCATTACGGCATTTATCAGCAAAGTATTGTCCTTTGGTGCCTCCTCCAAGGTCCACTATTGCGGCAGCATTTAGTCCTGACGGAAGAACACTTGCATCAACACAGTAAGCTTACGGATTTATTTGTTTTTGTTAAATATAATTTATTGCATTTTAAGCTGACACTCTTTTGACACTTGCAGTGGTGACCACACTGTAAAGATAATCGATTGCCAAACTGGAAACTGCTTGAAAGTGTTGAGTGGACATCGGCGGACACCATGGGTGGTAAGCTTTGTTTTCTGCAAGAATGCCCCAAGTTATGTCAATTTTCTTTCTCTTTTGTAACTTAGGCAATAATTTTTTCATCTGATACTTGATTTCGCATGTTTGATGAAGTCCTTGCTCTGGAATCAATATGATACGAAGAAATTTATCAGGAAAGTCAGTAGAACTGGTCAAACCCCCTTTTTAATGATTTTGTGGGGACTTATAGCAGTCATCTGCTAGTTTTAACCTCTCCTCCTCTCCTTGTAGACTTTTGGCTAATATCTATAGAAGACTGGGTTATAGAATTTTGTAATTGTTTTGGAATTTATGCAATGAGAATGTAGGGCTTTGGGCTGTAGATAAGGAAGTAAATGGAGTAGTATATAAAGTTGATATACTGAATTTCTTTTTTTTTCCCCCCCTTAATGTTACTCTAGAAAAGTTTCCCCAAGTGAAGTCAGTGTGTCATTATTGAAGGATTTACGAAGTAATGTCATTATTTTGATCGTGCTAATGGAGCATTTACAGGTTAGGTTCCACCCATTACGTTCAGAAATTCTTGCCAGTGGGAGCTTGGATCATGAAGTTCGCTTGTGGGATGCAAACACATCGGAGTGTATAGGATCATGTGATTTCTGTAATGTTCTATGATTTTTGCTTCTGCTCAATTTACAAAAGTGTTTTACAGTTTATATCTAAAGCCTATACTATTGCCTTCATGCATTGAATCTGATTGTTGAATTCCCCCCCCCTCCCCCCCAAACAACAGATCGTCCCATTGCTTCCATTGCTTTTCATGCTGAAGGAGAACTCCTTGCTGTTGCATCAGGTCACAAGGTGCTGTTTCTTCTCAAATAGTTTTGTATTGCTAGAATGTGCCGTCCTGCCCTCAGATCTCATAGTATTGACACTTGAAACTGTGTCTCAGTTGTATATATGGCCCTACAACAACAAAGAGGAAGCTTCCACGCCAATAATTGTGCTGAAGACTAGGCGCTCACTTCGGGCTGTACATTTTCACCCTCATGCTGCTCCATTTGTTTTGACTGCTGAGGTGAATTATCCAATGGATGTATAATTTATGATTTACTCACTCAATCATACGGATTACATTATTGTACTGATATGCAGGTCAATGATCTTGACTCTTCAGATTCGTCGATGACACGAGCAACATCTCCTGGTTACCTGCGATATCCTCCCCCAGCTGTCTTTGTGGCAAATGCTCAATCCGGTGACCATGTTAGCTTGGCTGCTGAACTTCCTCTTATGTCCTCCTTGCCTTTCTTGATTGTGCCTTCAGTTTCAATAGATGATTCGAGAATAGATTTGCAGCATGCTAGTAGGCATGTCAGTTCAAGTAGCATGCAAGTGGAACCTTCTGCTTCACTGCACTTGCAATCAGATGCTAATGTAGCTGAACAGCAAGATGGTACGGTGTCTTCCATGGAGACTTTTCCTGTGATTCCTCCTGGAAGAGAAGGTTCTGTAAATGATTCTTTCCATAATGGGACAGAAAATATTTCTGATTATGCAGTGGATGCAATGGATACAGATGAAATGCAGCCTGTTGGGGTGAGCCGACAAGGTAACTCTATGAACCTAGATACTCTTGGTGGTGTAATGAGGGGAATTCCATCACATATTTCAAGTCAACCGGCCGTCACTGAATTTGGGCAACTTCAGCATCTTTTACCCATTAGAGATCGAACTTTTTGGGAGCTACCATTCTTGCAAGGTTGGTTAATGGGTCAAAGCCAAGCTGGTGTTCCTCCAATGCTTCCTCTTAGCGGTGGTAATCGTGATCATTCAGCTCAACACATGGGTTCTTCCTTTATGTCTTATCAATCTCCTTATAGTGCGAACGCACCGGTGGCCTCTTTAGCAGTGCCTGGCAGCATCAGCCTATCTGGGGCTCCAGGAAGATCTGGTCAACATCATATTCCACACTCCCATTTCTCTGAATCTGAATCCAGAGAAGGTGCTGCTTCCAGTAGCATCCTGCATGATAGCATTGATACTCAACCAATTGTAAGTAGAATTCAGTCTGAACTTGCTACATCACTGGCGGCTGCAGCAGCTGCAGAGTTACCCTGCACTGTGAAGCTCAGAGTATGGTCACATGATATAAAGAATCCTTGTGCTGCGCTTACTGCAGAAAGATGTCGCTTGACAATTCCGCATGCTGTCCTTTGCAGGTAAAAGTTTTGGTATGTTGTTTTTATGGTTTGATTCTTATAGAGATGTAAACTGATATCAAGGTGAACGACATATTTTGTTCTTACTTGGTATTTGAAATCAATAAGCATACTTGTCTCTGTGAAATTCATGGGTATTCCCCACATAACTATAATTGTGTATTCTGTTAGTATATTTGCATAATATCCTTGCTGGACAATATTTGTGCTTGCAGTGAAATGGGTGCCCATTTTTCACCCTGTGGGAGATATTTAGCTGCCTGTGTTGCTTGCATGCTTCCTTACTTGGAAGCTGATCCAGGATTACAAACATTAGTCCATCAAGAACCGGGGGCTTCAACATCCCCAACTCGCCACCCGATTTCAGCACACCAAGTGATGTATGAGCTTCGTATATATTCTCTTGAGGAGTCAACGTAAAGATCAATTACTCATCACCCTTTCTTTCAAAATTGGCTCTTTTTCTAGTCTCTAATATGACTAATGGTTAACTAATATGATTTTTATGTTGATACAGTTTTGGTTCAGTGCTCATATCGCGGGCAATTAGAGCAGCCCATTGTTTGACCTCAATTCAGGTTGGCTTTAAGGATAAACTGGGTATTCATTTCAGTTTGTTTACTAAGTGGCATTTATAATAGATAAACTGGGTATTCATCTTCAGTTTATTTACTAGGTGGCTTTTTCTGTCTCTTTTGCATCATAACAGACGTTATATGTACTAAAAAATTGTGTGTCATGTTTATGATTTCAATACATTATGAGTACTCAAATGGCCTTATGGGAATGATATTAGTAGGTGATGCAATAGTTCTTGGGATCGGCAGAGATTAATTTAGAACTTGATTACTCACAAAAGATAAACTTATAGCTGGTTACATTTGGAAGACGTCAAGAAACCTGAAGGATGATAATTAAAACCAGTCTAAGTCTGTAATTTGAAGGATAGAATTGTAGATGCAATAAATGACAGGGCCATTTTTAGCTAATCAATAGATATTATATAAATCAGGTTTTCTACAGTGTACATAGAATTAGTTGGTCTTTTATCTTAGCACTTTTGTCAACCTACAATATTTTCAAGTCTTACTTCTTTAAACTCATTATAAGAGCTTATCTTGAAATGGCAGCTTTCTCTACCATTCCTTTTTCTCACGCTTTCAGCATATTGTTGCAGTTAGCTTAGGAGAATACATGAAGTGTTGTTGGAAGTAATGTCTGAAACTTATTACTTGGTCATGCTAATTCCAGGGTGGTTTCATGTATTTTGAGCTAAAGGATGGCAATTTGATAGTATCCCAATTACTGTCATGTCTTGTTGGAATTTATCTTTCTAAGAACTCAGCCCGGTGGACAGGAGTTATTGATGCTTAGGATAGCAATTTGATAAGTTAGTCACATATATGGAGAGTTGGTGTGCATGTGAATTGTTGGTTGTTGGTAAATTATAACTAAGTTTCTTATTGCTTAGATAACGCATTTTGTTTGTCATCTTATTTTTGAAGTTGTGCTTACTATTTGCATAAATCTCTGAAATCATGGAAATATGTAGGGTTATGCTCACATATTTTCTGCTTCACATGCAGTTTTCACCCACCTCCGAGCATATACTACTTGCCTACGGAAGACGTCATGGTTCCCTTCTTAAAAGCATTGTCATTGATGGGGAAACAACATCACCTATCTACACTGTTCTGGAGGTAAAAAACTTGATACAGCTGAACAAGCTAGAAAGCCATTGGAATGTTAAATTAGAATCTTTAACTGAATTCATAAAGCTCATCGTGTACTGGAAAGTGCAAAGTGCCGGCAATAGTTTCACTGACAGCACTGATTTTACTCAACTGGAAGTGCTAGCACATTATGGTCTTTAGGATTTGAAGACTTTTATTTTTTTGGTTCTTGTTGAACCAGTCCTTGAAATATAAAGTTTTTAGCTGAATTCATAAAGCTCATCATGCACTAGAAAGTGCAAATTGCTGGCAAGATTTGTACTTACTCAACTGGAGTGCTAGCACATAATTTGGTCTTCGGGCATTATAGGCTTTTGTTTTTTGGTTCTTGTTGAACCAACAAGAACTTTAAGAATGATTAAAAGGAAAAAAAATGTAATATGCATTATTGGTACACTGAATTGGTATTTAGTCCATCATCATTTTATGCCTGTAATGATTGCTAATGCTCAACCATACTTGTTTAGAATTGGCCACAATGGACTTAAAAGTGTAATTGTTCTTCTTTGTCGTCCAGGTTTACAGAGTTTCAGATATGGAACTTGTGAGAGTGCTTCCTAGTGCAGAGGACGAGGTTAATGTTGCTTGCTTTCATCCTTTTGCCGGAGGAGGTCTTGTTTATGGAACCAAGGTCAGAACTCAAATGTGCTTAAGATGATGTTGCATTTTATCTTTCTATGTTCCATTAACTGACAAAGCTGTCATGCTAATAAATGCAGGAAGGGAAACTTAGAGTTCTTCAATATGATGGTGTTCATGGCGCAAACTGCAGTGGACCAAATTATTTTACTGCAGAAAACTTGACAGAGGTAGATTATTGAGCAAGGTTACAGAGTTTCAATCCTTTGTTGTTTGAATGAGTGTCCTATATTGTTATCAGAAAAGTAAATAAATAACTTGAGTGTCTTCTATAAAGCAATGATTCTTTGCTACGTTTCCCTTTTTTTTCTCGTTTTCTTCTTTTTCTTGAAAAAATTTCAAATATCAAATGCGTCTGATAGCAGTTAAGTTCTCTCTTCAGTGTTTTATTCCCATCCTCAGTGGCATTTCAAAATATCTGGAGTCTGATATTAGACTGTGATCGTGATATTCGTTTCCATTGATTTTTCCTTTTGCCTCTATTCCCCTAATACCAGTGACCTGCCCGTATTCTTGTCTTGAAATTTTTTAAACTTTTTTTTTTTAACTTCACATTTCTTTGCTACTAGCAAATAGTTGAGTTGGTTTTCTGGAACCTTCTATAGAAACTCAACTATTTGCTAGTAGCAAAGAAATGTGAAGCTAAAAAAAAAAAAAAGGTTTATTGGTTTTCTGGAACCTTCTATAGAAACTTAGAATTTTTCTCATAGGAATTTGTAGCTTTCCTGAGGAGGCTTTTAGAAATAAAAGATATATTAAGATATTATGTTGAAATAATATTTTGGAGACTTCATTTGATGCAGGATACTCTGTTTTTTTCCTCTATAATAATATATGCTATTGTGGCAGAAAAAAGGAAAGAAAAGAGTAGCTTGTCTTTTATTCACTGGGAGGATTGAATTTGTTCAACGTGTATATGTTTTTAAGCTGGAAGGCTACTAGTTCTTGTTGGCCATTGAAACTTTTTGACCGTATTCTACGTTAGGGTTCAATGTTCTTGACCTTCGGACTATTTATGTCATTTAATTTAAGGTGCATTACATTGAAATAACATGATGTGCAACCATAGATGTCCCCAATATTCTTGTCTCTTGAATTTTCATTTTTGATCAATTGACTCGAGACAAGGTAATTGATTTGCCTTACTGTTTGCAGGTGCAGACATATGCTTTAGAATGCTAGAGATTGGTGCTTCTACTTGACAGGAAGTTGTTCAACTAAGCTTGCATGGTACATATTACCATCTTGTGTGTGCTACAGTATAAATTTAAATTAAACTATCAGGATCACGTTTCTTTTTCTAGTTATCTGATTTCAACCGCCTGTTAACCTGCCTTGCTCATATAGTTCTAGATAAGTCCTGAATTTACTGTTTGACCTTTTGTTTTTTTGTTTGATTGCCACTTAAGGCAGGATTTTTTGGCATGCTGGATGGATGGATGTATGGATGTAATTTGTTGCTGGAATTCTGTCTGTAAAAGTTTTAGGACTATGCTCTGAAAGTCGAATGTGATGTGCCAAAATGTACAAATTATCTCAGTAGTAACACAAAGTTTTATGGTTCTTGTTCTTTTCTGCTTAATAAAATTAATTGTTCGATGGTAATAAACCCTTTTCCTCTTTCTTCTATAGGAAAGCTGTTGATAGAATGTGACACTTTACTAAGATTCGAAGTTGTTAACTTGTGCTGCTCTGATTGTTCCCTGAACAAAATGACAAATCTGCTAATATTTTAATACGAGCAAGAATCCGGTCAGAAATTATAAATTCAATTTATACGTGCCATTTCAAAGCTAAACAGACAGAATTTGAGCTTTCCATAACAGGTCATGCATGGGAGGTAACCGTCACACACTTACCAGTTTAACCTGTTGAGGAAGCTGCTCATTCTTTCTTTTTTCCTTTTCTTATTCTATTTAATTTATATGCATGTGGATCGTACGGTTTAATTCAATATTGACATCATACAATATACATTCACTTTTGTTGTGAGTAATGTGAAAGTAACAAATGGAGAAGGCTGGGATTAGTAACATCTCAAAGTTGGTAATATACATGAACGGGGTTTTAAGACCACAGACTGGTGGTATTTCACAATTAGTGGCCAACAAAGCATATCAAAGGTTAGTTTGAGAATTGAGGTATTGTAACATGAATGCTGACATGGCTTGGCAACCCCCTGTTCTCGGACTATTGAGGACACGTTCAAATAACATAATTTGGTGGGCAAGAAAATTTCCTCTGTCAATGTGAAATTGTAAGAAAGAAATATATAATTTTTTGGTAGAAGTGAGGATAGAAATTAGGTTTGTGCTATAATATTATTGTTTTTTTTTTCTTTTTCTTTTTATTGAGAAAAATATTATTAAATACAAAAATAGGAGAACAAGAAAGACAAGTAACGAAGAGATATTTAGGGAAATTGAAGCATGTCATGAAAGGTTCTTTTGAATGGAAACCAATGTATAATCTCATCGAGTAGATAAGAAAATACTTAAAACTCCATCTCCTTTAATGAATGAGACAGTTTACCCCCTATTATGAAGGGGCCAATGAGAGTCGTAATCATATAACAACTGTAATATTAGACTTGATTTAAGAAATTCTACAAAAATTTTAATTATAAATATTGTTAGATTGTTTTTATTCTAATATATATATATATGTGTGTGTGTGTGCGCGCGCGCTAAAAGAATTAATAATAAATGGTAGATGAGTGATTAATGAGAGTATAATATATATGTTCTAATAACAGATCTTGAAAAATACATTCCAATGCATTATAAAGTAAAATATAGTGCATTGAAATAACATATATATATTATTTCTTAACTTATCTCTTATTTTAATAAAATAAAAAAAAATTCTTATTATATAATTACATAGTATATTTCAAAGTCGGAACGACTGATTAGTTTGTATCGATCACAAATTACTCTAAAATCAAAATTACCCTAGAAAGACGTCATTACCTAAATTACTCTAAAATCAAAATTACCCTTAGAAAGACGTCATTACCTAACCGCCCTCATAAAAATTCCCTTGGAAAGACGTCTCCGTTACAGCGTTACCACTGGGAGCAAGCATCTTTGACAAGGAGAGCGTACCTAACATGAAACCCCATGCTCCTCACAAGTCACACAACATTAACTCCCCAGCGGAACAGGAAAAAGTCAAAACCTGACATCAACGGTTAACATCAATCCCTAAGGAACGGGGCGTTATTAATTAATTGCGAGCTAACTAACGCCAAGCTTATATGGACCGAACAATAAATACAGGAACTCATCTTGCACCATCATCGCCGATCAACAATAATACTCTAGTGGGCACATACAATGAAACGGAGGTTACTACTCTTAATCTTTTTTTATTTTTATTTTTCTATTAGATAACGAGAGAGAGAAAAAAAGAAAAAGAAATCAAGCTTCGATCGAGCCTTTGACCAGTCAAACAAACATTTAAAAAAGTTTATTTAATTTAAAGACGCCAAGAACATGGGGTTTGGATCAGACCGTTGACTACTTGTATTCTTCTTTGACTAAACATCATTACTCGACCGTGAGTTTTAAAATAATAATTTCTACAATAATCCAAAACAAAAAATCGAATAAATACAGAGAAAAAAAAAAAGATTGAAAGAAAAGAAAAGAAAAGCTATGAAGTAATTTGAAAAGAAGACACGATCAAGATCATGACGATGGAGAAGAAGTTGACTCAAACTTGTAGTATTTATCAACGGCCACTGATACGTCCCAAGTGCAGCTGAGTCCTTTCGGAATTGTAACAAGATCTCCGGCACCAAACTCTACCCAATCTGATGAACCTTTTGGGTAAACCTTCACCTTCCCTTTCAGCAAATAGCATGTCTCCTCTGCGTCAAACTTCAACTGAAACTTCCCCGGCGAGCACCCCCATCTTCATTCGAACCAGCACCAAAAACAAATACCCAGATGAGTATTTAAACACGAGCATATATGTATGTATTTAAAAGAGAGATTTAATTTTGAGAAGCTTTGATTGTTACTTACTTGGGCCAACACTTGATGTTTAATTCGTTGAGTTTTGATTCCGGAGGGTTGCTCTCGACGATGATTCTTAGATTATTACTACTACCGTCGGCCATTTTGTAAAGAAGAAAGAGATTAAAAGAAGAGAATGGGAGACAGAAGCATGTGTGATTCAAGATTTTAAGTTTTGCTTCCAATTGGAAATGGAAAATATATATGGGGGCTCATTATGAATCATGGACTTATCGCATCACGACACGTCATTGTCTTAATGTAGGTTAAACCGACCATTATTGACGTGGCAGGAAGTGGTTGGCGATATTCTAATTGAGTAGCCAAAAGTAGTGTCAGAGATGCCAATTTCACCGTGAGAGGAATCGGGAATGGGGCTGGCTGAGTTAAAGTGATTAACGTGGTCAAAGAGCTGACTGTATTATCTGGCTGACGTGGAAATGTGGCAGAAGATTAGTGGACAGGATAATCACTGTTTGACCAGGAGGTATCATGGTGTTGAAGATACCGACAGAGAGTTTATGGTTTGGATATGTCATCCTGTTGCTGCTGGTTTTTCAACTGCCTCTGATATTTATTTTGCACGTGGGCTCACACGTGCGTGCAAAGGTCGGATCTGGCTCTGTAGATGCGTGTACTCGTTGTTGTTTTTCAGTGTGCGGTCGTTTCACTTCTTTTGAAAAATGAAATTCCATTATAGATTATACTCTTCGCTAAGCTATAAATTTTTAAATAAAATTTTTTGATAAATTAATATATCATATTTTAAATTAATTAAATTAAATATTTTTTAATTTTTATTATTTTATATTTTTATTTAACTAATAATTAAAATTAAATTAATTTATATAAAATAAATTTATATACAAATTTATGATTATATTACCACTTAATATTTTTTTAATTTCTTATTTAATGGGTGTTTGTCATAAATTTACGCAGTTATTAGTTGTTTAATTAGGCAAGCCATCAGCCATGTTCGATCTATTTTGCTAAATTTTGTTTCGGTGAAGGTTTACTTTGACCCAACCTGACAACACCGGCCCAATACAAATTATATGTACCAAATGAAAATATATAGTGTGTTCTATTTATAAAATTTTATATGGGTTTATAATTTTAATAGTGTAATATTTCTAGTATGTATATATATATATATATATATATTTCTTTTAGCCTCCTCAACATATTTTCATCCTACGGGAACATTTGGCAATTTGTATTACATAGTATTAAATAATATTCTTATGCTAACCCATATTTGATCGTAATTCTAATTGCATTGCACTGCATTAAAATAGGTGGCTAATATAGTGAAAGATATATAATATAAAATAAACACATAAAGAAAGAAGGGTTTTAAGCTGTGTTACATTAAAATACTATTCATATTTTAAATATAATCATTTAGTTTTTATTATTTAATAAATTAAAATTATTCAAAAAAATTTAAAGATAGTAATAAACTTAATATTTAATAAATAAATGATAAGGTACATTATTTTACTTGCTATTATGTAAAATGCTTCAATTATTTTACATTAAGTACATAAAAATATTTTAATTTTATGTAATAATTGATTATTTAATAAAAGAGTTTAAATTAAACAATTATATTAGACATTATCAAATAAAAATAAATTTATAATTTAATGTTATATTATTTTATAATATTTTATACTGTATAATTATATAGTCTTGCTTTTTTACAATATAACATTAAATTATACTGTATTATAATAACTAATTATAGAAATAAATTATATTATAATATGATATTATTAATAATATAACACAATATTTTAACAATTTATTATTTAATAATAATATGTTATTAAATCAAAATTAATATGTAAAGTAATTATTTAATAACAATTAAAAAATTTAATAATAAAACCATCTGATATTAATAAATTCAAATAATATTAATTTAATTTTAATGTTAATATAAATAATATTAATTTATGTAATATAGTCAATGCTACACCAAAAATATTATTGCATTACAACGTAATACAATGCATCCTAATGCAATACGTTATAATGCACTATAGCTAACATCTAGTGGCAAATCTATTGAAAAAATTTTACCGAGGCTAAATTAAATAATAGTAAAATTTAAAAATCCAAACTTTGAAATGTAGAATATGTGCTAGTACATTTTATAATTATTCTTGATCCATTTTCATTTTTTGAAAATGTTATGCAATAAACATGAGATCAATATTATTAAATATATCATTTCCTACACAAATAACTAAACTATTATTCATACATTTGGTTCCAAAGATGATTCCTCTCAAGTTTCATTATACCTACTATTATTGAGAAATTAAAAGAATTAATCTTATTTTTGATATTTTGTGTGATAAGTTATCATATTTTTTAATTAAAGTGTAGGGATATATAATTATTGAAGTTTAAATTTATGGGTTTATAAATTTATTTGAAATATTCTAATAGATTTAATGGGACTACTTAAAAACCCAAAATATGTTTTTTTTTAATTCTTAAAATTCTTTTTTCTTTTAGCCGGTGGGAACTATAGCCCCCACCAGTCACATGCTACATCCGTCCCTTTTAACATCGTGTATCAAACGCATCCTTCGTTCAACTCAAGGCATTTTTTTTCTTTCCTTTTTTTTTGGGGGGGGGGGGGGAAAGTGTATCAATCTAGACATTAAATTATCCTTTTTAGTCGGGGTGCAAAAATTACCGAGGAATTTAGAATGGGGAATAAAATATATTTCGGCTCATTGTCAAAGTTAAGCTTTTGGGCATCCCTCTAAATTGATTGTAAAACTTCTCTTTGATTCAAATTACCTAAATCACCAAAGATGAATTACTATTATTATTTTTTGAATGTATGTTAAATTAAATATTTAAATAACTTATTCTTTTAATAACTTCTTACAGCCACATCATTTTATAGTTCATATTCATATTTCAATTGAAATTTTTTTTAGAAAGAATTAAGAATTATGAAGATTACAAAAAATGTAACTAGAAGATAATCATTTAAGATTCTAGGATTTCTATGTGTTTATTAAAAAAAAAATTAGAATATACAATCTTTTTAAGGTAAGAGTTAATGCTAAAATGATTGATTTTAATTTATGGAGTAGTTTTTTTGTAAATTAAGCAGGAATATCTTAAAAATAAATTCAAAAAGGGGGTGTTAAAAGAACTCTTCAGGGGTGTTAAAAGCTCCGCCTTATTTTATTTTATTTTAACCAAACAAAAGCTGAAGCCCGCGCCGCCCCGGGTCAAGCCATCAAAACTAAAGAGTTTTCAAATCAAATGCAGCTAATTTTGTTTCTTTGCTTCTTATCAATAACAGAGCCTTCTCTTCTATATAATAATAATAATAATAACAGAGCCTTTTTTTTTTTTTTTGGCGTTTAATAGAATCAATAATAGATCTATTTAATATTTATAATAGAGCGAGCTACTTTAGAAAAATCTCATATCTCTTGCCGGCAGCCACTCTCACCCCGTGTCACGTCCCTTTTCAATAATAATATCTGTCTGCGTCTACTCGTTTCATTTTGTGGTCTGTTTTCATCCTCATTCTCATTTTCAGCAGCCATGTCTACCGAAGGTCAAGTCATCACATGCAAAGGTAGCTTCATGGTGTATTATTATCAATGTGGTATTTTGAGTTTGAGAAGTCTAATTTTATTGGGTGTGATTCTGATTTTTGAATTGTGAATTTTGTGATTTCTGTGTGTGAAGCGGCGGTGGCCTGGGAACCCAACAAGCCATTGGCGATCGAGGATGTGCAGGTGGCTCCGCCTCAGGCTGGCGAGGTCCGAGTCAAGATTCTCTTCGCTGCTCTCTGCCACACTGATGCTTACACCTGGAGCGGCAAGGTAACCCTTTTCTCCGCTCTCCTTTTGGTTTAGTGTTTACTTACAAGTAAATGCCCGAAATTTATGCTAATGTAAAATGCTGTTGATGGTTATTTTCCCTTTGGCCTTAGTGTTGTAAAATGGTGTTTGAGACATCAGTACTTTTTTCTCATATTTTTACTGATTTCTTGGTTGCTTTATTTTCTGTGCTGTTAATCTGAAGCTTGCTTGATTTTCCTTGGTAGGATCCTGAAGGTCTCTTCCCCTGTATCCTAGGTCACGAGGCTGCTGGGTATTTGCACTATTTATCTCACATCACATTTTCTGCTGCCTCTGGTGTCTTGTATTTGGAAGGAGTTGTTTTGACTCTTTGTTAGTAATATGTATTTTTGTGACACAGGATTGTGGAGAGTGTTGGTGAAGGTGTGACTGAAGTTCAACCAGGTGATCATGTCATCCCTTGTTACCAGGCAGAATGCCGAGAGTGCAAGTTTTGCAAGTCTGGAAAGACTAACCTCTGTGGTAAGGTTAGGGGTGCTACTGGTGCTGGTGTCATGATGAATGACCGCAAAAGCCGTTTCTCGATAAACGGAAAGCCTATCTATCACTTCATGGGAACCTCAACATTTAGCCAGTACACAGTTGTGCATGATGTTAGTGTTGCAAAGATTGACCCACAAGCTCCTTTGGAGAAAGTATGCCTTCTTGGCTGTGGTGTTCCTACCGGTATGGATTTGTGATATTGCCATGGTTTGTTTGTATTATTTCTAGATGTCATACTTAATGTTCCAACTGCATGTTCTTTTGAAAAAGAAATCTGCTGAAGTACAATTACGAAAGGAATGTATTCTAGCTTTCCTATTGACACACCTAAACTTAGTCAGTGCCCAAGTGTTCAAAACTAGATGCTCTGTTTCTTCTGTACTTTATTTTGCTTTGTTTCTCTGATCTAGTTGCTACCGGTACCCAGAAAATTCTCTTGTAATGGCCCTAATCCATTTAATTTGTCTGGTGTTCTATAGGTCTTGGAGCAGTTTGGAACACTGCAAAAGTAGAGCCGGGTTCTATAGTTGCTGTTTTTGGCCTTGGAACTGTTGGCCTTGCTGTAAGTATCCAATATAACTTTCTATCTTGTTCTTCTTCATCTCCTTCTTCTCTTTATTTATTTAAATATTTGATCTTGGAATGGGACCTTATAATCATGTTCTTGTGCTGATGCCTCACTGTTTAACATATTAATTTCATTTTAACTTGTCAGGTTGCAGAGGGTGCAAAGACAGCTGGAGCTTCACGTATTATTGGTGTAGATATTGATCCGAAAAAGTTTGATATAGGTACATCATGAGTATCATCAAGTAAATACCATTTATGATTTGGTAATCATGCAAGAAATAGTTGTCTTTTCCTATTTGGTGTTTTTGGGTCTCAAGTTGTTCCTTGTGCTTCTGCTGCTTTTATTGATAATTTTCATCCCTCTTTTGCTATGGCTATGTACTTATATTTGCAAATTGAAACCTGCAGCAAAGAATTTTGGAGTTACCGAATTTGTAAATCCCAAGGACTATGACAAACCCATTCAGCAGGTCCTTGTCGATCTCACGGATGGTGGTGTTGACTATAGTTTTGAGTGTATTGGCAATGTCTCTGTGATGAGGGCAGCTTTGGAGTGCTGTCACAAGGTCAGTGGTGCCTGAATTTGTATCAAAGAATGATGTGTAAATGGTAGAACACTTCTGATATGCTGAAAACATTCAGGGCTGGGGAACATCAGTTATTGTGGGTGTTGCTGCATCAGGTCAGGAAATATCCACTCGTCCTTTCCAGTTGGTGACTGGTCGTGTTTGGAAAGGAACAGCTTTTGGTGGTTTCAAGAGCCGTTCACAAGTGCCTTGGCTTGTAGACAAGTACATGAAGAAGGTAAGTGTGACGTGGTCTGTTTTTAGTTTTGCATTGATCCATAATTTTAGTTGAGCATTTTTTTCTCCTCCTTTGCTTTGCAGGAAATTAAGGTTGATGAGTACATAACTCACAATATGACTCTTGGGGAGATCAATGAGGCATTCCATTATATGCATGGAGGGGACTGCCTACGCTGTGTGCT
Source organism: Aegle marmelos (assembly GCA_030449875.1). Classification (NCBI taxonomy): domain Eukaryota; kingdom Viridiplantae; phylum Streptophyta; class Magnoliopsida; order Sapindales; family Rutaceae; genus Aegle; species Aegle marmelos. The sequence goes on from JASUUL010000115.1 coordinate 8,165,403, forward strand.
TAAAATGCAGGATTGAGAGGATCTACTGAGGCCTGCATTAGTTCTTATGAAATGGTATATTTTGGCGTTTACATGGAAATTGCATCCTTTTGTGTGCAAACTGTGCGTGTGTGTGAAGAAAACTACTCTAATGGGAGAGAGTTTGGTGTGTCTTGCAGCAAAAATGCTTTTATTAACTTTATTAAGCAGCACATTGCCAAGGACTTGCATTACAATAATAAATGTGTGCTGGTGTTTTTGGCGCAGCTCTTGCAGTATGTTTTCTGAACCTTATCTATGAAGTATGAACTATCTGCTGCTACAGTGGCTTTCAGAATAACATGTATGGATCTCTTAAAGCTGTGTGGGGTTTGTTTACCAAATTCCATTTGATAATTTTACCTGTAATAATTTAAAAATAAACTCTGCCCAGAAACGTAATTCCTTTCTAGATGTTCATGTTTTGAACAAAAGAAGAAAATACGACAGCTGCTGAAGCCTGTCATAAATTATTTTCGCTGGCTGATTAAAAGAAATAACAAATTTTATCTGGCAAGGCCACTTTGATTCCAGATGCCAAATTTGCATAATTATTACTTTCACAACTATTTCTTGTTAAATGGGTGCATGATGTTACTCTTTTAGGCATAAAATTATGCTCGGCAACCAGAATGTCAATCAAATCAAACAGCTGTATATATATAAAAGAAATCGAATATTCTAGGAATCACAATCTATGCCATCATGAATCCACCTTTCTGTGTCGAATCAAGATCATCGTGATAGGCGTATGCCAGTCCACCATGGCTCGTCAAGTCCATTCCTGCCATTTCCTCGTCTGTTGATATCCTCAACAGCGTGAGCTTGTTGAGTAACCAAAACAACGTCCCCATTGTAACGCTCACCCACCCTGTAATCACCAATATTTGAACAATATGTGCTGCTAGGAGCTTTCCACCACCTCCCATGAACAACCCATAAGGCCTGCCGGGTTTGCCTGGGTAAACCTCATTGACATAAGATTCCTTTGCGAACAATCCAGTAAAGATAATCCCCCAAGCTCCACATCCTCCATGGAGTTGAGCAGCTTCTAGAGGATCATCATACTTGAATTTCTCTGCTAACTTGTTGAAACCAATGAGAATCCAAGCGGCGACGAACCCACAAATGATCGCTGCCCATGGGTCTACAACTGAGCAGCCTCCTGTGATCGCTGCAAACCCGCCTAACAAACCATTGCAAACATCTGTGACATTCCAGTGTCCAGCGAGCAAGCGTTTACCAAAGAGAGTAGTGAGTGCAGCTGAGCATCCCGCGAGTGTCGTTGTTATTGCAGTTCTTCCAATAGCACTCCATTGGCCGTAGTAAGAACCACTTTCGCCGTAGGTCTTGAGAATGTATGCAAATGAACCTGGATTAAACCCATACCATCCAAACCATAACAGGAATGTACCTAGAACAACCAGTGTTCCGCTGTGTCCCCGCATAGTTGCAGGACGATCATTGTGATCAAATTTACCGATGCGAGGGCCTTCAATGAAGGCGCCCCAGAGGCCAGCAATGCCACCAACCATGTGAACAACTCCGGAACCTGCAAAATCGATGACCCCACTTCCAAACAAGAAATTATTATCGGTTCTTGCAGGACTAGCCCAGCCATCGGATGACCAGAACCAATGAGAGACTATCGGGTAAACCAAACCAGTCAAGAACGACGAATAGATCAAATATGCAACAAATTGGGTTCGTTCAGCAATAGAACCACTTGTGATCCCAGCTGCTGCAATGGCAAAGGCCCACTGATAAAGAAAGTAACCGTAGTCAAATGATGGCGAAGGGAAAGTTTCGAGGCCAAAGAAATGTTTGCCAATGAAACCATTGGAGGGATTGCCAAAGGCAAAGGCAAAGCCGAAAAGGTAATAGAAAAGACCTCCGGTGGCAGCATCAAGGACATTGGTGAGCATAATGTTCATGGTGTTTTTGGCACGAACAGAGCCTGCGCATAGCATGGCAAAGCCAAGCTGCATGACGAATACAAGATAGGCAGAGAAGAGAAGGTAAGTGTTGTCAATGGCATAGCTAGTGTCAACAAACTTGTTAGAAACAGCTTCAAAGCGGCCGCATATGTATTCCGCGGCTGCAGTGGCATTGCCGGCACCACCAAGAAGAGGGCTAAGGCTGGACGCAGAGCAGGCAAGAGCATCCATGAGATTGAAGGAGAACGAGAGAGAAGCGAGATGGGAAATGACGAAATGTGCAGAAGTAAAGAAGATTCTGAGGTCATTTGTTTTTATAATGCGGAAGAAAGAGAAGAGATTCCTCGTTCCTGTAGAATAGGAGATTCCAAAATGGAATGGAAGACCGAATCAGGAGAAACATTTGGCAGAATTTGAAACTGACTCTGCATCTTAATAGGGAATTATGGTAAACAACCACATCACGTCAGTGCTGATCAAATTTACGGAGACACAACGTACGATGCGCAAACTCAAAATTGAGTAACAAATGAGAGGATACGATGATTGATAGCTAATTTTTTTTAATTACTTTTTAAATTTTTATCTTCCTTATTTTCCTTGTGATCAATAATACGCATTTTTTGGGAAGTGAAAAATTATTCAAACCAATAACGTCAAATGCAAAGGGCTTTGAAAGATGAAAACGTATCGAAAGCTGTATGTAGAATCGCGTTTTAAACCGCCTTAGTAACATACTTCTGTTCAGTTTCAACTCTTTGCTAATTTTTCCCCAAAAAAAAAAAAAAATTTCATTATGAAAGTAGTAAAACCTAAACAGCTACTACATCAAACTTCCAAGAAAATACATAGGACATAACAATTGCATAACAGTCTTGCAACAAACCACTTGATTTGCAACTGTTGGCACACATGTAAATAATCTTAATTGTTGAACACTTCGGCTTGAGGTTCTGTCTGGGTACCATGAAAATTACTTTTGTGGAGGCCGTACTTGACAAGATCCATCTTCGTAAGAATAATCAAAAACCAACACTGCTTATCTCAATTATGCTACTAGTCATGGCGGAGGAGACCATTTGCCACTTTTGAACTGTTTGTAGAAGCTGGAGGTCTTTGAAACAACATAAAATACTGCAGGCACACATCCATATAAATAGAATGAGAAGATAAACCAACACAAAAAGACATATTTCACTGCAGCACAATGTGAATGTGTGGTTGTGATTGTCAGCGTGTCTCAGAAGATAAGCCATGTAGAGAGAATAGACACCTGGGATTCCTGGGATTATGAAGTCTGGTTGTTTCAGAACATCGAGAAGCTTTCTTTTTTCATTTACTTTGACCCATCTGGAAGAGCCTTGACCTAAGGAGGAAAAGAAGGAAAATTATATATATACATATATAGGAAGTTTAAGTAAAATAAGCTTATATATCCCATAAATTAATGGGTTGCTTTTCTAAATATTAACAAGGTGTAAATGAGCATCAAGAACAAATTAAACAAATAATGTAGGAATCCTTTATTAACATAATGAAGACACTGGTACAACTAGTAGCAAGAAAGAAGAGGAACAAACAAAAGAGGGAAAAGAGAGGAGTATTCGATAAAAGATACTTAAGCATCACATCTCTCACATTACAATAGTGCATTTCAGCCAAGTGGGTGTTATTCATCTCTGGCTTTCAAGCAGCCACAAAAGATTAAGCGAATAAAGAGAAGAGAGAGAGACTGACAGAGATGCAGATTCAGACAAATTCAGATTCATGGTAGCAGATATAATAGATATACGTGGAACTCCGTATAATAATACCATTACTAACCAGACTTCTACTTCCTACAGCAATCAACTCGAGCTACTACTATAAAAGGAGAGAAACTACTATCTGACCCTCACAACTTGACTTGCATCAATCTAATATGATGCTACAAAACATCAAAACATCAAATCAGCAAGAAACCTGATTTTTGTCAACTAAAAGATTTGTTTATTACAGGCTGATGAAAGAAAGTGACAAACCGCAACATAACAATCTGAAGCTACACATTATTGATTACCAAATGTAAAATATCATTATGACCATATTTTGTTCCCAAGTAAAACAGTAGAAAAGGAACACCAAAAGTTTGGATGTAAGATGCCAAAAGACATATCAAGTAAACAATAAAATGGTTATGAAAAAATTAGATGAAACATTACTTGACTGAGGAAGTTTCGCAGAAGATTAGAGAACACTATACCTGCAGAGTAATCGTAAGTGGAACCATGAGTTCCGTCCTTCTCTTCTTCACTGATACTTTCCATATTAGCACCTGCAGTACCCTCTAGGAAACAGCGGAGAAGTTTTGTTTTTGATAGACTAACTCCCGAAACAACCTGAGAAATCAGGAGATAGGAATTCTTTGTTGATTGAAAGCCTCAATTTAATAAAGCAACTTCTTTCTCTGTGTAACTTACATTAAATATCTTAAAATGAAAGCTCAAGCCAATAAGAGTCACAAGAAGGGCTTACCTCATAGTATAATTCAATTGCTTCACGAGTATAACTGTGTTCTTTATCCCATGCCAATGGTGGACAACTTTCTGAAAACATGTTTGATAGCTAAGGATATTACAAAGGGCACAATATCTAAAAGACATAGTAGCATGCTCTACGTTAGTTAAATACAAACTTTTTAAAGTGAAATAGGCATTCTGAAAATGGATATCATATCAAGATGAGCAGCAAACGTGTCTGTCTCACAGAAGTCCTCAATAAAATCACTGGACATAACTTCTGCATATAGAAGAAGAACTGGCCAGTGAAGAATATTATTTTTATCTAAAAATGGCTTCCTCACTCCTGTAAGTTCTTGAAATGTTGCCTTCCCTATCTTCAATCCTCTGTCTTCAATTGCAGATAGAAGATTCTGCATGATTTCGATTAAAAAAAAAAAAAAAGGACTGTGAGCCTTAGGGTGACTCACAAAAAATTGTTAACAGTCAAAGAATCAAACCTTAGCCTCAGCAACAGCGTTGGAAACTTGAGCCTCCCTCGCCTCTTGTTCCCGCTTCCTTGAATCAATCTCCACTGCTAGCTTCTTCAATTCCTTGTTATCTGTGTCCTGCTCAAGTCCTTTTTCACAAAATGATTGCGCTTCATTCAACAAATTCAATAAAGATGATGCTTTGGCTGCTCGATAATGTGCCTAATCAACATCAAAAAATTAAAAAAAAAAAATTGTTCAAGTCAAAAAACCAATCCAACCATAATATCAAAATTGAGTTGTATGGGACCCAGAACACAAAATAACTACCTTAACATTAGTTGGGCACAACTTTAGTGCCTCCTCAGCATCGGTGAGAGCACGCCTATAGTTTCCAAGTAATAAATTAACATGGGCTCTATTTGCATACAAAACTGAATTCTCAGAATCACTTAAAACATTCTGATTTATCGCCCTTGTGTAACAATCAATAGCATCAGAGTAATGCCTTTTACCCTTCTTAACATACTCATTGCCTTTTTCCTGCATAGCCAACAAAACAGATAATAATAACAATATGTATCTCCTAAATAAATCAGAGTACTTATAACTTATCGTCAATTTATGAACTTGGGTTTATGTCTAGGACAGTTCGTCGTTAATAAAGAACCTTATATAAGAACAGGTACTTAACTTAAAATGAAATAAGCCGTCCCCAGCAAGTGTTTGAATAAATGACAAAGTGAAATAAGTACCTTGAGTTCAATGGCAGCAGATTCTTTTAGGGCGGCAATAGCAACAAGGTCAGCTTTCTCGCTTTCCGTTTTGGGTTCTGACCCTGCGTCCATCCATAGCGCCATTTCTTTCTTTGTTTGGTATTTCGCTTGCCACAGGCACTGATCTAACGGTGACGCTCGCTGCTCTTTGTGTTTTCTTTCTTTTTCCTTTTTCAAATTATTATTATCAAGGGTGCGGACAACTGATCTTTTCAATTTACGGGGTTTTTTCAAAATATTTCATTCAACTTACCAAAGACATTGGCTAAGTGGATTAAAACTTTTTGGGGTTCTTCTTTACTTATTTACAGTTTTTGTGCTTTGATTTGTCTAATTATTTGAGATGCCATCTTGATGTGGACCGGATATTACACGACTGTACATGTGAATTCTGTTATAATGGGATTTTTGTTGCACTTTCGCTTAAATTTTGGGCATGTTCTCAATAGCTAGCGAACGGTCTGGAAAATTGACGCAGCTGCTGCTGCTGCTGGCGTTTTTATTGCAACTCTTTGGCTGCCTCTAGACAGGATAATAGCAACCTTTCAGCCACTCTTGCAACACTATTTGTGTCTATTAAGCCATATGGAATTGGCATTCACAACAGCAAAGATGTGAATTGTTCATTGTAGTAAATGTAGCTAGCGTCATTTCTTGAACTTGAGGTGTCAGGTAGAAGTTTAACTGCAAGGATGCAAGAGGTGGATTTTAAGAGCCAATATGTAACGGTTTGTTTTACAATCAAAATTCAATCGGAATTCTCCTATATTTTTTTTATGATGACATACCTCGAATAACAACTCTTATTGTAATCGGAAGGAGATTTGTCATCTTCACTCTAATATTGAAGAGAGAACTACGTTATCCCTAATGTGAGGAGTCAAATAAACTCTTATTAAAGGAAAAGTAAATCTCAATAATATTGAGACTCAAACTTATGCACCCAAGATTATTGGGGGCATGAACTTGCTAACGGATTATGAGCCCATTGACAAAATTGTGGCTTGTTGAATTTAAGAAATTGGTAAATTAGATGATCTAATCATCTTGTAATTTCGCTCGTTTTTATGGGATCCATCAATACGGTTAAATCATGCATGACTATTCATAATATACTACGAAACTAAGCTATCGAGCACAAATGCTTCGCAAAATATAATAATTCTAATAATCTAATAATATTTGGGTTCATTCACATATTATCTAAATTGATATATATACATATGTGCATATGTATATAAACATTAGTCACTAAAAGAAGTGATTTACACACCTGCTAACTAAATGACAATTATAAATTTAATAAGAGGAGTGATTAAAGATTTGAAAGAGAAAAAATTGATGATGAGATTTCAGAGACAAAATAATGGAGAAGAGAGGCTAATCTTCTCTCGTTATTTATATCCCTCACCACTATAATAAAGCATTATAATAATCAATGGAGTTAGCACTTTAATATTGGAATTCATCAAGATCCACACTTTAACATTGTGATGTAAGAGCATAACCAAAAAATTCTTTAAATAAGATTTTATTATTTATTTGAAGAGTCACATCATAATTTAAAACTCAAAAAGACACTTCAATTAAAATTCTTCAAATAAATAATGAACATCTCTCTTCAAATTTAGAGATTTATTTTTTTCTCCTTAATTTATATTTTATTACCTTTTATTAAAGAAAAAAAGAAAAATACTTTAATTGTCATTGACTTTTCTTTTAAAAAATAGTTATTTGATTAAAATAATATTAACTTATTTTCATTTGAAAAGACTTTTGGAGAATAACATATTATTTCACTCTTTTATTTACCACATATGTAAATAAATAGATATTTAAAAACTTATAATTTATAGAGTCCTTTGGAGCTGTTCTAACAAAACAATCCACTAACATTATGAATTAAAAATCCACTTATAATTGCAGGATAATTATAATTATTTTCTCTCTTTAATGATAATGATATAAATATTATATTATTTGAAGAAAGAGAAATTACTGTCCAATATTGACGACAAAGAAGAAGAATCTCATTTGAATTTTTTTAAAAAAAAATGTTTTTTGTTGTCATGACTTTTTAATTGAGAAGTAAAAGATATTCCAACCTCCTTTCAACTGTAGATTGAGATAATACTCTGTATCACAAGTTCATTTCCAACGACCTAGAAGAAGACTATACAGCTTGCGAAGCATTTAACTTTAAGGAGACTGTGTTGGCATTTAATTGCAGCATTAACCTCTATTTACTTTTCCCACCGGTCCGTGGGAAAACTTAATGCATTCAAAACTCCATTAGTACTTACTGTAGACTTTTTCCATGTGTTTGCACATGACCTTCGAATTCAACTGTAAGTACTTAATGTTAATTACGATCAACTGTCCCCAACTACATTAATTTTTCTATAAAAGTGAAACAAGAAGTTCCATTGACGCACACATCCGGCCATTGTGTAGGCTTTGATTTGGTTGTTTCCTTTCAACGCGAGATGATAATGGCATCTCGTGGTTTCGATCTGACAATATGGTGAGTAATAATCCTAAACAAGCATGCCTGCATGTACACTTCTGGTAAAGTAAAAATTTCATTGAAAATGCGCATAGAGGTCGCACGAGGATTGCGACACACCGTTTGTCAAATCGACACATAAACAAAATAAGGACACAACAAAACCAGCAATCCAGCATTATCCCTTGGCAACTCAGGCACAAAATTATCCTCTCGTCTAATATTTTGTTATTTTTCACAGTTTTTCTCTTGCTTTTTCCCTTTTTTTTTAAATTTGGTAAAATTTAAGATTTTAGATTCCCTTTTAAATTGCTTCATTGGATGAAGTAAAAGCTTGTTCGTTTCAACAAGCAATTTAGTCTTCCTAAAATGAGTGTCCGCATCCTTGATTTTGTTAGTGTTTAAAATTTCTTTGTTGTTCTTAATTACAAACGTAGCTTGCTGACCAGGCATTTGAAACTGGAGAACGGGTGCATTTATAATGTAAGAAATACAAAGAAACATTTTTAATTTTTTTGAAAAAGGGGCAAAAAAAATGTATAAGAGTTGTCTGGTGTTGGTAATGAACGTAAACCAATTTATCTGATGCTGGTAATGAATATAATGACAGTAGCTAGAAAGGAGTTATAATGTGAATTTTACTTTTTTATTATTTAGAATTTTATTTTTTTACGTCTTTTGACATTTTTATTTTAATTAAAATCAATCATGTTATTTATTTTGATCTTTAATTTTTATTATAATTATAATTTAATCTTTTTTTGTAAGTTAACTTAATAGAGAAAGTTCACCATATTATAAATGGGAAGATACTCTTCTGCTACATTTACTTATCCGTAATCAGAATGGATTGGAACAACAATGGACTGAAATGAGAATGAAAAATAAGAATAAGTTATTTATCTGAGTTGCAGGAATCGGAACCGGAATGAGGATGACATAAATTCGATTGGTGTCTTTATTTTATTTTAGAATCGAAATGAGCTGAATTATTTCAAGTTACAAAAATACCTTTAATTGTTTTATTATTATTATTATTGATAATAAAATAATTGTTAATAATAATATTATTAAAAATAATATCATTAATAATTTATTAAAATAACCTTAGTTAATTATTATCATTTGATGATGATAATGATAATTAAAATAAAAATAACAATTAAAATAGTAATTATTATTATTAGCATTAGTAAAATTGAATTCCATAATAATAATAATAATAATAATAATAATAATTATTAACAATAAGAACATTAATAACAAATAAGCAAACAATGAAATTAGGCCAAGTCATACAATCATCAATCCATATAATTTTAATATACAACCAATAGCCAAAGAGTATAAGAAATTAATGTATACAATTTAAAATATAAAATTATAATTCCCAAAACAAAAATTATGCTGATCTTTCGGTGAATCCAGGCAGCAGATCGCGATAGCAGCAGATCACGATGAATGGCAGCAACGAATTGCGACACCAATAGGACGAACGACAGTAATAAATTGCGACGGCTGTAGCAGATTGCGATGGCAGCAGGATGAGCACCGTGATGGTTGTTTTTACTATTTTTCTTTTCTTCTCGTTTATATTTTTTCAATTTCAAAGAGGTATTTTTGAAATATGAAAAATTTAGCACGGACAATTTTAATATTCCTAGAAATGAGATTTTGATTTCTAACCCCCTTTCCCATAATCAAAACTCTTATAATCAATCCATATATTATTTGGTACTCACAGAAATCATTCTCATTCTTAACTTTAATTTTATAAGTAAACATATTATTGATTATTATTCTCCTATTCTAATTCCCTTCCCAAATTAATAAACACAGCTTTATTTATTTCACAACTTCAACTTTAATTGTTCAATTTAAAAGAAAAACATCCTCTAAAATTTTTTTTGTATTATCTATAACAAATCTCTTTTAATTCGATACTAAAATAATATTTAATGATTGTTTACCTGCTTCCGCCACTCTGTTCCGCCAATTATTACAGTAAAAAAAAAATAGTAAAAAAGTAGCTTCAGCAGAAAGTTGTCTGTGAACACTTGGTTTATTTATGTTACTGAATAAATTTCTGCTGGTTCCTGTAGCCAAATTCGCATTGCACGACATTATGTTGTGCTAAATGAAAGTTGTAATTTTTTCTTTCATATTCTTTGCTCAAAAGAACAGGGTAGTGAAACTCCATCACTTTAATTTGATCGGGAATGCGCAGCTGATTAGAATTAACACATCGAATTGGCGTTTCCATGATTCCTTTCTTTTCTTGGAAAGTTGTTTCTTCCTCTCTTCCAAACTTTGATCGATTCTCCTTTGCAATGTCCGCTTCCCAATCCCACCTGGCTTCCCTGAAATTCTTTTAAGAAACATCATTGATGATGAGCCAAAACTTTTTTTTTTTTTTCCTTCTTAAGTCAATCTCATTTTCTTATTAGTAAATTTGGAGAAAACCATCTAATTAAACTGTGCAACATAATTAAACCATCAAATAATAAAAGCTACTTTAATTACCAAAGAAGATAGAAGCTTAGGAGTAAGGAATAGCAAAGATAGAACTTCAAGGTTACACAAAATTTCTTCTTGAATAGTCCAATGATCTCTCTAGTCCCTCCTACACACAAAACTAAAGATAACAAGACAAATAAACTAGAAGACTAAATCCCTAAGTCATTAGTACTAAGCATTAGACCATATGTTATATGTCCAAAATCTCCATCCAAACTACCCTTCTGATTCAGCCTACAACAAGGTATCAGCCTTTGAGGGCAACCTCCGGAAGAAACTCAAAGCTGGAGGAGGCAATTTGCTTCTGAACCGTGGTGGCCTCAGCACATACACCCCCCACAATGCAAACACCACCCGAAGTGGCACGGCGTAAAACCCAATTGCAGCAAACAGGCAGAAAATCACAAACAAGAATGTGGCTCGTGGGTCTCTCCAGCTTATTAACGCTTGAAACCGTTCACCTTGTGTTGCCATATCTCCAACCACAGTCTGAATTCTCCCAGCCACGCTTCTTAGCCTATCGTACCTAATCTGAACAATGTCCGCACCTCGACTTGTTGGAAAGGAATCAAATTCTTCATCCAACTCATCAGGCAAGACACCGTCAGCCTGAGAGAGCCTGATATCCATGTGAGGAGGGTGCCGTGACCTGGACCTATATCGCCAGAGCCCCAGAAGTGACAAATACAGCAATATGGTAGGGATTATAAGCTCAGGCAATAGAACCAGCAAGAAGAAAAATGCCAAAGACAAGGTTGAGTATATTGGCTTGTGCCAATTGCGCAGAGACTCCACAAAACGAACCATTGCTATTAGACCGGAGATCACATTCATTAGCCTAAAAAAGTTAGCCTTGCTCCTTCTCATGCTCCACATGTGAGAGTCATAATCAAGCATATACTCAACCACCTCTCGCCCCAATGGTGGCTCTGCTCGGTTGAGCCGGGATGACACCACCTTCAGAGCTTGGTACCTCAAGCTCTCCAGTTGATGCACACTCAAAGGTTGCACATAGTGCATCTTTGGTAGCAACGGCATTGTGTACATATGCAACATATTAACCATATTAGCACAAGAAAATCGCACAGCCAAATGAAGCTCACCCATTTTCTTTACACCTGAAGGATGCAACATAAGCAGCGGATATGAGTGAGTGTAAACTCGATCAGATTCAAGTGTAGACAGCCTGATTCTGACTTTCCCAATTCGAGAATCACGACCACCACTGTCGTTAATTATGTTCTTATCAAGGCTGCATTTGTCAAACACTCCAACCGTAATGACCGTGCAAGGATCAAAAACTTCCCAAGTATACTGCTCATTCCATTTGGGAGACAAACTATCAACCACAGTTCGTGTTCTCACCCATTTCTGGCCATACTTTGCAACACAGTAAGCATCAACAGATCCTCCTTTCCCCTCTCTGAACTTCATTGGCATAAGCCCTGTTGCACCCAAAATGCCCATTTCAAGCACACCAATGTGAGGCTTCCATAACTGCTTTGCTGTTGGCTTCACATCACTGCTATACAGTGTGGCCTCATCAAGCACATGGTAGCCCCCATCAAGAGAGACCCTAAGATGAATTCTAGATCCGAATCTTGTCACAACTTTTGACTCCGCCGGGTTGCCAAAATGGTTATCGAGATTAAACCACCGGGAGACCACTTGTTTATCATCAGTTCTTCTCTCAATTGCGCTCACTGGAATCAAAACCTTACCTACGATCTCATCTTTACCAGGCCCAACATGGTCCTCAACTGAAATCAAAAGATAATCCTCAAATGGCTCAGCAACTACAAACAACAAATCCTCATTCCATGAAGGATTTGACAAGCTTCTTGTTGCACTAGGTGCTGCAATTCTAGTCTTTAAAAACTGATTCCCCACCTGTGCTTTTGCATGAAGCTCCGGGAATCTCATCATAGCAGACCCTTTATCCCCAGGAACAATATCTTGAGCTTCAATAACCGAGACTCTCAAATACCAAAGTTTTGGTGATAGATAAACCTTAGATTTGAGAGAGCAAAGCCCGTCAAAATGAACATTTGCTGCCTTTGAGTGCCATGCCTCCGCAAATGCCTCGTCAGCCTGAGTCCCAAACCATATTGAGACCATAACTTCACCTCCTTTTGACCTATCACCTCTTCTATCTTCCATCCTATACCATTGTGGCGCTAACTGGCTATCAGGAGGTACCCTTCTAGGAACTTCATTTAAATCAAACCAAACTCTGCCCAAGAAATCATCTTTGTTGTTTTCTTTGACAAAAATCTCAGCCGCTGAGGACTGTATACAATCTTTTGAAAATGCAAAAACTTGGTCCCATTCTAAATGATTTGAACTCACCCTCTTTGTAATTCCTCTGTAGTTCCCTAGTTTCACCTCAGCCACAATCTCACCACCTCCAAACAAAGAAATATCTCTAGCTTTCACTACTCTAACATAAAGATACTGCATTTGCTCAACAAGATCATAAGTAGAACTAGTTTTGTCCTTGTTAAGAGGGCCGCCACCAAGATGAGGACTTGTCTCTTTTAAAGAAAACTCGCCTGACCCATTAACGTAAACCCCACCACCACCCCCGCCGCCGCCACGGGGGGTGGGACCACCTCTGGCTCCGGGAATGACTGGACCAGGAGCAGTAGTAATCACAACAGGCTTTAACTCACCCGGGTTTGGCTCCATGGGCTTCACCTGGTTTTGACTCTGCTGCTGATGAATTGGCTTGCTCGTGATATCTTGATGGCCAAAATGCTGCTGCTGCACCTGCATAACAGGACTCTGTTGCTGCAGCTTCTTGTTCTTAGAAAACCCAGAGGACGGAGTCAAAGAAGAAACAAAGCCTCCTTTTTTAACCACCTCCTCCGTCGTAGAAACAAAAAGCTTCAGGCTTATCTCCCCCCTTATGTGAGAAAACAGGCTCCTTTTCTCTAGAGTGTACAACTGAGCAGTGGCTTCACCTTCTTTCTTACCGAGTTGTGAACAAGGAGCCCTGACTTTACCCAGAAAATTTCTGCTGTTGCTTGAACGTCTCTCGTTGAACACATTAACCTCAATGTGTTTGTAAGGCAGCTCCGCGATATCTGGAACGTCAAACACGAGCTTCTCGTTCCATATTGGGTTTAAATCTTTGTACTTCACTTGGGTTCTTAGTATTTGCTTCTCAAACTCAACTTCTACAAACGGGGATGATGAGCCTTCTCCATCTTTAGGCATCAAGTTGTGTGCTGCTATCACCTCCACTACTAGCTTCTCTTTCCTGTCGCCCATGGCAGGTTTCTTTGAAGAAGAAAGGGATAATAATGGAGGGAGGAGAAAGAGAGAGATATGAAGAGAAATGTATGCAGAGAGAGAGAGAGAGAGAGAGAAATGTGAAGCAAAAGAACGAAAACAAAGCAGCGAGTTGGTCAGAGAACTCAGAAGAGCGTGCAACAGTGACAACATAAGAAAGCAAGGACAAGACACATCAAGAGAAGTGAGTTGGTAATAACAAAACTCACAAATACTCTCGAGTTCCACGTTTGTTCTGAAGCGTGCAATCAACGCACCAATCTTGTCGCAGGTAACGATAGTTCAATTTCAACCAGGTTATCGTGGGACCCACTAGAAACATTCTTAGTACTAACCAATTGTTTAAGCTGAGTTAGTAGCTTCTATCAGGGGTGGGTCAACGCCTATATACATATATAGATATATATATTATTATTTTTTTGGGGAATGTAATGTACGCACTCGAAGCTATTTATATTCAGTACTCAATCGCCAAGCTGTTGATTCAAATGCTAGGGAATAATAAAGAAGAAACTTGAAAAAAGAAAATCATAAAGTTCAAGGCAGTTAACGTGTGCATTGGAATCGAAGTCTGACCGTGGCTCAACTAGTTACTTTGAAAACGAGCTCGTTTGTCATATAGCTGCCGTGTTGCTACTCTCTTGAGCAAAAGTAGCCAAAAGGCACAGGCGCGTGACCAAAGCCTCGTAAGCGTGCGAAAATCCTACAGAGAATCTGATATTTATTTTATTTCATTGTTTTGATTCTTTGACGGGTCTCGAAGTCCGAGGTTGTGAGTAATATTGTGATTTGTGTGTACGAAAAAATCATTTTTTAGTCTTCGCAGTTTGGACGCGCGTGTAACACGATCTCCGTGTAAGATTATCGAACTCTAAGCAACGTGGCACTCAGGCATTGTAAATCTCTGAGTTGCCCCCTTGCATTGTAAATTGGCTGCTTCTCTTGCCCCCTTGCATTATCAATTTCGTTAGTCACTCAGGCATGGGATCATTGCTCGGCAAAAAGTCCCCAAATCTTAAATTAACATAAAATATATTGTTACAAGCTAATCTAATATATGTTTATATTAGCAGCAAGAGTAGTTTTTGTTAAAATAAGATATAAACTAAAAGAAAAAAAATACATACTTTAATACATTATTTTTTATTTGTTGATTTTAATAAAGTCGAAATCCCTGATTGAAACATTACTATTATCATCAATATACATAATATTAATTATTGTTGTTGTTATTATTATTATTAACTATTTGAATAATAATAATCATAATCACAAAAATTATAATAAATAACATCAATAATTAACTAAGGTCATGTTAGTAATCTATAATAATCTATTTCAAATTCAAGACAAATTAACATACTAAATTATTATTATTATTATTAAGATAAAAGTTTTATAACAAGTTAATATATTAATGTTAGTAGTAGTAGTAATAATAATAATAATATTTTTTGAATAATAATAATCACAATTTTTTTAATAACAGTAGTTACAATAATTAAAATACAAAATAATAATAATGACAATAGTTAAGTAAGAATTTTTAATAATTTAAAATAATTTAATTTATTTTGATTTTAATTATAAGATAAAGTAAATACATCAATATTAATATAATTTATTTTTATTTTAATTTTTACAGTTTAAGTAAATAATTTATTATAATTTTAATTACTTATTTTAATTTAAATAATTTTTACCTATTCTATTTTAGTTCCTGTAATACTATTCCCCACATGTCTTGTCTCTTTCAATTGTGTTAGTCAATAAATCATCTGCGGAGCAATATTAATAATTAATTTTAATTTTAGCTCATTTTAATTTTAACTATTTTATGTTAATTCTTGTAATACTGTTCCCTATATGTCTTGTCTCTTTCAATTGTGTTAGTCAATAAATCATCTACGGAGCAATATTAATAATTAAGAAGACGTACAGTTACTAAACACCAAAATTGCCGCAATGCAAGAGACAGTGAGCTCTTTGAATTATAGTGTCGGAAGTAACGACATTTTATCGCATTATTGGAGACTGCTTACATCGCGTGTGTGTGTGAAAGCACATCGCGAAAGGATAGAGAAATGAAAATAAGCATTTTGGATTATTTCTTGTTATATATCAAAATATAAATTTCATAAGATTACGCATCACAAACGGTCCCCAATGTCCCGGCAAGCTTTTGCGACGCGTAGCGTTACGGGACAACAAAGTGTGTCGGGCAATCCAACAAAAGTACGGCAGCCAGCGAGTAAAGAAAGTAATAAATAATGAAGTCTTTCCGCAAAACGCAAGGTTTGTAGAATCTCAAAAGAGCAAAGCCTTGCGCTCGCGCTGTATTGTCACGCACACTGTGCCGTGGACTCTATGACCCGCCTCTCTCAAAAGAATAGAGAAATGCTGCGCGCCCATTGTCTTGTCCTGTTGCCCAAACTAACGATAAAAGTCTGTCTCCCCCGATGCGCTTTATCCCTTGGGCCTATCAAAATACTCAGACAAACCACCCGATAAATATATTTTTAAAAAGAGAAAGCGAGAAAAAGGGTAAGAAGAACAAACCTCGCTTGCATTGACCACTCGCTTCTTTCCATTTTTCCTTGTGAATTGTGAAAAATTTTGGAACAGAAACTATGTGCTATAATTTACCAATGAGGGACAACAATCTGACGAGTCACGACGCCAAAATTAATGAACTATTACTGAAGTTAGAAACCGGGAAGTCTAATATAACATCTAACGATATTAATATTATTTTCGGGGTTGAATTGTATAAATAACTCATAACTATTATCAATTTATAAATATTACTGAGTTACCGTTTGTTTCAATTAGAAATTTTTTTAATTTAAAATTTTAAAGTGTGGAAAAATCTAGGATTATGCACTTTAAATTTTAAATCTCTTAAATTTTATTATTTTAAAACTTTCCTAAATTTTTTGGCACTTTAAAATCACAAACCAAAAAATTACTATTATTTGGTTACTCAAAGAATAAAAAAAAATTATGCATTTAGACTTAAATAACCTTAAGTAATTGTATAAATAACTCATAATTATTATCAATTTATAAATATAATTAAGTTACCACTTGTTTTGTTTAGATATGTTCTAATTCATAATTATAAAATATGAAAAAATAAAGTAAAATACATAAATCGTGAGAATTGTGTACCTTAAGTTTTCAAAACTTTTCTAATTTTTTTTGTATTTTAAAGTCACCGACCAAAAAACTGATATGGTTTCATTATTTGAATAATAAAAAACATGCATTTAGACTTAAACTATCCTTAAATAATTTGTTGTGTTGAAGAAGTGATCGACATATAGATTATTTATAAGTTCGTTAAATGTGTCAATTACCCATCTACTATTTACCAGTATAATATATTTCTTTTTTTTTTAGAAATTTTATTGTCCATAATACAACTTGCAACTTGAACATACCTTTATTATTTCTATAAAGGAACAGCTTACAATACAGACAGTAATACATTACGCTCCTCACATGAATAATATTTATGTATTGTTCATGTAAGGGGTGTAATGTACTGTTGACTATATTGTAAGAATTTTCTTCTATAAAATGTCCTTTTACTATAGGCCTTGAATAATTTAACAAGTAACTTGTAAAACAAGCAATGTATCATACTATGCTTTATTTTAAAGAAGGCACAATATCTTTTATTGCTTGGGAGAAGAAATGTCCTGCCATACGACAACTTAAATGAGAGTGTGATGAAAATGTTTATGCAACTCAAATTGTTTTTCGAGGACTCAAATATGAGCGTCAATTGGAAATTAGCTTAAATACTTGTTCATTGAAGCAATTAAATTTGGGACGAGTTTGGTCGCACAGCATCTATTTTAATGACCAAAAATGTAAGTCATGGGGAAAAAAATAAAAAGTGGGTAAATGGGCCAAGAATATGACCCATATGGCTATGCTGGACAACGTTTTGCGGGCCGCATAAAATTTTTGGGCTCTTCTTTCTCTTACCCAAGTTCTTCAAGTCTTCAACTGTTTTTTTCAACCCAAATTGAGGTGTTTTTGCAATCAACGGGTTCAAATAAAAATTTTGGGATTTTTAGACTGTCTTTATCTAACATATGGGTCAACTATCCATATGGTTGAAATAAAATGAATCTTTTGGTGCTAAACTCAGTTTGAAAATAATCTAAAAGATCTTCAAGCATAAACTGAAACAAAACACTAACATGCAATTTATTAAAATGAGTTTTAAAATGTCAAATTCACCATTAAAAATATGGGTTTACAAAGGATAAAAATATACGTGGTAAAATATCTTTTAAAGTACAGATATATACAAATTTATGAGAAGATCTTTAAATCATCAAACTCCTAATGATAATATGTATTTGTTTGTTAATACATAAAAATTTCCTTATTTATTTATTTATTCTTGACTGCAAAATAACATCACCTTGTTGAAGTTGTTGATATAACTTCAACAACCGTAATTTAAAACAAAAATACGCAATACCATGGCAGAAAATAATTAATTTGATAATTTCTCTAATTGAACTATTAACTGATAGTTTTCGAGTAGACAGATAGATACTTAAAATCCCAACTAGTTGGAAGGAAGAGGGCCATTGCCACGCTTTTTTTTTGGCTCTTTTTCCTTTGTTTGGCCGACTGACGTGTGGACCCCAGCATTATAGATTCTCATTATTCTCTAATCCCCAGCTGACTCCGTCAGTTAAGGCGGTGACAGGGAAAACCATAATCCAATCTACAATTTGTAATCCAATGGCCAGGATCGCACCGAACACCGACTACTATAATCCAAACCGTTGCCTTCGATTCCAAACACGGTCTCAAAGACGCCCTTCAAAGTGCTCAGAAGTGCAATCCAACTATTTTCTTTCTAAATCCCACGCCCATTTTATTTCACTCTCTAGGTAAAATGGGAAGCGGGAACATTGTAACCAATCAATTAGCGGCGTGAAACAACGACAAGCCATGAAAACGTACGTTGGAAACTTCTGCTGGAATACGTGGCTTTACGCCATTGGTTTTCATCTGAACGACCTGTACTAGGATATTTTGCCGAAATTTTTATAGCTCCCTACGCACTCTCCGAATTTTACACTAATTTAGTTGTGAAACGAACAGTTGATTTCCAAGGACACCGATGAAATTGTGTGGAATTACGGTTCTGCCACTTCCTCGCGATTTGACGATTCAGGACTTTGCTTGGAAGGACATGTGGGCCTTTGTTTACGTGGGTATGTACCAGCGTGCTTGCTTTCAATCGGTATATTCAATCAATTTGTAAGGTTATTTTAACTTAAAAAAATAAAATAAAATTCTTTGATGAAAAACAATAATTGAATTTTGAGTTGCCTAAATAAATATAATTCTTTTCTTCACAAAAGCATTTTCAGTATTTTTTAAAAAGAGTGTAGATATTTAACAGATTGTTTACACTTTTGCTAACTCTGAACAAATGTATTCCTTTGCTCACAGACACCGTTAGACTTGGACCAACTTCATACCATTAAGAAATACTCTATGTGGATCATGATAAATTAATGGCTTATTATGAAAAGTGATGTAAAATATGTTTTACATTAATTATTTATGCCCCCCTAATTCACACACATATTATGGATTTTGACTATGATATTTTGGAGGTATTGTACCTCACAATTTAATATAATTTAATTATTTAATAGTGTATAGATTGTAAAATACAATATTTCTAAAATACCATAATCACATCTTTTTTAAAATATATTTTTAGGAAAATTATCTCTGCATCATACTTTTTTTAATCACATATATATTTAATCATTA
Organism: Aegle marmelos; assembly: GCA_030449875.1. Taxonomy (NCBI): domain Eukaryota; kingdom Viridiplantae; phylum Streptophyta; class Magnoliopsida; order Sapindales; family Rutaceae; genus Aegle; species Aegle marmelos. The sequence goes on from JASUUL010000115.1 coordinate 8,185,239, forward strand.
TAAATTTTGACATGTACTTTAACAATCTTTGTTTCAAGTCAAATATTTTGACATTAAAAAATAATTATTTTATCCCTAAATAAATTAAAATACTATTTTATTTTATAAAATTTTAAAAAATAAAAAAATTAGAAGTATAAAAATATCCCTAAATATAATAAAATAAATCATTCTTAAATTCAATATGTTATTTTTTTATAAATATAATTTCATTAGAAATTATCGTTTTAATTTTTTTGTAATCATAATTACATTTAATTTGTATAGGAAAGTTTACAATAATTATAAGGAGCATTTCTCTTCAAGTTAATTTCAGTTGACTTTTCTATACTTAATTTAATTATAAAAATTAAATGAAATTAATAATTATAAAATATTATAATTATAAAATATTATTTTTTGTAATTGTAATTTCATCTAAAAATTATCATTTTGTATTTTGTAATTTATTTATTTTATTGAATTTAGGATATTCTTATAGTTATAATATTCATATTTTTAAAATTTTATAAAACAAAATAATCTTTTAATTCATTTGAGGTAAAATAATTATTTTCAATATCAAAATAGTTAATTAATATAAATTTAGAAATAAAAATAATATAAAATATATATTAAAATTTTGTGACAATTAGATATACATAAGATAAAAAATAATAATAAAGAGAGTTTTCTATTTTTTAATCATCCAACAATGTCAACTTTTCTTTTTTCCTAATAAGAATTGATTTAGGATCCTTTGCCACATAATTTTCGATTTCATACCACGTAAATAAAGTAAAAAAGCCAAAAAATGCGCAAATCTTTATGTTTGACATGACGTGGAATGATGGCCAAACTGCTTTCTCACGAGAAGTTGATGAAAACTCACAGTTGCAAGCAACGCCGTCAAATTATGTTACAGCAAAGTACCGCCTTTGCATTTTCAATTCGCAAGACTTTCAGACAACCTCTGCGGACTGACTCGACCTTGTCTTAGCGCCATCAAGAATTCAATATTCGTAAATAGAGATAGAGTTCAGGGGTACTTTGGGAACTTAACAGTGAGCTTTAAAATGACGTTTACTTTCGTTAATTACACTCCGTAATTATACCAATAACATTCATCAGTCTTTGAATTAACTCAAGACCGAGACCCTAGGCTGGTGGGAAAAAAGGAAAAAGAAAAGAAAAAGAAAATATTGAGAAAACGAAGTAACGAAAAACAACAGCGAACACAAATCGCCTGCTCTTAAAAGCAGAGAGATAGAAAAAAGAAGTAGAGAGAGGCTTATTCTCTTCTTCAGTAATTACTTCTCATTGAAGAGTTTAAGCTTCTCAGTTTTAATCAAACTATTTCTCTCTTTCTTTTTTCATTCTCAACTTTTTATTTTAGAAATTCTTTTATTGTTTAATTTATTAGATCAATTAGTCGAACAAGAAAGATAAGTCCGAAAATCTTGGCCGTTGAATTGAATGATCTTTGTTGACGGCTGCGGAGTAGATCGAGAAGCAAGCCGAGTCTCTGATCTGATCAGTCTCCGTGAAATATGGTATTAATGGATTACATTTTTAATTTTCTATAATTTTTCTGGTTATTTTCGTTCATTTAAATGTTTACTTCTCATAGTTGTTAGAAATTTGTTGTTGTATTATGTCAGTGGACTGATCTGAACTTACGATGAAGCAAAGTGGATATTCGCTGGCATTTGTTCATCGTTTAGATGTAGTTTAATCACTATGTTTCGATCTACTCACGGCATATAACATTAAGAGTTTCATGTTCGGCTATCAGGTTTTAGTGTTTAACGGATAGGGCATTGACCGGAGCTTTTAGTTATTGACCTTGATGTGATTATTTTAATTGAAAATTTATTACTTATTAGTGCGTTCTGGTTTTGTTGCCTTCAGTGTAATGTATTTTAAAGTGGAATTTGGATTTCATAAATTGAAATTTGGATGACAAATTGAAACTTTAGGTGAAAAAAAAAATGTGTTGATCTTTGTTTCTACTATATGACGAATTGATTGGATGAGCTAAAAAATTTTGACAATTTAAAATGTTATTTTCCTTTTCGTGCTTTTAAGAGCTTCAGCTTCTCATATGTTTTGCCATTTTGGTTATGCAATTTTTTCAATTTTGTTATGTCCTGATAGAATCCAAGTTGGTAGCTGACCTTTAAGTGATGCTGCTCACTGCTTAGCTATGCGGTAGTAGATGTTGTTGTGGCTTTTGGGATTGACTTTGGATACCTCTAGTTCATTTTTATTTTTAAAGTTTGAATGGTGGTTATGTTTAGCTTGACTATGAAGTCAGAAATTACTGATATTTAGATCTTGAACTTCCAATCACTGTGATCTTGCAATACACTTGTTCTTATTTTGTGCACCAATTTTTTTTTTTCTATTATGGAAAGTGTTCTGAGGGTTTTATTACACTAGTTGAGTGAAATATGGTGCAAATTCAATCTGATAGATAATAGGTGTGAATGATGCTGGGAGTTTGAATACAATAGTGACAAAAATGATACAATGGTAACAAAAATGTTTCTATGGATTGATATTTTAAAGCCATTTCAGTGAAGTGACTTATGGATGTTGTTATGGACTCTTTTGTTTGTTCTTCTATAAATTCTATGAGTTGACTGTAAAAAGTGGTAATGGATGGCTTATCTTTCCACTTCTGCTTCTTGCTAGTTATAGATTGTTAAATACACTTGCAATTCAATTGGTGATGCCTAGTTGTTTAAAGCAGTGATATAGTGACAAGGCAAATGAACATTGAAATATTGACACTCTTGGTTTTTCAGGCAGCTAATTTTACTCCTATGGTTGGATCTCTTGTGTGGTTAGAAGATCCTGAAGTGACTTGGGTAGATGGTGAAGTATTGGAGGTTAATGGTGATCAAATAAAGGTCCTCTGCACCTCAGGGAAGACTGTAAGTGCATTTTAAGACACTGAACTCGACCACTTATGCATATCAGTCTGAGCTGAATAGATTTTGTCAAATTCTGAATAAATGCCTCACTAATTACTTCTTGTTGTGGCAATTGGTAGAAGTTTATACCAGAAGTGTATGGTTCATGCTGAAGATCCTTTTGTTCTTAACTTATTTGAGAGCTTTGGGCATGGAAATGGGAATTTATATGAACAAAGGTTCAAATATCTTACATCTTTTAAAAAATTGCAGGTTGTTATTAAGGCTTCTGATGTCTATCCAAAAGATGCTGAAGCCCCACCATGTGGAGTCGATGACATGACAAAATTGGCTTATTTGCATGAACCTGGAGTCCTGCAGAATCTGAGATCGAGATATGATATGAATGAGATATATGTAAGCATTTTTTAGCAAAAAATAACCATTTTTCTTCTTTGATTGTTTTGATGGAGAGTTGTTAAACTGATTGTGCAATTTGACGGATGTTGATAAATCTTTGGCAGTATTTTTTTATTTTTAATTTTTGAGGTTTATGACGTTGCTGAGACAAGCCTAATACGCTCAATGGTGTTTCCAGACTTACACTGGTGGTATATTGATTGCTGTAAACCCTTTTAGAAGATTACCACATCTCTATGATAGCCATATGATGGCACAATATAAAGGGGCGGCCTTTGGTGAGCTGAGTCCACATCCTTTTGCTGTTGCAGATGCTGCGTACAGGTACTTTACCCCATATTGGTAGAACGTTATCTGTTTGGTTACTTTATTTGTCTGAAAAGAAACATCATATGAATGTGCGTGCAGACAAATGATCAACGAGGGAATAAGTCAGTCAATTTTGGTTAGTGGTGAAAGTGGGGCAGGTAAAACAGAAAGCACGAAACAGCTCATGCGTTATCTTGCTTACATGGGTGGAAGAGCTGCTGCTGAGGGGAGGTCTGTTGAGCAGAAAGTTCTGGAGGTAAAAAAATGTCACAATGCTCAAATTTCCATGGCTGTCATGTCCTTTTTTCACTCCCAAAAAAAAAAAAAAATTTATTTTCTGGTTTGCTTGCATTTGCAGTCTAATCCTGTTTTAGAAGCATTTGGTAACGCAAAGACTGTAAGAAACAACAATTCAAGGTTAGAAGATCAATTATTTTACATGTGTTTTTCAAGTATGGCTTTTATTTTATTTTAAAACTGTGGGATTTAGTCTTATTTAATGCCTCATGAATGTTGCAGTCGTTTTGGTAAGTTTGTGGAGATTCAATTTGATCGGAGTGGAAGAATTTCGGGAGCTGCAATCCGAACTTATTTGCTAGAAAGATCACGTGTTTGTCAGGTGTCCGATCCTGAGAGAAATTATCACTGTTTCTACATGCTCTGTGCTGCACCAACAGAGGTAATTTTCCGGTAAATGCATCACATAACAGTTGATTGGTTGCTCCATGGAAATATTCGGGAATTTACACAATACTTCTTGAGTATAATTTTTGACTTTTTGTGTTCGCCTGCGTTTTAATTGAAACTTTTCTGAAGCATCTTATGACCACAGTGGACTGGTAAAAGAGGATTTCTGTGGTTAAAGTCCTTTAATGAGGAGGTTTCCTTCTTGCTTTATTGCATATTTTTTAGCCTTAGATTATTATACTGCTGTGTCCGTCTGTATTGGGCAATGGTTATGAGAAGTCTCATACAGTGATATACCTTCATATTGCATTCTGCCAAAATGAAACTAGTTACTTGAATTCTGTGGAGCCTCAAAAAATTCACTTAATTGAATTTATGTTATTTTCCTGGTACACCATACACGTGTTATCCACAGTTTCTGCTCAAAGTCTGTGAACATTAGAAATGATTGGCAATGATGTTAGCAATGCACTTGGCACTTTTGTTGCCACTGTAAATTATCTTTATACGTACTATGTTGTTTTTGGTCATGAAGTTTTCTTAGTTGATGCTAAGGGATCAGTATTTGTGTCAAATTAGTTTCAGAGATGCACGCTTACCCATCTCCAATCTTGGATATAAGAAATGGCAAATTTCATGATTTCTATGATTCTGCTGATATGTATAATATCTATGATTCTGTTGATATGTATATACAAACTTATTTTAATTGTTTTTCAAAGTTAAACAAGGTATTTTAAGAAATGAGCTGTTTCTGGAGAAGTGTCTAAAAGTTATCTCTGATGTTAAACCTCCTGAAAATCTTTTATGCCCTCTTCATTTTTCTTTAACTGTATCTGGAATGGAACACAGATATTCACAATCCAGCGCAAAATTGCCCTTCCCAGCTTTCATCGTAACATATCAAATGCTCATTTTCTTTCTTCCAGGTGTTTCTAATTCTTTGCTTCTCTATGACTTGTCAGGATGTTCAGAGGTTCAAGCTGGGAAAGCCAAGAACATTTCATTATTTGAATCAATCAAATTGCTATGAGTTGGATGGGGTTGATGATTCTAAGGAATACATTGCAACAAGACAGGCCATGGATGTTGTTGGAATGAGTTCTGATGAGCAGGTTTTTCTTTTTCCATTTTTCAGAAGTTCTTAACTGTAGAATGCAATTTTTCAGTATAAAGTTCATTGAAACTTATTTCTGTTCATACAATTACGCTTTATTAGGATGCAATATTTCGAGTTGTTGCTGCAATTCTCCATCTTGGAAATGTAGAATTTGCAAAAGGGAAGGAGGTAGACTCATCGGTCCCAAAAGACGAAAAATCTCAGTTCCATCTAAAAACTGTTGCTGAACTATTAATGTAAGCACTAAATTATATTATCTTACTTGCTCACAGCAATTCTTAATTATGTGGATTTTGTGTTCTCTTATTAAAAGAGGAGTAAGTTTTCGATTCGTGTTTTTGTAGGTGTGATGCAAAGGCACTAGAAGACTCTCTCTGCAAACGTGAGATAGTAACTCGTGATGAAACTATTACAAAATGGCTGGATCCTGAAGCTGCAGCTGTTAGTAGGGATGCTTTGGCTAAGATTGTGTACTCAAGATTGTTTGACTGGTATGATAACTTCTGTTGTGTAGAAGATAATGTCCAGTTTGGACTGTACTTATGCTATAGTTTGTTTTGTTTTCTACTATCTTCTGAGACAGTGGAGTTTGTTGTTTATTTTTTCATTTTTATTCCCTTCATCAGGCTTGTAGAGAAGATTAACAATTCAATTGGTCAAGATCCTAAGTCAAAGTCCTTAATTGGAGTGTTGGATATTTATGGATTTGAGAGTTTCAAGACAAACAGGTGCTTAGCCGGTATGCCTTTTGTTTACATTATTGGATGAACTTGATTTTCGAAGGCACTGTACATAAGGCATATCTATGTGCCTCAAGGTGTAGAGAATCTCTTTCATCCTTGCACTGTGGGTGTAATTTTTTCTTTTTATTTGTAAAAATAAAGCAATGATCTCAAAAGAGGCTTGTGCTTCATTGATTATCTGCCAAGTCTTCATTGAAGATGCATTCCTTACACATTGACTCAATAAGCTTGCACCTTCTCTGCCTAATAACACTGTTTCTCTTTTTGTTTGGTTTAGATGGTTTCTTCTTATAACCTGTTATTTCAGTATGATTCGTATTTTGATCACTCAATTTTAATATTCCAGTATGATTCCTAATTTGGTCATTTAATTTTAATATTAAAATGTAGAAGTGATGATTGAAAATATTGATTGTCTCATCTTAACTTTAAGCTTGTACTTCCTCTGACTGATTCTTTTACTCTCCTGATACCTCCAGCACTCAATTATGTTTCTCTCATTTTTTTTTTTTGGTTTAAATGTTATTACTTAATTTTGCTTCGTGAAACTTAAAAGAGTAATATTCATGAATTTCTAGAGTACTTAGACTATTGTTGCTTCTAGTTTGCTATTACCGCTTTCACTATTATTCCAATTCTCAGGCTCTGTTGGGCATTTCTATGAGTGTAAATGGCTCAGTTAGGCAGAAAGAGAATAGGTCATTTGCCAGTTATTCTTTCAACCATTTGGGTTATGGTCTAGTGTCGAGTGAAAAGCTCACAACATTTTTAACAATGGCACCGCCACTTCTTTGTGGGTATCTAAAACAGATGAAATTGCATTGTTTGATTGAAATTATTTGCACTGACATAACTTTTTGCGAATGCTTGTTTGTTGATCTTCTGTGGGATGCTTAGTATTTTTTGCCTTGTCCAGTTTTGAGCAGTTCTGCATCAATTTGACAAATGAAAAACTTCAGCAGCATTTCAATCAGGTTGGTTTGTGAAAGCCATTTTTATTTGTTCCAGCATTCTAGATATATTTTCATTGTATCTAAAATGCATAATTTTTGGATGCATAATTAACTTGCTGTGCAGCACGTCTTCAAAATGGAGCAAGAAGAATATAGCAAGGAAGAAATTAACTGGAGCTACATTGAGTTTGTTGATAATCAAGATATTCTGGATCTCATTGAGAAGGTTTGTGGGCTGTACCCTGCATAATGTTTTGCCTGGTATTCCTTGGATTTTCTCCGTTAATTCCAACAATCTTGGCACAAATTATTTTGTTTAGTTTATCCATGGTGAATATCTCCTTCTTTAGTATGCTTATATAATTATATATATATATATATATATATATAAAATTATGTATGTGTGCGCACGTGTGCTAGACAGTGCTTACCCTTTTGGTGAGTACTTGATCTAAGGATGTTACTATTGTCTTGATCGATGCTTTTCACTCTACTTGTATTCATGTCATGTATAGTGTCTTGTTGGTCACATGTCTGGATGAAAAGGGGCTAGCATAAACAGTTACTGTAATAGGTACAATCTACTGATAATCAGTAATGCTGAAAATATGATTCTAGATGTTAAATGGCATATAGAAGTATCTGGCCTCTAAGAGGAGCCTCATGGAACCGTTTGGGAGCTTGAGCTGTTAGCAGCCAAGCTGCCTGGCAGCACTCCCAAATGGAGCCTAAGTGGAGTATTCCGGACTCTGGGGGGCAGCAAAGTCCTAGAATCCATAATGTGATCTGTATTTTTTTTCTATTCCTCATGCTTCATATGTTTAACTAATGAAACATTGGACATGATGGCATCTTTTACTTGAAATTAAATTAATATACATGGACTTAATGATATATCAGCCTTTTTTTGTAAAGCATTTTTTTAAGATTCGGCAGAAAAGATGGCCTCAAGTTAGTAATGTGTCTATGAGGCAAGGCTGTGATATTAAGATATTTTGGGCTCTCTTGTCTTTTTCTTTTTTCATATATGTTCTTTCTTCTTGCTATAGGTTACCTGATGCATAAAGCAAATATTAGCATGTGGTTTCTTAGTGTACTTATTTTTTTTTTTTTCATTTTGTAGAAACCTGGTGGCATAATTGCGCTTCTGGATGAAGCTTGGTAAGTTTAGTACTAAGCTGTTTCATTACGTGACATGGATGTTACTGTTTCCAAAAATTTTACTATTTTTAGTATTTGAATTCAAGTGTTCTGATGGTGAGATAGCTGAGGCTTGTATCTTGTAGTATGTTTCCAAGATCAACGCATGAAACATTTGCTCAAAAGCTGTATCAGACATTTAAAAATCATAAACGCTTCAGCAAGCCAAAATTAGCTCGTAGCGACTTCACTATTTGTCATTATGCTGGTGATGTAAGTATGCTTTAATCTGGATAACATTTTGATATTTAGACAATATAGAATATTACCTAAGAAGTGACTTTTGAAAATTTCAAGTTTTTACATTCGCATGATTTTGGGCTTTCTTTTCTTAGGTTACTTATCAAACTGAATTGTTCCTGGACAAAAACAAAGACTATGTTGTTGCTGAACATCAGGCACTTTTGAGTGCTTCCAAATGCTCCTTCGTGTCATCTTTGTTTCCACCTTTGGCTGAAGAATCCTCCAAGACGTCAAAATTCTCATCAATAGGTTCTCGATTCAAGGTTGATAGGTTCTCTTTTCTTAAAGAATTTGATCACATTTTACATAATCCTGCAGAATATGACTTGTCTTTTGTAATTACTGCAGCAACAATTGCAACAATTGCTCGAAACTCTCAGTTCAACTGAGCCACATTACATTCGGTGTGTAAAGCCCAATAATCTTCTTAAGCCTGCAATCTTCGAAAACAAAAATGTTCTGCAGCAACTACGTTGTGGGGTGAGACTGTTTAATATATCAACGTAGTTAAAAAAATTGCCTGTATTTATACAATTTTAACATACTGTGCATATTATCTCAGGGAGTCATGGAGGCAATCAGGATAAGTTGTGCTGGCTATCCAACTAGAAAACCATTTGATGAATTTGTAGACCGATTTGGCATCCTTGCATCGGAAGTTTTGGATGGGAGGTACTAATTTTGTGTTTTAGCCAGTAGATGTTTTTGCTAGAAGATCTTCTGACTGTTTATGGCATTATTGTTAGTTCTGATGAAGTCACTGCTTGCAAGAGGCTTCTAGAGAAGGTGGGACTTGAAGGCTATCAGGTAATTATTGGATGAGGGATCAAATCATCTTCACTGAATGCAATTCCATTAAGGTTGTTGTTTCTACTGCTAAGTTGCACTTCAAAACATCGTGGTCTTACATATAATCAAAGGGATATTTTATTCTAAGCCTTCTGCTTGTATGGTGTCTTTGTACTGCAAGAATCCTGCATAAAATGTTTTGCTGGCTGCCTGATTTAAAGAGCTAGGTTGTTGAACAGCTTCAAGAACCTTAATAACATCAGTAGTACGGTGGCATCTATGTGGCAACCTTCTTTAGAATTTCAACCACCTAAGCCAGGTGGTTTTATGATTTCTCTAATGCTTTTAAATCCTCTGAACTCCAGCTTCAGGGGTGACTGCAGTCAATTTAGTTCATTAATGAAATATGAAAAATAAAATAACATTTTGCTGTTGTTTTTCTACATATTTATGTGCTTCCATACTTTTTGGCATTTTGAAAAGGTTCCATTACACTGGTGATTAGTTATCTGCAGTTAGATTATGTATCATCCATGCAATTTACCGTTCCCCCTTTTCAGTTGTCTTTATTCTTGTCCAAACTAACATCTATGAGTTTGTAAGCTGTTAAGGCTTCTGGGTCATAAAATCATGCATGACATTTACTTTTCAGTCAGTTCGCTCCTGCAGAAACCATTACTAATAATTCCATGGGTTCTCTGCATAAACTGGTTGTTCTACAATCTACATCTTCATGGCACAACATTCTTGGAAGTAATTCTTTTTTGCTGGTTGGTTAATCCAGTCTTTTTCAGTTAGTTGTATGCTTTGTGGTTGTTTGCTTTTCAAAAGTAATGCACTTATTAAAAACACACATCTGCTATTTTGGTGCTATAATTTGTATCTTCTAAATCTCACATAACTTCTGTACATTTCCCTTGTCTGTTTTCTAAGTAGGTCTTCCAGAATGTCTTTCTAATCCAGTTTATGTTTGTAGATTGGTAAAACAAAGGTTTTTCTTAGGGCTGGTCAGATGGCAGATCTGGATGCACGTAGGACTGAGGTCTTAGGAAGATCAGCTAGCATTATCCAGAGGAAAGTCCGTTCATATTTGTCTCGTAAAAGTTATATCATGCTCCGACGATCTGCTATTCATATTCAAGCTGCATGCAGAGGTGCTTAATTGTGTTTTAGTTTCTCCATCTCAGCTCTTTGTAGTTAGCTCTACCCAGAATCAGGAATTGTTCATAGGTTTTTCTCTCTGCTTCCTTGTGTGCTGCTTGCAGGACAACTCGCTAGGCAAGTTTACGAGAGCATGCGCAGAGAAGCTTCCTGTCTGAGGATCCAGAGAGATTTGCGCATGTATCTTGCTAAGAAAGCTTACAAGGACATGTGCTCCTCTGCTGTTTGCATTCAAACAGGCATGCGTGGAATGGCTGCTCGGAATGAGCTTCGCTTCAGAAGGCAGACGCGAGCATCAATTATTATTCAGGTAACCCTTTTTGTCGACCTAAATGCATGGTTGATTTTAAAATTTTTCAAACTCTTATACCCATTTTCTTTTTATAATAATCTTGCAATGTGGATACAATTTCTTGAAATTCCAATGTTTAGCCATGCAACTTGACAGAGTTATTGATGGTTTGTTTGAATGATGTCATGCCTCTTTTATTGCTTCAAATGGTTGGAGCCTGGAATAACTTCAATTGTATAATGCAGAGCCATTGCCGCAAATACTTGGCCCATTTGCATTATATGAAATTGAAGAAAGCGGCGATTACCACACAGTGTGCATGGAGAGGAAAAATTGCTCGCAGAGAACTGCGGAAGCTTAAGATGGTGAATTTTCTTTAATTATTGTCTTTAATTTCTTGTTTTAGATCTTTTGAAAATTTTTGGAAAATTTCTGTGGTCATTACCAAAAGAAGCAAGCTGTTATCATACCTGCTTGCAAAATCAGATCTGTGTTTTTTGTTGCTAGTCTTATATCTGAAATGCTGCCTTTGTAAACCTGTAAATGCCATTCTATCACACTTTTCATAATTAGAGGTTTTCTGCTATTCTCATAATTTACAGGCTGCGAGGGAAACAGGAGCTCTCCAAGCTGCTAAAAATAAACTGGAAAAGCAAGTTGAAGAACTGACATGGAGATTACAGCTAGAGAAACGCATGAGGGTAAACATAACTATAAATGAATTGATATATGTCTTGTTGATGTTATATTGTTGTGATGTTTGTTAGTAACATCTTGTTACCCTATTATCTTTTAGTGACCATAGGTTTCTGTTACTATACTCACTGCAAGTATTTTTCTATTTTATTCGGTTTGATTGCCTTCCTGACTTTGTTTTTATCAGTACAATCCTTGTCTCGGCAAAGGGTGGGGAAATATGATAACCGTTGCTTTGAACCATACAGAATAACATTGTAAAAGAATCATACCTGGATCCTCAGTTTTGTTTGTCTTCTCTCACTCACTCATATACATAGAAAGAAGCTTCTGATAGTGCCTGGATTCTATTTTGCCATTCTTGAAAAGTCTGCTACAGAATGAAATCCTTTGTATACTGGTCTCTGTTTTGATTCCATTATCCTCTCTCCGTACTTTATGCATCTATGAACTTATGTAGGTTGACATGGAGGAAGCTAAAACACAAGAGAATGCAAAACTAAAATCTGCTTTGCAAGAGATGCAGCTTCAGTTCAAGGAAACCAAAGAAAAACTCATGAAAGAAATTGAGGTTGCCAAAAAGGAAGCAGAGAAAGTTCCTGTTGTGCAGGAGGTTCCAGTTATTGACCATGCAATGGTAGAGAAGCTTACAAGTGAAAATGAAACACTCAAGGTAAAGGGCTCAATCAACGATTTACTTTCTTCTCAGGATTTTTTCATAAGCATTGAGAAACATGCTTGTGGATCTCTTATTGCCTTTGAATTGCTTCTTTGCTATCTAAATGCAGACATTAGTAAGTTCATTGGAAAAGAAAATTGATGATACGGAAAAGAAATTTGAAGAGACCAGCAAAATCAGTGAAGAAAGGTTGAAGCAAGCTTTGGAGGCAGAATCGAAAATAGTTCAGTTGAAGACTGCTATGCACAGGTTGTATTCCTAGCTCATTCGTAAGATTGATGACTGATGCAAGTTCCGCTTATGTTGTTGATTATATATAGGGACTAGACTATCTCCACACATATTGGTTAATCGGTGGCCGGTTAATTCTTTTTTTATTTTCTTATACGTCTGAAGTGACATTTGTTGCTTTCATTGGCAGGCTTGAAGAAAAAGTTTCTGATATGGAAACTGAGAACCAAATTCTTAGGCAGCAATCCCTATTAAGCACACCTATTAAGAAGATGTCAGAGCATCTATCCGCACCAGCAACTCAGGTAAGTGTTTCTTAAAGTTGTAGAGATTTTTCTCATGGTCGTTTCTTGCTTGTTAATTTTTCTCTTCATCTTCGAATTTGCAGAGTTTGGAAAATGGTCACCATGTCATTGAAGAGAACATTTCAAATGTAACTTTTCTGTGGATCATCCATCACTATATTTTTTGGTCGTGTAATTATAGTCTATTACCTTCTTTTATTATTGTCATTGACAAAGGCTATTTCTGCAGGAACCACAGAGTGCTACACCTGTGAAAAAGTTGGGCACCGAGTCTGATAGCAGGTTGAGGAGATACCATACTGAGCATCAACATGTATGTTCTTACTTATTTACCAGAATCTGCTTCTTCTGTCAAGTTCTCCTTGATATATTCTTTGTAGGTTGGGTAATGCTGAACATTTTATGTTATTCCTGTAACAGGAGAATGTTGATGCTCTCATCAACTGTGTTGCAAAAAACATTGGATATTGTAATGGAAAGCCCGTTGCAGCATTTACAATATATAAATGTCTTCTTCATTGGAAATCTTTTGAAGCTGAAAGGACTAGTGTGTTTGATCGTCTCATTCAGATGATAGGCTCTGCAATTGAGGTACTTCAGATAACATTACTTGTGCTCATGATTTGTGTGCAGCAAGGATCACAAAAGAGATGGGTGATTCAGTTTCACAGTCATCGCATGTTTTTATCTTGTCTTGTGGAAAACGAGTTTCCTCCAATCTAAATGTTCATGAATTTACTTTGATCTTTTGAATGTTTGGATTAATCAGACGTACTTCAGTGGCTTTTATATTATCAAATTTTTTTTTAATTGTGCGGACTACTTATTGATGTTCTTCTAGTATGCATAGTTTGTGCCCCAAAATAACATGCCGCTTATTGCAGAATGAAGATGACAATGATCATATGGCTTATTGGCTATCCAACACATCTACATTATTGTTCTTGCTTCAACGAAGTTTGAAGGCAGCAGGGGCCAGTGGTGCAACTCCACATAAGAAACCGCCCACTGCAACCTCCTTATTTGGAAGGATGGCCTTGGTATTTGGATTTTTCAATTCATTGTAACTGTTTTTCTTATTTTTTTAATAGAAAAATGTGGTAATTAAGTTCTTTGTTTTCTGTGTTAATTTTAGGGTTTCCGGTCATCCCCTTCTTCTGCAAATCTTGCAGCTGCTGCTGCACTTGCAGTGGTACGCCAAGTGGAGGCCAAGTATCCTGCGTTGCTTTTCAAACAACAGTTAGCAGCATACGTGGAAAAAATTTATGGAATCATTCGAGACAACCTGAAAAAAGAGTTATCATCTTTGCTTTCTTTATGTATTCAGGTATGTTTCTTTGCAGATTATGAATCTATTCATCCTTCAATTTCCTAATTCTGTCTGCTTTATACACCTAAACATATTTAGTTCTGGTTTTATGTATCTTGAAACCTTGTTTCCTACAATTCTGAATTTTAGGCACCAAGGACATCCAAGGGAAGTGTATTAAGATCCGGGCGGTCCTTCGGCAAAGATTCAGCCTCTAGTCACTGGCAGAGCATAATTGATAGTCTCAATACACTTCTTAGTACATTGAAGCAAAACTTTGTATGGGACTTCATTGTTTTTTCGTTAGCCTTGTGATGGATAGTTTTAGAGGTCTGAACTTTTGAATTGTTTATTTGGGCACCAATTCTTAGAGTTATTGGGTTTCAGGTGCCTCCTGTTCTGGTCCAGAAGATCTTTACTCAAACTTTCTCGTACATAAATGTACAGTTATTTAATAGGTAATCAGTCTCTTAAATCTAGCCTTTCATTATTTATGCCTGAGCATTTGATCATACTATAAGTTTGATATTATTTTTCCAGTCTTCTTCTACGTCGTGAGTGTTGTACCTTTAGCAATGGAGAATATGTTAAAGCTGGGTTAGCTGAGTTGGAGCTCTGGTGTTGCCAAGCGAAGGAAGAAGTAATTTTCTCTTAACAATTTAAAAATTTCTGTCTTGGTGCACTTTGCTGTTGCTATATGCTGTTGTTTGGGCTTTTGTTTCATGCTAGCTTCATGTTTTGGGTCAAGCAATTAATTAACATATACATCTTGCTGTCATGATTAGCCAATCTATGTAATCCACTGAAAATGATTGAGCATGTAAATGGACTTCCCAGATTCTCAATTCTCATATCTTGATTTCCTTATTTCAGTATGCAGGCACCTCTTGGGATGAACTTAAGCACATTAGACAGGCTGTTGGATTCCTGGTATGCCATTTTACCTGATATTGTAGTGCCATTGAACATTGAAATGAATTTGATTTAGTGATGATATGGGATCATGATGTTTAATGGGAAGGATTAGGCTGGCATCTTTACCTGACATGTCTTGTCTATTACTACTGTAGTTCTCACTACCAACCTTTTTGATACTATTAAATCATCCCCATTAATTGCAACTTTTGGTCAAACATCGATGATGCCAAGCACTATCTTCAGACCAAGCTAGTTTCTTTCTCAACATTTTTTACCCACTCAATGACGAATGCTATAAGAAATATCAATATGTTCCCAAAGAATAAATGTAGAGGCTGAAGAGCCATTTTGTACAAGCAAAAAGTGCATCATGAAAAGTTAAAAGGCAGTGTTATCTGACTCAGAATGATATGTATTAATTTTGTCATGTGCTGACAAGATTTTCCTTTTTCCTTTTTAAGGATGAGAAAAAGTGATGGATCTTAACTTTGTGATGTTTATTGACCTTGATATGCAGGTGATACATCAGAAGTATAGAATTTCTTATGATGAAATAACCAATGATCTCTGCCCTGTAAGTCAATTTTTCCTATCTCTGTGACTGTGTGTGAGTCTTTGCTTTGTTTCTTTTGCAATTTAGCCCTCTTGATCCACTGAGTTGACCCTGAAGGCTGATTTCTATGGTATAGAATGCTGTAATAATAATTGGGCCATGAGAGACCTTATTAACTATTGCAGAAGAAAGGGCCTGCTAATAGAGCTGGAAAAATATGAATAAGAACCTCAGTTCCTCTAATGGGCACTAAATGGGACAAGGCTTTTCATTTTCATAGCCACTCTTAATTCCCGTCTGAAAAAGGGCAATTCTGGCTGACCACCTTCTCCCTCACAGAAAAGGAACTCTACACGTGTTTATTCGTGATTCTCGAATACAAAGTTGAGGGATTAGCCTAATGTCCCGCACCTAAATTATGAGGGTCCCTGTACTTATGGTTGATCCGCACACGCAAAAGCCAACTTTCTCTGACTCACATCAACTGGTTTTTTTTCAGATCTTGAGTGTCCAGCAGCTGTATAGAATATGCACGCTATACTGGGATGACAACTATAATACTCGAAGTGTGTCACCAAATGTAAGCTTGTGTTACGCAAAGTCAGCCTTTTGTTCTACCCTTGTAAGTTCATGTCATCATGTGAATCCCAACAAGTTGCACTTTTTCCCCCTCTTCTACAGGTCATTTCCAGCATGAGGATACTAATGACTGAGGACTCTAATGATGCCACCAGCAATTCCTTTTTGTTGGATGACAATTCCAGGTGAGATTTTAAGAATGAGAGAAAACCTATGTCAAAGTTGTAAATCTTTGCAAGTCTGCTTTCATAATCAGAGGCAAATTAGAATTTTTTATTTTTTATTTTCATCTGCTATGACACTATCTATAGAATTAAGCATGTCCAACGATGGACATTGACGATATCAACTGACCCGTATTTCTTCTTAATACAGCATTCCCTTCTCTGTTGATGACCTTTCTAATTCACTGCAAGAGAAGGATTTCCTGGATGTCAAAGCTGCGGAGGAACTTATTGAGAATCCAGCCTTTGAATTTTTATATGAGGCATAGGAAGCTCGAATGCACTCTACTTGGTATTTTTTTTTGAAGTAGGCAGTGAAGTCAAAACTCTTTGATCAACATCAAAGGAAGTTGTAAATCCAGTCTTTCTTCTATTATATAATTTTTGTTTCACTCCATTGCTTTTACTACATACAAGCCCCCGTTGTAAAATTTCTATTTGTTTAATTTTTTTGACGTACAGCTTTGTAAAATCCATCATCATTGAGGGGTAGGTATTTACTTGTTTGGTTGAGTGAGCATTCCCATTATTTTTATTTTTATTTTTATTTTTTTGGGGTTTTGCATTATTTTGGTCTGGCCAGAATTGGCGGCAATTTTTAGTGTTAAGAAAAAAGTTCATAATAGTCTCTGTAGTCTAGTGATCGAGGCGTTGCCCCAATTTTTTATTGTACAAAAGACAAGTTATGAGAACAGATATATATATATATATTTTAAGTTGTAACAATCTTTTGTTGATTGATTATTATTATGCCCATCTTTGGGAATGAGATTAGTTTTGATTATTAAGCAGCTTGTGATTGCAGCACTGCATCATTTTAATGTTCAAGTTTTGCTCTGTGTTCAATAAGAATTTGTGCGTAACAAAAATCAGTTCGACTGGAAGTAGTTTATCATGGACGAAAGCTGAAAATTAGAAGATAAAAAATGTAAGTTGATGATCAGAAAATATGTTTCAAATGATGCAAAAATGTTTTGCCATGCTCTCCGTGGGCTCGTAAGAAATTTATCCCGTGGACTGCAATCGACTAAAACAATGTGCTCGCGACATTAAGCCAATAATTTGGGAGTAAATTGACAAGTACATTATTACCGCTTCCCCTTTTGTACTATTACTAATTACCAAAAAAGTGAAAAAAAATTAAAAAAAATCGCGTGTCGCCTGATCCCTCCTCTAACTTTTAGATTACGATTTCTCCTCGACTTTGTAAAATACTGTGCGAGTGCAAATTACTTAAGTGAACTTTATTGACAATATTAACCACTAATTACTCTTTTAAACCAAAATGTTCTTCGTACCAATGCCTCTATGATCTTTTTCCTTTCTCAATTTCCAAAGTATCATGTGTTAGCCTTATACTTCATTATAAAAACAAATTAATATCGGATTCGGATTTGAAATGAAAAATAAAAACTATAACCTAAATATCGAAAATTGTCAATCCTATTGCTATCGCAATGAATGAAAAGGTTCACATAGTTTTTGAAAATCAAATTGAGCAACGTTTTTTTCATTTAATAGAAGGAATTAAGCAATGATATTGAAAGAATTGAATTGAGGGCAAAAATTCTTCGGCTGAACATGGGAAATTCACATGGACAATCAATGCAAGTTCAGCTAGCACACAAGGGCCATCGTTTCTCTACCACAAAAAAAGCCTTCAAAGTCTTGAAACCCAACAGATTTAGGGACCAATACCATTGCCATGACCATCAAGGTCTAGGGTTCCAGGACCAGATTTGGACCACCCTAGCTAAACTTCGTATCACTGCAAATACAACTGTAGTCCCTGCTAATTTTGATGGACATTTTAGGCTTTCTTGGGAGCCATGTGGGCATGTTCCTTTGCAGATGGCATATGGTAGAAAAAAATGTAGATTGGCCCGTATCTTTCTGATGGACATGCAATTGACTTTCACTTGCATAATAATTACAGAATAGAATGGTGACTGTGCGTGGCTGGGGCTGGCTTCTTGTCTTGGCTGTCAATTCTAGTTTTGTAGGTTGAGTCTAGTGCAGGGCTCACAAGGGTCGGCTGACTGGATACGTTATTTTGGTCCATCGGGTTAGCCATTTAGGTCCCCCTCTTAATTAATTTCTCTTTTGTTGCCGTTGCCGCCTGGGAATTTCAGAAATTGCTTGGGTCCATTTGTCAGGTGGGCCACACGTTTCTACTTTCAAGCCCAACATTAACAACTCTTATCGGTTTAAAGAATTAATATCGATCGCAAAAATAATAAAAACTAGTTATTCAACCATGGGTAACTGGTATATCGTAGTATGCATCGATAACATTATTTTTCAATTGTAGAATGTTGGAATTGGACTTGCACCATTGAAGAAAAAAATTGTACAAGTACGGCGGTGATAGTGACAATTTATCAAAATGTGAGAAGGCACGCATATGCGAGCAAGATTTTGGGCTTAAAGATTCAAAGCTAGGCTAAATCTCACGTAAGCAAATCCCCAAGAATTTAAAAACTTAGGTAGACGACGCCGACAGTATTGTTGTTTTTCAGTTCAATATCGCTATCAACAAGCATCCAAAAATATTAGATATCAAAAAGAAAAAGCTATCAATATTGTTTTCGTCTCTTTCTATACGCGTTGAAAGTGTCATTCTCATTGCTAAATGTCATACAATGTGAACATTTCTTGATATTATCCGTCAATTTGTGGTCATCACTTGTGTGTTCACGCCAAATTCCTTCCCTTGTGGGCATCAAATTTCAATCATGAATAGGTTGTTCCCATCAAACTATTTCTTCAGAGTAATGTCACACTCTGGAAAATAGAAAGGGGTCTTTATTTGTATTATGCAATGTTGATTCATTTTTTGTATAATAATTAGAAATTTGTACGATTAACTGAATGTAAAAATTAAATTAACAAAAAAAAAACACTTAGAAAGCAAAGCGTCCTCATTTTATTTTATTTTATTATTGTTATTGTTATTGCTGCTTGTTTTGTAAATCGATTTCAAAAAAGACAAAAGTCCATTAAAAATTAAACCAAATGAATGCAGCCCAGTTGAACTCATTCGCATCATGAAGTGCCACGACCAAAAAAATTTGCAGGGAGAATGAAATCGGACGGTCAATTATCAATTGACAACCAATTAACGCCAATTCCAATTGGGCTGGTCTCCGAAACAAATGACGGCTTTATTTAGAGTCACCGTCAAGTGCGATGTGTAACAGAGAAACATGTACAGGTGTCGCAGGAGGGAAAGGCCTACTGTCGCCTTTTGCTGATTGTGATATTTGCATGTGTTGGAACCCCCGCATGGTAAATTACTTCGAATTTTCAGGGAGGAAAAAAAATTGCGTGCCGCCCGTCACAGACATATACTTTCTACAGGCAGAATCTTATCACATATGCATTTTTTTTTCTTTTTTTGTTTCAAAGATTTGATTCAGGGATATACATAGGATAAGATTTTAACACGCAAAGATGTATATCTCAAAAACACTCAAAATATTATATATATATATAAGTGTCGATATTTTCATTCTTTTTAATGCAGACATACTAGATTACTAGAGTTGATTTCAAATATATAATAAAATCATATAATTTAGTAGTATCAAAAACTTATTAATAGACTATATTTTTTAACAATATGTCTATATAAAAGAAAATAAGAACATCCGCACTAAAAAAAGAGACTTAAGAAATAATTTACAATATCATTAAATTGACCCGTTAACCATATTGAAGAATAAATGATAATAGATATTAACGCAGTTTGTTCAAAAAATAAAATCATTAACGATGAAGATGTGGTTAGCTAAGAAAATACATATATTAGATATATATATATAGCTAATTCATGTTAGATTGAAGAATCAAATTATAATTCAACAAATCTTAAATACCATTTGACCAATATATTTTTAAAAACTAATGGTCTTAATGAGGTCACTAAATATTCTTCCAAATTGCTGCAAGTGAAATTGATCGGCCAGTCCATGTGGTCTCATGTGTTTCCACCATTTTCTCTTAAGCTGAATATCCTGCGGTCAAACTTAGACTCAAATCTGCTTGCTTAATTAATGACGTAATTAGTTATAAAACAGAATCATGTAATCCCTTCTTTTGATCGTGTCATGTTCTTATATTCTTTGCTTTGCTAAACCCTCAGTCTCGACTCATGTTCTCAAAGATATTGATTCCTTCCCCAGTTCTGAAATACTCTTTTCTAATTACTTAATTCATATTATGTTCCATTAATTTATAATCTTTGCAGTTATTGTAGTTACAAAGTTAGTTGATGCGGAGGAATCTTTTAACTGTGTACAAGAAAAAAATAATCTTATTAACATGATTAATATTTCATTGCAGTCGGCATCCCAACTCCTCTTGCTCTCTAATTATTTTTTATTTTTGAAAGTCGAAAGAAAGTTATATCATCTAATAGTCCTCTTGCTCTTGAAACACAGATTTTTCAGATTAAGCCATGTCATTTGGTCTTCGGTCAAGAAAACATGAATCAGCTTAAAGCTTTTATGCGTTAATCATTCAAAACAAATTTCAATAATATTTTGGAGAAAAATAAATTAATTTAGAGACATAAAATTTATTTTCCACTAATTAGTTTCAACTTAAAAAATAATATGAGAATGGTGTGGATTTTTTCCCGTTAAAAAAAAATAAGATTATGCACAGTTTTTTATTTAGAAAAATCATGTATAAAAATCATCTTCAAGTATCACTATTAAACCAAAATTTGAAATATCTCAAATTTAAATTTTGCTGAAGTTCGTAGTTTATCGGACAAAACCCAAATAATAAGAAAAATAATACTAGTTTTGACTTTGATAAATAGTATAATAGAATAAAATGCATTTCTTCAATCCATGGCAAAAATGACTATGGTGTAGCATCAATTCAAGTTAATTAATTTGACTTTCTTCTTTGGGAAGTGAAATTAATTTTGCCTACGACCCACTTAATTGCCCCAAGCAATCACATGGCTTTTGCAGGTTTAATTCAATTATAAGCAACTATTAAATTAAATTACTAGCTCATTAATTTTAATTAAATTTGGACGGCTACGATCATTTTTATGCGACGATCATACCTCATCTTCATTCACCTCGAGGCCGTGACCGCTCTTGGACTATGCCCGCCACATGCCACAAACACAACGTAATTAAACGCGTTGCATTACATTAATCCATAAACTTAATATCAATTTTCATGGAAACTAATAAAATTTATTAATATAATATGAGCCTCAAAAACATATTTCTTCTATTTGTTTTTCCAAGAAAAAATGAGTAGAGAGGAGGACCGCCAAAAACAATTAAAAATTAAACACATTATTTGTTTATTTATCTATATGTTATTCAATAATTGGAGGCTTATTCATGGAGATGCATGAATCTTCTTAATTTGCAGCGAAAACACACCCACGTAAGTCGTTTTGAGTTTCGAAAACAAAAAATATTTCTTTTGCTGCCTCTCAAGTCTCAACAGGAAACTTTAGATTCTTCTAATTCAGAATTTAGACATTGATCAAGCATCAAGCCTATTCTCTCTCATTGCCTCGTGTGAATTGATGCCCTAATTTTTTGCGTTATTGTATAATAATCTTATTATTATAAACATTTTGATGTGCGACATGCATTGTGGTTGAGGTTAGTGACCTGGATACTGTATATGTTCTCTATGGTTGATGGTTCTGCTATATTCATGCACATGGTGGCATATGACACGATGAAGACTACAATTGACCTAAGTTTGTATATATCTAGAGAATAAAATTTGAAGTTAGTTAATTTACAATGTATATTTGAATGAAGTCAAACAAACTACGTTCATGTTATTACATTAAGTACTAATTATTTAACATTAGTTGTGTATTAGTCAAATCATAAGTCAATTTACATGAGATTAATATTAAGACTAATTAATTGACAACTTGCCATAATGTGGGAAGGTTACCGACTACACTTGACCAAACTTTGCTATTATTATTCACTTTAAATGAAAATTTCATGTGACTTGTAATATAATAGATTATAAATAACTATCAAATTCTCAGCACCTCTCGTTAAGAACCAACCACATGTTGATGAGCTCCTAATTCCCTATTTTAATCAAATTCACAAACTTGGAAAGCTAAAATCTGTGTGTCGAAGTGTGAAGTTTTCTAGCAAATCTATGCACAATGAGGGCGGCACCTAGAATAGAGAGAAACCCATAGATTAAAAATAATTAAAGTTCTTGGGGGTACTAATTAATAATAATAGTAAAATACTAAATTGTTGCCACATGCAGACTTCTTGTTGCGCCAGGTGCAATGCCCCTAACATGGTATCTGGATAATTACGTAAACAATTAATTAAAAGATGACTTGAAGACCCATTTTGCATTAAATTCATATTCATAAAACTGTTTTACCGACCTCATCAGCAGAATATAGCCGTTGGGAGTTGTTCTAAATTCCAACGAATTAATGAAGGAATGAAAGTCATAGGGGGAATGAGGTCACCCACATTCTAGCTTACCTCAATGATTTAAATCAACTACACTCATTAATAATGGGAAAGGGTTCAATTGTTAACATAATTTAATTAATCTGTTTGCTTATAAACGGTTCCCATGTTCTGTACCATGTGATCAACAAATAAATATTATATGTAATTCTAATTATCTAAGTATTTCAAGAAATAACTTATAGTTGAGAGGGTTTTCTAATGTGTTTATGGAATTTTTAGACTTCTTTTGAGGTTTTATTTAGTATTTTGTACTAGGTAAAAATTTATTTAATCCTTATATTATGAGGTTAGTGCTCGTTTTATCTTTGTATTTTTAAAAGTACTTCAAAATATTCTTATCGTTAAACTATTGATATCACTCCATTACTTTCTGTTTCTTTTAACTTACTTTTGTAATATTATCATCTTACAATAATATTTATTTCTTTTTGGATATTATTAAAAAAATAAATTATCAATTTAACACCTAAAAAATAAAATAAAAACAAAAAAGAACATATTGATTTTTACAGAAGCTCATGCTGGTCTAAAAAAATTAATATTGTAAATTATCAACTTTTTGGGTTATATTGGTAATCTAATTTTTTTTTTATTAATGTAAAAAAAATATTGTAAGAGGATAACATTAAAAAAAAGCCCCCAAAAAAATGTAGGGAATGTCAATAATTTAATGACATAAATGTTTGAAATACCTTAAAAAATACAAGGACTGAATGAGCACTAAACTTAAAATATAGGGGGCTAAAATAACTTTTAAAATTCTGCACTGTACATGAGCGTGTGTTATCATGTTTCATATGTATTTTACCATATACATTTAGATGAGTATTGTTAGTTGGACAACAGTATACAGGAGAGTAACAAGACAAAATTATGGGTATTGCTCATATTATAGTAATACTATACCATTCAAAACGGCAACACTGTTCATACTATAGTACTTTCATTTCTGTCTTTTTACTATTCAAATAACAGATCATATTAATCCTCACATATAATATATTATTATTATTAAGTTTGGGATTTGCATAGTTTTAATTTTGGATCCATACAAAAGTCTTATGTCATTTGAGTGTTATATCCACATAACCTATGTGTGTTACATACTCATACCCTAGGATAAGTTTAATTTCGATGCTGTTTGTAAAGTAGAGATTACTCTTACATAATATACTATATATTGTTCATTAAAGGACTAATCTCAGTAGATTGTTCCTTTTAATTCCACCAAAAAGGTGCCCCTTAATATTTAGGTGTAACAAACTTATTTTATAATGTTCATTATTTGAATTTCGATAACAATGTTTTTAACTCAAAATTCAAAAAAGAACTTTCAAAGAAAATGAGGCAAAAAAGACCTAAAATACATTCTCAATACATCCTTGCAATGCATTACTTTTACCCAACACCTCACATACTCTTTATAGTTTTCAGTTGATTGCTCAGCTATCACAAAATTTGTTAGGATTTTCTTTCAAGTTTGTAATTCTTCACTAACCTATTCTTCTATTATTGATAGCTGATCATGAAATCTCGAGGCAAATGAATTATTTAAAAACTGTTGAAAAAGATGCCTATAGATTGTGAAAATTAGATAGCGATCAAGTTAAATAAACGAAAATCTGAAAAAAAATTCTCAAATTTAAATCATATATTTTAAGAAAACATATAATATTAATTATGTCATGGGAGTAACGAATAACTCTAGAATTTAGTTATTGACTCAGAATTAACATATTGAATTGAAATGAAAAATAATTTATGAGAAGGTTTATTTCTTTAGATAGCTAGGGATTCTTTCCATGCAACTTTGGAATTTATGTATTTTGTAAACTTTAATTTTGATTGTTGGACAACCAGCTAAATGATAGCCAGCGTATATTTTATAATATTAAAATTCATCAATCATATTATTCTTGGAATAAGTTGGATATAATTTTTATGAATGGTGTGATTCGAATGCTATGATATATTCATTGTACAATTTGAAATTTTAAAATTCACTATAAATTGTTTAACGCTAATGGCATGCCGGTTTCATGTATATGCATGCCAGCCTGCTCTCCTCAAAAAAGATAAACTAAAATCAATTTTGATTGTATTTTAGTCTTTCTATAGCTATATCTTTTTTATTAGTATCCCAAAACCACACACAAAACAAAACTCTTTTTTGTCAATTTTTTTTTCTTAATTTTCCAAGCTATGGAATCTAAAGAAGAGTAACAAACGAAGAAGTTTCTAGCAAACTAACAACTCAAAAATTCCCCAAATCTCCTTCCTAAAATAACAACTACTAATAAAAATAAACCCACCAGTTCATTGTTCGTAGCACATACATTCAGCTTTATCTTGGACGACTTCTAAATGCCCTCCATCTTATTTACACAATCTTACAAAAATCAAAAAATAAGATAATATGCTTCAAATAGATCATGTAAATATAAGCTGCCATCTCAGAATGAGTAACAAATGTTCCCTTAAATTTGTGAAGCCAAAGACAAAGAATCAGCTTGTGCCGGTTTTAGGTAAGTGACAACGCTAGGTAGCTACTAAAATGGAATCAAAATTTAATTAACAATTAATACAAAAACATGATTTATATTGACCATATGTTTTTGTGGTGACCATATTCTCAGATTGACAAAAATAACAAACAAGAAATAATGATATAGATTTTGCTGCCAATCATTTTAACTAAGATTTTATGTTTTCAAAATGATGTCAACAAAATCCAACCACATGGAAGGAAATATTCCTACTAAATTAATTAGAATTGTTGTTTTGGTCCTTGTTATGCTAGTGAATAGCGAGAGAGTTAGTCAGTCACATGAGATAAAACAAGATGATTGTTTTTGAATTTTGAAGATCTTCTATATCTTTCTGAAGTTCTATCGCTGACCCTAAAACAAAATAAAAACAAATTAAATTTCTAGTGTATAGACCCATATATAGATTTGTTAAGATTTTCTTCGTTGTTTTTTAGCTTTGTCTTTTATTCCTCTAGAGTTCTCATCGTGCCATGTGACCATCTCTGTTCTTTAAGCCTTTGTAATTTATATGTTTCTATCTGAGAGGACTAATAAATCTTATATATATATAGAGAGAGTTAAAAAAACAATGGATTCATAGTTATCACCTAGGATTTGCTTATGATTATATTATTGGTTAATCATATTCTACAGGCCGATCAAATTGTGAGAGGAACAAATCCTACCATTGGATGCCTTCACAGCCGTTGATTTAAGAGAAATGAGAGAGGTTTACTTTTTTGTTGTTTTAATCATCGAGTGTGGCTGCCTAGCGGAATTTTTTACTGCTAAACAAAAGTGAGGGCATTAAGGGTGCAATGAGAGTAATCAGTAATGCCATATAATAATTAAATAAGTATAAGAAAATTAAGAGAGAGAAAGAGCTAAAAAGGTTTCATGAAGACTATAGATGTAGAAATCTTTTGGGGCCCCTTTACATTTAACATTATATTTAATTGAATTCGAAACTAACCCTCAAGTATCTATTGCAATTTATGAAGGATTTGTATTCTTTTTCCTCTCGCTGACCAAAAACTTATAAGGAGACTCTACCAAACTCAGTAGTGGAATTTTTCTTTTTTTAATCAAATTTCTAGCGATACCAATTAACTTGATTAACTCTCACACTATGACATATTTATTTCCACTAATATTTGAGAGAATATATTTATTCCACCTATATTATATTGTGAAAAATATCTATCTATATCCAATCACAGTAGAAGATAATAAAGCCCCACCACCAGCTATGTTGATGTGGTTATTCAAACATGCACCCTTGTTGAAGGCACAGGTGGTGCAACCTGGGCTACATTCTCTGTGGCAGCTCTATAGTAAAAACTAATAACGACAGAAAATAAAAGGGAAAATAATAATAGGAGATAGAAGATGCATCATAAATAAGCCAGGTTAAGAGTAAGTAAATAAATTTTACTTGGGAAAAAAAATTGAGTGCCAGCGTTTGGTGTATCTATATTTCTTAATTTATTAGATTCTTATCAAGCATGTATTTATTTACATAATTAGTTGTATTTATTTACATAATTAGTTGAAGCATACACGTGATAACAGATCAATAATAAAAAAGTATACACTTAAGTGTTAGAGCTCAACTGATCCTCTTTTACATATATTAGAAACTATATTGTAAATTAAATGAAAATATTATCATGCAAATTAAACATATATATGTGCGCGCGCGCGTAGGTTTTAGGTTATTTCTTTAACAAAATCTTCAATATTTTATGTATGTTGCACTTTCTTTCACGAAACTCATTTCATGTGGCACTCAATGGATTCTCAAAAAATTCAAAAATTAATTATAAGAATCTAGTAGAAATAGTGCAATACAACGACTGTTCATGGTTGACATTTAGTTTATTACACATCAATGTTGAGTATCATGCATTCATGAAACTTATGGGAAAAAAAATATTAAAAAAACATTGCTACTATATATATATATATATATATATATATATAAAGCAAATGCTTGTTTAATTTTTTTATTTTAATTTAAGTATTTTTTAATCTCTATATTTAAAAAAAATACCTCAAGACCTATCTACTGTGAACTATGTTATCTTTTCTACTCTTACTTTTTCGTTTATAATAATACCATTACAATAATATTCTTTAAAATGTTAATTAATGAAAAAATGATAACTTATTAAAATAGACTTTAAAATAACATAAAAGTTTGCCCGAATTTTATGTTATTATTTTACATCTAGGGTTAATTTAGTTAATTAATTTTTTTATAAAATTAGTATGAGTAAGATTGCTGAAAAGGACATTAAACATTGCTTTAATTTAATTGATATTAATTAATTTACAAATAATTATTAGCAAGATTGTTGCACGACCATAAAAAAAATTAACTCTTCCATATTAACATTTATTTGTTAATTTACTAAATTTAACTTTTGTAAAGATAAATTAGTTAAGGTTAAGAATATTTTTGCGAGGATATTATTAGAAAAACCCAGAAAAGTAAGAGTAAGAATTTAATATATTTTAACTATAAGAGTGTTTTCAGGTATTTTTTAAAATAAAAAAATAAATATGTACTGAAATCAAAATATGAGAAGCAAACAAGCGTTTGTCATGTATGTATGTATATATAGACTTTTTTATTTTCAGAAATCAAGATTAATGTTTTTTTCTCCACACAATTTAATGAAAAAACCATGGCAACAACAATACCAGCAAATGAAGTCGGCAAAATAATGGATAATGTCAACTTATGTCGTTGTTAGAAGCTTTGACAAAATAATGAGAAATGTCTTCTTTTAACCACCAAATTTTACGTAAAGTAAAATGACTGACACCCAACTCATAATAAAAGCTTTGACAAATTGAGATATGGGTGTTGGTTGATAAAATAATTACAACTTCACGTATATAACTGCTTCGAAATAAATCATTTTCAATAAAGGTCTCACGAAAATGATCAATTGATAGAAGCTTTGACAAATTCACGAGAAATTTCATTCTTGTAACTACTAAATTTCACGTAGACTAAAATGACTCGTACCCAATTCATAATAGACAAACTTTGTACCATAAAATTCTAGCCAGCCGTTAACGTCCTCAAGCATCGACCTAGCTATTGCATTGATCGTACGTGCTCTCCACTGGTTTGTCACCGACAAGGTGATGAATTAGCAAGCACAAAGTAGAACCCATATTATAACTGTCATTCCTCTTTATATCCCTTATCTTGCGGCACCGCTTCCTAGTTGCATATATATAAACTATAAAACCCTAAAATATGCTCATGAATACGCTAGTTGCAAGTATATGAGTCGATGAAAGAATTAAGAGGCCAGTGATATCCTAATGATTTCGCCTTTCTCGAACTTTTCTTTACGCGTGACCAAACTAATTATACATCTTATAAAACTTTTGCATAGTTTAGTAATTAAGCTTATGATATCATATACCAAAAACGCGCTAGCTTCTTAGCAAATACCGCTGACCGTGTAAAAAGCTTTAACGAAAGACCAAGGATCTTGCTATAAATAAAAGAAGATTAAAATTAAAAACTATTAAAAATTAAAAAAAAAATCTCCAAAAGAAGAAAGCTTCCACAATAGCTAAATCTATCATAAGCTAGCTGGATGTGGAGCAATGCAAGGCTGGTGCATGGTGATGGGGGCGGCTAAGAATAACAAATTCACATCCCTATCATATCGTATCATATCATGCATGGGATATGAGTATGACTATACGTGTGTGTGTGTGTGTGTGTGTCTTCTTTTGTTATGTTGCATTTGGAAGCTTTTATTGTTTATTAAAATGGAGCTGAAGGAATGAGCATTGAGCAGAGAGAGATAGTCAGAGGTAAGTTGGAATGATGATACTACTCATTCCAAAGCAGAATTTAAATTTAGAAAGGGAGAACAAAACAAACATATAGCTAAGAACCCCAAACACATAGCTCTCAAAATCCTTTCATAAAAAGGAGAGACGCTGTGGAATTCCAGGTTTCATGCACGTGCTTTCCTCTTCTTCCCATGAATTTTTACTCAATAGTACCAAGTGGTGAGTGGGACACACTAATTTTTCCAACCCAAAAATCTTAATCGACAAAGTTTTGTATTTGATAAGCTAGCTAGGCGTACAGTAGAGAGAAATGAAAGTACAATCCTAAACCGCAAATTTTAAATTAATTAATACAAATTAACTTAATAAAAAGCTAAAATCCCACTTTACATTGTTAATCATGAGGACACTTGTCGCATTGTTGTCTATTTAATTACATAACCGAAAGCAATACGACCACCTATATTAGCCTTACACGTACTCTGAAAGATCAAGCTTCCAGATTTTTGCATAATTACTTGATGAAGATTCAATGTAAAGAGCACTAAACGATCGTTCTTGATTAATATTTACCGTGAAGAATGTGCCCTAGCCAGTCACATTAAAAGACGTAACTAATATCTGCAACATAATCGAATTCGCTGTGTCTAGGTTTTCTCCCATGTGAAGTCTCGCAGTAGCTACCTTTATTCCTTGTCTTTGAAATTAGTTCGATTTAATTAAAATCCTCTTTTACAACTCTCACTCGTTAATTCCTAAACAATAACCAATTACTCTTTTTTTATTTTTTGAATGGGATTGGAATAAAAATCTCGTCTATTAAATACGAATTCTTATGTCATATTATTATTCGAACTCAGGAAAAATTTCAGATTTAAATATTTTTTACTTTATTATTACTTGAACTCACGTGGCTGCAAACATAAAGTGTGTTTAAGAAATCATTTAAGACTAGCTTAATCAAAGAGCAATCAAGTGGGAGAGCCAAAAGGGTTTTTGGCGTGGAACCTTCAAGGAAAGCAATTTTTTTTTTTCTTTGGTTGGGCAGAAAGCACAGTAATGAGTGCCAGTGTGCATGAAAATAGTAAAGTGAAGTTAAATCAATTAGTGAAAAGTTATTTATCTTAATTAAGATTTTTAATTATTTATTAAAAAAATTTTGTTCTCATAATAATCTTTTCTGATTTAAATTTAAATTAATCAAGACTCAATTTTATCTTTAATATTAAATAATTTAATACTCAAAAAAGAAAAGAGAAGTCTGTAGACAAATGTGGGACCGACACATGGCAGTGGTGTGGCGAAGAATGTGGTTGGGAGAATGGGCTTTGTGGGCCGAAACAGCCTTACAAGTCCCAATCCCAATCCCAAGGGTTGGACGCTTCTGGGGTTTAGCCCCCCCCCACCCCCCCTCCGCCAAAAAAAAAAAAAAAAAAGCAAATTGGAGTTGGCTCACCCACTCCACGCGGGTGCGTGACAGATGTCCTAGTCAGCACAACCATCTGCCACGTGGGCATCCATTTCTTTTGTTTATTTCAATCTCTGTGGGCTCTGAAAACACTGTTTGTGTGTCCATAGAATCAGATGAGGATGACCTGTCACTGTCATGCTCCCTAATTCTCCCTCTAATTCTCTGACTCTATATGCGAAGGTAACATTTTCCAATTACCTTATATTCACTGCTAATGCTTGTTACTGAATAAAATAAGACTTTCTATTTAAATCATCGATCACGTTTCTGTTTATGACAGCTAAAGGCAGTAAATCTAATAACTCCCGCACTAACGGAAGCGTTTTCCTCAAATTTGATAACTGTTATCATATAAGCGGCAGCTTCCTATAATTTCTCAAACGTAATAACAAAAACAAACAGAAAAGTATTGAAAGCTCTTCACGTCTTAAACTTTCCCAAAGAAAGAATAAAATAATTCCGAAGAGATATGCCAATCCTGAGTATTTTAAAGCAAGAATAATTTAGTAAGATCCAATAATATAATGTTTTAAAAAAAATTAAATAAAATAATAAAAGGCAGCCATTTTGATTATGTGAGAATGACCCTGAAAGCGCATTAACTCATACAACACAGTCACATGGACATCAGTACACCCCTTGCCAACTCCCTCTATATAAGCACTCTTCACCCCACTCTCCCTCCAAACCTACAGTAACAACCAAAGCAATAAACAAACTCAGTTCCCTCCTTAGCTCTCTATTCAACGTTATTTCGTAGTTTCTCCTGAACGATCCCAAAACAGAATCCTTTTCCAAAAATGGAGAATTTGTTTCGTCTTGTTGATCATAAAGATTTCTTGTCTCGTAGATGTATTTGGGTAAACGGTCCAGTCATCGTCGGGGCCGGACCATCTGGTCTAGCAACAGCCGCTTGCCTTAGAGACCAAGGGGTGCCCTTTGTTATGCTCGAAAGAGCCGAATGCATAGCATCTTTATGGCAAAAACGCACCTATGACAGGCTTAAGCTTCACCTGCCTAAGCAATTCTGCCAACTCCCTAAACTGCCATTCCCCGAAGACTTCCCCGAGTACCCAACAAAGAGACAATTCATTCAATATCTTGAATCATACGCTAAGAAATTCGAAATCAACCCACGATTCAACGAGTGCGTGCAGTCAGCTAGATACGATGAGACCAGTGGGTTGTGGAGGGTCAAGACCGCTTCCTCAGCCGGCTCGATCAAGACCGAGTTCGAATACATTTGCCGGTGGCTCGTAGTAGCTACTGGCGAAAATGCTGAGCGTGTTATGGCTGACATTGAAGGATTGACGGACTTTGGGGGTGAGGTTATTCACGCTTGTGATTACAAGTCCGGCGAAAAATACGAGGGAAAGAAAGTACTAGTTGTCGGCTGTGGCAATTCTGGCATGGAAATGTCTCTTGATCTTTGTAACCACAATGCCTCTCCATCAATGGTTGTTCGTAGCGCGGTAAGTATTATTAGTATCGATATATCACTTCTTTGTTATATTATTTTTTTTTTGAAAAAAAAGAGTGATATTTTAAGAAATATATATATATTAAAAAATTGGAATCTTCTAATCAAGTTCTGGTTTTGGTCTACAGGTTCACGTGTTGCCAAGAGAAATCTTTGGTAAATCAACATTCGAATTGGCAACATTGATGATGAAATGGCTACCTCTATGGCTAGTCGACAATCTTTTGGTGATTTTAGCATGGTTCATACTCGGAAACACCGAGAGTTATGGGCTAAAGAGGCCATCAATGGGACCGTTGGCACTCAAGAACACTACGGGAAAAACCCCAGTACTGGATATCGGTGCATTGAAGAAAATCAGATCCGGGGCTATCAACGTGGTCCCTGGAATCAAAAGAATTTCATGTGGCCAAGCTGAACTTGTGAACGGGGAGAAGCTTGATATTGACGCAATTGTTCTTGCTACCGGGTACCGCAGCAATGTTCCTTCTTGGCTTCAGGTGAGAGAAAGTTCTAATTCTTTTGGAAGGTTCTGTTGTGATCAGTTAGTCGAGTGTGGGCAAATAAGCTGATCTTGTTTTGGTTTCTTGATGCGCAGGAAAGTGAATTTTTCTCCAAGAACGGATTCCCAAAGGCACCATTTCCACACGGCTGGAAAGGAAATGCCGGACTCTATGCAGTTGGGTTCACAAGGAGAGGGCTCTCGGGCGCATCATCAGATGCCATGAGAATTGCACAAGATATTGGCAAGGTCTGGAAAGAAGAAACTAAGCAACAGAAAAAGAGAACCACCGCTTGCCATAGACGATGCATTTCTCAGTTCTAAATCATCTTTTCAAAAGTCTTTGCACTGAACAGCTAGGATTGATTTTTGTTATTTTTGTTGTAAAAAAAAAAAATTAAAAAAAATTTATATATATATATATGCAAAAAAAACAGATACCACACGGACGGAGCCCTCTCCGAAGGCCCGAGTTTTGAAACGTTTGGGCATTTTGTAAACTGAGGATGATGAGGCTTTTTCTTGTTCTGCCTTTTTTTTTTTTTTTTGGTTTAACTTTTTCCGAGCTTTTTTCATGTAGTCTTTGTATTTACAGCGTAGTATTGTATGTTGTAACTTCTATATGATGTAAAGAAATTTAATCTCTTTTCAATCAAGTGCTCCCCGTCTCTGTCACTGTCTCTCTCTCTCATTTTCATGATGATTTCTACTGCATTAATTTAACCAAAAAAAATAAACAATAAATTTGAAAGAAGCTCAAGTAATTAATATGGTAATCCGAAGAAATTAGTTAGGATTTTCTTGTTCCTCACATCACAAGAGTTCCATGTATTAATTTGACAGTTATTCAAAGAATCAAATCTCTTTTTAAATTGTCAACTTCATGGCGACTATTGTTCACCGGAGTTGTAGTTGAGGAAGAATACTAGATTCTTCTCATTTCAGAAAACTAGGACTTCGATGTTAAATATGATGATCATTACTTCCAGTTGGCATATATACAAGCTTGAAACTTCGCATTATCATAATAACTCATGATCAATCTCTCTAGTTAAGCTAAAAGCCCCCTGATTCATTGTTTCTGAATTGCAAGTTGGCCGATAAACTTGCATCATCAGATGGGTAGTACCCATGAAGGACAATGCACCTCAGCTCCACCACACGCACTACCTTTGGCTCGGTGGTTTTTTTGCGGATAGCCGATTCCAAGATGGATCTGCACATCACAATATCCATTTAATATTATTGTCTTTTTGTACGACCAAACTTTGGTTTATAAATCTCTCTCTCTCTCTCTCTTTACTGTAAACAAAGCCCTCATGTAAAATTACTGTTAAATCTTTACTGTAGGCATAATTGAATACCCGAATCTGGTTGAAATGAGCTAAAAAACTGACAAGCATTTGGCCAGTGAGCTGAAGAATGAGCTGTTGAGCTATTCTAAATGGTTTAATCTTAATCGGGTTATAACATTACTAAAAGTGCTTCGGTGGAAATTGGAGGGAACATAATCCAAAACAAGGATCTCACTGGCGTCGCCCGGACTCGAACCGGAGACCTTCAGTGTGTTAGACTGACGTGATAACCAACTATACCACGACACCTGGATGCTTCTTTCTGCCATCTTTTATTTATGATTAAAAAGCCTGAAAGCTTTGCCTACCACGAGATTTTTAACCAGCAAAATATTCATAAAACAGTTCAACCCATAAGCCTTTGGAGGTTGTTATGCCTAAAACTTCTAATTTTAACATATGGACGTAAAAGTGATCCAGACAGAGACCGCTATCTAAGTAATTAGGTACTTGTAGTTGCGTGCCCTTTACTAAAGGTGCCAAGAGATGAGAGCGTAGATGAGTTAGTTCCTGATCAAAGCTTAAGCTACCACTTTCAAACTCCGCTGAGTCCTTTCATCCATTCAAAAAAAAAAAAAAAAGCAAATCATTTAAAGAAGCCAAACACATATAAATGTTCTTTTCAGTGAGAGGAGGAGTTCAAATCCAACTTCACTCTCTCCTTTACCCTCACTGGGGTTCAACTCTGAGCAAGTTACAGCAGCAACGAAATGCTAGATCAAAAATCAATGAGAAAAGACAGGGAATATAGAAACTGGTAAAATGAATTTTCATGATGAGAACAATCCTGTGGGTTCTACACACGTATAACATCGTTCAGCTCTGAATGGAGATAGTGTCATAAGATATGTGGCAATTATAAACTCTTAAGAATCGTGTTAAATTACTATAGGATTAAGATATTAGAATCAAGCGAGGCTTCGCCCTTTTGGGCCCTTGCTTTACACCTTCCCAAACAGCCTAGAAAGTAGCTCACAATCACATTAGAACTAATTCCAATGTGCTATAAACTCAGGAACCTGCGCATCCTTCTTACCTATTCATTTATCTACTTTTGATAGGCCAATGACTCATTTATTCAGTCTTTATATGAGCAACTATAGTTTTCCAAAAAATCGGAATGCATCTAACCGCTGTGGTATGTCCTGTTCTGCTTGTACTCATTTTCGTGCTTCTGTTATCTTCTCATCTGGACACCGCTGCTAACACTAGCCAAATAACACATGGAATTGCCATCATTTTTCCCCAGCCACCATCTCATGAGAAGGGCCCATTTTCTTCAGTATGCACGAATCAGGATACTCTGCAAATCAGAATTTAATCCTTCACATGGCCACGTTATCTATGATTCTGGGGGTGGACCTGGATGAAGCACTGATTGAATATTTCCTTTATAATATTCGATTCCTTGATTAATTTATTGATCAACTATCTGATAGAGTGATAGTTCAACATCGCAACGCTGCCGACTGTTGACAAATAGAATACCATGAATGAGAAATGTTCAATCTTTAAAGTAAACGTTGGATTTATATGTAAATAATTATATATTTTAAATTATCATATAAAGTTAAATTTAATTAAAAGTAATTTGTTAAAATTTTTAATAATTTGTATTTAATGCATATGATAAGATGTAGATTTTTAATATATAGATACTTAACAGTAATACTTATTTCTATAATGGACTGAAATAAAAATATTCAATGATAATGAAAAAGTTATTTACAATTATGATTTGCAGGTTACACATAATATTTTACTCTTTTATGACATTTTATTACGAGAGAGAGTGCAGAGAAAAGCTTAAAGAATTTTTTAGAATAATATGTTGATATTAAAAAAAAACACACAACTTTAAAGAATAATCTGGTATTACGGATTTAAATATGTTTCCAAATATTTATTTATTAACTTTTAATAACACAATACGAATGTTCCGAGAATTTAAGTGACTATTTTGACCAAAGGTTATTATTTTTTTAACATGAAAAACTAGTAAACCCACAGAACTCACAAAGAACAAGCGACCAGGTTGTTCCACTGATTTTCTAAGTCAGATTCTCCCCCAAATTATTGTTGATATTATTGTTCTCGTCCTTCCAATAAACCTACATTTTGACAATGTGATGTGATCCAGAGTTCTGACTCCTGACCAAACTCATTTGAAAGATGAGCATCCAATAGTCTGAAGCATAAATAATATCACGGGCATGCAATAACACAACCAGTGACGAACTTGAACCCTATCAATGCAAGCCATGATCTCTAACTGACAAAGCCAAGTTGGCACAGCCCACTCGTTGTCTTTTCAAATCCAGCGGTAGGGCATAGGACTGACAGTTTCGGACATAATAGTATCACAAACTTTGAAGCCTTGACAGAGCAGGAACTGACTTTGAGCCTTACTGTGTAAGACGTTATTAGGAATATAATTATCGAAGAAGGGGAGAAAAAATGCAGCTACAAATATAAAGTTAAGTAATTCATTCAACAGATATAAGAACAATGCGAAGTTGGTTTGCAAATGCCCATCTGGGAGTTTCAGGGACTGTCTTTGAATATTTTGCATTTGAGCATATAAAAGAGCTAACAAAATCACTGCACTGGACAGAAACGAGAAGAATCAGACACAGTAAATGTATAGTTCATGATTCACGAGAGCTTCCTCGAGATATGAAGAAAGAACAATGCTCGGTCCCAAAGAAACAAGCCTCACTTTGATAAGAGATGCGCAAGGGCTCCCACATTATTGGAAGCTCTCAATCTCAATGCTAATAACAGGTCATAAGAATTAAAAGCGATTTCAAGAATCACAATAGTACCTCTCGAGTGCTTTTTAAACAAACACGTCGTTATATTTATTTTCCACAAAGCACTTTGCAGAAGTGTATTTATGAAATGCCTTTAATAAATCTTTTCAAAATACCGTTACCATATCGTAAAGTATGTTGGTCATTTTTACAGCAAAATTAATACAAATACATTTTGAACAGTTCGAAATGTATTTTATGCTCGAATTATTTTATCTCACCACAGTCATATTAAATAAGCATTAACCCTAATTCCAACCAAAAAAAAAAGCATTAACCCAACAATAGAGATATTTAAAAATCGCGGTACCGCCAAATCCCATGCTTTTCTTTTGAACGTTGGCAGAAAAATGGATGTGGAAGTTAAAAATATTGCTATTGGGCTCCGATTAGCCCAAACCCGATTAAGAATTTGGACCCAAGTACTGGAACGCTAATTAGACATTATATATTATACAAATTAAAAATTTGTTTCATATTTTACAATTGAATTTCGTGCGCACAAAAAAGTAGTAACACTATCACCAAAAAACAGTAATTACCTTAATCTTTGATCCGCCAATTCAATTTTTATTTTTGTTTTTTTTTTAAAAAAAAACCAATTCAATTGCTATTATTCTTTTATATATAGAATTTATTTCAGTTTCTAATATTGAATCCATTACAGCACACCGGCAAATATTGTTATGTTCATGATTGCGGGTACATACTCCGATAGCAGAATTTTATACGCAATCAATCTTTCAAGGTATTTCTTAGTCTAATGTGCTGCCTGCAATACATAAACATTAGTTAAAGTACCAAAAACAGGGAAAAAAATCACTAATTAGACATATGTTTGATCCACCATTTCATTTTGTTTTGGTGTTATATATAAGTTAAATTTATTTAGGGATTAAACACTGAATCCAATATAGAACACTGGCAAATTCTATCTTGCACCTAATAATAAAACTTTTAAATCATTTTTTAATTCCAATGATAGGCCATTATAAAAGGAAAATTAAATACCGGGAGCTCCAGGCAGCCACGACAACCCTTCGCGGCTCGCCTGTAAATTAAAATAAAATAAAATGAGTGTGCAAGTTAATAAGAAATTAAATAATTTGTTTGCAATTAATGATTAATGAAAACAGAAAATACCACTAGACTTTTTGGCATTGGGGACACTCGTTCCATACATTAATAAGTCCCTCTTACGTTGAAATTAAATTTAAGGACAAACAAAATTATAACGAGCCCAAACATATGTTTTCTTTCTTCTCTGGTTTGCTAGCACCGGTATGCCTACAAAATTCTTTTGATAAATTTATGAAATTAACCATAATACTTTAAGAAATTATAAAATTAATCACACAAGTTTTTTCAATCAAAACTAACTGACTAACAAATTTTTGAACTAAAATATTCTTGTCAATCTCACCAACACCTGAAACTCACCCAAACTTCTCACCACTTGTGAGCAAACCAAAATCGGAGTTTATCACCGGTGACAATCTCATCGGAATCACATTCAACAACACCGTTTCTACCAAAATCACATGTAATATCAATTAAAATCTTCAAAATCAACAGTTGAAATTCATAAATCCTAGGTTAGTAATTTCAAACACATGCTTTATTTTATTCTTGTGTGTGCGTTATGGTTGTGTGTTGTTTTTGTGATAGTGGTGGTGGTAGAAGTTGCTGGTGATCTTCATGCATTGTCGGAGTATGTTGGTGAAAATATCTTACAATGAATGTTGTTCAATTCGTGAAAATTTGAACAATGATTAGCACTCATCGTAAAAAATTTATACGACATAATCCGAATATTTTCTAAAATTTTGTGTGACGGGTGACTATCGTACAAAATTTTAGAAATACCCGTTGCATAAAATTTCAGGTTAATGTTTTAATTTGTCACATATTTACTTTATAATTTTTTTAATTTATAACTACATTTGTTTTATTTTTTAATATTTTTTAAGTTTAATGGATTTAGTTGTGCTTCAATTGTGTTATAACAGTTGGTGGGAGAAGTCCGTCGATGGAGTTTTAAGTACATGAATAGTAATAATACAACATTTTTTATTCCGAAAAATTGTACCTTTAAACAATTTCTGACAAGAGTTTAAGATATTTTATAGATAAATCATAATGAATACAATATCACCATGAAAATTACTTTGAAGTTTCGTAATACAATGTATTGTACACGTTCGCTACTTATAAACATATTTAACGATGAAATTGTCAAGATTGTGTTACATATGGCTTTTGATGTGGTCAATTATGGATGCATTCCTGTATTTATTGCCACATCTCTTCGAGTTCAGAACCAAGATGTTGAGCCATCTGTATAAACTGAAGCTTCTTTTAAAGCAAACATCTGTCCCAGATAGTGAAAAAGAGATATTATCAACAGACATTGTCCTTCTAATGACATTATTCTCCACTTCATGACAATAATGATACTATTAATAACAATGGTATTTTCTTAGCGGATGTTGAAGAAGAGGGAATACCAATAATAATGTCATTAGAGCAATATTACTCTTCATTATACAATAATGAATTTTGTGACAATAATGATACTATTAATGATATTGGTGACATAGCAATAAATAATGATGGGGGCGTTGGTCCTTTCAATATTTCCACTTATTATGAGGATGAGGATCAGAATGATATTCCAATCCAAATTAGTAAATGCAACATCCGACAGCTTGAAATTAAAGTCTTTAAACCTGCCATCAAAATACTCATAGAGTACTATATGGTACACTAGTAGATTTTTAGGTATGATGTCCTGATCACTGGAGAGTCCCGTTACTAGGCACCATTTACTGATTAATAAACGTGTTAAATGCTCTCCTATTTGAAACCTTAATCAATCTTTATTGGTTTTACCATGTGTGACTTGCTTAAATAGAAGATTGTGGATTATAATGCCACTGAATGCGTAACTCTCCAAATCTAAGAAGTGGCCAAAAATATCATGCTTGAATAACAATACTTGTTTTCGCATTAACTTATTACAGATAGCTTTGATGACTCTCTTAAATTTTGAAGTTTTTGTAATACAGCATAAGAAATGATCATCAAAGCCTAAATTCATCACATCTAGATCCTTCGTTAGTCCAGGCAGATTACGCTTTGCTAATATCTTTTTTGCCATATGCCTATAACAAAATGAAATTTATATTCATTATTAGAATTTATAAAATTATAACAATAAAAATTTATGATAAAAGAAGCAAATGAAAATAAATTGCACAACAAAATACATGATTTTTATATAATATATTTTTTATCTGACAGTCTTACTGTCGCATATAATTTATATGATGGTAAGCATGTCACAAAAAAAAAATAGTAAGCAAGTATAGTCTATACTTTTTTTCTGCGATCGACTGATTGTCATACATATTATGTGCAACGGTAAGCTCGTTACACAAAAAATAAAGAGTGATCAAGTATAGTTTATATGTTGTTGTGCGACCAGCCGATTGTTGCATATAATTATGTGTGACGGTAAGCTTGTCGCACAAAAAAAAAAATAGTAAGCAAATATAGCCTATATATTTTTGTGCAATCAGCCGATTGTCACACATAATTATGTGCGATGATAAACTCGCAATACAAAAAAATAGTGAGCAAGCACAAAATAAGGATTGTTTTTTATGCTATGACAAAAATATAGGTGGCGGTTGTCTGTCGCATAAAAAAATATAGCCTTATTTTGTGCGATGAACTTTTTATTTACAAGACAAAAGGATTAATTTTTTGTATGAAGGTCAATCATCGCATAAAGATGTGGGCAACAATTGCCCGTCACACATAAAACAAAGGTTTGTTTTGTACGATGAACTCTTTATTTACAAAATAAAATAACTAATTTTTTAAATGTGGGTGATGACTACCAGTCACACAAAAAAACAGAGGCTTATTTTGTGATTATGTGCGATGGACTCTTTTTTTTTTCAAAAATAATGTGTTGTATTTTTTTACCGTC
This sequence comes from Aegle marmelos, assembly GCA_030449875.1. Taxonomy (NCBI): domain Eukaryota; kingdom Viridiplantae; phylum Streptophyta; class Magnoliopsida; order Sapindales; family Rutaceae; genus Aegle; species Aegle marmelos. The sequence goes on from JASUUL010000115.1 coordinate 8,226,027, forward strand.
GCCTATATTTTTGTGCTATAGCCAGCTAGCCATCGCTCCAATGACGCAGGCGACGAGCAGTAATAGCTCACCCTACTACCACGCAGGCTACTTGTGTCCGAAACTCCCAAAAATACAACATAACAATCTTACTATACCACCACCATTAACAAACAACCAATACACACAACACAAAAAACAAGTAGAAAACACAATAACACCACAAAATTGCAACACAAATCAAAATGGAAGTAATAGCTCACTTAGGGTTTTGAAGGGTGGGAATGATCGAAGTGTCGATCTACACTACTGATGTACTCTAGTGTCGATCTACGCCTCTGATGATGTATATACGATTTCAGTTTAGTGAGAGAGGGAGAATTTGGATGAGAAGGAATGGTGAGAATGGTAAGGGTAATTTGATCCTCAAAAACTATATTTGGCTAATGTTGATTGAATAAACTTAAGGGGATTAGAATTGAAAAATGCAAAATTATTATGACCATTTTGGTAAATTTCCCAATTCTTCATACATATCATCAATTTATTATCTTTAGTCTTTTTAATTTATTGACTCTTCTCTATTCAATTGGTTTATAAAATTTAAAGTAATCAAATTCTCTTTTCTTTATTTTAAATATTAATTATATTTATTCTCAAGATGCTAGTATTTTCAAGTTTGTAGAGAGAATGTTTGACCAAAAAAAGAGATTAACAAAATTTCAAAAAAACCTATTACCGGTAGGTTATTTATGTGGAGGGCGACTTAAGAAAATTGCAAACGAATTTAGGCGAGAAAACTGTTAAAAATTGAAGACTCAAATTATTTGAGTGTTAATTTAGGGGGAATTTTTTTTTTTTCAAAAAAAAAGGAGTGTAGTGTTGATTGTGAGCATTCCTGAAAGGGGGTTTTAAAAGCAAAGCTGGGGGATGATAGAAGCACAAGATCATGTTCCGATGAGTAATGGGATACTAAATGCCCCGAATGAGTTAGTTGATTACAATTCTACTGTGTGTCCTTAGTAATTCAACGGGTGCATAGGGTGACTCTATCATTGACCGACTACATTACTCAACTACCAAAATTTAACCATTGAAAAAGCTCCAAGAAAATTGCAGAGAGCAAGCGCACCAACACTGAAGAGAGAAAAAGGAGGAAAAGGAAAAAACAAACAAAGAAAAAGGCAAAAAAGGGCAATGGCAGTTGCATCAAATCTCACCAAATTTACTTCTCTTTCTTTGAATCCTCCTTCTCGCTCTCTCTTTCATATCCCTACTAGCAACCAGGGTTTTGTAACCGCCAATAATTATTACACGCTCAACTCAAGAACGAGCTTGAGCGCCAATGGCAGAAGAAGAAGGTACGGCGCCGTTTCCGTTCAAGCAATGGCTTCTTCGTTCGGGGCTAGGCTTGAGGAGAGCGTTAAAAAGACTGTTTCCGAGAACCCAGTTGTCGTTTACTCCAAAAGTTGGTGCTCGTAAGTTGAATTCCTTCACTACCCTTAATTTATATTGACTCTTTTTTAAAAAATAAAAATTATGGCTTCTTATTTTTGCTGTGTGATTTTGATGATTACAATTTTTTTTTCTTTTTTTGGTTTTGCAGGTATTCGTCTGAGGTGAAATTATTGTTCAAGAGGCTTGGTGTGGAGCCATTGGTTATTGAATTGGACGAAATGGGTATGCGACTCTCATTACTGATTAGATAACCAATAATATTGTTCATAAGCACTGGTTAATTGAGTTAGATCCCAAATTCGTGATCTCGGCATTAAAATTAAAGCATTGAACATTATTCTGTTAGTAATTTTACGATGGCACCTTGATTTGCACCCAATTTCTCATAATGTGTCTTGGCAAATCTTAGTAAAAAGTAAAGTTACATTGCACTTTTTAATCATTCTCCCCATCAGGGAATGATGGAGTTTCAATTAGCTTGATATTAATTTCAAATTTGTTTCCGCTAGATAGAAGATGAGCATTAGCTTGTATGACCTATCACATGGTGTTCCTATTTAGATCAATTGAATATCAAGCCCTTTCTGTTTTTCAGGTCCACAAGGCCCCCAACTGCAGAAGGTGCTAGAAAGGCTAACTGGACAGCACACTGTACCAAATGTATTCATTGGTAAGTAGTGTTTTCTGGAATGCTCATCATTAACCACGATCCATCTGGTATATTCTTCACTTGAAATAAAGAGTACAAGAGTTATTAAGCAACTTTTAAATCTATTGTACAAATGTTTGGATCACATGCATCAACTGATTCAGATGCTAGTTTATTATTAATTTTTACGTGAGACTATCTGTGAGGCATGTAGGTGTCCAGACTTGTGTTTTACACTCTTCTTTTTCCTTTTACTTGGTTTTACATGGCTTTGTGCAACCAATTATTAAAAACTTTTTGTGCTTCGAATGCTGATTGAGATGGATGTGCTGGACAGAGAGATTTCAGCTATAAGGTTTATTTCTTGACGACAGTACAGCAAACGACGTGGATGTTCATGAGAATGTGACTTTTAAAGTGAAACTAAATAAGAACACAAGTGAATTCTGTCTGAGATTAGCTTTGGAAATTGAGCCAAGCTAAGTAAAAACATGCTTACAGACTTTAACTGTTATTCGATCTTTCTGGAACCAAAGTTATGATAGATTGTACCATAATAACAATAGTTGACACACTATAGATATTGTTTAAAGTAAGTAATCAAACTGTGGTAACAGTGATTAAAAAGGTCATACTTTTATATTGTTTAATGAAGATTCTTTTTCAAACCATCAGTAAATCTCAACCCAGCTGGAATGAAAAAATGATCAAACTCTTTTGAAAGTGGACTTCTGTGTTATTCCACAGACTCTCTTGTCTTCATATTTGAATGTATGGTATGAATAAAATGCTCAGATTCTTTGTTCATTTCCATGACCAGGGGGCGAACACATTGGCGGTTGTACAGGTACGCCATATTTTGACCTATTATTTGTGGCAACAAAATTTTCTTTTTCCAAGGGTTTTCCTCCCCTTCTTTCTCTCGCCAACTATATTTGACAGCTATTATTTACAGAATAGTTCTTTCCTTCTGATCTATCATTCTTGTTGTTTCTGATATGCTATGCACTTTTACATTATACAGAAACAGTGAAGCTATATCGGAAAGGCGAACTTGAACCGCTGCTGTCTGAAGCTAGAATTGCAAAGAACTAGCTATGTTGGTTACCAAGCTAGAGATGCACCACTCATTGATTGAATACATGCCACGAGTTTCATAAGTGACAGAGTTCCAATCAAATTGTATTTTGAACTCATGACATTATCTTCGTATATCTTATTAATATGAACCTAATTTATTTCTTATCTGAGCAAAAACACTAGATATCTCGATGTATACGAGGACTTTGTGGAGGTTTACAAGATTCATCAGATGTGCTGTTGAATGTAGTCAATACTGTTCGGGTACTGTGTATCTCTTCGCGAATAACATGAAGGAGTTTTGAGGGCCATTAATCTCTTCGGACTACTAAATGCTATTAAGCTGACGTGTATTAAGCCTTGCTTTTCTTAGGCTGTATTTTTTTTTTTTTTTTGGCTTTTATTCGTTATGGCTATTCTGAACAACCCCCCAAGTAATCGGGCATTAATTTGGAAGCAACTTACGGTTTGGTCACTACACAATCAAATTTAGAACAGAGGGGAAAACGAAGGACACTCTTCAGTTCAAATGGAGATCAAAGAAGAAAGTATATTATGTAAGTGGATCCACTGTTCCATATTAACTGCTTAATCTCCGACTAAACAGCCTCTCTTAATTTGTTATACATAGCAAAATGTAGAATGACAAATTTCGACAGGAGAAGAAGCAGATCGTAAATGCCTTTCAACCGATGAAACACAACTTTCAAAAGATACCGTCTATGATGTAGCTGATGCAATAAACATATACCTTAGGCGTTTGAAGTAGGCCAACAGTTGATTATGATCGGGAAGGTTCTCTTTGATCACTGGAACTTCCTTAAAGTTCTCAACCCATGCCTGTAATCGAGGGAAGCTATCTGGTTCCAGTAGCCTAATTCCGACTGCTTCTTCCATAGCTCCAAGCCAGCCAGCTATCCATCCAAAAGCTATGTCAGTCAAACCAATCTCGTCACCTCCGAAGAACTTCTTCTTCCCAAGTGCTTTATCATCCAAGATCTTCAAAATTTCTTTGGCTTCTCTTATAGCCTTCTCTTGCTCTTCCCCAACAGCATGAAAGAATGCAAAAAACGCTGGACTCTAAAACATCGTGCAGAGAATTACATATGACTGAGAAACATTTAAATGTCTTGTTAAGGGAAATAAACGTAAAAGATTATAAATAAGAATACCTTGTCTTCACCGAATTTTGCCCAGAAACGGGCCTCAGCTCTGCCGGAGGGATCATCTGGAAGCACGGGATTCTGAGGCCAGGTCTCTTCTATGTACTCAACAATAACCATTGATTCTGCAACTGGCCTTCCACCATGATCAAGCACTGGAACTTGTTTGTGGACTGGGTTAAACTGGAGAAGCAAGTCACTCTTGTTGTGAATATTCACTTCCACATACTCGTATTCCACTCCTTTTGAGTTTTAGAGCCCATATAACTCGGTAGCAAAATGAACTCGGCCAAGTTCCCAGTAGCTTCACTTCCCCCATGCCGAGAATATTGTGATTTGCTTGTTCTTCTCCAGCCCACTAACTTCAATTTGTGAATGATTGAACGCCTTTCTGTTTGCCTGAGCCCTCCGCTTTCTTCATTGAAGAAAGATGCTCCTTTTCTAGTTCATTTGACTTAATATAAAATGATCCTTAGTCTCCAAGAAATGTTTTGATTTTTGACTAGATAATCAAAAGAGGGGTGGCTGGTATAATTCTTCGTGAGAAAGAATAAAGTTATTAAAAGTGAATAAGACTTTTCAAACTAAACTGATTTTTGTGTAAATTATGTTCTTAAAACTCCGTTTTCCAAGTCACACACAAGACAATCTTCATTCTTTATTAGCAAAAAGTCGCATACGGGGCTAATCTTGATTCTTTATTAGCAAAAGTAACATACTGACTATCTCCTCATAATACAAGCACAATAATCTAAGAAATGATCGAACAGCAGCAGACCACGCAACACACTAATTACAATTATAATACAGATCAATGATGATAGGGTTTTTAAGCCATTTTTTGGGAAAGAAACATGTCCCTCTTGTGCTTGTAGTAAGCAAACATCTCATTACAATCAGGAAGATGCTCTTTAATCACAGGGTGACTCCTGAAACTCCCAATCCAAGCATGTAAACGAGGGAAGCTATCAGCGTCAAGAACTTTGACACCAACTACTTCTTCAACGACACCAAAAGATTTAGCAATCCATCCAAAGACGAGATCTGCCATCCCAATTTCATTGCCCCCAAAAAATTTCTTGTCACCAAGGCCTTGTTCTTCAATGATTTTCAATTTCTCCTTTGCTTCTTTTATCGCCTTCTCATGCTCTTCCCCAACGCCAATATAGAATGCTGCAAACATAGGAGCCACTTTTTCATCACAGAACTTAATCCAGAATCGTGCCGCGGCTCTGTCATAAGGGTCTTTGGGGAGCAAAGGATGCTGGGGCCATGCCTCCTCTATGTACTCAAGAATAACGGTAGATTCAGCGATTGGTTTCTCATCATGAACAAGCACAGGGACTTTTTGATGAACTGGGTTGTACTTCAAAAGCATGTCACTCTTGCTGAACAAGTTTTCTTCTACATATTCGTACTTGATGTCTTTAAGTTGCAGAGCCCATATGACTCTGTAAACATAGGGACTTGGCCAAGCTCCTATTAGCTTTACTTGTTCCATCTGTTGTTATCTTTCTCTCATGACTCTCAAGTCTCAACCCTGCAATTCATTCATTTATATGATGATCGATCGAGAACCTTACACGGCTTTTAGATAACAAATGGGAAAAGTACTACTAAGCGTAGTTGATTTTTCTTATGTCCATTTTGAGTTGTCACGATTTACAAACAAAGACAAAAGTACAAATGTACGAATATTTTAAGTTTTTTTTTTTTTTTTTTTCCATTTAATACCAACTAGCCATTCAAGCCATCGCCGGAGTGCAACCGACAAGCACCTACTCGTAAATCAAACGATTAGCATCTACTCGCTCTATTTTTTGGGATTGTTTTATCAATTTAACTTCACCTTTGACAAAATCCTTTTTCTTCCTTTTACGGATCCATCTTTATTTTATTTATTGGGTAGCAACATTTTTATTTTTATGTCAAAGCTATCTAAAAGAAATCAATTTCACTTAGAAATAAAACATTTATAGGATAAGAAAATAATGCGACCAGAGTTATAAGAAATAAGATTAATTTTAAAAATTTGACAACATTAAGATGAATGATAAAGATGGAAGAAGAAGAATAGTTTTTTTTATATGTATATGTGTGTGTGTGTAAAATATTGTTTTTAAGGATAGACACTCCTATTTTTTTTTGTGGACATTGTCAAAATCATGACTGGCACTATCTTTTTACGTGGGTGATGTCATGACATTAAATATTATTCGTTATTTTTGGCAGTGCAGTGTTGACCTTAAAAAAATAAAATTATTATTTCAATAATCAACTTTGGCTATAAGTAGAGTGACTCATCCCTCGTTTCCTTTGTTCCATTCAATTCATATTTCTTCTTTTTTTAGAGTAATTAAGAAGGAGAATAGAGAATTAAAAGTATTAAGAATTTAATAAATTCTTGAGTGGTTAATGAGTGAGAGATTTAGTGTATTGAGATTTTAAATAATAAGACAAGATAGCCTAATACTTGAATAATCTATATCGTTAGTAAAATTATTTTCTTTTTTCTTCATTTATGGACGTAAGTTAAAAGTCAAATAACGTAATTTTTAATATTCTTTATGTGTGTTTATTTTTATTTTTTTAATTTTATTTTAACTATAGTTATACTTTACTAACCAAATTTTTTACAAACATCAATTATTTGCTTTAAAAAAATTAAAATTAATTCTATTAAATTTTATAATTTAAAAATATGTTCACATAAAAAAAAATGAAGACATCTACCTTAAAAAAGAACTATACATATATGTGTGTGTATAGACATGGATATATATGCATACATACATATATATATATATATATATATATAAAAGTACGTACGCACGCAGGTTTTCCTAGTGTGGTGCGAGAAATTCCCAAAAATTTTCCCAACACGTGTTTATTAATAAAGCAATGAGCCAGATCCGGCCCAGGTTTATAAAACGTCTCCCGGCCTGCTAAATTCGCGATAAGAGTTGGGTTTGCAAATGACAGGCAAGAAGCAACCAACCAGCGTGGCGATATAACGATCACAACCGTCAGGGAGAAGAGCTCCATTCAAACAGTGCATTTCAAAACCCACAAATTGCTTCCAAATTTTCCTTCAGAAGCATGGCTTCTGTTTTACATTTTTCCTGTATCCTCGGACCTGTTGGCTCTGGTCGCGGCTACTGTAACTGCCACTACCACACTTCCAGATTTTGCCGCCAAATTTTGAACAAGTCTAGAAATAGAACAACTCCCGGTCCCTCCATCAGTTTACCGTTACATTCTACTTGGACCGCAAAGCGATCCCCATTATCGTCGAATATAACCTGTTCAGCTACCGATAGGTCTGATCCTGAAATTAGGTACCATCTCCTTCTTTTGACTGTACTTTTACTCTCTTCATATTGCAAATAATGTAGTTTTTGCGAACGAATGCAATTTTAAAGCTATAATTCTTTTATTTTATTTTTTGATGCTTCGAATTGAAAATTTAATGCTCTCTTGTCAAATCCTGGTCTTGGGTTTGTGAGCGAACGAATGCAATTTTAAAGCTATAATTCTTTTATTTTATTTTTTGATGCTTCGAATTGAAAATTTAATGCTCTCTTGTCAAATCCTGGTCTTGGGTTTGTGATTTTAGGCACTTTTTAGGGAAGGTCAAGAACTCATTTTTGTGAAGCCCTGCATAAACTGCTGGTGTGGGGCCTATATGCTATACCCAATGTGGATGGAAGTTTGTTGATATGAATTGACAAACCCATGGCTACGTTTTGTTTTCCAAGGAGTTGTAAAGAATTCGTATCACTAGATGCATCTGGGTGGGTTTAGTGAGGTACTGTCTTAAACTGATCGTTCTTAACTTGTTTCTGCCGGTGTGATAGAGAGTTGTACTTGTGGATCCCATGATTCTACTTATCTTCTTTACAAATTAGTTTTTGGGAACGAGTTCAATAGCTATCAAAAGCCTGTCATCTGAGCATTAATATACCCAAACAAATTGAAGATGGCTTCAGCTTCCTAAATTTCGTGTTTGCTTAACTGTGAGATGCTACGTCATAAAGAACAGAATTAGCGTCCTCTTTAACTCAGTAATTCATTTCAACAGTCAAGCGCTGGTTTTGTTTACTGAGTCTATGCTTGATTATTTGTTGCTAGGATAAGGTCTTTGAGAACTATTGCATTATATGATCCTGACACAAACCAAATTCTACATCAATGGAAGGTTTATGCCACTAAGATGAGCTTTGCTACAATCCCACAGCGTTCAATCTTCAATCTGCTTCTAACTGGCTTATCAATTTTCATGTATTAACAAGTTCAAATGATGTATTTAGACAGCAAGAATAATTGTTAAGTGGATACATATTGTGGAAATCTGGTGTTTACAGCAATAGCAAGTACAACAGCTTGGAGGTGACAATGTCCAAATGATATTTATTTTCTATATGTGGCAAACTTTATCTCATTGACTTATAATCCATGTTCATGTATATGAAATGATAGGGTCATATATTTGCTGGCAATTACTAATATGACTTTACTTGCAAACATTAGTTTGCAATTCACACACTTTCTTTTTCAAAAAAATGCTTCTAAAACATAAAATCTAGTTGATTCAATATTTACTTGGTTCTCTAACATGGTTTCTTTTTATCCAGCTCTTGTGCTATCAGGTTTGTTTAAAATGTGAGGATTCCTTATGACCATAACTTTATTTGTTCTTCAGTTCTGCAGCCAGGATAAGGAGTGAAGTTCTATCTCCCTTTCGGTCTGTTCGGATGTTTTTTTATCTTGCTTTCATTGCAAGTGGTTCTTTGGGAGGATTAATAGCCATCACACAGTTAATTGGCGCATTAGCAAATTCTGCAAGAGCAGCTGAAATCCCTGAAATTTTGAAGGGTCTCAGCATAGATGTTGCAGCAGTTTCCCTTTTTGTATTTCTTTATTCCAGGGAGAGCAAAGCTAAGAATGCACAGCTGGCTAGACTGTCAAGAGAAGAAAGTCTTTCAAACCTTAAGCTCCGTGTCGATGAAAAGAAAATTATCTCTGTCAACAATTTAAGGGGGATTGCCCGTTTGGTAATATGCTCTGGCCCTGCATCCTATATAATGGAGTCTTTCAAACGCAGCGAGCCCTTCACTGAGAGCCTTTTGGAGCGAGGGGTTCTTGTTGTTTCTTTCGCTACAGATGGAAACATTCCTAGTTTTGAGTTTGATGAAAGTGAGGAGATGAAAGAGTTTACCAGAAAAAGGAAGAGACTCTGGCAGTTGTCTCCTGTTTTTGTTTCTGAGTGGTCAAAGTAAGAGGCTATGTGAGAAAAACGACTTACTCTCTCTGTCACTCTGTCTCTCTCTCTCTCTCTCTCTCTCTTTCTCTAATCTTCTATTTGTTTAAGCAGGTGGTTAGATGAACAAAAGAAAACAGCTGGTATCTCCCCTGCATCTCCCGTGTAAGTGTTCTTCGATATCAAACATCATCTCTTGAGCTGAGGATCCTTTTTTACTAAGCATACACGATCTCCTTTTATTATCCCGGCCCATGCATATGAAAATGTTAAATCTTTGTAAGTTAATTTTCTTAATATGTCTGCTAGAATTGCCGGGAATCTTATCTTTATTAATTCTGCAGGTATTTATCTCTACGATTGGATGGTCGTGTCCGTGGTAGTGGAGTTGGCTACCCTCCTTGGAATGCTTTTGTTGCACAATTACCTCCAGTAAAAGGCATATGGTCAGGTCTTCTTGATGGCATGGACGGAAGAGTTCTTTAAACAAAAAATTTAATTTTTTTATTTTTTGTTGAAGGTTAGTTTTGCCTTTGCTTATTCTGTTCTTATATCTCTCCTCCGTCATTCCTTTTCTAACTTAATTCCTTGTAAAATTTAGATCCCATCGGTAATTTTAGTATATTACTGCCTACTTCTTCATTCACCTTGCTGCTAATGATTCTTTAGATCAACCTTCAGGTCCCATGTGCTAAGACTTGCATCATTCAGTAGCTGACATTCATTCTCTTCAGGACACATGCCACCATGCTAGAAAATATATAAAAGTGATTTAGGCATGGGGAAACAGATTATTAGGGCATTGTTATCTATTGTGGAGGTTGAGAAAAAATCCATGATTACTGGCTCATCTAATATGGAGGTTGATTCGTTTGATTCTAGGATTCATGGGGATGAGAATATTTAAGAATACATTTATAGTTAAATTAAAGGTAGTATTTTGAGTTATTTTTAATGTTGCTGAATCTCATTGTGATCAAGTATTTCTTAAATAATGAGGATTTTCACCTGTTGTAAAAAATCTGATTGGTTCCTTAATTCACCTCAGCTAACAAATTTTGTAAATAAGAGGTAGCCTCAGTGTTTTGGCGAACCAGTTCCAAATCATAGCCAGTATGGTATAAGTTGTGAACATCTTTTCTTTGGATAAGGATAAACATGATGGCTAAGTAGACTGACGAAGAATTCGCTTCGAGAATATAATACACATTCCTGGCACACAAAAGCTTAATCTAGAGCGGGCAATAATATGCAAATCAAAATTACATAACTCATTTAACTTCTTCGATCTCGTCCAAGGCATAGTTGTTCGTTGATACATTTGCATAGTTAACCTTGTTGAATCGAACCACAACTGGGTACCGAGTCTTGGGATCCTACAAGATTTTGAAAAGAATGCTTTAGAAGCTCATTTACAATGATTGAATGTTACATAAATGAGAAAAATAGAGAACAATCTGACCTGGTCAACAGCAACCACAGATCCAATGCCATTGTACCAGTAGGACTCCCTCCTGAGAATCTTAACCTGGCGAGTCAAAAGCAGAAAATCTTGATTAGAATGGTGAATCAAGAAACGCTCCTGTCCATGTTCGAATATTAAAACAAATTGCAACCTTTTAAACCTTTTTTGAGAAAAGGAGCAACCTTTCGCACCTTATTTTACCTTGGATCAAGTTGAAGTTCCAACAAACCATGCTGCACCCCGAGGCTTAAGAGTTTTAACAGTGCCTTGTGTTTATCTATTTCTACTAGACGATCACTACCATATGATTGTAGCTTTCTAGTGGACAATATCTGATTCTCAGACTCTTTTACACTGTAAAAAGTAAATTCCAATGGCTAAAGACAATTAACTCTACGTTTTATGGTATCTGATGGAAGTAAATAAAAGAACTAAGCAACAACCGCAAATGCTTCTGTTTCAACGTCTTTCTACAAAATCTCTTTCATATTAACTCTATATAAACGAATCTCTCAAGGTGATCACATGTCATCTCTAATACGATTCTATCAAGTAGATATAAAAGCTATTATTATCACATAGCTATACTTACTAATCAATTATGTATCTGAAGCCGAAACAATACATATGGAAATTCCAGCAGATTAAGTTTGCAGAGGCGATAACTCACCTTGGCGCCTCTCTTGGGTCCGATCGGAGGGGGCTTGGGCTTGGGAGCTGCTTCACCTTCAGCTGGGGCAGCGGTGGTGGCAGCAGCCGGCGGGGCAGCAGCCTCCTCAGAAGCCCTCACAACAAGCCTGGAACCGTTGGAGCTGTTGTTCTTTGAAGGGAAAAACAACATGTTGCTCTTTGAACCTGAGTTTGCATTGGTGGCAACAGTGGGTGTCAGCAAAAACCCAGAAGCAGCTGATGCCATGTTGCAGCTAGCCATTACTTTTTCTTTCTTCCTTTCTCTGTTTCTGTTTAGTTAAGAAAGAGTTGCAGAAAATAGAATGTGCAAAAGGACACTGCCTAAGATTGAGAGGCTTGGAATTAACCAAAAGTCTTGTGTGTTTTGGGAGGAAGAATTATCTCATCTCTGCAAGTGGTATCAATCTTTTCCTCCACTAAGGTGCTGCCACCTACGCCCCATATCCTCTTTGTTTGGATAATGTGATTACAAGTCATCACTTTTATTGCTAAGAAAACAGAAACTGCAGAAAGTGCCAAAGTGGGTTCAATCGGTAGCTGATCTCCTTGGGATATTTTGGCAGTTATGTATTTGTGGCTAAAATTGGAAAAAAAAAAAAAAAAAAAAGTGCTAGCTCAATTGAGCGTAAGAAAAAAAAAAGTGATCTTTTTTTTTTTTTTGGGGAAAATGAAAGTGATAATTGTCAAAGTTGCTTAAATACGAAAATTTTAAAGTTCAGGGCTGCCCCGAACCTTGAACCCATTACAAGATGGGCCAGAAAAAAAGCTCTATTTCAGTATTGGGCTTGTATGCTTGTGTCCAGTCCCTCAATATTATCAATCTCCCTTCCGCGCCTAAATATATCTCCGTCCGATGCTCGTTCCCTCTTGTCAGCCTCATTCAGAGGAGGGAAAATAAAATAATGAAAAAGAGGAAAAGAAAAAAGGAAGTTCAAATGAAAGCGAGTAACAAACCGAGCAGTGAAGCAGTGAACAAGAAAAGAAGAATTTTGCAAGCTAATCCTCGCGATCCATCACCGATCCGAACCACATTTCCTACTGACTTTCGGAGCTCCGAGTGCCAATCCAACGCTGCAAAAGGTTTCTCCTCTGATTTCTCAGACTTGGAATTCGTATTATCGAATCTTATTAGCCCCTAGTTTCGCAGATGCTTCTAATAATTATTTCGTGTAAATTTGAATTGTTAATAGAAGATCGTCTTTGTTTGATTCATGCAGTTGATGAACCTAAAACTTCTGAGTATGCATTTTTTAAGAAATTGAAGACAAACGCAGGCCGCAGAATCAATTATCATCCTCTGCAGAAGGAGGAAATTCAACCAAAAAAGTTCAAATCAAGTGAATTTCTTATAGGTAGGTTGTTACAGATTCTTCATTTTACGACTTTGTCTGCTTCCTCATTTTCAAATTTACCATTTTTCTTGAAATTACATTTATGTAGGGCGGAGTAGCCCTATTGGGAATATCTCCAAGGACTTCAGATTGCCTATTGAAGATGGCGCATGTGTTAACCGCGGCTTACTCCACACACCAAATAGTAGTGCATTAACAACTCGTAAATTGACTTGTTGAGTTTGTTTTTTCTGCCGCTCTGCTCCGTTGTTTACTCGACATTTTCCTTAAAAATGCATTATGGCATTTATTTCATATTAACATGCCAAATTTACCAGGCATTATATTGCAGGCATCTTCCTAATGAACGAATGAAAATGTGACCTCACTTAGTATCTTTTGCTTTTCATATTTCAGTCATAATTTTCAATCGGCAAGTGCTTGTGTCAAATGTACATTTCTTAGATACCTTGTACTGCAATGTCTCGTTACGGTGTGATTGTTTGCTCCCTGATTTTTTGTCCCTGGACATAAGTGCATATGTTGTGTCATACACAATTTGGGTTCTCACTCACTAAAACATTTTAATCATCTGTGTATTTTCTCCAATTTCAGATGCAGCGTGTTGTGCTATTTTTTCCCATCTGAAAGTGCAGAAAAAGAAGTCTAATCTTTTACTGCAAGTAACTGCGAGTTTTCTTTTCTGTTAGTAGGTATAGATTTGAAGAGAGCTTCAACCTCCTTTCAGGATACGTCCAACTTGGGGAAAGGTATGGAGGGAAGCAAAAGTCTGAGACCTGGAGGTATGCTTTTGTTACAGAATGCTGGCTATTCTCTATTTTGCCAATATTGGAAGCCAGGTAGATGGAAGAAAAAATATAGAAACGGAAACAGAATATTACCATTATTTGTTATTTTTGTTTTAGCTTTCTGAATTTTTGTTTGATCTTTCTGGCCAACCAAGTTGCTTACATCTCATATGATTTAGTTTATTGGATTTATGTTCTAATTCCATAAAAATACTGTTGTAGCGGTAATACAACAGTCTGATTTGATTGAATGTTTAAATCTTCTATTAGGTCAAAATGAGAATGTTGAACCATTGTATAGTGAAACTTGGTTGAGTGATGACAACTGTCCACCTAATCAGAAGAAACACGGTGATCTCTTTTCCCGAAAGAGACAGAAATTACATCAGTGGGTTGCAGATATCTCATATCCTGAAATTGAAGGACTCTGTTCAAAGGGGTAGAATACATCATAATAGATAAGTTGTTTCTTCTACTTTGTGCATCATGTCATGGAGTTGATGGAAATTTCTCAGGTACGATTTTGTTTCTGTGCTTCTCAGTCGGCTGTTTCCTGTGAGCAATGAAGAAAATGTAGGCTCTTTTTCCCTTATTTTTTCTCTTTTGTTTTCTTGAAAAGACTGAGAGTTCTTTCTTTAACTTTGATAACTAAACGAGGTAAGTACTCTGGCAGAGGTTCCAGATTTCAAAGTCAGAGCGAGTTGAGAGTGTTAACAAATCCAATTTACTTTCTTCACCTAAGTCAAATAATCAATTAAAGGAACTTCATCCTCCATCCACAAAAAACTTTCTGGAGGCTGAATGTGTCCCATACTTGGAAAATGGTTCTTCAGCTTGTTGGTTAGACGGCTTAAGAAAGGGAACTTCATCAAATTCTGGCTCCTTGACCTATCATGCTGACGACATCCTTCTTGATTATGATCTAAGGGAACCTTGCTGTGAACTAAGAGGGAAGAATAAAATCTCTTGGATTGACAGTGATTCTGCTTTTAGTTTTCCTTCAAAAAATGATGGTCATTTCCATTCAGTTCATATCAGAGAGCTGGATGATTTCCAGGACCCAGGTAGTTTTTCGCCTATAAGAGAGCAACATCCTCTGCTGCTAGAGTTGGATTCCAGGAATTCGACAAATGAGAGAACTTCTCTCATTTCTAAAACAGAGTTGATCATGTATCCGTCAACTTTAACTTCTTTTGCTGGTGATCATGGTCAGAGTCTGCATGAGTTTGGACAACTTGATGACAGTGAGTTGTGTGTGCCTTCTTTCATTTGCGAGTACTCTGCAAACTTTCTTTCTTTACCACCCTCACACTCAACCATCTATTGCAAAGATGATGGTATTGTGGACAATGAAGATATAGCAGCAGATTTGAACAACCATCCTTTAACATTATCTTCATTCTCCCATATGCCAAGATATGCAGGTCTGACCGAAGGTTACCGTAATCTTGCTACGAGTGGGGGTAGCAGGACCTTCCTTTCTCCTGGAAATCACTGTTGGCTTATGAGCGAAGTTTCCTGCAAGCAGCATTGTTATCCAGGCACAGAAGATAGCCTTTCATCTGAACTTAATCTTGATTTTAGGAAAAAATGCTTAGGGACGGGCGATTCCTCAAATAAGAATTATTCATTCACTCATCCTGCGCTTCAATTTCCTCAAAACGAAGGCATATTTTCACATTTTTATGCTGAAAACGAGGGTGAGCATTGCATGGATTGGTTGAGCTGTGGAGGACTCCTTAATCATCATGGCCAAGATATGGTTAACATTGATGACTGGTCATCATTCTACTTCCAGATATCTCTGGACAAAGAAAAGTTGTGCCCTTTGATGCCTTATAAAATGAGCTGGGATGCATCTGAAGGAGAATCGTGTCATGAAGATAGCGACATTGAATACCTTTGATGCTCCCTTGCCTTCCTCTTCTGGCAAGTTTCACAGATAGTGACGTTGAATACCTTTGACGCTCCCTTGCCTTTCCTCTTCTAATTTTGGTGGTTCTTAGGTGAATGATGATATATTTGGAATCATTGTGGTCATTGTTACGGCCTCTCATATGATCCCTTTAATGGCACCATTGTGATTGTTTCATAATATTTAGGATACATTTGGTATTGAGATTGGATAGTTATGACTTAAAAGTTACAGTAGTAAAGTGTTTGATAAACACTAGTTGTTGTAACTTGAAAGGTATGTTAATATGATTTTTCACTTGTATAATGGAAAGTTTATTATATTTTTAATAATTTTATCAAAATTATTATTTAAATTTTATATTTATTACATATTATTAATTTTTATTTTATAGTTACAGTTTTTTTTTCTACTGCAATTGTAACTTAAAAGTTACAACAGCTCAATTCCAAACACACCCTTAACTGTCAATAGAGATTACATTGATTTTATTCTTTTCTTTGTTAATGAAAAAATAATTAATTCATAACCAAGCAATTTGAAGATTGTGAATCTATGTTTTTTTTTTTTTTCGGTGGATTCACTGCTTATTGGCCAATATGCCATTATGATGAATCATGGCTACAAATCTTCACCTATTCTTTTGTCAGCAAGAGGTGGGGAAACATATTTTATAATTGGGCACTCACAGTATTTACACCTTCATCCGTTGTCTATTTTTTTTTTTGGCTCTCAATCAATCATGTAAACGTGAAATATGCGTAAGAAGATTCTATAACTGAATCCAAACGAATGAAGGAATATAGTGTACATAGCAGGACTACAAAATTTTTCTTTGTAGATGATCTCTGAGATGGTCGTCGATTTTCTTTAAAAGGCTGGGTTTTTGTTTAACTTCTCGGGCTATTTGATTGAAGGCCAACCGACTGGCAACGGCCTTTGAAATCTTTGTTCGAAATAGCTATGTTCTAATCAATTCTCATTCAGATGCTTTTTATATGGACGCACCATTAGGTCCATTGAAAATTCGACATGGTATAACTTAATTTTGATAATTATCTTGTTAACACTTCAAATTTTAAGCAATTAAATTATAACTTTTTATAATAAGGGATCCCTTAATTTAATAAAAATAAAGATCATAAAGATTAAATTAAAAGACAAGAAAAACACTCTCTATTATAGTGTGTTTTATTTATTAATTTATTCGAATTTGTATTTTCTATCTTTTAATTTAATTTTCATTTTATTTAAAAATGATCGATCCGTTATAGAAGAGACAAGTGATATCCGTCCCTAATTGAATTGCATTACGCATTAAGCAAGTTACTAAAAAACACTAAGTTTTTCTTTTTTTCAAAAAAAAAATTATGAATGGCACTCGCAGCAGAAATTCCTTAGCAGATCTTGTTAATTCCGAAACAAAATTAATGAACCAAACGCGAATAGAAAATTAAATGAATGGGACACGTGCTCAAGCTCCATTTGTCAGCATCAGAGTTAATGCCACCCACTGTCGCCGCTACTACTACATGCAAAAACGGTGGTCCTCGCCGCGACTCTGTCGTACGCTAAAGCCTCCATTCACTTGTTCACATTTCCTAACGAATCTCTTTTTTTTTTTTTTTTTTCCCCCGGGCTACCAATCTGTCCGCTCATTTACAATTTTACCCTTTAATTCGTTAATGGTGTAACGGTTGGTTGTTTCACGTGCATGTGGTCTCCTGTAAACGCATTTACGCTTCATTCGGGCTGTACCTTCCTCAAATTATGGCGATGGACCTTTTTGACTTTTGGTGCTCATTGACTGATGATGGTTCCCCGAGAACATGCTCCGTTACGTGTTATTTGAGGCAATAAAAACAAAGTCTAATGCGTTGTTATCAATTTAATATTTTAAGTACGATAAAATAAACAATAAAATATGATATCAAAATCCCTAAACCCTATTGCATTACCCAACTTTGCTGCAACCAAATAGAGAACTAAAGTTTTTAACGGCGAATGGCACTCCTGAGCTCTTTTTGGTTGGTGAGTTGATACCGATTTTGACTCCACTGGCCTTCTTCGCATCTTTTGATAATACTCCATCGCGTCTCTTTCTAATGATTAAAATTTTGCCCTGAGATAAAACAAATTTGCTGCCACTTTCTTGCTAATAGCTTGAGTGCTTAAACGAACGAACGAGCGAGCGAACAAAAAACCAAAAATCATTATTCAGCAAAATTACGTCATCCGATTCGTCTCCACGTTCGACATTGCGAGTTCAATTAATTGAGAAGCAACTGTGCGGAATATGAAACCGGAGACACAAATCGATGTCGTTTTCAATGGCATGTGCTCTCTTAATGACCCCTTTTCAGGGATAAAAGATTTGTCGCTGGCTTAATTGCGTGGCCCATCAAGATTTTTTAGCTGATTAAGTGAAGTGACAAAAGTTTACAGCCTATCAACTATTCAACTCTTCCGGGAAAAAAATAAAAAACAAAAGAGTGGTCACAGGCGATATGATCGTTTGCCCTAGGCTCTAGCCCCCAGCTGATCAAACGTTTATTTCGCATGCATAAATAATGGCAGGGATAAAGCTGTAGACCATTTCGGATTTGGAGTTTCTGTCCGGAGAATCTTCTTTTCGAGAGTATATATATTTTATTTAAATTCAGTGTAAATAATAGACCAAAGTAAATTTGCAGAGCAAACACGGCCAATTGATTATTAAAAAAGAAAAAAAAAAGCAAGTAAATAAATAAATACAGTTGCTCTTGTAAAGAAAGCTTAGTGATGGTTGTCACTTGTCGTCGCTGATAATTTTGCGGTTGCGAATTAGCTGAGTCCAGATTAATGGAGTCTGGGCACAACCTGCTGTAAATATGGGCAACAACGTTTTGTTTTCTAAGATCGCGGTGGTTGGCGGTAGGGCCTTTGTATCCCCATTTGTGCCAAAAATATCCTGGCCAGAGTTATACTGTCATTCTCAATGAATAGTTGAAAAAATCAGAATCTCACATTTTCCAACGAACAATTCCTTGAAAATTAATAAATTTAGTTGTGAGAGCATATAATAATGTAGTTGTTGATCACGTCAATTTTTTGAAGGCACGATAATTCTATTATCGTTATGTTTATGAATGATACATGAAGTGAGATATTCGGGTGCGTCCTGTATCTTTTTGCTTCCCTCTTTGAAATGCTAATTAATTTCCAGTTAAGATCGCAAAACTCAGTGCTAAAAGCAGTATCAAAGTAATTGATCTCCTCGTAAAGAAAGTACAAGCAAAACTGAGGCATGGCACTGAGGATGGATTTGAGGAGCCATTAGGTTTTAGCCCAATAGTTAGAATTCATAACTTTACAATTGTGAAGTTTTGAGTTTGAGCCCATACAATATATTTCGAAGGTTTAATTTTTTTTAATTTAAGTGAAGATAATTTTTTGATATTCTTTATATATTAAATCAGTTTAAGTAATAATTTAATTTATAAAGTCCTCAAGCTTATAATCGAGTTGGCTCAATATCTCATATATTACGATTATGAAGACTTGAGTTCGAATTTTAAAAATGAAAAAAAAAATTTTAATATTTAAATTTATCCACCCCTCTTCTTTAAAAAAAAATTAATTTATAAATATACATTGTAATCCAATATACTTAAAAGAGCCTATACATGACAAAGGGTGAGAGCAAGAGAATGGGGTTGTTTTTCCATTCATTATGACAGCAATATTTCACCGTCAAACCCGCGTTGGTTAAGTATACGCACTGCACAGACAATGACGAAACTTCCAGTCCTTTCACTTGGTTAAAACCAAAACGTACCCCATTCCTAATCACCAAATCAATCATGCATATGACAAAACCTAACTTGGAAAAATGTTCCCTCATTTACGTCAATTATGTTACCAGTCAATTTGGACCTTTGCCCTTTGTCGTTTCATTGAACATCCCTTTACTTTATTTGTGACTTCGTATTATAATTTCAATTTAGAGTAGCGAACCCTTTCTGTCTTTACCCTCAACAAATCCAAAGAAATGAAAGAATCCACTGAATTTGCTTTTTAAACAAATGTGCCAAGTGGAAGGGGGTTGTGTCTCCGTGTATAAATAATGGAATCGAGTCTACATATCTTAATTATGGGGTATGGTGTACTTGTTGATTTAAAATATTGTTGCATGACGGGTTGCTGCTGGTGTTTGATAGGAGGCCTGAGAATAAATATATGGTTACATTTTCTAAAGCCTCGAGAAGTTTTCATTTCGTGCACAAATGTGATATTATTTTTTACTTTAAAAAAAAAAGGAATGAAGGAATGATAATTCTCGGTCAAATTTTAATAAAGGAACAAAATATCGATGACGATCTTTTAGTCATAATTTATGTTTATAGAACATCTAGCGTGCGAGTAACAGCATATTACGCATTATCCAATTCAAACCGTTGCACGTCGTAATAGTCTCGGGATATTTGGGTAAATTTTATTTGAATTCAAAAGTTAGGGAATGTAAAATCATTTGTGTTTTCGAAATGCAATACAAATTTTGGTTGTTGGGACCTGATAGTAATGATCAAGATCTTAAATCACGAATAACGAACCCCTATTTGGATTAGCTCGGTGAATCATTACGTATTCAAAAACTCGACAAGTTCTTATCTTTTTGGTGTGCATTCTTTTAAGTGCCCCCATTTAATTCCAGTCCAAATCATTGCGCAACTGCCGAGGTGATATTAGCAATTAGCATGTGACCCGCCCGACGAGAGATGTACGGAGGCTGGAATCGCGTTCGGAGCTCTTCAATACCTTTTGAAATTGTATATTCTTAAAGAAAAGAAATTAGCTCCTCCTATTTACGATATAAATTTATTACATATTTAAAATGATTATTATTATTTTTTCTAAATCTCAGGAGGATTAATTGGCCACTAATTTAATTTTTATTTTTTAATAATTTGGAAAAGATTGAATCTCTTTCTTCAATGGAGGATGTGACCTAAATAATTTTTTTATATTCTTTTTGTTGTTATAAATTTGAAATTTGATAAAAATGAATTAAAATTCTCTTGTAATATCGATTCCCAAAATTTTCAAAGATCATTAATCATAGATTATGGATAAGGAAAAATCTTAACCTATTTTTGGAACAAAAAATCGTTTTAAAATACAAAATTTCAGCTCTTTTGAGTTACAATCACATCGCATTACATCTTTTCAATAATATTAAATTATAATATATTATAATATGATTATTCTATATTTTAATAATTAATAAATAAAAATAAGTTATTTTGAAATATTTTATTATTTAATAATAGTGTATTATTAAATTATTTATATGTTCTAAAAATAAATATATAAAATATTTTTGTAATACTTCGCTTAAAGAATTAATAATAAAATCATAAAAAATTAAATAAATTTAATTAATACTTATTTAACTTTTCAAATAAGTAATATTAAGTTGAAAAAATACATAATTTTACATTATCATGCATTAATTATTTTGTCTCACACCACGCCATTTGTCTCAAATATCCAAACCAAATTCATGAAAAGTTTATTCAGTTTTATCCTCAAAAATAAATAATAATAATGAAGAAAAGTTCTACCTTAAAAAAAAAATCATGAAAGGTTGAGCCACGAAACAAATTATACGGAGTAAAGGGACGCCTATGATAATCGTCTAAATAATTAATATACGCTGGTTAAATAAAAAAAGAATTAATATCCGAATCTCTTTCTGTCTCAATTATCGTTAATTGATATATCTGATCCTCTCCTCGCTCAACGTAATCCAAACACAGAAATGAATCACAATTAATCAAACTCATTCAAGTCCGACACATTTAGTCGGTGGAAAGTGGGAAGCGGAAAGCAAGCTCCTCTAAGCAAACAAAACTCAACTCTCTCTCTCTCTCTCTCTCTCTTCCGTCCTTCCTTCCTTCCTTCCTTGTTACACGCACACGCTCACGCACACTGCGAAGGATAGCCACGGATCTTCCCGCTAACGTCATATTCCGGCGAATCTCCGGTCACATGCCACGCGTAATGACAGTTCGCGACTCTACTCTCTCTAGTTCTGCATCATCCTAAAGGTAGCCTTTTTTTTGCAATGCTTCAGTTTTAAACTGCAACTCGAATCTTGATGATTTGCTTTTCTTCTGCTGTAATTGCAGGTGTTTTTAAACACGGAGTTCCACTTTTCGCTTCGGTGTACTCTTTTTTTTTAAAAAAAAAGAGAAACTGTTAATTTGCATTTTTGCAATAATTTTTAACTTTTTGTTGAAATTATAGCTTTTTTAAATCAGCTTTTTGATAGTGATTTAACAGTTTTTTTAATTTGAATAGGAAAATGCACGTGCCGGTTTTACTTCGATCAGTGCAATTTCAATAAACGAAGTAATTTTGGTGTAATTGAGAGAGCTACTAGAAGTTTTTTATTTTTATTTTTTTGATGTGATACATCATCTGAGAATGTCTCTTGAATTTTCATTCTCACTGATTTAGCAATTCGTCTCTCTCTGAAATATTCCTTTTTTCTTATTATCCTTTTCACTTAAATCAAGGCCTTTTTTTGTTGTGAATTGATTGTCTTATTATTTGGCACTGAACTTACAGCTCACGTTTGAATTTCTATATTAGTGGTATCTGTGTGTCTTATGGTTCTGAAAGTTTTGCCGTTTTACTCAGTTTTGGTTAGCTTTAAGCCGAGAGTTTTGGTTAATTTTAAGTAAATTTCAGTACTTTTAACCGAATTTCTTTGTTTGGATTTTTCTCTTTGTTAATTACGTATGACTGCCAATGTAGGTGTCGAAATGAATGGGATTCAGAGTAGAAAAGCTCAGAATATAAATGTAGATAAACATGTTGTTGGATGTCTGGGAAGAATGGTTAACCTTTTTGATTTGAGCACGGGCATGTCTGGGAACAAGCTGCTTACCGATAAGCCCCATCGTGATGGTGACTTCCTTTTCCATGAATATATTTTTTCTGTAATTTTTTTTAAAATTTTAATTTCCATGAGTAATGCTTTCCTAGCTCTTGATATAAACATTTGCTTCTTGATCCTTGTAACTTTTTGGTTTTATGTGAGAGAGTTAAATTTATTGGTGGCATATTTTGGAGAGTCATTTTATTCAACCCATTAAGTTTCTGTTTTAAAATTAAAATTGTAACATGTCATTATATGCAGCTCCTAGTACATTAGTGGAAGTATTTAGTTTATTTGGGTTTATTTGTCTTCTAGGCTAATATATTTGTATGACAGCTAAAATTTTGTATGGGTTTGATGTTGACTGCTCTGTACAGTTATTACTCTGCTCTCTCTCTCTCACTCTCTCACACACACACACACTCACTACCCTGGTCTTTACAGCTCCACAAGTGAGAGATGGAGATTAAAAAACAGTGTCTTCTGACATTAGGCCTTTTCCTCCAACTCTTCTCATCCTGTTTTCAGAAATTTTGCTGGTTTCTTATCTCATGTATCTTCTGCTGGGCATTCTTAAATTAATATTTTGATCTAGACTTAATTGACATGGAATTTGTTGATTGGCAGGTGCTATGCTATCGAGAAGTCAATCAGATGTGGCCAGAATAGTGACTTTACCCCATGCAGATCAGATAGAGGATAAACCGGTAATTTGCATTTTACTTCTTGGTGACTATAATTATATGCCTGTGAGAAATCAGATTCCAAGCACACTTGTCTGCATTGCTCACACTTGCATTATAATATTAGATTCTCATCTGTCCTGATCTGTGCTGAATTTTTTTTTTCCTTTTTGGGGCGGGTGGGGGTGTATGCAGGTTGTGTCTGAGTTGAGGAGAACTTCATCAAACAAGAATGCAAATGGTACACCCATGAAGACACTCATAGCACAAGAAATGTCAAAAGAAGCAGACTCTAAACATAACAGACCTAATGTGGTTGCCAAGTTGATGGGGCTTGATGCTCTTCCACCGCGGCAGTCTAGATCAGGTGCTCAAAGAAGCCATTCAAAAGGTTATTCTCGACATTCATTAAGTCATTCATCAATACCAGTGGACTGTTGGGAGCAAGATCATGGTTTTTTAGACAACCAAATGCAAAGTGAAGTTAATAAATGCCAGGAGCAGACTGAATGCAAGGATGTGTATGAAATCTGGCAACAGTCTCAAAGAGCAGGTTACTCTAGAGATAGTTCAGTGCAGAAGGGAAGGTGCAATGAAAATATAAGTGAGAGAAAAATGGCTCTTGTCCGTCAGAAGTTCATGGAAGCAAAACGTCTGGCCACTGATGAAAAACTTCGTCAGTCCAAGGAATTCCAGGATGCATTGGAGGTTTTGAGTACGAATAGAGATTTATTCCTTAGGTTTCTGCAAGAACCGAATTCGTTATTCTCTCAGCAACTGTATGATTTGCAGACTACTCCACCTTCTGAGACAAAACGGATTACTGTTCTGAGACCATCAAAAGTAGCTGATGACAAATTTGAAGGATCAGGAGAGAAGTGTGATAAACAGGCAAAGAACCCAACCCAGATGGTTCAAGCGACTGGATGGGAAAGGAATAGCCTGGTGTATTCACCTGTATGTTCCAATCAGAAAGTCGATGAAAATCCTGCTCAATCCACACGAATAGTAGTTCTGAAGCCTAGCCCTGGGAAGACACACAATATCAAGGCTGTAGTTTCTCCGTCTTCCTCACCCTCAAGAATATCACATGGTGAAGACTTTTTGGAGGAACCTGAAGAAGATGAGGTGCAAGAATCAAGAGAAGTGGCAAAGGAGATCACAAGGCAGATGCATGAAAATCTAATGGGTCACAGAAGGGATGAGACTTTACTTTCTTCCGTTTTCTCCAATGGCTACGTTGGCGACGAGAGTTCATTTAACAAGTCAGAAATTGAGTATGCAGCAGAAAATCTAAGTGATTCAGAAGCCGTGTCACCGACTTCTAGGCATTCATGGGATTACATTAATAGGTTTGGTAGCCCTTATTCCTCTTCCTCCTTCAGCCGTGCTTCATATTCTCCAGAATCATCAGTTTGTAGAGAAGCAAAGAAGAGACTTTCTGAAAGATGGGCAATGATGGCATTGAATGGGAATTCTCAGGAACAAAGGCATGTCCGCAGAAGCTCTAGTACATTGGGTGAAATGCTTGCTCTTTCTGATACAAGGAAGCTAATGAAATCCGAAGATGAGGGTATCGATAAGGAGCAAGAACCAAGGGGATCAACTTCATGCTTCACTAGCAATTTGAATAAAGGAGAAGGCATAGGTGATTCTCCTAAAAGTCTTGTGAGGTCAAAATCTGTTCCTGCATCTTCTACAGCTTCTGGTGCCAGGCTCAGTGTTGACGTTTCAGATCCTGAGACTGGGAAAGCACAAGTTCCAAAGGAGTTGACTGGTACAAGGAGTTCAAAATCATCTTTGAAAGGGAAAGTTTCAAGCTTATTTTTCTCAAGGACTAAGAAATCAAGTAAAGAAAAATGTACAGCATCACAATCTGTGGATGGATGTCAGCCTGTTACTGCCAATACGCCTGGGTCTGTGGGGTATCTTCGTGGGATGGTTAGCACCAACACATCTCAATCTGTTAACAGTGGTGGTCGTGGAGAGTGTTTGTCTCCTGGTCACTACAGACCATCAAGCTTATCTTCCTCTCCTGATTTAACTGGCAGTGGTCAAAAACAAGGCATAATTTCTCGGGAGGTATGCCAATATTCTTTTATTTGTTTTCCATGATCATTTTTGTTTTCTTCCCTCACATCTGGTATTTACTTGTAGTCTTTCATAATATGTGCTGTTGTGGTTTTCATTAGGCAAGATGAGCCAATGTGGGTCTTGTAGTTTTCTTTTCCCTGTTTCTTTTTTTTTTCTTTTTTTATTTTTTTTGGGGGGGGGGGGGTCTAAGAAACAAAAGAATAGTTTTCTTTTCCCTGTTTGTTCAGATACTTAGACTTCTCTCTTTCTTCAACAATTTTAAGTTGACAATTGCAACATTTAAGAGAAATAATGACTGTATATGCTTCCACATGTTTGCCTTATACAATATTCTTATTGATTTTATCCAAATTAGATGCTGACACACACACCATGCTCATATTCCTTCCTCTTCCTTTTGCCAATGACTTTGTTTTTCATAGGAAAAAGTAGAATGCGTAACCATTATTTACTCATGTGCAGCTATTTCCAAGGTTTTTAATATATTTTGACAATTGTATCCTATACGATATGTTCTCTCAAATCTATATTTGCTTTACCCTGGTGAATGGAACATACTAGGAACTAATTAGGATATGTCAATGTCATATATGGAATAAGTTTATGAATATTGTTTTATCTGTGGTTGTGGGCATGACAAAGATTTGCCATATTCTTAGTCAATTGATGGTCATGCCATCTTGTGTTTAGTAGCAAGTTATTTAATATGCTGTCAAACTGAAAAAAGAAAAGTAAAAAAGCAAGTTCTTTAACGTCCTGTTGCATCAGCAGATCATAACAGTGCAATGAATGTTGTTACTGTGGCACTAAACTAAACTGAGATTTTGCAGTGGTTGATTTTTGAACTTTTAGTTTCCAATGATTTGTTTATTTATCAAGAGTTGTCCTGACAATTTGCAGGTGGACTTGTCTGTTGCAAAACCTGTGAATGTAAGTGAAAATCAGGACCAGCCAAGTCCAATCTCAGTTTTGGAACCACCATTTGAAGAGGATGACAATACATTTCTAGAGTCTTCTGGAAATTTCAAGCTAGAGCGTCCAGGTATATTCTCAAGCAATTCAATCTGAATGCTTGCGCTAATCACTTTTTTCTTATAAATTGTGTCTGATCTAACTTTCCCATTTGTTTATACTTTATGCATGACAGGAACAGAGGTGCCCTTTAAGTCTAACTTGATTGACAAATCACCACCAATAGAATCAATTGCCAGGACCCTGTCATGGGATGATTCTTTTGCAGAGACAGTTAGTCCGTATCCATTGAAGTCCTCATTAGTCTCCCCGCGAGCTGAGGAAGAACAAGATTGGCTGTTCCTTGTCCGAACACTATTACAATCAGCAGGTCTTGATGGGAGGGTGCAATCTGACACATTTTTTGCCGGATGGCATTCACCTGAAAGCCCTTTGGACCCATCTCTGAGAGACAAATATACTGGCAATGATAAGGAGCCTCTACATGAGGCTAAGCGAAGACAAAGAAGATCAAACAGGAAGCTCGTATTTGATTGCGTTAATGCAGCATTAGTGGAAATAACAGGTTATGGGTCAGAGTCAGACAGGAGCATGAGGGCCGTGTCATGTAGTGGAGCGCATGACATGCACATAGAGGGTGAATTACCCATGCTGGTGGACCACGTGTGGGCCCGAATAAAAGAGTGGTTTTCAGGTGAGGTGGGATGTTTTTTGGTCGATGGTGGGGACTGCAACAGCCTGGTAGTGGAGAGGGTTGTGAGGAATGAGGTAGTAGGGAAAGGGTGGTCTGATCAAATGAGAATGGAGTTAGATAGCTTGGGCCAAGAAATTGAGGTGAACTTGCTGGGAGAGCTTGTGGATGAGGCCATGGTTGAATTGACTGGTAGGGCATTATGATACCCTTCTAGCTGCTCTGTATTTTTTTTTTAATTCTATTATTATTGAGTGAATCCATGTATTTTTTTATTGTAGACGATGGTCCCTCCCTCCCATATTTGTTTAATCATGCCAATGTGTCTAATATCAGTATTTCTTGCTGCATATAAAATATTTCTGCCAGCTAAAATTGTCTTCGCCGTCAGATGATCCTCGGTAGCGGCAGTTTCGGTTTCTTTTTTAACCTTGCAGTAATTCAGTGGTGATCAAAATCATGAGAAACTGCAGTAAATTAGATATGTCAATTGTTTTATTTGCAAAGTCACCTTGGACTCCGAGGCACAGTGAGCCCGAATCGAATCTACTCGTACTAGTGGATGATCAAGAGCCACCACAGTGCCTGGTCCAAACTAGATAAAATTTGATGTAACGTCCACGGCATCTAGCGGTCACTACTCAGGATATTTAATTTTTTAATTGAAGTTTGTAGTTGTCACTATCAAGTTTCTGTATAAATTAATGAAAGGAGCATTGTTTGAGTGGCTCAAAACATTTTGCCAATTTTTTTCCACTAACGATTCCTCATGGTTATGGATTATGTACCCCACAGCACTTACTAGCCCATGGGCCAGAGACAGCACTGTCTTGTATGTAGAGCTAGTACCAATTTTCAAGCCTTTTGCAGCCGCGCAAGAACTAAAGGAATACGGGGAGAGAACATGAGAATGATGAGCCGGTGGAGAAAGTAGTTCTGTTATAATGCGATTCTCGGCTTAACGTATTGATTTTCAAGTTTAAGCTCAGCACACCGGATCGAGCTTGGTACTATTTATGCTGTCTAATTAAAATTATGTTTTAGAAATGTAGTATGACGGTGCACTTCACTTACTAGCTACCAAATATAGATCAAGTGGGATAA
Organism: Aegle marmelos; assembly: GCA_030449875.1. Taxonomy (NCBI): domain Eukaryota; kingdom Viridiplantae; phylum Streptophyta; class Magnoliopsida; order Sapindales; family Rutaceae; genus Aegle; species Aegle marmelos. The sequence goes on from JASUUL010000115.1 coordinate 8,254,295, forward strand.
TGAGTTTTGGAACTTGGAATCACATGGGTGTGATTATTTAATAGATCAAAGATTGGATTTTATCTCTTCAGATAGTGTAACAGAAGAAGCCTGTTGGAGCTTCAATGATGTGTACACATAGAAACAGTGGAATATCTCATAAAAATAGTCGAATCTCTATTTTTATATATTTTATTTAAAGGATAAGGGGTGGGGTAAAACTCTTATACTTTTTATTTATTTTTTTTTAAAAAAAATTGAAGTAACTGATTCAATAAAGCTACTTGAATAATCACGCAATCAAAGCCCTAATTGCATTTACAGGTCTATTTGTCGTCTCATGGAGAGCTGAACTCGCCTTAATAATGATGAAAATATATTTTATTTGCCGAGACGATGGGACGTTGTGCCGTCCGAAGTGAAACTAATGCAAATGCTGAAGGGGCTTCGGTGAAATTACTCCTTAACCAAACTAAAGAGCACCAATAGAGATCTTGTGATACCTCTTTGAAATCGCTTCTCAAATCTCGGGTGAAAAGTGAAAACAAAATCCAGGAGCACTTTCTGTTGTCGGTAAAACTAAGAACGTGCAAAGACGGTCGTGGCAGGAACAACTAGCAGCCAAAAATACCAACGTAACTGTAGTTAAAATAAAGCCCCGCCAGGAGGGACCTCGTGACTTATGTCGTACGTAATTATTATTAATTAATAATAATTTGCCTTGGAAATTCTGAGGAGTGCGAAATGAGTTGAGTCTGTCGCTGTGAGTCTGTGATCCGTAATTAGCTCAGGAGCCGGGCAGCCGTGAACAAAAAAAGAGAAAAAAAAAACAAAAGATGTCAGATTCTGTATCTCTCCACCTTTCTACTTCCTCTGTGGAGCCAAAAAAGGTTAAGACCTCCTTTGGCTCCAAAAAGGTTAGATTCTTTTAAAATCTCGCCACATTTAACAATCGTATAACTTTGTACCTAATGCAGATTTTGATTCTTCAAAATGGAATCACGAGTCATGACCCGCTTTTCTACAAACAAAAATCATGACTAAGGTAATAAAAACATGGACCTGCTGGTGGCCAGAAGTCGGCATCTTAAATAATAACAAGCAAACATCATTAGTAGGATGATGGATCCCACCAGAGCTGATAGGCTGTCTACCACAGTAGTCTTAACTCACGAAAATTATTGTCCAAAATGTCATATATACATATATTATTTTTTTTGTCTCTACTTTAAGTTAAGGTGCGCATTCGAGGTTTCGGTTAAAATTGCAATCCGTTCGATTTTGAAAATTTAACTTAAATGGGTTCGTAAATTAGTTCAATTTGGTTCAGATTATAATTTCCTGTTCAAATTCAATTTAGGTTGCAATTGAAGAAATTAGAGTTCAGATTTGAGGTAAATCTTTTTCTTTTTTAATAAAATTTAGGTGTGTGTTTAAATTCTTTTATATTTGTTTGTTTAAATTCTTTTATATATAAATATAATCTGATCGAGTTTAATGTTTAACCCAAGCCGAATCCAAATCAAATCAATTTTCAATTCCAAATCCAAGTAATTTTTAGAGTCAAACTGAACAGCTCCCCCCCCCCCCCCCAAACAACGACTTAAGTAAGAAAATTATAAACAAATTAACCACAATTCTGGCCATTTTCGTAAAACCAAATGGTCAATTTAAAGTGGGTAAGACTGTGACAAAGACAATAATGCCAGATGTCAACAACTCAAAAATAAACCAAACCACCTGAATATGAAAGCTCACATGGAATTTACAGCTACAATGCTTTTGTAGTGGTTGTAAATAGTGTAATTTGTATAAAATCAACCAAAAAAAGAGATCTCGCGACTTGGAGGGTCAGCATCAATGGCTTTAAAATCTATTAATTTACCCTCGGGATCCGTGAATTACTGAAGCAAACAACCCCACAGAAATAATAAACAAGGGCGACAGCTTGGTAGGCTGACAGGTAACAAGATGCATACACACATACCAACTCCAACCAAATTGAAGAGGCTATCTCCAACTCCATGACAAAATGCTTGCAAATGGAATGTACAAAACAGATCATAATCACCATATAAATGCATTTTGCGTTTTGGTGATGACATCGCTGTTATGAATCCCCCAACACACCATTTGGAAACACCAACGGGGCACACAAATATTCAGCAAAAGCACAAGCTTTTCTATTAATGACTCTTGACAGCAAATCTGGACAGACTCACAATCCGTACAGAAGCGAATAACCCATTACAAACCTATATACATCCCAACTTCTCCAGAAGTACACAATAACAAAAACAAAAGTAGAGGAAGCAAGCTTATGCTTAAGAACCGGTGTCAGACTCACAAGGCATGTCACTGGTCTTTTCCATGCTCTGTGAGATGAATTTTTCATTGTATTCAAGATTCATGGACTACTTAGACTTCATGCTTGCTGACGGATTATTTCCTAAGGTATATGGCTCACCACCACCATTCAGTCCATACTGCAGCATATATTGACAAGAAACCCATCATTGATATTGTGTACCAGGGATTACATAAGAGATCATACAACCACAAAAAAATATAAAAATAGAAAAAGAAAGGAACCACAAGCAATGTTTAAGAATAGCTATTTTCTTTGTATGAAGTTTAAAAGTTAAAAGTCATACCAGAACATCCTCTTATGATGCAGGAACTTGATTAGAGAAACAGGTAAAAGTTCAAAAGTTTCATTTATTAGGCCATGATCACTCTTAAGGAAAAGTTTCCAGAATGGAAAGCAACCTAAGTCTGAACTGCCAAAGGCAATCTCCGCATGTTTGGGTCAAATTTGTATGAAATCAAGTCAAATTACTCACTAGTCCTAGCAATCATTAAACAAATGGATGCTCCCAGATGAAAAACAGTTAAATCACCCAAAAAAAGGGGGCAAAGTTAACCACATGAATGAAATCATGGATCACCACTTAAACCCAACTGAACTAAGAGACTCTATGTATAGTGGCAATTGTAAATCCAAATTAGATTGATTTTGCAACAGAATGAATTGGATAGAACTAAATCTACATTGTCGAAAGGAAATCAGGTAATGAACTAAAAAAGCCAAAATACTGCCCTCCCAATACATATTTTATGTGAAAAAAGTAGTAACGGCAAATGTTAACCATCATTGAAACTGAACTGAAGCTAGTAACCTTACATAAGTGGCAATTATGAGTCCAAAATAAGTTTATTTACAGAGAAATGAATAAGATTGAATTGAACTGACTTTCACACGTCAGACAGGATCTCAATTGGGTCAACATTATAGAAGGATACCAATAGATAATCAAACAAGTAAAGATCAGTACTACACATAGGTTGTCCATTTACTCAGTGGACTGATATTTCAGATTAACAGTGATCAACCAGGAAAAACTAGACCAGAGTATGAAGTTAACATTAAATTATGTTATAGACTGATAGGTTGTCCATTTACTCAATAGATCATTAAATTATGTGACAGATAGATAGCAGACAACTAACCACATCATATGACTTGTCTCAATACGCCACTTTCCACATGAATTGATTAAATTTGCATTAGATTATTAATTTTCAAGCTGAATCCATATCGCATGCTTTATTTATGAAATATAAACATACAGATTTTTTTTTTTTTTTGGGGTGGGGGGGGGGTGTTTTCAGAATATTTGTCGTATTTGGCCTCCTTTATATTTTTATACGCAAGATCTTCTAACCTACATTTTGACCTTCAAATTTTACAGCACAGACTGTTAGATGAAATATGAGCAACCATCAAATTCAAACAAGATACCTTTTCTCTTATCCGTGAGCTCCAGATGTCAGAGTGAATGATTGGTTGCTGATGTATTAGTGGTTCTCTTAACCTGCCCCTCTCAATTTCATAATCATCGTCTTCATCAAAATTGGTTCTTTGAGTGGAAACCATGGCTCTCAGAATTATTGCTAGAAGCAGAGATAGTGCCTAAAATATGGGATGGTACAAAAGGATGTATCAGGGACAAGTTAGAAGGCAGATATGCAACTATTGGGATAATATATTCATCTGCCTCCATCAATGTATTCCATTGGACACCACAAAACTCGTAGTTGGGGGGTAAAAAAACGTGTTCCTCTCCATGGCAATATATACTGATTAATGACTTCTACTGGTTGATTGATATTTCTTTCACACTAGTAAGAGAAAACATGTTAATGTAAAAAAAACATCAAAGATGATATCTTCCTCACATAATAACGACAGAAAGAATAATAGCATTAAGCTTCTGGTGTTATGAGGATAAGAGTGCCCATCAATATTTTCTTTGTTTACATAGATCTTCAAGAACCATGATGAAGATCACCAGTTCATTTAAATGAACAAGAAAATTTTTGTGAAACACACTTTCTTAGTCTAATTTTTTAACATTATTACAGTACTCTTAATTCTAATCCTCATTTTCTGCAGAATTAGTAACAGCTTAATTCCTGTCCAAACCTTACTAAATTAGAGTTTAAGCTGTCTCATTTACAGTTGACTTGCTTGTTAAGCCTAAGGTTAGCATACACATTATTTTTCTTCCACTTGGTAAGTTTAAGCTGTCTCTTTTCATACGATAGTAGTTACTAAATGAAGCATGTCGATCATATACAATCTATTTAAATTCAAATGCGGTTGTTCAATTCTGTTAAGCTTCTAGTGTGTCACATGTCAGTCATATTTATATTTTAACGCAAATGCAGGTCATATTGATCAAAATTATTTGAAATTTAATAATTGTCAAACAAATCCGTAGTAGGATTCCAGAAACTGCTGAGAAACTTAGAAAGAATCTAATCTAAGAAAGAGAGAAAATATGCACATTAATGAGCCGAATTTGTCAAAACTCTTGACACTTTTCAGGTCATTTTTATAGGGATGCAAAATACCTGAATTATGACCACTGTAATGCCAACCCATTTGCAAATGTCAACATTGCCTTCAATGAAAGAACGAAGGCTATCAAGTTCTCCAGTAGGGTCAAATGGAAGATCCTGTCAAGGGATGATCAACAACTATGTAAAAAGAAGAAAGCCAATAAGCTATATAAAAGTCAACCTGGATAATCAAAGAGAATCACCTTCTCCCAACGACGATCAATTGCAATAAATGCCACCAGAGCTGCTTCTAGCAGCAGGAGTACAATTTTCAGTATAGCATACTGAAAATTTTCATGAGGTTATGGACACTTTCAAAAGGAACAAGATTGAAAGCAGATCATAGATACTATAGTTTTTATCCTTTTCCCTTTATCCTTTTTCTTTTAGGGATTCTGAAATATCAAAGAATATGATTCTAAATGCCAATCCAACACTTACTGTAGTGCAAAAGTAGTCGTATGGCTGAACATCACAACTTACAGATCTTCCAAGTCTCCATTTTATTCCTAATTACATCCAAAATCCGAAGACAATGATATTTTGGATCTTAACTTATGTTTGGTATATAAATAATCAAATCCAAGCTCCAATAAATTAGCCATTTGTTCCTTTATCAGATTGCTCATAGAATTCAGAATTTGTGTCCTCATAATTAGCATTTCTAGAGACCAAGAGAAGCATTTGTAAATTAATGTAACACGTGTTTCCACATTTAAAACAAACCATAATGTCTTCCAAATCTTAAACAAATTAACCAGTTAGTTTATAAAACGGCTAGTCAGCATGAAAGCCAGCATTTCAAATAAGCATCAGCAGAAAATAATATAGACACAGCCAAATAATTCCAGGATACAAAACAAAGGCAACAGCCACTTATAGCTTCAGCGGCAATGCAACCAATCAATGTAATACAACACACCAAAATGCCCACCCCCATAAATGAGTAGATGAACCTGCCACCAAACAAAAGAAGCACCAATTACGCAACCGTATAACCGCCTCACGACGCAATACAATGAGCAAAATTAACCACCAAAACTCTAAATTCCACCAGAAAACTTTGACTGACTCTGAAGAGAACTAGCACAAAACACAGTTAGAAAGTTCCTTGACCCTACAACTTGAAGGGTAGGCTTGGGATTAAGGTTCTGTAGCTTTCAATCAACAACTATTGTGAAATAGAATCACTAACAGTAAATATAAGTGCAAGGCCAGTGACTAAACATTAGCTGCAAAGAAAAAAGTGGGTGTTCAGTAAACACTTCAGCAATTATGTTTTCAAAATTTAGCAGAAACACCATTGTTACGAACATACTCCAAATGACTAGAAAGTAATTCGTGCAAAAGAAAATAAAATTTACTTTAAAAGGATTAAAAGCTAAATTAAGGGCAAATTCATCTCCATCTAATCAAATTGTGACAGAAAACTACCAAAAAAACCGTAATCACATCATTGACTTCAAAAAAATACAAAAGCAAATCCTAACGAAAATAACAGATGACAAAATTCAACTAAACCACACCAATAGCAAACCAAAAGTCAAAGAATTTAAGTGGTACCAAGGAGCGGGCAGCTCGAATGAATCGAAATCAAACCCGAACCCGGACACGTCGTCGAATCCGGAAACCATGACATCCAAAGGACCGGTGGAGGCGGTGAGCCGACGATGATCATGAGAAAGCACACGCGACTGAGTATCAGAATTTAGAAATAGACGGAGAGGTGATGATGATGAAGAAGCATCTGGAGTGGGAGCTAAAGGAGGATGCGGAGGCACGGGCATGTGATGGTTCCATCGATCGAGCATCCATATCGAATACAGTATTATTGACACTCCAATGAATGCTTGAAGGAAATTTAGAAACTTCAGTATGAAAGCGAACGAAATGTGGCAACAATTGCGTTGCATTTTTGGCTCAATTTTTTCCCCCTCTTTCGAAACCCTAGCCCCAGGCTTTGATGATTATTTTGGAGATTGAAAATTGAAAATTGAAAATTGAAATTGCTGTTTACTTTTTCTCTCTTTTGAGGACCGGGGCCGTTGCCGTTTTGGCCGTTTGTGTTGCGTTGTGTGTAAATTTTTATATTTCTTTTAATTTTTTCCGTCAACTTTGTTTGATGCGACTAATATTTATACTTTAAGCGTCGGAAGAAGAAAATGTCCTTTGAAGACAGGCAAAATTTCTTGGAAGGCGGGTATTCGTTGGGCCACTCTCGGCTTCGTTACTTATTAGTGAGGCGCCACTCGGATATTGAAAATTCCTGTTAATTGCAATTTTATATTATTTTTATTTTTAAACGACAAGTGACATCGTTTAGGTAAATCCGGTGATCTTATTTTCAATCTTATCCTAAAAAAGATAGCAACCAACCTTGCGGAGAAAGAATATCCACAAAAGGATATGCTTCATGTGCTGGCAGTCACCCGTTGGTCTACGCCAGAGAGACATGAAAGCGTGATACCTCCTTCGAGTTAATATTGGTAAATGGCTCGGCTTAATTTGAAGAGATACGACATGGGAGAATGGTGTCCCATTTGAACTTTCTTAAGGAATAACGATAATAAGGGAAAAAAAAAATACTCAACATATTAACTTCATTAATCGTTATTGTGTATTAACAGAAGTGACAAAACAGTAAATTTCGGTCGTCCATGTTCGAATTTATAGGGATAAAAAATGAATTTGGATTCCTATCTTCATCTTTTAAGAAAAAGAAAGCCAAAAGACAGTAGTGATCTGTTTTTCTTTTTTTGGATCAAATTTTTAAATTAACTATATCAACAGATTTCAGCAGGGAGCGTCATTATTCAGTCCCTCCGCTTCATTTCGCGAGACTCCTCTAATATGAAAATTACTATAAAGGACAAACTGTGTTGATATTTACTTTCCAATCAAACACATTGACCTAGCATCTATTTTTTACATTAGGGTTATCTTCTATATTTTTACTTGCACGTTGTGAGTGTCAAATTTTTTTTATTTTTTGAAATAAAATATTTCATTCATTACATAGCGATTTGATGAGCAGTGCAACACAATCTTAGTGTTGATATTTTTTAAAGTTTTTTATTACTTGTTTATTTCAAAATATTACACTTCAAAAATTTAATTGTCTAAAAGTGCCTTTAATAGATACTTACATAATGAACGATTAATTTTTCCTTTTTCAAGGAAAAAATAGTGTATGATAGACTTGCATCTAAATGTGTTGATAAAATTCTTTGAAAAGAAAAAGAAAGTTATGAAATAACACAAGGAAAATTAGAAATAAGTGCTGAAAAAAAAAGATCTAATGAGATAAGGGGGTAATTTTGAAAATTAATGGAATATAGAAGAAAGTGGGGTCATGTCAGATGAAACACCGGGTTGATTGCGACTACTCCTCAACAAATTACATGGTTACAAGTGGATTTAGGGCCCTTTTTGGATCATAAAAGCTTGAAATAGCCCTATAATCTCAATGGAGTGCTATATAGAATAAGCCGATCAAATGATTTTGAAATAGGGGCAGAGATGAAGCGGGCCTTGGACGAATTTTATAACGATGTGCCTTTTCAAATTATTATTATTATTAACCGTACTCTACAAATAATTAATTATAACGAAAATTAATTAAATATTTAATAAAATTATTTTTAAAAATATTATAATTTTTAAAAATAGTTATGTAAATTTATTAAAATTTAATGTTAAGCTGTAATAAAAAAATAAATAACTTAAATAGATATAATGTTGAATAAAATTTATCTTTATATTTATAAATTTTTATACAATATTTTTTTAACATAATAATTGATAAGTAAACAAGTATTTTTATAATATTATTTTTTATTTTTTATTTTGTTATTTTAATGTAATTGAGAATAATGACAATCTCTTTAAATTGAAAGATTATATTTCCTAATTAATAAGGATAATTTTAAATTTTTATAATTTATGTGAGTATTGTGTGTGTATATATATATATAATTGATTCTCAAAATTAAATTTTAAAAGTTACTTCTTCCTTTTTTTAAAAAAAAATCTACTATAGAATGGAGTGTTTTTATAAATAGTAATTTTTTAAAATGTAACCAGCTATTAAAATTAACTTTTAACTTTTAAAATTCACTTTTGAATATCTCAAAAATAATTTAAAACAGATCCTTAATCTTCCATTATGAAAAATTTCTAGTTGACAGTTTTCATTAGAAGATTGTCAATTTTCTTTGTACTATAATTAATATATACCACTTATGCCTATATTGCATTTATAATAATCAATAACCCCTTCATAGCATAAGTTTATAATATTATTTTATTTTTAAATATACTTTTATTTATATTTATTATAAATTAAATAAACCGTATGAATAAAAACTAAAAAATAAAGTATTGAAAATAAGAAATATATGTTTTGGTGTAAAATAAATAATAAAATATTTATCTTGTACTTTTACATTTAATTTTAAAATATTATAAAATATTTAGTGCAAGAAAATGTTTATAACACGAAAAAGGTACAAGAAAATATTATTATTAATTTTTTCACATCAAAATATATATTTTTTATTTTTAATACTTAATTTTTTATTTAGTTTCTATTCATACTATTTATTTAATTTATAATAAATAAAAATAAAAATTTTATTTAAAATAGAAGTAATATTGTAAATTTATATTGTGAGAGAGTTATCGACTATTATAAAAATAATAAGAGAGTAAATGTTATATATTGACAACAATGGGTGGAAATTTGACAACCTCTCGTTTTTATTTGATGGGATGCTTAAGCTTAATGTCACGAGATGAGTGTTTTTACAAGAAGAACCAGTGCAAGACTTAAAAGAACTTTTTGTCGAGGAGTTCTTAAGTAAGCCTTTAAGTTTCCGACAAGCGAAGCCAAAGGTTGTTAAGAGGCTAGCGAGAAAGAAAGCAATGGAGCCAATCGAAGAACTTATATCCAACAAGAGAACTTACAAGAAAGTCTTGAGAGAATTCGCTTCGAGGGCATGATGATCTAAATGGCAAATCTTGTATTTATTTATAGAAGCTGCCAGCTCTCAGGGTTGCAGAATTCATCACTCGCTTTATATTTTATTACTTACGCGCCAAGAGAATTTAAAATACGTACACATTTCAAATGTCTTTAGAGTGTCTTTGAAATTTTTTTAATCCCAAGTTTGAAGACTCTTGGCCAAGACGTTGGGCTTGCGGCCCGAATCTAGACACTTGTGGGCTGAAATTTTAGCGGACCGCAAAATTAAGCTATTATAGAACAATTAATTGGACTCAACCACTAGCTAGAGCTCGATGCCTCTATCTACTCAGAGGTCAACAGGCACGTTTCTACGTCCCTGTAAATGTACATCTTAACTCAAAGGGTTTGGCCAGTAATTCATCTTTCACGTGGTGTTATTAATTAGCATGAGGATGAGCAGAGCTTCGTTGAGAACGATGGGTGACCGAATAATATATTTTGTCATTGATTCTGAAGGAGAAGAATGAAGAAAGATAGGTTATATTCATTCAGTAATTCCAGCAGGTACCATTTTTAGAATATCGGTTGTTGGACAATGGACATTCTCCAAGTGGCCGTGGACCATGGTCTTTACTCCTTAATTGCATGAATAATTTAATGGTATGGTTTTGGTTTATACAAAGAGACTAAAGAAATTAACCAGTTTGGTTCGTACTAAACAAGTCTAATTGGTCTGGTCAATGTACATGATGATATACATAAAAAGAAAAAAAATAAAAAAACAAGGTTGCAAGAGAACGAATACAATGTTTAAGCTGAATCTAGCCATCCTCTTAATTACAACACGTACGTAGAACAAGAGAAAAAGGATAGGAGTGAACTCGAAGACAGGCTAGATCAATTGCAGAAGCAGAACCTTTTGAGGGCATAATTAAGCTGTAAGCCATTATGTTCTCTAGCTAGCTCAAAAAGGAAAAATAAGCTAGGAAGCCAGCTGTAGTTTTAATGACTATCAGGGATTTGATTAATAAATTTAACACCAGTTCATCAACCCATTTGAAACTTATTACTAGTTAATTAAGATAGTGCACGTGCTCAATCAATTGACATGCATGCAGCACTCTCATAAAATCAAGCCAATCCTCCCTTGCATGAACATCGAACAGTACTTAATTACAGGTCTTAAATTAGTTGAATTTGTGCTGCTGAAGCCATCGCCATGTCAAGGATTTTTCTCACTGTTGCCCTAGTATTACTAGCTCAAGTCGCTGAGGCGGCTGCTGCTGCTCGTGCTTTCTTCGTGTTTGGTGACTCGCTCGTCGACAGTGGCAACAACAACTTCTTAGCCACATCCGCTCGCTCCGACTTTCCGCCTTACGGCATCGACTATCCAACTCACAGACCAACCGGCCGCTTCTCTAATGGCCTTAACTTGCCTGACATTATCAGTGAGTATTTCTGGCTACATCTACATATATGCACGTGACATATTGCTTTACAAATTAACTAATGCTCTAACGTTTCATTAACATTGTTTAGGTAAATCAATTTTGGACACTGAGCCTCCACTGCCGTACTTGAATCCTCAGATCATGAACGGACAAAACCTAATGATGGGAGCCAACTTTGCTTCCGCTGGGATTGGGATTCTAAACGACACTGGACTTCAGTTTGTAAGGCCGGCCGGTCCCCTTAATTGAAATAAATGCATTTGTAGTTTCCCTACGTATATGGTACGGATAAACTAATACAATTAAAGATTCTGCGGTAAATTGTTGCAGCTAAATATACTAAGAATCCACCAGCAGTTTGCGTTATTTCAAGATTACCAAATGCAGCTAAGTAAGAAAATCGGACGCGGCCGCGCACAAGAGCTAGCGAACCGAGCACTGGTCCTGGTGACACTCGGTGGTAATGACTTCGTCAACAACTATTTCTTGACACCTTTCGCTCCTCGTAGGCGCCAATTCACTCTTCCACAGTACTGCCGTTATCTTATCTCCGAGTACAAGAAAATTCTTATGGTGTGTATTTACGTATATATGTTATTGGAGACTAATTTTAATTATTTTCCAGCGTAGTTATTGACTGGAATTAGTTAGTTTGATGTATGGTTTTTGTTTAATTACGTCGCAGAAGCTGCATGAGCTGGGGGCACGAAGAGTCATTGTGACCGGGACTGGACCGTTGGGTTGTATTCCCGCAGCACTGGCCTTGTCAGGCAGCCCAAATGGCGAGTGTGCCCCTGAGCCCCAACAAGCAGCACAAATTTACAATTCTCTCCTCGTCCAAATGATTCAAGAACTCAACAATGTGCTGAACTCTGATGTTTTCATTGCTTCTAATGCATTTGATAAGAACAAAGACTTCATCTCCAATCCCAAGAATTTTGGTTCGTTGCATGCACCACAGAACTTCGTTAATGATCAGTGTGTTCTAAAATATTGAATGATGATTATGATTTTAATTGTGTCTGATGGATTGGACGGCCCAGGTTTTGAGACATCAAACGTGGCGTGTTGTGGACAAGGACCTTACAATGGGCTTGGAACATGCAATATTTTCTCAAACCTCTGTTCGAACAGGAGCGCTTTTGTATTTTGGGACTCTTTTCATCCAACTGAACGCGCGCTGAGGCTGATTTCACAGAATATCATGACTGGCTCCACCAAATACATGAATCCGATGAATCTTAGCACCGTTATGGCCATGGACGCACCCAACCCAGGACCTAATATTTAATTAAATAAATAACAATACGTGGCCCATCAAAGCTATGTGTCCCTTTCTTATTTCCAGTTTTGCTGCTTCATAGAAGCAGCTTAAGTTCGTAAGAGGTTTGTTTATTTATTGGTATTGTATTGAACGTATTATGGTTTGTGTTACTTGATCTTCCTTCAGGATAATTTAATGATATTTCTATGATGATTATTAAATTAACCATGTCAACCTAGCTCATCACGACAATTAGCTTTAGGCCAATAACACCGAATTTCAAACAGGGAATAAAAAATTAGCTCAAAGTAAAATTTTCAATAGGGTGAGCAATTTTAGGTATGGATTAGATTCGGATCAATCTAAAAGAATATTTTAGAGCAGGAGAAAATTATCTGAACCTAACCAAAAATTGATCCAATATTTTACCTACCCATAATTAAAAAAATGATTAATTAATAACGTTGTAGATGAATTTCTTCTCCTTGGTGCATTCGTAATAAATAAACTAATTATTATATATTGATTAAATTAGGTGCTCTCTTATCTTTCGAAAGAGAATTCAGCAGCAAATAGCTTAGCTAATTTGGGATTACATTGTTCTGAGCACACTTGCTATAATTGTCCACCAGTGGCTCAGAAAAAAGTCATTTAAAAATGCTTATGGGGCTATTCTAAATATTATTTTATAATTTAACCTCTCTTACAAGATACTTCTGTAACTCTTACCTTTTTAATTTAATATATTTTCAGATTTACCGTCAAAAAAAAAATTGTGTTGTGAACTCAAATTACTGTCCTAAATTCCGAACGCAGAAGAACGGATATCAGCACAATTTTAAATACAATATTACAAAAAGAAATATTCGTATTTAAAAATTGAAAAAAATGGGAAACGACGTCGCAACAACACTGAATCCCCAAATTGAAATGTGATCTTTTCGCAGTCCAGTGCCCTGGAAAGTAGAACGCGGGAATACGTCTGAGAGGACTTTGCTGGTTAGTGTGGCTGTATCATTTCAACTTAAAACTTATTTTATTGTTCGATTAAATTATCTTCAATTACGTGCTTCGACCATCAAACCTCTGTCATCTTGGATGATAATAGTAAACCACAGTATTTTTCCCCTTAAAATTAGAATCTCAAGAATGGTGAAAGCTCCATCTTTGATATCTCTAGCCGCTCAGGCAGTAAAAAGAGAACTTCTGCTTGGTAATTCTTTCATTTATTTTATTTTCTAATACAGCAGCTGCTGCTCATTGAAATTTAGTTGACACTGTTATATGAGAACAAAGGTAATATGTTTCTGATGGCTACAGGGGATGATGTTATACCGTATGTCTATGAGCTGCCGGCTGACTTATTCGATATTTTATTGACTTATTTGCCTCCTTTGGCACTGCAAAAGTTACAAACAAAAATGTTAGTTACTTTTATCTTTTTGGGTCTTTTTTTTTTGGGGGGGGGGGTGGTGGTTGCTACATTTCTTATTTGTGTATGATTTTTACAGTTTTTTTTTTTAATTTCTCAATATATCGTTGTTCCTTTGATAAGGCCATTGAAGGACTGGGACGACTGTGGATCTCCTGATTATTGCCTTGAAAGTGGGAGAAAACGTGGAAGGTTAGGAAGAATTGAGTGACAGTCGTATATTTTATGAAGTAGAGCTTGACTAATCTGAAGTGTAGAACTTGTGAAATTTCAGATACGGGAACTTCAATACAATGTGGAAGAAATTGTTTAAGGCTCGTTGGTCAGGTTTCACTGATCAAATTGAACCTGTTGACTGGCAGCGACTGTATTGGGAAGCACATGTACAAAGGTATGTCCGTTTAATATCAAGTAAACATTCAGTTGATTTACTATGTCGTGACTTCTATCATTTTATCATTTTGGTATATGGCTATATTAACAGTTGCCTAGATGAAGCAGCAGAGTTAGTTGTACTTCCATATTTTAGAGGACTTATCAGTGACATTACTATTTCAGGTAAATCGATGCCTGCTTATTTGCTACCATTGCCTTTCAAAAATATTGGTTCACGTTCTTGGCAGTTTAATTAGGTTGTAAAGCCTATTGAAATCTAAGTAAGACTATTTCTGTCATTTGCGTGTCATTGTTGCCTGCTCCTGTTTGCTTCCATTTACCATGAGTATGTCCAATGTGTTTTTATTTAGTGCATGTCATGCTATAAGCTTTTGTACTTTCTTTCAAGTCCTACAACATGCAGAACATGCAGTACAGTGGAATCATTTCTGAAATGAACGTGACGGGAAATGATTGAAATTATTTAGATTTTACTTATTGTCGATGGATGCTCTCTAGCTCAAGCCTGTGTGGCAATAGAACTTGGCTTATGATTCCCTTGTGGGATTGGGTTTAGTGTTCACATTACTAGGTCTATTGTGGACAGCTTGTCATTAGTTGAATATGAATAAGAAAACATCTTTTTTTCCACATTAAGTATAAGATTTTGTGGAGTGCTTATCAGGTCTGGGCTTATAATCCAAGATTAAAAGCATAAATCTATCATGGACTTTAATCCTGGATTGGAAAATTTTTCAAATTTTGTGAGTACTATGAACTACCTGTAGAAAATGAAAGGGAAATGAAGGATTTCCACCTTTAAAATGATTTAAATGATTTAAGTACATATGTGTGTGTGTGTGTGTGTGTTCATATTATGCTGATAGCCTTGCAAACTACTGATTTTGTTTTTTCTGTTTTGTGCAGACACCATATTGAACTATATTGGCTATGAGCAACAAATGAATCATTTGGCTTGTGACTATTCAAAATTATCTTACCATTGCCAGCAATTTGGGCATTATGCTAGGTGACATGTATATCAAACTTTTGGTACAAGTAGGCCATTCATTCATAAATTAATGAAATCCTAGTTGTACATTCATATATCTAGTAAACTTCTGGTGTCTGCATATTTTATAATCTATTTCATGGGCATATTAAGATTGAAGTAACACTTTCCGCACTTTACATAGAGTTCGTCATCAATGTTACAAAACCATCCAACATCAGTATTACTGTCTTGAACAATGTTGTATGTTTGCTGAAATTCTTATTGTGCTTTTATATTTGTGCAGATGTCTGCGACTTCAAAATGCATTTTGTGTTGAAGAAACTTGTGTAAGTTTATAATCTCGTGAGTTTTGGTTAGTGGTATCATCATTTGTTGAGGCATCCCCATATTGATGCATTTGGATTGAGGGTTTTTTGGCTTTTAATCTCATCCATAAATACGGAAATTTTCTGGAATTATGACTCATGTTTTAAAACTGATTCAATGAGAAAATGATATTGGATGCTTTTTCCTCAAGTAATGTTTTTGAAGTAAATTATTAATTGGAACTTCCATAAGAAGTAGTTTAAACATTTGTTTAAATAATGAGTCTTTTATCTATCTATTTCTGTAGTATACCTCTTGAAAATGGTTTTAGTCATACATTTTGCGATATCAAGTATCCGTGTTTGTGTGTGCATACTGTGCAAGCATATGTTGTTACTTTAGCTATCTTCAGTTCTTCCTTGTTTCAGCAATTATTGAGGGAGTGCAAGTTGCAAAGCTTGGTACTACGGTGTATCAAATTCGAAGAACATGTTAGTCTTATCTTTTTTTTTTTTTTTTTTTTTTTTTGCTCACTAATATACAGTTGATTCAAACCTTTTAAAGCTCGCTTCTTTTAGTTGTGGAACTTGTTTGTAGAGATAAGAAACTATCTATATACAAGCAACAAATTTTTCATTTTCATATTTTGCTTACCTGCTTCGTAGGGTCTGTTAATAATTATAATCGAATGGAAACTTTAGAACATTCTGTTCTATGAAATGCCAAGTGCTTTATTTCCATTGTTGATTCAATTGTTGCACTAAATAATAGGTTCAAGCATTATGCAAACTTTTAATTCAAAACAGTGAAACACTGGCATCACTTGAATTTCTTCACTGCAAGCTCTCTCCGAGTTTTGTTGAGGGAATTTGTTGTTCTGTTTGCAATAAGAGAAAGCGAACACACAAGATTGAAAACTTATCAATCGACATATCAAGCCTCATTGAAGACTGCCCAACTTCTGTAGTTGTGGAACTTGTTTCATTTCTGTCATCAGGGAGGTACATCTTTTCTCATTTTAGGCTTCATTCTTGTTTAACTGTGACCTGATCAGGCAAATCTGTTCAAAGTACCCCTTCTTTCTTATACTACCTTTTGCCTTCAGGTCATTGTGTTCATTAAAGCTTCGTCATTGCCATCTGGACGGAGACTTTGGAAGAATGGTTTTTAGCAGCCTTCTTGAGACATCATCTAGTTTATCCACCCTTGACCTTTCAGGAAACAGTGTAAGTACTGCATGCCATAAGATTTTGCGTTCTACTGTACCATAAAAACTGATATGAAGTTTCATTTCTGATTGCGCAGATAGGAGGATGGCTTTCTAAGTATGACACAAGTAGTCCCCTATTTTCTTTAGGAGCTGGCAAGTCTTTGCAATCCTTACGTTTGCTCAATCTAAGGTATGATATGATTGGAAACGCTGTTTCTTTATTGCTGTGCAACTTATTTTCCCTACAGTTAACTACTGGCTGATGTAGTAAATAGACAATTTCTTGTGGTATTATTCTCCTCCATCCAACAAAGTTAGGGTTTAGAGGATTTTGAACTACTAATAAAGCCATAATTGATGAGATTGTATGGCTTTTTCTTTTTTTTTCCCTTTAAAATTGTGTTTTAGCAGAGTAATGAGGCTCATCTAATTTCAGGGGAAATAATCTCGGCAAAGCTGATGCTAGAGATCTTAGATCTGCACTGGTTCATATTCCTAACTTGGAGATCTTGGATATAAGTGACAATACTATTGAGGACGATGGAATCAGGTTGGTAGTTATCCATTCCTGACAAATCTCTCGAGTATTTCAGGCATGAGATCTCACAAGCAACAATTTAATTTTCAGAAGTTTAATTCCCTACTTTGTACAAGCATCTGAACAGTGCAATCCCTTGGTTGAATTGTATTTGGAAAACTGTGAGCTTTCGTGTCGTGGAGTCTCTCAACTTGTTGATACGCTATCAACCTTAAAAAGACCGCCTACTTCCCTCTCTATTGCAGATAATAACCTGGGGAGGTTTTCTGCTAACTCTGGCTGACAAATTATTTTTACTATTTATGTTTTTATTTGAGCATGATTTTAAGAATACTGTCCTCCAGTCATGTAGCAGCTAGTTTGGGAAAAATTTTTGGCACATCAATTCGAGTACTTAATATTGGAGCAATCGGACTGGGTTCATCTGGCTTTCAGGAACTGCAAGATGGAGTTACAAAGGAGTTGAAGCTCATCAATATCAACATCAGGTTTAAACCGATTTCTCAATTTCATTTTTGTTGTCAATATCAGTGAGATTAACATTTTCATGGAATTGGTCTAGCAAAAATCGCGGTGGGGTGGAAACTGCAAAGTTTTTATCAAAGCTTATGCCATTGGCTCCAGAACTTGTTGAAGTTAATGCTGGATATAATCTCATGCCATTAGAATCCTTGACCATCATATGGTCTGCCCTAAAACTTGCAAAAGGTACTTATCTACAATGTTAAAACATTTGTATGTATTTATATTGGCATGGCAGTTGATGCTATCTATTTTCTTATAGTGGTCTAAATATCAATTCTTCTTGTAGTTTTAAGGAATGCATGTATGTTGCTGCACACACAAGTGAGCACTTACATCTTACAATGAAGTATAGGAAAATTTGAATTTAAGAGGAACAATATGTGGAGGCGGTAAAAACTTGAATGGTTATAAAATAGAAAGTTATATATATTGTTATGTGAACATGCTTTCTTTTCTACTTCTGTATCATGTAAATGAAGTGTTATTATTCTATTGTGTTGTTATTCTATTTATCAGGTCATCTTGAGAGATTGGACTTGACGGGGAACAATTGGGAGCTTCAGCCATCTCATGTTTCTATGCTTTCTGAATTCCGACGTAATGGACTCCCTGTTTTGATTCTCCCAACATTACAAGCCTTGTATGTTCCATATGACGATGAACCCTAGAGGGTTGGCTTCATTAGGGGAATCAAAAGACATGCCAATATGAAAACAAAACTTGCTTTATGCAAAATGTTTAGATTGGCCAGTAGACTATATTTGTAAAGAAAAATCTTACCATCAACGTGTATCGATTTCTTTGACTGTATTCATCTTATATTTTTGCTGACTCTGTACGCTTAAATATTCTTCAATACATTCTAAGGCTGAAGGGATTCCTTCCATGGTCATTAATTGGATATGGTAGTAAAAAGGCGAAAATGACATCCCATCCATGAGGGACTCGATCAATTTTTGGTACTTTGGAATTTAATTGCTGCCGTGTTCATGAAGAAAATGCTATATCGGACAAATTGTGAGAAATCTTATCATTGCTGTACTTTAATAATTTATTTTTTATTGAATTTAGATCAATTAAAATCTTATGTAAACATGAAAGTAAGCCTTTTAGTGCTCTTGTTTATCATTTCTGAATTGTATATATAAACAAAAGCTTTTGCACATTGCCCTTCTTCCAACCTGGAAAGGTTTAAACTACTCTCATATAATATAATGAACTCTTAATTAATTGATTGATTGATTATTTTGCAATTTCGTAAGTGATATGCAAAAGCGAAAGTGGATAACTTTTTTGGGGCTATCTTTTCCTTGAGAAATGTCCAAAAGGGGTTGTTGGCTTGGCTTTGTCATGAAGTTAGGCTTTTATTGTTTTGCTTCCACCAGTCATCCCCTTTTGAAACTGTTCCCTTCTTAAAACTCAATTAACTAACAATTCTTTTTGGTTAATTGAATGACCCGTGAACAAACAATTTGTTATTAAATTTTGGTGCAACTTCTTATCAATATGTAATTTTGAGGCTATCCTACTCTCAATCCAGCAGCATATTCTGCAGTTGCACATAATTTTCGAGACAATATAGATAAACAATAATTTTATGAGGCACTGAAGTGCTGTTAAAATTCTTATGACAAATCTTACTGAACTTAAGTATTTTGTGTGTGTGTGTGTGTGTGTAAAGTTTATTATCCCTAGATGAATGATCAAGTGGAGACTTTGATACGTACATTAAACTCAACTTGAAAATTTGGAAAAACAAGTGCTAAACCCCAGCATGTATTTCATATTTTATTGAGAGATTGCTAATTTCTACTAATGAAATTAATATATTACTTTCTCTTCAACTGTTTTCATAATAGCAAATAACTCCTTGATTATATAATTTTATAATATTATTTTTATTTTTAAATATACTTTTATCAATATTTATTATAAAAAAAATTTTAAAATAACAAAAAAGTATGGGAGTTTTATTATTAATTTTTATCTTCATCCAAAACATATATTTCTTATTTTTAGGACTGCAATTTTTCTAGATGAATTTTTATTTATATAATTTATCTAATTTATAGTAGATATGAATAAAAATGTATTTTAAAAAAATGGATAATACTATGTATTTAATGTCAAAAGGATTATTAATTATTATAGAAATAATAAAAAAATAAGGTTTATATATTAATTTCAGTAGGGCGAAGTTAGTAATCTCCATATTTTACCTATCTGGCAATCATTTTCAATGTGTTTATTAATAATTCATAAGCCATAATATAAAACCAAAACGATTGGAATAAGAATAATTAAATGGGAAATTATCTCTATCATCGTGTATTAGTTTAGTTATGACATGTTGTTGTCTTCCATAAAGTCGGACCATTCAATTTGAGCCAAAAAAATTCCATTATGTCATCTCTTGGTTCTTTGTGCAGATACAATTTAGCCAGTATTATTTATTTCAAAGTAATCAGATTTCTTTACTCGCATGCACATTAACAACCTCTAAATCTGGTTTAATTATGATGCAATTTAGATAGTGAACGTTAATTAATTAATTAACAAGATTTCCAATTAAAAGTAAAAAAATTAAAAAATCTTTTCGCATGAATAGAAATAAAATATAGTTATTCTATATTAACCTAAATTTACAGAATGAACATAAAGCAATTCAGATATTTATGCTTCAATGACCAGTTAAATGTTGTCAACTTCGTGATGAGAGGAAATGTCAATGTAAACAGGTTATTTGAAAATAATTAGATTTAAGCGTCCGAATTTTCTTACCTAAACTCATCTCAATTTGAGACCATAAAGAGAATAAAACAGGCATTGATTGGAGGTGAAGGCAACACAAGTCTTTATAACATGCTTACACTACTTAGTTTTTAACTGGATTATTTTATAATTTACTTTCATCTAAAGCTATAACTAAAGTTTTGTATTAGACTCAGTTAATAATTAGTATACCAAGTTTTTTCATCCGAAGGCAGAGACGGTAATTTGGGTTGTAATATTATATTCATGTATTGTTAGAATAAAGTGTGACGAAAATTTTAATTAACACAAATACAACTCATTTATTAATCAAGTTAAAAAAAATACAAATATAAATACAACTCATTTGTGTGATTATGTCTAATTGTAATGTGTTGGTTCTTTTAACTTATTTAATACTGATTAACATGTGTAATTTTCAATTTATTCATGATTCGTGTCATAAACAAATCTATTGATTGAAATTTAATGTCTTAAACATCACACAATACAATTATTAAATGAGTAAGATAAATATATTAAAGTTATTAATCTTATCATTTTATTATCGAATTATGATCCACATTGTACATAATATTTTCAAAAAACGAAAATATACATCCACTAAATTTTAAAGCAATAAAAGAAGATTTACCATCTAATTAAGGAACGAAAAATAAGTGAAATCATTCATTTATCAAAACATTTATCTTTTCCTTGTTTTACTAAAACAAAGTTATTTCTCTATTTTTTTTAATTGCTAATTACTTCTACAAGATCATAAACATCATTAATTTTTACCTCCTTAATTTTGTCTCAAAAGACAAGATGTTCTCCCTTACATACTTCAAACCTCTTCCTCTAAAACACAGCTGTACAAAACACAATTAATTTATATAAATAAACAAAGCGGGGCCAAATCAAATCCGCCCGACAACCCTCCGAAAAGTGTCAATTAAACTCGACTCCCTGTAATAATAAAAACCGGACGCACAATATGCCATCACATTCAGTACTGTTATGGTATGTTAACTTACTGCTTACTATAGCAGCGTACCATCTAACTCCATCAGTGGTACATCCCGTAATTTAATTCAAAACCAGTGGGCGAATTAACCAACCACCCCCCTCCAACCGCATGCCCTCTCATCATCTTTTCCATCAATTCTAGTCACCCCCGCCTTTACTCTCTCTCTCTCTAGTTCTCTAAATTAAGCGGCACTTCTCCGCTAATTCTCTCTCTCGGTTTCAACATTTCCTTCTCGCTCTCACCTCACCACCTACAAAATTCGATTTAATTTCACTTAAATCTCACTGTGTGTATAAATCAGCGTCAATTGGACAAGCACATTTCTCACTGTGTGTTTTGCGGTGTGAATTTGGTTCCGTCATTCGTTAGATCTGAGGCGCGTGGCTCCAGATCCGAGGCTAAAATGGAGGAGGCGCTGGAGCTGGCACGCGCGAAGGACACTAAAGAGCGGATGGCCGGAGTTGAGCGTCTCCACCAACTTCTAGAAGCTTCCAGAAAGAGTCTCACTAGTGCCGAAGTGACGTCGCTCGTCGATTGCTGCTTGGATCTCTTGAAGGACAACAACTTTAAGGTTTCTCAAGGCGCACTTCAGTCTCTTGCTTCTGCTGCCGTGCTGTCCGGTGAGCACTTTAAGCTGCATTTCAATGCTCTTGTGCCGGCTGTCGTCGAGCGATTGGGTGATGCTAAACAGCCCGTCCGTGACGCTGCTAGGCGTCTCTTGCTTACTCTCATGGAGGTAATTTCGTATTTTCAGTTGGATTTATTGCTGTTTTGGAAAAAAACAGTTAATTTTTTTTTTCTGCTGAATGGTCTTCACGGACATTAATAAGTTAATAATTACTCTAATTTCAGTTATTTGTCGCTTAAATATGACTATTGATTTACTGATTACCACACTTTCTGTGTAAGCAAGCTCTGTGATTGTCTTTAACATTTTCTGTTTAGACAATCAAATGAATTTCACGCTGCCAGATCGATTAATTATTAACACTTGTTACTTGCAGTAGTCTTAAAAACCGGTTTGCTGGCTTAGAAATTAACCTTGATTTAAATTTTGGTTTTATTTTATGTTTTATGGCACTGAAAATAATAAGGATTATGAAAGAGTGGCTTAGAATAATATACTGTTGCAGGTTTCTTCTCCTACAATTATTGTTGAAAGAGCAGGCTCCTACGCCTGGACGCATAGAAGTTGGAGAGTACGAGAAGAGTTTGCGCGAACTGTCACTTCAGCAATTGGTCTTTTTTCTTCTACTGAGCTTACTCTTCAGCGAGCTATTCTTCCTCCTGTATGATAATTGATGTTTCTTGATTAGAACACAAAAGTCTATAGGTTTTGATTGCTTTTAGGGTTTGAACTAATACAAGTACTCTTTCAGATTTTGCAGATGTTGAATGATCCAAATCCTGGTGTTAGGGAAGCAGCTATATTGTGCATTGAGGTTAGTGGAACGGATTCTGTGCTTAACTAGATTCTCCATTGAAATTATTGTAGAATACGTTATCAGACTTCTTTTTGAGTTGTGGGATTGTGCCGATGGCCTCTTCTGTATCTCTATGTCTTTTGCCTCTTTAGTGTTTCTTCACCTTCATCCTTGCTCTGAAATTGCCTTCACTGACAGAAGAAAGAAGTCTTTTTAAGGTTGAAATTATATTCTGTGACTTGAGGTTTAGTTTTGGAGATTGTCTTCAGGATCGTGCCTTGTTAATTTCCTAATGATTGATCTGTAAAATAATATAATTAATATTATGAACCTCATTAACTCATTTATGAACTAATGCAATGGTATCCTTATATGATCTTCATGGGAGTAGATACGGTTAATAGAAGATAGGTTATTTCTATATCTGACTTGGAAGTTTTGAAATTTGTTGAGTAAGCAAAGTCACTAGTGCTTTGCTAGCTGGAAGGCTGATTCTATGATATCCTCTTTCCTTGCTTAACAGCATAAGTGCTTATAGCCTTATAGAGATTTCTGTTTATTTTCATATTCACTATATTTTTGGAATAGACTTCTTACCCTGTTAATTTGTATTTATTTAATTTTTGGTTTATGTCTGTCAGGAGATGTATACCCATAGTGGACCTCAGTTCCGTGATGAACTTCATCGCCATAATCTTCCCAACTCTATGGTGAGTCTCTAGTTAAGAGTAATGTCTTCTGGGAGCAATGATTTTTTTTTTTTTCCCTGCCTTAATTGCAGATGCAGTTATTGTAATGCAGTATCATTGTGCATATATTAATGTTGCATTGCCTACTGAATGCAATTATTGTATGAAGTATCATTGTGCATATTTTAATGTTGCATTGCCTACCGGAACAAAGAAAAAAATTTCAACCTCTCTTTTCTTTTTTAAACAATTTTTAAAAAACTATTTATTGCTACAGGTGAAAGATATTAATGCCAGGCTGGAGAGGATTCAACCACAAGTTCGCTCTTCAGATGGACTTACTAATACTTTTGCTGCTGTAGAGATAAAGACTGCAGGCTTGAACCCTAAGAAAAGTAGTCCAAAGGCCAAGAGTTCTACAAGGGAAACGTCTCTTTTTGGAGGTTAGCATTGAATCAACACTAATACATGGATGGTATTTAGTAACTCATGTTGAATTTTGTAAACAAGGTCCCTGGGTTTTCCAGCATTCTTCTCTGGCAAATCTTGGTGCAAAGATTTAATAAATCTTTTCAATTTTTACATCTGTGATGTTAGCAAGGACAATATGCTTGCTGTGCCATAGGATTAGTGAAATCTGTGATGGTTTGCTTGGTGATACTTTTTGCTTTTTATTCTGTTCAGGTGAAGACGTAACAGAAAAAGTCATAGAGCCTATAAAAGTATACTCTGAAAAGGAGCTTATTAGGGAATTTGAGAAAATCAGTTCTACCCTTGTACCTGATAAAGATTGGTCTGTTCGCATTGCTGCAATGCAGCGAGTTGAAGGCCTGGTCTTGGGAGGTTTGTAACCCCTTTGCGCTATTTGTGTGTGCTAACTTTTTGCTGTCAAAATATGATATTCAAAGTTTTTTCAAAATGTACATATTTGTACCATGCGGTGGTAGAAATATGTCTTGGTAATTGAATGGAAAATTTGAGCTCAAGTCCAATAGAGGTGGTATAATTTTACTTTGAATATCATATTTTAGTTTGAACTAATATTGAGTGAAATAGTGTTTGAATTTTACCGGTGACAAGTATGCTTGGATTGGTTGGAAAGTGATTAACAAATTGGTGGGAATCTACTTGTTTGGTCATAATTCTGACATGCTTCAATATAGTTTGATCGCATAATGAAAATAAAACATCTTATGATACTGCAGTTATTGCCAAATAGATGATGATTTTTATGGGCAGGTTACCATAAGGTAACTAAGCATTATATGAAGTCTGTTTCAGTTGCCTGATAGAGGATAAGTAGAAGAATGTTTTGAATAATGTTGCAGATTTATTTGAAAGCTGAAATTCATGTCCCTCTTTGTTTGTCCCGGGCTTTAAGCTGCACAACTTGTGTTGGACTACTGTTTTTGTTGTACAACCCTATTTTGCAAGATTGATTTTCCATGCCTGAAGATTTTTTGAGCTCTTTGACATTGTTTCCTTTATTTTCGCTCTTCATTATTTTCAACTGCACTGTAACAGTTAATGAACTCAATTTTCGACTGCTGAAACATTCATTCGTGCGTGATAAATTTTTTCCACAAATAAGAACAAGAGTGGTAGTTGGTAGCTTGGTTTGTGGGTTTCCTTTTTTGGTTGATCTATTTTGATTTTGTTTCCTTTCCTCTTCCATCCTCCATCTCTTGCTCTCTAGCATATTTTCAGTTTTCTCTTTTCTTTTTCTTCTTTCTGATATCCCTACCGTATACCTCTCGGTTTGGTTGTTATGCCTTGCTTATGACATAAAATAGGGTGCTGGACTTGTGGCAACTCGGTGCACAATATTATTTTAATGATTTGGATGGTTATCATTGTGCTTTTTATGCCATTCTTTTCGCGCATTTATTGAATTATGAGATAGCTTGCAATTTCATCCTTGGACCAGTCATGGGTATGAATTAGCAATCACTAGGTCTGTAATTGCCTAAATAAGTTGGTTGACATTTCATTAATTGAATGGTGCTGATGGATTTTACATACTCTGTGGTTTGGTGTACTTTCTATTTGAGCAAGAGATGTTAAATTGTACCAACTAATCTTTTCTAATCAGGTGCTGCTGACTATCCATGTTTCCGGGGCCTATTGAAACAACTTATTGGCCCTTTAAGCACACAATTATCAGATCGAAGGTCTAGCATTGTTAAGCAGGTGTGTCATGTTTTCTTGATTCTATAAGGGCTCATTTTTTTTTTTTAATCCCATTTACCCTCTATTTGGTTCTTTTAATTATTTTTTAGCTTTCAGATTTTGGT
Source organism: Aegle marmelos (assembly GCA_030449875.1). Taxonomy (NCBI): domain Eukaryota; kingdom Viridiplantae; phylum Streptophyta; class Magnoliopsida; order Sapindales; family Rutaceae; genus Aegle; species Aegle marmelos. Next base: position 8,280,449 of record JASUUL010000115.1, read on the forward strand.
GTTGCCAAAACCTTTCTTTATACCTTGAGGCTGTTCTTTCTTGTTATTGGTTTATTTGCTGGACTTAAGAGATGCTACTGGTCACTGGATATTGGTTTTGTACTTGTCAGAAAGCTTAGCAATATTGCAATGATGTTCTTGTTTTAGTTATGACATTGCCCTCCCAAAGCTTGAGACAAAAGTGTGCAGAAACGTGTTCTTTTCTGCCTTATATTTAGTTACTTTTAGAATATCGAAACACTTGGACATTGTGTAAAGTTCACTGATAACATTACTAAAAGCTTGTTTGGTCAAAATGTTTTTAAAAGGATGCGTATTCTTACTGCTTTACCACAACATTGGAACATTGGAATGGGGAGCATATGGAGTTTTGACTCTGGAATGGCAAAATTAGTGGTCATAGCGTCATTTTTGGACCCTGTTAAACACTTTTGTGGCTGCATGTGTAATGGTTGCTAAGTTGGCTTCTTATTTTTCTAGGCCTGTCATCTATTATGCTTTTTGTCCAAGGAGATCTTGGGGGACTTTGAGGCATGTGCTGAGATGTTCATTCCTGTAAGTCTATCATTCACTTGCTAGGTTTTGCTATTTTATTTTGCTCAAATCATTTGGTTAATTTTACATATATGATAATCAGGTTCTTTTCAAGTTGGTTGTGATTACTGTACTTGTAATTGCAGAATCTGCAGATAACTGCATCAAAACGGTAATTGTTTTTGCTTAAATATTCAGATAATTTATTCATGTTGGTCTATTTGTCCTGTTTTACATGTTTTTCTTAACATGACCTCTTTTAAATCTAGATGTTACGGAATTGCAAAGTTGTTCGTGTCCTTCCACGCATAGCTGATTGTGCGAAGAACGATCGGAATGCAGTTCTCCGTGCAAGGTTTTGCCCTTTTGAATTTTTAATTTGTGATACAATTTTTGTGATGTTAATTTGAATTACATTTTTTTTGGGGGGTTATTGCAGGTGTTGTGAATATGCGCTGTTAATATTAGAACATTGGCCTGATGCACCAGAAATACAGCGATCTGCTGATCTATATGAAGATCTCATTAGGTGTTGTGTTGCCGATGCAATGAGTGAGGTGCTTATGTTGAGAATATATTTTATTCCTTGGTTCTTGTGCATGAGGACCTGAATTTTTCCCAGTGTTTTTTGACATACTTTGTGCACTGAATGCAGTGTACCTTTTTTGCCTGCATGACTTGAAGTTTGGCTTTTTGTTTATGCTTATTGTTCTGATTGTCCCAGTTTCATTCCTTTTCTTTTTAGATGCTTTGATTGTGAGGGTGGAGTTTCCCAATTATTTACTGGGGCTTCTCTTGTATACCAATTGGAGCATTGTGTATCTTTTGTTTGATTATTATATTTTTCACACTTAACAGGTGAGGTCAACTGCAAGAATGTGCTACAGAATGTTTGCAAAAACTTGGCCAGAGCGATCCCGCCGCTTATTTTCATCCTTTGATCCTGCCATTCAAAGAGTATTTTGCTTTTTCTCTCTCCAAAGGATGTGGTTTTACATTCTTTAATTTGCTTTTTCTCATGCCAAGACAATAGTTTAAAGGGTTGTATTTTTGAAACAGATAATAAATGAAGAAGATGGGGGGATGCATAGGCGGCATGCTTCTCCTTCTGTCAGAGATAGAGGTGCACATTTGTCATTTACCTCCCAAGCATCAACTGCTTCCAACTTAGCTGGATATGGAACTTCTGCTATTGTTGCAATGGACAGAAGTTCAAATTTATCCTCGGGGACTTCTCTCTCCTCTGGGCTGCTTCTCTCACAAGCAAAGTCCCTTAGTAAGGGTACCGAACGTAGTCTTGAAAGTGTGCTGAATGCAAGCAAACAGAAAGTTAGTGCAATCGAAAGCATGCTCCGAGGTTTGGAAATATCTGACAAACAGAATCCTTCAACTCTCCGGTCATCTAGTTTGGATCTAGGTATAAAATGGTTTTGTCTATTTGATATTTTTGGTAATGCATTAAATCAGCTTCTACTTCATTCAATGACACAGTGATGACTCAAAATTTGAATAACGACTGAGTCATAGTTTAAACCACTATGAGCGGCTAAATTTTTGTTTCTTGTTGCCCCCTAGTGCAGGAGTTGACCCTCCATCATCTCGTGATCCGCCATTCCCTGCTGTGGTTCCAGCTTCTAATGATGACACAAATGCTTTTATTGTGGAATCAACAGCCTCTGGTGTGAATAAGGGAGGTAACCGCAATGGTGGCATGGTATTGTCTGATATCATTACTCAAATTCAAGCTTCCAAAGATTCTGGTAAATTATCATATCGCAGCAATACAGAGTCTTTGTCATCACTTTCATCGTACTCAACTAGAAGAGGTTCTGAAAAGCTACAAGAAAGAGCTTCTGCTGAAGAGAATGATATGAGGGAATCTAGGCGTTTTGTGAATCCACACATTGACAGGCAATATTTGGACACCTCTTATAAAGATGGAAATTTTAGGGATTCACAAAATAGTTACATTCCCAATTTTCAGAGGCCACTCCTAAGAAAGCATGTAACGGGGCGGATGTCAGCTGGTAGGAGGAAAAGTTTTGATGATAGCCAGCTGCAACTTGGGGAGATGTCAAATTACTCAGATGGGCCAGCCTCTCTTAGTGATGCTCTGAGTGAAGGGCTCAGTCCAAGCTCTGACTGGTCTGCCAGGGTTGCTGCTTTTAATTATCTAAGGTCATTGCTCCAGCAAGGCCCCAAGGGTCTTCAGGAGGTAATTCAAAATTTCGAGAAGGTAATGAAGTTGTTCTTCCAGCACTTGGATGATCCCCACCATAAGGTTGCCCAGGCAGCTCTCTCCACACTTGCAGATATCATCCCATCTTGCCGGAAGCCTTTTGAGAGTTATATGGAAAGGATTTTGCCTCATGTTTTCTCTCGGCTAATTGATCCAAAGGAGTTAGTTAGGCAACCATGCTCAACAACTTTGGACATTGTAAGCAAAACATATAGTGTAGATTCTCTCTTGCCTGCTTTGCTACGTTCACTAGATGAACAGCGGTCACCGAAGGCCAAATTGGCTGTTATTGAGTTTGCTATAAGTTCGTTGAACAAACATGCTATGAATTCTGAAGGATCTGGTAATCTTGGCATCTTGAAGTTATGGCTTGCGAAGCTGACACCATTGGTTCATGATAAAAATACTAAGCTTAAGGAAGCAGCTATTACATGTATTATATCTGTCTACTCACACTATGATTCGACTGCTGTGCTTAATTTTATTCTTAGTTTATCTGTTGAAGAACAAAATTCCTTGAGACGAGCCCTTAAACAGTACACTCCTCGTATTGAGGTCGATCTAATGAACTATTTGCAAAGCAAGAAAGAGCGACAGCGTCTCAAGTCTTCTTATGACCCATCTGATGTTGTTGGAACCTCTTCAGAAGAAGGATATGCTGTTGCCTCCAAAAAGAGTCATTACTATGGAAGGTATTCCTCTGGTTCCATTGACAGTGACGGTGGCAGGAAATGGAGTTCTATGCAAGAATCAAACCTCATGACAGGCTGTATGGGGCATGTGATGTCTGATGAAACTAAGGAGAACTTATATCAAAACTTTGAGACCAGTGCAAATGCTGATGTTAGTTCCAAAACTAAGGATTTGACTGGTTCAAACACATACTTGGAGGGATTCTCCACGCCACGTCTAGACATTAATGGTCTCAGGGACCATTTAGAGGTCTCTGAAGGTGCTGGGCATAATAATGAAATTCCACCAGAGTTGGACCTTAATCATCATAAACCTTCAGCTATAAAGACTAACTCTTTGACAGATGCTGGACCTAGCATTCCCCAAATTCTTCACCTGGTGAGCTTTGTAACATCATAAACATCCTTCTGTATTTGACAGCTGTCTGAAAATCTTTGTGAAGGAAACCAAAGAAAATAAATAATATACTTTTCAAAATGTTTGACAATATAGTTTCAGTAGAACTACACCTGACGAAGGATTTTTATGTATTGTTGTAGATGTGCAATGGAAATGATGGAAGCCCTACGAGTAAGCATGGTGCACTTCAGCAACTAATTAAAGCTTCTGTGGCCGGTGATCACTCAATTTGGACCAAGGCATGATCAGTTTCCACTCTCTTACATTTTAACCATGTGTGCACATGCACTCATGCAAGTGTAGATGGATATGCTTGTGTGTTTACAATGTTCTATTGGATAAATATATCTTTTTCCATCTTCAGGCTAAATATCTATTTCCACTGCCATTCATTTAACTTCATGTTAGTCATGTTGTGAATTGGTGCAATATTTGTCCATGAGCAGTCTCTTCTGCAAGGCTATATTTCAATTTAAATGCAAATATATGTTAATATCCATTTTTTTCTTTCTTAAATATTTGCAGTACTTTAATCAAATTTTGACAGCAGTACTTGAGGTGTTAGATGATGCTGACTCCTCAATTCGGGAGGTTGCTCTTTCATTGATCAATGAAATGCTGAAAAATCAGGTCTATGCATATTACTATGTTTGTTTTCCTTTTTGTCCAATGATTTCCTTAAGTAAATTATTTTCCTTTTTTCATGCTTACAGAAAGATGCCATGGAAGATTCTGTGGAGATAGTAATTGAGAAGCTGCTTCATGTTACCAAGGATGCTGTTCCAAAAGTAATTTACTCTTCTTCAACTAGTGATGTTGACTATTATTCTTGGGTTAAGCTAGGTGTCTTAACCTTTTCTTATACATTTTCAGGTTTCAAATGAAGCTGAGCACTGCTTGACTGTTGTGTTGTCTCAGTACGACCCATTCAGATGTTTAAGTGTATGGGACTGAGAATTCTCTCTCATTAGCTTTATCTTCTTCTAACATCATGGAAGGAAAAATATTTTTGGCTTTCTTCTCTCTTTATTTCAATGTAATTATGATGAATGTTGCTGTGCATTGCTGTTTTTCCAGGTTATTGTGCCTTTATTGGTAACCGAAGATGAGAAAACTCTTGTAACTTGTATAAACTGTTTGACAAAGGTATTTTCCTGATCATTTATTGAAATTTGAATGTTTTAGTTTTGGAATGTATAGCTTTCTCTGAAGGTATATTAATTTAGTGCATTGTTTCATGCCTTACTCGGCAGAAAGACATTTGCTCTTGAGCATGTTATTTTCTAATAGGATTGTATAGAACTGCTGTGTTCTGAATTTTTGGTTTATGCTAAGGTATAGAATTAGAGAAATAGATGAATAGCAATCATGAAAGCAATTAAAATAATAACTTGAAAGGTTGTCTCTTTCAAATTTATACATGAGGCAGATTCACATTTTGCTTGCTATTTGGACCTTTTAAAATCTTTTTGGTTGTTAGAATTATATTGACTGCGAACCTGTCTGTCATTGCTTTAGGGTTAAGGAAATTTTTGTAGATTAGTTTGTCAACTTGTTGTTTTCATGTTCAGCATTTTCTATAAGCAGAATTATGAGATGGGTGTTCTTTTGGATTAGTAGATAATGATATACTAGAGACTTGTCTGTTATAGGGGATTGATCTTTATCATTTGGTTGCTTAGTAAAAGAATTTGTGATCGTTGCTAAATGAGCTATATTTACAGAAGAAACAACATGAAGCATGATGTATATTAACGTGAAATCATGTTGCTCAATGCAATCGACAGTTATATGGCTGAGCTATTTGTTTCTTTTTTCAGCTTGTGGGGCGGCTCTCACAGGAGGAATTGATGGCTCAGTTGCCATCATTTCTGCCTGCTCTATTTGAAGCCTTTGGAAACCAGAGTGCAGATGTTCGCAAGGTACTTATTATGTTTTTATCTAGTTCATGTACTTTCTTTCTCTCAAGTTACATTTTTGTCATCAATCAGGTTGAAGTAAATGTCTCATAGCTGGTAGGTCTATTACAGTCTGTTATGAGAGATATCTCCCTATGTTGTCCTGAAGTACATTATATTCTCATGCTACAATTTTATTCTTTCATTTTCTGTTTTTCCGTTTATGTAATTGACATCAGACTTTGTTTTGTTGTATGTCGGTGGATGGTGCAGACCGTGGTTTTCTGTTTAGTGGATATTTATATCATGCTGGGGAAAGCATTTTTGCCATACTTGGAGAGGCTTAATGCTACACAGTTGCGGTTGGTAACCATATATGCTAATCGGATCTCACAGGCTAGGACAGGTACCACCATTGATGCAAGCCAATGAGGAGCTGGTTCTTTCAGAAAGATATTGTGGTTTTGAGGAGTTGGCTTATTCTTTGCTGTGTATTTGTATATTGTGTGAATACATTTTGAGGTTTTTTTTTTTTTTTTTATTTCCTTGTAAGTTCATTTTGTTTTGCTTAGATTTTTTTTTTGACTTTTTTAATATTTTCGTTTTCCCTGTGTCTCTTTGTTGTTGTTTGGCGGGAGAATGCTTTTTTTATTTTGTGGGAAACCAAGATAAAGATGGCATTTCATATTATGCCCGTGTTGTAATGAACACTTGAATACTAGAATCTGTTACGTGTAGAAGAGCAAGTATGGTTTGGAAAAATATGCCATCATTTGTTATATTTTTAACCTACTATGCGTTAAAGGAAGTGTATTTCTTCGGTCGATATGTTGTAGCATTTTATTTTTGTGCAGTGCTTACAGAACCGAAGTGTACAGAGTATCCTGTTGTATACACGAGGGTGGGACACAGAAAAAAATGGGGAAAAAAAATAATCATTTGCTTGAAGCTGACGTAGCTTACTAGATTAATATGAAAGAAAGTGGACGATGAGGTGGTTCTTTGAGGAGCAGGAAATGCAGGAGCATTCTTCAGAGGGCTAGTACGAAGGATCTTGAAATACCATCAATCATCTTCATTTGGAGAGTACTTTCTCAGTGGACCGAATCTTGAGAAGTCTTTTCTTTCTGAAGGTGGGGGATTCAGTCAGATTCAACTTTAAAGCGGGAAAAATTATTCGAATTTTTGGAAGCGCTGTTGGTCATTCTTCATTTATTTAGCCGTAAAAGAAAAACAGTGGACGAAAAGCAAGATGGTTGCAACACTTGCTAGACACCGACACCGGACCAGTACTAAGCTGAGGAAGAAGTTGAAGAAGATTTTGATCGTGACCCCTTTTAAAATTTACTGTATTTTTTTTTTTTGTAGTTCGTTGTGGGGGGGGGGGGGGTTGTAAAAGGTAAAATTTACAGTGCTAAGCCAGCATGAATGGTCTCCATCTTTTTTACTTCCTTGAATGTCTTGGATAATTTTTTTCAAGTAGATTACATTATGCTTGATGATTAAGTTTAAAGTCACCCACCGGTTTCTAATTATGCGTTAGATTTCCCAATTAATTAGCTGATATTATTTCTTTATTAAGTAAAGGAAACAAGAAAATGAGAGATATTATAGTTGAGTTTTTTATCCAGAAAGAAAAATGACGAGAAAAGAAAGTAAAGACAAGTAAATCAGGTGGCGCATGTAAATCAAGCATTAAAGAGTTAATCAAATACGGCAAAAATCTGAAAGATCTCTGCGAGATATCTTAAATGTGGTTATGCTCAAAAATGGAAAAAATCACATTCACTAGATCTTGTGTGATATTGAACACAATCCAAGACTGAGATTCGCTCAATATCTCAGCATCCACTCTTGCCTGTTTTCTCACACTCTCACAGTGAAACCTCCTTTTTAAACCAGAGCAAATTAAATCGTGATACCCCCCGCAATCATTCGCATTTCACACTGCCACCTGTCTCAACATACTCTCCTCTCTCTGGCTCTCTGGTTCTCTGGCAACACCAAGTTTTCACTTTGTTTAGTAGGAGTACATTACATCCCCTCCTCCTCCTCCTCCAAATTAGATTATATTATTATTAATTTTTCTACCCAAAAAAATTTAAAGTTTTCTATTGTTTATCCTGGATTATTATAACTATTATTCAGGGAAATGGGTGGTGGCAGCATAGAAGCTGTGGAAAAGGAAATTCTGGAAGAAAAAAAGAATCATCATCATCCGAAAATAACAGCTCTTGTCGTAGATGACAGCATGCTCATCCGAGCCATCCACCACAGGCTTTTAGAAGACCTTGGCATCGAAAATCAGGTGGCGGTGAATGGCAAAGAAGCTGTTGACGTCCATTCCTCGGGACAATATTTTGACCTCATTTTGATGGACATGGATATGCCCGTCATGAATGGCATCGAGGTATTATTATTATTATTATTACTATATCTACATCTAGTTTATTTAATAGTGACGATCAATATTTTTCCATGCCAAGTTTATATTCTGTTGGTACGGAGAGTTGGCTTCCACTACAAGCACCCGTAACTTAACAGGCGCCCGCACCTGAATATCATTGTATGTGCCTAATTTGTGTAACAGGCGACAAGGAAGCTGAGAGCAATGGGCATTCGTAGCACCATTGCGGGCGTCTCAACGCGGTCTCTGGAACGTGAAAAGCAAGAATTTATGGAAGCAGGCTTGGATGATTACCATGAGAAGCCGTTGACAGCTGATAAGATTGTCTCTACTTTGCATAAGCTCAGCAACCGCAGCGGCTGATCAAATTTTATTTTCATGTACTAACTTGTGTACGAGTATGAGTTGTAAGCTCGGTATAGCCAGCCATATAGCCCTTGTTGATGTAATGTACTTTATCACTAATTATTAAAAAACAAAAAAAAAAAAACCTTCTCATTGCATTTTAGAAACTGTAATTGAAAAAAAAAGAATACAGCAGGAATAAAACTCATGCAGCTTCAAGTAACCTAAATTATGAATTTCTGATAGATCTTCGAAACACCCCTTTTGTGAGCCCTCCTCAAAACTGGGGCGCTCCATTTGGGTGTTGACTCGGCCCAATTTAATTATTTTGCAATTTCTCGGCGAAGTTAATATGTTTTTTTTTTAATTACAAATTATTCTAAATTACATGTTTCTAACCCTTATATAGCGCCATAAACATTGAATTAGTAGCGATGATCATTGTTACAATCTCATGTTTGATATGAGACTAAATAAAATAGGAGGGGAATCCTGTAATTCATAGAACTTTCATTCGGCTGGAAGTTTAATATTCTCCCCTTTCTTCTATTTCATTTTTCCTATGACGCTTGCATCATCGTATAGTTCAATTAAACCATTGATACAAACAGGTCAACGTGAAGAGTGGAATAGATACAAAAGTATTATGGGGTTAAAATTTCTGTCTTGATTATAAAGATAATTGTGTGAAAGTAATTTTTTTTTAAATAAGAATAAAATAGGTATAAAAAATTTTGAATTCTTATCTTAATAATTATTTAATTATAAATATATTAGTATATAATTTTATATAATATAAATTATAATACAAGGATTAGTCTATATAAAAAAAGAAAAAAGCAAGAGGTCAGTTCAAGGTCATGTAAAATCAAATCTATATTAACTTTTCCCTTTACAATGATGGAAAACGCTCTGGATCCTCGTGTTGCTGACTCCTGTCTGCATCATTTCATGTATCAGGCATCAGCACCTTATGGGTATTTACAATGACTCACGATTAATTAGACAAGTTCAAATATGGGTAAATAATACGGTGAGCTAGGCCAATTGATGGGGTCACATTCCAATTCATTTGGGTTGTAAATCACTCTGCCGATGTAACTTAACATGACCCATAAATAAAATGAAAGCTCTTGCAGTTTATTATCGCCGATGTTGACATTTTCACTTGGACATTGTTATGTATTTCAAAGCCTTTATATTGACAAGTCATTTTCACGCCATTTGAATAATGATCTAAACATGTCAAATGGATGATGCCAATTAATTTGAATTTTGCAATATGCAGATAAAGATAAGGATGGAAAGCGACAAACTAATAACATCTCACATCATGTACATTGATTACACATGTTGAAGTTTTAATGGTTGATATATGACACTCGGATTATAAAATATTTTCTAATCACTGCAAAGATTTTCATCACGTTTACCTATAGTTATATAAATTTACGCTTGTACCCTAAATTATACATTTTTATGTCATGACCTCTCTAATTTTATTATTTCTCCATTATTACCTGTCGACGTATCGTGTGGGGAGCCCGCGTAATAAAAACAGAGTAGAGTGGGTGAAGGGTGGAAGAGAAGTGGGGTCCCACCCGCATGGAACACTAATTGTCGGTAAACCAGCCAGCATGGCACGCTTGGATCCTTGCCACGTTCGCACGCCTTCCCAAGCAACTGCCTATCGTTACCTCCTATTTTATTCATTTATTTTTTAGTCTTTTTTAATCATTCTTGATGTTGTTGTTGTTATTATTATTATTATTATTAGCAATATTATATTATATAGTTTCAAATATCTTATGCTACATAAGTAAATAATATATAAATTCTATTATATATTATTAACATATGTGACGTAAGATATTTAAAATTGTATGATAGAATTTACCTTATTATTATTATAATTCATTTAGGGTGATGGCTCTATCGTTGTTCATTGGTGCTCTTTCTTTAATTCCATTTGACTTCATTTCCATCTATCCTTGGGTTAGTATAACCTGTTCATAAAATAATTAATTAAGTTATTTAAAATGTAGGTAAGGATTGTGTGAGAGTTATTATTTAGCAAGGATGTTTTTAATTCTTCAAATTAATTTAATTTTAATTTTTTATAGTGAATTCGATTATTTTAATAGAGTAAATGAATAAATTTATATTTAGTTATCTTAATTCTTTATAAATGAGTGAATACTAATTATATCAATTTTTAGTCCTTAGAATATGAGTTTCTACAATCAATGTATCTCTAATTAGTCCTTTATATGTAGTGTGTGAACCACCCTTTGAAATGTGGCTTCAAACAAGTCAAATAAAATTTTATGGGATATTTAATATGGTTCAATGTTTAGAGTTTAGCTGCTGTTATTATTATTATTATTGTTGTTGTTATTGTTGTTATATTAATTAATTCTCAATATTGGTCTACTAATAAATTAGCAAGCTGACTGCCGCTAACATGACAATCATGAATCATCAATTGAAAAACATTGCCAATTATATATCTAACAACTCTTTTCTCGAGGCACATTATAAAGCCTACCTTACTTTGATTATCCAGGTGTTAAGTCATAATTAATTATCCTTTACTAATTCTCTTCTTATTTCTATATATATTTACACACGCACAAAAGGATTGATTTTTCATCTTTTTCAATCTTTATTGAATTCTTCACTAATTCTAATTTAAGCAAAATTTACATTTCGGATCTCATATATTGATTTTTCATCTCCTTAAATCTTTATTGAACTCGTCACTAATTCTAATTTAAGTAGAATTTACATTTTAGATCACACACACACACACACACGTTATACTTATATACATATATAGTTTTTTTTCTAATACAAATGTTATTACGGTATATTTAAGATTTAAAATAGTTAATTTTTAACTCTCTTAAATCATATAGTTTAAGAGAATATTTATATTTAAAAAATAAAGACGTTAGCACCTGAGAATGACACATGCACACATGAGTTTAGACAAAGCAAATTGAGCTTCTCTAAATGTAAAGATACATATAATATTATTGTCTACATTGAGAATTTGAGTCCTAACTCGAAAGGGTGGTGAGGGGGCAGAAATGACAAATCTTATTTTGAGAATAAAAAAATAAGAAGTTTTGTCGAGAAACAACATAAAATAGGGGGAAAAAATTTATGTTACAGGCAAGAGACTGCAAAAGCAAGTAATCATACATACATATAATTAAGAAAATACGAAAAAATAGCATGAAGCTGGCTACCCCAATGCAGAAGAACAATCCATGTACACAAGTTGAGGATAGTGTTTGCTCATCCATCCACCTTCCAACTTAGCCATTGACCTACCACAAAATGGTCGCATTTCATCTTGATTTTGCAACTATTTAGCAACTTAATAACTTATTACTTAGTATCAAAATAAATTGGACCCATTGTCTATATCCTTTTAATTAATGCCCATCATTTTAGATGTGCAAAATAACGCCAAACTCTATTGTTTGTTTTACAATTTTTTTTTCTTTAGTATTTTCCCACTCATGTGCTACTAAGTGAAGCTAACATTCGTTTAATTTTGGAGGAAGTATTGGGTGCCTTTAGAGCATTGTTCCATCCATGTAAAATAATTCAAATTACATTTATTTCAAAAAATTATATTAGTTGAATCTAATTAATAACATCCTCATAAATTTTATTATTAAATCCTCTCTCTTTCTCTCTTTACTTCTCACCATCATCTACCTGCTTTTGCTTATCAGAAAATTGACTTTCATAAGCTATTTTTCTAGTGAAACTGAACTTTAGTTCATTGGTTTTTTCCCTCTCCCTTTGTTCTTTTTGTCCTTACAGTTTATGTTGAGAAAGTTATATCCATATATCTATTTATGGTATTTTTTGCCCACCCAATGCTTTAACTCTTGGGTGGTTATGATTGTATTTTGTGGTATTATGTATTGTAGTATTGTTGTTTCACTCCAATTCAAGGGATCGAATCTGGAGAATTTTATCCTATCAACTATCAACATTTAAAAAATAAAAAATCTATCATGACATCTATTGGAAGGACTAAATTCATTAAAGGAGAATGATAGAAAAGAACCAAAAAAAGATGTCTAGGGAGATCTAAATGGATAATAGCATGGCTTTTGTTGGTGGAGATATTCTTTGTAGAGATCATCTCTTGTAAACTAATTTGTACCTAAAGGAAAATAAAAAGGTTCAAGAGCTCTTTTTTTTCATAAATCAAACAACGGAGTAATTAAATGTTGGATTACATCAATGGTCAGAAAGAAATTATAAGTGAAAATCCTCCTTTTGATCACAATATAAGTACCTTTATAAAAAGGATTGTTCAATATTTCTTTTTCAAAATTAAACTTTGAAGAAAAGAAGATAAAACAAACGTTTTTGTTTCTATGCATTCAATTTGGTTATTTGCCATTCAAAAAACCGTATCAAACATACATAATAATTGCTTAATTAGTTTACCATGTGCAGTCGAGTCGAGTTAGCTCATCATAGGCAACTCACTTGTACAACATCTCCTACTCGCACATAATGGGATAACAACGAAAAAGTAAAAAACTTAATAAAGAAACAATGAAAAACCATATATCTTTAGTCATATAGGCATGTATACCTTATGACCATAAACATTTCCAAAGATCCATTCAGGAAGCCAAAAAATACATATCAATTGCTGACCTAGACAAAAGATATCTCAGTCATAATCGTATGGAAGAGAATTTTAACATATGTTCATTGTATTCTCGGTTTAATTCACTTTAATACTCAAGCATATAAATTACTTCAGTATGCAAAAATCACACAATCTTTTTACGTATTCACAATTGTAATATACTATATATATTATACAATTGGTCAACCAGTGAATTATATAAAAAAAGAGAAAATTAAATCTTTCTATTGCATTCATGTTCATCAGTCTAGAATAACCACTTTCCTAGTCATGTCTCATAGATCGAATTATGTTAAAGTCATAAATAACATGCTAAAGTAACAAAGATACTAAGGTTAACCTCTAAAAATCAAATGAAACTTATACAATGAGAAAGAAGAGAGATTCTCTCATTTTTTATTTTGGTCACTAAGCACATACTGTATAATACACACATTATAGTGAAACTTATATTTTAGGGTGTATGTCTTATTAATTCAATTCATTATTTAGATCTTATTTTAGTCGCTCTTCTATAATGTCTGACTTGAATTCTTAAAATGAACACTCCGATTAGTGCCAAAATAAGATTTCATATCAAGCTTTAATAAGCTCTCTATATTAGTGGGATACATCATAGTCGGTCTATGAGAGCTATTGTTTATGATCTCGTCTTAATTCTAATCAAGGCAAAAAAATTTATAGAATATCCCATTTTATTTGGCTTTTAAACAAACATATTGTTTCATTATTTACTTGTCTCATCTCAACTTACTATAAGAACAATTGAGACGAATGCTTGTGTAATAAATCTAGTTATAACCTCATAATCTTGTATGTGTGCAATTATACCTTTCATAAAATAAATTGAAATAAGAGAATATTAAACATTATTGCATTTCAAAATAGCTCAAGTAACAAAGATATTCTCATAAATAAGTACATCTTAACAATGTAAAATTATAATTTACATAGCCCTAAATATCTAGCATGAGAGGTAAATACATTCCTCATTACGACTTTACTAAGCGCATAAGCTATTATGCTATGCATAGATATATATTGTGTGACTATTTTCTTTTTTGCCAATGTGTCTCTTACAAAATTGTATTTAGTCTTAATGTGTTTTGACTTGCTTTGGTATTTGACATTTTTAAAGGAAGAGATAGCAGCTTGATTGTAACAGTAAATAATTACTATACTAGTATTAATAATAATAACCTTTAAGTCCTTCATAAATCTCTTAAGTCACATAACTTCTTGCATTACTATAGAACATGCAATATACTCAGCTTCCATCGTCGATAAAGCCATGCATCTTGCTATCCTATGTAATTACTTCTCTATTTAGCCAGAATGTATATTTTAAGGTTGATTTTTACTCATCCAGATTACCACTCTAGTCAGCATATAAATATCTAACAAGTCGCAAACTACCCATAAATTAGGTCGGTATGTACTCATCAGTTATTTAATATAACTGATATTAGGTGTTGCACACATCATGACATACATGAGGCTTCTAATAGCATTTACATAAGGAACTTTAACTATTCTTTCTTTCCTTAAGGAGTTTTAAGGCAGATATCGAGACTAAGAGATTGTATTTAGGCTATTGAAGTATTCTTCAACTAATAATCAGCCATGTTGAACTTTTCAAGAATCTTCTTATTATAAGGTTTTTATGACAATGCTAGAAGTTTCCTTGAATAATTCCGGAAGATTTTGACTCTTGAGATATAAGTTGCCTTGCTTATATCTTTCATGTCAAAATTTGAATATAGTCAATTTTTAACAATTTTAGCAAACTCTTTACTATTCGTAGCCAAAGGTATACCATCTGCATACAAAGACAATAACGCAAAAATATTTTTAGACTTTTTAATGTACACATAATAATCTTCCTCAACTATTCTGAAATCATAAGGAACTATAGCTTGATGAAGTCTAAGATTCTATTATCTAAAAGATTGTTTAAGGTCATGGACTTCATGAAGCCAAAGGTATATCATCTGTATACAAAGACAATAATGCAAAAATATTTTTAGACTTTTTAATGTACGCATAATAATCTTCCTCAACCATTCTGAAACCATAAGAAACTATAGCTTGATGAAGTCTAAGGTTTTATTATCTAAAAGATTGTTTAAGGCCATAGATCTTTTAAACTTACACACCTTACATTTTTAGCCTTTTACAATAAAACCATTTAATTGTTACATATAAATTTCTTCGTTTAGTTCTCTATTAAGAAACGCAAAGCTTATATTCATTTGACGTAACTCAAGTTCTAAATGTGCAATGATAGCCAATACTAATTGTATAGAAATAAACCTTATTACAACATAAAGGTCTCTTCATAGTCTACACTTTCCTTTTGGGTATATAGTCTTTAATAGTCAATTCTGTTTTATATCTTTTGATTATCCCATCTACCTTGCACTTTATTTAGAGAATCCATTTGTTTCTGATAGCTTTGTAATTAGGGGAAAGATTAACTAAGTCTCAGATCTAATTGACTTTTATAAACTTCGTCTTTTTCTTAATCATTTTCATCCACAAATTCCTAGTAAACAATATGAGAGTTTAGTTAAAAGTATTTGGCTTTTCACCATTCTGTGAAGCAATCATAAACGTTTTTCTCTTAATCTCGAAACAACAATAAGGAATTGGTTCACAACTACTTTTCTAAATTGGTTCCTTAGGAATCGAAGTATTCAGTGTTTCACTCTCACTTAGAGCAGCAATCCTTAAAGAGTTCGTATTAGTACCAACATTAAAATTAAAAATGATAATCTCATTTGAATTTTCAAATTTATAAAGTTAATTTTTTTAACTTCTCTAATGCTAAGAAATTTATTTTCTAAAAAACTAATATCCCATGATTCTAATTTAGTTATGGTTATACTTATATATTCATCACTGAATATATATGTTTTGAATTATTCTAAGTATCTAATAAAGATACTTAGAATACTATCTTCACTGCCAATTACTCAACTTATGAATGTATTATGAATATAAGCTATAGACCCGCAGGGCTATAAATGAAATAGATTAGGTTTCTTATCCGTTTATAATTTGTATGAAGTGAAATTAACTAATTTTGAGAAAATTCAGCTAAGCACATAGGCAACAATTAACAAAGTATCTCTCGAATAAGATATTAGAGGATTTATTTTTGAATTTAATGGACAGATTCTTGTTTTGGTCTTAACTTTCTTGTTTTAAGTTCATTTTTAACAAATCACATATCATTGGAATGTTTTCCAAAAGCGCATTCTAATGATATTTTGACACACAGTGTTAAGTTGTGTAGATAAAAAAATTTTAGCAATGGATTTTTTAGGTTTCATAATTTCTTAAAAGTTCATGTAATCTAAACCTTATGCCATTTTTATTTCTATCAATTCAAGAATTTATGCCATAATTCAAGCACTTCAAACATGAAATCAATAGCCACTAGATTACATATTCCATAAAAAATCAATTAACACGAAAAATTATTTTTTTAATGAAACAATTTCAACCATACGCACGAATCCAACACATAAACTTGGCTCTGATACTAATGAAAAAAAGAATAAAAGGGCTCAAGAACTACATTTCTTCATAAATTAAATAGTGAAGCAATCGAATGTTGAATCAAATCAATAGTGGAAAAAAAGCATAAGTGAAAATCCTCCTTTTAATCATAGTATAAATGCCTATGTAAAACAGATTGTTCAATATTTCATTTTTTGGAATTGAACTCAAAAAAGAGAAAGAATAGAAGAAGAAGAAGAAGTTTTTGTTTTCATGTGTTGAAATTGGTTATTTGCCATGGTTGGGAAGTTGATATAAAATTAAATTCCAAAAACTATATCAAATGAACATGGTGCACGGTCGGGTCATAATGGGCGACCCACTCATACAATAATACCAAAAGACAAAGATTTGATAAAATAATTGTTGTAATAGATTGTCTTTAAACTAATCTTGATGTATTCTTAAGAGTCAATTTTGTATAGATATAATTAGTTCTGCGGATAATCAATTAAATATTTTATCAAATTTATTTTTAAAAGTGTTGTGAATTTTAAAAACAACCATATTTGTTCGGTAAATTTTATTCTTAAATTTTTGTAAAAATACAAACGATAGAAATACACATAATATTAAGTAAAACTTATTTACACATTTATAAATATATACATAAAATATTTTTTCATGTGTATATATATAATAATTGATATTAAAAAATATTTTTATTTTATTAGTCTTATTTTATTTATTTTGTTACGTCAATCTTATTGACAATAATATTAATTCTTTTAAATCCTCTTTGTTTTATTTTCCAATTAAATAAAAATAATTTTATATTTTTTATAATATATGTGGAGATATTATATGAAACTATAATAAGTGTAATGCTAACTTTTAAATTAAATTTCAAAAAACTAGTCGCGGTCCTAGCTCTATAATCGTTCGACATTTATTTTGTACTTGGTGCAATGCAATGATAGTCTGTTACTGTGGTATAATGTTTCGAAAAAAGGGTATCGTATTCGTATAATTTTAGATGAAGTACTCAAAATTAGGAAATTAAACTCAGCGGTCAATCAAATTTTGCACTTCAATTATAATGTGCAGTGCAATCAATCATTCAAATAGATTACGGAATCAGAAGCCTCGGTCCCGCCGGTCCACCACAGATACCTAAAATAATAAAGAGTGACATGCAACTTGAACTTGGCGCGTGAATCTCCGATGCCTCACAAAAACAAACAACTCTAGAAAATTCGTAAAGCAACTTTATTATTATTATCATTATTAATTGTAAATATTAAGTATTATCTGACGACGGTTTACCGTTAATTGTCATTTTCTGCTAATTAATTAATTAAAGAAAAGATAGCAAAAGCCAAAAAGTACAGCGCTGTGCGTCTCGTGCAATCAATTAAACTATCGTATGGCTTAACTCATGTAATCATTGTTTTAAACCAAGTATTTTTAAGTCCATTACTATACTCTTTATCCATAACCCCGTTTATTTAATTTGGCTTCATCTCTTAATTTAATATACATGTTCAACATCAAAATCATGTTTCCAACATGTGAACCAAGAGACAACCTACTCTTAACTAAACAGTGTTCTCTAATTAATTTCTAATACAAAATAATATCAAATAATCATACTCTTTTATTTATTTATTTATTTATTTTAAAGAAAACACTAGGATCTTTTAAAAAATATTATAAAATTTAAGGTACTTTTGTTTTAACAAAGCACCATAAAAGCATTCTCATTTATTTATAAATTTTTAAATATCCCATTTTATTTCTCATGTCAAAGAAAATATAAATGTGATTTTTAATAATACATACAAGATAAATATATATTAAATTTTTATTAATAGTAATAGTTTGTGTATTAAAATTTCACGAATACCATTAAAAAGTATTTAAAAATAAAGTCAAAGAGAAAAGTAAAATTTTTACAAAAATGGATGGCGTTGTTTTTTTTCTCTATCTCTTTCTCTCTCAAGTAATTTTTTATAAAATAATTTTCCTCCCATACACCTTTCATGAGGCTATTGTATTATCTGTAATGAGATTTTTGATCAAATTTGTTTATAACGTTTATACGTCTAAGCCAAAGCCAAATAATAAACTCGTTGTTGGTTATATCATGAGAATACCAATAAATTTTAAAAAAATAAACTTTATTTAGGACTTGTTATCTTACATAACAAGGTAATAATTATAGCAATCACACGACCGTTTAATAAAAATTTAATAATTATAAAAATATAAGATAATAAATTTTCTTTTTTTTTAAACTAATTATGTAAAGAAATCGTAGCCTTATAAAAATGGTGATCAGAAGGTAGTTGGCAAAAAATTAATTAAAAAATATTCATGAAAACAACATCGACGGCTGAAAAGTTAGATAAGGGGACCCCACCAAACACCAGTACCGTGCGTCAATCTGTACGCACAGAACGGAACCCAGTAAACACTCTGTAATAGACTACTAAGCCGTCGTTATATTTGACAAAAAGGAAAGATCTCCGTAATTGGCAGTAAGTACACTTGGTTTTAGAAAAATTAAAAAGACAATAATGAAGGAAAAAGGAGAAGACATACAGATACTGCAGCAGGTCGGGGACAAATACAATTTTACATATAAAGCGTCAAAATAATTTTCGTCTTTTAGCTTCATATTATTCCGAACAGTGAGAACCATAAAATAAAAGAAAACAAAAAAGAGGAGGAGGGACCTTATCTTTGGGACTCGCTTGCTGGCTAGCTTTGTATATGAGACATATATTATTATTATTATTATTATTATATATAATAATAACACAAAAGGCCAACATACCATGAAATCTTCCGAATCAAAAATTTCTTCGCTTTCCTCATCATCAGAATTCATATCAGCCTTTCTTCCTCTCTGCATACAAGAAAGAAGAAAAGGAGGGGAATCAAATCATCATCATTAGTAATAATCATATTATTATTATTATTACAAAATCCTTATCAGAGAGAGAGAGAGAGATTCTGAACGATTTACGACTCATAGCAGTATATCATACTTCTATCCCATGTATGTGGTCTGAATTTTTGAAGCTCAGTCACTTATTAGATATTACTTTTCTGTCCCGGTAAGTCAATTGACTCAATTCTCACA
The DNA here is from genome assembly GCA_030449875.1 of Aegle marmelos. Taxonomy (NCBI): domain Eukaryota; kingdom Viridiplantae; phylum Streptophyta; class Magnoliopsida; order Sapindales; family Rutaceae; genus Aegle; species Aegle marmelos. The sequence continues at coordinate 8,300,306 of JASUUL010000115.1, forward strand.
TTCAGGGTACAATTCTTCACTATTTATTTCTGCTTTTAATGAACTCAATTTTATTTGATTTCTTGATTTAATGAATTTGAAACTAATAATTATATACATATCAGAGGATGAATCACTGTGTTCCGGATTTTGAGTTCGACGACGATCACTTGATCCCTCCTTCTTCGGTTTTAACTCGCCCGCGAAAATCAACCATGTAAGCTTCGTCTATGGTTTTTTTTTTTTTACTTTTTATTTATTTTTCCAATAATGAACGAACGAGAAATGAGAAACGACAATATCAATTCTACTACTCAACAGGGCGGAGGACGATGTTATGGAGCTGCTATGGCAAAACGGTCAAATCGTTTTGCATAACCAGAATCAGAGATCCCTCAAGAAATCGCAGCCTTCACTCCCAGCCGACCAATCTGCCCCTAGAGAGATCCCTTCCTCACACAATCACCAGCAAGAACAACAGCATCAACAGGATCACCTGTTTATGCAAGAAGACGAAATGGCTTCTTGGCTTCACTATCCTCTTAATGACACGAATTTCGATTCTGATTTTTGCACCGATCTTCTTTATCCAGCTCCTTGTGTTACTTCCACTACCACAACAACAGCCACGGCCACGCCTCCGGCTCGTGCCACTCACGTGACAGACTCACGACCTCAGCTGAATACTGCTACTACTGTTGCTTCGGCTTCGGCTTTGAGGCCTCCGATTCCTCCTCCACCGAGGAGGACGGAGAATTTCGGACTCCTCGCCAGGCACATGCCGAGGGCGGTGGCATCAGGACCGTCCAATTCTAAGAGCGTGACAATCAGAGAATCTACCGTAGTGGACTCCAGCGATACTCCCGCTCCGGGGCCCGATTCCAGGGTTTCGGAGGCCATGAGGAGTATGGAAGGTGCGTCTGGCGTCAACAACAATACTAGGTGCGGAAACATGACCGGCGCTGGAGCTGCGGGTACTTCATCTGGTGGAGGCTGCGGTGGCGGTAGCGGTAGCAGTAGTGGAGCAAGAGATTTGGCCATGTGTGAAATGACGGTGACGTCATCACCCGGGGGCTCAAGCGCCAGTGCAGAGCCGCCGGCTCAGAAGCCAGCTGCTGAAGACCGTAAACGTAAAGGGAGGGGAAACGACGACGAATATCACAGCGAGGTAAAGTCTGCTTGTCATTATTTTAATTCTTTTTACTGCTTGTCAGTTCATCGAGTTTTTTTTTTTTTTTTTTTTTTTGTTGTGGCTATCGTGCGAGAGAGTGTGACGTTAATGAACGTGTGCACTCTCACTCTCTCTCCTTGGGATACCCTGACGCTTATTCGGTTCACGTTAGTTGTTTACGGCTGTTTGTGGAAGGCTGGATGGTTGAATCATCAACTCAGGCCCCTTTTCCATACACGTGGTACGATATCTTACGTGGAATTGCCACGTGTATGATTGGAAATGGGAATTGCAGTATACGAGATTGGTTTTTAAACGCGATTTTGATGGACGATGATTGGCGGAGAGTACAGCTCCATTTGTAACCATGTGATTGCGCTGATCACGGGACTGCTAACCCGACCTATGCCGTTTTTGTCAGTTGCGCCTTCCCCCCCTTCCCTCCAGACTCCCGCACCGAAAGAAAAGAATTTAAAGTTTCGACTTTTCTTTTCTTTGCAAATCATTTTATCCTTTTGGCACAATTGCATTGATGGTCAAGTTTATTTATATAAAAGATAAGATAGTAGAATACTACTGAAAGAGTGACGTTCTACCATTAGTGCTAGTAGTACTATGATCCAAATTAAATGACTTAATTGGGTGGTTTATGTTAATGGGTTGTGGATATGCACTGGGCTAAGCCTCATTTGTTACCAGGTAATGCTGGGATGGTGATCATTAGACATTGATAGAAGATCATGGGACTTGTTGCTCCCGATTCTTTCTCAAGATAATTAATATAGGTAGTGGATTTGGGACTCTTGATATCTTCCCTATACTTCATATGGAAGCATTAAAGTCTACAATTGATTGTAAAAGCCATAATTATAACTAGTGGTGGGGAGCAATAGAATGATGACGGTTTTGATGTGATTAATATTGGAATGTTGACATCCCTTCTGCGGCAACTTGATATAAACAAGAGAACCTTTTAAAGTGAAGCCTTGGATGTGGAATGCTGAGATTTTAGGCATGGAGTGCTGGGTTTTTGCTGTTTATGCTAAGGAGCATAGCAAATATTCAGGCAATGGAGAGAGATAAAATGTTATTGTGGATATTGGAAATAGTTTGTCAAATGGTTGGTGCTTACATTCGGTTCAATTAAATGTTTCCAATTAGAAGGCAGATGTTTACATTCAGTAGATTTAATTAATAATCAAGCAGAAAGCTCAGCAATTTCAAGTGCTTGCATGGTGCATGAACACTGTTGCACTACTGTAATATTGGCAGTTATAAGAGGTGTCAAAACAAACGATCTACCTATATTACGAAGATAGATTGCATAAATATGTTCTGATGGTGCTTTTTACTCTTCATGTTTTGAGCATAAAAGTTCTTGACCCTCACGTTATTGCTTCCCTCAACTGATTATGGAATTTTCTTTTTGTGGGTAAAGGATGTTGAATTGGAATCTGCTGATGCAAAGAAGCAAACTCGTGGTTCAACATCTGCAAAGAGATCTCGTGCTGCGGAGGTCCATAATCTCTCTGAGAGGGTTTGTACTTATACTGAAGCTAAAATCTGTTGAGAGATTTTACTGTCTTTGTCATTTCCATCTGTAAAAGGAGTAACTTGCATCTATTTACAGAGACGCCGAGACAGGATAAATGAAAAGATGCGGGCTTTGCAAGAACTCATACCTCGTTGCAACAAGGTAGAAGTGTTTTTATCAGTCATCATGTTTTTAGGCAGTGTTGAGAATTTTCTGCATAAGTGATTTGACTTGCTGTTCATTCCTTAAGTTTTTGTTCGATTTTGTGGTTCAGTCAGACAAAGCGTCAATGCTGGATGAGGCAATTGAGTACCTGAAATCACTTCAATTGCAGGTCCAGGTATAGTCCTTCTATCCTGAATTTTAATGATTAAGAAGAAGTTTAATGATTTTTCATTCTGGGTATAGACTGGTGTACACTATGTTCAAGAGACTTTTAGATGTATGCTATTGCTGTGGCTTTCCAATTCATTTCTTCTTTTTCTCAGAACCTTATGCCAAATTTGGTTGTTTAAACTGAACTGATGGATTTGTTAAATTGTTAATACTGTAGTATTTGTGCATCATGCCAATGTTTAATGTAATTTGTCTCAGGAACACATAAAGGTCAAGAGCTTATTACTGCTGCATTAGAGAAGCTATATTCAAAGAGGAATGATAATTTAGCCTCCTGGTCAAGATCTCTTGCACTTAGAACTTGATATTTCTGTTGTAAGACAGAGTGTTTTTTTTTTTCGCCCTCCCCCCGCTCGATAAAGGTCATGGACATGATATGAGATGAGTGAAAAGAATCTTGAAGATAAATTTGTTTCTTAAATCATAATGACTTTTATTGGCCATTTATTAGTTATTGTAGTGTGGAAATAAATACTGTTTCAAATAGTTCTGTTTAAAATCTTGAACCTAGAAGAGGCATTAATAATTCTTTATCTAAGGACTCCTTGAGACTCAGTTTAGATCAAGATTACATAGGGTTGACATGGTGGTAAGAGATCAAGATTAGATAGGTTTGACATGGTGGTAAGTTTTACCATCTAGATTCTGTGGGACTGGGAACTTGTCCAAGTGGTAAATGCCTCATTTAAAAGCTAATTCCAGTCGCCACCTGTCCCTTTCTGTTACTTTCAGACTTCCCATCCAACGAATCCAAACACCAAGGGGTATTTATGTCAGCCTGTTATCTTTTCCAAAAGCTGAAAAATCTGCCTGTTCTGGAAATTTTCTGGAAGTTGCCATGTGTGTTTATTGAATCAGTCCTAAGCTTATACTATGAAGCTTTATGTCTTTCATCTGATTCTAACTTATGTTACATGAAGGCAATGGCATACTATAGTTTGAAAATTAAATTTAGAGCTTGTGCTATGGTTATAATGATTATTAGACACTATTTTTTGCAGATGATGTCAATGGGATGTGGCGTGGTTCCCATGATGTTCCCTGGTGTCCAGCAATACATGCCAAACATGGGGATGGGAATTGGAATGGGCATGGGCATGGATATGGGAATGAGTCGGCCTATGATGCCATTTCCTAATGTTTTGGCTGGTTCAGCCATGCCAACATCAGCTGCTGCTGCTCATTTAGGTCCAAGGTTTCCAATGCCGCCCTTTCATATGCCACCCGTTCCCAGTCCTGGTCCATCCAGAGTCCAAGCTGCCAACCAGTCAGATCCCTTGTTCAATTCATTTGGCATGCAAAATCCAAACCAAGCACGGGCTCCAAATTTTGTTGATCCTTATCAGCAGTATCTTGCCCTTCACCAGATGCAGTTACCTCTTCAACAGGTAAACTAGTAGCTTCCTCGTTGATCCTTATCACCTGCATTTTGCCCTTCACCAGAGCAGGTCTGCTGCATACGGCACTCATCTGCCATCTTAATATTTCCTCCTGATTGTCAGTTGTTGTGGTATTAGACGCATGCTAGTGAAGGGGCAGATATTTCCATGCAATTACCATGATACATCACCTCTCTATCTCTTCCCTGTTGGCCACCTTTCTGAAGCTTCAAATAACCAAATCCCTCCAAAACCCTGGTGCAGGTAGGATTAAAGCCCAGGACCTCTCAAATAACCATACGAGAGCATAACAATTGAACAAGCTGCTACCTGCAAAATTCAGTAAATTACTTTGTTGTGTCATCACATGAGAGAATAATCAACTGACTGTGGACCAGGCTTGGGCTTGTTCACTTTTGAGATCAAGTTAGAAGTTTGGTTGTATAGAACTGAAATTCGTTACCGCCGATGCTTCTACCCAAATAATTGAAAAAATAGCAATGTTTTTGGTTATTTGTATGCTCAAGATAAAATTTTTGAAGTTGTCTTTTCTCCCTTACACTGGGTTATATTGACTCTTTTCATTTCTAACAGAATCAATCAATGGTCCAGCCAAATGCAAGCAAACCAAGCACCAGTAAGGGAGCTGAAAATCCTGAGAATCATCCATCTGGTAGGTGCCTTTACTTATATATCTGTGTAAATACGTACTTATCAGTCACTGTTGAAACGTCTGCTGCATCCTGTTGCATGTTACATATGATTTTTTGTAAGATAGGCTTGCATAGCTCACATATGAACAATGTTTATCTGTGAGAGAAAGATGCTGCTTTTTCCCCTCCCATTTTGGATGCAATAGTTGCATCGATCCTTGTCTGTCAAATGAAAGGATAACATAATGAGCTATATGATAATTGTGGTGTGAATGGCATTGTTCCTTGTAAAGGATTTTACAACTATACATTGCATGCAAATGCTGCAATCTAAGATTGCACGATATTCTGAATGTTTCTACTTTTCTGAATGATGAAGGGACATGATGTGATAGCTTAAAAGTGACAGCTTGGAATCAGAACATACATGAATGATGGGAGCTTCTGTGAATTGCAGTTCTGTGAATTCCAGGTTGAAGTTTTTCGACAGAGTCGCTTGTTAAGGCTGTTGCCTGCCAAGTTTTGTAGTGTAAGCCAAAGAGAGAGAAAGTAGCACCCCACCTTAGAGCAGCTTTTGCAACTGCTAATTTGATATATATAACACCGGCTAACATGTAAATTATTTGTACCCCAAATGTAAATTTTTTTTTTCTTTTCCTGTTTTAACTCTTTCTAACCTCCATTTATTCTCTACAAAAGTATCCCGCCTCTTCAAATTGTGAAAGATGCTTGAAATTGAAATTTAGCTCTTTGAAAGTGTTGGGGGTCATGTCGGCAGTTGGTGCCAGTGGAGAGAAATACTAACGATGTTGATACATTATTCTTAGCCCTAGAGATTTCCTGTTCTGCCGATGGAGTCTCACTCAATTTACACTTCGAACAATATCAACAACGTATTCTTATTATTATTTTTTAATAATTATTGTGGCTGTCGTCTTATTCGAAAACGTCGAGGTCCTTTTACTTTTTCAAAGTTAAAAGAAGCTTATTAGATTCTAGGATTGTTGGTAACTATTGGCCATACAAATTACGTTGAAGAGTGCCAGCGGGGGACCTGATAGTAGAATATTTCCTTCCGTTCTTGATCCTTGTAGGTTGTAGACGATCTTCAAATCTTGATTTGGCCAATCTCTCTAGCCAGAATTCGGCACAACACAAATGAAGTTAGAATCAGTCACATTCCTGGCATTTTCTCTGTTACTCCAACTTCCCGTGGACTAAAAAACTAAAAGCAATTTTCACGGCCCGAAGAAGCTTCGTTGCCGTTTTGTGCTTTTATCTTGGGTGCTGTAACGAAAGCTAAAGCTAATCATTAGCCATGAAGTGAAAGTAATTGAACATTTTGGTAATATGAAATTGGGTGATAAGTACAAATTTACGGGCATTATACAAACATTTTCATCCAATAATAGCTGTGGAGTAACATCATGTTAGCCTCCAAACTGTGCCTTCTCAAAGCGGCTAAGAAATTTTGAAACCACAGATGATTACTACCTATAATTCTAGCTACATTTGCATGCACATATTTATGGAAAAGCAGAGGATTACTGCCCATCAGAACATTAGATCCATCATGTGCTGCTTAACCAAATCGCAGGTGTCTACTAGTTCGTTCTTTATGATAGTTAAAGGAGAGGGGAACAGCGGGAATAGGATAAACTTTGAGAACAATCCTCCAATTTCAATTATTAAACAAGGAGTAAGTACTCATGGCTTATTATATATACCACAAGTAGCATATATTCGACTTGCCTTACAGCAATAAAAACCTGAGAAGCATGATCCTGCTTGAAATGCAGGTACAGTTTTAATTCTTTCTGATGATAGTGTGATTTAGAAGGAGACACAGGTAAGCCTCAAGATGCTCCTGCAGGATAACTAATTTCTGCAGCATGTGTAGTGTTTGATAAGTCAATTTCGGCATCACTTATTGTTCTTTATGCAGAAACAGCTGCTTGCTGTCAGGGGCTGATAGAAGAAAGAATCTGAAAACAAAGGGCAGCGAAGTATTGCTTAGAAGTTCAACATTCAAGTTTCTGCAGGAATGCTACATAAAGGAAATTACGTTGATACTCAACTTCCGTAGCAAACAGAATGCATACCTTATCGGTGAATGTGCGAAATGCCTCCATTTCCATAGCTTTGTCTAGTTCCTAACCAGTTTAACAATTAAATTAGCTGATAATCTAACTTGTCTACGTTAAATGGCAGTTATAGCTTAGCTATGAGTACCATCAAGTAAAAAGTGACTGCTATATGAAGTCACAGTACTCACAATCTCTGGGTTAGGGGAACTACCAATACCCAAGATGAGTTTCTGAAGGCTTTCATCCCGCAATGCATCACGGATTTCACTGGAAGAAGCTGCATGAGAACGTCATACAAAGTTACAGTTTGCACAATGCAATTTATGGTCTCAAGATTTAGAGCCTATTTAACCCTGTTAAGAACCATACCGATAGATTCGAATTGCTCCTTTTGCAACACCTCACTTGGTTCATCAACACTCAATGGCCTTTCTAGAGGCAATTCTGGAACAACTGACAAGCATGTAAGCCAAGAAATTAAAATTATGTGAACGCTCAGGGAATTATGCTTGCATCATAAAATGAAAATCACCAGCATAATAAACAAGTTAAATCTGATAAAAAGTAATGGTTATTTAATCCTCGTGATTGTTAGAAGAGGGATAATCAGGTGTTGAATAATTGTTCAATGCCTTGAAAATCAAGATCACAGAATGTCACTTTGCCTATATCAAGAACCAGGAAGGGACTGTTTTCTTTTGTATACAATCAGCAACAAAAACACATGTTTCCTCAGATATCAAAGTTTACTGTTAAACATCAGCTCATGAATCCTAATTTCTCAAAAAGGGGTGAAATTGTCAGATGCCTTTTTTTTTTTTTTAATAAGTGAATACTTTGAAAGCCTAAGGTAATTGTCAAAGACTGATGCCCATATATACATGTACAAGTATGTTACTACAAGAATCGAGAATGTGTGGATTGGGAAACATTAGGTTCTTTGATTTTTTGAGCAACTGGGAACCATCAGCAAGGCCATCTGTACATGAGCAACAGAAGAGAAAAGATAGCGTGCCCTTACCATAAGAAAAAATACAACACCATTATATAGAGAATTCATTAATATAGAACTAAACATTAATGAATAATGATTACAGGAATTCCTAAAAATACACATATATAATATATTCGACAATTAAAACTCTTGAATCAGGTAATTGATTTGGTTAAGAAACCACTTACTTGGTTTTTCCTCAATAGGTTCTACTTTGGCGCAAGGGGTTTCTGCATCAAGCATTACACTCAGATTAGTTCCCTTAACAAGTAGCACAATAAAAAGGTATTGCCCATACAAGGACTTTACATTACACATCGCTATCTCAAGGCGACAGCCATTGCACCTAAAATGTTTTTCTCTTTTAGTTTTAAAGCTCTATGCTCGCTGTATCAAGAGATAAATCTAAGTAAACGAGAAATACCTTTGTGGTTCTTAAAACAGACTAGAGAACAGCTGCAAGCAATAAGATTAAACAAAGAAAAAGAAAAAAAGAAAATTTGAGTAAATAAATAGCAAGTGCTTCTGCCCAACTAAATAAATAAAGATTAATGTTGAGCTTACTAAGGAGTAAAACAATTGGGGCATTTGTACTTAGATTGAGCTTCGTTGCACACTTGGCATAGCCGAGCCGGAGGACCCATTATTCGAATTGACGTATCGGCAGAAAGATTAAGCAAAATATTATGTAATAAATAATAATCGACTGCAGTTAGCTTGCGGTTAGTATCGGGCTTAAATGGTTAAATATGAACACCTTATTCCTCCTAGACGACGATTCGCGGCGCGAACCCTGCACTCTGCGGCAGTTGCGAATAAACCAACTCTGAATCGGCTCAAGTTCAACCAACGATTGAAGCCTGTCAGGCCAGCTATCTCGAAATTTCTCAAATTCTGCTAGCTTGTCTTCTGTTAAAGATGCACAGAAACACCACGCAATTGTTTTACAAGAGCCAAGAGTTTTGTCATTTAAAAGTTAAAACTCTTTTAATATCATTCACTTAAACGGAGACGCACTGATTATTACATTTGAATTGAATTTTTAGTTGTACTGAAGTTTGATACAATATGTTGGTTTTGCATTTCAGTGAATTTTAGTTTGTTATACTTTATGGGTTATTTTTATGATGCCGCGGTTAAATAAAAATATAAGACTTATAAATAGAAGATAAAATAAATTAATTAATATAATTATGATAGATTGATGCACTGTTGATAAATAAATCAAAACTTATAAATATAATATAAAATTAGAAAATCAACATTAATGATGAAATAAAATATAAATTTGAGAAATAAAATACAAACTTAAAAATGGATGCGAAATTAAATAAATTAATATGAAATTGATAAAATAAAGTATTACTAATAAATAAAATAAAATTTGCATATATAATATAAAATTAATAAATTAATATTAAGTATAAAATAAAACATAAAATTTAAGATGGGAACATAAGATTGGTAAATAAACATAAAACAAAAAAAATTAACATAAAATTAGTAAATGATATATTACTGATAAAAAAATAAAATTTATAAATACAACATAAACCTAATAAGGGTGAATTTGATAATACTATAGTTTTTTAAAATAATTATTGTTAATTATGTTGAAAAAATAATCAATTATAATACGAATAAGTTAAACATCTAGTAAAATTTATTTTTAAAAGAAGTCGTATGTTTAATAAATTTTACTCTTAAATTGTTGTAAGAATATAAATGGATTGACAAAATTAAACATAATATTGAATAAAATTTATTTATTTACACATTTATAAAACATGCATATAAAATATTTTTTTATTGTACATATGTAAAATTGTTATCTTAGTACAATTGTTAATAATTATAATCTTTAAAGTTAATGATTATATTTCTTAATTTATAAGGATAATTTTGGACTTTTATAATGCATATGAAGATATATACAAAATTAATATTGAGTATAAAATTAATTTTTAAAATTAACTTTAAAAGTTATTTCATTTCTACTTTTTTAAATCTCACTGTAAGATAAAGTGATTTTGCTATAAATGATTTCTAAAAAAAATTTCCAAATACCATAATAAGTTTTTTACTTTTTATAATTATTTTTAAATCTCCTAAAAATAATTCCAAACGAGCCGTAAATTATCATTTATTGTAAAATAAAATATAAAAATTTAGAGATGAACATAAGACTTATAAACAAAAATTAAACAAATAAATTAATATAAAACTAATAAAATACTGTAATACTAGTAAATAATAAAAACTAAATTAATATTAGGTACAAAATAAAACATAAATTTAAAAAATGAAACAAAAGATTTGTAAATAAATGGTAAAACAAATTAATATAAGAGTGATAAATTGATGTCGTACTAATAAACAAAATAAACTTATAAATATTATATAAAACTTATAAATCATGATTAATATAAAGTAAACACAAATTTTATAATTACACAGAAAACTTATAAATAAGAATTATTGAAAACAATAAAAATAAAAACTCACAAATATAAAATAAAAACTCATTATGATATTCATTATCAATTATATTTATCAAATTTTGTATTTAAATCGAATAATGATATATTTGAATTTATTATTGAAAACAATAAAAATAAAAACTCACAAATATAAAATAAAAACTCATTATGATATTCATTATCAATTATATTTATCAAATTTTGTATTTAAATCGAATAATGATATATTTGAATTTATGCAGCAAATATGATATTTTATTAAGGATAAGAATTTATTCTCAAAATTATATTTTTTAAAAATTATTATTTTAGTGTTTTTAAAAGTTGTTGTAAGAAGATGTGATTTTGTTTCCTTCTACACATAGTTATCAACAATACTAAATTATCTTTTAAGTATAAAATAAGTAGTAAATTTTAAGACTATGCAAAATATGCATAAAATTCAAAACTAGATCTAGTTTTATTGATATGTCATAGGTGTGTTTAGTAATATGTGAATATCTTTCTATTTATTTTAGCTTAATCCACATTAAGATAAATAATTTGCTACATTAACTTGTGTCCTAAACTAATAATATTATAGAAAATGAAAAAAAATTAAATATCCTTGACTGAATATAAAATTTATGATAAACAAATGAAACTTAAGTTCCGTTTGATATAATTTTTTAAATAGAATTTATTTAAGTAAAAAATTTTTTATTAGAAATTTTATAAATAGAGTTTATATATAAAAAATTTTAGTTATTTAGTTATCAAAAAGAATTTTTATTAAAAATTTATGAAATTACTTTAATTGGTAAGCTTTTTAAAGTTATGTAAGTTTTTTGAAATTATATTATGAAAAGAATAAAATAATATTTTAAATAAATAAAATATATTTTAATATTTTAATATTTTTTAAAAAATTCAATCTCTATTTTTGAAAACTTAAAATTTAAACTTATCCTAGTAAAGGTAAAATGACTTATTTAAATTTTAAAAATTTTATTAAAAATAATTAAAAAAATTTTTAAAAAACTTATAAGATTAAATAAATATTTATGATCATTAAATAAATAATAACAAACATGCACTTATTCTATTTAATTTTTGTACACATTTTTTGTTTTCACTTGATAATGATTTTCTTATTTATAACATTAAAATAAATGAACTAGAAACTATGTTAATTATTTTACTAGTTAATAATTTTATATTAATTTATTTATTTTACCTTTTATTTATTAATCTTATGAATAATTTATAAAATTTAATAATTATATTATATGTAATATGTTATAAAATATATTATTAGCATTTATTATTTAATAAATCTATTTTGATATTTAAAAAATTCGTTATTGATGCCAGAGTTTGCGTCAATGGTCAACAAATAATAGTTACTCCGTTCCCTCCCCTCTTCTAATTGAGAGAACGTTGCAGCTAGCCTTTGCCTCTAATTGATAGATTTCAGGGGTTCCGATATCGAAGTTTAAAGAAAAAGAAAAGAAGAAAAAAAAAAAAACGAAAAAAGAATACGAGGCCGCTCCCCTTGGGTCTCGGTTGCATGGCTCGCACGTACACAGGATGGAGCAATCAAGATGGCAACATGAACAACGAGAGCCTTACTCTCAGAACAAGGTATGAGGATACTTCAATATAATTAGCACATCAGCTAAAACGAAGCCAGGTTGTGATTTATTAATTACACATTCAAAGGAGGTGCGTGTTGGGAAGATATTTAAGCCGATCATCAGGTCAGGTAATCTTCCTCAGGAATTGGAGGAATGAAGCTAAAAGAGCAACTAGGATAACAACAACATAACAAAATCTGGAACGCAAAGAAACCAAAGGGGTTGCTAACTTGCATGTAGACCTTAAAAACAACAGTAAACAACAATGTTTAAAGACCAAAAGAAGCCGCTTTGACAGTGCAAACAGTTGGATTTGGAAGTACAGCAAAATCAACTAAAAAGTAAAATGAAGAACATTAAAAAGTCTTTCACATATAAAGCCCTTCCGGCACCCCTTCTTTCTTCTTGAACATCACCTTTTCCTTTGCTTTCTTAAAATCCGCATGCGTCACCTGAGGAACAGGGTTTCAAAATGCCAGCAAGTAATCAAAATCACTTTCCAGCTATCAGGAAGACAAAACATTTTTTGAATTATGCAGATTCCCTTCAAATCTTGCTAGGATTCCTATTTAACAAAAATCTATCCATTCTCCTACATATCTTAAATTTTAATACTTAAAACATAAAGGCCACCTGTCAGCTGAGGCTGGATTATATAAAAATCTCCTACTCAAACAGTGTACAATAAACAATCCCTACCCCCACCCCCCCAAAAAAACCCCCAACACACAAAAAACAAAAAAAAAAGGGAAAAAAATTTCACATGAAAAGCTACTAGTAGGCTTCACACTAGTACAGGGCTACAGCTTTCCACAAATCATAACAAGAAATTGATGATCAATCTTCTATGGAAAAAGCCATCTCTCTGCATTTACCCCCCAAGGGAACCAGGGAAATTCTCCACCTACAACCCATTCTCTATTTAAAAAAGCTTGCAGTTTCGGAGATTCTTTCTTCATGTGCAAACTTCAGTTGTCGGTGCCTTTTAAGAACTTATTCTTAGCAAAAAGTGAACAGGAATTAAAATTGGATATAGGCAAACTTAGAAGCCAACACATGGATTGCACTTTCAACATACAAGAAACAAACAAGAACAGAAATGTCACACCAAATAAATTACAGGATAGAGTGTTTAAGCTCACCTTCATGCGACGCTCTCTCAAAGCAAGCAAACCAGCTTCAGTACATATAGCCTTTATATCAGCTCCAGAGAACTCATCTTTGGTCATAACAAACTCTTCCAAGTTGACATCATCAGCCAAGGTCATCCTTGATGTGTGAATCTGAAATCCACGAACATAAAAGTCAACTTGTCAAATAAGGAGGCTTTAACTCTCTCTGCACGTGTTTCATTTATTTTTTTCCATATTTAAAACAGGCATAACAGAGATTGTTCAGCACAAAAATGTACGACCTCTATATAATCAAGAAATATCTTTCATACCTGGAAGATACGTCTCCTAGTTTTGATATCTGGAAGAGGAAATTCAATCTTTCTATCTATTCGACCTGGCCGAAGCAAAGCTGGATCCAGGCTTTCAATTCGGTTTGTTGCAAGAATTACTTTGACATCTCCTCTTGAATCAAAACCATCCAACTGGTTCAGCAACTCCAACATGGTTCTCTGAATTTCACGTTCGCCACCTGAGTGGGCATCATACCTGCATAACATACAGTATTTATTGAACAAAAACATTCCTAACATCAAGATTACATCTTCAGAGGCAAATACTCGTTTACTCACCTCTTTGTACCAACGGCATCAATTTCATCAATGAAGACGATAGAAGGTGACAGATCATCAGCAACTCTGAAAAGCTCCCTCACTAATTTTGGTCCATCACCCAAGTACTTCTGAATTAATTCACTACCAACAACGCGCAAGAAAGTTGCAGATGTTGAATTTGCAACAGCCTGAAAGAATAGGAATAGGTCATATATGCGCCAAGCAAAGCAGAAATGCAATCAACAATCAAACGAAACAAGGCAGAAGTCACAACAAACACTTAAAATGCAGCACTATAAACAAAATGGGAAGAAAACTAAAATATAACAGTTTTTCCCATCTATTTCAAACTATATACGACAGTTAAAACAAGTTTTCTTTTGGTAAGAATATGACAGGTAAAACATTAAGCACAAGTTCATAACAACTATAAAAAACAACACCCAGAATAATGATTTTTCAAGTTCATTTGTCCTAGAATCTCCCAAAACAAATCTAACACCAATAATTTCACAGCATACAGCTACAAGGTGCAATACATAAAATGATGAACAATCTTATAGATGATTTAAGAAGAGCAGCAGCTGAGGCAAAATAAAATATGCAAGAAAACACTAGCTAAAATGCAACATAACCAAAAATTGCTGTTGTCTGCATGCTTCAAGATGCACAGTAGTACAGACGATGCTGCCACGTAAATTGTAGAAGCTGAATATTCACTTATGGTTCTAAACTAATTGGATCTCCATATAAGGTGTGCATCCATGTCAGAGCACTGAAAGCATTAGCAAATACAGTGATTTAAAAGGATGCAAGTTAATATTAAGAGAAACCCACAGCCATGATAGGATGCTGTATTTACTGCTTAGAACATGATTTGTGATCAGATCTCATATACACAGTTTGTTTAGAAAAGAAAACGGATGTGCATAACTAGAGCAGCTATACAAATACAAATGACAAATAATCTACTACCAAACAGCACCAAGGATAACACAGGCACACACAGACAATTTAATCTACTAGCAAATAGTTGTCAGGGACACATATGTAAACATTTAGCATACAGAAGATGACAATGTTCAAATACACACCTTTGCAAGCAGTGTCTTGCCTGTTCCAGGTTCTCCATACAATATAACTCCCTTAGGAGGCTTGATGCCGATATCTTCATAAAGTTCAGGATGAGTAAGAGGAAGCTCAACAGCTTCTTTAATCTCCTGTATCTGTGCATCTAAACCTCCAATGTCAGCATAAGACTCCAATGGAGCCTTCTCAACCTTCATCACAGACACCATCGGATCTACTTCATCTTGCAGAAGCCCAACGACCGAAAGCACCTGATCAAAGGCCAGAAAATAATGTTAAAACCCCCATATTTCCAACTCATTTATAGCATTAGTCAGTCATTGGCGACAAAACAGAAGGTAATATCATAGACTTCACTTCAAAAAAAAAAAAAAATTGTGTATGTATAACTGTCATGTCACTAAATAGGTAAATCTCAAAAGTTTCAACCTAGACACCCTAATCTCCTCAATAATCTTACCTGCTATTTCATTGTGACAGTAACTAACATTAAAATAATTGCGACAGTAACTAACATGAAAAACGTTTAATTCCTCTTCTTTGAATTCAAAATCCACAAACCCTAGGTCTAAATTTAATCTTCAAACCCTAAGTTTATTCCAATTTAGTCTGTCACCTCACCGGCAAATACAAGTCGCAATTGGGGGAAAAGACCAAAAAATTAAATTTGACAAATATACCTTATTGTGCATCAAAATAGCACAGCCAGGCTCCAGCTGATCCTTATCAACGAAGGACAAAATACCCACGTAATACTCGGGCCCCACCGACGACGAAACAATGGCATGATTCTCATCAATCAGCTCTTCCAAATTACCAACGCTCATAGGCGAACCTCTCAGATCGTCAACCTTTGACCGATCTTCCTCCGCCTTCTCTTCCTGCGGCTTCAATCTCTCCTGATTCGTAACAAACTCCTCTTCCATCAGGAGATAATCTTTTATCCTCTCAAGCTTTAAAAGCCTGAGCTTGCACTTACTCAGCGGCGTAACGGTCGGAAGACGTGCCGCCGCTTCTGGTCCCTTCTGCTTTCGTTGCTTGCGGCCCACACGGGCCGGAGGGGCTGCCGGCTCGAATTTTTTATCTTTCTTATCCGCTCCATCCCCCTTCCGGTCACCTCCTGGACCTTGCCGGTTCAGACCTCCCGGTGTTCCCTGACCCATGGCTTCACACTAGATTTCGAATTCGATGAAGTGACAGAATAAAAGCGAGAGAGTTGGCTTTGAAAACAAGTCACTCTGCTGCCCGAAAGATGATGAGAGGAATGTGATGTATGGTCGGGCTCTTCTAAACCAAAAATACGGATTTTATATTGGGTTAGTGGTGGGCCGACATTATTGAGGTGGGCCAATACAGCCTGAGATGAATTTAATAGTACTGTTCACACCCCTTTGAAATGCTTTTAAACCCACTTTGGATTTGCAATCACGTATAAGTTATATTGCTAAATAAAATGATGAATATGAAATTAACTAAATGAATCCTCAAATGAGTCCCAAATTTAAATGATATAATTATTTTTGTTAATGAAATAAAAAATAATTTTAAGACAATAAAAAATAAATAAGATTTTTATTAAAAAAAAGTATGTCTAAAATTCTGTTAAACTCTAGTGTAACCTTTTAATCTATTTTTGTAATTTTCGTTAAAGCAAGAACTACGTACAATAGAATCTCGATAACTTCAAACTTTAATTAGATAACAAGTTTTGTTAGCAACACTTGGGGTCAATATGCTAGGTTATGATTCAATTAACTAAAATTGGCTTAATTAATAAATTTTTCTTTATACTAATATTTTTGATTTATCGAGGTTTCCTTGTATGTAACAAGTAGAAAAATCTTACTGGATTTGACTGAGACTATGGATGGCAAAATTCTCAAGGAGAATCAATTTTGAATAATTTTTTAAGAATAGAGTGAATAATGAGGAAAAAATAATTTCTAAATTTTTATTGAGACAAGATTTAGTTTTATACTCCCACCTTTACAGCAACCCCTATCATCTATAAATATTTTTCTAATTTTTATTTTATTATTTACAATGTTGCTTTATGAATTTACTTCTTATTCTTACTTATTTATATTAAGCTATAAATTTTTTTATAAAAAAAAACCTACCTACAATATAACTTTCATTCAACCTTAAAACAATGGTTTATTTATAAAAGAATGATAAACCTTACGATCATTAGCTGTTTGAATATGATAAAGAGAAGATGAAGCCATTAACAAAGAAGAATTTGAAACATTGTTTTCCATTTTCATTTTTTTAGTTATTATTTATCCAAACACTTTGCAATTCTAATATCACTTCAATATATTGTTTCAACTATTTTGAGATTTTTTCAGTAATTTGAATACTTTATAATATGATGATGATTTTAAGTCTATAATTTTTAATTTATTAAAATTATTTATTTATACCATTATATAAAAAAAAAAAGAATTGAGTGGAGGTGGAGAAATCATTTTTCACATAAAGGATTTTCTATTCCTACTCTACTAAATTTATTAAGAAACAAAGTGAAATTTTATTGAGGTTGAGAATAGGATAGACTTGCACACTCTCACATCATCTCATTGTCATTCCGACCTGAGGTTGGATTTTCCGCAGAGCAGGTCCAAGACAACCCGGCTTCCTTAGTGGAACGCACAGGTACAGCCGCGTGCATAGGCCCAACATGATGCTCATGCCCTCCTCGGCCTTCGATTTTAAGCACGGTTCAGGCTAGCAATTGACCCGACCGAGTGACCCGTAGAAATCACTTGGATAATGAAATCAAGTAGTAATCAACACAAAGTCGAAAGAAACTATCAATTCAAATTTTATAAGTTTATTTTATATATATTTGGATAATCACTTAGGATCCCATTTATGAGCAAGAACATAATTTTTTTTCTTCTCGCTAAATGCATAAATGCCGTCATCTCTCGCACTCCAGCGGCAGAAGTTATAGGCACAATTCTTGGCCAGAAAGTGGTCATCAGGGTAGTAAACATCGCATACTTTATGGCCATTGGCCCACCTCAGGTCGCAGAAGAAAAGCGTGGTTGACCATAAGTTGACGTGAAATGTCCAGTTAAACTCCGTGCCAGCGGCCAGCCGTCGGAGCCCCAGATCATCGTCTTTCGATTTGCAATGAGCCTCCAATGTTGAGTTATTGTTTAAGTTATTGATTATGTGCTCTGTGAAATGGTTCAAAAGCGAGTTTGCTATGGGCGCTTGATACACAGCTACCAACAACACCAAATAACTCACCATCGGCCACTTCATTTTCATGATTAATTATACGTGCCTAGCCACTGCTGCTACAACAACATGCCTTCTATTCGCATATATAGTATATAGATAGGAATAGATACGCCACAAGAAAATGGTATTTTAGCCATTAACTTTTTTAGCTCCCAGGCAAATTTAGTAAACCTATGATGACATTTAGCCACAAGATTTTAGTTCTGTGGCCAATAACTGTGGGAGAAGTTTTAAAATATTGAATTAATATATTTGCCACAAACTGTTTGTGGCTGAGCACTATTTTGGCAAAATGACAACACTTTCGTGCATTCAATGAGTCGATTACAATTTTGCCACAATTCAGTTCTTTTTTGATCAGGTGGCAAAAAAATTGGCGCTCTATTTGGTGGCCGGTGTGAATGAAAAATCCACCCTTGTCAGTTTGTTGTAATTTTTAACTCCTTGCATTTTCTAATTTTCGTTCATCTATGTCATGCACCATTGCACTTTTCAATTATATTATTTCAATATACTAAGTGACAATATTCTTGAAGCTAATTAAATAAATTGAGACTAATTAAACATTTACTCTTCATAATTTTTTATTTAAAATAAATAAGGGATTAATTCTAGAACTTGAGTATAAGTACCAAGAATTTATTGATGAAGTATGCAACCAACCACCATTTCCTCTGCAAACCATCTTTTGTGTAATCAAATTAAAGCCCTTAAAAATCATTTTTTAAAAAAAATTATATACGGTACAACCAAACCAAAAGTATAAGAGATAAGAGTTGTTATTTTTACCCCCTATATATAGCCTTTTTTAAAACAAGTCATCCATCACAATTATATTAAAGGACGAGTGATGATGCAGTCATAAATTTTTGTATAAACTTATTTTGTATAAAGTAATATTAACTCATTAATTGAACAAAAATATAAAATAATTAAAAAAAATTATGTGAGTCAAGAGATATCTAATTCAACCAATTAAATCATACCACATTAGTTTGTTTAAAAAATTTTTGTATAAGAGTTTGTAACTGTATTATCACTCTTAAAAGACATACTAAATCTAGTTATACCTCTATATTTTCTATCTCTAAGTATTTTTACCCATATAACACACTATCCTTTTTCGCATTTTTTATTTCTTCACAAATACTTCACATTCTAATCAATGTTATTGTATTAATGAATTCTCATTGATGTCAATTTTCTCGTCCATTTTGAATTTCATGTATAAACAAACTTAAACAGTAAATTTTCTTTTTTATTATTTCTCCTTTTAACGTAAAAAAATAATAATAAATTTGAGTCCACCTCTTAAGTATCTCAAATATACATGATTTTTTTTAAGAGTTAAATACATATAGTTCTTTTTTATTCAAAATTTTGTGTAGCAAAATTCTAATTGGAGTTGAACGAATGGAATTTAAAGAAATAGAATGGATTTTTCGAAATTAATATAAGTCTTGACAGAGAAAGGTTTTAAGAACGTCACAAAGGTGCCAATCGTCTCACTCAAAATATAAATGTACATTTGAAGCCCAATATAATCCAGATTCTAGAGTACTAAAATAGTTCGAAATGGTTTTTTTTTAAAAAAAAAACAAAAAATAAAATTCGGTCCAATTTAATGCTAAATGCGTTCAGTCAGGTTATATCGATAGGTTTGAATAAAAGTTCAACTTACGTATTTAACTGGCTATAAAAGCCTTAGTTTAAAGCAAGACCAACAATTAACTAAAACATAAAATTGAACTCCATTCATTCAAACAGGAAAAATGATCCACTTCATAGAACTACAGAACCCTTTTACTTTATTACGCACATTTTGAAGAGACATGCACGCACACTCTTGATAATTAGTTGCATGGCGGCTGTTTCCATTTCTGCCATAACTCATCACGGCCCTCAGGAATATTTTTCAAGTAAATCCCTTCATCTTTGGCGGTCCAAATGCAATCTTTGTAGCGGCACCTGAACTGAAAGAAATCCTCATTCCAAAACACTTTAAAATTGTTGCAAAAGTTGTCAGGTTTGCTCAGATGGCACCAGAAAAGCGTTGTTTGAAAGAAATTCTCTTTGAATTTCCAGTTAGATTCTGTCCCCGTCGTTAGATTGTGCTTCCCAAGATCATCGTCCTTGGATTTGCAGTAGACGAACAACGTTTGGTTGTTACCCAAGTTATTTACAACATGAACGTGCCATGTTTTTGTGGGTATTGGGGAGACTGATGGCCTTATTGCTAAGGCAAGAACAGCAATTACCACAACCAAATTTAGCCTCAAAGAGCTCATTGGTTTTATTGGTTTTGCTGTAAATTAATTCTTAATTATGTGCTAGCTAGCTAGCTAGCTGCTTTTTGATTATGCGCTGAAATGAAACGATAAGTTTACTTTATAGCATTTTCACCACAAGGAAATGGTGTTTTAACCAAGAATTTCATAGCCGCAAAGTAAAATTTGTCGCCTATAATGACGTTGAGCCATAAATTTTAGTGTTGTAGCCAATAATTGTGAGAGGAATTAAAATATTAAGTTAATACTATTTGCCACAAACTATTTGTGGCGAAACACTATTTTTTAGCCCGTAAATATACTTCGTGAATAAAGGTTTGTGCGTTTGCCGCAAAAATTTGCACGCTGAAATTAGTAATGACAGTAGATATATAATTTTGTGGCAAAAGAAGTTTATATTTGGACACAAAAGAATTGTTGCTCAATAAATTTATTAGCCATGGAGGTTATAAGTTTTGGTTTAAGCCATAATATATGTCGTCACAAAATATATTTATAGGTTGCGAAACCTGTTTGTGGTTATATGTATTTGATATAACCACAAAATTAGTTCGTGGGCAAATATCTTGGATTTAGCCACAGCATATATTGCCACAAAATATAATAACAGGCCACCCAATCTAATCGGGGGTATATGCATTTTCACAAGGGCCACATAGATTTTTAGTTTATTTTTCACATACTAGAATCAATAATATTAATAATATACTTTTTCTTTTAAAGAAAAAAACAAAGACTATAATTTTAAGATATGTCGATGCCAGCCAATGTAATTAGTGAAATCTCTTATAGTAGCAGATGTGTATGCTTAAGACCCTCGTTGATAGGGTATATTCGAGAAAGATAAATAGTATGTGTATAAATACATATATTAGAGATCACAATTTTGTCTCATTAGGAATTACATACAAAGATTGGTATTCGACCATGGAGTGATTAGTGAAGCAGAATGAGAAAGATTCTGAAGCAAGGACAAAGGCAGAAGCTAGGTTTACCGAAGGCAGCGAAATTAGTAATGAATTCAACATAAGAATCACAACTTCAACTCATGGTACGTTCTAATTAGTTTCACAGGGACGGCACTTAAATTATTCAACTGATAGGGCATTTTAATTAAGTTCATTGGGACAAGGGCTTAATTAATCAATGCAGTTTAAGGATTTTTTTAATCTAATAATTTAATTATCAAAAAGTATAAAGAACATATCAGACCCACTAAGTGGACACAAATCATAGAGCCATTGTTACGTGGATGGAAAGAAAACATTTCGAATAATATTTGCTAAGGACATGTATATCAAGAAAATGCAATTAGGGATTATTAAAATATTTAATCCTTTATTGCTTTAAAATTGTGACTTCGGTTGAAATTTAATAACAAAATATTTTGAAAAAAATGATTTAAGTTACTAAATATACAATCAATTAATAAAATTGTAATGCCAATAATAGTAGTAGTTAATTAAAATATACTTGTTTCATTAAATATTTTTTAACAAAAAACCTTGTACAAATAATTTCATTAATAAAAATAAAATTATATTTTCTATAGGCGACCAAATAAGAGCACCATTTTTAGAGCTTGTTTTGACAATTTTTTAGAGGTTAGACAAAAAATTAAGGACATTGTGATATTTCCCATGACCTTTCCAATTTTAGAAGCACAAGAGTTTATTCAATTTATTTAATTTCATGAAATTTGGCTGAAACCCTAACCGCATCAGTCTGCTATCAAACGAACTGGCTCATCACTTTAAAGCTATTTGAATCTTGCTGCTGTCAAGAGTTTGTCACGTCGCTGACCACATCAATCATCCAATTATTCTCACCACTCAGCCACTAATAGAGTGCTTTTATTTAAACTTTTTAACTTTATAATAGATATGGGTTAATACTTATGCTTTTGGTCCTTTATTCTGCAATGAGAATCTGGGTACAGAGCTTATGACGTTTGATTTTGAATTCATGTGAATGATGAATGGCGCGTATTCATTTTGCTTTTGTTCCTTTCATTTTCACAGTTTGGGTATGGCTTTTTAATTTATTGTGCCCTTGAATGGTGATACCGGGTGGGTGAAATAGTTTCTTTCTAATATAGCAATAGTTTCTTTTATTGATATTGGATATAAAATACAGTTTTTTTTTGTCTTTATGTAGAGGTACTAATGTGGTCTCAATCGGTCCCATATAAAACAAAGAGTTATGTGTATTGCTTCATAAACAATTAGATGCTGCTGAAAGATAATGTTTAATAGATAAAAAGTTAAAACATTGAGACAAAATGGGGAAGAAATGGTGTCATGTGCTGTTAAAAACATGAACACAGTTTCAGGTGCAATCAAAAGCGAGAACACCTCTGTAATTTACGAGAAATGCTTTAATTTGATATCTTTTTTTTTTTTCTTCTAATCAAGAGCTTATAGTTAACATTCCAAGCGCTTTTAGTGTTTCCTTGTATGTTAAAAATCTAATATTATGTCATGATCTTCCTTAAGGAAAAATTAACTTGACAGTTTTAAATTCTTTTCATGTTCTTGCAATCTATTAAAGAAATTCAAAATTGCAAATAAGCTCAAGAAAAAATAGAAATGAAATTAGTATTTTAGTTAATTTGGTTAAAAAAAATAGTAGGATACATAAAACTATTAAGAATTCAAATAATTTTATCACTCTCTAGATTTTGATTGTATACATTTTAGGCAATATTCTTTTTATTGTTATTCCTTGCATGTAAAAATATAAATTAGTCAAGGAGGTATGTATTATTTACCAAGCATTTGATCTTCACAAATTGTATCCTTTATGTGCTGAATGTGTTTTTATAACTTTGTCTATTTACCAATTTTAAATTGTAATGTTAATGGAATTCGATAGGTATTTTGCCACTCCATATGTAATGTTAATGGAGTTTGATATTGTGTGGAGGAGTGATTGTGTACTTTCAACTCAAAATAATAGAATAGTTATACCTAGTGAACATGACGATAATAAAATTAATTTATTGGGAGTGTTCACAGATGTCATTGAATTACAATATAAATTTAGTTTTTGAGTTATTTTGTTCAGACATAAATGGTTTGGTAATGACCCTAGAAGGAAAGGAGTGATACGGGTTTACCTTTTTACCACTATTAATGTGACTAAAACATGGTACCTGCAACTTAAGCACAATGAGTAATGTGTATTATTGATCTTAAATGTAGTGAAGGGTGGAAGGTAGTGGAGACAGTACAACTTAGAAATGTGGGGGATGTTCAAGAAAAGGATAAAACAAATGAAGATATGCAAGAACAAGAAGAGTATCAACAAGTGACTCAATTGGCATGAGGGTTTTATGATCAAACAAGCTAGTCTAGATTGAAATTTCAGTAGAGTTGATGTTATTCCAATTGTGGCTAATGTAGTAGCGCTATAAATGAAAAAAAAATGATTTCATTTGTGCCACCATAAATGAGGGTGATGCAAGTAGTATAGATGGTATTGAAAACTTAATGGAATTTGAAGACTATACAGATATTGAATAAGAAATACAATATTTTATGATACACATTTATATTGATGACTAACTGTAAATATACAGATAATTATTATCATTTTTTGAATATGAAATAAGTGTAAAATAATATGAACTAAATATAATATTGTATATTTCAGATGGCCTTAATAGGATAGAAATGATCACGACCGCAATTACAACCGTTTGTCTTCATTGTTAGATGAAAGTTCTAGTGTTAATTTGAATGCGATGAACATGTATGACCATCGTATATTTTTAAGAGATAGTAAAGATTGAGACCAATTAGTTGATTATATAATTATGGAGGTATTTTTTTTGTGCAATTAGAGGTAATTGTGCCTCATTGAGTGTTTATATTTGAAACATAAGCAACATGCCATCACAATTTGCTTATTTACAAAGTTCTCATTTTCTTTTTCTTTTCTTTTTTTTTTTCAGTTTTGAGATGGTGAGCCCACAGGACAATTAATTGATTTTGAAAGTTTATTATAAGTAAAATTGGAGGTAATTGTGCTGGAAGTAATATAAATTTGTTTCTTACATAATGTTATATTCAAAATATAATAGACATTCTTTCCAAATTTATTTACATCAGGAAACTGTTTTTTTTTTTTTTTGAGATGTTGAGGCTGGGAGTAATTAATTGGTTTTGGAAGTTTTTCACACACACGCGTGCACACATACACACTTTTTTTGCATTTTAAATTTTTTTTACCTTGTATACATTTTAGGTTAGGTGTAACAAAAATTCTGAAAAAAGGGAAAAAAATCATCCCCCCCCCCAACACACTCTTTTTACATCTTAAATTTTTTCACCTTGTATGCATTTTAGGCTAAGTGTAACAAAAATGTTGAAAAAAGGGAAAAAAAAACTATCATATAATCATCGTAGGGATGTAGTTCATTTGTTGCTCATCACGACAAGAACTATAAGGAGATAATATTTAATTGCAATACTTTTTATATAGCTTTACGCGTGCATAAATTTTTTTTACCTTTTATGCATTTTAGGCTACGTGTAACAAAAATGCTGAAAAAAGAGGAAAAAAAAACACACAACATATCTTTTTTTGACTTTTGTTGTGCAAATTTTATTGAACTCACAAACGCACGAATTTATTGTAGAATAGATTAATGGTGACTAGTGTCGATCTCACGAGGATATTGATTTTAATTATGTGTAGAATTAATTTTCTTTAATAGATGAATAAATTTGTGGTGAAATTAATATGAATTATGCTTGAATTTAAATTATAATGGTAGGAATTAAATTGAATTGAAATATATTGAAATGACGTACTTGGGTATCCAGATCTGCATCAACATGCTCCATGGGCTAAATATTCTATATTAATACCAATTGAATCATAAGGGGGGATTTCACACTTCATGAACCAGACTCAAATAAATATGGTGCTAAGGGCTTATCGTATCAAATAATAATAACCTTGTATTAGAGTACTAGTTTAATCAGGGCGGTATCTAGACAAGACTATTATTATTTGTCGACGAAAAGTCAAAACAATCACAAATATTAGAGGGGAAGAGAAAGTAAATTTATCAAATTAAGCCCATGGAACATGTTGAGACTTCACCTTCAACCCAATCTTAAAAGAAAATTAGCTACTCATATTTTAACTAGAAATAAAAAAGAAATTTTATTAAAATATAAAGAAACTACAAGAAGGAGAAAGAATTTCAGAAATCTAAGTTAAAAAATGAATTCAAGGATATCCAATTAGGGGGGAAGAGCCCCCTTTTTATAAATATATTGAGTAAATCGTGACCATCGGATTAAAAATAGTTCGAGCGCTCAGGATTGTGCCACGTCATCAATCAACAGTCAACAATCAACAGTCAATGTTTAAATAGTAACGGCCGCTATTTGCACAGTAACGCCGTTATTTGTACAGTAATACTATTTATACAGTAACGTCGTTTGAATAGTAAATAATCTTATATATGCGCATGTACCGTATACACGATTTTTGCTCCACTGAGATGCTGCCACGTCATCGATCCATAGTACATAAGAAATTTAGTCCAATAAGATCATGACACATCATCGGTCAATGCTACGTCATCGGTCAACATCACATAAGCAGTCAATACCACATAATTCATCCAATCAAATACTGCTACGTCATAGATAGTTGCCACATTATGAGTCAATACCACGTCATCGGTCCGTATATGTAAACAGTGTCGTAAACAGTATCATGAACAATACCATACGTATGAACAGTACCGTACATATGAACATTGACATTTTTCCTTTTATGCTTCTCTTAAGGTTTTCGACCGTCCTGAGTCCAAATATGACGTCCATTTTGCTGTCTGATCACTCGTTTATTGTGAAACGATCGTGATGTCCCTAAAATACATAAAATACATAATTATAATAAAACACATATAATTAAACAATAAAATACTTAAATAAATAAAAATAGTAATGTTAGTGAGACTTGAAGTGTAAAATGACGATTTTTTCTTTTATAAATATACACTTTTTAATACTCAACAACCTTGCATGCATTTTAGGCTGGGTGTAATAAAAATGTTGAAAAAAGAAAAAAAAACTATCGTATAATTATCGTGGGGATCTAGGTCATTTGTTGCTCATCATGACGAGAACTATAAGGAGATAATCTTTAATTGCAATTCTTTTTACATAGCTTTACACATGCATGCACGCACACACACCCCTATGCATTATATCATTTTTTATGTTCTCAATAGAAAAATGAAAGTGGTAAGGAGCAAATCTTACTTTATTTCATAAAACTCATATAATGTTAGTAAGGGAGGGTGAATAAATCAAGATATGTAAGAATTTTATTGAAATTTTAAAGTCATTTCTACACTAATTAATTTATTTTAAATTAATCATGTTTTCTTTTATCATCATCATTATTATTTTTAGGAGTAAATGGTCTAACTTCAAGAACAAGCTACTAATGAAGAATCTGAGCCACTTAGTAATGAGCAATTATCTCAAGCCCTGTGTGGTTAGAGATCTGGTTACTTTTCTACACTTTAGATTGCATAAGCTACCTCCTCATTTACAAGTAATGTCTAATGAAAATTCTTCAGCATTGCACAAGGAGTTAGAATCAACAAAGGCAGAACTTTAAACCACTCGAACTGAATTTCAAGAAACAGAGATTGAACTTCGAAACATAAAGACTACCATCAACAATTTTTCTAGTAGACTTCACCAATTTGAGACTTTCATGAGCTCCTATTTATCTAATCACACTACTACTGCAGGGTTGCCATTTGTTTAACCACGTTGACTATGATTTTCTCATCTCAATTTTATGAATTTTGGACTTATTTTTCTTATTGTTGCCATTCAAATTTTGTCAACCAGCCTTTTATGGTTCTTTTATGGTCTGATGAAAAGCTAATTGATATGGCATTGGCTTTTGCGTCTATTTGATATATATGTATTTTGTTTTGTATATATTTTTATATTTACTTATAATATGATTGTTCTTCTTTAAAATTTATATAGTGAATTTAATTTCTTTATTATTTTAAGATAAATTCTTTTAAAATTGTTAATTAAAAAGAAAAATATCATATTAAGCAAAATAATTATATTATAATAAATGTATAGAGAATTTCTCCAGGTAAGGCATTACATTTTTGTGGCAGATACAAGCAATCAAATTTGTAAGTTTCGTGTCTAAATAAATTATATTTAGCCACAATGGATCTTGTTACCAAAGAATGTAACTAGTGACAAATAGATTTCATTGCAAAATATTCCCAAATTCACCCTTAACGTATTTGTGGCACATCATGGCTAATGGTCGTGCCATTAAGCCGCAATTTAATTTGTGGCTAATGTTATTACATTTAGCCACGAGGTCGTCTTTAGCCATGGATGATAGAGTCAAATATTTTGTCTATAATGTCAATGAAAAGGGAATGTACAGCAGTATTTTTTCAAGAACATATTCCTACCCATTAATTTATAACCACGAAATCTCCACATCGCAGCTATATATATTTTTACGATTGTCATTGGATGGTGACACAACAACGAAATTTTGCTCGTCGCAAAACATATTTAGTCACAAATTTATCGTTTTTAGCCACAGCATGGTATGTTGCTAAAACACCAATTTCTAGTAGTGAATTTGGTTTTTTTTGCTTTATCTTGCTTTTCCATTTGTCAAATTTTTGTTGCGGCTTTGGATTCTGTTAACACGATGCCAAGAGTTATTTAATGAGCAAATTCATGCACTTAAACTGACTAGAAACGTGGAATTCAACATTATGTTACTTTAAAAAAATAAAAAGTAAATAAATAAATTACCAATGTCGCAATTTATCAAATCATACCTTGTTTAGAGATCAATATCTAGTTTTATTGATAAGAAGCAGTCTTCTTACCATAACACTTTGAAGTGCTGACATGAATTCCCTTCAAGACATGCTCTCATGCATAAATACATAACTCGTTATTAAATAATGTAGTATTCCAATTTGTACGAATTCAGGCGGCCCTGTCGCCACTGATACTTGAACTCATCTTTATTTTCAGGAACATTTTCAAAGTAAATCCCATCGTCTCTGGCAGTCCAAATAAATCCGAGTAATTGCACCTGTAAAAAAGGTTGTCGTCCCCCCCAAACACTTCAAAAGAAGCATGTTTTTGCTCAGTGATGGGACTCGCCTAACACCAGAAAAGTGTGCTTCCAGAAAAAATTCAACTTGAATGCCGAGTTTGTTCAGTTCCTGCACTGAGATTGTGCTCGTCCAGATCATCATCGCCTGATTTACCGTGCACGGACAAGACCTTGCTGTTGCTTAATCCATTTGCTACATGTACGTGCCATGTCGTATCGAATATGGCAATTTGTTTTGATGGCCTTATTGTTGCTAGGGCTACAGCCAGGAACAATAATATCAGCGCTGTAGGATACATTCTGAGGGTGAGGGGTGATTGTTTTTCTTTTCAGATAATATATAGAGGACTGAATTTATGCTGCGCTGCTTTTCTATTTATATTAAGAAACTCCTAATAAACACTAAAAATTTATAAAGCAAGTCAGATTTGTTATTTCTTCATTTAGAGACGTACTATTTTGTCAAGGTATATTAATTTCGATATCGTAATATAATACTGATAGCACTGCCGTGATTCTCTATATTTATCCATGTGCTTAGTTATTGGTTGATCTGCACATATAATGAAAAAACTATATATATTTTGTTTTTATAAGCGTAGTTATTAACAGCAATTCTATTTTACTTCCTCATAATTAAAGCATCATCTTCACCTCCTGCTGCTGTTTGTAGTATTGATTTCAAAACCCTTGAATCTGCCATTGCTAAGGCTCTTTTAATGGCTTAGTATAAGGTCATGTTTCTGAAACTTTCTTAGTTGTATTCCTACGCACTGATACTCAAAATTTGGGTTTTCACCAACAAATTACCTAAAAGACTTTTATTATTACCATTTTAGTAGGATGGAAACTTTTGTTGGGTAAATAAGCAGCTTTTTTGGTTGGTTCATAAGAGCACTGATGAAAAAAAATAGGTTATGACAAAATTAGTTATGACAAAATTATCATGTTTTTGAAGTTTTTCACTATAATATACACACAAAATTTTCATGTTTTTAAAGTTTTTCACTATAATATACACACAAAATTATCATGTATTTTAATATAAAATATGTAAACAATTGGAGATTGGCCTCAGTTTAATTGCCATCTCATTCGAGAATTGTCATGGATATTCTCAAATTATCGCTAAATAAAATATTTCGGTATGGGGTGGGTTAGAGATTACTTCTATTTTGGGAATGGGGAGACAATTCCTCCCTTTGCTATCCCTTGCCAGAGTTAAAATTCTTCATGCATTGGTAATAAATAAAAATGAGGAATATTTCTAGCAACTAGTGAATCAAATAAAGATTTTTTCCCTTTTCATCTTTTTTACCTCCAAACACGCATAATGTTGTATTATCTCTTCAAAATACTAGCCTATAGGAATGACAAAGGGGCGAGTTTGGGGAGGGGATCATGATCCCTGCCCTTATCTTTGAAATAGAAACGATCTTTAAATCTGTCCTCATACTAGAAAATTATTATTTGAAAACAATTTGGGGATATTTTGAAATCTCCTATTGGAGTAGAAATGAAAACGTGAGTTCAATGCCAATTATGTAATTTTCTAATATGAAAAAACGCCAACGCATTAAGACCAATAAACAAGTTCCAAAAACTTGGAAAAATTCACATAGAAAAACCAAGACAGAAATTGTGAAAATTCACCCTAATGAAAAGGAAAAAGGGGGGCCAAATGGAGTTCGATTCAGATCATCAAATGGGTATTTTCTTCAGTTACTTAATAATTATATAAACAACTTGAAGATCAAATGCATGCGTAATTTGTTTTTATAATGTACCAAGGCAAAATCAGAAATGCAAGTGACTGCAGACTGTAAAGGCTCAAGAACTTGGGAAGAAAATGATCCATCTGTTTTTAATATGATAACTGTTCGTACTGCCAGGTGAGTACGAAATCACAAATGGCTATGGCCCGGATAAAGCTGCTAAGAGTTGATCAGTTGTTCGTATCATTGCCAGCAATTATACAGGAAAATAATTCATATGAATCTTTTACAATGGTTTTTCCAGGCTCATTGGAAAAGTTACATCATTTAGGAGGATTTCAAATTTTTGTCACAAAATGGTCTCAGTAATTCTGAGACTTGAGAGAAAATTCAAGGTTGTAATTTAAGGGAGTCCTCTTAGTATTCTTCTAAAAACTATTACAGTACTAATTTCATAATATTTTTAATTTAATTTTCTTAAATATGATATTGCAGGACTACGGGTTGTAGAGTCCAGAAAATCCCTGAACCCGTAATGTTTTGGGCCCTTGAGCTTATCCTGAAATGAACACGGACTCATTTCCATTAGTTTTTTGGGAGGCCCAATCTCACCTAAATTGGTCGGAAATTTCTGGGGATTGTTGCCATCCTCGTGAACCTATAAATTTTTCATTTTTATTTGCCCTTTAGTCTTCATTTCCTACTCCAGATTATGAAGTCTGAACAGCAAAAATGTTAAATTAATTAATTACATATAAAACTTAGGGCCAGATGAATTATTTACAAATTTATGAATCTCTCTTATAAATATAATTGATAAATCTATCAATTTTTCATGTTAAACCAAAAACAGACATCTTAAATAATGTCGATATGTTTTATAACTCTTTTTAATATGATAAAAACGAAAAACAATGTAAAGTTTATTCATATAAAAGAATGTCACATTTATTGAAATAAATATTATTTTTTGTATTAATTAAGTCTATTATAAATTCTCAATTAATAGCTTATCTAATATTTGGTGTTAAAACATTGACAAAATATCATAAAATTGATAGGTAAACTTGCATATGTACATAGTAAAATTAGTCAACTTTTTCTATTAAAATGCCAAAATCATTTTTTAACGGTGTGCTTTTCCTTTTAATGTTTTTAACACCAAGGACAAATATATGGCATTAAAAATTTATAAATTATAAGGAACCCAAATGGTGGTAAATCCAATATATACGAAACTATCAAGAACCCAATTAGTAAATTCAATGTGTATGAAACTACCTCTTTAATATAATAAAGAAAGACAACAAAGGAAATTAAATCATTTAAAAAGTGATTATCATACTTTTTAAAATTGTGACATAAATGTCTACAATATAGTCAAAATTATATCTGTTAGGAAATATAATTTGAGTCATAAATGTCTACATAGACTGTCTTTGAAGAAATTTGAGTCATGCTAATTTTTTTAAGAATCTTTTGCTAATCTTTTGCTATGTATATAAAAGATTTAATCTCATATTATTATTATTATTATCCGATAACTACTGATCATAACCTTGCAATAACTACTAATAGTGTTTTCTTGGATACTTTCATAATTGGATCTGGGGCACAAGAAAACCCACGAATAAGATAAATCAAACTCATCTCACAACTAATTATAGGCTTGCAATTCCCTTCACATCTGAAAAATTTATTCAATAACATAAATAAATAACTAGAATCGGAGCACGGCAAGGTAGGATGCTGGATAGCAAAATAAAATCGAGCAATAATCAGCACAAAGTCGAAAGAAACTATCAATCAGATTTAGGCGTTTAATATTAAAATTTTATTAGTTTATTTTATATATGTGTGGTTGATCACTTAGGATCCCATTTATAAGCAAGAACATAACGCTTTTTCTTCTCGCTAAATGCATAAATGGCATCATCTCTGGCACTCCAACGACAGAAATCATAGGCACAATATTTGGTCAGAAACTGGTCCTCAGAACTGTAAACATCCCAAGCTTTATGGCCATTGGCCCACCTCAGGTCGCAGAAGAAAAGCGTGGTTGCAAAGAAGTTGATACGAAATGTCCAATTAAACTCTGTCTGAGCAGCCAGCTGTCGCAGCCCCAGATCATCATCTTTCGATTTGCAATGAGCCTCCAGAGTGGAGTTGTTCAAATTGTTGATTATGTGCTCTGTGAAATGGTTCAAAATTGAGTTTGTGATGGGCGCTTGACACACAGCTACTAACAGCACCAGGTAACTCACCATCCACCACTTCATTTTCATGTGATTAATTTTATGTGCCTAGCTATTATTATTAATTGCTACTACTACTAAAACATGCCTTTTATTCGTATATATAGTATATAAATAGGAATGTGATAAACTTGACAAGATGACAACACCTTCATGCATCCAATGAATCGATTACAATTTTGCTACACTTTTAGTTTTCTTTTGACCAGGTGGCAAAACAATTGTCAACTGGTGCTCCATTTGGTGGCCAGTGTGAGTGGAGAATCCACCCCTGGCAATATGTATTAATTTGTAACTGCTTGCATTTACTAATTTTCGTCATCGTATGTCATGCACTATTGCACTCATTACTGTCATTTAAATGCCAGAAAGAGAACTTATCCTTTCCGTTCAGTGCAATTAAGAGCAGCTAACTAACTAGCTAGCTAGCACATAATTAAGAATTGTTTTACGGCAAAACCAAAAAGCCAATGATCTCTTTCAGGCTAAATTCGGTTGTGGTAATTGTTTTTCTTGCCTTAGCAATAAGGCCATCAGTCTCCCCAATACCCGCAAAAACATGGCATGTTCATGTTGTAAATAACTTGAGCAACAACCAAACGTTGTTGGTCCACTGCAAATCCAAGGATGATGATCTTGGGGAGCACAATCTAACAGTGGGGACAGAATTTACTTGGAAATTCAAAGAGAATTTCTTTCAAACAACGCTTTTCTGGTGCTATCTGAGGAAATCAGTCAGCTTTTGCAACATCTTTAATGTGTTTTGGAAGGAAGATTTTTTTCAGTTCAGGTGCAGTTACAAAAATTGCATTTGGATTGCCAAAGTTGAAGGGATTTACTTGAAAAATATTCCCGAGGGCCATGATGAGTTATGGCATAAATGGAAACGGCCGCCATGCAGATAATTAATCAAATTTAGAGTGTGCATGCATGCCTCTTCAAAATGCCTCTAATAAAAGGGTATTATAGTTCTGTGAAGTTGATCATTTTCCCTGTTTGAATGAATGGAGTTTAATTTTATGTTAAAACATGGGCAAAAGATAACACAATTGATAGGTAAACTTTTATATTTTTACATTCAACTTGATATACTAACATATGTACATGCTAAAACTAGTCAACCTTTTATATTAAAATGGACAAAATCACTTTTAATGGTGTGATTTTCCTTTTAATGTTTTAACACTAAGGACAAAATAAGATATTAAAAATTTATAAATTAGCGGTAAATTCAATGTATATGAAATTATAACTTTTGTATAATAAAGAAAGATAAAAAGAGAAATTAAATCAATTAAAAAGTGATTACCATATTTTTTAAAAAATTATTGTGACATAGATGTGGCAATGATAGTCAAAATTTTATTTGTTAAGAAATAGAAATTAATCAAAGATGAATACTGTCTTTAAAGAAATTCGGGTTATGCTAATTTTTTAAAGAATCGTGTATATAGAAGATTTAATCTCATGTCATTATCGTTATTAAACTAGAGCGTGACCTTGCTCATGTTTCAAACTCAAGGAACAAGAGAAAAGTGTTATTCCAAAAAAAAAAAAAAAAAACCCACCTTGAACTGCCACGTATTTTCACTTCCGACGGCGAGACAGTGCATGCCCAGATCGTTATCGCCCGATTTGCAATGGACCATCATTGTCTTGTTGTTGCTTAATCCATTTACAACGTTCACGTGCCATGTTTCTGCCGAAGTGCGTATGAATATGATGATGGCCTAATGGCGGGTGAAAGAGCACGAGGTACTATCACAAGATGCAATTTGAGGGAGGTCACTAGTTTTGGCTTAATTTGTAGACTCAAGTTGAAAATAATTAAACTGCTGTTCTGCTTTTAAATTACAAATCCGTCCCGTAACGTGATACGTATATATTGACTTTAATTTAATTAATTGTTTAAAGAAAGGACTGACATATGGTTTAATTAAAATTCATCTTATCCAATCCATAGTGAGTGATGTCGACAATTGGGAGTAGTTAAACACTTGAAACTTATCAATTAATTATTATCACTCTATTGGGTTTCTGGTTAACATATCTACTATTTGTAATCTGACTAAGTTTCTGTTTGATATTATGGTGCTGTAATTTGAAGTTGTAGCTAGCTGCTATAAATTGATAGCTATAATTTTCAGGTAAAAGTCAGTTGATGTTTGATAAAATCAACAAGAATAGTATAATTTCTTTTCCTCAAATCAAATTAAAGCCGCAAATCAGTAAACACAGAGAGAGAGAGAGAGAGAGAGAGAGAGAGAGAGAGAGAGAGAGATCAAACTCATTAAATAACAACAGGTTCGACATTGATTCCTTTACACAACGTTTAAGAGAAAAGCATATAATTACATTCTAATTATTTCAATTCATTATTCCGTAAGAGAACAAGGAAAAAAAGAAGAGGGGGGGGGGGGGGAGATTGAACTTGTTAAACAACAATAGGTTGAACACTGATCTCTTTATTATAACATTTAAGAACAAAGCGCATAATTATACTCTAGTTATTTCAATTCATAATTCAGTGTTCCATTTATCCCTAAACTCGTGATTTTCATGAACATTTCTCAAGTAAAATATTTTTATATTTTATTTAATAGATTTTTAAAGAAAAGAAGAATTCTAAAGAATCAGTTTTTCTTTTAGTTGTTGAAACTCTTTTTGATTGATTAATGATATTCTGAATCCTCATTACTAATGGAATCGAAATGATCTTTGGATTGACCTTAAAATGTATTAGAATTAATATAATTTTATCAAAAATTTATTATATTTTAATAATTATGTTCACAAATTTAATAAAAATCTACCTTAGAATTAATAAACCAAATAGCACCTCAATCTCAGATTTGCCTACTTTTGCTAGTGAGATGTGTGTATGGTAAATTAAAAAGAGATAATAAACGGAACAATTAAATTTCTACAGTAAGACCTTACGAACTAGAATTACCAATCATAGGTTTCATAAATTGTAGGAGTCAAAATTTATTGTATGGTAACCGTATCAGACCAATATTTCAACGTAAGATAGCACGAACATGTTGTAAATTTACATGGTCTTGTTCATGTACAGTGCATTGTAAAAATATTTAATTTACTGAAACAACAGCGTTTTGATAAATTTTTCTTCTCTGACGTGTGACTTTCTTGCACATGCTTTTATATCCCTCCCCCCCTTGCCCTCTTGTATTAATTGTACGTGGCTTAAGTATAATTAAATTACTAGGTACAACTGTGTATATCTAATTATCTGTTATTTGAAAAGAAACTGTAAATATATATCTGTGAAGATTTGGAAGATCATAATGGCAAAATCGAAGGGATTGCGCGTGAAAAGAGTTGACATGTACTGGCAAAATTATAAACAACTAAATAAATGCACTCACCAACTGATAGCTTGGATGGCAGAGGAGATACCCCATGTTCAATTGACTGTTCTGCACAGCAATTCAATGAATTGTAGTAAAGAACCGAGCAGACGCCATTAATAAAACTTGCATTTGAATGCATTTGCTGTTGGGTTTCAATTAATTGGTCTGCCTTGCCCTGCCTTGTGAAACAAGCTCATTTACATACAGCCATAGATTTTGTAGGTCCTTCAAACTTTCTTAATATCTTTGACTATTTCCTTGACTAGAGAGGTATCTTGATCACATCGAAGCCACATCCCGCAGGCACGTAGCTCAACCCGAAGGCACGTCCTCGTCAATGATCATCTCCAACTTTTATCTTCCATACACGTTTTTTCACTTTAAGGAATAATAATAATAATAATAATAATAATAATAATAATAATAATAATAATAATAATAATAATAAAAGTCGATTTATTTATTTGAAATGCTTAAAGATACAATACATGAATTAAGTTGGTTGATTTGAGTGGCATTGAGATGTGATTTTGTATTGAGAAGAGACAGACATCGAATGAGAAATAGTGAACGAGATTACGAGAACGCCCAGACAAATAAAAATGTGAATATAGTTTTATTTCACGACAAGAATATTCCTGTCGGCAGTAGGTAGCTCTTGACCGCTGTCGTTGGCAAAAGAAAATTAAAATAAATAAATAATTAATTAATTAAAGCTCAAATTAACTGCTATTTACATTAACATCTATTATTTAGCTGCGCGCTCAAGTGAAGAATCCTGGAGATTGGAGTACCAGCGGGCCAGAAATTAAACATGAGTTCACAATAATTTAGGTAAGAATTATTATTTGAAGACTTTTTCCCTGAATTCATCTATAGGATCATTTTTCCTAAAAGAAGCAAATCATCATTAAAATAGAAGCTTATTGATAACAGCATTCTATTATCAGTTTTAAGATTCAGTTATTGATCCATCATCCAATTAATATATAAGAAGGTATTCGGTATATTCCTAAAGAATTAAGATCTTTAATACTCTTAGGGCATTGCTTAACTTTTAATATCATCACCGGTTTAAGTATATACATGACCAGGCTTTAGGTCTGTAGCCCGACAAATTAATGCCTTTGCTTTGCTTGATGTAACATAGCGCATGAGCTTCGACAACTTCATATGTAAACCTTAGTTGCCTTAGTTGAAGTCCTATAACATCAGTCATCTTCATTTAGAGGACAGAAGAATAATATGAAACACGCGATTAAATTATTTACGTCGAGTATCCTCTAAAGTAGAGAATTACATAGCAATAACGTACCAGCGGCTCTCAAAGCTGAAAATTAAAAGTAAACAGTAACTGAAACTGAAGTAAAAGAACTATCACCAGAACATGACATTAAAACCAAACTTTCTTGATAACTGCATGGGAAACCCTCAAACAGGAAAAACCTTAATTAATTAAAAGCAAGTAAAGAAGCCCTAATGTCTTCTAAGGCTCCAACTATTTCAAGGGAAGGGAAGCACTCCAGTTCCAGTGCCAGCTCCACCGGCAGCACCACCACCAACGCCGCCACCAGCACCACCGCCAACGCCGCCACCAGCACCACCAACTCCACCAAGTCCACCTGCACCACCGAGACCACCGACTCCACCAATTCCTCCTAGCCCACCAGCACCACCAAGGCCAGTAACGCCAGCAAGACCTCCAACTCCACCAAACGGAAGCCCATTAGAACCAATGCCGGAGAAGCCACCAACACCACCGTATGTTAGAAAGTTCTTTTGATCATCAAGGCCAGCACCAGTGGGCGCAGTTTTGGCAGTGTTATGAACCACTTGATCATCATGATCGCTAGGCGTGTTTCTTGCACTAGCGTGACCCACTACTACAGCAAGGAGAAGCATGACAGCGACACACCACTTTGCCATCTCTCTCTCAGATTATTGTTATTATTTGACTTCTATTACGAATTTTTCTTCTCAGTACATGTGAACTATTGTTGCGGGAGTCTACTTATAAAGGCGAAGAGGGCTTTTTTTTTTTGTTTGGGGGGGGGGGGGGGGTGGGTGGGTGGGGCGAGCAGTTGTCGGTAGTAAATAGAATTGAATGCGGGCAGCTCAGCTGGTACACTCACTCATAAGGTCTGCTGGTTGAAATATATATTCAAGGGGTTGTGTTTTAGAGTAATAATGCTATAGGAGTCGTAATTGTTTAAATGCTTGGGGTACCAGCTGAAAGAAAGTTACTGAGATGGCCAGGGTGGCAAATGCTAACAGAAATAACCATGCATGTCAGATATGGTGGTGTCACATGAAATGCTGATTAGGGATGTGGCCTTCGGGCATATGATATACAGAGAAACATTTGCCCAACCAATCAAGTAATTACATTTGGTTGGAAGAAGATATGGAGTGATTGACTCAATTCTGGGTTTTATTAATTTCTTGGACAATTTCCAATGACATGAAAAATTTTAAACTCTGTGTGTGACAAGAGACCTTACCTTTTGAGAGGAAATGCAGACGCTATTGAGCTGTGAAAAAGTAAAATTAAATGCTCTTGTCTTGCAGAGAATTAAGTAAACTTTCATCAAGCCTTTTCAGTGAGCTATGGTGGTCAATAACTCATAGTGCGCAGGAGCACGTGATCAATTCTAAACATCGATCTTTTTTAAAAAAAAGATATAAAACAACTCTAAACATCGAATTAATTTACGCGAAATCTTTTTTTTTTTCTTTTCCATCTTGAAGTTGAACTTCTATATCAAGTATTTTCTACTATCATTATATTTTTTTAGGCACTTCTTAAGTTCCATAATTACATAACTTACATCAATCCAACACTTGCTGCCACCAACCTAAAAATATAAACAAAAAAAGCTAAATGTGTGTTAGTGGTAGTAAGTGTTGAGATGATATAAGCTATATGATTATGTAACTTAACAACTATCATTTTTTTTATTCAACTTATTAAATTACTTATCTAATCTAAAAGGTCAAAAAAAAAAATCGTTTATCTCAACTAAATTTGTGTGTTTTGCTTATTTTGCTCACTCACTTTGCCAATTTAATTTTCTCTAACTAAAAGCTTTTGGTTAACATAAATTGGCAAGTTAATTTGATGGTAGAGTCTGTCCAATCCCTTGGGAGCATAGTAATTCAAGTGTTTGGGAAAAAAAATGCACTATTTTTCACACAAAACTATAAACAATAAATTAATAAAATAAGGATACCTTAAAAAATAAAGTGAATAAATTTATTTTTCAGCGAAAATATTTATTATCTTTTTAGTGGTTTCATACAATTTTATATTCAAATATCATTTCCTAAAAATATTTGAAGCATTTAATGGTTTTATATAGGATAAGTTGATTATTAAAGAATTAGATTGTTTTGCTCAATCTGATTGAGTTTCCATTCATTTTTTTAAGTTATTGTTGAGTTGTATTAAAATATTGGTGGGGCAATGGAAGTCAACTGAACTTCTAAATTCAATCTCCACCTAGTAAGTTTATTTGGAGAAAATATTGATCAACACTAATTAAATAGTGGAGTTAAACTATAGGAAATAATAGAACATTTACAACTGAGAAAATTCAATTACACGACACATAAATTCTCCACCAATTTTTGTTTTTCCTCTATATACAGTAGTGTTTTTCAGCTATTGCACTGTTGGATTATTTTTCGGCCCCATATTTTGCATTCTCTTTGGTCTTTTAGACATGTTTGTGTCAATTGTGTGATAGTTGTTTCTTGTCGTACGTATGGAATAGAAGAGTTCACAATCTGAAACTAATCAACTCCATTAGAATCCGATTCTTCTCCTGCTTATTATCAATATTATTCACTAAAGTGTGTATGTGTTTGACTTGCTAATTCTTCCATAAAACGGGCCAAACCCACTTAAATTTCAAGTATTTTTCAACTATTTATAAATTTTTGGCTGTCGTTTAAAAATATAATAAAATAAAACTCACTATTCTTAATTGTGATAACTTTATTTACCAATAGTAGGGGAAAAAAAGAAAAAGAAAAAAAAAAGAGAGCACACATACATCTTGAGTTTTACGGTAAAAACTGTTATAGTGTGAGAAGTAAATAAATTCTCTAACCTATGTCAACTGTAGTGATATATTTATCAAACGTGCATATGTAATCAGCAAAAATATTTTATTTTCAGTTGCATTGTAAATCAGTCAACAACATTTATCATTCATAAAAATTTAGTAGAACCGTTTAGATCAAATATATGATAGTACAATTTAAATATATGAGTCTAGCATGAGTCTGATCTAATTTGAAACGTTTAAAAGAAAATTATTACATAAAAATAAAATGAACTTGAATTATGAAGTGAAAAAAAAGGAAGTAATTTATATATATATCATTATGTTATTGGGATGGTTTGTTCCAGATTTAAAAGGCTAATAATGAAGCTATATAACTGCATTTTCAATTATGTCTTGGCATTCTATTAGGTCTACAACATCGATCGCTAAAATCAATTATCTAATCAAAAGTCTGGATCTTGATATATATATATAAGTCGAATCAGACGGATATGCTTTAAGCATACATATCACATATGTGTCCATGGTGAAACTGCAAATAACTCGAGAAAAGAAAAATTAACCGATTGTTCAAAACACGACCCGAGATAAAAGAACTCTTAACAAGTTATAACCGACTTATGAAAGGTCAACAAAGGCTTACACGAAACCGACTTGATTGACTAACATTACCATAAAATTAAAGAAGAGCGAAATGAAATCATAAAAATATCAAGGGTGAAGTAGACCACCACCACAGGCACTGCCACTTCCACCCCCGAGACCCCCTCCGGCACCTCCACCAAGGCCGCCACCAGCGCCGCCACCGATACCACCGCCAAGCCCACCACCTGAACCACCACCGAGGCCACCTCCTGCACCGCCTCCGAGGCCTCCGAGGCCTCCAATGCCACCACCAGCCCCTCCCAAACCACCAACTCCTCCTAATAATCCAGATGCACCACCAAGTCCACCTCCAATACCACCAATCCCACCGACTCCACCCGCGGCACCACCAACGCCAACCCCAGCTACGCCACCAACGCCACCGAATGCAACGAAGTTCTTTTGGTCATCCAGACCATTATTTTTGTTTTTATCGTGCTTCGGCACATCTCTAGCAGCTGCTGTAGCATGTACAACTGCTAGAGCAAGTATCGCCGCAATATACCACCTTGCCATCTCTCTCTTTCACTGTGCAAGTAACTTGGCTCTTGCTGCTCTGCTACTGTTATTAGGTCTCGTTCCTTTTATAGACGAGATCAAGTCGCTGGGGCAGTTGCTAATGTTAAATGACTATCAATGTGAGGGCCATATCAGTTCACGTCCTGCATTAACATTGCGGTGTGATACTACATGTTCTGTGCTGTGAAGAACTCACAACAAGGAATGCGGAAAATTTATGGTATACGGCCACGCGTTGCTTACTGAGGACAAACAATAATCTAAAATTTTTAGCCAATGTAGAGATAAGGATCCTAAAGCATGGTAAAACAATAAAGAGTTACACATGCAGCATGTGATGATTTAATATCTAAGGAAAATCGGCCGGATTTTGACAGTAAATGGAGACCATATATTATACGGATTTTACATATTTACATCACAGTACAATTTTATGGGTCTGGACGAGGCGCCCATAATATATAACAAGAAATCCGTCTGTGAGTGAAGTAACACACTGACTAGCTGGCTCACTGACGGCAACACAGCATCCTAACTGTCAAGTTTTTTGAAAATGGCTGTCAACAATACTCAGTGGTTGACGCGTTCCTTAAATGCGTTGTCGGTTTAGTTAGTTGAGCATTGTTCATTCGCTCTACTGGAATTTAATTCATTTGTTACACAATTCTGCGTACATTGAAAAAAAAAATTGTAGCGTTTTAGGGAACATTCAGTCTCTTACATATTCTGAGTGATGGCTCAAGAGTTTCTTCATAGGCTGTGTGTAGAAAAGATCGGCTTTCAATTAATTGGAGGTTGATTAATTTGATTCATATTGAGCCCAAACATTCGGGTATAGATGGAGGAAAATTAAGACTAGACAAGGCAAATGTCCCATTTGAGATTTCGAAAAATATTTTTGAAGGTAAAGTATAATGAACAAATCTCTCCTTCGTCTTTTTCAATTTTTTTGTTTAAAAAAGACGTGTTTATCATTTAATTATAAAATTGGGCTTTTATCTAAACCAGGATTCTTGGGCCCTATGGAGCTTGGGCCTTTCGGAGACAAATGACAAATCATCTATTTCCGGGTTCGGATGTGGGTCACCTGGTGGCTATCAGAATTGCGAAAAGTGTTGAACTATTATCACTCTTCCATAATCTTTATAAAAACCGTTCTTCTATTATAATTATATTAAAAGATAAAATAAATTTAATTAAACCCTTCCTCTAATTCTTTAGACCCATACAATCAAACTATAGTCTTTTACATTTCTTTGTTTCCTCGCAAACACTCTCTATTCTGAAATTTTTCCTACTATTTTCTTGTTTATCAATTTTTTTTTATTTTTAAAAAATACATCTTAACTATTTGAGTTCACTTTTAATTTTATTTAATTCATACATATATATACATGTACGTGTGTGTATATATACATACTAAATAAAAAATTAGAAAAAGATACATTAGGAATTATAATAGGTCTGGACAGAAAAGGAAACTGAAAAAGACAAACTTGTAACAGTGCTAATAATTTCACTCGTGTAAATTCTATTAACAACCTTCAAAATTGTCCAAGACCAAGAGTAATCTTATTTTAATTTTTGTTGGAACTCCTACGTGCGTAAGATATGTCTGGGCCAAATTCTTTTCCGAATAAAATTTATGAGTCAATTTCGGCAAAGTTCTAGATTGAATTACAAGTTTATTATCTAAAATCTTGATAAAAATTATGATCATTTTAAAAAGAGAACAATACGTGGTAATTGAATCGAGATTGTGCGCTGCTGGTTTTAACTCCGTCCAAAATCCACACGTGCGTGCGCCATCATCGGTGCCGTTCTGTTGGCTAGTCCAATAAAATAAGTATTATTTTAAAACCGAAATGCGAAACCCATAAGTCTTGACCAGCAGTGATTTATCTTTATCATCT
Source organism: Aegle marmelos (assembly GCA_030449875.1). NCBI lineage: Eukaryota > Viridiplantae > Streptophyta > Magnoliopsida > Sapindales > Rutaceae > Aegle > Aegle marmelos. The sequence continues at coordinate 8,343,601 of JASUUL010000115.1, forward strand.
TTATTTATTGGAAAATAAAAGAATTATCAACTTATTTATATATGTCAGGACATGGAGACTGACATCACCGTAGCAGCGGAGTCGCAATCGTCACGAGGAGTTTTGCTTGGACTCAGTGAAGGTGACGGCTGTTTGTAATGCGTTGGAATATCTATTTTACTTTCTTTTCTTTCTTAAGAAACAAATAAATAATTTATTTTAGAGTTATATTTTCTTTTCTGTATTTATTTTTTTCAAGACTTCACTCAAATGGCTCAAATAGTGAGTCATATGAACCTATTTTTAAAAATGATTCGATTAAGGTATTGTTTGTAATATCTTAGAGATTTTTATTTAAAAAATACTCAAACAAATGTCCTAATACCAAAGCCACATTTTTTTTTTATTTTAATTTGTACACTAAGATTAAGTTCGGTTGTAGTGAAAAAAAGGAGAGGAGGGGAGGGTAAAAGAGAGGAGGAGAAAGGAAAGGAGAAGAAAAGAGTGGAGAGTTTAATTTTCTTTATTTAGTTTAAGCTAGAATTAGTAAAGGAAAGGAATTTAATAATTTTTTATCTAGGCAAATTTACTCTTGTATTAGATTTTTAATAATTATTATCAAATTAATTAAAAAATTAAAAATATGTTTGGCTATTTTAAAATTAACCTCAAGCTTAATGTTTCATTCTCAATGTCCCAACCACATTTATAGTGTTTTTATTAAAAGTGTTTTTCTTATCATTATCAAAAGTGTTTTTACCAATTATTATCCAAGTACTTTTATCAAATGTTTTTTTAAATAAAAAACATTAATATTATTTTAAATAGCCCATAACATTACTATAAAAATATTAAATTTCAAATGCTCAAATGAAATAATAAAAAGATATACTTAGTCAAATTTCAAAATATGACTGTAACATCTTCAAATTTCAAAGACATACTAGAATATATATATATATATATATATATATATATATATATATATATATATATATATATATATAAATAACAAAAAATACTTAGTCATATCAAGTGCTCAAATAAGTTAAGCTAGACATTATTAAGTCATAACATCCAAGCATAAGTTAAATTTCTCCATTAAGGAAAAGTTTTACCTATGTTTCTCTATCCTCATCACAAAAATTGTAAAACAATATTAAGCACTGCATTATCACAAGTAATTTGGGTGGTAGCTTTAAGTCATTCTATCATGAAAACAATCAACTCATCCCTTAATAAAAAATAAAGTAATTAATTAAATAAGCAGATACAGTCAGAAAAACATCATCATAAGTATATGTAGAGAAGATAATTTATCATACCATTAAATTCATGTCATCTTGAAACTTCAAACAATTTATTGAACCTTCTTCATTACCTTCAGCATATACAAAATATAAACATCCCACAAAATGTTTCTTGTAGCAATTAATTAAAACAACAACAACAAAGTAACAGGTCACAAAGCAGCAAACTGCCTAATGAAAATTGAAATTAGCAACTTGGAAAACTCTATATAAAATTTTTTGAACAGAATCAAAAGAATAATTGTAATTTCTCTACCATTACATGATGTTTATTACTATTAATTTGTAAGTCCAGGATCGAAAGTTCTAGCTCTTAAAAATAGTTGTAAATTTTACTAGCCATCCGTTTCATTCAAAAAATCACCAGTCACACTTCATCTCGTGCCTTCGTATTGCATTGATGAAGTACAATCCAATAAAACTTACTTATTTATTTATTTTGGTTTACACATGAAGGTTGAAGATATATTTGCTAAAAATCTATCCACAAAAATATCTTAGCCGAATAATTAGGATAATTTTTTTTCCTAATGTAAATTCAACTATGGATTGGAAATATGCTTCTTGATGCAATCATAATTTCTAGGCATAATTAACATTTTTCTCTTAGACATTCATCAAAACATTTGGCGGACATATATCTATAAACTCATCCATTCACAAAATAAAGTAACCAAATCTCAATGAAAGCCTGTTAATAACTTAATCAAACAAAATGCCATATCTGAAATTTCAAAATTAAAGCAACAAAATCTAAAATAGCCCCCTTCAAACTCATTCTCCATCATCTCATAAGCTAACTCATTAAATGACCGCAATAGCCACACAAGAATAATTACAACAGATAACAATAAATCAACAATACCATCAAAAGGATAAAATTTCCAACATTAAAATAGATAAAAAGAGGTGAAAAACTGTACCTAAGGTGAAAAATCACAAAGTTAAAGCATTGATACTTGCTAGGATAGCTTCGACGAATGGACCCACTATCTTAGCTCACTGGGTAACAAATGAGGCTCACTACATGAAGTTCAGAGAGATTTTAATTTTTGTTTTTGAAGGGCTTTGATTTGATTTTGAATTATGAGAGTTGTGAAATTATATAATAATTTGCAAATGAGGGTTGTTTGTCGAAAGGTAGAATTGGAAATAAAAAATATAATTAAGGGTTAAATTAAGAATTTAAGCCTTTTGTTTGTGTGGAATTCGTAATTTCCTCACTCTTGCGAGAGGAAAACGAATTCCTCAAATTATAGAAACTGGATTTCCATCACAGTTTGACTTCCCATCCAATCTTGCCAACGGAGAAGTAGAAATCATAAAAGAAATCCAAATGCTCTTCTCTCTCGTGTGCTTTACTGTCAACCGAACGGGACCTAAGTTAGTTTTAATCCACAGTTATGCAATATAAACTTAACATTGATGTTATATTTTAAGGTCGGATGGCAACACACAACTCCATACGAAATTTGAAAAGGGATATTATAAGTATAGTGGAGAAATGCTTTGCAATTTTACACATGCGAAACCTCAATTCGAGGTGCAGGTAGGAACACCGCAAACAAGAACCCTAAAATACTGGGTCATTATCGGCCTGGCTTTAAAATTCTTATTGGCCACCAAATTGAGACAAGCTCTCCCATTAGCATGTAGCGTTATACGAAACCACGTGTAGTTTTGTTCTACAAATTCTCTTGCATTTCACTCCTGCTCTCTTATTTATTGTATATTTCCAGCGCACCAGCTTATCAAATAAATACAAAACTGCAAGCATCATCTACTAACCTTCTGTTTGCTAAATTGAAAAATACAAAAGAAATGGCAAGCTTATTTCTAACATCAACATCCGCTACTTTCCCTAAATGTAGCCAATTTAAATCATTGGTAAAAAGGAATAATCCGTGAGTCAGATTTCTAATTTCCGGTTCATTTACACGTCGAGCATATTTTATTACTTCAGTTCTTATTAACTACTTCACGTAACGTTATTGCAGGAAGTTTACCCCAAGAGGCTTCAAACATTCGCGATACAGCCGCTGAGACATCAAAACGAGGAGCTAATGCCGTGAAAAGGGCCACGGAAACTGTGAAAAATTAATCTGTTTCTGCTGCTTAAGATGTAACTAAAATCTTTGCATACATACATCTCATTTTAGGATTAGTATTCTCTCGTCATCTAAATTTCTTTTAAGAAGTTCATAAATTTAAAAATAAAAAAATAGTTAAATTCTAATCATAAACTAATACTAAAAATTCAGATTCTTTAAAAGTTTAATAATGATTAGGTCAAGACAAGATCTAATGCTACATTTTATTATTTTACTATAAAAGAATGACCCTTTGGTCTCTCTTTAGTATTGCTTTTACTAAATTTTTAACTTCTCTATTGTTAAAATCGTGGCTAAAAGGACACCGTCAAACGAGTAAATATGACACTTCTACAAATGAATAAAATAATTTTAAATTGCACAGCTCTAAAACAAATAATTTTTATATAAAAATTTCATATTTACCACTAAATGCTGTAAAGTTCTGTTATTATTTGAAAATTAATTAGAAGCGAAATGGGTAATAAAAAATTTATTAAGAACCCAAGTGATGAAACCAAATATGTAAACGAGACGGAAGTGACATTCTCGCATAGTTTTTCATGTCCACATTTTTTTAACTCCATTATTGATTATTGTTTAATCACTTTGGTCAATATTTGGGAATCTGGTTTATAGGCTATCGAGGTGACAAAAGATGTGATTGGAGAAGTGATGGAAGCTGCAGTGGAAGCAAAGCAATCAGTGGAAGATGCTTGGGGATCAGTCAAAGACACAATTCAGAAGATTAAAAGCACAGCGGTTGGCAAGGCTGAGGAATCAACGGAATTCGTTAAACAGAGTGCCAAAACAATCAAGCGTAACTTTACCGCCTAACATTAATTTTATCATTTAATTCTGAATTAATTTCCTTCGACGCCGTATTCTACTTTGTTTCTTTATCTCTTCATTTAGTAAATTTCTGTAATAGGGATAAATTCACATTTCCCAGTTTGTTAAATAACACGATAGCATTTTCAATTTCCCAGTTTGTTAAATAACACGATAGCATTTTCAATCATTCATTTTTTTTTCTTAATTGTGTGATAAATCTTCTTCGTAAATTAGCTACAAATTTAGTCAATTTATATAGAAAATGTTGCATGAATTGATGTAACATATTATCATTGATTAAATTGTAAATATGCAAAGTTTGTCTTTTCTAATTACAAATTAACAATATATAAAAACTTTCACCTATATTTAAAGAAGGCTTTACTTAATTAATTTTTAATTAAATCGTCTATAGTACAAACGTAATTCGAAATCAAACCATTTTCATGTCTGCATACCTTGGAAAATTTTGGTCAGCGCTTTACTGGATATAACTTTCTTATAACTTTCACATATTATACCCCTACTTTTTTTTCCCCTTCCCTCCTCTCAAAATAAAGAGAATCTCTTTTGATTGTTGCTTCTGAAAGGTCTTAGGTGGTTCAACACCTCCACATCATCTAAGGCGGGGCATTTTAGCTCAATTTAGCCGAAGCTTGGCTGTTCAGTTTGGTAAATCAAAGTTCAGCTTTGATTTTGCTCAACCAATCGGCAATGGAGGAGCTGCTAATCAGCTCTAGTCCGATCTGAGTTTTCGAAAAATTGAACCAAACCGATGAGAAAAATATAAAAAAGGAAATTAGATAAATAAACCGATTCAGTTTTATTTTATTCTGTTCTGGGATCATAAGGATTTAACCATGTTGGATTTTCCCAAAAAAGCCAATCAAATTTAATTGCACACCACACACATGAATTTTTTTTTTTTTAATTGCATACGTGTGTTTGTGTATATATATATATATATATATATATATATGATGACTATAACGAGTGTCTACACCACCTACTACTCTCATCCTATATCTTATCATCTTTCTCTCTCTTTAGAAACAGTAATATTTTTACTCCTGTATATCTTAAGGGATAACACCCTTTCCGAACTTTAATTGATTTGTTATATTCATGTCGATATAGTTTTTATTAGAACGATTATAATTTCACTCGACAAGAAATCTCTCTTTCGTGTTCCCTTTCTTCGGTCAATCCAATACATTGTTGACTAATAAAATTCTTTATTTTGCACTACGAGCTTACTCGAACTTCAAAATGATAAAGAACCATTTTGTCTGGGCCAATGCCCATCTCTTAAACCTAACTCTTTTGGCGAAGATGAAACTTTGATCGCTGACCTCCATCCACCGATATATTTCTCAACGCTGCATCCGAATGTCGCGTTACTTGTAGACTTTCGAGGATACTTAGTTTTATGTCATTTTTTCCCATCAAATAATGCTTCATATACTGCAATCAATGTTATAAATTTGATTTCATTGTTTCATTGGGAGAGTGCATAGCTTTGATGATGGAAGCTTGATTATAAATTAAACTTTTTTTATTAAGTAAAACACATATCAAGAACAAAAGCTCACCAATTACAATGGAATATAAAAAATTCACCACCTAAGGATGTCTTACAAGAGATACATGACTTCTCAACTCAATAATTTAAGAAATTCACCTAATATATAGATATATAGAGATGTATGAAGAAACTCTGTCAAGATCACTTTTCTAAGTTTTATTCTCAAAATTACTACCTTTTTTTAGAGTTACAACCTAATACCCTAATACCTTTGCGTAGATAGCATAAAATATCCCCTTAATTTTAGGATAAGGTCTCTACAAAATGGAATTGAAGGTCTTACTTATCTTGAGGTACTAGAAAACAGCAGTAAATCTGAGTAATAAAAACTCATTTAATTATTTTTTTGATGCAGAAAACTCCAAATCAAATATCATAAAATTTATTAAACTCCAACTCGCAGAGTTTTCCAGTGATATAAAACTTGTTAGTTAAATCTTAATTGATTGATACCAGTAAATTCCTAATAGTTGTGACATTCACTAACAGAATCTTGAGTATCTTTAAGAAGAGAGGTCTGAATTAATTTTGTAAAATTCTTCAAAAACTAGATAAATATATCTTTCTGACAAAAATATAATAAATAATCTAATTATCTCTAAAATGAGTTTGTTTCCCCATTCATCTGGAAAGTTAACCTTAACATAGGAATTAAGTTTGTCTATTAAATCCTCCCTAACATTGCAGACTTATTGGCTTGTTCATCGGATCTAATACATAGACGGCTTATTACGCCATTGAGCTCGATAATGACATGTAAGTTAGTTAAAACTTTTTTTTTTCAATAACAATGTGCATAGGATCTTACTCCATCCTTAAATTGAATAGTACTTGCTGGAATTGAACCATTGATAATTACTTCCAAAATGAGAATTATCTGAAAATTTTTCCTCAGGTGCAGTGTTTATTCGGATCTGTCACGTTGATCCAACACAATTGATCCATTCCGCGTTATGTGAAATTAATTCTTGTATATTAAAAAAAAAATCTTTATGTCAAACCCACTTTAAGAGTATGTTAAATTACCACTTTGACCTAAAAATTTAAACTTAAAAATTCGACACGAAACAACAATGAGGTTCACAAAAAAATAAAATAAAATAAAACAATAATAATATTTTTTAAAATAATTTGAAGTAATACACACACATATATAGTAACCTTAATTTTTTTTTTCATACAAACACACTTTTAAATCATGAGGTCTAATAAAGTTGAATTTTAATATTATTAAGCCGCATATCTTAACAATATGCTTGTATTTAAAAAAATGAGGGCACTTTTATATGTATGTATGTATATATATATGTATGTGTATATATATATATATATGCTTATATATATATATGTATGTATGTATATATGTATGTGTATATACATACATACACATACATACATAAATATACATACAAACATACATGCATACATATATATGTATATATATAAAAATTTGTTTCATCCTATCTAAACAAAAATGGTCTCAAATTGATTATTGGATAAAATGGATAAACAACCTCTGGGGTGTGATATGTCTTTAGTCTCCTTTGTTCAGTTCATTAAACAAAAATGTGATTATATTGCAGAATTCAAACTACTGCAGTCTATCCTCTCTAAACCTTGCTACGGTTTCTCTTAAAAAATATATTAATTATACAAATGAAAAATGTACAGTCCTCAATATATTATCCTAGCTACATTTCTTTTCAGTTGTAATAGTTTTTCCAATATATACTTCTTCTCTAAGTTTAGATCAAAGAGATTAATTATATTATATGTCGAAAACAAAGTATGTATTTCATCTTTGAATATTTCTTAATGCTTTTATCTATAATTGCAATGTTAATTTAGAAGAAGTGTTGCACTCTCGGTTTTTTGACAGGAGAAGTGCTCCTGTTCAAAATTTTTTCCCCCAAAATTATCAGGCTTTAACTATTGAATTATTTGGGAAGACATTTGTGTTCTAATCTTATAGGATCCACTGAACTGATTCAGGATGGGTTCCAAAAATAATTAATTGAATGTTTCACGATTTGGATATGGATTTAAAAAATAAAGCAGCATCAAAAACAAAAATAAACTAAGACCAACCAAAATTAAACCGATTAAATTTAAAATTTTTGAATCAATCACAACAGTTCAGTTGGATCTCATATATATAATATTGTTTTGATTTAAAATCTTTATTTTTGTTAAAATCTGGAAAAATTATTACACCATTAAGTTATTTGTAATATATATTAATACACACACACACAAAATATCTATGTATAAAAACAAACAATCTATTGCATCAAACAAAATATAAAAATAATAAAATAAACGAGCGGCGTAATATTACGACTTTACCAGTGGGAGTTTGATCTTCTTATTTTGTAACGTATGAAACAATCGTTTAATTTCATATCAAAATGTCAAACTTCAATGGCTAGCTGTTCTACACTCTAAACCGAAGCACTTCAAGTGAATCCAAAGTCTACACGAAGCAAAGTCGACGTGGCAAGGGACTATTGCGCAGAAAGTCGTTCATGACGCCCAGTACCACGTGAAGGAGAACCACCATCGTAACAAGAATCAAACAAGGAAAAATTGGCAAAAAAGAATAAATCCTGTGGCTGTAATGTACGGAAACAAAAGGAACCATTAAACGCCCAATAGCAGCATGCAATACCAATTGCATACGTAGCACGATATAACAGGCCTGTCAGATGATTGTCCAAATAGAGGCTGTGAATGCAGCAGATGCTTTGAGTATCAGATAAAGACGGATCATTCAAACCGGAGACCATAGTTATTGGTGGATAGGCAGCAAGGTGAGGATTAAGTTACTTCAGAACTGCATGGACACGTTGCAGCGATCTGTGAAGTCCGCCGCTCAGCCAACGAATCCTGACAAACCTTTGTGAAACCAATAGAAACCGCGTCGGTCCACGTCCCCCTCCCTCGGTCGAAAGAAATTGTCGACGTGAAAAAAACATAAATTGAGGTATTGTGAACGTGCGGTCTTATATAAAAAATACATTTTACCCCATTAGTTTTAACTTATTCGAGTGGGTTTAGTTTACCAAGCATGCTGATATTATGATCCCTTCTCTAACATCATGGACAGAAAACAAAAATACCCTTAAGCTATTTTATCTTTATAAGCCAGATACTAAGAGTGAGTTTTATTTACAAACCACTTATTAGTTTAGTTGTGGATACACATCTTCTTACTATGCTTAAGGTCTGTTAATATGAGTTTCACATATTTTCTTCTTCGACATGGGAGTAAAATTTTGAGATTTTTTAAATACACATTCTAAACTGATTTTTAATTTTGATATAGTTTTAAATAGGATTTCTTTTAATTTAGATTCCGGATATAATTTATTGCACTACAATGTGTGTTGCGTTTTTAAAAATATTATTTACATTACCAAAAAAAAAAAAAAGAGTTAGATTTGGTTCATAAGTTCCCAATAATTTATGTTAATAGAAAGATATAAGATAATATTATTTATCCACCTATTCCAAGAGTGAAATTAAAGTTTAAAGTTTAAATCTTAAATATTGTTACATCTAAATATAAGTAACACGAATTTAAAAGTTATTTTTTCTGAAGATCTTGAGAGATTATTAGTTCATTTCAAATTATTCCCAATGTCCTTTATCTTTTCTTTTCAATTAGAGTTACTATCATTTCACAACTTTAATCATTGTCTATTATTTGTTACTGTATCATTAAAGAACTTATCATTTTATTACATTTAGGTTATGACTATGTTAGTTGACATAAAAATATAATAATAAAATGATAGAATATAATATTGTTAGTTGACGTAAAGTTTAAATCTTAAATTTTGTTACATCTAAAGATGAGTAACTTGAATTTAAATGTTATTCTTTTTGAAGATGTTGAGAGATTATTAGTTCATTTCAAATTATTCCCAATGTCCTTTACCCTTTCTTTTTAATTAGAGTTATTATCATTTCAAAACTTTAATAATTGTAATATATTAAATAATTATCTATTATTTGTTGCTATATCATTACAAAACTTATCATTTTATTATATTTAGATTATGACTGTGTTAGTTGACATAAAAATATAATAATAAAATGATAGAATATAATATTGTTAGTTGATGTAAAGTTATAATTAATAGAATGATAGAATATAATACTTTTTGTAATGATTAGATATATTATAATTTTTAAATTAATCAAACGATAAAAAAAATTTCTTTTATTTTTTTTCTTGCATTAAAGTATTAAATCACGACATAAAGGAATTTTGATTAGAATTAAATAGGTATATATGCATATATGGGATGGGGAAATGCTGTTATTTGAGGAGAAAAAATCTCTGAAAAATTGCAGTTATTGGTGATTATATCATGGTTAAAGGAAGCGCTTTCTAGTACTCATAAAGGCTGAGGCACCGCTGATTGGCACCATTCAGGAGAGAACGTATGGCTGGTGGCACAAAATCCGGAGTGAGGCTGAGAAAGTAGCGGCACGAGGTTTTGTTTTTCTACTGTTTTGTTGTTTCTTAAATCTCTCTTCCTATCTCTCTCTAAAACTAACCCGTTTCTCTTTCTCACTCTTCTTTAAACACTACTTTCTGAAAGTTAATTGTATTCGGTATGAACCCAAAAAACGGATTTGAATTTATCTACAGAAGAAAGGTTACACAAATGAAACTTCTCGGAAAACTTGTTGATGATTTCAGCATGTGGGTGGATGGAGTCTCCAGTCTCCATATATTGTCTCTTCTCAAGGTGTGAATTTGGGTTGTCTGACTGAGAGAAATATTTGATGAGAGATTTTGAGAAGTTTTAATTGCGTTTTTTTTTTTTGGGGTATAATTTTGTTTTTGTGGTGCGTTTGATGCTGTTATAATTAAATAGTAGTAAAGCAGAGATTTGGAGAAGGGAGAGGTCACTTTCTTTCATATGGGTTTAGATATTTGTTTATATTATCTTTGTTATCTTCGCTGTTGATAAAACCAGATGCTTTATGTTGCTTCCCTGTTGAAGGTTTGATATCCAAAGCGATTCCTTTCTCTCTTTGCTTCCTTAACCACACACAAAAACAATCTTCCCACTTGCAGTACTACTTGTCCATCCGTACACAAAAGAACTAAAGCCTTCACTCATTATTATCTCTTTGTCAAAATCTATCTGGTAACCACAGAATCTCGTTTCAACTTGCAAAGTTTACTTATTTTCTTTTTTCTTTTTTTTTTGGGGTATATTTTCATATACGAATAAGCATGAAACCATGAAGAATTTGCAACTGCATGGTGAAGATCTACATGCAAGAACCAAAATGGAAACAAATAATCATACTGGGTTTCAAGCAATGGCTGAAGAACAAGTGATGGGAGCTGGTGCTGAAAGAGAGATCTACATGCAAGATGATCTTCTTGATGTGGATGACGCTTCAATCTTTTATGCAGACTTCCCTCCTCTGCCTGATTTTCCTTGCATGTCTTCATCTTCATCATCTTCGTCAACTCCAGCAGCGGTGAAGGCTATTACCAGTTCGGCGTCCTCATCATCGGCTTCTTCGTCTTCTTCTGCAGCCTCTTGGGCGGTTTTGAGGTCAGATGCAGAAGAAGATGTTTACAAAAAGAATCATCATCAGGACCAATCAGGAGAAGCTGCAACGCAGCCAGCTTTGTCTTCTACTGCTTCAATGGACATCAGCCAGGCGACTGATACCGGTGTCGACGGTGTTGGTGTGGATTGCATGGACGTGATGGAGAATTTTGTTTTCATGGATCTACTCGATAACAATGATCTATTTGATCCTTCTTCGATTTTCAACCAAGATGATTCGCAGCCTTTTGAAGGGTATCAACAACAGCAGCAGCAAAATCAGCAACAACACGAACATGGGCAACAAGAACGTGATCAAGAGTTGGGGATGATGCAGAGCAATAACGGAGAACATAGCAATGAAGATGGTGGTGCGTCGGATGATCTAGCCATGGTGTTCTTGGAGTGGCTGAAGTCAAACAAAGAAACCGTTTCAGCTGAAGACTTGAGGAACGTCAAAATCAAGAAATCAACCATAGAGTGTGCTGCTAAGCGCTTGGGTGGAGGCAAAGAGGCCATGAAGCAACTGTTGAAGCTGATTCTTGAATGGGTTCAAACTAATCACCTTCAAAAAAGGCGCATGAGAGAAGCACTACTCCCAGCCTCCAATAATAATAATAATCTTTCCTACCAACAACACTTTCAAGATACTTTCCAAAACCCTAACCCTAATCCTAACCATATTCCAAACCCTAACATCAACTGCAATCCTATCCCACCTGAACCAAACCCTTGTTTCGCTCAGTCATCGTGGATCGGACAACCGTCTTATATTCATGATCCGGCGACTATGGTGACTGGCTTTCCAACCCCGGCTGTGGGGTATATGGGTGACTCATTTGCAAATGGAATGTCTAATATCAACGGCCCTGGTTATGCTGCGCCTCCGAGTGAATATCACATGCTTGAGACTACTCGATCTTGGCCGCAGTCTCAGTTTGGATTGGCCTCAAGTTATAACTCATTCTCAGATAACAATCTCCGCCCGGCCCCGTTCCACCCGCAGGCTTTTACTGGGTACGGGAATCAGTATCCATACCCGTATCTTCCAGGACATGGAGAACAAAGATTGATGAGGATGGGTTCCTCTGCGACTAAAGAAGCTAGAAAGAAAAGAATGGCTAGGCAGAGAAGACTTTCAACGCATCCCAGGCATCACCTTCACCACAATAACCAGCAAAACCAACTTCAGGGTCAGAATGCGGACCAGCATGCGAGGTTTGGCAGTGACAATTGCAACCCTGCGGCACAGGCCAACTCTGGAAACTGGGTCTTTTGGCCAGCTTCTACTGGTGGTCCGGCTGCGGTGTCACCCTTGCCCCCTGTAGATCGGCAGGCTATGCAACGGCAGAATTACCAACGGCAGCCTGCATCGGATAGACGGCAGGTAGTAATTTTTTCTTTCCCCGGGTAGTTCTCTTCCTTTTGAGATAAGCGGCTGAGATTTGAACTGTAGTGATTATACATGATTAGGGAAAGAGTCCAATCGTTAAGTTGTTGAACAATTCATATGCCTATTCTTTGGCCAAAAAATAATGGCTTGGTATTAAAGTGGATGAGTTTATCTTTTAGGGATGGAAGCCTGAGAAGAACTTGAGGTTTCTTTTGCAAAAAGTGTTGAAGCAGAGCGATGTTGGTAATCTTGGAAGAATTGTGCTGCCAAAAGTATGGTTTTCCTTTTTATCATTTTTCTTTCTGCTTTTTGATTTGGTTGTCAAAAATCAACCTGAAAAGCTTAGCTTTATGGTTGATCATTTTCTTTTCTTAAAGGGGTTAATTAATGAGTATGTAAATATGTACAGAAAGAAGCAGAAACACATCTCCCGGAGCTGGAAGCGAGAGACGGCATTTCTATTGCTATGGAAGACATTGGAACTTCTCGTGTTTGGAACATGCGTTACAGGTATTCTAAGATTAGCCTTCGTAATAGTTTTCATTTTTCATTCTAATTTATTAGTATCAATTTCTAAATCATCATTTGGTTGGGATTTTTTTCCTCTTGGAGTTTCAGATTCTGGCCAAACAACAAAAGCAGGATGTATCTCCTTGAAAATACAGGTGGGCATTTGATTTTTAACATTAATTATAAAGCTTTCGGAAAGTATATTGCTCTCATTCTCATACTTGTCCCCACCTTGCAGGGGATTTTGTTAAAGCAAATGGACTTCAAGAAGGAGATTTCATAGTCATATACTCAGACGTCAAATGTGGCAAATATGTAAGAATCAACATTCAGCTCAATCATTTTCAACTTTTTTTTTCAAAATTTATTAGAGTTAAATCAAATGTTATTCGATCTCTTAATTAGTTGATACGAGGAGTGAAGGTACGGCAACCAGGGCCGAAATCTGAGACCAAGAGAACGGGAAAATCGCAGAGAAACCAGTATTCAAATTCTCCATCAGTTGCAATGGGTAATGGTTCGTCATCTTCTTTGCAAGTCCCTCAAACAGTAAAGTAAGAGAGAAGAAACAAAGAAATTAGATACCCAACAAACTCTTGCCACCTTTTCTCTCATGCATGAAAATGGACAAACAAATGGACGGCCAGGATCGTCTTGGAGATGTTAACTTTTGTTATACCCATATATATTTCTCTGCCAACTCATCCATCTTTGTTATCTCTGTTAAATATATATATATATCGCTAGCTGCTGCAAATCATAACTGCCAGTCGCAATTAAGGGCGCTGGTTTTGGGTAGCCCATGATCATGATCACACCTTTTGGTTTATGATCTGATAAGTACAGATATTTTTAGTGTATGTTGTTTTAATATCAGGTGTGTATTAATTACAAGTGTCATATATGACTGAAGGTGTCCTTTTCATTCTCTTTGAAGGCACGCCATGCTGTATACCCTTTGTGACTGTTATTTACATAAACTGTGGTGGCTGCCGCTACATTATACATATGAAATTAATTTTTTTGATGATAGAAGACGAGCCTAGCACAAAAACGCTAAGGCTTTACAACACCAGCAACCAGTATGCATATGAAACTAATAGTTTAATACTGATATTATCTCATGAGAGCCTCCACTCTAGTTGTTATTGCTGTGGATATAATTTGCAACAAAATTGGAACTTAATTTTTAAGCTGCTTGGGAGAGATATAAGCCAGTTTGATAATTGTTGAGATATGACAGCTTGGCGAATGGCGAATCTCGGTACAAGATTGCAAATTGAGATGACCATTTCTTTTAAGGGTGTTGACAAAGTAAATATTATTTTATTATAAATATCGCTTCTTCTTCTTTTTTTTTGCCCCTTTTTGGAAACAAGCAGGAAGGAATTTTATTACCAGCAATAAACAATACGATATCTTATCCATCTAGCAAGCAATGCCTCTATGGATCCATATCCTGTTTCTAGTGCTTTCGTCAGTTCTTTTGCATCACTTTTCACCGAGTAATGATGTTTGTACCAAAAAAAAGAGTCCAAAAATTAGTATAACAATTATGAGAGACAGAAAGAAAGTGTGTCTTTCAATAAGATTTATTTTTGGCCTCAAGTAAAATAAATTTTCTTTGTTTTACAGTGATGGTGCATTTTTTTTTTTATGCTAATTTTTGTGCACCTATCATTACTGCTTTCTACCGCCTTAATTAATTTTTTTAACTAGATTAGTAATCAATTTGTAGAAACCGATCTATACGACTTACAATTTTTATATAAACTTCTAATCCTTCAACTCTTAAAAATGGTCACAATAATTAATTAATGTTCCAAAAAAGAAATTATAAAAGTCATAATCAGTGTAGGTTTATATTTAGATTTAGATTGAAAAAAAATACCACGATAGATCGATATTTATCATTGGAGAGCCCTATCTCTCTGATAGAGTGAAGAAGTGACTGGTTTACCTAATTACTTGTTTGCAGGCAGTGTCAGGGGAAGAAAGACTTAGGTAATTGAAGTCCAATTAAAACAATCACTTCATTATTGTTAAATATTGCAATAATTTATTCTCAGATGGCACAAAGAAGAAGATTTGAACCTTTACCTTGGTGCGGAGGCAAATTAAAAGACAGAGAGCCGGAGTGGCAGCTTGGCATGTAGTTCTCTTACTAGTGAAAAATCTCTGGGCCTATTTATTTCTTTTAAAAATTTCGTATAATCATAACTAATATAAATAACATTCACATCCTTCTTTAACAGAATTTGTTTTAATAATTTCTATAAAATTAGCGATGTTCATATAAGTGCCTAAATAGTATCTGTTCTCAATGTATTAAATTTATTAAATGATTATTATATTTTAACCTGAATCAAAATAAGTATTTAATTTCGAAAATATAAAATAAAAAAGGAATAACGTAAATCAAGTTGGGGGAAGGCGGACATTTGTGCTTGCGGGTTGACCGAACTTTGACCAACCCCCTGGCTCCACCTGTCGCCAGTGATGGTGATCTTCCACCACCGACACCACCCCATCATGCTGGCGACCTTCGCTCTGGCCGGAAGCAGCCATCACAGCGGCCAGCACGTACCGAAAGTAAGCCAAACAGTTCCTTTTTTTTTTGGCCTCTCAACAGCCCCACCGCCACCGCCGCTTCCCTTCACTCACCCAGACCCCCGGGCAGCCACCGACCCTACCGTCATAGCCGCAAAACAGCAGCCCTAGTTCACGTTCTTTGTCTTTCCATAGGGTCACCACCGCCGCCTGCTCATTTGGCCGCCGCTGGCACCACACCCCTACAGCGGCTATCACCTTTGACTAATCCCGACACAGACCAGCCACCGCTGGGTTCGCAGGAGCTCGACCCAACCGAAAACCCTAGTTTGTGTTTTCCTTTGTCAAACGCCGCTGCTATCTTCTCGGCAGCAATGCCCAGAGTTTCTCAGCCGCTGGTACCCCCATATCATTCTTGGACCACCGTCACGCTCATAGCATCAAGTTGAGCCTGATCTTATTCCCACCGTGACGGACAAAAATTGTCCATGAGGTTACTAACGCAATTTTTATGTATTTAAATTAAAATAAATAATGTGAACTTTATAAATTTCAGATGGACTTTACTCAAAAATAAAAATCAAGGTGAAAGATTAAAATTTCATTATCTTACTTGTAATTTCTAAAATAACTTTATGAGATAGGTGAAAAATATTAAAAATAATAAGGTATGAATACTATTTAATAAATAGATTACTGCACAAATAATTTTGTTTTATACGTGATTCGAGATTTTTAAAGCACTCCAATTGTAATACCTCTAATTAGTCTAGACTCAGAAATATTATAAGAAAACATAAGATTTAAAATCATCAAATTTTATTGAGAAATGAGAGACGATAAAAAAACGTGAATATTAGTTCATAATCATACGTTCCACCTAATAAAGCCATTACTGACTTTCAATAATAGCACTAAACATTATCATGAGCTAGACCTACCCACTAAAATATTCATTTTAGATATGATCTTCTCATCATAATAATTTGTTTAATCAAATTAAATTTGAACAAATAAATTGATTAATTATTAAATTTTATTTTTAATTAATTAAATGAATTTTGATCAAATCACATAGCTAACTGTGGACTTCCTTTATGATATGTCCTTTCCTATTTCCCATTTTCTTTCTTCTTTTCTTATTTCTTTTAAATAAACATACATTTAGACTGCTTGACCCAATGATTTTCTAGTAACTTTATTCAGGTGCCATGTGGTTTTGAATATTGATTTAAGATTTGCTTAATCCCTTATCTTTTTTTAGAGGGAAAAAATATGTTTAATTTCACCACTGCTTAATGATGAGACATAAAAAAATATTTGTTATTTTGCATTTTACACTGAATAACCTTAACGACTCAATCACTACATATATTGTTGAGACATGGGGAGAAGGGGGGGGGGAGAGAACATGCAAAAATGATCAAGAATGTCAGAAGATTTTAGGATGGATTGTTCAAAAATGAAGGTTGAATTTTCTTCTTAATTTTGAATCTCCCATTTGAAGATATTTTAATGTGCTACCCATTTTATTAAGAGGAAATACTGGTATTGTATAGAGATGATAATTTATGGACTTGGGTAAAACTTTTTCAAGCTCAAGCCTAGGCCCATATTATGGAAAGAAAACTCAAGCCTCTCAAAAGTCAATTTAAATTTGGACGGGTTGGGCTTAGGTTTTTATTAATTATAAATAATTTTTAAATTAAATAAAAAATATTTAAATTAAAGATAATTATATAATAGATAATAAAGTAACAATTTAATATATAAAATATGGGTAACACAATATAATAAATACCAAATGTTGATATAAAAATTATATTAATTTAATATTTTGAATTTTTTTTCATTTAAATTAAAATTTTTTTATTTTTTATTTATAAAAAAAAGCCCAGGCCAAGTCTGGCCTCTTTGACTAAGTCCTTACCTAAGCCTTAGTATTGTATAATTTTTCTTAAAATATAAATTTTCTTATATAATTATTATAACATAATAATTTTTTGCCACCCTAGTATTGTATAATGGATCAATGGTACTACAATGGGGACTAAATTGAAAAATATTTATGAGCTATGCATTTAGATGTTATTTTCTTAAAATTTTGTTAACCCATTTTTTAGTTTTCTTTTCCTAATTGGTGTCTTCTTTTCTTGTTTGGAAATTTTTTTCTTTTATTATTATTATATGATGTATTTAATATATTATAAAATTTTTTTTAAAAAATAAAATTTTATTTAAAGAGTCGTTTTAATAAAAAAAATTTAAAAATAATTTTCTTTTTTCGGGAGAGAAAGTTCTGCTTTATAATTTGAATTAATGGACTGAAGGCCCAATTAGAAATATAGATGAGGCCCAATCTATACAATAATCTTATTGTTTATGTATGCCAATTGTTCTTGTCAATTCACACTTGTCATAATTGAAATTCTTATAAAATGTAAAATTCCGTTTCCCGATAGAGAAATTGCATTTTATGAATTGAATGGCGCTGCTTTCTGATCAACATACTACAATTTCTTTGCTTGTAACTTGATAGCAGTCATAAATCCTATAATACGAGAAGCGTAACAAAACAAAAGAAGCTACCTCCGCAACATATTTCTGAAGCAGATGGCAGAAATTAAATTGTTAAGACTGATAACCATAACGGAAACTCATATTTTTCTGCTTCGATTTTATTTCTGACTTTACATAAACAACCCGGCATTTTAAAAATTGGAATTAGAGTTCAAACATTTCTTTCTCGAAGTAACAGTTAATCCTACATCACCAAATAAGTTACTCCCTTAATGAACTATTTCAACGTAGACTTGGAGGCAGAGTATAGCAATGAAGATGCAGAAAAGCTTGTGTTGTTGCTTTGTGGATATAAATTTGGAATCATTGCTGTTGATGAAGAGTTGCTATTTTCTTGTTGCCCATTTGCTGAACCTTCTTTGAGAAGCATGTCAACTTTCATGCACTCTTCTCTTTCCTGCCTTATTTCTTTGATCATTGCTGCTACATCTTTCATTGTAGGCCTATCATCTGGGGTTGGATTTACACACAACAAGGCCACTCCTAAGGTCTGCAACATTTCCTCTATTTCAACTTCTGGCCGCGCCCGAAAACTTTTATCAAGCACTTCCATTGCTCCTCTTTTCTGCCTTACCCAATCCACAATGTGAATCCCTTCTGGTATTGTGGGATCAATTGGTTGCTTACCTGTTAACACTTCTAACACGACAACTCCATAGCTATACACGTCACTCTTTTCTGTTATCTTCATCATGTAGCCATACTCTGCGTGCACAAATTGGATAAAATACAAACAGTTCCTAGTGAGCATTAACTTGGCAAAGACATCAACGAAACAATTCTTGTTGATGTTAGTAAATGTGATGAAATTGCGAGTATTTTGAACTAACCTGGAGCTATGTAACCATATGAACCGGCAACAGTGTTAGAAGACCTAGCAAAATCTCCCTCAACAACAAGCTTGGCAAGCCCAAAATCAGCAATATAGGGTTCAAATTCAGGACCAATGAGAATGTTGTTGGCCTTAATATCCCTGTGAACAATGGGAGGAACACAGTCATGGTGTAAATAAGCCAAACCTTGAGCTGCCTCCAGTATAATTCGATACCTCAGCTCCCATTCCAAGCAGCTATCTCTTCTTTCATGCAGAAGACCACCCAAACTCCCATTAGGCATGTAGTCATACATGAGCAGTCTTGTATTTCTATTCCAGCAGCAACCCAAGAACCTAACAATGTTCTTATGGCGTATTGAGCCAAGCGTCTTTATCTCAGCTGAAAAGGAATCACGAACACCACCAATTCCAATCTTATAATTTTGACAATCATATTCTGCAGCCATTGTTGTTGGCCACAGCTTTTTCACTGCAATGACTTCGCCATTTTCCATTTCTGCTCGATAAACAATCCCTGAGCATCCCTTCCCAATAACATTATCTTCCACTAGACATTTCAAGACTTGTTCAACCGTGAAATTTAGCTTCTGAAACGGTGTGAGTTGCCAGGGAAATGAATTGCCTCCCATTTCTGAATCTATATCATCTCCTACAATTTTCCTGGCTCGAACAACAGCAAATGCCCCAAAGATTGCCAATGCTATAGTGAAGGTAACAAGCAATGCAATGGTAATTTTAAGTTTCTCTGACTTCCCAAAAGCACCACCATTCCCCATTCCTACTGTTGTGGTATTGCTCAAGAAACATGACTCATGGCCTCTAGAGCACAATCCCTGGTTTCCCGCCATCTCCGTTGCTGACAATTGTCGAAAGAGCTTGCTATCTGGTAGATAGCCGGTGAAATTATTGTAAGAGACATTTAGAGAAACCAGGTTGTCAAGCCCAGATAGTGCTAATAAATCACCTCCAAGCTTATTGTGCGAAAGGTCTAATATAGATAGTTTGTTAAGAGCAGAAATCTGAGGTGGAATTGCTCCTGATAATGCATTCCAACTTAAATTTAGAGAAATGTCAAGACCTTCAATTTCAAATAGCTCTACTGGAATTTTACCAGAGAGCTTATTGCTGCTAATATCAAGCGATTGAAGACTTCCACAACGACCAAGAGAGGACGGAATTGCTCCGGAGAGGGAGTTCTTACTGAGAATGAGCCTATTAAGCGATGCAAGTTGGCCAAAACTTTCAGGAATGAGACCTACAAATTGATTTACAGACATGTCTAGTACCTGAAGCCTGGTGAGTGAGGCTAACGAGCTAGGTAAAGTGCCCCCGAGGGTATTGTTGCTTAGGTTCAACATCTGTAGTTGACTGCAATTGCCAAGCTCTCCTGGAACTGACCCACTAAGACGATTTTCAGACAAATCAAGGAAACTGAGATTATTGAGGAGCCCAATTTCTTTTGGAATGACTCCTCGGATTCTATTATTTACAAGTCGGAGTCTAATAAGAGAACTACAATTACCAATCTCTGGAGGGATGAAACCTGAAATGCCATTAGAAATCAATAGAAGCTTTGTTAAATTTTGAAGCTGAAATAGGCCAGGATGTAAGCTTCCGGTGAGTGCATTGTGTGACAAGTCCACAGCTTCAAGGCTCCTGCAATTAGCTAATGTGGATGGAATGCTTCCTTCAAGCTTGTTCTGCCAAGCAAAGAAGACTATTAGCTCTGTTAACATCCCAAGCTCTGCTGGAATAGAACCCGATATCTGATTAGTATCGAGCTGTAACTGTAAGAGGCTGATAGCATTGGAAAGCACTGGTGGGATTGAACCAGAGATGTTATTGTTACTCAACATAAGCTCTTCAAGGTTCGAGAGGTTTCCAAAAGACTGAGGTATGCTTCCGGAGAAAAAATTTAAAGAGAGATCAATAGTCTTCAAGCTTTTGCAGTTACCTATTTCCTCAGGAATCGCCCCATCGAAGTTGTTTTGCCAAAGTAACATTTTCTCCAGCTTTTGCAGCTTACCCAACTCTCGCGGCAGAGAACCTGAGAGATCATTCTCATAGAGAAACAAATCAACAAGCTCGGAGCAGTTGCCTATTTGCGGAGGGATCTCACCAGAGAGCATAGTAGTGTAAATTGATAGTGATTGAAGCTTGCTCAGTTTCCCCAGCGAAGCAGGCAAGGAACCGGCTACTTTAGTGTCAGCAAGGCCAAGCACCAACAAATTCTGGCAATCTCCAATCTCATATGGGATTTTTCCTGTAATGTCTTTGTTTCCCCCAGCACGAATAACTTCTAAGTTTACCAGTTTTCCCAGCTCAACTGGAAGACTCCCACTTAAATAGTTATCGAATACGAGGAGATTTTTGAGTTTGATGCAAGCACCAAGCTCTTTTGGAATCTCACCAGTAAGCTGGTTGGAGTTCAAAATCAAGTCCTCAAGATTAATGAGCTTCCCTATGCTTGAAGGGACACTACCAACAAGACTGTTTGAACTAACATCAATAGTTGTTAGTTGAGTGCAGTCTCCTATATCAGGTGATATTGGTCCAGTGAGATTAGAACCAGAAATGATGAGCTTTTGAAGGAAAGAAAGAGAAGAAAGATTTGAAGGAAAGGGAAGCTCAAGCTCAACTGATTGGATGTTGATTTCAGTGACAAAGTCTTGAGAAGAACAAGTAATATGTGACCATTTGCATGGATTGGAATCTGAAGGATTCCAATTAGATAAAGCTGAAGGTATTGAAGAAGACTTGTGAAGCCAAGAAAGTAATGTAACAACTTCAACATTTGCAGCACAAGCAAGAGATGGAAAAAGAGAAATAAGAAGGAAACTGGAAAAGGATTGGCCCAGCATTGGATTGCGATGGTGCTGATGTTTCTTGGAGAGTTGTTGTCTCGGTATCGGCATTTGCCAAATTTGCTTCAAATCCCAAACCACACTTCTTGGTTTTGCATTGGGTCTCTCTTCTGTCTGCTCACTCTTTCTTGTGATTCTTATCTTAAATTCACTCTACTGATGCTGCTATTGCAATTCTATTAAGTATTTGCTTTGCAGGCAAGTGATAAAAGGATTAGACAAAAAGAAGTGCATAAAACAATAAAAGATTGGCAACCACTGCACACTACCCTCACCATCACCTTTGCCTCGGGGTTCTGTTCCTTGGCTACATTTTCTAGTCTTTTGTGTCTTGATAGGCCTTATTACATCAGTCATTAACAGATACACCATGTGTTTTTGCATTGTTTTCCTCAATTTGGTACCTGTTTTATTGTTGGTAATCGAGCCACTACTCCTTTGAAGGGCAAGTCATAACACCATTGTTCCTGACTCTCAGAAAGAAAAATTTGGTTTCAAAATTTCACAAAAGCTGTTACCTTAGTGTTTCTAATCATAACAATATGCTATTTGTGAATGACAATTTCTAATTACAGCTGGTTAGCATATGTAATTTCAATAATTTCACATAACAAATTTTTGTCCACTTTGTATTTCTCTTCTCGCAAACAAGTAGCTATGGCCGATATAATTGTATAACAAAAAGCAAATTATGCTACACAGTTAACAAGAATAGCATATAATCTTTTTATGGGACAGATAAAACTCTGAATGCAAAGCATTTGTACTACACTTAGTAATAATCACAAAAACAGATCCACACATATGCAGCATCTTTTCTTTGTCCAGTTATACTTGGCTACTCTGTTTCTTGTACAGGTATGTACATATGTTCAAATATTAGTGTGAATACAAGTACTATTGGGTTTCCAACCACAACTACTTCCTCTATTCATTATATCAAACGATTTGAGTTTTTTTTTTTTAAGCCAAAAAAAGGGCTACAGTAAGTTCTGTTTCCAAGATTAGCCGGCCCTAGCTTGTAATTGGCTCAATAACCTAAGGCGCTTTAGGTCACAATAAGTCAAAAAAATAATTTAATGTAACAATATTTAGCACATCTTTTGACTGTTGGTTTGGTGTCAATAATAAACATAAGGTTCTAAAAACAGCTAGCACAAAAAGAAAGTGTAACTCGAGCCAAGCGTCTTGAGAAAGTAGGTACCGAGAGGAAAAGGTTTGTAGTTGTGAAACAAATACTTGAACGTAAAGGAGGAAATGGGAATTTTAAGCGTTGGAATTTAAGAATGAAGGGCATCCCTGATTTTGAGGATGAATCATGTGGGTGAAGTAAAGTTCAGCTATTGGCTTTAATTAGCTTGATTAAACCTACACCTTTTTTTAAAAAGAAAATTTAATGAATCTATACATTGTAAGGTTTGCTTTAAGATATATTCAAATGTAGTAAGTAGCTCCAGCAACTTGAAAATAAACAAAGGTGCACCGAGCCCAGAGTTCCAAGGAGTGACCTTGGGAACTCCCACTGTGGAATCTACACACGTTTTGTTTTGACAAAATCCTTTTTAAAATATTCCCACAACGACCATCTCTCCTGCTTACTCAAGTTTGAAAAAGAAGGTGCCATTAGTGATTAGCCCATGAAACTTTGGGGACACAATAAGATATTCAGAACCATACTCACGCCTTCAAGGCTAAAAGAGGCTAACGCCATATATGTGCATTCCATAATTCTTTCTGTGTCTCATGAATTTTTGAAAAATATGAAAATCTTTATTTCTCATCTAAAGAAGCCAGTTATCAAAATACTTCACTTCAGTCATAGCAGTATTAAAAGTACTACAATTACTGGTTTCGATAGACTTGTAATTATAAATTTTAATTATACTTAAGGTTATAATGAATTTTTCTTTCGAAATACTCTTTCCAAGTGACAATGTAGGCACATTTTGGGCCTAGCTCATGTTATAAGTGCTCCAATAAACAGGCCCAAAAATATTGTCCAAATTTGATAACGGGTGACAACAATCTGGTGTGGGTCCATTGCCTCCACGATTTTGCGGCTGAAAAATCCTCCGCCCCCTTTTGCCTTGTGGCATTCTCTTCTTCTCGCTCGTCCAAACAATTACAAACAAATAACACAGGGAGGCAGAGTTTTGAACGCACTACACAGTCCAAGTTTCTTGTACAAAAAGTTTCATTGCAAAATCGATAATTTTCTTTCTTAAATGTACAATTTCAATTTTATATTCTGAAGGAACCCACGAGTATATATACGTATCTTAATTGTATGTATCATGGCTTCTGCACTTACTCTCCATAATATTTGTTGCATTTCACCCCGCTCTCTGAATTGTTACAAAAAGCAAACCCTAGCATTAACTCATTCTCAGTTTCTTCATCCGAATTCATTATTGAAGTTGAAGAAGCAATCCCTGCTGTCTGATACCCAAACCAGGGACCTGAAGATTCATAAACCACGGTTTTTAACTGTTGTCTACGCTGCTCAGTCCAATTTCTTGAAAGGTTAGCTTCACTTGTTTTCTTAACTCTGTTTTTCAAATAATTTGTGCTTTTTTTTTGTCTTTTTTTTTTTTGGAATTGGGTATGGATAAATTTTGGAATTTAATGTAATGATAGCAATTTGAACTGATTTGTCTTGTGTATTATGCATGTTAGTTTGTCATATGGTTTCGATTCTTTGTTAGTTTATGATATGTAATTGCTTCATACATATGGTGAAACCAGGAAACTGAGGCTTTGGGACTTCTGATGGAAACTTGATTACTTTTAGGAAGACTTACTAATTATATTGAGAGAATTTGCTGCCTTTGAGAACCAAACAATTAAGAATTGAAGACTTTGATTGCAGACCATAATGCAAAGTGACTCCTCTCCATTGATGATTCTAATTAAAGAGTATTTTGAATCATCTTTTTATTCTTCGGTTGCATAACTGTTCAGTGGTTAATTAGTTGTATGAATTTAAGTGAGACTAGGCAAGTTTTTCAATTTTGTTTTCAAGCTCTTTTTGAAGATACTTCTGGACAATGTGAAATTCGAGATGATGTGGAGGTCTCTCTTTGATTTCATATGAGTTTAGTGAAGTGCATGTTAAGAAGATCAGATTCTCCAATTCACGAACTTTTATTGGCCAATATTCATTTTGTTGTTACCTGCCAATAGCTCATCTTCTCGAATTGCTTTAGGATAGACCGGAGGGCAAGATCTAATTGTCAAATTATTTAAATCCTCGGTGATCATTTTCTGAGGGTAACACTTGTGCTGTATTTTTCTCGTAGTCATTAAATGATGAGATACTTTTGTTTCTTCTACAAAGTCGCGACCTCATATTTAATTCCTGGTTGGTCCCTTTTATACAAGTGCACAGGCTCTGGTCCTGCTAATTTAAGTAAACAAGAGAGTACATGTGAATTTCTCTTCTCATATTCTCTGCTAACTCTCATTAAGAATTCTGTTAAATAGCTCTCCAAACAGTCTGGAACGTTGCGAAGGATGGAATTGAAGTTGGAACCAATATGGTGCCTGTAAGTTGATTTTTTTTTTCTCGCTTCCAATTTTTTCCCTTGATATGAAGGTTACCGGTTAATAGTATTTTGTTACTTTTTATTGCTAGGATACTGTACCAAGACCAGTTGCAAGGATTTCCGTAACAGTAGTTGCACTGTCTGTTGCACTTTATGTACTCAAGTCATTCCTCTCTACTGCTTTCTTTGTGCTGGTATGTTGCCTGTTTTTAGTTATTTATTTTTATTAATTCCCACAAGTCTGTACGGAGGATTGATGATACAATTTTGGTTCAAACCATGAAGAATAAGATAAATAGTGAGTGATTTATGAGCTCTTAACCACTGCTGTACTTCAAGTGAGATTTAATGACTCTATCCACTCCATGTCAACATGGTTGGTTATCAACAGCTTCACCATGTTGCTAACGTGATTTGCATATTTCAATCAAGGGCACCTAACTGCTAGGAGTGTATTTATTTATACTTGTAACATCATAATTCTGAATTTTGGCCAATTTCGGTGAGTTTGGAAATTTGGCGACGCTTCATAGTTTCTCCTGGGATCCCACAATTTGGGCAGGTTCAACAGCTTTTATACCAAGAAATAGGCCAAGTGCATCCCCTGCTTGAGTATCATTTTCAGGAAATCTGTCAGCGTTCTTCTTAAGCTGACCAATCAGTTTTGATTTGAGGCAGATACCGAGTTGCTTAAAATATATAAATTGTTATGGTTTATTTCTTTCTTCCTTGGAACTAGGTTTTTTTGGCCTTGTGACTTCATTTTTGCAATTCATTAAATTATATTGTAATTGTACTGAACAGTATATTCTCTACGATAAACAGGCCACAATGGGACTTGCATATTTCATATACATTGCTTTGAACAAAGATGATCGACCAAAAGGAGGTGCAGATTCCACACCCACAGAGGAAGATGCTGTTGAAGAAGCTAGAAGAATAATGGAAAAGTACAAGTGACGACTGCAGTAAGAGTTGAAGTAGTTGCAAATCATTTAAATTTTGTTTGATTCAATCATCTACGAAAAGTTGCAATGTCACACTGAATAGAGGGAATAAACAAGTGCCTAATTATGGATTATGTATAGAATTATTATTTTTTATTATAATTATATGTAGGGCTGGCAATATATTGATAGAAAACAATGTAAATTTATCTTGGATTTGCATCAACGCCTTGGTCTACTCCACATTAGACATTACCATTTGATATTTATCTTGATTTCTAGTGAACATATGTATACAGTCACATTACTTTTCTTGGTGTTATACTTGATTTTAGACAACAAAATAAAAATAAATAAATAAATAAAACTTAAGCTTTATTTCCGACTTGAAAAACATATATTTAGGGACAGATGCACGAAATTTAGAAGATAAGGTCAGCAGCAGGTGCTTGAACACCTACTGTTGTTATTCACTTGGGATTATTCTTTCCCTTTTGACTCCTAGTCTTCCATGCTGATAATGCACCTCAAACCCTCCCCTTTCACCATGTACTCGAAAGCTTTATTGATTTCCGAGAAAGGGATGCGATGGGTTATAAACTTGTCCAGTTCCAGTTGCTGCGCGGTATTATGAAACGATAATTTCCAGATGGTCAAATTGATGGCAATTAACAATGAATAATGTTGACACATCCGAAACTTGTTCTTGAAGAAGAAAATACGATTACCTTGTTCATGTACATATCAACGACAGAGGGCAAATCAGTCCGCGGCTTATAGTTCCCGAAGAAAGTTCCTTTCAGGGTTCTTTCGTTAAGTACATTGATCGGCTTGGTCATGAACACTGCATCCTTACTGGGCACTCCAACGAGCACAGCTACACCCCATCCCTGCATTGTTCGAAATTCAAAGTTCAGCACAGCCTGAAGTGCATCCATGCACCATTAGCGATGACTAGAGAGCGCTTACTGACATACATCATGAACACACTCAAAGGCTGAGATCATGTTATCAATGTTGCCAGTGCACTCCAGACTTCTGTCAACTCCCCCATTTGTCATCTCCGCAATTACCTGTAAGATTTTAAAGTGCGACTGAAATAAGCTCCTGGTATTTCTACAAAATGATTCGGTGATAGTGTAGGTCATGAATCTAAACCTCTTGAATTGGTCTGTCATGCTCACTGGTGTTGACAAAATCAGTTACTCCAAACTTTTTGGCTAACATGGAAACAGTATAAGGCAATGGATTGGTTTCAATTTGTCCTTCAAACAAACTTTGATTTTCCCACATTAGATAAGGATCAATAAGCAAATAACTAATGTTACCTTCCTCAAACCTCTTGGAGCTCCTATCGACACCAATAATTCTTGATGCTCCAGCAATTCTTGCACCTTCTGCAGCCTAAAGCACATGTGGATCAGTAAGAGAAGGTCTATCCATGAGGAATTAAGGAGAACCTTATGCTAGCTTCACAGATTCGCCTAAAACTTACTGCTAAACCAACAGCTCCGAGGCCAAAGACAGCAACTGATGAACCCCTTTCAGGTTTTGCCACGTTTAGAGTTGCCCCCAGCCCTGAAATTCATGGAGTGGTTATGTCATCGGACGGAGGAAAAAAATAAATAAATAAAATAAAATAGTTGAAAACAAATTTTACTAAGAAAAACCTGTTGAGATGCCACAACTGAGGATGCAGACTTTATCCAAAGGTGCTAGGGGATTGATCTTTGCAATGCAGCCTGAATGCACGACAGTGTACTCGCTAAAGGTGGATGTTCCGAGAAAGTGATTTACAGGCTCCCCATTGATAGAAAACCTAGATTGTCCATCAGCAAGCATGACTCCCCTGGCTGGATTTATTCTCAAAAGATCACACATATTGCTTACATCGGACTTGCAGTGTCTACAATCCCCACACTCCCCTGTAAATACCGGAAGTACATGATCCCCTACTTCAAGGTGTGAAACACCTTCCCCAACACTTTCCACAATCCTGTTACAAGATTGAATTTAGTTGATTAGGAACATGAACTATTGATCGAGAAAAACAATTCTGACGCAATTGAATCCAACAGGATTCACATAGCAGCATACCCTGCTGCTTCATGCCCAAATATGCGAGGAAGCAAAGGTGTCAGACCCTGAAAACGAAAAACAAAATTCCCAGGGTTAAAAGAATTATGCTTTTGGTTTAGCATTTCAATGATCGCGGGAGGGCAGTAGAGTATATTATTGTCGATTTTGACAGACCTTGGACTCCCAGAAATAGAGATCAGTGCGGCATAGAGCGGTGTATTTGATCTTGATCCTCACTTCCATGGCCTGTGGAGGAGCAACCTCCACATCCTGAATGATCAACGGCTTCCCTGCTTCCCAAGCAACCGCCGCTGCAAAAGATCAAATATGACAGAAAGCCAAAAAAAAAAAATGAAGAAGTTAGATCAAGTGGTCAATTTCATTTCGTCAATGTATATATTATACCTTTGCAGTTAATAACAAGACCAGCAGTGCTCGACATTGGTGATGATTCTGAATGACAATGAACACAAAGCTACGTATTGCTAAAGATAAGGAGCTTTATTAATTGTGGACCATTTATTGAGCACATGATTTAGTGGTGGCCACAATTTTCCTACCCTGCAAAATCAAATAATGCCAAAGCGTTTAACACGTGAACTATGGACACTGTTCAGAAGAGTCTAAATCCAATGATAAGTAGAGACAAACATCACTGGGTAGGATGATGATCACTATGTGTTTGGACCGGAAGCAAAAGAGACGAATTTCAATGTTCCCGCGCGCGCCACTAACTAATTTCTAACCGTCGGTACGGATGATATTTTTATTTTTATTTTTATTTTTATTTTTTGGCCCCTAGCTCTCAAGTCCCAAATTACAAAAGATAACAGATGCAACTTCGAATTTAAAAATCTGTTTGAAAATTAGAATATTTTTGAAAGTCTATACCTTAATAACTTGATATGATATTTGAACATTGTTTTACATTTAAAAAAACTGTGAAAGCATAAGTTTTGAATTTTAAAGATGATAATATCTCAAACGAGGAATGAAAATAACAGATCAAGGGTTTAAATTAAATCCAGGATATATAATATACTAATAATCCAAGGATGCCCAATTGCTTTTCCTAGTGTGGTTACACATTACTTTTTGCATGCCAGAGAGTAGTGGCTAGGCCTGGATGGTCTCCTTTTTTATTTTTTTTTTTTTGAGTAGGGGTGGCTTTAAATATAGATGAAAAAGACAGTTGTCTAAAATCCTAAATTTTAAGAATGTCTCGATTTTTGAGTTTTATTTAATAATTCTTTAATTAATGTAGATTATTAAAAATTATGCATGACAATAAAACTTATTAGGCATATTTGGAATTAATAATTATCCTATAATTAAGAATTATTTTTTTATAAAAAATTATATTTGGTAATTTTATTGTTAAAGAGATATAATTAATAATATTATCTAACTATTAATCCATTTGTTATTAGTTTTTCAAGAAAAATAAATAATTTTTTTTACTTTTTAGTTTCTTAAAAAAATTATTTATATAACATTAAAATCTTTTATTTTGAGCTATTAAAAACCTTATCATCTAACAAATCATAAATTAAAAAATTTATTATTCTCTTTCTATAAAGAAAATTATTACATGTATTAGTTTATTAACAAATTAGTTTCTTAAAATATAAAATTCATATCCATTATCTGATTATCAATTTATCATCTTAACTTTCAAATATTATATTCAAAAATAATATTATTCTCATTTATTTATTTATTTATTTATTTTTATAAAAATTCTAAAAAAATAAATTTTATATTTTATTTTAAAAATTTTTTAAAACCTTCTTAATTATTTCTTAAAATTTAATAATTAAAGATGATATATATATATATATATATATATATATATCTCATAAAATAAATTCACTTAAAATCTTATTTACTCTAAAGTCGAACCTGCCGTGTGGGTATATGTTAAAAATCCGAAATAAAACAATCGCATTTTGTTCAGTGAGTGGTATGATCTGGCCTGAAATTCACATGCATTTGGATTTGGTCCAATCTGTGAGCAATCGATGTAAATACAGTAAGGTGGGCACTGAATATGGCAAGTGTTTAGCTATCAATGCAAAGACAGTAAGGCGGGCATTGAATTTGACAAGTGTTGCAACTTCCACTTATAAACCCACGTCACATGCATTTTCATCACGGTCTGCTGCTCGAACGTACGCAGGGTTCTCTCTTCCGTTTGTTTGTTACTTAGCTTTTGATTGTGATAGCTCTTGAAATTTCAGTAATAACTCAATTGCATACAATCCAGGACCAGCTGAACACAGGATCAAGAAATTATTTCACAATAATCTTATGGAGATAGGTTTTCGATTTTAAGCCATTTATATATAATGAGGGAGGAGGGAAAATAGTAGAAAAGGAAAATAAAAGTGGAGAATATGATTACCTCAGTTATTTTGTCGTTTCATTATTTTTGAGTAGGGGTACAATTATACACTTTATTAGGTTGTTACAGTCTACACATATTTAATAAATAGTCTACAGGGCTCTAAATTCATTTAGGCAAGACTTTCACCCAAAGTCGGGGTAAAATAAATGCTTATCAAAGTGATGACTGGGGAGACATAATTAAAATTTTATTTTGTTAAGGCGGTGCGACGTATAAATTTCTCCCAAGTTTAGAATGATCTAAAAATTTGTGAATTTAGGCCGCTGTTAGCTTATAGTTGACCGAAAGTAGTTTGCATAATTGTCTAATTATTGTCAAGCGATAAATCCTTAAAAATAATAAGGATGAAGCATTTACACTCTAAATTTTTTTTTTAAATCCACTAAAAAAATTAAATCATAAATTCATTAAAATTACATTAATGTGTTTCACATCATTTATAATATATGCTCTTTTGTCTCAATATTTACGATAATTAACTAGAGTTTACACAATTCGTCATTGTCCTCCTCTTCTTGTTGAAATTATCATACATCGTTGTAAAAGAGACTAGTGGTAAATCTATAAATTTAAATCCTTTAATAATAATAAGGATGAAGCTATTTACACTCTAAAAAAGTTAAATCCACTAAAAAATAAACCATAAACTCATTAAAAGTACATTAATTTATTTTACATCTTTACAATATATGTTCTTTTGTCTCAATAGTTAAGATAATTAACTAGAGCTTACACAATTTGTCGTTGCCCTCCTCTTCTTATTGAGATTATCCTACATCAGTTGTGAAAGAGGCTCGTGGTGAATCTATAAGTGTGAGAGGAAGATTTAATGACTCATCTCTTGAGCTAGTTTTTGGGGTTGAGAGAGTCGTAAGACCACTTAATATTAGTAATAGACATCAGGTTGTGTGTTTTTGTTACTTGTGTAATTAAAATAGAGGAGTCTTTGTGTATAATTAAATTACTATCATGAAATTGTTGGAAGTCTAAACTTAGGGATCTACTTTAGATGAAAGGTGTACATGAATCCATTAAAGGAGAAGATGTTAGATTCACAGATTTAGATGATACGAAATAGGATTAATTGAATTAAAAGGCTGTAGGTACTGTTAAATTATGGATTCATCAAAGTGTATATCATCATGTCACAAAGGAATCTAGGGTTTTTTTTTTCTTTTTTTAGATGAAATTATAAACAATTTATAAGTAGCTGACAGCACAAAATAAAGTCAATTTAATGAAACTAACTAATTCCCTCTTTGATATATGCCACAGTTTGTAGAAGATCAGATATTGCTTATGCAATTGGTATAGTTAGCAGATTTCTCTCGAATTTGGGAAAAATACATTAGACATTAATGGAGTAGATCCTTAGATGCCTCAAAAGCGCTTCTATGACATGTTTATAGTTTGGTGATGACAAAAATGTATTATAAGTGTACTCAAACATAAACCTAGTAAGAGATCTTCAGTTTAGAAAATCTCTATCAAGATATTTTCTCGCTTTGCAAGGAAGCAATCTCACTTCAATTCAGGCTTTAGCAATGTGTTGCTTTATCTATCACAAAAATAAAATACATGGCAATCGCTAAAAATTACAAAAAAAATAAAAAAAAATCTCATGTATGAACCTACAAGAATTGAGTGTGAAATAATACATTTTCTCACTTTTGTAGGAGAGCAAACTCATGTTGATTCAAACTTTAGCAATGTGTCACTTTATCTGCTGTAGAAGTAAAATACATTATAATTACTAAAAGTTACAAAAAAACCTCCTGAATGAAGAATTTCCTATAAGAGCTAAGTGTGAAATAAGATAATAATATTCTGTATTTTGATTATAAAAACACCATTCATTTTGACAAATAATTTAACTACCATTTGAAATCTAAATATATTGATATAAGATATCATTAAATACAAGATATATTTGATAAGAAATAGTGGTAGTTTGAAAAAAATTCATAATAGATTAGATATAATAACAAAGTCATTGTCCAAGAAAAGTTTGAAAGTTGTAAGTAAAAAAGCACTTGGCAGTGCCATCACGTGATCTAGAAGAAGAGATTTGTTGTGTCCATTTCATTTGAATGACCCAAATGCTTAAAGTTCAAAAGATTTACTTAACGTGCAATTATCACTATGCTTTGTAGCCAATAGAATATGTAAAGGAAAGCAAGTGATGCGGCAGCACATACGTATGTCACATAGCCTGAAACGATAAGATAGAGAACAAGAAGTTAGCGGTATGATCTTAAATTTGGTGGCAAGGGTCAATCTTTTGATTAGAAAATAAAAAGGTGATTTTAACTTGTTTTTTCTTAAAGTTAGAAGATAAGTTTTTAGTATCATCTTTTATATTTTTATTAGTCTTAATTTTATTTTATACTTTTTTTAGATACTTGTTTATTAAAAAATAAATATTAGGTGGTATTAT
This sequence comes from Aegle marmelos, assembly GCA_030449875.1. Lineage (NCBI taxonomy): Eukaryota > Viridiplantae > Streptophyta > Magnoliopsida > Sapindales > Rutaceae > Aegle > Aegle marmelos. The sequence goes on from JASUUL010000115.1 coordinate 8,377,128, forward strand.
AAATAAATATTATTTAAATTTTTTATATCGCTAATCTTGAATGTTATCAGAATTCAAATTTATTATTTAATTATATTAATTAATATCAAATTAATTTATATAAAATAAATTTATGTAAAAATTTATAATCGTATTATCACTTTATATGAGTAATAAAATTAATAATTATATAGGACTACCATCCCATAAATTTTCTTCTTACTTTTGATTGAAACTATTGTGTGGTTTCCTTCCAAATAATAAATTTTCTTCTTACTTTTGATTGAAACTATTGTGTGGTTTCCTTCCAAATAGTTCTTCCTCAAATTGAGACCATAATTACAACCAACGATGGAAAATAATGTCCAGGTATTTAATTTCATTTATTAAGGATTTGATAATATCACTCAGGAGTTGCTGAAAGTTGCGAACAATTTGAAATGATGGTTAATACAATAACAAAATTAATTGTTTTATATCTTATTTAATTAAATTTTAAATGAATGACGGTCACATTTAGTATTTTATTTAATTAGTCATATTATTCTTGATAATGATTTTAATTATAGATATTTTAATAATAGATATTTTTTAAAAAATAGAGCATATAAAATTATTTTTAAATTATAAATAACTTAATAATAATGATAATAATAATAACAACCAAACGACGACGACGGTAATGCTGATGGCGATGACATAAATATAAATTAAATAAATAAAGCCGCTAACAAAAATTTCCACTGTAATTCAAAAGACAATCTCGTCCACACAGAAAACTCAGAACCCCAGTCCTTCAACTCACGAAACACGTCTCAAACAGAATAGAACTCAATGAATTCAGCAACAATTTACAAACCCAAAACGACAAATTCATCACCACACCCATCTTCTCAATTCCCAGAAGTCACAAAATGCAAGAGCATGCGAGAATTAACTCAAGTCCACGCCCATTTCATCAAAACCGGCCAAATCCGCGACCCACTTGCCGCAGCCGAAATCCTTCGCATCTGCGCCATCTCTGATCTCCGCAACTTAGAGTACGCGCATAAGGTTTTCACCCAAATGCGTGAACCCAATTGCTTTTCTTATAACACTATCATAAGAGCTTTCTCTGAGTGTGAAGATGACGGTGATTCATTGCATGCGTTGTTGGTTTTTTATCAAATGGTCTGCGACGGCTTTGTATTGCCTAATAAATTTACATTCCCTTCTGTGTTAAAAGCCTGCGCTAAAACGGCGAGGCTTCGAGAAGGAAAGCAGGTTCACGGGTTGATAGTTAAATTTGTATTGGTTTATGATGAGTTTGTTGTAAGCAATCTCGTTAGAATGTATGTTATGTGTGGGGATATGGATAACGCTCATAGATTGTTTTATAAAAATGTCGTTGAGTTTGCAAATAATGAATTGTTATTGAGAGATAAGAGGAGGCAAGAGGGTTATGTGATTTTGTGGAATGTGATGATTGATGCGTATGTTAGACTTGGAAATTTTATAGCTTCTAGAGCCTTGTTTGATGAAATGCCTCAGAGAAGTGTTGTGTCATGGAATGTGATGATATCTGGGTATATGCAAAATGGGAAGTTTAGGGAGGCAATTGAGATGTTTCGTGAGATGCAAATGGGAGATGTTTCTCCAAATTATGTCACATTGGTTAGTGTTCTTCCTGCAATTTCACGACTTGGGGCCCTTGAATTGGGTAAATGGGTGCATTTATATGCAGAGAAGAATGCAATAGAGATTGATGATATCCTCGGCTCTGCACTGATTGATATGTATTCTAAATGTGGGAGTATTGAGAATGCAATTCAAGTCTTTGAGAGTATACCTCAAAGGAATGCAATTGCATGGAGTGCTATGATTGGAGGGTTTGCCATGCATGGTCGAGCACAGGATGCTCTTGATTGTTTCTCTAGAATGGAACAAGCTGGTGTAAAACCTAGTGATGTTGTGTTTATTGGTGTCCTGAGTGCTTGCAGTCACGCAGGTTTAGTGGAAGAGGGTCGGTTCATTTTCAACCACATGGTAAATGTCACCGGTTTGGAACCTAGGATTGAACATTATGGCTGTATGGTTGATCTGTTAGGTCGTGCTGGTCTTTTGGAAGAAGCTGAAGAGCTTATTCTGAATACGCCGATTAAACCAGATGATGTGATATGGAAGGCCTTGCTTGGTGCTTGTAGAACACATGGAAACATTGAAATGGGCAAACGTGTAGCAAAGGTGTTAATGAAATTGGCTCCTAATGATAGTGGAGCTTATGTCGGTATATCAAATATATATGCTTCTTCAGGAAATTGGGAGGGGGTTGCAGAGGTGAGGTTAAAAATGAAGCAAATGGACATTAGGAAAGACCCTGGTTGCAGTTGGATTGAACTCAATGGTGTGATACATGAATTCCTTGTGGAAGATGATTCCCATCCAAAAGCAAAAGAAATCCATTCAATGTTGGAAGAAATTTCCAGCCGCTTAAGCTTGTCAGGTTATAGGCCAAAAACCACACAAGTCTTGCTTAACATGGAGGAGGATGAGAAAGAAAGCGCTTTGCACTATCACAGTGAGAAGATCGCAATTGCTTTTGGTTTAGTCAGTACAAACCCTGGAACAACACTTCGTATAGTCAAGAACCTACGAATTTGTGAAGACTGTCACTCTTCAATGAAACTGATCTCAAAGATATATAAACGGAAGATAATTGTCAGAGATAGAAAGCGATTTCACCATTTTGAAAATGGATCATGTTCCTGTATGGACTATTGGTAAAACTTCTTACTCTTTTGGCCTAACATTGCACTGCTACTACTTAAGGTATCAGGCATCGTTTATTCAGAACTATACTTCAGAGTTGCTTGAAAATCTTAACATGATTTATATAATTGCATTTTAATTCAATAGTTCCCCACCGTTGAGTACCTCATATGCTTTTAACCACAAGATTTTACAATGAGTTGAATAGAATGGAGTTTATTCCTCAATAGCTGCGCACTTACTTGAGCTGAAGGATGTCCTGGTTATTTTCTTAATGGCTTCCCAGCCAAAGGATCTTGCCTTTCATAATAGTTGGACTGATTTCCCTTACCGCCCTGAGGCTGTTGTCTTTGACTTGGGCCCGAGTTGATATTGTGGGTACAATGGCTTAACGTAATTGGTGTTGTGAAATGAAACTCGGATGAAATAAAAGTTGACAGTATTTGATAACTATAATTTATATAAATTATAATTTTGATAAAACAGTATGTTACAGTAAAACCTCTGTAAATTATGGCCATTTAAGATTGTTTTTTAGAAGCTCAAAAGCGAATTTGAAAAGTTAAAAGCTTATTTTGGTGTTTAATAAATATTCATATGAATCTCTTTTGGCAAAATTACCTCATCCTACAATAGATTTTAAAAAATAAGAGAGGAGTGACTCTTCTAATTTTGATTTTGGAAACCACTTTCATATTTAATACAATTCTATATATATTTTCATATATATTATAAAAATCTAAAATTATCCTTATTAATTAGGAAATTAAATCACTAATTTTAAAGACATTATTATTATCAATTATATTGAGATAAAAAAATAAAGAATAAATTAATAATATAAAATATTTATTTTAATTATCAATTATTATATATATGTAATTAAAAATATTTGATATATATATTTATAAATGTGTAAATAAATTTTATTCAATTTTATATCCAATTCATTTATTTATATTCTTATAATTATTTAACAATAAGATTTACTAAATACAAGCAACCACTTTAAAATTCAAAGTATTTTTAAAGATTAATTTTACTAAATATTTAACTAATTTTCTTTACAACTGATTATTTCTAAAATATAATTGATAGTAATTATTTTAAAAGCTATTGTATTTCTAGACTGGTCCTTGAAAACATTAAAACCATGAAAAAAATTATCAATTTATTGAATGTGAATATATTGATAAATTAATAATTATTTACTTTATGTTGAGATTCCTAGATTATTGTAAAATATGTGTTTTATTTGCCTTGATTTAGTATTTATTATGTGTTTCATTTGAAAAGAGGTTAGTTGTCTTATATTGGTAGAAATTAGAATATTGTAGAGTTTTTGTTTTCCCATACTAAAAATGACACGCGAAGCATGTCTCATGCTTTGTTGTAAACAATAACATAAACTAAAATTTTCACATTACAAAAAATTTTTTTTAAAAAAAAGTTAGAGATGAGATTCAAATAAATTAATAATTAAAAATAATGATGATATAAGTAATGATATAACAAGAAATATTGTAGAGAAATATAAATTATAAAAATCACCAAGATATTTATAGAGAGATAGATTAATAATTAAAAGTAATGATAACATAAGCAATGGCATAAGTAATGATGTAATAAGAAATATTGTTGAGATATTAGAAATTTTAGAAATTATTAAGATATTTATAAAGAGATAAATCTCCACCATTAATTAAGTGATAGGTGGTAAAATCTTAGCATTCTAAAAATTACTAAAATATTTATAGAAAAATAAATCTTCATCATTAATCAAATAATATGGTGGCAAAATCATAACCACACATGGGCCTTGGGAAATCCTATAAATACCCTCTAGTCCTTACATTTTCCATAAACCCTAAAATTCTTATCCTTTTCCATTATAAGACAAAACATCATCAGTGAAGAAATTCTCAAATTAGGAAGAAAGGTTTAGGGGAATCAAAGAAAACAGGTAAGTAACATTTCACTTCAACTGTAATGTAAGGACAGTATGTTAAAATTAGCTTTGATTAATAATTCTCTTATACTATATTTAGTTTAAATAATCTTCTATCTTATAATGATTATTACTAAGGTGTGATTGGTTATTATTCAATTTCCACATGACTAGTCATGCCACCTACATCAGAATATTATCCTCATATGGCCGACTATGCCGCTTAGAATGTGATGCTTACTACTTACTTGATTTGATGGTCAACTATGTCACCTAATATGTGATGTTTTTATTTTATCATGTCATAGTCAGCATTGCTGCCTAAAATATGATATTTATTATTCCTTATATGGTTGGTCCTGCCGTCTATATTATAATTCTATTTTTGTATAGACGATGCTACCACATATGTTAGATGTTATTGTCTTAAATTAGTTTCATGTTTTGCTTTATTATATATTTAGAAAATTTACATCTTGTAGCATAAATTGCATTGGGCTATATATATTATTTCAAGATCCTAAAATTTATTATTAAATAAAATTAACAATTTATCGAGCATTAATTCATCAAAATACTTCCGCATTAATTTTTCATTAAACAACTATAAGATGAAAAACACTTCAATTATTTTCCAAATCACAATTGCAAATATCTTACCAAGAATTCTATATCAACGTTAGTACCAAAGGGAGCACCAATTAGTCTCTCGAAAGTCCGAGAGGTCGCCAGTCAATATGTCTACGCCATGCAAAGTCTGAGACGTCACCAATCAATATGTTGACACCATGCTTGACAAATTCGTGCAAATTGAAAACTCTTGTGTCAAGTGTCAACGTACAAGCATAATGATGCTGAAACTAGGGCTCAGAGTCAGAGTGGGCTTAAAAATTCAAATTCCTTTACGGTGCTTAAGTCTTCTTTGGAAAAGTAATCAGGGGGGTTGGAAAATATAATCAAAAGCATGATCCTCCAATATAGGTCAAGAATGCATGCAAGTTATAACCAAATTATCAACTGAAATTATCATTTATTGGAAAGCTCTTTATTAGAAGCCATGATTGTGTACTCGGGCTAAAAAAAATTAGTTATCAAATTCTGTAACTTTTATGATTTTTCATTTTTATCTATCGTATTTGGATGAAATGATGAAAAGGGACAGCCATAAAGGTCAAAGATTTGTGATATGATTTCGTATGAAGATGAGGTGCTGAAAAATCATAGAGTGTTAACGAAACCAATAATTCATCAAGACTTAGGCGTGAGTTTGAATAGCAAAATGCCAACAAATACGTTACGCACTAGATCATTTTCCAAATGGTCTGTGTGTTGTCATCATATCTCAACCACTTGCTTATTCTTTTCAATGGCGTTTGAGGATTAAGGCACTCCTCCAATAAAGCTTCTGCGTAGGGTTCCCGGCGCATAATTGAAACACCAATTATATATTAAATGAGCTAATAAGATACCCATGCTTAATGTTGACCTTACATTGCCTTATATACTATATAAAAGACATGTACTACCAACTCAACTCAAATTTAATATGCATTTATTTATTCGTGACAATATCTAAAACAACTTAAAATATTCTAATTTCTTTAATTTGTTATAAGTATAGCGAAAATTTTTAAGTGCACTCGTTCAAATTTTATAAGATGTGAATATAAGTTAAACCTCAGTTAGTTTTAAATTTTACCAAAAAAATATAAATTTTAATATTGTCTCTGTCATTGAAATTCACAATTTTTATAAGATTTGAATATTTGTATACCAGAAAGATGTTAAGCATGAAATATGTATGTTTCACATAAACTTCACGAAAAATGAGGGAAATATTAGAGGAACTAATTCTTAATTGACTCTTTATGATACAAAAAATTAGTCAAACATGTAGATATGCAACCTTTACAAGTTAATTATAATTGCACAAATGTTAAGTTCATCTTAAAGAAGATTTTTTTTCACAAGTTTTCTATAATTAGGTTAGTTGTAAAAAATTTTCACCTTAAAGAGATCTCAAATTTTCAATATAGTGGCCACTTGAATTTTAGCTCAGTGGTGAATCTTTATTTTTAAAGTTAAGAAAACCTTTGAAAGTACGGATTCGATTCTCCATAAGCTCAGCTCAATCTCTCTTAATTAAGTAAAAATAATTATATGAAATTAATTTTTTTTGTGAAATGGGAGTGGAGTATAGAATCAACCTTCTTTGATTGAGCAAAAATAATTATGTGGAGTTAATTTTTATATCTTTGAGGGTCATTTGTCTAGGTATTTATTTTATAGAATTAATCTAATAATATAAATTTAAATTATCTATATTTAATCGTAAATATCAATGTAACATCTGTTTTAATAATAATTATAAATAAATATACAATAATGTAATTTAATGTATAATTAATATTAAAAAAAATCGATGCAGTGTGAAGGTTGAAAAGCATTGTACAAAAGAAGAAAAGGGCATTTCCGAAACCATCATTTAGAAAATTAAAATGGCCAAGGTGAAAATAAGGACCTGGTTTTGGTGAAAATGACCCTACTTCATTATATGATTATCTTTTTTTAACACTTTGAAATTTAAAGTTCATGCTTTCTCCTCCTTCATCATGTTCCCTCTGCTCCTCTTCACATAAAAAGGCCATAGGACATAGATTCTCCTTCTCCTCTCCCTCTCCACTTGATGGCTCAACCTTCGCCTTTCTTTTGTACTTTGACCCACAAGCATGTGGGCCCATGTGAGACTTCATTTTGCTTACCCGACACCATCATGATCTACCTACACTCGTCGGCTCCACCGTCAATCGTACGATGGATTTTATATGGGCCCACTATAGACTTGCACTCAATCGTTGATTCAACTTTTATCTTAAAAGTATTCCTTTACTTCTTAATATTTGACTCCAATAATTTATTTCCTTTTTAATTTAATTGAACCGGAGTATATATCTTTCCTATTAATGTGAATAGAAGAATATACTCCTTGACTATTCAGGTGCTGGTAGAAATTTAGACCATGATAAAATTGATCCAAAATGGCTCAAGTAAATTTTTTTTTGTATTAAAAGTATTTACATGATATAAAACTATTATTTTATCCCTAAAAATCATATTAATAGCTTCAAAAATAATGAAATTGACCTTTGGATGATCTTTAAACTATAGAGACTCACTAGCTAATTAGTCTAAAATTTGGGGACTAAAGAAAATTAGCCTACTGCGGTCAAACTCCTTATTGGTAATAGTAGTTGTTCGATTTTGTGAACCTCCCCACCGAGAAAATAATTTATTCGCTCCCTATAACAGAAGTGATCAGCAGACAATAGTAAATTCTATAAGCTGAGTGAATTGTGTAATGTGCGCCGAAAATTTTTTAAGGCTAATATTATGAATCAGCCCCCTTTTTCTTTATATTATTTGCATATTTCCTAAATTACTTTAGTTTTCTTTCGAATTCATCCTAGATTCACAAGTTTTTTTTTTTTTTTTCTGGTTTTTCTAGACACGCGTAGAATGATAAAAGAAGTAACATCATATGAACTGTTTGAACTTTTACTTTGAAAAGACAACGCCTACTACGTCGTTGTTGTTGGTGGTGCCCTGCAAAATAAGCTTTGATTTTATTTTTCCTTATTGTAATTTTTAACAAAGTAAAATAAAAAATTCAAAAGAAAAAAATTATGATTCGAACGGCGAGCGTGCAAGGGAATTAATTAATGTCAAGAAAAACTATCATCAATAATTTATTAACAGGGCGCTCCTTTCAAGTGTATCACTTCCCCAGCAACATCACCATTCAAATATGATAATTGTTTGTGAATTTAGCTTTGATTGACGTTAAACGGTGCATGATTAAGGAGGAGATTCGATTTTTAAACTCCCATTTGATTATTTCAATTGAAATGGACAAATCATGACCGTCGAATTATTGGGCTATTCAGTCTATGGGTTGAAGTTATATCCATTTTAGTCAACACTCTTGTCAGCTTTCCCAAAAAGAAAACTCTTTCGTAAAACTTCACAAAACCACACCCCGGTACCAACTTTACTTTACTTTCTCCTCTTTGCTTCTCTTTCTTCTCTGTCCCTGCTTCGTTCATGGCGTTTTTGAAACTTTGCTGCTACTACATTGTCTTCTTCTTCTGCCTCACTGAGTCTTTAGCTTCTTCTTCTCCAGCTTCTGCTTCGTCAGACGTTGAGCTTCTCTTAGGAAAGATCAAAAGTTCACTACAAGGTAACGATGAGAACTTGCTTTTATCTTCGTGGAACATGTCAGTGCCTTTGTGTCAATGGAGAGGGCTCAAATGGATCTCCACAATTGGGTCTCCTCTTTCATGCAGTGACATCTCTTCACCACAATGGGCAAACCTTTCTCTTTATAAAGACTCATCTATTCACCTTCTCTCTATTCAGCTCCCGTCAGCTAACCTCACTGGGTCACTCCCTAGGGAGTTTGGTGAGTTCTCTATGCTTCAAAGTTTGTACATTAACGTCAATTCACTCAAAGGAACCATCCCTCTTGAGCTTGGTTACAGCTCTTCACTATCTGAAATTGATTTGAGTGATAATCTTTTTACTGGTGTTTTAGCTCCATCTATTTGGAATTTATGTGATAGGCTTGTGTCTCTAAGGATGCATGGTAATTCACTCACTGGGGCTCTCCCTGAACCGGCACTTCCAAACTCTACTTGCAGGAACGTGCAGTTTCTTGATTTAGGTAGCAACAAGTTTTCAGGGAGCTTCCCTGAGTTTGTTACTAGGTTTGAGGCTCTTAAAGAGCTTGATCTTTCGAATAACTTGTTTTCGGGTTCCATTCCTGAGGGTTTAACTAGGTTGAGCCTTGAAAAGTTGAATCTTTCTCACAATAATTTCAGTGGGGTGTTGCCAGTTTTTAGTGAATCAAAGTTTGGAGCGGAGGTTTTCGAAGGAAACAGTCCTGCCCTTTGTGGGTTTCCTTTAAGAGGTTGTAACGGAAATTCTAGGTTGAGTTCAGGTGCAATTGCTGGTCTTGTGATTGGATTAATGACTGGAGCTGTGGTTTTTGCGTCGTTGTTAATTGGTTATGTGCAAAATAAGAAGAGAAAAAATCGGGGAGACAGCGAAGAAGAATTTGAGGAAGGAGAAGACGAGGAAAATGGTATGAGTGGAGGTAGTGCTGCTGGTGGTGCTGGCGGTGAAGGAAAGCTGATTATATTCCAAGGTGGTGAGCATTTAACATTGGAAGATGTGTTGAATGCTACAGGCCAGGTTATTGAGAAGACAACTTATGGGACTGCTTATAAGGCGAAGCTCGCAGATGGAGCGACCATAGCGTTGAGATTGTTGAGGGAAGGTAGTTGCAAAGATAGGAATTCTTGTTTGCCTGTGATACGGCAATTGGGAAAGGTCCGACATGAGAATTTGATTCCTTTGCGGGCTTTCTATCAGGGAAAGAGAGGGGAGAAGCTACTCATTTATGACTACCTTCCCAGCAGGACCCTCCATGATCTTTTACATGGTATGAACATTTTGCTGTACTTTCTCTGCTTTTAATTTCTGTGCCCCTAGCAAGCCTCTTATGGCTGCTTTATTGCTTATACCACTATCGGACTAGGAATAAGAGCTGAATCTCCTTTAATTGCCAAAGCATATGTAAATTGCTAAAAGATTGCCCAGCATTTACTTGTTTGATTAAGCAACGAATAAGTGTAAGAAACAAACACAAGAAGTTGCACTATTCATACTACACATTAAGTTGCCGGGGCAGATACCTGTGGAATGTCTCTATGTTCCTTTGCAAATTAGTGTCTCTTATACTTTTTAAAATTGCATACAGGTGATTACAAAAGGCGTCCACTGATGTTGGAACCTAAAGAGAACATTTGTTATCCAGGCCCCCACCCCCCCCCCCCCCCCCCGGTCATATTCTGATATCTCAATTATAATATGGAAAATAAAAAATAACCCTGTTGCCAGTAATATTGAAACAAATTCCTTGGGCTTTATCTCAGATGCTAGCCATCACACTATATTTAAAGCTGGACCACTTAGAACTGTAGGATCAGTTGATCATCTCTTAGGCAACGTCATTCTCTTCCAACAACTTTACATCTTGCAAAATTATTAACAAATCCATGGAATCTGATAAAAGGATTATGCTTCCTAACAGAATTTCAAGTAGCTGATAAGCATTCTGTTGTCCTAGAAAATACTCTCATTTCCTTAAAAAAATATATATATACTGGAATTATCTATTCTTACTGGAGTGGTGTTTTGGCATAGCCATCAGGTATAGTTTCAGAGGCTAAAGCCATGTTTGAACCGTAGAGGCCCGTTAGGTTTCAGGGCTAGGTCAAGCCTTAAAAAGGTCAGTGTGGCATTGACTGAGCCGAGGCTAAATTAGCATTCTTAACTAAATGTACATAGATATATTGGTTCATCTTAAGTTTAATGATTGTTGCTGTCTTGTTTACAAGGTATGCTCAGTAAGTAACTCTAGACTTGTTTGTCGATGTGCGCACATCAAGCAACCCAATTTTGTTTGCAGCGTACCACATATTTGATCAAATTTTATAGAAAATTTGTCATCCTTCCTTTCAGATAGCTTATCAATTCACTGGTCTTACTCATTAGTTTAGGCCAAGAGCCATTCTTACATTCATCGCAAACAACTCCTTGTAATGTGCATTTAGCAAAGGGAGTTGCTCGTAATGTTTTGGCTCATGCTACAATAAGTAAAGCTAATGTCCTCAATGAAGCTCAAACAAGGAATCCACTTCTTCATTCAAACATAACATCAAGTAAAATTTGAAAAGATTAATGTTCTCTATAAGTTAGTAGAAATCTATTTGACCTAAATGATCCATAAACTGTTCAAGAGCTATATGTATTTTTATGCTACAAATTGTTGGGATGGTATTCAAGTGAATTATTCTTTTATGTATCTGCTTTAATGCAGATACTAGAGCTGGAAAACCAGTGCTGAATTGGGCTCGGAGACACAAGATTGCATTGGGTATAGCCAGGGGGCTTGCATATCTTCATATTGATCATGAGACACCCATTACACATGGGAATGTAAGGTCCAAGAATGTGCTTGTGGATGACTTTTTCGTGTCCAGGCTCACTGAATTCGGACTTGACCGGTTAATGGTCCCAGCAGTTGCGGACGAAATGGTAGCCCTTGCAAAGGCTGATGGTTACAAAGCACCAGAACTTCAAAGGATGAAGAAATGCAATTCCAGGACAGATGTTTATGCATTTGGAATACTTTTATTGGAGATTTTAATAGGAAAGAAGCCGGGGAAAAGTGGGAGAAACGGTGAGTTTGTTGACTTGCCTTCCATGGTGAAAGTGGCAGTTTTGGAGGAGACGACAATGGAGGTATTTGACATGGAGATAATGAAGGGGATAAGAAGTCCCATGGAAGAAGGTTTAGTTCAGGCGTTGAAACTTGCAATGGGTTGCTGTGCTCCTGTAGCTTCAGTTAGACCCACCATGGATGAAGTTGTGAAGCAGCTGGAGGAGAATAGACCAAGAAACAGATCAGCTCTGTATAGCCCAACTGAAACAAGGAGTGAAATTGGTACCCCTTTCTAAGCTTTGTTTTTCCTAACATTTTCTTCAAACTCTGTGTTTTAATTCTCATATCCTGCTCTCTCATTAGATGGGCGAATGTAGGGGAAGGGAATGGTGCAATATTTTCAAAACGAAGGTTACAATTTGGCGGAGGGGTTAGCTCTTAGGCACCTGTTTATTCACAATATTGCATTATGTAGTGTGGATTGTCAGAAGAATTATGTTAAAATCTTGGCCATAACCGTATCTGTAATGGTGACTTCATATTCTCATACCTAGCTACATTCATACAAGTAACATGGGATTTGACCTGCTGTCTGGCAAGTATATACTAAATGTTAAAGTAGGTGAGTTAGGCAGCACATGCTTAGGGCTTTGAGGCGTTTTCCCATTACATGCTGAGTAATGTGGTATTGTCATTAGCACGGCACAAAATTATGCATGTAACAAATAAAAAAATTTCTAGTCCCTAACAGCATCATCAAATCGCTTGCCATCATGTGCAATTTGTGCGTAAATTGATTTTTAAAGCAGAGAGAGTACACGTGGGAGAATTAACCCTTAATTACAGAGGCATAATGAAGAAAAAAGTGGGTACTACTAGTTATAATAACACGACAGAGATTCCTTAGCTTTTAACAGTCTAACGCCGTCCAAATAAAATTGAAGTGCAAAGAAAATGAAAATTGATAGTTACATAGACAGAAATGGGGGAGGAAAGCAGTTCATGCGGGTGAAGATACTTGGAAGGAGAAATAAAGTGAACAACACTACGGCAGCTAAACAAAGTATGCCGTGGTCGATCGATGAATTGGATTACGACAAGTGAAGACAAGTTTATTTTGTATGTAGGGATGACATATGACAATTTTTTAAAAAAATTTTGTGCAAACTTGTCAAATATTTGGTTGGGAGTTGGGGCAATCAAGTATGAGGGAAGAGGTGTCGTAAAACTTTCGCGGAATAACGATGGTGGTGACTGATGGTAAAGGGGCTTTTTTTTAAATAAAATTTTCCTCTTTTTTTTTTTTTTAATTGTTTGGTTTTGTTGGGGTGGTCGACGTGTTTGATCAAGGATCAGCATAGGCGACCAGGGCGGCATCTAAGGGCACCGGCATTAGATGTAAGTGTGCCGACCGAAGAAGAAGATTTGGCCCCTAGGCTTGAGGCCCTTGCGTAGCTGGCTCCAGATCCAGCTCCTGATGGAGTGAAGTAGGCTCCATTCAGCAACATGTCTCCCTCTGATCTCCAATTCCAGCTCCTCCATACACCATGCGACGTGTCAACCCTCTTTGTGACCTGGCCCCATCAGTTTTATCACAATCGTTGATCACCATAATCAATAATCAATCACATAATTAGAAAACATTAATTCTCAAAATTGATTGACAAGGATACCTCCTTAGCAAAAGCATTTTCTGGGGCAAGATATCTGTTTCCCTGGCTGTTAATAGTGGGATTAGCACTTCCGCCAATTGCATACATCACCCAGTGTGTGTAGTCATTGTTTACCACGTGGAAATACCCATGCCTACACCTGTTCAAACGTCCAAATTCTCAGTCAATTAAAACATGCTTGAATTGAAACCAATCAAGAGGTGATCACAATGGAGTAATATATGCACTACCTTGGCATTCTCTGGATAAGACCTTCCCCAAAATGGTTGTAAGCTATGGTCACTTGCATCACCTTGTCTCTGGTGTAGGAGTCACTGTGGCCCAATAGCATAACCTGCATAGCATCAGTCACGTAAGAAAATTTCAGTGTATCCTGTTCCATAATTGATTAAACCAATTGGTAAACTTGGTGCGCGGAGGAAGGTATATGAATACCTCATTGTGGTGGGTGAAGTAGTTGTTAGAGATGGTAATTGCTGTTGATCCCATAATAGCATCAATAAGACCATCAGCACAATTAGACAAAGAATTGTGATCAATCCAAATGTGGCTTGATCCAAAAATAGAAATGGCATCTCCATCGGCTATTGTTCTCCATCCATAATGACTCGGTGAGCTTCGAACCATGGCATTCCCGGTAGGTTTGCAGTCATGGATATTTACACCGTGAATAATGACATTTGTGATGAATTGGATTGTGATGCAAGCACCGTTGGCAATGTGTACATTCACACCACGGCCGTCAATTGTCTTAAAGCTGTTCATTATAAGCTCTTGCTTGAGTGTGATCACCATGTCTCGCTTGAACACAATCCACAGAGGCCTGTCCTGAATGACAGCGTGCCTTAGTGTGCCTGGTTTGGGGTTTACGGCGTCATCATCCCCTGGGTTACTAACAACATAGTACCTGCCATCGCGGCCACCGATGGCATTGCGTCCAAACCCGATGGCACAGTCAGCAAGCCGCTTTCGGTGCAAATACCACCGGCGGTCACAGCGCCAGCAATCATCAATTGGGTTGCCGGTTCCGCATGAGAAATATCCCAATTTTCTCCTTTCAGTGCTATTGCGAATTGCCCTGATAAATTCCAAAATAAAATAAATTAAAAACAATTTCACAATCATTATGATCATCATCTTAGTTGATTCTCAAAACATGTGGAGATTAATTAAGAAGAGGCGACATTGATGGACAATTTTATTGAGAAGATTAATATGTTCAAGAATTAAATCATCGTTATTCCTAGGCTGGCCATGTGACATAGCGAGTTAGATGGATACGGCTTATACGGAAATGTCATAGTATTGACCCACATTTGGCTGCTAGAAATAAATGCTAAGTGGGGGAACACTGATTCCTGTCTAGTACTTGGTGCGTCGGTGGACATTAAAAGTTGGACTCTCAAATCATTCAATAACATTGTTATGTCAGTAGAGCAACTAGCAGATCAGGATCACCAAAGAATTCCACATTAGTTTTCTTGTGTGAAAACAGATCTGTGATTTGTGATCTGAACCCTTGACAGCCTGGAGAAAGGGAGCATAATTTAAGTCGTCTACCCCACCAAATGAAAATATAATGGGGCAGTGCATGGCATTATTGTCGTTTTAAAGCAATGCACAGGACAGATTCTCATTCCTGCGTTCTTCTATGTGTGGCATAAGTAATAATCATGTGAAAGAAGTTAGTAAGATTAATAAATTTTCTCCAACAAGCCATTTTTTTTTTTTTTTGAGTTTTGATGGCTAAAGATGAAAAATCCCACTCATAAACACCAAATCTTATCCTCTACTACTACTTGAATTGAAGTGATCGCAAGCACATAACCCGTTTATGACAAATTAAGCTGCACTTAGGTGGCATATTTTCTACAACAAACTAGTAAAGCAAAAAATAGAGACAAACGTGGACTTTTACTTGTCACAATGTAATCATGTTATACGTATTCGGTTCTAGTATAAGAGACAACAAATGGTTCTAGTTCCAGACAAAAATAATCCAACAACCATTTATAATATGGAAATCCTTGCAATACAGTCAGTAGTATATTACGTCTCTCACATAAATAATGCATAAACAATACACATACATTATTTATGTGAGAGGCGTATCCTTATAATATATATGAAAACTGAACTTAAAGTTGCACAGCCATTGGCAACAGCCATGAAATTGAAAAGCTATCGTACTTGGAATGATACTTGGATAAGATGGGTAAGAAAAGACGAGAAATAAAATAAGAGCGAGAAGCGCGGATCTCACCACAAGGGCATGTGGACGGGCTGGCAACTAGAATTTACAAGGGCGGAGGGATTGCAAATTTGCAACAGGTGAGAACATGGTCGATGCTAATTCCTCTATGAATAATAAATTGGACGGTGGTCCAATTGGCAATGTTTAAGAATTTACCCTAATTTTAAGTGGATAGTTATGGCAAGGTACAGACCAATGACCATCGGTTTTGACTGGAATTTGTTCTCGGTCACACGGGGTTGATGTGAGGCCAAGTGGTTAAAAAGACGTGTCAAAACCACAAGTGGACTCGTTAGGTTGATATGTACGGGTCATGTGAGCGTTCATTTTAGATACTATATTTTATTTTATTTTATTTTATTTAAGTAATAAAAAAACAATAGAAGATATTTAAAAGGGAATGAATTGTGTGATTAAATAATAGAGAGAGAAAATAGAGATATTTACATGTCCACCATCGCAGCAATTTCATCTGGATTATCAACGGCGTGCTCATGAGTCCATTCCTCATCATCGAATTCAATCCTGCAAGTATACGAGACATTCGGAAACCACAAATTAAGCAATTTTACTCAAACGAAGCGAGGGAGAGTTTTGGGTGAAAAAGAAAAAAGAAAAATACACGGAGAGCGAAAAGGGCATCGCTTTCATGTTGCCCCCACGCAATGGAAATCTCAATTTCATCTGGTGAAGTCAGTCACCATCCGCCAAGATGCGGGCATTTGGACTTTTGTAGTCTACTGAATTTACTAATCTAACCTCTAGATATCCAAAATACGTATCGGGCACCATCGCTAATTGAGGGGGAATAGGTACGGACTGAGGGTGTTTTAGGGACATTTTCAAAGCCTACCGATGTCAAGTCGTGGTTGGTTGATTTTACGGTCAACTATTTTTCTCCGAGGTCGATAGAACAGTAAGAGTAACGTAAGCGAATTAACGATTCAGATTATCAAGATGAAAATCAGATCCGATCGCAGGGCTTAGACGGTCAAACAGTCAAAAAAAGAAACCCGAATTAAAATTGTTTATCTAAATACAGTTCTTACGCCGTTACCACGTAGAAGATCAAGATTTGTTAGAAAGTACAGGAGGTGAAACTGCTGAACTCGTATTAACCATTAACACTAACCTCTCCGGCATTGATGAGTTGTTCGAGCTCTGCAACTGCTCATTTTGCAAGAACCTGATAACATGTAACCACGAGTACAAGCAAACGATAAGTATTTAACTCAGCCACACAATCACGTAGAAACTAAAAACCAAAAAAATATTAAAAAAAAGCGCTGTATTTACGTATTTTAAATGTACCTTGAATCTAGGTCGTGCTTCTCGGTTGAGGCATTAGCGGTAACAAACAGCCATAGGATCAGCAATGTACATACTGCGAACCGTATTTGATAAGAAACCTCCATTGTTGCTGCTTCAGAGCTCTCTCTCCTTCTCTCTTTCACCGCGATAGTGATTCTCTCTCTCTCTCTCTCTCTCTCTCTCTCTCCTTATCGGCGTATTTATAAATTGGGAGAGCGAAGAAAATGGAACGAAATTGAGTTAAATAAAAGGATCTGGGGAAGCCATCTTTATATAGCGAAAGGTACGTTCGGTAGCCTAATACTTAATAATGCCTAACTCCGTTAAATCTCCAGTTTAGATATTAACCATGGTTAGGCTTAATTAACCCTACCAATAAACCACACTTAACCACCTCCCTAACTGCCACTAACTGACTATCTCTCTCTCTCCCTCTCTCCCCCTCCGAACAGACTTTACTCCTCCCACGTGTCAAGTTCGTCGGTATCTCACGTGCCTCGCCATCTCCCTCTGAAACCCAGCGAGTCACCTCCGAACCACCGTCTCCAACTCAGCTTTATTTATATTTTCACTTGCGGGTAACTATCAGATTGACCCTGCGGTCAATGGAGCCCGAATGACGCATTGCCACGTGGATAATGTCGCCGATCAACTGAAATCGAGGCTAATATGTATGAATTGGCTGAGTAATAGAATAGAATAAGGCCGTCAGTCGACAGGTGTCGCGTAAGCGTACGGTACTTACGTGTCAGCTGTCAAGCAAGATTGCGTACTTTCGGTTCGCTACTTCACCGGTTGTTTGGGTTAATATTTCCGAGCTGAAATCTTAAGGAGCAAAACTGATTTTCAAAATAAGATTTTCAATAAATGAGATAATAATGCATTCAAGAACATTTGATCCCGTCTAAAAGGTTTTCTGAGAGCAAATCGAAGAGGCTTGTTTTGGTGATTGGACACGCAACGCAATGACGGGTGCCCATAACTTGCATGGGTTCAAATTGTCGTTCGCAGCGGCATAAGATGTGGTGCAATATGTTTCACTAATTTTCTTAATCGGAAAATTTCATAGAATTTGCTTAGATAAGGCTGTCTGTTTGTAAAATTATTATTATTATTTTTTTTTTTGCGTAACAAAGTGTGCCTGTGAATTTGGATTTTTTTGAGGCTAAACCACTGACAATCTCGGGGCGGGGGGTTGGGACCTATAATTTTTTTAATCAATCAGAACCAATAATTTGATTATTTTGCATATTTTATTTTAAATCAATACAATTGCAACATGATCTTAATGCAAATGATAGCGTAGTCCGATAATCTATCTAATTGTAAATTTAAGTACCTTTATTATATAGCACACTTATGTATATTTTGAAATGTTGAGAATATGAGTCCTAATATTTACACTCGTTCCCTCTATGTGTGCTAATTTCTTATCAACCAATTACATTATATCAGTTGTTCATAATTTATTAATTATTATTCAAAGCACTTATTAAAGGGTTGTTAAAAGCAATATATGGAAAAGGCAAAGCAAGGAGACACATAACCCAAAAAATAAAAATAAAAATACTTAAACAATCTTGATAATCACGTGATCACTTAAAAAAAAAAAGTAAAACACAAAGATTGCTAAAGTTATCTTACGACAAAAGTAGAAAGGTTTGTAAAAAAAGGAAATTGGTTATTTCACACCTAGTTTCTTACTCTAATTTGATTATCAAAGAGAGCTTTTATTAAAAGTTATAAAAACTAGTTTAACAAATAATTTTTTTTTAAATTATGTTATCAAATGAATAAATAAAATTGTGAATATTTTATATATTTTAATATTTTAAAAAAATTTTCGATATATACTTTTAAAAATGTAAAATTTAAACTTTTACTAATATAAGTAAAATAATTTATTTAATTTTTAAAAGTTTTGCTAAAAAAAATCAAACAATAAAAACAAATTTTTTTTAAAAAAATAGGAGATTAAATAAGTATTTGTAGTCATTAAATAAATTATGTCAAATAGACATTTACCACATATACTTACATTTACAATTAAGGTCTTGCTAAGTTACAATCAACGTAACTTACAGCCCTTATAACATGACAATAAATCTCACTATCATATTTTAAAATTTTTACTTATTTTATATGAGTTATCAGTCACATTGATTGTAACTTAATAAAATCCTTATAGTTATAACAATAACTTTTAATAAAAGTACTCTTCGTAAGTATATGCAAGTCCAACGAGCGGCAGAAGAAAGAGAATTATCAAAGAGGGATGCTTTTGTTGTAGCGATCTTCTGATGATGCCTCCATCGTCAGTTCGTCACCGCTGAATCGCCTAGATGTCGAGTTGGCGGCCAATGTATCCAACTTAAAATACGGATTATTAGAATTAAAAATCCGATGAGGACGAGGATTTTGCTACAATTAATTCCGATCATTGTCTCTGCAGCCTCGATAGTGTAGCGGCAATTTGTGTATTTTGTTGGCCGCTTTCACTCGTTAAGCGATTGTTGTTCAAAATGGTCTCAGGTCTCATTTGCCTTAACTTGCCGTACAATACATTAAATCAAGGGATCATGTCTTTAACATTAATGCCAATTTATTTTTTTTATTTTAAGGAAAAAGAAAATCAACATGAGCTTCAATAAATGAAATAAAGAAATTCTTCGCGCAATTTATGATTCATTTCTCGTAACCATACGTAGAGAATTAATTACATATCGTTTTTAGAGTCATATTAATATAGATATATTTTGTGCCCGATAAAATAATCAATAATAAAAAGAGAAAATTTGTCAGCAGACCAAAGACATCATTCGCATGTGGCTCAACGTCATTAATTACAATACTATATATCAATTTTGTGGTAATATAATAATAAATGGCAAAAAATTGTTCAATTGTATGCATAGATCCAATTGATTCAAAAAATAATTACACATACTAATTTTTCGGAATTATATTCATACGATATGCACTTAAACAGTTTGGTTATAGTGAAAGATCAAATATGTATAAATAAATAGATTTATATTACTATTTCTAAGATCAATAGTACTCCACGTGTATATTTAAGAAAATTTTGAAGGTGTTGATTCGACTCTCAGTGACATTTTCCATAGTTTAATTATTAATTAATTTATTTAAATTTTATGATTAAATTGCTGTGTGTTAACGCATAATACCCCGTAAAACATGTTACCGGTTTTTTAAAGTTCAATGGACGTGCTAACGCAATCGTTTTGTATACTTTGACTGAGTTTTGGTTTCATTTTTATGATGGGAAATGATTAGAAAAATGAAAAAGAATTAAAAACATAATGATTACGCATCGTTAATCAATAATTATATTAATCAGGATTATCTCAAGTAATTGTTTAAAATTTAAGTTCAACTAAAAAAAAGCAAAATTCTTCAATCTGATTGATTTTCTTAAAAGGGGAAAAAAAAAAAGATCAAATGTTGTTAGAGTTGGTGCAAGCTTAGACGCTACACGTCAAACTATAGTCCTCTAGTGTGCAAAAAAATCAACCCCAATCGTATAAGTAACAAACTAAACTTCAAAATTAGTTATTTTGATTCATGAGTTCTAACTAATTCAATATTTCAATTATTAAATTTCTTTTAGATTGATACGTAAGATAAATTTGAGATTCTAAATCTGTTCAGATAAATTAGAGGAGATTAATTTTGTGCTTCAAAAATAATTTTAGATCAGTTTATATTGCTAACTTTAAATCACAAAAGATAATCAAACATTATGGTCAATTGGAAATCAAAACTGCTGTGATCCTCCATATATTAATTGATCTCGAAAAGGTAATAGACGAATAAAATGCTCATTTTCATCTATCTCTTTCCAATTTCTCTGATCTAAGTCAATGGGTTTGAGCTACACCCATCTACGGTCAAATCTGTAATATTTTTCTCCACAATTTCCTGTTTCTGAAATAAAGAAAATTTTTGATTTTTTAAAAAACGATTTTTTTTTTGAGAGTGGGGGAAAAAGAAAAGGATTATGAAAGGACTAAAATATGATCGACGCTGACTATATCATAAATTCAATAATGGACCACTCGATGGGATCCGATTGAGGTCATTAATGACACTATTAATTCCCACACTCGAGAGCTTGAAAATGAAGCCTACCTAATAAATGATATTTCCTTTTTTTACTTCCATTTCAATTTATTTTTTTTTAAATCCCAATTATAAAGTACGGAAGTGAATTTCTGAAGTCTACACCTTTCCAACCAACTTCCACTTCCATTTATGAAACTAAATGTAAAAGGATTTTTAATTTTTAGTTGATTTGTGAATTGAAAATTGATAGGTTGGGAAGTTGTTTAGGTGTAGTTGCCACAACAACAGCACAAAAGCAGTCACATCACATGGCTTCTCGCCACTAATCAAGGCGAGCTGTTGTTACCGAAATTTTGGAATAGGCAATTTCATTTTCTTTCTTTTTTTAATCAAAAAATTAATATTTCAGAAAACATTAATGGGTACCGATTGATTATTGAGATATTGAAAATATAGGATTAGTGGTAGCTCTACCCTATGACTTTGAACTTTTTTTTTGTCCAGTGTAAGCCTTTATTCGTGACAGAAGTTGTGTTTAAATCCCACTTATGTATGATTAGTGGAACGATTATTTGTTGCAAGAGAGAAATTTAATTAACATTACAATTACAATTATTATAGCCCAGGAATGTTAATGTATTTGGTAAGAAAGAAAGTGGGAGAGAAACAAACACTATCGATGGGGAAATATGGGAAAATGACTTCTTGCTTTCAGGTTAGCCTGCTTTGACAAAGAGAGCACAATTGGTTCAATATCCCCAACCGAATGCCTCCACTTTCCCCCCATCTCTATCAAAAATTAAAAATTTAATTGAATAAAATGAAGACGACTGGCTCAGCAAAGTCTTGTTTTGACAAAGAAATTAATTATTTAGTCAAAATTTTAAAACGAAATCCTATTAGAATATTGTATTAGTTGTTTTTCATGCTCAACCAATATAATGGAGTTGAAGTTGACCTTAGAGAGAGGTAATTTTGTGTTGGATTTCTTTGCAGTACATAGCGATGTTGCTCGAGGTTATCTAACAAATCATTATATATAATGGTTAGAATGTGCTTAATAACGATAACCTAACGTAACCATTTAAGTCATCAACTACTTGTAAAACAGTTAACTACTTTAAGTTCGATATTTTTATTTTAATTGTATTACTTGTGTAATCACTAAGTTATGGTTGATATATTGTACGATCTGTGCTGTTGTGCCCTCAGTTAAGTACCGGTTTAATTTTTGGGTTTATTAATATGATATTAGAGATAGAGTGGCGATATAATTACGAAATCTTGTACAAATTTATTTTGTACAAACTGATTTAATATTAACTGATTGGTTAAATAAAATTATAAAATAATAAAATAAATCATGCGGATCAAGAGATATCTAGTCCAACTAATTAAATCATGCAACATCAATTTATACAAAAAAAAGATCGTACAAGATATTGTGCTGGAGATCCACCACGCTCATGTCCTTTAATTGATTTCTATTTTCAATCTTATCTCATTGGTGGCTTCTTACGCGATTATTTAAAGATGCATATACTTTTAAAATTGGATCCACATTTCACTCAAGGGAGCTGATGCTTCTTTGTTAACAATTTGAACCTAAATATCTCTTCGATTTCAGCTGTTCCAAATTCTGTCAATTGAGTTATATGGAATGCGTAATGCCATGCTCCCACCCGCGCACCCACCCACCCTAATTTTCTTCGAAAGAATGTGCATTTTGAACTAGAAAACTAAACATTTCTGATCGTATTAAGTAACCCAACATGTTTGGGCTTTTTAATTTGTTGGTAGTGTAATTATTTTTCCTATAATATTCGGGTGGCATGGCAAGATTCTTCTGTGAGATCATTAATAATCGAATTCGTTTTCGATTAATGATTAAATTTTTTATATTCTCGAATCTAATAATTTTGATATCACTGAGAATTGAATAATTGGTGGTTGTTTTTGAGAATTAAGAAAAATATTAGGTTAAATACATTCGGAACTATGGCAAACTCTTTTGTTTTTCAAGAAATTTTTCTTCTCCTTATGCTTTTGTGGCCAGCGGCGATGGCAGCCGCCGGGCTGAGGTTTCATGGCCATCGGCAAGGGGCGACCAAAATTAAATTTAAAACTGTGTTGGCCGGTGCTAGAACAAATTTGACATAGTGTTGTCATATTTCTAATTTATATTATTTAAGTTCTTCGTCGTACGAAAAGATGTGAATTCAATCCATTATTGAGCGACCTATCTATTTCCTTCAATAATAAAAATCAAAATGCGGGCTAAAGAAAAAACTTCCACAAACTTAATCAATGGGCCACGTCCCATATGATGTTCTGTGAATTTGTCAACGCAATATAATAAGCCGTAGTTAATTAGAAGCGTGCATATATGAATTAATTTCATTTAATTATCAATAAGCCCAATTGTAAATATAGTTTATAATAAAACTTTCTTCGTTATTCATTAAATCCAAAGTTTTAAAGGCAAGAGGAAATGAACATTGACTTTAAATTAGCATAATGTATTGTAATAATAATCATCTTCAACTATGTTTGTAAGATGCATGCGTATACAATTTCTTTTTTCTTTTTTTAAATATGCAGCGATAATTTCTAGCTTATATTCTACTTATCATATTCATTTTACACTTTATATATTTATCAATTTCACAATATTTCCTTTACATTGTTTTTTCTTTGACTGTTTGGTATATCGATTACAATTTACACCAAACATTTAATCCCAGCACGTAGCACGTAGTTTTGAGGTTGTGGCATGTGACTTGACCTAGCGAGCCTCATATATATATATGTGTGTGTGTGTGTGTGTGTGTGTGAGTGTGTGTGTAGAATCTTGATACTTCGATAGCCTTTAATTAAACCCTTTTTTAGTAATTTTATGAAAAATAATTGGATAGCTAGGATGCAAATATTTGAACTCTCTCTACGTGCCAAAAGCTAAAGAACTTCACTTTCTTTATTTTTTTAAAAAAAATCAATACAAAGCACACCAAATCCAGATTCCAAATTACACTATTTGTCATCAGTCCCATGATTGCTCCTTATCCAATGTTAAACAAGCCAACATATATTTTAGGGTTGCATGCGAAGATGCCACATGCTAGCGAGTCTAGCCACCTAAACACATATAACATATTATATATGTGTGTATAATATAATACAAAATACATTTTTTTAAGACTGAAAAATTATATACATGTTATTATTCCTGACATGAACCCCATTTATTGCCTGCCCGAAATTGTCGGGATGGTAACGAAGCTTTGATCAATAATGGCGGTCCATGTTATTCAGAGTTCTTTAATAATTAATAATATCCCTAATTCCTTGGTTAATTATAATTTAATATCCTTAAATACTATTAAAATACTTGCATTATGCACCGTACGTTGTGGGTATCTTTTCGACGTACTTGCTCATGTCATATTTGAACCATGGTTTCAAGCTTAATTTTTATAAAATACGGACAAATAAAATCTCTTGCGGTTGTGGCCATGCAAATTGCAAGTTCTTAATAATTTTTTAATTTTAAAATGTTTAGATTGATGGGAAGTAATTTTAGAGACGGTTTAGCTTAATCATCGTCGGGGTGAAAATTTGATTCAAATGAGAGGCTTTGTAGAATTTGAACACAATTAAAACTCTTTTAATTTGCCAAATATGCAAGATAATTTTAATCTTTAAGTGATTGAATTTTAAGCTTTTGTTCGCTAACCCACGACAGATTCTAGCGTGCAATTTGAAGTGGATGAAGATAATAACCTTAGACCAAAGTGGCAGTAGTCGGCGCACGACAAAGTATTCAATGAGCTAATAAGCAGATAGATCATTTGAAGTTGCCATTGACTCTTAAATTTACTAAAATTGTGGCTGCTTGCTTATTACACTGACATCCATACATCGGTTGGCCTTATTGGTATTTGTGTCATTGGTTGGGCTTTCTTTCTCTACCAACGCGTGCGCAATTGACTTGAAGTCATCGATGAAAAAGCAGTCTGAAGAACGAGAGGCAAGTTCAACATATCATCATTGATTTGAGTGCGGCATTTGTGCCATGAACTCAGCAAATACTCTCCACCCTTTTTGTGTTCCATTATTTTTGTTCTCATAATTATTGAAGTTTAGACTTGAAGAGAAACAAGAGGAACACATTTTGCCACCAAATCCAACCTAGCCAAAAGAATCAAGTGCACATGTAATCCGCAAAATCTTATTATCTCTAACCATGATTCCTAAATACAGCAACAAGAGTGTGACGGGTGTACAATTTTTTATTGGATTATCTTATTTATTTATATACATTAAGATTATTGATTGATGCCCCCACATGGTTATTGCCAGAAAATGATACATACCATGTGGCTTTATTACTCTGCTGACTTGCACTTGTTTTGCCAACAGTTTGGCAAGCTAGCTGACCCAAATCTGGCAACATCTATGCATCACTTTTGGTTGGGTTTGTAAGCAGCCCAAGTATCCATTCACTCATTTTCACCGAGCATCCAGCCCCGCCTCCAGTTTATAGCTGCCGCACGTGGATTAATTCAACCCTATTTCGATTATTTCAGTTGATTATGTTTGCCCCACATTCTTGAACGTATAAGAGGCTCGACACGGACATATCGGACGTGTATAATCGCATAAAACATCATCCATAGACTAATTACAGATAGGTAATGATAAACAGTTGATGATCGATAGAAACTCACACTGCCCATAGTCATTCATTCCAAAGGCCTGTGAGGTGTCTGGTAAAGCCCGAAGCCACACCGCGGTTGCTGTTTTATTTATTTATTTCATCTTTTTTTTCCAATAATTAACCAAAAAAAAAAATCACTCTCTATCACCATTCAATCATAATTTTTTCTTTGAAAAAAATAACTTTTATCCTGCAACAATTATAGCTTAAAAATTATGTCATCTCACTACCAAATAGATCCTTTGTCCAATTGGGCATTGGAGCTCACTCCAACATTGCATTAATAATGTTACCCTTTGAAAGGAAGCGGAGTTCAAAATAAAATTATTAAAGAAAAATATGAAATAAAAAAGTCAACTTATTGGTAATCAAATGACAAATACTAAACAAGGAATGTGCTACTACTGTGGCCCATCTCCTTAGAAAAGCTAGCATATGGGCCAGCCCGCGTTTCACAAATATTCCCCCAGTTCATATCGAACGCCGCCGTATTATTCTCAGCGTGACTTTTCGAGGGGCACACTTCACTTAGTATTATCTAATACTAATTTTCATATCACTTATTAATTGGAAGGGAACAAGTTACCATGTGCAAAAAATGACTTGACTCATCGACCTGACATCATAAAATCTTTATTGTAAAGACATGCTAAGCAATGATCCAAAGGTGAAATTAAGAACATTCAAGAATAATATTCTTAAGCGGAAACTCCCATTTGGCTATTCACTAGCTAGGTCTCTCACTCTTACTGTCACCTACCACTTTCCTTGATCATTGATTTCTTTATAAATGAAGTGATAAATCAAGCTTTGAATCTTTAGCACCCTTATCAGCATTAGCAACGCTCCCAATAATTTGATTCTCTGACAATATCGCACGTCCACTATCAAATCTTATACTCCTCTGCCAGTTCAACAAACTCCTCTGATCATCACCTTGATGATCATTGTGATAATAATTCCCTCCGTAAAGCACCACCGTATTGTCTTGATGATCAAACCTTGCTGCTGCACCTTTGGATTTAGACCTATCTGATGATGGTGTGAATTGCCGTTGTGTAAGGAAATAGCCAAAGCTGGAGCTGTGTGCTGTTATGTACATTGATGATGGGTGCATGAGCTGCTGGCCCAGATGGTAGTGATGATGGGTTGGAGCAAACACCGTTGGCGGCAGCGATGGAGTTGCTGAAGCGTATTGATGAAGATGATCTGATGCAACACGTTTAGCTTTTCTTGCAGCTGTTCTCTCTTTCTTGTGAGCGTTTTGGTGGCCTCCTAATGCTTGTGAACTGTAAAATTTTCTTGAACAAAACAAGCATGGAAACACTCTTGATGATGAATCATCTACGTTGGTTTCTGCTGAAACTCTCCCACGATGATGATCATCTCCCATTTCTGTAACAAAATGAGAAAACAAATAGTTACGTTATGGGAAAAGGGAAACAGAAAAGAGAAGGGAACCTAATATATAAAACTCAAAACAGAATAAGAAACAAGAAGAAGGACCATCAAATAATGGAGCTACAGTAGTAAAATACTGAACGCAACTGTATATATACACACAATAAAATGAGCTCACTTGAGAAATGAGAAGGTAATAAAATTCTGAAGAGTGGAAAAATGTGAAGAGGGACTGTAGAACTAATAAATAAGGGGAGTTGCTTGAAAGTTGAAACAAGGAGCTGTATGGGCTTGGGAACAGAAGAGATAAGAGAGAGCGAGAGAGAGAGACTGGTAAGTATAAAGTAATGTTTGTTTATGACAAATTCAGCATGCCCAAAGTAAAGAGAGCGATTGGTTGAAAGGGATGTGCGTGAATTGGGAAATGGGCAATTAACTCTTTGTTCTTTCTCAGCTGGTAGCTGATTAATTATTATTATTATTATTTATGTGAAAGAGTTAAGAGTAGCTAATGAGCTTGGATGATCGCATACGTTAGTGATCTGCAGTGGCCAATGCAGAAGGATTGGGCGACTTAAAAGCTAGAGTCAGTAAGTCAGTGAGTCCCCCACTTGAATTTATCAGAAAGATCAGAAATTGAGTGGTGTTATTGGCTGGATACCCTTAACATTCATTCATCATCTCATGCAAATGG
This sequence comes from Aegle marmelos, assembly GCA_030449875.1. NCBI lineage: Eukaryota > Viridiplantae > Streptophyta > Magnoliopsida > Sapindales > Rutaceae > Aegle > Aegle marmelos. Next base: position 8,405,224 of record JASUUL010000115.1, read on the forward strand.
GGTTCATTTTTCTCTGCTCAGTGATTCCTCTGCTTTTTTCTTATAAATAGTTATGGGGGCTTCTTACGGCCACCGCCAATCCATTTGCAACTTGTTGCATCTCCATCTCTTTGCTATTTTTTCTTCAATACTTTACACTATAAGAGAACTTTGCTTTTATAATTTTTTATAAATAAAGTTTTTTTCTGACTTAAACTCTATCTAACTCTCTTTTAATTTCTCATATTTTAATTACAATATATTTATACCTTTTTATAGGTTGTATCCGTATTATACTTTATTTAATTTGCTTCTCGACCAAGCAACGTCGTTAACTTTATTTTATTGAACTTGATTTATCAATATCTCCCCTACTTCGACTAGACTTTTCTTGAGTGGTCCACAATTTAAGAATGAGTTAAGGCCTCATAAATCCATGACTTTTGTCATCTCTCACACATGACACTTGTTCTTATGGACCATAGCTCCCTGGGAGCATAACTCATACTTTCTATTATTAGGGGTGTATAATTCTTGTTCCCTTTATTGGAGGAGTATAATTCTTACTCCCCAGGGAGAATGATTTTACCACTCCTTATGCTTAGGGGAACATAATTCTTGCTCTCCTTAAGGGAGCATAATTTTTGCTTTCCATTCTTGAGAGAGCAGGACTTTGTTACAAAAGAGCATAATTTTGTTGACTCTAATATACTCTTTATCTTTACTTCACTTTTTCTTGCACAGCTTAATTGACTCTCTCATATTTCTTACAACGGCTGCGCCCCAGTTATTAGCTTATTGTTCATCAAAAGCCAAAAAGCTCAAATTATTTCTCTCTCTTCTCATCACTATATAAACCATTCTCTACACCATTTGCCTACGTGGAGATTCACTCTCTTGGTTTTTACTTTTCTTAATAAGTGACTCTTTTCTTCTCTCTATTTTTAACTACTTCAATATCTTCTGATTCTAAAAGTAATGTTAACTTCTTTTATCGCAAGTACTTCGAAGATGATGATGATTACTATCATCTCATTTATTCTTAATAATCAAACTAATCTTCGACTTAGTGCTGATTAAATCCATTGATGCAGTTGACAATACAATTTCAAAGAAATTCATTTTGTCTCTTAGGGCTAAATATGAAATTTCAAGTTAGTTGAACTTAAGAAGTTCTAAGTTGGTGAGCTTGTTAGCCAATCCCTTTTTGGGGCTGTTGCCTTTCATCTTAACTTTTTTTTTTATTATTATGGTGTTAGATTACTACTACACCTTTTTTAAAGATATATGTTGATCTTCTTGAACTATACCCCAACTCATCTTTGTCCCAACATTTGGTGTGCCATGATAGGCATGTACATTTTATGAAGGCTAAAGGATTTTTCAGATCTCATATTTAGTCAATTTTAGCATATTTATCAACTGATGAGCCTTTCTAGATGATAAGGATTCCTCTCTTAATGGTTGGTACTATGTTCGCACTTGAGCTAAGTCATCCCCTTTAATTATCCAGTGCAAATCTCATGATGGCTTTCGTAAAGACTCTTGGCTTTTTGCCCTTAAGAATTGGGAGTTAGGAAATTATCCTGATATGTGTTTTAAATACCAGGTTTAAACCCACTTTTTTACTCCAAATAGCTGTTAAAAACATTCCTATAGGATGTACTTTTCCTTTTATGGGTATACTCCCTCATTTCTTTTCTCTCATTTTTTTAAGTGTCATGGAGTTGCTCCTTAATTGATCCTGCTGAGCAAAGCTTGTTTGAAAAATATATTTCCAAGATTGTAAGTTGATAGGATCTTTAAAAACTTCATCAATCTGGCTTTGCTCAATAGGATCAATTAGGAGGAACTTTATGATAATAAAAAAAAATAAAAGAAAAGAAGAGAGTGAGCATACCCATAAAAGAAAAAGCACATCCTGTAAAAATATTTTTAATAGCTACCTAGGGTAGAAAAGTGGATTGAACTCAATACTTAAAATACATATCAAGATAATTTTCTAACTCTCAACTCTCAAGGGCAAAAAGCTAAGAGTTTTTCCGGGAGTCAACATATGATTTGCCTTGGATAATTAAAATGAAGGACTTAGCCCAAGCGTAGACACAGTACCAACCTTTAAGAAGGGAATCCTTATCACATAAAAGGCTCATCAATTGAAATTGGCTAAATATAGGATTTGAAAAATCCCTTAGCCTCCATAAAATGTATATGTCAATCATGACACACCAAATACTAGGGCAAAGCTGAGGTAGGGCATAATTCAAGTAGATCAACATATACCTTAAGAAAAAGTATAGTAGTAATCTAACACCATAACGAAAAAAAGTCAGGATGAAAGGCAACAACCTTAAAAAAGGTTTGGCTACCGAACTTACCAACTTGAGGCTTCTTAAGTTTAATTGAACTTAGAATTTCATATTTAGTTGTAAGAGACATAATGAATTTCTCTAAAATTGTATTCTTAACCTCATCAATAGACCAATTAGCACTAGGTTGGATGTTAATTTGATTATTGAGAACAAATGATGTAGAAGTAAAATTTACAATAAAAGATAAGTGGTCTGATGATAGATGACAGTAATCATCATTATCTTCGAAGTACTCATGATAAAAGAAGTTAGCATTATTTTGAAAATCAGAAGACATTAAAGTTGTTAAAAACATAGAAAAGAGAAGAGTTGTTTATAAAAAAAAAAAGTGAAAACCAAAAGACTGAATTTCCATAAGGTAGGCAAATAGTGTAGAGGATGGTTTATATAGTGATGAGAAGCGAAAGAAAAAATTTGAGTTCTTTTACTTTTGATGAATGAGAAGCTAAGAGTTGAAGAGTAGCTGTTGTAGGAAATATGAGATAGTCAATTAATATGTATAAGAAAAAGTAGATTAAGGATAAAGAGTATATTGGAGTTAACAAAATTATGCTCCCATACAACAAAATCCTGCTTCTTCAAGAATGGGAAGCAGCAAAATCATGCTCCCCAAGAGCAGGAATTATGCAACCATGCTCCATGAGAAGTAGGAATTATGCAACTTTAAGAATAGAAAGCATGAGAGTTATGCTCCCAAGGAGCTGTGGTTCACAAGAACATGGTTCATGTGTGAGAAATGCCAAAAGTTGTGGATTCATGAGGCCTTGATTCATTATTAAATTATGGACTGCACAAGAAAAATTTAGCTGAAGTAGGGAAGCTATCAATAAATCAAGCTCAGTAAAATAAAGTCGACGATGTTGCTTGGTCAAGAAGCAAATTAAATAGAATTTGATATGGATACAACCTATAAAAATGTATAAATATGTAGTAATTGAATTCGAGAAGATAAAAGAGAGTTTGATAGAGCTTAAGTTAGAAAAAGACTTTATCTATAAAAAGTTATAAAAACAGAAGCCTCTCATAGTTAAAGTAACGAAAAAAAAAATAGTAAAGAGAGAAACGGTTAAGTTGTAAACAGGACCTTAATAAAGTATTTATCGTCCACTGCTTGTAGACTTAGGTTAAAGACCGAACTACGTTAAATTTTTATGTCTTTCATTATATTACCCCCCGAATAATTTAATTTTCTAAGTTAACCGGAATTCTAGGCTACAACAACAACTTATATTTTCTAGGAGTTGGTCAAGTATAGACCAATTGAGTTCGAATCTTAAAGAGATAAATGTTAAAAAATTGATTTAAACTTTGCTTGCTTCTCTATTTTTATGACGACAAAATTTTAACATTATTTTTTTTCATAATATGTAGAGAGATCCATTAAATTCAACAAAAAGATATGGAAACATATAATCAATTGACAAAATATAAAAAATTACACAACATTAAAGAAAACTACTTGATTCTCTATCTCATTTCTCGGTGCCTTCTCTTCTACATCACCATTACCTCTTATGAACTTAGCTCCATCATTTTAGAACGATAATAATTGCTTTGCCGAGGCTATATAATGAGAGGCAAGCGAGAGTTATTCAATATTATATATTCAAACACATAATATTTTGCTTAAAATAATTTGACGCTGTTGTTTGCTTCACTTCGTTTTTGGTATTGGCTTTATCACATTTCTTATGTGATGGAGAGGATTTCCACAATAAAAGAGAGAGCTTTTTTTTTTTCCTATTAACAAAATTTGAGCGTATATGTTATTAATCCAAATTTTTATTTTCAAATTATTATCCTTATCTCAGCTGAAGCAATTCTATATTAAATAACATAGGTTTTAAATTTCAGGACAAGTTAAAGGCTAAAATTTTGTTCTTAATAACTCATGAAAAATATTAAAAATTAAAATTTTGTAATTACTTTGCCCTATTATTACAACTTCATTTTAATTTTTTAAATATTTATTCAAATTGCTTTAAATTTTGATGTGATATGAAGCTGGGACTTCTTTTTCTTGAAGGGCAAGAACAAAATTATGAATAAAAATCATTCTAACAACATTAGCGGTTTTATTGACCTTTTCATATGCTATGCGTGTTAACATTGAAATATAATGGCCGTGTGATTTTTTTTTTTTTTAAGAAAAAGTGATTCTTTTGAGTTTGTGCTGATTTTGTGATTACTTTATTTTTTCAATAGTGGAGTACCCCACTGTACTTGGGTATTGTAAATACCATCACAGATGATTACCATTGCGATTATTATTGCAATGCTACTATTTTGGAGAATGAGGCTCACCAGATATGCCTCTAGATCAATTTAGATGCGGTTCAACTTATATTTCTGTATCCAAAATCAACAAACATAAACACGAATATAAAGCTCTTTTGCCAGATCTCCGGCACTCGAGATAGGGTCCAAGTTTAAAATTAAAAAACAAATAAATAACAACACGTTTCAATGCAAACATCTAACTCAGTAATTTATTTATTTACTTATTTATCTTAGAGAACTCGGTCATTTATTTGAAAAGCCAATTGCCAGTATAGGTTTCTTTCTTTGCCCTGCACACGTAATGAATTAAAGTAGCCTATTATGATTGTGTATGAAAAATGACATGAGCGAAGTAACATATACACTGCAGTCTGATGGTTTAGGCAAGTATCATGAAAAGCTACAGAAAAATCTTTTACTTATTTCACAATCATGACAAGAATCCCTTCACCAATAAGAATAAAATACAGCACATATTGAGATGTGAGAATAACTGTTATTCTCAAATAAATGCCAATGCCTGGAGGAACAGAAATTTCAAAAATCCTCAGTGTCTAAAAGATAGTATGGGCGCAAAAAGACAGAATAAAAAAGACTTTGTACAACTCACATATACCTTTAAATTTAAATTAATAAAAAATAATTACCTATGCAGTTACTATATATGGGCTTAGCAAAACCAGATACTTACAGTTCTAGAAGATGGAATAAGAAGAATCCATGCAAAGGATTCATGAGAGGGTGGCTGGCGGCAAAATCAATGTTGAGGGCCCGTCACTATGCCAGCCTGCAGCCTATATATAGCTGCGAAGCATACAAGAACTGCCCACGGACCACATTTTCTAAGGTTCAGGAACAACCAAAACACCTACTAATGGAGAAAAAACTAGACGGTTCCGGAGATGTCTCCCTCTCCGGCTTAGGTTGAGTCTTTGAGTGAGGATAATGTTTAAAAAACGCTTTCACTGCTCCAGTTACCCCGTCTTCCTTCTCCATGGCCTTGGCAAGTTCAACCGCACGCTCCTTCACCTGTAATGTTTCCTACACGTCAGAATCATAATTTCCTAAATCTAAGAATCCAATATGGTTAACGTGCACTTTCTTCTATGAATTAAATCCCATAAAAAATATCCTAATGCTCTACCAAAATATGGAAATTCAAATTCATTGCATTGTGTTACTGCTTTTTCTTTCATTTTATGAGGTAAGACTGAACTCTTAAGTTACTCCACCTAATTTACATCCTGTACTGCTGAGATAAGACTTTCTTATGTCTGGGCAGGTATATCAGTAATCACACAAGTAGTTCAAAAGCAGAGCTACTGTTCAACTTTTGGCATGCTTTGCCGGATGCATTTTGATTGGAAAAGCAAAAAAGAACTGTCTGTTAGCTGTATCTAAGGACCTTTTCTGTAAGATGAAGCTTATTATGACTAGGCCTAAGCAAATATGAAGTTACACAATTAAGTGGGAAATGTAAAAACTTTTCTACTACCTTTGGCTCTAGCATGAACTTTATTGCATCAACCAACTTGGGAAGTGAGAATTCATCAACTGGAATGGGCGGAGGACCTACTCCTCTTGCATGTACTCGCTCTCCCCAGAAAGGTTGGTCACCGAAGAAAGGTACAATGGTTGTTGGGCACTATATTTCAACAAATTTGTCAACATAAGGCACAAATCACGTCATGCAGAACTGTAAGTACTTAATCTATATTAAAAGATAGCCATCAATATTACCGCAGCTCTAAGACCGGCTGCAGTCGTACCCGCACCACCATGATGAACCTGAAAACAAAAGGAAGACCAATAAGATCTTGCCATCACAAGCACAAAAGTCAAAAAATAAAATAAATGAAACAGTGTAACATTAAAAGAAATTTCGAAGAGAGTTGAAGGGATTTCTTGATTCTCATCAAATACTTCCTCATGCATTTACCTAGCAACCATCATGCCATACTGGATATGCGATAATGCTTTATTAATAGATTCATATAAAATCCATCCAAAAATTTTGAAGAAAACACTGTCTCTCTGCTTAGTTCCACTCCAATGTTAATCTATACCAGCATCAATGCAAGAACAAGAAATCATCCCCTTGGTTTAACATCATAGCTTTTTCTGTACATGTATCTAACATTCTAATTTTACAGAGTATGCATAATGATTATATGACATAAATTAGTGTAGATAATGCTGGTCCCCACATTGAGATCAAGCAACAATAGGGCATAAGGGAAACTCAACAATATTATATGATAGCATCTATCATTCCAGGAGAAGGCAGGCCCGGCTGGGAGCAAGGCCAGGCCTATAATCACCATAACTAACTAAATGCATTCCACAATGAAGACAATAAACAATCCAAGAACACATGATGATGAAAGAACATAATGTTGAACCTGCTCAAGAGCTAAAGACTTACCACAGCCTTGCATTGTAAGAACAACCAGTCATGGGGAATGTTGTCCAATAGGTATACAGAGTCCTTTGGTTCAGCCACTGAAAGGAAATAAGATACAACTAAGTGAATTTGAAGTCATGCTCATATGGCTAGACAATATGGTAGGGAAACAAGTAGAAGAATAAGAAGAGATAAGAGAGGGTTAGAGGTAATAGATGAAGCACTTCATCAGTAAAACTTACAGTTACCAAGGCCACCCCAGCCTTTGTTTATAATAACCCTCTGTCCAGTTTGTTCAAATGCTTCCACAATTATCCGGGTCATTTTTTCTGGCTCTTGAACAGGCTGAGTGAAAAGAGAAAGAACAGGGTCAAATAGTCGAGAGCTAATATAATGAAGAATCAAAGATCATATATCATGCCAGCATTTACTCTTGTTTTGGGGGATCTAAATCACACTCATGTAGAGTCAATACTTAATTAGGGAATGCTACATCTACTAGAAGATTGAATGAGTCCACTTTCAGAAAACACTACAGTGAACTTGTTTGCTAAAAAACACAGAATTGAAAAATATTAGCAACTTCTTCATCTTTACGCTAAATTTTTAAAGAAAATTGAAAACCTCTTACCAATTTTTCTCAAATAAGTCACATAAGTTGAATATAATTAGACCGTATCATGAATAAAATGAACATATTGTTATTAAGGAAAAAGGAAACAGACTTTAGTAGTACTGACTTGATAAGTCACATCAAGCTGGTAATTTGAATTAAACTTCATTCACTTCCTCCTGCCCATTTTATTCACAGATAAAGCATCCTTTCCTATAGTTCTTTTATATCCTAACACTACATTTCATAGGATTTTATATATCACATACCAAGAAAAAGTTACCACAAGTTATGTGCACTGGTAACTCATAATACAAACAACAGAATATTCACCTTTCTAATAAAGTTCAACACTTGGAGTCAACAGTCCTAGTTGTGATTGGTTTTTTTGTAAATTGGATTTATATTCATCAATAATTAAGGGCTTCAAGGATCAAAGAGGCCAAGCCCCAGATTTTCGCAGCTCAAAATACCAAACGAAAGAAGGCCTCAATAGTTTGTAAAGTTCATAATTGACAATAACAAAGAAATAATATGAGGACCAACAGAACAAACTCACAAGGCTACCAAATCCAATGTAAATAGGCTTTGAACCAGCTTCAAGCCATTTTACAAGTGATTCTGGAGGTTCATAGTTTGATGCAAGATCAAGAAAGCAAAATCCAACCACATCAACCTTAGGTCCCCAATCTGCAAATCATGCAATAAAAAAGTAAACCAGAAATCACCATCCCTCAAATAATTTGCACTGCATTGTACTTATTAAAATGTGTAATGAAGACAAAAATGTACGGGTATTTATGATATATGACATTTATGCAAAAAGTACACTAAACTCTACCCAACAAAGCATTAAGTATCACCTAATTAAGCAAAGCAGATACAAAAGAACCAGAACTGCTTTAGCCACTAAAAAAGCAGCTAGCCAAATCAGCTCATTAAAAGGTATTGCATAAGAACAGAAGATATTGACAACAGTAAAGAAACAGGCTCCATGCTACTTCCATAATGTAGCACTGATACCCAGATCAAACAACTCAGACAACCTAAGATTCTGAAGTTATGGCAAAAATGGCTGATAACATAACCTCAGAAAAATCTTCAGTGGTTTTCTTGGGCTCCTTGTTGGTCAAGAATGTACATAGTGATAGAGAAAAGGGAACATTTTATTGATAGACAAAATACCAATCAGATGAGGTATGACATCTTTCAACAGACTATCATGTTTAAAATGACAACCTTTTGGTTTAGGAACAAGGTGTGGACTCCATATATACCCATGAGGCACATTTGAATCAAAACCCTGGGAACCACTTAAATATGTCACGGGTCGTAGCTTCAGCTTCTTTTTCCTAACATCATTTATCATGTCCCGTATTCCCAGCCAAATCAATGAGTCAACAATTTGATACGACAGCTGCTAAAAAGAAAGGGCCAACAATCAATCACAAAAACATCATAAGAACGGAGGAGTCAAAATCATGCGGTAAAGGACAGAATTTAATGTTCTCACTCGATATCCAGCTGGTTGCTTGACACGGGATAAAGGATGTGGAAACTCACTGGTTGGCCTGGAGGAGAAAGATTGATGAAAGCAATTTAAGATTCTCCATCAAACCATACAATAGAACAACTAACTGAAGCAAAACAAAAAGAAAGCTAAATTTGTAGAAATGCAAACTTTAAAGATGTTAAACTACAATAAAATAGCTAGATTCCATTACCCAGACAAGACTTACGTCCATGGCATAGTGAAAAATATATGAATAGGGATTTTCAGCGCCTCTGCCACATGCACATGCCCTAGAGAAGCATTTGTCAGAGTCAATTGCAAAATATATCAAATTAACTTGAAAAATTCTCCATAACAAAAAGATCTAAGCAGATAAAATGACAAAGATCAAGCAATGATAATTTCCCAAACAACATATTCCAAAGAGAAATTAACAAGAAAAAACACTAGATGTAATGAGATTTACGAAAAGGTCACAAGGACAAGACAGAGACCACAGATATGACAGGTATCTAGCACAATCAATTTCCAATGCACATACTTCAAAGAAAATAAAATAAGGAAAAGGATATAACTACCATGATATAAAAGGTAACAATGCAAACAGAATCTGGCCATAAAAAATAGACAGCACAATTTGAAACATTATAACAGACTTGAAGGTTAAAACCTTACCATATGCTGGGGGATTAGCAATGATTGCATCTGCCTTAAAAGCAATTCCAGAATCTAAATCAGGGTCTTTGCAAGCTGGAAGTAAAGAATATATAATTTCCTTGATTTGATTTCTTTGAACTGGTATCTCAGAAGGGCCTGATGGCAAGAAGCCTTTATTCTTAACCATATCTGTTCAGTAAAAAGTAAAGCCATTAATAAGTTGCCAATAAAAGCTTCTTCAAGTTTATTTTGAATCAAATATTGATTTAGTAAATCTCAAGAATAAATCCTTGAAGATTTTTGCTGAAAGTAAAAAACCACCAAAGACAGTAAATGTCCAAGGAAAACAAATTTGGAGAAGAGAGCTACATTATCATTGAACATAATTTTCATAAATGAAACAAGAAAGAGAACATGACTGACTGGAAAAAGAAACAATTTTTGAGCAAGCAAATCAACCAACTTCTTGAAATCTATGATTTAACAAGGAAAAAACTAGAATCATTTTCCTTAATTTCAGCATGATAAAAACAAGAAGTAGATTTGCTGATAATTTTACTGAAAGACATTGCAGCTTCTCTGTGTGTCTGTGTGTGTGTTTGCTCCAATTGCATACATGGCTTGCTCACAGTACCCAACACACAATTGCTGCAATGTATTTCAATACATTTGGGGCTGAGAGAGAGAGAGAGAGTGTGTGTGTGTCTAGCATAAATGTAACTGTCACATTTAGATACATACATCCTGCAAGAACTTTCGGATCACCACCTAAAGGATAGAACTCCAGCCCAGCAGTCAGGACAAAATCTTTGAAATTTGAATGAGTAGCTAGTCTAACGCGATGGCCATAGTCCTGCATGCAATCTCTAATAAATATTGAATCCATATATAATAACTTCTTCAACTGCTGAAAGTAAAAATTTCAAATTTCAAAATTTTCATGCTTCTTTCCATTGACAAGCAATAAGCACAAATTTTAACTATCTACAATTCAGAAAATAAAAAATACAGCATAACAAAAAAAGAAAGCTAAAAGCTGCAAAAAGATTGAACTTTTTTTTGCATTTATATAACTCTTTACCAAACGTAACCAATCCAAGGAGTTATTATCAATCGAAGTTATTAGAAAATATTGAGTAGAATACATAAGCTCACATCTAGAATTACGAATGTTAGACAACGAACGCATTACTGCAAACTGAACTTAAGGATGAATGTAAAGATATGCTTCTCACCTGCAAACGTTTTCCAATCGCAACAAAAGGTTGCACATCACCACGTGTGCCAACAATAAGCATTACTATTTGCAATGGTGGAATGTACTGAAGATCTGTTGCATCAAGGGACTCATCATGAGCAACCTCAGTGTATACATCTTGACATGCAGCACCAAGGTCGTGGGATCCAATATCCCCAGGAACTTCGAATTCTACAGTTCCATCATCTTTCACAGTAGCTATTCTATTCAACAATTGGATCTGCACAGATTTTAAGCATTCAATAAAATCCCAGGGCACAAAAACAATGAAATACTTAATGTTAGTGGCACACAGACTGACTGCTACAATTAAAAAATTCTAATGATAGCAACAACCATAACAGCAATTATAACAGTGTACATTACAAGAGGAGATATAAGATGGGCAATGCCCAAGTGAGCTTCAACATTAACAGTTCAAGTAGCAAGGTGTTCATCACTTTAGGCCGCGCATGTAGATCAAATCAAGTACTGCAGTACACATGACCATCATTTCAAATGACCAAGGAACAAATAGCAAAAGGCATGTCACTACACCCCAGTGTGATATTTTAAGCAAACATCTCACAAGAGAAATTACAGAAAATCAGCCTTCAAATGAACTTGTCTATACAGAGATTTAAGTATCAAATAAACACTACAAGGGCAGGTTATTATAGCCTTCCAATTTCCAATCATACAAAGTTGTCCCACGCAAAATGTTTTCAATATGATTCACTGTATTGCACCATTGAATTGTGAAAAACTAGAAAATTAAATCATTCTACAGAAATAGTCATAGAATTCAAACAGCGCTTATAGAAGGGAAACGGGCTCCTAGCAGACAGGTTCAAGTTTTCCTCAATGTTTAGGTGCTCCATTTCGCTAACTAATAGATAGGTAAAGCGCAGTATATACATACACACATATATTCTCAGGTGTGGATGCCCTCAAATTTTTTTTTTTAATAAGGACATGCTGCTATGTCATGAGCTTAAAAGAATTATTTCTAATTTCACTATGATACCATATAGTTTAATAGCATAAATCTGAATCTATAAAACTACACAACTTAAAAGCGTGTTTGCGTGGAAAAATAAAAAATAAAATAAGGGAGCCTGCACTGCTTCTTTCTTTCTCTTCGAACTCCAAAAAGGGACCAGCTTAGGATTGATGGAAAGAAGGCATTTGTTTCTGGCTTGTGAGCTTAAGGTATTCAATTAATAGCTAGAGGAGGCTGCTTTAGTTTGAGTTTAGGTCACGAAGATATTTACAAAAAAAAAAAAAAAAATGATTGCTTCCTCTTCGAATTGAATCAGGTGGGCTTGCCTTCCACTTCGTAATCCAGTTTCTTTCTTAGAGTGCACAGAAGAGCAAGCAAACTCAAAACCTCCGCCCCAGTCAGCTGCTCCCAAAGGTGATCGTCCGCTTCAAAGCAATATGAATTTCTCATAGCAGTGAAGAACTAGCAAATTTTATCATTCTAGGAAGTAGTCAGAGAATTCAAATAGTGCTTATCAAAGGTAAGATTTTACAATGTTCAGTACACTAAACAAATATTCTATGGGGTAACAAGGATTCCTGATTATGCCAGCAGAACCATAGCAACAATGTGCGAACAAAATGCTTCATAGACATTCGAGGTTTATCTCATCAAATATTTGTGACAAGTCATACCTTCTTCTGTACAGGAATCTTGTTGTCAAAAATTTGTGCAGCATGTTCTGCAAGTATAGCATGCGGTCTATGCGTCTCAGTTTTTGCTCTTTCCAACCTCAGTGGACTTGAAGTTTGTTGTTCCATTTTTTTGCTGCTCAACACCTCCAATGGATAACTGTTGGTCCTGGGAACACTAGGAACACTAGGTCTATCTCTGATAGAACCTCCTACTAAAACAAACAGTGAGAACATAATAATATGAAAACCTACATATAAAATAAGCAAGAAACTCCCAATACACTCCCCTTATAAACTCAATCTTATCATTGGAAGTTCAAGATTTGTTTGCAAATCGTAATTTCAGTAAGTATGCAGAAGAAAAGAAAAAAGAAATCAACTAACCGGAGGACTCATCATTCCCATTATTTGCCACACTCCCACTGGTACTCGTCTCTCTGTTGTACACTTCTTTAGCTTCACTGCTACTTCCACCGCCAATTTCGCGCTCATGCTTAATAGAAACTTCACTGGAGCTCGAAGAAGAAGAGCTGAGCGACTTCACCCGTGGCTCCGCCATTGGTGATGACTCCGATTGTGGCAAGAACCGTCGATACAAGATGGCCTCAATGCTTCCGATCCAGATCCAACTTACGTTATAGATTCCAGTGAGTGTTTGTTTTCAGTTCATTTTAAATTTTAAATCTCAAAATCAAGCCGTTGAGTGTGTGTTTTGGATTCTCACTAGCGGCGTAAAACAAGAGAGATTTTTGCTTTCGCGGATTCTGAAGACTCGAGAGAGAACGCACGCCCAACGCAGCGGGTGACGGGTCCTGCGGATCCTTGCGGTTTTTTCATTTATTTATGTTTTGACCTTTATTGGGTGACACGTGTGCAAACTGTCCGAGTAAGGGCATTTTGGTCAAATATGAGAAATCTGATGTGATAAATGAAAAATTCTCTGATTGTGCGGGGCTACCCCCCTACGGCTATAGAATTTCGTTATTGTTATTTTGTTCGCGTCATTTTCTTTTGCACAATTTTGTCCTCGATCATTTAGTCTCAGTCGATCGTTCTCTCTCCTCCGCGAGCGTAAGCATGCAATCATCAGACGAAAGCATTAAAACGAGTATAATCAATAAATAAAAAATTATCAATAATATATTCAGAAATAAGGATAGCAATGCGCATTACCTGCAGCATATTTTTTAACACACTTGTATAAAATTTAAATTATTAAATTTACTCATAATTTACTGTAGATTTTAATTTTTTAAAAAAATTATTTATTATGAATTTTGATAATTATGAAATTTATAATAATATCCGACAGATTTTTTTTATAACTTTTTATATTTAAATTCATAAATATTCAATGCATACATTTATAATAATAACATAAAATTTTATATAATATACTCAATTCTAAATTTAACTAATATAAATAGATAATTAAAATTTTAATATCAATTCAACATAAATTCTCAAATTTAAATATAAAATACACAAATTCTTTAAAAAAACTACAAACAAATATCTATAAATAAAAATTATCATTTCCTATTATTATTCAATATAAGTTCCAAAGGGAGATTTTCATTTTATCAATATCATTAGCACTCTTTAGTACGATTCCGACAATAACGATTAAGATTAATATTTTTTAAATAATAATACTTTTCAAATGCTAACCCAAAGAATAAAATTATAACAATGAAATAATCAATGTATTAAGTTAAAGAATAATAATAAATTTAAAATTACAATAAATATATAATAACATATGCATTAAGCTAAAGAAAATTTAATTAAAATTATAATAAGTATATAAGTATATTTTTATAGTTAAATATTTTAATTAAAAATAATTTTTAAATTTTCAAATTGACTGAATATTTAGCCAATATCAAATCCACTCGCACACTAACGTGTGTTTTTCATTTATAATACCAAATTGCCCGCAACCTGCAAAAATTATGGCAGCGGGCAATTTTGACAAGTGGGTTTGGGTGGATTTGGTGGCAGCATTGTCATCCCTATGAATCAGAAACCAACGCAACACTATTTACCTTTCTTTCAATTTACTTCGTTTTCTTTTTTTATACTGATAATACAATTAAACAATTTAGTATTATATTTGATATTGCTACAGACAAATATTGGCATTATTAGTTTTGCATTAAATTCTTATTAAATTATATCCTTATGAAGCACCTGATATTACATCAATAACTGGCGTTACATTACAAGCAGACAAATAGCTAGATTGTCTGCCCTGTCAATATTTTAAGAAAGATTGCAATGACTTTCACTCAATTATTCTTAATTGAGGGGGAAAGTTGAATCCATTAAGTCTCAAGCATGAAGGCAGCAACCCACGGGTTAGCCCAGTTTATTTTTGTTGAATAATATTTAAAAATAAAGAAAAGACAGTTCGTCGACACATATCTGCTTCATTTACGAGTAAGGGATTAAGGGTGGCAATTTAGGTTGTGATTCATTTGTTTAATTCAGTTCGATTCAAATTAAACAAGGTTTGTGTTTAAAAAATTAATTTGCTTATCAAATTGGTGGATTTCACTTGTTATTTTAAGGTCACTTAATTATTTATTCATTTATGATTCGTTTGTATTTTGTAAAATGTTAATTTTGTAGTTCTATTTTATTTTACTTGATTTTTGTTTATTAATTATTGTTTTTGTTAATGAATCCATATTCAATTGATTTTTTATTAATTTTACATAAATAAATTGTAAACGAATCTAAATTCGATTGATTTGTTTAATTTTGTACAATTATATATATATATTCATTTAATAAAGGAATGGAATTCATCCATTAAATTTCAATTCATATATGATTTAAATCCAATCCGATTCATTTATTTAAATACAAAAGTTCATAAAAATTTTGATTGTGTGGTCAATCAATAATTAAACAATAACATTGGATCATTACAGTTGTACGATAATGATAATGATGGTAAGACAATAAACTTGTTTGGGAAAAATTGAAAAGGATAATGTGTTCTTATATTGTAAGACTCTCGCCACAACTCGTGTTTTGCATGCAGATTAGTTGACGTCACAATCAAAGTTGCTACTATCAGTTTTCAAATTTAGGGTGTATTTGCGATTGAAATTAAATAACTGTGTTTAAAAATTATAATAGTAAAGTATTTGGTAAACACTAGTTATTATAATTTTTAAATTATATTGATACCATTTTTCATTTATATAATAAAAATTTTATTATATCTTTAATAATTTTATCAAAATGATTACTTAAAATATATATTTACTATATATTATTAATTTTTATTTCATAATTACAATTTTTTTATAACAATTATAACTTAAAAGTTATAGTACCTCAATCTCAAATATATCCTTAAGCGTGGTCTTATAGTATATCTATGGTTCGTGTTTAGATCTTGTTTGATAACCATCTCTTAAGCTAAATTTATTCTAATCTATGGGATATGATTTATTAGTGCAAATTAATAACTACTCGATGTTCCCCTAAAAAATAAAAAATAAAAAATTAGAATGGAAAAAAAATAGTTTTACTTACTAGTATATATCTCCATTGTGTGCGTGCATGGTACACTAATTGCTATTATATACCTCCATTTTGAGTCTAAGGAAAGTTAATTAAACTAATTTAAGGCTTTTAATTCTTTCTTCGTTATTTGAAATAAGTTTACTTTGTCTTGCTCCCATGTGCCTTGAACTTTTTAGTGTACTTGTGTGCCAATGAACACGACTCGTGATTTTTGTACAATTTGATTGACGTTTCCATTGAGTTTTAATTAAAGAAAATATGTATATCAACATTTATTTAAAGTTGACTTTAGAGTTGGCTTAACATTTTGAAAAAAATAATTGTATTTTTTTTTCATAAGTATGGAAGAAAATAATTGTATTCGAAGGCACAAAGAAATTTTATATGATGCGAAGGAAGGATATATCTATATACATATAGCATGGAAGAAAATATTCTTCTTGTTATTTTTTATTAAAAAAATTTATTGGAGAATTGGAAACAGACAAACTATCATGTGTCAAAAAAATCGAAAACTAATTCGTATAGTGTGAGTTAATTATTGTATCGCTCTTTTTCTATTGTACTCCATAAATTCAGAAGACTAATTTTACAGTTGCAAGCAAATTTTACAAATTATGGTATGCGACCATATGTATCCAGTCAGCTTCACTTTATTTATTTTGTGCGTCATTAACTTCACATTTTTAACTCCTACTTTTTCTCATTCCATCGCCTTACCCCCGTGCGTCTCCGTGCATGAAACTCGAAGGAGCTCATCATACCTCTCACTTCTCTATAAAATATGTCAACATATAATCATTTGTTGTTCCCAGGTGAAACATAAATGGGATGGCAATGGGGACCGAAGGGAATTAGTATCTCTGTATCCATCCTTAATGTTTTGCACGTGTCCCCATCTCATCCGCGTTCTCGTTGGAATTGTTAAAGAGATCCTTCTCCTCTCGGTAATTTTTAAAAAAAACCTCTCAAATAACTAATAAACTTTTAATTTTTAAATTTAATTTAATTTATTAAAAATAAAAATTTAAATAAAAATAAATTTTGAAAATATATGCTAGTAAAGTTTGGATGTTATCATTTTACCTTACTCTTTAATTTTTGTTTTATTCGATAAAAGTTTAAAACATAAATGTTGAGCCAAAACCTATTGAATAAGACCTGATCCAATAGTAATTTAAGACTATAACTAATTAACTAAGCTCAAAAATTTCACAATATATTTGTATAAATATTTTGATATTTGTTATTGATTTAATATTTAATTCTTTATAATTTAAATTTTTATTATTTATTAATTAGTATTTCTAAAAATATAATTAAAATTAAGAATCAAAATGAAAAAATGGGGAATTGAAGAGTGGTTAGGGATTTCAACTCATTCCCGTCTCTTCCCCAAAAAATAAATTGGAAAAAAAATCGTCTTCATCGCTTCTTCAAATAAAAAATTAGTTATTTGCATATCCTCCTTAAATAAAAAAAATTTCTGAGAGGTCTTGTACTAGTGGAGATTTTTGCTATCCTAAATAATAATAATAATAATAATAATAATAATAATAATAATGATAAACAAAATACTATAGACGAAAATATATAAATTTTGTTACTTAAAAAAAAAAAAAATATATATATATATAATAATTTTTTATTAATCTCAAAATTAGAAATAAGATAAAAAATTTAAAAATATATATATTAAAATTTATATATATATTTTAACTTATCTCTGACTTTGTTAAAGTCAGAGATATTATATATATATACAAAATGAATTTAGAGTCAACGCGGAGCACTGCCATACTTTAACTACTCCCACCCTCTTACCCACTTGAAATATTCAACTAAGCCGCTTGGCACTAATCCCAAAGAGACCTTTAAATTTACTTTTGAAATAATTAAATGCTTTCTCCATTCGATAATATCCTCTTGAAAGTGTAATTATAGATCTGTGATAGCTAGTGATTTGTTTGTTGTTTTTTACTGCAACGGTTCATGCCACAATTTGGATATAAATATTTATAGAGTTAATTTCAAACTACTCTTTGTGAATTAATTATAGTTAAATTTTTTTTTATTTTTTAAAATCTTAATTTACCTTTTACTTTTATTAAGTAGACAAAAAAAAAATCATCAACCGATCTCTATTTTTTTGTACCCTTTTTTAAATAAAAATAATAGTAATTTGAGGTTTTAAAAATAAAAATAAATTAAAAATAATCAATTCACGATAAAAAAATAATTCAAAATTTACCTATATTTATAAAATTAATTTATAAATTATCATGTGCATATAATAATTCATCTTGATAAAATACATCTATTAGATTACAACTAATTGATGCATGCATGATATATATAATTAAATATAATATAATCACCACTTACGTAATTTGTATTTAAAATAAATATACACATGTCATAACATTATTTATTTATTATATGACTGACATAATCATCTAATAAATTTTAGAATTTTCATAACATAACATAAAAACACTAATTTGCATTGACTTATTACTAGTTTATGTCAGCATATACTGTGTTGCGATAATAAATTAATATGGTCAAACTTGTGAAAACTAATATCTAGGGGAGCCCGGCAGGGTTAAGTTTTAAGGGATTACATTGCAATGTAAAAATAAGAAATAAAAAAGCTAAAGAATTTTTATTTTAACACTACCATGCTTTTTGGTCGAATAATGAATCACTTGTGAGAGAACAGTTAAAGTTTTAGGGGACTGAAATGTCTCCCTCGATTATACTTAATTGAATTAAACTAATTTGTATTGTTTCTCCCTATCACCAATAACAGCACTGTGTTGCAACACCACACCCACTGCTGCTTCGCTATCGACCTGCTTTTTGCTTCCTCAAGTTGCAAGTCGTTGTTAGGATTCACTAGCAACGCTAGGAATTCAATCTAGCAGGGACTAAATTCAAATAACAATATAATTTAAAAAATAGTTAGCAAGTAACAAATACTAAAATAAAAGTTTATTAATAAATTCAATCTAATACATTTATAAATGACCTTGACGTTTTTTCATATGTTAGAAAGTAACCTTAACATAAAGAATAAAAAATAATTTTTTTTTATATTTACAGTAATAATATTACTTAATCATTAATCTTTTATCTAATTTCATAGATGATTTTTCACATAATTTATAGCTAAAAATGCCTTTTTATTATAGTTTATGATAACTGATAAAATCAATTCTAATGTCATTAATAAATTAATTAATGAATACAATTTATCTTTTTTAGTGCCAATTATTTTTCTTGTTAACTTATTAATTTCTTTCAATTTTGAAAATTTATTATTAGAATTCACCTCCATAACATAAACATTAAGTTGAATATTAAATGCCATAAAATTCTTCAAAGAAAAATCATTGGCTATACTCAGTAAAATAAAATAGTTTCTATTTTTTTGTATAAAGAGATTTAGATTATGAGAAATTTTAAAATGACAATATTTCTTTATGGGTTGGAAGTTTTTAAATAAATACTAAATATTTTAATTTAATTTATAAATCTCTTTAGAGTTTGATTTAAATTGTTGGTTATGATGTCAATTTTAATTTGATTTATGAGTCTCAAATTGATTTAAATTTGAATTTTGGGTCTTTGGTTTCTAAAACTTAAATTGATTTATGCTCCAACATTGTCATAGCTACTTCTTGCTATTGCTATTGTTGTTTGATCATGTTGGTTTTTCCATGGTTTGTGTTCTTGTATCTGTTTAGTTGAACTTTACAAACTTATAATTGCAATACTTTGCCTTAAGGCACAACCTAATCACTAAATATACCTATTATTGCTAAGGGAATGTTATGCCACACTTCACTTGAGCTTTATACTATAACTACTACCAATAAACTGATAAGTTCCATTGGTTAACTTGATTTTGTCACTATATGGGTTTAATATCTTCTTTTGCTTATATTCATAAGTCAATTTAATGTTCAATTTCAGATTAGGCACCTTACGGAGCATGTAAAGGAACTTTATCCTTAAATTTTTCATCTTTATATTGAAATTTTATTTAATCTATATTGCTTTTGACAATCTTTTTATTTCATGCTCCTGTAAAAATTGTAATAAATTCAATTTGTAAGAATTAAGGATGGAGATTCAAGTCGTACCACTGGAAAGAAGACAAGCACAAAAGGAGCATTCAATTTGTAGTAATTCATTCTAGTTGTGAACTTATTGGATGATTTTATAAAAATTGTCTTGAAATGTGTAGCCAATCCCTTCGTTTTTAGAGGCTATGAAAATTCAATTGCTATATGATTTTGATGTGACTTTCTTGTATGGTATATAATTGTAGTTATTTATAAGGGAGCTGCTAAGTTACAGACAATTATAACTTAGAATATACGCAAAAATCATACAAAACCCACAACTTGTTATTGTTTACGCTTGATTTTTGTGTTTACTTAAGTTACTATAGCTATAACTTAGGACCCGTTCGATATCATTTTTAGGGAGGGCTTGTTTCCATTTTCATTTTGAGAGTAAAGATATAATTTATGTTTGATGGGTTAGATCTAAAAAAATGAATTATAAAATAAATAATCATATTATTTTTTATTGTTACAAAACTTAGAACGTCTTTAACACATTCTCAATGAATCACAAATTAAATCACAAAAAGAATTGCAAAATAAAATTGAAGCATTATCTCTTTATCTCAATCAAAATTCACGTTTGTCTCTCTCTCTCTTTTTCTGCATAACTGTTCTTCATCCATAATTTGTTACAACTCTCTCTCTTCATCATAATTATATATCTAAAATCGACTACTAATGCCTTTTTTTCTCTGTCTTGACTAGTTTTACTACTGTTGTTACAACGTCTTTATTGAGATTTAGATACATAGTGAAGATGAATTAATACCTCGTGATAGTTTTGAATGTTTTCGTTTATGGGTTTATTAAATTGGATCTTTGCAAAGAAGGTAATTTCATTCAGATAAGACTCGAAGGCGTTTATAACTACGATAGCCCATTCAAGAACACAACAAGAAAGAGGTCTTTTTTTTTTTCATTTTTTGTTTCATTTTGTTTTTATGATTCTTCTTGAGTAGTTAATCAAATCAATTAATTACATGATGATTTAGGCTGTGGTTTTTTTTTAACTTAGTTGTTTTTCTATAATTTACATAAATTTTGGGTTATATAGATGTTCTTCTCGAGTTTGCATGGGTATTGAAGGCCAATGAACATGTCATTGCTAGCAAGTTATACTATCTTACATTATAAATGATTGATACTGGCAAGAAGAAGATAAGAAAAGCTAAAATTTGAGTGAAGCCATGGATTAACTTTAAGCAATTGTAGAAGTTCAAGCATGCTAAGTATGACCCTTTCTTTAGCTTCTCCGACCGTAATGTTAAATGCGATAATTGACTATTTTGATTATATTATTATAAATGTGCTAGACACTCATGTGTATCCAATGACCACGTGATTCAGACATGATCGTTACTAACACAAATGTCATTAGCACCGAACGCAAAACAACTATTTTAAGGTTTTGTTTGCATTTTAATGACTATGTATTGAACTAATTAGTTTATAATATTATAGATGCAAAGAATTATTGAACTACTTTAAAACCAAATACTTTGAGTTTTTAGATCAAGTTAGTGATGTATGAATGTATTTAATTGGCTATTGCTTTTAGATAGCAATCTTGGTTGTATGTCTTAGCTAGCTATAAATTTGTTATGGTAGGCTAATTATATAACATTGTTTGTTCTTTACCGTTGTTCATTCTTTGATATGTTGTTGCAACTTTTGCATAGCATTTACTCTTTTGTCTTTGATATTTGATACCTTTTTGTTTCTCATATGTTATTGTTTAAGATTTTTGTTGACCACTAAGTGATTATGAAGTGGATAAGTTAAAAAGAAACAAAGATAAAAGAAAACTATTGGTTAATTGTTGTGCATCTTTTTTATTTAAGCTACCATGGACAAGAGTGGCTAGCATTGTCAACAAATGATCTAGACAACGAATCACGCTATTAAGTCCATGTAGTGGAAGTCCAACTCATTACTCCCATATGAACGCTTAGAAATCCTTTAAGCCATAGCCAAGGTTGGCATATTTTATACTTTTCTATATATTTTTGAATTAATATTGTTTGCGATTTGTCCTTCTCTCCAACAACCTTTTTCAAACTTTCACATTTGCATTTTAATAAATAATAGTTTTGATTTGATTATAGGTGGTTGAAGATTATGTGAAATTTGAATTGCATTTGAAGCTAAGGAAGAGAAGTGAAAAAGAGAACTGCTAGGTTGAAATAATTAATAATAGTAAAGGAAAGTTTCATTTGAAGTAGATGAAATATGTTAACTTAGCAATTATATTACTATGTTAAATAGTATTATTTGAGGTTGTTATGTGCTACGTTCAATGGTACGATCGAATATGCAAAACAATACCAATCATAACTCTTTTTATTAATGCTAATATTAAAGCTTTATCCTCATGTAATTTTTTATATTGTTTTGTTTAAATTATTTATGGTATATTTGTATATGTATTAGTTAAATAATTATTTTTTAATAATAAATATGACATAAATATTTAGTAAAAATTATTTTTAAAAATAGTACTACCGAATGCATATTCTTTATTTTTATCATTTTCAATTATATCTACCGAATGCATATTACTATTTTCAATTTCAAAATATAAGATATAGAAAATAATAGTAGACGCATATATAAATTTAAAATACAACAACTACAAGACATTATTTTCATTTTTATTTTTATTTTTAGAAAATACGAATTTCAAACACAATACTGAACGAGCCCTTAGTATTTGCTTATATATGAAAGGTTGTAAAATTTTATCCAAGGACTTTTTTTTTTGGTTTCTTTTAACCAATAATATATGGTCTGGCTCATAGGGTCTTTTTTACATTTGTAGTTGGAATTTAAGAATAATATAAAAATGTGTTTTGAATTTGATGTCTAGGCAGTCATACTTTTGCTAAATTGAGTGTTTTGTATACATAGGGGAGGGAGTTTTTGGCCTACTAGCATACATGGTAATTGATTCATAGATACCCAATGCGAGAATCTTAAGGGCACGTTTGGCATACTGTGTTGTATTATATTATATTATATTATTTTAATATTAGTGTATTGTATTAAGTTATATTGCATTAGCACTATATTATAATAATATTGTACAATGTTTGGTGGTATATTATATTATATTAATTTTTTATGATTAAATTAAATTATATATTTAGAAAATAATATTTATTAATATATAGAAAGATACTAAATATAGAAGTCTTAAATTTTAGAAATTTAACATTGTTTTTTATTAAAAATATTATAATTTTTCATAAAGATTTAAGCTTATAGCCTTATATTTTTGGTAGCATAACTTTTATTTTTCAGTATTTTTTAAATATATAACATGTGAAAAAAGAATAAAGTAAATAATTTAATTAAAAAAACTTTAAATAATATCATAATGTAATGATATTTTATATCATTATTTTTATTGGCATCAATTTTAAATTAATATTATTTAAATTTATTCATAAATAAATATTTATTATTATTTATACAAATTATTAAATCATAATCAATTTTTATATGTTGATTACTATAATATAATTAAATAATGTAATATTTATGTTATATTTTTTATATATTATTTAACTACTTATTGTTAGTTATATTACCTTATTAAATATTAATCAATTTTACATATCAATTATTATATAAATAAATTATACATTATTTAGTTATATTTTAAATATAATAAAATGAAATATGAATAAAAAATTATTAATTTATTAATTTATATGAATAATTATGAAGAACAATAAAAGAAAATAAAAATTAAACATTATATTTATTATATTAAAATTTTGTATTTATTTATTATTATTAATAAAAAGTAAAAAGTAAAAATAAAAAAATAAAAAGAAGAAGAAGCAAAAGCAAAACACTAATGCACCCACTGACGCATTAGCTAAACTCGCGCATTAGCACCCCCAATTCCCTTGCAAATTCTTTCTAAATATAATATCAGTAGTAAGCTAATGTCAATAGTATTTCAATATCCCTTAATCCCATGTTCCAGCCACACCCTAAATGGTCAGAGCATGAGAAGACCTCAAATGGACTGCGCATGAGAAGAAGACAAGAATTGTTTGGCGCATCCATCATTGGATCAATGATGGTTATATTTTCTGGTGTAAGCAGCCTGAGGATGCATTATCCTTTTGAATTAGTGAGATTGGCTTTCAACATCAACTGTTACATGATAAAATATATATTTAACAATGCTATAAATGTACTTCACATCTAATAATATAAATAGAATCTATTGAATAAATATAAGAAAGCAATTTGGGAAAATTAAGCGTGGTAGTATTTCAGGTTATATTTATTGTGTTGGGAAATTTTTTTTAAAAGGTTATTTATTTTATTTGCTTGATTTTTTTGGGAAAAAAATGATGTTATGCTGCCGAAATTATAGAATTCAATTTTCTAATAATCTAAATAAGATTGATAGTATTTACATGTTATTCTTAAATAAATAAATAAATAAATAACTAAATAAATAGCATTATTTTTGTTTAGCATTATTTTTGTTAATAAAAACTAATATGATGTTAAAAATTAAATTTCCTTCTGAAAGGTAATTTAGATTAAGTACAAAAAAAAATATAATGCAGTACAATGAGTGTAGTATCTGATATAATATAATACTAAATGTTATATAATGTTAATATAATATAATATAGTATAATAATATACTTTATAATAAATAATATAAAATAATACATTCTACATTAAATAATGTAGCATGCTGTAATGCATTATAATGTGTTAAATACGCCTTAAGATGGCAATGGTTTAACAAATGCCCATCGTCAAAGAAAAGGCAAAAATCCTTTTACCGATCTCGATGCTCGATGAGCTGACACGTGTATCCGCGATCCAACTCGTAGGCTGATTTATTAGATGAAAATTCTGCTCACTTCCAAAACGAGGTAAAATAAAATAAATTAAAGGTAGTTGGCGCATTCCATGATGCTGGTCTGGCATGCAATTGTAGTCAGAAAGACGTCTGGTTATGCGTGCGCCCACATCTCACTAACTTATCCTTCACCTGAGGGTGGTCCACTGGCGTCTCGACTACATACAAATGGGACGCCGTTATGATAATCGTGACCGTCCATTTGGTGCCGGCCCATTTCGCTAGGCCAGAATTGGCCTTCTCACCCCTTACCTACGGAACTGGCAATTCCCCGCTTCCAACAACATACTTATTAGCTGAAATTTTCAATAGCAATTTATTATTTATGATAATCTTCTCTATTTTTTTAATAAAACGATTGATTTAAATAATTATTAATAATTAATTATAAATGTTTTCCCTGTTTTTCCAGTGACAGCATTTATTATTTATGATAATCTTTTTTATTTTTTTAATTAAAATATTTAAATAATCATTAAGAGTTAATTATAAACATCTTCCCTAATTTTCTAGTGACATTTCTAATAAAGAGATGGTATGACAGCACAACTGATAAGGTCAATTTATGTCCATATAACGACGGGCCACGTCGGACGGAGGAAAGAGGGGCAGTCAAAACAAAAAGAATCATATATTTAAAAATTACGGTTACAGTTAAAAATGGGGAAATTTCGATTTTAATTTAGCTCTTAGTGCGGATGCCGCTTAATTCTCGGCAATGTCGCGCCTGAGATTGAAGCTGCCGCGGGCTTAAGCCACGCTTTCTCTTCTCTATCCTTCCGTTCCATCATTTTTTATTTCTCATCTCATCCAAAATTTTAGTTTTAATTTTTCTTTTTTCTCCTGATTGCTTTTCAAAATCCATAAAATTCAATACCAAAAAATTTTTTTTTGGGGGTTAAATCAGTAGCTCAAAACCAGCGACAGGGAGAGTCGGCGAGCAGAAGCCAATAATCAGGTATTCTGATCCAGTTTTAACATTCAATTTTATCAGTTCAGGAATTATTATTTATTTACTTTTTTAAAAAAAGAAAGAAAATTAATGAAGCTGTGCTCTTTTGTTTATTCTATGTTATTTTTCAAACTGTTCAGGTTTTGTATACAGAATGTTGGCAGAAGATCATGCGGTATTTGATTGATTTACATGATTGATTGTGATACACATGCAATTCGGATCTTCTAAATCGTATTAATTGCTTTCGCTTCTTGATTGTTTGTGAGATAAGTTCGTGTCTAATTCACTGAATTTTACAGTGAATTTAGATAGGAAAAAAAATTCATTTGTCTGTAAATTCTGTAGAATTATTTGACATTTGGTTTTGATCATATAGATAGGGAATTCAATACTGGATAATTTCAGTTAATTGACAAATTAGTGGGGATTACTGTTACGATAACCACTAGCTTGTGTATCGTCGGATTGGAGATGGTAATAGTAGCTGGGGAGCCAAGGCAGTGCTGTTATGCAGCTGAATAGGCCTCCCGTATCTGATCCTACCATGACCAGTGAGGCACCTGGCCCATCTGGTCAATGGATCCAGCTGGCGTCAAGTTATGTGGTACCGAATACTGTAAAAGATGTACATAAAAATGTGTCTGTACGGACAGGTGAGGAATTTTCCATGGAGTTTCTTCAGGACCAGACTACTGCAAGAGGGATTCCAGCCATGACCAATACAATTCCGAATAATGAGATGATGGGTGGACAACATTATAATCAGAATAACCAGATGAGGTACGAGGATCTTGCCCGAATTCTTGGGTTGAAGAGAATGGATTCTGAGAGTGCTTCTGATATGTCTGATATTGGATCCACAAAAGGGTCTCTGAAGGAGATGGAGAATGGGGCTTATGGTGATAAACTAAGCAGATATTGTAAAGAAGATTCTGATAGTAGAAATGGGGAAAGAAGAGCTTTTGGTGAACTGAATGGTGATAGAGTGGCTGGTTTGGTACCAACTTCTCCACCCACTCATGTTATAGAGCATTCTTGCAGCAGAAACTTTAATGGTCCCAAAGCTTTGGGTAGATCACAATCTGGGAAGATGAAATTTCTCTGCAGCTTTAGTGGAAAAATATTGCCCAGGCCCAGTGATGGCAAACTCAGATATGTAGGGGGAGAGACACGGATCATTTCTCTTAGGACAAATCTTTCTTGGAAAGAACTTGTGAAGAAAACTTCAGATATTTGCAACGAACCTCACTCAATCAAATATCAGCTTCCAGGTGAGGATCTTGATGCCCTCATATCCGTGTCTTCGGATGAGGACCTTCAGAACATGATAGAGGAATATTGTGGACTTGAAAGACTGGAGGGTTCTCAAAGACTTAGGTTATTTTTGATTCCCTCGAGTGAATCTGAGAACGCAGCTTCCTTAGAGGCAAACACTATTCAGCCAAACAGTCCTGATTATGAATATGTTGTTGCTGTCAATGGCATGCTGGGTTCCAGTCCTAGGAGAAGTGCTGCTTTGCAGACTACGGCAAATGATTCAAGTCGAATAGGGACAACTTTGGATCGTAATCCAAGTTTTCAGAAACTTGTTCCAACTTCCATGGTACCTCTGGAGGTTATGGGTGGATCTAATGCCTTGCATCCTACTCAATTTGTTAATGAATCTAGTGAGACAACCAGACCTCCTAATCAATTGCATGGGAATAACTCCAGCATTGAGAGCAATAGCTCCTTCATAACTGCCCAATTACTACCTGAGGAAGCCAGTACCATTGCTGCTAATCACAATTATCCCCCTCAGGAGCCAGTGACTTTGACAAATTATCTTCAGCCTTACAAAAAGGTTGATAACAAGCAGCCAGACCAACCCCATGGAGTTCAATTTCTCTACTGCAATTCTATTGAAGATATGAATCCTTCAGCTCTGGATCACAATGCTTTTGATTTTGATGGTTTCTCCTGTGAGAGGCCTGTGCATAAGGAAAGGATTTTCCACTCAGAAAAGCATCTCTCACACCCAGAGGGACCTATGGGTTTTTTCCCTGAATCTTTTGACTCCACTGACCCTCATCTAGGTATGCCACATGCATTTTCTGATTCAAAGCTGCAGGAGTATGGAGGGAGCTCAGCTTACTGTTCTGTAGAAGGAGTGAGCCCGTCATCTTCCTTGATCTTTGCGAAGACTCAATTGCCTTCGCTGCCAGTTTCAAATGCCTTGCCAGAAGTGCCAATGCAGCTGCTTGAGAATGTCAAATCTTTGGATCCAACAGTACCAGATCTTTTCCTGGATATTGATACCACTGCATCGCAGGGAAATATGCTGCACTGTTCTCCATGTCCAGTGTTAGTCAGCAGAAATGGGCCTACTTGTAAGGCTGTCAGTAATATCAATGAAAAGTCCCAAACAGCTAAAGATGGTGTTAGCAAGTCTAGTTTCATGAAACCAGTCCCTAGTGGTGGAAACTCTACAACTTCTGAAACAATGAACCAGGTGGATGAAACAGTTTTGTTTTTTCATGAAGGTGGAAACTTCTATAGGGAAAAATTACCGGCAACCAATATGGAATATAGGAAGAATTTACCTAATATCAATTGCAATCAAACTGTGGCATCTAGTGATAATACAAATGCACAAGATATGCGATTCTCTGGGGATATGCTCCCTGCATCCACAGCCGTTCATCCCAGACCTTGTGTCAATGCTCTGATGGAGCAGCCCCAAAGCAAGGAACTGGGGAAAACTCCATCTGAGTGCCTTGTCTTGGGCCAAACTGTGTACAATCAGCATTGTGAATCGAGTAGCACAGCGGTAGGTGGACAAGAACACAATGTTTCATGGACCAAGAACTCTGAAGTTGAGGGCCCATTTTCGAATATGAGAGTGTGTTCTCATGATGAAAATTCTCTGGCTGATCTAACATCTGGGTCACCAAATTGCTTAGCTTCCGAAGAACCAGGTCACGTGCAACCAGTTGTTAATCAAACTAATGCAGATCTTAGAGAAGCTAAAGTAATTGTCTCTGCAGATTTTTCCATGGCTCCGGTTCAAAATGATGCTGGTCCAAGTTCACATTTACTGAAAGGTGATCTTGATGCCAAGTTGCAGAACCTGACTGCAGATGCTGCTTTAAAGAGAGAGGCTTCTTCTCTTGACAATGATTTTCTAAATTGCTCTGATAAAATGGCTGAGAAATTGGGTTTTGGAGAATCTGTTTCTAAGAAGTCAAATGTAGAAGATGTTGCATACATCCAACCACCCTCAATAATTCAAAATAAAGATCAAAATAAACAGGAGCCATTGGTCACTGTGGGAGATGTGACTGGTAGCATGCCATCTGAGCATCAATTTTCGCCTGAGGTTGTCTCACGCTTGGATGCAACCTGTAGTGATGTAATGTCCACTAATGAAACAGGGTCAGAGAGTATCTTTCCAGAATCTCTGTCAGACGTAAGAATGGTTAAACTTCCTCCTACTGGTCTCTGGTTTTATAAATTTTGCATTTACTTGAAGGTGTGAGCTGCTAGATGACGGGGTTTTTTCATTTTTGCTCCTTCTTAATAGGATTCTAAAGCTGATGTCCAAGATAAGGATGAATCTTTCAGTGATGCAATGATAGCTGAAATGGAAGCGAGCATCTATGGCCTGCAGGTTTTGTACTGCTCTCTTGACCAGTTCACTCTTGGTTTCATCATCTTTCTGCTGGTTTTGCATAATAATGTGGTGATTCATGCCTGTCAACCTCTTACATGCCTTGGAAGTCGTTACAAATATAATTGGGTAACTAAAAATAACCACAACAACCTACATTCTTATGTTTTACAGCCTACATTTTTTATGTCTTGATGTACTTGAGTTGAAAGAGTTTCAATGGTCATAAACTTGCTACCTGTAAATTGCGAAGTGGCCTGTTTTCTGAAAAGTTACCAAGATCAGCTCTTTTTAGGCAATAGGAATTTTTTTTTTCCCCTCAATTGACCTTGATGTGAGGCTTATGTGATTAATAATTGAATTATGGAGTTGACCTGGCTTACCCACTAGTAAAGATGATAGTTTGTGCCAAACCATAATGATAACTCAAGATTATTTGACTGCACTTGGGGCTTTGGAACTTATAAGCTCTATTCTTATATGTAAGGTTCAGCCTCTACTAGGTGTATAAGGAATCAATCCTCTTGCTGCTGGTGGATTAATATCTCCTTGTTCATGGAGTTGGCCTATGTGTGCCTAATGAGATTGGACTTTTTTGTTTTCTTTGATAGCATTTATCCTTGAATTTAGTGTTCGTTGGTTCTGATCACAAGTTTCAAATGTCATGATTTTCATAGTCCAATTACCAACTTCTTGGAAGTGTTTTGACCTTCATTCTGAGGTTGTTTGTGAGACCCAATTTTTTCGACACCGATACAGATTATAAAGAATGTTGACCTTGAAGAACTACGAGAGCTTGGATCTGGTACTTATGGAACTGTCTATCATGGAAAATGGCGGGGTTCAGATGTTGCTATAAAGAGAATAAAAAAGAGCTGCTTTGCTGGGAGATCATCAGAGCAAGAACGGTTGGTGGGTTCCTAGATACTTTCCTTCTTGATGCATTTTTCATTTGAAACTTCAAATAATGCATATATATTGGAGTGGGAAAGAATTGGCTCTGCCATGTTATGCCTGTTCCATTTTTCATAATTGTTCACGGTTTATGCCTCTTCCATTTTTCACAACTGTTCATATGTTATTAATATCACAGGGAGGCTTTGTTTATGTGGTATGATTGCAAGGAACATGATTGATGCTTATATAACAACTGGCCTTCTTAAAACTAACAATTGTGTTGGCACCATCTTACCCACAATTTTAGTAGGACAAGCTGTAGTAAGAGTAGAGGTGAGCTAGAGAGATGGCCGGGCACTAAATTGTGTAAGATTACGGTGTATAGGTAGGATGAGAATAATTGAAAATCTGACTTTGACTCAAGTGTAACAAGGAACACGGAAATAAGTTGAAAAGTGAACTGAGGAAATTCAATGGAGACACCGAATCACATGTGTACGCTGATTTGGGATAGAGTTATGTTCTACCCTTGCCATTTTGATGTAACAGTAAAGCTGAGAAAAAGGGGGAATCCTCCTCGCTTGAATGATATGGATTCCTCAATACAATCATCCATATTTGGTTATCACTGTCATGTGCATGTGATGCTGATGTTTTTTTGGATTTGCAGACCAAAGACTTCTGGAGGGAGGCTCATATTCTCTCAAATCTTCATCATCCAAATGTTGTTGCTTTTTATGGAGTAGTTCCAGATGGAACTGGAGGAACCTTGGCCACTGTAACTGAATTTATGGTCAATGGGTCACTTAAGCATGTGCTACTTAAGAAGGATAGGTAATCTAGGCTGTTTAGCTTTCATTTCTTATCTATATTTTTGCTTCTTTTAGTTATTAATGCTTTCATTGGATATGGGAATTTTTATGCAGATCACTTGATCGTCGTAAAAAGCTTATAATTGCCATGGATGCAGCTTTTGGCATGGAATACTTGCACTCAAAAAACATTGTCCACTTTGATCTGAAATGTGAAAATTTGTTAGTCAATCTGAGGGATCCACAGCGGCCGATATGCAAGGTAAAAGCTTTAGACCAATTTTCCCCTCTTATCAGGCAAGATGCTGAAGTCCACGCACACCTCAAAGCTAGGAAATGTGTTTCCATCCAGACTGGCATTTTGGACACACATTTAGGAATAAGTCAATTCCCTGAAAAACATTGGTCCAGTATTAGGCGAGAAGTTATAATCTGATTGCAATTTCAAGGAAACTTATGTGGAGAAGCTCCTGTCGAGTGCCTCTTCTGTTCTATATTTTTGCGCTTGCACTGTTAAATTTCAAGCATCACCACTGGTTGTTGTTCTGCAGGTTGGGGATTTTGGATTGTCAAGAATCAAGCGCAATACTCTGGTATCAGGTGGTGTCAGAGGAACACTCCCATGGATGGCACCAGAACTGCTGAATGGTAGCAGTAACCGGGTTTCCGAAAAGGTTTGCTAAAGCTTAAAAATAATTTAATAGTGTCATATTGCAATTTGCAAATGAGAAGTTAAGTTATGCTTATGCCATGGCATTCAACAATACTGGATTCAAATTGACAGGTTGATGTTTTCTCTTTTGGAATTTCGATGTGGGAAATCTGGACTGGGGAGGAACCTTATGCAGATATGCATTGTGGTGCCATTATTGGTTAGTTTGTCCTTAACCTAATGATTAGTCTCTGCTGATTGTAAACTTACATGAGTTTTATTCAGTCATGCTTCTTTTTGTTTGTGAAATTGAATTATATCCAAAAAAACTTGATAATCAAGAGAAGGTAACCAGTTCATCGTCCTGCTGCAGAAGTTCTCTGAAGCTAATTTAATGATATCATTTGGCAATGAATT
This sequence comes from Aegle marmelos, assembly GCA_030449875.1. Lineage (NCBI taxonomy): Eukaryota > Viridiplantae > Streptophyta > Magnoliopsida > Sapindales > Rutaceae > Aegle > Aegle marmelos. The sequence continues at coordinate 8,437,914 of JASUUL010000115.1, forward strand.
AATGACTTTGTGGTGCGCCAACCTCTTCTGTGTTTCAGTACTCTTCAATATGTAAATACAATCAGTTCCCTTTTATGGAGAGAATAAACTTCACTAATGTCAGAACTCCTGCAAGTTCTACATCATCTGAGAGAAAGAAGGGGGAGAAAATACGTAAGAGTAGCTGGTGTTGCATATGTCAGATATGTAAATGGCATTGTGAACTATAGTGATGGACAATTTTGATCTTTAGTTCCTGAACTTATGTTTGGACAACAGTAATGGACTTCATTGAAGGTGCAATGAATAAGGATTGAATTGTTGATACTTAATTTTTACTTACAAGGTTCTGGCATTGCCAATTTAGCACCTATATTGCCTTTTCGGTCTCATTTTCTATCAATTCTTTTTTTCTTTAACAGTTTGTTCTGATTGTTTTCGAAATTGTGTGAAGGGGGGATTGTGAAGAACACCCTTCGACCTACTATCCCAGAACGTTGTGATCCTGAGTGGAGAAAATTGATGGAACAGTGCTGGGCAGCGGATCCTGAAGCCAGGCCATCATTTACTGAAATAACAAGCAGGTTGCGAGCTATTTCTACGGCCCTTCAGTCAAAGTGCATTAATAGTGAGCCAAAACAGACTAAGCCAATTGTTTCCACATGAACTGACAAAACGCATACAAGAGCCTGTTCCATTATTCAGGTATGGGGACTATTTCGTGTAGTAATCAGTCAATAGAGCTTGAGTGAGCATGACTGGAGCTTGTAATCTATTTTCTCTCCTTTTTTTCCTTTTGAAAATTTTTTTCTTCCACCTTTGTGGGTTGACATGTTATTATTTTTTTATTCTTTTGTATAAAAAGGAACCAAAAAAAAAAAAAAAAAAAGAGAGAAAAGAAAACAGCTTAAATCATGGTAGTAAGGAAGCAATGAAGAGAGCATTATTAGGTAGTTCTCCATTTGGCTTTCTATGTTGTTTTTGCCGGAGAAACAGTGTTCGTTTGTAATTTTGTAAATACCCGTACAAAAGAGGTGCAGTGCTTGAGCTTAACCGCTTTGTGGTCAGAGTTTCTTGTTTCATCACTCTTCTTCTTCTGGTAGCATTGCTGTATTGGTTTCGACTTGATATTACAGATATTTTGATTGATTGCATTATCTAACCCAGTATGGATATCGGCAGTTAACGGTCCACAGCACAGCTGCCCCATAGACCCAAGGTGGCTTGCTTGGTTGTTTATTTTTAAAACTGAATAGATTTTAAATTAGTTTAAATTTTAAATAGGGTTAAATGTCTAAATATGAATGATATGATTATTTTGTTGGTTTGAATTGTTGAAAATAAATATTAAGTTATTTATTTTTTAATTAAAAAATTTTAAAATTAATATTTTTATATTTATGTCCTTATAAATTTTATATGTTAAATAATAAATATTTCAAAGGATACGAATAAGTTAATACATTATCATAACATAAAATTATGTTTAATTTGAATATAATTTTTTAATATTCTATATTATATATGTTTATTGATTTTATTATAGTTTATGATATTTTTATATGAAAAATAATGAAGATAAATAATATTAATTTAAAGAAAATAAAAAGATAATAATAATAATTTCTCACTATATATTATCACAAGTTATATAGAGTTGGATAATAATGTTAATTATTAAATTTTATTTAAGTAACAATAAAAATTAATTAATTATATAAAAATATTATTTTTAATCATATAATTAGATTTTTAAATTTTATGAAAAATTAAAAAAATTAATTTAATAAATTTAATGATTTAATGGTTGGAAATTTTTATTAAGTTAAAAAAATAAATTTAATGATTTAACTTATTAAAAATAAATCAATTAGATCATGAAGTTAAAAAAAAAAAAAAGACACGTAGCTCTCAATATTTCTTTTACACGGGGGAAAATATCACAGTACATTGCAATAAGTATTCCGGGAGGGTAAGAAATTATTATTAATTGCCACTGTTGGTTGAAAAATTGCCCTTTCACCCTCTCAATATGATTTTTTTTTTTTAAAAAAAATTGACATTATAGGTGTATTTAGCGCACACATTACATTAGAATATATTGTATTTAAGTTATAATGCAATACTATATTTGATGTAGTATGAATTGTATTATATAAAATAATACTACTTTATAACAATGTCAAAATTAGATTAATATTATTTTAATTTATTAATATTTTTAGATTTTATTAATATTTTTTGAAATTAAGTATTAAATAATTAATTTTATAATATAAAAATAATTTAATAATATACTATTATTAAATAATAAAATATTAGAATATTATGCTATATTATTAATAGTATTATAATGTAATAAAATTCGTTTCTATATATCAATTATTAGAATATAGTGTAGTTTAATATTATATTGTAAAAATACAATACTATATCAGTATATAATATTATATATTGTAAAAAAAATTATATTAAATATTCTTATTTATTAAAGTTGAATATAATTATTTATTTTAAATCTAGTATTTTAGTAAATAATAATTGATGACATAAAATTAATTTTGTTTTGCAAATTTAAATTAAAATAATTTAAATGGTTTTATTTAATAAAAAAATAATGTGCTATCATTTATTTATTGATTTAAGTTCATTACCATCTTATATTATTATTTAATTTAAATATATATTAATATTTAATAAAAATGAATTTGGTATATTTATCAAATAATAAAAGTTCAATAATTATATTTAAAATATAAATAATATTTTAATGCAATGCATTGGGAAATTATAATCAAACATAGATTAGTACAATAATAATATTTTAATCCTATCTAATACAATATAGTTCACATATTGCCAATTTCACATCAAGTATATTATCTTTTAGGATTTACATAAGTTACAGTCACGAGTTTTTATTTTTTTCTATGTATAATTTTATTTGGTCCCTTATATTTATTGTTGATTTGATCCTATATAGTTATTGGCACAATTTCGTTTAGTCCCATATATTTTCTATTATTTATAATTAATTTATAAATATTATGAACTTTTGTATTTACATATATTATAAAATTTCATTAAAATTTTTATATTTTTTATTTTTTTTAAATCTTTAAAGTATTAAATTGACTTCTATAATTTTTAAATTTTAAAAATACTCTTCATTTTAATTAAAATACCAAAAAGCATTAAATAAATTATAATCATAATTATTATATTAAATTATTATTATTATTATAACAATAAATTTTTATTTAAATTATTAACAACAATAACTAATAATTATTATTCATAATTAATTTTTAATAAAAATTTAATAAATAAAAATAATTACAAAAATATAAATGAAGAGTATTTTTAAATTTTAAAAATACTTTTTATTTAAATTAAAAATATAATAATTATTAAATAGATTATAATTATAATTACAATTGTTATATTAAATTATTATTATTATAAAAATTTTATAATTAATTAATACATTAATAATAATTATTAATAATTTTTATTTAAATTATTAATAACAATAACTAATAATAGTAATTATTATCACTAATTAATTTTTGATTAAAAATTTAATTCATCTTTATACACTTTTTTTTGTTTACTAATTCTTTATAAGTATTAAAATAATTTTATTATTTTATTTATATTTTATTTGTAAATATTATAAATTTTTCTATTTACGTATATTATAAAATTTCATTAAACTCTTATAGTCTTTTCATTTTATTTAAAATTTTAAAACATTAAACTAACCTCTATAATTTTTAAATACTAAAAATACTCTTTATTTAAATTAAAAGAAAAAATTATTAAATAGAATATAACTATAATTATAATTATCATTATTCTATTAAATTATTATTATTATTATAACAGTTAAAATTTATTATAATTAATTAATACTTTAATAATAATTATTAATAATTTTATTTAAATTATTAATAATAATAACTAACAATAATTATTAAAAATAATTATTGTTAGTTATCATTATTAATATTTAATTTTTGAATAAAAATAATAAAAATTACAATAATTAAAATAAAAGTAATAATTATGATAAAAATTATAAATAAAATATTTACAAATAATAAAAGTAGTAATTATAGTGGTTTTTATAAAATTTTATAATATATGTAAATAGAAGAGTTTATAATATTCACAAATAAAATATAAATAACAATAATTAAATTATTTTGATACTTATAAAAAATAATAAATGAAAAAGAGTGTAAAAAATAAATTAAAATTTTAATTAAAAATTAATTAATAATAATAATTATTGTTAGTTATTATTATTAATAATTTAAATAAAAATTATTATTAAGTATTGTTAATGTATTAATTAATTATAATAATTTTAATTTAATATAAAAATTATAATTATAACCTATTTAATAATTATCATATTTTTAATTTAAACAAAGAACATTTTTAGAATTTAAAAATACTCTTTATTTATATAATTTATTTTTATAGTATTAATCTTTAATAATAACAATTATCGTTAGTTATTATTATTAATAATTTAAATAAAAATTTTATTGTTATAATAATAATAATTTAATATAATAATAATAATTATAATCTATTTAATATTTTTTATTCTTTTAATTTAAATAAAATATAAAATATAAAAATTTTAATAAAAATTTATATTATATATAAATAAAAATTTTATAATATTTATAAATAAAATATAAAAAATAATAAATATAAGAGATCAAATGAAATTATACACCGAAAAAAAAAACTGTTAAGTTACGTAGGCGGATCCTATGTTTTAGGTTGTGATTCATGCGGAGCCACTACTGTACTTAACAACCCATTTCAGTGCAGATTGATCATTTATTTCATAAATAAAAAAGATGCGATTTACTCGAACGTTGCTCCCGGGAGGGCGTGGACCGAAAGGTAATGGCCTTGACTGATGGTCAATATCGGCTAGCCGCGTCGAAAATTGTTTTCACATGCTCGAATCGGAATCACCTACTTTTTAAATTTTAAAAAAGGCATAATATTATTTTTTAAAAAAATTGTAATAATAATACATTACATCAGGCTCCAGCCTCCCCCAGCGCCCTCCACCCACCAACCCCATTACTGAAATCGGCCTTCACTTCACATGAGAAAAATAAAAAAAATTGATAACTTTCCATTTAAATCTTGAATAAAGAATAATAATATAAAATAAAGCCAATTTGGGGCGGGGAGCTTAAAGAAATTATGTCAAATACGAAATACGAAAAATGGTTGGCAAATTCGTTGTGTTTTCACAACGAGGCAAAGATGAAAGATGATCTCTTTATGAAATCATTAGGCGAATCACATGCCACCAAGTCATATTAATTCCTCTGCTAAGATATTGACACGCGTCCACTGCGAGGAAGCCGAAACAAAATGGCCTGCTTTCCATCTCATTCGTCTTGCCTTCTTTTTGGAATCTCCATTCCAAGTCAATTACCCGATTCGATTGGTCTTTCGTTACTGGCCTTCTGATTAAATCCTTCTCATCTCCTTCGTTGGGAATTCACCCGTATTTACCACACAAGCGACGGAGAGTTCATATAAAAAATTCTGGCCAAAATAATAATAATAAAACTCGAGTGGGATTTAGAATATTTATATGCGTCGCATGTTCTTTACTCTTTAAACTGCCTCGCGATAAATTATTAACGCGAGTTGTCTGCCCTTTTACATTTATAAATTAAATAAAAATAAAAATTGCGTTTATTAAATACAAATTTAAATTGGCAACACTGGATCGATTCTTGGAAAAAAAAAAAAAAAATGTAAGCCAAAGGTTGGCAGAGACATGTACCGAAGCTGTGCTAATAATGTAGCGTGCAAAACGTGTGAGTCAACTCAACTTGTTTAGATTGCCATTTTTAATTGTTGCTCAATCTGTTCAGTCTTTCCTATAACTTCCCCAAGTATATTTCAGGGAAAAAACCAAAAAAAAAAAAAATTACTACAACATCGGAGCAGATTCAAACCAGGAAAGTGTAAACAAGTCGTCCCTGCTTCTCGATTAATCAGAACTCAGAAGCTTTCGATTGAAACATTGAAACCTGAGAGTGAGAGATGGAGAGAGCTCTTCACAGACAGAAAATTCTCCTTCAACATCTTCAACCTTCTTCTTCCCAAACCAGTGACTCTCTGGCTATTTCTGTAAGTTCTTGTCGATCTTAATTTTTAATTTTTATTACTCTTTGTATTTATTTATATATATTTTTTTTGGGTTATCATCAAAGGCTTCGATTTGTTCGGCTGGTGAAGCCGCAGGGTACCACAGGAAGCCTGCTTTTGATGATGATGTCGTAATTGTGGCGTAAGTTAAATTGTTGAATTTTTAAGGGAAAAATCTTTGTAGCTTAATTCAACTTTTTATTTACATATTTCTAATAAACGGACTATTCCAAACAGTGCATATCGTACTGCAATTTGCAAGGCCAAACGTGGAGGCTTCAAGGACACTCCTGCCGATGATCTACTTGCACCTGTTCTGAAGGTTTGACGCTTCTCAATCTAATTTCTATTTGGATGTATTGTTGCTGCAATTCTGGTTACGGTTACAAACTGAGGTGGCTTTTATAAAGAGTTTGTGGCTGTAACATTACTCTTTTTTTTTTTTTTTAATATTATTACCGAAGCTGCAATATTTGGTCCTTACTATTCTCTGTGCAGGCAGTGATAGAGAAAACGAGGTTGAATCCCAGTGAAGTAGGGGATATAGTTGTTGGTACAGTCTTGGCACCTGGTTCAGCAAGAGCCATGGAGTGTAGGATGGCAGCGTTCTATGCTGGTTTCCCTGGTATGTTTTTCCTAATCATTCTTCTCCGTGCACTCTCTACAACTCTCTTGTTAACTGGGGGTATACTTGCACCATGGAAGTAAATTAGTTAAGGTCTCATTCAAAACGATTATTCAATTTGGTCTTGTTAAATGGAGTCATTGGAAAAATTGCAATGCTGACATTAAATCTTAAAAATGAACAGTTCTATAATATGATGTGAAGAAAAGGACTAGATAGTTTCATTGGTTTTCATTGACTTTGGATCCCTCTTCAAATTCTTACTAGATCATTGCCACATGATATATCTGTTTTGACCAGAAACGGTGCCCCTCAGAACTGTCAACAGGCAGTGTTCATCTGGCTTGCAGGCAGTTGCTGATGTTGCCACAGCTATAAAAGCAGGATTGTATGACATCGGTAGGTGCAATTCAGATTTTTTACTTCATTTCTTTTCCTTTTATCCTATTATTTTTCTTGTCTTACTCTTTGTTCCCTATGACGCAGGTATTGCTGCTGGATTGGAGTCCATGACTGTGAATTCTATTAGCGGTGTTAGTCAAGTTAACCCAAAAGTATATTCAAACTCTACTAGCTAGGATACCTTTTTTTTTTTCCCCCTTCCCCTCGCTCTCTCTCTCTCTGCATTAGTACCTTCAATTAAATTTATGATGTTAACAGGTGGAGATATTTACTCAAGCTCGGGACTGTCTTCTTCCTATGGGTATCACTTCTGAAAATGTTGCACAGAGATTTGGTGTGACGAGGCAAGAGCAAGACCTAGCTGCTGTAAGTCTATAGATCTCTTAATGCAATATTGTCTGTGGATGCAAACGTATTATGTGTTTGCTAAATACCTTAGATTTGTGAGAATAGGCTGAATCTCATAGGCGTGCAGCCGCTGCAACTGCATCTGGCAAGTTTAAAGATGAAATTATTCCAGTTAATACCAAGGTAAATTATGTGGAGGATATTCATGCAATTTCTTTTTCTTTTTTTTTTTTTTTGGGGGGGGGGGTGTTTGGTTTGCTTATAACTGATAATATTCTATTACAAGATTGTGGACCCAAAAACGGGAACGGAGAAGCGTGTCACAATTTCTGTGGATGATGGAATTCGACCAAACACAACAATTGCAGATCTGGCTAAGCTGAAGCCTGCATTTAAAAAGGATGGGACGACAACTGCTGGTAGTTAAAATAGTCTCACTTGTGAAATTTTTTTCCAAGATTTTGATCAGTAGATTCAGGCATATTTTGAATTGAAACGTATCTTCAAATTGTATCCTAGGGAATGCTAGCCAGGTCAGCGATGGAGCAGGAGCCGTTCTTCTTATGAAGAGACGTTTGGCCATGCAGAAGGGTCTTCCAATTCTTGGGGTGTTCAGGTAAGATGAACTAGTTATGTATTTAATTAGGCTTGATAGACAACTACAGAATGTAAAGAAGACCTCTTGTCTAGGAATTTAGAGAAGGGGCAAAACATGGCAGTATATAAGTGATTATATGCACACATGAAGCTTTTAGATAAAAGTTTTTCCTTTAAGTGGAGATAAAAGTTCACATTCTTGTACGCAACGATGCCATGTGCTACCCTGCAGGAGTTTTGCTGCTGTTGGTGTAGATCCTGCTGTCATGGGCATAGGCCCAGCTGTTGCAATACCTGCTGCAGTAAAGTCTGCAGGTTTTCAACTGGATGATATTAATTTGTTTGAGATAAATGAGGTATTAGTTCCTTTAATTGCTGAAAATATAATAGTAAATATAATTAGAGGTCATGACCTTTAACCAATTTGTTACGTGTTCAGGCATTTGCATCCCAATATGTTTATTGTATTAAGAAACTGGAGCTTGATCCTGAAAAAGTCAATGTTAATGGAGGGGCAGTGGCTCTTGGGCATCCTCTAGGTGCTACAGGTATTTACTATTTAGTTTGAATCTACAACATGTGTCACGGAAAACCCACAATTTTGAGTTTAAATATACTGTATATCTTATCATTATTGGCACTTGCAAATAGAGATCAGAAAAACATAACGTGGACTTTGTATAAATATTACAATAATCATGTGTTATTTACAGTTTGGGAGCATTTCATCTGCAGAAATAGACTGTGACATGTTTCTAACTTTTGAGAAGCTCTGTTAATTGAGAAAAGCAGAGCTCCAATTGTTGGTCTGCCACTAATTTAAGATGCCTTTTTTTTTTCTTTTTTCTTTTTTTCTGTACTAGGTGCACGCTGTGTTGGAACTCTATTGCATGAGATGAAGCGTCGTGGCAAGGATTGTCGATTTGGAGTGATCTCCATGTGCATAGGTCTATCTCTCTCTATATGCATGTGTGTGTGTGTTTTTGATATGAAGATGCATTATAACTAATAAGGATGATACTCTTAGCAAAAAACTAGCAAGGATGATACAAATTATAATGTGAAACTGAGGTAGGAACGGTAAAAGCTAGTACATAATAGATGACTTAATCTTTGGACAATCTGTCAGAGTTTAGTTGATGGCTAGTAGCATACTTTTTACCCACCCTCTGTTTTGGCATTGCTATATGAAACATAAGATGCATACTTGAGCCTGCCTGGTTGGGTTTACTAGAGAGGAGGTCCCACCTTAATGTTGAGACAAGTTTCACCATGTATATTTTGTCACTGATAGACGCTCTGGTTTTGCCTTTTTCCTTGTTTAACAAAAGCTTCAGCTCAAAAAATACATTGATCCTCAACCAGGTATCCATTCGAAGCATCATTGAAATTTTAAAGTAGGATGAACTGATCAAAACCCCATTCAAGTTTCACTATTAATTCTCCACTATTTTTCATCTCAAATAGTCCATTTGACTTAAAATATGCTGGATGGTGAGGTACATTCCTTGTACATGAAGTTATCCCGATTATCCCTTCCATGACTAATGAAATGCATTGGGTTTCAAATGTTTGGAAACACTCTAAAGCCAGGGCAAATTTCCAGAACCAGATAAAATTCACATTTTTTTTCCCTTCCTGCCCTCTCTTCCTTCATGATGACAAGCCATCCAAATGTGTATTCTCATTGCAGGCTCAGGCATGGGGGCTGCAGCAGTTTTAGAGAGAGGAGATTGTGTTGACGAACTATGCAATGCTCGAATGGTTCCAACTCACACCCACTTGTCAAAGGATGCCAAGTAGATGCATTTGTTTGCAGTTGCACATCACTAGCTTTTATGTAAGAATGGATTGGTTGAGTTTCAAAATTAGTTGATGAGGGGCATTATGGGCATTTACTGAAACAAAATAAAGCCATTGCCAATAATTAAAAAAAAAATCTGTTTTCAGATCCAATGCTGATTTGAGTTACATTTACTACACAATTTTGGGTGTAATTTGGACTTTGAATTTTTCTATCGTTAAGGACAGCAGGAAACTAAAATTATGGTTATCATCCATTATGGTGTCCACTCACATATTTTAACTTTGTCCAAACCACAGGATTTTGGTTGGTTTAAAATGAAACAACTTCTGAGATCAAATCTTCAAAAGTGTATATAAAAGAGTGGAACCAAATGAAACTGATATAAACAGTTAAGCACCATTTACAGGATATGGATAGTACGCTAATCTTGTTCCCACTCGAGCAATCTACAGTATTTGTGATAAAGAAATTATCTGATGTTGACATTTCAACTGTTAAAATGAACCTGGGATGTATATCGATTCCCCAAGCCTACCCATTCTACACACCCTTGTACAACAGCTGATATTTTGGTATTTGCTCTGGGGGCAGGGGGCAATTCACGATAAGCTTGCCTTTCATGGCTCCCCTATATATTACCTGCACATATGGAAAGTGTCAGTAAGCCTACACAAAGAGTTATAGTTTATCAATTCAGCATATACAGAAAACTAAACACAAAATGGTTACAATTTCTGGTTGATAGACAAGAATGATACCGAAACCTAATTTTACACTAAAACCTGGTTACTATATACATAAAGTTACCTCAGTATCAAAGTTTGGCGGACTACTATAAATGTCTCCTGATGTATATTGTATAATATACAGAAAATCTGTTTCATTACCGCGAAGTTTTTTATTTTTTGCTTTTTAGCAAGTTACTGGTTGGTCATCTATGAAAAGCAAAAGTTTTAAATGGCAAGTCTGAAACAACAGACGATATACTTTAAGGCAAATAGTTACCTGCTTGAAGAAAACCAAGAAATTTAAAGGGATTATTATCATTTTAATGCTTAACTTTTTCTAATATATCAGTTTACCACCAAATAGGCTTTTACAATAAATTCTGGTAAAATTTCAATTATTTTTAAAATTTGAAACATTAGGTGAGAAAAAAGTAATTGCTTGTAAACTTTGATGGTTATTATTATGTCAGGAAAAGTTAGGTGGTAAAATCATATTATCCCAAGTTTAAATTTTGAAAATATTCTTTCAGCAGCAAAAGTGTGTCCAAAATTCGGAAGCGAAGGAATCTAGTCCTTCCAGAACAGAGTATTTCATCTAATAACATGGTTGAAGGGGCTGAACTGTTGCACCTACCAAAGGACTTGTCATCACTTTATGTGAAGAGCACAACATCTATGTTTACAATGGCATTATTGTCAAAATTGAAATCTCAAACATGGACCCCCTAGCAATCCAACCGCAAACACTAAATTCTACAGAGGAAATTCGGATAGAAACATTCTTCCAATTGGTGAGAGACCTACATATCGGCAAGTACCCCGCGATGACACAATGCCTTCAAATCATCTAAAGCCTATTATCCTTATCAGTGAGTTTAAAAATATGAGGCCAACAACTTATGCCATCCATAACATGGTTGCATGCAATGACTAAGCAGGTGATATGTGTCATTTTTTTTTTTTTATATTTAACATGCAATCTCCAGATTAATATAGAAATAATCAAGCAACCATAACGATATCCACAAAGCCAAAGTCAACGATGTGAATTGATGACATATTCTAGTTTAATAGATTACTCAGGAACAAAAGATAGCATACCTCTACAACATCGATGAAGTCTTGTTTTCTATGGAATGCACCCACCCATTTAGTGTGATCAGCAGTCCTGTGTTAAGAAAAAGAATCCAAAATTGTATGCGATCAATGACAGCATTGGATCATCAAAAATTTTAGAGATATGCTTGGAAGAATCTTAACTCTCTTGCAGTAACTTTGTTAGTATTATGCTGAAAATTAGGCCTTACTCTCATTTAGGTAAACTTAAAAGTGATCTACATAATGAAAAGCTGCAATCAGCTTATACAAATTGCAAATATTCCACATGCAATGTTATATATATATATATATATATGCATATATATGTGTGTGTGTGTGTATATATATGTGCAGTAATTTGTAATCAATCAAAGAAAATCATTCCTTTGACATGCAAATTAAAGGAAAAGGTATGTGAATGAAGAAAGCATAAGACCCACCCAGAATCCATCTTCATATGATGAGCATTGAAGAAGAAAACAGTTGATGGAATCAAAGTAATATCGAAGTACTTGACATAAACCTGAACATCCTCGGAATCAATGTCCACCAATGCCACGTCAGCAAACTTTGAAACATCACGTGATGATTTTGCAAGCTGTAAGTAATAATCAATTGTAATAATTATTTTATCAGTAATTCAATAAACAATACCATTAGAAAAACCAAGGAAAATAAGCAAAGATAGAAGAGAGGAAGAGATAATACGATGTCGTCGAGCTGGAGACAGAGGGCGTCCGTGGCGCGACCGAAGCGGAGGACGAGAACCTTATCGATCGTGTCTCTAATAATTGTATCTATTTCTTTCTTCTTCGCTAGGGTTGTTAGCAGGTAAGTCATCTTCCCTCTCCCTAATTAAGAATGTTAAAAAAAAAAAAAAAGCTTAAGCTTGTTCATACATTACACAAAATTTTAATTGTTAAAATAAATAAATAAATATTAATCAGACTGTGATTCTTCGGTATTAAAATTAATTAATCTTGTTAACGAACAGTTGCGAAATAATTCTACTTCGTAAACGAAACCTATTTACCTGATTGGAATTTGCCGGGAACAGCGAGATTGATTGTCTTCGATTCGACTCTTCTCTTCTCTTCTCTTCTCCCCGAGAACGTTTTAATCGAAATACATAATATTTAAAATAATTTGAATTTTGGCGTGGCAAACGGCAGCTGTACCAGTCCACTGGCTAGGCAGGCGGTTCTGGGCAATGTCGTTTCAATAATTGAAAAAAAAAAAAAAAACTTCTACATACATACATACATATATACATATATATATATATATATATTGTTTTGGGGGGTGGGGGGGGGGGGGGGCGGTGTGGGGTATTTAAAACCTCTTTCATGCAAAGAATAAAAACCGAAAGTGCCTCCACTTTGAACAATTTTGAATTATAAATTATGAATTAAAAATTATTATTATTATTATTATTATTATGTAAATAATTATGTAAATTATTGAAGAAATGGATTGAAATAGGAGATGAAATTCTTCTTCTCATTGAATTGATCATAAAATTATGCATTTTACATCTTATAAAGCAGAACTATCTTAAAATACAAAAGGAAAATTAACTGCCTAAGAAAGAGGAAAAAATAACAAATTAATGTTTTCTAAATTTAAATCTCTTTGACCGGATTTAAACACCTAAGAAACTAAAAAATAACAATTAAAATACATTTATTTCCACACTCCCCCTCAGGCTGGATTGTATATATCACACAAACCAAGCTTGGAACTTAATTCTTCAAAGGTAACTCTTGGTAGTGCCTTCGTGAGTATGTCTACAGTTTGCTGTTTTGTTGGCACATAACTGAGTTGTACGATACCAGTGTCAACCTTTTCCGAGATGAAATGTCTGTCGATCTCGATGTGTTCAGTTCGATCATGATGAATAGGATTCTTAGCAATGTTAATGGCTGGTTGGCTGTCACTCGACAAGCTTATAGAGTCTTGAGTTTGAACTTTAAGTTCCTTTAAGATTTGTTAAAGCCACATTCCCTCACAAATTCCCAATGCTAATGCTCGGTATTCAGATTCTACACTGCTTCGAGACATAATAGCTTGTTTCTTACTTCTCCAAGTAACCAAATTTCCCCAAACAAATGACCAGTAACCTCTAGTTGACCTTCGATCTATTTGTTCACTAGCCCAGCTTGCATGTGTGTAAATCTTCACCTCAAGGTTCTGACTTTTCTTGAATAACAGTCTTAGGCCAGGTGTCATCTTTAAACATCTGAGAATTGGAAGTACTGCTTCCATATGATCTTCATTTGGATTGTTCATATGCTGGCTCACAACACTAACTGAGTAGGCAATATCGGGATGAGTATGAGACAAGTAGATCGACTTACCTACTAGTCTTTGATATCTCCCTTTATCAACTGGACTTGCTTCTTCACTTCTGATATGTCTTCTATAAGGTTCCATAGGAGTATCTGACGACTTGCAACTAAGAAGACTTGTATCACTTAGTAGGTCAAGAACATACTTTAGTTGGAAAATTATAATACCTTCATTTAACTGAGCAACTTCCATCCTAAGAAAGTATCTTAAGGACCTGAGATCCTTGATTTCAAATTTTGTTGCCAGCATTTTCTTGAGTCTTCCAATTTCTTCATTGTCATCTTCTATCAAAATAATGTCATCTACATACACAATGTGTATAGCAATCTTACCTAATTTACTGTGTTTGACAAACATAGTATGACGCTTTGACATTGATGATATCCATTTGCTACAATACTCTTTGCAAATCTATCAAACCATGCTCTTAGAGACTGCTTCAAGCCGTAGAGTGACTTCTTCAACTTACACACCAGGCCATGATTTGATTGTGATTCCATCCCTAGTGGAATACTCATATAGACTTCTTCCTCTAAGTCACTGTTGAGGAACACATTCTTCACATCTAGTTGATGAAGCGGCCAATCTTGATTTACTGCAGGTGAGAGTAATACTCTAACAGTGTTGAGTTTGGCAACTGGAGCAAATGTCTCTTGATAGTCAATCCCATGTGTTTGTGTGAATCCTTTAACAACTAATCTGGCTTTGAATCGTTCTACACTTCCATCAGCTTTATACTTCACTGTGAAAATCCACTTACATCCTACCAGGTGTTTGTCATGTGGTAGTTTTGTCAGGATCCATGTGCTGTTCTTCTCTAAAGTTGATATTTCATCTTCCACTACGTTTTTCCATGCTGGATCCAGAAGAGCCTCCTATATATAATTAAGAACTTGTATACCGTCCAAGTTAGAAATAAAGGCACTATAGGATGGATGTAGTTTCCCATATGCCAAAAACTTCTGAATCCCATGTTCAGTACACTTTCTCACACCTTTTCTAAGAGCAATAGGCAGATCAACATCATCACAAGTAACACTATCATCAAAAATTAAATTCTTACCATCACAATTGTCAGAAATACTAGGAGTTGCTTCCGGAGATTGGGTTGGCTGTTGTAAAGGTGGCGGTACCTATTCTTTGAATTTTCTTCTACTATAAACACGAAGACTTTGATCATTTTTAGGCATAGACTCTGAGACTAGGACAAACGTTGAATTTTGAGGAGCAGACACTATTTTTGGAGTTGAAATAGGGACTGGACTGGCTGAAACAGGGGCTGGAACTATTCAGTTAGGACCTGGAATGGCTTGGACAGACTCTGGCAGATCTGGAATTGAATGGACAGGGGCTAGAATTGCCTCTGGAAGGTCTAGAATTATCCAGGCAGAGCCTGGAATGGCTCAAAAAGTGTCTGGGGTGTTCAGGACAACTCGGACATAGCCTAGATCAGAGCTAGAATCTGTTGTCTCTACTGTTTTTGGGACTGAGGTTGGAAAATTTACATCAAATAAATCCCAAATCTGACATTCATTAGAATTCTCCTCCTGAATGACAGTTTGGTTAAAACATGACATTGACTCAAAAAACGCGACATCCATTGTATTATACATCTTTTCGGTGACTGGAGAATAGCATTTATATCCTTTTTGGTTAGAAGAATAACCAAGAAAAACACATTTCAGAGATTTGGGATCAAGTTTTGACCTGTGATGTAGATAAATGTGAATCAATGAAGTGCACCCAAATACTTTGAAAGGTAAATTTGTGGAGAAACTATGGACATGAGGACAAACATGTAGAAGCACTTGTCTAGGTGTTTGAAAACCCAAAACCCTACTTGGCATTCTATTGATGAGATACGTTGCAGTCAACAAAGCCTCTCCCCAAATATTTTGGAACATATACCATGCCTCAGCTATGTCACATACTGCCCGGCCAATTAACCATCTTTATCACTCTCGCACAATAAGTAAACACACCATAAGTATTATCTAAAGAGAGGAGTGAGTCAAAATTTCGACTTGATGGAGAAATGTCATTTCTTTAAAGTATGCATAATCATCATCTCACTGCCCACGCGAGTGCTATGAGAAAATTCAAGAGTAAATTCAAACAGTTTAAGAAACTCATGTCTTCATGACATCGTAAGTATTTCACACAATTGTAGATCAACTAGTCTGGGTAATAATGGAGAATAAAATATGATCACATCATCACCTCTTTGTGGACAAGATTTCTAGTCATCCACAAACTATTACCTCCAGCAGTATCACTTGAACTCTACTCCAATGAAGCGAGCAAGTGAACCCCGTCTACTAATTTAATTAAGTTACTTGAATTTCATTAGCAGCAACAAAAACAGTTACACATTTCCACACACGCAAACATCAAAACCATCTACTAAATAGCATTTTCAGCTAGGTGAAACATAATCCATCATAATTCACCTATAGAATCTTAAAATGAACTAGACGACAATAAAGCAGATCTCACTGAACCAGACCTCGTTAAAACTGAGGTAGAGTCCACACCATTATTCTGGATCAGGTGAACCACCAGGAACAAGCTGCATTGGAAACAAATTGTTGGTAAGAACTTAATTGGCAAAATGAAAGTTGTTTTCCACAAGTCAATCTCCCAATGGCATTCTTTTCTGCTCACCTGGGGCCCTTTTTTTTCATTATTGACAAATTAGATGACAATCCACTTGAGGATAGCAAAAAGTATCCCCAGACTTAAGTCTAAAATATATTGTGCTACAGATACCTTGCAAAGAGGAGTGTTATAAAGCTAAAACAAATGCTGCAATTATAAGGTGTAATTCATAAGGAATACTCACTATAGCAATGTTGTTTCCATTGAGCAAAATCTGATCAAGCTTTGTAATCCGTCTACCTTCAGCAGTGATTTCACTGTGATAAACATAGAAGCAAAAAACAGAACAAAATTAGGTACAAGAACATTAACCTTTGAAATAAAAAGAGATTGTGCAGGTAAATAAATGCCAAGGTGCATGCTATTTCAGTACACTGCTTTATGATAAGGGTCAGAGATCTGGTTTCTAATTTCATATAAATACAACACACAATATCATTTTAAACAAAACATTAACACAAATAGAAAGGTTTGAGGGGCTGCTAAGCTAACAATCTGAGACAGTAATTACTTCAACTCACGCTGCATTGCTCTTTTCGATACTTTTCATGATTAATAAAAGATGAATCTGCTTTGTCCACCAAACAAAATGTATTTTCTGACTGCCAAAAATGGCAAAAGAAACCCACTGCCAAACTCAGGCAGGTATAACTTCCTATGGTATTCAACAAATGAAAGTAGAGAATTCAAACAGAGAAAAGTTAATTTCCATTGTAAAAGAGCATAATTGTCTGCAGATAAAGAAAAAAACAGCACACAAGAAACACTCATTGACATCATTCAACAATTGAGCATGACCTTCGGCTAGGAAGTCTACCTCGGATCTTGCTTCCCTCAGCTAGAGAATTTTTTCAGTCTATGGTTCTTAGCATTTACATTGATCATTTAAGATTTTTTTAGCAAATTTGCAAGTCCAACAACTTTAATCCATTAGATGGTGCTTAAGCAGTCACCATTTCCAACAACTTTTTAGATTCTCATTCATCAGTTCCAAGAGCTGCCAGTTATACCCCAGTAGCTGTTCAGTCAAGTTTAACATGAAATGTCATTTATTAAGGGTAGACAACTGCCATGAATCAGAACAAACAAAGCAGGAGAAGAAAAAGCAATTACCTACCCATTCCGTGAGAATTGGAAAGCAAAAGATTTAGTGAATAATTGTTAATAGATGCACTGACACATCTTTTCAACATCCATGAAAAATTTTTACTCCAAATTTTCCCCAAAACTGTAATTCTCCTCAAGCCACAATGACAATGACTTCTATCATACAATCCCAACTTAGGAATGAGAACTGAAGAATAGAGAACCTTCCTTGACAGAGCCAGATTAATAAGGTGACATCACCATGCAAACAATCAAGTGATTCTATCGGCATCTTATCACCATACAAGCAATCAAGTGATTTTATTGGCATCTTACATATAATGCATATATGAAAAGAAACCATCTGGATAATTGACTTTTGGCTTCAGATATTTCCTTTGAAGAATTTACCATCTTCTCACATAAACAATCTCAGTTTCACATATAAGATTTCCCACTAATCAACTGATAACTTACAAGACCTCCAATCATTGGTTATACAAGAAAACCTCAACATTTCTCACTATCTAAGATAAATATGCATGTACTTCCATGAAAGACAGAGAGAACTTCACTCTTTCCACACACACTTAATCATCCCTTAAGCTTGCTAAACTGCCTCTATGCTATTCTGAAAAAGACCACTGTTTCTAAAAGAGAAAGAGAACCAACAGGCATCCTTGACACCAGATCCACACACGCCACCTCAAAATAGACCACAACAAGAATCACCCAAAATCTTTCTCATTCATTTCAATGTCCCAAATCAACACATAACTCTCTCACAGACTAAAAGGCCAATCACACGTTAACCCCTTTCTAGAGCAGACAAAACATATTTTAATAAAAAAAAGAGCCAATCGCGCATGCAGTACAAATAAAGTAGGTCAAATAAGTATAGTTGCATGCATTTTGCTTGTTAAAAAATGCATATACTTACTTCGACCCAAAACTGTTCGAAGCTAAAAAAGGTGCCTTAGAACCCTAAAACAAACAACTAAATAAACACTTAAAAGAAAGGCATCAATAAACGACCAGAACCAATGTGAACAAATTGAGTGATCAATAAAAGTAAAACCCTAATACAGAGAGATTAGAAAGTCAAGAGAAGCTTTACTATTCAGTGACGTCTTCAAGGACCATGTTGACGTAGACGTCAAATCCTTTAAGAGTACCAACAAGCTCCTTGTCTCCTTTCATTATTACCCAAATTTTGGACCCTATGCATCTGTCTATTAGCTCTGCGCCACCCGTGAATGAATTAATTAATTTTCCGTTTTGATTTCCTTCAGAAACTAAAATAACGATGCGAAACCGAGACTGTGTTACCTGATGGGAGGAGCTGCGAAGGATTGCTAGACATGCTGTGAGTAAGCGAGAACGACTGGCGGACTTTTGGTTTGGTTTGCTTTTGCCTTTCCTCCGTTTGCGACGTTCAGGCGCCTTTGTGAAATAGTCTCGGAGGCGCTGTGATTTTTAAAATCAATTCGTTTATTTTGGGATTGGTAAATTCGGTTTATGCTTGCTGTGAAAAGGCTGCGTGCATCTCACATGATAATTTCGAGGAGCGTGTGTGGTTACTGTGGTATGAATTATCAATCAATCTTGCAAAGGATTGGAAGTGGGAGAAAATGGATTCGCTACATTAAATACTACCTTTTCTTTTAATTTAAAATTTTTGTCAAATAAAATTGAATACGGCTTCAAATTTGTTAATCAATTTAGGAATTTCATGTAAACTTATTGCTCAAAAATGAAGATGTTTGCATTAGAAATTATATAATATATATGTATTAATTGATTATAATACCTCTTATATATTTTAAATTTTCTTTTTTACTTGAGTCTCAATGTCTCATATTTTTTATTGGTTAGATAATAGATTTCATAAATTATAAAATTATTTAATTGTTATTTAATAGATGAATTTTATATCAATTAAAACTTAATTTAAGATTTAAATATTAAAATATTTAGCATTGCTCCATTATGAAATATCATTCTAGCCTAATGTACTGACTTTTACTTGTAATGAATAAACTAATGGGCTTTTGATCCAGTAAATGAACGCTTGCTCTTACAATATTGAGTGCAAGAATTAAAGCCTTCATAAAAAAATTATAGGGGTTAGTTTTAATTATTTCTTAATTATTTGATAATTGAGTAAGACGATCTTTCTCTTATGAAATGAAAATATAATAGGCACTTCTCAAATATTAGAGAGAATATAAAATATTTGGGTAAATACTTCAATGGTAAATATATGACGGTAGTTTTAATAATATAGTTTAATATAAAATTAATTATAAATATTAATTATAATATCTTATATAATATCAGTAATAATTTATATATAATAGAATTAAAAAAATAATTATTATTATGAATAAAATATATCTTTTTAAAAAAATAAATTAGTTGCCATGCTTTCCCAAAATAATCTTAATTACCACTACCCCTTTCCATAATAAGTAGGTGCAGATTCATGCCTTCTACCAAGTCCCAACCACTCCACCATAGAACATGGTATAGATCTAAAGAATCACCTAACTAATCATTCAATTAATCAAGAGGGTTTCATTTGTACATTTCTTCAA
The DNA here is from genome assembly GCA_030449875.1 of Aegle marmelos. NCBI lineage: Eukaryota > Viridiplantae > Streptophyta > Magnoliopsida > Sapindales > Rutaceae > Aegle > Aegle marmelos. The sequence continues at coordinate 8,458,389 of JASUUL010000115.1, forward strand.
ATGTGGGTCATAACTCTTGTGTCATTTTTTATTTTTCCTAGAAAAAAAAAAAAGCAAATCCCGTTAGAAGAGTTCTTATTTCTTGTACGTGTAACTAAAATCTCACGTAAAACGCCCCCCCCAAAAAAAAAAAAAAGGCGAAACGGACATATTTATTGTACTTTTATTTTATTTCCCCAAGAAATAAAAGTAATAATTCACAAGCCACGTCAAACGAACCGCAACCGCACCGATGTGTGCCACGTGTAGAAAATCGACCGGCACACCACCTTCCCTCAGCAACAAAGGAGGCGATTTGCATAGCATCCGATGAAAATTCCCCCTGCCTATCTTGACCTCCCTTTCTCAATTCCCGTTTCTCGTCCTTTCGCCTATAGATAAATTTATAAATAATTATTTAATTTATTTATTTAAAAAACTAAACTATATAAATAACCAAACCAAAACCTCCTGATTTGCACAATCGCTATATCTTAAGCAAGCCGGTTACGCAACCTTCATAGAGATCAAAGCATCTCGAAAATTTCAGACGAATTGGAACTCAAATCTCTTCTGTAATTCCTTTTTACCTTGATTGATTTTATATTAAATTGTTCGATTCAATTTCGCTGCTATTGATTGCATGTAGATTATTATGCTTTTTAGTTCTTATTATTATTGGCGGCTTTTGGATGATCCGATTCTGATTAGAAGCCAAGGATGTTGAATGTTTACTCGAAAATGATACAGTTTTGGAATTACTATGTCATTGGCGCATATATTGCCCCGATAATTCATTTATTCGTCGTATTGTGTTTGTTTTGCGGAAGATGTATGATTGTTGATTGATAGGTGGATGTGTTTTTGTTGTATGCTTCATGTTATAATTGTTATGATTGATCAGGTTTAGATGATTACTTGACGATATATAAGTTTCTGATATATCAAGAATTTGTTGATCGAATGAAATGATTAGCAAACTTGAATGTCATGCTTATCTAAACTGGTTGGTGCTTGTAAACTGGTGTTCTTTCATTATCTGGTTAGAATTATTAAGTAGCATTTATTTCTTTAAATTCAGTTTAAATAGTTGGTGCTATTGTAAAGGTTTGTTCTGTCATTTGATGACTTCAATTTGTGATTTGAAATGTTCTATATTCTCAATTTGTGATTTGAAATGTTCTATATTCTCAATTTGTGATTTGAAATGTTCTATATTCACAATCACTTCTGTTTTGTGGTGTAATTGCAGGTTTAAACGTTCACTTGTGACCTAGTGGCTGAAGGCATAGCTGTTAATTATTTATTCAAGGGCTTTTTATCTTCAGTTTTGTAGAACTGTTTATTTCTAAATCATTGTTGCATGCTTTGGAGCAGTGCTCAACTGTTTTTGCTGTGGTTACAAAGTTAATAAAAGATTTCATTGTTTCAAGTTTTCCAACTGGTACGTAGAGGTCCAGAGGGTTGCAGTAGGAAATCAGTTTAGAGTGTTTGTGGTAAGTGTATGTGAAGTTAACTGACATACATAGCATTCTTATCATTGATTTATGTATACATAGCATTTCCAATCATATGATTTTACTGTGGAAGTGCCATATCAGTTTACAATCCATCATATTATTTATCTCATGTTGGGGTTGTTCATTTATTTATTTCTTTTTATGCGAAACTGTAACATGTTGAGGTTGTTTATTGTATGGCTTTTATTTATGTTTGTATTGCATTTATATGTTTGGTCTATTCTACTCCAAGTTCCACTTTTTTTTTACCTTATGAACTGAAGTTTCATTGAAAGATTATACCAGACTGCTACTATGGAATAGGTGGGTTTATGTGATTGCTTAGTGGTTTTTATGAGTTTCTCAGGATTGGCTTTGAGGAAGGGAGTACTTTCCAGATTATAATTCAGTGTGGGTTGTGGGGCTTCTTTACAATTCGACTAACTGCTTGTATGCACATTTCTAGAATTATTAAACTGCTGTAAAACAACCTACACACACACACACACACGGGATGGGTTTAGTCTCACTGACTACCATTTAAAGGCCTTTTTTATTTGATGGGCTTAATTTATTTGTGGAATGCCGATTATCTTTAGAAATTGATAATAGAGGAAAAGATAACAGAGACATTGATCATTCTTACAACAATCTAATAAAACAATCCTAAAAATAAGTCAAGAAAGATTTGGATCAGAGGTATTGAGAAATTGATAACATAATCCATTATGTTGCATGCTAGTTGGTTCCAAATTTATTAGTTCGTAGTTTGAAAATAAAACATGAGGGAAAGAAAGAATTTATATGCTACTATGACTGCAGAGCATGAGGAGTTTGATATAGGGGAAAATCTGTAATGCATTAATGCTATGCCTGAGTTGGTGCCTGAACAGGCACAGGCCAAAATAAAGTGCCTGTTTGGGCACCAACTCGGGCATATCATTCATGCATTACAGATTTTCCAGGCACAGGCCAAAATGACTTTGTTTTGGCATGTGCCTGTTTGGGCAAATCTTTTGGGCATTGTTGCACTGCTGCTGAAATAGTGCTGGTACTTTGTGGTTGCTGTACTGTTTAGATACTTCATGTCATAGTTGATTGTGGGTATCTGCATCACCTAAGCCCTATTTTCACTGGTTGGGTATGTTCCTTTTTCTAATGCAGATGCAAATTTTTATTTCACCCCTTTAATGCCAAAACCAAGACAATAAGATCAAAACACATACACAAAGATAACCGGCATGGTTGTGTATGTGCACAAACTATTAATTTTCTTATTTCTCGTAATTTTAAGAAATGCTCCTAGGTCTCTTTCCCTTCCATAACTAGTGAGTTTTGAAGTACCTTTGACAGCAACATTTAGGTCATCTTGCTTTATTATTATTCATCTAAAATTAGGTAGATCCAGTTCAGGTTACATGATTAAATATATCTTATTTAGCTTAATGGTGCAGTAAATGATGAATTTTCTAATCAAAATAATTAATATAAAATTGCAGGATTCCCAACTTTATATTTGTTATTTGGTTGATTTACTTTATAGTTTCTTTTCTCCAATTCAGTGACTTGTGTTTTACTTTTTGCACACTTATCTTGTCGGTAAGTGACTGATTAACTGCATTTAATTCAATCAAACTTGCAACAATGATATTGTTGAATTTTTTATAAACTTGCAAGTTTGTGTCGAGGGTGTACAGTATTTTGGTTGATCTGTTTGATGTATGAACTATGTACTCGTGGTTTTGATGTTCTGATAAATTCAATATGTTTAGTAGTTTACGACAGTGCATGCAAGATGGCTGGTGTGAAAAGAAGAATGTTTACTGATTCAGATATTCATGCTCTTCACAAAGAGTTGGATGAGATCTCATGCCCCATCTGCATGGACCATCCACATAATGCTGTTCTCCTCATCTGCAGCTCGCATGACAAGGGTTGCAGATCTTACATTTGTGATACAAGTTACCGGCATTCAAATTGCTTGGACCGGTATAAGAAATTAAGGTCCAGTACTAGGAACAATACAACTTTATCCCATTCTTCACCTTTACACCCTCAAAACAATACTAATGCTTCTGATATGAACTTGGCTTTGAGAACTGACTTTGTTGAAAGTAATGAAAATCTCAATCTGAATGGAAGCAATGCTTTATCTGATGGATTGCCAGAAAGACCAGGGGAAAATAATATGCAACAGGGAGATAGGCTGTTAGAAAGGGAAGGAGAAGGCAATTTGAATCCAGAAGTAGGGGATTCTCGTGCCTTTCATGAACAGAATGAATTTGAAGAGTTAGATGTAGATAATTCGTCTGAATCAAGCCTGAGTTTGAAATGCCCCATGTGCCGTGGAGCAATACTAGGCTGGGAGGTTGTAGAAGAGGCCAGAAAATATCTTAACCTGAAAAGGAGAACTTGTTCCAGAGAGTCGTGTTCCTTTGTTGGTAATTACCAGGAATTGCGTCGACATGCCAGGAGGGTTCACCCAACTACCAGACCCTCTGATATTGACCCATCTAGGGAACGAGCCTGGCGACGCCTTGAGCACCAAAGGGAGTATAGTGATATTGTTAGTGCTATTCGTTCATCGATGCCAGGTGCTGTTGTAGTTGGTGACTATGTTATTGAGAATGGCGATAGGTTCTCTGCTGGAAGAGAAAGTGGCAATGGTGAAGTTAATGCACCGTGGTGGACTACTTTCTTTTTGTTTCACATGATCGGTTCAATGGACAGTACTGGTGAACCAAGAGCCCGTTCAAGGGCATGGACAAGGCATCGGCGTTCTGCTGGATCTTTATCTGAGCGCCGTCGCTTCCTTTGGGGTGAGAATCTTTTGGGTCTTCAAGATGATGAAGATGATGATGAAGATGACTTGCATATATTCAGTGATGTGGGTGAAGATACATCTCCAATCCCAAGGAGACGGCGACGTTTGACACAATCCAGGTCTGATGAGGATCAGCCATGAGAGGAGGCCAGCACATTCCTGGTAAATTCTGGTTTCTTGACATGAATTATTGTATTTAAGACTGTTTTGCCTGACGCAGCTGGTGTTTTTACCCTAATGTTCAGTAATTTGCAGACACTGCCTCTCTTGAGAGGAGAATCTATATGCTGATTAACAACCATATTTTCAGAAATCATCTGCTAGAAGTGCGGTTATGCAGGGTCTGTCTATGTGAATATATCGACACGGCTGGGTCTGTATATGTGAATGTATCGACATGGATTGTGTTTTAACCTCAGTGGGTTTCTTCATACATGGAAAAGGAAGAAAACAAGAGAAATTTACTGGGGTTACTAAAGACTGATTCATTTGTGTTTAATTGGCGTCTTTATTTCTAAATTGGAACTGCATTGTACTCCAGTCTGATGATTGCATTCCCCTTTCTCGCCCCTTTCATTCACTCCATTTGAACTGTTGAGTGTTTTAGTATTAGTTTAGTTTTAAATTAATGGGAATCTTTGTTGCTCAAAGTTATGATTGCACGCTGGGTAGTATTTTTGTTGAAATGAATCCAATTTCTTAAAGAGTGATTTTTAACCATCAAAATTATCAGTTTGATTCTATTTCAGTTTTTAACTGTTATGATTCGAACGCTGGTCGTGCAATTTCGTTAAACTTCTTCAATGGTTTATTATTATTGTTGGTTATTATTTTTTTTCTTTTAAATCAGAGTTAATGAAAAAGAAATTGTCTTTCCGAGCTGTGACAGAAAATAGAACTCAGACCCAGCTGCCGGTGAATCAAATCAATACAGTTTGAATAGGTGAGATTGTTCAAGTGATGAGCATCTATTAACAGGCTGTCACCTCCAGCCACCGGGCCAACGCGATGGTAGTTGTCGGTTTGTTAAAGTTAATTTTGGTACTATTGGAATTCTTGTCGCAAGATCTGTTGGCAAGTCAGCTTTCATTTGCTGCAAATTTATAGGTGAAGTTTCGGCTTTCATAAATTAGTCACTAATGCGTAGGGCAAAGCAGCCTTACTGTGAAACATGCCCATGTGATAATTTTCGCACAAAGAAATCATGTAAACAAACAAAGATACTTTCTGTTTCAATTTTCACTTGTGTGTTTTCCCACACAGATAAACGATCAGTAATGAAAATTTTATTTTTCTCCAAGAAAAATACAGTACGGTTGGACTATATTATTTTTTATTAAAAAAAAAACCCACCACTATTATAAATTCTGATATATGTCTAATAGTTGTAACGCACATACCCAAGACACGCGCCACAGGTGTCCTGCAAACGGAGGAAAATAAGCAAATGTTTTTTGTCTTGGTGCTGGCTAAGGCAGAGTCTATAAGTTACAGAATCTGTAACTTAGCCTGCTCCATAGTGTTATTGTGTCAACTACTCATTGTAAAATTCACTTCTTAATAAAGCAATAAGTGTGTACCCTCAGATGTCATTAAGGACTTATTGGGTAGTCATTGGGTGCAATCCAAGTCTTACTTTTCATGATATCTGTGCGCTGTAAATCCCAGCAGGATAGGAAGAGAAAGGGGGTGTGCCTTCCGACTCCGTTAGTCTGATGTTATATTTTTGTGTGAGAGAGAAAGAGGAGCAGAGGGAGACTACGTGGATGATAGCGCCACCACTAGGTCTACAAATAGCACTTCGTGTTTTTTAAAATCACCATTAAAGAATGAAGCAACAAGCCGCAAACGCAGCTTTTACGTGTGTGAGAGACATACTCCCACTAAAAGAGACATTTGCCTCGATTCTCTCCCTCCATCACACATATGCACATCACACCATTGCGATCATGCCACGTCAATCTTAAAGTCAAGAAGTGGATAGCAGGGCCACGTCAGAACCGGGTGAGAATGAAATGGGAGAGAAGCTCAAACACAGGCGCAAAACAAAAACCCCACTCCAATGACAGGCTGCTAGTTTTATGGTATCGAGAGCAACAACACAAGTGTCTAGAAGAAGAATAAACTAATAAAGTACAACACATTAAAATAAATGCAATGTTTTTCTTGATTGTTTAGTCACCCTCCATGTGAGGCCCTCAGCAATTAACACCAACGCTGCCAGTTTCTATACACTAAAATATCTCCTCCCTCATGTGCTCAAGCTTACCCAACATGTCATAAGTCATATGGTGGTCATTTGATTATGTCAAAGAATTGTAATAAACTTCTTGTGATGTAGTAACCACTGCTTGTAGCAAAACAAGTCTATTACGGTGGCTTAGATGAGTGAGAGCGAAGTTAAAAGGGCTTGATGACTATAAACATTAGAATGAAGCAAGTCGTGAAAATATCCGGATTAATTAGCATTTATGATTTAACACCCACAGTTTATATTGGAATTTACACCTAGATATGCGATGCTATCTAATTCCAGTGCAAAATCAAATTACTTCTATTTAGCTTCAAATTTACCATATTTTTTAAAGTGTGAATATTAAAAATTTAATAGATATGTTAATAGATACAAACATGAATTATGAGGTTTCGGAGGGATTGATATTTTTTTTCTCTCTATACTTTTTTGGATTTTACTTTTGCTTTCCTTATAATGTCAAAAAATTTGACAGAATTAAAAAAAGTTTTGAAAACATTTGTTTATGGCTCTAACAAATTTTTCTATAAATATTTGAGTAATGATATAACTACAAATTTTTTACAATTTTTTTATATAAATTAATATAGCATGATTTAATTGGTTAAAATAGATATCTCTTAGTCCACATAATTTATTTTAATTATTTTATATTTTTATTCAATAAATGAGTAAATACCACATTAGTTTGTAAAAATAATTTTGTACAAAAATTTATAATTGTATCATCATTCTAAATGTTTTGGTATTAACAAGAATTAAAGATTATGAAAAGAGTGATGATACAGTCACAAACGCTTATACAAACTTATTTTGTACAAATTGATATGGCATTAACTCATTGGTTAAATAAAATATAAAATAATTAAAATAAATTATGTTGGCCAAGAGATATTTAGTTCAACCATTTAAGTCATACCGTATTAATTTGTAGAAAAAGAGTTTATGAATATATTATTACTCTTATTTATAGAACTAGAGGGAAAGCGACAAAATAGAAAGGGTAGAGTAGCAACATCCATATAAAATAAGATGCACGAGAGACTTCTTTCCAAATTATGAATTAAAGAGCTAAACTTTTCATACTTAAACTCCTTGTTCAAAGAACTGAAAAACAGAGAGTGGATGGGAGAGAAAATGCATTCTTTTTATAGCGTTACTTGTAAATTTTCCTTTCATATAAACTATCACGTGTTTGTTTAAAGGTATTGGGACTAATTTGAGATTGCGGTGTCTAATAATATAAGGTATTTTTATTGCACAAATTAATAAGCTATTATTTAAAATAATAGTTTAATATTCAATAAATTATATTGTTATGGTGCTATGAGTTTGAAAGCAAAATATGTGTGTGTGAGAGAATAGTAAAATTTATTATGAAAATAATGTTTTATTATATGTATAATGATTAAAACAAACATAAGTTTAAATTACATTTTATTTACATATTAGAGTTTATGTAAATAAGATATAATTATTTTTGTTAAAATATTAATATTACAATAGGAACTTTTAAAAAAATAGTAAATTATTTATAACAAATAACATCTATTTACTTATAGAAGTTATTGTTGAAATAAAATAACATTCGAGATAAGTAGGTTTTAAAAAATTTACCAAACAAGGTTTTTTTTTCCAAAACTTATGGAATCAATTATTTATAACATTTTAATCTTAATCTCAAATGGGATCATAGTCCTAAATTTTTAATCTAAAAAAATTTTAAAACCATATTTGTTCACGCAGAAGGACTAACTAAAACAAAGACAAGGAGTACAAGCATTCTTTACAATTATATGTATGTAAAAGTGCAGTGGCTGATCTTCATCCTCTTAATATGCTTCTTAAGAATACTTTTAGGGTCTTCTGTTTTATTTCCCTTTTACTGATAGAGAATATGTCATTTTTGCTGATAGAACTAGCTAAATCTTTAACCACAAAGAAATAGAATTATTAAAAGAAAAGATTCAATGATAAATAATGAAAGGGGGGCATGTAGAAAGAAAATGTCAGTCAAGCTGAGGGGTTAAATGAAATTCAACTGATTCAGACCAAAATTATAATGTTTGGAACCCTGAAATTTATATATTTATTGTATGGCCCTGCGGTTTGTCATACAGCCCTTCCAAACCAAAATCCAGATTGGCCCAGTAGAGATAATGTTTCTTGGTTCAATGTAAACTGAGAAACCTCATATTGTAGAAGCAGTTTCTTTCACAATCTTCGTTTACCTGAACTCACTCCCTTGAGATTTACAGCCACATTGCCTACTCTAGCTAGCTGCAGAGCAAAAATTTTGAGACAATATTGTGAATCAAATCTGCACCATTAAAAAAAAAAAAAAAAAGAGCACTGGCCTATGATTTCATTCAGGGACCGCTGAGATCAAGCAAACCATAGATGCACAAGTGTATGGTTAAAGAAGAAGCCACAAGGGCTGATTAAATTTGAGTTGTATGTTTTAATCAATTAATTAATTCAAACTTAGCCTTAATCAATAACCACCACATGATCATCTTATATAATATATATAATGAATCCCCCCCATGTTACAAAAGAATCACAAGGCCAACCTTCCTATACTCCCTGCCTAGTTGTCTCTTCATTCTGCTTAGATTCACACCCATTTTCTCTTGTCTTCTTCTTCTCAAAAACTTCAAGTGGAGACAGGAATCCTCAGCATCTAGACAGCACAGATAGATCTTTCACTGCTGTCCATTTTGACCAACACGGTCATCGGTCGTCACATTTTTGTTAATTTCACTGAATATCTCGCATAACATGCAGGTGAGCTTTGTATATATAACATATAATTAAACTCGTAAGACATGCAGCATGTGACTATATATATATATATAGATACACATAATATATCCTTAGCATTATTCACTCCGAAGCTTATTATGTTGCTCCTCAATTGCAGCAGATTTTTCAGCGGCTATTCAAGGTAACAACTGTACCTGAACAAGCAGAGGAAAGTACCCCCTATCGGGCCAGCAAGAAAATTACTTGTGGTAAGTAATAAGAAAAGAAAGGATTAGTACCCACATAAACTTTGCTTAAAAGAAATTAGTTCAGATCATGGGAAATTCTCGTCCATAATCTTGCACTTATCGTGATGATTTTATTTTATTTTTCTCAGGGCAAGATGCTGAAACTAAAGACGTGATCTTGTATAAGCAACGGGAAGTTCATCGGAGAAGATCGAAAAGGGATAAGGGGCGTGCTCCTCCTCACCACCATCATCATAAACACAGTTTGGGTGGCAAACATTTCAAGCCATTTGCATTTTTATGCGGAAAAGATGTTGCAAGAGCTTGTTTCTACAGCTCTATCAACTTGAGAAGACTCGGAAGCGTTAATAGAAGAAAGTGGATCCATACCATGAACAAGATGAAGAAAGATCAAGAGACTGCTAGTGGACTTCGCCCTATTGACCATCACAGGGCTCGTGATTCCGCTGCTGCTCAAGCAGGGAACAAAGTTTTACCAATAAGCGATAGCAGTAGCGCAGTAACATATAATGCAGAGCGTAATAATAAGCAATGTGGCACACTAGTAGAAAGCAACAAGAAAGATAATAACCATAAAACCAAGACCATGTCGAGGATGAAGGAGCTATTGAGATGGGCCGCTGCTGCAAAATCAGAGAAGGGAGGCAAGTTCCTTGGCAGAAAGGTACTTTAATATTTTATTAATCAATGTTAATTGCATCATTATTTAATCATAATAAGCTCCTAGTTTTTCTTGTTGCAGTTGGCGGAGATTGTGTAGATGTTATTAACGTTAAATTTTGAGAGCTAGAACTAGAAGCCGCCACAATATTAATTCGGTAGTTGTAGATAGGACTTAATTTTCATAGTTAATTGAATATCTGATCAAATATTTATATCAAGTACACAGGGCAATTATTTTTCATAATTCCCAGATCGATGATGATAATGATAATTAACCATTAAATGAACCAAAATCCTGGTTTCAGCCAATGGGCGGCAGTCGATAGATAATTATGATAATTGACTATTTTATCCCCAGGTACTTCAGTTCAGGAATCGAGCAACTCTGAAAGCAGTAGCAGGTGAAGATCAGCTAAGCATCGAGTCTCCAAAAATAAGTTTCAGATGGGATGTGGAGAGCAACTGCTCCACTACCACTTCTGTTTACTCAGGAATTTCAATGGCATCTTCTTCATCTAAGAATATAGACCAAATGATGACGACAAACTACAACGTGATTTCATCTGTGAGCTCCAATCCAATCCCTGGCACAAATCATTGCAACCCAAGAAAAGGGAATTGGATCACCACCGACTCTGAATGTAAGATATTTTAATTTGATATTTCCTCTCTCAAATTAATTTAAGTTTCAAATGTAGAATATTTATACAATCATTTTGTTTTCTGAACAGTTGTGGTGCTAGAATTATGAAGGAATAAATTAAGAGCCTGCTGCAGCAGAAGAGAAGCAAAGAAATATGATCTTGCTTTGGTTGCATTGCATGGTTGAGTGCACTTACTGATCATCAATTGCTTAGGACGTACTGATGGTTTTTAGTATTTTGTTGAGAAATTAGTAATCTTAATTGAAATATTAATCTTGCATTAACGATCTGAAATGCAATAGCTGAATCTTTGCGAACATGGCCTACAGCCTTTATTACCTAACCACTTTATGTGAAGACACAAAGCATGGTTTCCGATTAAGTTATGTTTATTATGAATTGATCTGATGGTCATTTGAACTTACCCAACGCACGTTAGAGTCAAATGATATGATAGGTCAAGAGTTATTTTAATCTCCATGGCTGTCACCTGACATTTTAATCTCTACCGAGATGTACTTAATTAACTATTTGAGAAAAAAAAAATTTGCATGACCAGTTGTTTTTACTGAACATATAAATTGTACGTATAGATGTTTCTTTAATTAATTTTTAAATAAAATATTTGGTTTAATGACAATCTAATTTCTTTTGGATCCATATAAACAACATTTGCATCCAAACCTCTTGTTTTTAAGATAAAAAAAATATTGTTTTAATTAATTATTTCAAATTAATATTATCAACTACTTCGTGTGGGAATCAAATTAGTAACTGTCGCTTTCCTAACATTCTCTTGCGAAACATTTAATATAGGCCATGGGGCCTTTGATAGCAACCCTAGCCTCCACGCATTGTGCGATAATTCCTTTCCTTAATTATAATATATAATTTAGTAAAGATAGTCTTATTTCTTATTAAATATGAGTAGAATATAGATCTCTCGAATATTAAATAAGTTTAAAATTTAAATAATATTTTATAAAATTTGATGTAAAATTCAAATACTAGTCTAATTTGTACATATTAATTATATTTTTATGTAATATAAATTATAAGTCTGAGTATTAATTTCATAAAAAAAATCACATCCAATGTGATTTCTAGTGCCAACTCTAATATCATTGAGTTAGTAAAAAATTAGTCCTTGTGGTCAAGCCCTATTATGTCATGTTTGAAACAATATAAGTTATAACAGCAGAGCTTTTTAAGACCTCATTTAAAATCCTTATAGCACTCTATTTAAATTTTATTTTTAAAATATTCCTAGTTTAATTTGTGAGGAACAAACTCCTATAGAATTAAAATTAACCATCTTCCAAGAACTTTCACCAAAAAAAAAAATTAGGATTTTACTTTTAAAATAAATAAGTATCTTAAAATCTGAAATTATTTTTAAATTACATAATTTCAACTTCTATAGCTTTAGATTCTTATAATTTTCTAAAAAAAAATATTTTAGTTTGAAACTTAAAATATAACTACAAATTATGAAATGAGAGTATGAAAAGTTAGTTAGAATTATAATTTATCTAAATATTTAATTAAATCCTCATTTTAAAATAAAAACTAAATTAATTTATCTTTAATTATTCAGGTAATCTTAAAATGTGAAAGAGAAAGGGGGGGGGGGAGGGTTCAGCAGGATAGCTGTGAGGACCAGTCAATTCATATCATCGGCATTTTTTTTTTATATAAAATATAATTTATTTCTAAAATTGCCCTCACAATTTTTTTTTTCGTTTATCTCTACCCTCTGCATGAGGCTCTCGTACAAAAAACCTCTCTCTAAAAAAGATTAATATGATTGTTTGTCCGCGGATTGTTGCCGGATTGTAATAGGCGGTCAAAGAAGTTGACACCTTCGCGGTGGTCCCCATCCGGTATTCCGTCGACTTTCCGAGTGAAAATAAAATAAAATTCAGTTTCAGTTTTGGACACCCTTAAAATTACTTGTTTTAATAAAAATACTACTCATCATCTAAGTTACACAATTTATTACGGCTCAATGTACATAATTTTTTTGAACATATATATAACAAATCCATTATTAACAAATAATTCTCATCCCTTCAACAAAAAAAAAAATTATTAATTTCAAGATCTTCAACAATACTTAATTGAACCAAGGGGAAAATCAAAATTTTAAAAGATTTTAATTAGAATCTTGTAATTGTTTTAATTTTCCAAGAATATAATAAAAGTACAGCGAAAAAAATGTTCGTCTTTTCCTTTTTGGTTTAAAAATAAAAAATGAAAATGTCTTAAACCTATTCCACTTCTTCTTCGTTCTCCTTCTTCTTCTTCTTCTTGGCTCACGTTTTCCATTGATTCGCAATTGTTTTTCATGTGCATGTTTCCATTATTGAACATATTCATTAAATTAATTATAGCTAAAATTACTAAAAAAATTCTGTTCATAAATTGAATGGACTCTTCTTTTAAGTATATATATGCCAAGTTTTTGTTGATATTTTGATTAAATAAAGATAGTCAATTTAAATGATTTAAGAAAATATTTTTAAAATTTAAGAAATTGTACAAAATAAATTTTAATTTTTTAAATAAAGTAGATGACTGACAAATAATAGAATGTTTAAAAAAATTATTAGACTATAAATAGCTACATCCTTTAATTTTTTTACTTTTTATTGAGGGTAGTTTTAAAAATACACTGACTCGTTTAAAAACGAAGATTACTACTCGTTGCGGAGTGCTTCTGACATTGCTTATTGTCTTGTCTCGGTCCAAATTCTAATATAGCGGAGAGTGGAATTATTTTGGGCTTCAGAGGAAATGCAGTCTTTGGGCTTTTCTAAAAGGGATCCAATAGGACTCATAAAACCTAATAATGGTAATAATAATAATAAAAATAATAGCAAACGGAAGCACAATTTTAAATTGCATATATTTAAATTTGAGGAATAGTTATTATGGGGTTTTGGTTCTCTTCTTTTCTTTTTCTTTTTTTTTTTGAAAAAGAAAAGATCAATTAATTCGAAGAAGAAAAGAGATACATCGATTATCAAGGATAGGTATCCTTCCATACAATAGTTCCGCATTTCTCTAGAGCTAATTTAGCTAGAGAATGAGCAACGACATTGCAAGAGCTGTCCGCATACTTGAAACTTACTTAAAATTTTTTATTAAGCTCTGTATTTTTGAAACTACCCAATAGATCTCGATTTTGCTGCCCTACTTGTTGTTCACTAAACTGACTACTCCTTGGGAATCTGATTCAACAATGAAGTCTTCAACATTAATCACTTTTGCAATCAGCATGCCCTATTCCATCGCTTCTGCCTCGGCAGAGGAAACATCTCCAAAAAAATTTGTAACCTTTATTGCTGTTGCTAACACAATCCCATCTTCGTTTCTAATAAAAGCTCCCAAACCTACAACTTTTCTTTCTAAACTAGTAGCTGCATCTACATTGACTTTAGCGTAACCTCTCTGGGGAGGACTCTAAGTCTGATTAGGTAGCCCTTGCTGATTTTCTTGGTGTTCACGTTTCGGTTGTTGAACTCTTTTGAAAGCCTCGATCACTGCCTCCGCTTTAGCAACTAGCACATGAGGGCTGTCAGTCTTTTCTTTTAAAAGCATCCGATTCCTTGCATTCCATATCACCTAGAAAATCGTTACCATTAGCTCTAAATGAACTTTCCTTCTTTTCGACTTCATGTCTTGCAACAAACACATACTGTTCTGTCCAGCAGTCTCTTTGTTGTCATTTTCTATATGAGTAAGCCTCTAAATTTTCTTGGCCTTCTTACATTCTACCAATACATGCACAACATTTTCCAACCCAAGTTTGCATACCTGACAGATCAGCTCCTGGATTATCCGTGGCTTCCACAATTTTTTAGCTGACGGAAGGAGATTTTTTGCTGCCCTCCATATATAAATTTTGATCTTTTCCGGCAATGCAAGACTCCAAATGATATTCCATTGACTTTTCTTAACCTCTGAACTTGATGGCATTCTTAGAAACTTCAATCCGAGGTCTGTCCAATATCCACTCCTAACAGTGTATTGGCCTTTCTTGTCGTAGTGCCAAATAAGTATTGGTGAAAAATCATAATTTTTCTCATAAAAAATATTTTAGGACCGATCTCAAATAATATATAAGAAATTCGTAATCTAAAAAATCATACTTTGATAATCTGAGAAAATGAAAACACCCAATAATAAATCTGTTACCAAACGATTTTTCAGGTTATAACTCAAATTTGATCTGCACTGAATGTGTAGGTGTTCGTTTCACCACTCCCAAAAATCACTGGCTTCTTTTTCTTCAGTGTTTTTCTCAAAAAGCATTTCTCTTTTTTTTTTTCAAGAGAAAAGAACACTTATATATAATATTTCCTGAGTTAAAAACCTAATTTGTGTTATCCTTATCATATAATAATTCAAAATATTAAATATATTAAATTTAATATTTTTCCTCTCTACTTACGTAGAGATAAAGTGTGATAACTTTGGGGCCCACCTTGTAAAATATCACAATGCCCCATTTACATATAAATATAACACATAGGCCCTTAACAAATATTATATTTAGGTTTATCACCTAATATGTCAATTTTATTATTTTTGAGTTCAGTAGTGGTGTAGTCAATTAAATGAGCTAACTCGGGGATCATTTAAGAACATATAATAGTGGTTACAATAATTAAGCCTGTAATTAAACTAGCTTAATTATTTAATTCCAATTCTATTCTATTATAAGATTGGAACTGACCTCTATAATTGTATGCTTAAATAATAATTTGTCCCAAGCCACATTGATCTCTTTACTGCACAATCCTTTGCACCACATCGTCAATTAAATTGATATCATAACTGTCCAATCAATTTAATAATATTTTATTCCTTGATACTTACTGATTTCCTCTAATGATCATTTTCAACACATTAAATATGTTAACACACTCTGACTAGAGAATTCTATAATCAAGTACCGAAAACCCATCAAGAGATGTGTTGTATAAATTCCATATTGTTAATCTATAACTTCAATACTTATAATTGCTCCCATCAAGATACCAAGTAATCTTGACTATAAGTATATGTCATGCCCGTTGGTAACTCAAATAAAATGACAACCACAATCATGAAATTATAACTAACTCAAGATTAAGATTACAGTAAAATCAATGCCTATGAGATTTAATAAGTTTGACAGTTTTTATAAAGTTAATTAAATCTCGTATGTGATCCTATTCAATGTAATCGTATTACATCAATAAATTCATACATGATTAAGATAAATCATTCAATGAATTTATTACAGTTTACACTTAAATAAAGTGTCCAACTTTATTTATCAACTGCGAATTCAATTTATTAAATCATAAGATAACTTATATTTATGTCTTCTGTGAATCCACATAATGATTACATAAATGCATATAATATGATTAAATGGACTTTACTAAAAAATTAATGCAAATAAGATATTTGAATAAAATACCTCAATATTTTATTAATCAGAAAAAATATTTATTACAATTAAATAAATCTATATACTTTTAAAGAGCATATTTTCTCAACAATAAGTTCATCTTCCCATGGTCTTCTTGGCAAAGGAATTTCTATTATTTTATCAGCATCCATTTGATCAAAATGTCCATATATCAGCCTCTTATTCCATTGGTTATCTTCATTTATTAGCTCAGAAACCAGGCTATTAGCTGGCAAGGATGGCTTGAATACTGGTTTAGAAGTTAAGGGCTTAGGAATCCAATTAGCCTTGTGAATTTGAATTTGGTGGCCATTCCTAATCCTCCACCTAGTACCAGTATCAATGATCTGCCTTTCCCTGAGGATACTCCTCCACACAAAAGATGGGTAAGAACCTAGCTTTGCACTCATGAAGTCTTTATCCTGGTAGTATCTAGTTTGCAGCACCCTTGACACTAAGGAATCTAGACATTTTAACAGCCTCCAGCCCTGCTTTGCTACCAATGCCTGATTAAAGCTAGAAAAGTCTCAAAACCTCATTCCTCCTTTACTCTTACTATGACTCAGCTTCTCCCACCTCAACCGGAAGTTAACTATTAATCTCTGCATATCATCATAAACACCCATTAGGATCTTGAAGACACCCATTGCATAGGCATGGATGGCTTGCACTGTTGCTTTGAATAAGACTTCTTTACCTCTGCGGGAGAAGAATTTATGTTGACAACTTGAGATTTTTTTGTAGATCTTCAGTTAAATATCATTAAAGAAGCTGCTTCTCTTCCTTCTAATCATCGAGGGCAGGCATAAATACTTCTTGTGCCATGAAACAATGTTGAGTTGAAAGAGACTTTCAATTGCAGTAGTTTGATCACTTTGCACATTACCACTAAGGAAGAGGGATGATTTCTCAAAATTAAAAATTTGTCCAGATGTTTTTGAGTAACAGTCCAACACCCTTTTCCAGTGTTGACAATCAGTAATTGTAGTTCTACTAAAAACTAGGCTATCATCAGCAAATAATAGATAAAAAAACCTTCAAGTCTTTCCCAAAAGACAACCCACGGATGAACTTCTGTTTTTCAGCCTGCAGCAACATAGAGGAAAAAAACTCTGCACATGTGATGAAAAAATACGGGGACAATGGGCAGCCTTGTCCTAATCCTCTCTGAGGTTTAATGAATCCTTTAACCATGCCATTTATAATAACATAAAAAGAAACTGAGGTTAGGGACCTCATGATCAAGCTAATCCATTTCAGCCTGTTTGAGGCTTTGCTGACATAAATTTCAAGACTACCAATCCATTTCTTTTCCCTTTCTAATTCCGAATCTTATGCGTACATTCATAGCCTACTATAATATTGTCTGTTATCAGCCTATCCAAAATAAAGGCACTTTGTATTAGGGAGATGATTTCGTGTATGATACGTTTAAACCTATTGGCAATTGACTTAACCACAATTCTATAGATAACATTACAGAGACTAATAGGTCCGGTGACTTTTTTAGGCTTTCCAATATTTATAATCAATGCAGTGTGCGTATGATTAAGTGGGGCTACAGTACCTTGCTCATTTAGGATGTGAAGGCAAGTAGTAATAACTCCTTTCACGATATTCCAAAGCTTTTAATAGAATACAGACGACAAACCACCAGGCCCCAGCGCCATTGTTGGACACATCTGATTTGAAGCTTTGTCCACTTCCTCTACTGTAAAAGGCTGCTCTAGAAGCTCGTTCATATCTCCAGAGACTCTCGGATTGATACCTTTCAGAGTCATTGGCATCTATCCTTGACTGAGCTTGGAAGTTGTGAAAAGAGTTGTGAAATAGTTGTAAAATTCGTGCTCTACTTCTTTGGCCTCCTCAACCCAATTTCTGAAGCCATTTTCAATACCTCAGATTGTATTTCTTTTTCTTCCTGGATGAAACCTTATGGTGAAAAAATTTAATGTTCTTATCCCCTTTTTTAAGCCAATATGCTCTTGATCATTATTTTCAGTAAATTTCTTTATTTCCCCGAGGTTTTGTCCAACATTAAAGCAGCTGTTCTGGTTCTGTTTTCAAATTAACCTCCCGTATTTTGTGACTGAAAATAAGTTGAACTGGATGTCATCACCAACAATTAAGAAACATATTAATCTTTTCTTTATTCAATTTCACTTACTTTTAGTTCTAAAATGAAAATGTTTAGAAACGATTTTTTTTTTTTTTTAAATGATCTTTGCCCTGTTATTTCCAACGGTTACAAGGCTAAAGTCACGACTTAGGCGCCAATACCAAACAAACCCTTCAATGAACCCGATATAAGGGAGTATCAATCAAAACGAAGGAGACGACGCTAAAATTAGCCAAAGGCCATAAAGATTCGTTTGTGTGTGCGTGTGTGTGTGTGTGTGTGCGTGTGCGTACCCAAGGTGATTTAAATGTTAACAGCAGCATGCATGCCTTATTTATTATGTCTGAATCTGATTTAATATTCCATCTGCATTAAAGAAATGAAGGGCCGAAAGCCACGCACATCACCCCGACACCACTTCCCAATTTCTTCTTCTTCTCTTGCATTACTTAATGAAACATGACACTTCCAACCATTCTCAACGACCGCTCTAATCCTGACAGCTAACAAGGCCATCTCTTTCACCTTCATCTCCTCCTCCTTCAAGTTTCCTTCATCCCTGAAAAGGGGCCCAAAAAAAAAAAAAATGTCTGACCACAACCCTTACTTCGACTTCACAACCCTGAGCAGTGACATAACCGAACATATCCTCTCCCTGCTCCCGATCCCTACTCTCATTCGGGCCTCTTCAGTCTGCAAATCTTGGCACTCAATCATTTCGGCTCAGTCTTTCTCTGCTCTCATTACCCACAACACCAATACCAACACCAACACAAGCCTTCACCCTTGGTTCTTCCTCGTTGGCCTCCACAACACTTCTTCTAGGAATAACCAGTCTTTCGCCTTTGACCCCGCCTCCAACTCCTGGTTCCGCCTCCCTCCCGGCCAAGAACCCCGCGCCGGTTCTTGCTTTATTGGCGCCAATGGCTTCTTTTTCACCACCACCCCGAGATTCGGCTTCACTCGCATCCTCAAGACCTCTTGGCACCTCACCTCCCCGCTTCGTTTCTCGAGAATCAATCCCCTCGTGGGCGTCTTTTACGACCACGATCGTGATCATTGTGGTTTGCCTGCTGGGTGTGCCTGCAACGTGCCTAAATTTATCGTTGTGGGTGGGGTCAGGTTCATTGGTGCCCTCGTTGATATTGAAGATCGATTGGCTGTTGAGATTTATGATCCCCATTCTGACTCTTGGGAGTTATGCCCCCCTTTGCCTGCCGATTTCAGGTCTGGATATTCAAGCCAATATTTGTGCTCTGCTCTGTTTCGAGGGAGATTCTATGTTTTTGGTATCTATTCCTTTTCTGTTTCGTCTTTTGATTTGAAAAAACATGTTTGGAGTGAGGTTCAGACTCTTAGGCCACCTGGGGTTATGTTTACCTTCTTGATTGCTTCTCAAAATATGCTTGTTTTGGCTGGTATGTGTAATGCGCCGCGCGGGCCATCCTTCAATTTGTGGAGGGTTGATGAGGTTAGTATGGAGTTCAGTGAGATTGCGATTATGCCACATGATTTTTTGTACAGCTTGGTTGATACTGACGAGGATGATAAATTCGCAAGCTTGAAATGTGTGGGGCTTGGTAATCTTATTTATGTGTTCAATGAAGAGTATCATAAGAAGTATCCAGCTTGTGTTTGTGAGATTGGGACTCAGTCTGATAAGTATAGCTGGAGGAGGGTCCCACAATTGCCATTACCAGTCAATGAGTTTCACAAAGTTATTAGCTTTTGTTCGACAGTTTCGCTTCATGATATTCTTCAGCGTGAGTAGGAAGGTAATGCTGCAGAACAAGCTATGTCACACTGATTAATTCCTACATTTTTTGTATGAGTATACCTTGAATCCTTTCTTGTGCATGATTTGTATCTTTTGCATCTCAACTGGCACTATCTCTGTCACTGCAAGTAAATTTGTAATAGTATGTATGTATTTTGAATTACTATTCTGGTGTATCTTTTGTATTGTTATCATTAATGAATTAACCCTAGAGATTACATATCAATGATGAATTTCTAATGAAAAACAAGCATATAGAGCTCATAAGCACTTGAAAATGTTGATATTTAGTTAGTTGTTATTCTCTCTATTCAATGTGGAGACAAGACCGCTTCAGTTGATCATCAATTAAATGCAAACTATCAATCTAAAGGCTATTCAAGTTCCAGATTTAAAGCTATCCTCAGACTTTATTGTAATTGTTCAATTTTAAATTTCTATTTTCACTTACTCGAGTACTGATCTTTTTGCAGGTCATCTCCAAATTTACTGTGCATAAGCCTTAGACATACTTGTTGACTTAAGTCTCTTTTACTCTGATTTACAATGACAAACAAACTTACTCTTTGATGTTTTTGGTAAGTTATTGTAGCGGCTTTTTTAGATATTGGATACCTGCTTATGTCTTCAATTCCTTTCATTTGTTAATAGATATGTTTTACCTCCTAATATCACAGCTATCCTAAATATCTTAAATATAAATTTATGCGATAAATGCCACTATACCACCTTGGAAACCCTGTTTACTAAAAGCAACACACTTTATAGCTAACTCTCGTTGCTATCAAACTGAGTTGAGCTTTGTCATGTTGGATTTTTTTTTTTTTTTTGGGGGTTAATTTTTGTTGGTTTTACAGTTGATGGATTTAGAGCTTTATGAAAGGTCAAAGTTCTGATTTTTCACCATAATTTGGTAAAGCTTTATCTCAAATTTCTCAGCATTTATGTGTCTTGGCAATAAAATCTTTAATGTGGTTGGTTCAACATGTTCTCTAAGTTCTTTATAGTTGAATTTGTGTTATTAGCAACGGGTGGAACGCAGAAGAAAAGATGCATATACTTGCATCTTCTTACTTCTTGCTGAACCTACTTGTTCTGCTGAAGTTTCATATTTTGATGTGCATCGAATTGCATTTCTCACTCAAAAAGTGATGCAGTAATTTCAGTACATTGAGACTTACTGTAAATACACTTTTTTGGTCCAATAGGGAATTAACTTAAGTCATGCAAATGACTAGGAAAACCTTGCAAAAAATTGGAATGTGTGGTATTTTCTGCATTAAGCAGAATGTCTTCTCTTTTGTCCTCCTTGATTTTGCAATTTGCATTCTAGATATACAGATACAAATAGGAAAAAGGCACAAAGAATAACGCTAAGCCTGATTATTGATGTCGCTATGGGTTGAAGCAAGACCAACTTCACTACAGTTGCATCTTCTACATGCAAATGAAGAACAACAGTTAAGAATAAGTGCTTGTTTTAGTCACGAGCTCTTGTTCTCTTCTACTATTAGCATGTCAATTAGCTACTATGGCCTTTATTTGTTACAGGTTATCCGATTGAGGTCTGTCGTGTTACCTTTCTGGGAAAGATATGGTGTGTTGCTGTATGAACTAAATTGCTCAAGCCTTCACTGTTTTGCTTTCAAATTTGTGGGAAAAGCACTATTACGGAATGAGAATTCCATGTAGTTGTGATCTTGCATGTCTCACATTCATAGATAGATACAAGTGGCATGCACCCTACAGTCTAATTGGGTTTTCACTTGCATGCATCCTTGTTGCCTAATTTCCAAAATCGAAGTTCCTCTAAGCCGAATTCCTTCTTGACTATCAAGTTATACTCAGTGTCATGTAAGTGATAGCATAAGCTGATTATGCTACTTCGTTAATGCTCAGAAAGTGATAGTTAGGAAACATTCTTGATAGCTCATTGTCGTCGACCTTGAACTTAGATAAAGCTCTTTGGAACCATCTCTATGTTATTTTCCAAGTACCTTACATTTTGTGCTTAAAAATGGTGCATAACTTTCATCATTTAGTTGCATGTGCTATCACGGTGAGCTTTGAGTTAGAAATATAACAAAAACTAAGGCTAATTATGGTCATTCTTTTACCTTCTGCCATTTTTCTCATCTAGATATTTGCCACTGGATGCTGGTAATTTTCTTTGACCACTGCCCACCCATTACAACTAGTTGAAGTTTCTCTGAATTAAAATTTATAACAATTGGATGTTTCAATGATGATTTAGTTAACATCTCGGCTCTAGCTTTCCTCGCCAACAGAATCTTCCCAAATGCTGAGCTAAGCTTAGAGCTGGCATACAGTCGAATGCATTCAGTTTGCACTCGTGAACTTCAGAAAGTACTCTTCATAATCTAATGAAAATGCTGAACAGAAACTGAAAATAGAGAAGGTTGAGTTCAAGCTGAGCAGACTTGTGCATTCTGTGTCTGCGACGTGGGGTGTGTGTGTATATCACTGAAAAGCTGAGATAGAGACAGATATCGGTTTGGGAACGACCCATCTGAAGAGTGGATTGTGTAAAGAGTAAAGCTAAAAGGCTTTGCTAATAGATTGATTGTTATTATATCTCTAAGTAGAAATTTCTGTCTGATCATATTGCGCGCATTATTATCGCATAATATTGATTAATAAACGGATGTTAATAATAAGTGTTCAATGAACTTATTAACTTCATTGATCATGCACATTGCATGAAGAAATTTAAAGAGGAAAGTGCAAAACATTCAACAAAAAAGAAATATAAGAAAAAGATTTTAAAAAGTTGGGAAAAAAAAGGGGGTCAAATTCCAACAACAAAGAGTCCCTTATTCGTGCCAAGATTACTAATAAATTTTCTTTTTTCTTTTTTTCTTTTTTAAAGAACTGCCACCAATCCACAAGCAGCGAAGCAGAGACCACGTAACCATAGGCAATCCCCGGGCACAGTGTAATCCACGCGCAATATCTCGCGTGACGGGAAGACTCGAAACCGCGAGCACAGACGAATTTCTTATTATGATTAAAAAATAATAATAAAAATAAAAATGTAACCTAATAAATAACAAGCAGAGCTGGTTAGAGCAAGCCTGGGGACTGAGGTTTTAGCCTTCGGAAAGGGGGAAATTAGAGGAAAAAAAGGTGGTGCTAGGGTTTTAGCATCGGTTGTTAAAAAGGGAAGGGAAGGCATGGATAGATACCAGAAAGTCGAAAAACCGAAGCCCGAATCTCCCATAAATGAAAACGAGATCCGAATCACCTCACAAGGCGCTATTAGAAACTACATCACTTACGCCACCACTCTTCTTCAGGTACGCTCTTTTTTTTTTTTTTGTTGGAGGGTGGGGGGTGTTCAAATGGCTGTAATCTCTATTATTGATGGGTTTTTGATAAAAATGTCGTGACCATTCGATATGAGATGTTTTCTAATTGCTGTAGTTTAGCTATTTTACTTTGATGGTCTCTGATTAATTATTGTGATGATTCATTTCTTCAACTGATTGGTTCCTATGGCTAATTGGTGTTTTAGATTTCGCTTATCATTTGCTGACTTATTTTGGGTGTTATATAAGTGTGTTATTTTGAGCGGTCTTAGTGGATTGTTGTTAAGGTGCTTCTTTGTTTTAATGTATTAGAGGGGTAATTTAATTCTGCTTCATTTTTGGAATGGATGCATGATATTGTACTTGGGAACTTGTTTTGAGTCCGTCAGCTTGCAGACGCACATGAATTGCTTGCCATTTGTTTAATATCCATTGCTTTGCTGCCTGCGTCCTTCATTGAACTTTTCCTCTGTATCGGTCACTTACACTTGTTGTTGTTTGTCTTCAGTATCTCAGGACCTTGCTTTTCTGCCTAAGTTTTCCTGTTGGTTTAGATTCTTTTGCTGAATTCATACTCTGGAACATAACAGATCAAATGGTTTTCTGCTTTCCAAAATATAATTTTATTAGACCCGCTATATTTGATTATGTCTGGGCTACTGCCAGATTTCTCTTTTCATTTCCTCATTTTCTGGAAGTCTTGTGTGATTAAAATCACAAAAATTGAGTGCTGATACATGCCCGCAGATTAGTTTTCTGGCCTACATTTTTCTCTATGATGTGAGATTGCCGTTGATTTCTTCATTTTAATTAGAAACTGTCATCTTCTGCATAATGTTAATTACTTTTTATGATATTTTTTCAGGAGAAGCATGTGAAAGAGATTGTCTTGAAAGCAATGGGACAGGCAATCAACAAGACAGTAGCCATTGCCGAGATTATAAAGGTCTGTATCTATTTTAGTATTTTTACCCCCTCCCTATTTCTTCTCTCTCTCTCTCTCGCTCTCTGTGTGTGAAGCTGTCTGCTGGCAATCTATAATCAATTAGCCATTTGTATCATTGAACAGAAAAGAATTCCTCAGTTGCATCAAGATACTGCCATCAGCTCTGTTAGCATAACTGATACATGGGAACCCATTGAAGAGGGCCTTGTGCCGTAAGTCTGCGGGGTTTGATTTTCCATCATAAGAGATACACTTATATTTTGAATTTCATCATGTATCTCCTGATCATTTATGTCGTATGCAGTGTGGAGATGACTCGCCATGTCTCAATGATTTCAATCACCTTTTCGACTAGAGAACTAAACAAGGACTCTCCAGGGTAGGTTCTTTTTTCTACATCAATGATGTTGTCTTGCTAAGTTAAATTTGGTAGTCAAGAATGTGGGTAAATTAGATGCTGATGTTATTGGGAGTAATTGTTCTTTTACACTTTAACAAAGGTTATGAGGATGGTTTAGAAATCATTGAACAGGTTGCTTTTATTGGAGGTAGACATGATATTTTACATAGCATGCTATCCTAGTTGGATTCTGTAACTGCATATGCCCTGTTTTTTAAGTATACTATGGAAGCAGTGGTACTAGTAATGTGCCTTTTACATTTCAATTGTCGTGCTGTGATTTTCTGTTTCTCTTTAATTGGAATTATTCTATTGGCTTACTTGAATCCTCTCCCACCTCCCCCCCCCCCCCCAAAAAAAAAAAAATTTTAATTGGCACATTGTTAGCATGACTTGCAATTTATGATCACAGGTACCAGGCTCCACAACATGCAGAACAACCAAAGCCGCAGTATCGCTATCAGCAGCAGCAGCAGCTGCAACATCAACCACCTAGACAAGGACGCATTCCATACACTGCTGTTAACAATGCATACAATGCTGCCAATGAAGGTAATATCAGCTACAAGTTGGTAATTGCAGTTCTGATTTTAAATACCTTTGTTTTATCTAAATATGTTTGTCACATTTGATTTTTAGAATCATATGGCCGTGGACGGGGTGGTCGTGGGAGAGGGAGAGGGAGAGGGAGAGGGCGAAGTTATGCCAGAGGAGGATATGGAAACTATCAAGGTACCCAAGTCATGAATATGAAATTGCATCATCGGAAATTGAGAAACTTCTTTCCCGGTTTATCAAAATTCATTATTTTTCTCTTTTACATTAACTTATTTCTCTCTCTTTCCTGATAGAATATGATGGGTATTCAAACTGGGGCAGAGGTGGTGGGCGAGGCAGAGGTTGGGGCTATCGTGGTAAGTTTCCTGCAATTTTTTTTCCCAAAACCCATTTGATCTTGTGCCTTTTTTCTTTTTTTTTTTTGGGGTACGAGGTTATGTAATATTAATTATGTCAAACGAGCTTTTGCATGCATAAGAAATCGTACAACTGGAACTTAATTCATGTGGTAGCAGGGGAATTATTTGCGTGAAGTCCATGGTCATTCATATGCCATGGGAAAGATTTCAATTAGTAATGTTTCCTCTTGTGTGCAGCAAACTTGTTTGCTGATCACTTGAGCAATTGCTTTTGTGACAGGTACTGGATATGAAAGAGGCAGAGGTGGAGGGGGCAGAGGTTACATTCGGGGGCGTGGAAGGACGGGTGGCCGGTCAAGGGGTGGTGGCTATTAAAGGCATAGACAGTGGTTCTTTTCTGCTTTTAGCTAAATGCTTGCCTTGTCCGGTGCGAAGATTTTACTAGAGTGCTGTTTTTAATAGCATGAAATGTGGCTTGTGATGATCTCTAGCGCGGTTGCTAAGCAGTGGTTGGTTTTTGTGTTAATTTTGCTGAAATTACATGGACGTGGGCAAGGTTATTTTATTGGTCATATCATATTTTGCATTTAGCCAAGAAGGACGGTGGTCAATTTACCATTGCTGTAATTCATTTCATCCTCATGTCATGGTTTTGCCTTATCCTCCTATTATTATGTTCATAATCTATCGCTATTTTGTTTTGTTCTTTTCCAGTCCAGCCGTTATTCTTTTTTTTTTTTTTTCCCATTATCTTCATTGCAATTTCAGAAGGAATTGGAAATATCTTTTGTTACCTTCTAAAAGCTACAAATGTACAAAGACGTCGTACAAAACCGAATGTAGTGGTGTCTGCAGCTGTAGGCGCCGCCTTTTTTTTATTTTTTTATTTTTTCCCCCCATCCCTTCTGATGATGGACCATGAAAGCGTCTAGGTTCGTTTTTGTATTGTAGATTAAAACTAATTGTAATGGGATTATAATAATAATGATTAAAAATAAAAGAAGTATATCGGCATGGCCGTAGAGTGCGGTGCGAAGTGTCATCCTCAAGTCTGCAACTCGCCAAATCATTCATTAGTTGAAGATGTTCAAGTTTTTTGGTCCTCAAAAGAGTCTAGGTTCATTTTTGTCTTGCTAGAAGCCTAGAAAGAGTCAAAGTCATTTTCCTTTTCCTTTTTCTCCCATTAGCCAAGCATTTTTTTAAAAAAATCCAAACGATGCGAATACGGTATACTGGATCGTAAATTGAAGGTACCATATATTTTTCTTTTCCCTCCTTTAGATTCAAAAAAAAGTTATCCAAAATGACATCAATAATATCTAAATTTTTCGTGCATTAATCTTTTTAAATCACAAGTATATTTATGAAAATGTATAATTAAAATCTAATTCAATGATATTTCTCATCTTTTCATTTAAAAAAAAAAAAACCATCACCAAATCCAAAAGAGAAAGAATCTTCATTCGCGGTAATTTTCGAAGTTACTGATTCTGATGGGCATATTGCCATTTCAGATGTTTCCAGTTATGTACTTGCGTGCCAGGCCCACTGATCACTCGTCAGTCCAAATCAAGCACAAAAACTTCAAAGAGTGATGATAATAATGTCTGAGTCCCTGAATTTTCATATTTGTTAAATTAGGACAGCGTTTATCTATTTATATCAATTAGGTCCCTGATCTTGTCATGACTAATGCACCTTTAATTCGCTCGCATATTTGACGACCAAAATGGCCCAAAACATAATACGGTATGGGTAATTCGGTTATTTGAGCAGCCGCCAGCGACCCATTTGATACAAACGGACGAACTATTTTATGTTTTGAAAATTCAGATGATTTGGGACACATGAATTATTAAACTACATTCAAGACCACACTGCCAATTTTTTCTTTTTTTTTTTTCTTTTTGTTAAGCTATGAATATGACTGCTTTTGAGGGTCAGGTTCACCTGGTGGCCCGTGATGTCATAGGTATAAATCAACAATCATTAACCATTCGTCCCGCAAATTTTATAGTTAAGTAAAAGAATTTTTTAATAAGAGGCATTTAACAACAAATATGGTGAGAGAGAGCTTCACATTGCATGGTCAAAAAAATTATTACAGCAGTGATACAAACAAAGCATTGTGGATGGCAACGGATATTACTTAGTTGAATTGATAGAAGTACTTTGCGTGGGAATTAAGAAGTTACGGCTTCGAACACACTCACATAGTTACATGGATGAGAAAAATAAATAAATAAATTGACTTAGGTTTAAATAATTGAAGCAAGTTACTTACTGTTCTATCATATTATATCATATTATATATCATTTATGTCTGTATATTCAAAAAATGACACCGGCTTAACAGTTAGCATTCCCAGCCACAATATATTTATATAAAATTATCATGAGATGATATGCCCCCAATCAAGGTGTGGCAGTTCGGATGATTGACCGACGGTAACAACAAACAAAAGTGCAGAAACGGAATATAGACGTCATATCGGCCAGATTCATTATATCTCCCCACTTTATACCATTTGCATAAATTGCAATTTTTTTTTTTTTTAATTCAATGAATGAATCACTGAATTCTCTCTTATCAGAAAACCGAAAATATTTACCCGAGTATTGAGTCAGAGAGCAAGGAAATGGAGATGGGTTCTAATAATAGGAAGAATTTTTCAAATAAAAAGGAAGATTTATTTCATGTTATTCACAAAGTTCCTGCTGGCGATGGTCCTTATGTTCGAGCTAAGCATGCTCAGGTTTTCATTTTTAATTAATCCTTGATCATTCTTAATTACACATCTTATGCACACATTATTTATTGGTCGTTACTGAGAATAGGACACATAAGATCATAACCCTAGATTCATAAGCTGTATTATTTTCTTTAACCTGGCTAGCTCGTATGTACATATAATATTTTTTTGTTTTTAATTTTCTTGTTAGTCTGGAAATGTGTAATAGCTCAAGTTATGTGAGTTTCTTTTTGTATTACCAAGTCAATAAAGCAAGATTAATTTGCTGGTCATGGAGGCATTGAAATTGAAATTTGAGTTGAAAAATATGACCGAATGTATTTATTGTTGATGGTGCAGCTAGTTCAAAAGGATCCGGAAGCAGCGATAGTGCTGTTTTGGAAAGCAATAAACGCTGGAGATAGAGTGGATAGTGCCCTAAAGGACATGGCTGTGGTGATGAAGCAACTCGACAGAAGTGAAGAAGCCATCGAAGCCATCAAGTCTTTTCGAGGTCTTTGCTCTAAACAGTCTCAGGAATCTCTCGATAATGTCCTCATCGACTTATATAAGGTAATTATTTGCCTTAATTAATTTATGTAACCTAATTTGTAATCCTAAGATGATACTTACAGGAGGTTAAACATATAGATAGCAACGTTACAATACTTACTACATTACAGTTAGTTGAATTGTCTAAATAAATGAAATTTGTATATATCTCACCCGATGTGACGCTAAAAATATTCATCATTAAAATGTGTTGAACTTGTACCATATATCAAATAGATGACGCATCATCACATCAGTTGCGTTGCAGATTATGTATCATAATTATGCTAATTAAGTGTATTACTCTTACCCTTCACGGATATATGTGTGCTTCATTATGTGAATATGAAATTCCGCGATTAATATTGGCTGATAATAATATTAATGGGATTGCAGAAATGTGGGAGAGTTGAGGAGCAAATCGAGCTGCTGAAACGGAAGCTAAGATTGATATATCAAGGAGAGGCTTTCAATGGAAAACCCACCAAAACCGCACGCTCTCATGGCAAGAAGTTTCAGGTTTCTGTTAGGCAAGAAACTTCCAGATTACTGGTAACTACCCATCTTTTATTATTTACATATAATCCGAATTTCCATTTTTCCCCCCCTCCAACTCACTAGTTAATGCCTGGTAGCTGCAAGTTCGCTCGAGTAGAAGTCTATTTAAATGCATATATAATTTTTTAAAAAAAATAGTTTAAAAGATGTGTGTATGTATATTTGGGCTAAAGATTATATAGCTATATACATGCTTGCATTGAAATGTGAAATCTTTTCTCTGGTAAGGAGATATGCTCATGAAAACTCAAGCCTAGTCTTATGAGAGCAACAACTAAAGATCTTGAATATTTAGCTAACTAATATCTATGTGTTAGTTGTAGTGCGTTTCTAAAATATATTAATTAGTTTGAGATCATTTTACTACTATAATAAGAGAATTAAATACGTATATATATATATATATATATGTAGAGAACCGTTGACTTCTTACTTCTATTGTAAAAGATAAATTCATTAAACTGTTCTAATTATCATATTATGGATTATAAGTTAATAATTACATTGAATAATTACCAAAGCAATGGTTATATTATTAGAACATATCTAAATTATTACATTCCACTTATCAAGATTAGAGAAATAGGGTGCTCTAGCCTCTAGCAATCTTTTTCTTGAATAGGATCTTTTGTCCTTGTCCCTTCGACCGGAACATTGACTCGTCTTTGCAGGGAAATTTGGGCTGGGCCTACATGCAAAAATCAAACTTCATGGCAGCTGAGGTTGTGTATCAGAAAGCCCAAATGATTGATCCGGACGCCAACAAGGCATGCAATCTGGGCCTCTGTCTAATCAAACGGACCAGATACAACGAAGCGCGTTCCGTTCTGGAAGACGTGTTGTACGGTAGAATTCCAGGCTCCGAGGACAGCAGGACTAGAAAACGAGCTGAGGAATTGTTATTCGAGCTGAAATCAAAGCAGCCCCCGCCCGACTTGTCGGATCTTTTGGGCCTCAATTTAGATGATGAATTTGTTAATGGGCTTGAGAAGATGATGAGTGTATGGGCTCCGTCGAGATCCAAAAGGCTGCCCATCTTTGAAGAGATTTCTTCCTTTAGGGATCGGATAGCATGTTAACTTTATATTACTATTTTTTTTTTCTCCTCCTTTTTGAGAGTCTCTGTTGCTGTTCAATTGTGGTGTGTGCAGACTAGTTGGGTGTGCAAGGTAATGCCTTATGTCGAAAAAACAATTCCATATTTATAATTGCAAAGTAATAAGTGTCTCTTGTAAATAATGGACACAAGCCAAGATTAATGGACTTCGTGTTTTCACGTCTCACATTTTTTCTCTTTCGATTAATACAAGTTCCAAGTAACTGGTTAAATATTAAAACACAAGACAAAAGTTTGTGAGAATAAACAATATGGCTAACTCTTTCTAAGTATATAGTCGAGTTAGCAATAATATATATATATATATATATATATATATTTTTTCAATTAAAATTGATGAAGAGACTGTCCAATAAATTAATGTGATACAAATAAAATGCAATTTTCCCATAACAGGGAAAAAAAATTAAACTCCGCCGTGATCATCATAATGGATCCCTCTTGGTCTACAGATCATCAAAGTCAAGTAGGAAGTTCTGTTTATTTGATTTTGTATAATGGAAAAACTCATTAATCCTGTTCCCACACAGTAAATCCACTATTTTATAACGCAAAACTAAGAAAATCATGCGCGGTTGCGTTAGGTTTGACTCAGGCTAAAGCCGCAGGCGATGACTACTGGCTAAAGCAGTAAAATATGTATAAATAAATTAGTAAGAGATGCAAAATTGTCGACAATGGGGGCGCCGCCTCAAGATCTACCGACCCCCATATCCTCAGTTAAGTAGTTAAAAGGGGCACATTGGGCGCTCGAACCGAAGCCATTCCCACAAACAACAACAATTTATTCTGCTCTCTGCCTCTCTCTCTTTCTCCTTTGAAAAGCGATCATCCGAGTTTAAAATTGTCACTCTCCCTCAATTCCAAAAGTCTCGGTCTCGTCTTCAACACGATGGCAACAACTAACAGGGACCCGGAGGTAATAACAGACAAGAACGAGATGCGCAGGTGGTCAAGGGCCATGAGATCCCAAGGCAAGACCATCGGCTTAGTGCCCACAATGGGCTATCTCCATGAAGGCCACTTCTCACTCATTAAAAATTCCCACAACCGCACCAATCTCACTGTTGTTTCAATCTATGTAAACCCGGGTCAGTTCTCTCCTTCGGAGGATCTCTCCACTTACCCTTCTGATTTTCATGGCGACCTCCTCAAGTTAAAGTCTCTTCCCCAAAGGGTTGATGTCGTTTTTCACCCTCACAATCTTTATGACTATAACAATAGTAATAATAATAATAATAACGGGAGTGCTGTTATTGGCAATGCTATTAGAAAGAGCGAGAATGAAACCGCGTCGTCGTGTCTTGAGGACACAGGGGCAGGGCATGAGACCTGGGTGAGGGTGGAGAGATTGGAGAAGGGTATGTGTGGAAAGAGTAGGCCTGTGCTCTTTAGAGGGATTGCTACGGTTGTTGCCAAGTTGTTTAACATTGTTGAGCCCGATGTTGCTTTCTTTGGGAAGAAAGATTATCAGCAGCTGCGAGTTATTCAGCGGATGGTGAGCACTGGAATTATGCTTCTTTATTTCGTTTTTGTGTCGTCAATTCATCATCAGTGGTAACTAAGAGATGCTAATGTTATTGTTCATTGAATAAATATTGAAAATGATGGCCAAGTGCCGTGGTGTGAAATTTGTTTTGACAGTACATGATTGTTTGTCTGGGCTGGTGTTTGAATATTGGATTTACATGCTTATGTGAAAATGTTGACTTCAATGATCATCATGATTGGCTGATACGAGTTAAAAGTATAATAATATATGGGAGGCACAAATTGCTTAAATGTTCTGTTTGGTAAACATTGTATGAGTGTTGAGGCGATTGCCTAATTTACATAGCATACATTTGCTATAGAGGGGCGCATCTCTATTGGAGACACTCTGTTTCTCTAACGTCTTATAGACTTGAGCACGGGAAAAGAACAGCTTCAAATGCCTTAGATTTCATTATTTTATTTATTTATTTATTTTCCCCAAACAAAGGAGTTCACATCCCTGGCTTGACTCTTGATTCAGTTTATGCCATCTAAACAAGTCCTAATCTTAATGTCACTTCTCTGTTTAGCAACATACAGAATTACATATAGAGTGATGTCATTCATAATCTACAAGGAATTACACCATATTGATTACTGATTTATCTTCTGCCTGATTCATACAGGTTCGGGATCTTGATTTTTCCATTGAAGTGATAGGTTCTGAGATAATGCGAGACAGTGATGGCCTTGCATTGAGTTCTCGGAATGTGCACCTTAAACCTGAAGAAAGGGAAAAGGTCTTTTTTCAATGCCTTTTGATACTTCTTTTTTCAGATCATATAACTTATTATTAACAATTGTTTGTATACCTATCGAAAAGAGAAAAAAAGTTGTTTGTGAGTTTTCAAAGGTGGTATTATACCTTTACACTATTTTACTAGCTTTATTGAAAGAGAGCAATTGCATCTTTATCTAGAAACAACATTTACTAAGGTTCCTCCTACAGTTCTGTCACAAAGTTATATTTATCTATTAATGTTTTCTACAGGCATTGTCAATACGCAGATCATTGTTCTGGGCTAAATCTGCTGCACAAAAGGGTCAAATTAAATGTAAAGAATTAAGAGAGTTGATCATCAAAGAAATAAATGAAGCTGGAGGAAGAATTGACTATGTGGAGGTAAGACTTTTTCATTTTCATTTTCGTTCCTAGTACGTCATTTGTTTGGGTCAACTATAAATGAGACAGGTGCATTTTTCAACTTTGCAAAGCAAATCAGATAGCATGACATTTTTTAAATGGATTTTGGTTACCAATTAAATCTCTATACATCAAAGGAGTCAAATGTACTTTGGTTTCAAAATGAAATCTTGCTCCTCCTTTAAAACTGATTTGATCTTGTGAGCTTGAAACTGAGATTTTTATTCTGAATATTTCAACTATTGTATAACTATTTGTTCACACCTCCAATTTCATTTTATGGCTTCCTGTTAATTTTGTCAAACTTTTTCCATTCTTCTTCTTCGACAGTTATAATTGATTTACGGAATATAAGTTTATTTATGAGGTTTACGAATTCAAGTGATGATAACAATAGGATAGTTATCTGAGTTTATCTTACTTTTGAGGTGGGGAACCAACAGTTCATGCCAAGATTTAACAGTTATGGGACCACAAAGGTTTGAGCGGTCTTTCTGTAGATCCTGTTAGGAATTGTCTTTGCTTTGGTTGAGATTTCTGACAGAAGTGTCGCTAGGATCATATTGAAAAAACCCTGAGCTGATACTATTTTATCTGAGTTCCTTGCCGTGATTTGTTCAGCAATATAACAGCCATCAAGTATGATTGGCAGTGCCAATTAGACTCTGAGCATTTATATATACAAAAAGTTGAGCTCTGTTTGATTCTTGTTGCTGGCAGATTGTGGATCAAGAAAGTCTGGAGGCAGTGGAAGAGATCAAGAGCCCTGTTGTCATCTGTGTCGCTGTGTGGTTTGGAATCGTCAGGCTAATAGATAACATGGAAATCAACTTATGAAAGAATGATTCTATTTTGAATGATTTTCTGTGATAAAAAAGCATGTGACCGTTTGTTTGAGAGATATATATAATAGTCTTTGATTCCGATTTTCTCTGACGGATGTGCTCCACTTGCATAAGGAATTTATAAGATCAACGAAGGACAATGATTCACATCTGATTTTCTTCTGATGAGAGAATAGAATGATCATCATGTATCTTGAATGCAACGTTTTCTATCAGTTCAGTCGACCAAAATTTTGAATGCTTTGTATAAATGGAAAGACAAACTTCCACACATCAACAAATTTGTTGTCACTTGTCAGAACAATTCAAAAAATACGGGCTGTACAAGCTTCGTCTTGTAATTTGTAGGCTATATAGCAGGAAAATGAACTGTAGAAATTACGAGTAAACACATCAAGAAACAGTTTACAAGCAGCAACAATACTAATAGAGTGCAAAGCAGCATCAACAACTGAAGCCACCGCATACAGACAATACTATGATGAGAATCAAGGCAATTATGATTCCCAGAACAATCAGTTTTATCTTCATGTTCTGGAACCACATCTTTCTCCTCATCTGGGTTCCCTGCTGTCTGAAATCCTGTGCCTGTAACACCAGAACAGTGAAAATTTACATCTACAATATTAGCCAAGATAAAAATTGAAAACCAAACCAAAAGTATATAAAGGAAAACAAACCAATACTAAAGAAAAATGCAGAGATTCCATGCAACGTAAAAAGGGCCAGCGGGCAAATGGTAATTCTGTATACTCTTGTCAGGAGATTTTATATGCAACTGAATCTCCACTTGAAATGGCTAAAGCTAGAAAAATTCCATGATTGAATATGAAAGAGCCACAAATGAAATGAGAAATAATGTTTATTTCCAAATGGCCTAAAATCCCTTCATAATATTTGACATATGTGGTTTTTTGATATTCCCATCATACATTAGTAGAACTTTTCATTCATTTTCCATCATCTAAAAAGCAAGGCAAATGAAGTCACACACTCAACAAAACAGAAACCTGTCCTATCTAGCTTTAGAAAGTGTTGAGTCTAGTTTTGGGGATAAACAAAATGATATGCATTTGCTGACCTGTGAGCGAAGATTCTCTGTTCTATCCACAAGAAGCTCAATTTTCTCTCCACGATCAAGGACCTGCATCATAAATTTATTATTAAACAACACATCGGCATATCCCACCAAGAAACAAAAGAAACTAACAGGAAGCATATTCAGCCATTAAAGGAAGATAATTTCATTTTGTTACGAACCAATAACAGATTACAAGTACAACCAACAATAACTCACCTTCTCTATGTTATCCATCATAACACCTTTGACTTCTGACACCTGAGCCTTCACTTTAGCAAGCTTGCTGATCTCCTCCGGATGATCAATGCAGTACTGCATATGCTCCTTCAATTTGGGCCTATATCATTGACAACAATTTTATAGCATTGATCCACTTTCTTTGACATGTAACAAGTCATTCTGTAAGTCAGAATAGTGGGGTGTGTGTGTGTGTGTGTGAGAGAGAGAGAGAGAGGGAGATTACCCAAACTCCTTGTTCAAGCCATTAGCGACTGCCGTTGCAGCTTTTCCTCCACCATATCTCTTTGTAAAATCCTCTTTCACACGCTCAAGGAAGGCAATTGGAACCTGTCGACCAACAGATTCAACTGCAACCACACAGTAAGCTGCATGTTCAAAAGTAAAGTTAGTTTTCCCATAAAACTATAGAGGACCAACAACTTAAATCTTGTGAGTAAGCAGTGGCAGAACTCAAGAAGTGAACCAGTAAGGAACACTTCATCAAGCATACATGACTGGAAAAACCTTATCTTCTAAAACATAATTTGAGATACTACATAATCAAATTATCACCCAATTAGAGTCACCAGGACAGACAATCAATTAATCAGCCCCCAAAACAACATTTTGAAGTATTAAATTTTAGTCTTTTTTTTTTCTCTGACAGAGAACATAATTTGAGATACCATATAATCAAATTATCATCTAATTAGAGTCGAGGACAGACAATTGATGAATCAGCCCCCAAACAACATTTTGAAGCATTAAATTTCACTTTTTTTCCTGACAACAAACAGCATTAAATTAAGTTATTTAACCAACAGTGATAAATATGGACAATAGTAACAAAGGTTGCATAAACCAACAAACAGTAATGATAGATCTAAAGTTCTGAACTGATAAAAGGCTGTGCAAAACTTAGAATCGTATCTTATGTACAGAAATAATTATATCAATCTATCTTCCTTTCTAACACTATCTAAGCCTGAAAGAAAGATCAAATTGGAAAATTCTAAAACAAATGAAATTATGTGGCATCATTTTACCAAGGAATTGCGAAAGGAAAATTTCATAATCAAAATCCATCATACTATGAGCTCACACTAAATTGGCATCTTCTGCTACTATCACCATGCAATCGCCAGCTTTCATGAGATGAGATCATTATTTTAGCAGAACACGAAATGATCTCAATACTAAATTGCCTCATATGTTTTAGAAGTCACAGAGTAAACAGTGTGAAAATTAAATGAAATCAAACTCTACACACTAGCAGATAACAACACCTACAGACCTGTACTAACTTTTCCACAAAGCCGAGGTCATACAAAATTCAAAAGCTCCAAGAACCAGAACCTTAAAGTTTTTCATAATCTATTTTGTTTTCAATCCTAGGGATTCAAGATCTAAACACATAAACAATTAAACAATTACAAAATCAATAATCAAAGCAACATAACTACGAATACCACGAACCGATGAAACAAATCAAAAACAAGCACGAGAACCGCACAGATCAAAGCGAAAATAAAATCTTAAACGGAAGTGAAAAAAGAATCATACTGAAGCCGTTATCAACGAGGTAGTTAAAAGTGTGGCCATCGCAATTGTAAGTGAACTTGTTGTTACTAGAAGGAAGTTTCTGAAGACACTGAGCAGCTATGCCGGTGAAGTTTCCTGTGAACTCCGTGTACTCAGCTAGTATCACCGTTCCTCGAGCCACGAAGCTGTAGATCAACGATTGCTGTCCCATTTTTCTGATAAAAAACAACAACAACAACTACGACTACTACTACGACCACAACAGCAACAACAAACCCTAATCCTCAGAGAGAGAGGGAGAAGAAGACGAAGAGAGAGAGAGAGAGAGAGAGAGAGAGAGAGAGAGAATGGTTGTTGTTGTTGTTGTTGAAAATGAATCGATCGAGTGAATTTATGTGAGAAAGAGGAGAGAATTTTCGTTTTTGCTTAGAGGGGAAGCAAAATTGTGGCGTTTTTTGTGAGTTGTTGTTTGGCTAATGGCTACCCTCCAAATTCAGGTGAATTAACGGAAATGCCATGCAACCCCTCTTGTTTGAATTTTGAATTTTAGAACGCGCTGATGTATTTCATCATTTAAAAGTACGCTTGCATTTGTCAAAGTTTGATTTATTCTAGAAGAGCCAATTTTTCTTTTTTCAAATGAAATGAAAATCTTTTACGTAGTTTGTTTCTAATTTGTTTCTTTTGGTCCTATTACATTATTGTTTGTTGTAACGTATATTAGAGATAAAAAAAATATTATATAAAATTTACGCAACATTATTTTTATCTCTAATATACGTTACTGTAAGTAATAACTTAAGTTTTATTGTTTATTGAATATTTATATTTTTAAGAAAATGACCAAAATTTCTCTTTTTTAGTATAATTAACTATTTTTATATTATGTTTTAAATTCACTAAAAACTCCTTGATATACTATGTTAAAATTAAACAATATCAAATAATTTTATGATGAATTTAATATTTTTAGATCACGTAAATATGATGGTTAAAAAATGCACTTGACTTGCTAGAAATGTAGAGGTGGTAATAATAATAATAATAACAACGACAACAACATCAAATGAAATGAACAAGCAAAACACACAGAAAGCAACGTAAATTAGTGTGTCTATATATATATATATATATATATATATATTAAGTAAGGATGGAGAAACGAATGAATCAATTGCCTAGTAATAAATGATAAATATGAATGGGCGTTGTCCATCCAAAATTTATTTGAATTGATGACAATGTTGCCTAAGTATACAAAGTTGACATATAAAATTTGTATCTTAATGATAATGTCTAACGTAAAAATTATTATGTGATATAGTGTGAGTGACTGGTAAATTAAATTAATTAGTGATCAATTAACATTAACAAAAGCCTACTAATTATAATAGATGAGTTAGCTTATAAATTGCGTTCTTCTCTAATGATATCATTAATTTTTTTTTAAATGCAGGTTTCAATAAATTAAAAACTACTTTTTTACCCTTTTTGTCTGTCTATTGCATTCTTATTAAAATGAAAATGTCTTTATTAGATAATTAATATTTATAAAATATCTAAACAATATTATTAGGTTTACAAAGAAGAAAATTCCCATTCATTTCAAACAAAGAAAAAAGAAAAAGAAAAAGTGCTTGAACATAGTTTTCATCAATGTGTTTTGGTCAATTCCATCAAGAAACACCATCGGTTATTATTGTCTAGAATTAAAAGAAACACTAAGTAATTTCGCACCTAATGATATGATTTGTGAATCAAACTGTGATGGTTTACCAAATAACATGCAATTTATTTCTTAATTGATAAAATCTCGGGCAGCTAAAGTTAGATGAACCAAATAATAAAAAGTTACTTTAAATAATAAATTAAAAATTAAAAAATAATTTATATTAATTTATACATATTATATTCCCATTCCCCTTGTTTTTGTACATGGGGCCGCAGCTCCGTTCTACGTGAACGATGTTGTAAAAGAGTCAATAAGATATCTCATGCGGCTCGTTAATGTACTGATGTCCTCATTCAAATGACAATAGAAATATTTTTCATAAACAAATTTCGCTTGTGTTTCCTCTAATTCCTCAAACGAGAAAAAAAAAGGAATGTTAACGTGTTCCCCGAGACATTACTTCTTCATGTTTATTTTTATTTTTCTTTTATTTATTTATTTATTCAATTATTAAGTGTATGTTTCAACAGACACATAATAAGCGGGGACAAAGTCAAACTTACCCCTGATTTGTCCATTCTCTTTTGATGGGCGCTGAAGAGCAAATCGGATCTTGTGTTGATAACGACAACAAATTACAAAGGTGAAGTCAATGTTTATCGCCCATTGAGAAATGCAATATATACACATTATACAGTGGCTTTCCAAATTGACGATTAAGAAAATTATTGATGGCAATTTTGTAAATTTGAATTGAACTCACAACCTTTCAATAATTAGGAAAGAGGCGTTCACTGGTCTATTTATTATAGTGTGGTTGGTAGCAATTCCTTTTTAAATATTAATGATGGTAGATTCCGTAGAAAATTTAATTGCCGGCAGGATGATAAGGGATGAGGACGGTTCGATTCTCTCATGAAATCAACAATATTAATTTCTTTTCTTGGTGTAAGGTTCGTGGCTCCATGCTTATCTAGACATCTTTCTTTCTTTATTTTTATTTTATTATTTTATTTGATCATTATGCTCCAACAGAGACCGTATCAACCTGAATTATTTATTTTAAATTAAGATTTTATAGAGAATACGGTGTGGGCTATATAAGGGAAACAGGATTCGAGTTTTTGTGGATATCGATGAAATTAATTTTTTAAAAATATTTAAAAACAAATATGATCATTTTGATTTTATTTTGATAGTATATTCACTCGGTTAAAATTAAAATGAACTTAAATCTAAATATAAATAAGAATTATAATAAATTATTTAGTTTTATTATAAAAATTAAAATTAAAATAAACAGTAAAAATATTACTATTAATATATTTATTTTATCTTAAAATTAAAATTATAACAAATTAGATTATTACATATTATTAAAAAAATTTAATTAACTATTATTATAAGTATTATTTTATATTTTAATTCTTATAATTATTATTATTTTTTAAAAAATATTATTATTGATCATTATAGTCAGCTCTAATATTAATTAATTATAATGTTTATTATCTTTAATAATGAAATCATCAGCATATCATCATAATTATTATCATCATCATCATATCAAAATGCGATGGCTACTAGCGGCGGTGGTTTGACTTCTGTTGGTAATGGCTGCCACCTGTGACTACTACTGCCTGTGACGCAACTGATGGTGACCAGCTGCTACTCCACAGGTGATGACCGCACGACGAGGAAGCGTTGGCAGTGACGAGTTTATTTATTTTTACATCTGTATGTATTAATTCAAATGAGGTTAGTTTTAGAGTATTATAATTTTGATGGGGACAAATGACCAGTCCTGGGAATAAGGGGTTGATTCCCAACCCCTTTTAAAAATCAGTTTCTCATTTTGTATTTTTACTTGAGGTGGCTCCATAATTTTAACTTTAACTTTATAAAATAAATTTAATAAATAATTTCAATTATAAACTTTAATTTATTAATAAATAAACAAACAGTAAATATTTATATATTATAATATTAAAATATCCTATCAATATTGTCAGAAATTTTTATAAACATCAGTGCTTTTTAAAACAATATACATATACATAATATATATATATATATATATATATAATTAGTTGATAAGAGAGAATCTAAAGCTCTTTTATATATATATATATATATATATATATATATATATATATATATATATATATATATAATATAATTTAATTTTTTTTAAATTAAATAAAAATAATATAATTTAATATAATATCATTAAAAAGAATAAAAAAATCTTGAATCCATAGTCTTTTAACTCTTAAAACTCGCTCGCTGGTCTGGTCTCCCAGGATTCTGAAAAATTCCGGATGATTTGATGACAAGTACAAGGCAGAAACTAGCGAAACTGTTAGAAACACCACAAAAGATATGAACAGTCTGACTTCAGCTTCTCCACCTACTACCCCTTTGTGTTCCTCAATTCAATCGAAAACAGAAGCCAGCGTTTTCCGCAATTCACCGAGTTCAGTTCTAGTTATTCCTCGTACTCTGACATGTTCTTCAAATCTAAAGCTTAACGGTCTTGGCATCTTTGGAGGAGCAAAATCACCTCGAAGAATCCCGCTACCGTGTAATAGCACCACCAAACCCGGCCCTCCTTCTGGTTCTGGTAATAACCCTAATTTAAATTTTTTTTTTTTATAGTTAGCAATTCGAAATGATGAATGACAAAATGGTGTCTTGTTGAATTTATGTTATGGATTTTTTTTTTTGAGAAAATTTTTTTGATGGGGTGTCTTCAGTTTTATTTTATTTTTTTTCCTTGAAAATTTTTTAATCTCTTTGATTCTAAATTAAGCCAATATGAAATGTTATGTACTAATTGGATAATGAGTTATTGGCTGCATTTGCAAGTGAGATTCTTTAATGGACATTTCCAGGTGATGGTGAGAGTAGGACTGTACTGGATGCATTTTTCTTGGGCAAGGCTGTTGCAGAAGCTCTTACTGAGAGGATTGAGTCAGCAGTTGGCGAGTTTTTGAGTACAGCTGGTAGGTTGCAAGCCGAGCAGCAAAAGCAAGTGCAGGAATTTCAGGTAGTTAACCAATCAGTTTGCTATTGAGGTAAATTATATTCAGTACTGACATGGAGGCTCACAATGAGGTTACCCTTTGTTGCTTCCTTTTGGTTGGGCATTGCATAGGTTTTTCTTTGGAAGATTATGTTTATGATATGGCCATTGAAATTGGAAGTGGTTCAAGGAAAAGCTGTGGAGTGGAAGTAGTATAAATCTTTTAGTAATGCTGTGGCCCTCTTGGGTGACAAATTTAGAGTTTCTTGTGTTCGATTATTTTATGAGGCTGTGAAGAATTTGGTTATAATTGCTGACAATCCATTATCTTTAGCTTGTGTTCAGGAAGTGGTCATT
Organism: Aegle marmelos; assembly: GCA_030449875.1. Classification (NCBI taxonomy): domain Eukaryota; kingdom Viridiplantae; phylum Streptophyta; class Magnoliopsida; order Sapindales; family Rutaceae; genus Aegle; species Aegle marmelos. The sequence continues at coordinate 8,500,595 of JASUUL010000115.1, forward strand.
CCAAACTGATGGAATCATACTGTAGTTCTATGATCTTAAGTTAGTCAGTTGTTATCAAGTCATATAAATGACTTACAGAATAGACATGAATCTTCCATTACTCTTTAAGTTGCTTAGCATCTCCAAAAGGCTCTTTAAATAAGATTTTATTACTTATTTGAAGAGCCACGGTAACATTTAAAATTCTAAAGGACGCTCCAATTAAAATTCTTCAAATAAGAAATAGTTATCTCTTTTCAATTTTGTAGAGTTGCTTTCTCCCTATTCAATTTATATATTTAATTGCTTTTTATTGGAGAGAGAAAGTGAGAGAAAGAGAGAGGAGTCCTTTAATTATCATTTATTTTTCTTTTGAAAAAAATATTTATTTAATTAAAATAGTATAATTCATTTTTATTTGAAGATTTTTTTAGAGAATAACATATTTTTTCACTCTTTTTTTGCCACATAGGTAAGTAAATAGATATTTGAAAAGTAAAATCAATAGTCTTTTGCAGATGCTTTAAAAGAAGGTTGAGGGGAAAACTTTAAATGTTGACATCACATTATGGTTTCATTAAGCATAAAACAACTACTTATTAGCATTTTTGATGATCGAACATGTGAAATTTATAATTTTTCTTCCGTTGTGCTTATTGGTTGTTCTAGATCATTGCACATCGCACTACATTTATTATGTCATGGTCATACAACAACAGATTGGAATATGTATCTGTAGTGTAGTATTTACTGCCGTTGTATTATATGACATTTGATGATCTTTGTGTATATGCAAATATGATTGATTATTGCAGGAAGATGTTTTGGAAAGAGCAAAAAAAGCAAAGGAAAAAGCAGCACGTGAAGCCATGGAGGCACGTGGACTTGTTCCCAAGTCTAGTACAGTAAATGCAACGCCAGTCTCTGCTGCTGCTTCAACTTCACCGTCGACCACCAACAATGTGACTCCTGTGAGGCCTTCTGAACCATTTACCACTGATCCTGAGACAGATCCAAATCCAGCTGACGAGGGTTCTGGTTTAGGGGTGTCTGATGAGGACTAAGCATCTATTTACTTATGAGAGCAAGTACCTATACAACTTTTTCTCATACATTGAATATGTCATGCATATCAAACCTTCCGAAGCGCCAACTAGTGTTAGTTCCTGAAATATTCATATCCAAGGAATCACGAATTGGCTTGGTCCTTTTTCTCATGAGAGAGGCATTAAATGTTGTGCAAGGTCGTTTGACATGTTGCATCGTCAGACGTTAGTCAAGTTTAATGAGGCTGTCTAAAATTACCATGTGAACAACGGACGTGTACGATCAATTAGTTGAAATTTACTTAAATGTCAAACGTCCCTTCTATCACGAAGGCACAACAGATTTGGTAACAAATCCTTCTCTAAACATCCAGCGAATTCGAAGATATCTGTTGTAGTTTCCATTCCATTAGATAGCTGGGACTTGGAAACCACCGACACTGAGATTTGAATGTCAAAGTTATTGCTCTAAACGTTGTTTACTTTCTTTGATTTGGCGGCAGAAATGAGAAATATGCATTATCATACATCGCTACGCTCTCCCTTACTACCTCGGTCCAGAGTCCTGTTTCGATGAGTATATTGAGTCTGGACTTGTAAATAAGGATTCGATGAAATACTTTAAAAGGCAATAGCGATTTACATCGTACGAGAGTGAGATTATTGGGGATGTAATAGCCCTATAATCATGCCAGACATTATAAGATGCATGTAGCATAATGAACAATTGATAAAAAATAGCCATATCTAAGGTTCTTAACAAAATTTCTTACAGCCTGTCGAGCTCAAGCCCGGATGTTAACAGAACAAAAAAGGAAGAAAACAGATGCATACAGACGAGATTGCTTTTAATTGTCACTCATCACCCAGGTCAACCCCAGACATGGGCACTTCAGCAGTGATTGGATTCTCATCATCCTCTTCTCCAGAATCCATGGAAACTCCCTTCTTGACATAATCCACTTTGAAGTCGTAGTCATCGTCCATGGCATCCACTTTCTTGGCCTTCTTCCTTCGCTTCATCTCTGCCTTTCTCATTTTTGTATTAAGTATACCTTCTGCTGAATATAGCTTCTCATTCTGCTTGCTTGTGGCAGATGGGGCTTTGCTTTTTCCTGCTTTGTCTTCTTCATATCCCATAGGATGGTCCTCACCATTGTCATGTGTAATTTCCTGTCTTCCATTGCCTTGAATCGGGTTGTGTTGATCATCTTCCTGAGGCATGACAAATGCAAAAAGTACAACAAAGTAACATTGGTAAGACAGATTATGTCAAGCACCATCTTATACATTGAAATTATTTTTATCCAAAACATTTTGCAGCTGTACAGTTAATATTCATGAAAAATCCAAACATTTTGGCAGCCCTACAGTTGATATTCATGAAAATGTTTGGCAGACTTAAGAACCAGTTAATAGCCTTCAACAACAACGGGTCTTTAAATGCTTGAGTTAAATATAAACTTTACAAACCTCTAACATGGCCTCATCGAAATTGAGAGGGCAACAAGGAAGAACTTCAACAGGTTGAAAGTCATTAACAGACTTCAGGCTTCCAATGAATGAAGATTCGTTCTTGTAAACCTCATCAACATTAAATTCCTTTCCTAACTCTGAAACTATCCTTGCCTCTGAAGGAATTCCTTGATCCCTGGCTGGAGGCATAGTGTAATATGGAATTTTACCTGAAATATGTCAAATGCATAGAAACGTTTAATTCATCAAAGAAAATCAGTCCCTTCTGTATAGTTTAGGGTTATTCTATCGAATCCTCATGTTCGCTTCTTTACATATTAAGAGGGAAATGCCTACAGATTCATACCCTCATTCCAGTCATGCAGAACAATCCTTGCAGCAGCTTCAACATCCACAATACCACCCTTTTTTAGCTTACCCCTGACAGTAGCCACCTTCTGCAGGAAGTCATCAACTGAATCAAAGCCGGGGAGCTTGTATAGTGATATCAACAGATTGGCAGGGCAACGGTTGAGAATTTCCTTCACTGGATTATTAACAAAAAGAAATATCAACATGAGTTAAAGTAATCAACAAAGAAATTAATATGAATGCTGTCTTCCTAAAAGAGAATTCTATTGGAGAGCAACAAAACTGTTATTGAATTTGGTGCCGGAAGGTTCCTTTAACCCATATGAGATCAAAGTTCATATGCAGATCATTTCAAAACAGAAAGGAACAATGAGATATGGCCTATAAACAACAATAATCATTGAAGTGATGTCATGTGATTCTTCATCATTAGCAAGAAAAAACTTCTAATTTTCTAAGAAACATCTTCAAACAACTTCAAACAGCACCAACCAAAACCAGAAAAACAATGCCTTATCCGAATAAGAGAAAAGTTTCCACACACAAACTGACAAGAAGGACCAACTTTGACTGACTAGTTAAGCACAAGAGGTAAAAGTAAACGGATCACGTACCAGGACCAACTGGGTCATCTAATTTTTCAATTCTTTTGCAATTTCTAAGAGCTATAGATGCATCATTTTCTCCAGATTTAAGCATTACAACACCAGGGCAGTCCAATAATTTAACATTCTTGTCTAATTGAACTTCTTGCATCGACCTGGTTAACCCAGGAGTAGCCCCAACATTTGCAACATGGCATCTCTTCAAGCTGTTGATTAAACTACTCTTGCCAACATTAGGCAGACCAATAACACCCACTGTGATAGACTTCTTGATCTGAAACGGACAAAGGCAACCAAAAAATTAATTCTGGCAACAACATAAATCATCAAAACTTCAAGAAGCAACTACAACAGTTGTTAAAGGACCAGTGGTAATCATCCGTGCAAACACAAAAAGATTGGATAGTTATAATTAAAAATTGTTGAACCGGAAGAAAAATGATAATGGTACCTCATAACTTCTTGAGTAGTTTTTCAACAATTTAATAAGAGTCTCAGCTCCAAGACAATCACTGGTTTGCAAAATATTGCTGGGTTTTGCTGTCTTTGAGGATTTCCACCCTAAGTTTGCCCGTTGCTCTTGGGTGCTGCACTTAAAAGCAACAGCAGGCAATTCCTCCCTAAGATACTTGAGCCATTTTTCCACAGATTCTCGTGGGACAAGATCTAATTAAAAAATAATAATAACAACATGTAATCAGTGAACAATAATGACAACAAAAAAGCATCACCCTATATATCTTTCATTTAATGGACTTAATAGAGTGAAATGGCAACCAAAACCCAACTAACTATATGAGTCATTTCTCAGCTCTATCTACACAATGTGAGACAGCAGACATAAAAAAAGCAATTGATTCAATAATGATCACGATTTACAACCAAATACTGATGTTTTTCCAAGCATTCTTCTTTCTATTCTTTTTCTGATCTGACAACCTTTTGACTGTTTTCAAGATCTTTCCTAGTTTCATCTTGCTAAATCTCAAGCAGCAATATTTCCATGATAGTTAGGTATATTCTTATTAATTAATGCAAGGGAGTGAAAGAGACAAATATTGGGTAAAGACACATACCAATTTTATTCAGTAGCAACACTAAGTGCTTGTCAGGGCCGGCTTTCATCACCATATTTTCCATATCAATGCAACGAGTCCCTAGAGGATCCCGGGCATCAAGAACTTCCAAGATAACATCTGATACTTCAATGACTTTAACCAACTCCTTATAGAAAGCTCTGTCTGAGTTATCTGTTGAAGTACAAAATGTCACAAAAAATTTAAAGGCATAAATAAAATACATTAAAAAAATTAAGCATGGACACACCCCGATTTTTGCCAAATGCAGAGCTTGTTCCCTCCCCAAAATTTTCTTCTTTCACACTGGCCGCATCTGCCGATATGGAGACATCATCATTTTCTAGTAAACCCAACTTCCTTTTTTGAGCCTGAAGCAACAGTTAAGCTTACTTTACAGATCACCAAAAAGAAACAAGAGAAAACAAAATGAACATACCAAAACAGACCGAGAATAAACCATTAAAAAAAAGTAGACATCTTACACCAGACGGGCATCTCATATTGATGACATTCAACAAGACTAATCAATAAAGCATTAAAATCAACCAGCCAACAAATTTGAAAAACTAATCAGGCAATAAATTCACCAATAGTAAATAAAAGCCAAAATGGGGCAATACCCTCTCCTTGCGGGCGGCTTTCTTCTGCTCCAACTCCTCCAGAGCACGAGCACGGCGGGCTTCGAGGGCCTTGAGCTCTTGTTCCTTGAATGGCCAGTCATTGGGGATACCAGGGTCCTTCTCGACCTTTCGCTTGCCGCTCAACTTAAGCTTCTTGGCTTCCTTGGCCTTCTTTTTGTGATGCTCTTTTACTTTCTTTATAATCTTGTATTTCTTACGCAGCGGAACTCTCTTACTCTTACTCTCTGCATAATCACGTAATAAAATCGATTATAAAACGAAATGAACATCTTGTGGAAAATCAGATTGTGACTTATTTCTTACTTTTGCTCTTCTTTACCATCTTGGTTTCTTATTAAAGGGCCTACTCAAGAACGATGTTTTTGTCTTGCGAGGGAGAAGAAGGCAAGTGTGTCTCTAATATTGGGTTATGTCTTTGCAGAGAGGCTTTAGGGTTTTTGATGAAGGAAGGCTAGGCGGCGGAAAAACAAAATGATGTCAAAAAATGTTTGAAAAAAGCTTATGGGGTGAGAGAGGCTCGAACTCTCGACCTCAGGATCACTCAGAAGCTATGAGACCTACGCGCTAGCCAACTGCGCCACCACCCCGACACGCTCTGACCAATCACTGTTTAGAGCTTATAGAAGATTTATTTTCATGTGCATCATCTCCACCGCTCAGAAATACTTGCAAAATTTTTAGATGAACAATGTATAGGTATGGTAAATAGCAAAACATTTAGTAAAAAAGCCATAAAAGATAAATAAAAGGACTTGCCCCAACTTCTAACGATGCCGTGCTATTTTTTATACTATTTTATACACTTTACATTATTGAAATTACATTTAAAAAAAAATGCATTTTCATCGATATATATTTTTTTATTTAAAGTGGGTTCTTATAAACAAGAACAAGCGTATTTTCAAAAAAATAATTTTTGGTATTTTCTATATATTTGAATTTTGAAACTCTCTTTATATTTTTAATGAGATCACACAAAATATTAATTCCTTGTTTTTTCTCTCTCTCTAAATCTTGTAAATGCTTGTTTAGAAAGATATTTTTTAGTTCAATAAAATCCCTAATATACAGTTGTTGTGTGAATTTATTTAAACTCTTCACAAGCCCATAGCCTCACTATCGTTTTTATCTTGGTAAATCTATACCTACAACTTTAACTAAAAAGGAAAATAATTATGTGGTAGTAAATTTTTTGAAAGCTTTCGAGTAGTTTATTAAAAGTTACTCTTAAGAACATTCCTATATGAAAGGCAACGTAAATATTTAGGTATATATAGTAGATGTAAGTATTTGTAGAAGCATAAAAATAATTCATTAGTTGAGTGGTTAATACTTCGTTGCTTATTTTTTAGGTTGACGATTTGAATTTTTAACATTATATTGTGAAATATAAGTGAAAATATAACCAATAACTTTGTTCTATATAACTTATAATTATCCGGTTGTTGTGCAAATTTTAATGAACTCGCAAGCGCACGAATCTATTGTAGAATAGATTAATGGTGACGAGTGTCGATCCCACGAGGAGGTTGATTTTAATTATGTGCTGAATTAATTTTCTTTTAACGAGAACAATTAAATTATGGTAACTTTATTCTAAATCGTGAATTAAAATGACGGGAATAATTGAGAATAAAACTTGTTATAATAAAACACTTGGGTATCCGGATCCGTATCAACATGCTCCATGAGCTAAATATTCCATATTAATATCAATTAAATCATAAGGGGGGATTCCACACCTCATGAACCACTCTCCAATAAGTATGGTCTTGGGAGCATGACTTATCGTCTTAGAATAATAATAATAACTCATCTTAGGGTCTTAGGTTTAACCAAGGTTGATCTCAGGCAAAGAATATTATTATTTGTCGACGAAAAGTCAAAACAACCACAAATATTAGAGGGGAAGAGAAAGTAAATTTACCAAATTAAGTCCATGGAACATGTTGAGACTTCACCTTCAACCCAAGCTCAAAAGAAATTAGCCACTCATATTTTAACTAAGGATAAAAAAGGAAATTTTATTAAAATATAAATAAATTACAAGAAAGAGAAGAAATTTCAGAAATCTAAGCTTAGAAATGAATTCAGGGGTGCCAAATTAGGGGGGGAGAACCCCCTTTTTATAGATACATTGAGTGAATCGTGACCATCGGATTAAAAATAATTCGGATCTTCGAGGATTGCGCGTAGCGTCATCGATCAACAAATCAACATTTATACTGATAACGCGCGAATAGTAAATAATCGTATGTGCGCGCGTATCTTTGTCGTACACACGATTTTTACTCCACTGAGATGTTGCCACGTCATCGATCTACAGTACATAAGAAATTTAGTCTAATAAGATCGTGACACATCATCGGTCAACGCCACGTCATCGGTCAACGCCACATAAGTAGTCAATCCACATAATTCATCCAATCAGATACTGCCACGTCATAGGTAGTTGCCACATCATCGGTCCGTATATCGTGAAGATTATCGTGAGCGATCTCAGTATGTGTGAATATTGACTTTTTTTCTTTAATCTTTCCTCTTAAGGTTTTGATTATCCGAAAGTCCAAATATGACGTCCGTTTTACTGTCTGATCACTCGTTCATTGTGAAACGATCGTAATGCCCCTAAAATACATAAAATACATAGTTATAATAAAATACATATAATTAAATAACAAAATACTTAAATAAATAAAAGTAGTAATGTTAGTAAGATTTAAAGTGTAAAATGACGATTTTTTCCTTTATAAATATACACTTTCTAACACTCAATACCGGTACAAATATCTTGTAAAATATTATCATTTACTAAAAATAAAAAGAAGAAGTGTATATATATAAAAGAAGGGATATTATCATTTTATCACTAAAATTATTTTGATATATCTTGTAAGTATCATGATTTGACAAAAAATATATTTTATTACCAAATTTTGTGTCGTTATCAATTTATAACCCTTCTCTTAAAAAAAGTTAATATTTAACAAAAAAATGAGTTAGATTTTATCCCTAGGAGCATAAAAAATAATTTTACCCTTTGAAAAGAAAAAACAATGAACAAAAATAAAATTTTAAATTAATAAAAAATGATGAAAATATGTAGAATTACGACAAATGGTAAAGAAAACAACTAATAAAAATTATACTTCATAATTAATATTATAATATGAAATTCAAGTATGAATCACAACTAAAAATAATAACAGTTTAATTAAGGAACAAAATCAACAAGAGAGAGGAGTTGATTTTAAGGTTATCAATTTTTTTGTTCTTTAATTATTTCTTTTGATTTTTTTACTTTGTTTTATTATTTATTTTACATTTATAATGCAATGGTTTAGCTTTAGTAGGAAACGTTTTTCATATTTTTGTGACATTAGCTAAATATTAATAAATTTATTTATTAACATTTTTAATGAAAGGGTGGTGAATTAATAACTGCATAAATATTTAGTGAGAAAATATTTGTTTTGATAAATTACGGTATTGATATAATATATTAAAATAATTTTAGTAATAAAATAATAAAATAATAATACAGTTATAAATTATTATATAAATTTATTTTATACAAATTGACCTATCATTCACTCAATAATTAAATAAAAATATAAAATAATTAAAATAAATTATATAAAATAAAAAATATATAATTTAATTAATTAAATTATATCATATTAATTTATAAAAAATTTATATAAAAATTTAAAAATACACCATTTCATAAAATAATAATAATTGAATCAAATTATTATTCGTGACTAATGAGACAGTCAGCAAAGGCATCCCTCTTTGTAAGGATGTAGCTGTTATTATCGGGCGGCTTCCCTCACCTTGCTTGGAAAAGAACAACGTTGTTGGACACAAAAAACCAGGTACGCACAAATCCAATCCTCATCGTCATCACCGCTTTTCTGCTTCATTTGTAACCGCTTGTATTTTATTTTATTTTTTTTCCATTTTAGTAGCCTAGCACTAAACTTAAAACCCTAATCTCTCTCTCGAATCTGACAATCCGCTTGTTCTTCATTCTACATTCTTACTTGGCATCCTCTTGTAGATTCTAATTTAAATTCTCGAGTTGGCCAGGCACTGAAGTTTAAGCTTTTTCGACGAATGCGCTTGGTGTGTTGATTTATATAGTTAGCCTATTCATTTTTAGGTCTTGTTGATTGCTGCTTGCCCTTGGGATGAGTTTTTTTATTCCAAAATTTTGAAGAAAATTGGAGATGATTCTTTTGTGTGCTTTACTAAAGAAATTGAGGTTGAATTTGCATTGAGATGTTCAATCCAACAGTTAGCGATTTTACTTGTTTAAATATATGTTCTCATACAGTAGCGGTAATACTTAAAATGGAATCCGGTTCAGTTAGCATCTTCAGTATTGCCTAATGTTACTTAGTTTCCTCAATTTTCACGTGTCTGAATTGAACAAAATTCAGTTCAAGTAGCATCTTTAGTATTACCTAACGTTTCTAAGTTTGCTCACTTTTTATGTGCCTGAATTGAATAAGAAAATGGCTTGCATGCTAATGTTTTGGTTTATGGGTTGATTCGGCAGCTGGAGTTGTTCAAATAATCTCCAATGTATGCACCAGCTACACAATTTGCTGGTTGAATGGTTTTGAAGCTTGAACAATGGCTGAATATCTAGCTTTGCCATCATGTATCAAGCTGCATATGCAGAGAATTTGTGTAAAAGAGGAAGGAGGACGATGTTTACCCCGAAATTCACCTTTTAGAGCTGCTCTAGGGTACTTTTTCCCTTTTAACTTGCGTATGTCATTTTAGATTCCCTTTTCATTTTGTATTGGTCGTTTCATGGTTGTGTTGATATAGCTGGCATTAGAAAATTTGAGTAAGGAACATTTGATGGTTTGTTCATATTTTTCGTAGATGGTTTTCATGGTGACTACTGGTAATCAAGCATTATAATTTATAATGAGATTTAGAATGATACTCTATTCACCATAACTTTGCTGGGATATTGTTGCATATAAACTTGTGGGCTTTGCTTGATCAGAATTGGCAGGATAAATGTTTCAGATCTTATGTTTAAGTTTCTTGCCAATATTGGTAAATATTATCAATCACTCCTGTTCCATTGTACCTTTAGTTTCACAGGTGCCTTGTAACACGTATTATAATGGTTGTATGCTTTTGGATATTCTGAGCAACATATGTATTTACGTTGTGTGCCTAGCATTGTTATCAGTTATCACTATAATTTGTTGCTCGAGAATGATTTGTTTTTCTTCAATTTGAAGCTAAGTATTTATCATGAAGCTAATCTTATGTTTTGTTGCTTCTGTGGTTGTAGGACATTTTTCCATGGAAGAGGTCAAGTTGTCCGGCCCTCAGTCAAGAAAAATTTTGAGCTTAGATCTCTTGGTGCCGAAAATCTGAAAGTTTACCCCCATCTTAGGGAATCTTCATCAAGGTGTAGTTGCTTGGGGTTTTTGATAAACCCTGATGGTGCAGCAGCTGCTGACTGGGTTCCTGTTGGTGATCAGGTACTCCTGATGGCCAGTATATTCCTCACATATCTGGCCGGAGTAATTCCCACTCAGAAGTCTAATATCAGTTACCAAAAGGAGATCCTCAATAAAAACACAATCCTCAAAAGCTCAACATCTCCTGGTAGGTAAGGGTAAGCACATCGAAGTTTCAAAGTATGTTTTATTCCACACATGTAAATTATTTATATATTCTTTTTTCACTAAGAAACTTAAGTTGAAATTTATTAAGGCATGGGGACTACAATAAGTGAACAAGTTGTGCAACAAAACCAAGATCAGCCTAGGCAGGACCTTTAAATCCATACAAAAGAAAAAAAAAATCCCTCAATCCCTGAAGAAACAAAATAACTCTACAAATCTCCAACAGACAAAAGCAGATAACTTAGCCCAAAACCGGCTTCCCAATTTGAATTTATGAAGAAGAAAGAAATGTCTTGAAATTCCACCGTGGCTGATGCCCACAGAGAAGCTAGCTATGTAGGTGATAATATTACCTGTTTATTTGATTACACGAGTGCAGTTCTCTGGTTTCTGTATGCCTTGATCTTTCAGGACTGAAGATACTTTTCCTGTAAATGCAGTGCTGGGAAAGATGACAAAGCTAATTTAAAGCACCCATGGCAAGCAGTGCAAGAAAAACTTTTGGATTCTTTAGATGCTATTGAACATAGTGGTAATTTGGGAAATGGAGTTGAATTTGAACAAAAGCAGGCAGCCCGCCCACTAAGTTTGTTTGCTATATCAGAGGGTCCGAAGCTAAGGTTGCTTTGGGCTTCTTTTCATCAGCTTGAAAAAGAGGCAGGCACTGTCTATATTGTTTCCTTCTTACTATAGTTACCATAAATTTGCTTTCCCTAAAAAAATTTGAGCTTTTTTTTTTTTTTTTTTTGGGGGAATAGATGAGCACTTAGGCTGATTAAAAAGAAAAAGGATATTTCCTGGTGATAGAAAATACTGTTGGTTGTTGTTGTGATTGAAAGATTAGTAACAATGCTTCTTGCCTCATAAAGGCTTTAAAGAAAATATTTGAGATTATTACAATATTGAACATAGGTCCATATTGGCCTTATTTATGCCAGAAAAAGGTTGATACACGTTTTAATTATTCTGCTTATAAGATAGATAAGATTTTTGCTGATAATTTTGCTTCAAAAAAATTAGTATAATCATGTGACTTGCATTACATAAAAGCTACTTCCTTATGCTCCACCATATGTGCAAGTGCTTATTTTGCAAATGTTCATTTTGCTTAAAACCCTGCTTATCTCCTTGATTTCACAATGAAACTGTTTATTCAAAATGATATTGAACATGAAGTTGAAACTTTGTCACTTTTTGTTACTGTCTTCTATGGACACCTGGTCCTAATCATAGAGTCGATAATTTATTACAGTTCATGGATGTTTAGCTTCAAATAGTGAAGTGAGGACTGTTATGATGAACTGGTGAAACGCATGACCTTCATTGTGAATAGGAACATATACATACTTTAAGAATTCAGACCATACTTAGAGGTCAATTAGACATCCCCAGACCAAATGATGAATACATGAGAGCAAGTGGATTTTAAAACACTTTAATGCTACTGATTCTTCAATAGTCGGAAATCTCCGAACCTGCAGCTAAGCTCATAGTTGATCTATCTCTACAATGAATAAGAGGTTTCTTTAAGTTTTATGTGACTTTCAGGGGTTTGAATGGATAATAATTGCAATATATTCTTTACTTCTTTCAGTCTTTAAAAAACTTCTGCATTTTGGGAATCAAATGTTTCATAGTTCCTTTTGTTTGCAGGTAAATAATATCTCAGGTGCACCTGATACTGTTGACATGGATAATTGGGTGATGGTTTTTTCTAAAATAATTCGGGAAGCTTGTCAACCAGTATGCATGGCTTGGCTGGAAAAGGAGTTTTGCCTAGAAAACAGCAACTTTGATGAGGTTATTTTGAAATTTTGATTCTTTATGTTGGTATCACACTATATTTGTTATTTTTGTTACTAATATTCAGGTCGTATGCTGTTTCTTTTCACCTTTTTTCTCAGGCACTTATTATGGAGAAAGTAAAAGGAGATGATAGTATTCTACAGAACATAATAAGGTCAGGCAAGCGAGATCTGTATGCAGAACTAGTATACTTCCTTCGGTATGGTACTCTCAAGTAAGTCTGGTTCTTGACTAGGCTTTAATTTCTATATGTATATTTACATGTCTATGGAAGCTTCTTTTAACTGTAGTTTTCTGGATGGTGCAAAATCAAGTGTTTTATTATCTGGGTTAAAGTTAGCTAGATGGCGACTTTAATGATGTGCGGGATTTTTATGATGGTTCAAGGGGAGGCGGTTGGATTTGTAAGATGAAATTTACCTTTTTAACTTTGGTTGCTTTCAACTTGTAGATTAATCAAAGGTAAATTACAAAAAGGGGAAAATCTCTTTTCACCTCTAGGATTTGATGTAATAGTCCATTTCATCCTTCTTTTTTAAACAATAGGCCATTTCATCCGTACTTCTCAAACAACAGCCCAAAACATACTTCCGTTAATTTACCGTTAGTTTATTGTATAATTCATTTAGGGTAAAATAGGAATTTTCAATTAAGAATATACAAACTATTTTAAAATAAAACTCTCATACACAATTAAACAACTTACTTTCTACATAAATCAAAAAAATTTTAAGGATAACTTAATGAATAAACAAAAATAAGACTAAATAATATGTAAAATACATATTGAGCACAAAATTTTTAAAAAATAGATTTCACTGGCACTAGATTTTTTTTTTTGGGGTCCTTTAACTTGTTCAAACTTTAATATAATAAAATAAATAAATAAATAGTCAATCAATACTGTTATTTTACCAAAAGTAAAAACAAACTCCTTCATTTGCTTAAAAAAAACACACATTAAAGATTTTAGAACATAGATCTAAAACACTACAGAATAATTTAATGAACACACACATGCGCACTTGCACATACACACATATATTGCAAATTCTTAAGTTATCCTTAAATTTTAAATTTATGCAGAAAGGTAGATGTTATTTAATTGTGTTTGAGAGTTCCTTAATTGAAAAATCCTAATTTGCTCTCAATGAATTACACAATAAACTAACAGTAAATTAGCAAAAGGGCTATTATTTAAGAAACATACATGAAATGGGCTATTGTTTAAATAGCAAAAATGAAATGGGCTACTGCATCAAATCCCAGCTGTGAAAGGGGCTTTTTCCCTTACAGAAAATGTGTCTTAACCAAGGGAATCAGAAAGCTGATTAATTATGAGGGAATATTGAGTTTAAAACTCTCTTCCAACCTTAATGTGGAATGGGATTAGTTTGCAGTAATGGTACTAAAATAAAATTGTCAACCTTTGATTGTGAATTTTTTTTTACAGAATTCTTGATAACATACAGCAGCTTCAAATCTCAGGTGTACTTTCTCTTTGTTGTGCTGCATGTTTGTGATACATACATAACCATTAGGATAATCCATTCCTTGAGTTTATTCTATTGAGTCTTTGGGATTAATGTTGTAATCTTATTCTATGTACATTTTAGTAATCTACCTCTGTTGAATCTTTATTGAGATACTGCTTTGTTTTAGCAGAAAGGGGTCCACTTATGATCATAGCGTGTTTGTTTTATATGCGGAACCCATATTGGAAGATTTGGTGATAACTTTAGCAGATGGGATAGCGAGTATTTATCTGGAGCTAATTTCTGTTGATGGAGATTTTTCGAATGGAATTAATAGCCTGGGCTTAGCTATGTGCAATCTGTCTACTCGTGCTCTCCAGAAATTACGCAATGAGGTACAGGTGTCTTCTTCATCAGTGTATGCTTAAGATTTCTTGATGCCTACACTAGATTGTTTAATTTACAAATTCATTTTATGCATTTTGATGCTCTTATCTCACTCTTCAGAGAAAAAACAGCAACTTCCAGTACCCCTATTTTGAATCGCACTAGTTTGAATTTCTTGTGCTTGTTTGAGTTTATATGTTACTGGCTGTACAATGGTAGCAGTGGATATCTTTGCTTTGTGTATATATAAAATTGTGACTAGTGGAAAAAGTGGTATAACTATTATGCTTTGATGGATTTAGAGACTATTAGTTACATTGACTTTTTACCCAGGCTCCAAGCTGGTCATAAATTCGTATCTTTCTCAATTGACTAGGCTTCTTTGTATAACAAAATCTGAATTTACGTCTTAATTTCTTGGCTAAACTTCATGAAACTGCAACCCTGTTATGTTGATCGTGAATGGCCCTAATAGGCAGCTGTAAGTGCTATTCTCTGCACTTCTTCTGATCAAAGTAGAGAAAGAGAAAAACTAGTTTTTTCTTGCAGGATTTCTTCTCCTCCCTTCATTTGTTTGTGGCCCATTCTCTGCTTTGAATGTTAGGACGCTGATTATCAAGGCTTTTTAAACATGTTTTCGGAAGAGAAGGATATGAATCTATGATTGTATCAAACTGTTATTCTTCTGCTTTAAATGTTAGGAGGTTGATTATGAGCACCAGCAACATTTTTGTTTCTTGGAACAGGTAGCCCTGAAACTGTGGTTGTATCAAAATGTGGAAGCAGTTGTATCAATGTATGAGGATCGGTTTGACCTATGCACATTTCAGAGTCAACTCATCAAGGAACCTAGCAGGGATCAGCAGACTGAAAATTACAGTTGGTGGAAGAATCTTACCCGAAGAAAATCTGGACCCGTGACATCAGCATCAAGTGACGTTAAGATAATGAGTACCTCCATTTCTGTGAAAAGAACGAAGGAATTAAGGGCCTTGAAAGGGTGGTATGTTTCCTCTCTTTGGCCCACAGCAATTTCCCCTGCATGCATGTACAAATAGCTTGACATTGGGAAAGCATTTGTCTGTGACTTAAAGAACATGCTAATTATTTCATATTCTGCTTCTATGTTCACTTTTTTCAGAAACTGATTAGTTGATGAAACCTAGTGCTTTTGTATGTTAATTTTTATACCTGATTATCTGAAATGGAAATTGTTCAATAAGAGCTGTTCCCCACTGGACAAAGCAGCAGACCCAAGTAGAGTGTCAGTACCTTTTTAAGTGTTTCGCAGCATAATGCCTTGTGGTGACAATAAGATTACCCATTCTTCAGTCAAGTGGATGGCCCTAATGTACTTGAAAAAGATTCTTGAGCTAATTTGGATTTTTAAGTTCTAGGAGTATTCATTGTCATCGAGCAAGTTTGAGAGCTCTAGAGTCGAAATATAAGCATCAATAACAGGATACAACATACAAGTTGATGTACGTTAAAGTGTTGCATGCAGATCGAAATGATAAAAAGGGAAATCTTGGACTTACTTTTCAAAAATAGATGAAAACAGATATCTTGGGTTTACTTTTCAAACTTAGATCATTCTGTGGTTAAATCTACATGGGGGAGCAGAGAATAATTGTGTGTTGGAATTTGTCATCCTTTTTCCATGTGGTGGGGTCTGTCACTTAATGACACTTGGACCAAAAGCTGCTGTGTTCAATAGTCATCTGGATGGTGATTCCTGAGTTTTTTGGTGGATGTGTAAATTACTGATCTGCTCCAAAGCAACTCTTTCCCGGACCTACACCCACCCTCAAACCCCTAAAACAACTTATTTTGATGCAGAAAATGTTATTATGAAATTTTGCTTAATGTTTATTGTTCTTAATATAAGATGGCTTGCTTACCTTGAATCTATTTTAAATGGCTTTTTTTTTTGCAGGAGGTACTACTTCAGCCTATTCCTTGAATTGTCCGACATTAGCATGCCATTTATTAGAGCTGTTTTTGACAAAATCAGCAATGCCATCTCATTCTTTCTTGTTTGCTTGATTGGGAGATCTCTGGGGCTCATCTACACTGGAATTAGACAGTCCCTGCGATGGAAGTGATATGTAATATTACCGGCACATTTTTGTGACTCGTTGTTGTCTCCTTTTATTTATTTTCTGTTTGATGTAGGAGTAGCCTATATGAGGGATATGTTCCGGAGACTGTTGGATTCCAACCCACATTTTTATGTTTTGCATCAAGGCTTCACGTAGAAGTACTGGTTCAATAAATCTGAGATTCTGAATCAGTTTGAAAGTTACAAGGCTGATATTTTACCTCAATTTAGCAATTTTCAAATTGATCTTATTTCAGTCTCTGCTAGTTTTGTCGAGGCCAAATGTACGGAAGCTCATATTTATCCACATGTCACTGTGAGAAATGAGACATTTTTTATCTAGTATGTGGTCACGTCCATATATCGTGTAATCGCGATGCCTCTCTCTCTCTCTGCGGAAAATTATGGCTTTGTTAAATTGAGCTGTAAAAGATAGAAGCTGGAATTGTATGTAAAATGGAAATGACCTGGAGCATTTGGTCAAGCTCAAGGTGTGGATGGAGCCTGTATTCTCATTTATACCTTGGAAACATACATGACCTTATTATGTACTGCGATCTGGGGTCAAAGAAAAGTTCTAATCGTATCCTTATTTGCGATAATTATATTGTTTTCTAGATTGATATCTGTCTGTATTGCATGAATGCTGTATTTCTTAATGTTCATGAAGAAAATGGGGGGAACAAAAGCACGGGGGAAAAGTGATAAGCGTATTGGTGATCATTCTTTTTAAAAGATCAGCAAAAGCAAAAGTAATTTCAGTAGATGATTCTTGTGCCCTACCACCATTACATCATAATCTCGTCTGCTGAGAAACTTCTTATTGCACATTAAGCAATTCATGGTGTCCACAACTTTGAATAAAGCCAGGTTTCCAACTTTGAAACCAGACCTATTAGCCACATGTATTTTAGAAGCTTTCTTACATACAAAATTTTGGTCAGTCAAATTAGGGTTTGTTTGTGTTCCTCGTAGGACCTAGCTCGAGATATTCACACTTTCACTAAGGCTTTTGCTTTTACGATGTGTTTATTTATTAGAATATGAGGGAGGAGTATAAATTTTTTTCACTTCAGTATTTACTTATTTATTTAAAGAAGAGATTGGTTGGATTCTATTATCACTTCATTTTTTTACTCTTCATTACATGTAATATTATATTATATTTACTTAATAATAATAATATATTTCTTTAAATAATATTATTGTATTGTTATTTAGTGAAATTACATGTTTTAAAAATAATAATATTAAACTTATTTAAATATGACGTTTTTATATTTAATTAAGAATAATAAGTTATTTAATCTAAGTTGAAATTAAAAATAATATTATTATATTCATAGAGAATTAATGATAGCACCGTATAATCATTTAATTATAACATTATTATATTTATTCAATGTTAATAATTCATAATAATAAAGAGTTTAGTCTAAGAAAATATTAATTTTGTATTATATTATTACAATAATGTTTCATGTGTTGCTCTTATCAATAATTTATAATTTTCATAATTAAAATTAGTAAAAAAAATTATTTACATAATTAAGAATAATAATAATAATAAAAATAAATAATAAAATAAATAGTTTATTTTATAAATAAATTGTTTTATTCACTTTATAAGTAAAACTTATAATTTTTTAAATAAGGATAAAATTATAATTTAAAACAATTTACTCCCATTACAAGAAAAAGTAAACATATAAATAGAATTTTAATTCTCATTCCACACTCTCATTTCAATGTAACTAAACAATATATTCTCACTCCCACTCTACATTTCTAATTTTAGAATTTTCAGTATTGAGCACTTCTAATCTAATCCGAAAAATAAATACTTTCAGGGTTTTATTAGAGCAGTCATTTGCCTGTAGAGTTTTGAAATGTACATATTTCCTCCTGTGAAACCCTTATTTGACCAGAGTCTTGGGCTTGATGGCAATTTTTCATCAAGGTGTCTCTAGCGGACAAGTGGGCACGGAAATGGAAAGAGACAACAAAAGAGGAGAAAAAAGGTTGGATAAAAGAGTTGATGAAGCATCACTATCCGTCCAAGCCAAATAAAAACGGTAAGTGCTGGTCACAATGTTGGAAATGAATATTTCTTAACCATACAATATAGTTAGCCTTTTTACATGCTATCATTGCTGAGTTATAAAAGACGTTGGAAATATTGTTGTATGTCTCTGAGGACCACTCTACTCTTGGCAACTTTTACTGCAATGGTTTGCTGGTGAAAACTACCTTTCATGAGACCAGTTAGGCAGATAGAACTGTTGTGACTTGATTTGATTTTGATTTATTGAATCTTGTTTCATTGAAGACAAAGAAGATAAATTTAAAGGAAACAAGTAAAGAAGATCTTGTTTTCCTTTTTCTGGTTCTTATTGTTTTTTCCCCTTGGATCCATTAACTGGCTTAGCATTTAGTTAAGATCCTTGCTTTGGGAATTGGGTTAATGCTCTTATTTACACTAAATTAGCCAATATGAAATGTCGAGTAATTATTGCTACAGACGATCAACAGATACACGAAGAGACAAAGTTGGATGCAGGATAGACAATATGCCATCTTTTGGCTAGATGTAGATGGTCACACCGATAAAATTTTTAAGTCATGGTGATGTTTTGTTTAACAAATATTAAAATACCCCATGCCATCAATCATTTGTGCATGTTACGTATGACTTGCATATAATTCAACTTTATCATTAAGCTCTCAACTTCGTACTCCTTTCCGGAGCGCCTATAAACGAAACGGAAAAAAGAAAACGTGTGTGACTTTAGACCAGAAGTCTTTAAATTTGTACCTGGGAAAAAGTGCAGTTCAATTAATTAGACTCAGATTGCTTTGTCACTGTTTTTTCTTCCAGTATCTCATGCTTCTTGCGTTATAAATATGAGATCTCAATCTTAAACACTAAACAACAGAGCCACATTTAGAAAGAACATAAGCTAGGAAAATACTAGTCTGTGTCGTTTTTTGTGCTTTTCCTTTTAGAAACTGTTTGAATTTCATTTTTCCTCGTCAACTTTGACAATAAGAATTACCCACGAGATTTTCATACACGATAACCTCAGTTGTTCAATTTACATGTGATTGTCCATTGATTCGGGAGCCCCAAGCATAGTATAAGTCATCATTATACCATGTTCTTCATATTAGAAATCTTGACCAACCTTGGCTTTAGAGATTTTTGACCCACCAAAGAGAATTTGAATTTAAAACCGAAAAGAGGGAAAAAGTATGATAATTAAACTATCATTGTTTGACTACCGAGCAAAAGCTTGATCAAGGCATTATTATATGGCAAACCGGAGCTCAATCAAAAGGTTAATTAATCATAATAGATAATATAAGATAAAGAAGTATCACACTTATTATATATTGGTCTATTAGTTTTAGGGTGGCCGAAAGTGTTGGGCATTGGCATCTGCCTTAAAAGGAGAGTTTATAATTTATACCGAAAAATGTCTTGGTCCTCAAAACCAAGCGAAACCAAAAAGAGTGCAATAATTTGGCCTTGATTTCAGTCAATTTGATGGTGCTTACTCATAACAGAAGTGATCGTCAAAAACCCTTGAGAGTTGAAAGCTCTGCTTTCATAGATTACCATGTAAAGTGAAATCTTGTTTCCTTTACATGTGAATTCTCTTTTTCCTTTTAGTTTGGCATTGTTTTCATTAGGGTTCTTTTATTTTTGGTACAACTCTCAAGTCCGTAACACTTCGTCTTGGTGGTGTTTTGATTTTGTGTGTAGTGCTGATTCATTATCTCGGTCAATGGCCCATTTTCTATATCTTGGGATTTAAAGGCACAATTTCCTCCAATGCAAAGCAAAACCGCGTATATACAGGCAAATAACACCCCCCCCCCCCAAAAAAAAAAAAACAGAAGAATAAAATAAGGATTTCAGAAATTTATGATGTGAAAAAAAAATGTACATTCAAAAAATAACTTAAGATAAATGTAATTTACCATAATATGAAAGGAAAATTGCGCGTGCATATTGCTTGGTCAAATTAATACAACAATTAGATACCTAAGTGTGGGACCTCTTTTGTGGGCATTCCGAAAATTAGACACTTGGTTGATAAATTGCTAGAGATACTAATTTTGGTCGGTGATGAGAATACAACATTGGCCACTGACATTGTGAGTGGGAAAAGAATATTGGAAAATTACGCAAGAAGATTGAAAGTAATAAAATAGATGCTTCACAAAGTGATTCCTCAAACCAAATAACTCTGCCTCGTCTGGAAATTCTTCTCAGCATCGAAATGCGAATTGTATTTATTTATTTTTTTCATATTCACTGGTTC
This sequence comes from Aegle marmelos, assembly GCA_030449875.1. NCBI lineage: Eukaryota > Viridiplantae > Streptophyta > Magnoliopsida > Sapindales > Rutaceae > Aegle > Aegle marmelos. The sequence goes on from JASUUL010000115.1 coordinate 8,521,532, forward strand.
TAGGAAAAGAAGTGCATTTGGAAAAAACTTGCTGAGAATTGTATTCTTGCTCCCCATGGCCTCTCATGACTTTGCCAATCATGTCAATTCTTTAGCAATTGTGTAAATTACCAAATGACCCAAAAAAAAAAAAAAAGAAAGAAAGAAAGAAAAAATTTCCACCATACAATAGGCGTATGATATTAAAAAGTTGAGATGCGTGATTAAATATGATAATGGCTGTAGTGTAGCATGACAGAAATCGAGTATGGTCATTGTATGGATGAAATTAAATGCTGACATCAAATTGTTGACATTAATATCGGGACAGCTTATATATAACTTTCGACCTGCTAACAGTTAGAAAAGAATGAATTTTTTTTTTTATGTTAAATATTGTATGTAGTTAGCCTGTCTCGTCTTCAATGACTTATTTGCCTGTGTATAAATATAAAATAAATCGAGCTCATTAAAGTTTCCAAGGTCCACTTCATTGACTTTTGGTGCCAAAAGATGGTCATGGAAGCTGTAATTCGCAAAAGCAGCCCCTGGGAGTATCGTTTTACGTGGACAGGCAAAGATTGAGTGTGACAGTGTCTCCAGGAAATTGATTTGATGACTTCACTTGATTTCAGGTTTTTCTTCATTTTTCTTCGTATAATTTGCTTCTTTTAGATTCGATTACCTAAAAAGATATCCCACTTTGAGCATATGATGCCAAAGGGCTTCGTGGTGATAATCAAACTGCTTATTAATCAACTCTCCAAACAAATACAGCATCCACTTATCTGTATTATTAGGAAAGCTTACGTTACTACTTACAGTAATGTATGCAAAAGTGAAATACAGTATCGTCGTGGTACCCACGCGGTACTGTAGCTCACCTTCTTATTACTGTCATTTTGAAATTAACTAAAAGGTATATGTAAACGTTATTGAGAAATGAAGTCCATAATTGGAAGTTATAACCTGATGAGGCAGTTGGGAAGTTCACTCAGCATAGTCAAATCAATATGGCTTTTTCGGTGCCATTTTGTTATCGACGTATCTTTCCCTTTTTAAGTCAATAGGTTCTTAATTTATTCGTTTATACCGCTATAATCTATATGCGTAATTATTCAATTTATTAACTTCAATTACATGGGTGCAATAAAACTGTGTGCACTTCAAAATAAAAAATAAACAATAATATGAGGACATAAAATATGTTTATGATAAGTGAACCTCTCAGAAGGGTCAGTAAACAAACAACAAAAGTAAGAAAATGGATCATTGCCTCGTTTTATAAAAGTCTGATGTAATTAAAATCAAGATAAAAGATTTAAGATGTCCAAGTTAAAAAAAATCACATTTAAATTAAAAGAAATTAAGAATAATTTTTAGAAATCTTATTCATACAACAAATTAATGATGCCACAATATATGTACATTTACTTTAAAGAACCAACACTTAATTACTGGTTATATGGATTAGAATCCTCTCCCCGTTGTATAGACATATGCCATTCCTACACAATTAAAACTATATACATATGCCATGCCTACATTAATTTGTTGTATTATCTCTAATTTATTCTAAAATTCCTCCCTAAATTAGATCAATAGAGGTATAAATTTCCCATTTAACTAATGATTGAACAATAGTTTTAAATCATTATTGATACGGTTAAGGTCCATTCAAAAGAAAATCATAACTATTATTTTAGAGAAATAATTTGAGACTAGATGAACCTCTCATTATTTATTCTCAAGTCAATGTTTTCTTTTTTCCGCTTCAGGGTTGGAGAGTCCTTAACAGGTGGCTAAACAACCAACGCCGATCAAGAATTTCTCCACCAAATCAAGCTGGAGTTCATGAGGAAAAGAATAAAAATTTGTCACTTCCAAATTCTTAAGATACATATTGCTGCAGCTGTTTTGTCGCGCATAAGTGATTAACTATTTCAAAGGGAGAAAAGATAAAAGAGAGAGAGAGAGAGAGAGAGACAAAAAAGGACAAATTAATATATTTCTTGGCTTTTTGAACAGCTCGTTAGCAAAGAGAATGCAGTATAATTAAATTTACTATCTATATGAATGCTAATTGATCTTAAATAACAGTTAATTAGTAGTTCCCTATGTATACAAGAACATCATTATATGCAAAAGCTCTTCGTTACTAGTTATAAAGAAACGCCATTGTTTTTTTGGGACCAATAATACAACAACTTCTTCCTCTTCTCGGTAATTAATTAATGCCGGCTGCTTTCTTGCAAAATGCCACAACATAATCATCATATTTTTTTTTTCTTTTTCTTCCTTTTTTCTTTTGAAAAAAAAAAGAAAAAGAAAAGAACTGCCATGCAAATGCAGATAAGAAGAAACTTACAAGTTATTGTTTAACGAATACGTTGGTATAATCTCTCTCTGAAGTCTGAAATATGTTATCGAGGCAGTGGGGACCCATGCATCACCCATCATGGGAGACATATATGCATGTTTGGCCCTTCAGTTGTTTTAATATTATTAATCATAAATAATATGATCAGGAAAATGGAAATATTATTGCAGTCTGGTGATGACTGATGTACAAGAGAATACAATGCTTTTTTCTTTCTTTTTTTCTCACTTTTCTTGGTTTCCATAAAACTACTTTCTATTGCATGTTTTAGACCCACGCTCTTATTTCAGCCACTTGCTCTCAGACTCTCCACACACACACACACACACACACACGGGGGATTAATTAAATTGTTCCTTGATTAATTACAATTCATTGCTCTTCAATAAATTTATAAGAAAAGTTTTAAGAAATACTAAATATGCTTGTTTAAATCCGAAGTAAAGTGTTCTAAAAGAGTAAACTAATCGAAGTGACCATGCAAATCTTAATTTTCTTGTGAAAAGGAATAAAATAGTTAGACTATAATACAAATGAATGACAGTTTCACGCACGTATGTGATTAGATACTCCTTTTGTTTGCTATATATGGAGTGGGTGCACACGGGATATAATTCTTAATTCTATGTTGTAGTTTGATTAATTGAACTACGTACGTACATGGCATGGTCTCTCACATGCGAAATATACGGTCATGCCACTCCAAATTAAAGCAAAATATTTCTTTGGAATTGCTATATGCATTGACATATTATTTCCACTACAACAGGTCAAAAGGTAGCAATGTTGCTCATCACAACACCATTAATTATATAAAATATAAATAGTCTCCGCTAAAAGAATTTATAAGTCAATTATATATATATGATTTAGTCCAGTGTAACAGGTACGCGCAGAAAGAGAGGTACGCACCATCTTTTCGTTAAATAAATTAACGAAGCTAATTAGGGAGGATCTTACAATATTGGTGCGTGCGTGTGTGTGTGTGTGTATTAACTATTGTTAGGGTTCTCCAAGTCAAAGAAAGATTTCGTGGGGAGAACGGCCAAGCAAGAAAAAGCCACCATCTATTCCTTCCACCACCTCCCTTTTCTATACTATCTTATGCCAATGCCTTTATACACCTTTTTAACATTCTATAATTTTTTTTAAAAAAAAAAATTACAGGAATGGCCCATGCAATATATGTTTTTTTGTCAATAATCTCCATTATTAATCAAAACCCTAGGGTTAATTATTCTTGTAATTTCATAATCTTAACAAGGACTATCTGGTGAATTCACAAGCAATATGATGTATACTTCCATGTTAAGCTTAGTCATCATATCATTATTCTTTGTTCCTCTATCTACTCAAAAAAATGTGCATCAAATTTCAAAACCTCTTTTCTAATATTCACTACTTTTGCTGAAGCTTCTGCTCTTTCTTTCTCTCTTTCCTCCTAACCCTCCTGCTTTTCATAGCCTTAGCTGCTGGTTCATGGATATTGAACCCTTGTGGTCTCTTGGGGGGTGGTTTATTATTTTTCTTGATTGCATGGCAGCAACTAAATCTGAAACCTACACTAAATCATTCTCTCTCCTCTTTTTTATCCTAATTTGCTTCATTTTTCTACTCTTTCAGTTTAGTACTACCGATCCCATAGAAGCTAGCCCATCAAAGCCCGACTCATCAGTCACCACCATATCCACAAGGTTCCTTCTGAATTCTCCATCTTCAACTTCAACTTCAACTTCAACTGTGAACTTGCATAATCCAAAGCGAACCCAAAACATGCCTTCTAATGGACAACAATTTGGAGCCGACGAACACGAAGTTCCAAGTGGACCAAACCCTATATCAAATAGGTAAAGTTATTACCGTTACTACTTGGAAGCGCACCAAAGGATCAGTTGAAGATGATAAAGTTAGTGCAACGGCATATTTATTATGTATGGAACTGTCATCTTTATGTTTGTTGTCTCAGTCAACCATTAATAGAGCTTGTCCTCGGTGAGAGAGAGGTTTGTTGTAGACTCTGTTAATGCTACCATCGTCATCATCCTTAATTAATGATAGTTTTTTAAACTTTTTTTGGTCCCTTTTTCTTTACTAGAAATGTATAGCAAGAGAGAGTTGTATTCTATTTAATTTTCTTTATATATGTATGTATCCTTCTATATTTGTTTTTAATATAGATGATGATGGTATGGTTTAAATACATCATGGTCCTTTTCTTCTACTCCTTAAATATAGGTCATGTTTTCTGGATCATTTTCTCATATTCTATTAAGAGATCTTGAAGTAATTCTCTTGAGGAGATTACTAATTTTATTAACTACATATACATGTCTCAAGATCTCATAATTAAGGCGTCTCTTTGCTGGTGAAGCTAATGGAATGAATGTAGTAATTAACCAATGAATATAGAGTACAATTTATAGAGTTTTCATAATGAATTGATGATATTGCATGGGGTTGCTTGCATTGTATTGGGTATGAGAAAGCTGAGGCAAAAGATAAGATGGGAATCTGAGGCAAAGAGAGAACTGTACAATGGAGTTAGATCTATGAGCATGAAGATACAGGACACCTTGTTTTGTTATGATTTTGCCTGAGTAATTATTTGATAAGTCTTTGGACTTTGCTTTTGTCTTCTCAAAGCACAATAACCAAGAAAGATAGATGACAGATAGATGCCAACAGCAAACAGATTAAAGTCATCATAGCAGAAAAGCTAGCTAGCTACCCTCATATGATTTGATAATTATAACAGTATCATTTTCCTGTTGTTGAATAAAATGCAAAACCAATCATTTACTAGGATGGTTATTTATGACACCCCAATTTTTTAAATCAATTCTTCTATCAATATATGTGTATACCCTTTACAGCACTATGTGTGTGTTTATATATACATTTGGTTCTCCGCCCATAATTCTCAGGAAGAAACGCTGAGTTTCATTTTGATAACATTTACAATTAAGAGAGGCAGCTGTGTGCAAAAGTTGCAAATTGTATGATCTCATACTCACCACAACGCAATAATTTAATTTACTGCAACAGCTTGGAAAAAGAGGAACAACAAGATATTGAGAGACAACGTCAATGGCATTGGCACTTTCAATTTAACTGTAGAAAATATTTAATGTCATAGTGGCTTATGGGGATAATTAGCCCCCCAAAAAAAAAATTTCTTGAAACATTTTTTTTCACGGCAAAAAATTATATTTTTCAACACCAGTCTAAACAGTCATAAAACTTTACCATCTGTGCAGGTACTCATTTTTAGTTATCGTAATTTTGATGACAATCATAGCTTGATATATTCGTCTAGATTAATTAAGCTGTTTTTATTTCGTTATTTTTAATAAGGTTTCTCTCATCCCACCAAAGGTTTATCACAAAAAAAAAAAATAAAATAATAATAAACTATTGGCGAGAGGAAATTAAGATTCAAGAGGCATATAGTTCGAAATTACTCGGTGCTAACTTTATGCAAAGTAGTTCTCAAGAAATTTATGATGAAAATATCAATCATATAATTCTTACACAGATGAAAAGAATAATAAACGGGCAGTAAATTGTTTCCAATTACTCTAAAGGTGCAAGGCTAATGTGATCTGGGTGAAACTTCTTTTATACAAACAAGAAATCGACCATTTAATTATATATAAATTTTCTTTCTCTAATTATCAATAATCAATGACACTGTTTATCTTGACCTGTGAACAGTCGATCGCACGTAATATACATAGGCCGGTAGAAATAATTCTCTTCCTACATATATATGGATATATGTATTATATATACAGACACTAATTAAACAAAACAGTGATACAAATAGGTGGAGCTTCTATATATTATCAAGTTGAATTGAATTTGGAGAGCCTATAAATCTTAGGTTAAATGAAAAGAGTTACTTGCAAATAGTTATTAGCTAGAGCAATCAATGAAGAGGGAAATTAAGCGAGTCATGTCAGTGCATTTTTGGCTGGATCAGCACACCCTTTCTAATTTTTGTGCAAGTGCCGTCAAGCTAATTGCCTGTTTTCTTTCTCTTTTTTTATGGCTGTCCCATCAATGGAGTCCAAGAAGCCAACTTCCTTTGGGTTATTGCCTCAAAGAAAATTTGATCGATGTTGATTTAAAGTTATATACACAGAAACTCTAATAATTATATATACACGGTTCCTGCTTTGCTTGCTCTTCATATGCATCCTGCTCCAATCTCCATCTCTATCAAATATTAGTAGGCATGTTCTGAATGCAATTACACATAAGCAGCAAGCTAGCTCTATGAGCTAATGCTTGAAACATGTTTACAAGCTAGCTCTTTTGTTGGGTTGTCCAGTCCCCAGCTGTAAAGGTGATATGATATTTGGGTACTTGAAATGGAAAGAAGTTTTGGCAAAATGTAAAGTATCTTTGCTAAGTTATATTAAGATATTATCTAATAATCAGGATTTTATCAGATCCTTAATTATATGTTAATGAGAGTACTGAAAAAAGAAAAAATGAAGTTACAATGTAAATATATCTTACCTATTACAAGATTAGTTTAAACTAAGTCACTTATTTTTTAGAGAATCCATTAACAAGTAAAAACTTAAAGTGAAACATAAAGACTCAGAAATATAATTAAAAATAAGTCTCAATAACTCTTTTATCAAATATTGATCGAGACAAGAACACATTAATAGTAGAGACGTAGTAAGATTGCGAGGAAATAAAAAATTAAAATATTTGAGAGTGCAGTTTGTGCATTAATGAAATTGATCATGAAACTGAAGGACATGTAATACCATGTTAGAAAGATTAAACTACACTAACAAGTAATGGTCCAGCAATACTATATATTAAAGACAAATATCAACATTTTCAATAAATTGTACCGGCAATTAACTCTCATACTAGTCTTATGCGTTTATTCTTAGAATCTAAACGATTGAAATAGATTAATATGTGCATAAATCCATATAATCTGCACCCATTCTTTATTAAATAACTCTCAATATATGAGGCTTCTTTTATTCATGAGAAAATTTTATTGTTTTAATACATTGCTAGGCCCAAAATGGCTTCGGCTCACTAAGCCCAAACAAATTCACCCGACCCGATCCTACGTAACAGCCACATGCATTACCCGGGTCGAAATTAATCACGTTCGATTTTTAGACGGGAAGCTTAAACCCTAAACCCCAATCTAAACTCCCAGGTGAAAATGGCTCTCAGAAATGGATGCCTGAGACGAATTTCTTGTTTTTTGCCATACATTTACTCCGGTTTTGCTTCAAATTTAATTCTCTTATTAATTTCACTTCGTTTCCCTACTTTTAAATTTCTGATTTTTGAGGGTTTTATAATGGTGTTTGTTAATATTGATAGGCTCTCATTTTCAACAATCTGGACGTGCTATTATCAATAGTTTAGCTTCCTCTTTAATCCCATTCCCACGGGAATGTGAGCAAATTAGCAGAAATGGAGGTAAGTTTTTAACAATCACATTACTGTTATTTATTTATTTATCTATATATTTATGGCAATTTTATTGACTTGGAAAATTGACAGTCAATTTCAGTTTCTCAACAATTGCACAAGCATCACATGCTGAGTCTCCTTCTCAATCAGATACATTGTCTTTCATTGAATCCACTTTCAGTGAGTTTCAAGGTATATTTAATCTTCTCGGGATATTACTTAAAAGTATGAAAGTGAGTATAAGGAAGAAAATTGATCCGTCCTTGTCATCATTAAAATTGTGAAATATGAATGTGCAGGCCTGCATCATCGTTGGTTTAATATTGTGGAGGATGACAAAGATTTTTTCAAGAGAGATGGAGCTTTTTTAGTTCTTGCTGGACGGTTTGTGGATAATTCTGATTCTCTGATAGCTGGATGTGACATGGTTGTTACGTTTGAGAAAGTAAAGTCAATTCAGCAGAGGTAGAGAGGAATCAAATAGTTAATTTTTTATGGTTATAGTTACTGAATTACGATGACAACTAGGAGCTATTTGGGTATTCTGAGGAGGTCATATTTTTCTCTGTTGTAGTTTTCCTCAGCTTCAAGTTGTAGGGTTTCTGCATGGCTGTCCGACCATCTCTGCTGTTGATCAAACTTGTCTGGTTGAAATGTTGATGAAGGAATACATCGCGTTTCCTCTTTTATTGTCGAACAAGAAATTTCCTCAGGTGAGGTTCTTAGTCCTTGGTTTAACCTTTGACATTTGAGTAATAAGATTTTATGCTCAGAAAATTGGTGTGTCCGCCAGAAGGAGCATTTTTGTATTAAAATATGAAATTTAATTTTCCTTTCTTGTTGTTTTGGGTGATGGCAGCTCTAATGAAAATTGTTAAAGTTGTCGAATCTTAATAAATATTCAGCAGACACTTTTCTTTTGGTTGGACAAAAAATATTATTTTCAGTATATTATTATGAAATGAAATATAGATGGTCTAAGTTATATTTACCAGGGTTGGGGGTTGATTGTTGTTTACACAAAGTTCTGTCGTCATTGGATAGATTATATATAATGATTATGAATATATTTTGCTGTTAAGATTTTTATCATTAAAACAGTTTTTAATTAGGCTATTAAGATAATAGCTTGTTGTTGTATCCAGATGGAAAATGGAGCTTGCTACCTCTTATTTAAAGATTTTAGAAATGCTAGAGTTTTCCATGGGAAGAGTCTGGATATCGGCTTGCTTAATAAAGGTTTGTGTAGTTTTCAAATTTGAGATTGGAACGGCTCCCTCTTTTCTTTTCCTATTTACAAGTGAACGCTTTTTGTCTGGCATGAGGTATTGTTCTAGGTGATACATATTTGTATCCAAAGCTATCCATAAATGTTACTTTAGTTGGTGATTTGTACTAATCTTCATTTCATGAAACTTGTTTCATGTAACGTATATGAGGTAACATTATGAACATCTACTGTTTTATCTGGTTATGAACATACACTGTCTCTTGGAGTTAGATTGGTTAATTCTAAAATGCTATCACATTAATCAATTGTTCTTGGTTCTTTTCCCTTTCTGATCTTCTCCCTTTTCTTCTTTTTCTATCTCATGCTCTTTTCCTCTTCTTGTTCCACGCTTTCATATATATCCTTTTCCCATTTTATCATTACTTTTCTGCTTTTGAATTGGAACAGCTGTTGAAATGTTTCCTCCTTTCATATATGTCTTCCTTCTCATATCTCCTAGTTTTTGGGTTAAATATTTTAAGGGTAACTATTGTCCCAGTGCGAGTACATTTCAGTGAATTTTGGCCTTCTGATAAAATAGACGTGCACATCTTTGGCTATATCTGTGCTGTTTCTTATTTTGATTGCCTTTTACAGCTGTTAAGGAGTTGAATATGCAACAACATGAAAATTCTAGTTCACCTTTTGGCCTGAAATGCACTTGGGCGAAACAAGCTGAGGTTCTTAGAGAACCACATATGTGCTCGTCACTGAGGAATTTATTACTTCACTTCCCTGGTACAGGCTTCTTGTAAATGGTTTGTTGTTAACTTGCCACATAGCTGCCTCTTCTTTTTATTTTCTCAAAGAAGTAAGAGGTTTCGATACTTCATTTTTTTTGTGCTTGGTCCAGCAAATTGCTAATAAGGTTCATCTTTGAAGAAGGAACATGAATACTGATAGATATCAAATTTGTATATTGAATACAGAAACTTAGACTAATGCCACATCTTTGATCCAAAGATAAAATGGGTTCCAAGGAGTCACAAGCATGATTATGTGCAGGAAGAGCTCATATATTTTTATTTTTACCAGCTTTAGGTGGTGTGATAAGGATAGTACAATTTTCTCATAGTCTGCCATTTCATTTACAGGCTGCATCTCTGCTGATGAAAGTGGCAATCGCCTGTTCCTTTCCGACAGTAATCATCATCGAATCATCGTTCTTGACGGCAATGGAAAAATTCTTGATTGTGTATGTACATATGCTACCAGATGAATTTTAGTCGAGTTGCAACACTACCTTCAAATCTTTAAAGCCTGTTTTGTCATCTTGTCATTTATTTTGAATCACAATCATTGTTATCAGAGATTTTACTTGTCTTGGTTGTTCATAGTCAAAATATCTGGTTCATCTCCTGGAGGATCATATCCAAGGGTAAAAGAGCACCTATAAGGTTTTATGTAGTTACTGTACATGTTCAGTTAACTTTATCTTCTGATTTTGGGTGGAAAATATCGCTGTGACAGCTTTGATTGAGCCTGCGACATTATCCTTAGGCCATTTTCTCAGTGTGGTTTATAGTTTGCTTGATAGTCAGATAGCAACAACTTTATGCATAATAGTGGGGGAAAAGGTAATGACCATTAGTTTTGCCCTTTTTCTTCTGAAAGGATTGGTCTCACCTAGAATCACAGAAAGGAGGCTGAATGTTCTTATTAATTTTGTGTCTTGAACAGGACTCAAATCAATGTTTTTATGACTTTACGTTGGATGCCCAATGCAATATGATTGTTGATATACCATTTTGGCTATGTTTATAGCTTCAGCATTATAGAGATCAGAGTCCAGGGATGTGAAACCTTTATTGCATCTTTCTCAATTCCATCATTATTATCTTTATTTAGTGTTGTCTGGCATAATTTTCTAGTGGATGAAATACAGAAATAAATAAAGCTTCCCACTTATATGTTTTATATGTCAGATTGGTTCTTACCCAGGTTTTGAGGATGGTGAATTTGAATCCTCCAAGTTGGTGCGTCCTGCAGCTTCCTTTTATCATGAGGATGATGATTGCTTGTACATTGTAGATTCAGAGGTATGCATTGATTTGTGATTTTGAATTTGGTCCAGTAACATTTGTATTTATTTGAAAATTATTTTTATATTTTCTTCTTCAGTTCACTGTTAAAATGAATTTGACTTTTGTCTGTCGTCTCAAATTATATCACTTCCTCCTTTGTCTTTGATTACGCTGTCAATGTCCTTATAGTTATTCCTTTCCTTAGTATTTTGTTTATATTATGGATGAGTTTAGGACAAGACAGTTGATAATTCCCAATTACTCCATTTCTTTGTACATGTATATTTGTTTTAGCCTGTCGTTCCCCCTTTCCACGTTCCAAAATGTCTTCTTCGTGAAAAAAGAAATAATAATAAATATTGTGCATTAACTTTTTGTTCATTGCTTCATTTTGTTGGTATTTTTTTTTTTTGGGGGCACAATTTTGACATTTGTGCTGTATTTTTTTAATATACAAAAGCTCATCTGCATCTGTGCTTGTAAGTAGGTTCTGATCCTTTGGCTGCAAAAAGAGGAAAATTATAGTTTTGGGTATAATATTTTCTTCAAAGAAATAATAACGATAAAAAACCATTCGCCAACACTGAATATAAAGATCAGTGAGATGAATGAGGAAAGAAAGTAGGAGCATGAAGAGTGGTTGTGGGACCCATTATTAGTCGACTTTATATCTTAATTCTTCTCAGCAATAATCTTAGCCTTCAACATTATTGTGATCTGCTGACTGAGAATTTGTGTATAAAAGCATGACTGTCGATCCTGCCCCTCATAGAATCACCTGAATTTTTTTTTTTTTTCTATGTATTTGTATTTATCAATTATGTGCAGCCCTGTGGTTAGTGAACTTAGCCTATACAGAGCCACTCATTCAATGCCACTTAAAGAATGTTTTTGGAGCTATGTGTAACCTGTAACCATCAATTCGCAAAATTGAATAGATTTAAAAGTCTGAAGCAAATCTTGTGTAGCTTGCAGGAGTTCCGATAGATACCATTGATTTAACAATAAAATGATGAATATATGTCACAAACACACCTCAGGCATCATGTCAGCATTATCTTTGCTTGATCCCAAGCACTCTGGAGGCTTATCATCTCCTTTGCAACGCTCTCAAAGATGCAATGGGTACCAGAATAAATTTGCAGAAGTGGGTAAAGAATTTATCAAATGAACACTTATGGAAAGAAAAGGGTTTCAGAAAAAGACTGCAATAAAGTAAGCAGTGAGAAAATTAAGTAACCTGTGTAAGATTGGGAGAAGTTGATTACCCTCCATAATAGGCATTTCTGTACATGTGCAATACCTATTTGAAATCAAGATTCAGTGGAGCACATATCATGTATATGAACAAGATTAAAGAGAATAGGATACTTGAAATTTTCTGCACTTCCAAATAAGTGCATGCTCTATCAATATAGTTTTCATTTTTCCATTTCTTCTTCTTCTTTTTTTCCACTTGGTATTGACCCTATTGGTGCCTGTCTACTAAGAATCATGCCATCAGGAGAGCCGACATGGGAAGGCGGGTTTTGGAGACAGTCTATCCGACGAGTAACTTTAGTAAGAAAAATAATAGTTTATGGGCCTGGATTGTGAATAAGCTGGGTTTTGAAAGGGACAATGATACAAAGTCCAAAGAGTTTGATCCCCTATCACTGAGTTTTCCTTGGCATCTGATGAAGTCGGCGGATGATAATCTTTTAATTATCAATCGCAGGTAAAGGATTCATTCCTTATTAGTTCTTGATCAATAAAAGCAATACCACATGAGTCACCCCTACTGTTTTAAAGGAATGGCAGACCTAATTACATCTTTGAAAGCTCGCTAAAATACTAAAATACAAGATAAAAGCAGTCTTACATGTCAGTAATTCCTTTGTTGCCTAAAGCATATTGGGATGTGCATTTCTGATGTTTGTTCAAATTTAAAATTCTGAGGGGATTGCACAAGATCCAAAGTCGGCTCCTGATCTTGATTGTCAATTTGCTCATATATTGCTGAAAACAAATTGTGCTGAGCAATGTTTGAAATGTAGTGAACTGCTAACTTGCAGAAACAATGCTGTTGCCTAGATTCTATGCGTGTAATCGAAGGATTGGTATAATATTTTGGTTTTATGTGCAGCTTTGAAACTCTATGGATCATGGATTTGGCTTCAGGAGAAATAAAAGAAGCTGTCAGAGGTCAATATTGGTTTTCTGAATGTGTTCTTTTATGTCAAATGTCCCTTTATTCATTCTAATGTTACTTTATCTATGTTCTAATAGGGTTTTCTAAGGTATTGGAGATCTGTGGAGAGTTGGTCGCGGAGAAAATATCCCTTTTGAAACAGATGCCACGAGGTTGTTTGCCACATCAAATTGATTCTAGCTGCTCGCTGAAGGAGCTTCCTTATGCTGGTCTGATATCATCCTCAATAGCCTTTCAAAATCACATACTGTTGTGTGACAGAGGTACAAATTAGATTTCACTTTATGGCTTATATATTTATCTATTCCACGGTTTGTATCCTATTGCTTATTTCTTCAGGTGTTTTTAAGTTGGACAGAGAATTATGAAATTGAATAGAGAATCTGGAGTCTGTTCAAACTTCCAGTTTTCAAATTTTGCAGTCCTTGGATTACCTTATTGGTTTGCATTCCCTTTGGAGAGAATTTATGCTGTGTAAGTATTTCTTAAATGTTGATTGTGTACTATCGTTTCAGTCTGTGTGCCACATGAGGTCCTTTCTTCCTCAATTTGTTCACTTGTTGGATGATATTCAAAATCTTTCCAAACTATGTGATTCCAATATCATTCATTTTTGCCTGACATGACAGTGATGACCGACCTTTTGCTTATATTCATTTTCCTAATCTTCTGTCTGGTTGACAGTGCTGGTGGACGTCAGGGGTCATGGACTGATCATACTCAAAAGTTTAGCTTGTTCCCAGGTACATAGGTATTTTCAGGATGTTAAATGCTAACATTAAGTTAATATTTTATCTTTACTGTTTTTGATGGATCGTGCGAACTTTTTTTTTCAAACAGTTTAGCAATGTCATAATTCCAGTATTCTTTCAATTTAATTTAGTCTGCGTTCATATGTTGCCTTACCTATTTTTCAGCCTTTTTACAAAAAAAAAAAAATGTTAAAAGTAGATTGAATATATAGAAATTAACAGAAGGTGAACAAAATGTCTGCTAGCTCCAAACACAGCATAAGAATTTACAAATAAGAGAGTATCTCCAAACAGAATGTTTCTATCTTGGGAGGGCTAAAACAGTTTCAACATCTGAAATAGGGACAATCACCTTCCCAAAAGAGAAAAGCCACCGAACCTCATTTCAATTTTATCTTTTAATTGTGTTGCTGTCAATTAACTTTGATGATCCTGAATTTCGTTGTATGACAGGTAGGATTGATATCAAAATCAATATAGACATGCCCTCAGACACTGAACTTGTTGAACCATTACAAGAAGGCTGTATATGGCGCCAGGCCAGAGGAACTGCTTCTGTAGTCTTAAGGGCAGAGGACTTAGCAGCATCCTTGGACAAGGTTCCTCTGTTGCTTTTTTTTTTTTTATTATTATTATTATAATTTTTCCTTCCTTTCTATCTCTTTGATATAATTACTATTGGTTCTGCTAGTTCTGTACTTCTAGTAGCTTACCAATTCAGTATATGGGTGCATGCAGGTTGGTGTAGCCCAGCAGTGGTATGATGAGTTGGATACCCTTGCCTTTTCAACACCTGAATCAGAATCAAATATTGAAGATGAAACCACAACTTCAGATTTGAGGTCTGAAGATGACATAGTTCACATTGATTGTGCTGTCAATACCAGTCCTGGAACTAGTGAAGTATGCTGCATCTTTCTCTCTCTCCTCCCTCCCTTCCTATCTGGCTGCTTTGTAATATATAAAAATTTTTTCCCCTCTGAATTTCTTGGTCAAGAAGAAGTCACCAGAACACAGAAGGAAATCTATTTGCAGTTTCGCAGATATAAGTTGCATTCACCCAATGAAACAATGATACCTTTTAGATTTTGGAACAAACTTGATCATTTCTAGGGTTGTTTTAATCATTGAAAATGATTCCACTGAAAAACAATGATAAATCAACGAGTGGTAGATTTGAGCTTTGCTGCAAGCTTGCCAACAGTTAAAAGTTAGATCCTGAGCTGATTTACATTTTTGGAAAGTAATCCTCTGTTTATTGGTGTATGGTTAAAGGCTAAATAATTTAGTAAATTTTTCGTGTACCCTAGATGGCCTTAAATGATACTAATATCTTTGTTTTTAACTACTTCTCAGGTCATTATATCGGCCGCACTGTACTTGAAACTTAGGAGACATCCAGATCAACAAGACGACGGTCCGGAGAAATATGCAGCAAGGATATCTGATATTTTAAAACTCGGCAGAAGTGGATCGATGCAAAGGGATTCATTCATTCGGTTCTTGTTGAAATCAAACCAAGATTTGAGAGATGTTGTCTTTGTGAAACCTTTGCATGTGAGTATACAATTTGATACTCTCGATCACCCGAAAGCTGACAACTCTAAAGACATCATTTTAACCGATTCCAACATTGAAGTCAATGTATCTCTCAACACCTAAGCGACGTTCTTGTGTACAACTGCAGCATATTGTGAGTTTCTAGTGATCGACCGTTGTATCAATTTTATTTTCTTTTATTTTAACTATTTTTGACACCTAGTAATGCTAGCAGGTAAGAAATCCTGATGTGTTTTGGCCTCAATTGAATTGGTTCATACATTCCGTCTCCCGGGGAGGCTTTCGCCTTTATTGATTGATTGGAAAAAGGAGGTAAAAGACAAGATGAAGGAGCACCGAAGTTAGAATCGCTAGCCACCCAAAACATAAATTTACGTTTCTTCTTCAGCGATCGAAATAAAAATAGCATCAGGATCTTGTCCGTTGCAATAATAAGTTAGAAATCGCTAACAACCAGCAGTATTTCGAGGCCCACGGCGTATCCTGAATGAAGAACATGTAGGTGACACTGACACATCAGTGTCACTCACGGTCAACATACTCAGAGAAACCAAATAACAAACAAACCTTTAGGCATTGCCACTGATTAAATATAAGGATTGCCAGAATTTTCTTTTGTTTTTACTTCCCATTTCACCAACCGGCGTAATGTTTCTAGCAGTGACCAACACCTCACCGTGTGTTACAAAATATGTATAAAAGCGGCCCATTATGCTGTTCATTTTGTGAACCTCATTAGAAATTTAGAGCTTCTTTCTACCGTCAGCATAAAAATGGCTCGTCGGCCCCAGGGAAGATGCGGTGCAAGCCGAGCCACACTGTTGCAGCCACCTTGCTCGTTTTGCTCTTTCTTTAGCTTCATAATATTGAGGCAACTACTTTCACCGTCGGTGACACTTCAGGCTGGACTTACAACATTCAAAGTTGGACCAATGGCAAGCAGTTTAAGGCCGGCGACATACTCAGTACCGTAATATCACTCATCACTCATCATCCCTTCCTCCCTTTTTTTTTTTTTTTTAGTTGCTCCTGTTAATTTGGTTTGCTATACTAATTTTTAAACAATAATTTAATAGGTGAAATATTGATGAACGTCACTGCCACACGTGATTTTATTGTTTAATTGCTTCACAACTTCAAAACCATTTACAAGACAAAAAATATGGGCAAACCTGATCAAAATTTAGCCCCTAAATAAAATTTAAAGTTCTTCTTGTCCTGCTCAATGATGTTTGTAGTTTCTCAAGTATGCCCGGTTGGTCCGTTAAACCAAACGCCTAAGACCGATTATAGTTTACAGAAACAAACCAAAAGTATAATTCCCTGCTATATATGTATTCCTTCACTTTCTGCATGCAGTTTTCAACTATGATGCATCGTTTCACAATGTAGCAGTTGTTGACGGGAATAACTACAAGAGCTGCAGGGCTTCACCAACCTCGAGGAGTTTCTCAAGCTGAAAAGATCAAATCAAACTATCAAAGGGACGTAATTATTTCACTTGCAGTATCCCTGGCCATCGTAACGCTGGCTTGAAGCTTGCTGTTGATGCTTCTTGAGCTACAAATTATCATTGTTGCTTTAATTAATCTCCAAAATTCTCAAGTTGTGACACCTACATAAAGGGCTTCCATGTCTTCATGAACTGCTTAATATAAAAAAGCGTACTAGTGTGTGACCACGGTGAGCCACACTACTACTATGGCGAGATGGGGCAGACAATGAAAAATTTTTCGATGTATTATATCAATAATACAATTTTTTAGAATGCCTCTACTAGTTTTAAACTCAACAAGACAACAATACACAGTTACACTTGATTGTGTGTTTATAGAACAGTGATCTGCGATATGGCAATTTCACCTATAGCCACTGCCATCCCAGAATTATAATTTTAGAGTTACAAACACCTGTATAAGTAGATGTTGCATGATAGGAATGGTGAATTAGGAGTACAAATAAAAAGATAAATTACATGGGGTTTACAATATTTTAATTCAACTAATTATAATATATCACATCAGTACGTGCAACTTCATTTATGCAGAGAAGTTTTGATGGATGTGTCGTTTACTCATTACATAAAAAATAAGACCAATTAATTTGCAAGTGGCTTAAAATATCAAAATGTATATAAATTCTGTAAGTTATTTCTTTTAAATATTTTCTTTATCTTAGAGTTTTGTATGCCATTTTCTTCTTTCGATTAGATATTCAGGCCGTAATAGTGCTTGACACTATAATCGTGACGTTATTCTTCAATTCCAGGGTCGAATAAACAAATAAAAATTTTTAGAAGATTTATCAAATCTTTATGCAAACCAGCTACACTACTACTAGCTAAATTAATTTCAACCGCAATCTCTTTCTCGAGCATATATAATTGAGAATTCAAGGTGGCGATTTCTAAGTTTAGTATTGTTGCCCTTCCGCCTCTGTTTTGAATTTTCTTTGCTCTTCTTCCATATCTTCGTCATGTCTTTGCATATCTTAGCAGACAATATATTCCAACTCAACTTTTTTATTATTTTTAAGTACTTGACTCCTGTTCAGTTCTTTTCTTCCGTAATCGTTTGCATCTAAGAATTTTCAAATTTCTATCTGTCTATTTATTTATTTATTTATTTCTGATGAGCAACCCACGTAATGAATGCAATGAGAACAACAACTTTCAAGTTGCATTCGTGGGCAGCCATTTCTCTGCATGATGAACAGCAGGGCAAATCTCAAAGTATGATCACAATAATGAGTATTGACTAAAGTTAGTTAATTAATTATGCATAACAATGGCAACCATGTCCAGCTCCCTCTCCCTCTCTCCCCCTCTCTCTCTCTCTCTCTCTCTCTCTCTCTCTCTAGACCCGAACAGAGGGTTATTATTGCAGTTAGGTTATATAATAAAGTACCTTTCTATTTTTGTCTCACAAGAAACAAACCAAAGAATTCCCCGCCAAACTCTCTTTCTCCCCCCATTTTCCACGGCATAACCAAAAAGAAAACAAGAAACCCTTTTTCGTTTTCTTTCTTTCTTTCTTTCTTTCTTTTTGCTCTCCCTTTTCCCTCTGATTCTTCTGATTGTTAATTTTCCCTCGCCGTTCTGGTATCTGCACTTTTTCCTGTTAGCACTTTTATAACCAACCCTTTTGGTGTTTGTTAATATTTTTAATGGTGTCGTCATTCTCCAAACTGCGTTGAACCTAAATGTTCTCTTCTTCTTCTTCTTCTTTCTTCTTTCTCTCCTTTTAATTCTTCGATCAGGGAGATTAGGGTGGGGGCTTGAGTGTCAGATTTGATAATAAATAAACAAAATGAGTTGCTTTTCTTGCTTTTCTTCTAGAAGAATAAACGGCAGCAAGGGGCTACAACAGTCCCCCGGTACTCCTCCCAATAAAGAACTTGCTTCGCCGCCGAGACACCGTATGTTTTCATTTTTGCAATCTGCCCTTTTTGGTGTCTTAACTTTGATATCGTAATAATGATAACAAAAAGTTAACTTTCGAAGCCTGATTAATTTTTTTGGTGCAGAGAATCCTAAAGCAAAACCGGCTCAGGAACCTGCAAATGATCATAAGGAAGCTAATAATAATAATAATAAAGAAGCAGCCGGCAACAATATCATTGCCGCACAAACTTTCACATTTCGAGAACTAGCCACCGCAACCAAGAATTTTAGACAAGAATGTCTGATCGGTGAAGGTGGATTTGGCAGAGTTTACAAAGGCAAACTTGAAAAGACTGCCCAGGTAGGTAACAGACGACTATTTTTTTTTTTTTTTGGGTTAATTTTCCCCTCCCCACATGTGATCGATCGAGTTACTGATTTAATTTACAAAAACATCACATTGGTTGTCACTATTGCTGCGTATTCATCAGGTTGTGGCGGTGAAGCAACTTGACAGGAATGGGTTGCAAGGAAACAAAGAATTTCTTGTTGAGGTGTTGATGTTAAGTCTGTTGCACCATGACAATCTAGTTAATTTAATTGGTTATTGTGCCGATGGAGATCAAAGACTTCTTGTTTACGAGTACATGCCACTGCGATCCCTCGAAGATCACTTACTTGGTACTACTACTCCCGATTGCTAGCCCTCAATAATAATAATAATAATAATAATAATCGCCTTCTATCAAAATCGAAGTGCACCTTTGTCATATGATGATGCATTGTGCGTGTGATTTTTCAGACATTGGCCCCGGACAAAAACCAATAGATTGGTTCACAAGAATGAAAATAGCATTAGGAGCGGCGAAAGGTCTAGAGTACCTGCATGATAAAGCCAATCCGCCAGTCATCTACCGCGACTTGAAATCATCAAACATCTTGTTGGACTGTGAATTCAACGCCAAGCTCTCCGATTTTGGGCTGGCCAAGCTCGGACCTGTTGGGGACAAGACGCATGTGTCTTCAAGAGTGATGGGCACGTACGGATATTGCGCCCCGGAGTACCAACGAACTGGTCAATTGACGGTAAAATCGGATGTCTACAGCTTTGGCGTCGTCTTGTTGGAATTGATCACGGGAAGAAGAGCCATCGACACTACAAGACCTACCGATGAACAAAATTTAGTCACATGGGTGGGTCTCAATTTCCCATTTATTTTATAGTTTCTTTTATTAGTTCCTCTGGTAACTTGCTGAAGGGCCTCCAGGCACAACCTTTTTTTAAGGACCCAAATAGATACCCACGACTCGCTGATCCACTACTGCAAGGAGAGTTTCCAGTGAGGGGATTGAATCAAGCAGTGGCGGTATCGGCCATGTGCGTCCAAGAAGAGCCATGTGTTCGTCCATTGATGAGCGACGTCGTTTCAGCTCTCAGTTTCCTTGGAAGTGATCCGGATGCAGACGCCACAGCCGCATCTGTTCCTCATAAACCACCACCGTCTGATAGTCAAAACACGAACATGATGGATCAAAATGGATTCTACCAAGATGAGGAAAAAAGCCAAATGGAACGTAAACGAGCAGTGGCAGAAGCAATTCAATGGGGCTCTAATTCAAGGCACGTAGCTACTTCAATGTAATTATATACACGTTGTTCTATGCATCTCTGCACTATTTATTATCTCAATAAGGTTCAGCTCCTTTCTCATTGTCCTTTGTCCAGAGAAGTTTTTTAAGTTCTTTTCTTCGGCGTAAGAATTACAACGGATTGTGAGTAAACAAGCATTGAGCTTTTATCATGAGAAGAATGTGAGTGCGTGAAGAGATAGTTCTTTTTCATTATTTAATTGTTTCATGATTGTTAAAGAGAAGATTGCTTTTGCTAAATGTTAAAGCAAATTTTGGCCTGTTTTCCAGTTTCTCAATTGTTTCAAGCAAGCATTTTATTATTTATTGCCATATATTGTCCATGGCTGTAGTAACGTTCCAATCAAGGATGTGAACTTGGAACATTATTTTAGAAGGGACAACCAAAATCATTGAAGTTGTGTGCGGGATTTAAGACTATATTTTTACCGAAATTTGCTGGATATGAACGTATTGGCTTGAATAAACATGTCACAAAGCTATAATTGTTTGTATATAATATAGCTTATACAAAAAATATTGTCCTTGGAGCGCCCGCGCGCCCACACACACACACACACAAAGTTAATAATTAATATTATTTTTTAGAAGAGCTTTTGAACATGTGTACATTTTACACTCAAATAGAAGTAAAATCAATTCTCTTTCAATCACAATAATGTCTTTATGATGAATTTTTGACACCCTCAATACAAACTTTTCCTTATATGTCAAATTATCGTCATACATTTATTCATATTTATGTAATTAACTAAAAAATGTACGTGACAAAAATCTAATAAAAACTAGTGTAAAAGTAACAAAAACAAATAAATTTGTATAACGATGTGAAATTCTCGAGGATTCACTGGTTTGAATCGATCTAATGAAAGGAAAGTTGAGCAGCATGGAAAGAAATTTTTTGGATAATTACATATGCCCTAGATTTGATGAAAGAATGAGTGAACTTTGGCGTGATGCAATTAAGAAGCACTAGCAGTGTAGGAGAAGCTCACAATTAAGCTAAATCCAACAAAAAAAGAAAGATGTATGCTATTTGTCTTGAAGATATTCCAGTGATGTAAAACCTGTACCTCATTTTCATTAGTGTAATATACAACCGTAAAAAGTTTATGAAATTAAGGAACAAAAATACTTTTTTAGAATTTATTAAAAATTTTTTAAAAACAAATTATAATCTTACTATTCTTTAAGAAGAAATTACTTTATAAATTATAACAGTTACTGTTGAGAGTTACGACTTACAATTATCATTTAAAAAACTCTAAGGTATTACTTACAGTACCTTACGTCTGAGAAAACAAATAATATCATGAATATTATGATATTATTCATTTATCACAGACATAAGATACTGTAAATAGTATTTTAGCTAAATCCTTATCATTTTTGTTAAAAAAAATTATAGGAATACATTTTAATTATATATTTTTTTTGGATCAATGATAAAATAGTGTTAGGGTTAAAAAATTGTAATATTCATGTAATAACTGTAAAAAAAATAAATAAATATCAATGCCCACGTTACAGCACGTCACACCAAACTAAATAGAAACGAAAAGCTTACCGGGAATGAAATCAAAATATCATATTGCTTTGCGCAGCCGGCGACATGGTACACGCTAAGGAGACAATAATTTGTTTATAATAAAACTTAAGAAGTCTTATTTGATCTGTTTTAATTGATTTTCAGCAGTTGTCTCAGCGAGCGAAATACTCCCTCTTTCTTGAGACGAAGAAGATCCAATTCTGAGTTCATATTGAGACCAGGTGCTTATTTTCTTTAGATTTTTAGTTCTATATTAGCGTCACTTGGTTCAATTTCATGATTACTGTAATGGGTTCTCCTTCAAATCTGCGTTGCTGTACTTAATATATCCCCCAAAAAAAAAAAATGATCTTGACATCACATTTTGACTCACTTTTCTTTTCTTTTTTCATTTTTTCATCGGTTCTGTATGTTGTAGGTGAGCTGGTGATGTGATTATGATGTAGGTATTTTGATTTTTCCCTGGAGATAGTACATTTTTTTTATGGGTATTTCGGCGTTTGGATTCGGTGTAAGTTGTGAACTATTGGGGAATATTTGGTCCTAGTTTGATTCTTGCTTTGGTTCAACAGATATGACTAGTGAAGTTTGGAAATGGGGTTTAGGTTTGATATACATAGTTGCAGTTGCAATCATCTGGATTGCTGCTAGTTTTGTAGTTCAGTCTGTCGTAGATGCCGGTGTTTCACCATTTCTCGTCACTTACATTTGCAATTCACTGTTTGTGGTCTATATTCCCATTGCTGAAATTGGGCGATATTTGGTGGACACATATGGAAGTGTATTGTTCTGGAAAAATAGAAAGAGTAGCACTTTGCAAGAATTGGGAGAATCTGAAAAGGCAATTCTTCTTGAAGAGAGTAATGTAGGCGTAAAAGGCAAGGAATTGCCTCACTCTTTGATTTTGCAAGAGGGGGAAATTGGTCAGCAAGGGAATAGTATTGATTCTGGATCAGAATTTGTTTCAGATGAGCTTCGGAATGATTTTCCAATTGTTGAAATTGAGGAAGTTGCAGCAACAGGACGATGGACTCGCTCTAGAGTGGCGAAGGTCAGCTTGTTGATATGCCCATTTTGGTTTCTGGCACAGCTGACTTTTAATCTCTCCTTGAAGTATACGACAGTAACGGTAAGCATTTAATAATTATTGTTTTGCATGTCTTACTAGTGCTGTATGTATTTCACCAATTTGGTATAACTGGTTACTTTCTTTTGTTGCGTGCAGTCAAATACAATCTTAAGCAGTACATCCAGTCTTTTCACATTTTTGGTCTCCCTAGTATTCTTGGGTGAGAAGTTCACGTGGGTGAAGCTTGTAAGTGTTCTTCTTTGCATGGCGGGAACTATAATTGTCAGCTTGGGGGACTCTCAAAACAGTAGCAGAACTGCTTCGAACCCTTTTCTTGGAGACATTCTTTCTCTTGCATCAGCTGGACTATATGCTGTGTATATTACCCTTATCCGTAAGAAGTTGCCGGATGATGATGGAAAAAATTGTGGTGCCAGTATGGCACAGTTCCTCGGTTTTCTCGGGCTCTTCAACCTTATCATTTTCCTTCCTGTTGCCGTCATACTCCATTTCACCAAGTTAGAGCCATTCTATCGGCTGACCCTGAAGCAGTTTTGTTTAATTGTTGGTAAAGGTATGCATTCAAGTCATGTGCATTTTCCCCCTTCCTTTTTTGTAGATATTGTGCTTAAAAAATTATTTGCTCTCTCTTTGCTTGCTCCAATATTACTAAGTCAGCATTTTTGTTTCTGGTCCTGCCACATTCGAAGGCTTCTTTTGACAATGCGATCTAGCATGTGCCATATTTCTATGCATAGGGCTGACACGGTGTATGCGCGTTGGTTGGTCAAGTCAAAACTTCAACCTAGTTCTTATACAAGTCATTGTGTCCCTGGTTATAACTTTTTCTTTTATGAAACTTAGCAAAACCATGTGTGGAAAAGTCTATGGCAGGGATTAAATCTTAGAGGAAAACTGGTTATTGACATCCCTTGTTCAGCTCTATGAAATCAATGCACATTCTCACATTTGTTAACTTGAGCTCACGCTACATCTTTAGAACCATTTAACTGGACAAACTGCAATCGGCCTGGAAGATTGTGGAAGCAGGACATGAGTGCCATTCCATCAAATTAGGATGTGGTAGTTTTCTGATAATTCTTAGGGGATTAATACCTCTATATGCACCATTTTTTGTCAAAGAATGCAGTTATGAGAGTATTTGTATCAACTTTACAAATAAGATGTTTTGGTTGTTCAATCTCGAAGCTAACAGAAGTAAATTTTGGACATGTCTTGCTTGGTATTATACTGACGAGTGGCATAGTGAGCGGCATAGTGCATGTATGATGATTTCCACATTAGTATACCTTGCTATAGGCATTGCTAATAGTTTGACGTTAAAAATAAACAGTGAAAATTTGAAAGTAAAGATTTTATCCAGTTGTTATATTTTTATTTTCCATTTTTGCTAAGATTTTTTTAAAAAATTTTTATTTTTACTTGAATCCATGAAATCATGAAGAATAATGCTGAATTTCCTAGGAGACTGAACTTCTCTATTACAATACTGACAGCATTTTTGGATGCTTTGTGAGTTGCTGCATATGTCAGCACACCAACTATATGTGCCATGAAAGAATTGACAATAACTTGTGCTGGTTTCTGGATGTCGTAGTGGGATTTATCCATTTCTACTTTATGTAGATTTGATTTTATGATTTAAGGTTTTCTTATTAAAACATGATATTATGCTCAGTCATTATGATTATATTGGATTTGAATGAGATATATATCCCATCAATTTGTAAATCTTGTTCTCATTTGCAGGTTTGCTGGATAATGTTCTGAGTGATTATTTATGGGCGAAAGCTGTACTTCTAACAACCACCACTGTAGCAACAGCTGGTCTTACAATTCAGGTGCCACTGGCAGCTGTTGTGGATTCATTAACTGGCAATGCCCCAAAACCCCTGGATTATCTTGGAGCAGTTGCTGTCATTATTGGATTTGGTGGTATAAACGTTCCCGATGGTGCTTTAAGCAGATCCAAAGGTGCTAGTCTTGAAGTAGAAACTGAAAATGCTAGTTCATCTGAGCAAGAACACATGGCACTCCGATGAGACACCACGGTAATCTCTTAACATGTTTCTGTTCACCACATTATATTAGACAGAACATAATACACAACAAATGTACCATATTGCTGGATTTAAAGGATAATTTTATACGGATTCTTTTAAATTTAGCTCCATAGATGAAAATACCATGGTTGATCAAATTAAGTTGTGTAGAGATTGGCGCATACTGTTCCTGACTACAGCAAAGTGTATCATGCGTTCCATTATTGTGGGTCCTAGCTGCATGAATAAATAGGGACTTGATTTCTAGTAGTTATTGTCTATTTTGTAAATTCAAATACCAGTGTTGTCTCCGTTTTTCAATTAACTTTTTTAAGGCGGACTCCTCTTTAGCAAAGAAATGGGGTTGCAACTTCTAAGAGACATGGAGCAGGCAGGCACTGATCAAGTGATCAGCCAATGCTTAAATGGAATATTCTCTGGGAACAACTAACACATTTGGTTTGAAAAAAAATAAGGTAGCTTTTATATTTTAAATTAAAGTAAGAATTTTGGGATTGAGATGGGGAGTATGAAGTAAGAGTAAGAGTAGATTATTTACTTATATTAAAATGGGAATATGGAATTGAAATTATAATTATAATTTAATTTATATGTTTATATTTTAGAGTAAATAATTTTAAATTATATTTTATTTTTATTTAAATAATTATAGTTTATAATTATAAAATTAATGAAAAAATATACATATATATAATAAAATATCTACTTTATTATTTTTGTAAATTGATAATAATTATTAATATTTTTAATTATGTAAAATTTTTTTATAAGAGCATTATAAATGAAATATTATTATTAATAATATAATACAAAATTAATATTTTCTCATAATAAAATATTTATTATTATTAGTTTCTAATATTAAATAAATATAATGTTATTAGTTTTAAGTAAATGTAATAATGTTATATTTTCAAATAAAAAATAGTATATAGTAATATTATTAATTCTTTATGAATATAATAACATTATTTTTAAGTTAAAATTAATGTAAAGTATTATTTTTAACTAAATATAATAATATTATATTTAAATAAGTTTTTTATTATTATTAAATATAATTATAAAATAAACTAATATAATTATTTAAATGAATATGATATTATTCATTATATTTTATTAAATATAATATAATTTTATTTAATAAAATAAGAGTAAAACAAAAAGGGGCGGGTAAATTCTCACTTATACAGAGAAGTGAGAGTGGAAATTTCATTACTCACTCTAAAAAAAAGAAAAAAAGATGAGACTTAAAAAGAGTGAGATTTTCATTCTTCTTTTAAAATTTATAAATAAACATGTAAGAGAAATTCATATTTTTTATTTTTACTTCAGTAAGTAAATATAATGAGTAATAATATAAGTATAAATTTTTATATAAATTAATGTGACATAATTTAACCGGTTAGATTAAACATCTCTTGATTCACATGATTTATTTTAATTATTTATATTTTTTATTCAATCAATAAGTAAATACTGCAACAGTTTATACGAAATAAATTTATACAAAAATTTGTAGTTATATTATCACTCAAATGAAATATAAAAAAAGAGTTATAATATAACTGTAAATTTTTATATAAATTTATTTTATATAAACTAATATAATATAATATAATTAATTAAATTAAATATCTTTTGATTCACATAATTTATTTTAATTATTTTATATTTTTATTTAATTAATAAGTGAATATTACATCAGTTTATATAAAATAAATTTTTATAAAAATTTATGATTATATCATCACTTTTTAATAAAAATAAACACAAGAAAAAGCGGAAGAAAAAAAAAAAAAAGAGAAACGACAAAAGGAGGAACGACAAAAGCGGGAAGAAAATATTCTATACTAAATCAGATAATAAAATTAAACTCCCTCTCTCCTTTCCATTCTTTTCGAGAATGTAAAGACGCAAAATTAGTATGTATTGCAAAGAAAAAGAATTAGACGGTGAAGATTCCAAGTCATTGCAGATTCATCCCACCAGGCTTTAAAACTGGGAAGGTAAATATATCTCTTTTTTAACAAGATTTGAACGTCCAAAGTTCCAATTATGAGAACCATTCATCATGATACCGAACGGCTCCCAAGACTAGCCGCATTTTTCCGATCAAGGGTTTTGGAGCCTTGTTAGCAATTAATCTTTCGTAGCAGACACATCATCATACAAGAGCAAATAGACGTAAAAACTGAACTCCTGACATGCATAACAGATCCATCCAATCACCATACAAGGGCAATTAGACATCTAAAACTGAAGCGAATTGGTAGAAAGAAGACCAAGGCCGGAAGTTCCATGAAATAAATGAATAGTTTTTAGCATACAGTTTCCAAAGAAATAACAGAGTGCATGACAAGAATTATATGCAGCAAGTTAATCGTGTGGTCTTCATACCCACTTCCGACAAACAACAGCAAACACCTGTCATTTCTTAAGATATTGAGTTGTTGATTTCTAACTCTGTGTCATTGCCACATTCATGTGTCCATATTTTAGCATTACTTTCTTCATGGCAAGGGCTGCAGCCTCACTTGCACGCAATGTCCCCGTTGCCATGATCGCAGCAAATTCACGGTTAATCTCCTCTTGTACCATCTTCCGAGCATCCCCAAGAGGGTCTTCTATAGCCCTGTTAACACCTGAATTTTGTACTCCCTCTGCAGGAGGCATTGTGTCGGCCAATTTCTTTGGCTCCTCAGACCAAATGGGTTGCTCTCTAGTTTTCACTGTACCAGCAGACTCTCTGGTGTTCTTTTGCTCCACAGATGGCCTACAACTACTGCTGGAGGATTTGTTTTCAGTATCAACACTCAGAGATGGTGAAGACTGAGCCAATGGAGCCGGCCTGAACTGAGGAGCTTGAGGTACCCCACCCGCTTTCATTGTTGCTTCCAGGTTCTGTATCATGGGCACTGCAGCAGAATGTCAATAACTTCCCTTACTGTAGATGATAAAAAGCTTCCTCTCTCTCCTTTATTGATTTTCACAGTTTAGATGATGATGATAATTAAAAAATAAATTAATTAAAAACAAAATTCTTTCTTCTGCAAGAAAATTGGCATTACAGAAACCCATTTGATGTCAAGGCGGATCTGCTTTTGAAAGAAAATTAGGACAACCAATAAACCGATTAATTGAAAGTAATATGATGCCACAGAATGATATGATCTCAATGCCAGACATTTATCTCACTACCATAAGTAATCTGCACCGGACACAATTAGACAATGTAACAATTTCAGGCAGTACACATTTGGAACACATAAGTTAACGAAAATCGCTGAACTTGCTTCACAAATTAGCTAAATTTTTCAATCAACCAATCATTTTTAGTTTCAATCACCCAATTTATCCCAAGGTCCATATACGAAAATGGCGGGTGTCAATTTATATATATAAAAAAAAATCAACATCATCAACTTGTAGACAAACAAAACTTAAAATTGTTGGTTAACAATCAATGCTCTAACAACCACAATAAGATAAAAACAAACTAGAGTCAATTTGGAATTGGAAACTTACATACAAGAGCACCCATTGGACTGCTCATAACTTCATTAGGGAGATTCAGAATATACTCAGGGATCATTTTTCCCACCAAAAATTGTGCAACCTCATTGCTAAAGTTGTTGCAATTGTGAGATAGCAGACTATAAGTTTCTGCAGTATAACGAGGGCTAATTTCTTCCAGATACATTTCAAACACATCCTTTGGCACATGTGTTTCACCCAATTCTACCACCCTCAAGGGTGTTCCATATGGTGTTGCACCAACACAATCATGTTGTATACCACCCCCAAAATAATATTCATTACCATAGACCACAATTCCTGTGTGCCTGTCATGCAAAATTAAAACACTTCGGTAACCACCAAGCACGTATTTTAACTCAACACTTAGTAACATGATATAAGACAGCATAAAATGAAAAGAGTCGGATTTGTTGGTTAAAAAATGACAGAACATTGGAAAAAGAGCAAAAGTCCTATTGGATGGAATAAATCAATAGAAGACATAGCCACTGAAGAGTTTGCAAAAGATATTTAAAGACCACAGTCCATGCTGTACCATTATATGACTCTTATTATATATATATATAGTTATACATGCACTACACATAAATTAGCATACATGAATAGTGTTCATGCTTCTATCCTTATCTTGGTAGCCAAGAACAATGGACATTGTATTTAGGGTTATCAGAATTATCTCTTCAACTTACACAACAGGTCCAACTTGAATTTATGCTACACCAACTTTACACAGAACAATAGAAATCATACTATTTTCCAACTAACGTAGGCTATCTATAAATAATCTTACAAGTGACAGCAAATATCGCAAGTGTCTGCTTCTCGATCTAACTTGATAAAACAAGACATCAAGCACAAACATTCAAATATTGTTTTATTTTACTCTTTCAAGCTAAAACTTACCATATTCCCTCAATAGCCTTCCCCAAGAATGACATAGAAAGTTGTCGGGCTAGTCCTTGGCTTAGATCATAAACATGCAAGGAAACCTTGTGACTCTCCTGTCACCAATTTTAAATCCGAATGTAAGTGCATGAATGAATATGCATGATAAATGTAGTGAGAGAGAGATTGATTCTGGAAAGATAAAAACTTAATGCACTTAAATACCTCGGCCATATCTGCAGTCCAATACAAAAAGTTTTGCACAGTGAAATACTAAGCGCTATGAAATTTCCAATGAGACTAAGCGAGATGGCCTTCCAAATCACAATGAAACCTGATCAATACAACAAATTCATGACAATCTTACAGAAAAATCTCTTCAAGGAAAGCAATTACCACTCTTCTGGAATTGGTAGAGATTTAACTACTGGCATGAAAAACAACAGCAGCAAAATAAATCACCAATAAAGCTCTCTAATTCAGCAAGCTGTACCTCTAATTCCTTCTTTACCCTGCTTAACTTTAAAATTATACCTACTTTACATGAACAAAAGTTCTAAGGGAGTGATAAACATACAATCTTCAGGATTAAATGCAATATGATAATGAAAATCAAACCTGCATTCTCATTAAAAAAATTTCCAAAAAGAAGCACTCTTAGGAATCTGTAAAAATCTGAATTTCGTAATAAAAAATTTTAATCTGCTTTCTCCAATAAAATCATTGTACTTCAAACTTTCCAAAATAATAATAACTTAAAAGCAACAACAATAAAAAGGAAGTCATTTGTTCATTAATTAAAATTATTCAATCTCACAATCACACGAATCAATCAAATTAATTGAAACATTGTCGGAATTCATTCAATTTCAAGAATCAGCCGTAAAATTATTAATTTAGCGCCTTTAAACAGGCGAATCTACAGTAAACCTAAATGCACCAATAATAAGAAAACAAAACAAAATAAAATAAAATAACAGTAAAACGAATTTAAACCTAGGCCACATAAATCCAGAGACAAAAAAAAAAAAATTGAGAAGAGAAAGACACGAAGTTTTACCTGAGAAGAACACGAAAAAGAGCTGTTTTTTTAATTTTTCTTTTTTGCTTACTCTTCTATTTTTTCGGTCGCCTAATGGAGGAGAGAGAGCTCAAACCGCTAAAAATGGTAGAAGTGATATTTGGAACCTCGCTTATATAGGGGGACCAGGGATGTTGCCCGTCCAATCTCGTTTGTGGATTCTCTGACCTTCTAGAACCTGCTATCCACTCGTTTTGTGACACGTGTATCGGTAGGGGCTAGCGGCTACGCTTTGCCTTGTGAGTTGTGATTCCGAGTCCAGTCCTCACACGAACCTTCCAACTTCTGAATAAGAAAAATCCCGCGTTTTTGACATTTCACATTCTTTTGTGGTCTCAGTCTATACACCACACCCGTGTCTAATTCTTTCACTTTTTTTCGAAAGCGAGTAGGTTGACCCTCTGTGTATTTCGTATGAACTTTTTTTAGACAAATGTTAGGACTTAGTTGATTGTAATTTATTCTTTTTATGTATTATAATATTATGTAAAAATTATAATTTAAGGAATTCTTTTTTTTTATCACTTCAGTCTTTTATAAAGTTTGACACTGTATTTCCTTTCTCATTGGCAATCTTTAATAATAATATTTTTGTTTTTTATCCCACTATGTTATCGCTTATGATAGCATACGTGTGAGAGGAGTAATATTGCTATGAGACGATCTCATACAGCATTGTTATTTCTCTTACGCATATGTTACAACAAATAATAATATAAGTAAACTCTTTTTTTTTTCCCTTTCGTTAGCATTTCTAAGATTACAACAAAAGAATACTACGAGAGACAACAATCCCATTCTTCCATTTTGAATTATACTTGGTAAATATGAGTGAGTTTTATAATGATAACAAAACTGCAAATATTCAGGCGTTAAAAGTTACAGCTAAGTTAGTAATTTAGGCCTGGACATGGGTTGGGCTAATAAAGTTTGTAAAAATCAAATTCAATTCGCTATTAAATGAGTTAAGATATAATTAATCCCTATTATTGAATCCATTGAGATAAAATTAACTAAACTCCAATTAAACAAATATTTTCACAAACTTAATCCATTATTAAATGGATTGAGATAAAATCAACCAAATTCAATTAAATAAACCCTCTAACCCAATCCAATCCAATCTTTAAATTATTGATTTGAGCTGGATTGATAAAAATTAAATAAATAAAAATTATAAAACGTGAAATGAAACTTACCAAAATCAAATATAAATATATTTAACATAAAAATTCATTCACTGTATAGTTTTTGATAAATAAAACTAAAAAAACAACTATCTTAAAATTAAGAAAATCTCAACAATAAACTTTTAGACTTTATTCGCTTTCCTTATCTACCTTTTGAATTTTAAATTCAGATTTTTTAAATAATTAGCAACATCATGTTCAATAACAAGATGAGAGTGATATATAATCATTTTCTATTAAGTGTTTACTAAAATATAAAGAGAAATTAAAACTAAATTGCTTTCAAATCAAACTTATAAAATAGTAAATTTATTTATATATGAGAGTGGCTTTAGTTTTGGAGTAGTAGATACGAGAATAAACTTGATCGTTCCTTCTATAAAAAATAAATAAATAAATAAATAGTTAAAAATTAAGTTAGTCATTTAGATTTTTAAGATTTTATAATTGGGGGTTAACATATCAATATCATTATCATTATTATTATTATTATTACTACTCCTTACGTGGGTTGAATTGCGTTGAGTTAGATAGATTATCATAATTAACCCAAGCTAATTATTAATTGAATTAAAAAATAACTTGATTAACCCACAATGATCTAATCAAACCATTAAGATTAGACTAGGCTAGATTGAATTGGAGAGTATCGTTGGGTTGGATTGAATTTGCCCACCCCTAAGCGGTAGGATTGAGCACCGGATCGGATTCAGAACGATTTGATTTAATCTAATCTAATTTATTATTATTCAAATTTGATTTAGATTTAGAGCTGAATATGATCAGATAAGAATTTTGCAAACAGATCGGATTTAATTTGGATCAATCCAACCATATTGCACTTGCAATAAAAAAAAATTAATCAATTAAATATAAATAAAAAATTAAAATTAAAAGAAAGTCCTAAATCACTAAAATCCCAAACCAGATATAACGAATCAAAGAAGCAGCCGCATCATCCGGACATCCATGAATCCGATCCATCTCTTTGACAAGAATTCGGGCTAGCCCGTCAACTGTCGACTCCCCAGCTGCACGCTGACGATGTTGCAGTTGAGCCCGTGAGCCATATGTTGCCATGCTACCAGCCGAATTCGCATGCAAACTAAAGTCCCAAAACCAGCCGCTGCATCTATTTGTTCATTGCAATTTTCAATGGAGTCAGATCCATAAGGCTGGTGAGGTGCAAAGGTTATGAATTTGTTTGGGTCTGTCTCCCTTTTTTTTTTTTTTTCCAGTTTGGTAATTGTAAAGTTGCCTATTTAATTTAGCTTTCTTACTTTCGGGATGCAATTGTCACCGAAGATTTTAACTAAATAATTAATGTTAAAATGAATCTTCCTTCTTTCTTTTTTCCATTGCTGGCGTGCTGCATTTGTTTTTTATTTGTGTGATTTTAATTTTGTATTGCAACTTGAAAGTGAGATAAATTTATTTGGTCTTGTTTGGTGTAGATTATTTAATAGTTATAATTTTTGTTGTTGTTTAATTATTTTTCTCATAAAGTTTTTTTAACTTAAATAAATTTATTTGTCTCTACTAGTAAAAGTTAAAAATTTAAATTTTTAAGAGTAGAAATTGAAAAGTTCTATTTAAATATTTAAATATTTAAATATTTAAAATATTTTTAACTTATTTAATAATTTTATTTTATTTTTTTTATAATATACCTTTAAAAATTTTGTCAATTAAAATAATTTCATATGTTTCTAATAAAACTCTTATAGACAATTAAATAATTAAAATTTTTTAAATAAAAATCTCTATTTATATAAGTTCTACTTAAATAAGTTTTATTTAAAAAACTGTACAAAACATAATCTTTTGGAATATACACTACCAATTTGAACTCAAATTCAATCCAAACTATTCATTCGATCTAAACATATTCATATTGGACTTAAGTTTAGATTACATTCGAATGGTTTCTTTAACAATTCGAATAATTCGAAATCCAACCGGATGGACCCAAATCTAATTTTACCCGCCCCTATAAAGTGATGAGATATAAGCAATTAAATTCACGTTCCGACCTTAGATAAATGGAGATTATGTTGCTGTTGAGTGTTAGAAAGTGTATATTTATAAAGGAGAAAATCGTCATTTTACACTTTAAATTTCACTAACATTGCTACTTTTATTTATTTAATTATTTTATTATTTAATTATATGTGTTTTTATTATAATTGTGTATTTTATGTATTTTAGGGGTATCATAATCGTTTCACAATAAACGAGTGATCAGACAGCAAAACGGACGTCATATTTGGACTCAGAGCGGTCGAAAACCTTAAGAAGAGCATTAAAGGAAAAGGTCATTATTCACATATAGTCTGATCGTTCACACGTCATTGTGATCTCTTGGTCACTGAGATCGCATTCACGATATTGTTCATATACGGACCGATGATGTGGCAACTATCTATGACATGTGTGTGATGTGATTGGGCCGAATTATGTGGAATCGATCGCTAACTACGTGGTATTGACCCAACGACGTGGCGCCTTGATCGATAATGTGTCACAATCTTATTGGCTAAATTTCATATGATTGTAGATCGATGACGTGGTAGTATCTCGGTGGAAAGAAAATTGTGTGTACATACATACGCATATATGGGATTATTTCTATTCGAGTTATCGATTCTTTGTGCTGAAATGTTATTTGTTGAATGTTGTTTGTTGTTATCGCTGATCGCTGATGATGACGGGCGCAATCTCGAAAGCATCCGAATCGCATTTTTAATCAGGTGGTCTGATTCACTCAATGTATCTATAAAAGGGGCTCTCCCCTAATTTGAGATCCCTGAATTCATTTTTAAGCTTAGATTTCTGAAATTCCTTCTCCTTCTTGTAGTTTCTTTGTATTTTAATAAAATTTCCTTTTTTATCCTTAGTTAAAATATGAGTGGCTAATTTTCTTTTAAGTTTGGGTTGAAGGTGAAGTCTCAACATGTTCCATGGGCTTAATTTGGTAAATTTACTTTCTCTTCCCCTCTAATATTTGTGGTTGTTTTGACTTTTCGTCGACAAATAATAATCGTCTTGTCTAGAGATCTTTGCCAGTTAAACCAAGACCCCTACAGTCTGAGGTTATTATTATTTGGCACGATAAGCCCTTAGCACCATACTTATTGGAGAGTGGTTCATGAGATGTGGAATCCCCCTTTATGATTTAATTGGTATTAATATGGAATATTTAGCCCATGGAGCATGTTGATGCAAATCCGGATACCCAAGCACATCATTTCAATAGATTTTCAGTTCAATTTAATTCCTACCATTGTAATTTAAATTTAAGCATAATTTACATTAATTTCACCACAAATTTATTCACCCATTAAAGAAAATTAATTCCACACATAATTAAAATCAACATCCTCGTGGGATCGATACTCATCACCATTAATCTATTCTACAATAGATTCGCGCACTTACGAGTTCAATAAAATTTACACAACAGTTGCATCATGGTAGCTAATAAAATTAATGGAAAAGTACTAATGCATCTCAGCATTCAGGGGAAGGAACACAAAATCCTCCAACATTTTAAAAAAATACGTTTACAGCTCCGTTTGTAACAATTTTTTTTAATAGAAATTATATTTTCAAATTGTAATTGCCGTTATCTCCTTCTAGCATATGAGTCAACATATTGATTTAGACATATCATCAAAAAATAACTGTTGATTGCCCAATTTGCCCATGTAATAAGGGTTAGAACTTTTACTTAGAGATCCAACTTAATTTCCAATTTTTTTTCAATTTAACCATTGATTTCTAATTAAATTACAAGAATACCATTAATTTCTCTAATTTCGCCTAATTTTCTCCTAAAACCAAATAAATTTACTCCATTATTCAATAATATTCCATAATTCATTATCTTATGCATTATTTGTACCTAAAAATTTAGCCGAACTTCATTGCATTTCATGCTACAAAGATTGTTGATGTCGATGCCATATCAACAACACAATTCTTCACTAACAAGTCAATCATTTAAATTTTCATGATCAAATGGGGAAAAAAAGGGACCATAAAAAACTACTTATAACAATAGTCACTAAATCTTTATAGTACTAGTTAGCATGAAGTGAAATGAAAAAACCATAATATGGGAAATAGTACAACATTACAACAATAACCATAGTTATTTTAAAAAAAATAATCTATTAATAAATTTGTATGACAACTTTGAATACTAGCTTGTTAGAGCTTCCTCTCATAATTCATGTGCTTATAGTTGAATTATCAATAAATACATTGAAAATATAATAAAAATTGATACCTCTCATAGTTCATGTACGTTTCTAATCTAATTTGTATTGAAAATGGTATCAGCGCCAATGATTTCCCACAAAAAAAAAAGTATTAGCGAGTAATTATTAAGTTATTTTCAATTGTTTTTTCCCATTGAAAGTATAGAACATTACTTTATTCTTTTAGCGTTGTACTAATTTTTACAATTGAAAATAATCATATTTTCGACTAAATCTTTCTTGCAATTAGTAATGTTGGTTAAAAAAAAAAAAACTATTTTTTGTAGTGTTCATAAAAGGAATTTGTTGTTTGATTCGATGATTTTCCTCTTTGTCTATAAGAAATATGAAACTATTTCTACCTAAAAAAACACTCATGCGTATATTTTTTTATTTAATATAATTAAAACATCCAAATTAAAATTACAACGAATGATAAACAATATCAAATTTACTACAAATAACTAAAGACCTATTTATTGTAGCTATATAAAACACATCTAATCAATCTCAACTATAATTCTCACATCACAATGCATTTTCTATGGCTATCAAATTATCATTACAATTGCCAACAACATCTTAATTAGTTTGGTCAGCAACTCCTTTTCTTAACTCTAAGGTTGAGGATAAGTATCTCCAAAATTGTGAATATTTTCTTTAATTTTTTAAACTTGACTTCAATGTATAATTCATACATATTAGAGTTTAATTGTACATTTATACTATGTTAGATATATTTCTTTATACTATATTTAATTTTGATTTTATTGTATAAAGAATTGATGGAGCTAAGCTTCTTGTGCAAATTTACTTTATATGAACTAATATGACATAATTCATTGGTTGGATGAAAATATAAAATAATAAAATTATATAAGACAAGAGATAGTCAATCTAATTAATTGAATTATTCTATATCAGTTTGTACAAAACATATTTATACAATAATTTGTAACTCTATCTTTAATCTTGTATAATTTTTTTAAAAATATTATTACCATTATACACAAAAAACATGCCTAGCTGCATAGTAAACTTTTTATTATGATATAAATTGAATGCATGAAATGCTAACATAGGGCTGCATTGAGAAGTTGAAAAATTGGGAATAAAGCCAAAGACAAGATGGAAAAACATTTATATGTCAAATAGTGTAGTTTCTAGAAAATCAAAATTCCTAAACTGAAATTTTTGTAGCCAAAATATTTGAAACCAACAATGTTTAAAGAAAAAAAATAAAAAAAAGGAATTTGCAAAATGAACAATAGCCACTCGGTGGCTATAAAGAAAGGATTCTCCCCCCTCATTATATATTTATTCTTGAATCCAATTTCTTGTGATAGAAAAAGTTGAGAGGTTTGTGAAGTTTACTAGAATTTAGTGAGAAATTGTAAGAGAGGCTAGAAAAGTTGTGTCAAACAAAGAGCATTTTAAATCGGTTATATCTAAAAGAATGATTTTACACTTTGCGAATGGCCGAAGGTACAAAAAAATTTTATTTCCTCAGTGTTTTCAATGGTATTATGACAAAACTAGAAGCCATTAGAGTCAAAATTGAAAATGAGGACAAGTCGTTTAGGCATTTTTGGTCACTTCTAAATTCCTATAAACACATATTACCTATTTTGATGTACGAAAAAGATATGATAAATTTTAAAGAAGTTATTAGTACTTTATTCTCATAAGAAATAAGACTGGGCGGTAAAAATACTGAAACTACAAATGTCTTGGCTTTGGAAGTTGTAGGAAATCAGAATAAAAATAATTCTAAAAGAAAGGAAGTTTACTAGGGGTGTGGATAATCAAGCCATCTAAAAAGAGATTATCAACAAATCAAGATCAGCGAGTGCTCTCGATTAGATACTAAAAATGTTGTTAGTGATAAATCTCTCATTATTATAGAAGATGATGATCTATTATAAAATAAATAATGATGACATTCTTATGGTATGCCACTAGTGCCATGAAAAGAGATATATTACTGCTAGCAGATCCACAAGATTTGCACACAAGGCCTAGTTGACAATGATGTAGGGTGTGTGGTAAAATTTATGTTAATGACTGACAAACTTCTAAGAAAACCAATATGGAAGTTGCATTATAAATTTCAGTGGGATATTTTAACATGTGCTGATATAAAATTCTTAGAATCAATAATAAGTCTAAGTGGCATACTCTTTATGGTGAAGTATGATAATTCTATATGTTAAGGATTATAACTACAGGTGAAAATAATAAGAATAGTGTGGAAATTAATTAATTCTCAATCAAATCTCTAAGTAGGAGAATATCAAACAATATGACTTATAGAAAGTCAAAATGTCTAAACTAAAATTTTTGAAGCCAAAATATTTGAAAAGAGCATCGTTTAAAGAAAAAAAAAGTTGCAAAATAAACATTGATACATAGCAACCACAATGTGACTATAAAAGGAAGGGTTTTGCCCCTTATTATTTATCCATTCTTCAATTCAGTTTCTTGTGAGAGAAAAAGAGCTAAAGGGTTTGTGAAGTTCTTTAGAGTTTAGTAAGAAATTGGGTGCATCTGGAACTTGCGTAAAAGAAAATTATTTCTAAAAGTGTGATTGTAATAGTTTTGTACATAATAAATATTTTTTTTATTATCTTTTGACAACGATTGTTATTTTTTTATATTTAGAATTATTTACGTAAATCTTGTGTGTTGTGATTGATATATTTTTATTTAATTTTTTATTAATTTATTATTTAACAAATTACTTAGAGTGATATTGAGAGAAAACTCAATTTTCTAACATTATATGAATCAACAACTATCTTTGCCTCCCCAGTAAATCTCAGTCAAATAGAGTCAAAAAGCTTGATAAATTTCTAAAGCATAACTGCATGACAAACAATCTGCTGTTAGAGAAGTTGGATCGTAAAAATAATTTTACTTGTTTCAATAGGAAAAGTTACTTTTGACAATTCTCGGGGTCTTTCAAGGAAGATTTTTTGGCAGATTAGATTATCTTAGCTTTAATTAGTTTTATGGGTATAAAATTTCTGATCATAGCAAGAAAATAAATATTAATGAAAATCGGGCTAAATTTCATTTCATTTTACTTTTTTTTGGGGGGAGGGGGGGGGGGAGGGGAATTTTAAGGTGAGTTGAGAAGTTCGTTTTCAGTTTCATTTTCATATATTATTTAATTATTATGCCGAAAGTTTTATTGTATTTTTCTATCAAGCCCATCCAAACAATTTCGGACAATCTGTAATATTGTCGCCAATGTCGACAGAAAGAAGGAAACGAATAAAGTGAAAGAAAGTGGCGGACGATATTTTTTTAAAATTTGGTTGGGATATATTAAACAACTCATGTTTGGCAAATGCATCAGAGCATGAAACAGGCCCACTCAACCGCACAACAGCGCCTATCCGGTAATATTCCTAATTTCCTATCACTTCCGCCCGTCTTGATGAATTGTTTTAATTAATATTTCATGCCAAATTGAAATTTTGAAATCAAATTAGTCCCCAGGAGCCAGGAGGTGTAAAATGTGGCCATACACCCATGAGGAATCCATTAACATTAATAATTATGTCATGCAGTGTACACTTTTTGTCAAATTGAATACAGTAATTATATTATAATAAATTAATAAATTTTTTATATAAATTAATAATAATAATAATATTTAAGATTTAATTAAGGTGTGATATTATTTATGTTTAAAACGTAAAGTGCAGCGTATTTTTTAATATTTATAATGTATAATAAGTATTAATAATTAAAAAAATAAGCCAATAAGGGATGGACAACACTTAAAACTGTTCGGGTGGATTGGACCTGATTAAATTATCGGAAAATTAAAATCGCAGCCAAAAAAAAAAAAAAAAGGGAGTAACTTACGAGGTTGAACTCGACTAATCCCTCGAGTTTGTTGTGCTCGCCAGTTCCACGACACAACCAATACCCACCGAAGTTCCCAAATTTTACGATCATGGCCACTTTTTAAGCACCTGACACCTCTCTCATAACCTGCGGTCCACGTAAGCATCCGCCTTCCACGAGGCTCCAGCTTGTGCTTGACACTAAGCCTTATGGAAAAGCAAAGTTGCTCGACACATAAGCCCACGACCGAAACACATCGCAATCACTAAACGGCTGTCGCTTTCACACCGAACCGAGCTCCGAAGCAGCTGCCTATTTCATCACAGCTCGAGTATGATTCATCCCGGACCGGAGGTTTGGTCCACCGTGACTAGCTTTTCGTCTTTAAGAAATACGTACAAAAAAGAAAAGTGCCCCTCGCTGCCGATTCTGCTCCATGCTTTTTATCTAGTTTTTCTTTCTTTCAGTGTTGAAGTTCTACTTCAGTTACACTGTCAACATAGCTGCAACAATTTAACTGAATTGTAATTCACCAAGTGACATTAACGCTGCATGCGTGGTCATACATCACGATCACTGAACGGATTTATAGCTTCATGTAGTTTTTGTTGTTCCATTTCTCTTTTGTACTTTTTCATTTTCATTTCCTTTTTAATTTGGTTTCATATAGAGTCTTGGAGATCCTGTGCGGCAGTTTTGCAAGCATTGATTTTCGATTTTGAAATTTGAATTCTGATGGAAACGGTTGAATTGCATGGTTCTTGCTTGAAGTTGAGTCTGTTTGGTCGCCGAGAAATCTGAGGAAAATGAGGAAGGAAATAAGTTAAAAGTTTTAAGTTCTCAAGAAAGTCAGAAACTTGTAACAGTTCAAATACACTTTATGAGTTACTTGTGTTTCTTTTTTGGAAACAAGGACAAGACTGTTAGTTGCAAATGAGATCATCATAATTTAGTCAAAATTGAATCATCACTGGTGAGAGATCTGAAGTAATGATGGTTTCGTTGCAGATAAGAACGGTAATCGACCAGTTGTAGTGATGGCGCAGGGTAATTGGGAAGCTGATAAGATGTAAGTACAGTAATAGTTTATATATATATGCGTGTGTATGTTCCTTCTTTCATTTCTTGAATTTTTATTATTTCGCGTGTATGATCATTCATTTAATTACAGGCTTGATGTTTACATTCACGATTATTTTTTGAAAAGAAAATTGCATGCTTCTGCAAAAGCTTTTATGACGGAAGGGAAGGTTGCCGCAGATCCAGTAGGTAATGTTGTTTTTATTTTATTTATTTATCTTGATAAAATTTTAAATTTAATTGTTTCCCTTATTTGTCAGTAGACATGCGTTCATTGTAAAATTTATTGCTCCTGTTTTTTCTCCCATAAATGGTTTAATTAACTAAATAGTTAGAATAATTATAGGTAGAGTGTAATTATGGTTTGTCTGTGCAGCAATTGATGCACCTGGAGGATTTCTCTTTGAATGGTGGTCTGTCTTTTGGGACATTTTTATTTCGAGGACGAATGACAAACATTCCGAGAATGCTGTGGCTTACATAGAGGTATCTCCAGCTGCCATGATTAGATTCGATCCGTAATGTGTTTTTGTTCGTATTATGTTAATTGTCGTTTACTCTGTTTCTTTGTTTGTCCGTTTGTCCATTCGTTTCATTCATTCTTTTACTTGAAATGGTTTGTTTTCATGAAAATTAGACGCAGCAGATTAAAACAAGGGAGCAACAACAGCTACAGATGCACCAGCTGCAACTCATGCAACACCGTAATGCACAACTGCAACGGAGGGATCCTAATCATCCTGCTCTTGGTGGTTCTGTGAGTGCATTAAATTCTGAGGGAATGATGGGGCAGCCATCAGCCAGTGTCTTGGCCATGAAAATGTATGAAGAACGTATAAAACATCCTCATTCCATGGATTTAGACACATCATCTGCTCTAATTGATGCCAATAAGACAGCTCTTCTCAAAGCAACTACCAATTCTCAAGGGTAAAATTTACTGAGCTCTATCTGAACTTTTGCTCTAGTTTCCTATTTAATCTGGTTGGAGACAAGTGTAAATTATTCACTTCTGTGTTTCATATTGGTAATTCAGCCAGTTGGCACAAGGTAGTTCTGGGAACATTTCTGCAGCTATGCAGCGAATCCAAGGACGGACAACTTTAACCTCTGTAATTACTTGCCCTAAATGCACTGCTTATTTTTCCACTCACTATTTTTGTTTTCCCAATACTTAGTGCTTCTTCCTTGGTTATTCCTAAATGAAAAATGTTTTGAGTTTGTAGGACATCAAAAGTGAAGTTAACTTGGGAGCAACACAAAAAAGTTTGCCCATGGATCCTTCATCTATCTATGGACAAACAATGTTGCAGCCAAAATCTGTACTAGGCAGTTCAGGTAAAATGACATGACCCTATGGTTCGAATTGGAATCAGTACTTTGTTTTTGGGTAAATACATGGTTTATTTTCCAGTCATTGACTCATTTCTTTGGTATTCATTTTAGGAACAGTTATTGTTAAACGCTATCTAATTATTTATGAAACAGTTATTGTTTTTGCTGTTAAAATTGTTAAATTCTCTCCCATCAGGATGTCAGGGTGTCACTGGCCTTCCTTTGAAGGGTTGGCCTCTAACTGTGAGTTGTACATCACATGCACCATCTTTAATATTTGATTCTTATATTTGGCCACTTGCTTGACTACGGATTTTACCCAATTGTATAGGGACTTGATCAGTTAAGGCCAGGATTGGGTATGCAAGTACAGAAACCTAATGTGCAGATGCAAAATCAATTTATTCTAGCATCACAGCAGCCACAGCAGGTCTTGGCTCAGGGACAACCACAAAATAACCTTCGAAATTCGACTAGCTA
Source organism: Aegle marmelos (assembly GCA_030449875.1). Classification (NCBI taxonomy): domain Eukaryota; kingdom Viridiplantae; phylum Streptophyta; class Magnoliopsida; order Sapindales; family Rutaceae; genus Aegle; species Aegle marmelos. The sequence goes on from JASUUL010000115.1 coordinate 8,564,593, forward strand.
TGGAGATATGGATCCTCATAGTTTTTGCCAGTTGACTAGGGGGAACATGAACGTGAAAGATGGTCAATCTACAAGAAATGATGGATCAATATGCTCTCCAGTGCAATCAAGTTCACCCAAGGTTTGGAATGTTATATTAATTCTAGCCCACAATCTCACAAAGAATAGTTGTTCTACATGTAGAAAGCATCCATAATATGGTTGATGCAAAGGTTTGAGCATTCTTGGTAAGCTAGGGTTTCAGAAAATGAAGGCTGAAATTTGAAGTAATAGTATATTGAAACAACTAAAAAGATATTGGAGAAAGAGGTTTGGAAGGGAAAACCTAACCTCACACCGAATTCGCTAATATGCTCATGCCTTTGCATGCATGCATACTGCTACCTCTACTTTTGTATGGACCTGCTCAACTGCTAGAATGACCTTTTATACTTTGTGTGTAAATCTCTCCTTGGATTCCTGCTCTATTTTTCCTAATGGTGTCTTTTATAAATTTTAGTCCAGCATCCATTATTATTGTTGTCATGTTGTATGGGGCACCTCCTGTCTTTCTGTGCAAACTAGTGATTGGGGGTTTACTAATCTTTTACTGGTTGAAAACTTCACTTCTTAATTTTTGTTGGTTGTTAAAACAGATGAAGGTGGCTCAGCTGCAACATTCTTCCTCTCAACACCGGGATCAATTGCAGCAACAACAGCCACAACCTCTGCAACAAGTTGTAGTTATTAACAATTTAATTGCTTTTAGCTGAAATGCAAGAGCAGTTTGCCATCATTTTTTATTTTATACTCAAAAGTAATTATACTATTTGGGACATTTGGATTGAACTAATCAACTTAAGTGACTGCTTGTGCTGCAGAGTAACAGAAAAAGAAAAAACTCTTCTTCAGGAGCTGCCAATAGCACTGGCACAGGAAATACAGTGGGCCCTTCACCTAATTCTCCTCCATCAACACATACTTCTGGTGATGGAATAACTACTCCAAGCAGCATGCAGCATGTTAACAACATGCATAAAACCTTGATGATGAATGATTCAGAGGGAACAGGAGGTCTTGCGTCAGCTTCCAATCTGTTGGTGTGCCTTCTAGATTTTATATTTGGACTAATTTCATGCCCCTTATTTATTCATGTAGAAAGTGTGGAAAAATATTAGTTAAGTGCCCTAATATTAAATTAAGGGATATAATTTTAAACCTTTTATTAAAGTATACGGCCTTTTTAATGTATATACTAATAGTATTCATAGTTGTGGGAAAAAGTTGGCCTTGTCATTGAGTTATCAGTTAAAGGGACATGTCTGAGTTGTTACACGTGTCAAAATATATTTGTTTGTTGTTGCTTTAAAGTAGAAATTAGAAAACTAAGATTTCAACAATGTGAATTTTTGTGCCAGGAAGACATAGACCGATTTGGAGATGTGGGTTCTATAGATGAAAATATGGAATCTCTACTCTCACAGGATGGAGGTGATGGAAGAGAGTTGTATGGAACACTAAAACACAGTCCTGAGCACCAAAAGGAACCCTCTAAAGGTGCCATAATAGCATTGCAATTGGGCAGAGTTGATATGACTGTTTGCATAATATTGTACCTAGATCACTTTCTCTTTTCCAGGTTTTACCTTTTGTGAGTTTGGCTGCATACGAACGAGAAACAGCAAGGTTACTTGCTGTCATTTTTCTTCGGATGGAAAGTTGCTGGCCAGTTCTGGACATGATAGGAAGGTAAATGTCATAAAGATTATACACCATCCCTCAGGTAAGTATCACAGCAAGGCGATCATGAGTTGGATGATGGATCCTCCCTCCAGTCATTCTGCTCCCTTTTGGTTTTTACATGATACATACACTGCTTTTACTCCCTCTCCCCCCCCCCCCCCCAAAAAAAAAAAAACAAAAACAAAAAAATAAGATAAAACATGTGAACTAGCATGATCCTTACTTCAGGTTCTTTTCTTTTTCTTGAACCTGAAGTGGAATTGAATTTAAGTTAGATTATAGCCACCCGTACCTACGATGATTTTGACTTGCTCTTTTATGCTATAGGTTGTCCTCTGGAACATGGATACATTGCAAACAGAGAACACACCTGAAGACCATAAATCAGTTGTCACGGACGTTCGCTTTAGGCCAAATTCATCTCAGCTGGCAACAGCTTCAGTTGATAAATCTGTACGACTTTGGGACGCGGCCAATGTCAGTTTCTTTGCCCCCTTCTGCTAAAAGCTGGTGTCTTTCTTAGCTATTTGTACTGTAGACCTGAGAGCAATGGTCTTCTCAGCTAACATGTTTCGTTGGGCAGTTGACTTTATGCTGTGTTTGTTCTTTCTGTACTGCTGCGTGGTGAACTCATAATTTTTTTTTTTTGGGCAGCCAAACTTTTGTTTGCATGCGCATACTGGGCACAGTTCGCCGATTATGTCCCTTGACTTCCATCCTAAAAACACCAATCTTTTTTGTTTCTGTGATAATGACAATGAAATTCAATACTGGAGTATCAATCCATTCTTGTGCACTCACATCACCAAGGTTGGCTATATTCTATTTTATTTTCCTTCCCTAACTGTCTAAGCTAAGCTGAATGGATTTTCTTTAAATAAAAATTATCAACCCCACATTGATCGATCCAGGGAGGCACCGCTCAAGTGAGGTTTCAACCAAGAATTGGACAATTGTTGGCAGCGGCATCAGATAAAGTGGTTTCCATCTTTGATATTGAGACTGACAGGCAAATACACTCATTGCAGGTATTGGTTGTGTAAAATAGTAATTTGATCATGATTGTATGATGAGATAAAGCAATATCATTGTGTTAGATAGTTTTCATCATTGAAATTGTCTACTTATTTTCAGGGGCACGCTGAATTGGTAAACTACATTTGCTGGGATACAAATGGAGATTATTTGGCATCTGTCAGTCAAAACTTGGTAAAAGTTTGGTCAATGGCCTCAGGGGAGTGCATTCAAGAGCTCAGCTCAAATGGGAACCAGTTTCATTCTTGTGTTTTTCACCCAAGTTATTCTACTCTTTTGGTTGTTGGAGGAATCTCGGTAAATCTTTAAAGTCTTCTTGGGTTATTTTGCTAGTAGAGACGCTCCCATAAAAGCGGGGAAGTTTTTAGTGGTGACTGTCTTTTTCCCCAAAACGTTTTTCACAATTGCATCTATTGCTAAGAACACATTGGTTTGTTTAGATGCATTGTTGGTATATGCATGGCAGCAGTAAGCATTCATATTTCTGCTTCGCATTCACTTGGCTATCAAATGGAAGGTTTTGAGTCTCTTTGAAAACAAAAGCATTCATGTGAATTTCACAAAAATCTTGTTTACCACATACTTTAGGACCGCTCTTATCCCAGTATTTTGGAACTTAATCAGTGGAACCTTTTAGTTCTATCAGCGTAGTATGTGAACTGAGGTCGTATCAGCGTGTCCATTTGCTATCCTAGAGAATAGCAGGTTTCATTGGGTCGTTATGCCAGTCTTTTAAGTACATGATATTTCTTAAGTTGTTACGTGAGTCATTTCAATTATATAATATTTCATAAGTTAATTCCCTTATTGTTTCTTTAACTGTTTGAGCAGTCTTTGGAGCTGTGGAACATGGCCGAGAATAAGAGTATGACGATCGCAGCTCACGAGAATATAATCTCAGCGCTGGCACAGTCACCTGTCACAGGAATGGTGGCCTCTGCAAGTCATGATAGCTCCGTTAAGCTGTGGAAATAAGTCCAAGTTGTGTGGTGGTAAATAATATCCTATTTTGTTGGAGCTTCCTGCTAATTTGCTTAAATTTGTGAAGCAGGAAAAGCAAAATGAGGGTGGTCTAAAAGTATTTCCTAATTATGAGAATTAGAAATGTTTTACAATATCAAATGGACGCTTTAAAATTTTCCCTACCCTTAGTTTAGTTCAAGAAGTTGGGAGGTGTCTGCTGTAGAGGTAAAGAGTGTGTAGCTAGCATATTCTGCATTGGCTAATGGCTATACGGCTGTATGGTTCATGGTTTACTATTAACTGCGTTCGGTTGTTGGCTTTGCTTCTTAGTCACGCAAATTGTATTTGATTCGGGCGGCAACTGTATAGATAGGTAATGAAGTGTTCCCCTTTTCCAAAATTACGTTTTAGTTGAAAATGAGTAAACGGTGATTGGTTGAAACAAAACTTATCTATTAAACCCAATGGGATAAGGTGATGGGAAAAGGAATTACGTTTCGCGTTTCCAAAATTAAAGATTCCATCCCCATACCAAAAATTTCATTTCATCCAGACAATAAAGGCGGTCTCTGTCAATTGCTCATCCACGAACGAGACAAGAGTAAACACCGCCAAATCCGTTGTGTAATTTCTTAAAGTACACGTGTACGGCTGTACTTGCGCCGCACCGAACCGTCCATCATCCACCTGACCGGATTCTCTCATTTGTCTCGTCTTTTATTTCTATTGATCGATAGTAGTCCGTTAAAGCACTTTCAAAAATGGAGAATCAGACCGTTCTCACCGTTAAGTCTAATGCCGAACCGGAGGAAATCTCAGACTCGTTCCTTTGTTGTATTTGTTTGTAAGTTGTTTCAAAAAATATTGTTTTATTTATTAAAAGATGTTATGAGCTGCTATGGATGCGATATGCTCTTGCACGTTAATTACTTAGTAATTGTTTAATATGATTATTTTTTTTATTTTACTTGTATTTGCAGGGATCTTCTGTACAAACCGATAGTGCTATGTAAGTTAATAGTTAGTTCTGTGAAGACGTGGGATATTAAAATTTTTGTTTTCTTTGAATTTTTGATTTGTCTCCTCTCTTTGGTCGCAGCTTGTGGTCATATTTCATGTTTCTGGTGTGTTCATAGATCAATGGAGGGGCTACGTGAGTCACAGTGTCCAATTTGTAGGAGCCCCTATATTCACTTCCCAAGCATTTGTGTGATGCTTCATCGGTTGCTTTTGAAGATGTATCCGATTGCTTATAAGATGAGGGAAATACAGATTCTAGGTAAAACTTCAAATTTTTATCATGTTTGTAATGACTTGCATACAAATTTCAGTGCACGCACTATTAAACATTATGAAAGCATCCCTTACATATATCTGTCTCGTATGTGGTCTCTTAACTCTTTTGTTGGGACATTTGGTTCTGGTAGACGGTTTGCAAATAAATTTTTGTGCCCATTACCACTGAATGCAATCCCCAGGACGTAATACTATCTGATCCCCTCGTGTTTCAATTGAAATTTGTGCCTTGGCAAGTCACTGATCAAAAATATCCATGACTGCTAGATGAATTTGTGCACTAGGCATACTAGTTGCCATATGAAAGTTTATGGTAGTACCAGTTAGCCTCTAGTAAGGCATTAGCCTCTGGTAAGGCAATTTTATCCATTAAATTGTTTCACTAATCGTTTATCTAATGTTCCAGAGGATGAAAGGAGATGTGACTTCTTCTCACCACAGCTTGATAACCATGCATGTGAGCCACTTGTTGATAATGAATGTCATCATCGGAACAATTCCATGCAGTTCTCTAGAATGTTTTGTGGATCCTCCACTAAAGCGGGGAGTCATGAAAATATGGAACAATTGGAGTCTGTTTCAGTGGCTATGGATAATGGCACAAGTAAACAATCCTCTATTGAAGGTATGACGGTCGTGGGAAAAAAATTGCCTCCAAATGAGCTTAATGGTAAATGTAAGCATATCTCGATTGCTGATGTACTATGTACTGCATGCAAGCAACTGCTTATCCATCCTGTGGTTCTCAACTGTGGCCATGGTATGCTTGTACACCTTACCTAAATAAGCCCACTTATTACATTTCAATTATCTTCCTGGGAAATGAAATTAACTTTTTATGATTACTCATTCATTGTATTTCCCTTTTTTTTTTTTTTTAGTTTATTGCAAAACTTGTATCATCACACCAACTGTTCAGCAGCTTAAGTGTGAAGTTTGTCAATGTCCGAATCCTAATGGATTTCCAAAAGTATGTTTGGGGCTTGATCAGTTTCTGGAGGAACAATTTTCTAAAGAATATGCCTTGAGAAGCGATGCTGTTCAATTCAAAAACGTGCAATTGAATCATGAATCTGCAACTATGCGTATGTCTCGATGCACAGTAAACTTGTTGTACTTATACCGGTGTGTGTATAAATTTATCTATGATGTTGTAAAAGTAGATGTTATTCAGAGTTTATTGGTCCTATCATTCAGCATATATTAGGGCTTGTTACTTATTCTGTTGTGTGTTTCAGGTTCCATGGGAGCTGGAAAATCAGGTTTCATCTCTTCCTCTGGAGCCACGGGAGAGCATTATTCATCATGGTTGGCTGACCCTCATTCAGAAGTTCATGTTGGAGTTGGTTGTGATTCCTGTGGGGTAAATTTGCTAGCCCTCTTGTTTCTAATGTGCCTGCCAATTGTCTGTTATTTTATCAGCATGAACCAATGAGTATCAACTGCCATGAAACCTCTTTTGTTTGCATATCAGTTTGGGTAGTATCTACGAAAAGCAGTGTTCCTACTAAAACACTAGTGCATGAATGCAGTTAATGCTTAATGACAATTCCTTAGACATTATAATAGTGTCCATCTGTTTTGCTTGAATCTAGATCCCTTGGAAAATTCTTTCTAGCCTTTTAAATGTTGGAGAAACAGAGATAATGTGTTTATAATTATATTGTTGCTAATAGACCTTTTCATGACTGGCAACATAACTCTATATGCTTCTGCTTACTGCATGTAAATGTCGTTGAGAGTTTCTGTGATCGGCAAAACGTGTTAATGTTCTATGCTGATGTAATTATTTGATCAATTGGTAGATTTCGCTCTGTATTGCTCAACGCTTCAGCTGCCTGGTGGATCATGTGCATTGTCCTTTGACTGCCTTCATATGCTTGATATTGAGAAATATTTGCAGTTATTTACAGTTTTATGCACTGGATCCTGCTTTTTTCATTTGGGCGGGGGCATTGAGAAGCCCTTGTTCCATTCTCTGCTCCCCTTCGCAGTGGCGTCTCTCTTTCTTTACCTGGATCACAGTCCTGCATAACTTTAGTGACAAGGATCCTCTCCTCGTCTTTTTCATTTTCTCCTTGCCTATCCTTGTTTAATGAGCTGCTAAGAGTGAGTTTTATATTTGTTTTTTGACTTTATTTACAATCAAGCCAGTTTTTTTTTTTTTTTTTTCACTAGATAATGAAGGTAAGGAGAGGCAAGGAGAAGAAATAAAAGGAGAGGATCCTAATCCAACTTTTTTATTTACCTTTCCCTTACTGTTTCTTAAACATGTAACTTATGGTTTCGCATTGAGTGGGAATTGTCAAGCATGCTGCATGATGGGGGTGACTAGTAGAAATCTAAATGGTGGTTGACGGCTAATCGTTTTTGAGTCAGTTGTCTCAAAATATTCCATATTTTGACTCAGAATACTTGCAGTAGAGTAATATTCAATTCTTTGTGTACAGATGTATCCAATATTTGGGGATAGATACCGATGCAAAGATTGTAAGGAAACCAGTGGCTTCGATCTCTGCAGGGATTGCTACATTACTTGCTCTAAGCTTCCAGGACGATTTAATCAACAGCATACCCCAGAACACAGGTTGGAGCTTGTGAATTCAAACATTTTCTATGATGTGATGATGAGATATGGGACTGGACGAGTAGAGGATAGATTCACTGCTCTTGTTCTAGCTGATGATGTTTTTGAAGAAAGTGGATCTCCTGCCACTTTGCCTGATAATGCTCAGGAGAGCACCAGCAGTGCTTTAACAGCTCCCACAACCAATTCTGATAACCTGATTGATCAGAATAACACGGATTCCACCAGTTGAACATTGAAAACACAGAGTATTCCAAAGGGAATTCTTTGGTGGAGAGACGGGCTTGGACAATATTTGCGCCTTGAAACTGCAAAACCCGGCAGGGACATTGAAGGTACACATAAATCTGTCTTGCGGAGTCTCCACTGCAATTCCTATTGGTTCAAACCTTGGAAGGGCCTTTCTGGTCACTCTGGTCTTCGTATAGATCTTTGGCAACAGGCAAGTTGTCAATTGTAGCATGCTTTCAACCATGTAAGAGGCTTTACTTCTGCCTGGATTATTTATATAACTATGGCTGACGCTGGGGCCTTTAGTATTGTTACTTTTGTACAGCTTCAAGCACTGGGTTAATTATTGCGCTTATGGAGGTATGTGGGCATCAATCTCAGAACGCTAGTGAGTGGACCAAGGTATTCTGGAAACGAAAGTAATGGAGATGTTAGTGAATTATTTAAAAATTATTAATAATTGCTGTCGAACTTAAAAAGTTAAATGTCCTTTAGTATGTTTGGGGTCCATTTTCCAGTACAATTCTTTCAAGGGATGGTTATTCTTAGAATATAGTCTTTTTTCGATCATTTATACAAGGTATTCATGGATATTTCCTTTGGCACATTCTAAACGAAAAAATATATATATATATTGAAACTTACGTACACACTATTTTTCCCGACGGCGGCAAGCATCAACTATCAAGGCTTACTTTCTATTTGAAGAGTTTTTGAAAAAAGAAATTATTTTTTATTTATAAATAAGTATTTAAAAAATAAAATTATTTATAAGAACCTTTTAAAGATATTCTTAACATCTTAAGCCAAAAATAAAAGTATATATTCAGTGTTTGTTTATATTTACAATTAATTTAAATATAATAATTTTTTAATTAGGAATGAGTTGAAAGAAAAAAAAAAAGCCGCAAACTCCAATGTGGTGTATTTGATTTTGTATAACATAATAAAATCATTATTCTTTTTTTCATTATATTTTTTTAACTTCTTGTTGACTTTATTATGGTTAGATGTTTCCAATTGATAGCTCACTTAATTTAAATGAATCAATAGAAATTCCTTTTATACACATATATATCAATAATTTTCAAATTAGAGATCTTGGGTTATATTAAAGTTATGGATGGTTTAAAAGAAAAAAAGAAAAACATGAACAAATATACTGAATTTTTGTCATGTAGACTGTTAAAATATATCATTTTTTTTTTATCTTTTAGTTTATCCTGAATTTATTATGATTAATATATTTAACTAAAAGACATCTTATACTTACATATACCTAAGTGTGTTTATACATGCATGTTGTATTAATACAGTTCCAGCCTACACAATAGAATTTAAGTTGAAATAATGGCTCTTATTCTAATTATGATAATCTATTTTTTCTTCCATAATCTTTCTATTGCTTATATGATCAAATATACCTAATTGAAAGACATCTTATACGTACATATACCCAAGTGTGTTTATACATGCACGTTGTATTAATACTGTCCCAGCCTGCACAATAGAATTTAAGTTGAAATAACGGCTCTTATTATAATAAACCATCATTTAAATGATTAAATAATAAATAAATTATGTAACATGACTCTTCTTATTATTAATCGTCATTGTATAAATTAAAAATTAAAATGTGATGTATAATAACTGTTTTTATATCGAACCGTCATTAAAAATAAGAAATATTTAATTATTATTATTATAGTAGAACCATCATTATAAATATTATACTTTTAATGACCATTTTTATATATAATCATCATTAAAAGTAAGCGACATTCAATGACTGTTATTATAATAGAACCATCGTTGTAAATGTTTTACTTTCGATGTCCGGTTTTATATAAAACCATTATTTAAAATAAAGTTGTATTTTATCAGTTACAACGGCTGAGTTTGAGTTATTGCTAGCTTACGTGTGGGCTATATGGCATGCAAGGAATGAGTTTCATTTCAACAAAAAGCATAGCAAAGCCCTTCTAGATATGAATCAGAAATGAATCAACTGTACCAGGTTGGAAAACTCCGCCGGAAGCTTGGTTCAACATGAATGTAGATGCAGCCGCAAACGTTGGAAAGGAATGGCAGGCCCAGGAGCCATCATTAGAAACTGGAAGGGGGAGATAATTGCTGCAGGAACTCATAATACAGACTTTCATGGGGATGTTGAATATGCTGAAGCTAAAGCTATAAATTTTGAAATTAAGATGGCGGCAGACACTGGTCTAGTGCCGCCAATTGTCGAATCAGACTCAAACACTGCTGTCAACTTGGCGAAAGGGTAGTGTAGAAGCTTGAAGAAAATATTTTGGTTAATTGGCAAGATTCAAGATCGCATGGTTGTTAAAGGGTGCTTCATTTTTTTTTTTTTGGGGGAGTGGATGAATTCCAAAAGGAAAATTGATACTTTGTTTTAGGAAATGAGGTTCCTCTTCTTACACAATTACTTGAATAAGTGTGTCGAATTAATAATCAATTGGCTTCTAATGGCAACTGAACTAGTGTTTGATTTTGTTTACATTAGACGGATTAAAAACTTGAAATAGAACAATTTTTTTTTTTTGTTACATATATGTACATAATAAATTGTTTGTGTTTATAAGATATGTCTTTGTCTTTAGAGTTGGACTATTGATAATTCTTTTAAAACTTTTTTTTCAACAATACTAAACTTAATGCCAAAAATACCCTTATTTCTAAATAAACACATTTAATTTGCGAATCTTTTAATTTTTTATTATTTTCTTCCTCCTCATAAACAATTTTTATAGGTACTAAACTTTTTTTATAAAAATCAATGAATTAAATAAAATATTTTTAAAATTATGATGTAAAAGGTTTTAGTATGAGCCTAATAAAAAAAGTTAGATAATTTTATCAGGATGTATTTTTTAAAAAATTATGAATAGATTGTATTAGTCATTGAAGAAAATTTTATAGAGAATTTGAGAAAAAAAAATTACAAGTGTGAGTTTGATAACAAAAAAAAAATACAAGAGTTTCTTTCCTTTAAAGAGAGATAACACAAATTTGAAGTGCAATAAAATAAATATGCGATACATTACAGTACTTATCCTTAAGTATAATTGTAAGAGAAGAGGGGTTTTAAAAGGATTATGAAAGGGTGCCGATAGTCTAATTCTTGTCTGTAATTATAATTTTCATTATGGTTGAAATTGTAAACTTATCAGACTGAGGAGTGTCATCAGGACTTTTCTGGGGTGTGATCTCCACTCAATCATAAGTTTATTTAGGGATGGGGTTTGAAAATCTCATATATCAATTGGGCTGGAGAGTGAAAACCCCACAAGTTGGAAAGTCCAAAATTGAACCATCGACAACTAATTTGAAGAAAGAAAAAAAAAAAAAGAGAAACACAGAAAAAAAAAAAAAAGAAACCAATCAACAACGGCAACATTACCGTGTATTTTCTTAATAAATTGATACAAATAACGTGCAATTCTTTTTATTTTAAATAAAATTCCAGTGTGATTTCTCTTTAAAATTAATAAGGTTTTGGATTTTGAGACTATATGTGAAACAATTATGTAATGTAGAAGAATCAAAGAAAATCCAATGAACCCCATTTGAAGGGAAAATAAATAAAAATAAATTTCTTTGGCAATTGGGAGGAAGGAGGAAGGGGACGGGATCAATATCCCCACACTCATCTTCAATATTTTACATATGTTCCCATCCTCTCCTAGTCCTTATTAAAATTACTTGAAGGGAGAGAATGAATATCTTGGAACAGTACAAAAGGATCTCCAAGGGTCCCTGATCTCCAGATAAATTATATATTTTTAGTTTTTGAAGTTGATGAAATTATATTAACTAAAGAATGCATAAAATCAAATGAGAATGTCATGAAACGGGTCTTATTTTATTCTACTCCATTAAATTTGACCTATGATATGTCTTGGCCATTGACTGTGGCATGACCAATACTGTGATTTGTGAGTTGGGCTACTGCCCGTCAATGCAATGAGCTAGGCTGCTTAGTCATTGACGACGCGAGGTGCTATTGGGCTACCATAAGATGAGGAGAAGTTGGGTGCTGGTTGCAAAGTAAATAATTTGAAACGGATGAGTGAGATTATAAGAAAGTAGTTTAAGGTTTGATTTTGTGGATTATGAGCGATTGGGGTTAACTTTAAATTTCAATAAAGTTCTTTTTTTTTTTTTAGCAATTTATTCACTAATAGTTATAAAACAAATGAAAGAAAAGTTAAAAATTAAAATGGAGTAATGGAGAAATAGGGATGGGATAGGATTTCGCTTCATCCTCGTCCCTTCTTGAATAAGGAATTGAGTCAAAAATCATGTTCGTTCCTTTTCTGAATAATAAACTTGATATTATATCATCTCTATACCCTTCTCAGATGGAAAAAAAAAAAAATCCCATTCGATGCCCATCCCCATGGAGATTTCTATCATCTCTATGTTCATGTGAGGGTTTTTGGAAAAATAAGTAAAAGTTATTTTTCCCCTTTTTTTCACTTTTATAAAGTCAAAAGGAGGGTTATTGGTGAGATTTGTATCATTACTTAAATTTTAAATAGTATTTCACATGGTACTTGTTATTTTTTTCATTAATGGTATTTATCAATTGAGTATTATTCTAGAAATAAGGATTCTAAAATAATAACTGGAGGTCTCTAAGAGTCCTTGGTTTCCAAATAATTAATATATTTTTAGTTTTTGAACGCAATATAATCATACTAACCTAAAAATGTATAAAATAAAATGAGAATGATCATGAAATTACTCTAATTTTATTCTATTCCGTTAAACTTTTAATATATATAATATTTAAATAATATTTTTCAAAACAAAATTCAAATAATGTGATTTTTATATGATATTAACGTGAGTACTATTCATGAGTAATAATATCTCTCAACTATTGACTATAATGTGATCAATGCTATGAGCTAGGCTTGTTAGTTGATAATGCGGTGAGCTGGGTTTTGTAGCTATTGATGACGCAAATGCTACTGAGCTATGATAAGATAAGAAAAAGCTAGTGCAACAAATAATTTGAAAATGATGAGCGAGATTGTGAGAAAGTGGCTTAGGGTTTGATTTGCGGATCATGAGTTTGTGAGGTTATATGCTTTTGATTGTGCTTAAGTCTAAATTACATTAAAATTCTTTTATTAATGATTTTAATATTTATTTTTACACTAGTATTTAATAATTTAATTTGTATTATTTATTCACTAATAATTCTAAAAAATTAAAATTAAATGGAGTAATGGGAAAATGGGGATGGGATGGGATTTTGCTTCATCCTCGTCTCTTTCTGGATGAGGAATTGAGTGAAAAATATGTTTGTCCCTTTTTGAAATAAGAAATTGGATATTAAAGCATCTCCATACCCTTTCCAAATGAGAAAAAGCCCATGTAGCCTCCGTCCCCATGGATATTTCTATCATCCACACGTTCGTGTGGCGTGTTTTTTGAAAAATAAATAAAAGCTAATTTTTTTTTTCTAACTTTTATAGAGTCAGAGTGAAGGTTGTTGGTGAGATTTGTATCATTGCTCAAAAATTAAATAATATTTGAAATTATACTTATTATTTTTTTAATTAATGGTATTTATCAATTGAGTAGTAATAGTGATAAATAATTTTTAAAAATTATGAAATCCATCAACAATAAATTAATGCGCATCAACATATAAAAGATTGAAATAATACTGAAAAGTAAAGTAATCTTTTTTTTTTTTAGGAACAGCATTATTCATCTTATTTCACGTAATTTTGAGGAGGAAAAAAAAAGTCGTATCGATATTGCACAACTGAAAATTCGGTGGGAAATCAAAAAATTCTTTTAAAAATTTGAGCTGAAAAATATTTTTAAAAAATAACAGAGTGGGGAGAGCGAGGCATATTATACAATGTACAAGATACTCCTCCAAATGCGTGCAACGTCACGCTCTCCGTGATTGGTTTAAAGTAATAACGTACCTGATCCTGCAGGTTGTCAGCGAGTGAATGCTCTCGATCTGTCGACGCTGGCACTGCAATTCAATTTGCTGCCCTCTTCAAAAACCAAGCTCGGTTACCTTTTCTCGTGACACTATTGGATTGTGGAAACACGCCTCAACCCGCGTGTGAGCTTCAGATAAAAACGCTGGAGGACGTGAAAAATCGATTGTATTGGAATTGACAAAAGATGAAAAAAAATTGGGATTTTTTCACTTGAACCCTTGAAGGAGGAGGGTCCCGCGTGAGGGAGGAGACGGATCTGATGATCTGGGCAGAGCCATGATTGGCTCTGCAATCACACGTTTGCCATTTTTGTACGGCTCTTACTGCCCTTGGGGAAGTAAAGCAAATTAAAAATTAACCGAAGGTTAAAAATCAGGACTGTGGAGTTTGTGTCAATGAAATTACGGTAAGAATTATAATATTATAGTAACCTGGAGGTGAGCTTAAGACTTAGTTAGGTTCCCTAGGAATCTAGGATAGGATTAGGGTTTTCAGGAGATTCCCTTGAGAGTTTGTAAAGTTGGTTTCTTGAAACCGGTGATAGCTCATGTATAATGCTGCCGCTTTCTTATTTTAAGTGTTTTTTCTTAATTTCAATCATAAATTTACGATAGTATAAATGCTTCGGGTATACGCATTTCCAAAGTCACTCTTGACATAATTGAAGCACTCTCAACTCGTGAAATTTATTTGTTTATTTTTTTTTTCGTTATCATACGATGTATTATTTTGGTTCCAATAAATTTATAAGTCAATAATAAAAAAATTCGAGTTTCCAATCAAGAGTATAGAGCATTGTATTATACGGCAATTTTGTTAGAGATTGCGATAGTATTTTAAAATATTAATATTTGTTTATATATGATATGAGAGTTTTAGTTGGTTTACATATAAAAATTAAATATAATAAGGTAACAAGCTCATAAAAAAAAAAAACACATATACACCGAAGTAAGCCTAAGAGGGAACCTTGTTCTAGAAATCTATTAACCGGGAAGCATGAGCAGAGGCCCCCCACTGGGGTGCCATGTATGTGTACATATTTGATCATTTTTTTATGATTTCTCCTTTTAATTACTGTTTAATTCAAAATTATATTGAGAATTCCTAATCAATTTGAGATTTATTTTTAAATCTTTCTATAATTATAACTTGGATTTTACAGGAGCTAAGGTGTATCTATTTAAAGAGCCAATTGAACTACACAATTGCTATCGAAAAAAACACAACTTCACCTTTTTCTCTGTATTGTTTCTCCTCTTTATTGTTGTCGCTTTTGTTATTTTAAATTATCATATTGAGTGTAATATTACAATAATAGTCATTGTGTCTTAGAGATTAAACTGTCTCTATTTGTCCTTCTTACACCGATATATCGTATCTTCAAGTATAGAATTTGGTCTTAAGGGCAATGCTCCCACACGCCTTGATTGGTCCTATATTTATCTAATTTCTGCTTGATTTTAATAATCTTTTTTTTCCAACAAGTTGTATTGTAAATATATAACAAAATCTCATAACTTTACAATAAAATACATTTTTAAATGAAGTTTTTATATAATGTAACATTTTGGAGTAAATATTAATTTTAAGCCATTTTTTATCTACTAAAAATAATGAGACACCTTATTTATTTTTTTACTATAATAATAATAATAATAATATTTATGCTTATAAGTCCTAGCTATGTTAATGCCAAATGAATTTGAGCAATTCGTAACTTACTTACTAAGATGAATTTTGTCACAAAAGAACATAATTGTACTATTAGCCACTTCATCATTTTATGTTGCAAATTGTTGATGTCCTAATGTTTTCTCCTTTTTATAAATGGGATCCTCATAATGATACTTTGTAAAATAGTCAAACCGCGTAAATAAAGAAGACGACATTACTGATAAAAGACGAGGAACAGTGGGTACGTGGGGATAACATAGGCCCGACCGCACCATGCATAGGGTTATGCAGGAGCGGAGGTCATATAAGGTTAGATGGTGCCATGGTACCTACAGAATTTTAAAAATTTTAGGGTTTTTTAAATAAAATATAAAAATATAATGTAAAATGCCCATATTAACTTCCGCACAATTAATATATAAAGTTTATATATTAAAAAATATTTTAATTTTACTGCTAAGCACTCTAATGATAGCATCAAAGTAATAAGAAACAAATCAGCCACGCCCACTAAAACTCACTAAATAATTAATGTATAATAACATAAAAATTGAAAGTTTAAATTTAGCTCCCGTCGAATTTCTCCCTAGGCTTTGCTCCCGGGCTTATGTGTGGCATTTAAAGTTGCTTGGCTCCGTTTACCTTATTCTCTATGTATAAACGGGAATGGAAATCGAAATATGAAATTGAAATTAATAAGCTGTTTATATGAGAATCAAAATAAGAAATTAAAATTAATAAGTTGTTTACTTGTTAAATTCAATTTGGGAACAAACATGATTTGTGTGGAACCACACAAATTTTGAATTGAATGTTGGCAGGGATCGGCTTTAGAGTGCTAAAGGCCTGAGGCAAATTTTTTTTATGAGGCTTTTAACTTTGATACTCAAATAAACATAAAAGAATATAAAATTCAATTAATTTTTAACTATATATTGAATATCAATAATCGATAAGATAGTAAAAAAATTAAAAAGAAAAAGGTAGTCGAGAAGTTGTATTTTTCCTTTTTATTTCTTTTAGACCTATTATTTCAAGAATCCTTTTTCCTTCAAAAGAAAACCAATAAAAGTAATAATTTTCTTTATATAGAACAGCATGTGGAATTTTATAATGTTAAATAATTAAGGATTGTTTTTAAATAGATAAAAAAAATTTAATCTTTTTCTTGGAAAACAAATAATAAATTAGTGGCTAAATAATACTATTATTTATAATTTTTTAACATTAGTGTTAACAAATGTAAAATTCTATAAAAGTTCGAAACTGTATGATAATTATTAATTAAAGAGAGGCCTAAAAATAGACTTTCTTATTTTAAGTAAGTTAAAAAAATTCATTAATTTGAGTGAAATACAAATAAGCAACCCAAGAGAGGGGGATGAATTGGGTTATTAAAATTTATTTTACAAATGATTCAATCTAATACCTTAATGCAAACAAAAATTAAGTTTTACAGGAATTAAATCAAATATAATAAATTAGACAATGCTTGCAAAATAAATGAGTAAGGGAAGAGAATGCAAACACAATAATTTTTACGTGGTTCGACAATTCCCGCCTACGTCCAGACCTCCAAGCCAACCGAGCTCGATGATTTCACTATCTAAGCCTCCCAAGGTTTCAAATGTTTACAATTGACTTCCAAGGTGTCAATGGACCTTTACAATCAAGAGATTATTATCCTAATCTCTTTACCCCAAGTGTTTCCCTCACTTGAACACTCTTAATACAATACAAAATAGAAATTACAGCAAGACACTCTCTATAAGAGTAGATTCACAAGTAATGACACAAAAATGATTTAATCTATTGTGATTTGCAATATAGAAGCTCAATATATATTTTACAAACTCGTTCTTACTTGCCAAAAACTTTGAAATGAAATTGGAGTTGAGTTTTTATAATTAAAGCTCGAAAACTAGCCGTTATTGTCAAATTTGATCTTTCAGATTTTGGCCACCGCTTAATTTAACCACATTTCGCTCGTAATAGTGAAGTTACCGTTAATTTTAAATTTTGCTACAGTAATACTGTTCACGAAATTACAGTTTTACCTCAAAACTTATTCAAATTATGTTCAAAACGTTATAAAATTTTTCAAAAAGACCAAATCTTAGAAATTTTAATTATTATTTAATTCTTAAAAATATTCTGAAATTATAGTATGACCCAAACTAAAGAAATCTTTTCAAATAGGTCCTTTTTGAGTTTTAGCTAAATCACCATAATTTTTAAAGTTTTCAAAACTTTTCACTTAAGCCCACAATCTATTATAAGTTACAATAAAACTCAAATGTTTTAGATTTTAGCAAATAAGTCCAATTCTGAAATTTAAAACATTTTTATTTTTATCCAAATTACTTTAATTCACAAAATATTTTATCTCATAAATATAAAAGTATTTAACTTGAAAAATAATTATTTTATTAACATAAAATTGAGTTTCACAACTACTAATCAAAGCATAAATTAAATCATACCGGCTTTACAAAAAATTATCGCAGTAAATTATCCGCTGAAATTTTATTAGTTCATTGAAGATTAGTGTCTTGAATTTGATTTCACTTGATTCATTATCCTTCAAAACTAGTGAACTTATGAAATATAAAATAAAATACTTTAATGCAAATGTTTGTTATCATCAAAATCATAATATTTATAACCTATTAGGCTAACATTGAGTAAGTCAAAGAAAATACTTAAAATAAAAAAAAAGGTTTTCTTAACATATGGGGTTTATGGGACTACATTGAAACTTTTTCAATATATGAGATTCTAAGCGATGGTTTGCCTATATTTAAAACCGTACCCAATTATTGTGATCTTAAGTCTACAAGGAGGCCTTAGGAATGATTGGAGTGACAAAATTATTATCTCTATGTTTTTAATATTTCCACAACACCCAGGTTGAGATTAAAAAAATAAATTAATTAAATAAATAACACGGGCACATATCAAATTGCAACTTCCAATCGAAGCTTCATCATGTTTGTTGTCTTCACCAAACCGTCGCTACTAACATAACCTTCGTCGATCGTAACTGGTCGTCAAGCAACGGCGACATCATCGTCGAGCAACAGCATCATCATCGAGTACTAACAACAGCAGTGCAATCCATAGCGGCAGCTATCGCCGATGATATGTTGACAGTGATGATGATGTCATGATCCAGATCTGATTTTAATTTGTTGATGATGATGAATTTTTTATCATTATTATTACTACTACTACTATTATTACTATTGATACTATTGCTATGATAAAAAGTATTGTAATTAATTATATGTTAATGTCGAAGATGACGATGATATTCATTATGATAAAAATTAATTAAAATTTTTTTAGTAATTTATAATAAGATAGCTCGTTGTGATTTTAATTTTAAGATAAAATAAATACATTGACGATAATATAGTTTATTCTAATTCTGATTTTGATAATTAAAATAAATAATTTATTTTGATTTTTATTCTCATTCTTATTCTAGTCTATTTTGATTTTTATTTAATAGATGTACCATTAGATAATTAATAGAAAGACTTGGGTTTTGGAGGAAAATTAAGCAAAGAAAAGATTCCTTCACAAGTGGTCAAGTACTCTTCTCTCTTTATTTTTATGCGTAAATAAGAAATAATTCAAATTGAAGTAATTGGCATTCGGGGACATAGATAGAATTGTTTCAGTTGAAGCACATTCGACATATAATATAAACTATGATACAATTTAATTGATCATATGATACCAACGCTCGATGCATAGCTTAATTGATCATGAAAGCATTTTGCACAGTTTAAATAATAATAGATCATAAAAAACACTATTGTTAAGTGGGTGGAATTTCTCATCTCTATTCAAAATTTTTATATTTTTTTAATAAAATATAATTTATAATATTCAAATAACAATATACAGTGCTCTAATTATATTATATTATTATCTATTGACAAATTTTTACAAACTATCAGTGTCCCTATAAGATTTTTTTTGGTTAACTTTAAAGCACGATAATCAATCGAAACTTTTTTATTTTCTCTCTATTTTTACTAAATCAAGTTCTCTTGAATTTGAGGATTTCAAGAAATTAAAAGAAAGTGATTAACATTTAGGCAATAATTGTTGGGAGCTGGCAACTGCAAAAAGCACTTTCCCTCACCTGTTCAGTCTTAACTATTTTCATTTCCACGAATCATACAACCCAGAAACCAATAAATTTTGGTTGAAGTCTTGAAAATATTGCGGTTGCGTAATTTCTAGTATTTGAACTTTCGTGTGATTTGATTTTGAGGGTTCATTCGTACTTGAAAGAAGAGCGCCAATCATTATCAAATTCCAAGCTTAGTCACCGAAGCAGAGCCCTAGTGCCCCCAAACTGTTGAACCTATCGTACGGCTGGCTGGCTCTGTTCCCAATAAAAATCGTGTTATTAATCACTGGATTGATTTAATGGAAACATTACTTTTCTTTAAAAACTAACAATAGTGAATAAGAGGCTAACGCCCAAAGTGGTGGATTAACGCCCACACCTTCGAGTAAGAGTAGATACATCTTATAGGTGTGGTGTTGGGGAAATCCTGTGTATGGTGGTGCGTATTTTTTAGTTTTAGACAGTAGATTTCATATTTCTATGCTGCTTTTATTTTTTATATTGAGAATCGAAAATTAAAATCAGAATGATTGATAATGTTTATTTCATAAAAGTAGAGTGAAAATTAAAATTAGAATTGAAATCAGAATCGTAGAGCTCATTACTATTTAAGAATAAGGATTGAGAAATTAATTTTTACAGGGGTATATGAATCAATCATTCATTATTTAAATTTCTCATTTTGCTTCAATTGACATTCAAATATTTTTAAAATGTCCCTCCTTTAAATATTATAATTAATTCATATATGTCATTAATTAATTAATATAATTATTACTATTAATTAATATATTAATATATTATTAACAATAATATATTAATGATATAGTTTTTGAACAAATAATCACTATAATTAATATATTATTATTGATTAATTAATATACTATTATTAAAATAATAATAATTATTAATCCATATATTATTATTATTAGTTAATAAATATAATTGTTACTATTATTTAATATATCAAAGTTAATATATCAATACATTATTAGCAATAATATATAATAATTATATTTTTGAATAAATAATTACAATAATTAATATTAACATGAATATACTATCAGAAAAATCATTATTATAATTATTATAATTATTTAATATATTAATAAATTATTAACTATAATATATTCATATTTATAGTTTTTGTGTAAATAATCATAATAATTAATATATTTTTATTTTTAATAATAATTAATAAATGTACTATCTAATAATCATTAATATAACCATTATAGTTCATTCTATTATTATTATTATTATTATTATTATTATTATTATAATTATTACTGTTATTAATATATTAATACATTATTAACAATAATATATCAATAATTATAGTTTTTTAATAAATAATCACAGTAATTAATTTCTCATTATAATTAAATAAGTAATATTAATTAATTAATTAATTAATAATGTTTACAATTAATTAATATATCAATATATTATTGACAATAATTAATAATAATAATAATTATTATTTTTGAATAAATCATCACTATAAGTAAAATATAAAATAATAATTATGAGAATAATTTACTAAGTACGTCTTAATAATTTGTTACAATTTAAGTCATTTTAATTCCGATTGTAAAACAAAGTTAACACAATTATGGCAATCTAATTTATTCTAATTTCAATTTCTACAGTTTAAGTAAATAACTTATTTTAATTCTCATTTCTGAATTGACATATATGAACATTATGTCTGCGTATTTCTGAATTAAAATCAAGTTGATTGAGCAAAGAAAACGTGAAAATAACGATTCTCTCTATATATCGTTACTTGCTGCATTTCTCACAATATTGTTTTCTTATTATAGAGACGTATGAATGCTCAGATGTATTACCTAATATATTACTATCTAATGAATTATCTAATGGCTACTTAAGCACATAGTCATGGTTCTAAAATAGTCATGGTTCTAAAACCTTGAGATAGTATTGTTTTTAGTATTGATTAAATATCTAATGAATTGATTTTATTTTAATTTGAGCAAACCCATGTGACTCTACTTACATAATTAATAGTCACGGTTCCACAAATCTTTTAGATATCAATTGAATAGCCATTAGCAAGCAAGTAATTTTAATTTCGTTTTTCTTATTTATTTGTATTTTACGTTAAAAAATTCCACCAAAGTATAGTTTATATCTAAAGCGTCAATAA
Organism: Aegle marmelos; assembly: GCA_030449875.1. NCBI lineage: Eukaryota > Viridiplantae > Streptophyta > Magnoliopsida > Sapindales > Rutaceae > Aegle > Aegle marmelos. The sequence continues at coordinate 8,586,423 of JASUUL010000115.1, forward strand.
AAAATTGACACTTATTATTATTTAAGGAAAAAGAGTTTGAAAACAGATTTTTGAAAAAAAAAAGGTTTTTATTTAAAAATTTCTTTTAAGCATCGTCTCTGTTGCCCCCATTTTGTGGCGAATATGCTGTTGAGAAAAGCGTTTTGTTTGGGTGTGAGTTAAGGGTTTAAAAATATTTTTATAAATATATTTTCAGAATCAGCTTTAATAATTTGGTCAGCTTTTGTTGGAAGATAAATAAATGAAATAAAGAAATTAAAATTAATTGAATGGCCTAAACGAGGGGGAAGCTAAGAAACTTAATTAATGGACGACCCTCTCATTTATTTTTGCTTTGGAATCAAAGATTCTTGGCAAATTTCTGAATCGCAAGGGAGTTGATGGTCATTTTAGTGTTAAGGAGGCGGAGAGGGCATTCAATGTTTCATTGTGCAGGAGACTTGAGACTCAACAGAGAGAGAGAGAGAGAGAGAGTGATGGGCTTCAATTAAAAATGGTCAAGTTCAGTTGTTCGTTGGCTTTTTCAACTGTAAATGGCTGGTCGTTGAGTGCAATGGATATTCGGATCGAGCCCAGCGGTGCATTTTAATAAATCGAATAATCGCACTGTTCACCTGGCTAAAATATCCGGTAAGATATTGAGAGGAGAAAATGCAAAATATCGCGATAAGAGATGTACTACTAATGCTCCTTAAACCGGCAACCCTAAAATTAAAACTCAACTCACCAACTCTCTCTCTCTCTCTCTCTCTCTGTCGCTCTCTTGCTTTCGCCCAAAACCCTCTTACAAATTCTACCTCCTCTTCCCTCCTTCGCTTCTCTCTCTCTCTCTCTCTATCTTTTTTGTGAAAAGGAAAGAAAATAAAATAAAGAAAACGAAAAGGGCTTGCGGAGGAAGATTAGTTTATTTTGGGGTGGCGGTGGGGGTTTGATTTTAAATAGAAGAGAATGGGGAAGTACATGAAGAAGACATCGAAGGTGGCAGTGGTGGTGGAAGGCGTCCGTACAAGGGCCAAAACCCTAGCTTTACAGCAGCGGCTTAACAGTAGCCTTGGCGGCGTTGTTGTTGATGAGAGCTCGTTCTGTTACCTGCAGCTCAGGAGCCGCCGCCTGGAGAAGTCCTCCCCGCCTCCTTCCAAACAAAAGCAACAGCAACTCAAAGACAGAGAAAAGACTAGTTGCAGAGAAGGTGACAAGAGAAACCAAAGCCAAGACAAGGGCTCAAGTTCTTTGAAGGAGTTGGAGAATGTTGCTTCTAATGAAGTGGGTGCCCCCGAGGCCTCTTCTGGAGACAACATTGCAGACTTGGAACCCAGAGACAGGTTTTTATTTCTTGTTTCACTTCTCTGTTTCTTTAACTTTCAATTTCTGGGTGTAAACGTTCTATACCTAATCCGCTCTCTCTCTCTCTCTCTCTCTCTCTCTCTCGTTTTTTCTTATCTTTTTTTAATGCTTTGGTTTTTATTTTTACTGAAACTTTTCTTCTTCTTGTCAATTTTTATTTTAAAGAAAAATTATTTGCTGGTTTCTTTTTGGTACCTTCTGCTCTGGCTAGAAGCGGGAAATTGTTCTGTTCTGTTTTGTTTTGTTCTTCAAACCCATTAAAAATATATCTTCTTTTTGGTTTCCGTTGGACGCTCCAGTTCAAGTAAAGGTTGTAAAATTGAGAATTTTTTTTCCGCTCATTTTTTTTTCCTTCATGTTCTTTTTTTGGCTTGCCTTATTATTATTATTTTTTTGGGGGTTTTAGTTTATGTGTTTTTTGTCAATCTTTCTTCTTGGTTTTTAAATTCCGAACTCCTACATTTTGAAATTTGAAGTTACAAGGGGTCAATCAAAGTCTCTATCTCTGTCTCTGTCTCTCTCTTTTTTTTTTTTAATCAGTTTTTTTTATCGTTTTTTTCCTTTTATTCACCCCCAAAAAAAAAATTCCGCGCATAAAAGTTTGTGACTCCTACTGACCTTTGAGGGACATTTCAATGAATAATACTAAGTTTTTGTTTTTGTACCACAGTACCTTTCAGCTTAGTAATTGAGGTTGCAAATTTAATTTTTCCATCACGTGGAAGCTGATATGTTGCATGTTCTGAACACATTAGTTTGTTAATCAATTATTTTGAGACCAATGAATATTGGGTTATATCTGCAAATTAATTTGATCTTCCTGGCGTGAATTCATTATAATCTTAGGTCTTCTGTCCTCTTTTCTTCTGATTGGCAAAACAATTGTTGAAACTTTGTGAGTGTCTTTTGTGAGATGCGGGAAAAAAAAAAAAGATAATGGATTATTTATTGCAGCGGTGGCATCCATAAGTATTATGCCTTATTTTGTGTTACCATTGACATGTCATGTTCATGGGGCCTAGTTCTAGACTGATGAAACATGTGTGGGATACTTTGATTTGGGACTTTTAGTTTGTGGGTGTGGCAAAGAGTTACAGATTTCTTGCTTTTTCCTCTATTTATGCTGCTGCCCTAATTGGAACTTTCCCTTTCAATACATGTCTTTTCTACCGGAATTTCTTCCCACTTTAATGGGGATGTAGATGGGTACAGTACTAGATTTGATGTTCTTGTGTTGAAAATTCAGTTCATGTTCTTGGGTTAATTATTGTTAATTTGCTGTTGCTATGCAGGAGTACCAGGGAAAGTACACCATGTAGCTTCATAAGGGGTTGTGATACCATTGGAATCCCCGGCTCCATCACCAGACGGACTGGCTCGCCTGCAACTAACCAAGGAGTTCAGAGTGATGTGCGGAGAATCATGCCCACAGCTAACGAAATTGAGGAATTCTTTGCCACTGTGGAGAAACAACAACGGAGATTGTTTATTGAGAAGTATGCGACTTTCATTTCTAAATTGTTTGCTTTGAAGCTTTCTGTGCTGCATTTTATATGTTCAACTGTGCTAGACAAGTTGATCGTCTTCTTATTACTTGGTTTATTTTGCAGGTACAACTTTGACATTGTGAATGATTTGCCCCTCCCGGGATGCTACGGATGGGTGCAAGTGGTGCCATAAGAAGGGCTAATTTCATCTGTGTTACCGCTTCCTTCAGTTCAGCATGACTTGAAGGAATTAACTGGGATTGGCTGGTGCTGTGTAATTCCATCGCCCGTCTATTTTCATGTAAAGAATGATTTGAACTAAGATGTGTAATTTAAGGATCTGTCACATATCAGAGCTGATGAATTGCACGCTAACCAAATGTTCAAGGGGAAGAAGAAATAATGTGTAGTCTAGGATTTTTAAGAGTTTCATCATTGTAATTCTTAGGGTTTAAATCTAATTACCAGCTGTTGCTTCCTGTCTTTTTCCCTCGAAAATTTAACTTTTGTCTATACAGAAACTAGGGATGAAGATGAACCATGGATGCTCTTTGGGAATAAATGCTATTCAGTTGTCATTTTAATGCTTTTGTCTTTACCTTCGTCTGTTTTTTTTTTTTTTTTTTCCCCACCGCAATCTCTGAGTACCTGTTATCATATAAAACACAAGCTGCACTTCAATTTTTAGCGATGATAGTGATGTATGTCATTTTGCAAATCTGCAATTTGATTGTTTCCTGTCAGAGTTGTCTTGACCTGTAATGAGAATTGGATTTGTGGTGACATTGGTTGGTCAATGTAATTAATCAAAGACACAATTGGACTGGCTACGTGAACGGAGTATCAAACGATGTTATTGAAGTATTATTTTTAGATGAGAATGCGTTGCAAGTATTGCCTGCAAGTAAATATTGACTGTGTAAATGGTTTATAGATACAAACTGGGTACAAGATGCATTAAAAATTCGGTACAATTCACAATAGGCACCGGATCCGCATCCTTCCCTTACCCCAACCCTCGGCCCAAATATTTTCATTAATGATTTAGAATGCATTAAATTAATTTGGCCTTCTTTCCGCATTTTTCATGTTTCCTATCTGCATTTTAATGATGATGGTGGATTCAGGATTGGGATTCTACCCGAGCAGTCTGGGGTTGCTTAGTAGTATCTTACTGAGGATGAGGACGAACTGTCTGACAGTGGGCATTTATATTGATTGATCATTGCTTTTCATTTTTACTTTCCTTGAAACCTGTGACGGGAAAAGCTGTGCAGTTTGTGTCAAGTGGGCATTCACATTCACGGTCATCCAACCCATCATTGTTTGAAGTAATTCTGCCACACTATTATTCTTCACATGGGGACCTCGTACGGATTCTGGAGCAGATTTATGCATATCACAGGTTGCATTTTTGGATTTTGAAGTATCTTCGTCATATTATACGTAGTTGTGACTTGTGGGTGAAGCTAGCATAACAAAATTAAAACTCACCCCCAAGCTTTTGTGCATTTCGCTAAGGCTTTACCAGGATCTTGTTTCACAATTCCGGTAGATCCCTGCTCTACACTTACATATAATATGTCGCCTTGTGTGTGTGCGCTTAGGTAATATATAACTTCACGAGCATTCTAATTTTTTATGGCATCTGGTCCTGCAAGCGGTGGTGGATATTTTGCCTTCAAAAGCTCTTTAGTCTGAGACAATTAAAAATTGTTTGTTAAGGCAACTTTTGCCTTTGCCACTTTGTTCATTCCATATACGAACTGGGCGGCATGTAACATGTTTCCAGTAGCTGATTACTAAATAAAAAGTGATTAAAAATTACTAAATAAAAACTGAAATATTCTTTATTAATAAAAATCATATTTTAATAATTCAATTTCAGTTACTATTTGAGAGACAGAGAGAGAGAAGTCATGGTCAAAGAATAAGAAAATGTGATGGGCATCAGAATAAAGCCATAAGTTAAATTTACAATTTGCTAATGTAGCTATTGCATTACAAGTACAAAGAATGGACAACAGAATCGGTAGCCACTATGGCAAACACTCAAAAACAAAAACCAAAAAAAAAAAAAAAAAAGAAAACACCTTCAGATTCTTTGAAGGTTCAAATCTGATAGTTCTGCAGTTCTCAGCGTCAAAACATCCAATTGAGTTACTGTCATGTTATTTACTACAGGAACAAAATAACAGCGTGAGTTCACAAGAAATGACAGAGAAGACTGGCAAATCAAAATACATGATTTCCACTAGTAAAGCCCTTAATGCATGGTTAATTCCACAGGAAAATTGTACCAATAATGATTGTGAAGCCCTTTTTTTATAAACAAAAATAGAGAGATACCTGCTCGATCTCCAAATCTAAGATGTAAACCGTGATTTCATGGTGTTGAAGGAGATAAAACAGCTGCTTGCTTTGTTTCTGCCATTTCAACTTCATATGCACTAGTATTTGGCTTTTCTTCATTTGCCATGGCCATGCTTTTGATTTTAGCTTGTTGTATAGCACGTATCTCATATCTGTTAACATGTACAAGAAATCACATTTTGAGCGCAGAGTAAACGAGTTAGTTTAATGACACTGCATGAACAGAGACACAAAAGAGCAATACTAGCTTGAGTTACCAAACATGCCTTATTTTATTTAGTAATTTTTGCACCCATATCCCACCCTCATATGTAAACCAAGTCACACTCTAACCTTGGCATGAGCAAAACTCAAAAGAACTAAATGCTCAGCTAGTATCAGATCCTTAACTGGTATTGTATAATGATCTGCAACTGCTAATTCATATTTCTAAACAATGCCTCCAAAAATTAACTAAACTAATTTCCTCCTTCATAGGCTCCATAACATAATCTACCTAATATCTGAATGAATGCTTTTCCAAAGTCCACAACAGAATTTTCAGAATGTCAGCACATGAAACTTCCTCTTCTAGGTCCGCAACATACATGACCAATTACCTAAGCTTATGCTTTGTCAAGGTCCATTTAAAAGAAAAAAAAAAAAGTTATCGAGAAGGCCATCATGTGGAACTTTACATCAGTTGTAACAGATATACACACTCTAACATACTATGAACTCTTTAACAAAGTACAGCCAGATTAGTAATCCAAAAATTCTAAACTCATTTTCATATCCATGCAAAATCACACCATTCAACATTTATGTAGAGCTTTCAATGCTTCGTCACCATAAACTTTCATGGACAAAAGTTAACAAGTGTATTTCTTTCTGTTAATTACTTGTTTACTTGGGCTTTAATTTTTACGTCCTTCACCGGTACATTTCTAAGCCTTAAAGGGGAGTATATCTTTCTTCCTCTATTTTGCTAATCCTGCACAGCAATAGACCTGCACAGCAATCCTGCACAGCTCCAAAGGCCTTCATTCTAGTAACATCCCTTAACCATGACAAAAATGCCTATTTCAATTGTGACTAAATAAATTTTTTGCAGCCTCATAGGCACAGTCATAAACCCTTAATTATCATCATAATAGTCAAGCATGCACACAATGAAAACTTTGTGACTTGAGAAGAACATGAAGATGTACTGCAAGCAGCAAATATGCCATTTTATGTTTTTCAGATTTTGTCTGTGAATTTACTCAATCACCAAAGGGAAAGCAAGGCATAAATTCTCCATGAAGGACAAGGATTCTTGTTACCAACACGAAACCAAAGACAATTCCATTCAATTCCCTATAACACATAGGGCCTACTTGAACATTACAGAAGCAAATTTGAAGACTTACATTATTTAAATGAGCCTAACAATTAAACCAAGGAAAATAGTCAATTTAAGTCATAGGACTGTACTTCTAAGAAGTAAAATGAAGGCGCTATTTTAATAATAGGATCATGATAAAAAGAAAAATAAATGGGGCGCAAGACTGCTTAAAAACCATACCATTTTTACGAAAAACATAAAAGTACAAACACCAAAACAACATTTTGTCCTCTTGATTTGATAAGTAAGATAGAATTTGCTTCAATAAGAGGAAAACAGTTGTAACACTTCACCCAAAAGAAAATAGAACAAACACAGTCCCAACTGAAATGTGAAGAGTAATACCATGTGCACAGATTTTGGAATGACAAGATCTATTTATTATGTGAGAATAACAGAAAACTCATCCACTTACTCAGCCACATAGTCATGGACAAGCATGAAGTAGATCCTCCAAAATTGTTGTTCCTTCAAGTGGGCAGGGCACAGCCTAAATCTAAGATGAGAAAGTTCCTGGCAAAAAGCAAACATAAAGTTGATAAGCTGAATCAACTCAGACACCAATTATTACAGGTTAGTCAGATCAATTACCTAAGCTATCAAACTAACAATTAAATAACAGTACATAATCTTCAGTTTACCAGAAATAATTGACAAGCACTGAAATTTTTGTATCACTGAAAAGATACATTTCATTGAATTTAATGGGCACAATCAAACAATACACTTCATAGAAATTAAAGGGTACAATCAAACAATACTCCATCAGGTATATCATTACAATTTCAAAGTGCAAAGTTCGATGAAAAACCTCTAATCAAAGCAGCAACGATGTGGTACAGAGATGTTCAGCCAAGTTGCCAACAGATATAACCATATTCTTACTCTTAACATTTCGTTTCCATTCAAAGTTTCGAAATTATGACAGGATAGTTAGCACTATTTGTGTGCTTGTTATATCTTTCGCAGTATGGTATCTTAGCATGCCAATAAGAATTGAATGGCCCACCACTATTTTCCTGACCAGAATCTCATAGAAACACAATTTAAGGTTCAGTTTTTGTGATATCATAATAGAGATGCCTGAATTATCCAACCTAGTTTCTAACATCATAAATTCGTATAATCTGGCCTAATAAATTATAGCATAACAATGGCAGATCTTTTTTTTCAAAAAAAAAAAAAAATCCCTGTTTGTGATAACAGTCTAGACTTGATCTCAAAGCCTCATGAGACTAAAGGCTTTCTTTACATTTACTCCTTAGAGCTTACCAAATAAAAAATGCTTGAATACAGGTCTCATATTTTTGACTGGCATTATCCAATCTGACTCATCTTTCTGTTTCTGAAAACAAGATTAGTTACTAGAGGAACTGTTATAGCTAACATGTAATATCAAGTTTACTAATCATGTAATTTCATAGTTTTGACTTTCTAGTTTCATAATATGTCCCGAAAATAGAAGTCTGCTCCTCCGATCGCTAACTTCTACTACAAAGTGCATCACAGCACTAGCCTCATATACACAAGAGACGGCATTTAAAATGCAAGCTCACAAACTAATCTACAGCAGAAGTTTCAACTCAAATTGCCAAAATTGGAAAAAAAAAATTACGTGACTAACCACCCAACTTCCTAAATGAATTTGACATAAAGTGACCAAAAAGACGTAAGAAATTGAAACCTTAGATTTTGAAAGCACAAGAAAAGCATGGCGTTCCTGCCACTCAGAGAGATCCTTCCGTAGATTGCCTGAAGAATTCCTTGCAGCTTCCACGTCATAAGCAGCTTCATCACCATCTGCACCAAATTCAACCAATACGCAGCGTTTTAGTCTAACAGATAGCACGTTGAGTATGATATAAAAAACTTCGAACTTGCATCAGACTCGTCTAAAGTAAGCAAAAATTAAGCAACCCTTTAGTTCGTCACCCAGAAAAACATGTTCTTTAAACACAAGGCCCCAAAAAAAAAAAAAAAAAACTCCGTTCTGTAAGAACACACGAAAAAGAAAAAAAAAAAGAACCTTTAAATGGGAAATTCTTGAATGTTTCTAAAGTAAAGGACTTGAGATGATTAAGTAACTGATCAGTGACTCCAATAAGTTCTTCTTCATATTCTTGAAGCTGATTTGATTTTGTTGGCTGATTTTGATTTTGGGGTTTTTTACTGCTCGTGCGCCGAAACCATGAAGTAAAATCCATGCTTCACTTGGAAGGGCCTCCTGATCCGCTAATTATTAATATTATTTATTGTGCTTTTGTTTTTTCCCTTGATCTTTATTGTTTATGGTATACAAATTTTCACAATGGTTGGATGACAATGTAATTTTGGTGAAAATAATAAAATTTTATTTTATTATATTTTTATAGTTATCAAATTTTTATTAAATAATTATAAAAAATTATATACATTAAATATTTATGTACGGAACTAAATTTATTTATTAAATAATATTATTATATATTGTTAATATATACATATTTTATTTATTAATTTTTAAAATAACAAACAATTAATCTCTATTGATAATGTTGTTAGAAATTCAGATATTTTTTTAAAAGTCAAATCTCTCTGCATGTATTTATAAGTTTTAGAGAAATTAGAACATTTTGTATAAAAATATAGTTTTTTGAGTATAATCGGTAAACCGTTAATTTTAACGGTTAACCGATAAAATGCAGAAAAGTTGTTTTCTAAGAACTTCAACCAAGTGTCTTATAACTTACTAAAAATCAAAACACTAGATAATATCTATATCTTCATATCTTGATTAATCAAAACATTTAACGGCTAACTAATTATATCCAGATCTTCATATCTTGATTAATTCTTCACCGTTAAAAGGAAACCGGTTAAGCATTCTGTTTTATAAGTTGCTGAAAATTAATGGCAAATCATTAACATATAACGGCTAACCGATTAAGCTTTCTGTTTTATAAGTTGCTGAAAATTAACTATATACTGTTAATAGATAACAGCTAACCGATAATATCCAGACTGATATTCTTTGTTAGTCTTTAACCGTTTAGCAAAAACGGATAGAGAATTTTTGTTGTGCAGGTCCCTGGATTTTAACAGCGAAAGAGTAATTATTAACGGTCAACTAATAATTTGAAATCAAGCCCAACGGTAACATTGACAAGCAAAAATGGTCATCCATTAATGACTAACGGTAATTCGTTTTTTGTCAACAAGAATGAATAATGACTATTTTTCGGCTCCAACTATAAATAAGTTCATTCAAGTGAAATCAAATATACACAACAACACAACTACTGAGTATATACACGAATATATGATCTACATTGAGCTTTAAATATATTTTTTTTTCATCTATTCACACATTAGACATTGAGCATTGATTTGTAATCTTAAAAAATTATGTGAGAGAAAAATCAATTTGTGATCTTTGTTTTGAGTGATTGTAAGTGTTAGGATATACTTAAATTAAGATATTGAGAAAAATCTCTTATTGTAAAGGTTTATTGACACCTTAGATGTCATTTGTAAAATTTTGAAGCCTTGAAGGCTTGTTTAGTGGAATCCTCAAGTTCGGTGTGCTTAGAGGCGTGGACGTAGGCGGAGATAGCAGAACCACGTAAAAATTATTGTGTTTAATCTCTCTTATTCAATCTCTCTGTTTCTATTGTTTATTTATTTATTTATCTCAAATTTAATTGCTTAATTTATATCACTTTGAGATTTTTATTTGCTGGAATATTAAAAACCCAATTCACCCCTTTATTGGATTGTCTAGTTAGTATTTCATATATATTTTTATGGATTTCTCGTAAACACTGTAATTTTTGTTATAGTATTAATAAAGTAAGAAATATATATCATTTGATCTAATCAATGGTACATATTATTTTTATTAATAAATAGTTTAATTATTTTTAAAATAATGAATTAATTAACAAATCAATTAGAGGGTAATTTTAAATTTAAAAACAAAATAATAACATATATAATAAAATACAATATCTTAAGTTCTTTTATTTGAAATTAAACTCTTGACACATTGAGTAAGTAAGTTTTTATTGCTTAATGCTTATGCATGCATCTTCTTTTAGATGAGATGCCATGTTCAAACATAATTGAAATATAAAGTGGTTTCTTAAAATTAAGGTTAATTTAAGAATGTTGTATATTTTAAAATAATAATTATTATTTGTACTATAGAAATAATTATAAAGAGAATCAATAAAGTGTTAGATAAATTTTACTTTTAAACTGTTAGGAAAAAACAAATGCTTAAATGCACATAATTTATGATGAAATTTATATACACGTATAAAAAATATATATATATATATAATACTTTTAATTATATATTATAATAATTTTAATTAAAAATAAAATTTATACTATATTAATTTTAATTACTTATTATAATAATTTTGGCTATAAATAAAATTTAGATTATATTGTTATTGAGAACTTTTAATATAATATAAAATATAAAAAAAAATAAAGTAAAAGAAACAAATGCGTGAATTATAATAAAATATTATTAAAGTATTAATTTTGTTTTCAATTAAAATAAGAATAATTTGAGTTTAAATAATAATTATAAGCATATTTATAAAATTAAATTAAATGATAAAATTAATTTTTAAAATTAAAATTTAAAAACCACTCTTACTTTCCTTTTCCAGATGAGTTATAGAAGGGATTAATTTTTAACAATAATGATTGTAATTTTTTTTACTAAACACTAAAATTAGCATTTAAATTTTTAAAATTGCTTCTAACTATCTCAAAAGTAATCCCAACGAGATCTTAGAGTATGCAATTATTCATGTGCTATGCTGGGACAACAACAGGGCATATATTTCAAAGTTTGCACAACAAGAGATTTGTTCCGGCAATCGAAGAGGTGGATTTGGTTCCAGTGAGGAAAAAAAAAAAATTGTGTGAATGTCATCATCATAAAACTTTAATATTTTCTCTCTCAATTACTAAAATTTAAGTAATTTATGTGAATATTATTCTAAATGCATAAGTAGATATTGATCAGATGTAATTAGTTAATTTTTTTTAGATTAATAATATTTATATTAGCACTTATCTAGTTACTGTATTTACTAGTTGATAAGGAATTTTTAAATCGATGCAACTTTACTAATAAAAAGTTGGATGTACACATGTTAGTCAAAGAAATTAAAATTTTTTAATTCGTTAATTATTTATTTATCAATATTTTAAATTATATTAAATAAATAAATAAGATTAAAACACTTAAATTTAAATTTAAGAGCTCGCACAACAATCCCACCAGTAATACTGTAAAAATACATGCAGCGTCATAAACAAAATTCCTATTGTGACACACTTAAGCCTGCAAAGCAAAAGAGGTCTACAGAATCTAATTGTTTGTTGGCAAATCAAAATCAGCTAATGGAGGCGAAATCTATAAATCATTAGGGAAAAGAAAAAGTGCGATGATATGTTTAAACAACGTTTTTATGAGTTACGGTTTCCATAATATATCATAAAGAAAGCCAAATGACTAAATGAGTATTGGTGGCATTCGCAGAACGGGCTCAGGGTTGTTTTGAAAGACATCGATCAAAAGCATCAAAGTTTAATGCATGCATCTGATGATCTGAAAGGATCAAATCATAAGAAGCATAATTTCTGATGCATGTGGAGATGTGATATGCTCTGAAACTTCAGCTGAACACCTTAAATCTGGGGAAATATGATTCCACTCCATCTAACTCTTCGTCCCCTCGCCAGAGCTTAAAGCAATTCCTAATAAAGCAATTAAACATTAAGCAATAAGTGGGGTTTGACATGACTTAACTCCAAGCCAACTGATTTCACTGGATCAACAATTCCGCACTCGATCATATCGATATATTCACCTGGTTCATGCCAACATAATTATCTAACTCAATCAGCAACTAGCATATTGAAAATTATTCCTAATCTTTCTTTAATATTTTCTTTATTTGAGAAACAAACCGTAAGTTGGATCAAACCCAAGATCAGGATTGTCCTGCTCCAGCAGCTTTTGAACAACAATTGAACCATCAAAACCACCAGCAGAAGCAATTGTGTACACGGGCATCTACAGATGTAGGCTTCAATCAGTATTGAAAACATTAAATAAACACATTATTTTCTCAACATGCATTAAATAATTTGGGGAAATTGTTAATAAAATTTTAAGTTTCATATTAGGCAAAAAAAATAATAAAAATAAAAAATAAAAAACATTGAAAAATTATAACACCACTACTTCCGATAAATTCAGTTCCATATTCAATACAGCCTCCAGTCTCCGCTCTCCACTCATGCCTTACAACTTGAGAAATGAATATGATAAGTTATTAAGTAACGGCTTATCTATTTTAATAAGGATTTCAGTACATTTGCCAGAAAAAATAATTATGACCAATGAAAATGAGATAAACTCATTAGTGATGAGGTTTTCATGTTGATGAATTGTATAGGGCATGAAAAAGTTTTTTCATTTCAGGCCCTCCACTGAACTTACATCAAAACAACACCATCCAAATATTTTAATAATAATAGTTTGGAAGATCCATACGGCTATGCCAGAACAAAACACTTTCAGAGATCAATGTACAAGCCTTAAAAACAGCAGCATTACTCGGGAGGCGTGAAAGACGCTCTCTCAATAATTTTTTTTTTTTTTTCCATTGAAGTGCTTGATGCAAGTGATGATTGCAGCCGTAACAAAAGCGCGAACATGTCCGAAAACAAATAAATGCAGCAAGAAACCTTCTAAATTGTTGAAAAAACAATGTGAAAATGCCGCAACATACTTGTTTGCGTCTTTCTTCAACTTCTGCTTTGCCACTACCTGACCCACCATGGATAAGCATTGTTCAATACTGTATCCTAGCCTATAATGGTTGACAAGATTTAAATATATTAACTAATCTGAGACAAGGCCGGTTCATGTGATAATGTCGATCTATTTACATATCATTGAATATCTTACCAAATTGCACGATCCAAGCATTTGGGGTAAAAAGGTGATATCAGACTCTTCATTTACTACCTAAAAATTGAGTAAGATAGGAACACAATAATTTACAGCATAATGCAAAATGGATTGTGAAATTACCCCTAAAAAAAAAAACTTACCCGACCTCCCGTGAGTACCGCTAGGTCCTGCATGATTGTGTTCCCTTTTTCTCCATGAAGAGGAGGAAGTATTTTGACAACACAAACCTTCATCCAATTCAAAAAAAAAAAAAACCATATTAAATGATACATGAAACAAAATTCTGTAATAATAAAGAAAAAAAATGAATTACTATAATGTTATATGTACGCATTTTCTTTTTCTTTCTTTGTTTAGCTAAAATATCAGCTTTGCTCTTCTACTGTCATGTAATATTAGTAAACTTTCGTTGCCTAAACATGTAAAGTTGTATATCAACTATTACCTTGGTTCCATTACAAGTCTTGTCTAGAATAAAAGACTTTTCGAATTCCATTTGAACATCCCCAGCTACGATCAAAAGAGGTTGTCTCTGGTAAAAATGAAAAATAGCAATTAGATGTGTTAGCAAATTAATTTAAACTTTAGTTTCCTAATTGCGAATTCTCTTACATAACCAGTTGCCTCATATGCTTCTTTAACAACGTCTATGTTTGGCATCCTCTTCTCATAAATTAAAATGAATGGATTTTCAAGATCCTGCCAAAAATGAAACCAGTAGTTTTGTTAACACCAAGAATGATAGAACACTATCTTTTTTTCAAATAAAACACTGTGATTCCAATAACTGATCACTAATGTATCAAAATTTATAAGCAACAGAGTCTAGTGATTTCAAAATATATTGAAATGCTTACACATGTTTCGTTATTCTCGTAAGTGAAGATGGCGCGAGGTTCTGGAATGTTAAAACTTATCTCCATTCCATTAACAAACTCTAACATATTCTTTGAGTCTTTATCCTCCTACAACAAGATTGAAGGAAAGATAATAGATGTCTATTATTAGATATATGAAAAAACTCAAAAATTTCATAAACATGTTTCATTGGTAGAGGAAGCGAAGCAGAATTGAAGTACACCTTTCTGTATTCCTTTATGCATACAAACCCAACCGCATTTGCTCAAGCACTTTAAGGGGTACTTTTGTAAATGCCTCTTAAGGTGAGCTTTAATAAGAAGGATTATGAGGTTCTTGAACTCATCACAGATGCCTCTACCGTTGATTTCAAAGGCAGCAAGGTAAAGGCAAATCTTATAAAATCCTTAAAAAATAATATAACAAATTTTTGAAAAGAATAATGTGAGAAAAAAATGGTATCCTATCTAGTTCTCTTTCTCATTTTATTTTCCTTATCAACTTAGTTTTCTTTTTCTATTTCTCATGCTTCACTCTTTCTCCACATTCATTCTGTCAAAATGAAGATAACACCAACAGTGGCCAAGTACAAGAAAAATTTCATAAAGAAAATAAAAGAAGAAAGAAAGATTGCGAACCTGCAAAAATTATTTTATTTATTATTATTATTTTTTTTTTGCAGGAGGGGGAGGGGAGAGTGGGGGAAGAAGAAAGGATAGAAGGAATTCAACAATCATCAACTTACAAGGACTATTTGTCACACTGTTATTATTGACCATCGGTTCTGTTTAATTGGTCCTGGGAGTACAACATTTTGCTACTGCTTCCGTGGTTCCCTATGCTTGATCATGTGAAGGTCGAATTGGGGTCAACATATTCATTGAATGTAAGGCTGTCAATGTCGATTCTATAGTTCATGTTGTTTCTATTTTGCTTTTTGCTTCTGAAACCACCGAAGGACAAGTAGATTTTGTTCGTGTTATTATTTTAAATTCTCCGTTGATGTTCAGGACGAATCAGATGCGGAAGTTTCTGAAAGTTGTGGATATTTTGGCTCTTCGGAAGGCCAGTGCCCAAGGACGCATATTAGCACTGACTGTCGACTACAAATACTTAAACATAATGTCAGTGGACTCGGATGGGAATATAACACCTTTGGTTATGTATCCAACACTCTATGCTGATGGCTTACTACTGTCACTCTTAGGCCGCAGAGAAAAAATTAAGCTCGTAAAGGAACATCCCCAGCTGCGTTCAGTCTGTGAAGCTGGTGTTAAGAGTTTTGGTTTTGGCTTGTTCCATACCCAAGCAGTATTGGCGTGCTGATCCCCTCCCCATGGATAGCAAGTATAATATTGGGGGCCGGATGGTTCCAACTTTCATTGACTCAATCGACAAACCTGCCTATAAGGATTTGAAGGTTACTTTTTCGACTGATTATAGGACAATCGAGTAGGCAGGAAGAGACTCAATACAATGGGGGGAATTTGGCTGCACTGATTATAAAGGTGATTTAGATGATCTCTATTAGACCTATTAAGAATCTGTTTTCATCAACTCTTCTGATTTGTATTACTTATCATATAAGCTTGTATGTCTCCCATCTTTTGGAATTAAAGTACCTTTGAGAACAGCGGGCAGTTGTTGATTTTGATGGAGGGAACAATGGTTTCAATTGGTACTTAGACTTCAGAGCCTCCTAGCAATTGCTATCTTAGACGGTTTTTTACTTGAAGATTTATTACCCCTTTGTAATCCGTGTATGTGAGTAGAATGGAGAACTTTCACTCACTCAATTGGGAATTGGATGCATGTTATTTCCTATTTAATTTGTGCGTCGCTTGGTTCAAATTTCATATACTGAATTTGATTTACCTTTGATTCATTGAACTTGCCCTCGTTCAACTCTTACGTGAACATTCAACTTCTGAAAGGATTCTGGTGGCATCACCAAAGATATTCACCTCAACTTTACCAAGTATACGTAAGGGCCCAAGACAAAACTTTAAATTTGTATATTAAAAGACAACTGATACCAAACGCACTATCTTTTGACATGATTGATTTAGATTTTCATTTTCGAAATATCAAGTTATTTGCCCAATTTCTCTTGCGACAATCAACCAAGTTTAAGTAGACTGAATATTTCTTGAAATCATATGAATTTGTTTAAAAAATGTGGTAAAATCTAACCTACAGTCAGTTGTATATTGTGCTACACACATAAATAGTATATGGGATGGATATATTAAAGAGGTCCTAAAAATATTATTCGGGATTATTAACAATCATACTTTTAAAATTATTTCTAACAGCTTATGTGATAAGAGAGAATCAATTGAAAAGTAAAAACTATTAGTAACATTAGAAAAACTTTAATTTACCCTTAATTAGAACGATAACCTTCACTTCAGGATGAGAATATTTAAACTCATGATAATACTCTCTACACTTATTTATTAATAAATATATTTATTACGAAAATACCCCAAACTTAAATTACTAATATAGACAAGTCAATATTTATTCCTACAATCATCTTTCAACAAAAAACAATAATGTTATATATATTAAGTTTAAATATTTAGTTAGAATACTCATTTGTGTGTCACCAATTATTTAATGCCATGAATATGATAATAATTGATTTTACTATTGATTATTAACATATTATTTTTATAATGAGGAAATGTAATATGGGACATCATTAAATATCCCAATTGAATATTTAAAGTGAGTAAGTATAGTATTACTCAAAAAAAAAAATTATTGACAAGAAGAATTATTTATAGTTTACATATAGGTAAGAGTCTTGCGCTCCTCCCATTTTTATTTAATAAGATACAGAAGTGAATAATTAACTCATTCCATATTAAAAATAATCACAAAAAATCTATTTGTAGTTGGGGTAGATGCCTGTTTATTTTTTTATGCAAGTTGTTAATATTTATGGCCGTAAAGTACTTAAACGGGGTTTTAAGAGACTTTCAAAGGACTGCAAAAGAAAAGGAGTGCCAAATAAGATACACAGGGACTCTTTCAGCTTCTAGCAAAATTTGTTATTTCTTTGGGTCACCCCATTGCGCTCGGATATGTCATGCTTCTGGTATTGGGCCTCCAGTCCAATAGCGCAAATAGCAACAGCATTATCCCGCCATATATGCAAAATTCCTATGATCAAGCAACCCGTGCATGGTTCTCGATTTAATTCATTTTCCCAATACAATATAAATATTGTCCAGTGAATGCATCCTGACCTCACCTTATCAAAGTAAATGTTACTAACAAATAGAAAATTTATAGAATTTAATATATTTGAGATTGTACTTTTTTTTTTTCTGGTAATGTATTAAATTTTATATTTTTTTATGTTTTATTGACACCCTTACTTGAATAAATTGAGGACGTCTTCTCTACAAAGTGAGGATGCAAACTAATGTTTTTAAAATATATATATATATATATATATATAAGTAGTTTTCTAATTAGAGATTCTTAACTTTAATAAAGTCATATATGAGCTAAAAGATAAAAAAAATAGTGCATTGGAGTATGTATTTTTCTTACCTTTAGCCTATTCCTAACTTTATACGGCAATAAGAATTTCACATATTTTGTTAGATATATCATCTTATCATGTATTTCAAATATGATATGGATTCGATGTGGTTTTCCTTTAAAAAAATAATAATAAAGGTAAGATGTTCGAATTTTGAAACACAAAAAATTAGGAGTTCTCTCTTCTTTTTAGTCCTTTTTTTTTTTTTAACTCTTCAAGTTGTTATAGTCAAGGTTCTTAATTTCTAACTTAAGCATCATTAGTACCGATCTGGCACTCTCAAAAATTTCTTGTTTTCCACATCATAACATCCCAGGTCAAGTAGTCAAACCACATTAGCACAAGGAAAATCTTTAAGTTTGACTCCAACATAGCTCAAACACACCGTCAATTCAATTTTTAGGGGATGTGTGAATGTGTATATCAATGTATATATTTAATTTGATTCATATGATAAGTAGGGTAGCAATAGCTTTCAATTTAATTCATCGCAGACTGCAGCAACTATTACAAGAAAGAAATACTTAATTTCGATTAGAGCACCATGTAATATACGGTTTTGATATATGCAGATTCTTATTTTTAGAATTTGGATGTCGGTAAATATATCTTTTAAGTAAATAATAAATAAATAAAAGTACATTTTTTCTCCTTTTTTTTTTTTTTGGCCTAATATGAATGGTAGAGGTCTTAACTTCAATTAACTGACATCTAAATTATGTTTCATAGACTTTTACGTTGAATTATGAATACATGAATTCATGCTTTTGACAATTCTAGTAGGTCCTATGTTACATAAAATTTCCTGTTAACACAGGGCAATCTTCCACGCCCGGATAAAGCCACATGGTGAATGATGATACGTGCCTAGTGTGCATGCAATATGCACCCGCCGTGACAGGTGACAACACAGCATCGGATGCCTTGCACTCACATCAATAAGTAGGCGTGCAAATGCAGCATCAACTCATGACGGAAGTGACGGGGGGCGACAGTTTTTTTTTTTTTTTTTACAAGACAAATAAACAAAACAAATTATAACAATAGGAGCTAAGCCTACGGAGAATTAATTATATATTCAGAAATTAAGATATAGTAATACCTAGAGAATTAATTGTCTCTCTTTTTTTGTTGACTCATTTAACTTCAAATTAAGTCCCGCAACGCAAACAAAACTAACAATCACATGAATCGAAAGGGCCTACACTCCCAAGCATTGCGTGATATTTGTCCGCGACCGAATTATAAATACCCAATTAGCCATGCGCGCCAACTTGACGAATGCCGATGCCATGCCGGGGAGGGCTTCGAGTCTTTTTGACCCAGAAAGCGAAATACTGAAACATCTATTTTTGTTCCTACTCCGACCTATTCATAATTGTATTCTACTTTAATGTGTTAATGAAAAGGATAGATCCATCCAATGAACGATGGATGGTGATGCTGCTGGAGGCATCAACATCACGCAATATGACAGAATCATATCATATCATATCAAATTATTGCGCTATAGGGTAATTATATCTGGGGTGGAGCCCAGGGGCCCCGTTTCTGATGAAACCCTCGAGTGGACCCGTCGAGGTGGTGGGGGGTGGGGAGGTTAAGGAATCATATAAAATTATCAAAAGCGGCCGCACCTCCACTCTTCTCTTTTGTAAGTGTTTCTTTCTTCTTTTTGACACGGGGGAAAGTGACGGATCGATTTTTGCCGAGCCAAGAAAGTTATAAAGCCATAAAGGTTGTTTTATTTTCAACCCTTTGAAGTTTCAAATTGCAATTACAGCTTAAGCTTAATTGCGTATATTCCACTCTACTTTTCTTATTTATTCAACCGTCTCTTGGTTGGTAAAAATTGATCAGAGTCCGTTTCTTATTTGGTAAAATTAATCATTCATCTCCGAGATAAAGTTTACTAGATTACGTCATAATCGTAAACAATTTTTGGAAGACAATTTAAACTTTTGTAATTAAAAAAAATTACAATTGAGAAATGAATGGATTCTGAGAATAATTTTGAAATAGAATAATTGACAATTAACAAAATGCTATTAACTTCCATGAGGTCTCATCTCACGAGCTTTGAAACATACGAGAAAAGTAATTATGTCAAGTTTGGTTTAAAGAAAGGTAAGGAGAGGAAAAGAGTGAAATAGAGAAAATAAAGGAGAGTAGTGAAATTAAATTTTGATATAAAATTTAATAAATAAATGAACTATAATCTTTTTTAAATAAATTTATCTTTTATCTTAAATATTAAATTATTAATATTAATATAACAAACATATAAATAGTAGTTTGGTGGCAGTTTGACAACTTTCCAGTGATGCTCAATGACTTTCAAGCGGAGTGACGGTCAATTTATATTTTTATATTAAATAAATAAATGAATAAAAAATTTCGTTAAGTTTTTTAAATTATTTATTAAAATTTATTAATATATAATTATTTATAATATTACATTAATAAAATAAATTTTGTAAATAATAATTATTAATGATATTAAACAACTTAAAAAATTGAAGAATAATTTTTAAAATTTTAGTTTCTAACATAAGAGGAATTTAAATTCTTCACTATTTAGTGTGTAATTGAAATTATGTAATATGATAAACAATAAATTTCAATAAAAATTAAATTTTTATATATTTTATCCAACCAAATAATAAAAATAAAAATAAAATTTAAACTACTTTTCTTTCCTCCATTCTCTCACTCAACCAAACACAGTCTTAATTTCGTAATAAAAAAGAGAAATTTTTTGAAATTTCATGACTGTAGTAAGTTTTTTATATTTCTAAGTTCTTACTGCTACCTACAAATTAGGCTTTATTTACAGGATTATCCTAATGCTAGGTTTATGATTGATTAGGATATGCTTTTAAAGCAGTGCTTGAAAATAATAAAGGTGCCCTTTACTGAAAAACATCTAAGTGCGTTTAAACTACATTTTTTTATTTTTCCATTGTGGGCTGCCCCGTGAATCTTAAAGGCATAGGCACTTACGTTTACAAAAGCCCAAATTTTCAACGGCTATAATCAACTCAAATTCTATTGATTCCCTTGAGTACTCGTATGGGCGGCTGCCGATTTCACCGTATTCTCTTGTTATTTTTATAATAATGTGTATAATTTTATAATATTATTCTTATTTTTAAATATAATTTTATTTATATTTATTATAAATTATATAAATTATATAAATAAAAATTAACATAAAAATTTAAGAACTAAAAATGAAAAAATATATTTTTCTGTAAATAAAAAATAACAATAAGATATTATTCTCATACTCTTTTTTATATATTTTAAAATATTGTTGTATAATAAATATATGTATTTTATATTTGTGAGATAATTTATCATACAAATGATATACTTGCATCCTTTTTTTCTTTTCTTTTTTAAAATTTTTTGTGTTGTGGGTGTTCATAGATTAGACTAATAGTGGATAAATAGCACTGATTTGAGTAGGAGAAAAATCTCTCTCACTCGAACGCAGTTTATGGATGAATAGACAATTGTCAACTGAGGAATCGTTGATGTATCTATTACAAAAAGCAAATAATGCCTTTCAATTTCAACAGAAGGATATTATTTTATTTTTTATTTTTTCCTTTGGAAGGCGTGTCTGCACTGGAAATTTCCTGGCCGCGAGCAAATCTTGGGAGCCAATTGCTCCGTCAACATTGATTGCGTTCGTTAAAGTCGGTGGTTGCCTTAAATCAATGAGAATTATTGAGCATCAAATTATTTTCGAAGTGATAAATTAATGTGACAAACTAGTAATGCATCTCTTCTCTTATTGGAACAAACTTTCCACGATGGTTATAGAATTATTAGAATTTATTATTTTGTAAGTGATTTTGTTTATCATAATAGAGTCATTCAACTTTAAATTTAAGTAATAATAAAAGTGGTAATAGAGTCATTCAATTTCGATTATAAGGTACGTTTTTTTTATTATAATAACTCATGGGTCTCACGTGATTATTATAATAAAACAAATATAACTCTTTAATAAAAGTTTAGGATTGTTCTTTAGTGGGTAAAATTTTTATTCTTTAATGACTTATCAATAATAATTTATTAGTCACTTAATTTTTAGTATCAAAGTTAAAGAAAAATTATAAGAATAGAAATTCGAATCTCTACATACTCAATTACTCTTAATTAATTAAAAAAATTACATAAACATAATTTATAAATTTTTTTTTGTGAAATATTAATGCAATATCTGCACTAATAGCAATTAAAAAAAAGAATTTATCATTTTTTTTGCATAAAACATTAGTAAAAAGATTTCGTAACTATTTTAGGGTGAATATGTAAATACAGAAAAACCGAAGGAACGGTTAATAACAAAAAGAGAAAACGTTGCCGGAGTGGGGTCAAAAGAAGGCTTTTTTTTTTTTTTTTTAACTGAGAAGGGGGGACAAAAAGTAAAATGTGTCAAAAATGTCCAAAATAACAACTCCTTTGGTTCCCGCCTTTTTTATTTTTTATTTTTTTTTGGCCTCCTTTATCTCTCTTTTCTGTTACTAATTGGTAATGAGTCTGATGAGTTCTGACTTCTCTCCTGCGAAGTAAAGTTAAAAACTACTACTTTTGCCCCCCTTAACCTGCTTTTAAACAAGACAAATCGTTACTTCACGCACAAAGACAGGGATCTAAATAGTTGCAAAGTTTATAAATATCAAATCATTTTTAAAAAAAAAAAAATTATACAGGAAGGGGGGCAGGCAAAAGATAAAGCATGACCCACAAGAGGAGAGGGCCATGGCATTGGACATGTGCAATCTATGCTTTGAATACCACCAGTTTGACAAAAATGGCAGAGGAAGAGATTAACAAACAGCAGCATCTCCAGCACCAACCGGGGTCGTTGTCTTTCTCTCATTTTCACTCTCTTAACCCCACTTCGCTATCTTCTCCCTTACTCTTTCTCAACACACTGTCTCTTACTTTCATGGACAACAAGCATCAGCATCCGCAGCCTCAGCCCCAGCTTTTGCTGGCCAAGTCTTCGCGCCAGCGATGCAACGAATGGTTTGTAGTTGTGTTTTTCATTTGATATATACGGAATCAGTTCGGTGATATCATAAGCTTTTGATCAGTCAGTGTTTGAGTTCTTTAATCAGTTTGTTGTCGTCCTGTTTACTGGTTGCGAACTTTCTTTGATTGGTGATTGGCGCTTACCTTATTGTAGGATATTTCGGGATGTTCCAAGTGATATAACAATTGATGTAAACGGAGGAACATTTGCGTTGCATAAGGTGAGCTGTGATTTATTCGGAATTTGTTTAACTGTTGATATATATATATATATATATATAATCTTGCATCTCGCAGTGCATGGAACTTCCTTCCTTTTTTCCATTTCCAAATGAGCTCACATTTTATTTCACTTCTTGATGTAATCTTACTGGTGAGTATAATATGCACTACTGTCAGAGCCAACTAAACAGATTAACCAGATCCGATTAGATGAGTTTTCTATACTTCTGTTTTTTGTACAACTCTCTGTGGACCATATGTTCTCGTTATTAAATATTGAAATTGATCTTAATTGTTGGGGAATGGTGAATGCAGTTCCCACTTGTCTCTCGAAGTGGGCGTATCCGAAAGTTAGTCGCAGAGCATAGGGATTCTGATATCTCAAGGATTGAGCTTCTTAATCTACCGGGTGGTGCCGAAACATTTGAATTGGCAGCAAAGTTCTGTTATGGCATTAACTTTGAAATTACGTCAGCAAACGTGGCTCAGCTATGTTGCGTTTCTGATTACCTTGAGATGACTGAGGATTTTTCGAAAGATAATCTTGGCTCTCGAGCTGAAGAGTATCTCGATTGTATCGTTTGCAAGAACCTTGAAATGTGTGTTGAAGTTCTCCAACAGTGCGAGAACCTACTCCCTCTTGCCGACGAGTTGAAGATAGTTGGTCGTTGCATAGATGCCGTAGCCTCAAAGGCCTGCGCAGAGCAAATTGCTTCAAGCTTCTCCCGGCTGGAGTACAGCAGCTCAGGGAGGCTTCACATGAACAGGCACACCAAATGTGAGGGAGACTGGTGGATAGAAGATCTTTCTGTTCTTCGGTTTGACTTGTATCAAAGAGTCATGACAGCCATGAAGTGTCGAGGGGTCCGCCCCGAGAGTATCGGTGCGTCTCTAATGAATTATGCTCAGAAGGAGTTGACAAAGAAATCCAGCCTATGGAATCCAACAAGCCAGACTAAGGTTGATTTGGTTTCAGTTCCAAGTGGCCATGAAAGACAAGTGGTGGAAACAATCATCAGCCTTTTACCCGTCGAAAAGCTCGCCGTTCCCATCAATTTCCTTTTTGGGCTTCTGCGAAGTGCAGTGATGCTTGATTGTACAGTCGCTTGTAGGCTTGATTTGGAGAGGAGGATTGCATCCCAGCTGGATATTGCTGCTCTTGATGACCTTTTAATCCCGTCCTTCCGGCATGCAGGCGACACCTTGTTTGATGTTGACACAGTTCACAGGATTTTGGTAAATTTTGCACAGCAAGATGATAGCGAAGAAGAAATGGATGACGCATCTGTTTTTGAGCCTGATAGTCCTCATTCACCATCCCAAACTGCTTTGTTTAAAGTTGCAAAATTGGTAGACAATTACCTTGCAGAAATTGCCCCCGATGCAAATCTCAAGCTTGCCAAGTTCATGGTCATCGCAGAGACTTTACCAGCACATGCGCGTACTGTTCACGATGGATTGTATCGTGCCATTGATATTTACTTGAAGGTTCGCTACTGAATTTTCTCATCATGATCTCTGGATAAAACTAGTCCTGGTTATTTGCTTCAGAAGCAATATAAGAGGGGTGCATCTGATGAATTAATAATATGAGGAAATTTGATGGTCAATCCCTGGAGCGTAAAGCATGTTCTTGTTGATTCTTTTGATATTGACAACTTGCTTCACTGCTCCCTTCCCAGAAAAGTAAAATTGAAAATTTAAGCTTTTTGCTTCTAATTATGTCTATTCCCTTCTAATTATGACTTATTTATTAGAAGTAAGTCAAGTCGGTTTCCTTTTGGCGATAGGCTTCCTGTATGACCAGCCATTAGATATCTGTAATCCGTATCTGCCTGATTTGTTGTCCCTGAATCTTTGTTTAGGCTCATCAGAATTTATCAGATTCGGACAAGAAGAGGCTGTGTAAACTGATTGATTTTCAAAAGCTCTCACAAGAAGCAGGTGCACATGCGGCACAAAATGAGCGCCTCCCTCTCCAATCTATTGTTCAGGTGCTCTACTTTGAGCAGTTAAGGCTCCGTAATGCCTTGTGCTGCTCTTACGGTGATGAAGAACACAAACCAGTGCACCAGTCTTGGCGGATCAGCAGTGGTGCTCTCAGTGCAGCAATGTCTCCGCGAGACAATTATGCATCATTGAGGCGAGAAAACAGAGAGCTAAAACTAGAGTTAGCTCGTTTAAGGATGAGATTAAATGATCTGGAGAAAGAACATGTATGTATGAAGAGGGATATGGTGAAGTCTCATTCTCGTAAATTCATGAGTTCTTTCTCAAGGAAAATTGGTAAGCTGAGCTTCTTCGGACACAGTTCCTCGCGGGGTTCAAGTTCCCCCTCAAAGAATTCCTACAGAACCGATTCTAAGGTGATTGAGAGAACCTGTGCCAGCACGGATTAGGCAATTCACACAAGCAATCTTTTCTCTGAAATTGCCGAGTAACTGCAAGCCTTGCTCTGTGACCTCTTTGTTCAAATTAATTTCCATCTTGGCTTCTTGGCTTCTTTGTATATGAGTTATGATGCTTTGACTTAGCAACGTCGGCACTTGTCTTGAATGCAAATTGTGGTTTTTTTAGCAGTGCGACTTCGATAATGTCTGCAATTTTTTTTAATCCTAAAAACAATTTGATGTAAACATGTGCAAAATGTTCATTATAGATATTTTGATTGACAAAGCTACTCAAACTAGAATTCTGACTTTGTCAGCCTTTCCAATCTGCTCAAATAATCTCAATTTGTTTTATTCTACAGGCATAGAATGCATTTTGTGGAAAAATCTCTATGATATATTAAATTTGTTTTATACTACAAGCATAGAAAGTATTTTGTAGAACAATACTTTTATGATATATAAAATGTTTAATCTAATTCTTTTGTCAAATCAAAGATGATTTTGGAACAAACTTGTTTCCTGAAGCCCCAACAGACTTAGCAATTGGTCTTGACTCGACTTCGTTTGTGAACTTTTCATTGGTTCAACACCTCCATGGATTTTAATTTGTTAATAGTTTATAGCTCATGCTGATTCCAAGGGCCTTATTTTGAAAGTAATTATTCTTTCTTGTTGTCGGTTTCTCAGTTGTAAAAACTCTTTAACAGATGTTACTTAGCTATCATTTTAGCCTTAATTAATGTTTGGACAACATTGGATTCCAAAATATGGAATGCAACGAATGTAAGCATGCACGAAACTTTGAACTTATGCCGTTTATGATTGATATAAACAATGCATAACTGGAAATCCAAGCACCTTTAGCACAGCCAGACACAATAAAATTCCGGGGAAAAATGAAGTTATGGACTGATGATTTATCTTTAATTAAATAGCTATGAACAAATTGAAAAGCCTGGAAATTCCGTTTCAGACTCTGCGTCTCTTTTCTGTGGTTCCTCATCTTCCGCTGGCAAGACAAAAGAAACCTTGAGATGGCGGGACTTACAGACACTGTCCTGTTTCCTCAAGCAAGATTTCAACGCAGTGACCTGTTCAGTTTGCTCAAATTCGGTATCTTTATCTTCTCTTTCAGAACATTTTGAACTTTTGTTACTGTAGTATTCTTTAGCATTGAAAAATCCGATCCGGGTTGCAAAATTCTCGTCGGATTCTAAGCTGGGCTTTTCGTAGCTGACAGTCACCTCAGGCCAAGACTCAACATCGTGTTCTTTCCTGTATCTCCTACCGTGTTCTTGCTCCTGAGGACTAATCTCATACGACGACATTGCCCGCATTAACTGCTCGAGGAACTGGATATTTTCTTGGTGCGTCGGTGTCATTCCAGCATATGCCTTGAGTGGTGAAGTTCCTCTTGGAGATGGAGACTGGCTTTGCCTAGAAAGTTGATCAGGTAACCCCCTGGCTTTTAGCAAATGATAGATTGTGCGATTAGGAACAATGAAAAAAACTCTCCCAAGATTTAATATGGATTCTGGTTTCACCACAATCCATGGATACTTGAAAATATCAGGCCGGGTGATACAGTGCCTGGGATTCTTATCCATGACTTCCGCAGCAGTTATTGGTGCTCTGCGAATCTCAATGTGCCGACCTGGATGAACAAGTTTCAATACCCCTTTCTCAGATGCTACCGCTCCCATTCTTAGATGCATAAATGTTAGGAGGCGGGGCAATGAAAATTCAGATGGTTCATTCTTATACCGTCACATTGGGTGCTTGGTGACAAAAATGGCGTGTACTTCGAGAAACAGATCTTTGGAGGAATAAGTATGGACATATGGTGGTTCCATGAAGTGGTTATGATCAGATTATCTTCACAAGATAAACAGAATGATGTGGAATCGTATTAAAACAACATTTATGTCTTGCCTTCTTGGTGTCGTTAGCATTGGCAATATTCTTTGCCGTTGGCTTGCTGATGGTTTTATTGAAAAATTCTTTTTAAAATAACTATCAATGTCGTAAATTGACAATGTTAACAAGAAATTCATGTCGTAAATTAACAATGTTAACAAGAAATTAGCTGTAACGAATAGCCTAAGGAATAACTGGACTAGTACTTTGTAAATGTGACTCATGCAATCAAAGTACTTCCTCTTACCGAATACGTGCCAATCTGAGCTATGATACCTGCATTTACAAAGTCAATTCTTTTAAGCCTCGATTAACCTGCGTAAAAATCTAGCCCTAAATTATCAGGTGGGAAGTTTGCAAAAACTACCTCTGCTGACAGAAATGAGTGGTTCAATGGAAAAGACTTCTCATCCAGCAGCTAGATACATACATTTCCTGATTATGTGTAGTTCTATATCATCAGCAGTTATATGAAACAAAATTTCAATAATCCTGATATAGTATGACCCCTAATCAAAATACAACTATACAAGGAACACGCAGAAATAAAAGAGTGAACTAAGGTACATACATAGGCTTCCAGTTTTGTGGTCTAAGTTAACAACACTTGCAATTTTTCCCCACCAAATAATGGTACAGCCCAATCATGGCATCCATGAATAAGATACATTCATCTCTAGAGGTCAAGTAAGCAACCTTCACATTCTCATATGCATGCTTGTCAATTCTGTCAGTGTCGACGAACATTGAGACCTCCCTAGCATTATCATCATACTTGCCCCGCACAAGTTTGGGACCAGTATGCCAATACCGCTTGGTTGCTGGAAATTCAACAAGGATTCTGCTAATACCCACTTCAATGACAGCATGAAGGCACTGTTATATAGCAAATATAATTTTTAAGTAATAGTTTTGACAACACTAGTAAAGATGTAATATGTTTTTTATTATATAAAAGTTAAATCAAATTAACTTAAATTTTCAAACTATAGTGCTATAGTTCTCAAGTTACAGCTACCTAATCTCGATCCCAAATAGACCGAGTTGCAGACATTTTTATTAAAGTTTTAACACCTTCTTAAGAGCCTCAAAATGACAATAGTAAGTGATCACCGTTCAGTGTTCTAAATATAAACATAGGTCCGGTACCCTCATTTTTGCCAGCCAATCGTTGCTTCCATCATCATGAAGCCAGGAGATATAGATATGATATACCTTGACCTTGATTCTTCCTCGTTGGCAAGTTGAAGAAACTTCCTCATTGCAAAGCAAAGATGAATAAAATAAGTTGATAACACAAATTAAACTACAGCTTATAGTATGATATCACAAAGGTACACAAATGCTCGCTTATTCATGGAAGTACAAACAAGCCTAGCAAACACAAAACAAATTACCGAACAAAATCGGAGAATTAAAATCATAATGTGCATTGCAATCCTAGAGCATTGACGAAAGTGACACAATAAATGGATTCCACAAGCTGTTACTATATGAACTATGGAGCCCAAAATATAAGCACTATTTTTCTTTAAAAATATCAACGTATGTAACGGAATATAATTAATTTGACATTTGTAACAAAAAATTCAGAAAAAAGAAGGCTCCACTTCTTGCTAAAAATCTACGCATCTTCAAACATTTCAGCACTTGTTCCTCGTTTTATCTAGTTAAAATGCGTGTACGATAAACTATGAAATAAGATACCATAAATGTGATGACTTTTATCCAGCCAAAATGCTAGAATTATAAAATGTTAAATAAATTATCAAACATTTGATGGTACCGTGTCTGTGAAATTCTAAACCCTTTCCACTTCAGCAATGTAACAGTCTGCCCCTCAAGGTCTTAAATGTGCTGAGTGTGAGAAGAAGAAATTATAAGGTTAGTAGTTGCTATATACATTTATATGGTGCATTTCCTTTGCAGCAATTGTATCAGGGTGGAAACAGAGTAAAATATGAGAATCAGATCAAATTATTTACTTAAGCTACATGGAGTAAAATATACTATATTCCTCTGCAATCTGAGATGGATTGTTACCAATTATGAGGGGCATGAAGGAACAAATCCGACTCAACTTTATTCTTAATTGTTAGTCCATTTCCACCCAGCTTAATTCCGCTTGATTTAAAATAAAGTACCATTTCTGATACTCTTCAACAAAAAGAAAATAAATGCGTTTATAAGTTATCTCTCTAGTAGACCCCATTGAATGCTTGCTTTGAACTTCAACAGACATCAGCATTGTGCACTTACCTAAGGAAATTTAAATAATGAATGATAAGGAAGCCCAAGGGCCAGTTGGACAACTGGTGCATCTAATTGATGAAATTATTGGGAATCAAAAAATAGCAAAGTAGAGCTCTCCTTCCTTTCTTTTAGACGAAGAAGCATGAAAATAAAAATGAAAGCAAAAGCCAAAAAGAGGAATTGCAAATAGATCATTGCATTTCCAAATCACGGGGGCAACGGATGGTCACTTATCAAACACAAGCACATATCATCAAAGCAACCCTACATTTTCTGGGGATAATGTTCCAAACAACTAGTAAAAACAAGGTGCAACGCGACGGATATAGATTTATTGTACATGTCTCTCCAATTTTTATCTAGCAAGGTATCGTCAAGCAGATTTGGTATAGAAGCGGATGCCAACAGCCAATCCTAAGATTAGCAGAGGGACTAGGAACTGGAGAAGCTTTATAATAAACTCGGGTGTCTTGTCTTGGTTGTAGTGAGGCTGCTTGGGAGGAGTGTACTTGGTTTTGGTGGGAATGGTTGATGAATCAATGTCACCCACATAGAATTCGTCCATCATCGCTTTTGCACTGCTACTGTGACCAACATCCTCAAAGTCATCAGTCGCATCCTTTCCTGCAAAATATAAATCAAAACAAGGTGATCAATGGTTAAATGGCAGCACTCCACAAAGATTAGAGCTGAAATGAAAACATGCAAAACATATGTCAAAACATTATTAAAGTAGTTTCTACAATACCTGTGGCGGACAACAATACCTCATCTCCACCAGGATGGTCATCCAAGAATTTTGTCACATCATATACCTGTTTGGACAGGGTTAATATGGAAGATTCAAGGATATTGCATGACAATCATCAGAAGCCAAATCAAAATTCATTCAAGTGGTCTGAAGACTGAGTCTCATGTTAGCCGAGTTTAATTGACAAACAGTGTTAACAAAATAAAAAGAGATCTGGCTGCCGGTTTACTTCCTCCGACAGAGCACACAATGAAGGTGGAGAAATATGCTTTGTACTTCTAGAACGACACTCCTTTAGGCCAGCATATACATCACAATGCAGCACAGAACAATTAACTAAGCATAATATATTTTTCAGCAAGAAGTGATCAAAAACAACTTGAGCATCATTTTAGAATCGAATGTGGTTCTCACCAACTTTGTCATGGCAATTAGCCAATTACTATATGTATTACACTCTAAGCAAATAAAGAGTCCAGAACTATGGCAACCACTCAAATCAACAAGACAATTGTTGGCCTTATGAGGGCCAGCAACCACATGCTTCGATCCTACAAGCACAATCTTCTTGCAGTTCCATGACAATCCAATATATACTAATGAATTAATCCCATCTAATAATAATTTATTGAACAATTATAAGCTCAAGATTTTTTTAGTCTTTTAGTTATAGACTAATGGCATCCCAATCTCCTCCCCACCCCTGTAAATGGGGCTTGAATGCCTCAGAGGTGTGGCTTGAACACCGGACCCCTTATTTCCACTTACTAACTGAACTAACAGGCACAGTGGCACCCAGAAACTTGAGAATATATTATATGTAATATGTCAAATTTTTCAGAGCATCATACATACAATCAAAACAGCTGGGTCAATAAAAAACAAGTCAATTTATTAAGGTAGGAAACAAAAATCACACAAACAAAAAAACACGAACATTAACATTTATTCGAACATGATTTCAGCTAGCAACACTTGAACAGCATGAATATTTGAACTTCATACTTCCAATTGTGTCCGTAACTGACACAGATTATGTATTTGAAGTAATGCGTCACCAATGGATGGAGATGGATTATTTCCAAATCTTTCAATTAAACCAACCAATTGTAAGTCCTGATCTCTGGTAAATTCTACCAATATAAGCAGATCCGATTCATAACTTGCTCCCGACATTTAAAAGGAAAATTCTCAATAGCATACGCATCAGTTACAGGAGCTACAACGAAAGGCAAATAAACTGATCTATCATGTTAGAAAATCGATCGCATCATCAAAAATCATCTGGACACAAATCAAATAGTGATATTGCTCATGGATTAAAATCCTTTCCCATAAAAAAAAAAAAACAGCAACACAAGCAAGAACATATATGAGAATAAAAAATCGAGGCATCAAAAATATTAAATACAAACAAACTTTAACAACCCAGTAGCAAAAGCTACCAGCTCAATAATGATAATGATACCTTGCCCTCAATGATAAGCCAACAATCCTTGCGATCGTTGTGTTCAGAGACCTCAGCCAAAGTGTAGACCTTGCCCTCTCCACCCATTTGCAAAAAGGCGAGAATTTTACGGGAAAAACTTGAAACTTTTATGCCCAGCAGGTGCGTACTAAGAGGACTGAATTTGGGAACATAAAGGATAGTGGTTGGCGAAGTTGAATAGAAATTTTTCAATGTTGGGCTGTTGCAGGAGGTAGGTGAGAGCAAGGAGGTGGGCCGGTCTTGTCATCAACCACCCATACTTTTCAAAATTTTGTGTTTTTGCTCCTTTATTTTTACATTATTTCTATTTTGCTTCATATTTTTTTATACATTTTGATTTAAGTATCAAAATATGTGACATTTGTGCCTTCGCTAGAATTTGGTTTATGCCATTTCCAAAATTCTACTTTTTCAAAATTTCAATGGATGACTTTCTTCCAAAAACAAGTTTAATATTTAAGGATCTTTAAATTTAAATTATAATGGTTTCAAAAAAATTATACATGCTCAAATTTAAAATTTCTATTCAAAATTTTCATTACAAAGAGTATAGAATAATATGTATTTAAATTCAAGAATTAAGGTCAATATTCAAAGTTCCTATTAGGAGGAAGTCACGATCCATACATTTAACATGTTTGAATTCATTCAAAACTCAAGAGGTTAAAGTTGAATTGAAAATTATGTGAAGTTAATTAAAATGTCTTAAAATAATAAGATTATTTTACTAAAATATCTTAAGTTAAAATTTTATTTTTTTAATTTTTTAATTTTAAAACTATATTGTTTGTTTTAAAAGAAATCATAATTTTTTTAAATTCAAAATTAAGTTTTCTATTTTTTGTTTTATTACATGAGACTATTACGTAAGAGTACAGCTCATATTAAATGATATTACAACTGATATTTATAAATTAGACAATTATTGAGACTAATTTATAATATCGATTCTTATGAAGCACCGTCTAAATTTTAACTTTCATTAATATTTGAGGAACGTTTACTCCACTCACATGTCGAAATAAAGAAGATTGTCTTCACTTATCCTAGTGAAAAAAAAAAATTAAAATCTTACGATATATTGTGGGACTCAAACCCATGATCTCACAATTGTGAGGTCATAAATTCTAACCATTAGATTAAATCATAGTGACTTACGTAAAGTTTGTAATTGAGCTTAAATTTTTTTTGATTATGAGAGTAAAGATTTAAAAAATATTAAAATAAAAGTAAAAGAATCCCTTAAAAGGAATTTATTTTCTAAGGGTGCGCGTGCATGACACATCCAACAAGAAAGCAAAACTAAAATACTAACGAGTCAGATGATTAATTAGTAAACCATTCACAAAAATGCAGTTAGCCGTTACCAACTCGCTAGCGCGTTAGGACAGAAGATTAAGATTAGGCCCGCTTAATTGATTGCCAAGAATGTTGCACAATTATAACCTCATAATCCTCCCCAAAATAGAAGTGCAATAAGCAACAAGTACGCTGTCGATAATTCAAATTTAAGCTAGAATATTATGATTCTCAATTATATTGTTATTTATATGATGTTAATTCAAAAGATGTAAGGGGAGTCTGTGCAAATTAAATATACTCAGACGTTGCGTCATGTTATGGTTGTATAGTTTTGAATACAAATTTATATGTCAATTCATATGAGTTATTTTAATATATAATGATTACAAAGAAATTATAGGTCTTTGGTTGGGCTATCCATTTCAACTATCTGAGAAGCGAAGAAGGCAATTCAACATTTCTTATTGAAAATGATATTATTATTTTCGTATGGAAATCTTGACCGAAGGAGGTGGATGGAAGTAGGTGAAGGATAAAATTGACAAAGTTTCAATTCGGCAAGAAAAGCGTCGTATAAATTTTTAGAATTTTGAATTTTTAAGATCGAACGCTGACTCTTGGCAGAACAAGTGAACAACACTTTATTGTCTTTAAGTTCGGTACCGTACGCTAAACCAGACGAGCCCTATTACTGAGGCCGTAGCCAATTTGGGCTAGTGTAAGGCCCAGGCCTAGGTCACCAATCAAAATTATCGGCCTGATCCAATAATAAACCGGGAACAAGCTCACTTGTGAAAGAGAGAGCGTTTATGCAACCCTAGAAACCCTAGCTTCGCATTTTGCCTCACATATATATTCGACAACACTCGGAAACCTCCAGTTGAAGAGAGGGAGAGAGAGCAGAAGAGGGAAAGGAAAAGCCAACAACATAGAGAGAGAGGAAGCCTAATAATGGTGTCAGGATCGGGAGTCTGCGCGAAGCGAGTGGTGGTGGACGCACGCCACCACATGCTGGGGCGGCTGGCGTCGATCGTGGCCAAGGAGCTACTCAACGGACAGAAAGTCGTCGTGGTCCGCTGCGAAGAGATTTGCATGTCCGGTGGCCTCGTCCGCCAGAAAATGAAGTACATGCGGTTCCTTCGCAAGCGCATGAACACCAAGCCTTCTCACGGTCCCATCCACTTCCGCGCCCCTGCCAAGATCTTCTGGCGCACCGTCCGAGGGTCTGCCTCTTATCCTTGACCCCTTTCTCTTGTTGTTTAATTCATATTTAAATACAAAACGTTGCCGTTTTTTGCTTTTGGCATTGCAAAATATAAATTATTGCTTTAATTTTAGTATACCATGTTATGATTTGGAAGTATGTGTTGTCTGCGAAATTATGTGCAGCAAGTGTTTTTGATTATGGGATTCAAATTCTTGAGTTTTATGTCTTCTTATGCTGAATTGTGATGTAGATTGATTATTCTATGAATTTTATATCTGCTGTTGCAGGATGATACCGCATAAGACCAAGCGTGGAGCTGCTGCGCTTGCTCGATTGAAGGCATATGAAGGGGTCCCTGCACCTTATGACAAGGTGAAGAGAATGGTTATCCCTGACGCTCTCAAGTGAGTTTTCCGTGTCCAAACTAATTCAATATTTTCTATTTTCACTTGGTGATTACTGAATGGCATTGACTGGTTTTCACTTTTTGGGACAGGGTTTTGAGGCTTCAGAAGGGTCACAAATACTGCTTGTTGGGTCGCCTGGCATCTGAGGTTGGATGGAACCATTATGACACCATCAGGGTGGGTTTTTCCAGCTTCTGTTTCCATTACTTTACTGTGTTTATTTGTTATTGTTCACATTGATTCACAGTGGGATGAGTGTTTGTGATGAACACCGGGCATTAAGATATTGTAATGATATGCAGCAAGCCTATTGATGGGTCGTCTATTAATTATGAAATTATTTTCATGTTTCTATATAAATGCAATTCATGCATCATATATTTACCATCCTTATCGCCGCAAGTCTTATCATGCTCCTATTGATCCTTTTGTTTTATTCTTTTGCAATTTTTTTTAACTAGCTGACTGGGAATATCATGGCTATTTTTTTATAGTGCATCATTTTCTTGGAATGTCATTTTGTTGTTGTCTGAACACAGAAGGAGAAAAAGTTGTACTACTAAGGGAATTTTCAAATTCTTGGGCCCCCAATTTTTTAAAATGGGATGGGACAACACTGTGATAGTTTGCTGCGTACTAGTGTTCATAATTGGATTATGTTGCTTAGGTGAACAAGTGATTTCGTGTTAGTATTGTTCAATGCAATCATTTTTTTACATCAATTTTTGAACAAAGTTGTTTATTGTGAAAAATGAAGTGTGCTGGTCACTGGCTTTCTAGTTGGCTTTTAGTCCTTTACTAGGTGGATGATTGTAGTGGTCAATGGCTTATGTTTCTAATTTCTTTTATTTGCATATTGAGGTTTATGCTGTAGTGCAGTTGATGAATGAAATATGCATGTGAATATTTTTCCTAATTATCCTGATGTTGGACAGGAGCTTGAGAATAAGAGAAAGGAGAGGTCACAGGTGGTTTATGAGAGAAAGAAGCAACTCAACAAACTTAGGGCTAAGGCCGAGAAGGTTGCAGAAGAGAAACTTGGCTCACAATTAGACATCCTTACTTCTGTCAAATATTGAGCAGTTAGCGTCTTGCGAACAATTTTGTTGAGTATTGTCTTGAATTTCCGTTGTGTTTTTGACTTTGATCAAGACTTCTAGAAGCTAAGAATTTGATACAACTTGAGTGATTATTCTTTTTTTCCCCCCTCCACTTAAACATATGGTTGTAGAATGATTTCGCTATGTTTCTAGATATACTGCCGGTGTTATTATTTGCTTGATGAATTC
The DNA here is from genome assembly GCA_030449875.1 of Aegle marmelos. Taxonomy (NCBI): domain Eukaryota; kingdom Viridiplantae; phylum Streptophyta; class Magnoliopsida; order Sapindales; family Rutaceae; genus Aegle; species Aegle marmelos. The sequence goes on from JASUUL010000115.1 coordinate 8,622,677, forward strand.
ATGCTTAGGTCACTCCAGTCTTCTGTTCTCTTGAAGGAGGGGTCTTCTCCAGTCAGGAACTCAGGATCCCTGAAGGTGTGACTGAATATGATTTGATTCAATCTGTGGTAATTTTGTCCTGGCTGAATTAGCACTGCTCTTCTTCAAAACCATCCAGTCGGGAGAGATCATAATAGTTGATACCAAGGCAACATTTACTTTGAAGATAATTTTACTTGCTGTTTTTCGCCCATGCCATAGAGGATTTGGTTCTTCTGTATCATCTTGACTACAAATCATGTTTATGCAGAGGAGCACATGCTTTATATAAGTATTTGAATATGTGCTGTATGAATGTCGTATCTACTGTAGTTGAAAAAAGGAGAACTTAAATAAATCATGCATGATAAATGAAGGGCACTGGATTGCTGGGCAAAATCAAGAAATGGTCCAGGACCAGGAGGGTTAATCTAACTACTGTTGTATAGTTACATTAAACCCTAACGAGTAATGATCCAGTTGGACGGAGAGGTGAATCCTTATTCTTACGTTGTAATGACGAAAAACCGGTATAGGCTGAGTGTAGGCTCATCCGGGGTCGGCCTGGATTGTTTCGACAAATGTCTGAGACTCGGGGTTCTGTCCGGTTTTCTGAAACAGAGTCTTGGGGAGCCTGGCACCACCCGGGCCCTCCAGCTGCCGGATAAAGCAGCGGAAAAAAAATTAATATGATTAAAGTTTAAATACTTAGAATTGATTTTAGAAAAATCCAATGGAAACTAAGATATATAAATATGTGAAAACCCCCAAATGTTTAACAAGACCAGCGACGTGAGCTGGAGATAAGAGTGCGCTCTTGCGGTGCGTGCTTGGAGGTGTAGACATGAAGGCCTGCCGTGGAGAGTTGGAGGTGGCGGCTTCAGACTTGAGTTTTGTGTGTGTGTTATGTGATAAGATTTAGTGTTTGTAAATGGGTAAAGGCTTAGGGCTTGTTTAACCGGCACAAATCTGGGCTTTGTGGGTCGTGGCCGGATAAGCTGTGTCTGGTCCGGATCTAAGCCGAGCAGTTTTTTTTTTTTTTTTTTGGGGTATATCTAATTGCATCTAAGTAAAAACAACACTTGATAAATAATTTTTATTATGAAGGAGTATTCAGAAACACAAATGGTTAGAATCAAAGTTGGTAATGGTAATAGTATATAATCAGTATTTACTGTGCTATTATTCAATGTTAGGAAAATCTTATTAAAAAACTTGAGGTTCACAGCGTAGCCTTCAAAGGCGCGTAACACGTGAGAGTATCCCCAATCTAAAATAAATTTATAAACTTTCAGTTTCAGTTTCTTGATCTTGGCGAGCGCTTTCCATATTCACAACATGATCGGGTCTACTTTATAACTCCTGTAACCTACGCCTTCACAACTATAGCATTATAGAATTCATACAAAATTATAGTTGTGAGCAAGCGTACAACGTAGCGGGTCCTCACATCAGTTGTAAACTTATTTGATTCATCCTGAACACAAAAATCATAAATCATCAAACAATGATAATGATAATGACATTGACATGCACGGATAGGACTCAAGGGTCTCAAAGAGGTATAACTACAAGATTTGCCTTGTTTTGTGTTTTTTGCCGTAGAGAACCAACGAGAAATGAATAAATAATTATAGTCTAAACATCGGAAACACCAAATTATGCATGCTTAGAAAATTTTCTGATCACAACACAACCATTTTTATTAATATTATGATTTATAAATACTTATCTAACCGCAGAGTCACATTTCATAGCCCCATATGCTCACACAAGTTTGAATGGACTGAAAAATATGAATACTAATAATTTTTAAATAAATAAATGAGTCACTGGTATACAATTTTTTCTTTAATTTATATATAACAGAATATCCTGAAATTTTTAATGTTCACTCTCAGCCTCCACTGTGTATATATATTGACATAACTCATCCCTGTCAGTTTCCGATTAAGAAATCTTAAATGAGTGCAATATGAAAATCAATTCAAAACAATGAGAAATTAACTGCAAATAAATTGTTAAAAATGCAGTTAATGGATTTTTTTAGTTAAATAAAATAAATCTTTTTAAATAAATTGTTTAATCAAACTTTACAGTTCAATTAAATAAGAAAATAATTTTATTTGATCCAACGAGATTTTTTTTTTAAAGAAAAACAGTTTGTATGATCAAACCAAAAGCCCATTAATTACACTTACATGTCATTTTTTATAATTTTTCTATTTAAAAAATAAAAAATAATTGAGTACAAGGAAAAAATATATTTTGCAACTGATTGTAAAAATAAAAATATCATTTTACAATTATTATAGGGGCAGAAGTATTATTTTACAGTTATAATTAATTATAGGAATAAAAATATTATTTTATAATTAAAATATTATTCTAATTAAAGTTAGCGGTAAAATTAATGAATTATTATTCACTCAAATATTTTTTTAAAAAATATGACACTTTTTTAAATTTATAAAATATGTATCTGCAAAGAGTAATTAACCCTTTAGAGTTATGTCGTTCTAGGATGCCATTAAGCATTTGCATAATTGCTTTGAACTTCCACAAACCAGAGTGACCCGATCAACATTTCTCTTTCCTCACTGTTAGTTTCATTTGTTTATTTGTTTATTTTTCTTTTCAGAATGTAGCGTTAGTTGAGAAAGGGGAATTTGTCATAATTCATGCATGGAAAGTGAAGGCCATTTGGTGCATGGTGGAAAATTATTGGAGAGAAGTCTTCAAAGTGGCTATGCTTTGCTTTACTTCGGATAAAAGAAACATAAGAGGACGAAATTGTAACTGAAAGCAACGCCAAAGAGAGGACTGGAAATGCATGATTGCGATAATTCCGGCTCCATTAAGCACCCTCTACTAATCCAACCGATTATGTATCATTAATCTTCTATAATTAAAAACTAGGACTCAAGTAACATGACATTAAACCTTTAACGTAATCACTTATTGGTCATCAATAACACATTCATCTAATCTAATCTAATCTAATCTAATGGTAATTGAATTCTCTTCCCACCCATATGACTGGTGATTAACACATTAATGATAGATGTGATAATAAGGACTTTAATAGTTGTGTTCTTCTTTGTTCTTGATGTTTTTCAACTACTGCCACTACTGTACTACTCTAGTAGCAGTATAATGCAGAATAACAACAAACAATCATCGCATTGATTAGAAACCATGATCATGAATTCCACTATCGCCGTGACTTAATAATTAGTCCTTTCTTTTCTAATTTTCCCGTTGCATTCGCCCTTTTCCTTTACTTATTATTATACCGAATTCTCATCAACTTGTCACCCCAATAGAAAAAAAAAAAAAAAAAAAAAACCCACTTCCCATGTTACTCGCGTTCTGGCATTTTCTTTTTGACGAGTGTGTTCGGTTTATTGCTTTATAATGTGGCTGTTTCTTTAAATAAATAGGTCTTCATCAGTTTGTTGAGGTATATTTTCAGGCGGGTTCTGTTTCTATGGCCCTCAAGTGTGTCTGGGTAGGCTTCATTCTATTTTGTGGCATTTGGCTGGTTGCTTTCTGTGATCAAGATGGTATGTGCAGTTTGTTTATCTTTTTTCATTAAGTGTTTTATATCCGTTGCGTAAAGATAATAAACCAACGAATGCATGGAATTTAAAAGCTAACGAAAACGAATGAGAACCATTAATTTAGTGTATTTCCACATTAAAACAAAATGGAATCAGCTTTCATGTTTCTAGCTTCCGTTTCACATCAACAAAAGCAATAAGCTATCAACTGATAAGTAGATGAGGTGGTTTGGACTTCACACGTTTCTTTGTTTGATGTGTATGTGACAGGTTTCTTGAGTCTATCTTGTGGTGGAACCACAAATTATGTTGATTCATCCAATATTTCATGGACCTCAGACCATGAATACATTAACGCAGGCAACACAACCACTATTGATTATGTCGATGGCAACTCATCAACTCGTGCTGCGGTTCGATTTTTCCCAGATTCTAAAGGCCGAACATGTTATAGGCTACCTGTGAGGAATATATCCTCATTGGTTCTTGTTAGAGCCAAATTTTTGTACAAGAACTACGATGGACTAAATAAACCTCCATCATTCTCTGTCTCTCTTGGGACAGCTGTCACCAGTACTATAAACCTTGCCTCCGATGATCCGTGGATTGAAGAGTTTGTGTGGCCAACTGTTAAGGACACAGTCTTGCTCTGTCTTCACCAGGTTCCAGAAGGCGGATGGCCTGTTATATCTTCGCTTGAAATCCGTCCACTTCCTCAAGGAGCTTACCGTAATGGCACGGGAGATTCCCCAGATAAGTTGCTTAGGAAGAGATATCGCATCAACAGTGGTTACACCAATGGCTCTATAAGGTACCAAATTTTGAGTTTTAATCACCCTTTCTACAAATAATGCTTAACAGAAAATTGCGTAAGTTATTGTGATCACTTTTGAGTTTAAACAGGTACCCTTCGGATCCATATGATCGGATATGGGATGCTGATGAAGACTATGCACCATTTCATGTGTCGACCGCGTTCAATCTCGTAGTCGGCTTCAGTTCCTCAAATATTCAAGAGAGTCCTCCAGCTGATGTTCTTCAAACTGCGAGAGTCCTGGCACGAAGAGATGTGATGACTTACAACTTTCCAGTAGATGCTCTTGGGGATTACTACATTGTACTCTATTTTGCCGGGATTCTTCCTGTCTCACCTACCTTTCAAGTACTAATAAATGGAGATATTGCAGAATCAAATTATACAGTGAGAAGCTCAGAAGCAGGTGCCCTATATTTTACATGGAAGGGAATAAAGAATTTGAACATCACAATTAAGAGTATCAGGTTCTACCCTCAGGTCAATGCACTTGAGGTATATGAAATTCTTGATATTCCACAAGAAACGTCCTCAACAACGGGTATCCTGCCATTTCCTTTAGGTAGTGCGGACTTGATTATTTTGTCCAACTGGACTGAACTGACTTCGTTTACTCGTTCATCTTGATCTGTTGCAGTTTCTGCACTTCAGGTTATTGAGCAGTCTACTGGTTTAGATTTGGGATGGCAGGATGATCCATGCTCTCCCAAATCATGGGATCATGTTGGATGTGAAGGAAATCTTGTTACATCATTGTGCGTACATGATAGTTCCTTTTGTTGGTTAATCTTATCTCAGGGTGTTTCCTAAAAATCTAATGATGTGGACCTTATAAATTCCTCTGTAGGGAGCTTTCAGGCATCAATTTGAGGTCGATTAGTCCAACATTTGGTGACTTATTGGATCTTAAAACGCTGTAACCTCTTTTAACTTCATTAGACATCTGTGATTTTCGTTGTTTTTTTCAATCTACTCGTTACTTATGCGTGGTGATTCATGCTACAGGGATCTGCACAACACATCACTAACCGGAGAGATACAGAATTTGGATAGTCTGCAACATCTTGAGAAACTGTAATCCTGCAGAGAACTTATGGCCTACTTTTGTGTAATCAAATAGCTATATAACCATTTTCTTACTGAAAACTGCAGGAACCTGAGTTTCAATCGGCTAACATCATTTGGTTCCAGTCTGGAGAACTTGGATAGCCTTCAAGTTCTGTAAGTTTCAAATCTTTCCATTTATTTTAAAATTCTTCCGTTTTGATTTTTAGCGTGTTTCATAAAAAGAAATATAATGAGTTCGGCATATATTGATCCTATAGGTTATACTAAATTGGAATTTAATTCTTCAACATGTAGGGACTTGAAAAATAATAGTTTACAGGGAACAATGCCTGAAAGCTTGGGAGATTTGGAGAACCTTCATCTATTGTAAGTGAGAGCCTATAACATCACATCAACCAGGAACTCAGCAAAATATGGTGCTTTTATTTGAGTACAGTCATATATCTCATTCACTAAGAATCATTCTTCTGAATGCTTAGGAATGTTGAAAACAATAAACTAGAGGGTGCCCTCCCTCAGTCTCTGAATAGAGACAGCTTGGAAGTTAGGTATGGAACTGAAACGTCGTAACCCTTCATTGACCATTTTTCACGTTGTAGCATTCTGATACATAAGCTTTGTGCAGAACATCAGGGAATCTGTGCCTTTCCTTTTCAACTATGACATGCAATGGCGTTTCATCCAATCCTTCAATTCAGACACCGCAAGTTACTGTTGTCACTAACAAGAATCACTCTAAGCATAATCATATAGCGATTATACTTGGCGCAACTGCAGGAGCCTTATTTGTTTTGCTCCTGGTATCTCTTGTTGTATTCCTATATGTGAGGAGAAGAACAGCTGATCAAGCGACATACACAGCGAGTATGTAAAATATCATATTGTTAAAAGTCATGGTAATTAATTTAGTTGGTTCGTTCTTTAATGAAGATTATATCTTTCTTAAGCGGCAGCAACAGATATGCGAAACTGGAATGCAGCGAGAGTATTTTCTCACAAAGAAATTAAAGCAGCTACCAACAACTTCAAGGAGGTTATAGGCCGCGGAAGTTTTGGAACTGTTTACCTTGGAAAGCTTTCAGACGGCAAACAAGTAGCTGTGAAAGTGCGATTTGACCGAACTCAACTTGGTGCTGATTCTTTTGTAAATGAGGTTCATTCACATCCTCGTACATTTATTGTTTTTCCTCGGTGTGCATGTGTGTGTATCTCATTTACCTACATTTGTATTTGAAAGTTAAAAGGACTAATACTTCCTCGCCTGTTAAAACTTGAGTTAACAGTGTAGGATTTGGTTCTTGTTCTTCGATTGTCTGTAGGTGCATCTCTTGTCACAGATTCGCCACCAAAATCTGGTATGCTTGGAAGGGTTTTGTTCTGAAGCAAAGCAGCAAATACTAGTCTACGAGTATCTACCTGGCGGATCATTGGCTGATCACCTTTATGGTATGCTGTGCATGTAGTAACTTTATAAAGAATTTTTATGGTATTCTATGCCATGACAAAAAAAGGGGGAAACGATTTGATGATTGATACTTCATTCAGGTTCAAATAGTAAAAAATTTTCACTAAGCTGGGTTCGCAGACTTAAAATTGCTGTTGATGCTGCGAAAGGTATGTCCATTTATCCATTTCTGTGCATTTTCAACTGTAGATGTCTGTAAACACACATAATTGATCCTTATTTAGGAAAGAAAACTGGTGGCTGAATGAAGCTTTGCAGCACTCAGAAGATCATGCTTTCTGAGACTCGAGCTCTTTTCTTATCAAAACCACTGTTATCTAAGAGATCTACATTTCATTATTGAAATCTCAATCTTTTTGAAGGGCTGGACTATCTGCACAATGGAAGTGAACCACGAATCATACACCGTGATGTCAAATGCAGTAATATCTTGTTGGACAAGGATATGAATGCCAAGGTTTGTGACTTTGGACTCTCAAAACAAGTAATTCAGGCTGATGCAACTCATGTAACCACTGTTGTGAAAGGCACGGCTGGCTATCTCGACCCCGAGTAAGATTCTAGCAATTTGGCTTCTAGATTAAGGATGGCATGTTCAGTAAATTTGTTTTTGATTTATTCATTCATTCATTTATTTTTGACAGGTACTACTCCACTCAGCAGCTGACTGAGAAAAGTGATGTCTACAGCTTTGGTGTTGTTCTTTTGGAGCTCATTTGCGGGCGAGAGCCATTGAGTCACTCTGGAACTCCAGATTCCTTCAATTTGGTGTTATGGGTAATTGCAATTCTTCCATTTTTATCTGCTAGTTTATGGAAGGTATATGTTTGTACACGAAACTCCATGAGTTTATGCTCTCGCGTCGTGCTTCAACTGCAGGCCAAGCCCTACTTTCAAGCAGGTGAATTTGAGATTGTAGACGACAGCTTAAACGGAAACTTTGACGTGGAGAGTATGAAAAAGGCAGCCTTAATTGCAGTGAGATCTGTCGAAAGAGATGCGTCACAGAGGCCAACTATCGCAGAGATATTGGCAGAGTTGAAAGAAGCCTACAGCATTCAGCTTTCATATCTTGCAGCTTGTGGACATACAAGTTGATCTCCGGAGACAATACTTTCAAACAAAGGATATAACTCATATAAATCTCCTTTTGCTTTGTGCCGTGGCGTATGCAAATAGAAAAGTGCGATTTTGTAGGGTTCATGCTTAACATATTTTACAGACGAGCTTGTATGCCAATATATAGTAACTTATTCAACAAAAGAGTATGCTCACGATCTATTTATCATCAATATATGTGTACGCATTCTGAATCTGTCAATAGCAAGCAACATCTTTAAATGCAACTGGCATATCACTTGCAGCTTGTTTTTCACTTTCTGGTTGATTTCGGAGTGCCAGGAAAATGCAATGCATAAGCTAGCTGAAATTCATTTTCCCTCTCTTTAATTTGGTTCCATTAATTTTCTCGGCCACCAATTCAAGAAACAACCATAAAATTTACAATCCCAAACTTTGCAATGTGATCAGACGTGCTAACAATGCACCGGCTTTTTACATCATTAAATATTACATTACATGAGCCACTTTCACATTGTTACAAGGGTAAAATTTACCAATAAAATGATTAAAACTGGGGGTGAAAAAAAAAAAAAAAAAACCAGAGAGCAACCAAGGATTGTTATTCAGCAATGATTGTAACTACCGTCCAAAATACAATTTAAAAGAATAATATCTGGAATTTCCCTAGCTTACAGAAGGGATAGCTGCTATCCTGAATCTGTTGAATCTTTGAGTTGAACGCAGTTTGAGCAGGACTATGTAGAGTAACGGTGTCGCAAGTAAAGGAAAATTGCTGTTGAAGCAGCTACAGCATAAGGAAACACAGTCCAAATTCCCTGTATGATTTTTAATATTAGATACCTGTATATCAGCAGTTCTAGAGAATAGGAAACTTTTGTTTTACCACTACTGTTGCAACTGTGGCAAGGGCAAATACAGGGCGCTCCCTCATTAGAAATCCAATCACCAACTGAACCCAGAGAACAAATGGAACAAGGCAGCATTACTGCATTAGTCATCTGAATAGTAGAACTTAAAACAATGTGGATTAGCTAGATTAGAATATCACACATATCATCACTTGAGATGTGCTTTCAAAATCGAATAAAGTAATAGAGTAAGTCCATGGCTGTCTGTAGCCTCCATTTATCATCACTGCAAATTTCCAACAGAATCAGACTTACCTGAATTGGAAGAGTGAGCAAACCACCACAACAAACTCCCGCAAAGAAGCAATCAGGAGGTATACCCTGTGTTCAAATGAAACTTTGTCAGTCCTTATCACCATGTTTGACTTGCATCGAAAATGCGTTAATACCAGATTTTTATTTTTAATCAACAAAAACAGTACAACATACCATGGTCCCAGCTAGGAAAGCTGTTGGATTCCTTGCTCCGAGGGAAAATCGTTCTACTAAAGATCATAATACACAAATAACACATAATTAAAAAAAAAAAATTAATGAGCAATTTTATGCATTACGCTCAATATTCCTTTAAAAATATCTTTGCTGCCAAACAAGGGCATAACAATTCAACTTAAACCTTAAGACAATCCAAGAGAAGCAAGTTTAATATAAACAAAAAATCTCTGGATAATATCTCTAGCCCAATTCTAACAAAGGATAACCGTGATGGCAGTTACTCATTGCACTCATTATAATGAACACACACAAGTAATCAAGCCTTGTACCACACAATGGAGCTGATAGATTATTTAGTGGATTTAGTTGCTACATTTCCACATTTAGCAAGAATAACCAAACCAACTTGCACAAAACTACCATTGATAGATGATTCAAATTCAAATGCAGGAAGTCAATGGCCATTTCAAGAGTCATCTAGCAAAGTGTTAACATATTTATTTTTAGGCACATACAAAATTGACAAGGCTCTATAACTCACCAAAGCCTATCAGATTGCCATACTTTTGCACAGACTGAGTGATGCTCAACGCCTTTTCTTTACTTATCCCTGACTGTAGTCATCATCCACATTGAGTCAACATATAAATCATTATCTCGCAATCATGAAGACAGATAATTGCATGTAACTTCTTTTGGAAAAATGGATACGACTAATTGGTAAACTAATCTATCCAGGGAGGTAAGTATTTGCAAGTGCATTAGCACCGAAGAATTGGTTAAAAACAAAGTGAACAGAACAAACCTTGGAGCAAACATCATCAGATGCCCCGCTTTTAGCAAAAAACTTGCCAAGGTAAAATGGTATCATATCACTAATACAAACTCCCCTGAAGATTCAAGTTGCCATGTTTAAAATGAAATTATTAATTTAAGAATTGAAACCAAAGTTCAAATGCCAAAACAAGGAAAAGGAAATGCAGAAAATCGATCATAAGCTCATATTATTTTCATAAGCTCATATTATTTACATAAGCAATGTATCAAACACTTGCATTGGGCACAAGCTAAAGAAAAAAATATAATGTTTTAATGGCATCCAATCATATGCTGAACTTTACATTGGCTCAAGGTTTTCCTTCGAGCTTCACCTTCAACATTCAGGTGTAAGCCTCAAAAGCCAATAAAACCTTGACCTTGAACATAAAGTTATCACTATAGAGGAATCCATAAAATGTATTCAAAATTAAATAAATAAAGAACAGCGGACAAGATTGTGCTGCCACTAACCAGTATACCCATAGAACAGTGGACACAATGAATGGGGCATTTCTGGAGAAAGATTCCACAAAAGACTGCCACGTGCCATCCAAAGTCAGCAATCGAGCTAAAGATATGCCTACCTAAAATACAAGAAGCTCATCTATTTAGTTAGACCAAACTATAAATCTACTTAAAGAACCACCTAAATTAAACTGGAAGTCAAACAAACCCCAGAGATATAACCGCCGAGTCAGTGAAACAGAAGTACCAATACAAAGGACAGACCCAGATATTTAAAGCCTCTTCACTGATGAAAAGTCCACAACCAGCAGCCATGAGCAACCAAAAGTAAATCCATCTGCAAAATGCAGCAAGGCACTTGCATTTCAACAATTAATGTTTATGTTTCAATGAGTACTCACATAGACATTCCAAGTTATAGAGAGTGGAGCAAGAGCATACCCTGGGGCGTATTCTGGAATTATGAAGTTATATTCGAAGGCCTTGAAACTAAAGCCAGCAGGGGCTGCCACAGGTAAAGAGGATGATGATCCTTCAGCCAGACGTTGAACTCCAAAATGTGTTCCAAGATTAGGCGGCTTGAAGCCAATAGATAAGACTGTAATGGTAGCGGCTACCCCAACAGCAATTGCCAATTTAGCCAGAAATGAACTCCCGAAACCAGAGGGTTCAACCGTTTTGTTCTTAAGTATCTCGTCATTAGCAAGCTGATCCTGTTCATTCGGGCTATCTTCAGGCATATAATTTCCAGGACCCTCGCCATCAAAGCTTCTAAGCCTGATTATTATGTAGCGTCATATGCAAGACATGTTCCTGAATACAAAAGAAAAGACTCTAGCAGAACAGATTATATAGTGATCAAATAAAAACTAACCTGAAAGTGGGTTGTTTGAAGAATCGAGAAGTGCAAACATTTGTAATCTTGTCGTAGAGAAACTCTCTGTTAGTGTTAGGGACATTATTGAACGAGCGAGAGCTTGGCGTGCGCTTTAAAGGTGGAAGATTGAAGAGCTTTGGTGTTGGTTTCGGAGGGTTTAAGAATGGCCCATGCTTTAAAATCGCAACTAAAGTCATATTTCGAAATTCCTGTCGGGTGACAGTGAGCTGGGTCACAGCTACGAACTCGACTCTGCTGCCTCTGCTGGTTTTCGGTTGGTTTTTAAGAACTCTGAAGATTTGTTCGGCCTCTTGGTGATGAAGTGAGGACCAGGAGTTGTGTGTACACGTGGCTTGAGGGGATGGTCTCTGCAAGAATATGCGATATACGCTTGTTTCATCTGTGTAACATTGTCATACGAATGAATGAGAATAAGTAGTGTGTCCGCCGATAGAATTTTGTGTATCCGATATTAATTTATATTCAATTCATTATTTTTAATAAATTATAAAATTTTAATTAAATTAAATTTATAAATTGATGGAGTTCAATTTAAATTTAATATATATATTTATAGATCAAATACAGATTTAACTTAGTTTATATCTAATCTTTCATTTTACATATTAAAATTTTTAATTCTGTTTCATCTATGAATTAATTAAATAAATAATTAATATAAAAATAATTTTAATATTGACTGAATTTAAAATTGAATAAGATTTAAATTAATTAACTATTTAGATAAAACTAAAATAATATATTCAAAGTTTCAAAATATAACACATAAAAAAAAATTTCATTTATTTAGATTAATACATGAAAGTTAACTAAAATTATGAATTCAAATCTACACAAAAATTAAAACTTGAGAGCTTAGATGATCTGTTAAATTGTCTGCCACTAATTTGTATTTCGTATTTTAGCTTGATGAAAATAGACATAATTGAAATAAATAACAAATATAATATTTACTTAATAAAAATAATTAATAAATGTTTGCCCTTATTTACCATCCCATCAAATACTATCAATCTACATCAGATATATTGTTATCAACCCTCAAAATCTCTATATATGTAAGACAAAAGAAAAATATCAGTTTGAAAAAGTAGAGTAACATTATAAATATTAACTTTAGAATTTTTACTGTTTACGAAACTGTATTTATTTATATAGTTATTTAATTATCTAAATATTTTTATTTTTTTATTATTATTAGACAAGATAAAATATGATGTTGATGCAACTACAATTTAAGTTATTTATTAGTAAGAAGTAATGCCACATTTACAAGTTTCATTTTTTAATTAATTAAAAATTTTTTTTACAAAGTCACATATTTTACAGATTTATAGAAGTAAATTCATATATAATCTAGTGATAGTAGGTTTTTAAATTTTCAATTTAATTTAATCTATTAATATGAAGATCAAATTTTTACGAATTAAATTTTTACTAATCAAATGGATTAAACAAATCAAATTGGATTTCGAACATCTAAAAATAAATTTGATTACTAAAGCAAAGATTTATTAGTGAAAATGATTATTTAGTGTAATCCAATTCACTTATTCCAATACTAGATATGACATAAATTTTTATGTACCGATAAATCTTGGATTTATTATTCCTTTTGAAAAGAAAAAATTAGAGGTAGATTAAATTTTTAAAAAAATTCTTGTCTCCTTAAAATTCTAATTTGGATGCTTAATAAAAAAATTATTTAAAATTTATCCAATCAAATCCCTAAAGCTAAGTTTTATTATTCAATTAGCTTTTAGTATTGTATTTATTGTGGAATCCCATTAAATTAATAGTTTTGGGACCATGAAAAATCTATTGATTTAATGAATATTAATAGATCAATCAATTAATAATTATTAATGTATAAAGATAATATCATCTGCACAATAGGAATTTTAACAAAGTATAAAGGCAGTATTATTAAAGAATGTGGTAATTTTGTCAAGTTATATAGTTCGATTTCTTTTTATCTCGATTGAGTGAATTGATCATTTAATAATCGTTTGGCTGTGCTCTTTTTAGATCACAATTACATGATTAGAGAAGAATTTTTTGAGGTAAATATTAAGCTAATGTTTCAATTATTTTTCTTAATATAGCACATAAATAAAATAATGACTTCTCATATGAATATGTAAATAAAACTATAATGATTAAGAAAATGCATAAAGCATTATTCCAATGCAATAAAGAAAATCATAAACATACTATATATATATAGTTTCAAATTAGTTAATTATTAATTTATGTGCTAGTTGGTTCCTATAGAAAAATAATATTTTTTTTAAAATCTTTTATCTAATAAATAATTTACCATGCTAGTCCTAAGTCGTGACTGGCAGAAAAAAAAAATTAATTAACTAAGATTACCAATTTATTGAGTATTAATTAAGGAGGTTTTACGGTATTTCTCATATATTATGGATAACATAAAGTATTCTAATTATTTTATATTTTAGTAGGCTAAAACATGACTAATATCAAATATTAAAGAGTAATTTTGATAGATTATTTTATTTTATGATCAAATGTTATATTAATTGGTCTAATTTTATTACATCCTATATGATAATATATTATTGACAAGTATAAACTTTAATTGCGTTATTTGTACTAACACGTGATGGTCCTCAATGCAGCCCTAATTTTAAAGTAATTTTGACCCATTGAAAATTGTTGTTTCCTCATTTTTAATATTTGGTTAAGAGTGTAAAAGACCATCTTCTCTCCTTGCTTCTGTGTGCGCGCGCAGATTGTTGAAGCATTGAAACTATGAATTGCAGTGAATCTGAACAAAGAAGGGGCTATATAAAAACTCAACAGCAAAGGATTAATGATTACAAAACAAGGTAATGATGTTTGCCTCTTTCTCTTGAATATAAATTTAAATAAATATACAAGATCATGAGTCTATGCCTAAAATAACTTAACATTAACCACTATAGTTCTACCAAAGTTTACAAAACACACCCATCGACATCTTGTACCAAAAACATCAATTTAGAAACATCAACGGTTTATATTCATTATGGCAAAAGCTACCGACAGCGTGGATCAGGCTAAAGATATTAATCACCATTGCACCTTCTAGAAGTGTTTACAATATTTCAATAAAAATAAAAAGGCCAAATGATTCTTTCAAAATAATGTAAATGGATTTTTAAATGAAGCGCGATGGGGGCCGCTGGTATGATACACTAATAGGTGGACCAGGATAATTCAAAGATGATGATCGATAATAAGCATTTTAAATTAAGAAAAGAGAAAAAAAAGTGAAGATTATGATAAATGAGGCGTGAGAAAATGAGAACATGACAGCAAATTTTAAATAATCATTTATAGAGCTATTATCTAATGCAAAAATCTATATTCATTTAAAAAAAATGGATTGACGATTCTTTGTAAAGAGGTTAAAAAATAAAATATAGCTGTTTACCAAAATTATTTTTAAGTTCGGACAATCGAATTAAATAATTTTCAGTTATTATATACATAAATAAAGAGAATAAAAAATGAAGTAAAGTGATTCACATGTAAACAGGTTATTTGATTTTGCAATTACAAAGTTATTTATTTATTTATTTCTTTTTTAATAAAAAATAAAATATTAAAAAAAAGAAAAAGAATTTTCGTGTTTAAATAGACTAAAACCGGCAGAAAAGAAAAATGGAGAGACTGAGACCACATTCAAAACGACAGCGTTCATCGAACAACTTTTAAACACCGAAAAGGCAGTGGGATCTAGAAATTGGAAAAGACGATTGGTTTTGGCAATTTAGCAAATAACGGCTCATAAACCGTCAGCGGTCACTCACTTTGACTTTCAAAACCCGCGAAACGACGGTCGTTTTTGTCCGAGCACTGACACAGCAACCGCCTAGCAGGTAACCAGCCAGATTGGCGCTACGCCTAAGCTCCATATTTTGCCCACGTGGACGAGGGAATCTCATTATTTAAAAAATAAAAAAAAAAAAGGGAGTGCGGTTGATAACTATCAACAGCTTTAAAAGCAATTCCCATTCAACTGTACAATCGGGGATCTTCATGTGCTTTGTTCAACTGCCTTTGTCACCAATTACCCTTACGATCCTTGTTTTGCGAATTATCTTTTCTATATAATCTGGTGTTTTTGAATTTTTCCAACTGTTTCAGCTAAATTTGCGTGCTAACTTGTTCTCGTTTCATGGTTGGTTGTCTACAGAATTCGAATATTCTTCGTGGGTATTTGAATTTAGTGTCTGAAACTCATTTTCTTTTTAAAGCTGATGGCTTTTGA
Source organism: Aegle marmelos (assembly GCA_030449875.1). NCBI lineage: Eukaryota > Viridiplantae > Streptophyta > Magnoliopsida > Sapindales > Rutaceae > Aegle > Aegle marmelos. The sequence goes on from JASUUL010000115.1 coordinate 8,638,495, forward strand.
CACGGTTCGCTCATGGACGATCTGTAGTCTTATAGGAGCATTTATTGACCTTGCTGTTGCTTATTTCTTGCTTTGTGCATCAGCTTTTGCATTTTTCCCGTACAAGTTTTGTAATCTATTAGGACTATACTTGCCATGTCCTTGTACTGGGGTTTTTGAGTACCGGAATAGTTATTTATGTTGGCATAAGCTACTTATTGATTTGCCTAGGAGAAACATTTTGTATGTCCAAACTATGATCAAGAGCAAATTCCCTTTTGATTTGATTTGGTTTCATCATCAACCTTGCAATTCGGATAGGGTGCTGTGTTCATGTAGAATATGCGATCATGGGGTTCTTGAATTGGAGAATGAAGCGTGCTATAGTTCATTTCCGGGTCCAAAATTTCAAAACTTGGCTGATAGGGAAAGTGGGTTTGATGCAAAGGGGAAAAAAATTGTGAGGCAAAAGTATGGAACTCGTCGAAGGAGGAGATCATCCCTTGCGTACGGAAAATCATCCTCTATGCAATCAGTTGTTGAAGGTGCTTCTACGTCAACTTATAATGGGATTGATGCTCTTCGAGGTGGTAAGAATTGTACCTGAAAATTATTGAATTTAAAGTTCAACTACCTATTTTAGCTGAAATTTTATGCTGTTACTCATATGTGATAAATTATATGTCAAAAGATTTTGAGTGCATAAATTCAGACCTGGTTGGAATTGAAACATTGTTTAAAGTTTTCTCTAGTTGTAGAGAATTTTGCTAGAGCCTGGAAAGTTAACATTTTTGTATGTTGTAAAGTTTGAAAAAAATGAATTGATGTTGGATTTTGTCAGAGTTTGATTATTTTTGCTTATTTTGTTCTCAATTTCAATTGTTGCAGTGAAATGAATACTGTTGTTTGTGGTCTCTCAATTTCAGATGACAGGAATGCTGGTCTTGAGCTGGGTGAAAGAAAGTGGGATAGTTTTGAACAGAGTGGAGCGTATGGGAAGACTAAGGTTGAGGACAAGGATTCATCATTGTCGGAAACATTAATATTCAATGCTCAAGAAAACTTAGGGAAACCTGGAAATGAAGACAATATGATCAGAAATTTGGCAGAAGTACTTCAAGAGGAGAAAAATGCATGTGCTGCTGTTCGATTAGAGTTAGAGAAAGAGAGAGCTGCTGCTGCAACTGCTGCTGATGAAGCCATGGCCATGATATTGCGTCTTCAATCTGATAAAGCAGCAATAGAAATGGAAGCAAGGCAGTACCAGAGAATGATAGAAGAACAATTTGCTTATGAGGAAGAAGAGATGGAAATTCTGAAAGAGATCCTTGTTAGGAGGGAGAGGGAAAATCATTTTCTGGAGAAAGAAGTTGAAGCTTATAGGCAGCTGAAATCTTTAGGAAATGGGCAGACAGAAACTGATTTGAGTTATATGAGCAGTGATTTGGGACAAAAGCCTGTACATTCACCTGATCCAAAAGAGGACCCCTCATGGGTGCAGCAGGAGATCAGGCAAAGTACATCCAGTAAGAGTGCAAACTGGCCACCAATATATGAGGCTTCATCTAGTGAGGTGACATCTGAGGCATTCCAAACTTGCAGTGGGGTCGAGGAAAGTCCTTCATGTTGTGGAGAAAAGCTCGAGAAAGATGGGAATTATAAAGCTGAAGTACATGACAATCTTCACGGTTCTATACTTGATTCAGACCCAATTATATATGATGTTCATGTCATTGATGATAAAACTGAACTTCAGAGGGAGGAAAAGGGAAAAGTTAGTGGACTATCAGATTGTGTAGTTACTGATTTTGGAGTCTCAAGTGGTGAGTTGCTAAGTGATAGTTCAAGTACAAGCCTCGGACAGCGTAATCAGATCAATGGAAGAAATAGTTCTGAAATGAAAAATAGGGTGCCAGAATTAGGAAACTCACAAAGCAAAAACTTCCTTGATGACTCTGCTAGGAGTGCTTCATCTGCAGCCAGCAGTGAAAGCTTAAAGATAGACACTGAGGTTGAATTGCTCAGAGAAATGCTGAGAGTAGTGCAAGTTGGAAAAGAAAAGTTGAGTTTTTCTGCGGAGCAAAGGGAAAGTATCAATGCCCAGTTGAAACTTGTGGAAGATATGTTAAACCAGCTTTGAGAGATTCAGCAACGATAAGAGCCTGTTGGGCAGGTTTCTTTACCCCCTTCATCTGCTAAGGTAATAACATGAGAGTTCAACCTTCCGCAATCTACATTTTTATCTTGTGCTTCCTTCTGAGTCAAAGCTGTCAGCATATTTTTATCTTACATAATTATTACAGAGTTATTGATATTGGTCTTAGATGCAGGATCTCTAAGACCTTGAATGGTTTATACTCTTAAGGTCTAGATAAAACAGCTCTCATCAGAGTGGGTGCCCTCTAAGTTGAAATATTTATCTGTAAAGTTAATGGTTGCAAGGGCTCTGATTGTTAATCGAGGTATGAATGAGGCATTTTATAATCTTGAATCCATCTATTGTGAACAACAAATATCAATGCTTAGAGAGTGATTTGATTCAAACTGCTTGCCAATTGCTTGTGTCTAGTAAATAATTAATTGCAAATGATTTGACACAGATGTTAACTCATACTGGGATGAAAGATTGGAAATTGGTGTGTAAGGCAAAGTTGTTGAAACTAAGGTGAAATTTGGTCGTTGTTCATGTGTAGCTGCATGATTCCTACTCCGTTTGTTGATTATGGCAATAAATGCTTCTAAAGGAATTTTACAAAATCTGAGCAGATCACTTGGACTTCCTTGATAAATCTCATATCATAACCGAATGTGGGGGATTTTTAACTTTGTTCATATTATATTTGCTTTTGAAATCTTCATTGGCTATGCTATATTCCTGCGATAACATATTGGCGATAACTGTGCTATGCTCTCAATTCTCAGGTGAGCGTGACAAAAAGATGCAGCCGAAGTATATCTTTGGAATCTGGCATGGAAGTTCTTAAATCATGTACAGAAGTTATCAACGTTGGAAGAATCGTCGCCTGCGCTTGAAGTTTCAAATCCTTCACGATGACAATAGTTAGACAGTTGTTGATATAGATACTGTAAATTGCACTGCAGTTAGCTGTTGTATACTCGCCGTCGAAGTTTCCCTACCATGTATGTGGTTGAGTGTGTTAAGTTATGAATACCTTTTGTTATTGTTTTTCAAAATTAATTTCATATTTTAATTAATTTGATAAATCTACAAGTAACTCAAGAAAATGAAAAAATAAAAAAATAATGTTACAGTTATAAATTTTTACATAAATTTATTTTGTATAAATTATATAATATTAATTAAATAAAAATATAAATAATTAAAATAAATTATATAGATTAAGAGATATTTAATTTAATTAATTAAATTATATTATAATAATTTATAAAAAAAATTTATAAAAAATTTATAATTATATTATTATTTAAAATAAAATTAATATTTAAGAAACACAAAAAAAAAAAAAAATTGGGGCTGGGTTTTATTTTTCTCTCTCTGTCAAAGCCAAGAGGCAAGCTAAAAAGGCTGGGCTCGGTGTGATTTTACTCTCGCTGCCAAAATCAAAAGGCAAGCTATCAAAGTGTTTTATTTGTGTACATCAATTATCAAAAAGCCCGTTAATTTTTCTGTTGACAACAGCAATGATAACGCAGTTTTATCATTCTACAGTTGGTATTAAACTATAGAATAGTTCGACAAAGCCTTTTCTTTTTTTTTTTTTTCCCCCAAACCAAATTTCTGAGGCCACACAAGTACGTATCTATTCCTCCATAGTACTAGTCTGCACTGAAATGGATTGTCAAGCCTCAAAAATGTCTGGTACTTTTAAAAAAAACTTGAGTGCAAAATTTAATTTCTTCTGATTGATGTGAAATAGTAATTTCAACAATAATTTAAAAATTAAAATGTTTTCCTCGGCAGAATCAAAAAAGTTATAAATAAAAAGTAAAAAATAAAGTCACAATTGTGCTGCCACCAAAACGAGCGACACAAACTAACCAGACTTCGCCATCATCGCCATCACTTGAGGACAACCTTGATTGCTTCTTTGAACTTTTTAAATATTTTAACGTTAACAAGTACCCCATGGTCACGTGCCTGCACGCCAACCCCATGATGATTGTAATTCGCGCACGTGCTCAACCTCCCCGTAGTTTCCTAAAGCTAAAAAGTGTCACCAGGTCATCATCACCTCTGCTTCCACACGGCACAATTCAAGCGGTCCGTGACGGTGACAATGCCACCTTCGTCTTTTGTCTGCATTTTTATCTTCCCCTTCCTCTGAATATAACTTTCTCAAAACGACATCGATTTTGTAAGAAACATGCGATTGATTCGTCGCATGCGAACAAATTTTCTCGGTCATTAAGTATGTTCACATGTTGTTATGATACAATATTTGTGTTGAATTTATATGCATAGCAGGTGCATGGATTTGCAGCGGCAAATATTATTCAGCCACGCGTCCTAACGCATCAAACTAACTGTGTCTATGCAGTTCAAACAAGTTGACGAAAAATCTTATCGCATGGATGGCCATCACATACGAAGGAAAACGGAAATTCCCTGATTTTAGAGATTTATATTGAAACCTGAAGATGACAAGAGATTGCACTGTCATTTCATGTCAGAATAGGATTTCATCTCCTTTAGTCATTAAGGTACATGGTTATTATAAAAATTATCACGTGTACTTAAAAAGTGATATCATACATAAAGATAATAATGCTCATAATAATATCAAATTATATTTTTTTTTTATAAATTTTGTATCTCAATTTTATATTATAATATTACAAATTTAATATTAAAAAATTCATATTAATTAAAAATTATATCTAAAATTTATTGATATAATTTAACAATAAAAAAATAATAAATTCAACCTAACATTATAAGTTTATAATACAGTTACAAATTATATAAATTTTAAAATTTTATTTAAATTTATATGTACGTGATTTTTTTATGAATTTTAAGTGATTAATTATATCATTCTATTATACAGTATTCATCCCTTTAATGATTGTCAAATCATTAAAACATAAAATTTTAAAATAAATTTTAGGATACCCAATACTTCGTTGCTCTTTCATATTATTGAAGGTTGACAAGTTTAGCAATAGTCACTAGCAATTACTGAAAAGTCAGCATTGTATAATATTTAAAAAGTTTATCGATAAAACAAAAAAAAGAAATTAATTAGCGAAAAGAAAAGTAATTACGACAATTAAAAATTCTTACCGCGAAAAAAATGTCATATGTTTGACTTAAAAAAGGAATTGGATTCGTCCGTTGGTTGGTTGCGTACGCATAGCGCAAAGCCGCAAACAGTATCATCATGGCGAACCAACTAATTGGCTAAGAGATTCTCTGATCCGTTAACAAACGGCAACTCGAAAACCCGCCTGAAACAACCAGTGCAACAAAAAATAAAACAAAACTACCGCCGTCACCTCGTATGACGGACGGAGCTCCCAACCTTTAACGACATGAGCCCCTTTCACGCTCTCGTTACCTGAACGCTACGCCGCCAGCTCCACAAAAAAAAATATAATTGTTAAAAAGCTCTTTTAAATTAATATTATTTTGTATATATATATTTTTTAATTGCAAGTTTGTTAAAAAGAAATAGTAATTTGAAAGCAACAGCAACTCCTTTTCAGAGCGAGAGAGAGGGAGCATATACATATATACGTTCATGATTTATACGTGAATCTGAAGAGAGCCGAATCGCGTGATTTTGTGATTGAATGTCAGTTGATTGGAGGTTGTTTTGATCATCGTTCAATTTTGAATACCGTTCTTTGATAGTTATCCGAAATGGTGTCGTTTTATTGGTCAATTCCGTCGTTTTCTTTTTAAGAAAAAATAATAATAAGATCTTGAAGATCTCTATTGTTTGTTAACTTATAACTGTTTCAGAGATTTCAAAGATTTACTTGTCTTGTTTGGTACAGATACAATCTAGGATTCAACTCATATCCACGTTTAGAAACAATGCCAGGTAAATTTTTATTTGATAAAAAAAATCTGAATTTACAAGTTAAACGTTTATATTCGTATTTATATGACATATATACAATATCTCTTAAAAGTAAAACTAACAGTAGCTTGTTTTGGGAGAGGTGATTTCAGTTGAAGACAATGAGAGGTTAAGAAGCACTGATTTTGAGATCTATGAAGAGGAGAAACGGAGAAGTAGGAGCAGGTATCTGAGCAAGAAAGCGATGAGTGCTTCAACGAGGTTGACGCACAGTCTGAAGAGGCGCGGCCGGCGCGTTTCCGATAGCAGGCGTGCTCCGATTTCGATTGAGGATGTAAGGGATGCTGCGGAGGAAAAGGCTGTGAATGAATTTCGAAATGCATTGATTGCTCGGGACATGCTTCCCTCTCGCCACGATGATTACCACACTATGTTGAGGTAAAAATTTCGGTTTCATTGTTCTGTTCTATATTGATCAATCTGATTCGCGTATATACAGTTTGCTGTAGTAATGCCGTGTATTTGCTGAATGTGAGACAGTCAAATTGATCAATTAAAACGCACTATTGATTTCGTTGGATCATAGTTGTTTCCAATGTTAGCATGCTAGCTTATCGATCTGGAGACAAATTCAAAATATTATAATAATAGATTTTATTCTGTTCATCTTATGGATTATTCAAATTACTCATCCAAGTCATGCTGTCATGACCTCCTAAAGGTGTAAGCTCTGTAAAAGAACTGTGGCAACACTCTAATATCAGCATCGTTCACAATTTTGCTCTTGCAACCATCTTTATGATATTGAAACATTCGTTTGTGGATGTATGCTTTTAGAATTTGCATCCTTTCTTTAATTACTCCACTAAATTGCAGAAAACTGGGATTTCTTGCTGCAGATTTTTGAAGGCCAGGAAGTTTGACATTGACAAAACTTTCCAGATGTGGGTAGAAATGCTCAACTGGAGGAAAGAGAATGGAGTTGATACTATTATGCAGGTAAACGGTGCTTTTGCTGTCATATATTGTATCTTGGCTGAAATCCTTCTATTTCAAGTATATTTAGATAATGAACTGATGGGGATCAAGCACTAGCTGATATAAGGGCCTAATTGACAATTGAGACTTCTAGTCTTGGTTGGACTTGAACTTGTAGTACTTACTGGAATTTGTATTAGGCTTAACATTCTTGTCCATTATTGTGATTTAATTTAGTTTTTACTATCTAACAGATACCACAATATGACGATGTACTTTTCAGGATTTTGTATATGAAGAATATGATGAAGTGCAGAGTTGTTATCCTCATGGTTACCATGGCGTAGATAAAGAAGGTCGACCTGTATATATTGAGAGACTTGGGCAAATTGACCCCAGCAAGCTGATGAGTTGCACCACAGTGGAACGGTTTCTAAAATATCACATCCAGGGGTTTGAGAAGACATTTTCTGAGAAGTTTCCTGCATGTTCTATTGCAGCCAAGAGACACATTGATTCTACAATAACCATATTGGATGTTCAGGGAGTGGTAATTTTAAAAATGGTTGTTACAGTCTCTTGAAGTTCTGCTTATCATGTACAACTAATACACCATTATCTCTTGTTATTTTCTGGATTATACAGAACTGGATGAGCTTCGGCAAGGTTGCCCATGATCTTGTGATGCGCATGCAGAAAATTGATGGTGACAACTACCCTGAGGTAGGTTAATTTTTATAATAAACAATGTACAAAACAGTGTTGCATAGATTAATTGATCATTGCGGAAATAAACTCATTCTCTTTCATAACAGATATTACATCAGATGTTCATTGTCAATGCTGGCAATGGATTCAAACTTGTGTGGAACACAGCAAAAGGATTTTTGGACCCAAAAACAACTGCAAAGATACAGGTAAATTAATAATGAGTCGTACATTTCTTCTGTATTCTGGAGGCTATACAAATTGACCAGAAATGTTCTGCTAATTTACAGGTTTTAGGCTACAAGTTCCACAATAAATTGTTGGAGGTTATAGACTCGAGGTTGGGATTTTTACGCTGCAATATATTATTATTGCTTGGGTTCTTTTGTGACTCCAACAAATTTATTTTGAAATTCTATATTGGACAGTCAATTACCAGATTTTCTTGGTGGAACTTGCTCCTGTCCAAATGAAGGTGGGTGCCTTAAATCTAACAAGGGACCTTGGAGTGATCCAGGAATAATGAAGGTATGACTTCGTAGTACTTGAGAAAAAAAAAATTGTCACATGTATGCTTCAGTATTCTTTTTTAAGTCTTTAAAAATGTCTGAAAAACTTATATCCCTTTGTACCTATTGTTTAAAGCTGGTTCATGCTGGCAATGCAATGTGCTCATGGAAAACGAAGAGTTCTTCTGATTTTGATGATTTAGAAATCAAATTATTCTCTTCTAAGGTGAGTAGTTGATTTGTGAACTACTCTTGTTATATTGCTACTATGTATTTTCTCAACAATCCATGCTTCCCTATGCAGGTTGCTAATAGTGAAATATCTTCTGGCGATTCTACTCTAGATGTGAGGTCAAATACTTCAGGCTTCGTAAAATTAGTGCCACTTAATGACAATGTAAGTTTCCTGGATATGGTGTTCTTTTTCCTCCCCGGTTTCAACTTGGTTCTTTGTTCTCTTCAGACTTTGCTATAATGGATTGAATATCAGTTTTTTCCCTCCTTCAATTTATCGACATGATATTTTGTTATAATGATTTATCACAAACTACAAATTTCACTTGTAAATTTAAATGTTTTCTCAATAAATAATTTTCTGGAATCATATAAATTAACTCCTGTTAACGGGAAAAAGGGGAAAAAAAAAGAAAAAGAAAAAGGTTCTTGAAAGCAGGGAATGTATAAAATGATAAAATAATGATGACATGTTGAGTGAAGCACGACTTTTCTCCAGATTCTTGTCATTCATCATTTAAAAATTTGTCCTTTTCCTTTCTCACTTTGGCTGTTATATGATAGGTAGTATCACAGAATATGTGTTGATATTTCAACAGGACTTATCTGTGCTTGTAATATTTGAATATTATATGTACCCAATGAAAAAAAAAAAAAAATCTTCATTCTTTGTGACTTTTGCTTGCATACATATTTCTCAGGGAAGAATGAGTGAACCTACTTCCAGCAGCAGTATGGTTGAACAAACTGATGTTGCAGGAGTATGTCAAGCTGTTTCAAGTAGTAGATTACCCCACGGTATCATTTCTTCTATTAAACTTAGCTCCTGTGTCAGTGATTGAATTATGTACTCCGTTATTAACTTTTTTCTCTATCTATTGCTTTTCATCTGTGGCTTATTTCTCATTGAATACAGCAAGCTTTTACATGATACACGTTTGGTGCTTCTGACAGATAATTTAACCTCTGAAAGTACTCAACAAAGGCCACTGAAGAAGTTCATTCTCCATCTAATGAGTGTACTAGTTCACTTTGTTCTTAATTTGTTAGCATGTTTACTTCTGTTCCCATGGTTGAAAGCACAAGATTCATGCAAAAAATTAGAAAACCAGACCCAATCTCCTTTGACTTGTCCAAACTCTCAAGAGCAGAGCATTTCACAAGCAGTCGAGAATCAGTCATTCCATCCATGCTGGGAGAGGCTGCAGCGTTTGGAAGAATTAGTAAATGATCTGGTTAACAAACCTAAAAGAATTCCTCCTGAGAAAGAAGGCATGCTTCTTGAATCATTGAGTCGCATTAGATCCATAGAACATGACTTACAGAGGACCAAAAAAGTAAGTTCCTTCTTCTTTTCATTTGTGCTTTATGCAGTGTCCTTCTTTAACTTCAAAAATCTTGCATTAATCAGTGTTTGAGTATTTATGTTCAAAATTTTCTAGGCACTGCTTGCTACTGCATCGAAACAAGTGGAGCTTGCTGAATCATTGGAACAATTAAAGGAGAGCAGCATTACGGTAAGTTTATAACTTGCTCGATAAAGAACTTGCTATGTTCTTGGAGTTGAGTGACCATTTTCATTACCACACGACATTCACATTCTTAAATATTAACCTTTTATGGGCAGGTGGCGAATACATGTTGGCCAAGGAACCGTAGACCTCTTGGTCTTACCCCTGGAAGATGAGTCTCATTATTTTAAAACACAGATTCACATAATTACAGATGCTCAACAATGCCATAAATGACATTTGGAATTCACTTGTCATCTTCGGTGCTGGTTCTTAAAGGTGGTCATCTTTTCTATGTTTCATTGATGAAAGATCTCCTTGTTCTCCTTGTCATGATCTCATCTCACTTTCTTTTCCATAGGTTCTACTAATTGCAACCGATGCTACTGAACCAGTGAAGAAAAGAAGCTCTTGCTGGAAAAACGTCTTCTAGAAATAATTTAGTTATCTAACATCTGTAAAATTCTTCTCCTTTCTGTACATATTATATTCTCTCCTTTTGTTTTGCTTTTTGCTTTATGCCATCTGTAAAATAAATTGTGAAACTTACTAAAATTGAAGGTGAAAACGATCTATTTTTGGTGTGTAATGCAGAATGCAGTTCAGAACAACACCCCCCCCCCCCCCCCAATACCACTCTTCTTTCTCTCCTTCATTTTTCTGAAAACAACTTCTATGTATCGGTACCATTTGGTCTATGTGCGTAAGATATTACAGGGATCAACCATTTTCTTCCGAGTTAATTAACAATCTAAAACTACAGATAGGAGTATAGGGCCCCAAACATGAAGAAATACTAGATTTTGGCCGGCTTCTAATTCAGGATCAATAGCTTCATGGATTGGATTTGGGTCCACAAGCCTATTGCACTAAACAAAACACCTAAATGCAATTATCACATATTTTATTGTGTAAAAAAATTCGAAAAAACTTTAAAACTTAGGAGACTTAAAAGCTAAAGCACATTAACTGCATGATTCATGCGCTTTTTCATACTTTCCCACGCTTTAAAATTCCAAATTTGAAATACCTCTCAGATCAATGCTATCTATTGTACTCAAAGATGGACAAGCTCAGGAAAGACCCGCGCTCTCGGTCTTACTTTTATCCATCGCTGCTTGCCCGCTTGGAAATTATAACGAAAGTAACGATACAGCCAAGTCGTATAGCTGTGATTGTACGCTTCGCAAGCCTACGATAGTGGATGAAGATGATGAAGTGGGAATGAAGTTGGCAGCACCACAGAGTCAAAGTGGGAAGGGTATACCAAAATCAGAGAAGAGGACGATTGATGTGATAAATGAACAGAACCACGGATTTCGATGATCGTTCATCCTCACGGAAAGAAAATTATTCCTACTGTATCCTCCAACGACCCTAACAAAAAAATAGAAAAAGAAAAAAAAAACGATAGATTGAGCATCATTGAATTTGTCAATTTGATGCCTAAAGCACCAGCAACCCATTACTCTGTTATTGTCCTTCGGATCTCAAGCTGTCATGTCAGGCGTCTCATTTTCCTCTTTTTACTAAAGAAGACTTCCGTTCGTAGCCAAGACCACGTCAGTAGCAGCAACCTTGACAAGTTTACATTCCAACGTAACCAAAGGACTTTGCAAGTTGCGATTAATTAGAGGTAAAAATAATCCAAGGTTCAAACCTGTCATCAAACAAAAAAATGTTTTGGTTGGAAAAGATCTATCGACAGGCCATTTAATATATACAGCAAGAAGATGGATCAGCTATCAAGGCTCATTGCATTACGGAAATCTAGGATGCTGTCAAATTACAATGAAGGCAGGCACCCATGGCATTGACAGATGCTGATCATTCTAATACTCCCACTACCATTGACCAGTGTATGTACTGGAGAGACCTTGTATTCACAAAATTTCCAGATGGCATTTTGCCCCATAACAATGATTTCTACCCCCTAATCTAAACGGGTAATATTACATCAACTAATCTACTAGGGCAAAAAAGGAATAGGACCGAGACCCAAATAGGAAAATGAAGGGAGCTAAAAGATGCGGTTTTTTTTTTTTTTTTTGGGGGGGGGGGGGGGGATGTTGGACGTTGGGAAATAGTACAAGAGAAGGAAGACGAGACCCTGTACACAACTCTATATCTGTCTCTATCTTCCCTAACCTCTAAAACTGTGGTAATATACAGGGATCCCAAAAATCAAAAGAGGGGAAAAAAAAAGCCAAAATGGATTGGCCTGTTAATGTCTCCTCTACACACTTTTAACAGAACCTGCAGAAGACAATCTCCTTTTTGTCCATTTTGCATTGCCCCAATAAAATAACCAGCTACATCTGCACCAAAAAAACTAGTTAGCTAATTTCTCAAGGTAAAAAACCGAAAGTAGATCTCCATATATCAATATATACATGAAGGTTGCTACAAAACGATCCTTGGTTACCTATACACTGCTGTTCCAAGCACATGCAAACCCAACCCTAGCAGCACTGGTTGCTCTCAGAACTGCTCAATTCACCAGATTGCTTTATTCCAATTTAGCATTCGTGGGTCTGATATACAAACTGCCTTTTGCTGCTTGCAGATGCTGCGTTTGCTGATGAGACTGTTGCTGCAGTGGCAACTGCTGTTGATCTTGCTGCAGAACTTGTACATCTTGTGGGTGGCAGTGTTTTTGAGATGCAGGTGATGGTGAAGGGGACTGTTGTAACTGTGACTGCTGTTGCCATGGAGACCCAACATTAGGCCCATGAAGTGGCAAGCTACCTGATAACTGTCTCTGCCCTAACCCTTGACCAACAGACGTAGCCGCATCACTTCCACTGGAACTTGTAAGAGGTGGGCTCCCAATTGAACCCACTTGATTGGCCATATTTGGTAGAACAGAATCATATACTGGCTCTGATGCTTTCCATTGTGAAGCAACAACAGAAGAAGCTGGTCCAACATTGCCGGAGTCAATGCAGACCTGAGGCAATGCCGTAGTTGCGCTAGCACCCATCAGAGAAGCATTGCTCCCAGGCTCATCTGCTTGAGGTTGATCGGTTTGAGACTTGTTTGCCAAGTCAGAATTCAGTTGACGATTTTGTTGAAGCATTCTCTGAGCAGCTGGTTGAGTTTGATTTTGATTAACCTGCTTTTGGTGTGGTTGGGTTTGAAGTTGCAGATGCTGGTGGTTTGAAGCCATAACTGCAGGAAAAACAGCTTGATGCGTAGCTGATGGTGAATGTCCAGAGGAGACTGATGGAACCTGGCCTTGGGTGCTATTATCAGAATGAGAAGGGACCTGCTGAAGTTGCTTTGATGAAGGAGGGGTTGCCCCAGAAAATAATTTTTGCTGTGGCTGTGAGTGATTAGTGGATTGAGGAGGAGCTAAGGGTTTAGATGGTTGAACTGGGCTTAAACTGGAGCCAGAATACAAACCTTGTCCTTGCATTAAATGCATGATTTGCTCCCCTTTCTCAGCAGTTTGGTTACCTGGAGCCACACTGAGACCATTTAGATGGTCAATGTTGGGGTTTTGATGCAGCACCGTATTTCCTCTTCCAATGCCCTTTAAAAGTTTAGGCTGCTGTTGTGGTTGCGCATGCTGTCGCGGTTGAGGGTGGCTCCTTCCGGATTGTTGGAACTGCTGCTGCTGCGGCTGTCGTTGCCTTTGCTTACCCACCTGATTGTTCAGCCCACTAGCACCAGACTGAGAATTACGGCTAAGCCCATGAGAAGGTAAGTGGTGTTTCTGCTGGTGCTGCAAAGCTGTAGGAGTCATTGAGGAAGGCGTAGTTAGGGGAGGCATAGATACTGGCTGAGATGAAGTTTGTGATTGAATCTGGGTATTATTTTGCAGAGAAGATGATATGGGAAGTTGAGGCTGTGGTTGGACATGTGGCATCAAAGCACCAGATCCACTAAACTGTTGTTGGTGCTGCTGTTGTTGCTGTTGCTGCTGCAAATACCGTTGCTGCTGCATTTGTCTTTCCTTAGCAAGGCGAATTGCATATGCTTGCTGCTGTGATCCTGTAGCATGATTTGGGCCCTGAAGCTGAGGATGATGGTTGCTCAGACCATGGGACTGCTGCGGAGACATTTGATGTGGCTGCTGGGAATGGCCTGGATATGTCTGAACAGGTGGAGGGGTAGTTTGATTAGAGAAAGGAGAACTCAATCCATTGAAAGCAGGAATTCCTTGACCATTCCCTTGTGTGACCTGCATCTGGAGCTCTGGTACCATTAATTGCCTCTGATGATCAGGATTATGGCCGGGCTATGATACAAATAAACACTATTACCATTTGATTTAAATATATTAATGTCTTACCAGAGCAATAGTTATAACAAAAACAAGGAAATTATAAAGCAGCAGTGCAACATCAGGGACAATTTAAAGACCCATACTTAAAAGGGGGAGAGCTCTATTATATACTACTGAGACTCACTCCTCATTCACTAGTTATTGTAGAACAAGTAAACACAAAAATAGCAAAAGCAACTGAAGCAATTTAAGACTAGCTACTTACCCGCATCATGTGCATCGCCTCCCGAGGTCTCAACATTGAGTTTCCTTGACCAGATCCAGCTCCTGAGTGCATATTTACAGGGCTCATCCCCACCATACTGGAAGAAAGCATACTACCAGAATTCAGCATTGGTGATGAAGCCATTCCTTGATACCCTGGCCTTGACATTGGCATGTTTCTGTTCATAGCACACATCATTCCCATGCCACTTCCACCAGGTAGCATGCGAACACTGCGCTCAGCTCCAGGAAGCGCCCCAGGGGCAGGCAGGTTGGACTGTTGAATGTTCCTACCTGATAACATTTGATTGTACTGTTGCATTCTTTGTTGCTCATCAACTGGCAGATTCGCCCGGGGAGCATTGTATCTAACATCCCTGAGAACAAGAAAATAACCAGCAAACCAATATAACAAATTAGAATGTGATAACAGATTCATAATTAAGCAACATGTTAGCTTACTACCTCATAGATTGATTGAGTGGACCAGATGATGATGACAAATTACTGCCAAGAACTACACCAGAAGAACCTTGCAGTGGAGAATTAGCCCCAGAAGCATGAAGCATAGCTCCTTGGTTGGATATCCCTAAACCACTTGCATGAGGACTCTGAAAACCAAGTGAGACACCATCTGGGCTTGATGCAGTCACATCACAGAGATCAAGAGGCCTTCATCCAGGATATGAAAAATAAAATTAATGAGACTAATGCATGACGCTGGGGCCGATAAAATCAAACTCATAAATGAAAAAGGAAAGAAGAAAAAGGGATTGATGATGATGGATGAGAGACATCAACACTTACGTTAGAATGCATCCATTCAAGTTACTTGGGCACACTTGAGAAAGAGCAATAACATGAGAATTATGGACTGGTACGACTTGCCTTAGATCATGGGTTTCATTCTTCACGTGATAAACAACAAAGAAAATATTAGTCAGAAAAGATTTAAATAAGAGCAATGAACTAAAACAAAGATGCTTTCCAGTTGCATATAACAAATAGAAATATCCCTGTCGAGTGATCACCTACACATAATATCATGTTTATCCATCTTTTATATCACCTATAGCTATCAACATAAAAGTGGCAGTAACTCATCCATACATCATTTTTAAGCAAGCTTAAATGCTCCTTCACTTATATTTTAGAGGAAGCCACCTGAAATTTTTTTATGACAAATTTAGGCGTACTTCATTTAGGAAACCACTCTTTCTCTTACCTTTAATTTTATTTTTTCCTTCAAGAAACCTGCAGAGATTTCTAGATTGAGAAATAACCGTTGGAAAAGAAAGGGAAACTAATTTAAACATGAGAGATGCCCCTATCTTGCAAACCGACTTTCACTAGTTTGTGTGTAACATCACCTCAAAGGCAAATGCAAGAACCCACACACACACATACACACACTCTTCACTGAGATTTTAATTAAATATTTTAAATTTCAAAAGCCCAATCCAAGGTCATGGACATATGAAGCCTACAAGAGCTTTCCAAAATTACTAAAAATCCATCGCTTCGTTTCATTCTGGCACAGGAATAACCAGTTCTCTACTAAAATATAAACCTGAGTATTAGACAGATTCTTAGAATGTTTTGGCATATGAACTTCATGGTTCTATAACTAGTTAAATGATTCAATGTACATAAAAACAAGCTTTAACAAGAACAGAAAATGAAAGCATTCCTCAGGGCAACAAGTCAAAAAATTTCAATGAGTTGAACGAACCAATGTAGTAATCACTTCAAGAATCAATATGATATAGAGTAAAGGTTAACTTTAGAAAATTTCCTAAGATTTAAATTGAATTTACATAATTCAACAAACCATGAATATATACAACAAGTCGGCCTGAGAAGAGAATGAAATCAAAATAATTTTCCTCCATACATAAACATGTCCGTATCAAGAATAAGAACTCTCCTAAAAGTAAAAAGATTTGGACTTTCAAAAATAGACAAACATAATTAACAAATCTATTTCATAGTTAACTTCATATCATGACAAACCTGACACTTCCGATAATGATACTTCTTCCCAATCATAATGATTTTCTCAAAATGAGACTTAACAGTATCCTCTTCCATTGGCCCTTGCAATCGTTGGAACAACTGCCTGGCACTTCCCTGCATCAAATACAGCAACATATCCATTTAAAAAAAAAAAAGGACGATTAGTTCAACAGTATACAAGTCTCAAATGAACACATAAATAAAAGTTACGTCTACTTCTACAATGCCAAGAGGCAAAGATGATTCTCGCCTTAGGAATTCCAGGCAATGTAGATGGATAAGACTGAGAAGATCCAGAATCTTCAGCACTATCAGCCCCATCTCCAGCACCCCTATCCATTAAAATCTTGTGACGCTCCTTGCATTCTTGAGGCTTGCGGAATATACACTGAACATGTTGCACGAGTCAATGAAACAAATACATGATGGAAGAGGATTATACAGCCATTTCAAATCTAAAGGGAAATACTAACTAGCCCCAAGTGAAAGAAAAGTCAAAATCAAAGAACCATTTTTTAATTTTATAGCGGTATAACCATAACCATACTATTATCTTCTATAACCCAATATGAATCATGGGACAATCTGAAAAAAGAGGATAGAGTAAGGAGCATCTTAAAGCACACGTGCATACCTTAAACTGAAGGGTACTATTCATGGCATCACTAACAAGCTCCCAGTTTGGGCCCATATCATGTACAAGGACAACAAGTGCCTGATATTACATGTACATATAGAATTAACAGTTCAGCAACAGCCATGCCTCAGGATAAAAGAAATAAACAAATGAAAACACAAATAAAAGAGAGATGCTCAAGAAAGCAAAGAAGGGAAAACAACCTGGTCTTCAAACAATGACCAAGGACTTCCAGAACCAGGCTGCCCGGCAGACATCTGCAGAGAAGGCTAAATGCTCAAATTCCTAGAATACAATATATGAAAGCATGAGGCAACAAGTAGAACCACATGATCATTCATCTATTATGGAATAGTACCTTCAGCCCTTTGGCTTTCCTCCCCCTATCTCGGCCACCGATCAATTTAATAAATTTAGTTGGGTTGGACATATTACTCATCTGGGAAGCAGCTGGGGAAGGGATGGACCCAGTCAAAGGAGCAATGGTGTCAAAAGTGGTGTCCAACGAGTGCTTCATTATCTTTGGCTTCTTCGCATTTTGTTGGCCATATAAACCTTGACAGAAAACATTAAAAAAATAAAAGATGAATAAAATTCTAGGTCTCATATTAAACCAATTATTAAAGCAAGTAAAATATTAAAAAGAGCCTTACCATTGTTTCCATTAGAATCAAAATGATGACTCTCCAATCTCTTTTTAGAATGATCCCTCTACATACACATCAAAGAATTAATGTAACATTTTAGCTGATAGCTTCTGAGATACAACATGAGGTAGCAAAAGGATAAATAACCGCCCCTTTCCAACCCATGGGAAAGGTGACAACCACAAAAGGAATATCATACAGGCTCGTAACTGCGAAAAAAAGAGGATTCTTATGATTTACATCACTGTTCCATAGAAATATAAATTAGTGAACTTTTCACCTAATGTTCAGAAAATGAATAATAAATATAGTGGAGCACTATATATAGTACTATGACGACTGAACAAACAAAACCTAAAATGGCTAACAGAAGCAAGCGAGTCATTCGTCACAAAAATCCCATAAGCATCACCAGAAGCTTAACCACTATATAAAATTCTCAAACCCTTTAAGTCACTCAACAGAAAATAACAAAAAGCACAGGAAAGAAAAGGGAAATTTATTTACCTGTTCACTATAAACAGTTGATTCAAGCTGCCAACCCTGCTCAAAAGCAGAACCCTACAACCATATAAAATTGAGGCAACTTAGCCACAAGCAAAGAAATAACTAGATTGTGGTAAAATTAGCCATATCTTAGCCACAAGCAAAGAAATAACTAGATTGTGGTAAAATTAGCCATATCTTCCACAGTAACAAGAACAGGAAGAAACACGAATTCCAACACACCGGATGCTTTGCTTTCTTCTTCTTCTTTGGTTTTGCTGATGTTTCCACACAGTCATAAGGTAGCTGCTTTTCGAAGTCCCCAGCTGATTCAACCTCCACGCTTTTCTGATTCTGAGATCCACCATGCAAAGTACTCTGATCATCCTGAAAAGAACTTGTATCTCCACTTGAAGCATCTGTCCTTGCTGGAACCTGCAAACTCCCAGCAGCTCCAGCACTAAATGGACCTACAATCCGCTGCCTGGAAGCAGTGCGCATGCGCTTTGTGGGAATTGAACCTACATTGAGATTGCCTGGCCTTTTCCCCATCATGGATTGTTGAGACCCGACTGTGCCATGTCCATAAGGAATATCAGCTCCCACTTCATATGATCTCCCAGTGTACTTCATTACATTCTTCTTTTTCATATGTGCAAACTTCAATGACTTGCTACCTTCAAAGGCCCCAGGCAGATAATATGCACTCGTTTCACCCTCATCCTCGTCATAAGCAGTGTCGTGATAACCAAACTCTGTATTAGAATTTAAACTTATTGGCACACAGCTTAAGTTCAATCCAAAATGAACTAGCAAAATAAAATAATTACCTACTGCAGCATCATACATTGATGTGTCCACTTCCTCTTGCATACTACTAGCAGTTTTCTGGGGCCAAAAAGGGAAAACAATATAAGTAAAAATATGCAAGGACTTACGTCAATTATGTACTGGTGGCACTTAATTTTAACAACAAGACCAGAAAAAGTTTTGGGAGAATTTAACTAGAGTCCATCAAAAAACATTAAAAAAAAAAAAAGGAAGGAAGAATAATATTATCATACTATTTGGAATTGAGGAAAAAGAGGTGCTGCCAGTAACTGCAGTAAATGCAGTTGGTGAAAAAAAGGTTTGTGTTTGATGACTTTTAGTTCCATGATACTCTCTTCACAGGACAGAAGGAATTAGCAGATGGAAAACATGCATACAAGGAATTGTTAGAAGGTATGTTTACCTCACACTGCGCTAAATGAAATTCAATTGACTTCCGGTAAGTTTCCATTGCACTTGAGGAAACAGCATAGAAGAGGCTTTCCTGCAGTTTACAAAAGCAACAAATTATTATCATCATAAATGAATACAACATATGTAGCCAAGATCATGCGGAGTAGAGTGAAAGAAACATGTTATATGAAACACAAGGTCTAACTCCATGATTCAGGTTGCAGTCTGGAAGGCACAGCAGATTCTTAGAAAAGTAGTGTCTCTCAATCACATCTCCAACTCCATCTAGGGGCCCATAAAATAGAGTACTCATGTTGGTCTAAGCTGAAATCACAACACCACCTTCTTCTAGAGCATTTCTTCAAATATGTTTGAAATTAACCATAAAGAAACATGATTCCTAACCCCAATTATCTATTAAATATCAAAATAGTTTAGTCCCTCACTATTTAATTCGATCAAGGTTTTTAGGCTGCAGGGATAATTTCTTCATTTACCTAATGAACCAGATCAGAAAACATATGGAACCAATCTAAAAGCTTGCTTTATTCATTCTTCTTATAAGCAATTTTGCCAATGAGTTAAGAGAGTACTTGGTTTCTTTCTTTTAGCCAAAATGTGATTGATCTGGCGTCCTATTACACTGATTACACATGAAAAAGATAACATCAAACTAGAGAAGAAGTCAGAATACAAAATAGAAAAAATAGTGCAACCGAAGAGGCGTTTGATACTTAAAAGACCGAAAACAATAAATAAACATATGATATAAAGACAGCTTATGTTATGAGTTATTGGCGCTACAACTTAAACATATGACAATTAAAAGGCACTTGTCACTAGAGACTTCAATAAGAAAAAGGAGAAAGTATTATTAAACAAGCCATTTTAAAGTGCAGTCAAAACTTATTTTTAAAGTATACCAACTTTTGCATCACCAGACGCTATATTTGGAGGCTTTTATAATAGAAATGCTCAAAGCACCTTCTTTTATGAGGCCTTCCCGAGAACATAATGATGCAGAGGGATTTTTGCATTATCATTTAAAAAAATGCTAAACACAAATGAAGGAAATGAATCTAAAAGGCTTCTCTAAATGTTTGGTCAATCACTTGTTGCAAGTGATCAAACTAAACAGATAAATGGTGGTCACTAACAACACTAAATAAAATAAACAGATAAGCCAGATATAAAGATTTGGTCCGTACTTCTGTAAGGTGATCGTCCCAAGACACTTCCATATTTCCAGAATCAGATATTCTATCAGGAGTTGCAGGTGCCTCAGCTTGAAGAGGAAGAACAGGAGAACTGTAATGTTTCAAAAATCTTACAGCATATCCATGAATGGCTAGTGTAACATTTTTTCTGGGATATTGTTGCTCCATATTTTTACTCGTCTCCTGTTCAAAACCACATCACATATCGTCAACATATCTCACATAAATGATAGAAAAGAAAGTTGACGTCTATTATAGAAGGTAAAGCATCCAGTTATAACTATACGAACACCTTAATAAAAAAAGAGCATTTTCAGCGAAGTACACAACCAGCGGCAGCCACAAAATAAACAGCGACTACTCCACGAAAAGCTCTAAGCTTCAGGATACGTCATTGGACTCAGAAATTCAGTTGCCAGCCAAAAAATAAATAAATAAATCTAGGACATTATACTACCCAAATTTGGAAATGTGTATTAAAAAGATGATATATATAAACTTAATGGAAGTTCATTGAGAAAAAGTCGTGCCCCAAAAACATAATCTAAAAGTTAAGAGTTCAACAATCTAGCATACTGTAGTAGAATATATTACCTTATGATCCAACCAGTTTCTGCAAGTTATTTCAGTTACAAATTTGACCATAGATCTTACATGAATTTAGCACACATTTTAAAATCCAATAGAACACTTTAAAGAACTACAAAAGTACTCTAGATTATCTTGGTACAATCATTAACACCACAGAAACCAAATAATTCAAAGTCAGAAAACAGCATAATCATGGCAAATCATAAAATAGCAAAAGATGGCAGAAAAATAAGAACAGCCACCATTGATGATAAGTGAGAAAGCAATGACCGATATTAAATATGAAAATGAGCCAAAAAAAATTATAATCCCCATCCTATGGCAATTGAAGAATTGACTGAAAAATAGATTCTCGTATATAACCAGCAGCATGTCAAGTTTTCAAACCTTGTCCTCAGAAGCTTCAACCACATCATCATTGGTTGATCCAACCAAATCTCGCCTGCTGGTTTTTGGACCAACAGTTGGATTGTCATTATTTAGAAGCACCTCAGCTGAATGCCAAAATTGCATGACAGCCTTGGCCAGGTTTAAAGCTACTTTTTTGAGCTTGTAGCGTTGATTTTGTTCTTCAGATCTCAACCGAGAAGTAAAAGCAACCCGATGACATATTTGAGCAGCAGCAGTCATCTTCCAAAGACGTTCCTTTAGAGAAAATAATAACATAGGGAAAAAAATTACCAACAGACATCAGGCACAACATTAACGACTAATATTGAAATACAAATTTACTTAAATATCAATCTAAAATAAACCAAAGGATGTAAAACAATCCAAAGGAAAGGAGGAAATAATCATAATCAGACCTGTGCAAAATCATTTGCCAACCATGCCATTTCCTCAAGGACAAAATCCCAGTGAGATTTCCGCCGAGTCTCAGAGGGCAAGGTACCAACAGACAACTCAGCAATCCTTTTCCGCTTAGCCTGTTTACAATATTATGACATACACCAAAACCTTTCAGTAGAAGGAAAGATGACAAACCAAAGGTCAAATCAGAAGCCCCCAAAAAAAAAAAAATCTTTCTTTTTCTTTGGCAAGCAAAATTCTGTAGTCATATTGTGAGCTTGCCAAAATATGAAGCAAAGTCTATGAGAAGATAATCTACTTACCTCTATAATTCGTGCCTCTTCGAGGATTGAATCTTCATGTGCCTTGTCAGACAACTTTAAGTTGTTAACAGATTCAGTTTGATGATCATTGGCATCAGCAGAATTTCTACCAAACATGGAAGTCTCAGGAGGCTCACAAGTAGAGATATCCATCAGCCCCGGAGATCTTCCAGAGCAAAGGTTCTCTTTGTTGGTGTTGGAATTGTAACTCAACACATCACTCAGGTTTTTATCAGTTTCCCTCATAGTATTGACATTTTGTGGCTCTCCCTCAAGATTGGAAGTATACTTCAACTCATTTTGCACATCAGATTTACTTATATTTATTTCTTCCTCAACTTTGACCATGGAACCATTGTTGCTATGATTTTGATAAGCAGAATCCTTGTCCACATTCATGGCAGCACCACAATCAATCTTGATCTCATTTTCTTCCTTGACCATTTCACCAACTGCTGTGCCTTCCAAATCTGATGTTTGTTCAGTGGGAACTCCATTAGAATCAATATTTTTTTGATTAATGCACGCATCACTATCATTATTTACATCTACACTTAAACTGTTTTGGGTGCAAGATGACTCCGAATCTAATTTTGTGCCAATGGCTGCAGTACTATTTTGACCTTCAGTTGGAATAGATTTCCTATCTCTATCTTGATTATCAAATCCAATTAGCTGATTAGAACAACTTCCATTTGCTGCTTTTTCTGTAGCTTCACAAGGAAGACAGTCAACTTCTGCTGAAACTATCTGTTCATTTCCTCCAACAAGATCGGGTTTCCCAAAAGCCACATCTGCAGGATTTTGCTGAGCATCAACTAGTGCAGATGTTTGGTGGGCATCAACTTGTGCAGATTGATTTTGCTGTCCATCATTCATTCTTTTGGGAGCTGTAAAATCCAGCTTATCATCAGGCAAACTAACTTTCGGGCTGGTTGTCACTGCTGAAGTCTTCACCCTATCTAACTCCATATTTATATGTTTATCAGATACAACAACCTTCGAACCAATATCACCATTTGAGGTTGCTGCCTTTGGATTAGTAACAGAAAGCAAATTCTGCTCCTTTTGGTTGTTTGAATCAGATATTGACCCCTTTGCATCCCTTGAACTTCCCCGAACAGCTAGAGAAGTTCCATCCCCAACACGAGTCTGAACTACATCATTTGAACCTGATCGAGCAGAATCACGTTTAATTTTAGACCTATTCCTGCGAGCATACGGGCGAAAGATAGCAGAATCTTCTGATTCCTTGACATTTTGAGACCCATCCATGCGAGAAGACTGTTCTGATGGAACAATATTTTTTCTTTTAACAGGATGCACAGAGGTCCTTTCACGTTCAAGTATCTCATTTTCACCATCAAAAAGTAAAAGGTTATCAGCAGTATTGGGTTCACTAACTGTAGGAAGCCCTGGTCTACCACTACTCTCTACAGAATCACCATGGGGTGAAGCAGTCAGCGCAAAACTACCTTTTGCTTCACTGTAAAAGAAATGAAAAGTAAGCAGGAAGCATTAGACACTTCAAGTAGACATAATGCACAACTGTACTTCACCAATAAACACCAACCAAGAAGATTTTACCTGGTCACAAAATGTTCTGCTTGCTGATCAGTAAGCGAAGTAGACTGGACACTAACCGATGCTGCATTTCCAAATTTAAAATCCAAAGGGTTGCCACCCTGCAAGTAAGGAGAAATAATAACATATATACATGTATATATATCCCCTTTATGGTGGATGTGTATAATTATCAACAATATTAACAATTTGTCAATAATTAGAATAAGATCAAAACACAATACTTTCTCCAGAAACTCTAGTTCTCTTCTTCTCTCCTCCCGAACATCATATTCTTGCCTGTTGACAACAAAAGAATAATTTGTTTTGAAAATTGGCAACACACATTGTCAAACAAGAAATTATAAGGAACAAAAATATGAAAAGCTGTATTACCGTAGCTCTGCCTGAGCCTTTTCAATTGCTGCTCGACGCGGAGAGGTTTTGACACCAATACCAACTCCGCCGTCAACAACTCCTCCCATGGAATCAACCTCAGCATTTACTAGGAGAGCAGTTCCTGATTCACATCCATGCATCACTACCCTGGTACCTACACACCTGCCCTTTCCATCAATTTCCTGAATCTATTAAATTCCTGAAAAGAAAATAAAACAAACTGTGAGAGAAGTCTAACAATGAAGACCAGCATAAACAATGAATAATAGCAATAAGCCAGTAACGAAAACAAAATTTTAAGAATCCACAATCACCAAATTTCTTTTTCCTTCAGTGAACTGAAGTGCAATAAACTTGACTCTCCTCATTCAGGTTAAGATTCAAGATTCAATAAGTTCACATAATAGGATAGAGGAAATTGACTAAAACAGGATAAACCAAGGGATCCCTCAAATTTCAGGAAAAGGAAATAAATACTATTCAAAGCATTGAAAAAAGCCTAATACAATCAGCACTGTATTGCCTATTTTCTGCAATTCCAAGGCATAAACAAAGACACATGGAAACCAACACCGAAAATAGCCCATATCCACAAGAAAGAAAAATGTATATCTGGAAATACAGAATTCACCCTGTACAGCGAATACAAACATCCAGTGATGTCACCTACCTGTATTCACAGATTGATTAAGAAGAAAACTGCCATGACACATCCATGAAGAAGACAATTAATAATTCAAGGTAGAAGACCCACTTTAAAATGAATTATCTTGAATGCAAGGCATGTACGTCTCAATTTTTTGAAAATTATCCAGTAAAACTTCAAAAGAAAGAGGAAACATCATGTGTGAAAAATCAAAAATCAAACCCATATTGTCCAATTTCCATAAAGCCTAACACAAAAGCATGTGACTTACCCAAATGATAATCTAATGCATGCAAGATATATGCCTTCCATGGTACAGGCTGCATTAGCAAGCCACATATAAAACAACCACAGATTATCGTTTAAAATGTAAAATGAAAGAATGGAAGGGAACTTACACGAAAAAGGAAATTGATTTCAATATTTAGTTATTGTTTCTTTTTGTCACATCTAGTACAGGAAGAAAGAAAATGGAAAGATACAAATATTGACTTAAATCAAACATCAAGTGGCTATATAACATCAAAGACTTGAAGAGCCTTTAACCTTCAAAATTACTTATCCTCTTTTACACCACATGTTTCACTGCTGAAGACATAGAACAACCATACGTCTCTTTTCCATTGTATAATATTAAGCTTAAATTAGTTCTCTTTCAATCTACAAAACCCTACAAACACAATCCAGTGGGTCAACGACAACACAATCATATCAAAAATAGTAGTAGCACATTAAAATCTCAATCTTGTTGGAAGACCACATAAAACTTAATGAACAATCAATGATTACAGCAACAAACAAAATGCTGCAACTGAACATGGAATTCAAATGCAAAAGTTAAAAGTTCAATTGAGAAAAGGACTATCCATGATTAATAAGAGTATCTAAAGCAATGTCAAATGGACAGCACATAACTGCTTACACTTCATATCAAGTACATGTGCATAGTAAGTAATAATGCTTGAAAGACACTCAGCACAAACAATTCTCCTCGAGTTATCAGGTGGGCACCTTCAAAACATTCACTAAACAGTAAAATCCACTTGTTACTAAGAGAACGGAACACAAACCGCGGTTTCCCAATAAGCAGACCAAATTTTAGCATTAGACTTGGCCCAAACGAAAGCATGCACATAAAACAACTAGCATTGAATCCAGAAGGCCTCCCCAAACCCTAACACAAACGAATTCGCATCTCTAGACCTTCAAAAGAAACCCTAAAGACGTTGAATTAACGAAAATGCACAAAATTCCACGTCACCGGATTCTAGGGTTTCGATGACAACACAAAATTGGAACAACAATCACCTGAATTGATAACTGAATAATGAAATTCGTAGCTAGGACACCAGAAACCCCACAGTGGGACTCTCTCCTAGGGTTTTCGAGATGAAGAAACCAAGTATTTATGCCCCAATCAACAACGAGAAGAATTTGCCCTAATACACAAAGCGGGATAGCAAATGTAATCCATGATAAGAAACAACGTCGTATGAGAGAGAGTGTGTGTAATACAAGTGAATTTTGAAAATTCGTAATTCCAATTTTTCGAATTTCTATTTCGAAATTTCGTTTTGGTTTTTCTTCTCTCTATCTTCTCTCTAGGTATGGCTTTTGTTTTCGAAAATACTATGCGAGGTCTCTCTCCTGGCTCGCTCGCTCGCGCAGCGATTTGGGCTGGGTTCGATTTGGGTTCAACTCCACATGAAAGACGAACAAGAGGGACTTTAGACAAATTTGGTCCATTTTGGGACTGTTATTTTATTTTATTTTTTTCTCTTACTGGCTCTCTAGTTCTCTTTTATCTCGATCTGCAATCATTTATAGGCTTGGAGAAAGATGAACGGCATAATATAAATTAATAAAAATTATACTATTATATTTAAAAACACTTTAATAAAAAATAAATTTTTTTGATTGATCTAATTTTAAAAACAAAGTAGTTCAATTTTACCTCAAATAGCAAGAATCTTTGCATGTGTCCGTGTGTGTTTTCCAATACTAAAGGCCAATTTCGTAATATTGTATTTTTTAAAAAAATTATTGTTAATAATACTATAAAAATAAGTAATAATTAACTGTGAAGATAATTAATTATATATTTAATAAATTTTATTTTTAAAAGTGTTGTAAAATTTAAAAGTGGGCATATGTATTTAGTAAATCTTATTACTAAATTCTGGTGGGAATATAAATAATTAAATTAAATATAATATTAAATAAAAATTATTTGTACATTTGTATATTTATATATATGTGTATAAAAATATTTTTAATTGTGAAAATATAATAATTGGTAACTAATTATGTCATTAATTTTGTTTTTTTATTTCATTATCTTGGTAATAATAGTAGTCTCTTTAAAATTAATCATTTTTCTTTCTAATTAATAAAGATGTGTGTGTGTGAAAATATATATGAAATTATATTAAATATAAAGGTAATTATCAAAATCATATTTTTTAAAGTTAGTCCTTCTTCTTTTTTTAATATGTTATAAAATAAGGTGATTTTATCAACGATTTCTAAAAAAAATTTACCAAACACTTAAATTAATTTTTAATTTTTTGAAATCATTTTTGGACCTCTAAAACGCAATCCCAAATCGGTCCCAATATTAGCTTATTAGTTGGGGGCTCAATTGTTAAGAGTTTTGTCAAAATTCAACTATAAGTTGCTAGACATTTTAAGTTTAAGGTCTTATTTGGTATCAGAGTGTTGTAACTTTTAACTAAAGTTATTATGGAAAAAATTATAATTATGAAATAAAAATATATCATAAATATAAATTATAAATAATAATTTTTAAAAAAATAGTAAAAATTTTATAGATTTTTCATCATACGAGAGTATAATCGAGCTAATTTACTTTCTATACTAAATATTTTACCCATTTTAATACCAAACTGATCTCAAATAGGAGAGATGTGAATAATATTGTGTCATATTGAACCAACCTAATCTATCTTTTTCTAATTTTTGTATGCACCTAACTCTAAAAATTTAAGCTCCTTATTTATCACTACTAAAATTAATTTCTAACTTTTCAAATCACTTTTGAACCTTTAAATAGCAATCTCAAATGAATCATTACTCAATAAACTTCTCCATTATTTAACACCAAAAAAATTCTTTATAATCCCAAAATTAACCTTTTTTAAATTATCAAAAAGTTTAGATAACACCAACTCTTGTCCCCTATTACTTAAACTAAGGTGGCAACATTAAATCATTGGTAAATATTTATTTTATAATTATTTTATTTTATTTTATTTCTAAATTCGTAAATTTGTTTTTCCTAATATTAAAAAATTATCATTAATTTTTAGTAATGATAGAAACACAAACTTCTTGAACAAACTAATATGATATAATTCTTCTTGTCAAAAATATTTTGGAAATTTACGGCATTTGAATTTGGAAAAAAAAAAAAAAAAGAACACACACACACTGTTTCGTTTCTCGTCTTTGTTTATTTTTCAGACATAAAAATTTGACCTACATCTCCATCAAAAGGTGCATGAATGGCTCCTGGAAAATGGGAGTCAAAACCACCATATGCGATATTGCGTATTAAATTAGACCTTACGCGTACGAGCTATAATATATTATAAAACAAATACGACAGAATAGCACCACTACTTAATTAAATTATTCGAATCTCATCTTTAATTGAAATCTTATCAAGTTGGTTTTCCTTGGGTTAAGTAAGCATTAGCATTTCAAATCTGGGTCCAGCCAGTGACTTGAAGAAGGCACCAACTATTACATGCCGAGGAACTGAGGTGATGATCAATCAGTAGCCATTACATTTACAGAAGGCCGTGCACAATCATGTCCTCGTCAGAAAGCCAGGAGTTAACACAGTGAAGCCAAAGCCTGTAAGAAATAATTAATCTATGCAAGAGCCGCTCCTGTCTATTTCTTCACTTTCAGAAATGACAGTGGAACTGGGTTGGGTTTACATCTTGCTATCAAAAAATATATCGAGATTACTAGATTGACCACCAAAAGTGCTGACTCATATACAAGATGCGACATCAATGTTTCTTATAGCATTTTGTTTGTTTATCCATGGTAAGATACACAAAAAAAAAAAAGAGGAAAATCAGACATGTTTGACCTGTGAAAGTTCTTTATGTCAGAAATCCGGCCTCTTCATCACCGGAGGAGTCTCATCCATTTTCTCAACAAGGTCTTGAAGCTCTTTAGCATGATTCGTCATCCCATTAATTAAATAAGCTCTAACCATGGTTCTATAAGTAACTTTGTCAGGTTTACATGCTCTCTGCTGCATCACCTCAAGGACCCCCTTCATCTCTGCAAAACATTTCAGTCTCCCATATGCATCCACCAGACAATTGAAAAATACAGTGTCCAACATTATGTCTGAGTTATCAATAAACCGCAGGACGCCACCAAGTTTTTCAGGTTTCCCTGCATGCCCATAAGCCCTAACAAGAGAGCAAAGCGTGACACAGCTTGGTTTAATTCTCTCTGATCGCATTAGCCGAAACAAATACTCCATCTGTTTCAAATCTCCAGCCCTCCCAAATGCATCTATCACAATATTGTAGGTCACAATGGTCCATGAGTAATGGTATTTCTGCATGTATTCCATAACAGCACTCATTTTTCCAAAGTGCCCAGCTTTTCCATAGGAATCAAGGAGAATGTTGAAGGTATTAATGCTGGGTTGGATTCCAGCACTATGAAACTTCTCATAACACTCCTCCATTGTGTCAATCTGCCCACTGTTACCAAACGCTCTGAGTGTGGAGTTCATTGTCCAAACATCAGGCTCACAATCCTCGCTGAGCATCTTCACAAGCGTCAATTCCATCTCTGCGAACCTTTTAGGAAAAAGAAATGATGAGTTACTTCTCTCTGTTACTATTGCACCATTGTGCTCCATTTAGTTACCAAAATCACAAAAGATAATAGAAAGGTTCTAAGACCAGCTTCTTTCCAGTAACAAGGAAAATAAAAGAATGATAGAGCAGAGGATGAATATACATTTTTGCTCTTCCATAGGCATCTATGAGGGTGTTGTACGTGACTGTATTGGGTCTGATTCCCTGAGTTGACATGTCAGAAAGCACAGCTTGCACTTTGTCAAAGGCAGAAAACTTAAGGCATGATTTGATGAGGATAGAGTATGTGTTGACATCTGGTTGGCAGTCAGAAGTATTCTTCATATGCTCAAGGAGAGAAAAAGCTTTATCAAAAAGACCACTCCTACCATACGCAGACAATAGGGCAGTAAAGGATTGAGTGTTTGCGTCACATCCTTCATCAACCATTGCTTGAAAGAGCTCATGAGCCTTTTCAGGTTGCTTGCATTTTCCGAGCATGACAATTAGTTTCACGTATACAGCAGGGTTGGGCTTGTACCATATCTGCTCACGTAATAGCTCAAAAACCTGTTAATTTGAAAAGATATCACAACCATAAGCGCTCACTTAGAAGATGATGAGTAGGGCATTTCGACAGTCATGCAAGAGATCTCAATTCTACATTTAGAAGAATCTCCAAAACCTACAAAAGGAATTATACTGTTATTAGTAAAATCCAATGACTATTCTTGAAAACTTTGGCACGGTAAGTATCATTCCCTAACAAAAATATGAAAACTTTTCCGCATCTCATGTACTTTTGCGGGAAAAAGAAGAACAGAGCATAATTGCAAATCCAGAAACAATAACTCAAACTTACCAAACCACTTCACAATAATCAAAGTCAAATCACATCCCATCAAAAATTACAGTTAAATTACTTCACAGAGACCAAAAATAAAGCATGGAGGTGAACCCAGTTACCAAAACCAGAAGCGACAGACACTAAAACTATATTTAAAGATCAAGCATAGTGACCTTGAGAGCAGATTCCCAGCGCAGAGCAGTAATTCTTTCGTGAAGAGCCTCGAGCACAGTCCTGGGCAACAGCTTCTTGGAATTAATAGGACCTCTCTTCTTCTCAATCACAGCCTTAGTAGCTTCCCTCCGCAGTACAACTGAAATGGCCTTCTTTGAGGCTATCTTTCTATTAACCTCCTCTTTCCTCTCTTTTGCCTCCCTCTCTTTCAGCTTCTCCAAGTCTAGTGTTGTGCCTCCTCTCTGGGGTGTTTTGCTTGCATTGGCATTGTTGCTGTTTTTGTTAGAAGAAATTATATAGTGGGGTCGTTTCCTTGGTTCAACTTCGGGTTTGGATAAATGCACGGATGTGCTTGAAATGGTTTTTGTGTTTGTTGTTGTGGGACGGCGCTTAATGGCCGGTGGGTATGGATAGCTAGAGCCGGAGACTGAGGACGACATCTGGAATTTTTCAGTTTGCTGAGGGTGGATTGAACTCCAGAGCCATAAAATAAAAATCTCACACCTTTTCTCCAATTTACATTCTCAAATTTGTGAGGCCTGATTTTGCTTTCTGGGCTTTACCAGAGAAGCTGGGCCTCATCTCTCCTTTTGAAATACTTTTTGACACCACACAGAATTCTTATAAAACCTCCTTTTAAGTAAGATTACCTAAATAATCAAACAGAGTTTGATTCATTTCTTTATTTTTTGAACCGAAATTTAATTAAAAACTTAAGTATATTAGCTATTGTAAAATTCTTTACATTCATCTTACTTCATAATTTACATTTATATTTTAAAATTTTAATTGATTTTTTTGAAAAAAAATAAGATTTTAGAATTTTTGAGATAGAAATTATATAGTAAGAAGGAGAACAAAATTTAAGATTTTAGAATTTTTATGTATTTTACAAATAAGTACTTGAAACAAATATTTTTTTGGTGAAATTGTATGGGAATATGGTTGATTTGTTCGTATTTTATAAATCAAATTGAGGATGTTTTAGGGAGTAAAATTTAATATGGGCGTTATAAAGATTTTAGAAGAGTGTAAAAGCTTCACACTTGTTAAAAGCCCGAGCACCATGGAACGGTGGTTATGGATAACCCAATAGATTGACAGGCTTTTCTAAGTTACATTATCTAAACCCTATATAAATTTAAAATTAATTTTTTTGTATTACTCAATTATTATTTGTCAAACAATTAACTGGTTGCAAAAGTCTAATTTTGCATCAGCTGCAAGATGTGCCTTATAGCTATCTGTATTTTAAACTTGTAGTGTGTCATTATACATAGTTCTTACTACCTAATTGATAATATAAAAATTAAATAAATAAAATTTATTGGAAAAATAATTATAATAGAGAAGGTAAAAAAGCTCGGGAACTTGCCCGTATCTCGACGTCATGGATATGGATAAAAAATTTTAAGGCATGCTGTGAATAAGTCTAGTTAAGAGCTTATGAAAAAAGCCAAGTCAAACCCAAGCTTTATAATTTATAAATTAAAAAATTATAATTTATAATATATAAGGGTTATTTGTGGTTTATTATGTAGTGTTGCTAATATTTTGTGTATTTAACTATTCATTTATTTTATAATAGATAATTATCTTTAATTTAAGTTTTTTAAACTTTAAATTTTATTAAAATTTTAATTTAATAAATTAATGGAAGCTCGAGCCCTCTTCTTTTAGAGGGCCCAGGCCTGTTACTGATAATATGGGCTTCGACCTAGGGATGAAAACCCCCAACCCAAGCTTGCAATTTTTCATCTCTAGATTATGAACCTCCTCTCCCCCAACCCCCCCCCCCCCAACAATAATGTATGCCCACACAAAAATTATTATTGACATTTAACAGTAAAGTACTATCAAGCCCAAGCTTGTAATTTTTCATCCCTAGATTATGACCCCCAACGATAATGTACGCACGCACAAAATTTATTATTGAAATTTAATAGTAAAGTAGTATCAAGACAGTAGTTTTTTGAAGCTTTAATAAGCAGATAATAATGGGCAAAGTCTAAGAATTGACATCAAAAACACTTCAAAAAAGAAAAATCTTGTAAACAATAGCCTACAAGTTTGTGAAAGCAAGTCAATGCATTTTACTTTTTATGATGCGTTAA
This sequence comes from Aegle marmelos, assembly GCA_030449875.1. Taxonomy (NCBI): domain Eukaryota; kingdom Viridiplantae; phylum Streptophyta; class Magnoliopsida; order Sapindales; family Rutaceae; genus Aegle; species Aegle marmelos. The sequence continues at coordinate 8,671,443 of JASUUL010000115.1, forward strand.
CTAATCACTAATAGGAATATATTAGAATTGCAATATACTAGAATAAAAAATGATTATAATTGGAATGTGAAATAGGAATTAAAAAAAAACTTACTTTACTTATAGGAATCATAATTGGAATTATTTGTATTGTCATTGTTGTGTTATATGTTCATTTTATTTTAAAATTGAATTGTTGCAAGTTATTAAGACAATCTTAGTCCCTATGGCCCATTTGGGATTGTTTTTTGATGGCATAAAAGTGATTTTACAATTTTAAAAACTTATTTTAATATTTGGTAGAAAAAATCAAATAACTTTTATCAAAATCAATCCCTTCCACAACTGATTTTGAAAATTAAAAAAATGAGTAAATCTTATATTCTAATTTTGAGAATTAATTTTATCATTTAATATAATTCTATAAATATCCTTGCAATTATTACCTAAATTAATATTATACTTATTTAAATTAGAAATAAATTTAATAAATTAATATCTTTTATTATTATTCACGCATTCATTTTGTTCATTCTATTTTTTTTTATTTTACATTACATCAAAAATTCTTTGTGGTAATATAATCTAAATTTTATTTTTAATTAAAATTATTATAATATACAATTAAAAATATTGTATATATATTTTTTATATGTGTAGGTAAATTTCATCTTATATTATATACATATTAGTCATTTATTTTTTACAATAGTTTAACAGTAAAATTTTCAAACACTAATAACTACTTTCCAAACTCACAGTACTTTTGAAAATAAAATTTATTAAACATTTAACTGATTCTTGTTATAACTAATTATTTTTACACCATAGCTAACAAAATTATTTTTAAAACTACAGTATTCTTAAACTAGTCCTTAGTTGATATTGCTATTATTTATTATAACATTTGTGATTATTATTAGTATGATGATGATCATCATCATCATCCAAAATAATAATTATTATTAATAATAGTTATGATAAAAAATAATAATAGTAAGTCAACAATAACAAAACAACAACAATACACGGGCCTCACGTATTTCATTCTTGTTCACATTTCTATTTTACCAAGTGACTATATCAATTGTGTATATTTTGGATTATGATTCTTTAATCTCACAAATGAACATGCCATTGTAATAAACCTAGCAATCTACTCAAATTTATGAGAGATTTGGCATTGAATGGGTTGAGAATATTGGTGATACGAGGACGAACCAAATTTGGAAGAACTTAAAATTTGAAAACCTTTATCCTTCTCACAAATAAACATGTACTTTTTATATATAATAAGAAAAACACTAGCCATAGTCAGACTATAAATAAATAAGGTAAATTAACACATTAAATTAATTATAAAGACTATATTAATTATAAAGACTATAAAATAGAGTGACTGCGATCAATTTTTATTTTTTAAAAACTTACTTGTGCTCGCCTCACAGTAAAATGGCTAAGTTTAAAATTTATCCAGTGACTTTGAGTATATCACTTTAAACAAGAGATAACTTGTGGGCAGAATTTTCACGACAAAACATCTAGATTGAGACAACTTGAGAGCAAACTCAGCCAAAGCTACCTCCGAAAGTCTTTGAAAAAAGGAAAGGGAATAAAAATCTCAGCCAAAACTACCTCCCAAATTCTTTTAAAAAAGGAAAGGGAATAAAAAAAAAATGGCCTTCAAATAGTTATTCTGTAATCTAATAGAAGATTCTAAACTATATAAAACTCCCAAAGAATTCAAAAGATAGGGATTTTTTTTATCCATTATAACTACTATGCTATCTTTTCTCACATACTCTTTTCCTTCATTTACTTTTCATTTAGGTAAAGAGAGATTTCTCATTTTCCTTCATCTATCTCGAAGGAAGAGAGAAAGAGAGACCATTGGAGAGTTAACATAAAAAAAAAAAAAAAAAACTTTCATCGCCTATTACTATCTTTTATGATTTTAAATGCCTACAGTTCGTTAACTAAAAAATTATCATTTCACGATTATTAAGTAATAGTTACTCAACATCCTCAAAGATAAATAAGTCAATTTCTTATAAAATAAATTTAAAAATAATGATATAATTATAAATTTTTAAATAAATTAATACAGTATAAATTAATATGATATTCACTTATTAATTAAATAAAATATAAAATAATTAAAATAAATTATATAAATTAAAAAATATTTAGTCTAACTAATTAAAATAAATTATATTAATTTATAAAAAAATAATTATATAAAAATTTATAATTATATTATTATCTTAAATTTAATACTGACATAAAAATATAATATTAAACTGTTAATTAACTCGATTTTGACATCATCAAACAGAGGAGAAGACAAAATATTCCTAATTAATTAGTGTATAATATTATTATTATCTCAAGGTCACGAATCTGACACGGCTTTTAGAGAAGCCCTCTTTATTAGAAGGGGATGTTGGATGGGCTCCGTTCTCCGACACACGTCAGAGAGAGATTCGCTAAGTTGTGCTTGAACAGGAACAATTGAGGCCTCAGGCCCTCAGCCTCGCAGACGCAAAAGCGTCATTTAAAGCGTCATGCCATGCACTCACATGCGAAGTGAGACTAAACCCGCTACCCCGACACGTACGTAATAGTTTTCTTAATTAAATGCATTAATTCTGTAAATCATAATCTTTCGCTGCAACCGACATCTCTCCCCCACGACAAGAACACTATATAATAGTAAAGTTCATTGTCATCCAGGAAAATGCGTTTTGCTCTTTCTTTATTTTCCTTCCTGGCTTGGTTATTCCGTGCATTTAATTCAAACCACCTGACGTGTATGACAGTGTTTTACCGTGCTTAAACCATGTATCAAACGACAGCATCAAATGATCAAATCAAAATTCTAGCCATGCATCAAATGATCATTTGATGCTGTTGCTGGTTGCTTCCCCGAATTTTCATGCTTAAGCTCCGCGATTTTCATATTATTAATTTTATGCAACAATAGTTATTTGCTAAATTGAGCGTTAGGGTTTAATTATTATGATTTTTATTATTAACGCTATGATTTTACGAATCTGGCTACCGGCTAACCCAAATGATAGATTATTAGAAATCTAACATGTTGATTGATTTATCTTCGACACTGATTTATAAAATATTTACTACCGAAATGTAGGAGTGAAAAAAAAATGCAAAACAGTGGAATTTGAATTTCAGTTTCAAATCAGACACAGGTCAAAGAATTGAGAAGCCACATCAATGCTCAATCGACGACCTGGAATAAACATTCAACTCCCGAACACAAATACAGATCTGATCCGGTACAACCATTCCCATCATAACTACCTACACCCGCCATCCTTTACAACAAAATTCTATTTCTTGTGATTTTTCTGATTTTTCCCTCCAACAAAGCCAGCTGCATTGTTCTCTCCTGCCGCCTTTCTCGCTGCCTTTTCCTGCAGCGCCTTCGCGTCTCTGCATCTCATCAAAATTCAAAATTAAGAACAAATTTAAAGGAAAAAAAATATTTTTTTTTTTTGGAAAAAAGAAAAAGACAAAGGGAGATAGCAGTGGCTGACCTTTCACGGCGTTGCTCTGGAGTCAAGCCGTCGTCTTTATGGTGCTTGGATTTATGAGCAGCACGGGCCTGAGCCCTCTCACGGTCTCGCTCTCTTTGATTACCGCGTTAGCTTCAGTTAAAGACAAACAAATACATAAATAATATCACAACTAATAACTAAAAATCAAATGAAGAATTGCCCGCAATGCGTTTGGTTGCTCGGAAAATCCGAGAGAAAATTTTCCACTTTTTTCGTTCAGCTTTTCCGTCAGTAACCAAAAAGACATACAGCACCAAAAATTAAATTATATTAAAAAAATAAATCAGCAGAGGAGAGGAAACAAACAGATCGATGAAAGGATATGAGTCATTGTTGATTTTCAAGGTGCTGAAACAAGACCGGTAAAAGAGAAATCCTGATAGTTCACACAATAGTGATTCATCAGCAAATAATTTAACAATTTCTTCTTTTTCTGAAAAGAAAAATGAATAAAAAACAGAAAAAGAACAGGCGTATAAAAGGGAACTCACCTTAAACGTGGAAGAAGCAGACAACGACTCAGATCTGAGAGAGAGAGAGTTGATTGTTGATTGTTGATTGTTGTAGCAGAAGGGAGGAGGCGAGGACTAATAAGAGGACAATTAGTGGAAGGATCGAGAAGCCGCGGCGATTTGGTTCCAGCCAACGGCTCCAAAAATATTTCTTTATTCCCATGATAACATAAGGTACAAAATATAAATTTAACGTAAAATTTATAAATTAATATTAAATATAAAATAAAATAAAAATTAAGACTTGGGTATAAAAAAAAAAACTAAATAACTTAACACGTGAATGATAAAATTAGTATATTATTAATAAATAAATAAATATTTATAAATGTGATATAAAACTTGTAATTTGACATTGCGAATAAAGTAAAATAAAAATTATATAAATAAAATATAAGAATAATAAATAAAAAATAAAAATAAGTAAATCAACATAACAATAGTAAATTAATCAATCGTTAATAAATAAAATAAAATAAAAACTTATAGATATAATATAAAATCTTGTATATTAATATTAAGTATAAAATAAAATATAAATATTATAAATAGAAGTTAAAACAAGTCTATTAGTATATAAATAACAAATTCGTGTATTGATAGTGAATAAAACAAAATCTTAGAAATATTGTAGATATAATATAAAATTTATAAATCAATAATAAATGTAAAATAAAATATAAATTAAGTAAATAAAATATAAGACTTTTAACTAGAAACTGAAATAAATAAATTAACATATAAATAGTTAGCTTGTATATTAATGATAAATAAAACAAAAATTATCCGGTATAACATAATATTTGAGTGTAAAATAAAATACAACTTATATAAATAAAATATCAAACTTCTAAATAGAAAATAAGACCAGTAAATTAATATAAAGATTATTAAAAAAATTCATAAATGTAAACTAAAAACAGATTATAATAAAGATTATGTTTTATATTTACTACTTTTATTTATGAGTTGAATAATGATAGCTTTGAATTTATGTAATACATGTGGTTATTTATGTGAAATTTTATTATTAATAAAACTTATTCTCAAAATCAGATTTTGAGAAATTTTTCTTTTCTGGTTTTCCAAAATCATTTGTCATTTAAGATGTTTTTGCATTATTCTAAACCTCTTCAACATTAACTCAAATCTCCAAATGATCTTTAAGTAAAAGTAAGGACCAAAATTTGAAATTGTATAAATTATGTATAAATCTAAAAATTATATATAATTTTATTGATATATTATATATGTTTGATAATATAAGGATATTCTTTTAATTTGTTTGGGCTTGATTCACATCAAGAAAATTTTTTTACTTAATTGACATGTGTGGTTAAAAAAAAAACTAAAAAAAAATTATAAATGCCATAGGCTGAATATAGAGTTTATAGTTGAACCAATTCATAAAAAAATTATTTTAATTGTTTTCAACACTTTTTTTTTTATTTTACATTGATGAGTGAGTTTTTTCTTTGCTTAATTAAATAAAATAAATAAACTGTTTTTGTTTAATTCAATTTTAATGTTGACTACAAATTTTATGACATTTCACAAGAGTTTGTTTTATTTGTCATGTTGAGATACGAAGTTATTACTCTTATATTAATTAATATATTTTATATTTGATTTATTAATCTTGCATATAATTTATAAAATTTATATTTATTCTATTAAATTATTAATTCTATAATTTTAACTATGATATTATAGAATTATTCATTTTGTTATTGATTTTTCCAGATGACAGCGGGGGGAGGAAGAGGGGTGGGGGGGGGGGGGGAGGGGGTGGGGGCTGCTTTTCCAGCTCCGTGATTTCCTGAAACGCGGGACTCCTGCTGTTCCAGTACATTCCAAAATTCACGCTTACTGATTCACTGATTCTCCATGTTACAGAATCTGTAACATGCACAGCCAAGGGGAAGCACACATATGTCCTGAGAAGAGAGGAAAATCATCCACATGCACCCAATAGGAGCTGGCCAAGCTGGATCCGTAAGTTACAGAATCCGGAACTTAGCTAGCTCCCATCTTTCAGAGTTTAAAACCTCCATGTTTTTCCTCAGCTTCTCAGTTGTCGGTCAAAATCAAACCCCCTTACTTGTTGCTCACAAATTCTCAATTAAACCAGTTATAAACTTTTGACTTTTGCCGCTTGTTATTCAACTCCCCGTCGAATGTTAGAAATAGTTATTCGTGTTGCTAGAAGAATCTTTTCAAATAAATAAGAAAAAAAAAGACATCTCATAGGTTAGGCCTAAATTGAATTAATTTTTTTTTTTTACAAAATATATAAATTATTGTGTTGCAATTTATAGTAGCCTCTTTTTTGTGATTGCTATTGAATCTACACAGTTTTTTTTTTATCTTGATTTTCTGCATTTTTTATTTGTTCAATTAGTACTACTTAATTTTACATAATAACCAAAAAAAAAAAAAACTCGATGGATATATGTAATTATGATTTATGAAGGACTTGCATGGGTATAGCGAAAGAAGAAAAACGTATTGTTTATTTGTTTTATTCTTTTTATGGGTAAAATTTTTTCTTCATTTTAATGAAATTCAGTCACCCTTAACGCCTGAACGGTGTCTTAATGATTCATGCACCGGCAAACAAGATTTATGTCCTTTTAGGAAATTTAGACTAATGTTAAAATAGTTCAAGAAAAGCTTCACTTCTTGTAGAATTTATTAGGACTAGATGCTGATGATTTCTAAGAATTTTGCAAAGTGGGCCGAAAAAGATCAGGGTTCTCGTAAATGGCTGCAAGGCATGGCCTAGTATCTCATTACTATCACTATTGTTTTTTAGAATTAGCCTGCGAAAATTCTGCCTGCCTCAATTTTAGGGGTGGACAAGGATTGAATTTTGTAGATTGAATATTAATTTATATTTTTAAAAAAATTAATTTATATATACAAAAATTAATATTGGATTAAGGTTAAAATTTTTGATCCATATATTTGATTAATAACATAATTATATTTTTTATTTTAAAATAAATTATAGATTTTTATTGTCAAAACTGAAATATTAGAGATAATTCTCTCTTTATTTTTATATACTTAAAAAGATAAATATAAATACAATGCCTTATTTATAAAATTTTATATATATTTAGAGTTTTAATAATGTAAATACGTAAAATATTGGTAGATGTATATTCTATAAGATCGATGTATAATATTATTTACATATATATAATTAAAATTTTATTATTGCAAATATGTAATATTTTGGTATATATGTACATTTTATAATATCACTAAATTATATATGTATATGTATGTATGATAATATGTAAATACTAGATGTAAATTTTGGTATGTATGACAATATGTAAATATTAGATGTAAATTATTGCAAATATGTAATATTTTGGTATACATGTACATTTTATAATATCACTAAATTATATATGTATATGTATGTATGACAATATGTAAATACTAGATGTAAATTTTGATTAATATATAGATATTAAATAGGTTATTGGATAATTCAATTATTTTTTTGTATTGAATTTAGTTTTAATATTTTGACATCATTATTAAATAGATTGGGTTTGAGTTGACTTAAATTTGATATGACACAAAATTAACACGATACGAACACGACCTTATAACCCATTTTGCTAGCTTTAGTCACATGTTTTTGGATTTAGTTAGGAAATAAATTTTTATTCCTTAAAATTTCCATTTTACCCTACCTAAATTTCATAATTTTACTTTTCTCTTCAATTAAAATATTATTATATTATTGTTAGTATTCTTATTTCATAATATTGTTGTTGTTATTGTTATTAACAATGATCAGTTTTTAAATAATAATCACAATTATTATAAATAAATAATGATAATAATTAACTAATTATTTTAATAACTTACGACAATTCATTTTAATTTCAAAATAAAATAAACAGATCAATAACAATATCATTCATTTGAATTTTAATTCTCATAATTAAAATAAATAATTTATTCTAATAATTATTTCTTATTTTAAATTTTCTTCATTCTAATTACTGGTTAATAAATGAACCATCGATTAAAACTTACAATATTCATAAAAGTGTTCCAATAAAAGAGGAGCTCGATGTCTGTGAGAAGATTATTGTTAGAAAGAATGAAAACTCAGTGGCCCTATATTTCCACCCCCCCCCCCAAAAAAAAAAAAAAGAAAGAAAAAAGACTGGTGATCATGCATGTGAAGTCATCAAATATTCAATTAATGTGAAATAGGATAATTTATAGATGCTGCTCAATTAATGCTGAACAACTCTTTACCAATAATATTGTTTTTAGCTTTTGGTTGTATCCATGGCAGTTTAAATTATTTAGATTCTTAGATTTGAATAAACACATAGCAGTTGCTTAGGAAATAAGTCAAGATTACATTTAATTGAGGACCACTGCAAAATCATAAAATGCTATTTCACATACAGGTTTAAATAAAGTGTTTTATAATAAAATGCAAAATCATAAAATCATAAAATGCAAAATCATAAATCATAAAATTTTTTATAATAGATTAGTTATAATATTTTTAGTTATTTTATATTTCTCAAATTCTTTGTAGAGGTTTAAATAAAGTGTCCAAATGAAACTACTTTTAATCTCTCCTCCTCTCTCTCTCTCTCTCTCTGTAGAGAGGGCGGGAGGATACTATTCCAAAAAGCTAGTAATTATTAGTGTTGACCGCGACGTGACTTTTAAGACCTTAATTAATTTATTTATTTGGTAATCCAAAAAAAAAAAAGAAATAAAAAAATTACAGCGTAGCAGTTGTATCCGATGCCGCGCTACCCTATGACCCCATCCATCCTATTTTCCGTGCCCATTCTGTCACTTAGGATCCACTGCATCGCACTGATGGCTGGCTGGCCCCACCGAATTCACACGCATCTTATAATAATCGGGAAGAAGAATATTTCTTTCTCGGCTAATTTATAGAAATACACCAAAATTTTAGCTAACTTATAAAACAGTCCAATTTAGGCCTGTTTGAAATTATTTTTTAAAAAGTTCAAAATTTTAAAATTAATTTTATTATTTAGTAATATTTTAACATTATTTTTGATAAAATAACTTATTCAGACAGTAAATTTTGAAAAAAAGAGAGTAATAATTTTTTAAAATCTAATTTTTAGAATAACTTTTACATTGAATATTATTTCATATATATCATACCATATATTATAAAAATCTTAATTATCCTTATTAATTAAGAAATAAAATCATTAATTTTAAAGAGATTATTATTATTCATTATATTGAGATAACAAAATAAAAAATAAAATAATAAATATAAAATATTTATTTTAATTATCAATTATTATATATACATAATAAAGTATTTTTTATATACATGTTTATAAATTTTTTAGTGAATTTTATTCAAGATTATATCCAATTCAATTATTTATATCAATTTAACAGTAAGATTTATAAAATAAATGCAACTACTTTTAAAATTCATAGTATTTTTTAAAAATTTTACTAAATATTTAACTGATTTTTTTCTTAATAATTATTTATATAACACAATTAATATTAATTATTTTAGAAATTATGGTATTATCAATCTGACACTTAAGCTTTTATTAATTTTTTAGGGTTGCAATTGAAAAATATGGTAATTCTTGTAGTAATTGTTTCTATTTTGACAATGATGTAGAAAACAGAAATAATCACTTATTTTTTAAAAAAAAAAATTGTTACATGTGTAGTGGCAATATATGTGGGGACATACTTAAACTTATATTGAGGGTTAAATTGATTCTCCTAGTCAAATTTTAAAAAATTACTCTTATCATATTTTTCAAAATCTATTGTAAAATTGGATGATTTTATAAAATAAAAAAATTATTAGAGATTATAATTAATTTTCAACAGTTCAAAATTATTTTTAAATATCCCAATAGTAATCCTACAATTGAGAAAGAATATTTTGAATGATAATATTCGTGAGTATGATGCCATGCATCTACCAGATACCGATAATCCATCTACTAGTATTAACAGACTGTCTATTTACATCAACCACTCGTCTATTAATGACAAACATCTATTGTATTAATTGCCGGTCGGTTATATAGCATGGTATTATACTAGAGGGTAGTATTATCCAAAAATGCATTTTGAGCAACAAAGTTGAAAAAACATATTTGGTTAGACTGTTTTTATAAATTTTACCTTTTTTTTTTTTTTTTTTTGCGCGCAGAGCAAGATGAGCCACAAAGACGTATTCCCCAAAAAAAAAAAAAAAAAAAAGGAAGAAGATGAAGATAAGCCACAAAGAGAAAGCTTCACATCTTACAAAACGAATGAAAGCGAACACAGGAGGGGCAAAACAGTAAAATCGCATGGGAGCGAACTAAGGTGCAAGTCGCCCCCTCGGGTGGCCCTGGCCCATAAGACTCGCTCCACAGTCCAAATTCTCTCCTCTCAATCTCATCATCGCTCTCAACACAAACTCACCCATCTCTCTCAGAAACAGCAAATCGTGAGAGAGAGAAAAAAGAGAACAGGTAAGGAAAAAAAGAAACTAAAAATAAAAATAAAAATAAAACAAAAGGAGAGAGCAAGAAGACACACATAAAAGAAACAAGTGGGAGAGTCAATAAAGAAGGAAAAAAAAAAAAAAGGCTGATGGTGAATTCTTCTGGTGCGTGCTCAGCCTTTTATTTTTTAATTTTTTACTGTTCGCCAACTTGATTTTAGATTCTTTTATTTAATTTTATAGATAAGTAAGTGAAGGGCTGAGAAAATATATCAGATCAACGGCTGTGATTGCCGATTGCGTTCCAAAAGAAGCAGTACCGGACGTAAGGCATCCAATGCTATTTATAGCTGATTGCGTGCCAAAATTTTGGATCTGTGTGCAGGTTTTGATTGTCGGAATTCTGTTTGTATTATTTGAAATAACAACGTCATTAAATCAGTTTCATTTCCAATAAATCTCCACACAGAAACATGAGTTAGAACTTTCCAATCCTTGAATTCCTCACATTTTTTTTTCTAAAAATTAAGTTGTTGTCATTTTTAATATTTATAAATTTGTTCATTTTTGTGTTAACATGGAAGAGAGTGGTGGTGGTGGTGGTGGTGGTGAACGTGATGGTGGTGTTGTTATTGGCAGGAGAATAACGCTACTGGACCAAATGTCAGCTGTGCAAGATCGGCGCGATCCGTTGGCCGGCTTGACTCTGGACGCCATCTTGACCAACAAAAGACCCTCGCCGCCCCCGGCTCCCCCCGGGCGTACCCTTCTCGACATAATCCGTGATGAGGATCCCAACGGGAAGAATTTTGGTCATAAGGACCGGAAGAGCTGGAAACTATTCCGAGACCGGCTCCGGCTTAAGAGAGCCGGCGCTGCCTGGACCTCTTCCGTTAGAATTCCGACTTCGGATATCCCCATCCCGAGCAGCGGCCTCAGCAATTCCAATCCCAGATCGCAATTGAGTCGGCGCAGCTCCGTTAGGTTCCAGACTAACCCCGCCGGCGAGTTGGCGTCTCAGCTCGAAGATAACAGAGGACCGCCGCCGCAGTTCGCGCGCCGTCCCTCGAGTAAAGTTGCCTCATCATCACCGGGTCCAGCCCAGTCGTCTCACCATGAGGACTCCCCTGATGGCGAAGGGTCTCCCACCCGTAGCTCGAGACAACCCCAGCTGTCCCGCCACAACTCGACCCGGATGGAGGCGGCGTCTAGCACCGTGTCGGAAGGCGACAGCGTCGACCCGTTTGATGTGGCGCGTGAGGGAACTCGCCGCCTGGCAGTTGCGTTGGCACAGGAGAGACAGCTGTCGGCACGCGAGGCGGTGGCTGCCCAGGAAGCAGCAGAAGCTGAGGCGGCAGCGGCAGCGGCAGAAGCAGAAGCAGATACAGAAGCTTCAGTGCAAGTGGAGACGGAGACAGCAGAGCCAGTACAGCCGCGACAGCCGAGGATGTCGCTAATGGATTTGTTAGAGGAGACAGACAGGCAAATGGGTGTGGAAGGGTCGAGGTATACGGTGGGTGAAGATGACGAGGAAGAAGAAGAAGAAGAAGAAGAAGAAGCCGAAGCAGAAGCAGTAGTAGAAGGAGAGTACGAGGAGGAAGGCGATGACGTGGAAGAAAATGCTGGAGGGATAGAGCATAATTGCTGCGTGTGCATGGTGAGGCACAAAGGTGCGGCGTTTATACCGTGTGGACATACTTTTTGCAGGCTCTGTTCAAGGGAGCTGTGGGTTCAGAGAGGAAATTGTCCTCTTTGCAACGGTTTCATTTTGGAAATTCTTGATATATTCTGATTCCTTAATTTGTTTTCTTTTTTTTTTTCCCCCTTTTTTTGAAAAATAGGTCTTTGTTCAACTTTATTTGCCTCCCATCTTCTCCTTGTATGATTGATTGTGGAGAAAAAAAGATCTGTGTAAACAATCTCTCTCTTTCTCTCTGACAGCGTCTCTTTTTCTTTCATGATTTTATGATCATTTTCTGTGGTTAATTGAATTTCGGAACGGCGAATAACTAATTTATATAAAACTTTCAAGTTTTCGTACACATTTATTTTCCAGAATCCTGGGATTTGAAGAACTGTTGTTGTTTGAACAGCGTGCAAAATGGTAAATAAGTTTAAGAAGAAGATGCAGTGGGGCTCATTAGTAAAGCAAAAAGGACATGTAGGATGGGTAGGGTTGTTAGAAGAATGATGAGTAGTTTTTATCTTTGAAAAAGCAGGGTCTTTATCACTTTAAAGCCACGATGATGTGATCTAATAATGGCGTGGAAAGCTCATCTAATCTGCTCTTTTCTTTAATCTTTGAATCAGAACTGCTCGAGTTACGGCAGCGAATATCTTGCTATTTCTGCTGTGTTGGGTGTGTCACCTTCAATTATAGTGAAAAAATTCTCTTAAGAGAGAAGCTTAAAATGGATTGGAAATCAATGGCATAAATGGTTTCTATATGAATGGTAATGATAATATTACATGGGTTTCTATATGAATGGTAATGATAATATTACATGAGGCAAAACCGTAAACAGTATGTAAAACTCACGCACATACTGTTCACTAACGCAACGTATAGTTGGCTATATGTTAGAGAGTTCCATTGCATAATTCAGATATGACATGAAAGAAGTAATTGTTTCTGCTGTTACAAAAATGTTGTTGGCAGGAGGAATAAGTACAAAAATGAAACAAGTTCAACCGAAGGCTGACTAACCCATACAATTTTCAATCACAACCGAGTATCAAGGAACTGGAACTCATATCAACTAGCCAGCCTTCACACCATATCCAGAAGTCAGAAATGGATTTGGTGCTCAGAAAATGCATAAAGTTACTACTCTATCCATGGGCGTGGAGCCGCAAAATTCATCAACATGGGAAACAAAAATTCTCTTTCTTCTCATCTTCAAACCCTTGGAACTATTCTTCCGCTCTGCTCTTACATTTAACAATACAAAAACGGCTAGTGATACAATTTCATATCTTTACTTGGATTATGTAATGGAAGGTCCCACTAGAACCTTCAGAATCTATAATTGTGTATAGATCTGCAGCAATATTGGACAGAGAATTTCATCAATGACAATATTCCATTCAGTTTACTAGTCATTGAGTTTAGCTGGATGCCAACAAATGCTCTGGTAGTGGCATGGGATGGAAAGGGCACTTATCAGGTTGCCTCACTATGTAAATCTGATCCCCAACTTTATTATTAGAGTCCTGATTCCGGTGCCATGTCCACAGCGCCCAAGTCTCATTCTTCACCTGCAAATCAAATACAGGTTATCAGATTTTAAAAACCTAGATGACTCGGAGCTGTGTCACTATGATTTATTTATTCTCTGAATCAAAAGCAACAGTTTCAAATAAAGACTAATGTTTGATTAATAGCACGGGGATTAAACTCAATGGAATATGCTGTATGATAATATATTTCACAAGAACAGGCCATAAGTCACTATAATGGTGCACTGTGGCTGAAGAAAAAGATGACGGAATAGAAGAGAAAGAGAAAGTACCTCTAGGATCCCATGCCCAAAACTACTTTCTCTGAAGGCACTGTAATCTGGTTGTCGGTCCCAACAGAACTTACCCGCAGCGGGACCAGATGTAAAATTTGTTGCACAAAAGCCACCCATATATGGATCGGGAGTAGATGATGGCTCAGGGCAGTTACCAGGTTCATCAACATGTGTGACTGCCATCTTTTCACGATTTCCACCATCTCCAACTGCAATGTGTACAGGACCGCATGGATCTAAAGTGTAATTAAAAACTCGATTTGACCGCTCATAAGCATGAACCTGGTACATTTTTCAAATAAACATATGAACATCCAAGAAAACTATGAAAATAAACATATGAACAAAACTCGAAATGCTTAGCAGGCCTCTGCTGCTTCCTTTAAAATTAAGTTCCTTCATGATTCTTTCTGCTTTCCATAGAACTAAAAATAAGTTAATTAAATTGAGTCAATTTCTCATTGTCTTTTTTGTCATGATCCAATGCAACTCTCTCAAGTCCTATGAAAATAAGAATGAAGTGGTTTCACTCACACATGTTCATTGAACACTTCATAATTGTTCATTATTTTGACTTACATGTCCATTGAAAACTATGTCAACACCATAGGAGTACAGTAATGCTTCCATCTCCACTCTCATACACTCTGCTTCCCTGTAATGGGAACTGTAAGAACTGTACCAAGGTGGATGCCAAGCGGCTACCAGCCACGGAGTTACAGATCTATCAACATTAGCCAAGTCTTTCTCTAGCCATTTGTATTGATGACCTGCAAAAGGAAGATAAATAAAGAATCATGTAAACTCTCCTTGTGTAGTTGGTCAAGTGAAGATGGAACTTAAAATATTTGTTTTCCATTTTCCCATTTTAATCTAATGTGAATTGAACACATAGTACTTTCTATTTGAACGGGAGAAAGAGAAATCAATTTCATGTCATGAGGGCAAAAAGTTGATCAAACTCACCATCTGACTTTCAAATTTCCTTCACCAATTTCACAATATTTAACTGAAGAGTAAATTCTTAAAATCCCTAATTAAATTTAGATATTTTAAGGTTCATCTGAGGAAACTGGCTCGATGAAGATACAAGTACTTCCACAAAATTAGGAATATATGAGCCTCACCTTATAAACATAGCCCAATGAATCAGAGAAAAATTGGGATAACTGAAAAGGTAACATTACCTGACTTATCGTAGGAAATGTAGGCTCCAAGCATGATAAAATGAATTCCCCCAGCATTAAAGGAGTAGTAGAATGAGGACAAAGATCCACTTTCTTCAGACGGGAAAGCAAATCTAGAGCTGTATGCAACAAATGTTTGGTTTCCAGCTTGTGCTTCTATCTCATGGTTCCCTTCAACCACCATTATTGGAACTCTGGAAACTAAATTCTGCATAAACCTGTAAAGGAACATACAGAGATGATAAAAAATAATTCAAACGCTCGTGACAATAAAAGGAAAGCCATGATAGAAAGAGCTTTAAATAGAATTTTCAACCTTCCCCAATAATCCCAACGAGGTTGATATGTCTCATGGATGGGAGTTTCCGAAAATGAGCAAGAATAACAGTCCGAGCCAGTTCCATTAGTGAGGTACAGGTTTGCGTAAGTGACATCGCCAATCAAAAGCACAAGATCAGGTTCATTACCAACCACATGATTGATAGTGCTAGTTGTGTTGTAAGTAAGACCAAGATCTCCCACAATTGCTATTCTCTTCGGATAGCTTTGCTGACCAGAAGCCGGCAGAGTTCTAAAATAGTAGACATCACTCATGGCTGGTATCGAAGGATCTCCACATTGGTAATAGTATGTACTGTTGGGTTCCAAACCTATGAAGACATAACAGACATCACAATCTTGACTAATAATACCGCATGCACTTATATGGTGCCGAATTAATCATACAGAACATAACCATAAATCAAAATTTTCTTATTATACTTGTAATTAAAACAGAGTTAAAAATCATGACCACTTGTTTCAACTCAAAAGATTGTACCAACTAAACTAGCTGGCACCCACGAACCCAACAACATGCTGAATGGCGAGAAATTAAAAGACTGTAATTTAATAAGCATTTCGAAACTGAACCTGTAAGGTGAACATGATGGATGATTCCAGAAGTATAGTTTTGTAGGCCTTCAAATGGATAAAGCTGATTATAAACAAGGGAGTGGCCAGTTGCTTCGTGATTTAAATTTGTCCTCGACGTCCCATACCGAACGAAGCTCGCTACAGTTTTAGGATCTAATGGCTTTATGTTGTCTCCAATTTGAAATTCCCCTAAAAAAAGAAAAAAGAAAGTCGAAAGAAGAAACCAACAATCAAACAGATTCATTTTGTTACAGTGACTGAAAAAAAAATTAACAATCATATTGAAAAATTCAAAAACAAAACACAAAACAAAATTAAAGACCGGAACCAACCTGTGATCCAAGTGATCCAAATAGAATCGTGATTAAAGGAGAGAGATACGGATAACTGCTCGGGCTCGAATCCAGTGACGCGGCGGCGCACCAGAGGATCGTTCTCGGGAATATCAACGGCGTTGCCGCGCAAGCTGGCGTCGTAGGGCACCGTTTCTGGCTCGAACGGGCCGTCTAAAGTTGAAGGAATATTCGCACTCGTGGCGCGAATATCCAAAGGACTTAACAGGAATATGAAAAATAAAAATATTCCTCCACATCGACAAGAGTTCGAAAAGGCCATCTCCATTTGTCTGCTCTAATGAATTAAATTCACTTATTGCTGCGAGAGAAGCGAGTAAGCTTAGACTTAATTTATTCAATTGGAAAAAAAATTATAAAAATGGAAACGAAAGTAAAAGTGGGTGGCGTCAGGCGAGAGTTTCAACTTCAAAACAGTTACTAGCCGTTGAGTACGTGACACAGTAGCAAGAGAGACTGGCGGTTTTGGCAGAACCGAAATCGTTGTCTGCTTCTTTTTCTTTTGTGGAAGGGGAAATGCTAAGCCTTTGGCACGCAAATTTAAACGGCCGGTCCCACTAAAATGTCGGAATCATATTTCCCCCATTTTATTCACTTTATTTTTCTCAAGTGGATGTAAAAGATATTTGGGCTGTGGAAAAAGTAATTTAGGCACGCTCATTTTTTATTCCACTTATTTTTGTTATTTTGAATTTTTGTCTACTAGGTGTTGGTTGTTGATTCGTTCCCCGAGGACAGAAGGTCTTCTTTGCCATTAAATGGGCCAAGCGTGGAATTGTGAGATCCAATCCAATCAAGATGCTTAACTGTCCCTATTTCTGTAGCTAGATCCAACCCAACAAGGTGACAGTTTAGATTTTTGGAGCCTTTTTAACTCATTAGTACGTGACTGCATGGTGACGCGGTAAGGTATTTTAAAGCCCGTTTTGTTTGTGTGCACACATATATATATGTAAAACTTTTGAATTCAGCAATATCAATATAAGTGTATTAATTCTCACTGGTCATATCTCATTAACTTTGCAATGTGATATTGCAGCGATAAATAATATATCCAACGTAGCATGAAAATTAACTTTAAGAAAAAAAAATACCAAGACACCTTTCGCCATTTCTTCCTTGTTTTGCCTTGCTTACTTCTGGCTCTTCTTATTAATGAAAATTTTCGCCTTCAAGGAGGTCCGTTTGTAATTTTGTTTGGCATTTTTCATTTATTTATTTATTTTTCTTTTCAGAAAAAAAGTAAGCATTTGTTTATTCTAATGTGGTTTTTGGAATGAATTGGGGGTCAGGTAATATGGACATTTTCGCTGTATTTAGAAGCTGTTGCAATACTTCCTCAGCTTGTACTCTTGCAAAGGACTCCAAACATCGACAGTTTGACAGGCCATTATGTATTCTTTCTGGGGTATGCTACAATTCCCTGTATTTTTCGACAGATTTTCTTCTCAATTGTGCATTCTAATCGAATCATTTGAATTTAGAAACCCCATTGGCAAAAGAGCGTTGTTTAATGAAATTTCTCTTGATTTGAATAATTTATTTTGTAATAGTTGATTTGGTTGTTCTCTTGTCGTCGTTGACTATGCATGGAAGTCTGGTGACAATGAAGATTAGGCTTATGCTTAGTGTTATTGTAGAAATGTGCATAATTAAATGCTTGCATGTCTAAATCTCTATAAAGAAAAATCCAAATGTTTACTCTTTTTTTTCCCCCCTGTTTTAATGCAGTGCTTATAGGGATTATACATCCTAAACTGGGTTTATTGCTACTTCACTGAGCCGCACTATGTGCATTGGATATGTAAGACCCTCTTTGTGTTTAAAAATGTGAACAATGCACAAATCTGTGGTCTTTTTATCAATTCAACTACTGAGGCATAACTGCCAATATGATTTTCATTTAGTACTATTGATTTTCATATATTAGTATTGGCTGAAATTATGGTCATCTTACTACTGTAATATGTACTACATCCGGTAGCATCAGGCTAGGCATTCCGGTGGTTTAAATAGCACACTGATTTTAGAATCAGACTATTATTGATATTACATCACACTATTAATCATATTTACAAGCAGACTATGAATATGATTTTAGCATCTGCTTTTCATATGGCACTTTGTTGGTCATTTCCCAACTCACACTGCAGAAATTGGGAAACATTTCACTTCTCGAACCTCTTTAAATATGCTATGGATATGATTTTAGCACCTAAGTCCTTTTGGCATTTTATTGTTTATTCACCAATTCATGCTGTGGGTATTAGGAAATATGTTATGCCTTGGAGCTTTACATGCTCTTTGGTATTAAGAAAACTAGTCTCCTTCTTGTTGGATAAGTCTTTGGGTTTGCACAAGTTGTCTAACCTTGCATAGATCCAGATTTGGGACATGTTTTTCACCTGCAGCGCACCTGACTTTATGAGTTGCCTCTTGAACGTCTTTGATGTCTCCCTACCCTCTGCAAGCTGTGATTTTCAGTATGACCATCTGCAAACATTTCTCAGCCAGTTTCATTTTTCTGAGAATTCCCACCTCACAGATGCTATTCTTAGGTTCTGCTCCGTACTTATTCTGCAGAATTTCCTCCTTTCCTGGATATGTTTATTTTCATTTTTCTTGAAGCTATTGTTTCATCTCGTCTTAGGATCTGCTTCCTACTTGTTCTGTGGATTTATTTTTTCCGAATTTTATTTGTATTTTCATTTCCCTTGAAGCTAATTTTGCTTTGGCATAATTTCTGGTTCCGCGATTCCTTCTTGTGCTGCGGCTTGGATTTCAGGGGTTGTTCAGACAATGCTATGTGCCGACTTTTCTTATTATTTCAATAGGCATGCGTTTTCTTTTCCCGATATTTGTATCAGTATATAGTGCTTCTCTATGACCAATCATCCTGATAAATTGTTTTCCAGCTGGAAAAACAACGAGAGCCTTCAGTTATCGGGTTAAGTCTGCTTGCCCTCACTTGCCTACCCCAAGAGTATCAGAAGCAGCATTTGTATATAATGTTGATCCAAATACTTGAAACCGCCAAATTGTTATGTTCTTTAATTCTTTGTACTCTATTTACATACATTTCTGTTTAATATGAAGAAAGTAGATGTTCTGTTTTCAGATTACGTAGCGACCGTAGGGGATTATCAAGAAGAAAGAAGAGGAAGATAGCTATGTTTTGGTTCCTCAACCCTAGGAACCAGGAACCAGATAAAGCCCTCGCAATGAGTGACGCTACGCCCCATCTGTTCCATATTCCACACCCCAAGTTCCTGTTCTGTAACGAAAAACCCATATAAGTGATTGGCACACAAAGCCATTTGAATTATGGGTAACACACTGACTATAAAAATTATTGATAATAAACCATGAATTAAAATTCAAGTTAATTATAAGATTCAAGTCATCATTTACAGTAATATTTCCATAGATATAGGCTAATTTAAAGAACTCAAAACATCAAGTCCGCCAGGGATGCTCCAAATATTTCAAACTTCAGCTAACCGCTTCCAAGTGCACCTCCAGTCTGATGCAACATTGCATCAATTTCGTCTCCATCCTCCATCTCAAGCTATTCCCACATAAACAATTGCAAAATTAAGCAAAAATAAATAACATTAGACGAAATGAAATTGAAGCTGTAAGTACTTAGTGAATGGACATTGCGACATCTATATTTACAACTACAAAAAGCACAAAATAAAAAAGTTACCTCATCCGGAGTCTGCTCTCCTCGGAGTCTCCGCCCATCAAACAAGAAAGCAATAGAGTTTAACTCCACCGACTGTCGATCACAGTAGGCATTCATGAGCTTTTTCAACTGGGTGCTTCGCTTGATTCTAAAAAACACCTCATTGCCATCCTGCATAAAATAAACATTAAATGTTAGAACGACACACAGAAAGTAAAGAAAGATGCCCATTAAATAATCTCAAATAAGTTCACACAACCGTAATAGACTGTAGTGGGTTTACAACTCAGCCTTCTACTGTAAAATTCTAATTAACCAGCCTCAGCCGTCACGCCCCCACTATATAAGAAGGAGACACAACTAAAACATGCCGATGAAATATTAATTTAAACTCCTAAAATAGACCTTCATTTGATACATTTCCTCCAGTACTAGCAGACACTAAGATGCAAAAAGCAAAGTGAAAATTTTCCCTCTACACTGAATTCATCTATGCAATTCTTAACAGAAGAAGCAATAACAGGATGCATAACTAAGATAGATCATTATTTAAGTATCCAAAATATATGATGCCTTTTCATGTCAGAAACAGTGTCAAGTCCCTCACAGTTAAGCATAATTGTTAGGGTAAAGGTTTGAGCCTCCATAGACTCAAACTCTCTCAATTCGAGTGTCTACATGATTGGGTAGAGTTATAGGTCATTTTTTTTTGCAAGTGGAGTAGAGACATAGGGTTATTTGTCTGAAAAGCACTCCATAGAATTTAATGTAATAATATAAATTTCAATTATATGTCTGATTGTAAATATCGGTATAGTTACTTGCTATAATAGTAGTTATAAATATCCAAGATTTAATTAAAAAAAAAAACTGTCTAACAACATGCATCAAAAAATTTATTACTAATCCTATTAATTAGAAATCGACTGCCATGCATAAAAGTTTTACCATTGAAGACCAGAAACCACCCCCCCACCCCGGGGGGGGGGGGGGGGGACAGTGCAGCTATTGTAAAATAATGCCTTTCAATCTTTCAAAGTTCAAACCAACATCCTACTTTTTTAATTAATCCATCCCTTTCCCAGAAACTGTGTTTATTTGGCCAAGATTCGATTTTCCCGCACAAATTTTGTTCACAAACATGACTTCAAAGCCTTTTTAAAAAAATATATCAAGTAATTACAAAAATAAAAAAAGTTTTTAATTAAATAGAAACTTGAACAATTACATAAAATTTAAACAAAAAATCAAGGTGTAAATACCTGGCCCTTGACTTTGAGGTTAATGTGCGCCGTCTGATCGACAGGCTTCTTGTCCTCCTCCTGGCCGCCGCCACCGCCAGTCGCCGACATCCTTGCAGGTTCTTAGAATTGAATTTTACCCTCTGCCGCCGGTTAGGGTTTGGTCGTCCTTTTCTTTCCTTTTTAATTTTTTTTTTTTTTTTTTGGGGTTGAGACGGATTTGCCGTCCCCTCTGCTACTACAAATAAGCACAAAAAACCGACACTATGAAGATCAAGCGTTTTCTGCACGCTATTAATGAAATCGAAGCCGTATTCGCATCGTACACAGATGCGCAAACTCTAGGGGCTTATTAGTAATTTCGAAATAAAAATCTGCCGTGTAGTTACTTGTTTGCCATTTATTACCTAGATGTCTGTTGGAGAAAGCGTGTTTGTACCTAATTGTACGCGCGAGAATGTAAGGATATTTCGATGAGAGCACTTTTATTTAAAAGTGACACGTTGAATTAACGAGATTTCATAAAGGATTTGAATCCGAGAAAGTGAGGGAATAGTTTCAACGTTGTGGAATCCTGATGGACGGTTGATTTTGAATGGAAGAGGAATCTGACGGCTGTTGCTGCGTGAAAGTGTGGATAATTTAGTGGTGCGAGATGGTTAGGTAGTCGTTTTCTACTTCTATTGCTTTATGGCGAGTACGATGCGTACTTCAATTTTGTTCTTAGAGAAATTGACGGTTGACTAATTGGGTTTGGTTTCTTACTTTTCGGTTGTCTTATTTCATAAATGGGCCTAATTGGACTGGGCTGGACCGTAAATCTTAACGACCCAGAGTTTTATATCGGCACCTTTTCATTTTCATATTTTGGGAGAACATCTAATCGTAGCTTTACGGGATTTATCCGTTTTGTTTTGGGAAATTTACAAAATTAACTTAAAAATTTTATTATTTTTCACAATTAACTCTTAAAATTTCTTTTCTATTATAACTAGCTAAACACAAACTTTCTTCTCTAAATTACCATTATTAGTTCAATCCTTACTTCTTTCCCTCTTTATAAAAAATAAACACAATTTTTCCCTCACGAAGCATCAACGCTGGCTATAAACAACAACTGTAAAAGCGAAGTTTGATCAAATACATTATTTCTGAATTGATTAAGAACTATGAGACATTTATTGCCTTGATTTAATGCAATATTATGAGTTTTAATGTAATTTTCTCTTAGTACGACAGGTGTTTGTTGCCCAAATTTAGTGCGACAAGCTGATGCGGGCATTTATAACTTGGTGTGACAGATAGCTTGTCGCACTAAATTTGGGTTATAGACACCTATCGCACATGATGTGCGAGCTTGTAACTTACTTGTCGCACCAAGTATGTGCGGTGAGCATGAGCGACAGGTAGTCTATTACACTAAATTTGGACAATAGACACTTATTGCAACTTATGAGCAAGCTTGTAACGTGCCTATTGCACCAAGTATGTGCAACAGCATCAAGTGTAATAGTCACACGCTTGTTGCATGCATTTGGTGCAACAACTACACACCATGGCTGTAACAATAGCCACAACCACACTAACAACATACCAAATATTTCACCCACACTGCCAACATAAAAAATACTTCAATCTTCCATCACTATCATAAAACACAACAAAAGAATACGAACATAAAACAAAAACACACAATAGAACATGTTAGAAAATCTAAGGTTTTTGAATTTACTATAAATTTCAAAGTTAGCAGTAATTTTGGTGATGTTGGTTGCCAAGAATGGACTCCAAGAAGCCATCGACGAAGAATGAGTAATTTGAAAGGGAGAATTTGTTTGACTAGAGAGAGAGGGAGCTTGGTGAGAATGAGAGGGTTATTTTAGTTATTTGAGGTGTTGTTTGACTACTGTTGATAGAAATAAATTTAAAGGGCTAATTATAAAAAATAATAAAATTTTTTGGTTAGTTTTGTAAATTTCCTGTTTATTTTAAGGAATCATTTGCATCATTTTCGTTACGACGTGATCCATAATTTCTTTTTTGGAGATATCTAAACACCAAATATTTAAGAGACATTTTAATTTCTTTATTCTCACCTAATTATTTTATTTTTTTTTAGGACTCAAGGCTGATTCATTAAAAAAAGAAGGTTTCTTTTTTTCCATTTTAAATTAAACTTAGCCAAATTTCCTAAATCATTCCCGTTGTCTTTCTTTCATAAATCATAATATGTTAACAAACCATTTATTGGTTGAATGATACATTCTCACCTTATATTTGGAAATGAAAACATTTTTTCTTCCCTTCTTTAGGACTTGCGAGAGGCTTCTTCTTATGTATTTATTGGTTAAATTCTTATAAAAAGTAATATTAAAAAACAAAATAAAAAATAAGAACTTCAAAATATCTAATTTCAGGGGCCTTATCTTTGATTACCTACAGTAACTAAATTAAATTTCAAATTTAAAGCTTGAGTTTTTATCATTTGAACTAAGAGAATGATCAGTTTGAGCAGCAGAGCAAGTACATACTTATGCTTTGCTTTAATGTCAGGTGGCATTTTCATGTTCGTTATAAATTTGCCGGTACCCGACAACAACACAATGACCATTCTGCCCCTCTATTATCTGGTCTTGACCTTCGCCAAAAATTTCTTCTTGTATTCTTTCCTCTTTTTTTTCTCATGCTTTATCAATATTCTCAAAAATTTCAAATGAAGATTTTTTTTATCTTAATTAATTAATTAGTTAGTTAATTTACATATTTATTTATTAGGCTAACTCTGCAAAATTTACTAGAAATGGACTCTCTTCTTCATCTTTATTAGTTTGCAAATTAGGTGATACTCACGCCTTTTCTTCGTATCTCGATTTGATATTTGAATGCATTTATTTGATTACTTATACTTTGATGCATGCAATGATGTAATTAAAATCATTTATATTGATGATACTCTCATTGCATTTTTGTTCATTTAGTTTGTAATTTCATCGCTAATTTTGACATTAAGTAAAGGCAGATGCAACGGTCATGTAATAGAACTTTGGCGACTTAAGTGATGGGAAAAAAGCACGACCGAGTCAATTAAACTTATTGTTGATTTTGATTAGAAGAAATTACAGTGGCCGGTCTAATTGGTCTCAGGGTGGGACCCATAAATTACTTATTATTTTAAAATCCTGTTGCGAGATCCATTGCATGGGTCCCCTTAGAAGTTTCTCTCGTTGAATAGGATACCACGGTATCTTCAGCTTCTAGAGTTGTAATCATGCCCTAATTTCGATAGTGTGATGCTTTGCACTGCAGCATATAGTAGCCTCTTTGATCCTTTGTTATGTTGATTCGTTACT
Source organism: Aegle marmelos (assembly GCA_030449875.1). Classification (NCBI taxonomy): domain Eukaryota; kingdom Viridiplantae; phylum Streptophyta; class Magnoliopsida; order Sapindales; family Rutaceae; genus Aegle; species Aegle marmelos. Next base: position 8,696,269 of record JASUUL010000115.1, read on the forward strand.
TTGGGGTCAGACAGGAGTGTTAATTGAAGATATTTTGATATTTTCTTTTCTGAATCATATAAAGATTTTTGCTCTTAGGGCTGGTTTGTTTCATTTATCCAATTTTTGTAACGTCGCTTTTCTCCCAACGGACACAGTATTATTGAAAATGTTGCATAGATATTTTGCAGCTGCTCATTAGTGTGTTATCATTTTGATGACTTCAGATGTTTGATGTTTTTGATCACTTTGTTCATTTGCTGTAGGGATGTTCAATCGTCCCTGTCACGAGCATCCCCGTGCTTGGGCCCTAGTTAACCTTAAGCTTCTGGTCCTTGTGGACAATGAACCTGGTGAAAGAACAAGCATTCACAATAAGCCTTTATAAGGGACGATCTAGTGTTTGCACACGTTGTCTTTGAGAAGTGGGACTCTGCATCATGGTAATTTTGACTCCCTTATTAGTATTTTTGTACAGCAGAATGTCACCTTTCAGAAACATCAGAGCTTCGTGCAGGAGTATAGTTCCTGCTCTTCCAGCCATGAAAGTGAAAAATTCTACAGGTGGTTGAATGTCATATTTAACACGGCCAGTCTGACCGAGAAGGCTTTCAGAAAACGGGAATTTAACAACATCAGAGTCAGGCATTAATTGAGCTCTGTAACATCATGGTTTTCAATCACCCAGTACGAAATGCAGTCGCTGCAGCGCAATCTATTCCTTCTGCACGACAAAATTCCTCCTCACTGTTCACGTAGAATTACCGTTGCTTCTGTTTGATGATGCATCTCAATCCGAGATGTTTTCAGAAGATGAATTCTTTGATGTTACAGAATGTCCGGCGGACACCAAGGGCGTACTCAATGTGGAGAATCTGGTGAAAGACTCGACAAATGGGAAGAGAATACGGTGACTCCTCTCCACTGCTAAAGGAAAAGAACAGGGTTCTTCCTTTCGAATTGCAGCAGATAATCACTTCTGATTTGAAGCTCCTCACCTTGACTGAAGCGGGCCTTCCCTCTTGGGTCATCTTTCTTCAATCATATCTTCATATCCAGTGCTCTGTAAGGTGTATAGTCCCTGGATGGCGCCTCTGTTCAGAACCTCTTATATATTAATCTCACTCATAGCCGTAATCACTGGGTTTTATGATCTCTTTAACAATGTACCTCTCCTGAAGGCAACTTCCCATCGCCATTGCGGAACCCTTCTCAAGTGGGTTGAAGCATGGGATAGGATTTCAAGAATTAGATCCCTTGGAAAAATGTTGTTCCTTCAGAATCTGGAGAAGGGTTTCCAGCGTTGACGCGGGTGATAAAGTCACCACTATTGCTGCTTATGAAACCCTTGGCACACCCTCTTAGAGTACTGTTGCTGAAATAGGAGCACGATTATACGTTGCCTCTGGTGTTTCGGTGGGTCCTTCTGCAGTATGATCGATTGGTAGGTAACTTTGTTCAGATTTTACTCTGGCCATCGCAGCTTCTCTATTTATGTACATTACATCGAGCGGTTTAAATATAACCAAATCCACTCGGAACATAATAACATTGCATTTTCTCACATTTTTTACTTCTAATTTTGGACTATAATCTATCAGGCGACAATGATATGCTTGTCATTCAAAAATCAGTCCTGCTCTAGCCACGTTAGTACTCTACAAAAACACAAAAACCTCATGGTAATTTCTCGTTTTATTTTTATTTTTTGATTTCATTTTTGGCAGCTTCTATGACCTCCTGAAAGGAACATTTAGGTGGGTATTTTACCTTCTCCGATTTAGCCCGAAAACTCATAATTGTCACCAAGTGCCTGAAGTGGGAAGCCATCTTAAAGGTAATTACATCTCTCAATGTACATTAGCCGTAAATGTGGTATATTTTTATTAAAACTGAAATTCCCATTGAGTAAATGAGATCAAAGAATGTTGGATCTCCTATAATTAGTTTATTAGTTGCTGAAGCGATGTATGATCTTTCTTTTAATTAAACCTGTAGACTGCCCATGCAAAAAGTATTCAACAAAGAATACTTTCTGTTGCAACAAAGAACTTTTCTGTACGTACAGATTGGCCTTCAGGAATCTGATTTGGATCTATTTAAATCAGAGTAAATCGTGTTGAGCTTCATCAAATTTCGTTGGTCTTTCTGCCTAAAATTTATGTCAAGGAACACAATTATGCATGTACAGGGATTAAAGAAAACAGCATAACTGTATATTATTTTTTATAAAAGCAATTGCTCAGATGTCCGGATTTGTGTACTTATTGGTTGCATTGGGAGCAGGACTGGACTATATAATATAGACTTGCTTTTTATTTTCTATTTTTTTTACATATTCAGTATAAATTACATGTTAACTTTCTCTTTATCCCCAATTTTCTTTATACGTGAAAAATAGCGAATTGGATAAGAATAATCGTTGTGTCTCTTTCCTCTGAAAACCCCGCTGTAAAAAAATGTGGGAAAGAATTCCAAATCCTTTTGTCCTGAAGCAGCTTGAATTGTCATCTTGTAACTACTGTTAAAAAAAGGATGAAATCGTGCACAAAGAAATTCTAACAAGTTGAGGTTTACAATAATTAGAGGGATATTTTGAAGATAATCAGTTTATTAGAATGTAAATTAAAATTGGTCCTAAACTAAAAATATCCAAGTGGATCGATTTATTTTACGATGATTAAAATAAAATCAATTTCCACAGACCAAAAAAAAAAAAATCAAATGCTCATCCTAAAAAATAAAACTAACAATGCTAAGCATGTGTCCTAATATAAATTTTAATTAATATAATATTCATTTATTAAATAGTGATTAAGTAATTTTACAAATTATAAAATTTATCATCCAACATATAACTGACACTGAAATTTAAATATTAGAATCTTTAATATTATTGAAATGAAACAATCAAGTGCCCACGGCGTATTGAAACTACCAATATATGCAAAAACCCTAATAATTTGCGATCATATACTTCTATATCATTTCAAGTTTCTAAAGAGAAACACATGCAAGGGTTTAAAAACCTGGATCACGTTGGGAATAAAGCAAGTATGGGGCATGAATTAACTGGAGCCCACACTTTCTTAGTGTATTATTAAAAAACGTTCGAGGAGAGACAACAGAAAGTACGTGTCCAATATCTGTGATGCGATTGTGATGTTAGACCCATCATGCAACTAACCGTTCGCGCCATTCAATTAAGATTGGTTTAATTTTGAAGTTTAAGCACAATTATAATGTGTTTTAATCAAATTTTCTTGGGAGTTTCTTTGCTTCAAAACATTGCTAAATGACAATGATGTGGTTTGTGATGGGGGATAACATGGTAAGCGAAGTCAATAGCGTGTGGGGAATTAAGGTTATGGCTCACACCCTTTATGCATGCATGTCTTTTTCTTCTTTATGCTTATGGGTTCGTGCTCGCATGGCGTCCTCTTAACTTTTTTGTGTTGTATAAATTCATCGTCCTACGCTAACACAAAGCACTCAGTGTAGTACTGGTTTTAACTGTTAGCAAAAATATATTGTCAATGGGTCTCTCTCAGTTTCTAGGTTTCTTTGTGTTTCTTCTGCTTGGTCGTGTGATTGCTGCAGGGGCCAAAAGTGACGCTAACTTCGATCAAAATTATTACATTACGTGGGGAAACGATCATGTCTTGTCTCTAAATCAAGGGAGAGCCATTCAGCTTTCTATGGATCATTCTTCTGGTTAATATTATTCTCTCTTTCACCGTGTTCTTACTCAAACAATGCTTGCAACCCTTTAAAAGCTAACCACATGCATCGTTTATTTTCTCTGAAGTTTTCCGGATGATTTTCGCAAGAACACACATGTTTCATTAATTACGTTATATTTTCTACTTTTAATCTAATGAATACTCAAGTGACACATTAATTTGCACAATGAGTTAATTAATGTCTCTGATATCATAGTTTTTATAGTAATCATTGTTTTTATTGTATTTGTTTTTTGAGTTTCTACACAAGCTATATATGTGAATCTTCAACACAGAAATATGTAGTTGACTTAAAACTTTTGATACTAGACATTCATTATCTCGATTTAAGAAGTACTGCTTTGTTTATGCGAATGAGAGATAATCCAACTGGTTTGATTCTTGCAATCGAGGTATATTGTTAAGCTATTATTGAATGGGTGTCATATTAGGGGATTTGTTAAAGCTATTATTACACTAATCATTGAACTAATCTTTCTCCCTTTACACATTTTTTATTTTTATTAACATTAAGTAAGTCATTTCATGATTTACAACAATGTAGTGATCATGCTACTAATTATACAAGTTGAGAAAAGCAATGTAGTGATCAACTACTTTTACATGTATTTTAGGTTCTGGGTTTGGATCGAAGTTACATTATGGTTCAGGCTTCTTTCATTTGAAGATGAAGCTACCAGAAAAGGATTCCGCTGGAGTTGTCACTGCTTTTTATGTGTGTATACAAAAGTCCCTCTCGCTTTTCATTTCATCAAGACATCAACTATAAAACTCATATAGATAAAAACAAGTTTTTAGCCCTTTATCAATGTTTTTTTGTCTATTAGCTAATCAACTTCTCTTCTAAAAACAGTTTCATTGCATTACGCATGCACGTATCCACGCATACGTTACATAAAATATTAATGCGAGGATCTATTAATTATATGCTGATTTTCAAAAGGTTGAAATTGACAGCTTACTTCACAAGGCGATGAACACGACGAGCTGGACTTCGAATTTTTAGGCAACAGGGAAGGCAAGCCGATCACATTACAGACAAATGTGTTTGTAAATGGTGTAGGGAATAGAGAACAAAGGATTCGCCTCTGGTTTGACCCCAGCGCTGATTTTCACACTTACAAAATTCTTTGGAACCAGCATCAAATTGTGTAAGACCAATTAATCTCCCTCACGGATTTCCAATTAAATTACACATATTGTTGGTTATCTACAGAAACTTATCTAATTTATATGTGAATAACGTTTGCGCTTACAAAGCTTGTTAACAATTTTTAAAAAGGAGAATGACACTTTTTCTGTATAGTTTGTGAGTCTTATAACTTACCCTCTTTGCAATTTATGAACAATACTCTAATTAATTGATGTCAAAACTTTCTTTGAAAAATTCATCAAATTATAAAATTACAACCACATTTTTTTGTTAAAAATTTTAACGTGAAGGATGTAATAGCCTGAGAGGTTATTATGAAAACTGTAGGATGATAAGTAATAATTCTTAAGAACGTAGGGTGCAACAAGGGTGAACCTATGTTATGGCTGTGTGGCCTACAAGGATGGAGCCAAAAATTTACTCTAGAGGGGGTAATTTTAAAAAATAATAATAAATCCAAAAGTTATATCTTCCATTCATGAGTCGATAACATTATTCAATTGTTTCATTATCAAAACTACTCAAAACTATCTTTCTCAATATAATGTGATTAGGGCTGTTGGAATTTTAATTTCAAGTTATTGGGTTGTTAAAATATTTCAAAAAGCAAAGTGGTGGATCAATGAAATTAAGAGGCAAATTAATAAAGATTACGAGGTAAGACTTTGGCATGAAATAGAAAGCTGAATATTTTTTTAATTCACTGGAAGCTGCTAACCCAGTAATTAGCACCGTAATATCTCTGTCCCCATCATGGTGCTATTCTAAATTTAGCACATTTCATTAAATTTTACATTTTTGGCGCCTTTAGTCTAAACATTTTATTGTGGGATAATCAAATCTATAATTTGTTCAATTAGTCCCCAAGTGAACCAAAATTCTGATACAGCCACCGGAAATATTTACAATATTTTTAAGTAACTATATACATATTTATAGAAAATTACTATGGATTTTAATTACTGTTGTTTTGTAACAGATTTTACGTAGACGACGTTCCCATTAGAGTGTTCAAGAACCTCAAAAAAATTGGAGTAGGCTATCCATCAAAGCCAATGCAAATAGAAGCAAGCTTGTGGAATGGAGAAAGCTGGGCAACAGATGGAGGGCGAACAAAGATTAATTGGACTCACGCACCGTTCAAGGTTCATTTTCAAGGATTTGACATCAGTGGCTGCCCGGCTGATGATCAGAAGCCAAGCATTCAACAATGTTATCCGTCTCAACATTGGTGGAATTCAGAGAAATTTTGGAAACTGAACTCTACCCAAAAAGCAAAATATGAAAATGCGAGAAAAAATTACATGTATTATGATTATTGCTCTGATAGACCTAGATACCCACATCCTCCGAAAGAGTGTCTTTACTAAAATATATAATATATGGCCACTAGAGTTGGTGACCATTTATAATTTGTAAACAATAAAATTAAGTAGGATACAAAATTGCTAAGTGATGTCTATGTATGATTCTCAAACTTCTTAATAATTAAGATAATGGGAGAAATTCCACATTATTGAGATATAAAATGTTTTAGTCAGAAGTCATTTTTTAATTTTATTGGAAGTGCTTCCAACATTATTGTTATAATTAATGATGTGGTTCGTTATGGGAATAAAGCGTGCCGGGAAGGTGAAGCTACTTGCTGGGTTCACATCCTTTTTGCTTTTTGGTTGCTTAATTCTTGGGAAGCTTCATATGCATAAAAATTTACCCCACAAAGCATTTCTCTATAATTACTTAATTGCTGCAATTATTAGAAATCGAAATTGGCTTGAATGAATTTGATCTCTCGATCACTAGCCTTTTTCGGTGCGTTGTCCGCTTCATGGACTATCAGTGACGTTAGCTTCGATCAAACTATTACATTAGATTGGGATACGACCACGTTTGGACACTAAATCAGGGAAGAGAAGTTGTGCTGTCCCAATATTATCCTTCGGGTGATAATTACCATTATTTCTTAGTGAGATGGCATTCATTATGCATGCGTATTAAAATAAAATAAAATAAAACGAGATTAATGTTACATTGCCTTAGTAATTGTATTATCGGGGCTGGGTTTGGATGAAAGCTACTTTATGGGTCAGGATTCCCTTATTTAAAGATGAAGATACCAGACAATTCTGCTGGAGTTGTTTCTGCTTTTTAGGCGTGTAATGATACATTTCCACTATCTAATAATTCGATCTCTTAATTAATTCTTCCACTCTTTTTTTTTTAATAATTTGCATGGTGATTAATCGAAGTTTGTTTTAATTAACTAAATGGTAGCTAATGTCGCAAGGACAAAATCATGATGAGCCGGCCATTGAATTCCCCGGCAATAGTGAAGGAAACCCTATGTACATATCAACAAAACGGATTCAGAAATGGCACGGTGGGAAGAGAGCAGACGTTTAGTCTCTGGTTTGATCCTACTGCTGATTTTCATACTTACCAAATCCTCTAGAACCATCATAATCAGATTGTGTAAGAATAATCTCCATCGCACCCTCTCCATTTTTTTTTTTGGGAGGGAAGAGGTGTTGAGCACAAGCGTGTGTGCATGTACGGCTGAAGGGAGTGTGCACGTGCGCTTGTGTTTTAATTCAAAATTTTAAAATACAAATGTTTATTTGTGTGTATGTTTTAATTTAAAAATTTTAAATGTAAAAAAGTTAAGAAAATACATAAATAATGTGATTTAAGCGCTTTAAATTTTAAATTCTTTTAACTTTACAATTTTAAAATTTCCTCAAAAATTTTTTGTCTGTGCCTTAAAATCCCAGACTGCAATGTTTACATGGGAGGTTAGTTGACGCATTTTTACCTGCAGTTTTCCGTTGCCATCACTTTTACTCTTATGTGGTTTTCCTAGCTACTTTCTTACGTTAAAAAACATGGAGGCCCAATGCGACAACGTCATATGTCCATAAGTATAATGAATGCGTTATTGGTTAATTCGTCGGGTTTTACGCGGATGACATTCCCGTAAGAGCGTTTAGGAACTTGAGGAAAGTTAGATTGGACTATTTGTTAAAGCCAATGCAAATAGATGCAAGTTTGCGGAACGCCAGTTGGGCAACAGATGGAGGCCGAACGCAGATTAACCGGAGCCATGCACCGTTCGAGGCTCGTTACCAGAGATTTGATGTTGCCGGCTGCTCTGTTGATCAAAGCTCGGACATGAAACAACGTTATGCTTCACATTATTGGTGGAATGAAATGAGATTTTGGGAACTTGACTCTAACCAAAGAAGATGATATCAGAATGTGAGAAGGCATCACATGGTTTCTGATTATTGCTCTGATAGACGTAGATACCCAACTCCTTCCGTTGCAGTCAGTAGAATTGATATTAATTAATTGAGTAATAATAATTTTTATATAAATTAATGTGATATAATTTAGTTGGTTGAATTAGAATATTTTTTACTCACATAATTTATTTTAATTATTTTTTATTTTTATTCAATTAATAAATTAATGTCACATCAGTTTATACAAAAATAAATTTAAAATTAATTATGATTTCATTATTCACTTGAGTGGTGATAAAAAAAAATTGCAATAGTGAAGCAAGAACCGAAAATAACAAGTGATTAGCATTTTATGATTTTAAAATGTCTTCTATTGCTATTGAATTTTTATTTAGTAAGTTTTACCTTGTCTTTCATCCTGTGAACATTTTTCAGACTTAGTTTTTACCGTTGGGCTTGTGGGTTCGGATATCTTCACTTGATTGCACAATAATGCATGATCAAGCAAATAAATGGGCTGATTCTTGGGCCGTTACTGTCATTAGTCATCAAAATTCAAAGCCCAGAAACTGAAAGGTTACGCCAGTACTCTTTTTTTTTTTTTAAAAAAAAAAAAAAAAACCCAAAAGTTAGAAGTGCTAATTAAAATTATTCTTCCGGGAGCTCCTGGGCGGTGCTCTCCTTAATCTCATGGCGGATTCTGATAGCCCCGTCTCATTCTCATGACTTCGATTAGACGCACACAAGATCAACAACCAATAAATGGCTATATTATTATCTCTAAGGTCGAATCATTTAGCTGTCATCCTTCTACTTTTCTGTCAACTCTTGTTGTGTGCTACAGTTTCTTCTTCTGGATCGGTTCTTAAACAAGGAGGAGGAGAAGAATTCTCAGAGGAGTTGCTTTTAAAGCCATTGCCCGATCGAAAAGTGTTGGCCCATTTTCATTTCCAAAGCAGAGCTCCCCACTCTAATTCTCATGGCCGCCACCATCACCTCTTTCCCAAAGCCATCGCTCAGCTGGTATGCTATTACTTTGTTCTTTTTAGAATCAAGCCTTTTGTTTTTTTTGGGGTCATTACGTTGTGTGAGATAAAAATTGTAAACCCGTTTTTTTTTAAAAAAATTTTCTGGACTTATCTTAGATTTTATTAGTTAAAGTTTGAGAAGTGTGATAATGAATGATTCACGACATTTTTGGGTTTAGGATTGAAGCTGTCGACTGTTTTGAGCATTCTCAGTTGAGTACAGTAGGTATAAGTTTAAGACTTAGCAAAAGAAGTGCTAGCTCTTCAGAAAGTGCTTTTCAGTCCAAGTTCAAAGAGATTGGGCTTTGTCACAAGTTTCTGTGATCAGTTGCATCTATTAACTGCAAATAGTTTAAGAAATTAACTTGTGACTTGCTTTATTGGTGACATAGTGTTTTATTCAAGGGATACTGTTGCCTTTACAGGTTAAGAAGTTTCGAGTCAAGGAAATGGAACTATCTTTTACTCAGGGTCGCTGGAGATATGAACAATGGGGTGGATTTGATCCCTTATCAAGCAATAATGCAAAACCCCCTGGAGTTGAGCTCTGGGCTGTTTTTGATGTCCCTCAATCTCTAGTTGATGTTTATTGGAGGAATTTAACCAACACACTTTCAGGCCTTTTCTGTGCTTCTATTAATTTCCTAGAGTCTTCTACTGCTTATTCTGCTCCTGAGTTGACCTTTAAGCCGTCTTCTGGCAACCTGAGATATGGTACATTGCCGCGTGAAGCTGTTTGCACTGAGAACCTTACTCCATGGTTGAAGCTGCTTCCTTGTCGAGACAAAGCTGGGCTTTCTGCTTTAATGGATAGACCATCTATTTACAGAGGCTTTTATCATTCTCAGCAGTTGCGATTGACCTCAAGTGAATCTGGTTCGGATGAGGTGGATTCAGGCATTGGACTAGAACAAACCCTTACAGTAGTTCTTCAGCCCAGTAACTGGAGAACAGGTAAGACTTATTCCCTTGAAACAAATATACAACCGAGTTGGTCAATTAGTTCAATATTTGGGAGGAACATCCCCGGAAAATGTGTTACCGCTAGGTCTAGTAATGTATACCTTCAACTTGAAAAGGGTCTGGTCGGTGAACTAAAGAATCTGGAGAGGGAAAATGCTAAATCTGTGGTCAATACTTTTGAATCTGAAGGTTTCCAGAGTAACCATGCCTTTGAGCTATCTGTTACTCCAGACAAGGTGTTTGAAGAAGTAGATAACTTGCATGGCAAGAGCACATCTGTTATTTATGGATTTTCAGTTGAAAAGTACAGTGATTCCCAGCCATTTGATCTGAGTCTTACATGGAAAATTCCTGTAGTTTGGTCCTGTCAACAGGCACCATTACGTGCTAGTAGGTTCTTAATGGGTAGTGGGAATGAAAGGGGTGCTATCGCTATCTCCTTGGAATCTACAAAATTAAGTGAGGGCTTACCAACCACTCAAATCACTGATGGGAGGTGTGAGCTGCGAGTTGATATTTTCCAAGTTGTGCCTTGGTATATTAAGGTGTACTTTCATACTCTGCAAGTGTTTGTTGATCAACAGGCTAGGCCCACGGCAGATGTTGTGGACAAGATACGTGTTTCACCTTCCAAAGACAAGGTATCACCTGGGGTAATGGAGATGATTCTGAAGCTTCCTTGTGGCTCCAAATCAGCTGCTTTTTCTTTAGAGTTTGATAAGGTATGGTTTATGAATTATAGATTTGATGGGAGAAATATGCAGTTAACTATTATCTTAGAAACCATTTTGTTCTTGCAAATTCATGGTTTTGGTATACACTGCTAAGTTTTAAATCTTGGTAATTCTCTGAAGTTTATATCCAAAAAAAAAAAAAAATCAAATAGAAGTATACAGAAAATAGCATGTTCAAGTTTTCTGCTTAGACCTGTTTATTATATTGTTTTCTGGATCTTCAAATATATCTAACTGCAAATTTAGGAAGCATGCTTTCATAGTGTTCACGTCAAAAGAATTAAGTATGTTTTCTTGTCAGGGCAAGAACCTATGATTTATAATGTCACTCCATTTACTACCTGGAAAAATGACTAGAGAAAAAACTTAGAATGCATTTCAATTCATACTTATGCATTGATTCCGAAGAGAAAACTAAACTAAAACTGAGTGCATCTTATTACCCTTGCCAATAAGAAATCATACTGTCATTACTTGACAGAAAGTGAATTATTTTGCTTTGATTGGTTATTCATAACATCTAAAGAGAGTCTCCTGAGTCACTTATTGGTGAGACTAACGCCTAACTTGAGCAGTTATAGACAAAGTTATACAATGCCGGTGTTCTTTTATTTAATTGATCTTTTCCTAAAAGCTGGATCTAGATTGTGATGTTCCTTTGTGATTGTGTCTCCAAACTGAACAAGTATTTAGTTTAATATTTTGCACACATTTGATTTTCTTATCTTCTACTTCAAAATGTCTCAATAGGGTTTCTTGCACATTGATGAATATCCTCCGGATGCTAATCAAGGGTTCGACATTCCATCAGCACTAATAAGCTTTCCTAGCTTCAACACAAGGATGAATTTCTCTGAAGATGAATTTTTGAACAACTCACCTATTTTGTTTAAGTTTCAGGTATAAGAATGTTTTACCATTGGTTATGAATGCTCTATTTTTAATATTTAGCAGCATATGAACGATTGTCTCAATTTGTGATGCAGGAAACGAGTCTCATTCTTTCTTACACAGAAGTGTTACTTATCCCTCTAACAACCCCTGATTTCAGCATGCCTTACAACGTCATCACCATTACATGCACAGTATTTGCATTGTATTTTGGATCATTGCTCAATGTGCTTCGGAAGCGTGTTGATGAGGAGGAGAGAATACTTAAAAGCAGAGGTAATTCTTATCTAAAAATACTATTGATCCACAATGAGAAAACACGGAACAGCAGTTTATAATTTATAGTAAAATCTGGACTTTACAAGATGTGTTTCTCAATGTTAGTATTGGTAACCGAAAGCGAATTTCAATCTTCAGGTTTGATAAAATATCTTTCAGTCAGCTGACAATGCAACTAGCAACATTCATAAATGTGTGTGTTTGGTTGGTTATAATCAATTGGATCTGGCTAATTAGTGCAGCTAGCAATATTTTAGGCAATTGTGCAAGTAAATAATACAGATTTAAATTTCCTCACTTCCTAATGTCTAAAATTTGACCTATTTGTGCAGTTTTCTCATAATACAAACAATTAAGAACAGAGAGATTTACTTTCAAGTTTTAGAGAGATTTGGATATACTGTCAAATATTATTAATGATTGCAAAATCTACAACCCAATCAAAAATCAATCTAGGTTGATATGCTTAATTCATGGATGAGCTCAGGGCCTGAGTTCCATTATGCCTCTGGAAGCCCTGCTTAAAAGAATCTTTAATATTTTGCTCAGTGATGTATTATTTGATGCTCTTTATGTATCCACCTAATCTAAAATTTTGCTAGCATTACCTTATGTGCTGTTACAGTAACTGTGTTCCAGTATTGGATGCCATGATGACTAAACTGTTCTTCTGCTTGCAGCTGGCCACAAAGCTGGTTGGATTTCTCAGCTGCTGTCCAGGCTATCAGCCAAGCTGAGAGGAAGACAACAAGGCCAGCCAACATTATCCTCACCTCAGTGTTTTATTAGTTCTAGGTTAGTACTCAAAATCTTGTTAGTAGCTGGTTTTGCTGTTGCTTGGCAATACTATTTTGGATGATTTCATTGGCTAGGTATCTCAGTGTACAATATGTGCAAAAGAAAACTATAGTGACAGTGAGATCAGGAAAATGGTATTCTTTTACCACGAAGAGATGACTCCAGATGTATCCCAATTTTGTATTTTTTCCTTATTTACACATGTTTTGTTTGTCTTTGTCATTGCCCTTCGAACCAGTTTCTTAATCATCACACTTGCATATTTTCAATTTTATTCAACATTTTCACTGGATCAGTCAGTTCCATATGCTGAATCCTTCTGGAAGCTTGTCTATGTTACTTTCCTCCATTGATGGCTTTCTACCTTTGGTTTTGGCCTTGTATTGGTGGGTCATCGAGTCTTGAGTTAACTCAGAAAAGCAAATAATTGGGAAGAGTACAGCACTTATTAAGTGTAAAAGCTCCTCTTATAGACTAAGAAGGAAAGAAAATAGAAGTTGTGATGAATTACTTCAATAAAACTGGACATCAAATTCTCTGCTGATCAATATTCAATAGCAGGAATTATCTGCTGCATGCTCTTCAAATGGCATGTTATGATTTACCTTACCATCACAAGATTTTACAAGTGTTTTTTACTCCCCCAATTCATCCCCACTGCTCATCGTTCACAAAGTCGGTCTTCTATGATTGTAAGAAGGTTTATTTTCTCCGAGAAAAATCAACGGGAAAAGTAAGAAACATATGCTTCATCTGATTCTTTTGCAAGGAGTAGCAGTGATAACCTCGTTTTCTCTCGGTCTTTTCACACTGTCACTCACGTAACTGCATGTAAATTGGGTCCTTGAAAAGATGCTGCAATGTTTACTTGCTGATCCTTGACAATCTGAAAATAGCCAACAAAATAAATGATATGCCGTTCGGGCAAAAGCTGTAAATAACAAAGGCAATGCTAAATACAGGTGAGAGAACTTATTATGTACCTGAATTGGACTCTTTTATCTTAAGCTTCTTGAACAAACCCAGATCTTCCAGGGAATGCTTTCTCTTGAAGCCAAGGCCATAGCTTATGGACGCATGATGATCTCGTTCTTCATATCCTAAACATCAAAACTGAAAATCAGTTAAACACTTTTTCCTCTTTATGCATGATGAACAATTTTCATAGCCACTGTCCCTAATCAATGCAGGTACACCAAGAAATCACAAATTTGCATAAGAAGATCATTACCAACTCTTAAAACTTTACCTGTGCTGCTATCTTTCAGCTTTTTATTCTTGAACAAGTTGGTATCTTCAGCCGATGGCCTCTGACAAATGCTGAAGTCAGGGGCTGCAATTTTACTGTGAGTCTCAACTAAAGCATCCCCAGAACTCTGAAATCCTGAAAAAAGGAAAGAATGGAACAAATAGCATCGAAATTTATAACTAAAAATAAGTCCCCACATACAAAAAAAAAAAAAAAAATTAACACACTACAACTAAAAAGAATTGAAAGAAATTACGTTTGCTCCCAACTTTGGAAAGCTTGCCGTCAACAATGAGTGCGTCCTTATCGTCCTTTCCAGTGGACAATCCCCTAGCCGAGAAAAACTTAAGCAACGACCTCCAAGTAACAGAGCTGGACACAAGATCGAGCCCTCTGCTGATGAAGTGACCGTTGAACTTAACAGATGATGGATCCAGTCCAAACGCGCGGGCTATGGAGCCCACGTCGAGTCTCTGGTCATCCCATGCCACGAACTGAATTAGCTTCGAGACAGGCGGGCAGAACAGCTTTATTGTTCGGGGATTGCTCATTGAATAATTCTATCTCCGGTTTCCTTCTCTCGGACTTTGAGCGTCTCTAATTCTTTCTCCGGTTGCTGGTAGTACTATTTGTTCATGCATGGTGACTGTTGGTTTAGTTGATTCTTCCCATTTCTGGTTCTATAACTTCTAACGCTTTCTGGATGTTTCTCAAGTACTTTCTGTAATTCTTACTGTCGCGCTGTCTTTTAGCTTTTTTTCTCTTCCCGTCTATTGAAACGACAACGTTTGAGGTTCTTCGCCTTGTTCACACGTGTAAACCTCGTCCTTAATCCTTATCAACGTCAGCGTATCGCTGTAACAACCGCCCTCTTTGCTACGTCCTCTTTACTGTATTAATATCACCATATCAAACGACCCCGTCTCATGATTTTGCAATTGTTTACATAACACGTGTAAAACAGTGAGAGCCGCCCTTTTAAATATTGATTTAAAAACTTTAATTAATTGATTTAGTTTTGTGTAAATTAGGCACACGATACTGTTATTGGCATGATCGGCGGGGTATTATCAGAAACCCCTTTATTTTAACGATACTTTAATTCAACTTTTCTAAATTAATTGATATAACCTTAAAAAGTCAGGTTTGAAAATTACAAAACTTTTGTGGTAAATGTTATAAATTTCACTTTGCTTTTCAAGTGTCAATTTATTAACGTACTTAGAATCTTTTTTTTCCTTTTTTCTTAGTTTTTACACGATGCCGTTTGTTTGTTAAAATTTTACTAATTTTCAACTTTATTTTTTATTTATTGTTTTTTAATTTATATCAAATAACTATATTTAAATTTTTTAATTTATAAAAAGAAATAAAATATTACTTACACTCAAATATTAAATAAATAAAAATAATATATTATTTGAGTATTTCAACTAAAAATAATTTTTTTTCATATTTCAAAAAAAAAAAAAAGTGAAGAGCCAACTTTACCTAGAAGAATTGTTAACTGGTTTACTTTCCACTAAAGCTTAGCCCAGAAGTGGGCTTTATTGCCTACCCAAAGTAAACGTCAAATGCGAAATTAAAACTTGCCTTTGGCGCCATTTGCGCAGTTAAACGGTGCGTTTTTAACAGATCAGCTGAATAGAACATAAGTATGGGGATTGCATTTCACGGCTGGGAAAGGGGAAGAAAGTTCTTTTCTTGTGAACGAGGCAGTGAAAAAGTAGAATAGAAAGAATCAAAAAGTGATCCTGATGTTATCAACGGTTAGAATCAATACCCAGTCTTCAATGGTTTCCCAATCTCTCAAATGCTTCGATTGCAAGGTTTCTCTGAAGCCCCGCATTAAAAACCTCATTTTGATGCCAGCCATTCAACGACGCCATTCTGTTGCCTCTCATCTTCAATGCCGTCCGATCACGGTATAAATATGAATCGCTTGTTGCTTCTTTCAATTTCAATGCTACTATTTGTTTGTTTGGATTCAAAATTAAAACAAACATCAGTCTATTGTTGATTGCTTTGACATTAAGGTTTGATATTTTCTAAATAAAGCAAGCAATTTTGTACTTTCATTTAGAGATGACCGTCTTGGAAGTAGACAAGAAACTGCTCAAGGAACTGGAAGGATTTGGATTCTCACGTGCTCGAGCAGCGTGGGCGCTTCATTATTCTGGTGCCTAGGCCTATTTTTGTGGATATGAAGTGACTCTGCAGATCACTTTAGTTTCTAGTAGTGTTTAATTTCATGTGCAAGAAATTGAATTTTTCTGTTTGTCCTTTCTTTCCAGGGAATTCTAGCCTTGAGGATGCTATAAATTGGATCGTTGATCATGAGAACTATGCTGACAATGAAGAGATGCCTTTGGTATGAACATGATCTTTCATCTTTCGTAGTTCTTTTGTTCCTTTCTAATATTGCATAATGGTGTATGTTTGTAGGCAAGGTCTAACTAAGTGATTACTTCATCTATTGTATTGATGTGGAGTGGAAGAGCTAGCTCCTCCAACTAAAGTTAGTATTCAAAGAGAACTAAGAACCAAGAGGAGGATTTGCAGTTCTGGCAGGCAGCTGGGAACTGGCACCATGAGTGTTTTCTTGGATATATAGTGACAGATCAGGAATTCTGGAATTATGTGCTTTATTACTGGGGCATTTTATTTTCTGAATACGATAGTAGTTTACCATTTACTCTAATATAGGTGATTTTGGGGTTGGTAGACCTGAGAATTAGAGAAATGTGATACTTAAGCAAAGCTATTATGCAGATGATGGCACTCCATATGTCTAGATTTTGCGTCAGGATATAGAATCGAGGTTTTTCTTTATTAAATAAATTCCCATCTGTGCATCTGCCCCTCAAATTGATGGTTTGATCGATTATCAAATCATCAAATAGCATGTCATAGTTTTCCACGGCTTCTACTCTTTAATTTTCATAAAAGAAGAGGAAAATTAGATTCATAAGCTAAATAGTCTAGCATATGACCTTTGAAAGATTTTATCTTTTTCAAACTATCACAGGATATTTGTCTCATCTGTTCAATTCATTTCAGATAGCTGTCAACATTGAAATTGAATCTCCTCAACCAGATCATACGATGGAAGAATTGGAAAAGAAAGCACAGGAAATAAGGTCATTTTCCCCCTCGAATAGAGTACTCTTTGATGAAAAACTCCGCAGCTTCATCTTCTCTCATTATGTATATTTGCAAATTTATACTCTGAATGTTTTGTAGATTGATCCTGTAATTTCTTCTGAAACATATAAGCTCTCTTCCTTCCCTTTCACTTCTATTATTGTTCATCATTCTCAGAGATCGAGCTCACCAGAGGAAAGAAGAAGAAAAGAAACTGGAAAGAAATAGGGAGAAGGTAGTTTGTAGTCTACGCCTCCCTATTGTCCAATGATAGTTCCTTTTTCTGTAATCTTTATAATTTTAGGTGATCAGACAGGGACATATTCACGCTCTCTATCTTTCTAAATATGTATGCCTAAGAATTCAATAATATAGGACTTTTGGGTAGTGTTTAAAGCCACTCTTTTCATTCTCTAATTTGTATGTTCCCATTTTGTTTCCGAGGAATATTGTTGAGATTATGCGATCATAATTTGGTCCATAGAAGCTTATGTTCTGTACCCTTCTATAGAATGAGGATATATAATTGAGATTTTGCCAATGTTGGATATCATCTGGATCATATATTTTCTGTTTCCATGGAGTAAAACCCCAAAAACTATGTTAGATGCTGCTATATACTCAGATGTTATTGTGAATAATAATGGCACTGGCAAGATTTTACTACTTAAAGGTTCTGCTAATCTGTGGACATTTTCAAATCATTAAGATTGTTTACTTTTAGGATTGCTTTGACCGCCAAGCCTTCTCACTGATTTGCATAACGTATTTTATAATATTTTGAGGATAATAATGCTGTTACCTAGATTTGTCTTTAGTGAGCCACATTTCATTAGTACTTGCCCTGTGAATATTGTTTGGGCATTCTGCTTCTATTTTGGAGTTCTGATTAGTGTTTCGCCTATGGTAGCATTTCCATTATTTTGGTTGTTAACTGCTTCCTCCTCTCAAGGTTTTAGAGGTTGCTTACCTAGCTGCTACATTTGTTACAGCAAAGAATACATGCAGGTAAGGAGTTACTTGAGGTGAAGCGAACTGCTGCGGAAAATGAAAGGCAACGGTCTGTCTTATTCCCATAATTGCTGTTTGTGTGCCATGTCATGGATTTTTGTCCATTTCATTTTTAACATATCCTATTCTTTCCGTTTTTTACTTTTGGACACAATCTGTTTCTCAGCTTCTTAGCCTCAATGAAAGCTGTGAAAGAGGAACTGAAAAGTGCAAGGCAGAAAATTCGTCAAAAAATAGAAGCAGATAAGGTGTTAGTTAGTTATTTACCACTGTTTTTTCTATATTTTGCTTGACTGCTTGAAGATGAGATCTCAAGCATACCAGATAAGAGTGTCGGAATTTGTATATGAGATTTTGAAAATCTCTCTTTTAACTTATGAACCAAGGTAAACAACATCAATTCTCTGTCAATTTTTGGAAAAAAGTAACGGTAATCATGATTTGTCTGATAACTAGTGACCCTTGCTGAACAAATATAGAAATTTCATGAGAAAAATATTCTAGGAAAGTAAATATTTGAAAGCTCTTTCAACTGGGTAATAGTGGACCAGAGATTTAAATTCATGGGTAAAAACTTAATAAACCCTACTTGAGCTATTACACGGACCAGT
This sequence comes from Aegle marmelos, assembly GCA_030449875.1. Taxonomy (NCBI): domain Eukaryota; kingdom Viridiplantae; phylum Streptophyta; class Magnoliopsida; order Sapindales; family Rutaceae; genus Aegle; species Aegle marmelos. The sequence goes on from JASUUL010000115.1 coordinate 8,715,094, forward strand.
TGCACCTCATAGAAACTGTTTGAGAGGACTGATTACCCTATAAAAGCATCTGGAATCAGTGATGTAAAATTGTAAGTATTCTTTGAAAATGTATGTTAAAATTGCCTCTGCTTTTTTCTGTTTCTTATTTTAAGCAACAGCCATTCCAAAAACCTTAGCACTCTCAAAACTGTCGTGTGACTCCAAAAATTGTGGGCATGTCTTCACAGGTAGAAAGAAGGCGGCGGCTTGGATTCCCATCAGAAAATCCCACAACTTTAAATCCTTCAAACCCTATTCTACAGGATAAAATGGTAAGGTTGGCAGAAAAATCTCATATCTATGGAATTTCTATGCCCAAATATAAGCCGACATTGATGTGTTTTTTTTCTTATCCTGTCAAAATTGTAGACCTCTTTGCCTGTTATGACTGTCACAAAGGCTGAGAAAATGAGAGAATGTTTAAGGTCTCTCAGGCGCAATCACAAGGTATTTGAAATGCCATCTTCAGCTTTATTTTTTGACAAGCAGAAGAGTCAGGAAGTCAGTCGTTCACTTGGCTACAAGGCTACATAATAAAATTCATTAAAAATAATGGTGAATTCTGTAAGATAGATTAAATTTGCAATGGAATTGCATGAAATTCATGCCTGCATAAGCTGATAAGCACAATTTACAGAAAGTGTTTGAAAACATCCAATTGAAATAGAAACCCTAATTTGCTGGAGTTCTATATTTAAAAATAGATTATGAACCTGTGATTTAATATGCTGCTTTAATATTACGGAATTGTCTTGTTTTGTACATGTTTACTAATTACTATCAAAAGCTTCTCCAGTTCAACATATTTACTTCTTGATTTTGGGTCTAGGAGGATGATGCCAGAGTAAAAAGGGCCTTTCGAACTCTTTTGATCTATGTTGGAAACATTGTAAAGAATCCCAATGAGGAAAAATATAGGAAGATTCGACTTGGCAACCCACTATTTCAGGTAAAGCACTCTTCCTGGAATTTGTATCTGATTGAACTGTGCCGTGACCTTTAGAATCAGTGAAATGATGTATTTTAACCACCCTACATTTTTTAACCTCCTTCTAGGTCCTAGGTTTTTCAGATTCAATGAAAATTTTAGGTTTAGTTTTTATCACAAGTTTCATCAACTGATAAAAAGGATTGTGTTTGTGCTATCAACTTTTCTTTATTAGACTGATAGTAGAAATATGAGCATATAAAATGTCAATCGATCGAAAAATAACACATTTGATCACAAGGATGCCTGGCTAAGAATCCTTACTTTAATTGAGTGAGGTGGCATACGTTTCTTGAGATTTGCATATTTTCTTTCAGGCACCGCGCGGGACCCATCTATTCCACAGCTGCTAGGAAATAAAAGTAGACTGCTCATAGAGCCCTTTTCTAACTCTGGACGGTTTTAATTTACTGAATACGTGTTTTTGTTTTGTACTCTTGAGAATGCTTTTTGTCAACACAATTAGTAGCTCCATGTTGTCGTCATGATTGTCCTCAATAATATCTTCTTTTACCATTTCTAAACAGGATAGGGTTGCGAGCATGAAAGGAGGAATTGAGTTTCTTGAGCTTTGTGGATTTGAGAAAACTGAAAGGGGTGATTTCCTGTATCTTCCTGGCGACAAACTTGACATGGTAGGGTTAAACTCAGCTGGTTCTTTGTTAAGGTCTGCAATGACAAATCCCTTCTTCGGCCTTCTCAGCGGATAAGAGAGGATTAGTGCTATTTCCAGCTCCAGTGTCTAAGGTATATAGTTCTGAAAGAATTTGGGTACAGAGCATATGAAGACAAACCTACAACATATCCGTTTATCTTCTAGCATTTAATTTTCCTGTGCCGGGTGTTATCTCTTCTTTACTTTTCTTTTCTTGCATGAGAGAATACTGCGCTGCTGAAAGCTAAGAGTATGATAATAAATGGAAATGGAGAATTTCAGCTCCCATGAAGATCCCTTCCTTCCTCGGTTCGGTTTTCTTTCTTCTTTCTGTAAAGGACCAACAATAGTAAAGGAAAATTTATGGTGTGTTTATTACCCTTTACATTGGATATAGCATGTAAGATACAAACAATACTAGAAACCTTGTTTACTATTTGTGAGGACCGATTTTCTTATTATTTAAATTTTTTAATTAATCAGTTGTGCTGTATCACATCAATCTGTATAAGTATTTATGGCAATAGAATTATTTATTTGTGAGAAGTCTTGTCTTCGTCTATTTTCGTTTTTGTATTTGGGGCTCATTTATCATGATCTTTTATGATATGATCAAATGTGATGCTGTTGCAAATTTAAAATGGGAATTGAATTTTAATATATTTCGTGGACTTATTTGTTAAAAGAAAAAATAATTGAAAATGTTGCATAAAATAATTGAAAAACTACCCTAACCATCTGGACTCGTAGCCCAATAATATTTAACCTTATACAGGGGGGGCATGAGGGAATCAGTTTCTCCCTCGCGGGATTCATTCCTTTGAAAAAAGAGTGAGTTTCCCTCCATCATTGCAATTTCCAAAATCAGGAAGTGTAACTGCCCCGATCCGCAACGAATCGGGTTCGGGCAGTGAAACATTAAATTCCAAAAGTATCCCTGTCTTTCTTTAACAGCCACCCCGCGTCTCGAAAGCCGAAGTAGTGAATAGTGATTCCCTTTTGCTTCTCCAATTTTTCAAGTTTACAGGGAATGTGTAGCTAAACAATTTGGCTAATTAATTTCACTTTTCCTCTCTCGTTTAAAATATCTTAAAAGTTTATTGCTTTGCATTTACCTACGTTTACTGCTTTGGTTCCATCTCTTTAGAATTTCAAATTATTCTTCAATTGTTGGCCAAACTAGGGTTAGGGTTTTAATTTAGATAAAAGATGTATGCTGATCGAGTGGAAGCTGCGGCGAAACAGTCGGTTAAGGAGCGTCTCAACGGTAATTCCGTCGGTGATTCTACTCGTAGGCGATCAATCATTGGCAAAAGGTTCGTAATTTTAATCTAATGTGATTTATTGCAATTGCTTTGTTCAATTCGAAACTGAGTTTTACTTCACAGTTACCTATTGTAGCTGTGCTGGTTTCCTTTATGCATCAGATAAGTGTAGAAGCTTTGAAAATTGTTCACATTAATATTGTAATTATGAGGTTATTGGGTTTTACAATTTAGGACCTGGGCTTTATTCTGTAAATGGGTCTGGCTCTTTCTTCCTGAAATTTAAGAGTTTGCTTGTAAGGTATGAGTTTTTCACTTTTGAACAAGTGGTGATAGTACCATATTTTGTTCCATTGCATCTGGGATCAAAATTCTTTAAACTAACTATAGTATTTAAATAATCTTGTTTGGTGATTAGTTTCCGTATTTTTTTTTTTTTGAGACTTCATAATTGTGTCCCTGTAATGAACTAATGATATATTTTGCAGGCAAAGGCAAGATGACAAGTGGGAGCATGATCTTTACAGCGATGATGAACCAAACGTCTCAAGTATGGATTGACTGTGAACATGGAACTAAAATTTGCTGCTATTCTTGGATGCAACTAATATCATCTCTAATTGGTTTTGACTGTGTGTTAATGGCTTGTGAAGATCGCATAGTTGGTGTTCGAGATCTTCGTTTGAAACTTCAAAAGAAGAGTCTACAGCAAGTGTCTCAAAGTGGAAAGGGGCATCTTTCAGGCGTGCGGGACCTTCGTGAAAAGTTATCTGGGACAATGAATTCACAGCCAGTGAACTTGGATCCACCTAAACCAAAATTGGAGGCTGCTAAACCGGCCAGAAAGAGTGTAGCTGTTGAAGCTCCTGAGCCAGAGTCCAAAAGAGTTGCTGTTCCAGCTTCTAAAAAGAAAGATCAGCAAAAGGCATAAATTTTCTGCTTTCCTTTTTATGTTAGTTCTCTGCATTCATTCCTAAGAGCTGTTAGGAATAGTCCTGTTTTAGGTTAGATTTTGGGCATCTTTAAGTGAGAATTTCAAGCCAATTTTTCTTGAGGTTAGACTATAAGTTTATATACCTTTACATGTAGTGGACAGAACTGTGGTATGCTTATTGTTTCTTGGAGAAAAATATTAGAAGCATCACCCATTTACCTTGGTAATATAGTTATGTTTTATAGAGCTTTTTATGTGTTCTTTCTATGTTGAATGAAGTAAGCAGCCCAGTCTTTTCGCAGATATTTGAAGAGAAGAATGGTAGGCTAAGTTATTTGGACTGTTGGAATGAAGCCTGATTTAAATTTGATGTCTTAAATAAATTTTGAGGAATAAACGAAAGGACAAAAAGGGGTTCACATATCTACGTATGAAATTTAAATAGTTTTTCGTAAAATAGGTTGAATTGAACATGACTTTTCACCTCCCTTGCAGCTAAGTTTGGACTACTCAACTGAAGTATTAGCTTCTCAGTGTATCATCTGGAGCAACAGATGTGCACATATTATTTCTGTTCCTTCTTTTTGTCTCAAAAATTCTAAGCCTGCATCTTTTCATTCAGGCCGAGACATCAGTGGATGGTTTTCTGCGATCGTTGGGTCTTGAGAAGTATTCCATTACTTTTCAAGCAGAGGAGGTATGTAAACCTATTGCATTCTTCTGCTTATTGTATTTTACTTTTACTTGTTATTTCCAATCATTATCCTAGGGATTTCTACTACTTTGGGACTTGCTCCTTCTGCAGGTTGATATGACGGCCCTTGTACACATGACTGATGAGGATCTCAAGGCTTTAGGAATACCCATGGTAAATTCCCTGACTCGCATGCAATTTGTAACTTTATTTTTTTATTTATAGGTTTCAATCTCAGTGCAATAATTTACAGAATATAAGAAGCTTCCTATTTAGACGCAATAGGAGAATTTTAAGATTTATTTTTTGGGTTGCCTGCCAAGGACATGTTAGTCGATCATGTCTTTTAAGAACTAGGTGTCAATTTTTTGAAGCCATTTTTGAATATGTCCATTGGAGTTCCTGTTCTGTTATCATGATTTTTGTACAATGCATGTTCATTTTATTAACTGTCAGAGTGATCCATATTTGTCCAAATACTAAATTGTATGGTTTCCACAAATGATGACTTTATTTTGGAAAATATGACTAGTTTTAAAAATTCAACTTTATTCCCTTTTTTTTAGTTCACTAGTAGCAGTACACTTCCTTTTAATATCTTCTGGTGTATTTATGCCGATGATTAGATATGGATTCAATAGTTTGGACTCGCTTATTTTTCCACCCTTTAAATTATCATGGAAATAAATTTAATGATACCACAAGAAAATAGGCGCGGGGACTGGTGAGATCATCTAGATTCGATTTCTTGAGTTGGACCTTTTGGTCTTGAAGAAGGACAAGAACCATTTTTAGAATGGAAAAGTTGCACCTATCTTTATCTTTGTACCATGTTATGTTTATATGTGATGAACATGTACCTGAAAGATACATTATATCTTCTCCTTTAAAAAAAAAAAAAAAAAGTCAATACATTATATAGATGTAAGAATGTGCATATAACAATAGAATTTTTGTGCTACTGGTTGGCCTAGTGTAATCCCATTTTATGATTTTGCCTGCTGCCTAATTTGCTGCGCCAGTCAGAGTTGGGATTTCTACCTTTTAAATGGGATGCATGTCCTCAGGTATCAGTGTCTTGTAATCTGATCATGAGTTGATGAATATAACATGATTTTTTAGTATATTTTTTCTATTGGCTACACATGGAGAATGTTTGAAATTGAATGCTATTAGATTCAATCGAAATTACTTGACAAATTTGGGTGGTTGTCTGACTCTATGAATCAACTATTTGGCAGTGAGCTGCCTTCGTGTACTTTTGGATATTTTGCCATTCCTGATTTTCAATCTGTTACAGTTATTTGTTCTTCCCTTTGCAATGATTAATAGAAGATCTTTTATTCATATTGGTGGGTTCAGGGCCCGAGAAAGAAGATACTCTTGGCATTGGAATCCAGAGCCTGACATCTCAGGCTCTAGCTAGTTCTTATGCATGTTGGCATGGGTTTTGATATGTTTATTGGTTTCTCCGCACAAGTTTGTATCCTGTAGTTTGGTTGATACGAGCTTGCAACCATGTGTCATAAATTTTAAGTTTTTTGGCAGAAAGTGGCTCCAGCAAGCTTTATTGAACTGAACTCATAGAGTAGAAACTGAGTAACGAATGTACTATTTTGTTAGCTGTTATCTATGGCGTGCTAAAATCTTAAACAGTGGCAAGTGGGGAGTGGGGCTTTTTGGTATAGCATTTATCAATGCAGTTTCCTTTGCTGTTTATTGGATTTTAAATCGATTGCATTAACTTTCAAGCTTTTATTAATCTTAGGGTAGGTTAACTCATTTGTTTTTTTTTTTTTAAAGTGCCACAAAAGACTATTAATTTTGTTCTTAAATAAAGAGTAAAAATGTAAATTTTTGTAAAAGACTCTTTAAATAAAATGAGTTTATTTTTATTTTAATCAAATTTTTATTTTTGCTACGTTTAACTACTTTTCATTTATCCTCAGTAAATTTAATTACCATCCATTTCATTTATCCTCCATTTTTCCTTAGCGAGTTTGATGAATCTCTATACTTTTCCGTCCAACAAATTTAATGAATTTCTATTTTTTAAAAGTATTTTTAACTCTTTATAAAACAAGTCATTAATGATGTAGATGGTTCAATGAATTGAGATGAATTAGGAATTTATATTGAGAATGTTGGATAATCAAATTGATCCACTTTGATAAGTAATGTCAAATTTACATTGAGATGTGCATGCTTTTAATGATATTAATAGGGAAAAAAAAGCTAAAAGAAAAGTGAAATAGTAATTAATAGCATTTGTCTCTCTTTAATTAAAATAATATAATATTAAAAAAGGAAAAATTTTATTTAATAATTTTAGAGAAAGAAGTATATTTTATTTGAAGAATTTAATTAGAATATTTCTTAAAGTACTTAACATTGATGACTCCCTAAACACGAAACAAAATCTTTTTGTAAGTGTATTTTGATGATGCTCTTATAATAATATTGTTTTGCTTATAACTTCGTAAAACGGCAACCTAATTTAAAACATCCTACATCCCCATTAGATTGTAACAGAGGTCCGATTGCAAAAGCTGCAACAGGCACCATTGTGGATGGATTCAAATGATTTTAACCTTAGATCAGCAACCTTACTTTTTCACTAGAAGCATGGAGAAGAGGTCTGCAAAGGTTGAAAGGTAACATGTTGACAACTAACAGGTGGCAAGATATATCTGATTCTAGAGGAGCTTGTTTATTGTTCATCTACGGGAAGCGGAGTGGCAGGTACACTTGCAAAGCAAGTTTTTCATAAGAGACTGTCAAATTAGCTGCAGACTTCATAAAATTACACTCGGTTTAGATGTAATTAACCGAAACACCAGGTGGCAAGAAATCTGTCGTGCTCACAGTACTAGCATCCCACAGATACTCAGAACCGACCATATAGACCCACCATAATCTCAGCACTTCCTACAATCTAAATCTTCAAAAAGCCTACTAATATCATTGGTTGATGAGAAGATCATTCAAGTGCTTATTGAGATTATATGAAATAATGTTCACTTCCCAGTATGAAGCGGCGGCGGACTAGACGATGCTGGCCGAATTTACCATCTATCTGATGCCTGCTGGCCTCTCTGTATTCTCTCCCTCCTCTATCACTAGATGTTGCTCAGGGGTAATGATCAAGACTCTACCTTTACTTTGGCTTTCCATGCTATGTATTTTGCCTTTTCTTGCTTATATCTCTTCCATTCTCTTAAAGCGGCAAGAAGAACATGCATCAGAACTGGCAAAAAGAACGGCTGCCCATAGAGAAGCAAAAAGGCATCCGATAAGAGAGTAGACAATAAGAAAGTCATATCTCAAGCAAAAAGTCAGGTCAATCCTAATAAACCTGATAAACTTGATTTATATAATATTCTACATAATAACTCTTTTGTTTAACTAATCTGATGCCGTATGTATGTTCGAAGGAAATCAAATAGGATTTAATAAATGAGCTAATCAGATTGACCTTGCTTTAACATAAAATGTAATTCTTCCATCATGCACTAATTAGGTTAACCTTGCTTATACAAGTAAATTTTTCATTATATAAGTGCCTGGATATGAATGAGGAGTTGAGTAGCGAACCGAATAGATGGCAAAACAGTGCTCAAATGAGTAGTAACTGATGGACATGATAGATGGGTGAAAAAAGGCATCCTCTGCTAGGGATCTTGCTTGTCTTGAGGTCACTGACAAAAGGGGATGGTAAATTATTAGTTAGGCTATCCATGCTGATACAAGATGAAGACAAAATCCACAATTGAAGCCAAAAGCAATGAGAACCTAAAACTACCGTGTGAGAAACATACATGCAGAAGATTCATTATCTCCTAAAGAGGCATTACTCTGAGCCAATTTTACTGCCTCAAGAGAAAACTGAACCTGCTCATTGAGAAAAAAAGAAACAGAAAATTCAAAAATCTCATACAATTAAAGCTTATGTAATAGCAAAAAGACTTAAAAATATAACCAACAAAGCCTATGATCTAATTCAGCAAAGAATGGGACAATAAAATGATCATCTTATGCATCAAATAAATGTAGCTAGCTAGTTTTCCGTTCCTCATCCATGTCCGGAACTAGTTCATTCTCTCTTTTTTTCCCACTTATGTTTTCTCCCAACAGATGGTCATTTATTTTCATCAACCAGAAAAGTAAAACATTCTTAACCCTTCAAGCACATGGATCAGATATGAAATCATTGATACAGTTGTTTGATCAACAGTCAATCAACTTGGCAACTAACCAGTTTTCCTATCTCATCCATGATAATCATCCTTGGCAGTGACTGCACCTGAACAAAAAAGTTTCATCATAATTGTACTAAATGCTCTGGCTGAAAGTGGAGAATGTCAGTTTATTAGTACTGAACATACCAATCTGGAAAGGGAACCAAGTGTTGTGGCACATGAATGAAGATTAAAGCATGCGAACTGCCGAAACAAAACATCCAGCTCCCTAAGAAAATGACCAAAAATTACCATCAAAGAAAGAATTCAATAATAAAATTACTTCTTGACCTTCGAAACTGAACAAACCAAAATCAATATACCCGTCTTTAAAAAACTAAAAGTCTCCCAAAATAACCTAAGCACATGCATCTACTGCAGTAAGTACCATACCGGCAATATGATGTAACATGATTAGTCAAGAAAGCATTTGATAACATACAGATGTCCCATTGAGTTTTTGACTAGTCAAGAAAGAAACATCAATGTTACCATTCTGTGAAGCCTTTTCCACTAGGCAAAAGGTGGTATGTGCCTGAGGCACCAACATAAATGTTATTGGATTTAAGTCCGAATAGCTGCCGGAACTGCCCCATGAAAACTTCAAAAACCACCTGAAGATCCTGTTTCAGAATGTGCTCCATAATAAGGAAATCATTAAGATTTTATTGATAAATTGAAAATCCAAAGCTCAAGAAGTCACAGAAAAACTAATCTGACCTCACGAGACATAGTATGCCTGGCAGGATGATTGCTTTCAGCATTCAAACAGCCAGGAGGGTTCCAAACAACAACACCTCCCCACATCTACAAGTTCCCAGAAGCACCATTTGTGCATATTAGGAAATTTCAAGGGAAAATGAAACTGCAAACAATGAAAGGGAAGATAATGAAAGCAAGTGCACTAACAGGAGATATAAAACCATTTGTCTTAGAAATCTCTCCATTTGGAAGCAGAAGGGAAAGAGGGCACTCCTTTGCAGATGGTACATATCTGAATGCATAAAGAAAGAAAATCAACAAAGTGGGATTTGATTAGAACAAAAAATATTTCTTCTGAATAAATTACACTATTAGCATGGCTTAAATTAACAAATCAAGGAAACAACCTGAGGATGACCACAGAAAACACCACAAAAGAAATTCATAAGTAAGGATTCCCAAACTTTTAAAGAAAAAAATAATAATGAAAAAATTATTTTTCCTCGGAGATTAAATAGCCCTACAGAAAGTTAATCACAGATACTTTAAACCTCCAACCATAAATAAACTGATAAATATGTACTGTCTCTTCAAATGCAAAACCAAAGGAGAAAGCAAAATAAATCTGAACACTAAATGAATGCCTGGCCAATAAGATTAGTGTAGCTATTCTTCAGGAAAAGAAAATTTGTTCAACTGAAAAGTAAATATTCTAAAAAACTAATAACATGTCATATGCTGATATACAATTTGTCTTAAATCAATCCACCACAATATAACAATTAGACCTGCATGCAAGTATCCGTAAATAGATAAATAGAGAAGGAAGTAAAAGGGTATACACCACAAATTGCAATATCTTTGACCGTCCACCTGCTGCAATAGAAGTATCCAAGTGCCACTCATTTGAATTCACCTATTCAATTAATCAATACCATTATGAGTGAAAAGAATAATAAGAAAAGATAATATGAATGTCTAACTATTCTTGTATAAGTGAACCAGACTGTAAACGTCTAACACTTCAAATATGGCATTCGGTGATTAACGGAGATTTTAAAGTAATATTCTTCCAATAATCTGTCAAAAAACAAAAAAGTTGAGAACTCAAAGAAGCTTACAAAGAATGGAAGATCCTTGGTACTAAAGATGTAACGCTTCCACTCTTCATTCCAGTACGAGAATGAGGATTTTGGCGCATGGTATAAAACCTAAAAGTGAGAGCAAACAATAAAAATAGAACAGAGTCAGATAGAACCACACTCAAAATGAATGCAAACCAAAGATTAATAAAATCACAGTAAGTATTTATGGAAGGAAGAAAGAACAATTACCTGACTTTCAACACTGATATTTGCAATAGGTCCCAAAATGTTAATTATAGGGGCCAACAGAGTTTCATCTATTCTTTGGAAATCCCTGCAGATATATGGAAATGGAAGATGAATAGATTTCTAGAATGGTTGTTGCAGATATGCGAAATCTGTTATTTTTTGTTTTATTTGTCCATCAATGCTTATTTTTGTATAATCTTTTAACCTCATAAGAAAAGGACTAAAGAATTTAAAACGACATCCAAATGCATTAATCAGCAAAGTGAATGAGCATTAGTTATTGAATTGAGCAATTCACCTTCTTACTTCAGTCAAATGCAGCCATATACCAATGCAGTAGATTCTAGGTATGAGAAACAAGCAGAAAAATAGATCTAAAATTGCAAAACAAAACTGTAATTGCCTCTATCACAGACTTCTCTTATCTACTTGTTCAGATAATAACTTGTTGCATTCAAACTCAGACATCACTATTATTTATATATATATATCAAAGAAGAATATAGCAGTAACAATAATCATCGTACCAGTCATAAACCCAATCGTTGGGCTCAGCATTAAGCAAATTAAAGGAGAGCACAATCCTACCATCAGCACCAACGGGCATAAACTCCCCATGAATCAACCCATTCTCTGTCCCTCCATTCACAAACAATTTGACAAATATCTCTGCAATTCTCGAAACCAACAAACTCCCCTCCTCCTCTTCAACACTCCCCACAATCCACGCGTGCCTGTACTTCCCCACCACCGCCCTAGTCCTCTCTCCACCTCCATTCACCACCACCACGCTGTAAACATTCTTCACTCCCAGAACAGACTCCAACAACTCATCAACACCATCGTCATCACCGTTACCAATATCAAAATCAACGACGCTGATTGCGCCACAGCGGTAGTAGCTACTTTTATCAGTTGGATGCGTTTGCGTGCAACTAGAAATGGAGTCAACAGTGACGGAGAGAGCGAGATCGTTAGCACAGGCGCCACATTGGGAGGAATTGGAGGTCAGTTTCGTAATTTTCTCGAGGATTGACAGCTGGAGATGGTTAGGGTTGGGATTCGAATTGAAGTTAATAAATACGGCTTGAAAACGACAGGGGAATGATAGCGATGGATTCGATTCCATTTCCAATATTTCGCCGAACGGAAGTGAAGAGCGGTAGATTTCGACCGATTTCCATAAGAACGGAAAGCCTGTAATCAAAATTAAAAGTCAATGAAAATGAAAATTCAGTAAAGAGTGGATGCACATATTTGGGTGCGATGATTACCTAGGACGAAGGAGAAGAGTACAGAGACAGTCACGACGAGCCGCTTCACTCCAGGTTTGGTGGTGCGGGTGCTGTTCGGGTCCACGTGTAAAGGTACAGCTCGCCCAGTATCCGGTATTTCGGGTGAGATTTCGCTCATTATTCTTTTGCACTGAATGAAGCTTTTGCCTCTGGTTCGATTGAATTGAGTTCAGCTCGTGTTCGTGTTGCCCGTCAACTCACTAACTCACTGCTGACCTGGCGAATGATTTGGACCACCCAAGAGGTCCCACCAACTTCATAAATAAATAATTAATAAATAAATAAAAAGGAGAGGGAATTATTTGCATTAGGAATAGCCTTTTTTATCATGTCGTTCATTCGCTCGCAAATACGTTCTTTTTTAAAATGCTTTACAGATTAATCACTAGCCGTCCGTGTAAAGAGCTCATTAGTATTTTTCTTGTTGTATTTTTTTATTAATCTTGGTTTTACAATGGGTTCATTTTCTTTTCTAGTAGCTAAATCATCAGTCGAATTGATCAGTTTAATGCCACAGAAATCTTGGTTTTCTTCAAATGTTCTGCCAGCCTTTTTGCTTCAGCTTCTGCCTGTACAGCCCTGTCGGCTTGACTGCCAGCAAATTTCTCCCTGAAGAACCTCACGTCCTCATCTTTCCGTAAATAAAAGAATTGACGCATCGAGTGATAAGGAAGGCGAGAATATGCTCCGGTAGTAAGAGTGAATAGTCCAGTAGAGAATCGGCAAGGGTACAAAAGTCGAGATAAAAGAGAATTTATACCAATTCCTTAAATTATGGAGATGGCGTCCCAATCCTGCGACCTGCAGGAAGAATCTCCCAAGGTTTTCTTGCCCTCTCGAGATCTCCATTTTCATCAGAAAGCGAAAATTTGGTTTCAGCGGGCAGATTAAGCTGCTTCAGGACCTTGAATGTGAAAATTAATTGCATTATCATTGGACTCAATAAACAACCTGTGGGAATTTTTTATTTCAGGAATCTCTTAGCGCAATGCATACCTCAAGAGATGGCATGAAAGGTTCCAGCAAACGTGCTAGAAGATAAATTAGCCCCACCGAAGTTCTAATAACGATAGAGCGGGAACCTTGATCTTCATTGTAAAGCTTCCAGAACTGGCTCTCCTACATAACATATCTTAAAGTTAAGCTAGTCAACGCTAATAAAGCTAAAAACTCACACCCCCCCCCCCCCCAAAAAAAAAAAAAAAAACCACTTGTTTTAACAATCTCATTTGTAGATATGCATTCCCCTCACTAGAGATGCTCATTCCAATTCGCAATCCCTGCTTCAGCTTAACCTATTCATTTCCAAAAACTCCTATGCCCTTGCTCTTTTTAAATTTCCCTGCAGTATCAAGCATTATATAATCTATACAAACATTTGTTATGTCGAAGAATCATAGCATCACAGCTTCAAAAACAAAAAGGACTTTTTCAGCACACAGCCACCATGAGGAAATGTTATTTGGCAATTGCATGTCAAGATAACCACTTTGCATCGACAGTCATACCTGCTTCATAGTTTAAATATTCTGTAACACTGATAGTTCTCATTAGTGTCCAGGTTTCCTCAGTCCCAAGAAGTGTAGATGGAAACATCACCTGGAAGAAAAGAATCATCCAAAAGAACTCTCACAAATAAATCAAACTCCATTAATGAATAAAAAATTTATTTATTAATCTATATGCATTGATGTTGAGATCATGGAGATATTGGGTACACACACTGAATGTTAGGGAGTGGTTTGTCTGTACATATTAATCATCTCCATTGTCAGTTAAAACTGGTTCCAAAAGTCAGAACTGCTAGCTTTTTCCCTTATTACCTATGACTATAATACTATATAAACACAATCCATTCTGTACATTCTTTCTCACAACTCAATAGCAGTAATCAAAAGAATAGAAGAGACAGAAGTGAAGAGGAAGTTCTGACAGTGTGGAATGGCACGTTATCCTTTCCCATAAACTGATACAGCTCCACATTTTCAGGGTTCTTCCACCATTTCTCCCAATCAGGAGTATAGCATGAGGTAATAGATATATAACCAATAGGCGCATCGAACCATACATAGAAGACCTGAACATCATGTATAATCAACTTGACATTACATAGCAAATTAAATGTGATACTGCATAAGAGCCGGCAAGTTTTGAACAAAATTAAAAACAGGACTGTGTGTACTTGAAAGAGAATGAATCAATTTAAAAGATGAATGCAAAATTTCATTTCGACCTTTTCCTTAAATTTTTCATGCGGAACAGGAACACCCCATTTAAGATCCCAGGTAATGCACCGATGTTTTAACCCATCCTTAAGCCATGCATATGTGCCTTGAATAGCGTTCTGGCTCCAACATCCTGAAACTGACATCCTATTGATATACTCTTCCAATTTATCTTTAATCAATGGCAGCTCCAGGAACAAATGGTCTGTTTCATGGATTTTTGGCGTTGCTTGACAAACCTGTTCAGATTACAAGACTCAATATAAAACCAAACATATGTCTGAAAACACCTATGTCTTTAAACTCTAGTTAACAGGCAGAGTATTGTGGGAAGTCACGAGAAGAGAGTAGTTAAAATATATATTTATGCGGACGATATGTGTACCTTGCATCTGGGATCTTTAAGTTCTGTTGGATTCAACAGTTTTCCTCATTTTTCACATTGATCCCCTCGAGCAGAATCATAACTACAACCTAGCGTTGGGCAGTTGCCTTCCACAAGTCGGTCAGCTAAGAAACGTTTGCATGTATCACAATAAAGCTGCACCAATTTTGGAAATCAAATTTACCAAAGCTCTTAAGAGTTATGCAGAAAATTATTCAGTTTAAGTACAGAAAAAAATAATAAAAAAAAATTGCGCAAAATCAAAATAACATCCTAATGTGGCAAAACTGCCTGTTGCATTGTATATTCCAAAAGCCAGTTGTTCTCCAACAACTTCTTGAAAACTGCTTGACAAATTTCAGTTTGCTGAGGAGTTGATGTGCGTCCAAATTCATCAAAACTTATGTTGAACCAATTGTAAACCGCCTCATGTATTGCATAGTATCTGGAAATGCCGGAAGACAGGTAAGAGATGGAAGAAATGCACGCATGCATGCTTTCAGATGCAACAAAAGAAATATGCTTCATCCAGAGACTGCCAAGTGGTCATTCAAGCAATATGGCAAGGATTTGTATATATGTACGGACTTAAATGGTCATAACTTCAGATCAAAGATATGAGTAACAAACAGAATTACATCTCCAAGCAAGACGAATATCACAATACTCAGCTATGCAATTATTAGAATTTCAACAATTTTACATCTTAGTACAACTTTCAGCTCTCACTTTCATTCTATTAGCTGTCATATGCTACATGACTCTGAATTTCATCGATGTGAAAGGGATTGCTGTCCTCAACTCTGAAGACACCTACATGGTTATTAGTAATTTTCTAATTATGGGTTTCCATTAGATGACAATAGATACTATGATTTGCACCGAACTGGATCAAGGTGCAGCCTTGATTCTATGCTCTAGGATCGAAATAAGCATAGGACATACCCTGATTGCTCATACCGAATTAATACATCATTTCTCATCACAGATTTGCTGCCTTCGATTGGAAGTAAAAGTCAACATATGCAATTTTTGAAAATAAAAATAAGGATTCTATGATCACAGCCATTTGCTGCAAATAGCCAAAAAAGAAAAGGAAAAAGAAAAAATAAATAAAGAGAGAGTGCAGATATGTAACAAGAAATTATTACTTATCGCAGATTTGCTGCGGAGTACAATTCTCCTCCATAGCCTTAGTCTCGGTAGCAGTACCATACTCATCGGTACCGCATATGCATAGAGCATTGTAGCCACGCAGTCGGCAGTAGCGGGCAAAAACATCAGCGCTCAAAACACCTCAAACAAAGCCAAGTTAAAAACAAAACGCCAAGGTCACAGGAATGGCAAATTAACGAGGGGGAAAAAAAAAAAAGAAAAGAAAGGAAGAAACTATGTCGCTTATTTTAATTTACAGCCTATTATGTTCCCAAGATGAGGGACGTCGTTCAGGTAAGGCAGCGCGCTTGTGATGAGTATGTTTCTCTTGCCAGGGACTGGCGGCCTTGCCACTTTGCGGTTTCTTTTACCCCCCGGTTGTTTTTCTGAATCTCCCATCTCGTTGTAATCTTGCAGTCTAAGGAACTAGAAGCTGGAGAGAGATCAAGATTTTAGCAACTACCAATAAGCTTAGCAAGCGCAAGTGCTGCGTTAAAAGATCGGATTACTGTTTATTTTAAGACAACAAAACAAAATTAATAAAACCAATAAGGCACAAGTATTACTAGTTTCCTTATATAATCAAAAATATTATATGCATATATTTATATGTAAATAAATTTTATTTAATATTATATCTATTTTAATTATTTATATTTTTTAAATAATTTAATAATAGATTTCCAAACACATGTAATCAACTTAAGAATTTAGAACTTTAAAAAATAATAAACCCTTAATTTATCTTTTACATCATAGATAATAACAACTGTATAAATAAACTATAATGTTACCAATCTTACTCCTATACATCTATTTTGTATTGTAAATAAAGTTTTCATAATGAAGAAGGCGAGACTTGTTAATTACTTATTATAGATAATTTTCGGCTTGGTGGTAGTGGGGCAAGCGGTTTGGGTGCCCGGGAAGGCTCGAACAAATTCATTTGTGGGTTGGTAAGGATTTGATTCTCTCTCTCTCTCCTTTCAATTGTTGCGTATCCTTTGTATATTTACCAGGAATGAGAATTCAATTATTTTGTATATTTATTGGAAACGAGAATAAGAATAAATAAATATATTTGTTTGTTTAAACGAGAGGTAGGATGAGAATTAAAGTAACGAAATTCATTTAAAATTAGAAATGATTAATAGAATTTTTATTTTCATAAAAGAGGTAAGAATAAAAATCTCATTCCCTTAAATAATTATATTACTTTCACTAAAATTTTAAATTCTCATTTTGTCTTTGTTATATATTATTATTTTTATTATGACAAAATTATTGACATCAACAACAACAATAACAATAATAATGAATCTAATGGTTATAAGTAGTATAATAGTAATAATAATAACAATAACAATTTTTATAATAACTAATGACTATAATCAATTAAGGTCATTTTAATAACTTATAATAATTTATTCTCATTTTAAAATAAAGTAAATACACCAATAACAATATTATTCATTCTGATTTTGATTTCTGTAGTTAAAGTAAACAATTTATCATAATTTTTATTTTTTATTCTAGTTTTAGCCCAAATCAACTTCACTTTATTTTGATTTTAGTTCATGCTAATTATAGATTGGTAAACGTATCATTAATAAAAAATTAAAGAATTAAAATAGGGTTTTGAATAATCATAATGATCTTTTTAAAAAAATAAATAAAAGGATCAAAACAATAAAGTACTAAAGCAAGTGAGTGGAGCATCGAGGTCAGCACTCGTTTGTCGCAAAGATGCCTCACCTTTAAATGTGTATCGCATATTAATCAGATTCTCAAAGTCAATTTGCAAGCTGAAAAATCATACACATATGTTTTTATATTTCGCAAATCCCTTTGAATCATTTTGAAATTGCATTTGAGCAGTATAAAAGAGAGTTATTTTAATTAGCAAAATTAATTTCGGAATCATTTGGATAAACTAACCCTGTGTTTTGTTTCCCGCCTTATTATTATTATTTATTTATTTTTGTTTTTTTTGGCTAACGGCCACTAACAAACTGTAGACCTCCGAAGCTGTTGCAGCATCCCGCGACATGTGCTTTCTCACAAATCCAAAGCACCTAAAAGCCCTTTTCTTAGCTGCTAAAGATAAAAGAACCCTAATCCAAATCCACGCTTTGACGATTAAGACTAACCTCTCCGTATGTGGAAACTCCATCGGCCGAATCATCGCCCTATACGGTAGTAATAACGATATTCTGTCAGCCCGTAAACTGTTTGAAGAATTGCCTCTGAGAGGTGTAGATAACTACAATGCCATAATCATTGCGTATTCTCGTAAAGAATCTCCATTTGAAGTTTTGGGGCTTTATAATCAAATGATAGAAGAAGGCGTAAGACCTGATAGCTCCACATTTACAGTTGCACTAAAGGCTTGCATGAGCTTGATGGACTTGAAAATGGGGGAGGAAATATGGCGTAAAGCAGTGGAGCTTGGTTATGGAAACGATGTGTTTGTTGGATCATCTATGTTGAATTTGTATGTGAAGTGTGGGAAAATGAACGAGGCTATGGTTGTGTTTGAGAAGATGCAAAGAAAAGACCTTGTTTGTTGGAGTTCTATGATAAATGGGCTCGTGTTTAATAGACAACCTCGTGAAGCCGTTAATGCATATAGAAGGATGCAAAAGGAGGGGATTGATGGAGATGAGGTTGTGATGGTGGGGTTGATTCAGGCTTGCGCTGATCTTGGGGACTCGAGATTTGGGCTCTCAGTTCATGGGTATATGATTAGGAGACATCTCAATTTGGACGTCAAGGTTCAAACAAGCCTTGTAGATATGTATGCTAAGACTGGCCATTTAGATCTTGCTTCTCATGTATTCAAAAATATGTCCCATATTAACATCGTTACCTGGGGTGCACTAATTTCTGGCTTTGCTCAAAATGGTTTAGCAGGAATTACACTTGAATTGTTGATGGACATGCAGAGTTGTGGATTCAAACCGGATTCCGCATCCCTCATAAGTTCACTTTTGGCATGTGCGCAAATTGGTTTTTTGAAATTGGGCAAGTCCATACATGGATATATTGTAAGGAGGTTTGATTTTGGTCAAGTCTTAGGTACGTCTGTGATTGACATGTATTCAAAATGTGGAGTGCCTTCTTGCGCACATGCCGTTTTTGATCAGATGCAATGCAGGGACTTAATCTCTTGGAATGTAATCATTACTAGCTATGGGATCCATGGACATGGAAAGGAAGCACTCTCTCTTTTTCTCCAGATGATAGAAGCGAAGGTAAAACCAGACCATTCTACTTTTGCTTCACTTCTCTCAGCTCTTAGTCACTCAGGATTAGTGGAAGAAGGTCGACACTGGTTTGATCTCATGGTCAGCAAATATAAGATTCAACCAAGTGAGAAGCACTATGCCTGTATGGTTGATCTTTTGGCTCGTGCAGGAGAAGTGGAAGAAGCTCTGCAGATCATAGATTCCATGAGTACTGAACCCGGACTTGCTGTCTGGGTTGCTCTCTTGTCAGGTTGCCTTAACCATAAGAAGTTGTCAATTGGAGAGAACGTGGCAAGGAAGGTCCTTGAGCTAAATCCTGATGACTTGGGCATTCATGCTTTGGTTTCAAACTTTTTTGCCATGGGACAGAAGTGGGATGAGGTTGCTGGCATAAGGAAGACAATGAGAAAGAGTGGGATGAAGAAAGTTCCTGGCTATAGTGTAGTCGAAGTGAATGGGGAGCTTCATGCATTTATTATGGAAGATAAGAGCCATAATCAGTATGAAGATATTGTGTGTGTCCTAAAGAAGTTGTACTCAGAGATGAGAGCTGTAATGTATCTTCCGAATATTGAACTTTGCATGATCTGCAAAGAAAGTCAAGAATGAGCGGCCATAGTGAGAGATTTGGAATTGCCTGTGCCCTATAAGACTTGCAAGAAAACAATTACTCCTTGTGAAGAACTTTGATGCTGGTGAGAGGGAGATGAGCTACCAAGCTCACCTCCTAAATAATGAAAAAGGCACTTTTGTCATAAATGTGAGGTAAATCCCTCTCTTCAAGGATGAGAACTGTGCAAGTAGGAACTGCTGAAACACGAGGCATTGCAAGGATTTTCTGTATGGTGAGGGCCAAATTTCTAGCGAAGAACCCTCAATTAAATGAAAAAACTAGGTTTTCACAACTGGGACTTGCTCATGAAGAGAGTTTGTGAACTAATATCTCAATCACAAATAGTTTCCACCATGGAGTCCCAGAGCATTTAAAGGAACATGGATTCTAAACCCACTATGAGGCCGATTAATCAGCCATATCAACTAGTGTTCTTCTGGAAGTCTTATCCAGAAATATGACGCGTTTACTCTCTTCTTGACTGATTTTCTGACTTTTATTGATTTTGGCACTTGAGCTTAGCTCTTGGCTTCAGGATACATGGAAGAGCATGATCCTCTGTCAACTGCTGCACAATATGCCACTTACTATCTGAAAATAAGGCTATAGAGTGTGAACTCTGTAGCTCAATATATCCCCACCTATTACAAACATGAAGAATATGGAGAACATTTACCATGTAAAGATTGCAATTGTATGCTATTTCTCGATAAAACCCAAGATCTCTAGCATGTGGTGCAACACTTTGTAAAACTCTGCATGATACATACATACATATACAAGAAGTGTGTTTATATATGTTAAAAAGCAATTTGCATTAACTTGTGTCGGCAACTTGAGATCCTCATTCATTTTAGTTCAGTTTTGTACAAGAAAGTATATCCAGGTTCCTGGATAATTTTTCTTGCTTCTGATTTGTCCTTAATCTGAACCTAATTATGTAAATTTCATTCTGTTCCTTTTCTTTTCGGGTTATATCTATGAAGAGTTCTGAATGATGAAGCATGTTCAAGTCTATTAATAAACCAAAAGAAGTAGGCTATTACAGTATTATCAGATAGTTTCCACTTTCCAACCCTCTGATGAATGTTTAATGACCAGAATTTCAAGAATAAATCTAACTTGAATTTCTATATCAGTTGAAAAGAAAATTGGATATCAACAATAAGCCAAGACATAAGATAAGCAAACTACAAACTCTAAACTCGGGGAATTACAAAATTTTCAACAATTTGGTGCTAGACAAAACACTCCCCTACACTAAAAAGGAGTTACTTGGCCTCCACCTGTCTCAACGCTCCTCCATGAAGCAGAAATCAGTGGCCATTTCCAAGAAATTTTGGAGATGTTTTATGGACATCCCATTGAACAAAAAGAAGTAATAATTTGCAAAACCTGAATGTTGGTGTCTTTTGATATTTCCTCAGCTCTTGTATCCTTGAGCTTGCTTCTGAAGGTTTTGGTTGTCTTCTAGTAAACGATCATATTCAAGCAGTAGATCTGCAGATTGTTTCTGAAGGGCAATAACATGAGCATCAGCGGTTTCAATCTGCTTGTCCTTCTGTTCACATTCTGACTTTAGCTTCTTCAAATTCAGTGATAGAGTTGAAATCTCTTCTTGCAGCCACTTCAATTCCTTGGAAGCCTTCTCTTCCTTGTCTTTAAGTTCCATTTTTTCTTTTTGGAGTTGCTCCACTTCCTGTTTTGAAGATCCAGCATTACCCCTTAATCGAATAAGCTTAGTAAGATAATGGTGCATGCGATCAATTATGAATCCCAGAAATAGGGTAAATCCTGCAAAATCAAGTTCAGACCATCATAGCTACACAAAAGAGCTAAAAAGAATTGGGCCAAAAATGGTTTAAGTTCTCACAAAATTCAGAGTCTAAAAATGTTGATTAACTTCTCAAGATTAAATCTCTCTACTTTCAGATTGTCAATCACTGTGCATTAGCAGTTGATCATTGAAACATGTATTGAACTAAAATTTCTTCCATTTGTTGTATGGCAACAAAAGCTTAGACTGAAACATGTTGCAGAACAATGTAACCGGCCAAAGGAACAAGAACAAAGGAAGTGGTAGGTAGAGATTGGTTTCCAAGCAAATTTCATAACTTTTTTACACATGAGAGATGCTACATATGGCACATTTCAATCATTCACCCAGGAGGAATAAAAAAGGAACCAGAAAAATTTTTTTTTTTCGGGGGGGGGGGGGGGGTTGGGGAGGGGGAGGGAGGAAGAGTATGAATACACATGTAAACAATTTAGGAAATTTAAATTACAGGATGGAAATGATAGTTAAAGCTCAAGTCATTGATGGCTAATTGTTCATGAAGCTCAACAGAATTTGATGGGAAAAAAAAGCCCCTGGCATTCAACATCTAGATACAGTAAATATAATTTATCTTGCTAGAGATGGAATTCAGCTTTTATCTTCACATTGTAAGACTTGGATGTTATCATATCTAATTTCTGCTTTCATAAATTTGAATTCTGAAATGCTTTTGAGTTACTGCATACAGATGTATATATATCTAACTAATAAGCTGACAACAAAAGACAAATGCACATACCATTTTGCAGAAGAGATTAAAAATAAGGGGCAAAAACATTTATTAGCATCTATTAGCAAAATGATCTCGATGATCTTCATAGGCCTTTCAAGTAACATTAGTACTTATTGCGATAAGTTTCTGACTATTTGTCTAACTAACCAAGTTCAGTTTCCATCTTGCTATGAGTATCAAAGGTGCAACAGGTGACTCAAAAATATGAGATTTGCATCCCACCAATAGCTATAAATATAAGAAGCAAGTCTTATGTTTAGAGAAATTCCAGTAATCTTGAACTCTAGCAATCAGGCACCATGAAGCACGCATATCAAAGTGAACACACTGAACTTGATCTTTCATTCCAGTAACAATGCCCAGAACCGTAACCACAATATTTATAGACCAAGATGCTAGCAAAAAGTAGTGTGGGAACAAACCAAGGAACTTTAGAGCACACAAAACGAAAGCAATCTCACACATGTATTCAATGACCCCTATTGTAGTATACCTATCTTTGTTCAGTTTTTTGCTTGCCCACCACTCACTCAATCTACTTATAAAAAAATAAATAAATAAAACAAAGAAAGCTTAAGTACAATATAAAAGTACCCCATTCTCCTCCATCTAGGGCATACTTCTTACATATGTGCATATGCCATCAAAATAACCCCCAGTCCTTATATTCTAGGACCAAATTTGACCATACCACATATGTGATTTCTAACCACATAATAGAACAGAAATCAAAGGGGATATTGGCTCTCAAAAGCTGATATTTCCTTTACACAAATTTGAAATCTTAGTGTTTAGATAAAGCGATAAACTTACGCATTCAATATCCTTATTGTGATTCCAGCATTTGTTAATTAAATCTAACATTTCAAAACACAATCCCTCTTAACATTAGTTCAAATTACCCCTCCTAGTTTCCTTATAATCCACCCATCCCAATATGAAATAATATCTCTGAGTACCACAAAGAGAATTCTAATGACGAACAACTACCAAAACATGCAGAGTAAATGATTTAAAAAAAAAACAATAAACAAAAATCACCAACAGAAAAGAGTATCAACATACCAATAAGTGAAGCCTCAAGCAAGTGAGTCCTCCATAGAACTTGATCCATAGGAGACATGGTACCAAGCTTTGCACCTTTGTTTTGGATCTTGACAATGCTCATAAGACTTGACAAGAGAATAACAAACATGGTGCCAGCGATAGTTTTAACAGTAGCTGGACCCTTCCCCATTTTCAGCTGATCTAAACTCTTAATCACAAGTTCCCTCAACGGCCCAATCTTTACCAATAGAAGAAAAGCCAAAGCACCCTCAGCGAAAAGAACCAAGAACAACAATTGAATCATCTCTGCTCCTATTAACTAATACACGCGAAGCTTAGCTAGAAACTTTCAAACAGTCAAGATTTTTCCTAAATGTGTATCAATCTTCATGAGAAATACTAAGACCACGCAAAGAAACACAATCTAAAGCTTCAGAAAATGAAGGGTTTTAGGAGATGGGCACTAGTTTTTAGACGAAAAACACACCCAAAAAATTTTTTTAAAAAAAAAAAAGGCATCAGAAAACATGATTTTCACTTTGGTTTTTATCTCAAGAAAATGAGGTTTTTGCAGCCTAAGATCTGTGGAGCTAACCGTAAGTAGAAAGAAAGAGGCTCTTTTTCATGAAACCCATTATTTTTCTTGTCATTTGCTTCTTTAATCTAAATTAATGGTGTGGTTTGGGGAGCAGTAGTGTGTGATTTGGTAATAGGTTTTGCTTTTTGCAGCATGACTCACTCACGAGAGCCCAAAAGACGAAATGGCCAATAGTCAAAAAGTTAAATGAATAAAAGAAACGGGAAAAAAAAAACTAAAAGCAAAAAATTAAAAAAGTTATAAAGTGGCGTAAAAAGAGGGCATGTTTAGCTCGGAAGCAAGCAAGAGATCATCAGTTTATTATCATGCGTTTGATTAGGCCTTTAGCTAATCGTATTATGTTAAAGGAGTGTTTGGTAAACGACTAATTAGACGATGATCGGTTGATCCAAATAAAAACAAATAGCTTTGTGCTTTTTAGACGCTGCTTTTAAACTGAAAGGCGCGTTAGTCGTACTCTCTGATTTAGATTAGACACTGAAACTCGCTACTCGTACGCGACAACTGGACAATAAGATTACAAGAACTTTGCTGATGAACTGCACAACTCCCTAGTTTCACGTCCAACAAAGCTCTACTTATTTGTCTTCAAAATTACATGCGTCGCCATTCCAAGTGAGATTATTTGATTCCTCCTTTAGATGTTTGGAGAAATAATAATAATAATAATAATATAGTTATGTTAGAATAATTTTAAAATAAATATTTTTTTTATAATTATATAATTACAATTATAATAAAATTTTTATTATTTATTATTTTATATATATTATTAAAATTTCTATTCTACTATGTATCAACCTCAATATAACTATAAATTAATAATAATAACAAATCATAAGTCATAAATTCCTACGTATAAAACTCAATAATTGCAATTAATTAATTTATAAGTTTTACTGTTCGTCGAAGGGACACTTGACACGTGCATGAATTAAAAATTAAAAGAATAACAACCATTGCATTGGCAAATTCCATCAGAGGTACTGATGCTTCGCCTTATTAGCTAGTGCGACAGCGACACGAACGAAAAGCCATTACACGTAAAACGAACATTAATTTATGCATAGCTGCACATTCCATATGTGCAAGAGCTGCCTTTCTTGCACTTGTTGTAGCACCTCCCACAGTGCTTCTCGTTTGACATTACGTTCACGCATCGGCCTCTGCAGCAAGCCTGCCAATACTTACACTTCCTACCGCACTTGCCACAATTGAACCTGTCTCTCATTACGTTCACACATCTCTTCTTGCAGCAATCCGGGCCCGGGCTCCCCGGGGCACGACAGACCCTAGGGTATTTGTCACATTTCATCGCGGAGCGAGGGACGAACCCCCTTGCTCCTCGGAGTGAAGTCAGCAAGTCTCTCCTATCGACCGAAGTAGTGTTATCATCACCGGTACCGGTGCCATTGAATGATCCTTCCTCGGACTGAGGTGGTGTCGTGGCATCGGCGAGTGCAATGGCCGAAGCCACGAGCACGGCCGAGAAAAGAAATATCTTGAGGGACTTCATGGGAGATATACCGACTAACTAAAGGAAGCAAATCGTGTTTGATGGAAATCGACGGGGGGCTTGTAGCGTTATTTATACATCGAGATGGGGCAGCAGTAAAGTAAACGAGTTGCGCCAAAATGTGTAGGCGCTATGTGGGTTCAAATTGTGCGGACCGTTAGTGGAATGGTCTCTAATTAAAATTGAAGTAAAATGAAGTTAGGTTATTGGAGAAAATATGAGGCCAAAATTAGGGAAGAAAACAAATTTAATTTCCCCGTCAACTAAATATTGCTAACTAATTACCAATCCCGTGTCTTTTTCGTTTACCGTGGTCCTTAGTTTTACTTTTCTGCGGCAATTCGTTGGTAGCTATAAAAATAAGTTTAATTCTCGCTGCCACGTAGCATCATAAAATAAGAATCAAAGTTTTAATTCTTCTACCCTGTACTCTCCGGTGCGTTTTTGCCCAACAGTTAATTACGCATGAAATCTCTAGTGCGGTTTGTGCGGAAATCTTACGTAGGGAAAGTATCTTGGTTATAAATTGATATCATACTTAGTCAATTGACTGACCGTTGTCGCAAAATTCCAATTAAAATATAACAATGATGAATCAATCATATTTTATAAGTTTTCACACAATTAATTAAGGGTCAATTTGAGAATACTATAACTTTTAAAATAGTTATTATTAGTTATGTTGTAAAAATAATCAATTGTAAAAAGAAAAAATAGGATAAACGAAATGAATAGGTAAATTATAATAAAAATTATTAAAATATGGATTCTATTTCTAACTTAAATAAAGATAGTTTTGAGTTTAAGTAATAATTACGAGTATATTTTTGAAATTATATTAAAAGACAAAATTGATTCTCCAAATCAGAATCTAAAAATTATTCATTTTTTATTTTTCAAAATCAGTTGCAAGAGTAGTTGATTTTGACAAAAGTGATTTTAATTTTTTTTTATACCAAACACCAAAATTATCTTTGAGAGTTTTAAAATCACTTTTAAATCTTTCAAACACAGTCTCAAATGGGTCCTTAATAATGTTGTAGTTTTTAAAATAATTAATATTAACTATAATGTAAAAATATTAATATGTGAAGAGAACGGTTAAAACTTAATTATTTGATAGATTTTATTTTTAAAAAAAATTTAGATTTTAAATACAATCATATACATTTAATAAATCTTACTGTTAAAGTGCTATAAAAATGTAATTGATTGAAATTGATATAATGTCAAAAAAATTTATTTGCACATTTATAAACATGTATGTACAATATTTTTATTACCTATATATAAAGTAATTGATAATTAAAATAAATATTTCTATATTATTAATTTTATTTTTATTTTTTATCCCAAAAAATTTACAATCATAATAATTATAGGCTCTTTAAACTTAATGGTTTTTTTCTAATTAATGAGGATGAATAATATATGTGAGATTGTAAATATAGTTACATTAAATATAAAACTGTTTTTTAAAATTATATTTTAGAGAATTACTATTTGATGGTATAACAACAGTCAATTAGCTGGTAGTTTTTTTAAAATTACAAGGATCAAATTATAATGAAACAGTGTGCAAAGTGGATATCTACCCACTCAAATAAATTGAGACCGGCGAACAGAGCCCTTCATTTCTTCAGCATCCGGGGGCTATAACGGCTGAGAATGGGTAATGGATACCTACTCGCACGCCATTTGGTCCTATTGGCCAGAGAAATCTATAAATAGAGAGCGCTGCTCACCTAAATGTTGTGCAAGTTTCAATTCCCAGCTCACTCAAATAATATAATAAGCTCATTTATGTGCTTTGCTCTCTGGCTTTATATCGTATAGCCCCCCTTGTCTCTATATCATTTATATTGTCCATTAAAATTATTTAATACTTCCTACCTAAATCCGTCCGTATTGTAGCACATTCAGTGCTGATATATACCTTGGGTCAAACCTTGAGTCAAGCCTCGAGCCTTTTGTAAAACGAAGTCGTTTTGTGGATTTCTTTTTTTTTTTTTCAATTAATGACATCATTTTGCTTAATCATTACAACTTTGTATCAAACTCATCTCTCTCTCTCTCAATTTTCGTTTCACCACGAAACCCAAATACATAACCCCAACTGCGGAACCCCTCATTATCTTCCTTCTGCATAACCATCTTTCTCTTTCAATTTTGTTATGCCAAAACACTAGGAAGAAATATAACATTCCTACAAAATTGAATAAATAATTGAACAAGGGAGGATGACAGATTTAGTTCAAGTGTAATATCCAAAGTGACAGTTCCACAAATGGCAAACCTTCCCAAATGATTGCAGGTTCCTTTCCATTATAATTTGAAAACAATGATTACATAGTTGAAAACATGTTTAGTTTTTATATAATATGGCGACTCAAAAATTCAATTTGTTACTTACAATTACTAATCTTTGTCGCTACTGGCAGTGGTTATGGTAGTGGCGATGGTTGGCTGTCAGTGGTGGCAGTTGCAGTGGTTGCGTTCGCGTAGATTCTGGAATTTGGATGGTGGATTGTGAACATTGAATGGCTATCCTGCAGTTGATTGATAGAGAAAAGGGGCCTGGCAAAATGGTGCATTTTGCTGGTTAATCAAAACGATGCGTTTCATTTTTGGGATTTGACTTAGGGTAAGCATAATTTTTGTAACATGTTTATGTTTTTTATATGAATTTCAAAGTTCTTATATGTTGGGCGATGTTACAACTTTATTGAAGATTTCATGATTTTCCTTTTTGCCTTCTCCTTCAGATGTTACAAAACCACGTTTGTTGTACAACTCTCTCCTTCATAAAAGTAGTATTCGATTCAAAATTGATCATTCAATAACAATATTGAAAACAACCCTTGAGCTTAATACCTAACTCTCATTTGCAATTTATTAGCCACAACCAACAATCTCGAAACACCTAAAATCTCTCTGTACGTGTGGGTATATAATGACAAAATTAAGATTATTTTGTTATTGTTTTCATAGTCTTTACTTAATTAAAATCTTCTCTTTTATAAATTTTTTTGAGATTATTTATAAAAATTATTTTTTACGAGATTGTTCGGATTACTATATCACTTAATATGTTATGAAAATCTCATTAAATCTTTTGTATTATAATTAATCTCATCTCATCATTTAGATTAGAATTAGATTAGAGCGTGATCTAATCCAATCTACTCCCACTACCTGATCAGCTTCGTCGTCAGTTGGCATCAAAAGCTGAATCACTAGAACAAGTAACCACCGGCTATCATTATAGTATCGCATCGACTAAGGAACCCTAATCAGTAACACATTCTTATCAATTCAAGTCATCACTTATTGGAAGATTTGCATTAGCAATTCAACGACTACAACGTTGAAGCAAGCAACGCCGTTAGGAGGCGACCATTCAAAGATTGCCATGGACAAAGACTCCACTCCAAGATTAATTTAAAGTCCCATCAACACTCTGAGAAACCAAGTCAAGGCGTACATCAAGACACCGTCAAACCTTAAATTGATATCGGGACTCCTCTCTGCATCTCCGAGTATCGTCAAATAAAGACTACTCAAGACTCCCTTGCATTCCCGTCAAGACAGACAATTTAACAACTAATCCAACGAGACAAGACAAGACAGGATCCTAGGGCTTAACTCATGCATGAACATGACGTGTCACAACAATACGCGTACAAAAGTACGAACTAAAATATTAATCGACAGCAGTATTCATTAATCGACAGCTCACTCATCATTCTCTTCTGATATGTTATCTATTATCCGATCCATAGTAGAAATTCTGGATTGGGGCAAAATGGTTCTTGCATAACCCCACTTGGATATTTATAATTTACCCGTTATTGATATTAAAATACAAATACAATTTTATAAAACATCGGGTCCATTAAAAAACAGGTTAATTACAAAATATCCTCTTTTATTGATTATTATTAACACGTGAAAAACAAGAATTGAATATGCCTCAATGTAATTAAGGGAAAATTTCAACAAAAGATCTAGTCAAATTATACGACGATTGAAACGTTAATTGACTTGAAACAATATAGTTGAGCATCTACATCACTTTCGGTATCAATTCACCTCGAATCATCAACTAGGCATTAAATGCCGTGTTACAACTACAAAAATTTTAATTTTATCTTTTTCCATTTTAGCATGGGACCCGTAATTAGATTTTTTTTTTTACTGAAATTAGTATATATTATTTACCTCCTTACTAATATCATAATAAAGGCAATAACTTCTATAATAGCATAGTTTTATAATATTACTCTAATTTTTAAATATTTTAAATTATATTTATTATAAATTTAAAAATCATATAAGTATAAATTAAAATAAAAAAGTAAATACTAAAAGTATGAAATTTATGCTTTAAATAAATAAAAGAATTGATAATAAAATTATATATATATTTCAAGATAAATTATGAATCAAATGACCTATTTATCCCTTTTTTTTCCTTTAAAATTTTTGGACCCAGAGATTTTTTTTGGGTATTATAGAAGTAATAGGAATAAGTTATTATATGTTAATTTCAGAATTAAAAAAATGACGATCTCCCGTTACTTTGTTATAATTATCTACAGTTGGTCTCTTTCCTTTTTAAGGATATGGTAATTTGTACCACCAAACTTTTAATCATATTGAGAATAAATGTGCTTAGGTGCTTGTTAATATAAATGACAGCTTGATTTATTTAATGACAATAACTATAGATGTTTATTGTTTTGAAGTTAAACAGTTTTATTGAAATTCAATTTACAATTAGTTTATTTTTTTCATTCAAGCAACCAAAAAAGTTTAATATTTATTTGGTTGTCATAATTTTTTTAATTTCATTTAATACATACAATAAAAGTTTCAAATTCAAATATAATGCAATTTATACCAGTTTTACGAACATAATTAGTTCTTTGCGAATCACAATGACTATGTTGGATTCGTTACCATATATATAATGGATATTTTACCTCGTATTCTAGGTGGTTTTTATTTTTTTTTATAAATACTAACTTTTTGTTTGATTTTAATAAACTGATAAAGTCAAATTTTAAATATTAAACTCTTCAATGCAGCACAGCACATTTATATTTTTTAAAATTTGATGTCGCAAAATTGTTAGTATTACGGTCCGTATCCTTTATAGAGACTGTCCATCATCGTCTAGGAAATGGAAAAATTAAAGAAAGGAGCGGTTCCCGAATGGGCTTCATTAAATCATATCGCGACTAATAAAAAAGCGAAAATTAAAAAAGCACAGTAGATAAATTTGAAACGCTCAAACAATAACGTTCGCGAAAAATTTAGTTGAAAATCTTTACCGACTTAAATTCCTTTTGCCTTTTCTCTATAATGTCCATAACCAAGTTTTAAAAAAATAAATTTATAAAAAAATTAAATTAAATTAAAAGTTGTGCATGGCACGTAGGCATGTGTATATAGATGCAAGTTGAAAATTGTTATGTCAAACAAACCGGCCATATTTGTTTAAGTTAAAAATCAAAAAAAAAAAAAAATCTCTTTGAAAAGTCTTTGCCCTTTGGAATTTATTTATTTGTTTTTTATTTTTTCCCTTGCTCCACCCCCAATCCAATAAAGTATTGTGAAAGGCAAAGTTTTTGACACGAAAAGACTTTTTCTTCAATGTTGTACGACAACAACAGTACTGGACTCAACTTGGATTATATTCGCATTTTACTTTTTCGATAGTATAATTTTAAAATAAGCTTAAATTAAGATAATGCAAATATGCTATTAATTATAGCATTCTTCTAGCATACCTTATAATTTAGATACCGTTGAGTAAAAAATTAATGAAATTTGATTTTTTGACGTGACTCAATATGCAGGATTCAATATTCTTAGATTACATTTCGCATGTAAGATTATATTGGGCTAATTATTAGGATTGAATTGAATTAAATTAATTAAATTAAATTGATTATATTATATCATCTTGTATTTGGTGTAGTACCAAATTAGCCTGTGTTAAATTATATTTAAATATTATTAAATGGTATTTAATATTTTAATTTGATAATTAAATATAAATATCATTTATTCATGAAATTTTATAATAGTAATTAAAATAGATTTAAAAAAGTAGTTAGTAAGAAGAATAAGCATATTGTAAATAAGTTATTAGGTAGTCATGATAAATAAACAACTAAAAAGAAATAAAATAATCTAAATATTTAATTAATCTTATCAAATATTTTAAATGAGATGTATAAAATCAGTTGATTTAGGGTATTATTAGTTTTCATGATTATCCTTTTATATTATATTAGTGATTATTAAATCTAATACAATCAATAATGCAATAAATTATTGCATTGTTAATTTTATCAATAAATTATTAAATATGTAAGTAATGAAAATTCAATCATAAGAGTTAATGGAAGTAAAAAGTACCAATTTAATTAGATTATAGATAATAAATAAAGAATAAAATTTAAGCAAGTCATAAATTAAAAATAATTGATTCATTAATATTATGTATAAATAAAAGATAATGATAGAAATGAAAGTCTCATAAATAACTTTTTCTATTTAATCTCATCCGAACTAAACTTATGTGTAAATTGAGATTAATAATCTTATGATTTTAAAATTAAATACAAATTTAGTCTCTCTAAATTCAATATAACTAAACTTGCCAACTATAGAATAAATATTTAATCCTAAAATCAGTCTAATCCTATCATTCAAACATGACCTTATGCTATGCTTCAATCATAGCAACATATATTATTATCTAAAATGGTCTCACAAATCTACTTTGAACAATAATAAAATTTAAAATGAACCAATAATTTTGACAACCCATAAGGAAAAAAAAAAATTCCACACCAAATTTACAAGCCAATTATTGATTTGGTAGTGAGTAAATCTTAATCTATCTTTCAGATTGAGGGTTTAAAGTTCCATCACGTATGAGTTATGATATTTGGATCTAACATTGTAGAAGAGGACAAAATCATGACATAAATTATTTTCTTTTTACTTTTTATGTGAACTAATCATCAGCTTGTAGTAGATGTATATTTTTCAATCATCAGCTTGTAATTAATATTTAATAACACTTGACCTAATTAATTGATTACTTTACTCAAAGGCAAATAACCAAAGATAAAATAAAATTATGTGATAGGAGATGAGCAGACGAGTTCCAACAGAAGCAGACAAAACAGAAGCTTACAAACCGGTGAGGAGACTGGACTGAAGCACAAGGGCGCAGCTTTTAGAAATAAAGAGTCGGCCGCCACTAACAGTAACGGCGTTAACTCTGACCCCACCCGCACCGGGCACTAGCCAACCACCATTTATGACCAAACCTGCCCCTTGCCTTGATCACGTCCATTTTCATTTCTTCCACTCTCATTTCAATGGCACCAAGCCACCAATCAGTATTCCTGGAACCACTAAAACAGCATTTCATTTCCACGTCAAAACGGTGCGTAAACAAGTAACCAACCGATCCATTAGGCCACGTTAAGTGAGAGTGACATTTGAAACGCAGATTTTTCTTTCTTTTTTTATTTCTTTTTTTCCCCTAATGAGGAAGAGAAAGGTCAAAGTTTACCAGTCAATGGTTGATTACCTTCTATTTCTATTAATATATACATCACCCCCCCTTTTAACTAAGCTCTTTAAAACGGGGTATCTGTCTCTCTTTTGTCTTGTTGGGTTGTTTGAAGGCTTTTGTGCTGAGAGCTTAATAGCTTTTATAGTTTTGTTTCATCACCGAACTTGAAATTTCCAGTTAAAAAGATTGCTGGTTTTCTTAACTGGGATAGACAGAGACATGGCTGTAAGCCCCCTTTTTTTTTCCACTTTTTTCTTTAATAGCTTTCCTGCAGGTTTTTATTTACATTGTGTTTCTGTTGGAAAAAAATAGCTTGAAGATTAGAAAACATAGAACTTTATTTTTTTTATTTATTTTTTTGTCTAAAGTTCTGTGAGTTGTTTTGGTTTTGTTAGAAGAGATGAACATGGAGTCGCTGGTTATATGCAAATTGTAGTTTCGTTCTGTTGGATGGAGCTTTTTTTTTTTTTTTTCCTTTTTTCCTGTTTTATGGTTGAGTTTCTTATGGTCTGTAACAAACTCTAAGGGGATGATTGTACAGGATCCTTGGATTTTGGATTCCAATTTTGGTTTATGAATGTTAATTTGTCGTGTCTTATTGACAATGCTGGATTTTTACTATTTCTTGAATTCTGAAAGTTTAATTTTTTTTTTTTTGGGTGATATGGGTTTCTTTTTGCTCATTTGTTTGAAGTATTTTGGAATTAGGGATGGATAGTATAATTTCTCAGTAATTGTTTTTCAGATCTCATTGATTTGCCCCTTTTAATCCTCTGTTTATTTCCAAATGAAAATGATTACCAATAATGGGGCTGAATTTAATTAATTAGTATGTTTTTTGGCTTTGGATTTGATGAATTAAAATGCTTTCTTGACTAATTTGGCTATTGTCTTGCCTTTTATCGTACTAGACTTAAGCAATCTTTGAATAATTGCATCTGTCATTATCCATAACTTTGTTAATGTACTATAACTGATAATTAGCCCAATCTCTTTGCCCCTTTGGTAAAAGATAGTTCTAGAAATTATAATTTACTGCTTCTTGGATGTAGAGTCATAGATGAACTGGAATATATTCGGAGATGAAAATGGCTCCTCATTATTGATGATATTTGGGTGAATTATAACATTCTCTTGTTCTGTGGCAGCAACGTTCACATGTGCCGAAGTTTGGAAACTGGGAAAATGAAGATAATGTTCCTTACACAATGTATTTTGACAAGGCCAGGAAGGGTCGGACTGGGGGCCAGGTGTTTAATCCAAATGACCCTCAGGAGAACCCAGACTTATTTTCTGATTATGAAGGTCAAGCTTCAGCTCCTCCTTCCAAGATCAAAGCTGAACCAGAGAAGCCTCTGGGACAAGAAGCAGTTAGAACCACTTATGAAAGATGGAGTAACAAAGAGGATGGTGATCTCAGGCAGTTCAGAGACTCACCAGCACGTCATGATGACCTGAGCCGCAGAGCTGCCACTGAGTCGGCTCATCAACGGGGAGGTCGTGTAACTAGTTCTGGTGAAACATACAAGAAGCCTGTAAGAAACAGTGGGGGTTCAGATAACAGCTTTGAACGCTCCCCTCTGCATTACCAGGCTAGGACCCCTGGAAGAGGTGGTGTGGATTCATCCTCTCCTTTATGGGAAGGAAAGAGTGTGTATAAAAATAGCCACGGTACTCCTGGAAGACTTCGAATGAGGCCAAATCCAAGAGGAGATGAAAGTGTAATTTTCTTCCTTGTATTCTGTCATTTTTATTTTAGAGTTAAGAATGTGTGTTTCTAAACGGAGTCATAGCCTTCTAAAGCAAGTCTACCTACAAGCAGAACACCCCCCCCCCCCTTGTCTTTGATTCCCCTTTCTTTAAATAAAAAAAAATGGAAAAAGAAAAGAAAAGATCATTTAGTTGACAGTCTGATCTAGTTCTCATGCTTGGCTGTTCAGCCTCATTTTTTTGAAATCTGTTTCCTTGTGTTCTGTTCTTCACCTATATGAAATTTCTTTCATGAACTAAAAGCCATTTTTGAGTTTCTTAGTAATGTCTCCTGTTTGACAACAGGGTCAATGCAAAACTTTCACCTTTTTCTCTTCCCTTTCCTGCACGAATCCGTTAGTCTTAATAAAATTTTCTTTGTTCTTTGACGATTTGGTTTCTGTTGTGAAAGCCTGATGGAGGAGCTGCAGTTCCCAAACTAAGTGATTGGGATGAGAATACTGCATTGGCTGATGGCTATAATCAAATTTTTAACAAATCGTGGGATGAGAGAAGAATGGGGAATAGTTGGTCATTCGCAGAAAACTTAGCTCTGAGAACAAACCCCTGATTTAGACTTGGATAGCTGTTTAGCCCTTTTCAACATTATGTTATATTCCCAACCTAGATGAAATTTCTTTCTTGAAAGCTCAAATTTGATGCAAAGATGTCACTTTTTCTCTTCCTGTTCTAGTGTAATTCCATTAGTCTTCATTTTTTAAATCTTCATTGTTCCTGACTGTGGTTTCTGTTGTGACAGCCTGACAAAGTGGCCGCAGTTCCTAAATTTGGGGATTGGGATGAGAATAACCCTTCATCAGCTGATGGTTACACTCACATTTTTAACAAAGTGCGAGAGGAGAGAAATAGTGCAGGAAGAGCAGGCGTGCGAAGTCCTTCCCCACAGAGAAACTATCATAGGCCAACTAATAATGACAGTGTCAAGGTATGCATAATTATATGAATTTATGTTTCCACAAAGCAGATAAACTCTATTTATTTTCCTAAAATCGTAAGATTCCTTCTTTTGTGCTGTTTTGTTCAATTTTTTAGAGTTGTTGCTTCCCTTGGGGCAAGAAATGAGGGAATTCCTCAGATTGAACGATGATGATGGGGTATGGTGGATGCAACTTGTATATACTTCGAAAGATCTTTCTGCAAAGAGTAA
This sequence comes from Aegle marmelos, assembly GCA_030449875.1. NCBI lineage: Eukaryota > Viridiplantae > Streptophyta > Magnoliopsida > Sapindales > Rutaceae > Aegle > Aegle marmelos. The sequence continues at coordinate 8,751,097 of JASUUL010000115.1, forward strand.
CTTCTTTCAAATGTATTGTTGTATCGGGTGTGATTTTTCTGATAATAAAACAGTCTGTCGGAAGCGAAAGATGTTCTCTTTAGTAGTTCATGTTCCTCGTCCCTTCTACTTTGGGTTAATTTCCAATGTAAGCAATCGTATTTTTTATTTTTACGATATATATATTTTTATTCTTTTATTCTATTTATATTCAATTCCCCTCAATGTTTCTCTTTTTATTATGATTCCTCAACTTCAAAATAAGTACATAACTGTCAACATGTTATTGAACGGACGCACAAATGATTTGGAACGATGAACCCTTCTTTTGTATTTTTCCCCCCTAAGGGGTAAGATCTTTATAAATTAAGGAAATTTGTGACATAAATAAATGACTGTGTTATTAATCAATAATCATTATGTACTCTATAACAGTTGAATTTTCTATAAGCATTGATGAGATAATATCGCAGCATTGATGAATGAATGACAAAATTCAACCTAATTTTGAAGAGAAAGCTACGCGACAGGCCAATATGTGTTGGCCGTAAAGTAGAATATTGTCAATTTAGACGGGCGTCTTTGTAATTTAGAATTTACATGTTCAAATCAGAATGTGAAACACTGACCCATTACTCTGTGGTTGACACTTGTCACGATCACAGAGTCACGGTGTTCCTTTCGTGACCTTGGCCGTAGATGATCTAAAACCAATCCATATCAACATTTGCGCACACGCTGACTTTACTCCATGCTCGCCCGCATGCAATATTTTATTCCGTATCAGCCCGCAAAGCAGTAGCGCCAAAACTTGGCGGCTCGTCTTCAAATTTAAAAATTTGGAACAAATCTCTCCCAATTCAAAAATCAAAACAAAACAAAACAAAACAAAAGGCAAATCCGCCCGCCTCCCTCACTGAGTCAGTCACAGATCTGATTAGCAAACAAAGCTAAACCAGAACAGGGAAAAGATCATTATTCTCACTCGGATTCTCCAAATCCCAGGTACTACTCCAACTTCACTTCCTCACTCTAATTTTCCTTCAACCGACTTTGTAAAATAGATGCCATGGGCGCGCACAGCTTCTTGATTTGTTTCTAATTTAGCATTTTGGGGGGGGGGGTATTTATTAAAATTTTTGGGCTATTATGCAGTCCATTTTTAGTGAGCGTATTGGATTTTGTATAGACGTTTCTATTTTGAATTGAGCAATCATGGTTAGGGAGAAAAAGCTAGATTCGTTCTACAAGCGGCTGCGCGAATCGGCTGTGGCTTCTTCTGACTCGCCTCTTCTGATATTCCCGTCAATGTCTGATGTGGACTCACTCTGTGCCCTAAAAATAATTCTCCATGTCCTCGAGTCTGATTCGGTCCGTTATGCCTGTTATCCGGTTTCTTCTTTTCAAGAAATTCATAAATATGCGGGACCCAATTTGGGTTCTTCTTCTGAAACCCAAATTACGATTCTGCTGATTAATTGGGGTTCCCACCGTGACTTGAAAAGGGTTCTTAATTTAGGTCCCAAGGCACGTGTTTTTGTTGTTGATAGTCACAGGCCCATTCATTTACATAATTTGAGTGATGGAAATGATAACGTAGTGGTGTTGTATACGCCGGAAGATGAGCAGCAGGCTGATTTGGCTTATGATTTTAATGTTTCGGCTTTGGCTCATGCGTTTGATTTGGGGATAGATGATGAGGATTCAGATAGTGATGAGGAAGATGACAGTCAAAGTGAGGGAGAGGAAAATGAGGGCGGGTCAAGAAAGCGAAGACGAGTTGATTTAGAAAGTGGGGAGGACCCGGAAAAGGTTTTTAAGAGAATGAAGAGAGAGTATTATAGAATGGGTACCTTTCATGGTAAGCCATCTGGGTGTTTGATGTATGATTTGTCGCATTCTTTAAGGAAAAATACAAATGAGTTACTTTGGTTGGCTTGTGTTTCGTTGACTGATCAGTTTGTGCATGAGAGGTTGACAGATGAGAGGTACCAAGCTGGAGTCATGGAGCTTGAGCAGCATATTAACAGTTCTAGTAATTTGGATGCTGTTACTTCAGTGACACTCAAAGATGGGACCAAGATTCGAGCACCTGAGTCTGCAAGAATTGCGTATGATGACGAACCAAGACTTATGCTGCTGCAGGAGTGGAATTTATTTGACTCGATGTTGTGCTCTTCGTATATTGCAACTAAGATGAAAACATGGAGTGACAATGGGATAAAAAAGCTTAAGCTTCTTCTTGCTAGAATGGGATTTGCACTTGTGGATTGCCAGCAAAAGTTTCAATACATGAATCTTGAAGTAAAACAGAAGATGAAAGATGAATTTGAAAGGTTTCTACCTGAGTATGGGCTTACTGATTTCTATTACCGGAGTTTCCTGAGGCTACACGGTTACAGCTCCAGGGTATCTGCTGCGGATGTAGTCTATGGAGTTACTGCACTACTTGAGTCATTCGTAACTTCTGATGGCTCTTGTGCTTCAAAGCAATTTGGGGTGGCATATGATGCATTATCGCTGAGCAATCTTGATCAGTTGAAATCTGGAATGCAGCAGGCAATCAAGGTACAGAGAGCAATTCTTAGGCAAGGAAGTGCAGCCATTACAAAGAGTGGAGCTATTAGAAGTGGACGGAAATTCAGATGGGTAAAGCTTGAAGATTCAGCGGATACAAAATTTTTGGGGTACCCCCAGGCTTTAACTAAATTCTGCTATTTTTTAATGGATGCATTGAAAGAGAAGGGAGCTAGAATGAAGCCTCTGCTATGCGCCTGCTTAGCACAAGAACCAAATAAAGTGTTGATTGTTGGGGTTTGTGGAAAGCCTCGACTTGGTGCCCTTCGAGGAAATGCATTTGGGGTTTCCTTCAGAAATGCAGCTACCGAGATTGGAGCTGAGTTCTTCCATGAGCTCTTTGAATCTTCATGGATCATCTTAGATAGAGGTGCAGTTAATTCTTTTATGGTCAGATTAACTGAGATGCTCTGATGCGTAATTGTACTTTACATAATGTCAAGATCTATAGGTGTTAAAACTTTGATTTGTCGTCCTGAAGGCACAATTTGTTTATTACTTGTATTTTTTTTCCCCCTTTCCAGGCACGTTTGGAGTAATTCATAAATGAGAGAGAAATCTTGAATGATGTTATTCAACCAACGATAGCTCATTCTTTGTTTATGCCTCTGTTCTAACTTTGCATCTACAGTCAACTGATTGGGTTTAAAATCTTGTATCCCATATAAGAATCAATTAAAACTAACAGCTCTTGGCTAATGTAGTTTGCAGTCTGTAACTAGGAAGCTGTAACTAGATCGGTAGATCCTGGGGTGATGATTGGTAAGGTCAACTTGACTTTATATTTCACATCCAGTACTCATCCTTGATTTGGAAGATGGCATGTTGTTTCCCTTGCATATTCAATTTCACGCTACTATTGATTTCATTTCAATAAATTGTTAAACGAATTTAAATCACATATATTATTCAATAGGGGTGGTAAAAATATTTAGATATGTAAAGATTACGAAGACTTGAGTCAGAAAAAATTTAAATCCACATGTTAAAAATGTGGATTCGAATACTTAAAATTAAAATATATGCAAATTTAAATGCGAATTCAAATGGAAGTGCATTTAGAAAATTAGATGTTCAAACCCACATTATTTTTAATTAAATTATTTATTAAATTATAACTAAATGAAAAAATATAAATTAAATAAAAAATAATATGATTAATTAAAAAATATAAAAGTTAAATTAAATTAAAATATATTAGGATCTACATTATTTTATGTGGATTTTTGGTGTTTTTATAAATTTATTTGTGCATTTGTGGTGATGCTAGACTTGAATATATATTGTTCTTGTTGTTTGATTTATATTGTGAGATTTTTATTTGTGACTTTATGGTGTTGTATATTATTCTAGGTAATATATTATTGATTATTGAATTATGACTTGATTTCATTTGATAATATTAGGTAAATTGTTAAATTTTAAATTATTAAATTTTAATTTTTGTGTATCGAAATATTTGAAATATTCACCTGCAATCCATGAAGATAATATCAATATCTGTTTTTCCATGTTTTTGTGTAAATTCGGATATAATAATATCACTCTGGATGGAAGCACCTACATTCCAATTTGGATTCCAATTTTACCATCCCTATTTTTCAAGAAAATGACATGCAATTGCCACGGACAAGACATTACCAACACCATACTTGAATAACTCCCAATGTGCGTTACTGTCACTGAATCATAGGGCCAACAAAAAAACAAAAAAAAAAAATACTTTTTGATTATAGATGATATGATGCGGTGGGAATGTGAAAAAATAATAATCGGCTCAATTTAAGATTTGTAGGAACGAGAATAGAATAGAGTTACAGGGCCGAGTAATAATCAGAGCCACCCATGCTAAATAATAATTAATAAAAAATATATTATAATTTTAATTATATAAAAAAGTAATAGTTGGGCTGAATTTAAGATTCATAGAACCGAGAAAGAATATAGTTGCTATTATTATAGGACCGAGTAGTAATTATAGCTACGTACATTAAGTGAGAATTAATAAAAAAAATATATTATAAGTCTAATTGTATCGCTACGAAGGAGTGCTCACCGTAGCCCGCTTCTAACCGAGCCCGACTCTTATTACAAACCCCAATCATCAAACGAAAGGCGCAAAACTCGCACAGGCGGGACTCTGCAAATATCAAACGACACGTTTGCATTTCCAACTAACAAGCCACGTGGAAATTTTGAAACCTTAGATCCGCGTGTATCATCGACGACCCATAGCTCAAAGCCCATCCCACTCCTCTCCCTCACAGGAATGGGATTATGGGAAACCTGTCAAGAGTTCAAAACCAAAACAAACATTGTCTCTCTCCCCTAATCGTTCGCCTCTAACAAAACCCTAGACAGCAAAATATCACTCTCTTTTTCTCCCTAGTTTCGATTTCTTAACAGTAATTTCTACAAATTGATTCGATTCGCTTCTTGAAGTTAAGGTTGGAGTCTTCAATTTGACATATTTTTTATTTCTGCTAATTTTTTGCTTTTTATTCGATGATCGGTTTGGTTTTGTCTAGATTGATCGTTTCCGAGTATTGATTTTCATGTGCATTTCATTTATCGATTCGTTTGCTGCTCGATTGTGCTTAATATTTGATTTTTAATACGTTCTTGTTCGCTGATTGTTGTGTCTTCACGTCATTGTTCCTTTTAAGTGCTTGGGCCTTGGACTTTTGTTGAAATACGTCATCTTTTTGATGATCAGGTGTGGCGATTCTTGATTTCACTGTGAAATCCGAATAACAAATTAACAGTATAAGTATTCTGATGCATATTTTACTGTTGGGATTTCGAAGCTGCAAATCTGTGTTGAATTTGGTAGTTTTTAGATTTGAATTTGATGATATTGCTCGATGATTTATGCATTTATGCCGGTTCTGTGGTTTGGAAACTGAAACTGTTGCAATCACATTATAGTTATGATTCTTAGTAAATATTGAAGTAAAATGTCTTCAGTGTTTTCTTTTATAGTAATCTTTCATAAAATTCTTAACCATGTTTCTTATGTTTATAGAAGAGTGTGACAACCAATTTTTGCTCTGAGATTGTTAAACATTAGAATTTTATAAGAATTTTTTTTTCCGTGTTAGTAGTTGTGCTTGGCTCATTTGATAAAAGTTTGATGAGCTAGTGATGTATGGGACATATTGTCAAGTATTACTAACTTTTTCTTCCCTGATATCCCATTAGGTGATTTTTAAGGCTGCACAACCGTGATTCTTGGAGCATGAGCACTCAGGCGGTAAGGGCTCCTGTGAGAGGGTACCGACGGAGGAAGGCTGTGTTGGATCTTAATGCACCACCATGTGAAAGCAGAGATCGTGAGGGTACTTCGACTGAGATCAGGTCTGAGGAAGTGCTAGCTAGCCAACAACAGCAGTCCATACCTCCTGCCCCAATTGATGTTGAGGCTATTGATGATGATGTTATTGAATCATCTCCAAGGGCTTTTGCTGAAGTAACCTTTCTGTCATTTGAATTTTGCCTATTCTGTTTTCATGACTAGTATTCTCTTGTGGGTTAAATTATTGACTGTTCATTTTGGTTTTAGGCTAAAAATAATTCTAGAAGGAATCGTGGAAGGGCTATTGTAGTTGATGTAGATTCAGGTAATGTTGCCAAGCTTCTGTATTTTTTTGTGTCTATTATTGCATTTTTATGTTCTTTCATGTACATATCTATGTATGATTTTATCGTCTAATAATTTTTATTCTACTTATTACATATGACTTAATGACCCTGTTGTCTCCGACATGGACCTGGTGAAATTGATTCTCCACTGAGTCTGTGATTTCATTGTAAGAAAAACACGGAAGGGCCATTGCCTTTACTTCGCACCATTTCTCTCAGTAATGGACTTCCTTGAATTCTTTCTTAGTCTTTTAGGATTGAGAGATGGGGAAGGAGTTATCCTTAGATTAGTCAATAGCCGTTTTAGGATATTCTCAATTTAATCGCATTCTCCATCATTTTTATTATTTTATGAATTAAGAATATGATTTAATGAGCAGAGTTAAAAAGTGTGTAATTGAGGCAATGATTAGTTGAAGGGGAAATAAAATGACTTTTTTTTTTTTTCAAGATTGAGTCTACTGACAATTTACCGGAGGTAGTGTGCTACTTTCAATAGACTGCCATGGAAGCCTAGTAATCAAATGCTTTTGTAAGCACATTGAAGGAATTAGGTTACTTATATATCTTTGTTGGATCTCATAGAATTGTTTCTGTTGCACCTTAACTTATTTTGTGTGTTCTTGGTTGGCGGATATCTATTTTGGATTTAATATCCGAGTCAAAGATTGGAACCTGTTAATTTTTTTTTTTGGGGGGGGGGGGTTAAGTTGGCAAAATTTCTTTTACTTTCTTATGATCAATTTCTGTATGGTCACATTTATCCTGTGGACATGATGTATACCTCACTTTCTAGAGGCGAGATAAATCTTGATTGATTAAAGTTGATGCAACTTCAAGAGTACCATCAATATCGAATGCCCTGTTTTTTCGTTTATGTTAGATGCTAATTCTATTAAAGTAGATATTGATAGTGTCTATTTGGTTAATTCATTTTTTTCCTTTTATCCTCATATTACAAAATGTTGTGAATGTAGCTCAGATCTGTCTTTTCTATCCCACTTGGTGGGTACTTGTGGTTGAACAAATTTCTTTGTTTTTCCATTGCTCTCATCAGTATGCATGATTATTGCAGGGCGAACAACCGGCTTGAGTCATAGTAATCGCAACAAGCGCAGAAGGGTTCCAACTAACCCACCAATTACCAATTACATAAATTTGGAAAGCACCAGCAACTCGATGGTAATAGCTGCATTTCTCTAATGTCCTATTATTATGGTAATACCTGTGGGGTAAAATTTTATCCAGAGACAGGAAGAAAATCTTATATCTTTCATTCAATTTAGAGTAGTGTTATGGGTCTCTCACTGTCTCTCTGTATTTTTAGTCTTGGTGCGTGTTCAATGAATATATTGTCTAGGTTGACTTAATCAATGTTCTATTGGCAGAGAGAGAATGCTGGAATGCCTCTACCGCCTCCACCTCCTCCAAAGGAGCCTACTTTCACTTGCCCAATTTGTATGGGACCATTAGTTGAGGAGATGTCGACGAAATGTGGTCACATCTTCTGCAGAGCATGTATTAAGTCTGCGATAGCAGCTCAGAACAAATGCCCGACGTGTAGAAAAAAAGTTACAGTGAGAGAGCTCATTAGAGTCTTCCTTCCAGCAACTAGTTGAATGTGAATCTCATGCCACCAAAATTAATGGCGTAAGTTTGTTCAACAGCTCTTGTGTTTTAATTTCCTTCAGCATAGAAATTGAAGCAACGGTTCCTGATAGTTGTTTTGAAGTTAAGTATGTGGAAATGCTTGTATCTTTCATATGCACTATGCATTTAGACAAGTACACTAATTTGTAGTTTTTGAAACTACTATTAAGATTATTTAGTTCACTAAAAGTATACCAAAATGATGAGAAATTACACGGGAACTTTGCTAGAATGGTTCATCACCTGGAAATACTGGATTGTTGTGTCAAGCTTTGAGGCTTAGTTGTGTGGTAAAATGGAAAACAATGTCATAGTTTGCCTATGCAATAGCATGTTTTGATTCTCATATCATGGAAAACAAGGTTGTAGTTGTCACAACCTATTCAGAACCTTCAATGGACCAACTCTTTTACACTATAGTCGCTCACTCTCTTAATGTGATGAAACTTATATCATTTATAATCATGTTACTGGTGTTAGGTATTACTCGATTCCTTGTCTTTTGTTCTGATGCTGATAACAGCTTTTACGCCAACAGGGTCAATGCAAACATTTTGAGAAGGGAAGAGAAAATGTTTTGGGATGTCAATATAGTTGATGGGTATCACCAATGCTCCTTAAAACTGTGTCATTTTTTTGTTTAGCTAGATTTGGATGCACACACAGATCTGATGAAATTAGGCCTATGGCTTTTTTAGTGGAAGGGAATCAACTGGGGGTCTTTAATATTAGGGCATCAAGTATACTACATGTGGACAGTGAATGCATTAGCTGGTGGTAAATTTGAAGTTTCAGTGTCTAGTAAAGAATATAATTTAAATGGTTTCTCGAGTTTCAAATAGGTGATGTTTTTCACTGTATCGATCTGCTGATTGAACCATCTGTTGGTTCCTATTCTCGCTTCCTTCTACCCCTTGTATGGTTCTTGACTAGGTAAAAAATCACTAGAGTCAAGAATGAAATTGCATCCTCAATTTCTCAAAGTAATGTCGTACAGTAACTACAAATATGATAAGAAAAGACACTATACAAATATGATAAATTAAGAAGAGATGATTCTACCGTATGCTTAGTATACAGTTGTTTCATTCTTATGATCTGGAGCAACCTTTACTGGGACAATGACCTTGCTTTCAATGCTTTGTTAGATTTTACAGGTTTATTCAAATCTTTTAAAAAAGAAAAAAAACTAATAGTAACAAATGCCACTTAGATTTTCAATGTTAAAGATGAAATAAACGGTTCCTATATGCTCACCATATGTAGCACGACATTAAGCACCGAATGGTGCGTTTTGAGTATAATATAATGCTACTGTTAAACACAAAGCAGAGCTACTGTTAAACACAAAGCAGAGAACGCGCTCGTGTTCTCCCTCTGATTTCCATCAAACCCACAACTCACTCAACACGCGGGCATTCAACCCGGTTTACACCAAAGGAAAATGATAGTTGACCAGGTCAAATCTTGGGTCAAACCTCGGAAAGAAGTAAAACCCACCGTTTTGATCTTTTTTTTTTTTTTTCCGTTCTTCCAAAACAACGCCGTTTTCCTTATTCTTCCTGCAAAAGCAACGAAGCAGCTCCCTTTCTCTTTTTCATATCAGAGCAACGAGCACCATCTTTCTCCGTCAGCCCCTTTCTACATCGTCTTCCAGCCTCTTTCTCCATCGCCGTTTCAGCCTTTCGCAGCCACTATCACGAAACCCAGCCATCGTCACCACCACCGATGACAGACAAACAGCTGCCACGCCTAATAGCCACCATCATGTAACCCAGCCATCGTCACCACTCAGTTCCATCACGGGATAGAAATTAAAGTGAAGAAAGTGGTACAATTATCACACACGAAGGTAATGCTTCGATCTTTGCTTCAATTGTATGGCAAATCACAATCAACAAGTAAAATTGTTTCAAAATTCTTACTTTTATCCCTATTTAATCTCTCCATCCCTATTGTCTTCATTAATTTTTCATGTTATATTGCATTAAACTTTATACTGTATCCAAGGTTAATGGCAATAAATTTTTCTTCATGATTTATTTTTTATAATAGTAGGGAGTTCTAACTTGGCTCTTGCTTGGTGCCATAAAAGTTCTTTTTTGTTAGTATTAAAGCCTATATGGATAGCTTTTGTTTCAAATTCTCTCTGGAAGCAAAAAAATGTACTTTACTGATGCTGACTAAAGTTGGGTAAGTACTTAGTTGTTCCTCCCATTACAATACCCCACCCAGGCTAGTTTTCCTTCCATAGAAGTTTAGAATGGCGTACCACATTTGAGTAAAATTCTAACGAAGATAAAAGAACAGGGAGATTACACCAAACTAGAGCAGTTTGTAAGGTAACTCCAGCTGCCCAAAATGTTCATGCAAAAAAAGAAATGATTTCTCGTTAACTCTTATGTTATGTTTATTAAACTGAAATTAGAATGGAGAGAAATGAGAATGAATTGGAATGAAAATAAAAAATAAAAATTAGAATAAGTTGTTTATTTAAATTGTGAGAATTGAAATCGAAATGAGATGAATAATATTAATGTATTTACTTTATCTTAAAATTAGAATCAAAATAAGTTAAATTATAATAAATTATTAAAAAATACTTAATAAATTATTGTAATCATTGATATTTTATATTTTAATTATAGTACTTATTTATTAAAAAATAATAATTATTAATATTTTTTAGATAATGTATTAATATATTAATTAATAATAATATATGAATTAATTAAATAATTATAATAAAAAAATTTATTAATTATTGTAATTATTTATTCAGAAATTATAATTATGAATATATTTTTGTTAGTAAGGTATTAATGTATTAATTAATAATTATTATATTATATTATAAATTAATAATAATATATGAATTAATTATAATAATTATTAATAACAATAAAAAATATATGAACTAATTATAATAGTTCTATTAATGATTATTATGATAATATATTAATTAATTAATTAATTAATTATAATAATAATATATTGATTATTGTGATTATTTATTTAGAAACGATAATTATTATTATATTAATTAATTAATTAATAATAACATATGAATTAATTATAACAATTGTTAATAATATTAAAAATATAAGAATTAATTATAATAGTTATATTAATGATTATTATGATAATATATTAATTCATTATAATAATATTAATTAATTAATAATAATGTATGAATTAATTATAATAATTATATTAATAATTCTTATAATAGTATATTAATTAATTAATTATAATAATAATAATATTAATTATGGTGATTATTTATTAAAAAACTATAATTATTGGTATATTTTTTTAATAATTATTAATATTTTAATTAATAGTAATAATTATATTTAATAATAATAATGTATGAATTAGTTAATAAATAATAATAATAATATATTAATTATTGTGATTTTTTATTCAAAAATTATAATTATAAATATATTCTTGTTAATAATGTATTAATATATTAATAACAGTAATAATTGTATTTATTAATTAATAATAATATATTAAATAACTATAATAATTATATTTATTATTATTATTTATAATATTAATTAATTAATTATAAAAATATATTAATTTAAAAGATGGTATTTTTAAAATATTAAAAGATCATTAGGGGTAAAATAAAAAATTTAAGGAATGGGAAATTAATTCCCACCTCCCCCATGGGAATCAATCTTTCATTCCCTATTTATAAATAGTGGTGGATTCTATCATTCTAATTTCGATTCCTACTCTATTTTTGCGAAGTAAACACTATCAATTATTCTGATTCCGGATTTCAATTCTTCAATCCAGAAAGTAAATGCATTATTAGTACAAATAAAAACAATGACCTGTAAAATATAATCTGTAATGACTTCTGCCCAGTTGCCTTCCTAAAAGAAATTAGAAGATCCCCGCTGAAAGAATATGCGGCATAGAAATTTAATACTTAAATATGCTGTGTTGATGATAGGGGTTTTGTTGGAGGAAGATAGATGGGTGAAAAAATAAATAAATAAGAAGTTAATTTATAAATAGAAATCTAATTAGGTTACGGCAAATGTAAAATTGAGACGAAACATAATTAATTTAAATGAAGAAGAACAAGATGGATTGGAGTTATGTTTTGAAGGATTGCAGTTGCGGAGAAATTAGAAACGAAGAACAAGAGGGGCTATCGTGTAAAAGTGGTTGTTGTCCCTTAAACTAAACGACACCGTTTTAAAAGAATTAAAAAAAAAAAAGAGAGAGAGAGATCAAATGCACTGGTTTACTTATTTTTAGAGTTTGACTCGAGACAAACACAAGCACTCTTCCACCAAAATATCTAAATGATTAAAATAAGGTAATAAAATATCTATGACTTAGGCGTACGTCTCTTGATTTGATGTTTCGAATGATTTTACGTCAAAAAAAGGGACCCTTAACATACATTTATTATATGTTTATATGTGTGGGTATAACATACAATAAATGTATGTTAAATAATTCTCTAAAAAAAAAGAAAATTAATGGCTTTGGTATAGTCACTCTCCTCCGAATATAGCTTACAACTTTCATTGTATTATGCTCTCTAAAGAGTAACTTTTCTTAAAAATACTGCATTAGAATTTCATTCTAAGCAGGAATTTTTGTGATTCCAAAGGATTCAGTTACATTATTTCAAAGCAGTTATGAATATATCAAGGATCATATACAGTAAAATACGAATCTCAATTATATACTTAAAGTGATAAATAATAAAAAAATATTATAATTTTAATGATGTGGTTATTAAATAATATTTTATCTTTGGGTTATTTTACCATAATCGGACTTTTTCCAAAAACACTTAATTTCAACAAATCACAATACAAGAAGAACTACAGATTTGATGATTTTATTATCGTTTGGGCGAGCCTTCTTGCTAGTAAATTTGAGCAAGCACCTTACTGTAATACTATTAACATTTGACAAGTAGACATAACATTTAGAAAAATAATTCAAGGTTATGCTAAATGGAGCCAAGCTGAAATTTTATATTTTCTTTCAAACTAATATTTTGAATAAAATTTGTCACCTTTCTTAGATAATACGGATTAAAAAAAAATGAATTCAGACAAATCTGCATTTGAAAAAAAAAAAAAAAAAGGAAGAAGAAGAAGAAGCAGCAATTTTATTAAGGCCCGAACGTTTTATTCATTCGTAGACATAGATACATTACAGCCTTGAACCTCAAACTGATGACGGGCACCATCCTGTGATGATCACGATCACATCATGGAGATTGCAAGCTGGGAGCCTGCTTATGTCCAGCTTTACCGTTTGGGACGGCAGCGAGCCAAGGAAAGTGAAGCCACGGAAACAGAAAATGTCCGAGACCAAATGGCCAACCCCAGAAAAGCTGATGATTGTACACGTCCTCTCTCATTGGCCCATCTCTTGCTGCTTCAGTTTCAACAAGCAGTGCCAGCACAACACAGAGGGACAAAAAGATCATTATCGTTGAAGTTTTCTTCATCTTCATCATCCTGACTTCTTGATTTCTGAACGGAGGTGGTTGTTTCAATGCCACTTCATTTTATAGCACAAATTCGAGAGAAGGGTATCATTTTTTTACTCGTTTCGGCACTGATATTTATTGGTTTATGCATGGTGGGTTTGATTCTTTTGGAATTAATATAAACGATTGCAGGAGTTAGGTACTAGTTTCTTTTATTGTTTACTAATTAGGTGGTTCTGACTCTCATAATTTAGAAGGTTTAGTAACTTCATTACTGGCATCGTTGCCATTTAAGTGGAATCCGCTGATGGCTCGAATTTGAAATATATTGACAATTTAGGAGAGAAAAGAAAAAAATTTGGCTATTAGTTAACGTTTGGTATGTGATTGGAAACAATAACTGTATCATTCAATTTGCAAATGTGATTTCTATACCCTAGCCCGTACATCGTGCCATTTTCCAAGTTTCAGATGAAACTACTGGAACAAATCTGCTTCGTTACATGGAGACAAAGTAAACTGGCTGGATTACTGCTTTTTCTGATGACAGCATATCTCCGAAGCCAAACCATGTTTTCAAATACCAGTGAGAGATACCTCAAAACCTTAAGATCATGATGAAAATGCAAACAACGAAGATATAACAATTGATTCTGGGAGTTTGAAGTGACCTGTGTATGGCCAGAAGCAATTATATTCCCTTCTTGCTCAATCTATCAATCGTCAATCAATAGCTTTTAAGTATCTTGTCAACACAATACTCTATCCTCACAGTACATAAATTTGGAGCAAATCTTTTGAGGAAAAGGAAACTAGAGAGAAGAAAACATTTCTGGAATCCAGTGAAATAAGAGAGCAAAGCTTCATTATTTCCTTATCTTGCAGGTTTCTTTCTCCACACTGTACGGCCCCGATTAATCTCTGAGCCATCACCTGATAGTCTCAGCAAGTGTAAAAATTGACGATTGTCCTGTTTGTCTCCAGTTACAGCCGGTGAGCCATTTGTTCCTTTAAGTTCTGAAACTGGTTCTGCATCCTCGAATGGTTCTGCACTCGTTAGGGAATCAACTATATCGTCCTGTTGGCATTCTCGTCTGTAATCTAAGGTGATAGTCTGCAGTTCATGGGTGTCGATGACGTCTTGAGGCATGCTCTGTCACACATATACAGGAATTACTTCAGAAAAATTTAAGTGTGGTAGAGATATTAACAAGTCTGGTTTGGCAAAAATAAGAAACCCAAGAAGAGCTTCTTTGCCATCCTCATTTTACTAACCTCAAGTAACCAACCAATGTAGGTGACATTATTAACATGCTGATTCATGTCCAGATCAGCTCTCCTGGGCTGCAAATTCCAAAGCACACGCAGAAGTGAGGATGTGACAGATATAGAAAGCATTTACATTTAAATGAATCGAATTGTTCTCACAATAAGCCCTAGCCGGGAATACTGAGAAGGATCTTCAAGTTTTGAAATTTTCTTTGCGCTGCTATTATTCTCCTCTGGAAAAGCTAACCTACATATGCGACAAAAAATATCACATGAACAGTATGTCACGTAAAACCAATACTGTACAAACGAAGAGAAAGGAGAATGTGGGACTTTGGAATTTGGACATTAACAATCTAATTCTATTTGTAAAGCATAGAATTGTTACTAGGTTTTTGCTAATTTCAAATCCACTAAGGTTGGATGTTTACCATCTTCAGAACTTTCGTCACCAGACATACAAGGAAAAGGAAAAAAGTAACACAGAATTCTTCATAATGCAGCAAATTCCATACTCTAGACAATGCAAGAAACATTACTACATCAACACAAGGAATCTGCTAAGCAGCATGAAATTAGCAATGGCTACTGGCAAACAGTGTTCGCCGAAACCCTGCATCCACTCATATATGTGAGCATGTGCACCAATGAAGAGGGTGTAGATCATACATTTTCATCCTTCCAGCCAAACACACACAAAAAAGAAAAATATGTGAATAGCAATTCATTTTTAAAAATTGTAAATAACATTTGCACTTAAATCCTAACAGTGTTTTGGGTGACTTCAATGGGAAATCTTCTGTGTTTCAATTAACAAAGAATTAGCCTAATATTGGCAAATTATCACAGTCAATCATCCACTTGCTACTTTGAAACAGTTCTCCATTATTCATCTCAATGGTCAGCACTTCAAACTCAAAGTTTCATTTCAATCTTGTCCAAAACTCCACCATTTAGAAAACTCACATAGCATCCCATTTTGACCAATCAAAATATCTGGTATTCAAAATATTTTAATGCGGTCAAGAGTGTGTCACTTTATGTAGTAGGACATCAACACTCCATCCAACAATATAGCATAGTCGTTTTCCAAATATGTATTCAATGCAGCCTCCATAAAGATTTAAAAGGTGGTAGTTTAGACCTGGATAAAGGAAAAGGCACACTACCTGAGTTCTCGAGGACAAAAGACTAAATACTCTTCTCGGACATCATCACTAACTTTCTGAAGCCGCCTAGTGTCTTGGTTCATCATCACCCACTTGCTGAAATCATGTGATGTATCAGTGTCAACTTCTAAAATACATGTCACTTCAGGGAATTAAAATATGCATAAACTTAAATCTGTGAAGCCAAGGGAAGCATACGAAGCAAAACTACAATGAATATTTTATCTCATTCAGACGTAAAAACTACCATAGCCATGTTATCACATATATCTGACTACAGATTGATGATTGCCAAAAGTGACAGTTTTAACGTCCGAGACTGTACTGACCAGAAGAATATGACCCATTTACTGTAGCCTTGTTTGACTGTTTAAATTGCAAAAAGACAGATGGGAAAGGGTTTAGACCATAAAAGAAAATGCAATGAAACAGTGGTAATTTTAGAGGCCCTCTTTATTCACAAATATGTAGATGACTGATGGCACCTAAACTAGTTCCATTGCCACGGTAGTATAATCCCCTAAAGATATTTTTGGATACTTTGGTATTGCTTTGTAAATATTTTCAAATAACAAAGAAAATGCACTTTCCCTTTGTTCAAAACGTAACGGCATTTAACCATAAAATTGTCGAAACAAGTTAAATCATGTATGTGATTTCCCTTTCTGTTAATTATAGGAAGTAACACAAATCTTAACAAGCATTCACACATATTAATAACTACTGGAACATTGAGAGTAATACAACAATAGTTATATTAAAAGAAATATAATTGAATGAGAGACTTATTATGGCTTATAAATCCTCTATTAATATAAGAAATCAGAAGGGTAAAAGGGCATTCTCAAAGCCCCTAGCAATGAACTGTAGATATCAAATTAAAAGGAAAGTCATTAAGAAACTACACATCCTGCAAGATTACGCACTCTTGAAGGTTAATTGACAAGTTGCCTACTGCTCATCTGGATGAGACCAAATTCAATGGGTAAAAGCATGCACTCAAAGCATGGATCAGCTAATGTGAGAACAAATGCTCACTCTTTCTATATCTTCTTTTATCTTATTTTCATCTGCAAAGAAAAGAAGAACCAAAGGAAGTTAAAAGTCACCTCGTAGCTCTTCCAATAACTTCACCAGTGGCATAGTCCTTCAGAATCCAATCACGTCTAGTTCCGATTCTTCCTTCACTTTGGCACCATGTCTCAATTTCAACCACATCACTCCTATACCATATACCCATAGTTTTCACTGTCCAAAGAAAATATAAAAATCGAAAACCTCAAAATTAGCAATGTCAAGTAAAAGAGAAGCAGACTCACCAAGCAGGGTATTTGTATATTTCAATGTGCATACGAGCTGTCACCCATATAAGATGCAGCTTTCTCATGGTGGTGGTTGTTGCAAATCCATCTGTTGAGAATCCAACACTTTGCGCATGGTTACATCCAACCTCCTACAATACAATTATTCTCCTATGATGAATCATCAAACCAAATGAAGAGAGAAACTGAAATGATTTATTTCATCCCATGCACTAAAATTTTTGTGCAACAAAGACATGGAAATGATTTATTTCATTCCATGCACTAAAATTTTTGCGCAGCAAAGACATGGAAACCAAGCCAATATGGTGAATTTTATCATCACGACTGCTTATGCTCAATATATCACTTTCTTTTTGATAAATATCACAAACCCCTTTAAGCAGAAATTCTGCATAAAGTGTGCAATCAGTGAGATAGCCAATAACCAATTGCTCAAATTTCACGGACTTTGCCAAATTAACAGGAACCCTCGTTTACCACAAATCCCAAATAAACCAAATAAAAAACACATGCAAAAACATACTAACACACGACTCACACCAAATAAATGCACCGCCACAGTTGCAATACGAATTAATTTTTCTTGAAAGAAAAAGTAGAAAAACAAAAATCTTTCTACAAAAATCAAATCAAATAATAATACGAAGTAAAGCAGCACGTGCAAGTTATTAAAAGAAAATTGACTTGAAAATTATTAGTACCTGCAAGAGATTAGCAATGGTCTCAACAGTGGCCGTTTTGTTAATTCCAACTTCATAACACCTCACTATAAACTTCTCCTTATACGATAACCCGTCTTCCGTCAAGGTCCCCAGCCGGAGACGGTCCGCCAAGCTGCAAAGCTCGGATTCGAGCCCAGCCGGGCTTCCCTGGTCCGAGACAACCGCCTGTACCTGAATGGGAGCTGTGGGTTTGTTCATCGGGCGAGAGCATGGAAAGACGGCGTACCGTCGGCGGACGCAATGAAAGGGGCTGGGTTGGCCCAGGAACCTGCATTGGGCGTGGTCCGTCACATTGCACAATAGCTTCAGCATTTTCTCTCTTTAAAACCAGATGGTTTCGAGAGAGAAAGCTTTCTTTCTTTCTCTCCGTCTCCGTTTAAAGTCGTAAGAATCTTGTGGTGTGTTCTCTTGTGGCTTTACGGGCGATGGGACCGATGATTTGATGCACCAAGGGAATTGACACTGGGTTTCAACTCAAATTACGAGGCTGCCACTTGTTGGCGAGTGGTTAAGGCAGAGACTTCAGAATTGAGATTGGCATCGGGATCGGGGATCGGCAGAGTCAGACAAAGTAAGCCAACTGGAAGTGGACATGCTCTTTGGTAGAGATGCACGTGTTCTTTTGACTAAGCTCAGTTCCGTGCGTGTCAATAACAGCACTGAACATATACGAATTCAGATTTATTTTGCCAATGAATACGGAAATTGGAGTAGCCCCGCGCCACCCGCGCAACAACAGGTTTTAGTTAGATCCTCAAACATTTACTGTAAATTTACTTTTGAGATTAGGGGATTAAAATTTAAAATTAAATTGATTAATAGTATTTATTTTATAAAAATAGAATAAAAATTAAAATTAAAATTAAAATAGTGAGGCTTATCATTATTTGAGAAATGAGAAATTGATTCTCATGAGAGAGGTGGGATCAATACCTCATTTTTTAAATTTTCTATTTTATTCTTAATAATCTTTTAATATTTTAAAAATATCTTCTTTTAAATTAATATATTTTATAATTATAATTAATTAATTAATATTATAAAATAATAATTATTATAATTATTTAATATATTATTAATAATTAATAAATATAATTATTACTATTATTATTACAATAATCACAATAATTAATATATTATAATAATAATTCATTCATTCAGTCATTCATGTATTATTATTAATAAATATAATTATATAATTAATTAATTATTAAAAATATATCAATAATTATAATTTTTGAATAAATAATTATAATTATTAATATTATTATTATAATTAATTAACTATTATAATATTATAATAATTAGTAATATAATTATTATAATTAATTCATAAATTATTATTAATTAATTAATATAATTATGATTAACTAATATATTAATAAATTACTAATAAAAATATATTGATAATTATAGTTTTTAAATAAATAATCACAACAATTAATATGTTATTATTATTATTAATTAACTAATATATTATCATAATAATAATAATTAATATAACTATTATAATTAATTCATATATTTTTATTGTTATTAATAATTATTATAATGAATTCATATATTATTATTAATTAATTCATACATTAATAATTATAGTTTTGAAATAAATAATCACAATAATTAATAGTTATTATTATAATTAATCAATATATTATCATAATAATCATTAATATAACTATTATAATTAATTCATATATTTTTATTGTTATTAATAATTATTAGAATTAATTCATATATTATTATTTATTAATTAATATAATAATTATTAATTAATACATTAATTAATAATTAACAAAAATATATTAATAATTATAGTTTCTGAACAAATAATTACAATAATTAATATATTTTGTTATTATAATTAATTAATTAATATACTATCGTAATAATCGTTAATATAATTATTACACTTAATTCATATATTATTATTAATTATTACTAATATGATTATTATTAATTAACATATTAATACATTATCTACAAAAATATATTAATAATTATTATTTTTGAATAAATAATCACAATAGTTAATATAATAATAATAATAATTAATAGTTTAATAATTATAGTTTTGTAATAAATAATCATTATAATTAAAATATAAAATTATTACAATAATTCATTAAGTACTTTTTAATAATTTGTTACAATTTAACTTATTCTGATTCCAATTCTAAGACAAAGTAAACACATTAATGCAATACAATTCATTCTAATTTCAATTCCTATAGTTTCAATTCCTACAGTTTAAGTAAACAACTTATTTTGATTCTCATTCCTCATTCCGATTCCAGCTTATTGCGATTTCAGTTTAGTAAACGCAACATTAAAATATAAGGAGTGTTAGCGAATCAGATTTTACAGATTGAATATTAATTTATATTTGATCTATGATTTTACAGATTATAAAATTTTAATTTAATCTAATCTATGAATTAGTGACATTCAATCTATATATTTATGGATCGGATATTGATTTAATCCAATTCATATGATTGTGGATCAGATACGAATTTAGTCCAATCTATGCCTAATCCACCATTTTTCGGATTGATTTGAGGACTGAAAATTTTTAATTTTGTCATGTTCACAAACTGTCTAAATGAAAAAAAATTTAATATAAAAGTAATTTTATTACCGATCAAATTCAAAATTAATCAAGATTTAAAATAAATTTTATTTTTTAAATAAAGTAAAAAATTCATACAAAATTTTAAAATATAACACATTAAAAATAATAAAAAACCTCATTTATTTAGATTAGTACATAAAAAATAACTATTTAGGAAGTTATATTTATTTATTTAATTTTTTTTAGGAGACTGCCAAATTCTCTCTATTGTAATCAATATATCATTTATCTACTGCTATTTTTATAATAGCTAATTACTCGCCTAACAATACAGATTTATAATATTATCATTATTTTTAAATATACTTTTATTCATATTTATTATAGATTAATCAAATCACATGAATAAAAATTAAAATTAAAATTAACTATTAAAAATAAGAAATATATGTTTTGATGAAAAAATAATAATAAAACTTTTTCTTGTGCTTTTCTTATGTTATAGATATTTTCATATAATAAATATATAAAAGAATTATTTATAAAATGAGAAAAATTATTCTAAGATAACTTGAATGATAAATAGAAGAAATTATTAAAAAATAAATAATAAAAGATTTATCTTATACTATTTATATTTAATTTTAAACTATTATAAAATATCTATTATGAGAAAATGTTTACAAAATAAAAAATTAAAAAACTATTATTAATTTTTTCACATCAAAACATATATTTTTTATTTTTAAAACTTAATTTTTTTAATTTTTATTCATATGATTTATTTAATTTATCATACATATAAATATTTTATGTATTTAAAAATAGGGATAATATTTTGAATTTATACTGTAAGGAAGGTTATTAACTAAGGAGTAAATAGTATATATTAATTACTGTAGGTAGGAAATTGATAATTTTCCTATTTTTTATTTTATGTTATTATTAAATAAGATGTAATATATTATTAATGTAACTATATTTTAACTTATATATTTATTAGTTAGTATTAATGTCATATTTATAAGTTTTAAATAAATATTTTTTATTTTTTTATGGATTCATAGATTTTTACAGATTTACGGAAGTAAATACATATCCAATTAATCAACTATAAATTTTTAAATTTTGAATCTAATCCAATTCACGGATTGCATATCAAATTAAATTCTGAACACCCCTAGAAAACACCGATCCTTCTTTTTGCTACTGCTTCACTACAAACTGAAATACATCCAGCGCTGCGCTGCTTTTAAGCAATCCTAGAGATTACAACAAAATTTAAGAAATCCATAAGAATTTACCAGTGGAACGGCCATCGAAATAAGCAATTCCTTCTACAGTTATATTAGTTTTCCTAAACTATGGTTGATACTGTTATGCTTAAAATGCTTTTTAAGTTAGACAACACAACCTCCAAGTGTTTGTTTCTTACATCATTTGATGTTTAGCCTTTAAAATTGACCACCGATGGTTCCAATCGGACTCTAAGAGCTATGTGACTCATCGGACTCTAGGAGCTATGAACATGGCATCTCAATTCCAAAGATTATGTGATGTCAAGTCCAACAATAGTGAACCTATTATACCCACCAAAATTACGTGACAATATGGAACTACAATCTCCTGGGTAATTTTCTTATTCATCTTGAATCGGTCTACACAAAATTACAACAAATTAGTTACACTATGTATGAATTCAGGCATAAACTACCCACGCGAATGTGAGGGGAGAGAGGGGGGGGGGGGGGGGAACTATTTAGATCTTGTTGAGATTACACCCTTCAATCAAAACATCCATCTCGGAGATGACTGAACAGCAGTTGGTCGGGGTTTACTTGGTCTTGGCTGCTTTGAGTTGTTCCGCTTCTTCATGATTGAGGAAACTGTGGGGCTGAAGTAGTGATCATTGCTCCTTTGAGAAGTCACCCCTTGTGAGTAAGTCTTCTTCCCATGGATCAAGCTGCTCTGCTTTTCTGTCAATGTCCGGTGAGGCATACCATTCCTTTGAACAGCACCCCATCTATTGTAACCCACACAACTTTGGCTTCTTCCCACTTGCTGAAACTTTCCTTCTCTAGGACTTGTATAGTTTCGACTCTCAGCAGTTTCTGCTGAGTACATTGTTGTCTCCCCTTCGCTGCTATAGCCATTGTACATCTCCGAAACTCCTACTGGAGATGAACTTGACCGGACCTCACTTTGGACGCCATTCACAGAACCTGTTGAGGCAATATCAGCATTTTCAACTTCTGCATTGGGACTGATCAGTCCCCTATCTTTGATTTGGTCCTCTTCTCTTGGTGGACTTTCTGGATGAGGTTCATTGTCACAATTCTCATCAGAGTTAAGTGACAATCGTTTGAGTGGCAGTAATAAATGTGTAGGTTTGTCAACCCTCGGAGGGAAGTTAATATCTAAAAGCTGGATTGGGCTACTTGCTTTCTTCTGAATAGGTATTGAAGTCAGCTTTGGTGATTCATATATTTCTGGAGTTGGGATTCCCTGCACATGGGTAGCATGTGGATCAGTGCTTAGGGTTTCTTCTTCAACGGTATTCACTCCAGCAGAACAGCCTGGTCCAGTTTGATCCCTAGCTTTTGAGAATATATTTGACGAAGATGGCGTTCTTTCATTACCATCATCTGTTGACTTAAATACCTGTCTCATTGTGAAGGAAGCACAAGAATGTTCACTCTTCTGGCCTGTGGACATCAATCTAATAATTGGTAGCTTGGGTTTCATTAGTTCATCAAGGTTGCCTTCCCAGTGCTGACTTAACCAATCACAGATGATGGGTATTGGAATACCAAATTGCATAGGAGAATCCTTCTTCCATGATGATGATGAAGACGATGAAGTTGAAGAGGACTTTGGATTAGGAGATGTTGCTAGTTTCATAGGATCACAAATCATGAATGCCAGATTTCCTTGAACATCAAATCCAGCAGATCCAGGACTCCATATTATTCCATTGGTAGATAGTTTTATGAGATTATCAGTAGCTATTGCCACCTTTCCTTCACCAACCATTAACTCTTTGTCCTCCATGTAGCCTAGCAGGTAAACAACGCTTCCAAGATCCAGGTTTGGCTTAGAACATGTCTTCAAGTGATGAGGCTGCTGACCAGGGGCATTTGAGTCGCCATCGACACAATCCAAACCAACTATTGTAAGATCTAGGACTGAACTGGTGATAAAGAACCTGAAACCAGATGAAACACAAACTAATTTCATTCATTGGTATACAATATCCAAGAAGCAATAAAGAATACAAAGCAGTGCATGTATTGCTGTCTCTTTCCTTTAATTTATCCAGCATGCCACAATGAATAAATAACTAAATAGAATGAAGCCAAAGATATCACTCTAATCAGGAGTTGTGCAGCAAGCAGCTATAAAATGGGAATTTAATACAATGATATACAAACAAGAACTAATCCCAATGGAAAGGCAGAATAAATTGGCTGTAGAGGCAAAAACCTTGGAACAACAACCTGCAAACTGATCAAGAAAATAAATTGAACTCAAAAGCACCTGAATTCTCTTGTCAACTTAGAACATCCACTAGGCCACCCCATTGAATATTTAAGAGTTGTTTCCATTTTCAAGTACAAGAAAATGTAATAATAGCAATTAAGATGACAAGTTTCTCTTATGAGAGCTATATTCTTCTTTGCAGAACTGCAGACAGAGGCATAACTTCATAACACAAAGAATTGAGACTTCCAGACTTTTATTAGCTTGATTTAATGTAACTACATTAAACTTAAAGCACTAAGGCTCCGCGTAATATAACTTTTCAAATAGAGTTTATTTAAGTAGAGATTTTACAAATAGAGATTTTACCTAAAAATTTCAGTTGTTTGATTGTCAAGGAGAACTTTTATTAAAAATTATAAAATTATTTTAATAGGTAAGTTTTTTAAAGTTATGTCATGAAAAAAATGAAATAATATTATCAAATAAGTAAAGACCATTTTAGATATCTTTAACATTTAAAAAAGAGTTTTTCAATCTTTACTTCCAAACGCTCAAAATTTAAGTTTGAAATAGTAGACGCGAAATAACTTATTTAATTTTGAAAAGCTCTACTAAAACACAGCCAAACAATAATAAAAATTATTTATAAGAGTTTATAGAATTAAATAAATATTTATGACTATTAGACTAGCTATACCAAACCCGCACTAATTACCATGTGAATCACTGATACTCTAGTGCCAAAAAAACGACAAACAGCCACAAAGTATCAAAATTATGTTTATAAGCATGGTAAATCGGAACCAAGATTGCCTTAAAAAAGAAAGACTTTTGAAATAAAAAATGGGTGCTTTAAATTTTCTACATATCAGCAAATAATAAATTTACAATTCTATTAAGACAGCACAATTTCAACTTAAAACAACTATCACCTAATTTTCATTCACTACGGCCCCACAATTTTTTTTCTTTTTTCCTCTAAAACCCAAAAAGATAAATTATTCCAACAAACATATAAAAACAAACATATCTTAAAAAATAAAAAAAGGAAAGAATTGAAAACCTGTGAGGAACGAGAGTTGCAGCGACGCCGTTTTGGAGGCGGATCTCGGCAGTCTCCGCAGCAGCAACCGACGGAAGATTGACATGAGTGGTCAAAAGAAGATTCCGGTGGATCAAGAAACCGGAACCGGCAGCTCCACTTGCGGCAACGGAGATTCCAGCCATTGCCAGACCCTTACCAGAGAAAATGGCGGCTTTCATTCTCTCGGTTTTGGAGACCCCTTTGCAGAAACACCACGACTCTCTCAACACTCCCATTTCTTTATGAAACAAAGCTTTTGCGGGTTCTCCTTCTTGTCGGCTGTTAAAAAGAATTCCTGTTAAGTTCGGTTTTTATGATTAAAGAGATGGATCTGAGTGCGGCATTTCAGTTTTTGTGTGTGTGTGTGTGTGTGTGAGAGAGAGAGAGAGAGACAGTGAGTTCAGACTTCGGACAAGAGTGACGAGATGGTCGTGAAATGAGTAAAAGGGGTGTATGATTTTGAGCTGGAAATAATATTAATGGCAATGGGCTTCCACTAATATTTAAAAATAAGAATTTTTTTT
Source organism: Aegle marmelos (assembly GCA_030449875.1). Lineage (NCBI taxonomy): Eukaryota > Viridiplantae > Streptophyta > Magnoliopsida > Sapindales > Rutaceae > Aegle > Aegle marmelos. The sequence goes on from JASUUL010000115.1 coordinate 8,776,578, forward strand.
TTCCGAAAAAGAAAAAGAAAAGTTCTCCCTCTCTCTCTCGTTTTTCTATTTCTAATTTTTAACTCACCTGTCTGCGTCTTCTTCTTTCCTATTGTGTAAGAAGGAGAGATGCCCGGCGAGTGTCATCCAAAAATAGAAAAGCGCAACGCCAATTTTTACTGTAAATCGTTCATTTTGTCCAAGGGTAGGGTAGGGTAGGCGCCTCTATTATTTCCTCTTTTTACTTACTTTTTTAATGAATCATTTTTCTTATTAAAAATTTTATTTTTGGTAAAATAATACTATTTAAAAAATTATAATCTAATATCAAATAATTCTTAAAATATTATGACGGTAATAACTATTTTATCATAACATGATAAAGCCTGTTTGTTAATTTTTTTTAAAAAAATTATTTATTAATTATGATGATAAACGTAAAGGTGAAATTACGTATGAGTTTTCGGAGTAAATATAAATGAAGGTGAAAATAACTTTTAAGGCTTTAAAAGCCACGTCCATATTAGCGGAATGGGTTTATGAATCATGAATATGCTAATCATATGCAAAATTAGTGGGACTAATTGATTACTATATGATCTTCTAACTTTAAATCAAAGTGTATGATTCATAAATGCGTGCTTTACTAATAAACAAGCATCGAGAATCAATGAAGTTACATTTGATTGAAGAATCACGATGATTAAATCATATCTCTATAAATCAATGCATCATCAACCGAATGGGACCAATTGCACTATGCTTTTGTTACTTCAAATGAAGTTCAGCAGAATTTTTCAATTGCTGCTTTGGAGACAATTGATTTTGATTTGAAATAAACTACACACCAAATCATCGTTGGACCCGGTAGAAGTACTGTGGATAGAAACTTAAACCATGATCAAGTCTTTTTTCTTTTTAAAAGATAAATTCCGCTTTAAAATATTCAAATAAATTTCCTTTTAAGGAATCCAAAAAAGCATTATAAGCCCACTTTTTTTTCTTTGCTTTTTCTATGGAAAATAAAAATCATTTGCACCATTAATATATATATGTACGTATGTATGTTCCAGGTGTCAACAATGACTTTACTTGGATCAAGATCTTTCATCTTAGCCAGAACATGCAAAAAGGTGGGATTTTCTTTTCTTCTTTTTAACGCATACATAAGTAAATTAATATTCAGAGGACAAATCGTGTGATACAATTATGGCATGCAAATGTTAGGCTGACAGAATATTATAAAAATAAAATTTCATACAGTTAGTTATTTTATGTAAGTCCTTCCAGCAAGCTTTCCTTTAAATTTATCATGTTACGATGAGTTAATGACACAGATTCTCTGTCATTTAAACATTCATAATGCAAACTGAATTGATGGTGATAAATAAGCACGACAGGATCACATGTATACAGCGAAGTAACGTTGAGACTAAAAAGTTGATTGATAATGACATTTAGATCAGAATACAAAATTACATATTCCTCTTAACCCATGATCAAACTTAAGGGGCATCCTGGTTCCACAAATTTGCAGATAAATAATGAAAGCTCGACATCGACCGGCTGAAGCTGACGAGAAAAATCAGAACACTTCGATCATCAACCAATTTTTCACATTGACTAATATGCCGCTACAGGTTTGCAAAACCAGTCTCTTAAACACTCGAGAAAATAGAAATGGTTTCACAAATATGAAATAAAATCCACTCAATTGTCAACCAAAAAAGACAGTAACCATCTCAACAGTCAGTCACCACAGTACAACTTCATCACTATTTAGTCAAAACTGTCTGTCACCAACCCCCTCCCCCCCAAAAAAAAAAAAAAACAACAAAAGTAAACGCAATACCAATCTGCATGGAGACTGCAAAAACAATAAATGGGAAAATTTCTTTATGTTTACTCCTTTAGTCGCTGAAAAAATATGCCCATTTTTTTCCACTGTTCATCTTCACAATGGCTATGAATTCATGTCATCATAAGAAGAAAAATGGAGACCAAAAGATTAATTGTTTAAAAATTGTTTCAAGCGGAAACACCTACATTGAAAACTGTGAATCCAGTGCACCATCCAACAGGCTGACCAAGTAAAGTTCATAAGATTTCTCAACCAGCAAGAGTCCTGTCACTCAAAAACTGAGAACCATGTGTAATCCATTAACCAGAAACATCAATCCCATTTTGCTCCAGGTACTCCTTTGCCTCTTTTATGTCCTAACAAGCAAAATTTTACAAATTCAAAGCATATGAATAAATCAAATCTTGATCAGAGGTATTATAAAACTTGGAAGAACGCATTAACACTCGACTAAAGGTTTTGGAGAACATAACCAAATCTCTAAAGACCAAATTACTAATAAGCCTTGCAATTATTGTAAAAACAAATTAAAATCTCTGGTTGCTTTATCTTTTGAAATGGGATCAAAGAATGCCAGACCTTCTCCAAAATTCACTAGCCTCTCTACGAACATGGTCAAAATCACTTAAAATATTCTTTCTAGTGAAAGAGTTCCACAATTTACTGCAATTAACAATTTTTTCACCCAAAATTCCGTTCCCAGCGTCTGCACTGGGTTTGAAACTGGGAATGCTTCTGATCCTGCCAAGAAGTACTACTCATCAGGTATAACGTCAAAGTAGGTGAACCTAAAGGATTTGAATCTCTAATCTCTTGGTTGGAAACCAAGGCCAATATCATTGAATCCACCCACTAGCGTTCATTGCATATAACATTTGTCACAAGTAAACTCTAAATCTCTAACAAAATTTTACCTCCACTTTTTTCTTATTAAGAAATAATCAAATATTATTTATATAAGAGAATCTAAACTCGAGCCTCATTCCAATATTGAGAAATTCAAATAACCAATAAATTTCAGGATGCCTATCGCCTATGTATTGTTATTTCATAAAAGTAGTAACATAAGCATGGTCACACATTCAATCCCATTGCATATTTAATTACACACGCCAATTCAAAAATAAATAAATAAATCAACACACTTCACCCGTTAAACGAATTTTGTTTTGAAAGTTAAACAACTTTATGATAAAACAAAAGCTTCATATCCCCTCATCACAGACATTTGACATGAGCAGCCTCATCCCAGCATTACAAGAACATGCAGAGTGTAAAGTACCTGCTGCAACAATAGTGCTTCTTGTGGACAAGTTGGAAAATACATCAGACCAATTCCAACCATCAATAAACCATAGCATCCCAGAGACACAATAAAATAGATAGGCAGCTGGCAAAAAAAGTAGCAAAAGGGTAAGGGGAGTCAAGCCAAATTTTTTTTTTTTTTTAATAAGAAATTACATGCACAAGCACAAATATATCTTATAATGCATACATACAAACAAAGCAAGAACTTAAGAAATGTAAAATACTCACCAACCAAGTATGGCTACGTGGGATGACAGATGTCTGCAAGAGACCAAACCAGAGTGCAGTTATGGCCGCCACGAGAGTCAAGATCTTTACAACATGCTTCATCGAATTTGAAATGAAAAAAACCTCCAGATCCTGTTTATGTTTCAAATAACTAACATTTTGGATTTCATTAGTGAGACCTGATAGTTAAACTGTAACGTTACTAGCTAATACTTGCACTCAATATTCGAAAAGTCGTATAAAAGCAGGGAAAGTATCAAAGATTCAAGCACCAACATTAACCCACATTCACCCAACCACAAATGTGAATGTGCACCAATGCACCTCATTTATACCATTCTAAAAAGAATCATTTGATTAGACAACCCTCATTATTATGTAGATAAAAGCATATAGAATGAGATAGACTTTCTGAAGAACAAGCCAGTAACTGTGATTATATCACCAAAATAGAAACTTAGAGAATATCAAAACATCTTAAAAGTTGATCAATGAAGACAACAATACATCAACACCAATTTCAGTATGCCACTCCAAATAATAATCTGCCATCAGAAAGAGATAGATCATTAATATTTCATTAATTCATCAGGAATGAAATTCAAAGCCCTTGAGGAATATCTCAATCATCATCTAGCAGTTTAAATGCAATTTAACATCAATCAATATAAAGCAATTAAGCTACTGTCAAAACAATTTAACATCAATCGATCTAAAGCAATTAAGCTACTGTCAAAACAAGGTGAAATGAAGAAAAACAGATAATATGACAAATAGTGCATAATGAAGAAAAACAGATAATATGACAAATAGTGCATAATGAAGAAAAACATATAGAGTCTGCCATCAGAAGGGATTGTAAACATAATTTTTTTTTTTCACAGACCCGTTGTTTTGATTTTATAGAGTTACAGGACTCAAAGCCCTTGCGCAATGTCCCAAGCATCATCTGGCAGTCGAAATTACTCATACAATTACAATAAATAACCAAAAAAAACTTCAAATTGCATAAATCAGATAAAAAATTTTATTCATCTTTAACTTATATTAATGATAATAATAAAAAATATTTAGGGTTTACGCAGTACTCACTGCTTTCGTATATATCGCCGGTGGTACGCAGCTCCAAAATCAAAAATCAATAGAAACTAGTCAAACTACTAATAAAATGACTAATTTAACATTGTTAGGAACGCGAAATGACATAACTATCCTTGACCTGGGCTTGGAATGTGTGGGCAAAATTGTCAGAATGCTAATTTCCTGCAGATACATGATTAATCCTGCACCCAAACGCACCCTTTACTCCCGAAACCGAAAAAAAGCACTCTCGGATTTTACCTCCCGTCACAGTTTCTCTCTCTTGGTGACGCTGAATCCCAATTTTCTCTCTGGAATGGGCACAATCAGCGGAAACGACGTCGAAGCCGGCTTCGCGAAGCTGCAAGGCGAGGATTTCGAGTACTACATGCAAACGTACTCCATAATCCTGGGCCGAAACTCAAAAAAATCAACCGTGGACGTTGACCTATCAAGCCTGGGCGGCGGCATGAACATTTCCCGCCACCACGCCCGCATCTTCTATGACTTCACTCGCCGCCGTTTCGCCCTCGAAGTGCTCGGCAAAAACGGGTGCTTCGTCGAAGGCGTCCTCCACCTGCCGGGAAACCCTCCGGTCAAATTAGATTCGCAAGACTTGTTGCAAATTGGGGACAAAGAGTTTTACTTTCTGCTGCCAGTGAGGAGTATTTTGGGGGGCCCAGTAGGGCCGAGGCATTACGTTGGCTCGTCGGCAGTGGTTCCACATTACGGCTATGGTGGGGCTGAGGCGGGGAGGATGATGGGCCCGGTGTCTGTTGCGTCGGGGGCGGGGAAGAAAGGCAGAGGGAGAGAGTATTATGAGGAGGAGTATGAGGAGGAAGAAGAGGGGCTTAGTGGGAAGAAGCTCAGGAGAGATGGAGGAGGCTTTGAGGGCTACGGTAGCGGTTCTGGTGGCAAGTCTGGGTTGACCGGACCACTGAGTTAGTAACTTTTTTTTTTAAATAAAATTTTTATCCTTCAGTCCTATGTTGGTTCTACTTGGTGGTGTGATTTAAAATTTTAGAGCTATGCCGTGCCTTGGTGCCATTTGTTGCAATAGGATCATTATTGATTGTGCGTTTGATGAAGTTTGCAGCTTTTTGAAACTTGTGTTCTAGATATATGCATTCTACCTTGATTTCGTGATTGCTGTTTGGCATACCATCATCTGACACTATTGAAAGTGCTCAGTGCTTTTGCATAAAAGTTGTGGGTAAACTAGTGGGAGTTTTACTTGATATTACCTATTTATTATTTTATGCCACAAAATACAATGCCATAATACTTGTAGCAGCTAAGAGTAGAGTTTGTTGTCTGGCCTTCATATTGGGTTGCGGTAGTTCTCTTCCATTCTTGATAACCTCATCCTGTGTGGATTATTTGGAAGTTAGTCAATTTGGGTTTTAATTGTTCTCATTTATTTGTTTTCATGAATTTGAGGAAGTTTCGTTCGTTCCATTGAGTATTCTTTTATCCTACTAATTTTGCAGTGGCTTAATTTTATTTGATGAGTTTGCTGTGGAGAAGGTACTTTTGCTTGAAACATTAGTATGCAATTTTTATCATTTTCCAGTACACCTATGGATTTTTCAAATAATGTGTGGGTCTAATAGAATGCTCCCTCCCTGGCATATCATGTCCAGTTCCTGCAGAGAAGAAGGGAGAGGGAAGATCAAGGGTTGATCGTGAATCTGACAATCAGCAACTGCTGCAGTTGGAAGAAAAGGATGTGGTATCATCTGTAGCTACCGTGCTTTCAGATCTTTGTGGTCCTGGAGAATGGATGCCTATGGAGAAACTATATACTGTGGTTAGAGTTTTTTTCATTATTTTGGTTTGGGTCTATTAACTTTTAATCAATATGTAGGTGATGTTAATAGTCTTGGCTGCACCATTCTGCATTATCTGCATGTTATGTTGGTGAAACATCCTTTTTGTTTGCTGAATATCTGGAACCTGCAAACGGTTGTTAGTATTACAAACCTGATGTTTTCTTGGACGCCGCTTTCAACAAATTATGCCAGCATCACTTCTTTTGATGTGCGTGTTACTGGTTTCTATTTCCTCACTATTTATGGTTAATGCTAGAAGCTATGTTGCCAATCATAATTTCGTTGGCCCTACCTTTGAAGCTTTTTATTATTGAACAGTTTGAAAGTGGGGCTTTTAAACTCTGATTTCATATGATTTTAGGGGGAAATATATCATGGGTTTGGGGCCAGTGGGCTGCTGCATTCATGCATTTAGCAAACATTCAGTTTCTCAAGTGAGTATTTGTATTTTCTAATGTAGTAGTGGGCTTTGATTCAAAAGCATCTATGTAGGACTGGTCACATAGCATCGAATGTATGATGTTCTCTATCTTGTCTTTTAATACTACAATTCCTAGTTGTCCAATGCTTGATTTTGCTGGTCATTTCTTTTTTCTTTTCCAAACCCTACCAACACCCCCCTGGCCCACCCTGCCCCCAACACAACCACAATTGTCTCTCTTTTCTTGGTGTACTACTATTGTATTATGTTTGAACATTGGGAGTTTTATTTCTCTTATTCAGTTGGTGGAGCAGTATGGTAATGTCTGGCATCACAGTCGAGTTAGGAGATATCTCACAGCTGACGAATGGCCTGGTCCTGAATCCAAAGAAAAGCCATGGTATGGCTTGCTAATGTTACTGAGAAAATACCCAGAACACTTTGTGATCAACACAAGGTCCAAGGGACGGGTAACGCTGGAGTTTGTGTCCCTGGTCTCGCTGCTTTCATAACATCATTAAGTATGAAGGGGTTCTTCCATTCAACTGGTCATCTGAGATGTGATGAAGTGCAAACATGGTAGATTTTTTTATTTTATTTCTGAGATCTTTATTATGATAAATGTGTGGATTGTCATTCAATGCCAGCATGTGATTTTCGACTGCTGGTTGGAAACAAGATCTGAGTTATGTTGTTGTCATTCATGCTTTTATTTTGATATGATTCCCTTGTAAATGATATATATCAGTAATGGAAGTAGCAACCCTACTTGAGAAGGAATTCCCACCTTTGTCTCTTCGCCTCCTTTGTGTCTGGGAACACTGCAGTTGTCACTCAAAAGTTTTCTTCTCGTCCCTTGGTGCACAAAATAATAATAATAATATTTTGCCCATACAGAATGATTTCATTGCCTCTTCTCACAGGTCAATCCAGTCTTTACATAATTACATGCCAATTTCATGACTTGCTTTCGATAGTTTGCAAACGGTTTGCCATAATTGATCCATTAATTAATGTAGCTTCTTCGGAGAAGCAGAAATCTCTTGCAAAGAAAAATGGGCTCCATGCATTGTTAAAGCAGGAGTAAAACACCAGTATATTATACAATGGCACTAATGATACTGGTAATTCAATTGCAATACTGATGACCACCTAGGACATGATTACCAAATATAAAAACATAATGTAATATTTTATCATGACATATCCTTTTGTGGAATTGAACAAGGGGGCAGGCAATCACCCTGCAATCTTTTTTTCAATTATCATCCAATTTCTCATAGAATCCTCCTGGTGCAAAATAGTAACAGAGCGATGAAGGGACAACCAAAACAAAGTCCCAATCAAACTTAAAAGATCACACCAGTTAAACGAAAAAAGAGTGCCCATAAACATTATTTAGGCAGACATGAAAACTCTACATGAAAAGAAACACATGCATCAAGATTCTTCTTTTCTTAGCTTACCAAGTGCCTGCTGTGTTTGTGCATATAGTTTTCCCTCCCTAGCTTTTTTTTCAGCAAGTGCTTCCTCATCAAGTACTTGAATAGGAGACCACTCTGGCAACTTCAACCAGTCACCATCTCTACGAGATTCTCTGTAGTTCCTTATTATCGGTGCTAGTCTGAGAGTAGCATAATCCACGGTTGTTCCAACAACGGCAAAGATGACTGAGTAACGCAGTGCACCAAGCGGACCACCTAAAAACCAAAGAAGAAAAAAAAGGTAGTACTTATATCTACTGAAGATTAAAGGAATGCCGGCAATGTAAGAGGAGGAATGGTACAAGATAATGAAAATCTTTGCCTCTATTCTGCCAATTTCAGCTTGAATTCTAGATATGACCCATGATGTGGCTTGGCCAAATTTATAATGCCCAGTACAAAAGATAAGTTACTCAAAGCAGATGCCTTACTAACCTGATTGGTATGGTTCTCGAAGAGATTAAGCAAGCTTACACTTCCAAAAATAGTTTTGGCCTAGAAAAACATGCATGCAGAGACAGACAAAAGAGAATCACAATATTTTACCCTGAAGACGTCCAAGAAGAGCACCACTGCCAAAGCCCGCAATTGCAGAATTTAATAAATCATCAGATCCAGTTTTCCGACTGACTCTTACAAATTCACGTGCCCCTATCCAATCAAAGAAACAAATTTCTAATGTGAACAAATCACTGTGAACAAAATATTCTCATCCAACCAAATTTTGCAATCATTTATTAGCAATTCCCTACTTATTGCCAATAAGAAATATTCATGACCAACAAAAGAATCTGAGAAACTCCATTTATTAAGGAAAAACATTGTCAGTAACTAAATTTTCTAACTCTCAACTGAAACCACTTGAAGCCAAAGGTGCTGCATTTTCCTTTGGCAGCACCTTTGGCATGACTACATCAATGGACTCAGCAGGAAGACCTTAACTGATACTTATTGGGATAACCAGACAACAAAATTACAAGACACCACAATCGCCACCAATACTTGCATTCTCAAACTGCATCCCCCAATTACAATTTTTCTGCAACCCCCAAATGCAACTGCATAAGTAGGAAATCCCATATAAGAAGAGCCTCAAGGTGGTGTCCAACTCAAATATGTATGGTCCTAGTAAGAAGACTCCAACTTGTCAGTGTGCCAACAAACACATAACTTTAGTTCGAAAACTGGTTATACAACACCATGCAAATCTTTTCAGTAAGGAATGGTGAATCCACTAAACAACCTCGCATGAAGCACCAAGATTCATCAACCTATTTCCTGCTATGTGTATATGGCACTAGAATAACAACTCATGAATTGCACACCAAGTCATTGAGCTGGGGTCTACTAAAGCCCATCTTTCGAAGCAGGCTTATAGGCTCTACGGGAAGTACACTAGAGTGGGTTAGGGAATTCTAGAAGCAGGTCGTTCGAGTTCATCTAAAAGAGAGACGGAGATAAATAATATAGAGATAAAAATTGTATCTTCATCCAAATCTTAAGTAATGAGGTTGATCAAGAAGAATTTGATTTGAATTTCATTATCTCTGCAGAACACTATAAGTAAAGTGTCTCTGTTAATCGAAGGAGACAAAATAAAACACTCATATGAAAGAGCAGTCTCATTGTACATTTTTCTAAATAGTAAGTGCTCTATTTTCCGCCCATGAACGTAGGTAAAGTATTGAACCACAAAAATCCATGTGTGTTTATATTTATATACCCTCACACGCTCTTATTTCCTACCTGATCAGCAATATGAGTTATCATCACAACAGTTAACATGTAAGTAACTGTGTCACCCAAGCCTTCTTATAAAATGTTCTTCGATACTCTTAACATGTTGCTGATCCTCCTCAATGCCTCTCGAGTGTATCCACATTTCATCATTTTAAAAACACTTCCCCTCGTAGAGACAAATATATCAGGTAATTTGGCTACTCTTTAGTCTATGGGATATGCAAGAATCAAATGATTATATATGATTTGTCTCATTAAAAGATTGATACTGTAGTTTCAAATAAAAACTCAAGAATTCGTGAATTTATGATCCAAGTGCTAACACATACATAACCAAGCATGCTATCACTACTATTACAAATTTTATAACATATTTCACAAGATTGCTGGGGTAACTCAATTTCATGGAGCATCAAAACATTGTTAACAAAATGCTTATGCTGACGGAGAAACAAAAGATCCCAATTCAGTAAATCAGTCAATGATAACAACTACAATCAAAGAATCTGAGAATCAAAAGAAAAGAAAAGAACAAACCACAATAGCAAGCAGTGACAATGGATAAGTTAGTGGCATAAGTAGCGGAAATATTAGCAAGCCCGTGTACTTTCCGGTGATTTGATAAAAACCCAGATCCTCCACCAACAATACCTGCCCAGTAACAAAGCAGTAAGGGCGGGAATCATTCAAAACAAATAAAATTTTCAAAGTAATTTTTTTTTCTCTCTCGTTTCAATAAAGTGCTACCTGCGAGGATAGTGGGAACGATGATGCGTTTCTTCCAGCCGTCAGATGATGATGCTGAGGGGGCATCCCCGTCAAGTTTCTCTGCACCGCCCGGAGGCATTTGATATGTTCTCTTCTCTTTGTTTATGTTCGCGCAATTCAATGTCCGAATTCTGAATCACGCAACTAACAAACGGTGCTGGGTCAGCCGAATGTTACGTGGGTCCACCATTCTTACCGTTCGGTGCTACCCAAATCATTGGGCTCAAATGCGACCCAATTATTTTAAAGGGTCAAGCTTTTATAATTTAAAAAATTATAATTTTATTATAATTTATTATTAATCTCGGCAGTGGCAATAATAGATATTCAAATTAAAAAAAAAAGGTAACAATTAATGATTTATATTTATCATTGGATTTCACAAGATCAATGGATGAGAATTTGTATTAAAATTTGAAGTAAAAAATTTAAGTTAAAACTAAACCCACTAATTTTTAATTTTTTATTTAATTATTATGCTACTAGAATTACTTAATTAATTCTTTTACTGTACGTGTAAAATATTTGTTCGGATCAAGCATTCAAGCGCCATCATCTACTTAAAATTTATTATTGGTAAATGAGGCGAATCTTACATCGGTAATTTTTTTTTTTTTTTTTTTTGAAGTAAGGGGGGTGGGCGAAACCCACATATGTTTTTGTTTTTCTCCCTTACTACCCCCAAGCTCGAACCCGAGCGTCAGCAGCAATTAAGCTAAAGTCGTTATCATCCCGATCACACCCTTGGGGCTCTTACGTTGGTATCTGCAAATAAGCTTTTGGTAATACTCTTCTATAAAAAAGGGTTGAAGTTTCCGCTTCTATTTTTTTTTTTTTAAATCAATGGATTTTGACTTAATCGGAGAGCACTTCTTTGGATCCCATAAAAATAGTTATGGTAGCTGTAACTTTCTTTCTTAATTATAAAATAATTAAATAAAAATAATACAATCTCATGTCATATTAATTGTAATCTAAGTAAAAACTTTTTTTAATTTTTTTTTATTATTTATCTCTCATCATCTCTTCTCTTTGGATTCAAATCATGTGCTCATCGATCAATGGAAATGCATTGCCCCGCCCCCCTTCCCTTCTTCCTTTTTCTTTTTCTTTTTTCCATAAAACATTATCCATATGAATGCATGCGATAGTGTGAGAAGGTAAAAATATTCAAAATTTTGAGAAGTGTACCGAAACTTTAAAACACTTCCATTTTTGTTAAGTCGAATTGCTGATAGAGGGGGATTATTTTACTTTTTTGGCAAATTTAGCTTTAAAATAAAATGGATTCCACTTAAGTTTACCTTGCAGAAAAGCATAGAAATAATGAGTTTCTCAAGCACATTAGAAGACATGGGCGGGCAGAGCTCAGAAGAGGAAATAATGAGCTGGAAATGAGGGTAATCTTCCATAAACGGGAAATTTGGGCAGAACATGCAGCTTCATTCGTTATTGGTGTTCTAAGAATGAAGATGATTCATAAATATTAATATCTAATATTTTAATTCAATCGCCTTGAAACAGCAGATGTCTACTTACCGGACAACACAGAGATCTCCGATGATTAGCCATATTAGGAGCCTTTATACATGAAAAAATGGAGGCTAGTCAACTAGAACTGAGCCGTTAGAAACTTACAATTATTCAGCCTCGATTCTTTTAAAACATAGCTTCTAAGAGGCTGATGAGTCCGGCCCTGCTTCTTCTGAAGCAGAGAAGCCGTTAACTCCTTGCTTGCTATCCCAGTCACCATCCTCTTCCAATGGAGACTCAGACCGCTTATTTGACCCTACCCCAACTCGTCTTTTGTACTCTGAAATTATTGTCAAAAAGTGGAATCCATTTTAGAACATCCATTGGATGAAAACTAATAAAAGCATTATGAATAAGCCATGAGTTTTCTGAAGTTACTTTTATGAGTGATTGAACGGCGAGTGAAAGCCAAAAATTCATCCCACTTGAATTGCCTAAGTTCTTGCTTCTCCTCTTCAGAGATCTCAAAGTTGGGCTCCCTCCCACACATGAAAGCCGCCCTGCATAGATACAGACCAACTAGCAAAATCATACATCTGTTTATACATCGCACCAAATTCTAGTAGCATATTTTCTGATGAAAGATTCTTAGTTTTGCTTTGCAAATTAAAACTTTCCCTACTACATATCTCCGCCCTCTTGGTCTGCTAGAATATCTCGATAACAGCATGCTTGTGGCTTCTCTAGACAAGCCACTAAGTTGGAGGCAACTTCATCCATGAATTTCAGTTCTATTAGTTAATTATAATAATTGAACCTCACAATAGAGGGTCCCACACTTGGGGTCGCAGAAAATACCAGTTCTAAGTTATGACCTTTGTGGCTAAAGTTGTTACTACGTCAGAGACAACGACAAAACCAAGCATCCAAGCTGAGGGACTTCTAACATTACGTCAATTTAGCTGATTTAGGAAGGGCCGTAAAGTTAGATAAATATCTGAGATTTATCCAAGCCTTTAAAAAAAAAATGGTCATGTTTTCTAACTGTCAGTGTACCCACAGTATTAGTTTAAACTTTTGAATCAAGAATAATAATTGATCTATCACCAAAATAATAATAATAATAATAAAAGAACTTTGTTTTAACAAGGGATAGGAAGACTATTTTCCTCCCTTATTCCTCAGTAGGAGTACCAGTCTGTTATTCAAGAATTAAAAGAAAATATCCCGCATATCAATTTACACAAACTGATAACAAAATTGTAATGATCATGATAAGAAATGGAAGTCATACACAATTTCATGTGTGTTTGTATGTCTACAGTAAAGATTTTGCATATGCTGCATAATCTTTATGGACTATACTTCTCTGAATCACCCAGTTGTAGAAAAAAAAGGGCAGTGCGAAACTGATATTCAAGCACATGAATTCTATTTTTATATGAGAACAATTATTATTTAATGAGCTTGTTGAAATTCAATTCGTTACCTATCATACAAACGAGCAGCCTCCTCTTGTGACCCGACAGTCCCCAAGTGGATTTGTTTCTTGTCCACTTTTATTGCTGCCTGCCATTTCATATTTTTGAAGTAGACACCTCTCATTAGACATGGTTCCTGGTTTTGAATTTGCTTCCTCCTATGTCGCTTTCTACGTTTGATAGGTAGCCCTGAGAAAGGAACAAGTCACAATAGCCTTTGGTCAAAATAATGCAGCACAAATAGAAATCCCAACAGCAATTCATTAACAAAAGTATCTACGAGCGTCGTTCAGTGAAATAGGTTCTACCAAATATTAATTCCATTAATTTTGTTTTTTTTTTTTTGGGGGGGGGGGGGGGAGTAGCAAACCAACTGGGAAAAAACAGAAGAAGGCATCATGGGAAGGAAGATGGGTTTATGCCTATTTAAGGTACGCAAAACTGAAAGGAAAGTAAGACATTAACTACACTGATGCAGATCTCCTCCGAGACAGAGAGAGAGAGAGAGAGAAGAAAAGAGGAACAACCACAAATCTCTCTAATCATCAGAAGCTGGAAAAATGAAATGATTTTACCACCTTTTGGAACACTGAGACTAACCAACAATTTCAACCAATGCGTTACTCTGCTCAGAATTTTTATATTCACTAAGTCCATCAATGACAGAAAAGATCACTCCAGATTGATTTCGTGTGATTCCATTTACCACCAGACAGAATTCAAAGACCATGTGAACAGCCAACTAGCCAAATTATCCATTTCCATTGGATTTCAATCAAAGATCACAGAATCACTGAGTCTCTGAAAGTATTTTCATACTCATCAGAAGATGCTGCATTTAGTTCTTTCAAGTGAGTGTGATCATCCGCTTCTTACCAGCTCTCTATTGAATCTCGATCCCTGGGTGATTTATTCGATCTTCTATCCACTACTCTACTAGTTATTCGGCATGATAAAACACAGATGTTTAAGAACCCCAAACCAAAAAAAAAAAAAAAAAAAAGGCTCGCATTAACTCATTCAAAGGGATACCTCTACATTAAAAGAATGCCTCCACACATCACAACCCAAAATCAACAATTTTATTGATAACTTGCAGTCATTGCTTCAAAATCAATGATAAAAGTATCACTGAATAACCTCAATCCAAGAGATTTCTCAAGAACTATAGTCACAGCTTTCTATTGACTGCAAGTTCAGATCATAGAATTAGCAATTTTCACTGAATTACAGTTCAATTGTACAAAGAAGCGGCCCCTAATTTTGGGAAAGTAATTTAGATAGCACCAACTACATACCATTTTCTTTTTGAGAAATTCGGCAACTACTCATTAGGCATATAATGGATCATTGTGAATGATGCAAATCAGGAAAATGGCATCTACAGGCAGATAGACATAGAGCCAGCAAAACTTTTTCCATGTTATCTAATAAATCCAAGTTCCAGACCACATCAAATATGAAAGGTATTTGTAGAGGCAGATACCAGTGCATCTGCATATGGTTATGATTAATTCAGACCGAAAAAAAATCTGAGAAACCTGAAAATGAAGGAAAATGCTGCTCTTTTTCAACATGCTGCTCTTTCGGTCTTTTACTCTGCTGTTCTGGTGAGCTTGCCTCAGACACATTGGATGATGCAGGTCCTTCTTTTTCTATCTGGGAAATACCATTTAACAATACAATCATGAGCATAAATTATGGAATTAAAACACAAAATTTGCAAGAGTTGCAACTTACTACTTATCTTTGACAGTATCCCAGTACATAAAATCAAGCATCAAAACTCGTTAATGCATTCATTGAGGAGAACATGCGTTAAGTTAATATGTTTCGATCACATTTTAATTAAATCCAACTCATGGAACAGAAAATGATGGGAGGAATAGGATCTCGAAATAATTTTTCATATGCATACAGCTATTTTACTTTCTGAGTAAAAAGTACTAGAAATCAAGAGCACAGTTGGCCAACATGCCAAGTTCAGAGGCACTGCCAGACCTTTGGGATTGACAAATTATACAAACTCTGTGATTCCAGCAGTAAGAAACGAAGTGTCAATTGATAGTGGACTCATCATATACTTTCACTCGTACTAAATTAGAGAGACATTTGATCATCTCTCCTCCAAATTGACAGGGGTACCCAAGACGGAAATGTACATATATAGGAGAGGAGAGCAGAGTCTTCACTGTCTCTCATTCTCCTATATTCATTTAGTGAAGAAATATATATATATATATATTTTTTAGCTAAGATCAAATGTGGTGTGTGTGAAAATTCTATCCACCTTAGTTTTATCCATAGCGAAGATTCTAACCCGCTTAATTTTGTCCATAGTTAGATATCTTAACTTAGATCCACATAAAATTGCCAGATTATGCTACTATGATACACGACCATGTATAAATACACAAACAAGACCGAAATGTAAATCATCTTCACAGAACAACGCCTTTATGTCATTTAAAACATGTTCAAATGTATAAAGTAAGTTAGGGATCACCAAATAATTTGAAGTAATAAGCCTTGGGCATTTCTCTGCAAAGAAAGGTTTCATATAATTTGGGAGAAGGCCTTCCTCCGTCAGTAATGATATAACCACATATCTAAAGGAAAGAAAAAGATTTTCATTATCTAAGACTGCATTTAAGCAACTACATAATCCTAGCATGTTCTGTTTTTCTTTTCTAGGCAACCCCACTGATTAATTCTTAAACCCCATACAGTCACATTTGGGGATGCTTCAAATTTTGTGCAGTGATAGTAGAGACAAGTAGCTATATGAGCTAAGAAAATGCACAAAAATTATGATTCTAAGAAACTTCCATATTCACTAAAGCAGAAGAAAATATTCAAAAATGCAAAATTCATACAAAATGTTGAAAGATCTAATTAAAATCCCTCCATACCCCTTGTTGCAGCCTAACATTATCCAATGAACTAGGACGCAGACTGAGAGGTCTGATATTTTGCGTTGAATTCTCTGGAGCATTACCATTTTCAGAAGTCCTAGGAAGAGGAGCCACAAAGGAACTTTTTCCTGCAAAGTCACATGAAATTTGGTAATCACTATAATTCATGCATGACATAGAACCCCCACAAGAAAAGTGATAAACAAATTAAGTATATTCTAATTTATGGTCTTCCAAACTGCTAAGGCAAAAGTGAAAAAAATAAACAACCAGAAGCATGGTGCTTTTGTTTCAACTGATGCTTACCAGAGCAAAGTCCCAGGAGCTTGCGCCTCCTTAAACTCACCATGATGGATCCAAATATTGCTAACAATGTACAATGACCTAGTTGGTGTCTCTTCACATATACCGTTGGCTTCTAGGATCACCAAAAAGAGATTAAACTGAGCATGTCTGAGAATCTGGATTGCTGTTGGGGAAACATTGTTAATTAGAACTACTATTAAAAAAAGGTCAATCTGAACAGTGATGGTAAATTTACTTAAATTAAAATAGGATGGAAAATAATAATTGAAAAACGAACATGAAGAAAAGTTAAAACAGAATCCTATCAGACAAGGAAAACAGCATAAAAAGATATCTTTTCAAGTAATTTGATTAATATTTAAAAGGAAAACTTCAGTGACAAATAATAATATTCGGGCAAATATAATTTGAACTATTCATTACTTGGAGCAGGAATTTGAGCTCAAAGCATGTATAACAGGTTGAAAGCATGTAATTTGCAACAGAGAAGCAAATTAAACTACACAAAGGAGGAGGAATAGCAAGTTTTCATGAAGCAAGAAAGTCCCCTTACGTCAATTGACCATTAGCCATCGACACCCCTACAATGTGAGGTAATGACCAACTTTTCTAAAACAAATAAATCACCAGCTAAATTAACCCAATAGTTATGGTTGCTAGCTAGCTCCACTTCCCAAGTTAAGCAGCTAAAGAACTCGTCAAAAAAAAAAAAAAATATTCATGAGCGAAATACTACTTATAGGTGCCATTAAATAAGAGCTAAAATCAAATAGCGGATTCCTGCTTACATTTTATAAGTAACTTCAATCCAAAATGAGTAAAGAAACGTCATCATTGATACAAAGACAGGGTGACAAAGTTAATGAAAGGAAAATAAGTACAAAAACTGTTGATAAGCAGCGTAAAGTAAACCGGAATAGTCCGTATTCATCAAGTAGAGCTAACCAGAATTTCCCAAGAGCGATTCTTGAAAAGAATTATAAAGTCTCTTCATCGTGACTAAGTCAACCTTACCCACCAACCTACCACCTTTCATAAACCAAAAAAGAGACAAACCCCAAATACACAAAATCAAGAGAACCCACACAACCGAAAGGAAATAAAAGACAAAAAACAAAACCAGCTTTGCACATAAACCCAGCAAAGAAGAATGAATGCCCCATTACTCAAAAAGAGGTGAGGGAGGCGGCAAAACCAGCCATTACAAAGAGAGAAAATAAGTCATTTTGCTTGTATTGTACCTGCTGACCCTGGTTGTTGAGAGAGCGTAAAGACCGAGGAAAGAGACAGAAGAAGATTAGGATTACGGTGAGGGGAAGGTGGCTAGAGCTTTGTATGTTTTAAATAGGAGATTTGTGACTAGACTTGTGTTATGGTGTGTGGGTGGCTGGCTGGCTGGCTCGGGCTTAAAAGTCATGCATCTACCACCTTTTGTTTTTGTAACTTTTATACAATATGTTTTGCTCTTGCCATTCTTATGAGAAGGTGGTTGAGCCTTTGTTTTGTCTTGTTTTTGTGTTGTGTTGTGTTGATATGATTGATACACAAAACACAAGTGATGGTATATTATGCCTATGCTTTAATTTGCTATTGGGAGAGGGAGATAGATATGCTAGAGAATTAGAGATAGAGAGACGCGCATACCCATTAATCTTTAAGAGAGAGAGTCATAGGGGGGGTTGAATGAGAATTGAGCGAAGGGGAACGTATGCTTCTACCATCTATGTTGTATTCTTCTTTGATGAAATTCCTTTATTGCCCTTGTAACCTTTTGCCCAATACCCAAATTCCACTTTCCAATGGGTTTCTTTTCGTGTGCTCTTTATTTACTTTAATGCCCTTCTGAATTTGCAAAAACGAATAGAGAATGAAATACGATTACCCCCCCCCCCAAAAAAAAAAATTCGATCACTAAATTCAAGGTTAAGATGATAAAACGATGGGGACAAAAAGAAAATGTAGAAGATAGAGAGAGTGCAAATATTAATAGTAATGCTACAAAGTTAAGTAACGTCCCACCGTTGAAAGGGAGAATAAAATAATAAATAATCCTATATGCTGTTAAATTTATCTAAATGAGTGTTATAATGAAAATTAATATATTACTTGAGAATAATATATTTATAGGTTTAATTGTGTTCAATTATGTAATTTGCTAACTCTTTTTTCATATGAAATAATCAATATCATAATATTGTAATTAAAACTAAAAATTTCTATATGTTTGTTTAGTGATAATCATTGTTTAGTAGAATTGGTTATGTTGTTTATGATGCAATAAAAATTTTAATGACAATCAATATAGAGGGAGATTATTTTAATTCGTGTTGGTGCTTAGATGGGTTGTAGTTGAATATTTAGTGAGGAAAATATAAAACAAAATACAATTATAAATAATTGTCCAAACTAATATTTTTATCATATTAATGAATGAGTAATGTGATTTTACTTTTTATAATGCTTTGAAGTGGTTTAGTGTGGGTGAGGAGTAAATTTAATTTTTTACTCGTTTTATTTACGATAATAAATATTTTTAATTATTGTGAAAACATAGAAATTTTTTTAATTGTTTATTTTTTTATTAAGCAATATTTGATTAATTTTATCTTATCTCTGTATTAGTTTATTATAACTTTTATATATAATACTTACATAATTCAGATACATAATTTATATTTAAAATAGCATGTAAGGAGCTCATTTTTTAGTAATAAACTCTTAACAATATAAAAAAAAATGTATAATATTTTATTTAAGAGAAATTTAAGCACTCACAAATTCAAACCATACCTTATTAGTGTAATCGGATTAATCGTTCGAGTAATCTCTCATTAACAAATTAACACAGTAATATTGTTCTCTTTATAATCTAGTGGCATGAGTTAATATTACACGAGAGTGAGAATTAAATTTTTTTTTTACTATTTTTACTAAATAAATGAAGCATATAATTAAGCATGTCCGCTCCATCTGAAAAGATATTAATTCAACAATGATGTGCAATTTCCTGAAATCAAACTAAAGTGAGATTTAGTCAACGCTCAAATGTTCCATCAAGAACTTGAGCCTCTTTTTTTTTCCCCCCCATTTTAAACGTATGCTATAGCCGAAAAAACAATAAGCCATGAACTTATCAGTAATTGCACTAAATAAATTTATATTGAAAAACCTTGAAGCTAATCAATTTCAACGCAATCTGTAAAAGATGTTTATTGATTGGACAAAGCTGCGCTTTGTTTCTTTTTTCTTCTAAATTTCTCTTAAATATCACCAAAAAAACAAGGAGGGCAGTTATGTAAAATAAGAGTCAGTTTTTGTGGACGTAATCGTGCGCTTACACTAGGGACAGAACGGGAATAGCAAGAATTGCGGAGAAGAGTCAAAGGGCTCAAGAGTTGAGTTATAAATAGGTTGGTTAGGGGGAGGAGCTGGAAGGGAGCCCATGGCACCGACGAAGTTCTGATTGGCTGGGCGGCCTGTCATATATGCTTCTCTGGATAATGTCCCGTCAACCTCAGCCCTAAGCCTCATTTCTTTTGTTTTTTTTTTCAAATTTACCTTATTAACCCTCACGCGGTCGCGCACCCCACCTCCTTATCATCAATATTTATGCAAATTTTTTAGTTAATCTTTAAAATTACACTACGATTCTAATCCTTATATAAAGTGAATGAAAATTATTCGTTTATTCTTTAAATATTCTGCTGGAATGGTAAATATAATCACATTGAAATGTGTGGCATTTATTTAAAATAAAACGTAATATGTAAGTATATTTTCACTTTTCCATAAAATATATACATATGAGAAATTATCAAGGAAGTGTAGCAAGAATATTCTCTTCATCAAATTGAGTGAGCAGGTTTGAGTCTGATCCTCTGCCTGTAATTAAGATAAAGATAGATTTTTTTTTCTTTTATATATGTATGTGTAGACTCCATAATAATATTGACTTCGTTCGTCCTAATTTTTTTTTGCAATCGTATGTGTCGGTAATTGGTAAACCATTTGAATGTTACAGGAAAATGATAAATGAGAAAAGGCCGACAATGACAGAAAAAGAACGCAACAACAGTAAAAGTACCCTCTACGGGAAGGGAAAGGGGAGGGGCATTAATTCATTTTAAAATGTGATATGGTGGCGCACAAGTCATGAAAACGACGCACATCACCAGTCGTCCCGAAATCAGTAGCCATGGCCAATAACCGATTTTTCCCTTCTTTTCTCTATAATACATATATGCATTTGCAAATGCCGCGACGGCTGAACTTTGTGAAGTGGGAAATAGGTTTGCTTTGCTTTGCACGTAATGCGTCCGTCCACACGTGTCGTATTGTGCACGTACGCGCCGAAAGTAGCCGCGGGCTTATTGGACGTTTCTTCTGAGAAATTGTCATACGGTCAGAAATTCCTTGGTGGGAGACTGAGACGCGTTGCGTTTTGGCCCCAGCTGGGTGCATGTTAATTGGACGGTAGATTGATACCGTTGAATGGTATCCACGTCGTTTTCACGGTCTATCGACGGCTAAGATTTAGCAAATTTGAGGATTACAGGCATAGCCGTTATAAAAGATTCTGTTTAAGGTCAACGACGTAAACGTTCTTGCAGATTCAAATCAACCTCAAGAAACCCGAATTCCGTTAATCACTTTCTTCGGTGGGCTTTTAAGATATGGGCCTGGATAAGCGAGGAGCCCGATCAACAGCCCGTCACGAAGAGGTGAAGTGCCTAATCCGGTGATATAAAAGCGGCGTCCTGGGCAGGACGGTAGTTAAATTAAAACGAAAACGGAGCTAGGGTTTTTTCTGATACAGGAATCGTACCGTGATTATTCATAATCAACAATGATCTACGACGTGAACTCCCCTCTCTTCCGTTCCTTCCTCAGCCAGAAGGGCGGCGCTTCTGACAAGAGGTATTTTATTTATTTCTTTATTATTTATTTTAGTCGCTATTATTGTTTATAGTGATATATTTTTCTATTCTTTTCAAGGGATTTTTTTTTATTAATTTAGATCTTATTTGATGTTATTAAGACCTGGAGATTTTATTTGTAATTTTCGAATAATTGGGATGGTCTGCTTGTTTCAGAGTGATAGGTTTCGTATTAGTGATACTAGACTGAGTTATTTGAACTCTTGCTCCAAGCATACCGTGAATGATTCGTTTGCAATTCAATATTTTTGAATCTATTTTTAGGTTGATTTAATTGATACAAGAGTCAGCATTTCACTTATTAACATTTGGAAATGTTGAAGAGAGAGAGAGAGAGAGAGAGAGAGGAAGAAGTTTGGACTCTGGTGGATGTCACTTATACACATGGTAGGTCATTGTGGAAATTTGTGTGTGAGGTGTTTCCTCTTTTGAGCTTGCCACAATGATGGAGAGGTAACTGATTTATGGGACCAGGACGAAAGTTTGCCAGAAACCTAGTTTCATTGTAATTAGTGGATAAACTATGATAAATCAATAGAACCTAAGAATGACAGAAAGACTTGCTTCACTTGGTGAAATCTTGACGTATGATCATTTGATAACTTACAATTGGTTTCTTGCAACTAAGACTTTGTCATGCTTCAACACAAATTTGCATTGTGTGTGTTGATTTTAGATTATTCTGATTATTCTGATAGGTTTGATCTGTACATTAATAAGCCTTGTATGATCACTGAGAATAGATTCTGTTAATCTGTCAACCTTACAAATTTATTTTATACATGTTTAGTGTATTTTTGGATCATTGGTTGTTATTTTATCGTTGAAATGATTATGAAAATTAGCAGATTTTGAAACTGTCCAATTTCTTAGTTAGGTTGTTCTGAACTGTAGCTCTTACTTGTCATATGCCACACCATCTTCATTGATTCTGATGCAGTCTTTTCCCACCACCCTCTTTCTCTTTCTCCTTCTTCGTCTGCAAGAACATCCGTTGTCTTGACTTTTCAATTTACTATGACTTTTCAATTCTGAATATGGAGAGAGGATGTCTGCAATATTGTTTGATTGATCTGTAATTTGTTAATTGGTGCAGGGTCTATTAACCCACTGTTCTGATTTGTTAAACTTTGTTCTCGAGTTCGTGTATTAACATGTCTCTAGGCATACCGCTTAACATTTGCATGGTATTGCAGGAAAATGGAAGAGCAAAAGCCAAAAGAACAAAGACCCAAAGCAAATGAGAACAAGCCTGTCATGACAGAGTGAGAGTTGAGCTTTGCTTCTAATGCTTCAGTGATTGGATTGAAATAGTTCGGTTCAGTGTTCACAGTCATCCAAATGTACTGATTTTGATTTTTCTTGGTTTATGGGTTTGTAGTTGTCTGTGTTTGGATTTGGATGTTTCTTGTAGGACAAAAAATGTTTGATGTAGCTATTATGCATTTAATATATTATTAAGGAAGCACTCTGCTGTTGTGTGCTATGTATGTGAGATTTTTTTTTTTTTTTTTAATTCAATACTGGCCAATATCATGGAGATGTCAAGTTCTTTAGCAGAGAAATTTGATGGGAATTCTTTAGGTCATTTTTCCGATATTGGAATGGCGGTATCATGAAGATGTGCTTGTATGGTTTATTATTGAGGCTTGAGCTGCCCTTGTGAGTAATTTAATTTTATATAGAAAAAAATTCCACCCGAAATGTGGAGAAGGTCTTCTATCAATCCAGCATGTTGAATTCATGATTTTGCTTTCTATAAGCAGAGTGCCCTTCGCCTTGGGTATAAGGGAATGAGCAGCCCATCGATTATTTGGCACCTTTCTAATGGGCAGGTGTGAGATGATCAATGCCTTCAACTTAAGGTCACGTACATGTCCACTGAACGGCCTCTGTATGCATGGTTTGGCCGCTGGATTGCGGTAAGTGAAAAGGAAAATGATAGTTACGCGGGTCAAATCCTGAAAAATAAAAACGCACCGTTTCACAACTGATGATAAAAACGAGGGGTTTTGCTTGCTCAATTTATCTTCTTTCCTTTGTCGCTTTCTCAATTTCCTCGTCCCGTCTCTTTTTCTTTGGCTGCTTAAGAAAAAAACACTTTGCCAAAAAAGCCTTCTCCCTCTCATTCACAATCTCCTTCTTCATCTTCTTCGCAAATTCTCCTCTACTCTCACGTCGATCTCCTCCTCAGCCATTTTATTTCCTATTACGACGCATTAAACTCCGCAGTCACCCAAGAAAACCTAAAAAATATATAGTGAGTGCAGGACTCCACTGTTCTTTTAGTATGTCGAGACATATGCTGCCATTGCGGTTAATATTTGGGTGAAAAACCTTGGTCCTAGATGCAACCTGCAGTACATAAAGAACAATAACTTAAAGAGTGTAAAGGATTGCATTAAAGTACGTTGTCAACAGTGATTTAGTTAAGCTGGAGCAGATTTTAAACTTGAATAACTCAATGTCAGATGAAGGGGCCTTGTCTGCCATAATAAGTTCTATTTATATGCCAAGCACTAAAAAATTTCACTGGAAAACGAACCACCAACGTTGTTTTTAGATCATAAGAATTTTCTAGGTCAATGTGTTCGTAATCTATAAGTCGCCATCCACAAATACTATAAACTCCAAATCTGCAGATCATATCTCTCTTCTATTAGTGCTTCAGATTTTTGGAATACGTCTATTAATGCCCTTCCAACCTTCCTCCTTTCCCGTCTTGGCCCAACAATCTTGAAATCCCATTCCTTTTTCTTGGCGATCTCCACCCTTATGTCTTCACCAACCTCGTTAGATTATTTCTTGATGAAGAAAGTGAAGAAGAAGACGATGGTGATGAATTTTTTGATAATAGGCAGTGGCAAGTGGGTGAACTTCTATGTTGGCTATGGTTTAAAATAGATAATTATTTTACTATCCTTTCGTTTACCCATTGCTGATACAGAGATGTGAGGCATAGGAAACGGCGACGTTTTGATGCCAATTACTTAAAGAAAAAAAAAAGCGAAACGACATCGTTTGCATTAGATTCGGGATTTGACCCGGGGGCTTGACCCGATGCAAACATCGGCACTCGAGTGAAAAATATGCAAAACCGTTCGAATATTGTTATAATCCGGCTGCAAGGGAAAAATATGCAAACTGTTCGAATATTATTACAGAGAGACTGTAAAAGTCAAATCTATCTAAACTTGGTATGTATTATTGGCTTCGGGTTGGAGATGTTTCAAGAGAACTATTTGAAGAATGATAAATCACTTTAAATCTCTCGCACATGGAGTTGGCCCTAAGATTCCCCATAATGAACTTTCTCATGATGGGAACTAGCTTGAAGAGTACAATGACGCTCACATTCTTCTCTATGTTAATAAAATGGAGAAAATGATATTATTATTAAAACATAATATACATTTTTACTTTTTGGCTAAGTGCTCATTTTGTCTTGGTAGTTTTAACTAACCTAAGAAAAAGGAGTGGGACTAGTTTCACACGGTCAAATCTGGATTGCTTCCTTTTGATGTGGTAGGAAAAAGTGGTAGGTGATCCATTCTTCTTGTCTGTTGGTTTGATGTAAAGATGAGCTTCCTTTTTTATCTTTTGCTCACCTGAGTCCAGGAACAAGCTTTAGCAAAAAAAAGCTGATGCTAAACTAATTCATCGGTGTGGGGCATGTGTTGCAATTGTCAACAGGCGGGCGTTTTGGTGCCTGATTGCGGGGCCATAATTATGGCACACGGCACTAGGTATGCCCATGGCTAATGCTGCATTTTTCACATTCGACTATCATCGTCGTCGAGGTTTACTCAAGTAGGAAATGGATTAACCCAAGCTACAACCTTTTTGGCTTGGAAAAAAAATCGTTGTAATCTCCAGCTACTTCTCAATCCCAACTATGGAATTATGGCGTGAACATCTAATGATTTATCGAGGTCTTTTTTTGATATTGGGTATGTCAGAGGAATAATTACTCATTTTTTTTCTATGTTCAACCACAAATCTACTATACTTACCGAGATCTACCTATGCGAGCTGCGAGCTCTAACATGGTGCATGGCCTAGGCTTCAATATCAGGCTAATAAGTTTTGATTAGTATTGAGGTGTTATGACTTAAAAATATTAGTATTGAGGTTGTACTTATATAGTAAACTTTGAATTTATTTTCAAACATTCGAGAGTAGGTGGTTCCCATTGCCTAGAAATAATTGTGAAATGGCAGCATATCACAGTCTTTGAACATTAATCAACAATTGTTGTGTAGACCTTCCTGCGTCCTTAATTTTCTGCCAATCAAATAAAGGGTTTGGATCAACGGAAGTTTGGGTAGCATAAGTTTACCATAGAATCTAATTCTCCCGGGTAACTTTTACTCTCTCAGCTGGCTCAGGAAAAAGGGATAAGTTTCTTGATTGTCTTCTGTTATGCTTATGCCAATCTTTGTTTCAGAACGTCGATGTTTTAAACAGAGTCCAGACAAATTACAATTGATTCGCGGAAGACTTACACTGGTCCAATCTCGACCAAAACAAAAACAAAACCAGTAAAATGGTAGATAAGAAGAGACGCATGGATCGATACGGGGATAAAAGCTACGAGTAGGGGGACCAAAGGTCCAAAGCCAAATGCGAGTGCATGCACGGAAAGCACTTGAATCGCTATGATAAGCGCTTTCCCATGTGCGAGGCGTAACCAATCGGCGACCAATCTATTGTCTAACCTCCAAGCCTCCCTTCAATCACCTATTGTCTCCAATCTCGACCTCCCCTCTAATGCCTCACACTTTAGGAAAGAGAAGTCTCCATTAAAATTGACGTCACGTTATCACAAAATGACAAAATTTCCCCAAAATGGCTACACGATCTATATATTTATCATTTTCATTAATTATTGTTGTTTTCATACTTTTATTCAAACTATGGTCATGTCAGCTTGTATGCTAGTGCTTATATAATGATCTCTATTCTTATGTAATGCATAATCTTCTTGTTCATTTTCAAGTTAAAATTTTATTAAAATTAGAGATTAAGATTTTTTTCTCATCGTTTATAAATCTTGTGTGATCTATATTTTATTTTTTAATTTATAGTCAATATGATTAGGACTTAACTGCTTTTATTTTTTAATTCGTTAATTACTAATTATGTTAGTGAAAATTACTCAGACGAAAATCAAATTATGAGATGATCCTAATTTAAATTTCAGCATGTATTAGAAAGTGATTTCAGTCAATTAGATTAACATTCAGATAATATGTTATCTCAAGATAAATATATCTGTACAATCTTATTTAAGGGAACTAGCTTGGCACAAGGTATTGAAATACAAAAATAATCAAATGATGAAATTTTCATGGGGAAAAGAGGTATGATGAATTTGACTTAGACTTGAAGCAAAGATGCTTGAAGGGTTTCATTATGAATTGAAGATTCGCAGATTGATCATTAGGCGATGTGCATTACAATTTACAAGTGACTGTTCAGATTAAATTCAAGGTCAATTAAGATGGAGGTTGACTGACTTTAAATTTATGGATGAGAGGGGGAAAAAATGAAAACGAGTAGGAAAATAAAAGCTTTGATTTGACAGTATACAAACACTAGTTAAATATCATCACTCAAAACAAAATAAAAAATTAGCAGTATAATTAAAATTAAAAAAAAAAAGAAGAAGAAGCTGGATCCGTATGATCAATCAAGCTGGTCAAATTTGTCTTCATATGACCACAAGAATTTTCCAAACGTAGAAAACACTATTTAATTGGATTCGATTTATGCATATGTCACAGGCGATGGTGTGAACATGCAAAACTGTTAAATCCAAATGAACAGCCTGGCTGATTTTTCTATCTGCGTTATGGGAGTATTGCAAAACTAATTTGCAATGAGAATATAACGCGACTATGCGAAATTACTCAATTAATTAATTAGAATTAGGCATGATAATGACGACAAATGATGAACAGGAAAAGAAAGCGACGTTGGTGGTTATTAAAGTTTCCAAAGGTGCTTTATTTTTGTTGCCAATTTGTTCGTTAATAATACTGCTCGAACTCTCTCACTGATCAGTACTCTCCAGTCTCGTTCCTTCATTCACGCCGCGCTTGCTTCCAGTCTCACGCTTTTCTCTCCTCCCCCCACCAATTCGCATAAACTAAAAAAAAGAAACAAGAATCGAACTCATTTTCTATCTCCATCCACATCCGTTCTCTCACTTTCGTAGAAAATGTCTGAATTTTCTTTCCCAGCAAACGCTAACAAGAAAACAAAATTCTCGCGGCTGCTTCTCGCTGACTTGTTGCTCTTTTGTTCTTTCATCATCTCCCACCCTCTTTACTTCTCTTACTTCATTTTCTTCTCACCATACATCATCAAGATCCTCTCTTTCCTTTCTCCTCTCTTCATCACGACTTCCCTCTTGCTCCTCGCTCTTCTCACCACCTTTGTCCGCGACACCGAACTATGCGAAAATTCCAAAGTTAGTTTCCTTCTCTCCGCATACCGCAATGCGGTGGAGAAGTTACGCTCTAATTCAGACGACTCGACGACAGACGAACAGTCACTGAACTTGGAGGATCTTGAAGCCTACAAAATCGTGTTTGATACCTCTAGTGTCATAGAGGTTAGAGAAACTTCAGTTGGTGTTTCAGAAGAAACAAATGGGCTGTCATCGTCAAGTTCAGAAGCAGCAGCGCCTGTTGACAAGCACTTGTGTCGCGAGAGCTTGGTCGAGATTATTACCCTGGCTGAGATTATGAAGGCCGAAAGTGATCACCGACAGAGTAGTAGTCAGTTGATTACGGAGGAAAAAAGATTAGGAGGATTCTTGAAGGAAGAGGAGGAAGATCATGATGTTTTTGTCGATGTGTCGTGCGAAAAGGGTGAAAAAGAAGAAGTCAAGCCATCAAGCGTTGGGTTGAATAATAATAATAATAGTGATAGTGATAAAGTTGAAGAAACAAAAGTAGAATTGTTTGTGAGTAGCGGATCCAAGGCTTTGGAGAATAAAGTGAGATTGAATTCTCAGAGAGTACTACTACTTGGTGGTGGTGACCATCTATGGAGTAAGGAGAACGATGGCGGGGAGCTTACTAATTCGCCGAGTTTTGGATCGAGTCTTGGGAGTTTTGGATCGATGAGGAAAGAAAAGGAATGGAGGAGGACATTGGCATGCAAGCTATTCGAGGAGAGGCACAATAACGTTGATCAAGGAAGCTGTGAAGGTATGGACATGCTTTGGGAGACTTACGAGGCCGACCATGACTCGACTAAGCAGCAGCACCATCAGCAGTTGCTTGCTAAAAGCAAAACAAAGAAGGGAAAGAAATGTAGAAGCAAATACGATGAGGAGGAGGAGGAGGAGGAGGAGGAGGAGGAGATTGATGACGGGCAACTTTGTTGCTTGCAGGCTTTGAAATTCTCGGCCGGGAAGATGAATTTGGGAATGGGAAGACCTAATCTTGTTAAGATTTCTAAGGCCTTCAAAGGGTTTGGATGGCTGCACAATGTGAGCAAACACAGCAAGAAGATTTACCATTGAAATATTTAGGTTTCTCGCTTTCCTTTTTTCCTTTTTTTTTTTCCTCTTTCTTTTTTATGTTTAAATTGGATCATATGAAGTAAATAGCTATGATCTTTTGTTTCAATTTGCAAATGTAGCCCATTTCAGCACCAGACTCAAATACCAGCTAAATAGGATAGGCATGGCATGGTGCGTAAATTGAGTTTCGTACACAATTAAGTGCTTATTGGAGAAGTGATCTTTACGTGGAAAATAATATATTATATATATTTGGATCAGTAAAATATACATTATCTGATTCTACTAATGTGCTAGCGGGATTTAGGGCTTTAAGTTATTTCACACGCCACATGCTGCTTCTTGTGTTTGCTTGCAAAATAATGGCCAAATAATACGAAATGAACCCAGCTTCTCCATAGATAGACATATTCCTTCTTGGTGTGAGAATCAGATGCAGGGCTTTTTGCAAGGTTAATTGCATTTAGCCGATTGCTGAATGGACCTTCTACTTCTCGAGTTAAGTCTGTTTAACTTTCAGAGTAGGCACACTCAAGACTCAGTTACGGTTCTCTAGGAAAATAAGCTAATTAGCAAGATCGTGTCAAATTGAATATTCAAGCTCTGCGTTAGTATAACCAACTGCATGTTACTAGGAGTCTCGTAATTCTATTTTAACGTTTCAATAAAATTCCTCTGTTTTCCTTTCTATTGATTGCATAAGCAAGTACGAGAGAGAAGGAACATAAAAATAAAGCAACTCTTAGTTGCCAGATATAAGGCCGCAATAAAATGCCAAACAGAGCAGAAACTGGGAAACTGCTAATGCATTTCCAGGAAGCTGCATTGCTGTTTATTACCCAGCCAATGCAAAAAAGTGACACTAAGAGGAAACTCTAGTGTCAGCAAGCTGGGTTAGGACTCTATGCCTCTCTCGATTGCATCATTTGTCATGGGAGTTTATACCTATCCATATAAGTGAGGAAAAAATATGAATTGTGCCATAATATATTTGATGTAGCTCAGTATTAAAAAAATAAAATAAACTGGTGACGACATCAAATATATCCACATGCACATGGCACTCTCTCGTTTGTTGGTCATTTCGTGTCCTATAACCTCACCTATGCTAAAGAAATTTCTTTTGCCATTTTCTATTTGATTCAATTTGAGGGGTAAAATAGAATAGATAGGTCGCGCTCTTGTCGTGCCACTGAAAATGGCCGATTGCACCCATGTGAAAGCCTGAATGAAGCCCAAGTGGACCAAGCCCTACCACAAACAAGAGAAAATCGAATACAATATGAAAGTCCAAAGGAACTCATGCTTACATTTTAATATTTTATGCATGACGTCAAATGGACTTGGGTCATGCTCAGGAAGCATAACGAACAAGTGCACATATCCAAGCAAAAAATTACGAATAAAAAATTAGATGTTCTTAAAAGATTTTACAAAGTCAGCAATATTATTTGCAAAAACGAATTTCAATTAAAAAATGGAAAAAAAGGAAGAGTCAAGCACCAATGGCTTAACATTTTTCTTGAGTTGGGCCGGCACAGTACCATGCGATTTACGCCTATGGTTTCATTGATGCGACATGCTTTCCTATGCGCGCACCTGTTTGACAATAACTGAAGGATTAGGACATGCCGGTCGTTATTCAATATGTTATATAAAGTCTCGCTTAGACAATTATATTTATTTTTATTATAAAAAATAGAAAAGACAATTATATTTAAGTATAACTCTGCAGTGAAGGCACGTATTACATTAATATTATTATATTGTTTCTATTCAACATTGTCGTTTTCAAATTTGATATTATTGGACTATATTGAATTCAAGGCACTAGAGTAATAAAATTTTGCAGCATTAGGTAGAGTATAGCTCAACTTCGAATGACCTAGAATTTTGATTTCAAATAATTAAGTGATAATTATAGTATCAGTATTAAGTAGGATTGGACATTAGAGTTTTTTTCACTCTCAACATTTAAAGATTGATTTCACTTATAATTTGACCCTCTCCATCGTTGTGATTTATAGTTGAGTTAGTGTATATGGTGATAATGATAAATCAAACACAAAAGATTACTAAAATTTTATAAATAAAAATTTTAACTTCATTCATTTCATCAATGTAAATAATAATGTAATAACAAATTTTTTAAGTGATATTTTAATATTTATATAAAAATATTATATTTATTTATTAAATGACTAATTTTTTTAAACCAATTTTTTTGTTTCATTTCATTACGCCAGAAATGACTCTAAGCGAAAAAAAAAATTAATAACATCAAAATGTTCACACTTTATTCCGCGTGCCGCCACTGTCCAAGTGGCACCAGCTCACCGACACAACAAGAGTTGACTAAACGCAATTTGAGCCGTGTAACTCATTTACTAAACTAAATCAAACGGCCCACGACATTTCCAAACAATTGGTGCGGGCAGCAGCGAATAAATAACCAGATCCATCACTTCCCCTCCATGTTCGAGCCATCGAATCGAATGACTCGGAGAGTGAAATAAAAAATCACACTCCTTCCTCCACTCAAGTCCATCTTTCGTCTCATCAAAATCAAAACTCAAAATGCCGATTCACCGAACTGCACGCACCGGAGCTCCGGTCACTGGACGCTTTACTTTCGCCATGAGAATCCTCGCCTCCTCCATTACACTCGCCGTCTTCCTCTTCCTCACTTCCTCTCTACTCTTTACTTCTCGCTCTCACTCTCGTGATCTTTACAGCTCGGTGAGTAAAATTACAAACCACGAAATGCCATTAACAATTTTCATTTGCTTTAGCCTTGTTTGTTTCTTTGTTTAATGAGAAAGCCAAAAAAAAAAAAGAAAGGCGTCGTGATGAAATGGTTTTGAATCTTTGACGGAATGTTTGTTTTTGTGATTCATTTAGGGTTTGAATTCCGGCACGTACGGTTTCGGATCTATTCGGAGATCCGTATTGGCGCTGAAATCAGATCCTTTGAAGCCGCGGCTGGACCAGATCAGAAAGCAAGCCGATGATCACCGAGCTCTGGCGATGGCTTACGCGTCCTACGCGCGTAAGCTCAAGCTTGAGAACTCGAAGCTGGTTAGAATCTTCGCTGATTTATCTAGAAATTACACGGATCTTATTACTAAACCTACATATCGGGCTCTAATGGAGTCCGATTCACTCACAATTGATGAATCAATATTGAGACAATTCGAAAAGGAAGTGAAAGAGAGAATCAAATTGACTCGCCAGATAATTGCGGAGGCCAAAGAGTCTTTTGATAATCAGTTAAAGATTCAGAAGTTAAAAGACACTATTTTTGCGGTGAATGAACAGTTGACTAAGGCAAAAAAGCAAGGAGCTTTTTCAAGTTTGATTGCTGCGAAATCGATACCTAAGAGTTTGCATTGTTTGGCTATGAGGTTGATGGAAGAGAGAATTGCTCATCCGGAGAAGTACAACGATGAAGGGAAGCCAATGCCTGCAGAATTTGAGGATCCCAAACTTTACCATTATGCTATTTTTTCGGATAATGTGC
The DNA here is from genome assembly GCA_030449875.1 of Aegle marmelos. Taxonomy (NCBI): domain Eukaryota; kingdom Viridiplantae; phylum Streptophyta; class Magnoliopsida; order Sapindales; family Rutaceae; genus Aegle; species Aegle marmelos. The sequence continues at coordinate 8,809,448 of JASUUL010000115.1, forward strand.
TTGCAGCTTCGGTGGTGGTCAATTCAGCTGTTAAGAACTCGAAGGAGCCATGGAAGCATGTGTTTCATGTTGTGACGGATAAAATGAATCTCGGGGCAATGCAGGTTATGTTTAAACTGAAGGATTATAATGGGGCACATATAGAGGTGAAGGCTGTCGAGGATTATAAGTTTTTGAATTCGACATATGTCCCCGTGTTGAGGCAGCTGGAATCTGCTAATTTGCAGAGGTTTTACTTTGAGAACAAGCTTGAGAATGCTACGAAAGATACTACTAACATGAAGTTTAGGAATCCCAAATACTTGTCGATATTGAATCATTTGAGGTTTTATTTGCCTGAGATGTATCCAAAATTGCATAGGATTTTGTTTTTGGATGATGATATTGTGGTACAAAGGGACCTAACAGGATTGTGGAAGATTGACATGGATGGGAAAGTGAATGGGGCAGTGGAGACTTGTTTTGGTTCGTTTCATAGATATGCACAGTACATGAATTTCTCGCATCCTTTGATTAAGGCGAAGTTTAACCCAAAGGCGTGTGCATGGGCTTATGGGATGAACTTCTTTGATTTAGATGCTTGGAGAAGGGAGAAGTGCACAGAAGAGTATCATTACTGGCAGAATTTGGTAAGATTGATTTTAATATTTAGCCATTTTCATTGATTAAGTATCATTGTTTTTATGCCGATTTATACTTTACTTGCTATGAACTATAGTAGTTAGCTACTTAATGTGATTGCACTTGCCGTATAGTCCTAAACCTTTAGTTGTCTGGTGGGATCTGCCAGACTGGCACAACTGCCAATCCATTTCATAGCTGATATGGTTACATGTTCATTGACTTATTCTTCATGACAGCATTTTGGGTAAAATTTTTCTGAGTTTTTTCAATTGGGAATTTATATTTGGATTGTTACTAATTAGTAATGCCTTCTGTGTTGCAGAATGAGAATAGGACATTGTGGAAATTGGGAACGCTTCCTCCGGGTTTGATCACGTTTTACTCGACTACAAAACCACTAGATAAATCGTGGCATGTGTTGGGACTTGGATATAATCCAAGCATTAGTCTGGAAGAGATACGAAATGCTGCAGTTGTGCACTTCAATGGGAACATGAAACCTTGGCTTGATATTGCCATGAACCAATTCAAGCCGCTTTGGACCAAGTATGTTGATTATGATCTGGATTTCATTCAAGCATGTAATTTTGGTGCCTGAATTAATTTTCTTAGCAAAAAGTCAATAGGGAAGCAGTAAGTTATAACTAAGTCACCATCGCACTTTAGGATTTCATTTGTATTTGTCTATACAAGTCCTCCAATTGCAATTAAATTGATTTGGCAAATGTATTCAAGAAAGTCATTGAATTTTGAATTTCGAAAAGTTTTAAACTGCTTATGTTCTTTATGATCATGCATATGTCCATCTGAAAGACAATATTTTTGCTTGAGACTAATAGGGGGTTGTTTGTGGTCTGTTTTTCTCAATATATAATGCTTGGTCAATGTTTTGCTCCCAGAATGCTCAACTTCGAACAGCTGCCTGCGCATTTGCACCCAGATGCTCAAATGCGCAATATCTTATTCCCGCCACACTGTTATCAACCGACAACTAAATTTCTACTTAAGTCATTTCATTCGTGTAGTCAAATTAGAGTTATTGTAAGTAAACTTGAATTACGTCGGGAGTCAAAACTGCTAGATAATGAACATCCAATTTCCCTGTACTCGTCACACGAGGAAAAAACCACAATCCGTCCTCAACGAGACATTATTCAGAAAAATGCTGAGCAAGAATGAAAACCCAAGTGTTATATCATTCACCATATATGAAAAACATAGATAATCATCCATTGCTTAAAATAAAGGTTCCAAAATATACCTCCCCAGGAGGCTAGACATATGACACAAGTATACCAAACAAAAACTCCGAGACCAAAAACCCATGACCACTCGGTTACAATAAACGTGTGTAAGGGCCAAGATCATTCCTGAAGAAACTTCAGAAGCTCATCCACAAAGGAAAATAAATCCTGATCTTTAACTCTAATTGCTATTAAATCACTAGTCAAATCATTCAACTACAATAGAAATTATCATCCTCTCCAATGCTCCAACAACATCCACCCACCCAACACCCGTCCCCCAAAAAAAACAAAAAAAATCCCCACAAACCCCCAAAATGTATGGTTTCCTCAAGCAGGAGCAGACACTCGTGGTGCCACATTTTTAAAAGCACGATTTACACGACCACCAGCATCATTCCTCTGGTATCCATCACCTCCACCTCCACGGTTTGAAAATCCTCCCCTAATGCCACCTCTATTTTCAAACTCAAACCTGTTACCAAAATCACCCCGGCTGAAACCTCTGCCACCCCCATAGTTCCCACGCCCTCTTGTCCCCTCATTCCTGTATCCATTCCCAGCTCTGGATGAAAATCGTCCCCTATTGCCCCCTGTCAATAGAAAGCAACCACTTTCAGACCTTATAAAACAAGAAAAATGATTCCATTAATCTAAACATAAAACTCAACTTGCCTCGAGTAGACTTCTTTGGTTCAACAACTACACGGTGCCCACTAATCACAATAGGTGAAGCCTGAAACATAAATATAGACAACACTGTATATTAAAAGCTAAACATATATTTGGAAGGAAAAAAATCAAATGCAAAGATGTTTTATGGACTCCCCCATCGTCAGAAAGGGTGAGAATCTAGCTACAAACATTGCATCAGTATTCCCAATATGGCACTGAAGGTTGTTCAAATGATGTCAAATAAGGATAATATAGAATTCATCTTCAGAAGAAAATTTAAAAATATTCAACATTGTACCACCATCATAAATGAAGAGATGAAACATACCATATATGATTACAACATAGTCATGCATCATTCAATCAATAATTGCCTCAGTCCTTGTCTAACATTTAGCATATACATGGTACAGGAAAAGAAATCACAAACTGAAATTAATAAATAAACGAAGATCTCAACAACAAATACAACCTCAGACAACAAAAAAATGTGTGCATGCAAATTAACAAAGATAGTGCTTCCCAATTGCCAAAACGTCTCTCAACATGTAACATAATCTCAAGATAGATATACCATCAAAATTTCACTTCATGCCTCCATCTACATGTAAATTAACAAATGCTTCTTGTTTCTTACACATTATATGCATAATAAGACACCAAGGGGGGGAAAAAACAAAAAAACAAAAAAAGCTCATGGCAGCAAAATCTTATGCATACCTCAATTGCACTTTGCACAGCATTTTCCTCTTCAAATTCCACGAACCCAAAACAAAATCCCTGTCACACAAAGTTGAAAGAATAATTATTCGTCGCAAATAAAATTAGCAATACTCACAATGGACAATAAACTTGAATGTACCTTCTGGGTTTTAACTTGAATACCACCAGCCCTTATAGTTCCAAACTTTTTGAACTCATTCTCAATTAGAGCATGAGTAGCAGATGGAGGCAGTCCTTTTAGGTAAATAGATGGACCCTCAGCTGTTCATAAACAAATATATGAACATGAATTGATCAAACATAACAATGCTAGCACTTACTTTCACACAAAGTAAATGATATCATCAGATATTACTGAAGCACAAGAACTGAAAAAGCCCTACCATCTTGGTTATTCCCATTTTCAGTAGCATTTGAGTAGGTAACTTGTTTCTCAGATACTGGGGCTGGAGCTGGAGACGTTGCAGAAGCAGGTGGTTGCTCTTGGATCTTCATTATGGACCTCAGAGAAGCTGGAGGAGGAGATGATACCGGGACAGCACTGTCCTTCATGACCTTCACCTGTAACAATAGCATTTCGTGTGTAATTCAACAAATTTAGATAGGTAATAAGCGTCCAGCGAGAAGTTAAGAAAGATAGTGTGTACTAAACTACTTACAATTGAAGCATATGACTTCTTTGGCACTTCTTCCACTTTAGAGTCAGATTCAGCAGCCACATGTGTATCATCTGGAATTGCATCAACGACCTCAGGTACTGGTGCTTCCTCTTCTTCGATAGTACCGTCTCCATTCTCTGAGGGATTGTCCACTTCTTCCCCACTGACTTCCTCTGATGAAATAGCTGTTTGATCAGAAACATGGTTCTCCTGCACAGGAGAATGGTCTGCAGAAAGAAACAACATCTTAAACATCAAATTTGATAAAAGAAAAGGTTTTAATTTAGAAAATATTCTGGATTTTTATAATTACCTTGGTCAGGAGTAATAGGGGCTTCAACATCATTAGTGGTAGCCTGGCTTCCAACATGGTAGGCATCATCTACATACCTAAAGACATCATTCAAGACAAAGTAGCCTTTGTCTTGAGGTGCCAGGAAGAAACTCTGCGAAAATTTCCGCCTCACGCTGTCCTTTCCAGTCAAATAACCAGTCACGAGAACAATGACACCCCCATTGTATGATTCTTGCGCATCCACAGTGGTGATCTCAGCACTCAACTCTCCGTAATGAAGTGCAAGTATCTTGTCATTGATAGCCTGCTCCAAAGTGTTAATCAGAAATGAGAAAATTAACAACTCTCCTAATCAGAAGTGCAAACTAATTCCACACTCGACTCACGCATATGCTACTTCATATGAGATTTTCAGCCACAAACGGTAAAATGAATTTTTCCTAATTGGTTCACCTAGCCCTCTATTTAAACAAAATCATTCCATCATGTATTGTGCTCCCACAAACAAGCTATAACGTAGGCTTAGTAAGAGAAGAAACAATAGATATAAACACACAAATGCACACCGCATACACATACATGTAAAACCAATAAAAAAAAAGAGCCACTCACTTGCATAGTTGTGGTAATACTCATAGCCCCATTTTCTTCAGGGCGACCAAGTTTACTAATATCCTGATAAAACCGGTGAACGAGCTGCGGCGATTGGTGCAATATAAGGTAGTACTGATGAACAAATGCATTACCAACCTATAAAAATTCAAACCAAGAGATTCCTCAAACCCCAATCAAAGATGTAAAGCCCAAATCGAAACAGAAAAAAAAAAAAGAAAAAAGAAAAAAAGGTTCCATACAATATCAGCAGTTGGAGCTTGGAGCAGCGGTGTTGCCATCACTACCACTTGCTCTTAAATCTTCCAAACGCAAACAAAAAATCAACAACAGCACTAAATTAGAAGAAAATAAAAGAAAATTTTCAATAATTTTCAAGGGAAACAAACAGAGACTTATAGGATCTATCAAAATGCCTCAACCTTTTTTTTTCTGCGTGTAACCTCATTTTTCTCAGCAAAAAAACATAACAAAATTCTTCCAACACAATATATATATATAAAACAGGCGAGATGTATATAAGTATACAGAGGAAATGAGTTAAGAGGAGATGAAGGCACCTGAGCTGAAGATTCGGATCGGAGAAAGTGAGGAGAGAATAGTAATTTACTTTCTTTTATTTTGTTGCAGTTACGCTGATACAAAATCTCTCTCTCTCTCTCTCACTCGCTCACCTCCGTTGAGTGTGTGTTTTAGGGTTTGTTGCTGGCGTCTAGATCTTGAAGAGGCGCTGGAATGAGGGAGTCGGAGAGAGTGTGCGTTCGGGGAACACTGGAGAGGGTTTTAATTTTAGCGTGAATACGAAGGCAGTTTTTTGTGCCACGGCACCGTTTATATATTATTCTGCACAGCTTCTACTTCACTTTTGACCCAATTATTTAAAGAGTTATGCTGTCCCGAACCTTTTTTAATTAGATGACGCGTGTTTATTTAATTATTTTAATATTTTTGAGTTAAAAAACCTCCAGCATGCCAATAATTTATCGAACTAATCATGTAGGTCCCTCTAGTTCAGATACGTACAATAACATTCTTTTTTGTCCAATTTTTAGGTGAGGTTATTTAAATTCATTAATTTTTTTTTACAGTTATTTTTTAAAATAAATCCATCACTGAAAATAAAATCTAAAGATATTAAAATTACACTTAATCTCATTCTGTGTCTATATATTATAATTATAATCTATTCTACTATAATATTCTACAGATTAAATATTCAATTTCACTATCTTTTAAATTTTTTTATCTTTCTATATATGATTTTTTTATACTTATTATATTTTGTGTCTAAGAAAAAAATTATTTCTTGATATTAATTAACTTTTAGGACTGATAAAAATTTATTGATGTCCAATTTTAAATGACGAGTTTTATTTCTCTTAGTTTGTGATATTAATCGTTTATAAATAAAAAAATTATATCTAAAAAAATTAAATAGAATTTGTGAAATTGAAATAAGAACGAGAAGAAAGGGCTAAGTAAGTAATTTTATTAAAAATTATTTAGATAATAAAATTCATAATTAAGAAAAAGTGTAGAGAGCAAATTGGTTGGTTCAAATAACTATACCTAGAGTTTCTCTCCTAAATTTGATTTACATTTTAAATTTATTGTTATATCCCTATGATGTCATTGTGAGCTACAATACATGAAAATTAATTTTAAATATTTTACTACATAGTGCGATGAATTGCCGTGTAAATTTATTAACAAAAATATGGAAACGTTGATTCAAATATGTGAGTGAGCTATAATAATCTAAAACATTTTGACAAATTTAACCTTTGAAAATCAGTTCAATTATCAATTCAGGTTAATTACAAAATTGGGGTGTGTGTACTGATTTAATTTTATTTTTCTCATTTCATCTACATATTAATTTGTTAACTTAACTTCTCATATCAAAAGAGATTTAATTTAACTTAAGAACTAGTAATGATAGGCATTCTAAACTTTTTATTTCAAATTTAATCTTGAATGGTGCGCCATTAATTAAGTGATTGATAATTTTTTACAAGATCCAAATGAATTAGTTGTATTATCTCATCAATCAATTAAAAAAAAATCATATCATTTAAGATAATTTTTTAGAATAAAAAATTTGAAAAACATATTACTACTCTTTAAATAGAGCTTACCATTGAAATATACAGAATAAATTATAGTCGAAAAATTCAATAAGCAAAAAAGTTATCCAAATATGAATTCCCATGAAAGAAAAAATATAATTCAAATTCGGAAAAGGAAATTGAAAAGAATCTTAAATGCACTGTCCCATTAACACCCATCACAATCCCAATAATATAAAAAATAATAGCATATAGGTTTCAATTATCGTACTAACAAAACACTTAAGGCTGATTATAACCATAAAAACTTTAAGCTGCTGATCTCAATGCTTTCAAGTTGTTAAGATCACGAATGATGCCAACGAGCATAAGGCCAATCGATTCAATGTCAACCACTTGCATTCACCTACCTCCATGAGCCTCTGCCTCCTCTCTCACCCTCATGCAACAATTCTATTATTTCTAGGCTGCTGGTCCCATATCAACAAGAGTTGCACTAGATTAATATATGCATGAATAATCATAAAAATCAAGAGTTTGAGAGTCTAACTACCTGAGGTTTGTGGTTGCGATTGAGTTTGAGATTGGGTTCCACTCATTACTCCCTCTGCAAGACCAAATGACAAAACTCAAAATTACATTTCTTCAAAGACATTACTCGAACTTGAAAAAAGATAACGTCAACACAAGTAAATTATTACATGAGATAAGCTTGAAGGATGTGACCTTTTACTATGCCCTGAGATATCGCAGTTACTGCACTAACATTCTTGTCATTTTTTGAGTCTATCATCTTGAACTAGCAATTTTGTTGGCTCAGTCTCCGAGCCTTCAATAACAGGCCATATCCTTTTATTAGGCAAAGGCTTCATTGATTTAGAGTAAATGTCAATGTATGCTCGAACTGTGAGGTGGAGATCCATATAATCAAAAGATCATTCATGTCTCATTGCAAAATGTGCCATGACCTGTTTACAACGGATCCTGATTAATTTTCATGTGCCTCGTCATCTAAAACCTCAAAAATCATCAGCCTCAACATCTTGCATGTTCTTCCTTTTTACCTATTCACATTCAATTTTTTTTTTTTTTTGTGATGTTTGGAGCAAGCTTTCCATTCCCTGTCCTCGCCTTATTTAATATCTTTTGCAATCTCCTCATTACTTTCACTCTAATGTACCCTATTAAAGTAAGTATTAAGATGCGTCTAAATTATTTTAATAAACCATTTGATAACTCTGTCATATTATTAGTCACACGATCAAACTTGGAAATACTGTTAAAAACATACTTGGCCCATACGTCCTGTAAATTTTTACCAATATTTGTATGCTTTTTTTTATCTTAAATATTTTTTCATGTAATTATTGAAATCATCTTCGTACGTTTTTCTTATCACTAACCAAAACAATGTTCTAAACACTACTTCAAGCCATTTGCCTTTCACATTGGCAATGCATGCCTGGCATAGTACCTACTACAACTGCCCAGCAGTCGACTCAGACCAAAATTCCACTAAGCCTGCCAATATGCCTTTTTGCGTGGCTGTCATGAAACGTAACAAGGCTATTGTCTTCAATACCAAGCCACTTCATCAAAATTCTCAAGAGCCACATCCAAGTTCCTCTATTCCTGTCCCTCAATAATGTAAACAGCAATAGGGGAAAACACCATTGTTTGCATCTGAGATAATTGCTTACAATAATACTCCACCGTAAAGGCAGGTCAAGTGACACCGTCGACGCCAATGAGCCACCTACAACCCTTGACAAAACCCATGCTCCAAAGCTGGAAAACTAAGCATAAAGCTCAAGAATCTTAACTTTTAGCTTTTCCTTCGTCAATGCATTGTGGCTTGACAAGTAATCCTCGATTTGTTTGATTCAAAATGGCTTCATAGTTCATCGGGATAAAGCAACCCTTTCAACTGGATCGTAATTTGACAACACGTCGTCTTCCTCAAACAGCTCATCGTTCGTACCATCTGCCTATCTCCCTCGTCAACATTTTGTGCATCACCGTTAACATTCTGTCCAACAACTTATTCATTGTGCTTTTTGTTAATAATATTATTATCATTTGACCAGACCAGAATGCTTCGTCTTCTTTAAACTATAGTTTTACGGATAACTGACTTATTGAAAAAGACAATCAGATCCCTTTTTTTTTTTTTTAACGGATTTCGTTTATTTTAACTGAAAATATATTTTCAATCTACAATTACCAATATATCCCCCACAATTCAATATGTTGGTTCAATTGAGCCTTGTTCTTTAAAGACAATTCACAGCTTTTCTTAACATGAAAATTCCCTTCGCTAATGCCTAAGCAGTGGCCGTGTCATTCCTCTCAGCAGCCTCTTTAGTTAATCTTTGCACATTTGTCTCCCCTATAATTAATTTTTGCCAAACTCTTAATAGCTGTTGTGGGTTTGGTTTTGGCTTCAACGTACCCTTCACCTTATACATCTCTTGATCAAATTCTTATTTAACAAATTCTGTCACTTCCAGGACGAAGAGTAACGGAATTTCAGGAAAAAAAAAAAAAAGAAGCAAATGAACGAGTTAAAAAATTGATACAAAGAAAAATTAAATAGAATTTTTCCCCCCCTTAATTCTCACATTTTTGTCCAATTAAAAAATGAAAATTCTTCTTGTTCGCCTAATAATCGCTGTGGCTCAGGCAGGGGCTTGCTGCTGGGGCAGCCCAAGCCACAATTCTTTATGAGTAATGTTAATAAGCCACCACTTTTACTCTAAAGTCTTGTCAACTTCATGAAAGGAAAGGTTTACTGAACCAATATGTTGACTTGTATCTTAAAGTAGCGTAATAGTAATTATACGTGAAAAATATATTTTCAGTTAAAATAAACAGAGTTAGTCAAGAAATTGGGGTTGAATATCTTTTCTAAAACAATTTTTGTCCCTTTCTTTGAATGTTTAACCATCTTTTTCCCTTTTATGTTTTATGTGGTGAATGGATTAATACTATATTTATATTTTAGATTATGTTTCGAAGTGAGAAACTCTCATAATCAATTATTTACTTTTCTTTAGAGTGGATAGGCTAAGGAGTCTTATTTGGTGGGTCACTCGTTTTTTGAGCAGAAGCAATGGGAATCTCACTCCTAGTCCTTTTCAATTGTGAAAATTCCCTTAATAAGTGTCAAAATTTACAATATCGGCACTCATAAAATGGGTCAAAATTTTTTAATTTGAAAAAATAACATAAATATCATAAAATGTTTAACTTACATGAGTGAAAATATTAATTATTATTATTATTTTATGAAATTAAAATTAGTAATAAAACAAATAAGTTATGTACAAGTATATTTCTTTTTCATTTTCTAATTAAAAGGTACCTATTCTTTATAAAAAGATAAAATTATAATTTACATTAATTCACTCTCAAGAAAAACACATAATTAAAATTTTAATTGATAATCTACACTCTTTTTTCAGAATAAATAAATAATTTATTTTTACTCTTACTCCACTTTTCTAATTCTAAAATTTCCTCTACTTAAGGTTCTCACTCCCATTCGAAAAGTATCCGTAGCATAAGTTTTTTTTTTTTTGGGGGGGGGGGGGGGGGTGGGGGGAGGCGTTAACCAAGGCGTAAGTTTAAATATTCATAATAAAGGGGAAAAAAGGGTTAGGATAGGTTTAAGTTTTTTTATGTTTTATTATAGTACAAAAGAAAAAAAAGGCCCAAAGGTGGAATTTTTTTTTTTTTTAAATCTCGTCTCAAACCCAAAGTCCAAGGCCATTTGTTTTATTTGATAATTTTAGGTTTTCCACGAATTTTTTGACCCATAATATTAAATCTAATGCAATGCACCAGTCATACAATATTAAAATCGTAAGTCGACAAAAGGAAAAAGTTCAAAATATACTTTAATCCATCCAATCTAACGGCACAAGCTAAAGGAAGGGAGTGTCAATGTATACATTATTGAAATCAAAAGTGCCCGTGTGACAATCTCGATCAACTTTATGGTGTTAGCGGCTTGCTTTTCTTAATGTGAAATATTGAGCTCTAATTGGCACACTTTGCATAATGTAACTACGTATTAAGTCCATTTCATAAATCATGATTACAACTTTGGGGATTACACCTTTTAATGTGTGGCGCAGTGCATGACAATCGTGACCGCCGCACCCACAAGATTATGATTTTCAAAAGTAATTATTACCATTTTTGGCCCTTTGCGGGGGCCGGGGGAGAAATAACGGCCCGGTTTGTTTGGTCCGTATTATTACCATTGTAATGTGTTAAAATTTTATTATCTAATAGTGAAAATGTTAATGATTAACATTGCCAATTGAAAGATAAGTCAAATGTCAAATCACTTGAAAATACAGTTTTTTTTTTCCTAAGTATAACATTAATCTTTATATTTTTTTGGATTGTTTAATGGACTGGCTCACCAGAGCTGTTGGGCTCGTCCGACTTCCTGAGCCCTTAGGCATTCTTTTCACCATGTGGTATATAGGTGGGTCATCTCTGGGCTTCTTGTTAGCTAGGTCCTTCTTCTGTCTCCTTGAGGCCCAAACACCTATAAAGCTTGTCAATTTACATTTTTTTTATTTTTTTCCCGGGAACTTTCAATTTGCAAGTAGAAATGTTGCAACCTTCAGCTCTTCTCCCTGACCGCAACCAATCCAGAGTTAGCAGCCAGTCGATAACACTCAGAGAGAAGATTCGGGGTTGAAGAAATCTTTAGGGCAGGAATAATGAAAATATGGGGCAAGTCCAGATGTGTTAATAAATATCTACATATTAATTTGTATAGAGCCTGCTTACTCTTGTTCCAGGGTAATGTTATTTTATTACACGAGAAGGGGGTAGATTTCCAGGTTGCCACTCATCGAGTTCAAGGTAAACAATGAACAAATTAGCTTCAAGGAATAGCAGGACAAATTATGTCACCTTAAATCGTCTCCGTTGATACAATTAGATGGAGAAACAGAAAAAAGCAATGCAAAAGTTCAGACGAGCCTCTTCCATTCATTTGTTAGGAGGAGCTCCAGTTAAGTTAAAAGAAAGTGCAAATCAAAACCGTCACCTTATTTCATGAGCCTCGCAGGTGAATAAATTAACATGTGTAGGGAATTTCATAGCACCACTTTTGCGGCATCATCATCAAAAGGTAGACGGAATGACAGTAATTTGTTTCAGAGGCTGCGATACATCTGTGCCTCCAGCATGCAGCACAAACTCAGCGGGTGAGAATGAGGTTCCATGGCAGACACAGACAATGCTGACCTCCGATTTCGTATATCTGTACAGAAAACCGTTAATGGTTTTCCCATTGGGACCATTCCCTGTTGTTGAAACACATGGCATATGAGGAAGAGAAGGTGTATTTCGACTCGGAGTTTGTGGTTTGGGAGGCTTGCCCACCTTATTCTTTGATTCTATTGATACACTGGGGGACAGATTCTCAGTAGCTGAGATAACATTCTGAGATGAGGCTCCATGAAGTTCTGTTGCAGCTTCTTCCTTAGGTTTAGCCAGGCTGCAGTCGACCACATTTGATAGGGCCTTCTGCTGCACAAAGTTTCTGGTGCAGTTTGTAGATGGGCTACATTGGGCATCATTAGATGATGTCTTTGGCTTGCCACTGATCTCGGGACAATTTGACATTTCATCATAAACTTGAGCGGTCTCCCTGTGTGGTGATGTACCATGTCCAGCTTGGCCCTTTGCATCATCTGCTTTTGAATTTTGCAATTCACGTTGCTCTGGTGGAGAGTGACTTGAATGGCTTCTTGTATCACTACATCCACCACCTAAAAATATTAGCAAACAATCATTAGTCTCACTTTTGAAGGTTGTCTTCTTCCAATTTGCAGCAAAGATCAGTATGAAATATAGAAGCGTAGAAACCTAAGTGAATCAGCTCATCTGAAAGCTGCAAATCCTTGGCAGTAATTCAAAGGAGAACAAACATCTTTGAAAAAAGTAGTCTTCACTTTCCACTCCATGGTTAACCAGCATCTTAAGGCTGATTCAACATGCATGTTTTGATCAAGTCCACTTTATGACTTGCAAAAGTCTAAAAGGGAAGAGAGAGGGGGGGGGGGTGCCTAACGTTAAAGAAAAACTAAAATCAATATTCATCAAAGATGGTACTACCGGCGTCGCAATCTAGATAGTGGGAGGGAAGTTGAATCGCAAATGACATCTTGAACATATGGTTGCAACACTCAAATAACCATCCCTATTAAGGCCACTATCGCAGCAATATAAATGCCTCAGAACCTAAGTGCACAGACAGAAAATTGAATATCCAGTTTCTGCATATTACACAAATGCCTACATATTCTCCTTTACATTCGCAGCTCTTATGGAGACTGCGAGTCAGAAAGGAAAATCCTCGTATCTGTGGTGGCTGAGGGACAGAAGGGACAATGGTAGCCATAGTCACTTCCAAATCACTTTCATTCATATCGGCTGTGATGTGATAAAGTACTAATTTTAAATTTCTACTAGAAAAACAGCACCGCACAAAGCAAGGCCGTAGCCTACGTGCTACATTGTTTTAACTTATAGATTATAACAATGGAGATCTCATATAAAAATATTTAACAAAGAAAAAATTAGGAGATCAAGATTGGTGTGGTAATCATCCCCAAAAGTTAATTTCCTCATTTTCTAAGATCTTGGACTCAATTGATATCCCATTAAGAAATAATGCTTTCATTTCATTTAGAACAAGAGATATGCAATCGAGCAATTCTTTTGGTACCAAATTAATAATTTATATCATCAAAGAATGCATATAATGATTGAAATAACGAAACAAGCATTCCCACTCTGAGGAAAATCAAATCTTGAATATTTACCTGGTCCCACTAATCGAGAGCCGCAAACTAGTATAAGGTCTAAAGTTTTCTACCTTCTCAGTTTTCAGTCTCACAATTCAAAGTGTATTCCATTTTTCACGTGATTCTCGATTGGTGAGATTTACAAATGATATGAACGTTAAGGGTGCGTCTAGATAGCATTTACAGGGGGAAAGAAATTAAAACAAAAGAATGAATGAAAAATACAAGGAAGAAGAAACAGCAGTTCATATAAATCAAAGAGCGTACCTTCACGAGAAGAGCTTCTGTAATCCGAAACTGCAGAGGAACCGGGCGACCCATTGGACCCTGCTTTCCAACTATTCTGGTCGGAAGCACAGCCATTAACCATATTGCGACCCGACTCCTGACCCGGCTGAAAGGGCCTAAAACCCCGATTCACCACCGACTGCACCTGATAATTCCCGACACCTTCACTACCAGCGGGCCAGCACGGGACGACATTCAGACAAGGATACTGGAGCCCATTTGCACACTGTACATACTGTAACGGCGGATACGGGTACATAACCGGACAGACTGCAGAATTGAAACCAACATTTTGTTCTACAGTTAAATTTAAATTCACATTTTTCATCTCCATATTGCTTCTGGGCCCACTTTCTTCGTCTTCTTCGCCATCTACTCTACTTTTCTTGCACTCTCGCTGTTGCTCTTTAGTTTCGAGCTCTGGTGATTTTAACCACATCTTGTTATCGAGTCCGACTCCATAACCACTGCCATTAATATTGTTACATGATATTGTCCTTTTCCTTTGCTGTTTTTTGAGTCGTTTCCTCTTCGCTTCCAGTCTCCGTAACGCCTCAAACTCTCGCTTGCTTTCAACCCGAGGACGATCACTATTACTATGATGATTTTCTCTCAGATCTGAACCGTGTGGTTCGGTCTTGGTCATCGCGTTACTCGGGTTCAGCTTCTCCGACCTCTGAAAGCCGCCGCCTATCGACAACCCTAACTCAAGCTCGATCTCTTCTTCCCGTTTTACCCCTATCATTTCAGAATTTTTCTCCATTCAAGGACACATGAGCTTCAAGCTATAGCTTCATAATGATGAACGATATCCTAGTGTCATGTACCATCTTAAAAGTTGAAATGTCCCCGATTTTTTGAGGATAGAGAATTTAAGAGACAGACGGGGGGAAGGAAAGAAGAAACAATGCCACGTGGCGAGATGGGAGAAGTCGAAAGGGACGGTAGTTGACACGTAACAGATACCATGCGGAGATATCTTAAGCGCTTTCAACGTAAAGCTGCTGGTTTAAAACAACTGTTTGCATACGTTAATGGCTTTTTTAATCCGTCAAATATTTAGCGGGAAAGCGCTTTTGGTGTTTTGCGAACTCAGATGAATCGTCAAACATGCTTTTTCGAATTAAAAATGAAAAATCCATCGAAGATGCCCGGCCGCTGTTGCCACGTGTCGGGTTTGCATTAAGACCTAGGAAATTATACACCTGTTTCTTTCTGGTATCGTTAGTAACAGTACGGGTGTCTCCACTATACGGACACGTGTTATTAGATCTTCGCTGTCCCCTCAAATCTCGACCATCGTTTTCTCTTTACGAAATTCGAGGCGGAGAGGCTACGTATCGACATTAGGTAATGACACGTCTTCGGAGTGAGGCTGAAGTAGGCCCGAGTGCCCGTGCGCAGGTTGGTCTGAATCAAACACGTGGCTGGAAGTGACAGCACCACAGCTCAGCAAAATCAAGTTGTCTTGCGTCTTTTCAGATGTTAACGAGAACGTGTCGAGTTGTCCGTATCCTGGGGTTTGCGTAATACGTGGAACCAGCGGTGTGGATAAGGAGGTTGAATGGTCTTGAGGGGAACGGACACGTGGAGATAATTTACGGGAAGTTGAGCGATTAGAAGATGAGGTTGGGCCCGACCAGACCACGGCCTTTGAAAGTCCAGAGACTGAATGGAAACTGGAACGACGCATGGAAGACACGTGTTTTTGTGGAAGACGTTTAACCGAGGATCACGAGGGGCGGGATGCGTCCAACAGAGAAAATTAACCCTGCATGATGATTGCCCATAGAGGTGGCCAACCGGCCGCGCCGCAGGAAAGCTCACGCGTGCTTGTATTCCGGTTTTTACTTTGTTTTTTGTTTTTTTTAAAGGTCCGGCCACATGTGGTGTCCAATCATGTCCATATGTACCGTGCTGCAACTTATCTTAAAAAAAATTCATTAATTATTTCTTTAATTTTTGAAAAATGTATGTTAAATTATTATTTTATTTTTTAAGTTTAAATATTTTTTAAAATTTATGTGTCTTTATTTAAATTTAATAAAATTTAAAATTTAAGTGTATATTTAATAATAATAAATTATTAATTATAAGAGAATGTAATATTAATTATTAATTTTGACTCTATAATATTATAATTCTTTCTTAATACCTAACAACATCAACAATAATAATTTTTTTAAGGATTAACTTAATTATTAATTTTAAATTATTTAGAGTCATAAATCATACTTTATAATAATATTACTGCATATTTATAAAATTGTGATATTTATAATTTCATTTATAAAAATCACGATATCAATTATTTATTTAATAAATTTATAAACATAAATTCATTATACGTTTTTTGAAACAAAGAATTAAATAAAATTAAAAAGCATGAGCTAATAAAATATATCAAAAGATTCTGTTCAAGTTATTTATAAAATCATAAAATATTAAATTTACTTTCATTAAAAAATAAAACATATTTTTTGCGTGCCATACTTTGGTCTATCTTTATTTAAACTTTACTTTTAAAGTCCACGTGTTTAAAATTTTAAGTTCGACCCAACCCACGTGAATGTTTGTACCATGTCATGCCATATTGACATATGCCATGGCTCAAGCAATTTGGCCATCTTTAATTGCACATGTGGGCTTTAGGGTATCTTCTCTATGGGTGAACTCACGGAACATCTTCTTGGATTTTAGTTATTAAGTTACTTTATTTCACATTTTTTTCAACTTTTTCCTACTCTAGCATTTTAAATAAAGATTATTTGAGTAAATACTAAATTTAAATTATTAATAAGAGTTGTAATTAAAAATTATAAAAAATATTTTAATTGAAAATTTTTAAAAATAAAAATATAAAATAATTAATAGGTGTTTACATAGTTTAACTTTTTAGAAAAGTTATCATATCTTTACTTTTGAAAAACTAAAGTTTAATTTTTTTAATAATACAAGTAAAATAATTTATTTAATCTTTAAAACGCTACTTAATATTTCTTTGATATACCTCAATTAATGGTTATAAGTACTTATTTAATCTCATAAACTCTTATCAAAATTTTTATTATTATTTGATTATTTTTTAAGTAATACTTTTAAAGATCAAATAAACTATTTTACCTCTACTAGTAAAAGTTAAAATTTTAGATGCTTGGAGTGGAGAATGAAAAGTGTTTTTTAAATATTAAAATAGAGTAAAATATATTTTTACTATTTAGTAATCTTATTTCATTCTTTTTATACCATAACTTTAAATAAACTTATCTATTAAAATAATTTTATAGTTTTTAATAAAAATTTTCAAAACTAAATAAATAATTTTTTTTGAGAAAAAGCTCTGCTTATAAAAGTTTTATTAATAGAGCTACTTAAATAAGCTCTATTTAGTAAGCTATATCAAAAGAAGCCTTGAAATGAAGTTAAGCAATAAAAATTTAACAAGAAATTTCAAGATTAAATAATTAAGTATGATCATTAAATGAACCACACTCAACATGTGCTAAGTTATGTACAAATATAATTTCTCATCTTTTCGTTTGAAAAAAACTTACCATCTAAAATTACCATAAAAAATTATTGCTTCATGGCACATGGCATAGGAAAAAAACCAATATTTTATTTCAATGGTGAGTATATGACTAGGTTTGGAAGATCGGATTGTACTAAATTAACTCTTAGAATTAGATTGGATTACATTATATTACATAGTATTATTTTTTGTTTGGTATAATATCGGATATAAGTTAACTTCAATTTAACAAAGCTAAAATAAATATTTAAATAATATATTAATTTTTAAATCGTATTACTATTAGTTGACTTTAATATTTAAATTTTCAATATTAGTGTAAATAAATAATTGAATAATGTTTTAGGTTTAATATATTTCATAATAGTTAAAATAAATTATTGAATAAATATTTGATATTAATAGTAAATTTAGATTATAAAATATCTAGTCCTATTTAAGGCCCATGAGAAAATAAAGATTAATGATTTTATAAATATTGGATAGAAATTTGAAATAATTTATTAGTCTCGATAGCAAAAGATAGCTCTGAATTGGACTAAACTTTTTATCATTCAAATTAATCTAATCTATCCAACATCCGAAAATCCGAACATTGCCGGTTTGCCTTATAAATTATACTGATTTACGGTTTATTAAAGTTCATTATTTCTGAATTATAAACTTTAATAAACTGTTACATAAATTAGTATAATTTATAGGGCAAACCGGCAAAGGATGAGAACTACAATAGAAAAACCATAAATTTACGTCTGTTGTGCAAATCTTTGCTTTTCCATGGCTAGCAAATAATATTTATTGACAATGAATTTTATTACCATTGATTTCTATTTCAAATGGTTGTACCAAAAAAATGATTGAAAGAGTTTAGCTTTTCACAACCCTTTAAAATTCTTGTAATATCCCATTTTTGTAAGCATAATTTTATCACTAGTTAAATTCTTGTAAAAGGAGAAATTCAATTAACTCAATTAGGAAGCCTACTATCTTTAAATTTTAATATATGATATAGTTAATTTTTGTAAACTTGAATTTAATTTGAAAACAATGAAGAAATAGATTATCCAACGATTGATTTTTATTATCGAAAAAGTATATTAAAAATTAATTAATTTATTCTTAGATGATTTTTGAATTTAATTAAAACTCTATCCTTTTTTATATAAATTTGAAAATATATTAAACTGGAAACTCTATTGTATTTTACTGGAGTTTCATAAGAGTTTTCATAAGATCATCGAAAGATCTTGACAAACGTATCTCTGTGTGTTTATTAATAGCGTACGGGTGGATTAAATTTCATTGTTTTTTAGAAAAATATCACCAGAGCGAGACATAAAATCACATATCAAGCAACGAAGATGAATATCACTTGAGAAGTGTAGAATTAGAATTATTGATTTTCCACAGCATCAAAAGATTCAAAAAGCGCCAAGGGCTGCTAAAGCAAGTGTAGGATTTAAAAATAGAGACAAGTTTGCGACGCTTCTATCAAAGGTTATGTGGATGTAATTAATCATTCATTCAATCGTCGTGAGCCATGAAAAAATGGTCATCTACTTTTCTAATGTAACCCAGACCATTTATAATCCCAGAAGCACTTAAGCACGATTAAAATTTAAACTGCAAAATTAGGACGGAAAGCCCCTTAGATGCTGCCACAAACTTTGAACTAAAATTCAAAACAAGTTTCTCAAGAAACGGAAATTCAAAAATTTAAACGGGCATCCGCATGAGAAGTTGGCCTTCCTTCAAACTGCAAAATCAAGGGCGGATTATTATGAACGAAAACCAAAATGCACAGTGTGCAAAGATTATATGGAAACCGAAAAAGAAGGATTAAGGGCATATACCTTTTGATGTAATAGTAACAAAAGTCGGCCAAGATGAATGTCTGAATCATTTCGGCAAGAAAAGCAGCTGGAAACCAGAGGTATCCGTGACCAAGTAAAAATAGATACCTCCCTCTTGTCTCAATAAGCTGCGTGTCAATCACAATGTATTGTGTTCTTAGAAATAGATGATCACAGGGGGAAAAATAATAAGGTTTATATAGTGTTTTAGAAACTAACCTGCAAAATCCAATGAGCAAAGGACAAGAATCGAGCAACGCCCAAGGCAAATACATAATGGGATGTAAATGGTTCAATCATCTGAAATCATGTAAAAAGAACAGCACAAGTTACTAAGTGTAGCAAAAATAATTGCTAAATCTAGTGGTGAGCAGAAGTGCACGAGATTATACTTTAGCATTCTGCATCAGTCGAAGTTGAGGCAGCACTGAAACGGATTCTACATACACACAAAATGCCCACAGGATCCCGCTGAACTTTATGAGTCGATTGTAAGGGTGGACTATAAAAGCAAGGATAGCACTTGGCACCGCCTGTCATCAAGTTTGAAGAGAACTTGATTACCGTGATGAAAGTATTTTTATATACACACTCTTTGTCAAAGATTTCAGGTTAGTAACGATTGTTGTTCTCTTCCAAGCAGTCGGATGCCAGGCATACTACATAAAATTGAACCATCAATGTTAATAGTAACAAAATAATATTACATTTATACTTAAACCATACCTCAACTCCTCAAGTATAAAACATACATAAGAATCCAAGACAGTTTTCATTTTTATAAACGCATCATTATTAAAGAGAAAGTCACATTGAGATCAACACAAAAGAAGATATCCAGACAGCTTTCAAACAGTTAAATGAGTAACTTAAAAATTATGGTACGTAAATGATAACACAGAGTATCTCCTATAAAATATTTTATCGAATTTATAGACAAGCAATAGGTTCTTTAGCATCAGCTGCTTTAGTTTATTTTACACACAGTAGTCAACTTATGGATTCACATCTGGAACATAGTCACTAAAAACTTAGCGAAAAATGCATTATTTGACAGTTTTTCCTAATGAAATTCTTTGAATGGTTAACAACAAAATTTTGGTAAATGGATCATGATATGATGATAAAACAATGCACATACAATGTAGTATATAGGAAAGTTATCTAGCTCCTTGATGTAGGTCGACTTCAACTTGAACCGTATCATATATATAACCCAAGCAGTGGATGCAAGGGTTGCAAAATCTAGCACGGTGTGAATGTCAGCCTCCATAATTGCGCTGCAGACTAATCTCACAGCTAGAAACATAGATGTGAGTTCTTGAGTCTTCAGCGAAAGACCTGAAAAAGACAATAAATCTAATAATTGAAAAGCCCGTATTGACATTGTGATATGGCAAATTGAAACTTAATCAGATAATGGTTATTATCTCCTGTTACTGCATCATCAAAATTATGATTCCACTTGTCATAAATGAAATTATCAAGGTTTTGTTCTGATGAGCCCAAAGATTTAACGATTGAAAGAAATAGATAGGGTGTTTTCACTTCAAATGATCCATGACCGGCAAAAATCAAAACTAGAGATCTGTCCAATTGCTCTATCAGTCTTATATATACTACCAAGAAAGAACTAAGAACTGCCCTTCTTTTTACCCATGTGTTGAACTATTTGAACCTCTTCAAGCAAAAAGCTCTGTGCCGATGCAGAGGATCCTACTAGCCAAATACGTAAAGGAGCCAAACAGAGTAACAGGCCTAAGAAATCATTTAGTTTCAATGAAAATTGAATGTAAAGATGCTGCCTTTACGAAGAAATATGTTTGTGGACCTGAGTAACTAAAATAGACTCTAATAAGCCCCAGCATTCAGTCATCTACGTAAGAAACAGCAACTAAATATTTTTAAAACCCTAATTCAGCAATCGGATACCAAATTTCATGTTGATTTCTATTTTATTTTTACATATTTTCTTCATAAAACTGTACCTTTTTCAGTGTGTGCACAGTTCGGTTTTGTTTGTTGTTTCGTATTCGAATATATTAATGTATATATTATTTACAAAAGTTTCCATCCGTGGGACCCAATAACCATCAAACACTGGCCCTATTATTTATTGTTAAAACTAGGGCAACCCTAGATGCGAAACATGGGCACATGTGTTTTGCTAGAAAGTATAACTGAAGCAAGAAAAGTAATCAATTTTGAGAAAAAAGATCAAAATTCTGAAAATTATAAACATGAAAGCAAAAAAGAAAAAAGAATTAAAGGGGAAAATATTGACATATATAATACCGGAACAAGTATTCTTGGTGGTGAGCTTGTAAATCAAGACCACGATCCCAGCAGCATGAATGGCTTCAGATGCAACGAAGAAATAATCATGATTCTTAACAAAAAGCTTCATGGCCACCAAAGAGCACACGGAAGAAACCACAGCAAGACAGCTCTTGACCTTCATTGGCTGCCTCATCAGCCATATTAGCACCCCATTCACAGGCGATTTCCCCCTCCTCGTCCCCATTTTTCCTTCTTCTAACGAGAGAAAAAACTGATGATATTGGGATAGCGATAAATTGAGCAAAAAATATTTAAATATTTATTTTGTTATACATATGCGTTTTGATGAAGATGGCGACGACGGAAGGGCCGTTTCGTGGAGACACGAAGGGTGCATGCAGTTGGTGAAGTGGCGTTTAATTTGCTTCCATGTTCGGCACCAATAATAGTTTGCCACGTGTTTAATTTCTGGGGACACAGTAGCTATGATCCCGAAGCAGGTGCTTTCCCCGTTTGGTAATGTTTGATTCGCACATTACTGTTTTTCATTTGAATATTTGGGCTGTTGACTTTTCGTTTATTTTTCCTTGCTCTCTTTCTTTTATTTATTTATTTTTTTAATTTTTTTATATTTACCTCCTCCTTGTTAGAGCTGATATGTTGGCTGCATCGTTGTGCTTTCAATGTAAACCGTTAGATCACTAATCAAACGGTCATATGGAAAAATGAATTATCAGCGGCTGTGGAGATTGGACAACATTCAATGGTCAAAATTGGAGTCGGTGGGTGGGTCATCTACGAAATTAAACCTCCGCGCGCCTTAATGGGCATTAATTAGACGTAACGTTTTAGAATCGTTTCGTGAAAAACGGTAATTGTTGTGTATCACATGTTGCGAAAACACGTCCTTTTGGTTGTTCTTTAAAATAAATAATAAAATAAATTGTGGTTTTCATAGCAATTTTGTCTTTCTTTCATTCGGGTGTGACGGACGATCAAATATGAATGCCCTAGGATTATTATACGCATTTTAAAATTTTATCTCAATTAATATAACATGAGATCTTAAATTAAATGATGATATATGCAATGTGATATTAATTGGGTAATTGATAATTGTTCACTAGTTTAGTTTAGAACAATTTGACAAGAATGCAACTTTCAATATAATTATTGTTTGTTGTACTGAAATAATAATTATTTATAAAAAATAATTAATTAAATATTTAATAAATTTTATTTTTAAAATTCTATGAAATTTAAAAATATTCGTATATATTTATTAAATCGTATTGTTAAATTAATGTAAGAATGTAAATGACTAAAATAAATATATTGTTGAACATAATTTATTTGCACATTCATAAATATGTATATAAAATATTTTTATTGTGAATATATAATATTTGATGATTTAAATAAATATTTTAATATCGTTAATTTTATTTTTTATTTTATTATCTCAATATAATTGATAAAAATAATCATCTCTTTAGAGTTAATGATTTTATTTTTTTATTAAATTAATAATATTATCTTACCATCTATTCGATGAATGTTATATCATTCAAAATGAAATTTTAAAATATATATATATGATATTGAGTACTAAATGAATAGTAAGGAATTTAGAGCTAAGCACTCACATCTCAGACAATCAAGCTCCAGCGTTCATTTATTGAATCCTTCTTACCAAATGGCTAAAAACAGTATTGTAATTTTACCTCTCTATAGTTATATTGTTGGGACCAATTAGTTTTATCACTATAAGGTAACTTAGCATAGGTTTAGTTCAAAAATTATTCCAGCATAGGTTTAGTTCAAAAATTATTCCTTGAACTTAGTTATCCTTAAAGTAAGTAATATAAATAAGAATGCATTAATAACTAACTAATGGACCGCGTCGATTCCATAAAAATGTAAACATGCTTGAAAAGTTAGAAACATTTTAACTTTAATAAAAAAAGTGTCCATATTAATAAGTTAGTATATATTTTCACATTTAAAGATGTGATAATAATTTTAAAGAATAAATCATTATCTTAAAAAAAATTAGAAAAATATTTTATTCTATATTAAACTTTTAATCTAGCACATCTATTTTTGTAATATACGAATTATTATTACATGGAGACAAGATATCTAAAATATAATTTTTTATAATATATTTTAATGTAAAGTTTATTTCTATTTGTTATTAGCTCAAATTAAAACTATAATTTTTTATGATTAAATACAAAGTTATCTTATGTAAAATACTGCTAGAGAGAAATTTTACTGTACTTTCGATTTCTATCATGCAGACGAGAATTAATGATACTACCCTTGCGAGATTCACATGTTACGTAGGTCACATTGTATGCCTTAAAAGTCCTTGCTATTTTGACATTTTGTTTGATTTCATTATGGACGACTGACTAGTTATTAGATGAAATTAGTTCATTATTATTTTACGCATTAATTGTCCGATAGAAAAAGTGATTTAAAAAAATTATTATAAAATAATTTTATCGAGTTATTAATTTACCATATTGACCCTAAATTAAGACTGACAATATTATTTTATTGAGATTATTAATTTAATAAGATTTTACTTTTCATATCTAGCAACTTCATTTATGTAAATAATTATATATATAGTTCATTATTATTAATTATTTAATATTAGACCAAATTCTATGTGCCTAAATTAGAAATTATTGATCGTCTAATTATCTTAAACTAGACAGGAAAATGGGGGGAAAAGTCTTTAAACTAATAAAAAATCAAATTGAGTTTTATGAAATTTATTAGATGCCTAATATATTTATCATGGCGGACATCTCTGGTTATGTTATAGTAAATTTCTTTTCCATTAGCTGATTTTTAGTTAATTTTGTTAATTCACTTTTGTAATAATATAACTATAAATTTTTGTATAATTTTTTTATATAAATTAATGTGGTATGATTTAATTCATTAGATTAAATATTCTTTAGACTTCATAATTTATTTTTATTATTTTATATTTTTATTCAATT
The DNA here is from genome assembly GCA_030449875.1 of Aegle marmelos. Classification (NCBI taxonomy): domain Eukaryota; kingdom Viridiplantae; phylum Streptophyta; class Magnoliopsida; order Sapindales; family Rutaceae; genus Aegle; species Aegle marmelos. Next base: position 8,834,158 of record JASUUL010000115.1, read on the forward strand.
AATATCAAATTAATTTATATAAAAATTTATAAATATATCATCATTTCTAATTAATTAAATTACTTTTTATATGATATATACTTCTTATACTAATAATAATAATAAAGTAATGATTCATAGACATAAGCGTGATTTAGCATGCCAGCGAAGAAGCCCCGCCGGGGGGGGGGGGGTGCGGTAGATCTTAATCCTTTCAGTCTATTGAACATAAATCACATATCAATCGGATTTCCATTCTTTCAAATGGATTGAGTCCATATTATTAAAAAAAAAAAATTATTGTATTTTATTATTTTTAGACTGACACACTTTAACATCCACCACAAACTCCAGACACTGAGGGCTCGACTTGACATTAGCCGAGCAGCTTCATACATTTGCAGACATAAGAAAAAACTTCAGAGGCGTTGATAAAGATCATCAGAAAGGCGCGGATTGATGACAACTTCAAGAGGGTTCAATTTAGGCAAGGCAATGCCCAAGCCTTCTTGCATGTCAACAGGTATATCCCCGGCGGTTGCCAAATCAAACCCCTGAAGAATCCGGGCAAGCGTCAATTGAACAATCTGCAAGCTGGATGTCATTCCAGGGCACGATCTTCTTCCATAGCTGAACGGAATGTACTCAAAATGTTGAGTGTTGACGTCAACATCAGCGTGCGTTGTCAGAAACCTTTCTGGCTTGAACTCGCACGGATTTTCCCACACCCGAGGGTCCCTGTGTAGCTTCCATATGTTCACGATCAAACGCGTGCCTTTCGGAACATGATAGCCACCAATTTCACAATCTTCCATGGCCTCTCGAATTCCTGTTACAGGACCTGGTGGATAAATCCGTAGAGTTTCTTTGACAATGGCTCGAAGGTATTTCAGGTTTCTGATATCTGATTCGTTCACCCATCTTTCTCTTCCAACATGGACGTCCAATTCTTCCTGTGCCTTTTCTAGCTCTTTTGGGTGATTGAGTAACAAAGACAGTGTCCAAATTATTCCGAGATACGTGCTTTCTGAGCCTGTAAATATTAGAATCTGCAAGATAATTTTGATTATTTGTATGAGCTTCCGTCTCAATTGTTTACCGTTGAATAGTTATCATTTATGATTAGAAACATAAAACTATACAATGAAACTTACAAGAGCTGTTGCCTTGATGACAGCATCCTTTGTATGACCACCCATCACGGTGTTGTCATCAATTTTCGACAGCAACACGTCCATGAAGTCACCTTCACCATTATTGCCTTCGCCCTGAAATTTTCTCTGAACATGTTCTTCAAGCCAGTTGCCGATCACGTCGTCAATGTTCTTAGCAGTCCTCCGCATAGAGGCTATATGCCCCTGAAAATCAATCCTTTCAAGCCACGATATGGCATCTCCCGGGACAAAAACCCCTGTCAGATATGTAGCTTCTTTTATGGCTCTCTTGATACGCCATCCCTCGCTGGCTTGTTCACCAAATTCTCTTGCTGAGAACCTCTTTCCGGCTATCAGTCGTAGGCTTATATTGAAAGTCAGTTGTTCTATTAACTTGCTGATCACCACCTTCGCAGGATTGAATGCGTTTTCCGAGCAAAGTGAGTGCAAGTCTTTGATGAAAGTGTCAACTTCTGAGTAGCGAACGTGCTTCAGCAATTCAAGGCGGCGACTGGAGAGCAGATCTGTGGTGGCTATTTTGCGAATATCACGCCAGTACTGGCCGTAGGGAGCAAGCGCAAAAACGGCGTTGTCATAACCCAAGTACTTGCCTGCTGCTATACTTGGCCTCGTGGCCAAAACTCTGTCATTGGTAGTGAAGCAATCCTTCACAATTTCCCAACTGCTCACAATCAGTGTCGGATGCTTGCCAAGCCTGAGGGAGTAGACGGGGCCATATTTGTCAGCAATGGCTCCGAGTATTTTACAAACAGGTTCTTGGGCAATTAGAAGAGGCAAATGGCCGATGAGTGGCCATGCCCCAAATGGTTCAGGGGCAGTATTTTTCTTGCTTTTGTCTTTTGATTTTGCTACGATTCCCCATAAGTAACAAAGAATTAGCAAAGCTAAGAGCTCCAAAATCGGTAGCTTGAAAGAAATAGAATCCATGGTGGTTTTGGGAGAGTGTTGTGGCAAAGCTACATATGACTTGCACTAGTATTTATAATGGAATTCAAGTTGTTAGACAGCCTTCGGTCAAATAGAACTCTACATACTTTTGAGGTGGAAATTTCGCAAAGCGTACTAAGAAGTCATACTCGCTAAGCGTGATCCACTGCTTGTTCCAGCCTCGACCCAGAATTATGGGATATAATTTTTTTTTCTTTTAAACGAGAATGGAATAAAGCCTCTCAAATATTAAAAAAATAAAATTTAAATAATATTATATAAAATTAATTTAGATGTTTATTAAATATTAAAAATAATTAAAATTTAAGTAAGATAATATTTATAAGATTTAATATAAGATTAATTTTAATAATTATCTAATTATAAATATATTACTAATAATATTATGTTATATGAATTGTAATCTAACTATTAATATTATGTAATTAAAAAAGAAAGAAAATCATCGTTATGTAAGCCGACAGCTGCTAGGCAATATGATCATTTTGCGTCCTCAAAGACGATTTGTTTTCTTCCAAACCAGTTATTAAAAGATCGCTGTTCGTACTTCCTGCGACAGGAGGTTTTTTTTTTCCCCAAAATAATTTTCTCATGCTTCGGAACTTGTGGCCTTGAAAGTTTGCAGGCCTACTTGCGACGAATAGATTATCTCATGGTTCAGCAGGTAGTGAAAATAGAATTAATAAAAAGTAATTTTATGTTATTTTAGAGCATCTCTAAAAAATTATTTAAATTTTACTTTTTAAATTTTAATTTACTTATTGCTGTGGTAAGTAAGTGAATGAAAAAATATAATTCTCTTCAAAAGACTCATCAAATTAAAACAAATTAATATTATTTTAATCAAATCCTTCTCTCTATCAAATTTAACTGCCCTCTATTTTTTCCTCCAACAAATTTAATTAATATTTAATAGGCTGAAAAAAAATAGCCGTTCAATTGCTATTATGTTTTTCAAAGGAAATATAAATAATAATTATAGCAGTTGTATCTTTTCAATAAATAATAATAAAATATTAATAGAAGAGGAAAAAACTCACTCGACAATATTAAAGAGTGAGAAACAAATCTTATTTGAAGAATCTAAATTAACGTATTTTTTGAAGTGTTTAATACTGACATGACTTTTCAAATAAGAAGTAGAATTTTATTTGAACACTCTTTTGAAGATGCTCTTAACATGTTTAACGAACTAATTCTCAAAATAATTGCACTTCTAAGAGTTTACTGAATATGATGAAATTAGATTGGCACCACTTCTAAGTAGCAATTTAAAAGTATAATCTATTACAAATAAAAGGTAAACAAATAAAGAGTGAGTGACTACTAAATTAGAATACTCTTGAGATTTTCCTTGCCTTTTCTTCAATTATTTCTTTCCTACTATGTAAACTAAACTGTAATCAATTAATAGGTTCTTTGATCAGCATATCACTACTCTTAAAAAGTAAAATTAAAAAAAAAAAACTGAATTACCATCATAGTAGGAATTACTTAATTGAGACAAACAAAGATAAGATTACCCACCCCCCCCCCCAAAAAAAAAAATTCAAGTGCAAAACCTAAATAAGACAAACTCAGCTGGCGTGGAAAACCAATTTGAAAAATACTTCAAGAGACATACTTGGTTATTAGTCCCTTTCACTAGGAAAAAATTTGCTCTTAAGTTTGAATGCAACGTATCGGACGAAAATTGTAGTAAAATTGCAATTGATCGTCTCCTATCTTAAGCATCTACACTCTTATCATTTAATAATAATGAAAATGATAATAATAAGAATAAGAATAATAATACATGCTTCACTTTCCTTTTGTATTTGTTAGTGACTGTTTGAAAGATGAAAACCGAAGGAATGAACTACTTCCGATCCAAGTCCTTTTCTTATCAGAATTTTTATCTAAATATGGTAATTGTAAAATAATACCCCTATAATAATATACTTGAGATATTAAAAAATGATAATTTATCAAATTAGACTAAAAAAATAATAAAAAATTATACACAAACTATTATATTATTATTTTAATTTTAGGATTAATTTGATAAATTAATTTTCATGAATAATTATTAATAAGATTGTTGTGCATGTACAAAAAAAGTATTAGTTCTTTCGCACTCGTATTATTGGTTAATTTACTAATAAATAATTATTGATCATTTGCTAATTAATTTTTTTTATAAATAAACTAATTAATGTCAAGAATATTATTGGAAGGGTATTATCATAAAATGAAAGAAAATGTAGGTTTTGAGATAATAAGAATAATTACAAACCTTCACACTCTTAAATAATCTTCATTTTTATTTTGCTCATACAGACATATTCGAGAAGTTATTTTCTTAACTTATACACACACACACACACAAGGGCTTGACCTTATTGAAGAAAAGCAGCTACATTTCTATATATGTATATATGGTAAAACCTTCAAATGCATCGAAAAAGATCCTCGGCGAGGCGAGGCTTTACGATAACTTCAAGAGGGTTCAATTTGGGCAAGGCAAGGCCCAAACCAATCTGCATGTCAACAGGGATGCCCCCCACGGTTGCCAAATCAAAACCCTGAAGAATCCGAGCAAGCGTTAATTGAACAATCTGCAAGCCGGATGTCATTCCAGGGCACGATCTTCTCCCGAAGCTGAACGGAATATACTCAAAATGTTGAGTGTTGACATCAACATCAGCGTGAGTCGTCAGAAACCTTTCTGGCTTGAACTCGCACGGATTTTCCCACACCCGAGGGTCTCTGTGCAGCTTCCATATGTTCACGATCAAACGCGTGCCTTTCGGGACATGATAGCCACCAATTTCACAATCTTCCATGGCTTCCCGAATTCCTGTTACGGGACCCGGTGGATAAATCCGTAGAGTTTCTTTGACAATGGCTCGAAGGTATTTTAGGTTCTTCATATCTGACTCGTTTACCCATCTATCTCTTCCAACATGGACGTCCAACTCTTCCTGTGCCTTCCTTAGCTCTTTCGGGTGGTTCAACAATAGGGACATTGTCCAAGTTATTCCGAGATATGTGCTTTCTGAGCCTGTAAGGATTAAAATCTGCAAATATGTATACGAATTCAGTTATGGTTGCTGACAAGCAGTGAAAATTATTAAGTTAAACTTACTAGAGCTGTTGCCTTGACGACAATATCACGTGTATGTCCGCCCATTACAGCATCCTCTTCGAGTTTTGAAAGTAACACGTCTATGAAGTCACCTTCACCATTATTACCTTCGCCCTGTAATTTTCTTTGAAGATGTTCTTTAAGCCAGTTTCCGATCACATCGTCAATTTCCTTAGCAGTACTCTTCATCGAGCCCACACGACCCTGAAAGTCAATCCATTCAAGCCATGGTATGGCATCTCCTAACATGAAAACCCCGAACAGGTGCGTTGCTTCTTTTATTGCTCTATTGATACGCCAAGCCTCGCTGCCCTGTTCGCCATAATCTTTAGCTGAAAATCGCTTTCCAGTTATCAGTTTCAGGCTTATATTGAATGTCAACTGCTCGATTAACTTGCTGATTACCACCTTCGCAGGATTGAATGCGTTTTCTGAGCAAAGTGAGTACAAGTCTTTGATGAAAGTGTCCACTTCTGAGTGGCGAATGTGCTTCAGCAATTCAAGCCTGTGACTTGAGAGAAGCTCTGTGGTGGCTATTTTGCGGATATCACGCCAGTACTGACCGTAGGGGGCAAGTGCAAAAATGGCATTGTCGTAACCCACATACTTGCCAGCTGCAATTTTTGCCCTAGTAGCCAGAATTCTGTCATTGGTAGTCAAGCAATCCTTCACAATTTCCCAACTGCTCACAATCAATGTTGGATGCTTGCCGAGCCTGAGGCAGTAGATAGGGCCACACTTATCGGCAAATGCTCCAAGGATTTTACAAACAGGTTCTTGGCCATTTAGCAGAGGCAAATGGCCGATGAGTGGCCACGCCCCAGATGGCTCAGGGGCAGTATTTTTCTCTCTTTTTTTTATAGATTTTGCTATGATTCTCCAAAAGCAACAGACAGTTAGCAGAGATAAGAGCTCAAAAATAGGTGGGCTGAAAGAAGTAGAATCCATGATGATTTTGCATGGGATTTGCAGTCCTATTTATAGTGGACTTCATATTCAAGCTTCACCATTCGCTTTGGAATCAAATTTCGGTTCCGGCATTTAGAGTTGAGGTGACATTCAGGGAAAAAAAGAAATTTTTTTTCTTTTTTTAGTTGTGAAATAAAAGTTGGACAAAGTTTTAAATCATAGTTTTAGTAAATATAATAAAAATATTATAAAATTTTTTATCATATAAGTATAAAATAAAATAATTTAACTTTTAAATCTTAATAATAAATATTTATCAAGAATTTTAAGTTTAGACTCAACTACAAAATCAAACATTACCTTAAAAAATTCAATATGTGGCTAAGATTATTCTAAAATTCTGAAATTACTCCAAAATCTGACGCGACAATTTTGCGTGTTATCATTTTTCACTAGTACTATACCTTCTTATATTGCAAAATTAGTTGAATCATTTTATTTTTTATTCATTAGTTGGTTAGAAATCAGTAGTCTTCTTTCTAATTTCAATACTCGTTCGAGATATCAAATTAGCAAATTGAAAAAAAGATGAAATTACTCCTAAATATGTGGCTAAGATTATTCTAAGATTGCGAAATTACTCCTAAATCTGACGCGATAATTTCATGTGTGTTATCATTTTTCACTGGAACTATACCTTCTTATATTGCAAAATTAGTTGAATCATTTTATTTTTTATTCATTAGTTGGTTAGAAACCAATAGTCTTCTTTCTAGTTTCAATACTCGTTCGAGATATCAAATTATCAGATTGAGAAAAGATGAAAACAAACCCAAAAATTAATAAGAAAATAAAACACTTGACTGATCCGGTGATTTTCCCTTTTCAAAAATCTCTAGATGCAAGTACTCTTTTTTTTTTTTTTTCTTAGTAGTTTCCCAGTCCTAGATACTTTATAAAGGTGCATGAAAGGAAGAGTTATTATTATTATTATTATTATTATTATTTTAAAGGTTACAAAGTTTTTGAGTCGTCAGTGACGAAGGAGATGCTTCAGTCTGGAGTTTTGGAGTTAAGAGACGTTTGCAATTCTGGAATGTTCAAAACGATGCGTTCTATTTACAGGCTAGTTGAGAAAACTTAGTAGTGAGGACATCCTAGCCGTAGAATCTTTTAAATACCACGTGTATAATCGCATTTAAAGCTTAAAAAAGAAAAAAAAAAAAAAAAGACAATTATGGAGGGAGAGAATGCACACCTCAAAATGATTTGTGAGGGAAAACGTAACGTCAAAGGCGATGACTTCGTCCAAATTGCGACGAAGAAATTATGGTGTTTTCACGTTCAGCCTCAAAATACGCTCGATTTGATGGAATAAAGCTATTCTCTTTACAATCCCTGACCTTTCCCAATCCGTCAGACTCTGGTTTTATTTTTGTGTGGCGAAGCGGCATACTGCCTCGTGCCTCCTCGTGTTTCATGAAATCTGGGTAGAATCTGACGGCTGCTGGTAAGTCGTAGTGTTCAAATTTTACAGTGTTTGAGATGAGAAATGCTTGGATGAGAACGATCACACAGTGGGGACGCCTGACGGCTGCATTTACAATAGCACAAAGCCCAACGCCTAAAATTACTTGTCCCGTTTAACACTGTAAATTTGATCGTTTTATATTATAAGAATAAAATAATTAACTAAATTTTACAATATGTTGAACTAACTTGCTTGATTTCTGTGGTTATTACTTAAGTGGACAAATAAAAATTGATTCAAATGTGCAAATAAAAATGGATTGAAACAAAAAATTTACACTCAATTATAGAGGTTGAAGAAATATTGGGAATAAAGCTCTCTCTCTCTCTCTCTCTCTCTCTCTCTCTCTCTCTCGCTCTCGCTCTCGCTCTCTAGCTTTCTCCAACATTTCTCTCTTTCTCTCTCTCTCTTTCACATAAACTCTGTCTATGCAAAATTTCCTTTCTCAGAGTTTTAATTTTGGCCATCCAAATTATGGAACCTAAAAAAGAAAATTCATTGTATATGGAAGTTGATCAGTCAAGCTCAGATGCAGCCTTGATTGCGACTGTCTTTGGATTTATTTTTGTAGACAAATTTTAGTGGAAAAAGGATAAAATATTTATTAAAATCCCTAATTTTATGGAGAAAAAATTGTTGATAGTTAATGTTGCGTGGAAAAAACGTATTAAAGTAATTATACATATGAAATGGAGGCAAGAGTAAAATGATTTATTTTAGCTTTGTTGTGTTGTACTTAACAGTATATTTTGCAATGGGTAATTTGGTAATAAAATTTGTATTAAAAAGTGAGTATATTAAATGCTTTTTGGGTTTGAATAACTTTCCGTTCATATTAAAACAATTTTATTGATAAAATTAAATCACCAATAGACATGATTTTTTAAAAAGAAAAAGTATTTAAATTTTTTTAAAAAAAAGTAAAGAGAGAATTTTAATTGATTTATTTTAGTTTAATTTTAAAAAATAATGAAGATTTTTTTTTTAATGTTTAATGTCAAAGATTTTACGGTGTAAGAACTCAAGACAATTAGCAACATAGGACCAAGTAAAAATCCGGATCATTATCTGATGTCTAAAATGTGAGGAGACGTGTTAGTATGTTAGTGATTAATAATTTTTAAACAGCGTTCTCCCAATAAACAAACACGCTTGTTAAAAAGGCCCAAAAAAAAAATTGTAAATGATATTACATGCTAACAACGTAACGCATTTTATAAAGATAGAAAAGTCACAATCAAACAAAACAAATAGATCAGTTTTGGCGGGGAAGTGAGAAACGGCTGTGACCTTGAACATGGGTAGGTGACGTTGTGGTGGGGCCACGGATCTATCTTGTCTTGTGCGCTGAAATTGAAGGATCATGCAAAGTATGGATCACGTGGTAACTAGGCGGTCCACTAAAGTTTTAGTTGCGTGTGGTTATGTGGAATTTAAGAGAAAATGCTGTAAATGAATGGATTGTGTCAGTTTCACGTGTTGGGCGGGCCAGCCTCAAACGAAAAATTGTTGTTTGCTTATATATGTATATAAATTAAAAGAGAGAGTGTGTGTAAGGATTCAATAAATTAATTATTTTAATTAAACAAAAAAATCTTTCGGTCTTTAATTGAGTAGTATATTAAATTAATAATATCACTACCAACAAAGTATTAAGTCAATTAATAATTATTTTTTTAAGTAACTTTATTAAGTGTATTATCTAGTTTGAGTCGCAGTAAAGTCACATTTGTTAAAAAATCTTATGCTTTTCAAGTAGAGTGGAGATTAATCTAAAGGTGTAGTATGAGCTTAAAAATACTTCTCACAGTTGGAATAATCTGAAGGTGTAGTATGAGCTTAAAAATATTTCCCACAGTTAGAATCTGCCTTTAGGATATCTCGTGGTCAGACAAAAAAATAATAATTTCACTTAATGTGTAAGATGATAAATTTTTAAAATCTTTTATGTCCCAATAAAAATATAAAATAATAATTAATAAGATACAATAATTAAAAATATAAAATTCATAACCTTTAAGATTTTTTTTCCTTACAACTTCAATTATATAAATTAAACTTTTTACGAAGTATGCATTTAAAGTTGTATATTTTTTTCTTTATTCTTAAAAAGAACTCATCATCTCTACGAAATTTGTATCTAAAGTTGTGTATTTTTTTCTCTATTCTTAAATTGAACTCAACTCATTCTTATTATTTTTTTATAAAAGCATACATTTTATTTGAAATTTTTTTATGAAAATAATTATTTAAAGTTACTGCCGCTTGAAAGGCGTCTCTCTAGCTGAAACACTTGATAAAACATAATTGTCATATGAATCATAATCGTCATCAACAAAGGTATCTATACCCATTGAATAATTAAAGTGATATTATTATGAATAGTAGCCAGCCAAGGAGATAATGATTATTACTCATATTTAACCCCTATTAATATTCGAGAGACACTTATTCTATTCATATTTAATAAAGAAAAAAACTTATTTTACTCACATTGAAAAAATGACAACTGTCGTCGTCATTCCTTCATTTATTCATCTAGCGTTATTCTCTTAATTAAAGTTTTAGTTGCGTGTGGTTATGTGGAATTTATGAAAAAATGCTGTAAATGAATGGGTTATGTCGGTTTCACATGTTGCGCAGCCAGCCTCAAAAGAAAAATGGTTGTTTGCTTACTATATATAGAGAGCCCGCCTAAGTTATGGTTATGGTAACTTACACATATATATTTTTTTGTGCATAATTTTATTTAATTTAATATACTTATTGTTATTTATATTTATTTATAAATATTATAATTTTTTTTACATACAATATAAAATTTTATTAAATTTTTTATACTTTTTTATTTTATTTAAATCCTTATTTAAATTAAAAGAATAAAAAATATTAAATAGATTATAATTATAATTATTATATTAAATTATTATTATTATAACAATAAAATTTCTATTTAAATTATTAATAATAATAACTAACAATAGTTATTATTATTAAATATTAATAAAATAAAAATAAATTATAAAATATAAATAAAGAGTATTTTTAAGTTTTAAAAATGTTCTTTGTTTAAATTAAAAATATAATAATTATTAAATAAGTTATAATTTTAATTTCAATTGTTATATTAAATTAAAATTATTTTAAAATTTTTATTATAATTAATTAATATATTAAACAATAATTAATAATAATTTTTATTTAAATTATTAATAATAATAACTAACAATAGTAATTATTATTACTCATTAATTTTTTATTAAAAATTTAATTCATCTTTTTACACTCTTTTTTATTTACTAATTCTTTGTAAGTATTAAAATAATTTTATTATTGTTATTTATATTTTAATTGTAAAATATTATAAACTCTTCTATTTACATATATTATAAAATTTCATTAAAACCATTATAATTACTACTTTTATTTTAATTACTCTAATTTTTATTATTTTTATTCAAAAATTAATTAATAATAATAATTATTGTTAGTTATTATTAATAATAATTTAAAAAATTATTATTAATTATTGTTTAATTATAATAAATTTTATTTGGTATAATAATAATAATTTAATATAATAATGATAATTATAATTATAGTTATAATCTATTTAATAATTTTTATTCTTTTAATTTAAATGAAGAGTATTTTTAGAATTTAAAAATTATAGAGGTTAGTTTAATACTTTAAAAATTAAAATAAAATGAAAAAATATAAGGATATAATAAATTTTATAAGATATGTAAATAGAAAATTTTATAATATTTACAAATAAATATAAATTATAATAATAAAATTATTTCAATACTTACAAAGAATTAGTAAACAAAAAAGAGTGTATGAAGATGAATTAAAATTTTAATCAAAAATTAATTAGTAATAATAATTATTATTGTTAGTTATTATTATTAATAATTTAAATAAAAATTATTTTTAATGTATTAATTAATTATAATAAATATTTTTATAATAATAATAATTTAATATAACAATTGTAATTATAATTATAATTTTTTTAATAATTATTATATTTTTAATTTAAATAAAGAGTATTTTTAGAATTTAAAAATACTCTTCATTTATATTTTTATAATTTATTTTTATTTTATTAATTTTTTTATTAAAAATTAATTAATTAATATTATTTGTTGTTATTATTAATAATTTAAATAAAAAATTTATTGTTATCATAATAATTTAATATAATAATTATGGTTATAATCTATTTAATACTTTTTGTTATTTTAATTAAAATGAAAGTATTTTTAGAATTTAAAAATTTTTGGAGTTAGTTTAATACTTTAAAGATTTAAATAAAATAAAAAATATAAAAATTTTAATAAAATTTTATAATATATGTAAGTAAAAAAGTTTATAATATTTATAAACTAAATATAAATAATATAAAGTCTATGGGACTAAATGAAATTGTGCCATTAAGTATATGGAGCCAAAAGAAAATAACAGTAAGTATATGGAGCCAAACAAAATTATGCACAAAAAAAAAATCACGTAAGTTACAATGACTGTAATTTAGGGGGATCCATATACACATAAAAGAGAGAGAGATTATGTGTAAATATTTAATAAATTAATAATTTTGATTAAATAATAAAATCTTTCGGTCTTGAATTGGACAGTATATTAAATTAATAATTTCATTACCAATAAGTTATTAAATTAAGTGACAACTGATTTTCTTTAAGTGCCTTGATTAGATGTCCTTCTCAATTTGAGCTGTAGGGAAATCACATTTGTTGAAAGGTCCTGTGCCTCCCAAGTTGAGCGAGGATTAGACTGAGAGCATGATGTTGAGTGTTAGAAAATGTATATTTATAAAGGAGAAAATCGTCATTTTATACGTCAAGTCTCACTAACATTGCTATTTTTATTTATTTAAGTATTTTGTTATTTAGTTATATGAATTTTATTATAATTATGTGTTTTATGTATTTTAAGGACATCACAATTGTTTCACAATAAAAAAGTGATCAGACAGTAAAACGAATGTCATATTTGGACTCAGGACAGTCGAAAACCTTAGGAAGAGCATAAAAGGAAAAATGTCACGGTTCACATATACAGCACTGTTCATACGTACGGTAATGTTTATGATACTGTTTACAATACTGTTCATATATACTGACCAATAATGTGGCAACTACCTATGACGTGGCATTATTTGATTGGACGAATTATGTGGAATTGACTGCTTACGTGGCATTGACCGATGACGTGGCACTGATTGATGATGTGTCACGATCTTATTGGACTAAATTTTTTATGTACTGTAGATCGATGACGTGGTAGCATCTTAGTGGAGTAAAAATCGTGTATACAGTATATGCGCATACATTGGATTATTCACTATTCAAACCGTGTTACTGTTCAAACGTTGACTATTGACTGTTGACTAATGACGTGGCGCAATCCTGAGTGTCCGAACTATTTTTAATCCGATGGTCACGATTCACTCAATGTATCTATAAAAAGGGGGCTCTCCCCCTATTAATTTGATATCCCTTAATTCATTTTTAAACTTAAATTTCTAAAATTCCTTCTCCTTCTTGTAGTTTCTTTATATTTTAATAAAATTCCCTTTTTATCCCTAGTTAAAATATGAGTAGCTAATTTCCTTTTAAGCTTGGGTTGAAGGTGAAGTCTCAACATGTCCCATGGGCTTAATTTGGTAAATTTACTTTCTTTCCCCTGTAATATTTGTGGTTGTTTTGACTTTTCGTCGACAAATAATAATAGTCTTGTCTAGATACCGCCATAGTTAAACCGACACCCTAGTAGAAGGTTATTATTATTTGACACGATAAGCCCTTGACATCATATTTATTGGAGCGTGGTTCGTGAGATGTGGAATCCCCCCTTATGATTTAATTGGTATTAATATGGAATATTTATCCCATTAAGCATATTGATATAGATCCGGATACCCAAGCATATCATTTCAATAGATTTCAGTTTAATTTAATTCCTGCCATTGTAATTTAAATTTAAGTATAGTTTATGTCGATTTCACCACAAATTCATTCTCCCATTAAAGAAAATTAATTCTGCACATAATTAAAACAACCTCCTCATGGGATCGACACTCGTCACCATTAATTTATTCTACAATAGATTCGTACGCTTGCAAATTCAATAAAAATTACACAACACATGATACGAGCTTAAAAGTGTCTTCCATAATTAGAGTCTACCCTTAGAACACCCCGTGGTCAGATAAAAAAAAAATTAATAATTTCACTTAAGGTATAAGATGACAGTTTTTTAAAATCTTTTATGTCCCAATAAAAATATAAAATAATAATTAATAAAATACAATAATTAAAAATATAAAATATAAAATCTATAATCTTTGAGATTTTCTTTTTTTCCTTACAACTTCAATTATATAAACTGAACTTTTTAGAAAGTATGCATCTAAAGTTGTGTATTTTTTCTTTACTCATATTTAATAAAACTCATACTCTCTACGAAGTATGCGTCTAAAGTTGTGTATTTTTTCTTTATTCTTAAATTGAACACAACCTCATCCTTATTATTATTATTATTTTTAAAATCATACATTTTATTTGAAATTTTTTCATGAAAATAATTATTTAAAGTTACTATTGCTTGAAAGGCGTCACTCTGGATGAAACACTTGATAAAACATAATTGTCATATAAATCATAATCGTCATCAATAAAGGTATTTATACCCGTTGAATAATAAAAGTGATACTATTATGAATAGTAGTCAACCAATGAGATAGTGATTATTACTCATATTTAACCCTCACTAATACTTTGAGGACGCTTACTCTACTCATATTTAATAAAGAAGAAGACTTATTTTACTCACATTGGAAAAATGACAACTTTCGTCGTCATTCCTTCATTTGTTCATCTAGTGTTATTCTCTTTGCCCTGATTCTTTAAACAATAAAAAGCTGGACTTTCAAACACAGATAAAAACTATAAAAGCTTACAGAAAGATCCTCACAAATTAAAGACACTGTTGGAATAATAATAGTGCTACAGTGGACGTCGAAGATAAAATGGAAATATAATAAACTAGTTCAATATAACTCAGCTGATCTTTTGGTTGTCGTTAGATCTTTTTCTGAATGTGAAGGGAAAAAAAATTGAAACACTTCCAATTCCACCAACTTTAAAAATGGATATTTAAGCATAGTCTTTCCCAGAGCTCTTATTTTGCGTCAAGATATTTAAAGCAGCCAGGATCTTATGCTTCCCATATAGATTTTATTTTTCTTAGGTTGTTTTGTTGCTTACATATGCGAATGAATTAGACATACATAGCCTCATGTTTTACATTCCTAGATATTTTTATTTTTTATTTTCGTAAATTTTGAAATGCACTTTTTCTCTTACGACTTTAATCTTTTAAAAAAATTTATCAGTTGCCTAAAACTCCATTTTAAATTAAATGAAAACATTAACTTGAATTTAGGTTAATCAAGGAGGATTATATTGTGTTTGATGTGCTAATAGAATTAATTTATGTTTGTCCTAATAAATTTCTCCTAGTATATATCAATAGGTTTTTTATGGTAATAACATCAATTTTCTTTTAAAAAGAAAAAAAATAAAACAGAAAAAGGGCTTGAGTTTGATTTAGACAATTGATAATATGACCCATCAATGAAATTGGGCACCTTGTAAAGCCATGGACATGAATGGACAACCAATAGTTAGCCACAGCAGCAATCACAATCGAGCTCCGATCCAAAATTTGGACCAACGAACGTAAAGCCCAAATTTCGTGCGTCGTCCGATCACATTGTAGCCTTCAACAGAGCTAGCCCAACGTTATGCGCCTTGTGCTTGCTTATGCCTCAATGGGGGGACTCTGCGTTGATATCACAGCATGACCCCATTACTTAATAGCGGTACAGGAAGTGAATAAGAGAGTTAAATATATTATCAAATTGTAATTCGAAATAAAAGTAATAATTTAAATTCAATGATATTAACCGGCTTCGGATGAAACAAGTTTCACTAGATATCATTTTATTAAAATAACAAAAAGTATCGAAAAGATGTCATAGCCCAATTGCTAGAGTACACGTGTCTCGTCTGTTGGTTTTTTCAGTGATTTGTTTACATCCATGTTATTATTATTTCCTTTGAAACAAATCAATGAAACTTTGATTTGTATTTCTATAACCAAGGAGAGAATCAAGAGTTTAAATGAGGTCGCATTGAAATGGATCAAAGGGGTAATTTAATAATATTATAATTTTTAAAATATTTACTATTAATTGCGTTACAGAAATAATCAATCTGTGATAAGAATCGATTAAATATTTAATAATTTTTTTTAAAAGTACTGTAAATTTTTAAAGTAATTATATATATTTACTAAATCTTATTATTAACTTACAAGAAGAATATACATAATTAAATTGGATAAAGTGTTGGATTTAAAATTTATTACAAATTTATAAATAGGTACACAAGATTTTTTTTATTTGTGCATAAAATAAAAAATAAAATAATATTATTAATTTTTATTTTGTTATCTTAGCATAGCTAGTAAGAATTTGGCAAAACTAATGTTTAAAAAAAAAATCACTAAACAAAATAAAGAAAAAAATTACTTTTAATTTTTATAAAATCACTTTTCATCTTTTCAGAAACAATCGCAAATGGGTCCCAGACCTACTCAAAATTCAACGAATCATTAAAAAAAAGAAAAAAAGGAATTAATGCGTGTAAGAAATTTCATAGATGATTCAGCGTTCGTGTTACACGATGGTCACGGACACGGTCCCAGCTTAGCCACCGAAGTTAGTTTAATTAGAGCAATCAAATTCCAGTTAAGGGGGAAGCTGATTGACTGACGATGCCACGTGGGCAAATTGGCAGTATCTTGGCCGGTCCGCGAGCATAACTTCTAGAAGAGAAGAAGCACGTGGATGCAATAATTCTCTGAATACTAAAAGTAAACAGAGCCACATTACTGACGTTCATTCATTTATTTATTCCTTTCTTTCCAAGCAAATTCCATGGTTTCCTTCTTTAATTTTCTTCGAAGAAAGTTGCCGAATCTTCTCATGTATGACGGATTTTAGCGAGAGGAAAAAGTCTTTGGGCCCGTGTTTGGTTGGGGTAAAGGGGAATGTTGCGAAGGAATCTTCTCCTGTGGTCCGTACTGTGTTTGGTTTGAAACTCTGAATGTTTGGGTTTGAGTTACCCAATAAATAATATATCATCGCGATATCCGAGTTCGAGTTTGGTGCGGTTTCTTCAGTCAATTTCCGGGCCAACAACCCTCATCCGTTGCCCGCTCTTGAAGTCCCGTATTTCCTTTTGGCTGCTCAACCATAAAATTATAAAATTTCAAGACCTAAAAAAGGGGAAAATGAAATTTATATATCCGTTGATAAATGTATTATTTCTTTTGGGAAATTGATTTTGTTGTATTTGTAGGTCTTGCAAAACAGAGAAATTAGGTCAGGCACGGCACCACTCTGCTTCCCAGCTGGTATCCAACTTTTGCAATCCCAAATGAGAAAACGTTAATACCCCACACACTTGTCGTGGTTTCAATCGTTTCATCGCTTTTAGTTACTTGCATAAAATAAGTCCAACACATGTTTTGATTCGTTTTTATTTCCAACAATGTGCAGTTCGAATTTGTCAATGAAGATCAGAAATCACATCTCGTTTTGCGTAAAAGTCAGCACGATTAATTCTCCTAGCCAGCACTGGCACCCTCCTAATTACTCGTGATTACCTATTCGTGAATTGTGAGTGACGTGCATCAGCATTGAATCGACTCTGACGAAATACCTAATTGGGTCGGTGTTGCCGGACTCATAACATTCTAATATGCCGTTTGACTGACCTGTCAGGTCCTGTAACCGGTAACTCGTCACACAATGTTTAACTCATGATACCTCAATTTAGAACCTTCTTAGCCAATATGTCCAGCTAGCAACTAAGGGGGAAAAAAATTATAAAATACTAGCGTCGAAAGGTTGCATATTATATCCAATGTCATTTCATCTTTTATAATTATTATAATATTCATTTTATCATCTAAATAGATAAATACGAATCTTCAATACGTGCATTCTTAATATTTAAAAATATATTATTGATTTATTGTTATTTAAAAAGACTGAATAATAAAATAATAGGTAACGTATTCAAATCAATCAATCTCTCACTAAGTTAAAATTTTTTATCAGAATAAAAAATCATTATTTTTCAAATTATATCTATCAATTGTGTTTTTAATTTTTCTTAATACGGAGGAGAAAACGAAGCTTCAATCTTTTTCCTTTTTTTTTTTTAAAATTGTATTTATAGTTTGTTCTTTACTTTAGCCTTTTACTTTTATTCTCCCATTAGTGACTGTGCTGGCGGTGGCAAAAACTCATAATATTTCAGTAACTCATTTGACTCACTGTTTGGGTCCTGTAACTTGTCACAATCACACCTCACGCTATCCCCAATTGAGAACCTTCGAAGCCGGTCTACCCAGCGACTAAATCGAACTGGAATGTGAAACCAATCAAAAAACCATTATAATGAAACCATAAATTCTCGTTTCATCTACCTCGCATCACAGATACCTTTATTTGTAAAATAAATGTCAATAAAATAAAACAAAAAAACACACAACGTTGAAGGTCGGGCTATTGAACTCAAGGCAGCATCGTAAAAGCCTTACAGGGGGGGGGGGGGATTTTTTCATTTATGCTTTTGCCAACAGTCTTTTTTTTTAATTGCATTTATCATTTAAATTTTCTAGGCTATAGACAATAATGACATTTTATTTTTTTTATTTTCAAATTGCATTTATCAGCTAAGTCTTTAAAAAAATTATCAATCATCCACCTAAAAATTACCATATTATAAAAACTATTACGTGAATAATTAACATTTATTATTCAATGACATGCTTTTTTTTAAATGTTATTATTAAATGAGTAATAAAAATTCTATTAGTTAGGACTTAAGTGGTAAAAATAATATTTAATAGAGACCAAAATATTATTCTCCAAAATGAAAAATCATATACGATATCTCAAATGCAGTCACAGAAGCTTCCATATTTAAATTGATCTGTATCTAGTCATCTCTGGTTTTTCAAGTCGGACATATCTTATTATTGTCCGACTCATGGGTTTCTACTTTTCAACTTGTTAAAATCCATTGCCATCAATTGTCTCCATCACGAACAGAAGCTTCTTTTGATTATATAAACATTTCCAAATTAAAGATCGACGACACCAAATCAAACAACACACAAGAGCAAGAAATGAGTCGCGGAATAGTCTCACCTGCAACCCAACCAAATTTCCTAAACCACTCCAGATCCAGCACCCCCATCACAAGCTCCACGCTTGCTGAAGCTTCTTCTTGTCTCAGCTTCAATTCCCATGTCTCAAAACTAAGCTTTCCCCTGAAAACTCAACCTGGGTCCTTAAGAAGAGGACCAATCAAGGCCTCTGCTCAGAGCTTGTGTGCCGCAACAGAGAGTTTCTATGACTTGTTGGGCATTCCTGAAAGCGTGACGCCGAGAGAAATCAAGCAAGCTTACAAGCACCTCGTGCTGAAATACCATCCGGACGTGTCACCTCCGGAACGCAGGGAGGAGAACACGAAGAGGTTCATTCGGTTACAAGAAGCTTACGAGACCTTGTCTGACCCCAATACAAGAGCTTTGTATGACAGTCATTTGGCCACCGGTTCGTTTATAGCTTTCTCAGCTAGGAAACCGTCCCGTTACAAGGAGGTACATATTTCTTGGCCTTGCTTTCCCGAATTATATTCTCTTGAACTTTGGATTGACCATCTGGGTTGTGCTGATCTTTTAAAATTTTTTATTAATGTGGGTGTCACTTTGTTGATCTCAATTCCAGGGTTTGGATGATAACGGGACTTGGAGGATCCGATGGCAGTCTCAACTGACAGAGCTGAAGAGAAGGAGAATGAATAAGGATTTAAGGGACAGTATGTCATGGGGAGCCAGAATCCGCCGGGGTCATAGAGGCAAAACAACAGCTGAATGCTGATGATCTTGGCAGAAACTCGACTATAAAAGTTTGATGCTATAATTAGCTCTACTCGTATTGCAGTATAGCTAGCTAGAAGAATATGCTTATTTATGTGTATAGAATTAATTTGAACACCAAATCCAATGAAATCAGAATTCAATTCTTGTTTTATGTAATGTTCAATGCATGATTAACTATCATTCCACAAAAAATAGACGAATCGTTTTCCTACAGTGTTGTGGAAGCATGATATGAAGAGGAGAAACAGGAATGATGACTTCGAAGCTCGAATGATGGAACGGTCAGGATTCTTTCCGAGGTTAAAGAAGAGTTTGCCTAACTGAAGTGTGAAATCCGGAATTGTTTCCACTGAATATGAAAAATTCTACACCCCCACCAACAACCATGGCAAAATCGAACCACTTTCCACCAAATTGAAGAAAATAAAGTAGCTTTCTGAATCTTTTCATACATTTCGGCTAACGGTTTTGATAGTTAGGACAAAACGAAAACGATTTTGGCTTCCCAGAGGATGTTAGTTGCTTTACACTTTTAACAAGGTGTAGCACTTTACGCATTCCCGGCCATTCAAATCGACAATCTTTATGGGCCAGGCAGTCCCAACCACGGTTGCTGATTTGCTTGTTTCCATCCGTGATGTAATTGAACCTTGAAATCCAAATAATTTACGGCCGCGGATTCATAGTTTACTCTAGCCGAACGCATCTTAATTATAATTAAAACGCGTCGTTTTCAAAGGCGGTCTGATTAATTTTGTTTGGCTGACACAGACTTGTTACTTTTTCCCCCCCCACCCTCTAGAAAATATAGTCAACTAAAATCGCCTTATCACGCCTCAATTCTCATGCTTTTTAACGTACGCGTAAAAGAAGCTTTAGCGCCTGCTCGACGTTGACGACAACTGGACTGGGTTTAATTATACATATCTTTTCTTTCGTTCACTTTTGGTCTGAGTGTCTAGAAGTGGAGAATAATTCAATTATACAAATGTTTTCTTTGGGGACATTACCAACTCGGCCCATGCAACGTCAACGCTCGAGTCAACGACGTGAATTAGCAATTTAAGATATATTTAGGAGCGATTGTTTGTGCTCTACAAATATACCTTCAACGCGCTTATGCTTTTAATAAATTATTTTACCACAGAAATGCACGTGAAATAAAATTAGAGACGAGGATGGGTTCAGTTGGATTGAATTTGTGAATATCCAACTTGGCCTGCAATTGATTAGATAAAAAAAATCAATTTAATCTGTTTAAATAAACATGTATAGTCCTTAAAATAAATTACCAATAGTGATGATGTGTCACCGTTGAGTCAATTAAAAATATCATTACTAGTAGGTTTGGCAAGAACTTAAGGGAAAAAAGGGGGGGGGGTTAGACTTTACTATATTTTTGAGATATGAATTAAAAGATGGAAAATAATAGAAAAATAAAACTCAAATCCTTACTCTATAAATCAATGATGATTAAAAAAAATTAAAATTATAACACCAAACTCTCTTTTAGGCCTTAATTAATTAAAAAAAATGCTTGAATTAGAGATTTTAGCATTAAAAAAAATTGAATCTATAAACTTTAATTTTTTATTTATTATTTTATTTTTTAGAATAGTCACTTACTTTAACTCATTACAAAGGTTACAGAAATTATAAAAATAATTTAAAAAATATGTGAAAACTTAGCCCGGTCCAAGCTCAACCCTTATGCCCTCATGCTTTCCTTGAGATGAGCTTGAGCATGGGCTTAGAAATTTTCCATCCGTAATTACTTTCGACACTCATATAACACACCTCCTATTTTATGTAGTGGGAAGATATTCAACAAATTTTGAAGTTTGGACTAAGGATGGCAAAAAAAAAAACTCATACTAACTCAACTTATTCCCGCAAGCCTTGCCACGAGTCTCCACATGAAGTGCCTAGATAAGGGCTTAAGGTAAAAAAGGTCGGGCTAGCTTCAACCCTCAATTTTTTTTTTAAATAATTGATAAATTAGAGTACTAGATTAAATTTAAAAAATAATAAAAAAGAAAGTTTAAATACCTAATTTATTTATCATTAATGCATCAAAAAACCTAAAATTATTAATTAAACTCTATTTTAAGTGTGGATATTCATGGACTGGACTTTATAGATTAGGTATTAATTCATATGCGATCCATAATTTTGTAAATTATAAATTTTTAATTCAATCTAATCCACATATTGGTGAAATTCAACTCATACGTCAACGGATCGAAAATGGATTTGACCTAATCTATATCTAATCCACCATTTTATGAATTTTTTTACAAACTAAAATTTTTTAATTCTATCCAATCCATGGACTAAATAAAAAAATTTAATATAAAAAGTAATTTTATTACCAATCAAATTTAAAATTAAATAATATTTAAATTAATTAATTATTTAAATAAAGTCAGAAAATACATTTAAAGTTTTCAAAATATAACACATCAAAAATAAAAAATCTCATTTGTTTATATTAGTACATGAAAATTAATTTTACGTAGCTATATTTATTTATTTATTTATTATATTAATATTATCATATAAGATACAATGTGATGTTAATATAACTATCTTTTAACTTATTTATTTATGTAAGTACTAATGCCATATTTATAAGTTTGATTTTTTAATTAGATAATTCTTTTTTTACAGATTTGAGAATTTTTATGGATTTACAAAAGTAAATTTATATATAATCCATTAACTGTGAATTTTTAAATTTTTAATTCAATCAAATCCACAAATTAAATTTTTACGAATTAAATTTTTATGGATAAAATGAATTAAGCAGATCAGATTCAATTCTAAACATCCTTACATTTAAGTGTTAATCAAGAGGATGTTTGAATTAGAAAATCTAATATTAAAAATAATTAAATCCCTAAACTTTTATTTATTTTATTTTAAAATATTTATTGTTAATTTATTATTAATTATAACAACTTATTAACTATTAACTCATTTTAAATTTAGAGGCCTCTAAGTTACGATTTACAATAACTTACACCACACATAAAGTATAATAAAATTACTATTTAAATTACTATACTGTATATATAATATAAGTTACTGTAAACCTTAACTCAAGGTTTTTCTTTAAAATTACAATAATTTAAAAAATTTAAAAAAATAAGAGAAAGCCTAAGTCCACATTTTGCCATTCACAGTTTGGGTTGAAACATATTGACACAAATATTGTGGGCTTCAGGTAGGCCCATTAGTGGAAGGGAAGTATGGAAAAACCAAAGCGGCTAAGAAATTAAAAGCAACAGAACTCAAAAAGATTATTCCAATTCTGGCTGAAGGGACCCAAAAAGACAATGGCTGCTAATTTCTGGACATCGTCTCACTGGTAAGTTTCAGCTTATAATTATATCAAGCAAAGCGTTTCAAAATCAAATTCGTACAAATTGATTTTG
Organism: Aegle marmelos; assembly: GCA_030449875.1. Lineage (NCBI taxonomy): Eukaryota > Viridiplantae > Streptophyta > Magnoliopsida > Sapindales > Rutaceae > Aegle > Aegle marmelos. Next base: position 8,857,318 of record JASUUL010000115.1, read on the forward strand.
TTATTATGGTGTTTTCAATGGATTCAGCAAACAGCTTCTGGAGCAAGAAGACGTGGATGTGGTGCAACCTCTTGATAGAGAAAAGGGCATCACTGTTGAAGACTTCAAGCTCATTAAGATCCAGATGTCCAACTGTATGCTCTCTCTCTCTCTCTCTGTGTTTAGATTTCTTATTTTGTTGGGTTTTAATTTAATTGCCAAAATTTTATTTAAAAAAAATGGAGAAGTTGAGCATTAGTAGTAAATTATTTTGGAAACAAGCAGGGTTTTGGTGTGTAATCATGATTGTAATTTTGTTATCATAGGAGTGTTCAGCATAATGGATAGAAACTATACGATGTTTATTGAGCTAAGCCTGTTATTGTACTCAACTGGCTGATGCTTGTGTACTAATTGCATATATATTTTTTTTCCTTTTCCTCCAGATATATCGAAATTGGCTCAACATGTAAAAGTGAGGCAAAGGTTTGACCTTGTTCTCGTGATAATCCTTACTTTCACTAGATATTAGAAAACATTATCACATGGAAAAAAGAATAGACTCGGAGAATATGACCATATTGCAGAGAAATTCCTGTTCTTCAAACATTTTGTTTACACAATGAGATGGTACTGATAGATCCACGGTCTTATTTTCACAAAAGGAACTTGGGCTACCTATTAGGGTTTGCAAGCCCATTTCGGTGAATAGATTCAATTTGTGGAAAGGCATTTCCTTAATGAGCTAATTCTTTGAGAATCTTGTTCTTGTAAAATTTGATGTGATGTTAATCTTACATTGTGAAACTCTCTCAATATCTCTGATGTCGATGTTTCAGGGTTGTAGCAACTGCAGTTACATATATGAGACGCTGTTACACCAGGTATGTTACATGATCTTCTGATAGCAAGATAAAAGAGCACAGTCAGCAACCAGACACTTGTGACTCATGGCTTAACTGGTATATATTGGTTTTATTCTAAGTTGTCCTCATTTTTTTTTCCTCATTATTGATCATTCCTTAACCTGCACGGAGTTGCTTAAGGCAATTTTATGCCCGACACAAAATTTGAAAGTTGGCCTTGGCATATATACTGAAAGAACTGAAATTACCTTTTTATATTCAAATTTGTACTTTATTAGAAATATTCATTACTCAAAATCAATTAAAAGCATTTTAATCTTATCGTGAACGCTAATATAATAGGTGATATAAATTTCATACCATAATAGATACATAAAAGTTAGAAATGAAAAAGAGTAAAATTTGAAAATGAACCTGTAAATGGTGATTATAGATATTACTGGGAGCATACAAGGGAAAAGACTACGGTTGAAGAAATAGTTAGGAGGAAAGAAATAAGTTTTTGTCTTAATTTTTGAAAGGGGTAAGAAAAATTTATAAAAAGGCATCCAATTACTAAATTTACAGTCAACATCAAAGATTTTATAAACAAAAATTAATAAATAAAAAAGGTTCTAACTCTTTAGTCTAAAGCACAAATATTTGACTATATTTTAAAGAATATATTTTGATTAAATACTTGTTAATAAGGTGCCTTAATTCAACAGGGCCTCGGCTCGGCTTTTCCTCTTTCTCATTTCCAACAGTTGTACTGATGTGGGAAAATTGGAGTATTAAGTACAAATTTGGCCAAATGTGAGCAACCATAATATCTGGCCAAATGTGGATTATCTCTTGCTAACCAAAACTTCCCTTTGTTCTTTTAGAAAGAGCATGGCAGAATATGACCCCTATCTTGTTGCTCCAACCTGCTTGTACTTGGCTTCGAAAGCAGAAGAAAGCACAGTGCAGGCCCGACTTCTTGTTTTTTACATCAAAAAAATATGTAATTTCTTGTCACTGGACTCAATAGATCAAATTGTATTCGTCTCAAGATCTAGTTGCTTGGATTCTATATTCTTTAACAGGTACTGATTGTCTGCCACTTTTAATTTGCAGATTCTGATGAAAAGTATCGGTATGAAGTCAAAGATATACTTGAAATGGAAATGAAGATTTTAGAAGCTCTTAACTATTACTTAGTTGTATTCCATCCTTATCGTTCCCTTGTGCAGTAAGCACTTGTTTGTTTCTCAAAAAGGAAAAAAATTTGCATTTTGTTGTAGTCTCTTGTTTGCTTTTTCATTTTTGCTTATTGTTTGCGTGAGACTATTTTTATGTACGAGGGATAAAAAGAGAGAAGAGAATAATATATATATATATATTGAAAAAGTATGCCTTCCTTTTTTTTCATATAATTTTTTGTCATATAACATTACCGTATTAGCCCTGGACCTTACAAACATATCTCTGTTAAGTTCAAGGGAGGTTGTTATATTCCTTGAAAACTATCTGGATATTTTTTGACTGGATGTGTATGATGTATTAACCTTAGTGACTCTAATGTTCTTTTGTGATGTCATAGAAATGTTTTCAAAATGAATAATTAATAATAAAGCTTGTCATTTTTTGGCTGTATTAACTATCTTCTTAGGGGAATATCTTTATTTTCTTAATGGCAATTTTTCTTCTCTTCTATGTTGCTAGGTTTTTGCAGGATGCTGGCATGAATGATGTGAGTATGACCCATCTATCTTGGTAAGAGTCTAAGATAACCTTTTCCAGCTGTTTTTCGGGAACATGGGATACATGTCAACATTCTTATTCTCATTCTTTGATTTTGAAATAGCTATGTTTCCTTCCTATCTCCCTTTTTTTTTTTAAAAAAATAGTAATAGTAAAAAATAATAATAATGATTATATGTTACCTTAAGCAGTATCAATGGCATTTCTCAGAATTGACAGTCAAATTAGCTCTCTCCTGTTTTCTGTTTCTTGTATGATATGGGTGGACACATCTGGGTTTGGATCAACCAGATTAGGTTTCGGCTTAATTGGGTTAGGAAAAAAGTAATCCGAACTTGTAATCTGATATGATCTGATCTGAATAGGACTGGATGAAAAAGTTCAAGTAATTTTTTTAAAATTGTGTGTAACCCGATTGGATTTTCGGACGATCACAAATTGATCTGACCAGGGTGGACAGATTCCTAATGGGGTTGGTGGACAGATTCCTAATGGGGTTGAGGGGTTCATCCACATCCGATTTGAACCTGAATTTTTTTGGTTGGGATGGGTCGGGTTATTTGCCCACCAAAAATATAGGTAGGTTTTCAAGATTGCTAGATCCAAAGTTCCTGTTGTAGTGTCAAAAAAATTAGTTGAAAGATAACCTCTTAGCTTGCAAAAGACGATTCTACATGGTTTGTTTATGCAAATTACAAAATGGTTAATTTAGGAGAATTCTGTTAAAATGATTGGTTCTGTCCATCTTTCTCACAATACATGGGGAAGGCTGTTCAGACTTTCTGTGGCTAAAGAAATTCATTTGAATGATGACAACTGGACATGATCTATGATAGTATTCTGAATAGAAAGTGCTCGGGAGATGTCTTTTCTTGGTGTTAGTGCTCAACTTTTTTCTTCTGTTCCTTTTGTGTGTCAGAATTTTTTATGTGGCTAATGAATACAAGAACGCACTAACCCTGACATATTAAACAGGGGAATTCTGAACGACACATATAAGATGGACCTTATTCTTGTACATCCTCCACATTTGATTGCTTTGGCTTGCATATACATTGCCAGTGTACATAAAGAAAAAGATAGCACTGCATGGTTTGAAGAGCTTCGTGTTGATATGAATGTGGTGAGTTTCTAAGCTAAAACTTTTTCCTTTTCCTTCCTTATTAAAACTCGATAATAATTGAATCTTTATTAAACCTAGCTATCTGTTTGATGATAATAACTACTCAGATAGAATTAGGAAAGATTTCCTTAAAAGTGTAATATTGCGAGCACTATGAACAAGATATTGACTTGAAAGTGATATGTTCTTTGAAGGGCTGTATTATCTGTCAAATAAGGACAGGTGAGATTTTGTGAACATTTTTCTTTTGGTTTTTGAGTATTCCTTCCTTCCTTCATTCACCCCTATTTAAAGTCATTAAGAAGGAAAAACACAATTTCATAGTTCTTCATATAGCTCTCAGAATTTTATAGGGTTCCAATGACTTGCTTTTACAGTACATGAAAACACACAGAGTGCAGATGTTCTAGTGTCTGCTATTTAAATATTAAAAGAATGAAAGAATTATTTGAACAAAGCATTGGGGCAATGTTAAGTCTACTATAAACTCTGAATCTAATAAGCATTAGTTTTTCTCATGCGTACTGCATGCAATCATGCATGAGTGCTACAAAGTTTTCTTGCTACATTATAATCTGTTGTTCATAAAATTTTTAGCAGGGCAATTTTTTTGGAGTTTAAACTAATGTTAATGTATGTTTTGGCAGGTGAAAAACATCTCAATGGAGATATTAGATTTTTATGAAAACCAAAGACTGGTTAGTGAGGAGAGAATAAATGCTGCCTTCGGCAAACTCGCTTTGAAGACTTAAATGGCTAGGTGACTCTGCCGCTTTGCTATATACCACCCCATGTTGTATCCAAAATTGGGATGCTTAATCAATATGAGCAAGTATCTGGTTGTGGTGTGGGTAGTAGTAAAATCACCAATCCTTAGATTCTCTAGTCCTTTGGGCAGAGCTACATGCTTCTGGTACAGGTGGCATTTTCCATAAGGCAGTCATATCTTGTATGAGGATCAGTTTATGTATTTAAAATTAGCGTATTATAACTTTTATAATCTGCCTGAAACGGGAATTTATACTGGCAATATGTTCTTTTCTCAAAATGGATTTATTTGAGAAACTGCGTGGCTCTTTTTATATGCACATAATTGTTTCGTAAACTTCAACTCTTACTTTCCCGCAGCTAGGCAGCTAGCTGTCAACTGTTCTCCTGTTATACAGTTGTGGATCCAAAGTCAGCACTCCACAACGCTAAACATCATGCCCGCTGGGTTAGCTGAAAGAACCACTCACAGACCCAAACAAATAAGGCCAATCAATAGTTCTGATTCTAAAATGTGACAAAAGGGACCAGAAGTGAAAACAAGATTTTTTAATGATTGCAAAATTAAACATGAGATGCATTGATGATCTCTCTGATCAAAAAAATATATTACCTTTACTTGAGCCACTGCCAAATTTTGCTATATTTAAGGGCTGTAACTTCATTTTGCATTGTAAACTCTGAAGTAAGACTGGGATGTCTTAAGTTGCATATTATTTTCACCAACCTTGTCAAAATCTGATATTCCAATTCCTTTTTATGAATGTCCAAATGGTATTTCGGTTCAATTTATTTTCATATTAGTTTCCTCGTCCGTAAACAATATGATAGCTGATAGCATCAACAAGATAATTTGGAAAGCACTCCAATGGAAAACAATAGACGCCAAAGATAACTCATTTCAGTAAGTAAGACAAATAAGTTCAACATTTGTGTGTGATACAGAATAAATACGTGTATCTACACTATCGTTTGTGTTTCATTCCAATTAACTACCCGAACACAACTACAGAAACAGTGGTCCGAGTGACTTGTATATGAAGACTCAAATAACTGAAGCATGAAAAAAAAAAAATTCTTGCTCTAGTGCGTGTGAACACAGCAAAATTTTTCTCAATAATAGAGGATAATCAGTGAAATAAATTCAAGCAAATTCTATTTTTATAGGGCATATACTTATCCTCCAATCTTCAATGCTTGTAAATCTTGGACTGTTAATAGAGCATTTCCAACTGCCCCATTGTTCTGCTATTTCCTTTTAGCCTGCTTTTTCTCTGCGAGACAAGTAGATATAAGTTATAATCAGAAACAAAATTCCGAAGTACAAAACATGGATAAGAAGATAAGTAAGAGTTAGGGACCTAGTTTTCTCTTAGCTTCAGATTTTGCGAAGAATTCTCTCCATTCATCAGTTAGAACAAAGATAGGCTCATCATCATCATCATCATCATCATCTTCCTCTGCCTTGTCTAAACCCCAGTGCTCCTGCTCTTGCAACACATTCCTACTCATCAAGCAAGACAACATAGAGGAACAGGATCTCAAAAAAATTGAAAATGACAAAGCGGAATATAGTGCATTCATATCATAGACAACAAACCAAAGGCTTCATTAAAATTCACAAGCAACAAACTACATTACTGAAGGTAGACTCCTATCCGAATGGCATAACTCAAAAAGAAGATTTTGTTTCTGCATAATGGCACCCCAAGAATCATAACGACACTAATATCCATGATTTTAATATCGTCTAGAATCAAATCAAACAAAGTATCTGCATTGCAAGAGCAGTAAAATTAGCCTTCTTTTGACTCCTTGCACACATAATGGCATCAACCAAACTGGACCGAATCCAAAGGAATATCAGAAACTGACTGCTCCATCCGTTTGCAGTTAGCAACTAAGATACGGAAACTAAATGAATCTGAGTTTACTAGACCCAATGCTTGTAACCTCACCGAGTGGAAATTAAGCTAAACACCAAAGAGTAAAGTAACCAAAAGTTCATTACTTCCACTGAATTACAATCCCAGAATCAACAAAAGAAGCAAGCAAGTAGAAGCAGGCTTACTGAGAGCCATCATCAGTGGCATCTTTGAAAACGTTAGCCTCGTCATTCTGTAATGGTGGTGGAGCATCACCCACAGGTTGCGAATTTGGAGGAGCAAAGCTTGCGCTTGCAGGGCCATGTCTATTTAAGTGGTTGAGAGGATGATGATGATGTTGATTGTGGTGTCGGCATAGGAACAAGTGATGGTGATGAGGAAAGACAATCAAGGGATGGTGATGGTGGTGGTGGTGGTGGTGAAGCGAGCACGGTGTCCATGGTGTCGCTCTGCTTCTGCTCGAAGGCTCCATTAACGGCGCAACAATTTTTCTGTTTTGTTGGCTTCAGGGTTTATATGGAGCCCAAGTATAATTGGGCCGGCCCATGAATTCATGGACTCCGGTCTACACACACTTATATTTTTAATATATGAATGTCCACAAAATTATTTATTTATTTGTCCTTAAAAAATCTTTTCTAAATAATTCAAGTCATGTCTTCATAATTTTAAAACATTGTCATTATTATTTTATCCCATCATTTAATTAATAAATATCACTTCATTTATAATTATTAAAATTGATATACTAATTAAAAATAAAACAGAACTTAAATTTTATATCTCAGTGCCTACTTACTAACATAATAATCCTAAAATAGTTGATGTTGGATTCGACTATAAGTTTCCCGGACTTCAAACTAAACTTTGACTCTTACTAATGAATATACCCAAGCATGATTCTTATTTGAATGGATTGAATCGACCGGCGTAAAAACTGTTATGATTTATATTTGATGAATTTCAGATAAATACTCGAAACACTCGACATCAAATCAACAACATGCAATTGCAACCATTGGCTTCTTCTACTTATTTTATGAATGGTAAGGAATGAATTTGCTTCTTTTTTTTAATTAAAAAAATAATAAAAATGAAATCTTTTGGTTCATTCATGCCTACTCGAGAGCCAAAGACTCAACTCATTGTGGTTGGTGGAAGTAACTTTGTTCTTCAGAGGTTGGGCTTTTTACATCCTTTAGCCGCCTGCCCCATCGCAATCATAGTTTCTCACTTTTCCATTTTAAGCTTACCCATTTCCGCCCTTCGTCTTGGACCTCTTGGCAGCGGCAAGCAAATAAATAAATAACTAAATAAAATAATTATAATAATAATAAAAGGCGTATTTGTTACGGTACTAACAAATTTCATACCAAATTACAATGACCCGACAAATTAATGATCCATCTTAGTGGTTAGATAGTTTGTTTAACAAACTATCGACAACCTTTTACTCTAATGACTCTGTTATATCTTATTCCATCTTCGTGTTAAAACAAAGACAAGCATGAGTAGGTGAGTCAATGATGTAGTATAATTTTCATATATATATATATGCGCGTGTGTGTATTATGGTTTGTAGATAACTAGTATTTATTGTAAAATACAAGCTATGTGTTCTTTAAAAAATTATTTATATAATAAAATCATAAAGATATATATATATTTTTTATTTTCAGATAGTTATAATATAAAATCTCCTTGGTAAAATTATTAAAAAAAAATTAACTGGATTATTCAATTATATATAATGGGGCCGAAGTACTAAATAAACAAATCCTCTCCTCGTTCCATTTAGAATTTGGGAGATTGCGTGTATTATTATTATGGCCTAATAAGTGCGGTGGGTGAAAAGTTTACGGTGGTCAAGGATGAAAACTTAAAGGAATATAATAGTCGGGGCGGGCGGAAGGGAGCGCAGTAAAGCATGATGATTGATGCATATGGCAAATGCACCAACCGAAGCATCTTAAATCCAGGAAATGCGGGTCTACTTTTCCAACGGGAAATGTCCATTTTAGCCCATACGTATAAGCATTATTCAGTCCGGCTTCATCTTCAAGGTTTAGAAAACACTGACACATCCCGTCATCTGGTTAACAGATCTGTTGATTACAACCGTTGACTGATTTTATCTAAAATGAATTAAGGGGCGGATCGAAGTGATATCATTATATCAGAGGTAAAATTAAAATATTTCATTTCTCGACCGCTGGGTTATATTGGTAATAACGAGAGGCCGACATCAAATTGAAATTTCCCTTCTTCCTTCAATCGGGTCCAAATACATGCGAATAAGATGGGAGACTGGAGACTGACATCAAATCAACCCAATTTGGTACTAACCACCGCCTTTGAGTTTTGACGCACAGATCTCGCTCTGCCCCTGCACCTGCACCTGCGCTGCCATAGTATTTGTAGGTCCGTGTGGGTCCCTTGGCCTTTTTGCAACACGATGTCGTATTCTGGATGAGGAAACACGGAAGACAGAATTGCCTAATAAATAAAAGTAACGGGATGATCCCTGCCCACGGCCCGTATCCACACATTCCAATAATCAACGGCAACCCTACGTATCTCTTTCTTTTACCTTGCGCTCTCCCTGTACTGCTTCTGCTTGCTATCTCTTCACGTCTCTCTTCTTCTCGCTATTCTTATTGTAGCTGGTTGCCTCTTCTTTTCTTTTCTTTTTTTTCTCCCTCCCTCCGTCCCTTTTTTTTTTTAAAAAAAATCAATTTGGTAGGTCTACAAAAATTTGATTTTTTTTTTTATTTTTGTGTTTTACAGAGCCAATCTCTTTCTAGTTTCCAATATCAATACCAAAGTTGTTTTACGTTTACCTTTTTTTTGGTATTTGATTGGTTTGGTTTGGTTATCTGGTTGTTGTCATTTGTGTGTCTCTCAATCAAATGGGCGCTTTGGATGAGGGACATTTCAATGTGGAGCTTGAAAATGGAGTGAAACTGAGTGGCCTTGAGCTTGGCTTTGAGCAAGAACCAGACACGCTCGCCATTGAGGATGCCGTCAAAGTTCTCTTGCAAGGTTTAGGTGAAGATATCAATAGAGAAGGGATCAAGAAGACTCCTCATCGCGTTGCCAAAGCTCTTCGTGAAGGGACCAAAGGTGCTTGCTAACAATTTATTGTTTTAATTTAGTTAATTGATTGTTCTGGGTTTTAATTGAGAGATTTTGTATTGTAGGGATCGTCCTTTTTTTTTTTTTACATTATTTAGTTTGGTGGCTTAGTCTTTACTAATCTCAGTTGGCCAACTTCCTATGTAAGTCGTCATTGATTTTAACGTTTTGCGTATTGCTGTACTTTCATGCTTACTTTCTATTCATTAACTAACAGAAGCATCAATCTGGCTGTTTTAAGTTCCTTTTGTCACTACATGTGTTGGTTTGGTTTCTTGGGTCCTTCTCAGTGTCTGGTGGGTAGCTGAGCCTGAGCAAACGGCTTTGAACTTGCCAAATCCTGAGACTGCCCTGTGTGACTTTCTTAAATGAAAACTAGCTTTTACAGTATTTTTGCTTTTTGCCTCACAATTGCATTTGAATGATCTAAAGAGCGCATACTGTATTTGTTTTCCTTCCCGCGAATACATTGTTTCTTACATTATCCTCTTGTGAAATGCACCTACAACTAGTTGCTAATAAATGTGTTCATCTACATGAGTCTAATGTGGGCAAAGGTAGGGTGAACCTTAATGTTATTGGTAATCCCAGCCTAGCTTTTGCCCATATGATAATTTATAGGACATCTATGGCCATGAATGCATTATTTAGCTACCGACTCATCTACACGCCATAATTTGTAGGGCAATTAGGAGGATATGGTAACATAGAACTGATTTACGGTACACAAAAATTGGTAAAGGTGTACATTCAAACATCAAATTGGTCAGTTTGGATTCTTTATATAGCTGGGAACTAAATATTATTCAACTTTGAATAAGTAAAAGCCTTCAACAGTCGGCTAAGTGGGGAATGCTAGGGTGGAGCCGGATCTAAATGTTGGCTAGGTAAGCCTCCTGTAGTAAGAGGAGTAGTTATGAACCCTGTAGACCATCATTCTTTTGTGATATGCGGCACTAATAAATTTATGATCTTTTTTCCTCTAATATTTTCTGTCTCTTTCTGTATCTTCATTGCCTATTGCTCAATATTGATTAAGGCATTTTCAATATCTTTTTCAGGTTACGTGCAAAATGTTAAAGACATCGTTGAAGGTGCTTTGTTCCCTGAAGCAGGTGTGGATAACAGAATTGGTTATGCCGGAGGAGCAGGTGGGCTTGTGATTGTTCGAGATCTTGACCTCTTCTCATACTGCCAGTCTTGTTTGCTTCCTTTCCAAGTTAAGTTTCATGTAGGCTATGTGCCGTCTGGTCAACGAGTTTTGGGATTGAGCAAGTTCTCCAGAGTCGCTGAAGTCTTTTCAAAACGACTCCAAGACCCACAGCATCTAGCAGATGAAGTGTGTTCGGCTTTGCAACATGGTATCAAGCCAGCAGGTGTTGCTGTCATACTTCAATGCGCACACCTTCATTTCCCAAATCTGGAGTCAGCCTTTCTTGACCCGAACCACCAAGGATGGGTAAAGGCACTGGTTTCTTCAGGTGCAGGAGTTTTTGAAAATGAAAATGCAGATATTTGGAGTGATTTTTTAAGTCTCCTTAGATTCAGAGGCATAAATGTGGATAAAACGCATATCAAAGACCATGCCAAGCAATGTTGGTGTCCTTCCGTGTCTTCCTCAAGTTCTAAACTTTCTTCCAAGATAGAATCAGCCAATCAAGGAATGGTTGCTGCAGTTGTTTCAATTCTCAGATCTCTTGGGGAAGATCCGCTGAGGGAAGAACTTTTAGGAACTCCTAGTCGGTTTGTGAAGTGGTTGATGAACTTTCAGAACTCAAATATAGATATGAAGTTGAATGGCTTTGCTTTCGGTAGAATGGATCTTCTTAAGCCCAATGGAGAAGTCAGCCGTAGTAATGAACAGATACATTCTGAGCTTAACTTGTCATTCTGGTCCCAATGCGAGCATCACTTACTTCCCTTTCATGGTGTCGTGCATATTGGATACTTCTGTGCTGAGGGATGTAATCCAATTGGAAAGTCACTTTTACAGTCAATAGTACATTTTTATGGTTTCAAGCTCCAAGTACAGGAAAGACTAAACAGGCAGATCGCTGAGACTGTTTCATCACTCTTAGGTGGGGATGTAATAGTCGTTGTGGAGGCAAGTCACACCTGTATGATCGCCAGAGGGATTGAGAAGTTTGGAAGTAGCACAGCTACAATTGCTGTGCTGGGTCGATTTTCAACCGACCATTCTGCCAGGGCGATGTTCTTGCAGAATATTCCAAAGACTATATTTGATGGATGATAATTAAAACAGCCGATCAATTCATCCTCTAGAATAAATAGTAGATTCTATTATTTCTTTGCCATTGTTGATGGTAACTCTCTCTGCAGTGATTCAAGCAGGAGGGGAATAAGATAAGATCATGATTGGGACTGAAGGTAATCAGTGCTTTGCTCAAGTTTCATACCAATGGAGCTGCAGTTTTGTGTGGGGCGCAGTTTTACGATGACTAATGGTCCAAAATCACCTTCCTTGGTTCAACTTCGGCTTATTCGGCAACACTAGAGAAAATTTCAAGGGCATGTCATTTGTTTCCGTCATATTTTGTCAGCTCTATTTTTGCAACTCCAAAAATTTTACTGATATTGGAAAATCCGAAAACATTTACCTCAAATTCCTCCCATTGATACAAAGAAAGAAGAAAGGTTAAAATTTCTCCGTTGGTTATCAGCATTCTTACAAATCTACTCTCAGCCATTTTATAATGCATTTAATTTTGAATGATAAAGCATTGGAAACTCTTGAAGCTCAGCTGTTTTATTTCCTGCATTTCGTCTGGAGACAATATGCAACAATATGCAAGTTTTAACGACTGAGAATTGCTATTACCCTTACACCAATCCAACTCTCATTCTACAAATACTAGCAGTGAGGCAACAATCAAAACAAAAATGGCAGTCAGTAGGAGATGTACAATAAAAAGGTAAGACTAGGTCTAACTGTGACTGATAAGTGTTACTACCATACAGGAAAGCGAGAATCCATCAATTCCAATATGCAATTAAAGTCAGAAGGTTGGAAGCACAGAGAAATCAGTACAACCGACTTTCCTGTTAATGCATAATCTCGGTTGTGTTCCATTTAAAGATGATTCACTGTTACACCTCGCATATCGATTTAGCTGAAATAGCACAAAAGTTTTGCAACAATGATTACCCTAGACTCAAGTATGGATAATGATGCACCTTAAATAATAATATCTGATGTGATTCAAACCTTAAACGCAAGCTAATAACAATGCTAGTCTGACCACAAATGCCGGATAGCACGCCAATCAACATGACTGTTTGAATTTGGGATATGGCGGGCACTCAAATTTTGCATTTTGAATGCTAAAATGGCAATACCCAGGATTAGTAACAGATTTATGCATGCCAATACAGTGACTCTAAAACCCTGCACATAAATTGCTGGAGTCAGCTCACTCTTAATTAAACAAAAAACATTAAACTAAACTCAAAAAAGCAGAGAACTGCAGTCTTCCACAAGTAATTACTCAAATCATAAGCAGTGGGTAGAACTTTTGATGTCATATGTTACAAGGATATTACGTTGTGATAGCAAGCGATAAGAGTAAAACATCAGAATAACATCACTTACCTTGCATTAATTCACACAATCAGTGATGCCAAGTTTCAGACTGCTGATATAACTAGATTTTTATGTCCTCTAAGATTTCACTTTATTATAGTTTGCAAAAGAACTCAAGGATTGATTAACTGGTAATAAAAATAATGCAGGACATCAGATTTCCTAAGAACTTTTTACAAATAAATAAATAGATAAAACAAAGGCTTTTTATCTCTCCTCCTTACCTGTACTTTATATTTTCTTTAATCTATTCACCTGCTTCTGCTCGGGTTTAAAGAAAAGTAAAGATAAAGGGGAGGAGGTGAGGTTTGTGGTAAAGTAATATATTTCAAGGGCGTTTATAATCAGGAGGTGAGGTTTGCCATTTTATCTGGAAGGCAAACCCGAGAAAGAGAGGTTTGCAACTCTAATTCATTTCATATGTGCTTATAATTAGAAGACAATGAAAATACTAAGACCCAGAATTTGAAAATAGCCATTATGCAGCTAAATCTTTGCAAGAAAGATTAAACCTTGTTCCTGGCACAAGTTTTACGAGATAGATTTCTATCAGCATGTTCGAGGCAGTAGCGCAACATATCGACTATTATCAACTCGTTTTCTGAATCAGAGCTTTCTGCGAGCAAAAGGAGACGGGACATATGGTTTATTCCCCTACCTTATAATCATGAAAAAACCAACCAAAAAGCCCCATAGATAAATTATGAGAGCAATCAAAGGATCAAAATGACTTTATCAGGGTCACCTGTAATGTCAAATATTTGTTTTGCAGGTGGTATACCCAGAAGCTCTCCTAGATAAGTGCGGATGCGAACACGGTCAGTGAGTGAAAGTAAATCACCATGTGTGACAACAACAACAGGTTTATCATCTGAAACAGAAGGAGAAGGAAATCACCATGAAAAAGATAAATAAGAAGTTATCAGATAAGTGTGCAAAGAGAAAATAAAAGAAGGGATTTTAACAGATACTATATTTGGAGTAATGCAATGTAATTCCACATTTTCACAAGAACTCCATCAATAAAACAATAAATAAAAATAAAGAGACTAATACCTCTGAATGACAAATATGGGCAGTTGAAAGTTGCAGCAACAATCTGGTTATACTGCTTCTCCACGTCACTGTTGCCTTCCATGGATTTCAGAACTGCGAGTCCATCAACAACAAATATGACAAAATTGACCTTCCTGATCACACTTGGTTCACAACCAATCTCGCGAGCTTTGCACTTCATTCTGTTCCTTAAGCTTGAACTATCTGACTTTCTGAAAAGCACATCACATGATTGAACTAATTTAAACAATGTAGATTTTAGGCCTCCCCAACCCAACCCACCCAACAAAAGGAAACCTCTCTGCAGTTACAAAATCATACCTGATTACGAGTTCCCCATGACGAACACCTTCCATAATCCAAAGCTTTATCATATTAATATTATCATATGTGTCATCAGACAAACTGCGGGTATCGCAAAGAGCGAAGGAGTTTGAACTTCTTGGTATCGTGTATTCCTGAAGGAAGTAGGTTCCATCGCCAACAGATGAATTATCTTGCATTAAAAGAAAGCACAGATTAAAAGTTTTAGTGAAACGAGTGCAAAAAATCTGCCACCACAATAATCCAAGTGAAGATCATTCAATCCACAACATCATACTTCAAATCTGAAAAGCAAAAGTTAAAGCTACATGTACATGTTACTTGAGCTCTTTCTGGAGCAAACTTGTCGTCTTCAAAAACCTTGGAAATTCTATTGACGAGACTGCTTTTTCCAGAACCTTTTGGACCAATTAAAAGGAGGGACGTTGTCTTTGGCACATCATAATCGCTCAACGTCATGCCTCCTACATTCTCAATCCATGCCCCAGGGGTATAGCTGTCAAGATAAAATTACACATCGATTAAAGCAATTCAAAATTCAATTACCATAGTCACCTGCTACAACAAAATATTACTGCTTAACTAAAGCAGTTCAAGCCAACCTGACTCCTGTTCGAATTTGTGCAAGCAACAATAAAATGCGTGCATTCTTATCAGTAAATACCTCAAGATTTTGTTCTTTGCATCTTTCAAGCTGCCAATACGGGTCCGTAATTGATCATAACTCTGCAAGACCTCCCTAAAAACAGGATCTCTCCTCCGCTGATCCACCTGAGAATCCGAAGAATCTCGACTTCCCTCATCACCACCAGCATTCATGCTTAAATTATTATTATTATTATTACTACTACTACTACTATTGTCCCTTAAGCTACAGTAATAAAATTATGGGAAAGACATAATTAAAATTGTCAAAATACCTGAGCAGAGGGAAATCGAAGTCATCAACAGGAGAAATTATTTCCTCTTCTTCTAAAGCAGGGACATCTTAGAAAACAAGTGGGTTTAATTATAAGATTTTTTTTATCTTGGGGGGAAAAAGCGAATTAATTTTAATTTAATAATACAGAGAGGGAAGGGATCATGTACCAGGAGTGAAGCAATGAGAGGTAATTTTCTCGCCACCCATGTTTGATGTTTAGCTTTGCTTGTTTCAGTTAATTTTACCTGCTCTTCTCTTCCAGTTTTATTTATCAACGGGGTGAGACGAGAAAATGATAAAGCAATTATCCTTTTCTTGCCAGTTAAGATTCGAGAGAGATTTGAGTGTTAATGCGACTGCTGACTCTGCACCACGTCCAGGTGGAGGCTTCAAAGTCACTTGAAAGCTCGTGAAAGGTGCCCACTCCAATCGTATCATTCTCTACGCTGTAATTTTTGTTCGTTGACTAATGCTAACTGCGTCGTCATGGTCGACTTTTCATCAGGCTGA
This sequence comes from Aegle marmelos, assembly GCA_030449875.1. NCBI lineage: Eukaryota > Viridiplantae > Streptophyta > Magnoliopsida > Sapindales > Rutaceae > Aegle > Aegle marmelos. Next base: position 8,873,213 of record JASUUL010000115.1, read on the forward strand.
GGTGAGTCCTATTTTTCTTTCTTTTTCTTTTTTGTTTTGTTTTATTTTATTTTTTAAAAATTAAATTTTGACTTGAGTCCCGAGACCCAGTTCTCCCTGCTAAAAGGCAGAGCCTTAAACATCAAGGCATCCAAACTGTTAAAAGTCAAGTAGTTACCGCGGATGACGGCTTTCAATACTCTCGGGGATTAAACGAAATTTGTCAAAAGATTCGACTGTGAAATTAAGATTAACCCTGTGATATATGACAATAACATTGATTTACTCTTTTATCAAAATTATTACCTGATGACATATCATTTGCAACTGGATTTTCTCTATAAAATTAATCTTTCTACTTGGTTGTTGGTTAATATTTCATCTTAGGTTGTAATTTTCTTTTTTTTTTTCAAAAAAAAAATTTACGAAGAATCAACGTGGTTAAAAGAAGAGAGCCAATACTTAACAGAAAAATTTATTATATTCCTAGCGATCTGTCTCCCTCCAAATCCCGCAAGAAAGCATCCGAGTTAACCGCCAAACGATCACATTCTTCTCGAATGACACGAGAAGCTTACCATGAATATGAACAATTTTTACAGTAGCGCGCAGACTTGGTTTTACTGCTCTCATGGCCCAGAGATTCATGCACTAAAACCATGTATATAATATTATGAATTTCCACTCAAAGTATAGTTACATGCCCATACAACATTCTCTTAAGTTCTCCTGCACATCCTTTCAAAAGAATCACTAGAACATTTACCAAAGCATAGTTAAATGAGTGGCAATGTCTCTTTTCTCCCGCCTTCTAATATAAATTTTATGTATATCATCTTTACAATATACAAATCAAAATTGTTTGCGGAACAAACACCAGAGACAACAACCAAGAAAAAAAAAAGGGGGAGAAAAATCCTATGTTTCTCATTTCTATAGACTTTTTAACTATTTTTAGCTCTAAGCTAACAAAAAATGACTCCTAAACAGTACCATATCGATATTCTCAATTAACACACCCCCCCTTTTTCTCTCTCTGTGTGTATCTCTCTCCAGTTCATTTGGAGACGAGCTTTCCACGGCACCCAATTAGGGTTCTTACACAAAGCACAAACAGCAATAAAAATCACTCTTAACAGTCCCAAAATAATGAGAACTCAGTCCCCTTTAAAGTCCTGAAATCACAGTCTGATTCGAAACATAATAGTTGCAGGACAAGGTAAATTAAACACCATTAGTAATGACTGCAACGGAGATTTGACTGCTGCAATGAAAAGCAAATTCAGTAATAAACCGATGATCTCTGGACCCAGGCATGCCTTCGCGGAAGGTCAGTTTAGTTAGGTTAACAGCTGATTGGAGATGATAATGGAAGGGAAACTAATAACAATCCAGTATTCTTTAGAAAGGGATGACATACGGCAGAGCTGTTAAATCAGCAGACTCTATCTGCAGAGCTTCCGCCCACACTTGTGTCCCATCAACCTCGGGAGAATCCACTTTGGGCTTCTTTGACTGCATGCAGTCACTGTTAAACAGCCACTCTTGGTAGTCCAAATCATCAAAACAATCCTCCAATTTGGGTACAGAAAGAACCTGATTCAAATACTTGGAATCAGGATGTGGAGGTTTAACTGATGCTTCACCATTCTCAACAATTCTTGCTTTAGTTAACAAAGGCCCAGAAAAGCATACAATTGGTTTTTGAACTTCCATCAAACCATTACTCTTGTGTTCCTTCATATCCACTTTATGACTATGAACTCCCCCCTGATCCTTAGATTCAAGGTGGCCAGCATTATGGCATGGTTCCAATTTCCTTCCATTTTCCATGACTTGGCAAGAGGATGAGACAGGTCTCGGCAATTTATTAGGCCTAATTCCATTGTCTGTCACAAAGTTGAAAGAATAAGCTACAAAACTAAAATTAGCTGAAAAAGAGCTACATATTTACATTAAACATCTTATCCTGAACAAAGGCAGAGATGAAAATTTTATGACAAGGTTCTTACCAAAATATGACGTGAGAACAATTTCACCTTAACAAATTTTTTGAAATTTCAATCATACCACTTATATCCCCAAATAATACGGGGATTAAGTATGGGACCATCCAAGCAGTAAAAGGGGTTTCTGGTTAACATAAATTTGTGTTTCCAATCACCATATAGATATAGAGGTGCTGCAGTATGATCACTGTACGATACAGGAAAGGACTCACCATGTGAAATTCCATTTATCTCAAGCTCCTTACGTTTGCCAAGCTTTCCCTCACCAGCAGGATTTTTGCTGCTCGTCTTTACAACATCTAAGGGTTTTGTATTGCAAGAATTTGGGAAGCCTTTGCCTTTGTCTTTCAATTTCAGACTGCTATCTTTCAACTTCGGACAGCTGTCTTTCAGCTTAATCTGGTCTTTACTTGTTTCAGTTACCTCCTTCGCTTTCTCCTCCTTTTTCTTTTCCTTATCCCTGTTTTCGTCTTTTGATCTGCTTTTGTTCTCCCAGTCTCTATCCTTCTGTTTACTATCCATATTACAGTTCTCCTTGTGCCTATTTTTATCTTTCTCCTCCACCTTCTTCCCAAAATCACTCTTCTCCACTGGTTTAGTAATTCCTTGAAATCTTTTTTGATCCACATTGGGAAATCCTGGGAGAATTGCATTTCCAGAACTTCTAACCTCAACATGGTTCCTTTGCCCATTGACTTTCCTATCATTAGCTTTCTCTTTTTCTTCCAAACGCTTGCCAATAGTATGATCCACTGTGCTCCCTGGCACTCCACCTCTTCTTGGATCTGTAACAGTAGTCTTCTGACCAATTTGGCTTCCTGTTGCTCTATCATCGTTCCTGATTCTCCTAGCCAAATCCTGCACATATTTGGAACCACTGTTCTCAGAATTTTGCAAGCTGCTTGGACCAAGCTTATCTCCATTGGAGCACTCTGGCTGCCCTCCAATTCTCTTCGCATCTGAGGTACGGTTCTTGTCTTTTTCCTTATCCCCATCTTTTTTGTCTTTGTGCTTCTCCTTTTGATCTTTCTTATCGCTATGTTTTTCTTTACTTCTCTCTTTATCTTTGCTCTTTTTTTCTTTACTACCTTCTCTCTTGTCCTTATTCTTCTTATCCTTTTTATGCTTTTTCTCCTTGTGCTTTTCCTGAATATAACATTTGAATTGTAGAAAAATATAAGCAAGCAATAATAGAAGAAAATAAATAGAATTGTCTCAGGTGGATGGAAAAAAGATGAAGGAAAACGGCTATTCAAACACTATAGGGAAAAATACCAAATATTTATTGTCAAGACTGATATATCACCTGATTGAAAAATTTATTATCTCTATAATTTTAAGTCTTTCATTTTTTTAATTTATAAGTTTAGTAAGTGAGGAATATATAATCTTTCCACTTACTTGATAAACAAGATACTTCAAACAATAGAAGGAAAGTAATCATTAAAATTTAAAATGACGAGGACCATAATTTTCTTCTTTCTGGCAGCTGCCAGTAAACTGCTTGGTTTTCCAAATGTACATGAATTACAACGAAATAAATAGGAAAAAATGAAAAATTCAGTTTCAGTTTTAATACTATCAGAAAACATAACACTAATCAATATACAGTCAAACAATTTAGTATAGAGCCAGTGAGGAACCAAGCCCGCGTTATCCTCAAATCTAATAAACATGGGAGTTTGACTAAAAGCTCAGCGACAGCAGATCATTGAGTCTATATGTATTTTATTCAAAATTAACACACACACACACAAAAGAAAGTCAAATACCAAAAAAGTCACATTAACAATGAACATAATTTTTTTTTTTTGGGGGGGGGGGGGGGCCAACAAGGGAAGTATCATGCACAAAGAGGGCAGAAGAGGGAGAAAATGACTGAAGATTTGAAGATAATTTGGGTCATTGTCGTAAGACTTGAGTTTCATTTGTTATTATGAATATCTATAAAACCAGCATGAACAGGTAGAGATGCAAGTAGCTACAATGGAAATTTTTTATTAGGCTCAGTGATGCTTGTGGCAATATGATAGTTTACATCATTACTACCATTATTTGGAAGAATACAAGACATACATAGACAGACTGGTGCTTCGTGTTAATAAACTTCTAGTTTTAGAACTTTAATTTTTATCTAATCCTCAATTTCATTTTCTTTTAATTTTAAAACATATTTTTACACATTTATTATTCTCTTCTGGCAACTTTTTCCTTACCAAACAGACTGGGCTCCAAGTAAATGATGTGAAATGGTTTTTATGAATCTAAAGCAACATTAGATTTATGTCACTGCTGTTTGTTATAGATACATATCCATTAAATTACATCAGCATCGTTTTTTAATACTAAGTACTGTACATTTGGAGTTTCTTAATTGTCAAGCATACAGGATTCAATTATAGAGAACTGTGTCGTATGCCTATAAAGATGCTCATACTCATATAACAAAAAATCCCACGTTTAGGGAGCCCCCAATGTCATTCATGGGTGGAACATATGCGCCTAGCACACCAAAAAATGGCAAGCCATAAAAGAGATTCTCATCTTTTTGTCTTTTAAATACATAAATCACATTATCCATACGCTAATTTTCTTAAAAAATTGGGCTTGGTCTGCAATGAGTAAATGGACCACAAACAAATTGCATTTTCAGTGTAAAATCTCAGAAAATATATGGAGAAAATGTTGTTAGTCTATTGGTTTAGAAATCTGCCTTTATGTAGCACCACAATTTTAACATCAAGTGTGACAAAACAATGGATTTTAAAAGGAAAAAACCCAAATGTGTATTTTACGATATCAAAGCATATATCAATTGCTATATCATTATTGATTTCTCTGCACTGAATTGCACAAGCATTTGAGAGTAAACAACATCAATATCAATCCAGTAAACAAGATCAATATCAAACCCACAACTTCATCTAATCTAACTCATATTTCTTTATGAGAAGAAACTAAGAAGTATTAAAAAATAATAATAATAGAAATATATATGAGAGAGAGAGAGAGAGAGAGAGGAGAATTACAAACATGGACAGATGGACCAGATATCCACATCCCACTAGCCTTAAAGTCATTGTTTATCATAGTAGGCTATTGCGTGGCATTATAAGAAGACAGTCTCCTAGGATTTCTATAAATGTCTCAGGCTAAAAGGAATGGAGCTACTTTTCTGAATAAACTGCTCCTGGTTTACCCACTTCACACAGACACAACTCTCCATATGACCCCAATTGTGTTAGGGTGAGATTCTCAAACAAGAGTTCCACCATAATCTCAAAATTCAATGAAGCGTACATGAGTAAGAGCTCAGGTCTAACCACATAATAGAAGGGGAAGGAAAAGCCTTCAAAAATTCAAAGAGTTCGTCCCATGAGAGTCGTATTACAAACATACACTTCTTTCTTCATAAATGGACATGTCTATTGAGTGTATCAAACATGACACATATCCCACAACCGCGTTCATACCCATGAGCAAGAGAACATTTTATGAATGTTAAAAGTGGCAGCATAAAACATAGTTTGACTTAGTGAAAAGATTTGCCAGAGAAGCAGTAATATATGCAAAGTAAGGGCAGTTTTGTGCTACAACTCAGTCCTAGTTAGAGACAATATCCAGCATCCTCCTCATTTGAACCATCTAACATATCTCTGATGGTTTCACTAAGACTTCTCTAATTACATCATCATCTTGCCCAAAATTGGACAACGAGGCTTCAGCAGTGAAAATACATCATAACAAATACTTTAACACGAAAAATCGATATAAGGAGACTACATTTGTGTACCATTAAACCTAACATAGTACCATAAGTCTATGCTTTCTGGACACAAGGCCATTCTCCCTAAGCTGTTTCAACAACTTTGTCCTCTATATAATCTTTCATTCTTCAGCATACATACCCTAGAAGGCTGCAAAAGAGTTGCAAGGTTTTCCCAAATTCAGCCATAAATATATTTTTGTATCTCAGGTCAAAAGTACCTTGATAACAAACTCTAGACCAAGTCCAATGATAAGCAATTGCGAGAGCCCCATATAAATAAAAAAGCACAGAGAGTACCAGACAAGCAAAGCAAGATCCCACTGAAAGAAGCATAAATCATGCGAGCAATGGTGGTTAACTGAAAAGATAATATATAAACCTTTGTTAGCAAGTTTGTATCTTCAATTCTGGCCTTCTTTTCATATCCTGGAGGCGGAAATGGAAAGCAGCGAGACATTGCATGTAATCCTTGAAACAGCAAAGTGGGATCCTTCCACCAACCAAAAGGCTTTTCTTAGCTTCCAGTATGTTTGTTCCAACACAGGAACAGACCAGAGACTATGCCCTTGTCCATGCACCATGTCCTTGCAATCATTTCCAGCTTGAAAATCACTTCATGGTCATCCAAAGCCACCTCCCAGACAAAAAATCCTGATACCCAGCAATTAGAATATTCTCTTATTTACATTCAAATCCTATGAATTCCAAAATGATAACAAAAAATTTGCATGGAACTAAGAGTACCCACAAAGCTCAAATGGTTAACACACTCCTACAACCACTGAACTAACACAAATGTGGCCACACAGTCCAAGTTCCAACTCAAAAAGATTTGTTGACAAAAGAAGAAGTCCCAATACAATTTGAAAATTTCTGTGTTAAATTCTACGCCAAAAGGGGTACCACCACCTGCTCATCAGCAAAAACTAACTGAAATCAGGAGAATTCCCTTATTACAATGATCAGAAACTCATAAAACGCTACCAAAACACACCATAACCTTAACCTTGCAATCAAGAAATCTCCAGTTCCTTGATTCCTCCAGGTTTAATCTCGAAAGCAATTCTCAAAATAATCCCTTTTACAGATTCAATGTGAAGCTTTAAAGCAATCAAGTGATCCCAGTACCTCAAAATTCAAGATAATATACTTAAAAAAGAAAGCTATAGAATCCAATCTTCAGTTTCTATGTACACTGTGTATTCTTCTTATGATCATAACCCTAATAGTACAAAAACTACAATTAGGGTTGATTGAAGTAACGATCCCACCGAACCCTAGATAAATCAAAGCAACAAAAATACGTCAACAAAACCACCCACTCAACTCAGTTTTAATTCTTCAAACAGAAAAACAGAATCTTTGGAAGAAGAACGATTAAACCCATGAAAACAAAACTTTCATAACGAAGCATGACAAAATTTCCCACAAAATTTAAGTGAGAACTTAAAAGATAAATTATGGGTTTTAGGAATTTTATTAAGTAAAACACAGAGTAGAGAGTTTTAATTACAGAAGATTGCAAGATCTTAAAAGTAAACGAGGATATAATTTTAATAAATAAATAAAAAATCAGTCTGGTTTTTGTATTGGCCGGTGCCTGTATAGACACCTCTCTCTCTCTCTCTCTCTCTGTCTCTATATATATATCTCAAAATTTGATTTTGATTGAGGGGTTTTGGTTTTTGAAAGCTGATCGATGTTGTGTTATAAGGAGATCTCTGTTGCTTCAATGGAAGGGAAGTCTTATGAAAATGGGTTCGTCTTTTGGCTTCTCCTTTGTTCTTAGAAAGGGAACTTCTGTCTTCTGTCAATTAATTGAAAGAAAAAAGAGAAAAAAAAAATTATATACACCCCAACAAAGGGTAGAGAAGTTATAAAAGCGATTGTCAAATGGTATTTATAAGAGAGTGAGAGTAGAAACGTGTCATAAAGAAGCATCCAGACACACCACTTTACAGATTTACACATTACATTGCATTGCATTAAGATGATTTGGTGAGAAGAGAATATATGATAGAATAATTTCACAAGTCCCTAGTCCACACTAACGCTATCATCATCCTTTGGTTCTACATTTTCATTTCATAATTTAGTGAGAAGAGAATATATGATAGAATAATTTCACAAGTCCCAAGTCCGCACACTGTCACTAATACTCTCATCATCCCCTGTTTCTAAATTTCAATTTCACTTATCTTAATTCTTAAATACCGTCCTTCATTGCTTGAGCACGCTTAACTATTACATAAAATTTATGAGTTAAGTTTTTGAAGGAGTAAATCAGATGATAAATTTTATAATTGTTAAGTTATATAATTATATAACATGTATTAATCTAACAATTGCTACTAATAACACAAAAGCATAAACAATAAAAACCACATGGGTATTATTAGTAACAACCGTTATGTTGATGTATGTTATATAATTTATAAAATTATTTGTTAAATAAGTTATTTCTCTATGCAATGAATAAATGTCGCTTATATGAAAATCTTTAAATGCTATGTTGACCATGTTTTTTAAGATATGAATCAGATAATCCATAAATTATATTAGATTCTGCACTATTAATTGAATTAAAACTCTTTATATAATTTGCTTTTGATCAACCAAATTGCTAGAAATCAATTTATGGTGTTAAACATCAAGTAAATGCATCGATCACGCATTAATTAGACAATGCAATAATGCATATCACAAAAATATATATATTACATAGCGATCTTTGAAACCTTAATTGTGGAATGTCGATAAATAAGATGTTATTAATTATGCAATACACGATGTGCATGTAATTGGTTCCTCAAATTGACTACATAAATTTATCTATCCAATAATATATCTCAAAAGTTCATATTATTATATTTGTTGTGTATTATACGATGATTCATGGTTGGCTGTCCCTTTAATTAATTAAACCTTTCAAAACTTGTTTGGGGTTAATTAGTTCCTTTGCTTTTAATTTTCTCAATTAGAATTTACCAATTTTAGTTTATACGAATTTTACTTAAGTTTTAAACAAATCAGTGTTATCAATATTTGATAGTTGATGAAAATTTTCACATCGCATATGAATAAATTTCAGTAGTATGTTCATGTATAATATACAATAATGATATAAACAGTACAATAACAATTTATTTGCATAAATTAATGTAATATAATTTTATTAATTGAATAAAAATGCGTGTTAACAAAAATGAATTATGCCGTGTTTCATGAAACTAATAGTAGTATTATGCGCATTAGTTATTGCATCTCTCCGAGGAATCTAGCTTGGGATTTAAAATAGCCACCAAAGTCATATAATAATTAAATAAATATAAAATATAATATGAGAGATATTATGATCATAACGTAAATTACAAACGGATTTGTAACTAAAATTAATTTTATTTAATAATTAACTATTATATTTTTAAATTTCTTGTGCTTCGACCCCAAACTGTCCTATTTATATTATAATTAGATATTTTTATATTTATGCATAATCAAAACTCTTGAGTCGTGTCAAATTTTTTACACAATTATGAGAGAGTTTTCTAAATTTGATGCCAATTTTATTTTTATTTTTTACCTTTTATTCCTCACTTGGTCATTCATTTGTTTAGATCTCATAATTTTTTATTTTATTTTATTTTATAAAATTTTGATTAACACCTTTCTTTCTCTTGAAATTCTAGTGTTAACCATAAACTTGTGAAATACTTCATTATAAGCCACAAAGTCTTGCAAATCAGCCCTTAAATCGATTGGGAACTTAGATATTTGGATTATGACTTATTCTTTGCATTTTTGGACATAAAGACTAAATAACCTTAACTTCTAGAGTCTGTAGATATAATGAACATGAATTTGAACTTTTATAATTATCATTAAGACCTAAAATTTAAATTAATTGCCTAATTATTTGGTAATCATTAAAAGTTATTTAAAAGAGATAGAGAGAGGAAATATTTCTTTCTTTTATTTTTCTTGTAATTTTAATTTTAATTTTTTTTGTGTTTAATATTTTTGTTTCATGTTTATGCTTTATTATCATATCATTAATTTTTATAGATGGTTCTATAATACCACCTATTTTGTTAATATGTTATTATGCTTGTTTTAATTTATTTATTTATATGGTTGATTTAACTACTTATGGAGTTATTTTCATTTTAGTTTATTAATTTTGTTTCATGTTTTTTAATTCTCATAATTTATATTACTTATTTAATTTTTTGTTTGATTTTTTTTTATTTATGCAATTTTCATTTGGTATTCCATACATTATTCATTTGTTTGTGCATCATTTTCTTAACTTAATTTGAAACACACACACACATCATATCATCGGCATTTTATGTGATATTGATCTCACACAAAGAGTGGCAAACTAATTAGGAAATTATTTTCACTACCCTTAAATATAACCGATATTAAAATTGATAACTTTTTAGAGTATAAAGATATCCAAGCCCTACAAAATCTTTATAAACAACTTAAGACACTTAGAAATTTCATGATCCCACTAAAACAAGAGCATTGTCATGCATAATTTTCCGTCTTGATACATTTCGAACCTGTTATCATTTGACTCATACCTATTTTTCATGGTTTTGAGTTTGAAAATCCATACTTTGCATTTGAGAGAATTTGAGGAAATTAGTAACATTTGCACTAACTAAATCTGTAGGATGAACATAATCAAACTTAAGCTTTTTCTATTCCCTTTCCTTACTAAACAAAAAAGCTAAATCATGACTACAAAATCTTAGTTTAGGATTTATCAAAACTTAGGATGAAACACAAGCGTAGTTTTTGAAAAAATTCTTTTCATTCCACGGAACAAATTCTTTCAAAGGACAAATCACCACTCTCACTCAAAAGATAAGAGAGACTTTTTACTAGTGTTAGGATAAGTACAAGGAGTTACATAACTATTTCACATACTATAGTTTTGAAACATAAAGATTCATATTTTATTGCTATAAATAGGCTTAGCAATTTAAAGGCTTGGGCCAAACTTGAATTTCTAAATAGCCCAGGCTCTCTCAAAGTCCATCCATTTTGGACGAGTTCGGGCTGAGCCTGAGTTTTAATTAACTTTTAAATATTTTTTTATTAAAATTATAAATTGTAAAAACATAATTATTCAATACATAATACTACTGTAGGCTAAAATACTTAAAGATAATTATTAAATACATGATTTTCAACACACAAAATATTTTAGGGATTTGACAAATGACGATTTAGACTGGAAATGACAAATGACAATTTAAATTTTAGGAATTTTATTTTAATTTGTTTTGGTGTTTTGGTTAAAGGCTCTCTACTCAGTACTTATAATTTTTTTTTGCGGTTTTTATTTTTTAATTTTTAATTTAAATTTTATGATATATTATAAAAATTTTTCTAAAAATATATATTTTTATTATTTTAAATGAAGCCCTCAACCAAACTCATTGTATTTCAGCTTTAAATTTTAGAGCTTTTATCCATAATTTAGAGTCATGGGCTAGACTTAAAGCATGTGAACTTGAGTCAACCCGAGATTTTTTGCCATACCTAAGATATAAGGGATTAACATCCTCAAGTAGACAAATTGTTGAAATAATGTGTAATTGTGAGTTTAGAGATAAAAGTCATGAAATTGTATTAGATTATCTTGACTATATAGTAAAGAATGCATAATGTTAGGACAATGTTGGTTCTAATGAGTCATCATGTAAATCCTAGTCATCTTTATCTAGTGGAGGCATGTACAACCTTTAGAGAAGACCATGAACTTGAAGCAAAATTTGCATATTTAGTTAAAAAGTCAAAATGTTAGAATGAAAAAAGAATTATCAAGTTAAATCTATTCAAGATATTTGATATTATATTTGTAGTTTTAATTGTCTATTTGCATAAACGTGCTATTGTATTATACAAATAAATGAATCTAACCTTCTTATATATAATGATTATTTATTATAGGAGAAAATTTTCTTTTCGTATGCTAATTCCTTCTTGAATAAGTTAATTATTAAATAAGAAAAGCTTAGAAAATATCCTAATCTAATATTTATAAATCCTCATTAAAAAAGAAGATATATTTCCTAATATACTGTGCACCATATAATTAATTGTTCTGAATCTACGTGATTATTTTATTTTATAAAATAAAAACTCTCTCTATTCTATTTTATAAAATAAGAGTGTATATTATTTTTTTCCTATATATTATTTTTTAAAATTCTTTTATATACAAATTGTTACTAATATTATATAAGATATTACAATTAATATATACATTGACTCACTAAAACACTACTTAAATTCTTTTAACCTGACTAACATTTAAGGAATGACTACCTCCTAAATGCTTACTTTAAGCACATTTTCCCTAGATTTTTTAAAGACTAATATTCAAGAAATACTTACCCCATACATATTTTTCTTAGATGCCTGTTTTAGGCACATTTCGCAAATCCTTAATGGCGAGGGGCGGACCACATTGTGAAGTGTTATCGAAAGAATCAGAATATCTTTTTAATAAATGAATGCAGCCCTAATCTGTGATAGCGAGTCACTTTACTGAGTAACAATAATGTTTGGTTACAAAACTTTTAATTCAATTTAGGGGCTTAATTCTTTTAACTGTTTGTGAGTGGTATCTTTTCCTTTATTTCTCAAAGGAGATGTTTGGGCTATAATTAAAAGGAAAATTAACAGTTGGATTGCCCATGTCCACAGGTAAAACTTTGTATGGTAAATAATTGTAAAATAAAGTAATTCCTAACCTTGGAAAATGTTTCTCGCAAGAAAACATGATGGCAACTGCAGTTATATCTCATTTTCCTAGGAAATAATGATCGTAAATTGAGAATACGATGGCGGAAATTCAAATTAGAAAATGTGGATAATACAGAATTTTCCTATGCTATTAAGTAATTGCTTTAGTAATTGCTTTCCAGTAGCTGCATAAAAAAAATTACCATGTAGTTAGAACAAATACAACCAAAGGATAATCTGGTGTACTAAAAATTTTCAACAACAAAATTGGGAATAAGGCAACCATGCTTTTAAGAGACCAGGGTTGGATTGAGTAAACATTGCCATTCAGCAATTCCTGGATGATCTCACATTTCCATGTAAAAGATGGTATAATTCAAAGTCAGAAAATGACCAGGGCAAACAAAAGCGGTCAGGCAACATTCAAAGAACAATTACCTGCTTTTCAGCAACTTTATACCTGTCAGCAACATAATCATATGACCTAATCCTCTAGTTTGAATATTGCCACAGAAATGAGAATTGGAAGTCAAAGAGTTCCCAGTTTGGGTCAATTTCACATACGACTGATAATTAACAAATTTGTAGAACCAATGAATTTACTGTACTTTTAAAAAAGAGATTCGAGTTTTTTCTTCTTTCTAAACGATGTTTGGAAGGTAGGATTCAGATACCAAGTGATAAGCATGGAACTCCACTGTATGCCACACCATAATTTTAAGACAATTTGAAAACAATCAATAGAAGATTTTACCTTGCCATGACTATCTATCATAAACCCCGGCGGCATTCCAGCTGCTTGGTATTCTCTAGCGATACCTGTCAAGCAAATGAGTTAATGATTCCAACTATTCCTATGAATAGCCGGTGTGACTTTAAAGCAGCTAATTATGAAGCATGCAGTGGATACTATTTGGAATGGTTAAAACACAAAGGTTATTCTAAATTTAATCACAAGGCAAAGACCAACTACATCAACAGCTATCAGCAAAAATTTTCTTACTTCTCGAATGTAATTTGCCACTGCCTTACAGCCTTCAATTGCAAGTTGCATGACATCTTCAAAGGTATTTGTAGGTAACTTAGCATCCATCTGGCCAAATAAGCATCATAAATTAGATGTCTATGACTGAAAATAGAGACTACATAATAAGAAAAAAGTTTTTTTTTTTTTTTGGGTTTTTTTTTTGGGGGGGGGGGGGGGGAAAAAATATATTAGATGTGGGAAAAACGCACGTAGAGGAGCAACAACAAGTCCATATAGTCAAAAGTTAAAATTTCCATGCCCTAGAACTGTAAATCCTATAAGATAAAAATTCTAACGAATGAACTTACACCTTAGCTGCTTCCCAAATAATCAAAATAAAGAAGAAAGACAAATCTTTGGACTCCAGAGAGATAAAAGCCCATATAGAGGTCAAGAATTTAACTGTCACAAAGAAACATGTAATGCTCCACCACTTTGTTCTTCAAAATTCTTAGGTTTCTTTCAATCCATAGGACCTTAAGTATAGCCATAAACCCCATAAGACAGAAGCCTTAAACCTACCATTAAGCGCAAAATCAACATAGATAACCTTATCTAGAAAAATAATACTGTTGAACAAAAAATAAGTAATACCATATAAAAAAACTATAGAGATTGAAATGTTCAACTGAAAAACAAGAACCTGTATATCTCCTCCATATTAATTGTGACTAATTATTATTTGCTTTCTTTCAGTTTGAAGATACTTAAGACAGCGAAGGGTCTAGGATGAACCTATAGAGATTCAGCAATTAAGATGAAAATTTAAAATAAAAGGGGAAGAAAAATAGTGGAGAGCATTATTGTTCAATTTATCTTTTTGCCAAGTAGATAAGAGTTATTTACTCTATCTGCAGAATTTTGCATTCTAACATGTACATTACTGATTTAACACATTTACCTTACCCTCAATTTCTCTATCAACCTGGGTTTTATTGCTGGCACTTTTGACAGAGATGCAGTATAAAAATTTCTTATCACCAAAATAATTTCAACAACATATTATACAAACAAAACATAATGGTTCATAAAAACAAAAATTTATAAAGACCATCTGCAGCCACAAGTCTGTAAGTCTCAGATTTGAAATGAAACTAACATTGGAATATAAAAGCAGGGATTAAGGTAGTCAAGAAATTAACAGAGAGAAAAAAGAGGAAGAGAACTTTAAACAAACCTGAAGAAGAGTAACTTTGTCCAATGTAGGTAAAATACCTACAGTGACATCAGGACCTCCAGCACTATCTTCAACATAATTCAAATCTGGCATGTGATAAATCTTAATCAAAACATCTTGGTAAAAACTTTCATGCCATACCGTGTAGTAATTAATGTGGAAAAAAGAAGCACATGTGCTCAAAGGCAAACAGGGAAATGAATTTACCAAGAAGAGGAGTGCTATTGAGGTATCCAGCACTACATGAAGTAACAATATCGCGCATTGGAATCCCAGCATCTTGAAGGGCTAATGTTGCCGCATTAATACATGCGGATCTTGTCCCTGTTGACCACACATTACAAAATCAGTGAGAGACATTTCCTATTTCAGAAGATGAACTACTCAATGTTGTAGCAGAAAAAGGAAAAAAGAAAAGGGAAGGATACAAATACAGTGTCAAGCAAACACACAGACTCAGAGGATGAGAGAAAGATAACATAAGAGGTTCTTGTCATCTAGGGGATTATCAATAGGGACTTATGATTGAAATATAAGCTACCTCCATCCGCTTGGAGAACTTGTACAAAAATATCTATCTGCAAAATCCAAAAAGAATCTCTCAGACAAAAAATATTGTGTTTCTGAAAAAAATATCATCTGCACATCTCTGAAAAAAAACCTGGGAGCGAGGCATTAGGTGGGTCAAAATGCACGCTTCCATAGTCTGGCGAATAACCAAAGATATTTCTGTCGATCGCCTGGTTGTACCATAAAAACATCAAAAATTCATGTTTTCAAACAACAAAATAAGCTGCCTATAAACAATTTGCATATTTTTTATATTTCTTTCACATCAACAGAAACTAAATCCCCTCAGCCCCCATATGAAAGGGTTTAAAACTTTCAATCTCAGACTGTTTGTACCATCCTAAAAAATTTTACCAGTTAAACCAGCTAGCAAAGACAAGCAACAATAATATGCATAAATTAAGTAGCATAGAAAAAGCAGTAGCCGCTCATAACTGATAGTTCTAAAATTAATACCAGAAGGAATCATTCTCCCCCCCCCCCCTACCCCCAAAGAAAAAAAAAATTCCAATGATAAAGTTTTATAAAACATTTCAAAAGAAAATTGGTCCAACCTGTCACCCTTGGGTTTTCTCATGCGATCCCCCGTACTAAAATTAGCCATGCTGTACTCACAGCGCACCTGAGAAAGTATTATATATGTGTGTGTGTGTGTGTGTATAGGAGGATTTCAAATTAAAAGAAAAACAAAATCATTGAGAATGGTACCAGTGCTTGGTCACTCATTTGTTGGCTCTTATTTTGGACCTGAAAAATCATAGTAATTTAATTAGCTTAAACAAAAGGCATCACCTCTTAACAAATTATATGTATAAACGATGACTAAAATTGAAGTTACCTCTCTAGGGCCATAAACAGCGGCTATGACTTTAGTGTTACCCATTTCAAAGACAGCAGAACTGTTAAAAACGTTGAAAGGCAAAGTAAATTAAAATGTAATCCTATTAAAAAAAAAATTGAATTTGTTGAAGAAAAAGTGAACTACCCGTCAGCTTTAGCAACGGTACCGATTTGTGCTCGAAGTTGCCTCATCTGAGGTTGTGAAAGCATGCAAGTAAATAAGTAAAAAATATGAAATAATTACGAAATATAAATTTAATATTCAAAACAATTAACCCAAAAAAAAAAGACGTTTAATTTCTTACTTCAGTCGGCCGACGACCGTCCAAACGAAGTCCTTCAGGGCTCACGAATTCCATTTTCGTCAATTAAACGAAGAAGAGAGCGGGAGGAAAGACGGACGCGCGGAAAATTGAACACTATGACGATATATGATTTTGCTCTGAATGCGACCGGGTTAAATCAATGCGGGTTTCCAGACCGGGTTTTAATCTGGAACCAGAAGCGTTAATTTCAAATGCACGTCAATTTATTCATTTTTTTTCTTTTTTTTTGGGAGAAAGACAAACCGGCCATGGTGTCAGTATATTCATGTGCTGAGTTGAACCTACCGAGCCAGAATTATTCACACCTTCCAAAAATGTATACAAAAGCTCCCAATTTAGATTAGTTGAAGTGAGAATGAATATAATAAACATTTCTAAAATGAAATAATGGTTGGGACTGCAAAGCCAATCGCCGAATCACTAATCCTCCATTGTCTCACTATTTTGTTTTTTCACACAACGCTTTTACCTTTTAAGAGCAGAACGGGTACAAGACTTTATTCTCATAACTAAGAATTAAAATATCTTAGCATTTGACATATTTTCCCCTCCAAAAACTATGAAGAGAGAATCAGTTTTCAACAATCTTTGTTTAGACATAATTGTCCGCTAAGAGAAAGGCAGCTAAAATCTTTCCTTTCTAAAAACTTTTACCAGGATTTGTAATTTTCCTAGTCAAAGTGCTCGCAGATGGAGCAAACAATAGAAACTATGACAGTCATGGTGCTAAACAGCTTTTTACAAGAAACAAATGAGATAAATTACAGTGTTTTCTACACGAACGCCTTCCTTGTTAAATCATGTCAATCGGCTCGGTCAAAGGCAGTGACTTTGCTGCAAGGGGGAAGACACAGCCAACAAGGAACAATCTAGGAGGTTAGGCTGTAATGATGGGATTGCGTATCCAGCTGATTGTGCAACTCCGATTGATGGATGTTGGATTGAACTGCCATGCAAAATTTGAATACAGCAAGTTTCATGTCAGTTGGAAGCCCTAACGAAGAAACTTATGCAAAAATAAGGGGTAGAGAAAAGCAACCATGTACAGGCAATTGTATCTTGAAGCTTGTTATCTTACATTATTATATAAGATACGTAACTCTTCTAGAACCGTTTGATAAAAATCTAACGGTTGTAAAGATATAAAATAATAAAATCTTGTTATTTCCACAACCATTGGATTTTTATGAAACGATTGTCGAAAACCTATATACCTTACATCATTATGTAAGGTAACTAAAGACTTGTATATTATTTTACGTATCTTCTACATATGTACATGCAAGAACTATTTTACGTATCTTCTACATATGTACATGCAAGAACTATTTTACTGCTTTTCTCCGAAAACTGATTCCCACAATGTGAATGTGTGATTACCAAATTTTAGATGAATGTAAACACATAAATTATTGTGCCTAAGACAAACACACACCCGGCACTCCAACTCTTTTAGTCACTTAAAACAAAGCATGCACTGTGTTCAGCAATAATGATTTAATAAGTCTTGGTATGGCTGCATGGGTGATGATGAGTAAACACTTATCTTGGCCAATGGACACAAAGAAGCATGGGAATCACAAAATCAAAGCAGTAGAATGTGAAGAATGTTCAATCGCTGACATCTTTGACCTCTGTGATTGTCGTACCTCTATAGCCAAGACACAGTAATTCTACCTAGAGCAAAGATTACAGCACTGCATGAACTAACCTGAATGACAGAGACAAGGAAGATTCAACCGGTGTGCGCATTCTGTTTCGATCAGGAGAAAGTAGGGACCAAAAAACTGGGACATCATAAGTCATAATTTATTAGTAAGAATCATTCAATTAAGAGCACAACAAAATTTGATCTCTTTTCCAGAAATGATTAAAATGATAAAAGACAATAACTCCTGTTATTTCAATGAAGCTTGAGCTTTTATGACTTTGGATGGTGTGTTACAAGCTAAGTTCATAACAGCTTACAGTTGCCTTGTTAGGACAACTGATCTCAAATTAGTCTATGCTCAGTCCATTATTGAAATTTCATTTTCCAACAAGCTTTCTTCCAATAGTACACTACAAAAAATTTCCTCAATCAAACCCAGAGGAAAAAGGGCAAAAAAACACCAAGTCCACTCACAATATTATAAGACTTCTTTTTTATTTTTCATTTTTTTCCTTAAAAGACATCCAATGAAAACAGAAAGACTGCATGTGAATTTTGTTATAGTCTTCCCCTTAAGACCAAACCCATGCACTCATAGAGCAGATAGGGGAGATATCAGAGACAAAGACAACAAATTACCTGACTGTTCAGAATGATCTTTGAGACCAGAGCAAAACAGTATATCCTGCATCATGAAATTCACTATATTTCAAGATATGGCCTGCGATATATGTAATTTCAGCCACAAAAATAAGTTGTGACGGCATCATCTCAGATGACAGCATTCTAAACTCACCTCTTGCATACCTTGAGGTACATTATGGACCATTTCTGCAGACAATCAATTTCAATCAGATAACTGTCTGGTCTCTCGATGTAAACCAATACAATAGAAGAAGAGAGAAACACAAGTACTCCAAAAACCAATAGTGAAATCTAGCAAATGTAGGACTGACAAACTCATAACTTGAAGGTTCTTCAGTTAAGAAATCAATTTTAGACATCACCAATGATGGATTAAAAAGTAAACTAAAGAATAATATAAGCAGCCAAAGGGTGCACTGCAAAGTTCACACATCAACTTTTCTCCAGGGCAAGCAGAGACCTACGTTTCACATGCATCACCTTCTACCTTCCTATCCACAAATAGGATAAGAAGAAAATTCTTACCAAAACAGTCACAAACTGAAGAGGCAATTGGAGCAGTCCAAGCAGAGTTTATGTGCCCTATGATATTATTCTATTGGGCTGAAGAAACATGCAAGAGATGGTAAAAGTGCACATCTACAATTAAAGGAAGAGAGACGGTGGCAGATGAAGCAAGTTTTAGATTTACCCTGCCACATGACGGTCTGTATCCACACCAAAACAAAATACAAATGTACTAGTTTGAAATACAATTGGCATAATAATATTTACCCAAGTTGGAGGGCTTTACTGCCAGTGTCAAGCCAAGAAAACAGTCATCAGGTTCAGTGCCAAAGTCCCAAAGATTCAGCTCAAGATTTGGCTTAGATCCTGCAGAACAGTACAAAAAAGAGAATTATATTTTTAACTTGACAAAGAAGACTAAAATCCAGATCATATGTACATCGTGAAAACAGATGGTGAACTCCAATAACTTACCCATGTTATTTAGCCTGAGCTCAAGTGGATCATGGAGTGGGTATGGGACCCATGTTTCAACCTAAAATCCTCCTGTTAGTAAATTAACACAGGAAGGTGCTTAAAAAACACTTGAGAAAGAATATTACATTGAAAAATGGATGTTGTAATGCTTGATCTGCAGTTGGCCTCCTTAAAGGGTCCCATGAACAAAGTTGCTATGGATGGTCAAAAAGTGAGGGGCATAAGAAGTCAATAATTCAAACTAGTAACACTTGGAAAGCTAGTCGATGATAATCAATAACTTAAGAAATGAAAATATAATGCACTGGAAACACTCACCCAGATCAAATCAATAGCTTCCATGCTAGCATTAGGAATGACGTCAGAAAGATTGATAGGCAAAATCTATACAGAAAAAGTTATGATGGTTAGAGAGAGGGCAACGTTGAAGTAGAAGACATTCGGAAACCAATACTAACAATTTTACCTCCGAATAACTAATACTGATCAACCGAGAGATATTAGTTGCCTCAGGAAAAGCAGTCCAGTCTGGGGCACCAAGAATGCAGCATATCTTGTACAACTGATCAATTTCACTGCCCATCACAATAATTACCAGCATCAGCCAAATCTAAGAGCACGATTGGCCATCTCCAGATTTTATAAAATTAACAATCCTAATATTTGCCAACTTCAATCCTTGAGAAATAGACAATAATATGGGAGTAGCAATAAAATATAAGAAGTACAGGTCAGTGGTGAAAATAGTCACACCATTTTAAATTCCAAATAGAACTTTGCAAGCCTAAAAGTAAATTTTTCATGCCAATGCACTTAACATGCAAAAGGGAAAAAGATTTCAGAGATGAATAATTTTTTTTTTTTTTAAATGCCCTTCTGACCCTAGCGTGAGCAAGGTTCCTACTCTTGTATCAACCCAAGAGATTTTGAACTAACTGACACCCATAAGTGATTAAAAAAGGGTCTTAGAATATATTCTTGTGGGTACTTGAAATAATTGCCTTTATTAGAATCTTTTCCCACCAACCACTAACTAAGAAAAAACACATGCTTAAAGCATAGGACAATAAATTCACCTGTCACCAGGGAAGATTGGAGACAAGGTGAAAAGCTCAGCTAATATTGCTCCAACTGCCCACATATCTGCAAATATATTCGTTTGTTAATCATCAACCAATGGAAAAACAAATTTGGATGAAGTAAATCTCAAGAAAATGTGCTAAATAGAACAAATGAGCCCTAGCATAACATAATTTGTTTTCAGATAAATCGTTCAAAATCATGCTCATGCCTGTGTAAAAGCAAATAAACGTACGCAAGTGTGTGTATCCACAAACACACTCTGCCACTAAAGCAATCTTTGACCAAAACCATCAACATGCCCAAACTCACCAGAATATTTCACAATTACCATGGCCTTCTGTACCCCTTTGAAAAATTAAATTGTGATTTCAGTTTCCGTTTAAAAGTGATATAGGCTGGGTTAAATTTCCAGGAAAAAAACTGATGGTTATAGACTAAACCATTTCAAGTAATGTGACAAAGTAGGATCTTCTCCACTTGTAATTCATTTGTTATGATGTCCAGAAAGGCTAAAATGACTTTCCAATATTAAACAGTTTGATTGATATGTTGGAATCATAAAATTGAATACAATTTAAAACTAAAATTTTTATTATTCAAATTTTGTGAAAAGAAGGAAGTTTAGAAGGCTTTCCTTAAAAGAGTTAGGATAGTTTGAATGTGGAAAATTGCTACCTACCAGTTGATTGGCTGGGTTCAAGTTGGAAAGACAAACTTAACTGATCTACCTAACCAATTGCCAGTCTTTGCAAGTGAGCAGAAGCATTACAGTTACAAACTAAGATAACAAAAATAATTTCAGATTGAATATGTGAAAGCAGAGAAACAATATATACCTATTGCAGGAGTGTAAGATGAGGACTGCAACAAAACTTCAGGAGCTCGGTACCTGGCAAATTATTATCTCAGCTCATGAAATAATATTTCAAAAGTATTGAACTACCAACTTAATCAAAGGGATCACCTGCACACTGATCAACATGTGTACAAAAAACTTAATAAATCAGATGACTCACCAGCGTGTGGAAACATATTCAGTATATGGAGGCATTGATGACAATTCTCTAGCAAGTCCAAAGTCAGCAATTTTGAGAACATCATTTGTTACCAGCAAGTTCTCTTTAGGAAAAGAAAAGAAATTTGATTATTAACTTGTTAACAAAATCTTGAAACAAAAATATGCAATACGGAATCTGAATTATAGATTCTACTAGTATGAATGGCAATTTTGATGTAACAAAAAACATAACAGGTTAATGTAAAACTTTTACCAGGCTTTAAATCCCTATGAAAATAACCATTCCTGTGCATGTGAGCAAGTCCTTGCAGCATCTGAGACATGAAGCCTCGAATCTCTCCCTCCAAAAATGGTCTTTGTCGTTCTCTCATTATATGGTAAAGATTATGTTCCTGGTGAGTTGAAATCCAAAATCAGGCACTATTTTATAATGATAGAGACTCATCCAACCTTGACTTTCTACACAGAATACCGCTTTCCATGAAAATATAACAATATGAGATCCCAATTCTAATGATGATAACTAGACAATCTTTTTGTTGTGAGGGAAATATGGACACGACAAGTTTTAAAAGTCATGTGCACCTCAGTGCTTGTAAACCATAACATGAATTCCCAATCACAAAGGTTTTAGCTGACTGATATTGGCTTGTTTTAAAGAGATTGGACATCAGTAAACAAAGGGAACGATATATGGAGAAAAAAAGTAAAGAATGCAAAAGCTGACACTACTCATATTATCTAGAGAAACAGCTATATTTTTGTTATCCATCATAGACATCTGTTTGTCTATTATTATCCAATTGAAGCAAACAAAATATTTTTTCAACCTAATTTCCAGTAATATTACACTGCAATAACTAATTCATCTAACTTCAGTGACAGTAAAACCACATGACATTTGCAGCCTAATTTCCAAACCATGCATTTACACATATACCTAACCAACCACTAGGTTTGCAGTTTCAGAAGCTATTCAGGCAGCTAACATCAAAGGTTGTACATATGTATCAGTTAATTAAATGTGGTATTTAAAAAAACAAAAAATTGAAGCTATAGTGTCATACATCTAGTGAACTGCAATATGTGAGAATAACCTGGAGTTACTCCATATTGCAGATAGAATACATGCACTGAGAAAAATAGAAAAAACAGGGAAGCAAGCAATCTCACCATGTATTCAAAAATGAAAAATAGTTCATTATTTTCCCTGACAACCTCCTTCAACTTTATAATATTTGGATGATTCAATTTACGAAGAGCCTGCAGAAATACGGATCAAGAAAAAATAAGTAGAAATCTATGATTTATAATCAATGATATGTTTTTTGATTTATAACCTACAGAAAATATGCAGTAAATTACTATTCAATGACAATGAAAACACATACCTTAACTTCTCGCAAATTCATACACTCTTCCCAAAAGTAGAATTTTCTCTTCATTTTTTTGACTGCAACCTAATATAAGGCAATAGAACCGTAAGGGGATGATTAAAAAGGACCAAAATACCTCAAGCATATGCAAGATAACAGTAGGGAATTAACATGTGCTATAGAAGTTCAAAGGTTATTCATGGATGGAGTTCCCTACAATTTCATGTGTTTCGACGTTCAAGGCCTTATATACACAACCACAAGTACCATCTCCAAGCTCTTCCAAAATTTTATACCTGGGACAATGGGGAAGTGAATAGGATCAGATCACATCCACAAAACTAGTGCCTAAAAATCTCACATAACCAGAAGCACTGACAAGAAGCTCACCTCTCCATTGGTTAGAGATGTCACAAAGTACAACCAAATTTGTCAATGAACTTCCAACAACCTCCAAATAGAGGTATCGACTATATCAATAGAGCCTTGCTCACTATTTCGAGTATAAGGTTTAGTGCTAAACTGTAGCTTGAAAAGTAAGATGTCGAAAGGAACCCACTTTTCATTGTAGAAGTAATTGAATAGCAGCCAAAAAATTATCAACATTCTTTAGATGCAGCTTCTACAAGCTGCAATCAGCTGGTATCATCTAAAGAGAACCACTGCATGAGTCCTTCAGTAGAACTCCTGCACAAACAGAAGACATTTTAATGCAAATATCCATTTCCAATAGCATCTAGGACATAGCTGCAAAAAATAGAACATCAATCAATAAAACTCAAACAGCTCATTCAGTATAAGCACCAAACATACAACTGAGAGTTATCAAATACAAGGAAGAAGAAGTTATATGAACGACTTGATAAGAGCCTGCTTTAATCCAGTTTACTCTTAAACTATGGATCCGATCCTTGATCCCAGCAACAATAGAATAATATATTTATATTTACAAATACTGGACAGTGTAGAGATTTAAAAGAAATTTATCAAAAGCTTGTATGATAATCGCTGGTCAATGAATATTATCTACACCCACTAGCACAAATTAAATCATATTTTACATAAAATATGATCAAGATAAATAACATCACCAGCTTACCAACTCAGGAACTTAATCCCCCCCCCCCCACAGCAAAAAAAAAAGGACAGAAAGAAAAGAGATAAATCGAGAATTTCAAATCCGATGATTTAAAAAAAAACAAAAGGAAAACAAAAAAACTGTGATAGGGTAATAGTAAATAATTTAAATTTTAAAATTGTTCTCAACGTTTGAACAATATGTATTTCTATTTTTTGGTTTAAACGACCACAAAAAAAAAAGAAGCAAAACCACTACCAATATTATCAATTGAATTTTTTCCTTTTTTTTAAATAAAAGTTTCTTTCGGTAGCTGAGAAATTGCAGAAGGAGGAAAAAGAAATAAAATTCTGAAGTAAACTGATTAATTAACGACCACCTCCACTCACTGAAAGCTATTCGCAGTAGAAAACAAAAGCCGTTCTCTCGGCAACCAAACACAGTTTCATTAACTGAAAACTCCAACTGCATTTCAATAAAGCAGAAAGATTACAGCTGAAACGAAAATCACAATAAAAATTCTAAATTGAAGAGCTAAAATACACAAGAAATAAAATCAATAAGAGTAAAAAGATCGACTCACCCATTGATGCTTAATAGATAATAACAATAATAATTATATCAACGATCTAAGGAGAAAAAGAAAGAGATCACCAACAATGGCTAAAGCAATTTCGTTGGAAACAAGGAAATGGAAGAAAATAAAATTTATAGGGAGAGAATTTTTGCATTACTGGTTAAGCCATGAAAGAGGTCCAAAGGGATTCCGCAGAAGAAACAAAGGAGAAGAAACCAAATATTTGTTCTTTTAATTATTAAAATATTCTTTTTTTAAAAATTTCTATTCTTTTTAAAATTGAAACGAAGAAATGCTTGGTTGTGGTGGGGAAGGGGCGTGGTCCCAGGGCGATAAAATACTCATTAGTTCGAAATGACTGAACTATCCCTAAAACTACTTGGATATTACGGGAACTTTCTGTTATTTTTGACGATGTTAACCCGATTTAATGGATAAGGATGAGCGGTTGAAGGTATATGAGATGGGACCGAAGACTGATTTTTGATAATTTTGTGGATATTTTGGTGAATTCAGACGTTGCTGGTATCCTTGGTTGTTAGTTTGGCTTGTAATTGATGCGGTTCAGGATTCGGGCCATTGACTTGAAGCGCGTGAGAATCGGGTCGAGATCGGGGACCGGATCGATGGGAAATTGGCCGTAGCAACAAAGAAAGCATAGAGCATTCATGCTTTAGTGATATAGAACAGACACGTGTTAAAAGAAAAAAAGACCTGAAGGAAATTTCTTTCTTTATTGGAATTTAATTAAGCAAAATCGTCAGACAAATCTTGGAAAATAAATTTTGTCAGACACATTAATTCGGTAAATTGTAAGGAGATGCCAGAATACCAATTGTCCAATTCAAGAATTCAAGCCAAGAAAGCTGTTGGTTAAGGCAAAAGAATGCGGACAATCTTCGCCTTAGTTTCAATTATTATAAAATTTGGTAACATGTATCTTTCTTTGTCGATTTGTTCAAAATATTCTCTATTAAATCGCTGCTGCTGGTGTTAACCAATTTCATTGTAAATTAGTTTGTGTAAATCATTACTCACGAATGTATGATAAGATTTTTCATGCAACCAAATTCTTAATCATAAAAATTTGGTTACATGAATATCATTCTTCCTTACGATGTGATTAAGGTCTAATTATCGAGTACGCTCAAAATTTCAAAAAAGTGTAGGTACAACAATGAACATTCTTGAGAAATTTCTCTCTGGCCATTGTGAAAAATTTACAAGCATCAGCATTGCAATGGAATTTGCACTAGATAACTGGTCTCTGTCTATAATGTATTTGGTCGATTAGATTTAGAAGATCAATACATTTGCCAAGTTCATCCCCCGCCAACAAAAGCTCCATATAAGGCAAAACTGCAGTTTTTTCCTCGATGCCATTGTATCTGAATAGGTCAGAAACCAGGCTTTTAGCTTGCTCATTCCTCCCTTCACTGTGAAGACCTAGGATAACCGTACAATAAGATTCAAAAGGGGGAACAAATCCGCTTTCGAGCATTAGGTTCATGAACTCTAGGCAATCATCATATTTCCGCTCCTTGCAGCAACATCCTATGACAGAAGTAATGGCCTTGGCAGGAAACACACCAGATTTCATAATCTCTTTCGTTATGCCTTCTGCTTCCACAATTCTCCCAGCTTTGCATAACTCCACTACTAAAAAGTTGTAAAAACCTGCAGTAGACCCACCACAGCTCTTGATCCTATCTCTGAGTCTGAAGGCATGTTCAACATCCATTTCCCTTAAAAAGTTGTTGGAGGAACGCTCACAGCTGTCATCATTGTTCTCCAACTGTGATGAGCTAGCATCAGGATGACAACCGGTGCTAATATTTAGCACTCTATTGGCCTTGTTTGAAGAAACTAGCCCTGCTAATAGTGCAGAATATACATTACTATTGAGTTGACAACCATTAGCCACCATGAAGCTCACAATTTTAAAGGCATGATCCAATCTACCAGTACTTGCATGTGCTCTCACTAAAATGGAATATGTTATGTGGTTAGGGGATACTCCTAAATCGAGCATTTTAAAGAGAAGCATCTCTGCCTCCTTACATCTGCCACTTTGGCACAGCCCATTGATGATAACAGTGTATGTGTTGACATTGGGAGGACAGCCAGCTAACTTCATCACTTCTATCATGCTCACGGCAAGGGCAATGTTACCTACCCGGAAGAGCCCATCAGCCAAAATTGTGTAAGACACCACAGATGGAACTAAACCAAACTTTAGGATCTTTCCAAACATTGCATATTCCTCCTTCAACTTGTTTTCTTTGCAGAGAACATCAAGAAAAGAGTTTAAAACATGAGGAGTTTTCAAAACAGTATTCTGAACCATCCTCTCAAAAATCACTAATGCCTCTCCGGTTTTACCACTCTTGCAATGCCCATCAGTTAGGGCCGTAATTGTTGCTTCATCAGGGGATATCCCCTTCTTCTCCATCAAACCAAAGAATCCATTTGCTAGTTCTGGTTTTCCTAGTTTGCAGAGCCCATCAATTATTGAGGTGAAAGCAAAGTTGTCTGGGACAAGACCAAAAATGCTCATTGAATTAAAAACCTTTAGAGCTATATCGAGTTTCCCTTCCCTGCAGAATCCATCCACCAAAATATTGTAAGTAACCTCGTCAGGAAATAAGCCACAATCAACAACTCTTTTCAATAGTTGAGCGGCTTTGTAAGATTTATTTATTCTACATAATCCTTCCATAAGTTCATTGTAGGTACGTATATTAGGTTTGCAGGTTCTTTTTTCCATAAGAGCAAGTAGCTCAAAAGCAGCATTAATCCGCCCTTGTTTACAGTATCCATTAATCAACACATTGTAAGTTACCACGCCAGGAAACAGACCATCTTGTAGCATCTTTGCACACATCCCATTCGCCTCATCAATCTTCCCTTCCCTACACAGCCTATCAATCAAAACAGTATAAGTATGAGCATTTGGTTTACATCCCTTCACAATCATTTCATCAAACAAACTTAAGGCTTTATCAGTCAATGAAATATCACACAAAGCTTTGATAAGTACAGTGTAGGTGCGAGTACTTGGCTGGCAACCCTTCTCACACATTTCACCCTTCAACGAAAAAGCTTCATCAAGCCTACCAACTTCACATAAACCATGTATCAGAGTCGTAAATGTGACCGAATTGGGTCTATAACTGTCCTCTTTGGACATTACGTCAAACACCTTGAATGCCTCTTTGAGATCATTTTCTCTACAATGACCCAACACCAAAGAAGTACAAATATGAGTATCTAAACAAAACCCATGTTTCAAAACCCTACACAAGAACATTTCACCAGCACGTACAAGTCCACTCTTGCACAAAGCATTAATCATACTTCTGTAATCGATAGCACTAACAACAAAACCATCGGCAACCATTTTTACATAAACCGCATTTGCAGCAAAACCCAAATCTAACTTAGCCAAAGACATCAAAAGACAGCTATAACAAGGGTAATTAAGCTTAAACCCATCCATGCTCAATCCATCAAGCGCGACAATTAGCTTCAAAATGTCATCTTTACTACCACTACACTCCTTAATCAGTTCAATAACAGCTTTATGTGCAACCCCATACAAATTGCAAGATACAACTAAATTTAACAAATGGATTCTGCTATTTACATCGTAGCAATAAGTGGATTGTTTGCAAACCCACTTGAAAAACCGGACACCCAACTCGGTGTTGTTCCCATGAAGAAGAATAACTTTTGAAGCGACATGTGGAGGCATATGAGAAACAAGTGCTTTAAGGATGTCGTTTTGTTGCCAGTTCGGTTTGTTAAGCAAAGCCGACACTTGATACGCAGTTTCGTTTATGGTTTCTGGGGAGTTTACGTTGTAAGAAGAGAGAAGGGAAACAGACACGAGGCTATAAAGAGAACGTATCACGAGAGGCCTGAGCCCGTCTTTGGTGAGCTTTGTTAAATGAATCAACATGCAGACAAAGAGAAGAGGATCCTGGGGACTAAACCCAGAAGGGAACGATAGCGTGTGGGATGAGCATGAATCGCCATGAGAACATAGGCGTATTTCCCTCCAATCTTAGTTTCTTTTTGGCGGGCAATCTGGAGGGAGAGAACCATTTGGTCAAAAGTCATTTCCTTAAATTTATATTTGTCTTGCAACGTTGTTTTTTCTCAAAACATTTTGCAACGTATTTTGTACTGGCTCTCATGTTTTAGTTTCCTTACTGAGTCAAATAATTTACCAAATCTACATATCACTTGGACAATATATCGTCTAATACACACAAATGATCTAATCACAGCATCTGGTTGAAAGAAATTAAACGATGAAACAGCACTCCATACGAATTCTTCAGTGACATAAAACTTCAACAATAATAACCAAATCATATGAAGTTACGGCTCCACAATGATCTTTCCTGTAGCATGGCCATCAATACTCTCAGCCCAAGCGTCTTCTGCCTTGCTCAGGGGATGCTTTGAGCCGATTACTGTCTTCAGGTTTCCTTCCTTCACCAACTTAACAAGAAAATCTAGGTTCTCACGCTTGGGAATCAGCAGCAGTGGTACCAGCTGCTTTTTGGAGAAGGTAAGTTTCTTCAAAGCAAAAGTCAGCATCGCACTAGGGCCAGGAGTGAGATCTATCACCTTCCCATTTGTGCCAAGATTAGGCTCAAAAGTAGACCAGGGAATCCCTGTTGCACAGTGGATCACTGCATCATATTTTCGACCAGATGGACTCTTCAGAGCTGCCCCATCAGGTGTCTTGTAATCAAGAACCTCATCAGCCCCTAAACTCTTGACAAATTCAATGTTGCGAGCCCCACAAGTGGCAGTCACGTGTGTGTTTCCAAGCTTAGCTAACTGAATAGCATAGTGACCTACACCCCCTGAGGCAGCGGTGACTAGAATGTTTTTCTGTTGGGCACTTCCATCAAGCTTGACACCTGCAGGCTGAGTAAGGGCCTGGTGAGCAGTGAGACCAGCAATAGGTAAGCCAGCACCTTCAGCTGCTGACACCTCTGGTGGCCTTGTAACTGTCAAGCTCTCCTTAGCCACAGCAAACTCAGCTAGTCCACCTCCATTCTATAATCAGGCAAAACAATTAAAAACTGAAACAAAATGAACATGTGAGATCCAACATTCATGGTAGTGTGTTATAAATGCGAAACATCAATTCTCCATAAGTTGCACATTCAACTAACACAAAACTAGGAACAACAGCCTGGAAGCAGCAACCCTGATGTGGCAACGTCACATCTCTGCACAAATGCATGAAATGACTGAACCTTTCACATGCCAAAGAAATGGTCAAATGAGTAGTTCAGGCCAGTAGGCACTGAGGTATCCAATTACAAGCCCCAAAAGATAAATAAAACTTCTAAACAAAAGTTTGCAGATTAGTTGCATAACTAGAGATTTGGGGTACATGCCTATGACCCAGTGCAACAACTGCAGCATGGGTTCTCTTTTTTTCCCCACACCTCCTCCCCCTTTCCCTTTAGAATCTTATCTGACAACAACCTTTGAAACGTTGGTGTGGGTTCAATTGCCAATACTGGCACATTCTTGCTTTCATGATTGGCCCAAGTGCCATAAGAAACAGAGAGAAAACCCCAAAAAAAGAAAAAAGGGAAAATTCAATTCGTGCCAACGGCTGATCGCAGTTACAAAAAGAGAGTTTCAGAGGGAAAATACAGCTGCTAGCATGGTGGAGAACCTAACAATGTAAAACAGAGACATACTTTTTCCACATATCATTAATTATTAGAAGATGCAACCATAATCATATTAATTGGAAGGAAGTTTAGGGCCTAGAGTTTAGTGTTTGACTGGAAATTTATCCAGACAAATTAAAGATGAGATGAAGCTAAAAGAGTATATATGAGAACTTACAGTTACGAGGTTGTTAAGAAAAGCTACAACTTTGTCACCAGCTTTGAAATTTTTAACTTCTGATCCTACCCCTATGACCTCTCCTGCTACGTCAGTTGCTGTCTCAACCCCCCCCCCCCCAAAAAAAAAAAGAAACTCAGCAAAATAAAAAGCAGAAATGCAATGGTTCTGATAAATCATACATAGAGAAACAAATACAGCAGAAACCAGAATAAATTCATTGACATTTGATAAAAAAATAAAACAGAAAAGCAAAACTTCAACAGCTATTCTATATCCAACTTTGTAGCAAAATCAATCAGTATCATCCAAAAAATGTTTTCTTAAGGCTTTGAATCTTGAGTCATGTACAACACAATGTTGTATGTCATAACATAACTTGTTTTAAAGTTGATAGCGTTTGAATGACAAGTAATTCATCTGATAAAAAATCAATCAGAAGCAGAAAAAGTTAAAAATAGAAGTTGGAGACAAATCCATATCAACAAGATTCCCAAAATCATCATAGGAGTAGGACAGCACAATGGAACGGACCATAAGGCTCCACAAACATATCACATAGCATCTTGAGTACGTTAACAAATAGAAACTGGAGTAATTTCAAACATTCAGTATGATGAAGACAAATTACTTAATTTATCATATGAAAAGTACATCACCATGTTTAAGCAGAAGAGAGGATCTAAGAAGTCAATATATAGAAGGGATAAGTGGAAAAAGACCAGCATGGTAATAGAATTGGTATTACAGGCTTGGCACAACTAAGAATCATACACTGCAAAATATGTTCAAGAAGGGCAAAAGTTATTAAAAGATTGCAGTTCACAGAAAATCAGAGGCGAAACTAATATACCAGGCACGCAAGGAAACCTGCGAGGCAAAAAAGGGCGTAGCTGGCCCTTCTGGATTTTCCAATCAACCGGATTTAGAGCAGTTGCTTCAAGTTTAAGCAAAACCTCATCTTTGCTTGGGGTAGGAACCGGCAGTTCAACATGCTGCAAATGGAAAGTACAAAGACACTATCATGCTAACACCCCAAATCAATGCTTAAACTTAATCACAGGTTTCTCCTTACTTTTAGAATTATTATTACACATGAAAAAAGATTATCAGAAATTAAAATTCCAGAAAAAGGAAGATTTCCCAAAAAAAAATCCCAGGATTAAAAAAGAAAAATGGTCACAAACAAGTAGTATCACTTAATTATAAAGGTAAAGAGAACTAATTCTTCACTCCACAGTTCATACCCTTCATTTAGCTTCCTTGTTTGATACTAATAGTATTGTAAAAATCTTGAGCTAGGCATAAGAGCAACTTCATATGCCAAATCGTTATAAATTGAAAACAAAATTAAGCGAAGAATATAAGTGAACCTTCAAAGCAGCGGCTCCTCCACCATAAGAATTATACTGAACCGCGTGCATAAGAGCCTTTCCTGCCATTTTCTTAGCGAATACACAATGCCGTTTCTGGGATTTCGAGTGTGCTATCGATAGAATCAAAGAGACCACTTTGTATACGATTATAATATTTATGTAATGCAGTAATAACGTACTCGCTCCCCTTTGGGTGGCCGCTTACTAGTAGTGGGTCGTAATTCGTAAATGCCCGGATTGTCACGCGTGCGTGGCTCATAATGGCGACATCTTTATGGCTTAAAACTAAAAGAGGTGAAAAGAAAGCGTGACGCGTGGCCGCTTCCTTCGCAAGGAAACGACAATTACCAGCATCCGCAAATTAAACGCCCTTTTCATTTCCTTAATCATCCTTGTGGCTTTGTCATACTTATTTTCTAAACTATGAGACTTAATTTTTTTTTTGTTTTGATTTATAAAAATATAAATGTTAAATAATAATGTTTAAGTAATCTTTTTTTTGTGGTTTTGATTTTATAAAAACATAGATGTAAAATAATAATGTTTAAAATATTATTATAAAAAAATAAATAAAATATCATTTATATTTAGATATTAATAAATAAATAAATATGTCATTTAGATATTCATATTTAAATCTATTCAAATTTTAAATAAAAAATAAATACTACCTAAGTAAAGGCACCATTGTTTGCTCTTATTTTTAAATTATATAATGTTATTTTTTAAAATTTTGAAAACCCCAAGCTCACAAGTCTGAAGATCGGCCCGCATGAGTTAGACGAGCTGAAAAATTATAAAGTCTGCATAAATTGGGTTTGGATAAGAATTTTTTATTTATAAATAAAAATAATTAAATTTAAAAAACTTAAAATACTAAATTAATATATTTTCTTATATTAGTATTTGTGATATATTATGTTGTATTACTAATATTTTATATATTTGACAATTATTTATAATAAAATAATTATTTTTAATTTAAATATTTTTATCTTATTAAAAATTATTTCATAATTAATAAAAAAACTTACACTTAATCCAAACTTGACGCGTCTAAATTTGGAAGGGCTTTTAAAGGGTTTGGACTTGTGTTCAACTTCATGCCGAACCCCATTATTTGCTAACTCTCTTATTGAATTCACATTTAGTAAATTATTTTTAAAAGTAATTTTAAAATATTAAATTCATTCTACACTTTAAACAAATGAAGCAAATTATTTTCATTATTTTCCAATGTTAAGCTCCAAAATAAAATATTTCTTTCCACCATCTCTCAAAACAATAATAATAAGAAGAACAACATCATCATCAACAATAACCACAATAATCATCATCGTCTAAAAAATCAATTTTTTCTTTATATGTATATTTATGTTTTTGTGCATTAACTAAATCAAATATGTATAGCTTATTATTTTTCTTTAAACAAATAAAATTAATAAGATCACCTAATTTGTTCTTAAAATTAAAATAATCTAATTAACTAAATAATAAAAATGATTAACAATTACTTAATATTTAGTTAATGAAAATTATTCTAATAATACTTCTTTAAAATATTCATACTGAATTTCTTTTACTTTTTCTTGTTTCAAGATCATATTTAGAAATTACACAAATACATTTGTAATGCTGTTCGCTTAACTTAAAAATGATTAGGGAACTAAACCCTGAAAAAAAACTTTAGATATGTTTTGAAAAAATGGAATACACTCACCCAAAATAATTTCATTTTTTGGGGTATATTTTTGTCAGGATTTACTTCTCACATCAGTGCTAATTTCTTAAGGTAGTTTTTACTATTGGTTTCTCCAAATTTTACTATAAAAGATTACATATATTTTGTTTTTATAATATATTACCAATTCAACCCGTGTACTTGTATCCACACGCGCATTACCTGCACAACGATAATCAGAAAATAGCATTCCCCACGTTGCACCAGTTGCAAGGTACCACGACTTGGTCCTTTTCTGAATCAGCCGACAGATCTACTGGAGAAGTTGTTTAACGGCTAGAGATTGTTCAAATGGCTTTTAACAGTAAAATCCCTATTGTTTATTGTTATCATAACTAGGAAAATTTTAAAATATCTATACATAACTCACATTGTTTTAAAATTTTTAAATTTCATCCATTGGTTTAGTTTTTCCCCAAAAAATGGGTGATAATGTACAAGTAACAATGTAATCTCATACAAGTATGTTTTTTATTATGTAAATATATATTTAATAGAAAATAAATAAATTGAATATGCATGAAAAATATGAGTTACTAAAGGAATTTGTGAAATAAATGAGTGTGGAAATAAAAAAAAAGGTTATGACACATTTATTATTTTATTATTACAAAATTTTATTTTCACGTTTCTCTTTTTAGCATTAGTTGACATTTTAGTTTATCCATGCACACACAGTTTGCTAGTTTATATATAAAATATCAATATTATCCTTAAAATTTAAAAGACTCATTTTAAATTTTAAACGTGCCAAATAAATTTATATAAAAAACTACAATAAAAATATATAAAAAGTTAGTTTAATTTAAAAAAATAATTCAAAAACTTCTAAGCTTTATGTTTCCTAATAATTACCTATGTTTTTTTTGTTAATAACTTATTCTTAATTAAAAGCAATTAAATAATAAATTTATTAGTTTCTACATATTCTTTTTAACTGTAGGTGGCTTTTTCTTTTCTTTGTAAATGGTAATAAATTATTGTGAAACATTCTTCAATAGAGATTTTATGTCTCCTTATCTTGAGCTCATTGTAACTATCTTAAATTACTTTTGATAAAAATCGTATTTCTTATAATAATTAATTAAGTGCTTGACAGTTCCTCATCGCCTCCTCTACTGCTTTGTTTCCCTCTCGGCTACCCTTACTCAAGAATCAAGCGCTAAAAACAGCTGAAAAAAAATTATTTTCAAATGTCATTTTGTCCCAAATGGTACGTATATGTAAACAAAAT
This sequence comes from Aegle marmelos, assembly GCA_030449875.1. Classification (NCBI taxonomy): domain Eukaryota; kingdom Viridiplantae; phylum Streptophyta; class Magnoliopsida; order Sapindales; family Rutaceae; genus Aegle; species Aegle marmelos. The sequence goes on from JASUUL010000115.1 coordinate 8,908,327, forward strand.
TAAACCTTTTGTCATCTATTTAATTTCATAAAATATCAGGGACTGCTATATTATTAAAACACAAAAACACGAAAGGGATGCAAAGTTTTATCCGAAAAATAAATCACCTGCACACCAATATTTAGAAAATAACATTAAAAGTAAATTATCCATGCAATGCTGGGTCCTGTGCTAGGGAGGCATCTCGTGGGAGGTCATCCTTAAGCAAGTTTCTTCGGAGTGAGTATGAACCTACATGGCTTCTATGAGTATCAAATGGGAGGTTTACGCCGGTCCGAGAGGGGCACGCTGCCCGCTTGCGTATTAAGAAGAGACCGATGCATTGTCGTTTCAAACATTCAAATAGACTCTGGAGTGAGAGATGTATGCTAGTCGTTTGTCCCTAAAACATACAGACGGCTTCTCGTCCTTGAGTTGAGTAAACAGATGTCGGCTCATTCAATGATCCGTTAAGACTTTTTAAGAACCGCTCTCAGCAGACAAATGGAGTTCATTCGACACGGGCTTCTGCAATTCTTTTTCTGCGATTACTATGACTATCGGCCAAGAATATAAGACCACGTGTATTCTGAAAGTAGTGTCTCCACATAAAGGTCTCAACTACAATAAGAAGAGAATTAAACAAGCAAAATTTCTCTTCAACTTAGTTATATTCAGACTAGAGCCAGATCCAATTATTTACCCAGAAGAAAGTATCATTTGTCTCGCAATATCCCATAAAAGATAGAATTACAAATGATATAAATTACAGTATTCTAGTTGAAAAATTTGCAAAATGAAACACCGCAATGTCATACTGTGTCCTGCATACCAATATTTTAATGACATACATGAACTTACAACAGGAGGAACCAAGTCATACTCTTTATGGCTCCAAAATTATTTTTCCAGTAGCATGGCCATCGGCACCCTTAGCCCAAGCATCTTCAGCCTTGCTCAGGAGATGCTTTGAGTCGATTACAGTCTTAATCTTTCCTTCTTTCACCAACTTAACTAGAAAATCTAGGTTCTCACCCTTTGGAGTCAGCAGTAGTGGTACCAGCTGCTTTTTGGAGAAGGTAAGTTTCTTCAAAGCAAAAGTCAGCATGGCACGAGGCCCAGGAGTGAGATCTATCACCTTCCCATTTGCACCCAGGTTAGGCTCAAAAGTAGACCAGGGAATCCCTGTCGCACAGTGGATCACTGCATCGTATTTTCGACCTGAAGGGCTCTTAAGAGCTGCCCCATCAGGGGTCTTGTAATCGAGAACCTCATCAGCCCCTAAACTCTTGACAAGTTCAATGTTGCGAGCCCCACAAGTGGCAGTCACGTGTGTGTTTCCAAGCTTTGCTAACTGAACGGCATAGTGACCCACACCCCCTGAGGCAGCAGTGATCAAAATGTTTTTCTGCTGGCCACTTCCATCAAGATTGACACCAGCAGATTGAGTAAGGGCCTCGAGAGCTGTGAGACCAGCAAGAGGTAAGCCTGCACCTTCAACTGCTGAAACCTCTGGTGGCCTAGAAGCTGTCAAGCTTTCCTTAGCCACAGCAAACTCAGCTAGTCCACCGCCACTCTGCCATCAGGTAGAACAAATTAAAACTTTTCATGACTACTGGAGCATCATTTGAAACAAAGAGCGAACCTATAAAATAAATCCTCCAATTCTCTTCAACAGCTAATCGTGGTTATCAAAAGAGAGGTTCAGAGAGAAAATGCAGATGTTAGCACGGTGAAGAATCTTGACATTGTGAAAGAGAGAAATGTATTTTCCACATATTACTAATTATTGGTAGTTGCAAATTGTAACAATATTACTTGAAAGGTTTTACAAGTTCTAGAATTAATGTTTAACTAGAATTTTGTTTAGAATAACCGAAAGATCCAAGAGAGAATCAATGAGCACTTACAAAGTGGTAAAGTACAGCTACAACATTGTCACCAGCTTTGAAATTTTTAACTTCTGATCCAATCCCTATGATCTCTCCTGCTACATCAGTTGCTGTTCTAACAGAAAACTTTCTGTTAAAATGCATAACAATGTAATGGTAGGACATCCATAACAACAAGAGCTTCCAAAAATAGTTATAGGAGTAGGGCATAGCAGTGGATAGTGCTGCAGGAGGATCATTGCAGCTCAATGTTGCAATTTCCTTGAATGAACAATAAGGTTTGCACTGAAGTTAAAAAATTCAGTATGATGAAAAAGATAACTTGTTTCGTTGTATGCAAAATACATCATCGTGTTTAGGCAAGGATGAAAAGATCTTTAGTAGTCACCATACAGGAGGGGAAACTGAAAAATGGCCAACGCAAGTAAGAACCACACGTATTAAGATACATTCACGAAGGACATCAGTTATTGAAAGATTCCAGTCCACAAAATTCAGCAGCAAAACAAATTTACCAGGTATGTAAGGGAACTTCCGAGGCAAAAAAGGTCGTGCTACGCCCTTCTGGATTCTCCAATCAAACCTGTTTAGACTAGCTGCTTCAACCTTAAGCAAAACCTCATCCTTTTTTGGAGTGGGAACAGGCACGTCAACATGCTGCAATTTGATCAAACTTCAGACTATGTGATATCCTATTTTTCTTACCGGAAAGCAGGTAAAAAACAGAAGAAACTTCTATAAAGATACTATCACACTCACTCCCTACATCGATACTTTCTCTATTGTTAAACATGGACAAGATTATCAGAAATCAAAAGTTAAAGAAAAGAGAATTCTCCAAACAAGCCAGGATTAAAATAAATAGGATACCATTCATTATAAAACCATGATAAAGACAAAGAAAGTAAGATCAAATGCTAAAATAACCAAGAATGTTTTCTAAATTCATATATTTATAATATAACAAGAGGTCTGTCGAACATAACTAAATTAGAAAAAAAAAAAAAAAAAAAGGCTACTACTCCCACTCATAATTGAGAAGAAACATATAACTCTTTTCCACATTTTATGTAAAATAGATTTATATGTAAAAGAGCCCCCACGAACTCAAACTGGTGCCCACAAACCAGGAACAAATTCAATACTAGCAAAATAACAATTGAAAAAAAAAAAAGGAATCAAAGTGAATGAATAAAAAGGGTCTCGACTATCTTATTAATTCGTTTATGTAATCAAATATAAAAGAAAAGAAAATGAATAAACCTTCAAACCAGCGGCAGCTCCACCATAACTATTATACTGAACTGCACGCATAACAGTTTTCCCTGCCATTTTAAATAGCTCACAAACGAGGCCGGGTCCGGGATTTCGAGTGCGCGCTGGCGCCAATAGAGAGAATCAAAGGGACTCTGTATGCTAATTATGATTACCGGTGATAAGAACTCCCGCTAGAAAGCGAATGAAAGTACGGGAATGTCCCTGGTGTAGTTGCGTGCAAAGCATCGTACGCGTGACAAGTGGCTCAAAAATGGGAATTTTTTTGTGGCTTAAAAATCAAAGCGTGGCGTGGGAAATTCAAACGCAAACGCTTAAGGTTTGAACTTTGAAAAAAAATCGGTAGCTTCCGTCGCAACCTTTATTGAAATCTTTCGAGTTGGCCACTTGATGATTCGCGACGACAATTCTTTAAGGCAACGCCTATGTTACATTTTCTGTAACAAACAGCCTACCGTTTTGGATCGTTAGATTTGCGATTTTTCAAATCCAACGAATGGGAACGAAATTAAGCTGAAATGGAGTACAGGTGCAATGGCCGAATGAATATATTAAATAAAAGGTGGGCAACCTGATGACAGGCTTATGAAATAAAACTTATTAATCGGTTAATGAAAAAATTTCACAAAGGGAAAAATAGAAAATCACAACACGGATAAGGGTTTGAAAATTCACCAAACACTTTCTTATGTATTATTAATTTATTTCTCTTGTTCTATTTTATAAATTTACTTAAATTTGGAAATCGTAAATAGGAAAGATAAAGAATACCATCTACATCTAAAAAAAAAAAATTAAATTATTAAGCTCACCATAGCTCGCAGCAAATTTTTATTTATTTAAAAGAATTTGTGTAGTGGATTTTAATAATTACCAAACTTATTTTCAACCCTTGCAGTTTATTAGATTTAAACTCACAAATATTAAAAAAGTATTGTCAATAATACGTACAAATTGAAATTATATAATTCAAACTATGTAGTTATAGTAGTAGCTTAAAAATCCATATAAAATACTCAATTTTAGATTTTCTCAATGTAAATGACAAATTAAAGTTTCTACATTAAAATAAATACACAAAATAGATTAATCTAGCACAAAATATTCCTGTTGTAAGTAAATTATTATCACTAAGATGAATACTTTGTTCTATCTTTTAATCAATATATAAATATTATCAACAATATTAATAAATAAATTTTGGACAACTACCATTAATAATTAAACAAAGAGTGCTGATGTTTATCCTGGGTCAAATCCCGAAATTTATGTACACGATGTCATTTTATGATTTTTTTCTGTTTTAATCAGTATTAAAACATCGCCGTTTGCCATGCTTCTCATCTCTGTATCAGCAATGGATGAACAAAAGGATATTAGAATAGCCATTTATTTCATACAAGTAATGACAGCCATGATAGCTATAACTTCAATTATGAATGGAGTAATTAGATAATAATGAAATCCACATAATTAGGCTCATGTTTCGAGGGGCAATCGTGCTTTGAGGGGCAAAAGAAATTAAAAAAAAAAAAGTTAATTTTGAGTTGCTGTAGGAAAGTGTACAATAACTTACCGATGACAGCTTGTGCAACCGAATTATACCGGTAAGTTCAATAATTTTACACGCCCATTCAGCTGCCGCGTGCTGTTATTATATGGGTCAATTAGTCGCGTCACTGCTGTTACTTACAAATACTGTAACATAACCGGACCCATTCTTTAAATATAGGAACTTTGGTAATAACCTAGAAAGCTTCATTTCAAAGCTCACTTGTTATGTATATAGTTTTGATTCACTCCTGTACCTGTACACAAGCAGTAACAAAGCCAGATTTAACTATTTTACCTACAAGCCCATGTGTCATTTGTACAACACCATATCCTTTTTCACACATACAATGGACATATACAACAGTATCTGGTTGAAAGACAATTGCAAAACGGAACACCACACCATCAGAGCCGAGCCTTTTTTTCTACATTACTAATACCAAAAAGACATACATACGATTACTACAATAACAATCAAATCATATGAAATTATGGCTCCACAATGATCTTGCCAGTAGCATGGCCATCGATACTCTTAGCCCAAGCATCTTCAGCCTCGCTGAGGGGATGCTTCGAATCAATTACTGTCTTAAGCTTTCCTTCCTTCACCAACTTGACAAGAAAATCTAGGTTCTCATGTTTAGGACTCACAGAGAATGGTACCAGCTGCTTCTTGGAGAAGGTAAGTTTCTTCCAAGCAAAAGTCAGGAGGACACGGGGGCTGGGATTGAGATCTATCACCTTTCCAGTTGTGCCCAGATTCGGCTCAAAAGTAGACCAGGGAATACCTGTTACACAGTTTATCACTGCATCATATTTCTGACCAGATGGACTCTTTAGAGCTGCCCCATCAGGGGTCTTGTAATCAAGAACCTCATCAGCCCCTAAACTCCTGACAAGTTCGATGTTGTGGGCCCCACAAGTAGCAGTAACGTGTGTGTTTCCAAGCTTTGCCAACTGAACAGCATAGAGACCCACACCGCCTGAGGCAGCAGTGATCAGAATGTTTTTCTGCTGGCCACTTCCGTCTAGCTTGACACCAAGGGATTGAGTGAGGGCCTGGTGAGCAGAGACACCAGCACAAGGTATGCCAGCACCTTCAGCTGCAGAAACTTCTGGCGGCCTAGCAACAGTCAAGCTCTCATTGGCCACAGCAAACTCAGCTAGTCCACCTCCACTCTGTCATCAGGTAATGAAACTTAAAACTGAAACAAAATGAACATATGAAATCAGCTTATACAAAATTAGACAGGCCCCTGATGGAGTAGCATCACCTCTCCACTCAAGCAGATAAAAAGACCGAACCCTTCACAAGCCAAAGATGTTTGAATGAGGACAGAAGGCTCTCAGATATCCAACTACATGTACCAAAAAGCAAATATAATTTGGAAATAAAATATAGTGCTGGTATCTCTATACAAGCCTATAACCTGATCCAACAAAAGCAACAACATGCCATTTACAACTTTACTTTTCTTTTTGAGTCTGATCCGACAACACTAAAATCTTTGGAATGCCACATAATTATTTTTATTGACTGACCCAAGCACGAAACAAAGAAACAGTACCAAAAATTCATTCACTTCACTCCGTAACCAAATTGCAGCAACAAAAAGAAATTTTCATAGGAAAACCAGAGTTGCCAGCATGGTCAAGAATCTGAACAGTGCAAAAAGAAGAAATGTGTTTTTGACATATTACTAATTATCATAGTTGTAACCACAACCATATTAATCAAAATGGGGGTTCTCTTAACTCGGAGAAATGATATTTTGTAGCCTATCATCAATTACCAGTCACCCAAATTTCTCCGTGACCTTAATTTCAATCTTCCTGGAAGTGAAAGAAGACTAGAAATTTATAAAATGATAAGAAAATGTATATAAAAATTAGCACTTACAAGCACAGCTACAACTTTGTCACCCACTTTGAAATTTTTAACTTCTGATCCTAGCCCTATGACCTCTCCTGCCACATCAGATGCTGTTCCAAAAAAAAAGCTTCATCAGCAAGAATAAATAACAGAAGCACAATGGTTCTCATGAATTATACATATAAGCATAAGATAAACAGGCACAACATAAACCGGAAGAAATTCACAGAGAAAAAACAGAAAAGCCCATCTTTTCAATCAAGGAATATCTATTCAAGCTTGTGCCAGAGATTGATGTACTAAAATCAATCAATATCATCCATAAACTGTTTTCTTTCACGGTTCTTAATCTTGACTGACATACTCTGTCAACTTTTAATGTCATGATAAACAATACAACTTGTTTGAAGGTTGATATCTATATTGAATGATCTGCAGTTTCTCTGAACCAATCCCATTAGCACAAGACTAACAGAAGCGAAAAAAAACACATCCATAGCAGCAAGAACTTCCAAAAATCATCATTGGAGTAGGACAGCACAATGGGTAATTCTCTGGGAAAATGATTGGGGGCTCAATGTTATACATTCATCCAGTGACTTATCGAACATCCTTTCATTGAGCACAATGCTGCACTTTCATAAGGTTCTACAAACACATCACCTAACATCTAGAGCCAATTAACAAATAGACACTACAGGAAGTTCGAGGCCTATGGTATGATGAAAAACAAATCACTTGTTCCATCACAAGCAAAAATACACGATCAAGTTTGAGGAAAAAGCAGCAGCAAAACAAATTTACCAGGTATGAAAGGAAACTTGCGAGGTAAAAAAGGGCGCAGTATGCCCTTCTGGAGTTTCCAATCAATGGGATTTATACTAGCTGCTTCCACTTTAAGCAAAACCTCATCTTTATTCGGGGTGGGAACGGGTACTTCAACATGCTGCAACAACCACATGTTATCAGTTATTATCAATTAGAACAACCCCAGGCTAGTTGATTTCACTAATAAGTGCCTTAACGCTACATACACACATACGCAGTAAAGCAGTAATATCGCAACCCCCAATTTTGAAGCTGCATCTTAAACTTGAAAAGACGAAGCCGATCACATGTTCTCTTTATTCTCAATGCTATTTTTATTAAATATACAAAAGACTATCAAAATTCAGAATTCAACGACCACAAAAATTTCGCCAAACATGCATAAATAATCCAGAATGTACTGAAAGCGAGTACAATAATTAGTACCAGATAAATGATCAACAACTATAAATAAACAACCTTCAAACCAGCAACTCCCCCACCATAACTATCATACTGAACCGCGTGCATAACAGCCTTCCCTGCCATTTTCACAGCTCCAAAACGACCCCGTTTCAGGGACAATCGAAGAGCAGTCAGCTCAGGGTAACGATGTTATTATTATGACTTGCAGTGGAGAAAATTGATTGGAATGATGCGTTTACTTTCTTTTTTTCCCCCTCAACCCGTCGATATAAAAGACAAAAGTAGCTTTCGCGTTGACGTACATATTAAACTAAAACGTCATTTTCCCAGGCCCCCCCAAGTGGCCCAGCGCGTTGCTTACTGCTGCAAATGGAGCACAAATGAGCCCTGGCCTGTTTTTTTGGAAGACTACTTTGCCTCACGTGGGTCGGGAAACTGGGCTTCGCCCCAAGAAATTACGGCCCGGAATTGTTGATATCGAAACTACTGAAATTGAATTTTTTTGTATTAGTTTAGGCATATCTTTGACACCGAATTTGTAAGGCTAAATGATCTCGATTGTATTACAATTGAACGGTTAATTGTTCTCTGTCATCTCCGAATGCAAGCGCATGCATGATGAGCAGTGATCAAACAACAGAAGTGCCCAGGTTCTCCTGATTATAATAGCAGTACCATATGTAGAAGAACAACGTAAACCGCAATAAATACGTCACATGCATAATATACATTTATGAAATCAACTTGATTGAAACAACCTTCAGATGTCGGTTGACTTGTTTGACTCATTACGATTAATCAAGATCAGATGGGCCTTTCGCTACACTTGATGATCAATTTAAAATTGTAACAGTAAAGACAAAAAGTTGATGTTTAGTCAAATTAAAATATTGCTGGGAAGAGAAACCCTACTATGAAAATTTTCCCGAAATTTATTCTCCTAAAACTTTCGAACTAGACTTTTTTTTTTATTTTTTTTTTCTTTTCAAGTGTAGATTGAGTAGGTAAATGACTTTTTTACTCTTGCGGAAGTTAAGGGTGAAAAATAATGTCCGAACCGACTCTCAGATTTTGTTTCTTGTGCTAGATTCAATTGTTAAAAGTGATAGTAATCATGGAATAATTACAATTACAACAAAAAAATTAACTGCTCACTCTGTAAAAACTTAAATTAATGAAAAATAATAAAAGGGTCAAGAATGACTGCCTGGTTATCTTATTAGACAAATAAACTGAACCTAGCTATGTACATAGGTACTTGTAACGTTTTAACCGCCCCTGAGAAATAATTTTTCTAAGTGTCGTCGGACATTGAAACAAATTCGTTCCTCTTAACTTTAATGCATCTGTGTGCAATTGTTAGGTATGCATTTTCTTTATTTTTATGTTTTTTTTTTTCCAAAGATCCATTCCCCCAATTGCTAATGACAAACACTTAATTTGTGACAATCCCATTTTGCTAAAAATGACATCTCTATAAAGTCAGAAATTCAAGTGTCTTATCAATTGCTAATCCTCTATGCCTTCTATTTAAACTTTTGAGTCAGGCTAATATTTATTCGACATTTGCACGTAGTATTGGAATCTGTTTGATAATAAAAATATATATCATTTTGGAATCTTGAAAGTTTAAACTATCTTTCTATTTATATTAATTAATCAAATAAAATTTAATTATAATTACATCATCTCTTTGAAGAAAGACATCCAAAAATTCTAATTACATTATCTCGTCAGAGAGAGACAACCGATAAGTCTAATCACACCTACTGCAATAATTAACTAACTATTGTATGTGTTAAAATTTGATTATAATAGCATCATCTCTTTAGGGAGAAACACCCAATAATTTTAATCACATCGTCTCATCAGAGACAGATGCCAGATAATTTTACTCACATTGATTGTGACAATTAATTAACAATTATACATGGAAAATTTTGAAAGTTAGAGGTATATGATAATTAATGAAATGAATATGGTTGAATTAGGTATGAACATAGAAAAATAAGTTCATAAATTGTCTTTCTTTTTTAAGTTTTTATTTTTTTTGGTTGAATGAAACTTGACTAAAACAACTAAATTTATCGAATTAGAAATGAAGGTATAGCCATTTTAAGGGCACATTATAAATTAATCTCACTCCTGCGTAAAATTATAGAATAATAAAAAAAGAGCATTCTAATAGGAAAAAAAAAGGAAAAAGCACACAAGACATGTAAAATATCTAAACACATAGCTGGGGAGTCCATTAACATCTTACAACGTAACCTTTGAGCATTAATACGATGATTAGTCTCCTTATTATTTTGCTTGGTTAGATATAAGAAGTTGTAGAATGCCTGTTTTATACTATTACAAAGAACACATAGACAGTAAGTAATATTAAGAGTGTGTTTGGTATTGAGATTGGATAGTTGTGGCTTAAAAGTTATAATAGTAAAGTGATTAGTAAACACTAGTTGCTATAGTTTTTAAGCTATGTTGATATAATTTTTTATTTCTATAATGGATAATCTATTATATCTTTAATAATTTGATCAAAATTATTACCTAAAATTTATATTTACTACATATTATTAACTTTTATTTCATAATTATAATTTTTTTTACTATAACTGTAATTTAATAGTTATAACATCTTAATTCTAAATACACCCTAAATTGATCGTCACTAAAATTACCCTCAAACATGCATATGGTGTGGATGGTGTAAATGAAAATGATGAGCCCAAGTCAATTATATACGCACACACATACACACGCTTACATGTATCTGTCATTGTATCATATGAGATAAATAAATAAAAAAATGTGTTAATATTTTCAATAAAAATTTTATAAATTAAAATAAACATAGACACATTTAATTACGCACACACATACACACGCTTACATATATCTGTCATTGTATAATATGAGATAAATAAATAAAAACATGTGTTAATATTTTTAGTAAAAATTTATAAATTAAAATAAACATAGACACATTTAATTACTTCATATATATTTTTTTAAATTCTGTTATACATATATTGTTACTAACATTACATTAAATATTATAATTAATATTTATAACTAATATTATATCAGATCATATAATTAAGACCACCGTCATACATTGATCATTAAATCACTTATCTAGATACTTTATATTTTTTTTAATATTCGAATAGTACTTACCATATTCATATTTTATGAGAGAAAAATTATTTCTATTCAATTATTAAATAATTAAAAAATAAATAAAATTAATTTTTATAATATTTTTATAAAAACTTTAATTTTTATATTTAATATTATAAATATAAAAATTCTCTCCTTGGACTAAAAAACCATTGATAATTACTTCATATATCTTCTTTCTATGCATCGCAGACCATTTATATTTAGGATCAATAATGCATGTAATAGCATGTTTTTATTATGTAGCATATTTCCCTCTTTGTTTATGGAACTTCTCTTACAAAGAACAGCATAAAACATTATTTAGTCAAAAGCGAAGATAAATTTGCGGAACCCTATATGTAAAGCGTTGATGAAATTCAACAAAGGCTGCGGTGTAGTTGCTTTCTGGCAACAAAAAGAGGCATTTCCAACTAATCTCAGACAGTGTCAGTAACCAAGATTAACAAACTGTTCTGTCTAATGAATGAATTGCGACCTTCTCTCTCCATTTTTTAGTGGTGGCCGCCCATACTTTTGGCTCTTCTCATAGTGTCTTTCAATTCAATTGTTTTTTGTTAATATTTTGATAGCTCATGTTTGCCTAACTTTGATTTAAGATAAAGTTGCACCACTCCTTGTCATTTAAAACAGCAAAGATTTTTCAAATCTTCTTGACAAATTCTGCTTCCAATGATTTAGATCCCATCTTTGATTCATTCCATTTGAACCATTAATTAACTTAATGTACAACCTTTTGATACGTAATTATCAAACAAATACGTAGATTGACATTTTCTAAGTACTAAAAAACTTCTTGACGTGCATTGAAAAGTCCTAGTTATCTGTGCCGCGAGTAAACCAACTTTTTTTTTAAAGTATGTTATACTCAAATTGTTACTTACAACATTTAATATTTATAATTAATATTATATTAAAATATATAATTAAACTACCATCATATTAATCTATTAAAGTAATTATTTAGATATTTTTAATTATTTTTAATATTTGAGATATTATATTAAATCATATAATTGGGGCCAGCGTGATAGATAATTCATTGAAATATTTATTTCTATGTTTTAAATTTTTTTAATATTCAAAAAATATCTATTATACTTACATTTCAAAAAATATATTATTTTTATTCAATTATCTGATAATTAAAAAAATTAAAATTAATTATCACAATAATTTTATAAAAACTCATATGTATATATTTAATATTATAAATATAAAGACTTTTTCACTTGTACTAATGACCGATCAATTGAGTAAACTAAATTGAGAGGTAAAAGCCTGCACCGCATAATCTAGGAATCGGAAGTGCATGAATGTAGCAAAACCTAATTCAAGAAAAATAAAGGATGGAAAATGTGATTGATGCTAACATGTTATAGAGTTTTACTACTCCCAACAAAGCTTTTATTTTGAACCCCACAAATTATAACTCTAGGTCTTCAATCATTTAAATCAAAGGTCTTTTCATGGGGTCCACTAATCAAAATCACACTCATGCATAGTCGATGCATGCTAATTATTTGAAATAAATCAAATAACTCTACCTCGTTTTGCAACTTTGATACCGCATTGTCAATTAACTAACATGATAGTGACTTCACTTTGGTTACAACCTAAATAACTAATTAATATATATTATAATTAACATGGTGTCTGATGTTCAAATTAATAATTTGATTATAAATAGAACCATCAGCCGACTAGATAAACAGCCAGGTTTAGGACATAACAATTATTTAAAATATATGTAGAAGACAAGTGGGTTAGTTGAGCAACGAAAAAAAAGATAATATTTAAAATATATACCGTAGATTCATACTTAGTTTAGTTAAATTATATAGAAATTTACGCTGGCCCTCGTGCTGAGAGTCGTGGTTTGGTTTATATGATATGTGCATTTTCACCTAAATTTGCATGTTTTTTTGTTGGGGCTAGTCTGAGTCTTTGAAATAGTTTATATGTTTATTAAATTAATCTAATTGGGTAGGTTTTGGAGATTCTCGGAAATGAAACGAGGGTCTTGATGAAAGAACAAGAGTGAAATAACCGATATCTTGGTCGTTTAATTGCTTATAGCAATGGAAATTGGCCAAAACTACATGTACTACAATAAACATATAGAATATGTACATATAATAAAAATTAAGGAAAAGTTACAGATTCCCCATAAATATAGATAAGAAACATTTCACCTGAACTTAGTTGGGTTATGACATTTACCTCTTTCAAATTTGAAAACATCCCACCTACACTAACCAAAGTTGATATAATCTGTTAAATTATAAAAAAAAGTTCCATATTGTCCCTAATCAATTTAAATGATTTTACAGATCATTAACATCCATGGGAATTAAATAATCTATATATGTTATGACAATATTGTCCTTAATAAATTCAATTAATCACCTAATTTTTAAAATTTTTTAGTTTGCATATTTTCTTGGCTTAAAAATTTAAAAATGTAAATAAATTGGACAATATGGCATTTGAAGGCTTGATGAAGCTTATTTTATGTGTTATCAATGAGATAATAGATTATACGTACGTGAGAAATAGAATTAATGGATACCTCATCATGTGATGAAAGTGGAATAAAATGGAAATTTTATAAGAAAATCCAATATACTAATAGCTTATGTTTATGTCATAATTCTAAATTTTGAAAAATAAATTAACTTATTCAAGCTCTTATTTTTAGAACTTTAATTGTGACTTATATAGGTGAATCTATGGAGGGACATCATTGACTCGTTTTCAAAATAGCCCTTTTCTTTTTTTTAAAGGTTGGAACAAAGGCAATGTATGCACAACTCAAGATAATCAATTTTTATGCATGCTAATGAGGGTGATTAAATATGATTAACTTTTTATAAAAATAAAATATTAGGTTTCACATATTATTAATTATCAAATAAACTGTTTTGGCTTCAACAAAAAGTTAAACAAATGCAGGTTTTTATTTCTAAAGCCATTTTAAAGATCTCACAATAGTGGATTGACAAAGAATTGTTGATTTATAAATCCAAATCTCTCAAACAAAATACAGTATAACCTCTATAAGTTAATAATATCAGAACCATAAAAATTTATTAATTTATGGAGATATTAATTAATCTATAAACTAAAAATTTATTAATTTATAAAGTGTGTTCACAGTACAAAGAATTAACATTTAATTGGCTACAAATTTATTGTATTTTACAAATATAATCAATAGAATTTAAATAAATTCATCAAATAAATAATATATACTCGATAATTAATGTTACAATAGACTCATATTTTAATAAACTGACATAGTTAGTTACATTTGTAATTTCACAGTATTTATAATTTCTACAATTCTTAATTTATGATATAAATGGGATCACGGGGTTATTTAGGAGTTTTCAAAAAAATAATTATCTTCTTAATTTAGATTCAGGACTCAGGTTGGGTCCGCAAAAAATTATTATATTATAGAGAGATTATTAATTTATCAAGTATTACTTTATAAAGGTTATATCGTAGAACAACTTTTAACAACCTCTAAAGTTTTTATAACAACCATTTTGAAGTATAATACTCCCTGTTTAAAAAATATAAACTCATATAATAAAATTAACCATCTTCTGATATCATTCCACTCTAAAACAAGTATTTCTTTCAAGTTTTCATCATCAAATATATATGAATCTTAAAATTTTTAATTATTTTTTCTTTATATTATTTATTCTCCATAAATCAAAACTATTATAATCTTCTTCAAAAGTTCTTTTTAATTAAAATTTAAAACATAAATATAAATTATTAAATGAGATGAGTACAAAATTTTGTTAAAATAATATTTTACTTAAATATTTAATTAAATTTTTATTCAAAGTAAAAAATGATTTAATTAGTTTTTTGTTATTTAAGTAATTTCATTAAGAAAGGGATTTTATAAAGAATTTTGAAAGGAGTAGAAAGGCCTACTCTAAATAGAGAGACAAAGATAATTGCAAAGTTCTGTGCGCCAAGTGATTCTCTTAAACATTCGACCAAAATCATTTTTTGGCACCAAAACAGCATAAATTTCAAGAACACATAAAAAGGTTTGTATTATTCCAATATTTTCCTTGATAATTTCACCGCCATTTTCTTAGTATCCAAACAGTTAGGGGGTGTAAATTCGAGAAAGAGAGAGAGAGAGGAAATATTCATTGAGGTTTTAATTACCAAAGATTTAAATAAACATAAACATAAGAAACTATATATTAATTGATTTCTTCGCTTTAATGGTGGGTTAGTTAACAGTATCAATCACATCAAGCGGTACAAGAAATTCTTTGTTGGGTCAAAATATTATATCACAAATTGTTCATGCATGCATGCGAGCAACAAAATAAGGGTCAGCTATCAGCCGGAGGAAAAAAGGCAAAAGCAAAGGTAGACAAAAGAATATATGGTGGGTCATTAAGATGGTGACTTAATAACAAAACTTCGTTAATTAACGGCTTACATAATTTTATAGGTGATCATGAAATGTACAAGGTATTAATCTTGTTATTTCCATACTTAGATATATACGAAACCAAGGTTCTTAGCCAAAGCCCTATAACATTATGATTAAGGAGTGCAAAACACATTTGAGCTTGTACCATCGATCCAACATAGGTGGCCTATTTTGGCTCATATGTACTCAAAGCCTGGCTCAAGTAGGGGCGGAGGAAGTATATGGGTAAAGGGTGCCATATAGCTTCCATTACCCATATATAGAATATGAAAGTTAATATAAAAAGTCTAAATATGACAATTAGTAATATAAAAAGTCTAAATATGACAATTAGTATAAAAAGTCTAAATATGATAATTAGTATAAATATGTATTCAAAATAATTTGACATTAATGTCCAAACAAAGTCATGAGTAAATTAAAGAAAGAAAGAAAAAAATTTGATCCTTTGAATTTGGCTCTTATAAAATTTTACTTTACGCTAGGTTAAGAATTCAAAGTCGTTTAAACTTTATATACATAACTCAAATTTGATACTCAATCAGAGTAAAATAATATCTTCAAAAATTTATACAGACCTTTAGATTAATTATATCGTACTAAACTATAATAAATGACCTAAAATATTAATAAGATTGATAGTAAAGATTGAAAGTAAGGGCCTAAACAATAGTATTTAAATTTGCCCGTATATTAACAATTAACCAAGATGCGAGCCACCAGATTCTACTCACAAGTGACAAAATCCGTTTTCATAGTGCAACGCTAACTGTTTCTAGAAATGCTCCTAAATGCTTCCTAGTTAGTTATTGGTAACAAAGATGTAGATGGTTTATAATATGTTTGTATTTGATAATGAGAACACAAGATTTCTTAGCTAATGGTCGATGCTAAACATGATTAAGATTCGCCATGGAGGTAGAAACAAGGACCTACCTTGTTATTTTGATTTGTTAATTCTTCTGTTTGATAACAGGATTTGTTTTTACGTTCGTGAAAGTCTTGCGATCATCAAATATTCCGTTTAGACCAGTCAAAAAAGGAAGTCGTGAATCAGGGATGCAATGCCCTATTGCTCTTTAATTTCTTTCAACAAAGGCTGCTTTTCATGTCTTTTTGCTCGAAAAAGATGAAATAATTAAACAAAACCCTAACTAATATTAATCCTTGGAGAAAAGGTTCTCGGATTTTTCCACCAACGCGAACCAAATTTCATGTTTTGTTTGTGCCCATAGTATTTTTCATAGTGACCATCATCTTAGGGTTTCGAGTTCCACTTTTTAGCTCTGTGATTTTGGCAGGTACTATTATCTTTGAGGAAATTAAAAAGGCAAAAAAAAAAAGTTTAGCATAAAGCTGAGATAATTGATTTCATTGCCGACAATGTCAATGACAATCATAGAGTTAAGAGTATGTCCAAGTTAGATAATACTATAACTTACACAAACTCAAATATTGTACCTAATAATAATAAAAATATTTTACAACTAAATTGTATTTGGCTTGTTTGGTATAACTTTTAACTATATATAGGTCACTCAAAAATTGTATCTAACAATAAAAAAGTATTTGACAAGTAAATTATATTTGGCTTGTTTGGTAGAACTCTTAACTATATGTAGTTCAGTTAATAACTCAAACTTAGCTATAATAAGAAACATTGAAATTGATTAGACTTCGAAAGGAAATGTTGAAATTGATTAGACTTCGAAATCATGTGTTAGGTGAAGCAGTGAAAAACAAAATTAAAAGTAAAAAAAGGAGATTAAGAAAGATCAACTAATTTAACGGGTAAAGCAACATAGCACAAATAGAATACAGATCAAATTCAATGCTACTATAGATGGAAAAATCAATCCAAAACTTTAATCATTAGGATAACCAATGAGGTTAACCTTTTGAGAGATTTATAAACTTAAATTGGGCGGGACTATTGACACATTGAAAACCATTTTAAACGTTCATTTACTTTAAACACTCATTCATTAAAATTGAAAAAAATTAAGTTTTGTTCTGTACACTAATTAAAATTCTAAAAATACCCTTAATACTTTCTCTTTGTTCCTTAATACGTCCATGGAGCCATAATAGCCAAGGCAATTCTCCTCTCTACTTGCAAACTATATATACTATAATAACTCAGATCATGAATAACAAATTTTTTTCCCCAGAATCGGAATGATAAATAAGCAATCTTCACCATGATATTTGATAACTGAATTATGTATGTCCCTTTAATGTGAACAAAATGGAAAATTTTGATTGAGTTTGAAAAAAATTTGGTTAGTGTTTGACAATTGAATTTTTTGAGGTAATGTGTTTGATATTCAGATTTAAAACATTTGAGTACAACAATATTTCATGGGTGCATTGGATGGATATGTTGGGGTAATTTTTCACTGTTAAAATTTCTTTACTGGTAAATAATATTATGGTGCATTTATTATATAAAAATTTATGGGAAAGAAATGGGTGCTCTCAATACAAATTATTGGATTACTGTAACCCCACCCATTTAAATTTAATTAGATAGTAAATGGATTGAACCTATTTGCAGCAATTTGTCCCAATTACAGGTCAAGTAAATTTCAGGACCATCTGTTTTTTGATGGTAAACTTACTTCTTACTTACAATAATAGTAATGAAATTCAATATAAACATAATAATGAAAATCATTATTTATTCTAGAATAGATATTTCTTCAACCAATTGTTAAGTTGATCTCATCCATTTCAAACATACACATACATATAGACACACACATACCACCAATAAATTTTTATTAAACATTTATTATTTACTTAGAAACTATTAAGTTATAGTTGCTATAATTTATAATTTATCCAAAAGTCACATGAATAATATAATTATATATATTATTTACGTGATTTTTAGATAAATTATAAATTATATCAGCTGTATTTTAATAAAATCTTATTTACTTTTATTTATTATGCAAGCTTACATGGGCTCTATACACATCGGAGAGAGACAGGGTCAAGGCCGATACAGTCATCACCCACAGTTCTGTTGGGAACTTTCAAAGTGCGCACACCGGTGGGCCCGGCTCAAGAACCCTGGCATCAGTCACGAATCTCCTTACGGTTCGGTTCGTACTCTCCCACAAGAGAAATCGATACTATTAGGAGTTTCCCTCTCATTATCCGCCATGTGGACGGACACGATTAGCCGCACGTGTAAACTACAGAGAGCAATCGTCATCCATCATCACACCGTAGAAGCAGCTAAAAAAGGGAAAACAGTTTCAACAAACAAACAAAACGCACGCACGAGGCCCCTTGAACTTTTAATAAAGACAAATTTATTTATATAATTAAAAGAAAAAAAATAACTGAATGACTTTTCTGCGACCTACGTTACATAAAAAAATAAATATTAAATTAATTTAAAATAAAAAATAAAAACGGTAACGAAACCGTTCAGTCGGTGTGTCATGGGGGTTGCTCTCACGCGTGTGTGTATCATACGGTATGTACTGCGACGTACTGCAACGATTCTCTTTCCTTTTCCTTTTTTAATTTTCAAATCTTCTCCATATCTATAAGCGTTTTGCTTTTGTGTATGCCGTTTTGGGCTTTTGTGATGATTTGCTTTTGCGTCTGTTACCGAGACCCGGGCAATAAAAATCAGATTTTATTTTTTTCAGCACTTCATTGATGTGTTCTTTTATTTTTCCATTCTTTGATTGGCAATTTGTTTTATGTTTAACAAAAAATAGTGGAGTTCAGATGACAAGATTAGAATGTAATGATGAGTATAAGGGGGAGGGACCTTTGTTTTTATGCAAAAGTAATAGAGTTTTTTTTTTAATAGTGAGAGAAGTATAATTGTATAAAAAATTATGTTAAAATATTTATTGAAGATTAAATTTTTGGAGTGTGGTTTTTAAATAAATTAATCTTCGAATGGAGGAATTAAAATTCAATTTAGGTTTTATCTACATTCTTATTTTTGTAAAATAAAATCAAAATAAAATGATTAAAAGATAATTACCAACAACTTATTAGTTGGATAGGGTAATAACTTAATTAAAAGATTGTCATTTGAAATTCTAAATTTTTAAGGATATTAAGATGTTTATAGTAATGAGTGTTTTGAATAAATTTTTTTATTATGAATTATGGATCTATCTATCACACTTAACAAGTTTTTTTTTTTTTTCAGTTCAATGACACGCTATAATACCTTAATATCAAATGAATCTTTAATCGACTTTTTATCAAGTGTCATTAAGATTGATCTTATTAGAACAAGATAATACAAACATCAAGATCTAATAATCACTTTTTTGACATATATGCTCTAGAATGTGGGATCCAAACAATTACATACTTATTAACCCAATAACTGAATACCTTCTCACTTCAATTTTTTCTTTAGTTAATCTAAAGTTATACTATATAGTAACAAAAAAACTTAAAAATGTGTGTGTGCGTGTGTGTTTGTATTTCCTTGAAAAATAATTGGAAGGAAATTACTCTCCTAAAATAATAAAATATTTAGTAAATCTTTATACTTAAAAATTTCAAATAGCAAAAAAGAGAGGAGAAGAATCCTTTTTGTAATCTTCTGAGTTAACAGAGCAAGCAAAGTTAACGTGAGGCTGTGGTAATGTTTTGCATTGCCATGTTTTCTTGCAGGACATGCCAAATGCGGGCGATGGGCAGATGAGTTTTCTTTTCCAAAAGAAGAAATAAATGAGAGATGCGTGTTAAGATCACCATGATGATAACAGTAGATTTGTATCTGATGAATCTGACTGGTTACTGGTATAAGACATAAAGAAATTGGAGAAAAAAAAAAAAAAAGGCTCGAATTAGGAAGCAAATGCTTTCGCTGTCTCCCAGAAGAGCCGCAATAATGATCTCTTCAACACTCAAACAAGCAAACCCAAATCCGTCATCATTTGCTTTGGATGATTTAGTTAATTTTGGACAATTTTCAACTCACACTTATACTGGTTTTGCTCATAACATAATCTCATTTGTCTAGGGCATTTTTCTTGTGAGTAACGGCTGTTTCCTTTTCCAATAACCCACGACCACAAGCCATGAATCCATTTTAGGTCTTCAAGCGTTCCTTCCTTTCCTTCTCCTCCTTGATTTAATCAGGCACCGAGTGTAACAGTCTACGTTTCACTAATAAAATTAATATATAAAATTTACAGTCTAATTGTTGTTTTGTATAACGTAACAATTCGATTAATCTGATAACAATTATACTGATTTGATTTATCAACACACTGTACTTATAAAGTTCAAATACAGAGTCTGTGTTATAATAAATGTTTTATATAACGCGACACTATCTTTCGGATATTGAATAAAATTTAATGGTGAAATATTTTCGTAGTTAATGATATTAATATTATCAAATTTTTAGTACGTAGTTAATAATATTAATATAGGAAACATACATAAACAAATAATAATAAATTAATAGCAAGAACTATTTACCGGTGACAACTTTATATAAGCTATATATTCTAATTGTACGTTTAAAGATTGTCCAAGTGTTTAAATGTTGCTTTTTAATTGGTTAAAAAAATGAATGGCATAAAAGTAGGACAGTTCAGCAGTTTAAAAAGGCTAGGGCAAGAGAAGAGAATAACTATTAATTTTTATGTATAGTTTTAGCTAACAGAACACAAACTATTAGTTTTTTTTATGTATAGTTTTAGCGAACAGAACACCTTATCAGAATAAGCTGCCTAAAAATATCAATCAAAAGTTAGTAAAAGGAGAGGGCACTCGAGTGAGTCACTTCATAGTTTATTTTTTTAATATATAATTAGAATCCTATTTTGATTGTGGAAAACTAATTGAGCACTTGATTTTATTGATGCGGTGCGTGTTAAGTTACAATGGGCCATTCTTTTTGTATATTGATAGCATAAGTTCACCCAAACTATGTTTCTTTTATAATTTTATTTGTAGCGACGAGCTAAATGGAAGACATGATTAAAAGTTTTCATACTGTATAAATCTTGCAGCACTTACATGTGCCGAATGCTTTGTTGGAGACGTGCTCTTACTTTTTCATGTGCATGCAATTTCATCTCACAAATGGAAAAACCTTTCCCCCAAAAAATAAAAAAATTACTTCTACTAAAAAATTATTTGACTTAATTAACCTACGAAATAGATATACTGCAGTAAAGTTTGGTAATATGTCACTGAATTTGACTTTATGGCACCTATTATGCATGCTATGCACATTTTTTGTATTCTCTTCGTTTTATTTTGATTTGTTTTGTTTTAAATTCCTATTAGAAATCCACTGCAGACCAACTTCTTCTCATTCAAAGTTCAAACCACGCGTAATAATCTAGGAAAAACAGTAACAACAAGTGCCATTGAAGAATAATTGTTATTTTCTTACTAGAATTTATATCCAAGATAATTTTTATTTTAGATTTTTAAGACCTTCAAGTCTCTTATTTTGTTGGTCTCAATGAAAACCTAAGAATTTTGAAATAATAAATAACTTCACGTATAAATTAGAAAGTCTTAAGTGAGACTAAAGGCTTATTTATGATTACTTATGGGAAGCTCAAAAGTGATTTACTAAAATTTAATTTTAGTATTTGATAAGTTATTGTAGAAATTACTTTTGGTAAAATCACCTCATTTTATAATAGATTTTAAAAAATAAGGAATAAATAGCTTTTTAATTTTAATTTGAGAATCAATTTTTTACCTTATATAAGTTTATATATACTCTTATGTATACTATAAAAATCTAAAATTTTCTCCGTTAATAAAGAAATAAAATCATTAAATTTAAATAAATTAATACTATTACCAATTATATTGAGATAAAAAATAAAATTAATGATATAAAATATTTATTTTTATTATATATTATTGTACATAAATAATAAAAAATATTTTATATACCATGTTAATAAATGGGTAAATAAATTTTATTTAATATTATTTTCAATTTGGTAGTTTATATTATTATAATAACTTAACAATAAGATTTACCAAACACACAAACTGATTTTAAAATTTACGGTATTTTTGAAAATAAATTTTAATAGATATTTAACTGATCAGTCATTTTAAAAGATATAATGTTACCAGTTACCAAATTGACCCTGATTCTATTATATTAAAGTACAATTGTGTAATCATGCTCGTTATTTATTTACTAAAAAATTAAAATTATCTCAAATTTATGGTAAATATTTAAGTATTATGTCACCACACCACACACTCAATTACATTTCACCATATACACACTTAAATTTGAAATTGATATAAATGCATCATAAATGATGACAAGTAAATATGCTCTCAGCTATCTCCTAAGATTTTTCTCGAATTAAACGAACTATTTAAAAATTAAAAGCACAAGAGATTTACTCGCATAATATCATTACAAACTAAATAGTATACTGTTATTGCATCTAAACACAAAAATATATTAAATGATAATAATCAAGCGCCACCATAGTTTAAATCTATGTTTTGGTTAATTTTAAAAACGAAGCTCATTCCTACATCAACCAAAACCCAACGGATTAACAGAATCTATCATTAAAAAAAAATCACAAACAAGAAAGAATAAAAAAATAATTAAAAAGAAGGGAAAACAAAGTATTTAAGCAGAGGGGGGGCGTATGTTTGATAGGAGAGTACACAAAGCAGAGAGACAGGTGGTGCGTGGGATATTGGCTGAGAGCATACAGTTGAGACCGAAGGTCATTTGAGTTTCCGTTTTCCTTTGAAAAAAGCAAAAGCTTTTGCGCAAAGAGACAAAAGTGCTTCTGGTTTTCTCCCAAAACCCAAGAAGCGCTTACACGCACCTCCACCACACCCCACCCACACGAGCGGTTCTCGATTTCCATGCACAACAGCCCAACACAACACAGCTTGTCACTACTTGCTTTGGTAAGAGAAAATTAACATAAGAAGAACCAACAATTAGCATTTAAAGATCGCCTTATTTTCTGTCCAGCTCTCTCAAGTCTCAAAGAGTCGTGTGGCTTCTTCTCTTCCTTTGAAAGTTTTGCTTTCCTTTTCTTTTTGTGTGCGTTCTCTTTGGGGGCGTTCCTTGTTTTGCTCAGGCCCCATTTGGGTTCTCTTGGAAACAATGAGTCTTCAAAATCTGAAGGGTGGTGGCGATGGCAGTGTTTCCAATGGAGTTCACCAAGGGATGAACTTTATGGCTCCTTCTTCTCATCTTTCCCTGCCAAACACTTTTGGGACTAAAAACCATGAAACGCGATTTCAGATTTTGAGCCCCTTTTCTATGGAGAAAAATAAGAAACCGTGGGAAGCTAAAAGAATCTGTGCTGAGGATAGAGATGGGGGTTTACGTGTTGAAAAAAATAAGGGCTTGTGTTTGGATTTGGGCGAGGAAGTTGAGGGTGTTGCCAAGCGCCCTGTTTGCGGAAAAAATGGCCACACTAAGCTCTGTGCTAGAGGCCATTGGAGGCCAGCTGAAGATGCCAAGCTTAAAGAGCTGGTTGCTCAATATGGTCCTCAAAATTGGAACTTGATTGCTGAGAATCTTGATGGAAGATCAGGTAATACATTTAAAATCCAAACAAAACAAGAAGAAAATATTTTTTTATTTTTTAAAGCGAAAAATTGACTTTTCTTAGATGGGTATTTTGATTATTTACTGTTGTTGGTTTTGTTTATTTTTTTCCAGGGAAGAGTTGCAGGTTGAGATGGTTTAATCAGCTGGATCCAAGAATCAACAGGAGGGCCTTCGGTGAAGAAGAAGAAGAGAGGCTGTTAGCTGCTCATAGGTTGTACGGTAACAAATGGGCCATGATTGCCCGACTGTTCCCCGGAAGAACTGATAATGCTGTAAAGAATCATTGGCATGTGATCATGGCTAGGAAACACAGAGAGCAATCCAGCATTTATAGGAGGAGAAAGCCCTCTTCTGGTTCTTTCCAAAACAACAATATTAATATCAATAATGCTAATGCTAGCAGTGATGAATCGACTGTCTCAAGCAACAATGAATCTGCTTCAACAATAACTGATCTTTCACTCACTCCCTCTTCAGCTAAAGTGTCTCTAGGATACTTCACTAAGTTTTCTCTAATGGGTACGTGTTTTATTTTCAGTTCTCTTTCATTTTCTTGTACTTTTTAATTAGGTAATTGTTTGTTGAGTTTTTGGGTTTGATGAAAAGGTCGTCCCTCGTCTGGAGAAAAGGAGATTGCAAAGCGAAGTGGAGATGTTGACAAAATTTATGACACAGTCTATGAGTTTTATCAAGCTGGGCCTATTGGAGGAGTGGTTATGAATGTGGACCAGTCTGGCCAGACAGATTCAAATTCAGAAGTCTCAGCAAATGAGTCAGTAGGCAACAACAACTCCATCAACAACAAGGCCAATCTCTCCATGTATGGGGAAAATGAGACTAGCTATGACAAGATCAACATGCCCTTCATTGATTTCCTTGGAGTTGGAGCTGCTTAAGAAAAGTTTTGGGTAGTAGAAAAAAATCAAAAATTCAGAAAATCAATCAGCCAGTGAAAGAGAAGCAAGCAACCAATGAGTCGAGTCCAAGTCTGCAGTAGTAGGTCTTATCTCTACAGTCTTTAATGTACAGTAGTATCAGTGCAGTTAGTTCCATAAATGGCAAAAGAGAGTAACAGTAGAAAAGGTTAAAAAAATAGAGAGAGAGAGGGTCGTGAGTAGTTGTTACAAGTTATTATCCAATAATCCCTTTTCTGAAACTTGTAGTAGTTTTGGACTTATACAAGCGTGCTAGCAGGCTTTGTTATTCTCTGCAAGTTTTATGTCAATTTTCTGCTCCATGCTGAATGTTGATGATGCTATTGCTATGCTAATATGTTAATGCAATGCAAAGGCAAAGTTGTTTCTCCTGTGACTTTCTGACTCATAAATGAAACTGCCTGCCCATCTTTCATGACTTTTCAATGCTGTTTGGTACACTTTTTTTGACCATGTTATAAGTGTGTTTCTTTGCTTTTAATCAATTTCTTCTATTATAATATCAATCAATATGCCCATCACTACAGCCCCAAGCCACCTGATTCCATATTTTAAATGGGGCCTACAAAGGTTTTGCATGAGCTCTTTTAACGGTGCCTTATAAATGTGACATTATAGATCTCTCCATATATGGTCGTTATGCGATCAATTTTCAGAAAAATAAATATAAAAATAAAGTAACTTTTTTTTTTTATTACACTTTCTGTTCCCGAGAAAATGAAAAGTTGAATGAGCTCTTAGACAATGACGGAGGCGGTGAGCACTGACAAAAAACTTGCAATAACGGAGAGGGTTGAGTAAGAGAAACGTATCTAATTTGTATACTTGCCACATACATTGTTACAACACATTACGATCTGTTTCTAATTAAGTATGTAATTAAATGTTTTATCTTCTCTGACGGGATGGTATAGGTGCATAATACAATGAACTCGTTGTATATATCTTCTACTTTATAATACTTATCTTGAAGTAAATCGTGTATGGGATGGATATCTAAAATAATTGAAACACAATCAAGTACTAAACGTTGTAAAGTGAATTTGGATGTCTTTCTATGTGATTATTAGTACACACGTAATATGTTCTGATTTAACTAATATGCAAGGATGATTTAAAAAAAAAAATAAATACAAGTATTTGAGTTTAGGCATCGCCAATAATTCATTAAAAGAATATTTAATAGAAAAAATCTATGCTTGGAGGCTCGTTATCTATTTACTCATTGCCATATATAATTTTCAATTAAGCACCATAATACTTATGCACATGAAAAAAAAAAGTGAATGGATAAGGAATACTATTTCAAGAGCAACAAATACTTTCTAAACCAATATTATAAGCCTTGATAAGCATGATCACATTAAAAACCTAGATTTCATTGATCACTACAAGAGGTTTTTCCAAGCTAAACTAACTATATATTATATTGTTACCTACAAGTTTAAAATTAAAAAGTAGTCTCTTGATTTTTTAACAAATTCATGTTTAAATACTTGTGCACTTATGATTTAATTAATTTTATATTTTTATCTAATAACTTTCGATTACCCATTTGTATTTTGCTTAAGGGAAGCCTAAGTCAAGAGAAAATCATGGCATCATGCTCCACGTTAATTGTATTTTGTCTTCTAAAATTCAAAACGTTATGAGTTCCTCAAATCAAGGGTAAAAGTAGCATGTAATTAATTTGTCAAAAAGTTACAACCAAAATTCACAATAGGTGTAGCTAGCCTTTTAGATTTTGATGAGGTTGATGATGGTTACTGAATAATCTTAACATAAATAGGAGACGTTATGAATAGTTAGCCAAATTGAACGCCTTAATGAGCAATCTATCCTCCTCCAAAAGGATGAAAAAGGTGACAAGGGTAACTTTTAAACTATAATTACAGTTTATGGATAAAAAGAAAAAGCAAAAAAAAAAAAAAGGATTATGTATGTATGTACGTAATTATGAATTCTCCAACTGGTTTATCTAAGTTGCATTAAATCAAAGTTAATTTTCACTTGGTGACTGACTTAACTTATCTTATGATCATTCATAAATAAGTCGCATTAATGTTTTAAGAAAAAAAAAAGAGATCTTATTTGATAAGAACTTGATTCAGTGAGTGACATTACGGGTAATAATACTGTTACATCATGTTATAGTCTGGATGTAGTGTTTAAAACCTAATGATGACATGTACACACAGAACATTTACAAATATACTTACATTCCGAAACAACAATGGTGCTCATTAGAACACATTCACGTTTAAGCAATAGTAATTACCCCTTTTATATCTTTTACATATCACAAAAAGTCATAAATCACAGACAAAATAAATTTTGTAAAAGATCAATGATAGCTCAGCCTTTACTTTCAGGTTATTACCCTGGAAAATAGCAATAATTATGCTTGGTCTAAGGTATACACATTGTATCGTATTGTATATAGATTGTATTACAGTATATCATATTATATTAAAATACAATATTATGTTTGGAGTAGCATAAAATGTATTACATAAAATAATATTTTTATTTTAATATTAATATTTATTATTTATATTTTATTATTAATTTAAATTTTAATAATTAAACTAATTAATTTTAACTTCTAGCCGCCACAAATTGCTGTACTCTAGTATCATTTGAGTTATATTTTGGTACCAATAGAATGGGATTACACAATGGTGCAACTATTACCAATAAAGAAATTTTCATTCTTTGTAAATCCATTGTTAAAGTCTCTATTTAAAAATTTTTTATTGTAAATTTAAGGCAAATAAAAAATTTTTTTTCCTCATAAGTAATTGCACTACTACATAATCTTGACAATAAAGATTCTAATAGTATTAAATTTTAGTGCAAAACATGATGTTATGTAGTGGTTGGCCACCATCGAATTGTCGCTGGTAGTTTCATTAGCATCAATGGCAGCATATTTGAGTTTTTAATTTTATTTAATAGTATATACTTTTATTTAATTTTTATTATTTTAATTAAAAAAATTAATATGAGCAGCACCATACTAAAAAAACCTGGTTCGGGTTTGTGTAATGCAAAAATGTTTACATTATGGTATATTACAATAAATCATAATTTGAGCTGAAAGATTTACTAGAAATAGGATTACATTGCATTAGCTAATGTAATTTCATATAATATGATACCAAACACACTCTCATTAACTAATGTAATTTCATATAACTACTGAAGTCATTGGGAAGCATGCATACGGTGGAGGTGGCAATTAGAAAATGAACCGGATCTTTTTTGGTGCCGGAGTAGATTGCACCATTTGTCCGTAATTATATTTAATCTATTCGTGAAAGTACTTCAACTTTATTTCCAAAAACGTGGTTCATTGCTTCGTGCAAATCATCTTTTCTTACCTTCCTTTTACTTTTTCTTTTTACCAGCATAAAAACAAGGTTAAATCATCAGCATCCCATGTACTTTCGGCAACTCCAAAAATTATTACCAGCTAAATTTAAATGAAATAAAACAAGTTTGGAGTGCTTAGGAAAAAGTTGATGGTACTTCATATATAGTACTTACTTGACATACACACTACTTCTATTAAATTTTTACCCAGTGCTTATTATTTGATGATTAGTTGATTTGAATATATTGATGGTAATTTAATACAGTTACATAAAAGCACGAATATAACATTAATAAAATTTAATCAATATATATATATGTTTTCTCTTCACACCCACGTTATCAACTCCTTAATTTCTGTTTTATATAGGGTAGATTTGTTTTTAGCTCTTTTGGAAAAAGGAATTTGAAATAAAGAGAAAAACATGCAGGTAGTTGATATCAAAATTTAAAAAATAAAATCAAATCATTAAGCCCTATTGAATGTTCATTAATGCGTTTGCAAATATTGAATATGAATAAAAAATTTAAAATTAAAGTGAAAACTAAAAAAAATGCCAATATAAAGTAAATTGATGGGGTGTGAAGGATGAAGAGTAAGTATAGCTAAGAATAAATTTATTTATTAATTAGATTTATGTTTTACTTTTAGGTCATTTTAATTAAGAATATATAAATTAAAGATGACAATGAGGTAGGGTGGGGGTGGAGAGACATATCCCATTCCCACCTATACCCCATTAAAAATCTTGCTTGTATTTCCTGTCTTATTTCTTAATAAATTTAATAGAATAGGAATAGAGAATCTTCATGTAGAGAGTGATTTCTCTGTCTCCACGTCATTCCCCACTTATTTATTTTATAATTGCTATGGGTATATGGTTTTAGTAAATTAAAAAAATAAATTTAATTAAAATCATCACCATATTATAAAGTATTTAAATTATTCTTTTAAAAATCTAAACTTTGAAACAATATCTCAAAATGATGATAAAGCTAAAAAATGTTTGAAGAGAGCAACACCTTAAGAGAGAACGTAAAATATAATAATATTTTAAGATTAAATGAGAATTATATCGTAGAATTTTCATTTAACTATAGTCTATTTATATTAATTAAAAATAAAAAACTATTAATCAATATTTTCATTGTAAAATAAAAATTATTAAATAAATATTTATATATAATAGAGATTGGCATATGGGTGGGTTAGAGAATATAAAACTAAATCTCAATCTATTAGTAATTTAAAAATTATTTTTTCTTCACTACTGATCCTACTCCTTAAAAATAATTCAAAATTTATGGTATTTGAAGATAGGTCCTAAATCCGTAAAAGATTTTGCCATCCCTATATTATAAATGGGGTTTTAAGAGAGTTTTATTGCGGTGCCATTACCTCCGCCCTTCTTAAACATGCCCAATAATTGGCCAAAGCCCATAAATGTACAGTTGCAGGCTAGCCCAACATTTTCCCCGCTAGAAAACGTTAATTATTGTCACCTATTGATGTTATAAGTGTTATTAAAAGTTAATAATGCATCTCAATAACCCTACTGCTCCATATTAATTTAAGATTTGTCGGATTCGAATTGAAAAAATAACATGTGGTGATTAAACTGCGATGCAATATTTACTTTTTCTCTACCAATTCTAAATCACACACTTGACTCGAGCTCAAGTGAAAATTCAAAAGATGTGGTGATTAAATGGAAAGGCCAATATTAACTATTTCACTACAATTGTATTAAAACAAGTGTATGGGGCAATCTTTGAAGTTAGCACTTAAGATAATTGGAGTGGCTCGAATTTCTTTTTTTTTTTTTTGGGACATTTTAAATAAGATCATGTATATAAATTGTTAATGACCTTTGCATCAGCAATCATTTGAATCCGAATAATAATAGAGAATAAAGATTAATATTTAATGGGTAAAATTTCTTACTCTCATTCCAAACCTGAAATAAATAAATAAAATGTATACAAACAATTTAAAATTAGTAATGTATTAATTTTAAGAAGAGTCATTCAAATTTGTTCAAACTTCTAAGGGTAGACAAACCAAAATTCGAATCAAATGGGTTTACAAGTAATTAATTATTATTAATTTAAATCATAGGAACATTTAATTAGACCAGAAATGAGAATCCAATAATTTTGGTATTCCACAAAGCCAATTTGATTTTAACTTGTTAATTCCAAATTACTTTATGGGGGGTGTGTGTGTGTTGAATACTTTATGGTATTAAGTTCAATAACTTATGGAATTTGTCAACCGTGTGGAAAATTATCGTCTTGAATACCATTATGTCATACTCTGAAAACGAATATACAGCGTTTCACTAAAGAAGAGAAAATAACAGGTCAATACATTTTTTAATTGAAAAAAGCGGGTTATATGGCACGCCTGCAAATGCAAGATTGAAGCCTGTGTTTTTAGACGGAGTTGAATCCACGTAATCTTGACGATAATCTAGAAAAACCGTGCTGGAATTGTGAAAAAATGAACCATTTGTTCCTTTCAAATCATGAGCTCGAATAAATTAATCCTGAGTAATTACTCACATATTGGATTCCCATTGTAGGTTGACTGATTTGTTTCCTGGTCAAAACAATTGCAGAATCTATGTAAGAAACTTACAAGCGTCAATATTTAATAACCTAGAAATTACACCGTGGAGTAAAATCATTATATTGGTTCACATGGCAGCCAATAGAAGTTGTAATTAATCTTTGATTTTCACATGTTATTTCTTAGTAATTGTGCCCTAATGTTTAGAGAATAAAATAAAGAAATCTCTGAACAAACATCCGTCTGCATTGGATTGGTTATATCGGTCGGTGTTGAAGCCCCAAGTTGGCGATTTAATTTCATTTCGTGGATTTTCGATACTTCCATTCAATGGGGAATCCAAGTACCCGCCCTGCAGCAAAATTATATGAAAATTTAATACCCTAAACAGGAAACAACTGTATCTGGGATTCTTTCCAGGAAATTCTTAATATGCACTCCAATTTTATTAATCCTGTGTCCGTTGTCACTTCAATAGTGACGAGTTTTTTATATGACATTTATGACAACTGCAACAAGATTTGCAAGAATCTAAGTGCAAGATTTTCTTTGCCTTGGCGCTTTGTTTTTTTATTCTGAGATTCTTATTGTTAACTCTGGAAAGAATTTGTATCTCTAGTTTTAACCTTTTTTTGTTCAGATGTTAAACTTAAAATTTTTGAATCTCATATATAAATTCACTCCTTTCGGTGGCAATCACGTAACGTTTCTTGAAAACAGATAAAGTGGTTTTAGATTAACGTTAGGACAATCAGTGATAATATCACCTAATCATAAGGTGGGTTATGTATGTATATTACAATCAAATCGGCAGTACTCAACTGCAAAATCACTTTTCTTTTTTTAACTGCAAAATTATTTAAGTTGACACATTTTGATTTTTTTTTTTTCAATCTTGCAAATTTAATTTGGGGAAACTTTGTATATGTGGTGTTATTAGATGTACATTTACTTCAAGGTTTTCGAATTGTTTTAATAAATTGACTTTTTTTATGTGGGGAAGAATAAGTTTCACTATATAGAGCATATTTCTATATATGATGTAAACGTATAACACTTTGTTAAACGAGATAAAGTAATATTGAAGTGATGCAATATCATGTGATCAGATAACTCATTATAAGATGAGTTACATTACACAAATCAAAAAGTATATATTTCTTTTGTGACATTGAGACTATCTCACTCTAATAAAATATGGAGAAAGCTAAAATGCAAAATAATAATAGTAATAATGATAATAGAAATTTTAATGTGCTAAAAGTGCTTTATCCCTACTGATAAAGCTTATACACAAACTATCCTCATTTTTGTCAAGAACTGGAAGAAAAATTAATACTCAAAACTATCCTTCAATTCTAATTGAAGTCTTGAAGTCTGCCCTTCAGGCCATCTTGAAGAAAAAGTCCAAACTTACACTTCTCTTCTTTTTTATTCTTTCAGTTTTTAAAGCTTATACACATTTCATTGGTTTTCTAATGAGGAGACAGTAAAAATATATATTATAATGCAATATTTTTTGTCTGAATATATATATATATTAGAAAGACAGTAAAAATATATATTATAATGCAATATTTTTTGTCTGAATATATATATATATATATATATATACGTATGTGCAACACAATTACGTAACTCTTCAAGAAAGGCGTTAACATAATGTTAGATATCAGCAATATTTTTTATAAGATACGTTACAGAAATAAAAAAAATATATATTTATTTTAAGACATCGAGACTTTTTACACATCTCATAATCTCTTTCCCTTTTGTTTCTTATTTTCTCCTTTTCATTGTAAAAAGAAACCTTAATTAAGGATTAAGAATAGCAAATAAAATTGGTGAAAGAAAGTTGGACAACCTTGTCCATTTCATGTCATTGCAAAGGTTAGTTCACCTCTTTATTGTATTTTTTTTATATCAGCTGGTGGTAAGTGATCAAAGTGATCTACCCACCTGTTCGTACGATGGCTATATATTTTCCTTTCTTTTTTCTTTTTCTTTTTCTTTTTTTTTGCATTTTCCCTTTCTTCGACGACAAAATTCTCATACTGTTTTTGGTAGACAAAATTCTTGCAGTTCCATTCGTATATTAGCTTTTGCATTCAAAGCAGCTTCTGTGTGCTGATTTGAGTTTAAGACATGAAGTTTCTATCCTATTTGTTTATCTTTTCCTTTTATTATTATTATTATTATTTTTTTTTTACGACCTGGCTTCCTTTTCCAGTATTAGCAAATTCAAGAACATGTTATCTTCAATATATATATATATATTGTAAATGCGGATCTTCTGCCATGAATCGTTCGAATCACTGTGATTTCTTCTCACTTTATATATAGCTTTTCTGTGTAAACAATTGAGACATCAAAATGGTGAGTTTATCCCACTGTGAACTGATTCTCAACCATCAAAATTCGAACTCCAAGCTACATATATATATAAATCCAGCACTGTTGATGTAGAGTACTAATATTTGTGCTCGCATTTGACTTGTCTACTATAATTAACTGGAGCTACGCACACACACACACACACACACAACTACCACATTAATTAAACTTCGTATTCCAATTTTGTAGGTACGTATAATATCACTTACAAATCTGCAAGACAGTATATACGATAATTAAATTAAATCACAATACAACGTGACCAATCAAACACAAACTTTTTCTCAATGAAAACTAAAGTTCATACATCATAGAGTCTAATCACACGGCAAGTTAATGGCATATATATAATTATTAATTTCGTGATTTCACTACTCTCTAATGGCTCTAAACAGCCCATACGTTGTTTCCCTAACATTATGCAATATTGAGGTAATAGGGTGGCTAATCTATTAATAAACAACTTAGAAATAAATGAGTATGAAAGAAAGAGCATATAGAACACAATAGCTAACAGTCCTTTTTATGTTTTTTTTTTTCTGTTTTCTTTTTTTGAATTATTACAGAACGGCTACGCTAACGATGGGCAAAATATATAGAGGAAGAAGCTCCCGTTTGTTGCAGCTTAATTTGATTCCTCCTTATGCAGATCTTGCGACCTGTAACCAAAATTTCACAGCTGTTTTAGCCAGATTCCATGAACCCACAGCCAGCCCCAAAAAAGGGAGAAAAAAAGAAAAAGAAAGAAAATAAATAAAGGAACAAGAAAGAGAGAAACTATGATCGTTCTAATAGATTAAAAAAATATTAATTTTTATTACTGTGCATTTTGACATCCTAATAACTGTACTACTTAATATGTGAGTGGAGCCTTAAGTACTGTATCATCTGTAATTTTTAAGTTTTTGGAATCTTGAACTGATTAAAATAGCATATAATGATCAAGTGTGAAACCGTAGACAGAAAGATTTCATGGAATTCCAAAAATTCCTTATTACCCGGATTGTATAAGCTAAAAAAATAAAGTACAATTCACAGTACTTTTAATTATATATATAAGTAGCATTAATTATATATAGCTGAGTTTGATCGTGAGAAGGAATTTCATGATAACAGTACTAGATTAACTACTTATTACTAAATAATAATTACTTACCTCATAATTTAAAAAAAAAAAATCCAAACCCAAAAGAGAACACCCCCTCTCTCCAACCCAATGGAGACTGTGCACATGAAATGTTAACTTTAATTTCAAGATGTATTTTTTTTTTTTACCAGGAAATAGCTTTCACCATGCTGCAAGCTCTGCATTAGAAACCCAAATTCATTTGTTGGTATTGGCACACCAGAAGAATGGACCAAAGCTACATCTTGGCCAAACAAAGCTTTCATGTCAATTGGTCCCCTTGGAATTTCTGTTGGCGCACCATTGATAAAAACTGTGATAAATCCTGAAAAATCAAGTTATACAACAACAACCCCAAAATTAATTATGAGGAAATTTAGTGCCTAACTAAATAATCAAAGGGACTAGCTGGATGAGACATGCAATTAATAATTAATTACGAATTACCAGTTTGGTATTGCAAATTTGATGATTCTGATGGGCATAACATTGATGTTACACTAGAGTTCTGGTCAACTACTTCTTGAAAACCCATTTGGCCAGACATTGAATATAGGGTTTCAACTCCATCGCTACCACCCATAGCTCCACAAAATGAAGAAGAGCCAGCAACAAAATTAGTACATGGAGTGGAACCAAAAGTAGCTGGAGGATTAGCAGCAAACCCCATAGGCATAGCAGCAGAAGCACAATTATTATTAATTTCATATTGAATTGCACCAGCTGCACCACTTGCTTGTGCCTGCTGAATATTATTATTTCTTTGCTCCCCAGCAAGGCTAGCTTGCAACTGGCGTTGCCGGCGGCGAGATCTTGAACGTCTGTTTTGGAACCAGTAGAAAACGTTAGCATCACCAACAGAACCAAATTTTTCAAGAAGCTTTCTTATCCTCACAGTTTCGTCTTTCGGAGGATTAACCATGCCACTATTGAAAATGGACTCAAGTATGAGAATTTGTTCAGGCTTTGGAGTCCATCTTGACCTCACAGGTTCGGTACTCCTCTCAGCCGAGCCCTGACTTGGACTGTTATTATTAGCATCTTGGCTTTGATCTTCCATTACTGTGCTCAACGAAAAATGAAAAATAATTTTGAAGCTGAAACCTAGGTTTAAAAATATAGAAGAAAAGTTAAAAGCACATGAATCCACAGTAAAGTGCTTATAGGCGGTTGCTATATAAAGGCCTAATGGGAATAATGTTACTTTTGTGAAGTTACAATATAATCCTTGTGTTGTTTTCACTTTTCATCATCTAATATGAAATTTCCTTTTACCAATATTTTTTTCCTTCGCAATCATAGCTGTGAATTAAAGTATGTACACAACTATCATTATTAATGCTTTTGACTATCATTTTAAACTATGAGATTACTCCATTAATTAAGTAGTCTTTTAATCAAAATATGAAAAATCTCTATTCATGGACTAAATTACCCAGTGCATTAAGCTTTTGGTTTAATGATTTTTCAACTCGATTTTTTAAATAAAATGTCCTCTAAGAACTAAACTTTCAAATACCGGCATACATACTTTCATGAATGTCTTAATGTTTAGATGCTTACAGAATTGATGAATATATGAAGCTAAAATCCTCTAATCCTTAGACATCAATTTCTTGTTAATCCTTGTATTTTACAAAATGATACGAAAAATTCATATTATTACTTCTATTTGTGTTAAACATCACTTTTTTAAGGAAAATATGAACTATTTGATTAATCTCGTTAACAACAACAACGTTAATGATCACCCTCGTGGAAAAAAAGAAAAAAAGAATAAGTATTCAACACTAGCACAAGTAATGGAGGGGTATGGAGAATGACACTTTCATCCATGTCAGAGTTGGTTTTTATCTTTTTGGTCATTGATAGATTTTTAATGCCAATTTCACCGCCGGTGTTAAAAAAACAAACGATAATTTCACATATAAATTAATTATGTGAGACCTCTAATAATTGTAACTAGCCAATTTGTTTGTTGAAATATCAGATCTACTATTTAACAATATGTTTTTTAATATTAGTTTATCATCACAGCAAGATGAAGTATTAAAAATTTATCAGGGACCAAAAAGGTAAGAATCAACTCTAAGATGGACCAAAATATCGTTCTTCCTTTCCAAAATGTAAGAACTAACTGGAAATTGATGCATAACCCTAAAGAATAAAGATAATTTTCTCTTTGTATAAATATAATGTAAGTGGATGACATTTACCCAAAATACATCCAGGTTTAAATGACTATCTTTAACCAATAATATACGAAAGTGTGCTTTCTGCCATAGTCACCAGAATTCGAGTAAAAAGTATGGGACAGCGGTTGCTGTTTAGTTGGTGAAGTTTCCCACCTTCATTCAAATATTTAAAAAGGGATTATTAGTTTTATGATTGGTTCTCCTTGTAACTAGACTAGTAATGTTCGTTATTTATGTTCTCTTTTGGTCACAAAATCCACAGGAGACTTGCCACGGGGATGGTCACATGAAATTGATGAACTTATGAACCATTTTCTCGATTATCCAAAGTAATTGTAGTTATTGGTTGCCTAAATGGAGTTACAAGAGGAAGAATGAGATCCGTCAAGTTTACGGGAAAAACACATAAAGAATTGGTTAAAATGGTAAAAAAGGGAAGAATGAGAAATGGTGTGATGGTTGGACAGGCAAGTAAGCTAGGGTTTCGGCTTGGCAAGTGCATGTGAAGGTATGCATGGAAAGCTGGGTCGCTGTATAGGAAGAGGCAATATTTTATTATGATAATAAAATAAAAATAAAAATAAAAAACGAAAAAATAATTAAAAAATGGGAGAAAACTACAAAGAAATGGTCAAGAAACCGTGCAATAATTTAATACCTGTGACGTTAAGCAAACATGGCTTACAGTGGCAGTGCTAGCCATCCTCTGTGTAACTTTTTATATTAAACGAGAGGAGGCAAAGGCCTCATAAAGGTTGGCTTAAACATCGAACACTTTTTGCTGTCTCTCTCTCCAATTTTTTACGTATTATATATTTTGGATAATTTATGTAAGAGGACAGGAACCGATAGAAACTCTGTGCTCTCGGACGCGGTTTCTGTCTCTGTTTGTTGCTTTTACATTTGCCTTAGTTTCTAAGGATCCTGTTTGATCTTAGCTTGCACCCCTGGTACGGGTTTTGTTTTGTAAAAGCTAATGCTCGTGGGTTTCGTTTTCTATTCTTTCAATATTTGTTGGCTTTATAGTTCGGTGCCAAATTGTCTATTGATGAATTATATGCGTATCATTTTTTTATTCTTTGATTACGCACGATAGAGGAACGGTTCATGCAATCGCTGAAGAGGTAGCCTAGCTAGTTGGCTTGGTTCGAAAAGAAGGTAATTAATTTAATTAAGGTAATTAAGTCAATAATGATGCCTTCGTTCTACATTGAATAAACCCCTTGATACAGCTAACTTTACATGGGTGAAATGTGTAAAATAGTGCTTCTAGATTGATTGATCTGTCACGCTTAATTCCACGATGTCTTCAGTAAGTAAGACATAACATCTTTTTCTATTAAAGAAAAATTGCATGTGTTGAGCTGTCCTACGTTAATTTATAAAATGAAAACTTTTGGGTTAAAAAAGAAAAAAAAAAAGCCACTCCATCTAATAATTCATGGTTTTACGTTATGTATTTTTAGGAACTAAGATTCAGTTTGATATATTTTTTTTAATAAAATTTATTTAAGTAGAGTTTTTATTACTATAACTTTTACAATAAGAGGTTTTATAAAAAATATATTTTAGTTGTTTGATTGTCAATGAGGGCTTTTATTAAAAATTATAAAATTATAAAACTTATTTAATTAGAGCTTTTATTAGTAGAGCATTACAATTAGATGATTTATTAAAAAAATTTAGTTGTTTGGTTGTCAATAAGAACTTTTATTAAAAGTTATAAAATTACTTTAATAAGCAAGTTATTTAAAGTAATGTTATGAAGGAATGAAATAAAATTATGAAACAAAGAAGGAATATTTTAGAATTTTTATTTTTTAAAAATTAACCTTTATTCGTAAAATCTCAAAATTTGAGTTTTTGCTAAAAAAATAACAAAATAACTTATTTAATTTTTAAAAAATTACTAAAAAAATTAAACAATAATAAAATTTAAAAAGAGCATATGAAATTAAATAAGTATTTATGGTCATTCAATAAATTATACCAAATAAGCACTAAAAATAATATTAGGGTTAAACCATTAATTAAGAAGGCTTCAGTGTTGATTGTCTATTGGCACATTTTTCATTAGGTTGAAGATTGTTTTGTCCAATCTAGCTAATAAGAGGAAGATTTTGTGTTGTCCAATATTGTTTATAAGGGGATTTTAAGTTAATAAATAATATATATAGTAGGACACTATTATCCTTGTCCTAATTAACAGTAGAAATGTAAGCAAAAATTCTTTCCAAGTTTTATTTAATTATTCTTTAAAAAGTAGGGCAGATAAAATTAAAACATATTTTTTTTAATGATTACCTTCCACAAGAATGGAACATGGATAGTTAACTAAATAAAAAGGCTAAAAGTATGTATGACTTAGCCAAATAAAACTCAGGGGATAAGATATGAGTAATAGATGGTTCATTTAAAATGTATACTCTAACTTATTTTTATAAGGATATTGTCAGTTTCTTCTTTAATAAAATCAATATATGTCAGTTACTCTTTATTATTTTAATAGTAGCGATTTACCTCTCAAAACCATAATTTTAATTTTTACAATACTATCCTTATTTTAAATATATTTTTATTTTTATTTATTATTAAATAAATAAATCATATAAATAGAAATAAAAATAAAAGATTTAAATAATATGAATAAGAAATATGGGTTCCAATATGAATAAAAAAATTAACAGTAAGATATTTTTCTTATACTTTATTGTAATTTTTAGACATTTTTATAATAAATATACATTTTATATTTCAAGATAAAATATTAGACAAATAATCTATTTATGTCTCATTTCTTTTGAATTTTCTTTTATGCTAATGAAGTTATTAAGTATTATAAAAATAGTATATGGGTAAATGGTACAATCATATGATCCATATATTCTCATGAAAAATTATATCGAAAATGGGCAATTGATCCTTCGTGGAAAAGAAATTGATGGTTATTGGGGGTTTGATTAATTTTCCAACCAAGATTCATTACCCACTCGACACCAAACTATTCAAGCAACCCAAAAAATAAATTTTTTTAAAAAGCACTCCGAAAGGAACAGCATTTGTGAGAGAGAGAGATAGATCAGACCGTTGGGTGAAAACACACACGCAAGAAGATGTTAGAGGTCGAGTAAATCAAAGCGAAAACGCTCAATACATGTGCCCTAAAAGCAGAACCAGATGTTGGTCGGTGTCCCCCAGGAGAAGTCGCAAAATTGCTCAAGGAGGAAAATTTGAATTTAATAGCAAAACATTCAACTTTTTTGTTAATTAAAAAAAAATAATAAAGTAAATTTTGTTGGCAGGTTGCCCCTTCTGTCATCTCTACAACGTTTTCTAGGGTTTTGGACTTTAGCCACAAATGGAAAATTGCCTACTAAAGCAGCGGTGAAAGAGTGCCTAACTGGAAAAAATAAAAAATAAAAAAATGCCAACTAAAGTAACAGTGAAAGGAATCTTCACTGTGGTAACAGTCACACTATAAGCTTTTCATTTTTAATCTCACTGTAGTTTTAGTACTGCCGCTGCTGCTGTCACTTCAGTTTCCTAGCTAGGGACTGACTGATTGATTTGATATGATTTGATGGAGCTTCTGCATTAAATAATGTTACTGTTTGTCCGTGTATTAATTTTCAAAAAAAAAAAAATTTTGGAGCATTGTAATTTCAAAAAATAAAAAAATAAAGAATTAACTATAACATTATTATATAATGTAAGAAGAAAATAAAATAATTATTTAATATTATAACACCATAATGTCCGCCGTCTTTCTTTAGTTTTTTTAAATAGTTTTTAACAATTATTATCTATATAATATAATTTTTATAATATAATAATTTTATACAGTCTTAACTTAAACTTAAAATTAAATTAATAATTGTAATAAATTAATAAGATAATAATTTTTTTAAAAACTCTTATATAACTATATGGTCCTATGTATATTATAAATTAATAATTATATAAATTATAAATACTATAAAATTATAAATATAACTAACAATACCAATTTATTGAAATATGAGTATATTGTAAATACATAAATATATTTAGATAACTTTATGTAAATAGATGAATTTAGTTAATCAAGTAGATAGGTACAGATTAGTTTAGTTCAATTTATATAATTTAATAACTAACATTTAGTTTAGTTCATTGAATACATTTAGTAAAATTCATGAATTTATTTAATCAAATATATATTATTTATTTGATGAATTTACTTAAATTCTATTGATTATATTTATAAAATATGATGAATTTTCAATCAATTAATTGTTAGTTTTTTGTACTGTGAACACACTCTATAAATTAATAAATTAATAATTAATTAATTAATTAATATTTCTCTAAATTAATAAATTTTATGGTCTTGATATTATTAATTTATAAATATTACACTATAATTTTTTTTCTATTTGGATAATGCCACTATTCCTTTAATCGTCCATTTTTGTTGCTTTATATGAAAGATTACACATCTCATCAAAACTTTTTGTTTTATCTTTTTGAAGTTTGTAGTTAGATGTCACAAGTGTCGTCTTTTAATCTTTAACTTTATATTTCTAGTCCAAATTTTAAATATATGTGTGTGTATGCTCGCACATGCATGCGTGTGCACATATGTATATATATGTATATATAAGAATGTAAAAAAGAAAATTTTAAAAATTATAATACTAAACAAATCTTGTAAATTTATTTGTATTAATTAAGGGTTATTTTATGTTCTCTTGACTTTATGATTTTTACATCTCCATATTTCTAATATTTTTATAATTTTCACAAAATTTTGGAGAACTTAAAAAATATAAATTGTAATTTGAGATATGTGACTAAAAATTTGAGAAATAAAATAAGAATACTTGGGGCACTGTAGCATTTCAATCCGTACTAAATATGGCGAAGAAAATGATGTTAAACAAAAAAAATTAAAAAGAAAAATAGGGAACTCCTCAGGTAGAGCTTCAATTTGAAATTATGTATTGTAAGATAATTGTTTTATGATTTATGATTTATAGGTTGATATCTCGCTATCTCACTTTTGAAGTCAAGGATTATACTCTCCTTATATATGTTATAGTAATAGAAATTCTCATAATATAGAACAAGCCTTTTCCTTCCTTCAAGTAGATGTTTATACTTAATTTCATCTGCCCTACACATCTCATAGCCGATAATATTTGCTCAAAAAGAGAACTCGAGTGACTTATTTTAATTACTTTATTAATGGTTAAAATCATTTATCACTCTTTAGTTATAACTGTTCCTATAATGATTATCCGTAGAATTTTATAAAAATCTAGCTGGAACCGAGCACATTAATTCGCAGGATGACATAATGACACTCTAAAACTCTAATGTTAAGAGGTCCATCAGTTGACGGACTAAATCATTAGTTAAGTGTGCATGATCTTCACTTTGCGGCTTGCGCAGAAAGTAAAATGAATTAAATAATTACTGATCTAAATTTTAAAAAAAAAATTAATGACTGCTAAAGAGAGAAGAAGGAATCTGGGGTGTTACAGCTTGTTGGCGTGTCTCCATAAATTCTGTTCATCTTTTAATGCTTTAATTGCCAAACCCTCACCCTATGCACCTGCTGTTCTTGTAGAATTATAATTACATTGCACTGATTGTGCCGTTCATGATTACTCAGGCCTTTTGATTGTCTGCGTAATTATTCATTACCCTAGTTTGATCTTTTATCCCACTTACAAGGAAATTTTGATATCCAGTAAATTAAGATACCTGACTGACGGATTAATGACATGTAATTTTGTAATCGAGATACATATATTCCCCGAGAGAAACAAAAGGAAGGATTATATATATTGATGTTGTCGAACAAGCGGCAGATATTTTACAATAGGATTGCATGTGGTCCATTTGTGCATGACTTGCTTAAATTCAGAGCTTGTTGAACCTTGAAGGTGCCAGCCAGCTAGCCCACAATTTTTGTGCTTTTCATTTAGTAACCGACACCAAATCTGATGC
Organism: Aegle marmelos; assembly: GCA_030449875.1. Classification (NCBI taxonomy): domain Eukaryota; kingdom Viridiplantae; phylum Streptophyta; class Magnoliopsida; order Sapindales; family Rutaceae; genus Aegle; species Aegle marmelos. Next base: position 8,950,962 of record JASUUL010000115.1, read on the forward strand.
CATATAATGCCACTCATTAAACAGCAATTGCTAGTAAAAATGGCAAGACTTCTGTCAACTGTTATGTACATTTGTCTCTATATTTATTGGCATCCTAATCTTAACATTTTTGAGTCTTTATTATCAAGCGATCTCCTATGGCATCTAACAGTTTGATACGTTGAAGGGATTTCAAGGAATATGTAAACATCATGTTGAACGATGCTTGTTAACTAAGGCGATCAATACATTGGAGTCCAATAAGATAGCCTCGATCACTGAGAGAGAGTCTTATAATATTGAGAAAGTCCAATAGACACTAATTAGTGAATTGTTTAATATTTGGGTATAGTCTCGCAAACGTAGAAAGAGATTTCTGAACCAGTGTAAAAGTCTTAAATATTCTTTATCTTTATTTACTGTTTTTTATAAATTTTTATTTAATTATTTTTAGCCAACAAACAAATCTTACACGAATTTTATTACTTAACCAAAATAATGATTAGTAGTAGTTTTGGTTTTCTAATAATTTAAATTTTAAATCAAACTATTATTGAAATTGTATTTGTTTCGCAGTTCAAATCACAATATTATCACCTCAATCATTATTTTTATTTTCTTTCCAACCAAGTTGTGTTATGGCATAGGTTGCTTTAGACCTCATTTGCTATTGTGGTTGTGCAGATATAACTTTTAAGTTATAATTCTAAAGTGCTTAGTTAACACTTGCTATCATCATTTAGAAGTTAAGTTGATTTTATTCTAGGCTTATACGATGAAAAACTTCTAGTACTTTTATTTTTATTAAAATTATTATTTAAAAGTCATATTGCCGTACACTATTAATTTTTATTTCATAACTACATTTTTTCTATAATAATTATTGCTTGAAAGCCAAGCATCTAAATACTAAATAAGACCTTAGCCCACTAGGTAAAATAACAACAACAACAACAACAACAATAATAATAATAATAATAATAATAAGGCACTAATTAAAATTAGCCATTTCTTCAAAAACTTATGTTTGTCCCCATTATTTACAGATTTATATTCAGGCTCATCAAGTTTGCAATCTCTTTGTCTGCTCATGACCATCAAGCGTGATCAAAATTCAATCCGATCTAAAGTTAGATGGGCTAAAATCTTCTGTCGCTCTGTCAGATTTTAGGTGGAGTAAGTACCTATGATATATAATATAAAATATAAAATTTTAGGTCGAAAGAGAAACATAAAGTTGTTCTTTCTTAGAGTGCAATGTTGTATGCTCTACATTCTTTGGCACGGGTAAGGCTCGTTTCATTTTCTTTCATTTACAAGTCAAAAACCAAGGAATGTCTATACAGTTCCAAATCAGATTTCTGCATAGATAAAAATGATGATAGGAGAGGAAGGCTGCAACTGTGAATTAATCGTCGAATAACAAGAGAAACATGCACGATGATTATTCTCATTCCATAAGAATTTCAATAAAAAAATTAATTTTCACCACAGTTGTAATTAGTAAATAACGCAATATACCGTGTGAAGAATTTAAAAATTGATAAAAAAAATAAAACAGTCCAAAATAATATCTTCTAAAGACATGGAAGGCCGTGAGTAAATTTTAACTTAACGAATTCAAAAAAAAAAAAAATCGGTAACGTATTGAAAATTGAAGCTCATTTCAGTCCCCTACCCCGATTTGGTTTGCTTGCATTATTCCTACCCCGATTTGGTTTGCTTGCATTATTATCCCGATTAAAAACATGGCAATTTTGCCTAACTTCTCCCTGACCGTCAGTAAGAACTTGGAGACTTCCCAATTTGACCATAACGTTGGCAAAAGTCAGTTGAAAATCATCCTCATCATTAGCAAAATGAGCCACTATATCACGCGTAGATGCATCCAAAGCAAGTGCCTGGTCAATCTGCAAAACCCCTCTCTTGAACAAAGTCTGGTTATAGTACTGGCCATCCAAAGCAGTTGGGGTGCCGTGGTCCAAATTTGTTATTGGATCGTCACTGCCAGAACTTGCCCCACAAGCCTTGCTTAGCTCTTGAGCAAAATCTGGATCCATGTCCGACTCAGCAAGCCTATCTTGAAAGAAGCTACAATGCACAACACCAACGGTGTGAGCTCCCAATATAGCAACGGTTTCTGTTGTATTGAACCCTTTCTCAGCAAAGATTTGCAATACGTTAGGAACAGGAAGTGATGTTCCCGGCAAGTTGACTTCATCGGCGTTTGATCGGAGACCGTCCCGCCTTCCAGTAGGAAGACTGTAATTGCGTCCTCCTGCGAGGGCCACGGCGTCGCGGGTTGCGAGTGCTATGATATCTGCACATGAGACGGTTGAAGGGCATTTTTGCTCTAGGGTATCCTTGATGTCATCTATAATTTCGTATCCTCGAACGGTTAGGTTTGATCCTGAATCTTTTTCTGGTTGTGATTGGCTCGTTGAGTCTATAAGAATTGATGCATCACAGCCCTGAAACGAGCACAATTAATTTTGAGAAATAAATACAGCATATCGTTCTTCTTTTTCTCTTGAGGGTAAGAATCAATAATACTAGGTGACATTATAAGAGTCTCTTTGGTATAGTATTAGGGAGCTATAGCTATAAAAGTGTTTAGGAAATAATTCATAATACTTTTGTTAATTTTATTGTTTAAAAATTATATTTAACAAACACAATCAAATTTTATTTATTAGTACAACCTTTTAAAAAAAAAAAAAAACCAACACCTCAATAATAGCATGAGCCCTAATTCTAACTCTCAGTAAGCATACTAAAAATCCAAAAAAAAAAAGGCTTGGTTAGTCGAATAGTTAGATCCATGAGAAAAGTAAGCTCATTAAGAGTTAATCGAATGATTAGACTCATGGTTAACTCCATGGAAGTTACGGCTTGAACACCATGAGTGCCTTTCTATCTTAGATGGGCTAGATTTCACTGGAATTGACTTCATAAATGGCCTACAATGAACTTGGATTAGCTTAAACTAGCCTATGCTATTATAGATACAAATGTATATCACGTAAATTAACTTAGACATGGTCTAAAATAGATCCAAATTAACTGAAAATGATATTAGATATTTAGGCTGCACTATAATAGAATTGATCTAAGCTAGATCCAAGTATATCCAATTAAAATGTCAGTAATTGCAAAAAAGAAAAAAATCCAAAATTATTATATATAAAAAAAGGCTCTCATTGTAAATGAACTCTCGCTTACATTTCCAGAAAAGCAATCATGAAAATGCATACGAAGCAGGGCTCCAGTTACTGATCTATCGGCGTTAAATCTTCTTTGCACCACATTGAAAATTATTGATTCTGCTTCTGGGCAAGAAGAACTGTAAAAATTTGGAGTCAATTTAGCTAACACAAGCGGAAGAATGAAGAACGAGAAGAGAAGTAATGAGGATTTTGTTCTCATTTTCCTCTGAGCTCTATTGAATGAAAGTTATGGACTCTTTTTCGGTTGGTTTAAGCAAAAGAATGAGGAAGCTAATTGAGATTTATAAACAGAAGAGAAGCCACAATGCCATGGCAACAATGTAGAAAGTCTAGAATGACGTGCAAGGATCAAAAGCTACGCATTAGACACTTAAAAAAAAAAAACAGAAATTATTACATAAAACTATAAACAAAGCTCATTCCAAATCTTGCAGATTGCATTTATGATTATTTTAATAATTTTGATATCACTAAATAGGATAAGAGCCACGTTTGAGCACACGCGAACGAGCGAATGTTTCATTTTTCTATTAACGTGATCACAATTATGTCGAATCAGGGAATTTCAACTTCAAATGAGGCCAGCAGTCCCAGTTGCAGCTGTTCCATTCAAAAGAGGCATTATTGATCTAACGATCGAGTATATAATTGAGACACTCTGTTTAATTTCACTAATAAAGATCGAAGACGCCCGTGGAAAATAGGCATCATATCGCGTATCCTTAGCATGCATATATATCTTTGGAAATAAGTCCCAATTATCTACTTGCGTTTCCGTTGATTGTTTTTTGAATTTACATTTCCCTAGATTGTTAGGATAATTCTTAAAAGCCTCCACCTAGAGAAAAGCAGAGAGAATAAGAGAGCAGCTTGACAAATATTTTGATTGCTATTGAAGTTACATCAATTAACTTATCTAACAATAATAAAAATGGAATTTTTGCAATCATATATATACTCATTCTTGTAAGTGGGAGATTATATTATTATTTGTATTGCGAACAGGAAAGAAAATTTATCTCCTTACATACGTTTAAAACAAATGTATTCCCTTAAGATCTCAATTTGATAATATTATATACGAACAAACAAACAAAAAAAAAAGCAATAATATTGATGATCTTGTTGTTAAACCACTTTTTACTAGTTAGGAAAATTGGATATCTCTCCTGCCAAATTTTATTTCAAATTATTCTCTCAAAAAAAGAAAAAAATAAGTAGAGTTCATGCTTGATTTCTAAACTTTGTATACTATCTCCATCGTATGTGTTGTAAAAGATGATTTTGTAAAGTAATTTGTAAAAAATTACGAAAATTATCCACTCAACTTTTAATGAAAGTTTGAAAATATTTTTTAAAAAAACCTTCAATAGTTATTCCTAGTCTATCTATTTTTTGGAATTGTATTAAACAACTATTTTCCCATTAACTCCATGCGAATAATGTAAGAAATCTTTGCAAATAGACCACTATACAGCATACCCATAGAAATGTATTTTTACATTTTTTTGAAAAAAATTAGTGTTTATGTGAGCATTAACTAAAAGTAAGAGGTTCTTTGATAATTTTCCCTAAAAAAGGGGGTTTGGCAGGTCAATGAATATTTTATCTTTACCATATCAACTATTTTTATGATATCAATAAAACACTAAGGAGGGTAACAAAAAAGTAGTTTAATGATACATCTGACAAACTTAGGTGGACTAATGATAATTTTTTAAAGCTTTGTGTATTTTTTGAGTTTCTAGTAAAACTTAGATGGATCATTAATAATTTTTTTTAAAACTATTTAGTACTTTTTTTTTTTGGGGCATTGCAAACCCCGAAGTTAAGCTTTCTTTCTCTCTTTTTTTTCCCTCTTTTAATCAGTACTAGTTAGATAAGCAAATCATTTAGGGTAACTATTTTATGCCATTTTCATGGCTCAATAATCAGTGGTCAAACATGGGATTAAACCCTAGTTTTACCAAACGATAAACTATTAGCGGTGCACATGAAAACATTGTAGAAATTTGCATCATTAATATATCCAAAATTGTGGAATTGATTGTCTATATGTATGTATATTTAAAGGTGCGACTTGCATATTTGGCAATGTTATAATATGAAGATATGTATATTTAAAGGTGAGAATTGCATATTTGGGAGTATTATAATATTAAGTGCCCATTTGTAATAGCTTTTGGGTGGGTTAAAAGTGATTTTAGAAGTTTAAAAGTTAATTTTAGTCTTCGATAAAGAAAAATCAAATTACTTTTATCAAAATCAGCCCTTCCTACAGCTGAATTTGAAAAGCAGAAAAAGAGTGGCTTTTAAATTATGATTTTGAGAATCAATTTTATCCTTTAAGATAATTTCATAAATATTTTTATAATTATTACATAAACCCAAATCACCTTTGGAAAAAAATTTATTATAATTTCGTATTCTTTTTTATTTTATTATAAATTAATAATTATAATATTTTTATTATAAATTAATAATTTTTACCTATTTCTTCTTCTATTATTTGTTTTCTTTTTGCGTTTTTGTAGGTCATTACATTTTTTTATGTTTATTTATTGGCGCGCCTCGTTATACTTTGATTGATGCTATTTTCATGAAACTTGTAGTTGATTTTTAATTACCAATTTTTTTAACATAAAAAAATAAAAGGAATAAAATCAATATAGTATAAATTTTATTTTTAGTTAAAATTTTTATGATACATAATTAAAAATTTATATGATACATAATTAAAAATTTATTTTTAGTTAAAATTTATATGATACATAATTAAAAATATTGTATAAATATGTTTTTATATGTGTAAATAAAATATATTTTGTATTATGTACATTTTAGTCATTTATTTTTTCATGTTAGTTTAATAGTAAACTTTCATCAAACACCCATATTGCTTTCAAAACTCACAGTATTTATGAAAATAAAATTTAACAAATATTTAATTAATTCTTTTTACAGTTGATTATTTCTACAATATAACTAACAATAATTATTTTAAAAGTTATAGAATTTCTAAATTGGCCCTAAATCTATCATAAATTTTAGCAAAACATGATGTTTTATAAATTTTTGTTTACATCTTAAAATAAATTTAATAAGACACATAATCTGGTTTACTATGATTACATATTTCGTACATGCTTAACTTTCATAGTCTGGTTTACTATGATTACATATTTCGTACACGCTTAACTTTCAATCTTATAAATTGCCAATTTTTAGCCAAACGACAAAAATGAAATGTAATTATAAATTGTTACACATTGGATCGAGGTACCTAAGAAAGCAAAACAAAAAGTATGGAGAGAAACAATTATTACATGATATATAATTGCTATGAATAAACTGATTCTCAGTCCCACAAGAAGTCACCAAATGAGTACATTACATTACGACATGTGAAAGTCTGGGGGTAAAAAAAACAAATATTAAAACCAAATTACCATACTTTCTCCAGCTGCGGTTGTCCTTATTGATTAACAGAAAACATGTAGAATTTGGACACAAGCTTTTATGTTTAATTAAAAACTTAGTTAACTTCTTTTTTGGGAAAATCCATTAACATTTTCTTGGTATCTTATTCTTTCCCCTCTTGCCTGGGGGTTTCTGTTTCCCTCCCCCCTTGCCTGGTCTAGGTCTCGGTTTCGGTATCGGTTTGGGGATGTTGCCCGGATTTGATGGTGTCGAGGCTTTGGGTGGATTGAAAGCTCTGCAATTTTGTCTAATTTCTCCAGCATTTCCCACAAGAACTTGTATGTCTCCCATCTTAACCATTGCACTTGCAAAACTCCTCAAAAACTCATCCGAATTAAACGCGAATTTAGAAACCGCTGGAGCTGTAGAGCCATCCAAAGCAAGTTCCTGATCAATCTGAAGTATCCCTCTACGTGAAAGAATCTCACTGTAAAACTTGTTATCAAACACAAAGTTTGTACTTTGGTCCAAAAACGTTTTTGGTCCAAAACCATCAGTAGACGCGGCATCGCAAATTCTTCTGAGATTCGGAATCAAAGTAAGATTCATTGTAGGATCAGGAAGCCCGGTTCCTTGAAAGTTTTTCAGCCGGTCCTCAAAGAAGCTACAATGAGCAAAGCCAACAGTGTGAGCTCCCAGAAGGCTTACCATTTCGTTTGACGTCAGGCCTTTCGCTTGAAATACTTTCTGCGCATCAGGCACAGATATTTGTGGTCCTGGCAAGTCAACATCGTCAACGTTTGATCGAAGACTGTCGCGTCTTCCGGTGGGAACGGTGTAACGCGGGCCTCCGGCTAGTGTCACAGCGTCGCGGGCAGCGAGTGTGATGATGTCTGCACATGAAACTGTCGAAGGGCATTCGGCCTCTAGGGCTTTCTTGATCTCATCAATGAGTTCGAATTCTCGAACTGTTTGGTTTGCTCCCGATTCTTTCTCTGATTGCGTTTGGTTTGTTGAGTCTATAAGAATGGAAGCATCACAACCCTAGAACAAGCAAAAATGAATTATAAAAATTAGTGAAAAAGAAAAACGAAGGTACAGTCAGCTAATACAATACTCATTCGATAAGAAAAAGTAAACATATATCATGTATTTATTTATTTTTGAAACTATCGAAATAATTTTATGGTTTCGATATGAAATTATTGTGCCAATCAGTTCAACCAATAAAATATTTTAGATGGTAGGTATAAACAAGAGGTTTAGAATTCAAATTCTACTAGTACTATTATAGAAGAAATTAATTACCATATCTTATTGGTTAAAAAAGTATATCTTTTTTTTAATTAAAAGATATTAAAAAAAATCTCTCCCATCATCGTACTCTCTCATAAATTTTAGTGGAGATTCTTTAATGAATTTTCAAATTTTTGCATCAATGTATAGAGTACTAGCTGGTTGAGTGTTAAAAATGGAAATACTACTTACTGTAACAAAGCAATCGTGAAAATGCATACGAAGCAGAGCTGCAGTTACGGAATTATCAGCACTAAATCGCTTTTGCACCAAACCGAAAACGATTGATTCTGCCCTAGGGCAACTTGTGCCATAAAAACCAGGCCTTAGTTGAGCTAACGCGAGCGGAAGGACGAAGAAGAAGAAAAAGAGAGCAAGCAAGCCTTTGGTTCTCATTTTTGTGTGCAGTTTTAGTTGGCAATGTAGTCAATTATATATACACATTAGAGAATGAACCATGAATATTATAATGCTGCCATACAAAATCTCGAACTAATTATGCTCGAATGTCAAACTAGTTGCCAACAGACTCCATGCATGCATCATAATGATCAGCAGCATTATTTACCATTGATTTCAGCGTTTGGGTCCCACTATGCTGGGAGCACAATTTGATTTCGAGCATAAATAGCTAGTTTGGTGAGAAACATGTTTGCACGTTGAAGAGCTAGCTAGCTTTGAACGGGAAAATAGGTAGATAACGAATTTAAAATGTTTTAAGAAAATTTAATTATTTCCACCATGCTATCGTTGAGAGGTGGAAATAATACGAGCGTCAGCATAACAGATATTCATGTCAAGGTAGACGGAATCAAGTAACTTTTATGAAGCCGTGTTTCAAGGCCGCTGTTTATATCACATTAGTCCTTGTTCTTTGAAGAAAAGAACTGGACGACGGTTGCATTTTATTTTATTCAAATCCTCGAGTACATTTTCATTCAAAAAAAAAAAATTCCTTGAGCAAATTTGACTTTTAAAAGATGAACAACAATGCAAGGCATTTTGATATAATGAAGTTCAATAATTTATAGTGTCAAGCTGTTACAATAAGCTAAGTTACGTTTTCTCGTTAATTACCCAATTAAACAAAATTCTTGGCCCCTCCCCTGGTTGCAATCTTTTGTTTCCCGTTGTAAGTTGTAGATGAATGAAATTTTCGCTATATAATTCTTCCGAAAGCAAATTGATTTGGTAAAAAGAAAGAGGAATCTAAGAAATAAATCTTAGAGAAGATTATCATATCATGCCATTGGTATATATACTCACAGCTTGCGTTTTAGATATGTACATTGGATTCTCCCTTTCATATATATTTATACCGTTCGATGAGAATGGACAGTGACACTTTGCCTGAGCCTGAGTTCCACTGGAATAATTATGATTTTGGTTCGGCGGGACCATAACCAATATTATAATTTGAGTATGATAGAACACAAAGTCAATGAATTGAGGGGGAATATAATGAAAAAACTATAAAAATGAGTTAAGGTATTACTCAAAATTTGTAAAATTGAGGAGGCCAAAACATAGCACACAGACATAGGAATTAATTTTTTTAAAAAAATTCCACCCTATTATTTTTATAACAAGAAAGGTTATGTGCACTCTGAAATTTATTTTAAACATTTATATATTAATAATTTTTTATATTACTAAATTAACCCTAATATAGTTGACTGTTAAGAACAATTTAACAAAACATAATTTAATAAAATTTTATCTGATAAATGATCATATTTTATCTGCCATAAACCACATCAACAATGAACATTTGAACCAAGATCACTGCAGCGTCTCAGTTTCATGTCGAGATGATGGTTCCTAAACAGTCAAATAGTGCTCTACTTGGTGGACTAAACAAGGGTCATGCTATGAACAAGAAGCAACTGCCACGACACTCAGCAGATCGCAAAGGGAAAACAAGCAAAAGAGTCCACTTTGAGAGGAAGGTGATTGGGGAAGTTGCTGGCTTTGCACCCTATAAGAAAGGGATCAATGAGCTTCTTAAAGTCGGGGAGGACAAGAGAGCACTGAAAGTTGCAAAGCAAAAGCTCGACGCTCACAACAGGGCAAAGATGAAGCGTGATGAGATGTCTAATGTCCTCCACTAGATGAGGGCCACTGAAGGCGGAGAGAAGAAGATTACTTTGCTACATGTCTTGTTCACCTGAACAGGGGTTATTAAATTGGCAGTGTATGATTTACCCTAAGTTGTTTGTTTGTTTTCTTTTTTCTTTTTTCTTTTTTCTTAAATTCAAAAACTTGTTTTGACTTAAAGATGACAATTTGAATGCCACAATGATGTTTTCCTTTTTCTTAAAAAAAAAAAAGTAAATTGAACCAATTTTCATGTTGAAAATAAAAGGTTAATAAAATTGAAAGAAAATTAGATATTTTATTTATGATGGTGAATATTTTATTGGTGTAAAGAGGTAATAAGATAATTAAATATGAGTAATAAGGACAATATAGAAATTTGAAAGAGCGTTTTAAATAAAAATTAATCTTTTAAAATTATTAATTGAGTGTACAAAGTAAATAAGTGTTCAAAATAGATTTTAGAATGCAAATAGTTTCACTCTTTTATAAATCAACCCTACTACCAAAAAATAATTGTCACAAGTTCATATTATTTTTAAATATACAGACCAACAAAAGATTTTTAAAATTAATCAATTAAGTCGTTCTAATAATATGTTCTACTAAATGTTTTTAATCATTAAGGCTACTCTAAAATAAGTTTTATTTGATTATTGAGTAATAAAATAGCTATAAATTCTTGTACAATTTTTTTTGTACAAACTGATTTGTAATGATTTAATTAGTTAAATTATATATCTTTTAGTTCACATTATTTATTTTTATTTTATATTTTTATTCAATTAATGAGTTAATTTCAAATCAATTTGTACAAAATAAATTTATATACAAGCTTATAGCTATATAATCACTCTTGATTATTTTACCCTAACAGCACAAAATGACTAAATTACCAGAAGAAAGATGTGTTCTTGTATTTAATAGTTTAGATATTTCTTTTTATTTGATTGAATCCTTAAACCTCTTCTTTATTTGTATTTTTTAAAAAATAATGTGAACTGATTAAAAAATATATATTTCTCTAGCCTATCCAAATTAAAATCATGAATCTTAATTGAAATCCCCAAATATCTCGAATAATGTGAGTTTATTGTCATACCCTGTAAATTTTACTATAAAAATGATATGTCATTTAACTATGATTATATATTATATCTCTTTTATTTATCAAACAACCTCATCGTACACGTATGATCACATACACACACATAGAAAAATGTATTTATGTATATATATCGATCTCGAGTGCTGATCCGAATAATTAATCAAGATAAAATTTCGTACCAAATGAACCAAAATCTCAACTCCAATTGGGATTCTGGAAATTCTGCCGTCTTTAGAGTTTGAATCCGCTGGAGACTGGATTATAGTATTCATTCATTTTTTGCTCCAGACAAAAACAAAACGAGTACGACATTTAAAATGAAGAGTCATAAATGTTCATCGATCGGTGGAAATACCTGTCCCAAATGTAAATGAAGGTGTCAAAAGAGTCTTAAATTACGTTGGACTCCCAAATGTTAGCCCCCAGCAATTTCTAACTTCCTAGTGGAAATTACTATTGAACTGGATCCATTAACTAATCAAGTACTGCAATGACGATTGGAGACTAGATAGAATTTTCTTTTTTTTTAATCTAGATGGAAATCCTTTCCCTGAACCCGCATTAAGCATGGATCTAAATGCAAAGCAGAATCTGCTTATACATTTCCTAAAGTCTTCAAAAGCAATTGCTGTTATCACTCCAATGACGAAAAGAACACCACGGCACTGGCTACATGGAAATGACTCAAAGTCGTTCATTCAAAGGAGATGGTGAGTCAGAGTCGTAAGAGGAAGGGAACCATTAGTTTCCTGTAAAAGAGGCAGAAACGTACACGAGGCTTCAACACAAGCGCCTTTTTTAACATGGTAAACTTTTGCTTGTTGCTTTCTTTAGTTGCAAAAAAGGATTAAAAGAAAAGTAAAAGCTGTTTAACCGTCTATGCTTTAGAAGTTTTGCCCAATAAAAGAAATTCCCAGTTCCAAAGGGAATAGCGTTTGGTTGCCTAAAACCAAAGACATTTTACTTGAGTAGATGAGAATATTAACTAACTTTGCATAGGGTATCCAATAATATATTGTTGGAACTGTGCTATAAAAAAAAATAGCAGAAAAAGAGAGAACAGAAACGCAGTTACTGAAGCAGCAAATACCAAGTGTGCTGCCCAAATGTAGTCCTTAAATATGCCATCTTTATGGTAACAACCTTAAGCCAATGTAATCATTTGAAAGCAACAAGCTATGGGAAATTCCTGCTAAAAAGATTGAGACGATTATTCATTCACCTGCTATGGATTATTGAATGGCAACAAAGAATCACGATTGTCCACTTATACAATCCAAATCAAACATAACTCAGCAACTAAAAATTCTGAAGAACAAGCTGTTGGGCTGAAATTGCCAGGAAATGAGAGTAAAGGAATAGAGATGCAAACAAAAATCAGAATTTCCAAGACAGAGAGAAACCCAAATTTGGGTATGCATTTTATTTGATCAAAAAGTTCAGAATTCATGCATAATACAACACACTTCTCTCTTGTCTCATTGGCTGAATACTGAATCAACACATGGGCATATGAATCAAAAACCTAAAGTACGCCACAGATAATAAACAACTAACTGCTAACCCTCTACTATTTACAGATTCGATGTTCTAACAGAAGTTGATCGCCAGGCAGCTTCTCTTTTCCAAGTTCTACAAAGTTCATTTTCCAAAGGAGAGTAGAGTTACTCACACAGAGCAATGGAACACTTGACCCGCATTTTGAATGGGAAAATATGCATTGAGAATATTGTATAACTAAAGCTGAAATTTTTGCCAAAAATTTTCATCAAGGACTCTTTTATGTACTCTCTTGGAAAGTATGCGAGCGAGAAAGAGCTGCTGGATTTGCTTCCAAGATCTCAGCACCATCCAACACATCGGCCTTCCCTCCTTTTTTGGTTTCAAAATCTTTGAAAATAGCACCTCCTGATTTGAGATTCTTCTGTTCAGGTTTAAAACCCAATGCAGCCCAGATAGGGCTCCTTGAAGCCTCATCCGGATCATCAATTCTCAGTGTCTTCGGCACTAAAACACATTTCTCCGACTGCCCTTCATCTGTAAGATTTGGGTCCCGTGAATGCTTGCCTAAAGTTGGGGAGCCATTGCCTGAGCAGCAACTGTTGTAGCTGGTAGAGGAAGATGGAGAAAGTCGACCATTGGATCCAGTCAATGGTATATTACCAGCTCCGGCAGCCCATACAGCCATCCCCCAATACGAAGCAGGCACAAATTGTGAAGGAATGTTGGGTCCACAAAATCCAGGAACGGCCAGCACTGTTGTTGGGCACCACTGAACTGGACCAGGACTACAGCTGTTTGGTACGCAAACACGATCAGAAGGATTCTGAGCTGCTTCCATAGAAGCCGCATTGTTCCAATCTGGGTTCCAAGGAACCCCCCAGGGAGACACAGGGTAGCAGCGCATAGATTGTTGCATATTAAGTTCATTGCAAGATCCTGTCATCATTACTCGCTGCTTTTGCATAACACTTTCGGGTAGTTCATTACCTTGAATACTAGAAGCTGTCATGGAAGATCCAGAAGAGGAAGGCTCCTCTTTATTTTCCACACAAGTTACAGAACCCACCTCAACAGACCTCCTCTGGTCTCCGAGATTGAGTACATTCTCCATGGATTCGCAAAGAGGTGTTTCAGGGCCAAATTTTAGAACTGTCCCATTACCTGTGGAAGGCCTGAAGGTGGTTGCAGAGTCACCACAGGGCATCAGTTGTTGATTGGCCGAGTTTGGGGTTTCTAAACCAGTAACTGGAACTCCATCAGAAGATACTAATATCTGACGATATTGAGAGGCAAAGTGCTTGTTCTTACGTCGTCCAGCCCCCACTGGAACATTTCTCATTGTTCCACCAGCTGTCCAATATCTTTGACAATTTTTGCAAAAATGCCTAGGTTGGTTGACATTGTAGTTATTAAAATAACAGAATTTTGTGTCCATACTGTTGCAACGTGGACATGGAATGATCTTGTCTGGCCTCTTGAAAGCCTTCTCTTGGTCTGTATTGCCCTCAGACTGGTCTGCCTTGGTCTTAGCATTAGCTTGTATCTCAATTGCCTGCACAAGATTTCGAGCTTCTTCCTTAACATTGTTTAAACTAGAGGACTTATATGGTTCTTCAGAGTTATCTTCATGACTATCTTCAGCTTCTTCTTTTGTTATTTGTTTGCAAACGCCCTGAAAAATATAGCAAAATGTTCAGAGAATATTTAAAGATTATTTTCCTGTTTCCAGAGTTTTCAGAGGAAAAAAGAAAGTGAAGGAGTTTCTGCTATGGCAGGCAAGGTTCCTGATCAACAAATGAAAGCCCACTTGTTACAGAGTTCATGACTTTGATCAATAGGCCATTCGCTCGTCACTCATAACACAACTGCCTCTGGAAGCTTGCAGTTAATGAATAAGAATGTCATTGTGTACTTCCAAATCTATAATTAATGAAATTTATCTAATTATGGTTCTGCTTTCTTTCTCCTGACGTATTTTGTTGTTAATATGCTAGAAAGAAAGTACGCCTCAAATTTACTGTGAAAAGGCATCAAATAGCTTGACTAATTCAATTGCAACTGCCAATTATCAATCCAGGACCACCATCCTATTTCTGAGACAAAATATTTTTTCTAAAAGGAAAATGATGCAAGGAACAGAGGATTTCAGATTCAGAAGAAAGCCGCAAATGCAGCCATTAATCTAATTGAAATTCATGCTGCAAATTGCAGGATAAGATTTACACGATCCTGTTGGGTCTCAAATCACAAAAGAGAAAAACAAATAGCAATCTGAAAATCAACAGACAAGATACGGATGCAGCCCAGAAATAGCCTTAGCACATCACACAGAAGCTGGGAAGAAGTTCTTTTCATGTACCCAATTCAGCTATATTGATTCCACTGATTCATCAAAGCATCTTCTCCAAAAACATCAAGTAAAAAAGCTCAAAACTAACACACAAGTCATACAAAGATTCATCATTAACAATCAACTTTCGTGTAAAGAATCTAACATGAACATAAACGTACAAATGAACACATAAAAAAATAATAATAATAATAACAACATACCGGAATCTGAGTGTCGGGCACCGGAATCTTGGCACCGAAAAGCTTAATAGCAGGATCTTTAATGGGTGCAGACATATCTCCACCGTTCAATTTTTTCTTCTTTTTCCCTCTTTTTTGTTGTTTCAAAATTACTTGTTTTATCGCCAACTTCAAAGTTCTACAGACCAAAACAACAAGAACTAAAACTAACTCATACGAATGGCAAGAAGAAACGTTAAAGAGATTATAGATAAAACATAAAAGCAATTACTTTTTAAACTAAAAGTTCTCTAAAAACCCTCAAAACCCTCTCTAAGCTTTTTCTATTCTGCCTTCAAATAAAATAAAAGCTATTAAGCTTCTTAGATAAAAGCAAAAAGAACGTGAAGGACAGAACTTTTTTTTCCCCCCCAACTTTTCTTCTCTTGCTTTCTTTCTTGTTGAAGCCTTATTCAGTTGATTAGCTAGAGTCATTCTCATTGTAGTCAATGAGACTTCGTCCTCAGTTTTATTCCACGCGTAATCTTCGAATTAAATTCATTTATTCTTGATGCGTCTACATTCTAACGAGCGCGATTCACATGGCATACATCTTTTTCGGATTGATTATATATATATATATATATATATATATTCATTATATGTACAGATTTTATGTGTCTTTAGCATTTCCATATTGCAACCATGGCTTTGTTAAAGGTATTTGAAGGTTACCAATGGACTTTTGGTTCGATGGGAGAATCATTATATTTATAATTTGAGTATAAAAATTGTGATTGTAAGGGTTTGAATGTTTATAAAAATATTATAAAAATTAGTTTTAATTTTTTTTTTTATCTTTAGTGATAAATGTATGATGATAATCTCAATTGTACGATGATAAATATATAACAGTAATTTTAATTATATAATCAGATATAATATTAATTATAATATTTCATGTAATATTAATAATAATAATATATATATATATAATAGAATTAAAAAAAAAGTATATGAAGGTTAGTGTACGGTCCTGCCATTTTTAAATTATCAAATTTTATTATTTTTGTAATTCATTTGACGGTACCTAATCGTTGGGCATCCTTTAAGGTACTGTAATTGTACCCCCTGACAATTGTTTTTCAGTAATGAAAAAATAATACATACTACAACATTTGCATTCTTTTCTCTTCATTATTATTTTTTTCTCATGAACATTTTATTTCATGTTAAATTATATGATCTTAAGATGTATTTAATATTAAAATTAGACAATTATAACTTTTAAGTTATAATAGTAAAATATTTATTAAACACTAATTACTATAACTTGAAATTTATATTAATATAAAATTTTTATTTATATAATAAAATATATTATATCTTTAATAATTTTATCAAAATTATTATTTAAAATTTATATTTACTACATATTATTAATTTTTATTTTATAATTATAATTTTTTTATAACAACTGCAGTTTAAAAGTTACAGTACCTCAATTTTAATTAAATCCTTAATAGGATAGACACCTGTTTCCTAATTTAAGTATCTTCAAATAATTAAAATGTAAATTTTGTTTGTTTTTTCTGTTTTTCTATTTTTTTGAGTCAAAAAAATTTACAAAGAATATTAATTTGTTGGATCACTCTACATTATAGTTAACAGTAAAATATAATTTATATAATTATAATATAAATCTGACTACGTTGTAATTAGTTATAATATATGTCAGACTCAATTATAACACTGAAGAATCTATTTAATACTATAATCAAATATGGTGTGTGTTATAATTAACTATAATATAATTATTATCTTATAATATTATATAAATTTTATTAATACTGTAACTACGTGAGACGTACGATATAATTGCTGCAATCGTAGATTTGCCAAATTTGGTTTTGTATAAAAAGGGTAGTGCCAACTGGCAGCTGGGTCAGCAAGGGGTGATTTTAAGACCAAGAGATGTACTAGTGGTTAAGGATGAGAAGGTGACGTAAGAAAAAGGCAAAAAGCTAAAAGAAAGATCAAAATAAAAGTGGACTGAAAAGTGGGCCCAAATTTTCAGAGAAAGAAAGGAAAAAAAATTGGAAAAAGCGGACGAGAAAGAAAAGGTGAGGCCGTGTTTGTGTTTGCGTTCGCTTTTGACGCCGCCTTCAATGTCTTTGCTCTGCCAGTTCTACCCCCGGTCCCACTTTCAGGGCGTAAAAGCAAACAAAGCCCGCTCTGCCTTCTCGCACCAATCCTCAGTAATCGGATAAGGATAATATTATTAATAATATTTAAAATTTGAATAATAACAATATCATTCATTTTAAATTATTAGGAGGCAAAGAAAGAAATACAACGGACGGACGATGATGTCCCTGCAAGGATCAGTTCTTATCTAAGAACGTGCAAATTAGCACCAAGTGGGATTGGCTGCAATTGGCTGTGTTTTTTTATTTGATTAATTATTTGGTAAGCGCCAGCAGATCGGCTTTTGAACCTGTTATTGCAATTTGCAAGTGATTGGTTCCTTTTTCTTTTTTCTCTTTTCCAATTTCTTTTAATCATTAATGGGAGGATTTAAATTCTTTATAAGTAATAATAATTATTGACATGGAAGACTAATAATAAACATGAAATTTATCTATTAGATAGTAATTAAATAATATTATAAATTATAAAATTTATTATCTAATAAATATAATGAAACTCAAATCTTTGTTATTATTATTTGTAATAAAGATAATTTTTTTATTTTTTACTGTAGAAGTTATTTGACATTAAATTGAATCGAATACGCCAATTTTCTTAAATCAATGTGCCCACCACATGTAAGTGAATAAATGATAAAAAAAATTATAATATTTAATATATTAAAATTTATATTTTTTAATTAACAGAGTAAAAATGTTTTTATTAATATATATATATATATATATATATGTGTGTGTATATATAAGGTGCAATCCGGTCTCGTCGCAATGGTAAAATAAAAAAGTCACGTCCTTAAAAAGCAAACCAATTAATTTTTTTTTGTTTTTTATTTTTTAAATGCAAAACCTACTAATTAAAAGCTGGTAATTCAGCATATTCCAGAATTCAGAGGGACAAGAAATAATATAATACCAAGTTGAGGTCAATTCTCAAAGTCTATACATAGCTCACGAGACGAGCAAAATCTAGCTGTTGGATGCGCCCACATATTTCAGTGGGACCACAATGTGTGGCCGGGGCCATGGTGCTCTGAGAAAAAAGATTTTAAGCCCCTGGCGAGAATTGTCAGAGAAATTTCATCCTCAATTTAAGAAGCAATTTTGATTGCTACTTTTGGCAGCCAAAAAGTAAAAGCGAACCCAAAAGTGATCTGTTACTATTAATACCTGTTGCGTTTGTCATTTGGCATTTGACAAATCCTTTTTGGCATCTTTTTTTATCCAAAAGAAGTGTTGTGTTAGGACCCACGGGCCACGAGGTCAGCATTTCGACTTTTATTTTCGGATTTTTCGCAGCTTTGCTTCGACGCTTGGAGAACGCTGGTGATAATCTAGTGTGCTTGCTAATATTCCGTTTAGATGTAAACTAGGTTAGGTCAGATTAGACTCGACGCTCTCTATTTGGTGTGGAACAGTCCGTTCACGTTAGTAGACTTGGATTTATTTGATGAAATATACATTAACAAGTCGTCGTGCGAGAGAATATATGGGTTTGATGGTAGATCGTTTAAGTTTTTAATTTTGATTTAATAAGTTTCACAATGAAATTTCACTGTTTATCCGATCATAAAACTCACGTATTCTTAATAATTTATGAGCTGATGATCTTACCATGATAGTTTATTTATGTATAAAAAATAATCTCACTAAAATTTAAAAAAAAAACTACTGTTGACTCATTGAGATTAATATTCAAACTCTATAGATATTAATCTATTTACATGTGAATAAATTTCGCCTAATTTTAAGTATAAACACAACCTAATTTAAATCTAAAACTCACGTATTCTTAATAATTTATGAGTTGATGATCATACCATGATAGTTTATTTATGTATAAAAAATAATCTCACTAAAATTTAAAAAAAAACTACTGTTGACTCATTGAGTTTAATATTCAAACTCTATAGATACTAATCTTTTTACATGTGAATAAATTTCGCCTAATTTTAAGTATAAACACAACCTAATTTAAATCTAAACACAAAATTTATAATATATGAGGACTGATCTAAGCCTCGACACTTCAAGTTATCAAAAAATAAGATAAATTGAGGGGCAAATTAAATATAAAATGCTAGTAAAGCATTAACATATACATAGAGTTGCCTAACAAACATGACACGAGTAAGCACGATATCTTAATTTCCCTAATTACATTATTTTGCCGATTCAATTCATCTGACGCCTTTACGGGAATTTTTGATATGGCACGAGGGAATTGGGTACGTGAGATGGTACGCATTGTTCGGCTTGTACAGCCTATATCTGATAAATTCCTTTTCTCCTCAAAGGTAAGGTATTAAGCCAAAGCAAAATTGTGGAAAAGCAAAAGCATTACTTCAACTTTGAGAGGGAGGAGAAAGAAACCCTTTTCCCACCTCTTCATGATCATTAAAGCAACAAAGTGCAAAAGCCATAAATTAGCCTCAACTTACACATTAAGAATCCCATGAATAGAGCCATGTGCATGGCTCTAGTAAAAGGACTACTAACGCTGTGGATGGATAATATTTAAGTTATTTAATTTTGTTTATTCTCAACTAGTCAACTTTTCCTATTCCTTTTTGAGATCCTTTATTAACTTTCTATGGTTTCAAATTTCCAACTTTTGATATGAAGCACTAGCCAAACAAGGACAATTAAAAGTGCTTTCACACTAGGAACAGCAACTACAGATAACAAAATGTTAATAAAGTGCAATATGAAAATATCTTTCGAGAAGTCAAAGAAATAGTATAATAGGGGAAAGAAAAAAAGTAATAACAGAAAGTTCTCTCTGAGTCACGTTTGATGTGATTTACAATTGACACATAAAATTCACTTACTAAACCCTATCGAGTCCCATTATTTCATTGCTTGCGTTCGGTTGCTTTCTTCGTTAGTGAATCCCAATCACTGAGTTTCTTCTCCTTTTTTTTGGGCCAAGAATTTGGCATAGCAGTGGCGCCGTCTTTCTAATCACGGTTATTTCTGTTTGGGGCCTCAAAGATATCCGCCTCAGATTGTTGGGCCCATCAACTGAGACAAGGCAGCCCATTCATTCCTTTCTTTACAGGCCCCCATTAATTACTAGACCATTCAAGTTTTAACAAAGCTAATGCTCAGTAGGCAGAGCATCGCCCTTCTCTGGAATTGAGTTTACGTTGGTACACATACGTGTGAGGTTTATTTTTATTTTAACAAATAATTGTTAAGTGTAACGTTGCTCATGCTTTATCATCCGATCCAATACAGTGTAAGTGTATCGACATCGTACGATCAAGCTCTTACTGTATAATTTATGGCCCATGTTCAACTTTTAAAAATGAACCCTGTCGCTCAGGAATTTTATGAAAACTTTGATGAGATGAGATACTTGATCTAAAGCTATACATGAATACATGACATGGATTGATAAATTGAGCTACACGAATATGATATCGTACGCTTCTCTCAATTTTAAAATTTGGCCCACGCAAACGTGAACGAGACTTAAAAAGATAAATAAATAAATAAGAAGAAGAAGAAGAGAAGGCGGAGAGCAAGGGAAGATTACTAATTTTCTATTGAAATCAACATATATTATGTATATTTTTATTATTTTTATAATAGTCAATAATTTTTTTAGCACTATCATTTTATTATATTAGCATTATTTTCAATACACGTTTATTTATATTTATTATAAATTTAAATTTAAAAATAAGAAATATATATTTAGTGTGAATAAAAAATTAACAATAAAATACATTTTCTTGTACTTTTTGTCATTTTAAAATATTTATCTTATGATAACTATATGTTTTATATTTCTAAAATAACCTATCAAATAAATGATCTATTTACCCCTCTTTTCCTTTAAATATTTTATAATAAAGAAATTTGTGGATGTTATGAAATAGTAAATAAATAAATGATATATATTAATTTTAGTAGAGGAAAAATTGACAATCTTCTCTTAAAAGATAGAAAAAATTTTATTGTTTCATTCAACATCACCACTTGTAAGCCATTCGTCAAACTCTTCCTACCCATACACGAAAAAGGAAAAAATTGATGGGTTTCTTAACACTGGAACCAAACTTGAACGACAATAACCCCAACTAAACAGTTCCTCTGAACGACCAATAGAACATTTTCCTTTCATGTATAGAGGAAGAGTTTTAAGTTTTTGAATACATATTAGAATTTTTTTTCATATTTTTATATATAAATTTAAATTATTTTGCGTTTAGCTATCCAGATTATATCGTAATAGAATTGTCATGAAATCACTTGTGTGCATTTGTGATGGGAGATTTTATTCCAAATATTTAAAAGCAAATCTGAGGCACTCAGTGCGGATAAAATTTATTTTAATTACAAACATGTTGAATGTTAGTAGTTTGTAAAATAATAATATTTCAAAAGATGAAGTTTACATTACACTCAAGAGTGCAACTTTTTTGAAACATAATAAAAGATCAACTTGAATACATTACACCACCAGAACTCAAAAAAAGGCATGCGCTTTCCAGCAATTACTTTACAGCAGTAGAGTACTTAAACCATCCAATAGTTATAAACCAGGCTTACACAATGCCCATCATTAACGATAAAGTACTTAATTACGAAAAAGAAACTTCAACAAAGTTAATTTACCCCACAAATACACCTTAAATAAAGTTAGATTATGACAGTGAAACAGACAAACATCTTGAATAATATTAATAATATTTAATGACACCAAGGATAGCATAATCTTAACCAAGATAAAGGACAAACCAAGCCCGGGATCCACATATTCCAGACCGATACTCCTTTATCTTTTTTCCGAAGTCACAGAACCCTATACATATATATGATTGACAAAATATCTGAAACTTGGTGACCCTTTTGACCCATCAAGCTCTTCCAGGAGTTTTTGGATCATGGTGGTTGTTTGCTCCTGTTCCTGGATAGTCTGTGCTTTCCATGTCCATTCTTCCTTCAATATATCCTTGTTCCGTTCCAAGAAGCTCCTCAGAATCACTTATTTCCACTTCTTCCTGTACATGTACATACAGCATGTAAAATACAATTAGAATGGGAACTTAATTGCATGTATGCCTGCTGATCTAGCAGGTTTCGATAAACTTCTGGTTTCGGATATCAGTAGGTTGATTATAATGTAATTCAGGGGAACCAAAAAAAAAAAAAAAAGGGTTACCCGAGCCAGAAGTTCTTGAACCCGAACTGGGTTTTCATTATCTGACTTGGCCATTCCTGCTAAAACATAAAATGTTGACAACAAATTCGCAAAATAAATAAACAAACGAATAAAGAAATAAAGAAAAATAAAGCGTGATTCTCACTTGTTGCAGGAACTGCGGATGATGAGAGAACAAAGGAGAGAACAAGAAACAGAACGATCAGTTTAAGGCAAACCTTGCTCTCCATGTTTGTCGTCAATCAAACGAGACAATGAACAGTAACACAGTTAATAAAACAGAAAAGCAGAATTTGGTGAGTTGAACAGAAACGGCGAGGGGAATGGTGGCTTATATAGAGAATAAGTTTGGGCTTTGAATGAGCTGAGAAGAAAAAGGAAAAAAATGAATTAATAGTACTTTTGATTTCTTTCAGCCACAATCGCAAAGTCAACTTCCAATTTTACTTTTGTATTTAAAATGGGCTGGTCAGTACCCACTTGCCTAACAAATTCTGATTCCATCCATTAATTATTATGTCAATTTCGTACCATCAACATAATTTGTGCAAAGATCGATCATTGCTGCCTAAAAAAACCAAAAAAAAAAAAATGATAATGAGCTAATTACATGAAAGCTAGAATTTACATACAAGGAGGGTTAAAAAAAAATAAAAAGAAAAAGAAAATAAAAGCGAGTGTTATTATCAAAAATAAAATGGGTAGCTGCCACTAGCCAGGCATTCACGGGATTCAGTGCGTCACGATGAGGCTCAATCTTGGGACTTTTGACTCATGGGTCCATTTGCACCGCATATTTTGTCATTTTTATGCAATCTGAAGACTAGATTCACTCAGATGAAGAATAGAGTGCAAAATCACTCCTCCAAGGCTATAACACGCAGATGAAAATTTGAAGTCCCGAATTAAATCATAAGATAAAAAGATACTAACGATTGGGCAAATTAATGGATTTTGGGTGGGATCGTCTTGCGTGTTTCTGGAGTATTATTCTTTTTTCATTCATTGCTTGTAATTTGTATATCCAACCAATCATAATAATCTAGATACGTATATAATAAGCAGTAAAATAATTAAGGAGTAATATTTTAGGAGCACCGAGAATCTTGTCGTTAAAAAATCATCACGTTTAAAATATAATTAAAATAACATCAATCATCAAGAATTTCAACTATAACATTAGCCAAGACAAATAAAATGATACATGAATAGAGGAAATTTTTACGCTCACTTAATAATGATGTATCTGGAAACCGAATAATAGAAGGTCAATAATTTGAAGACTGATACGAACCGACTTGGAAGCATATCATGTGACATAAGAAGGTTGGATGCCAAAATGGAAATTGAAAATTAGAAATTGCAGCTTTCTCCGATACTTGTGAGATCGTCGTTTATTATCTTTTTCAAATCTGAAAAACGCCTCAACGTGTTTTTTTTTTTTTTTTCATTTTTAGCAGTTTGACTCTTTTTCAGAAAGTGTTTGATTATTTTTTGGTTGTGAAATATAAAAATTAAGTGTGAAAATAATGTATGGGGTCAAAACATGTCTTAGAACGAAAGCAAGCGCTAGCTGTATACTTGTATGCAGATACGTTTGGTAATCAAAATGGTGACTTTTTGGATTAAAAAAGAAAACGTAATTTAATTGCATGGGACACGAGAATCCTCATTTGTATTAATTGTTCTCACGCATGATTTTACATGTTTTGTTGGCCAGACCTTCGAAAGTCGTGTTTTCATTATATCCGACGCCCAATATTCCATCGCAGCATGTAACCACATAATTAAGGCAAAGTACAATCTTTTTTCTCTATTGAATGACATTAAAAAGATTAATTAATGAATCAATGATAGGAATTAGCAATGGCATACATGGGAATCGAAGGAGGCTAAATAATTGATGCAATAGGTTCAGAAAAGGTGACACAGATTTGAGTTTGGGCGGTGGGCAGATATGTGACATTCTAATTTGTCATATTCTGCATTCATGTGACAACAACATTTGTCTCTTGGGTTAACTTTCATTCCAATGGGTGGCTATCGGCCCCATTTATAAAGTTGATCACATAATTGAGAGTCATATACATCCCGCATAACTTCTAGATAAGAGTCGAACAATGGAGCAAATTCACATTAAATTTAATTAAATTAAGTACCATTGCACCACATAGTTATTATTCAATCAATTTAATTTGACATAAATATTATTAAGATTGTTCGTGGGTTCTCTTAAGAACAACTTATAAGAAGGGAATTATCAATCGTATAATATTTATTTATTTTGTTATCAAATTTATTATAACACTTTCATAGTATATCAGTTGTCTATCCTAAATTAATAAAATATATTTACCGTCCAATAAACTATTAGTTGCTTTTTAACTGTGATGATGTGAAGGAAGTAATATATTATTTTTATATGATACAAGTGATAATTTAATGATATATATGTGATAATAAAAGAATTTAATGAGTATACAAGTAATAATTTTTCATTTAGTTTAATTTTAGTATCAATGGTAAAATCATCAATTCAATTCATTATAATTTCGTTAACTTTTAAACGACAGCTAACGGTTTAGTTGTATATAAATAATTTTTATCAATTTAGGATGGATGATTGATACACCCATAAAGTGTTATAATATTTTTAATAAAAAATTACATTTAAGATATACAAATAATAATTTTTCTTGTAAGAAAAAATATTACCAAGCACATGGGTGTCGTCATGTAATGACAGTTGTCCTATTGACAACAAATACTTAATCAGAAAATTTTAGTCCTATTGTTTTTCACCAACAATTATTAGTATTGTAGCAGATATAACACGGTCATAATATATTCACCAATTGTTGAATTGCTTCAGTTTCGGCACGTTTAAACTATAGAATTTTTAAAGAAATTTTATCATATTTCTCTGGAAATTAATTAGTGCTTAAAAATAGACATTAAATCATTTAATTTTATGTCTTTATAAACTTAAGGGTAGTCGCTCGCCTTCCATTTGCGCCAAGAATAAGTATTGTTATTATTTTTAATTATGATTTTTAATTGATTTCCTTTTAGAAATAATAATAAAACTATCATCTAGTACTAGTTAATTATTATTAAGTAGCGAGATACTTCTCCCCAAAAAAAAAAAAAAAAGAGGTAGTGAGATAGAGAATGATAAATGCCAAGACTAAGAAAACTGAGAGATGATAATATGATGTGAAAAGTCCACCACTTGAGATAAAATGATTGTGTTCGAAGGTACCCCAAAAATTTAGATATCATGGATGGATGAGAAAAGAACAATTTAGAGATGAAGAACCGGGACACGTATTAAAGGTGAGGTAGTGGAACGGCAAGCCCCCATATACAATTGACATTGATTGAGTTTATTAATTTGACTTGGGGCTTGTTTCCATCTTCTTCTTCTTCTTCTTCTTCTTCTTCTTCTTGTTGCTCCTCCTCTTCTTCAAAGTTCAATTATTACATTCTTTGAAAAGACATGCATTACGTAATCTGACGTTTTTGTTTGTTAAGCATTCACCACGCAAAAGGTTGTCTTGCTAGCTGCCAAAGACCAAATTACCTTGTTTCAAAGTTGCTTGCGTTATCTGATTACAGTGGATCACGTTGTCACGGTGTGGTGTAATTAATCTGCTTCATTTTATCTAGTTTAGGTAGTATTCACGAAGCATATAAATTACAATTAATAATAAAATTACATTTTATGTACAGTTATTGTTTACTACATAACGGACCCCATTACAGATCAAATTATTAAAAAAAAAAGACAATAATCACACTAGTCTCTCTCTCTCTCTATATATATATATATATAGTTTTCTAATCCAAGATTTTAAAGTACCGAAGAAAACATTCAGGAAAACTTTAAAACCGTACGATTTTAAAGGTTTAAAACTTAAAACGCTTAAATTGTACAATTTATGCATTTTTTTAGAAGATTTCGTACTTTAAAATTCTAGATTGGAACATTTATATATTTATATAATCATTCTCAAGTGCAGACATTTGCATTTTTATTAATGCGGACACAATTTAAAATTATATTATTTAAAAGAGTTACTTTTTGAATAAATTACAAAACCATGTAATTTTAAAGAGTTAAAAATTAACTCTCTTAAACTCCACGATTTTAAAGTGTATTCGCATGGAAAAAAAAAAAAGAGAGAGAGGGGATCCGCATTAGAGAAGGACTATGTATATTCATCATCATTATAGTGAATATGATTTTACATAAGAATAAGCATCATAATTATTTGGGATAAACTTAAATATAAAATAAATTTATGAGTGATGTTATGCTTATGTAGTTGGAATACTTAGTTTTATTATGTCACCAATAGAAATTCACCATCTATTTGGATTAAAAATAACTAAGTGTGGTAATTATTTATCAATTAAACCAATCAAACAGTGATCCATCATTTACCACATCAGTTGGAATAGCAATTAAGCATCCCAATTAACTATAATATTATTGTAAAATTATGTATGTAGCAACCATGTTCTTGTCGTCCCACTAATTAACAAGCCTATTAACTCTAAAATCTTCTTACAAGAATGGAATTTGAACAGCCGGAATCTGCGGCGAAAAGAATATATTTATCTTTTTGTAAAACAAATAGAAACGCATGCAGGACAACACAACTTTCATTCTTTAATATAAAGGTACTATAAGTACAATATAATTAATGAAGGTCACTAACCAATATTAAAATAGGAGATACATATTTTACTCTTGCAGGCTGCAGCATGATCCATGAGGTCAATAAACTATTGCAAATGCAACCATTAATGGCATAAACAAAAAAAGTGAAATTATTATGTTCGTAAAAGCGCTTCTTTTGCAAGCTAAGTTGATGCTTTCGTGTAGGCATCGGGACAGACAGTTTTGGGTGCAACTATTGACTTGGGATGGTGATGAAACCCTTAATCCCACAAATGAAAATTGGACAATTCCTTTCATATTGAAATCTGAATGGACGACTGTATAATGGAAAATTAACCCACCAAAACAAAGTGGGTTTCAATATTAGTCTGTATCATGAAGAAATCGAAGGGCAACATAAACTTATGGTGATTCCTCCCAAAAGAAAGGTGTTATATTCTCAACTTTTATCATACAAAAACGTCGGTCAAGTAGTTGCATAGCTTTCGTGACCAATATCAATATATATATATATGATGCAGCTTAATTAATTAATTTATTCAACAATTTTATGGGTTCGAGGTTAGAAATGTGCTGTCTCTGAATGATATAGAGCTAACAATCGTAATTAATGGTTCAAATAATGTTTGCTTAGCTTTCTATATAGGTTGTTTTCCTTGAAATAGTTTGTTCACAGCACTGTAAGCTTGATTACAACATATTAATTAACATAATGTACAAGTAACGAATAGTGTGTTATCGGACATGGACCGTCATACATCTAATTTAGCTAAGTTTGTTTTCTTTTCTAACGTGACACTACAGCAATTAATTTAATTTTCCTAACATATACGGTGCTTGATTCTTCAAAACAAATGCAGTGTGACATCAAATATCTATAGCAACAAGACGTCGATCAAAACTTATTAGCTGGAAAAATCATTGTCATTTTATGATGTGAAGCTTTAACTTGACAATTAATATAGAGTTTGCATGTATCGAAACTCTCAATTGGTTTTGTTCGTGTTTTGAGTGATGATTGGTGGCAATATCATGTTATCTGCGAAGATTAGATATGAGACAGTCAACTGTCGACAAGTTGCATCATTTTAATTTTGTTCGCCAGCTTTTGGCCATTGCCCAGTTTCTTTTAAAGACACACGTGTTGCAGCATTTTGTTTCATTTACACAAGATGCATGGCCACATTCACAGAATCTCTCTGAATTCTTATCTTTCTTAAATGATAATTAAATTATGCACTAATAAATAAAAATCTTCCCTGGCTGTACTATTCTTACCTGTAACTCTTGTTTCGTTCCGTCAGTCTCAGTGCAAGATTTCTCTGTTGGATTCTCTTAATAGTGAGGTTTTGATCCTGTGGGGTACTTTGAGATTCATCTCTCTCTCTCTCTCTCTCTCTCTCTATATATATATATATATATATCTATATATATTATTAATTCTTCTAATTGGTGTTGATTTGCGGAATTATAATTAAAATTTGTAATAAAACAACGGTAAAGCTTGTCAGTTATGTTCTTCGAGCGTCATCTTCCTTACACGCACTTATAAAATGGTTGTTAGGTACATTGTCCTTAACATGTCTCTCTGTATTATAATGTGTGGAAAGAATCATCGATTATCAAAAATATCTCAAATAACATAGTATTTATCAATTGGATTGTGGGTAATGTATTTAATTTACTTGAAAATTAGAATATAATCTGGGATAAATCTTGGGATATCATCTATGATTACTCTATATATTAAAAAGATCTATTATCTAAGGCGTGATTATCGTGTAAAATACACATATACAGACACATACATATATTAAAGAAATTTTAAATATTTAATAAGTTTAATTAGTAAATCTCATAAATTAAAAAAAGAAAGAAAAGAAGAGTAAGATCTTGTAAGAAAATAATGATATATTACCTCATGTTTGACAACACGTAGTTAGCATCATTAATAAAATAATTTGACAGCACCAAGGAGGGAGTGATATGTCGGGTGCCATGGCATTTGGGATAAAACTTCGTATCCCAACCTATGGTTACTCAACGATGGTTATGAAAGAACCGCGGATTAACTTTAAGGCGTCACTCTCACATCAACTTTAGGATCATAAATTTTTTAAAAAAAAAAATCCAAAGATAAATTAGAGTTCGTCAATCATTTCAGTTAAGCAACATATAATCATAAATCAGAAGATGAGGATAAACCTTAAAACACTTAATGCACCTTGAAATATCTTATCGGTTTTTATTTTTTCCCCTATATTTTTAATCATGAATTTATCATAACTTTATGAAATGGCGAAGTTTGAATATATGAATTTAGAATAAGTTGAATGTACTTTTAAACGACTGAAAAAAAAAAAAACACATATTAATACACAGGTATCACTCAAATCACTCATTTGAGAAAAGATTAAATTTATCATTTGACTAATGGTTGCTTTGTTAGTGTGTGTGTATATACATATATATATATATATATATTATCATTTTGAACCAACAAATATTTCATTGAAAGATTAATGAGGCTTATTAAAATTTTAGCCGCAGTTCATACAAGTAACGGTGGGCGCCCTAATTATTCTTACATGCTGTTGAAAATATATTTTCATTCGTAATGGAAAATCCTTCTCATAGAAATAGTGACTGCTCACATCAAACTCTTGTCACTAAATTGCTTTTATCAATTGGTCTGCCACTGCATGATGTAAATGCTATGACATGTGGGTTGTTGCAGCTGCAGCTTTAGGCCTTAGTGGTAGTGAGTTGAATAAACGCAACTCCCATTGTGGATGCTTTGTCAGCTGCTTGTTCTCGCCTTGCGCAAAGGCCAAAACCTATTAAGCTTTGCCTCCTTTCTTTCCTTCTTGTGTCAGTTTTATTCTCTTAGTCATCACTTTATTTGAGCGCCATGTGTAAAAGCAACCAAGTTAACAAACCTGAGCTGCAGCCAAACATTTATTTACAAGATCTGGAAATCTTAGATGAAGCTCCAAGGAGTACCAAAAATTGAGGGATGCGCGTGCGCGCGCGCATGCAAATTGAGGGATGTGTGTGTGTGAACTATGAAGTGTTGGGACTATGTCACTGCCAAAAAATCTGCGTGGCAGAAGAATACCAACACTAAGATTTAAACCGACTTGGTTATTAAGAGATTTTTAGTTCTTTTTGACAAAACGAAGAAAAAAAATAATGAAATGATAAGCTGCCGAATTGAAGACAACACAAAGAAACAATAATGAAATGATAAGCTGCCGAATTGAAGACAACACAAAGAAACAATAATGAAATGATAAGCTGCTGAATTGAACTGCCAGTTCATTTTAAAGCAGATCTTTGATTAATAGAATTGCATACTGTGTAAAAAATAGTAAATCTACATACATTGATAAGAACTGGGGTTCTAAATGTCACAAAACTTGACGTCTGGACCTCTACGCAATACTCAAAAGAGTATCAGATTAAATACAACAGCTATTGGTTAAGATAGGATCAAGTACCTCGTCGGTTCATTTCTAAGTGTGTCAAGTAATAAAAACAATGATTAAAAAACAAAACTCACACATCAGAGCATGATACAGCATACACAGTAGAGCAGCGATATGAAGCTGCATAAAGAATCACGATGATTACGAAGGGAGATACCATGGACAGAGCACTGGTCAATGGAAATCAGCTCTGACAATTTTCAAAGACTGTTCTTTCTTCCTCTTACTTATCCGAGATGGATCCAGGAAACATCAAGATAATTAACTGCTTTCCAAGTTATTCAGAACCCATCATAATCATAGCCATCATCGAAATCATAAGCTTCCTCTACATTTCCATAATGCAGTTCATTTTCATAAGCTTCTCTAACAACTTTATTGGTGTCAAAATCACCATCTGGCCGTAGGTCCTCTGATTCGTGCTCCTTTTTCCCATTATGGGGAAACTTGTCATCATACTCAGAATGTGAGTCGGTTCGGTTTTTCTTGGGATTCTCTGAAGTCACCTGCAATGGAATTTAGACAACATAATATCCAAATTCAGATGTTAGACTTTGATTCAATTGCCTGAAGCGCATGCTTTCATAAATTCCAAAATTTTGCTACAAACCAAAATATTACAGATGAACAAATGCAAGTGCCAATCTCCAATTTTTCAATTTCTAAATACTGACGTCAACAGCAATTGGCACTGAACATTCAATTGCAGAGAGTCTGGTACAGAAAGAGGAAAGGGGCATTGTATACAAATACTAACTTATGATTCAATTGTAATCTTTTGAGAGTCAATTTCTGCAAAAAGATATTTTTAAAGAAAAAAGAGAAGCTTCACCACATCAATACATGTCGAAGGATATTAAGATTGCAAATTTGATTTTCTTGGGAATGCTACTACATGCATAAAAAGCTATTTACACATGGGATTTTGTAGCAGTTTTGGCTATTGTCAATTCTTCAAAGACCAATAATGATACAGTACTTTAAGCATCTTCATCACAAACATGAATTAAGAGACTCTTAACCAGGGAAAAATTATTTCCTAAGAACATATGGTGTTAAAGGAACTGTTATTACCAAAACAATTTAATATTCCTCAGAAAAAATTATGACAATGTGATACAGGTGCACAAGTAAGACCAAAAGTAGCAACTAATTTTGTGGCAATACAGTATCCTAACACAAAGTATAAACTCTCCACCTGTTATCTAAATCCATTTGCTGAAAATTTATTGTTGTCATTCAGTTTTAAGATTCTAGATTGTGGTGCCTAGTAAACGTTCTTTAGCCTTTGCCTAACTTTTTCTAGTCCATGAAAGTTGTGGAAAACTGCATAACCTTTAAATAGAAGGTTTGGAAACAATGATGATCAGTAAATGGATAAAAAGCAAAGGTGTAGGTATGTTACCAATCTGAATGAGGCAATTCAAGATGGTTAAAACAAGAAAAATCCACGTCATAAAGACAAATGGAGATAGAATAAAGACATACAGAATCATCAAAAAGTTTCTCCAGTACATCATAGTTGATTTTTGAGCTGAGTCTCTGCAAAAAAATCACATTGATACCATTAATAAGTAACTCAAGCAATACCGTTGACACAACCAAGTTGACTATATAACAAACGCTCAAGCACATGCACATACCACATGCCACTTCACTTTAACATTGGTTATCAATATTAGGGAAAATGACACCTACACCCCTGAGGTTTGGAAAATAGTCACTAACACCCCTAAGTTTTCAAAGAGGGACACCAAGACCCCCTTTCGACCATTATACCCTTTACCTTTATTATTCTAAAAAATTAACTAATATTTTACAATAAATAGAAATATATCATTAAAATAAATGTTATAATATATACATTTTAAAATAATTTCAATATGTAAAATATATTTTAATATTTTATAATCTATTAGATATATTTTATTATATTAAAGTAAATTTTATGATAAATAGAATCATAATATTAAAATAAATGTATTAAAAATCTAAATTATTTTAAATACTATGTAAAATAACAATTTTAACAATATTAGTATGTGAGAATGTTTTTAACAGCACAATGTACTTTACGCAGATATTTATTTAATATCTCTACAATAAATAAAAATATACTATTAAAATAAATATAATAATTTACATATTAAATTTATTAAAATATTTTAATATTGATAGTCTACTTTATAGATTACATTATTTTTATGGTATTTGTATTTACAAAAAAATTTTGGTATTTACAAAAAAATTTTGAAGTCAATTCTCTAGAATAATAGAGGTAAAGAATATAATGGTCAAAGGAGGGTCTTAGTGTTTCTCTTTGAAAGCTTGGGAGTGTTGGTGACCATTTCCCCAAACCTTGGGGTGTAGATGTTCTTTTTACTAAAGATTGTTATAAATCTATAGGCTGCATAGAGTAGACAAACAAATCAGCACAGAAAAAGTTCGGCCTAATTTTGTTTATCACACAGCAGATAAAGAGAAAGTCCAGCTATTGAAAGTGTTCCAGGAAAGACAGAGTTTCAGTCTGATGTGGTACCTTTTTAGTTAGCATCCTGCGAGTGGCTTCTAGGGCAGTTTGAGCAGGACCAGAATTTTTCGCTTCTGCAGCTCGTTTCTGTTGCTTTTCCTGAAATCGAGTGGTCATGAGAAAGAGGTCAAAATACAGATTTTGAAGATGGCCTCTGACTAAATAGTAATTGTTTAATTATATAAATAATAGAAGAGATAAGGAAGGGATGGAATATAGTCTAGCACAACAGAATCATGTATCTGTCTTCATGTTGTCAAGAAGATCACCTTTCTTGATTTTGCAACAGCAGCAGCTGCAGCAGCAGCAAGCTCCTGTGCAGCTTGCAAGCCCTCAGGGCAGTTCTTGTAACTGGCCTCTAAAGCAGCTTTAGCAGCTGCTGCAGCTGCTTCCTTAGCAGCTTGTTCCTGCAAAAGTTTATAGTACAATGAGCTCTAGTGCAAATCAATTACCAGCCAAATCTATGGCAATATTAACACACTATTAAATCACTAAAGGAAGGAAGAGGTTTGTGTCTTACAACCAATACAGAACAACGAAGGCTCTAAAATTTTAACCCCATAAGTTTAAAGAATGGCCTCTTACATTATGAAGAAAATCACTTGATTATTTGCACATCACGACTATTAAGGGTGGCAGATGAGTGAGTGTAAAATAAGCTTAATAGAACCTGGGGTTTTAACAAAATAAGATTCATATCACCTCAAGATACTCTCGGTTCATTTCTTCCCAAATTATCTTTTTATAACGCTTCTCCTCCTCGTTGTGAAGATAGCCATCGACCTGTGTAACATGGTAGGAATTGAATAATTATCCAAATATCATTAAAATGCCAAAGGCATTGCATGAAATGAGAATAGAACTTAATTGTGTACCTCAAAATCATCAATATCAGAAAAGTTGTCCGATCCATCTGAAGCCTCAGTGGTAGCATCAACTCCATGTGTTTTAGTATAGTCACCCTCACCCTCATTACTGGCTGTCTGCGTAGTACCATTTTCTGGAACCCCTGAAACATTACATTTTTGGGAGAGGAGTTGAGCATTCAGACAATTAACACTGGAAATAACACTGGAAACATTACACAATAATGCTTCACAAGAATAGATAGGATTAACTTGCCAATACTTTCGGGCTCCGGCGACTGTACTTTATCAACTCTGCTCATAAATGGGCTGTCTGATTCTCTCTCAAACTACAAAAACAACCCAAAATGGAAAAGAGAATTTATTTTGCTGACAGGCCAGCAGAATTTGTGGAGATGAATCAGTATAAGCCAAATAACAAAAGAATGCACCGAACATTAAAAACATGAACAATAAAGAATTCAAAATGGTTGAAATGCATATCGAGAGAGCAGACTAGAAAAACCAAAACAGAAAAAATGCAGTAGGGGGTACATGTAATTGCTCATTGTTGTGTAGCCTCTAGCAAGGTGCTGTAATAATACTTACACTTGAATTTTCCTCAGCAGATGCTTTGACCATTCTCTCTCTCTCGGCAACCTGAAATGCTGGGGGATCTGCTCCTCCCTCAAGTCCTTCAGAAATTGTCATGAACTGCACCAACCAGAAAAAACATGGATCATGGTACTCAATGATATAAATTTGTATCAAACTGATGGTCATAACAAATATATAAGATGAGAAGAGAAAAGTTAGAAGGGATGTGAGCTTACTTCTTCGTAACAACTTCTACAGAGTCCACAGGCAAAAGGTTTGCCAGTACCCTTGTGTTTACAAAGAACCTCATTCATGCCAGATACTTTCGGCCCATTATTTGGGAGGTTGGCTGTGGCACCTTCATGAAGCTCCTTCTTCTTAGCTATGAAATCTTCAATCTGGCAACATGGGAAATAGATGTGGAAAATTTTAAGAAATATTATGATCACACAATTACCAAAACTATGTATCAATAAATCAAAGAATAAATTGAGAAAAATAGGCACTACAAAATCGAATAACAAGGAAAACATTAACATCAGTCTTATATTCATCAATCAAGCTTTGTTAAAATAGTCTAATATCACTTTAAGTCAAAGAGGAAAAGGAATTAAAAGTTAGATGTCTTCTATAATTCCCAAGTAGTTTAATGCATCACAATTGGCTTTCCAGATTGACTATATGAGTGACAGATCTTAACTAGAATTTAATTCTGATCAAGCAGAAAATACATGTCCTTAGTTAAAGACTAAAACTTACACAACCCAAAGTACAAAACATTACAAGAATACAGTCAACATCCTAGCAGTTTTACCATATGCATCATAGCTCTTCAGAGATCTTAGAGTAACAGTACTTTAATGGGCATCACAGTTAGACTTTGATCTAAAATGTAGCAAGATTAGTTAAGAATCTTGGTCAAATAAGTTTGGCAATTAGAGATAGGGAATCTATGTATACAAGCATGAAACAAGCTAGGTTTTCAAGAGTGTGCCCAAATCTGCAAAAGGTAAACCAAGTTTTTTTTTTAATAAGCTTAACATATATATTACATAGACTCAGCGAGGGAAAGCTACAAGTAAGCTCAGTTAAATAACCAGATAATTAATCAAAGCAACTTACTTTCAACTGCCAACAATTTTTCTTTCTTTCTTTTCTTTTCTTTTAAAACCCAGCCATCCTCGGTGAGAACACCAGAGTTGAACTGGGGACTAAAGCTGGACCTACAACCTAGTAGTTAGGAAACTTCTGTGATGCAACAGGTCATTTACATAACCTAAAAGGGATTTAAGCTTTTGACCTCCAGGTACGTTCAATAGATTCAGGTTTCAACTAAAAAATGGGTTGAAGACTAAATAACTCAAATCAAAATTTTTATGTTCTGATTATACCCCTAATCTGTGGCAACTGCTAAACTTACAGCTATATCCTTAGTACAAAGCTTAACCATAACTCGTAAATTTAGCATTCCCACTTGAATTGACTCACTCTTTAGTGATGATAACCATATTACATGCAATTCATCAGATGTCATAAAATCAAAACCTTAACTTGCTAAAAATTGCATCATAAGTTCAGAAGAACATATATTAATCCCAGACTTATAACCTTATAAAAACATCAATATCCTAAAACATTGCATTTGTATTTTCATGTTCAAGATAGTTATAGAACTTTATGAATAGTTAAGCTTTATGAATAGCATATTACAACAAACATACCGTTAAGCTTCCAGAATCCGTATTCTCAAATTCAATCAACCGCTTCATCAACGTTGCTTCACATATATGCACAATCTTGACCTGATGAATATTTATAACATGCATCAAGTAGATAGGGTTAAAAGATTAAATGTCAAACATCAGAGTACCAGCACAATAAACAAGTAAAAAAGAGAGAGCATGAAAGAGAAAATTCTAGCAGGATTACAATGTAGGAGGACATGAAATCTGGAAAGAAACATTCCAATAAGAAAAACATAGCATCCATGGTGGAACTTGTAAAAAACATTCAGTATTATAATCTTGGCAGTATAAAGCAAATAATATTCCATGAATTCTGTTTACAAAATATTTCACTAGAAAATTTAAAAATAAAACAAATGGGAATGTAGCAGTTAACCTTATATGCCATCATCAAATCAAAAAGTAAAATCACAGACCGTCAGCTTTACTTACAATGTCCGACTTGGAAAACTTAAGACCATGTGTCAGTGCAGATATGTACAGTGCAGCACCGCATAGTCCACTAGGCTTTCTCCCTGTCTGTAAATCAATGTCATACATATTTCAAAGTTTGAGATCACCAATTAAGCCTAATGCCCAAACTAAATCAAAGCAAAATATGGGAAGACAGTATTGAACCGTTATCCAATCCCGTTTCATGCTAGCTAGAATGTCTCGAGCAGTATCGCAAACCTTTTTATTCCCACCCGGTAATAAGCCTGCAAAGCATGTTGGTGACATGTCCCTCTAATTAGACGCATATATATATATATCATATTGGATACTCAGCCAATCTAAACTAAGATTGAAGACTTATAGTGCATATAAATTTTTTTAAAAAAAAAATTTCTAAACATGAAATCAATGTTGATTAATAATACTAAATCCACATAAATTATAGTCAATGTCTCAAGTAGATTATTCTAAACATAGAAGAAGATGGGGGATGTGAAAATGAGACCCTAGATTGAATCAATCCTAATCATCTACAAGCATGTAAATGTTATCAAATAAAAGATTCCGATCCCAAATTAGTCAATCCAAACAAATGTATTGCTGTAAAAATTTAACTTGCAAAAAGCAAAGAACTAGAGATGAAAATTTAAAATCAAAGATTGACAGTAGTAGAACAAAACAAGGCCCTCATAGGATTAAAAAAGCTGGGTTCAAACCCCTGAAATGCCTTATCTACAATTAAGTAAAAAATCATCATCTGCTTCAATAAGTCACAAGCAAATACTAAGGCAGACAAGGCAGATAGCCTTTTCTGTTCACCCATTTGACAAAAATAAAGGCTAAAACTACCTTTGCAACAGATTCTTTTATCCAACTTAATACTCCATAATGTTAGTTACATAAGAAACAAGAACATAGTTCCTACCCATTAAGGTAAATAAAATAAAATAAAAAATTCATCATCTGGTTCGATAAGTTGCAAGCAATGTCTAAAATCCCATGATAAGTGAGCAATACTTCATCTCTATCCTCAGGACCAGGCTAAACAAAAATTCTCCAAAATAAATAAATAAATATGATGCAATTACAAATACAATTATCAGATGCGTATATGCACTTGGCTGGAAAATCCTCAAGAGCAAGCACTAAGATTTAGTTCAGGCCTTTCTTCAGACAATGACCTCGTAGATGTAGCAAACAAATACTCAATGTGGAAGAAGGGGTAATTGTTCTAAATAAACAAGATTGAATGAAAAAATTTAAGAAAACTGTTAGAGATTATTCACCAACTGAGATAGAAATTTCATAAGCCACTACTTCCAACTAAAACTTAAAAGGAGAACAAAGTGAATCACCATCCAATATATTAAATAAACTTACGGTCTGTAAATTTATGCAAAAAGATCGAAGGATCAACTTGTTTTAGTACATTGGATTCATCTGCAATGTATAGAACTTGGCAAAGCTGCAAATATACAGCACCGAGCTCATAACTGCAAATTTAGACGAAAGAAATAACGTGTTCATAGAGGCACATATGAAGAGGTGTATCAATGGTAAAAACATCAATATTGATGAGCAAAATTAAAAAAAAAAAAAGGAAAATGAGAAAAGCTTCCTTACACATTTATATTTAAGTAATTTGAAAAATCAATAAGAAGAAATGGTTTGCTCTTTTGCCTGCGGAAAAGAGAAAGAGATTCAAATATCAAATCAAAGACAGAAAATGTGCCTATACCCATTTTGCATCCATTTTTCATTTATCCTATCCAATTGCCCTCAAATTAAAGTAAAACGTTTTTTTTTTCATTAAATATCATCTACTGCGGATGCTGGTATGAATATATTAACTATAGATTTCGATACGGCTAGAGCTGCTAATTGAAATTATTTGTTCATCTTCTTAATTCTGTCCGGCAGACTTTCTCTAAAAATTCACGATCATCTCCTTCCAATCTCAAAAGTTCCCATCTTGTGTGTTCAAATTGATGCCCTTTTTGTTGCATCCTCATGTCTTGGCTACAGACTATTATATCGGTGTCGACACAAAAGACAACCATGCCCATGTCTAAAAACCACAGTACAAATATAATGGAGAAAAGAATATCATACCGACAAGCAAGGTAAAGACAAGAAGCCTGTACTTGCTCTGTTCTGCGCCCCTTAGTAAAATTGCGGGCAACAGCAATCTTCAAGAGGCAGATTGAAAAATTAGTGAAATTGATTGGAAAAAATGCACTACTAATAACCATGTTATTAGCGGCAGCAAAACATACTCCATAAAAGCGTTTAGCTATGTGAACAATCTCATCACTTTCACCAATATTTAAAGCATTCTTCATTTGTCTCATATCATCAAAAGCTGCAATATAAAAAGAAATCAACCACCCAAAAACAAACAACGACACTCAGGATAAAAATCATAAATCAAGCATACTACTGAACAAGAAGACCTTTTTCCATTAACCGTTCTCGTGAAGCTCCATATTCACTTTGAATTGTCCTCACGAAATTTCCTGACAATTGGCTCTACAAATAAGATATCAACCAATTAACAGATAACTAATTACTTCAACAACCCACAAAAAGTTTAACATAAATACTTTCAACAAGTATTATATATATATATATATTACGGATAGGATACCTGGCCAGCTGCATTCTTAACAAATGTGGCTTCGGTCGAGAAATTGTGATCTTCCAACACCTTTCCGCACCGGTCACAGCATCTTAAAATTCACCAACATAAACCGAAATATAAATCAATGAATCACAAAAGTAATTAATAACAGAATTAGACCCATCCACATCAGGGAAACCAAAAAAAAAAAAACATACAATTGAGAATCATAAGGGCGGTGTCCAGCAACATGTCTTGCACAACTACTGCACCACACCATTATTTTCTATTTAACAAAAATAAATTCTTTAAATCCACGAAACCCCGGACACTTAAAAAAAATTGGGGGAAAAAAAACAAAAAGAAGAAGAAGAAGGGTTGAAGATTTGTGGGTGATGGTGGGTTGGGCTATAAGAGTGAGTTTAGGGTTTTAGAAACAGTGGTGCGGTAATGAAGAAGACAGAAGAAGAAATCAGATGAGGTTATAATTATGTAAAGCTTGTGCTTAAACTAGTTGGGATTCTGGGTTTTAATAAGCAGGATTTATTAATGGCGACACGTGGTGAGTTGTGACTCGCCTTGAAGTGGTATCTTGGGAAAGCAAAGTAACCGATTTGCGCGGGTTTTCTCAGTTCTGGGGCACAACCGTCGCAGTTAAGTAGAGTGGGTGAGGATCCCCGTTTTATTTGAAAAAAGGGAGGAAAAAAAAAGGTGGGGGAGGAAATTGGAAATTAAGTCAATGTGAAAGGAAAATTTTTCTTTTGCCCCTAACCGCGGCGGCGGCTTGTTTGATCAGTCTCTTTATTTGCCTAATCTACTCAAGTTTCATTTTGAAAGAGAAGAGGTTACAATTGTATTTGGGGCTTGGGCTGCAGTTACTCTTTACTTTTAAAAACAAAAATAAATAATTAAATCAAATAATAATTCGTCGGTATTTGAATGAGTTGTTTTCAAGTAATTTGTTTTAATTAATTATTTATGTTAAAATTAATTTTAAAATTTATCTATATTTTATTTTTAAAAAAATTAATTTGAGATTTTTTTCTCTCTTATTTTTTTTAAATGATATAAAAAATATTTAAAAAATAAAAATAAAATTATTATCCACTATTTTATTGAATATGAACTCTCGCTTAGTAATTGTCTAACCACAATAAAGTTGTGTAATTTTATTATTCTAATATTTATAGAGAAGATAATGGTACCACAGATGCTTTAGATCACATTGGTTTAGATTTTCTAACTTTAAAATAATGAAATTCTCTTTTAACATAAGTTAAAAAAGTTTTCTTTCAATAATTTTTCAAAAGACCTAAAAATCATACTTCCTAATCTTTTATGGCTTACTTGTGCATCTGGAGATGTATTAATTATTTGTAGGATTTTAATTGATTTTTTTCGCTCGTATATAAATTTTATATCTTTTTTTTTTAGTTCTATGTATATTATACTTCTTTTGAGGTTTATTTAGAGAAATAAGTAGTCATATGGCATTGATAAAAAAAACTTGAAGATCTATCGTCACTACATTTAAAAAATTGGCATTAAAAGATTGATACAAGGACCTATG
This sequence comes from Aegle marmelos, assembly GCA_030449875.1. Lineage (NCBI taxonomy): Eukaryota > Viridiplantae > Streptophyta > Magnoliopsida > Sapindales > Rutaceae > Aegle > Aegle marmelos. Next base: position 8,992,000 of record JASUUL010000115.1, read on the forward strand.
TCGTTTCAAACTTTTGAATCTATGCATGAGAATTGAAATACGAATTGAAACTTTTGATCGTTAAATTAGATGATGCATTTTGAGTCCGACGGACAAACATAAAAAGTGCTTCCCACGTTGAAAAGAAACTTTTGAAAGAAGTGACCATTAATATAAACACTCCCCACCAAACGACATCACAACAAGGACAAACGACATGTCAGGAGCTTGATCCCGGCCTCAAAGCCTCAAAATTTTCAAATGTGAGCGCTTCTCCAATCACCGGCAGCATCGACCTCGCATGTATTAATTGAGATTTAACAACCCAGAAGGCTCATGAGTTTTATAAATTAATACTGTAAAAAACAAAACGCAGCACGTACGAGATTTTCCGTTTCTAAATAAAATTAAAAAAAAAAAGACTCAAATATCAAATATGCATGCATGTTAAACCTGAGTATTTATTACTAACTCGACAAAGATTGCTGATAAAACCCATGTGACGTTGAACTATATATAGCCAAGAAAGAGAATCTACAGAGCACCATCTGGGGTCATTTTAGTTTATTTTATAAATGGGAAAATTTTATAAATAATTAAAAAAATCAACTTTCAGTATAAATGCTACTTTTTTTTTTTTGGTATAATGTGATAAATACCACTTGGTACAGTCATCCACTACAAGGCTGCATTATGATATTAATCAGGGATTCAGTGACCGCACCGTACGTGGCGCATTTTTAATAATTTCACACACATCGAGCGGTTAATATTGTAACATGATCAAATCTGGAAACCATGTATTAAAATCATTTTCCTTAAATGTGTGTGTGTGTGTGGTTACAGACTGACCAGACCGAAAAGTAGCACAAAAACAAAGAAACGTTCACTTTGGCAGGGAACTGCAAGTGGGCACCTGTGTGCCTCATCTTTCATTTTATACAAAGTTGCTCAGAGAGCCAGAAGCCAAATAAATTGAACTGAATTTTATGTTATGAGAATCTTGATCGCTGATCTACATATTCTCTTTGTTTGTGTTAAAATTATAAACTCGAGTCCTCGCCGTGTTAATTGCCCTTTTCGTTTAACGCAATTACCCAAATGACATCTCCAAACACATCAACCAAAAAAAAAAAAAATTTTTTTTTTTTGCAACTTATTACACTTCAAAATAGGTAATTATTTGTTTAGGGTCAATTTGGTAACGCTTTAATTTTTAAATGTTTGTTATTATCTATATTGTAAAATAATCATTTGTGAAAAAAATAAGTTAACCGTTTAATAACGTTTATCTTTAAAAGTATTGTAAGTTTTAAAAATTATCATATGTATTTTATAAATTTTACTAATAAATTACTTAAGAATATAAATTTTGAATTAAATATAATATTGAATAAAATTTATTTAAATATTTATAAATATGTACGTAAAAATATTTTTTATTATGTATGTATAACTAAAATATATATTTTAACGACTAATTTTATTTTTTATCTCATTATAATTGATAATAATAATAATCTTCTTAAAATTAACAATTTTATTTCCTAACTAATAAAGATTTTTATAATATATATGAAGATGAATATGAAATTATACTAAATATAAAAGTAATTTTTAAAAATTTTGCCTTCCTTATTTTTTAAAATCTATTGTAAAATAGAGTTATTTGCCAATAGTAGTTTTTAAAAAAATTTACCAAAAATCAAAATGTACTTATAATTTCTTAAAATCACATTTTAAACATTTTAAAAGTAATCTCAAATGGACTCTTAACCTTTATAATTCCTAAATATTTAATTAATCTTTATTTTTTGAAATATGTTCAAGATAATCGAACTCTTAATTATCCTACATTGTCCTTTTTCTAATTTTTGATTCCTTTTAATTTTGAAAAGAGGAATTAAAAAAAATTATTTTTCCAAGTTAACCCTAAAAGAAAAGGAAATTATTAAAAGGCAAAAAGGAAATGACATCTATTCTAAGTGAGTGCAATTGATATTGTTATTTTCATTTATGTTGTGTTTACTAAACTGGAATTGGAATGAGTTAGAGTTGAAATAGACAGGAATGAGAATGAGCTAGAATCGGAATAAGAAATGAAAATTAGAATAAATTATTTACTTCAACTTTAGGAATCGAAATCAGAATGAGCTGGATTGCGTTAATTTATTTATTTTGTCTCAGAATTAGAATCAAAATAAGTTAAATTGTAATAAATTACTAAAGGTACTTAATAAAGTATTGTAATAAATAATATTTTTATATTTTAATTATAGTGATTATTTATTAAAAAATTATAATGATTAAAGCATTATTAATTAATAAATATAATATATTAAGTACTGTGATTATTTATTCAAAAATATAATTATTAATATATTTTTGTAGATGATGTATTAATATATTAATTAAAAATAATCATATTAATTATTATTATTATTATTATTATTATTATATGAATTAATTGTAATAATTATATTAATGATTACTATGATAGTATATTAATTAATTATAATAAAAAATATATTAATTATTGTGATTATTTATTTAGAAACTATACTTATTAATATATTTTTGTTAGTAATGTATTAATTATTAATTAATTAATAATATATGAATTAATTATAATAATTATATTACTAATTATTATAACAGTATATTAATTAATAATAATAAAAAATATTAATTATTGTGATTATTTATTCAAAAACTATAAATATTGATATTTTTTTAATAATGTATTAATATTTTAGTTAATAGTAATAATTATATTTAATGATAATAATATATGAATTAATTAATTATTAAGATTATTTATTCACAAACTAAATTATCAATATATTCTACTAATAATGTATTAATATATTAATAAAAGTAATAATTATATTAATTAATTAATAATAATAATATATTAAATAACTATAATAATTATAAGTATAATTATTATTTTATAATAGTATATTAATTAATATATATATATATAATTATAAAAATATATTAATTTAAAAGAGGATATTTTTAGAATACTAAAATATCAATAGCGTCAAATAGAAAGTTCAAGAAATGAGAGATTGATTCTCATCTTCTCCCGTAAAAATTAATCTCTCATTTCTTATTCTCAAATTAGTAGTGAGCTCCCCTATTTCAATTCTAATTCCTATTCTATTTTTATGAAGTAAACGTCATTAATCATTCCAATTTCAGATTCTAATTCTTTAATTTAAAAAATAAACACACCATTAACTTATCTCGAGTGTTAACTGAGTGAACGGTAAATTGTGATTGCATTTATTATTTCCGTGATTATCATGTGTAAATAATAAGGATAATAGTAATATTGTAAGTAAACACAAACCAAGTCCCGTTACAGAAAGTCCACTGTCTAAAAAGAAAAATTCAAAATTACAAAAGCTGTAACTTTAAGTGTAAATTAGTGTGTAGATTTCATTCAAATACTATAATTCTGTATAAATAAGAGCTAACTGTAACTTAGTGTGATCCATCCAAAAATGCACTCAGCAGTCAGCACAAGGCACGCTGCTCACCGGTTTACCCACGCTACCCTTGCCTGTCTGCCCCCATACGGATCCAAAAATCTCTCCCCCCAAGATTACGCCACTTGTTCACTTTCGTCTTACGTGTCCATTCCGACGTGTCCCGCTCCCCAACTCCCCTTTTTAATTCCCCAACCGGTCCCTCTCTATCTCCATTTCAGACAAAACGCACGCCATCACTTTCCTTTCATTCACTTTCCTTCTCTCAACTCAAAACTCTAGCAAGAGATCAGTTTTGTGTAATCTCAAAGTCTTTGAATCTGAATCTCAATGGCTGAAAGTTGCAGTAGAAAGCTGATGGTCGAGGTCTGCAACGCGAAGAACTTGATGCCGAAAGATGGCCAAGGGACGGCGAGTGCCTATGTGATAGTGGACTTCGACGGACAAAGAAGAAGAACAAAGACCAAGTTCAGAGATCTCAACCCGCAGTGGGACGAGAGGCTCGAGTTTCTCGTTCACGACGCGGAGTCCATGCCTACAGAAATCTTGGAGATAAATCTTTACAACGATAAGAAGACTGGCAAGAGAAGCAATTTTCTTGGAAAAGTTAAAATAGCTGGAAGCACTTTTGCGAAAGTTGGATCCGAGAGTTTGGTTTACTTTCCCTTAGAGAAGAGGAGCGTTTTTTCGCAGATTAAAGGAGAGATCGGGCTCAAGGTTTATTATATAGACGAGGATCCACCGGCGCCCACGCCGGAAGCAGCAGCAGCTGCTACGGAGCCTGCGACACAGCCGGAAGCGGCGGCGGAGGATAAGCCGCCGGAGAAGGCTGCAGAAGAGGAGAAAAAAGAAGAGAAACCAGCGACGGCGGAGGAGAAGAAAGAAGAAGAGAAAGCTAAAGAAGAAAAGCCACCGGAGGAGAACGCGAAACCTAAGCCTACAGAGGTTCCTCCGGCGGCGGAGGCTGCTACACCGGTTGAGGTGCAGAATCCTCCTTTAGCTCAAACTGATAAACCGAGCAATCAAAAAGATAAAACCACAGTAACGGAGACAAAAGCTCAAGAGCTTCGCCTTAACGAGCATGAGCTCCGGTCTCTGACAAGCGATCGGAGTCGCAGCGCTTACGATCTTGTTGATCGCATGCCATTTTTGTATGTTCGAGTGCTCAAAGCAAAGCGAGCGGGTAACGTATCTAACGGCTCGTTGTACGCTAAGCTGGTGATTGGTACTCACAGTATCAAAACTAAAAGCCAGACTGATAAAGATTGGGACCAGGTATTTGCATTTGATAAAGAAGGCTTGAATTCGACCTCACTTGAGGTTTCCGTTTGGAGTGAGGAGAAGAAAGAAAATGAAGAGTTGATTGAGAATTGTTTGGGAACGGTGTCGTTTGATTTGCAAGAGGTACCCAAGAGGGTGCCTCCGGACAGCCCCTTAGCTCCACAGTGGTACAGTTTGGAATCAGAGAAGTTGCCGGGTAATGACGTTATGCTCGCCGTTTGGATAGGGACTCAGGCTGATGAAGCGTTTCAGGAGGCCTGGCAATCGGATTCCGGTGGGCTGATACCGGAGACTCGAGCCAAGGTGTACCTCTCGCCCAAGCTTTGGTATTTGAGATTAACGGTTATCCAAACCCAAGATTTGCAACTAGGTTCGGGATCCGAGCCTAAGGTTAGGAGTCCTGAGCTCTACGTCAAAGGTCAACTCGGAGCCCAACTTTTCAAAACGGGCCGGACTTCTGTGGGGCTTTCACCATCGAGCTCCGCTAACCCGACTTGGAACGAGGATTTGGTTTTTGTAGCCGCTGAGCCGTTTGAGCCGTTTTTGGTTGTGACTGTTGAGGATGTGACAAATGGGTGTCCCGTGGGCCAGGCCAAAATACAAATGTCAACAGTGGAACGTCGGATTGATGATCGGGCGGAGCCAAAATCAAGATGGTTCAATTTGGTTGGTGATGAGACAAGGCCGTACGCAGGGAGGATACACGTGCGAGTATGTTTGGAAGGTGGCTACCACGTGTTAGATGAGGCAGCGCACGTGACCAGTGATGTTCGAGCCGCCGCTAAACAGTTAGCCAAGTCTCCTATTGGTCTACTAGAGGTGGGTATTCGGGGTGCCACCAACCTGCTTCCTGTGAAGACCAAAGATGGTACGCGTGGCACTACTGATGCTTATGTGGTGGCCAAGTATGGGCCAAAATGGGTACGTACCCGTACGATCCTCGATCGATTTAATCCACGGTGGAATGAACAGTACACTTGGGATGTCTATGATCCATGTACGGTGCTTACTATTGGTGTATTTGATAACGGACGGTACAAGCATGATGAAGCAGGGAAGCCGCGGAAAGACGTTAGAGTGGGAAAGATACGTATACGGCTGTCGACACTTGACACCAATCGGGTGTATCTCGATTCATATTCCCTCACTGTATTGCTGCCAGCTGGAGCCAAAAAGATGGGAGAGATTGAGATTGCCGTCAGATTTACTTGCTCATCATGGCTAAACTTGATTCAAGCGTATGCAACCCCAATGCTACCGAGAATGCATTATGTGCGCCCGCTGGGTCCAGCTCAACAAGACATACTGCGCCACACGGCTATGCGTATAGTCACGGCTCGGCTCGCACGCTCCGAGCCACCATTGGGACAGGAAGTCGTTCAATTCATGTTGGATACAGATACACACGTGTGGAGCATGAGGAGAAGCAAGGCTAATTGGTTCCGGGTCGTGGGTTGTTTGACGCGTGCGGCAAGTTTGGCGCGTTGGTTGGATGGGATACGCACGTGGGTACACACCCCAACTACAATTTTGGTGCACGTGCTGCTTGTTGCAGTCGTGTTATGTCCACATCTAGTGCTCCCCACCGTATTCATGTACGCCTTCTTGATCCTAGCGTTGAGATTTCGTTACCGTCAAAGGTTCCCGCGAAACATGGACCCGAGGCTCTCTTACGTAGACGTGGTTGGCCCTGATGAGCTTGATGAGGAATTCGATGGGTTCCCCACGTCACGGCCCTCCGACGTAGTCCGCATCCGATACGACCGATTACGGGCATTGGCAGGGCGGGCCCAGACCTTACTAGGTGACGTGGCAGCACAAGGGGAGAGACTGGAGGCATTGTTCAACTGGAGGGACCCCCGAGCAACGGGGATTTTTGTGGTATTTTGTTTAGTAGCTTCTTTGTTGTTCTATGCGGTGCCGTTCAAGCTGTTTGTCCTCGGTTCCGGATTTTATTACTTGCGTCACCCAAGGTTTCGAGGCGATATGCCGTCAGTTCCCCTCAACTTTGTACGGCGACTACCGTCTCTTTCTGATCAAATTCTCTAAAGCTCACAGCTGGTGGCACAGTTAATTCGGTTATCCGATGATTTTTTTTTTGGTTATTAATATAAATATTGTCTTAATGTTTAATTAATGGGATTTTTTTTTGAATTAATTAAAGAAAAAAAATGAGGCATAAAAGATCTTCTTGAAATTGGAATAAAGTGCAAAAAGTGACCGTTGGTGATTGCTGTCTGTGGGGTATTGAACTTTTCTCGTTACATGCATTTTAAAGCAAAATGTTTCTTTTGATAACGCAAATGCGGAATGTGAACGTTAAGAGGAGCGGACGAACCAGCACAATTGAATTGCAAGAAATCGGGAGCGGACGATTAAGCCTGTTCGGTATTGTTTTATAACCACCCGTTTTCATTTTTATTTTCAAAATGTTACTCTGATACATGTTCGGTAGGCGGTTTCTAAAATATGTATCGTAAAACACGTAAAACATACTTCACTCGATACTTATAATTATTATTTTTTTAAAAAAATAAAACATTAGAAAACATGTTTTTGGCTATTCTTCGAAATGTTTTCTAAGAAATAATTGCAGTTTCTACTTTCTTCCCTCTCTCACCAACTTTTTCTTCTTCATTTATCACTTGGCTCTCCCACTTGCAGACATTCTTCGTCATCTCTCATTTCTTGCTCATCTTTCGTGACTCAAATGACTCTTTATCAGTTGTCACTCTAAAATCCTCAAGTTTTTGTCCCAGCAATTAATATCCAATATTATCTATCATTAATAACTCAAAAGTAATATCAATATCAATGCATTCATGTCCCCTTCCATTCACATCTTTAACACAGTCATTGCTGATTTCAAACCAATTATGACAATACCCGCGTGAGATTTATTTGAAAAACAAAAATTAATGAATTTAATTTATCTACACTGCCTCTTCGTAAAATTCCTAGCTGAGATAATCTTTGTTAGCAAGTTTTTCAACCTCCTAGACCCTGGACCAGGTCTCAGAACACCATAATTCTCACTTTGGAAACCGGAGCATGCCTGATCTCTTTCACTCTCAGAACACCAACCCCCGTAGGCGTATCTCCTCCGGTGCCTTTTCAGGAGATCGCGATCAATTTTGGCGAGAACTGGGCTGTTCTGCTTGAACTTTCTGGCAAATGGGCGGCTGCTCAGGACCATTCTTCGGAAATCTTTGAGCCCAAGGGACCTGGGATGCTGCTTCGGAGGCGTATCCCAAGTAATATAATGAAGGTCGTGATTAGCTATGGTGTTTTTGTAGTCCTCAGAGTTGCATATAACCGTCTGGAAATATCCTTCGGGAGAAGATACAAAGTTGGTGTAGTAAAGAAGGAGAGACCTCGGCAAATTGTCCCAACCCATTATGCAGTACTCCGCAAATGGTCTTGATAATATGGTCCAGGCTGAACCTGGAGATTGATCGGAATATAACATTATTTTTGCATCGTCAAATCGACGCAAAATGCAATGCTGTTCTCGTCGGTGGAAAAATGGATACGTGTAAACTCTTATGCAATTATTTGTATCTAACAAGGGGATTTTTTAATACAAGGTAATCAATTTTGCCTTCAAATTAGATGCCTCTCGACTCAGCATCTGGCCATTACTTTTTTTTTTTCCTTCAAAATTTTCAAAGATTGTTGTAAACTTGAAATTAGTTAATAATAATCAAAGTGTTATAATCGATAATCAATTAAAGAAAATAAATATTTTAAAATAAAATAATAAATAAAGAAAATAAACAAATAAAAGTAGGGATATTTAACTTTTTAATAAAGTAAATATAAGTTAAAAATAAATATTTTATTTTTATTATTTCTTAAATTTTAATCTATCATTTTAATTTATAAATTTATTTTTAAAAAATAAAAAAAAATTAAGTCCGACTCAGTCTTTTTTTCCTAAACCCTTATTCAGACTCCCATGTAAAAGGGTAAAGCTAAAGTATGTGAAAACGGACCGGGCCGACCCACGCTTTTGTATCATCCCTAACTCAGTATCTGGCCTTCACAAACAATTACGAAGTGGATGCAGTCTCTCTTTTCTAAAAAATCCAGAAGGCACCGTAGGAGAAGGAAATCACATGGGTTCTACAGACAGACCACGTCGGCGTCGCAACCTTTGGCACGTGCAAAATCCGAGATTTTGCAGGGGTCCCTACGTCCTTTGCTCTTTCTTCAAAGCTAGTAAATGGTTTTAAGTGAAGCTTTAAACGGATGACAAGCTTTTTAACCACTAAAGAAGGAACAGTGCGAAAAAGAACCTCAAGTTGGACTATGGATTTTTCTACTCTGATGCTCAACAAATTTGTCAATTTCAAAGGTCGTTGTTTTGTTAATATTATTTTAAGTACCTTTTGTTTCCCCTTTGTTAACAATTTGAAACCACATAATTCATTATCCAACGTCATATGTTAGCATTTATGGCTCCCTAAGTACCGATGTCAAATTGTTTTTGTATAAACTTTTAAATTTATTAAATGGTCATGCCGACGCAGTTAGGTTGATTAGATTGTCAAAAATGCAGCATCATTTACAGCTCACAACCACCGGCTACCCACCCAGAAAGGTTTAATATACGACATACAAAAAATATTAGAAAACGGGGGAAAGAAAAGGACGTTCAACATGCTCCATTTTTGCAACGTTACTTAAAAGATACATTAATGCTTCATCTGGGACCCCGTTCAAAATTACACATCTTATTTGGGTAGCTTTCTTTTATCTCCACTGTATACTACCCTGCATCATCTAGAAAGTGGTGTTTCATTGTTATTAAAAGCAAGTGATGGAGTGATGATGAATCGACCTTGCTTCTTAGTGACACCGTTGTTTCTTCCGCCAAGTACACTAACCTAAAGACGAGTTGCTTAATGATGGCTTGAATTGGGTTTAGGGTCGCAATCAAACATCTCTAAAGCAACCAAATGATTATGATGTCCATAATAAGTAGAATATTCCAGGAAATATTGTATTTTTCCAAGTGTCGGAAGCTTATTAGTGTGTCTCCAGGAAAAACTTAAAAAAAAAAAAAAAGGAAAAATCCTTTTGAGCCGGAATATATGAAACAAAAGTTGAGAAGGACTTGTTGAGGGTAGCTAGTGCCCAAAGGAAAAAGACAGTTTGGCTGTACAGAGACGTAATGAATAAAAATTTGGAAACACAAGAAGATATCGGATCGAATATGTTAAACGCAGGGTCCCCTGTTCAAAATACCCCACCGAAAAATAATTTATTCCACTTTTAAAAACTTTAAAAAGAACATGTACCGTGTACCTTTGTGTGCGTGTCTTCTTCACTTGTTCACAAGTTCACATGCAAAAGTGATAAGTTAATAATCTTTTTTTTTTAAATTTTTATCTAAAATAATAAAGTGTGGAAGCTTGGAGTGTATGGAATCATGTGAAGATGATATATATGGCCATCTTTTTTCTTGAGAGAGTGAAAGAAAAAAAAAGATAATACAAGGAAGAAGATTGGGGAAAATTATGAAACCTGTATAGAGCTTGAAAGCAGAAGGAATAGTCCTTTGTTTGATCACCCACCAGATCTCTGATTTGTTGAGACCATAAAGCCCTGGGTCTATTATTACTGGCTTTGCTCTCTTGTTCCTGAAAATTTTAGCAACATTAAATTTTTTATTTTTTCAGAAAACAAATGAAAAAAATAACCCATTAGTGGTACTAATAATAATTAAAAAAAAATCCGAGTAATCTTACATTTTCCAACCCAAGTGACTGCTATGGTGTACGAAATTGAGATCTCTTGGCAAGTCAGAAAATGCTTGGATCAGATCTGAAAACCCCAGAAACTATAGGTCATAAAATTAAGCAGCAATAATAATAATAATAATAATAATAATAATAATAATTTTGATGATGATGAAGATAATGACATTAATAATACCGTATGCTAAGAATATGAAAAAAGAATTAAGGCCACTCACCATACCATCTTGGGTTACCAAGGGATAATCAGAAGCACTAAGATTAATGAACCAATCCCATTTGCAGCACCTCAAAAGCGTGGCGATTGCATGAAGGGTAGTAGCGAGCATAGTGGGGCCTCTATAAGTGACCAAATTTGGTTTGCCAACAATATAAACATTGTTCACCATTCTGAAAACAGGTTCGTTTGCCACAAACTCAGCAAGCTCTTTCTGCTCCTTCTCCGGGGCTTCTCTGTCCATGTGAATAAGATAATGGTTTCCGGGATGGTAAAGAGCAAGCAAGGCCCTTTTCAGCTTGGTTGCGTCACCTTTTGACGCTGAAAGCAGGTATGCAAATGTTACCGGATACGAGGAGTTGTTGTTGGGTTTTAGCATGATTTTGTTCGAGCTCATGATGATTGGGTTGAATTTGTATAAGGAAGTGAATCGTTTTGTGGGGACTGAAATGTAAAGAAAGCAGAAGAAGACTGAGATTAACATGAACGAAGTCACAAAAAATTTGATCCCCATTTTCTTGAGGAAACAATTTGAGAGAAGTTGAAAGGCAGGAGGGAGTTTTAAGTGGTTAAAAGTGAAGGGAGTTTTGGGTTGAGTGAGAAGGAGGGAATACTAAAATAATAATAATAATAATAATGGCACTGGGGAAGTGTCAAGTGTGTGGTGGAGTTGATTTCATTTAGATTTAGATCTTTGGATCTTTTTGGAGTTTGGAGGGTTCCTTGCTTTGAAGTGAAGGTCTTTCAAGGAATCAAGGGTCACCATCTCAATTTTAGTTGGGGATTTTTTGGTAGTTTTGGAGGTTGAAGTTTGCTATATTGCCTATAGCTCTAGAGAAGGAAAGATTAAATGTTGTATCTGGCTTTTGCGAAAATAAGGTAGGACTGGATCTTTTTATTTTTTAACACTCTCTTTCTCAAATTTATTTCTTAAAATACTTCAACTTACTTTATAAAATATTAATCATATATTAAAATCCACCGTTTCACCATAAAATTTTACTCTAAAGGAGTATTTCTCTTAATTTTTTTATTTATAAAACAAATAAAAGCTTAAATTATTTAATTCTTATTGTGTAATTTCTATCTCCATAATCTTAAACTCTCTATTAGTTTCTAAAAAAAAAATAAATATTTTTCAATTAAAACTTTAAATATAAATATTATATTATGAAATAGGATGGGTGTAAATAAAGTTTTAAATAAAAATTTAATCATCTTTTTATTTAAAATAAAAAATAAATTAATCTACCTTAAGTTATTTAAATAATTTTAATTAAAAAGAAGTTTTATAAGGAATTTCGACAGGTGTCAAAATCGTACATATAAAATACGGAGGTACCGTTGGGGCTTTGTTGTCGCGTCATAATTTTTATCTCTCAACCATAATGAGGACGTGGGTTCAAGCTTTCACAAACCTTAATTTTTTGAAATTTTAAATTGTACATAACTTCTCATTTATTCTTAAGAGTAGGCCTCTGAACTAACTACAAAATGCATGCACTAGTCTCCTCATATATTTTAGATTATATGCATCTGTAGATTGTAATAATTAAAAAAAATAATTAAAAAAACTTCTCTAGGATAATTGAAGTTATTGAAATATTCTCCAAGATGTTACTCTCTTTCCTTTGATTGAGATTTAACGCTGGTTATTTTTGTTCTTCCAACAAAAAAGTATATGCCCAAATAGATCATGTGGATGCAACTATAACGTATGATTTCTTTCCCTTCTCCTCCTCCTCCTCCTCCTCATCATCATCTTCTTCTTCTTCTTCTTCTTCTTCTTTTTAAATAGCAAATATTGGTTTTAAAAAAATGTAAAATTTGATCAGTCAAAATCAAGACAAAGGAAAGATCAAACGTGTTATTTGAGCCTAAATGGCTTGCCTCCGGTGAGAACATAAACGATCATCCGCCATGTTCATAGCAGCCAGAGCCATTGCACCCAAGAGGCCGAGATTCTCGGCAAGGAAAGCCTCATTCCAATGAAGGATTTGAAGCTGAAAGAACTGAAGGATGGAAACTTGGCAATGTCGGCAGTCCGGGTTGCGTTGGTTTTAAGGTCTTCTGTAGGAGTTTGATCCATACCAACAACTCCAGTCAAGTCTGTCAACCACGAGAAATTGTGAGGCCCGCAAGGTAAAAGGGTTCCACCACCCATGCCAGCTCAAGACTCAAGTAAAGAAAGAACTATGACCTTAGGACTTCTAATTCTTAAGCAAAGCTAAACACAAAGGGAAATTCAAAAACCATCTTATTATTGGTTTCAAAAATACATATGTCAATTAAATAAGGGAAAAACAAAAACGATTCATAACCATAATACAGTATAGAATCATTAAAGTTACAAAAAATGCTTCAGTTTCGGTTCTCCCTGGAACAAAACCTTTACACTAACCTCTACCTTTATATGTTTACTGAACAAAGAGCCCGTAATTATGCTGCCTGAGCAACAGGTTCATCTGCATTTGATGCTTCTACCCTGAAAATTAAGGGTGGTATGGAACAAACATAAGATGGATGCTGTATTTGGTGTACGTTGAAAGTAAACAATGCCTCAAAGAGGATAACTTACAAAACAAAATAAATTTATTACCAGACCTCACTTGTAACTCATTGTTATAGGATTATAAAAAACAAAACTGACAAATCCCACAAATATCAGATACATGCATATCATCTGCCAGCAAGCTTGCTAAAAATGAGTGGAACAGTCATTCTTAGAATGAACTAGAAAAGGACGTAAAATACTTGCATAGATATTGCCATCTATCACAGAAAACACACCTCAGTCACTAGTACAAAGCATCGGTGAAGCAACAAAACCAATAAACAGTATGTATTGACACCATATCAATTACATGTATACCATATCATAGCACTCTCAGACTTACAGTAACCAAAAAGATGCCAGCTTCCTTGCTGGGAAAACCTTAAAAATTGTGCTAAAGTTGGGGAATGACAAGTTTGGCTAGTTTAAGGGGCAGGGAGAGCGAACCACTGTTTTGAAGTCTTTCTAATACCAGACAATTTACCTACCAAAAAATATCTGAGGAAGGAAGGAAAAACCAACAAGTTAACTCTACCTCTGGATTCCCTCTCCGACTTCCATTCTGAAAAAGCTCCCAATCTTCACAGGTGAGCCCACTTCATTGGATAGATTATTCAGAATTGTCTACAGAACATAGCAAAAATATTAATCAACAACCACATTTCATAAATCCTATACAAATGCAATCAACCTATATTTCCTAAAAAACCAACATGTATGCATACATGCAACAATGGCCTGCATCCTTGCATGCAAACACACATGGAACATGTGTGTGCATTTCCACATGTGTGCGTTACAGTGCCTGACGCAATTGTGCAAGGGTTGAAAGAGAGCAGCAGACTTCCCACAAAACAAAGTTCAAGGTGGGTTATGCTAATTGAAAGATGAGACCCTCGACATATTACTATTGACACAATGAAACGCCAAACAACAGCCAATTGTGACTGTACAATGGATATGATTAAAATGGAGTCTAAAATATAACAAGATAACCTGTATATTTACCAATGAAGTCTAAAATATAACAAGATGACCTGCACATACCTTTATATTTAAAGTATCGTTCATGACAAATTTTTGTTCCATCAGAACAACTTCTTCATAGTATTTACGCAAACGACCTTCCACCATTTTTTCTATCGCCATTGGAGACTTCCCTGTACTCTCTGCCTGACAAACAAAGACAAGTACATAATTTAAAATTTTGGAACACAAAATGAATTTGTTTAGCAAGTAGTTTGATTATATATGAGAGAGAAGAATATACACTACCAAGAAGAAGCTTTCATGATTGCACTAAACCATTACATGAAACCAGTATACAAACAATTTTTCCCAGTCTGTCTCCTTTCAAGTCAGTAACTTTTAGTGAATCAACATTTTCCATTATTCTAATCTGATATCATTCTGGATTGACATTGTCAACCTTGGTTGATAAGAAACAGCCATAAATGCTTCATCAACCTTCCTACCCACCCCTTTTCACAGGATTCAGAATAAGGTATTTCCTCATTCTATCCTCAATCTATTGCAACTCTAACCAAAACAAAAAATTGCTATCCATTACAAAAAGAAAAAATACCAGTTTACTGATTTGCCGCTGTCCATATAATTATCTCATTTCAACTATGCACACTTAATGGGTGCATGTCCTGGATTGTTTAAAAATTAGAAGCACCAGGTATTTCCTTGAAGCAATAAAAATAACCCTAATTGATGCCAGATATTATTACTCCATTACTTCCTCCATAAGGTGAACTGATACTAAGATGGCTTACAAGCTTAGCGTAACTATATGGGATAGATATCAAGGAAACATATGGATTGTAGATATTGGTTAAGAAAGCTCCAAAGTTCAATAATGCAACATAGGCAGAACCTCCAATGGATTTCCAAATACCTGAGATTTAAGAATTTCACGTTCATTCTCTAACGCATCAGCAGAAACAAGCTCCCTTGACAAGAATAATGGTTTTTGAGCAACTATATGCATTGCCAATTCTGATCCTAAACGCTTTAACGGATCAAATGATGAACTTCCATTCTCTACTTGAAGAGATAGAAGTCCAGCAATACGACCCAAACCTACATCCACATCAAACAATTAATAGTGACTACCAAAATGTAGGCAACTTAGTATAAAGATAGTATTTAACAATGTGGGATATTCAATATTGTTAGGCCTAAATCATTTTGCATAAGAATGCAAGTACATTAACCATGAAGAAAGGGATTAAAGCAGTTTAAACAAAGTACCTGATTGAGGGCTTGTGTGGAGGTAGGTAGAAACAACCCCAGGTGAAGATGCAGACAGTACAAAGCCCCTCCTAAGTTTTACATTCTCCCCCATAATTGCAGCTACTTCAGTAATTGCACTCTGAGCGGTTGTTTCTCCACCTATTTTTGGATGATCAAGATTCAACTGCAAGCCCTGGCAGTCATATAAGAATAATTGACTTAGATTAAACTCACAAAACAATCCCAATCTTGGATACAATTTGAAACATGTATAAAGGCATCTGAATCCAGAAATAAAAATTGAAATTGTGAATTTTTATCAAGACTCCTTATGTAGACCCAGCTAACAGCTCCAGCTAAGGTCCTTCAAATATCAATGCTTGTGATAATAGCAAAAGACTGGATACCAAAAGACATTGAATAACCTCTTCTCCGCGAATTAGAGAAACATGAATATCCACCAACAATAACACAAACGGATTAAATACATTAACCTCTCACCTCCAAATACTCAGGACCAACAGGAAAGAGCCCAGATCCCAGCTGTGATATATTCTCAGCCACCAAAGCTTGCTTTGCTAAAGCTAAGGCCTGCAAGGGGATAAAAAAAAAAAAAAAAATTGGATGAACCATGATCTCAAAAAATGAATGACAGGAAAAATTAACAAGAAAAGAGAAGTGCCAAGTGAAATGAAAAGGTGAAGAAAATAAAAATGGTAACACTAACCAAGTACTGAAATATCTCATTCCTGGAAACAAAATCAGTCTCGCAATTAAGCTCAATAACAGCAGCCTTGCTCTCATTCTGTGCTAGAGCAAGTAAGCCCTCAGTGGCAGTTCGAGACGACTTCTTTGACGCCAGAACTTTCCCTCTTTTCCTCAACTCCTTTAGTGCAGCCTCTGCACAGAATCATAACATCATCAAAGTCAAAACTCAGATACAAACCAGCCCATGAAAACTCTAAAAGGAAGAATGATTTAATTATTACCAATATCCCAATTGGAATCAACAAGAGCCAACTTGACATCTTTCATTGGAGCACTTGTTCGTTCCCTTAACTGCCTAATGAGATTCACTTGCTCCGTAGCCACAGGAGCTTGATCACTGAAGTTTCTCGAAATTAAAGCAAAGCAGGAAGTTGGGTTTGCATATTTGAATGAAAATAAGTCGTTGATCTGCCTAGCTTGATAAACCGGAGTCCCTTTGCTTGCGCAAGTAGAGTAACCATTTTTACTGCTTGAGGCAGCACTGAGTTTGTTGTAGAATAAAATCCTAAATGGATGCTTTCCACTTCGAAAACAGGCCATTCCAGTACCCTTTATGCTGTTGATTGACCTATACTATCAAAAAGGGAATTGAAATTGTCATTGAAAAAGAGAGAGAGAGAGAGAGAGAGAGAGGTTTAAGGGTTTTAGATTATCTCAAAACTTACACTCAGAACGTAACAGCACAAAAACACAACTTACTCAAATAACAAAGAAACTAAAAGTAAAAATGAAAAAAAAAATTATAAATGAACAAATTCTCCATATTTGTTAGCAACCCAAAAAAAAAAAAAAAAAACTCCAAAAAAGTTATTAAATGTTTTAGTCTTTTTTCCCCCCTCAAAATGAAAGTGGTTATAATTGAATGTTAAAGGAGTCCAGTAGAGTTTTAAAATATGCCCAAAAAAAAAGTAAATGAAATAAAACAAAAACAGCAACAAGCATATCACCTGAAGTAAGAGAAAGGACCGACGGCTGGTGTTGATACTGATGACTACCGAGGGGGTGCAGACTGGAGAGGAGACATCAAAAGTGTGAGAAAAATAATACTACTGCCGTGCCCCATGAAATTTTCCATTTTGGGCCTATGGGCTAGGTCATTCAACACTCTGGCCCAAATAGTAAAAATTTTAAATTAATTTTGAGGCCTGAATTTTAAAAGGAGTCCAGCTTCTCACACGCCCTTCGGAGACACTTATGAAAACCTTGTTTTCGGTTTTAATTATTTTAATATAAAAAAGTACCCTTTTTGGCCTAAGTCTCATCTATTGTTCATTTTTTATACGTTGTTGTCTCTCCCAAAACAAATGAAACCAAACCCCTCCACACAAACGAATTTTCTGGATGATGAATCTCATTGTGCTAATTGTTGATTTAAAAATAAACATGTTTATATCTTATTTTAAAATAAGTAATTTTCAAAAAAAAAAAAGGGGAGAGAATAATGAATCTCTAAAAAGAAAAAAAAGGATTATTTCATTTGAATCATTAGATGGATGAAGATTGAAAAGTGAGAAATGAAAAAAAAAACATAAATAAATGATTTGTTGATTTATTCAAAGAGTTTGCTGGCAAAACAATGATATATTCTATAATCTCTTGAATAATACATGTGTTTAATTAAAATTATATTTTTTGTCTTTAAATTTGATTACCTCAATAAATAGGGTGTTATAAGAAAAACAAAGGGGCGTCAATAACACTGCTCTTTGAAAATTTAATTTGACAATGGACCTAGACTTACAGTCTTCCACTGATGTTAAAACATTCATTGAATGTCGCCAGAAAAATTCATATTTGTAACACGAAGATGGCGAGACTAACTAACAAAAAGAACATTTAATTGGCAAAGTCAAGCGGGTTCCACATGGATGTAATTATTTATTTTATTTTAAAATAAATATTAATGGCCAACGGACTTCTCTTTAATAACAGTTTATTTAGTTTCTCACATTAAAAATAATATTATTTTTTATTTAATATTAGATATTTAATATTTATTTACTACGATTTATTTAATGATTATAAGTGTTTATTTAATTAATTAAATTTTTATTGTAATTTTTGTTATTATTTGATTGTTTTTTTAGTATAACTTTTTAGACTTTTGAAAGTAGAGATTGAATTTTTTTTTAAATGTTAAAATATCTAAAATATTCTTTATTTAATTATTTTATTTTATTTTTTTCTATAATATTTTTTAAAAAACTTATCTATTAAATTAATTTCATAAAATTTTAATAAAAGCTCTTATAGATAATCAAACAATTAAAATTTTTTGATAAAAACTCTATTAACAAAAATTTTATTTAAATAAGTTGTACTTAAAAAATTGTACCAAACAGAACTTTAAAATGAGATTTATAAATCTTTTTCTTCGGGTTATGTCATAATAGGAAAATATAAAAAAATATCGATTGAGTTCTGATCGTACAATATCAGTAAGAATTTTAATTGTCATATATAAAAAAATAAAAATAAAAATAAAAAATCAGTGAGACGTAGCTTAAAAGCTTTCCAGAATAACTTTCCGAATAACTTGAAGTGTAGACCACGAAGATGCGGTGCATTTAAGTTGAAATGGCCCGAAGCGTCACAAGCAGTGAGATATAGCTTAAAAGCTTTCTAGAGTCGTTGTGTTTGTTAATGATTGTGGCCACGCATGATTCACGGCAATTCTATTTCACATTCACCCACTCCCCGAAAGACCCAACCTTCGCTTAACTTATAGTTTTAAATCAATTAAATAATTAATGTCTTTCAAACTTTTCAACCGCTCTAAGAGGATGTCACAAGTCTCAGACATCATGCGACCTTACACAAGTAGATACATTTGGGTTTAGATATTTTATTTTATTTTATGTTTTGTTTTTCTTTAATTTTATTAGTAGGAGAAATGTTTGGCAGCCACCCAACAATCCTACCACCGCAATACACTTAAAAATTCGAAGCCTTAATCATAAAAATTTTGTATTAGATGCCCATTACTTTTTTTTTTTACTTTTTTTTTCAAAAAAGAAAAAAAGAGCTCACTTATTCAGTTAACTTAGTACTTTTTTTTTTCTCTCTCTCTCTCTCAAGAACTCTTAGTTACATGATCATAATAAAATTGGAGGCATCAATGCCGATATGGTTGTACCAATAAGATTGGATTGAGATGAGGTTGGTCAAAAAAATTCTATATTAGACCAGTCATTGTAAGTTGATTGCAATCCAAGCCAACGTGACTTGGACTTTCAAATGAATTCCATTAATTAAATGATCAATTTTATTATTAAAACAAAAATTTGATTGAAGGTTATACACAGAAACTGATTCAGCGAAAACTTCAAAAAAAAAAAAATTAGTTAGCAGTTGAACAAACGAGTAACAGATGTTTCATTTTGTTTCATTTTGATTAATGTTCTCGAACCACCAATGAGGAGCAGTTTCGGCCTAGAAGCCAAAGTACATCCAACTGCATCACGGGAACTACCCCCTTGGTCACGTCAAAAGTGCTGACATGTATCTCTTCCACATCATCACTCTACGTCAGCAAAACCAAAATATTAACACCTTGCCAAGAAAGTTGAAACTTGGAAGAAATAAGAAAATAAAATAAAATAGAACAGCTCCTGCAAGTCGATAACTGATGGATGATTAGTTCGAGAAGACTTGAACAAGATAAGTCTTTGAGTGATTTATGTAATTAAAATTTGTGGCCACTGGAAAATATCTCCATGCGACTTTTTTTAAATCTTGGGAGCCAAGAAAGTGACTCAAAAATCTCATCACTCATCACAGGAAGATACAAGAAATGCGGAAGCAGAGCTTGAATATAACAACAATTCAACAACAAAGGGTTTCATCCGCTGCCACAAACACGGTGAGCTCATCACATTTTCTCATTTGAAGTTACTCTGTTTTCTTGCTCCTCAATTTCTTGTCTTTTGATCACAGGTTCAAGAGTCAAGCTTCCCGCAGATTGGAGCTATGGTGGCGGGTCAATTCCTGAGAAAGCTCTTTCAGTTCCTTTTCTACCTTCACTTCATCTTAATCACAGTCTTAACAATCTTCTTAGCAATCCGCGGTGTTGTTTTGTCTGGGAAGCACCATTTCCAACCAATGAAATGGTACCCTCCACTGCTTGCTTCCACAGCGAGTGCTGGAATTCTTTCTTTGGCTTGGCAATGGATGACTCAAAGCAACCCTCCAAAAGCCATAAGAATATGCTTCTGGCTTGGCCCCTTGATGACTGGTGCGTTTGGCATACTGCTTCTGTTAATTAACTCTGCCGCAAGTTTATCGGCAGGTGCTGTTGCTACCATTTCTGCAGTCGTTCAATCCATCTACATTTGTTGGGTAAATCCCAGATTTGAATATGCTGCCAAAATCTTATCAGTCTCCGCAGCTTTTCCTCCAGCTAGAACTGGGATTTTGGTCACTCTTTCGATCATTCTCAGTGTTGTATATTCCTCTTTCTTGATTTCCGGGATTGGAGGAGCAACTGCAATAGGAACTACATTAGACATCTTGTTCATAGTGGTGATTTTGCTCAGCTTGGCGTGGAGTATGCAGGTGATAAAAAATGTACTGCTAGTTACAATCTCACGGGTCAAGTACATACACTTTGCATGCGGGGCAGATATGGAGACAGAAATTGCTTTTTGCGACACAATCAAGTACTTGACGGGTAGCGTCTACATTGGCTCGGTGCTTGTGCCAATCTTTGGAAGCATTCGTGGTTCAGCACGAACCATCAGTTTGATTGCAGGAGAAAGAGATGAATTCCTGTTCTCATGTGCTGATTGTTATTCAGCAGTTGCTTCGACTCTTGCAGCACATGGAAATAGATGGGGTTTTGTACATGTAGGAGTTTATAATAAGGGCTTTATCCAGGCATCTGTTGATACATGGGAAATGTTCAAGAGGGGAGGGATGGACACTCTGATAAACTCGGACCTTACGGGAGCATTCTGTTTCTTCAGTGGGGTGACAGGTGGTGCTATGAGCGCCTTAGTTGGAGGAACCTGGGCATTGGCTGTTCATAAGAGCTATGCTACAGAAGTGTCTATCTATGCTTTCCTCATTGGATATTTCATGGTAAAAATACATATCTTTCAGAGAATTGTAAGCATATCTCATTTTCAGAGCGGAGAATACCTCATCTACAAAACTGAGAAACTAACTTTGGTATTCTTTGCTGGTTTTTCAGTTCCGTGTAGCTATGGCATTGCCACTAGCATGTGTTTCAGCTTACTACGTTGCTTATGCAGAGAACCCTCAGCACCCTCGATTTGATTCGACAATCCCAGTTCGCATTCAAGAGCTTCAGAGATATCAAAATGAACAGATAGCAAACCCTGACCCTGCTCAACTCTGGGAACAGTACCAAGCCCCTGAGTGAAGACTTGGCAGCACTTCCAGCAGAATCTAGCTACTTGTACAGGCATATACATTATACGATGATGATGAAAATTTTCACCTTTCACCACCAAGAGAAACATCAATGTCGAAGAAAAGCAAGTAACATCGAGTCATCAATATTTCACGAGCTAGCAAAGAAGTCTTGATAGGAAAATTCAGCTAAAGAGAAAGATCACACATCAAAACAAAATTACCAGATTTTTTTTTTTTCCTTCAATTTGGTAAATAGCCTACAATTATTCTAGTAGATTTTATGTCGACTTCAGAATCAAGAGATTCAATAAAATGAGTCATTTTTCTTTCATCATACAACACGGCAATTCAAATTAGATGATAGCTAGCAAAACAGGATCTTATTCCAATGCATTAGGGTCTGAAACCACCTAACCTAGCTTAAATTTATTAGTTCTTTCACAACAAGTTTTAACTTCATTTTGATCTTTATCTTCAAAAGTACACACAGATGCTGAGTTCTTTCCATGTATTGAGGAAAGCACAGAGCAATTGGAAAATCGATTTGCAAGAGACAAATTTTGATGATAAAGAGAAAGCACTCAAAGTAAACAATTCAATAGCAGAAAAACATGCTATGCAGAAGGAAAAGGAACATTACAGAGAATCAGAATAAGAAACAATGCTGGTAACTTTTATAAAAGCTCTCCACTATAATCAATATAAACTACCATTGAACCAAATGCTCTGTTAAAAACCACGTGCCAAGAATTAAGTTTGACTTGATCATGGGAGTGTTGCAGTACAAGGCAACAACAAAATCTGATAAATGACTTGACCGTGTGGGTGTTGCAATACAAGGCAACAACAAACTCTGATAAAGTAAGACGAGCAAACCACACAGCTTATTTGGGTCCACAATGACCACGGCCGCCACATTCTGCACACATAATATTACCGGTTCCCCCACAACCTGCACAGTTACAATTGTCACCTTAGAACATTGTATTTGCCAAAAGTAATGAGCAACACAAAACTGGATATTTAACGGTTAAGTGACTCTGACACACACAAGATTGTTGACAGAATTTCGTTACACTTGATGAAGACAGCCAAATTTCAATAACAGAATAGTTTTCATAATCTTGATTCGCACATCTTACATGTCAGTAAAACTTATCGATTCCCCACTACAGAAACTAACAAAAGAATAGACTCAAACGAATTTACTAAGGAGATTTAAAGAAGTGAGTTTGAAGGTTAAAACAGACGATCACATTCCACTGCATCCAATGATTTTATAAGAAGAACAAGGCATTTTAAACATGTAGTACTACATTAATTTTAGGATGCTATGAATTAAGTGATGCCAAGAAATATATCAATGGAGAAAAATAGTGAAATAATGGGAGTAACAAAAACTGCAAAGTGCGGCTTAAAGGAGATAATATATGACAACTTAAATTAAAGGTTGTGCACATTATGTACAAGGCAAGTGGAAGCGTAGGTAGTAAAACTTTCTGATAATACAAATTCAAACCAACTGATTTTTCATAAAACTGAATTAAAAACACTGATCAAGAAAGTCTATTCAGGAGTGACAGACGATTATGAAGGGCATAATATCCAACAAGACATACATGCATTGATGAATCAGAAGGAAGAATTTTACCTAGACAGCGGACTTTGACAATGATGCCCTGGCTCTCTAATATAGAGTCAACATATAAGCCTGAACCGGAGCAGGTGGCACAAAGGACTGCACCTTTTGCTTTGCATTCAGCACACCTGGGATTATCTCCAATTACCTTCTCAGACAGTGATAGACCAATTGGCTTCTCTATTCTTTCCTCCGGTATAGGCTTATCGTAACAAAACAGGGATTCAAGACTGCTCCTTCGTCTGTGCTCATTTCCGGTTGAACTTGACTCAGACTGCAACGAATGTATGTTTTAAGATGTGTTGCTGCAACCAAATTATTTTATAGAAGAATATAATCTCGAGCTGAAGAAAAGGCATAAACTACTTCAATCTATTCAATCATGCGCCACAATGAGAAAAAAATGCAGTCACAAGAATGAGCAAGCAATAACATCCCATGCAAATAAATCAGCAACTGGGAAATTCATACTTAAGAAAGCCTCTCATATTTTGTCATAAAACTTTCCAATTGGAATAATAATAAAAAAAAAAAACCGTAAATCAACACTTTTACATGGACCCCCTACATCCAACCCATACAAGGGGAAAGAGGAAACAATAAAAGGAAACAAACATTTAATAAAACATCTGCCTATCACTAGTACAGTATTAATAAAGAAAACCCACTTGCCTTTATAAAGGTACTAGATGGATAGCTAATCACATTAATGCGGCTCTAAATTAAATTTTCACAATGTTCTTTTATCCTAAACAACACAGAATTAGTGTATCATCAATGTAATTAATGTTAATGTAACTCAAAACATAAAATTAGCAGACCAAGAACTTCAAGACGAGTGTACATCACATTTCATAAAATCAATAAATTTGTTATTTTTTTAAAATAATAATTAAACGGCTAGTAAACAATAGATTTGCAGTTTATAAATGAGTAAATTGAATTTGGAAAAATAAATTAGAACATTAAAAGTAAATATAAGAGAAGTGACAGACCCCACCACAAGCAGAGGGAGAAACAGAGCCGTTGGGAGAGAAGGCGGAGATTCTTCTGGTTGAGCCGCATACGCTGAATTGAAACCCATAACCGACCTTACAATTGTTAACACTGCCATGATTCAGCTTTGGTGAATAAGAAGGAGAAATGGGCAGAACAATAGATGAAGCCATTCTCAAAGTAGAATCCATTGGGAGCTAAAAATTATGTACCGAAAACGTGAAAGCAGATGAATATAATTGAATAAATAGGGAATTGAAGAAATGGGTACTGTCGCAATCTCAGTAAGGGGAGGGAGCTTTGGAGAAATCGCTGAATTTAAGTCGATGTTTGCGCCGCAAAGCTTACAAACGTCCACGATACAAGGGAAGAAGGTTGTTGGTGACCGTTCATGGATCTTGCTTTGCGAGCCACGTTGAGCCAATATTTATCTCTCCTAATGGGTCATGATTATGGATCTAGGCCCAATATTTCAGTTCCTTGAATATAATAAACAGACTTTCTAGTATGAATGTAAGCCCAACACTTGAGTTCTCCGATATTATTAACAAACACGTTCTATGAAAACCCCATATGTGTCCTCTTCACGCCGCATTTCTGGATGCCAGTCACCACTACTTGGTTTCACAGGTCATATGATAAATCGCCGGATCGCTAACTCTGTTGAGGGTAAATTCCATTTAGGGTAGGGATGGCGGAGAAATCTCGCTCGACCCGAGTCATCGCGTTTGGGTCGAACATGGCCTGACCCAAACATAACTTACAAATGTCCAGGTTCAGACATTTTTGGTGAAGCAAGCTTAGTTTAAAAGTTCAATTAATACTCAAAAAAAAATTTAAATATATATATGTATATAATTTAATTAAAATATATTCTTTTACATACATTTGACATGTCTTTAAATCTATAAGCCTAACATTTGAAGCCTAATCCAACAAAAAAGTATTATTTTATAAATTATAAATTTGTAAAATATAATGAAAAAAATTAAAAAATATAAAATATGAAATTCGAGCTTGTTGATTGGGGTGGAAAAAAAATGGGGCAAGCCTAGTTTGACAAAAGACATGCCAGAGTCAAGCTTTGCCAAGCCCGGCCCGAGTTTGACATTTTGCAATCCCTAATTTAGGGTGAGATGATATAAAGTGTTAATTGATTGGAGATGCTCTTTCTTTCTTTAATATTATATATGTTGATTTTTTACACTAAACAGTAAATACACCCAAGACCACGCCTCAATAAAAGTTATTAAGTTGATTACCTGCTCAATACTCATATGTGTGAAAATAAAAGTAGTTGATCACTTAATTGATGAATGGTTACCCCGATGCACGTTCTCTTTTTAGAACATCATGGAAGAAAGAAGTTTGAAAGATTCAAAACCGACGTCTAATAAAATCAAAGGGCTCTGAAAATCCATATTGATGCTAAAGAAATTATTGTGATAGAAGAAATGGAACGTAAAACAGTGATGAGATGTGACTCTCGAACAAACTCAAATGGGTAAAGGGGCACCCAAAAAAATAAAAATTATTGAATAATCCACAATAATTTAATGATCTTTATATTACGTTTACTCAATGTGACCTGAACTTTTTCGATTGGGAAAAGGATTGATTGGGAGTTTCGTTTTCTTTTTCTGTGTGGTTGGCAAATGGGTTGATTGAGAGTTACGACAGCACAAAAACTGAAATTTCAAAAAAGTAGATGTGCCGAGAATTGAGTGCAGCGCCATTGGCTTCTTAGCAAATACCTTCAGCCTCAACCCGACACGTGGAGCTTATCCACCAGAACATGAACCATTGACACCTCAATGACAAAGCAGCCATCTTTTTATTCTCACTAGTTCCCTAATTGGTTGATTTCCCTTTCTTCACATCTTTTTCCAATCTCTGTTTCTTCACGTTGACAATTTGTTGCTGATCCATTTACACAAATTATTACAACTTTAGGAATGGATCCAAAAAAATCTCACGCCTTTTTATTTATTATATAATTCGTCAACATCAGCGACATTACTCACATCAATACATTTATCGAGACGTCAAAATTTACTTAGAATCAACACGTACATCACGACATGAACTTCAATATAGTGACATTACATTATACCACTTGAACAGAGTGACGATCAATTCCAGTTGAGGTGCAAATTTTTTTAATAATGGAGTGCTTATTTTATTAAGTGACTCACTAAGTCTTTTTTCATTTAACTTAGAACATACGTCACGGTTTTTGGAGTTATATTGAATTATTCATGCCGCTACACTCGGTGAATGATTGAGGTTCGGTTTAGTATAGATTTTGAAGTTGAATTTATTTAAGTTGAGTTTTTGTTATCAGAATTTTTATAAATAAAACTCTCATTATAAAAAAAATTAAATTATTTAGTTATCAATAAGAATTTTTTTAAAATATATATAAAATTACTTTAATCGGTAAATTTTTTAAAATTATATTACGAAAGTAATAAAATAAAATTGTTAAATAAGTAAAAAATATTTTAATATTTAAAAAAAAACTTTTTAATTACTGTTCTTATTAACCTAAAATTTTAATTTTTTTAATAGAGAAAAAACTCATTTAATTTTTAAAAATTCTATTTAATAAAAAATAACAATTAAAAAAATTAAAAAGAATTCATAAAAGATGTGCAAATGAGTGACAATGAGATAAGTCATATCAAACTATCGCTAAATTATGCATGTAAAAGATAAATATGAGATAAGTCTTATCAAACCGTCAACCTATAATTCGAGCCAAGTGACCAACACATCATATCCCGTCCAACACAAAAAATAAAGATGCCTTCCATTGTAATTTCAGTGATGATCACGAAAGAAGCTATACCTAAATGACTACAAAAGGATTATTCCAATGGCCCAATCGCTGATGATGTCCTGTTGGATTTGATTCCGAGACTACCAAAAAGACAATGAAGTGGCAACAAATACTGGCACTCATTCTCTCCACCCAACCAAAGATAATAACTTGAAAACGGGGAACCCGGCAAGCCTCATTGGTTGGGCTGCTGTCTTTCAATTTCAATGCGGCCGTTTAGAAGCATTGTTATCCCAAAAGTAATGGGAAAAGAAACAAACACACGCACAAAAAGTAGGTGCGGTGGTTTCCTTTACCATTAAGAGCATGACACGTGTGCGAGAGCTTTGATGCGCACGGCATCGGCTTTTACAACAAAAAAACTCCTCCACATCTTGATATGAATAAAGACATGTAAACTAACAAAACCGACACATGGACTCCATGCTTCATGCAAAAGTGAGATCTCGCGTTTGCTGCGATGGGAAGGTGCAGTTATGTGACAAGTGTACCACTGAGTATGCTAACCAAGTCGCAATCAAACACCTTTAAAATCAAATGGAAATAAAAATTGGATCTCCCCCCCACTGTGTATGGAAATATCTAGCGTTGCCAAGACTCCATTTTGGTTTCCTTTAGCCTGCACAGGAGTTTCTTGAATCGTCCTCCTCCCCCTAATGGCTTGCTTAACCATTAAGTCAAGGTTAGTTGTTATTTTTAGCTGCAAATTCCAATGGTCAGTTATTTGATCATGAGTTAGTTCCATTCATTTTGTTGCTCTGATTTTAAGTTTCTTTATGGGCACCTTGGTTCCTCCTTCTGAGCGCAAGAAGTACTTGATATTCTTGAACGTTTCATTTCTCATAGTGGCAAGTGCTTCCTTGGTTATATATTCCGTCTCTTCGGAATTTCTTGTTCATGGCAGGACTTATGATTCCCTTAACTTTAGAAATCAACATGGCTGCAAGGCTTTTCAAAAGTTGGATGATTACAAAGCCAAATGTCTTTACCTAAAATACAATAACCCATGTGTCTCTCAAGGCTCTATTGATTATCTTCACCTATTTTTCTGCAATCTTGGAAGATTTCCAATTTTGGGTTATATTTTGTTTTTTCTGTGGCTTCTTGTTCTGTTCTATTTGTTGGGAAACACGGCCTCTGAATATTTTTGCTCTTCACTTGAAAGTCTGTCAAGGCTGTTAAATTTGTCCCCTACAATTGCTGGGGTTACACTCCTGGCTCTGGGCAATGGCGCTCCTGATGTTTTTGCTGTTGTAGTTTCTTTTATGGGCACTGGTACTAATGACATTGGCCTTAATACAGTGCTTGGTGGTGCTTCCTTTGTTAGTTGTGTTGTGGTTGGAATCATTTGTATTTTTGTGCATGGTAGACATGTTCGTGTGGAAAAATATGCCTTTGTGAGAGATGTTTGCTTCTTCCTTCTGGTTCTTGCATCCTTGATTCTGATACTGACTCGAGGAGAAATCGATCTGTGGAAAGCAGTTGGGTTTACTTCTATGTATGCTGTTTATGTGATTGTTGTTTACATCTCAACTGTGTATTGTGATAATGCTATTGGCGAAGCAAGTGAAAGAGATTTTGATTCAAGTTATGGCAGTGGTCTGAGTGTGCCTATTTTGGGTGGAATCAATCAGAAATTAGAGTCTAATTGTTTAGAGGAAGGGACTTCAGAAGATGAGACTGCTGCAGAAATCCAGAAATGTTGCTTTTGTTTAGGATCATCAACATCTTGTGCTAAGTTTCTTCATATTCTTGAGATGCCCCTTTACTTGACAAGAAGATTGACAATTCCTGTGGTTTGTGAGAAGAGATGGTCTAAGCCAGTTGCTGTTACTTCAGTAACATTAGCTCCGATACTCTTATCAATCGTTTGGAATCCTTACGATGTAGATGATGGCAGTCTCAATTGCCTAATTGTCTATGGAAGTGGTTTATTATTCGGGATAGTGCTTGGGGTTCTTGCTTACATTAAAACAGAGAAATCAAGCCCTCCGAGAAAATGCTTATTCCCCTGGCTTGCAGCTGAGTTCTTAATGAGTGTGACTTGGAGCTATATCACAGCTCAAGAATTAGTGGCCTTGTTAGTCTCACTTGGGTACATATTTGGAATAAGTCCTTCAATTCTGGGGCTGACAATCCTTGCTTGGGGCAACTCTATTGGCGACTTGATCACCAATCTAACAATGGCTTTGAATGGAGGAGCACAAGGAGCACAGATTGCTGTATCTGGATGCTATGCAGGTCCCATTTTCAACATAATATTTGGATTGGGATTGTCTCTTGTTGGATCATGCTGGCAAAATTATCCATCGTCTGTTGTGATTCCAAGGGACCCTTATCTCCTGGAAACACTTGGATTATTAGTTTGCGGATTGCTTTGGGCAATAGTTGTTTTGCCAGGGAGAGGCATGAGGCTTGATGGGATCCTGGGAGGAGGGCTATTGGCTGTTTACTTAATCTCAATGTCTCTCAGGCTGATTCAAACACTTGGTCCTCTCCAATTTCGCCGTAATCATAACTAGCCTTGTCTGGCAAATGTTCTTGATGCAATGTAATTAGCTGTGCACCGATGCCTACAGTCAATTGTAGCCCTGCCTCTTGTGTATATAGATACTAACTTACTATGACTGAGAAGCTTTTTTAGATTGATTTTATGTGTTGGAAGAATTTGTTTGTTGCTAAGTTGGAGGGAAAATCCAGCTCTGCATTCTTCATCTTGGTGATCTACTGATCGGTTAGAGCTTTGTTTCCAATTTTTGATCCAAGAAATCGTGGGTTCAATTGTAAAGCTGACAGAAAAAATTATGCAAGTTTTAACCCATAGTTATCATGTTCTTTTACACTTATTGCTTGCACTGTCCATACTGCGACATCGTATTGCTGGCTTCTACGCAAAAATTTCTCTTACCAGTAAATAAAAATGTAGTGCATGTACATGAAAAACTCCTCGTCTCTCATAATGCAATCATTCAATCTTAACAAAACTTTAACTTGTTGCTCTTCAAAGTGGACAATTATGCGCACACGAAAACGACGTGACATCTATACTCTCAAATGGATTAAGATTTATCAGTCAACTCAACCTGGGATTTAGGCACGTAAACAGATTGTAACGGGCTAGACCAGACCGGTCCGGTTGTAAACCCTTGAGGATGCAACAAAAGTTGGAGTCAAGACTCTTTGAGTGAGAATGATCACCAAGGCAACCCATCAATCAGATATGAGAGATTAGAGAAGAAGATAACGTTTTGGCTGCATTCGATGGCCATAGTCACAAAAACTGCAATCAAATGGGTCACTTTTACAGCCTTGCTGGATGGAATATGCTGTCTGTACTTAATAAGCCAGAATATAAACGTTTCAACCTTGTGTTTTGTGCTTGAGGTAGTGTCCATTTTTCGGATTCAATTGAAAATTTTGTAGAAATTTTAAGACTGAGAGTGCTGAGGAGTATGAGTGAATTGTTTGTTTATATTAGAATAAAAGCATAGATTAGAAATTAGAATTTTATTTTTATATTTACTTTATTTTAAATTGAGAATAAATTATTTTAAATTATACTTTTATCTTTTTTTAAAGATTTGTAGTTTTTAAAAAATATATTTATAAAATAAATTATTTATTTTATAATTAATTTTAATTATATAAGTTAATAATAATAATTATTAATTTTTTATTGATTTTAATTTTAATTATGTAAATCAACAATTATTGATAAGAGCAACAAAAATAAAATATTGTTGTTAATAATATAGTATAAAAGTTATATTTTTCTAGAGTAAACCATTTATTATTACTAATTATTAATATTAAATTAATATAATACTATTAATATTAAATAAATCTAATAATAATATTTTTATATTTTTGAATAAGATTTTATATAGTAATATTATTAATGTTATGCGAACATAACAATATTATTTTTGAGTAATTTTAATTTAGAATAAATGTAAATTATTATTTTTAATAAATGTAATATTATTAAATAATATATTAATATTATTTAAATAAATATGATATTTTTATTTTAAAATAAATGAAACATTATTTTTTAATAAATATAATTATGTTATATTTAAAGGAAGGGAGCTGCTAACTTACCGTAAGTTACAGCACTCACATAACAATGATGGATCCCACATAATAGTGATGAGTCCTATACAATTTTGTGAGTATTGTAACTTACAACAGTCGTAAATTAGTATTTTCTTTAAAGGAAATAATAATAATAAAAAGAGGTGGGAGTGAGTATTCCCACTCTCGCCTCCCTTCATGAAAGTGAAATTTTCACTTCTCACTCTAAGAATGGATGGGACTTATGAAATGGGATTCGTGCTTCTATTTTTATACAAGCATATAAATACTCTGTATTCTCCATTTCTACTCTAGTAAGTGAATACACTCTAAGTTTAAAGTTGGGATTTTTATTTTAATTTCTATTAGAGATTTCAAGGTTTTGTATTTTATTTTAAATCATATGATTGAACTATGTGATATCTCATTGAGATGATCACATATGGATATTAGGTTAGGTCACCAATTATTAAATGGGTGTTGGGTGACACTTTATTTCAAATCTACTACGTTTAAATTAATAATCTAAATTTTACTAAAAAAACTTACTTGAATTCAAATTATATAGGGGTATGTTCAATAGATACATTTTTAAACATAAGTTTCAATATAATTTTTCAATCATTGGATTAGACTCAAATAAATGGTCAAGAATAGATGAGATGAGTTATTAATTTCATTAATATCTTTCTTTCTCCTTCTTTAATGTTTAATTCTCTTTCTTCTTTTATTTAAGACATTCTCTTTTCTATCTCCTATAAATGACTTTAAATGGAATAATTAAAACCATCAAAATTAATTTATGTAACTTAGATGATCTATTGGTAACTATAAATTAGCCCATTTTTATTTACCCAAAAGCACTTGTCCTTCTTCTACATACGGTACTTTTCTCAGTTACTGGCTGTGTTGACAAAGATTCCCTTTTTCTCAAATTTCTTCTACTACATCATTATTTATTTACGTATGCTTCTTGATGATATGATTAGATTCATATTATTGTTTTTTTTTTTGGGCATCATATCATTTTTTTTTTCATTTTCGCCTTGTGTTTGTGTATAAACTTTTACTTATTCCATTTACATATTACATAAATAAAAATATAATGGAAAAGAAAAATGTTGTTTAACAGGAAATGGGGTCCCATTGCCGTGCACCCGGTGCATGGTGCCCCCATTTTGTCCATTCGTGAGTTGGCCATTAGATCTAACAAAAACTTGCTTCAATGGCATGGATGTATTTTCTTTGGTTTTTAACATTGCTGTCCCTATGGTTTTTTAAAAAAGCAAAATAGTCAAAGATTTGACACACAATTTTAAATCATTTTAAATTTTTTACATTTTTGTTAATTGATGTAATTTGATTATTAAAAATTAATGATAGCATAAGGACTATAACTTGTAAAACTTTTTAGCATTTAGAATCTTTTTTATTTTAAAAAACTACATAACGCCGAATTAATCTATAATAAATAATTAAATATATAATTAAAATTTAACTTGATAATAATAATATAACCAAATAACAATGTAAAAATTCACAATAATCAACTATGGTTTAGTATTCAAATGTAGATAATAGAAATATATTAGACTTATGTGTTAAAATTTTAATACTCCTTTTTTTTTTTTACTTTTCAGCAAATAAGAGGGATCCTAAAATAATTTATCAAAAATTAGGCCTACCTTGCACATCATAGCTTCGTCCTAGGAAATGATCATGATTTTTTATTAAAGCCTTCTACGAAATTTATTGATGAAGGATGTGCATGTACGGCTTATTTGTAGTGTTGCTCCTGAAACTACAGATCGAAAATTGTACAAGTTTGTTCCATATATTTATAAGTGAATTAATATTGATGGTTTTAATAATTATATTTATAAATTTGCAGGAGTGAGAAAAGAGAGAATCCTAAATAAAAGAAGAAAAATAATTAAATATTAAAGAGAGGAGAGAGAAAGAAACTAATAAAATTAATAATTTGTGTCATTTAATTTTAACCTTTTATTTCAATTTAATTCAATGATTGAAAAATTAATTTTAAACTTGTGTTTATAAATGTGTCTCTTGAACCTACCCCATATATTGACAAATATTCGGCTGAATTTTTAGATCTTGATTAGACATATTAAGTTGTATTTATCAATATTTATATTGCCCAATGTCAAATTATGAATTACGTTTGAATCTCTAAAATATAATCATGATAAGAGACGGAATCAAGTCGGATAATGCCGACTTTGTTAGATTAGTGTAACTGATGTGTTTGTTATCTCATTACTCTTACAGTCTACACCACAGGCTGTTCCATTAATTTGGGACGTGACAAAGACCAAAAGAAAGAGACCACATACCAAAAATGGTTGTGGCTGCCAAATGGTCAAATTTAATTTAGCCACAGAGAACAAAAACGTCAAGAACCAAAATTGCTAGTTTGCGTGTTGGATTTTAGGATCGTGTAAGTACTATGTATAATTAACAAAAATACAAAGGTCCATGGGATGATAGGACCAGTAATTCAATAAAGTTTTAAAATACCAAAAGCGGTGGCTAGCCTTATACAAAGAAAGCAAGAATATATGGCTAAAAGTCCAATACCAAGAAACTTATCAAGTTTCATGTTCTTCCTAGGCAAAATTACAAATGCCCAGAGCAAGCCTCCCATTAGAAACCCTATTGTTTCATAGAGGGAAGAGTCTCTAGGGATTAAATAAGATGATGGGTATCGTGATGATGATGAGAAAATGAGAGAGATGCCTAAGCCCACCAATGTGTTGAACATAGGACCAGCATAGCAGCCTGATATGGCAATTTGAGCTCCATTTGGACCACCATTCATTGCCATTGCAGCATTTGCTATCAAATCTCCAATCGAATTGCCCCATGCTAGGACTGTTAGCCCTAAAACGGAAGGGCTTATTCCAAGTATATTCCCTAACGAAACAAGCAAAGATACCAGTTCTTCAGCAGTGACGTATGTCCATGTTACACTCATTAGGAAACCACCAGCAAGCCAAGGAAGCAAACACTTGTTTGGCGGGGAAGATGTTTTGGTGCTGAGAAATGCAAGATTGCCGAGGATAATGCCGACGAATGCTGCTGCCAGGTAGCTTACTATGCTTATCCCCGAACCCAAATGTTTCTCACCTTGTGTGTTCACGAGTGCTGCGAGTAAAAGTGGTGCCAATGTTACTGAAATTACCGCATACGGCTTGGACCATCTGTCCTCACTCACGACCGGTATTGTCAGCCTTCTTGGCAAGTACAGAGGTAACTCCAAAACAATCAAAATCTTAGTGAAGTAATAGCAAAACGATGAATCAAGATTAAAGAACCCAAAGCATTGTTGGTCAGGATCTTCCTGCAAGTTGTTTTTCTCCACGGGATGATTTGGTTTCTCATCATCTGCATAACCGAGCAACGGTACTGCCCCCTCTTCAAAATCATCCTGAATATGCAGAAAGAAACTATCCGAAACAGGAGATCCCGAATACAGGCTCATTTTGCTATCTCTGCTCTTTTGCCAGACATATGAAGTGGAAACTGATAAAACATAGATTAAGTATATCGAAACGAAACAGATGGAAGCCCATAAGTTGATTTTCCCGATAACGATGATGAGAAGAAGGGCACAAAGGGAGAACACAAAGAAGAGGACGTCTCTGATGAAGCTAGGCTTATCAACTGAAATCTCCTTGGCACTTATTAATATACTTATAACACCGACCACAATACTAGAAACGAAGAAGGCGCCGCCCAGGACGCTATTTAGGCCAACGTCTCCATCGTCCGATCGCGTGAAGGAAACGATACTGGCAAAAACATCGGATGCTCCGTTGCCAAGAGCAAGAAGGGTGATTCCAGCGATTGTCGGAGGGAGCTTCAGGATTCTGGACAAGCTTTCTAACGATGAACAGAAGTAGTTTGCAGCCGTGTTGCCTAACAAATAGAAGAGAACAACGAGCCAGAGTAGAAGAACCAAATGGCCAAGAATGGGAAACGGGCCACAAGTGCAGTAAAAGATTTCGAGATAGTTTATGTAACCTTTTGGCTTGCAGTCAATATGGGTCGTGACATATTTACACCGAGATTTATGATCACTATAGTCGTGAAGGGCGGTGCAGCCATCGCCAATATTATTTCCCCGCACAGAGAGAGAGGGTAAAGGTTGAGTAGTGACGATGGTTTGGCCGGGAAAGATTGAGACTTTGAGAAATAAAGAGAGGAGGAAGATGAAAGAGATGTTGAGGCAAAGTGAGAGTTTCTTGGAGTTTGAGATGAAGCTGAGACTTTGGTCAGCCATTCAAAGAAACTTGTAAAGATTAAGGTTCAGAAATGCAGATATTGGCGAATAACGGAGTCCATATTTTTTAGGACTTCTGAGGAATCAATTGTATCTTTCTGACTCGGTTCTCCCTTAGAGATATGCATATAAGTACATCAGAAGAAGCACGAGACATTCACAGTGAATGATTCCAAATGATTTTACTCCATTCAATAATTTACATAACAGCCACCCGATGTGGCCGAGGAAAGTCCCGCTAATCTGAAGAAACTCCAATGTTTAACAAATTCTAGCGGCACAATTATGACACATAAGATGATAGGGACCTAAAGTCACATCATTTTACTAATTATTTGGCAAGAATAAGTAAAAACGGATAGTGAGTAGGTTCACTATAGAGACTGGATTTCGCTGTATTCTTTGATCGTTTTAAAATAGCCAACAGGCTACTAAAAGGTTTGCTTTTGGAAGAGAAGACATTAGTGGGAAGGAATGTTTGGTGTTCGTTCATTCTTTTTGATGTTTGTGGACAGTAAAAACGAAATATTGAGGTTCTGGGAAAGTTCGTATGCTCTAATCTCAAATGGCATCAAATTCCACTTTTAATGACCGAGCATAAGCTTCCAATCTTTATTCATATCATGTACTTCTATAAAACACATCCAAGGAAGCTTCCCATCAGGAAGCACGCAGCAAGAATCAAAATTGAGAGGCAGATGAACAAACAAATCATGAAAGCGCACTTATTTAGATATTGTGGATCTGGGGAATAAGTTTAAGTGGATTTGGTAACTAATAAAATCACTTTTAAATCCAAATCCCCAAATAAAATAAAGAAAATGAGAGATAATGTGGGCTTTTAGGCTATTATAAAGTACACTCGATTTTTTTTTAATAACATTATCACATCGAATTGGATCAAAATTTTATCAAATTGTTAGTTAGGTTTGTTAATGGAGTTGGTCGATCGCCTCATTTTCTTTAATTTTAAGGTAGAGAATTTAAATCTCTCCATTAAATATAAAAATGATTTATTAGATTATTTTTTTTAGAAGTACTATATAAGGCATTGCTGAACTTCAATTATATACTTTAAGCTTTAAAAAGTCAGGCTTTGATACCAACATTTATATCAAGTTGAAATTGGTTGTATAATATTAAAAAAAAAATAAAGAGTTTAATTGTAACGGAAGAAAAAACAACATCAACAACAACAACAATAATAACTTCTAATTAAAAAAAAATTATGAGGATGCTTCTTGAATAATCGGTAATTTTCTAGAAAGCATTGTAGGGTATTTTGGACCAGAGGCACTGACAAAATCCCTCCTAATAATGATGGCAACTGTTAAGCATTGGAGACTTTTCGTGGGCAAGTTGTTCATTTCAATGTGATGGCGATTTCTGAGGAAGGGTTATGTACCTCTCTGTGACCAAACTAACTCTGCCAGCCTTTGCATGCATTTTTTTTATTGAAATATCAAAAGCATCACATCCGGATACGTCTCCTTGTCATTAATAAATAAGTTACGCCCCGGAAAGATATTTATCTGATAAGCAACATTTTTATGGGTCAAATTCTCACAATTACATGTGTGCTGGAGCATGATTTAGGTTCAAGAATTAGGCAAACCTGCTGGCGAAACTCCTATAATTCAAAAGTAAAATTAAAATATCAAGAAAATTAACATAAATGAAAAGCCAGAAAATTTTGCAATTTTACTCTCCCTCGCATGTTCAATTATTAATTTCGCTAGCCTCCAAAAATGTGCATATTTATTGAGAAAACGACGGGTAAAATGCCAAAAACACCACCACCACCACCATCAGACACACTGACATGATATGAAGTGCAATGAATTGGAAACATTAAAATGAATTTCCCGCCGCCTTCAATGGCTCCGCATCCAATGGTCGAGGAGCCCACACGTGCACGCTCGGACTGCTCCTTGCCCTCCCACATATCCTTCAAGTTAGCGAAACTAGAATTCTTTTCCCTGCTATCGTAAGATTGAACTAAGTAGAATTTCAGCTTTAAATACATCATCATAGAAGGAATCTCACAGATATGCGATAAGCAAAAACTGATGACAACATTTGGCAGAAAAAAGTTAAACAGCCAAGCTATGAGATCAGCAGAAAATAGCATTCCATAATTTGAAGCACCATACACTGTTTTGGCGTCCCCACAAGCCACTAGGCTACCATCGCCACCCTGCATATACCATGTATGCCGATCACCCGATGCTTTGCATGATTGAGGTGAAGATTATCTGATATCTAAGTTGTAAATAATCATATTTTATCCTTCGGCTGTGTCCTACCAGGGAAACCTCGCACTATGGTGGAACATGAAATTATAAAAACTTAAAAGGGAGCTTAACGGCACATGGTACATTAACTATTTAAGTCACAAGTCAGCACTGAATGATTAAGAAGATACACTATGGTTGGTTTCCAGTTGATATCAGCCAGCAATTAAGTCAGTGACTTCAATGGCTCTACCATGCTGGAACAAGAAAAGTACACGCTTGAACAAAAGAGAAGTACTACAGACACCATTCTACTTCATTTGTTAACACTTAACAGCCTATATGAGGATATCTACTTTGTTATCTACATCATTCAAGTACACTGCGTGCTCAAGGGGTCACTTCATCACCTTGTGCATTAATGCACGGGACTACCAGTCTGACAGAGGGCATCTGAGAAAAACCCTCACTCTGATAGCCATGGAATGTACCAGTCAGCCTATAAAGGTCATGATGTGCTACCATTCCCTGTACATTTCCAGGACGCTCTTTGTGGGACAACTGTTGCAGCTGTTCATTGGGAGAATCATCTGGAAATTCAGACACAAACATAAGCTAAACAGGTAGACAAGACTAAAGAGAACACCACTGAGATTATAGAGAAAAAGTGGCTCACCCCCATCTGAAATATCATCAAGTTTATCAAGTGCTGCAAGGATAGCTCTTTCATGCTCCTATAACCAATTTTGAAATTTATAAAGCATAACTATTGCTACAATTTAAGAGGTCAATTTGAAGCTCTTTATCTAACAGTATGACAATTGTGCACAGAGAATAACAGCAAATTCATTGGTTTAAAAGAAGGAATTAGAAGTTACTCTTAAGATTGATTTTACTTTCTCCACTTGACCTGGACTGGGATTTTTTGTGCCATAGATTGTCCTCTCAACCTGCCAGAAGCAAATGATTCAAATATTGCAGCAGAAAGAAATTCTCATGAGAAAGAACAATACCAGTAATACATGCCAATTAGCATGTTGCGTGTACACATTTACTATCTCAAGTCACTCTTCATAACCAGTTCCCTTCAGTCCATTGCCTGGACATCTTGTAGACTGTATAGGGGATCATCAGTAAGTTAAGCATCTTAATTTAGAAAAGTTCTTTACTGTATTGTAAATATCTACCACATATTTTTATGTCCACAGCCAGTAATTTTCTAGTGGCATAGTTTAAGATGTCTTCACGTTTGTTGAGTGGCTGAAACAACTATGCTAAATTTAACTTCAAAATTTGACCAAAAATTGATGTAGAAATATTGTACAAGGTAGACTGCGGCTTTTCAAAAGGCAATGCAAGACCAAACATCCAAATATAATTTAGCAACCACGCTTCTAATTAGCCACCAACCCAGTGAAATTTTAACACCTAAGTAACTTGTAAAAGATGAAAAGTAAACTTTTTCCCTTACATAGTGAATAAGCTTATCTGTTGCACGGATCTTGATTATATCACAGCTTTTCTTCACATCAGGTGCATTAGAGCCATTCTTTGTCTGAGATTTCACCAGTACTTTTTGTTTTCCACCAGATGGTACCTGATAATTATGACCAACTATTCTTGAAGACTGCTCAGGATTCCCAGATGGGCACATGGCCAATAGACTGCCTTGTTGATCATCATTGAATTGTACCTGGAAATATCAACGAAACATTGGGACTGCAAAAGTACCAATATCTAGGAACCAAAATTCAAAATTGTAGACATCCGAAAATGTTGCAAGTAGATCCCATATAACAACTCAGTAACTCTGTAGTAAAGAATAAGCCCAAACCTTTGGCATCATTTTGAAACATGCAGATCATTCCTAAATATTTTGCCTTAATTACCAGCTGAAATAAGAACCGTAAAATTCTTCCAAATTCAGATCTACAACAATGCTCTAGGACACTTAAATTTAAATTTATAAACAGTGTCTGACCCCTTGCAACTCAGGACATTGATATCAGGAGAAGTTATCAGTTGCAATTCTGCAATTTAAACTTCTCAAAGTCTCTATCCGCACAAACACATCAAATTCAAATTGAAAAAAAAAAAAAACAGAAATGTGACCGAAGTTGAAGGTCTAAAAGATACTTAAAAGTGTTAAAGAGTTAAAATCAGTTTTGGCAACCTCTTCACAGAACTCAAAACTTGTAACCTTCACTCACCCCCTAAGGTATAAATGGATGAGCCGGTACATGCTTTTTTTCATTTCAATACAAGGGATTAAATAGTTATTTGATTCAATGTAACTAAACCATGCTTTAAATACATGGATCTCTTTTGAGCCCCAAAAATTTCTTAATATTCTTTTTAGTTTTTTGTTAGCCTTGTGTTTGGCATCTTTTGAAAGGAACTGTGGGATCAACTGTTCTTACAAAGATGCTGTCTAATAACCA
Organism: Aegle marmelos; assembly: GCA_030449875.1. Classification (NCBI taxonomy): domain Eukaryota; kingdom Viridiplantae; phylum Streptophyta; class Magnoliopsida; order Sapindales; family Rutaceae; genus Aegle; species Aegle marmelos. The sequence continues at coordinate 9,032,207 of JASUUL010000115.1, forward strand.
CCAAATTTATATGTTTAGGTAGACAATGAAGCAAAATGATAAGCCATCTCAGCTTACACAACTTCTACTTACTGGTACTGGAGGAGAAGGAAGAGTTCTAGAAGAAGGTTGAATGTGCGGCACATATTTCCAAGATTGTGTCACTAATGAAGGTACACCATGTGACGCGTATCTTTCAGATTTTGATACAGAAGCATAAGATGTCTTTGCTTTTTTCTGAGGACCATTGCCTACTGAACTAGGACCAGATGCAGGAGTATTTGCTTTACCATAAACTGATTCTTGAGGTTGCTGTGCACCTTTCCTCCATTCCCTATATCATATGTGCCAAAAACAAAAATTTTGGAAAGATCACCCATGTACTAATTTGCCATAGTGATCAAAAGAAGAATAACAGAAAAATAAAAACAAAAAAATAGAAGGGAAAAAAATTACAAACACCTTATCCCTTTAATCGACTCGTCTGAATTGATCTTTACAAGAAGTTCTCCATGTTCAGTATCTGTCACATTAAGTTCCTTTCTCAGCTCAGTAATAAGCCCTTCCTTACCCTAGATAAGGATTTGAACATTTTGGTGATTATGGCACAGCAATAAGAATGAAATTCAAAATAAACCCAGCCAGATAAAGACAGTTCAGACACTTAAAATTTGCAGTTAGGAAACTATTAAAAAGCAACAGATCATATACACTATAGCATACCCATGAAAGGAGATCAGATTGAGCAATGAAAGCCCTCAAAACATGACTGTATGCCTCCTTCTCCAAACAATGAATTTGGAACTTCATGTCTTCATCTATTCCACCAATTTCTGTCACAGACAGTTTCATAAGCATGGCATACAAAGGACAAAATCTTTTATTTTCTTGGCACCAGAATTTTACAAGTTCCAAATATGGAATCAATATAATTACTAAACTAACGTTCTGGGAGCCCATAACCACCGATCAAAGGAATTTAATAACTTAAAAACAAAAGCAGTTGTCGGAAATCTAAATCTAATCCTAAAATAAGCAACGTCAGGTAGTCGGGCACAAACTTCACAAAGCCCCTGTAGTGGCTGCTAGACAACAGAAAAGGAAAAAAGAACTAGTCATTTCACACATGAGCATGTTATTGTCCTTGTTCAACATAAATGGATAAAGGACATAATGAAAAGGCCTATTACTGAGCCTTGATTAACAAACTAATCAATTTCTGTATGCTAAACTTCCATAACATCGTGGCTACTTTCACCAGTCTGTTGTGTCTTATGAAACAATTTAATTTCACTATTGGGTACAAAGAAAGGCAGTAACAGTAATTTAAGAAACTGCTTCGCCTTTCATGTGTTTTAGACCAGCATACAATCAACAACAAGAATCTTCTGTTGTTCCATTTAAGGGCCTTACTAGTACCAGATCAAATCAGAATAAAATATTGAAAGGTTTTCAAGTTTCTAAATAAACAAAAATATAGATCAAGGTCACAGGTCAGCTAATGGGACCAATAACAAGCATGCTACTCCATCTGCAAGAGAATAATCTTTCTAACTGTTTGCAAGAAAGCCTCTTAGAAGCTGAATATAAATTTTTTCTATAACAAGCACTTTTTCCAAATTAAGCAGGATATTTCCATTCCTACATGAATTTATTTAACAAACTCCAGTCACTTCCCTTTCATTTGTCTGGTAACAATAAATAATCCATCAGCAATTTTCCTTCACATGCTTTCTGCTTGTAACTATCTCTCATATTATAGCACTTCTACTTGTAACGTTTTAGACCAGCATAACACCAATAACAAGAAACTTTTGTTATCATATTTAAAAGGCCTTGCTAGTACCAGATCAGTTCATTAAAATAGTTCCACATCTGTATCAAATTAAAAGATTCTCAAGTTTTTTAATAAATGAACACGTAAGTCAAGGCACAATTCAGCCATAAGAAGCACGGCACTACATTCACGAGAATAATAATGAAATTCAAGTGTTGTCTATAATAAGTGGTTTTCCAATTTAATCAGCATCTCTCTGATCCTAGTTAATTTCTTCAACAAGCTCCAATTGCTTCCTCTTCTTTATCTCGTAACGATTGAAGATCCATCAATACTGCCCTTCTCTAATTATATAACCAAGTTACAATCATTCTTTATATCATCTCCTGCCAACTGAGAAACACTTACCAAACAAACCAAATCCATAACCATGATTATTAAATAAAGGGATTGTTAGAAGTGGGTCGAGCTGTTACCGAGATTCCAGACATAACACAAAAACTCTCTGCATTTCACTGTCTTTATTTAATATTCCCTAATCAACACTTACACACATCATCAAACAGTAACTTATCACGCTTAATCCAGCATAAGGTTTACAAAAATTCGTATCATCTTAATCCCCATATCTAGAAACCCAATCTATAAATTATACCTTCTTTTTCACCTGGGTCTCATCAAGTGATTCAGAATGACGCACGATTAAGTTGTGAACTTATTTGGTAGGTCCCACATAGCAAAACCTTTTGAAAATTCTAATTTATTTCCCATTTCTTGCCGACTGTGAGGCACAGTACCAAAAAAAAAAAAAACAGCTCCTTTGAGGTCCCACTAAATAGAAGTGTAAAAAAAATTATAAAAACTTGCAAGTTGTCTCGTCTCGTCCACACATTTGCTATAGAAACAAACAGAAATCAACCAAAGGAAAGTATAAAAATATCATCCATAATAAACATTATAAGCAACTTAATTGGACCCACGAGCAGTAAAATTGAGATAGTTTTTTTAATTACATTTCAATTAGCCAAAATATTCTCGCGAAACAAACAGAAAAATGCAAAAAAAGGAAGAGAATTACCGGTGAGGTTACGACTGGTGTAATCCATGTGAAATGTACGCACTAGAGAGTGTTGTATGACTTTTTACGGAACGGGATCTCGGGGGGGAGGGGGCAGAAGCTCTTTGCAGCGTTGAGTGGGTAACTGTCGACGATGACTGTTGGCCGGAAACTAACGGCGGGAACTGAAACCCTACCAGGCCACCGACTCTCCGGCACACATATTGCGCTTTGTCCTCCTCCTTATATTTTTAAAGAACCCCCCATATTTTGTTTATGGTTTTAATAAGAAAATGTACAAACTATCTTTCCTCAGCATGCCACGAGAAGAGAGCTGCTAAGCGGTGACTTATGACATAACATTAACGACGCACACGTAGTAGTTTACTACATGTATTTGTGCTAGTGATGTTATTTACACATTACATTCTAAAAAAATTATATATAATGATTGAAGAATATACTTTTTTACCTTATTATTTTTATCTTTATTAAATTACCTTTGTTTAACTTTTTTTTTTTATTTTGTTCTACGTTTTATTTTTTTATTTTATTCTACTCAAATTATTACTGATATTATAATTAATATTTATAATTAATATTATATTAAAACATATAAATGAGATTACTATTATCTATTAATGTGATTTTGTACAGACGTAAACTTTAAACAAAAAATTACATTTAATAAAAAATAACAAAGAATATGTTAAGAATTTATTTATAAAATTGATTTTTGAAAATCCAATTAGAAAGCAATTGTTCAGGAATCCAAGGCAATACAAATCATACCCTTTATCAAAACATAGCTTAGGTCTTTGAGAAAAAGTAAGTTGTGCATAATTACCTTAATATATTAGTCTTTTTATGCCTTGCTCAAAATTTTGTAACTTAGAACATCATCGAAAAAAATAACATGATGCAATTTATGCAATATAATACAATAGAATACAATATATCTCTCACAACGTGCAGTAACCTAAGATTTGATTAAAGATTAACTACCGTCACAAAATGCTTCTTTACTGATTCCGCCAGAAACTTAAGCTTGTTACGCTCGAATACCATGGACAGAGCCCAACACACGGATGTAATCGGCAGACATAAAAGAAGGCGAACGATATACAAAACCAACCATGCATCGACGGGGAGGCCGTCTGGTTTCGGTCTTTCGAAAGCGGCGATGTCCAGTGAAATAAAATAGGCAGTCGAGAGAAACCACGAGGCAAAGTAAAGGAGGGGATAAATTGTATGATATATTTTTTAAAAAAACGGAAGGTAACAAAATTTACACTTAGGTCCCCAGTATCGTGCCTCCTGCATGGAGAGGTTTCTACTGCCGCTGCTGCCCCCAGTATTGCTACTGCTTATTATAGTGTTTATTATTGCTGCTCCATCTTACCAAAATCCGCATGGAGGATTAAGGACAGCTTAGTGAGGTGCCGTGGCTATCAAAACAGCCACCGTTAGTATCACATTGCGGACATCATTGTTGAGTTTTAATTTGTTGACCTTTTGTTGACCAGCAAGCCAAGGGAAAATTCAGCCACTTTATCAGGAAATGCGTTAATAGTACACGACAAATAAAGTGAGCACACTTGTACAGAAAGACAAAATTAGTAAAAGTAAATAAATTTGCTTTTGTAGTGAAGTGTTTCTTTAAGATCGTGTGCAACTTTTTGTGCAATTTCATGTACAAATAAGCATTACGCGCGACACTAACACACTTTTAGTGTGTTTCTTTCTTCTTTTTTTTCTAGTATTGAAAATTAAATTTCATTCACACCCATTTGAGTAGGGTTTGAATTCAAAATTTATAATATACAATTTTAAGATGTTCTGGAACAATCACAAATTTTTTCCGCTTTAATGTTTGAGAAAATAGATAAAAATATATTATTAATTAAGGTTTAATTTAATGCACGACGTCACACACATTATGGTACACGATATTGCACACATTAGGGTATAGACGTAGTACCTAATAAGTCATGATCGGTGGCTTTTATAGTCCATAATATTGAACCTTCCAATCATGACTTGCCATGTACAGTGCCGTGCACTATAATATGGTTGATAAGGTACGTTAGATCAAAACCCATTACTGATATATTATGCAGGCGCTACGCTAGTTGTGCATATGCGACTTTCTTGTGCTACTTCAAGTTCTTTTATCATACTTCAAGGGTTTATTAAGTGTGCGTGTAATAATTTATTATTGGTAGAGTTGTGTTGTGGGGCTCATAACTCTGCCAGGGAACGACCGTCATATATACAATCGTGTATTAGAGGAAGACTATATGATTAGAGATATTTGTTAATAACGATTTAATTATCATAATTAATAATTAAAAAATAAACCATATATCCAAAGTAATAAATAATAAACAATACAATACTGGAATGGGTATGATAATTTTATAGTATGGAATCCCATTGTACGCATTGATTAAAATAAATAAAAGTCTTGAATTGTAATTGACTGTTAATGTAATTTATGTCTGAGGTAATATGAAATGAGTTCGGGTAATCATAAAATTATAAGATTAGCGTTTAGTAGGGTAGAATTTTTCACTCTCATCAAACTTTTTTTTTTAATTATTTATCGACATGTATTAACTGAAATAAAAGTTTATATAAAAGATAAGATTGTGTAAACGAATAAAATAAAATAAAACTGTGTTCCAAAGGCTTTCCTCATTTTTATTTATCGACGCAAGTAAGAACTTGGAGATTCTCTTCACTATTTAAAGTCAAAGTAACTTGCTGTGCGGGGGCAAGGAAAATCGATCCAATTTTTTTTTTCAAATAAATGAAATTATCAACAGTAAATCTCCAAACAGTTGTCGCTCGCTGACATTTTTTTTTTTAATTAAAGGCAATAATGATGATCTTTAGGTCTCTATGATTTTTATTTTAAGTAATTAGGTCTTTAACTTTTTTTTTTTCCCAATTATCCACTACATCCCTAACGTTATAATTTTATCATTTGAGTTTCATTCTTGAAAGATAAATATGACTTTGAGCATATAGAACCCTTGGTGACTTTTCGTTGACACAACGTATAAATACGACATTCTTGTTTTGTCTTCTTGTTTTCATTATAAGAGACCACATTAATTGAGCTATTTACAGGGATTCCATTAAAGTTTATTACAACCTTTCAATCTTCATATTAATTTGAATATATAAGTAAAAGTAATTTTATATTACCTCATTTATAATGTAATCATATTATTGAGGCCAACTAATTTTATTATTTTAAGTAGGCTACAACTTAGTAGAAATTTAGTTTAAAATTTGTTATTTTGATTTAGTTATCATTAGTGTAAGCAATGTAGAGGTAAATACCTTAGTAATTAATTAATACGGTGTGTCAATTACACGAACCTCTGTACATGCTTGACAAGCTAGAAATGCTTTGGCTTTAACAAAGTGGCTGTATTGATGAGTTAGTATATATGTATTAGTTTAAAAATGTGGCAACGGTTTTAAAAAGTGTTAGTACTGATGAGTGTTTATGTGCATGCTAGTTTAAAAATGTGATAACAAGTTTAAAAAATAAATTATTATCACAAAAAATTTCAACAAAAGTTTTATTCGATGTTAAATATTTTATTTAACATATATATTCTTGTAATATACAAATAATTATTATTATGTGGAGGCAAGTTACTCAAGATGGAATTTAGAAAACTTATACCTTATTACAATGTGGAATATAAACACATATATATTTCAAATAATTGTTATTATATGGAAGCAAGTTACCCAAGATAATATCCATAACTTATTACTTAATATAAAGTAGAGTTTATTTTTATTTGTCACTGACCCAAGTTACGGCCGTAATTTTTATGATTGTATGAAGGTGTGTAAAGAATTATTGTAGAGAGATTTTAGTGTGAAAATAAAGATTGATTTAAAAATTTATATTAATAGCTACCTTTATTTAAATTTTTTTCCCTAATGGAATTTTAGCCTGAACTTCAACTTGATATTGCCCAAGCCACATTGGGCTGTATTTATCGATATTCCCCCAAAAAAAAAAAAAACTCTTGTTTAGTTGAAGTCCCCTATTTTTTGAATAATAACAGTAGTATTGGATGAAACTACTCAGGCTGCATTTTCATTTGTTTGTTAGGAGAATGAGCCTGGGGCGCCTACAGGCTAAATGCAGCCGAAGGATCAATGCCATGTCTAAGCCCAAGCTAACGAACGAGAGTGAGATCAAGCCTGGGCCCAACCCAAGCCCGGCACTTACTAACCCAACGACAACAAACAGCCATTACTCTTTCTCTGTGCGCGCCTTCGAAATCGAAACGGATAAAATCCCTTTCTTTCTCTCTCGCTGTCTCTCTGTTTCTCTTGTGTCAGTAGCAATAAGCAAAGGTAGTGAAGAGCCAAAACAAGATGTTAGCAACCAGCCCTGGCGGCCTACACATTAGGCCGTACCAGCCACGCTCCTCTCATTTCTCACTCTCGGCTCGTTGCAAGCTTGCTTTATCCCCAAATTGTCCTCGCTTCTACACTTCACAAAAATCTTCCAAGTTTCGTTCTCTCTCTCTGCTCTTATCAAGAAGAAAGTACAGCGAGCGGTTCAGTGTTAGAGCTTCAGCAACTGGACCAGAAGTTTCTGAACCGGTTTTGAGCGATGCCGTGCCGAGTTTTCCCCAACCGATTTCTGTCAAAATTCCTTTCGGTGACAGACAAGTAAGTCTAAAATATGGTTATTTCGGTCTGGGATATTTTGAATTTCGTGTTAAAGCTGAAGATATATTTATAGTTCGCGTTTACTGAACACTTGCAATACATTCATATTTCAAATTATAACCATAATTTCCTTGTCTCCACATTTGGCTTGTAGGACTTTTGAGCCGTGAAAGAGATGATAGTGAGTGTAAAGAAGATGTACCTTGATTAACTTTTTGGTGGTTGCCATCAAGAAATGAAGAGTTTTCACACAAATTGAATGAGGAATTAAGAATTGAAGAGTTTTCCCAAAATTTGTTTGATCCTTTCCTTAAATGCATTAAAGAAACATTGCCAGAAGGCTAATCATTCTATCGAAGTAAAACCCTTGATTTGTAAAATGAAATCAATAAGTCTCCTTTACAATTTCATCGATAGATTCTTTGATCTTAACTCCAAATGCTATAGTAGCTTTAGAATCTTTATCTGATTTGGCTGTAAATATTTGAGGAAAACTCTCACTTGGAAGAGAGCCTTTTTGCTATCCTTCTCTCTCTATCTCTCTCTCTAAATAATTTCAGGTGGATTCTATATAATCATGATACTTGCTGTAATTTAGTTTTGGCTATTCAATTGCCTCATGGAAATTGTGTCTCTCTGTAACTGTTAACTTATTTTGTTTTGGAGAATAATCTTCCCAGTTAAAAGTCTTATATTAAAAGAGTTTAATTCCATATGGGCCTAAAGCTTTCTCCTTTTCATGATTTCTTTTTTTGCTTCCTTTTTAATCACGTCATATATGGATTTTACTGGGAAAAGCTGTACCAGAGTATGCTCCTGATTTAAACTATTTGCTGTGTTCTTGTAGATTCTGGTTGAGACTGGCCATATGGGAAGACAAGCTAGTGGTGCTGTTACAGTGACAGATGGAGAAACTGTTAGTACTCACTTGCTTCGAGGGATTTACTTAGAAAATATATATTATACATATTGAAGAGTATGCTTTGTTCATATTTCTATAACTTGATTTTCATTCTAAGATTTGTCAAAATGTCATAACTTTACCACTGGAAAAATGATATCCATGGAGCTTTCTTCTAACCATTTTGGTTTAGAAAATTTTCACTGTATGCTTACATGAAGTTATGTAGATATAAAGATCTGACAGCGGTTAAATGGTCATGAAAGCTGGTCATTGCTGGTGGTGGAAATATTTGCTAGAGCTGACTTTGGAAAACTACTTCTTTACCTTCCTTTGCAAGAATGAATACTGCTGGATTTAAATAACATAAAAGGGAAGGGAGAGCTTACTTTATGAAACATTAGTGACCTAGGTTAATACAACAGGACCTTTAGGAGCACAATTTTGTAAGTACAATCATATTACCAAAGTCAAGTTAACATTAACCACGTGTTTCTTTTTTTTTTTTTAATTTTTTAATGTGGTTTTGGCATGTTTATATAGAACCAATGCAACTTCAATAGAATTAATGCATTAATGTAATAGTTAAAAAGAATTAATGCATTAATGCTTTTTGCAGATAATCTACACATCTGTTTGTTTGGCTGATGTACCAAGTGAGCCTTCAGATTTTTTCCCTCTTAATGTTAATTATCAAGAGCGTTTTTCAGCAGCAGGTCGGACAAGGTGCATCTTGCCGTACTTTTGTTATTTTCTTTTATTTTGTCTGATTTAATCTTAATAATTGTGAAATAGACTTATTTTTCATGCTTCATTTAATGTTGCTTTAGTGGTGGCTTCTTTAAACGAGAAGGAAGGACAAAAGATCATGAGGTATGGCCATCCAAAAGTATTCTTTTATTTGTTGTTACTCTCACTTTTTGTTGTGGCTTTAATTTTCTGGTAAATATTATATTAGGGCAAGCATGGAAGGATTCATTTTCAAATCTTCAAGTGTCCAACAATGAAAGAGAGCTAAATTATCTGCAAAAGTCATAAATGGGATCTTTATTCAACTTCTGTATAGAATTTTGAAAGTTAATGGTGTTTCATGAGTCACATAGAGCTAATTCATGTCTCCTCTGATAGCTAATCTACATATTTACTCGGGCACATATATTAATAAAACTAAAGCATGCATGTATACATTATTCGGAGTAGATAGATTTATGTCGAACAATCAGAACTATTTGAGTAAGTTTTTATATTAAACTAACTAATATATTGAGTTAAACTGACTTTGATTAAGGTCAGCCTCTCTAATATAGTTCATTGGCTAAGAGTTAACTACAAACTTTCTGCTTTTCTTGCAAAATAATGTTTAAACAACCTAACGTAGCCTTTTTGGATCTCTAATATTCTCTTGTATGTCTATTATAATTGGTTGCTGTTGTGCGTACATATATAGGGGTGGTTCAGCACTTTATTATATATAAACTGTGTTTCTTTGATTATCCTATTGCATTTGAAGAGTCACACTGGCTATATATTTTGCTGTTATAATTGGCCTTTCTTTAAGTTCCATTTTCTACCTTTCACTGCAGTAACTGTAGTATTAATATCTTTGGCCTAGAGAGAACATAATAATTTACATTTTTAACTTAGATTGAGACCACCGGTAATCTGTTTAGGATGCTTTCTTACCAGAGGATTAGAATATAATTACTGTATATAAAGAATAACATTAGATATCATAATGTTTCCTAGAATATATCATCATTTACATTTTTGTTCTTTTTTCTCTCGAATTCTCAGATTTCGCAGATGCCCTTGGCAACTGTGAAAAGATTTTTCTTATTGATACCCGTTATTGGTTGAACTTGTTAACTGGAATTATGTATCTCAATAGTGGCTATGATGATATGAAAAAGAAGTCATGAAGCATTTGATGCTTTGCTGAAGTACATAGCGGTATCTTGTTTGGTATTTGGACTTGATGGTTATTGTATTCCTTTATAACTTTTGTATTCATCATCTCTCCCTTTATGTATTTGTCTCTATTTGGTTGCATATAGGTCCTTGTCTGTAGATTAATTGATCGGCCTCTTCGTCCAACTTTAAGTAAGGGCTTTTACCACGAAACTCAGATACTATCTTGGGTATGCTTCTTTTGTTTCTCTCTTCAAGATTTCCTTTACTTAATTGTCTCCTTTTAGACAGAAAACATAAATTTCATGTGATGGGATTAATAAGTTAAAAATTGGTGTATTATTATATTTTTGGTATCTTAGCCTTCTTTAATGAATTTTATTGATAAGTTATAGAGCTATGACCAAAAAGTTATAGTGTCCCTCACTTTCATCTGTACAGCTCATTTTGCTTTTCTTGTTGTCACCTTATGCTTACAGGTTTTGAGCTATGATGGTCTGCATTTCCCTGATGCTTTGGCGGTCACAGCTGCAGGAATAGCAGTGTAAGTCTGATCATACTCTTATGTAGTGCTATTCTCTTGCAAATATATAGAATCAGTTGGATATCTATTTTCAATTTGTAATCTTTTGAAACCACAGTGCTCTTTCAGAGGTGCCAAATTCAAAAGTAATTGCTGGAGTTCGAGTTGGTCTAGTTGGTGACAAGTTCATTGTGAACCCAACCACCCAAGAGATGGAAGACTCACAATTGGACTTGTTGCTGGCTGGCTCTGATGATGCAATATTGATGATAGAGGTTTGCTTTTAATTCGAATGTTAGTTTTAATGCAGCGATAGAGATTTTTATTTCATGTCGCATGAGTTTTGTTTTAGTTGTTTAAAGAGGTCATATTTCAGCTCACCTGGGTAATCTACCTAAGTTTGCAAACAAGTGTCTGCTAAATTATATGAATGGAAAGTGTGCGAAAACAATTGTGCACTAGGAGACTGGAAGTAAACAACATGATGAATGATTACATGATAGGATCTTCATGCTTGATCTGATTCGTTTATACAAACCTACTAAGAGACATTAATTGAGAATAGAGAAGGCCAGCAGTTGAGTTGGATAATCTGAGATGATGCAAGAGGTTGAGCTAGATTTTGGAATAAACTCCAGTTTCTATAACCTATTCAGTGCTAGTGTGAGCAATACTCAGTTTGATCTGAGGATGGAGAGACAGGATTAAGGAAATCAGACCATTTTTGTTGTTTACTTTTTTGACTCTTTTTTATATCATGCAAATATAATATTTTCTTAAAGGTTGGGTATTCATCGCAACTTCTGGAAATGAGTTCCAAGATCATGTGAATGATACTGTTAGAGTTTTCCCTGATAATTTATATGGTCAGCAACTCGTGCTAAATATAGTAAAAATAAAGTTACAAGTAGTTGTCCAACCTCCTAAATAGACTGAGGAACACCGAGTGCTTTGAAGGTTCAATACATAATCTGAGAATGGATTGTAACAAAATTGAGCGAGAGCACAATTGGTTTTATGGTATCTTCCATTTTTCACATTACTTTTTGTCACTGGTGAATGCTGTGAAATATTGGCTCTTTCTGACTTAACACAACATTGACGATTGTTTGGTTTCTTGCCAATGTTGGTTGGGCCTAATGGAATCTCTTCTGCCCTACTAGTGGGATGAATGGTGAGGTCACAGGTCCATTCCTCCTGGGTGCAACACGATCCCATCTCAACAAACCTACGCTTGAGTAATTTGTCTTGATAATACTGATAGAGACATAGAAAGTTTCAAATTGCAGGGTTATTGTGATTTTCTTTCGGAAGAGATGTTGATTCAAGCAGTACAAGTCGGGCAGGTTGTTCTTTTATCTAAGTATGTTGCTTTTCTGCTATTTGGATATTGGGCTGTTTATGTTTTAGTTTTTCTGAAAGTCATGCTTGTAAGCAAATGCAAAATTATATCAATCTGCAGCTGTATCTGCAAACTATAGATTTTATCACTTAAAAAAAAAAAAATTTCCACCATAATTATTTATTTCTATACTTAGCAGTATCAATATTAGTTTTCATGGTCTTTTTGTTGGCTTCTGAAAGTTTGTTAGTGAACATTTCATTGTCTTGTTGTCTTCTTCTATAATGGATTTGAGCTAAAAGTCCTTTCTTTTACAAAGGATGCACAACATACAATTGAATAATTTGTATTTTGGGGTAAGTAAGTGGGACCTTTTGTTTGTCTATATGTCTAAATGTACACATGCAAAGTCGTGTTTCAAATTTTTGTTCAAGTAAGAATATGATACCGTATTCAAGTAAATCCTAATTTCATCAGAAATAGATTACAAAAGAGTCGTATTGTCTCACTAAAAAAACAAATTATTCTACTGCATTTCACATTTTATCCAAGTTACCATACTCAAGTAAATCCTAATTTTGTAAGAAAAAGATATAGGATTGCGAGTAAATTTCTGTTTATGTTTTATTTAACTCAAAATTGATTTGTAATTTTTTTTCTTTCTTGGGTAGAAAAACCTATGGGGATTTTACCTTTTGTTTTGTTTGCTAGTTTCTATCTCCCTCCCCCAATCTGGGCGGCATCTCCAGCTTTGAAATAAGGGGTTTAACATGTTGACTCTATTGTGCTAGGATTTCTCTTTCTCTCTCTCCCCCTCTTTTATAATATTTGGCACAGTTAATGTTCTAAAAATGTAATGAAACAGTGGCAGTGGTTAAACTTTTCCTTCTATAAGATGATACACGAACCCTCTACTTTTGACCAGGATGCAGTACGGGCAATTTCCAATGAGGTGAAGGCTTTGGTGGAAATGTGTGGTAAACCAAAAATGCTCGACACAATCAAATTACCTCCTCCTGAGCTATATAAGCTTGTTGAAGTATAATTTCTTCTTCTTCTCTTTTTTGCCAAAGCATACATGCTCTTTCTTTGGATTCATGAGTAGCAATAATTTAATTTTTGATACACAAACAAACACACAAGCATTGGAACATGGTCGGTCTGTAACCCACATCATAGGATCAAAAACTGGCTTTGATATAATGCAAAATTTGAAATGCATGTAAAATATTAATATTAAAATAATAATATACAAAATAATAGCACTAAATAAATTGATAAATTGAAAACAGAGAATGGAATATTAAAAATGATTGATTAATAACAAATGAACCAGTGTCTTTTACCATAGCCATGAAAAAAAGAAAGATGCTTGCTACAGCAAGGGACACTTGCTATGGCAAATGTCATTAAGAAAGTCTATAAAAAAGACAATTCAAACTTCAGACGACGAGCCTTTGACACTTCTAAATCTCCAAAAAAATTTTAAAAAATTCATCTCTTCTCAATCTGTTTGTTGTACTCGAGTCGTCAGAACTTAGGGATAAAAAACTTTTAAATACAAAGTAATATATTGAACAATTCTTAGTTGAGTATGTCCTCATTTTAATGAAATGATGATGCTGCTTAAAGCCTGGAAAAAAAAAAAAAAACACGAATATCAATCTTTAGAAATTGTATTTTTTTGTCTTTTCGTGGCATTGGCGTCTTATTAAAGTGAGACTCATATCTTAATAGCGGAGACACATATCTATCATACTGAAGTAATTAGTATCATACTTGTTTCAAAATGTACCAGAAGTCAATGGTATAGAATCAGTATGAGACGCCCGAAGGAGATATTGTTGTTGACATTTTTATGTTGTTGAAATTTGATGAATGGATGCTTGAAGGAGACATTGTTCAAATTTAATTTTGCAATTTTATGCTCTCTCATAAAAGTAAATTATGAAAGAATAATTAGTAATATATTTATTATGCATTGCTTGCAGGAAATTGCTGGTGAGGAATTGGTAAAGGTGTTACAAATTAAGAACAAAATACCTCGAAGAAAGGCCCTTTCATCATTGGAAGAAAAAGTTCTGACAATTCTTTCGGAGAAGGGATATGTCAGGAAGGATGAAACTGTGGGCACTGTTGAAACAATACCAGATCTGCTTGACGATGAAGATGAGGATGAGGAAGTTGTTGTGGATGGTGAAGTAGATGAAGGTGATGTCCACATCAGGCCAAAGTCAAGGAAATCCACACCCATGGTAAATTCCATTTATACTTTCCATTCCAGCTTAAGAGGATGATTGGCCTTGACGATAAATTATAGTATTTAATAATCTTCATCCTCTGAATGAACTTTTGCTTGCCTTCTTCTCTGCATTGAAGTTTTATCAGTTTCATATTGTCACTAAAGCTTTTTATTCTATGTTCATGATTTGCCTCTGGTAGTTGTTTTCCGAGGTAGATGTGAAGCTGGTGTTTAAAGAAGTTACTTCCAAATTCTTGCGAAGGCGTATCGTGGAGGTATTCAAAATTTTGGTCTGCTACACTGAATTAGCTTTTCCTTTAGTTATTAGAGAGCTAAATTACTTCTGACACCTGTAGCATTTGAAATTCAGCTTTGCTTTGGCAAGCAGAATCTTTTATTTTGCTTATGATTAAATTTTCTTTTGACTCAAAGAGTGCTATTGTTATCAATGTGGCTTGTGATGTTTTGTGCATTTGAGGGTGTTGATTTATTTTGGATTTTTCTGTCTCCACTATTACGTGCTAAAGTTTGGAATTCACATGTTGTTCTAGTTCAAGTTCCTACTCAACATGGCATAGTGTATTTGATGTTTGCATTCTCACTATGAATACCATCCCATTGATCCAATAACTTCTGCAGGACGCTCTATATTTAAATGTCAGAGCCCTCTTTGTACCCACAGAAAAAGTCTTTTCTCATTTAAAAATGACTGGTGCTGAGTATGTTCATACCTCATATTCATTTTCTTTCTTTGGACTGGTACAGGGAGGAAGAAGAAGTGATGGGCGATTTGCAGACGGAATTCGTCCAATCAGTTCAAGATGTGGATTACTTCCTAGAGCACATGGAAGTGCGCTTTTCACACGTGGAGAAACTCAGGTTTAAAGTAGAGCAGTATGTGTGTGTGTGCGTGTGTGCGTGTGTGCGCACATATTCATATCTGTGCATTTTGATGCTGTGCACATTCATATCTGTGTGGAAATTATTGACCATGTCCTTTTCATGGTGTGTTTGTTTTGTGCTGTCATTCCTATTTAAAAAGCACAATCAGGGTGTTTCTTGATGTGGGAATTATTCAAAATCTTCATAGAAACTGAATCTAATTCTATGCATAATGATTGGTGTTTATCCTTCTGTACTTTCATCTCTATGTGTGCAGTTAAACATGCCTTCCGAAGTTCTCTGTTTCTTCGAGCTTATTTCATATTGCTAGTTCAGCTCCTTGTTTTATTTTGCTTATATCGTCGGTCATGTTCTATCTAGCCACCCTTAATTGTCCATTTTGTGGCCAGCATTCTGTTTGGGTTTGATTATTCTATGTTTTGAGAGATAACATTGGGAACCATGTCCTACTTTGTAGTTTATGAACATTGTGCATACCCTTATGCAGTCATTGTTCCATTTGTTTGTCTAATACCTTGTAATGATTTTCAGTCTTTGGCTGTGGTTACACTGGGTGATAAACAAATGGCACAGAGAATAGACAACCTTGAGAGTGATGATGAAGTGAAGAGGTTCTACCTTCAGGTCTCTTTGACTTTATTGCTACTGAATCTGTTGTTTTGTTTTCAACATTTTAACCTCTTCCAAAATGCTAACAGCTATGCTATTTGTATTTTCATATAATATTTCAGTACTCATTTCCTCCATCATCAGTTGGTGAGGTTGGGCGAATTGGAGCACCCAGTAGAAGAGAAATTGGTCATGGAACGCTTGCAGAGCGTGCTCTTGAACCTGTATTGCCTTCTGACAATGATTTTCCTTATACTATCCGTGTGGAGAGTACCATAACAGAAAGCAATGGCTCCTCAAGGTGCATTCTTTTTATTTTCCTTCAAATTTCTTTTATCATTTTAAAGAAAAAAAATTTACATATATAAATCTTAGTATTTGTTTGTATTTTGAATCTATTTGAAGCCTTTGATGTCATTCATACTTTTGGCATGAGCATTCAACTTCCCTGCTGCCCCTCTCAGTTTATAGTTGCATCTGAAGGCATTTTCTGAATAGATATTGGCATTTAATACTAACACAGGTTTCATTGCATAATAGCATGGCATCTGTTTGTGGAGGTTGCTTGGCATTGCGAGATGCCGGTGTTCCCATAAAGTGCTCAGTTGCTGGAATAGCAATGGGTATGGTTTTAGACACTGACGAATTTGGGGGTGATGGAACACCACTAATTCTCTCTGACATAACTGGATCTGAAGATGCATCTGGGGATATGGATTTTAAGGTCATGATTTGTTGGATTTTTATTGTTATCTTTTTTATATATTTCAACTTAGGGGGTTTGATAATGCTAATAGTTTAAATATTGGAAGCTGGTTTGGCTCATTTAGAATGGTGATCTCAGGTTGCTGGAAATGAAGATGGAATAACTGCATTTCAGATGGACATAAAGGTTTATGTTCCCCAAAGCTTTGTGATTTGTGTTCTTGGATATTGCTAACTTTATCCGCTAGTCTTAAATTATAAGTAATGACCATTCTATGACAGGTGGGAGGGATTACTTTACCTGTTATGAAAAAGGCACTCCAACAGGCAAAGGATGGCCGTAGGCATATTCTTGGTAAAGATCACTAACATTTACTTCTAAAATTCTTGAAAATATATGGGTTTATTAGTTTATGTGAAAGAAATATGTGGAAACTTCTTTGTTATTTTTATCTTATGATTCTAAAGAGTTCAAACTACATCATGTGGTTGGTTGATTATGCTAAATTGTTAACTCTGCAACCATGCTCTTTGGCCCTTGTCTCTCCTGATTCCAACTGAGATATCTTTGTGAGGAAAAATATTGGGAAGATATTTCTTATTCATAGAAGTTGCAGTCTTTACATTATATACTAATCTGACTAGGCTATATAAGGAAACTACAGGTAATTAAGAAAAAATAAGCTATAGAAGGAAAGAATAAATATATACACAAAATTAGGCTATAATCTTTGACTTTCAACACTCCTCCCTCAAGCTGGCTCGAAGATATCTATCATTCCCAACTTGGAATTCAGTGATTGAAAAACTTGTTTTGATAATCCCTTGGTGGGAATATCAGCTACTTGCTTTTGAGTAGTAACATATGGAATGCATATTAAACCTCTTCTCAGCTTCTCTTTTATAAAGTGCCTATCAATCTTAATATGTTTTGTCCAATCATGTTGGAGGATAATGATCAATACTAATGGCAGTTTTATTACCACAGCATAGTCTCATTGGTCCAGCTTTCCACACCTTCAACTTCATTAGAAATATTCTCAGCCACAAAAGCTCGCAAATCCCCAATGCCATTGCTCTAAACTTAGCTTTAGCACTTGATCTTGCAACCACTGGTTGTTTCTTGTTTTTCCAAGTAACTAGATTACCCCCAACAAATGTACAATAACCTGATGTTGACTTTCTATTAACAAAGGATCTAACCTAATCTACTTCTGTATATGCCTCAACGCTTAGATGATTATTCCTAGAGAATAAAATGCTTTTTCCTGAAGATGTCTTTAAATATTTCAGTATTCTAAACACAGCTGCCATGTGCTCTACATTAGGAGAATGCATAAATTGACTCACAATGCCTACTGCAAATGTAATGTTTGGACGAGTGTGACACAAATAGATTAGCTTTTCAACTAACCTTTGGTACTGTTCCTTATTAACCAAACTGTTTTTAGTAGTTGCCCTAAGTCTATGATTGGATTCTATAGGAACATCGCTGGGCTTGCATCCTAACATCCCAATTTTTTCCAAGAGATCCAAAGTATATTTTCTCTGTGACAAAAATATCCCTTTCCAAGACCTAGCCACTTCAATTCCGAGAAAGTATTTTAGAGAACCTAGGTCTTTAGTTTCAAACTCTTTGGTTAACAACAGCTTGAGTCTTTCAATTTCATCTCTATCATTTCCCGTCAAGGGAATATAATCCACATACACAATAAAGACAGCGAGCTTATCTTCTTTACCATGCTTAAGAAACATTGTGTGATTACTATGGCTTTGTCGATATCCACGTTTGAGAATAAATCTTGCAAATCTGTGAAACCAGGCTCTTGGTGATTGCTTGAGTTTGTATAAAGACTTTTTCAGCTTGCAAATTTTTTCTCGTTCAAACATATTCTCAAACCCTGGTGGTGGATCCATATACACCTCCTCTTCTAAATCTCCATGGAGAAATGCGTTCTTCACATCTAGCAGTTGTAATAGCCATTCTAAATTTGCAGTAAGTGACAATAGGACCCGAATAGAGTTCATTTTTACAACAGGAGCGAATGTCTCTTGGTGATCAATTCCATATGTCTGAGTGTATCCTTTAGCCACCAGCCTAGTCTTGAATCTCTCAACTGATCTATCAGCCTTATGTTTAACCGTAAATACCCATTTATAACCCTCAGTTTTCTTTTCAGAAGGCAAATCTGCAAGAGCCCAAGTTCTATTTTTGCTTTAAATGATTGTGACAATCTATGATAAGAGACAAACTTAAAAATAGCACATTTAGTACAAGTTCTAACACTTTTTCTATGAGTAACAGGTAAATCTAAATCAAGTGATGAAAGAGAATTTAAATGTAATTTAAATATAGATTGAATAGTACTTGCGTCTTGGCAGTCAAGAGATGTACAAACTGTTTTATTTTCTCGAGAATACACCTTTAGCTGGTGCACAAACTGTTTTATTTTGTCGAGAATACACCTTTAGCTTTTGAGCGTCCTCTTGATTTTGTGTAGTGGATGGCTGAATTTGTGAAGGCAGTTGTTGACCATCACTTGGGTTAGGCTTTGTCCTCTTGTTGACTACTGCTGGAAGGTGGTCAATTTTGTGGAGAGCAAACTATCAAAGGAGGAGTTGAATTTGTGATATTTTCTCTAAAATATGACTGATATGAGCATGTGGATTTTGGAAAAAATTTAAAAAAACTGATCTTGCATATTATATTCCTCCCCCTGGAGAGAGGTTATGGAGAAATAAGGTTTAGTTTAAAAAAAAGTTACATCCATGGTAACGAAATATTTCCTAGTTGGAGGATGAAAACACTTATACCCCTTTTGTGTTGGAGAATAACCCACAAATACACACTTGAGAGATCTAGGATCAAGCTTACTTTTGTTATGATTCTTATCATGAACAAAAGCAATACACTCGAAAACCTTAGGAGAAAGAGAACTAAAGGACTGAGGCATAGGATAACGTTGTTGAAGAAGTTCGATTGAGGTTTTAAACTTTAAAGTACTAATAGGTAATCTATTTATGAGATAACAAGCAGTTAAAGCTGCTTCACCCCACAAGTAATTTGGTACCCTTATAGTAAACATCAAAGATTGAGCAACTTCAAGTAAATGTCCATTTTTCCTTTCTGCAATTCCATTTTGTTGGGGAGTATCAACACAAGAGGATTGATGAATAATTTCATTTTCAGTCAAATAGTTTCCCAACATAGAAGAAAAAAATTCTTTGCCATTGTTAGTTCGAAACACTTGAATTTGTTCTTCAAATTGGGTTTGAACCATTTTATGGAAGATTTGAAAAGTTTTAGAAACTTCAGATTTTTCCTTTAATAAATACACCCAACAAACTCGTGTATGATCATCAATAAAAGTGACAAACTACTTAGCTTCAAAATTATTGGGAAAGCGGAGAGGACCCCATAGATCACTGTGTATAAGAGAGAAGGGTTGTGAAACTTTATAAATTTGGGCAGAAAAATGAGTACGATGATGCTTAGACAATTCACACACTTCACATTTAGAATTAATGTCACTTTTATTCTTAAACAATGTCGGAAACAACAACTTTAAATATGAAAAATTTGGATGTCCGTACACAGATCTGAGATGCATCGAACTAATTTCATTCTCACTAGGCACTTGAAAGACAATTTTGTCACCAAGGGATAGATTACTCAAAGCTTCAGTCTCCTCTTCGAAATAATAAAGTCCATCCACCTCCTTAGCACTACCAATCTTCTTCTCCGTACACAAATCCTGAAATTTACAATGAGAAGATTTCTTTAGCCATACAATTTAGGTCCTTTGTAAATTTACTGACAGACAAAAGATTACAAGACAGATTAGGGATGTGCAACACTGATTTTAAGATCATTGTTTTAGAAATTGAAATTGAACCTTTTCCTGCAATTGAAGAAAGAGACCCACAGCAATGTTCACCTTTTGTTTACCAGAAAGAGGTATGTAGGTAAAGAATAAGTTGGACAAACTAGTTATATGATCGGTTGCCCCTGAATCAATGATCCAAGCGCTAGAAGTGTTTGAAGAGATGCTGAAAGAATTTAGAAAATTACCTATTTGGGTTAGATTAGCAGAAGGCGTTTGACCCATGAAGCTGACAAGTTACTCAAGTTGTTCCTTAGTGAACAGATTTGATCCTTGATTTCCTGAGTTTGCATTGGCATTATCAGTTGCAGCTTGAAAGCCCTTTGAATTTTGTCTAGAAGACTTGTTATCCTTCCCTGAGTTTTGTGGCCTTAAATGGAGCTTCCAACACAACTCTTTGGTATGTCTTGGCTTATGGCAATAATCACACCAAAGTTTATCCTTGTCATCTTTCTTCTTGCTCATATTCTTTTGTTCTCTTATTAATGCTGAATCAGTAGCACAAGTAATCAAGGCAGAATTATCAATATTAGAGCTGTTCATCATTACCTTTCTTCTATTTTGTTCCACTTTCTTCCCTTCTCACGTATGCATAGAGTTCCCTAATTGCAGGAAGAGGTTCTTTGCTTAGTACTCGTCCTTTAACTTCATCCAAATCTGGATTCAAACCAGTCAAAAATTCAAACACTCTCTTTCTCCTGTAATCTCTTAAATCTTTTACTGTCATCTCCACATTTCCACTCTCCATCATAGTACAAATCCAACTCTTGCCATAAGCTATTCATGATGTTGTGATATGCAGTCACAGTATTGCTTTCTTGTTTGTTTTTGTAAATACGGCACTTAAGTTCGTACAACTGTGCAGTATTTCCAATATCAGAATATGTCTCTGTGACTGCATCCCAAAAATCTTGCGCTGATGGTAAGAAAAGAAATGCTTGACTAATGTGAGGATTGAGTTAATAAGCCATGACATTACCATAGAGTTCTGCTCATCCCAGCTTTTATACGAAGGATCGTCAACTTCTGGTATGTCTATTGACCCATC
The DNA here is from genome assembly GCA_030449875.1 of Aegle marmelos. Classification (NCBI taxonomy): domain Eukaryota; kingdom Viridiplantae; phylum Streptophyta; class Magnoliopsida; order Sapindales; family Rutaceae; genus Aegle; species Aegle marmelos. The sequence continues at coordinate 9,053,798 of JASUUL010000115.1, forward strand.
AAGATAGGCCATTTTGCCTTTTCCGTTCAGATACAACTTCACAGACTGCGACCACTGCAGAAAATTTTGGCCATTCAATTTGTGAGTTGTAATCTGCAACGAAGGATTATCAATGGATTTATTGACTTGAACATGTTTAATGTTGACGCCAAAGCTGGATTCGCTGACATCTGACATTCTATATCAGAATTTAAAAATTACAGGACAAGATAAAACCCTAAAGGTATTAACGGCTGAAAGTTTGTTGACAAAACAACTTTCCCAGAAACCCTAACTTGGGCTCTGATACCATGAGGAAAAATATTGGGAAGATATTTCTTATTCATAGAAGTTGCAGTCTTTACATTATATACTAGTCTGACTAGGCTATATAAGGAAACTACAGGTAATTAAGAAAAAATAAGCTATAGAAGGAAAGAATAAATATATACACAAAATTAGGCTATAATCTTTGACTTTCAACACTTTGTAATGTTCATTTATAATAATTTGTCAAATTAGTAAAAATTATTTTAAATTAGATTTACATTTCCGAAATATATCTTTCTAGTTAATTTAGGCATATATTTATACAAAAATAAAATGAAAATTGTGGGCCTTTGAAACATCTTGTGCTTGTATTTGAGATTGCTATGTTGAATTTCTATTGGTTTTGATTCTTGGAGGACTTGTATACTGGACAGGATGTCTTCTAGATTTCTTGGCTCATACGGATCTTTTTTAACTGGGTATTGACTGTGTATATCAGTACATTGAAAGTACCCCTTAGTTCTTTAACTGATTTGTCACTTATCAAGTTGCTATCCGAGCCATTGAAACGTTTGGAAGTATTACAGTTACTGTTTCACGTGCAATATGTTACCTTTGGCGCATTTCTCTGCGTTGTTTGTCCTCACTGTGAAGCCTTAGTAATTGTATTTTTCTTGGGTGTTGATAATTATTTTGATCTCCTTATGAAGTTGTGAATTCTCAACTAACTTTCTATTTCTATGTAATGATTCAGCTGAAATGTTGAAATGCTCACCTCCCCCTTCCAGTAGTCTTTCCAAGTATGCCCCACTGATTCACATTATGAAGGTTTGTTTACAAGATCCAATTAATTGCTTGTCAGTTGGCATCTTGTCTCTGATACATAAATACACTCCTTCCTAATATAATAATGTTCTATAGGTCAAGCCAGAGAAAATCAACCTTATCATTGGTTCTGGTGGGAAGAAGGTGAAGAGTATTATCGAAGAAACTGGAGTGGAGGCTATTGACACTGAGGATGATGGAACAGTAAGATCAGATTATGGTCTTTTCATTTCTGTGCTTTCATTTCATTGAGATTTTTTGTTTGATCTTTTCATTTCTGTGCTTTCTGAAATATGTTGTTCTCAGGTAAAAATTACTGCAAAGGATTTGTCAAGTCTAGAGAAGTCCAAAGCCATTATTAGTAATCTAACAATGGTCCCAACTGTTGGTGATATTTATAGGTATTTCTTTCTTTTCTGGTGATCTTTCTCATTTTCCCAACCTGAAGGTCCTGGCGTTCGGTGGTCATTGCTGCTAAAAGCCTAGGTGGTAAGATAAAATGTAACAATAGTAATTAAACTTTTTCACCTCCCTTTGTGTTCTTGTCAAGTTCCCACACACCGAACAGACATGAATCCCAACACAAACACATCTTTGTTTTGCAGTTTGATGAATAGATGGCAGATGCAAACACAAGCTGATGTTATTTTGAGTAGACTTGGTTAGCTTGATATTTTGTTGAGTAACCATTAATCCAGAGAGTTCAAGCTGCCAGAAAATTGTCCAACATACATATTTAAATGATGCAATTTCATTATTAAGCAAAAGTTTTTGCAACCTTTGGATTAGATATGCTTCAAAACAAAGGATCTCGTGCTCAAACATTATAAAAATACAACTGCTTTCCTTGAAGATTGGAACAGGGACTTCTTATTTTCATTAATTTATTTAGTTTCAGGAAACTTTATGCTTTTCCTATTTATGATTTTGATTGATCTATTAAATCAGGAACTGCGAGATCAAATCAATTGCTCCTTATGGAGTTTTTGTTGAGATAGCCCCTGGGCGTGAGGTATTATTTTTATCACAAGTTGAAGACACTTTCCCTGTCCCCCCTTTTTTGCACTTTTCGGTGGTTAAAAAATCAGTCCCTGTTTTGTCATGCAGCTTGTCACAATCATTCTGAAATTCTGTTTTTGGAACAAAATACATTCTGCTAGTTGACAGTATTCAAATTATTAGGAGAATAGCAGTTGAGATTCAAAAGCTTTTGATCAATCATCATATTATTCCTGTTCTTCTGTTTTTTATTTTTCATGAACCATTGTCAAATAGAGGCTGCATTACTTTTTCTTTTGGCTTTCCTGAATAATCTAAATCAAACATATCATTTGTATGCATTAAATGTGTGAAATGAACATGTTATATAACAAGAATAAATGCAATTATGGACTAATTTAATAATGGAGTATGAGGAAACTAAGGAGAAATTCAGAGATATCTCATGTTTTGATCCTGCAGGGACTTTGCCATATTAGTGAGCTGAGCTCAAATTGGCTTGCAAAGGCGGAAGATGTAAGTGGTGTTCCTTCCTCCTCCCCTTGCTTTTTCCTTCATTTTATTTTTATTTTTATTAATTTGTCTATCTATCTATGTCAATTTTTTAGAACAATATCTATCACATTGATTATTGAAATAATAATGATTTGTGTAGTAGCTAAGAAATATTTATAAATCACATCGATTATTTTGTTATTTTTTCAATTACAGGTTGTGAAAGTTGGTGACGTTGTTGATGTTAAACTTATTGAGGTTTGGCAGTTTCTCTCTCTTATATGCTCAGATTCACAAAAGTACAATCATAAATTATAACTATGATGTAGAATGGATCATTATTGCATGAACATTTCTTTTTCCATATTTAAGGTTTTTTTTTTTTGTTCTCACAGTTTGAAGATTACCCTTGTGTGAGCTTATTCCAATCATTTGACCACCTGATACTTTCCTGATAAAGATGGTCATCCATAATTCATAAAAGACAAATGGAAGAAACTGAAAATGAGCAAGAGTACAAAGGGAAAGGCTCAATATTTATTTAAATCCTATTTCCTAACCTTCCAAATCTGTGGCTACTGGTTAAACCTCTGAGGATATGTATTGAGATGTATGTAGTTGGTCTCCACTAATAGTTGCAGCTCTTTCATATGCTGAATAATAATCAGTAGACCAGTTTTTATCCCTATTGCTGTGACAATGATTTAAATCCGTGGAATATCACCTAGTTTTCAGGATCTTCCCTTCCCATTTATTGCCTTCCACATCAGTTATGAAATCTGAGTTAGATGTAAAAGCAAGGTGTAATACAAGGTTAACATAGAAATCTTTATCTATGATCTTGGATGTAGCATCTCCTGCTTTTCTTTGTTCCTCACATACCATTCTTGAGGAAGTTGCTCTGATTTATTAAGAATTTCTGTATGGGCATATGAGACAGGTAAATGATAAGGGACAACTTCGCCTGAGCCGCAAAGCACTGCTTCCTGAAGCAGATGCTAAGGATCCCCCTGTAAACCTGCCTATGGGTGATCCCAACAAAGACGTTGCAGCTTCAGATAAACTTGTAGACTCCCAAAAACCAAAAGGTAGCTCTGCAGAGGACACTGTACTTCCGCAAAACAAGGTCAAGGTCTTGAAGAGACCAGCTAGCCCTGCAAAAGACAGGCCCTATGTTAGCAAAGACAGGAACAAAAAGAGCAGTGGTAAAGCAGTCAGCAGTCAATAGTGGATGGAGGCTTCACTTGGATTAGGAGTATATTCTAGTGATAAGGAATCATTTCATCCCCTTAGTTTATGGTGCAGATGATAATTGATAGAGCCTCCATGATGATATTGGTATGACCTACTCTCTTGGTCTATGCAACATGTTTATTATATCAAGTTCTATGCAACATATACACTCTCTTTGTCTCTGTGCACATTTGTCTTGGTGATACTTGCATGCACTTCCCACTTACACATTAAGAACTTTACTTAGGGTATGAGGATCAAGCAGTCATTTGGAATGTTCAACACATACAAGCTTATGTCACTGTGCCTATGTCACTGTGCAATTATGAATGAGAAAGGGCTGCACAATGACGCGTGCATGAAAGCCTGATTTGATTGAAACACAACTTGGTTCTAATTGACTTTACAAATTTAATTCCTAATAATAAGTAATCCTGATTGGTTCACTGTGTGGTTAGGAGTGAGAAGAGACTGCACATGACAGATACGTGAAAGCCGGTACTTGTGCTCATAAAAGGTTGGGAGAGGAAGGAACCTAATGCGACTGACATTGCTGTGTTCATTCGTGCTGCGGATGTTATGAAGAAGGTGATGAATTGCATGCCACAAAAATAACTTCGGTGCAGGAGGAAACATCTTGCTAGAATATGTAGAAATTTTTGTTGTATCACCAAGCCGTCTCATTAAAGCATCATGATTTATTACAATGCTAATTCATTGCTCCGGCTGTTTTCTCTGGTGCTTCTGAGAAATGAAAGGACAAAAGCGGTTCTTCTCATTGGTTCTTTTATTACGTTGGTCTGGCGAGATGCAGTGTTGTCCGTTTCTACACGGGAGGCCTTTGCATAAGCTCTTTTGGAGGCGTATATATTCTCAGGCTTCTTTAAATTCATAAATCAAGATCCAGAAAAGCATTTACTTTAGATTCGATGCAAACATTGCAAGGATTCATGGTAGGTCATTTTTTGGATTTCCCTTGCCGCAATCTATGTTGTGTTGTAGAAGTAATGTGATGTGATTGCAAATACATTTGCCTAATCCAGAAATTAGCCTTACTGCGCGAAAGATAAACTCGACTTTTTTGCCTAACCCAGCAAATGCTGAAAATTTGTATATGAAATAAGAACAAAGGCAACTGGTTGAATTCTTTCAATTTAAAGAATGGATAATTAAAATCTCTGATCGTTTAAAATTGGACATTTAGACTCTCCTAGCTGATAATTTGGCCTATTTAACCATAGGTAAATTTATTGATTTACTAAAATGCACCATCGGACTGATGAACTACCAATGGCTATCACAATTTATGTAATAAAAAGTCTAGAATTGTCTTTGTTCTTTTGTTCTGAAAGACTGGATTACAGAGAAAATAGGTCGGGATGTGTGATCATCGAAATGACATGCTCGTACGTCCTTGGGTAGCTCACGTTTTTTATTATTTTACGCCATCGTAGGAAAACCATCAAAGACACGTGTACGCTCCAGACTCTCTTAATACAAAATAAAGCCTTCTTTCCCCCAATTTTACAATTCCACGAACACTCCAAATCTTTCCCGCCACTTCTGCCTTGTCTTTGCTCTCGCTCTCAGAGTGGGAGGGCGAGCGACTAAGTCTCTGAACTCAGCAGAAATAAGAAGAAGAAGATGTTGTGGGTAGACAAGTACAGACCCAAAACCCTAGACCAAGTCATCGTCCATCAAGGCATCGCCCAAAATCTCAAGAAACTCGTACACCCCTCTCTTACTTTTTTATTCACCCCTCCATGATCACATACATTATTTATTCATATCAATTGCATGCTTTCTGTAATTCAATTCGAGTGTTTTTAATTCTGCATCTGTATCTTTAGGTGACAGAACAAGATTGCCCGCACTTACTCTTCTATGGCCCACCTGGGTCTGGCAAGAAAACCCTAATCATGGCCTTGCTCCGTCAAGTTTTCGGCCCTGGCGCTGAAAAGGTTTCCCTCTCTGTATTCCTTATTTTTATGCAATAAGAAATTATGGGTTTTTGAGTTTTTTTTTTTCCTGAGAGAGGTAAAAGGAACAATTTTTTTTTTAAAGGTTCAAGTTGACTAATCCAGTGATAATTGATGATTTAACAAGTGGGTTTAAATCCTGTTTGTTTACAGTAAAATTATCAGGAAAGAAAACACATTTAACGTTAAAAAAGAAAATTTATACATGGATTTGACCACAAAATTACAACTTATATAGGAAGGAGATTTGATTTCATTTATTTTTTCAGTTTTTGTGATTTTTGTCTGTAACTACTCTAAGTGTTGTTGTTTTATGAATTTCTAGTGTGAGAACTCTAAGAAAACTTTGAATTTTGATTGCAGGTGAAAGTGGAGAATAAGACATGGAAGATTGATGTAAGCTCCGCCTTGCTTATTTGATGTTTCATTTTTGTTTCCTTAATAATTTAAATGCTATTTTCTGTCTGCTGACTTGTCTTGAAATTTATATTGTTTCAGGCTGGAAGTAGAAATGTTGACCTGGAGCTGACCACATTGTCAAGTGCAAATCATGTGGAACTGAGTCCTAGCGATGCAGGCTTTCAGGACAGATATGTAGTTCAAGAGGTAATTAAAGAGATGGCTAAGAATAGACCGATTGACACAAAAGGGAAAAGAGGATTCAAAGGTAATTTTTTTGAATGATTCATTATGCTATAATTTATGAGTGAACATCCTTTTTGAGAAAATGATGATGATGACGATGAAGATAACGATTACTGTGATATGTTTTATCATGCGGGAGGAGTTCCCTTGAAAATATTATAACTAAAAGATGCCTGGGAATAGATCTATGGACAGCGGTGAATACAATATATTTTTATGTTCTTTTTGAGTAATTGAATTTTGGACCTTTTTTTCTTTCAATTTCATGAATTCTGGTTTGGCTCATGATGGTTAATATTTTTACCTGTCCATCCTCATTTTTAATTTTCATTTTTGTTGTTTTGTATAAATTGATGACTGATTCGTGAGTTTTATTTGGTATCTCTTCTTTGACTATAATCTTGTTATTTTTCCATTGAATGAAAATATTTAACTGGTCTAGCAGTGACATAAAACTTTAAGAAGTAACTGGGGTAATTGTCACAAACAATTGGTTGCTATGTTGCTTATGCTGTTGCTTTATCTTTGGGTTTATGATCCTGATTGCATGCTCTTGTCCAATTTCAGTGTTGGTACTGAATGAGGTTGACAAGCTTTCTAGGGAAGCCCAGCATTCTCTTCGGAGAACAATGGAGAAATATAGTGCTTCTTGCCGACTAATTTTATGCTGCAACAGTTCTTCAAAAGTCACCGAAGCAATCCGGTCTCGTTGCTTGAATATACGAATCAATTCACCAACAGAAGAACAGGTGGGAAGTTCTGTTATCTGCTTTATACTTGTTTTAAGACACCATATTCTGAAATGTCTGTTTGGAAGATGTCATGATGTGGCATGCAGCACTTTGAATATTGACCAATAGATTTACTATAAGTTAAACTAAAATTCAAAACATCATTTGATTGGAGGGTATGTCCCTTTTTTGTTCTCCACCCCCCACACCCCCCCAACAAAAAAAAAACCTGAAGAAAAAAAGTATGGTCATGGTAAGATCTGCTGAGATTGACGTGCCTGTTTGTTGAAGCAGAGAAAACCTATATAAAATAAATTGAAAGAGATGTATGATCATAGTCAATGGCTTGCACACATTGGAGAGAACATATAACAAAACTGCCAAGTTGACAATTTATGCAACAAGCTTGTCCCTGGAATTCTTTGACTCTATGCCCAGTTTTGTGAAATACTAGATGGTTTTTTTGCTGAGGCTGTCAATGTTATTTCTGTTATGCCATATAATGTATCTTTAAAATTCCTTGTGCCAGATTGTTAAAGTACTGGAATTTATTGCAAGGAAAGAGGGGCTGCAACTTCCATCTGGATTTGCCACTCGTTTAGCAGAAAAATCAAATCGGAGTTTAAGGAGGGCTATATTGTCATTTGAAACTTGCCGTGTCCAACAGTTAAGATTTATTATGCCTTCTGCAAATTAGTGAAGTTCTCTACAGTTCATGCCCTTCTCTCCTTTGCACTGTTTCAAAGTATTGAATCGTATTGTTCCTGATATATTTGCCCCATGCTGTGTCTAAAGGTATCCTTTTAAAGACAATCAAGCAATACCCGCTATGGACTGGGAGGAATTTGTTTTTGAAATAGCATCAGACATAATGCAGGAGCAGAGCCCAAAAAGGTTTAATTTCATGCTTCTGACTTTGCTTCAATGTTCTAATAGCGTATTGGCTCTTTGATAACTGTAACCATTTAAATTATCTAGAATATTAATTCTCTATTCTATTTATCATTAGTAATTATATTTACTTAACGATACTGTCTTTTGTCAAGACTATATGTATCTTCCTCTGCAATATAAAATTTGCTTCAACATATTCCAGAATTTTTTTATGATAATTTTAATGATGACTCTGAACCTCTTAAGGAACTTCCAGCTAAGCACATGCCCAAAAATTTTATTGTACTTGCAGTGTTGGATGTCGGCAACTAGATGGCCACTAGATAATAGATCATTATTTCATTTTTCCCTCAAAGCAATGAGCCTGATCATCAAGCATTTTGAAATTTAAGTGGCTTATTATTCTCATCTTAGTGATCATACAAATCAAACAGTATGGAGATTTAAGATCATTCTATGACTTGCTGCCTCTCGTAGCCATGGTCTTAATAGAGAATTACTTGCTAACAGCCCAAGTCCCGTGGTTGTACCTGATATTTTATGTGGAAAGAATTGTGGAGATTTATATGATTAAATATTTTTACAGAACCTATCAGGATATTTGAGATCCAGATTTCTCGGTAGAAAAGTCAGTTGTCTACCTTTTCATGTTTTGATAAAATGAAATTGCATAATGTTTGTTCATCCTGCTACACGTCTTATCATCAACAAGCTTTCTATTTGCTTTAGGCTGTTTCAGGTTCGAGGGAAGTTGTATGAACTGCTTCTAAATTGTGTTCCTCCCGTGGTTGTATTGAAGGTAAAGACATAACCATTCAATATTGTTCTTATCAGTGTCACCCAGCTTGATGGAATATTCATTTACTACTTGTTTTTGCAGAGGCTGCTGTATGAATTATTGAAGAGGTTGGATGCTGAAATAAAGCATGAGGTCTGTCACTGGGCTGCATATTATGTGAGTACCAGTTTTCAAATCCTATTCATTGTTCCTCTTGTTGATTTTCCTACATCCAACCTGCTCTGATTTGTGCTGACTCTGATCCTGTATCTGGTTGTCCTGCATAGCTGACGCATACTTAAATGAAGAGTCATTATGTGCTGCATACTTAAATGAAGAATCTTTGTCTTTTGATCTCAATTTGCGTACCTACTTCTGACCTAAGCACTACAAAAAATTCTGAAAAAGAAGAAAAAGATTTAACCAAAACTCAGCAAGTCAATCATGTCATCATTTGACTTCATATTAGGCTGATTACATGCATGAGGTAGATCTATTCAAAATTTTAGATATCTAGTTCGGATGTTGGTATCCTGGTCTCACCAGTATTGGTTGTGGTTAACATCCCTTGTATAGAAGTAGGTACTCAAAATTGCTGGAAAGTGAATGGCAGTGGTGCTTCAAAAATAGCCATAGTGACTATTCTCTGAGTCATCTAGGCCTAGCTTCTTGGTTTTCACCAGAGATAATAATGAGAACTCTGGCTTTATTTGGTATTCTTTATTCAGCGTCCTGCTTCATTATTTGTTTGCAGGAACATAAGATGCGTCGTGGAAATAAAGCCATATTTCACCTTGAAGGTACTTCATCTTTCTGGAGACTATCATGATAAAACCCACTGCTAGCAAGTAGTGTGTGACCACCGATTGACCATATAATAATTGAACTTCACAGGCTTGAAATTTTCCTTCTATGGGCATGATCTCTCCTCTTTGAGCTTGAATGTTTCTTTTGTCAAATAAACACTCCTCCCGATCTCATTGATGCTTTATTGACTGAAATAGAAATTCACCAGTTGTAATATAAATTTAGATGATCTTGTATATATTGCTTTTGAGATGAATCAAATAAGCTCTCTAACAGAGCTCCTGGTGAAAAAAATTTTGCAGCATTCGTGGCCAAGTTCATGAGTATTTATAAGGGTTTCCTCGTGGCAACATTTGGCTGATGACTAGTTTGGCATGGCATTTATGTCAGAGCAAGTTAATTTTATTCTGCTCGGTTTTAATGTTCATCAGTCTCTCCTAAATCTTCTGTAAGAAGTGTTTTTTCATCTTTGTTAGTATACTAATTTTGTATAACTGAGATAGATGTCGAGGAAACTTTAAATTTATATCTTTTTTCACATATGATTATTTTGGCATTTTTCTTTTCTTTGTGTTTTGATTTCTTTTGAAATAAATAAGTAGACTTACCAGGCGGTTCCCCTCAAATCCGATTACTCAATAAATCCAGTACTAAAATTTAAATTCTATCTCACTTTATATAACCATTTAATTGTCAAATATAACTCTTTTTTGGTTTGGGGTCTTAAACAATTCTCATTAATAGCCTTTTTAAAAGAATTGAGCATTTTACCAATTATGCCTTTTAAAGGCAACAATCAGCAACACATTTGACCCTCATGACTGCCTTCTTAACTCGTACCAATTACAAGCAATTACAAGCAGTATCTCACTAGATTAGAAAGGTAAAATTATGAAACAAAAACCAAATTTTAATAATTTTATTGCTTTAATGCTTTTATTGTTAAAATTGTATCATTTATCTTGGATTTATAATTTTTTTTTTCATGATAACAAATTTATTAAATTTTCTATACATAAAGTTAGGTGTTATTTTTTTTTTACTTAATGATTTAATTGATTTAATTTTAATCAATTAAGTCATTAAATCTATTTATTTTTTCAATTTAATAAAAATTTTTAGCCATTAAACAATTAAGTTATTAAATTAATCTTTTTTAACTTTTTACTAAATCTAAAAAATTTCAATGATCATTAAAAAATATTTTCTAAAATATGCCTATTTAATTATTTAATTTTAATTATTACCTAAACAAAATTTTGATAATTTACATTATTATTCATCTCTATATAACTTATGATAATATATAGTGGTAGACAATTATTATTTATTTTCTTAAAATTAGCATTATCTATCTTCATAATTTTTTTAATTTTTTTTATATAAAAATATCATAAACTATAAGAAAATTGATTAACATATATAATATAGAAATATTAAAGAGTTGTATTTAATTGAATATGATTTATGTTAAGATAATATATTATCTTATTTATATTATTTAAGATATTTATTATTTATTTAATATTTATAATTTATAAGAATATAAATATAAAATATTAATTTTTAGATTTTTTAAGTTAAATAACAACTTAACATCTATTTTTTGCGATTCAGATAAAAAATATTATTAAATTCAAACATTCAATTTTATTTAAAAATTTAAAATAACTTAAGTTACTCAATTTTCAGACAATAAATAAATAAACGTTATCTTACGGCGAGTTCGACTTAATCACAGGCAACAAGATTTTTTAACTTGATTTGCATATAATTGATTTTATAAGCAGTTGCGAGTATTTTAATTTTGGCACCACGAAAATTGAGATAATAAATTTAGATAATACAAATATATTTAATTAACATATAATTTCCTTCAAGAAAAAATTTATTTTGGATTTTCACTTATATTGCCGCTCCCGCACGCGCATAATATAATGTGAGCACCCCACCAAACATAAAATCGTCTCTTTCTTTTTAAGCTCGGTTCTTCTTCTGGTCAGTTGCAAAATTTTCTGCCACACAAACCCTAATTTTCAGTTCAATTTTAGCCGTACTATCAGCCCATCATCATCGTCGCTGTGTATTAAAAGAACACCACACCTTTCTATTTTATTTTTTTACAGTCTCCAATTTTCGGTATTCTTCAATTCTCGATTGATTGAATCTCAAACGACGGAGGGCTCTAAAACTGGTGCAGTTTTCTTCACTTTTTATTACTTATATTTATATTTATATAATTTTACTTTCGTCCGTAGTGCTTCATGTATATTGAGTATAAATTTTTAATTTTTTGTTACTTTATAGCTCGCGGTGATGAATTTAAGCTTATTCCTGCTAAGTATCACTTTTATTTTGGTTTCAGGGTGTTTAGGTAAAGCCTATCGGAGTTGAAGCTCTAATCTTATCAAGTTTTGATTCAAAAGGGTTTAAGTATCACTTTTATTTTGGTTTCAGGGTGTTTAGGTAAAGCTTATCGGAGTTGAAGCTGTAATCTTATCAAGTTTTGATCCAAAAGGGTTTAATTTGTTTAGTCTTTTGTGTTTTCATTTTCTGTGAGTTTGTTTTGTACTGCCTGCAACAATGTCGGTCACGGCTGGTGTTAGTGATACTATAATTGCCATTAGAGATAAGCTTAGAGGAAAAATCGGGCAAACAAAGGTAAAAAGGTATTGGCCTGGTAAAGCCCCTGAGTGGGCAGATGATATCGATGAGGATAATGATATTAGGATGGCAAGGGCAGCTGCTCTTGATAAAGCTTTCCCAAGGCAAGAAGATTCAGATGTTGGCAGGAAGGATGATCCTAGGTTACGCCGTTTGGCTGAAAGTAGGATAGATAATCGGGATGAGATTAGAGCTGATCATAGACGTATTCGACAAGCTGAGATTGTTTCGACCAAGGAAGAGGAAACGAGGCAAGAAGGACCAGATATGGAGGAAGAGGACGAGGAAGCATTGGAGGAGAGGAGGAGAAGGATCAGAGAAAAGTTGCTACAGAGGGAGCAAGAAGAGGCTGCTCTTCTCCCAGAAGAAGAGGAGGAGGCAGTAGAAGAAGAAGAGGAAGAGGAATCTGAGTATGAGACTGACTCAGAAGAAGAACAAATGGGTATTGCAATGTTGAAGCCTGTGTTTGTGCCAAAGTCGGAAAGAGATACCATAGCAGAGCGTGAGCGGCTTGAGGCTGAAGAACAGGCCCTTGAAGAATTGGCCAAGAGGAAATTGGAGGAGAGGAAAGTCGAAACAAAGAAGATACTAGTTGAGGAGGTCCGCAAAGATGAAGAAATTCAGAAGAATTTGGAAATGGAAGCTAATATTGCTGATGTGGATACTGATGATGAGGTTAATGAGGCGGAGGAATATGAGGCTTGGAAGGTGAGAGAGATTGCGAGGATCAAGAGGGACCGGGAGGCCAGGGAGGCAATGTTAAAGGAGAAGGAAGAGATTGAGAAGGTGAGAAACATGACAGAGGAAGAGAGAAGGGAGTGGGAAAGAAGGAACCCGAAACCGGCTCCACCACCAAAGCAGAAGTGGAGGTTTATGCAGAAATATTACCACAAGGGTGCTTTCTTTCAATCAGATGCAGGTGATACTGCTGCAACTGTTAGAAGTGACGGGATTTACCAACGCGATTTCTCTGCCCCCACTGGCGAAGATAAGATGGACAAGACCATATTGCCCAAGGTCATGCAGGTCAAGCACTTTGGTCGTAGTGGGAGGACCAAATGGACCCATCTTGTCAATGAGGATACTACTGATTGGAACAACCCGTAAGTTCAATTCTCTTTTGGATTTTATTTTTGCTTTAGTTCCATCTCCTATTCACTAACTCTAAGCATCCACTTGACTAATGTTGATATGTTGCCTCGTTTTATTAAATAAGCATTTATTTTTGGATTGGTGTATGCCTCCAGATAGTTAACTTTTGGCTGCTGATTATGCAGGCTTATAATTTTTTGAACTCATTTTATTGGCCAAAGAACATGATATGAATTAACTAATATTGTGCAGAATATTTTTAACATTTTTTTTTGGGTGGTGAAATAATGAATTTTCCTTATCCGAAAGAAACTTAATGCTGTATCAGCAGAAAGAAATGATTTTGTTGATAGCAAGGGATTTTGCTAATATTGATTGTACTAAAACTTGTATAATTCTCGGTTAATTTTGATTTTTCTGATTGCTGATGAAGTATTTTCCTTGTTCTCACTTGTGTTTCAATTCTATGGAGCAAATCCTTTTAGAGTTGATGAATATGTTTGCTCCTTTATTTTCATGAAAGTAGTATGTTAAACCTTTTATATGTTAACTGCCCTTATTGGGTTGTAATTCTATTGGAATGTGTAGATATGCTTTAGTAATTTTGGTCTATTTTCCTTTTAAGTTTTTTTCACCACTGTTTTGGTTTACATCTGTGCTGTTCTGTTTAGCATCAGTAAAGAACAGAAAAATGGGAGAATAAATCTGTCATCATATCTGGTTTCAGTTTTGATTTTTGTTTCTTAACAATCATTGCAATCTTCATGACTGTATCTTTGTGCATTCTACAGGTGGACATACAATGATCCTCTTCGGGCTAAGTACAATGCAAAAATGGCCGGGATGAATGCACCTATAGCGAAACCGAAAGGAAGCAAGAAGTTGAAAGATTGGGAGAGCCGCTAAATTTATATACATTGTCAGGCACTTGTTGAGGGCCCCCATTTTCAAGCCTTTTAAGGACGAATCTGCTTTATTTGCCACTTATCCAGAGGAAAAATATGGTTGTATATGTATGCAGGCATTATAGCTTTCTTTCTTTGGCTTTGAAATAGTTTATTGATGACTTCTTCTATCTTCTTCGCTTGTCTGATGTCTTTCCCTAAAAGTGATGCAGGCTTCAAAAGTATTTTTAAATGAGGATCCGTGTCCATGGCTCTAACCTTTTGCGAAAAAAAAACTTTAAAAAAAAAAAAAAGAAAGGGCGAATCACTGATCCATGGATAGTCAACTGCCTTAGTGGTGGGACTTCTCTCTTCATATGATCTCAAGTGATCGTAGAATAAGCAATTTACAGCTTTCGTAATTAAATTTAATGTTTCAACGGCATTGAATTATTAAATCATTTCGGGAGTGTTTGATTTACCAGGATGTAATTTAAAACCTTAGATGCAACCAAGGTTCCAATAAAAATTTAAGCCTTGTATGTAAGTTGGATTCAGACATTTATATTTCATTGTAACTATTGTTCAAGTAATATTCAATGAGGCAAATTCGGAATCCCATTACATGTGGAGGCTACATTTCAAAGTTTTATTTTAAAACTTATCTTAAATTTTAAAATTTTTAGTAATAACGTAATTATAAAATTATTTTATATAAATTAATGTAAATAATTAAATAAAGATAATATTTACTTCATAATATATTTTTATTCAATTAATTATATTAATTTATATAAAAATTTATAACTATAATACTACTCCAAATATCATTTCAAAACTTATCCCGATTTGTGTAAGCTCTATTCAGTTACTAAACATAAGCATGGTCGGCTGTGAGGTAAATGTGTTGGGTGTATAACGTAAATGAGAAGGGTGCATAAGGGAAATACGTGGGTGCATAGGAAGGTCCAGCCCAAGGCAACTCCGCAGTTGACAAAAGGAAATACGATTAAAAAATGAAAAAGTATAATAATTAGTAGGGAACACTTAATATACAGTATGTTACCCTAACACATCTAAACAGTATATAAGACCTATGTAATTACTGTTTATACGGGGATAACATACCACAGTTATATGTTAAGTGGATCCTAATTAGCAATACTAACAAAAATAGTAGTTGAAGCGAAAAACACAATTCGGTTGCAGCTATTTTCTAATGGCGGATGAAGAGTCATCAAAAGTCAATCTTCCATTGCCCCCGCCTGTAGTTCCCTCTCTATCTTTATCTCATTTATTTTTTTAAGTATTTTTGGTTAGGAAGATATAAAATTTTCTGCTAGTGCTCCTGCTTTTTTGCCACTTATTTATTTATTTTCATCATATTTGGGTCCATTTTGTTCAGATGAATATTCAAGCGCAAACTAATAATAATCCAATGTGCGTTTACTAGCAATTTGAATATAGATAGTGGGATGTTCTATTGATTTCATGGTGATGATAATATATTATTTGAACCAGTTTCTGGAGGTTACATGCACAAGTTCCGGTAAGAAAACTCGCTATGCAGCAGGAACAAAAGCGAGTTTTGCGGTGAATTTGATCAATAGGAAGTTGGATATTGGGAGCCCTCTTGCTTTGCATATTGAAGCAGTCAAAGAAGGTGAGGATCCGGTCAATTTTGGCCCTGATGCAGTTCTTGTGGATTATGGCACTGGATGGAAGTTGCAAACAGTTACTGAAGTAGATTATGCTGGTAAAGTTTATTTTTTTGTGCTTGCAATTTTTCCCCCTTTTTATGTTGTTGTCAGTTGAATGTATAGTTTGATTACTTTTAAGTTTGCTTCGACTGATTTTATTTCGTTCTTGAAGAAGGTGTTACAAAAGGAGAAGGGATTCCAACACGGATGCCTGGTTTAGTGGTATGAATCCAATTGCTATCTGCATTTATTTTCAAGTTCGTTTTTCTTTATTAAGGGTTTCAAGATTCTAAGCTGAAAGCTGATACATCAGCTGTTAGATTCTTATTAAAACGTACAAACCCACTAGATCTTTTTAAATGCTTCAGCTGATATATCCAGGTCTGTATAAATTTACATTTCTTACTACTAAATACCACAAAGCACCCTGGATAAATATGTATATATCCTCCCATTTCCCTTAGAACATTTAACGTAGACAATTTATTTATCCTCTTAAGTTCTAATTTATAGAACATGAGAATCTTAATGATATTGTATCTTTTTGGACTGCACCACCAGTTAGACTTGATTCTTATCCATGCTATCATAAGTTGCTTTATATCATTGTTTTTGTAATTTGATGTTAAACTTTTACGTGCTATTATGTTATAGATTTGGTTTCTTTTAATTGAAATGCTCTCTCCTTGGTGCTACGGTTAAATAGTAATCTGCATGAAATCAAAACCCTATCTGTGGAAATCCATGGTAATTGTATTTGTTTTCCTTTAAATGTCTTTAAGATGTGATTTTTTAATCAAATTCCATCCTTTCCTTTTCCCTAAACTCAATGAGCTGTAACTCTCAGTCTTCCTCTTCTTTCTAAGCACCCTATAGCTGAGTTAAGCTGCACGATGATACTGTCTTGAGCTAATTTTCTTAATTTTCTGACTTATCACTTCTGAAACATGTACAACCATAGGCGTCACTTTAGAAGGATCTTGGATCTCTACTTTTAGTAATCATTTTTTGGCTGCCATACCGATGTGGTTGAACTTTTGCTCATTACCATAGTATCTAAGAAACTTCTGTTCGTTGACCTTGAGCCCAGTATTTGCATATAAGTCATGTCATTATTTGCATTGTTTTGGTATGTTTGACATTTTCTTCCTCGCATGACCCTTAGTGGCTAAAAATATTTTATTGACATTTTTGCAGAGTTCTGGTGGGACACATCCTATAAGGAGAATTTCAAAGCCAGGAATCAGCTTTCTGTATGTGGCAAAAATATTGTTAGCTTTCATTATAATGTTTATGCTAGGTGCAATATTAACAATTGCTCTTGAGAACCTTCCGAGATTGATATTGTTTATTAACTCATCCATGTGATATCTTTCGTAATATTCTGATAAATATTTGTGTTTAGTAATATGATAATGGCATAATGCATCCAACTTTTTTTCTTGTGCTGGTTAATGGGTGTTCAACCAGAGATATCTGTATATGCTTGCATAATAACTCGTTTGGATAATAGAAGCAATTTTCACTTTGGTCTCAATACTATTCAATCAGATTACTACTGCTAACTGACATGCTTCAGTTAAATCAAAATTATCAGATTGTATAGGAAGCCCAGCTTTTGGTGAATAGGCAAACTTTTGGAACTGCTGGAGAAAGAAATTTATCATTCAATTGGAAAATTATTTACAGTGTTCCTTGTCCCCAGGCCATTAAACTAATGATGACCACCAATAGATACTATACAAACGCGAGGCTGAATTCAACTCATCAGCCCAGCCACAATAATACTACAAGTATTTGCAAGGGGAAGTTTCAGGCATACAACATGGACATCTTCTGTAAAGCTAAACCTAGTGTAGCTTACAGGCTACCTAAAACAACTAAGCCAGCAAAGTATCACGAGACCTGCAGTAAGTTCCATCCACACGAGGCGCAGGGAGAGAATCTTGAGAATTGCGGTATATTTCATCAACATGAGCTGCAGGGACATACACTGCATCCAGCAACGAGCTGTGGGTGCGGCCATAAAATACATAAACAAGCACTCCAATGATAAGCCAAACTGAAACACGTGCCCAGGTGGCAGATCTGAAGGTTAACACGGCACAAAATTAGGCAAAAGAATAAAAGTGATTAAGACTGCACAAAACTGACCAGCAGTTGGACAACGAAACAACCAGGCACAATGTAAAAAACCCTAATAAAAAACATTCATCCATAAACCAAAATACCATTTAAATTCTTAAGGTCTAATAATACACAAACAGCAAATTGATTTGCTGGAAACTCACCCCAGATTAATCAGTAAGTAGACGTTGATAAGTATGCAGGTAATGGGTAGCAGTGGAACAAATGGGCACATGAAACCTGAAAAGATAACAATATTCCATGTTGATTAACCATAAATCAAGACAATCTCTTACCAAATGAAGACAATTTCTTACCAAATTAAACCAATATAATCTGAATGAAACTCGGCACTGAATAGTGAATGGATAGAATTAATCTATTGTAATATGATTTTACATGCATGCAGATACCATATATACTGAGGAAACCAATAGTAAACACAAATATAGAGTTAGCTTAATCGACTAGTTGCTAGATTAAACACAGTTACAGCCTGCATATGTTGTGACCCAAGAAAAGTTCTCTGGTTTGTCTTTTTGTAGCAAATAAGTGCCAGAAGAATCAGACAAACTGAATCTCTAAAATCACAACTGAAATCATTTAGAAACTCATAGCGATTAAAGATTATATCAGAAAATTCGATCATTCTAAAACAGCTTAGAAGAAATTGCTAGTGAATATCCTTAGATGACTAAAAATATTTTCATTTATAGACATGTTTGCATCCTTCCCACAGGAATGGCTGGTGGATGTGCGCAATGCAAGTTAGTTTTAGGTCAAGTAAAACCAAATTTATCACAAATAACTCAAAATTTGGAAGAAATACCATACCTCCTGCATGCCCAAAGTTATGTCTGGCTTCATCTTGATCTATAGAGGTCAGAACAATCAGACCACATAAAAGAAGAGCACCACCTATTCCACACAAAGTGAACCGGAGAAGCCTGGAAGAAAAATAAACAATTTGAAAGATATTAAAATAGGATGACAGAAAACATATTAAAATAGGAATAGTCTTCCAGGTATGGAGGCACAAAACAACAGACCACAAACTTCTCCTCTAAACTTAAGTACGATACTAGACGTTTAACCCAGCCTGAACAAATAGTGAAGGGAGTATCTTTTCTGCTATAAGACACATTGCTCTTTTCCTCTGTCCTCTTTCCGAGTATGTTTACAGAATAGTCTTCCAGGTATGGAGGCACAAAGTAACAGACCACAAACTTCCCCTCTAAACTTAAGTACGATACTAGACATTTAACTCAGCCCGAACAAATAGTGAAGGGAGCGTCTTTTCTGCTATAAGACACATTGCTCTTTTCCTCTGTCCTCTTTCCGAGTATGTTTACTGGTGGAATCTATGTTTCAAGACCGAGAAATTCTTCATAAAGCTCATTTTCCTTCAGCTTAGATTGTGAATTTTCATGATCAATCCATAAAATCATTTATAAAAAATACAAACATTTCCCTTTAATTCTCATTTTTAAGCTAAACACAGAGACATGTGTGGGGAGTATATAAGACTGTAATACAGAATCATCAGTAGCAGACCAGCTTGACAAAGGCTCTCAAGATAGACCCACCTTGAAAGGCTCAAATCTGAAGCTGCATATGTAAGAACAAACACCCCTATGCATGTGAACATTATAGTCCATCCAGCAACCATTCTCCTGTTCTCTTCATTTAAAATGCCTGCAGTAGTCATATAAAACATAATTAAACACTTAAGCAGAACCCAGAAGATAAAGCACAAAAGGCATGGTAAAAGAAATAAATGGTCACAGGCAATTCGAAGAGTAATTTATTGAAGAGTCCAGCACAATCCAACCTCCATAAATTTAAATATGATGGTGAAGAATCATAGTTCAAACACACTCCAAAGGATGTAATTTACATTGGATAACACAGCTTTTCGTATTCTATTTAAGCATTTCAATAATCCTTGCACATAGCAAATAAAGAATATATTTACTTTTGAAATTAGGAAAATGCCACACAATGAATTCAGGCACAACAACAGAAGCAGCTATTGATCAACCAGCAATAAACTGCACCTAATTATTTGAAAATTTACAAAAATTGCATATCGTAAAAGGTCTAGATAACCAAATACAAAGGATGCATAATACCTTGAACTTGTGTTATCAGAGGATAACAGACTGCTCCACCCTTTTTGGCAAGTAAAGGCTCAGTTTCTTTCAAAGTGCCAACATCATCAACAAGGTTTTTCCCACTAATAGACAGAGAACTCTGACTAAATTGCGATGATACAGAATCGATTGATGACTGAAGTGAGGATGGAAGTGGCACCTCATCAGGCGGGACATATCTGAGAATCAATACAGAAATCGCCACCATAGTAAAAGCAAGGAGTGTCCCTACACTGACCTGCACATAGAGCAACAATTGAGAACTCAGCATCCATATTAATTTGACTGGTTGGCTTACTGCTTATGACCCAATAATTCAACAGCCTGCCTGTACCATGACCCAGAAATCCAGCCAGTAAGACCTATTGAATACTAGAATATACTTCATTGACATTGGCACCCACAGTAGATGCATCATTTGTATAGGGGGGCAATAGAAAAATATCCATGGAGAGGTTTTTGATAGTTGCTCAAACAGCCATGAAAAAATGATGTTAAATATCAGGACTATGGTTGAGAGACATCCATGGAAAGGTTTTTAATTGAAATTTAGCTGGTAGTGGGTAAAAAGCACTAAAATGTAATAATAAAAAAAGACCATCAGACAACACACTTCAGGTCCTAATTACAACTACTGTATACTAACCATTCCTGCCAATGCTGAAACATCCATGAAAAATGCCAAGGCTGCAGCAACAATACCAGTCACAATAGTACCCTTGACTGGAACTTGTGTAGTCTTATTAACGTCTGAAAAGAATGGTGGCAACAATCCATCTCTAGCCATTGCCATCAGAATTCGTGGCTGAAAAGGACATATGATGCAAGATGAAGGACATCCATGTTAGTTACATAGAAATCAAATGCTTAATTCTGGGTAAAAAGCAGAAAGAACTAGGTTCATACAAGCATAACAAAGCTAAGAAAAATGTATCACATAACCCATTGATGGAAAAGATGATGATAGTATATCCAATAAGAAAATGATTTT
This sequence comes from Aegle marmelos, assembly GCA_030449875.1. Taxonomy (NCBI): domain Eukaryota; kingdom Viridiplantae; phylum Streptophyta; class Magnoliopsida; order Sapindales; family Rutaceae; genus Aegle; species Aegle marmelos. The sequence goes on from JASUUL010000115.1 coordinate 9,075,044, forward strand.
TGAGTTAGTATCTTCTCAATAAAATCATTACCCATCGGCAAACAATAAGATAGCAGTCTAGTGTACATTGCCCAGTTCTATGCAAGCAATTTACCATTCAGGAAGTCCAGCAGAAATGGAATGCACAGAAATAGGAGAACAATCCTTTGAAAGTTGATAAACCAAAAGCCTCATCTATATCAAGCACTGTTTCTTCCAACTTAAATAAAAAATCATCATAGAAAATTTCCAAGAGTTTCAAAACAAGCAGGGATGTGGATCATTAACAATGCAGTAACACCATCTCATTAAAAGCTTCATGAAGCATGAAATAAATACAATGATTGAGCTTCCATAGAAGGAAATCTTAAGCATTACCTGAGGAAGAATTGAACCCATTAATGTTGAGCAAAGTGCAGTAACAGCTCCAACAGTTACTACATACCTGCAACATGAAAATACAGTAACAACAATAATAACTTTTGCGGAACAAAAGATAATGCATTGTGGGTTTCAACCAGAATTATAAACTCACGAAGCCCAGTGCATCCCATGGCTTGCGAATGCAGAGGAGATTGGAGTGTCAGGATCCATTGCATAATAAGGTACCAGACCAACAATGACAATGGAGACCAGCATGTATAATGCACAACAAATAGACAGTGCAGTTCCTATACCCAATGGCAAATCTCGTTGAGGATTTTTCACCTGACAGAATGATTAGGATGTGGAAATTAACTTCTATAAACCATCAAGGCATTCCTACAACAGCAACTGCAAGCTACCACGAAAGGATAAAGGGTTGAGCAAGGGAGCAAGAACTTTATATACCTCCTCAGCAGTGCTGGCAACTGTATCAAAACCAATGAATGCAAAGAAGACTGTTGCAGAGCCAGCAAGCATCCCATTGACCCCAAAGGGAAAATACCTATCAAGTCAAAGATATCCAATTAATTTTAAAGAAAATCGTCTTGCCAGTGATATAGAATATCAGATTCCCATTACCCAGTAGGAAGTTCATATCCAGACCATTCCGTCTTGAACCCCAGACAACTACCAGCTATTATGACAAACAGCATAGCAAGTACATTGGCAGTGGTAACAATGGCTTGTGCAATGGTACTCTGCATAATAGCTTTCATCTTTAAATAAAACGAAGCCAACCATACACAAAAGGAAGGGTGGTGGGGAGTGATAAAAGAAATATAAATAGTGAAAGGTAAAAATGGATACCTCCTTGATTCCCACACAGAGGAGCCCAGTAACAATAAGTACAAGAATTGCAGCACAGGGATCAACAATAATACCAAGCCCAGGAATTTGTTGACGAGCCAAAAAGAAAGGAAGACTATCAGCACTTCCAAAAAGCATAGCCTATAATCATTAACCAAAACAAAATAAGAACAGAAACATTTAAAATGCATTGGCAACTGCAGACCTCCCTCAGAAAATATGTGAATTCAAATCAGTACAAAGATGATTAGTTGTCAAAAAGATAACAGACTGACAATACAAGGAAGGAAAAAGTGAAAATGCTAAATGAACAAACAATTCAATCAAACCATTCCAATTTAGTGGATAGTGCAAAACACATATCACTCAATAGTAACAACTAAAGTAAATAAATATTCAATGAAAGTTTGATAAAATTCACCAGACCAGATTCGGGGATATGCCACGAGCAACAGCAGACCCGCCAATTGTGTACTCCAGTATCAGAGCCCAGCCGATCAACCACGCAACACTGCCAAAACACAACATATATTCACCAACTTCAGGCATATCAAAGCAATTTTAAAGGGAGAAGAATATCAACTAAGTTAGTCAATTTATTAGATCAAAACATTAATAACAATTACCATGGCCCAGGCAATCACTAGTTTATCCCACTTCAGAAACAAGATCCAAATATATGAACCAATAAATTACGTCTCTAAGAAAGGACTATTACGAGTTACCAATATTAAAGGTAAGGATTTACCCTTCTCCAACACATATGTATGAATAATGATAGGCACTCCCAGCAGAGGGGCAGCGACTTGCGAGCTCCGCATAGCAAAAGGCTGAAAAAGCAGCAGCTATTCCAGCTATAAGAAACGAAAGGGCAAGTGCCGGTCCTGAATGCTCCCTAGCAACCGTTCCAACAAGAATATATACTCCAGCTCCAATTGTTGAACCAACACCTAACCAGAGTTTGTAAAAGAAATAAATAGTAAGATCCAGATTTTTAAAACTAAAAAAAAAAAAAAAATCCGCAATGTATTATATCACCATCTCATAAAGAAATATTGAATATATGAGCTGCAATCAAAAATGAAAATTTTCAAAGCAAAACCAATCACAACAAATAAGCAACTAATCCAAGCTCCAAGAGCATAATCTATCAAAAGCACTCAGCAATTTTTTTTTTTAAAAAAAAAAAGAGGGTATAGGGTGCGCCGCTGGGGAAAGCATAATATTCACACAAATCCATCAAAGAAAATACCAAAAGCCCAGATCAGGTTTTTCCAATCATTAAATAAGTTACCAACTGCAACAAGGTGAGGAACAGTCAAATTCTTGGCCAATTTTTGATGGCTCCTTTCAGGATTAGTATGCAGAGAATCCACCTGTTTCCTTCTCACGAAAGTCCTCACACAACCACCAAACACTCCATAACCACCGTCACCGCCACCATCCTTTTGAGAATCAACAAGAAAACCCATAACAAAAGCTAAAATCGTTTTTAATAATTAATAAATAAATAACACAACAAAAAGTGATTTCCCAAAAGGGTTTTCCTCTGCACGCTCCCGAAAAAAAGGTCTCCAGAGTCCTAAAACTGCGTTATATACAATTAAATCCTGAGCAAGCTGCCCCCGTCCCCCTTTGGGGAAAAAAAGAAAGAAAAAGAAGTCTAACGGGGTCGATGGACAGGGAAGCGCACAGAATTTGACAGACAGGAGAGAAATCCTTTTGGTTTCTCCCGCTATAAATTCTGAACTGAGAAGGAGAAAAGAAAAGGAAAAGCAAACTAAGCCGGAATGACGTCTTTCTGAAAAAAAAAGGTCGTTGGGTTCATTGTTCTTGTTATTTAGTTTATCAATATTTGCGTGGTGGCCGGTTGAATTGCAATTTTATCACCAAGCCCCTTATAATTTCTTACGTTTAATTACTAAGCGCTTACTTTGACGCACTATACCAATTAGATCCTTAATTAATTAATTAATTGACTCTTGTCTAATCAAGATGATGATGATGGTGATTATTATTATTATTATTATTATTGATTACTTAGGTTTGAACCATTGTAATGTCATCTTAAATAACTAAATAAAATTAACTCTAACAAAGATTGTTATATAATAATCATTTAATGTTAAATTTTTCTATCACGAATAAAAATAATTTTATATTGAATAAGACTATTGTGTCATGTGTGTATAGGACATCTATCTAATAAAATTTTAAAATACATATCAAATTATCAAGCCAAATAATTATTAATTTTATCATATTTTCTCATTAAAATGATCCAATCAAGAATCTTCGTAATATGTAAATTTTTTAAATACCATACTGATGTTACATTTGGTCCAATTCATGTACTTTAACAATTAATGTGCAGTAAGAATTTATAAAAAGAAAAAAATTGTTGTCATACTTCTTAAAGGATTCACAACTCAATCAATATTAGAATAACAAATATTTCTAAAGGACACATCAATTGGTTTGATCTCAACCAATAAAAGTAAGAATTCAACAGTAGAAATTATCTTCAGCTATGCGAGATAATTGCTCTTTTAACAAGTAACAAAGTGAAAACGTAGGGACCATTTTACAGAAATAAAAATAAAAATTTTTTAATTTATTAATAAGAAAGAATCCAAGGAGCAGATTGATAAAACACAGTTCGTTAGCTTGTAAGGTAGAGTTGAGCAGCCCGCTGCGTGCTGCCCGGTGCCCGAGCCGAGCGCCAAATGGTAAGTAAGGTAAAAGACCTCTCGGGGATGTGCATTTTTCAATGGGCAGCAGGCGCCAGACAGCAATGAGATGATGGTGGTGATGGTGATGGTGATGGTATGGGTATGAATCTGCGTAAGGGATTCCAGTGGGACCCACAAAAGCGCTAGTATTTCCGGCTGGTAAATGATGTCACGATGGGTCCCAATTCGGGGTGGCCCAAGACCTTTTTAGGGCTGTTTTACTGTTTTACTTTGGGGGGCCCAGAATCTTTTTTGGGGCTGTTTTTTTACTCCTTCACTTTGAACGCGGGCGCGTGTCCTGCAGTCTACTTGGCAGTTGCATCCCTGGAGTTGGGTGGGGGGCTGTCCAAATTCCTATCTTGATTGTGATGAAGGGCGGCCGAGCTCTTGGGATTATCAACTTGTCCGTGCTCTCTCTCTCTCTCTCTCCATGCTCAATCCGTGGACGGTGCTGAATCTCATTCGCAATCCAAGAATTATTTTATTTTAATATATCTTTATTATTATTATTATTATTATTATTATTATTATTATTATTGATCTCCTCCGCTAAGCCGTCAGGGTGATGCGGAATCTAATCTAAATTCATTCATTGTTTATTTGTTTATTTGTTTATTAAGTTTCTGTAAGTCAGATGGCTAAACCAATAATTTAATATCACGAAGACGCATGGCTTACACTTTTAAGAGTTTGATACTCTCTTGTAGCATCAGCAATCTTCTTTTATTGTTCGTAATTAGATTTCTATTTGGGCAAGTCATGATTTAATTAATTAACGTAACTGTTTATCTCATGGTCATGCATTTTTAAAAAATATCAAGCCAAGAGTCACTTGCATTTAGCTTGTTAATATGTCAATTGATTTGAACACCCTTTCGAAAATAAATTTACACTCTCATCTCACGTTCAAATCAAGAATAAAGAAACTTTTTAAAGTTTTCTCAAATGAATTAAATATATTTAGTTGGTTTATAGTTACTTGATCAATCAAATTTCTTCACTATTTGGGATTAGTTTTTTCTTTTGCCTCAAACAATTATATTAATTTAAGTCATTGCCTCAAAACAACAACGAACGATCTATTGTTTAGACTTTAAATTATTGATCAAATTGACAACAAAGTGATTATAGTATGTAACTTTATAAAAACTAAAAAAAAGTCAAAAGAACAATTGTGTATGTGTTGAAAATCGTTAATTTAATGAAGTTCAATGATTTGGCATTGTTTTAAGTCCCTCGTAAATAAATTTTTCTAAGCCCGCCACTGGCCATGAGTGTTAATATCTTATTGCAATTAATTGCTAGAAAAAGGAAGTAGATTTCATTTATCTTTTGATGTAAAACTTATCTTAAATAATGGTTTAAATGAACTCAAACATAATACATGCATATATAACAACAACAACAATAACAATAATATTCTCTGAAACATTTTGATTTTAATAAAATTAAGATATTCTCATTAAATAAGTGTTATTTATGTATAATAATTTTCTAATAAAAACATCCTTATTTTAAGAAAAGTATGCTTAATTATGGACATGGTCATGGATAAAAGTTAAAAGATTAAAAAAATAAATAAACTCTGATACTTTCAAAAAAGAAAAAAAAATAGTAACTTAAAATTTATATTTTTCTTATCGGAATATCAAACTTGAGCTCCTCAACATCTTTATTTGTTGTATTCATCGATGCATCCCTTTCTGGATTTGGTCACCTTCACAAATGAAAAAAGTAGCCACTCGTCTTCCACATTTGAATTAATATATATATATATATATCCACTATGAATTGTGCCAACACGTTACGTGTTGCGTACAACAAGTAACACTTGCATCGCCTTAGTCCTTGTATGCAAACTGGCAAGAGGCATCGTTATGTGTGCCGTTGCCAGCGTGAAAATGGACCACGCGTTGGTCAGGCAAGTGGCACCCAAACGTGAGGAAATGGACAGCAGATATTATTAATTTTGGCTAAAACGCAAAAAATGTGTTACAATAACCCCAATACTAATTAATAATAAATAAGCTCGAATTTGTCAAAGTATGAACAATAACACGATGGCTGCCTAAACGAGCAAAAATTGACACGAAGCATTCGTTGCGCGCCGCATACACGGCCATTCGTTTGTAAAAAGGGCGAAAGAAGATCAAATCTCGAAGGGAGCGGGAATAAACTAAAAAGAAATTAATAAGATAAATAAAGTTTAAAGCCCCGTCTGAAAATGGAAGGGCCGTTAATAATTGAAGCGGCCCCACCGTCTATTATTGATTCTCTGAAAAGTAAAAAGTGTCCTCCTATCGTATGAATTGAGTTGATGAGATTCTTTAATGGGGACAAGATTCCGATGCCAATTGATTATTATAAGAATGCTATTCAATAAATGCGTGCGTAATTCAATTGATAAGGGCAAATTTGTCTTAATATCATTTGCCGTGTTAACTCATATAATCGCATTTGACTTTTTCGTCTTTCCTCTATCGTCGCGACGCATCTCCCACCAATGTAATTTACAAGCAACATTATTAACGTCTCTTAATAGAAAAAATAAACTATGCTGCTGAATTGAGAAATCTCCAACTCAATCGAATAAAATATGTGTTAACATCTATTAATGACTTAGTTAATTGTTTTGTCACGTAAATATTAGATGGTGATAATTACGTGAAAGCAACCAAATTTTGAATTGGTCCAATTGGATAATATTTCGTGTTGACAGAGAAATGTACATAATTTGCTCTCATGCAATTACTTAGAATTTTTTTTTTTTTAAAAGTTGTATCCTATCATTTCTTTATATGGAGTAGATTTTACATAGACTTATGTCTGTGCTAGTCTTTCACCATAATAAATTACATTTTATTGCAAATAGATAATATTACAGCATCAAGCTCATACCGGGAGTTTATTACAATAAATAAGTGGATAAATTTGTCTAAAATAATCCTACAACGAGCACGTCAAAAATCAATGCAATATATGAGCAAATATCTAGCTCCTCCTTTTTTTTTTTTTTTTTTTGGTTCATCATTTTTGTTCCTCTAGTTCATCGTCTTCGCCACAAAAATCATTTCACATATATGTTTGAAACTTAATTAAGAGAGACGAGTAATACGAAAAAATAAAAGTTACCAAATTTATATGAATAGTTGTTCCCCATACATGTATTTGACCATTTCCATAAATTTCTAGATTAATAAATTGTTGAATTTAATTCTAATAAATATACTGATATATAATCTTTTTTTTTTAAATAAATATTAGATATAAGGAAACCAAATTCCTTTCCAACTCTTGTGTGTTTTATACAACTCTGCAAAACTTCAATCAATTAAATCAACTAGAAGTGGCATCCACAAAATTAGTCATACAAGTCGGAAGAAAGGCGAAAAAAATTTGATTTGATTAAGTAAAACTTTGATTAAATTAGAGATTAATCAAATACATATAACGTGCAGTTATGTTAGAATAATTTTAAAATATAATACTCTTTTGTAATTATATAATTAAAATTATAATAAATTTTTTATTATTTATTATTTTATATGTGTAATTTAAATTCAAATTTTACTATAAATCAATTTCAATGTATCTATAATCATACATTAAATATGTAATACGAGAGGGACACCTCATAAGTCGGAAGCCAACTGACAAGAAGTTTCGGACTGACTGACAATTATCCAATGCATGTATGGGCAACCACAACGATGCCTCACCCCCGGCAATTATTTTCTTATGCGCTGCAGGCCTGCAGTAAAATTTCAAATGCTTAAGGGTCATTTCGAAGCTCCAATAATTCCGAAAAGAAGCCACATTGCAAATGAATTTTTCTTGTATACCCTACCTACAACACAAGAATGCAGCATTGCTAGAATGTGTTTGAATCATAAAGAATCATAATTTCCATTGGCATCATCTTTGATACAACACAAGTTACAGCCTTCGGTTTATTGCCACCAATAGCATCAGTTATTAGTTGAACATACAACAACAGAGAACGGTTAAAATGTGGATGTACAAAGGAAAGGAAGCTATATTTTCTCACTATTCTCTGCCAATTTCTTTCCCCTAGCTTTCTCATCCTTTCTAAATCCACATTTTTATATTCACACTTGATGCCAACAAAAATGACAATAGAGAAACTAGTTTGATTCTGTTTGGAGCATTCAATCTTCTTCTTCCCTCGGACTCCCAACAGCGTCGCCACCATCAAGCTGTGCCCACAAGCTTCCATTTCTTTCTCCTCCATTTTCCCATGTTTGTTGCCTCACACTCCGGTCATTTGTATCATCACCATCGGAAAACTGCGCCCACACACTTCGGCTTTTCCCCCATCCACTGACTTCATCATCACATCCTGCCACTGTTTTTAGCAGCTCAGACTGCAGCAACGGGCAGTTTTCCTTGAGATATTGAAAACCATCTGACTGCATAACGGCTGCATCAAATGGAGACAATCAAAGAATTCAGAAATTACAAGTTGGGGGGAAGAAGAAGGGTTGGGGGGGGGGGGGGGAATAAACCTCATAAAAAATAATGAAAACCTTAGGCTCCACCCTTGATTCCCAGGTTTTCAATATTGCCCAGACCTCCTGCAGAGCAAAACACTTCGTAAACAGAAGGCTCTGCAGTTGTTTAAACATGAAATCCCAACTTCATTCATGCCCAACTTAGAAGGTTTTCATATTAAAGGCCCCATTTGGAAATCTTTTGATAAAAATGGCGTTTAGTAGATCTTTTAAAAGCTGTTTATTTAATAAGTTTCTCCATTTTGACAGTAGCTTTTAGAAGCAGTTAAGAGTATTGATTTTATAAACAACTTACTAAATAAGGCATTGTATCTTTTTAAAGTTCCTATTATAACCTTAATATTCTAACAAAAGGACAACTACCTCTTACATTTCCAAAAACCCTAATATGCAAATAAATAAATAAACTTATGTCTATTTTGGTCATTGATATAATAAAACAACAATTTCATAACAAAATTTACCAAATCGCATATACTCCACTTTCAAACTCACAGTAACTGCAACAACACAATTTATCAAAGAAGGAGCTGCTTTTTAATCAGCAGCTTATTTGCAATCCCAACCTGGCCCTACAATGGCTACTTTAATATTTGTGTCATTTGAATTCATACAGCAAGTATCCACTACACCAAAGCAACCTCAACGAGGAACACAAACTCAGTAATTTTTTTAATTTTTCCTTCAAACTTGTTTTTCTAGGTTTCAAGTTGTTGATGAAGAAGGGTTAAGCACACCATTGAGCTAGACAATTTCATCAGAAGTCCTTTGTCCCAAGTAAATAGGCAGAAAGCATTCAGATAAAAAAGGAAGAAATAGAAACACACCAAATGATATATCCTTTTAGTAGCTCTTCAGTGTGCCATTGCTGACTTTAAGAGGGAATGGAATAAGGGAAAGGACATTCTATCTTACCTTTTATAACTGTCTGTTTCCTCAAAGAGTGGGAATAGAACAAGAAGATTTCATTGTATTTCCAGATTTCGTTTCTGTTTAGTGCCGTGGGTGCACAAGTTACAACTTATCCCCCCCCCCCCCAACCCCACCAAAAAAAAAGGATGGGAAAAAAAAAGAGAAAATCCTTCGAACCATCAACATAGAAAAAGGTCTCAAATTGAGGCAATCCATCACTCAGTTCAAGAACAAACGGACTGCTTTGAATATACCTTTATGTTGGTCAACATTCCTTGATCCATGGTGTCTCAAGAGGTACGCATAGGGGTAAACAGGAATGACGGTCTTGTACTTCCAATGGTGATGAAAATTGATTAAATTGGTTCACAACCACATGGAAATACCAGATAGGAAAGAGGGGAATAGGGCTTGAACGAAAATATAACCAAATAACAAACTAACAAGAAATCACAATTTGCTTCAGAATTCAATAGCTCAAGAGGAGATTTGTCAAATCGAATTCTGGCTCTAATTGAATACACAAGCCACAGAAACAGTTTGATGAATCTAAAAAAAATCAACACAACTCCCATTTGCATCACATATATATTTTGGAAGGCATCGCAGAAACACCAACAACCTCACATCCTTTCAAAACCAAATAAAATAGTGCTCTTCTTGCCACCCCCTCTCACCTTCATCAGTGCCATCTTGCCACTATGAGTTCATCCTCAGTCTTCCTATAGATTTTTGATCGCATTGCTTTTCTTAAAATTTCATCTCATCAACAAATATGACTCTTGCAAAAGACTTTGCCAGTAGATTCATTCAAACTCTATACCCTCCTGCTCCATTACCATTTTGGACATAAATTGGCAGAAGTGCAATCATATACAGTATTGCAGCAGCAACTCAAGAACTAGAGTAATCGCCCATCCTATACAATACCATCAGCATTTCCTTCCTCCTTTTCTTAAATAAACAATCTATTTACACTGTGATACATTATTGCCACAATAACTCGAGCTACACTAATTTTATCTCTTTCCAGTCACATACAAAACTACCCGATCTCCTCACAATCTATTGACATAACCAATTTACACTTCTGTTATCACACATTTAAACTTCTTCAGAACTATCTGTTTTATGCCCCAAAATTTTGACATTATAACGGCCAAGTCTCTTTCCATGATTGCAGTTCAGATCTGACCACCCCTAAAAGTGATTAGTTTGGCAAATACTAGCCACTCTTAGCAAATAATGGAATACATACTTACTTCAACTCAACGAGCATGAAACAAACGATTGGATACTCATCCATAGATCACTCACTTTGGCTAGACCAGAAGAATAAAACTGCATCCTACTACATTCACTCAAATATTGATACTAATATATACCATACATTGCATGCGTGGGGCCATACAAAATTGGGGAATAAACAAAGAGCAATTCATTAAGGGGTGGAGATAATAATATCTCATTGTGCATACCAAATTCCAGTACAGTGCAAATTGTTATGTAAACCACAATCTACAATAAAAGTGAAATAGAAAACCAAGAATGAAAAGATCAAACTTAAAGGACATACCTATGAGGTTTTCAGCAGCAAATTTGAGGCAAACAGATTTAAGATCCATAGCACAATGACGATCAGCCAGTGCCAGCATATGGGCAACTGAATTCACTGATATAACCTTGCAGAGCACGGACTCACACATCAGTCTAAGTCTAGGCAAGACATATTTTTCTGCTGCAGCTAACAATTTTGCTTCTAATGTGTCAGATACAGATGCCACACAAGATGAACTTGATGCGGAGCACTCCCCATCCTCAATAAGAGTATCGCTGTATATGAAGTATAATAAAGCCTGCCAATTCACGTGCTATAACATATTAGAAAAACAAGGGAAAAAGCCGTAACTATGCTCCACCGCCTTAAAAAAACATATAAAGCCAAAATTCAAACATTGCTTATTTGTTTTAAAGCAAAAAGAAAGCATGTTACTACCTTAAAAACTTTAGCTTCCATATCTGTAACAACTATTTCGTGATTATCTTCCTCCATTGCATCCAAAAATTCAGTTTCAAATACAGGAGAACGAGCAGCCAATACCAACTTATGAGCATGGAACTTTTCGCCAGCAACATTGAAAGTAATATCTGAACTCTCCTCATTTTCCAATAACATACCAAAATGATCTCCAATATCAGATTCAGGAACCTGTATAGAGTGCAATCTCGAGCAATCTATTGCAGAAACCACTACACCAACTGTGCAATTAATTTTCAAGCAATCATCCTTGAGAAAATCCGACGTTTCAAGCATAGCCCGTCTAAAAAAACGCTTGTAGCCCCTTTTTTTTTTAAAAAAAAAAGGACAGCAAGTGAATAACATAAAACATAATAGCAAATGGGTAACTATAGCACAAGCAAATACCAACTTAGTTCACAAAATCCACACAAAACAATCCCTTCATAAAGCAAGAAAGAAAGTGCAGTATGCACTAAATATACAAAGCCAGATCAAAACTGGAAAATCCCAATGGGAGAATACACTTATCTCCTAAATTTCAAAACAAGCAAGGGGAAAAAAATATAGAGAAAAAAAAACATGTAAAGAAGATTATACATACATAATCCAAATTTCTTCAAACTGTCCCGTGGCGGCACATACAGTATTAAGTTAACAAATAAATTGTATTAAAAGAGAATGATTTTGGTCATCGTGTTATGAATTTTTTCTTTCACCTGAAGAAAATCAGACAAAGTCCAAAGAAAAGGGGAAAAAAAGGAGGAAAAAAAAATTAATGTTGTGACTACTGACCACATGCTGCCGCGGTATTTAAGGGTGTAAGGCCCACTCTCCAAGGAGCGATCGAAATGGGAATGGACCTTGTGCTTCCCTTTGCCACTCTGATCAACAAGGGTGAGCTCGAAGAGCGCCCTTACGTCGGTTCCCTCACTAGCGAGGGCAATGAAGACGGAGACATAGGTGGAGTTGTCTTCGGGGTTCTTGCCGTCGGGATAGAAATAGATGGCCCACTGGTAGCCGCCGACGGAGAAGTTGTCGCTGGCGATGTGCTTGCCGATGCCGATGCCCTTGGAGAGGGAGTAGCCCTTTATGGTGAAGTGGTGAGACCCGTTGATGGTCTGGGTCAGGGAGAGGGATGATGTCGGCGAGGACAGAGGTGTTGTTGTGGGCGATGGGGAGGGAGATGATGCGTTTTGCATTTTCTTTCCTCTTTAGACTCTACAGTTTGAAGGAAGACCCCTTTTGATCATCCATTCCACTTTTCTTCTTCAAAGCTTGTGTTGTATTATTTTTCCATTATTATTTCTTTTCTTTTTATTTTTATTGGTGGACTGGAGACCTCGGTCCTCGAATGTATTATTCGTAATACTGTGACAGAATTGTACGTTTCCCATTTCCCTTTCCTGGAGCGGTTTGGAATCCCTTTTAAAAAAAATTTAAGTGATTTGAAAATTTTTTTAAATGATTTTAAAATTAATTTTAATATTTAATAAAAATTAAAATTATTTTTTAAAAAATAATTTTACATTCTGAATTTTAAAATTAATTTTATTATTTAATATAATTTTATAATTATTTTTATAATTATTACTTAAATATAAAATTATTTTTATTTCAATTAAAAATAAAAATTATATATTTTAATAATTTTTATTATAATCCACACACTTCTTTCACCTATTTTATTTCTCTTATATATTTTATATTACATAAAAAAATCCTACAACAATATAATTTAAATTTTATTTTTACTTAAAATTATTGTAATACATAATTAAATACATATAAATAAACTTTATCTTACATTATATATATACATTATACATATTTTAATTATTTATTTTTTAAAAATAATTTAATAATAAAATTTATTAAATATTAATATTTATTTTTAAAACTTACAATATTTTTAAAAATAAAATTAATTATTACCATAACTAATTATTCTTATAATATAATTATCAGTAATTATTTTTAAAATTCCAGTATTTTAAACTGGCTCTTAGCAAATCTTCAATTTTAAATTAAAATTAAAAAAGCAACAAAAGTCAATAAAATAAATCTACTCATTTGATCTGTCAATACCAGACTACAGTGTGTGCACAGACAGTAGGCTAGCCAACTTCTGAAAAACTGCCGTGCTAAAGCTACCCCTGAATCAAATGCGGAAAATTTCCTACCAAGATTTACATGTGAATAATGAATGGTACGAGCGTTCATTATATCATGTTCTATATACAATTCATTCACTCTACCAACCAAAAAACCGAAACCCGCTGCAGCTGCCTGCCACATTCTCATCTGTGGAATCAGATTCACTGCCCAGTGCTTCTTCCGAACTCTCACTTGGAAGGAGTTTAATCCGGTCAGCATGCTCAATGATCCAATCGGCAAACTCTGGAGACGCAGCCAATTCTGCAACTGCTTGCCGGGTGGAATCCCGGGTGAAATCCTCCCACTCTTGCTCTGTAAGCCTCTTTCGTTTTCCTGTCTTGTGAAAGGTTGAGTAGTAGTCTCGCTGATTTGTTATCCTCTCACCAGAATATGGTGAAACCACACCTGTGCCAAATCATAAGACAATTAACTAAACACCTACTGACTCTGTGGAAGCAGTTGCTGTTCAGAATAATTTAAGTGAGGCAAAATTTGTATGCTTCAAGCAACTACAAAGTCGGCAAGCATACAAAATGAAATTGCATGGGAAATCATCTGCACTCATAAAATAAATAGCTTTCCAGATAAAAGGTGGGTGAAGAATCTTGTAGAGAAAGAAAGGTGCAAAATTACCAAATCTTTACAAATTTTGCTTTCACCCCGGAAAATATTTGTTGGAAAATAGAAAGGACCTTTTGCAGTCAATCAAGCAACAACTCCAAAAAGGCTATTTGTATAACCAATTAAAAAGGCTTATAACATCAACAATGAAGGATGGTGTGTAAATAGGTTCTAGTTTTTACTAGGAAAATCCCCCATTTGATGATTAGGAAATTATATGAACATTGTGCTAAACAGATTACGTGCAACATGGCAATTAACATGTGCATACGAAGGTAAAAATGCAAAAAATAAATAATGAATACCTTTAACAGGAGAATTTGACCAGAAAGGTGGGCTCTTGGTACTCTTAGGGATCGACCACAACTTTCCTCTGGATCCATCTACAGGTGACCTGCTCAGAAATTCTGTGTGTCCATGCTTTTTTGTTGTCTGACTCGAACGTTGCAGCCAAATGGCAACCCATTTTGGAGAAGTGATGAGAGAGCAGACAATGCAGCAAGACATCAATGCCCCCAATGCTAAAGGAGCATCCAGGGTGCTCTGCAGAAGAATAAACCAGAAAATATAGAAATGAAAAATGTTAAATCATAAGAGTAGCGCTGATGATGTAAGTGAGTAAATGTGCAACAAAGCAGCCCATGCCCGAATATAAAAGGCAATACAACACCAAAAGTTTTAGAATCTAAATTAGCATATGATGCTTGGTAGGAAAAATATCCCTTTACATCAAATAGCTAAAAAAAAAAATACATTAGTCTATCTCAAAAGTCTAGTCTGGTTTCAGGTCAACGTTCTATATCAGTTCAGATAATCTCAAAAGTCACGGGACACAAAATTAAGAGTAATAACCATAACGTAATTGCTTTTCCATGAAAAATGAAACTTGGGCAGGATTGGACAGATTTGGTTAAAGTCAAGCTCAAATCACAAGGTGCAACACAATGGTCATACCCAAATTCAAAAGCTCACCAAAGCTATTTAATCACGTCTTATTTTCATTAGGTCATATCAGGCTGAACTTAAAAGGGCATCTTCATCACCGCCTAGTTGGTTAGACCTTGCAGCCAACCTTGGACGGGATAATAATTTTCATGATTCATGGTCTTCAGCCGCTTGACTGGAATGGGGCAGAACTTCGATATCAGAATTTTCGGTTTACAATTCTGTCTTGGAAAATAGAGTAGGAAGATCTGTTTGAGAAGGGCCATTAACATATTAACTTATCTACTTTTATACTAACTTGAATTTACTTTTTTAACCCATCAAGTTATTGTTGATAGATATAAATCACAGACATTATAAGTTTATATAAGAGGTCAAATCTAGATTAGCTCAGATGGTCAATGAACTCAGCCCGGATTGAAGACAGGTTGATCCATGTTAATCCAAGTCCAAAACCAACAGGAAGTTAGTCCAACCTCACAAGGGCACATGTCAGGTCATACTCAACCCACCCATTTACGCCAGAGAAAAAACGTAATTAAAATGTCCAAAGAAGGAAATTCATTGATTATTATTTTCAACCAAAGAGAAAGGGAAAGTTCAAATAAAATCATTGAAAATGTCAGAAAAGCCAATATAAGCAAGATAATGAACAGAAACCTTTCCTAGTCAACATCACAACCAACGTTAATGCAACAACATACCTGGAATATGAATGTACTCGCAATGATGCGCATAGCCCATTTAACAAATTGAGCAACGCCAACATCAACAGTTCCATCTTTTGAAATTACAAATTTCCTCACAATCCAGTACCCTAAAGCAGCTCCTGCAAGGACAATGCCTACGAGTACAAATATAGCGACCTGCAAGAAGAATAACAATTTTGTAATTAGTAAGGTACTTCACTTGGAAAGACCAAGCAGAACATCTAAGCAAATATAAATGATAATTAGAAATTTAAAAAAAGAATAAATAAAATGACAACATTTAGCGGATATGTTCCCAAAAGACTAATATGGCTAGCAACAATCAAGCAAAGTCCACAATCCCCAAAGATGGAAATGCATGCTGAAATTTACAGCCAAAGGTCCCAACAAAAAGCGAAACAGAAAAAGATACAGACATATACAAAGAGACCAAAATCATCCATCACTGCAACCTATTTCAGATCATCTAGAATCACAAATAAACCATATCGCACAATCTTATTTTACATCCTACGTATCTTCTCGTCCTTCTGTGAAAATTTTATCTAGCATTTCAAAATCTCATTTGGCCAACTACATCTCATCCAGATGACAGCTCTAAAAGTAAGTCCAATTGCATGACTTATAGATCACAAGGGTTCATAAAGGCCACCATTAACAGTTTCAGTCATAACTCGGGTCGCCGTTCCTTAGCCCCATTGGTTATTAGGGATTTGTCACTTCTTCAATTTCATTTCCATAGTGATTCACTCTACATAGAAAAGCAACTAGCGCAGAGATCTAAATAAAAGTAATATTAATTCAAAGAGAACCTACAGAAGCTGACCAAGGCAGTTAAAGATTGCAGAAAGATAAAAACAGACTTACTGGATTGTGCATCTCCTCACTGAACCCAAAATTGATAAGAATTGAGTTCACCAGCACTGAGAATTGATGTAAAAGGAAAGATCCGGCTCCAAGCTGCAAATATAGTTAATAGTAAGATTCATATGCATTACAAACACATATCCAGCTTATCCGCTAAAGATTAGAAGCAGACTTACCACTGAACCATATATGGTAAGATACAAAACATTTTTCCTTCCAGTTGGCAACAATTTCATTCCCTACATAAAATTAAAAAAAAAAAAAGGTGAAAAGAATAGTAATAATAAATTGGAACTTAAAAACAAAATTGGGAAACATAAGCTTAAACAAAACTGAGCTACTATGAAAAAAATATATCATGCTATCCAGCTACTAAGGGATAAATAAACATTCACTAAAATTGATACTAGATTAGCCAATCAACAAAAGTTTTTTAGGGAGGATCAGTTTCGATCAGTGCCTTTAACAGCCATGTACAGCTTAACATCCAGTAACTATTCCCAGTGCAACCAAAGTAACAGACATGAAAGGGAAAAGTAGAAAATTGAAAAACCAGAAGAGAAAGGAATCAAATACCTGAAAAAGAATAATTAGAATGACAAGAAAAACTCCTATAGCCATTGAACTGCTATAGTAAAAAGGAACCCAACTGCTGACAACTGGTGCCAACAGCAGTGTAAAAAATCCAAAAGCTAGACAAAGGAGCCGCCATCTCTGAAAATCTGCACAAACATGAAGATAAGTAACATGCATTAAGAAATTCACAATCGTAACATGTAGGACATTAACAAAATAACCAGGCAATGGATAAAGGAGAATGCCACACCTTCCTCTACCGCAACTGATACAGAACCAGAAACTCGGCCAGCAAACTTGACATCAACATATCTATCCTCATATGGGGACATGACCGTGCTCCAAATTCCGTCCTTCTGGATACCCTTCCACTCATCCTTCTCACACTGACATAATCCAAGTGAAGCATTCCTGCAAACACTGTAACAGTAAGACACAACTACCCAAAACAACTATTAAATTTGAATATTTCCCGAATTGTCCGAGGGACAGGCAGAGAGAAGCAAAAACAGAATTCATCATCAAGATATGTCACTTACCGGTGAAAGCAAACCTGGATTTTATTATGTAATCTCTCTGGGATCACCACAGAGGGAGCCAAAGTGACTCGGAAGGAACTGGGATAACTCCCAAGTTTCATCCTTGAATAACCAGAAACTCGAACTCTTTCGCATGATAAAACTTCGTGGGACCCATGAACCGAGGATTTCTCAAGAAGGGGATACGGTGTGACATCTATAGAAGGACTCCCAATGTCGATACCTGCAAAACAAGAAGTTGACGCTATCATTACCGTTGTAGTAAAATTTATAACCAAGACCAGAAAATTTGGATTAAACAACTAAATTTGAGCAAACAAAAATATAACTAAATTTGACCTTTGAGAGGGGCCACAGAGTGGGCACGTGAAACGATTAATAACCAGAGTGAAATGAAGAGGGCCAGAGAAGACGCATCCATCAGCATCACTTACTGTCGTGTCTGTCTCTCTCTCTCTCTGCGTTTGTGAAGAAAGACAGAAACACGAGAGAGAGAATGAATGAAACGAGCGAAGGCGCGATTTGGCCTTGTATTTATATTAGCATTATTATTATAATTTGTCAAAAAAGAACACGATTATTTTCGCTCGTGTGCCGAGTGTTGTGCGTGTTGCGTTGATGGTAAGCAGCGTGCAACGAGGACTTTGGCGTCGTTTTGTTCAAAGCGGTAATTTTTCGGAATACAAAATGAAAAAACTTGTAATTTGCTTCTCGTTATTCGAAATACTAAGTCGGTTGTAAAGACTAATAGGCCAGTGGGGCTCTTAGGCCACCGGCACCTAGCGCCCAAATTTGATTTGGGTTTTAAAAGAATTGACTGCAAGAACATAAATACAGCTTAAGTGACTATAAAAGCTTTTTACAAAATTCGAGTAATAATTGAGTGCGAGAACTAATGTTTAACGGGTGAGACTTATCATCCTATGTAAAATTTTTATCCTTTTTTTTTAGATACAATATAATTTTAAAATATTCAAATAATAATATCTTATAACTATACTTTATTATTATTTGTTGATAACTTCTTACTAATCACCTTTGTTCTTGTAAGGTTTGGTGTTTACAACAATATATGGTGGTTTTGTTGTCAATACGATAATATATAGCATTTGCTTGTAGACAATTAAGAAGAAGAAGAAGAAAATGTGGTGAAAAAATGGAGAAATTAGTTTTTTTTATAATAGTTTCATGTTTTTTAATTATTTCCTTGTTTTCTTAAACTACTTCTTTTTTTAATTTCTTGTTAAATTTCTTTTTGTCTTCGTTTAAGTGCGGCTAATTTATGTTTATAAAATCGAAACAACTAATAAATTTAGTTTTTTTTATAACGATAGTTAAACTTAATTCTTCAAAATTATTTGGACAATTTTAATAATTTTAATATTGAGCTAGGAAATATCACAAATTCAAAGCAATTTCATATTGATTTAAAACTACTGTTCAAATTTTTCTAAAGCCAGCTGGGGCTGCTGCCCTAACTGGTCCTATACTGGCTCCACCAATGTCCTTTAGAACAGTTATTTTTCAGCTAAACTAAATGAATATTGGCAACTTCTTCGAATGATTTAGGTTTTAAAATAAGAGATAATATGACATTTAAAAAAAATAAAGGAAAAAGAAAAAGGGAATAGCTAGTCGGAGAGAGCATGTATCTTTTAGCTTCACGCCCAAAATGAAATCAAATGGGATCGTAGACCTTTTTTGAGAGAAACTGAGGGTAGAAACAAAATAAAATCAGCCTTTATCGTTTGGATTACATAGGCTTTAGGGAGAGGATAGTTATTTAGAGATACAAAAATATTTATCGAAGGTTGCTTGGGGATTACATTGAAGTACCATAAAATTTTAATGCTTTTAATGGGACTTATTAAAAAGAGGGTTTTATAAGGAATTTTGAGAAGTGTCGAAAGCTCAACTAATTTTATAATTAAAATTTGGGCAGTGGTATTTCCAACTCATTTTTTGTGTCATGGACGTCTCATTAATAAATACTCCTGATTAAATATATAAAAAGTTATGTCATTAATAAATACACCCCATTAAAAATAACGAAAATTATGTTATTTGTAAATAACCCTCTTTTTTTTATTACATGATACTATTGTATCTCATAACAGTGCCCAACTAAATATTAAAATTATTAAAATTGTATTACATGAGACTGCAGTTAATATTTATAAATCAGACTATTACTTAAATAAGAGTACATTAATATTATATGAAACACTGCTCAGATTTTAATTTTTACTAATAATTGAGTAATGTTTACTCTACTCACATTTTACAGGGAAAAAAATAACTTTCACTCAAATTTGAGAGAGGAATTAAGTCTCCATATTACTTACACGGGGGACTCGTGAGAGAGCTTGAGTTTTAACCACTCAGCATTTGGCTAAATGGCTGTAAATAACCCCCATTTAATACCAATAACATCCCTTAATAATATTTAGAAATTTTTTTCCCAATACATGCTGATCTCTTTTAATTGTGGAAAAAAATAAATTCTTTTTTAGAATTAATTACTTTGTTATTACTTATTAAAAATGCTTAATGGATAACACTACCAAAGATCTTAAATATAAATAATGTGTACATAAAATGTACTGCCAACACATTCACCATATCTCTACAATAGAAGAATTAATAAATACATAACAATCTCATCGTGTAAATGAAAATAAATTACTTTTCATTTTTTTCGTTTTTCCTCGAAACGGACGATTAATAGATCTGAATGAGGAATATACTAATATGATGTCTTTATGATGCAATAATTTTTTTCAGTTAGGAAAATGAAAATCGTCTATCAATTAACTAATAAATGTCAAGAGATGGAAGATTATTATATTAAATTAATATTATTTTATTTTATAATACTACATTTTATTATATTATTATATAATATTATACTTATATATTAATAATTAATATAAAAATAACCATTTAATTATTATTTTAATATAATCAATAATAAACTTAAATGATATTATTTCAATATGATATAAAATTAATACAGTATAATGCAACATCAAACATTATACAACATTATTATAATACAATGTTTGATACAATATAATATAATCTAATACATCTATATTAAATAATACAATACATTGTAATATAAATAGTAGACCAAATGAACTTGTATGCATATGTGCAACACAACACTATAGTAACTCTATTTGTTAAGGCTTACACACTAAGACACAACATGAATTTTTTTTAATACTAATTATACATTAAATTATTAGATTATATTAGATTTTTACAACTATTATTGCAGTATATAATTATTCTGATATTTACAATTAGATATAGAATTAAGACTTATAATATTACATTATATTTTTATGAAATACTTGTTTAGACAAATAACCTTTACAAATTAGAGATTTTTCTACTATACTCACATTTTGTAAGAAAAAAAGACTTACAAATAATTTTATACAATTATGCATAATAAATATCAAGCATAGAATTGAGACTTACAATAATATATTAAATTTTATAAAATATTTGCCCATACAAACAACCCTCATAAATGAGAAACGTCTCTATTTCACTTGCATTTTACAAATAAAAAATATTTAAAAATAATTTCAAATAATTATGCATCATAAATATCAAACATAGAATAGAGACTTATAATATTACATTAAATTATATGAAATACTACTCTATTTGTATTTTACAAGAAAAAAAAACTTATAAATAATTTCACACAATTATTTATAATATTTAATCAAGAGTATTTGAGTTTACGAGGACTCGAATCCATATTTTCATAATCATGCTAAACTACAATATTAAGGGTTCACCATTAGATTAAGGTCCATTTATGAACATGTTTAATCTATCTAATTTAATCTAATCAAATATTTACCAATGATTGGGGTTGAGGGGGTGGTTGAAAAAAGTATTACACTAATTTTAACGAAGACAAACTAGTGTTATAAAATAATTAAAAATAGGAAAATACAAGTTACTTTAATTGTAACTTATTGTATACACACAAATCACATGAATCCCATCATTATGTTATTATTATGGTGTGTGGAGTAAGTTACTTTAGTTGTAACTTAGGGGTCTCCTTTAAATATAATTTTCATAGAGTTAACAAAAATTATGATCTCAATTTTAGTTAGTTATAAATAGAAAATAATAATATAGATTATAATTTTTTCAGATCATGTCTTAAGAAACTTGCTTATACACAATAATGTTTATATATATATATATGTTATGTTAAAGTTTAAAATGAAATAAAAAAATATTTTTAAAATTACTTGATACAATGATTTATTATTTAAAGTTGTTATCAAATTACTATATAATATTTATAAAAAAATCATATTGAGAGAATAAATTAAAGAAAATGTAAATGTTTACATTTTTTAAATGACTTTTTATATTTTTAATTGTATAAGATTAATTAGTGCATGCTTTATATTAATATCACTTATGTTAAAGATAATTAAATCAAACTAATGAGTTTTATAATTATATCTCCTCGTACTAATAAAAATAGTTTAGTCCTAAAACTATAACTATAGAAAAGTTCCTAGCGTATAATTTGTAATAATTTAAAATATTTAATTTGTTTAAAAATGGAAATAGGGCAATGGAATATGGCCGTCACCACGTGTCACCTCAGCATGACTCATAGGAAAACAAAAGGCAACCCAAAAAAAAAAAAAAAGAGATATTCTTTATTGCGGGGGGAAAAAATAAAAAATTCCGCCGAAGCGAAAGAAGATATGCTGGTTATGCTGTTTCAGCCAAACGACCTTGTCTTTATTCAATAATATTTCCTCTTCTCAACCTCTCTCCCCGCAACAAATCCGCGAAAATCCATTCTCCAAAATTTCAAATTCAATAAAAGAGATACCCAAATGCTCAACTGAAACAAACATTTTCAGCTCTTGTGTTATTGATTGGATGGGAACTCTAGCCAGCTGTAGCTTTAGTTTTAGCTGTGTTAACGTCAGAGGCAGGCTCCGTTCGGTTTCTCTTGACAATGAGAGAATTCAAGTGTTTAAAATCAAGAGCTTGAAGAAGAAGAAGAAGAAGAAGAAGGGTTCTTTTTCTTGTTGTTTGCAAAGCAAAGGAGGAGTTTCGTGTGGGCGTGTGAGTCTTAGAACTTTTGATAGCTTTAGGTGTTTTTGTAGTGCTAATGGTAGCAATAATTCAGAGAAAAATGAAGATAATGCCTCGAATGATTCGAGTATCACAACGACGTCGGCATCGCCTGACGAAGCAGAAGATAAAAGCAGCAGCAGCAGCAGCAATGCCAATGAGTTCACTTCGGAGAAGACCCCCACTTCTGCTTCTTCACCGGTACATTTTTCTCCTCCTCATTTTATTCTGGGTACTTCTGGCCCTGTTTAGGTGCAGTAGTTTTTGAGCAGTAGCTGCTGTGAAAAAGCCTATAATATAGAATAAAAGTTAAGAGTATAAAGGTTAATTGTGTGTGGTAAACATGATTTTTTTAATTAATTATTGTGCTAAAAATAATGAAAAGCTTATAGACTTTTCATTATAAAGTGATTGATTAAATCAACTTAATTTATAAGTTAAAGCAAGCGCACTTTAATTCTGTAGCTTAAAAGTTACAGCTATACAATCTCAATAACAAACAGCATCTCTATACATTCATTTCAAAGTTTTGCTACTTGAATGATGTTATAATAATATTTCATAACTGGGAAGCAATTTATTGATTGTAAATGTGGAAGTTATGAGTGATTCCTTCACATGCTTTATGCCTACGCTTGGCATAAATGATTGATGAATTGGGCATTCTTGGATGGAGGTTTTGCGTGAAGCCATGTAATTCTTATTTAAGTGGTTGGTAATTTGCTCAAGCACGAGATGTGCAATTGCTATGTAAAAGAGGGATATCTCAACTAAGAATGATCATTGTGAGTCTTTTACAATATCTTTGTGATTACTTTGGTTATATGGAATTGGAGTCTTCAAGTTGGAAATGGATCTCTCGAGCAAAAGTCTTTGTTTTGGTTGCTATAGAAGTAATTAATGAAGATGCTGTAGACCAAGTCTGGACAAAGTTGTTGTATAGTCAAGGTTTTTTTAAGTCCATAGAGATTCAATTCTATTTTATATCAAGCTCTGCATATAGAAAATGTTAACAACTAGTGAGATGCAATATAAGTAATGTATGGTTGTTAACTTTATTTATTTGCAAACAATATACAGTTCAAGCGACATATTTTCTATCAAACTGCAGCATTTCTGCCTTTGAATTTTAATGAAAATTTAGTTGACTTCTGCCAAAACCTGCCTTACCCAAGTACTTGATTTCTGGTTGGTAGTCATGTTATTCAACTTCCCTTTCCACCAATGAGTGGTGCTGTTTCACTTCTTTCACATATAAAACTAGATACATGTACACTAATGACATGTATAAAGATAGAGTCTGGGTGAGTATAAGACTGAAAAGGATATGAATGTGTTTTTTTGTTATGTAATATACTGAGATTACTATTCTTGTTCTGATGATTCTCTCCGGTTTTCAGCCGCCAACTATATCTCCGGTTGGATCAGCCTATAATAATTTCCAAATTGACTCTTTCAAACTGATGGAGCTTCTTGGACCCGAGAAAGTCGACCCTGCTGATGTAAAGCTAATTAAGGAAAATCTATTTGGCTATTCAACATTTTGGGTTACCAAAGAAGAGCCCTTTGGAGACTTGGGAGAGGGCATTCTTTTTCTTGGAAATCTAAGGGGAAAGAGAGAAGATGTATTTGCCAAACTCCAAAGTCGGCTAGTTGAGATCACAGGTGATAAATACAATTTTTTCATGGTTGAGGAACCCAATTCCGAAGGACCAGATCCCCGTGGTGGGCCACGTGTTAGCTTTGGTCTGCTGCGAAAAGAGGTCTCTGAACCGGGGCCAACAACACTCTGGCAATATGTGATTGCCTTTTTGTTATTCCTTTTGACCATTGGCTCCTCTGTTGAGTTAGGAATTGCATCTCAGGTTAGCTAATTGCAAATACGCCGACCCATGGCAGCCATAGATGTTTATTTTCATTCCCATTTCTTTTATATCTGTTGACATCATCTACTGTTTGTCAATGTGTACTTTCTTTTTGATTTGAAAATTTGTAATATTGATTGCATGCTGTTAATTATACAGATAAATAGACTACCTCCTGAGGTAGTAAAATACTTCACAGATCCAAATGCTGTTGACCCCCCCGATATGGAGCTGCTGTACCCTTTTGTGGAGTCTGCTTTGCCCCTAGCATATGGTGTCTTGGGGGTTCTGGTATTTCATGTAAGCAACATTTCATTTGTTTTGGTTTTGGCTAGATAAACACATGGGATATTTTGGTGGCCTACCGCATTATATTGGGCTGTGTTATATGCAGAAATTTATCCACTTTCTGCACTCTAATTTTATATGTTTTTATGAAGTGCTAAAATTTCTGATAAGTCCATTTCGTTGTAGTCTACTTCTGTTAGTTCTAGTTTGTTCAGTGGTGCCAATGTTTAGGATGATAGTTAAGCAGATGGGACCTGAAACAGCTCTATGTGATACTTCGACATGACAATTTTTTGAGGTAGACAATCGACTATTTGTTTTTTAAAGTACCAAAATTTCTGGTATAGGTAATTGCTTAGCAGCCTAATTTATAGTTTGAATTCAGCATGCTTTGTCATGAACTCAAACTTCCTTCATATAAAAAGCAGGGATTGTGCTAATGCTACCACATTTGGTTTGACATTCTTGATTTGGTCAACTTGTTAAAGCATTCTATATACGATGTGAAAACCTCATAGTGGGGACTGAAGTTTAATATTTTATTGTGATTGTGTGCATAAATTAGTTTTGTAATTCATTTTCTTCTGTTTATGGGCAGCTGGACTGCCATGTTCAACACTGTATTGAACACTTCTGAACCTCTAGCAGATGCATGGATATTTTTCATTGATTATAGTACTATTAATGTTGGTGTTTTTCAATGCTCAGGATTTTCGGTGAGAGAATTGCACAGCATGTATATTAGTGATTGGAATATAACAGTAATCAGAATTTTTATTATGCATTGCCTAATTTTGTTTCTAACTATTTCTTGGTTAGTGTTTTTCCTCTATGTGATATGATCAAATGTTGGTCATATATGTATTGATTAAATTCCCATGCTGTGGTTTATCTTGCTAAATGTGGGATGAATGTTTGCAGGAAGTTGGTCACTTTTTAGCTGCTTTCCCGAAGAAAGTAAAACTAAGCATTCCCTTTTTCATTCCAAACATTACTCTTGGCAGCTTTGGTGCAATCACTCAGGTAAACCTATTTGACAATGACTCTAGACTTTGAAATAAGTTGGCAAAATCGTATGCCTATTTTTAAACTTTCAAGTCTAAATGCATTGTTCCTATCAGGTGTTCTTATTCTCGGATTTTGATCTTCAATAGATATAGAAATCAGGAAAATAACTGCAAGTTATCTGTTACCAAGTCTAAGCAACGCATGTTAGAATCAATCATCTAAATTGAATGACTAAAGCATATTACTTTTTGTAGTTTAAATCCATTCTTCCAGATCGGAGTACACAAGTCGACATTTCACTCGCGGGTCCAATTGCTGGTGCTGCATTATCTTTCTCAATGTTTGTTGTTGGCCTATTGCTCTCATCAACTCCAGATGCTGCTGGAGATTTGGTGCAGGTTCCCAGCACGTTGTTTCAAGGTTCATTGCTTCTTGGTCTCATCAGCAGAGCCACTCTTGGTTACACGTGAGCCCTTTTCTGCTTCCATGGACTTATTTTATAAAAAAGAAAAAAAGAAAAAAGACTGTATTAGTAAGCAAACTAAGTGCGTATTTGGTATGGCTTATTTAATGGTCATAAGTACTTATGTAATTCGATAAGCTCCTATTATAATTTTTATTGTTGTTTGGTTGTTTTACTAATAGAGTTTTTAAAGCTTAAATAAGCTATTTTGTCTCTACTTTCAAAAGCTAAAATTTTGAGATTTTAGAAGTAGAAGTTCAAAGTTTTTTTTTAAATGTTGAAATATCTAAAACATCCTCTACTTATTTGATAATCTTATTTTATTCTTTTTATAACATAACTTTAAAAAATTTACCTATTAAAGTAATTTCATAAATTTTTAATGAAAGATCTTATTGACAACCAAACAACTAAAGTTTTTTTAATAAAAACTCTATTTATAAAAGCTCTACTAACAAAAACTTTACTTAAATAAGCTCTATTTGAAAAGCTGTATCAAACAGAGCTTAAGAATTCACTGGTGCCACTGCTATGTTTCCTATTTTGTTACTCTAGCGGATGCCTAATCTGAACTTAATAATTCTTGCTTGCGTCATGGAGATTTTCATTGACACATTGCTCTTACTAACTTGCAGAGCAATGCATGCTTTGACGGTTACAATTCATCCTTTGGTGATTGCTGGCTGGTAGCTCACAATTTCTTGAATCTCTTATTCTACTTGTAAAATTATGAGATATGCTGACCATACAATTTACTATTGCAGGTGTGGCTTGACCACGACAGCTTTTAATATGCTCCCAGTGGGGTGCCTTGACGGTGGAAGAGCTGTGCAGGTAGTCTTTTTTTTTTTTCATTCTATTTGAACTTGGACATCCATTTTGTTAAATCAAGGGGTATAGTTTTGGACTGGAAACAATCTCAACCCCTTCGCACAAATTGATGGCATGTGCTTATAGGGTGCTTTTGGAAGAAATGCACTGATTGGTTTTGGCTTGACAACTTACACATTGCTTGGATTGGGAGTGGTAATGCTTCATTGCTTAATCGTTCTAGTGCTGATGGCGCATAACACAATGCTGCATCCATTCTATTTAATTTGATTTACTTTAATTTTGTTCCCCTGCTTCCAGCTTGGTGGACCTTTATCCCTTCCCTGGGGACTGTATGTGATAATATGCCAGGTACGCAGATAGGCGAAATTAAATAAGGGTGAATTATATGCTTTTCACACTTTCAAATCCTTTTCTGATTTCGGCTCCAACTATATGTTTCTCAGAGAACTCCGGAAAAACCATGCCTAAATGATGTGACTGAGGTGGGAACATGGAGGAAAGCCGTTGTGACGGTGGCCATATTCCTTGTTCTGTTCACACTCGTTCCAGTATGGGATGAGCTTGCAGAAGAGCTAGGCATAGGTCTTGTAACCACATTTTGAAGTATTAATACACGAGAGTACAGCCAATTTTTGCCTTCAAGTCAAAATGACAAAATTGAGCCATTAGAGAAATTGAGTCATTTTCAGCCTGTATTCAATCTTGTAATTAACTTCCTATTATTTTCGCCTCCAGCCTTCCGGGGATACATTGGTTGTAAAGTCACCCAAAAATTAATTATAAAAGCAGTCTTTTATACCTCTCATGCCACATTTTATGCCACGAAACCCCCATGCGATTGCTTCGCTTCTGCTTAATAATAGTAACAGCCCCAAGACTTCGTGATTCAGAGCAACTAGTCGAAACGACATCGTATTTTCGGCGTGTTCGTGTTAAAAGTTAAAGCCACAACGAGATGCGAGTGCGAGATGACACAGCATTGAAAACTGGATGGCACTCGGAATTGCAACGACGGAGCTGAGAAACTGTCACAAAAATGCCATCGAAGTAGATGAAGAACAAAAGCAGAATCAATTCCTTCATTGCGCTCACTTAATACTCCCATGGCTAACCCCAGCGGAGCTCGCCAACCTATCTCTTACATGCAGAACCCTTTCGCAAATCTCCAAATCCATCACTCTCTCCCGCTCTCTCGATGCCTCCAGATCCGTCGAGAATTTCCCGATCCCATTTCACAACGTCGTCGACAAAACCCCCTACGCCTACTTCATTTACACCCCATCACAGATAATCCCTCTTCCTTGTCCTTCCCAATTCCCACCACGCCAATTTTGGGCCTCCACCAATGCTGCTGTTGGTGCGGAACCCAACTCTTCTCTGAGTCGACTCGGTGTTCGCTCAGTGAGTCCCGTGGGCGAGTCAGAAGAAAGTGAATCCGGCTGCGACTGTGAAGAGTGTTTTGAGGTGGGAATTGGTGATGGGGTATATGGGTGTCCGTGTTTTTCCGGACTGGAGGATGTGGGCATAGTGAGTGAGTGCGGACCGAGTTGCGGGTGCGGGTCTGAGTGTGGGAATCGGTTGACTCAGAAAGGAATATCAGTGAGACTGAAGATTGTGAGGAGTGTGAATAAAGGGTGGGGTTTATATGCTGATCAATTCATAAAGCAAGGGCAATTCATCTGCGAGTACGCAGGTATCGGCAAATTGGAAATAGTACGTTGGCATTGTTGTAATATTTGTTTAAAATTTTTGATGCTTGTGATTTTAATTATACATGTATCTACTTGCATTTGCTTGATGCTTATTTAATTAAGTTAGTCATATTATATGATCTAGCAATTGACATTGTTGGAATTATATTTATGCTGCGATTGATGGTCTGGAATCAAAATTTTAGAATGGGATTGTGCAGAAGAAGGGATTACATTTGTTTATGTATTTTAACGAAGCAGAAGACCACCTTTAGTTTCTAGAATTCTAGTTCAATGGTGGTATTATCGGATCCCATGTTCGATACCTTATAGTCATTGTTGCTTATTATTTGGATTAGTTTTTGCTTAATTGGATGGAAAGTTTGTTTGTCTAATACAATATGGATTTTACATATGCTACATGCCAGAGCAGAGTCTATAACAACTATGTTTTGCATCTACAATAGGAGTGTTTAGCTCACCATTAGCCATAACTTCCATTTCTTATAACTGCCTTTATATGGCTGCATATATGTCTGAGTTGTTCATTTGACTCAATATTGTATTACCTCCATTCAGTTAGCCACTGTTGGGCACTTTGGTGATGTCTTTGATCTTTGTTTCCATTCTTCCCATATCACTTAGTTTATGAAACATTATGGCAATAGCTGATTGCTTTGAATTGTTCTAGTGTGTAAAACATTTTCATTTACTTGGATATTTAGGAAATACTTATTGTTTGTTTCTTTGACCTTGTTTCAATTGATGTTGGCTTGAATAGGTGAACTTTTGACCACAAAGGAAGCAAGGCGGCGCCAACAAATCTATGATGGACTTGCATCGAGTCAAGGAATTTCCTCGGCTCTTTTGGTTGTGAGGGAGCACCTTCCATCTGGAAAGGCTTGTTTGAGGATGAACATTGATGCCACGAGAATCGGAAATATTGCTCGATTCATTAATCATTCTTGCGATGGTGGTAATCTGTCAACAACACTGCTAAGAAGCTCAGGGTCTATACTTCCTCGCCTCTGCTTCTTTGCTTCAAAAGACATAAAAGAAGGTGAAGAGCTTACTTTTAGCTACGGGGAAATTAGGGTCAGGCCTAAGGGCCTACTCTGTTTCTGTGGCAGCACCTGTTGTTTTGGAATCTTGCCTTCAGAAAACACTTGAATCTATCTATTATAAGGTTTACCCCAAGTTCACTCTACTCTTTATGTGTTTAACTTCTCGGTCCAGTATATATTGTTATTAACCTTTGAGATCCACTTTTGGAATGCAATGTTGCAAATTAAAAATGTTTGTAGTGAAGTTGCATCGGAATGTCGAGGAGTGAAAGTTAAAAAGGGTAAATGCAAAATGCATTACTGCAACCTGTTACTGTTAACATTGGCAAACTCGGAGTTGGAGGTGAAGCATAAGTTAAAAATGGTAAATGCAAAATGCATTACTGCAACCAGTTACTGTTAACATTAGCAAACTCGGAGTTGGAGGTGAAGCATCCCACACGCTACGGGCAGCACAAATCTTGTGCCTTCTCATCAAGACGACCCAGCCTTCTTCATATATCATGAGTCGTGTTACACACTAACAACCTTAAATATTAACCTTATTATTTTCTTTTTCAAGTTTTCTAATCTTAAACCTGTAATTAATTAAACCCATAACCCACCAACCGACATCTCCTTAGCCCGTGCCCATCACACTCGCAGACTCTTCCCATTTCCATCTCTCTCTCCCTCACCAACCATAACGTCTCTCTCATATCATATTTACATTTTATAGATAATTAGCTAGGTGCAAGTTGTGTAGATGGAAAAAAAATTATATAAACAAACTATACTTAATTTATACATATACACATGATGCCATCATATAGAGTTTATACATCAATAATAGCACAAAGATTTAATCTCGCCCACGTAGAGATATATTAGTTCTTTGATTTATTCCTAAATAGCTTTAAATTTGTGTAGTTTATACCAAAAAGGATTACTTTTGAATACCGACGATATAATAGCATTAGGCGATATCTCAATTTAATTACATTCACACGGTACAATTGCTCACCTTGTAGAACATATCAACACACATGATGCCATCATATAGAGTCTAATCTTCTCCAAAAAAAAAAAATATATATATATATATATAAAGTCTGATAGATAAAGTTTAAACAACAATGCATTTATCAATGTAACGCCGCGCGACGATATTATTGACTATAACATGAACAATATTGGTCATTACATTATTGGTGTGCGCGTATTTCTCTCTCTTTTTATATAGATATATAACATTTATATGAAATTTTCAAGAATGGGTTGTAATGGTCATGCATATTCCTTTTTTAAAACAAAAACAAAAGAAGAAAAAGAAGCTTACCACATTCACCATGCTACCCATCACGAAACTAACGTGCATATCTTCATAATTTCTCACATATAAGTAACAACTCCACCACCTTTCCGTTTTGAACAAACTCTAAGCCTAACCCATCCCAGAAAATGGCTGAGCAACAGCCCGACTCCATGTCCGAACCCCGTCGAAGGGGTGCTGGAAAGCGGGCCACCACAGTGCCCCCGCCAGAGGCCGAGCCTATGTCAGCACCTGCACCAGCAGCTCCATGTGGGGCATGCAAGTTCTTGAGGAGAAAGTGCGTTAGTGGGTGCATCTTTGCACCCCACTTTGGCTCAGACCAGGGAGCCGCCAGGTTCGCTGCCGTGCACAAAGTCTTTGGTGCTAGCAATGTATCGAAGCTCTTGCTACACATTCCGGTGAACCGGCGGCAAGATGCTGTGGTTACTATATCTTACGAGGCTCAGGCCCGCCTCTCCGACCCAGTTTACGGTTGTGTTTCCACCATTCTTGCTCTGCAGCAACAGGTTTAATTTGTTGATAGTAATTAATTTTGTTTCAATCGTTTCAGTTACAAAAATTAATTAATTATTACTATTATTTTATATATAAAGAGTAGATTAACTACCAATTCTTGCGCGCACCGCTTCATGAGAAATGTCACATAAAAGGCGACAAAATTCTGGTAAAAATAAGGGCGTTAATTGAAATTTGATCCTTTACTTCGAAACTTTTACATTTTAACCTTACAGATTTTTTTATTTAGCCCCCCAAAGTTTGTAATTTATTCTTTAGCCCCCATTGAACCAAAAACTGCAACTGAAAAAACTATTGATATTTAAAAATATTAAATTGCAGGTGGCCTCCCTGCAAGCAGAGCTAACAATGGTGCAAAATCAACTGTTAAACAGCAGATTTGTGATGGCGAACGCTCTCCAAGCATCACAGCAACCGCAACAGCCGCAACACGTTGCATTACTGCATCAACAGCACCAGCAGCCTGCTTACTCAAACAGCTCCTCGGCCTCCACAAACTTCATTAACATGAGCAACCTTGCTTCAAACTTCGACTTTGCCGCTGAGACAGTGCTATCTTGCCACAGCATGGAGCCTCTTCATGAACTTTCGAGGCCTGCCCTAGACGACGAAGACGATGAAGAAGAGAGTCAGATTCCAATCATGTTTGCCAATGACCATCATCAGATACTTCACAGTCACAGGAGAACAAATTAACTTCCGTTTCATGATCAGGGTTTCTTGGTTTTTCTTTAGTTTTCTCCTAATAATTAACAGTTTTAAGTGATTTTACAGCATATGTTATGTAGTTTTTATGGACTCAATAGTAATCAAATATACAGAAAGCACTGGCCCTGTCGTTGCTGGATTGTTTGTGCGAGCTTTGAGCAGTTCAAATATTTACAGTCCAGGTCCATCACTATGCCCAGTTAGTTGGATTTTGCAAGATTTCATAGTCCCACTTGCAGTAGCCTGTCCCGAGACGTATTGGGAGAAATCACTGGAATAAATTACACAGTAGGGAATTAGCGTACAAGCAAATGTGATATGGATGTATCAGATACAGGACTAAACGCACAAGTGACACAACAACATACAATGTAACAAAAAAAAAGAAGGTTACAAATTTGTCGGGGCCAACTCTGATTAGCGTAGCTAAATTGAGCCGAAAAGATGACGAATTTAGATCTTATAAATTATGAAGAAATCTCCGTTTTACACAAACTAAGAAGAGGACTTGAGCTCCTACCAAATAAAGCAGGCAGTGTTGACTGTTGAGCATCCCAGAAAAGGAGGAATTGGGAAATTACGGACAAAAATTACATCCATAATTTCAAAGTACTCAATATTTTCATACTCTGGGTAGAATTTTGGAAAGGAATTTTACCAACGTCAGTTACGATAAATAGTCAAATACACGTGTGCTACTAGGATGTGGGGACCATATGTGTTATTTTCCTTGGCTCACTGATTAAATCGAGTTGAATTATATCAATATAAAATAAATTTGTAGAAAAAAATGTAAACTTTTATCGTTAAGCATTAATTTTTTTTTTATTAAAAAAAATTGGTGCTCATTGGTCAGCCAAGCCCAGCCCCGGCCCATTATTGTCATGTTAACTCGTACGCAGCGCCTTCGCCAGATTTTGCTTAGATTTCGCCTCTCTCTAGAAGCTTCGTCTTTCATTCTCCCCTTCCCCCGTCTCTCTCTCTCTGCGAAAGCCGCTTCTCAGTTATTCTCTCTCTAAAACGCCGCTATGTCAACACCGGCGAAGAAGCGGCTGATGCGGGACTTCAAGCGCCTCCAGCAAGATCCACCGGCCGGAATCAGTGGGGCCCCTCAAGACAACAACATCATGTTATGGAACGCCGTTATTTTTGGGTATTTTTTAAATTAACCCCCTTTTTTCTTTGTTTGTCTTGTAAGTCTCCTGGTTTATGGTTTGATCTTTGATTTTGTTGGTTCTTTTTCCTTTGGCGTTGTCTTGTAGGCCTGATGATACTCCCTGGGACGGAGGTGGGTATTTAATTATATTTGATTTTTAAAAAATATTTTATGCTTTTAATTTTACTTTCATTCAGCTGCAAAAATGTAAAAAGCTTCATCAAGCTGAATTATTGATTTGCCTAATATTTAATTGTAGCTAATTTTATGGAATTTTTGTTGCCTAATTGTGGACAATTTTGTTAGCTAATTATGGACAATCTGCTTCTGTAATTCATTATATGTCAGCTTGTATGTCATGTTATACTTGCTTTCATTCACATTTTAGGCTTAAAATAAAGGCTCCCACTAAACCAGAAAGACCATTAAGTAACATGATTGCCTATGGCTTATCATATTTCGTTTTAGCGTTTCTTTTTCTTGGAAGTTATCGATTTTTACATGTGATGCTTTACCTATTTCTTGAACTTTACCAGGTACGTTCAAGTTGACTCTTCAGTTTACAGAGGAT
This sequence comes from Aegle marmelos, assembly GCA_030449875.1. Lineage (NCBI taxonomy): Eukaryota > Viridiplantae > Streptophyta > Magnoliopsida > Sapindales > Rutaceae > Aegle > Aegle marmelos. The sequence goes on from JASUUL010000115.1 coordinate 9,109,476, forward strand.
TATCCAAATAAACCTCCAACAGTTCGGTTCGTTTCAAGGATGTTTCATCCAAATAGTACGTCATTATCTTATTTGCAAATTTTGTTGCTAATATTTTATTAGTGATAAGTTGCTTGCCATTATTCTTTCTTTGAATTTTGCTGATTCTTGTGCTATTGGGATTGTTTGGCGCATGGTCTTGATAATGGTTGATTTTGATTTCTGACTCTTTACTTATGGCTTGATCAGTCTATGCAGATGGAAGCATCTGCCTGGATATTTTACAGAATCAGTGGAGTCCTATTTATGATGTTGCGGCTATACTGACCTCTATCCAGGTGAAACTTTGTTTTGACTTTTCTTGTTCAGTCTTGTCTATTGGAAATGAGGAGATAGTTTGAATGGTATACTGGACTAAGTAAAAAATATGATATTATTGGCTAAAATATATCGAAGAGCATCTGAACCTAATAAGATCCTAGTGCTCATGATGTCCGAAAGCATTTGTTGGCTTACGAGTCTGTACTGTGAAGGCCTTTTTGCATCATTATGTATAATTTTTTTGTTATATTAAACAAACTTAAAAAGCGAATCTTCTATGTTTAAGACGATCATCAATATCCAATTTACAAAAGTGGTGTTGTACTTATCGTATTTAATGCTTACTTAAAATGCATTGAAACATGTCCATATTTGCCTTGTGATGACAAGGATTGCATTGATTTGTTTTCAGGATATTTTATCCTGTTTTGCTATGTTGATGTTAGTTAGTACACATGTTTTCATTAAATTGAAATGTTTCTTAGTACCAGGTTTCATTGATTCTGTCAGTATATGTTGGCCCCTTGTATTATCTTCCCCATTATTTTGAAACTTTGTTTTTTTGGGTATAATTGGTTAGTCAATTGCTTTCAAATATGTTATATATGCACTTGCCAGCTTGATTTTCAAATGATCTTTAGTACATATGATGGTTGATCTTGAAGCAAATGAGCTTGTGAGGTTCGCAATGGTTGTATTTATGATTCTAACATGATGCTACTTATATGTCTTTACCAGTCGCTGCTTTGTGATCCAAATCCAAATTCCCCTGCAAATTCTGAAGCAGCTCGGCTGTTTAGTGAGAATAAACGAGAGTACAACCGAAGAGTGCGTGAAATAGTGGAGCAAAGCTGGACAGCCGACTAAAAGTCCAATGAAAGTACCAGTTATGCTGAAGGAAGTAAAAAAAAAAAAAAGAGGGAAAGTGGGGCTGTTGTGTGGCTGGTGTGGCTGGTTTGTTCAATAGTGGTGTACTTCATAACCTATCTGATTTCCGGTGCATTGTTATCAGAGAATCTCTTTTGGATTCTTCTTCCCAGACAGCTTTGGTTGAACCTCCTGTTAATTTCTCAACATTTACATCTTCTTTTCAACATCTTTCATGTAACTGTAATTTATCTGTAGCATTTGTATAGGGGTATTATTGCTGCAGTGAATCAGTGATGTATGTCTTAAGACAACCTCAGAGGAGCTCTTTTTCATTGGAATTATTTAGTTGGATTTTTGGATGTTGTGAACGGCCGTCTTGCATTGTATTTTTATGGTGACAGCTTATTCTGTTGAAACCTTTTTTCTCTATTATGGTTGGGATCTATTAGAACCTCTCACTTTCTTATCTAAGTTTCTCAATATGCTTGAGCCTGAGGGTTTCTGCATTCCTGGAGATGAAACCTTGTGACTGTATTCTTTGAAACAGAGATGAAGGGAGGCAATTAAGGGGATGGCTGCAGGACCATAGTTACTGGGGATCAGGTCGTAACTTAACACGAGTTGGCAGTTAGGCTGCTAGCTTTTTGTCTCTCTTCTTCAATTGTTAACTTTGTGGTGGTGATTGTCACAAAATATATGTAGGAGGGGCAAGGGAGGAGGGATAGAAAATGTTTTGATGCACGAAACGATTGTCACTAGGCCACGAACGAGCAGGATGAGCACTTCCTACATAGGACTTCGAACTGGACTTCGAACTGTTTTTGTTTGAAATGATTGTGCATGATGTAAAGCCAGGATGAAAGACCAGAAAATTCTGCATTTATTGGAGGGTTATTATGGGAAGGAAAATTTCAAAGCAATGTGTATCCGAATTCGGATTAAATTGAATTGAGTTCAGATACTTTTTCGTCTAATAATTAATTTTATACGTCCCCATGGGAGATGCTTCCGCATTACAAACAATTACTGGTAAGATGGACGATTCTTAAAAACTAAGGTAATTGGTGGAATGGCAGTGGTGTTGGTATAACGAAATTAGGTGACCCCACGCACCCCGCTGCGGTAAATGACGTAAGACAATTTGAAGTTTGAACAGCTCAGGTCCCACGCGTAAAAAATAAAAAAAGTAGAAGGCAGCAGTAACTAGTGTGTGTGTGTGTGGGACTCGCAATCACAATTCACAAACAAAAACTAGCTGGTGGTGTCGCACAGTTTATGCCTGTTGCCTGGGCTTATTGCTATGTCATGTCAACTCTTATGCAGCAACGTCTTTTTTAGATTAGATTTTGGCTCAGATCCTAAAACCCTCTTCTCTCGTTATCTCTCTGTAAGAGCACGACGTCGCCATGTCAACTCCGGCGAAGAAGCGGCTGATGCGGGACTTCAAGCGCCTCCAGCAGGATCCACCCGCCGGCATCAGCGGCGCCCCTCAAGACAACAACATCATGTTGTGGAACGCCGTTATTTTTGGGTACTCTTTCTTTTGTTTCTTTTCTTCTTCTTTTCTGTATTTCTTTTGGTTTTTGTTTTGATTTTTTTTTTGGTTTTCTGGTTTTCTACTTTTTTTCCCCTTCTTTTTCTTGGTGTTTTGCAGGCCCGATGATACTCCCTGGGACGGAGGTGGGAATTTAATTATCTTTTTACTTTATAGAAATAATTTTATGCTTTTGATTTTACTGTCATTCAACTTCTGCTTATTAGGTCTTTTCATTAGTTTTAATGTATAATTAAGTTAAAGCTTTGATGAGCTGAAATTTTTTTTTTTTTTATTTTGCCTGTAACTAAGTTGATTCTGTGTATAGAACATGGTTGAAGTTACCATTTTAACTACCTTTTCCATGTTTGTGTCAGTAGGCCTTTTTTTTTTTTTTTGGGTTTGATGTTGAGAAAATTTGATCACCTTTTTTCATGTTCTTTTTTTATTTGTCATCATCTTTCATCGGAAGGACTGTCAATTGGAGCAGAATGAGCTATCCTGTAAACGATGCTTTCACGTTCCTATTATGTAGATGGTGTTTTGATGGAATTTTAACTGTCTAAGTGGCTTTAAATGGATTGCTGCATGCTGGTGGACAATCTGCTTCAGTAAATAATTATACCTCTGGTTCTATATTGTGCTACCCTTGCTTTCAGTTGCATTTGAGGCCTAAAGATGCCTACCTGACAAAAATGATTGCTCATGCCTTATCCTTTGTCTTTATAGTTGAAATATTCAGGCTTTTGCATTTTTCATCTAAGCATTTTCTTGAATTGCTTCAGGCACGTTCAAGTTAACTCTGCAATTCACAGAGGATTATCCAAATAAACCCCCAACAGTCCGTTTTGTCTCACGGATGTTTCATCCAAATAGTATGTTATTAATTATATTTTTCTTGCTATTGTTCTTTCTTTGAATTTTGGTGATAAATGATATGTTGCTTGTTATTATATTGCACATGGTCTTCGTAATGATTGACTCTGATTTCTGACTTGTACCTATGGTTTGATCAGTCTATGCAGATGGAAGTATTTGTTTGGATATTTTACAAAATCAGTGGAGTCCTATATATGATGTTGCAGCTATACTGACCTCTATTCAGGTGCAAATTTGTTTGACTTTTCTTTCATTTTTCTTGTTTGTGCGAAAAGGATTCTATTTCTTGTTAATCATTGATTGATATTGGATGTGTTCTTGCTTATAATTGATCTTGGTTAATGAAAGCAAATTGCACTTTTTCTTTTTCTTTTTTTTTGGGGGGGGGGGGGTTGGGTGAGGGGGGGAGGGAGAATAGACAATTTGAGTAACACATTTTTCAAGGTTTCCGTTGTTAAATGTTTCCTGTTTCCTGCTTTCTTCTTTTTATAAGTCCTTGAACTTAACGGAAACATGGAGATAGTTGGAATTGGCAACTAAATCACACCTATGATATTAGTGGCTAAAAGCATTTCAGACTATCTGACTCTGACGCAATTCCAAGTGCTTATTAGGTCAGAAGGCTTTTGACGGTCAACAAGCCTGCACTGTGAAGGCAATTTTTTGCGTCATTACATTTTTTTTCACATATTAACTGAAGTTAAATGTGAATCTTCCATGTTTTAAGACGATTTTCGAGATAGAAATCTGCTTTTCTGCATAGAACAAAGTCTCTGTTTCTTCACATTCCATTGGACTCCTAACAAAATAAAATCTGGAATTCTGTGGGAGCCATCGGTTCTTGTGCCAGCTTTAATTAAAGGCTAACGTTAATGGCAGTATCTGAAGTGAGACACCTTTACCATTCCTTCATTGAGGGCTTCCCATTGATGCTCATCAGTATCCTTTCTCAATTTGGCTTCTTCTCTGCTGGTTGTTTTATTCAAATGATGACTTCATATTATTTGGTTTACCTACTGTGTTCCTTTGTATCTTTTATGTGCATAAGAAAGACTAATTGCATGATGTTTCTCCTTTGTTTTCTTCCCAACATGTCTTGCTTCTTTTTTACCTGTGATTTTATGACCACACTTTATTATTTTATGTTTAAGTTAATGTTCTGAAATAAGACACACAAATGTTACTGTTTGATGCATTGATATTAATGATTTTAAGTATTTTTCATTCAAGGAAGTTGAGGAAACTACAGTCAGTTGTCTCATCTCAAAAATGCTGTGAACAAACTGATTTTTGAGATTTAGTATCAAACATGAGGCTGTTTTGAAGTGTTTCTATGGACTAGACAAGATAAGGCTGGAATTGTAACTAGCCATCTAATTTTTACCCAAAGTGAAAGCTAATATAAAACTGTTATATAGAGCACTTTTTATCGTACATAGAGAAACCTGTAAAATTTCATGCTCATTCCTAACCTCATGCGCATGGGGTCAAAATCATACAATGAGAAAGTATCCCTGGTGGTATTACTGTTGACCATCTTTAGCTGGATGCTATTTTTAATTTTTTTGAGAAGACGTGATATTGTAATTACTATATTTAACTTGACTTAAATGCAATGAAAATTTTTCAAATTTGTCTTTTGACTTAAAATGCAATGAAAAGTTTTCAAATTTGTCTTTCTCATGACAATGATGGCATTGTGGAGTATTTGTTATGATTTTGGCATTTTGTTTTATCTTTTCGTTCTATGTTGATTCCTTCGCAATATGATGGAATCTTGCATCTGCTTCTTCATCAACATTTCAAACATTTATAGTTTGGTTATATTATGTCTGGTCTAAAATAATTGGTTAATAAAATAGCTTTCAAATATGCTATGGTTGCACGTGACAATTTAGTTTTTGCATGAGATTTCATGTGAGTTATGGTTGATCCTGAAATAAATGAGCTTGGGAGGGTGTCAATGGATGTACAAAATGATGCTAACCTGACGCTACTTGTGTCTTTACCAGTCTCTGCTTTGTGATCCAAATCCAAACTCTCCTGCAAACTCTGAAGCAGCTCGGCTGTTCAGTGAGAATAAGCGAGAGTACAACCGAAGAGTGCGGGAAATAGTGGAGCAAAGCTGGACAGCAGACTAAAAGCCTAATAAAAGCACTCTGGCTGTGTGTAGAAATAAAAGTGGAAACTGTTGCTGCGGGGCTGGTTCTGAAGTGAGCTTGTTCCCCGGATTTGTCCAATAGTGGTGTGCTTTATAAAACCTGATTTGAGGTGCATTGTTATCAGAGTTGAAGGATTTCTTTGGATGATTTGTAGACAGCTCTGGTTAAACCTCTTGCTAATTTCTCAATTTTTTTTTCAAATTCTACTTTTCAACATTTTTCATCCAACTGTAATTTATTTGTAGCATTTGTATAGAAGTGCATTGATGTCTTGACGACAATCTTCCAACTCTCAGAAGAGGAAAACGGAGGAGCTCTTTCTCACTGGAATTATTTGTGGCATTTTTGGACGTTATGAATGGCCGTTTTTTAGCAACTCTTATTTTGTATTGTGTTTTATGGTGTGATTATTTGCTCATCAAATCCCTTTCTTCTCCATTACAACCTCATTTTTCTTTTACCTCCCTTTTGGAGTTTTCTGTAGCTTGAGCATGTCGACATCCATGGACGTGAAACCTTGAAACATTATTATTTGGAAAGGAAAAATGAAATATAAAGGTAATGACGGGGTGGCAACTGACATAGAGGACCACAAGTGGGGGCCATAAGCCAGGATAGCGATTGCATAGAAAAAGTGAGCAAGTGCGACAAGACTTCGGATAAGCTATGGCTGCGGACGAATGGAGACTTCTTACTTTGGCAATATCTGATAGGCTCATTGGATTGTAAATTGGATGGAATACCTATGGCTGCGGACGGACCTCTGAATTCGGATAGGTTGATGATTTCTCAGTAGACTTGTAGTTATTCAAACGGAGACTAATCTTGAGACTTGAATTTTTGACAGGCCACGCCTATGGCTAAATGATTTCGAGGTTGTAAATTGTAAAAATTTGAGATTCAACCGGGATCCCAGAAAGAAGCAAAACGTTCGAAAGAGAACAACCATCTCCTGCCCAAACATTGGGCTTAGATGTTTGTATACTATAACACAGAAAAAGCTTGTACATCATTACTTTTAGCAGCTACTTACAATAGTAAAGAAAGAGTAATGAATGCAGACAACATATCCTCATTGATCATCGTTGTGGAAAAAATATTAAACAAATGCATACACGATCTCACTGGGATACGTAACCTGCAACCGTTGATCTATGATCCGGGATATGTCCTGGGATGGAACTATGGAGAACTGGAAACGAGATGTTTAACATAGCAAGAGACAGCTAGCTTTTGGTCTCTTTGAAAAATGTTATCTTCAACTGTAACTTTAGAGTTGTTTGTCGCAAAAATTACATGGAAGGAGATAGGCAGGAGCGATAGAAAATGTCCAGGCACAATTGTCACCAAGCCACGTACGGCATGTCCTGCATTTCAATTTTTTTTTTTCAAATCATTAGGCACAATGTAAAACCAAGATCGAAGACCAGAAACTCAACATTTACTGGAGAGTTTGTCGGTAATAAGGTGTGTATTTATATCAGAAGATTTGTTAACAGGTATATATAGTAGCGTAAGAACCTGCATGTTGCAACTAATGAAAGGAAAGGTGCACGTGTGATAGCCGTGGAGGTGAGATTGGAGACCCTTCACTGCTCTGAGAATGCCATGCATCCTGAACTTGAGCAGCAAACTGCAAATTCCATAGCACGTCCTCAACTGATGGTCTGTCTGGTGGATTCTTAAGCAGACACCTGACACAGACTTCCATCATTGTCTTCAGTGACTCATCCAAACATGCCTTGTTAACTGCTGGATCAACCATGCTCCGTCGTGCTGATTCATCAGCAGTAATGACAGCTTGTAACTACAGAAAGTCAAAAGGTATGCTGTCACAAGGAATCAGCTTGTAATTGTGAAGAGATTTCGGTTTATTTTAACATGACATAGTTGTAAGCAACCAGATTAAGGATACAACGAAGAGAAACATTCAAGTTTTAGCAGTAGAGTTGCCGTAAATCTAAGGGAGCCCGAGTAGATGCAATTTTGGAACACAAATCCTAGGGTGTTACTATGTTAGGTGTGCACCAAAGAGTGATCAAATTTCCACCGCAATCTGAATTCTTTACGTGATGACTGAGAAAAAAAGAAATGGATATGATAGATTTTTGAAAGAAAGTATTGTAAACAAGCAGAACCATTACCTGATTTTTCAGAAGATCCACTTCTTTCCTGGATTTTAATGGCCTCCCAACAATAATTTCTAGTAAAATTAATCCAAAGTCATAAATGTCAATCTTATCTTCGTGTTTCCCCCTGCCAAATGAGATTATAGAGAAAACATTTCAATATATATAAATGATTGTTTGAGTTACATTAATTTAAATCAGAATGATTGCAAGACAATAAAATTCTAAGAGCAGAAACTAGAAGAAAATTTGAAGATTGTCATCACTTCTTTCCTCATATCAATAGATATTCATGTAGCACGATTACATGATCTTACACCTTTATACCAACATATTCTATTAAGGCTTACTTTTAACCTTTTCTTTAAAAAAATATTTCTTATGAACTGCGACAACATTTGTCAGAATATTGGAGCGATTACCTACCTTGCACTATTTGTAGGATCTATGGATCCAGAATAAGGGATTACATGCCCAACCTGCACAGATGAACCAAGCTACAACTCAACTGAAAAGTGCATGGTACGGGAAAAGATAGACAGAATGATGAAAAGGAAGATTCTCTATTTTATACCTTCTCGGCATTTTCTGCCAATAAAGGCAGGTTATAACTGCTAATTTTTGCAACAAAGTGCTGATCTAGTAGAATGTCCGTTATTTTCAAATTATTTGAAAACACGCCGGGCACAATCCCTGTATGTAGAAATTGTATGCCTTTTGCCACCCCTATTGCAGCTGATATACGCTGTGTCCAGGTGAGTGATTGCCGGGCATGCCCTTCTGCAAGTAAATATCTAATACTTTGAAACGAGCCAGAACATAAAAGTATAATCTAGTTAACTAGATATAACAAGAAGCCAGGATGGCAGACATGAAATAGTAATTTCTTGTGATTACTATGGAACATGATTCAGATTCAGCCTCTTCTTGATGACATTGAACAACATGTTTTAAAAACCATGAATTATTCTCTTCGGGTAAATTAATTACTTGCAGGAAACTGAACTATCTGGCCTGATTGATTACTTTATTCAATGATTGCATGTAGGATCAAGGTTCAAAAAATTCACAGCTCCTTTTGAAGACCCTAAAAAGCCGGCTCCTGGAGCAGAGGAGTACAAAAAAGTGGCTTTGATTACTTTATATCCTCCATCCTGACAAACAAATTAAAGATTTTCATGAATTACCAGATATCCAGCTCCTTAGTGTGCCATTTGGAACATATTCGAAGATTAGAAATATTCTGCTAACACTTGAATCATCCAAGTAGCACTCAAAGCAGTGTCCAAGAGCACTGACTAAATGACGATGCCTGAGTTTTGATATCAGCTCTATATGGTGCATGAAGTTTCGAGTGCTGTGGCTTTTTTTCATTTTAAGGCACCTAATGGCAACAAAGGTACCATCCTTCAGGCGACCCCTGTACATCTGGAAGCATGAAATATGTGAGGTGTAGAGAAATACTGGACCAACTTTCCCTTTTCTGTTCTTTGAACAGATCACGCAAAGGGAAAATACAAATTATCAGAACTGTCATACTGTGCACCATTGCGACGTGAAAGTTGGCATCAGACGTATATTATAACAGAGTAGCATACCTGCCCTTGAGAACCTTCACCCATGAAAGCAGATGTGTCGAAGTTGTTTGTAGCTTCCTCAAGCTCTTCCAAGGAAAAGGTTCGATAAGCTGGAAGACCAAGGGCTCCCAACTTCATTGTTTGAGAAATATACCCTTCAGGGGGCGCAAAAGTTCATATGGTAAATTTTAATATAGCTTAAAAAATGGACAACAATTTAACAGTTCAAGAATATTATTGACTGGCTTTAAGACGAGAACACAATCACCACTCAATTTCTTGCGACTGACTGGTCAGTACTTTCTATGTGATGGCTTCAAGTTGGGTGATCAAAATAGAGTATTTAAAGACAACCTTTCAGTTAAAACTTAAGGTCCTAAGTCCTAAAAATGCAACACTACATTGTGAGTGGACACATGCATGAATGCATTACACCTCAAAGACAACCTTTGAGGTGTACCCAGATTTATGCTTCATTTCAACACAAACACAGAAAGGGAATTGCTTGGCAGAGGGACGAAGGGGAGATGAATCCTTACTTGCATCTGAGAGGAACTTCGAGGTGTAACCAGTTGAAGCATTTTCTAGAATTAATCTTGTTGGAATTTTCTTCACTGTTTGCTTAGAATTAGTTCTCCTAACAAGCAAGAAAGCTATCACAACGAGCGAGATTCCCCCAATAATTCCTCCTGTTATACTCAACACAAGAACTGCTTTGGAAACATGGTTCTGCTTCTTTTGCTGAGGTAAAATTCCCACTGCCAAAGCTTCATTCTGACAAAAGGAAAGCCGGCGTTGATTTTGATTTCCAGATGCTAGACAATTTCTAGCATACAGGACAACCCTGTTTTTAGAACCTGCAAGTAGACAATTCGGCAACAGCCCAGTCAGCAGATTTGATGACAAGTCCACAAATCCAAGCTCGGGATTGCAAGAAAGATCATCGAAAAGCTTCCCCGTGAGTTTGTTGTCAGCAATATTCAAATAAGTAATAGAAGGCAAGGATAAAAGTGCTTGAGGGAATGGTCCAACAAATCTATTAGATGAGAGATCTAGCCGCTGAAGCTGATAATAGGAACTCACGTCAGCCGGAATGGCAGACCTAAACTTGTTTTTGCTCAGTATCATTGTAACCAACTTCTTGCCAACTTTAGGAAACTGGGGTCCAAAAGCATTATTTTCCAAGTCAAGGACTTGAAGGTAAGTCAAACTACTAAAGTCAGGAACTTCTCCGTAGAAGTGATTGTTTGAAAGCGCAAGAACTCTAAGATTCTCCAAGTTACTAAACGAATCAGGCAAAGTTCCATTGAACATATTATTCCTCAAGCTCAAAACAGCCAAAACCGGTAACGAAGCCAGCCAATCTGGAACCCGACCAGCAATCATGTTTTCATCAAGTATGAGTGTTTGGAGGGTAGTTAGAGTCGAAAGCTCCTGAGGTATAGCACCATTCAAGAAATTTGAGCTCATATTAAGTATTTCCAGTGACGACAAACGTGAAATTTTACCAGACAACGGACCCCATAGACCTAGAGAAACCAGCCTGAGGACTTTCAAGTCCGGAAGCTTAACAAGAGTCGTCACAAAGGAATCCATGGAAAAGCTTAGAGGCAACATAGGAGCTCTCTTGTTGCCGACTATATGCAGCTGGGTTATGCTCTCTTCGTAGCATACTACAGTTAAAGATGAGGTTGGTTCTGTATTGCAGAACTCGGTGGTGCTATTCCAGCCACTTAAAACAGTTGGATTGTTTAAAAGCCCTTGAATCCTCAAAAGGGTCAGAGCCTGAGAAGACTGCAGTTGCTCCGAATAATTGATCTGAAGAAAAATGTAAGCAAGTGCCAGAAGTGCACACTGATTGAATCTGGATGCTCTTGCCATCAAGGCGCAGAAAAACGAACACTAGAGAAGACCACAAAGGGATTCTCTAGAGCTTTTAAAAATCCACTGGGATAATAGAGTGATGTCTCTAGCTTCTCAATTACAGAAGCGCCAGCTCCCAAGATGAACAGAAACTCTGCAAACATTATGTAAATTACAGATAATTTATCTTTCGACATTTATCATTACCAAAAACTTCTAAAAGATCACAAGGAACTTACCTCTTGAGAGAGTGATTGAACAAAGCCAGCTGATTTCCAACAATCCACATAGAGTTGATAGCGCCTCCTTTTAAGTCCACAAATTTTTTCTTAATTATTATACCTTAAGGCTTCAGAAACGTCACTTGAAACTAACTTTGAACACATAAATTCTAACTGCACAAAAAAATTAATCCCTTGCTTGACTCATGAAGAAATCCCTTCAACAAAACATAACAAAACTTCTAATATACACACCAAAACCCAATTAAATCAGATCATCACTTCACATAGAAAGAATCTTAAGTCATAATCTCTTCATATTTCTTGACCATCCACTTCGCGAATTTTTTTTTTTAAAAAAAAAGGAGTAGGGAAAAAAAAGCAAAAATTTATCAACCATACATTCAATGCAGAGACACTGTAAATCTCACTGACACCTAAAGAAGCCCAATTTCAGTTTCTGTTCACAAGCCAAGACATTTTATTGACACGGGTTCAGAAGAAAATAGCACACACAATGACTGAATGACATAACATTTCCCACTAACCGACACTTCCTCTTAACACCATTCTTATCATGACAACAAAATTAATGCTCTTCTAATTTTTGCTTTCTTAAAAAACAAAGGAGGGGAAAAAAAAAAAAAGAAAGCCAAAAAAGAAAAGATTCTTGCGGACGAGGGAACCCTTTATTCTTCACTTGCTGCTTTCTCGCTGCATGCAACAAATTTTTGACTCATCAAATTCGGAATTTTGAAAATAATTTTATATTCAAATCTAAATGAACTGAACTGAACAGAATCGAAAGCAATATAAATTGTAAGCTTTAACGTCACTTTCGTTGTGAAGTGGGCTTTGGCTTTCCCTGGTGTTGTCTCTTTGGAACGTGGGACCCACTTTCAATTTTCCGTGTGTTGCTTTTGGCGCCTTTTACTTCTTTACCGAACAGTTAAATTGTTCTCCTCTCATTTCATTTTGACAATTAGCTTTGATTTCTTGTAAGGCTTTCATTTCACGTTGGGTTTAACGTTTTTATCTCGATAGAGGTTGTGATAATTGATGACGCCACCCTTTTGTACGTCAATCTATGATTAATAATAATAATAATAATAATAATAATAATAATAATAATAATAATAATTTTTTCGAATAATATATTACATACCATACAATAATCATTGGTATTTACAAATTAATTGATATACAAACATCCTAAATTAACTCTGCGATGATGTAAACTACTTGGGTATTTAAACCTAAAGCGAATCAAATTCACTGTATATGAGGAACTTAAAAACTTATTTTCACTCGGGTGACGAAATAATTTGTATGCCACTATTGAATAGTTCCAAATATATGATTTTTTTTTTTTGAAATGGGATTATTATGATTCAAAGTATGTTTCTTTTAATTTTATAATATATTTCATATCTTTAATTATATAAACTACATTGATAAACTTTAGCGTACACTCCATCAAATTAACCAAAAAAGAAAATTACCGAAAGATACAAATTTGATCAATTCAACACTCATGCAATTTGAGAAGCAAGTTGGAAATATTCAGTATGGTCCCCAGTCTATTATATTATTATTATTTTCTGATAAGAAAGTGGTCAGTCACCACCGAATTTTCTCTAACCTAGTATTCATCATTTATTTCCGTCTCTGTGTGTGTGTGTGTGTGTGTGTGTGTGTGTGTGTGTGTGTGTGTGTGTGTGTGTGTGTGTGTGTGTGTGTGTGGGTGTGTGGTTGTGTACTTAAAATTGACAGATGTTTCTTTAAATGATACAGACATTGAAACCTGGGTTGCGCGGCAAAGCCACGTCGCTTGTCCTTTACTAAGGAAATATAGTTGTCACTCGCCAACAATGTTGTGTTGCACTCGAGCAGCATCCCATTTGCATTATTTCTTTATAATAAAGCAATTGATAACAGAACATTAAATAAAACGCAATAATATTGTTGTAAAAAAAGTTGTTGAGGATGATGGCATTTCTCAACTAAAACTTTTATATATGTCTTTTTCAATCTAAAAATCGATATTATGTAAAATACAGACTCGTGAGATTGGCAATTCAACATGATCTCATTGAGATATTTTCTTGAAAATATCTAAATTAGATAATAGCTACTTTAGGGTATATGGCTGTCAATCGTCGTAACTGGATTTTTCTCAAATTAAAAACTCCAATAATCCAAATTTTACTAGAACCAAAAAAAAAAATCATTTTTTGTGGGTAATTTTCTTAAGCATTCATTTTAAGCAATTAATTTGCGAGAGAAGCTACTTCAATTTCTTTTTCTTTAAAAATAAAGAAGTTGAAGAAGTTGTTGAAGACCGCTTTAATTGAAAACGAAGCTACGGAGTTAGTGCAGGCACCGGGGATTTGTTTGGTTCCAACGATTAGAAGCTATAGAATCTGATATAAAATCGTCATTGATTGAACACTTGAACTTAATGGAACTACCTCGTCCGCCCAACAACAAGAGTTACATGCATAAATGTTTTTTATTTACTGGGGAAAAAGACAATTAAAATTAAATGAATAAAACATTGACCGAGAGGTAGGATAATTTATTATTATTATTATTATTGTTGTTGGGGGTAGCAGTCAGGCCAGCAGTGGCCGTGCCTAGTGGGATGATAATTTGGCATTTGGGTATGTGAAAAGTGAATGTGATCAAGTTAAGGCCAAATTCTCTGAAACACTGAAGCTTACAGTTGGCTTCCATTTCGCGCCATCCAGCCTGTCTCATGAAAATTTGTTCCATGTACAAACAACTGTTTGAACTGTTCAATTTTCATTTTATTGAGATTCTTTTCAAATATTTATGATCTGAAGTGTCGTTGCTTTTAAATTTGATTTCCCAACACAGCGAATGAATTTATTGGTTGTTCATTCCCGCGAGTGATTGTCGTAATGACAAGTAGATTGCAGAACGCTTTCACGTATTGTGCGGGCATGCATATGCTTAAACATAGCCGTGGGTGCTGATTAATTTGATTGAAAACGTTTTTTGAGAGATAGTATAGAAGATATTGGGGGTCATGTACACTCACATGACGGGGGGAAAAAATTGGTTATTAAAATAGTGATGTTGGTAAGTTTTTTTTTTGGTTACACTAAGTTTTGAAATTGTGCTTAAAAACAAACACGATGCAATAATTTAATTAAGCAAAATCTTAATAGAACATCTTTTGGTAATAAAATATGCAATAGCATTTCATAAATCTTAATAATATATAGCAATATGCCTAATACAATCAAAAGCAACCAGCTATCATCGTTCTGTAAATATAATACCGTCAGCGAACAATCATGTTTAATTGCCTCATTCAATAATTTTCCAATGTCTGTCGGTACATTTTCCTTTTGTTTTTTTAATCCATCATTCTCCTCAACAGGGGAAGTACAATAGGGAAACCAACCTCATGGGGTTTTGTAACAATCAGAATTATTGAGAACTCAAGACCCACATGATAAAGAAGTACCGAAAAGCAATGAAACAAGAACAAGCTAAGCATAAAATTGAGAGCTTTTTCAATACATGATGGCAATGTAAAGGTGGTGGGGAGTCCATGCCCCACGCGATATCACACGCTCCTTTTTCTTTTGCCTTCTCTTTTCAGTTGTTAATAGTTCCGAGAAAATTCAAATGTTCAAACCGTGTCATAATTGAAAATTTATTGCCAGAAGATGGGGTTGCTTCTTCAATTTAAAGAATACTTTATTTTCGCTATAGATTTGAGTAACTTTTAGCTTAGAGGGACCTTTGTGACCTTCCTAGTGAATGAACATTGAGAAGTCGATTTGATCTTGTTAATCTATGGAATTGGATTGGGTTGATTTTCAAATTATATTGGACCAGATTCTTTTTATTGAAAAAGAGAGGAAAAAAGACCAAAAAACAAAAAAAAAAAAAAAGGAGAAGAAGACATTATTAGTTTATTACAAATTTACGCTAATCTCAAATTTACTAACGCGTATGGAGAATCACGTAACACCAATGCGTTCAAAAACATCGAAATTCAAAATTGATTTTTGACAATTATTGATGGCTACTGATGAGTAATTACGCAGACTCTTTTAAGTCAAGGTATGAATTAGCGAGCAGCTTAAAGTATTTTCTTTTGGCGAATCCCAAATTAGGGCTTCAAATATGAACAGCTTGAAATTCCTGGCGGCCTCTATTTGGCCCGTTACACTTGTTAATGAAACACATCTTCAGACGTAAATATAGATTTTGAGGTTATTTTTCTATTGAATATTTGGAAAATTTTCTTTCAACCCAGAGGCATATAGTGTTTGATATTTTAATTAATTTCAGGGCCCATAATATTATCTACCTACTACCCTATGATTGCAAAATGACAGTTATCAAATTAAGGTTCTTCTGAAAAGTTTGCCGGTGGCAATAATTGAATGCAAAATCCCAAGTTAATCTCTGATCAAGATTGCCGCTACAGTAATGCATACGAGCTGGGTTACAAGCCCAGCCCATTATTGCAGTACTAAGTACTTCTTGGGGCGCCGACAAGCCCAAGTAAACATATCTTGGGAACATAGCCACACGGAAGCCCTCGACAGCCCAAAACCTCCATTTCTCCTACGCCGTGTTTGGACCTTCCTTTTAAGGTAACGGTGGCGTGAACTATGGCTTCAGTGGTACAGTGTGTACAAACAAATGGATGCCCATAACTTTGTCAACGAATCAAGTTATAAAAGATGCCAAGATTAAAGATGAAGAGAAAATGAAACGAAATTTTGCTATTAACACAGTGAAAACTCAGCTCCGGAGAAAACGTAATAATATATGTGTACATATAAAAATACAAAACCATTGACTGGCTATGAAACAAGGGAAGACGAAGATAATGCGTTGAAACTTTTTATCATGCGACTGTAGGCTGAAGCTAGTTACAGCTAACATCAACAATTATCTGGGGTCCCAAGTACTCAATTTCATCCATATGTGAGTTCTCCGGCACCTCAATCTCTTCCAACCACCTATAGCTGTCACCGCCATCATCCTCTTTTGCCTCCAGATTCTCTCCATCTGCATCAACAAAATCGACAGGCTTAATTGGTAAGATTATCTGAAAGCGCTGCGTACTCGAGGTTTAAAAGAGGTTTTTGTTTTTAATCTGCAACAAGTGGGTTTGTTTCACTTACTTGGAACCGCGGGAAGTGG
The DNA here is from genome assembly GCA_030449875.1 of Aegle marmelos. Lineage (NCBI taxonomy): Eukaryota > Viridiplantae > Streptophyta > Magnoliopsida > Sapindales > Rutaceae > Aegle > Aegle marmelos. Next base: position 9,126,207 of record JASUUL010000115.1, read on the forward strand.
TAACTCCTTGTAATATGAGCAGTCCCGACCGTCGTCTTTAGAATAGGGAGGTCCGAGCACATCGAGCACAGCACATGTGGTAATAGCCGTGAATTCATGGATGTTGCCTCCTGTTGTTGGATACAGTACCGAAGTGTTGCAAGGCGCCGTGAAATCACTGTCTGCTATCAACTTCGCCAATCGCGCTGCAAATTAATTAAACCATCACTTTCAGTCACAAACGATCACGCTAGTCCGAGTTGGCACATTTAAGTTGTTTTGATGTGTGCGCGCGCGCGCGTGCGTGTTCTTGTTCGTGCGTACATTGTACACGGACATATATATGTATATATAAGGGAAGAAGCACTCACATTTTGCGGGAGTTGCAGAATCATTTGCGTCAGCAGGATCGACCCAATCGTACGATTTTATTTGCATTGTCCCCAGCAAAAGCTTGCTAAAAACAGTCATTCCCGGATGGTTGTGCAGGGGGATCACAGCAGTTGGAGGAAGAAAGAAAAGACATAGCTGCGCAAAAGAGAATCCACAAATCAAATTTTGCACTATTAATTGGCATGATTTATAAATTAGTATGATAATAAAAGAATTTAATTTAGCCCAATATGAATTGCCAAGACTTTACCGAAAAATTCTGGCATTTGTATATTGTAGTGGATGTCACAATTGGCGTCCCTTTCATTGCATCTTTGCCACTAAACAACTGTAACTCACTGCTAAGTCCAACATCCTCTGGCTTCATATCATCTGTAGCATAATAATGAAGAGAGAGAGCGAGAGAGAGAGAGAGAGAGAGAGGAGCTTGTTTGAGTCAATTACAATCTTTATGATCACAGCAAAATGGAAATTTTAACTTAGCCAAGTGCCATGATCCATGCATTTATATATATTTTAAAGTGTGCCAATGCTTCCAGTTTTGCAACCAAATCCTTGCGCATGCAGACGTAGCAACAGAAGGCAAATGTGCTGATGGTATTCTCGCTTTTTTTTTTTTTTGCCCCTTTCTGATGCAATTTTTACGTCGGCTCGTAAAAAATAGTCACAATGGCTGCTGAGTAGGATCCCATGGGATTGAGTTATAAATTTAAAAAGAAAATAAAATAAAAACAACAAATCTGCTCCTCCCCCCCCCCCCCCCCAAAAAAAAAAAAAACAAAAATAAACCTATGGCCTCGGTAATCAACTTAAAAGTACCATGTGTCCGCATGAAAAATCTGGATTCTCCTAGAAGCAAAAACCACTTTCTTTTCTGCACCCACCTTTTCTCGAAGAATCCACTTTGGATGGTTTGGTTTTGTAATTTCAATTGGAAAGCTAGTTAAACTACATTTTGAAAATTGCTATCATCCACTTAGATCCATAACCCCCGACCGCCCCGAAAAAACCCAAAAATAAAAATTAAAAAAAATCCAATGCACATCTCTAATGCGTTTACCAGTACGTCCTAAAAACACACACGATATTTCGGCACTGAATCCAATGAAAAGAACCGAGAACCGGAACCAAACTACGTAAACACGATACTGCACTGATAAATTGCTCAAAACAGTTAATTGCTGCCAAAAAAGTAAAGCCTCTTTTTTGAGAAGGCTTTGTTGCTGTAAAGAGTATTGCTCCTTGCTTTTTACGTGGCTATATATGATTACAATTGATTGAAACACAGACGTGACAAGAAATGAATTAGGGAGCACTGCTCCGTTCCCATCTTTCGTAGATTATCTCATGAAACCAAATGTTATCGTTTTGAATTTTATTATTATTATTATTATTATTATTATTTTGAACGGCTGATTCCAAATTTTTCATGATTGACAGGATATGCATGGATGAAGGATGATGATGGGTTCAGATTTCACACCATACATGTCATGCAAGTGCAGCGGCCGGCCAAATAGAAAGAAGAAAATTGAACCAGAAATTATGACAACTAGAAAAAAAAAAAAAAACTTACCAAGAATAGAGCACAGCATTTGGACATCAGAAGGAGCGGGAACGGTTCCAGGGCCTCCGAAGACGTCTTTACAAGAAAGAAACAGCTGCTGCAGCGCCATCGGCACCTTTTTATTATTGGGTGCATATCTGTCGTGATTTCTTCTCCTGCATCGACTACGATAACTGCTCTTCTTCTTCATAACGACCTTATTATGCGCATATCCGACCTTGCTGACCGCTTCCGTTGTCATAGATCGATCTTCGATTGTTTAGCAAATTATACACAACAAGCCTAATTCAATAGGAAAAAAATTCTATGAATATTTCCGAAGAAGGGGGTTTATTTTCTTTTGTTTTTGTTGGTGGGGTTGGTGATGAAGGAAACCGTATGGCCTGATAGATGGAGATATTTATCATGTGTCACTATAACTGGATTAAAGAAATAGGCAAAACCAGGGGCTCTATTTCGGAACTGGGAGTTTTTTTTTGGGTTCCTTTCTTTCTTTTAACCAAACAAATGGAAACATATTAAAGCAAAAGCAAAAGCTGTTATTTCGTTTTGCAATTCCCGCCCCCAAGTTTGTGTTTTGTGTGTTGAAACTGCTTACCGTTGCGTCCCTGGTTTTCCAACGTGGGGGCGGGCAGGCAATCTGGATTCTGGCATGCATGATTGCGAAATGACTCCATTACCCTTCCGGATCAGATCCTGTTGGCATCAACTTGCCCGGTTTTTGATTTTTCCTTTTTCGAAAAAAATATAATAGCTAAAAGGATGCTTTTGATTGACACGTGGTTCAACTTGCACTGTTGAAACCACATAGTCCTACCTATGTTACGGCTTCTGTAAGTAACGGCAGCCAATGGGGAACTTCCACGAGTGCTGGAGGAGAGAGAAAGAGGTCCCAGTGCATGGTGATGGAAGTGGGAAAGTTCGAAGCTGTTACTTGCAGCTTCCGCACCTCAGCCTTGTTAAGGCATATTTGATTAATTAATCGATTAATTATACCAATAAAAATAAAATGAAATAAAATAATTTAGTGAAGGGAATTAGAAGATTAGATTATTCGGTTTTTATCTGTTTGACTTCTCGATCAGCACTAGTCTGCTTTTTCTATTAGCTGTACTTCTGATCAAGTTGATGAAGGGGCTTAATCAGGCTTGAAATTGTCAGGTCATCCGTTGGTCTGTCTATTTTAATTGTAAGCACAAAAGCACTGAAGATGGACCCACGTATGATTGACGTGGACTCACAAATGAAGAAAATGTCTCGATTGGGAGATCGTGATTCATGTGTTCGATTGCCAACGTACGAACCGCAATTTATACAAATTTGCTGATGATTGAAGTAGAGCATTTCAACAGGGAAGATATTTCCATTATCGTAATGTTCCAACGTTTTTTTTGTTTTAATAAATTTTTTAAAAAGATAAACTTTATTCAAATATGTCAAAAGAACAATCATGATTTTTAGTAAATAATTTTAAAATCTCAATTTTAATTTAAATTTATCCGAAAGAATTAGAATAAAAATAAATAAATATGTATTAAAAAAATAAAAAAAAGAGAGATAACCTGTTCGTAGTTAAAAAATATATATATTAAATTCATTTTAAGAATTTTATTGTCTTTTTCTAATATCACACTTAATAGTACAAAATAAAAAAAATGATAACTGTGCCTCAATAAACTTATTAAAACCCATCTTGATATATTAAAATTAAAATCTAATATAAAAATCTAAGATTAAAATAATCAATAAATAAACAAATTCTAACACACACAGGTAGACATGAATACTTGATTCTAACACACAGATAGACATGAATACTTGACTTTAAGGATGAAGTGGGGAAGCGTCTAACTAACTTAGATTTTAAGGTGTTGTTCGTAATTGAAAAAAAAAATTATTTAGTTAAAATTGAAAACAATAGTTTAGAGGGTAAAAAAAAAAAAGGAGAAAAAAACACGTCCACTGAGGGCAGCATTCCGCAACACGTAATAGACTTCAAAATCTGACAAAATTAAAAAGGAAAAAAAAGTTATAGGACCAAAAAAAAAAATTGAGAGTAAAAGATAAGGGGTAATTTGGACATTGCAAGAAAAAGGTACGCAGACAGGCTACGTTCACGTGGCAGTCACATGCGGGAGTCTGGTTTGCCTGAGGGTTGAAGGCATCACACGAACGTGTCAATGAATTTATTCCACCGTTTTCGGCTCAAACCCGTGCCGTTATATTAAAAAGTCATTTTCTTTCCGCCCCCTTTGTCCTTTGGTAAATAACCCCGTTGCGCGCAGTTTCGGGGTTTTACCGTGGTCTGTGATCACAGAATTTATGTAATCGGTGTAAAATTATCATGATTTTGTATACACAATACGCCACTGGGTCAGCGCTAGGTCATGATTTTTTTTTTTTAACTACAAAAATATATGTTTTGAGATTGCTTTAGTAATAAAAATGCTTCTGCTTTTAAAAAAAATAAAAAATAAAATTCACATGTATCAATTTAGTCATATTTCTTTATTTTTGTACTCTTTTTTTAATAAACTCTTATTAGTAATAGACACTTCAATATTGATGTTGAAGATCCTATTTCTTCGAATTTATTGTGTAAGTGTGTAACATTGAGACTGGTTCACATTAAAGTAGAATCATTTTTCCACGAGACTTTTTGAGACATCTATTTATGTTTGTAATTTTGTATTCTAATGTTAGAATGTAATAATTAAAAAAAAATGAATAGATCTTGAAAACACTCGAGTTTTAAAAACCATCTATTGATTTCAAAATTTTAAATATATTCAAAATAAAAAAACCAAAACAAATAAGAAGATTTTTTTTTAGAAAATAAAATGTTAAGCTTTTTTTTTTTTAATTTACAACATTTCTATTCTCTCCTAATTCATGTGACTATGTGAGAGGAATTGAAATTCTAGTATGTTTAGGGCGCTCCAATTTTCTCTCCATCCATTTAAACGGATTCTTGTCTAGACTATTTGTTGCATGAAAAATTATTAGCAACTCAACTAATTAACCTTTCTTAGTTTGTAACCCTTAAAATTGAAATTTTCATTTTATTCGTTTATCATTTTCACTTATCTTAGTTTATCGGGTCCGGTTATTGTGCTCCGGTGACACTATAGCTCCAGTTTCTCTCATTTTGTTCCCGGTTAGTATGAATCACTAGGTTTAAGGGTAGTCTAGTGGTTTACATGAATTTATGTTACTCTGCTCTCAAAATTTTGAAATGTAATTAGTCCATGCTCATCACTTAGATTTATTTATTTATTTAAGCATTGACCACTTTGATCATATAGAATTTAATTATACCCTTATTAAAAATAAGGTACAAAAAGATTATTCACCATCATGATTGGCTCCAAAAATGCATTTCTCATTTTGGTTCTAATCATTGTAAGTTAAAAAAAAAAAAATTGCACACAATTGCCGCTAGTTTGATTGTCATGATCACAAATAAATTGTTCAAACATTCTGCGTTAACCACCATTTAACCACTCTAGACATGAAAATTTTGAAGTTATAATTTTTAGGTGCAATCACATTTGCATATACCATAAACCAATACTCACTAATATTATTTTAATTTTTAATCGCTACTCCTCTTTTTTCTTTTTTCTTTTTTCCTCTCTTCTCTCTCCCTCTCATTTCCTCCCACTTTCCTTTATTTTTTGACTTCTCAAACACCCATTATAAAATTAAATTTTTTAAATTTTATTATTTTATAACTTTTAAATGGTAACAACTAAAAATTAAAGGATAAGACTATTTGAAACCATAAACATATTTGTTATACGAGGATAGTTTAAGAATATAAAATTTTAGATGAAAATGAATTTGAACTTCAATTTTAAAAGTGAGTAACGAGCTAACTGAAATTCGCTGGTACTAATCTATTAAAAGATAAGAACTGAGGTATGGTGTCACGGGGGCACCATAGCCGGACCCCTTAGTTATCTATTACTTCTATAACCCGTCATTTGGACTTTCACATACCGTCGATTTGAACTTGAGTTTATACCAAATACTACCAGTAGTTTACAATGTGTATTAAAAATAAAGAAAATAACATGTGCGGAACCATTGGATACAAATTTAGTGGGGGATAAAAAAAACCTTTAACTTATCTATGATTCATTCAAAACCCTTTCCCATGATTTATTTAAAACTAAAAAATAAAATAATGAGTGCGGATTAGAACTTCGGACTATTTAATCTTACAGGTTTAACAAACTCGAGCCGGCCACGTGGACACCTCCAAGTACGGACACAGAGACAGCAGATACAAAAAATTTGTTCTTGATTTTATTTGACAATACAATTTTCCCAACCAGGCTGTTTTTGCTTTATGACAACGAAACAAAATTGGCACCTTTCTTAAGAATCTTCGAACTCCGTAATTTCCCTTTTGCCAAAATACAAAAACAAACAGCTCATTTCATCAACTTCGGTCTAAGCATGTTCAAGAATTGCAAAGAACATTTGTGAGTCCGTCCTATACGAGTTAGTCTCTTAACAAAGAATGCTTTATACATCCTTATAAGAGGACACTTTCTTATCAAAGAATACCTTATACATCCTCATGGGGCAAATATCAAGAACAAACCGTAATCATTTCAAAGTATGCAGATTAATGTTCTATGTGCGGTTAAGTATGAAGATCGGATCAACTAGTCCACCTCCAGAAGAAATACAAGATGACCACTGTAGAAACCATTCCTGCATATTTGATCCATGTATCGACACGGTTCCTCCGCTCAATGAGCCTCAATACCGAGTTGGACAGCCCTACCGTGTTGAGAACATCCAAAGCTTTCCTTTGTGCTTTCTGAACCAAAGATGGAAATTAATCAATTAAACTCATCGTCAACATCAGTGGCAAGTGCTATCAATGATAGGATGACTTTTGTTTCTGTGACCTCTATAATATCAAATAAAAATCTGCTCCTTTTCCAGAAGAATCAGTGACATCAAAACATCACCAACTAATCAAATCTAAACACCTAATTCGATTTCTAGAACTTCATTTAGAAGTTACCTTTTACCCATAAAAGAATTTCATTTTAAATAAGCAACTCAGATTACACTTCACTAAAACAAACCATCCACCGTCTCTCACCATTGGTGATGTAGCATAGGTTATGACATTTAAATTTGTGAGAATGGTAAATAATGCGTTCTTGCAAAGTGTAATCTTGAGTTGTTAATTTAAAATGAAATTCTTTGATGGATAGAATGAATCTTTTAAACAAAATACCAAATACTGAAGTTCGCAAATCAGATTTTGTGGATTGAACATCAATTTCTATCCGATTTACGATTTTGTGGATTATAAATTTTCAATCCAATCCAATCCACGGATTGGTGAAATTTAATCCAAATCCAATCCATATATTTGCGAATCAGATATAAATTTGATCCAATCTATATTCAATCCGCCATTAGGCGGATTGATTTGCAAATTAAAAATTTTTAATTCCATTCAATCCATGAGCTAACCAAATTAATATATATATATAATTTTATTACCAAACAAATTCAAAATTGAATAAGATTTAAATTAATTAATTATTTAAATAAAACTAAGATAATACATCCAAAGTTTCAGAATATAATACACCGAAAAGAAAAGATCACTTTTGTTTAGATCAATGCATGAAAATTAACTATTTAAGAAATTATATTTGTTTATTTAAATATTCTACTATTTAATTTTTTTAATTTTATATTATTATTGAATAAGATATACTATGATGTTAATGTAACTATATTTTAACTTATTTATTCATTAGTAAGTAGTGATGCTACATTTAAAAGTTTTATTTTTTAATTAAAAAGTTTTTTTGGCGGATTTTTGAATTTTTTGTGAATTTACAAAAATAAATTCATATCTAATCCACCGGATTTTCAAATTTTAAATCCAATCCAATCCATCAATCCACATATCAAATTTTTATGGATAACAAATTGAGCAGATTAGATTATATTCCAAACACCCTTATTTCCAAACATTGGAGATACTAGAGATGAACAGTTGCTGATCTCTTATGTCACTGTGCACTGATTATTTCAAAGCAGAGATCATTTTTACTTTAAACCTTAAAAAAACCAAGTCTTTGCCAGCCATTGTTGAGCTAAATTCTGGAATATTAGAGATATTATATATAAACAGTTGGTGACGCTTTGACGTCACTGTTGTCACTGATTATCTCAAAGCAAAGTATGAAACTTGAGGATTGTTTTTGTCAGCCACTGTTGAATATACGTAGTTACTAGCTTTTACAATTATCACCATAGACAGACTAAATTTCTCTGCAGCCATTTGTGCAGGTGCTGCAAACACTTATAATCTCTATAGCAATAGTATAAATCAATATTAAAGATAACTGCTTTGCGGATCTAACATTGTTCGCAATGAATCATGTTAAGACTACAACCATGACAAGAATGTAGATTTCTCATTTGACCCTGTTTAGTGAACTTTGTTTGCTGACAGTTTGAGTGAGCTTGGCAAAAATTTCTATTGCGCAACTGTGCAAGAAAATAAGAAGGGGCTTAAGTATGAATACCTTTAGATGCTCCCTTTGTTCTGCATATTTCGCAAGAATGGCTGTCCCAGTTGCAAACGATTCTTGCAACATCCTTGATGAATTGCGTACTGACTGCATTGCTTGCGCCTCCTCGTCAAAAATTCTCAGAACATGAGATGACTCTCCATTCTATAACATAAAAGAAACTCATCAGATTGGAAAGCTTATTCTAAGAATTGAGACAAGAAAACACTACAGAATCCATTCAAAACTTCTAACAAAAAACTGAATAAACATACAGATCTTCCAAGCAATTCTGCCCTCTCTCTAGCTTCATTTATCCGTCTCTGATTTCTTAAAAAGTACTTATCCATACTCTCCTTCAATGATTCAGCCTCTTCTGCTACTTGTTCAACTTTTCTGCATGACAAAACATAAAAACACATCCCCTCAACATACAAGCAATCAAATAGCAGCACAGACTCGATCGAAGGTAATTCCATTTAGCATCAAACACAAACAAACATACACACACATAGCGAACCCATACCAAGCACATTTAGTTCCAAATGCAAATATACTAACAACCTCAAGCGAGCAACAGCATGAACAGCTATTGATGTGATTCCATATACACACATGCCTGTTACACATATCAAACTTGTAGACGGGTAACATAAAAGGCAAAACAATAAAACTAAGCAAGGAGTAAACATTGAAGCATGCCTTGGCGTTGTCGCTCAGACAAAATCAATAATGTAATATTCAGTGTAAAAATTGTGGTTCGTGCACAGAATTGCGACGTAATTGGCGTAGAGCAATTAGGACACGACACAAGGTTTATTCAGCGCCACGTGGGAAAATAGTAAATGAATAGGTACCTCTTCCAGAGATCGCGCTGAGACTTGGCGGCGACGGAGCGCCAGAGGCGGTCCATCTCGACGCAGAGTGACTGGATCTGAGAAATATCTTTCTTGACGGCGAAGGAGAGCTCCGGCGAATCGTAACCCCCAGTCGATGTCGAGCTCTCTAGTCTCTCCACTTTCTCGACTCCATCTCTCGCTCTCAATAGCAACTTCTTCGCACTTTGATATATCTCCGACAATGTCCCTCCTCCTTCAACCGCCATCGCCATCGCCTCGCCAATCTTTTTACTTCTTTTGATTTTTTTCAGATTGAATGAACAGACGTTTGTTTTTTGGTTCTTGCTTTGTATTGCTGTTGGGGTTTGATTTGAATTTGGCGTTGGTGGGTTTGGAGCATTTTGAAGGTAACGGGTTTTCTTTTGAGGTGGCGTGACACGTCAATCATCAAATTGGTGTTTGACGCGTAATTGCGGGAAGTGGATCAGTCCCGATCCGATAAAGATCCCGGATCGGATTGAGAAGTCTCCCTTTAGTTTTTATCATAGCTCTGGTGAGCTTTCAATTTTATTAACCATCACTCCCGTGATAAAATTTGTTCTTTCATATACAATCACCATTTAATAAACAACCATCATGTAATCTAATTCATTAGTTGATGCGATAAGATGTCACGAATACGTAGAATTATCAAACATAATTATGATATAATAATAGTAGTAATGGTATCAGTAGCAATAATAGTCATATTCATAATATGGGTTTGACTATATTAAAGCATCTCTGACATAAAACACCCTTTCATAATTATATGATCAAAGTTATAATTAATTTTTTTTATTATTTGTTATTTTATATGTGTGGTTGAGATTCGTATTCTACCTCTAACATAACTATAACTTAATAATATAAATGCTTGATAAGTAATGAATGAAATTACAAATGTATAATACTTTAACACAATGTTTACTTGATAAATTAAGAGTGAGGAGTGTGAGAATTTTTAAATCCCTCTTATTTTTAGAATCAAAAGTAAGAATCTACTCTAGCCTCATTCCTTTTATCATTTTCTTATTAAATAAAATATAATTATATTGATTAAAATAAAATAACATCACATTTATTTAAAAATAATAATATCATATTCATTCAAACAATATCATTATAATATCTCATTTATTAAAAATAATAATACTAAACTAATTTAAATATAATATTATTATATTATTTAATTTTAATAGTATTATATTTATTTAGTATTTACAATTAATAAAAAAATAAATAATTTATTTTATAAATATTTTTTATTCACTTTGAATAAAAAAATATAATTTTAAAATAAATATAAAATTTTAATTTAATAAAATTCACTTCTAATTTAAGATAAAGTAGATATATAGTTTTTTTACTTTTATTCCACGCTCTTATACTTATGTAAACAAACAATTTAGTCATTCTACAATCTCAGTCATAAGATTTCTACTTTAATTCGTGAATTAAACACTGCATAAAAGCATAAAAAATTTCTCTCTTTCACTTGTTGCACCGAAAGCATTACATGGTCACGTAATATTTTCATCCGGCCACCACTATCCTGCAACAACAGTTTGTATAAAACAACTTGTGGAAGCGGAATCCGTAAAGGAGGGCAGGAGGCCCGGATAACTGCCATAACGACAGGGATCTATGTGAAAATAAATTGCAAACTATGCCCTTCCATACGGTTTCGCCGATATCATGGATCCATTTGTTACTACGCCCTTTACAAATTATTAACATCCCACCTACGGTACGCAACAGCGGTCACAGGTCTTGAGATAACGTAGGAAAAAGAAATTTATAATTATAATATAAATTAATAATGAGTGTTAAATATAAATTTTAAATAATAATTTTAATAAAAATAATATAAACATTATAATTTTTTCTTATACAAGTGTGAAATAAAATTAACTTCATTCCCACTTCCCAAACTAACATGTAACTAAAAATTACATCAAATAAAACCTAAAATGACCAGAATACTAAATAAGGCCGAAGTAAATCATAGTACAGAAAAACCCTTGAAGAGTAGCAAAAGCAAAAAGATTCAAATGTTTTTTTTATTACAAACCACATTTGGCTCGACACCATCATGTTTTTTAAATTAGAAGATAGTAGAGCAATTACTCAAGACTATCAAAAACCTAACATGAAACCTAAAACCATTACCTATTTTACCTTCAAATACACACCCAGCCTCAGGTATCACTTGCCCATCATTGGCTCCTGCAGACCATACGTCTCTCCATTTACCGAATATCAAAGATGATCACGTTAGCTTATGCTGTATCAGACAAGGCCTCAAGCAATGGCAAGATACATACAACCATTGCAAATTTTTCCACAGCCTTAATTCCCATTTAAATCTCTTGAATCCCTATTCCGTTTCCAGAACATGATTGTGAAAATCCAAAATTCAACTAATTTCTGCTACACAGAGCAGCATGATTGATACCAGAGAGTCAGAGACTCAGCGAAATGTTGCACTTCGATTTCCAGTTGCAGGAAAAGCAGAACGTCGTCTACCTTGTGACAGCTCTCTTGTTCCCTCATCTTTTTGAGCTCGATCTATACCTGAAACTTTTTTCTTATCCCCAGAGTTCAGTGGTTTTCTTTTGTTTCCATCAACCTCAGCTGATTTTTCTTCAGCATCTTCTCCAAACTTAATCTGTTTCCTAGCTGCTTCAAAGTCAAATGGCTTAAGCTGCAAAAAACCACTAGGTTCTTCAGATATCTCAGGCTTTCCAGGTTTTCTATTATTGTTAGCAGAGTGGAAGCACTCCTGGAAGCTAGTTGATAAATCAGAGAGAGACATGTCCTCATCTTGTTTACCCATTTCCAAAACAGACCCTACAGAATTGTCCTCTCCGTGCACACTGGCAGTTTCCAAATTAGCAAGGTTTGGTTCCTCTTCATCTGTATCATCTTCCAACATAAGAATATCTTCTGTATCAGACCTAGCAGCTGGAGCAGGTTCTTCTGAATGGGAAACTACTGCAACTCTATTGGATTCCTCTATGATTGGTTCCGTTTGTTCCTCACTATCAAAAGATGAAGGAAATGGAGGCTCAGGTTTGTTTGGTTCAGACTTCATCACATCAACTGGTTTTAACTGTTCATCTCTCGCAAAAATTGAGTGGAATGGAAGATTGACTGAGGATTTAATCTGTTCTAATTTCATATCTTCCTTGTCCTAAATAAGACGAACAAACAATCAAAAGGAAGACAATAAGAAGGAAGCTAACCAAATATAAAATGCAACAACAGCACACCAATCCAGATGATAGCAGTGCTTAGTCATGGGAACCGAAATTTTGCATGTTTGATTATAGCCCAACAGTTGCCCACTCACAATTTCCATATAATATAAATCATAATTCATAATTCATAATGACTCATGCAACGAAAAATGCAACAAGAAGGCAAATGTACATGCCAGTGACAAGAAAAATAAAAAAGAAAGTGAATCATGGAAGGAAGATTCAAAAGAAAATATATTCTTCTTTTGTTGCCTTCTTCGCAACCAACTTGCACAGATTGGCCGACTGGCAGGCCTCAGAAGTAGTTATTTTGCTATGAGACAATAACATGGCAAATCTTTAACTATATTCTTCTTTTGTTATCTTCTTCCCAGCCACACATGCACAAACTGGGTGACTGGCAGACCTTAGGAATAGTTATTTTGCTATCTGACAATAACATACCAGATGTTTAACAACCATTACTAGCAAATGATTAACTCACTTTTTTTTGGCCACCGAACTTTCTCTTTGGGTTACCCAGCAGTGCTCCAAAACCACGGTTAGGCTTCTTTAGAGCCTGAACAGTAGCTTCAGTAACCTATAAAGACGAAGAAATTGAATGCTAAACCTCTTCCCCAAAAAAAATAATTTTAATAAAAAAATAAATAATATCCACATAAAGGCATCAAATTGACAACCTTAGCTGAAGGTGACTTGCAGGCATTCATGTCTCTACTTTGACTAGAGCTGGAAACTGTTGAAATATGACCAGACTCTTTATTTTCTGAAGCAATTGCATCTCCAGGATGCACAAAAGACCCTAGACCATTTCTGTCAAGTTCTATGACACTACTTCCATGCTTTGTAGGCTCTTGTTTAAGCTGGGTGTAAGCTGGTGGGTGTGGCGTCGTGGTGCCAACTAATGCATCAACACCATCAACAACACTCTCCCTTCGAACATTTGCAATTCTCAAGTTTGCGGAAGTATCAGGAGCTGAAACTTCAGATTCATCATTAACTGCTAAAGTTTCTTCTGATGCCTACACAAATAAGGAAAAATGAAAAAAAAAAAAGAATTAGTTTGATGTAAACAAAGAAAATTGATGAAATAACTCTTAACAGCAACGACACAGAAAACTGACTGAAGCTAATCCTCTGTAGCAAACAAAACCTACTACAAACATGGGAGCCAATCAGCCAATATACAAGGAGTACCTAACTGTTGAGCATTTACTGGTATAAACCATAACATATTCTAATGAAGACATCGCTGATAACTGCTAAAAATCAGTCAAATTCCTTTCTCAACTGGAACATCCTTTGTCCACGAGGTCTAATCACATTCCATGAGTTAAGAAATTATGAAAGCTTAATTTTGTAAGATCAACTAGGATTCTTTTTCTTATCAACTAGGATTCTTTTTCTTCACTAGAACTGTATTGGATCAATTTCTTTTTTCCTTTCATTTGCAGAAGACAACCAGCTGAGTGAATTACAAGAACTTGCACAAAAAGTAGCCATAGTAGACCTTAAGTTTTTGGACCATCATCCTGGTTTAAAATATGGTTCGTCTGATTCTAACAAAATCCAAGGAAAAGAAAACCAATGTATGTTGGCAATCCATTGAAGGCATTAATATAAAATTCTCAAAGAAAAAGAATCAATTTGGGATCACTGATATAACAAAATAACCAAACATGAGCATGCAGGTCTTACCACTTCCATACGTTCCTCTTTCAATTTTTGAGCAATGGCTTCAAAATTAGCAGCATTTTGCATAGAATTTTTTATGATGCTAAGTACTGGACCCATATAGCGTTCAATATATGAGTGCTTTGATTTCAACAATCGACGTAACCTGGCAGCAGTAGTCGGCAACTGTTTGGCTTTTACCACAAAAGGAAAATATGATCAACTCATAACTCACCAGATGGATTATATACACAGAAGAAAGAGTTGCAGGAAATTCAGACAGGTTTCTACCAATTTCAATCAGAGTTCTGTTTGGCAATACATAACCAGTACTTTCATCATCTGCACGAGCAATAATATCTCGCCATTCACAAAGACCCTGCAAACCATTGAAGTGGGACCAATAAGGCCAGAACCAGCAAGAATACTCAAGTATGTAACAAACTCTATCAGCAATTGGCAATGAAATGTCAACTACTCAAAATCCACCCTTCTATCATCCACTCAAAAATTTAGAAATAAATTTCTCAAGACAATTCTATTAGTGACTATTGGTGGCATTTCAGGTTCTTCTGGGTCAAAACCTTGTTTCATCTGAAGGTGCGACCAGTAATCAAAACATGCAGATAATACATTTTCAATAGCATCCTCATGCATATAATATCCAGATAGAGAAGTGGCAAAGCTTGAAAAACACACACAGAACTAACATACCGCGACAACAGCAAGCTGCTGAGCATTGAGACCAGCCCCCTGCAACCTATTTCAACACAGAGAAGTAAGGCCCACTGATTAAGTTCTGTCAAATCACATAAATACGAAGTCCACAATAGAACTGAAATTCAACATTAATGTGAAGTAAAGAATGAAACAAACAAAAACTATACGAGAGAAGATATTAAACAGGCAAGGCTGCTAAATGAAAACTTAAAACTGAGATGAAAACAGACAAAGACAGACCCATATATGTGGAGATATGAATTTTCTGACAGAAGATCCTTCTCATACAGCTGCCTGCACACGTCATAACTGCGTTTGTAGACCTGTTGGCAACAAAATGTTTGCTTAATATGGTAAAATTATAGATCACTAAAATAAAATTCAAAAAATGTGTTTGTCAACAGAATAATATGTCTCCTTCCTTGGGGAAAGAAACCAAGAGTTGAGAATTCTTTGGTCCACAATCCAAAAAACGATATTCAGATTTAAACTGGAGAATTGGTTTTAAACTGTATTCCTGAAACAGTTGAAAAATTAGTCACAATAGATATTTCCCGATATTTTATTTTCTATTTTTAACATTGTAATTATAAGCTCCAAGCCAATCTCCAGACACAATGATCTGCCATACATGGCACAACAGGATCCAAACAAAGCATTTAAAAATAGATTCTGTATAATCACAGAGATGCCCAACAGTTATACAAAACAACACCAACAGTTAGCAAAAATCATACCTCTGTCAGGGGAGTATCAGAATTCTCAGACTCCTTGGGCATTGATGACAACTTGATTTTCATTATATCATATATATACAACAGATAGTGTGTATCTTCTCTAGCGTATCTGTTGTCACAAGTATAATCAATTGGATGATATGCCACTAATGAATCCTCAGAGCTAAGAAAATTCTAACAGAAACTCTATAATGAATATACATTTTGACTAAATAGGAAAAAATTCACCACAAAGTAATATTAGCTCAGAGAAAATAATGAATCCTCAAAAGGTCAAATTAAACAACATACAGCAATAATGCAAAACCGTCATAAAGTACGACATGTTAATTGTGTGTGTGTGGATAGTCCAGCCATTTATGTAGGAAGGATCTAAACTTGAGGAAAATTAATGAAATAATCTCAGGCCCTAGATATTATTCATGCTTTAAAGTATGAAAACATCAGATGAAGGGGAAGAACATTTTATAAGACCAAATGGTAAGGTCATAAATCACAGGCAACCTGATTCAGCTTGGCAATAACCATGAGATAAGTCAGTAAACTCTCACTAGAGGCATTGTCCCTGAAAAAAATTTAAAAATATTTATAAAAACCAAATCACATAACCGTGCCTGAGAATGCCTTACAAGCCTGCATGAACAGGATCCAAATGATACGGTGAAAACTTCTTGTTAGACATTGAAAGAGTCTAAAATTTTATATATATTAGTAGTAGTAATAATAAATCCGCTGGAATATCACAAACAGAGGCAACCCTACAATTATACATACGGGCTGGAATATCTCAATCTTATAACCCAGATCTCCCATAAAGACCCAAATGAGGAAACCTATACCTAATTAATTATAAAACCTTTCATAACTTCAACTTATAAAAACCCAAAACTTTTATCGGCCTTCCACTTCCTGGCTGTCCAAATATTTGTCCACTATCAAGAGTCAATATGCACTCATTATTAATTTCCAACATACATATTCCCACAATTCCAATCCCAAGCCATGGAAAAAAATATTAGGTTCTACAAAAGTACAGGCAAAGTTGAAAACCCAAACACTTAAATGATGCTACATGATTTCTGCTTTTCCAGAGAATACAAGAACTTTAAATTGGTAGTAACTATTTTCATGCCAAACAAATCATAAAATTTTTTTTTCCCAAGCAGTCGTTATTAGAAAAGAAGGTCAGGAAGAAGATGAAAAGAGAATCAAATGTACCTCAGCATCTCGTCAGGCAGAGGACGTACTCTCCAATCTGCATTCTGGTATCTGCAATGAGTTGACTTAGGATGATGAAGGGCAGAAACTACAGGGAGAAACAGATCACGTACTTTACAAAAGGACTCACTCTTTGTTGGCACTAACTCCACAGAAGTGATGTAGAAGATACTCCAAACTATTTCTCTCCAATTTCAAGACTCTTGAGGCCTTACAAGAAGACAGAAACAAATTCCCACCATCACTTCCAATGCAAAACAAATTAAATATACAGTATATTTACAATAAAAAAGCAATTCTCACTATCACTTGAAATGCAAACCAAAATAAATGTCACAGTAAAATCAATACAAGAGCATTACACAAAAAACAACCAAAAGAACATCAATAAATGGGGGAAGTTCCACATTGAAATTGAAAACAATGATACAAATAGTTCAAATGACATGCGAAGCTACTTTACAAAAATTAAGGGAGGGATGACATGTAACTCACAAGGCTTTTTAAAGCCAAACCTTGACTCAAACACATAAGATGAATTACAAAATTGAAATACAGTATCAAAAGAAAATTTAACTAATTTAGTAGAATAAAGGCCTGCATCAAGACTCATAAATTAGATCACAAAAAAGCAGATAAGATGATTTAAATTTAACCATTGTACAAAAAAATAGACAAGATCATCAATAAAGTCCCAAATTTCAAAGACAGTTTCAAGGGGTAAAACCTGTCCTGTGTCAAACATATTGCACAAATATATGCCAAAGTCCCGTTGAAGCCACGCGATATCTCGATCTGCCCCATGCATGACCTAGTAAAGTAAACATTAACATAATTTAGGGGGGGAAAAAAGAAGATTTATCACAAAGCTATGCGAGAGCATGTTGAAGGGACCAACCTTTTTCTTGGTAGGATCTTTAAAAACTTCCCTAAGATATGGCCCAACATGAACACGAAGCTTTAATGTATCTACCACAAAATCTTCAGTTCTGGTGGAAATTTGCATCAGGCAAGTCAATCCTTGGAAAGATCGATATTGATTATGTTCCAAGTCGACCTAGAGAAAAGTTGCAAAAAAATTACAATGTTCTAGCTTGCAAAAGGATCTAATGTTGAGATGAAAATGAAAGCAATGCCAAGTTGTGCTTGAGAAAAGGACTACAGTCAAGAATGGACTCACTGTTAAAGATGAAAGATAATTTTCTTAAACATGAAAAACTTGCATCAAGAGGAAATAGACAGCTGGTTTACTACTCTAAGTAGACAGGAAAACTCTTACAGGTGCATTCCTTTGTATATGTTTCTAATATTAATATATTTGTATGTATCTTCGTAGGCGGCCACACCCCTTTCTTCTCTTATTGCTTAAACCACATCCAGCAATATATAACTGCCAAGTAGTTGACATGTACATACTATATCCTCTACACAAAAGTGTTCGTTTCTATATCCGAAATGCCCATCAGAAAAGAGAAATCAAAAAGCTGAAAAAAAGAAACTACTGCAGTAAGGCTGAACCAAGACATTATTTATCAATAGAACATAATCACAGAAGTCAGACTTTACCGCAAACTCATCTACACTCTTCAATTTAGCAGCTAGCTCCTTCAAATCTTTAACTTCTTCCACAAGCTTGAATGGTGTCTGCTCCAATGAGGGAGGTTTTACTGGTTCCATATCTCCTATATCTTTATCGACAAAATCCAAAACAGAAAGTTTGTCCTGTACAAATGAAGCAATAGCTATAAGCAAAAATGTTTTGGTATACCTTGACAAGCATGAACCACAATCAAATGAACAGAAATAGTGTCAAAATTATTTGAATATTTCATGAATTAATAAGAATTGCACACAAATTCCAAACAAGATTAAGTGCAAACATATACCACAAACCACCCAAAAGGAAAATGAAAGAAATAATTGATCACTAAAAGTCCCCAACAAAGGTATTATTTTCAGATTACGAATTTAAAAAACCCAGTAAATCAAATCTAATATCAAAATACTCAAAAATTAACAAACTTACAAGAGGATGAATAAACTGTTCACCGTCTTCACTCTTCTGCAACCAAACATGCTCAAACGGCTGGTTCGCATTGTTCACAACTATCTTGTACTCCTCTTGCGGTTTTGTTATAGTTGGTATATGAAACGGCACCTTGCTTTTCTCTTTCCTGTCCTTCACTTTTACACTGGCCGGGGCAAAGCCACCCACAATCTCGCCCTTCTTCTTGTTTTTCCCATAAACCAACTGAAACCCGCCTTCATTTCCATCTCCTTCCCCATTTTCCCCCCTTGCTTTACTAAATTCGTCGAAAGAAACATCCATACGCTCGAAAACGCTGTCGTTTACGTCGACAAGCCAGTCGTAGGCATCCGAGATGTCAACCTGATCAGGAAAATTGATCGGTTGGTTAAAAATCTGCGATGAGCCGATGGACTGGAGGAGGAACTGCGATTGGTTCGCGATTTCGTGTACGGGTTGATTGAATTCAGGGAAATTGTGGAAGAAATGGAAATCTTGATTAGAGGGGATGCTTCTTGAAGAAGAAGAAAGGTTCGAGAGAGAAGATGAGAGGGGAGTTGTTAGCTGGGCGGCTTTCTGAGCTCGCGATTGCTCGTCTTGGTCGCTCATTGTGGCTAGGGTTAAGAGTTGGGGTTTATGGTCGGTTAGGGTCTCCGGGGGAACGTTAGGGTTTTTGGGGGTTTTCAAGTTCGCGTTCTTTCTGTTTGTTGGAAGGCGCCTGTGAAGAAGTGACAGTGACAGTGAAACTGAAATGAATTGGGAATGATCTGCTGTCACGCGGTCAGAGTGGGTTAAAGTTTCCAGCACGCGAGTGGTGCGAGAAGACACGTGTCGTTTTCTAAAGGTGCAAAAAATCTGCTGTCGGACCTTTTTTCTGTTTTAACAGATTTAATGAGAAATAAATGATTAGGTGGGTACGTACATCCATCGTACATGCATTCACTGGGAAAAGTTATATTTGAGGGCAATTCCTAAATTGCGTAAAACGTATGTCCGGAAAATCGCAATCACTCATTGTGTGTCTTCATTCAAGCGATAATACAGAAGAAGAACGAAACGAAATAAAAGGCTGGAGGGTAATGAAAAGAGTCGAGTCATCAGGATTGACGACTAGAATAAGCAAAACGAAAATAGGATTTGGCCCCCAAAAAAAAAAAAAAAAAAAAAAAGCAACGCTATGGATACCATGACCGATCACCATCGATAATGAAGAAAAAAATTCATCTACTTAAAAGGACCCTCCTCGCAGTGCGCCCCTCCTTGAATTTTTCGGTCGTGCAATACTTACTGAATTCAAAAAAACAAAATTAATTTAATGCTCTAGGGTTTATGAAAAGGGCAAACAAATGTAACACTTGGATTTTCTGATATTTTTGCTGTAAAGTACTCACTACACAGTTGTTAAACATAATTTTAGCTCTAAAAAAAAAAAAAAAAAAGCAACCCAAAAGGAAAATAGTTTTATGTGGCATTTTATCAAACATTTAGTCTGCATTATATGTTTACACCATTTCTTTTTACAACTCGCTCTTCCAAGTTGACCTTACAATTCCAATATTACAACCAAAAACAAACTTTACAACTTCATACTGCCGTCAATAGAACTCCCACAACAATTCAATCACAATTCCACCACAACGTAATACAACTACTTAATTCAAGAAACAAAAATTTGTTAAAACAATATTAGAAACCCTCTCCAAAAATCGAGTTTGGTACATGCTTGGTGTCTGAGCTTGATGAGCCAAAATGCTTCTTTTGTTTCGCTAGAGAGCTTGATGTAGATGATGAAAATAAAATTAAGAGAACCACAATGTAAGATTCTTGAACTGAGAATTAATGTTCGGAGTTTTCAAAAGTTGCTACTCTTTGACCGGCAAGGATATTAGTGTCCGAATGTATTTGAGTGGTTATCAGGATAATTAAAACATGAAAAGTGATTATTTAAGTAAATTCTCAATTTTTTTATTCACCCCTTTGAACCATTTAATCGTTTAAATCGATTATATTTCTTTTATATTTTGTAAGACTGTAACTTACGAAAACAATAACTTAGGGAGGTCCATATTTGAGATTCACTAGTGGCAAAATTGCATGCTGATAATGAAGAAGTTGTTAGCCCAATAAGCGGCAAAACAAGAGGCCGTAACTGATAATTTTCCATTTTGCTCCTATTAACATGCCAGTAGGAAAAGCACCGTCACATCTTCATTTCTCCAGTAATATGATATTTTAAATCATGACAACAAATAATTAAGAAACTGGTACATAACAAAGATTAAAGAAAATACAGAATTTCAACTTTACTGAATGTCTTCAATCCTTTTATACTTCTGCTTTTCTCCAAATTTCTGTGGGCATTTAAGTGTAGCCTGCGTCCTAGATGCAGTCTTATTCTGATGGCAAAAGCAAACTCGGAAGTGTATGTCGCGTAGTAAGTTGATAACAGAAGCACAGAAACAGAGGATTTAGGCAACCATGATTGTGCAAGAGCCTCCACATTATTTTGGGCACTCAGGAAGCTTGTCCACCACGCGAACGGGAATAATAGGGATCGACTCCCACCATTCCGTCAGTCGTCTGTTGCCGCTTTGGTCGTTTGACTTGTTTCCCAAGTACCTCATTGGCTTCGAGTTCATAATGAAGGCGTACAACACACCTCCCATGACAATATACTTGAATGGAACAACAACTAATACTATTGCCAACCCAGTCAATGCCACCATAACCGTGTCCGCATGCTGCAATTCATTAAATGAAACGAGGAATTGCAACAATTTGGAAATGCAACTAGGCCGCTCTCAATAATTGCAGATATTGATTAAAAACAACATTGATTAAAAACGATATTTAGTTGCTTAGCTGAAAGGATAGGTTATCAAAATGAGTACCTTGCGGGCCTTTGAAATTAATATCGACCATATCTTCAAAATCATAATGTTTGCTGCCTGCAACATCTCATGAATAGTTATCAAACTGTATTGAGCCGACACAATGCTCTCCACAGTGCTCTGATCTGAAGCAGTGCATACTACTATCTCATTGCATTTGTCTGTCCACTCTTTTTTCCTTGCCTGAAGCATCTTCACCACAATCGTGAGCAAACAAGCAGCTATAGCCTGGCCAACCCACTCCCTGCGTTGCCAATATATAGTTTACTAGTTATTTGCAAGGTTTACGCATTAATAGGCCAACTAATGAAGTGATTCTTGATCGACATGCACTTTCAAAAAAATTTTCCATATATAAGAAACTTATGAGGGAGCACTGACTTACTTGTACACTATTAGTAGAGTTGTAGCAATCACAGAGAGGGTGGTTGCTGGTTTTTCCCATGAAACAACTTCTCGAACCCAGGGTAAAACACTTTTAAGTGGCTTTAATAGCTCCTACATTATTAAATCAAACATCGATACTACAAAACCAAGTAAAGTAAATAACAGTAACCTCTCTGAGACAGCTATACTTCCATACCATACAGCATGCCAAAGGTTCAGAGTTTTTTTTGGTACAAATTATAGGGGCAATTGGAATTTCATAAATTCAATTTCTTGCTGTGTTCGATAAGTGTCTAACAAGCCCTCAATATCTCCTTTTGTTGAGATATCATTACTTATTCTGTCAATAGAAAATCAGCGGCATAAACAATAATTTGGAAGTAAAAACATACCAAGAGAACAAGGATACTATCACTGATCCCTTCTTCTTTCAGGCCCTCAGTGGTGGATTTAGCAATTTCAACTGCCTTTGCTTCCTCTCTAGTTTGATTAATGGCAGTTTCCAATGACGAACAGCTTTCATCACTTATATGTTTATGTTCCTCCAGTTCTTTTTCTTCTTTTACTTCTCCACTTGCAGCAATTGACAGGTTCATACATCTCAGAATTGAGCAAGCACTGGAAGGATGTCCACAATCAACTTTCTTGAGACTCTCAGCAAGCTCTCCTAGCACATAGTCTCCCTTAGGTAACTCATCATACAAAGCAAAAATCAAGAATTTTGTGGGATCTGGAGGCAATATTCTCAGCATTTCTCTTGCTGCATGGAGTCTTATGATGCAAAGTATTGTCCTTGCATTCATCTCCCATGCTTGTATTGGACATTCCACCTTGAATTTTGACAGGAATTTGTGCATTAACATTATCTCCTTTGTGAGGGCCAGCCAATGATCACGCCTTGTCGAGCTAGTTATCTCTGGAAACTCCAGGACAATTCCCTCAGATCTACAAAAGTGAAGAGCAAAAGACACTTGCATAACCGCATTATGAAATATCCATGAGATTTGCTCATGTCAAGCAGTTTACAAGACGTGCTAAGTATTTTTGCCTCATTAAGAGGGCAATTTTTTTTTTTTAATCGTTTGATGGTATAACCAACCAACATCTACAACCAAATTAGAAACAATTTAGCAACATTATTATCTTTAGCTTAATAAAGACAAACTTTAATAAATGAGTCAGCATGCTTTCTGATGTCTGCCTTTTATGTTATGCATTTAAATTCTAGCTTATGAGATAACTACCAAGCATTTAACAATTTTTAAACTGGGAATAATGATGCTAATAACTCCAGTAATTTCATATCAGTGCAACTTTGCTTACTGTTCAGGGGACTCGACTAGGATTGCCTTGTCAAAAAGTGGAGCACCCCATGGACCTGTGGCAGTCGGTTTAACTGATAGTTCAGCATCCCTTGAGAGGTCAATCTTTAGTGCATCTTCATATGTTATTACTCCCGAAGCCTCAAAGTAGAGAGCATAATTTGTCAGTGTGAGCCTACCTACAGACAACAATTCTGATTAGTAAAATCCAAGTAACAATTTCTACAGCAGTTAAACAAGATGTAAGGCATCAAACTCGAGACATACCAGGCCAACTTGTTTTCCCAATATGGCGCACTACTCTCTGTGTGCTTGCAGTTCCCTCCACATGCAGTATGAATTCATCGTCAGCCAGATCAACCCCCTTGGGAGTCGCTTGTTTTTGCAAATGTTTAATGCATCTATGAAATCAAGATTTCCAAAAGAAAATGAAAAATGGCTGAAAGCACCCAAACAAGCCAAGCACAGATACTGCTATCAATAAGTGGTAATAACCATGCT
Source organism: Aegle marmelos (assembly GCA_030449875.1). Taxonomy (NCBI): domain Eukaryota; kingdom Viridiplantae; phylum Streptophyta; class Magnoliopsida; order Sapindales; family Rutaceae; genus Aegle; species Aegle marmelos. The sequence goes on from JASUUL010000115.1 coordinate 9,150,323, forward strand.
TCTGCATTTTCAGATATAGTTAATGAGTTTGCAAATTCTAGAAATTGTTTAGAACAACTCATTTTGAGTGTTCCATTGTAATTTGTATGTCACAAAACCAAAAGGCACTAAAATTGCTGCATGGAAGAGTTGAAAGAATTACTTGTCCATCTCTTTTAGAAATATATCATATGCTGGAAAATGAAGCCGGTTTCCGGTTGGTGCTGTAAGAATTTCATATGTAAATCTCCCATTAATAACATCTGAAACTAGAGGAACTAAGGATCCCATCCATGCAAATGCATCTTCTCCAACACTCGGTTCATTATCAACCTACCATCGTATAAATGGGCCAGAGGGTAAATTATCAAACCAAACAAATATAAAAAATAAGAGTAATATGTAATTGATGGCTAAAGCGAATCCAAAATCCAAAATATAAAGCAAATCCAAAATCAATTGCAACGTTTATATATCTAATTCGATCAGTCCTTATTCAATAGTTAGCAAAAATAACAATTAATCTATATTCATGAAATGATATGCAAGTTTCAGTGTAGCCTAATGCTTGGTCTGCACATTAGCACTCAAATGATCAGAAAGAGGCGCTCTTACTAGAAGAGGCATGATGTCTGTATAGAAGAGAGGAATTTCATCATGATCTGAACTGATATTTACAGACTTTCTATCCTCATTCTCCTTTCCCATGCACTCCTGCACAAGACAAAAATAGTAGTAAGCACAGTGAGGAATAAAAATCTATTGCCCAATCATTAAAACAGATTCAGCAGATAAGTGAGAGATTTCATCCTTGTTTTAATGGGAGCGGGAGCGAAAACCAATGAGAACCAGAGAATGCATAATGAAAATGAAGTAGAAGAAACAACTTGAAGAGAGTATAGACACGCCAAAATTGGGATAATATCATACTGATTTGGCGGACCATGAAGTAAATATAGGATATGAGTATTGTTATGATTGCTCACAGTATGAGACTCCTCATCAGTGGCGCTAGGCATTTCCCAGGCAAGCATCATGTCAAAGGTGAGTCGACTAAATGATCCATCACTAATCTTTTCTTCTATGTTCTGACACATGTTAGTAAGAGCCTTTACGCTGCAATATTCCACAAATTTCTTCGAGTACTGTCCAATTTCAGGCTTCCATTCAGCTTCAAACTCCTCCACCAACGAATCCTCAGAAGCCTTTACTTGCCTGCAAGAATTTCAGGATGCACAAGTTAGTGTGTTTTATTGTGAATATATCTTTATATCAAACCAAGCATTTGCCAGATGCTTTCCTTTATTTTGCAATCAAATAATGTGTTCAACTAATTTATTAAAAAAAAAATGTAATAGCATGGTAATGGACAGACATATTATAATCCTAAAACTATGATATAACCAAATCTCACGAAAATACAGAAAAGTACATTATGTTTGTGGATTCTACTAACACAATAATTTTGCAACACAGAATAGAACTATTGTACGTAAATTAATAATTTACTAGAAAGGGCTACAAAAGGCTACTGGCTATCTCAAAAGGCCAGTAATGAAAAACTAAACGCCAACTTTTTGAATAAGTGGAATAAGCGAATGCGCCTTATACTGAAGCCCATATACATCAAAGAATTAATGCTCCAGTCCTGAAGCATATACTCAAACAATCCCAATCGACCAAACTCATTTGAGTGGTCTACGATGGGTTGAATTCCTCCAAAAGAATTAAGTCTGCTAGCTACATAACTCTCATATATATTTCAATTTCCTTTCTAAATTCAATCTCCACGAACAGGTATAAAACCGACCCTCCAATTGTAACTTCTACACTGCATTTGGCAGTAATACGAAAAACAGTTTCTAGAGGCGCTTACATTACGTAAAGTGCTTCCCAAAAGTGCTTTTGCGTGGAAAGTTGCCAAAAGAAAACACACTGGAATCCACCTTACAGTCAACACCATGCTAAATGCATACAAATAATTAACTGGATCAAGGCAAATTTCATAAATTTACTTTTTTTTTTCTATTCTCTTCGTGTGTCATCTCAATTACCATTAATCATATTTAAATGCCTGTTAAATAATGCGTGCAACAGATATCTACACAAAACTACTACGTGCTACATACATTCGTATAAATATAGAAAACAAAGTGATCAGGGAGGAAAAAAAGAGAGAGAGAGAGAGATACGTACAGTGCACATCTGTGAACGACGTCGTTGGCAATGGAGGACAAATGCTTCCTGTTGTTCTCCGTATCCATCGTATTACATATGTAGTGATGTTTCTTTCTTCCAAGTGACAATATTGGTTTCTTAATTTTTCCTTCACTTTTCTCTCTGCTTGCATTGATGAGTGTTGAGTTGAAACCGGCTTAAGAAGGAGAGAGGAGCTTTAACTTTTAAGATGTGTTAATTAGCGGAACTGCCACGTAAGGGTGGCCATGCAGTGCAAATTACACCTGGTGTATGCTCAATGCCTTTGTTATATTCGTTACTGCACGTTCTCTTTCGTTTGGATTTTGCCATGAATTTTAATTAGGTTATGTTTGTTGATGAACTCTTGACATGTGGACAACGGATACCGTTATTGTATGAGAACAAAAAAATTTGTAAAAATCCTTAAAAGTGACGTTATTTACGATCATGCGTGGAAAATAAAAAGGATAAGAGACAGTTCTCCACCGATAGACTACATCAGCGCACGGCGTGTGTGTGTATATGCTGCAAAAGAGACTTAATTTGTTGGTCGCATGTTATTTTTATTTAATTCGAGTATAGAAGGACTTCGATGCATGGACTGCTTTTATAAAATCTATTTATAATATTGTAAAGATTTATCCTGCACTTTAATGAAGTAAAGAAAGCCGGGGATTCTTACTTGATATTTTTAATAAATGACCTAGCTTTATGTCTGCAATTAAAATTTTTTATTAAAATCATTTTTATTATTATTTCATATGAGTTATAATTTAAGAAATAATCTTATGTACTTTTTTTTTAAAAAAAAAAGGAGTTTGAAATGTTGTTTTCCATTTCTGCAGACGGCTTTGAAATTTCCGACCTTCCGGGTTCGCAGTTAACTATTGATCAATCTTTTGAACGAAACCTAACGCTAACAGCCATTAGCTAGGGTTGTTGGTAATTGTTTGTTTAATGCGGATATGTTTGACCGAACTAGGAGCTCTATCATTTATTAGTTTTGCAAAATGTAATCTAGACTAAAGATAAAAAGAACCGAACTCGAGTTTTATGATTTAGTATTACCAAACTCAAATTACACTAATACTGCATTTATTAAATTAGAATTAGAATAAGTTGAAATCAGAATGGAGAGGAATGGGAATGAACTAGAATAGAAATAAGTAATGAGAACCAGAATAAGTTGTTTACTTGAATTATAAGAATTGAAATCAGAATGAGCTGGATTGCATTAAGATATTTACTTTGTTTTAGAATCAGAATCGAAATAAGTTAAATTGTAATAAATTACTAAAAAGTACTTAATGAATTATTATCATAATTAATGTTTTATATTTTAATTATAGTGATTATTTATTAAAAATTATAATTATTAATATATTAATTAATAATTATTATATTATATTATATTAATAATAATATATGAATTAATTATAATGATTATTAATAACAATAAAAAATATATGAATTATTTATAATAGTTATATTAATGATTATTATGATAATATATTAATTAATTAATTATAATAATAACATATTAATTATGTGATTATTTATTTAGAAACCATAATTATTAATATATTTTTGTTGATAATGTATTAATATATTAATTAATAATTATTATATTAATTAATTAATAATATATGAATTAATGATAATAATTATTAATAAAAATAAAAAATATAAGAATTAATGATAATCATTATATTAATTATTACTATGATAAAATATGAATTACTTAATTATAATAATAACATATTAATTATTGTGATTATTTATTTAAAAATTATAGTTATTAATATATTTTTATTAATAATTTATTAATATATTAATTAATTAATAATAATAATATATGAATTAATTATAATAATTATATTACTAATTATTATAATAGTATATTAATTAATTAATTATAATAATAAAAATAATAATTATTGTGATTATTTATTCAAAAACTATAATTATTGATATATTTTTGTTAATCAATGTATTAATATTTTAATTAATAGTAAAAATTATATTTAATAATAAAATAATAATGAATTAATTAATAATAATAATATATTAATTATTGTGATTATTTATTAAAAACTATAATTATAAATATATTCTTGTTAATAATGCATTAATATATTAATAATAGTAATAATTATATTTATTTATTATTAATAATACATGAAATAACTATAATAATTATATTAATTATTATTTTATAATATTATATTAATTAATTAATTATAATTATAAAATACATTTATTTAAAAGAGGACATTTTTGAAATATTAAAAGATCATTGATGGCAAAATGGAAAGTTCAAGTAATAGGAGATTGATTCCCACCTCCCCATGAGAATCAATATCTAATTACCAATTTCCAAATAGTGATGAGTCCTACAATTTCGATTCCAATTCTTGCTCCATTTTTTAGAAATAAACGTCATTAATCATTCCAATTTCGGATTCTGATTCCTCAATTTGAGAAGTAAACGTAGCACAAATTTAAATTACTAAATCCACCCGCAACCTGCACAAGTGTTAAGTTTTTTAAGAAAACTCATCCATGAAACTTAATAGAGGTTTGACCTAGGATGCTCTTCTTTTTTGAAAGCATAATATCATGTGTGTCTACTAAGTAAAGAAAATGGTCTAGAAATTTTTAGTGGGATTGGTGGTCATGTGAAAAAAAAAGTAGATATCATCGATATAGATGAGGGCATGGTGAAGGATAGGTTAAAAAATTTCGAGTCATGCCTTTTGAAAAATTGAAGGAGCTACCTTGAAACCGAATAGCATGACAGTCTATTGATAATAGGTATTTCAAATGTAAAAATATGTTTTATGTCTGTCACTAAGATGAATTCTTAATTGCCAAAAACTAGCTGTGAGGTGGAATTTAAAAAATACCTGAGCATTTTGGAGATAGACGAATGAAGATTGTATTATTGGTAAAGGGAATTTGTCATCTTTAGGGAAGTAATTCAATAGTTAGTAATCTATGACAAGTTGTTTTTTTCTCTAACGAGTTCTGAATGTTTTCAACGTAGAAGGTTTGGCATGCCCAATTTGACTTAGTTGGTTCTATGAGGCCTTATTAAAGGAGTTAATAACATTATTGTTGGACTAATTTAAGATCTGTAGATGTCATTCCTTGATGGGCGGCTTTGGTTATATTTATATCTTCATTAAGCTTAAAATGAAGCTTAACAAAGAACTGATAATTTTTTCAGAGAGGATGAGGGTGTGAAAACTCAATATGAAATTCTAGATAAAAAGTGAGAAATTTCTAAATGTATTGCTAGTACAGAGAAGTGGCTTCTGATAGTTTATACAGACGAACAACATCTGTATAAGGTTTAAATTATCTTTTATGAGATATACCTAAGGCTGTGATCTTCAGTTTCTTAGCCTTTGATAAAAGATCAAATCCGATCAGGAGATCCTTATCTAGAAGATTAGAACCAACAATTTTTTACCAAATGACACAATTTGAAAAAATCTGAATACCAATGAATTTTTTAGATATTAGATTGACTTGGAATAATTGGCCATCTGCAGCTTTGAAATATTTTGTATGTTCTTCCTAGAGATGAGAAGGAAGAATGGAAGGATGTAACATACTCTTTTGAGCACCATTGTCAAAGAAACCAATCACAGTGATAGGGATTGCAAATTTTAAAGATAGGATTTGAATGAGAATGGAATGAATGGAAATTTGATGAGTGGATATGGGTATGTCTTGAATGGTATTGGTGAATAAAACATCTTTATTTTCAGAGTCTGAGTCACTATTGGCCAAGGCAAAAATTATTCTCTTATCCACAATATCTTGTTCAGAGAAGAGAGATTCAACATCATCTGTTAAAGAGATGACAGATGAGGCCTGAAGATGTTCTTGGAGATGGATAGCTTTTGCAGGGCGATTTGGGCAATTCGTAGCAAAATGTTCTTTCTTTTTTCATATAAAGCACCAGTTATCTTTTGTCTTTTTTGAAAAAAAGATTCATTTTTTCTGAAAAATCTGTAAAACTTCTTTTTCTTGGGTTGATGGTGTCTTTTAAGAAAAGTTTTTTTGAAATGGGCTTTCTTTTTAGTAGCGCAAATGCAATCTTTATCATCATTGCATTTGATCTTAAGATAAAGCTTTCTACAAGTATTTTTGAATGGTTGTCTATTTTTCATAAGATTTTTGAAGAATTCATTCTGTTCACAGAAACGTTATAAACAACTGACTACTAACTAATAAATCTTTCTAAGGGACATATTTTTAATGTCTAGTTGGTGAAGGTTGACTTATCTCTATAGTTTTGGCTAAAATTCTTTTGGCAGAGATGTCACAAACACATGCTTGAGAGTTAGATCATTAAATCCGTTAAGTTTATAAAACAAAATAGACATGCACTTGTAATGATAAACTAGATCCTTTTGTTGAAGAGAACAACACTTCATTTGCAAGAACAACTTCTCCCAAGAATTATTCATGAACCAATCCTAATCTTGTAGCAACATTAGGAATTTGAATGAACTGTAATTATCAGTATGGACCCAAGCTATCAAACCAGTCACGTAATATTTCTTGGAATATCATGCTGTGAATTATTTGGACATCTATCCATACCGTGAATTCTTGTAATCTGGTAGTCCATTTATTTCTTAGAATATCATCAAAAGTAAACCAATACCCATTAGAGGGTTTAGAACCAGTATCTATTGGAGCCTAAGGGACAATTTCTGCTTCATCTGTTTCCTCTATGATAGGAGTATCGTAGGCAAATCAGAGGTTGAAGGATTTTTTTAGCCTATAGAAGGCATGACCATGAGGAGTTTGGTAACATCAGTCAGATCAGCTTCAGAATCTAAAGTGAAACTGAAATCAAAAGATCTTTTTGTTTCCGTATCAAATGATTCAGGTGTTGTGATGGGTAATGATAGGTCGTGTCATGCTTTGGGCAACATAATGTTGGCTTAACTGTTTGTCTTTAAGTTGGGAAGAGGTAGTTGGTGTTGGTGTTGGGATGGTTGTGCGGGCAGGCTCTATTTGAGTAGGTGTTGTTGGTGATGTCTTAGGGATGTATGTAGTTTAGGGCTTTAGCGTTGGAGTTTGGTTAAACAATTTGTAAGGCAGCCTAAGATTTCGGAGAAATAAGACGATTTTTTGAAAAGAAATAGAGTATAGAAAAGTTGATATGTAGTAAAAAATGGTGTATATTTTGGCAAAGAAGATGTTGGTGTAATAAGTCTGAGGTTTTATATTACAATTTAATGTAGAACACCAACTACTAACAATTAGGCACATGGCATTATATACTGAAAAGATTTTAACATTTCTCTTTCGATTATACAATCCAAATTTAGAATTTCAAAAAAATTAGAGACAATAAACACTGCATGATTGATAAATTTTATAATACATTAAAAATATTATGTCATTTATAAAATAAATAAATGATTCTATAAAATGTGTGTATTTATTTTAAAAATTTATTATATAAGTGATAATTATATTAAATTTAATTACACATATTATTTATATATTAATTAATTATATTATTTATAGTGTATTATAACATTTCTCTTTTTTTTTTTAATTATCTCATTCAAATTATTTTTTTTTCTCCCTCTCCTCTATCTTCATCTCTAATCTAGCTACTGCCATTTTTTAAATTACTTTTCACAGTTTAATAAAAAAAAATCGAAGTTCGTAATTTAAATCAACCAATTCAGAATCGACACTACATTGCAACCAAAAAAAAAAAATCCTCAAAGTAATATATGAATGCTCATTAAAATAAAATTTTTCGGTATGCCAACAAATAGTAGACCAACCGAAAAGTGGATGAATAAAAATTGAGGCGGCCACTACATCGAAAAAGATGAAGGGATAAAAAAAAAAATGGCAGCCACTCATGTTCAAAAATCATCTTCATCGCCAGCAAAACACATCTGGTGGTCACAGCGATGATGTCAGCTTTGGGTAAAAAAGGCTGCCTAAATCATTTCATCCACAAAAGCCTTCTTCTTCAACTTCTTCAGTAGGTTTCAAAAATGGTAGCAACTAGATTAGAGAGAGAGAGACAGAAATAATTAGACTTAGATAACAAAGAGAGCAAGCAGCATTTATTCTCTAATTCTTTTAAATTCTAAAAGAATTAGAGGGATAATGAAAAAAGGGAGTATAAAATTATTTCAACATGTATTGTCATGTGTCTAACCATTATTAATGGATGGTTTATGTATTATAAATTTCTTGAGTTAATTGATAGCATGAAATAAAAGTTAGTGTTTAATGGATGAGTTTTTTTCATTCTTGTATGATTTTTTTTTTAAAAAAAAAAAGAGGTGTATAAACTATGTCAAAACTTATATAAAAAAAATATAATAATTTTTTAAAACTAAATGTATTAAAAAATAATTACAATTGTTAGTCACGATTTAGTTGAGTGATATATATTTTTTTTGTTATTTATAAAGTGGAGAATTCAAGTCTCTTTATACATGAAAATAATTTTTTTTTCCCTTCTTTAGATTTTTTAGGCTAAGAATTAGCTGTGTTAAGATTGATCACTTTGATACTTATTAAGGCAACAAGTCTTACGTATATTAAGGCACATGCCTATATAAGTTTGAAATTTCACTCGGATTTCAATTTTTATCTCCTGAGGTGCCATTAGGCTAGAATCAAGCATTGGTTTGGGCTTCGAAGTCCCGATAGGTCTATACTGTGGCAAATATAAATTTTTTTAATATATTACCATTTGAACGATATATTTATAATGAGAATTCTGCTGAGCCTCAATTTAATTAGAAGAGGACACGTACTCTGCCTTCAAACAGGTGGCTCGAAAAAGAAGCAGTCACTTCTCGTAAGAGAACGACGGCCCCCAAAATGGCCGAAATGTAATTTGGGTGGGCAAAGAGCCCACTGGCAAGGCAATATAGTACTGAAAACAAAAGTGTCAAAATAAAATAAAAATCTTTTTTTAAAAAAAAAAAAAAAACCTAGTTCCTGGTTTTTTGGACTACTGTTGACCAAATCGACATGTTGACTTGACCGAGATTCTGACTTTGCAATTGCTTCGAGTGAACGCACTCACCCAGTAAGCGCACTCGTCTGCCTCTCCCAGAGACACTCACACTCACACTCACACTCACACTCACACTCACACTCACAGAGAGTTATACTTCTGTTCATCAAACGACCCACCGTTTTCAATCACCCACCGGCATGAGGTACTCTCTCTGATTCTCTCTTGTAACCTTATTTTTCTTCTCAAGAATTAAGGAATATTGTTAACTGTCTCTAATTATTAGTTCAAATTGTCATAGTAAAAATTATTATTATTATTATTATTCTTTCTTTTATGTTTAGTCGCCATCCGGAAGTTCTTTGGGCTCAGCGCTCCGACAAAGTATACCTTACCATTTCATTACCCGACGCGAAAGATATTTCTGTGAAATGCGAGCCTCAGGGGATTTTTGGCTTCTCGGCCGTTGGAGTCCAAGGCGAGCTTTTCGACTTCAGCTTGGAACTTTTCGGAAAAATTTTACCTGAGGTCACTTCAGTTCTTGAAAAATTTTATCTAAATACCCTGTGAAATGAAACTATGAAAGACATTTAGTATGCCAAACATATTGTTAAATTTTTGCTTTCTGCATTTGATTCAGTTATGTTTGGGATTGAGGCTTGATCTGCAGTTGTGAAATCAATCACTAGCTGAGGGCTTCCTTTGGTATTGTGGTGTTGTGACTTGAAAAGCCGCAGCTATTGTGGAATGACAGCTCTTTGCCATGAATTAGAAGTTGTTAGTATTCAGTAAATATGACTTATAATAATAATTTTGACAACAATGTTAAAGGTAGTATAGGTTTTTCATTGTAAAATTTTAGGGTAAATTCACTTTAAATGTTGTGGCTTACAAGCCACTACTGCTAAATAGCTGTACCAAACGAGAGACTTAGTGTGTGGTTGGGTGCTAGATATTAGCTGCAGAGTAAAAGCTGGTGTTTACCAAACATTTTAGCTCCAGAGGCATAACAATTACAAACATTTTAGTCTTCGTTGAAGCAAACGCTTTACATTAAAGCTAGCTGTTGCATAGTCAATCTGATAACGTGGATGTGGATATACCTAGGCTATTTATCCTGTTCTCACACTCAAGTCAAGAGCAGCTAAATATTCCTCTTTTGTAATGCTTCGAGTTTTGTTGCTGGTGGTGCAGAAATGTAAGACTAAAGTTGGGTTAAGGAACATAATATGCTCGGTGCAAAAAGAAGAGAAAGGTTGGTGGAAAAGGCTACTCGAGTCAGAAGAGAAACCAGCACCTTACATTAAGGTTGATTGGAACAAATGGTGCGATGAAGATGATGAGGGATCAAATTGTAAGTTCATTATTCGATTTTCTCATGAAGTTTAGAAGCAGATTGTTTTTCGATATATGTACTATACATGAATCCGGCACAATCTTGTGTTTTTTGCATGGTAGCCAATACACTTGAAGCTAATTATGCATCACTAAGTGTTGGGCTAACTTACGAAGAATATCAACCTGATTTTCTTATCCTTCTGCACTAACTTCTTTACATATTTTAATTATATTCATGCTTCTTGATCTCTCTTAGATCTCAAAATTTGTATCTGGCATAATATAATAGCTTAAAATTGCTTGTTAGGTGCAGCCCATGCTATATATTAGTTGCCATATGATCTTAATTTCTCATCTTGTGTCTATTTAATTTTTTATTTTCTACTGTCACATTTTCTTTTTAGCAAAATTTGGATCTCAATAATCTGGTGGAGGAAATCAATGCTTTTTTCTTGCACTTAGTTAAACCCATAGAACTATTAGATTGATGTTTTCTAGCTGTATTGTTTTCTGGTAACTTGTTTTTATAGGTACCTCGCATTCTGAGTGCATGTAGATTATAGGTTCAAAACAAAAGATGAATAGATGTGTGTATAACCTAATCAAACCTAGTAATATGACGAAGTTACATCATAGAATGAAGTGCTGTATCCACTGGAAATTAATATCATATATATAGATTTTACATTTTGTGATTGTTTCTTGTATCTGTATCTAAAACCTTGTCCTCGGTATGTCTCTGTCTTAAATGGTGGCCATGTTAGATAAACTGTTTTCATGTTGAATACTTGTGCCTATTTCTGGAGAAAAGAAGGAGTTGGAAGAGAAGAGAATTTATGCAGTTTCTAGCAGTAGATATTTCCTTATGGGAGCTTCTTTTCCCATGTTATTAATATCTTAAATTCAAAATTACAGTGGTAAGTTAAATGTTCTATTTCGCTGGTTAAAAGCTTGAGAAGATCTTTCCTCATGTGGATTGCAATAGCAAGGATCTGCCCAACTCCCACTGCAGTACCAAAACCTATTCTATCAACTTTTACCCCCTCCAATAAAAAGACCAAAACCAGTTTTAAACCAGTTTTACTCCCCACTTAGCTGGGTACTAAATGGAAATGAGACATGAGAGAAATGGTGCCAGGGGGAGGGAGAGAGCAGTGACCGGCTTTTTAAGCCACAGACTGTTGTAGAAGGTGAGCATGTCAGGATATGTAGATTGAAGAAAGATCTTTCTTTTTTCTCCCTTTGTGGCATTTCCCTAACTCCTCTGGAATGTTGTTAATTCTCTTGTTGCTTCCCTAAAAGATGTGAGCTTAACCCCTTTAAATTACCTAACTATAGAAGGATGTCAGTGGATTGCTCGTGCTCCAGATCCAATGAGAACATTTTTTTTTTGGGGCGGTGTGTGTGTGTGTGTGTTTTTTTTCAGAGAATGTGAGCTTCTCCATTTCTTGGTTAGTTATTATTGTTATTTATTTTGCTTTCTTTATGGGTAGTGAAGTTTCTGTTTGTTTATTGTAATCACACTGCAAATATCAGTCTTCCTTATAGTGGCTAAAATGTTTATCTCTAGTTTTGGCTTCTTATTGATTTTGAGACAACTTATTATTGTGTGTTCTGATGCAGATCATTTGTGCCTCTGTGCTATATCTAATAGGGATTCCTCTAGTCTATATTAGTGAATTTAACTGATGCTATTCTGTATTCTAATTTTCAAAACTTGGTCACTGGACATGAGAATCTTTGTCATTACTAGGTCTTTCGAAATTAAAAAATTAAAAGTTTTAGGGTAAGACTTTCACTGGTTCTAACCAAATTTTTTGTGGTCTTTACAGCTGATTTGGCTTCCAATGTTGATGATGCTGAGGTAATTGTTTCTTTCTGTTTCTTCTGACCAATATAGACTGAATTTTTTATGGATAGAGCTTTAATTTTTTACTTTTTTTTTTTTTTAATTGTTGCTCAATCATTTAACTTGAGTCTTATTCCTTTTCCAGCATGTCAGCCAATATGATGAAAGCAGTGATGAGGAAGGAATGCTCTGTAAGTTTTTAACTTCATCTCTTCTGTCTGTCTAGGGAGCTTTAACATTGAATTCAATCCGAAATTACGTGCTTGCATTTAAATTATACATCATATATATTTCACTTGCCATTGGTGAAACTCTTAGTATCTTCATACTTGCGTGCATGAGCATGCAAGTCTTCATGACTAACTGTTCATGGTATGGGATTTGTTTTTACTTGATCTATAAAAGAATTTTGAGTACCCAGCCAAACCATAACCTCATTAAGCTTTGTCTCTTCCACAATCCAATTCGATTGTTTGATGGACAAGTTGTCCAATGCATTCAAAGTTGTTTTCAGCTTGCATATTCTGAACAACTGTAAATGACTCTGTTTCTTTCTATTCTGTGCCTACGCCAAAAGCTCCCACTTTCTATTTCTCAAAGAAATTTAATCTTTTGGCTGTTACCTTGTACTTTTTTTTTTTTTTTTAATCTGATTACGCTCTTTACACATTGCAGATCTCCCTGATTTGGAGAAGTTAAGAGGAAATTAGTACTAACAAGTAGAATAACATGGAAGATGAATTTATGCTACTATGCTTTCTCTTAGTTAGGTGCACCGCACACGATGGAAATTTCACTCCGCATAATGGAGGATCCGTTATTACTGAACTCTGTATATATCAGATCTAATTTGTGCTCAGAGAGCATAGGCTGAGCTTGATTTTCCCAATTGGATATTGCGCGCTTGGCTTGTAACCCCGGATTATTAAACAGATTTGAATATATATGGTTTGTTACTTTCGATGTATCTGACAGATTCAGAATTGAACTTTACTAGCATCCCTCAACTATTGAGGATTCGTATGAGAGTGCTCTACAATAGCAAGCATTTTTCTCGGAAGGACTTATCAAGTAATTGTTCCAAAGGGTAAAAACATGCAAATGTTTTCTGTTTTTTATCCCAAATTTAGTTTTGTAAATTGTAGATAGCCTTGTTTAATGCATAAACTCTTTTTAGCAGTATAAGTTTCCAGCCAAAGCTAATAAGATTCATGATAAAGCTTCAAAGTTGCAAAACTACAAGGGAGAGCACGTGACAAAACTACAAGGGAGAGCACGTGACGCAATTACACAAAGTTATGAAATATACGTACTCTTTTAGTTTAGACATAATTTTATTACTTCAGAGTTAAGGATCCTAAAGAATTCTATTTTTTTCTTTATTAAAATTAAATAACATAAATTAAAAGTTTTATATATTAATACTCGATAAAATTAATAATCTCTATTATATAATAATTAATAAACTTTTACTGTCCTTGGGCAAATGAATTAAATTAATAATTTTAATAAAATAATAAGATAGTACCTATCTAGAAAAAGTTAATATAACTTTGTATTGCCATTAAAATAATAAATTTATAATTTATCGAAATTACTAATATAATTGACTATAATATTTTAATTCATAAAATATAATTTTATTATTATTTATTTTTAAAAATTTAAATATATTTATATCTTATTTTTATTTTTTTAATTAGTTTAAAAATTCGTCGATTTATTTCTTGAATTGTAATAAGAAATTATAAAGTATTATTGGTGATTTGAATTATAGTATAAAATTATATACGTTGAATGTTTAGTTATTAAATGAATATTAATTAAATTATAAATGACTTTATAAATTAATATGTTTTTAATTTACTGATTATTTAATATCTCTTTTATTTAATAAATTTAATATGATCCAAATACGGATTTTAATCTTTTTAAATTAAAAAAAAAAAGCCTTTGATTTGCGATTTCTTGGGCCGAAGCCCAATTCACAAAACGCACTTGTCCCACCAAATCCTTGCTGTCATTCGAACAGTGTCAGCTATAATTGTAAATACCTGTAGGCGCCCGTGAGACAACAAGTCATTATACTCGATTACTCGGCAATGGCGAAGGACTCTGATTCGTCTTCAATGGTTCGTCTCAACATCGGTCAGTTACCTTCCCTCATTCTTTTTACATCATTTGCAAATTCCTTTAGGTATACATGATGCACTACACAACCGACATGTCGTCGGTTTTTCTTTATTGCGATTTATCTATTTGTGCTTGATCGTAGTAAATTTTCATAGAATTGACGGATGTTATAAGAACCTAATTTTCATTATTTTTATTTAGCTTGGATTTTGCTACTAATTACTTGTAAATGAGTTTAATCTCTGAATTTTGTGGATTATTAGCTCTTTAGTTTACTCTTTGACTGCTTTCTGTTTAAAAAGGGTTATCTCATTTTCTATTTCTTGTTTCTCTACTGTATGCAATATTGTGCAGTTCTTAAGCCGTTTAGTTATGTTATGATACAGTTATTGTTATGCGTTTTGGTGAATTTTTGTGGAAGAATGACATTACTGACAAATTTGCACAATTCATTCTCTTGAGTGAACAAATTTATATTTTATATATTAATACGCAGGGGGAAAGAAATTTTATACAACAATTGATACTCTGACTCGTCGTGAGCCTGAGTCGATGCTTGCAGCTATGTTCAGTGGTCGTCATACTGTGTGCCAAGACTCTGAGAAGGTGTATAACTCTCTTATTTTTGCTTAAATTTTGCTTCTTTCTTTGCCTTGTTTTTGCTGGTGAATACTGAAAAATTTTAATTGTTCTTGATTTCTTCCCTGTGGGATTGGGGAGAAGCAATGTGAGGAAAAGAAACAGGACGAGTGTACGATGCCTGCAAATCAAGAAAGCTTGGTCTTGGTGAAACTTTGTGAAATAATGATAAAAAGAATGAATTCTCTTGAAGGGAGGAATCACTATCAAATTAATGTCCACAACACTTCCGTCATATCAATTAATCAAAGAGAAAGAATGACGACTCACCAACTCTCCTTCCTTCTCTTTTCCTGCTACCAAAAATGGAGTAATGATTGCAGTTTAGCCATGACTTTGGCATAAATAATCCCATTTTCACAATCTTATTTATGTGTAATCTATTTAATCGTATGAAACTCCAAATAACCAGTTTTGGTTTCTTATTCTGATTTATGGTTTTGCATGTTAGGCATAGAGGCTTTGCTTTTTGTTCTTCCATTAAGAAAAATATTTTCACTTATTTTCTTTTGATTATTCCAGGGAAAAGCACTTCTCTCGAGTGGATTATTCAGATTCTTATCTTTGATTATGTTGAATTATTGCAGGGATATATCTTTGTTGATAGGGATGGAAAACATTTTCGGCATATTCTGAATTGGTTAAGGGATGGCGTCGTCCCCACCTTAACAGAGTCAGAGTTTTTAGAGCTTCTACGGGAAGCAGAATATTATCAATTACTAGTAAGACATGGTTTCTTCTAGTTTCATAACATCCATTTCTTTTCTCTGTTTGAAAAGAATCATCATTTAATCTGGAAGCACCTGTGCCAACTGCATGCCCTTTATTATTCACTTTGCCACTTTAAATTTTATGGTTGAGATTTGTGGTCATTTTGGTTTATACTGGTATGCTTCTGGTGAACTTCTGTACTTCTGCTTTACATTTCTTTTTTTTTTTTTTAACCTTTTATTAGCATGACATTGTTGTTCAGTTTTTTCTATGTTTTAAAGGAACTTCACTTAGACAGATCCTAAGTTTTTTGAACACTAGGGCATGTCAATTTGTTATTGAAGATGATTCAGATAATGGTATCTGTGTCCCTGTGTACTTCTAGAATGGGTTCACTAGCTTGAAACTTCACAGCTAAGTACCTTGAATGCAGGATGATATCCAGGGGACAGCAAAGGTAAGGCAGTAGACTATTCAGTGGAAAGTGCAGTACTGAGTGTAGCCTTCGTTGGGTTGCTTAGGCAGAACTTATAAATTCACGTGGAATGTGGAAATTACATGTAAACAACTTTGATGTGCTTATTGAATCTTGGTTTATCCGTCTGATTTGACCGTGCTTCCTCAAATATTGTATGACTGCTGTTGAAATTCATGTGTGTTAGCGGATAGAATGTATTTCTTTTTTCAAATAATAGTTTGCATCTAATGTGTTTCATTTCAGGGACTAATTGAGAGAATCCATATTGTCATAAATAAGAGGAAGGATGATAATGAGTTAGATACTGAGCTAACACGCATTGATATCATCAAGTGTATACAGTCTGCAAAAGTCAGATTTCGAGGACTTAATCTTTCTGGCCTTGATCTATCTAAGCTGGTAAGGATTACTGAAGTGAGGTGCTGGAAAGATTTTTATTGTATGAATACTTCAAGTTTTATGTCTGCAATAATTTACTTTTCAGAGGAAATCATGGAATTGGCCAATTTATGAATTTGCTTTGCTAGTTTTCAGAAATCTGGAGAAGTGATTTTATTTGCCAATAGTTGTGGTGGTTTATTCTGGTCATTGTTAACTGCTTTTGGGTTTTATGTGGCTTCTACGATAGCTTAATGGAGAAGGATCTTCTTTACCTCCTCAAATCTCACTCATGTAACATGTGACTCCTTAGGAGTAGCCTAGAGGTTTTTTGATAGTCTCATTAGATTCTCAGATAAGCAAGAAAGAAGGTTATATATTTATTAGATATTGTTTCCTCTGATGCTATCTTATTAAAATGTCCAGGACCTTTCATTTGTAGACTTCAGTTATGCGTGTCTTAGAAATGTTTTCTTCTCACGTGCAAATCTTCAATCTGCGAAATTTCGGGTTGGTATCATTTTTATTCTTATATCTTCCTTGAGCCAGTATTGATGTTGATTTGAATTTTGTAAGTTTCTTACAATTGGTCAGCATGCAGTTTTTGTGTTTAATTCTTGACATGCAAGTTGACAGTGACAGGATGCAACTTTGTCCTGTCTTTCGGCAACCAGTTATATTAATCATACTGAATCTGTCTGTTCTTGATACAGGATGTGGATGCTGAGGGTTCTATTTTTCACAATGCAACTTTGCGTGAGTAAGAGAGTTAAAGCAAACTGGATTTTCTCCCAATTATATATATCTTTGAAAATTGCCTTTTAAGGGTTTTATCTTGCCTAGGGAAGATGTGAATTTGCCGGGGCAAACCTTCGTGGAGCTTTACTAGCTGGTGCAAATCTTCAGAGTGCAAATCTACAAGGCAATTTCCATAATTGAATTTCTTATCGGAGTTAAATTGAAATTACTGAAAATTCAGTATGTAGTTTATGCATACTCATTTTCATATTATTTCCATAACAGATTTTGCATAATGTTCTATATGCATTCGCTATCCCCCTCTTCCCCCCTCTTTCGCAGTTCTTTTAATTATTTGACATTTATGATTGAAAGAATATTTTTCAATATTCAGTCCAAAAAGATTAATAACAACCTAGGCATCACAATTTCAGAATTTGCAACTGTACCCTTGGTTAAGAAAGCACTTGGTTGTTATTTAGCTTGAGGAACTACAAGGAATACAAAATAGCATTTCTTGTTTGTTCCCAAAAAGGCTGGAACTACTTGCAGTAAAATGTCGTTTGGATTCTAATTTATCTTAAATTGTTGTAGATGCTTGCTTGATAGACTGCAGCTTCTGTGGAGCTGACCTGCGATCTGCACACTTACAGGTTTGGCATCTTGAATTCTATTTTTGTTGCCTTTTTCCCTTACATTTGCAGGTGTTTTTTCTAGATGGTCATATGGAGCATTTGTAATTAGCTAGGAGTTTGCAGCATTATTTGCTTCTGTCTTATATGTATGCCTATGTTATCGCCAAGACCTGCCACAATTATTGGGTCAAAATTGCTATGTTAAACATAGCCCATTTGCTTCATGTCCTTGTAATTTTGCTTTTATCGCAACCTCTTAATATAAAATGTATGTTGCCAATTGTGTTGCTCTTCTTTCATGCTGAATGTTGCTACTTTGAGATTTTAATCAAATCGCAATCTGCTTGTCCTCTTTGACTTTTCAGACTGCCGATCTTACTAATGCCAACCTAGAGGGAGCCAACTTGGAAGGAGCCAATTTGAAGGTAAGATTGTGAAGTGTTTAAGCAATCTGTTTGTGGTACAGCATAAGGTGCCACTAACTTGTTAATATTATGTGCTGACTAAGAGCTCACGCTTATTGGTTGTGTTTGCTTAGATTAATGTGTACTCCAAGATAATAATTCTAACTGTAGTGCCAAGACTCTGTCACCTAAAAGCTACTGATCGTCAACATCATTTTACCTTTGATTTATTGATTTGACCACATGAATGTTTTCAAAATGGTTGCTTGTGTTTGCTTGTTACTGTTATTCATCAAGTTTCATGGCCTCAATACAAGCTGTGTTCAGTTTTCTCTCTTGACTACAGTCCTTTTATAATCATGTGATAATTACTTCCTGCCGCTTTGGTTTGTGAAAGTGCACTTCCTCCCATGCACTTTTAGCGTGGGATGAGCACCCCTGATTGAATCTTGTACATTAGATGCAAGTTTCAGCCCTACATTTTGGTGACTTGTAGTTGTCTCAAGACTAATTTTGTTGAAACTTCAAACATTTATGCGGCAGGGTGTAAAGCTACGCAATGCCAATTTAAAGGATGCCAACCTTCAAAGAGCTTATTTACGGCATGTCAATCTTCGGGATACGGTAAGTAAAATAGACCAGACATTCAGATCATGTGAATTTTGTGTTTCTATTATTACGTATTAATGTCTCCTGAATGTGTTTATGGGTGATGATTAAACAGCATCTAGAAGGTGCAAAGCTTGATGGTGCCAATCTTCTTGGAGCAATACGATGACACTGAACTCCAAAGCTGTTTAAATATATATATATATATATATCCTGTTTCCTGTCGAGGTTGGTTGTACTGTTCTATATGTTAAACATTTTCATTCTCCAATTCAGTGATAAGGAGAAAAAATAAAACATTTTCATTTTCAGCATCCTCTGTATTATGAAAATTAATGTGTGAATTGTTCATAGTTGATGTAATTTATTCGATTGGCCAGTTGGTTTGTGTGATTTATATGTAAATTTACTGGGATTATATTACAGTAGAAGCTGTTTTCCCTTTTTTTTGGTGGGCAATATGAAAGCCTGCACCCAAAAAAAAAAAAAAATTCTCACATACGTACATTTTTAATCTATGAGTATATTTTTTGTGTGTTTACTTAAACTGGGGAATTGGTTTATCGATTATTCAAATTCTAATTTATTTCAATTATTGGTTATTTTACAGGCTTTTAATATTATGTCTTCCCATTTCTGTACCCATAGTTGTATTTTTATTAAAAATTACATAAAAAGAGTCATATTTTTATTAAATATTACATAAAAGGACAAATATGAATTCAATTAAGCTAAAGTGTTTTTACAAGTTATGGATCCTAGTTAATTTTTAATCCTATTATATGACATAATTTATTTTGTTGATAAAATCATAATTTATTTTGAAACAATGGAGAAATAAATTGTCTAATAACAATAATTTTATTATGAAAAAATACGTTGACAGAATTCATTTTAAATGGTTGGGAAATTTAATTAAAATGCAAGAGATATTAAAAAATAATAATAATAATAATAAAGGCGGGATTTCTTAAGAGTTCTAGTGGGGTGTTAGATGCTTTACCCTATTTTAGGGTTCTTTGACCACCCATTGTTTTTGCTCAGGCCCAAGATTTAGATGATCCCATCCCCAAGAATTACAATCCAAACACGCCGATTGATGCTATAGTCCTAGCATTTGAGAGTGTCCGAATCTGACTGGCGTGTTCAAATAAGCTTCGGTTTGGACTCAGCGGTGAAGTACAGTACTCAATACTGTGTAGAACATGGAAGAGTCAAGCTCTTAAATTTTTGTTGTCATGAGAGGAAGAAAGTGAAAATTACTAAGCCTCTAAAAACCGAAAGGCCCACTTTGAGCTTTTCCTCGTAGAGGTATTACAATTAATTTAATTCTCTATAAGCCTCTCAATGTTCAAATTACAACTAAATGGTGAAAAAAAACTGATTGCAGCTTTGTAATTTCTTCTTTTTCACTATGGAGTATTCGCTCCAAATTAGTCACCGAGAGAAGAAGAAGAAGAAGGGGAGGGTCTCTGCTGCCAACAGTATGTGCAAGTACTCTAAAATAAAATAAAAAAAATATCTAAGTGTTTAATGCGTGGAAAATATTCTTTTGTATTTTATCGCTTCTGTGAAGTGTGAAGTTAAAAATTTTGAATTGTCAAAGGGAAGTCGGCAACAACATCACTTGCATTGGCTTTGAGGTATGTATGTTACGGAAGATCAATGGGATCATGAGATTTCTGTGAGAGGCGTCAAGGCTCGGATCGAGAGTTAAAAAGGCTGGAAACCCGTCAATTAGCACGCACTTCATCACATTAATACACATGTAGCGGCAGCTTTTGTACATCGCTTTAAATGTTTCAACAGGTGCAGACGAATTTCCCAGCGTTATGGTACTGAAAGAAGATACGTGGAGCTTTTGACTTTTAGAGCTCTGGAGCCACAGCCCCTTGTTATTGGGACCGCTTCACTCTACTCCAGATCCACAATTGTCGGCATGCGACTGTGTACTTACCCCATAAATTAAACTTTATTATTCAAATTTCAGAAGAGGTGGAAACATTAAAATATGCAATGGGTGGGTGGGTGGGACGGGGATCATGCCTCGTAACGCATGCCAATATTTTGTAAAAAATGTATATATATAGTAATTTTTCAGAATATCTAATTTTAATAAAGTAAAAAATATCTGATTTCAATAAAATTATAAATAAATTAAAAATAAAAAATAATATATTATTATCAGTATTTTTTTATCTTTTAATATATTTTTAATTTTATTAAAGTCAAATATTCCTGTCGAAAGGTTATTATATATATAAAAATATTGGTATATTTTTTACATTTTAATTATTCTGCCTAAATAGTAATGTGGCAATTTTATAAATATTCATAAATCTACCTAAACGTATAATCTTAAGTTAGGACAATTTCATTGTATGGCCTATAATTATAATTATGTCCGAATTTAAAGTTGTAATTACCGTAATCTTTTGAATAATCAGAAATGGCATTTCTCCCGCTTATAAATCTCACTCGAAATTCACCCAGCAAAAATATTTAAATTGTCATTGAATAAAACAAAGAAATTTCGCCGAGGTGGAATTCAAGTGAGATTAATCAGCGGGAGGACTGCCATTTCTTTATTCAATGGATTAAAGCAATATATTTACTCTGTTCATACGCGTAAGAAAAATGTGTGATCCAAAGGAGAAATCAAAGTCTTAGCTGCGCGGGAACTGGGCGAGGCATAAGTTGCCGTACAGGGATGTGAATAAAGCCCGGGCCCTGTGCCATACGTGATACTACTTACTGGAACAATCTCTTTATCTCTTTTTCCATTTCAAAAAAAAAAAAAGAAAAAGAAAAATATCTCTTCTATGCTGATTCTTGTAATTTTTTTTTCTTTTTTAATTAAATTCTTTGCACGTCAAAATCCAGGCCGTTGTCGCCATGCGAAAGTGGCGTTGCCTATTGCAATGTTCCCGTCTCCAAGATAAAATTCCTAAAACGTCGGCACGCTAATCTTATCCATCCACGTGTCAAAAAATTACAAAAGAAGGGAATAACGAAGCATTTCCTTTTACACGGATATATATGTAAAGCAACGCGGAATCCGAGCCCGACACTTGCCATTATTGCAAAGGAGTAAACTGGGGCTTTTGTTGTAAATAGGCGGTAACGTAGGCCCCGTTAGAAGGATCATATTTCCTCTCTCTGAGACTGGACCGCAGTTGCAGCCACAACATCAGCGTGATACGTGTCAGAACCACGTGATCTCTTCTCAGCGCAGAAAATAATCTGCATCAGGAATCAGTTATTGCCATCGCGACCGCCATGCTTTGTGATTTATCCACGTGTCGTTATTACAAAAAAAAATTTTCTGGGTTAAATTCTCCAAAAAATTAAAAAAAAAAAACTTTATCTTTATTATCCGGAGTGGTCTCCTACTCTCATTGCCCATAATCGCGTTATGCTCCATTTCTTGTTTGCACATTTTGTATTTATTGTTGCCCAGAAAAAGGAAGACAATGAGAATCATATCATTTAAGGAATAAATAAAAAAATAAAAAAACCTTAACCTGCTAATTCTCTAATTAATTGACCGACGGGGAAAAAAAAAATCTAATTAATTTGATTCATGAATTAGGAGGTGAATGATAAATTTAAACGATAATTTCTTGAATTGTACACTCAAAGATAAAGATTCATCGCAGACTGGTACGTGACGGTAACACGAAACTGCACTTCTACTCATATCACATCTGTTAGTTTAGTTTTATTTTCGTTTATAAAAAATAAGCATTAATTTCGCCATCGACGACTATGACGAGGGACAACTGATTTTTAACCACCGATGTTTGATTGTCTGACAGGTGCCGATATTACAATCGACTTCTACTTTTCTCTCTAAATTTTATTCTTCTTTTTTTATTTTTGATAGAATTAATTAAAAGCAATGAAAGAGTAAAACACCCTCTATGTTGCTACTGCATAGGACCTTCTTCTATTCGCTTAATAAATATATAACGCGTATAATTAAATTAAAAATAACTATTATTAACAAAATAATTTTTTTAAACTAACAAAACTCATTACGTATGAAACAGGATTTAATTATTGCACGGTCGATGGCCGACGTGATGTCCGGAATTTCTCGACAATTACATACAAGTGGTAACGGTCCTGATGATGCAACGTGTCGTTTTGGCTTTGGCACTACGATTGAAATACCCAAAAAACCCACAAAGACGCGTACACGTAATGGGGGCAAAAAAGTAAATAAAGAACACAAAAAGGATAATCTTTAAAACCGGAATTTGTCGAGAAGTGGAATAAAATAATCTGTAATCTGTAATCTAATTTTAATTCGAATCCGTTCTTTTGAAGCCTATAAATACCAATGCAAGACCACACTACAATCCCACAACAACACGGAGAAGAAGAAGATCACCACAAACAGCTCTTTCATTGAAAAGAAAAGGAAAAGTTTGTTTTAGAGAAAATGTCAGGAGTCATTCACAAGATCGGAGAAGCCCTTCACGTGGGAGGAGGGCACAAGGAGGAGGATAAGCACAAGGGAGAGCACCACAGCGGGGAGCACCACAATCCTGATGTTCACCATGCGCCGCAGCAGCAGCATCACAAGGAGGGCGAGCACAAGGAGGGCTTGGTGGACAAGATCAAGGAGAAGATCCACGGTGGTGAAGGCGAGGGCGCCGCCCACGGTGAGGAAAAGAAAAAGAAGAAGAAGGAGAAGAAGAAGCACGAGGACGGACACGAAAGCAGCAGCAGCAGCGACAGCGATTAAATTAATTAACTGTAGTAAGAGATATGTGACGCATCATCATCTGCAGCATCGTCCATCTTCTATATCCTATAATAAAAATTTGGTGTGTGTGTGTGTGTGTGGTCACAGTGAGAGCTTGTTGCTTTTTTTTTTGGTGTGTCTCTTCAAACTGTTGTGTTTTAATTATTGCTTTCGAGACTCGCTGTTTTTAATTTACCCAGTCTGTGTGTGATTTGCCTATGTAAATTTCGATTATGAATGATGATACTATTAATTATTATATAATAAGAGGTTAATTTCTCATTTCCTCTGTTTCTATTTCAACATCTGTGATGCCGACGGACGCCCGTGTCTGTTCATTTTGCGGACCGGAATCTCATCAAACGACGACAGTCACAGAGATCTTGCTTCGTTTACTGCTCTTGTTTTCACTGGCTAACTACAAAATCAGACAACAAATGAATTTATTAATTTCTGGTTCCATAATCATCATGACATCATCTTAAAAATGGAAAAAAAATTAAAAATAAAAATAAAGTCTTTTTACCTGTGGCCTGTATTTTAATAATAGCAGTTAAGTCAATTTTTTTTTTTAAAAAAAAAATCACATTAAATTATACAGGCACCCACACATTGTGTGGTTGCAAACTTGTGGGTTATGAGTACGACCAAAGTGTCTTCAATATTGTGACTCCACGTTTGGTTTGAGTAGGTAAACGATAGTGACACTTAGCGGCGACCCATCTTTTGACAAATGTAATTACTAAATCCTGTATTTTCTTTCAGTCTTAACGGTATATAATTGGAAGAGTGTAAGTGATCAATTGATTTAGATTATAAAGCATTGAAAATTTTAAAACAATCTGATCTCGTTTGAATTTGATACTATATCTTGGATTGCATTTGATTAACATTTTCATTTCAACCAATTTCAACGTTCTATCGTCACATAACTTGGAGTTAGAACTCATTATTTTGATCTTTATAAGGACAAAACCATGTGATTGTGATTTAAAGTTACAACCAATCTCTCAATAATTTTAGTTGGAAATTTCTCAATCTACCTATCATCGGGTTGAGTTGGTTTTGAGTAAGTCATTGGGGTGGTTATCCCCAGTGACTTGAATATGAAAATTAAAAACTGAAACTTCACAGTGCCCGAATCCCTCTTTAATCCCTCAATGTACATTGTCCACACCATGTATATTGTGTAAGTTAAAGGGACAAAAAATCCAAATGTTTATTTTCTTATTTTAATTTTGTAATTCGGAAGTTGAATCAAACAAACTGCGTAAGGCGCATGGACTCCACAAAAAAATAATAATAATAATAAATAAACGTAAGGCGCATGGACTCGAACAATGGGCCTTTTGGTGGGTTCGACTTCAAATGGAATTAAATTGTATATTTGGATGTTAAAGAGTCTTTTAGCAACCCACCAAAGCACCTCATTAGAGTCCAAACAATTTACGCATTACACCCATAACAATTCTCATGGAACCCCTGTTAAACGCAACACTCATTTGTATAATATTTTATTGAGGTACAAAGCATCTCCGAAGACTTCCAACCCATTAGAAAACTGTAACTACGTTTCGGTTATTTATTTGATTAATCGCACTAGTTATAATAATTATCCTCGATACTTGCAAACTATCTATCAAATCTTGACAACAAATAATTCTTCTGCTCCCCCCTTCGCCGAATCATACGCGAATAGAAAGTACTGCCATATGATTTTTTTTTTTTTTTCTAGCCATGAGGAGATATATCTGCCTCTTTATATTATGAAATTAAATAGCATAATCCGATTGAGTTTTGAAAGAGAAATTGATTAATTATCATGATTGTACATCGTGAAAGTGATGAATTGATTTAGTTTTGTGGATTAGTATGTTAATTTTGTGGATGAACACACTCAATGGGTGTTTAGAGAAATTATTCGTTTATTAAATGCCCTCAACGATTAATGACACAATGGGTGTGTTAGTAAAAATAAAATTCTAAAAAATTACTAACGTTCAAAGTTTGTTTTAAACTGCAAATAGTCGCACCCTCTACTCAATTTTCTGAGATAGCAAGTCCCTCCAATAACCGTGTGAGTTAATTTTCTTTAAATTTATTTTAAATTTTTTGGGCTTACGTACTTTGAGTTTTAGTTAAATATTTCTATGAAGTTTTTTATAAATCGGTTCGTACGTAATATTTAACAAAAAGAAAAACGAACAAAAAACAAAAATTAAAGGGACAAGAGTCGAGATTAAGATTTGAGACTAACGACATTTGGCCAATTATTCCCCGTAATGCAAATTGGGAATGAAGCAGAGTATAAACAAATTACCCAAATCCTACTCAGCAAAACGCAACATCACCTTTCTAATTCTTATTAATTTTTTTATGACCGAGTACAGGTGGGTGTCTGTTGGTAGCTTTTATTTGTTAATGTTAAAAGCTGCATCAGAGGCAGACACAAATTCCAGCTCCTGATTTGGTCTGTGGAAAGTACAGCCACAAGAGTACTCTGTCTGAAAACTTTTATGTGCTTCTTATACACTGACGAGGGGTTTCAAACAGACGGACAAATGCGTACGTACATTGACTAGTTGTCGTTTTTTTTTTTTTTTTTTTTGGTGCCCCAAAAGGCACACATTTGTGGCCATTTCAATTTAACAAAATAGGAAATGATGTGTTGTCCGTCTTCCCATCAGTTTCCATTAATTTTGACCTTTTTATTTTATGAAGTGAAGTATAATTGTTTTACCAAGAAGAAAAAAAAGGGAAAGCAAAAAATAGAAAGAGAGAACAAATTATAGCTATTTTTAAGAGAAAAGCTTCAATCCAACGAAACAAACTTATTATGTCATTTTAACAACAGTCGTCGAAGTACAAATAAATAATATTATTTATTTATTTATTTATACAGTGACGATATCTATCTTAGAATAATCCTCCTGCCCCCCTTTCTTTTGCTTTAAATAAATATATATTGTTTGAAATAATATTAAATAAATATTATGCCGTCTTGGCTGCTACAGATTGTTGTATGTGGTAAGACTTCCAACTGGCTCCAAATCTCCAATGCACATTAATTTATATATGCACATTAATTTTTGAAAATTTATAAATATTATGAATACTGTAAGCATTAATAGAATATGGTATATTGTTGTGATTTTGAAGTCAATTAAAGGCACAACACTATCAACCTTCCATAAATTTTATTTCGGTAGATTGACGCCTCCACTTTCTTAGTCCCTTTAACACTGCAATTTGAACCCCCCCCCCCAAAAATGGTAGTCGTGTAATCGGGATAAATTTTTTTCTGTGAATATTTTAACATGCATTATTAGAAAAGAAAAATAAGAGGTTAGTAATAAAACAAAAAAAATTATAGGCTGTTTATTATATTTTGTTATATAATCTTACAAGCAACTGAATATGCTTTTTGGTGCTGTTAGGATAATAGATCGTAAAAATCGAAGCCGGAAACTTCGATTAGTGAAATTTCGAATATATTAAGATGAAAGGGAAGGGTAATAATAATTTTATTTTATTGGCAGTTAATTCCAATAAAGCTTTGTTGCACTTCAGGTCCCATTTTTTAATTTGTCCCGTCGTCCTTTATATGTATGATTTGTCACTAATCAACTACCCTAATCTTATTTTTTTTTTCTAAAAAAGAAGAAGTAGAAGAAGAAACTTGTTTATAATTTTACAATTTCATGATAATCAACTATCTTCTACTTCAATGTTTCAAAATTTTCATGACAAATTCTTAATAATAAAAGTAGTGGAAGAGGACATGTGGTTAATTCTAGTTAATGAAACTTTGTTTGTTTTCGCTTTATATATATATTTATTTATTCTCTTTTGTCCTTGGCCTGTTTCTTGTGAACATAAACTTATTTGGAATTTCCAATAAAGTGCTGATTATTATTGTTATTATCATTGGAATATTGCTGATTAAACAAAGATGTGCAATAGGTTAAATTAGTTTTATGGGGCCAAATCCGAACTAGATTTGCTATGTCTTCTAACACGCTAAATTAAAGAAGGATTGCTAAGAAATCATAATCGAAATGATGGAGTCTATCACTATTTGAGATTTGAGAATAGAGAATGAGAAATTAATTCTCATAGGAGAGGTGGGAATCAATATCTCATTTCTTAAACTTTTCATTAAACATCCAATAATATTTTAATATTTTAAAAATATCCTCATTTAAATTAATATATTTTTATAATTATAATTAATTAATTAATTAATATTATTTTATAATATTAATTAATAAATTTATTACAGTTATTTCATATATTATTTTTAATTAATAAATATAATTATTATTAGTATTTTATATATTAATATATTATTACCAAGAATATATTGATAATTATAGTTTTTGAATAAATAATCATAATAATTAATACATTATTATAATTAATTAATTAATTCATATATTATTATTATTAAATATAATTATTACTATTAGTTAAAATATTAATACACTATTAATAAAAATATATCAATAATTATAGATTTTTAATAAATAATCACAATAATTAATATGTTTTTTATTATAATTAATTAATATATTGTTATAATAATTAGTAATATAATTATTATAATTAATTCATATATTATTATTAATTAATTATTATAATAATTATCAAGTGATATATTAATATATTATCAACAAAAATATATTAATAATTATGGTTTCTAAATAAATAATCACGATAACTAATATGTTATTATTATAATTAATTAATTAATATACTATCATAATAATCATTAATACAACTATTATAATCAATTCTCATATTTTTTATTGTTATCAACAATTATTTTAATTAATTCATATATTATTAATTAATTAATACATTATTAACAAAAATATATTAATAATTATAGTTTCTGAATAAATAATCACAATAATTAATAGATTTTGTTATTATAATTATGTAATTAATTAATATACTATCATAATAATCATTAATATAATTATTACAATTAATTCATATATTATTATTAATTAATATACTAATATATTATCCACAAAAATATAATAATAATTATAGTTTTTCAATAAATAATCACTATAATTAAAATATAAAATATTAATTATTACAGTAATTCATTAAGTACTTTTTAGTAATTTATTACTATTTAACTTATTCCGATTCCAATTCCAACATAAAGTAAACACATTAATGTAATCCAACTTATTCCGATTTTGATTCATACGATACAAGCAAACAATTTATTCTAATTTTCATTTCAGCTCATTCTCATTACTGCTCATTCCGATTTCTATTTAGTAAACACAACATTAATTAATACAAATTTAATATATATAATATAAATATCTAGTAGACTAATGAGATTAAATTATTTCTAATATTTAAAATGATATTAGAATTTTAAATTATATTTGTCTTTCCGATAGATTTTAAATAAAATTTTGAGTTAAATAGATTCTACATTTAACAAAATATCTTCCTATTTGTAATATTAAAATTAATTTTTACATAATATTTAAAATAATTTTAATTCTAACTTATTTATTTTGATATTATGTTTTTATTTATTATTAAAAATTACTTCAATAAAAGAAAATAGGTCTAATAGATTATAAAATAAAAAATACTTTTATATATTAAAATTATTTTAAAATGTATGTATCATTACATTTATTCTAATGTCATATTTCTATTTCTTTTAAGATTTTGAAGTCAATTTTTTTAGATTTATAAAGTTAAAGGGTATTATAATAAAAAAGAGATCTTAGCATCTCTTATTGAAAATTTAAGAGTTTTTATAACTGTTTTTTTTTTCTAAATTTTAAGTATAGGATAAACTTATATCATATCTACGGTAAGTAACAGCCACGACGTGGCCGATTGACTTATCTAAAACCAACGCATGGTGGTAAGATACGATATCGAAAACATGTTAAAACTGATTGGAAACCACCAACAAAAAGTGTCAAAAGTAAAATCAAAGACTCATTCCTTACAATGGACGGTTAAATATTTAGTGGAATATCAATGAAATTTTTTAAAATAAAATTAAAATTTGAAATTTTTTTCCCAATCCTGATTGAAATGTGGCTGTCCGGCTTTTGGAATCCATTAGCTCTTAATCTGTTTATCGAAGGAAGCAACATCTCCCCCCGACACATAATCAACAAAATATTCATAGTTTTATATTGAAATTTATTGATTAAGGGCTAAAAAAAAGTAAGAGATCATCTGTAGGTCTGCATATTACTATACTGATTATAAAATGAGGAGGAGATGCAATTTGAGAAACTATGAAGAGTTTCGAAAATAGTCAATATGTTTCTTTAGCCTTAAACCATAAGCTTCACTCCAGGTTTCGGTTACAGCCTTAACCCACACACTTACTCCAGCTTTCGTTAGGATCGCTTCTGGGAGTTTTGCAAATATAGGCATTGAAATAATAAGGAACCAACCATAACAACAAATCATGTAAGAGAAATTATTTGGTCAAGACAACTTGCCAAGATGAGGTTTCAAATTTTACCATTTTCAGTGATATTCTGGCCACTCTTGGTTCAGTTTTGGTGAGTTGCAATTTGTTAGGTTTTCAAATTTAAGTGAACCTGAAAAACTGAAAGCAGAAGTTTATAATATCATTTGGTGCTACTGTTATTTTTACCTCTTTCAAACCCTAATTACTCTCATTTTTCCCTCTTCAATTTTTCATGCCCAAAATATGCGCCCATCACTTTCCTTCTCCCTCTGTCAATTTCATTATCCATTACCCCCTTAACTGCGATTTTCTAAAACTGTTTCGGAAGGTAACCTATATTTTGTTTTATAACAATCGTTTGACTGCTGCACGTGTACCTCATTTTGTGTTAAATTTCTTCACATCCGTTGGATTTGAAAAATGACAAATCCAACTGTCTATATGGTCGGGGTGTTTGTTGCAGCAAATGCAACATAGGTGCTGCCTTAAGTATGAGTGTTCTTTTTCCTAACTAAATTAATAAATATTTTAATATTTAAAAATTTGAAAAGAGGAAAAGTTTGGAACTCAATACTGTACGACACAACTGGGTTAGAAATGGTTCAATTCAAAAACATGTTAGTTGGTTTTTTGTGAACCAGACGCAGACAATAGTTCGGCGTAAAACACCCAAAAAAAAAAAAAAGAAAAAAACCTAGGCTTTTTGGGTCAAAATATGATAAATGTAATGTAATTTTTAGCTTAATTATATATTTGTGCGGCAGAAATCCGGCGGCATAAGCAAAGCAAAATGAAACTGCAGAAACGCACCACTAAAAGCAGGGATCCCTGAAACCAATAAAGAAACACTAATCCCGCTAAGAAAGAAAGCAACTTGCGATGACCAAGTGCGTAAGCAGCTACTTACGAAGTAGTCACTATGGTTGGCCAAGTGAATGATCGTGCCATTTCGGCTTCTTGAGACACACACAAAAGTGACATTATTTTTAGTTAATTAATTTAATTAATAAGCCCACAAAACAATTCACACAAGCCGCGTCCATTGTCCAAGTTCACATTGTAATCATTGTTTGAATTTCATATTTTATGCATTTGGCAAGATATTCTTGCAAGTTTGTCCAATGATTCGCCTTTTGTAGCCCCTAGAAAAGGAAAACACAAATTCTTTAGTTGTAGAACTTTACTAGAGCAACAAAAGTTTGGCTTTGTATTTTAATGACATAATACAATCCTGAAAGTGACTTTGCAGATGCCACTCCGAAAATAACTTCAGGATTTCTTTAACTTTCACAACTGACACAACTGTGTTTACAATCCGGACGCCGAATAGAACAAGTCTCATTGTTTTTAACACCACCACGTGGCGCTCTCCTACTAGGGCCGGCTTCTCTTCTCCTTATATTACAGATGATTACACCAGCACTTACAGCTCCTACACTTCGCTAATTCCTCCCCATGCCACCGAAAGTGAAGAAAATAAGCCTGAATCAAAAAGTTCGAAGAACCCATTTCAGTAGTCATTGGGAAACAGAGGGAAAATTAATCGATGGATAGGCTTATAAGCTTGGAGCCATCGAATCTCGTAACTATCAGAATTGAACCAGGGCAGAAATGTTCGGGGGAGCTGACTCTCCGCAATGTCATGTACACGATGCCTGTTGCTTTCAGGATTCAGCCTACAAGCAAGGCTCGTTATACGGTAAAGCCACAATCAGGAATTATATCGCCACTCGCAACACTAAGCGTAGAGATCGCGTATCATCTCGCACCAGGATCAGTTCTTCCAGATTCTTTCCCTCACTGTGATGATTCCTTCTTCTTGCACAGCGTTGTTGTTCCTGGAGCTGCAATTAAAGATGCAAAGTCGGCGCTTGATTCGGTCCCCAGTGACTGGTTCACAACGAGGAAGAAGCAGGTGTTCACTGATAGCGGAATCAAAATCATGTTTGCTGGGTCCCCTGTTTTGGTTCAGCTTGTTAAGGATGGTGAAATGGATAAGATAAGAGAGGTTCTTGAACGGAGTGACCGGGCTTGGAACCCGGCTGATTCTGCCGATGCACGGGGACAAACGTTGCTTCATATTGCCATAGCTCAAAGCAGGGCTGATATTGTTCAACTTTTGCTTGAGTTTCAGCCGGATGTTGAGTCTCAAGGTCGGTGTGGCTGCGGTACTCCACTTGAAGCCGCGGCGGCTGCAGGGGAAGCACTTATTGTTGAGCTCTTGTTGGCAAGAAAAGCCAGCACAGAAAGATCAGAAACATCAACGTGGGGGCCAATACACTTGGCCTTGCGAGGCGGCCATTTGGAAGTACTAAAGCTTCTCTTAATCAAAGGTGCTAATGTTAATGCTTTAACAGAAGACGGTAACACAGCTCTGCATCTCGCGGTTGAAGACAGAAGAAGAGATTGCGCGAGGCTTTTGTTAGCAAACGGAGCAAGGCCTGATATACGCAACGCTAGAGACGGTGACACGCCTTTGCATGTCGCTGCAGGCTTGGGAGATGAGCAAATGGTGAAGGTGTTATTGCAGAAGGGTGCCAATAGAGATATTAGAAACAAAAGCGGAAAGACTGCTTATGATGTTGCTGCTGAGAGCGGTCACTCCCGTCTCTTTGACGCGTTGAAGCTTGGTGACAGCCTGTGCGTTGCCGCTAGGAAAGGAGAGGTGCGGACCATGCAGAGGTTGATTGAAGCGGGCGCCGCAATCAATGGGAGAGACCAGCATGGATGGACTGCTTTGCATAGGGCTTCGTTCAAGGGAAAGATTGAGGTCGTGAGGATGCTGATTGATAAGGGGGTTGATGTTGATGCTAAAGATGAAGATGGGTACACGGCTTTGCATTGTGCGGTGGAATCTGGCCACACAGATGTGACTGAACTGCTTGTGAAAAAGGGAGCTGATGTTGAGGCAAGAACAAGTAAGAACGTGACCCCATTGCAAATAGCTGAGTCCTTGCATTATGCGGGGATTTCAAGGATCTTGATACATAGTGGTCCAACAAAAGATGGAATTCAACAAATGAATATGAGCCAAGTTTCAATTCAATTTGGAAACGGAAAGGTTGGAAGAGATCAGATTGACGGAAAATTCGGAATGAAGAAGAAGAAGCCACCGAGACCAAGAGTCAAGCGCGGGAGCTTTGATAGATCTATGCCTCTGGCAGTTCTTTAATTAGACCATGATACAAGCGCTTTTCGCTTCTTCATTCATAAATATTTACAACAAAAATTTGGTTCTTTTTTGTTTTCGATTAAAGTTGAGGAAGAATAGATTAAAGAAGAAGTTGCAGATCCTTAACATATGTTCATTTTGTAATTTGAATATAACCTATATGTACAAATTTATCGATAAAATTGTATTAAAATTTCATGGGAATTCTCTTTGTTAAATTAAAAAAAAAAATCATAGAAAGTCGAAATTGGTTGGATGTCCAAGATCTAATTTAATTCAATTGAATCAAACCAATTCAACTTTTGTCAGATTGACATTTTGATTAGATTGGTTTAGATTGCAAAATAAAAAATCTAATATTATTAGATTGGTTTATGTATTTATATGTTCAAATTAATTCAATGCAAACCAATCCAACCAATTATTTTTTTATTTTCTTTATTTATTTTTTTAAAAAAATTACATATCACTTTTATATTTAACTTTCCAAAAAAATACAACTTAATTTTCTGTAAGTATAAATATATGATAATAATATAGAGTACAAACTGCTAGTCACAACCAACATTTGCTTTTAATGGTCAAATTTCAGTTTTTTTTTTTTAATAAGGTACATGAATCATGAAATATTAATGGAATCAATAGTCTGTATTTTTTTAAAAAAATTATTAGGAATTATAACTCTAGAGAGAAATTAATGATTATTTGTAAATTTTTATTTTAATCAAATTGATCAAATTGAATTGAATTAAATTCAACTTTGACCGGTTTGAATGATAAGCGATTTCTATCAATGATTAGATTAGATCGAATCCAAAATATAAATTAATTATATGATGCATTAGACATGCATTCGATAAAATTTAATGGATTTGAACTATTAAACATCCCTGATGATTGGTAAGGACATTACTTCTTATCATTTCATTTATAATGAAAAAAAAAATTCTTTGATAGATGAAAGAGAAATTATTACGAATAAAAAGAAGAAGAAAAAGAAGAAAAGACACCTGATCCGAGGGACGTAACGTAGCCATTCTTGCCTTCGGAACGCAAATGAAACTAGAATAACAATGAAAGTACGATTGCTGACAAGAAAACCCGCATGGTGACGGCGATGATGATGTACATTTAGGATAAACGTCGTCACTTCGATGCATTAACTGACAGCGCTTTTTATCTTTTTGTTGAATTTTGATGCCAAAACCCCCCACCTAACCTGTAAAATTTTTAGGATAATTTTTTAAAAAAATTATTTTATTAAAATACTTTTTATTATATATTTAATACTTTCATTCATAAATACTTATATTATTAAGAATTTTGAGATTAATTTTAATTTTGGTTGGGATGAGATGGTCGGAAATATTATTTATGGGATGGTGGTTTAATGTTATAAAAAGAAAGTAATTGCAGTGACCTAAAGATGGTGACAACTTCTAAGTTTTTTTTTTCAATGATGAATGGTGACAATGGTAGCAGAGATAAAATTAGGTAATTGTTTTATGATTACTCGTTGATAATATATATATATAGAATTAGTTTCGACTTTAATTACAAAAATATCATTTTCTTGCGAGAAATATAGATCCACTTAATGGAACAATATATATAAATATAAACAGATTAATTGAAATGCAAACTGAATATATACACATGATCATATATGATTTCCGTTAAATTATTATTTAAAACTCATATTTATCAAACAATATTAATTTTATACTTACATTTTTTCTTCTCATGACAGTTTTAAAATGGGCTGTTGGGCCTCAAGCTCGATGCCCTATAGAGTCCGAAACCAAAAAGGCGGTTGGGCCCAATTGGCCGCAGTTTACTCGCACCTTTGGACCGGTTGATTTTCTTATCCTTTCACCGCAAGCTTTTAAAATTCTTGTGGGGTGGGGGGGAGAGAGAGAGTGAGAGTTCATTTTGGCTCACATAAGAAATGACAGAAATATACAGTTACGTTAAAGCAACTGAAATGTTACAGGTGACTGTTTTTACACAAGATATTTGATAAACAGTTGTATTCACAGACAAGTTCTAAGTTAAAACTCCAAAATTCATATTAAAATTTAGTACATGGACTTGGTTAAATTAAGCCATGCCTCACCCACTCACTCACTCTCCTTCTCTCTCTCTGTCTCTGTCTCTCTCAAAACACAACCGTACATGAAAGTAAAGCTAATGTGTCCGACCACCACGTGAGCACCTCAGAAACCTGGGGTATTAATTAATTCTTCTTGGCACAAATTCCATTTATTTAAACTTAAAACAAGGGGAGGGGATCTGCGTGATGATTGATGCATGCCATCCACTTTGGCTTAATTGCCTGTTGTATTATTAACTAATTGCTAGATATAGAATAAAACATCATGATTATGCATGATCTCCCCTTTTTGTTCTAAACTACTGTCGTGCGTCTCTCTTTACAGCAAGGTGTAAATTTCTTATGGATTAATGAATGAGCCATAAACAAACAAATAAACAAATAAATAAATCTTAAAATGGAGAAATAAAATATAATTAAAATTATTCTCACGATCACGTACATGAATCCAATCAAAAAGGAATTTACCTTGCCTCGCGTGATTTTTTTGTGATTATTGCAACATGTTTACTGAATTTTCCATGAATAATCAATCTCTTGCTCGCTATGGGTTAAAATAGGGTTTGTTAATTTTGGATACAAGATCGTGGCTTTGATTTTTGAATGAGATATAGGATTAAGGGTTGAGATGGAGGCGAACTTTCTCACGTTCTCTAAAATTTAATGCTCGAGCGGCTTGAGTCAAGCCAACTAAAATTATTGGTTTGGTTAGTCAACATGGATTTTTATATATATAGTCTCAATTGGAAGCTACAGCCACTAAAGATTAATCGTATCCAACGGGAAGAGTTTTATCATAAATTAAAAAATATTAATTGTGTGCAAAAAGTCTTCTTTTCAACACAATGTAGATGATATGAGATGGGAGTAGTAAAGTGTAAGAATCAAATGAAAAGAATGTTCAATGGTTGGTGAGGAGCAGCCTTAATGCCTATGCAAGCAAACAGCTTCAGCTAAAACTCTGCCATCTAAAAGGTGGGTTGGTAGTTTAATTTATATTTTTTTCTTTTTCTTCCTCTTCTTTTTTCTTTTAAAGAGGCAAATTAATTGTGTTTTTTTCATTAGAGAAAAATATTCAAAGTGTTAAATGTTACCATTAGTAGTTATTTGATAATATAGAGTATTAGTAAGGGTCAATTTGATAATATTATAACTTTTAAAATAATTATTATTAATTATACTGTAAAAATAATCAACTATGAAGAGGATAAATTAAATATTTGATAAAATTTATTTTAAAAGTATTATAAATTTTAAAAATAATCATTTGTGTTTGGTAGATTGTAATGTTAACTTGTTATAAGAATAAAAATGACTTAAGTGAATATAATATTAAATAAAGTTTATTTCTATATTTATATGTGTGTATATTGTGAACATGTAATAATTCATCAACTAAAATAAATATGTTATTTTATTAAATTATTTTTTTATTATCTCAAAATAATCATCATTATCATCTTCTCTTTAAATTTAATAATTTTATTTCATAACTAAATAAGAATAATTTTAAACCTTTTTAATATTCACAATGATATACGTAGATTGTAGTAAATATAAAATTTATTCTTAAAATTAGATTGTGAAAAATTATTCATTTTTTATTTTTCATAATATCTTGTAAGATGAGAGATTTTGACAACAATATTTTTTAATAAAGGTTACTAAACATAAAAATTTATTTTTTATCTTTGAAAATTACTTTTAAATTTAAAATTATCTCAATGAAACCCTAAACCTAATTTAATAATGTATTTACCGTTGCTTTGCACCCAAAATTCGCCATTATTTATGTAAATCTTCATTTGGTCTTCAACAAATTAAATAACTTTTTTTTATGTCTTTTCCTTAGAAACGACAACAATTTCTGTCTGCCCGAAATCTCCCTCGTTAGTCGTTATGGATGGCAAAAATCAGAGCACGGTTGGTCGGTTAGGCACACTGCTCGTAACTCTGTCTATTCAATCCACACGCGTCACGTGTCAACTTGCCATAAGTGGGCGGCAGGATAAGCGCGTGATGAGAAATGCAAATGCCAACGTACCACCGACAGCAGGCCGATCGTGCGCGCCACTCTCTACGGCAGCGAATCTGAATCTGGACGTATTTACGTTTACATATTCAAATTTATAGGAAGAGCCGCGTGCGGTGTGCCTCGTCCGTCCACAGCTACAAATTAAACGTTCCGTTATTTTGAGCCAAACACAAGCTTACTTTATTTTTATCCCCAATAAAAAAATAAAAATAAAAATTCCACTCAATGCAGTTGTCAAACACACCTTAACTCGTTAGCTGTCTGCATAATTTAAACTTCAATTCCAATTACCAACTTCTTTTAAAAGCACTTTTACACCTATAATCAGAATTTTCGCATCTGTACGGGCTTATTACAAGTTGTAAAGACAAAAGACAAAGCCAGCCAATATCTTTTCGTATTAAAAACATTGAGTCGTGTAACATGCATGGGATTGGAGTTCTGGGCTACAGATTGCACATGTAATGAATTAATAATAATCTAATTAGAAAAATTAATCAGTTGATATGCCTGGTAAATTAGAATATTAAAAGAACGACAACAATATTTTATTCCTTTTTTAGAAAAATATATCACCAGAAGTCCAAAGCTGACACCTTGACTATGTGGGAATTCAAATGCCTACACCATTGACAATCAAATAAATAAATTTATTGATTTTCATTTTTTCCTACTAATCGATCGTGGACAAATACGGTTGGCGGGCAGGTTGAAATTTCAGAGACCTTGGTTAAATATGTACATTTATTTAATAAAATCGTATTGAATAAATATATTCAACATAAAATTAAAACAAAAAATATACCGAAAACTCTCGAATATGCTAATTGTGTAACTTTAGTAACAGACTGTGTTAATATACTTAAGTATAAAACTCCACCGCGTGCAAAATAATATAGAGCCCATCAACTTTATATCCACACCTTATTTCGTGGAAAACAAACTTGATGCCGCAAAAATATCAAAGTTATTTTTTGGTATGAACTTGGGATTCTTCAGAATTTTAGTTTAAGGAGCATCTCAGCCCCGCATGCATGACGCATGTGCCAGGCCCATACTAGCAAATTTCACCTGCTTCTATGCCACGATGGATGGAAATTGCGGCAAGGGCCTTATATTTCATTAAAATTAAAAAAACAACTAAATTTATAGAAGTTTCATTTTGTCAACATTGATCATCTCTGTTGCAAAAGAATTAGAGGTGATAATTTATGTCACGACCTATCAACCCTATAGAAGATTAATGAGTTGAAGCTAACTTAAGATGAGATATATTATTAACCATGTTAAATTTATCACCCGTTTATTAATTGTTTTGAGTGTGAATATGATTTTTTTTTTAAATATGAATTTATTCATGCTAAAAATACTTTTTAAAAGAATTTATCAAATACTAAATTTTTATTTTTTTTAAATCACTTTCAAATCTGACAAAAGCAATCTTGTGCCCTTCATCTTCTAACTTGACATCTACATCATCCGAACTTCTTCGTTAGAAACGGATTGATGCAAATTAACATGGAGCATTGCCTACACTTCCTGCTAGTTTCTAACCATTGCAACCTCTAATAAGATCGTCCTCCGTTAGTTAGATGATAGAGTTAAATATTAATTAGCTTTGCAAGTCATAAGTACGTCACTCGCACATTCTAATGGTAAAATATATATATATACATTAATATGTTGTACACGTCACGTTGGTACCGTTTTTTAGGCATATTTCACGTGCCTCGATGCCGTCTTTGTTTGAATGTTACCGCCACAGGTTACGTGGAAACCCACGCGCCTACCAACCCCAAGAGTTAAAAATGAAAAAGAGAAACTTAGCCACCACGATAATTTTCATTATTATCTTATTAATGAAATTATTTGCTTGGAGGCCACGGAATGAACAAAGGATATCTGTGGTTTTGAAATTGAAAAGAAAATGTAGGAATATTGATCCGTTTGTACAATTTATCAATCAATATCTATTTTGAATTCAAAGTGCAAGTTTAAAATAAAATTATAAAATTAATCTTCTTAAAGAGTTTGAGAGCTCATCTACTTGTTATTTTTTAGTATTTATTTAATTTATCAATCAATATCTACTTTGAATTCAAAGTGCAAGTTTAAAATAAAATTATAAAATTAATCTTCTTAAAGAGCTTGAGAGCTTATCCATTTGTTATTTTTTTATTATTTATTCATCTTAACCTGATTTTTATTTTCAATTAATACCTTAAAGTTAAATAGTTTATTTTGTGCGAATTTTTGAGTTGGATTTTTTATGCACATATGAACAACTTAGTTTTATTGATAAAAGTCAAGAGAGAGAGAGAGAACACCAAGAATAATAAAAAAAAATTGAAATAGGACTAGTTTAGAAATACTGGAGTTTTTAAAATAATTATTGTTAGTTGTACTATAAAAATAATCAATTATAAGAAAAATCAGATAAAAATTTAGTAAATTTTATTTTTTAAAATATTATGAGTTTTAAAAACAGTCGTATCTATTTAGTAAATTTGATTGTTAAATTGTTGCAATAATGTTAATGATTAATTAGATATAATATTCAATAAGTTCATTTTTACATTTATAAATATGCATATAAATTTTTTTATTGTGTATATATATTAGTTGATAATTGAAGTAAATATTTTGTATTATTAATTTAAATTTATTTTATTATCTCAATATAATTGATGATGATGATAATAATAATAATTTTTAAAAATTGATAATTTATTTATTTATTATTAATAATAATTTTAAATTTTTATAATTTTTATGAGAATATCTATATAATTTTGATACTTAAAAAAATACTCTTTCATTATTTTTAAAATTTACTAGAAGATAAAATATTTTATTAAAAATAATTTATAAAAATTTATTAAATATAAAAAATAATTTTTAAAAATTATTTTAAACTTTTCAAAAGCACTCCCAATCGGCCAATAGTGTTACTGAAATTTATAAACGCAGCCTCGCGCCCAATTTACCGGTCAAGATTTGCCACCTCGGCGGTTTTCACTTGCAAGATGTTTCGAGGACAGACATAAACATCTTTCTGAATGCAATCAAACTAATGATAAACTACTTGCTGGCAAGCCATCAGCATCGTCCATGCGTTTCATCAGATCAATGCAATCAGACGATCAAACAAACTTCTAGCCCCACATTACCAACCCCAGCCCAACAAACCCGTTGTGTAGGTGGCAGTCACTCTGACACTAATGAAATGATATTTTCGTAATCTGGAGTTTATTTATTTATTTTCGTGAAACGTGGAGTTTATTAATGATAAGAAAAATTATGATAACTCCAGTCATAATGCAACAACGTGGGCCCACCACCTTGGCCCCATATCAACTTCGGCCACCAACTTCCTTCGTTGTTCTTCAAAATATATCACCGCAAGAAAATTATACACCTCATAAACTTTTTTATTTTTTATACATTTACGATTAAAATAGTGTGCAAAGTCCAAGCGTTTCTTAGGGCGCGTGTCCTCAGTAGTAAGCCTATTGGGATTTTTTTTTTCCTTTTGGTCGTAGGCTTGCCCAAATCTAAAAATTTACCCTCTTAATTAGAAAGTGAATGACTTGGGTAAATACTTAAATAAAAGTGCATGATGGAAATATTGAAATAATGAAATGATACTTAAATTCTTAATTAGAAATTGAATGACTTAGTTAAATACTTAAATAAAACTACATGATGGAAATACTTATAAATATTTTTTTTTCATGGTATGCAATCCATGCATAGTAATTTTTAAGTTGTGTTGACCTTAGGTCCATAATTACATTGTAAATTTTGATATCAAGATTTTCTCATTAACTTTTGGGATGAAAAATATATTTAAAATACATGATATTTTTTTTTATATATTTGATATCAATGAATGTGTTTATCGATTTTGATGAAATATTATTTTATCTATCATTAATCGATAATAATGTTATTAGCAGTTGAATTTTGAAACTTAAAGATTTAATAATAAATCACTATTTAAACATCAATATTAATTAAATATTTAATGATAATTATAGTTGAAAAATAATAATTAATAATTAATCCTTTAAATAATCAATTAAAAAGACCTAAAATAACATAAATATCGTAACCCATTCTCTTTTTAGAGTTTATTTTATGTTATTGTTATTGCTATCAAATAAATATACGTGAAAATAATATTTTATAAAATTTTTAAAATTTAACATCTTATATAAGTTATAACATATGTACATGCCT
The DNA here is from genome assembly GCA_030449875.1 of Aegle marmelos. NCBI lineage: Eukaryota > Viridiplantae > Streptophyta > Magnoliopsida > Sapindales > Rutaceae > Aegle > Aegle marmelos. The sequence continues at coordinate 9,192,227 of JASUUL010000115.1, forward strand.
ATCAGAATTGTGATGAACTACCATGTACCCTAGCCATAACAACTCTCCATTTAAAGCAATCAAAAAAATCATCAGAAATATTTTGTGGTGTAATCGCTGATCATCGCACTCTTCAAATTATGATAGCTGCTCTCATTTTTCCTTCGGTCTGCAGTCTTCACCCACCATGGGGACCACAAAGATTCACCACATTTCCAACTCACGCGCCGCATCAGAAAAAGGGCGCGTCAGCCCAATATTTACCAACTGCACTGAAAATCATAATAAATAAATAAAAGAAATTAAAATGATAAATCTCAGATCTACAAGTTGGCACGCCAAAGGCAGTAACCAGTAAACCACCAAATTAGATTTGTGTATTGGCTATAAATAACGGAGAGTGCCCTCTTGCAAACTCGCCGCTCTCTTATCTCCTCTCTTCTCAGCTCTCATTTTCTCTGCTCCTCTCTTCTCTTTTTGGTACGGTTCCCATTTTCGTCATGTGTTCTCTTCATTAGCGTTTTCACGCCGTTAATCATCAATAAGCGTTGAACATGGTTTTGATTTCCGAACTTTTGGATCTAAAAAACAAAAAAACTTATTTTGTAAAAAACTCACTAATACTCAACTAAAATCTAGTTATTTTCTTTAAAAAAAAACAAATAACTTAAAGAGAATTTTCAACTTGGTTTCATTTTCCAATGGACTGGCAAGTGACCTTTAGGGTTAGATCTAGTGTTTGGCTGCCGTGATTTTCCTAGATCTGAACGTGAAACAATCAGATCTGTAATTAATCTTTTCCCAAGAACAATTTAAACTCTACTCCTGTTACTGTTTTTGAATCTATTTTCAGATTCTTCATTTTTAGAATCTATTTTTAGTATTTTTCGTTTTAATCCTTCGAAAATTACTGAAAATGCTTAATTGTCGATGTGGTTGCAGAAAAATAAAAAAAAAAGTCATCTCAAACTCCTGGATTATAATCAGCTTGTTTCAGATCTTTTTTTTTTAAATAAAATAAGATTTTATACTCTGATAAGTGTACTTGATTTCATTTGATTTGAGCTGTACTGGCCATGATCCATTCATTTGAATGAATGTTTTGTTGATTTAATGAAAGTGACTGATTTTCGATTCATTGATGACGTGATTATGACAGTAAAATGGCATCTCACATCGTTGGATACCCACGCATGGGCCCCAAGAGGGAGCTCAAGTTCGCGTTGGAATCCTTCTGGGATGGCAAGAGCAGCGCAGAGGATTTGCAAAAGGTGTCCGCTGATCTCAGATCCTCCATCTGGAAGCAGATGTCCGAGGCTGGGATCAAGTACATTCCTAGTAACACTTTTTCCTATTACGACCAAGTGCTCGATACCACCGCAATGCTCGGTGCCGTGCCACCGAGGTATAACTGGAACGGCGGTGAGATTGGATTCGATGTTTACTTCTCCATGGCCAGAGGAAACGCCTCTGTTCCTGCTATGGAAATGACCAAGTGGTTCGACACCAACTAGTAAGTCTTCACTACTTGGAAGAGTGGCATTTCAAGTTATTTATGGTGTAATGGTTTTGCACTGAATGCTGACGTGTGCTTGGCTTCGTGTTGATGCAGTCATTTCATTGTTCCTGAATTGGGACCCGATGTTAAGTTCTCCTACGCTTCCCACAAGGCTGTGACTGAGTACAAGGAGGCGAAGGGGGTGAGTGTTTTTCTTTGTTCGTCTATATTTACAAGTTTATTTCGTTTGATATCAGAATCTACAATACATCAAAATTGGTTACGTTCACCTTGAAATTGTTAAATGATATGCTCATCTTTAGCTTAGGATCTGATAGAATTTACTTCGATTCATTGACATTTATTTATAGAGCTTTGAAGTTAGATTTGTCTCAGTAAATGTATTCAAATGTTATATGATTTATTTGATATGTAAGGAAAGCAATAGTGTTTGCAAAATAGTCTTAAGATAAAGTACTTGAAAGGGGCATATTCAACGTCGTGGACCCTGAAGATTTTTCATAGAAATTTTATCAAACATATTCTGAACTTGTTTGCAACTTTCTATCAATCAGATCAAGTTTGTGAGATGCTAATATCTATCACTTGTCCAATGCTGCAGCTTGGAGTTGAAACTGTCCCCGTGCTTATTGGCCCTGTGTCATACTTGTTGCTGTCTAAGCCTGCCAAGGGTGTCGATAAGACCTTTTCTCTTCTCTCTCTTCTTCCCAAAATTCTTCCAATCTATAAGTAAGAAATTATCACCTATTACAGATCTATAAATGTGTACGTGCTAAATAACTGTGTTTGTGTGTGGGTATCATGTGACATCATTAATATTTGTTGTGCCAATTAACACTTCTGCAGGGAAGTTATTTCTGAGCTTAAGGCTGCTGGTGCTTCCTGGATTCAGTTTGATGAGCCATTGCTTGTTATGGATCTTGACTCACACAAATTGCAAGCATTCAGTGAGGCTTATGCCGAACTAGAGTCAACTCTCTCTGGCTTGAATGTTCTTGTTGAGACCTACTTTGCTGATATTCCAGCTGAGGCATTCCAGACCCTCACTTCTTTGAAGGGTGTTAATGCCTATGGATTTGATTTGGTTCGTGGAACCAAGACCCTTGAATTGATCAAGAGTGGGTTCCCTGCTGGCAAGTACCTCTTTGCTGGAGTGGTTGATGGAAGGAACATTTGGGCCAATGATCTTGCTGCTTCTCTTAGTGTTCTCCAGGGGCTTGAGGGTGTTGTTGGCAAAGGTAGACATCCTTTGCTTGCATTTTTCTTTGTGATAAATATTTCTTATTTGATTATGTGATTTGTTGTATAATTTATTTTTTTTCCTTTGCAGACAAGCTTGTGGTTTCCACCTCCTGCTCACTTCTCCACACTGCTGTTGATCTTGTCAATGAGAATAAACTCGATGATGAAATCAAGTCATGGCTAGCATTTGCTGCCCAGAAAGTTGTTGAAGTGAATGCATTGGCCAAGGCTTTGGCTGGCCAAAAGGATGAGGTATACATCTTGTCTAAAAGTTAGCTATGGATGAATTGAAAGAATCGCAGGCCTTGATTGGTCAGAAGAGTCAGAAAATCTTTGCCTTTCAAGGACCTATTTTTGTGGTAAAATATAATTATAGGAGCAGAAAATCTTGGCTTGTAAGTTGAGCATGGCTTGTAAAATATGTTGTCGAAACCGAAAATTTAGTAGGGGGAATTATTTATTGAATGTTGCTAAATATATTTTTCTGAATTAAACATCATTTGGCAACCAGGGCATTTGGTGTTTGGTTAAAGTTTTGGGGACTTTTTCTCTCGCAAACAGCCCACTAATTGCATATATATATATATATATACTTCTTTGTTAAATGATATGAATGAGACTAACTTTGTTTCTTCTGTTCATGTTGTTTCCAGGGATTCTTCTCTGCCAATGCTGCTGCTCAGGCTTCAAGAAAGTCCTCCCCGAGAGTGACCAACGAGGCAGTTCAAAAGGCTGTAAGTGGCATGATTGATTTGTTTCCCATTTTATGTTGTGGTTGGCCCATAAATTTCCTTTCTTAGCTAACAGTGATTCTTTCCTCTTGGTATATTAGGCTGCTGCTTTGAAGGGATCAGACCACAGACGTGCTACAAATGTTAGTGCTAGATTGGATGCTCAACAGAAGAAGCTCAATCTTCCAATCCTCCCAACCACCACAATTGGATCCTTCCCACAAACCATTGAACTTAGGAGAGTCCGCCGTGAATACAAGGCTAAGAAGTGAGTCCATCTGAGCTTTTCCTTATGCCATGTGTGAAATTACTTTGACTACTGTATTAACTGTGCTGTGAGTGTTTGCCCTTTTTAGGATTTCTGAGGAAGAATATGTTGCTTCCATCAAGGAGGAAATCAACAAGGTTGTCAAACTCCAAGAAGAGCTTGATATTGATGTCCTTGTCCATGGAGAGCCTGAGGTAAGTTTCACAATGCCCAATGGAAGCAAAGCAATGTCTCATGGTTTTGAATTACATAAAATTTTACATATTTTTGTTTCTGCATTTCTAATTGCATGCGAAGTATGCTCTATCTCATATTGAATTGGGTCATTTGTTTTTGTAGAGAAACGACATGGTTGAGTACTTTGGAGAGCAATTGTCAGGTTTCGCCTTCACTGCCAATGGATGGGTGCAATCCTATGGATCTCGCTGTGTGAAGCCACCCATCATCTATGGTGATGTGAGCCGTCCCAAGGCTATGACCGTCTTCTGGTCCTCCTTGGCTCAGAGCATGACTGCTCGCCCAATGAAGGGAATGCTTACTGGCCCTGTCACCATTCTGAACTGGTCCTTTGTCAGAAATGACCAGCCCAGGTATATAAATGATAACTGGTTCACTATTGGTTAACCTTTTGAAATGGAAACATTGTTTAACATAAACTGCGCCAATTTTGCAGACATGAAACCTGCTACCAGATTGCTTTGGCCATCAAGGACGAAGTTGAGGATCTTGAGAAGGCAGGCATTAATGTTATTCAAATTGATGAGGCTGCCTTAAGAGAAGGATTGCCTCTTAGGAAATCTGAGCATGCTTTCTATTTGGACTGGGCAGTCCACTCCTTCAGAATCACCAACTGTGGTGTCCAGAACACTACCCAGGTCAGTTGGCCTTGTAATCTTCTATCTCATCTCTCCCTAATTTAGCTGTTCATTTTATATCTCATCTTATTGTTTATTTATTGACAGATCCACACCCACATGTGCTACTCCAACTTCAACGATATTATTCACTCCATTATTGACATGGATGCTGATGTGATCACCATTGAGAACTCTCGTTCTGATGAGAAGCTCCTGTCGGTCTTCCGTGAGGGAGTCAGGTACGGTGCTGGAATTGGCCCTGGTGTCTATGACATCCACTCTCCAAGAATACCATCAACCGCAGAAATTGCTGACAGAATCAACAAGATGCTTGCTGTGCTAGAAACCAACATTTTGTGGGTTAACCCTGACTGTGGTCTTAAGACTCGCAAGTACACCGAGGTGAAGCCAGCCCTCTCAAACATGGTTGCTGCTGCCAAGCTACTCCGCACCGAGCTCGCCAGTGCTAAGTGAGTGGTTCCGGAGATTGGAGGGATACTTCCTGAGCCATTATTATTTTTTTTCCTTTTTCACTTTAAACAAAGAGAAAATTCCTGTATTATTACCTATTCGAATAACTGTGGGTTGTGATGAAAATTTTCCGTAGGCATATTTGCACTTTTGAGCAATTGGTTTCTACTTTTCTATGCTTGTATTTTCTGTTTTTAAAGGGGGCCCGGATTGCTATCAGTGGCCGAAAATCAATGGAATACCTTTACTGGTTTGTGCATTAATGTTGTTGCCGTTGTCTCTATTTCTTTCTTCTTTGTTTTTGCCCGCATTTATTCTTTTTCTTAGCAGAGCCATGAGCTTGCAATGGAATCAATGGCATAATATAAAAAGAAATTCGGAAATGAAATTGTCCGGCTTACTGCGAGCAGGGCAATGTTGATTTTGCAGCATATGAAATTTCAAAGAAATCAAATGCAAACTAAAGGAACCCTTTGAAAGCTCATTCAAATCATCTTGCGAGGCGGAAGCTCTTTATGCATGCGTATTGCTTCTCGAGAAACAACCTTTAACCTAGACTTTGAAAGCTCCTGTTGTAATATTTGTCTCAACAGAAAGTGAACTTCGTCCTTCCAACCGAAATATATAAAACTATTTGAAAAATCCAATAATCATAATAATGGATTAAATATTAGTATCAATCTATTTATGTACACACGTATTTAGAACTTGTTGGATTAACACATGAATGCTGCCACATTCTTGTCTTACCTTAAAACTCCTTGCTCCTTGTTAATACACATACATAAATGGACTCTTGTTTGATGAACATGTGAATGACGTTTTATGCTCGTCTTATTAGAACTCTCAATTTTTTGTTACCCATTTACATTGTTTAAATTGAATTCTTATTTGATAAACACGCGAATGACGTTGTTGATCCAAAACTATTATTAACTTCTTGTTACCACATCTATATTTTATATTGATTGAAATAGAGTTGGCTTCGGTATAATTATGGTGTTGTTGTGACAGCGTTACCACCTTTCATAAGAAGCTCATGGACCACAAACCAACATAAAGATTTTTTGCCCCTCCTTCGATCACCCTGTACTTCGACTTTCATGTCATGTCTCCTTACAGAACAAGATCTCTTGGAGGAGAAAGTTTTTGGCCACCTTCCTTGAGAAGAAGAGAAAGGAAGGTATTACTTATTTGGTTTTTAAAATATTGGTATTTTTTATTAGCTTATTTTAACATTTAATACAGTGAATTATTTAAGTTTCCTTTGTTATAAATGGTAGATATTGTTTTTTTTGCATTTTTGAAAATATTATTTTAAAACATTTCTGTCATAAGGAATTTCAAGGGTTTTTTTTCCCCCAAAAAAAAGAAAAAAAGAAAAAAAAAAAAAAGACAGAACTTATCGTGGGAACATCGCGTCGTAGTTTCCTTTGCCTATAAAAAGGCCTTATTCCATTTCAATATTCCGAAGTGTCATCACGTTTCATTTATTCTGAAACTGTTCGTGGGAACCGAAACGTACTCTCTTGGCGTAATATTTGATAATTAAACTTCAAATTTTGCAACTAATTCCATTTGTGTCTTCTCTTGAGTTTCACTTGCCAAAAGAAAATTAAAATCAGTGAAAATAGCGTAAGCAAAAAAAGAGATGTACAAAACGAAGCTGCAAGAGCTATGCCACCAGAGAGTATGGAACTTGCCAGATTACGCAACATCCAAACAAGGCCTTGACCACAACCCTCGCTTTCAAGCAACCGTTACCGTTAACGACCAATCTTTCACCTCTCCGAATCTTTGCAAGTCGTCCAAAGAGGCCCAAAACGACGCCGCTAGAATCGCATTCCAACATTTCTCATCTCCTCCTCCACCGTCCCCTACTCTTTCCGCTTCCTCTTCTAACGGTAATTTTAGCATTGCCAATTCAGATTGTTGTTGTTGTTATTTTTCTGTTGCTTGCTTTCTTAATCTGTGTTTATTTTGCATGCTTTCAGTTTAAGAATTGCAATTTGCAAGTGTTGGTTAAAATAAAATAATGCTGTTTGCCTTAAAATAACATTCCTCGGATTTTAATTTCATTCTGTAACTATGTGCGATTATGGTGGATTATCAAATAGTCACTTTTTTGAGAATCTACTCCAAAACTTTTTTCATTTGCCATTTTTTTTTTCAAACATTAGTTGATTGAGTTGTTCTTTTAAGACTCAATAAACCAGTGATCATCACATAAGTATTTATCAAACATAATCCAGTAGCATTTCTCAATTTGGAATCAACAGCAATCCAAAACATGCAAATAAGTGAAATCATGGCTGCTTCATTGCATTTTCTATACATGGGTTTGTTTTGTACTTTTATTTTATGACTGCTATTGAATGGAATTGCTAGCCGCCAAGTATCAGTCAGTGGATGGGCTTTTGTCAAACAACAGTTTAGGCTTTAGCTTCCATGCTTTGAAAATTAAGTTGAAAGTACAACAGTTGAAAACATACCTATGTTGGTTTTGTTAACCGTATGGTGTTCTTGAATGAAATGGTAAATGGTAGGTAGGTAGGCATTATCCAATTTTATATTTTTACTTGACTGGATTTTCTCTGCTTTTATGTTCTGGATAAATTACTTATTTTTTGTAAGCACTAGTCTTTAATGAAGTTGGGGGATGAATGAAATATGATAGGTTTGAAATGCGCTTTGAAGTTACCATGTTCCTGCAGAATGCTTTACTTCTTTTTTATATCGGGTTATAAACAATTTTCGTAGGTTCCTCGAGTGGAAGTGCAGTGCAAGTAAATGCACGAGAAACAGATCGAACTACTCAGGTCAATACAACCATCTCAACTGTCAATGATGTTCACAGATCAAGAGGTCAGATAATTATATTTAGTAATAATTTCTTTTCCTTTCCATAATTTCTTGATTTAGATAGTTTGCTTTATTGGTTTTTATTGATAGATCGTGCATATATTGTTGAATTTTGTGTACTTACTTTTCTGCTATGGTGATGTCAAAAGATTGAGGATTAAAGAGGCTATTAAAGACAAAACTAAATTCATGATTTCTTGAATGCAGCTCTATTCCTATTTACCGCATCGGAGAACTCCTATGTGATTTATGTTGTTATTATTATCTTTTATAATTATGATTCATGCTTCCCATGCTTCTGTTGGCCTTTGTGAAGTTCTAATTAACAACTTCAATTGAAGTTGGATTGTCACGTATTTTCATTCATATTCTTTTCTTCCATACTAAATTTGATGATCTTGATTGTTGTTCCTGTCCACATATGTGTTTGTATTTTTATGTACAAAATCATTTTCAGTTAGAAAATTTGTGGACTTACGTAAATTTGGATAAGCTATGTGCCTAAAATTTATTGCTGACGTATGGTAATGTTGAAAGGGAATATTAGATAATATTTGGACGGGTATTTAAATAAAACATTTGAGTGGGCCGTTACATGTCATTTTTGAGAAGCACTGTGGTAGCATATAATGGAATAGATCTCTAAGTTAACTCTGAATTTGATATCAAGTGAGAGAACTCAGTCTTTCAGACCAATTCCGTCTATTTGAAGATCTTATATTGAGCCTCAGGTGAGTGAAAAGAAGTAAAAGAGTGTAGTCAAAAAGTGTATATAAGGAAACTCAAAATTTCAGAGTTCGCACTGCATATTCGGTGTCTGTACAACGAAAGACCAAACCAATTGGGTCAAGCAATTTGTCAACCAAATAACTAATAGGGTCTTGTTGCGGTATAGATACAACTTCTTTCTTGCTAGCCCTTTGTATTTTTTCTTGTATAAATACCTTAAGAGTATGTTTATGTTATTTCCTTTCCCAATGTTAGGGTTTTGTTCCCATTTGGTTTCCTCTCTGCCGCCCTCCTCACTAAGCAGCTAATCTCATCTTTCTCCTTTCTCTCTCTCAGTTTTTGAGTCTTCATCTTTTTCATCCTCATCATCGTGTAAGCCCCATAGAGGACCTAATATTTTTTAAACTCTACCAATTAAGCTGATTGTGCTCTCATCTCCTGTAACCTTGATTAAGAGGTTTCTGGTTTGAAGGTATGAATTTAGCTTAATTGGATCTTGTTTTATCCGTTCAATTTCTTACATTTGATTGCTTTAGTACATTGCTTTGGCATTTAGCGTGATGATCGCACTGATGGTTTCTTGTTTGAAGGTATCAATTTAGCTTAGATGGTACTTATTTTGTCCATTCAATTACGTTGATTCTTTTTGGTGTTCTGCTGCTAGTTAGTCAAAATATTGTACTGGCAGGACACAGGTCATGGGTGTGCATTCCTGTCCTACTGTAGTAAGAATTATTAAAGATGGCAGTACTGATGTGAGTGGGGGGGGTATGGATGAAGAGTACTCTTTCAAGGAGTGCGAGAGGGTAAGGTCAGGGTATTTCTACCCTCAATGCGATTCAGCTATCAGTGTGACATTTACTGATGTTTCATTGAATTGACATCTTATTCTCCTTGCATTTTAAACATGTGATTAGTGGGTTTTATCTAGGCAATAAATAAGGAAATGATTAGAATTTCTATTGTTTATAACAAGAAATTTTCTGTTGTTTATGATGCAAAATCATGTGACTCATAATTTTTAATTTCTTTCTGAATTATAGATATGCAACACCTATACAAAAACCAGCTGCAGAGCTATGCTCAAAAGAAAAATCTCCCTCTTCCTATGTATTCATGTGAGAGGGAAGGTCCTCCTCATGCTAGTCGTTTCAAGTGTAAGGTCACAATTGATGGACAAACTTTTGAGGCTCATCAGTTTTTTCCTACTTTAAAAGAAGCCGAGCATGAAGCAGCAAAAGTTGCATTAATGTCATTGTCAATTGATAAATTTGAACAGGCCAGTCTTCTAATTAACTGTTAATGAATGATATATGAATTTCTTATCAGTAATGATCTATCTTCTTTAATATTCACATATTTTGTTAATAAACATATTTTCCCAGGATGATTCTGTTCTTTACAAGAACATTTTGCAAGAATTGGCTCAGAAAGAAGCGTATGCATTGCCAGTTTATAATACTAAGCGATCTGGTGAATCTCATGCACCAATTTTTGTATCAACTGTTGAGGTAGGAGGAAAAGTTTTTTCTGGACGAGAAGCAAAGACCAAGAAGCAAGCAGAGATGAGTGCAGCAAAAGTTGCTTACATGAGGCTAAAAGAACGTATGTGCTATATACGATTCCCTTTTTGTCTTTTCCTCAATTACATCTTAAATGCTTCATCTCAACTCTAGAAATTATTCTTTTATAATTTATCCTTCTGTTGAAAGGATGGAAGACAAGGAAATATGCCACCTGCATAATATCATTTACGTATGCTGCACTCCTTGAGTGCAAGAATGTAGTGTCCGATTATCACCATATTCACTCTTTGGCCTGACCAATGCTCCTGCCACTTTCTGTAATTTGATGAATTGTTTTTTTTCACTCTACATTGATCCCTCATTTCTAGTTAACTGCAACCGAGCTACCTTACTTTTGACTTAGTAGGTTTTAGCCGCGGAATAATTTAGATTTTCAATGTATTTTTTGTAATAGTTACTTTACTGGGAGCACATAGGATTATGTTCCCTGATGTTCAGTTTTTCCATTCATTAATTCTCATATTTGTGAGTGATTAAGGACCCAATTTTTAAAAGTGCACAATTGAAGTAGCTATGGGGTATTTTCTGAAGTACCATCTGGCTTATTTATTTATGATGATTATATGATAGTAAGCCTTTCAATTTCAATGAATTTATTTAGGACTTGCAGTTTTTATGTGCTTTAGACTTAAAAAAAACCTACTTACATAGGTAGAGAATTTCCTCTCTCTCTTAATTAATTTTTTTTTTTATTTTTTTGCTTCTTGTGTTGAAGATCCCAAAACTTAATTAATTTTTTTTTATTTTTTTGCTTCTCGTGTTGAAGATCCCAAAAATTTTCACAATGAATTTTTTTTGCTGCAATCTGTTTCCAGTAATTTGTCCTTTTCCTGAGTCTATGATGAAATTAGTTTTATAAAGGCAAAATATTGAAGCATCGTATTTTAATTTATTTCTTCATGTATTATAGGAGCACAGCTTTTTTAGTCATATAATTCAAGAAGTACAACTTTACTGGATATGAATCTAGCTTGGAGCTCCCTTGATGGTAACGAAGTGGCTTGCATATTGTAAGTTAAAGTTGCCATGGGCTGTTGGCTGGTCAATGAATTTAAATCTTGTACTTTAAACAGAATTTTCATGATTTATGTGACAGGAAAAAAAAAATGACTACTTTAAAAGAAAGTACTGAAGCATCTGGTGTACCATTTGATATTTGGTTCAATCAGAGCCCATATCCTAAATCCTGGATGGAGTACTTTCCACCTACTGCTTGGGTGCAAATATTATAGGTCTTTCTTACAGAACAGTTTATAATTCCGAGAGTAGAAGAGAGAAATTTGAACCTTAGAAATCACGAAAATATGTATGTATATATGTACTTAGAGATGAAGTCATCCCATTCTAATACTTGACTAGATGTTATTCTTATTATTGTTATTATTATTTTGGCTCATCTCATTCTAATGCTTGACTAGATGTTATTATTATTATTGTTATTATTATTTTGGCCTCAGCCAATCCAATCCAGTGTCCTACATTGGTTTCTCCCACCATCCAAGCACAAGTTTACTACTCGTCATCCAGCTTGCAATCAAATGTCACTGCAGATCCACACCACAATGTCCAACCTGCAGGCCTTATGGTTTTGAATCCCAGTCCAACGCCCAAGGTGCAAGCTGAAGAAAACAGAGGTGAACTTTTCTTTAATCTAAGTATACTGATTGTGATAGATGATCTGGACAAAGCACCATTTTGGTCAAATTTTAGGTCCTAACAAGTATAATTAAAGTTATAATGTGTGTATAAAGCAGTTGATCATTAACTATTCTTATTCATATATAGTTCAATTAGAAATAAACATTTGAAAGCTGATAACATTCTCTCCAGTTGCTCCCCTTTAATTTTCTCAAGTACGTCATATCATCAGTGAAAATGAATATACATTTTCAATTGCAATTTGATATTGGAAATAATTTATGTTCATTCATAAAACTAGCTCCTATTTTATCCATAGTCTTCAGGGTGCATTGATGTAGTGTAATATGGTTACTAGTATTATCTAAAATGACTGGCCCAATTTACATGCGATGAACTCAAAATAAGTTTTTTGTAGAATGAGATATTGTGTAATTTACATGGCATGTGTTTACAGTATCTTGATATTTTATTGTCAGTTACATATTAACCTCATTCTGTTGAGGCTGAATTTTGTGGTATTAATCAAGTGTCATGATTTTTGCTTGATTTTCAATAAGACCTTGATTTTCACTTGAGGACTAGCTGCTGTAGTTCTAGATAGATGATAATATCATTATGATTTGTTGTCTCTTTTCCTTGGTAGACATATTAGGTTTTCACTTACAACAATATCCTTTTCTTTCAGAATTGACTACAGCGAATACTAAAGTTGGTGGTTATGATCTCTCTCAATTTCCACAACCAGAGTTTTCATCTTCCTCTGACCTCTCTGAACCCTCAGGGGCTGAAAATGCCATGTCCCCATCTTCTTTGCCTTCCCAATGCTCTGTTAACCCAATTGTGGATCCTATTGCCCAGTCAGTCCGAGCAGATGGGCGCACCTGCAAGATAATTAGAGTTTGCCCTAATAGGCCAAACATGAAATTTCCTGAAGGAAGCTCAGTGCTGCATAGGGACAATAAATGGGTTGCATGGACGGATGGATCTCAATCAAGCCAGTGATATGATTCTCATACTGTTAGCTTTCTGATTTCATTGCTGTGGTGTTCTTGAAGAGCTCATTACCGAACCCCAGTATGCCATTTGTGAACACATTTTTATAAAATCGCTAAGCATTAATAACATTAATAAGTTACAGATTTAATTTCTTGTTGAGTGGCTGATTTCATGTAGTCTGAGACAAACAGGTTACATGTTTGAGGTACGGTCATATACATAGGCTGATGTTCAACATCATATTATGTTATCGACTTGTTGAATAGGAAACTTTTTGAAGGAACAGAATTTATGAAAATTAAACAGAAAGTCAAAACTAGTACAAGCCTAAACTCAAAAGATATTAATTATACTCGAGTAATTTTTTGATAAGGGGTTTTATTTTATAAAAATAAAAAAAAATTACAATAAGAAAAATACATATTTTATTTATATTGTATTGAAATTTATATATTTTGAGTCTTTTATTTTAGTTTCGGTTATATCTTTTCAGTCCTTTTAGTTTCAATCATATTAAAGGGATCTTTTATTAATAAGAAAAGGCAACAAATTAAACATTTTTTTTTTTATCTTCATAAGTAGGGGCCTAACCTAGTAATTTTTTTTTCTACATAACCAAAAACTCATTTCTTGGATCCAGCCGACTAGTAGTTTGATTACCAAATAACTAGACGACTAATCGTCCGCTTCAACATTTAAAAATGATAATAAACGACAAACCGTTTATAGTCGCACCCTCAGACGATTGTCATAGAGCTTTAACAAAACTTGAATCGAGAGATGATTATTAAAGCATGTCGTACCTTATGAACAGTTCTACCCCGTCGGTCATCCGTACAGGCTGCTGCGTTCTGCGTTGTTAGCCGAAACTGACGCAGAAGTCAACTGAAATGAAGTGCAGGATTTTTTGAATCTTTCTTTTAACCAAATTTGGTAAAATTTACGATTTGGATTGGTTCTTCCCTTAAATTGCAGTAAGAGATTTAAATTCCTACAATTAATCAATCAACTCGAACATTCTCACCAGCTCTTTCTGATTTGATGGTATATCGAAGACAATACAGCTCAAACTAGCAGAAGGACCAACTTAAACTACAAAACTTTGCCTTCGGGCATTAAATAGTAAGCAACTCAATGCAACCAACAGTCGGTACTCACATAAGTACTCCTTCAGTGTTACTGAAGGCTTTCTTTGCAATCTTGAATTTAGTAGCAATCTTTTCGTTGGTTTTCACAACATACTGCTTTAGGAAAAACTCGATGCCACTTATGAGTGTTTCAAGCCCAGGGGTGACAGCTATACGTGTGAATATATTCCATATGACATTGTCAGGATACTCAAAGACGGCCTCAAATAGCATTCTGAAATGCATAATCCTCTTAGGAGTGAGCAGACTGGGGTCACTGAAGTCTATAGTTTTCAACACTGCTAGAGAGAGAGTAAACGATGTCACCATCTCGGCCACAAATTTTGCTAGGTGCATTGATCTTATATGCTGCATCGTCTCAAGCTCCTTAAAGTGGTCCCAGAGGCAAAACTGGAACCATACCAAACAAAGGATAAGAAAAATATCCAAAGATACTGATCCAGTAACTTGAAGTCATTTGAGAAGAGCTTTACCTGTAAGGTGAACTTGTGGTTCTTGTCATGCTCACATAACTTGGAAGCTAGTATGGAGTAATATTTGTTAAACACTCTCTCTTGTAAACAACACTCCACAAGGACCCGTATAATCTCTCGGTCCTGTAGAAACAGGAGATATAAACATTATGGGTTAAGTAAATGAGTTGATAAGAATGAAGAGGGAAAAGATAAATAAATAAATACAAGAGTTGCCTACCTGTTTTGCAGGCAAATCCAGCCTTAGAAGCTTCTCAAAAGCATCAATGTAGTCCTCTCCACTCATAATTATACAAAATATTGCTCTTCTAGCATCAGTATTCATTCTTTGTGCAGACGCAAGCTGCAGCATTTTCTGTGCTTCTAGAACCTCTTTATCAATTGTGCTAGCAACCAATTCCACATTTTCTGTTTTAGCAGCCATGTCACCAGACAGCCACCACTGACCCTTCTTGTTAGGGTCAAGAAGCTTATCCCACTTAAGTCCTCTTATTAAAATGTCTTCAACTCGTAACTGTAAATATCAAAACATTAGAATACAGAATTATAGTAAAGAGACAACCTCATCCAGATATGTTCAATGAACATTTAAAATTTTTGACACAATTTTCTCTCTCACTGATGATAGAAATCCCACAGCACATGCACTGGGATAAAAACTAATGAAATATTTGATCCCCGTTAACGTGGTCACCTAGCTATAGCTGCTTCTTTGTCCCAAGGCAGAAAGTAAAGGGTTCAATGCAAGGCCCCCTTCTCCTCCCCAAGGCAAAGGGGAGAAGGGGAAATTTAAAACCAAACAAAAGAACACTGGAAATAGAAAAAGGATTCCTCAATAGCAAATACCTTCTGTAGCCATTTCTTTATCCGCACATGTTGTACAGTGTCCTGTTTTGGCCTTTTCTTGTTATTTTTTATGTCCAATATGGTTTCAAGCATGAACTCCATCTGCAAAAAATAAGTTGCAAGATACAAATCAGAAGCAAAAAGCAGTAAACAAAAGTTCTACAACATAAACTCAATAAATATCTCACCCTTTTGCCATTTATGCTTTCCTGGCTATCTCCAGATGAAGCCTTCAATTCGTTCACCCTATTCTGAATGCTAAGAATAAAATCTTTCATGGCAGCAGGATCATCGGCCCTTATTTTCATCCCACAGCCTTTTCAATCAATAGCAGTTCATATTAAACATGGTATTTTTGATTCACTGGTTGTGATAAATTTGTATGCGCACAAGCGAATGCCACGACATATGCTCTATAACAGAAAGCAAAAGCTAAACCATGCAGAATAAAAATATAGTAGTAAGCACATCAGGAAAATGTAACACATTTGAAAATATGTAGTCTGTGGGAGTTCTAAAACTTATTCCAATCCTCGATAAAATAGTGGATCTCTCTGGATTTTCAGGCAAAAGTTAATATGATACATAAAAGAATTAATAGAATCGAAAACTGCGATATAATAGCAACAACTATCAGCTCTCAAAACAAAGCTTACATTGCAGAATTGTCAAGATCGTAGAAACGTCAATTTCCTTCAAGCTCTTGCTCAATGTGACAAGGAAGTCATATATCAACTCACTGAAAAACATAACCACAGACATTGCTATTAAGAGTATGAGCACCCAAAACTTGAGGGCCATATTAAGGGACACGCCAAGTGAAAGGGAGTTCAATCAAAATTCTGAAGCAAAAACCCATACGTGTCAAGTATAACATAAAAAATTGATCAAAGAAAGCTCCACCTAGGTACTTGAAAAGTTATTACATAAACCAGAAAAGTTATTGCAGAAAGACAGAAGTTCTCAATCACATTAAGCTTTAATTCAGAATTTCTTTTAAGGCAAAGGAAGGGGTTTCGGTTTGGACCTAGTTGTGGGTTATGGAGTTCAAGTTACAAGTTCAGCATCTAAAACTGCCAGAAAGTACCGAGACCTATGATTACAGAGCTGCATCAACTCAGGAATCTCCAAAAGAAAACCTAGTTTTGAAGGTAGACCAGTTTAAGGTAAAGTTTATACATGTCCAAGCAATGTCAAATGTCCTCTTTGGTAGAAAGTACTCACCTTGAGCAAACTCCAAATATACATAAATAGGACAGCAAGAGAGTAAGATTTCGCAAGGAAAGATTGTCTTCTTTGGAGTACTCATTCTGGAACAAAGTGAAAAACACTGCATTCAGTTCATTTTAAAATTTTTGCTCTACAAGCTAACAAAACCACTGAGATTCCTAGAAAGCAGGCAACTGTATCAGGCACCAAATTGGTTATTTTATCTTGACAAGCAACAAAAAATCAGAAGAAAACATTTTCAATGGTTATAAAAAATTCTTTTCTAATTTGCAAGGCAACCTCAAAAGATTTAGCAAGTGAAGCCATAAGCTTTGCACTGAAGTCAATCCCAACCATACAAGCCATTCCAGCAACAAAAGCAGCAAAAACAGCAGCATACCTACAGAAACATGCAGAATGTCATTATATATACAACTGCAATAAGAAGTAAAGACAGCAAAACCAAATAGGCCTAAATTTACATCCAGCAATGCATCAAAACAAACCAACAACCCCAATGTGCCTAATTTGATACAGCACTGGCTCATGGAATAAAATAAAATGGATTACCCTAGTGCAAGTAGTACCAATAGAAAGCGTTTCGTATTTATAGTTAAAATAACCAGAGTTGATTCTGCAGATTTGTTCCTTTGCCAAACATAATCCTACTTATTATGATCCGGTTCTTCAGCAATTATTAACAGCAAAAATAAAACCTAGAGATGAAATTCATCTGATTAACGTCTTTAGTTTAAGAAAACAGCAATAAGAGAAAACTAAAACAAAATGGAAAATAGTCTACAAGTAGAAAATTTTCATTCAGCTCCACCTTTTATAGCTTGCAATTAAACAGAAGTGAGACTTCAAATAAAAGCAAGGGATAGGAGAAATAAAATGATAATAATAAATAAAATCTTAACTGTTCATTGCCACGAGGGCCACTTGAACAAGAAGCCAGCACCTCCTCACTGATTATCCGACAACTAACACTACGGCCAACAGACTGCAATATTTAAGATTTAAGAGTTAAGTAATAATTCTAGATCAACAATAGCATACCAATTGCTCAGTCAAAGCATGATGACAAGAACAAACAACATTTAATCTACAGTCTTGACGTACCCATAATACAACAAACGAATTATTTGATTCCAGTTCAACTACAACCCGCCATCAAATAATCATGATCTACACGGTTCTAAAAGGTCAAAAGTTTTTTCTTTGTACCTTTTTTTCTGATGAGAGTTCTAAAAGGTAAAAGTTAGAGCAGATAATTATAACAATTTCAAAAACTTAAATTCCTTTAAGCAGTAACGGATGTACAGAGTAAGTGTGATACAAGAATGGTAACAACAACCCTCCTGTCAGGATTTCAAGACGACATCACAAGAAAAAGTTACAGAATAAAAATTGAATATTAGAGTACCAACATACAAGATAAATTGAGGAGACTTCCCCAGTAATTGATTCTACATTAGATTCAGACAGCCGATTCAAAAGACCTGAAATGTTCCAACAACACAAGGAATGTCAAGTTTAAATATGTAGAAATAAGATTCCTAATTTCCACATAGAAACTCAATTTCCATACCGCGAATCCTTCTACGGATTTGAGTATGCTCTTCTGATTCCTTTGTTGTACAAGCTCTCAAGTGAGGAGCAACATACTTTACACTGCTTCCTGAAGCAGGTGCTCGGGCAGGAGTTTCCAATGGCACCTCCACATCATGGGTTTCCACTGGATTGGCTACGCTAGGAGCTATCTCCTCAACGACATTCTCTTCTTGTCCATACTCTACCGATTTTCTCTTTCTCCACTTCTTACGAGAAGGGGCCTCGGAGAGAGTTTCTTCCTTACCAACATCTACACCATTGGTTTCCTCTGACTCAGACCCTCCAACTTCTAAATCACCTTCAAGAACTTTATCTAATACCTTTTGCTTCTTGTGTTTTTTCTTTAGACGAAGTTCTTTAGCATCGCATACTTCTTCTTCGTCCTCTAATGAATCAAGAACAGAGGGAAGCCCATTAATCAACAAATCGAGACCATCATCCTCTCTCCTTAATTTACCCTTTTTCACTTTGAGTTTCTTTGCAAGTTTTCTCTCCAATTCCAAATCTTCATCCGCACTTATGGTAGCACTTGGCCTATCAATTTCAAGAAATTTTTCAAACTTTGTTTTTTGAGGGCTCTTGGTCTTCCTTCTTTGGACTGCCTTATAAGACGTAAACTCATGTTTCTCCAAAGAATTCAACTTCACTTCATCTTTTTCCGATAAAATTAATTCCTCTGAGCTCTGATTCTCCCTTGAATCCGTTTGAGGGAACGTACATTTTACTTTACTCGCATGTTTTGACTTAACTTCCCCAAATGTTTTCTTCAATTTCTGGAATTTCTGTGAAAATAGATTAAATTACATATTTCAAAATGTCAATTACATTTTATAAGGTACATAAAAGATAATATTGAAGAAACAACAACAATTTTTTCAACCTTATGCTCAATCCAAGCTTGATGTTTTCTTTGATTCTTTGCTAATCGTGCTTCTTTTCTCTTATCTCGACGCCCCATACTTTTCTCTACCATCAGCTGATAAACTGCCAATTATTATTATTATTTTTTTAAAAAAAGTAAATTTCGTGTCAAACAATTGCAAGAGACTAAATTACAAGTTCATAATTCGAATAAAATTTTAATACATTGACTTGACAAACAAAAGGCCTAAAAATCATTTTTTTTCAATACTTCCAATTAGGAGTGAATATTTTAGCTTCATAAATATATTTATTATAAATTTCACAAAAAAAATAAAGATAAAATTGATATAGTATGGAAAATAAGAATTTTGATAAAGTGAGTTGCAACAACAGCATACCTGTTGTAATGTTGACAAATCACTAGTAACGAAACAACTTCTTAGCCTAACTCATTAGCATAGGCCGTAGTGCCAACTTCCCACTCCAGTAAGTAAGCACACCCTATGCATTAAGTTAAACATAGCAGATGCCTAAGCAGTAAGCACATCCTCTAACAAGGTACAGTACCAATGAATCTAAACAAAAACAAGATAACAAGATAACAAAACGACAAGAAGAGCTACTGAAATCATTCTGGTGCTTGCAAGTCGTTTAAAATTACATTTGTTGCTTTCTGTTGACTCATGAAAATGAACAGAATAAATAGCCAAGTCTGCAGTCTATGGCTGGAAATCTAAACAACAATGGCTTCAAACTAATTATGGACACATTTCATACAGACGACATATAAGCATAATCAATAAATCATAAATTAGATCTCACGACAGCATAATTAATCAACACTCATACCATATCAAGTTCTATTTATCACTGAAGTTACCGTGAAGAGACGCGTTACGGTGGCCGAATGGAGCTGCGATTGCGAGGCTGCTGTGGTCGGCTGAGGCTCTCAGCAGCTGTCGCGGGCTGATTTGAGAGGACAGATGAGGCTATGCTCGTGAGGCTGGTGCTGGCTGTTAGGGTTTGTTTAATTTGTTTTGTGGTTTTGGAAGATTGCCAATTGGAATCAGGTTTGGCCGCTTCACGGTTTCAGCTCGGGGCTTTGTTTTTCCGAGGAAGGTTGCTAATTTTTTTCTACTGTAGTTAATATGGATTATTTATTTTTTTATTATTTTTATAATTATTAAAAATTATCTGAAAATATAAATTATAATATTATCCTCATATTTTTATAAATTATATAAATAAAAATTAATAAAAAATTAAATTTTAAAAATATAACATATATGTTTTGATAAAAAATTAATAATAAAATTTTTCTTATATTTTTATTTTGTAAATATTTTCTTATAATAAATATTTCATAATATTTTAAAATTAAATATAAAAAGTATAAGATAAATATTTTATTATGTCTATTATAATAATTTTTATTTATCATTCAAATTTCTTATAATAATTTTCTTATATATTTATTATAGGAAAATATTTATAATATAAAAATATAAAAAAATTATTTTTTATTATTTTTTAAAATCAAAATATATACTTTTCATTTTTAATTTTTTTAATTTTTATTCATATGATTTATTTAAATTATAATACATATGAATAAAATTATATTTAAAAATAAGATAATATTATAAATTTATACAATTAGAGGAGAGATTAACCATTACAAATAAAAAAGATAAATAATTTATATAAATTACAATAGAGGAGAAATTGATAATTTCTCCTTTTTTTTTTTTTTTAATCCACCATCCCCTAACTGTTGTAAGGGTGTTTTTATTATTAACCCTATCAATTTGAGAAATTTAACACATTGGACACGCAAACGTTTACCCTACAATAAAATATGAATAATTGAAACCCAAATAATAAAACCTCAATTTTTGTTTAGAAAATTAGACTGGATAGTTGTACGTGTTCAATGGTTGATCTTTTATTTTTTTTTTTCCTTTTTTTGGGAAATCAAAGGATTATAATCTTAAAAATTCACGCCATACTACCAGAAGATCCCAACCCCAAAAAAAAAAAAAAATTAAGGTGCAAATGCAAGAATGGTGGTAACATTTCTCTTAAATTGTGAAGAAAATTTCAAAAATCAATCGTCTTAAATATGAGACTAGTTCATTGTACTAGATTGATCCGATGTTTTAATTTAACAAATGAAATATTTTGAATTTAATTGACGTACAACGATCAAAATGTAGGTAAAGTTGACATAGAATTGTTTTTATGATTAAAAACATACATACAAAATTTATGTAACAAACATTACGGTGCTACATTAAAACATGATTCGGCTCCCATAAATATTACATGACAATACCAAACAATAAAATATAGTCTCGTGCAACGGCCGTGCCGTCCTCGGCCGGCGGCGACCCGTTCTCAGAGATTAAACAAACATAATGTGCCAGTGTCACCCTGGACATTATAAATAATATACGCTTTGTTAGCCACGAATATTCATCAAGCCCTGCAAATATCAGAATCACAGAGTTATACTATTTCGTTAGATTAAGTTTATAAGTTATAGCTTGTTTTTGACCTTACTGCCTGTATATACGGCTTTCGATCGGGTATTTGTTTTTCTTTCGGCCATTGCCACATTTGCGCCAATGGTCACTTGTGCTACTGAGTTCATTGTTAGGGATGATTGGGGATGGATAATAGGTTTTAATTACCGAGTTTGGGCTAAGGGCGAGGTCTTTCACGTAGCAGATAAATATGATAAATAATTAATTAAATTAGTTTATTAATTCACCCTTTATGACGAAGTTCTTTGGCATCGGATCCTTCTACTTCCTCCTCTAATGAAGCAAGAACAGATTGAACCCCATTAATTAACAAATCAAGGTCCTTAATTTACCCTAATTCACTTTGATTTTCTTTGCAAGTTTTCTCTCCAATTCCAAATCTTCCTCCGCACTTATGGTGGCATTTGGCCCGTCAATTTCAAGAAATCCATCCTTCTTTGGACCGCCATATAAGAAGCAAACTCATCTTTTTCCAAAGAACTCAACTTCACTTCATCTTTCTCCGATAAAATTTATTCCTCTGAGCTCTGATTCTCCCCCGAATCCGTCTGAGGAAACAGACCTTTTAATTTATTCACATTTTTTTACTTTAACAACCCCGAAGGCTTTCTTCAATTTCTGGAATTTCTGTGAAATTATATTAAATTACATATTGCAAAACGTCAATTACATTTAACAAGCGACATGAAAAATTAATACTAAGGAGACGACAACAATTTTTTCTTTTTGGGTTTAGCTATGTTACCCATGGGATTTGATACCCATTTTTTGTCTTTTTCAAATGTACAGTTGGATCCAACTTGAGAGTTGTACAATGGCTTGGACGTGATTGTTTGTTATTAACATTAAAAACCCTTATTGTTCATATAAAATAAGAAAATTAAAAGTTTTAAAATTATGACATATGAGTTCAAAATATTCTTTTTTTTTTAACACTATTGAACTAGGTTTCCAATTAAATGACTTATTATATTATTAATATATATTTAAATTAATAAATTTACATATTAATTAATAATTTAACTAATTTATTACATAATTAAATTCTATATGTTAGTTACTAACCATAATTAATGAAAATTACAAATATCATTTTTTTATTTAACATAACCGCAACCAATTTTTTAAATTTCCTCTCACCCATGTGGACAGGATTCAAACCCTATAACTTTTTTTTTTTTTGAAATAAGAGATTTTACCATCTCAAATAGATGAAAAAAATAAATTTAATTTCATATCCTAAGTAATAATTTTTTTGTAACATAATATTTATTTAACATGCTATCAATTATTTAATTATGTACTAAAAATATGTTAATTTACTACTAATAATAAAGTCTTAGTTTATGAATCTGTAAAATTATTTTCCTTTGTTTGAACAATGAGTTTTGTATTTTTGGTTGAGTTTTTGCCCTTAAATTAAAAGAATAAATTTAATTACACACTTAAATAAATTAATATTTGTTACTACACCCCAACATTTTAAATAGCCATTAGCACATATTCATATGATTAAGATCTTTTATTAACTTATATGAGAGAAGGGTTAAAAAAATCTAAACAATTACTCTATTTGAAAATGATTTAAATATTTCTTTAGTAAAAATAAACTAAAAATAAGTATTTCTGTAATTAAAAAATAAGTATTTTCTTTTCTTTTTTTCTCTCTTACTAATATGGCACATGGACGACAATAGATATGACAAGTCAATATGTCTCTATCAATTAAAATATAAGTCAATTAGTATAATTAATTGTGTCATAAATGGATTATCATATTAGGAATATTAAAACCGAACCCAAGACGGTTAATAGTTAGGAAGAGCAAATAAATTCATTCTAGTTGGATTTCTAAGTATTTGATCTAAATAGATTGAATAATATCCATCCAAAATACTCTGGATTTGATTTATCCGATATCCCTCCATAAACTTGAATATTAATAATATTTAAGTGTAAGAGACTAATTGAATATTATAATTAATATATAAATTTTGTAAATTAGATGAAAAATCAAAATCACATTGTTAAAAATTATTAAACCATCAACGACAACAATGACAGCACCATTACTAAGAAATAGAAATTAGTGAACAGAAATACAAATCCTATCAACAAATTCAAAATTCTCCAATTTATATAATGGTGGCAATGTTGTTAATAGTTAGTGAAGATGTACCTTTCAAATAAAAATTCATTGTTAGTATATTTATGGATTTCTACTTTAAATCTCACTAACATTCTTACTTTTATTTATTTAAGTATTTTCTTTATTTAATTATTGTTTTGTTTGATCTAAATAGATTGATATTGTGTATAATTCCATCATAATCGTTTCAAAATACCATCCAAAGGCAAAAAAAATTTGGACTCGGGACGGTGAAAACCTTAAGAAGAAGAGCATTAAAGGAAAAAGTTAATGTTCACACATACATGTGATCTTGTTCATACGCACGATCATCATTCACGACAATCGCTCATGTATACGGACCGATGATGATGGCAACTACCTACGACGTGCGCGATCTAATTTGATTTATCCGATGTGGCATTGATCCCTCCATAAACTTGAATTGGACTAAATTAATAATATTTAAGTGTAAGAGATGGGATTATTTAATTGAATATTATAATTAATATATAAATTTTGTAAATTAGATGAAAAATCAAAATCACATTGTTAAAAATTATTAAACCATCTTGTAGTTTCTTTGTATTTTAATAAAATTCCCTTTTTTATCCTTAGTTAAAATAAGTGGCTAATTTCTTTTGAGCTTGGGTTGAAGGTGAAGATCAACATGTTACTTAATTAAGAAATTTAGAAATTTTGGTTGTTTTGTGAACTTGTCTGCAATTCTGAAATACAAATCCTATCAACAAATTCAAAATTCTGGTATTAATATGGAAATTTATATAATGGTGGATTTATTATAACAGTTTTGTTAATTATTTCGCTATTTTAATTCAATAATTTGGAATTACCATAATTTAATTGTTATTGAAAAGAAAATTAAAGATATAATTAAAATCATCACCATTAATCTATATAAACAACTATAGTAAGACCATATGATTATTTCGTGTTTCAAGGTTTATCACCTCTAATAACCAAATTGAAGATATCTAAATTGAAAAAAAAGTGGAAGTATAATATAACTTGTTGCCTTTTTGTGGTATAATTATAGTTGTAGTTATTTTAAAAAGAGCATGCAACTCTATATATTACCATTTTCTGATATTGAAATTATCATTATATAGATAATCTAAGTTCTAGTTTAAATGATACTTTTTATGACCCGTTTTGACCAATAATGTCATTCTATATAAAGAAGCAGTGGTCATTAATTATTATATATATTTTTAAATGTAAAACATCTTTTGAATTTTTTAAAAAATAAAAGTAATTATTTATTTTTATTACAATTAAAAATCTAATGTGTGTGTGTGTGTTAGTTTTTATTCATACACTATTACTAAAAGATACGTGATTTTATTCATACACTATTATTAAAAGATACATGATAAAATATTTTTAAAAGCTTGGCAGAGTTAAGATGAGAATAGAACCTTATTCCCTCCTAATGAACCATGCATTTATCAAGAAGCATATGAGACACTTTTAGCATTGTATAAATTTAGCTTGATATACACCAAGGCATCGTAACAGCTTCCAATGCAATAGGAGAACGAAGAGTTCAGGCTTCCAATGCAATAGAAGAACGAGGAGTTTGGTCGTGACATACTCTACTGAAGCTGAATTAATCCGAGACAAAAAAGAAAATCCAAAAAAAAAAAGAAAAACACTTATGAAAACGGCATCTTCAGCACGAATTGTGCCTTCGTCTGATGTTTTGAAGGTCAGTTGCTCTGTGGAGAGGATTCCAGATAATGTGTACAGCAAGTAATTTTGTGTGAAGAATACATCGGTCTTTGCAATCACTGCACCGCCAATGTTCAGAGTAATCACAGGGATAGGAATTAATTAACTCGAGGGATTGAAAATTCGGCCTGATTGTGGGGGGAAAAAAAAATCATGTTTCATTTTTTTATATTTGTATGAAAACTTTTTAATTGGATCGTCTTTCATTTATGATTTTGAATTAAAAAAAAATTGTTGGAAAAGCGTTATTTTACTGTTACATGTAACATCAAAATTATTAGATAATTAAGACCCTATTTGTTGGATATATAAACTGTCTCCTTATCTAAGAAAGCATGAATAATTGAGGACCAATGTGATAAAACCTCAATTTTTTTTTTGACAATCAAAGTATAATTATCTTAAAAATTTAAAAGGAATAAGAGTTAACGTCCACACAAATTTCATGCCACACTGACCCAAAAAAATTTTTAGGTACAAAAGTAAGAATAGATTTAGAATAAAGGTAAGAATAAATTTAGAATACTAGACTTTTCTTAAATAATAAAAAAAAATTTAAGGATCAAACATCTTAAATATAAGAATAATTTATTATATTAAAATGATTCGATGTTGTTATCCAATAAATAAAATCTTTCAACTTAATTAAAATAGAATGATCAAAATGTAGGTAAGCTGAAATAAAATTATTTTTATGATTAAAAACATATATACAAAATTTATGTAATGAACCTTGCGATATTATATTAAAATATGATCCGGCTTCCATAGTCATTACATGACAATACCAACAATAAAAATATTTACATAAATTTAGTTTGTTAAACTATTTATTATTAATTTAAGAAGTAGCATGAAAAGGAGTACTTGAATGTTGTCGGCCATCACAAGCCAATATCAATATGTACCTATAAAAGATTTGAACTCCAGAGATTAAAGCCATGCCTAAAAATCACCAAATTTTGATTTTTTAATCATGGCCGAACATTCAATAAAATTGTTATCTTGCAAATTATTCATCTATATATGTTCTTATGTGCTTGTTAGTCCTATATATTCTCGTGGAACGGCCGTGCCGTACTTGGCCGGCGGCGACCCGTTCTCAAAAATTAAACAAATATATTGAGTCAGTGCCACCCTAGACATTATAAATAAGGCACTTTGTAGCCATGAATATTCATCAAGCCCTGCAAATTACAATATCGCAGAGCTATACTAATTCATTAGATTAAGTTGTAGCTTGCTTGATTGTAAGAGTGCTGCCTCCCTCCATACATGGCTTCAGGTCGCATGTTTGTTTTGTTCTTGGCCATTGCCACATTTGCTCCACTGGCCACTTCTGCTACTGAGTTCATTGTTGGTGATGGCTCGGGATGGACAGTAGGGTTTGATTACCAAGCTTGGGCTAAGGGCAAGGTCTTTTACGTTGGAGACAAACTTGGTAAATAACTAATTAAATTCGTTTATAAATCC
Organism: Aegle marmelos; assembly: GCA_030449875.1. Lineage (NCBI taxonomy): Eukaryota > Viridiplantae > Streptophyta > Magnoliopsida > Sapindales > Rutaceae > Aegle > Aegle marmelos. The sequence continues at coordinate 9,219,161 of JASUUL010000115.1, forward strand.
ACATTTTATGTATTTTCACATGACTCTTACATTTTAAATTTCTCTAAGTTACATCTTACATTAATTTCTAAATACTTCAGTTTTATTTAAGTGCAACACATTAGCTTGTTCGAGTATTTATACATACAGTAGTTGTTTCCAAGTCCTGTTGAAAATTTTCAAGTGCTCATCGGTGTTTACATTTTATGAAATACCAATTTTGAGCAAGACACCATTGGATATCTTTTCATATGAAAGCTTTTAGGTGCTCGGGTCCATACATTTTAAAATGCCCATATGAGCTAGAACGGAGATATGTATGGTTGGCTATCGTGGTTTAAAATTTATATATTTCCAAAGCATTCAATGACTGTTAATATGAAGTCTCTGATTAATACAAATTTGTACATGTATAATGCATGCAGTTTTCCAGTATCCAGTGGGAGCCCACAATGTGTTCAAAGTGAACGGAACCGCCTTCCAAAATTGCCAGAAGCCACCGTTAGGCGAGGCTTTAACCAGTGGGAATGATGTAATCGTTTTGGCAACACCAGGAAGAAAATGGTATATTTGCGGTGTTGGCCAGCACTGCAATTATGGCCAAAAGCTTGTCATTACTGTGCTGCCTCAGATTGCAGAAGTTCCAGCCCCTTCTCCTCTCTATGCCACGACTTATTCATCAAAGAAAGCAAAAAGACCATTTTTCAGCACCAACTGGGCGTGATGATTAATTAATGATCAGATTGCTTTATGGAGTTGCATGTACTAGCTGAATTGCTTAATTTGAAGCAGCGTTTTGTCTGGATTAGGAGTCATTTCCACTCAAATAATAAGTTGGTTTTAGCCTTTTTACCGTTTGATTAACTTGTTGGTCTGCACTCTTTAGGAAATGTTGTCCCGTTGAATCATATGTTTGTGATGTAGCAAAAAGAAACAGAGAAATAAAAATATGTTTTAATGAGAAAATTGGCCAGAGATATATTATTTTTAAAGTTTTGTCAATGTTATTGAAATCAAATCCCTTATTTCAAAGGTAAAAGCTCAAAGCCGGGGAGAGTCTTACTCCCTAAGTTAAAATATGCGGACGTCACATCGAGCAACAAACGCAAACATATGAAATGACTCAATTGACTGTAAGAGGTAGAAGCTGAATCTCTGAAATGACTCAATTGAGAAATTTGTCCAACTCTTCCCAAGTTATAAACCAAACTTATAATATGCATTTCAAGCTTCCTTCGTAAATTATACCAACTAAAACCTACATTCAAATCGAGGGAGTTTGAAAGTATGGCAAGCCATCTGCCAGTCAAAACTTACCTTTCCTATCAATCCTGTTTTCCTAATAAGATTCATTCTCTTTTCTCCTTCATTTTAACAACACTAAGACAACAGTTGTTCAAAGATTTATCCAGCTTTCAAAAGTTGCGAGCTCCTATACTTGCACAAACGATCATGAAATTTCCATCAATTAATTTTCCGGTAGAGCCGTGCCCTCATATCGCAACTCATACTTGTGAGAGAATCGCAGGTAGTTTTCTGTAAATGATAAGACATGAAATCCTTCTTCAAATTTGTATTTCACGTCGTGACTTGATTGCTTAATGCCCTTATTGGTTTTATTCATAGACAGCATGTGACGCAATTGAACGAGGAACAAGAAATAGGCTTCAAGAAGATTTTTCAGCCTCCATTTAAAACTATGAACGCAGGGCTTGTAATTCTTGAAACAGGTGTGTTTTCTCAGGTCTTTAATATATAAACTCAAAACCTCTTATCTGTGAATTTGTTTGACCGCACGAATCTACTATAAGCTCAAAAAAAAAAAAAAAGAACATTTTTATCTGCAAATCGAACAATAAACCCTATTGAAACAACAGAAGAAAAGTAAAGCAATGGGACACGTACAAGACACAGGTTAACCCTTTCTCTTAAGAAAGGACCGACTTCAGTTGCAAGAAATACAATGATAAAATCACAAACAAAACATTTCACAATCCTTACAACGTCATTTTCGTTTCCACAGACAAGCGAGCTCCCTTGATTTGAATCCGTGAACTCCAAACACAATGGGCATCCTTTTGACTCCCCTCTTGTATTTTATCTTCTGTGAGTTAAAAAACGCTTGCTTCTTTTATCCAGATATGCCTTTGTCTGTGTCCATCAAGTATCTCCAGCCCTTCACCGTATAGGATGATATTGAGTGATACCACGTTTGGGAGGCAACTTCCTCAAAATAAAGAGGACCAATGTTGAAGGTAGAATCTCCACCAACTGCAAAGAAAGGAAGTGTTCGTAACATGGTATGGACATTAAGAATGAAAACACTTAATGGGAAATATTTTAGCAGAAACTGCATCTGTACAAGGAAACGTAAGTTTCAAGACATAGCAGCATTATAAATCAGGATGTCAAATCATAAGCAACAGCATCCTCATTGACATAAAAGACATGAACATTTCTCATCACAAACTTGCATCTTATTGCCATGGCAAAAGCAATGCATTGTACAAAAAAAATATATCCTTTGAAGAGAGAGTAGGGGAAACAAAAAAATAAACTAAGCAAACCCCACAGACTAAACACTGAACACGTAAAAACATGCCAAAAAATTCACTTGATATCTGACCATACTGCATACAGAAGTCAAAACATACCAGGTAATATATGAAGTTTAGAACCGGATGATCCAAAACATCAAGGTCTGCAGTCTTGTCAAATGCATTGAAGCACATCTGCGACAAAAGAAACAAGAAAACGAGCTAAAACTGAGACGAATATGGAAACAGATATCTAAAGACAATACCTGTGCCAATGTTTCCATAGGAATCAACAACTAGGGATGGTTTCACTTGTTAATAATCCTAACTATCCATCTTTTTTCATTGTTGTGTTGTTGGAAGACATGAAGCTCCCATGTTAAGCACAATAGTATAACGAGAAATGGAATATATAAGAACTCACCATAATACATCTGACAAGAAAGCAAGTGAAACATATGGTGGTCACGTAACCAACCTGCCAAAACATGAACAGAAGTAAAACTTTGTAAAAAACTTGTGAAATGAAATGATGGGAATATATCAATAAGATTAAATACCGAAAGAAATGATTACCTCTTGCAGCTTCTTACGCCGGCCTTTGGATTCTACAGGGAAACGCTGCAACATTAAGAACAGCCTGCATGAAGACAGTGCAAGTACAACACATGAGGTGATTGCCCATCCCTTCACCAAAAGAAAGGAAAAAGAATGTATAGGCTGGAGCTATACGGTATGCCACATTCAATAAGCAGAACATCTCATAACCACCACCAAATAACAATCCCATAGGACAGAGTTGAGATTAAAAGCACTACACAATAATGAACAATAAACAAAATGATAGTACTGCCAATTTTTTTATGTTTTGCTCGGAGGCACCATTGATTCATTAAACACAAAATTCCATCGGCCAGGAATAAAAACCTTTAGGAGCTCAACTCTAGATAAGGAACTCTAGGATTTATGAACCACATTGATTTCTAAAAACACAACTTGTTCTCTGGATTCTAAGGGCTGGGTTTGTCCGGGAAGTAAAGCAAAGAAGAAGGATAAGTAGAACATATGTCAGAAACAAGGTAGTCGACAGAGGAGAATGGAGGATGATATAGAGTTAATTAATCCCATTCAAAATTGGGATTCATCATTGTTTAGGATCATTCACTACAATGTACGATTGAATATTAATAATGGGCCCAATAAAGATATTATAAGCTTGTAGAAATTTCATTAAAATGCAATGCTAGATATTTCATCAACACTACAATTTCTTCTGTGCATCACGCATGAATCAGAATATCTGACAAGAGGGGTTAGGTTGTTGACTAGTATAGACCTAGTAAGATATTAAGTTGGCAAAGCTCCATAATCAATTACATAGAAACTCAACGAAGCCAATATTATTCCTTCCTTCTCGGTATATGGTTGTGTAATTTATGTAATAATAAATTAATTTAAAAATTGTTCATGAATTGCTTAAATGTGTTACTTATGGATTACTATTCAATAGCCTTTTTTTTTTAAATTACATTTTTGGGAACACAAATAAGACCAATCTGCTTCTAAGTGATTGCTACATGCAATCTGTTCTTATTGTCTTGGACAAATAAAGTTGTACAATTTATGACTTATTACCTATATTAATCAAATTAGAATCGCATGTGTGCAATCGATGATATAATACAAACACGTATGTGCCTGTGTTAGAGAGTGTGTGTGTGTGTGAGAGAGAGAGAGAGAGAGAGAGAGAGAGAGAGAGAGACTAATTTGCTGACTAGGAATTGAAGAATTGACATGACTTCATGCACAAGAAATTAGAATATAATGCTCGTATTTCTGCAGAAAAAGTAATTGTGTCGATGTAATTAACTGATTGAAGTCCTGAAAATATGGAATAAACTAAAAGACATTTGATATTTTATAAAAATTGATCAGAAGACTATGATAAATATAATACGCTAATACCTATATAGATGCTACAACCATAATGCCGCCCATGTCATTCAAAAATTTAAATAAACGTAGCTAACACCAAAATAGAACATAATTACCTTCCACCGTAAAGTAGAAACCCAAGGGCAGCAAACAAAGATACAGCTGCAGACATATATATATTGAGAGGAAGTTTATCAATGCAACAATCAAATAATACACAATATGTACAATTTAATAAGTGTAGGGCAAAGAAATTACCTGCAAAGAACATTTTAGATAGGATTAAAATAACTGGTATAGGCTTCCAGCATAAGACCAACCACAGAGCAATCTGAAACCAATTGAGTAAAAGAAAGAAGGATATTAAACAAAAGATCAAAACAATCATATTAAGAAAAAATTTAGTTCAAAAACAGTAAAGAAAAGGATCTAGGGAACATAAATTTTAGAAACATTCTTAAACCTCAAATCTATCTCTTCATAAACATTATGTTAATATACCATAGTCATCATAATCCCACAGAGTAGCAGGATGTATGACCAATCTGTCAATTTTGTCTCCCATCAACCCGAAGGAAAACCCAAACTCTGCCTCATGTAAACTAGTTGAAGTATGATTAAACTCTATGTTAACAATCATATAATGTCATGTGGGTGTCCCCAGTAAAGAAAGTTGTAACACTAAAATTTTACAAACTTGCTATCTACTATTCTTGAAAAAGAAGAATACCATCTATCAAATTCTACGATTTTTGCATGCCGCACTTAAAATAAATAGATAAATAATAGAAAAGTTAAATAGGATCCCATAGATAGCATGCCACAAAGCATGTCATCACATAGATATTTGTTCCTTTTAACTTATCTCCAAGTTGCCAGCTTCTTCGTATGTAATAGCTGACCTCCCCAAAATAGGTCCTATCTTCATTTTGTGGGTACTTCCAGTCAATTCAATGACTTAAAGCCCTATTTCATCTACAACTTTAGCACTTGAATCAAAATATTTAACTAAAAATCCTAAATTTGATGTCTACTTGTCACTGAAAATTCCTATTTCTTCAACCAATGATATGACAATTGATAAGCAATATTTCTATAAAAGGAACAGAAAGAGATAAATCACATGGTCAATATTTATCAAGAAACTTAGTACAAAATATTCACCAAAAGTGTAGTATTACGCTGTTTGCAAATTCACTAGAAGATTATTTTAAAATTACTGCTCTTCAGTCGATAGTAATGCAATCCTCAAAATTTCCAATCCACTGTTCTATAACCTATGCTCAATGATTTGGCAATTATCAAATTAGAAAAATAGGAGATAAAAGCCATAAAAACATCGTGATGTCATTTTTCTTTTTTTTTTTTTGGCGCCGTTAAACATGACTAGCGGCCATGTAGAAGGAATGAATCCAACTCATGTCTTTCCATTTTCACTTGGACTTGGATTGGAACAAAGAAAGAGAAATTTCACCTGAACAATATAAACCACTGCATTAACAGTAAAGAAACTCGGCCTCAGCCCATCTGTAGATACTGCTCGAGCCTGTTTAAAAAACGTATCAAAATTAAAATAAAGCAACTGATTCAATGTGCGCCAGGATATTTATAAACCACCCCCCCCCCCCCAAAAAAAAAAAAAGAGAAAAAAAAAAAGGAAACTGAACCTGATAGTAAATTTCAGCCCAGAACAAAACCAGAAGAGCATAGGTCGTGAAGAAGGCAAGACTCGGCATATCAAGAAGTATATGTTGGACAATCTAAAACAGCAGGTAATCAATCAATATAACAATAGTTAGAGACTAATAAGGTAAAATAAAGTAACAATACACGTTAACTAAAAACACAAGCATACATCTGGTTGTAACTTTTGCACATCCCTCCGAAACACAAACACTACACATCGAACTGCCAATAAAACAAAAATTAAGAAATAATAACGAATTAAATTTAAAAAAAAAAGCAGAAAATGAATAAATAAAATACGGACCAGCATTGACGATGAAATTAAGAAAATGGAAGACTTTCTGCGTGGTCCAGCCGTACTCAGGAACTCTTAATTGTATTCGAATCAATTGAACCTAATTAAAAAGTAACCCCAGGTTAATAATTAATAAAAGTTTCGGCTAATTTTGAATCTTAAAAAAAAAAACCTAATAATTATATTAAACGCCGGAGGTGGATAAGTACCAGAGCAACGGCGGCGACGACGCCGTACAGAGCGGCGAGTACGTGAAAGATGCGATCCTGCCAGAGCGGTGATTCGTTAACGTCGTGCCACCAATTGGAAGCAACCACAGGCGTTGCCGCGTCCATCAATCAAACACACGTTTGCCTCTCTTTGTTTCCTTTTCTTTTTTTTTTTCAATCTATTATCTATGAGATTTATTAATTTCACGAATTTTAGGTCTTAATTGGAAGAATTACGAAGAATTAAAATTTTTTTTATTTAACAGCCAGCAAAGAGGCAGATATAGAACATGGAAGTGCTCAAGCGGTTCTGTTCTTTATGTGACTTGCGTTTTTTGATTTGTTAAGGACATAAGCTGAGGGAGCAGGCACACGGCACGTCATGATCACGCGTGTTTTACGTTCCCGACACCGCACGTGTCCTAAAGCTAAGATAGATCAGTCGTTCGTAGAGGGATTTAAAGTTCTATTTTTTTTTTTTAATAATTACGTGGTTAAAAATTCAACTCAGGTGAGCCTTGAGTGAATGTTGTGAGGTTGTTGAGATTTGTGGCTGCAAAAGGAAAAATAGAGAAGGGAAAGGATTCCTTTTCCTTTGTTTAGTTTCTTTTATGGAAAGAAAGGAATCGAGTCAATCCACAATATATTTTTAGTAAAAATTTCAATTTTTTATTAATGTTGTTTTCAAATATAGTTCAATTCTGCGTCCAGAAAGTGTACTTGTATTTAATTTTTTTTTTCACAAATATTAGTATATTACATACTGTGTTACAAACTTGTGGATAGATATGTAAGAAGAGACTTAAAAAGTCTGATATGGTGTTCGTGGAAATCTATAGTGATGTAGTGCAATCGAAATTCTACTCTTTTATAGGAAATAAAAATTACTCTCATAAATCACGCAAGAAACAAACCCTCCTCAAGTTCAGTAATGAAATAAGAACGAGTCATAATTAAACGCAAAAGGTTGGAAGTTATAAGTTAGAGACTTTACGATTCAATCCAATCCAATTAAACGGATGGATATGACCCAAATTAATTAATTTTTTAACAAAGTTATGTGTCACATTTATATTTAACTTGCTAAAAAAATAAAATTTTGATTGACTATAAATATACAATCATAATATCATGGCACAAATTAAGCTGCAATTTATATATTTAATTTGTCAATAATACTCTAGATTTAAGAGAAAACTAAAGTATTGTGACGTAGTCTTTTCAAAAATTATTATTACAAAAAATATGCTAATTAGTTTAATGGGAATAATATTAAGTGTAAAATGACCCAAAAAAAAGTACAAAATTCTTTGAAGGCCAAATGTTATAAAAAGAAAAAAATATATATGATTAGCATCGGGGTTGGGCAGCATCAAACCCATTTCAAAAGAACTAGTTTAGTTCAATTTTTAAATCTTGATTGGATATTTCTTTTTAAATACAATTATAAATAAGATTTTTTTAAAAGGACAATAAAAAAAAAATTTTAAAATTTTAAAATTTTTTAAAAAAATTAAAAATAATTATAAATAATTAAAGGACTTGGTCAAATAATTTTTTGTTCTAGCTCATCTATTTTTCACGTTCTATTCTTATTAATTCTTTAGAATTTAGCACCAAATCGAATTGACTTGACTCTTTGACCACCCCTCATTAGCATTTAATAACCAGTGATATTTTTTTTTTAAAAAAAGAGTCATTGTAAAATTTTACTTCAGAGACGATAAGTCATCTATTTTTTAGTGACATTATTACTTCCAATACTTTAATATGCATTTATAATTATAATTAGAATAAATTATTTATTTTAGTTATAAGAATCGAAATTAAAATAAATTATATTCTTATTGGTGTGTTTATTCCATTTAAGAATTAAAATGGACTCTTACAAGTTATCAAAATGTCCTTAATTGATTATTGTCTTTAATATTATCATTATCACCATCTATGTTAATGGTGGTTGTGGTGGTGGTAACAGTAGCAACAACAACAATGGTAGTAATAATAATAACAATAGCAATAATAATATTTTAATAAGCACAAAAGTTATAGATGATTCGCCATTTATCAATGCGTGATTAGAAACGACATGTCATTTTATAGGGAAAAAAAATAAAACATGTCAGCCATGTCATTAATATAACCGACATGCCAAAATTGTAAGCACCAATGCATCATTTAGATGAATTCCAAATGATTTTAATTACATTAATAGATTGTTGTTTTTTAACGGTTATATGGAATAACAATCATTATAATTATAATTGTAAAAAGATAAAAACACAAAAATACGAATAATCATAGTATGTGAGTTCTAACCATTATAAGTCATTCATTTATTAAATGATAAATTTTATAATTTATAAAGTTACTTATTTATCATCTTTGATGGTAAATATAATTCCAATTACAACTATATTTGTTAATTATAATTCTAATTATGATTATAGTAAAATAATAAGATGACAAATTTATGTCGTATAAATATACCGTTATATCATAATATTGTAAACTTAAAATTCACAAACTACACTTTTTTTAAAAAAATATTTGTTATATAAAAGATTCTTCAAGAATACTCTAAATTTGAAAGAACACTATGTCAGTAACTTTTTTTAAAATTATTACTAAAAATTACTAATCAATTAATTGAGAATAGCTTTAGGTGCAAAATGAAAAAAAAAATGTACCAAATCATTTTGAGAACCAAATACCACGAGAAGAAAAAAATGATATGATTCGCATTAGGGTTCCATAGAACTAAATCTGTTATGAAAAAATAGATTTAGTTTGATTTTCAAGTTTCAATTTATTTATTTATTTATTTTTGGCTTTTTCCTGAAAACCAAAGCCAAGTGTCCCTAATTAATTAGTAGCACCAGCAGCAGCAGTAATAAGAACAACAACAATAATAAGTTAAAAATATTTTTTCGGCACACATGATAGAGTGACCCATCATTTATCGTATTGTTTCCAAACGACATGTCAGCTTTGTCATAAATACAACCAACGTGCGTAAAGCGTATGCACTGAAGAATCCTCTAAATGACTCGTCATTCATGTTTTGATGACAGACTACTTGTCCTTTCTTTTATTAAATAACGGACGACTTAACATCTTATTGTTTCCCGACAAGGGAGCGTCATCTGTTGGACTTTAATTGTAATACTCCACTCACTCCTAAATATCCCCTTTCTTTTGTAATAAGTATGTCGTGCGGCTGTGGAAGCGGGGTACTGTTTCAATGCTATAACCTTATAATCAACCATGAGAGGACTGTAATGGATCACAAACGCAAAACACAAAAATGAATAAATAAATAAAGTAGTGCGTGCGCGCAAAAGTTCAAAATCCAAATGAACCTTGCACCGAATCTGCCCTGGCGGCCCAAAAAACCCTACCTTTCCCCTAAAGTCCTAAAAAAATAAAGCAATATTGAACGCAGAAAAGAAAGTTCTAACAACAATTCTAAATGGTAATAATTATTACCAAAGAAAAAGACATGATGTCCTCTTCGGGGTAGCAAAAGCAGAACACGAGTTTCCAAGCATCTGGTCCACAAAATATTGAATGAAAAGGGCAAAGGAAAGGCCACTGTTAGCTAATACATAGGTCGTTCGTATCTCACTCGTGCTTTCTGAAAAGGCTCTAGCCAGTCAGTATATGCACAAAATCACAGCTGGCTTATTATGTTTGATGTAACCATATTATGTTATTAACTGCACGGTTGAGATTAAATATTATTTTGAACACTAATACTTTACACACTCATAGTTTGATTATAAAAAAAAAAAAATTAGTTTTACTTTGTATCTTTTTTAAAATTTTAAAATATCTTTATTTAAACTTTTTAAGTTATATAATTTTATTTATTTAAAAAACTAATGAAACTATTCGACACTCTTTCTTTTTTGTTTATCTGCGTTCAACATTGGATTTTGCATGCAAAATAACTTACAATCAGAACATGACAATAGAAAGTACTCCACACTACAACCAAAAAGAAAAAAGAGAGAGAGAGAGAGAGAGAGAGAGAGAGAGAGAGAGAGAGAGAAGGAGAAGTAGATGAAGAAAAATGGCCAAAGCTCCCCCTCCCCCCCCCCCCAAAAAAAAATCTTATACGTCACTTCTGTTTTGTTTTATTCTTTAAAAATAAATGTATTACACATATTTTGTATTCAAATTTCTTCTCAAAATTAATTTCCTTATTATTCATCTAAATATTAATAAAGATGTTGGAAATAAAAAAATTTCGGGTTGAAGGCTGTATAGTTCTTCAAAGTAATTATGTAATGTAGATTTATAATAAATTGTCCTTAATAGTAATTCATATGATGAGTATTTTTTAATACATATTTTTATTAAAATTAGAGCATTTGGAGTAATTTTTAGAATACAAATAGCCCCAACCTAATTGACTTTTGAAATATATATCAATACATCAATCAATACTCAATTTTTTTAATAGAGTAATGTTAGGAATCTCAATAGCCCAGTCTCTATTAATATGAATTTATTCATAAAAGATTAATTTTATCAACTAGAAAATTTACTATCAATAGATGAACAATATATAAGAGCTGTGACTCAACTGTTTGAATTCCATTCATTATTCAAAATAATATAAGGGCTATATCTTTTCAATACTAACACGTATTCTAAATTATACTCTGTGTATGTGTGAACTTGTCCATTCCTGTACTGGGGTCATGCATAGAGATGGCGCTTTCTCATTAAATTTTAAGAACATCTATTAACAATTTGACATACGAAAGTACACGTGTACATTTATGTTATGCATAAAACATGCATGGTACTTTCCCAAATCCCCCCTACGTATATTATAAATTTGCGAGTTTCTTAACTCAGAAGCATTCTCTTGTAATTGATCTCAATTTCTTTTTCTTTTTCTCGCAGAAGGGAAAAAATTTGTGATGGTGATGCAAATGGAGTCCTGTTACGGGTAAGTTATTTTTCCAATTTTACACCTAAAATTTTGTAACTTAATTTGTTGCCTTTTAAAATGTATCAACATAATCTAGGTCCTTGGGGCTTGAGTGAATAGATTTCAGATTAAAATGAACTAAATTAAGGATTTAACAGATTAATCAATATAGATTTTTAAAAAAATCATTTGAATCGAGACATTGAAAACATGCATCTTTGTCACTAAGGGTGCGCTTTGCGCACTGTATCGTGTTGTGTTGTATTGTATTATTTTAATAATGATATGTTATATTATATTGTATTACATTATCATTGTATTATAATAATACTATATAATATTTAGTATTACACTGTACTGTATTAGTTTTTTTGTATTGATTTAAATATCATATTATATTATATTGCATTATATTTAAATATTTAAATCATATCAATTATTTATATTATTATTAATTTAAAATTAACATTATTCATATTTAAATATTTATCATCAGTTATAATAAATTATAATGTAAACATAAAAAATAAAAATATTATATTAAATAAAAATTTAGATTTGTTTATTATTATTGTTATTATAAAGCCAAAAAAAAGTTAAAAGTTAAAAACAAAACCAAATGCAATTGATACAATGTGCAAAAGGGAAGGGGGAAGAAGGGGGGGGGGGGGGACAAGTGGCAGTTGCCGCATTAGCTAAACCCAACTCAGAAGCATTCTCTTGTAATTGATCTCAATTTGTTTTTCTTTTTTTCGTTGGGGGGAACACATTTGTGATGGTGATGCTAATGGAGTCTAGTTACGGGGGTAAGTTATTTTCCAATTTTACACCTAAAATTTTGTAAGTTAATATGTTGGGAGAATTTATCAACTTAATCTAGGTCCTTGGGGCTGGAGTGAATAGATATCATATTAAAATGAACTGAATTAAGGATTTGAGAAATTAAACGATAAAGATTTAAAATAAAAAAAAAATCATTCTCTCGTAATTGGTACCAATTTCTTTTTCTTTTTTTCGCTGGAGGGAACAAGTTTGTGATGGCGATGCAAGTGCAGACCTGTTACGGGTTTAGCGCTAATGCGGCAAACGTCGCATTAGTTTGGCCCACTAATGCAATGGCCCTATCGCTTTTTCTTTTGCCAAACATGGGCCTGCATAAATTTAATGCAATGAAGAGTTTTAATGCTACGACCAAACATGCCCTAATTGTGATAAATTATTGGTTGGATTCACTTTTTAGTCAGTGGGTTTTGGCTAATAACTACTTAACTTTAATATTGTATTTTTACGATACTTTATGCTTTCTCAAAAGGTAGAGGGGTCGATAAAATTTGTATCTAATTTTTAACTTGTACCTTTCTTTTTTTAGATTTAAATAAGATGATTAGTCAAATAAAGTTTTTGAAAACGATTTAATTAGACTTTTAAAAATTTATGTCATTACTTCTATTAGATCTAATTTTTCATTGATAAAAAAAATATTTTTATTATATAACTCAAAATTAAAAAAAAAGTACGGATAATTTTTTTAATTATATAACTTAAAAAATTGTGTTATATGTGTACACTAATGAAATTAAGTGAATCAACATATTTTGTTGTAATCTCCCATCGTGATTTTGTAAAACAATTTTCGGGAAAGTAATATCTATGAAAATCAGATCGCGTGCGTAAACTTGAAATTAAAAAAATAAGACAAAAAATAAACTGGCAAAGGATTAGTATGATATTATATTTCGCAATGTGTTGCATGGTGAAATAATTGAATAAAATCTTTGGGTTAAGTCAAGACATGCAAAATAATAAGGGAGATTGTCAATTTTCCTTCAACCATAATCAATATATACTACTTATTCCCTATTATTTTTATAATAGTCAATAACTCATATGACAGTATAAGTTTATAATATTTCAAATGTACTTTTACTTATATTTATTATAAATTAAATAAATCATATGAATAGAAATTAAATAAAAAATATGTAGTAAAAACAAGAAATTTATGTTTTGATGTGAAAAAATTAATAATAAAATATTTTTCTCGTATTTTTCTATGTTATAAAATTTTCTTACAATAAATATTTTATAATATTTTAAAATTAAATGTAAAACATACAAGATAAATATTTTATTATTTATTTTAAAATAATTTTTATTTTTATTCAAGTTTTCTTATAATAATTTTTTATCATTTTATAATAATTTTCTTATATATTTATTATAAGAAAATTTAATAACATAAAAAAATATAAGAAAAAATTTTATTATTAATTTTTTACATCAAAACATATATTTCTTGTTTTTAATTCTTAATTTTTTATTTAGATTCTATTCATATCATTTATTTAATTTATAATAAATATAAATAAAAATATATTTAAAAATAGTGATAATATTCTAAACCTATATTATCGGGAAGTTATTAATTATTATAAAAATAATAAAAATTAAATAATATATACTGATTATATTAGGAGAGAAATTGATAATCTTCTAAATAATAATAATAATAACAATAATGGATTTGGTGATGTTTTGATTGTGGCTTGAGGGAAAAGTGTGCAGTGATTGGTTGGAGATTGAAGTTGAGCGCCGGCTATAAGCAGTATCCCTTGACGGAAGAAATATTTGTGGGAATGGCTTTTTCTCTCTGTATATATATCTTTTTTTCCTTGGTTAATTCTTAAGTGGGCCTCATAGTTGTCCCTCTAAACACACCACTTTAATACTAAACCTCACCACAATCACCTTGTGAAAAAACTCACCTTTATAGTTTGTAAATATCAAACCGAATGGATTAGATCGACCACAATTTTATTTTTATCAATTATCCTTTCACCGCCTTTAACTACTATGGTTGTTTAACACAATATTAAAGGCTAGTTTATCTTTATAATGTAAAAGGATGAAATTATTAATAAAAGTATAACCTATCGTACTATAATATTTTGGACAAAAATTCAATGCTGAGTTTAATTTTTATAGAGCACTAAATCAGTGAATGATAAGCAAGAAAAAAAAAATGAAATAAATGATACCCTTGGTTCATTGCTTAGTAAAAACTAGCCTTAGTATTGAATTCTAATCCAAACATTTTAGTGTAATCTATTTTTTCTTTTAACCTCCTCACATTATAAGTATAAACATAATAGTTTAAAAAAATTATTGAAAGCCTTCTTTTATTTACTCTCGTATGTTTTACTTTAATTAATTATTTATTTATTTTAATATGAGATTTATCTAATCAGCCCACATATCCTGAATTTTCTTTAATTTTGTGTTTGCTCGCTGGGCAAATGAAAAACAAACAAAGAAAATGATGTTTTAAATCTTGGATCTTCTGTTCTTTTCATGCCCAAAATGATATAAACACTACAGCGAATTTCTTTTTCGGTAAATAGTAAAGTTATTGATTCTAATTCTTAAACTCTGTTATTGAATTTTTCTTTAGGTTCTCTATTAGTTTCTGAGAATATGCACGAGAAGGAGTAAAATGGGAAGCAGAAAATAAATACTAATGTTTTTCTTCTAATGTGTTTATTTTAGCTTGGTTCGATGTGTGTGAAGTAGAAGGCAAACTTTGCATTCGAATGGCCTGTGTACGAAATTAAGTGGGATTGGGGAAGTGGAGATTGATTACGAATTTTATTTTATTTTATTTATTTATTTATTTATTTGCTTTTGTGGTTGCAGTGAATACGGGCAGTCAGAAACCGCATTTGTTACATTCGAATGACATGCGAGGTCGTTGCAAGGGCCACGTGCACACTACAAGAAGCACGTAGGTTGTAGGGAGCCGTAGCGCCGCCAGTGATTCCATATCACAGACGTCCCATGGTGGACCTTATTTTCTACGTTCAGAAAATATCAAAGTATAGCATTTTTTTATAAAAAGAAAAAATTAATCTCAAAATAAATTTGTATCCTCCTTTTTTATTGAAAGTAAAGGCATAAGATCAGTACATTAGAATCTCGGTAAACAGATACTCAATAATTCTCAAAAGTTTTCACTATTAGGGTTGACAGAGAGTTTTGTTGGCCCGGCACCATTAATTTGCATGAAAAAACAAATGTACCTTTGCTTACAGAGAAAGAAAAATAATAATCTTTGCTTTAAGATCGGCTTCAAATTCAGAACTTCTCTGAAATATAAAGGGCAACCAGCAAGATGCTTTTTTTTTTTTTTTTACTTTTAAAATGTTTCGTAAGTGTAAATCTATTTCATTGGCTTCTAATATACTTCTTACTTCAATATTGGTAGAAGAAGAATTTATGATTAAAGATAAGGAACTGGGCTTCAATTAGAATTTTCGGATTCTTAGTTCAATACTCTTCTGCTAAGTCAAAAGAATTTTCTGGGGTTGGATTCATCCGAGTGGCCGTGGACAGACGAAGCCTCCGCTAGAGCGAGCAATTACTTATGAATTGATCGGGACATCGTTTCTTGCTTTGGCTTTGATCAGCAATTACAATTGGTCAATTGGGACCGGACCGGACCCGCATACCAGCAAGATCGAGAGAATTTTTTATTAGACCACTAATTAGTTTAAGACAAAAGATAAAATTTTTAAAGTTATTATTAACAGGATAAAGTAGTTTTTTTTAAAAAAATTAGTAGTAAATAGTAATATTAATAATTAAGAAAAAAAACTTAGATTATATTAAAGAAATATTATTAAATTTCAGTAATCAAATTAAAAGATTTTATAGTCAAAAAATCCTCTAAAAAAAAAGGATTTAATGACGATTCAGTTAGTTTGGACATTTTGATATCTAAAACAGATCTTTAAAAAAAATGTATTTATATCTAAATCAAAAAATAGAAAACATTGAACGAACACAAATAAAATTAAAAACAGTTGGATCATATAATTACAACAAGACAGTCAACATCTTTGAAAAAAGCATGTACACACAGTTCTAACATAGCATTGTCGGATACTAAAAGCGATAACTGCGGCGAGCTATTACTTTATGTACGTGAATATATAAAGTAAAAGTTGATACTCATTGTTCATAACCCACAGACGCGGCCGCACTGTGGAAATTCGGAAAACTTAAAGATGCCAACTAATAAAATTACATGTGCAAGGTTAAAAAAATTAAATATGTCGATCTCAGTTCGCCTTTGATTCTTGCGAACGCGAAGTCTATAGTGTACGTAAAAATAATCAAGTGAAGGAGCTTACTACGGTAATGACTCTGTATGTACCGAAGCAAATGGGTTGCTTCTACGCATTGCCGGAAAGTGAAAAAGCAAACCCAACCTCAGTTAATGCAAGGCCAGGAGTGTGGACTCGTGTTAGTTGCAGATTCTATAACTTAGCTGAGTTCATAGAATTTATGCTCTTATGTAACTTTTTTTCGTAATCCCAAAAGTAGTTATAGAGGTTTTACTACAATTTATCGAATATTTAGATCTTGAAACAAGTAATCATAGAGAGGTCAAAGTAAAACTATCTAAAAAATATTAAGATTAGTTGTGATATGAGACACTTAAAAGTTAAAAAATTAGTTTAAACACGTCGTATCCTAGCGATGGTCAACAGAATTTTATAGCAGGTCTATTAAGTAATGTTTTGGATATCTTTGTGCCGCGGTGCGGTGGCCGGCTTGAACAATTGGCTACTGGACTGAACCCACGTTCTGGCAATATCAAGAGAATTTTACATTAGACCATTGATTAGTTAACGAGAAAAGATAAATTTTTAAGTGATTATCATGACTTAACAGTTCTTGGAAACTACTAGTAAATAGTAACACTAGTAATTAAGAAAAAAAATCTTCTTAAAAATAATTTTTTTTTAAAAAGTTAGATTTTATTACAGAAATATCATAAGATTTTAGTAGTCAAATTAAGAGATTTCATGACCAGAAAAGGTACTCTCTAAAAATAAAGAAAAAAAATAAATTTAATGACTATTTAGTTAGTTGAATATTTTAATATGTAAAAAAAATCTTTTTTAAAAAAATACATCTACATTTACATTTACATATATTTATATCTAAAACAGAAAATAGAAAACATTGAATGAACACAGAATAAAATAAAAAAGACTCCTTTATATTATAACTTAGTACAATGTACGTTTCACATAACTATTGCACTTTCACACAGTCTCACCGACTCCGTAACCATGTGGGCAGCTTTGCGGCTGCTAGATGGGCTTTGACAAATTAAGAACCGTTTGGATTGGGTATGTACGACCTCTTTGTGAAAAAAGCAACCTAAAAGACAGAGATTGCACCGCCATAAATAGAGAAAAATTGACATACGGGGAAGCAGGACAGTTATTCATTTCCAAAAAGAGAGAACTCACTCGCTCTAGTCGGTTGTCGCACTCCTCAAAAGAGTTTCGAAACTCGGAGGTGGACCCCGGTATTTTAATATTGTTACATCGATTCCACTACTGACAACAAATCATCTCTTGTCAGAATTCATTTTGTTAGATTATAAATGTGTGGCCGAGCTGACTTGGGTTATCATGAGCATACGTAGGTGTACAAGTGGTGTGTGTGTGTGTGTGTGTAGCTGAGCTGCATAGTGATGTGCATAGCTGAGATGTATAGTGATCAACAGATATTATGTTCACGTGTTTAAGCTGTTAGGTGCAAACTTTTGGAATTGTTGAAAGAATTGATGGTTGACATGTTGTAATAGGATTAGAATTCTGATACATTTGCATATTTAATGCCATTCATTCTGACAGGACACACTCCGACGTGGACCCAAGTGTTTGTTTCTAGGAGAATTCCGTTAACTCCTTCCAATATTTTCGCTTGCATGAGAATAATTTGCTCAAAATGTTTCCAGTACTACTTATTCTTTCAACAAAAAAAAACAAAAGCAACAAGTTTCCAATACTTAGGAGGGGGCCCCAAGTATTTTCATATTATTATCCGACTATAAATACAACGCCGTCTCTGTAACTGTAAGCAAGAGTCATTGCTTGCTGACAATGGGTAGAGCTAATGAAAAGAGCAATACTCATGGCATGCCGAAAATGGGCAAAGCTAATGATAAGTATCTGTTCTCAAAAACTCTCACCAAGACAGACATTAACGACAAATTTTCAGTGAAATGCAAGGGCCTTGCATCCTTCCCGCCCTTTGGAGCTCAAAAGTATGCTCAAGATTTTAACGCAGAGGATGAAGAAGGGAACAAATGGCTGTTTCGCTTGAGTATTCGCAGGGGAAAGTACAAGAAGCCTGTTATATCTGCTGGTTGGCGCAGTTTTGTTCGGCAGAAGAAGCTTCAAATTGATGACAAAGTTTTGTTTTTCAAAGAGCACAGCGAAGCAGATATAGCAACTGGCGTCAAGTACAAGATCAAGGTGCTGAAAGCAGTCAAGGTATTTAAAGCTGTCATGGGCTACGTACCATGTACTTGTTAAGAAATATTTTTATGTGGCAAAATCGCAATAAAGTTGCAGTCCTATTCTTCACGGGTCAGTGGAGGGGGATTAGGGAATAAGGATTAAGGGCATGTTTGGCACGTCGGATTGTACAGTATTAACATCTTGTGTGGTATTAAATTCACATCATCTCATGTTTGGTGATAAGATCGCTTTGTATTACTCCTCATAAATATCATGCCGGGAGTCGGCTTTATGCGGTATGCATTAGATAATTAAAACCCATAAAATCTCTCCTTTTTATTCCATGAAAACGCGATCCATCAAGAAAATCTAACATTCGTTTATTCATCACTGAGTCACCACCGATGCCATTACCCCCATTTGCTCGATGCTTTGTATTACTCCGTGAGACTTCCCATCTGTTTCACCACTGACGCGGCTGCACTTGGCCGCTGAATCATCAATCAACCGGTTAGTATTTGGGTTTGATTTTTCAAATTGAACCACAATCAGTTTAAGTTTCATTACTTTTATCTTGAAGCATGCCTTTTTCTTCCCGGGTTTTATTTTATTTTATTTTATTTTTTATTTTTTGCTGCTGCCGTTTTGGGTAGCTATTTATTTTGTCAGTAATTTTTAGTTGGCTCCATGAGTTCTTGTTTTATTTTTACTTACAATTAAATCTTGTTCAAATCTGAACAAATAGATTAATTTTGCTTTTGAGAAAATTAAGTAATTAGTTAAAGCAAGTAATTTAAAAAATTAATTAGTTGATGCTATTATACGGTGGAGAGTGGAGGGAGTAGAGGTGGAGGACAGGGAATTGGATGGGATTTGTATGTATAGTTGGATGTTAGGATTTGGAACGGTGTCCTCTACATGTACGAATCTAAGATCTTCCATGGTATTTAAGATTCAAACTATACAATCTAAACGTGCATATGTGTGTGGAAAATTTCCAGCAAAGTACTGATTTTTGAATGATCTTGAATAAATAAAGTTGACATCAAATTTTATTTTTAAAAATCTAAATATTTTAGATTATGATTTAGCCGCAATAGAGCAGAAATATGAGTAAGTGTATGATACTTGTTTAACTTTTAAGAAACAACATATTGTGCGATATGATCACACTACAACACTAAATTTCTTGGTTGGAATGCTTTTTGATACTGTAATCACTCAACAAAAATTTTTGAAGGAAAAAATATTAACATGTGATGATTTATTCATCTAATCAATAAAGTCTATTAGAATATCAAAGAAATTTGAGTATGGTTGGCTAAAAAGCCCAAGCGAACCAAACAATGAGGTCGCAGACATAGACAAAAAATTTTAAAATCCGTCGTAAATGAGACTGGTTAAAAGTTTATAAAAAAAAATCTAAATTTTATAGCTTATAAATTAAAATTTTATATTTATATAATTTATAATTTATAAGTATTATTTACAGTTTATTATGTTGTGTTACTAATATTCTATGCATTGACTTATTAATCTATTATATAATGGATAATAATCTCGAATTTCAGTGGCTTTTTTTGGTTACTCTCAACTTTGTTAAAATTTTTTTAAAAAAATT
Organism: Aegle marmelos; assembly: GCA_030449875.1. NCBI lineage: Eukaryota > Viridiplantae > Streptophyta > Magnoliopsida > Sapindales > Rutaceae > Aegle > Aegle marmelos. The sequence goes on from JASUUL010000115.1 coordinate 9,239,687, forward strand.
AATGAGGGCACAAACTGGACCCAAGTCCGGCCTGCTCAAGTTCAGATCCATCCAAGCCCGCAATGAGCTTGAAATCCACTCGCACGTGGCATCTGAGGTGCGAAAGCAATCTTCAATATTCTGATTGGGGCGTTCGGTTAGCAAGAGAGGAGAAAATTCAACAGATTTGGACACGCGGACAAAAAATTCTCCAAGGGTGGTATAAAAGAGTAGGCCCATCCAGTTAGTAAACAAAAATCCTCTTAAAAATAATTTAAAAAAACTTGGACTGTATTACCGAAATATCATAAGATTTCAGTAGTTAAATTCAGATATTTCATAACCAAAAAAGCCCCCCTCAGCAAAAAGAAAAAAATAATGGGTTTAATGACTATTCAATTAGTTTGAGTGTTTTAATATGTAAAACGAGTCATTCTAGGATGTCGTTATTAAACTTATGGTATTAATACCGTAATTAAATATAAATTATATAATTAAAATATAAAACTTATAAATTAATATTTACAGTAAAATAAATTTTAAATTTTAAAAATTAGAGATAAAACTTGTACATAAAAGGTAAAATGAGTAAATTAATATAAAATTAGAAAAATGATGTATTATTAGTAAAAAAAAATAAGAACTTGTAAATATAACATAAAATTCATAAATCAATACTAAGTGCAAAATAAAACATAATTCTTAGAAACTAGACATATGATTTGTAAATAGAAGATAAAATAAGTAAATAATATAAAATTAGTAAATTAATGTATTACTAGTAAACAAAATAAAAACTTATAAATTTAATATAAAACTTATAAATTAAAATTAAGTGTAAAATAAAATATAATTTTTAAAAATTAAACATAAAATTTGTAAATAAAAAATAAAATAAGTAAATTGATATAAAACAAGTAAATTAATGTATTGTTAGTAAACAAATAAAAAAAATTATAGATTTAACATAAAACTTGTAAATCAATATTAACTATAAAATAAAATATAAATTTTAGAAATTAAACACAAGATTTGTAAATGGAAGGTAAAAAGAGTAAATTAATATAAAACTAGTAAATTAATGTATTATTAGTAAATAAAATAAGAACTTGCAAATATAACATAAAACTCATAAATTAACATTAAGTGAAAAAGAAAATATAAATTTTGGAAATAGAACATAAGATTTGTAAATGGAAGGTAAAATAGATAAAATTAATATATTACTAGTGAACAAATTAAAAAAATCACAATTACAAAATAAAAACATGTTATAATAGTTATTAACTTATATATTTATTGATTTTTTTATTTGAATTAAATAATATTAGTTTTGCATTTATGTAATACATGTAATATTTTATTAAAGAGGAAATTTATGCTCAAAATTAAATTTTTAAAGAAAAATATTATTTTAATATCTTTTATGGCTGTTGTAAGATGAGATTATATTACATCTTTCTACACTTTCTTAATAACAACCCTAAATAGTTTTTAAATACGAGTGAAAATTTTGAAATTACATAAAGTATGTGTAAGACTTAAAATTAAATCAATTTTATTGATATATCATATATGTGTCTAATAATATAAGTTTTTTTAATTTTATTTTTAATTGATCCACATCAAAATAAATAATTACGTGTAATTAATATGTGTAATAAATATATATCATTATATAAAATCGAGGAAAAAAATATATAAATATTTTAGAATAAATATAGAATTTATGGTGACCAATTTGATAAAATCTCTTTTACTTTTCTTAGTATAATTTTTTATTTAATTAAAAAAATATTTTTGTAAGTGAATAAAATATTTTTTATTAAAATTTTGTAATAAATAATATTAATTTTTTAAATAATTAATACTCTTATATTAATTACCTAATTTTACTTTATATTTTTTAAACGATCCAAGTGTTTGTTATTAGGAGAATTCCGTTAACTCCTCTGAATATTCTCGTTGCATGAGAACCATTCGTCAAAGAGTTTCCGGTCCCACTTATCTTTCAAAAACAAAAAAACAAAAAGTTTCCCGTACTTTTTGTCTTTCAAAGACATAAAGTAAACATGAAGCTCACTTATTTTGTTACCGCTCCTTAGGAGGGGGCTCGAGTATTTTAATATTATTATCCGACTCTATTAGATTGACCAATGAAATATTAAACTGGACAAAAACCACCTGAAAAACAAAAAATTTCCTGCATTTTTTGTCTTTCAAAGACTAAAAAACATAAAATAATCATGAAGTATACCTTTGTGTTTCCACGAATTCGGAGGGACCCCCAAGTATTTTAATATTATTATCCGACTCTATAAAATACGCAGCCGTCCGTCTCTCCAACTGTAAGCAAGACACAATGCTTGCCGGAAACGAAAATGGGCAAAGCCAATGATAAGTATCTGTTCTCAAAAACTCTCACCAAGACAGACATTAACGACAAATTTTCAGTGAAATGCAAGGGCCTTGCATCCTTCCCGCCCTTTGGAGCTCAAAAGTATGCTCAAGATTTTAACGCAGAGGATGAAGAAGGGAACAAATGGCTGTTTCGCTTGAGTTTTCGCAAGGGAAAGTACAAGAAGCCTGTTATATCTGCTGGTTGGCGCAGGTTTGGTCGGCAGAAGAAGCTTCAAATTGATGACAGAGTTTTGTTTTTCAAAGAGCACAACGAAGCAGAGATAGCAACTGGAGTCAAGTACAAGATCAAGGCGCAGAAAGCAGTCAAGTTGTTTAAAGCTGTCATGGGCTACGTACCATGTACTGGTTAAGAAATATTGTTATGTGGCAAAATCGCAATAAAGTTGCAGTCCTACGCTACACGGGTCAGTAGAGGGGGATTAGGAATAAGGATTAAGGGCATGTTTGGCACGTTGGATTATATATTCAATTTATATTTTGGTGATTAATAATATTAAAGGTCTTTCCAAGTCTCTTTTTTACTATAATATAGTTTGGGTCTATTAATTAAAAAAATTTGAATCTAATATTTTATAATAAATAAAAATATAATATTAAAACAAGTGTCCTTCATTAAAAATTTAGGGATTTACATAATTGTTTTTCCAAATCATAGATGTCATTTTTTCTTTTATTTTGACATTGGGTTTGATTGAAACTTTTGTAATCCCTTGACTCTCGTATATGTCATTATGTTAAGAACTTCTGAACATATAAGGTTAATGATTTTGCTGGGCCTAAACTACTTCAAAGCCCAAATTAATATAAAAAAAGCCATAGCCTTTTAATACGTTTAACTTCTGAATACGTAAGTTGATAATATTTTTGGGCCTAAACTAATCCAATGCCCAAATTAATGCCGAAAAAAGCCATAGCCATTTCATACATTACCGCCTTTTTATACATTTTACGTACAATGGCTTTTTGTCTCTGTATATATATCTTTTTTTCCTTGGTTAGTTCTTAAGTGGGCCTGATAGTTGTCCCTCTACACACACCACTTTAATACTAAACCTCACCACAATCCCCTTGTGAAAAAACGCACCTTTATAGTTTGCAAATAGCAAACTGAATGGATTAGATCCGCCATAATTTTATTTTTATCAATTATCCTTTCACCGCCTTTAACTATCATGGTTGTTTAACACAATATTAATGACTAGTTTATTTTTATAATATAAAAGGATGAAATTATTAATAAAAGTATAACCTATCGTACTATAATATTTTGGACAAAAATTCAATGCTGAGTTTAATTTTTGTAGAGTACTAAATCAGTGAATGATAAGCAAGAAAAATAAAAAAAAATAAAAAATGAAATAAATGCTACCATTGATTCATTTCTTAGTAAAAACCAGTCTTAGTATTGAATTCTAATCCAAACATTTTAGTTTACTTTTATAATATCAATTGAAATAATTTGACTTACAATTTAATCTTTATACATTATAAGGCTAAAATAATCAAATTAATTTTATATTAAAGCCGTCAAATTATTAGGCTATATGCAAAGAAATTCTTATGTTAGGTTATCCGCCTGGTGGATGTAATGACAAATGAATAAACCAAGAAATTAAAAGGACTATTCTCACAAATATTCCTTCTCCCTTATTTAATTGACAACAATGATAGATGAGCTAAAAGGGCACTACCCAAAAAAAAATAAGGCTAAAACATAAACAAAATTTTACTGCAAGATAAGTATTCTTTTTTCTTTTTTTCTTTTTACTAAATTTTGTGCTATTTACAATGGACATATCATTATTCTTTAATTAAAGCCGGCGGTAAACTTCAATCTCGAATTAATCACTTCATTTCCCCTCAAACCAAAACATCACTAAAATAACAATTATACACACAACACCACCAATTTCCTTATCCTTTCTCGCATGTCTTTACTCAAAACAAAAGATATCATTTTTGACTTCTTCAGTTCTTTGTAAAACCCAAAGTTCCAATTCTCAAAGCGACACATTGTGAAATGTAATAATATGCCACTATGTCAGCCAGCCCTTTGCCAGTTTGTTTCTTGTTTTCAAGTTAATTATTAAAGCACATGATCTGATTTTTATTATAAATAGACCCCACATAACCCATTACAAGATCACAGTTGAAGCTTATAACAGTATCTTTTATCCATATTTCACTAATTAGGACTCTTCAATTAAGCTTCGATTTTCTTCTAATGGCCTCTTATCGGTTTGTCACCCTTGCTATCGTCGCAATTGTTCTTCCGGCAGTCGCCACGGCAACGGAACACATCGTCGGTGATGACGCCGGGTGGACGACCGGTTTTGATTATGCAGCTTGGGCTAAGGACAGAGTTTTTCATGTTGGAGACACATTAGGTACATAAATGAATAATTAACTTCTTAGTGGGCAAGGAAATAATTAAAAAGCAATTACTTTGATAGTACTAATTTTTTTTTTTGTTTTTTTTGGTTTCCGGTTTATAATGTTTTTCAGTGTTCCACTACACGCCTCCTAACCACAATGTGATTGAAGTGAACGGTACCGAATTCAAGAACTGCGTTGCCTCAAAACTGAACGACCCACTCAGCTCTGGGAATGACACAATCACCCTCGCCATCCCAGGAAAGAAATGGTACATTTGTGGCAAAGTTGGTGCCAAGAGGCACTGTGCTGACCTTGGCCAGAAGCTGGCCATTAACGTCCTTTCCGATGGTCCTGCATCATCTCCTATTCCTCCCAAGGATAACGCTGCTTCCGGGATCATCTCAACTGGCTTTCCGGTTATCGTCGCTGCACTCGTCTCTATGGCCATGATCATGATGTGAGAGCAACATTTATATATCGGCCAACAATAAATTCTTTGTGTGACGTTAAGATGGTGCAAAATTTTACAAGCAGCACATAGCCAATTAATAAGCTGCTTTTTTCTACTCTTCTTTATATATACATGCACTTGTATGGATTAATTGAAAACAGTGATAATAATTTTTTTTTTCTGGACTTAAGAAAATGAAGCTGATCGTTTGATTTCAAGGCATTGTTATTTTTTCATCATGCCAAGGAATAATTTTAAAAAACAACTTGAATATTGTTGAAGTCGGTAAATAAATTAGTCCTCAACATGAAAAGCTCGGTGATATTTGTACGCAACATATGCGCCAACAGCGGCCACCACCACGACAGCGGCCAAAGCCCCAAGTTTCAGAGCTGTTTTGCCGCCCATTTGTTGTGGCCTTGGAACAGAACATTTTAGCCCAGACATGAGCTTTGTTGATGGCAGCTTGCTGATCATGCTCCATGGAGCAGCATCACTTGTCCCAGCCGTGGTTGCACTCGCGGCGGCAGTCTTATGATCAATGTCATTTTGCTTTGCATTTCCATTATTTTTTTTATTATTCCTCTTTTCTTGATTAACAATTTGTTCTCGAGCTTGTGCGGGAGCCAAATCAGGAGTTCTTTTCGGCATCATTATGTAAAGAATCCCACCTGAAAGCTTTGCGTGAATATCCTCCTTTTTGCAGTCCGTTGAAACATTTATTTGTTTGCGAAAACGAACTCGCTTGTTTTCTTGATCTAGAGGACGTTCTCCGCTAATCGTTAGCTCCCCAAGACTGTTGATTTGGACCCTCAGTTGTGATTTACGGAAACCTGCAACAATAACAACAATTTTGTCAGAGCACGGATTGATGATTTTATTATCAATATGTACTGAAAAACAAATTAATATGATATAAAACCACCTTGGAGATGGACTTCAAGAACATCTTGTTGTTCCTCTTTTCGCCATTTGCAAAATGGTTCGATCTCATCAACCGAGAACTTGGGTTCCATCAAAGATGTATGCAAAGCTGGCTATACCTAATTTATGTCGAGTGAATAATGCTGACGCATCTCTATTTCCCTTCGTTGCTTTTTATATGATGGCTGGCTCATGAGGTTTCTTTGGACTTTGAAAGGGAATAAATTCCTTGCTGAAAGCTAAGGATTTGAGTTGGGTTGGTTTGTGCCTTAGGATAATCTAATTCTCCTGACAATCGATCTCCATCATGAGCGAGTGAGAAAATATTCCTTCTTCTTCCTTCCTAGTAGCCATGTCATTATACCCTTACCTAACTAATTAATTAAATTAATTCTCATATAATTCCTATTCTATTTGATGAATTACTTAGGTGACTGTAGATTTTAGTTGATGTATACAATTCAACTTGTAAAAGTTTTATAAAGTATTAATTACTTTTAAAAATGTTACTGCTCTTGATGTATTAGAAAAATACTTGCAATGGTGTGCATATATAAAATAAAAAAAAACTCCCATCATCATTTTTACTATATATTTTAAAATTATGAATTAAAAATCAAAAGGTAGAGTTACTGGGTTGAGTCAACATATAGATTATTTAATCTTTAAAAATTTTATTAAAAAAATTATTAAATTAAATAAACACTTACAGTTATTAGATAAGACATATAAAAACAACACTAAATTAATTAATTAATTAATTAATATAAATATTGATTCCTAGATTGTGGGCCAGTTTCACTCCGCTTCTTAGTAGCTGGGCTATGTGTGTTTGCTAACACCTGTTGGACTGTCACGACATAGCCCAACTGTGATTTATTTCCTTTTTGTTTCCTCTAACTTCATCCATTTTTTTCATAGTTGTTAAATGTATAAATTAACAAAAAAAAATTATTATTTGTCATAGACCTATAAGTTTTTCCTTAATAACTATAGGTTTTATCTATCTGGTCTCCAGTTACAGTCACCGCACGATCAATGATCATGGTGCGAGCAACATTTGGGTGATCGTCGATTAACTTTACATTAGTTTCAACTTAGTACTTGTTTAATACTGTTTATTTAATGGTTATAAGTACTTATTTAATTAAATAAGCTCTTATCATAAATTTTATTATTGTTTGATTGTTTTTTGAGTATAGCTTTTAAAGTTTAAATAAACTATTTTGCCTCTACTAATAAAAGCTTAAATTTTAAACTTTTGAGAGTAGAGCTTGAATTTTTTTTTAAATATTAAAATATCTAAAATATTCTCTACTTATTTAATAATTTTATTTTATTCTTTCTATAATATTACTTTAAAAAAACTTGTCTATTAAAGTAATTTCATAAAATTTTAATAAAAACTATTTTGGACAACCAAACAACTAAAATATTTTGAGTAAAAATTTTATTTATAAAAGTTCTACTAAAAAAAACTATGTTTAAATAAGTTCTACTTAAAAAAGTATAGCAAACGGAGCTTTAACCAAAAATAAATTCCTTGTCAAGTTGTGCAAATTTTTGTGAGCAATAATATTGCACGTTAATTACTATAAGCTAATCTTTACACTTGTATTGGTTTGATTAAGACTATTTGATAAAGAAATAAGAATAATAATAGTTGTGGCTTTATACTTTGCCATATATAAGAATTTCATTTCCTTGAAAATTATTTTCTTTCTACGCAATTTATTGATATGGGAATATGAGATTATTCCTAGCAATTTCAAATTGAACCCGGAGGATTTTATTATTTAATTAATATTATTAATTTGTTGGACATTTATTTATCGAAATTATACAATATAGAAGGTATACAGTATGGATAACGTAAAAAAATTAATTAGTTTGGAGTATTATTAGGGAAATTTAAATTTGGGGCATTCCTAAAAGTTACGAGCCTTGTTTCGCCTATATTAAAAAAGCATTGGCGATATTTGTAGGCTACATATGCCTCGATAGCAGCTGCCGCCACCAGGGACATCACAGCAACCGCCCTAACTCCAAGTTTGAGAGCTTTTCTTCCTGCTGTTGCAGCAGCTCCATTTCGTGCTGCACGTAAGTGTGTTTTCTTCGGCATTGTTAAGCGAAGAATTCCATTAGAAAGCTTTGCCTCAATTCGATCCCTTTCGCAATCCTTAGGAACTTCGACTATTTTGCTAAAACTCTCCACATTTTTTCCATCTATAGGACGTTTTCCGCTAATCGTTAGCATACCTTGATTGTTCATAGAGACGTGAAGTTGGTCTTTCCTGTAACCTACAACAATGCAATAATATGAAAAATGAGAATATCTAATTTTTCTTGATTATGTTTATCTGAGAAATATTTATATATATCACCTCTGAGATGGACTTCAAGAACAATCTGATGTTCCTCTCTCCTCCATCTGCAAAAGGGTTCGAAATTATCATGGAGCTGCGGCTTTGTTTCCATTGATGTATCTGGTTTTCTTTTTTCTTTTTCTTTTTTTTTTTTAATGAAGAAAAATGTCTTGCGGAGCGAACGATAATGCGTTCCTATTCCCCTGATGAGTTGCTTTTTATATGTGTTGAATTCACACCTGTGCCATAACGAATTGAAGGGGTAGCTTGAGCTCCGAAAGTGAATTTATTATTTGAGTTGGCTTTTTGTCTTTGGAATTTCTCTCTACTCTCTACGCAATCTTCCATCGCGGTGACACAATCAATATTTCATTCTTTTCTTCACAGGTCTCTTTTCTTAGTTCTAAGGCATGTAAAATAATTACACGTTTCTTTTTCTTTCTTATTTAGCATTACATTTGGAGGTTTACCGAAAGCCTAAGTACATACAATTCAATTCCCTTTGCCTGACCCTTTAGCTGCTGAGTCTGGACGTGAAATTCTATCTTCTCGCACACGAGGGGGAAAGTATTCCTTTTTTCTTCTACCCCTAATTTTCTTTTCTTAATTCATAGCCATGTGTTATTACACATTTACCCAGCTAATTCATTAAAAAAGTTATATGATTTCTACTCTATTTGATGAATTAAGTCAACAAGTGGCTGTAGATTTTAATTGATATGATTCAAGTAGCGAAAGGTTTCATGAAATACAACTTTCGAAAAATGCCACAGCTTAAGATAATTTGATTTCACAACCTCTTTATGATAAACCCGCATTATCTTCACTATTATATACAACTATTACCTATAATTTAACCGTTGGAAATCCTATATATGGCAGCATCACCCTAATTACCAAAGGGGAGTCTGATTATATGTTGAAAGCAACTTCTTCGCAGAAGATGATCTTAATAGTAAATATCAGCGTCCAGAATTATAGGATTCTCAGTAATTGGGCTGTGGGTTAGTTGGCAACGTTACTACCATTGGGCCCTGGTAGCACAGCTCAGTCGTCGTTTTCTAAACCATTTTTTCAGTCGCGGTGCTCTTGAGGGTTGTTCCTCTTTTTGACTTAATTAACTTATAGCGCTTTTGTTTTTAACTTAATAACTAAAATGACTTGACTTAATTAACTAAATTAAGTAGAGGTGTTCACTTTTATAATCTAATGGGACTTTTTGGATGATTTTGATTTAATAAAATAAGTCAATTTTTTTTTTGTTTTTTTACTGAATGGAGAAATCTAAACTAGCCAACTAAGTCTTAATGTAAAAAATATCTATATTTTATTATTTATTTTTCATGCTTATCACAAAAGCCACCGATACATATTTGCCGATTGATGATCTCATCTTTATTTTTTTTCAACCGTCATGGAATCCCTCCTCCTTTTGCTTCTCTCTATATATTGCACATTCAAATTTAATTAGGATACAAATGTAAAAGTACATGATTTTAGTTTTTAAAATTGAAAAAATAAATAACTTAATATTTATGTTTAGAGATTCAGACAAAAAAGAAAAGACAAACACACTATTTAGATTTAGACATTTAGATCAAGTTTGATTTCAGACCAATTTAGGCTTATTTAGATTTCAAATAAAAAAAATGCCAGGTTAATTTCAATTGGTTAAGCCATTAAATCCATTTGTTTTCTGAACTTAATAAAAATTTTCATCATTAAGTTAGTAAGCCAATTTTTTTTTTTTGGCTTTTTACGTAATCTAAAAACTCTTAATGATATCATTAAATATATTCTCTAAAATATCTCTATCTAATTAAATAATTTTCATTCTTATCTAAATAAAATTTAATAATTTACACTAGTATCCATCTTTATAACTAGTGAAAATATGGTAGTAGACTATTATTATTTTTTTATTTTCTTTAAAATAGCATTATTTATCTTCATAATTTTTTATGAATAATTTTTCATATAAAAACATTATGAACTACAATAAAATTAATTAACAAATACTAATTTAGGATGTAGAGTATTTTATTCAATAATTCAATTGAATATGATATATATTATGATAATATACTATCTTACTTAAGTTATTCGAGGTGTTTATTATTTATTTAGCATCAAAAATTTATAAGGGTATAAATATAAAGAGACTTGTTTTTAGATTTTTAAGTTAAAAAAAAATAACTTAATATTTATTTTCAACAATTCAGGTAAAGACAAATATATATATATATATATTCATATTTAGTCATTCAGTGCTATTCATAATTCAAAAATTCAAATTAATTTAGGTCTGTTTAGATTTCAAACAAACAAACAAAAGTCACCTTACGGCCAAACATGCCCCATGCCATCTGCGTCTTCGGTCATGATTGTCCCGCATTCGTTTTATGGTCATGATGATGATGAGTGAGCAACATTTAGCTGACACACATGATCAGTTGAAGACGCTGACATGTTAAGGAGTGACTCAAGCTCATCGATCTTCAGCACTAGTTGTGACAGAAATCAATTAAATATACCAAAATGGCAAAAATCCCAGGAATGAAGAAGCTCATTTCATTTCGATTAATGCATTCGACAAAAATTAATAAATACGTGCTTCAAGGAACTTTATTTTTAAGAAATTAACATCCTTAAAGTAAAAAGCATCGGCGATAATTGCAACCTAAAAATGCTTCAACAGCGGCCAGCACCACCACCACGGCATCCACCCCAAGTTTCAGAGTTGTTGCAGCAGCCTTTAGTTGATTCTGTAATGAATACCAGTAAGTTCTGTTTGGCATTTTCAAGTAAAGAATCCCATTTGAAAGCGTTGCTTCAATTCCATCCCTCTTGCAATCCGTTGAAGTACTTGAAACTTCGAATATTTCGCAAAAACTATCCACTTTCTTGCAATCCGTACCAAGTACTTTGATTTTTTTTCAAAAGCAGTCCACACTTCTGCCGCTAATCGTCACCTCACCTTCATCGTTGATATAGACACGAACTTTGTCTTTCTTGAAACCTACGTAACGGAATATGAAAGTGAGAATGTTAATTTAATTGTTCTTGTTCGTTTATTTGAGAAACAAATATAAATAATAATTTTGAGATGGACTTCAAGAACGTCTTGATGCTCTTCTCTTCGCCATCTGCAGTAGGGTTCGAATTCAGCTTGGAGCTGCATTAATTGGTTCTTTGTTAAACTTGAGTGGATGATACATGATGATTTGCTTTTTATATGCGTTGAATTCACACTTTTGCTACGTTGAATTGAAGGGGTACGTAGCTTGAGATTTCTTTAAATTTCGAAAGAGGGTTCGACTTTAGTTGATTTATCATCATGATATATTGACTTTTGTCGGTACCGAATTCCCTGGGGAACCACGTCTTACCATGCATTCCTCTCAAATAATTCCAAAAAAAAATCACTCCGAATAAGATGACATTTGAAATAGACTTCCTAAGTAAATTACAGATGAAAATAAGTATAGAAAGAGAAAGGAGAAAAAGGACATACACAAAATAGTGTACAAAATTTCCCACATAAATTCACATACATGTGTATTGATATAAAATGGTGACAATGTCCTGGGAATTAGGGTTTTGTCAGCCAACGTCTATACACAGAGGCCCCTCTCTAAGAGAGGAGACTATTTGGCCACCGTAAGGACATTGTTTATCTCCTTCCAGTCCCTTTTTCTTTGTCCTTCGACAAACACTAATTTTGACATCAGAGTGTTTTTTGGTAGGTATTGACGCAAAATCCAAGATTGATCAACATTGTCAAGGTCTCCATAACTAGAAATTCATATGGAGGTAAAAGTTTTAGCTCCTTCAACCTTGTTTTCTTAGCCTTGGCAATGAATCATTTGATCCATATCCATTGCTTATTTAAGTTTGATTAGTTGTGTTGACTTTATATATATAGTATATCTGTATTAAATTTATTAAACCATATAATTTAACAGTGTATCTTTTATTAAAAAAAAATACCTATATTAAATTATATATATGCGGTTTAATAATATTAAAAATTAAATCTCTTAAATCACACAACTTAAAAGGGTATTCCCATGACAATCAAGCATACATGCCCTATGCCATATGGGTCCGGCTATTGTCGGCATTCATTTTATGGTGATAATGACTGAGCCATACATGTATCATTGCATTGGTTTCATAGCTGACAGAAATCAAAGTTCATACATGTATCATTGCATACATGTGTCATTGTCGGCATTCAAGGAGTGAATCAAAGTTCATCAGCACTACTTGTGGCAGAAATCAATTAAACAAACCAAACAAGCAAAATCACAAGAACGGAGAAAATTAATGCATAAGCTCATTTCATTTCAATTAACGCATTAATCGTTATTCTGTCATCGACACAAATTAGTAATTAAATACGTGCTTCAAAGAACTTTAAATTAATATGAAGAAACTAACATGCTATAAGAAGCCAGTAAATAAGTCCTCAACACGAAAAGAATCAGCGATATCATAATTAAGCACCCTGTAAATGCTTGAACCGCAACTGCCCCAAGTTTCAGAGTTGTTGCAGCAGTCTCTAGTCGATTTCGTGCCCCACACCATTGACTTCTCTTTGGCATTTTTAAGTGAAGAACCCCATTTGAAAACGTTACGTCAATTCCTCCCTTCTTGCAACCCGTAGAAACTTTCCTTTTTTCTTTTGGTTTTTGGGGGGTGGGGGCAAAAGCTAGTCTCTTTTTTTCCACAAATCGTCACCTCACCTTCACCTTTGATGCACGCATGAAGTTGATCTTTCCTGTAACCTACGCACAACAATGCGATAATATGAAAGTGAGAACGTTAATTTAATTGTTCTTGTTTATTTATTTGAGAAGAAATTATGTATTATACCTTTGAGATGGACTTCAAGAACTTCTTGATGTTCTTCTCTTCGCCAGCTGCAATAGGGTGGGAAATTAGATTGGAACTTAAGCTTTGTTTCCATTGATTTATCCCCTTTTTTTCGAAGGAAATATGTCTTGTGGAGTGAATGATAAATGCATCCCTAATTCCCTGCGCTGGTGAGTTGCTTTTTATCCGTATTGGATTCACTCTTGTGGTGTGATAAATCGATGGGGTAAGCAACTCGAGGTTTCTTTACACTTTGAAAGAGAATTTATTATTGGAGTTGGTTTTTGTCTTTGGATAATCCTTCTGTGGACGATCTTCTCATGCATGTGGGACACATTTAATATTCCTTCACAACTTTCTCTTTTAAATTATTAGGCGTGTAATTACACGTTTTTTCAAATTTTTTATTTAACATTACATTGCTTTTATTCTCAAAACCTTAAATTCATCTAATAATACGTAAGATGGCTTGAAGATTTATGTTATATATGCTCAATGTAATGGAATCTACCGCCCAAATGGGAAAAAGAAAAAAAATATTGGGACTCAAACTCCTTCCCTCCATTATATTCAATATGGTTAAGCAATTATTTAAATCCTAGCTTGTATAGTTTTTTTTTTCTTTTTTTTTTCCCGGGTGACCAAGAATTTCTTTGCCATTTCAGGAATTTTTGGGATATAGCAAGTACCCTATTGAGATTGTATCTTAATCAGGAAAATTCTTGTTTACATTAATTACAGTAGCATTTTCCCCTAACATGATATTGGAAAAGCCACGGACCTTTAGTAAAACAGTTGATGATAACATTATGACTTTTGAAATACTTATAAAAAGGTTCAAGTCTCACCACTGCTATTCTATCACACCATACTGCCGCTAGTTAATCTACTATAGATGCAAATGCAGATTATTGCAAACAAGACTTCATAATGTACTCAAATCATCAACTAAGCAGTACTTGCTTTTGTGGCCAAAGCAACAAGAAAATCTCTGAAATCCCCAGATGGAACGCTCTCACATATTGCATCTCTCAGTTCCATCCCTTTTTTTTCCTTGAAAATCCTCTGAATCTCATCCATGTCGACCTCAGCTCTGCTCACCAACACACGTGCCACCGCGCCCTTATCAACCCTGGTCCCCTTGATGCTTGCACACAGTATCTGCGCCCACGATATAAATTTACCACTGATGCCAGTTTTTCAACTTTTTTATGTGCAAAAGAACTAACACTCACGGTCAATTCCGGCAATGATCGTTGAGGCATTTCGAATACAGGGGATTTCAGTGCAATGCAGCAGATATGCATGAATTTTGGCCCAAGAAAGAATAAAAATATGTTCATCCGCTTTGTTAATGGTATTATAGAAGGCTGCAAGGCCAAATAATTATTACCTTTGCGTAATACTTGGGTGGATTTAGAATGCACTTGACAACCATTTTTAGGGCGTCTTCAAAATCCGTGGAGTTTCTCCCCTTGAGCGACTGAAAAATGCACCGATAAGAGAAGAAGCTATTAAATTTTATCTCAATTTTACGGTTAAAAGTCTATAAATCAGAATCAAGACAATGTTAATTACCTTCGTGTAGTCATGTCCATAGATATGTTTATAGCAAGAAAATGTCAGCTTCATCTGTGGGATGCTCCTTTTGCTGAAAATCTCCAGCACAACAGCTTCTTCAACGGCTCCTGGACTGCCCTCCCCTGTTTCATAAAGCCTCCTTGCATCACATTTGGCAACATGTTGGCTAACGTCTGCATTGTGTGCCTTGTGTGATGTAGCCAGTGCCACAAGAATCTGTCAAATTGCCGATCTTTTCTATAAATTTACCATTCATAAAATCAAACTAAGAGGCTCTATGTTAAGCAAAAAAAAAAGGGGTATTATTCCATGGGTGCTTTTATTCTGAGAAACATTTCCCAAAAAGACCCAACTTTTAGTGCTAAATGCCCCTAAAAAGTGATTTTCATCATCTGAAAGTGGTTTTGAGACAAGCTTACCTTTTGGTAGGGATGGGGAGGCTCAATATTGGCAATATCTTGGTCCAGATGGCTTTTATATCTTGTCTGATAGGCTTGTTTGATTAGGGCTATATGACTTGATTTCCTTCCCACAAGAATCTCCATCAAAACTTTGAAGTTAACAACACTTTCTTCAAGCGCTTGTCTAGCCACAGCAGCATCCCTCTCATGGGAACCAAGCATCCACATGTCCAATGCTGCACAATTTTTCGGCGAAAATCCAGCCATGTTGCTCTTCTTTGGCAAGTCTTCACCACACATTTGGGTCAAAATCTCTCCAATTTTCCAGCCACCAAATGGAAGAAGCTAAAGACTATAAGCCGTTTCAGGAGCATGGAGAGTTTCATTGACTTGTAAATAATGCAGGCAAGCCTTGCAGGCCAAGGAACAGATACCTTTATTTTTTGGGGTTACTTTTTCGGAGCAGGCTATCAGTCTTGTCACGCAGAAATGCTCTTGTTGCTGGTGGGATTCAAAGGTGTGAAGCACAAAAAACCAAAAAGTACTTGCTTTTTGCCATGTGAACCTTGTTTGGTAGCAATAGAGATTGTGCATTTGCTTGTAGACTATGCAAGTGATGTGAAACAAACTCAGACTCAGCTTCCTTTTAAAAACTTTCCAAGCATTGTTCTCAGCAATTCATATCCCATTAAGTCTATTCGCCATCAAAATTTCATCACAAAGGAAATATTCTATAAGAGTGATTCCATGGAAATTCTCTACTTTTTTCATGATCGAAATAATATTTGTTTTTAATTACTTTGTGGCTGGAATGGTTGGTTGAAGCAAAATCTTGGGCCACCACAGCTTTTCAAGTTAATCCCAGCTTTTCGGTGCACATGGCTTGAAGCCTCGAACCATAATTTGTAAAAAGATTGCTCGCCTCTCATGGACAATTTAATCACAATAAAATAGGCAAAGGGATGAGTTGGAAAGCAAACATGTGAGTTGTCTGCGAAATTCCTTTTTGGTCCGACATCCGGGCCCAGATTCAGTCTGGCTTGCTCTGGGGCTCAGACTCATTAGTTGGTTGGGCAGCTACTCTTGTGTTGTCATTCTCAGTTACAATTCTCGGCCTTCGTTCAATTTGGAAACCTTGGCATTAAAACTGAAACACTACGTATAAGGATTAATGCATTATTGGATATATTAAATGGACAAATGATCTTTTTAGTCTCTAAGGTTTGAATTAATTTGCAAGTTGGTTTTCATATTTTTAAAATGACCTAAAGCACCCGTGTTGTATAGCAGTTCTGTGGTCAAGTCAATAGGGTGTCTAATAAATTGTTATTTGTTTAAACTATCATTGAGTTATAACTTGTAACCATTCAAAAAGAAAAAAAAATTAAGAAAATAAGTCTATCCTTGAGTCCCTTTGCCTTCTAAAACACACAAATTTTATGGTTTATCACTATCGCTAACTTAAAATTTTGCTGGATAGATGGTTCCCAACTTGTCTCTTCATTTCCCGTGGGGCTCTTTTTCTTATTTTAGAAGAACTTTAACATCCAAATGTGTTCAAATTATTGATTGCCTTGTTTTCCATAACAATGTTATTTTGTTAGTTTGCTTCTGTGTTATTGTTTTAAACAAGTGATTTTTTTTTTTAATTCTGCCGAGCAACAGTATAATTTATAATAGAAACCAAGATCCATTTACAAAATGCAATAAAACAAATTATTGCAATTTTACTAACAATCAAGAAAGAAAGAACAGCCGACATTTCACTTTTCGCAGGCACCCCCGGCTACTTCGGTACCCTCCACTACTAGCATAAGCTTTACCAACTCAGAGATAATTTTTACCCCATTGAAAATGATCCGTAGCCTGTGCCTTTCCATATATGATCAACTCTTGAGAATTCCAATCTAATTAAAAAAACACGCGATAGCATGCAAGAATAGTAAAAAGAACCATAATTAACCACCATAACTTTAGATTCAAGTGGAGGAAAATTATCTCATGCCTAAATTTACAACAAACTCCCTCCCCGGTGAGGAGCACATAAAGTATGTAATTCATGAATTTGGAGATGAAGTGGGCTGCTTGGGTAGAAGGCTGATCGTGTGTTAAGAAAACTCAAATTAAAAGAAAAAATTAGATTATATTCATTGTATTTTGAATTATATTAATAGATTTATTGATCATTTAACGATTAATATTCACATTAGCTAGTTAATGATTTTTTTTTAAATACGAGACTATTCCTCAAATTATAACTCATATTACATGATATTATAATTAATATTTATAAATTGATTTACATTAATTTTTATAAAGTACTAACCAAGTTTTTAACGTCAAATCTTTTATTAATATTCGAAGGATGTCAACTCCACTTATACTTAATAAAAGAAAAGATTATATTTACTCAAGTAAATATTATAATTAATGAATAAATTATCTCAACAATACATTTTTAGAGTTTAAAATACTACCCTCCAAAATCCTTGACTATCCAACCAAAGACCCAATGACTAATTAATTCATTGGTTGAGAGAATAACTTTCAGCATTTTTCAATTAGAACTCAAAGACAATAAGTGATTCAAAAGTAGAAACTTCTAATCCACGAGTCGTTCAATTTATTCAATTCTTTTTCCATAACCAAAGATGCATTAAGTCTATTGAATATTTAAATATATAAATTTGTAGTACAGCTCGGAGGTTCTATCCACGTTTATAGAAGAGACTAAGCTTGAAACTAGTACTTCGGTGATATCTAATCTAAACGTCTTTGACCAAGATTAGCTTGATAATCACTCCCGCTAATATAGGGAGTGATATTTTTTTACTTTTATTCAATCTGTAGAAGAGAAAATATTTTAAACTCATAAAACTTGAAATTCTGACCACAATTTTATTAAAAGAATAAATTTATCACTGCGCTAGAGGTAATAGCAATAAAATTCTTAGGGGCAACTAATTTGAGTTGGAAACAAGTTCCTTTTTAATTTTTTTTTTCCCATCAGTAAGGTTAGTCAGAGAGTAAATAAATAAAAAAAAAAAACACTTCAAAGAATATGGCAAGGGTTATGTGTCATTGAAGAATAAATTAACGTTCGCACATTAAAAAACAAACAAAAGGATATGATGGCACGCGAAGATTACACAGGCAAATACAAACAAAAGGAGGAGATTATGGGTCAAAAGAAGAGGGGATTACGCCAAAAGTTCGATTAAGTTAATAATTTCTTGAGATCAAAAGGGGATGAAAGAGAACGTGAAAACAGAAAGCGTGACTCATGCAAGTCCACCTCAGGTCAAGGTCGGCGCTCAGAGTTCAAAATATATCCACATTTGACCAAGAAAGGAATCATATGACTTGGTACTTCATATTTACCACTTTACCCCTCACCACGTTTGTAAAATTCTTTTTCATATTAAATTCTTATTATTATGGTGGTAACCAAAATTAATGTTGTTGTGATCAAGCAAGAACAACATGGTCAAAAGGACAACGCATTGAAAATATAGTTAAAATAAAATATGAGCGTCTTTCTGTGTGGTGCTTTTACATAATTTTCATTTGAAAATTATCCAGTGACTTAATAATTAAATAAAAAAATTATAATAAATTATATATTCTAAAATTTTATTTCAAAATTTGATTTTAATATTATATCATTCATGATAAAATTTATGATGTATATCATTATTTAGACTTAAATTTCAAAGGTAAAAAATAGTATTCTATACATAAAATGACTGTCGAACACTTCTAAACTTAATAAACAACTTATTTAAAATTAAATTTCTATACGTATAATCTATTTTTTCTTTTAATCTCCTCACATTATAAGTATAAATGTAATAATTTAAAAAATTATTGAAAACCTTCTTTTATTCACTCTCGTATGTTTTATTTTATTTATTTATTTTAATATGAGATTTATCTAATCAACCCACGTAAATATCTTTTATTAGTCGATCGTACCACTTTAGCATACCAAAACGGTGAAAACGGCCCGCACAAATCTTTCTCCTCTATTTTCCTTTCATTCTTTCATATTTATATATGAAATCTGGAATCAATTTTTTTTTAAATATTTATTTATTATCCATAATAGAAAGGGTAAAATAGTCAATTTACAAAATCATAATTTTAATGGAAACCTAGGGGCATTTATGAAACTGCACCGGTATTACGCCTCACTCCTCGCTGCGCACATTCCTTCCCTTAGCTCCAAGATGTCTGGTTGGCTCTTTTAATTCTCTCTGTCTCTCTCTCAATTACAGCGCGGACACAGAAAACACTACAAATTGTCAAAGCAAAAATCCGACCCCATTATTAACAATGCAGCAGGTAGGTAGTTTACTCAGTTTCTTCTCTATCAATAACCCTTAATCTTGCAACTTGAACACTACCCATTTCAAAGTTTGAACAACTGATTCTTGAGTTACTTTATTTCTTTTTCTTTTTTAATATATGACAGACGAGAACTGTCCAAGTGAAGAATGTTTCAGATCTAGCCCATGAGAGGGAGATTCACGAGTTCTTCTCTTTTTCTGGTGATATCGAACGCATTGAGATCCTACGGTACCCGTTATATCTTTTTGTTTTTTTTTTTCCTGAATTTTCTTTAATTTTGCGTTTGCTTGCTGGGCAAATGAAAAACAAACAAAGAAAATGATGTTTTAAATCTTGGATTTTCTGTTCTTTTCATGCCCAAAATGATATAAACACTACAGCGAATTTCTTTTTCGGTAAATAGTAAAGTTATTGATTCTAATTCTTAAACTCTGTATTGAATTTTTCTTTAAGTTCTCTATTAGTTTCTGAGAATATGCACTTAAAGGAGTAAAATGGGAAACAGAAAATAAATACTAATGTTTTTCTTCTAATGTGTTTATTTTAGCTTGGTTCGATGTGTGTGAAGTAGAAGGCAAACTTTGCATTCGAATGGCCTGTGTACGAAATTAAGTGGGATTGGGGAAGTGGAGATTGATTACGAATTTTATTTTATTTTATTTATTTGCTTTTGTGGATGCAGTGAATATGGGCAGTCAAAAACCGCATTTGTTACATTCAAGGATGCTAAAGCTCTCGAAATTGCATTGTTACTATCGGTGTGTATCCCCTATCTGGAATTAATTCTATTTTTGTTTTTGAATAAACTGCCCTGCCTCGTGCACTTATTTCCTGCCTCGTGCATATGTTCCAGCTATTTCACGTTGAGAAATCAGCTTATCTCGTGGGTTTATTTGATTTATTTATGTTGTGGAATGAACTTGAAGCAATGTAAAGGAAGGATGACTTGAATGCTTGTCTTTGGCTTTACCCATTAAAGTGAAGCCTTCCACTGCAGGCCATAACAGGCTGTATCTGTTCCTAAAATTAGCTCAATCATCGTCGTCAGGATTAGTTAAATTGAAATGAGTAATTTGCAAGAGAATGCTTTAATTAAAAATCACTTCACCTTGTTGTTTATTTAAAAAAAAAAATGTTAATATCATTACCCACCCCTAGTTTTGGGTCAAATACAGGCAACAACTGGATGATCCCAGAATTAAAATAAACCTCTTCTCCAATTTTTAACTTCATCAGAAACTTCCTTTTAATTCGATAGATTTTATCAGAAAGTTAATAGAGGGTGATAGCCAATGATTAACTTATTTTGGACATAGGAGTTGATCATGAGTGGCGTCATTTGATTACTGGTAAAATGTAAACTTAAACTATAAAGTAGCTGTTGTACCTTTCAAAGTGACATGCAGAAACATGAACCAGATTCTTTTACTTATATTTAAAAACCATGCTTCTATTTCTAAACAACCTAATTTCCTCAAAAACTTGTTTGGCCATAAAATTTTTTTGCACGAGCTCCTCATTTAATGGAGCATAAACACAGTAGTTGTGAGAGATCTGCTTCTTATGCACAGAAGAAGCCTCCTCCTGAAGGCCTGATGAATGATTCTAACCATATGTTCCCTGATGAGTAATTAAGGTTAAAGCACACACTAGGACTTGCCTATGCCACTGCTGAGCTGCTGTAGGAAACTTTTCTTTGGAAGAAACTAATTAAGAAACTGGTCCCTCTGCGTATTAACTGTCGTGGGTTTTGATATTATTTCCTGGAATAATAATCTGTCTACAGTTCGTGAAATTGAACAGAGTTATTTTAATTGTTCAATTCTGTTCAATTTGGATTCAGCCCACATTTTCTGTCTGCAGTCACTCTGATGCATGAAGTTATTCTGCCAAATTGTCTGTGAACTTTCTGGTGAGTATGAATGAGTGAAGTGTGGAGGGGTTTTGGAGTTTACTGTTGAGAGTGTGAATTTTTTCTTTGATAATAGTAATTAGTATTTTGGCCTATTTTACCGAGTCAACAATTATTCATCAAAAACTTGTATTTTGGCCTGTTTTGTTTGATTATTGTCTCCTATAGAACAACTATATGTCCTCAAATTTCTTGGAAACCAGCATGACAGAAATTTGACAGTCTAATAATAGGCTTATTTCACTAATATGGAGATTATTTAATTTATTTAGTTATTGTTAGTGTTTGTAAACCCTGTTTCTGGAAAGAGTATGCTCTTCAGGTATATAAATAATATGAAATGTCAATGGCTGTCTTTCTGGAATGGAAAAAAAATTTCTTAGTGAATACATGAAATAATTGTGTTGCAGAGGTTATTAATATGGCTGCAGTTATTTTCTTATTTCGCGTGAATAAATATTCTGGATAACATACCTGAAAAATTGAAAATTGTGACTGTTCAGGGAGCAACAATAGTAGATCAGATTGTGAGCATAACGCCAGCTGAAAACTATGTACCAAAACCTGAGTTACAGGCAAGTTCTTGAACAAGTTTTTTGTAATCTCTTTAAGGTTCTGTGGCCAATTATGTTCTTTAATGCTAATTATGCAGGAAACTGTGGCGGTCAGCGCCATGTCTGAAGCTCCTTCTGGAAATAATGAGGTAGAACAATCACCACTTTAGAGCTTACTGGGTCTTAAGAAAATCAAAACAGTTGCAGTATTTTTATGTAATGAGCTTCCATGTATTATTTTGGTGTTACATAGACAGCTAGATTTAGAGAAGCTTTAGAACTATTCTGTTGATAAGCTTGGTTTCTTTGATGTGCTGTTTTTAAAATTTTTCTGGGGAACGTGGAGTTGCATTTGCTGAATTATTGAACTCAGTTTTCCAATTATAACATTCTACAAAATATGAAAGAACGTGTTAGGAAAATGGTCCTTTTATTTATATAAATAATCACACACACTCAAAAAGAAAAAGAAAAAAATAGCAAAATCCTACATGCAGGCAATTACATTTGTAAATTGGATTGTGATTGTCGATCCATATAATGTTATGGGATGCCAGTCTTCCACAGATGCTGGTAATGCTCAACGCAATTTTGTTAGATCATTTCATATCATTTGCATCCTGAAAGATTCCTTTTTTTGATCTTCTTAACATAATCAGTCTCTATTATCAGGGTAAAACAAGCCCCTCTAGTAGTGGAAGAATGTATGTTAATAGAGCACAAGAAGTCGTTACAAGTATGCTTGCACGAGGTTCTGCAATTCGACAAGAAGCTGTGAATAAGGCTAAAGCATTTGATGAGAAACATCAGTTCACAGCCAGTGCATCTGCCAAGGTTATTTCCTTTGACCGCAGAGTTGGGCTCACAGAGAAACTGACTGTTGGAATTTCGGTAGTTAATGAAAAAGTGAAGTCTGTGGATCAGAGGCTTCATGTATCAGATAAAACCATGGCAGCTATTTTTGCAGCAGAGAGAAAAATAAATGATACTGGATCAGCTGTGAAAACCAGCAGGTATGGAGTCTTCTCCCCAAACTAGAGGATGATAAATAGTTTGCACAATTGCATGTCACTTAAACTAAGTCATTGTAATCCTCCAATCAAGATATCATGCCATGCTTGTGAAATTTCATTTATGAAAAGCTTCTTTTATGTTACTGCATAACTGAGTATGGAGACAAGCATCATATACTATAAACAACTGATGATTCAAAATTCAAATGTTGTCAAAACTGAAGTTGCGAAACTGTTGATTGCTTAATAATCATCCTTACCAAAAGTTAATAGTTTGGGTTTTTTCTGCTCTGTTTCTTCCAGCAGTTTCCTGCAGGAGCTAACAGCTTATCTAAGTTAAAAAATTACCACGTGCATGATTTGGTGATATTTAATGTAATATGTAACATAATAATAATTATTTTTTTCTCTCCTTTCTAATATCAATAAGCTTTTCTGGGAATTGTTTTTGACTGTTGATCTTGAATCCATTTTCTTTATGCAATCTGTATCACTAACTTAGGTTGGCTGTTCAAGTGATGTTTCTTGCTGTTAAAGAGATTACTGCAGAGTTGTTGATGTTTCAATTTTTGTGCTGCACAGATATGTGACTGCAGGAACAGCTTGGCTAAATGGAGCCTTCAGTAAAGTTGCTAGAGCTGGGCAGGTGGCTGGTACAAAAACTAGAGAAAAGTTTAACGTAGCTGTGTCAAACCTCACTGCAAAGGTTGGTTCCTTCTGCTGGTAGCATTATTACTATTATCAAAACTGACGTCTTCTTTTTCTCATAATTTTGATCGTAGTTTAAGTGTAATTATGCCCATTCCCAAATGCAGGAATCGCCAATTGCTGTGTAAACCAGAAATTTTTTGTGTGTCCAGAGAGAGAATCTTGTTAATGAATACATTCATCCACCATGTTTCTCAAATCGTCAAGATGGTAAAATGGATCCACAGTTTGGAATTTTAGGCTTGATATAGAAGAATGGGACAAACTCGTCTAATGTTCCCTTATATGTATTTTTCTCTGGTTTGATGTGTGGTTAGTTGTGATATCATTCTCATTGTCTTTTCTCCATTACCTATTCTTTGATTATTAGAGTTCGACCCTTCCTGTTGGTTATTTTGTCACATCATTTAAGGAACTAAAACTGACAGAATGAGATTATTTCAATTTTTGGTTCCTTCAGTCCCTTTTGATCTATGATTAAGGCTTGTATAATTGTTAATGTACAAATGTTCCAAACCAAGGCAAAACTAAATTCATTGGTCGTATAATTGGGATTAATTCTTGAAATGCACTCCGAGGGTAATAGTAGTTATATAGTTTAGCATCCAGTATCGCACGTTGAGGACTCTTGCTATGAAACTGTCCATTTGTTCTTTTATAGTTGGTGATCATTTTCTTGTTCGCAATGCGATATGCTGTCCTTTTTTCGAAGTCTTTACAATCCGAATTCCGATAGTTCCATGGCAGTTTCTGCTTGTTCCTTTCTTTTCTCTCACAAAACAAAGATTCGGCCTTGGCTGAGGAATATATTAATATGCCTTTCTATGCTAGTTTTGCCGGGCCAGCTGAACAATAACCAATGACTATTTGGTGATTTTATTTTAGAAATTTGAGGAAGATTTGTGGATTATGACAGTCTGCAGACAGCCTTTAATTTACAATCCAAAGAATAAGCTAATATATTTGCCCAACTCGCCAAAAACTTTGGGATCTCTCACTGGGAAAAAAAAAAAAAAAACTCTTGTTGCACAAATAATAGCTTGATTCCGAACGTAACTTAAAAAAAAAAAATTGCCAGTCCTGGTGGGAACTGTCAGGGTGAGCTGCTTTACTAAGGTTTGTTTTGTGAAAGAAGCCAAAAGAAATAAAATATTTAGTCTTGGCTTTTACGCAGCTACAAGTGCACTTATGCATGTGAAGCCATTGCCCCTCAATTTGGCGATTGCTTTCAAAATGCTGCGTCTCCTGCCCTTTCTTTATTGCATGTTAATATGTTTATATGCATACCTAATTAATATTTTGATTCGTTTATATTTATCTTTTTTGTTTTTCTTTTCTGATGGCTGAAGTATTGACCTTTTAATTTTTTTTTTTTCTTTCAGTACTCTATTGCTTGCTATTTTAGTTTCGCCTTTTGAAATTGCTCTTCAAGTTCATTTACGAGGATAAATCCTTTTGCTACATTACCATCCCGTAAACGATTTCGGATTCGTAACTCATGAAGGTCTTGCGAGGGACACTGTGGTAAGACCAAGATTTTGGTTCCACAAGCTAGGATGAAGAAACAATGGACCTACTAGACTATAATTAAAATTATAAAACAAATGGGGCCAAATGTAAAATATGTTGTAAATAGTAACATTTCAATTAAGCCCAAATCATGTTGTTTAATTAGCTTTCAGCATATACTTGAACCCTCAGTTTCAAGCATTTAACAGGAAGTACCCACTATGTCACCTTGTCACGGATCTTCGACCATCCCATAAAAATATCACATATCATGAAAGGCTGAATCCTGCAAATATTCTTACCAAGAAATTTTACGGCGTGCGGGGTGACATAGTTGGGCAACCTCAAAATCGAAAGTGCTTAGCTCAGAAGCACTTTTTAGACTTTTCGGTTCAGAAACGCCTACCGCTCGTGACTTGTCAAGCCTCATTTGCACAAGTGACCAATAAAGCAAAGACATGTCATCACTACATTGTCATAGGCTGGTGTGTCATACGCTTAACCACATGACATGATGTTGTAGTGAATTAACAAAATCCCCATTACAGGACGCACATGATCGTTGATGGACCATCAGAATCTTGATCGCTCCATTAGGGAATATGCCGTTAGTGGATGGTTTGACCAAACTGTCATACTTCTAGAAACGTGCGTGCTGCATAATGAATATATGAAAATATAACGAATAATAATAGTTGAAATAAAATTTTCTTAGTCATTCTCTAGTTTTTTTTTTTAAATTGACATTAAATTTTAAATTACTTATTTATGAAATATTAAAATTTAATACGAAAATCGATAAACTTTTTAATTAATCCTTTAATAAATTGGGTGCGACATTATAGCCTCTCACGTGAAAACAAACGACCACAAACGCCCGACCCTAACGTCGTGGAGTAGTTTGCAACAGCCAATCAGAAAAAAGAAAATTTGAAAAATCCTTTCTTTTATCGCATTTTTGGTGCCAGATCCTCCCGTCACAATCTCTTTCCTAAATTTCCGCCACGTGTCCGCTAACATTAACTCCTGTGTACGTGTTCCAAAGACAACTCAATAACCGAACTCCCGAAACTCGACAAACAAAAGTACAGGGCCATTTAGGTCATATTAATATTTAAAATACCCAAAATGCCCTTGGGTTTGAATTGAGTTTTAGTTTCTCTGTG
This sequence comes from Aegle marmelos, assembly GCA_030449875.1. NCBI lineage: Eukaryota > Viridiplantae > Streptophyta > Magnoliopsida > Sapindales > Rutaceae > Aegle > Aegle marmelos. The sequence goes on from JASUUL010000115.1 coordinate 9,266,276, forward strand.
CTTGTGCTTATGTCCTTGGCCGGGTTGGTACATAAGCTTCTGTTTACGTGTTCCAAAGACAACTCAAAAACCGAACTCCCGAAACTCAACAAACAAAAGTACAGGGTCAGTTTGGTCAGATTTTTATTTAAAATACCCAAAATGCCCTTGGGTTTGAATTGGGTTTCAGTTTCTCTGTGCTCGAGCTTATGTCTTTGGCCTGGTTGGTATATTCCTCGTTGGGTTCGAAGTTCGATTCTCTCTTGTAACAGAAATCACTTGCTTACATTTTCTTTAGGATTCGCTTCTTTTCAGTTCAGACAAATTCCTTGCGTTTCTCTCTCAAATAAGCAGAAAGAGAAGTATCAGGTAATACAAAAATCTAGCAATTTTACTGGGTTTGCTGCAATCTTTTCTTTGCATTTTCGCTTCTTTCCTATTCTTTCTTTTAAAGGGTTATTTTGTTTTGGGGGTAATTTCTTAGTTTTGATAAGGTTTTTGTGTTTTGAAGCTATCATTTTTCACTAAATTAAAAAAAAAACTGCCATTTTTAGGTGGCTTTGTTTTTCATCCTTGATTTTTTTTTTTATCCTTGATTTGGATGATTGTTCTGCTGTCATTTTGTTCAAATTTGTGATTTTTTTTGGTGGGTGTAGTTTACTTGATGTTTAAGAGATTTAACGCTTGATCTCATGATTTAGAATGTGAAATTCAAAGTTTTCTTATTTTCCCCGATAAATTTTCCCTTATCGGGTTCATTTACATGGAACTAGGAGTACTATTTCTTAAATCTCTCGCCGAGCGCTTTTTTTTGGGGGGGGGGTTGGGGCTGAATGTGATCAAACTGGTTTTTGCGTCGTCCTTTCATATAATTTATATCAAAATTCAGTTGGTAATCAAACATTGTGCAAAGACTTTCCGTTTCTTTGAGTTCTCTGTGAAGCATTAGCGGTCATTTGCAATGTCAACTTGTTTGGCACGATAATTTTATTGGACTATTCGCATTCATGTTTGTAATCACAGTTTCAGTTTACTTGATGCAAATGCAATTCCTGAATTTTCTGTATGGCTCGTGTTTTATAATATACTTACAATTCAGTGAGCTGTGGTTATGAGGGAAATGGCCTTATTTAAATTTAGAAATTATTTGATTTATATGGAAAATTATGTCTGTTCTTACATTTTGACATTTAAAGATCATCGAAGTTCCTAATCTTGCTTCAGTCAAACATATATCTTGGGATTGATATTTTACTGTGAAACTAATTATTAGGTGGAAATCTTACAATCTTCAACTTTAGTGAGGAATCTTTTGTTTTGGTTGTGTGGTGGGTACTTGATTCATAGGACATTTTCTTTTTTCATTGAAGGAGAAACAAGCCCCATTTCATTCTCATTAGATGCTAGTTGTGTTTTTTTATTTTTTCTCTGTCTTAATAGGAATATACTCACCATTTTCTTTTCGATCTTAAGTGTGTGTTTACCTGTTTGTGGTATATTTGATAAATGTTTAATTTCTTTTCTGGAGATACTTTACTGACAGAGGTACTTTCACTGCAGTGTGTTCTTCGCTAGTCTACTGGAGATTTTTCCACGTTTTGCGAACTTTGCAATTTCTGAGTAGCTGCTGGAACTAGTTTGCCTTGAAAATAAGGACTGTGATCTTAATGGCTTGATAGTAGTTTTTTAATTAAAACTAATTAAAATGGATCCCTTTCTAACGTCATGATTACTTGGCGAGAAGACATCCTGTAACATGGACTAGACAGAGTCAATCTTTTTAGGGGCTAGAGCTGTTTGTCTGTAGTTGGCTTGGATTGACTTCTTAAAATAAAGTTAGAGAATCTGATTCTTGACATTATTATGGGGTACTGTGATATATGTTCTTAAGCTGTAGCTGTCGGTCCTTATATTTAAGTAAAAAACTTTGTGGAACTTAAAGACTGCTGATTGATTATCATCCTGATATATACAATGATGGAGCTGCTAGTTCCACCTCACGGACAGAAGCAGACTTTACAATTACCTGCTCGTAAATCTTCACCTGGTGGAGTTCAGAAAGATCTGTGTCTTGCTGTGCGGGAAGGGTCTTTGGCTGATGTAGAATCAGCATTGGCACTGCTGAAGAAGAATGGAGGTAACATCAATTCCAGGAACATATTTGGCCTGACTCCCCTTCATATTGCAATTTGGAGAAACCAAGTTCCTATTGTTAGGAGGCTTCTTGCAGCTGGCGCCGACCCTGATGCTAGGGTATGTTAATTTTACTTACCTGTAGTTTATATTAATGATCTCGTTGAAATAGATGTCTTTCAGTTCTTATACTTTGGAATGGTTGTTTCTGCATCAAAATGTGTGGCATCGCTTATCTCACCCATATGTTTTTAGCTTCTTTTTAGTAAAACTGATTTTTGTCTAGTGTAACAATATGGATTTGATTTTGACTGTCACAGAAAGTGCTGCAACTTTTTTGGAAAATTCTAAAGTTTGGGTGCCATTGCTGTTTTCATGATCTTCTCATTATCCATTTTCAGGATGGAGAATCAGGATGGAGTAGCCTTCACAGGTCTCTACATTTTGGTCATCTTGCAGTGGCAAGTGTCCTCCTACAGTCTGGTGCTTCAATTACACTGGAGGACTGCAAATCCCGAACTCCAGTCGATCTCCTATCTGGGCCTGTGATGCAGGCTGTTGGAAGTGGACATAATTCGGGTATCTTCTGCTGTGTATTTTCATGATTGATGAGGATCCTGTTCTTGGTGCAAAGTGATTGCAATTTTGTTATGGTATAATCCGAATTCTTTTGTCTATTTAGTTACAACTGAAGTATTTAGCTGGGGCAGTGGAGCAAACTATCAACTTGGGACTGGAAATGCCCACTTACAAAAGTTGCCATGCAAAGTTGACTCACTTCATGGCTTTGTTATCAAATTGATTTCCGCCGCAAAGTTCCATAGTGTTGCAGTTACCAGTCTTGGTGAAGTGTACACCTGGGGATATGGGAGAGGGGGTCGTCTTGGGCACCCTGACTTTGATATCCACAGGTACGAACTTATGATGCCTCATTTTTACTAAATCTTGATAATGTTTCATAATTGACATCTGATTTTGAATTCTTGCCAGTCGATGTTCTTAGACATTAAAACATTTGTTGATGACAAAGTCAACAAGTTTGGAATATTATATTGGATTTCAATGGTTTTAAGTTAATTTCAAAACTGAATTTTGAAGGATACATAAAAAAGTGCATATGGTTTTTATTTAAATTTCTTTTGTGCATGTTTTCTAATGTTTTGATAACCACAAAGAACTGAGAGAAAATTCTCATACTGGATATGAAAAAAGGAAAATACTGATCTTCAGTATCTTGTACAATTTTTCCATGCCTTAGGTGTTTACTCTTTTATGTTTATGGCTTCTGTTAAGATTCTTTCTATCAACGAACAGACACATTTTTATGTTGTTCTTTACAGTGGCCAAGCTGCAGTTATAACTCCACGTCAGGTGACTTCTGGTTTGGGGTCCCGCCGCGTGAAGACAATTGCTGCTGCTAAACATCACACTGTTCTTGCTACAGAGGGTGGGGAAGTGTTCACATGGGGATCCAATAGAGGTAAAATTTATTATGGTAATATCATTGTGATTGACATGAAGTTTAGCTCAGCTTTGTGAGATGGTGTAATTCTAAATTACTTGCCCCTGATGTGTTTATCAGGAGAGAAAAGACACTGATATATTGTGCCTTTAGTTATGCATGTTATAATATAAAGCCAAGAAATATAGGATTGAAAAATGGTCAGTTAAGTTATTGGCATTTGTGATTGTTGAGAATTGATTTCTGTGATATTTGTGCAGAGGGTCAACTTGGTTACACATCTGTTGATACGCAACCTACACCTCGCAGAGTGAGTTCTCTCAAGTTGAAAATTATTGCTGTTGCTGCAGCAAATAAACATACTGCTGTAGTTTCTGAGTCTTGCGAAGTTTTCACTTGGGGCTGCAATAGGGAAGGTCAACTTGGTTATGGCACCTCTAATTCCGCATCAAATTACACCCCAAGGGTGGTTGAGTCCTTGAAAGGCAAGGACCTAGTGGGAGTTGCTGCAGCAAAATATCACACAATTGTATTAGGAGCTGATGGGGAGGTAAATATAAGTACATTTATTTGTTCTGGTCAGCATTCAACACATCATTGAGTTATATATCCCTTATTTCCTGCTTGGGCTAAATGCATGATTATTCTATTAAGCATTTGGCACTAACTTTGGTCAAATCCTGCATCCTTGTTTGTAGGTTGATAAATGAATGCTTTTTCATATTATGTATGGCAGGTCTATACATGGGGCCACCGACTTGTCACACCGAAGCGTGTTATTGTTGCTAGAAATTTAAAGAAGAGTGGGAGTACACCTTTGAAGTTCCATCGCAAGGAAAAGCTTCATGTGGTCTCTATAGCCGCGGGGATGGTCCATAGCATGGCTCTCACAGAAGATGGCGCATTATTTTATTGGGCTTCTTCAGATCCTGATCTTAGATGCCAACAGGTTTTCTTTGACTAAACTTAGTTTTTATCTGGACTTGTGCCATTCATGTGAGTGAAACTCTTTACGTTTGTTTTTCCAACTATGTAGCTATATTCAATGTGTGGAAGGAATGTGGTCAGCATTTCTGCCGGAAAGTACTGGACTGCAGCAGTTACAGCTACAGGTGATGTTTACACGTGGGATGGGAAGAAATCTAAGGATAATCCACCACTTGTTACCCGGTTACATGGTGTAAAGAAGGCTACCTCTGTGTCAGTTGGTGAAACACATTTATTGATTGTTGGATCTCTCTATCATCCCATCTATCCTCCCAATGTGGCAAAGAATCCTCAGAAGCCGAAGTTGAATAGTTGGAATGGTCTGGAGGAGTTTGATGAAGATTTAATGTTTAACGATGAGTCTAATAATATGCTGTCCACCAAAGATAAAGATGATTCTGGGGTCAGGCTAGTGCCAAGCTTGAAAAGTCTTTGTGAGAATGTTGCGGCACAATGTCTTGTGGAGCCAAGGAATGCTTTACAACTACTAGAAATTGCAGATTCACTTGGAGCGGATGATTTGAAAAAGCATTGTGAGGTATTCTCTCTTAAGACAATTATTTGTGATGGACAAGTTCATTTTTTTTTTTTAAAAAAAAAAATTTAGTTGTGCTGGTGGTTTTTCTTAGTATAATAAACCACAACTAATACTTTTTGATAATTTTAATGCTTTTCTGAAGCACTATGGCCTGTGCATGGGATTCTGTTCTTTAAATTATCTTCAGCCAAATTATTCTTTGTGCAGCATCCTAATCTATCGAGTCATGGTTGTGGTGTGAATTTGTTGCTTAATATTGTAGAGTTTGCTTGATCTAATAGACACATGTAGGTTTTCATTTTACTAGTCCATGCAAAGGCTCAGTCTCAAGCACTAGTTTCTTGTGCTTCTGGATGCATCAGTGATCCACTTAGGGCCTCCAGGGGTAATTATCAATGTAGTACTTAATCTGAGAATCTTTTTGTAATTACTTCTGAATTATTTTCTGTACCACTTGCCTTGTTCCATTATTGAGGAGACATTTTCTATGCAGTGGGAAGTGGAAGTATAGCATTTGCAGGATCTAATTGGTCCTTGCTTCTGCTTTGGTGTTGTAAATGCTAATGTACATTTTGTTTTGCATTGACTCAATTTTCTGACCTTGAAATTATTGTTACACTTTTGTGCAGGACATTGCTATTCGCAACCTTGACTACATTTTAACAGTCTCTTCGCATTCTTTTGCCAGTGCGTCTCTAGATATTCTTGCTGACCTTGAGAAGTCATTAGACCTTAGGTCATCTGAATCATGGAGTTACCGTCGGCTCCCAACGCCAACAGCTACTTTTCCGGTTATCATCAATAGTGAAGAGGAGGACAGTGAGAATGAGGTTCTAAGGGCTCGTGACAACCATACAAAAAAATCTACCCTAAAAAATGAAGGAGACAAAAGATTGGATTCCTGTTTCCAACCAAAAGCTGATGCTAATCAAGAAATGAGCAAACAGGTTCGAGCTTTACGGAAAAAGTTGCAGCAGATTGAAATGCTTGAAGTGAAGCTTAGCAATGGGCATATTCTCGATGAGCAGCAAATTGCAAAGCTTCAAACAAAGTCAGTTCTTGAGAGGTCTCTTGCTGAGCATGGTATTCCAATTGAGTTGCCGCAGGCTATAGCTGCATCTGCAGCCTCACCTGATGGAAGAGGGAATAAAAAGGCTGGGGTGTCTAAGAAACAGAAGAAAAAGAGCAAACAGAAGGCAGCACAAGTGGAAGCAGTGTCAGATTTTAGTGTATCAGACGTGGGTTCAAATACTGCAAAGGATTTCTTTGACACTGAAATCGCAGAAGTTTCTAAGAATAAGGTTAGGCTTCTTCCTGCCTTTGACGATCTTAAATTGGTGCATAAATCTTAGTGGATACGTCGATGTAGTTAATTCGTTGTATCTTTATGGTGGTACAGATTACTTTTCATTTTATGTGGAAACTATTAGTGTTGTGGCCCTGCTCAAGGTCTCCTATGATGCTTCTTTTGTTTGGCAAATGCCTTAGTAAACATTGGTACATATATTTGTATTGGAAATTCAAGTAGCCCTCCTACTTGGAAGAGCATTTATGTTGGAATTAGAGTCCTTCTGCATGATTGTACTATTAAATGCCTTCAGTACTGGCAACTCAATGATTGCTGCATGGTTCTACTTTTATGATAAGTGATGAATTACTTAAATAATTTTCACTTTTGTTGATTCTTTAATTTTAACTTTTTGTAGGACAAAGATGCTATGTCTGAAGGAAATGCATCTATTGAATACCCCAAACAGTCTGGTTTCTTGGTACAGAACAAGGGCAATTCAGATTCACTGAAGAATAATTTTTCTCCGCAAACAACATCTAAGAAGAAGAATAAGAATAAAAAGGGTGGGCTTTCTATGTTCCTGAGTGGTGCTCTTGATGACACCCCAAAAGAAATAGCTCTGCCCCCTCCGCCAACTCCAAGAAGTGAGGGTCCTGCATGGGGTGGGGCTAAAGTTCCAAAAGGATCTGCTTCGCTTCGTGAAATTCAGAGTGAGCAGAGCAAAATTAAAGTTAACGAACCTAACAGAAATAAAGATCAGTTTGAAGATCTTTCTCTTAGTAAAAGTGAAGGGAAAGTCCTATTGAGTTCCTTCATGACTTCAAAACCAATTCCAGTGGTCTCAGCTCGAGCACAGCAGGCAACTGATGGAGATAAAAGCACACCACCTTGGGCTGCTTCTGGGACTCCACCCAGTCTTTCTCGGCCATCTCTTAGGGACATCCAGATGCAACAGGCATGAAAACTTGTATCTCTATACTAAAGTTTTGTGCTCTTATTGTTTTTGAAGTTTTTTTCCAGTTCTCCAGTCTCCCCGTAATGTTGGTGTAATGTTCTTTTGTGTCAAAGCAGGAAAAACAGTATTGTCTATCCCACAGTCCAAAAACCAGAACAGCTGGGTTCTCCATTACTCCGAGTCAGGGCTCGCCATCTGATTCTCCTGGAATGAACCGCTGGTTCAAACCGGAGGCTGAAACACCCTCATCCATTCGATCAATTCAGGTGGAGGAGAAGGCTATGAAGGATCTCAAGCGTTTCTACAGCAGTGTGAAGTTAGTCAGAAACCAGTCTTAAAACAACAAGTGATATTTGTTTGATTAGATGCAATTGAAGCTCTTCCCTGTCACTTGGTTGTTCTGATAAATGTAGTCTTCTGTAAATTTAACTGTACAGATCTTCTTCTTGTACATTTAAATTTTTGGAGTAGGAGTAGTCAATAATCTTTTCAATAGAGGTGCTTCTCTCTTTACTTGATGCTAAAATCTTGGTGATTTCAAATTATTTTGATGCATCAAACTATCATCTATGTTGTTTTCTTTTAGTACAAACACAACAAGTGGTTATATATGTCTGTGGATTCTTTCTAAAATCTTTATTCTTTGATTGAAAAATATAGGTCAACTTTCAGATTATTCTGATGCTGGGTCCATGCATGTCTTAACAGCTCATTTATTCTGGCTCATGTAATGTCAGGTGCATGAGGTCAATGATGCCATTGCGCTAGGGAATGGCAATCGAGCTGAGGCATCGACCTCCTAAAGAGGTTTTTGAGACATTGGCCAAGTAGTAAGAGAAGAACATACCTCGTGCCTCCGCCGTCACGACTCTTCAAAAATATATAATATAAAAATAGTGAGGCTGAATTTTTTAAACACGAGTTGAGAAAAATTGAGGGGAACACGAACACGGGAAAACAAAAAGGGCAAAAAAAAAAAAAAAAGGAGATTAGACCGGGGATTATATATTTCCTTAAAAGGTGTGCCCACAATATATTCATTTAATAAAGATATGTACATATATAACAGCACGTATGTGAATTTTACTGAATGGATCATGCCATCCATGTGAATCACTAATTCCGTGTGAGTACATTAAAACTAATGTCCAAACGCAAGAGTAGCAACAAGCGACTCTCTCTTATTCTGTGTCTGTGAACCGAAAATTAAAAAGTGCCAGATTTTGATTCATGATGTGTTTATTGATTATTGAATGGGTATGTGAATGGGAAATGTCCAATAATGGGGACGTGTCCATCCTGAGATGGTTTGATGGACGCTGGACCCACGTTTAAACAAAATAAATAAATAAATAATCAAATCATGCAAGTCCCAATAACAGAGAAAGTGGGCAGGACCCATTTGGGAGGAGACTAGCCTTGGTTACTAGCCAAAACACATATGGCCAGAGATGCTGCACTGCAGCTAGTTCAACCGAAAAAAGATAATTAGTCAAAAAAATCATGTGAGCTGCGAGATCCTTTACATTTTTTGCCCTTTTGCTTTTGCATTGAAAGGATCAACGGCAGGCGCAAGTGAGAGTGGAAAAGAAGAGAAAAGAAAAAGGAAATGAAAGAAAGATTGGAAATATTATGGACCCTAGAGATTGAGTAGGGTTCTGTTTGGAGGGACAGCCAAAGTTTACAAATCAAGTTCATGAGAAAGAGACGCAATTATTTAGAGTTGATCGTGATGTAATCTATGATGTGTCAATATGTCTTATATTATCAATGAATTTTCATCGGCTAATGGCGAAGTTAATTAGTTGGTCATTCTCTTGAGGACGAGCTTTCAATGTAGCAAATTCCTCCTAATTCACGGGTTGAAAGGAGTCATTTTAAAAAATATAAGGCCTTTATTACCTTATATGATAAGATAACGCTTGATAAGTGTTTTTATTTTTCCATAATTTTTATTACTGTTAATTTATATTTTCACGGTTGTTAAATTTTAATCTAATGGTTGTTATTTTATTAAGCAAGATAATAAAACCCACATATATATGTGTGTGTGCTTACTATTTAAGCAAATTACAAAGGTGTTGATATTCTTACCCTACTGTTACTTTAATTGGATGGGTGTAGTACGATTGTCTGACTTTATACTCAATTAAAACACTTTTGAAGCTCAAGATGAGTGGCGAATTATTAGTGTAGGTCATAATGGCTTCAAACAGTAATATAAATGGGAAAAGGAAATTGGACCAAGGAATAAGCACGTGGCAAGCAGCAACCTTGACCTAAATTGTCAACAAAAGCCAGCTCCATTGCGGCAACAAATATCTGTACCTTCGAGAAAATTCCAACGAGGATGAAATGAAATGACCTTGCTAGCCTGCGCAGCGGACGCGTCTTGGGTTATCGTACACGACATTAATTCTTTATATATTTTTGTGACGTCCATATTAATTCTCTTACCTTTTGGGTTGATTTTAGATTTTCTTCTCAAGAAATAATAATCTTTAGAATACTCTTAAATTTTAATTGTAAATTTTAATGTATTTCAATTTTTGTTAAAAAGATAAAAAGAAAAAAACAATTCCAACTCGCTCCCATTGGCGTGAGTCATTGGGGTTTACAAAAAATTTAGGAATATTTTTAAAGATTATTATCCCATGAGGAATAATTAAAAAATTTATCCTTTTTTCAAATATCAAACTATTTATACGTTAGGTTGAGATATTGAATTGTTTCTAAAACATAAATAAATAAAACTAAATGTACAAATTCCGTGTATAAACACTACTTTTATCCTATATATACAAGAAAGAATTGTCTTAACTTAATCATCTATAATATTATCAAACAATATATTTATAAAACGTCATAATATTATCACATTATCTATTCTGAATGTCCATCAATCTAAGTGCCCCGCTTATGCCTTCATCAATGAATTCACTCTTATCATTAAGATTAACCAAAGAGAAAAATAAATTTCAATCTAATTAAGATACATTATTCTTTTACTTTTATATCACATTAGTTTGTACGGAAGAATTAGAAAAATATTGTATTATTATTGCATAAGACTAATGCTGAAATTATTGCCTATCCAATATATAGTCAATTATCGGTTACGAAATTGGAGTTGATGGCTTAATGATCAAATATCTCCAAATATATCACTATATTCCCCTAATTGGCCCCCTACTTACTAACGATTTACAGTATTTTCATCAGCCTTCCTCAAAGAAAGCTTCACTTACTTTAATTTGTTGATTGCTACATAATTAAAATGCCTTTAATAATTGCTAACTAGATGGCAATAATTCAATTAACGTAGCCTTTTTAAGCGGCAGCAGGTATGGCAAATTTGAGAATATAATATATTGTAGTGGTTATTAAACTATTTAATCCTCAACGTTTTTCATACTCTATTACGCGATGATAATGATTTGGTGATTGCGGATCAATCAGAGAGATTCCACTGGGAGTGATTTTACTCCTTTTAGGGACACACCTCGAGTCTACAAGAGTAATTCTGACCCACAAATTCTACACAAACAAACTTTAAGGAATGTAGACGTTTTTGTAAGATGGGGAGACTTGATGTGTTAACACTGCCAAGTACATCTGTTTTAGTGCTAAAGTTGACCACATATACAATTGAAATATTTTGATAAAAAGATGCGATTCTGATATATACATATGGATATATGATAGGAGTCAATATCATAATATAATACATTTGGATGTACACAAAGAGTAAGAATCAAGATGATTACGTAATGCATAGCTAACTAGAATCAAGATATTATGGCTTGCACATATAGTAAGAATTAATCCCAATTAATATTATGTCATATAGTAAGAATTAATATTATTAGGTGCATATATGTAAGATTGGAAGCTGAATTCCTCATTTATATGATTTTATTTTATTTTTCATCTGACGTCATTGAATTTCTTATATAAATTGGCCTTCAAGCCATTCAGAAATAATAAGAATATTCTAAACGTTCTTCTTTTGTCACCTTCAAATGTTAAATAAGTTCAAATCAGCAAATGTATATTCTAAATTCCATACTAATTTTAGCTAATGGGGGCATTATTTATAAGCCTAAAGAGGTATTTAAGACTCGAAAACTAGCTCTAAAGTTTAGGGTTGTCTCAAGCTAACGTTCTCCGTCCACGATTTCTTCTAAGGTGACGTGAGATTGACAACGTCCCAACACATCAGAGACTAAAGATTATCGCCAGCAGTGTACCATAAAAAAGAAAAATGAAACCTGAAAGCCATATACTATATATATGCAAAATTATATTTATCTGTGGTGATATTTTGGAACTTTCACTCTCCGAAATTGACATAAGATAGAAGCAGGGGAAAAAAAAAAAAGTCTAATAGAATATGTCATTGGGATTCTTCGAGTAGCAATGCTTTTTACTGCTTTATGTTCTTCGGAGAATAGATACTCTTACTGTCTCTGGCATAGACATACAAGTACTATATTGTGCCACAATATATATTTTAGAAGTTAGAACACTAATAGGAGACTGAGTGCTCATACATGCTTTGCATTCGGGCGGTGATCCCCTTCTCAGTGGTGATGATATGTTAATCGTTGTTGCAATCTCTTTGCGTGATCCTTACTTTAATATCATAAAATGGACCTAAATAATTACTATTGAAAAAGATTACCCTTCAATATAGTACTATAAATTGCACCATGTGGAGGCCCACATTGTCGCCTTCCTCCCATGCTTCGTTATTTTCAGTGCAAAGCTAGCTATTTATTATTTTCCCTACATAGATAGGCTGTAAAAGTAAGTCATCAAGAAGTTAACCTTAGAAGAAGACAATATGATCCCTCCAAATCCCACCAAACTTTTTATTATTTTATCAATACAAATGACCTGTCTATCATGTGGCTTTCTACATCTATCTGTTTGTTTATTTTCTCTTTTCCTTCCCACACATATTCTTTTGTCTCTCTTCTACATATCTGCTTATATTATAATAATTTGTGTGTCTGAGTCTCTTTAAGGGGGAGGGAGAGCTGTAAGCGCTTGAGTACTGCAGCCTTGTTGGGTATTCGATCCTTGAATCATGAGAAAAAGCCAGTAGCTAGCTAAAGAGAGTTCTTTGAAAGAAGGAAAAGTGGTGTTTGGAATGAAGTTTGATCCAAGATCATATTGTTATTGTATTTACTATTAATTTCTCTTATGCCTCTGTGTGTGTGTGTGTGTGTGTGTTTGTGTTTCCTTTTCAAGATAGAGAATAAGCGCTTGATACGATGACCATTTTCGAGCTTTCTTGAATCATATGATTGTTTGAGAGATTTACTTGAGAAATTAAGGTGACTAGGTGTCCCGAATGAGGCCTGACCCAATATCCTTATTGTTTCTCTTCCATCTATTGTCATTTTAATAATAATCGATGCCTTTCTAGGTTTTGAAATGATCTCGTACCAGGCTTGCTTGCTAGCTCTTTGAGATTTTTTTTTACTTTTTTATTTAAGGAAGGAGGAAAAGGGGTTCACGGATTTGATCCAAGATCCTTTTACATATATATGTAAATTAACTTGTTTGTCGATTTTAAAACGATCTCGGACCAGGCTTCATTCCTCACACCAAGCTTTCCCTTGCTGAAATACAGAAGACTGCCAAGCAAAGGTATGTTATCAAATCTTGGGTTTGGCCATTGATAATTGTATATTTTGTTTAGATGACATCACAAAACCCTAATCTTACTATACAGGTTCCAATAATAATCATCTTTCAACTATACATGGCTTTAATACAAATCTCTTATATAACTTCTAGTTAAAATCATGATTATATTTGTTATCTTTCTTAGTTAGTGTAGTTATAGTATTCTTTTAGGAGTAGAAATATGTTAAACTCTCTCTCTCTGTCGAACAATTAAATCTCGATCACTCAAAGCATAGATCCACAGAAGGAAAAAAGAAAAAGAAAAAGAAAAAGAAAAAGAAAAACCTTGGATCTTGTTTTGATAACCATAAATGGGATTCTTTCGTGGTATAAATTTTTTATATTTTCATATGATTGATTAGGAGACAAATTTTAATCAGCTGAGTGATGTCAATTATTTCAAACTTAATATTTACCCTTTTCGTTATCCTCACGAGTTTATACATAGTTTATGAAAATTTGAACTGTGATGAAAAATATGTTCTCTCTTGCTCTTTCTCTCTCCGATGTGAAATACATGCAAGCAATATTGAGAAAGAAATTTGGGCACTGCAGATTCTGGGACAAATAATGTAAGACATAAAACAGATCGAAAGAGAATATAATGTATTCATTTACTGGGGGAAAAGAACAAAAGAGCTTTTTTATTGTCCTCTATCTGTTCATATGTTATGAATGTGCGGTACAATCTCTTCCTCTAGGTGTTTACATATATAAAAACCCTAGCCGACACCATTGATCAGACACTGTTACATAAGAGGCATTCATGTATGAAATTACTTATTTGTGATTAATAAAGTTAATAGCATAATTCTGCGATATGAAGTAAATTGGCAATTACTTTCGGCTTACTAAAATTAAATGACTGACAAAATTGACATTTAGTTTGAGTGACATTGTCTCAAAAAAATAATAATAATAAATAAAGAGAAAATATAATGCGAAAATTCTCACTTTACTGAAGTGATATGTTACTAAAATATAATAAAAATTACACTTCAGTACATTGAAAACTAGTTTTATTTTCTTTTTATTTTTTTAATGGCATCTTGACCTGAGGAGAATGTCCTTGTTAGGCAATAGAGTGGCTGTGGGTGTGGGTGTGGGTGTGTGCGTATTATTTTCCCATGAGATAAGAAAAAAAGAAAGAAAAATATATATACTACAATGCATTATAGGATAAACTGTACTGCATTTGAGTGTGTGTTTTGTTTATTTTTTTTGTTTATTGCTCACTTTAACGTCTTCAGGAATTCCTTATTAGATAATGATAATATACATGTATATCCTCTAATAGAGTACCTCGGCCATGTGGCATTATTCAATAGGTGTATTTCAAACATCTATTGGACACTATTGTCACAAATTTCGACTCTGACTAAGGTAATTTGGATTTCAATTGGGACTTGGGATTACGTCAACTTTTTAGCTAGCAGATGTCTACACTTTTGGTTCAATTTATGTTTTGACTCCGATATTTCTCAAGTTTTGGTGAGGAATATAGTTTCCCAAAATTTTATGTTATATCTTTTAGAGATTACCTGTTACTATTTAATTTTTAAGCAATATTATTTGTTAAGAATATTATCCCACATCGACATGGAGTTACTAATTATGTGCCAAAATATACAAGTTTGTGGTAATCTCCAATTTTAGAAGTAGCTAGCCGAGTATAGGTTAGCCTTGTAATTTTGTACAAGAAGGCCCGCATTACCTTTCTACATGACAGTATTAGGGAGACTATCCCAAATTAGCCAAGTATAATCCCTAGAAGTTTCACGCGCGTTGTTACATTATCACACACATCGACTTTACATCTCTAAGAATAGTTCCTCTGAAAGGAACGAGTATACAAGCTTGGGGCCCACACACAAAAAAAGTCGAATATGCACAGGATGCACGTGACGAAGGGAATGAAGCCCATGGGCTTCTAAATTACTATGGCTAGCTGATTAACCCTAATTATGTTAGGGTTTATTTTTGTTTCTTCTTGTACACACGTTTCCTCCTATTTGCTGGTTGATATTGATAGAGATAGCTTCTATTTCCTAAATATGCCTAATTAAAAATACAACATTGTTCTTTCCATCAATTACATCATGGCCTGGAGTGCTCAATCAACATTTATTAGCGGTTACCGTGAAGAAGATCATGAGCTACTGCAATGGCCAAGCGATCTGAAGCAGTACTGAGACATATATCTGTAAAAACAATGAAAGAAAGGCAGAAAGAAGAGGCCGGGGGTAATTATGAAAGTTAAATTAAAGAACAGAGAGTGCATTATATGGTAGATTGTACTAGCCATATAAGACTGAATTTTATCACTAAAACAGATGCATCTTCCGAGAATTACTTTCACAACTATGTACTTTTGCTGCAGACATGTTTGTTCCTTATGAGATGATATATATGCATATATACGTGTAGATGAATGTATATACTATTATTTTCCCTTCTGAGTAGATTGATATGTGAAAGATACTATACTGACACAGAAAAATTTAACAGTACGTTGATATAAACTGTAATAAACTGATGCAGATTTTCTCACTTAACTATAAAAACAAGATAAATATCATTGTTGTTATCAATACTATGTCAATACTCATTCCTTTTGCCTATCTACATATACTCTGTGTACACAGTGAAAGAGCCGCTACGTTATATAGAAGGAATATTTGTAACTCCTTTTATAAGAACGAAAAAGTCTGGGGAAAGAATCAAAGGGAATATAGATAAGTTACTTAGTGAACCGATATAAAAAGTAACTTATTTGCCCAACATTCCAGATTCTAAAATAATTTGCGCGTAGTGGTGCCGTGTTGGTGGGGTAATTTCACGGACCAATCAGCTGGTCGATTAAGCACTTATAAAATGAACTGGACAATATTCAAAGCTCTGAACTCATAACACTGTTCATTTATGTATGTTTATAGCTGTGAAGTTATTTATATTAGAAAATTGTTTAAGCAGAGAAATTAAGAAATAACCCTCATGTCTAAATGTGAAGTGTCGTTTACATCTCATATAGGTTCGAGTCAAGAGCGTGGAACAAAATGTGAACTTTCTTTTACATCTCAAATAGGAAATCAGTAGCATGATGAATTAAAATCACTACATAACAAATAGAAAATATTTTAAAATTGCTTGCAAAATTAAGGTAAATGATATAGATTATGCTCTAAAATTTAATTTCGCTTCGTGCGTCAGAAAATTCTAAGTTGAAGTTATGAAGCAAGACGTTCTTGGCTAAAATGAAAATGCGGCTATGATTTGGTTAATTGTTCATCATTCAATAAATGTCCTTGATATAATACGAGTTACAAATTATAGGACTTGCAAAAACGAAAATGCTGCTATGATTTCGTGCCATGCTTATTCAGGCTTTAGTTCTACGTAATTAAAACATGCCCTCCCAAATCCGATATCAGTCTACATGATTCGATCAGACAGTGAAGGCAGCCTCCTGAAGAAATTCAACGCTGGTGATGGCATCCGATCACGGAACATCGGATGGCGCAGATAGTAGAATCCAAATGCCATCGCCACCATTTTGGATGGAACCAAATACAAAACCATCGCCACAACAAAACATAAACCCACAAAGATACCCGTGGCACGTGGGTCGCTCCATGTCAGCAATGCTTGCACCCGTTCCCCCTGCGCTGCAAAATCACCCAATGCAGTCTGCACGCGTGCCCCGAGCGTCCGCAACTTGTCATACCTGACCCGTACGATTTCGTTTGGTCTAGCAGTTGGCACTGTATCAAACTCTTCGTCAAGCTCGTCACCTTCGATTGTATCAGCCAGCGAGATCTTCGGGTCGAAGTGTGGCAGTGGGTCCCCCTTCCGAAACCTGTAATTCCACACGCCAATCACAAACACGTAAAATGCAAATGTGGGCACGATCAGTTCAGGGAACCACACCAGCATCACCAACAATGCATGCACAAGAATGGTAGCCGTAGGATTCTTCCACGATCGCGTATCATCCGCCCACCGTAAGGTATCAATCACACCCGCAAGGACGTTGATGATCCTGAACCAATTAGCCCGCACTTTCCGCATACTAAACGCGTGTGAATCCGCATCAAGCATGTATAGCACTATCTCACGCCTCAGCGGTGGCTCTGATCTTGCCAAGTGTGCGGCTATAATCTTAACAGCAGCACTCCTCAACATCTCTTGCTGGACCATCCCGAGTGGTTTAATATGATGCATCAATGGCAACAAAGGTTGCGAGTACACGTGTAAGAAATCCAACGTCGGACTTGTACGTATGAACCGTACGGCCACCTCTATTTCACCCATTTTCGTCGTCCCATTACTTCCCAACAAAAGCAAAGGATACGTATTTCTATACACTTTACCAGTCTCCAGAGTAGAAATACGTATTCGTACTTTACCAATACGACAGTCAGGACGCGTCGTTTCCATGCTACCGTTGTCGCCTTCAAATATTCCCCAGCTATCAAAGACCCCTAGTGTTAACACCGTACAAGGATCATAAACCTTCCACGTGTACTGCTCATTCCATCGTGGCTCCAAACTGTCCGAAACAGTACGAGTCCGAATCCACTTGGACGCGTACTTTGCCACTACATAAGAATCCGTCGTGCTTTTACCATTCACCGTTTTCATCGGTAACAAATTCTTCCCTCCGATCACACCAAGTTCAACGGTTCCTATCGGAGGTTTCCAAAGCTGTCTAGCAGTAGGTCGATAGTCACTGCACACGTACGCCGCCTCGTCCATCACGTGATACCCACCATCAAAACACAACCTCAGGTGGATCCTACCTTTGTAAGCTCGTTTATCATCATTTGTGCTTTCAAACGCGAACCATCTCGATACCACTTTCCGGTCATCAACTCGCCTTTCAATAGCCGTTAGTGGAACTCTAGTGACCCCGAGTGCTACCGATCCTTTGGGTTGTCGGTTTTCTAACGTGAAAGTTAATTGATCAGTAAAGGGCTCGGCAGCCACAAAGAGTAAATCTTCATTCCACGAGGGAGTTCCGTTACGCGTAACGGAGACTTTGGTTTTCTGTACTTGAAACGCTAACTGGGCCTTGATTGTAAACGATGCTTCTTTTAACGCCGCTACTGGTGGCAAAATATCTTGTGCTTCTATTACAGTAGCTCTAAGGTACCACAATTTTGGAGAGACATAAACTTTGGCTTTAGAGTTAACATTACCGGCTGTGTCGGTTTTCCATGCCTCAGGGAATGAATCGTCAGCCTGGGTACCGACCCAAGTGGCAAGCATCAAGTCTCCACTGTAGGCCCCACCACCCTCCAGCCTGTACCACTGGGGGGCCAATGGGCTGTCCGGCGGATCCCTCGATGGTATTTCCGTAACGTCGAAGCAAATGCCACCTAAGAAAACAGGAGGAGCTGCCACGTCACCTCTTGGTGGGTCCCATACCGACACTTCTAAGAATGAGGAGTATTCGGGGGAGTCTCGGCCAAAAGCAAACGTCTGGTCCCACTCGAAGCAGGAGGTTCTACGGGCGGGTTTCGATTCGACGCGGCTGGTCCCAACGGCTATCTTTACAACCGGGCTGCCTTTGGTGGGTAAGAACCGAGCTTTAACTACTCGTACGAAGAGGTAATGCATCTTCTCCACGAGATCAAACGACGACCGTTCGATCGGAATGTTATCTGTTGTCTCTGATGCTAAGCTCGCCGTTGACATTGTCCTCGAGATTGGCTGTGGACCGTTGATCGGAATGTTACCTGTTGTGTCTGAAGCGAAGCTCGCCACTGATGCTGACCTTGAGATTGGCTGTGGACTGCTGCTCGGAGGAGTTACTTTGACCTCCGCCACGGATCCGGAGACTGATGCTGCCATCACGTGATCAGACGGTGGCGCTGGAGCTTCCGGGCCCGCCTTGGACGCGGTAAGATCAAGCTCAATATGGCCAGATTGCTCCTGCATGGGTGGCTGCCGTGGGGCTTGTTCTTCATTTGCTTGTACTTGCTCTGGTGCTGATGAGGTGTCGCGTTGGGGTTCTTTATCCCCCGCAGGCTCTTTATTTTCTGGTGCTGGTACTGCTTCAGCTTCAACTTTAGCCTCGTGATCGGCTGCTGTCTCTTCATTGGGCTTCGCGGCCTTGTCATCAACTTTAGCCTCACGATCGGCGGCTGGCTCTTCATTGGGCTTCGTGGCTTCAGCTTTAGCTTCGACAGTTGGATCAGGTTTCACTACCTCCGCAGGCGGATCTGGCTGTGGAACTGGCGCTGGTGCCGCTGGTGGCGGCGTCGGAACAATATCAACATAATAAATTTTCAACCCAATTTCACCTTGGATCCAACTAAGCAAGCTTTTCTTTTCAAGTGGGTAATAAATCAAGGCTTCTTCACCTTTCTTAACAAACTGGCTTGAACTCAACCGAATCCTACCAAGAAAATTATTCCTTGTAGTAGGACCGTACGCTTTATCATGAAATATGTTAAGTTCAAGCATGTCAGTGAACACTTGAGATGGCTTACCAACGTTGAACTCGAGTGCCTCGTTCCATGTTGGGTTCAAATCACGAACCGCAGTGTGGGTTTTTCTTCTCTGCCCGTAGTAGTCGATCAGAACGTAGGGACTGGAGGTCCCGTGCCCATCTTTTGGTAAAAGGTTGCGTGCATCAACAACTTCAACGATCAGTTTTTGGATTGCTGCCATTTTCATTAACAAGCCCTAGAGCATTATTGGTGTGAAAAGGGGGAAGGGAGAGTTTGTAGTGCTAATTGAGTGTGATGGGTTATTAAAAGTCCTTAACTTCATGTGCAAGCAGCAGCTTTGAACAAGCATTTGCTTGTTAAGATGATACTTTACTTTATAGACTGAAGATTCTTTCATTTATTTTTAAGTGAATGACTTTTGCTTTTTGGCCGTCCATGAACAGTGAATATGAATTATAGATGATGACCGGAGGCAAGAGATAGCATCCTTTTTCAAAGATGGCACTCTTTTGAGTCACACCGACTAGGAATTTGTCACCCCAGTATCAATCTCTTTATCGTATATATAGATAATAATTGAGTAATATATACATAATTTGTCAAAAGGTAGATTTCATCGGTAGGGCTATATATATATATATATATATATATATATATATATATATATATATATTATGATCAGCGATCGCCAACTCTCTTTCACACACTTCAAGATTTATTGACGCGTCTGCACTGATTGGGACGCGTGTGGCATGTAATTGTGAATGCAGGTGGAAAAAGGCAGCTAATTGAAGAAATAAAAATGATGAGCAAAGCCTGCCGAGCTTAGAATGCTGCCATTGATGTGGCAAAGGTGAGATTTAAGGTAAGCTAGAAATTTCGATTTCAGAGAGCAAAAGTGTTGGGTACCAACTTTGTGTTCCTTGGGGCAGTAAATTATCACATCAGTTTTCTTGTGAGTTATGCATGATTCTTATCGGGATCTATTTTTTGCATTTAAGAAGGACAATGATGCCGTGAAGTTCTTTATGAG
The DNA here is from genome assembly GCA_030449875.1 of Aegle marmelos. Classification (NCBI taxonomy): domain Eukaryota; kingdom Viridiplantae; phylum Streptophyta; class Magnoliopsida; order Sapindales; family Rutaceae; genus Aegle; species Aegle marmelos. Next base: position 9,286,806 of record JASUUL010000115.1, read on the forward strand.
GGATTCAGTTTTGGAGAAAGGATGAATGGGGGGGGGGGGGGAATAATTGCATTTCATTGGCCTAAGAATTCAATTTATAGAACAAATTCAATTACATGATTAGAAAAAAAAAATCAAAACATTATAAATAAGAGGATTTACCTTCAAATTTTACATTTATATATTAGTCTTAATTCTTATTATATTTTGCATAAGTCCAACCACAACTAAATTGTGACACGATAGAAGTAGGCCTCGACTTTTTAAAAAAAGAAAAAGAAAAAAGCCGATAGCTTAAACAACTCATAAAAGGTAGATTTTGTAAATTGGTAAAGTTGAGAGGCCATGCTGACATTTCCACAAACAAGTTAGCAATCCGCCCAAAATATAAAATTGCGGGAGGGCCTTCCTTGATATTATACTATGTCATTAAAAAAAAAAAATCCTATGCTGCTGAAAATTGAAAAGATTAATCCATCATATATTAAAGTTTCCATCTATTTTTGACTTCCATTCATCTGTTTAGACAACACCAACCGCTGGTTCTGGTAACTTGAGTTTCAATCACCTTCCAATAATATCCTTGGACGGTAAAAAAATTCTCCATTAACATACTCAATGGTCATAGTGACCATAAAAGCCAGGAATTGCTAGCTGCACAAAGCTGTCAGAGGCTACATTATATCTGCCAAAACAAAGAAGAAACAAACGTGCAATAAGAACTAACTAAGGCTACAGCTATTAGACAATTTATATCTCTCCTATGACAAAGGAGTAGAGAATAAATATAAAACTGAAGAAATATGTATGCTCTATCTGTTTTATTGAAATAAGACAAAGCCTATTATACAGGCAATACATCAATTGAGAAAACGGATTAAAGCCTATTATACAGCACTTAGGGTGCATTTGGTAGACGATATTATATTATGTTGTATTATATTAGTTTAATATAAGTACATGTATTATTTTGTAATATATTAATATTATATTATAATAATACCACATTTGTTGTTAATTGTTCTGTATTAATTTTGAGTGATTGTCTTGTACTATATTAATTTCTTTGATGATTAATTTAAATTATATATTAAAAAATAATATTCATCAGTACTTAAAAAAGTACTAAATATAAAAAGTTTAAATCTTAGAAATATGACATTATTTTTTTAATATAAACATTAAAAAATCATAATTCTTGACAAAAATTAAAACTTATGATTTTAAATTTTTGACTGCGTAACATTTATTTTTTTTAACATTTTTCAAATTTATAACCTATGAAATAAAGACTGAATTAGATCCTTTAATCAAATAATTTGTGCATCAAATTTAACAAAAGAAACCTCCCATCAGATTCAGCCACACGCTTCTCAAACACAGCAAAATTTTACATCGTTTGCAACACAGTGATTCATTACATGTAATTAGTTTCAGATTCAATACATGTGATAAAGTTAAACATCACTGAATTTTTATATGACAAAAGATCTAACTACCGTACACAACCATTTCAACAGCAAGCAAATCCGAATTAGAGGACCTCCATTGGAAAGTTATACCGGTTCCCAAACCGCAAGAACCTACTGAAACATCTCCAGCATCAGTTCTCAGTCTGCTTGCCTGCAAAAGTTGTAGATTCCATCTCTAACATCATATATCTTCCCAAAATCAGACAAATGCATCAAGCATCCTTTCTTCAACTTGTTCAACTGATATAGTCAGGGCTCTTGCAGTCTCTTAAGGACATTCCCCCAAATTGATGTCTTCCAAAAGGCTATCCTCGCAAACATCGTTCAAGTTTGCAATGTCGCAAACAAGAGTAAATCGATTACTAACATCATTATGAATATATTTGGATCAGTGGCACGGATGATCACTACACAGTTGCCACAGCAGGAACCATATTGGAGAAAAAACATCACAATGAACATGAACCTTAAATTCGTTTGCCACGTGACCAAAAAAAATTTATCTTCTCACGTCCACATCATATATATATAATTACTCAAGCATGCGTTTTGCAGATTGAGTACTGATTATTTCAATAATTTCATGATATTTTTTTTAAAAAAAGAAAAAAAAAACTATTGTCAATTACTCAAGTATGAATTTTCAGAATGATTTGCAGCATCAGTATTGTGGCAACAGGTGTGATTTGCAGAACACTGTAAATCCAAAAAGAATTAGAAACTGGATCTAAATATCAGTAAGGAAAGCATATAAGCCACTGTGCAAGTCCAAATCCAAAGAGCTATGAGAAAAGCCTTTGCGCAAATCCAATACCAAAAAGCACAAAAGCCGCTATGCAAGTCCAAATCCAAAAAAATCTGTGGATAATGTCAACGAGAAAGGCATATGAGAACACTTACAGGCCAGAAAGCTAGAAAACTAAAAATCTAAGTGATCTATGAATTCAAAATATGTGAAAATTAATTAAAATGTAAAAGTTCATAACTTTATTCTCTCTCTCTCTCTCTCCCCCCTTGTTCAACTTTATTTATTCAACATCAAGCAGATATCAGTACTTTGCAGGAAAATTTCCACAGGCATGTGCACGTTTAGATTGTACATTTTGAATCTTAAATATCGTGGAAGATCTTAGATTCGTACATGTAGAGGACACCGTTCCAAATCCTAATATCCAACTATACATACAAATCCCATCCAATTCCCTGTCCTCCACCTCTACTCCCTCCACTCTCCACCGTATATTAGCATCAACTAATTAATTTTTTAAATTACTTGTTTTAACTAATTACTTAATTTTCTCGAAAGCAAAATTAATCTATTTGTTAAGATTTGAACAAGATTTAATTGTAAGTAAAAATAAAACAAGAACTCATGAAGCCAACTAAAAATTACTGACAAAATAAATAGCTACCCAAAACAGCAGCAGCAAAAAATAAAAAATAAAATAAAATAAAACCCGGGAAGAAAAAGGCATGCTTCAACGTAAAAGTAATGAAACTTAAACTGATTGTGGTTCAATTTGAAAAATCAAACCCAAATACTAACCGGTTGATTGATGATTCAGCGGCCAAGTGCAGCCGCATTAGTGGTGAAACAGATGGGAAGTCTCACGTAGAAATACAAAGCATCGAGCAATGGGGGTAATGGCATCGGTGGTGACTCAGTGATGAATAAACGAATGTTAGATTTTCATGATGGATCGCGTTTTCATGGAATAAACGAATGTTAGATTTTCTTGATGACTCAGTGATGAATAAACGAATGTTAGATTTTCTTGATGGATCGCGTTTTCATGGAATAAAAAAGAGAGATTTTATGGGTTTTAATTATCTAATGCATACCGCATAAAGCCGAATCCCGGCATGATATTTATGAGGAGTAATACAAAGCGATCTTATCAACAAACATGAGATGATATAAATTTAATACCACACAAGATTTTAATACTGTATAATCCAACGTGCCAAACATGCCCTTAATCCTTATTCCTGATCCCCCTACACTGACCCGTGTAGCGTAGGACTGCAACTTTATTGCGATTTTGCCACATAACAATATTTCTTAACAAGTACATGGTACGTAGCCCATGACAGCTTTAAATACCTTGACTGCTTTCTGCACCTTGATCTTGTAGTTGACTCCAGTTGCTATCTCTGCTTCGTTGTGCTCTTTGAAAAACAAAACTTTATCATCAATTTGAAGCTTCTTCTGCCGAACAAAACTGCTCCAACCAGCAGATATAACGGGCTTCTTGTACTTTCCCTTGCGAACACTCAGGCGAAAAAGCCATTTCTTCCCTTCTTCATCCTCCGCGTTAAAATCTTGAGCATACTTTTGAGCTCCAAAGGGCGGGAAGGATGCAAGGCTCTTGCATTTCACTGAAAATTTGTTGTTAACGTCTGTCTTGGTGAGAGTTTTTGAGAACAGATACTTATTATTGGCTTTGCCCATTTTCGGCATGCCATGAGTATTGCTCTTTTCATTAGCTCTGCCCATTTTCAGCAAGCAACGTGTCTTGCTTACAGTTACAGAGACGGCTGTGTATTTTATAGTGTCCAATAATAATATTAAAAGGAGCTTTTTATGGTGCAGCTTACTGCATCATACGGCCTTTTACGAAAACAGTCCTGCGGAGCTGTGGAGACTTTATGGTGCAGCTTATAATATTAAAAGGAGCTCTCTAGTGCAGTAAGCTGCACCATAGGGCTCCCCGGACCTCCTAAGTATTGGAAACTTTTTGTTTTTTTCTTTTTTGAAAGATGCGTTTTGGAAACTTTTTGACCGAATGGTTCTCATGCAACGAAAATATTTAAAGGAGTTAACGGAATTGAAAATATTGAAAGGACTGTGTTCTCTTTAGAATGAATGACATTAAATATGCAAATGGATACTCATTCTCAGGGACGGATTTGTTGTTATTATTAGTAGAATCGATATAGCAATATTAACATACCTGGAACCACCTCCGAGTTTCGAAACTCTGTCGAGGAGTGCCACAGGCGATTAACAATTTTGTCCTTTTTATCGCTTTGGAATCTTTGTCTTTTAGGTTACTCTTTTTTTTTTAACAAAGAGGTTGATTGTCCTATCGTGCATATACGATCCAAACGGTTTTTAATTTTATTTTATGTTCATTTAATGTTATCTATTTTCTGTTTTAGATATAAATATATGTATATGCATTTTTTTTTAAAGATCTGTTTTACATATTACAATACTCAAACTAACTTAATAGTCATTAAATCCATTATTTCTTTCTTTCTTTCTTTCTTTTTTTTTTTTTTTAAGGGGGGCTTTTCTGGTTATGAAATCTCTTAATTTAACTACTGAAATTTTAAGATATTTCTGCAATACAATCCAAGTTTTTTTAATTATTTTTAAGAGGATTTTTTTCTTAATTATTAGTGTTACTATTTACTACTAGTTTCAAAGAATTGTTAAGTCATGCTAACAACTTAGAAATTTGTCTTTTTTCCTAAACTAATCAGTGGTCTAATATAAAATTCTCTTGATATTGCTAGTACGTGGCTCCAGTCCAGTTCCCAATTGCTCATCTAAGCCGAAACAAACCACCGCACCGCGGCACAAAGATCCCAAAAACAATGCCCCGATCAATTCAAAAGTAATTGCGCCTAGTTACGTTGTGTTTTTGTAATATTTTCTATTACTATTTTTAGTATGTCAACTCTGCTTCTAATTTCTAACCCAGTTGGTTTAGGAGTTTTAATATCTAATAATATATTAAATCAACTGTTTCTTTTTATATCATGGAATGTCTTAATTTAACTATTGGAATATGATAATATTTCTTCAATACAATCTATGTTTTTTTGTTAATGTATTGATATTACTAATTTCAAAGAACTGTCTAGTCCTATTAATAATCCATAAATTTTGTCTAAATTAATTTCTAGACTTTGTCCTAAATTAATTTATAGACCTGCTATAAAATTCTGTTGACCATTGCTAGGATATGACACATGTTTAAACTAATTTCTAACTTTTGAGTGTCTCATATCACAACTAATCTTAATCTTTTTTAGATAATTTTACTTTGACCTCTCTATGGTTACTTGTTTCAAGATCTAAATATTCTGAGAATTATAGTAAAAACTCTATATCTATTTTTGGGACTATGAAAAAAAAATATTTTAGCAAAGTTATAGATTAGTTTAAGAATAATTTTAAATTCTAATTGTTTGTGTTAACTTGGTAGATGTACTATTCTTTTGACTAAGATTTATATATGAATTTCAATTTCAAAATGCCAAAACATTAGTAAATGTTATGATCATGTATGTAAAAGTCTAAAAGTTAATGTAAGTATATTGTACATAGACATGAAATGATGTATGTACTTTTTAACGATAATATCCAAAATGATAAAGTGTGTTAGATGCTTCAAGTATGTAGAACATAAATTGTATAATGAATACATAGATAATTAATTTTATTTTTAGTGTCAAATTATAAGACCTTATATTTTTAAAAAGAGTTTGATTTGAGAAAGCAAGCAGGATGCATCTGCTGTGAGATTGCTTTTGATTTAAAGGATCACTTTCTCCTGAGGGCGGATAAAAAAAAAAGAAAAAAAGAAAAAGAAAAAGAAAGAAAGAGTCCAACATTGGTCAAAACGAAGAGATGCATCTGCTGGGAAGATTGCTTTTGATTGAAAGGATCAAAAGATTACTGTTATAGAGACGGCTGTGTATTTTATAGTGTCCGATAATAATATTAAAATACTGGGGAGCACCTGCTAAGTATTGGAAACTTGTTGTTTTTGTTTTTGTTTTGTTTTTTTTTTTTTTTTTTGGGTTGAAAGAATAAGTAGTACTGGAAACATTTTGAGCAAATTATTCTCGTGCAACCGAAAATATTGAAAGGAGTTAACGGAATTCTCCTAAAAACAAACACTTGGGTCCACGTCCGAGCGTGTTCTCTTAGAATGAATGACATTAAAAATGCAAATATATCGGAATTCTAATCCTATTACAATATGTCTTCCGTCAATTCTTTCAACAATTCCAGCTTCACATGCTTATAGTAACCCAAGTCAGCTTCTGACAGGAGATGATTTGCTGTTATTAGTAGAATCGATATAACAATATTAAAATACCGGGGACCGCCTCCGAGTTTCGAAACCCTTTTGAGGAGTGCCACAAGCGACTAGAGCGAGTGAGTTCTCTTTTTGGAATCAATAACTGTCCTGCTTCCGCGGATGACAATTTTTCCCTATTTATGGCGGTGGAATCTCTGTCTTCTAGGTTGCTTTTTTCACAAAGAGGTCGTACATACACAATCCAAACGGTTCTTAATTTGTCAAAGCCCATCTAGCAGCCGCAAAGCTGGCCACATGGGTACAGAATCGGTGAGACTGTGTGAAGCAACGGTTACCGCGTGACGGCCGAAGCAACGGTATTAGACCTTAACTGTCATTTCATCCGTAATAGCTCGCCGCAGTTACCGCGTTTAGTATCCGACAATGCATGTGTTAGTATTATGGGCACATGCTTTTTCCCAAGATGCTGACTGTCCTGTGGTAATTATATGATCAAACTGTTTTTAATTTTATTTTGTGTTCGATCAATGTTTTCTATTTTCTGATTTAGATATAAATACGTTTTTTTTTTTTAAAGATCTGTTTTAGATATCAAAATGCCCAAACCAACTGAATCGACATTAAATCCACTTTTTTTTTCTTTTTTTTTTTGGGTTCTTTTTGAGAGAGGATTTTCTGGCTGTAAAATCTTTTAATTTGACTACTGAAATTTGATAATATTTCTTTAATACAATCTAAATGTTTTTCTTAACTATTAATATTACTATTTACTACTAATTTAAAAAAAAAAACTGCTTAGTCCTGCTAATAATAACTTCAGAAATTTTATCTTTTCTCTTAAACTAATTAGTGGTCTAATAAAAAATTTTCTCGATATTACTAGTATGCGGGTCCGGTCCGGTCCGGTCCCAATTGACCAATTGTAATCGCTGATCAAAGCTAAAGCAAGAAACGACGTCCCGATCAATTCATAAGTAATTGCTCGCTGTAGTGGAGGCTTCGTTTGAAGTAAGAAGTAAGAAGAATTAATTCGCTGTAGTGGAATCCAACTTTTGTTGCTTTGCGTTTTTGTAATGTTCTCTATTTCTATTTTTAGCTTATCAACTATGCTTCTCTTTTCTAACTCAGCTGGTTCAGAAGTTTTATTATCTAATAATCCACTGTTTCTTTTTATATTACGGGGATCTCTTAATTCGGTTATTGGAATATGATAATATTTCCTTAATACAATCTAAGTTTTTTCTTAATGTATTAATATTATTAATTTCAAAGAATTGTGTATTCTTATTAATAACTTAGAAATTTTGTCTAAATTAATTTCTAGATTTTGTCCCAAATTAATTAATAGACCTGCTATAAAATTCTGTTGACCATTGCTGGGATATGACATACGTTTAAACTAATTTCTAAGTGTCCCATATAACACAACTAATCTTGATTCTTTTAGATAAATTTTCTTTTGAAATTCATGCATAAATCTTGACCTCACTGTGGTTACTTGTACACCCACCATTCTTTTGATTAAGATTTAGAATCATGCATATATAAAAACACTAATAAATGTTATGATTATATGTATAAAAGTTTAAAAAATGATACACAAAGGTACATTGTACACAGACACAAAGTGATATATGCACTATAGACTTCACAAGGGCGAACTAAGGTCGACATGTTCATTTTTTAGCCTGCACGTGTAATTTCTATTATTCGGCCTCTTTTAAGTGTTTAACAGCCCAGGCCATGGCATTAGACCTATACCGTTAATTCACAAGTGATAGCCAGCGGCAGTTATGTCAGCTATGCTTTTAATTTCTAATTCCGTTGGTTTAGTATCTAATAATATATTAAATTTAATATCCCCTCTTATATCATGGAATCACTTAATTTGACTATTGGAATATGACGATATTTCTTTAATATAATCTATTTTTTTTCCTTAACGTATTATAACCCAATAGTGGAAATAGATGTAATTTGTTTGATGGTGGTTGGGTAATTGACTCAGTCATCAGAAGAGAAAACTATATATATATATATATATATATATAGAGAGAGAGAGAGAGAGAGAGAGAGAGAGAGAGAGAGAATTTAGGAGAGAGAAATCATTTACATTAAGGAAAGGTCTGAGGAGAGAGAAAGTTCATTAATTATTGTTGTTGTGAAGTATTTATATTATTAATTTCTCAAAATCTTGGCCGTTAGATATACACTAAATCTAATGGTTATAAAACGTGTAAAAATAGATGTAATTTTTGGGGCTGCTGATATGTATATATGGACGTAAAATGTATAAAAAGGCTGTAATGTATGAAATGGCTATGGTTTTTTTTGGCATTAATTTGGGCTTTGGATTAGTTTAGGCCCAAAAATATTATCAACTTACATATTCAGAAGTTAGACGTATTAAAAGGCTATGGCTTTTTTTAGTATTAATTTGGGCTTTGAAGTAGTTTAGGCCCAGCAAAATCATTAACCTTACATGTTCAGAAGTTCTTAACATAATGACATATACGTGAGTCAAGGGATTACAAAAGTTTCAATCAAACCCAATGTCAAAATAAAAGGAAAAGTGACATCTATGGTTTGGAAAAACAATTATGTAAATCCCTAAATTTTTAATAAAGGAAATTTGTTTTAATATTATGTTTTTATTTATTATAAAATATTAGATTCAATTTTTTTTTTAGTTAATAGACGCAAAGTATATTATTATCAAAAGAAGACTTGGAAAGACCTTTAATATTATTAATACATGAGATATATTCTATTAATTATAAAATCTTTTTAATGCAAATTTGTTTAAAATTTTTGATAATGCACGCGCGCTCGCACACACATTTTTTTTAAACAAATAATAATTTACATTCTAGAAAATATTTATATATTAAAAATATTTACATTCTAAAAATATTTTATCCTAATAGTATTAGTCTAATAGACAAAATAAATAAATTAAATTATCTACATATTTATATTAAAAATTTTTAAAGTTAATTTTTTTAGTTATTATCTACAAAAGATATCACAGTCAAAAGAAAATATTAATGTCTCTTATTAAAAAGTGAGGGTTTACAAATCATTTTTCTAAGCTTTTAAAGTGTAAGTCTCCTTTTCCCAAATAAAATTCTATCATAACTTATTGATTGTCTATATATGTGCGTGAGAGAGAGAGAGAGAGAGAGAGAGAGAGAGAGATAAGACATATATTCATAACTGCAAAAAAGTTTATTGCATGGCAATCATTAATTTTTTTATAGAAAAAATTTTTATCATGAGTCTATAGGAAATTCACGATAAAAATGAAAGTTACCATGAGTCTGTCATACTAATGTGATGTAATCTCCCTACCAAAAATTGTCACATAATAATTGTCATTGTACATCATTTTCTTGTAGAGAGTAAAAATAAAAGTAAAAAAAATTAGATAATTAACTCATTTTATTAAGGAAAATAATGCATAACATACTAGGAATTTTTCATTTTTGTTGATGCTTATAGTTTCCAGAATAACTTAAATTGATTAGGGACAATGAGGCTTCTATTATAATTTAACCAAACATGTCAATTTCTGTTAGTTTAAGGGAAGTTTAATGTGATGTTTTCAAATATGAAAAGAGTAAGGGTCATAGCCTAATTAAATTTAAATGTAATGGTTTCTTACTAACTAAGGCGAGAATTTGTATATTTTTCCTTTCTAAAATATATATATATATATTTATATAATACTTATTTGGTTTAAGATCTTAAATTTTATTAAAGTTCGAGAAAGTTATTAAATTCACAATTTTTATTAGTATAATGCTAATATATTATTAAATTATGTAGTTTAATAGTTTTCAATTTTCACAGCACAATCCAAAAGCTTTTTTGAACTTAAACCACATAATTTTTTGATATTATAAAAATAGTAGAGAAAAGTGATATATATTGATTTTAATAGAGAGAAATATATGGCCTTTATAGAATTTTGAAAAAAATAATGTTAAATAGAGATTTTATAGGAATAAATGAGATTAAAATTATTAATTCTAATGTTACAATGAGATTTACTTTTGATTTAATAATTTATTTACGACAAAGATTATTATAAAATAAGAATTAATATAAATAATTAATTTAATATCTATAATTTTAGAGAAAATTTCAGGGCCTTCACATGCTGCTCAGAGGAAGAGCCGCGCCCCTGATTCATGAACTTATCACCCCGTCGGTGACAAATCTAATTAATTAGCTTACATTTACTTAGTAGGCCTATCAACGACTTATTCTTCTTCATTCTTGTTGTAAATTATAGTTTTTCGTTAGTCAACAAAATCCAAAAAAAAAAAAAAAAAACCTTCGCTGGGCATATTAACATCGACCAACATTCATTATCTTCTTATTATTTTTAATTTCTTCATTCATGTATTAATTTCGATTCAAGCTACGGGAAAACTGGAATGGATCCATAAAACACAACATAAAATTGAACTGAATCCTTCTATTTGTAATAGATAGAAAATTCTCCGTTCATGTATTAATTTCAAACCTTGGACGTATGGCAAAATCAAACTCAATATGATGATCAGAGTGCTCCCGTACGGACGGCTGTTGTGGCCCTTGTTCGTACTTCAGTTGCTTGTGCTTTCTCTGGTGCTGCTGTCGTGCCGCATTGGGGTTCTGATTCCCTTAGAGGCCCCCTGTTTTCCGGTGCTGCTACTGTTTCAGCTTCGACTTTAGCCTCATGATCAGCTGCTGGCTCTTCATTTGGCTTCGCGGGCCTTAGCTTCAATAGTTGGATCAGGTTTCACTTCCTTCGCGGGCGGATTGGCTGCAGAACCGGCTTCGGAACAATATCAACACAATAAATTTTCAACCCAATTTCACCTTTTATCAGACTGAACAAACCTCTTTTTTCAAGAGGGTAATATATCAACGCTTCTCCACCTTTGTTAACAAAGTGGCTTGAATTGAACCGAATCCTACCAAGGAAATTATTCCTTGTAGTAGGATCTCACCCCTTATCACGAAACACGTTAAGTTCAAGCATGTCTGTGAACAATGGAGATGGCTCGCCAACGTTGAACTCGAGTGCCTTGATCCATGTCGGGTTCAAATCACGAACCGCAGTGTGGGATTTTCTACTCTGTCCGTAGTAGTCGATTTCAACTTATGGACCGTAGGTCCCGTGCCCATAATTTTGTAAAAGGTCGCCTGCATCAGCAACTTCAACGATCAGTTTTTGGATTGCTGCCATTTTCACTTACAAACCCTCGACCTAGAGCATTATCGGTGTAATAAGGAAGACGGAGAGTTGTGTTAATTGATCAGTACTGGTTGCGTTCTTAAAGGTGCTTAACTCCGTGTGCAAGCAGCAGCTTTAAACCCCCATTTGCTTGTTGAGATGGTGCTTTACTTTTGAAAGAGCACTGAAGATTCTCCGTCTTTCATCCATTTTTATGCGATGACTCTTGCTTTTCGGCCGTCCATCGACAGTTAATATGAATTATAGATGATGACTAGAGTCTTCAGGGCACGCAAGAGACAGCATGCTTTGTCCAAAGTCAGGTTGACTTCTTTTGAGCCACTGTCGACTAGGATTTTGTCACCCAATATCGATCTCTTTATTATAATTTAAGTGAAACTATGTACATAGCTACATTATACGGTTTTAATGGCGGATGGGACTCACTTTATAAGCAACAATAACATGTGATACTATTTGATTTATCTATAATTTTAACTCAATTTACTAATAATCATAGAATTTTAACATGTGTCCTGGTGTCTATCCTATAGTAGTCACTAGTGTTGAGCTAGATTATCTTCCTATAGTTATATATTATATATGGTCACCAGAGACCTGACCACCAATTTTCTTCCAACTGTGCAATTGTGACTTGTGAAGACGAGTGAAAAAAGCTAGCTAGTTGCCGTAAAGGCCATGGACATTGGACAAAACCTGCTGAGCTGAGAATCCTAATATGGTCAATATTTCTGTAGCAAAGATTGCGATTAAAGGCAAATGAATGATTGGCCAGCTAGAAACTTTCGATTCCAGAAAGCTACCATAAATGGTGGGGTGGTGGGTCGCAACTGTACATTTCTTTGTGGCAGTTTTACTTTACAGATTTGGCCTTATTTCTTATCATATATACGTGCATTAATTAAGCCAAAACCAAATTTGGACACGACAGGAGTTGGCATCCTCTAGGAAGAAAACACAATACTTAGAGCAACCAGTAAATGGTAGATTTTGAAAGTTAGTAAAAGTTGTTAGGCAATGCTGTCATTTATTGGCAATCCCTATTAGCAGGCCCACAATACAAAATCGCCGGGCTTTATGAGCCTTCGTTTTGTTATTATTATATAATCATCTGATTAAAAAAGATACTAACTCGATGGGGCTACTCTTTTATACCACCCTTGGATAATTTTTTTGTCCACGTGTCCATATCTGTTGAATTTTCTGCTCCCTTGCTAACCGAACACCCCAATCAGAATATTGAAGATTGCTTTCGCACCTCAGGTACCACGTGCGAGTGGATTTCAAGCTCATTGCGGGCTTGGATGGATCTGAACTTGAACAGGCCGGACTTGGGTCCGGTTTGTGCCTTCATTAAATTTTTTAAAATAATTTTTTAACAAAGTTGAAAGTAACCAAAAAAAGAAAAAGAAAAAGAAAACCACTGAAATTTGAGACGATTATCCATTATATAATAGATTAATAAGTCACTGCATAGAATATTAGCAACACAACATAATAAACTACAAATAATATTTATAAATTATAAATTATATAAATATAAAATTTTAATTTATAAGCTATAAGGTCTATACTTTTTTTATAAACTTTTAATCAGTCTCATTTACAATGGATTTTAAAATTTTTTATCTATGTTTGTGATCTCATTGTCTAGTTCGCCTGGACTTTTTAGCCAATTATATTCAAATTTCTTTAATATTCTAATAGATTTTATTGATTGGATTAATAGATCGTCACATGTTAATATTTTTCCTTTAAAAAATTTTTATTGAGTGATTGCAGTATCAAAGAGCATTCCAACCAAGAAATTTAGTGCTATAGTGCCATCATACCGTATAATATGCTGGTTCTTAAAAGTTAAAACAACTATCGTACACTTAGTCAAATTTTTACTCTATTACGGTCAAATCAAAACCTAAAATATTTAGATTCTTAAAAATAAAATTTGATATCAACTTTATTTATTTCAATTTTAGAGATTTGGTATTGGAGATTGGCGATGACATGTATACATCGCCATGTATACAACACATCTCTCAATATCATAAAGTTATCTAGCAAGATTCTCCTTAAAAATAACAAATGAAAATCATAGCGATGAGAACGAAGAAAATCAATTTAATTATCATATATACAAGTTCTAGAACTTGTATCCCGGTCTGCAACAAGTCTAATTAGTTCGCTAGATTTACTTAGTAGTCCTATCCACGTCTTGCATTTTTTTAATATATAAATAAAATTAATTTATAGGTTTTCAGCATTCAACAAGATCCAAAAAAGCCTCGTTGGAGATATTATCATTATCATTCGTCATCTTCTTATACTATATCTTCACTTTTTTTTTTTTTTGGGGTAACGCCCACTTGGAAAAATTTGAAAGGATCCATAAGACACAGTATAACATTATACTGAATCCTTAATAAATAATAGATAGAAATTAAATTCTGGCCTAATTTGATTCTTAAATTCTTCTAAATCAAAATTGTACTAATTAAGCATATATTTGAATCAGTCAATACGTAAACTAAACAAAACAAATTTCAGATGTTCATGGAAGCACAACAGTCTTCGCATTTGACTCCAAGGGCTGGACGCATGCATGCATGCCATAAGGTCAAATTTTATTTTTTAACATATTAATCTTTAAAGATCATTCGTGGATTGGATACATAGGTGACGTCTCCGTTCAGCATCCATCAAACCAAACCTACCTTTTACAACAAGCAACGGATAAGTCAAAAATAAATAAACAAATAATAATAATTAATACAGACCCCAATATAGTTAATAATATAAGAAGAATCCAATATGATAAAGAAAAGATTAGCATCAACCAATTTATATATCATCCCTTTTACGTCTCTAATTAGAATATACATACAAAAAGTGATTGACGACCTAAATGAAAAAATATATATGCAATCAATACATATGAAATCTCTGTGTTTTAGGCACAAAATTACACGTATTATAACGTAATCTTAATGCACAATCTTTTAAAGAAGAAGTACATCGTATGAGAGACATTTTGGGGTTTCAAATCTCTTCATCATATCAACTTGTGTTGAATATTTGCGTTGTGTATAATTCAGCTGAACACAAGTAGAGATAGAGTTGTATTCTTGTGTAATGGATAAGTAGTTCTGGGTATTGGCACTTTTATTAATTAACCATAATCTCAAGATTATTAGCCACGTCGGTCCATCGTGTCATCTATATCAACAAATGCTCCAAGTTCATTTTGCATGTATATCACGTTTATGTACACCTCAGTACGTACCTGTGTATTTCATATATAACAAAATATTAACTCGATGACATATCAAATTTGATTTCGCTTTTGGGTTAATTAAGTTGGATGGGCACGTTATGTATTAAATAATAATAAAAAAAAAATGTTGGATGAGTACATGCTTCTATAGTTTGAGTTAATTACCTAATTAACTTTTGTATTTCCAAAAATTACCCAAAATATTACATGCATGTTTCCGTCCAAATCTTTTTGATTCTTATCTACTTTTTACTTATTGGACGTCACGTTTGTTTGTTTGAATTATGAACTTAAATCACGTAAAAATATTATCGTATATACCATTAAAAAGTCAGGTTTTACATTTGTGAAAGCAGCAATGTCCACATAGATATTTTACGTAAAGTAATTAGACTAAACCTTAAGGACCAAAATGATATTTTAAACTAAATTAGCTGTTCAATTCGGACAAGAGATAAAACAACAAATAATTCATATGTCAACTCCTAATTGATTTGTACGTAACTAACGCGCAAAGCTGGACAAACTACGCCTTTGGATTACTTTTAACGGAAATAATTGAGCGTATATAATAATATCGATTTGGTGAAAGCCAGGTAACAAGCATTAATCAGACCACTATTTCGTTTGATGGGGAGTATTGGAAGAACATTACTCATTACGCTTTGCGGACATGTTTAAAACAGCCACCTTTCTTTCAAAAAGAATAAAGAATAAAGAAAAAAAAATTGTACCCCGCGTACAACTTGCCAATTTTCTAATTTTTAATTAACCAAATTGTCATTTAAAAAAAAAAAAGAAGAAGCTCGTCACGAAGATGAAAGTTCTTATATCTTTGATTGTACGAAATGCTCAGGAAAAACGGACAGGCGATTATTTTGAAAGTTTAAGGAAAACGAATCAACATGGACGGTTGAGAAAGACGTTTTTGCGGATAAAACCACTAAATTCTGTTGAAACTCGATGCGGCATGATGACATCAAGTTTGATTATCGTTTTGTTGCAGTTGTAGAATTCGAGTATCTTATCCAACTTTGACTTGTAATAAAACTATCTACGACAATCCAGTTTCCGTGAATTACCTCGAATTAAATCACGTTCTTTTCTCCGGATCATCAAAATGGCGAATGGAGTTCTTCTTCTTTTTTCTTCCCCCCCCCCCCCCCTTTTTCAATATATTTCGAGTAGTTTCCTATGATTTTGGGACAGTTTTTCCAGTTACGTTATTCGTCATTGTTGTGCTAATCAAGGCTTCTTTTTTTTTTTTTCAAACAATATTTATCTTTATGTGGATCAAACCTAATCCTGTGATTGGACTTTTAATTGTAATATCAATAAAATTACACTGTAATTAGTATTCAAATAAAGAAATGAATTTAAGTATCCATGCACGAAGTTTGAACAAACTGTTAACTCGGAAGAATTAGATCGTTTTACTGTCCAGATATATGTTGACCGTTAGTGTACACTTGCACAACTGAATTTCAGCCTTCCACGTAACAACAACGTTGTTGACATAAGTAAATTAAGGAGCAAGTTTCTATAAATACCAGCTCAAGCTCTGCAGCATTGTCATACAAGCTGCTAGTTCCCATTGTAACGAGACAAATTTCTTGAGTCTCCATTTGTGAAACTGAAATAGAACAAACAGACTAATCTTTTGGGTATCTTTGTTTCGCTGTAAGTTGTAATCTTCCTTTTGCATTTCTTGCATTCTCTTGTACTTCTGCGTATGCACTGCTAATTTCAGTTAATCCTCTGCTTGTTTCTTGAGAAAATGTAGGAAAACAAGAAACTTCTGGCGCTTAAAGAATGACGCCGTTCATTCACGAGTCCCCCGTGACTCTTTTTTTGTTTAAATAATTTTAATAATTATAAGAATAATCAAGCGTCATTATTACAAAAGCCAAATACAATGGTCACCTGAAGATATTTCTTTCACTTTTGTTTGGCTGTACCCAGCTTTGAATTTTCAATTTTACGTTTTATGGTTTCTGTGTTTGTGCATGCACGCACTCATATATTTATATAATCTTAATAATATTCTGTCTCCATTTGTTAATTAGCCAGTCTCTTCGTGTTTGATTTTAATCACTTATAATTAATTAGCCTTCGATATAGAGAACAAATTTTACATTTGTTTTTTTTTTTAAATCTTGTCTCAAATGGGAATTTAATGAAGATTTGCTGTTTTTTGTCGGCTTTGAAGGTTGGTTTACGAAAATATGGCTAGGACTCTCATCTCCTTGATGGGGCTTCTGCTCATGTGCTGCTTGGCAGAGGCAGAATACATGAAATATAAAGATCCCAAGCAGCCATTATACGTTCGAGTGAACGATCTAGTTAGCAGGATGACTTTGGAGGAAAAGATTGGCCAAATGACACAGATTGAACGTACTGTTGCTTCTGCCGAGGTGATGAAGAAATACTTCATAGGTAAGCAAGCAACGCCAACAAATTGATGATCGATGAATATGCCCGAAAAAGTATGTAAAGGTTTTTAAACAATTTTAGTTTTTGGCAGGGAGTGTCTTGAGTGGAGGAGGGAGTGCTCCGGCTAGACAGGCTTCTGCTGAGACTTGGGTTAACATGGTCAATGATTTTCAGAAGGGTGCTTTATCCACGCGACTTGGGATTCCAATGATTTATGGGATTGATGCTGTTCATGGGCATAACAATGTTTACAATGCTACAATATTTCCTCACAACATAGGCCTTGGAGCTACGAGGCAAGTGGATGTAGCCCTTTGGATGATATTGTACCCTTTAAACTTGGTTTTGTAAATCCGACATGAGTTAACATTTCTGGTGATCCATCCAGGGATCCCGATCTCGTTAAAAGGATTGGAGCTGCAACTGCACTTGAAGTTCGGGCTACAGGCATTCAATATACTTTTGCACCTTGTATTGCGGTACCTAGCAGACTTTAAGCACTGATTTACATAAAAAAAAAAAAAAAATGAAAGTCCATGTGTGTGAATGGCAGTTCCTTATATTTGTTCTGTTTGTTCAGGTTTGCAGGGACCCAAGATGGGGTCGATGCTACGAAAGCTACAGCGAAGACCCCAAGATTGTCCAGGCGATGACTGAGCTTGTACCTGGACTCCAGGGGGACATTCCTGCTGGCTCACCAAAGGGTGTCCCCTATGTTGCCGGAAAGTAAGCTATTTGGAAGCACTAATCTCTAATTTGCAGATGTTTACTACATATTATTTATCTTCTTACTTTCTCAGATGACAGATGCAATCAAAGAGATTTATATAGAATGATGATTTGATTGTTTTGCAACAGAACAAAGGTTGCAGCTTGTGCTAAGCACTTTGTAGGTGACGGAGGGACAGTAAAAGGAATAAATGAGAACAACACTATCATAGACAGACACGGTTTGCTCGCCATACACATGCCTGCCTACTACAGCTCAATTATCAAGGGTGTCTCAACTGTCATGGTCTCCTACTCTAGCTGGAATGGAATTAAAATGCATGCTAATCGGGAACTTGTCACTGGTTTTCTAAAAAATACTCTTCAATTCAGGGTATAAAAATTCGTTCTTTTGACGTGCCCTATCGACATGTTTGTAACTTTGTTTTACTTGAAGAGGAAGCAACTGAATTTATTACTGATTGCGTAAAATTTGTTCAGGGTTTTGTCATCACAGATTGGGAAGGTCTAGACAGGATCACAACTCCACCTCATGCTAACTACTCATATTCCGTTGAAGTAGGAATCAAGGCTGGCATTGACATGGTCAGTTCATAGTCTTTGCCTAATGTGCTTTAACTAAACTTTTATCAAATTTTCGTCAAGTCGATTTTAATTCTTTGTTTTGAACCTCCTCCAGGTCATGGTCCCGTATAATTACATAGAATTCATAGATGATCTGACCTTCCAAGTGAAGAATAACATCATACCTATGAGCAGAATTGATGATGCAGTGAGGAGAATTTTGCGAGTCAAATTTGTGATGGGTTTATTTGAGAATCCGTTGGCTGATGATAGCCTGGTTGATCAGCTGGGAAGTCAGGTTAGCTAATAAACTACTATTTTACCTTTATGTTGCACAGGTATCAAAAATATTCTCATTCATCTTGCTACCTAAGCAGGAGCATAGAGAACTGGCTAGGGAGGCTGTAAGGAAATCACTTGTGCTGCTAAAGAATGGTGATTCGACTGAGGTTCCATTACTACCTCTTCCTAAAAAGTCATCAAAGATACTACCTCTTCCTAAAAAAACATCAAAGATACTAGTTGCTGGCAGCCATGCTGACAATCTGGGTTATCAGTGCGGTGGCTGGACAATTGAGTGGCAGGGACTTAGTGGCAACGACCTCACTAGAGGTAAAATAGACGGTTAATGTCACTGACAAGAAATTTTCCTGCTTAATGCCAACGTATATAACAAGTTATTATGTGAAGGACCAACTAACGTGGTCCCTCTAATGTGCAGGTACTACAATACTCAATGCCATTAAAAACACAGTTGATCAACAAACTGAAGTTGTCTATCAGGAGAATCCAGATGCCAACTTTGTGAAATCCAACAACTTCTCATATGCCATTGTAATAGTAGGAGAGCACCCATATGCAGAGACAAATGGCGACAGCATGAACCTGACTATTGCCGACCCTGGTCCTAGCACCATCACAAATGTTTGTGGAGCTGTGAAATGTGTTGTTGTCGTAATCTCTGGTCGTCCAGTTGTGATCCAACCGTATCTTTCATACATTGATGCTCTTGTTGCAGCTTGGCTCCCCGGATCTGAGGGTCAAGGTATTGCTGATGTTCTGTTTGGTGACTACGATTTCACTGGCAAGCTTCCGCGTACATGGTTCAAGACTGTTGATCAGCTGCCAATGAACGTTGGGGATCCACATTATGATCCTCTCTTCCCATTTGGATTTGGCCTCACTGCCAAATCTAGACAGGCCAGCTAGTTTTCTGCTTGTTATAAGAAACTTCCTCAGATTGGTATTTATAGTGATTGACAGAATAAAAAAGAAACTAGATAGAGTGTTTACAAGAATTCTTGCCAGAGTGCTACACAGAAGAGTTTCGGTATACAGATTGTAAGTAAGTCTGGCTACATGTGATTGTATAAGGCCAACTTCAAACCAAATTATGATGCGAACTACTATTGCATGTACATGTTATAAAAAGAGCCATGGATTTCACATAGACCCATTTCCTGATACATAATTCATAATTGAAACAAAAGTTTCACTAGGATTGACAAGTTCACACACACTCCAGCGTCTGATTGCACTTCTGGATAAACAATGGCAAATATTCACAGATGATGCAGTAAATAGAACCTCAATCATTTAACATGTAGCTTCTACAGAGACATTACTGATTCCACCTATCAGGTACTTCCAGTTGGCAACGCCCCTAAGTTTCAATTTCATCAAAAAGTGAAAGGAAAGAGCAGATGGGAACGCAAAAATTATATGATAAACATAGAAGCAAATAATATTGTTACCGTGATAAGCAAGCCAAACAACTTTTATTCATCATCGAAGTAGATATGGACTTTTTCTGTTCATCATATCAAGTGCTGAGGTTTATTCAGTCTTATGGGTGAGATACATCAAAATGTTATTTATTACAACAGGTAGCTTAAGTGCAGCACATCTACTATAGTGCTATGATAATCAGCTAGCTTTATCTGGCTCCTTCTCAGTTATGCCACTGCCCTCACGTTCAGCTTCTTGAATCTGCCTCATAATATCTGCCTTTTTCTCAATGAGAGCTTCTATTTTGGCATTAACTTTCTCCAACTTCTCTTTTAGCTTGCCAATATCCTTGCTCTTATCCTTTCCATCAAGTTTTCTCTTCTTGCCTTCCTTCTTGTCCTTTTCTTTCTTCTTCTCTTTGCCTTCATCTTTCTGCTTGTCTTCTCTTTCACCTTGTGATTCCTTCCCACTTTCTTCTATTTGAATCTCCCTGGTGGTTACTACAACCTCACCCTTTTCCCCATCACTGTCTTTCTCCTTCACTACTTCATCCTTGTGCTTCTTTTCTTTCTTCTTTTTCTTCTTCTTTTCTTCTTCCCCTTCATCTTCTTCGTCCTTCTTCTCGCTATCTTTCTTCTCCTTACCTTTCATCTTCTTCTCTTCTTTCTTCTCATCTTTAATTTTTTTCTTCTTCTTTTCTTCCTCTTCCTCATCCTCTTCATCCTTGTTCTTCTTCTCTTCCATCTCCTTATCTTTCTTCTTTTCCTTTTTCTCTTCTTGCTCATCATCTTTACCATAATATTCTTTGTCCTCATCTGCTTTGTCCTTGTGTTTCTTATCTTTCTTCTCGTCACTGCTCTTTATCTTCTCTTCTTTGTCTTCATCTTTTTTCTTCTTCTCTTTCTTGTCTTTCTTTTTTCCTTCATCTAAATCTCCATCTTTGTTCTTCTTCTTCTCCTCTTTTTCTTTGTCCTTTTTCTCTTTCTTCTGCCCATCTTCATCGTCAACCTTCTTCTCTTTCTCCTTTTTCTTCGATTTCTTGTCCTCCTTCTCTTCATGTTTGTCTTCCTTGTGTTTTTGCTTTTCTTTCTCCACTGATTTGGTCTTCAATTCAAGTTCTACCTCAGGCTTCTTCTCCTTCTGGACATCTGATTCTACATCCTTGGTTTCAACTTTGAGATGCAGTTCTTCCTTCTTGACGACCTTTTCCTGACCCCCAGAAATGGACGCAGATTTTCCTTGCATCTTTGGATTTTGCACTGAAACTTGAAATTTTATATCCTTTTTTATGAAGCTTAGATGAATTGAAAAAGTTGCTGCAGTCAAGTAAGCAGAAAACCAATGAAGCAACTCAAAGAAACATATAAACCGCATAGAATTAAGGGGGAAAAAAAGAAGAACAAATTGAATAACAAATGTGTCATAGTAATTGTATGTACTACTCGCTCCCTGCATAGTTGTATTAAACCCAAAAGACCAGTTCATATATTAAGCAAAAACATCAATGTGATTCCTGCTTTATTTTAATTTCAAATCATTCGAGTGATTACGAAGCAGAGCAAAAAATAAGTGATTCCATCTTTTTGAAGATAATAAAAGTATAGCAGGTGCAAACAAGTGCTACTGCAGATTAAAAATGTTGTGTTGCTCATTGCCTCCAAACTCCGAGGACTCAACAACTCTATGCACCATTTACCATATAAATATGCAAAGTAAAACTATCCAAAAAATGAGGTGAAATGTCTCGATCGTTCGTTCTGACAATCCAATTATCACTAACAGTTAAAAGTTCGACCCCAGTTTTCGATCAGCACTCTCTAATAATCCAGTCTCTCTGTCCTTTCCGTAAATATAATAACAATGGGGAAACTACATCGCAGCTTCGAAACATCATATAAAATAATTAGTAACCCTTCCCATGTACTTATCAGCAACAACCACAACAACTAAAGACCAAAAACATCTGCATCAACGACGATCAACTATTATCCCACGATCAAAGCTTTGAAATATCAATAAGAACAGTCGTAATTTATATGTAATTGTTTAATCTAACAAAAGAAAATCACTAACAAAAGAAAATCAGCCAGCCAAAAACCCAGGGCGGATTCACTAACAAAAGAAAATCAGACCATAAACCTCACCCAAAAAAAAACAGAACCAACCCATTTGAATCAAAAGAGTAACAAACACGATAACAATAATGGAAAGAAAATCCAAAAGAGCTTGTTCGTACCTTAGTTTAGTCTTTGGTGGTTTGCTTCTGAAGACGAAATCTCCGGAACCGAAGTTGACGTCAGAGATAGCTCTGGAAGTGCTGCATGTATTTGTTTAATATTTATATCTGTTTGCGCTTCGGTTGTGTCCCTCAGGTGGGACCGTTACGACGGTCGCATACACGCAATGAATGAAGAATGCATGGCCTCGCTTGGTTGGTCAAACAGTGTTGGCTAACGTGCACAGCGGGTGAGATGAGGTGACCGCCGCCACCACCTTCTCCTTAGTTCCTAAGGTTTTTCAATATTCGGTGGGCGATGTCACGTGGCATTAGCGGTTGTGACAGGTGGTTATTAATAATAATATTATTATTTAATAGAGGATCCTTTGATTACGAGTGAATTAACGAATTTTACAAAGTGTTTAAACTGTAAATTCCAATAACTATACATGAGCATCGGTGGTTGTGAGAAAAAGGGAAACAAGTTTTATTATCAAATAAAATTTAGTTAAATATAACGTAAAGCTAAAAATATGATATTAGGTAGTTTGTTTAGTTCACCCATTCTCTTATTACGTTAGTTTATAGTAGTACTAAATGAAAAAAAAAATCATAACGATGTGATATATTGATTTTTTTCTTTTATATATTCCTAATGTTTTAAAAATATCTTTTAACATTATTATCTTCAAATAGATCATATTCCAATTTATTGAATAAAAAATCTATAAAGAGCTTAACTATAATTTCAAAGTCCTATATAAATCAAGTGCACACTCTAACTTTGAAACGTCGAAAGTCAATAAGAGTAATCCAACCGTG
Organism: Aegle marmelos; assembly: GCA_030449875.1. Lineage (NCBI taxonomy): Eukaryota > Viridiplantae > Streptophyta > Magnoliopsida > Sapindales > Rutaceae > Aegle > Aegle marmelos. The sequence continues at coordinate 9,310,330 of JASUUL010000115.1, forward strand.
GGTTCCGGTTTCGGGGAAGTCTAGGGGTCTATTTATTTAGAAACGGAACATATATGCCCTCAGTGAAGAAAACTTAGAAATCAAGGATCTAATTGTTATTATCTCATCAAATGCCGTGTTTCTATTTCCGCGGTGGCAACTGCGAAGCTGGACCGTTGTGACTTGTGAGTGCCAGTTCAACTTAGTTGGAAGTAAGTAGGGCCCACATGAGGCTAATTTCTTTTTTTTTCCCCCCAAAAAAAGGGTAATAAAAATGGCTAATTATTTTAATTAAAAAAACGATTATTATAAGCTGGTGAAAGTCATCAACTCATCATGCATCCAACTCGGACCAGACATGCTTTGTCCGGGAAATAATCCCACTCAACCTCCACTTATTAGATCCAGCTTCACCTCCAAAATCTTAATGACACAAATATCCTCACCAACAGTACAATCACGCTTGTTAAAACAATAAACAGTAGGGCTAAAATAGTCTCGAAGCTAACTAAGTTCCATTTCAAAAGATAATTAGTACCAGGCCAGTCTTCTCATACAACGTGCCTATTATTTTCCTGTCATTACAAGAATCTAATGCCGTTAATTTGCGGGACCCACATAACTGACAGTGTAGATTCGACCAACTTCTAAAACGCGTCGCAGATAATTTATTTTCAAAAAAGCGTCTGCACGCTCCACCATCAACGACCTTTGTTTCATGTTTCTAACGCGAAAATCACGAAACTTTTTCATTCTTCATTTCCCTTTCTTTCTCGAAAGGAACCCTAAAAGAGACCTGGTTTTTAATTAATATTAACCAGGTCTTAGTATCTAATGGTAATAATAAATTTGAATTTGAAAAAAAGCAGAAACACTATTACAAATTTTAATTTTGGATCTCATCGCTTTGTCAGCTAAGCTATTTCGTTTGGTCATTTATCGCCTAAAGCTTCTCTAGAGGTTCTTCGTCAAGCTTCTCGACAATGAACGACCTATTAGGGGTAACATTTTCAGCTCACTTTTCTTTTTGCTATTTATTTTGTTTTATTCTGTTTGTTTTTGTAGAGTTGTTTACTTGTGCCCTTTTTTTTCCGTAATGTTGTTGTTGTGTTGGTTTTGTCTCGATCTCAGCTTGATTATGATAGGTTTATTAATTTAATTGGGTTGTATAAATAGGAATTTGAAATTTTCTGTTTTTATGCTATCATAGAAAGGTAGGAAAATCGAATGTGAATTGAAGATTTGAGTGATTGATTTGTTGTACTGAAGAAAAATCTAAAATTTTGAAGGGAACCAATGGTACGTAATATTATGTTGTTGGTGTCATATTCAAGGATGGAACTCTTATAATGATAATACGTTTTGGAATTATTGGATTCAAATGATTGGTTAAGCATCGAATTGAGTTGATTAATATGGCAGATAAAGTTCTTGGTGATTAGCTGATAAGCATGGACTTTGGAATGGTTAAGAGTGTTATTGTATTTTGTTAAGCTAAGAGATAATTTATTTGCTCGCAAGATTGAACATATTTCTAATATTGATTTGTGCTTATCCTTGATCTGCTGTTCGCAGAAGGATGGTAAGAAAACCCAATTTTTATTAGTGAAACTGTGAGAACTATGTTCTCTTTGTCATATTAAACATGGTTAAATTCAAATGTCCGTCTATATGAGGAGGACTAATTAATTAATTCTTTAAAATTATCAATGGACATTCAGCTTCAGCAACTCTAAAATAGGAGAGGTGGTAAACTAAACACATAGCATTATTCCAATACTAACATTATTTACTGATCTCATAATTATATTGATTTGTGTTCCTAGTGCTCATTTTCAGTCAAACTTATGTAATGTGTTTTGGAAAATTGGGTTATTTTCAACTTATTCATAGACTGGCTAAATCTCTGGAGTGATCCTGAATGCAAATGAACATGCAAGTAGCAAACCAATAAATTATTTGTTCTTGGCCTTGTGTTTTATTCTTGTATTGCCTAAAAATTGACTGCTACTGACTATATTGATTCGTAGATGAGTGGGTGCTGTTATAATAACAATCTAAGGGTTGTTTGGCTAAATTCTTAATATTTACTAACTTCATGAGTTTTGCAGGGTTCTTTTGAGCTCCCTCGGGGTCAAAGCTCTAGAGGCGGAGATATTGAGTTAGGAGCACAAATGAATTCTGGAGAACTTGGCTTGGAAAATTTCTTTAAAAAGGTGCTGTTGGACTTCTTACTTCTATTGTTGTTCTTTATGTGCCAGACTAAAGGAATGATTAATATAGTTACCTTCTGTTCCTCTGTGTTTCCTTATTCTTTGTTCAACTTATAATTGTCTGCTACATGCGCTTTAATAAAATTTATGGTCTACAAACCATAAGTCTATAATGTCATGCCATATCCTTATTTTGTTTATTTGGCAGGTTCAAGATATTGACAAAGAATATGAGAAGTTGGACAAACTACTCAAAAAGCTACAGGTATGAATTTTCCTTTTTTGGTAGGTTACTAGCATATTTAACCATGTAGTTGTCCAATGTTAGAAGGTGTTGAGAAACATTCATTTTAAAAGTTTTACTTAATTTTTGTTTTCTATAAATACATGATTACCGGGTGCTGGAAGGAAGAATAAGTGGTTTTCTGGGATCAGTGATTAATGTTTACTTACAAAACAACATTGAGAGCAGAAGCATCAAAGAAATACCTAATGTAGAAATTTAGTTTTCTATGTTTAAGAATATGTCAAAAGAATCTGCATTGCTCTTGGAACCATGTTTTCTAGGAGAGGAAATAAATGGACGTCTAAAAAATATTGTGATAGTTACAAAAGGTTTGTCTAGAAAAAATATGGGCTAAACTTGTACATATTGTAAGCAAAAAAGTGCTAAATCTTGAAAATTCTCTTTAATGAGCTATTTTGTCAGTAAGATGTGCTTTATTTTCTTTTCTGCAACCCTGGAATGCAGGCTGCACATGAGGAGTCAAAGTCCGTAACCAAGGCTCCTGCCATGAAAGGTATTCAGTAACCCCATGCGGTTTTCGTAATAATTCTTCAAGCATGCATGTTTCCGGCAAAGATATTCTTTTATTTATTTGTTATTCTTTTTTGTCCCCTTTTCTTTTGTAATTTAAGGATTATCACTGTGCTTCAGCAAAAAGGAACAGAATCACTCACAAGAAAGCTGGAGCATTATGTTGTACATAATAACTCTTACCACATAGGCCATACATCACGTTACATGTTCATGACTAGTCCCAGGTTGTATTTTCTTGTGGTTAGAGAATTCAATAAAAATATTAAAATTAAGTTACTAAATATATCAAACCTATTGGACGTGGTTGGATGCAAATTATTAGCAGACAGAGCCTTCTAATGACTAAGGCCTGAAGTGTATTTAATGATTGAATCTTTGAGCTGCAAGCTGTTTACTGGTTTCTACAAGCCATTAATGACGTTTATTGACAAATGTAGAGATACATATGTGACATTTAGCGACATATGTAGAGATATATGTTCAACATTCTGCATATTTGTCTGTTTAAGTGGGTTGGTGAATTACAGAAACTCTCTTCCTTCTCCATGAAACTGGAATAGCCTGCTCCCTTGTAGGTGAAAAGTCTACTAATTATGTTATCCTACTGTTCATAAACGTAACAAAAATTTGCCTAAACGTATATGCACACATTTTTTCTTTAAATGCCTTTCATATATTTGAAATACATTTATGATAGAATTTTTTGTCGTTGTTAGCAATCAAGAAGAGAATGGAGAAAGACGTTGATGAAGTTGGGAAAATTTCTCGTTTCATAAAGTCAAAGATTGAAGAACTGGATAGAGAGGTGCGAATGCTTTGCTAGACATTGGCTTAGAGAAAGGATGCTTTGCTGCTTTCGTTGTAGTGATTCACTTCCATAGATTTCTCATGTGTCCTCCTTTATATGGTCTAGAATTTAACAAATAGGCAGAAGCCTGGCTGTGGAAAAGGAACAGGAGTAGATCGATCAAGAACAGCAACAACTCTGTAATTTACTCCCCACTTTCCCCCTCTTTCACTCAGTTTTCATTACGGTTGAACTATACTATTATGAGGCGAATTGATAGCTGACTTATTTAGCTGTTATACTTTTTGACAGTGGCTTGAAAAAGAAGTTCAAAGACAAAATGGGTGAATTTCAGGTAGCTCTGATATAAAGGCATTTGACAAAGACTCCCTTATCTCTAATAAATTGTTTCGGATGTGCTCTTTTCTGGTTTCTTGTATCTTGATTTTAAGGTTTCCAAAACTTTTTCCAGGTTCTAAGGGAAAACATCCATCAAGAGTATCGAGAGGTGGTGGAGAGGCGTGTTTATACAGGTTTGAATACTTTCCCTCCTACTTATCTGGGGCAGCCCATTTGCATGAGTTGTTTGAAACTTTCCATGAAATGGAGCTAATTTTAGTTTTTACTGGTTGCAATGATCTTAGTAACCGGCAAAAGAGCTGATGAAGAGGTATAATCCATTTCTCTATGAAATTCCAAGCTTATCTGCATTCTTGTGCTCATTCTTGCTGTTCAATGCTGTACAGACAATTGACCAATTGATTGAGACCGGAGACAGTGAACAGATATTCCAAAAAGCAATCCAAGAACAAGGTCGAGGACAGGTTTGTCTCCCTTTCTTCCTTTATTCCCATCTCCAGTTGTAATTTCTTCTCTCTACTGGAGGATCTCTCTTTCCTGATATATTGAACAATTTGTGCCATATTCACACACTCAATTTAGCTGCTTCTAGGACTTAGTCTAATTGAATATTGTAATTTTCATTTTCTATTACTTTTTTTAATTGTTGGGGAGAAGGAAATAGGGACCAGGTTGGAGGGCAGGTTCTTTAAGGGATTGTGTATTTTAAGTGTAATTAAGGCAGTAGGCAGTAAGTTACTGAAAGATTAATCTGACAAAATTGTTCGTTGAAAATCTTAAGTGATATATGTTGTGTTTGCAGATAATGGACACTCTGGCTGAAATTCAAGAGCGCCATGATGCTGTTAGAGATTTGGAAAGGAAGCTTCTTGAGTTACAGCAGGTACTTCATTGGTTTATTGAGTGAATTTTGTCAGTCAAATTATTAAATTGAACATTTGTTGGTGCTATGGTTGATTGAAACTTCCAATTTTCTTTTCAGTTTTAATGGCTTAAATGGGCAACCCTGCTATACTCTTTAAATTGAGTATCATTAATTTGATATTTATGAAGACTCGTACTTGCTTCTCAAGTTTTTTTTTTTTTTTTTAAAGTTTGTCTGAAGTGACATGACATTGCTATGTATATGTATGTCAGAAATGTAGCAAATGATATAGCAGCCCAAACTAGTGGAATATAAATTATGAAAGAGAAGTACTTCTCATTTACCGCATCTACTAGTGCTACTGGATATATTTCACAATAAATGGCTTATAATGAGGTAAGCCATGGGCTCTAGTAAAATTGTCGTTAAGCTGGGGCTCTAGTGTAACTCTCAACGAGACAATATCGTTTAGCCCAATCAGTGGAATAGAGGCTGGCTTTCAATAGGATGATTTGAAAATCAAAAGGAGTTTCAATAAGCCCATACCTGCTGCTTGGTATAGGATCAGTATGCTTCTGAAAAGGGTTCTATAAGTTGGAGAGGCTAGTTGGTCAAAGGTGAGCTCATATATTTTATTCTATTTGTTAATCACTTGTCTCATGCAGATCTTTCTGGATATGGCGGTGTTGGTAGATGCACAGGGAGACATGCTGGACAATATAGAATCTCAGGTAAATTAAACTCATTCTCATCTTTTCTTCTTAGTATAAATTCTCTGCATGCATACAACTTTTTATATTGAAAAGGATTATATCCACTGACATTCCTGTTCGTGATTTTTATCAAGTAGACTTAATGGTGTTAGCTAACGCTGACATGCCCATTTGTGCACTTTTTCAGGTGTCAAGTGCTGTAGATCACGTGCAGTCGGGCAATACTGCCCTCCAAAAGGCGAAAAAGCTACAGAGGAACTCCAGGAAATGGATGTGCATTGCCATCATCATCCTTCTCATCATTGTTGCAATCATAGTTGTTGCAGTTATCAAGCCGTGGAGTAGCAACAAAGGTGCTTAGCTGCCCGACATTTGTTTGTATAGATATGAGTTTTGGTCAATGGTCATTTTCCCTTTTTACCCTTCCCGCCAATTTCTGTTGTTTGAGTTCCATGTTCCAATCCTGTAGCTCTTTCATTCCCTCCCTCACCGTTTTCTGATCAAGTCAACTTTGTGACATGCAATTTTAACTGAAGTATATATTTCTATATTCTTTGACATACTTTATGTAACATTTGAATTTGTTTGGCTTTGAAAATGAATTGTTTCATGTCAATGATTTCAGCTTGCATGATAACCGTGATCACACTATATATTTCCTTTTCATATGATCGGCATAGGCTAAAAGTGGACCGCATGGACGGGACATGACGTTTCTATGTATCTTACCATTTTATGTTTTGTACCAAAGAGTGGAAAAATGAAAAATATAAGTAAAACAAATAAACGTACTCTCTTATCATTGAAATGTTCCCGAAGCAAAATTTACACTATTGACAGGGAAAGCAGTTTAACAAGGTACAGATTAAATTTCTGTACCTCAGAATTTCGGATGGAAGTAACGGGTATTTTCACTCCAACATCATACAACTTCATCCATAATGGAAAATCTGATTCTTCGATTGCATGTGATCTTGTCCTCCCTGCATAAATCTTTCCCATCCTTGTTCGAAATGTTTGACGTATGAAAGTATACAAGTATTTCTTTTCTGTAATTGGAAGATTTCTTGATTCTACTCAAAAAGAATAAAATTGAAAGATTTATTTCTCTCAAGCACTAAGCTAGAAATGTGAAATTGAAAAAAAAAAAAAAAAAAAAGGGACCTCAGCAGGTTACCTTTTTTTGCCCCCCCAAAAATTTCAGCCCAGAGGAAATTGCTGGGAACTGAATGCCGCCTTCAATGATAAACAAGGACGCAATATCACTAATCATTAGGATCCCATTCCTCATCTCGGTCAAAGACTAAAGTTGTACCATTTTTGCTGTCACTATCATCAGATTCCGGCAGTTCATCATAGTCTGATGATTCACTATCATCAGTTTTTCCACCAGCTGACTCCAAGGAACCAGCTTCTTGCCCACGCTGTATCCATTTGGGGCACTCATCTTCACCTCCATACAAGAATCGCCCATCCTTACCTTTTAATTGATTTGGAACCATTGCAGACGAAGTTCTACAGGAACATTCAGGAAGAGGGTTTGAAAGGAATGAGACTGGTTTCGAAAACAGGGATTGCCTAATAAACCCATTCTCATCCAAGCTTCTGTTCAGATGTTCCTTCACTGAAACCGTCCAGTTATGCTTCGGATGGTACATATTTTCACGAGTAATGTTAAAAAATTCTGCAAGAAGTTTTCTGTTTGAACAAAAATACTGTTAGAAAACTACTCTCAAGATGCATAATTTGTCACTGCAATTTAGCCTATACAGCTTCATTGAAATAAGCAGAAGTCCAATAAAAATAAAAAAGTCAGAACAAGTCAAGATGCTGTGGAGACGATTATCAAAGAATAGTTTGTATTTTATGCTCAGAGAAACACATCCAGATAACTACCACTACTCCTTTGTAATTGATTCATTTTTAGCAAAAGTCAAGCCGACCAAGAATCAGTTTCTCTATACAAGTGGCCAAACGTTGGTAAAAGACAAAACAGTCATTGTGCTCAAACGAAGTTTGAATATCAGGAACTGTATAGCTGGATGTGTTTGGTTGTGTGCCGTAAAGCAAATACATATCGAAATTGAGAACATCAATGCACATCTTACCTGTCTGGTCGATATGTTCTAGAAGCAGCACTCTCATAAAGTCGCTGTCCCATGACCAAGCTTGCGAAATCAGGCCATTTACTTCCATCATTGTGAAAACCAGGAAAGAATGCATCAGCTTCCACTGAGACTATATAATCAAGAGCATCCCAGAGCAACCTGTGGGCTTGATTCCTCAGATCGACGGTCGAAGGACTTGGTTCTGTGTCACTCTCAGTGATCCAACCATACCAACCCTGCTTTTCATGTAGATAAATGGGTCTATCTGGAGGTGGTGGAAGGGGCCGAGGCCGAGGACCAGCCTTATTCCACTCTTCTTTAAGTTGCTTCTTACTTTTGGCAGGAGGTGGTTGGAAAAGATCTTCAGGTACAGATGATTCAGGACCAATGAGGTCAGACAACTCTTTCTGGCTGCACAAGGAAGTGCGATCCACTAAATTGGAAAACATGGCTCGTAGAGGGATTAGAACACGTTGACCACCAAAAGTTTCAGAACCTGCAAGGTATATAATTGTTTTAGGAGGATAGCCCATTGCTCGAAGGAGAATTCCAACCTGAAAAGGTTCAATGTCAAAATTCCCATTAAGTTATAGATTTTAAATGAACAAGGATTTCCTAACATTAACAAAAACCAAAAATTAAGATCTTGGGATAACCAGCATGGACCCCCTAATAAATGAACCAGTCAAAGCTAGTAGTACAAGGCTTCTGCAAATTATTAGCAAGTTAAAAGTTTGACATCTAACTTACTTCTTCAGGCATGAGGGGGCATGAACCATTATCTCTACGCAAGTGTGAGTCGACACTTAGTTCTTCATTAACAATTCCTTGTCTGATCATCTGTGCCCTTCGATATTGTATGAGTTCAGTGTGAACATCCTAGAAGAAGCACTGAATTGTAAGATGATAAGCAAAATTACAGAGAAATAGATAAACATCTTTGTTCATTCCTCCTCAGACTATTTTGAGGCAAAGAAATTTTTTTTTTTTTGGTGGGGTTGTTTTGGGGTGGGGTGAGGGGGGGGGGGTGGGGGGACGTGGGGGGGCCTTTCTTGTATACCGGTTGGCCTTCCATTTTTACAGTAAAATTAAAAGAGCAAAGAGTAGGAAATATGCAACTCTACATAGAAATGGTAAGAAAGTAAACTGCTCAAGCAACTAACCTGGAAGAGTTCTGCACAACCATGATATGCCAAGGTTTCTCTCACTAAGCCAGGATGATAAGCTAGAAAAGGTTGGCCCCACGCTCGTAACCTGGGGAAAGAAGATTAGATAGCTAAGATTCATCAAGGGCAGGCAAACATGTCTGGCATATGAAACCATAGAAAGCACGCAACTAGCCTAACATGGTAGTATATTTAAAACAAAATACAAAAAGGAAAAAAAAATTAAGTTCATAAACCAATGTATAACTTCTTGTAAAAATAACTGTCACAAATAAATTAAACCACAAATGAAGTGCATCCCTCAACTTCTACTCATCACATGAATTAAAATTCTCACATAGTAGGACAGTTATACCTCTCCACCATCAGCCTGCCAAGAAGCTGAATTTCAGGACGAAACTGGAGTGCATGGAAGGCAACCCTGCATCTAAGCCTCTGAAGCTCGGACATGCTATGTGGAAGAATTGACTGAAAAGAAGAAAGAAAATACTTTAACAGCCCACTACTTATTTTCATCTAAAAATATCTACGATTCCCAACAACTAATACAGCTCTAACATGAACAAAGGCTCCACTGTAACTTCTGTGCTCCAAAATCATCACTTAAATGAGGGAAAAAGACACCATGACTATGAATCAAACCAATCTTGGAAAGTTGACTGAGTGACCAAAAGACAATAGCACCACATAACTGTACATAATACACTGAAGGCATCCCAATCCACTTTTGAGCCAACGATAATGACCTTTAACCATCATGCAATAAAAACTATCAATATGACTAAAATCATGGGAATCCGCTGCGCTCCTGATTGCTTGACTTTGCCACTTTTACTTCCTATGTCCTATGCCTTACCTTAAGTGCTTAACCTGGCAATGATCCGGGCATCTTGGCAAATAGACTGAATAAGATAAAAGATGCTAGCAGCCAACAGCAACTAAGTTGCTCACAGTGCCAACAAGTAGGGAAGAATGACTAGAATATCTCAAGCAGACAGTTCAATAAATTAAATACCCTCTACGCACAACAAACATGAATTTTTTCTGCTGTTTGAATTGTTGGCCTATATATGCTTAAGTAGAGGAAAGAGACCCCATATGTTGGAGAGATGACAGTGTTCACTCTCAGTTTGTTTTAGTGTTCTTCCTGCTGTCAGAAGGTATTTTCCTTTGGTATGTAACAAGATGAAATTCCTGAGTAAGGGACTTTTAAGATGGAAAGCCTCATGACACCATCAAATTGCCCACAAGAACATCAATCAAACTATTTTGCAACAGTGAAGCAAGGACCACTTTGAAATGATGGTCCTTATTTGCTACTGGAAGTTGGGAAATTTCTCCCTTTTCTTCCTAACAACCAGATCCCCAAGCAGGATTTTTCTTTTCTTTAAAATATATAAATAAATAAATATAGCAGAAGACAATGGTAGAAGTGAAAATCAACATCAGCAAAACATGTCAGTGAGCCAGTTGAAAGCGGCAATACTGAACAACTTCAACCACCCATAATTCATATATAAGACTTGAAATTATAAACTGTCCAAAGAGGACATCATTTGCAGAAATGGTCCAAGTAAATCCAAGTAAACCAATGTATTTAAGTTATTAACATACCTGAAGGCATCCTCCATCAGTAAGAATCAACCCAATAACTTGCGTTTTCTTTAATTTTGGTAAAACTTCTTGGATATAATAATTTGGAGAGGTGGAAATTTTGGGCTTAAACGTTGGGAGCTCATTCCTCTTCCTTGCAGCCTTCAAATTTTCAGGGAGACTCTTCACGATAATTACATCTCTCGTGAGTGATGCTATGAATTGCTCCTCATCATAAAGATAGGAAAAACTCTTGAACTTGTAACTGTGTGATCATAAAAACAGTAAAAAGCAAAAAACAGTAAGTTTTACTGGCACACCAGACTTACATTAAACAAATAATTAACAGAGCAAGTGTAAACACCTGATTCCCTTTGAGCGAAGACTATCTTGAATCTCTGGAATGACAAGTGTAGCATTTAAAAGCCTGGATATGGTGACAAGATCACAGATCTAGAAAATTAACAAAAACGTTACGAACTCCCTATAGAAAATATAACAAAGATAAATATATTTCATCGAACTAATCATACCGAAGATCTTATCTTCTCAAAGCCACCAGAAACTTTTGCATAGATGAAACCATTGTTCTCTTCATTTGGAGCTGTATGAAAAATAAGGAAAAAGATTATATATGTTGATAAGTCTAGACGAGTATGCTGAGTTGAATAACTGTTTTAATTAAAAATCAAATAATAATCACTATAAAAGTGTTCTGGTTCTTGTAAAGTTGTTTTGCTCACCAAATCCACCATATGACACAGAAATCAACATAAGATGATCCCTTAAAATGCAAAGTGAATTTTAATCTAAATGTCATACGCTCAATTTGCATGGACCCTTTCTGCCCACTCAAACTAAACGGGTAACTGTTACAAGCCATACCTTCTGAATAAAAATAAATTCACACGTGAGTATGAAATTATAAACTCCTATCAGAATCATGTTCACTGTTTCCATGAAAAGACAACAGCTATTCAATTTATTACATTTTATACTTCAACTTTGAAGATGGTTCAAACACTGGAAAGACAACAAAAATAGACAAATGCATAAAGATTTACAAAGTCCTGTTTCAGTCATAGACAAGGCTATCCCTAAATTTAACAAAACAACATTACAGATAACAAAAATTTACTCAAAACGCTCTTCACATAAATAGATAGGTCAATAACACATCTAGCTTAACATATCTATCTATATGACCATTTAGCTTAAAATTAACAGCATAATTAGATTCTCCTCTCAAGAAGAAAAATCCATTATTCTATCAGATTATAGCTATTCAAATCCCACCTCAGATAAAATCGGAAAAGAGTCGAAGAAAAATACAATGCAAAAAATAAATAGAGCAAAGGCTTCAATTAAATGAATGGCAGTTTGAAGAAAACTCATTACCAGGATAGTTGGTCCTAGGATTTGCATAAGGTTGCAAAGACTCGAAAGCCTTGACATTTCCCCACAGCTTTTTGCTCCTACTACCCTGCAGCATTACCAATCTCAATAGCTAATACATTTTAGTTAACCATATCAAGCATGCAACCACGCGCACACAGAGGCGATACTGTATTTATGTAGACAAAATCAACATAAATATAGAAAAAAAAAAAAAGATGAAAAGCCCACCTGGGTACCAATCAAAGAACCAAAATCTTGGCGAAGGGCAGCCAATGGACTGTATTGAACCAATCCCGCGCCCGAAAACTTTGTTATAGAAAGATGCACCAAAAGAGATCCCATTGACAAGGCCAGCACAAATAAAGCTACCCATTTGATCTTAGATTTAAAAACCATCTCTCTCACGAGAAAAAAACACTCAGTCTTGAAACAAAATCCAACCACAAATCCTACATTACGTTTCGAGAACCAAAAATCACATCTTGAAACAATAAACGAACAAACGAACAAATAACTAAATCTTGGTAAAATTAACAAATCCAAGAAAGTAATGAACTGCCAAGAAATGAGATTTGAAGTACCTGAAAAGTGTGATGACTAGGAGGTAACTCGATTTAAAAAGGGTAAAATTGTAAGATTTCGGTTCAGGATTTGACTTTCCTTTGGTTTTTTCTCGATTCTTTTGGCAACCAAACATCGGGGGCAGTGTTGGGGGAGGTTCTGAATCTGTGATAATTAAAAAGTTTCTCGAGAAATCTTAATACAAAATGATTTTCCGGGAAAACTTCATTTTTGGGCGTGGACAGTAGAGAGAGTATGGAACTTTCTCACCTCCTTTTATAATTGGTCAAGTTTCTTCTGTTAACTGAACTGCGAACAGAACAGATTTTTCTCTTTTCTTATTTTTTAAATATTTCACTGTTTATATTAAAAAAAGGGAAAATTGTTTTTGGCGTTTACCACTGCATGCAAAACAAGAGTTCAGATCATAACATGCAGATCCCTTTTCTTTAAACATACTACAAAAGGAACACACTTTACAAGATTTCAATATTTAATTCCCAACCAACTCTGCCGAGAGATTTTATTGAGAGTCCATTATTAATATCAATGATTTAATTTAATCTTTTCCCTTGAAAATATCAAAATATTTGAAAACAAATCAACTTTTACAATTAAAGTAAAAGTTGATTTAGGTTCAAAAGTAGTTGAATCGAGACTCTAAAATTTTGTGATGTTATTTAATTTTATTTTAAAAAAATATGAAAATAAGAATTTTATAGTTAGGCCCTTCTCGCTCGGGAGGAATCAGCTTGCTTAGCCATAATTCCAAAGAAAAGAAAAAGAAAAAACTCAACATTTATGATTTACATGTGGCTGCAGATATCTAAGAGAATTTTTTTTTTCATTTAAAGAATAAGTAAAAACAACTTTTTAACACTTAGTCCTCGCAATCTTATTAAATTGAAGGCTGGACAAATCTTACAAATCCACACCCCAGAAGTTGATACATGAGACATCGCAAACGACACCAAATTAGCGTTGTGTTGTCAATTTCTCTTTTGAACATTCCCCTCTTTTGTTTTTGTGTAGTTCTGGAAACAATGTCAAATGCAAACATGTTTTCAGAAAACAACAAAACACAAGGAAGCTAAGAAAAATGGTGAACGTGTTTGTGGGGTCCTAAAGACTCACTTTGGTCTTGGAATCAAAACAAATCTGCAAAATTTCAAAAGTTTCCACTGATAAAAATACTATTGCTTAATGGTAACTAAAATTATTTATGCTGTTGAAAATTCCTTTATGAATAATCAATTAAGAACACCAAAGAATTGGACTTTTGAGCTCACAGGCTTCATAAGGAGTAAAAGAATCAGTCATAAAATAAATATACAAAAGCCAACGGACAATGGTACCAACCAACTCACCAGAGAGAACGACGTATAATCACCAATTGGAATCAAGGGAAGTACTCCATTGAACTCTGATAGAACTTCGTCGAAGCCACAACTCGTACATAACCATGTAAAAAGCATCGTAATCACTGGGGAAAATATGCCATTGGAAATGTTTTCGCACCTTTAACACATTGCTTTGTAACAATAAATATTCTTCCGAGCTGATCCCTTTTAGAATTTTCTTCAGTAATGGGATATCTAAAGTGGCCACGACAATAGAGAAGCTCTTCCAATTCAGTATGTCAGCAAATGGAAGATCATAGTAGTTTGCAATAATCACAGGAACACAACCATAATACAGTGAATCTGCTATACGAGCTGTGTTCACTTCAAAGCCTTTGACATGGAGACAAAACTTGCTTCCAAGTAGCTCATCAGCATAGGGTGTTTTGAGCCGACCAGAGTGGGCATAAATCTCAGAGTCATTTCTCCAAACTTGAAGAAGCTTCTCACGTACTGGGGAGTTCACAGCTCCAGCAAAAAAGGCAAGCTTATTCCTGCAATTTCATTATTTTTTATGGTGGTAGGATTACAAAAGTGAAAATCATGGCTAGAGTAAGAATTAGCCACAACTATGAAGAACCAAGAACAAGGTTTAAAATTTGTTCATAATATAAATAGCCATGAGATCTTCACATCAGTTTTTTGGAGGAAATATTCGTTACAGTTATCAAATGAATTAAATAGGGCTCAATATATTGCAAATCTTGAACAAAAAATGGCTCCAGTGGCATTCAACAGCAATCTACGGGGGACGTATCAAATACTATGTTGTAATCATGTTTGTTCATGCCCTTATGAGTGCTTCTAGCACCTCCAAATGAGCAAAGACTGACAAAACCATGCATGAAGAAATAGGCCCAACAGCACAGAGTCAAAATTTTCCTCTTCACTCGATGCAGATGTGTAGGGGAACAATACCGGCAAGCTAAATCAGATTGCAATTAAGCACATGAGGTTCCCTAATGTACAACTAGTCTAGTTTAGACTAAATTCTGAGTCATATAAACAAAAAGCCTTGGACAAGGAGACTTCCCCTTCTGTATATGAGTAAACAGAAACAAGATTAATGGATATGGTAAGCAATAATCACATTTTCATTTTGTAAAAAATGGAAGAAATTATATAATAATTTTTTGAACATGTAATACATCCCTGGTATACGATACTCATAATTTTAATTAGTGAATGTATATCTAGGAGTAAAATTTACTGTTTGAAATTCAGTATGTATAGTATGTATTGAATGAGAAAATGGCAGATTGGTTGAGCACGTATGTTCACCTTTTTGACGAACCAAGCTTTGGGTGATCTTCTTGTCTTGGCCAAATTTGAGGCAAAGAGACATCCTTATGAGCTATGTGTCCTGGTACAAAATAGCTCGATGAGCACACAACTTGGATGGCATTGAGTTTCACTTCCCATGCTTTTTCCATGGCAGACCTTCCAATGGAATGACAAGCAACATAAAAATGATCAGCCCCACCAGTCCGATTCCAATAAGGGTACTTCTGACTCATATTGAAGATGTAATGACTGATAAAATCTGGAATACCCTTTACACCAATTCTACGATCATGCCGCATCCTTGCAATGGAGAAAGGCAAGAAGAATAGATCCGCTCTTGATGGATCCTTCGTGACAAAATGGCTCTTCATAAAAACCTTCTTAAAGTAACTTTCACTAGCGTAATTACCACGGGGTTCAAAATCCACAGGCAAGAGCACATTTGCAAAAGGATCATTCTGATGATGAGGATAAACATATACCCTGAATCTCCTATTCATTTGTTTATAGTCTTCCAGAAAGATATCTCTGTCATGGAACACCTCCTTATTCACACTGTTTCCTGAAGCATAAAAACCAGAAGTTTCCAGATTCTGTGATTAAGAAATAGAAGTTCAATACACACATACTGAAGTCTCTTCAACCTTTCTGTTCACCCTACCCACTCTAAAAGCAATGCCATGGATCTAACAATGAACAAATTATGAAATAAAAAATTATGTTTCCAGAAAAAATTATTGGTAACTGAGGCAACTGTGAATCAAAAGTGGAGGAAGATAAAAAGGACGCTTTATGTTTTCATGCTGTTTGTATCAGAACTATACAATAAAACGAAATAAACTAAGCAACCGTATAAACCAAAAATTCAATATTTTCCCCCTTAAATACACCGAGTATTAAGCAAAAAAGCTCAAAATATTCATAAAATTGAACCACAAAAATTTATCAAATAATGCAGATAATTCATCGCTTCCAATTGTGCTCATTGTCCTCATTGCCCTTTTAACACAACAACGGTAATAGCAAACAGCCAACCGCGGAACCCATAAAAAATATCAAGCAAATTTGGGAAATAAACAACAAACACTAAATGATATCAAAATTCAAGTCCAACAGAATCTCCAGACACATAAAAGCAGAAGCTTTACATCAAAACATCATCGAACAACTTCATAAAGCATGCATACCCACAAACAAAAATCCCAAAACTCACATACCATTAGCTTCCAGCGGAACATCCACAGACCGTTGACTCCTCTCTACCCCATCACTGTGGCTGTTGTTGGACGCATTGAGAAGTGACACTAGGACTGGCGAGGACTTGGGTGGTGGTGGTGGTGGGGAATTGTTTCTGTAAACAAAAGGAGTGAGCGTGTGTTGATGATAGTGTTGGTGGTGATTGAAGAAGAGATGGGAAGTAGTGGAAATATAAAAAAAAATAAAGAAAGTGGATAAGAGAGCTAATGTTGTGGGAATGAAGAAGAATGTTTTGAATAAGCCACGGTTGCGAGAGAAATAGAGGATGAATGAAGAGTTATTAGCCATTTTCAATCTTGAAGAAGCTTCAAAGACTTACAGAGAAACACCAGAGTTATGAACTGCTGAGCTTCCAGAAACGGAGGCAACAGAGGGCAGTTTCTTCGGTTGAGTTAAGTTGACTTGACAATCTCAACAAATGCCAACACATCAGAATCAGACGCTCACACACGCGACATAAGTGTAAGTAAAGGTCGCTAATTGGGTTTCCAGCGGACCAAGTGCGCAACCAACAAGCATGGTGACCCCCTGGCCATCGTCAGACACGAAAGAGCATTGGCTCCCTGAATCTTTAATATATATTAATTAATGACATGTTTTCTCGATTTTCAGCAAATAGGTCCCAATTTGCGATTGGCATGACTGAACTTCCTTTTTCGTATTAAGTACTTACGTTTCGCGATCTTCTTAAAATTGAAAACAACAAGAAGGTAAACTCAGTATTGCTTATGCCCCCGGTCCTAGACCTTGTGTGCATCGCTATAAACTATAAAAGGTTCCGATATGTCATTTACATAATGAAATTCTAATGACAGGTCATTTGATTTTTACTCTTGAATCAGAACTACATAACGCGTTATCTATGTGCTGAAAATATAAATGACATGTCATGCTATTTAATCATTTGCTTTGAATGTATCATCACAATATTTTGATAATAATATTTTACAAACTCATACAGACTGCTGCTTCTTAGGTACTTAGCCAACAGTGTGTTTCACTACTGCTTAAATTGAGATTTACTGACAAAAATAATAATAATTGAAAGTTAGAGAAGGGTAGGTCCAGCTTAATTGGTATATATGTGAAAGAAGAAGCTTGTGTTTCCGTAGAGTAGAATGTTTGATCAGTGAATAATTGACTGGTTGTCATGTGACACAAATCTAACGCTCTCACACTTGTACTACTACCTGCGCAGGAAGCAAATACAAACCCATCCCATATTCTTTATTCTTGCTTCCTTAATTCTGTGAATTGCTTCATTAAATTTTTTTTATCAGAACTATTCTATTGCATGTTCCTTCAATTAATGATTAAACACTCTTCAACAATGTAGGACATTTAAGGTAGCCAGCCAGGTCTTTGCATTTCCATTTTTCCAGGTCAGTCACTTATTGTTCTGCTTCGATGCTTTTAATTTCTTTCTTCTTCGGTTTCTTCTATTAAATGGGAAAACAGTTACATCAAAAGGAAAAAGAAAATGCCCCAGATGATCTCCAAGAAATTAAAAGAAAAAGAAATTTGTCATGACTTTGAAAATTGCCTTACAAGAAAAATTATATTGCTTGCTTTGGTTCCCTTCTCTCGGTCCTTTTGTCTGGGGAAATCTACCAAAGTACGTTGCTTACAGAAGAGGATACCCATTTTCGTAAATCATAGAAATCAAAGTATTAATCGGCCGGTATTTAGACCGCGGTTATATGTTAATATGTTATGATGCTTACATGTCTAATTTATTTTACTTTTTATGTGAGTTGCATACGCATGAATATTCTGCACAAAAGTTGTATCTCCCTTCTAATGAATTAGTTTTGTATGTCGGTGCTAAGTAGAATAATTGATGATATCTCTTAAGGATGGTAGAAGAAGTATTGATAATATCTTTTAAGGGTGATACAAGAGGTTTAAGATTCAGAGCCGGGGAATGTATTGTTGCCGTTGGTGATTATGAAAAGAGTTTGGAACATTGTTAGATGACAAAATTATACACCACCCTATCCTGTCAACATTGGTCAAATGTGCATGCCATCTACCAACTTACAAGTATATACTTGCCTCTCACACACATGTACATATGTTTTGTCAATCATCTACCATTCTTATGGCTTCTCCAAGGAATTAAATACCATGTGGTGAGAGAGAGAATGACCAAAATTTATCTTCTCACCTAATTAAAATTTTAATTGGTATTCACTTTATCGTCAATTTTGTAAAAAATCATTGTTCAACTGTTTGTTAATAAAAGGATACAAAACGTATTGTTTCTATGCTATATTAATTATTGGAATATATGAGAAGTAACATGGAAACATAGCATGCAAAAGATATAATGTCTCCCACAAATAAGACCTGCAGATTATGAGAAAGGGAGTGATCGATCATAAATAAACATGATAATGAAGAGAGAATCAGAGCTTGCTATATATTAAAATTTTAACATAAATATGAAGAGAAGAAGTGAAAAATGCTTGAGTATAACCGCATAACATAACATTAATTGAGTAAATTTAGACCAATAATAGCCAAATATTTTAAATTAAATTACACTAAAATAATATCTAAGCTAATTGCGTAAACGAATTATAAAAAATAGAGCAAGTGCATGGGTGAACTTTTCTCAATATCTATTATAAAGAAACCAATTAAGGATGAAAAAGATAAATTAATTAAAACGGATTGAAATTAAAGAAACCCTTGCCAATGAAACAAACTGTACACATAAACTGTGATGAAGAAGTAAAACGAAA
Source organism: Aegle marmelos (assembly GCA_030449875.1). Classification (NCBI taxonomy): domain Eukaryota; kingdom Viridiplantae; phylum Streptophyta; class Magnoliopsida; order Sapindales; family Rutaceae; genus Aegle; species Aegle marmelos. The sequence goes on from JASUUL010000115.1 coordinate 9,329,581, forward strand.
GCAGTGTTACTGAAATCATGCATATATATTATATACAGAAGAAATAGGATTTTCAGATTAAATCTTATAATTGAGGAACAATACGGAAATATTAATGTATGATCCGCCAATATGTTGCTAACAAAGGGCAGAAATTTTGCTTATACATAATAAAATGAAAGATTAACTAATGTAATTCATCATCTCTTCATATTTAGCCTAATTTTCTTTGTATGAGATCAAAGGAGAGGGGAAAAAAATTATTAGCGTATTCATCTATATGTTCACAAGCATTAGGTAATTAATAATGTTGAAACAATTAAATAATGGAAACGTAAGGAAACTAAAGTGAGCGAACAAAAAAAGGAAACTAAAGTAAGCGAAAAAAAAAAAAAACTAGTAGAAAAACAAATAACATTATCACAAACATAAAATTAGTATGTTCAAAATTACAAACGTATAGAGTTTTCACAAGAGAATTGCTATATGAACACAAGAATAACAGCGGAAATTAAAGAAAGCGAAAAAAAAAAAACTAGAAGAAAAACAAATAACGCGTTAAACATAAAATTATTACAATCAAACAGGCATATAACTAACATTTAATTATGTCTGATATTATCTAATCTTGTTGTGTAGTTGTTTGCAGCTTCACGACTCAAAGTTGGCATTCAAGCTGGCTGCGGCACCATGTTGATCATCCGAACCCGCCTTTGTGGATGGGATATCAGGGAATTCCCAATCAATGGTCCCAATATTATTGAAGCTGGAAATGCTTGACCGCTGCTGCCGCTGCTGTTCATCAGTATGATCCATGAAATCGTTATCGTTAATCAGAGAATCGAGAAACGAAGAAAATGTATCCTCATCACAGTTGCCGCTATAATCTTCAATGCAGTTGTATCCATGACCCTGACTACTTGGTAATAATGCCCCCATCATGAACCCATCATCAATGGGGATATTATAATTAGTCCTGGAATTTGTTGCTGCTTCTTGGTGAGTACTGCTGACACCAGCTTCTTCCATGATCCTTAAAGAAGGAGGACTAGGGTTTGAAGTTGACGATGATGCTAGCTCATCATGAACCACTTGATGAAATATTAATGGCTTGTGGGTTCTTGGATCAATCCCTTGACTAATGAGCTTCTTTCTAAGACGCGTATTCCAATAATTCTTGATCTCATTGTCTGTCCTTCCAGGGATTCTTCCAGCTATCAGAGACCACCTAATTAATGAAGAGAGTGAGTTTGTGACCATAACCACCAAGATTAATTAATTATCACCATTAACAGAAAAGAAAACCCTAAAATAGTTAGAGCAACAGTATATTTGATTATATATGCATGTTGTGTATGCAGAGTACCTGTTACCAAGCAATCGGTGAAGACGAAGAATGAGATCCTCTTCATCGGAAGCGATGCGGCCGCGCTTTATATATGGACGGAGATAGTTCATCCACCTGAGACGGCAGCTCTTGCCGCAACGAAGCAGGCCTGCACGCTTCGGCAGGGTGCGCCACCGCCCTTCGCCTTCTCTCTTGATGTAATTTGATAAGATTTCGTCTTCCTCCGGAGTCCATGGCCCTTTCTTGATACCCATTTTGCTACAACACGGCGTAATCTTCTTTGTACCGTCAGAAGACGATGAAGACGATGGATTCCTCATTCTTAATTTTGTTTAATATTTATATATAAATATATGGAATTGGGTTGAACAATCTAATCTAAGTTGCTTTTAGCTGGTTTCAAAGTTTGACCAAGTGAAAATTTAAAGTGGTGAGAGCTGCTGCATAAGGGGAAAGAAGAAGCAACAATTCATTCAAGTAAAGATTACTCTGAAACAGAAATGATACACGCACAATAGCTAGAAGAATAATAAGACCCTTTACTGAACGGTATTTCGTATACTTACACCGACCATATTTAAATTCACATTAACTTATGCATTAAGTTAGGTGGATTACTATTCTCGTCTGATAATGTGGATTTGAGTTATCCATATCGATGGGTCCATTCCATCAGTTCCAACCTTTGTTTTTTTTTTTTTTTCCATTTTGTTACTACAATTTTTATAATCAATCCACTAATTATGATTTAAAAATTTACTATTATCACAAATCCGATCTGCTGTTACTTATGAGATATTTATCTACATCCATTGTTATTCAAGAAAATTTATTTACCAAAACTCATATTTCAAGTGGAAATTTTGTATTAAGCTCTCCAACAAAGGGACTTAAAGTAATGTCATTAACATTGTTGAGAGTACCCTGCCATACAATAGCCTGAGTGGCAACTATTATAAATTTATAAGTGCAACATTCAATTTTGTCACTGATGAACGAGATGTGAGTAGGTCTTAACATAATTTGTTATTAAAAAAATTATCTTCATTTTGAGAGAGCCTCCAAAATCTCGGGAAATTTATGAAAATAATCACAAAATTTCAGTGTTTTTCAAATTTAACTTCCCTAATTTTTTTCCTATCAAAATTAGCCAGACAATAAATTTTTTGTCCAAAAGACTCCCATCAGCCGAAGTCCTTCTTCATTTTTCAATGGCTTCCGGTCAAATCTCTCCCCATAATCGTCCTTCTCACCGAAATCTCTCTCATCATTGGTGGCTTCCTATCAAATCTCTCACCAAATTAGTTTTTGTCACCCAAATATCCCCCAGCAAATCACTGAAATCACAACCGACAGCGGCGAAAATCTCTGATATCAACTGTGCAGTGAGAAGAACCAAGGTTAGCTAATTTCTTTATACTTAATTTCAATAGTTAAGAACGAAATTTGAGAGCAATGATTCATAGTAGTTTGAGAATAACGTGGTGATAGTTGTTGTTTGAGAGTGTGCAGTGGATTGGCCATTGCATGAAGATTCTATTGTACAATATGTACTTTTATGCGATGGATAGCCTCTTGCACAAAAGTATAATTCTTGTATTTTTTTTATCATAATTTTTTATCTTATATTATTATTATAATAATTTTATAAATTTTAATAACAAACAGAATTTGAATTTTGTTGTAGATACATGGTAAAAAATAAATTGGCAAAGTGTAATCCACTACCTTTGAAAAAGGATTCGGGTATGATGAGATGAGGTTTTGATGATCATTTCATAGACTGCGTTATGAAGACATCAAAATTTAAGAATGTTGTTGAAACTATACGGAATAAGTCAATGTAAAAATATTATTATTATTCAAGAGTGATATTTTTGGGCACTTCATAAATTTAAAGAATTTTATATTCAGTAGTTTCATGATTCACATGACTTATTACTTAGAAAAGTGGCAGGCGAAGAAATTAATGAAGATCTGTAATTTCATATTGAAGAGCATTTGATATGTTTATTTATTCAACAGTGGTGTTTAGATATGGGCTTTTCGATAGTTGAAATGTCATTAAAAAAAAAATCTAAAAACACATCATAAATTGCTTAATAAATACTTCGATATTAAGTTTGAAGATTTTAATATCTAATTGATAAATGATGAGCCAAATCTGCCTAAGTTTAAACATAAATTGAACATATTATTTTACTAAATTAATTTAATTACGATTCGTCCAAAAATTAGCATAGAAAAACGGCTAAATTTGACTTATTTTTTATGAGTGACCCAAATGTAATAGAAAGGCAGACATATACTCGCATTATGTTACTAATTGATGGGTTAAAATGATAATAAAACCAGAGGAATGCGTCTTACAAGCAGCAGAAAAATAGATTCCGTTGCCGGGAATCGAACCCGGGTCTTTCGGGTGAGAGCCGAATATCCTGACCGACTAGACTACAACGGATCACCAGCACGTGTGTCTCCCAGAAATTTTTTATAGCAAATCTTAAATCCACGGGCGCATGCCAACCATCGACTCTCAAACCAAAAATTCAGACGCACAATTTAATTCAATACCGTTCGACGGTACAAGGGCTTTTAAAATGCCTCATTCGGTCGATTAAACAAATTAAACCGAATTAAAAAATGGGACCGAACAACTTTCGTTGCTAACGTCTTAAATTTGTGGGGGCAAGCTCGAGACTTTGCTCCATACATCAAGCTCTCTGGAGAGAGCTATGCATGTGGAGAAATTTTTCGAATCATGAGTGCCAAAATTCTAATCACACAGGAAAATTACATGGGCCACAATCAGTGAACAAAATTAGTTCTGATACAATCGAATCAGCACAATCTAAACTATAAAGCCCTTTTTCAATTCATCCAAAAACAGCCCGAAATCCAAAAATAATGCAATTTTAAAATTCAGACAAAACTGATCCTACTCTTCATTCTGACTTTCATCTTTCGTAAGCTTGATCATATCATCAATACGAAGAATTGTGATTGCTGCTTCCGTTGCAAACTGTTGACCAGATTTTAAGAAACAAAAAAAAGTCAGGGGAAAATGTGAAGATAAACTTCACCATAAACCAAAGCATTCATGTGTTACGTGATTATTACCTGAATAATTTTCACTTTGCTCATTGCAGGCTCTATGACTCCAGCTTCCAAGTTGTTACGAATGGTCCCCTTTGCAAGATCCAGTCCCATGCTACATCAATTTGGCGAACCAAAATCAAATACACAATAGAGAATAGAAACACAATCAGGGATACTACTGGTTGAGGATGATCCATAATCCATAAAGCAGAATACCTAGACAAGTGTTTTTTATCAGCCTTCGTTTGTGCAGCATGGTGGTAAGCCCGTAGTTTTGCAACCAACTCAGTCGCATCCTTAGCAGCATTTACAGCAAGCACCTGCAGCGGCTTAGAAGCATTAAAACTGTCTCAACATAATAAGACAAGTGGAAATAAGAAACTAAAGTTCCTGCATTGAGCCTCCAAAGTTCATATTAGACCTTTGGTATGATTAATAAAGATTCAGCAAACTCAGCAAGTGCCAACTGCTCACGGGATCCTAGGGTTGTAGCTAGGTATTCCAAATAGACAGACAAGGCAGACTCAACGGCACCTCCACCTGCCACCACCTGCATTGCCAATACATCAATGAATAAAGAAGAGTTAATACAAGAATAACAATAAGTACTCCCCGTATTCAATGCCCATTTTTGTGAGCCTAACAGATTCAAATCATTTCCATTTTTTGAGCTCATTTTATGAATATTACCCACACTTTGAATGGCGAAGGCTCATAAAAACCAATGCTCTAATTTATAATAGGTTTCCCATGTCCTAATCAACATCATTCTACCAGATATTCCTATTCCATTATTTGAACTTAGAAAAAAACACATGAAGAAAAGTCTAAATTCTAAATGTGTCAATTTGAAACTCAGAAAAGTAGATAGAAGAATATAATCTGAAAGGGCTGAAATTTACCGTGTTGGATTCAAGGGTCCTCTTGACAGTACATAAAGCGTCATGCAGGGCTCTCTCCATCTCATCAAGCATATAGTCATTTGCTCCTCTAAGTACCAAGGAAACCTACAGAAAAACAAGACAGGGAGCCAAAAAAGGGAAAAAAAGAAAAACATAAGGCTTCACCAATCAAAATAGATAAGCATTTATCAATAATTAATCCAATCTGCTATATTAAATTTAAACTTAAAAAACTGTCCTCTTATTTTGCATCGACCAAATAAAAAACAAAGGAAATGTTGCTACTCTGGCTTTAACTCTGTTGTTAAAGCGGTTGGGTGGAGTTGAAGGATTAGGCTAGATTACCACTCCAGAAGAATAGAATTGTCAAAACAATACTAGGAACTTTACCTAAAATGATGTACTAGGAACGTTACCTAAAATGAGTCATGTCCGAAAGCTATAAAAAGTTTTAAAGTAGAGCAGTAACCAAATTTATAAATGTCAATTAAATTAAACCACATACCGCACTTGTAGTCTTAGTCCCCTTTATCATAATCACATCATCATCGGCAACACGCTCCTCTACCACTTCATCAGCAGATCCAAGAAGTGACGAATCAAATGTTTCCTCCCCTTCCATGTCAGCAAATGTTGAAACCTGACAAATTGACAACCAGTTAACAAAATGCTCAATAGAATATCAATTCATCTATGAAGGAAAATGCTAATATCAACCACACAAATGACATGAAAATAGGATCTCAACTCCAAGTCTGGTATGTTGCTTCTTCAACATGCAAAATAATCAAACATACCCTTAGCACTCATTAGTTGGCAGAGTAAAATCCAGTAGGTTCCAATGCATAAAATGGAAGACCACATGTGGATTAACTCACAGAATTTAGTATAATAGAAACAATTTGGCCATTTCTCCAACAAAAACAGATTAAAATCTGAGGGCTCAGGAAGAGTCTATACAGAAGTCAAAACATAAGAATCATTGCATCAAAAACATTTAAGCTCATTTCCTCAATGATAGCACAAGCATTTAGTGAGGTCAAAAGCAGATTAGAGCAGTTATGGAAGTCAGTGATATGACTGAGCTGGTTTAAAAAAATACCATGGTTGCACCAGTTGCCTTGGCAATGTGTCGCATATCCTCCTTCCGAACACGTCTAACAGCAATAGCCCCAGCCTCCACAAAGTACTGAGAACCAAAAGATAAAAATAAAAATAATAATAATAATAATAATAATAATAATAATTAAAAAAAAAAAAGCCAGGCAAACACACATGGTACAAGGTAAAATATAAATAAAACAAGGCACACAAGTACAGCCGGCTAAGCATGGGATAAGGCCATCATCCTGAGCACACCGATGCAGAATCACTAATTCTACAGAGTTATCACATTTCCCAAAATATTATCAATTTTGCATAGAAGCAGTTCATTTGGAAATATTTTTGGATAAAACACCACAAAGCTAGAGGCATGATATTTATAAATCCAGGGAATATAACACAATATTGTCAAATGGCTAAGCAGGCACTCAACCAAATGGGAAAAATATAAAAGGATTACCTTCAGTGCCATGTCATCAATGCCTTTTGTTGTCAGAATAACATTGGCTCCAGCTTTCAGAAGTTTCCCAATACGTTCCTTCGTCATATCAGCTTCTCTGTGAAAGAAGTGATATCATCAGAGACAGATTTAAGTGATTAACATAAATTAAGTGTCCATTAAAGAAAGGAAAATTGAACAAAACAGCTGAGGCCATAACCCACCTGCTACAAACAAAGGAATCCATAACTAAAGTAACTGAATCATCCAAGCTATTTGCAGTTGAAAGACACAAAGAACCCTCAATTTTTCTTCAGTCATAGTCCAGCTATAAGTTCATAGTTGTTTCTTTTTTATCTGATAACACAATCTTCTGTTCTATTATTAATATGTTCAAAAAGGGAGGGATACAACCAAACTATCACCGTGCATGCTCCTATATCTAAATTTACAGGCAAAACCAATCAAACTGGCTGTAATCAGATATTGAATGTTTTTAAAAGAGTGAACAGCATAATAAAATCCGTGTTGTAAATTGTCAGATCACCTTTGACGAATTTTCTCAAGTTCTCTGGGATCGGTTACTAAGACTTGGACACCCAATTGCATTTTTGTCTTCTGGAGATTGAAGTCAAGACAGGCAATCTTTGCAGGGGCAACTCTCAGAGGCATTCCTTGAGCAGCACGACCACTATTAAGAGCATACCCATTTAGCAAGTAGCTATCTCTAGCACTTTTGCCATGAGCCTTCAAAATATTGATCCCCTGGGATATGCAGAAAGCAACAATTAGTACTACAGCTTTTGCAAACAAAAGCATCACCAAAATAAATAAATAAACAAACAAATAGTTACTTTCCATGTTGGAAAACAGAACTCCAAGAAAAGAAACATAAACATCTTTCAATCCCATAATAGGATCAGCATATGGGTAATATATTGAACAATCATAAAATACCAACCTTGATTGGGTACTTGACTTCACCTCGTTGATTAGTCATCTTTACTGCTTGAACTGCTTCTACAACCTAGAAAGAGATCAAAACATTAATTACCATTAAAATACACTAACCATAATACAGATTAACTTTTTTTTCTCCTTTTATTTTTGGTTATGATAAGATAAAGATGTAGCAGTAATAAAACATTGTCCTGGAGCATCAAAATATGCACAGTGACAAGCAGATTAACTTATAACAAGGCGTGAAGGAATATGAATATGTTTCAACGAAAATCTATAATTTTTGCGACGAAAGCATACCAAATTAGCAAAGAAGTCGCTGTCACCACCAATCAACTTCGAGGACATGCTTGTCTTGGCACAGTTTACCAAAGACTCTTTCCCAAGCTTTTCCACCTGTAAAAAAGAAATCACGAAAGACACTAACTTTTGAAACAAATACCAGAATGCTAAATTATCAAAAAATATATATATATCAATGATTGACTGCTTATCAGATATATAGATTGAATACCGGAGACTTACCTTCACTGCCAACTTTTCATCAACATATTTGCATGCTTCCCTCATCGCAAGCTATCCATATGATCAAAAAAATGAGGAAATCTGGAGGATAAATCTATAATGAAAAGGACAAGTTAAACAAGAGCAACTCACTCTGTATCCACTGATAATAGATGTTGGGTGAATCTTATTCCTAACCAGATCATTAGCCCTCTGCAATAAGTATGATCAAATCATAAATTACAACCACGTCTGCACACTGCCGTGTCAAAAATTTCCTACTAATCCATACAAGTTTAAAGCTGAGAATGTTTACAATGTATCAGCTTATCATCTAGCAAAACACTAGCTTCAATTACCTTCAGCAACTCTGCAGCGACGATAACCACTGATGTAGTTCCATCTCCAACTTCCCTATCTTGAAGCTCAGCCAACTCCACAAGTACCTGTCACCTCAGAAAAGAAAAAACAAACATAAGGAACCGTGAACAAATAAGAATCATAGCAAACATACAGTATACAAAGAGAAAAAAGTAACTATTATATCCTACCTTGGCAGCCGGATGCTCAACTTCTAACATCTTGAGAATTGTAGCACCGTCATTAGTTATTGTTACATCACCAATATCATCAACAAGCATCTGCAATTAATCCCCAAAAAAAAATTTAATTAAACATGCACACTCATTAAGCTCAACTAAGCTATTCAAATCGCGTCTTTAGCAGCATTAACAGAAATGAAAAATACCTTGTCGAGTCCAACAGGACCGAGTGATGATTTAACAATGTTAGCAACTGCTTGACACGCCACCACTGTATATACACATATAAACAGAAAAAAGAAAAAAGCTTCGGTCAAACCTTGAAAGAAAATGAATGGTATGTGAACAAATTTTTAGAGAGAGCGAAAGAGAGTGAGAGAGAGAGAGAGCGAAAGAGAGTGAGAGAGAGTGAGAGAGAGAGAGAGCCAGAGAAGGCGAGTACCGTTTTGAGTGCGAACATCTTGGCCGGCTTGGCGTTCGCCTAGAATATCAGGCGTTTGCGATGAAATAGCCATATCTATAACTCACGATAAGAGCAAAACCCTAGATCTGATATGTTATAAGAGGGAGTTGAGTGAGGTGAGGCTTTTGGGTTTAGTGCGAAGTAGAGAAATTGCAGGCTGCCTCCAGTCGAATGCTCGAAGACAAACGGTTGGGTTTCAATTAACTAATTAATTACTTTTTTCAGATTAAAAGAACAAAATATAAAAGGCCGGAGACAATATAAATACCATTGCATTATTATTTAAATACCCCCGGACAACCATGGCGTTTGTTTTTTTCTTTCAAATCCGAATATGTTTGAATTAATTTAAATTTTAAATAAATTAAATATTTAAATTTAAATAATATATTTTTTATTAAATTATTAAAATAAATATTAAATTATTTATTTTTAATTAAAGAATTTAAAAATTAATATTTTTATATTTATATCATTATAAATTATAAATATTAAATAAATAAATAAACATCTCAAATAATATAAATAAGATAATATATTATCATAATATAAATCATATTTAATTGAATAAAATTTTTTAATATTTTATATTATATATGTTAATTAATTTTATTATAATTTATGATATTTTTATATGAAAAATATTCATAAAAAATTATAAAAATAAATAATTCTAATTTAAAAAAATTAAAATAATAAAAATAATAACAATTTACCGCTATATATTATGATAAGTTATATAGAAATGAGTAATAATATTAATTATTAAATTTTATTTAAATAATGATAAAATTTATTTAATTAGATATAGATGTTTTAGAAAATATCTTTTAATAATATCATTCAAACTTTTTAAATTAAAAAAATTATCTTAATAACTTAACCGTTTAATGATTAAAAATTTTCATTAAATTAAAAAAAATAAATGAACGTAACGACTTAACGAATGAAAGATAAATCAATTAAATTATTAAGTTAAAAAAATAAATAAATAGTTGTGCGTGAGTTTAAATTCTAATAATAGTTAGAAATCAATTTTAATATGTTGTGAAGTTTTGATTGTAATATATTAGTGTTATAAAAAAAAGAATAAATATAGAATGCTTTCTTTTTTATTTAATTGTAAAATATTTAAACTGAAATTGAGGCCCTTGCATACATACTCCCTGGGTTTATGACCTCGGGATTTCTTAGGCCTTTTAACTCATGTACCGTTCCACAAGGGTCAAGGATTTAGTGTTTCGACTTTGAATGGGAACCGTTTATTTGTAATCCTGAATATTAATTTCAGTTAATTTTACGCCCATTTTGCTAATTTTGTTTACGATAAATTGTAATAAAAAACATAGAGAATAATAGATTTGTGAGGCTGCTTGCAGTATAAAATATACCTTCAACACTTATTTATTGTGTATACTCATTCAATTAAATTTAAAATTAATTTTTACTTGACACAATCTTCCAAATACCAGATTAGTCCTTGATTAATCTAATTCTTATCTTTATTTTCCTTTACACAACTTACACTCATACAAACATTTCTCGCTCAAATTCAATACCTAGTACGCTTCAAAAAAATTAATATCTATTTAACTGGAAAAATTGAAAATAAAATTTGAAAGAAGAGAACACATCATTCTATTATACTTTTTTTTTCTATAAGAAGGCGTTCATTTTTTTTCGGAACAAAATATTACTTTTCTCAACGAACATTAAATAATTTTTCTCTCAAAGGAGAAATCAGTGAGCCTAATTTTTATGTTACTAATTTCTAGTTTCCTTTATAAGTACTGCAGCTTTTTTCCTTTTTTCCCTTTTTTTTTTTTTGGTTGGGGAACTGCATTTTTTTTTTTCAATTCTTATAGTTGGCAGGTTGAATATTGTTAAATCTCAAGTATTTTCATTTTTTTTTCCAATGATGAGTTAGATTTAATGTAGAGGGAAGTGTTAGACCTTTGAATAGGATGGGTGTGCTAAGTGTTGTGATGAGTAATAGCATTTATGCTTAAATTAAATTGTCTAAATAATAAATTACATTAAGGATATTTTGTAATAAAAGATTTATTAAAATTTGAGTGCTCATAATAAATGATGGAATTATTGGAACCTACTGATTTTTTTCTATAAACCCTATATTTAAATAAATTTTTAATTTCATAATTTTTTTAATAAAATTACTCAATTTCCCTACTTCTCTTTCTCTCGCAATTCCTCAATTTCATGGCTGATAATTCAAACTTTCTCTTTCAATTTTAAATATATATTGACGTTTAGTTCTCAATTTCTCAAAATAACTTTCACAATAATTATAACAAAAATAATATTTACTCCGGGTCAAACCCTGCAAGTTAAATAAATGATGCCGATGTGTCTTTATTTTATTTCTTTGTAAAATATTGTTGTTTTGCTTAGATAAGGTGAAAGCAATAACGGAACCCAACTTATTTCTCTTCCTCTCCGCTACGGCACATAACCCAACTGCAGGTCCCCCACAATCCACGACTGTGATAACCGTGCCACTTCGTGAGTTCAATTAGCTATCGTGTGATGCCTATCGACGCAGGCAATGAGAGTGACTGTGAGCTGTGGATGGCGATTGGTACAATAATCGCCAGCTAGCTATGTAGAAATATAATTGTTTTGCAAGTGTTGGATTTTGATAGCTGAAATTGTCATCATCCATTTTATTTAATTTTTTATTGAAATGAAATATTAAAATAAGTCTATTAAATTGCAATTGATATTCCTTTTTTTCCTTTTGCAAATGATTTGGGTGTTTAATGATGTAAATTTATAGCACATATGCCCAATAGTTATAAGATTTTAAAGTTCTTTGGTAGAGAAATTACTAATGTTGAGGATGAACAATGGTAAAAATGAGATTTGCTTCAAAAGAAATTGTGTACGGATTTATTTGAGAGGAATAATGTATGATGAATGATTTTGTAGAAACCTTTTTTATGCTCTTCCATGGAAGCTTGAAAATATGTACATTGCAATTTGTGCTGCATTGCTCTTGCAAGTGACTGAACCATTTTGTGTTGAATTACTCTGCAAGTGGCTGAAGCATTTTGTACTGAACCGGGTTCTATTGTTCGGCTGTGTAGTGAAACAAAGAGAAAGAAAAACAATTGCCTTTAATCGTTGCTTTTGCCTAATCTAAGTTAAACGACGACGTTTAATGGAGAAGAAAAATAAAAAGATGAAACGACATCATTTTATTTAGCTTTGGGAGTTTCACTCGGGGCAAACATCATTATTATAAATATAATGAATTGGGAGGGGAAAAACCTATTCTAAAGAAAGAATTCAATCATTTTTATCGGTCATGAAAATCGTAAAAATTTATTTAGGTTTCATAATTATCCTTGAAAGAATAAATTTAAGGTGTACAAAAAGAAAAGAAAGGTGATAGAAAGAAAGAAATAGAGTTTGATTTACTAAAAAAAAAAAAGAAAAAGAAATAATCAATGACCAAAAGAATGAAATTGAGATTTCAAGATGCATAGTGTGATAATAGAGAGATAAAATACAAATCTTAAAATAAAGAGAAATGAGTAAAGGTAATTTTAAGATTTTGAATATATATATATATGTGTGTATGTGTTTAGGTGCGGACATCCGTATTTTTCTTTTTAGCAGATGTTAATATTTTTCTTTCATGCGAATATATTTTAAAATCGTATAATTTTAAAGTGCTAGATTCTGAATGAAGTTTCAAACTGTGGAATTTTAAAGGATTAAAAAATAACTCTTTAAAGCATCACGGTTTTAAAATATATCAATATGAAAGAAAAATACAAATATCCACATTAGAGAAAGACTCTCTCTCTCTCTCTCTCTCTGTATATATATATGTATGTATGTATGTATGTATGTATGTATGTGTGTATATAGGTAACAGAAAGAAATTTAGCGGTTTCAAGTATTTTCACCACATAAAAATTTTAGAGTACAAATAATATCACCATTTTTTTTTTATAAGATAAACCCTAACATACTATATAAGTTAAAATCAAGTCTAACTAATCTTTTAAAATTATTTTTCAATTAATAGTGTAAACAAGACCCGTTCTTACCTTATTTTTATACATGCTAATTTTTCAAGTGATGATAGAATTACAATTTTTCTTTACAAACTGATATAATATAAATTTATTTGATGGATGAAAATACAAAAGTAAAAAGTAAAAATAATTTATGTGCCAAGAGCGATTCAATTTAAAAAAATAAAATTACATCACATAAACTTGTACAATAATTTGCAACTCTATTATTACTCTATTTTTTTTTTTGCCTAATAATATATAGTTATCATATGAAATGGCCTGCTTGTTTTATCTATACTTTAATTTAAGGAGATTACAGGTTGCAATCTGGGTTAGGTTTCATTTGTTTGATTTGATTTAATGTGAATTAAATGGGTTTCATTTGAAAAAATTGATTTGTTTAAAAGATGAGTTAATTCGATTTGATTTACTAATTAAACAAATTGAATTTAGGTTTGAGGACATTGATTTATTTATTTATTTTAGGAATTATTTAATAAATGAGTCATAAATGAATTGAATATGATCCATTCATTTAAAATGTGTTTATTATCCATTTAATTAAATTACTTGTTTATCCTTAATATATATGTAAAAATTTTTAAAGTTTGAAGGCTAATATAGTAATTATAAATGTTAATAAGTTTGTATTTTACAAAATATTAAATTTATAGTCTTTTTATATTTTATTTTACTTAAATTTTGTTTATTAATTATATTTGTTGTAAATAAATTTGTATTCAATTTGATTTGTCATAGAATGGTTACACGATAAGCAAATAGTATAAGAATACAAAATTGATTCGATTCGGTTATTAGTTCTACTAAATGAATTAAATATATTAAATCAAATATTCATCAATAAAAAATATAAACCAAATTTGAGAGTAAACAAATTGAATATAAATTAACAGAGTTTTAACTCAATTTATTTACGATCCGATTTGAATTTGATTTATTTATTTATTTTTGCCACTCCTACGAGGAGTCATGCCTCTAACGCCAGCAAGTGTTAACTACACTAGTTTATTTAAATTTTACAAGGATTATGTAAAAACTTTGTTTCAGTAAAATACATTTCAAGGATTGAATTCATTACGAATTTCCTATTAATATTAAAAATTTTCATATTTATAACAGTATTCATTTCTTCAACAACTTTTAACACAAGTCAAAATCGCTTTAAAAGCTTTGGAAATTTTCATACTGATTCTTACGTATATTTAATTTAATAATTACTAAAACAGTTTTTATCACGTCATAACGGAGTTTGTATAGTTGATTAAAATTGAAGGGGTAAAAAAAAAAAAAAAAAAGGAACAGTGCTTGTTCAGGCGCTTCCCCCGGGTTTTGCTTAAATGTTTGAATGTAAATTAGAAATCTCACCATATTTACAGTCAATCGAGCTATGTTTCAAGGATGTGCTTTCGAGTGATTATCACGAACGAAATTAGAAAAATCAATACGATCATATCCAATGTAAGGTGAGAACATGAGACATAGATTTATGATATATTTGAAATTGAGATTGGACAATTATAACTTAAAAGGTATAGTAATAAAATATTTAGTAAATATTAGTTGTTATAATTTGAAAGTTATGTTAATATAATTTTTCACTTGTATAATAAAAAATTATTATATTTTTAATAATTTTATTAAAGTTATTATTTAAAGTTTATATTAACTATATATTATTAACTTTTATTTTATAGTTACAATTTTTTTCATATAAGTTATAGTTTAAAAAATACAATACCTCAATCATAAATACACCTTTAATGACGATGTGATTCTTATTTTTACTGAGGAAATTAATAAAAAAATCTAAAATATTTGAAGTCTCTTCGACAATGCTGTATAAATCCAATTAGTGGGAGTACTTCCATGGCAATGGGAAGTACTAAAATGACAACGATACTGTATTTGTAATTCTTATATGATTCAAAGACTTTATTCAACCCTGTTAACGTAATTATTATAATGTGTTTTGCTAAGTGGGTGTAATTACACAAATTAATTAAGTATGAAATATTCTAACTCTCAAATAATCAGATTTTGTATTGATTCTTAAAAGCAAGCTAGAGTAACTTTCCAAGATTTAATTGTATTTGAAAAATATGATTTTGTAAATTAAAATGCCGAAGACCGCCCTACCTTTAAAAATAATTGTGTTTCTAAAAATGCCCTTTCCTTGGAAAATCAAAGAAGTGATTCCAGACTAAAATTTCAAATTAAATGATTAAACAGTAAAGTCACAATTAAAGGCCCAGTGGTCCCTGAGAGCCATGTAGTTTCGCACTTCCGCTTTCGCTTTCGCTTGGATGAGCCTAAGCCCAGCTTCCTACGAACGGCAAAGCTCATTTGGACTCAAATCGGGTGTCCAAATTCCTGACAGGTTTTTAGCATGAGGTTTCCAATGATGTACCGAAGAAGCCACCACCTCAATGTGAAAGTAAAAGCTTGCATATTAGGGCTTTGGTGGCTTACAGCCGTTGGATTCTAAAGCCGCCATGATTGTTTCAAAAGATCAGATGGTCCACACTGGGTCATCAGACCAAAGCACATGTCCAATTCTCCAAAAATCATCATCATACGTGGGACCAAATTTGAGTAGGTGGTGATCTCTGATCTGATGTATCTGTAAAGGCTAAAAAGCCTGAAGCATATTCCTCTGGAGTCTGACCTGGGAATGCTGGACTTCCTTTCCCTCCGTAACCAAATACGCAAAAGAATTTCAGGGCAGCTATGAAAGAAAATTCATGAAATAACAGAATTAAATTTTACCTGATTCAATTTTTATTTTCATTTTTTCAACTTTAAATTTTCATTTGGGTTTGTGAATTTATACCCTTCTCTCATTTTTTTTTCTATGTAGATTCAAAAAGTATTATATGATAAATTATCATTTTACATTTTACCGCATCGCTCAAAATTTAAATAAATACAAGATTAAGGTAACCATAACAAATATAAGTGTTATCACACGTTTTACACATATTTTATATTATTTAACTAGAATAAGAATATTTTTCAAAAATAGAAATGGCATTTAGAGTTGTTTTCCGGAACTTTTTTATACATTCTTTTCAATTAATATCCTTTTTAGATTTTAAAAAGACTCACTATTGTTTTTAAGTGGCATGTGACCGGGATTTTAAATCGGTCGACATCCTATCCCTATACGAATTACGGTGTTAGGTGTTAATTAAGACAAAAACACTAACAAAAATACAAAGTTAACACATTACTAATACATTCTTTAATAATTTTAAAATTATTTTTCATTTCACTCTCTCCTTTTCGGCCTCATTTTTTATTTTTATTTTTTCTGAAGTACTCTATCTCCATCAGTTTGCTTAAAGCCTTAAATATGGGAGACTAAAAATACAATGGTAATTGTAGACTTACAATAAATTTGGAACCATTTTAAAGTTTGTTAATGAACGAAGGTCAAAGAGTGAAATTTTAGCTTACCAACCAAGGGTGGTAATTTTTTCCATCCGTAATTTTTGTAAACCCACCCCCACTTCCGAAATATAATTATAATTAATACACACTTTAAAATTTTTAAATGAAAAATTTGGAGAGTTAATCAAATAAAAATAAATAATTAACTATTAGATATAAGGGTTCCTAATTCTTAATTCTTAATTCCTAATCCGTCTTTATATGTTATAATTGTAAAAGCGTCACATAAAAAATATTTCAAAATAATTTAAAAATTTAATAATAAAAAATCTAAATGTAAAAGCAATAAAAAAGGTTTAATTGATTAATTAAAATTTTGATTTACTTGTATATTTTAAAAATAGCATACACTTGTATTACTTATTTTTCAAAAATTAGGTTACTACTTAATACGGTTGGAAATGTACCCGCCCAAAGCTAAAACCGCCATAAAAATATCTCCCAAGAGGACGATCTTTTAAAGCTTCACTCACGCGAAATTGACGTGGATGGTGGCACAATGTCATTGCTCATTGCACCGAACCGTACCATAATAAACTTGACAGCACCAATCAAACAAACCCTCCCTGAGTCCTTTCATTTAAAAGCCTCCATTTTCTTTTGTTTGTCTCTTCAATCAATCTGACCACCCACTCCTCTCCCGCCATCCTCCTCTTCCAATTTTCGACCCCTGTAGAACCCTAGTTAAAATAACAATTTAATAATTAACTCGGCCATGGCCACCGCCGATTCAACTCAGCAAGAGCTCGCCCTTCTCCTCGGTCCGAACCCGGCCCATTTCGAAACCCTAATATCCAACCTCATGTCATCCTCCAATGACCACCGCTCCCATGCCGAAGTCCTCCTCTCTCACCTCCGCCAGTCCCGCCCCGATGCCCTCGTCTTAAACCTTTCCCGCATGCTCTCTTCGTCTTCCCTCCCCGAGTGCCGTGCCATGTCAGCAATCCTCCTCCGTAAACACCTCACGCGCGATGACTCTACTTCCTACCTCTTCACGCGCCTTGCTCCCTCCACTCAAACCAATCTCAAATCCGATCTCTTACTCCACCTCCAAAACGAAACCAACAAGTCCATAATTAAAAAGATATGCGACACCGTTTCGGAACTCGCGGCCTCCATATTACCCGACGGGGACTGGACTGAACTCATTCCCTTTGTCTTCCAGTGTTTGGTTACATTCAATGATAAACTTCAGGAGTCTGCGTTGTTGATTTTGTCGCGGATGAGTCAGTTTGTCGGTGAAGTTTTAATTGCTCATGTTGATACTTTGCACGAGGTGTTTTCGAAGTTTTTAGGAAGTAATAACTTTGATTTGAGGATTGCGGCTTTGGAGGCGACTGTTAATTTTATTATGAACTGTTTGCCGAGTTTGGGTGAGAAGGAGAGGTTTCTTGATTTGTTGCCTTTGATGATGAGGACTTTGACTGAGGCTCTGAATAAGGGTAATGAGTCATC
Source organism: Aegle marmelos (assembly GCA_030449875.1). Taxonomy (NCBI): domain Eukaryota; kingdom Viridiplantae; phylum Streptophyta; class Magnoliopsida; order Sapindales; family Rutaceae; genus Aegle; species Aegle marmelos. Next base: position 9,347,896 of record JASUUL010000115.1, read on the forward strand.
GGCGCAGGAGGCGTTGGAGTTGTTGATTGAGTTGGCGGCTTCGGAGCCACGGTTTTTGAGGAAACAGTTGGTGGATGTGGTGGGGTCAATGTTGCAGGTTGCAGAGGCTGAGGGTTTGGAAGAAGGGACGAGACATTTGGCGATTGAGTTTGTGGTGTCGTTGGCTGAAGCTCGTGAGAGGGCCCCTGGGATGATGAGGAAGTTGCCGCAGTTTATAAGGAGGTTGTTTTTGGTGTTGATGAATATGTTGTTGGATTTGGAGGATGATCCTATGTGGCATAGCGCAGAGACTGAGGACGAGGATGCTGGTGAGACAAGTAATTATGGGTTTGGGCAGGAGTGTTTGGATAGGTTGGCAATATCTTTGGGTGGAAACACGATTTTGCCTGTTGCTTCAGCGGTTTTTCCGGGGTTTTTGGCTGCCTCTGAGTGGCAGAAGCACCATGCTGTGCTGATTGCACTTGCACAAATTGCAGAGGGTTGTTCCAAGGTAATAAGCACAACCATTAATTTTTGATAGTTTATTTAGGTTTGTATATGGAAATTGAATTTGTGTTGGTTTTATTATGAAAGTTCCTCTTTGTTGATAGCATGTATGATGGGTGGAGCTTAACTGTTATTCGTATCTGCTCCCTTTTTTGCCTGTGTGTGCTTTTCTACATTTGTATGTACTTGTGGTTTTGATTTTATGTGGTTGTTTAGGCAATTTCATGATGACCCAATGTGTACCCATTTTACGTGATGAAGTTAAAATGAAAACATGCTTCCCTTCATTGATTTTGGTTTATCTTTGTAGCTATATGTCTGATGAAGCAAATTTTGTCATCTTCTATTAAGGTCTTATCTACATGCTTAGGTGTATGTCTTAATAGTTGGGATTTCTTAGATGCTCTATGGAGGATAATATATGTTTCAGCTTGCTTCCTGTTTAAAACTTTTGAATCGATTACCTTCTCTGTTTGCCGAAAGCAGTCTTTTATATTCTTTTATCTCAAGCTTAGTTCTGCATACTTGTAGCCAGACAATTGATAGGATTAATAAAAAGAACAGATTTGCATTCCTTTTCCTATTTTCTTTAGAGAGAGTTTTGCAGGGTAGTTTTTGTTGATTATCCATTGATAGGTCTACAACTGCTTTTTTATTTAACAAATGATGCAAGTTCCACTATATTGCCTTTGTGAAAGATCTGTTGGCAGCTTGTTATGGCTGTGCGAATTCATTTGTTTCTTGAATCTTGTATTTCTTCTTGCAGTGTGTCTGGGCTAATATGGTTTATACTGGTAATTCTTAGAAAACATTTGGTATATATTCACAAGTTAAGTTAAACATATCAGCTGTTCCTAAATTTTGTCCCTTGCTGTAGGTGATGATAAAGAATCTGGAGCAAGTTGTGTCTATGGTTCTGAATTCATTTCAAGATCCCCATCCTCGAGTGCGCTGGGCTGCTATCAATGCGATTGGACAGTTGTCCACTGACTTGGGTCCAGAACTGCAAACACAATTTCATCACCGTCTGTTGCCAGCACTAGTGGGGGCTATGGATGATTTCCAAAATCCACGAGTACAGGTAATCTACATATGTGTTTTTATAATATGCTTGTACCTTTTATCAGTATCTTTCTTTTAGATAAAAAGTAGTGATTATCTCACGAATGAGCAACGTTGAATTTCTGTCTCACTTCTCTCATAAGTGTCCTATGTGTAATCTTTGAGCCTGCACGTCTGGGTTGGTTATTTAAAATGGAGGGATTCTTTTATAACAACATTGTGGAATGGTGCATTTGTGTTAGAATTATCATCCATTTGTTTACTAAGAAATCAAAATTTTCCTTTTAATTAATATATTTAACTTTGCTGGTGCTTTGTTGAAAATTGTCCGGTGAGGATTGCCTTCACTCCAATGCAAATGTGGTTGTTTGTATGAGGCTTTTCAAAGAAATAAATATTAATTGTTCCTGTAGCTAAGAGTGATTTACTTGCCTTTGCTTTCTAATCTATTAAATTTTTAAATTTTTCTGTTTTCTAATTTTTTTTTTTTGCCTCTATAAATTCTTTCACTGAGAATTTCACCTTTAAGAAGCACTGTCTATGTATATGATGATAGTTTCTTTTTAATATCTCATTATTTTGTTATTCAATGAAACTTTTTTTTTTTTTAATGTTGTTGTTTCCCGGCCACAGGCTCATGCTGCATCAGCAGTGCTCAATTTCAGTGAAAATTGTACCCCTGATATTTTGACTCCATATTTGGATGGGATTGTGAGCAAACTTCTTGTACTTCTACAGGTATGCAAATTCTCTTCTTATTTACTCTTCAATTGAAAATGATAAATGTTGTTAGTTTCATCTTGAAGCATAAATCTAAACATTTAAATTGATTCTCACATATGATAAATTTACTCATTTCCTTGACTGAGTGGCATTGTGAGGGTGTTAAAAAGTTGACAGAAATAGTGACTTTTACATTCATTGTAAGAGGTGTATTAATATCTCAGCATTTGGTAGCTCATCCAGTAAAATCCTTGTTACAAGATGTTCCCGTTTATGTATACAACAAGGTAGCGACATAAAACTGAGAATGTGACTGAAAGAGTTAATAAGAAGTGCTGGTTAATCATTCTCTTCAATTTTTAAATAGTTTTTGAGTGACAACAATACCGAGAATTTCAGCACACAGATAAATGGAATCATATTCTTAGGAGAGGAGAAATAATAGTGAGGTGTTCTCTTGGTGAGCATTGTTGCAACTTTTATGGTAGTTCTAAAAATCTGAAAAATACAGCTTACAATCGTGGTTGAAGTGAGTTTTGGAGTTTTTGAAGATAATGGAAAAGCTATCTGTGGACACTGAAGATGTGGATCTGTAGGATCTGGGGAGGGGAATAAAGATCTATCTTTCAGCATTATGTGTAGTTTGCTCTTTTTTAAGCATAGTTTTCACCCACTTGCCAGCCTCAGATTAACAGATTTCAGGGTGTGAGAAACAATCATGATATTATTTGTTTGACCACGCTTTTACTTTATCTGCTACATCTGAGTATCCTTTTCTCTGAGTATTTCATTTCTAATTATTTCTAAACATACGTTTTTATGTTTACTATCACAAAAGAAACTGAAAGGCCTATGCCTGTGTTGCAATGAGTGAACACCCTAGCCTCATATTCTCCTTGTGCGTGATATTGTTTTTATCTTCTCCCCTCCCTTTGTGATGCATGATACCTTACTATTGTTTGGTTTGCTTGTGTACAATGTAGAATGGGAAGCAAATGGTGCAAGAGGGTGCTTTGACTGCATTGGCATCAGTTGCTGATTCATCTCAGGTACTTAGGCTTATAACATACCTAATAAACCTCATTTATTTATTATAATATCAAATATTTTTGTCTTATGTGACTTGTTAACAGGAGCAATTCCAAAAATATTATGATGCTGTAATGCCATACTTGAAAGCTATTTTGGTGAATGCAAATGATAAATCTAACCGCATGCTGCGTGCCAAATCTATGGAGTGCATTAGTTTGGTTGGAATGGCTGTTGGAAAGGATAAATTCAGGGATGATGCTAAACAGGTGACAATAAGTATTAATATTCTACTTTGCTGTGTTTCATTGTGATGATCATTTTGGTTTGTGGTTTTAGTATTATGTGGATGAAGCCTCTGTGTGAATTTTTCTCTTACCAAAGTTTTACTATTTATCCACTTCATTTTAGATTCTTTAAATTACCTTTAGTACATCTTAATTTACTGAAATTTTCTGGTTTCATTTATGGTTGATAACATCATTTTTGCAACCCATTGGTTGTGCATATTTTCTCTGCTGACATATTAGATTGTGGTAGCTATAAAAACTTCTTTTTTCTTTTTGAACTATGGTCTCACTGTTGTCTCGTATTACTAGGTTATGGAAGTCCTAATGTCATTACAAGGTTGCCAAATGGAGGCGGATGACCCCACTACAAGCTACATGTTGCAAGTATGATATTAGTTAGATGTTCACACACACACACACACACACACACACACACACACACACACTCTGCATTTATTCAACTGATGAATGCCTAAGTTTACTTAGAATAGTATGGGGGGAATACATAACTGCCTAAGTTGGTTGCAGGCATGGGCCAGACTCTGCAAGTCTCTGGGACAGGAATTTATCCCTTACATGAGTGTTGTCATGCCCCCTTTGCTTCAGTCTGCTCAACTTAAGCCTGATGTGATCATTACATCTGCAGATTCAGATGTGGATATTGATGATGAAGATGAAAGGTTTGTTTTCTGATTTTGATTGCTTGTACCTGGTGTACTTTAAATTTTCTGAAAGTTGCATATATATTGTCATGATTTTGTAGTTAATAGAAATATGTTATTAAGAGGACAAAAAAGCATCATATGAACCCCTTGTCTTGCAAACTTTTCCTTGCATACTTGTTGATTCCTCATTGGTAAATCTTTGTTATTATATAAGTGCTTGCCATATATTCCATAATGTCTTTTCTAGTCTTCTGTTTGTAAAGTGTGCTGCTTAATTTGTTGGACATAAGTGGAGGTTAGGATCTTTTGGGTGTTCATTAATTTTTAATACACCAATTTCCTTTTGCAGCATCCAAACAATTACTCTTGGAGATAAAAGGATAGGGATAAAAACTAGCATCCTGGAGGAAAAAGCTACAGCTTGTAACATGTTATGTTGCTATGCTGATGAGTTGAAGGAAGGGTTTTTCCCATGGATTGATCAGGTTAATTTTGGTTTAAATATCAGGGTTTTTCTAGTCCATTCTTTATGTCAGGTTAGTAATTTTCAGTTTTTCTTATAAAAGAATACTAGGTTGACTAGGTAAAGATATAATAATTGCAGGTTGCTCCTACATTAGTTCCCCTTCTGAAGTTTTATTTCCATGAAGAAGTAAGGAAAGCAGCTGTTTCAGGTATTAGCTTGCTCCCCCAAAAAAAAAAACAAAAACCAAAAACAAAAAAAAAAGACCTATTTTTTTGGTGCTCCTCTATCTGCATGTGTTCTTGCAGAATCTCTGGAAATCTTGATGTTTTATATTTATGTATTTCTCAGCCATGCCGGAATTGCTGCGTTCGGCTAAGTTAGCTGTAGAGAAGGGGCAATCCCATGGTCGCAATGAATCCTATGTAAAGCAATTGACTGATTATGTAATACCGGCCTTGGTGGAGGCTTTGCACAAGGTCATACTCTGTCCTAGTTTTTGGTTTTTGATTCCTTTACATATCTAACACAGACTTTTTAGTTTTATATCTTCTTTTCCAATTATTTTTCCTTCCTATAGTAGTGTGTTTATGTGTTAATGTGTTTGCAACTGGCTTGCAGGAGCCTGAGATCGATATTTGTGCAAGCATGTTGGATGCATTGAATGAATGCGTACAGGTTTGTAATATGCATTTAATGATGTTGAGGTAGTTGAACCTGGGATATGAGGATGCTGAATGTTTTTCTTGCTTTACTTTTAAATCTAAGTATATTGTGACATCTTGAACTTCAATAACACTCTCCTGGAGTTTCAACTTCTTGGTGACATAAGTGACATTGGACAACCTCTGTTGGGAATTGAAAGCCCATTGCTTTTTGACTAGCTCCTGAAACAGCAATACCTCTCTTGTTATTATCACAGGAAAATCTGATGATTGTCATCTCTTTGTATAGATAATTGCTGTGTTAGCTTATGCTTGTCCTTTTGTCATTTGTTGTTTGCATGTATGACAAAATGATTATGTTGTTGAATTTTTTTTTTTCTTCATGCTGTGTGCTGTGTTGCCAATGCCTTATACACAGCATTTTCTAAGAATTTTCTTTCTCAGATTCCTGTGTTGTTTTGATGATGGGGGAAGCTTGAACTTTCTTTATTTGCTTTACTCAGATTTGTGGCCAGCTTTTGGATGAAAGCCAAGTAAGTTGCATCGTGGATGAGATTAAACAGGTGATGACAGCCAGCTCCTCCAGAAAACAAGAAAGGGCAGATAGGGCAAAAGCAGAGGACTTTGATGCAGAAGAAGGGGAACTGCTTAAGGAAGAAAATGAACTAGAAGAAGAAATTTTTGACCGAGTATGTTTTGTTACTCAATACATCATTAATTTTTGGCTTGTTCATTGGTTGGTTATATTTTTGTCTGATCTTGCTGGCTTACTATTTATCTTTTTCTTGATCCAAGGTTGGCGATTGCTTGGGTACATTGACCAAAACATTCAGAGCCTCTTTCTTGACTTTCTTTGACGAGCTCTCTTCTTACTTGACACCTATGTGGGTGAGTTATATCTTCTGTTTCCGCGCCACCCCCCCTCCCCACCACCCAAAAAACAAAAACAAAATCTGAGGAGCTCATTTTAAATCTACATATTAATTGTAGTCTTACTTTTCCTTTTCCTCCGTTTTAGTATTCTTCCTTGCATACAAGCCTTGGTTTTTTAGGGAGATATTTTAGTGCCCTCTCCACCCTGCGTCCCATGTTTTCAATGATAAAATTATCTACCATAATCACAGTTTGAGTTCTGTGCTGGTACCAACTGTCCAACCTTCTCAGGAGGTTGTGGCAGCTTTAAATGCTTACCGGTTACCACTTGATTGCAATTTGAAGCTGCTTCTTGGTTTGGCTTATGTGGTGTACTGCAATGAGATAGTATTTGAATAACCAAACACAGAAACATGATTTCATTAAGATTTAAATGGTTTTACTATTTTGCTTGATAAAAGGTTTAGCTGATTCTTTATAAAGTGAACAATTGGTTAATAACCCTCTGACCTTTGTTTGATGTGTAATTTCACATACATATTTACTTATCTTTTTGTGTGAAATGCCATTTAAGCACAATCATTGGTTATATATTGCAAACTGAATGTGAAGAAAGAATGATAAAAGCAATTTTGATTGTCTCCGAAGAGGCACATAACCTTTGTAAATGCTAACTAACAATTTGACAAACCAGGGCAAGGATAAAACAGCAGAAGAGAGGAGAATTGCCATTTGTATATTTGATGATGTTATGGAGCACTGCCGTGAAGCTGCACTCAAGTAAGAATTAGAAAATATTCTGAATTCTGATTAATCTTGAATATCGATAATATTTAATGTCTCTGCATGTAACTAACTTGTGCGGGCAAAACAGATATTATGACACTTATCTTCCTTTCCTGCTGGAAGCCTGCAATGATGAACATCCAGATGTTCGTCAGGTTGGTACCCTTTTAAATCCTGTAACTTTTTGTATTTCTTTTCTCAATTGTGTTTTCCACTGAGAAAGTAAGTGCCAATAATTTTTCAGGCTGCAGTTTATGGGATTGGAGTCTGTGCTGAGTTTGGCGGATCTGTTTTCAAGCCCCTTGTTGGGGGTAAGTGGTTTTTAACTTGAATGGTTGTTTTCTCTGCAGTATAGTCTTATGTAATATTAGTACCTTTTCTTATCATTGTGCAGAGGCCCTTTCCAGATTAAATTTTGTCATAAGGCATCCAAATGCGCTGCACTCAGACAATGTAATGGCATATGACAATGCTGTTTCAGCTCTTGGAAAGATTTGCCAATTCCATCGGGATAGTATAGATGCATCTCAGGTAATTAAATGGTTTTCATTTCTTAATATATATATGATTGACATTGCCTTGAGAACTGTCATGAGAACTGACAGTTTTCAAATGGCAAAACTAGGTCTTTATTGAGAGTCTGGAATTTTCAAAAGCTAAACAAAAAAAAGGTTGAACACTATTACAACTGTTTTATTTGGCAGGTTGTCCCTGCCTGGTTAAGTTGCTTGCCTCTAAAAGGTGACTTGATTGAGGCCAAGGTTGTGCATGCCCAGCTTTGTTCAATGGTGGAAAGGTGGAGATTTGGAATTTTCGTGAACTTTATATTCCTTCTCTTTCGTTTCCTGATGCAGAATTATCCATTTTTGTTCACGGTAACTTTGAAAAACAATTGTATCTCTTTGCAGGTCGGATGGGGAAATTTTAGGGCCTAACCATCAATACCTGCCCAAAATAGTCACAATCTTTGCTGAGGTATTTTCTTTCGGAACTTTAGATGTCGATGCTCTTCTTTGTTTTTAAGATTGTTTATTTGACTCTTTTTTTCCTTAATTCTTTTTGGGGGAAAAATTCTTGATGTAGGTTTTATGTGGGGGTAAGGATCTAGCGACTGAGCAAACTGCCAGTAGAATGATTAATCTCTTGAGGCAACTTCAACAATCATTACCACCCTCCACTCTTGCATCAACATGGTCATCCCTGCAGCCCCAGCAGCAGCTTGCTTTGCAATCCATCCTCACATCTTAAATTCTTTCGCTGTTTTGAGCACTCCAATTATTCTTTGTGAAAAGCCATTTTCGTGTAATAGTCAAGGTCGTGGTTGGGCATGTTGTGTGACCTCTCTTGGCCAGTGCTTCATCAAGCAAAGTTTATTGTTGTGTTGGTCATTGACTTCTTCATATGAAGATGCTGCATGTGAGCAGTCTGTCAATGATGTGTTCAATCATATATTCTTTTTCATTACATGTATTGGCGTAGTATGTTTCTTCACTGTATGTCAATATTTGTTTGATTGGTTGGGGGTGAGAGTATAATAATAGTAGGAAAGTATAGTGTGTATAATTTTTTGACCACATTTTTGGTAAATTCCTTTGTCTAAAAGGTCCAGTCAAGGGATGAGTTTGAAGTTCTAGTCGGTACTCATATTTTGAGGTCGGAGGAAATTTTTGTAGAAGTTTTGGGGCGATGTATTTTTGTGACTCTTATGGTTCAATTTGTTATGGTCGGTTTGTATATCTTGGCCTTTTCTTCGGTTCTGGAATGAAAGGTTTCATGCTTTTGAGATTATTTTAGTTGAACTTTACCGATGATTCATCTTTTGCATAAAGGTAGGTGAGAAGGATTTTTTTTTTTTTTTGTGAATAGGTGCTCTAGAGCAATGTCTCAATAAATTTGCTCGGTAAAATCATTTAGATTTGGCTGATTTGTTTGATAGATTTAATTTATTTGCCCATTAAAAACCTTTAAACTGTTGCATGCTTATCTTTGTAAATTGCCAAAAAAATTGGGGGAAAAAAAAATGGTCCCTGCAAACAAACTTGTTGCGTCTTTGTAGTTTTAGAGTTGATCGGAGTTGTTACTTTCAAAACCTCTAGCTGATGACAAAAGTGTCGCTAATACGAAGATGGAATGGGAGCAACATATTCTTCTTATGCGTGAGAACCCAATCGTGGGTACGCACGCTTGCACTTGTATAATATGTACAGACAAAATTCTCTTTGCTGGTCATTATCAATGTTTGGGCATTTCATCTTGAAAATGGAAACCATGAAATTTGAAAGCGATATTAATTATTATCTCCAAGTTGTTTATATTTTATGTAAACAAATGGAATTGGGGTGTGAGTGCGAGTTGATTAAATTGGTAAAGTTTCTTAAGTCGGTTTCAAAGTGCATAAGAGCATAATTTTTAAATGTCATTCATACAAGTGAGAAGGGGATTAAGTTTTCATTTATGTTAAAATTATCAATTTTCATAATAAAATTACTTATTTTTTTATAATATTAATTAATAAGGATTATCAATATATGATGGAGGTAAATCTTATATTACATTAGTTGAATGGGTCGTGGTGTGTAACATTATATATAACATATAGCAATTTTTGTGTAGTCACCTAAAATTAAAAAGTTGTAACATATGAAAAAGACAACTCATGAGTGTCGTATATATTATATATAATATATCATTCATTTATATTAATATTACAATCAGATAACTATTAATTGACCTCGTTCAATTATTCTTTAATTAAAAGAGAAATTAAGTCTAAATATTTTAATATAGAAACTCAAACGATGTTTACCACTCGGCAAAAGGCGGAGTGGCATAATGTAACATAATTAAAGATATAAAATATAATAATTTTTTATATTTTAATCTTTATACATAGAATTACTAATTTATTAGAAAGAGTTCTACTACTCTTGCTGTGTTTGGTATAAGTTACGTAAATCGTAATTTAACTAAATCCTTCTTAGAATAGCTAAATAATCTTTTCCAGTCATCTATAGACACTAACTCTTCAATGGGTAAGGAATTTATAATGTATAAAGAATCAAGGAATAATATAATGCAAAAACAACGAGTTTTGTCTGGTGATGTTAAAGAATAGGACAAGAGGTTGGAACAAACGCAGCGTGCACGATGAGACGTTCATTTTAAGCAAAGCCTGGATCATGACTTGGTCTTCGGTAAAATTGCCGTGGCCTTTATCTTATTATGGTAACTGCCAATCTTGTTTAAACCCTAGTTCCTTGGTTCTACCTAAAGTTTGTCTCTGCTGCCTCCACGTGGCAGCTCTTCCTGCCTCAACAGATTTTTGCGGTCATATTGAATTGACTTGGTTGCATAAAAGAGGACAATACCTTTGCCTTGCCTTAAATAATATAAACCTAGCTTGTCTCCAGGGAATTTTTTGCTTTCCTCTCTCATGACTTTGTGCTTCTGAAATTTGAAGTGACTTTCGCGTCCCTGACGAGGAAAATAAAGAAAAAAATTGATGATGAGGCACTTAGTTTGGAGAGAGGGTATTAAGATGCTGTAGGGATGCCATTTTTTCGCAATTGGCCATACTTTCACAAGTGAAATCGTAATGTACGTTAAACCCAAATGCCTTAAATTCATACATATTAGGAAAAAGAGTTTATTTCTTACCAAGTCAAACTTAGGGTATATTAGGAAAAAGAAAAATATGTGGAGGGAGAGTTTGTGTACATCAAAATAAACAAATCATTATACAGCAAACACAAGAAAACAAATGAAAATGTCACTGTAATGTGACCGCAAATTCCTATTATTGAACTCAAACTTGCATATAAGTTTCTCACCCTCCATTGACAAGACAACCGAGAAATTTAGGACACATAAAAGTTTCCTTTCTTTCAGGCTACATAGCTCCAGATTTTCTTTTGCAAAATAGATTTCAATGGAAATTCAATTTCAACAACAAAAACAGCTGCAAAAAGCATGCATTAATCAAGTTAACAAAGCGGGCAAGTTCAAGGGAAGAAGAAGGGCGAACAACAGTAGCAAGTTTGTTGGTGTGAGACAAAGGCCTTCAGGTAGATGGGTAGCCGAGATCAAAGACACCACAAAGAAGATAAGGGTGTGGCTTGGCACCTTTGAAACTGCTGAAGAAGCTGCTCGTGCCTACGACGAAGCTGCTTGCCTTCTCCGCGGATCAAACACCCGCACCAACTTTGACGCCAGCGGAAGCTTTGATTCTCCTCTTGCCTCTCGGATAAGAAACCTCGTTAACAACAAGAAGGGATGTAAACAGCTAAGTCTTGAAGCCTCTTCCACCACCACAATTACTACTTATACTACTACTAGTACTGTAACGTCTAATAGTAGTTGCACCACCAGCAGTGGTGCCGTGAGTGGGGATTTTTCACCTTCTTCAAGTGACACAATTCAAGATGCTCAGTTATTTGATGATGCATACAAGCCGGACTTGAGTAAGTGCACAGAGGATTTTGAACTGGGGTCTGCTCAGATTGATCATTCTTGGGGTTTTGGAAACGAAGTTGACCGGTTTTCGTATACTCAAGAGCTGTTGGATTTTCCAAGGAATGGTGCTTTGCCTGAGACTACGTTTTCAGAATTTGAAAGGATGAAAGTTGAAAGGCAAATATCGGCGTCGCTTTATGCTATAAATGGCGTGCAAGAGTACATGGACACGGTCCATGATCCTGCTGAAGCTTTCTGGGATCTCCCACCATTATGTTCATATGTTCTGTAAAATATGATCCACATGGTTCAGATCTCCATGGAAATGTTCTATTTCTGTTCAGTCTTTTGTTTCTGCTACTTTTGCATTTAAAAAATTAGAGTTGAGTATATGATTGTAGGACTGGTTTGCCGAATTAACAAATATCAGAAAGAGGTTAATTAGTTTATCCTGAACTTGTTCTTGCTATTTCCGCAATTTACCGCAATGTAAATTGCTACACATGAAGTTGGAATTTTTTTTTTTTTTTTCTGTTTTAAGAAGTTCAACACATCCATCACACGATGCAAAGCGTAAGCAATCATGTTCAATTAATTATCTTTTTTCCACATCATTAAAAGTCCTGTCATCAACATCTTTTAGGCATTGACAGAAAATAATAATAATAATAATAATGATTGAAATCCGGCATCTCGTACTCTTGTTACTGCTCCAGTTGGGCCATGTAACCAATAACTACAAATTAGTTGCAAGATTTGTCTTCCTCCATGTTCATCATACTAAAAATTCCTGGTAGTTGCAGTTGCAGTTGACGCACTAGAATCGACTAATTCAAAAATCATTTCGCGATGCTTTGCCAGCTAACCTTGCTTATTTTCTATTTTGCATTAGGTAGAAGTTTGGTTTGTTAAAAAAAAAAAAAAAAAAAACCTGAAAGCTTTCCTTCTTAACATAAAATAGCTAGCAAAAGTCAATTAGTTAGATTCTTTCATTTCAGATAATGCAACCCTCTTCGGATGTGAACTTGAAGATTCGGAGCAAAGGTGGTAAATTCGAGAAATGTTGAAGTGGCTCTCGAGCCTATGGTGTAACTGATGATAACGTGAACACAACAGATGTTAAAATTAATCTATTGTCATTGTTATAGGTTGGTTTGATAATTTCTGCATAGTTGAAGTGAGGAATGAGCGGATGGCGATGTGCTGCTGTTCCCAATCGCTTTCAAGTGATATCATTTGCAAAATATCCTGTAAATTCTTCCAAACACTTTCTAGTGACATGTAGACATTAATAGATGATTTGGTTTCAATGCCCCGATAAAAATGAAAAATCTTGTGTCTTTGCCACGTTGTCTTTGACAACTGCATATGGAATCTAGGAGCTGAGAGAAAAGATTTTTTTAAAAATAAAATAAAATAAAATACTTCTCCATCAACTAATTCAACTGCGTATTGTATCATAGCGTAGTTGCATTATGCAGCTCCCTGCCCTTTAAACTAATATTAGGAAGGTCAGATTTTGGAGAAGTCCAGAGAATTGAATATCCAAAAAAAACTGCAAATACTCGAAACGTTTAACGAATTCAATCCGGCTAGCATACCCAGTGAAAATTTCTTCACCGGTCTAAAAGGGTCAGCTGGTCAGGAATGGCGAACAGAGACGAATCAAAATGTAAGTTCATCGTCATGATCCCCTGAACACCACGGGTGCATTTAGCCGCCAAGAAGAAAGATTGTTTTATGATGTTGCAGAAATGGCTACCTAGAAAATAGATTAAAGACACGAGGAACTCAGTCACTACAGTGGGTGCACAAGGAAGTGATCTTATTAGACAGTGAAATATGCCTCATTTCTGAGAATGAGGAGACTTGATTCTCACACTATTCTTCTAAAACCAACATAATCACAAAGCCATACGACAACACAGAGGCACTTTAGAAGATCAGTAGAATGGATGGGAATTCAAACGATACATAGCTGGAGAAAAATTATGGGAGATGAGATAGGATAAAGAAACAGTTATTGCTACCCCGTCAAGATTATTTTTAGTAATCTTCTCCTTCATCGTCATCATCAACACCGTCTGCCCCAACTTCCTCATAGTCTTTCTCAAGAGCAGCAAGGTCTTCTCGAGCTTCTGAGAATTCACCTTCCTCCATGCCCTCACCTACATACCAGTGCACGAATGCTCGCTTGGAATACATGAGATCAAATTTGTGGTCAATTCGGGAGAAAACCTCAGCCACAGCTGTGTTGTTGCTTATCATACAAACCGCACGCTGAACTCTAGCAAGATCACCCCCCGGTACCACTGTCGGTGGCTGGTAGTTGATACCACATTTAAAACCAGTTGGACACCTGTAACATATTCAAATATAACTGTAATTCAGATGAAAGAAAGGGAATGAACGAAAACATATTTAGTCCTAGCACGAGGCAGAAGAGTTCTCATCATACCAAGTAAAATCAAAATTGCTGCAACAGCATACATCTGCCTAACAAAGAAACATGTGTACCAACCCTCTGTCTAAGATTATTAATGATCACAATAATGAATAACACATTTAAAACGGCTTGATGTATCTAATGTTTATTGTGAAAACAAATATGTAATTGCCATATTAATCATCTACAAGGACAAATGTGGCACCAATTTAATAATTGATGAGAAATTTTCTGCTCACTGTCATCTTTGGTCTTAAGATATGGAGAAATGAAATTTGTAAAATACAGACTTATGTGCCTCCAATTCCATATTGGTCATTGACAGTACACCAAGAATAATAAAATCTATAATGCCATGCAAATGACAGATGCCAAACTGGTGTGACATACGATGAAAACAGAATTTAAGGCCATGATCCCTATCCCAAGAGGAAGAGAGATATCAAAAGATCCAGAGGGGCCATGAACATAGGATATGCAACAATAATTTCATCACCATTATTATAATGCTTTTCTTATCCATCCTATTAAAAATTCTGAACAATTTCGATTATTTCATAAAATTGAAACAAATGGAATGTGAACTTACCAATCAACAAATTGAACTGCCCGCTTCGTCTTGATGGTAGCAACTGCAGCATTGACATCCTTTGGTACAACATCTCCACGATACATTAAGCAACATGCCATGTACTTTCCGTGCCTTGGATCACATTTGGCCATCATACTTGATGGTTCAAAAACAGCACTTGTGATCTCAGGAACTGATATCTGCTCATGGTAGGCCTTGGCTGCTGAAATTACTGGGGCATAAGAAGAAAGCATGAAATGAATACGAGGATATGGCACTAGGTTAGTCTGGAACTCCGTAATATCCACATTTATGGCTCCATCAAACCTCAAGGAGGTAGTCAAAGAAGAAATAATCTGGGATATTAAGCGGTTCAAATTTGTGTAATTTGGCCTTTCAATGTCTAAAGATCTTCTGCAGATATCATATATAGCTTCATTGTCCAGAAGCACGGCAACATCTGTGTGTTCAAGGAGAGAATGAGTAGAAAGCACGCTGTTGTAAGGTTCAACAACTGCAGTTGAAACCTGCATAATACAGAAATAATTTATTAAGAATCTTGTACCAATATTTTAGGCAACTAAAGTGTGAAGAAAAATATATGTAAAGGGTTAATATTCACCTTTCCTAAGAGTTCATTACTATTAATTAGATACCTAGACAAATTAAAAAGAGAATATGTTTGTGTGCATAAAATAGCTGCTTAAAATTCCTCAAATTTTCTTTTGCACACAAAGGTCCTTGAGGTGGTACCTGAGGAGATGGGTAGATAGTAAAGCCGAGTTTTGACTTCTTTCCATAATCAACTGATAAGCGTTCCAAAAGTAAAGAACCCAAACCAGAACCAGTGCCGCCACCAACAGCATTAAATACTAGAAATCCTTGCAAACCAGTACAATTGTCTGCCAGTTTTCTCACTCGGTCAAGGCAGAGATCAACAATTTCCCTCCCCACTGCAGTACACAACACGGAAACAATTTAGTGAATAAATTAAGTATAAAAATACAGCCATTTTGGCTGTGCTATAGAATTTACCTGTGTAGTGTCCTCTGGCGAAGTTATTGGCAGCATCTTCCTTGCCTGAGATGAGTTGCTCTGGGTGAAAAAGTTGTCTATAAGGCCCAGTTCTTACCTCGTCAATGACACTGGGTTCCAGATCAACAAATACTGCTCTAGGCACATGCTTCCCAGAACCAGTCTCGCTGAAGAATGTATTGAAAGCATCATGGCAAGCACCTACAGAAGTGTCGCTGCAAGCGAATAGAAAGAAAACATCAGGAAAATCTATTGAACCAGAGAACAAAAACGAGAACTTAATAACAGCAACAAATTTTAAGCATAGCCTTCGAGGAAAAACAGATACATATACCAACTAAATAATCGTCCCAGAATTCTCAGCATAGACCATAAGAAAATGATACCTAAGGAAAGAGGCTATGGTCAAATTCATAATACTAAAATTGGAGTCTCAAGTTTCAACCTCAACTCCTCTCTCAGGTAAGAGAGATGCTTTACTCAATACTGATTTCAGTGACAAATATGTCATTCTACTATAGGATCTATGGTTTAAATTTCAGGGTATCGAATTGCTAATACGACCAAATTTAACGGAACCATGATGTTTTTGTACTTATTTACAAGGAACCTCCAAAGGTGTATTCAAATAATCCAAAATTGATGCAGCACAATAACTATGGATCACTTAAATTAAAGATGAAAAAAATCTTAACACGATAAAAATCAGAAAGAAAGGGAAATGACCAACTTAATGAAAAGATAAGAAAATAAATTCATAATGAAAAAAGACCAATTCTGGCATAAAATCATCATACTTTATTAAACCGACGGAATTATCTTCATAACATGCTAAATTAATCACTGTACTTTATGCAAGTTTACCTAATCATTTCACTTCCATGCAACAAAAACATAATATATCATCACACACCACGCCACACCCACGCCACACCCCCCCCTTTTTCTGGGATAAAATACGGCTTAAAAAAACTCTGATAGGAAACCAATTCATGAGGAAGCAAGTCCATTTCAACACAAAATTAATGATCACGCATACGTATATACAAAATTGTATGCATTACTTCTTTATGCACCCAATTCATTCTAACTGTTAACTCAAAAGAAAAAAAGTCAGAAAAACAGAATAAACCTATGCAGAAAACAATCAACGTAATCAAAAACAAAAATCCATGACCTATCTCAACATAACAATCATGAACACACACACACAAATATTCGTTTGCGTGTAACTAATGGTGCTAAGCTGTTAGATTAAGTCATGTGACAGTGTCGCTCGCTGTAATAGAAACATCAACATCTATTAGATCATTCCTCTATAAGTATATACAAAAAATAAATAAATAAATAAATAAGTACCTGGGCATGGTTCCATCAGGGTGAATCCCATGTTCGAGGCAGTAAAGCTCCCAACATGAATTCCCAACCTGAATCCCTGCCTGTCCTATATGAATGCTTATTATTTCCCTCATCTCTCTTTCTCTACAAATTCAAAACCCCACAATACTATTACGATTTATGATCGATTACTTACAGATAACGAAGAGAAGAGAAACCAAGAGAAGCTTTTTTTTTTCTCCCCCCTTTTATTTTGTTATTATTGAACGCTACATAAAGGCGAAGGACCAAGAAAGAAAAAGTTAGTTAAATGCTTTATTAAAAGAAATGGAAGGAAAGCGTTTCCCCTTTTGGATTGTTCGTAGCCGTTGGATTTTAAATGACAGTTGATGATTCGACCGCCCTGTTCTGTGGGGTTAACACAGCTGGGCTCGTTGTCGTTTCGTGTGGCCCACACAGTTGGATTTTCCCACTCTTATCTCTTCTATCACATCAATTATCTAATCAATTATATTTCCATCATAATCTAATTAACAGAAAAAAAATATATTTTTTAGATGGATTAATTTAAATAATTAAATAACAAAATTAATTTAAATAATTGAATAATTACAAAAATAATTAATTTTGTAATATTTCTAGAAGAGCAGTGACATGCACCTAGTCGCTGAAAATAAACCTCACAAAATTACAATAAAAAAAAATTGAATTACACTTGGGTTGGATTTGTTGTCCGACAACATGCATTACCCCTTTCTAGAATGTACAAGATATAATTTATAAATATAATAAGAGCCTTAAATGGTATTTTGCTATTGAAGAGAGTAGTTTTTCTTACTTCATTTTTAAAGTTTTACGTTACTAGTTAGACTTTTTTTTTTTTCCTTTTACTTTCATTCAAAATTATAGATACAAATATAAATCGATCTAAAATTAAAATAAATCCAAACGTATAAATTTCGAATAATATATTTTTTTCAATCGTTTCATCTTTATTTAGTATCTACGTTTTATGTTTTAACATGTAGATTTTTCATTATTTATAGACGGATTATTAAATTTTATAGATGTAAAATATATAAGGATATTTTTAATAACTTTTTAAATATATTAATCTAACAGTTTTACATCTCTAAATAGAATGTTAACTGTTAAAAGATTTTATCTCCAACGATGCATCATTCTTTTATTGGATAATAAAATTCTATAATTTATGGAAAGCATTACCCTGGGAGGAGTTGGCGTGGGTTGGACTGAGCATATAATTTGAGGATTTGGTGGCAGTTTGTTTAATAGATTGAATCGTGGGCTTTGGTCCTCCATCCAATCACTTATCACAATATCGAACGAAAATAGTACGACACTGCATATTTGTTTAATATAAATGCTTTGTTATACCAATTTCATGTATCTTCACGAAATGGCTTCGACATTTTGCACTGAATCTAAAAATATACATTAATTTCTATCGAAAATAAAAGTAATTTTAATTATCTGATGCTTGTATTATTATTTTATCATCTAAAACTTTACACCATATTACTTTTGAACGTGTGTTTTAGTTTCTTTTATAAAGTCAGTGAAAACAATGATTAAATTTCATTTAAAAATATTATATTATGAGTACATAATTAAATATTTAAATTGTTAAATATAACAACTGGCATTATGGGATAATTTGAATATTTTATATTATAATAATAAATTATTATAAAAAATATATATTATGTTATTAATTTATTAAAATAAATATAAATATTTATAATATACATCTTTTAGTCTCCTCACAATCTCTCACTAGCAATTCCTAACTTCTCTATAACTTCTATTATGTCACAAGAAGTTATAAACGATGATGTTTCTATTAATTTCATAGATTAATTTTATAGATTAATTTCATAGAATGATTGTGTAGATATAAAAGAAAAATTCATCCCTTTACTTTATATACAGTTAAAATAATAAAATTACTCTATAATATATTATCTTCTTATTTTATTCTTTATTATGTGTCACTTTTTTATTTTGTGTTGCTGGTTATAGCCTTTATAATATATTGAAGCATATGATAAAACAGCCAAATAAGTTTATAAAAAAATAAAAACATTTAATTAAGTAACGATATAAAATTTTTATTAATTTATAATTTTTTAGAAGCTACTGTCAACTCATTGCGATTATTTTTTAGGAATGGGACGGAAATATCCTGCCCAATAATAATATCTCTATCTGATAATTAATCAAATCAAATCAATACCAGTAACATCTATTAAATTTTAAGATGAACTCAATTTTCGTCGAGTATAAATATTGAGGTTTTCCTAATTTCTAACTGAAAAACAAAATTATAGAAAATGAAAGAAAACAAGCGGAGCTCTGGTTTTGCAACGGACAGACATCAGACAGAGACCACAAGCTCACGAAATTAAATTATAAATTACAAGAAGAAGAAATAAATCAAATATGGTGCATCACGTAATATGAATATTTGATATTGAGAAGACCCAGATAAAGAAAGCAAGAGATAAAGAAATGGAAACGTGGGCTACAAAAGCCACAGTCAAAGCTGTGGCTCTCATTTCTGGTGCTACCAGCGTTAAAGGCTTTCTTCACTTTGCTCAAGAACCCAACGGTGTCTCTGTTCTTTTCCTTTTTTGTTTTTAACCCCCTTTCCTTTTTTTTTTCACTCTTTAAAACATAATATTGAAAAATAAATTTTGTACTTTTTATTATTCATATTACCTATTAGCTATATACATGCAGGAATTACATATGTGAAAGGGAAGATTACAGGACTGACGCCAGGTCTTCATGGCTTCCATATTCACGCCCTTGGTGACACCACTAATGGTTGCAACTCTACTGGTACTCTCTATCTCTCTTAAGAGATGAGTTTGATCTTCGTTTTTAATCTTTTTGCAATTCCTTACAGATTTATGTTTATATTTAAGTGGTGAGTGTTCCGCTTAGATTGTAATGTTTATGCAACTATGCGTTATATTTTTAACCGTTAAGCCTCTGCTTAATTTTGAAAGGACAGCATTTGGTATTATTCAGTATTCGGGTAAACACCCACTTTTGATTCCATTCCACATCAACCTTAGTTCTTAACATACTCATAGGTCTGTATTTGACAATCTTTCATTCAGGTTCTGTTTGCTTTCTGTTTAAGCCGGTTTATAAGTGCTGTTTTGTCGTATTAATTTGGTTTAGGACCTCATTTCAATCCATTGAAGAAGGATCATGGGGCTCCGAGTGATAACGAGCGGCACGCTGGTGATTTGGGAAACATTGTTGCTGGCCCTGATGGTATAAACTGCTTTATTTTTTATCTGGATGTCATATGATAAGGTATAAAAATTCAGTTTCTGTGATTCTAATTGCAGTAATTTCTACATTGCAGGGGTTGCCGAGGTTTCAATTGCTGACAGGATGGTAAATGGATTAATAAACAAATACTTTCACAGTGTGCTCTGTCTTCTGTATGAAAGTAGATTGGTTTTATTTTTTCACCAAATCATTTAGAGGCATGACTTCAACTATATTTATGTTATCTGCTCTGTTGAGTGGTAGTTGACCTTGTTTTACTTTCGAATATTATTCATGAGCCTTGCATATTGCGCAGCGGACTCTTCCTAAATATCCTGCTAAATTTTCAGTGTAATTTACAAAATTCTTCTCTCAGCTAGTTGCTTGCTTTTCCTTATATTCCCTCTCTTGCAATTGTAGATTCCTCTGAGTGGGCAACACTCGATATTGGGGAGGGCTGTTGTTGTGCATGCAGATCCTGATGATCTTGGAAAAGGCAAGTTCAGTAGTTTCTCTTTAATTTTGATTACAAATATGTGTATGTTACAAGGATACAGCTTCTTGGTACAGATGTACGCGAACATATGTTTATTTTAAACTGTCAATTCTTTTGGCGAATAATATGTCAGGTTGAAGCTTTAGATAAGGATGTGCAAATTTTTTTTCTTCCTCTTAGTTTCAGGTATATTGGATTCTTTACAACTACTTTGAAGAGTTTAGTTTTAAATGTAAGAAATTGAGTGTAGTTTGCGCACAATTAGCTTGCAATCACCATATTAAATATCAGGACGTTTAATTTGCACCTTGTATTATTGTGTTTATTTTGAGTAGTGTGGGTCTTGTCTATTTTTTAAGTGATCCCAGAGTGGATGGAGTCACATATTGGTTACTCTCAGAAAGTTTCTACCTTCATCTTGTAGATAATAGTGCTAGGCTAAGATGCTTATATCCTCTTCAGTGCAAAATTATTTGACTGCGCCCTTGTATAGAATCAAAGGAATTTTGTCAGTCTAATTTATTGTGCATGGAGGCAAAGGGGATTTACAGATCTTATACATTGGGAAGTTTCTATAAGTTATTTGGTCAACATAATTCTCAGTCAAAATGCTCCATTATAGTTGGAGAAATAGCTTTCGAAGACTGTTGATTACTTCTGATCATCTTAATGAATGAGGATTGGTGACTGTGCCTAACAAGAGAATGTTTGAAGCTGTAGACGGGAAAGTGCTCACCTACATAAGATGGGAGATGCATATCTAATTTGGTCTATGTGGTTAGGTGGGTTTCTTTGCCATGAAGGTGGCTTAGATTCTATGTTTGAAGTAAAACTAAATTCAGTTTCTTCTCTCAGTTATTTTTAGACCACAGAGCCATACAAACATAAACATGCTTGCACAAGCTCTTGAACTACTTGTAGTGAAAGCATCTTACATGCCTCTAATTTATATAAGTCAAAACTGTTCTCTTTTGTTTCTGCTTGTGGCCTGGTAATAACCCCTTAGCTATTTTCAATTTTCTTTCTTTTCTGGTCAAAATTGTTTTAGACTTTCTTGCTCTATTTTAACTAATAACAGACACCAATGCTCAGGTGGACATGAACTTAGCAAGACAACCGGGAATGCAGGGGCTAGAGTTGGATGTGGTAATGATTTTAAATTTTTAACCATTCTGCGGTGTTCCTTTCTCTTTTTTTTACCCTTTTTTTGCCCCTTCTGTTTACACGCTAGGGATTATGCAGTTGCAGATGCTTGACATTGAGCACTTCATTCATTTTGGCAGGTATCATTGGGATTCAGTCCTCTGTTTAGATGCACCTTTTTTCTCATAATACAGACTGATGGTCAAAATACTTAATAAGATGCGCCACCTCCAGATAATAAAATTTATGTATTCTCTTGATAATCAAATTGTAACAAGTCTTGGGATGGCTGAGAGACATTTGATGAGAATATATATGAAAACTCTTTATTCTCTTTTCAGTTTGTCTTGATGTAATTAGCTATCATAGGCAGTTCCTTAGCAAAGCATCCAGGTTGTTTGCTCTACTGGAAGGCGAATTTTGCTTAAATGGAGCTGAGCACTGATTTGCTAGGCTCAGCTCCAAAGTAATTTAAAGTGCCTAGTTAGAGGTTATTTATGAATAAAAATTTCGTTAGCTCTTTGATTGCTTTGACTATGCTTGTCAGTCACGGATAAAGTGCGCTCAGAACTTGTGAGCTGAACGGCCATCAACTCATCAGAGGGAGCTCAGAACTTGTGAGCCAAAGGCCGTCAACGCATCCAATAAGAGTTATCTTCTCTCCAATAACTTAAATCCTTAGTTGATCCCTCAAAGCAAACATCATAACTAAATACATGCTAAATACAGTCTCTAATTTACTGCACATGCAAGTCTTTTAAGCCGCAAAACAGGAGCGAGATCTAACAGACATTTTATCTAAGCTAAACTGCAAAGATATAATGAAATCCAAATGCGAACACTATTCATTTATGAAACCATCATTAACCTTGAAAGTTTTAGATGGTATTGTTCTACAATTAGTTATCGAGACAGCCCACATGATTCTCACATCGCAACTCACGGATAACAGCTTGATCAGGTGAAAGAACTTCATACAGAGCATGTATTAAAAACAGAAGAGTTCCTAGTGATATCAAGTGATATCATTGAGATAAAGCGTAGTGAAATTCTAGCCTCTCAACCATGCATTTCTGTATGACGAGTTATCACGCAAAGACGCATCATGAGGCTTGTATTCCATAACATAGCTGTGGGGCAGCTTTAAGTGCCGTTTGATAGAATCTCTAAGAGCCATCACAGCCTGGTAAAAACCGGAGGGGATATCATATATCACAAGCATGCAAAACAAATAGACAATACCTAGTCATTTCAAGTTGCAAAGTCAATAATCACAAACCTGATGATCAGACGCATTGCGGTTCCACACGCTCAATATATCTTCATTGAATCGAATGCTTAGGACTGCACCGCATATGTTATCACCATAGTCAAGTTGATCACCCACCAAGGCGAGAACCTGCAAAAATGTGCAGTTGTAAATAAACAACACACCTTTGACAAATGATTATCAAAGTAAAACAGGCAGCCCAGTGAACAATCAAGCAGTGTGGAAGGCATCTCTTAACATTCAGATAACAGATGGGTCATAAGAGAGCACGAAAGTGCTGTGTAATGTAAAGAAATAGTAAACCCCAATATGTCAATGGCAAAGCAAAATTAACAGGATAGGACATCCACTTTAGTTTGTGTGTGCATAATTTTTTCTGATATTGCTAGTGATGAGATTATCGATATCATATATTATACTGATGTGACGAGTAAATCATACACCATAAAAATAACAGAGGATGAAAACTTGAATTGTTTGGACTAAGTTTCAGGAACTTGTACTTGAATGAAATTTTGATAATTTACCGTATGAAGGCTGGTAACATTTTCTATTCTACATGGACACTGTGACACACTGATTTTAGTGCTTTCCTGGAATAATTATATCAGCTGGGGCAATTATCCTACTTATATGGCAATAGCCAAACTGATTTTCTCCATCACTTGCCCAGTGCCTCTCCAACAAGTCAAGTCAACTAAGCTAAAGCTTTAATCGATTAATTTTATGAAAGAGGCTAAGCTGCTGTAGAATGCAGATGTTGGAGTGGGGGAAAAAAAAAGGAAGAGAAAGAAAAGCTATTGCCAATCTTCTTCTCACCAGATCTTCCCAAAAGCGACCTGATACAACTTTCTTGAACCTTATTATCCATTTACCGCCATTGCAATTAGCAGAGTCCTGACCAAAAAAAAAAAAAAAAAAAAGGATTATGAAAATTACAGCTAGATATGATATCCGAAAGTCACAAGCTTCTGAAATATTAGGGATCAAACATAACAAACAAAGCAAAAAACAAATAATTATTGAATAGCATAAACAATTGAAAAACAAATTTAGATGTTTACCTCCCATAATGGGCGAATTCCTTCCTTGAAAAGATGCAAATCTGTAGGGCTTGGCAACAAAGAAGGACGAGCTAAGTGGCAATAGCAGACCCAAAAACCTTCAACCTAGATAAGAATTATATTAAAAGGCCAGATCAGCAATTGAACTGGTAAAATCACATATGTAAAGCTAAGGACTTGCACTGAATCACATATAGTTCAAGGATCTTATCATAAAATAACTTACAGTACTGAATTCCACAATTTTCTTTATGTTGTCCTCATAGGATGTTTGAGTTCGAACTCCAGGTGTTCGACGAGTGTACCAAAATACAAACTTGTTCTGTTCACAGGAATTTCAAACTGATTAAGTAGGATAACATAGAAATTATAAAATTTTTAAAAGAAAGGGCTACACATTTTAGTCAGAAAAAAAGAAAACCACTAAAAAAAGTAGATCAAAATGTGGGAACATTGAATTTGTGCCATGTAAATAAGATTTTCAATTCAATGTAAGTGAAATATTTAGTGTGATTATAGCCTTAATAACCACAACAAGGAACTTATTCAATCAACAAACTTAATCTGATGCATTTGAGAATGAAAATAATAGTATACCAACTTTTCAGCTCTCATTCGCAGCATGCAGCAAGAACAATGTCACGGTTAAAAATAATAAAAATAAAAACAAGGAGAAGTATTATTACAAACTATGAGCAGAAGCAACTTTAACCTAAAATTCTACAGTTCCTCAAAAAGTTTCTTAAGGCCTGTTTATGCAAATTTACATCAAAACCTATTTTTCTTAATTAATAAAATTTCAGTACATGCGGGTTCATACAGAAGCTCATATCACTTCCATTTCACTACTTAAGGACAAGATCCATGCCAAACTTTTTTTTTTCTTTTTCGAGAGCATAAATAGAAATTTTTAAAAAAAAATAACAAATTTCAATTACCAAAAATTAATAATAACTAAAACAAAAAAAAAACCTTTCAGATGAAAAACATAAAACGCATTCAATAAAATAGCAGAAATTATACGAACCTTGAGAGGATGCAAATTGGCTTTAAGTTCACGAGCTTGGCGTTCTTCGGCGTCTTTGTTATTGTTATCGACGGAATCGGCAACTGTTTGTGTGTTACTGATATCGGAATCCTTCTTATCTGTTATTTCCATTTATTGATTTTCTTTTTCTTTTTTAATTTGTTCTTCTTCACTCCAAGCCCTAATTTTCTCCCTTTTAACCAAACAGGGAAGTCAAAAGAGAGGAATTTGAGTTTCGTGTGCCGTGCTTCGTCTTGCCTCTTTTTACCTTAAAACGTCGTCGTGTCTCGTAGCCTTGCTACGCACCGTTTTATTGGCTGAGGTTGCCAGTTGGTGCGAGATGACTCGGCATTGCAATGGTGTTTGGCAAACCGGATTGGATTATTCCTGACCTAGAGCGAACCTATCCGTCCATCTGATTTTTCGAAAAAATCATAGCATCTTTCGTCGACGTATCTGAGGGCTATACGGAACTCATTTCCTCAAATTTAAAATGGAATATTCGAGTCCCTCTAATAATTGTGGAAATAATTTCGTATAAAAAAATTATAACATTTATTTTTTTAATATTATATACATGTTTAAATTCATACACTACGTTTATTTATAGAAGGTCTTAATATGACAATTATTTGACTATTATAAAAATGACCATCCAAGGGAGATAAAATAATATAATACACTTTAAAATTTTTTTTGAAAATCATTCACCAATACGAGTATAACATCACATACCGCTATCAATTTTGTAAATGTTTATTCTATTTATGTTTATGCCGTAAATAGTAAACATGATGTATAATATACTATTGTATACTATATAAAATAATATCCTTGAAGCTGTGATTTCCATTCAAAAATACTTTCCCTAATGACCCCACTGGGCCTTTATTCCACCATTTTTTTTAAAATAAAATAAAATAAAATAAAAAAGTATACATATAAATCAAAAGAGGCAGTCAACGGCGAAAAAAAAAATCTCATTTATCAAGGCTATGGTAATTTTTAATGATTTCTCGAAAGTACATAGTTTTCCCAATTATACCAAGTAAGTCTTAATTTTTAATTTTCATGATAATACCAGGTAGTAAGTAAATAAATTACGTGGGTAGAATAAGTTTAATAAAAAATTAAGTAAATATTTTATTTTAAATAAATCTATTTTATATTTTTTTATTTTTAGGATATAATTGTATAAACATAAAAATAAAACTGAGTCAAAACATATATTTGGTATTTTGATGCAAATTGGGCATATCTACAACGCACTATTGTCAATTGTATGTCAAAAAACATTCGTATGAGGGTACATCGGTCATTAAAAATTGAGGAACTTATTTGATACAAACGGACAACCTATGTCCAAATTTAAAAATATGTAATAAATTGAGGACTCGATTGTTATTGTTTTGTACATAATTCACCGAATAAAATTATCTTATATTAAATTAAAAACGCCATCTTTAGCATATGACCATCGTACACGAGGCAGCCATTGAATAAAAAAATAAATAAAAAGCCTTCCATTAGAACTCGTTTTGGGGAGCTGGAAAATCAAAACGCAAACTTTACACTTTTTTTTTCTGCATTAAAATAAAAAAATTAAAAAACAAAACAAAATAAAAAAGACAGAAAAATATAGCTAAGCTATCAATCAATAATCAATCTATCTATCCATCACCAAACACTCGTAACTGAAACTATTTCTGGGCTACACTTTGTGTTTTTTTTTTTTTTTCCCTTCCTTCTTGATTCAGCAGATTCTTTCTCTGTTGCTCTCCTGTTTGTTTATTTTGCTGCCAATTTTGACCTGGGCGTTTTTATCAATTTCGCTCGTCGTACCCCTCTCAATGATTTCTTCATCATCATCTTTTTGTCGTTTCATTTTCATTTTTAGTGTTATCTTATCTGTGCGATTCGTTTCATCGGCATCGCTGTGTCCGCAAGATTCAGGTGTGTTTCTTAATAATCTTCAATCGCAGTGCCCTCCTGGGATCTCTCCAAATCCTCCAATCGAGGTACGATTTTTAATTGGCTATTAAATTTCAATTTTTGGGTTGGTTCTACATGTGGGTTTATTTTAATTGATTTTGACTAATTTGCTGTTGGTTCTGGATTATTGGCTTCTTGCTTTTCTTGGCCTGATTTGTTAATTTGTAGGGTTTTTGTGCTTGTATTTGATCTATTTGGTTGAGTTCGGTTTCTGGGTATTCGTTAATTATTTTGTATTGTTAGGGTTTCTTGTTGAAAATGTCATATTTTGGTTAATGTGATGGGATTCTGTGTTAGGGAAATTAAAGGTTGATCTGCTGACTTAAGGGTGGTTGATTCTGTTGGCAGAATAAAAGTGATTTTTCTTTTATCCCATAAGTCGGGCAAAAAAAAAAAAATAGCAATTTATGTGATATGTAGTTGCATTTGTGTTTTATATGCCTGTTCAGATTGAGGACTTTGCAATTTTTTTTTTGTTTTAGAATATTTAAATTAGAATTTATGCTATGAAGAAGCAGAATCAAGTATAACGAGCTAAAAATGGTTCCTGAAAAGTGCTAGGCAGGATTGTATGATAAACCTTTTGTTGAAGTTTTGATTTGGTTCTCTAGTATCTTACCAGTGGCCGAGTGAGTGAAGATATGAGTAGTAAGCAGTATTTGTGTGTATAGTATTAGCTCTAAGGAGCAACCTTTATGTTGAAGGTTTGATCTTGAAGCAGGAGTTACTGAGACATGGCATGGATCTATTTCTTACTTTTGGTGGTGGTTAGGAATTTATGATTAAATTGTTGTTATGGGGTTATTCAAAGTTGGTATGGGAAATGTGTCTGTACAAGCATCATTTTTGACTCTTGGCTGTTGCAGATGACAAGTAATCGAGTAAACATATGACATCGCTTGATGATTATGAAAATTTATTTATTTACTTTTCTATGAGAATGTATACTTTTGTACAATGTTGTTGGACTATAGTAATATTTTTGCTCTTTGACTGGTTTACCTTTGAAGTGCGAACCATACCCATTTTCCTGATTCTTCTTACTATTACGAAGAATAGCATTTCAAAGTACTGGATCAAAACTTTCTGACAGAATTTGGTATGTTGCATGTGTCATATGTTAAAGATTTCTATTTACAATGTGGTTGGGGATCTGGTAGAAATTCTCCGGTGATGACATAGTAAACAGATTCGCTGTCTTTGTAGGGTTTCTTTTACATAATAAAGGCTGTTTATGTCATTGAACAAATTTTTTCTTTGTGAAATTTGTGGAGAACCCTCATTCTGATTTTTTGGTGAGTGTGTAGTCATAAGACAGGAAATCGTATATCTTTTCTTTGATTTGTGTGACTCATTATTTGTGGTGAAAATATTTAACAGTTTTCACACATGCACCAATCAGATGCAATCATGGGAAGACTATTGTAATTTTACTTTTAGAAAGTTAGGAGTTATGAAATATTTTTTTAATGAAAAGCCATAATTCTGCGATTCCTTCATGTTTATGAGTATTTTGGCATTTTAATTTAGTTAATCCGAGTTACTAGGTTTTTAACTGGCTATTGAGTAAAACAATCTGAGATTTCGTCTGTGCATTTGGCTGAAACTTTGAGTCATACCATAATATCATATGTGGCACCTATTTTCTTTTGATGTTCATTCACCCATTGCTCATGCTAGATTTGACATTGGTTGGCTGGTATATGGGTATTGAAGGAGCTCTTGATTTTCTTTTTCTTCTCATCTTTTTTCTACAACATCACTATAAGCCACTGTAATATGGAATTTCAATAGTGTCACCATTTGTTTATTAATTAGTTTGATATTCCTTTTGTGGACAATCTATAGAAGGTATCCAACATTGACCAATTCTACTTGTTGGTCTCTGCCAACCTCCTCCACTTGTAGAGAAGTTCTATTCTTTTTGCTTTTGTTGGTCAAATTTTCAGGCAACCCTGTTTTACTAATTTACTAATTGACTAAATTACTAATCGATAAAGGGAGCTATATTGTTGCGAATTTTCATTCTCCATTCCTCTTGGTCAATCCCACTTTATAGTTACTTTGTCCTTCATTGTGGTTTCCTTTTGAAATTTTATCTTCTTTTTGTTGCAATTTCTTTGTCAATTTTTCCTGTCTTTCTTTATTTATTAGTAGAGCATTAGGAAATCGATTGAGACTGTATTACATTTGCTATGAAATTTCCAGATTTTGCATCACTTTCTGGCACTGAATTGGTAAAGATCTGTGTAATTATATATGCTTCTGATTTGCTTTCTGCAGGCGGATGGAGAATTCCTGGACAGAGCTTTGACATCAAAACAGAGAAATGCTTATACTTCCGTACTCTTTTATGCTTCCTGGTGCCCATTTTCTCGTGATGTGCGTCCTACTTTTGAAGCCCTTTGCTCAATGTTCCCACAAATGGAACATTACACAATAGAACAATCTTCAGCCCTGCCAAGGTGCTTACTGACATACTTGCAATATAATGGCTTTATTGGGTGTGATTTGTCAAATTTCTTACTTGTCAGACTCCTTTTGGCTGGAATCGATAACAGATAGTCTGGCAGAAAGATCATTTCTGTTAGATTGGCCTCATTGTGTGATTTTGATAACCTTATTTAGCTTGACATAAAATGTGTGGTAGGTTGCTGAGTGTGGTGATGGTACTATTAAACCTAATATGCAGCCTCAAGAAAGAAATATTTTTTCAACCTGTAGTGGTTTCTCTCTCCTTTCTTTTCGTTTTTAACTGGTTGTGTTAGAAAGAAGCAGCTTCAGTACATAGAAAATTTGTTTCTACTGATGGTGTGCCCATCCATCATTGTAAATGTCAATGGGTCAAAATGTAAATTTGAACTTAGTGCTCTGCAGAAGTTGTGGGCTCCCTCTAATTTCTGCTGGGAAGCGAGTTTATCTTTTGCTAGAATCCTTTGGCAGAACCCCTCTTCTTTTTCTTTTTTCTTTTTTTTTTTTTTGTTTTTTGGGGGGAGGGGGGGGGGGGAGCTCTATTCAATACTTTTTTGTGCTGAAAGATGGTTAAAAATCCCCAATGGTTATGAAATTATGTAGCAAACATTGCTAATGTTGTTCTATCTGCTGATATCGATGCTTCATGTTTTTGTTGCAGTATATTTTCAAGATATGGAATCCATAGCTTGCCCTCAATTTTATTGGTGAACAAAACATCAAGATTGAGGTATCACGGTCCCAAAGATCTGCATTCACTCGTACAATTCTATGAGAAAACCATAGGTAAAGGTCTCTCTCTTTCTCAAATTGCGATTCCTGAGCACTACTTGTTTCTCTTGATCTCTACCTTTGAAGAATTGATATCAAGCTTTGCTGAGTTGGGGGAAAAATGTGATCGGAAATCATTGATTATTGAGACCACCCTTGTGGATCCTGAGAATTTGTTTGTCCTTTAATCAATGTTCTATCAGGGCATACATATCAAAAACCCAACATTTTCGATTCAGCCAAATTTGTGAAATCATTCTGTGTAATGTTCATTTCTGTGAATTTCTTCACCTCACTATTTATGTTTCAGGACTTAATCCAGTGGAGTATTTTGCTGAAGATGAATCAATCAGCTCAGAGGGGAGTGACTACCCATGGTATGTTTTGTCGACAAGGGAGATTATCCAAAGAGAACCCTATTTGGTATCTGCTGTATTGTTCCTTTTTTTGAGGGTGCTCATATACATATTCCCAGAAGTGTTATCCCGTCTCAAAGCTTTCTGGGTCTCGTATGTTCCACACCTACACTTGGAAATATTTGGTGAGACAAGTCAATTGTTTGGGCGTGCGCTTCACATGGTTGATGTTAGGAGGGTTTTGACAAAACTGAGAATCTGTAAGACCAGAAACTTTCGCGAAGGTGCAAAGAATGCCCGGGTTTGGGCATCTTCTTTGGCTTCAGTCTCCTTGGGTGAATCTTCATCAACTAGGATATCATCCTAAGGTGAAACTTTGCCATAATAAATGAGCCAAATCAGGTAGAAGGAGCTTATTAATCAGATAGCGTACTGCAGACTGACGAGACATTCTGGGCCGGTGACATCTCTCTCTTTCTTGTGTAATGTTTGTCTTTTGAGTTTTTATTATAGTGATGATAGCTGAAGCTGTTGTCCTTGTGTGTTGGCGCCTTTTTGAGAAGGAAGCAAACAAGCAATGTAAATTTGAGAATAGCTCACTTTTTTGTGTATATTATTTTGTCCTTTGTGGAACTACATTACACATGTTCAATGTAATCTTATTAACCGCTGCTGTTGTTGTCGCCGCTCCTCCTCTCCGTCTCTCTCACAACACGCGCACACGTATAGGGATTGACTTACAATTTCGTGCCAAAATTTAGCGGGCATTCCTAAAATGGAGCAATCTGAGATATGGCCTGTAACAAGTTGCCTTTTGATAGCGGACCTGCTGACGTTGAAATATTCTTGCATTATTACGCATTAGGACCACTTTATCTTGGCTTTGGTTTGCTTGCTTGCAATTGAAACACTGATTAACGTAAAAACGGGTTGGTTATTGGAAAAATCAGTTCTTTTTGAGTTTTGATCTTTTTCATTGGCCAATTTGACCTTCAAAATCACTTAGAAGATAGCCTGCAAAATCTTCTGTTATTATGTTATCTAGTCTGTACAAGTCATCTGACTCAGCAATTGCAATTGATCAACAATTATATCAGCTAATCTTGAAAAGCTGTTCAAGCTAAATTCACAAGCAAGAGCAAAGCCAGATAGCCGAGAAATCTTTAGGATACATCCACTCAATGTGCACTCAACATATTAGAGCTCCACCATTATAGTGGATTTTACCAATTAATAGTGTCAAATCTTTCGCAGTAATCAATATTATCATGATACAATAGTACGTGATTTAGGTAGGAGTAATATGTCATTTAAAAAAAAAAAGAAGTTTTGAGTAACATACTTTTAAAAGGAACCCATTATTGATAGTGCACTAAAAATACTTCTATTCACTGTGCACTCTACATATTAGAGCTCCGTTAGGGTATCTCTTCTACCATTATAGTAATTTTTACTAATGTCAAATTGATACAAGACATGATTTGAGTTGAAATAATGCATAAAAAGGAATCACTTATTAATATGATAGCAAATGACATATATTTTTTATGTAAAGTAAGGATACTTACACTCGATCGGTACATTACATTTTAACACTCAATAATAGAATAGTAAATCACATATATTTTGATTTCAAATCCCTTTTTATATATATAATAAGGAGGCTGCTAAGTTATATTTTGATGAAACTACATACCTCTCTTACGTGTCTGACAAAAAAATCATCGCGCGTAAAATCTTACAAAAAAGGTTGTAAATTCTTTGAAAATGTAACTTAGCCTCTGTTATATTATAATAATAATAATAAAACAGTAAATTATATATCTTCTTCCATATGAAAGGGGTTTCAAGCCTCTTTATATGGTAAATTCATTCATTGTATTTTAAAAATGAACCACTCACAAGCAAGTCACATCTCTTTTTGAAAGAGTTTGAGTCTCTTTATACAATAAATTTTGCTTCGCATCCGAGGCCGAGAGACTCGAACATATTCCCATGTGTACTAAAAGAAAAGTGTTCTGCCATCCAACTCTTCAATTTTACTTTCAAATAATCTGAAGTACGTGACTCCTGGAGGACGGCCGTGAGCCAATTCTAAAGGAATCAAAGGATTGGACTCAAATTGTGTAACATTGGTGGAAAAAAAGAAAGTCAATTAAGATACCGGCTCATGTACATTTGTAGGGCGGGCCTTTCACTGTCGCTATTTCTTCTTCCTTTTTTCTTCTAACTCTCATCCCGTCATTATCATCCGAAGCAAACTCTTACAAGCAACCTAGCCTACACTCTTTTTCTTTTCCATATCACAAGAGTAACGACGCTAATTAAAGAATCTCTCTTCTAGTAAAAAGAAAGTTCAATCAGTCTCTCTTTCATATATAAATTAAGAACAGAAAGGTTGAAGAGATACATGCATAAATTAAGAAAATAAAGGTTAAACAGATACAAATTCTCTATCATTTTTTTTCAAATTTTTGGTTAAATTTTTCAATTTGTGGTTATATACTCAACCTACAATTTGGAAACCGAGTAAAAGAATTCAGAAATATATAAGAAATTTTGGTATTTTTGAAACAAACATTTTTGTATCTGATTATGTTCGAAATTTGAACTCTTTATTTATTGTACTATTTTAATAGATCTTATTAATTAAAAGCTTGAATTAAAAAAAAAAACAATAAGAGTGGGGAAAAAGAAAAAGTCTTCTTTACCCTATCTTCGACACAGGCTTCTAGTTCAAATTTATCCAAAGAGATAACAAAGTAATCAAAACTTGTAAATTTAATAATGAGTAAAAAATTGGAAAGAAATATCAAGCAAAAACGAGATGGGGCCCTCGATTGGACCACTCCTCCATTGTCATCTTTAGAGAGGATAAGCTCTCAATCAAACTCCCTCATAATTTTCTTGCTTAATGGGTTCAAGTTCAATCTCTTGATGGAAAGAGTCATTAGGACACCCATGGTGGTGGCCTTGCTAGCTCTTACTTCTCAAAATTCCACCTAAACAAACATACAAGACTCACCATCTTTGATCCAATAATTCATCAAATCAGCAATACCAAAATTCCTACTTACAAAAACCCTCTCTTTGATCAATTTCCTGAAGAGTTAAATAAAAAAAAAAAAATGGATTATGAAGAAGAGTGGGAATTTCTTCCTGATTCCAGGTTTCTTGATTTTCCGGAAAATCCTGATGAGAAGAAAATTTTCTCAGGAAAACAGAGGAGTTTGATTCCAAAAAGTGTTTTCGACATGAACTACTTCATGTGTCCATCACCAGAATCCAAGAAAATCATTGAAACACCATCAGGAAATTCTTCCAGGAAAGTGACCGCCAAACAGCTTGTGCCAGTTCCAATTCAGCTGGAGCCAGCGGCAATTCTGAAGGAAGGCCACCAAGATCCTGAAGCTGATGGAGATGATCAAGTCATCATCAAGCAACCTACAGCAATCACTGAGAAGATCAACGGGTCTACTACTAATAATAATAATATAGGATCCGTTGAAGCTGATCAGGATGCCGTACTCTCCCAAGTTTTCTTCAAGAAAATGAAGGAAAATGAATTTGTCGACATGAAAATATTGGACTCACCAAAGTCCCCTAGAAATAATATCATCCCTCAGATTGATGCTGCAGCAACATTCAATGATCAATCTGCAATCGATAACATGACTTGTTCTCCAAGGAAGAAGAAGATCGAAGATCAGGTAAGCTGGGAGGATGAAGTCCTGGAGAATGATGGCCTTGGCCTCAATTTATGGAAGTGGAGCTTAACTGGGATCGGAGCTATTTGCTCTTTCGGTGTTGCTGCTGCTACCATTTGTGTCCTCATTTTTGGAAACCAGCAAAGAAACAAACATCATCAGCAGAATCAGAATCAGAAGCTTCGGTTCCAAATTTACACTGATGACAAGGTGGATTCCAAATTTGCAGTAATTTTTTTGTCTTCTCATTTTCTTGAATTTTCATGGGATTCTTACAACTTAATTATTATTATTATTATTATTTTTCAGAGAATTAAGGAAGTGGTCCAGCACGCAACAAAACTGAATGAAGCAATTTCGGCAGTGAGAGGGGTCCCCATTACAAGAGCTCACATAACCTATGGTGGCTATTATGATTCTCTTTAAATCACTGCGTCTGTTGAGTTGGTGCTAAAAGAGTCCACATTAGTTCTACAATATTTGTGTAGGGTCTCTATGTTTTGTAAATAATGAGGCTTTCTCAATACTTGGGGTTGCTAGTGTATAGATTCTGAACCTTGTCTGTAATTCAAGATTCTATATTGTTATGTTATAG
Source organism: Aegle marmelos (assembly GCA_030449875.1). NCBI lineage: Eukaryota > Viridiplantae > Streptophyta > Magnoliopsida > Sapindales > Rutaceae > Aegle > Aegle marmelos. Next base: position 9,382,982 of record JASUUL010000115.1, read on the forward strand.
CATATGACCCGCATATATTATAGAATGTTATTAGAAAGCAATTGGGTTCTAATAGTCCAATCTCTTCTGGAAGTTCTGATCTCAGTGAGTTGTCTAATGATCAAGCACTAATGCAGTTACCAAAAAAAAAAAAAAAAGTGGCATCAATATGATGGTGACAAGTGGAACTTGACCAAGCTAATGAGATGAAATGATTAATTTTCTTATCATGGGAGGAGTGTAAGCATTAAGCAACGCTGCTTCTAGACATTTTGTTTTATATTATATCTTCATCTTTATCTTTGCTATAAATAATGTATGTGGGTTGGCTAAAAACCATTAAGAATGTTTAAGGTTGGTGCAATCTCTCAACAAATTGGTAGTTAAGAAGCCCTTATCCTCAGTTTCCCTTTTATTTTTAAATTGATTGACTTCACCTAATTGATTATCCAACAAAGAGGAAGACAGGCACCTTATCAGGCCCGGCAAAATTATATCTAATTTTACAAAACAGGAGAAGATATTTTTAATGTTCATGATAGCAAATGAAAATGATTCCATGCAACATCAAAACCATCCACGCCATAGGAGATTTATTAAGGCACGACCCACTGGACAAAAAATGATGGCGTGGCCTTGGCCAGTAATAAGGATGTGACATAACCAGTTGGAATTTTGTGCTGCGTTCTATGTACAAACGTAGGCTTGAGAATTATTCACAGACAGTGGGGTGACTGGCGAGCCGGGCTTGCTAGGCACAAACAAAAGCTACTCGCTACTCGCTACTTCCATGTGAATTTATAGCCTTTGTTTTCTAGTTTTGGAGTCAAATTTAAAGAATAAAATTAAAAATTAAAAAAAAAAATTACAAGCGCCGTTCACTCCACTCGATTAGTTATCATGTCGTGTAACTTTCTAACTCTTTCGATTTTGAGTCCAGTTAAAGCAAAGTTATCTTTGAATTAAAATAAAGAAACGAAAAGAAAAGAAAAGACAAAGTTCTCCACAAATCTACATTCCAATTTAAAAAAAAGGGGGGGGGGGGGGGGGGGGGAAATGTCAATGACCCATGTATTTAATTTTGCAGGTGAATTGTATATTTATTTGGAGAATTTGGTGGCTGCTTGAATTCAAACATTACACAAGTGCAATGAAACATTTATTATCATTATTATTGTTGTTGTTTTCTTTGATTTTGAAATAAAACACATATGATTATTCTTAGTACGCAACAGCAGTTAACGAGTCATGTGCTCGTGCCGTGATTAGTGGGCAAAAACAAATTGCTTTTAGTAGACAGCTTCGTCTTCAAGCAAAAGAAAAAGAATAAAGGGGAGAAACTGCCAGTGACAGAAGGCAGATGCCATGTCTATTCTCCGTTCACGCTTTATACGCTACACATGAAGCCTTTAACTTCCAAAAGGAATAATCCAATCAAATGAACTTCATTTGCCTTCATAGACATTCATCACTTTTTCTTCATTCATCTCCATCTGACCGAGTGGGCTCCTCCTACTTCCTTTAAAAGCCCTAAATTTTTCACTACACATTCCAAATTTTCTGCCATATTAACAAATTTCATCCGTATTAGGCACAAGATGAAACCAATAACCAAGAATCTTGAACTCGTAATGAAGAATTTAGAACTTACAAGAAAGAAATGGGAAGGTCATGTTTCACAAGCCAGATTGCCTTGGATGACTGCTATGAAGGGAATGAAAACCATAGGTTAGGAAGAAAGTATACTCCCAAGTCTGAATACCCCGATCCTAAAATTATAGGACGCATTTCTCATTAAACAAACAAAATGAGTAGCCATACGTGCACAAAACACAGCACAAAAAATATCACCACCGCACATGCACTAAAGATAAAAAGTTTAATAATTTTATACCCATGCTTTGTAGAAATATCATTCTTCAATCCCATCTTGCTAAGCCAATGATTTTTACATCAATATAAATAAAAATATATAGGCAAATGTAAAAATAGTTTTCAAATAAAATGAACTTAGTGGAGTTCATGTGGTTGTATGGTTTTATTACCTTTTAGAAAATTGAGACTTCTCTCAAGTGATCATTGTAAGTAATTTGTCATACGTAAAAAATCTAAAATTTAAGAAAAAAAAATTACAGTTATTGTTTAAAATTAACTAAAAAAATTAACAATATAAAATTATTACACCCAAAATCTCAGAAATAATTTTTTCCATCCAAGCCATCCAAGCCCACAAAGACACCAAAATACAGGAGCTTCCTAATACTCACTCAATCTGAAGATCTGAGTAATAATTTTTTCCACCCAAGCCCACAAAAGACACCAAAATATAGGAGCTTCCGAATAACCGCTCAATGTCTAACTTCCATTAAATTACTCAGATCTCTAGATTTTCAGTGCTTCTCTAGGATTCACCAAATGAATGCTCTTGACATTTCATAACAAGCTCTTAAATAAGAACTTCCTTTATAAGCAAAATTTAACTAAAAAGTTAATCCAAATGGCTGAAATGTTTAAATATTTCGGCCACTATTCAAAATTCAAAAGAAGCAATCATCGAATTTCTTGTCTTTTTAAATTTTTTTTCCTAATAATCTCCACCATGATTAAAATAAACTGCTAAACCAATGGCTGTAATTTTCAACATATGAAAATATTGTTGATTTATGACCATTAGTGATGGCACTAGTGGCACTTATATTTTCTTTATTTTAATCATGACAGATTGTTAAAAAAAATTAAGAAAAAAAGTCAATAATAGCAGCCATCGAATCCGGTAGCAAACTATTTTCATTCTTGAAAAGTGAATCAAATGTCTAAACATTTTGGCCAGTTAACTTTCTCGGCAAATTTTTCTATTAATTTATTACTCTGACAAATTGCCAAAGTGATCTTGAGGTACACCTCAATTTCCTCACACAAAACAATGCAAACCTAAGAAACTAAAGATAAACTTTATAACAATTTGATTGTAAAAAAAAGCTAAAAATTCAACAATATAAAATATGCTTATGTTTCTAACTTCCCACCCCTTATCAAATCTCTACAAACAGACCAGATACCAACCAGACTGATCTAAAGTACCGATAGACTTTAAACTATAGCCACCATACTTGAACTCTCATATATGAAATGAAAGTTAACTTCCAGAAGTCGGAGAATCTACTTGGTTCTGTCGTTTCGCAGTCATCCTCTAACTGCAACGTTCTCATTTAGTGGTGTTTATCAATTTTCACTCAACAAAAGAAACAACATTTTTATGAAGGTAAATGGAAGCATTAAAAGTTAAGTAAAATTAGACAAACAAAGTAGAAACTTTGAAACCATGCAGTTAGTTGTCATAGCTACTCTGTCTAGTTTCAGTGAGCTCCACTCAACTATTTATGCTTCCTCTTAACTACATTATAAATATTTAGCTACTTTCTCTTTGCACATGAACTTTTGACTTCAAAGCATATCACACCAGCATAACAAACAAAAGCCTTCTATTGTAGTCTTAGAAGACTTAAGTTTAGCATTCCCTCCTTAGCCAACGCCAAGTACTCTAATTACATTTGGGAACATTGTCAAGCAGAAGGGCAGCACCAGCCCAGCTGCAAGTGTTTCAGTTTCTGTTCGCTGATCTTTATTGCAGCTGACCTGCCACAACCCAGCTGCTAAACAAGGCTCCAAACCAACAGAGCTCAAGTGAATCATTCAGATTTAAAAAGCCTCCTAAAATAGACCATTAACATCAAGATCCTGCTATATTACTGCTTGCAGTAACGTACGCCTGAGAGAATAACAGTGACATGTAGAAGACACGCGGCTTTCCACATGACACTATTTTTCTCTCAAGCATACGTTAATGCTTGCAGTAATGTAAGTTTTGCCTTAACATCAACTACTAGTGACAGGTGTTAATAAGTGGCAAAATTTGTTGCCCCTAATGACTAGTTTAACACATCCATGAACAGTCCAAATGAAAGACCAATGGTACAAACTCCAAAATAACACTTTACTGCACAGTGAAACTATCAATTATGTACATGATCACTGAAATCTACCCTTAACTAATGGAGCCTAAAAATGAAGAATGTCCGAGAACCTTCCATAGGAAAGGAACAGAGGCGACTCATTCCTATCCCTCAAACCGGGTCAGGAGGAGACCCCTCTTGTTCTGAGCCTCTGTCGGGACCAAATGGCACCTCCATCACCACCATTCGATCTTTGGAGAGGCTACTCTTAACATCTATAAAACCATCTACAACATAAAATCACTAACACTTCCTAGAGCATAGAACATAATTCAACTGAACAATGTAAAGCAAAAGGACAGAAGGAATAACAAATTTTATAAATTTATGAAAAATGAAATAAAACCAAAATATCCGAAGCTATAAGGAGAAAATCCCAAATAACAAGAAATGGGAAGAATTATTAATACCTTTGTGCTGCGGGGTTTTGCTATAAGCCTCTGTCTGAACCAAACGGTCTGGTTAAAACCTTCTGGTTATTCTGAGGCATTAAAGATCAATTTTTTTTTTTAATGTGAAAAAAAAAATTGAAAATGTAAGAGGCTGCTTGGGGGAGAATTGATAAAAGAAGTCAAAGAGTCCCCTCAAAAGGCCTTTTGATTCAATCTGTGCCTCCTAACTAAACCAAATATGAAATTTGCGTATGCATTCATACATTCATACGGCTACTCAAAGAGGCAAAATGGGTTTCTACCAAATCCCCGAAAAACAAAAAAAAGGGAAGAAAATTTGATTAAAAAATGCAGGCTTGTACCCAATCGAAGACGGTGGATATGATAACCAAAGTTAGGGGTAGGGTTTCATCCCACTCAGTTATATAGAGATAACTGAGTTGATTTTCTAGAATGCCCTCGTTCAAGCCTTCTAGGGTTTAGTGGGCGTTGCCTGAGTCTGACGTCGCACATTTTTATTGGCTTTTTTTTTTTTCACCCCCACTATTACTCGAAATTGAAAGATTCGTCGTAAAGCAAAGTTTTTGGCCCTACTTGACGGAAACTTTTTAATTATTTCCATAGAGTAATAATTTTTTTTAAAAAAAAAAGGAGCTTTCATTAATTGAATTTGGTAATATTAAAATACGGAGCAGGGAAATCAACTTAATTTTAATCCCATGGTGTAGTCGAGCCGGAACGGCTTCCAAATTCTTTATTTGATCACTTACCGAAGTGTTTGATTCTTGAAAAAGTGAAAAAAAAAGTTAAAAATTAGTATTTAGGCTATGTGCAAACTAATTTTAATAAAAATGAAAATTTAAAGAACCAACTAAAAATTGAGATAAAAACATTGTGCAAAGAATCTTTAACGTGATGGATCTCACTGAGCTGATCAAATGCAATGTAAAGTTCTAGTCACTTCTAGTCTTCTGAAAAATAAAAAATTCTGTTAAATTGGCTAATTCAACAGAGATGCGTATTTAGGCAAAATTTGATATGGATACGAGGACATTTTAAACACAAACATCTGGTCCGGTCCCCAACAGACTCTGTGATATATAATCAAGAGTAGTAAAATGCACAACAGACTCAGGGTTATAAATATTATCTGCTCATTTAACCCAATAATCCGACCCATTTCAATGATTTAGAGAAAAACAGAATCCAACACAGAAAAATGTCAATTGAAATGATCAATGACCAAACGGACAATAATATTCATTAGTTCTCATCTCAATACAATATGTCAGACGAAACTAATAACAACAAAATGAATCTGTTCAACCGATAATGCTCTAATGAAAGAATTAAAGCCCCAAAGCATGCAAGAAGAGCCGCAAGCGAAGCCCCGGAGAAATGACGAACCCTCCATAATCACAGTGAAAATAAATATAATTCAGAAAAAGAGGCCAAACGCAAGAGCCGCAAGCGAAGCAAAAATGGTGGGCACAAAGATAGCGGTGGCGCCGGAAGTAGGAGCGGGAGATGGGGCATCAGCAGCTGCAACACTGTGTGCTGCTGACGCGGCCGTTAGCACAATTGCCATTGCCATAAATAATCTCATCCTCATTGCCTCCATTCGTCTAAATCTTTCCGATGAAAAAGCTTTTAATTCTGTCTGTGTATGCAAAAGCGATAAAATTCGAGAGAGATTGTGTTGAAGTACCCGAAGCTGGCTGCTGCAGGCCTTACTTATATGGCTGTTTGAGGAGAAATTGATAACTAGCGGTTAAGGCTAGGCTGGCTTCATAGTCTAGGTTGTCCCTATGCCACATGCAGCATGTGACTTTTCTTTTCGGTTGTAAAGGAAGATTATAATCATTAATAAGCGCTACAAAATTACTATATTGTTAATGGAATCAAGCTTTAGTAAGTGTTTCATACATCGAGGTTTAAGAATACATACGTATGCATGTCAAATTTTGAAAGTAATGGATATAGTGAGAATAAGATGTACTTATCTCATATAAGTCAATTAAAAAAGAAAAACAAAAATATTTTTTAGATATTTATATTTTTAAATTTATTTGTATTTTAACTAAATTTAAATTTATTTAGATTTTAAATTAAGAAATAAAAAACAAACATCGCCTAAATTTTTTTTTCTATTGATAATAAATGTTATATCTAAATTTTGATATAAATTTTAATTAAAACAAATAAAGGTCACAAATGGGACAATTCCAGCTTGCTATTCAATCACATAATATACATGATGTTATTAAACTACCAAGGTGAATGCACAAAAACAATAATAATAATAATAAGGGAGATATAAAATTTTAAACAAACTAAACGTGCCGTGATTTTTTTTCTTTTGAACAAACTCTTGGGGTTACCCTAACCGCCCATGCCAATGGGTTAGTAGTACAGCTGTACAGGGTGTCCTTATAGGCTGTTGGGTTGTGGATGCTATTGCCATACAGCTGTTTGCAATTGGACTCTTGTTATATGTTTAATGGCCTCCTTCGTTAGGGTCCCACAATCCCATGCCATGATGCGTTGATGCTCTATTTTCTTCGGCAATCAATACAAAAACAACAGAATTCAATAGAAAGACACTTGTGACCTCAAAATAAGGATTTGTTGTGGGGCTATGATTTTAGCGAGACAAGGATGTTTTCGGGCTTTTGTTGGCCTGAAATCTGTATTCAATGAAAATGCTCGGGCCGCGAGCCGTCGAGTTGCCTTGAGTCTCTCCCAATACGCCCCATTTTAACATGATTTTTTAATACTTTTTTATTCTTTCTCCTAATTCGCCCAAAAGGCCTTTCACGTAGCAATTAATGAGCGTTTTCAATTACTCAAATAATAACAATATTATTATTATTTGTTTTAACGTGGGTGAAATTGGAATTTTCTCACGAAAGTCTCTCATGTCGGCAATTAAACCTAAATTTCAACCCCCCCGCTCGCCATGTCGGTCTAAGCCAACCTAAATTTTGTACGAGAGGACAATTTGTTCACGGCTCACGAGAATGCGTCCGCAACCCAGAATTACAAAATCTCGTTTTCAACACCACTGACCGGTCACCGGTGCATGCGCATCCATTCAAGTTCTGAGATTTTTCCTTTTCCTTATCAATTTTCTGTAATTAAAATTTTTTCCTTTTATACTAAGAATTTCGATGTATGACAAGTTTGAGGTTCGGTTGCTTTTCTCGCCGTTAAATTCCGGCCTCAATGGATTTTAATGTCTTCATTCTCGACGAATAATATTATCTGTACATAGTCATAATACGTTGTTTATATTTTAGGATCAAACTATATATTTATAAAATATTATAACTGAATTGAAATCATAATCCATTGCTCTCATTTCACACTAGCCGATGGCCAATTTGGGCCAGCTATATAATCTTAAAAAGAAAAAAAAGACTTTTTTATTCAATTCATTCCTGTGCAACGGTCAGTGAGAAGGTTCTAATAATAATGAAACAATTTCTATAACATGCTCTATCTTTTTTTAGATCAAACGTTCAGTATCATTTCGTATTGAATAATGATGAAATCTTAAACGGTATGTATATATATATATAAAAAACCGAATGACTTTTCATAATTTCATGTATACTAAAAATTTACACCTAACATTTTAGTTTAAGAATTTTAATTTGAATAAAGATGGCGTGAAATGAATCCTCATTTAAATTAAGAGAATTAGTTAAATATTAGTCATGATACATAAATAATTAAAGGTAAAAAAATTAATTAAATATTTAGTAAGAATTATTTTTAAAAATATTATGAGTTTTAAAAGTAATCTATGTGTATTTAAAAATAAATTTTAATATTAAACTACTATATGAGCATAAATTACTAAAATGGATATAGTATTAAATAAAATTTTATTTAAAATTTACAAAGATGTATATATTTTTTTTTATTGTGTGTATATAATTATTGATAATTATAATAAATATTTTTATTTTGCTATCTTAATATGATTGGCAATGAAAAAATCTCTTTAAATTTAGTGAGTTTTATTTCTTAATTGAATAGGATAATTTTAGATTTTTGTAACATGTGTGTGTGAAATTATATGAAAGTAATAAACTCATAAAACATATTTAAAAAAAAAAAGAAAATGAATGTTTTTTCAAAATCTTTTAAATAAATTTAAATTACTTTCACGTTTTTCAAAAATAATATCAAGCAAAAGGACAAAAATAATGAGACAAAAAGTGGCGTTAGGTTTAACTTGGGTGTCATATTATTTAGAATACAAATTTTTTATTCTAACTTTTAATTATTATCAATTATTTTTGTAAAAAAATATTATTTTACTTTCTCAAAATTAAGTATAAAACATTGAAGATCATTAATAAATAATAATTTTACCATTTTAGCTTAATGAGATTGATAAATTTAAATTATCATACAACATTTTTTAAAATGCTGATGCAGCATCATTTCTCTCTCTCTCTCTCTCTCTCTCTCTCTCTCTCTCTCTCTCTCTCTCTCTCTCTCTCTCTCTCTCTCTCTCTCTCTCTCTCTCTCTCTCTCTATATATATATATATATAAAGACACACACATAGAGTGCATTCGAAATAATTAGTATATCCTGAGGATGCAATTGGAATCTTCAAGTTTTAAAAATGAAAGAAATGAAGAAAATTTGATGGCTGATAAAATTTGAATTTATTTTGCTTTTCTTAGAATAGCGACAAATTTTCATTAATCACCCACCTTCGAATTTAGTGCACGAGCATACATGAATGATTCAGCGGGAAAATATTTTAAATGAATAAACAACTCATATTTTCCGTATTAATAATATTGGTTTCATTTGAAATTCTTTTTATGTGTGTGTAAGTTTTATATGTATTATAAATTTTTTTAAGCGAGGGTAGTTTTATCTTGTTAAAATGAGATATTATTAAAATATAAAAAATAAAAAATGAATATATTAAAATTTTTTATTTTTATATTTATTAGTATATTAAAATTATATATATAAAAACGAGTCTCAATCGTCACGCAAGGTTTTCTCACGGGCGGTAAATAACTTGTTTGGGCAACAATTAATAGGTCATAATCAAACTGGAATAGCTTTTACATACGATGAAAGATTGCAAGAAGACAAAACCTAATGAATACGTATGGTTTGATTGCTGTAATTGTAAATAGAGTGGGGACAAAATTTAATAATAAAAAAAAAGAAAAAGAAAATTGAATATCACATGTTCGCGAAAAATGTACAACTCGAAGAAGCGATGGAAATTGAGGCTTCCGCGGAGTCCTTCCTTGTTGTCTTCAAACCCAAGTGTGCCGTCGTCTCGTGTGGGCCTGTTTTTGTCTGCCCTCATTAACAAGTTCTTTCCCGCAGACAATGTATTGACTGGGTTCTGGGTTCTCTCCTGCACAAACAAACGTATCTACTTATTTATTTTGACAAAAGAAACGGCTTTGTAGGTATAGCAGGCCCGAGTTGTCACAATAATTCATCAGGTCGTCTTGCATTTATATCGTGTCGGTTTTGACGTTTTGTATTAAATTTGAACTGATTCAAACGCGATTTATTTAATAATAAAATTAAAATATTAAAATTTTATTTCGATACGAAAAATAAATTATATTAATATATTTAATAAAATTTACATCAAATATCTATTGTCTTATATGTACACACGCGCGAGCCCCATCTTCCCAAATATTATATTTTTATGTTATTAAAATTTTAAATTTAAATGTGTGAATAATATTATGTATGGATATTATAAAATATACATGTTTGTTAATGTTTCATATTATCAATATAGAATTTTACAAATGAAATGCTATGCATGTGTTCATCTCCCCCGTCTCACCTCTAAAATCAAAACCCAAAAAAAAAAAAAAAAGAAGAAAACAAAGAGACTCATAACCAAATTAAATATTTGAGTTTTGATAACGAGAGCTTGTAAATTGATTTAAAATAAAAAATATATAATTGATTATTAATTAAATAAATGAGTCAAGAATTTTAATATTATTATAAAATAAGAAAAATAATAGTAACTCATATATGATCTATTTAATAACTATATCAAATATAATAATTTTTATTTATTTATATAATATTTATATTGAATAATTAAATAGTGTCAAATTTTATTAACGCTATCATAATTAAACCTAAACGTAATAAAATAATAATTAAAAAGTTAAATTACTTATTCACTAAACATGTTCTGTGAAAGTCTGTCTCTCTTAATATATGATACTTGCATGTTTACACTAAAAAACTCAGGCTCATTGAAGTCCAGTCACTTATTATGCTTCTGAAAGAAGGAAAGAGGGGAGGGGAAGGTGGGACACTCCCACCTTGACGTCAATCATGAGGTAGAGGAGTTAGTGACTAAAAAGTGATTTAAGGCCCGTTTGTTATTCAATGTAGTAGAAAAAAAAATTATAATTATAAAATAAAAATTTATAATATTTAAAAAATATAATATTTTAATAATAATTATAATAAAATTATTAAAAATATAATTAATTTTTTATTATATAAATATATAATTAATTTAATTAAAATTTTTAAGTTATTATAATTAATATATTAAATATTTTAATATTATAAATTTTAAATTATAATCGTCTAACCTTTATTCTAAATGAGATGTTAATCATATTAATTAAGTTAAAAACTCAAATGATAATAAATTCGTAACGCTAAAATTTACCTAGATTAGATTAGATTAATCTTAGACTGTTTACTTGAAACAACTTCCTTCTTGCCAAAAGGACCCCAGTTTTTCTTGTAAGTCTTGAGGCCAGCTTAATTTTATTTTATTTTTTAAAATGCTTGTCAGCTAATTCGTATGAAAATACTGGGATAGTCAAACATGGCCAGAATGAACAAATGCTAGGGCCATTCGGAGCGTTAATGCTGAAGCAAGCCCAAATTGAAGCCCAACGTAAGACTTCCTCCCCGGTTCTTTTGGACCGCAGCCTCATCCAACCGTGCATAATCAATCCAACGGTTCAGATAAAGTAGAGTTATTTTTATAACTTATTTGCTAGTTGCTCCCAAGGAGGATAAATAGAGAAAAAAAATGGAGAAGGAAGATGAAGAAGAAGATAGAAAGCAGAAGAAATTTCACAACAAAGCTTTTGAGAGAGAGAGAGAGAGAGAGAGAGAGAGTGATAATAAACGAGAGCCTAAAAATCATCTTCTCCAAAAATCCTTAAAGATTAATGTTCTTTTCTCATTTAAAGCAAGATTGTTCATACAGAAACAAAACCAGGAGTTGATATAAACAAGTTGTTGTTGTTGTTGTTGTTGTTATTTGTGGGATTATCATGAGAAGCTTTATGCCTTCTATCCTATAACATGTATGTATTGTATTTCTTGTGCTTACTTTTTCCTTCTCTCTCTCTCTCTCTCTCTCTCTCTCTCTCTGTGTCTGTGAGACAGATTAGCTTTACAGAGAAAGAAGATTTGTACTGATCTTTTTGCGTGTTCAAGCTCTAGATCTTGATGGTATTTGATGCAATCATCTCCGATTCCTTTCTTATTTTATTTTGTCTGGCGAACCAGTTCAACAACTTCAGTTTTGATTTTCTCTCTAAATTTTACGTTTTCTGACTGCTCTGAATTGCACCAATCAACAAAATGGAAAAAAAAATCCGGATTTGAGAATCCAGCTTTTTTTCGTGTTCATCTTCAATTTTACTATCGCCTTGATTTGATTTTCACTTCTGGGTTTTTTGAGTTCATGAGGAAAAGCTTGTGCTTTGAAGAAAGCTAAACATTCTTTCCCGTCGTTTTTCTAAAAGAAGAAGGCTCAGTGAATTAGCCAAAGAAAAATTCCATCTTTTTAGTTCACAGCATCTATTTTGTTTTTGTTCCTCCGCCCCCACCCCCACCCTCTCTCTCCTTCTGGGTTTTTAATCTAGAAAAAAATACATTGGATTTGCTGAAAGAACGGCTTGAGTAGCCAAAAGTTGTTCTTTTCTTTGAATTTCCTCTTCTGGGTCTGTTTTGGAAACCCAACTTGATGTATCAACAAGCTGAAATTTTTGTGGGTTTTTATGGTTATAGGAATGGAGAAGGAAGAGAGGAATCAAAGAGCTTGTAAATTATCATCAACATCAACGTCAGCATCAATATCAATGGAGCCGGAATTTTTCTTACAGTGGGGGAACAAGAAGAGACTTAGATGCGTCAGAGTCAAGGATCCACAAAAGCAGCTCTCTCAGAAATCCAACGGTGCTGTCATTCGCCGGAAAATCACTTCTCGTATCGATCGATGTTTGGTCACCACTGCTTCTGACAAAGATACCTCCACTCGTTTTACTAGGTGAGATGATTTGTAAATTTTTTTGACTTTTTTAATTTTTTTTCTTTTGATTTTTTGCTTAAAAATGAATTTCAAGCGTCGATTTGTTGTTTTGATTCTAAGAATTTGGCCTGAGAAGCTAAGCCAATGAGAAATTTTTTGGATTTTTGTGAAATCTGTTTTTTCTTTTTTTTTTGGGATCAACATTTTGTTTGGTTTTTAAGCAGAGAATTTGAGTCCCCCCCCCCCTCCCCTTTTTTTGGGTTTATGAGAATTGAAAGAGCTAATTTTGGTTGTTGTGAGGCTCTGTTCGCTGACGGATTGTTATTTGGTTTTCCCATAAGAATTAGCGATTTAGAGAAAGCTAGATTGGAGCTTTTCTTGTTATGTCTGTTTGGTTTCTGAGAAAGATATAGCAGAAAATTAAAGGAAAACTGAAAAATAAATGAGGATGCTGATGTGTAAGAGTTTTGATATGGGGTTGAGTTTTTTATTTTAACAGTGACTGATGGATGATTCGAAAAATGTAAGTTTAATTGTTCTTATGTTTGGTTGCAGGAATTCTGAGGGCACGATTCTGCGTTCAGGTTCAAATGAGAACAGGAAATCATCCTCCCCCGAGAAGGAAGACAGATATTACACCACAAGAGGATCGGCTGGTTGTCTAGCGGATGATAATGGCAATGGCAAGGTTTCGGTGGATGCCAAAAATGGAGAGGATAAAAAATTGGTGGTTTGGCCAAAGCTTTACATTGCTTTGTCAAACAAAGAGAAAGAGGAAGATTTTTTGGCCATGAAAGGCTGCAAGCCTCCTCAAAGGCCTAAAAAGAGAGCCAAGATAATTCAAAGAAGTTTACTTGTAAGTGATGCAAACAAGATCTATGACCTGTATTGATTGAAAAATTAATAACAAATTGGATTTGTTTACTGGGTTTGTTTGCTTACATACATACATACATACATACATACATATTACTTATTTGTTTTGGTTGTTGGCGGCAGTTGGTGAGTCCTGGGGCTTGGTTGACCGATATGTGCCAAGAGAGATATGAAGTTAGGGAGAAGAAAAGCTCTAAGAAGGTAATATTATTAGTTTTAGTTGATCAATTTCTTCTTATTCTTGGTTTCTCTTTTCCTGGGAAAAAGCTTAAACGGGTTGTGTTTTGTCTTCTCTGTTACCAAATAATGCAGAGACCAAGAGGATTAAAGGCTATGGGAAGCATGGAAAGTGATTCAGAATGAAAGATGTGATGTAGCCGCAGAAACACTTTGTTCTTCTTCCTTTTTTTTTTTTTTTTGGGTTGGGAAAATTTATTGTAATTGAGTTGTTTGTTAGTGCTTGTTAAGGGAATATGATAGAGCAGAGAATCAACAGTAGCCTTCTCTTCTGGTTTCGTTGTACAGTAGTATTTCATTTTTATCAACCAGTAAAAAAAAAAAAAAAATTATATATATATATATAATGTTTCTCTTCAGCGTTCCCTTAGAAACTATAGTAATTGTTGTTTGTCTCTTTGATGTTGTCTCTCACTCATTCTCTCGAAGTGATCCCATTTCCACGTGGATTTATGTTTTTATGTTCAAAAATCAAAGTGTCTTTGTATTCTGACTCGACGGCTCTTAAGATTCCTGTCGCATGTGCCCAATATGGTAAAAGATTATAGAGCGTGTGATCGGATCAAATTGTATTGGGTAATGTGGGCATGCCAATGCTTCTTGTAGGCCTACCAAAATAATCAAAATCAGGCTCTACCACTACACACCAATAATAATAGCAGCTCAGTGTTCGGACTGCACATGTGCAAAAATCATATCTTCAATCGAACACAAAATATCATTACTAGATTTCAAATCTGATTGCAAGGGCATGTGCTTGAATTCCAGAACGTATAAAGCACCGTCACCAGCCTAAAACTCCACTAGTGCCGACAAGCACTGGCTAATTCTGAGTGACTGCTAATGATTGTTTGATAATTTTTGTGTCTTCTACTATCTTTTCCATATCTAACCCAATAGAATTCAATTATCTCATCCTCTTTGGATCAATAGAAAATCATGTCATACTATAAGTATCAATTGCAATGCTTATCCCTATCTTATCGAAGACAACGTAGGCCACCCCCTTTCTGAACTTCATTGAGTCTCAGAACAATTCATTTTTACAATAATATATCACCCAAAAACCGGGGGAAGAAAAAAAAAAGATCATTTAGAAATTAGAAACTACCATATATGATTTATGAAAAATAATTCTTGCTATACATGAGTGTCGCCAAAGTATGTCTAAAGTCTTTCTTAAACAGTTCATCTTTATCCCCTGCTCTTATAAACTCAATCTGTGCTTATCCACTAGAAAGTGATTGTGATGTGATTCAGGAACCTGCACAGCCAACGAAAACAACAATCCCCAGGGAAGGTGACAATGGAGGCAAGTTAATAAGATGATAATCCTATTGGCACATACAGGTACATGATAATACAATTGAGGGGTTGGACATTAGGAGGAATTCATAACATTGAAAGTAGATGAAGATAAAAAGTAGTTTAAAAGCTTTAAATATGATTTGTTTCAGCTTCACAAGCTACAAACGCAGCTCAATTTGCAAATATATATAAAATATGCCAGAATAGATCCTTGCACTTTCTTCAAACATTGTAATAAGATTCTGCTAGAATGCCCAATTTGATGACATGACTTGTTCCAAGACATGCGATTCAGATAAAGCCTTGATGTTGATGGTGAAAAATCAAAGTTTGTATGCCTTGGAGGAACAACAAAATTCGAAACAATTTATAGTTGAAGAAATAGACAATATCACCAAAAGATTTGGATATGGATACCTCTTCGTTCTTTTTAACTCTGTCGGATCAGTTATGGGAGTGAGCAGCTTGAAGCATTTCCACTATGAGGGTCTTCACATCCCTAAGGAATACAAGAAAATGCAAGTTAACAGAACAACAACAAAAAGACAATAATGATGATAATAATAGGCAGAAAAAGGAATTGATTGCCTTCAAACATGATATGCAGCACAGATTTGTCCATTCTTTTGCATGTTTTCTTTAGGTAAAGCATTGAAGTATCCAAATGAATATTCCAACTATAAGATAAGCCAGAAAGTTCCAACCTAGATTTCCAACTCATGTTTAAGAATGATTCTATATTTGAAGAAAATCAAGTAATTCACCTGACTGTTCAAGGAGATGCCAACCATTTCATTCTCAAGCATTTTCAGCAACTCTATTGCAGGACATGATATCTCAGTATATATATCCAAGTATAACACGAGAGAGAAAGACACCAGTTTACATACACATGTATTATTCCCTATGTGAAATCAGCATATACCATTGATTTACAATATTACATATCAATTTCAGCAATTTCTCCAACTGTCTGAAACATTACCTGCATTCTTATCCTCTCACTTAACAGTTTTCTAGTGTCATAATAAAGTCATTAAGCATGGTGAGCATAAATTTGGAAGAGGAAAGCTTAACAAAACTGCAAACACATATAAGGATCAAAGAAGCATTTCCCCCCTTTTGAGATGTCAAAGAACAGTAAATATTTGTACAAGAAGAGAAATCCCAGCATAAGGTTTATTACTTTCTATCTTCAGCACGTCTACAGAAAGGAATTCGGAGCTTGAAAGTATTTCCTTGATAACCAGCCTAAAAAAAATAAAAGTCAAGATAATTTAGAAAGAGAATTTATAAGAATGATAACCAACACAGTTGCATCAAGGAAACATTTTCTGGAAGGTGGCTTGATAGTAATGCAAAGTTATTACGTTCTAACCCAACCAACGAAGTCTAAATGAAAATCAATAACTTGAGGACATAGCCCACTTAAGCCAGTTAGCAGTACCTTAACATTGAATCCAAGACTATCCAAATCCAGCATGTAAGCAGAATCCACCTGAAAAATGTAATTTTTTACTAAGCGTATCAATCTCTCTTTGGTAATCACAACGGAGAAACTGAACTGTTCTTGGATAAATCATTCATAACCAAGCAACTGAAACTTCTTCAATTATTTATCTATTCGGTACTGGTATGCAAAATACTGACTGAAAGCAGTAAGGGCCTAATCCTATCATTTTCCTTCTCAAGCAAAGCCACTCTGATCATATAATAACGATTATACAGAAAGACAGTGTTAAGCATATAATTCTATATTACCGGAATCGATGTAGAGTGTTGCACGATGATTCTTGTATCCTCAGCATGATCTCTGTTCATGTGAGACTGCCAAGAAATAGTAATGCAATTAGAAGATAGAAACTGCTGAAGTAATGATAGCAAAATAATAAGTAGCAGACAAGCAGGCAATACTGCAACAGGCCTAGAAAACTGAGCTATAGGATCAACTTTTGCTGCCTGGTATTCCTCTTTGCTGAACTCTGAAAGTGAAAGCACAGAAAAGATAAATAAGACTCAATTAGGGAATATAGTGGTAGAACGGAAGCAGCAACCAAACACAGCAAATTCATTAGAGCTGCAGAAACAAAAATCACTATGAGTAACAGTGTAACTTGGAAATATCAGCATCTCATCTCAAGTAACTGAGGGAGAATCTAACTCTCTCTCTCCCCATCTCTCTGAAGATCAAAGCACTAGAGAAAAAAAAAAAAAAAACTGGCATACAACACCATCCAAATTTAATTTAAAAACAAATGCTGGACAGGAGACAAACCTCCAGATCCTAATAGAGCTGTTGCCACACCTGACACATACCGGACAGCTTTTGGTTCAATGCGCATAAATTGGAAGTCACCGAAATCAACCTTTACACGAGTGGAGCAGTTTTAGATTTCCACTAAAGTAAGTTGGTGGCACTCCATAGCTCAGATTAACAAAGCAGATAAGAGAACAGGAGGGAACTAAGTTACCCAGAATGCATTTGGGTGCTTAGCCAAATAGGCAGCACGAATGGCAGCTTTATCTTTGTCAGCAACCTGTGTCATTGATAAAACATAACTGAAATTATTATGATCAAAATGATTAGGGAGAAGTTCATACCTAAAAGAATGATCAGTTGCAGTATCATTAACGGAAACCATACAACAGTTGGAAATAAGTAACAACTTACAGAAATAGCATCCCCATGCAGAGTGATCACTAAATCAGTTCTATCCTCGGGATCTCTAGCCACAAGCAATGAACATTTTGGATTTGCTAACAGGTCCTGGAAAGAAGCAATTTTTGAAACAATTAATTATAGGAATTTGACAAGAAAAAAGGATCCTAAAGCAAATCAAAGGAAAACTACCAAACTCTTATTGTGAACTTTAATAACTATATCTTCCATTAGTTGTCTATCGATTTGTTTCCATCAAGCCATTGCTATCAAACCTATATGACATGTAATCGAAAGAAAAATCACATGCAGACATAGGCGTTATTCCTGAATTTTTCTATATAAATAACCATCTGGTCTATAAAACTGAAGTTTGTAAATTTATATGATCGAACAATCTTACGAGTTAAGATAACAAAATTTCCAGGCAAACCTTTGTATGGACAGCCAGGCTGCTGACAGCTAATATTGGAGTTCCATCTGCATCACATGCAAAGTCAACCGTTGATCCTGATGGATAACCCTCATACTTCTGCACAAATAAAAGAGGTCAATGAGCCATGAAAGTGGCAATTTAATTGTTTGATGGCAAACAACTACTTTACTTCAAAACATAACCAGCATTACCGAAGAGAGCACAAACATGGTAAGTTTATTGCTAGTGTTTATCTCACTTAATTAGTCCAGAACTGTTAATAATCAACCAGATACGAACGTAAAACCTGAGAAAAAGTAGAAAGCATGCCGCGAACACTACGATCAAGTACAGTACGAATTTCCTCAAGTGGAGGAAGCCGTGCAGCTGCTTCCTGAAATGACAACCGCACATCAACTTCAGCTGTTATTCATGCGTTCCCATTTCCAATGTATGAATGAACCATACGTTATCCTTGAATAAAAATAAAACAGGAAAAGGACTAAAATATGATCCTAACATTTATATTGTTAAATTATTCGGATATAATTTTAATCAAATGAAGAATTAAGAAGCAAAAATACAGAAAAGAAAAATAATTGTAAACAAAATCATAAGAAACTTACCTGATGCTTTTGAATCAATTCGAAGACATTGGCGTCACTTCTAACATCCCCAGTTGACACAGCCTGATCACAACAAAAAAATCAAATTATCCCAAAAATAAATAAATAAAAACATATAATATGTACATAAAGATGACATTCTTATATATGGGTCTTCTTGGGAACCAAACGAACAATGATTTTTGACCAACCTGAGCCGAAGAAGAAGCCATGGAAAGCTGACGACGAAGGGTGAAAGAGAGAGGAGAGAAGGAAGAGAGTCTGGCTGTTGAGTGGCAAAACCGTAACATTGGAGAAAAGTAAGGGGTCTTATCGACATTAATGCGTGAAAATAAAGAAATCGTCCATGGAGCTTCCAAAGTCTTCATTTTTTTTTTTCCAGCGTCACCCACCAAACGCTGCCTTTCCCGGACCAACTTTCTGTTTATTAATTTATCACAAATTTTTAATATTTGTCTACTTTTAAATTATTTTTTTTAAAACATAATTTTTAACTGAGTGTTGATGAAAGAATTGAAGAAGGTTATCTATCTGTTTAGCTTCAATGGTGCAGGCAGCGGTTACCAAAAAGTGGGTCCAAATTATTTGAAGAGAAACGTGGCATGGGATTTGGGAGTGATAGCACATAGAAGTGAATGTGTTAAAAAGTCGATTGCTTGATTTGGCGTGGGGGGCAGTTTTCCTTTACGTTAAAATATTTACTCCGTCTACTATGACTTGTCATTTGTTCATATAAATGACATGTCAGAAATATTTAACTAATCTGTATGATAAGTCGTTCGTTATTTATTTATTTATTTATTTTTGGGTGTGTTCTCATAATAGTTTAATTTCAGCGGAGAAACCCTTACAGACTTCCTTCCTAAACCGGATAAGGCCCAAATTTACAAAATAGAAAATAAAGACACACCTTTGAAAAGAGAGAGAGAGAGAAAAAAACAAACCAAATAAAAATAAAAACACAGCAAACAGACAGACCAAATGAAAAAAAAATGAAACCAATCAGCTTGTACACAAATTTCTCCAAATATCTCTCAATTCAGTGAATTCACAACAAAACAAAAAGAAAAACAGAATTTGCTTACAACAAATTGGATACCCATATAAATTCTAAAAGAAGACAAGAAAAAAATGCGAAGAACTCAATCCGAATGAGAGTGGTGGCGGTCGGATTCGGCGTCGGTGTCGGAATCGTGATCGGAGGACCAGGAGATATTGTCAGAGTAGCAAAGGAAGGCCCAAAAAGAGAGGGCGAGGCGGCGGAAATGGCGGAGAGGGAGGCAGCAGAGGAGGTTCAAGACTTGGTCGGCAGGCAATCTCTCGGGGTTACACGCTATGTATTGGCATACGTTCGCTGACACGTTTGCGATTGTTAACACCACCGAGCTGTTCAACACCATTTTCTTTTCTGCTTTGGGCGGCTTCCCGTTTTTCGTTTTCTATTTCTTTATGAAAATTGAAGACGGAGGAGGAATTAATAAACAGTATAACGTCATATCTGTTTTGTTGGGTTACTGGTCTTTGTTGTCCTGTTTCCGTGTGGGAATTTGAAAACGTCGCTTTTCTTAAAATCTTAATCGTTGGTTGCTGCCGTTTTTTATTTATTTATATAATAAATATTCATTTTGTTAAAATTTACCAAACCAGTCCTACGCTGCCGTACTGTCCCTTGATGAAATATTCATTCTACCCAAAATGCTAAAATAACTGTAAGATAATTGAGGGAGGATAAAATAAACTATAAAACTATCTAATGTTATAGTATTAATTGATCATTTTATTTTATTTTTAACTGTTAATTCGGTTTTCATTTTGCTAAAATTTTTCTAATTAACTTATCAGTGCTTCGTTACTGGAATATAATCCGAGCATTGAAGAAAGGCCCAAGCAATTTATGATCTTCAAAACAATTTTATAATTCTTTGTGTTATAAAGCATAGTAGTAATTTTTTTTAAAAGCACTCCAAAACAACATTTCTAGTTGAGAGTTTTTAATATTAAGACTTTTTATGGTGAGCCATTGGTAGATAATCCCAATAAGTTTATATGAAACAAAATTAAGTCATTTGCTACAAAATTTCCTTCTCAGAACTCAACGGCATTTTTATAAAATATTGGCCTTTATAAAATCACTTACTCTATTTCCAAACAAAAAAGAAAAAACATAATTATATAGACAATTATTCGAATTTAATCTCTCTCAATTAAAAAATATAGTTTTATAAAATCAATTTATAAGATTTTTTTTTATGAAATACGAATACAAATAAAATAAAGACACCACTCGCTTGTGAGGGTTATTTATCTAAATTTAATATAATATTATAAATCGTAATTTTATATTTAATTATAAATATTAATATTTTATCTTTTATAATAATAATTATAAATATCAAATATAATTTAATAATATGACTTATAATAACAATCAAAAAAACAAAAAAGGTTCAATAATTCATGGACTAAACTACATTCTATATAACGTGATATACAACAAACTTATGGTTGTCATTGGTGACGATTATTTTTATGACAACTCAAAGGTTGTTGTATGCTACATATGATGTAACATAGCACAACCCTATTTCACAACTTTTTTTTTTTAATTCTAATTACACATCAAATTATTATATTACACAGATATTTACAACTGCTATTAAAACATATAGGACGCTAATATTTACAATCAAATATACATATTTAATCTTTTGTTTTGTTTTTGTTTTTTTTTTTTTTATTTTACATTCAAATGAATCAAAAAACTCTAGTACAACATGAAAATTTTACAACAGAAATAAACTTTTTGTCCATCTTCATAAACAATGTGATGAATCATTTGCTGATCATAACTTCTAACATATTTTTGGATGCTCTGTGACGACAAACTAAACATATGAAATTCAAATTGCATCTACGCTGATATAATAATGAAAAGGTCTTGCTGCGACAACAAAATTTATCCTGTAAACCTTAGACCTTGATATGGAAATCTATAGTTATTTGAACAAAACGAAGAAGAAGCAGCAGCATATTCCTATCTTAAACTATTCTCGAATACTGAAGTTTTCAATTAGTGCACACTAATCTTCAATGAATAGCTTGGGCATGTAGTGAAGCCAAAAGATTATGAGGTAATAATTCAACTATCTTCCGGTTGGAACTAGCAAGATGTGAGGTGGTCCCCAGAAGAAAGAAGAAGGAAGAAAGAAAGAGAGGAAAAAAAAGGGGGGGGGGGGGGGGAAGAGAGCAGATCACTAAAAATGTAGATATCCTTCCTCCTCCAAATAAGACACTACTTGTCCTGCCATAGCATTGGGAGTGGGGCAAACTCCATCTTTCTGCTTTATCTCTATCTGGACAAAATGGAAAAAGCATATCCAGTTCAAATGCAGCAACATATTGAACCTTAGCTAACATGGCAGATGTAACATTGATGGCTCAGAGGCAGAGAGAGAATTGATTTATTGAAGAAACCATGTGCATATGACCTCGATAGTTCGCACAGCAAACTCAAAACATACCTCGCAATTTAATGGTGGTTCATAAGGATCATCTATCCCAGTAAAACCTGCATTACAATATGATCACTGGGTGAGGCACCAAAGGATAATAGAAAGAAGGTTTTGTTCCATCAGTGGTGAAAAGACCTCAATAGATAACAAAAATACCAATGAAATAATTAGGAATTGACATAGGTTTATAGACTCACCATACTTAATTTCTACAGATTAAGTACGGATCCTCATTCTTTGTCAAAATTTGCCCAAATATATGGAAGTATGCTAAAATTTCAATTGCAAAGCCCCAAGAGTTAAAACTTAAGCATGCAGCTGAGGACCAGCTAAAGAATCGAAACCATGGTGTGATGACAAGATAAGTGAAAGAATGAGAATTTTTGAGGTGATCCAATAGCACCTTCCTATGTGATCAAACGCAGGCATCTGGTATGAAGTGCACAATTTCAAAAGTTGAAACTTAAATGGCTTGGGCATGGTGATCTGGAAGAACCTTAAAGACTGTCATTTATCCAAGTGTTGACCATAAGAGGAAGACAAGAAAGGAAAACAATTAGCTTGCAGATAAGTGACTTATTTAACCAGGAAAATAAGCCCTCTCTATGCTTACCACAAAATTTGATCACGCATCTTCAAATTATGGAAAACATGGAATCACTTTAAATATGCTAGTTGGCAACTCCAAACAGCTGATGAGGAAGATTAGCACTACCATGAACCTTAATTAATGACATAACAAGCTTCACGGTGCAGACACCAAATCATAAATATCATTATAATACTCCTTTATATGCAGCAACTTAGAGATCTACTCCTTCCTATGCAGCAAATTAGAAGACCCTGTTATGTAATCAAAATTTCCTTAGCAATTATTGGCAGTGGACACAATCTTTTAAAGAAAAGGAAACAGTGCAATCAGTCATAATCTGAGAGTTGTGCCATTGTTGGCAACAGATGTCAATTGATTCCTCATTTCAATTTCACTCAAAGTTCAAAGCAACAAAGTTCTTACTATTAATTTCTCATAGTAGCAGAGAAAAAAAAATTGGAAGCAAACCTTTAATCTTTCCAGCCCTCGCAAGTTTGTAGAGTCCTTTTGGATCTCTTGCCTCGCACAATTCCAGAGGCATATTCATAAAAACCTGCGGATCTACTAGTAAGATGGTATTCCCTCCTAAAAATCATGTAGACAAAGTCTATGTATATAACAGACATCCACAAGAAGTCTTGCCTCAATAAAGTTTGAATCCGGCAACATTGCACGGCAAGCATCCCGGTCTTTTCTATATGGAGATATCAGACTGGCAATGCATATTAAACCAGCATCCGCAAAAAGCTTTGCTACTTCCCCTATAGCAGAAAACTAATAATTAAGAATCAACTGAAACTAAACAAGTTGCACACAAACATATGTAGAAAGCACAGCTAATGCTCTAGAAAAGATAGCCCAAAACTCTAGTCTCGCTCTCACTGTTCTTCTGCATCTGTTCTAGAAATCATTAAGTTTTGATATGTCAAAATTTTGTAACTTAGGGAAAAGCAGGCACTTAGAAGAGCTTCATGGGGATTCATTAAATCAGCTTTTTGCTGGCGGAAGCACCTTCGGACTATGCTCAGAGACAACTATACAGACCAAGCATGTGGCGTCTAGTGCATTTAAAATTGATTAAATTACAGGGAAAACAAAAAAAGAAAATGAAATAGAAAATTATGACATGCAAGAAGTACTACAAGTCTAATAGTGAACAAAATTAAAACCAATAGACTTTCCAAATCAGTGTCAAAGACTTCAATCATATGAATCCGCATGCAACATTTGAGAATACAATCATTCAGGTGGTTGGAGTCATCCATATAAGTTCCCATCCTGTATACACAAGCAAACAGACACATATGATCTCAATACAAGTTCAAATCAGTTTTATGCCTTGTTGGTGATAAATAATCTCTTTATACAAATCAAACTTTTGAATTCACCTAACCTAAGCTCCAACCAAAGTTTAATTTATCTACAAAAACACACTTACCAACCCTACGTATATTCTCAGTTCGATCTTCTGCGCTGAAACCAAGATTTTTGTTTAGTCCATGCCGAAGGTTGTCTCCGTCAAGGATATAAGACAGCTTTCCCCTAGAATAAAGTTCCTTGTTAACCGAAAATGCTAGCGTACTTTTCCCTGAGAGATTGAGAAAATTTTACCAAAATCTACAAACAAGAATGGATCGAGACATAAAAGAGAAAGTTACTGTAATTGGCCATTCAGCTCTGCCACACAAAAAATTTTGTTCAATAACCTAACATAGATAAAGAGATTCCATGCAAATACAAATTTCACTCCTCAACATGTGTTAGACACGTATAATAATTTTACCAAACAGAGTCTCTGCATGCCCAAAATTTCAAAAACTAAAGCAAATAAACAGGAAAGAACACTGTAAACAAACCTGATCCACTAAGACCCGTGATCCATACAACACATCCCTTTTGGTCAAGAAGCTTCTGCCTTTCAAGCCTCCCAATTGGAGATTCTTGCCAAAATATATTGGTTGAATTTCCAACAGTAGCCATCACAAAATTGTTATGTCTTCACTTCCCCCTTCTTCTACAGACACACAAAACATTCAATTCATTCAATAGTTTCTACCCATCGAGATTTCTTCACCAAAGAAGAAAATATTCTCACAGAACAACCCACACATCAATTCACCAAAGAATCAACCGAACCACTAAAGACAACAATGCAGAATCACTATATGCCAAAATAAAGATTGCCCTCCAAGTGCTTTACATAGCCCGATCCAAAAATCAATGCTTTTTCCAGAATATACCATGATCTAACCTTAAGGTCTAACAGTGAATCATATGCGCTTGAAATGGAAAAATGGTTCCAAATAATCAACAAAAATATGCACATTTCTAAAGATTATTTGCTGTTAAATCAAAAAAATAACATCAAAAGGAAACCACGATTTAGACTTAAAAACAGACTCACATTCACAGAGAGAAATCCAATACCTTAGAGCTTCCTGGGTTGTTTGCAAGTGCCAGAGAGGGGACCTATTTATTTATTACGTTAACGGAAACCGAAACGAGAGGGAGTGAAGTTGGCATTTAGAGATTATAAAACTGATGGGTCGGTCATTAAGGTGGGAGCTTTTAATGGATTTTGCATGATCTGTCCCTCTCTATGTATATGTATATATAAGGAAACAATAATGTGATCCTAAAATATTTTTTATTTCCGAAATCTAAAGTTGTTTCTATTTATGGTTTAGCCCGTCTGAAAAAACAACAGTTAATACAATGTGCAATTAGACACCTAACCCGATGTAATGTAAAAAATGCCGTAACTTTAGATTAAGTGGATAGCATTGCACTGATGGGTCTTGGGATCTATGCACTCATATGAGTGCGAGCAAAAATTAAGTATTGAGGACAGCATTAAGAAGATTAGTTTTAATATTAATATTAATTTTTTCTTAATTATTAGGTAATTAAATAAAGATAATTAAAGATGAAAAGGTCTCAACTGTATAACTTAATTGTAAAAATTCAAAAAAAAAAGTGGACAGCATTGCCTGATTGTACCTACAATGTGAGTAATATCTCACATAAAGTTATTATTTTATAACTGTACAGTAAAAACATTTAATCATTTTGAGCTATTCCACCTCTTATTATTATTATTTTTTTTAGGGAAAAAATTTGAAGGCAGAAAGAAATTGAAATAAATTAATTCTCTCCAATGCATATGGAAAATACGTTAGGTCAATTCAATGCGTATGACAGAAAAAAAAAAAAAAAGGGGAAAGCATTTTAATTAGTACAATAATGAATCGGGACATGTATTGCTTTTATGTTGTGACTTGTGAGAAAAGCCCTTCTCGCTTGCCTTCTACTTTTCCTCTCGGTGGTGGCGTCAGCTGCGAGCACTTAGTCCACTTGTGTTTTATGGGTCAAGAAGTGAATGTTGGTTACTTTCAGTTTTTTTTTTTTCAAATAATTAATTTGGAATCGCAATCACCGTGGATTGGATATTTTTTAATTAATTTTTTAAAATTTTAAAATTATTTCTATTTTTTATTTTTAAAGATAAGGAGGAGTAGGTGTGAATTGATGAATTTTTTTTTTAATCTTTCTTATAAAAATAGAGAATAGATTAATATTTTAAAAAATAATTTAGGGATAACAATCCAATTTTAAATAGATGGCAGGAAAGGTGGAAGGCAATTGATTGTTGTCGCGATCACAGGGGTACCAAAATATCTACTTTGGATTCTATTCCTCCCGGGCTCTGCCTGATTCCTACGGTTTTGGGTGGTTTTTAAATAACGTTGGTCACAACAAAAACGCTCTTCTTGTTTTTGTTATTATTGGTGACCGTACTTTCGTTATATGCGGGTTCGGTATACGTGTGACCATTCAATAATGTATGTACGGGAAGAGGCTTTCTCTACGGTACTTTTTCTCATAAAAAGTTTCCTCAGAATCAAAGGAGTTTGAAGCCATTATGGATTTTTTCAATCACATATTTTTTTTTTTTACTTTATTTACGGATTAAATTGTCTTTTTGGGCTGATATAATTATGAATCTGCTGAATTACAATTATCTTGTGATATATCATTAGGTCTCTTATATTTTATATTATTTATAATTTATGTATAAATATTATAAATATTTTTATATTATAAAATTTTATTTACTTCTTGTACTCTATTTTATTTCATTAAAATTCTTAGAGTACCAATTCGTCCTCTATAATTTTAAATTTTTAAAATATTATTTATTTAATTAAAAGCATAATAATTATTAAATAGATCATAATTATAATTATTATAATTATTTTATTATAGTTATAAATATATTTATAATTTTTAAATTGGTTATTATTATTAGTAGTAGTAGTAGTAGTAGCAAGAATAAAAAATATTATAATTAATTAATTAATCTATTAACAATAATTAATAATATTTTTTATTAAATTATCAATAACAATCATTAAAATTATTATTTTTAATAATTAATTTTTGAACAATAATAATAATAATATTTAAAATATAAAATAATAATTCTATAAAAATTAATTAAGACTTTTATAGTAATTTATTACAATTTAAGTCATTCTAATTTTTTATTCTAAAACAAAGTGAACACATAAAAAAAAAATAACTTGTTCCAATTATGATTCCTGCAGTTCAAATAAATAAAATATTTTAATTTTAATTTCTTATTTTGATTCTACCTATGTCGATTCTAACTCATTATGTTTCTAGGTAATTTTGATTTATGCTTAGTGAATGCTTTATAAAATTATGAATCACTCTATATTTAATTAGATCACTCTACATTATTTGTAATTTATTCATAAGTATTATTCACAAATTAATTATTTACAATAATTAATTTTTGAATTATTATTATTAATTTAACTAAAAAAGTAATAATAATAATTATTAATAGATCAAGTAATTATAATATAATTATAATTATTATATATTTTTTAATTATTATGGAGGATATTTATTTATTTGAAAAAAAAGTAAATATGTGACTAAAAATGAATTTTTTTATAAATAACAATTTCACATATACTAGTTTTAGGTTAGAATTATTGTCATCCCTTAGATTAAAAAATATCAAAATCTAATGGGCCATATACATTGATTGTTTGTTACACCAAATGTAATATAAGACTTGCCACTAATTATAGCATTGAAAAGGTGGGTAAAAAACTTTTATTACAAGAGCCCAAGTTAATATAGATACAGAAGATTTAATTCGCAAGTGCCAAACAATAGTTTTAAAAGAAGAAGAGAAAGATATATAACGATAATGGAGAGAATGAAGATAAAGGGTGAAAATGTAATTGCAAATTGCCTGGTTGGTAAGGTGATGCTCATAAGAGGCATTAACAAATAAGCATTGAAAGAAGCAATGCAATAAGGTTGGAGAACAGTGAAGGAAGTCGAGATTGAAAGTACGAGGGACAACATTTTTCTCTTTAAGTTTGGAAGAAGAAAAGAAAAAGGTATATATGAGAGGGTTGTGGCACTTTGACAGAGCCTTGTTAATCTTATATAAACCAAAGGGCATTGGAGATGTTAAGAATCAAACATTTAAGCGTACATCATTTTGGGTGTAAGTTCACAACATACCCATAATGTGTATGAACAAGGATGCTATTCCAAAAATGGGAGAAAGAATTGAAATAGTATGGGAAATAGAAACAGATAAGATAAGAGAATCTCAATCGATATAACACAGCCCCTTAAAGAAGTTGTTTTTCTATAGAATGAAGGAAGTAGGATTCCAACGCCAATGTTGTACGAGAAATTGCTAGATTTTTGTACGAGAAACTACCAAATTTTTATTTTTGTTATACTCATATTGATCATCAATATAGAGAATGTTTGAAGTACAAGGGCTAAAAAAAGGAAGATTTGGCTTATGGTGTATAGATGAGAGCAGTTGCACAAGCTGAGAGGGTAAAGCAAAATCAATCCACAGAGAGAGTTAATCGAGAACAATCCCAATCAAAAGCTAATGCTACAATAGTCAACAATCGAGAAGCACACTAAGTTCAACACAACCCGATTATACAGAGCAGGTCATATCCAAACAATTTGAATGCATAGTTAAATGAAAATGGTTAACAAAGAAAAAAAATTTAGAAACAAGATATGTTTAAAGACAATATATGCTGAGCTTTTTGCAAGAAATGACCAAAAACTTGGGAAAATCTTATATCGAACCCTTAGTGTTGTACTGTTGTATTGTATGGTATTCATGAAATAAGCTCATCTTTAAAGAGAAGAAGCTGGAGCTAAATTTTTTAACAGCAAAGGCAGAAGCAATTCTAGCAGTATACCAAAGTGTTAGGAAAATAGAGATATAACACACTGATATTTTCAAAAATGAGAAAGAACAAAAATGGATGCCTCCTCTTGAAAATTGTTTTCAAAGTTAATGTGGATGAATAATTATCAATAAGGTTCAAAAGGCAGGGCTGAGAGCTGTGATAAGAGAGGCAAATGGTAAGGTGATAATTGCTGGAATTAACCAAACTCATCTAAGGGGAAATGTCAGCATGGTAGAAGCTGAAGCTATTCAGTAGAGGCTCCAAATGGCAAAAGAAGCAGACTTGTTTTCGATAATCATAGAGACTGACTGTTTGGAAGTAGCTAATGTGATTAACTATACAAAGGTTAGTAAAACAAAGATTTTTTGGATAATTTTAGAAATTCTAAATCAAAACAAGGAGTTTCAAAATATCATAGTTCAACATGTTCCTAGAATCTGTAATGTTCATGCCCATTCCTTAGCAAAGTTTGCTGTAGGAAGCAGCTCTCCTATTGACTGGTTAAACAATGAACCAGTAGAGGTTCAAATTATAATTGATGTACTGTGATAAATTAAAAGGTTTACTTTCTTATTAAAAAAATATTAAATAATGTATGTACGGGACATTTACTATATATGTGACCAATAACAAAAAATAGACATAAGGCTACTATTATTTAAACTTTCACAAAATTATAAATTTTATGAAAAAGAGTATGAATTTAAATTTAAAAATTGGTATTATCTTGAACTATAATTTTATGAGGTTAGTAATTTTTAGGATTTTTTTCTTTATTCTTATGTTATATTTTTTCTTATATTTTGATAATTTTTATGTACTTTTTATAAGGTAAATAGATGGGAAAAATTAAATTTTTTTTTTCAATTACTTATCTACCTCAAAATTTTAAGTAGTCAAATACAACTACTTGAAAACTACCTCTAACCTTAGGGATTTACCATAACTGATAACTTAGACTTAATTATGAATTGATATTAAAGCCATTGGGTAATAACATATTAGTTGATAATATCCAAGTTTCGCGTTATTTGGTTTTAAGATTAGGTAGTCATATCTTAAAAGTTATAATAGTACAATATTTGGTAAAAACACTAGATATTATGGTTTCGTAGCTAAGTTAATTTAATTTGAAATATATATGAAGAAAAACCTATAATATCTTTATTTTTTTGTTAAGAATTTATTTAAAAAACGTATTTATTATACATTATTGCCTTTTATTTCATAATTGCATTTTTCATTTTTACAACAGCTGGATGACATCTCAATGCTAAATAGAGTTGTTATAAGTTTAATATTTCTTTATGATAATTAATAATTTAGTATTAGCACTGGAAAAAAAAAGTATTATCAATCAACTTTGTAACTCCCTTAATTTAAAGTTGGAAAGTTTCAATTCAGAGAAAAATAAAAATAAAAATTTTAAGTGAAACTGTTATTGATAATTAGTCTCCATTGGGCCCAATATGGAAATGGGCCTACCCCATATTTGGCTCCATTTAGGCCGGACCAGGAAACAAACGCTTTCCATTCATTTGCCGTCCCCAATTCAATTCAAAGCAACCACAGACTTGAAGTCGAACAAATGCATGAACGATAATGCAGGCGCAGCTCCTGGTGGGACCTGTAACTCCCATCACCAGCTCCGATGCCTTCTCCTCCATCATCAAAAACAGTTCCCTGATCTCCGCTCCTCGCCGCGGCACCACCCGCAGTAACCGCAACAGAAGAACCCGCCACCGCTTGGTGGTCGCTTCATCATCTTCGTCATCATCCAGCGCGGCGGCGGCCATAAACGGCGAGCCGGACCATTACAAAGTTCTGGGCGTCGCTCAAAGTGCCACGTTAGCAGATATTAAGAGGGCTTATCGCCTCCTTGCTCGTAAGGTAAGTGACTAACTGTGAAGTGAGGTGTCATCTTATGTTTGTGGATTTGTATGGTCTGGTAGAAAGAATGGCAAAATGGGCATTGCTCTTTTTTTTAAAAAATTGTAATTATATTTTTTAAAAAAAGCTGTGCACGTTACTTGATTGCTTCATAGATGGTGTAATGAGACTCTCTTATGTGAAATGTTGCTAGATTTTATTCAAGCTTAGGCTTTACCACCGTAAGTTTTCTGTTGAATTGGAAAAATGACGTGTTCGTGGAATCTCTGTGAGGGTTGCAGTCGTAATGGTGGTGATTAGTGTGTGTATGTAACTTGATTGCAGTATCATCCTGATGTTAGCAAGGATTCACGAGCGGCTGAAGTGTTCAAGACCATCCGTCATGCTTATGAAGTGAGTCTTCCTTATAACCTTTCCCGCTCTTTGTTTCACTAATAGCAAGTTTAAATTTGCTTTGACAAGAACATCTGGTTATGATAGAGACAAAAACATGTTGGTCTGTGATTTCTAATGGCCGTTTAGTCTGTTCCTCTGAAAACAAATGTTTTGCCTCTACTTCAGCATCAATACAAACTATGATATTCAGTGAAAGCTATATGAGTTAATACTATCTTAAGTTACATATAGTCCAGTTTTTGTCACAAGGACAAGTAATCGAACTCTCATTCGGTCATTAATCTTTTGATCACGGTCCCAAATATACATGGTTAGTACAAGCCACATTTGTTTCGATAAAATCTTGTCTGTCATATGATGACCAGAGTGCTTTTTTGGTGTTGGAGGAAGGATTTGTAGGTTTGGATGCTTATTAAGTTGCCTGATTCAAAAGGCATTGACATGGCATAAATCAATTAATTTGCCAATTTGATTACTCAATAACACATTGAAAGCAATTTACGCACAAATCCAAACCATGATTACTGTATATTTTTGAATCCAGCTTCCTTTTGTAGTGAATTATTTTTTCCTCTTTTATTTTTCTTTATTGGTCTCAATACTGTTGAGGAAACCTGGTGATCTGGTTTCTATGTTTATCTCACTTCCAAACAGGTATTATCTAATGAATTAACAAGAACTAGGTATGATCAGGCTCTTAAATTTCAAACAGATAGTGGCAGATCATATAGAGGAAACAGGAGCTACAGCACTGAATTTGAAGACGGGGTAAGGATCTCTAGGTGGGCTGAACTGAGGCGAAAAATGCAATATGAAAGATATTGGAAAAATTATAAGTCAAAAAAAGAGGATTCTTCCTTCTATCGTAAAACACCAGACCGGGAAGTTGAAGAGGAAAACCTAGGTGATCAGAGAGGCTCCTTTACTGCAGTGCTAAGATCAGCATTTATCTCTTTATTCTTACTGAAGGTCTTTGGGTCCCAACTATCCCTCACCTTTAGTAGCCTAACAGCTTTGTTTGATGGAAAGTTAGATGGTGGATACAAGATTGGCTATTTAATTGCATGGATATTGGGTGGAAGAGGTGGCATATTGCTGACTTTGTGCCTGTCATTTGCAAGTTGGGTTTGTGGAAAAACCAGCAGTGGTGTTATTGTTCTAGTAGTGGTTGCTGTGTGGGTTGGTTCCAATCTTGCCAGATGTGCTCCACTTCCACAAGGTGCCCTGATAGCACTTCTGTACATGTCTCTTAAACTACAAACTGACTCAAGCTAAAGTTGTTGGTTTTACCGGTTGAGGCTGCACATCTGCCCAAACTTCTTTTGTACATATTGCTGTTGTGCTGTATGTAGCACTCAACTCGTCAATTAGTTGCAAAGTGAAAGGGTTAAGAATTTAAATGGAATGGTCAAAATCTTGTTGGCTTTAGATATTGCATGCGGACTAAATCTGTTGCTTTTTCAAGTTCTTATTATGCTATTGTTGTTGCTACCTGAACAAAAGGCTTTACTGTTGTGAAACTCTGCTTGATTCAGTAGAACATCTAGAAATTTTTTTTAACCTTTTATTATTAATACAAAACAGAATCTCACAGTCTAGAAACAGATTCTCGGTCGACATTTTGACATCTACAGGTGGTATGAATGAGAACTCTGCGCTAGAAAGCACAATTCTTTAACCCAGACGATGGTTTCAAATTCCAGAATACATTTTATAGAGAAATTCACAAGGCCTAATGATCAAGATTCTAGTGTTTCTTAATGTCCCTGAGATTCCTCCACAAGTATCTCCCACTGGCCATGTCGACAAATACCCAGAAACCATTTCCAATGCTCTGCAATTCGATAAAACCAACATCAATAAAAAGAGCCCCAGGGCGGGGGGGGGGGGGGGGGGAAGAAAAAGGAAAAAAAACAAATAACCAAGACCAAAAATAATGAATAAATTAAAACATACCCTTGTCAAATTTGATTCATCTTTATCCTTTAACGACGTTTTTTCATTCGGCGAATCATCCGAAAGATTGTTAACATCAGCTTCTGGGGAAGAGCGTACTGTCCTCCATGCGAAATAGATTGCTAGAACGGCCGAAAAGAACACCAATATAAACCTCAAAGGACACATGATTTTATTACCCTCACCCCAATTAGGCTTTTGAATTCAATGCAAAGGCAAAGATCCAGATCAAGATCAGTGTCAAGACATTAAAGAATAATACTTTGGTACGTGACAGATTGGATTCTAAGATTATAAATAAAGACAACCAAGAGAAGAGAGGATGATGGTCTCTGTCACCTTTAGGCCTTATGGATTATATGCATTGCACAATGGAGTGGAATATGGGAAACCGCGTTATGGTTGAAAGAAGTTTCTATATGCTCTTTTGGACTCGGCACCGTTGATTTCGTATGCAAATGTGTATTCATAATCCCTAATATTATTCACGAAATGGTTTACAAAGTCAAATAGTTGTTTCACCAACTTCACTATCTTGCGCATGTAATGGGTCAATTTTCAGCATTCAGCCGTTATCTTCTTTATACTCTCATCTATTTATTTTTCTTATTTAATATATTAGGAAGCAAGTCGTGGCGGATGTGGTGGCCAGTTGCACTGTGGGTCATCGTCTCTTTGATTCTTTTCCTCTTTGTGATAATCCCCTACGTGGAGGCCACTTTCATTGCGGAAATAATTATTATTTAGGCCAATGTAGCCATCAGCAGCCCTCCAAAAGTCTCATCGACCCGCCTCATTATACATGTTTATTTGCTGCTTTGACATTAACCAAAGTTACAAAAAGGCATTCATACTTAATTAAAACTCACTAGTAATTTACTTTTCAAGTGTCACACACGTATCTATTTAGCAAAGGATTTTGAGAGGTATCTAAACTCGACAGAAATTTTTTCCAGTCCGCAGTTATATCATGTGGGTTTTTGTAATTTATGAGAAAAAGGAAAAAATAAAATCAATTGTCTCTAACAATATAAAAGTTTAAAAGAAGATCGTTTGTTATATTATGTAAGATTAATCTCTCATATGATTATCGTGGTAATTTATGAAAAAAATTAAGACCTATTATTTTTTCAATTTGAGAAATTCAATTCACCATGAGAAAGTTCTCTATGAGGATAAGATTGAACTAATAATCTTTTAAAATATATTTTAATTAAAACTATTTACTCACACAATCTAAGTATAAATGCATTGAATGACCTTCGTCTTATCAAGAATATTCACCATGATCTTTAAACATTGTACATTCCAAAGTCATTTTTAGGCTTCACCATACATAGGTTGGACGTGGGATATATAACTTTACAATAAATATACCAACTAATAGGAAGAACTACAAAAATAATAAAAATATATATATTTGCTTTGATAAGGACGAATTTGCAAAACTACTAGCAATATTGATGTTCAACGAAGGGGACACGAGGGGGAGGGGGGTGTGAATCAGGGTTATTTTTGGAAATTAAGTGGGGGTAGGAACATCATTCAATTTTTTAAGTACCCTAATGGGGCAAATTCAGAAACGGGGTTTTAAAAGATTATTTTTGGTGGCTAATTGGTCCAATCTATTTAGGCTTCAACCTGCAGGCCCTTAATTCTTTTTGGGTTCCTAAGATTTGGTTGCCGAACGCACCTTTAGTTGGGTCTAGTGAGAATGGGGTACTTAGTGATCACGTTGGGTCTACTTAAACCAAACCATACTCAACGGTGATTGAACATTCATTCATCTATTTTTAAGTAGTCTTTTTCACAAAGATTCTAGCAGAGCCCAAAGAAAAGTGATGTAATAATACAACTACAAAACTTAGTTGAACAAGTGATAATTTTTTAAAATTTGAGTATTTTCAAATTTCCACCAAAAAATTAGGTGGACCAAATGAAAAATATTAAAGATTGAAATAAGTTCATGCACTTTTCTCAAAAGTACGAAAGATCGACGGTGGTTTCTTAGCTAGAGAACTGGAATCTATAAAATTGTGTAGATTCTGAGATGGAATTCCATCGAGATTCTTTTTTATTATATATAATTGCAATCCGGCTTTTGTTGGTTTCACTTCGTACGGCATCTTGGCCCAATTCTTGTATCCGTTTGGTTTTGTTAAAAGTTTTCTTCTCTTTGTATTGTAGATTCCACTAAATTTAAAAATTTCCACTTATGGACTTTAGTTGAAATTTTATTTGAAAGAGGAAAGAAACAATCCTTTTGAGGGGCAGAAACATTTTAATTCATTCCATCAACTTGTTTGAGTGGGGTGCTTGGTATTGACCCCATGGAGAATGGAATTATGGAATAAAATTTGTGCTAGCTACTGATCCCAATTGGGGAACTAAATATCAAATCAACTTCTGCATATACAGTCCAGTACATTACATTGGAAATTATCTTATCTTTTTTTTTTTTTCTTGTTTCTCCAGGTCCTATGGCTGCAAATCTAAAGATTTTTACAAGGAAATATACACGAGGTATTTATAAAGTAAAGTAATTTGCATGTAAAGGGGAAGCTTCTGTGGATGGATAGGGGGGCTAGGGCTTTAGTGGGTGATGTAATCAGCAAGCACTTTCTTTTTTTTTTTTTGTTTTTTTATGCCTCTAATCATTCTCTCGGCATCAAAGAAGCCCTCGTGGGTTTTTGTCATGTCTATTGGAATCCATCCTTAGGCTTTTGACTCTCAATTTCTATTGGTTTCATTTCCTCTATTTCAAAAAGATTGAGAGAGAGAGAGAGAGAGAGAGACTAACATTTATTCCAAAGTATTTATATAATGTTATTTCTTTACCTTTTTATACTTTTCATATCTTTTCTAATTATTTTAACGAAGAACTACTTATTTCTCGAAATTTGGAAGAAATGGCCATAATTATTACAAGAAATTATAACTTGGCAAGAATTTGTAAAAAAGTAAGGTGACCGGGAAGTTGATGAAAAAATTAACATCATTGTTCTTTTGATAAAAAATTAACATCATTTAAAAGTGAGCTTTTTAAATACGTCTACTTAGTATTTGAATTAGTAGCACATGGCCATAAATTTAATTGTGAATGAGGAGTAATCCAAATGCTTACGATCACGAATCATGAAATAAATCATTATTCGTGTGATGATGACAAACTCATTCTTATGAAACTCATTAACCTTTTATACCCCAAAAAAAAAAAAAATTGTCACTTCTTGTTAATGATTGTAAGTGATTAAAAGTATATTCGAGATTAAAGTCTTAAGATTTTCTCTTTTTTATTTCTAATCACGTTTGTTTTTATATGGTAGGTTCATCGTTTATCAATTAAAAGTAAGTATAAATGGGCAATAAAATAATAGGAAATATGACAGTCCCGAATATGCCCAACTATAAGGGAGTCAAAAATGGGTAGTAATTTTTCATTTCTGCACCCTACCATAAGGGAGAGAAAAAGAAAACACTATGTGAATTACTGCCAGTAGTGTCTCCGAATAAAAATGGTACGCCAAGAAAGACTCCGATCATTTTCATATTTTGTAGATGGCCCAAAAAGTTAACAGCGCAATATTTGTAATTTGATGTTCAAAATAAATTAATGCACTTGCTGATAGCCTGATGCCAACAAAACCTACCAAATAATCCACTCACAAGTCAAAAAGATCAAATGATTGAAGCGTAGCCTTCCAGTTATCTTTTTGTTTAGATTCTTTGTATCACCATATTTCTTCTCTTAGCATAACTGATTGTGCCTAATTTATTAATTTCTTACTTTTATTTCTCAATTTTTTCTAGCATCTCTTTGCATATTGAAGAAATTTTAAAATTCGAAAGAAAACTAAAAAGTTGATTTATTCAAATAATCTGTCAATGCAATAGACGTTTTTATAGTCTTCATATTTCATTTTATTATGATATAGAGTTATACGCATGCAAGTATTTAAGTTGATCATATCAAAAGTCTTCTTAAGTGACAACTCATGTAAATTATAATTCATATAAAAAGCAGTAAATCTCACTGATGTTTTAATAAATTACTTCAAAAGTAACTTAACAAAAATCTCATACCAATGAAATTTTATCTGTTTAACTTAAAAAAAAAAAAAAGAATGAGAATGAGAAAGAGAATGGGGCCAAGAAAGCTCCCTAGCTTGATTACATACACCAACCAACTCTTTATGTATGAAATGGAACTGCATGACCTGTTCAATCTTGACATACACCAACCAACCAACTCTTTATCATCACACACTATGTATGAAATGGAACAGCATGACTTGTTCAATCTTCTTTTCCATCAGCAGCTTAGATCATCAAACTTGGACCACCTTAAAATTTCTCAAATATATATATATTTTGGCAATGTGTTTGAGATCCCATGTTCCCAATTTACCCCATTGACAGCAGAACATGGTCCGACAAGGAGATGCAATTCATCATCATATCCCAATGAAAAAAGATTCTATGATGTGCCGTGGCTCATGACTGTATTTGCATGCAGCTAGCAATTACCTTCAATTTTCCCAAGTGCTTTCATTTTCTTCTCCACTCCTCCTTGCTTCCCACAAACAAAATCATTGAGGTCATTTGGTTTGAGCGTGTGCAAGCCAATCACCATGCACACATGATGTCAGAAAAGATTTTGGATTTGAAACATGCATGGTGGCGGGGTATGACATCCCTACAGTCGTAGTAATGAAGAGAAATCTACAGTACATATACAAGGTATGCCTCCTCATCTTTTGTATTTGAGGTCAATTTCTCAGGATAATGACTTTTACATACATATTTGCTTTTGAAAAACTAGTAAGGTGAAAAGATCCAAGTAAAAGAAAATATGTTCATTCATTGAGTATGTACCTTATGAATAAGGATGAACGTGGTAAAAGGGTAGATGTGGGAATTTAACTTTGATATTGTGTTTTAAATTGCATGTCAAGGTCACTATTAAAGAACCTTCCCCACTCTTGATATTTTATTATTTGGAGATTATTGTACCGTGCTTTTAGTTGATTGCGTCTTAGAAAAATAAATAAATAAATAAATATGCTAAAGGTGTGTTTAAAATTAAAATAGAATGACATTTTAAGAAATGGGAAGCATCTATGTGAGGGTTCAATTTTTTTCCCCCAAGAAAAAATTGTTACTATGTAGTTGAATATATAATCAAAGGAAGAATTTGACTAAATTTTTAATTTTTTTATCTGAATAAATCCGAATTCCTGAGTAAATTTTACTTTACATTTCCGTCTAGATTTCAAAACATGAAAGACCTGAACTTACTATTCATCTCAAAGCAAAACAATCTTTTGACTCAGGATTATGATCCATTCAAAATTTCTAACTACCTCTGTAGTTTAATTAGTATCAATGATATTCTTTTGAAAAAAATAATAATAATAAGAAAGGGTACCCTGCTAA
Organism: Aegle marmelos; assembly: GCA_030449875.1. Classification (NCBI taxonomy): domain Eukaryota; kingdom Viridiplantae; phylum Streptophyta; class Magnoliopsida; order Sapindales; family Rutaceae; genus Aegle; species Aegle marmelos. Next base: position 9,421,851 of record JASUUL010000115.1, read on the forward strand.
TTGAAATTTCCCAACGAATCAAATATAATTGGGACGTGTCAAAGTTTCATGTTGGGTACAGTGCTTTTTTTTTTTTTTTTTTGGGTTTTGGAATTTCATGTTGGATACAAATTTGCTCCGGAAGAACATTGTTACATGAAGACAGAATCCCGGTGGCATGGAAGTGGTCCCACCGCCACAGTTCCAACATCAAAAGCTGCTTTGGTCATTATCTTGTCCTGATCCAGAAACCCATATCCATAAATAAAAACCAAAGAAATTAAGAAAATGTGTCAAATAAAAGCATTAAATTTAGCTCTGGAGAGCCTCTAATGGTGGCGCTTGCACTGCATGCAACTGGGTTTCGTGTAGGATTCACAAACTTGTAAAACAATTAGTGTCGCCAAAGTTTTTGCTTACCACCTATGTACGTATGTATGTTTGTATGTATATATCTGTGACGTTCTCATCTCTCTTTAGCTAATGGTCAAGAAGCATATATTCTTGTGTGACGTCGGTTTGCTCATTTATTTGTATGCAAAGATATTGTCAGAACTTTGTGGGGTGTTGGATTCTGAGGAATTGGATTCTGATTCTGTTCCTGGGCATTTGGTTCATGGCTATTTATGCGTTAATTCACCAAGTTTTAACTTAAGGCTCGGTATTTACAGCCCTTTGTTGAAGCTGTGATCAGGCCCAGCTTCTGGGTTTTGGGTTCAAAGATTCCTCTTTGATATTTGGTAAGAGCTTTTAAAGTTACTTTCTTCAAATCCTCTGTCCTCTGTCTTGGAGATTTTTCTAGAGCTTGTTGTTTATCTTATTTGATGTAATCGATTTTGTTGACTTCATTAGAAATAGATGCACTAATTTTAAGGCCCTTTTCCTGGCTTTGTTGTCTTGGCAGTTTATTTATTTTCACCAAGTAATTCTTTACTCTTTAGTGATGACTTGCCTTTTAATCACTTGCCATCACAAATAGCGCCTCCCTTTGAGTGATTTTCTTTTTTCATCTTTTTTATGTGTATTTTAATTTAAAGCCTTTTGGGTTTATCTTTTTTATGTGTATTTTAATTTAAAATAGAGCTAGCTTTGCTGGATTATTGATTTTAATATCTTTTATTCTACTTCCAAGATAAAAAGCTTTTGAATCGACATCCTGGGATTATTTTATACATTGGCTTTGCTAGATGATGCATAAGTGTTGCTGAAATGATCCTCCATTCTTAAGGAAATGCATTGCACATTTCAAGTTTGTTTGTTTCTGTCCCATGCCAATGTGAAACACAGACTTCCATGGGAATTAGAAGTGATCATGAACTCGAGAGTTTATCAATTTGATTATTTTACAAATATTTTTAAGACTCTAGGTTGGTCAAGCAGCCAGAACAATGTATTGAACTTTCTTCAGTCCTTAATCTTATCCCGACGCTGCATTTAAAGACAAATATTGCCATGGTACGAAATCAATTCTCAAACACAGATCATATTTCTAGAGATTCCTTATTTTTTAGGGCCCCACTTAATTTTTAAAATTGTAATAATCTTGCCTTGTGGAAGATATTATATCTAACATGTGGTCAAATCAAAACTTAATTTATGTCACATTTCAGGCATGGCACAATTTAACTAAATTTAGTCCTAGTGCGAATCATGCGACCCATTTTTCTATCTTTTTTTTCTATTGCTTCAATCTTTTTCAATGATGGCAGCGTGGTAATGCAAACATGGTAAGGCAAAAGGAACAGCATGATAGAAATGTAAACCTTATAAAGCGTATTTTGCTGGTTTAGATTGGTGAAAAGGCCAAACCGAATATGCTAATACTGAAAATGATGAGGTTACTGGAAGGTTGGTAGTTTAAGCTTTGCATGGATTATATCCTTCTGATCGGTCACCTTGTTGATACTTGATATACTTGGTATAACAGGCATCAAAGTTTCAAAGTGTCCAGAACTTGCAAATGAAAAAAACAAGCAGGCATAGAGATTTGGAAATAATGCAGATTGATGGGGTCAGGCATCATTCATTAGTTAAATAAATTGTTATAGTATGTTATGATGGCTGGTAGATTTTCTGTAGTACCTGAAATAGAAGATATTGCTGCAAAATGACCGCAATTATGCGGAGATTAGGAGTGGACGGCTACTTATTATACATTAATACAAGTGTCCATTAAAATGTTACATGTGGCCCTGGAAAGATCTGCTGATAAATTAGTTCTTAATGTGAGACATGAGTTTCTGGATAAAACTTAATTCATTGCTGACAAGGTAGCACAACATAATTTGGATAAACAAGTAATCCCTTGCTTTGTGATTGCCAGATTATCTAGTAGTTTAAATTAATTTTGATATTCTTAGTTCAATCTCCATTAGAATCGTCATCTTTTGAATATATCGCATGTGATAATATTCTGTTATGGTGTAATAATATTCTGACTTCTTCCCTCTCACATGTCTAATATGTCATGTTCTTTGATGTTGACTTAACCTTAGGGAAGATGGTTTAAATTGATTTATTTCATTATCTCGGAGCCATATCAACACGTCTAATATTTTGTGTTTAGCCTTTCGGGAGTGCTGATACAACCATGAATGCATTAGTTGCCACTAACAGAAACTTTAAGCTGGCAGCAAGGCTGCTGGGATTGGACTCTAAGCTGGAGAAAAGTTTACTCATTCCTTTTAGGGAAATCAAGGTGATATTTTTGATGCATTACCGGTAGATGTGACTTTCATCTAATGAAATTAACAAGTAGATTTCCATTTACTGATTTTTCTGTACATGCTTGAATTGGTTTGCGTCCTTGCATTTGCATATTTGTCACCATATAACTACTTGATACTCGGTATTAATCCAGTTTCACATTGATACTTAATCTAGAACTGAATGGATTTTATATGAAACTGCAGGTTGAGTGTACCATACCCAAAGATGATGGCACATTGGCCTCTTTTGTTGGATTCAGAATTCAGCACGACAATGCTAGGGGACCTATGAAGGGTGGAATCAGATATCATCCTGAGGTTGTATATGTTCTAGTGTCTGTCTGTTTGAAATCCTATCGAGCTTTACATAATCCTTTTTGAAAAAAAAAAAGAAAAAAGTAGGGCAGTTTGATAGATAGTTTTATCAAGATTCTGTTTACTTTTGCCTGCAGTTGGCAAGATATCTCAACCTAATTTTACTAGAATATCTGGAGTCTCAGTTCTGACGATTTTCTGACAATGTAGGTTGACCCAGATGAGGTGAATGCATTAGCTCAACTCATGACATGGAAGACAGCTGTAGCAAATATCCCATATGGTGGTGCTAAAGGTGGAATAGGATGTAATCCAGGGGATTTAAGCATATCTGAGCTAGAACGGCTTACCAGAGTTTTTACCCAAAAGATTCATGATCTGATAGGAATTCATGCAGATGTTCCCGCTCCTGATATGGGGACAGGTCCACAGGTGTGAAAACTTTCCTTGGCCTAGAAATGGCTGAGAGTTGATTTTATTCTTTCTTTAATTTTTAGCTAAAGGGATGAAGTGAAATACTTATACTCTTGTGGGGAAGATATTCAGTCTGGTCCTGATTTTGATACTTCAAATTTGCTTTTTGTGTGATCAAACAGACTATGGCATGGATACTGGATGAGTATTCCAAATTTCATGGCCACTCGCCGGCTGTTGTGACAGGAAAACCCATCGTAAGTATTACATATATTGAAAATAAAACTTTGCATTTGCAGTTGTGAAATTATTCTAGGCTATGGACTTGGGAGTAGTGATATTGCATGTTTCCACTGATTGACAGGTGGCTTTGGAGTCATTCTTTTCATGATTATTGGCACCCATTGTTAAAAGTTATGTTTTGATAATTTTTTTGAATAAATAACAGGATGGGTTGATCGACTGATTTTTTTAATTTTAATATTTTTTTATACGCAATTGTTATGGATCATTAGCACCTGTCTTTAAAAGTCATTTTTGAAAATTTTATGAAGAAACAGAATGGGCTGACCAAAAGATTTTTTCCTCCTCCCAAAAATATTTGACAAATAGCTGTTATTTGTTACATATTCCTTTCATTCTATATTTGAAGAAACAGATTGACAGCTAACATTTTTTTTTTTTTGGGGGTCATAACTGGCTCAGCGTGGAGGGAGTATTTCAAATGTAAATTTTCTCCTTGATTTATTTGATTTGTATATTGCAATGTTTTTCTAAATTAGGATCTCGGCGGGTCTCTAGGCAGAGATGCAGCTACAGGAAGAGGAGTGCTTTTCGCTACGGAGGCCCTGCTCAATGAGCACAGGAAGAGCATTGCTGGACAACGATTTATTATACAGGTGCAAGTTTATACTGTACCAGGTTTTTGATAATTGCCTAGGTTCAGCAAACTATTTAGGAGAAGGGAGTGATTTATACAATTGTTTTTTTTCCTTCAGTGTCTTATGTTAAGGATGTATTTCATTTCAGGGTTTTGGAAATGTCGGTTCCTGGGCTGCTCGACTAATTGGTGAAAAAGGTGGGAAGATTGTTGCTGTAAGTGACATTTCTGGAGCGATCAAAAACAGCAAAGGAATTGATGTTCCAAGTCTACTTAAGCATGTCAAGGAACATCGTGGTGTTAAAGGATTCAGTGGTGGAGATTTGATAGATTCAAATTTGATATTGGTTGAGGACTGTGACGTTCTCATCCCTGCAGCCCTTGGGGGTGTCATTAATAGGTTTACTTTTGTCAAAAAAAAGATGTCTTCATATTTTTCTAGTTGGATAAATGAAAAAGAAAGAGATTGCCTTTCAAAACTCATGTAGATAAACCATGATGATTTCTAATTGTTTCATCTCTAAGCTATTATCATATTATAATTGTGCCTAATTGTTGTTCTTTGGTCTGCCTGAAGGGAAAATGCAAATGACATCAAAGCCAAATTTATTATTGAAGCTGCTAATCATCCCACCGACCCAGAAGCTGATGAGGTTTGTGCTATATTAGAGTTATGGTGTAATGGGAAAAAACAAGACTAGTACCATAATTCTTATGCTATATATGCAGATCTTGTCAAAGAAAGGTGTGGTAATACTTCCAGACATATATGCAAACTCAGGAGGAGTTACTGTTAGTTACTTCGAGTGGGTGCAGGTATCGTATAATTTTACCTTATGTATTTCTCTGCTGGGTTTTCTAAAAGCTTGACACCTGTAATTTGTTTTATGAAGTAATCAGTTTCTTTAATATTTTAGCAACATTGATGCATCTATATAACTTACTTTCACTTACAAAAGAAAAAATGTGCTTAACCACATTCTGTTTTCTACATCGGAATAATTATCAAGCTTAAAATGAGCATACCATAAAAGCGTGATTTTGATAATCATTTCACAGTAACCTTATAGACTTCACCCATAGATTCATATATTTAACTGGTAACTTTCTCCAGTGGGTTTTTTGCTTTCTTTTCCAGCAGGTGATGAATTTGTGGGCCAGATTGGTCCAAAATGTACTGATTTATTTTAATATTATTGTGCAAATTACAGAACATCCAAGGGTTCATGTGGGATGAAGAGAAAGTGAACAATGAGCTAAAAACTTACATGACCAGAGGGTTGAAAGATGTGAAGGAGATGTGCAAAACCCACAATTGTGATCTTCGTATGGGAGCTTTTACCCTTGGAGTTAACCGTGTTGCAAGAGCCACAGTTCTGAGAGGTTGGGAAGCTTGAGTAGTCTTTCAGCTTTTTTGAATAATTATGTAAGAATTTCAATAAGAACCATTATTCTTACGTCGCCTCCATATGGAGAAATTTAACCATAGGTACCTTTTATGTTGCCTTACCTTCAATTACTCCCTGAGTTTTTCTGGTTCCGGTTTTCTGTATTTCTATGGCTCGGCCGAGCGGACTATATCTTATTTAATCTAAAGAATTCAGAGTGCATGAAGTTGAACGGCTTTTTTGCACACGGAATTGAATGGCATTTTTTATGGTTATCTGCAATCCACAAATGACCATTGAGGCTTTCTTCCATAGATGATAATTACTATCAAGGCATCACCGCCAGCCAGGAGAACCATAAACATGAAACAAGAAATAGTGCAATAGAAAACAGCAGTTTATGTTTAAATCAGAATTCAGTTTTTGATGTGAACACAATGGGGCTTTAGAGAATAAAAACAAATGGAGAAAATCACTAGTAGAACTACAGTGTGTTCTAAGACCTTCCTCTGCCCCTAAACCCACTACCTCGACCACCTCTAGGAGGTCCACCTCTGCCCCTAAAGCCACCTCCTCCTCCACCACGACCACGGCCTCCGCCTCTACCACCTCCCCTGCCCCTAAAGCCGCCTCCTCCACGGCCGCCTCTTGCACCAGCTTGTGCCTGTCCCCTGCAATAGTAATGCATGCCATCTTTATTTGATTTATAAAAATAAAAATTAAAAACTGAACTTTGCTCAAGGACCATATCCGCAATGACAGCCTTATGCGAAGATGTAATACATCTTGGTGGATCAGAAATAGAACAGAAACTACCTTACCGATCAAAAGCTGACTGGCTTGGGCAAGTGCGAGCAGTCAAAGCAATAACCAAACTCCTTAGGAATGACTTGCACCGCTGAACTGGTGCCAGGTCATCCAAAGGTCTTTTGTTGGTTAATTAAAAGGTTCAATCAATAACCTCATATGCTCCCATGAAGGTGATTTCTCACCCCAAGAGAGAAGGAACTATTCTGCACCATGAAGGCACCACAAATCGAAGGTTCAACTCTAGCAGGAGTTTATTACCAAGGGAACACAGAACATCTTCAACAACATAGCAGATTCCTTACTAGGTAAAATGAATTATTGTTTCTAACAAAATAACAGATAGGGACAGAAAACTCACTTTGGCTGTGGAAGAAATCTAGCAAGAGGCAACAGCTTGCTTGGGTCAATGTAGAACTTATCACCCGGTGAATATGAGGTTGCAACAATACCTTCCATCATTTTGATCGAAAAATACTGCAATGATAGTAGAATAAACCACATCAAAACTTAATCAAAATAGGTAGTATAACTAATTATCAACATGAAAACCAAAATGAATACTCACAGATTCATTAATGGGACCAAAAATTTCATCAACTTTCCCTATCTGGGTCTTGTTTTGCAGATAGATTGGAGCATTGAAGAAAGGTATTTTCTCATTGGTGAGCTTTGTCACGGCGTCACCTTCACACCCATGAAGAAATGACGATACCTCTACAAATAAGAAGAAAAATAGTTATAACCAAATAATCAAACACATTATCCAATCATTTTCAAAGCCATTGCATTACAAGAAAAAATTTCATCAGGTTTTTGCGTTTCAAAAAAATTAAATTACTTTCTAACTCACTGACCAAAATCAAGTCTTGTTATAACCTTTTTCTCTTCACCCATCACCTTTTTTTTTTAAAAAAAAAATTCTCTTCCGTTGGACAAACTAACAATATCCCAAACATCCAAACAAGCACAATAAAGCCAACATTTTTCCTCTATTTTCTCAGCAATCAAACAAGAAAAGACAGCAGAAGAAAGAAAGAAACACGAACCAACAACTTCGGCAGGAGGTCCTTCGTCACGGAACCCAAAACCACCTCGTCCGCCACCGCCACGGCCACCTCCACCAAAACGGCCGCCTCCCCTTCCACCGCGGCCGCCGTCTCTTCCTCCCCTGAAACCGCCTCCTCCTCTCGGGGGTCTCATTTTTATTTTTTATATTTATCTGGCCTTCGGTTGATTTTAGGAGAAGACAACAATGGTCTTAGTGTTATTACAAGCGTCCGACTCTGCCCGTGTTAGCGTTAGGGTTTTAGTTTAGGGTTTTGAAGGGGCTCGTTGCCTGCCAAATGACCATACTATCCCATACTCATATTTTATTGGGATTTTACATGAAACGCCGTGTTCTAATATTTTTTTAAAAATAAAATTAAACTCAAATAGACAAGAATAAGATATTAAAATAGAACAAAAGAGATTGAAAATTAAATATGTGCTTATTTACGTTAAAAAAAAATTATGTAATAACAGCGTATTAACTACATGTCTTTTTTTTGTATTTATGCACGTACGCCATACTTTTATAATTAATTTACCAAACACGTGTAACAAATTATTTCATAAATGATTGTCTAATAATCTAAATTTATTAAACGTTTTATGAAATATTTTATAAAATTTATTATTTCAAAATTTATTAATTATTTCCAAATATTAATTTTTATTTTTTAACATTATATTACAAAAGATATTAAACATCCATCCATAGACGCATTAAAAATTTGTTAGTCCAACAGACGCCGTTTCAAGAAACGTATAATTTATCACCATAGCTATCACAGCAATTAACTCGTGGAAGTTATTTTATGCTTTATTTGAAAAACAGCAAAACTCCTTAGGAGAAAGCAAGATTGCATTTATTTAATCCCAACATGTGATTAGGCGTTAAGCTCACATCTTCACATCACAAGATTGCTTGTATTGCAGGTTTACACAATCTTCCTGCTTTGTGTAATTAGACCATGCTGACCTGCACATTGATTAATCTCTTTAGGTCCAGGCTCCATAATCCGGGAACTTCTTGCTTCTTGATGACTTAGCCCTCGAAGCTGAAGACTTAGCTCGCGAAACTGAAGGTTTTGGTGCAGAATTGAAGTAACCAAGCACATACGTAACTGCAATTGCAGATAAGAATCCAACAGGATACCCTATGGCTGTAGCTATCCATGAAAACATTCCAGTTTCTTCTTCCTCCGTCTCTTCTGGCACTGAATCAGGTGGTAGTTGCACATCTTCAGGACAAACAATCTGGATTTGCACCCCACACAGGCCACTGTTGTTTGCATATATGACTGGATCAATCTGCCTGTCCATTTGAGGGCTCTCGGGAATTCTACCCGAGAGCTTGTTGTTGCTTAAATATAATGAGGTCAGTTGCTGAAGCTTGGCAAATGTTTGTGGGATTTTTCCAGAAAGGCTATTGTATGACAAATCCAGGGTCTCTAAAACCTCAAGGCTGCCGAAAGTTGAGGGAATGTTGCCCTGAAGTTGATTGCAAGACAGGTTAAGTGACTTCAGGCCTTTGAGACCGCCTAGAGATGATGGAATTTCACCTGATAACTGGTTGTTTGACAAATCCAGGAGAGAATATATTTCCAGGCTTTTGCTGGAGAGTCCTTGCTTGGAATTCTTCCAGTTGACTATCAAATCTTGGATTTCAACTGGAAATTTGAAAATTTCAGGCAGTGTTGACAAGGTTCTAGGAGTATCAATCATTCCTGCAAGGTTTCCGAAGCTTGATGGGATTTTTCCTTGAAGGTTGTTATTGGAGAGATCGAGGATTTGTAGACTAGTGAGATTTGACAGGCCATCGGTGATTGATCCTTCTAGGGCAGTGTTTCGGAGATTAAGAACTTGAAGAGAAGACAACTGAGAGAGAAATGCTGGAAACTCACCGGTAAGATTGTTATCATGAAGGTCAAGGTGTTGAAGTAGGCCCAGGTTACTTAGATTTTGAGGCAATTGCCCAGAGAACTTGTTTTGGCTTAGTGAGAGCATGAGTATGGTTACTCCAAACGATGAAGGAACCTCACCAGAGAATCTATTAGAAGATATATCAACATGTCCCACCAATGAATCTGAACCAAAAGCTGGAAACTCACCAGAAAAGCTGTTATTTGATAAGTCAAGCACCAACAATCGATAAATATTGGATATAGATTTTGGCACTCGCCCAGAAAAGTTGTTGCTGGACAGCATAAGTACCATAACTGAAGTGCTTTGACCGATGGTTTCAGGCAATTCACCAGAAAAGTTGTTTCTTGAAAGAACGAGGACCGATAAATTTTGAGATTCAAACAAAGGGGGAGGCAGAGAACCTGTCAACATGTTGTCTGACAAAATAACTGTTCCAAGATTTAGTTCTGCTAGCCACTGTGGGTAAGTTCCTTGGAGCTGATTCTCACTCAAGTCCAAGAATGTAAGCGCTGTTTGATTGGAAAGCCAGAGAGGAATTGGACCTCTAACACTGCAAGATCTCAGTGATAATTCAGTCAACATACATTTGGGAACAATGCTGACATTGTCGTTCCATTCAAGTTTATTTCCTCCCAGATACAAGCTCTTCATACCCTGAAGATCAAATAACCAAGTTGGAATCTCACCAGAGAGAACATTACTATCCAACCTGAGAGTTACCAATTTGTTCATGTTTCGAATTGACTGTGGAATTGCACCAGTCAAAGCATTCTTGCTTAAGGCCAGAGTTGTGATGTTCGCCAAGGTCCCTATATCATTTGGAATCTCCCCAGAGAGCCAATTCCTTTGCAGGTCCAATGTTTCGAGCTTCTGCAGTTGCAGCAATGACAATGGTATTCCTCCAGAGAATTGGTTCTGCTGAAGCGACAACGTGTGCAAATTTGTGAGGTTTCCGATCTCGGCAGGAATCTGTCCTTGGATCAAATTATCATCGAGGATCAACTGCTTCAAGTTCTTGAGGCCTGCAACACTGCTACTTAATTTCCCCTCAATGGCATTAGTACTGAGATCAAGAAACTCTAAATATCTCAAATTGAATAACTGACTTGGAATGGAACCATTGAGGTTGTTATCCTTCAAGTCAAGATATGTAAGTTGGGTTAAATTCGCAAAACCAGTTCCGGGAATTTCACCTTGCAGTGAATTGTCGGAGAGATCAAGCGTCATTAGGCTTCTTATTCGAAAAATTGGCGTCAAAACATCTGGAGTTACAATCGAATCCAACACAACCGATGGAAAAAGATTGTTCAGATCAAGGCCAGTCACCTCTTGTGATGATCCACGAGAACGGCATCTCACCATTTCCCATTGGCAGCAATCCGAACTTGAATTCCACTTTTCCAAGCCTCCAAGCATCGCGTCAGCAGAACTATTATCTTCTAAGTCTCCAAGTACCAGACTTTTGAACTCCAACAGCGCTGCTTTCTGATCTTGGGGGCAACAAAGACAAGTGCCATTCAAAATACTGAAACTCAAGAGTAGTGCTGCAAGACATAAGCTCAAGTTGGCCATGTTCTCTGAGTTCTGAGAGGTTTACCCCTAAGCAACTTCAATGGGATTAAGTTGATTTAGAGCTGTTTATTGAAGGATTATAATACATTAGAAGTCAATAGGTGAATATGCTTAAGACGCGGCAAAGATTAGGGAAGCTACCTTTGTTTTTTCATATTATAGGTGACTTGACTCTCGTCATTTTAGTGTTATGACATTGTTGATTGCTAGCATCCTTAGACTTTAAAAAAAGGATTCCATCCTTATCTTAGAGCTGCTAATGAGTTCTCTTGTTATTGTTGACTTTTCAAGTTTAACAATAAAGAAATCAATATTTAAGGTTTTATCATCAGACAAGCCCTGCTAATGACATCGACGTGCACTACAAATCGTACCTATTGAATCATTTTTTTACTGCTTAAGTCAATATATCACCTCAAAATGATAAGTATTATAGTTAAAGAATGGTCCAGAAAAGTTCGGTGAAAGTGCAATCGCCTTTGTTCTATGCAGCAACCATGGTTGAATTTTGGAAACAATATTGACTTGCATTTGATCAGAATCTTTTAATAGGTCAAGTGGAAAGCCTATTTCGGCGTAAAAATATTTGAAAAAAAAAGATCGTCATGATGCTAACAAGCAAGCAATATTCTATAATAGAAGACAAGACTTGACTTGCAAAGTTGCAACTTTTTTTCCACTGCAGAGTTTTTACATTTCAAATTGAAGATCACCGGTTAATTATGTGTGAAGATTTTCAGGAATTCATCATATAAAGTGACATCATAGTTGGGAAAAGCTGAACAAGTACTTGTTCATTGTTACCGAACCACGCACACTGCTGTCCCAAACTGAAGTTGTTAGTTTGTTATACCAGAATACGGTTATTCAAAATGTGAATTTTATTTTAAATTGTTTGAATTACTCTTGTTCTATTCTGATTCCTATAAAATTAATAATTATATTTTAGAAACTTTCAACTTTGATTCTTTATCTTAACTATATTTTTGCAATAGCTGCAAGAATGGTAACCTTACCATTACCATATCGACGGCAATCCGAACTTAAAGTCCATGTTTCCAAATTCCAATCCTTCAAGCAATATGTCTGTAGAACTGTCATCAGCTGAGTCTTTAAATACCAAAATTTTGAACTCCAGCAGTGCTGCCTTTTTCTTATTATGGGGGCAACAAAGACAAGGGCTAATCAAAATTCAAAATATCAATAGTAATCCAAGGAGTAAGCTCAAGTTGACCATGTTTTCAGAGCTCTTAGAGCTCCACCGTTGAGCCTAGAGCAACTTCATTGGTTAAGTTGATTAGAGCTGCTGATTGAATCTGCTTGGATGAATTATAATGTAGGTGGATAATGTTTTGTAATAAGGGCCAAAAAAATTGGTCCTGGGACGGAAGTAGTCTCACTCGATCTAAACAAATAGGATTCTGTGGTGGAAGCATGACTCCATGATAAGTGAAACAACACTCGGTAACAGGAGTTACTTGTTGATTGTGGCTCAAGCTCGCGCACCGTTGCCCAAACCAGAAACTTAAGAGCTGCTGTTAAACATTCGATAAGGTTTACAACTCTGAGAGGTCACTAATTGCTTATTAGCATGCACCTTCATTTTTATCGGGAAGCAGGAGATCGATAAACTATACCATAAAGAATATGATGAGCAACAGATGCAAACTATACTGCAATTTACTTATTCTACATTTGAGATAATTTAAGGCACAACAACAATTCCGAAGCATAACTTGACTTCAATAGCCAGGTAACTATTGCATGTGTATATTTTCAAACAAACCGATGCCCACTAGCTCATGCTGGCTCAGGACATGTGCTTTTCAACTGTCAATTCTGTTAATTCTTTTTCTTTTTAGTCTTTTTCTTTTCCTTTTTTACATTGAAATACTAGGATTCTGTAACAGAATCCTAGATTTTCTTTTAACCTCCTGCAGCAGGAAGCTACCCACCCACTCCGCAATGAAACTACCCTCTCAGCTTTCAAAATTTGAACTTCCACTTTTGGGGATACAACCAACAGAATCCACTCCAATATTAGCAAACTGTCCGCCCATAACAAATTGATGCAATATAGAGATTTTTTGACCATTTTTCCTGCAAAAGGAAAATATTAAAGTAAATTAGCAAATGAATATTTGCTATTAAGAAGAGAAAGAATACACAATCGATATAACAACTGTAACATTTATTTTCATTTTGTTAAAAATGCTATAGGCACTAGGACTGCAGGCATTGAGTTCCATACCCTCCAGAAAAACACTCAAGATGCAAGTAGAAATCAAGAAAAAAACCCAAGAGCCAGGAACATGCAAGTTTAAATACGACACCTGATGAACAACACTCAAAAACCGTATATTTTTTTAGCCCAAGAAGAGCCGCTTAAAAGAATATTTAGACTTTAACCAATACGCCTGAGGAATGGGGTGGAAAAAAACAAAATTACCCACCTTTACATGGGTGCTTGGAAAGGCAGAGGTACGCAGAGTTTCTTGCGTTTCATCCACCATTTTGCGTCTTGGGACGCTAAGTATAAAGGCTGCTTGATCAGCAGTGGCAGCCATGGATGTTATCCTATAACCACTCTCCCATCTCCGATGTATTCCTTCACTAGGGTACAAAAAATCAAGCTCCACCACCTTGTATTAGAAAATAAAATAGAAGAGGGAAGTCAGCAATTTAGTCATAGGGTTGAGAGAAAACTTACGCACACATTAGCTAATTACAGAAAATTTACCTGTTCAGAATATCCAGAGTTCCTGGACATTACCACACCCCAGCGATTGCCAGCAGTGGTCATGGATGTGACATGAAAACCTTCTTTCCACTTCTTATTTATCCACTTAAAAGGAAATGATTCACTCACTTTGTAGGACTGTTGGGTATAGGGAGTTCCTAAAAATTACAGCAAATTCATGATCAAATTTGGCACTGCATATGCTCTCTCAATTAGCTTGGCAAAATATTTATCATAATAGTAGTAGTAAACTACTAATATTCTTAAGCAACTTTGGGATTGCCAACCTTTGGACATAACAACCAAAGAACTTCCATTAGTTGAACCAGCTATCGAGCTGATATAATAATTCTTTTCCCATTGTTCCATAATCCAATCCTGAAAACAATTCAAAACAATAGCAGAGGGAGTCAATATTTCAAGTAGAAAATACAGGCCTTGCGGAACATTATAGAAACTTAAATTGTTTTAATAACAACCTTGTGCAGAAAGATGGCTGACAATTCATAAACCTGGTGGGTGAAAACCGTTCCAGCATCCATGATTAAAGCCCAGAGATTCGATGCAGAGGCTACACAGCTTATATATAACCCATCTTCATTACCTTTGTCTACATGCTGACGCAGCCTTGCATCGGAGACATTGTAGTGATATCTACACGTCCAAAAAGAAGGTTTATTTAATGCTAGGCAGAAGCAAGAAACTAAGATGACTTCAAATTTGTCATAGGAAAATTATAACATGATACCAAAGATCATTACTAAATGTATGCTATGTCATCCCAGTCCACGTTAACCTTTTAAGCTAATGTCACTCCCATATAAAGCACATATGAAAAATCAACCTTGGGAGGAAGCAGGTTTTATTTTAAGAGTTTACAAATTATAACTTAATAACATTCATTTTAAAATTTAAAAGCCTTCTTATAAGTAAATAAAAATTTCCCCAGTCGATGTAAGACCCACCACGTCTTTTTATTCTACAAAAGGGGGTAAAAAACTGAAGCCAGACATACTATTTCTGACATTATATGCAATTGCTGTTGTGTTCAAGTTCTCAAACAAGTGCTAATGAAGGTTTATATAACCCCAAATTACCCCTTCTATGTATTGCTATGCTCAAATTTACATTGTTATTACCTCAAAACTATTCCAGTTCATACTAACAAAAACATACTAAAAGCTTAGCTACATGCAAACAAAAGTTCATGATTACTTCAAGAAAGATGCACGAGAATCACTAGTGGGTTGGGCCTTAAAGTAGTTACATTCAGTAAACATTAAACATTCAGTAAACATTTAAATACATAACTGATACTTTCTAACAATAATTTAGCAAATACTTTCCCATTTAAAGAAATGTGATTTCAGTAGTCGTCGGTCATAACTTGACTTATGCTTCTATATCAAAATTTTTGCCTAAGGTACAAGGCAAATGTCACAGAATCTCAAAAGCAATTACAGCGAGCAAGGAAAATAAATAAACAAATACTTCCAGAATCAGAATTAAATTTCTATTCAAGTCATCTTTATTTGTGGATACATAGCAAAATAGGCTGGCATCAATAATTATTATGATATCTCATCACATATGTAACTTTCTCGATCAGATTCTTATGTTTGGATCTTAAGACAGCAAGCACCCAACAAAAAAGAAACTAGATGTTTATCAATGTAGGAATACTAAATGCCAGATCTTCACTGTTATTAAGCTGACAAAAAGAGTAACACTCCAGTAGCATTAAGTATGGGCCATTAGATCTAGTCAAAACAGGAAAACATCCACAAATAAGGAAAATAATGAAGTGATGTTATCTATGAAAAATTAAATTGGATCCACTGAATCCAAACATGATCTTTGAACTAGAAAATTAGAATGGCAGAAACAAAAATTTTAGTTAATCGTATCGACAAGAAACTCGAGACGAGAAAAAACAATTAGATAATTGAAATGGACAATATAAAATAAACTGTAACTTGGAAATTTCTACCAATGAAAGCATTATTTAAGGAAGAAAATAAATTTAAATAGGAAAAAGAAAAGAAAGAAATCACTATTGAAACCAAACAGGCATACAATTAATTCTTTATAGTTAGGTACCAGTGCAGATACCAAATTGAGTGGCAAAAGAATAACATCACCATCCATTTATGTATTTTCAAAATAGTTGTTGAAATTACTAGAGAACATTTTTAAATGAAAAAGAAAATCACGTAATACTTAAGATTCATAACCACTCTAATTATCGCTTTGCTTCTGAACTGAGGCCTAGCACAAAAACCGTCCTCAAACCTGCAAGGGCTTAACATCTTGGACACAAAATGCACATAAAACACTGCTTGCAAGTTCTTCAATTCAGAATTTATGAAGGGCAAATTGATTGGAAAAAAATTGGTCACACACATCCATCGTCAACAACATCACAATTAAACATTCATATGTTTAATGCTCCACAAACTAAGATAACGAAAAGATAAATTGTCACATTACCCATTACACAACCAGAAGTAGAAAGCTACATATCAAAATTAAACAAATCATGCAATTTACCTCTGCTTCATGGGACGACGTGCATTGTAAACTGATATCCACTGGGTAGCAGGACTACCTAATCGAACTTTTTTCTTAGGTTGCTCATCCTCTTCCAAATTTATTAACAACCTTCCACGCTTTTGCCCAACCTGTTCAAGCACAACAACCCCCCCCCCCCCCAAAAAAAAAAAACAAAAAAAGTGAGTTAGCAGGTCATAAATTCTTAAAAAACTTAGGGTTGGCTTGAAGAATCACAATCACCTTGAGGGCTCCATCAATTCTGATTGGTCTTAATGATGTGCATGGTTCAATCAGGCTATCAAAGAAAGATATAAGCTTTGCATAATTGGGTTCCTCATCAAACTTCATATTTGTAACAGCTTCAAGAAACTGTTTGAATGGTGGAGGGCAAAAGCAACACATCAACTCTGGAGAAGTGGCCATCTTCTTCTTACAAACAAGAAAACTTTTGTTGTCTCCCTGTGGTGATCAAACAAATAAAACAGTTACTAAGAGCTTCGGATTCACAAGTAAAACAGTAACAAACAAGCTCACCTGATACCCCTGCCATGGTAATCTCCCTTTTATAAGAAAGATCAATGTGTATGCCAACGACTCAAGATCATCCCTTCGACTTCCAGTTCGACCTAAATGGGCATGTACACTTGCATATCTTATTGTTCCCCTGCCAAAAGAAGTATTTCAAACAATATCATTTAAGCTAGAATACGAAAATATTGAAAACAACTAAAATATCCAACACACCTGAACACATCAGGCCGTTGATCATAATCAACGTGCTGACCAGATGATGCATCTTTCCACCGAGATGCTGAAAAATAAATGTAAAAGATACATTAATTCAAGAGAAAGCATTTCCACATTAGTTTAAGAGAAAGAGCATTTCCTCTATGTGGCTAAAGCATATCACAGGAAAGAAAACGCAAGTAGAAATCTTTGGGGAAGGATTGAAATGGAACTTCTATAATTTGCTAACAGTTAACTTCAGGGAAAACATACAATTAAGAGAGATGAATGGCATCAGGAAGAATAACATACCTAGACCAAGATCAATAAGATATAGCTTCTTCTCATCAGCTGTTCCAGGCTGACCAAGTAAAAAATTCTCTGGCTTCACATCTCCGTGAACAAACCTAGTTAGAGAAAGTACAACATTGTAAAGAACAACAACCAGTTGTGACTACGTCAGAATTATAACTGCAGGAAGTATATATTCACAAAAGTGAATGGATGATTTATAAAATAGCTTACCCTTTCGAGTGAAGCTTTTCAAGAATTGATATTGCCTCCACTGCAATGCAGGCCGCCATATTTGATGACATCCTGTCACAGATACTATAAAATTTAATAGGCAAAAAACTGACAAGCATCCATGCATTTGAGCATGAACGTTGTGTGCAGAGAGAGAAAGCCCAAGGTTCTATATCTTACGATTGTCCTAATGAATTCCAAACATCCCAAAGACTAGGCCCAAGCATGTCCATGACCTGAAACATTTATTTAGTTGATTTCAGGAGACAAGCACGCATGGAAATATAATTATGAGAAGCTCCAACTAAAACCTTACCAGAATGTAAAAATCTCCTTGACGACCCTTGTAATGTACCCCAGGAATTCCATAACATCCATTCAACGTACTTTCAATTTCCAAAAAAGAAGAGGGAAAAAAAAGGCAAAAGTGAGTGAAATAAAATAATAAAGTCAAGAAATTTTAAAACACTCAAACAAATAGAAATATGCAAATTTGGACATTAAAGAGTCTACCCACTTGTAAACTTGCCACTCATAAGGAGGGCCATAATTGCAACCTTTACTATTTCGGTGTTCAAGTTTCAATGCAACCTGTAAGAAAAGCATTGTGAGCATCATATTTAGAAGTGTTGGGTTATTAGATCTGTAGGAATAAGCAAGAAGTATTCAGTCAGACCTCAATTGCATCCGGTCCGATTCTATCACTGCCACCATGCATCCTTTTGCCAACATAAACTTGGCCAAAACCACCCTTACCTAACTTTCTTTCAATCTTATATACAGGAGAATTTCCCACTTGTACCTGCACCCAACAATAGAAACATGTTTCCATTAACCCTACCATAAGATTCCTAAGAGTGAACAACTGGACAATATAACACATCTTATTTGTAACTAGTCAAAATAAAGGTGATTTCAAATTTAGTCATTAGCTCACGTGGCATGACAAATTCAATGTCATTTTGAACAGCAAACATAAATGTATCCAAGGTAGATACTCCACATCAGCAAACAAGTACAGTCAAATCTTAAATCAGATATTTAGATTTTCAATTAAAAAAAAATTAAAGATCAAAACAGAAGTCAAAACGGCTTTCCTGGTTACTATAAAAGGAGAATTTATATGACTAATTGGTTACTCCATATATATACAACCCCAAAAAGAGTAATAAGCAGATGCATGATACCCTCTCAGGAACAGGAGTTGCACTTGCTTCTTCTTCAACACCCAATATTTTGTCTGCACTCCCACCCTCCATTGCAATATCTTTATCTGCCACAACCTCTAGCGGATTGTAAACAGGTTCAGCGGCCACCAAAGCAGCAGCCTCAGGAAGAACCTCACAAGGTTCTGGATCTAAATCGATCAACCTGATGCCCCGGCCTCTACCAGCAGCAGTTGGCCTTGT
Organism: Aegle marmelos; assembly: GCA_030449875.1. Lineage (NCBI taxonomy): Eukaryota > Viridiplantae > Streptophyta > Magnoliopsida > Sapindales > Rutaceae > Aegle > Aegle marmelos. The sequence continues at coordinate 9,440,840 of JASUUL010000115.1, forward strand.
GGGTATTCCTGGTTTGGCTACAGCTGTGGCATTACCCCTTCCTCTACCACCACCAACTCTCCTTCTTGTCCTGTTTTGAGCAGGCAATAACCAATTTTCCGTTTGATCAACTGGTTGTGAAGGAGGCTGAAGATCATCAAGGCGTTTCGATCTGCGGGCTCCACTTCTCAACTCTGGCATCGTCAACCATGCAAATCATGTACCACTTAGTTCCCCATATATCCCTTTGGATATTCTACAATCAAATAACAAACTTTTATCAACAAAGAAAACAAATTCATCTTATGAGTACAAAAATAAATATATTACAGAAAAAAATGCCAAACAATCAAAACTGATCGCGTGAAACATACAATGTAGATAAACCAGGTTCACCCAGACTCTCATATCATAAAAGCATGTCATTGGCACAAAACTGACTGTCATTCATAGAAAATCATTTAAATCAAACTTCCAACACATCAATGTGCCTATAATCACATCATTGAAATTATTTCATCATTACATTGTAACTGACACAGTCAGCATATATTAACTTCAAAAAAGGGAACCAAGTGCTCACAAGATTCGCTCAGTTGCTGCTGAATACCAAAATTGCCTACTCAAAAAGCAGTGCACATGATAAAGCACATATATTTAGCAAAATATTCTTAAAAAATAGGCCATTTTTGATTAAAAAAAACCCAGTAGTTGAAAGTGAATGTAGCTAATAATATACAATAATCCATGCATTTGCACATTCCATTTGTGAAAAATCCCTTTATTCCCCCTCCCAAAATGAAAACTTTATCCAAAAATATACATTTACAAACATCTATAATTGCAAATATACATTTACAAACATCTATAATTGCATACACACAGCCATATACTGATATATAAACGAATACACAAGCTACAACATCAAAAGACACAATCAATCAACAAAGCTATCAATCATGTTCAAAACCAAACAAACAAACCAACAAAAAAGAAGAAGTAAAAATACAAATTTAAGAAAATTTCACAACCTATATCAGATTATTCATCACTGGTGGACAACAAATACATAATCCGATCATCAAACAACATCAGAAAAAAATTAGGAAAAAAAAAAAGATCATCAAACTAACAAACTTGAAAGTGCAATCACAACAAAACAAACACAGATAAAAAAAGTTTTTTAGAAATAAAAACATACTCGCAGATCGATCCCCAGATACGATCAAACAAACAGAACCGATCTAATCGTTCTTCACTCGACGCATTCCTAAAACAAACAGAACTGAGACAAAAAAAATTTTAAAAATAGTCTTTTTTTTCTCTATTTTCTTTGCCTGAACTAGATATTAATATATGTTCAAAAGAGAAGGACGAACGGAAAAAAGATGATTTTTATAAGATATCTGTGATGGGTTCGTGTTAATGTGAGATGGGTCTAAAATGAAATGTGTTGATGTGCTGTGTTGTGTTGTGTAATGGCTATGGTGATTATGAAGGTGGAGGGTGGTGCTGTTGTTTTGTTTACATGTGGATGTGTCCATTTATCTCTCTTTTAAAGTTAAAATTTGAAAAAAAAAATATTAGGCTTTTTTAAAAATAAAGAAAACCAATGGTTTGCTTTCAAATAAAAATTAGTAGTATTTTTATTTTATTTTTTCTATGTGGGAATTTCAATGCTGGACGAGAATTGTGATGGATGATGATGATAAATCATGATGCTGGTGGTGCGTAGGGCGCTTTTGTTTTGTTTGGTTTAGTTTGGTGCTGTTTTTATTGTATATCTGAGTGAACATGAGACATGCAAATGTGGCCTTGTATTAACCAAAACAATCTCATTTTTTTTAATTTTCTACTTTTCACTTACAAGAAAGACCTAGCGACTTATTTAATGGGAGTCTGTCGTTTTCGTGCTTTACCAAATTTTACTATTCATATTTTTATTATTTTCATAATATTTAAGAAATTTTTAACACCAAAAATTAAAAAAAAAGGAATAGATACATTATTTACTAAATAATGTATTTAAATATATATATATATATATATTATCATTTATTTAATTTATAATAAATATTTAAAAGATATTTAAAAATAAGCGTAACACGTTAATACCATCAAATTGCACTACCATTATCAAATTATACTGCAATGGATTATTGAATATTGTAAAAACAATAAGGAAAAAAATGATATTTATTGAACTTAATATAAGAAAATTTGACAAATCTCCTTTACTTTATCATAAAGTATTTAGCTATATACAACACCAAACTAGAATTATCATCATCCATGCGCAAAATGGGATGTTGGGCTCTTATTTTGACTTAATGACGTAATAAGTTAAAGTTTCACATTTCAAGTCAATTTATTACATCATCAATGTTAATAATTTTACGTTTCATGATAATATTTTGGCTTTTATTAACTATTTATGCAATTATTCAAATATCCTAATTCTTCAAGAAAAAATTATTATAACAAATCATCTTTATTGTATTTAGAAATTTGTCAATCATACACCTTTAATTGTTTTGTTATAAAAAATAATGCAATAGTTTATATTATTCATCTACCTTGATTTTATAATTTGTATTAATCATCCATTAAATTGTTCATTTTCATCAGAAACTAACAAAATTATTCATCTTGAAATTCATTTGACACAAGAAGACGTAGGAAAATTATCAACCACATGCCTATATTTATTATGTCATCAAAAATATTATAAAAATTTGAATTTGTTTGGTTTTTCATCCTAAATTTATTATTTGTACCAATCTACCAAAACATTAACAGCATTAGAATCTTTAATAAAAATTAAATAAAATGATCATTTAACCCTTGAACTCAAGGGCATTTTTGAATTTATACCATAAATAATAAAATAAAATTATTTTTTAATTATGAAATTAAATTTAAGGATTGGATTGATTGGGTGTTTGTGAATTAGGGTCTAGGGTAGTTTGTGGATTTGGTTTGATTATGTAAATTTTTAAAGATAACATAAGAAGAAAAATTAGATATTTTTTAATTAAAGAAAAAATAGTCTTTGAGTTTACCTAATTGAATTTTGGTAATAAAAAATATTTTTTTATTTTTTATTTTAAGCTTCTTTTTTTTTACTTTGTATTTAGCATATTAAATGTATAAATTACCCTTGTAACTTTTGGTAATAAAAATATTTTATATTTTTTATTTTAAGCTTTTTTTTACTGTGTATTTAGCATATTAATTGTATAAATTACCCTTGTGATGCCATTAATTACAAAACGAGAGTTTTTTGTTTTGATGGATAGTTGATAAAAATTACAAACTCGAGGTAGAAAATTGTGCAAATTCCAACGTTTATAATATTTATGATAACAACATAAACTTCAGGTGGATGGCTAATTATTTCCCTTTTATTTTTTATTTAGTATGTTCAAATTTTAAACTACCCTTCTAACTTAGTTATAATACAAATTATAAATTTCGGATAGATAAATGATGCCATTTAAAAGTATTGTAATATTTTTATAATAAGACAATTCAAAAGTATATGATTAATAATTTTTTATTTTGATGTAATGTAATTATGCAGACTCACATTAATATGACCGTATGGAAGTTAAACACACTTCCTATTTCCTAAATCTTTAAATTTGATGTTAAAAGTGTGATGATAAATACATGAATTTAGATTACTTATATGCATATCTATAACTCAATGGTAACCCATGAAAAGGTTTGAAGAGGATATCACAAGATTGTAAACTTGTTATCTCATGGAAAATTAAATAAGGAATTGGAAAATGTAAAGATGATAGACTCTGCACGTGTTTTAATGAGATTTTATCAAAATTAGGGTTGGTTCGAAAGTTTATCATTATTATTATTTGTGTTATTTGGGATCAGGGAAAATTGTCTCATATTGTGTATGATATTTATCTGTAATTATATTATGTAAAAGTACTACGGTAAGTAGACTTAAATCCTCAACTATAAAGATGAAAGGACGAAGCGTCAATCAACTAAACTAATAACTTGTTGATATATTCATAGTTTTTTTTTTTTCTTTAGTAGATGCTATTGACATATTCATAGTTGATTTAACACGCATAGCTAATTTGTATCTATAGCGGGAACACCATTAAATGATAAAAAAGTTAACCAAATAGTCAATAAAATATTAAAATTGATTAATCTTGCGTGTCAAGATTGTACCGTATTATTGACATGCCATAGTCAGGATATTGCCCTAAATGATAGTTAGTCAAGTTAATCCAATTTATGCTTTGAAGAAGAACAATCAAAGTCAATCCAATTGGTGCATCAACTCGATACAATGTGGTGTGAACCGTTTATTTTTCTTTGATTATACTTTATATATATATATATATATTTTTTTTTTCTTGTATTCATTACTTTACCGTTTTTAAACTCATGATTCGCTAGGAAACAATTGAAGGAAAAGTATAAAGCATCAATAAAATTTCTACCATGATTATAATGGCTGGTTAGTGATAAAAATATTAGTGTTGTATGAAAATAAATAGTTTTGAGTTTAGGCATTCATTTTTTAACAAATCAAATTAATTATTTTTGAGAAATTCATACAAGAAAATTAATTAAGTCAGATTAGGAATGACAGAGACACTAATATTACTTACCGATAAAATTAACAAAAAAATTTATAGTTTTACATTAGATGAGATATTCCTTAATTAAAATGTTTAAAAAGTGGGTTTATTTTGTTGCTGCACCAAAATTTTGTGAATAAACATATTTGACAAATATTTTAATTTATATTCTAAAATATATTTTGAACACCTTCTTCTTATTATTATTATTATTATTATGTATATCCATTCCATAATTATAATACATATACACATACATACATATATAAAGCTACGAAGGTGGAAAGCCTAAATTGATTTTTAAAATATATCTACCTCTTCCAAAGCCTACTTGAAGAAAAGATTTCAAGTATACCAACTAATAATTAAAATTATGTATTTGAAAATTCAAATTATTTGTGAACAAAGCATATTTTGTATCACTGGCCCCTCCAAAATCCAAATGTAGTAGTAAAGTAGCCAATTTAAAATATTTATACTTTTAATTAAAAAAAGAAATTATGCTTTTTGTTTTTAAAACTTAAAAGTACCAAGTAAACGGGCCCGGTTAATGGGCTTTAACGGGTTTAAATCCTTTAATGAAATGATTCGATAAACTCATTTTACAAACATTCCTTTGTCCCCTCACTAGCCAGTCAAGCCTATCACATCACACGATGCAAAACTTAACAGCGTGATCAAGGCAACTCAAAACGACATAAGTAATGGCATCACCATCATCGACGCAGACACAAAATCGGAGCCCCGAAATCCGGAAAGATCTGGTTAACAACCGGTGGGTGATATTCTCACCCGCTCGAGCTAAAAGACCCAGTGACTTCAAAGCCAAATCCCCTCAAAACCCGAATTCCAATTCAACTTGCCCGTTCTGCATAGGCAACGAGCATGAGTGCGCACCGGAGATATTCCGGGTCCCGCCTGACCCGAAATCTAATTGGAAGATCCGGGTCATTCAGAATCTCTACCCTGCACTGAGCAGGGACATTGAGAGTGAAAAAGAGGATAACCCTGGTGGCGAAATGAGGTGTACGGGTGATTTGGGTCGGGTTGTCGCCGGCTTCGGGTTCCACGATGTTGTGATTGAGTCTCCGGTTCATTCGGTTCAGCTGCAGGATTTGGAGCCGAGAGAAGTTGGGGAGGTTTTGCTTGCGTGTAAGAAGAGGATCGAGCAGATTAAAGAGCATGATTTGATTAAATACGTACAGGTTCTTTTTTCCCCCCCCCCCCTTTTAAACCAACATTTAGGTTTCAATTTAACTATTGTTAATATTATTGTTTTTGTTTACTTTAACGTTATGGTTGTACCTTAATTGCATAGTGACGAGTTTTTTTATTAATGAATGATGTATTTCTGAGTAGGAGTTTTGTAGCTTTTAATCCATGGTTGTTGTAGGCCGGAATCAGTAGAAGAGCTATGGGTAAACGTTAACTGCGGCTCATTTAAAATTAAATAGATATCTGTTTTCTAGTAACAAACATACCATTTGTGTTTATTGGTATCTGTTTTCTGTTTGTGCGTGTGTGTAAGTACAAATGCAGGCTTATCTGAAATATATAAACCACAATAAGTTTGACATATTTTGATTTGCTGATTTAATGGTATTGTGTTCCCAGCTGAAATCTGTGGGTTTCTGTGTTTTAATGGTTCAGGCTGATTGCATGATTCGTCCCATTTATTTCCTTTTAATGACGCTGATGGTCTACAGAATGGTCTTTATCTTGCAAGCATATGTTAATAAGTTCTTACACTGCATGTGACTTCTTTTATGATTTGCTCTTTTGCTTGTGGAAATGGAATGGAAGTATGGTTTGTTTTGTTTTGAAATTCCAAAAAGTTTTATATTGTGAGTAAATGCAATTTCCCTCCCCCATTTCTACCTGACCTGTATTTCCATTATGTGTTTATTTATAATGCAAAACCCCCAGTGTTTTATTCTCTTGGTAATGAGTCTAACAGCCTGGTGATGCTACAACTGGTGAGACTTTTAGGAGTTGAATTAGTGGTCAAAGAGCTACACTAGTTAACCAGTGTCCCAATGTCTCCACTCCTCAAGTAATTGAGTTTGCTAGCAGAAGAGTGCTAGCAATAATATTGACCTTTCAATTTTATTTATTCTACACATTTATTATATGCTAAATAAATAATAATCAGAGACTATTAGACCTGAGCACGGTTAGACTTCTGGTGATCGTGAAGATGTTAGTTTGCTTTCATGTTCATATGTTTGTTCATTTGTTTTTGTCAATAGTTTGTGGTTTTAAACTTATGGTGATCATGAAGATGTTAGTTTGCTTTTCATATGTGTGTTGCTATGCTTTTTTCAATAGTTTGTGTTTTTAAACTTCAGGCGGTTGTGAAGTTGTTAGTTTGCTTTCATGTTCATGTTGTGGGGCTTTGCTTTTGTCAATAGTTTGTGTTTCAAACTAATGTTGTTTTTATGCTTTCAGGTGTTCAAGAACCATGGTCCTTCAGCCGGAGCATCAATGAGTCATTCTCACAGTCAATTACTGGCTCTTCCAGTCATTCCACCCACCATCTCTACAAGAATTAACAGTACGAAGGAGTATTTTGATCTGACTGGAAAATGCTGTCTTTGTGAAGTTCAACCCAAGGACCTTCAAATAGATGTTACTACACATTTTGTTTCCATTGTTCCTTTTGCTGCCACGTTTCCTTTTGAGATATGGATTATTCCTCAAAATCACTCTTCTCATTTTCATGAGCTAGGTAAAGAGAAGGTGAGTTTCAATTCCTCTAATTCTCTGCTTTTATAGTCAGACAAATGGATTGATTTTGTGTTTTATTGTCAGATATTTGATATAATTGTTACCTCAAGACATAGTTTCTCATGATTCTCGTAATACTAGGAACACTGCATTAAATGGTGAGGTTTGAATGCTTGCTCATAAACTATGCTTGATATGCTTTCGGGGTTATATTTTTATGAAACATAGCTTAAGTGTGCAGATGTTGATAATGTCAAATCAGCCTTTATCATTTTTTTTTTTTGGGGGGGGGGGGGGTCGACATCTGTTTTGTAATCTGAATTCTTACCCCAATGTTTTATATACAATTTTGCAGGCTGTTGAACTCGGTGTTTTGCTGAAACTCACGCTTAGAAAGATTTCTGTACAATTGAATAACCCGCCTTTCAATTTCATGATCCAGACAGCTCCACTTCAAGCCATTGATACTCAGCTAGCTTATACACACTGGTTTTTACAAATCGTACCTCAGTTAGCTGGTGTAGGGGGTTTTGAAATCGGTACAGGTTGTTACATAAATCCTGTTTTCCCTGAAGATGCTGCTAAAGTTATGCGGGAAGTTAATATTCCAGAGTAGGCTTGCACAAATTCTAATTAACAATGGAAATAAAAAATCATAGTTTTACATGGAATACAAGTATTACCATTGTAATATGGGTTACCATTTGAAATGCCTGTAATCTCTCAAATCTCAAATATATTGATGATGGAAAATGATTTGTTTGCTAAGAAAAAGTGAAGCACATTCTTTCATAAAGGCTGCCCTAGCAAAAAGTTCCCCGTGTGTTCCCCAGACTTGTTTCCTTAATTGCCGTTCGATGCGTCCAACTTTTAATAATGCAATTGTGCAGTTCTCAACACGAAGCTAGAGTCTAAGAAGAAGCAGATTTTTTTTTTTTAAGAAATAGTAATGTTAACATTTTTTTCCTTCAACCTTTGAGTGATCTGATATTTTTGAACAAAAAAATGTTTTCAACTATTACATAATGTAAATTGTTCTGGAGCAGCGAGGACAATGCGACGTGAAGATATTTAAAACAAATTTATGATCTTGTTGGGCTAGCTTTGTGCTTCTCCCCATTCTCTCTCTTTCTCTCTCTCTTTTGTTATTTTTTTGATGTGTGCTTCTACCCGTTCTTGAAACATAGCAATTTACAAGTGTTTTTGCTGCCCGTAAATTAATTTATATTTAACAATAAATGATTTTTTTTCTTTTTTTTTCTTTTTAAGTTTAGGTGGGACTGAAAATTTTCACAAATAAAAAATCAACTTTAGCTCGGTTCATCATGATTGTAACGCACATTGCAATTACACAATAGATTAGACGCAGTAGCAAATGAGAAAGGCTGTGTAGCCAATCTCATTCAATAAATAGAGTAGTTAATTGTTTATTTTAATGCCTATTTAGCATGGGTTATTTAATAACTATAAGTGTTTATTTAATTTTATAATTTTTTTTATTATGAATTTTATTAAGTACCCACCATAAGTTTCATGACATATTAATTTACAACCAAGATGTTTTAATAACTATATTTTGCCAGCTAATATTTTGGTTGTTATTATTTTACAAATTGGATTATTGGCACCCTCCAAAATTTCTTTAAAGCTGCCTTTTCAATTACATTAAATTTAATCTAAAAATAACCTTATTTCTAGATAAACAAATTTAATTTGTGAAACTTTCAATTTTCTATTATTTTCTTGCTCCTCACAAAAAGATCCTATGGTTGATAAACTTCTTTATAAAAATCAATGAATTAACTATAATACCTTTAAGATTATGATGAAAAAAGCTTTAGTATGAGCATAAAAGGAAAAAGATAGATAACATTTTCAGAATGTATTTTGTTATTTAAGAAAAATATATTAAGAATGACACGTGTGAGTTTGATAAGAGAGAAAATACAAGAATTTTTTTTTTAGAAAAAGACAATAAAAGAGCATGAAGTGAGATAAAGTAGATGTAAGAAATATTAGAACATTTGCCATTAAATGCATTTATAATAGAAGAGGGGTTTTAAAAGGATTTTAGAGGAGCATCAGTTCTCTAACTCTTGTTTTACCTCCAAAATCTTAATATTGTTCAAAAAATTTCTAAGATCATAAGGATATTTGAGAAATTTCAAGTTGAAGCTATTTTCTAATTCTTTTAAAGATTTTTATCTTTTTCTCCAAATATTCAATTTATGAGTTTTTCTCTTTATTTGGATTATTAGAATTTCATTATATTACAATATCCTTAAAATAGAATTTTAAATTTTCTAACAAGGTGACGGTAATTGAAAAATTTTCATGCATCCATAAACAAACTAATTCATACTATTATTTTCATTTGTCCAATCAAATTCACCATAGTAAACTCATTTCACCATATTAAGCTTAATAATTATTAAACCGATAAAATATAGTAATATGAAATAATATCATGAATTATTTTGTCCATGGATGCATGAAAAATATTTTATTACTGTCACCTTGTTGAAAAACTTATATTTTATTATAAGAATATTTTAAGATAATAAAATTCCAATAACTGAAATAAAAAAAGGGCTTATAAATTGGATGTATGGAGAAAAAAATAAAATTCTAGATAAGAACTAAGAAAATAATAAAATAACTTTATCTTGAAATTCCTCAAATACTCATGTGACATTAGATTTTTTTTTTATATTATTAAGATTTTAGTAGTAAAATAACAATAGCTAAAATATTAAGTCGTAGAATGTATTTGTCAAAAAAAAACCTAGCCAGTGAGTTGATATGCTAGAAAACTTTTGGGGGTATTTAGTAAATAAGCATAGCTCAAACTTTAGGTTTTGAAGAGCAGTTGTTAAGAAGTTTTTTTAAATATTAAAATAATCTAAAATATTTTTATTTATTTGATAATCTTACTTTGTAATGGTTTAAAATGATTAATTTACTAGTCATAAGTACTTATTTAAATCTATAAATCCTTTTCAAATTTTGTTGTTGTTGTTGTTTTTTTTTCTTTTGAGCTCTTGAAAATTAAATAAGTTATTTTACTCTATTAGTAAAGCCTTAAAATTTGGACTCTGGAGTAAAGTTGAATTTTTTCATTTTTAAATGTCTAAAATATTATTTATTTAATTAATAATTTTATTTCATTATGTTCATAATACAACTTTAAAAAACTTACCTATTTAAGTAATTTTGTAATTTTCAATAAAAGGTTTCATTGAAAACCAAATATCTGATTTTTTCTTCTTTTTTTTTTGAAAACTTTGTTTATAAAAGTTATACTAATAAAAACTTCTTTAAAATAAGCTTTTTTTAATAAAGTTATATTAAATAGAGCGTTCACTGTAACATAATTATAAAAAATTTATTTATTAAAAATTTTTATTAGCAATCAGATAACTAAAATTATTTTGGGGAAAGCTCTATTGATAAAAAACTACTTAAATAATTTATATTTAAAAAAGAATACCAAACAGATCCTTTGAGCCTTATCAATTTAACCAAAAAAAATTTGATTTCATTAGGAAACTCTCTTTTTCCTTTTTTTGGAAAGATAAAAATATTTACTCAAAAGACTTTTAGATAGATAAATGTAAAATTTAATCAAAAAATAAACTTAATAAAAAAAATTCCAAATTTTGTATGTTGAGGTTCTTATATTTATTATTCAATTAAAAAAAAAGAGAGAGATTACAAGCTGTAAGCCCAAACACAAATCCAATAGGCCCAAGCTCAAAATTATAGAACAAATTCACAATCAAGTACCATCAAAGAACGTGCCCCACACAAGAAGGAACTAGAAAACCCACGCAATCATTATATTTATAAAAATCCATTTTTAAAATTTTATTAAAAAATTGATGAAAAGCCCTTGTTCTATATTTAATGACGTGGCCACAAACCACAACACGAGTTAAAAAATTGACTAAAATCGAATGCCAATGAAAAAGAAAATCATAGAAGAATAAAAGAAAAATAAAAAACGGAAGAGGAAAAGAAAAAGAAAAAGATCTTTATATTTATGGAGCCCGTGGAGCCACTTGAATCACCATTCGCGCACAAATGGAACAACCTGAGAAAAGTACACGGAATTAATTTAGTTGTTATTGCATATAAATAAATAATAAAAATTGGTCCTCTCTTAAACCCCAAGAATTGGGTTTTGGCGGCTACCTCTTCTCCAAGCGCATCTTCTCTTCAATGCACACAAAAATCCTCTCTTTCTAAGGTTTCTCTCTCTCTTCAGCAAGACCTCACTTTCTCTCTCTTCATCAACGCCGTAAATTTCGTCATGGCTACTGCTGCTTCTTCCTCTGATCGTATCCTTTCTCAGTTTCTTCATCTGGGAACTTCTTTGTTTTTGTAAACATGCACTCACTTTGCACATACATGCATAGCCATACAAATTTTTTCGCTTCTTTTGTTGTCTTTTCAGTTGTTTAATAAGATATTGGTGTCTGAGTCTTAAATTCTATATTGAATGAGCTCTTTGACGTGGGCTTTGCAAATTCCATTTTGAACGAGCTCTTTTATGTGGGCTTTGCCGTGTTTATGTGTAAAAATAAGTTTTTTTTTTTCCTTCCTTTGAAGTATGCGTGTTTGATTCTGTATTCAACGTTTAACTAATGTTTCTTCAATAGTGAATTCTATGGTGAGTGGGTTTTTTTTTTTTATTTTTTTTATTTGGTGTTTTGGGATTCATATGGAAAGATGACTTTTTGGAAATATCTTTTCGTTATTTTGCTCTTCAAGTGGATGAAATCTTTTTTCCTGGTCTGTAAATTATGCATTGAATGAGTTATGTATATAGACTTGTCTTGGAGTGTCACGTGTCATCTTGGTTGTTGAGTTTTGAAAATTGGTTCCTGAATACTGGTTTGTATCTTGGATGATCTCATGTATCTGGGCTTTGGTAGGGTTTCTGTATACTCACACGTTTTAAAGTATCTGTTTATTATTTTATGTGATTAGTGGATGGATTTTTTTTGTTGATTGTAATCTGTGTGCTGGATGAGTTCACATGTGTGGATTTTTGTTTATGTAGAAGATTTGATTTGAATAGAGTCACTTCTTCTTAATCGGGTTTTTTAATTTTTAGTGCTTAGAACAGAGGATTTCTTTTTGCTTGTGAGGACATTGTATGTTTGGTCATGAGATGCTCAATGATTTACATTTAGGTATTATTCTCCTTTGAGTCTATATGTTTTGGGGAAGGAACAGAAAGTAAGAGAAAGCTAGAAAAGAAGATATTGGTGGATAAATTTTTTTAAGACTAGGATTGCTATATTTGTCAAAATCAAGCATAGGCTTTTCTTTGGATTATATGATGCTGGAAGAGAAGAAATAAACCTAACTGCCTCCAATAAGTCATTGAAATCCCACACAAATAGAAAACAAAAAATCATGAAAGTCAAATCATTGTTATGTAATTTGCTTCTTTTTGATGCTGTTGATATGTGGATGAAACAAGAAATTATGTATAATAATTCTTTTTAGGATTATGTTATAAGATGTTTTCTTGTATATTAAATGTTTCATCTGGATAGCATAGATACGAGTTTAATCATTTTATAAATATAAAGATCTCGTGGTTAATTATTAAATCATGGTTGTTGTACTTGCTTTCCTTTACTCTCATTCTCACAGAAGCTGCTGATATACTGCAGAATTTGTCATTGGATTCTGAGACTATTGCAGGTCATGAGTATGCAAACAAGGTATTCTTTGATTCTTACATGATTACATTATTGTTTGGACTGTAGATGTGTTAAAATAGAATGTTTGATCAATTTATTTGGTTAATTTGTTGTTATAGCTTTTGCAATTAAAGGATTGACCTAATAATGCGAATACCTTGGCTAGTAGTGTCACCAAGGCATTTTTGGTCTACAAACCCTTATGGGTGAACTATAGTTCCTTATCCTAAAAAGAAAAAAAAAAAAGATTAAAACAACTTATGGGTAAACTCAAATGTGAACTGTTATCCTTGCTTGTTTCTGTGAGGTTCATACAACCATTGAGGTGAGCGGTGAGGATATTGTTGTTATATGGTTATGCATAGGCATAAGCTTTCTAGAGTTGAAGAGAGAAATTGTTCACACTGCATCACAGCATGAAGTTTTATGGGTTTATCAGGGGAAGTATCATTCTGTTGTAGTAGTCACCATTCCTGAGGATATGGTGGAAGGTAATGAGTGGAATGGCTTCTCTACTGATGTAATTCCTACCAAGCTTGAGATTACTTATGAGTCACTCCTATATGTTTGTGATTGTGCTAGTTAGCTGAAGAGAAATTAGAATGACTCAGTTTTTCTCCCTCCAACCCTATCAATCATTTTCCTTTTTGATGTCTTTTTAACAGTTAAAGGTTGTTGCGGTTGTTATTTGTCAACGAAAATGTTTGTTGAAGCTTTTTAATTGAGGATCTGTAAATTTTTTAAAAGCTTTGTGCATTTTCTTTGTTCTTCAACAGTCAGTTGAAACTAACTCTTCCAATAATTTACAGTGGAGCTTTGACCACTTAATTTAACAATAATTTATTCCTTATACTGTGTCATTAGTTTCCCATTCTTGCTAGGTCTGCAGTTTGGAATTTTTCTAGATAAATATTTTCTGTTATATTTTTTGCCGAATTGATGCTTTCTTGTTTACTGATAGGGTCTTGGTGATAATGGATCTGTCATTTGCCCCCAAAACTATGGTTATACAACATATGGAATATATCCTTCTACTGGTCAACTACAAGGGCTACAACAGTACGATTATCCAAGTCCTTATTACCAGCCTAACCAAGGCAGTGCCGCTCAAGGTGGGGGTTCAACTTCTGTCATAGCAGACAATGTGTCTTTGTCTGTTGAATCAAATAAAGACAACTCCATGGCTAATGGCATTGGTGTGAGTGGAAACGGTAGGTTGAAGCCGCAAAGACCAAATTATCAGTACCCATATTTAGACCCAAACAGTTCTCACGGAAGAGGAGGCTTATCAATAGTGGTTCCTTCTCCTAGTTATCAAGATCCTGGATATGGTTTTGATGGTATTCATTCACCAATTACTTGGTTAGATACCTCAGTATTTGGTGGTGGGCAGTCCAAACATAATGCAAACGCAGGATATGCGTCACCGATATCGCATTCCAATAATTTTCCAACTGGGAGGAATCAAAATCATCGCCCCCATCTTATGGTATGTTGGGATTGTTCGTTTCTGATATGTCGATGAAATCAACTAAAGTTGTTTTCTTCACCCCCTCCCTGAAATAATATAATATGTATCCTAATGCAGTGAACGTTTTGAGATAAATTTATTAATCTCCAAGTATGATGATTTTTGCAGAATTTTCACCGCACGAGACCCACGAGTGATGCTTTTAGTTATATGAGTCAGATGTATGCAAACAACCCAATGTATGGCCACTATGGAAACACATTTCGAGCTGGTCCTGGCTATGGATCATTTGGCTATGATTCCTGGATAAGTGGGCGTGGATGGTATCCTGTTGATAGTAAGTACAAACCCAGGGTTCGTGGCTACGGCGCTTCTGGCTTTGGCAAGGAAAATGTGGATAGCTTGAACGAGCTGAATAAAGGACCAAGGGCCAAGGTTTTTAAGAACCAAGAGGAGTTTGATCCTGTCACTGTAGCAGCTAAAGGACAGAACCTTAAATCTAGTGAGAGCACGCCTGAGGATACTCTACCTCTTATTCCAGATAAGGAGAAGTACAGCGGAGAAGATTTTCCTGAGAGTTTCTCAGATGCAAAGTTTTTCATCATAAAATCTTATAGTGAGGATGATGTTCATAAAAGTGTTAAATATAATATGTGGACTAGCACGCTTAGTGGCAATAAGAAGCTTGATGCAGCATATCGTGAAGCCAAGGAGAAGTCTGGCGACTGTCCTGTATTTTTGTTATTTTCTGTGAGTACAATCACTTTGTCAGTTAGCTGTGTGCAAATTTGAGAGGTTCTTCTAAATTGTTGCATTATCCATTTTATTTCAGGTCAATGCCAGTGGGCAATTTGTTGGTGTAGCAGAGATGGTTAGCCCGGTTGACTTTGACAAAACTGTGGAATACTGGCAACAAGATAAGTGGGTTGGCTGCTTTTCTTTAAAGTGGCATATTATTAAGGATGTACCGAATAGTTCATTGAGACATATAACACTTGAAAACAACGAAAACAAGCCTGTCACTAATAGTCGGGACACGCAGGAGGTTTGTACGTTTTTGTCTTTGATTTGCATTCTGTTGCTTCTTCGTTTGTTATTAATTTTTTCTCTAAGTGTAAACGTTTTTGGGTCACCGTAGGTTAATTTTGAGATAGGAATTCATATTCTAAAAATTTTTAAGAGTCATTCAAGCAAGAGATGCATCCTAGATGATTTTGGTTTTTATGAGGCTCGTGAGAAGATAATGCAACAAAAGAAGGTGAAGCAACAGCAGTTACAGAAACAGGCAAGACATGTCCCTTTCTACTGTTTGTATCCAAATTTGTTTGGTATAATACACCTTTTTGTTTTTCCTACCTTTCTTGATGGAAAACTTGAGTTGCATTTTATTTCTTTTTTGGTGCTTCTTGTATGCTATTCAAGTCTGATGGGTATGTGATTTTATGTGTCTTCATCATATTCCTGAAACTTCAATCTTCCTAAACAGGTATCGGATGGGAAGCCTAGTGATGTTATAATTGATGATAAAGACAAAGACGTGGCTTTAACAAAAGATAGACTGCAAAAATCTCAAGAAGACACTTTGGTAAAGGAACTAGCATTGATTGAGACAAATGAAGATGTGAAGAAGTTGCAGGAGAATGGATCAACTGCAACTGTAGAAGATGCTGTAAAAGGTGCCAAATCAGCTGTATCGTATGGGAAGAAAGGTGCTTCTAATGTGGTTACAAGTGCTTGCTAATATTTTGCGGTCTGTTGTCTTCCATTTTTCATTTCCCCTCTTTCTTTGGTTTAGAATAGAATTGAAGTTGGTTAGTTTGGTGACATTAGGTTTCAACTTACAAGTTTAGCTATTCTACGAGGTGTGTAGAGGAGGGGAGTCGTCTCAGCTTTCTTATATGTAGTTTTTTGGGAGACAGCATCACTGCTAGAAACCTAAAAGATTACTTGAAATGTCTTCTGTTCTGATACCGGTTTAGTTGCTTCTATTTTGATTCTTTGTTTTGATGAAAAACACGTTTCTTTGCTTCCTCTGGGTCCTCTCATTAACCCATTTTCATTATTCTTTCTCTCTCTTGTGTTTTTGCAAGAAATTATACTGTTCTTTTCCATATCAGCTGAGGATCGATACCTCGTTTTCTCCATTTTCATCGTATGCTTGTTGGGTTCTTTAATCCTCTTCAGTAAAATGCCCAATTCATCATCATATGCATTCAAATAAAGTTCGGATGCAGTCCTTGTGTTTGCGCTAACTAATAATAATAGAATCACATTTACTTGGAAAATGATACATATTTTCTGGAATTAGCATCCGTTTTTTGGCTTCTTCTAAACTCCAGGATGCTGAACGCCTGAGCATATAGCAATTATCTTCCAAGTACATCAGTCTATGGTCTTTCCCCCGTACCATGCTAATTAATGGCAGGAGCTGTTTTATGTTAACGAGTAATTTTAGTTTTGGATACACTTTGTACAACTTAATCAGACACAATAATATTAGTGGATGAGAATAGAATAAAGTTAAATTATATGGGTCATGTGATATTTTTGTATCTAATTTATGTTGTTATGTCACATTAGCAGTTATTAGTTTTAAGGGTGTGTTTTGAATTGAGTTTGAATACTGTATCTTTTAGTATTTAGTAAACATTAAATATTATAGTTTAAAAGTTATATTGATATAAATTTTTACTTATAATGTAAAATTTATTATATATTAAATAATTTTATTAAAATTATTATTTATTATATAATATTAATTTTTATTTTATAATTATAATTTTTTTTATAGTGGTTATAGCATAAAAATTATAAATGTCAATCCCAAAGAGGATCATATTGCCTAACATAACTGAATACTAAGTTGGTTGCATTTTAACAATTATCTTCTAAATACACCAATCTAAGGTTATTTTCATGTACTATGCTAATAAATAGCCGGGGCTGTTTTTATTTTGTACTGATTAATTTGATACAATAATATTAGTAAATGAAAATAAAATAAAATAAAATTACGTGGGTCACATGATATGTTTTAGATTTGGCAAAAAAACACGGGTTGGTCCAAGGCCACCCGCAGTCGGGCCATGCCCGTGGATTTTAAGCTCAGTTCGCACAGTAATGCTAAAGATATGAGTTCAAAAATTGACCGTCTATAAATAGTGGGGCTTAGTTATGGGTTTGATGTAAGAAGTCCAGGCTTGGCTTAGACTTTATATTATATAAAATAAAAAATTTAAATTAAAAAAAAGGAAAAAAATTAAAATCAAAATCTAATAGATTTTCCGCTTTCCGTATTCCCTAACCCTAAACGAAACAAGTAAAACAAAAGCATAAGCATTGCAGACACCACGGTTCCCCACCCCAGTGGCGCCGCCAACTGTCAAAAAGCCAACCACCACGGTTTACAGCCATCGGCGCCACCAATCTTCGTGAGCCAAGCACGCTACACTGTGAGCAAAAAAATCGCTGCTGGAGGCAACAAGCAGCCACGCGAGCTCGAGCCCAACATGCATCGAACCTAGCACTAGCAGCGACTGCAACGCAACACACGGACGTAGGACTCGTTTAATATTGAGTCTAAAATTTAATAAGTTAGATTATTTCATAATTTTTGATAAAAATTAAATTTTATAAATTTTATAAAATCAAGTTATTTTATAATTTTTTATTTTATTTACAGTTTTTAAAAATATATAGTGGATTATTTTTTATAAATAATTTATTTAATATGTTATTGTATTTTTTAAAAATTTTATTATAATTTTAATAATTTTTATTAAAAAATAACTCTTATTTATTTATGAGTCTTAATATATAAATTATAAAATATTATAATATTATTATAATTTAAAAAATTTTATTATAAAAATTTAATAAAATGTAATATATATTATTTTTTATTTTATTTAAGTTATGTATAATTATAAATTTTTATTATATTTTATATAATAAATTATGTAATTATTTAAATTGTTTTAATTAATTCTTTTAGTATAATTTTATATATTTAAAGAAAAAAAGTTTGTTTAATAAAATATAATTTAAATTTATGATTAAATAATTTATTAAATATATTTTAAAAATAAAAGATAATTTAAATATATGTCTATTTTATTTATTATATAATAAAATAAAATTTTTATAATTAAATTTATTAAACACATATATTTTATTTTTTAAATTTACAATAATAATAATAATAATATAATTTAACAAATATTAAATAATTTTTTAATTAATAATTTATTTTATTTATATAATATAAATTATTTATTTTATTAGTCCCCGTAATCTCACATTGGGGTGTAGGACGGCTAACAGCGGCAAACTCTAATAAGCACAGTTTTGATTTTTTGGTCACATAAAAGTGTTATTTAATTGATTTCTCAGTTCCTGTAAAAAGAAAAAAATATTAATTTTTGTATTGATTTTAAATATGTGTATATTTATGACTGTAAAGTTGAAGTTGTTAATTTCTTATTTTGCTTGGTTATTTATTTTGGGCAAAGCTATAATTTGCAATAATCTGTTCTCATTTTTTATTAGGTAACAGCAGTATTTTTTTAATTGCATTACATGTTTATGCATTTCGATTTTCAACATATTTGAGATTGTGATATTTATAATTTAACAAAATAAAAAAAAATTTCCTTGCATAACCAGAATAACTTTTGGTTTACCGTCCGAGCAGCCAAATAGACCAATTAATTTAGTCATGTATTGGATAATCGAATAATAATATATAATTTATGTGATGTGTCCGTATATGTGCAAGGCCCACGAATCAGAATATTTAATAAGAATTTGATAAAGCCCAAAATAGGTTAGGCCCAGCCCAGATTTGGCCTATTCAAAGTTAGACTACTTTCAGAGGGTTTAGACTTGTTTCTTAACATATGGGCCTGGGCTTGGGTTTTTAAAAGCCAGGCCCAGGTCTGCAAATTACCAACTTATTATCTTTGTGTCTAAATAAATAAATGGAATGTCAAAATTCAAATCTTGAATACTACATGTCAAGTCAAAAAAATGCTTGACCCCAATAAGCGAGTTTCAGCCAATTCTGGGGCATGTTTGCAATTATTTGTGTGTGTGTCTGTATCTCCACCATTTTGCAAAGAGTGAAAGTTGCAATCTTAAATTTTAATTAGTAAATAAAACTATGGATCCGACCTTTTGACTAAAATCCTTCACAAGTTTATTCCAAAATATAGTGCATTGAGTTTTATCTGTTTTTCGTTTTGCAAAAATTGTATTACACTTTAAGAAAATTTTCATATTGGGGTATACAAAAAAGGAAAAAAAATCAAAGAATTGAAGTTGATATTTGGATGATAATTTTTTATTTACGAAAAAAGTCTTATACCCTGTTCTTTTTTTTAATTAATAATCTCAAAGTTGAAGTAGGAATTTAGATGATAATTTTTTGTTTAAGAAAAAAGTCTTATTTATACACCATTAAATAAAATGAACATTATATATATATATTGTTTGATGAACAATGTCAGCCAATCTAGAGTTGGCACGCGTAACTATCAAAGGCAAGTTATTGATAATTTAAGACAAGTGTCGGTTAGAGGATTCGAACTCGGGCATCAACTGAAAAAGAAAAAAAAAATTAAAGCTTGTTCCCGATAGGAAATTGGAGATGCCTTTTCACATTCGCGAAGATAACCGGAACTTTTGTCAAAAACTTGGATGCTTGGACTTTGGATGAGGATTTCCCCCGATTATTATTATCATTGTTGGGTCCTCGTTTTGGGCCGCTCTTCTAATTTGGAGTACGGGTCCAGTCCAAAGTATGCGGGTCGGGTTCCAAGCTCCCTCTTACAGTGAAAAGTTCTAGGGCATTCTTTTTAGAAGTTTAAACAAACAAAAGAGAGCGCACACTCTCTCTCGAAGAAAAAAGCCCCGTTTAGCTTCGAGCGATATAGGGTTTATTTCTCTACTCTCTGAATCAAAACCTTTAAAAAGAGAAAGGAAAAAAGAAAAAAAATAAAGTGTAACGAGGAGGAAAAAAAAAGAAAATGGGATTTTCAATGCAACCGTATGGGATACAGGCAATGCTCAAAGAAGGGCATAAGCATTTGTCAGGTCTCGACGAAGCTGTGCTGAAAAACATCGATGCTTGCAAGCAGCTTTCTACTATCACTCGCACTTCTCTTGGACCCAATGGTACTACTGCTTCTGGATCACTTCATTCTCTTCCTTTTGGTGTTTTTTGAACTGGGTGTTTTTGTTTTTCTGTTTTTTACGTTTAGTTTTTGTAAAGTTTTGAACGTTATTGCTAATTATACCATGCTGATGAATGTAGACGGGTGGCTCATTTGGGCTTTTGTGTGATTAGATTTCGGTGATAGTGTTGATTTGTTGCTACTTTGCAAAGCGCATCTGAGGGATCCGTTTTAAGATTGGCATAAAACCTCTAATAAGCCGGAAATGGTGTCATATATATTCACAAAAGGATCACAATATGGTGAAATCGACTCATTACTGCTATTGCATCAAAATAAGTGTTGCAAAATATGTTTGTAAATTATCTGAAGATAAAAATCTTATGAATTTCATGAAAAATGTTCATTTGTGCTGATATCAGAGTGGTTAATATATCTTTTTTTTTTTCTTTTTTAAAAGGGGAAAGAAAGGGGGGAGGCTCGAGGAAGGATTAATGAAATGAATTGTGATTCTGATTGTTTTTAGTTTGTTGGGAAAACTCAGGTATCTCCAGGGGATGAATTGGACATAAATGATTTATGAATGGGAGTGATATTTTGGAGGAGTCATTTGCCCTATCTTTTATTATTATTAGGTTTCAATAGCTGAAAATCTTACCAACTTGTTTATTATGGATAGACCTACACTCAGTGCTCTTTGAAGTTATAAAAACATTAAATAAAATTTATGTAGAATAATTTCTTATGTATTTTGTCCCCAGGTATGAATAAGATGGTTATCAATCATTTAGACAAACTTTTTGTCACAAATGATGCTGCAACTATTGTCAATGAACTCGAGGTTCAGCATCCTGCTGCCAAGCTTTTGGTCTTAGCTGGAAAGGCTCAACAGGAAGAAATTGGTGATGGGGCCAATTTGGCAATCTCTTTTGCTGGGGAAATTCTTCAGGGTGCAGAGGAGCTTATAAGGATGGGCCTACACCCTAGTGAAATCATCAGTGGATACACTAAGGCAATCAACAAGGTTTTCCAGTGCCTTGCCTGACTTGGAATACCATTTCTTAGATGGAATAACTTACCAGTGCAGTTTCTGATTTCTTTTTTTTGTTTTATTATTATTGGTTGAAATAATTGCAGACCATTGAAATCTTGGAAGAATTGGTAGAGGAAGGTTCTGAAAATATGGATGTTAGAAATACAGAGCAAGTTATTTATCGAATGAAGGCTGCTGTTGCTAGCAAGCAATTTGGCCAAGAGGAGATTTTGTGTCCACTTATTGCTGATGTAATTATTTGAGACTACCTTGTTGTTTATTGGTTGGTTAGCTCTTTCTGTTTTGTTGTATGAAAGTTGTACTTATCATTTTTGTTGCACTACAGGCATGCATCCAAGTTTGCCCCAAGAACCCAGCCAACTTTAACGTTGACAATGTTCGTGTGGCAAAACTTTTGGGAGGAGGTTTGCACAATTCTACAATTGTTCGTGGTATGGTTTTGAAGAGTGATGCTGTTGGAAGTATCAAGAAAATGGAGAAGGCAAAGGTCATTACTTCTTATTTTCTTCTCCCTTTTGCACTTCTGTTTGATTTAAGTATCATAATGAATCTCACTGGTTGCTTCTTATATTTCTTCCTCCCTCTCACTGTCTATTAAAAGTGGTGCATGCTGTCATCTTTTTGTTACATGATATGGATTGAGTTTGGTAGTCTGGTGAGCAATCGGTCTTTGGCATTTGTTTTCATTTAAGGTGTAAATTTCAGGGGGCTGAGGCCATTGTCATAATTACCACAACCCCCCCCCCCCCCCCCCCAAAAAAAAAAAAAAACCCTAATAAAAAAAAAAACAGAACATGCAACACCTATTTATCACATATGACTTGATGAGTGAAGTTCCAGCTATAATTATGTCAGTGTTTTCAGCTCATGATGTAAATCTTATCTCAAGGACTTTTGTCTTTTAACTAAGGTGTTCATGATATTAGTGGAGGATAAGGTCAAGGATAGGTCAGTTGAGATATTACAGGATAGTACTGATACATACCAGAGAGTTTTGCTGCAGGATAATTGCAATGGATATTAGAAATAGTTGTAGTGAGAAGTCATCTGACATAAAGGAGCCATCATCATCATAGATATATAATGAAATTCTTTATGGTTCTGAAGTAGTTTGAAATTTTGGGGGAAGTTAATATTTTTCTGGAAGATTGTATGTAAAGTGATCCCTTGTTGGTTTCCTTTCATTACTTCAATGTGCTTCAGAATTTTTTTTTTTGGGGGGGGGGGGGGGGCTGTGTGTGTGTGAAGCTCTTGTTAATTTCTGGGTAATTCTTTATACTTTATTTGCTTTTTAGTGAAGAGTACAAATGTAAAAGTGGAATTCATTTTCATCCAGGTTTTGGTTATTTGGATTTGGAACTTTTCAGGTTGCAGTGTTTGCTGGTGGTGTTGATACCTCTGCAACTGAAACTAAAGGAACTGTCCTTATTCACAATGCTGAGCAGGTAGATGTAAAGAAAAATCTATTTTTGATGCTTTTTGATTCTTTTCTTTATAACATTGTGGGATGTATGTATGTATGCACGTCTATGTCATGTTAGGCTATGTCTTTCCTTTGTTTACTTGGCGAAAACTACTGTTGATGGGAAGTATTACAGGAACTAGTTATTTTCTTATGATATACACTAAACAGTTTTGTATATAAGAGCATCTCCAAAAGGCTCTATAAATTTTTGTTTTCAAATATCTATTTGTTTACCTATGTGGCAAATAGAAGAGTGAAAAAATATGTTATTCTCCAAAAGATTCTTCAAATGGAAATAAGTTAATATTATTTTAATCAAATAATCAATTTTTTAAAGAAAAGTTAACAACTATTAAAGTACTTCTCTCTCTTTCTTCAATAAAAGGTAATAAAATATAAATTGAAGAGGAAGAAAACAACTCTCCAAATTTGAAGAGGGAGGTTCATTTCTTATTTGAAAACTCTTAATTGAAGTGTCTTTTGGAGCTTTAAATGATGGTGTGACTCTTCAAATAAGTCTTCAAATAAGTAATAAAATTGTATTTGAAGAGTCTTTTGGTGATGCTCTAAGTAATAAATATAAGTTTATGACAAATTGCCATTTTTTATTTTTCATCATAGTTACATGAAATATTCACTGGGAATAAGCTATATTTTCTCATTTTTCACCTTCAAATTTGTAGTATCATGTACTTGCATTATTGTTTTATGCATCACAATAATTTTTGTAGTAATTGTCTACATTCAGTTAGAACTGCTGTTGCTTTTTGGTTCTAGAAATTAATTGTAAAGCTCCATTTCATTCTATAATGCTAAACTGTTTCACTTGGTGCTGTTTTTAGCTTGAGAATTATGCTAAAACTGAAGAAGCTAAAGTTGAAGCACTCATCAAAGCTGTTGCAGAATCAGGTGCCAAAGTAATTGTTAGTGGAGCAGCAGTTGGAGAAATGGCATTACATTTCTGTGAACGTTACAAGTACTTGAAGTTTCCAGCTTTTTCCCTTATTTGTCCTCATCTATTCATATGAGTTTATTGTGGCCTTCATTGCACGAAGTTGCTGCATAATACTAATCTATTTGTTTTTTTGCTTTTATTGCATTATGCAACTTTCAGTGGCTTTTTTGATTTTATTCTAGAGCCTCCTTATGTGTCTTGGTTCTTATTTTAATGTTCTTGATTGAAGGCTCATGGTTTTGAAGATCAGCTCAAAGTTTGAATTGCGACGATTTTGTCGTACAACAGGTGCTGTTGCCATGGTAAGCATAATATCAGAGTCCCCTCTTGATTGTGCAATAAAACTGTTTTGATTGTTCCCTAACTTTTTGTCTTTCCTCCGACAGTTGAAGCTTTGTCAACCAAACCCAGATGATTTGGGATATGTTGATTCTGTTTCAGTTGAAGAAATTGGTGGAGTTAGGGTATGTTTAGAAGAGCTCAATTTAGTCAAAGTTTCATCTATTTCTGTTGTATCTATTAATTTTGATTATGTTGCCTATCTTTTTATGAATGATTGTGTTATGTAGGTAACTATTGTAAGAAACGAGGGAGGAGGAAACTCTGTCTCCACTGTGGTTTTGCGAGGAAGTACCGATAGCATATTAGATGACCTGGAAAGAGCTGTTGATGATGGAGTAAATACGTACAAGGTGGGTTTTGTAGATTGCTTGACCTTCTTTCCTACATTCTGATGTTTTTTGTATTGTTTGTTGAATTGTTCATCTGGAATTGAAGTTGAGAAAGATGCCGTTGGTGTTTTTTGTTTTCTGTCAGGCAATGTGCAGGGACAGTCGCATTGTACCTGGAGCTGCAGCTACAGAAATTGAGCTGGCTAGAAGATTGAAGGATTTCTCTTTCAAAGAAACGGGGTAGTTTATTTTTTTATTTTGTTAATTTTAGTAGTATACATAATTAGATATTGGTTGAAGATTTATCATTTGTGGGAGAAATGAACAGTACCCATCAACGAACTCTTCTTTTCTGTTCAATTGAATGTAAAAGAATGCAATAGCAAAGAGAAAGACATCTCTCCCTCTCTCCCTATTTCTCACGTATAGCACTGTATTTCAATCAGTAATGAGTACTTATGAAGTTCATGGGTTTTGAATCTTAATTCTTCTTATGAAATAAACAAAATTTCTAATCTATCAAACCCCTGGATGTTCTTGCTTGTTTGTCCTTTTCCTTTTGTTTTTGTTTTTTTTTTGGGGGGGGGGGGTGCTGGGGAGGCGAAAATGTTGGATGTCAATGCTGAGGTAGATATAAGCATCTATGGAATGCAAGTTCGGAATGTTTGTGCTTGACTCAGGAACTTTAATTCTTACTGCAAGCTGCTTACTGTAGTTTTCTGAGAGTTTGGGTTCATAAAATTGTTACTCTGCTGGGTTGAATCATCATAAGTCTTGTGTTTCATAGAATATGCCATGTTGGACACAATCATATGGGTGCAGATTCTATGAAACACAAGTTATTTGGCTGTAGCTTATGCTACCTTTTTTGAATATTTCACCTCATGAGTTCTAGGTTATGTACTATTTGCTTTTCTTTGGTATTAAAAATATCTCTTTTTATTGTTAGCTATTAATTTTTTTAAAAAAGTTCGTATTAGCTGAATTTCATTGGGATCTGGCATATCATACATCCCCCACCTAATCCCATAGGCTGGCTCACAATTCACATATTGTTGTGGTCCATTCTATTTTGTTTCAATGGATATGAACTATGAGAATTTATTGATATTTAATTTTCAATGACTGTGCAGATTGGATCAGTATGCAATTGCTAAATTTGCTGAAAGTTTTGAGATGGTACCTAAGACTCTTGCTGAAAATGCTGGGCTGAATGCAATGGAGATAATATCTTCACTGTATGCTGAACATGCATCTGGCAAAACCAAAGTGGGCATTGATTTGGAGAATGGTGTTTGCGCAGATATCTCAACCATGAATATCTGGGATCTCTATGTCACCAAGTGAGCTGCCTTTTCTGTCTTCTGGTTCTTCTTGCAGTTCAATGCAACTTTATTGCTCTTTTCTTCATCAATGATGCCTATTGTGTTATGTGCTGGAGATGCTTCTTTCATGATACTTAAGATGGGATATTCTTTTTAAAAAATATTTAAAATGGGATTTGTTGAATCCCGTGGGGAAGAAGGGTTGAATG
Organism: Aegle marmelos; assembly: GCA_030449875.1. NCBI lineage: Eukaryota > Viridiplantae > Streptophyta > Magnoliopsida > Sapindales > Rutaceae > Aegle > Aegle marmelos. The sequence continues at coordinate 9,467,208 of JASUUL010000115.1, forward strand.
GAATCCTGAGTTATCAGGTGTGCTGATTCTTCTTTTTGCATCACATTTAGTGTGTCTTGTGTGGTTGTATGTGGGTACATGCACTTGTTTTGCCATGCACCTATACTAGCTTACTTTGAGTCTGCTTTTGGTGGAAGTTGTGGTTGGAGGGGATAAGTTAATATAGGTAGCTTTTTTCATGACTGGTAGCTACTATGTTCAAGGTAGATAGAAGGAAAATTTGGTAGCAACTGCAATTTTGAAGGCAGATAAAAGGAAAATTTGGGAGGAAGCTGTCTGCAGTCTGCACCAGATCGAGTGTGTGTTGGTAATCCATGATTTGTGATTATAATTTACAAATTCAGTGATGTCTTGTCCCACCCTTTCGGGTTTTCCTTCCTCGTTTCCCTCCTATTGTGATCTTTTCACTTTGTTATCTGCTGTCATGGTAAACATTTAAGTGGCTTAAAATTCTGAAAGTTCAGGGTTAGTTTGATATTAAGTAGTTCATATACCCACCAAACATTGGATTCATCATGGATGAAAATAGTTGTAATCGTTTTCTTTGATTGTTTCATAGGTTCTTTGCTCTCAAATATGCTGCAGATGCCGCCTGCACTGTGTTAAGGGTAGACCAGGTATTAAAAGATTTAATTATTAATCGTGATTGCTTGTTTGCCCATTGCCTAAATTGTTCTTTCTCATATAAGTGGTGATACTCAATCTTTAGTCTTTAACTGACTATTTTAGGAGACAGCATGTTAAGAGTATTTTTGGTTACACTTTCTCTTATATTATAAATTGGGCTGGTCATTGACTGTTTTAGAGGACCAATGGCTCAAAGGGTAGTTACTAAACTTCAAGGTGCTACAGAGTCTCAATTTGAGGCATGTCTTCATACAATCAAAAATAGTTGAGAGGAATTGAGAAATTTGTTATGTAACAGATGAAGACTGAAAGGACTAATGAATTTTTCATTAAGAACAACTAAATGAATGCTGGTGGTCGTCATTGGTTTCCCCTAATTGTCTTATCATGTGGACAAACCTGTTATGATTATTAAGACTGCAGGTTTTTGTTAGTTAATTTTGCCTGAATTCATGAGCTTCTGTACTTCATGTTGCATGGGGGTGTTTGGACTTCAGACACTCACCAGCATGCGAAATCACAGTATATTTATGACTTCAATGAATTATAAACATCAATGTGAATCTGTATTTGAATCTGCTTTACACTTTTCATTAACATGATCACACTGAATGTGCATCACTATTTTCTATTGCAGATTATAATGGCAAAACCAGCAGGTGGCCCAAGGAGAGATCAGCAACCTGGAGGGGGGATGGATGAGGACTAGTTCTACTGATAGCAATTGATTATTTCTGTACCTTGTGTAATTCCTTTGGGCAGATTCCTGGAACTTGATGTGGGAGCTTTAGTTCTTTCTTAATTGCCAAAATTTTGGCCAGAAAAGTTTTGTTTACAGTTGAAGAAATGCTAACAATGCCTGTATATGCCACATTTTCAGCGTGAAGAATGTTGTTGAAGTTGGTCCATGACCGGTGATTTCTTGTGTCAATTTAGTTTTGAACCGAAAATATCTTGATACTCTCCTTTTAGGCTTCGGCTACTTTCTGCTTTAATCTTAATGATTTTTTGATTTAGTCATTTGTGCTTTACACTTCATATTTAAATGAATATTCCGATGAATGCTGCTTCAAGAGTGGGGTTGCATTATTGCTACCGCGAAGAAACTCAAATCAGTTTAATATAACAATTTAGTCCTAGTATATGTCAATTACATGATCCATGGATGTGCATAGCTTGATCGGATTGTTACATGGGTGACGCGTTGCCTCAAATTTTCTCATTACTGATTTATTTACTTAGCCGGTTGAAAAATAGCCTTGTCGAGAGAGGCAAGAAAGTGGCTGTAATTGGTAAATAAACTTTTTTCAAGGCGGTGAAAAGAAAAAGTGCTGGGATGAGGCCAAAGTGCACATGCAAACAAAAGCTGATAGTGAAACCAAGGATGAGCTTACTTATGACTATCTGTGTGGAAGCTGTTAAGTTTTCTTCAACCCATCAATGGCTTCTCTTTTATCTCTCTCTCTTCCCAAGCCAAACATAATCAAGGCTTCTTCGGCTTCTGCTGCAACAACAATTGTCATTCCAGAGAATCTTGATGAAAAGTTTGGAAGAAAAGGCATCAAGTTCTCGGAGTCCAACAACATTCCAATTGTGGAGTTGACCGTCAGAAATGGAAGCTCTGTAAGGCTGAGTATTCCTGACGCTCATGTCACTTCGTACAAGCCAAAAGTTGAGTGGAAAGATGATGGCTTTGAGGAAGTTCTTTACACAGTTGGAGGAGCGGACTCTGGTGCTAAAGCCAGAGGTGGGATTGGTTTAGCTATCAATGATGCTTCTGAAGCTGGCTCTAAAGGGTCTCTTATCTCTTCGTCTCAATGGACTGTCAAGGATGTTGATTCTGATGCTATTGATGCACTTCAGGTATCCGTCAGAATTTGTTCTTGAATCTACCTCTGGTCTTACTATCATTTGGTAGGAAAAGATGCGTAAATTCGGAGACAATTTGAATCTTCTGAACCTGAAGATTGAATTCTGCATAGTATAGATAAGTTCAATGATCAATTATTGGTATATTTGCTGTCGGTTTTAACAATAGTGGGATTGTTAAATGTCATAACATGAGTGGGATGGCGCAAAAAATGGAACAAGTTTATAACATGGTAAAACTTGTGCTGATACTTTATTTTATTTTATTTTATTTTTGAACGCAGGTTGAATTGAGCTGCACCAGTGGAGCTCTTGATATAACTTATGTTGTGTCACTGTATCCATTGAGCATGGCAACAGCAGTTATAGTGAAGAACAATGGCCGAAAGGCTGTGACTCTAACCAGCGCCATACTCAGCCATTTATTGTTTAAGAGACAAAATGGGACTGGAATCAAAGGACTTAAGGGCTGTTCTTACTGCAAACACCCTCCTTTGTCTTCACCTTTTGAGCTTTTGCCTCCATCCGAAGCAATGAAGAATGACGAAAAACAAGGCATTTGGAATGTGCAAGATGTTCCCATAACAGTATTGAAGGATAAGCTCAGTAGAGTGTATGCTGCTCCTCCAGCTGAAAGATCAAAGGCATTTTATTACACCCCACCTTCCAAATATGAAACCCTTGATCAGGTACATCAACATGTTACTGTCATTTCGAGTTACAGACATGTAGGTTTCTACATTTAGTAAATTTAGTCGACACTATGGTTTGAACTTGGCAATTCTTCAATGCCTTGATTTTAGAATTGGGATACTAATGGAAAAGGCTGTAATTAGAGTTCTAACCAGCGTTGGCATATTTTTAGAAAACACAACGAACTTCAAAGTTTGTGTCACTGTAACAAGCTTGGTCCTAGGCTTCAATGCCATACTTTTAATTATTTGGATACCAAAAACCAATCTAAATGGGTTACTATCTTTATGTTATTTACATTTATAGTTTCCTTATTTCTTGCTGTTCTGGTTCAGGGACGCGAGCTCTTCTTCAGAATAATTCGAATTGGTTTCGAAGACATATACTTGGGCACCCCTGGTTCCTTCTCAGAAAAGTATGGGAAGGACTATTTTATATGCACTGGTCCTGCAGCGATGCTGGTGCCTTTGGCTGTACAGCCTGGTGAAAAGTGGAAAGGGGCACAAGTTATTGAACACGATAACCTGTAACTACAATTTCAGCTGCATAAATCATTATTTCTATTTTTTTCTCTCAATTTTCTCGAGAATTTTTTTCCTTCTCCCTTCGGATAAAATCGATACTGTAATAAAAAATTTGCTTATATATTGAATGTCACGTGGAGGTCTCTATGGTTTATGCCAGCAAGAAGGGCATACCAATGTATTTGGAGCTGTCACGAAATACCATTTTCATTTCTCCAGCCCAGCAACTTGTTGCTTAAACAGAAAAGGTGCCACGTTCAATATAGAAGGCACACTTGTTTCAAAGTAGCAGACTCATTCATTTTTTATCCATACGTTAAGATTAACACATTTACAATGATAATAATGCCAAAAAGAGCAAGGATTTCTCACTTTCTTTAGAATCTGAAAAGATAAGGCTTAATTCTTGGCCAACAATTTGGTATTCAATTATAGCAGCAAAACAAGGTGAACTGGTCAAAAATTTCCGAAAGGCATAAGATGGATACTTTAAAATACCTTCAAAAGTTCTCAAAAATAATAGAAGACAAGGATAAGTGGACCCTATCGCCTTCCGTCCAAATATTGTGTGGTGGAAAAGTGATTCATCATCTCCCTTCAATGTGAGGAAACAATGAGCATGGCATGCAGTTCCCTTTTCTCATCAAACTCCTTACCTAGTTTCACCACAAGACCAACTAGACTTCAAATATCTTATCAACCTAATAATCTTGCATTTAGTTCTCTTCAGTACAACATAGCCAAGAAGAAAGTATTCCCGCTGGCATCAGCGGCTTCAATCCGATATCAGCCTATCAATGTGGGCTACTTGGAGAAAGAATTCAGTGGCCATGGAGTCACAATTGAAGATATTGATGGCAGTTGCGTTGCCAGGATGGGATTAGCAAATGGAAGCATGGCTACTCTGCTGCTACCAAGTGGATTGATTACATCATATAAAGCACACATGTGGCACGGAGCTGCAGTTGAGCTGCTGCACACAATAGTCTCTGAGGGGAAGGATGGCGCTGCTGCTATACAGGGAGGGGTGTCCTTAGCCTTCAGCTGTGGCATTGAAGGTGAGGTTTGGGCTCCACATAATTGGACACTACATGACATTAGAGGAAGTCCTCAGGAATTCATTCAGGTCTGATTATGATTCTATTGGTTATTACTCTTTGCCATATTCTTTTTGGTTCTGGGGTCTGCAACTACAGGTTGCATAAGTGTCTGCACTGATGAAACTGTAGGTTGAACTAATTAGCAGTGATACGGTGGACATGGTTGAAATAAGATGCACGGTAACTCTTAATGAAGCTTCCTTAAGCTCAGAACTACTAGTCTCAAATTTCAGATCTTCATCACTTCAACTGGCAGGATCCATTATAAGCCATCTAACAGTAAGCACTCCAGAAGCAAATTATGCTGTCGGATTGGAAGGATCAGATTTTTTCAACATGTCACCAGTTTCATCAAATTTTGCTATAATTCCTCCAGATATTTTGGAGCAAAATAACTTTATATGGAGTCCTATAAGATTTCTGTCTGTCTTGGGGGAAAGAAATGAGAAAGTTGCTGATGCAGCACACAGCAGCTTCTCAGAAATTGATGAAGAAATACAGGGTGAAGAGAATGATAACTACAAGCAATTAAAAGAGAAAATGAGCAGGATTTACACCAATGCACCTACCAACCTTACAGTCATTGACCGGGTAATTTTCTCAAAGATATTTAGTAGTTTTTTGTCACTTTTATCCAAGTCTTGCATATTCAGAATACAGGCATCTAGGATTTTAAGAATGTATGTGGATGAATCCATGAAGGCCAGTATTATTGTTGCATTTTCCGCCTATTGCAGGGTCCCAAAAAAAAAAAAGTGACAAATATGAAACAAGGTATAGGCAGGAAAAAATGAACACAGCAAATACTAATGTAATTATCAAACTAACTGATTTCTAGCATGTAGGAAAGATAAGAGTGACTTCAAAAACACAAAAACCAGATTATACTAATCAGAAAACATTGGACATCCCCAGCTTTTCTACCAAATTTTCAAACGTTAGCTTGACTAATCCTTTAGTAAGCTGGTCTGCAGCTTGCTCTGATGTAGGTATACAGGTCATAGAAATTACTCTGTTCCCTATTTTCTCCTTGATGAAATGTAGGTCAACCTCAATGCGGTTTGTTCTATCATGATGAACATGATTATGAAAAATATTTATGACTGCCATATTGTCATTGTAGATGTTCATAGGTTGAATACCTGCAAGTCTTAGCTCCTATAATAACATCTTCAGCCAGCAACTCACAAATACCTTCAACGCTGGTGCTTCAGCATTGCTTCTTTCCACAGCAGATTGTATTTTGCTACTCCCAGTCACCAAATTTCCAAATGCCAATGTGTAATGGCCTAAGTTGGTATGCAACTTACGAAGAGTATACCTTCCCCAGCGTTCCTCTAAAATATCTTAGGATACAATAAACAACTTCCAAATGTTCCTCACATGGTGCATGCATGAATTGGCTTACAACACTGACTGCAAAAACAATATCAGGTCTAGTACGGAAAAGATAAACTGAGTTCGCAAACTAGATGCTGATATCTCCCTCATTCGAAGGGATTACTGCCCTCTAAATATCCCAGCTTTAAATTTGAATCCAGGGGTGTGTCCATAGACTTACAACCCACCATCCCAATTTCTTTCAAAAGGTCTAAGATAAAGTTTCTTTCATAAACCGATATCCCAGTATTGTTTCTTGCCACCTCCATCCATTGAAAGAATCTTAGGGATCCAAGATCTTTTATTTCAAACTCCGCTGCAAGAAAGATTTTCAAACTCCACATCTCCACCGTATCATCCCCGGTCAAGATAATATCATCAACATAAATTATGAGAATTGTTATAAAATAACGTGTAGTCTTTTAGAGCTTGTCTGTATCCTTGCTGTCGAATAGCGCTAGAGAATCTATCAAACCAAGTTATCGGTGACTGCTGCAGTCCGTAGAGCCATTTTTTAAATTTGCACACTAGTCCACTTCCTTCCGTGTCAAATCCTGGTGGCAACTCCATGTAATCTCCCTCTGCAAGGTCTGCATAAAGTTTAGCATTCCAGGTTCGCAACTAAGGATAAAAGACCCCGAAACGTTTCAGCTGAATAGCTCCGTAAGTCTGAATGAACTCCATGCTGCTAACCTCCCCTTGTACCTCTTAATTGATCCATCATACCTAAATTTTACAGTGAAGTCCTATTTACCATCTCCCATATTCCCATTTCTTAGGGGCCCTCATCTCCTCTGTAAAAGCTTGTCCTCAATTCGGATCCTCTAATGCTTCGTGAATATTCTTTGGAAATTGTACACCTGAAGCCACAAAGTTACAAGTGAGATGTTGAGTGCAAGATTTTTTTGTTATTATAAATATTATTTCCATTATTATTATTGTTATTACTATTACAATTGTTTAGCCTCAGATCTAACTTATCTTCTTTTTACTCATATAGAAAGATGAGTGATTGTCCCCTATAACACTTATTTTTTAATTTATGAAATTTTATCATTTTAAAATTAAAAGTGAGATATTGAGTACAATATCTTAAATCCCTTTTTTAAACTAATTTTATCATCTCAAAATTAAAACGAAATATTTTGTGGGTGTTATCGGTTATGATAATTTGCCCTTAATAAGTTGAGTTAATTACCTAATCTTGTTATGATAATATTGTCCTTGATAGGTTGAGTTAATTACCTAATCTGTGTATCTTTTAATTTTTAAAAATTTTGTTCATTTCATATTTTCTTGGTCTACAAATTGAATAACATCGTATATGAAGGTTTAGTGAAACTTATTTTATGTGTTATTAATGAAAGAATGCATTGTCTTATGTAAGAAAATAGATTGAAATGAAGATTTTATAAGAAAATTCAATCTACAAATAATTTATGTTTATACCAGAATTCTAAATTAAAAAAGTTAAATTAGACAATTAACTTAATTTGTTAAGGACATCGCCACATCACACACAGAATATTTCATTTTCATGAAGGCTAGCGATTCGTAAAATAATATAAATTGATTAGGGAAATATTAATTTTTTTTCTTCTATGATAATTTCACATAATATATTAACTACTGTGTGGCATTTTCATATTTAGAGAGGTAACATATATAAACTCATGTGCTTTTACCTATATTTAAGGAGAGAATATATAATTTTTTCTATCACATAAAATAAAATTTGTATCATCAATAACAAAATTTACTATTTATTGGCAATTATCAAAACCTAACTCATCATATGTTGGTGGGAGAGATAGGTTGATAATAAAGAAAATAGGTGGTGATAACGATAAAGATAAATATTATATTGATGAAGTTAAGTGGTGGGGTAATAATTAAGTGGGTAGGGAGGAGAGAGAGTGTTGAGGCAGAATGAAATAAAATAAAAAATAATAATTTATTTAATTTTTTAATAAAAATAACTATAAAAAATAATAAAATAAAGTAAAAAATGAGATCAAAGAGATACTTTAAAGAGGTGAATTATCATTACTCTTCAGAAAACCCGAAACAATGTACTTATTAAGGGCTCTACGATCGACCATTTTTTGGGCTGGACCGTGACCGTGAATCGGTTTGGATGGCTTGTACGATTGGGAAGGGGAAAACGAACATACTGAAAGCATTACATATAAATCTTTATTGCGAAACAATTTTTTCCTTTTTTATCTTTTTAAACAATAAAGCTCTCCCTCGCCACCCCCCTCCCCCCTTTCTCCAATTTCTGTCACAAAATCACTTTGTATGTCTTGAATTTTGTTGAACAGGGCAGGAGAAACTCAGTTGTAGCAGGACGAAACGGATTCGATGAACTGTACATTTTCAGTCCTGGTTCAAGTCATGGATTCTATAGCAAGTATTCCTATATATGTGTAGGTGCATCAGCCATGCTCAAGCCAATTATGCTGAGACCAGGAGACGTGTGGAAAGGAGGTCAGCAACTACACAACCCAAATCTCTGAATTTGGTGCATCTTACTTATATTCATAATGCCGGCGGGTACAAGAAAATGCAACTTTAACAAATCCTGTAACCATGGTGCATACGAGTTCATGTTCAAAGCAATCTACAAGCCTGTTTGGCTAGTGTTTTCGCAACAAAATTTGAATACAATCATTTCCAAGAAACAGTTCAAAATCTAAAGCCAAGATGAATCGTCTTTGAGTGTTTTCTTTGAAATTGTTGCAGTTATTTCACATTTGTTTCTTGGAAACGGTGGCCGCACAAATGAGCAAACTATATACATGAACAAAAGACAGAATCATACAAGTAATGGTCTTGTTTGAATGTTTTGCTGAAATGAGCTAAACAGTCTTGTAAAGGAAGAGACAACCTTCTGAAATGACTAATTTTACTTCTGCTGAGAACTAATTATCCAACTCATGGTTGGAATCATTGAATGCTAAACATTGTTACCAAAAAAAAAAAAAACAAGATTATAGTTCTGAACAGTTTGAGAAAGGTTCAACTAATCCTACTTCATTACAATTAAAACATTTTGGTACAATGGAATGACTGCATTAGGTTGGAACAAGATGATGGCCATTCTCCTGACCATCAATCAAGAATAATGAAGTGATGATTGCAATTATAATAAAAAAGAGGCCAAATACCAATTTAAATGCAGTCTTTGGAGGCATTTCCTTGGCATGCAACTTCTGAATTTCAGTGTTATTTCCAGAAACCACTTGTTGAGTCACTTGCATATCATCACTAATTGGACCATCATCCGTCGATGACACTGATTCAGAGGCACCTTGAAGCTGCTCACCCTCATTGTGTAAGTTCCCATTCCTTTTCACATCATAGAACACTTCACGTGAGAAACCATTTCTCCTTGGAGTTGGGCTCTGCTCATACTTGATTGAGGATGGACTTCTGATCCTTGTCGATTGTTTCCCAGAAAAGTCTGAGTCAACATCTTGAAGAGAGCGAATCAGCTTCCTTGGAGTTGTAAAGATGCCAATATTTTCAACATTGATGTGAGAGCATGACCTCTGAAACACAAAAGAGAATGTGGCAATGCAATTATATCAGCAGCAATTAGAATCTAACAGCATGAATGCACTAGTAACTACATTCCAATATTAGCAGTTAACAGCACAAGCAAATAGAAGAAAATAATAACAATAATAATGATGATGAAGAGTTGATTATTCAAACTAAGCATATCAAATCAACTATCCTGAAATTGGCAACCATGGTCTTTAGGAAACTAGAGTTAATAGCAATTCTCTCTCTTCTCTAGCCGTGGCTGCTAGGAATTGCTTTCGCTATTCTCTCTCTGGGGTGCAGACAATGAAGAAAACTTCAATCTTGAGAGTAGCAGGCAGTACATACTTTTTGGTGTTCCAAACTGATTTTGCATCTAATTGTGATAGATAAAAATTCTATAGAACTCCTTTTCTAGCACTAGTATTTCAATTTTACATTTGGAGAATCTGCTAGCAGTTTTTTTCACTTTTTTACTTTCATTTGATGGCTTTTGTTTTGTGATAAGAAAGAGAAATTGCAAAATAGCATGAGCAATTTATTTTCAACAACCATCTAACCTGACTAAATTTATGATTTAACTATTTTAGACAAAAAAGCATATTTGAGAATGCAATTTCAAGAATGTGGGGGCATTTAACCTGAGGGCTGGGAGTAGTGCTTCTGGTTGCTCTGTCTCGGGGACTTCTCCGAAAGAACCCTGCAAACTCATCTGTGTAATCTCCACTGCTACCATTGATTTCATGATGACTGGAAAATGGATTACTACAAATGGGACTTCCGTGGACCATTTCTGAAAACAAACCATCCTTAAGAGATACATCAACTCCACCATTCTCAAAGTTCCACAGCTTCCTATTCACACTCCTATGGTCATATTCTGTGTCACAAGAAAGCTGAGACATGGAAACTGGTGACTCTATAAAAGAATCATATTCGGCAAAGGAATTTAGAGTCTGTGATTCTGGTGACATGGAGGAAGGAGACCTATTATCTCCATTAAATAAATTTCTCCGACGATTATGGTCTCTCCCAAAATTTGACCCGGTAACTGAACCAGAACCCTTCTCAAACTTTGGTCCATTCTCAGCAGCTATTCTCTTTGCAGTTTGCAAAGCTTCAAGAGAAGCCCCTTTAACATAAGCCATCTGATCAGATTGACACTTCTCCATCCCCTCAATAATCAACTCAAGTTCCGAGAATATGCTCCTAGGATCCAAACTCTTCATTAAGAAGTTCAACATTTGTATAGCTAACAATCGTTTTTGAGAATTGGACTCCCCAGGCCCAGCATTCAGTATTCTCAAGCCAGACTGTATTAACAATCTGGCATATGCTTCAACAATTAGAGCATTATGCTTAGCCAGAGCCATAACCAAGCCCATATGTGAATTAGTCTGAGTTGACTTCTCCTCCAAAGCCCCGGCCACATTCTGACAAACCTTATTCACCATCTCATCTGAAGCAAATCGCCAATTATCTGAGTCCACAAGAGCCTTTAAGCAAAGGGCAGCACCTGCAGTTAAGCTCTCTTGTGAACCCAAGAGAGAATCTGAAAGAGGCTTGCAAAGGGAGTGAATGATGTGCCTTTTCTTTTCTTCTGGGGTAGTTGGGTCAATTCCATATCTTGCAATTGCTGGCACCACCCTTGAGCATGCCTGTTGAAGTGGGAAAGAGCCTGCACTTGAAGCCAGTGTCTTGGTAATAGTTGTCATGATGCTATCTATCTGAGGAACTATATTGGCACCATGAACACGAGCAAGGACCTCATAGAGAGAAATTGTGTACTCCCCAGACACTGACCCATTTTCTTTGGTTTCAGAGACTTGGGCAAGAAACAGCGGAATTGCCTTGGAATCCAAGTCTTTCACATAAGATTTCAGTGCTTTCATTGCTGATTTACGACTAACAGCATCTTTGTCAAGATTTGCTAATTCTTGGCGGAGAATTGGACTCAGACATCTACCCATTTTTACCTAACACCAATAAAAAAGAGGGTCATTAACTCAGTATGGACTTCAATGCAGGTTCTTCAATAAATCATAAATTATACATAAATTGTAACAAGGTCACATCTTCACCGAGTGAGAAAGAAAAAATATGTTTAAATCATGTGTCAACAGCCGGATCAAACCAAACAGAATAAAAAAAAAATGACCTTTAGAAGTAGAACAAACTTTCCTTTCATTGAAATGAACTCAGAAGAAATAAAATACCAAGCCCCTATCTCATATGTTGTGTTAATACGCTATGGCTAAGTCAAAATGCACATTAACTACAAAATTATAACTGAAAAGGGTTAAACTTTCGGAGAATAAAACAACAAGACAAGAACAAAACGGGTTTCATATTATGTTTTAAAACAACACATAAATGTTTAGAAAAGCAAAACCAAAAACGCAAGAACAGTATATACTTACCGAGAACTCACAAAGAACCTTGGTTCTACTGAACAATATAACGATGACCTGAATAAAATGAACTTTTTTTTAGGTCATTGAAATAAAATACAAGAACTCAAAGCACCAAATGGCTATCTCAGATTCAATGCTAAAGGAACTAAAAAACAACAAATCAAGAACAAAATCTGCAAAAACAAATGAACCCACCTTTTCAAGAAAAAAAATCTCTTGTTTCGACTCTTCTTCTGCTGACACTTCACTCTGTCACCATTAGTCAAGGGACAAAAAAGATTCTATATTCCAAATTCAAGAGCTTGGAAACAGAAACAAAGAGTACAAAATCAATAGAGCGGGGAAATGTTTTTCTTTTTCTTTTTCTTTTTTTAATTTTTTAAAAGTTTTTAAAGGAATTCAAGAGGGTAGAAGGAGGTAGGTAGGGTTTTTCAATTTCAATATCTTCCCTTGCTCTCTCGCACTCAATTTAGTATTCTAATATTCGATCGTTTTTCTTTGTTTTCATTTGGAAATTTAATGCTTAATTTCCGTATTTTTCGCTTTTCTTGTCCGACGAGTTTCATTTCTCTTTTTCTGGCTTATTTGGCAAACGAATCAAATCAGAAAGTTACGTTGAAATTCAAATCTTTCCCCATAATCCCACCGCTATCCCTACCGTTGTGGGGCCCACCGTATCCTTCTATAGTTGGACAAAAATACTACTTTCTGCATTTTTTTTTCTCCCTCCAGCAGTAATAGTCTAATATTCATAAGAGCCTACTGAAAAATCCCATAAATGTTAGACATCGTGTTTTATGTTATAAGTTATATTCATAATAATTTCTAAGCGTAAATTATGTGTTTATTTTACTAAAATTACATTTTAAATAGTTATTTTCACTTTTTATGAAGCGGGATTTTGTGATTAAGCAACATCATTATAATTAGGGGCCAAAATTTATTATTATTATTATTGCTAAAGTATATAGAAGAATGGTGCCCCCAAGCGTCAAAGATGATGGACCCCAATATACTTACCGTTAATGATTGAGGATTTGGGTTCTCAGCACAAGCAATCTAATGCTTTTAGTCTCATAATAGCATCAGAGTTAAGCCTTTATTTCTTTATTTTTATTAGATGAATCAGATTGTGTGTGTGTGTGTGTTGGGGTTCGTAATAGTTTAAATGGACTGGATTAGAATTTTACACCTATCTAAAAGGACAGATATAAAGTTAAAATTTATTCCCCTTAAATTTTTTTTTTCTAGAATTGGACAAAAAATCCATAAAACAGTCAGTCATTGGATCGCGTGCCACCACATAATTCTGCAAGGAAGGAAGGGTTGTTTGGTCAATCCATACACTTTCCAGATACCAACGTTGCAGTTTTGAGGAGGGAAAGCACTCCCGCCCCCTTTTTTGGTTTGAAAGAGCGCACATTGCCAACAAGTCAAAACTCAGAAGAGACCAAAATCGTAATCTGAAAAAATTAAAATTAAAGTCCAACCGCAAAATGACCATCAATGGCTATTGTTGTTGGGTCATCGGCCATGGCTCAAGAAATTTAGCCCAAAAAAGGTCCATTTTTTATTTAATTATATTTCAAAACCCATTAAAAATCAATTTAATAAAATAACCAAGGTCATGAAACACAATCTAAAATTTTATCTTAAAGTTTTATTTTAAATGATGTGACATTTATCAATTAAATAATGAGACAACATAATTAATTTATTTAATACTTATATAAATTGTTAGTCACCTAATGAATAACATATCATTTAGAATATAATTTAAGATAAAATTTTAGAATATCTATCACCTCCATAACCCACCCCATTTTCTTATTTCAATGGTAAAATATAGACATTTTGACCATAAATGCCCCTAAGTGATTACTGACTAAATAAACTATAAACAAATAGTCAACGTTTTAAATTCCCAATTTTTAAGCGATCGACATATCAACTGTCTATCTAGTGCTCCAGATTATGAAGGGATATTCATGTCGAAAATGCCAATTTTTTACTACAAAACTAAGAAAAATTGTAATTAAACTATTATAAATTGTCCCTAATCTAAGACTATTTCCTCAGCTTTCATCAAAATTTTTTTCCGTATATATATGTGAAGTGTTGGTCCATATTTCAAAGCCACAATAATTCATTCCAAACGCAAATTACGAATATGGTGAAGCTCATAATTCAATCTCTCAAGTTCATTTTACAAAACAATTTCTTCAAGAAAATTTTTACATCAACCCCCTAACTTTCCACTAGGAGGGTAAAGATGTCATTTTAAATGCTAACAGAAATGCTCATATACCTACCATTCTCAAGGCATGCACATAAAGTAAAGCTATGTGGTACAACTATCTTAACTATTCAGGCACATTCAAACACATTTCATTTGGAATCTCTGATAAGATTGGAATAATAATAGACATACTTAAACAAAGTCACTGTTGACAATGAGTAGAACAACAATTCACTAGGTTGGACATGATGTTTTTACGTTACAATAAGAGCTACATGTAAACTCACTGCCAAAACAAAAGATAAGGCTGCTATAAAATCAACAGAAGAAATCCTGGAATCAAAGTTTGGGTGCAGAACTCCACACATACCTTACCCTCTCCATTTATCTAATAATTCTATTCTCATCCTTCTTTTTTCTTTTACCTTGTGCTTCATTCAGATTAACATTTCTTACATTCTAGTATATTATTGGCTTCGATTGATAAACTTTGAAAGCCTAGCACAAACAAGTGAAATGAGATGAAGAATCTTATAAAAATTTGATTTTTCACTTTATGCCAGCTTCAGTGAAAGACAACTTTGTGCTGGCAAACTTAATTCTATTGATGAAAGCTACAGTGACAAGAACTTTTCTCAGCCTCTTTCTCTATGCAAGAGATGCTGAGAGAACATGAATAAATGATTCACCTGAGGAGTTAAAAATTGTGAATGTGTAGAATCATTGACACGGGGGTAAAAGTCTGCAGGTTGGACAATACCATTTTCCTTTGAATCTTGTCTCTGGAGTCAGTCCAACGCATACGTAATGGAACCATTCACCTCCTTGGCACTGTTAAAATGAAAATAAACATGTTATGAGATTTATTAAGGGAAACATGTAGAAAAGTATGTAAAAAGTAGATGAATGTTTACAGTGAACTTTCTTTTTCTCTAGCAAGTGAAAAATAGAAATGGAGCATACCTATAGGCTATAAATAAAGGTAAAAGGACTATAAGAAACAAGCAAACCTGTTCCAACTTCTTCAACTAAAACATGCATCAACATTCAAGCACTTCTTGCTTTGCTAAAGGAGAATTTGGTGGTCGCTTTTTTCAGTAATGTTAATGGACTTTGATTAATATTAGTTTCTTTACTTGGGGATGATTCACTGTAAATATATACTGCCAGCAGCCTTCCCAGTGCCAAAAAATGCAATATGCAATGCTGCATATGCCATTTACTCCAGAATGCTTGTACATTTTGGCAAACATGTTATATATATCGTATACAAATACATTGTATTACCACACCAATCCTAAAATTCTCAAGGGAAAAAGAAAAAAAATTCCTGTGCTCTAGTGCTAAGTGTTATATTGCCAGACCGTATAAAGCATAAATGCTACCTAAATATAAAGAATCTAGGTAAAGAAAGCCAACTAGATAGCAGAAAAGGAAAATAATTGCAAAGAAGAGGAACTTACATTTTCGTTATCACAGGCAATCATATCTCCAAATGACACCTAAGTGAACATCGTAATGCAATATTCAGTAATGATACAGACCTTCTGAAATATAGCTGAAAAAATGTCGACAATGCCCAAAAGCACTTGATTTTGGAAAAGTAACAAAGTTAAAGAAAGCAGAACCTGATGACAGACACAGTAGGTGGGTTCATTTGGATCGATGGGCTGATCAATATCCATAAGAGTGATGAACTCCCTTTTCTGGCTTCCTGGAGGTGGCATGAGCTCGAAATCCCTATCACGCTCTCGATCCCAATCCCTATCCCTGAAATCGAGCCTCTTTGGCTGAGGTGTTCCATAAAGAGGTTTACGTTTTTCAATCTTGGGGATTATTGGTAAAGGGGGAAGGATTGCTGGCTCATCTGCTGGTATTTTACCCTCTAATGATATTGCAAAAGCAGCCAGGATAAATACAAAAAATGTGAGAAAGGTGATTGTAACGCTCATCCATAAGTGTGATAATAGTGTCTTCAATAATGTACTTTATTACTTACTTTATTGCTGCCAGGTCATATTTATTTCATTCAATCAGAATTATAAATTTGGTTCTAGAACAATACAGACTACCACCCAATCACACTGAGCTTTATTCATTGGGATCGTATCAGGTTTTGCAAACTTTTTAAAACTGTTGATACAACAAGGAAAAGAACAGCAAAGTTGAACATCCTGAACAGCATGCAGCCATACACGATGCACCATACCTTGCTTTAGATCTTCTGCAAAGTTGTTCAGATCCTCATCAAGTCGTTTAATATGGCTATCTATCTGAAAAAATGTAATATACAAGACATTCCATTAGCTCCAAGTTGGATCATATTAATATCTTAGGACTGTGTCAAAGCTGTATTATAGTACAACAAATAGGACTATCAGTTCACCTATGGGAAAATGAATGAATTAACATCTAATCTTATCCTCAGGTTTTACTATGTCATAGGTTTTTAGAAGTGATATTAGATAGCATGATGCCAAGGAATCCTCTTTTTTTTTTTTTTTTTTTTTTTTTGAGGGTAAGGAATCCTGTTGTTTTGGCTTTACTTAAGCAGCCAACCTTTTGAATGATTCTAATTTGACCTCAAACATTATCCTGATCTTGAATCGTATCATAAACTCATACTATTTAGTCATAAACATTCGAAAAAGTCCAAAAATCCGCCAAATAACATAGCTGCATTTTCTGTCTTGCATCACCATACACCAATTGATGTCTGACATGAGGAATCATATGTGAGTTACATTTGTCAGTGCACATCTTGTTTTTGCACATGGGACTTCATGAATGTTTTAGAATAATTCAGTTTGATAAACTATAGATTCACAATAGTACAGCACTTCAGAAGAGGCATATCTACCAATTATTATGATTACACTTCAAGTACATGAAGAACTCCAAGAAATAATGTAATATCGATGAAATTGGTATTAAAAAAAATTGTAAAAAAGGGCCTTTAAAAACCATCAATTAGAAAGAAGCTTACAATGTCATAAGCTTGCCGAGCCAATAAAACCTTCTCCGTGCATAAACTCAAGGCATTATCCTGATTGGCCTCAATTTCTTTTCGCATTTTCTCAATTGCCTCATCTTCTTCATTACCATTGCCTTTCTTGTTACCCTGTGATGCCAATCCCAGGCAGTACTTTGTCTGTTGCCTTGTCTGGTTTATCATTGCTTCCATCACAAAAGCCAACCAACCAACAAATCAACATCATATTAAAAAAAATTAAAAAATAAAAATAAAATTAATGGAACCTTAATGTCAATATGTACATATAATCAAATATATGGACATCAATAATCATATGCCCACACCTAGTGTTCCGCTTGCTTTTTTTTTTTTTTTTTTGGCTTCTTTGGTGGGGTTTTTCCCCTTTAAACAGATCACCAACATTTCAAAACAAGCATTCAAATATACATATATAGTATGAGTAATACCATTTTGCCTTGTATGCAAAATATCTAATCACAAGTAACATGCCATTTAATTTGGCAATACCATATCCAATTCATCTTACCATCCATAAAAAAATCCAAGATCAATTATCAAATCACTTGTTAAGAAAAATTGATAAAAATAGAATTGTGCAGATCCGTATAACTTGCCAGGATATTAGAAATATCTGAACCAATAAATAAATAAATATGTTCAGAAACTTAAAATTAAAAGATCCACCCCACACAAAACACAACAATGCGCATAAGTGTGTTATTATATATGCTTCTATTTTCACCAAATTGTGCACAAGTTTATAAACATGTTTTCCATGTCAAAGAATAGTTCTACAAAAATGAACTAAAATATCTAAAATGTAATAACTGGTGCATGCATGCATCTATACACACAAATGTAAAGGTGAAATCTTTTGAAAGGGGCTTACAGTGGGACCGTTCATCGAGTTCTCTGATGGTATTAAGCAGTCTCTGAAGCTCAGCTGGCAATGTACTAGCATCTGCAATTAAAATCAAAATTCAAATTGAAATTAAAATCGAAAGAAAATTGAAAAAATGAAAAAAGATTGATGTGATTTTAAAGAAGTGCCGTGAAGATTACACTCTAAATAGTCGTCGACGTACACTCCGGTTCGCGCAATAGCCATTGCTGAATTGCACGGTGTTTGGTTTCTAGGGTTTTGGGGCGATTTCCTTTTGGTTTTTGTAGGGCGGGTTTAATTGTTCAAGAGAGCGAGATTAAACTGCAACGATGTCGTTTTGTGTAGAGAGCATTGACTGTTGAAAACGCGGGGAGTTAATGGTAATGGTCAGTAACTAACTTTTAATTATTCTCAAGAAGCATTTGCTATTTTGGAAAAAAATTCCAGAAGTGCCGAGAAAATATTTTTTTTTTCAAATATTTTAGAGTTTGAACTTTGAAGTGCACAAAAACCAACGTAAAAAATACACGGGAAGATTGAAATTTTATGTCTTAAGAGTAAAAGAAGGAGATGTGTGCAATTCAATACCCCTTAAATTTTAGATTTTGCTATTAATACATAAATCATAATATTTTGTAAAAATATTTAAAAATAAGATAAAAACTTACAACTATTCATAAAGACTTTTAAAGTAACTTTACTCATGAAATGCAAATGAACCTGATATAGACAAATTTCTATAAATTTTGTCACATTAACAAATAAATAAATAAAAAGTCACACAACATTTCTTTGCATCATCAACAAAAAAAAAAAAAAAAAAAAATTGTACAGACGTATACCCAGAAACATACCACACCTGGGCAAGAATTATCGGATTATAGCGACATGTCGTAACACCGAACTTTTCTTACTGTTGCTAATTTCTGGGGCGCGTCAGCATAACTCAAAACAAAAGCAGCTTTAACACCATTTGAAATCCATAAACACACACCTCTCAAATTCTTGCATCACTTGAATGCTTATTCAAATACAAGAATTCATGTTTTTGAAGTCAATCTCTTTTCGTGGGTCTCTCTCATTTCCAATCTCTTATCATAAATTCAAACCCCAAGACTATCCAAAATACACCCGCCAAGAATTTCAAAAGGTAACTCTTAGTGGCTCATTTAATCATCCTTTTAACAACTTTTACACAAAACCCATTTTTTGTTTATTAAAAAGAACTGATTTGGTTTTATTTTTTAACAGTATTTTTGTGGGAATTGGAGGAGACTGAGTTTCAATTTTTATAGTAGCCCTGCAGTTTGTCGTGGTTGTGATGAATTAAATGATCAAGAAATTGAATGGAAATCAAAGGGAATAGAGCTTTTACATGTGATGGAAGAGCGAGGGATTCAAGCTAACAGTCAGACATTTGTTTGGCTTTTAGAGGGTTGTTTGAGTTATGGATCTTTAGTTGAGGCTAAAAAGATTCATGGGAAGATTTTGAAGTTGGGTTTTGATGGAGAGCAGGTTTTGTGTGATAAAATTTTTAACATTTATCTAGCAAGTGGTGATTTGGAAAGTGCGATGAAGGTTTTTGATGATATGTCTAATAGAACTGTATTTTCTTGGAATAAATTGATTTCTGGATTTGTTGCAAAGAAGTTGAGTAGTAGAGTACTGGGTTTGTTTTTACAAATGATCGATGATAATGTGATTCCAAATGAAGCAACTTTTGCAGGTGTTTTGAGGGCCTGCATTGGAAGTGGAAATGTTGCTGTCAACTGTGTGAATCAGATTAACGGTTTGATTATTTCTCATGGTTTTGGAGGTAGTCCACTTATTTCTAATCCTTTAATTGATTTGTATGCCAAAAATGGCTTCATAGACTCCGCCAAAAAGGTTTTCAACAATTTATGTTTCAAAGACAGTGTATCTTGGGTTGCTATGATATCTGGCTTCTCTCAAAATGGCTATGAATGGGAAGCTATATTTCTTTTCTGCGAGATGCACATGTTGGGAACTTTACCTACACCTTATGCAATATCGAGTGCTTTAAGTGCTTGCACTAAGATAGAGTTATTTGAGATTGGAGAGAAGTTTCATGGGCTTATTCTCAAGTGGGGGTTTTCTTCAGAGACATATGTGTGTAATGCTCTTGTGACACTGTATTCCCGCTCAGGCAATTTGACATCTGCTGAACAAATCTTCAGCAAAATGCAGCAAAGGGATGGTGTCACATATAACTCGCTCATCTCCGGGCTAGCTCAGTGTGGATATAGTGATAAAGCTTTGGAATTGTTTGAGAAAATGCAGCTTGAATGCTTGAAACCAGACTGTGTTACAGTTGCTAGTCTTGTGAGTGCCTGTGCATCAGTTGGGGCTTTTCATGTGGGAGAACAGCTCCACTCTTATGCAATAAAAATGGGGATTTCCAAAGATATCATCGTTGAAGGTTCCTTGCTCGATCTTTACGTGAACTGCTCTGACGTAGAAACCGCCCATAAGTTTTTTCTAACAACAGAGACAGAAAATGTTGTTCTGTGGAATGTGATGCTGGTGGCTTATGGGCAGTTAGATGACCTCAGTGAGTCTTTTCAGATATTTAAGCAAATGCAGATTGAAGGTCTAATACCTAATCAATACACCTATCCTAGTATTTTGAGGACTTGTACCTCACTAGGAGCTCTCAGTCTAGGAGAGCAGATTCATACTCAAGTCATAAAGACTGGTTTCCAGTTTAATGTGTATGTCTGTAGTGTGCTTATTGATATGTATGCTAAGCATGGAAATCTAAATACTGCTCAGGAAATTCTGAGAAGACTCCCTGAGGATGATTTAGTTTCCTGGACAGCTATGATTGTTGGGCTTGTACAGCATGATATGTTTGCTGAAGCACTCGAACTTTTTGAAGAAATGCAAAACCAAGGGATTCAATGTGATAACATAGGATTTTCTAGTGCAATTAGTGCATGTGCTGGTATCCAAGCACTCAATCAAGGACGACAAATACATGCTCAATCATATATCTCTGGTTTTTCAGATGATCTCTCGATTGGAAATGCCCTTATTAGTCTCTATGCTAGATGTGGTAGGATCCAAGAGGCATATTTAGTATTTGATAAAATTGATGCTAAAGATAATATATCATGGAACGGACTGATATCAGGATTTGCACAGAGTGGATACTGTGAGGGAGCACTGCAGGTCTTTGCTCAGATGAACAGAGTAGAAGTACAAGCTAATTTATACACATTTGGTTCTGCAATTAGTGCTGCTGCCAACTTGGCAAATATAAAACAAGGGAAGCAGATTCATGCAATGATTATAAAAACAGGTTATGATTCAGAAACTGAAGCTTCTAATTCTTTAATCACCTTATATGCCAAGTGTGGTAGCATTGATGATGCCAAGAGAGAGTTTCTTGAAATGCCCAAGAAAAATGAAGTTTCTTGGAACGCCATGATCACAGGCTTTTCTCAGCATGGATATGGTCTGGAGGCAATTAACCTTTTTGAAAAGATGAAAAGGCATGATGTGATGCCAAATCATGTGACCTTTGTAGGAGTTTTATCAGCTTGTAGCCATGTGGGTTTAGTGAATGAGGGCCTGCGCTACTTTGAATCCATGAGCAAGGATTATGGTTTAGTGCCTAAACCTGAACACTATGCTTGTGTTGTGGATCTTCTTGGTCGAGCAGGCTGTTTGTGCCGTGCCAGGAAATTTATAGAGCAGATGCCTATTGAACCAGATGCAATGGTTTGGAGAACCCTTTTAAGTGCTTGTAGAGTTCATAAGAACATGGAAATTGGAGAGTATGCTGCCAATCATCTTCTAGAATTGGAACCTGAAGACTCAGCAACTTACGTTCTCTTATCCAATATTTATGCGGTGGCAGGGAAATGGGATTGTAGAGATCAGATAAGGCAAATTATGAAAAACAGGGGTGTGAAGAAAGAGCCTGGTCAAAGTTGGATTGAGGTTAAAAACTCGATTCATGCATTCTTTGTTGGTGATCGACTGCATCCACTAGCAGATAAGATTTATGATTATTTGGGGATTCTGAATAGAAGGGTAGCTGAAATTGGTTATGTGCAAGGCCGTTATAGCCTTTGGAGTGATTTAGAGCAAGAGCAGAAGGACCCATGTGTTTATATACATAGTGAGAAATTGGCTATTGCTTTTGGTCTCCTTAATTTGTCTGACGCAATGCCCATACGTGTTATTAAGAATCTACGTGTGTGTAATGATTGCCATAATTGGATTAAGTTTGTGTCAAAGATATCAAATCGCACTATTGTAGTACGGGATGCCAACCGCTTTCATCATTTTCAAAGTGGTGTTTGTTCATGTAAAGATTATTGGTAAATGTAAATTTATAAAGGTGATTGCAGAATACTTTTGTGATGGGCTGCACAAAATACACTTGAGGCTCCAAGGATGGTTATGCTTTGTGCTCAGTTTGGAGAGTGTGGTAACAAAAGCCTTCACTTTGTTTGTTGGATTGTGTGGGATTGTTTCTTATGTGATTTGGTCATTTTTTGTTCAAACTCTATATTAACTTTTTCTCCATTTTGCTGTATCTTCCATTTGAAACCTTCCTTTAGGGTTTTAGCCTCCTTTTAGTTTATGAGTTTCTTCAAGTATAGATAACGGGTGATTTTTTGTTTCTTTATTGGATTATCCAGTATGCCTGCAAATTGTATTTAAATAAATTTCTTTCTGTTTCTCAAAATTAGAGTGATTACTTTATTTTCTCATGGTTTGCATTTCTCTTATGTTTTGTAGGGGGAGGAAATCAACAAATCCTTGTGATGATGCTAAATCATTTCAAGTTCTTATTTCTGCTGCATCTACTGGACAATTGGACAAGTTCTTATTTCTGCTGCATCTACTGGACAATTGGACAAATCAAGGGCTACAATAAATATTTCTTCTAGTCTATTGTATCCTGTTCCAGAAATCACTGGTTTTTGGATTCGACAATGCTTCAAAAACAGTTTGAGAAAATTTTGGACAAATCAAGGACTTTGTGAGTTGTGACTTGGTGATTTAGCTAAATTTTCCTTTTCGTTTATACTGCCAGAGCTATGAAATGGTTAGCTCTAGTATTCCATTATTTTTATTAAAAATTCTGTGTTTCCCTGTTCCCAGACATATTTTCATGATATATTTTTAGATTTTGAGTAGAGTTGCTCTTTGGAGGGCATAATTTTAGTTACTGTTTCTCATTTTCTTTGTATTTGTGTGGGATGATAGATTCAGTACAAGCTGATGTGGTTCATGATGAGAACCTTTCACTCTTATCATGTTGGCTCACCTCTAACACTAGAAGTTTTACATCTTACCTTGCGAAAAAGACCCTCCCCAATGCTACCATGGAGTTGTCAGTCAGGGAAAAGAGCCTGCCATGCTCCATGCTGAGCACAGGTTAATGTGCATTTTCGTCCTCATCATAATTGTCTACTGATTGTTCGAGAAACGCTACAGTTGCTCAATGCATTTTGGTGTTCAACTTTTCTGATTTTTTAAAAATTTTACAGTTGCAGGGACGCCGCGAACCGGCTCGCACGCGGAGCCGGGGGAAGAATCATTCTGATATCAACATCAGTGGTTGGTTTTCCCATCCCAGGTTATGCAGCCTACGCCGCCCCCAAGGCAGCCATTGAGACTATGGCAAACACACCGGCGAAGGAGCTGAAGGGTACAGGAATAACTGTTAATTGTGTTGCTCCAGGGCCTGTAGCGACAAAGCTGTTCTTTGCCGGTAAAACCGAAGAATGATCAATAGAATAGTGGATGCTTGCCCTCTTGGCCAGCTTGGAGAGCCCAAGGATGCCAGTAAGGTGCTGGGATTTCTAGCTTGTGATGATAGAGAGTGGACCAATGGCCAAACTGTTAGGGCTAATGGTGGATTCGTTGTTTAAGCTTTCCTTTGTTCATTTTAAAAAATAATAATAATAATAGAATAATTCATTATATTATTTGAGCAAAGCCTATGTTACATTGGCTGTAACGAGCAGCCAACACATGAAAGTGATTAGATTTTGATATTTTTAAATTTAATAGATGAAAATAATTTTAACCTAAAATAAGATATTGGTGTAATAATTATTTATAAAAAAATTTCATTTTTAATCACGTCTTTATTAATTTTTTCAAAAAAGTTCTTATTAATTGTGTATAACTAAATAATTTTATTATCTATCTCTTCTATATTTGTTTTTAGATTTTTTTTTTAATTTCTACTATATTTTTTATAAAGATCAAAATGATTATCATATTTATAAAAAATTATAAATTTTGAATATTTATTTATAAATACATTTATAATTTCTTATCTCTCTTAAAATATAAACCAAATTTTTTTCTTCTATATATATATATATATATATATAGCATTTTAAATTATAATAGATATTATATGTCTTAAATTACTAAAAAGATGATATAATAAATAAATCACCATAACATCTAATAATTTCATAAAATATATAAATTAATAAGTTACCTCATTCTACTTATAGGAAAGATGATTTTTTTTTAAATAAAAGATTATAATCTTTGATCTAATCAATAATTCAGACATATAAGAAAATAATCAATTTAATTGAATTCCGTAATATTTATTAGATTAATTATGAAACAAAAATTTATCTATAAATGATATAGAAAATACAAATGAAATATTAGAAATTAATAATTTCAATCAATAAAACATAAAATAAATTAAAAATTTAGGAGATCAAATGAATAAGAAATTTCATAAAGTTAAACAATTAATTAAAAAATTCAATATTAAAGATCATGATATATTAAATTAAGAAATTATTAATATAAATATATAATTAATAAAAAATTTAATAAATATAATACTAAACAAGTTAGATATGCAATTAGATAAAATAAAAATTTGATACTAAATTTAATATAAATATATATAGAAAGCTTAAAAAAAAAACTGAAGTAGGGTGTAGCCTGGGGTTTTAAAATAAAATTTATTAATTTATTAATTTTTTTATAGTTATTAGCTTTTATAAGGATTTGAATTTTTTTTTATAAGGTACAGTAAGATTTCATTTGATATAGTTTTTTAAATAAAATTTATTTAAAGAGAGTTTTTGTTAGTAGAACTTTTATAAATAAAATTTTTACTCAAAAAATTTTAGTTGTTTAGTTGTCCATAAGAGTTTTTATTAAATTACTTTAATAGATAAATTTTTTAAATTAATGTTATAGAAAGATTAAAATAAAATTATTAAATAAGTAAATGATATTTTAGATATTTTAATATTTAAAAAAATTTTAAACTCTCTAAAATTTGAATTTTTACTAGTAGAGGTAAAATAACTTATTTAAGTTTAAAAAACTCTATTAGGAAAATAACTAAATAATAATAAAAATTATAATAAAAACTTATTTAATTAAATAAGTATTTATAACTATTAAATAAGTCATATCAAATAGACACTAAATATGACATAAGTTTTTCTTAATTTGTGAATATAAAAGTAATGAGTAGTGCTGACAGTAGAAATTTGAATCATTATGACTGACAACACAATCTGTGATTTAATTATTTTTAATATATTATCTTGATAAAAATATTAAATTATAACTAATTATAATTTATTTTTCTCATACTTATAATATCAGTGAGTCTCATATAATACTATAACTTTTAAAAAAATAAATTATAACTAATTATAACTTAAGAAATTCCTTAACCTGCGAAGAATCAAGTCAAATTTTCATTTTCTCAGCCGGACTATGGTATTGTCTGGGTACAAAATGTAATTTGTTGAACAGTGAGCAACCATCAAATTCAAACAGTAGGCGTAAAGGTGTGGGGTGACTTGATAACTTTAAAATAAATGTGGGACGAATTGATATCAATAATTAAAAGGGGCAGAAAGACATTAACGAGATTCACTAAGAATAACCCTTCAGCTTCTATCAAAATTTTAATGCTTCAATCTCCTTAAGATAATTTTTTAATCGAACCCGATCCGATGGCTACAAACACCAGCACTCAGTCACTTCCACTCTCACAGCCACTGAAAGATCGAGTTGTAATAGTGACCGGCTCGTCTCGGGGAATCGGCCGAGAAATTGCGATTCACCTTGCGCAACTGGGAGCTAAAGTCGTAATCAACTACACGTCCAACTCGGCTCAAGCCGACCTCGTAGCCGCCGAGATTAACTCGTCGGCTTCCTCCGCCACATGTCCACCACGAGCCATTACTGTCAAAGCTGATGTTTCGGAGCCGGCCCAGGTCAAGTCTCTCTTTGACTCGGCCGAGCAGGCTTTTGACTCGCCGGTTCATGTCCTTGTTAACTCCGCTGGGGTGCTTGATCCAAAGTACCCCACTATTGCAAACACTTCCTTGGATGATTTTGATCGTATTTTCAGGTAATCTATGATAGGAAAATATGAATTTTGTTGGTATTATGATAAAAATGCAATATTGATGTAATTTCTTTTAAAAAAAGTGTTTAGTCAAATACGTATTAAGAGGTCTCAAATAAATGTTAGCTTCATTAATTTTTTTTTTTAACTGTAAATGGTAGTGCCGATGTATCCATATGGACATGTTAAAAATTAAGGGGAAAAAATGAATTTTTCCTTTTTTTTTTTTAAATTGCTTTGATTAAGTAACTTGGAAGGAGAGAAGGGGGGAGGGGTATACTTGGTATGCTAAAGTTTGATGTGTGTGTTTTTAATATAAAAGTCTGTTGTAGGTTGTAAACATTAGATGTCAAGTAAAAGTTAGCGTTTGATAAACACTTTAGTTTGAGATATTGTAGTTTCAAAATCAAGCCTACAAACATATCCATAGTGGTTGGTTTGTTTATGAATTGTCTTTGCAAATATAGTATTTATTTATTTGTAAAATAAGACGAGAAAGTCACAAAAGCATGTTTTTGCTTAGTTAAGGTAGTTTGTGTCTGTTTGCACATTTGTGCATTTGTAGAAAGAGTGAATGAATTGTGTCCTAGGACCAGAGTACCAGAGACAATTTGCTATTGAACATTGAAGCTGCTATACAACTAGTAGTACTTTCATTATGAAGCAAAATCAATATTGTTACTTTGAAGCTGTCAACCGTCGTGTTCAATCCTGATAATTATTTTGCAGTGTCAATGCAAGGGGTGCATTCTTATGTTGCAAAGAGGCAGCAAATAGGCTAAAACGTGGTGGCGGAGGTAGGATTATTCTGGTTTCAACATCACTGGTTGGTGCATTGAAGCCAGGGTTTGCTGCATACACAGCATCCAAAGCAGCGGTGGAGACAATGGCAAAAATACTAGCAAAGGAGCTGAAGGGAACCGGAATAACAGCAAATTGTGTAGCCCCAGGGCCGATTGCAACTGAGATGTTCTTCGATGGGAAGACTGAGGAGATGGTGAAGAAGGTGATTGAAGAGTGCCCGCATAATCGGCTTGGTCAGACCAAGGATGTTGCTCCTGTTGTTGGATTCTTGGCCGCCGATGCTAGTGAGTGGGTTAACGGGCAAGTAATTCGTGTTAATGGTGGTTATGTCTAGGTTTTAGTAAGTATTCATCATAGAATGTTTGAAAGAGTTGGAAAACTGTAGATATTATGATTCTCTACAGGGAGTACGGCTACTGGGTATCATCCACTGTGTCACACAACTTGTCATAAACAGCAATTGGTAGGACTGTGTTTTACAAGCTGGGAATATTGTACGTGGGTTTGTGGACTCAACCAAATTTGTATCTAGTATTAATTACGTGTTTATCTCGATCCTCTTGTTTTGACAATTTTATCAGCCAATGCAGTGCAGCCATGTACCTAACTCCTCTACAAGAGGAAAAAATACTTATTTGTCTTTTGCATGCATCTTTTATCAGCAAATTTTGACGATTCATATGATGCCACTAAATGAAGTTGGAGCAAAACGTATATATATCTGCTCATCTCCGGCCTTGATTTCGAATGAGCCTATTTCATTTGCCGTAAGTTTTCCAACACCTTCTAGTTCATCATGGCTACAAGCACCATTTTTAGTGCCAGCCAAGTGCCGCCTTCTCTTCCTCTTGAAGATCGAGTAGCCACAGTCACTAGCGCCTCTTGGGGCATCGGCTGTGGCATAGCCCTCCATTTGGCGTCACTTGGTGCTAAACTTGTCATCAACTATGCCTCTAACTCAGTCCAGTCCAGGCTGATCTTGTAGCTGCAGAGGTAAATCCAGCTTGTCCTGAAACCACTCCACAAGTCTTGACGATCCAGGCTGACGTCTCTGATAATACTGAGTAGGTCAATGGGCAAGTCATTTGTGTTGACGGTGACTATGCTTAGAATTAAATAATTAGGTGAACAGATGCTTTTAGCATTGTCTTCGGTGCTGTATGGTATTGCAGGCGGATAGGTACAATAATTTAGAAGTTGATGTGATTTTATTTCCAAAATTCAACTCTATATTAACTTTTTCTCCATTTTGCTGTATCTTCCATTTGAAACCTTCCTTTAGGGTTTTAGCCTCCTTTTAGTTTATGAGTTTCTTCAAGTATAGATAACGGGTGATTTTTTGTTTCTTTATTGGATTATCCAGTATGCCTGCAAATTGTATTTAAATAAATTTCTTTCTGTTTCTCAAAATTAGAGTGATTACTTTATTTTCTCATGGTTTGCATTTCTCTTATGTTTTGTAGGGGGAGGAAATCAACAAATCCTTGTGATGATGTTAAATCATTTCAAGTTCTTATTTCTGCTGCATCTACTAGACGGTTGCACAAATCAAGGGCTACAATAAATATTTCTTCTAGTCTATTGTATCCCGTTCTAGAAATCACTGGTTTTTGGATTCGACAATGCTTAAAGAACAGTTGGAGAAAATTTTGGACAAATCAAGGACTTTGTGAGTTGTGACTTGGTGATTTAACTCAATTTTCCTTTTCCTTTATACTGCAGGAGCTTTGAAATGGTTAGTTCCAGTATCCCATTATTTTATTAAAAATTCCTTGTTTCCCTGTTCCCAGACATATTTTCATGATATATTTTTAGATTTTGAGAAGAGTTGCTCTTTGGAGGGCATAATTTTAGTTACTGTTTCTCACTTTCTTTGTATTTGTGTGGGAGGACAGATTCAGGACAAGCTGATGTTGTTCATGATGAGAACCTTTCACTCTTATCATATTGGCTCACCTCTAATACTAGAAGTTTTACATCTTACCTTGCAAAAAAGACCCTCCCCAGTGCTACCACGGAGTTGTCAGTCTGGGAAAAGAGCCTGCCATGCTCCATGCTGAGCACAGGTTAATGTGCATTTTCGTCCTCATCATAATTGTCTACTGATTGTTCGAGAAACCTACAGTTGCTTAATGCATTTTGGTGTTCAACTTTTCTGATTTTTTAAAAATTTTACTCTTTTCAGTCTGTCTGTCTATTTGGTTGCTGTACAAAAACCTAGGTTGAATAAAAAATTGTCCCATCCTGTGTTTGGTTGATATGGGGATAGGATAATAGGTGACAAGTTAATTGTGGTGTGGGACCATGGGATAATTTAGGATGAGTTAGGTAAGCTTTCTTCATTATTTAACTTAAAGATTATTTAATTAATGCATTTATTTGTTAATAACAAACTAAATTACTTAATTGTTAAAATAATAATAAGAAAATGGATAGAAAAGGTCTATGGTAATTAAGTTTGTTCAAACTTTGCCACGGAGATCTGACTTGAATGTTTAATTGTTTATCGGGTACAATGATTTAATTTTTTCTCTTAAGCTATGTTTTTATATTAGCAATGAAGGGCAAAGTTGGCATTGTCAAACATTGTGTGTGTAAGAAAGCACCTTCCTACAGAAGACTATAATTTGTTAATTCAGACCCTGGAACCGCTCGAGTTTATTACGTCACCACTTATGTACAGGTTCCTCTTGCATGCATACACTTATCTATAAATACAACAGTCACTAAACCCCATTTAGATCCTGATATAGCTCTGTTCTCATCATTATTTCCATACTATTTGAATCTACATCATGGCCGCTTCTCTTCCTCTTGATGGCCGAATAGTAATAATAACTGGTGCTTCTTGGGGCATAGGAAAAGCCGTTGCCATTCACCTCCACTCCCTTTTGGCAAAGGTTGCTATCAACTATGCTTCAAGCTCCACTGAAGCGGACCTCGTAGCATCCGAGCTCAATGCATCAGGTACCTCTTCTGATCCTCGAGCAATTGCTGTTAAATCCAATATTTCAGACCCTGATATGGTCAAGCTCCTCTTTGACAGAGCTGAACAAGAATTTAGCTCAAAAGTCCACATCCTTGTAAATTGTGCCGGGGTGATGGATCCAAAGTATCCAACTTTGGCAAATACAAAAGTAGTCGACTGGGATATGACATTCAATGTCAACACCAGAGGAGCTTTCTTGTGTTGCAGGGAAGCAGCGAACCGGCTCGCACGCGGAGCCGGGGGAAGAATCATTCTGATATCAACATCAGTGGTTGGTTTTCCCATGCCAGGTTACGCAGCCTACGCTGCCTCCAAGGCAGCCATTGAGATCATGGCAAAGACACTGGCAAAGGAACTGAAGGGTACAGGAATCACTGTTAATTGTGTTGCTCCAGGGCCTGTAGCGACAGAGCTGTTCTTTGCCGGTAAAACCGAAGAAATGATCAAAAGAATAGTGGATGCTTGCCCTCTTGGCCGGCTTGGAGAGCCCAAGGATGTGAGTAAGGTTGTGGGATTTCTAGCTCGTGATGATGGAGAGTGGATCAATGGCCAAACTGTTAGGGCTAATGGTGGATTTGTTGTTTAAGCTTTCCTTTGTTCATTTTAAAAAATAATAATAAAAAAAAACTCATTATGTTACTTTGTGGATACAAAAGTGATAGGTAGTGTTGACTGTACAGATTTGAATCATTATGGCTGTGACCCAGCTGTTTTTAGTATATTACCTTGAGAGAATAAAGTTAAATTTTCATTTTCTCAGCTGGGCTTTGGTTTTATCTGGGTACAAAATGCAATTTGTTGAACAGTGGGCAACCGTCAAATTCAAACAGAAGGAGTAACGGCGTCGGGTGACTTGATAACTTTAAAATAAATGTGGAAGAATTGATGTTTATTAATAATTAAAAGGAGCAAAAAGAAATTAACCAGATTCAATAAGAATAACCCATCAGCTTTATATCAATTTTTTAATGCTTCCATCTGCTTAAGATAATTTCTTAATGGAGCCCGATCCGATGGCTGCCAACACCACCACTCAATCACTTCCACTCTCACTACCGCTAAAAGATCGAGTTGTAATAGTGACCGGCTCGTCTCGGGGAATCGGTCGAGAAATTGCGATTCATCTTGCGCAACTGGGAGCTAAAGTCGTAATCAACTACACGTCCAACTCGGTTCAAGCGGACGTCGTAGCCGCCGAGATTAACTCGTCGGCTTCCTCTGCGACATGTCCACCACGAGCCATTACTGTCAAAGCTGATGTTTCGGAGCCGGCCCAGGTCAAGTCTCTCTTTGACTCGGCTGAGCAGGCTTTTGACTCGCCGGTTCATGTCCTGGTTAACTCCGCTGGGGTGCTTGATCCAAAGCACCCCACTATTGCAAACACTTCCTTGGATGATTTTGATCGTATTTTCAGGTAATCTATGGTGGGAAAATATGATTTTTTTTTTTTTTGGATTATGATAAAAATGAAATATTGATGTAAATTTTTTTTTTTAAAAAAAAAAGTTTAGTCAAATACATATTAAGCGGTCTCAAACAAATGTTAGTAGCTTCATTAATTTTTATTTAACCGTAAATGGTAGGTCTGATGTATCCATATGGACATGTTAAAAATTAAGGGAGAAAAAATTAATTTTTCCTTTTTTTTTTATTGCTTTGATTAAGTAACTTGGAAGGAAAGAAGGGGGGAGCGGTGTACTTGGTATGCTTAAGTTTGATGTGTGTGCTTTTAACATATAAGTCGGTTGTAAGTTGTAAACATTAGATGTCAAGTAAAAGTTAGCGTTTGTTAAACACTTTAGTTTTAGATATTGTAGTTTCAAAATCAAGCCTGCAAACATATCCATAGTGATTGGTTTGTTTATGAATTGTCTTTGCAAATATAGTTTTTATTTATTTGTAAAATAAGACAAAAAAGTTACAAAAGCATGTTTTTGCTTAGTTAAGGTAGTTTGTGTCTGTGTGCACATTTGTGCATTTGTAGAAAGAGTGAATGAATTGTGTCCTAGGACCAGAGTACCAGAGACAATTTGCTATTGAACATTGAAGCTGCTATACACCTAGTAGTACTTTCATTATGAAGCAAAATCAATATTGTTACTTTGAAGCTGTCAACTGTCGTGTTCAATCCGGATAATTATTTTGCAGTGTCAATGCAAGGGGTGCATTCTTATGTTGCAAAGAGGCAGCAAATAGGCTAAAACGTGGTGGCGGAGGTAGGATTATTCTGGTATCAACATCACTGGTTGGTGCATTGATGCCAGGGTTTGCTGCATACACAGCATCCAAGGCAGCAGTGGAGACACTGGCGAAAATACTAGCAAAGGAGCTTAAGGGAACCGGAATAACAGCAAATTGTGTAGCCCCAGGGCCGATCGCAACTGAGATGTTCTTCGATGGGAATACTGAGGAGATGGTGAAGAAGGTGATTGAAGAGTGCCCGCACAATCGGCTTGGTCAGGCCAAGGATGTTGCTCCTGTTGTTGGATTCTTGGCCACTGATGCTAGTGAGTGGGTTAACGGGCAAGTAATTCGTGTTAATGGTGGTTATGTCTAGGTTTTAGTAAGTGTTCCTCATAGAATGTTTGAACGAGTTGGAAAACTGTAGATATTATGATTCTCTACAGGGAGTACGGCCACTGGGTATCATCCAACTGTGTCCCACAACTTGTCATAAACAGCAATTGGTAGGACTGTCTTTAATAAGTTGGGAATATTGTACGTGGGTTTGTGGACTCAACCAAATGTGTAATTTGTATCCAGTATTAATTAGTGTTTATCTCGATCCTCTTGTTTTGACATATTTATCAGCCAATGCAGTGCAGCCATGTACCCAACTCTTCTACAGGAGGAAAAAATATCTATTTTGTCTTTTGCATGCTTCTTTCATCAGCAGCTTTTGACGATTCACACGATGCCATTAAATGAAGTGGGCGCAAAACGTAGATATGTCTGCTCATCTCCGGTCTTGATTTCGAGTGAACCTATTTCATTTGTCGTAAGTTTTCCAACACCTTCTAGTTCACCATGGTGAAAAGCACCATCATTAGTGCCAGCCAAGTGCCGCCTTCTCTTCCTCTTAAAGATCGAGTAGCCACAGTCACTGGCGCCTCGTGGGGCATCGGCTGTGGCATAGCCCTCCATTTGGCGTCACTTGGTGCGAAACTTGTCATCAGCTATGCCTCTAACTCAGTCCAGTCCAGGCTGATCTTGTAGCTGCAGAGGTAAATCCAGCTTGTCCTGAAACCACTCCACAAGTCTTGACGGTCCAGGCTGACGTCTCTGATAACACTGAGTGGGTCAATGGGCAGGTCATTTGTGTTGACGGTGACTATGCTTAGAATTAAATAATTCAGTGAACAGATTTTTTTAGCATTGTCGGTGCTGTATGGTACTGCAGGTGGATAGGTACAATAATTTAGAAGTTGATGTGATTCATTTTTTACTTGTTTTTTTAATCAATAATATTATTATTTAAATTAAATTTATCATATTATTAAAATTTATTTCACAAATATAGATCTTTTCAGAGCAGTTTTTGCTTAAAAGTGAAAACATTTAGATACTAAGCATGGCCTTAACCAAATTATGGGGCAATCAATTATTCAATTTTTACATAATTTTTCATCTGTTTGACATTTCCGTAAGCACAGGGGTTTCAGTGATCTTTTGCAATACTTGATGGAAACTTCACGTACCACGTGAAATCATTAGCCAACTAATCGTCTCCACCAACCCATAAAGATGAGAGAGCTTCCGACTTACAGTTTACTGTACTGTAAGTTACAGTATTCCCATAACAGTAATGGACTCTATATAATAGTGATGGACCTTATATAATTTTATAATTGTGAGTATTGTAACTTACAGTATCTGTAAGTTAGTATTTCCCTAAAAATAAAAGAAAGCTACTTCATGTTATTTTTTAACTCTGGCCTCGTATTGTTTATTACACGAGCCTTATCAATTTTCATAGTCAACTTATGGTAGCTGCAACAAGTACGAAACCTTCTCTGGAATCTCTTCTGCTGCAAGGCCGTGTAGCCATAGTCACCGGGGCCTCTCGCGGCATCGGCCACGGCATAGCCCTGACCTTAGCCTCACTTGGAGCAAAACATGTGATCAACTACAGCTCCAACTCAGTCCAAGCCGAAGTTGTGGCTCAGGAGATCAATTCAGCTTGTCCTGAAAAAAGCAGAAACAAGAAACTAGAAGAAAAAAATAAGGAAGAAAAGATGAATTATATGTGCAACCAAACAATAAAAATGAGATTAACACTCTTTCATTCTGGTTTCCTATATCATTCTTTCCTTTTCATTCCTCTCTTCTCCTAACATTTCTTCTAACTAAATATGGGCTAAGATTAAAAATAAATAAATAAATTTTTTAGGTAAATCAACTTACTTCCACTATGTACAACTAGCATTGTTAATCTACATATTATATGATTTTAACTAATCCGTACCTATATATCATATGTGATTCAGTGTGAAGGAGTTCTAATTTTTCTTTTATTATTTTCTTGAGAATTTAGGGTGTTTGATTATTGAGAAAAACAATGAAAAGTAGGAGAAAAGAGAATAAGGAAATTTTATCCATTGTCTTGATATTTACAGATGTTTTGAGTTGTGTCCCAAATTAGTTAGTAAAGAAGAGTTACTTAGGTTTATACTTTAAGATATGTTACTTTATTTAATAAGTTAATTTTTTGAATTAAATACCTATAGATATCCTGTTTATACACCCTAACAAGTAGTATCAAAATTAGACAATAGTATGAGATCAAAGGATTGGGTGTGTCATAAGGTTTTATCTAAAAGGAATTATTAAGTTGTATCTCATATTGGTTTGTAACAGAGAGTTACTTGGGTTTCATCTAAAATAAGTCATTCCACTGAAAAAATTAGTCTTTTGGTATTTGAAAGTATTTGAAAATCTTAGGCCTACACCCCTTACTAGAATAGCAATGAATCATATTACAATAACACACTTAATGAGTTGTTTATTACTAAAGCCTGTTAAAACTATGGCTCCTAGGTAGTGCAGTACAATGAAAATGAATAGGATCAATTTTGGATATGACGTTATAGTATACGCACATTCACTAGGCAAATTATGGTTTCAGGGTCAATACTAGAGGAACATTCTTATGTTGCAGAGAGGCAGCAAACAGGCTAAAAAGAGGAGGTGGGGGCAGAATAATTCTTCTATCATCATCAGTGGTGGTTTCATTGAGGCCGAATTATGCACCATACGCAGCATCAAAGGCAGCAATGGAGACAATGGCAAAACTATTGGCAAAAGAGCTCAAAGGAATAGGCACTGCTGTGAATTGTGTGGCTCCGGGCCCCGTTTCAATAGATATGTTGTTTTCTGGAAGGAGTCAGGATAATATTATTGGGTTCATTGAGGCTTGCCCAATGGAGAGATTGGGTGAGACCATGGATGTGGCTAAAATTGTTGGATTTTTGGCTAGCGATGACAGTGAATGGGTTAATAGGCAAGTTATTGGTGCCAGTGGTAGCCAAGTAGTCAAATAAAAATCATGTTTATTAAATTTGTTAATGGAGTAATTCAAACCATAATAAGTATTTTATTTCATATACATACATATATGATGTAAAATTTCATCTTATTTAGACTCTCTTATTATTTAAAAAAAAATTGTATATTGTGTAACATTTATCCATTTAATAAAATTATGTCTACTGAGTTATGTCCTAATATAGAGAAGATTTTATAATAAGTAAGCTATAAAATATTATAGTTGAATGTATTTGTTTTGTTTTCTTCTTAAACTCTAAAATAAATAGAAATATATAAGTAAGCTATATGGTATATATATTAATAATAAATTTAGTTTTTGCGATTATTTAGTTTATTAATAAAAATGATCAATACATTCAAAAAGCCTTCTTGCCTAAGTCGTTTTTAAGATTTTTTTTAATTAGTCACTCGTGTTCATATTTTTTTAGGAGTTTAAAATATTTTCGGGTTTCCACCCCATTGACTAAGTGATTTTAAAATTATTATCTTTAATTAACCACTCAAATTTAAATCATGGAAAGATTGAGGGCTAAAAAATATGTTTGAGCTTTGTCTCCCTTTTGAAATTATGCCTTTACAAATAAGTTCAATCCTAGCAAATAATATTTATTTTTTCAAATTGGAATTCTATGATTTACATTTTAGCTTCTATAAATTGATAGTTGCAAAATGTTATTTTCAATTGAATTTTTTAGTTTGCCCCTATACCTAAATCATTACTAATTAAAGTTATGTTTGGCAAACAAGATTAGATTGGACTAAATATTATGATCGGATTAAATTAGATTAGATTAGATTAGATTATACAATATTATCTTATATTTGGTATGATATCATATTTTACAAAGTTAAATTTTATTTAAATATAAAAAAATATTTATAAATGTTTAAGAGTAATAATTAAAACTAATTTAAAGGTAATTACTAAGAAAATCAAATATATAGTAAATTAGTTATTGGGTCATCATAACTATTATAAACAAATATAAATGAATAAAACTATTTGATTATTTAGTTAATTTTTTATCAAATATTTTAGATATATTTTATTTTATCAAAAATTTAGAAAATAATATATATAAAATCAGTTAATTACTGTTAGTATTATTTTTCATGATTATTTCTAATATTACATTAGTTATTGTGAGATTGTATATAATCAATTATTGTAATGTATTATTAAATAGTTAGTTTTATTGAGGTAAAAGTACCAATTTATTTAAACTATGAAAATAAAATAAAAATAAATTTCAAGTAAATTATGAATAAAATAATTAATTAAATTTTAAGTAATAAAAAAATGTATGTTATATATAAAAAAATACTACAAATGATTGATTAATTTATGTTATATATAAAAAAATACTACAAATGATTGATTAATTTATGTTATATATAAAAAAATACTACAAATGATTGATTTTTTCTCTTACTATAATCTCATTCAGACCATTTATAAATTGAGATTGTTCATCTTGTAATTTAAGGACTAAATTTAATTTAATTTTTTCTAATTCAATCCAAGCAAAATTATGGACAATCCCATATTTTATCCGAACTCCCTAACATAGCCTAGGGACTTATTAAATGTAGGATCTTAGTTCCGGAAAGAGGGAGAAAAACTCCTTAAAAAGTGAAAGTTTAAGGATTTAAAAGATAAAAACCCAGTTCAGGTTTGTTCTTTCTCCGTTATGCCCTCCCATAACTTTACGCAACGCAGATTCCAAGGTCAACAAACAAAGCCTTTTTGCCGAGGCTAAAATAGTACATTCACGGTTCAATCCAAAAAATATCACGGACCTCAAGTAACACGCTGCCAATTCTACTCTTCCAGACCATGGATCAAAACGCATCGTCTTAACGTAACCGGAACCACCCGGTAACAAGTTCTGATTACCGGCTTTTCACAAACTAAGCCCGGTCACCTATATAAATAACCCTAACTAGGGTACAAAAGATCACCGTGTCACTGACCGCCTCTCTCTTTTTATCTCTCTCTCTCTCGCATTCGTTCAGACCGCAGACCAAACGCGAACCTCTCAAATCCTCAAATTCAAAGCATTCTTATCAAATCCTTTGTATCAAAACCTAT
The DNA here is from genome assembly GCA_030449875.1 of Aegle marmelos. Lineage (NCBI taxonomy): Eukaryota > Viridiplantae > Streptophyta > Magnoliopsida > Sapindales > Rutaceae > Aegle > Aegle marmelos. Next base: position 9,505,308 of record JASUUL010000115.1, read on the forward strand.
AAAAGACTTCTCTTTTTAAAATTTTTCCCTCTTTATAAGCCTCTAATTTCATCTGTTTTTCCCTCCAACTCTTGGGTTTTTTCTTTTCTTATCAGCTTTAAGAACCCTAGATTTCTTTAAATTTTAATCGAAATTGAACCAGATCGATTCTTCAATCAAGATTGTAAATTTCTTTGTGGTTCTTGATCTTTAAGCCGTGAAAATAAAAACCCAGAAATTTTCTCTCTGCCTTTTGACTTTAATCGGGATTATAAAAATTGAAAAAAAAATAAAATTTTTAGAAAAGTGTAAAAGACATTTTTTTTTGAAAGAATAATTTGGGGAATTATTGATAAGTGAGGAACAAGAATAGAAATGGCTGAGCAAGGTGGTTTGGAAGGGAGCCAGCCGGTTGATCTTTCCAAGCACCCATCTGGCATTGTTCCCACTCTTCAGTAAGTCCCTTTTTGGATCTGTATATACAAAGTATATGTGTGGATTTGTTTCTGTGAAAATATGCATGTTTGTTGTTTTTGAAGGTGAGTTGGTGGATGATGAATTTGTGGAATCAGGGTTTGTGCGTATGCGGGTTCATGATTTTGTAGATCTTCAGTGTCTTGGTTTTGAATTTTTTAACCTAGAAGGGAGATTGAGGTCTACAGTAAATTATTAGAGGAATTTTAACGGATTGGAGGTTCTGGTGATGGTGTGTACAATTTGATTCAACTGATTTGGAGAATGATGGATTTGATATAACGGTGGATGAATGAAGTTTTGTTCATAGATTTAAGGTTGAAGGGTTGTTATTTATAGGAAGTTAAAAGTATGGCAGAAGTGAATTTGTTGCTGATATGATTCCTATTCGACTTGTATTTGTACCTTTGTGGTGTTTAGTGTTATTCTTGGGATTGTAGATGAGTATTCTCAATGTAATTGGAGTTGTTTTTGGCATGTATGTAGAAGACAATATTTGTGAAATTATGGACTATTTTCCAGTTATGGAATTGTAAACATAATTCTACATGTGCAAAATTATGCATTCTGTAAATTTTTATGAATTATTTTAGTTGCCATTAAATTTTTAAATGCTAAATGGATCTTTTCATTTTTGGAAAGAGTGTGAGAAAGAATGTCCTAGTGAAGCAAAGATGAGTGCATCCTGTTTGCTTCTGATGGAACAAATCTTGTATGCAATAGCATGTAGGAAGACTATTTTCACTGTTTAATAAATTTTTGGAGTCTGCCAATACAAGTTCTGTTTTTTGCACTATCTTTTGTTGCTGGTCATGATTTTTGGGTTGTATGCACAAGATATTAAGCTGTTGTGTTGACCTTATTATAAATCATTGTTGACAAGGCCCATTTTCAGTATTGATAAGAGTTTACTTTATGAGGTGACCCTTTCAATAGTTGTTATGCTTTTTCTGTCAAAAAGTGACATTCTTGCTCAGATAATCATTTTGGCTTATACGAGTCCAGTGGAAGTCATAGTTATTATTCTCAGTATATATGGATATTTATCCTGTTGCACGGTGTCTATTTTGAGCTGGTTTTTGAAGTTATAATGGTTGTTGGTTTCCATGTGCTGCACAAGCTTTGCTTTCCATTTACTTGTACAACTGCCATATGGTCTAGTTGTGCAATATCAGTTGCTTAGCTAGATCTCGTTTTGACCGATAATGTCTCATTACAGCTTGGGCTACTATTTACTTTAAAATGTGATGGTGATGTCTTATTGTAATGGAATATTTTTCATGATTGTATTTGTTCTTTGCAACTTCTTAAAAAAAAAAAAATTGTTTCAAATGTTGCCTTATATTTGCTATTTAATATTAGGTAATGTCAGTATGTGTCCGGTATACGTGATTTTCGTAATAAATGAAGAAAAAAAATTTAACATATCCCGTTCAAATGGAATTTTGGCTGTGCTATATTAGTTGCTTATTAAAAATTTGAAATCTTACTGTTACTTCGATTGGCTATTGTTTTCTAGAAACATTGTATCAACTGTCAACTTGGATTGCAAGTTAGATCTTAAACAAATTGCACTGCAAGCTCGTAATGCAGAATACAACCCTAAGGTATGTAAAAATTTGACAGTAATATTTATTCTAATATTATGTTAGGTATGGAGGAGTTTGATGGCCCACCCAATCGTTGGGTCTGTTGGTCATGGCACCGAGATAATGCATCTCTCTTGCTTGTGTTTTTTTATTTGTGTCATGTAGAATGTATAGTTGGTTGCTTAAGCATCATGTTATTGTTATTATAAGTTTATGCCTAATATTTCTTTTGAATATTACTACAGCGTTTTGCTGCCGTCATAATGAGGATAAGGGAACCAAAAACTACAGCCTTGATTTTTGCTTCTGGGAAGATGGTCAGTCTTCTTGTACTGTCCTAAATCATGGTTCTGGATACTGATAAGTTTATTTTCCTGTTATTTTACTTTCACAAGTAGTGGATTCTATTTTTTAAACAAGGTTAAGTGGTGTGTTTAATTTCTCTTGCTCTCTCGTTTTGCTAGGTTAAGTGGTGTGTTTAATTTCTCTTGCTCTCTCATTTTGCTTTCTTTTTCATTTCCTTCATCTAATTGATGTTTCTGTTATGAAAATAGTTTCCAAATGTGTTAGAATTGATAAGTTAGTTCTTTCACACGCTGCAGGAGATATCAAGCTGTTATTTTATGTTTTTATTGTAGGATTATGGATTATCATTTTCATAGCTGTAGTTGAATATGCCATCTGTGTATGGTGGGTGTTGCTTCATATCTGAGGTGATTTAATGTTTCAGCCTTGCCTTTTTTCCTGAAAGAGGTACTTGTCTCGTTACAGGTTTGCACTGGTGCCAAGAGTGAACAGCAATCAAAACTGGCGGCAAGGAAGGTGTGTGTTGGGCTGTTAAAGGCTTATTATAGCTTGTAATCATATTCATGATAGGAGAGTGGGATGTAATTCTCTTCAAAACCAAAAAAACCTGATAGTAAATTAAATGAAAAAGATGTGTCACATCAATGTAGAATAATTTTTAAAGATTTTGACTTTTACCGGTGAAGAGTTGTTTGGGGCATTGAATGATTATAAGCTTTCCTTCTTATTTTCTTTGAATTCTCACCTATAAATTTCAGTTGAATGGATCTTTATTAGTGAAGGATTTCTTATATAATTTTCATTGCATGACGTTGAATTTGTATATTTCAGTATGCTCGGATCATCCAGAAGCTTGGTTTTCCTGCAAAGTTCAAGGTACCCTTTCTCCCTCTAATGAAATGCATGAGGGCAGTGCTCATCATGGCTGCAGACTGCTTTTTAATCTTTTTTTTCATATGGTTCCCTCACATCGGCATTGTGATGCAGGACTTCAAGATTCAGAATATTGTTGGCTCCTGTGACGTTAAATTCCCTATCAGGCTTGAAGGTCTAGCCTATTCCCATGGTGCCTTCTCAAGTGTGAGTGGTTCACTATTTTGCTGCTATGATTTTGCTATTTAGATATGGTCTCTGTTAGATGTCCATGTTTGTGTTTACTAGACAAAATCCATGTGTCACTTCTTTACCCAGACTGGTTTATATGTCATGCTCGATCTCATTCTTATCTAAGTTCCAAAAAGTTAAAAGATGAGCTTTCTTATTGATTTAGTTTTTGTTTGCTAATGTTTCTAAGGTTGAGGACTTACTTTGACTATTTTGATGCAGTATGAACCAGAACTCTTTCCTGGCCTTATATACCGCATGAAACAGCCCAAGATTGTGCTTCTTATTTTTGTTTCTGGGAAAATTGTGATTACAGGAGCAAAGGTACTTTAGCTTTCTTGCCTATTCGCCCTATCCACTGTGATATGGATGGTCTGACAAGACAATTTTCTTTGTTCAACATTTGTAGGTAAGGGACGAGACCTACACAGCCTTTGAAAACATATACCCTGTCCTTACAGAGTTCAGGAAGGTGCAACAGTGGTATGGCATAAGTTCTCTGTCCTCTGCCATTCTTCTTTTGCCAAAGAAGACAAGAACCTGATTGTGAAAAGTTTGTTTTTCCTTTGAACAAATGGTACTTTTGGCTGATATTATTTTCCTGATTTGGTTGCAGAATTAGCAAGATGAATACACATTTGAATGGGGGCTCCAACTTTGTCATGGAATGTGGATAGTATTATTAAGTTTCAAGAGCTGTTTCTCTTTCTGGGTTTTGCTGTTGAAGAAGGTGGTGGATTCAAATGTGAATATGTTAAGCTTTGGGACAGTAGGGAACTGGATTTTAGTTAGGGTCAGTAGAACTGGATTTAAGTTACCCTCCATAAAAATGGTACACGGTGATCTTCAAGAAGTGTTTACTCTGTAATTAGTTTTTATCTGGTTGAAACGGGAAGGGCGCAGATGGAAGGAGCTATGTTTCATGGTTTTATTTAAATGTGAAGAAACATTTTTGGTGGATTGTAGTAATAACAAACTTACTTGTTTCAATTTTGACGACACGGTGTCCTGTGACCTCTTGAAAAGATAAAATTAAATTACATTGAAGACATTAAAATACGTACACTGTGTTGCACAGAATTGCTACTAATTTTTGATCTTTTGAAACGAGATGAGTTATATTTTAATTTGTTTTAAAAGCGGGTTGGAGTACAAATTTTATGCATCATAAAACGTGGCGAACGAAATTGTATTTTGATGAAGCAAATTGTAAATAATTGTATGAAAATAATCACGTGGCAAATGTGTCATTTTGGCTACAAGATATTCTGAAAACATACGTGAAAACATGTGGCAACGGTTTTTCTACGTAAAGCTTTGCTTCTTTCTTTCTTCCACTTCGAAACGACAGATTCTTCTTCAGTCTCCCTCTTCAAACTACAAAAAAACAAACTTGTAAATGAGTATCTGACATAACTGAAACACAAGTAACGTTTAACTGGCTTTCTGCAAAAGTTTGAACTACCGGAGCCCCCGTTGATGGCTCAAATTACATCACAAGGTGGCTTAAATTTGCTCCTTAATGGTGATGGATCATCATTTGGGGTGGAACCAAGAGACCCTTTTCAGTACAAGCTTGGTAGTGGCTTAAGATCATTCCAAGTTCATAAGAGGAAGCTCATTAGGCCTCACGGTGGAGTTTGGTCTTCTATGAATAAGAAGAAATCTAGTAAGTTTAGTGTAGATGCAAACCTTAATGTGAGTGGTAAGGGGATTACCGGCGAGAGTGAAGAGTATGACAGTGATGAGGAGTTTGACGAATTGGCTTGTTTTAGAGGCTTGGTTTTGGACATCTCTTATAGGCAAGTTTAAATATTGTTTCTGTGCTTTGATTCTTTCATTCATGATTTGTTGTTGTTTTTTTGATAAGTTGGTTTGTTGCAGTATGGATTTTTGCTAAATTTTGATTTGGGTTTAGATTTTGCAGCATGCTTTATCTAGATTTGTAGTTATACAGGTTGTGCAATCAGCTGGGTTTTAGGTAATTGAGCTATTTCTGTGCGGTTGATGATGTTGGATCAGTTTAGCAATTATTTGACAGAAAACTGAGTTTTAGAGGCATTGCACTGAGAATCCCGATTACCAAGAATGAAAGGAACATGATCCTGTACTTGTTATAGCAGATGGGTTGCTTGGGAAGCCTATAAAATTCGATGCTTCTACTAGGACGTTGATAAAGTTGATCAGGAGACAAAATGTTTTAACTTTTTTTCCCCCCCTTTTCCCTGATTCTATATTAAATCGTTGTCAAGTACTATAAGTACATGGGGGTTAAGTCCAAGTGCTGAAATATGTCAACGTGGACTGAAAGCACCTATGATCAATATGAAAGTTGATAATAAATTTTGTAATGTGATGTGGTTTTGTGTAACTCAGTTTTAAGGCTTCTTGCTTTCTCAGAGTTCCTTCTGGTGGCCAATGTGCCAACCTCATTGGATCTGGTAATTGGGTATTTGTTATGAATATCTGTTGCCCAGTTGCATTCTCAAAACTAATTGTCGTTGGTCTAGAACACCAAGTTGACAATCAAAATGTCTCAAGACACTTGATTTTTCCCTTTGTATTGACTGAAGTGATCTCAGAGGTTATTGTGGATTAGTTGAAGTCCATAGTTTGTAATATATACCCTGTGGCTTTATAAGTTGATTGCTTTCCCTTTTTTCTAACTCTCGTTTCTTGATTATTCTATTCATTTTCCAATGTCATTTCAATGTAACATGTACTTGAATATTAATCAATTTTTTAAAGATGAAAAGGGAAGTTAAATTCTCTGCTGGTGTCAATTTGCAGAACTTAAAGTGTTCAAATCAATTCTTTCTTTCTTTTTTTCCTGCCCTCCTTCGTTTCTTTGTACACCATCTTTTAGAAAAACTTACATATGTGGATCTGATTTTTTATTGATTTTCTCCAGGCCAGTCAATGTCGTCTGCTGGAAACGAGCTATTTGTTTGGAGTTCATGGAGAAGGTTGGACTAACATAGCTTACTGTTTCTTTTTAGATGTTTAGACAGTAGTAATTAATCTATGGCTTGGTTTATAGCTTTTGTTGTCTACTTTACTTCTGGTAGTTATATATTAGACTGTGGAAAATCATTTGTTGAAGAATACTTCAAAATATCTCTCCTTAGCATATCTAGATGTTATGAAGCATGCCTAGGAAGCATAGTTAGACTGGATATTGATACATGATATTGTAATAGTGTCAGAAATGAATCCTCAACATTACCTGTTGCTTCTCTAGTAGATTTATCTATTTTCTCGATTCACACAAGTACACAAGAACATTCACATAAATAGATTATTTTCATTTTAAATTTCTTGTCATTGTTTCTGCCCAGGCTGATGTTCTGGAATACTATGATCAGACTATAAACTCCCCGAATGGATCCTTCTACATACCAGCTGTTTTAAGGGTATGCAATTAGGGAGAATTTACTATTCATTGTGTTGTAATTTTTCCCTGCAGTTCTTCTATAATTTTATTTTTTTCGCCTTGTTTATTTACTACAAGCTTTAGCCTTCTTACAAAACTTTCATGAACTTGAATTCCAACTCACTTGAACTGACCATATCCTTTCTTCTTCTAGGTTCGACATCTGCTGCAAGTTGTTAAGCGGAGAAGAATCAAAAACAGCCTCAGTCGTAAAAATATAATGTATCGTGACAACTTCACATGCCAGTAAGTACCCTGCAAGCATGTTGAACTTATTCATCATTGCTTCAAACAAGTAGACACCAACACAATTGGTGGAAGCTCTAAGTGTGTGTGCGCACGCGCGCACGCATGTGTGTGTGTGTGTGTGTGAGAGAGAGAGAGAGAGAGAGAGAGAGAGAGCACTATGTTGACCACAGGGAGTCAAGTTTCAAAAATTTCCTTTTAAGTTTTGAAGACTTAGTATTAAAAATTTATTAGAAACCTTAGCTGAAAAAGGAATTTTAACTTAGCCGTGCAATAAAATGGTGAGATCTCTTGGAGTGGCCAGCTAGGTTTGAGGTTCAAATACTGCTCACATTTTGATTGTATAGGGGTTTGGTTTTTACTTATGCTAAAGAAAAGTGAGGAAAATAATTTTGCAATATAACAGTAAATTTTCATTTCTTCTAAGGGTGTTTGTTGCCATTTTTGTGTGCTAACTTAGTGTTTCCTATATCCATAGGTATTGTTCTTCCCATGAGAATTTGACAATTGACCATGTTGTGCCAGCTTCAAGAGGAGGAGAATGGAAATGGGAAAATCTGGTGTGAAAATTTTGCTGAGACACATTTACTGGCTTCAGTACTTTGCTTCCACTATCTTTCATTGTTGATTGTTTCAGACTTATAGTGCTTCACTATCTTTGATTCTGGATTATTTTGAACTCATACATAGAGCTTCATAATCATTTATACGCTTAACACACTGCAGTTGCCATTTGCTATGCATTATGTTTGATTGCAATTGGAATTATTTGCGAAAAGCAGAACCTGCATTTTAGAACGTAGAAATCTGAAATCGCATAATTGAACAATATAAAGCTCAATATGATTTTTCTGATTAGAATTTAAAATGATATAAAAAATGACGAGGAGCACATTACAATGTAAAAATAAATTAGCTTTTCTCTTATGGAAAGGTAAATTAGATTTCCTTTTATACTAAGAGTTGGATGACTGAGAAAACAATGATATTAAAAATTAGTTGTAGATAATGTATGATGACTTTATGTTACACCTCAGAACAGCCTCAGGGGTTTTCCCCAGAAGTTTGTATGCCCAATGCAGGAAACACGGAAATGTATAACCACTATTTATCCTGAATCTTTGCAATTCTTGCTGATGATATTTTTGTAACAGGTTGCAGCATGCTTCAAATGCAACTCAAGGAAAGGTAAAAAGACTCTGGAGGAAGCAGATATGCAGCTCATAAGGGTTCCCAAGGTATTAGTTGGATACCGTTACCATGCTGTTGAAAACCATGCCATTGAAAATATGTGAGTTTGGTTATGGGAAGAGTTATGGCTTATGCCTCTTAATCCTGCAGGCACCAAAAGACTACGATATACTTGCCATACCCCTTACGAGTGCAGCAGTAAGAATGCTGAGGGTAAGAAAGGGGACACCGGACGAATGGCGTCAATATCTACCACAGCAGTCTTTGGAGTCATGACATCCATCAATCGGACCATTGTACATTCCCACTCTTCGTACGAATTGTATCTGCTCACTCCTGGTGCTCAAGTCATCCGAAAGCGCCTAGAAAACATGCACACCCCATGATTTCTGTCACGTAAATTTTACTTTCTTCTGCCGAAAAACAGAATAAATTCATCTGCTGTAAATTCTTAACTGGAAATAGAATGATATATTCTTATCTAGTCTCATTTATTCTTCTTGGTGTGACCTCTTGATGCCTCTCATCTAGTTTATTGATTTTGCCTCATATTGAGTATATTGCTGACCTATGCACTTTCTGCTGAATCCAACTACAATGCATCTGCAGGCCTAATTTTTTATCTTTTTCACATGAAAGTTTTTGCAGCAGATGTAAACAACTTAACTAGTATAATATTTGACCATTTGTTCTGTACTCCGTTCATTGAATTCACAATGGCCAAGTGGTTTCATCTTTTGGTAGGCATATTAAGATGGAATTCCAGGATAGAAATATTCGGCAATTTTGTTTATTTGGTGTTGTAAATGATGTTAGTGGACTTGTTTTAAACAGTACATATCGCTGGACGGAATAGAATCACATTCATGGGGCACATTTTTCCTCTACCTCACATTATTATTATTGTTATTTATATTCTCTAACAATAATTGCTTGCAATATGTCCTTGTTTCTTCCTTGAGACCAGCAGCTGGGGCCATTCTCTCCCCACCTCAATCCCCCCTCCTTTTACAGAAATGCAACACTGATCACATTCCAGTCTTACTATAAAGAGGAGTTAGCTTCATGATTTAATATCTAACAGTTTTGGATCAATTAAACAGTGTGTTAACTTAGGCATCAAGCTGGTAAGATGATAGTGATGAAGATCATATGATATATCATGAATGGTAATGATATGGCGAAGCATTGAGTGTGATGGAGACATGTAGCAGATGAGTATTGGGGAAAATTTCAAAGACTAGTCCAATCCAGTACGGTCTAAAATTATGACTGTTGCATGTAACCCCCGTTCACAGCCACTGTACCGTCACTTCGGTTACCACAAATGGTTCAAAGCGGTTGTGGGACATGATTACCTAAAAGAAGATTTTTGCACGTCGTCCTGCTTGCGGGAAAGATTACGACTTGTATTAAGCGTGCTTTCATATATTGTATTATATTATTTTAATATTAATATATTATATTATATTTTATTACATTAATATTTTATTATAACAATATTGTATAATATTTGATGATATGCTGTATTATATTAATTTTTTAGTGATTAATTTAAATTATGTATTATATTAATTTAATATTTTATATTACTGCTTTTGCTATTATTAATTTTAAATTAATATTATTCAGATTTATTCATATTTACATATTTATTATTAATTATATTGTTTTAATGTAAAAAGAAAAATATAATATAATATTATTGAATAATAAATTATATATTTATTCATCTATATTAATATTTATAAGGTCAAAATAAAAAATAAAAGTATTATATAATATTATATTAAATTAAAAAGTTGTTGTTGTTGTTGTTGTTATTATTATAGAGCAAAAGCAAAAGTCCCAAAAAAAAAAAAACAAACAAACTAATGCCACAATTGTCGCAGTAGCACAACCCATTTAACCTATTCCCATGTTCTTCCAAATATGGTATTAATACTAATTTAATGTGAATAATATTTTAATATTGATATATTATATTATGCCGTATTGTATTAATACTATATTATAACAATATTGGATGATATTTGGTATTATATTATATTAATTTTTAATTATATTTGATATTGCATTGTATTTTATTAAATTTTAAGACTAACTTAAATTATATAATTATAAAATAATATTTATTAATATTTAGAAAAATACTAAATATAGAAATCGTAAATTTTAGACATTTAACAATTTTTTAGGTAAATGTTAAAAATAACAATAATTTTTATATTATTATTTATATTAATATTAATTTTTAATTAATGTTATTCGGATTTATTTATATTTATATATTTATTATTTTTTATATTGAATTATAAATTTATTAACACATTATAATGTAAAAATAAAAATAATGTTATATTATAAATATAATATAATTAAATAATATATTATATTCATAATTATGGCGTATTGCCGCATTAGCATAGCCCCTCATGCGTATTCCTTTCCAGCCAAACATGTTATTGTATTAAATTAATACCATACAGAGTTTTTAATACGGCGTAATGTGGCATGCCAATCACGACTCATATTTTCTAACATTTTATAATAACGGCTGTAATCGACCCACTGAACTTCTGGGTCCTAATAATAATGGAAGATTGGCTGGCGGTCTTTGGCATGAAGCAAAATGATTAAATTCATGAAATTGAGCAGCTAAGCTAGCTTAATTAGCTATGTAACCTATAGCAATATTAACAAGAAACGTACAGTATAATTAATTAAACTTAATCAATGCTTAGAAAGTAACTCCCAGTCCTACTCAAAAAGCCTTGGGGTGTTGCAGCAATAAATTGACTAAGGATCAACTCAGTTTCTAATCTGATAAAGCTGATTAAGCATTTTATCTAAAGAATCCAGCAGTTAAAATTGCGCAGCGAGCGGACCGATAATAATGGTACTTTTTAGCTTGCTTTGGTCCCCATAAAATCTCTCATTATTCTTCTTTTGACGTTTGATTTTACAGAGAGAAAAAGAGGGACTGCTGTGATTTATAACAGCAGCTGCTGCAGTGGGTTCAGCTTACAGTGAGCTGCACAGAACGTAGGCCTGGTAAATTTTTGTCCCCACTCGCAACTTCTCCTTCTTCACGCAAAAAACCCCCTTTACTCCACTCTAAACTTTAATTTATTTTTCTTTCAAACGACACTGTGAATCGAGTATCTTAAAGTTGAAATCGTGTTTAAAACTACGTTCTTGACGTACTAATTGAAAAACTAAAAGAAGAAGACTTTTTATACATTATATTTGAAAAGAGGAATGCAAGAGACAAAAATGAGAAATGTTGAAAACACCATTTGGATGATTTCAACTCTTTCTTTCTTTCTCTCTTTTTTTTAATTTTTAATTTAACAAAAAGTGAGAAGAACATTTTCATGTTTTATTAATGATTTTTAACAAAAACATGTTTTTTTTTAATCGTTTTGGTTTACTGAAAATTGACTTTGAAAAATGAGACAAAACAATCTTTTTTTTTAATTTTTTTAGTGTTTGATCTATAAAGTATATAGAAATACCTGCAATATTAGTAAAGTTACAATCAACTTAACTCTTCCAAATGGATCTTCCAATACCTTCTTGCCATTTCTCCCCGTTGATATAACATAAATACGATAGAATGAAAAAGGTTTGAGTTGATTAAAATAACATATCATTGAGATGATTAAATTTATATTATATGTGTACTAATAGTGTCAAATTTAAATTTTGAGATTTCAGTGTAATTATTTAATCATTTATATTATATTAGCTAATTTTTATCTAATTGTAATATATTAAAAATATTTTATTATACTAAAATTAGTTGTAATTTAAGTAAGTAGTACCGCAAGTATTTGAAGAAAATATTTGTGCATGCGCCGTGCGGGTGCGGTGACACAGACACGCACACACACACACACTCTGATACACACATATGCAAGGAACCCATAATTTGCTTTAATGTTCATGTCAAATAAACCTTTAATGATTTGTATAATCATAACTTATCCCCCTAATTAACTACTTAATAATTATTATAATAAATCATTTGTGAAATTTTCTTTTGTTTTTATTTTTAAAAAATAACTATAGTAGTAGGAGTAGTTAGTAAATAGATAATGTTAAAGTATTGCCAAAACCAATAAAGAAAAAGCAAAATTGGAAAAAAAAAAAAAAGGAATCATAAAGAGAGAAATGGAAGATTGAGAGATAATAAGACGGAGAGCGTGTTGGCGTATTTTAAATTTTCAATTTTAAATTTTAAATTTTAAATTTTTTCAATGTTGAAATATTTGCACAGTTTTGATTTCTAACCCTTCTTAGCTTTTAGCTTTATCTGCCGACAGAAACCGAGGCCATAGTAATAAAGAGACACAGCAAACAGCTCAAAAAGACAGATAGATACCTTACCGAACCCTTCTTTTCATTTTCTCTCTTCTTCTCTCACTTTCACCTCTCTCTATCAAAGGCATGGACTTTTGCCGGAATGTGGCTGTTTCCGGTGAACAATACCAGCAAGACCAAGTCCTCTCGCCTTCGTCCATCCCTCACTCCTCCTCTTCCTCCTCCTCCAATCTTGCTCTTGCCGACCCTCTTGATGACCTTTTCCTTGCACATACCACTGTGGGTTTTATTTTCTCTTCTTCTTTCTCTCTCTTGTGGGTTTTCTTATTATTCTTCTAGACAAATAATAATAATAATAATAATAATAATAATAATAATAACAATGAAATTATTTAGCTCTTATTTTAAGTGTTTCGCTTGTTATTTTGGTTAAAGGTCACTTTTTTTTTTTAATTAATTCGCAGGAAGTGGATGTTAGCTTGGAATGGCTTTCAATATTTGTAGAGGACTGTTTGTCGAGTTCGGGAATTTGTCTCCCAGCTTCTGAATTGCCCAACAAAAATAATGCAGCTGCTACAACTGCAGCGCCAACACCGAAACCCTTGCAGCAGCAGCAGCAAAAAACAAGTACCACCACCACACCAAGCCCCCCACCTTCGCTGGAAAAATTTGTTGTTCCGGGCAAGGCAAGAAGCAAAAGAAAAAGAGCCTCAAGCACTGCCACTGCTGCTACCAAATTAACTCAGACGAGCAGGTCGTTATCATCGTTAACAACTAGTTGTTGGACTACCACTCATAGCAACAGCGTTGCAGATACCCAACTCTTTCACTCCGATGACCCTCCTCTGCTCCAAGTTCAACAGGCCTTTTGGCTTGCTGATAGTCAACTCATTTTCCCCAAAGAAGAGACCACGGACACCAACACTATCAGCACCAACGGCAACAAGAAAGCGAAAAAAGCCAACGATGGCGATGAGGAGGAGGAAGAAGAGGGAAAAGAAGAAGAAACAGATACTGGCAAGGAAGCTGAAGCTGCGCAGCAGCAGCAACAGCAGCAAGGAAGGAGGTGCAGTCATTGTCTATCACAAAGGACACCGCAGTGGAGGGCAGGACCGTTGGGTCCAAAGACTCTGTGTAATGCATGTGGGGTGAGGTACAAGTCTGGGAGGTTACTGCCTGAGTACAGGCCTGCTAAGAGCCCTACTTTCGTTAGCTATTTACACTCCAATTCTCACAAGAAAGTCCTGGAGATGAGAATGGCTCTGATGCCTTCTCCTTCTTCACTTCCCAAGTAATTATTATTAGATAAGAGAACCAAAAAAAAAAGAAAAGAAAACCTTTTAAAGCTCGTATTTGCTCTTCTTTAGTGGGGTAGTAGCTAGTAGTAATTTTGTTTTAATTTAATTTTTATGGGTATTATTAATTAATTAATTAATTAATTAATTCAGGTTTTAGAACTTCAAAAATGTTCTGTTTCTTTCTCGCGTTCTTCAACCTTTCTTTCTTTCTTTCTTTCTTAAAGCACTCCCAATGTTTTCAACGAGAGAGAAGAGGTGTGGATAGCTCTAAGAGCTAGGCAGGTCGCAGCAGGGTTCTGTTTTGGATTTTCTTGGGAAACAAACGCGTAGTTTTTTAAATAATGTTGTGGATTGTTTATGACAAGAAAGAACAGAAATGCTATTATTATTCCATGTTACGACTCACAAGGCAGTGAAAAGGACATCATTTAGGATGACGTTGCCGCTGTTATACAAAGAATATTTTGACCCAGAAAGGATAAAGATGGGAGACATTGTTTGTAACAGTGAACAAATATTATTATGCAATAGAATTATTGAATTGGGTGGTATTGAAGTTAAAAAAAAAGAAAGAAAAAAAATAAAAAAAGAAGAAGGGTAGTTTTGGGAAGAAAGAGAAGTTGATGGAATCAAGGCAAGTGAAGGCATGCACGTGAGCAGTTGTGCCAATGGATTCTCCCGAAAATGGGTTACAGATTGAACAGATTCTTGTCCTTTCCCTCCCTCTTCGACAAAACAGTTGCTTTTTCCTTTTTTTTTTCCCCACTTTGTGAGTTTTTACGTGCCCTCCATAATTAATGGTAATTTCCATTTCACCAGAAATTTAGGGCGGGAAAAAAAAAATCAAGTGTACTCCCCTACCATGTCCCGACAATCCACGCCCCTCTATTTAAAGATTTTTTTAATAAAAAAAATTAAAATATGGACTAAAGTGGTTAACCTTAAACGTTTTACTTAATTAGAAGATTGCTGGGTTTGGTATTTGAAAATGTTAGCTCCTTTACTTAACCGGCTCACTCTTTTTACCTGGTATCTCACCATTGTGTTTTTTTTTTTTTTTTAAATCATCCTGGCCAGGTGTCACCACATTTAGGGATTAGAGTTCGGTCTTGACATAACTATATGTTTAGTATGATTACTTATTTAATAAGTATAAATATTTATTTAATTATATAAATTTTTATTATATTTTTTATTATTATTTAATTTTTTTAATAGAATTTTTTAAATTTAAATAATTTATTTTATCTTTATTAATAAAAAATTAAATTTAAATTTTAGAGTGTAGAAATTAAAAAAATTTTTTAAATATTAAAATATTTAAAATATCTTCTACTCATTTAATAATTTTATTTTATTTTTTTATAATTTTAATAAATTTATCTATTAAAATAATTTCATAAATTTTTTATAAAAATTTTTACAGATACTTAAATAATTAAAAATTTTTTTAAAAAAATCTCTATTTATAAAAATTTTACTTAAATAATTTCTATTTAAAAAATTGTACCGAACGAAACTTAAACTTTTATTAAGTACTAAATTAATGATTATAATTATTTTAAATTTTTACTTATTTTTTTTTTACCTAATCTTAACAAAAATTCAGTTAAGCACTAAATTTTTCTCTCAGTTAAGTTAACTGGTACGGTTGGCAGATACGTGCAGTAGGCCCCGAGGGTCGAATGCGTTATTACTATAACCCAAACTCATGATCTCTCTAGCCAGCCAGCGCCGTTCCCCGAGATGGCTCACACTCTAATAACATTCGTTACATGCTTCTATCAGTATTCTAACATCTCCACATCATACACAGTTAAAGAAATTGAATTTCAAAACATTCACGTCGGATGGAACTTTCAAGATCACAATCGTGACGAGTTGTGTGCTTGATGCCGTTGGCCACGGAGAATTGCGAGGCCTTAAAATGAAAGAAAAGGGAACTTTGAAAAAGCGTCTTATTAACGCAAAATGCTCAACGCCAAGTAGTTTCGTGCAAGCGCAAGTTATGACGCGCGAACCGAATACTTTAGACCTTAGTTACACAGTAAAATGTGATGAGCTGACATTACCCCATTGGGTTAAATATTAAATCTTACAAAAATTAAGTGTGTTGTTGATTAGTATTGATCATATTGCATAGTATTAAAAAATAACGTTTCTTGCAAGAGCACGGCATGGACTAGGTCCTTCCGATTGACCAGTAACTCATAGAGATTAGATTAGGTCCACACGTTACATAAATAAAACTTAATCCCTTGAACTTATGTGCGGCATCAGATTATGCAATAATTTAATAGAAGATTTTATTTTGCTTTTAATAAGTAACTCCCAAATTTATCTAAAATGTACTATATACATAAAATTATTTAAAATTTACGCGTTAATTATTATTATTATTATTATTATTATTATTATAGTTTAACTGAAGCATAGCATAACTAATAATTATATACCCTTATCATCCATATGAATAGAGCTCGAACCTCAAGTCTTTTATTTAATTTAAGAGATTTTATCAACTGAGTTAGTGAGCTAGCTGGTCATAATTTATAAAGATTACTTGAATTTTAGTATTTTTACATTAAATATAAGTATAAACTTAAAATACATAATTACTAACTCATCTCACTTCAATTCCCTTGAGTGGAGACTGTTAACCACTTGAATTCAAATCATAAAGAAATAATGAGTAAATATTGTTTAATTTTAAATATAGGCCTATTGCTTACAATTTTTTTTTTTAAAAAAAAACACACACACACGCGCCATGCAAACTTTTTACTTTCTTTTGAATTTTTGGACACAATGATTTCGGATTTCGGTTATTACTACATTTTACCATCTACCTTTTTCATACTTTCAAATTTCAATTTCACATAACTATTAATTTTATCCAATCTAAATTTAAATTTGGGTATGAAAAAAAAAACTTTTTTCTTCAAATTGTTCTTTTACAAAAATTAAAACCTCCTTTTTATTCAAAATCAAAGATGGTGCACCTTAATTTTATTCTTTTACTAATAAGAATAAAAAAAAGTTAAAAAAAAACCATGTTCTAGGATAAATGACATTTATGCTTGAAGACTTTATTTGCTTGACAGGTAGGCTGTAGGCAGAGGCAAATCTTATCTTACCCCCTTTTTCCCTCTAGAGAAAATTTCCAATTCCCAACTTTTCAAATTTGAATCACCTCCACAAAAATAAATTTAATAGGTTAGTTATTATTTAGGTGGTGGGTGGTTATGAGTTATATTATATATACCATTAGTTATGGGCTAGGGGGTCCTTTTCTTTATTGCTTAGTTTGACAACTACTCTCCTCTGCCTAATTAATAAATATACACAAATCACTATAACATCATTTTGCAGCACAATAATATTAAATATTCAAAGAAAAGGTAACAAGTGACTGCTAAATATTCAAATCCCCATCTTTTAAATTATGATGATTATACATTGGAATGAAAACAAAAACAAAATCATTTAGAGTAATTACGAAAACATCAGGTTTCTTATATAATCATTTGCAAAATGGATTGTTGCCATCTCACTACGAAACTGAAAAACAATTAGGTTATGATTGCCGACAAAATTTTTTTTTTTGTGAGCATGTAATGAAGTATTTGCAATTTGGAGATTTGACTGTTCTTAACATGAAGTGGTTTCAATACATTTTTGTCAACTAATATGGGACAGAAAATTAAAACAAGCTTGACAAAATTGCATAGTGGAGGACATGGAGTGGGTCTAAACTACAGAGTCTCTTTATCTCAATTATTAGCTCTATTATTACTTCCCTTTTATTTATTTCTTTTTTTCTATTGCGAGTTCTCTTTTATTTCATCCCTAGTTAAAAATGGTATTAAAAATTTTTCAGTCGATCAAATTTTGAAAATTTGCAAGTCTTACATATCCCACTAACTCATCGATGAGTCGTTCCGATTTTCATTTAATCTAAGCTTTTCCATTATCAATCTTTATTAGCCAATGCTAGTTATCCATTTTCTTAAAAAATTTTTAACATCTTTAAAACATGATTACTAAACATGCAAAAATAAATATCCCCATCATCAATTTTTTTCCTAATAAAATTCCCAACTAAATAAATAAGGTAGATATTTAACGAGTCAAATAGAAAAATTAACTATGAGACAAGCATAAACAAATTACAAAAAGTAAAATAAAAAGAAAAATAAACAAATGAGACAAACAAACAAAATTTAAATTAACTAGAGAATCCCGCCGCTACCCCTTTAAATGATATCTTTGTATAAACGATAGTTGTGTTATTGACAATAACAACTTTTTAAGACCCCACTAATCAATTATAATTAAAAATTTTGAAACAAAGTCGTCTAATTAAAGTTTATTTTTGAAGACTATATTTATATTATTAATAACTAAAGTTGTCCTAATTAAGGATTACGATGAAGTAGAAGAAAAGGGTAATGCATCGATGAGAATAAGAAGCATTATACCAGTGTCTGTTCTAAATGAATATATACATTATTTTCTCTTGAAGTGTAAATTTGCACAAAACTTAAAGATAGCAAATCACGAATTTGATCTTATCAAGAAATTTTTGTTTTCATAAATCCATGTGGGGTTGTTGTGTTGGTAGGGTTTCGAGGATGCATAAATGAGACTTTTTATTGGTGGTACCGTCCTTAATTTGTTTTTCTGCCTCTTCCATAACGTGCCCACCCAAATGGCTCTCCTTCAGAGCCGAAAAGAATAGAATGAAAAAGATGGAAGAAGAATCACCTTTTTTATTGGTCAAACAAAAAAAAAAAAAAACTTTTGCTATTTGCAACTCTCGATCTTATGGGATTGCTTTGATTTTTAGGGTTTATGTTTTATTGGATTCGAAGCTTCAAATTATATTTTATGCAAAATTCCTTGATTGATTATGTGAAGTAACATGTTACTATGATTTTGTGATTTTTAGAATTAGTGGCTGTATTTCGTAATGTTAACATTTTGTTTTTGTCGGATTCCGATTATAGAATCATTCAGTCGAATTATTAAATATCAATTACATGTCCGTTTATAATACCTAAATAGATATAAACGTGCATGTAACTGTTACGTTTATATAAATCGTAACAAGTAATTATAAAATGATGTTAAGTGAATAATCAATACATAATTATGTTTTTTAAAAAAGAAAAACGTTGAGAAAATTATATACAAATATATAATTCTTCTTACTTGTAACTTTTCTATTTCACGGTAAAGAGGGATCACAAATTCCTATTTTACTAGGTTAGTATAATTCTTCGTAATGGTAAAATTTCTATTAGTATAATGATTTGGTTGGATTTGGCCAACATCGGATTCTCAATACAATGGTTGGAATATTACTTCTTTCATTTCATTGCAATTCTAACCTCATCTGAAAGTGGAAACAAATGATAATATCATTTTGTATGGGAGCAGTTCTATTGCTCTCATCTTTTTGCAAACTTAATTCATCCAAAGTTTAGGTACACCCTAAAGACATTTGTGTTCATATTTTTATTACATCTCTAACCTACACATTACCACTCATTATTCTATTTAATTTTCTCCAAGATTTCAACCTTATTTATCTATATTTTCTATAGTTATATAATATTCATGATTTCAAGTAAAAAAAAGAGAATCACTTTCTTTGACTGGTCATCCAAATTCGAACTCTCAGATAAAAAGTGATTTAGGGTTTGTCCATAATTCTATTTGTTTTTTTTTAAATAGAAATAAAATGAGAGAAGAGAAGAAAATAACTCTTATGACTTTTAATGCTTTTATTTGTAATTTTATTTTCTTCTTTCATATACTTTTTCTAAAACTATATATTATGCCTTTTTTGTTTTTTGGGAGATGATATATATTACGCTTGATAAATTCATTAAAATGTGATATTGTAAGATAGAAAAAATCATAGACAATGATGATTCTTTTTTGCTCATCTAAATCAATAATTCTATTAGGTCATTAAAAATATTTAAACATGCTAAGGTGGTAAGATTCAATTAATTGCAGCCTACCATTTGGGTGGGTCTGCTGAGTCCCACAATGAAATTCTCTAATTATTTATTTTCTAGAAGAATTTCCTTCACGTTAAAGTTAATTATGATTTTTTTAATTTTTGAAAAAAAATTCTATCAAATTAGAGTTAACTATTTGTTGCCAACAACAGACTCACTTAACTTGCCTATATGGCAGGCCCTCTGTGGTTGTTGTAAAAGTGATTACCATAGCTTTGCCAGTTGAAATAAAAATTAAAATAACTAATCAACAAACTACGTACTTATATACATGAGCTCTGTTTGATATAACTTTACAAATAAAATTTATTTAAGTCAAGTTTTTATAAGTTTAGCTTTTATAAAAAAAATAGTTTTTTTGTTATCTGTAAGAATTTTTATTAAAAATTATAAAATTATTTTAATAAGTAAGTTTTTTAAAATTATATTACCAAATAAATGAAATAAGATTTTTAAATAAGTAGATGATATTGAAGATATTTTAACTTTTTTTTAATTCAATCTCCACCCCAAAATCTCAAAATTTAAACTTTTGCTACTAGCAACAAAAGGAAAATAGCTTATTTAATTTTCAAAACTCAACTAAAAAATATTCAAACAATGACGAAAAAAATTTTAAAAATAATCTATGAAATTAAATAAACACTTATAGTCATTAGATAAGTTATATCAAATATGCACTTAGTTAAAAAAATTATAAACAATTTACAACAGCATAATTTAATTGGGATATTAAATGTTAACATTTGAAGAATAAAAGTTTAATCATAGAATCACCAAACCATTGTGAAAATACAAACACACTATATAAGATGCCAAAGAATTTGAAAAGGGCAATTTTATTCAAAAGCCAATAGAAGAAATAAATGTCGCTCAACAAGTTGGAAGGTAAAAGAAACTATCAAAACTATGTAAAGAAGAAATAAATGTACATTAATCTACACGAGCATAAATGTTAAGACCCCAATGAACGCCAAACCCACAAGTGAGGGGCTTGAAGAAGGGTAGGCATAAGAAGAAGAAGGAGAAGAAGAAGACTTAGAGTCGGGAGAAGAGCCGCTAGATGATGATGAACTCTGAGGAGGAGGAGGGGGAGGAGGGGGAGGAGGGGGAGGCTCTAATTGAATAAGGAAATTGCACGTCCCTTGCGATATATTCTGAGTGGTAACCTTGCCCAAACCTTGAAAGTCACATGCCCCATCATCCTGATTATTCACCTGGTAATACATATTAAATGCATACGAAACATTCCCATTACCATCCAGATTGTTACAAGAAGAACCAAATCCAAGTGATGTGCAATCTGATTTGTTGCAAGCAAATTGCATCTTCTCTGCAAGCTTGCTCGTATCCTTAGCGTCAGTATTAACCATACACCATTTCTTAGGAAGATATTTCACATCTTTTGCACCAACGAGTGTTTTGTTTTCACCCTTGCCACTGAAATCCATAGGGAATTTCGGCTGACCATCGTAAGCAAAGATTCCCCAGTGCTTCTCAAAATTCCCAGGAACAATACTCTTAGAATCCTCGTCGAATAAACTAAACATATACACCTCAATGTATGATCCGGGCCTCAAAGGGGTACCTTTATCAGCTGCAAGTTTCGGTAAAAGCCCACTGTAGTATCTAAAAGCATTAGCGGTGTTGGCCATTTTGTCCCCATCAGTAGGCCAACCAATTTCTCCTACAATAACGGGCATGTCGCCGTAGCCCGCAGCTTTCAGAGCGGAAACACACGTGTCATAATTGGCATCGAAAACATTCGTGTACTTGTTCCCGGTTACGCTATCAACAATGGACTTGCCGCCATCAAAGAAAGCATAATCAACCGGGAAGTCATCGTTTCCGTA
Source organism: Aegle marmelos (assembly GCA_030449875.1). Taxonomy (NCBI): domain Eukaryota; kingdom Viridiplantae; phylum Streptophyta; class Magnoliopsida; order Sapindales; family Rutaceae; genus Aegle; species Aegle marmelos. Next base: position 9,527,139 of record JASUUL010000115.1, read on the forward strand.
AAGGCTAAGGAAAGGATAGATGTTTACTATGAAAGGAGCTTTGTTTTTAGCCAGGAAATCAACAATCTCTTGCATTGTTGCAAGGATATCAGGTCGGAATTTTCCAGCTGATGGATCGGGATTTTTATCAGGGGAATCATACACATCGGCATTGAAGGGCACGGAGGCCTTGATGGTGTCTCCAACTCCTGCGTCATTGAGAGCATTCTGGATGTTCTTAAGTGCTGGGAAAGTGGTGTTCATGTGTGAGCCATTGTAAGCTTTGAGGAAAGGCTCATTCCCAACGGCAACAAACCTGCCCAACAATTTACAACAATTAATATATCAGTAAAACATCGAGCCGAACACATGCACGTGCCCTCAGTCGAACTCAGGTGACCACAGGAGCAAACCGCATTCACGGCCAGCTTGAGCTACGACCGTAGGGAGCAACAATCCGAGAGAATCATTAATTCATCCAAGAAAAGAAAAATGACTACTTACTTGATGTTAACACCGCCTTTGTTAGTGTATTTAGTGACATTGGCCTCAACCCACTCTTTGGCTTTATCAAAATCGGTCATAGTCTTGAGTTCTTGATTAGAAACGGCGAGCATGACTTCGATATCAGTGCCGGCAAGAGCATCCAGGATGGTATTGTCAGCATCAAAAAGCTTGACTTTTAAAATGCCATTGTCCTTTAACAATTTCACAGTAGTTTTTGGAGGCAATTGGTGAGAAGCCACTGTTCCCCAGTTGACACCAAGGCCATTAACACAACATCCCAATACACCAACAAACAATATGATTCTGAGAAATAGGCAACAGCCCATCATTTTGTTGATCGTGAATGTGATTGTTTCCCGAGAAATAAACAAATATTGGGATTTTTGCTTGGTGTGCTTTTTGGGGTTCAAGTGAAAGTTCGATATAAAAAGAAGAGACTTTTACTGAAGGCCACGGTTTTTGCGGACGAGAAATCAGCATAATACAAGAGATCCTATGACAGAGAACGAAAAAATAGAATAACATATTCCATTAGAAAATATCAAACGCCAATAAATAGAAACAAATTAATAAAAATAAAGCCATAAATTTAGAATATTCAGTCTAAATTTAGTTCTATATTTTCGTGTATAAAAACTTTCAAAAATTTTGAGAGAATTACTCAACTCATATTTCTTTTATTTTTTTAATGTTTTAATTAGAATGTCTCTGTTTCTACGAGCGTGTGTCTCCGGCGGTTCTGCAGTGAAGACTTCGCCGGTCCGTCTTGGGCTCCATCTCAGGCCACGTAGGGTACGTGTGTAGTGATGGACGGGCTATGCGACATTGTTATGCATTTACACGTACCCTTCCTCTTATTATTGGATTTGGCGGGAATCTATTAAAGTTTACTGTTCATTTTTTTTCTTCATCTTTTCTTTGAGGGGGTTAATTTGAAATGGGCTGCTGTTAATTATTTGGAGGAGTTTGCAAGAATTTCTGCATTTTATAAAAATTATTTTAATTGGATTTTCGCTAAGATATGATTCAAACCATTAAGTGATTATTGTCATTGAAATTAAGTCCAATTTAATTAAAATAAATAAATTTATATTTGAAGAAAGATTGGGCTAAGTTTGGGTATCGCATGTATTTCTGCAATTAAATGTACAAGATGCAACTGAGGTAATTTGAGAGATGAATTTAAATAATTTGGATTTATAATACTATGAAGACCTCAATTGATTTGTGAGAGTTTAATTTAGAGAAATAATTTGGCAGAATTTATAAAGAACTTATTTATGGAAAATAACTTATAAATAACTTAAGAATTCTGTAAAGTAAAATATTTTTGGGTATCAACATCATTTTATGTGGTTTGACATTTTAACTTATTATTTGTTAACAATAATATAAGATTGTGCTTGGGCTTAAAAAAGCTTTGTCTAAGCTTAGAATTTGCCAATCCAAATTAATATTTTTCATGAAGGTATAAAAATAAAGAAAAACAAAATGTAGTCTTTTAAGAAATTAGATTTATAGAAAAAAAGCTTAGATTTGGATGGAGAAAAAGAATGGAGATAGAGCTTGAGATCTCTTGAGATTTGAATATGTGGAGCTTATATAGGACTGTTTGTAAGGGTATTTTGATAATTTTATATAGTTAATGAATTTTCATTGTTTTTTTCTCTACAAGTGAGGTCATTTTAATTTTTTATTTTGATTGTCACATCTGAAATACTGAAGACAAAAAAATATCTAACCTCTACTTAATTCCATAGGTGGTACATGCCAGTCTTTTAACTATGTGATCTTTCTACTTTTTAGAAAATAACAAAAGATAACTGACGTTGTCTCCTATTACTTTGCTCAAAAAATTATTATTATTCTTAATTGCTTCTTATTCTTAGTCAAAAAGAAAATATTTTATTTTTTCTCAAAATAACGTGCATTATTTATGTGATTGCACTAATTGTCAAAATTTAGATTTCAATAATATTTTTTAATATTGGACATATTTAAAGAAATTATTATTTCTTCAAAAAACTTATATTTTAATATTGGAGAATTATATTGTCAATCAACTAAATGAGTTGACTTCACTTAGTTAGCTTTCTTTGCCATATGTTATTAAATCGTTAATTCATGTCATCATCCAAATTTTCCCTAAACAACCATGATAAATGAAATGTCACTTAAAGAAAAAATATATTGGCCATCTCTTTTTTTGTCCTCTTAATTTATCCATCCTATTCAGTAAACAGTAGCTAATACCTCATCCATTGTTAATTGACTTAACCATAATTGAATGATTTTTTTCATTTAATTTTTCTTTCACTTATGGCTATCAAAAGACATAATTAAGAAACATATATAAATTAATTTTAAAAAATAATCAAAATGCTTGAATAATGTAAACCTGCTAATAAATAAATAAATAAAAACATAAATAAAGCCAAAAAAAAAATAGGGACCGAGTTACGAAAACACTTTGAACAATAATACTCATAAATTTGACAGTCTGCTTTCTCCCACCCACTTACACTAATGGTGTCTGATTCAAGTTAAAGTAATATCTTACCAACTAAACACGAGTGACTAAAGAGAGTACTCATTCAGCGACAAACTTGAATTGTGCACCAATCAAGCACCAAGAAATTATGAACCGACACTTTCTTTTTCGAACTCACGCGAGAAGAAAAAAGAATTTTGCAAACTAACTAAAAGTGCTTCTTGTCTGCTTAATTTTTAGGCTCTCTCAAAGCAATAAGCATTTTTTGCATAAAGAGATCAAGATCCTAGAAGATGGATTAATTTGATCACATCATCACAAAAACACCATGGAACACGCACAAACAAACAACAGGATGCCAAAGAAAATTGGTAAAATATAACTTTATCCGATAATCAATAATCGAAAAAAATATAATATAGCTCAAGAAGCAGTCATCTAGAAGAAACTAGAAAAAGGTAAGAAATAAAGAAAAATACATAAATGGTACAAACTAGATCTATAATAGCATAAATGTTAAGATCATAATGAATGCTAAACCCCCAAGTGAGGGGCTTAAAGAATAAGAGGAAGACTGAGGAGAATAGCTAGGATCTAATTGGATGATAAAACTGCATTGCCCTTGTGAAAGATTCTGTGTGGTAACCTTGCCCAAACCTTGAAAGCCACAGGCCAATTCATCCTGATTCTTTATCTGATAGTACATATTAAACGCATACGAGGCATTCCCGTTAGCATCCAAGTTATTACAAGAAGAGCCGTATCCAAGTGCTGTGCAATCTGACCAGGTGCAAGCATAATTTATGTTATCAACAAGTTTGCTCATATCCTTCGCATCCGGATTAAGCATACACCATTGGCTTGGCATATACTTCACACCACTTGCACCTATGAGCATTTTGTTTTGACCCTGACCTGAAAGATCCATTGCAAATTTAGGCTGTCCATCATATCTAAAGATTCCCCAGTGACGCTCAAAATTTCCGGGATCAATACTCTTTGCATCCTCATCAACTAACCCAAACAAGTACACTTCAATATATCCAGCCCGCAGTGGAGTACCTTTATTGGCTGCAAGTCTTGGTAAAAGCCCGTTGTAGAATCTGTAAGCATTACCATTATTTGCATTCTTGTCCCCATCAGTTGGCCAACCCACCTCTCCTACAATCACGGGCATGTCTCCATGACCAACAGCTTTCAGAGCCGAAACCAAAGTGTCAAAATTGGCATCAAAAACATTTGTGTATTGAATCCCAGTTCCACTATCAACAATGGGAGTACTCCCATCAAAGAAAGCATAGTTAAAAGGGAAGTCATCGTTTCCATAAAGACTTAGGAAAGGATAGATGTTTACAGTGAAAGGCGCATTGTTTTTAGCCAGAAACTCAACAATCTGGGTCATTTGTCCAAGGATATCAGTTCGGAATCTTCCAAACGATGGATAAGGATTGTTTTCTGGGGATTCATAGACATCAGCATTCAACGGCACAGTGGCCTTTATAGAGTCTCCAACCCCAGCTTCATTAAGAGCATTTTGAATGTTCTGAAGTGCGGGGAAAGTGGTGTTTAAGAATGAGCCATTGTACGATTTGAGAAAAGGCTCATTCCCAACTGCGACGTATCTGTCCAAAAATTTCCAAAACGAACGAAACAAATGAGTTTGTGCACTTAATGCAGGTACTGTAACCATTAATCTACCAAGAAAGAAGTTTAAAAATTAGTAGCAAGAACAAAAGAATCATGATTTCATAAAGGAATATAAATTTCTCAACCAAGTGTCTTGAGAATGAGAACAACTATTGCAACTCTGATATAAATCAAGCATATTCCTTATTTTTACAAGTAAACTAGAAGTACAACCATAATACAATATTTCTATCTTGTAATAATTACCACTTTCAAAGACAAGCCTGGAATCTTGTTCCTTTCACCACTGACAACAAAGGTTTTCTTAAACAATAAATAGTTCCCAGGACCACCCTTCAATGATAGTTTCTTATGATAACACTGTGAACAAGAATCGGGTACTTCATTTGACCATAAAGTAAGGAGAATCTAGTTAACAGCTTTCCTTTTACTTATGTGTAACATTTCAAAATAAATAGAAAATTTCTAGGTTAGTGTTTAACACACAAAACAAAAGAACAACCTTTTCAATTCGTAATCAGTTTTCCCTTAAAAATACATAGATAAATCCTTGGTTGAGGTCTAACAAATCAGTCACAGACGAAAAGTCACAATATGAAAGGGACAGAAGCAAAAGAATCAAAGGCTGAATAAGGAAACTCCTCATGTATTTCACTCCTTTAGATTACCCCAGCAGCCAGAAAATTGGCTTGGCGAGAAGAATTAAACATTAAACAATCCATCAAAAATATCCCACAACTTTCAACTGAATATCATTGCTATTTTTCCTAAAATGTATAAAAGAATCATATACATATCTTTCCCTTGACCGACCTTAGCAGCAGTCAACATCCTAAAATGACCAATATTCCACTTGCCATCACTATGTCTTTCTAGAAGAAGGCACCCTCAGAAAAAGCTTGACATAAGGAATCTAATACCCCAACTGACAGTTGATTACCTATGGGAAAAGAAATTAAAAGGTCGATACCTTTAACAAATTGGAGTTTGTTTCTCTAAGTTTCCTAATTTTCTTTCCTTTACTTTAAAGATATCAGAATGTGCTATGATCTATAGAAAAGACTAAATTAGAATTGCAAGGAAAAGTCAAAAAGGAAAAAGGAAAAAAGGCACAATTTTGAAGCAAAGTCACAGGCGTCCATTCGCACACCAGGTCAGCAATTAATTTTGTTAATAAAAATTCTTAAACTGCCATCTAAGGTAACACTAAAAAATTAGAAATCACAAAAAAAATTCCTAGCTGCTCACCGAAATTAATACACTTTAGTTATGAACTCAATGAACGGTACAGAAGTGGAGTCTTTTGTGTCTGTGATTCTATGGATGATCAGCAAAAAGAACCTGAATTTCAGAAAGGGCAAAAAAGAAGAGAAAGAATCCATATAATGTGACTTCTCATACTATCACAATACAATTGTATGAATTTCTGAAGCATCAAGTATTGCCTAAAAGTTGGATTAACAGACACAGAATCTAGTAATGAAAATTCAAACAAACCAATCTTACAGCTAGTTTAGATCGAAAGGTACAAATTCAGAAAGAGAATAGCACCTGCGGTCTAATCTCTATGTCAGCTTAGATTAAGGCATTAGAATAATTAGCATTCAAACACATGCATAATATTATATAAGAAAAAATAAAAGGCTTGCTTCATGTCAAATCCTCCACAAAAGCAAACTTTTCAGATCAACAACAAAACTATCGTAGTTTTCAACGAATACACAATTCTAATGCATCATCAACTCATGAATTTCAGCAAGAGCACACAGAAGAACACAAATTCAAGAATCATCAATTCATCCCAAAAAAAAAAAAAATTCGACTTACTTGATGCTAACACCGCCTTTGAAATTGTATCTAGTGACATTCCTCTTGACCCACTGTTTGGCTCTATCATAACTATTCATATCAAGGAGTTCTTTATTAGGAATAGCAACCATGACTTCAATGTCAGAGCCAGCAAGAGCAATCATGGTGTCTTGACCTGCATCAAAAAGCTTCACTTTTGATATCCCATTATCCTTTAACATTTGCACTATCGTTTTTGGAGGCAACTGGTGAGTCGTCTGAGTGCCCCAGTTGACGCCAAGACCGTTAACGCAAGACCCCAAAATAACAAAAAGCAATAACAAATGGAGAATCAGGGTATTACTCATTATTGTGATTGTTTGTGTCAAGGGGAAAAAAATCAGTATTTTCTGAGAAATATTGGGTTTTTGTTAGGTGGGTTTTTTTGCACAAGTGAATGCTAAACAGAAAAGGATATAGCTTCAGTAAAAGAGAGGGAAAAGCAACGGCTTTTGGGTGGTGGGTACGAGAGATAAGCGAAAAATAAGAGATTCCCTAACAGAGGATGAGAAAAAATAGAAGACAGAAACCAACAAAAAAAAATTCCAATATTTTGCTCTGTATCTCGTATCTTTTCAAAGATTTCAAAGAGAGTAAGCAAAATAAAATCGTCGGTTGTTAAAGAAACAGATACTCGTTAAAAGTTAAGAGGCTTAAGACTTATGAGACACAGAAGCAAAGCAGAGACTAAATCCTCAACGAGAAAATATTTTTATTTGTTTTGGAACACAAAAATTTGTCAAACGAATCTGAGTTAACAAATTTGAGTATTGAGCAGTTTTAGAAGATGAGTTTTGAATCAAGAATCAAAATATAAACTAAATGGCACGGTGGGCAACAAAAGATGAAAACGTGTGCCGAAACAGGGGAGATCGTATGAGGAACACAGAAAAATGTGAGAGACTGTGTTTGTTTTTATTTTTTCAAAAAGTGGGTTTGAATTTGAAGGGATGGCAAAACAAGAGCGAGAGGGAGTAGATTCTGAATGCCAATGATCAAACGACAAAACGATAAAAAGTGGAGCCAAAATTTGCTGAGCGATCAGCGTTGTGAAACCAAAACAGAAGATTTTGAGAGGTCTTTAACGGCTAGATTTTGACAAAAGAGCCGCAGACGTTGATGGTTTCTACAGAAAAAGGAATAGAATAATCATCAATAACGCGTATTAACAAAAATGGGGGAGTTTTGTAACAGTGAGACGAGAGGTAATCGAATATTAAATGAAACACGTTGCTTAGCTCGTAATAAATTAAAGTTGGAGGAAGGCATCTGAAAAATTCCCTTTTAACTCCTCTCTTACAATGTTTTGGAGTTACAAATTTTGCTTACAAATGAAGGGAAAAAAAAAATAATAATAATAGAAATTAGCCAAGAAAAACTCACATTTGATGACGTTGCCCATTTTCTGACAGCCCATGTTGCCTTATGCACAACGGCCAACGTCGAATCACTGTGTAGAGTTTGATCTAGTTTCAGCTTTTTGTATTTTTTCTTAAAAAAATATAATAAATCAGTTTAGTGCTCAACACATAATCAAAAGAATCAAAACATTGTATATGAATACATGGGCACATTTCTATTAATTATTATATTTCGAGTTCCTAAAATTATTGACAGGTGTTATTTCATTGTTTGTTTTAACCAGTAAGATCTCTGTTACTTAGAATTGTGCTCATGTGAGGCAGCACTGGGCGGCCCCGTAGATTATTTTTTGATATTTTAACTTAATTCAGATTTTAAGTTAAATAGCTTTAATGTCAATTTTTAAAATCACTTTTCGAAAGGTCGGTCGCCGACAAGATCTGCTCAGATTGGAATGGATGAAATCACATTTTCGAGATTGAGAACGAACTGAACAGGTGGCAGGCAACTGACGTGTGTTTCAATATTTTGGCAGCCGTTTGTAAGTGGTGACTCATCAGGGGACCGTTTCCTCCTGTTGCGAGCTTTTGAAGGATTAATAACGTTCGGATCCCTTTTGTGTTACAATTGATCAGGTGATGAACTTCATTTATTTTATTTAATCAGAAAGGTCCTTGACCTTTTCTTCCAAAGTAACCAAATCACCATTTTAAAACTCATTTTGCGAGATATAAATGCTGCGCTTGAATGTTTAGTGTCTTTTCACGTTCTTAATATACTTCATTTAAATAAATAAATGAATAAATTGGGGGTACTCATTTTATTCTATTTTTGTTTGCTTTCTTAGTTGGATTTTTGAATAAAGAGAGAATACAGATTGAAAGATTATGTATCATACAAAAGATATGTCAAAGGGCTTTTGTACTGGTAATATTGAGACACAACTCAAACGCCGTTACATTTTTTTTTTTTTTTTTTGGGGTTGCATTGACTTCTCAAACGCATAGCATGTGATTATATAAAATGCTACTTGATGGCTCCCCAGATTTTAGTAGAAGTGCAAATGCCGACATGGCGATTGGTAATGTGTCACTTTCTCGAGAAAATAAGAAATAAAATGTCGTGTAACTAAGCATATGATTATACCTCTCGAATGTGCCGAATCCATCCAAACTATGAAGATAAGCAAGTGTTAATGACCTCCACCACAACGACCCATAAAAGTTATCCACCACTCTCTCTCATTCCCCACATCTTATTTTTTATAATTCTTTTCAATTCAACTTCTTCTCGGTTGGTCAATTGAGTTTTGAGATTATAGGATTCCACACAAATTTTTATGGGTCATTATTATTCTTTTGAAGCCATTACACTATTTTACTTAGTTCCTTTGGTTCTTTTCTTGAAGTTATTGATGCGTTATAATTGGAGATCCTCCCTTGGAAATGAAAAAGTACATGAATTTCTAAAATGAAGTGTCTTGAATTCAGTTCGAATCAAAAATCTTTTTTAAATAAACTTTACGTGTATGTTAATAATAAATAAAAACGTAATTGTAGTTAAATCTTAAATAATTGATTTGATCCATTTATTGATTTCACACAAGTTTTCTTCCAAACGTTCCCCACTTGTCTGGATAAGTTTCTGACTAGATTCCTCATCAACTTCCACAATGATATCAAAAGTGTGTATATAATTTGCAGGTCATTTGATTTTTATCCTGAAAAAGGTTACCAAAAAGTTATTAATAATTAAAATGATTGAGTTAGGTTGAAATAACTCTAAAATAGAATATTTTTTTATAATTATATTATTAAAATTATAATAATTTTTTTATTATTTATCATTTTGGGTGTATAATTAAGATTTATATTTTATCATAAATAAACTCTAATATAATTATAATCTAATTAAAAATGATCAATTAATTCTATATAAAACCATAAATTAAAAATAATTTTATCTGAAAAGAAGATGGCGTTTAGATAGAAAAGAATAAAGAATAATAGATTTAATAATAATGTGATATCAGGTGATGGCTAATTTTATATGGAATTAGTTGCAGGGTTTGTTCGATGGAGACATCATCTCTCTGTTTTATCTGTTTTGCTGCCTATTTGTATTTTTAATTTCATTTTCGTTATGCAATGAAGAAATCAGAATCCCAACAATCAATCCAAAATTTTTTTATAGGTACCACGCAATTTATTCTTATTCTCAGCTTCAATTTAACAAGTAAACAATTTATCATTTCAGTTCCTTCGTTTCGATTCTCTTTACTGTTCAGTAAATAGTGCATAAAGTCTTTCCTCTGCAAAATTAATTACCAAAAAAAAAAATTAATGTTATAATCATTTAATTGGAAGTTATCAATTTCTTGTTCATTAATAATTCTTACGTAGATGTAAGTAATATTATTACGTATATTACCAACATCCAGTTAGTAAACATACGATCATCCTACTCCAGTAGAAATGTTAAGTCATCTTTTGATTGAAAGAAGTAATTTTATAGAATCCTCATCAAATATTGTTTAATTTTCTTGTTTTTCTTGTGCAGTTAGGGGGGAATGGAGGCTTGCGTGTCTATAACCATATCAATATTCCACATTTATTAATTAATGTCTGTCCAATTTTAAACTAAGGAATGCACAAATTGCATTTTAAAAAAGGATTTGTATTTTTTTCCCCCAAAGGATTGTGGGCTAGAGCTTTTGTACCAGCCAGTTGCAGAGTCAAATTTCATGAACTTTCGGGGAAGGATTCATGGGAAGCCAATTGCTTAATATGAAAGGTTTATTTTATTTTATTTTATTTTTTAAACAACCCTTGTGATCAAAGGATGTTGTTTAAAGAAAATGCGATGGTGGCAATTAACTGTAAATTACATAAGGAAATCCAAATTGATGGGGGTCCCACACCCACAGTTTTTTCTTCCTACTTTTGGGGCGGGGGGCGGGGGAGGGGGGGGGTGTTTGCTGAAGGGTTGTACAACTCTAATTTAACTCCCCATGGTTATGTCTTTGATACCTTGATTCACGAATTTCAAAAGACATAATGCTTTAAAAACTCTCCCATTTTATTGTTTAGTGATTTCCTTATTACAAGCTCTTTAAGTAATCAGCTGGACTAGTCTCATAACTAAAATTTAGGTTTAATAAAAAATGTCTTAAGTCTCTTAGCTAATAGCTCCGACGCACCACGTTGGGTCGGGGACAAACAAACACACCCCTGAAACATTTTAACTCCCGGTTAGATTTTTGACACCGTGCCATTAAATAATCTTCGACTCCATCTTTGGTACGATTAAAGTAAATTACAGACATGCACAATCACTTGTAAACCACCAATAACGACTTAAGTCTCTTGTTACTGCTAATGACTAACAAATAATCTCGATTTGCTATGTACATCTCAACTTTACAAGTTCTTTTTATGCAAGCAAAAAATAAAAAGCAAGCAATTTATTACGTTCAGAAAGAGAAAATGCATTGACATTCTTTGGTAGTCATATGGTAAAAGGAAAGTCTCTTCAATTAACATGTAAAAGCTAGCCGTGAAACACAGCCTCACAATCCATATACCATTATGAAACCGAGCCTAATCAATACAAATTGTACAGCTGCAAATTCCACTGCTTGCCATGGTCAATCTTATAGCATCTTCTACTCAGTCGCTATACAATAAGCTCATCTTCAAGGTAGTTATACTCAAAAGTGAACTCGGTCTTGATCCTTTGACACCTGCAAACCAATATGATTGATTTTGATTACCATCAAATTAGTTTTGCAACCAAACCTATTAAGACAATTCTCCATGGCTGCTAATTCCTGTGTGTCCAATAATGGCAGTAACAAGCATAAAACTATAAATCATGCAGGCAACCAACAGAATTTAGATGCATTTAAAAACTGACTATTATAAAATACCAAATCCATCTTACCATCCATGTTGGAGATCATCATTGGCGATGTGAAAGTCAAAGTACACATAAGTTCCCTGTTCGAATTCATCGTTGGCAACTTTAGGCTCCTCATGCCGTTGGAACCATGTGTTGTATTTTCTGTGGTATCTCCAAGATTGCTTCTTTAGCTCTTTGGCGGCCAAATATTGTTGGTAGGTATTCTGGCGTATAGTATTGATTTGAGAACATGCTAGTTAAATTATATCACAGAAAAATGCATGGCATAAATAGGAATAACATCATAGAAAGGTAGCAAGAAAAATCACCTGCTGATGGTAAAATGCAAAGAACAGTGTATCGGTACCATAGCTGTCCAGAGATAATCGTTCCCAGAAAGCAGGATTACTCACAATGGGTGCCTGAACTTGAGGATAGCTAGGAGGTGTTACAGCAGGGTGTCTCTGCACAAGACAAACAAATTATGATTGTTCAACTACATAATAGACAAAGTCCAAAGTCAAAAAATTCAATCAACTGAATATATTATGCATCATACTGGAATGTAGCTCCTGGCGCGTTCTGAATCCTTTGGTTGTGGAAGTTTATAAAATGCAGATTCAAGCATTTGCATATTGTACATCTGATCATGCATGCCACCGGAACTCACAGTTGATCCACTCAGGCTATCACCAATGGCACCAAGATCAGAAACACTTCTCCGGCCAATAACACCGAGACCACCAGAAGGCTGACTAGATTGCAAGGGTTGTCCAGGAGAAAGATCAGTGTCCCTGACAACTTGAGCAGGTTCCGTCAAAGACACAGATTGTCCTGTCTGCAGTAAAGAAGCATTTACAAGAAACTTTGATTATTCCACATTCAAGACAATATTTACATGACACTGTCACCTAATCAATACACCACAATTGTTTCCAAAACAAACAGCTACAATAATATGTTAAACAGCTTATAATCCAGTGCAAAATAGATGCATCCTAAACATGCGCTCCAAAATATTTAACAAACAAATCTGGCATATTTCATCATCATGCAATTACAGTCAGCATAATAACAAAGTTCTAGGAAAAATAAATAGCCTTTTATGACAATTGAACATTAAATTTTTGAATTAGACAGTAGATTCTAAAAATGTGGCTAAGGTTAACGTGGCAATTGGTTCAAGATCTGAATCGAAAAATTTGAGTTGTAATTCTGATAGTTGAAAACGCACAGAATATAATAACCTCACAGCCTTTTCTGGAATTGAAAAATCCATGTCAGAAACAAGGAATTATATCTGAAAACTAAACCAAACAAGCCCTAAAATTCACAAATGGACCTAAAAATACAATCAGCTAGGCAGCACAAAACATGAAATTCAATCAATGTTCATGCCAGTTGCAATAAATATCGTTAAGTAAAGACATATAACGGCATACAACGAATAAGAGTCAATTAACATACAGAAGAATCAATTGCATATGGAGCTTTCAGATTGTCCTCATTCATGAGATTCTTGCCAAGCCCAGGACTAGAAGCAGATTCTGGAGTTGACTCCTCAGGTAAATTCTGCGGTTGCTGTGGCTCCTCTACTTTCAAATGGCTAACATCTGTATCATACACAAACAAGAAAACACAATTCGGTTTCTAAAGTAATATTGGTTCAAGCAAGCTATCTATCACGCTTCTCATAGTTTGACAAATCTTTCACGTTCCCTGGTTCATGTTAAATTCACTCAAATTTAACAATGTGTAACTTCCTAACACTTTAGCATCTTTCTCAAAAGATAAGACTTTGTACCTCAGTAGTAATATTCACGTCACCTTATTGTTATGGATAAAGAAAACTAGGTGGGTGCAGAAAAGTGGTGGATATAATTGAAAATACAAAAAGAGAGGGGATGTTATGACAGCAGCATAACTCATTAAACAGATGTACAGGTGTCTGCAAGATTATAAGAACCAAACAGCAGTGTATCCAGAAAGAAAGGACGTAGTCTATTTGTAGTTTTAAGCAAAGACTGGAGGAAGAATATAGAAGATGATGAAAAGAAAGAAAGAAAATACCAGCATCTTTCTGGCCACCATACATCAATGTCTGTTGACTAGACTGTTGGTGGATCGAATTTGGCTGCTGTTGCATGCTGGCAGATGTAACAGAATTCATACCTGGTGCCTGAACCCCAAGTCCTAGACCAGCTTGTGCAGAGATGGATGAGCCCTGAGAATTAAACTGTACAAATACAATGTCACATGGAAAAGAACCCGGGGGAACAAAAAAGTACTTGTATATCATTGCTAAACAATTTATAAAATTAATAAAATCGGAGTAAAGTGTGTATGGAAGGACCGTCTCAAAAACAGCACAAATAAAGTCCATACCCCTAGAAACAACACCAACATGAAAATTATATTTTCTCAGCTTTCTTATACTGTTAAAAGTAACCCTACATCATTTAGTACCATGCAATTATTTTAATCCTAACATATCAGATATAATAGAATTAGCTTGAGGATATCTTAATGTAAAGAGATTAAACACCAGCAGGCTAAAATAAAAAAATGCATATACAACAATTAGCAATCATTGCACTGGTCAACAAATTGCTGTGACACCAATGAACAAGTAATGCGGGGGATGAAGCAGAACTATTGTAAGCATAGAGAGTCATAACCCAATGAAAAAGTTAAATTTATCATTATCTTTTATCCATACATCTGAATTTACCTCATTCAACCATAAAAAATAAATAAATAAATGCATTGTAAACTTTGAGATACACTTCTTTCTGACTAAGAGTTCAGTTTATTTCTACGAGCAAAGACATTTACTCTAACTTCATTGCAGATCCAGAATATTTACAATAAACAAAGTGACCAGACCTGTGTGCTTCAGCACTTACAGAATATGCATATACGAACAGAATAATCGATCCAAATCAAGGACTTTTAGAAATTTCCTCTCAGGGTTCTTCCTAACAAGAGTGGTATTGGAGCAAAAAGTAACCGAGATGTACTAAAAAATCAGAACATCATAAAAAATTAGTTTCAATTTTGTGTATAATTGTAGAAAAACAGGTACAGATCAAGAGTATTTGAGAGTATAATAGTCTAAAGCACCTATACTGCCAAACGTAGCATGCGACAATGGTTGCATGTCAAAGATAGTGATGTAGGAGCCATTGCCATTAACACAATGAGATCCATTCCAGCTTCACAACAACTCACAATAAGAAATAACATGCATGATATGAACTAACTACTTACAAAGGTATGGTTCAAACTCCCAAATTAATGTCACAAAATTCACTATCTAAAATGCTACCTACCAGCAATCAATTTTTCATCAGGCTGACTGTATCAAAGAAAGCAGGGCAAACAACTGAAAATCTCTAGCATAAAAGCGCACCTGCTGCAAAAGTGGGTTCTGTTGGGAAGAAAATTGCTTATTTCCTCCAAGAGGCATGCCGAGAAGGTTGCTGTGACCTTGTTGCTGCACTTGTTGGAGTCGTTGCAAAAACTTCTCCCTCTGATCAGGCGCAATTTCAGTTCTTCCACGAAACTGTCCACCCCAAAAAAACATAAATTTAACTTCCAATAATAAAATAGTACCTTTTGATAGATGCACAGTTTCAAACTAAGTTATACTCTTTGCTAAGGCCTTTTTTTTTTTTTTGCTTTCTTTTGGGATAAATAGGACAGATTGTCCTTGGTTTTTTTTTTTTGGGACAATTTACACAGCATTTCTGTAAATCTTGTTTGACTTTGATATAAGTTCTTTTGCTTCTTTGAAATAATAATAACAAAAATAATTTATGCATTTTCATGTATTATCAGTAATATAATAAGAGCATGTTAATACAGGGAATGATGAACTACTTATTAATCTATTCAAGCATGCGCAGCACACATTTGCTACAAATTATACAACCAACACACACTAACTGATCGCATTTCCAGAATTTGACAGCTATAGGTTGGGTGATGCAATCTAACTTGCAAATAGAGCTCTAAATCATCTTCAACTAACTCTCGTGTTAAGATCCTGAAACAGTTAATTGGGTGAAAAAAAGGAAACAGTTAATTGGGGGAAAAAAGTAACACATGATTCAAATTTTACAACCAGCAGACACATTAACCGGTCACATTTCTGAAATTGGATAGGATGTGTATGCAACATTCACATAGGCACACATCTACCATCGAATCTGGATTCTAACATCTATCATCCAATTTGGATTCTAACTCATGGTCAATTCCTCTATTATTTTGCGTATGTGTTAACAACCAGATGCTGTTTAATGAACAAAAGTAACAATAATGTTAATCAGGAAAGTTTTAACTAAGAACATTTATAGGTTCATGACACTGCTAATCTACCAAATTCCAGATCATCATCATCCAATTGTAACACCTATAAGGGCTAGAAGACTTGTTTTTTTCTTTCTCTCTCTCTCTCTTTTTTTTTTTTTAAATAAAAGAAATTGAAACTTGAAATATATTAGAAATAAATATGGGGACTACAAAAAGTGAGCAAGATGTTCACAAAAACCAGGACCAGTCAAAAGAAACTTCTAAACTCTATAAAAAAGACCTTCATGCGATATGTGAACTTCAAATATCTTAATTCAACCCCCAGCATTTCAGCCATCTGTTTTTCAAATTTAAAATATTCTTTCAAGGCAAAGGAATACCAAATAGAATCCACAATACTAAACACTACAAGATCTTAGCAGCCTGCTAACTCACTGTTACGCAGACTTGAACATATAAAAGTATTAGTTCACTTCTTTCTACAAGATCTTAGTAGCGTGCGAACTGAGTGTCACATAAACTTCACTTCCATTCTTTTTACAAAACGTTAGCAGCCAAGTAACCCAATTTTCCACAGATTCAAACTTCTACAAGAACCACTTGTTTCCACTAACTGGATTCCCATATAATCCTATGTTCAGGTCAGCTGAAGCAATAGTATTATGAACTCAGAAATATTCAAGAGTTACAAAGATTCCAGAAAATGTTCAAAGAACATCTTCTTCTATAGAGCACAGATGCAGATGCATGTACATATAATAGCAAACACAGAACTGCATATAAAAGAACAAAATAAGACAGTAAAAAGTGACAAACCGGTTCATTCTGGTTTTGGAAGGAACTTCCAGTTCTCCACTGCATGCCCATAGAAGGGGTAAAAACCCTGCCAGTCATAGCCACAGTCTCTCCAGCATTATTAGAATCAATTGACCCAGTTCCATCATTTCCTTTGGCAGCCTGAGACAAGATCATTCGATTACTAAGTGGGGAAACCAGAGGCTGCACCATGCCACTACCCCCAAGTCTCTCATCAGCGCCCAAAATATTTCTCTTCGCCACATCTGAGGCTAAAGGAACTGCACCAAGGTTGCCATTGCTTGGAACTGCAGTGGCAGAACTAAGTGGGATGCTAGATGATGGTTGGCTGGAGAGACCACCTCTGCCCATGACCCTTACATCTGTAAGAGATGGAGATGATCTATGACCAGGGAAGTTTGCAACATCTTCCTCCTTTGTAGAACTTGTCAGACTTACAGGAGGTGAGGAACTAATGGGACCTGTATTATCAAAGACACCTCTTACAGAACTTGAACCTGGGAGGACTGGTGAAGTGTTTGATGCATTGGACAAAGTCTGTCCTGGAACATTGATCGAAATAGGAGTAGCCGGACCAACAGCTGGTGTTGATGCACTAGAACCCATGCCACTGCTTTTCGCTGGGGGAGTTCTAGCAGCTACATCTGAATTGCTATCCTGGGAAGCTGTATCTTCGCCTTGCTCCTGGACAGAGGTACCCTGCTGATGCGTGGAAACGACAGTAGCCTAGAAAGGAGACCAGATACCATGTTACACATGACAGCGACATGAAAGGGGAGAAAAAAAAAACTTAATGAAGTATAAAAACATGAGTTAAACAAATTGCAGTATAAAATTAGAACTGAAACAATCCATCTGTCGAAGTCCAAGTTTAAACCCAAGAACCCCAAAAATAAAAATAAAAAGCTTTTCAATCAAATGAAAACTTCCAGAACCAATAATAATCAATCAAACGGCCACAGTGCCTTAAAATGTAATGTAACAAGTCAAAAACAAATAACAGTAAGGAAATAATAAACAGAAAGATCCCCACACAAGCCACTCCCCAGAGATCAAATGTCAGATAACACAACATTAAGAAAAGGGTCTCTTTAATTCAGTGGCATTTAAAACACTACACATGTTAGTCTGATTTCATCAAACCTCTTAACTCAATAAGCTGTCCTTAGCATGAACTTTTTTTTGGGGAAAAAAAGGAACAATGGACCAAAAAGTTCCACGGGCAGCAGTCACTTAGGAATCAAGAATCCTTAAATTGGTAACAAATCAAATAAAAGAGAGATTGAATGTGGCGTCACGCTCTATTGCCTTTTCAATTTCTTTGACAGATCCAAAGTTGAAAACACAAATCACCATAATAATGCTAATCCAAATAACATTAAAAGCAAAGAAATTAAAATGAAAAACTACAGGCATTTGAGATGCTGATGCTGCCAATGAAGCCTTCAAGCTAAGAGCCGGTGCACCCTGCCAACAAGTTAAATTTTATTTACTAGAAATTTTTCATATAAATTAAAAAGGAAGAATGACAACTTAGTTTGCTAAATATCATGGGAGATGAACACAATAGGATCCTAAAGCTCAGAAAATCAAGTCAGTTACTGCTAGCTACCAGAGAATTTTGCCCCCCCTTACATGTATGAAGCATAAAAAGGAAGCGAGCCACAATTGCAGAGGCAAAAGTATACTATAGCTGGATGATATGCATGAATATTCAAAGCCCTAAGGAAACAAAATCGCAGACAAATTGGTGAATTGATACTAGTTTTATAAATTGAGACCATTTTATAATTGTTGTTGAATGGTCGGACTAATTAGAAATAAGTTGCTCTTCCCCTTCATCTCAACTCTTATTTTATCACAGCAAGCCTAATGATGAACCTAAAAGCCAATACTGCACTAAAGTAGCCCAATGCCTTTTATACATGCCAAGACCTATCAGTTAATTCATCAAGCAACAAGACACTGTTTACAAAAAAGACAACACCCAGAACAATCAGTGATATAAAAGATGAAGCATCAATGATATGATAGAAATATTTATCAGAATATTACAACAAAGGTAGTAAATGAAGCGTGATAATGCACAGACAGATAGCAAGAACCCAAAAAGAGCAAAACATTTTCCACAAGGAAATTGATAATCGAGTATAAACTTTCTTCAAACCAATTTTTGAAAGGCAAGTGGTAAACTTTTATGGGACATATCATCTCTTCGGAGTCACCAAATTGCAGCAAAAAAGAAAGAATCATAGAATTGACATAGATTGCGCAAAATATCATTGACAGTCCACATCCAACAAGAAGTGCAAACACTCACAGGGTTTCCAAACTTTTACCACATACCTGTGGCAATGAGGAGTAACATTCTTAAAATTCCAAAACCAAGAATTATTTTTCAGCCTGGCGCATTACTACATTATTTAAACAGGATTTTTAGGGCATTAGAGTGTATTTTGCCATTTTTGTATAGGGTCAGGCAGTCTCTTGTGGGTTGAATCAGGCTTTTGGGAATTGATGCTGTTTTGCATAGCTTTGGTTGATTTTAGATGAATACATGGTCTGCTAATAAAGTGTATTTTGTCCATTTTTTGTTAATACGAATACTCAGTTTCTTAAAAAAACATATATATATTTTCAACCTTTTGACATAATACAAGAACCAGAAAGTACACATGAAATGTCAGAAAGACTTCACCTTTACAACACCAGGAGGACCAATTGTAACCAAATCTTCAAGAGATTCCACTTTGTCCAAAGGTAATAAGTGGTAAAGCTCATCAACATCACTAAATTCTTCAAAATCATCCTACAATAAAGAATATAGAAAGCACAAAGCTTCTATAAGCGACTCAGAAGTTAGCACGTAAATAGCTTCTCATTCAAATAAAAGAAATAATGAACAGATAAATGAGATGGTAGGCAGATTCTCGCCAATGCCTTTCTTTTGAGAAGAAACTAAAAAATTTATTAATTATGAAGATTCATTACTGAGATCCTCCTTAATGTTGCAACTAAAACCTGCAGCTGCAAAAAGGATGTGATAAAATTTTGAGTGATAAAAACCTGATTACGTTCCACATAATCTTCCAATAAGTCTTTGACATCATTGACTTGCTCAGGACTCAATTCATCATTGTCTAGTAGCCTCAATATCAACTCCAACTTCATAATGTGAGCCTTGTGCCGAGTAATAGAAGTTTCTAAATGTGTCTGAAGAACAAAAGTGAGACATTGTCACCAAATTAGCAAACAGAAATTACGGTCATTTTAAAGGAAATGATTTTCCATTTAGTCTGACCATTCTTGGTGGCCTTGTCTTTCCTTTCTTCACTGTTAGCCCTTCCAGCTCTGCTTCAAAACTATCAATCTGCGATTCCAACTCTGAAACCTACTCAAGGACAGAACTTGTTATATTGCTAACTACAATAGAGCAACTTATACACTAAGTAATGAGATTTCAATTTTTTTTTCCTTACAAAAGAGAAAAAGAAAAATAAGGTAAAGTTAATTCAATCAAATAAAACATAGTTACAACATCAAATATCAACAAATGCATTATACAATGATTTAATAGCCTTGGAATTGGAAATAAAGTAAAAAGCAAAAAGAGAAGAGCACATAGAAACAGAATGACAATAACACCCAAAGTGCCACTAGCTAAATATCTTGATCATCAAACTACTTGATAACTTTCTCACTTTATGCCAAATGATACTGCACTTAGTATAAAAGGATAATAATGGGGTAAAAAAAACAAAATCAGCTGTACCAAAATGCGTAACGTAAGAGAAGCATAAATAAGTTTCCAATAAAAGCTAAATCAGGCACAAGCCAAATGAATAGTACTACTAAAAAACAAATTTCTGCATATGCAACTGCACCACGTCAAACCCATTGGTTAGCACAGAAATAAGAGACAAAAAAGTGAAGCAAAAGGGCTGGTTCCATACCAAGTTGTTCAGCCAATCCCTTGTCTCCGATTTGGCTTTCTCCTTTGGATCCTTCATAAATTACAAAAGGATTTTAAAACAAAAAAGTGGTGTAAATAAGTAATTTGATTACAGAAGCATTCTAAAATGATTGCTGAAACTACAAAGCATACTCTTAGAAAAAAATAATTATCAATTTAACTGCAAGGTATAGCAATGTACAAGGTGCACAAGATGACAATAAATAATAACAAGGAAAACAGCAAAATGGTAAGTGCAAATTCCATGAAAAGCTGTCAGAATGCTCTCTAGGGCAGTACAGGAAGGATTTTCTTCTAGTAGAGACAGCCATTAGAAGCCAGCTTCACTGCAGTATGATAAACATGGGAGACAGACCTTTTTTAAACCAGACCATCACTCTCTTCCTCTACAATTTCAGACAGAGCAAAAGTCTCATAACAGAAAAAAAGAAAAAAGAATCTTTAATTTTGGATGGGTTGTACAAAACACCATGAATTTGCCCAAGCCTGACCAGCTAAATTTCTTAAAAAGAAGGGGAGAGAGAGAATATAGCATGCAACACTTACGGTTTTGGGTTGTTGTCCCAATCCTTCTTTAGAAAATGCTTTTGTCTTAGTCTCCTTTTCACATATCTTAAATCTTTCCATTTCACGCTCAATAAGCTTCCGAGCATCCACCAGAGCCTGCTCATAAGAGGCACTGACCTATGTCAACATATACCAAAAGAAAAAGATTAAATGCCGACCCCAACTCCATAAAATAGCTAATATGCTAAATCGACACAACTATTAAAGAAATTGAAAAATCTATAGCAGAAATCGGATACCAGATGTGAGACAAACATTTATTCTCTTTAGTCGATTTTAAAATGAATCATGCCAAGGTACAAAATAAATAGGGAAAAAAATTGAAAACACTAAAATTTCCTAGGCATCATAAAGCCTATGTAGATAGATGCGCCATTCGTTCTTCGAGTATGTATATGTTGTTTATAGAAATATAATATTAAAATACAGGTCAAACTACCCAGTTTAATCAACTCCAGAACTTTAATAAAAACAATCCAACAAAATGGCAGTAACGATCTTCTCAAAACAAATTTTCCAGCTTCTAGCAGGTCAGCGATATCATTTCAGCCTAATTAACCCTAAAATTAACCTCATAAAGCTATGCAACAGGGAGTTGCACACAACTCAATGACAAATTAGTAAAGCCTTAGACCAATAAATGCAAGTAAATATATTGATGTCACCAATGTAAAATTAAGTCATCAACAACTGTTGTAGAATTATAAGACATATCTTTAATAGCTTTCCCTTATTATAATACTTTCATGACCAATCCTGTTGTCTGTTTCCCTAGATGCATAAATCCAGGTCGTACAAAGACATGTGAGTCAAAACTGTATAAGAAACACATGATATTTTCCTTAATATTGAGGAATGTTTCGAGTTTGATGCACCAAAAACACATCTAAGCTATGCAATTTTATAGTTAAAATATTAGTCAAAGACAAAAAAAGGCAGCACAGCTAACGTTCAAAAATAGTAGACTAATTAAAATAATGGGGTTACGGTAATTGAGCATGCATGAGCAGAATTTAACCAAGCCAAAACAATTAAAATTAATAATTCCCAGACAATAGCATGTCTCTTGATTTCAAAACTATAAAGTCACGCAAATGGAAGACAGAGGAAAGCATGATGAAAAGGACTGAGACTAACCTTCTTGTCCTTGATCTCACTTGACTGAATCCATGTCTTGATCTGGTCTCGGTACCTCTGCAGCTTCTTGATTTCCTTCTTCAAGTCAGCCTCAAACTTCTCCTTTTGGTTCGCATTGTCTGTATCATAAACCTGAAACCAAAAAAAAAAAAAAAAAAAAATCATACACAGAAACAAATTGAGAGAAATATAAATGAAAAGCAATGCATTGCCAATATCCTATAAAAGCCAAGAAGAGAACATTGAAAGAAAAATGAAGAGAATAAACTTAATTCAAAATTTAAATGACGAAACCTAAGTCAAATTCAACAAGAGAATTTTAGAAAATTGAAAGATGCAAAACAGCACCATTTATAATTTCCCCAAAAAGACAATTAATAGGACAAGGCAAAGAAAAGTAAGGAATCCAATTCAACTAGCCTAAAATTCTCAGGTTGTGCAGACAAGTTAACAAATGTACATATTCAAAATCATTTATGAAGATGCAAGCAGTAAAGGAAAGAGAGAAAGAAGTAACTAGAATCAAATCAATCACTTTACACATACACAATTTCTTTTATTCATAACTTTTTACACATCAATAAGCAATGCAATACGTATACATTGTTGAAAAATGAAACATGAAAGTAAGCGATATGAAAGGACAATTGATTAAATTTTCGATAAATTTCACAGCCTATATTCATGCATGCGTATTGATATGTATAAGTGTGCGTGTAATAAGCGTACAAATACCTTGTTCCAGATGCTGTCGAAGACGTCGACGCCTTCTTGCACTTTCTTCAACACTCGATCGATCTCGCCTTGAAGCTTTCGACTGGCGCCCATTTCAATGGAATCGTATAAAAGTGAAGAACCGAATTTAGGGAGGCAATTTCGAGCATTCAAAAATGCAAAAAGCGCTTAGGGTTTTGAATGAATGATGCAATTTGATTTTGAGTGATTGAGTTAGTTGTCAGTCCTAGGGCTCGGTTTCGGATGGATTGGTTGACTGGTGAAAGCTGGAGGAGGAAGACGTGGCGCTGGAGGATTAGATCACAGTTCGTTTGCTTGTGTTCGTTAAGGCCCGAGCTGTACCCCTTCATGGCCCAATGAAAAATTAGTGAGTGATGCTATTCGCACCCCTCCAAAACCTAATAAAACACCACTTTAATAATTTTTTTAATAATAATAATAACAACAAACTCTTTTTTATAAAAAAAAAATGGACTATTGGTAATCCTTCATTAATCTTATAAAACTAATGTTAATCTGTTATATTACAATTATTTTTAAAAACAAATATAAATAGATTAACCCTATTTATATTTTCTTTTTCTCTTCAATTTTATTATACTTGCACAATATAAATTTCTTTTATTATCATTAAAATAATCTGAATTGAAGAGGTAATTCTCTATGCCAAAATAATACTCTTGTAATATAAACAGTTACAAAATTAAGATGCAACATAGTGGGAAAATAAATTAAATAACATTTATCTTGCTCCAAATAATTTTTTAAGATTTTCCTTACTTTTCTTTAGAAATTAAATAGTAAAGAAGGTTTAAAAAGAGGAATACAATTATTCAGATTGAAAGATTAAGAAAGTTATTAGAAATTACAGGATTCATAAATAAAATGAATGTTTACTTAAGAAAAGAGTAGAAAAGAATACTTTTACCATTAAATACAATATAATTGAAAGAGGAGATTTAAGAGGATTTCGGAGAGATGCTAATAGTCTAACTCTTTATTTAATGTTTTAGCAAATAAATAATCTATACATTCTTTGTCATTCTTAATAGATAATAGCTTCCTTTATAAAGAACTCGAGAAAAGGCACAAATTTTTGAAATCCTCGGATAAGCATCAACTCTCACAATTAGTGATATTTTTCAACTAAGAATATTAGAATGGTTATAATAGAGTGAAATTGACGCGGAGGGTTTACTTAAAAAAAAGAGAGGATTAAGGTATTCATGTATTTAAATGGGTATAATTAAAAATTATATGTTATTATAGTTAATAATAAGGCTTTTCAATAAAAGGGATTTTGAAAGACTATTAGAGAGGCCAAATAGTATCACTCAAAACTATTTATGTTATAGGAATATTGCAGTGGCCCATTGAAACAAAATTATGAGAATAAGCAATTATTTGTGTTAGCGCCACACACACACATTTGTTTTAATTAATAAAGATATTCTCATTTTAATGATATAAAGATGTTATTAATAAATAAAAAATAATCTTTAATATGCTAAAATATGTGTATTTTTTAATATATTTTAATAACATTTACACTTTAATAAAATAAAGATATCCTCATTAGAAAAATATTTATATAATAATTTTTCAAATAAAATCATTTATTCTAATAAAGTTAGTTATTAACAAAAAGACAAGAAAGTACATAGTGCAATATCTTTTGCAAGCCAAATAGATTAGATCAATTTTTGAGTGCAAAAAACTGATTACATTTCACATAATCTTCTGGTAAATCTTGGACGTCATTGATCCACTCAGGACTCAGTTCACCATTGTCCAGTAGCCTCAAGATCAACTCTAGCTCCATTACGTGAGCTTTGTGTCGAGTAATAGAAGTCTCTAAATGTGTCTGAAGAACAAAAGTGAGAACATTGTCAACAAATCAGTGAACACAAATTACGCCATTTTGAAGGATATATTTTTCCGTTTTGACTGACCAATCTTGGTGACCTTCCCTCTCTAGTTTTTTTTTTTTCCTTCTTCTTTACAGTTAACCCTTCGAGCTCCGCTTCAAAACTATCATTCTGGGATTTCGACTCTCAAACCTATTCAAGGACACGACTCCTTATGAAGATAACTACAAGAGAGCACTTTATATGCCAAGACGAGATTTAATTTGATAATTATTTTTTTAAAAAAAAGGACAAACAAGGCAAGGCTAGTGTAGTTGCGGTATCGAACATCAACAAATGCGTCAAATAATGATCTGAAAGCCTTGGCATTGGAAGCAAAATGAAAGACGAAAGAGAGAGCACATAGAAACAAAATAAGAATAACAACCTAAGTGCATGCCACTAGTTAAGTACCCTGATCCTCGGCCTACTCGATTACTTTCTAATTTTTTGCCAAAAGATATTACACCTAGCATAGAAGGATAATAATGAAAAAAAAAATTCAGCTGCAACCAAATACATAACATAGGAGAAGAATAATAAATAAGTTCCAATAAAAACTAAATCAGGTATAAGCCAAATGATTAGTCCTACTAACCGAAAAAAAAAAAAGGTTCAGAATATGCAGCCGCACTAATTGAAGGACATTGCTTATTAGCACGGAAACAGGAGCAGCAAAAGGACTGGTGCGGTAACAAGTTCGTTCAGCCAATCCCTTGTCTCCGATTTGTCCTTCTCCTTTGGATCCTTCATAAATTACAAAAGCAGTTTACACAGCAAAAAATTGGCATAAGAAGTAATTTGATTGTAAGTTTGTGATTGAGATTGGACAGCCGAAACTTAAAAGTTATAACATTAAAATATTGAATGAACACTAGTTGTTGTAGTTTAAAAGTTATGTCAATAAGATTTTTCACTTGTATAATAAAAATATATTATATCTTTAATAATTTTATCAAAATTATTATTTAAAATTATATTTGTTATATATTATTAATTTTTTTTCATAATTATAGTTTTTCACGATAATGGTAATTTAAAAATTACAACATCTTAATTCCGAACACAATCTAAGAAGATTACCGAAAGTACAAAACAAGCCTTATGAAAAATAATTATCAAATTTAATTGCATGGCGCGGCAATGCACAAGGTGTACAAGGTGACAATAGAGGATAACAATGAGAACAGCAAAATTAAAGTGGAAATTTTGTCGATAGCTGACCGTAATGAACTCTACAGCAGTGCAGTAGTAATAAGCATAGAAGGACGAAAATTTTTTAAACAGACACGAAGAAAATCAAGTAAAAATCTTTTCCTCTAAAGTTTCAGATAGAGCAGAAGTAAAAATTTCGTATGCCTTCACAAAGAAACCAGAATTTCTTAAACTTTAGACATGTTGTACAAAACACCGTGAATCTGTCCAAGGCTATGAAATATATATATATATGGAGAGAGAGAGAGAGAGAGAGAGAGAGAGAGAGAGAGAGAGAGAGAGAGAGAGAGAGAGAGAGAGAGAGAGAGAGAGAGAGAGAGAGAGAGAGAGAGAGAGAGAGAGAGAGAGTACTATGCAACACTTAGGGGTGGGCATACGTTGGTTTGAATTGGGTTTTAAGTTAATTCAAATCAAATCATAAAATTTAAACCCAACTCAAACCAACCCAAATATTTTTAATCCAACCCAAACCAATCGATTTAGGTTTGGTTTGAATTTTATAATCAAAATATTTTTTTATTTTGATAAATTTAATTATATCAAAATTATAATTATTATTAATTATTAAATTAACAATAAACTATGAAAAAATATAATGGGTAAAAATTATAAATAATAGACTTTACAATACTTTGTCCTTAAATATTAACCATATTATAACATAAATTCTACAAATATCAACATAAATCAAAATAAGATAAGAGATCTTAACTTAAGTATCAAAGCAATCCATCAAAATTAAATTAAGTTGAATTAAATTATTCAATTTTCTAAATTTAAATCTTTCAAAAAATAAATCTAAAATTTATTGTAATTAGAAAAACTCTAAAATTTTAAATGCAGTAAGAAAAATTGGACATGAAATCAAATTTGATTTAAATTTAATTAAAAATAACAATACAATCCTATTTTATTTAATAAAATGCTATAATCAATTTCATTTTTTTATTTTAGTAAGTTACAATACAAATAGGACTATAAAATTATATTAGAGAATTTCATAAAAATATTATCTAAGTAATTTATTTAAATATTAATTTAGCCTTTTAACTCAAGTTGAGATTGTAAAGAATTATTATATAATAGTGATTATTAATTTATAAATTATTAGTTTTAAAACAATAATAATGACCACCCAACAATAATGAAGACTTAAGCTCTAAATTTTAGTTTGTCTAAAATTTTTCATGTCGAAAGAAAATTCATTTTTCTTTATAAGTGGCTAGATTATTTTATATATCACTAGATATGTGACAAAAACTCTGGTATAAAATCTCATCTCAACTTTTTTAATTTTAAGCTGATCAATTTTTTTTAATATTAAGATAATAAAATGTTGAAAGTATAAACTCTCAAACAAAATGAATAAATAAATAATAATAGAGAATGAAATGCACATTTTAACAAAATTAAGATCTTAATAAGTTAATACCTTGACATCGGTTTACTCAATAATGTAAGATTTTGGAATTGAAAATAATGAAATTAATTAATTTTTATTTATTTTGTTTAATTTAATTTTTATTGACATGTCACTTTAAATTTATTCATAACTCATGGGTAAATTATACGCAAACTATTATGAAATGATTTCTTACTTATAAACCCACATTTAACTCATTTTATAATTTATCCAACCCAAATTATTGTTTTTAGTTTTTGGTTTGGATTTAGGTAAATCCATGGGTTGTGGGTTTATACCCACCCACCCCCTACCGACACTCGTGGTTTTGGGTTGTTTTTCCTACCCTTCTTTGGAAAATGCTTTTGACTTAGTCTCTTTCTCATATATTTTAAATCTTCCCATTTCACGCTCAATAAGCCGGCAAGCATCCACCAAAGCCTGCTCATAAAAGGCATTGACCTGTATCAAAATATACCAGAAGAAAAAGAACCGCCAACCCTAACTCCAATATAAATCCATAACTTCTGGTTAAAATGTTTCACAAAGTGAAACATTTCACTTTAATACAGAGTGAAATGAAGACCATAAAATAGCTAAGATGCTAAAACAACACAACTATTAAAGATATCGAAACACCTGTGACAGAAGCGGCATAACAGAATGTGTATAAACATTTATTCTCTTTAGTTGATCTTAAAATGAATCATACCAAGGAACAAATTAAATAGAGGAGAAAGTACACCTACGTACGGGGCAACATTGTGTAAGTAATACATTATATTTTCCTTAGTTTTGAGAAGGTATCAAGTTTGATGTACCATGAATACATCTATAAACTACACAATTTTACGGTTGAAATAATGCTAGTCAAAGACAAAAAATGGCAGCACAACTAAAGTTCAAAACTACTACACTAATAAAATAACGGGATTACAGTAATTGAGCATGATGAGCAGAATATAACTATGCTAAAACAATTAAAACTAATAATTCACAGATAGTTGTGCGTCTCCTAATCTCAAAACTATTCATTAACGCAGGTGGAAAATGAATGAAAGCACGTAAAACAGACTCAGACTAAACTTCTTGTCCTTGCTCTCATTTGACTGAATCCATATCTTGGGTACGATAAAATAATATTTGGTAGCATTCCTTAAAAATATGCCACAATATAATGTTATCAAAGCCCATATTTGTTGTAGTGTAAGATGAGAGTTATAGAAGGGCAAAGCATTGTTTTGAGCGTTGTACTTGTTTTCCTTTCTTCTCTCTCTCTCTCTCACACTGTGTCACTCCCTCTTTTGGGAAAATTATATTATGTTAAAATTATTTTCATAGTACCAACTGCAATTGTCGTTTACTTGGCTATTAAACAAACCAAAAGATTATTCAAAAACTATTTTTGATGATGGTAAACTTATGTTGTTATATATTTTATTTATAGAAATTTAATTATAACCTAACTTTTTTTAATATAATTATAACCCTAACTTCAAATATCTATTTCATGTCATAAGAGCATTATTCAAAAGATAAAAAAAATGCCAATTCTAGTTAAAAGTTTTTCCTTTATGAGAATTGGTTGAAGAAAGTGAAACAATAACTACATATTCTAATGTGTTAAATGGTAAATACGAAAGACACAGGAGTGAAAAGGTATATTTAAAATAAATCTTGAAGTGACTGAAAACCTTGAAGTCTCGAAAATAATTTCTTTCACTTGCATTTATTTATTTATTTTGGTAGAAAAGTTGAAAGCTAAATTTTTTGTGGTTTGTGTTGAACAGTTGTGAATTGAGTTGACGTGTTAAGTTGCATTGAATTGGTTGCTAGCATTAAAAGATTGTTGTTTTCTCTTTAAAGATTAAAAAATATGGGTCTTATGCTTTTCTGTTGTGTACCTAAAAATATGAGTTCTTTAGTTTCAGCACATCGATTTTATGATTTATAATAAAGTAGTGAAAGGATGGTTCGATGCATCAATTTGTATTAGTTTCTATGGGAGAAATGCATGGACATTTTGATCTTGTTTTTAAAAAGAAATTTTATTAATTATTCAAAAGTGTTATAATTGGTATTTTCTGGACACTTGCATAGTTTGAATTTCTACTATCTTGAAGCCTGCCAAGATTTAGTTTCAGTCCATTCCTGTTGTGCATACCAAATAACGAATTTGGGGTTTCTAATGTAGATTGTATCATGGTGAAAGTTAATTTCTAGTCAAAATATGTTCAAATTAAAATTACATGTGCATAGTCTCCATAAGTGTATGCCGATTATGTCAGTAAGATTCTAACAGAGTTAAGATAGCAATGAAGCAGTGAAACACTTTGTCAATTTAAGGTGGATTTATGTCCCAAAAAAATAGTGTTTATGTATTTTTGATGAAGTAGAAAAATTAGGTGGTTAATGGATAATTATCTTAAAAAATATTTAACAATTAATTAAAAATAAAATTATAGTTACTAACCTTAAATATTATTTATCTACCAGATAAAATCAATGTTGATGATTAAAACTTTTGAATCTAAAGGTCAATAGCAACCCTATTATAAATGCTATAAAAATTCATGTAGTATCACATAAAGATCCTTTATTACAAAAAGAAATTATTGTAAGCAGATGGATCAGAATATTATCTTCATGAACAGCTATCGTGAAGGCGAGCAAATTTATCTATCACATACCCGGCCAGACATTGCCTTTCTTGTGAGTGTGGTAAGCCAATTTATGCATGCTCCACAGAAACCCCGTTTGGTTGCCGTTCACCGATTCTTGATATATTTTCCACTAGCTCCCAAATATTCTTATATACCGTGAGAATCTTCCAAAAATTGTAATGGGTATAGCTCTAGACCGAGGATGAAAATGGCGATCCCCTGGTTTTTGAATTGGTTGAACCAATAGGATGTAAGGCAAGGTGTATACATACACACAAGCATGTTGTATACATGCATGCATGCATATTTCATAAATTCTATTTTATCTATCCAGACCTTGTTCTATTTAATTTGTACGTGTGTATCCACACCTAAAAAGATTACATATATATAGTTAAAAGTAAGGTTAATTACTCTTCGATAACACATATTTTGATAAATTTTTAAAAAGTAACATATGTTTTAAAAAATATTCGAGCAGTGATATTTTGTTAACTTTTATTTAACTTTAATCGGACATGGGTAAAGTTGAAAAAATAAATTTTTTTTTATAAAGCCAAAGAGATAAAAATATTAGATTTATATAATGCTTTACAATTCACAAGGGATCTACTTCTTTATGTTTGCAAATAAGTTTGATTCAACAAGAATTTTTTTTTTTATAAAGAATTTGTTTGATCTAACCAAAAAATGCCCTGTTAACTAGACTTTCACTTATTTTTTAAATATATTTTTCTGTTTAAAAAATTAAAAATTTAAAAAATGAGTAGAGATAAAAACATCATTTTGTAACTAATTGTATTGGCAAAAATATCATTTTGTAACAAATTGTAAGGTAAGAGCTACATTTCGTAATTCATTATAGGGACAAAAATATCATTCTGAATTAATCAATTATTCTCATTACAGTTAATGGCAAAAGTTGAACAAATATCACTCACTTGAATATTTTTGAAGAATGTATCACATTTTTTAAATTTGTTAAAATATGTGTAACGCAAAAGTAATTAACACTTAAAAATAAAACTCTTGTTACATGCACGTGCATCACTGAAATCCTCAAATTCATCAACATGCATGTTATGCAAGATAGTGAAAATCGTGAACTGTATGGAGTTTGATTTGTTGTAGATCGAATTGATGCTTTAGGCCACATGCTGATGATCTGGGAACCTTTTAGATGTATGAGTGTGTATCTTTTGTAACCTCGTGTATAGGTGGAATGAATGGGCCTATCCTTTCATTAAGTGGAGGGTTTTAAGGTTTAACCTGTGCACACGAGGAATTTCGGCAAGCGGAGATAAGTGCGATTAAAGTTTTAGACTTTTCTATGTATAAATGAAACATTCAATTTAATCTATTTATTTTTAACCGATAAGATATCAGTAAGTTAGGTTAAACTAGCATTTATATCCAAAGGTGTTTTTTGACTTCATTTCACGAAAAAACCGTCATGATAAAAGTTTTCTCTTCCATAAAAGCTGGCTTATGGGTTCGTGAATCCAGGGAAAATTTTAATTTTCAAACTAATTTTAATTTGCATCTGCAGATGTCTGTTTCCACAATTGCTTCCACTGGCGAAGTTGAGGGGTCAGTTGTTGGACACTTCAAACTTTGGATACGATGCTACTAAAGGTTTGTTTTGCCTTTTTGCCCTTCCCAGTTCTTTCTGCCAAAATAAATAAATAAATAAAATAAAATAAAGAAATATTCTTGGTTCTCATTGTGAATTGAGTTAATAAGAGTGCTTTTATGTTCCATATGCCAATGTAGCTATGATTTAAGGACGAAATTTTGGATCCATTAAAGTTAAAAAAAAAAAAGGGGGGTATTTGCTGGGCCAACAAGGTGAACTTGCTGAACCACTTAGAATCTTCCTTGTGCAAGCTGCATAATATTTGTTACCCTTTTGGGAATTCTTCGAGTAACCATGTGTCGGATTATTTTCTCGTGTAGCATGTTTTTAAAGAAGTAATGCGAAGGTTAGCTGACGAGGATAAGAGGAAGCGTAAGAAGTATATAAGAGGGAGCTCGATGGCGAGGAGACTTAAGTTAGAATAATAGAAGGAAAACCAATATTGCAAGGCAGGCCAAGTATGGCGCTTGTAACAATTTAAACTGGAGATATTAGATTTATTAGACGTAAAAACTGATATATTTGGCTGTTATGTTTTTATCGGGCAGCGGCAAAGTACTCGTATGCTGCTGTTTTGGATCATTTCCGAAATTTAACACCTGTTAATATCAAAGCAATATACGTCAAGTTTTTAGGAGATGCAATAAACCAGCAGCTGCTTTAGCTTATTTTGCATTTTGCTGATTTGAAACGTCTATCTGGATGGAACACTTTCCTGCTCATCTAATTTGTTACTTCTAACAGTTTATCTTGCTATTTTTTCTGGAAATATACGAGAAGCAATCCATTTGAAAAAAAAAAAATTGTATTGAAGGTTCAGGGTGCTTAATTGAAAAAAAAAAACAAAAATTACATTTTGATAACGGACAGAACGATCGATGCTTTGCTTAAAGGTTATGCTTGGGATTGTATCGTATTTTTAAAATAATTATCAGCTTCGTAAATAATTTATTGAGATGTTTGGCATCAGACCTGCTAAGGCAAAATACAGATGAGAAGTCACGTATTATTAATTCGAAGCACGTTTCAGAATGAAAACGTTTTAAAATTTTAATTCAATTTTAAGGTCTTATGGATTCCAGGGGATGGAAATAGATGCTAGTCATGCAAACCTAAATTCATCGACATAATATGAGCACGTATTGTCTTTAACGTTTTGATACGTAAATATGTTAGAGACATCGCATGAACAAAAAGCCCATATAGTAGCCAATTTGAGAAGACAAGTTTTAACAGGTGAAATGCAAATTATTTAAAGCTTTGAATGATATTGATACAATGAAATCAGTGAATTGTACTTGAATTAATCAAGACATAGTACTTGTAATCCATGAATTCCTACAGAGATATGAAAACTAAATTATGCTTGGGATATATATATATATATATATGCATGTCGCCAGCCATAGGCCTAATACTTCTGCTGCTGCAGTTTTATTACGTTCCGATTGAATCGGTTGTTCAAAGGCCACCCACCTGGCCTGAACATTGGAGCGATCGGCTTCCAGGCCAATTTTCCTCTTTCCGAGGTGTAATACTGAGATTTATGCACCCTTTTTTTGCCCACTCAGTTCCAGCTGAAACCATTCAAGTCAAATTGTTTGCAGCCTGCAGCGACATCATTTTCATGATCATGGGTATTAAGGTCCAGCTTTGTTGAAAAACATGGCAGCCTATACTCCGGTAGTAGATTTCCATTTTGTAGTTTAGCTTCTTCAGGTTTCTTGTTGGTTTGCTCCTGGAAATGTTCATCCTCATTACTTGCTTTGAATCTTCCGTCAGGAAAGCTGGCGCTGCCAATTGATAATTCACCAGGGCCTCTGTCCTTGCCTATTGAGGAAAGAAATTTGCTCTCTTTCAGATCTTTGCGCCACTTGAGTTCTGTTTGCTGCAGCATAGGCTCTTCCACAATCTCTTTTGGCTCTAATGTTGGAGTGCCATGATAAGGCCTTAATCTGACCCCACCATTGTGTATTTCTTGATCCTTTTGAGATCCTTCACACGATGTTAAGCAGCTGTCCATTGAGCAATCAGTTGGCTGGTTTGCTTGTGGTTGCTGAGGGCAGAAACCCTGAAGTTCTTTAAGGTCCGAAAATGTAGCGTTTAGGCATTGTGTCGAAACTTTGGAAACAAGTTCAGAAAGCTGGACTTTGGCAGCTTCCAGGCCTGCTGTGCCCAAGTTCTGTCTTCCAAGAGTTTCCTGAGCTTTCTCCAGGACCGCCTGGAGATATTTCCCTTGAGCCTCTATGCGAAGCTGCAAATGTCGTTGTACCTAGTGGTTTAATCCAAGACAACTCATCAGAAAAAAAAAGTGAAAAACTACTTTCATTTTCAAAATATGAATATATAATGTACCTCAAGCTGCTCATGTAATCTTCTCTGCACTTCGATTTGCATCTGTATTGTTTCGCTTATATGTAAGCTCCTGGATTTTAAAATCCTATTTGTTAGCATAGTAACAAAAATAGTAATAAAATTAATTTAAATCTAATAAATAAATGAATATATTTAAAGTGCGATAAACCATTTATCCTCTTACTTGTTTGGCTGGGGTCCAATGCTTAAATTGTTCATATGAGTTGCATTTGCTTCAGGCATTCTTTCTCCAGCAACAGCAACTGGACCTACACCAGATGACTTAAATTTCATTTCTTCGATCCCAGTATGTGCTTTACAAGCTAAATATGCATTGCATTTCTGATCTTTCTGGTAATTTGAAGATTTTTGAGATATCGGCTTCTTACCAATTTTGTTGTTGCCATTATTTGCCTGTCCGTGGAGATTCTTACTGAGCCTGTACTTCTGTAGCCAAAAGGTACAACAACAATCAGCATATGTCTGTTAAAAAATAAACAGTACTGACCCTGTAACTCCAAAATCCAGAAACATAGTGAAGGTATATGGAATGACAAGAAAAGTTATCTCTAGCTACTCTTTTGTTCTAAATCTATAATTATTTTAATATGTTGTAACATTGATAATTTACCTGAAGATGGCTCTTCAAGTGGTACAAGGTAAGTCCTGGAATCCCCATAAGTTTCATTACTGTTTTTGGAGTGGCCTCTGTGACATTAAAAGAATCATTCAACTTTAGATGAATTTATTTATACATTTTCAGTGATAATTTATTATCGAATGTTTTTAGATATACTCACTGTCTGCTCCTCCAAGCTGATTGACAGCTTCTATGAACCGCTCATGAAGATCAGGTGTCCATTTTAGTCTTGGCTTGGCATCGGTGGAGAGGACAAGGCCAGAATCTCCAGGGCCATTCCCACCTTGCAAGAACAAATGTCTTTCCGTAGGGATAGGCATTCTTGAAGAAGAATGGATGCTCTTTCCTTGATTCTGGTGATGATGGTACATCTTCTAAACTCTTTAAAATTTTAAACAAAAGTAAGTTTACTTGTCCTGTAAGGCATTACAAAAAACCAAATGATTGGTCAAGACCAGCTATATTTTTACCTGACAGGAGTTATGATTTCTCTTGATCCAATCTGCAACCCCCTGAAATGTGTAACTTCGCTATGTGATATTCTTAAATTTCTACAATCAAAGCTTTGAGTAAATAGATATAAATTTCAGCAGTTGCTGCTACTTGTCTCCGATCTCACTAAGCCAACTCTCACAAGCCAAAGGGTATGCTGAAACCTTGATTTATAAAGCAAGCCACGGGGGGACGGGGGCAGCTAGGAAAGCATAGAATCTTGAACAAAAATGACACAACACTCGATCTAATCCAATCCAATTTCAATATATTCACAGCGACTTGAAAAGATATATTGTCCTTCCTACTTTGTTAATAGTGGGACCCTGACCTCACAAACTCAACTTTCCATTCTCAGACAGAACTAAGCCAATTGAATACCTGAGCCTTCTACTTTTCAGAAACACCTCAGGACTTGCATTAGGTACCAGAATTGATCCCACCAAAGTTTTTTTTGTTGTGTGCATTCGTATTCGTCTTTCCGGCAAAGTTATAGAATCTTATTCCCAGGATTTTATAGAAGAATTTTTCTGACTTGGATGAGGAGAATCCACTATCTATCTTGTCTTGAGAACTTCAAAGTTAACCCACCCTTCCCCCCTCAGCTTCAAGGAAGATTCTTAGAATTGATAAATCGCCATCCTTCTCTTTGTTATTGGAGTCACATTTCAGTTGTCAATGTACATAGTGAGACTAATGATATTGTAAATAATGTTTATAAATGAATGTTATCTCTATATTAAAGATTACAGATAGAGACACGAAAGAAGGTTTTTAACTCGTTATATTTGGAGAATTTTAGGGGAAGATTCTGTTGACTGGAGCACCTGGGAAACTTTGGAATTAGATACATACATGCAAGAAAAAATTAAAAATATAAATTAATTA
The DNA here is from genome assembly GCA_030449875.1 of Aegle marmelos. NCBI lineage: Eukaryota > Viridiplantae > Streptophyta > Magnoliopsida > Sapindales > Rutaceae > Aegle > Aegle marmelos. The sequence continues at coordinate 9,563,616 of JASUUL010000115.1, forward strand.
ATGGTGGCAAAAGATGCTCTTTCTTGGAGATTGTTTGGAGGCAAGGAATGGAATATGGAATACATTCTGTTTTGTCTCCTTCAGTAAGTTTGGTACTTATTCAGCCCGCACAGTATAAAAATATAAGAGAAGAGGGACCCTAATCTTTTTCATTCTTCAATTGGCATAAGACAGCCGGCCCCTCCCGGCGAATCCTAAGCAGCCGGGACCTCGTAAAAAAGAAAAGAAATAAAAAAAAAAGAATAAAAGGATATTGTACTTGCTTCAATACTCTCATTTGATGAAAGAATTACAAAGTCCTGGGAAGATGACACTACTTGCCCTTGACTCACGTCTGTGTTAGCTTTGTAGATTCTTTTGTATCTGTATAGACTACTCTTCTTGGTCTGTATATGCATTGATTACTTGTTATCTATATTTCATTATTTGATCTTTATATTTCATTGCCTTGTTTAACAAGCAAGGGTTCTAGAGACTTAGAGCATGTATCTCATTGTCGCCGTTAAAAATATTGAGCCCATGCACATTACGTATTCTTTACCAATTTTTCAAGGATTATAGACTTATGCGTGCACATATAATGTCATTTTTAGCTGCTTCCTCTGTATTTGAGCAGAATGAACCCAGATGCTCTCTCGACGATTAGCAATTTTATCCCTCTAGGCCAGCTGCCATCTGCTTGTATGGAATAAATACGAGAGAGGACACAGTAGCCTAATTTTTAGTAGTTTAATTAATTTGTGAATCAGGATTTGCATTTCCATATACTATCTATGTGTCAACTTCAAGTACAGTAGGCTTATGCCATTCACAGACATTGGCATGCAGATTGTGGTTGAGTTGATAATCAGGAATTATCATGTACCGATTTAAAAATACAAAGAATAATATCTAGCAGATCAAGTACAGCTAGCTAGCTATATAATGCAGAATAAATTCGTGTATTTTAAGTTATGGAGACCAAATCTTCGATATACATTAAACCCACACGACAGAAAAAATAAAATTTAGTGACAAATGAGGACATATCTAATATGCCGATGCCCATTAAACTGAGTGCTTTGAACAAGTGTTGCCAGACTATGTAAAAATTTATAAGAACGCATTTCTTAAACATGTAAAATGAAAATGCCTATTCCTTGATCACCATTTTCATTTTTAGTCAGAGCAGCCATTTCAAAATATCAATTGATTTTATTAATGAGGATCTTTTATATCCATCTTCTGGAGAATCTATCAAAGTCTTTGGGTAAAGCAGTAAAGCGAAAAATTCCTATGTAGTTTGCTGGCATCTGGATAGGAATAAATTGTAAATTAAAGTGGCACCATTTGAGTAGCTTTCAAGTTACAAAAATTACTCAATTTCCAGCATATATGAGAGCTCAGCAATGGCACCAGTTGAGAATTTCGTATAACATGTAATAGGTCACTATAGCATGGATCCATATGAAGTAACTAAGGACCCAATTATTCAAGCAAAATCTCAACTAAAATCTGCATTAAAGATGTCGAAAGTCGCCATCTATTAGTACATGTATCTATGGTATATATGCTAAAAAGTAAACTCATAATGATTTGTAATTCTCATATAGATATGTATATAACTCGTACTTTATGATCTTTTCAGTATTTTATTGATGAAAGTGTCTGTTCTTGTTTGGTGAGTTAACGACTTATATGACGTTTTGAAGTGCTTATGTTGAACCATAAATAGAATAAACATGGAGCTAAAGCGTTTCATTTCATGTCTCCATGAGGACATAAAATATAATGATCATTCCAATAATGGTACATGTAAAGTACTAATAACCTTTCTTTGATGTTTCCAAATTGCCCTTGTTTTAAACCTCTATGTGTGTATGCGTATGCGCATGCGCGTGTACATACATGCTATTGTTTTTGTGTAGTACAAGGGAATGGTTAACTTTGCTTTTATTTTTTATTCCTTTTTCTTTGTTATATAACTGCTACTACCTTCCTCCTCTAACAATGGATCTTATTCTCTCACTTTAGAATAGAGGGCAAGAATTTTTGTTCTTCCTTGTACTTACATTTCCTTTTATGGATTCCCTCTCATATTGTAATTTTTACTTTTGAGAACATAACAAGAAACTATGAAAAGAGAAACACTACTCCACATAAGAGAATCATGTATTTAAGACCAGTCAATCATAAGGGAGTACACGTGTAAGTTGTCGATTCACCGAGCATTGTTGACCACATATGATACCATTCATTAGAACAATAATAATAAGTGAGAAATGACCACGGAATGTTATTCCTTGTGACAAACAGTTTTGGGAGAGAGGAAATTGAAATTGGAGCAAAAGCTATAAAGGTTTAATTCCAGCGGAATTTGGAATGTGAGAATCTTAACTCAATGTAAAGCCAATAAGTCATATTCTCAAGTCAAGAATTTTTTTTTTTTTTCCTTATTCCTTTCTACCCAAAACCACAAAAAATGGGTTCCCCTTAGCTTTTTCTTTTTAGCTAATATAGTTAGATGCCTCAGAAATTCATGATTAGAGCTGTGTGCTCATAAGTTGAGCCACTTTATTAGAATATGGCTATGTTTAGAGATTGCTTAGGTTTTTATGATACACATATCTTGCTGCTGGATACGCTCTTCTAATTATTCTTATAGCATTGGCTAACATGAACAAGTGATGTTTGAACAAAATATTAGTAAATTTTTTTGTTCCATTTAAGGGGTTACTTTAAGTTGATGATTATGTTCCATAATTATTCTTTATTGTTTATGAGTCGAAGAGAGATCTAAAAACAACAGGCTATATTTATGTTCTATATACGATTCTCTTATCTGTGTTTATGGGTTTTATATATATAGCGATTATATTTTCTGAAAATTTGGCAGCTTAATTGTGACTGAAAATGCAATTCAAACTAATGACAAATCAAATCCAAAAGGTCTAAAAGTCACTTGCAGTTGCTAATAGTTTCCACAGCAACTTGTAATTTCAATCAATTTGAACAGAATTTTAAAATTTTTTATCTTTCTTACAACCAATTTGTTGTAATCAATACTTTGTTCTAATTCCTTATGCCTTAATGCAAATTTTGCACATCATTTCAGCACATTAATTTATTCTAGATCATCCTTACAGAATTTTTTTTTTTTTTAATATGATCCATTTGGTCATACACTACATTTTAATTAATGAAGCAATGGCAATCGTCTTTCCACTTGTCCTTCAAGCATAGTTCAGTTGACTGTGAATATGAATTACTAAGTGGTCATCTGATTTTGAATAATAATAGAAGGTGAAGGTTGGTGTTTTAGTGGGTGAAATTGAATTCTTATACCATCCATATGCACTTATTTGATAAAATTTATAGTATGTTACATGATTTAAATTTATAGTATGTTACATGATTTTATTAAATGATTCTATGTATAATATATATAGATTAATCAAATTTCCAGATTCCAATACATGTTAAAACTCTGTGGCTGATGAATGATCAAGATCACTTTTGGTACCAACAGCTCGGACAGTGACTCTCTCACACACCATTCATTCCACTTTTAAATTCTATAAATGGAGGGCGCCTTGGCTGTGATAAATACGAATAATATGTTAATAATAATAATAATAATAATAATAATAATATTGCTACTTTTTTTTATAATTTTTCTATAAATGGGGCACATTCTCTTTGTAGCTTAGAGTCAAGCTTGTCAATTTCATGCATATATTCTAAGCCATTTTCATTTGCTAGCAACCCAACTTGATGGCTAAAAATACTAAGTTCGCAGAAACAAGGCATATGCAAAAAAGCAATTAAAAGCTTTTTTTTGGTTCTGGTCCAATAATACTAGTTGTTGAATCTTTTCAATTTCTAGTTGCCTCGGCTTCTCCACTTCCGCCCATTCCTTTCAGCTCAAAAAGTTCCTCCTCCATTTTTGTAAAATAGATAAATGTTCATGTAGGAATATTTTTAATTATTATGAGTTAAAATGATCGGTTGGGGTCAAGTCCAACAAAAATATGCAAGCAAACACACTTGCAGCGAATTCTTCCTGAGGTTCCATATTTTAACTATTGATAAATGAAATGAAAATTTTTCATTCAACTAATTACATTTTGCATTAAAAATTTTGCTATATAAAGAGAACCTATAGAGATATATACATCTGCTAGCACAAATAACATGACTTATTATACGTCATGCAAGTTGAGGAATATGAGAACCGAATTAGAGCGGCGTTAGTACCAAGTTCTGTTAACTCCTCGTTAACATTTTTCAAGAAGGGCCCGGGCCAAACATACAACATCTGATCCCAGGCTTGGCCAGACTCGGCCCGACCCACTTTATCGTAATGGAGAATCTAGCTCTTGTCCTTCTGATGCTAATGCAAGACGTGGCGATAAAGTACACGCTCCAGATTTGGCTTCACTATAATCCTCTGCTCCCGGGCGCACAGAATCCAAAACTCCGCTAAATTCAAGAAACAAACAAGAACGCAACCCACGCTACCGCTGAAGAAAAGAGGTTCTATGGAGGGTTTTAGCAAACAGCAGAGAGCAGAAACAAATAGAACAAAAACAATGGGAACGGATTACAATCCCGATCAAAATACACTTCGATGCCATCACTGTGCAGGCCCGCTTTCAATGAAAATGGTATCTCTTGTTATTATTCTTGTTATAATTTTTGTATTTGTTTTTGTGAGTTTTTGGGCTGATCTGGAATTTGATTGCAGGAGACAAGTGAGTGGACAGTGGCTCCTTTCATAAGGGATAGTTTTTCCATGGTAATTTGTTTTTTCTTATTTCTCTTTTATCTGTGCGGTTGTTTTTCCCATGGGATTCTTATTTGAATTTGTAGACTTTAATTCAGTGTGCCTTTAGTAGGATTTGTTATTTGGATCTTAAAAGTAATGAAAGTTAGGATCTTTTTCATTAACTGTAATTGAAGATGCTTGTGCTAAGATAATATTTAATGCTATCTTTGTTGGCTGAAGTTATGGCTTTGGAATTCCAATTTATTATAATTGGAAATCTAAGTCTTTGTTTTTGATTCCATCCTATTCTAGTTGTATGCCCGAATTTCATGATGCTGAGTGCAACTCAAAACTTTGATTGCATCTTTGTGTCTTTTCATTTTTTTTCCCCCAATTGCGACTTGTTTGTGGTGCTGGGCTTTATCTTTTGGTTTTTGTGTTTTTTAAAATGGTTGTTGCCATGAATAACTTAGATCGGCACAGCTGTTGGTGGTACAACAAGTGCATTCTATGGATTCAATCACGGTAAAGTGTTATTTTCCTTTTGTCATCAAAGGTTTCATATTTTGATTTGTTTCTTTGTTTATATTTCCACTAAATAATTCATATCCCAAAATATTAGAAAATTTTTTGAGAAAGATAAAAAGTGTATGCGTTAAATGATTCTAACACCTTGGCAGATTTCTTGGATGTTAAATACAAAAAAAAAAACTACACGTTGAAATATTTTCTCATATTTAGTATTTATGAATTTTCATTGGGTAATTGAGAATCATATAGTCTTTGTTTGTTGATGCAGTGATGCCAGTTGTCCGGAGATGGATAAAAGGACCCATGTGGTTGCATTTCCTAATTGGTGTAAGTGACTTGGTGCATTATTATATCTCATATTTTCTCCTTTTTTTTTTCCTTGTTTAGTCCTTTCTCTCTCTATTCAATTCCAGAAACATGAAATAATTGTTATTAATGATTAAACAAATATATGTGAAGATAGTAGATAAGCAGTCCATGTCAAAAAATGAATTGTAATGAGAAAATGCTACTTAGAAAACCAAGTGTGGGACAAATAGCATCCCAACCTCTATGAATGAAGAAGAAAAGAACATCTGTACATTGTTTGTAATTGATGCCCCTTAAAGATCTAGGAAGCTAATTAACACAAAAAAATAAAATAAATGTTTTTAGCTGTTAATGGAACATGAGAATCCCGAACGACCCTCCTAGCTTACTTTGAGAGGTTGCACCTAAAGTAATAAATAAACAAATGTTCAATTTTTTATCCCTGGACACACGGATTTGTGGGCAAGAATGGTTTAGGCCAATGTCTTTTTTCGTTGTTAAGAGTATAGTCCTTCCATGAGAATAAGACCAAGAAAAATGAAATCTTACAAGGAACTTTAGCCTTCCCTTCATTAAAGTTGGTTGGGATTGAGAAAAGGAGGAATTGGTAATTACCCACATAAAGGAAGATTGGCATGGAAAACAACATGAAGAGTCAGGACTCCAAACTCTACAATGGGTTTATTACTTTACATTGAGTTGTATGTTACAACTTGTCACAAGTTTTTTGTTGCGGTTTTTAACTTATTCGTTACACTTTCCAACTTTGCTTTATACTTGTCAAGTTAAGGCAAAAGCTTGAAAATGTAATGGAAAAGTTTGACCACTAACGAACAACTTATGGATAATAACGAAAAATTTGTCACGGTTGAAACATACAACTATTGTAAAGTAGCTTCTGCCATATGCTTCTTCAAATTATTTAAAGAAACATTTCCAAGCTGAAAAGAAGGGAAGACTGGTCACTAATTCTTTTGGTATTTTACTTTTGCATCATTGTGTTGGAGGTGTATATTAATATTTTCTTTTCTTGAGAGTGTATATTAATAATTTAAATTTTTAAAAGCTGTATTTGTCTCTTTCTTCAAGAGTGTTGTATTAATGGTATTGCCATCCATGTAACTAAGTTTTGTAGCTTTTATTTTTTGTTTCTGGAAACTCACTACACCACCTAGCTGTTTGATTTTTCTTTTATATATAACATAATGGACATCAGATTTATTTTTGAAAGCAAGCAGGTTGATACTAATGAATATTGATGACATTTGATAGTATATGCTTTTGGACTTGTGTTATTATTGCTTTCAAACTTGTTAAATTCACCCATCACTCCCGTGGGGACATGCAGGCACCCCCTGTGATAGTATTCTCCTCAGCATGTGCTGGATTGGCAGGTTAGACAGTCACTCTTTCACCTTCATTTGGCTTACAACTTTGTTGAAACATTTAACAGTACAGCCATCTTGGACAACTGCATAATAGAATTGTATTTAGTAGATCTTGGTATTAGTTGCTATAGTTAAACTATTAATTGGTTGCCCATTTGACTGAGATATAAAGAAAATTATTTCTTGATTTGGGACCTTGAAAATTCAATCTTTTATATGCAATCTTAGAAAATGTCTTACAGAAATTTCTGAATAATGGTGGAAATGCCTTGGTACATAACAAAACTGAGTTAATGCAAAATTAATATGCTTCATCTCCTTGAAAATTTTTAGGTGGTGCTGTTCCAGCTATGGCCCAACTTGCTTCATCTTCTTACCATGCAGCTGTCTCATCACATTCGCAACCTTCTCCGTCTTCGCGGGATGATAATATGCAAAAATCTAGGACTTCCTCTCCGTTGTGATTTCAACCACAAATGCCATCTATGGCATTTGATAGAGCCATGTACATGCCTCCTTACGATAGGGATTTGCAACTTTAAGCATTTGTGGCAAGCACATATTAGTAATGTTGCAGCATTCCAGTTTTGGTCTTTCTGTGACAAGGGTTTCATATTTTATTGCGATTCCAATGTTTACGTCAAAAAACCTCCCACAACTTATATTTAGAAAATTTGGATGCTTTATGACGTGCGAGTGTAACTGGGCTGCTTAAAAATTTCCGGAACGCACGAGAAATGGATTTTGTTAAATTGATATTTCATATTACTTTATTGGACAAACATAACGAAATTGAAAGAAAATTCATTTATTGGTATTGAAAGTATACCCTGAAAGCATTTAGCCTAATAAAGAAACTGTACCAAGACTTAAAAGCTCACGTTAAGCCTCAATTCTGTAGTCCACTGACGCATAAGAATTTTAATGTTTGTACGGGACTTTGTCATAATAAAAGCATATATCTTTAAATCAATTGTACAAAGTTAAACAAATACAAAAAAATTGATTTTTCCTAAATCAGAAGCTATATGTTACATGTTAATTTCAAAATCACAGCGGCACAGACATTCGGTAGAAAAAAAAAACGAAAGCAATGTTTTCTTTTATCAGAAAAAAAAAACAATAATTAAATAAAAGGAAACAAAACAAGGTAAAAGAAGAAACCATATTATCTAAACACAGCACATCTAACACGTATGATATGACCACCAGATTTGTAACGTGAGAGAGAGCATTGAGCGCAGAAGTTCTATAGAATTCCACGTTACAATAACCTGCAAGTATGTATTTCACAAATAAAGAGAATTAGAAAACATAATGCCTCGGCGAAGGCTTTCACTGGCTGCAGCAAACTTCTTCTCCAAATTAACTTCTCCAACAGCTTGAGCAGCTGCACGCAACTGACATTGTGAAAAAAGAAAAAAAACGCTCATTAGATGCTTTCAGATTCAAAAAATTTTCCAGTTTCAGTTTCAGGCAATTGCAGTTTGGCATCACTCCTAGGAAATCCCAAATAAAGGGCCACTTAATAAAAGGCCCCGACCTCCATCAGGCTTGTCTATTCACGGGAAATCTTCGTCTAGGACTAGAAGACAGCTAAGGGAGCAAAAATTCACAGAAGAAGAAAAGGGGGAGGATGGGTGCTCGTTGACAACAGAGACAAAGTCAAGACATCAAGAGTATAAAACAACTCCCATGACAGAAAAATTCCACTGTGTATGCATATGCAATAATTCTTCCACATGTATACAATAGCTTCGCTGTAAAAAATCTTAGTTACTTGTGATTTCTAATCCGATTTTATTAATAAGATATCTTATATATTATTGCTTGTCCCAGGACTAACAAATATGATCAGAGATGGAAGGAAGGGTTACCATAAACTGATATTCTAACAAACACGCCCTCCGATTCAAAACTTTTTATCTTACCTGGTTCAAAAACTCATCAAGTCTTCTAGCACTCCTAATGATACTACCCTCAAATATATCAGTCATCTGAATAACCTCTGCAAAAGTTGCACCCTGGGGAACAGAAATATGAACAGAATAGCTCAATATAATAGACAGAAAATCGATAAGAAATACCTGGTATGCAAACTAACTTAAACAAAAATAAAAATAAAGCAAGATCCCCTCTATGTAAAACCATATGTTAATGACAGAACACCCCTCAAACCATAAATTAAAGAATAGTCATAAAAATTTCATTGACCCAAAATTACATGAATCTTGTGAGAAGAAATATCAGCAGTCTGTCCAAAACCAAATGACAGCTAGAAAAATAAAAGACATATCAGTCTAGGTAGCTATGTTGATGTTGCCTCGGTATGCATGATGTGAAGCAATAATGCTAACACCAAAAATATAAAGCACTGACCTTTGACCAACAGTAAATCACATCCATCAAAAATGGCCTGACAGTTGATTCCACATATTCATCAACATTAACTTCCAGTTTGCGCTCATGTTGTATCTATGCCAAAGTAAGGAACTTTCAATTACATTTTCTAATAAATGGAACTTAAGTGAGCAAGACATCAAAAGAACGACAAAATACCTCCGCTATTTTTCTGGCACTCTCTTTAAGTTGTTGTAATGGTTTAGCAAGCTCCGTTCTCAGATTTATTTGCTCACTTGATTTGTCTACTGGAATAAAACAACTTGCAAGAGCTGCAACTTGGTGATGATCAAGATCATTGAATGTACCTGATCAAAATTATGGCAACAAGTGCGATGAGATTCTGCATATAAGGGAAACAAAAGCGAGGAACAGATGGTTAAATATTCACCATTGAACATCAGCTCAGTAACAAGAAGTTCATCTCCTGTGTCTATCAAACATGCTGCTCGTCCCTTCAACTGGAGAACACCATCAGCATCAATATGGCCAAGTTTTTTCAAGACCCGTGAGCGGTTTTTAAGTTCATCCCGGAATTTTTGGATCTGCAAAATAATGCCAAGAATAAAACTATTAAACATGTAAAAACAGCAGCATCCACTTTCAAGCGGTAACAATGATAAAAGGAAAATATTTACACAATTTCGTAGCTAGGAGTAATAGTATCAATAATCCTGCTATTTCAAGCTCACGTCAGATCTACGGAGGGATAATCTGGCAGTGGAAAGTACCTGGGAGTCTCGCATTTTTGACTTGAGCTGCTGAATCTCATGATTCACCTCTGCTTTCCTTTGGAAACATCTAATTTGATTCTCATCTTGAGACTGCAGTGCACAAAGGAGTCAGCAGAGAGCACATCACTTGGGATAACTTCTTCAAACTACTTTTGCTATTTTTCATGGGGTGATAATAAATCTCACTTCTTTTTTCTATTTAGAGAATAAATTAAGAATATAAATTAATTAATGAAAGAAGAGTGGCACATGTCCAAAGAGGTAACAACAGTCCTAGCACCTCTCTTGGGCATGCTATTAATAAGGGCCCATCAATAAATTATTCTGTTATTGATGCACTTCTTCAGCCATACCTGAAAAGTGGTCCTCTGTTGATGCTGCAAATATAAGCATTACAGATGCTTTGGTTAAGCTTAGAGAGTTTTCCCCATGACCATGACAAAATCCCAATCCATCATTATGGAAACTTTCTAAATCTGCTACTTTACAAGATTCTAAATGAAATTCTCTAGCAATGGTACTTTCCTGATCCACTAAAGTACTTTCTCAAAGAATTGGTGTTACTATTTCTATCATCTTTTTTCTTTCTATTACGTTACAATAAGATTGGCTGGCTTATACATTGAACTGGTCTTCTCTGAACAAAAATTTATTTCTCCTTTGCTCACCATCGACTGTAGTATTTCAAAGCCAACAATAACATCATATGGGAATATGGCATAAATCAAACAGCATACAGCTATTTCCAACCTTATTCAGTGGATGAGCAAACAGCTTGTGCTCAAGTTCCTCAATTTGACTAACCAAATCAACAACTTCAGGATCTTCAATCTTCATATCCTGAAAATCAATTAGATAAAACATAAATAAACACATGGCATTTGATTCAAAAACTGCAAAAACTACTAAATTCATGCCTTCTGACAATTATGACAATAACTAAAATGTTGTTTCGAAGACTTCCTGCCAATTGGCTTGAGGAATATAATGCTCAAGAAAATTTAATTCAAAAATTAAGAAAGTGAAAGAAACCAATAGCAATGAATGACTTCAAGAAAGATTGTATCAATATGGATAATGGGTCAAATTAAGTTACGTGGATATGCGCTTCCAGTTGTAATAGTTAGGATGCAAAATAAAAAAGATGATGGTGCTGATGATGCACGTGCAAATGCTGGTAGGATATACAAAACATGCAAACGGAGTCAGACTTCCAATTAGGAGTGCAAATTAAACAATTTCCAATTCTGTTAATGAGCCAACACAATATCACCTTGTGCAAGTTTTTCCATGCCCCAGAGGGTAATACAATACATGAACAAAATCTCTAATAACCGGACTACATACTTCAATGAATTTGCACCACATCTAACTATCTACTGTTTGATGTCAAATATCTCATGATATCTGACTAGAACATTTAGTTACCTTTACAGGATTAAGCTTTGGAAGGCCTTGAGGGAACCGAGACTCTAGCTCCTGAACAGCAAGCAGTATACTTTGCCTTGCATCCAGGGTTCGTAGATCAGGAGGAACAGATATTCTGATTTTACTTAAAGTAGAAATTAGGGGCAGCTGAACAGGGACCTGTAAGCAGATGCACGTGAATATTGCTTTCACCACAATGTAAATTTAGATTCTTGAAGCGGGATCATGTCTTTATATGTGTCAACTAACCACGTGCATTTCACCCTTTTCTCCAGGCCTAGGTGGGCATGGCTTTGGCCTTGATCCATTTTCACTTGAACCAGGAGAACAGTGAAGCAAAGTATCCACTATATAACCACCACCTCGTGAAGGCAAGGTGCCCACTCCTGCTGACGGCTTTTTGACAACATTTACTACAACTCCCCAGCCCCAATCTGTTCCACCTTCTCTTACCTTGATCTGAAAAGAGGATATAAAAGATTATTGAGAACATATTTAACTCAGTAATCTTAAAACCCACCACCATTATTCTCAATTTAAGGCAGCAATTAAGATGATACAACAATTTGTCTTTCCAGTGAATGCCAAAAGAAATTATTGCAACTTTTTCTTCTTTTCTGTTTTCAGTGAAAATTGTCAATAATGTGCTATTAATAGACTAGATCATACCCTACAGCCACACACACGTGTTAATATCAGGTAACCCATCACTAGCAATTGCTACAGTTACCCAAGAATAAACCATCGCACACCAGAAAACCAAAAACTCAGCAATGAGTAAAAAACTAAACCAAAAGATCCCTCAAAAGTTCCTCAATGCAAAAAAGGAACAAAAATGTTAGTCCACCATAAAAATCCCTAAGGTAAAAGACAATCCAAAAAAGAAAGACAAGCTTGAATTTGATTTATTTAATTTTCTTAGAGGTAGCAGATGTAAGGACCACGTTCTCATTTCGAATTGAGTCTCACTTTTTGACATGATGGTTTGGGTTACGAGTATTATTCCACCACAAAAAAAAAAAGCACAAAAATTCGGACTCATCAGTTACTTACGCATAACCCTTTGAAATACTTTTATTCAGCCCCCACCGTTTCCTTCGAACATGTAAAACTACAAGCTCATGCATTCAGACAATCTCTCTTTAATTAGACAAGAACCAGTAAATTGTGCTTCTTAAACATAAAATACAAAAATCAGAATATCTTTCTTCAGACATTGAATGATACAGTGCTGGAGTCCATAAATGATTTATTCAGACCGATTAAGTAGACAATTGACTGAAAAAACATCTCCAACAGATTTCGAATTAAATTAGCTCATCCAAAATTTATTCTTGAAGATAACTATAAAAATAGAAAGGCCAAGAACATGCAATGATATCAATTACCCCCCCCCCCCCAAAAAAAGAAAAAAAAAGATTTAGCTAACTAGAGTGTTGTTCTTAGCACATACCAACCGACCAGAACCAAGATAATAAAGAACTCTTTCAGGCCTTGTTATTTCTGACATCAACTTCTTCTCAAGTTGCGCTATGTCAAGTTTCAGATTATGGTACTCAGCAACTTCAGCCTGTACCAGAAAATAAAAATCAGCCTGCACCAGAAAACAAGACCTCATGCAAATCACAAGAACTAAGGAAAAAAACCAAGGGAACTGACATTACCTCTCCTGAAGCATCAAGTGAGGCAGCTTCTTCTTCCAGCTTAGAAACTTTTTTGCCTATATCAGGTAAAGCCTGAACGGATGCAAGGATTTCATGTAATCAAATCATACGCAATTAACCAACAACCTAAATGCTGATGAAAGAAGAAAGAAGAGATCGAAGAAAAAACCTTTTCATGCTGAAATTGATGAAATGAATTCTTTATCACATGTTCAGCAGTGAACTGGCCTTCTGCACGGCTCATTAAATTTAAAATTGAATAGTAGCTCAATCTGAAGGTGCTAACTAGAGGGGCTGGTTTACCCAAAACCATGTCCTTGAGCGTATTCATCTCCATCTGCAGAAAATAATGACAGAGTCATTGGATTGATGAAATAGAAAAAATTACTTTTCTTCCTTGGATTCAAACATTTAGAAAAAATTACTTTTCTTCCTTGGATTCAAACATTTAGAAAGAAATCACAATAAGCAGTTAGTAAAGGACAAAACCCGATGTTATTAGTTTAACTTTAACATTACGTTAGAGCTCAAATACTATTGTTGAGTCCTTAGTTTAAGTAAAAGGATTTAGGCCAAGTGATAATTTAACATGGTAGCAAAGCCAGTTTGATGAGTAGCCTGGTGTTCAAATCTTCCCACCATCTTAATAAAACTTTAATAAGTTGTATTTGTGTTAGTAGACATGTATTTGTCTTGAGGTTTTGGTTGTGGTTTTGTTTAATCACATGTGCTTTGCAGTTTGCACTTGATGGCATATGTTAGAGCTTAAATTGTATTACCCAGCCCTTATCAAATAGCTTGAACTTTTAGGCAAAATGGCCACTCAAGACAATAGAAACTTAAAATAATCTAGGCAAAATGACCAATTAAGACAATAAAAACGTACATAGTATCAAATTAGATTATTACACACTCAAAACTAAGTTCAAGTAAAACTTGGAAAGGGTAACTAACTGCTAATTAAAGAAGCTTAACAAAATAGAATTTTTTTCTTCTTTAGGGGGAAAAAAAATTTGAAGTGACTTATTACCTGCTCATCAACCATTATTATACAAATTCCACGATCATCTTTGCCACGGCGTCCAGCCCTTCCGCTCATCTACAGGATTTACAGAATAGTAATTATACATTCAAATATAAAAGAAAAAAAAAATGTATGTCTACATCCCAACAGAGGAAGAAATAGGTCATCACTCACCTGTATATACTCACCAGAACCAATATAGCGATGACTGTCACCATCCCATTTCTTAACAGCTGTGAACACAACGGTTTTGGCAGGCATGTTCAAACCCATGGCAAACTATGACAAATAAAATAAACTGTAAGAGCTCTTCAACATTAGTATATAAGCTTAAAAAATGAACGTCAACTCCGCAGACTCAAAATGTCAGGCTCAGATTCAAAGCAAAAGAAAGAAAAAACGATGCAAGGAGAAAATCTTACTGTTTCCGTTGCAAAGAGGGCCTTCACAAGACCTTCCTGGAAAAGAAGCTCCACCAATTCCTTGATAACAGGCAGAAGGCCAGAATGATGAACGGCAATACCCCGCTTAAGTAAAGGCAACATCAACTCAATGGCTGGTAAATTTCTGTCTTCCTCATTCAAGCAGTCCACAGCATTCTGAAAAACTTGCTCAACGGTATCCTTTTCCTCTTGTGTATTAAAATCAAGCTTGGACATGGACATAGCATGTTGTTCGCATTCCCTTCTGCTGAAGCTAAATACAATGACAGGCTCAAATTTCCGTTCCATGATCATCTGAAATTTGGAAAAGGATTCTGACTCAAGCAACATACCACAATGATAGATGAAAGAAGGGAAGAAATTTAAATGAATAAAAATTTAGAATTCCCTTGACGTGCTACATAACTGACTTGAGAAAAAATTTAGAATTCCCTTGACTTGCTACATAACTGACTTGAGAAGGTAATAACATCCAAAATGGTAACACTGAAAATTCATGTCAGAAACTGCATAAACAGATCAAACAGGTTCACATCAAGCCATGCAAAATTTCCAGCCAAAACCAAATGAATCAGAAATATTGATAGATACAGAAAGGCATAAGTATTATTTCCTAATTTATGAAAATCACCAAAAACAAAATTAAAACGAAATAGAATAGTAATAACCATGACAGGGTCACACACTTGTCTGAAGACAGGAATTAAGCCTTCTGTGAAAACAATAGCCCTACAATAAAAAGGTTCAATGCTCATATAGCTATCGTGGATTCCCTCCCCACCACCCCCCCACCCCCGGATCAAGAGTCTATATCAACATCCATAATTGACTCTTTTGTATAACCTAATCTTTAACTACTGTCAAAGCAAACTGCCATTCAGAACCTAAATCCCTATATAATGTTCTGAACTTTATTACTAAGAAAAATTAAGAACTTTGGGATGAATTTTAAAAGAACAGGAAAGAGACTAACTACAATAAAGATAAGTTTTCTGATCTGAACTCTTTTTACTTAGTTATACTCTCATTTATGGCAATAAAATTAGTTGTAATCTCATTTATGGTAATATTTCATTAATAGAAGTAAATTACCATTCCACACAACTAACATAAGAATGGAGAAATTTTAAAAGGAAAAGAGAGAAAGAACTATTAGAAGAACATAGAAGCATCATGTTTCTTCTTCCCCCCCCCCCCCCCAATTTCTCCTTCTATGGCATAACTTTTCACTTCAAGAGAAGAGTGATATTCCAAAGAATCAAAATAAAGAACTGTTAAAAGTTTCTTTAGTGAGAGTATTCAGACTCCCATAGCCAAACCCCCAAGTCAAGCCAGTAAGACATATTTCTTTGAGACAGATTATATCGTAAGGCATAAGAGTGGATACAATATGGCCGCAAGAAATAGTTAACCATCAGTTACATTGCTACCAATAGAATTGCTCTAAGAATGAAAGAAAGATGGTAACAAGCCATGGTGACATAATTTAAAAGAACAACAATCCAGGCATCTAACAAAACTGAATCAAGAATAATAGTTAGAAATAGTGGCTGCACCTTCACAATTTTGAATATGTCTGAACCCCCAGAACCACTCCCACCTTTGGCCATTTTCCCACTTGCTTTTCCATTTTCTCTCCTTCCACCCACTTTCAGCTTAGAGAAAGTATCTTGCAGCTTCACAAAATTATCCTCTCTAAACTGCTCTTTCTCATCAACAACAAGATACAACCCACTTCCACCCACTGGAAAGACATAGTGCTGTAAAGGTGTTGGTCGAAAATCTGTGTACACCACGTGACAAGGCTGTCTGTGCAAATGACAAATCCACTCAGCAAACTGTGTGGCATTGGACATTGTTGCAGAAAGAAAAACCATCTTAATAGCTGGAGGTAAAAATATTATACTCTCCTCCCAAACAACCCCTCTTTCTCTATCTTTCATGTAATGAATTTCATCAAAAATAACCCAAGCAACTTCCTTCAAGACCTCTGACCCTCGATAAAGCATTCCTCGTAGAATTTCTGTTGTCATCACCAAACAACTAGCATTGGGTGAGAGAGTGACATCACCAGTCATCAATCCGACATCTCTAAACTCTTGATGTAATTCCCTGTACTTCTGGTTACTCAAAGCTTTCAAAGGTGAAGTGTATATAACCCTCTGCTTATCTCTGAAAGCCATTGCTATTGCATACTCGGCAACAGCAGTTTTACCTGCCGATGTATGAGCTGAGACAAGAACTGACTCATTTCTCTCCAAGCATGCAACTGACACCCGCTGAAATGGGTCGAGCTCAAAACTGTAGGCTTTTGCCATCTCACCATTATACACCGGGTTAGCAAGTGTCCCATGCATCATTTCATCTTTAGTCAAAGCATAGCCACTGGGGACTGCAACCTCGTGTACACATGAGCGTACCAAATTTCGTTGCTTTTTGGTGGATTCTTCCTTAGGGGTTCCCGTGACATGGGAATCTTCTTCAGGTGCTTTCCTTTTCCCAGGTGTCAGTGATTCTTCCATTTCCAGTGTTTAAGCCTTTCCC
Source organism: Aegle marmelos (assembly GCA_030449875.1). Lineage (NCBI taxonomy): Eukaryota > Viridiplantae > Streptophyta > Magnoliopsida > Sapindales > Rutaceae > Aegle > Aegle marmelos. The sequence goes on from JASUUL010000115.1 coordinate 9,580,828, forward strand.
ATTCTCGGTTTCAATCAAGGTTGGGGTTCCTTCAACACAATCTTCAAAAGTATATCTGTCTTCCTTTCAGCTAAAACACAGCCAGCGCGCGCGCACATACAGACGCCAGAAAAAAAGAAACAAAAATCTGCTCTAAATAGCCACATTATCATCAATACTTATTTTGCAAAAATAATGTTAATAAAATAAGAATGACTTATTTTATTTTTCATATGAAAAACACTTTCACCAGCCACTAGGCTTATTCAATAGTTACATAAATTAACATTAACAAAATGTTAATAAAACACTAACTAATGTGAAGAATTACCGGCGGAGACCTGGCTCAGCAGTGCCTCTGTCTGTGTTTCGTACGACGTTCCAGCCGGATTCCGGTAAGGCTAACGGCGAAATTCTGGCAGCAAGGCGAGCGATTTGAGAAGAGTAGCTACTTAGGGTTTCCTTGCTGGAAAGCGCGAATTTCAGAAATCCCTAATTCCCTTAATTTTTCAATTAAAAGTTATTATTTGACATTTGTTTTTAAGGGGCCGCCCAAGTTACATGTGATGTAACTTCCGGTTGTCCCGTAAAATATCACTCAAACCCTTATATGTTATATTATTTATAAATAATTTATAAGTATTAAAATATTTATATATTATAAAATTTCATGTAACCCCTTATATTATATTTTATTTTATTAAAATTTTAAAATACTAATTCGTTCTCTATAACTTTAAATTCTCAAAACACCTTTTATTTAATTAAAAAAATATTATAATTATTAAATGTATATAATTATAATTATTATAAACATGGTTAGATTAAAATTATAGTAGATCCAATAAAAGTTTATCTAATAAATTTATTCTCAATTAAATCTATGAGCGGTGGACAAACCATTTGAAATAGTCCTATTCAATAATGAGAATTTAAAACCTAAAAAATTCCAAAATCTAAGGTTAAAGGATTCTAAAATCCTAAGATTCTATTCTAAGACAAAATATTTAGGATAATCCTCAAGATTTTAAAGTTCAAAAGATACTAAAATAGTAACCTCTTATCCTAAAACAAACTACTTAGGATAATCCTTCTAAATAACAAAACTTTAAAATTGTATTGAGGTCATAAGCTCTTATCCTAAGACAAATTACTTCGGATAAATCTCTTAGATTCTAAGATTCTCATTATCTCAGAGTTTTAAAAAAAACAACATAAGAATAAAAATATTTCTTTCTTTAATATATGGATAAGGTTGCACATTTATGTATCAATTAACATGTGCACAACAGAATAAGTGTTGCCAAATGTGATAAGATTGACAATACTTATCACCAAAATAAATTAGGACTCAAGTCAAATTGATTTCATCCATAAATATGTTTTTCATTTTCATCAAAAAGTGAGAAAAGAACGAGCAAAAAAAAAAAAACAAAACTTTGACTTTCTCTTTCTTATCTTTTTCTTTTTAAATTTATATTTTCAAAAAGTCCAGTGACTCACTTAATCGTCGGAGGATATAGACTAATAAAGCGGCCCTTTAACATTTTTTTTATGTTTTTAAAGTATCATTGAATAAAGATATTCTCATTGCCTAAGAAAATAAACTTATAAGAGAATAAATAAAGGTCTATTAAGATCAATTCAAAAGGTAAGCTCACTATTATCAAATCCAATAAAGAGAAACCTAAGTTCTAAAGAGTACATCCTTAGTTATAATTTCTTCCTAATAAGTTGAGAAAATTTGTACCAACAAACATAATTATAATTTTTAGATATCATTATTATTATTAGTAAGAATAAAAAGTATTATAATTAATTAATTAATAATAATTAATAATAATTTTTTAGTTAAATTGTTAATAATAATAATTAACTATTATTATTATTAATTAAATTTTGAATAATAATAACAACAATAACAATAATTACAATATAAAATAATACTAATGATAAAAATTAATTAAAAATTTTATAATAATTTATTACAATTTAACTCATTTTAGTTTTAATTTTAAGATAAAATAAACACATAAATGGTAATATATTTGATTCTAATTATAATTTTTATAGTTCAACTAAATAAATTATTCTTATTTCGATTTTAGCTATTTGGATTCTTACTCATTCTGTTTTTAACTAATTTCAATTCTTATTTAATAAATATACTATAAAATCATAAATCACTCTATATTCAATTCAATCAATCTATATTATTTATAATTTATTCATAAGTATTATTTAAAAATTAATTATGAACAATAATAATAATAATTATTATTATTAGAACTAAAAATTAATAATAATAATTATTAATATATTAATTAATTATAATATTTTTTATTCTTGTTAAAATTTTCTGATTGTAAAATTTTGTTTAATCCCATGGTGTCGTGGCCTTACTTTTCGGCTACTTTATTCTGTGTACCAAAGGCCGAATGACTGAACTAAAGCAATCATTCCACTTGAAAACCTCCATGAAAGTTTAAATTGAATTAATTTTGGACTTTCTCTTTCTGGAATTTTAAATTCTTCCGCAGGATGCAGAAAATTCAATTCAATTCATTTGATAGTTTAGTAGTGAAATGAGGTAACCATGAAAATGAAAATAGTCGTATCAATTAATCACAAGAAATAAGATGGTTAATTAAAACATACGATGATAAGAACTACTATTTATTTTGATCGGCTGCCCCATGAACATCATTGCAATAAGCAGACCATTCGATTCTCCTTCTACATGGGTGGAAATCTATTGATGATGGAGGAAGCTCCTATGATTGACGGCATGAGCAACTCCAATTACATCCAAACACAACTTGCAAGATTAATGTCACCAGAAAAGAATTTTGAGAGTGAGAAAGCTAATGGAAATTGAAAGATTTATAAATGAAAATGGTGTTTATTTAGAAAGAGAACGGTACATTTGACAATAATTAGAGTACAATTTTGAAAAGGGCTTTCAAAAAGATTTTTGTGGCGGTTCCATTAGTCTAACTGAAAAAATGAAAGGAGTAATGATATTTGACTCTTCATATTACCTCAAAAATCCTTGTATTTTAATTTGTTTTATTAGTTTTTTAAAACTACTCTTCTTAAAAATTAAAAAAATAATTTTTATTTTATTTTATTTTTCCCTTCTTCTGTGACCATCGCTCCCATCACTTCATCAACAATAAGTTTATTACTACTATCACAACTCATCCTATTGACAATTAATTCATCCATCATCTTCGATGGTGTATAATAAGTTTTACTGTCATTTATGATATTTGGTTTGATTTTGTGTAATAATTTAAGATTTTATTTAATTTAAATTTAAGATTTAATTAGGAGTTCATATTTTATTCATTTTTTAAATTATAAAAAAATGAGTGACTTGTGAGAGATAAAAAAATTGAGACTTTTGAGAGCTTAAAATAATGAGATGTAAGAAAAATTATTCATTTATTGTTGTTGTTGTTGTTGTTAATAAGGGTAACTTTGGAATAAATAATATTTATTAAAAATAAGAATGGTAGAAATCTCCACTGGGACAGAGTTCTTTGAGAATTTTTTCTTTTAGGGAAAATATGAAAATAATTTTATATTTAATTTCTTGGTCAAAAAAGGAATGAAGATGATTTTTACTCAATATCTTTTTAAAAATGAGATGGGATGAGTTGGATTTCGCATGTCCTCCTGAATTTCTCATTTTCCCATTTAATTTTTAATTTGAATATTATCTTTTACAATTGGTAACGAATAAATAATAAAATTTAAATTATAAATATTAAATATTAATATAAAAAATAGATAACAATATTTATACAAGTATATTATAAGGCTTTCGGGCTTAATTAGCTAATTATGGTTCTGAAATACTATTTGATTAGGTCTCATTCAAACAACCGTAGCTAAAAATTTTTATCTAATAAAATAAAAACTAAACTAAAAGTCAAAGTTATAACATCCAAACTTTATTAAGATATATTGTAAGATTTTACTTTTATTTAATTTTTTACTTTAATATGACTAAATAAAATTAAAAATTAAAAATTAATTAATTAATTAAAGATTATTTGGAATGGGAGACTCTTATGAATTCTTTGCATTGCATTATTTAGAAAGGTTTAGAGAGGAGGTGAAGATCCTTTTAAATAATTCTAAAAGAGACAAGGAAGGAACGAAAATTTACCTAAAATAAAATGAGTATAGGAACGTCAATTCCCTTCTCCTCCCTCTGCACTGTATTGAAAAGTGAGAGTTGATGAGATTGATTAAGGAAATCAAATATCTTCACTCACAAAAAGAAAAGGCCAAATGTGATTAATTGATCTCCAAATTTAGTTTGACTTTAACACCCATATATAAATCTAATGAACCCCTAAATATTGAATAAAAACAATAATTAATTTTATAACATATTTTTATTGAGAAATTAAACCTTAAATAAAATGATTAATAATGAAACCCCATTTCTTCAGTTATATTTCATATAGCTGGCTGGAAACTTTTTCCTACGGGAGAAAGAGGAATCCTTAAAAACAAGAACTTATAGGAAAAAAATATTGTTTAATTTTTTTTTTACAATAATATTGTTTTTATATGATAACTGTAGGTTTGAAAATAAACAAAATATGTAAATTTTTTTTTTAGTTACTAAATAATGATCAAGAAAGAAAACAATGTTAATAATTCAATAATTGAACAATGGAAATGTATGACGCCGGACAAGGTGGAATGTTGATGAGCTTTACCGCTTATTACTGCTGGACAAGGTGGAATCTCTTGAAGATTTGGTTACAATTGGTCCTTTTTGGTTCTCGTATTACATTAAAGGTTGAAAATAATTGTTTGTTTTGGAATTTTTAAGAATGTTATTCGTCTTTGTCATAGGTATGTGGTCAAACTTTGGAAACCCTGTTAGAGTGTGCAATTCTTGGTGAAGAAGGACTGTTAATAATATTTTGCTTAATCATTGTCAAGTCCATGACTCTTTGCTTTCTCCCCCATTTAGCCAAATCTGAAGAGATGACTTGTCCAATAAAAAACTTTACCACTTTCCCTGTGCAAATTGGTTTGAACTTTTGAGGAACGTTTGTACTCAACTGTCAATTTCCTTGTAGAAAATGTTTAACAAACGAAAAATCCTTTTTGTCAGTTTGTACTCAACTTTCCCTGAGTCTTGCTATCTGTCTGTGCATTATCACGCATCGTTTACTATCCTTTAATGTAAAATTCTGATAAATATTTCTGATACATCTTTGATGTTTTTTTTTTTGCCCTTTCTTCTATATTACCAATTGTTCGAGATACTGTCTTTTTTAGTAGATTGTGGCTTGTTGCTTGATGAATTTAACTGATTGGTGTCAGCAGACATTAAATGCATTCGGCTACCTTAGTTCAGCAACACTTTTTTGGTCCATCACTAGGCTTGCTGTCGCAAACTAAGAATTTAGATGGAGCAGAATAGCAACTTTTTTCTAATTAGCCTTACCATTCAACAACAATTCGAAAATGGTCTCAATTCGTAAGTACTAGGATCAGTCACTAATTTGTCTGCTGATTTCTTTTGATTGGGGTCCTGAATAAGCAAGCATATCATCCAGCTATAATATAGTTTTTCGTTTGCAATGTTGACTCACTAACTGTTTATGCGTCCTACATGTAAAGGAGAAAAAAATTCTCAGATCATGGCATATGGTAGCAACTGATTTGATTTTCTGAGCTTAGGGATTCTATTGTGTTTATCTCCTATGCGGTTTAGCAAATTAAGTTGTCTTCTTTCATTTTAATTTATATGAAAATTTGTTGTAAATAAAATTCAACTTGTGGGCAGGGTGCGCCGGCTCTTAGCTTGGAGGCTTCGTCGATAGCATCAGCATCTCAAACGCCTGTTGTTTCTCTCTGCTTTTAATGTTATTGGATTAGCATTATTACGGTTGTTTTTGTGTTCAACTTTGGATATTTTAAACATATTAAAAAGGCAATAGAACACCAGGCCATGGTCCTTCTCTATTTGATTTGATTTAATGCCCATTTAATGATCTTGACTCCTGAGAGAATGCTGCTGTTGGAACTTTTGGTCAATTGTTTTCTTTTTTATTTTATTTTTTCGGGCAACCAAATATTATGCTATGGACAAGTCTTATTGAGTTAAGAAGTTTATTGAAATCCAGCTAACTTGGTTAGTGTCTTAATTTTGTATTATGAGACTTCCTATCTGCGTGGTTAATTAGTTGCTTTCATGTAGATCTTGGGTTTCCGTTTATTATTTCTTTCGGAACAATACTCTTATTAAAATCCACAAAAAAGTTAAGTGCAAAAAAAATGAGCCTGTTTTATTTGGTCTTCGATGTGTTTCATTATATTTTAAGACACCTTTGTATCATGGGATAAGAGGTTTCAAACCCCTGCGGCACTTTCATATCTCATACTACGAGAGTAAACTTAGTGGAAGTAGCACAATATTAACTGATTTCACCCTCTCCTTGGGCTCATTAGGAGAATGGCTTTAGTTTCCAACCAATGTGTGTATAGGGCTTTACCTAGACCCTTTTTTCATATTAAATTCTCAACTAGCGACAAGCTCCTCAAACTAAACCAGGTCAACTTGCCTGAACTTCAAAGAGTTTAGATCCATGATATTTCCCACACACACATCTCTGAAGTATGTCTCCCACAATCAGCACAATCTTGTTGATATTAGCGTACAAGCACATATCTTGGGCGTCACGATTGCAGTCTGTGACATTCTCCCATCGCTATAACAATACACGTCCTTGTGCATGTAAAGTATGCCTCGCAAATGTGCACTTTTGCATGAAAAACATGAAGATCGGCTTGTCCATCTAGCCCATGAACTCCTTGCCTATTTGTCCTCGATACGAGGATAGGACCTGCGTGCAGATATTGTCGGCCTCAGTGCAAATGCTTGGAGGTATAGGAACCCACTTGTTCGTCCTTACCGTCGACCCTTGTGTTCGAAAGGGTGGGGACCTACGTAGTGCGGCATTGGAGCTCTTGGCTAGCTCACAATAAGGGCTTTGAGAGATGGCAAGCGCGGCTCTGATACCATTTATGACGGGATAAGAGGTTTCAAGTCCGTGCGGCACTTCCGTATCATATACTACAAGAGTAAGTCTAGTAAAAGTGGTACAATATCGACTGGTTTCGCTTTGCCTTGGGCTCATAAGGAGAACGACTTCAATTCTTAACTAGTGTGTATAAGGCTTTGCCTAGACCTTTCTTCCATGTTAAGTCCTCGACTAGCGATAAACTCCTCAAATTCAACCGAGTCGGCCTGCTTGAACTCCAAAGAGTTTAGGTCTATGATATTTCCCACGCATATGCCTCTGAAGCACGTCTCCTACAATCAGTACAACCTTATTGATATTAGCGTATAATCGCATATCTTGGGCGTCACGATTGCGGTCTGTAATATTTGATTGTTTTATTATTTATAATTAATTTCAGGAAGTTTTCATTTGATTAAAAGCTTTTTATTTTTATTCTTGGGGTTTGTTTTTGGGTAGTTGAGTTTTTTTTCCGCTCTTTTTGACCTCGGACTATGACAGATGGATTGTTTTAATGTCTAATTTTATTCTACATTTTGTTTTACCCATGTTCTTTAATTATGTGAATTTTTTTCCCTCTTATGTTGCTGTCATGTGTGAGCATGGTATTTGATTTCCTTTCTAGGACATTGTGACTTCCACCCATCAGCAGGATACCTTTGTCCAGGAGCAAGTCGAAGAAACAACTTTCCAGGATAGTAATAAACAGAAACTTGGGAGCAGTGGCATGATGCAGTCTTTGGTCTCCTTAGTAATGGCGGCCTTGGTACAGTCCCTTTGGCCTCAGATGTGAGAGAGAAATTATTTTGAGAGCTGATGAGAGACATGAGAGTAGTGGCATGGTATAGTCTCTGGTTTCCCTACTTAGTAAACAAATGATATTTTCTCAGGCTACCAAAGGTAATGATAAAATTAGATTGGTTGATTCTAATAATGCTAGAGAGGCTGTGGTTATGGTTGGCAGGGTTTTTACCTATTCTATAGGCATGCAATAGAGAATTTGAAATTCCTTTCAAAACCAGAATGGTCAGGTTTTCACTTTTTACTATTTGTTTCAAGCTTTTATATGTAGTTTTGTTTCACTATTACATGTACATATATCTGCATCTGTTCTTTAATGTGGAGCATGTTCTTTCAACTTATTTTGGAATCTTTGTAACTTTTGAATATTTCTAAGTTCACAACACTATTGTTTTAGCTGACCATAATAAAGGATTATATGGGAAAACAATTACTAGAAACAAGTGGTACATGTTGTGTCAGACGATGATAATCCTTCTGTCAATAATATATTACAATTGTCCACCAAATAGTCACTAAATCAAAATGACCAACAAATATTAAAGGGGAATATCTTTATAATAAATATAGTATAAAGTGCTCATCGTACTAGACAATAATGATCTTTCACTAAGAGCTAGTATAACCGATGCATATCCTAGACAAGATGCATTGTTTGTCAACAATAAGTTAAAACAATTACATAAATCAGAGAGGAAGTGAACATAAACTTATTAAATTAGCTCATGAAATATGTTGAGATTTTATCTTCAACTTAAGTTTAAAATTAAATTAGCTACTCATAGTGAAATAATGTTAAATTAATAATTTTATAATAAAATAAAAGTGGAATTTGAATTCAACACATCAAAATTAGGGGGCTCTCCTCAATTTATAAATATAAAAGGTAAATTATGATCATAGAATAAAAATAATTTAAACGCATAGGATTACATCATGTGATACATTTAGATTAGGTGAAACACATCATTAAAACTATTATTTCATATATACGCATATATTTTACATACATTTTTGGGTCCACTAGTATATACATCATCATCGATTAAAAAAAAAATCAACAAACATAATCTAGTGCATGTAAGCTACGACAAGCACATTACATGTTCAAATAGGATTCTATCAAGTCATTAATCAATGTTAAGCCAACTTGGGCCGACCAACTCAGCATATACCCTACAACACTTGATTTGAACCTCTACAAATGCAGTCGGAGTCCGTTTTGCCCCTAGTTTCTATCATTCATTAAGCCTTTAAGGCTTTGAGTCCGTTCATGATGTCGGCGTCGCCATCTAAGACCTTAAGCATTGCCAATATTATGATTTTGTCTTTTATATCCTTTCTAAGGATTTTAGTAATTCTAAGTTTAGAAATATCTCATGCATGCTTATCTTCTTTCTTGTTGATTGTTAAATGATGAAAATATCTTTGAAATTATTTAAAATATTTAAATTATAACAAGATACATGTAATTAAAATCTAAGAGAATTAATTACATAAAAATAAAAATATTAATAAAATTTAAAATATAAAATAATAATATTATTCTTTATAAAAATACACTAAACCCGTTGCTCAGTATTTTAATAATCTATTCAGGTAGTCCTGGAACTAACTCAAATTATGTAGTTTAATATTAGTTTATTAATAAGACAAACCGTTTCATAAAGCCTTAGATCCGACGGCGATAGACGTCTTAACTTGTTTGCGTCTGGTGGGGGCCGGCGCGCTGGGGATGTGGGGAGAGTTAGGGTTGAGCCGTTTTGACGGTACAAATATGTAAATGTAAAATAGGAAAAATAATATAAAATACTGAAATAGTCTTGCTTCGGAGACCACGTAACGGTGAAAGTGCAAAAGGTCTAGGAGCTTAAGTCAGTAAAACTTCCATCTCTCAGATCTATCCATTAGATTCTCAGTTTATAATCTCTATTTATCCTTAGAATTAAATTGATACGTAAGAGAAAAAAAATTCAGTAAAATTCAACTATTGTTTTTCTCTTTGAGATCCGCATAGTTATGTTACGGTTAGCTTCTAGGATCACTTCCAAAGTCAGGTATGCGCTTCGGCTTCGTGGATTTTTACTCGATTGATAGTTCTTCTGAGAATCACATCGATCTTTATTTATTGATATTTTCTTTCTATTATTTTTTTTCAAAATGTCGGGCTGTTTATTCATGTGAATGGTAGATTGCCTAATACCAACGGATTAAGTTGGAGAAGAAACTATGCTTATGCTGGCAAAGACAATAACTATGGTGCTGATGATGTTATCCAGAGGCCCATGTTGAGTGAACTGATAACCACTAAAGTGAGTCCTTTTTAACAATTATCAAAGAATATTTATTTGTTTAACTGTTGCGTTCTTTGAAATAATTGAAATTGAAGAAGTTTAAAGCTTATCTGAAGTTGAAAATTTTGAAGGCATACTTGGAGTTGATTGCTATTATTGTCTTTTGATGAAGTTTTAGTGCCTGTTTGACACTTCTACTCTAAGTCACATATATAAATTTAATAATTGGAGTGGGTTTGCTTGAGATCATAGATATTGGTTATGCCTTGGGGTTTTGTTTTTGGTACATGCATAGTTTGGAGTTTGTTCAATTCTATCAACCTTAGTAGGGTTGTTTTTATACGGTTGTCTAATATATTATTGGACATGATTGGTAGGATCTCAATGCCATTGAAGAAAGTTTTCTGCCTAGTGATGCACAGTTTGTGAAGCTAGTTGAAAACCCTACATGTAATCCAGACGAACATGGTGAGTAGTGGCTATGATTATGCAAAAGAAAACTTCCTTATTTTATTTTAGCACGACTATGAAGATTCTCTTACAAATGGGCACGCATGGTTACTCATCTGAAGTTTGATATGACCTTTTATTGCAGGATTTAAATATGTGCATGTCGTGAGTTCAGCTGTAGCTTATAGATTACTCTTGGCAGTAAAGGCTAAATTGGATGCCAAGGATATAGATGTGGGTCTCCGTTTGGTCGTTGATGCAGGTGCTGAAATCTTACGCTGCAGAGCACGGGCCAGCACAGTTGAAGAAATTTCCCAGGTTCACTTTTTGAGTTTTGCTTGGTTTAGGAGTTAGGATGATTATATGGACAATGGATTGTGAATTGATTTAATTTTAACATTCCATAAAGGTTGGAACTGCAGCGGCAAACGGGAACAAAAAAATTGGTGAGCTTGCTGCCATCGCTTGTCAGACGGTTGGAGAACATGGTCATTATATCATCAGGGTGAGTTGTTTGCTCAACTTTTTCTATCATTGTTTGTTCAACTTTTTCTATTATGGTGAGTATATATTCATCTGATGTAAAGTATTTGCTTGTTGGATTTTTCCATTTGATTTCTCTATTTGAGATTGATTTTGCTTGGTGTAGCTTTTACACTACCTTTCGCTCTTTACTTCAGTATTATTGTAAAATTTTTCATGCACTTCCGTCTTTCCAGTTTTAATTTTGATAGAATCGAATGACTTTTGGAGAAAGGGTGTCGTATAATAAAATGGAGAGAACAAAATTAAGATGGTAAAAATAAGAAACAGAAAGAAAAGTAAATAGGAATTTATTTACCTATTTACTTTTATTTCTATTTTGCAAATTTTTAAGATTGTGTTTTACTGTTCTATTATATGTTTAATTCAAATTTCCGAACCTGGGACTTATCTTTACTATGAAGATGTAGCTTAGGGGCACTAATGAAAACATCTGTTGAACTTTTATTGCTGTTTGTGCTTCAGGTGTACAGATGCATGGGTTTATTAATATGTAATTTTGCTTCTCATCCATTTTCCTAAGCATCTTGTTCTTTATTTATAATGATATATATTCCTTTTCCTTTCTCATAAAATTTTAAGTCATTCCTGTATTTTACTGTTGGAACTTGTCTATAATACTTATGTTGCACTCTTAGGTCAATGAGTTCACCCAACACTAACAATATTACGTTTTTCTCTCTCTCTCTATTTGACTGAAACAGGATAATGGAAAATCAAAGAGTGAAATAGAGTTTTTTAATTTTATGAAACTAAAATGGCGTCCTGTGTCCTCTTACTTCACCAATCAGAAGGCTGAAGATTGTGTAAGCATTCCAGTAGACATGAATCAGTTTGCTTTCTTTCTTTTCCTACTCCATTTTTTTTTTTTCAACTTCTTGTTCACTGGTTATTGTTAATTGGGTTTGCATTTGTATTACATTAAGGATACAATGTTATGGCAGTCGTTGTGTCAACCATTGGCTTCTTTTTTGCCAGGTTTTGGAAAATCCTTTCCTTTTAATCCTTGAAAACATGGTTTTGAGCAAGAGTATTGTTGAGCAAGCAATTGCACAGGCTGATTCTGTAAGAGGATTTGTATACAGGAAATGAAAGTTTGAGTTTATTTATTAACAATTAATTGATTTTTTTTCTTTCTCTCTCTATCTTTAGAGACCTTTATTGATTCTTGCTGAGGATGTTGAAGATAAACTGATAGGTTCTCTTATTCTAGGCGAGACTTGTCCCCAAAACAAGGTAAACTAAGTTTTTGGCTAAACAGAACTATCAAAGGTAGACAGGAGAAGAATTTTCATGTTATGGCCTAAGGTCTACATCCATATGAGAGTCTAGTTTGGAAAACATACTAATATCAAAAGAGATTTCAAGCTGGTGCTTTGAAGATTTTAGCTAACCAATGAGGAATTACTTTTAAGTGTCATATGTTGTTGAGGGTTATTATCCTTTTGCTATTCCAGCTATGCCAAAATAATAAACGAAGTGTTAGATTTTCGTATGTCAACTCCATAAAAGTAACATTTTGCTACTTTTCTGTGACTGCCATTATTCAAATAATGCTTTCATATGGATATATTTGTCTTTGCGTTAAAGCTGACCCAAAATTGTAATATACTGTAAATTTGAAGGGCAAAACTGTCATTTGAAATAATTATCTACCAACTTTCTTTTTATATAGATTTTTAATTTCTTAGATTTAGTCATTAAGGGCACTAGTGGTATTTTAAAAGTCTATTAACAGAAAATTAGTGAAATGTTACTTTTTCGTACTTTACATGGTTAAAGGTAGTAAAGTGTTACTTTCATAGTTTACTTTTAGAAATTTTACACTTTAATAGTGGCTATAGTCATTTGTTATTCCAGCCGTAGTAGTAAAAGGATAATAACTTTTTAATTGTCAAAATATTAGTTTATTTTGACTAAATGTTGTTTAATATATTCAATTTTGGTGGATTTTGATTCGGGTGAAGGTTTCTATTGCCAAACCTCATGAAGACCGCTATCAAGAAAGAACAAAGGTCATCATGCATGACCTTGCCATACTCACAGGTGGTCAGGTAGGTTGACTTGGTAATTTTCCTTCCTTGTTTTGCAATGTGACTTAATAAACAAATCTGTGCGTTCCTTCCTTTTTCATTTTTAGGTTTTAAATGAAGCAAACGATGTTAGTTTTATGCCACAAATGCTTGGCTCATGCAAAGAGGTGAGATGTTTAGATCTGCTTCCCCCACCCCCCCGAAAAAAAGAAAACACCAGTCATTGCCCTTGGTCACTTCATGCGCAGGTGTTTTCCAAACCATATATTTTAGCCCTCTCTGTCGTTATAGGTTATTATATCAGATGATGAGATGGTTATCCTTGGTGGGTCTGGTCACCAGTCAGCTATTGAAGAAAGACGTTCACAGGTTTTTCATGGCTTGTTGACATTTTTTCACCACTTTATCAGGCTCTCCATATTCATTAATAGTTCTATATTTTGTGATTGTTATTACAGTTGAGATCTGCTATTGAATTGAGCGCTTCAGGTGATGAAGTAAGATTATTAAAACAGAGGCTCCACTGTCTCTCTAACCATGCTGCTGTTTTCAAGGTTTGTTGGTTTGGGTATATATTTTACATCATTTTTCAGGTGTTTATTCTGTTAACTTATCCATGTAGTTCTTGATGCTCATTTTAGAAACATATTTTCATGAGGTTGTTTGAATGCTAGGTTGGTCCTTGTAAATTGCCTCATAGGCTTAATGGAGCTCGTTTAACCCTGGATGCTGTCAGGCGCGCAATGGATCAAAAAATTGTACCTGGTTAGACTCTTTTATTTTTATTTTTTATTTTTTCCAAATAATTATGTGGTCCATCTTCATTTTGTTTGATTGATTAATCATATTTTTGTATTTTGATGTATTTGCAGGTGCTGGGATTGCACTTTTACATGTTGCAAAGGAGCTAGACAAACTGCAATCTACAAACGTTGGTGCTCGGATTACTATCAAGCTCTTCCAGCACGCTCTTAAGGTTTTTTTCACCCCCAACTGAAACTCTGTAATTTCTTTGGATAAACTGTGCATTAAAATTGCTGTTTGATTTTGTTTAATTTGTTTTAAGCTTTTTAGAATAGTGATAAATAGCATATTTAAAAAAGTAAAAAGAAATGTACTAGCAGTTTTTTTTAAAAAAGGAACTGAAGACAATTTTATGGGAAAGTTATCAATGGCATGAAAAACCTCTTTACTAGCTGCTTTATATCATCGTCATTGTTGGAAATTTTTGTTTTGCTAATGGTCTCAGATTATAATTGAAATAATGTGAGAGGTTATTACCAGATGCCTTATCCAAGTTGCTAGGCACAAACCTTATCTATGCTTATTGGAATGGGTGCAATGAATTTTTGGCTGTTGGTTGTACTTGTATATAATACTGCCTGCTTGGTAAGTGCTATTACTGTTATAATATGCTGGTAATATTTCTACTATTACTGTACTGATTATAATATTATTAGTATTTCTATCGTGATAAGTTTATTATTGAATATTCTCACTAATAATGTGAACTCCAGTCATTTAATGTTGTCAAATAAAAGAGCTATGACCTTGTATTAAATTCCCGAGTTTGGGTATATACAGGTCCCTGTGTACACAATTGCTTCCAGTGCTGGATTTGATGGTCCATTCATTGTCAAAAAACTATTGCAGCAAGACAATTTTGACCTTGGATATGATCCCATTAAAGGTTTGTTTTTTGAATTAAGGCAATTGAAAAGAAAAGTGAAGTCAATTTCATTGTAGTAGTTGTGAACCGACTGAAATAACAATGCTTTCATCTTTGTTTGTACCAGGTGAATATGTAGATGTAATGAAATCTGGAATTTGCGATCCGGTTGAAACCTTAATATATGAATTGTATTATATAGCAAGGTGAGCGAGCAAGCTGCTTAAACATCCTTTTAAATCTTTGTTATTTTGTTCTATCTAATGCCCAACATAAGTTTATGGATTCCTAATATCCTATTGGTAATTTTCTAATACTACTTATTCTTCTTTGGTAGACGCGTTAGTAGTGCGTGTTGGGCTTGCCATTATCACCCCGAGGAGTTAAAATTGTATCCCAACAAGCAGACAACAGGACATTGTAATCCTATAAACCATTGAGCTAAGTTATATGTTGCTTTATTGTATCGAGGAGCAGTCAGTGAATCTTATTTTTCTACCAATGCTGAAACGTCCTCAGATTTGTGGTCTTTTTTGGTCTCGCTGGCTTTTGCTTTTGTGTGATTTAACCTGCTGGGGAAGTAACATTGTGAAATCCTGTGTTTTATGATTATTTTTTTAATGTTCAATTTGCGAACAAGGTGATGCAGAAGAAAGACGAATATTACTATTGGGTAGTGTGTAAAGAAAAATAAAGTGGAATTATGAACTTATGAATGGGGTTGTTTTTCGGATTTTCAGATGTGCATAAAAATTGGAGTGGAAGCTTCTTTTGTAAACATCCCAGTGATAATTTAAAATTTCATGTTGTTTTGATTCACGCCTATTAGTTTTGACAAATTATGTCATTTGTCGTTATTTTCCCCCAAAAAAAAAAATCTCTCTCTCTCTCTTAACTTTTTGAGATATTCTTTTTTTATCATAATCAGGTGTGAAACTGCTGCTGATTAATTATAATTGGACATGTAATGATACATGTTGAAGAAATTTTAAATGTCTCTTTTCTTATTATCCCTCTAAGGGTTTTGAATATTTGGAAATTTCAAAAAAAGTAAAGGACAAAGTATTGATATTATTCTCTCTCTTCATTGCCTTATTTCATTTCAGTTCTTGTTCTCTCAGTCCAATCTTCATCTGTGTTTTGTTGGCTGCCATTTTTGATACCTAGTGAAGAAGAATCGGATTTTTTAAGTATGATGATTTTTCTCTCGCCCAAGCAGATAAAATGTCCTCCATTGTTTGTCTTTTTCACAGAATTGCACTCATTGTTGCGCCGTGTTGCCAATATTAAATCGATATAACATTGGTGTTTGAAATCGAAGGTTTAAACTCTCAGTAAATGCTATCTCAAGTCATCAGAGATCAAAGTTAGACCATGAAAGAAGGGAATCAAAGGGCCAATCAGCTGGTGAAGAAATTGCCCACGAAAGAAAAAAGATGAATCTTTTTTTTTTTTTTTTCTTTCTTCATAGTCGTCATCGTCAATATCTTATCTCCATCAGAGTTTCTATGAAGGATGTTATATCTTTGTAAATGGTCTGTTTCACTGGCCTTGTTCAGTTTACCTTCGATTCACTCTTTCTCCAAATTGCATAAATGAATGCAATGTTGACTAACATTTTATTGTTTACAGTAGTATATTCTACTCTTTCTTCTAACAGTTTTGTGCGATTAAGGCCTTACTTTCATTTTTACTGAATGAAAATTTTTATTATGCCACTTAAAATCGATGGACTATTTTCCTAACCAATTTTGCATTGATTATGTTGCTTAATTTTTGCATACAGTGTATTTCCTTAAAATGCTTTTGAGCGGTTGAATTTCATCACCACTTAACAAAATAAAAGATTTGATGGTGCCGATGATGTAGAACAAATCATACAGATTTACCACTATGTTCCAAACTTTAGTTGCACTATTGAAGGTTCTTTTAGATCGTACTAAGTCGCCATTGACACCCCCCCCCCCCACAAAAAAAAGTACGAATTTAGAAGCCACACTTTTATGGACAAGAAATCTCCTCAAATTGATTTATAGATGCTTATTAAAATAAATTCTTTCTTAATGCATATAGATAATTGGTTAACTAAAAATTAAAATAAACAAATTAAATTTATGACAGCCAATAAATAAAAAATAAATAAATTTTAAACAATGGCAGCCACATATGTTTCATCTTCTACATTATCAGTAAACAAAAAAAAAAAGAAGAAAAAATCTTCTTTTTCACTACCCAAAATCATTCTTGCTTTAGTCTTTATGTGCGAAGGGGCCAATATGATCTTCATCGTAAAAAACCTTACTTTTCTTCATTACGTTTCCAAAAATGCAGACTCCAAAACAAAGATGAAAATTGAACAGACTGAGAAGAATTCAAATTGAAATAAGGAAATCACGGGAGAGAGAGAGAGAGATTAATTTTTTGTCTCCTGTTTTTTTGAAATTCCAAAATAATAAAAAATATTGAAAGGATAATGAGAAGACAGAAATTTAAAATTTTTATTTAAAATTTTTTTCAACATGTATCATCACCGAGTCCAACTAAAAGAAGTTCGTAATTCCACATTATATGATGATATGGAACCTCAGATATATTACAAGATTTCTCTTATTTCTTTAGTTTTATTTATATTTATCTTTTCACAACTCTTTGATGTATCTTATCATAATTTCTTCGTATTTTGTCTCCCAGCTGTTTTGTAAAAATTTTTCAATGGCTCAAATTTTTCATGAGTTTGACTTGCTCATTTGGGGTGCATAGTTTCAAAGGAGAAATGACTTCTATGCTTACTGGGTGTTCATCATGGAAAATGGCATACTAATTAAAAATTAAATGGTTAGCAATACCACTAAATAACATAATCTGAAAATCTTTTAATTGTTTTATGTTGATGCCAAAACAACATGTTTGTCTTTTAGTATAATTTTATTTGAGGGTAGAAGTGTAAACAAAGAAAAGGAGGTTTTAAGAGGAGATTGCAGTAAAGTATTAATAAATGAATGTTTGATAAATTAATAACTTTGCTTAAATAATAAATTCTCACGATCCCAAGTTGGAGCAATTTACTAAAATAATAATTTCACTAAATGCACGAGATAATAATATTTTTTCAAATACTTTAAGGCCCAACAAAAATAAAATTAATAATTGATCAAATATAAAAATATATTAACAATAAACAACATATAAAATTCAAATTATTAAGAATTTTGTTCTTAATAACTTATATTTCTTAATTCAACTCTTTTCTAAAATATGCATCTAAAATTATGTTTTATTCTTAAATTAAACTCAATATTATTCTTAGTTTTTGCATGCACTACATCTGACATATTTTTTTCTTTCTGTACAAAGTAGATATTTAAGGCTACTATTGCTTAAAAAACCTCTTTGTGAAAATATTTGGTAAATTATAACTGTCATATAGATCATGATCATCATCAGCGAATATACCCTCTATCCCTTAAATAATCTCGTCATCAATAAGAGACTCAATCTTCGTATCATTTTCACAAGAATAATTCAAAATATGCTCAATATCCATGGCATTTTTATAGCGTAGACCAGAAATAATTTCATGTAATCCATAGATGCTTTCATCTTTGCCAACTTGTTTAGTAGCTACATCTTCATTTGACTACATTTTACAATGTCAAAAACAATTTGCAATGGTTGTTGTCTTCACATCAATTTTCCAAGCCACATTACTAAAATTGACAGCATTCAATATGTTAACTTTTTTTGGATTTGTTGTTTCTATCTCTCAGCCTTCCAAGATGCTAGAATTTTTAGTACTCGAATAATCCTAGCATCATGTAGTTAAATCTCCGAGGTTGTATTAGGCTATAAGAAAAATGGTTCAATATTACTCAAGCCTTCAATAACCTTTGATGGGCTCGACAATTGTCCACCAAAATTGGAATCCTTCCATTCATTCTCTTATCAAATTAACAAACAAATTCTTCAAAAAATAATCCATTCAGTCATGCTTTCTTGTTAGCTCAATAATGATGATTAAGGTTGGTAATATTTGCATTTATAAAGCATCTCAGACTAATGTACTTACCACTAATCCAAAATGGCATTTTTTCAAAGCCATTACCATTGCAACAAACAACAATAGTAATTCTCTCTTTCTCTTTCTTCTATCCTTAGCGAATGCATAGATGATCTCCAAAGAATAGGAATCCAACATATATCCAATACCCGCTTGAAGTTCCTAAGGTACAGTTCCTCCATTCGAATTTGAAATCTTCATCATTTGCATAGAGATTCTTTAGTTATTCAAAGCCAATAACTTTACTCTTTACTATGGTAAGAAAAACTATGGGTGTTCAGAATCCAATCCGATCTGCTGAATCCGTCTGATCCGCAAAAATCTGATCCATAAAAATTTAATCCGTGGATCCGTGGATTGGATTGGATTGAAAATTTAAAAATCCCCAGTTAGTGGATTGGATATGAATTTACTTTTGTAAATCCGCAAAAATCCGTGAATCCGCAAAAAAATAAAAAATATTTATTTAAAACTTATAAATATGATATTAATACTAACTAATAAATGAATAAGTTAAAATATAGTTATATTAACAACATATTATATCTTATTTAATAATAATATAAAATAAAAAATAGAGAGATTGTCAATTTTCTCCCTATTGTAATCAATATATATCACTAACCCCTGCTATTTTATTAAAATTACCTTATTTTTAAATATATAAAATATTTATATTTATTATAAATTAAATAAATCATATGAATGGAAACTGAATAAAAAATTAAGTATTAAAAATAAAAAATATATGTTTTGATGTGAAAAACATTAATAATAATTTTTTATATTTTTTATTTTATAAATGTTTTCTTATAATAGATATTTTGTAATAGTTTAAAATTACATGTAAATAGTACAAGATAAATATTTTATTATTTATTTTATATTTATTTAGTGTATTTATCATTCAAGTTATTTTATAATAATTTTTATCATTTAATAAATAATATTTTATATATTTGTTATACAAAAATGTTTAAACATAAGAAAAGTACAAGAAAAATATTTTATTATTATTTTTCATCAAAATTATATTTCTTATTTTAATACTTAATTTTTTATTTAATTTCAAATTTATGTGATTTGTTTAATCTATAATAAATATGAATAAGGGTATAATTGAAAATAATAGCAATATTGTAAATTTGTATTATTAAGGGAGTTATTAGCTATTATAAAAATAGCAGTAGGTAAATAATATATTGGTTACAGTATGAAGAAATTGGTTGTCTCTAAAAAAAATGAAATAAATAAATATAGCTTCATAAATAGTTAGTTTTTATATATTGATTTAAACAAATGATTTTTTAAAAATTTTTAGTGTGCTATATTTTAAAACTTTGTAAAAATTTTTTGACTTTATTTAAAAAATAAATTGATTTAAATCTTATTTAATTTTAAATTTGATCGGTGGTAAAATTACTTTTATATTAAATTTTTTTATTTAGTTAGTTCGTAAATAGGAAAAAATTAAAAATTTTTAGTTGACGAACCAATTTGCAAAATGGTGGATTGGATTGAATCCGTATCTAATCAGCAGACTTATGGATTGAATATGGATTAGGTTAAATCCGATATGGATTGGATTAAATCCGTATCTAATCTGCAGACTTATGGATTGAATATGGATTAGGTTAAATCCACATATGATCCGCAGATGTATGGATTGGATATGGATTGAGTTAAATCCGCATCCGATCCGCAGACGTATGGATTGGATTTGGATTGAATTTTACCAATCCGTGGATTGGATTAGATTAAAAATTTATAATCCGTAAAATTATGGATCGAATATGGATTAATGTCCAATCCGTAAAATCTGATCCGCGAACACCCCTAAGAAAAACAACTCAACAACTCAAAGCATCAACTACTTTGCTTAGTTACTTTGACTCATGATTAAGAGAAAATGTAAACCTTTAGATGTAAGCAATCTATCGAGTTTGCCTATAATTTGACTTTGAAAAATTGTTAAAGAAACTAAGAGCTTCATGATCACTATTCGAACAAATTTCTTCTAAATTAAATATGGCTCACATTATTGTAAGGTATGAACAACAACATATAAATTTTATCTATAAGTAGACAACTTCTATCTAGCCTTACTAAGCTTTTCGCTAAAGAATGCTATAGAGAGACTTTCTTGAGATAGTATGGCTCCAATTCTAATTCCAATCCCAGAAGCATCATAATCAACTTCAAATTACTTATTGAAATTTGAAAACATAAGGACTGGTGTAACACATAAGTTTTCTTTCAACTTTAAATAGTTCTGCTCTACTTTATTTGTCTAAACTAATATCTTTGCTTAAAGCAATCAGTGAGAAAAGCAATGATAGTACTAAATTCTTTAACAAAGCTCCTATAAAATGTAGTAAGTTTATGGACCATGGAAGCTTCATACTTCTTTGATACTTTTAACACTCACAAAATAACCTAGGAATATCACACTACTAGTTAAAAACTACTTTTTTTCAAATTGAAATTTAGGTTTTTCTCTCGAAAAGTTGTGAAACTATCTTGCAGATGTTGTAAATATTTTTCTTTGTTATGGTTGTAGATCAAAATATCATCAAAGTAAATTACAATAAATTTTCCTATAAAAGGTTGGAATACTTGATTCATCAACCTCATGAAGGTACTTGGTGTAATAGATAGTCCAAAAGACATAAATAACCAATCATACAAACCTTTATGAGTCTTAAAATTATTTTCCATTCATCACCAAGGTGGATATGATTATAGTGACATATACTCTTCAAATCAATCTTTGAGAATACCTTCAATCCTTCTAATTTATCAAACATATTATCTAATCATGAAATTGAAAATTGATATTTCACAGTGATTTTATTGATAGCTTTATTATCTACACACATTCTCCAACTTTCATTCTTATTTGGAGTTCGTAAAGCTAATACAACACATGGGCTTATACTTTCACGAATTAGGTCATTCTATGGTAATTCTTTAACTTGCTTCTATTGGATCTCATATTATTTTGGGCTCATATTATAGTGAGGTAAGTTAGATAAGCTAGCTTTAGGGACAAGATCAATTGATGCTGAATATTTCTTATAGGAAATAACTTATTAAAAAGTTTTTTAGGCATGACATCTTGAAATTCTAAGAGTAACGGTTGAACTTATTCAAGAATTAATTCTGTTTCAACTGTCTCTTTTGACTTCATTGGTGCAAAGATAATTTTTATATTTTTTTTATAAAACTTGTATGTATTATCTTTCTCATGCTGTACTATATTAAGATCAAACTGTCGGGGTCTTCTAAGTAGTGTGGCAAGCATTTATGTCAACAACATAGCAGACTACTTCATCCACATACTTTTTAATAAAAAAGAAATACGACATTGCTTAGTAACTTTAATGTCCTTAACACTTTTTATTCATTCAATGCGATAAAAAGAAAGATGTTCGTGAGTTTTAAGTTGCTATCCATTATGATCTTGGAAAATATATTCTCGTTGCTACCACTATCAATAATTAAATTACATACTCTCTTATTGATTGTACATCTCGTTTTGAAGATACAATTTCTTTGAGTGTCTTTTTCTTTCTTTGGAGTGTATAGTAAACATTATCTTACTAGGAATACTCTTTCATCAAGATATGTTTACTCTCCATCCTCATCTATGTCTTCATCGTCTTCATATAATTTGTCTTTAGGCTTTTTATTTTCCTCAGCATAAGTTGCCAAATTAATTATTTGACATCTTTGCTTCGAATATTGGTTTAATGTATGGTCTAGTTCCGAACAATGAAAATATCTATCGCCTTGAGAAACTATATAAAGCTTGCTACTATTAGGTGGATCTTTGTTGGTTGTATATTTTATCCATTACAAGTTTGTGTTGGTTTTGTAAAGTTTCTATAAGAGCCTTTCCTTTGTTAGCTTCATATCTTTCCTTCTATTGTTGTCAAGAATGAATGAGCATGAGGTAAGTTGATTACAAGCCTTTCATTTTTTTCAATTGCATTTTCATCTTTTTGGCTAGTCGAATGATGTTTTATAATGTATGTACTGGTTGCAACTTAACTTGATTTCTATTTCAAGGCATAAATCATCCAAGAATCAACCATCTAGGCCTTTATCTCACAGAGATTATTTCCTTCCATAAGTCTTTGAAATTCGAAGGCATATTCTTTAAAATTTTAGCTCCTTGACAACAATTATTGTACTCACGAAACAAGATTTGTACATAGTCAAGAGGTAAAAATTATTTCCATAGCAGGTGATGCATGCAATGCCATGTCTTGACTTTTTTTTTTCCTTTATAACACAAGAGAATTTTATAGATTATTTATCAAATTGCCGCAGTGCCTTTGAATTTATACTCAAGTACCTTAACATTCTTTGATTCTAAAAAATTCATTATTCCAAAGTCTTCAATGCCTAGTTATCTATTGAATAATGGAAGGTCAGTTTTGATGTGATAGTCGCTCTGATATGTTTCTCATCATGCATCTTCTATCTCCTCTTCATCTAAATAGTCGAAACTTAGAAAAAATGGAGTGGCTTTTGTGTCCATACTAGAGCTACCTATTTCCTTTGATCTGTTGGTCTTCTTTTGTTTATTAAAATTATTTTCCCAATCAACAATATCAAAACCTTTTGCTTCCTGATTACTCCTTTGGATGAGCCTAATTTCTTTCAATTTGTCGAATGCCAAGTAATGATTCTTTTATCACCGTAATATGAGTTTATATTGATTGTTGGACTGTCATTATTTTGTACCATGCTTCTACTGAATGAGTTTGTGTTTGTTCAAGTTACTTTATCCTCTGTCATTTAAGATTCAAATAAAGTTTTTTTTTTTTGGAAAACCATTTTTCTTTCAGGCTTTTTTTTCTAAAGAACAGAAAAGTTTTATGGGATTACTGTAATTAAGTGACTATAATATAAACAGGAAAAATATAAATTAAATCCTAATGGAACTACAAAAAGAAAATTAAATTTATACTCTACTATATTTATCCTACATAAAAAAAAATTCAACATAAATTAATAAATATTCATTTATCGATAAATTAATAAATATTCATTTATCGATAAATTAATAAATTATTTATTTATTGATAAATAAATAACCTTGAAATTAATATTTTTTTCCAAGTCTCAAAAATATTATTTTTTTAAAATTTTACCATACCATGGTTTCAACTCTTTGTTACTCCTTGCCTTGAGGGATAGTGAATCACTGAGATACCCAACTAGCCATTGATGGAAGAGATTGCCTCGGACGAGAGGCCCTCCAAGCACTGGAACTGGATTAGATGCTTAGAGAATCACTGGTGTTATTTAGTCCTGCGTTTCGCCAACAAAGAAGTCATCCTTCGATGCGGAGCCCTTTGGTTGTTAATTTATAGTCAGTAAAGAGCAGCATCCAACAGTTTCAGTCATTCTAGTTTGCACTAAAGTGCCTTAAGTCGCCCTCGAGGAGTCCATTTATTCTCTCCATCTGAGTTCTCAAAGACATACTGGATCACAGCGAAAAAGTGGAGACCAAAAAACAGAAGTAAACCTAAAGTGTCGAAAAAGACTGGGATGAAAAACAAAACAAAATGTACCGAATTTTAAACACATACAATCATCAAACCGGAGACCAAAGTCAAGCTCGACAAAATAGAAAGTATCACGGTACGATGTCAATTCCCAAAGGGGTGCTAATAATTCTACTCATTTAAAGAGTGGTGCTAGAGATCCCATCATCCCAATCACTACTCAAAAAATAAGACTATAATTTTAAATTGTTGAAAACTTTAGAGAACTTTCACTATTTGCAAAATGCAAAAATGCCACAACACATGCCTACATTCATAAGTACCTGCCTACATACATACATACATACATACATACCTACCTACCTACCTATGTACCTACCGACATGCATACACAGGTACATATGTACATTGATATACATTTACATACATACCTACCTACATCCGTACTACATACAGACATACATCCGTACCTACATACAAACATACATACCTACCTACCTACATACATACATACATACATAATAAAGTACTTAAAATCCTTAGTTTAATTCAAAATGTTTTATTATTTTATTTATTTTATAACAAAAATTTTAACAGTGAGTGAAATGGGTAAATTGGTCATCTTATTTTCAAATTATATCTGAACCGCTAAAATACTTCCTCCGCACATCTGTAAACTTACCTAAGAAAAAAATACATATTACAAAAATATTATTATTAGTTTTTAGCACGTTTCTCTGCAGTGTCCAATCCATTTTTTCTCCCCTCTTTTCCTCTCTGCAGTCTGTCATATATCGCCATCCAATTTTAAATTATGATTATTGAGTATACAAGGCTTATCGACCACTACAATGGGTATCATGCCCTTAAGCATTCCCTCGAACATAAAAGAAATAAATATAACCACCTTACCATTACAAAAGATTTAAAATACATAATATAAACATTGTGAACAACCCCAATGAACATCGATTATAAAACCTCACAATTCATTGACCATGCCATTCTGTTGCTGCAGCGTTCCCGTGGAACACCATCGACTAACAAAGTAACTACATAAGAAGCAATAATTAGCATTTTCCTGATTAGAGAATTAAATAAGCTATGATACACTAAAATAATTAAAAGGTTACCTGACAACATCATCTAATTCATTCCTTATTAGTTTCAGTGGTGGATCAACAATTGCAGACTTAATTGCATCTACATATTTACCTGGTACAAAAAAAATGATAGCATTGTCATCAAACTCAATTTACCATTATAATAATTCTGAATTTACGTTCTTTTAGTTGATAAACCTCTTGTGGGATCATATCCAAGGTTGGGATTCTCTTGCCCTAGTAGCTTTTCAACAACTGAAACCTGAAAGCCGGCACCGGACGCGATTGTGTACAAAGGCATCTGCAACCTCAAATTATTAGTATGATATGTATATACACATAAAAAATAACAGTCTACGGTATAAAAGATTCCTACCAAGAGTTGGGTCATGCATCCGATAAAAATCTCACATTATTTGTTTATAATTTGAAGACATTAAAACAGAACTCAATCAAGTTTTAAACAAACAATGATTTTGATGCACGGCTATTGTCTGAAGAAGCAAACAATTAAAAATTGTAAACATAAAAAATTAAAATTAAAACCTTAACAGCATGCTGTAAGAGCTTAATGCCAATTTTTTCACCAATGTTCATAGTTTGCAATTTTTCTAGCTCCCTTGAAGCGTGCAGAAGTGCAACCCCCCCACCTGTAGTAAACATCAATATATTATATATATACGGACTTGGCCGGTTTAGAACAGTATAACTTCACAGCCAGAAAATTGCAAGGTCATAAAACAAGTCAAAACTGGCAAATGATTTCCAGCAACAGAGCAAGTACCGAGGGGTCAAGCAACACATGGAATTCTTTGGGCAATTGCACTTTAGCCCCCAGGATTTGGCCAAAAATACTTTCAGCTAAATACAAGCTTTTGAATTCATTAATATGTGCCGGTGACTTACCAGTAAAGTTTTGTTAAAGAATCATCTAGCATGTCTAGTTAACTAATAATCACAAACTAGTTGAACAGTTAAACTTATTCAACCACAAATATTATTTGAATTACCATTAAAAGCATGTGGGAAAAGAGAGATGCCATTCCCGTGATGTGTTTTTACAATTTTATCCAATGATCTTATCAAAATATAGCAGACATTATCGTGTTTTATTAAGAAACGACAATTCAGAATCTTTATTTAATGAAATAAAATAGTACAAAGTGTTTTGGGTTAAGATGCATCTTCTTATTTTCACCTCATAACAGCATAAAAAAAAGTATCATTTCTTTTATTTTTAAAAAATTGATAAATGACCTGTATTATTTTTTACTATGTTAAGCGCCACTCACTCCTTAACATAACCTATTCCAACCAACAGCTAGACTGGGTGGTGGGTGGGCTCCTGTCACTAAGTAATATGTAAGCAGAGCAGTATTTGTTTAGCTCTAATACGAGTCATTAATATAATTGGGGAAGGATGAACGAGCCCCTTAAAATTACACAAGTTTTAAGCCCGCAGATAAATAATTAATCAATGGGAAGATTAAATGTTATCAAAGAGTGAAATAACTGAATAATGACTATTCTCTCTCCTCTCTCTAAACTTCCTACTAATGTCTGCTGTCTCTTGTCCTTACAACTTTTTCTCTCTCCTTCCCTTTCACTAAGGAGGTTTCCTCACAATATTTTATATATATATATATATATATTGGTTGCAACATAGGATGGGAAACCACAAATCTTTCTGCAAAACTTCCAACCAATGACATGAAACTTGAAACAAATGAAAACTTGAGCATAGAACACCCAAAGTTATGATTAAACTTTTAACAAGAAGCTGAAAAATAATGGATAATTAATGTGGTGAGACAACTGTTGTAAGCTCCGGCTGTCCCTAGGAAAAGTTTGTTTCTTTTTAAACATTTGGCTACCATGTTTGGCTACCATGTGCTTTGCATTTATAAGTAAATGCCAAAAAAAAAAAAATTTAAAATCATCACAGCACTGATAAGTAGATGGTAGTCAAAGGCAAATACAGATAATGAGATTCGAACAAATGAAGCTCTTTAAGGATAGAAGGCTTACCAGGTACGATTCCTTCCTCCATTGCAGCCTTGGCAGCATTTAGGGCATCAGTAGCTCTTTTTCTCTTTTTGCGCGATTCTGTGGTGGTAGCTCCACCAACCTTGAATGAAAACGACCTCATTATAATATGGTTTTAAGAAGAGAATGGCTGATCCATGCCACTACTAAACAATTGCTGAAGTAAATGTGCAATTCCTAACGACCAAACCTTGAGAACAGCAACTCTCGAAGAAAGCATTTGAAGCCTCTCTTCCAATAACTTAATTTCATAATCTGAAGTGCTCATTTCAATTGCATATCTCAACTGCAACAACAGTCACAAGAATATATTGAAAAATTAATAAACATAATTGAAAGCCAACAAATTGCTGGAAGACAAATCAAAGAGATGCAAAAAACCTCTTCACATCTGTCTTCAATGTTTACTTGGTTACCAGACCCTCCATGGATAATCATCTCATTATTTGTTACATTAACCTAAAACAAAGGAGAGATCAAATAAATTGTTTTGCATATAAACATCCCTTCATGTTAGCAATGAGTGGTAAAACTGTGATGCAAATCTACGCTGCAACTGAATATCTCACCTTTCTGCAAGAACCAAGCATTAGCGGAATGTACAGAGAATTAGATGCTGCAGTTACGACCTAAAATGAAAAGACAGGAACTTGATGGTTTGGGTATCACCTCATGTGCCAAAACTGGAAGAAGAAATTACCAAATTAACCTACCCGACCACCTGTGAGCATGGCAATGTCCCGCATGATTGCTTTGCAATTTTCTTCATAAACCGCTTCACAATTTTCTCCATAGACTGTGTTCCAACTTTCTTCAAATGCAGGAGGTTTGACAAAACAAAGCTTCATCCAATTCAAAAATCCAACATATTAAATGAAATATAAAACAACATTTTGTAAATCTAAACTAATAAGTGAACAATATGATAATTCTAGTAAGTCATTTTTGTGAACTAATATTAGTCATAATTCCATTCACAGGCAAGAAAGCCTGTAACTTGCAACCCTAGCCAAACTAAACAGTTCAGGCTTCAGTAATTTGTCTAGGCTTGGTTGGGTTGAATTCCTTCAACCCAAAATTTGTAATAGATTAGATTGGTTTTCCAAAACCTGTATAACCCAACCAAAATAAAAAAAATTGAAAAAAAGATGCCAGAAGTCTATTTAACAGTATTCTAGACTTTAGTCATCTCATTCTAAACTTAGCCCAACTCTGACATAACCAAAATCCTCTCACAATCTTTTACCTTTATCTTAAATTTTCTAACTACATAATCTTGATCTGGATAGTCTTAAAATTTTGTTCTTGTCAATAAGTTCAGCTATGTGGTCGATATGTCATCAATTAGATCACTTAAGAAAAATAATTATTGTTTGGGCTTATTGCTTAGGGTCTAAGCATAAACTATATAATTGAAACCGAAAGATTTTAACTAGTTTAGATAGATTTCTGTCACTCAAAAATATGGATTGGGTTGGGCTAGGTGAGCTGCACCCACCCAAGCAACCCTAACTTCCATTACCTTAGTTTTTGAAAGTGTCTCATTTGTAACTACAGATCCAGCCACTTCTGCTTTAAAACCATTAGCAACAACCAATAAAGGTCGTTTGACTTCATTCTGAGAAAGAAAGAAAAAGTCAATTAAAGTTGTTAATAAATATGCTTCAACTCCCATTTTCTGCATAAAATCCTCTTACAGAAGAAATCGCTCCAATTGCTTGCATAAAAATATTCTTGTCCAAAATTTCATTCTCATGGATTAAAATGAATGGGTTTTTCAAATCCTGGAAAATAAAACAAGTAGTTTGCATCAACACGAAGTATATCATTATGTTTTTAATGCAATCCCGTTCAAAAGATAACCAAAAAAAATAAGATGTAAGGAAATATGTAATGCTTACAAGTTTCTGGTCGTCCTCATCGAGGAAATAACGGGATGTAGAACCCCAATTCAGCTTCATGCTGTTCATAAACTCTAATTCGTTATTGAATTTTTTCTTATCCTGTAACAGATTTCAGGAAATAATAACAGTATTGTTAGACATTATCAGGAAGACAGTTACCTAAAGTTCATAGGAAAGGGATGATATAATTATGAATGAAAAACATGATAAAAAGGGAGGAGGATGAGAGAACCTGTTCAAATATTCTTTTTCACTTATCAAACCCCAACACAGCCAGTTCAAGCACAAGCATAAATAAAATTCAATGATGAACTAAGAATATATGCTTGAGGCAACGTTCAACTCTTGAGCTAGCTTTTTAGTATCAGGTAGGCCCATGGGCGTGTATTGTAAGTCCTAATATTAAAAAAGATCCCAGGTTCTGGAATAAGTACACAATTGCCCATATTGCCGATTAATAAGTGTCAAAAGTAACCTCCCTCTCTCATCTTGATCGGCTTTCTTTGGGGTGCACTAAGCAAAACCTTCCCATTGCTAGTATGGTGAATGCTTTTCCTCAAAAGAAGTTGGAACTCTAAATTTTGTTCACATTTGAACAACCTAATAAAAGATAAGAGACAGCAGTCTCTTAAAAAATCAATAACTTTCTGGGGTTAAATATTACTTCTTTGGGGTCATTGAAGAACCTATTATTACCTATTTAATCCTTGTGTCCTGATTCAAAAATCTACAGTTCCTACTGAAGAGACAGTATCCTGATACCCTCTTATCGGCCCCTTCCTCTCCTTCTTCCATAACCCGAGCTCCGAGAGGAAGGAGGGCCTTGTGGAGAATGTGGTTATAAATCCATAACAAAATCTGACCAAAACGAACGAATTGATTATCTTCAGTACAAGGATACCAACTTACCAGATATCGAGGGTTGAAAAATGATTGCAAGCCGCACTTTTTTCTTTTTTATTTCAATTTCTATTATAGGATGATTTCTTAACTTTCCATATACAGAAATAGAAACAGATAGACTAGAAATGCTATCTCTTATTCTTATGTCAATTACAGAAAATCGAAATAAATCTACTTTAAGTACCCCTAAGTCCTCTGTAAAACAACACATGGAACGAAGCAACTATGAAGAAGTTTCGGGAGTTACGAAGGAAACTCTAAGTTCATATTGGACATGGATTGAGAACGGGAATTAAACTCTCTGAGATATCATCTTTGGTTGTTCCTTAGTAGCTAAACGATAGACGAGTTGATTGTTGACTGACCGATCATAGGTTCAAATCCTACTTGAGAGATTTTATTCATTCCAAATTAAAGAATTCAGGATGTCAAAATAAAAGGGCCCATTTGATTGTTAAAAGTAAGTAATCGATTCCCTATCTCTTTGTTTCTATTGCATTCTTCATCCTATCCCATTCCATTCTACGATGTTTGAGAATCATCATAAATAAATTTACTCTTACCATTCATAGAATCTATTGCGGCTGATGAGGATAAAGGTTCCAAAAACTTCAAGGACATAGTTGGGAGGAAATTCATAAGGTGTAGGTCTGGGATAATCCTTTGTTCCATAGTCTTAGGGCTATTTACAATTGGCCAATTAGAAGTCTTCGATGTACTAGTACTAGCAAGTGCACCTTTGTTATTGATTCACCCGACAGACCACAGTTACTGCTCAGAGAAAAGGATGTAAGTTATTTGATTTAAGATCAATTTTTCTAGTAAAACTTATTTATTTTGCCTTGTTCAAGTTGGAGTAGGATTTAAGACAATGTTTATAAGCCATGATAACAAGGGCACTGGACTAATTTGCTGCATTCTTGCATGACTACCACTTTTGGATTGCTAATTGGTTTTAGACTACTTGTCCAAGGTTAAGATTTTAAATCAAATTCATGATTACACATGAGATTACTTGGGACCTAACCATAAAAAAAAAAATTCACATAAAATTATTTTTTGGGTTATTCGAGTAGGTTTTGAATTTCTTCAAAGAGCATGATTTTTGTTCCTTTGGTATATAGTTAAGACTTCTTTCTCTTTTTATGTTTAGATTTACTGCCAACGTAGATAGACCAAATCTTTGAATCGAAGTTTAGACGTGAATGATTTGGCGATGCCCTCAATTTCCTCTCTTTTCCTCGTCTCTTCTTTCAAAATTTTTTTACTTTCTTATTTACATACTAGTGCCACACAACTTTATTCTTAGAATAGTTCATTTTTTTTGTAAGAAAAACTCAAAAAGTACAAACTACAATTTTCTTCATTACTCACATGGTTAGAGCCCTTAAGTTGTGGTGCATAAACCTCAATGGGAAAGCATAACTCTTTGTAGTCTGCTTAGGACTTTGTTCCAGAGTGTTTGGTAAACACTTGCAGCTGGGGTTTTAGAAGCTAAGGTGGCATTTGGTTTGAAGAAATGAGAGGAGAACAAAGGAAAGAAAGGAAAGGAGAGGAAAAGGGAAGGATGATAGATTAGAATTTCCTTATTTAGTTTGGCAAGGAAAGAAATAACTTACTTTTAATTAAGATAATTCTACCCATTATCACTACAGGTTTATTATTTAATAATATAAACAATTAAAAAATTTAAAATAAAAATCAATTTAATCTATTAAATAAATATGCTTAAATTATTTCATTTCATATTTAAATCCATTATGTTAATTGATTTAAAATTATTTTTAAACTTATGATGTTATTTTGTTTTCCCTTATTCTAGTTGGATTAAATTTAAGGGTATGTCTGGAAGGCAGGACAAAAGGGGAACAAGACTAATCTGTTGAATTACTGTCCTGGTCCTAGGTGGAATGCTAATTGGTTCTGGACTATTTGTACAAGGAGAAGGCTTTAACCCAAATTCATGGGATAAACAATCCCATGGTTGCATGTGAGATTACTTGAGACTACACTGAAATTAAAAATGAAAAAAATAAAAAAGACATAGTTTTATGGGTCACTTATTTAAGTTGGCCTTGGGTTTTCTTCTTTGCAGTTTTAATTTCCTTATAGTAGTTAATACTTATTTTTCCTTTTATGCTTAGATGAACAACCCATGTACATAAACCTAACCTTATCTTTCAATTTATATTCACACATAAATGATCAGGTGATTGTTGAAATCAGTTATAATTTTTCTCTGCAATTTCATCTCATTTCCTCTCCCTCTCTGTGAATTTCTTTACTTTCTTTTTGGCTTGCTACTTCCACCCAAGTTTACTCTTAGACTAATGCAATTTGGTAACAGGTACCCAGAAAGAACAAACCATGTCAAATCACACTCAAAATAAGGGGAATGAAAATAGAAAAGTTCAACAAGCAAATAAAACGAAAAGGATTACCAAAATTAAAAAAAAAAAAAATCCTTGAGCAACTCACAGAGATGATAAAATCACCGTCTTTTCCAACTTTCTCCAGAGCCTTGGCAATAAGATCACCGATCTCTCTGTCCCCATTTGCTGCTATTGTTCCAACCTTTACAAAAAAAAAAAAAAAAAAAAAAAATCACCAACAAGAAGAAATTAAATTACCTCAAATGTCTGCTGTCCATATAATCCTCCCGACTCCTAATTTAAGAAAAACTCATAAAGAAAACCTGGGCAATTTCTTCAGATCTGGTAAGCATTCGTGCCCTGCACTGTAAGCATTTCTCAATTGCCTCAAGTGCAATATAAATCCCATTTTTCAAGTCATTGGCATTCACTCCTGCTTCTAATACCTTGTGTCCCTCAAAACACAAAGCTTGTCGCATGCCTGGTAGATATTTGCTGCCTGCAAACAAATATATCAAACTTCCTGCGAGCAACATTCCCATCTAAAAGAAGAATCTATCAAAATGCTTTTGTTCATCTAAAACCTGTCTAGAGCTAAAAATGGCAACGATGCTAAAATAAATCAAGTTTTATTTGCAAAATACAAGTCGCTCACCATATTCATCAGGATTACATGCCCAGTTTTTAGCCTGCTCCAGAAAACAAGCCCTGCCACCACTAGGAAGAAAACTTTCTTCCATAACATAGCGATCCTACCACACCAGTAACCAGCAGAAACAGATGGACTAAAAATTAAACCCTCCAAAAGTAAATTAGGTTTATATTAAAGTTCTAAAATCATCTTAAAACATCACTTAAAAGACAATAGAGTCAATGTCAAATAAAGCAATTCAGAAAGGCTTTAAAAGTTTTCACTTTTATATCACAGACGGCAACAATTTTAAGACAACTACCCAAGATGAGACCAAGGCCTAGCTCCACTAATAGCGGGCAGCCTTAGCAAGACCTAGAGTTAAGGTTCGAGTCTCATGCAGTGTGTGTATAATTAATAAAATTATTTAATAAAAAACTACCGGAGTTGAAGCAGTGATCAATTCACTCGCCATAGGCCTCTGGCTAACGTCATAAGCACCAAAGCCTCTTCCCCAACTCAATCTATAGTTATTAGGCAATCTACCATTCACATCAATAAACAGACAAAAAAATACTCAGAAAGAAATTGCAATGAAATAAACAAAAGATGTGAATACCAATAGAGTAAAATTCACATACCTGACTTTGGAAGCGAGCCTAGAGGCAACCCGTAACATCATTGTGTGGATATCAAGCGCCAAAAGAATATCTAGAAAGCAGAAACAGAGTGTTTTTTTCTTCTTTTTCCTTTTAAAATTTGGTTGTGTTTACCAGTTTTTTTAGAGACTGCCTCAACTAGATAGAAGAACTGAGAGAGAATTTTTCAGTCTAGGGTCTTTTTCCTACTTCACGTCACATAGTGTCTAAAAAGTGGAAACCTTGAGCCATAACTTTCCTCTGCCCTTGGGTGTAACAATTTGACAATATTAATGAAGTTATACCCGTCAGATCAGGGCCTTTTATGGCAAAAAATTAGAGCCTGACCAGCACGTTGAAAAAAAAAAATAGTGTAGTGCGAATCAGCGTGGATAATATTCACGTTGTTCCGCCTATTAAGCAACAGTTACAACACACCACACTTTTTTATTTTTATTATAAAATACCGATATCTAGTACCGATGTAAAGTACATGAATCTAACCGTTAAAATAAGAAAGTGGATAAATGAGGCAATCGATTGCTAAAGAATTAAAGAACTTGTACAAAAATATATAAATAGAGGTCCAATTACATTGTCCACTTATGTTTTTAGTATTTATTAAAATGGCTCATGTTTTTAATCAGTTTAAGTTCATTTCTTTGATGTTTTTGGACAATAATATTATATTCAATTATCCAATTTCTTTAATAACCACTATAGATATAAATTTGCTTCATATTTTTCACGATCATTAAATAATTGACTCAATACATGTATTCTCATTTTATGGGGTTTAGGAACTATGTATCGGTTAGGGACGGACATTTTACCCGACCTAAATTGATTCGAAAAATTTTGGGTTTAGTTCGGTTCGAGTAGCAAAGGATACCCGATTGAGTAAAATTTATGCAACCGAATCAGGTTGTGATCGATTTAGTTAAAACCCTACTCGATATGCAAAACCGATCGAGTTGCAGTAAAAAAGAAAAAAGAAAAAAGCAACACACACAGAGTCACACGCACGCACAGAACAACAGTACACACACACTCATCAGTCATCAGCACACACACATGCACACACTCATCAACCACTAAACAAACACATTCACAAATCACAATCACAAAAACTAGCCACCCACACACTCAACCCTCTCTCTGCTGCTGTCTTCATGTGATCTGCTGTTGCTATTTTTTGCTACTACCTTCTGCTACTCCCTTCTTCTGCTACCATACATGTCTAGCCATCAAGCTGTTGCTGTTGTCGTGCTCCTCTTGTGCCAATTTGCTGCTGCTGTCGTGCTCCTCTTGTATCGATTTGTTGCTGCCGTGGCCAATGGCCATCGATCTCTTGTGCCTTGACCTGATCTACTATGCCTCATTGCCTTGATCCAAATTTCACCCTTTTGTAATTTGGCTTTTGAAGCCTCACGATATAATATTATAATATATATAACTAATTAGTAATTACCTAAATAATGTATATGGAATATGGTTTTTAGTTATTACTTATTACTTAATAAATTAACATGTAGATTTAAGTATTTGATTATTGTTGTAAAATACAAATTGTAATTATATATTTTAGATGTTACTAATAAAATAAAGAAAATTAATGTATTTATTATTTTTTTATGAATAGATATTTATAAATTGTTAATAATTAAATTTTTTGTTAATTATTGATAATTGAAATAATATTAATTGATAATTGCTAATGACAATTAACAATTGATTTTTTTAATAGATTAGGACATTAGGTGGATTAAATATTAAAATTAAGTATTATGTTACATGCATTTTATAATTATACTGCATTTCTTGGGCAGTGACTTGATTTCAATCTTAAAAAAATAACTAATTCAATTAATATTTTTGAAATTCTAACTAGACAACCCAAGAGGGGGGTGAATTGGGTTTTTAAAAATTATGGAAATAAATCATTCAATCAATACAAACAAATTCGAAATAATTGAATAAACAAACAGTGATAAATAAATTAAGAGATAGGGAAGAGAAAGCAAACACAATAATTTTTACGTGGATCGGCTATCCCCGCCTACATCCACGTCTCCAAGCACTACAGGCTTGAGGATTCCACTATGCAAGCCTCCAAGGCTTCAACAACTTACAATTGACTTACCAAGTGTCAATGGACCTTTACAATAAGAGATTATTCCCAATCTCTTAATCCAAATATATCCCACACTTACAGTCACTCAGGACTAAGGAATACAAATTGATTTATCTCTCACACAATCTTTCAAGGTTACAAATTAATGCTCAATATGTGAATGAATGAAATACAAATATGTTTTTAAAGCTTTCTGTAGATGGTAAACTTGTATATAAGCTCAGTAGTTGTGTTATCGTCAGTCCTTGATTTGAAATGGATGAGCATATTTATAGTTGAAGCTGAAAACTAGCCGTTATTCTTTCATCTGACATAAAACGGTTTGTCGTTAGTTGTTAACGGTTAGCCATTTTCTTTGGTCAATCTTACCGTTGAGCATGATTTCAAATAAATAGTTAACCGTTAAGAATTATCCTTTAGCCGTTATCGTTCAGAAACCTGCACAATAAAACACTTGATCCGTTTTCACTAAACGGTTAAGGATTTACAAAGAATGTCGATTCTGGAACTTATCGGTTAGCCGTTATATATTAACGGTTTACCGTTAAAATCCAGTATCCTCATGATATAAAGCTCTGTAATCAGTTCCTTCTAACATTAAAGGATTTTAAGCTGTTAACGATATCGGTTAGCCGTTATATGTTAACAGTTCACCGATTACTTCCAGTATCTCACAAAATGCCTATCGGTTAAGGCTAAAGTTGTTAACCTTTTAACTTTGAAGGATCTTAAAGAGCTGACGATATCGGTTAACCGTTATATGTTAATGGTTCACCGATTACTTTCAGTATCTCACAAAATGCTTATCGGTTAACCGTTTATTATAATCGATTAGCCGTTTACACCCAGAATTTCATTTAACTTACAAATTTGTTCTAGTTCTTCTAAGAAATGTTAAATACGTACCTTGTTTTGACTCTAAAAGAAAACTTGAAATTTTGTGAGTTTTAGAACCCATTTATTAACTTAAGTTCATTATTTGTTATCATCAAAATCAATTACCAAAATATGTATATGTTAATATTCTCCCCCTTTTTGATGATGACAAACACATTCAAAACTTTGCTCCCCCTAAGTATATGACTTAAAACACTTTCTTTTGTTTTACAAAATGCTCATTCATCTCTCCCCCTTCATCATCAAAGAAGGGTTAACTAAAAAAAATCGGACAAAAGTTCCTCATAAAATGCAGGAAATCTATAGTTACAATAAGAAGAAAAGACACTTCCAAATAATCCATATGCCAACACACTTCCAAACTCCAATATAATCCAAAACTATCCATAAAAAAACATAACACAGTGAAAATAAATCATAACCAGCAATGTCAATCAACAAAAAGAAGACATAATTACAGTTAACTGTCAGTACACCCATCAATCACAACATATTGAACTAACTCAGAAAATATGTATAATGGCAAAATAATATAAACTAAGAGCCGCGTCGTGAAATGGAAGGTCGAGCAGAAGATGGTCGCTAAGAAGAAGGTCTCGCAGTGGATGGTTGAGCAGGACGAGAAGAAGTGGTTCGCGGAGGAGAAGTAGCTGCAGAGGTGCTTCCAGGTTCATAGCCAAAATACCCTAGAAGTTGTCTATGTCCAGCAATGATCTCATATTGATGATCAAAGCTGACCTCTTGAAGAGTCTGAAGCTGAGTCCGGAGCTGCAGTTGATCCTGACAGATAGCATCTAAGCGATCAAGGATCGTCTGCTGAGTGTCAAAAATCCGGCGAACATCAACAACCAGCTGATGCAGGATGTCAGTGATAAGGGGCTGAACTGGAGCTGAAGGGTGTGCTGGAGCGGGAGACTGCTCACTAGATGGAGGGACTCGGAGACTGAGGGAGGAGCTGAATCCATCTCAGGAACTAGAGGAAACTGATGGCTGAGGAACACGGCGAGTAGGAGGTGGAGGACGAGCTCCAAGTCTGAAGTCAGGAAGCTGATCAGGAGGATAAACATCATTAAGCATTTGATCACCCTCAGGAGCAATTAAGGTGTCCAGGTTCTTGGCGTTGGTAGTTTTGTGCCATTGGCTATCCTTCCTAATAAATCCTATGCTACTCATAGCATCCTGACTAATTTTCTTAGGTTCTTTATACATCGCCTCTCTAAGTGGTACATGAAAATGTCTCAGAATGTGGGTGATAAGACTACCATATAGAAGCAATCTATGGGTGACAGCAGGGGTGGATAACATATGGTGCACAATAATATATCCTAGGTTGACAGGTCTTCCACTAAGTAAGCTGTCCAACAACCCAACATCCATCCGTGTTACTTCATCTAAATGACCTTTCCTAGGAGTGATTATATGCTGCAGAATGCTATGGACAATGCGAACCTGAAGAGGCAGCAGCTGTGCCCGAAAAGGTAAGCTACAAATATCATCACTAAGGTCCTTACGACAACATATGTTTTTCACTTCTTCATGGTGAATAAAATCACCAAATGACAAAGTTTTTCTAGATGTATAAAATGATTCACCTTCATCTGAAATCCCAAGTATGACTATATTCAGAAAATGGACATCAAAATCAATTGCTATACCACCAACTATAGTAACGATTCTATCTAAACGGGTAACGAAAATCTCCATATTTGAGTAAAATACTCGAACTAGATTGGGGTAAGTCCTATCATCAATATTGATAGCTGTTTTCCAGGGTCTAAGCATATCACTAACACTTCTACCACATACAATTAAATCCTCAAAATCTCCAATATCTACAAAGTATGAGTCTAATACCTGTTTACCCATAAAATGATCTTCGAATCGTTTCCGTAATATAGCTGTCGGGAAATGTAGTCTTTCGAATTCAGAACCTTCCCGTGATCTTGTTGGGTTGACAGCAGGAGTATGTTTTCTCCTAGGTCTCCGAGAAGACTCAGCCATTAAATAAGAGCAAGAAAATTTTTGAGATGAGTATTGAAAGAAATGGGCTGAGTATGTTGTTAATGAGAAGTATAGGAGAAGATATTATACTACAAGGTGTCAAGGATTTGTGAAGAATTTGAACAAATTTCTCAAGTTTCAAACGACTGCTTTTAGGGTTTCAAATTGGGAATTTTCAATTTTGATTACTCTTTGATGTTTTTAATCGGTGAAATTACTCAGAAGGTGATAAGAAAGATTCTTACTGATGTAATTTGGTGCAGAAAGAAGAAAATCTGAGAGAAAATTGAGATGAAAAAGCTTAGGTTTCGTAACAATGGCTGAAACGGTGAGAGGGCAAGTGAGAAGATGAAGAGAAAACTGTGACTAGTTATATACTTTGCGAAATCGGTTAATCGTTTTCTGTAAACGGTGAAAGGGTAAAGTTTGAGAGCCTTTTTGTTTTGGAACGGCTGACTGTTTCATTTTAAACGGTGAGGGAATAGGGTGCTAACACAACTTTCAATTTCTGGAAATAAATGGTGAACCGTTTATATGCAAAACGGTTATCCGTTTATTAAAACGACAACGGCTAACCGTTTAATTGGAACGGTGAAAGGATAGAGTGCAAACTTAACACTGTTTTAGTTTCTGGAAATAAACAGTGAACCGTTTACATGAAAACGGTTATCCATTTATTGCACGACATTTCATAATACATTTAACAACTGCCCTAAACAACTAAAGCATATACACATAATCACAATACATCATCAAAATATCAAATAATAATAATTTCAAAAATATAGTTAATGATGTTAATGCGAAGACATCATCATCCCAAGTTCATGTCTGATTTTCAAAAATTGTTCTTCACAAAGGGGTTTTGTAAAAATATCAGCAAGTTACTTTTCTGTAGAAACAAAATCTAACACTATATCACCCTTTTGAACATGAACTCTTAAGAAGTGATGCCTAATTTGTATATACTTAGTTCTAGAGTGTTGAATGGGATTCTTTGAAAGATTAGTTGAATGGGATTCTTTGAAAGATTAATAGCACTAGTATTTTCACATTTGATAGGAATTTGTTCAAGTTTAATGCCATAGTCTCTAAGTGTTTGTTTCATCCAAAAAGCTTGAGCACAACAACTACCTGCGGCAATATATTCAGCTTCAGTGGTTAAAAGTGCTACTGAGTTTTGTTTTTTACTAAACCATAAAACAAGTGCATGACCTAGAAAATGGCAAGTACCACTGGTACTTTTCCTATCAAACTTATGACCAGCAAAATCAGCATCCAAAAAACATGTTAAGTCTATATGAGTTTCCCTAGGATACCAAAGACCAAGATCTATTGTTCCATTTAAATAACGAAAAATTCTTTTCACAGCGAGCAAATGAGATTCCTTGGGATTTGATTGAAATCTTGCACATAAACATACACTAAAAATGATATCAGGTCTACTCGCAGTTAAATATAGTAGAGAACCAATCATACCTCAATACATCTTGATATCAACCTCTTTGCCTTTTTCATCTTTGTCCAGCTTGATTGTTGGGCTCATTGGTGTGCATTTGGCCTTTGAGTTCTCAATTCCAAAACGTTTGAGCAGATTTCTTATGTACTGAGCTTGATTTATAAATATTTCCTCATCATTTTGTTTTATTTGCAGTCCAAGGAAATATTTCAGCTCTCCCATCATACTCATTTCAAACTCTTTGCTCATACATGTAGAAAATTCTTTGCACAAGGATTTATTAGTAGAACAAAAAATAATGTCATCAACATAAATTTGAACAACAAGTATGTCTTGGTTCTTATGCTTAACAAAGAGTGTAATATCGACTTTTCTCATTAAAAATTTATTGTCAAACAAGAAATTTTTAAGTCTATCATACCATGCTCTAGGTGCTTATTTTAAACCAAACAATGCTTTTGATAACTTATAAACATGATTTAGAAATTTTTCATTTTCAAAACCAGGGGGTTGTTTCACATAAACTTCCTCCATAATATATCCATTTAAAAAGGCACTTTTAACATCCATTTGAAATAAAGTAAAATTCTTATAACATGCATATGCTAGCAGCATTCTAATAGATTTTAATCTAGGTAAAGGAGCAAATGTCTCATCAAAATCAATTCCTTCTTTTTGGTTGTATCCTTGAGCTACTAATCTAGCTTTATTCCTTACAACTACACTGGATTCATCCATCTTATTTCTAAATACCCATTTAGTTCCTATGATGGATTGATTTTCTGGTTTAATAACTAATTCCCACACTTTATTTCTCTCAAATTGATTTAACTCCTCTTGTATTGTCATAATCCAAGATTCATCATTTTCCACATCCCTAAAGGATTTTGGTTCAATTTGAGAAATGAACGCAGCATGCTCACATGTATTCCTAAGTGATGATCTAGTTGAAACACCTTTAAATGGATCACCTAAAATAACATCCTTTGGATGAGAAGAAACATACCTCCATTCCCTGGGGAGTACTTGAGAAGTACCTTGATTTTGTTCTACACTTGTTTCTTTATGTTGTTCCACTCGATTTTCTGCATTCTTTTGGTTGTTCTTTGATGAACCTTCTTGTATATTTTCATCTGCATCATCACTAACACCAACTTTCTCCATAGAGGAGGTATTAGACTCATCAAAGGTAACATGCATAGACTCTTCCACACGCAAAGTTCTTTTATTATACACTCTATAAGCTTTACTTGAGTTTGAATACCCAAGAAAGATACCTACATCAGATTTTGGATCAAATTTTCCAAGATTATCTTTTGTGTTCAAAATAAAACATTTACATCCAAAAACTTTGAAATAGCCAATGTTGGGTTTTCTATCTTTCCAAAGCTCATAGGGAGTTTTATTGAGATAAGGTCTAATCAACACTCGATTTAAAACATAACAAGCGGTGTTGACGGCTTCAGCCCAGAAATATTTAGGTAGTGCATTTTCATTTAACATGGTCCTAGCCATTTCTTGAATAGATCTATTCTTTCTCTCAACAACTCCATTTTGTTGTGGAGTTCTAGGTGATGAAAATTGATGCTCAATGCCTAAATCATTGCAGAAATTTTCAAATGCATGATTCTTAAATTCTCTACCATGATCACTTCTAATGCACGTAATAGAGTATCCTTTTTCATTTTAAACCTTTTTATAGAAAACTTTGAAGGCCTCAAATGCATCATCTTTATTAGCAAAAAACTGTACCCAAGTGTATATAGAATAATCATCTACAATTGCAAATGCATAATATTTTCCACTTAAGCTAGCATGTCTAGAAGGTCCAAATAAATCCATATGAAGTAGCTATA
Organism: Aegle marmelos; assembly: GCA_030449875.1. NCBI lineage: Eukaryota > Viridiplantae > Streptophyta > Magnoliopsida > Sapindales > Rutaceae > Aegle > Aegle marmelos. Next base: position 9,623,175 of record JASUUL010000115.1, read on the forward strand.
ATAGTTTTGAAGTAGAAATATCATTTTTCTTTTTGAATGAAGTTTTAATTTGTTTACCAAATTGACAGGCTTCACAAATTTTATCATTTTGGAAACTAATTTTTGGAAGACCTTTGACTAAATCCTTTTTCAAAATTTTTTATATTAAATCCATGCTTGCATGACCTAATCGTCTATGCCACAACCAACAGTCATCATGTAATGCAGAAAAACATTTAATATGAGTAGATGCAACTTCTATATCAATTGTATAGACATTACCACATTTACTTTCAATGAATAAAGTTTTTTCATCACAAGTATCTTCAACAATACATCTAAATTTATCAAAAATTACTTTATAACCTTTGTCACACAATTGACTAATGCTAATCAAATTGTGTTTTAAATTTTCAATTAAGCAAACATTTTCAATTAAGGTTGACGAACTCTTACCAACATTACCGATTCCTAAAATCTTCCCTTTTGAGTTGTCTCCAAAAGAAACATCTCCACCATTTTCAATTTTGAAAAAACTTGAGAACCAGGAATAATTCCGGTCATGTGTCTTGAACAACTACTATCCAAGTACCATTTATTCTTCTTCTTCTTTGAGCTCTGCAAAGAAAATCTTAAGTCTTAGGTACCCAAACCTTTTTGAGTCCTTGAGTGTTAGTAATGGTCCCTTTTGGAACCCAAACACATTAGCTCCATGATATGCATTTCTTTTAACATGGCATCTATTTTTCATATGACCATCTTAATTACAATAATGACATACAATCTTAGGATTGTTTGTGTAAGTAGATTTAACAAAATAGTTCTTATAATATTTTTGCTTAATACTAGGTTTATAATCTATTCAACTTTTGTCAAATACACATTTTTGAGTACTCAGCAATTTCTCTAAATTATTTTGACCATTTGTGAATTTCAACATAATTTCATTGAGTTCAATACTCTTTTTCTTTATCACTTCGTTTTCTCTCAACAATTTATCAACATAAAGTTTGTCATGTTCATATGAATTACTAGGTTTCTCATTTGATGCTGCAATCCTATCATGTAATGTTTTATTTTTTGATTCTAGATATGTTATCTTTGCATTTAATGATTCATTACATTTTTGTAATGCATCATTTTCCTTTGAAGTTTCTACCATCTTTTTTTAAGGAAAATATTCTTTTTACCAATTTTTATTAATTCATCATGTAATTCTTTAAATGAATCATACAACTCATCATAAGTGAGATCACTTACCTCATCAATTTCATTGTCAGATTCATCTCCAATAGCCATAAGTGCCAAATTTGACAATTCCTGGGATTCCTCTTCATCACTTGATTCTTCTTCACTGTCATCCCAAGTAGCCACCATGGCTTTCTTCTTAAACTTACTGAGAAGTAGGCATTCTGATCTTATATGTCCTGGCTTCTTGCACTTATAGCATTTGATTGCTTCCTTTTTCTCTTTTTGATTGTTGAACTCTCTGAATTTTCTTCTATCATTAGTTTTCTTGAAGAATTTTCTGAATCTTCTTGCCAGCATAACTAATTCTTCATCATCTGGCTCACTCTGTTCATCACTCTCAAGTTTTGAAACTTTGAGAGCAATGTTTCTCTTCTTTTCTTCAGTTTCTCTTTCAGCTGCTAAATCTTCCTCATAAGAAATAAGAGAACCTATTAAATTATCAATAGGCAATGTATTTAGATCTTTAGCCTCCTCAATGGCAGTTCTTTTTTGTCTCCATTCCTTAGGTAAAGATTTAATAATTTTCTTAACTTTCTCACTGTTGAGAAAGTTTTTCCTAGAGCTCCTAAAGTGTTTATTATATCCGTAAATCTCGTATACATAGAATAAATACTTTCATTTTGTTCCATTTGAAATAATTTATATTGTCTAGTAAATCTGCTAATTTTAGACTCTTTTATTTGATTAGTTCCTTCATAAATGACTTCTAGTTTATGCCAGATTTCATAAGCACTTTCACAACTAAAGACTCTATGGAATTCTTGCTTATCTAATGCACAGAATAAAGCATTCATAGCTTTGGAATTTAGAGAAACTTTTCTCTTTTCCAATTCATTCCACTCCCTTGAGGGTTTAGGAATGTCATCTCCTAATTTGTTTTTTATCATTGGCGTAATTGGTCTATCACACACAATTTCCCAGATTTCATAATCTAAGGCTTGCAAATAAATTCTCATCTTAGTTTTCCAATAAGGATAATCATTACCATAAAAAAATGGTGGACGAGTTGTGGATTGTTCTTCCCTAAATGTGGATTCATACTGGGTAGCCATGGATCTTTTACTCTAGACGATTAAGTTTTGCTAAGAGAACCTTGCTTTGATACCAATTGAAATTTTAACTAGACAACCCAAGAGGGGGAGTGAATTGAGTTTTTAAAAATTATGGAAATAAATCATTCAATCAATACAAACAAATTCGAAATAATTGAATAAACAAACAGTGATAAATAAATTAAGAGATAGGGAAGAGAAAGCAAACACAATGATTTTTACTTGGATCGGTTATCCCCGCCTACGTCCACGCCTCCAAGCACTACGGGCTTGAGGATTCCACTATGCAAGCCTCCAAGGCTTCAACAACTTACAATTGACTTACTAGGTGTCAATGGACCTTTACAACAAGAGATTATTCTCAATCTCTTAACCCAAATGTATCCCACACTTGCAGTTACTCAGGACTAAAGAATACAAATTGATTTATCTCTCACACAATCTTTCAAGGTTACAAATTAATGCTCAATATGTGAATGAATGAAATACAAATATGTTTTTAAAGCTTTCTGTAGATGGTAAACTTGTATATAAGCTCAGTAGTTGTGTTATCGCCAGTCCTTGATTTGAAATGGATGAGCATATTTATAGTTGAAGCTGAAAACTAGCCGTTATTCTTTCATCTGACATAAAACGGTTTGCCGTTAGTTGTTAACGGTTAGCCATTTTCTTTGGTCAATCTTATCGTTAAGCATGATTTCAAATAAACGGTTGACCGTTAAGAATTATCCTTTAGCCGTTATCGTCCAAAAACCTGCACAATAAAACACTTGATCCGTTTTCACTAAACGGTTAAGGATTTACAAAGAATGTCGATTCTGGAACTTATCGGTTAGCCGTTATATATTAACGGTTTACCGTTAAAATCCAGTATCCTCATGATATAAAGCTCTGTAATCAGTTCCTTCTAACATTAAAGGATTTTAAGCTGTTAACGATATCAGTTAGCCGTTATATATTAACGGTTCACCGATTACTTCCAGTATCTCACAAAATGCCTATCGGTTAAGGCTAAAGTTGTTAACCTTTTAACTTTGAAGGATCTTAAAGAGTTGACGATATCGATTAACAGTTATATGTTAACGATTCGCCGATTACTTCCAGTATCTCGCAAAATGCTTAGCTGGTAACCGTTTATTATAATCAGTTAGCCGTTTACACCCAGAATTTTATTTAACTTACAAATTTGTTCTAGTTCTTCTAAGAAATGTTAAATACGTACCTTGTTTTGACTCTAAAAGAAAACTTGAAATTTTGTGAGTCTTAGAACCCATTTATTAACTTAAGTTCATTGTTTGTTATCATCAAAATTATTTACCAAAATATGTATATGTTAACAATTTTATTGTATATTAATCATTTATTAAATTATTAAGTACAAGTAATTTGGGCGTGAGATTATGGGGTTTATAATAATAATTCAACATGGATTTTTCATAATAATGTTCTATTATTATTTTCTATTGAAAATGGATAATTTGATATAATAAATAAATTAATTAATCATCAATTTTTTACTTTTTCGTTATGGAGTATGAACAATTTTGAATTTTAATATATACTATTATACACGTATACACTTAATTATATAAAAATATTATGATGGAAATGTTGAATTAAACAAGTATCATAAAATTAAATTAATAAATTTTTAAAATCAATGTATTAATTAGATTATGTTAAATTGTTAACAATATTTTTGTATTTTGATTTTAAATTAATGGCAATTAATTATTAATTTATTATTTTGTATATTTAGATGCTTGGACACTCAAGGTTGAATTTAATGAGTGAAAATAAAAAACAAAGTGTTTAAATGGAAGAAACTCAAAGAGGAAAGGAAAAGGCAGAGTGGAAAAAACCACCAATGAAGAAAAGATCAGTGACGTGGAATCATTTTACTTTGTTCGAGGATGATCCAAATAAATGCAAGTGCAACTACTGTGGTAGACAATATCAACGTCATTCAAAGAATGTTAGGATTACAAATATGCAAAAGCATATAAAGAAATGTGAAAGATACAAGGTATTTAGGGAACCACAAGGTGGAAGTCAACAAAATTTTACAAGTGAGGACGATGAGGAAAATGCAAGTAATTTGGTTTCAACTAAAGGATGGAGTCAAGATGCGTGTAGAAGGGTTGTAACTAAAATGATTATTATGGGTGAATTGATATTGAGTTTTGTTGATAACAAAGAGTTTAGACATTTCTGCAGCGTAGTTATTCCATACTTTATTATGTCGTCTCGAAGATCTATTGGCAGAGATGTTATGGATTTATGTTTGGAGGAAAAGGCAATGTTAAAGAGTTTGATTTACAACAATAAGCAGCGGGTGTCTCTTACAACTGATCTATGGACTTCTATTCAAAATATGAGTTACATGGTGATTACAGCTCATTTTATTGATATTGACTGGTGTTTGAATAGGAAGATTATTAACTTTAGTGTGATCAAAGATCATAGAGGGAAGTCGATTGGTAAAAAGATTGTAACTTGCTTACATGATTAGAGGATAGAGAGGTTATTTGCAATAACGGCTGATAATGCCACTACGAATGATATTGCTATTGGTTATGTCACTATGCAATTGCATGGTTGGAAAATTGATGATGCACTTGTACTGGCAGGACAATATATGCATGTGCGTTGTTATGCACATATTTTAAATTTGATTGTTGTTCAGGGTTGGGTGAGTTGTATGCTAGTGTTGTCGATATTCAAGATATTGTGAAGTACGCGAGATCCTCCACTATGAGATTGCAGACATTTAAACAATGTGTTGAGCAGGTGAATAGTTCAAAGAGTATTGTTGTTTTAGATTGTCCTACCGGGTGGAATTCCACTTACTTAATATTGATGACTACACTGAAACAACAAGCGACATTTGATAGAATGGCAGAAGTGGATAAACCTTATGAGGCATACTCTGTTGAGAAAAAATAATATTAAAAGGGTGGGCCCACCTAGACTTAAAGACTGAAAAAGTGCTAAAATAATTGTGAAGTTTTTAAAGGTATTTTATAATGTCATATTGTTGTTTTTTTTACCCTTTTGAATGTGATTTCTAATCTTTATTATGATATTATTGGCTTAATTGAGAGTTCATTGACTACATTATACGAAAATACAAATACTTGGGTGGTATGTATGGCTTATAGAATGAGAAAAAATTTGATAAGTATTAGGAGTTCACGGGAAAGATAAACAAAATGTTGATTATTGCTTTTATTCTTGATCCACAAGTAAAAATGGATTTTGTTAAATATATTATTAAGATAATTTTTTACAGTGATAGTTCAACAATTAAAAAAATAACCAAAGTAGTAAAGGACTTGTTAAATAAGCTTTATGATGTATCTAGTGCATTTTTCTCTAGTTCCATACCATCAATATATAGTGAGGGTGGTACTAATGTTAGTTATGAGAATAGAAGTTCTTCTTAGTGTACTACAGTTGATATTAGTTTGATGGATATCTCTGGTGGTGAAGGTGATGACATTTTTCGAGTTGCTCACTCTTTCCTTGGATACACTAAGAAGGTTTTTTATTCAAATTAAAGCAAAACAATGGCATCTGAGGTGGAAAGATATTTAAAGGACTCAGTTGAAGATCCCAGCAATCTTAAACTTAATGTTCTACTTTAGTAGAAGGTAAATGGATCGAAGTATCCAATTCTAAAGAAAATTACAAGGGATGTCCACATTGTTCCTGTTCCACAGTGGCATCTGAATCTGCCTTTAGCATTGGGCGTCGTATTATGATGAGTATACGAGTTCTTTGATCCTAACTATAGTTGATGCATTGATATGTATTGAAAATTGGCTGCAATCTAAACTTTTTGCCAATCTCATCTATCACCATTAGAAAGATATTAAGGAATAAATTTTTCATATGAAGTTACAAGAAGGTAATTTTTTTATTGTATATTATATACATAATATATTTAAAATACATTATAACTTTACATATAACATTTACATGTACTTGAGTTACTAATTATGTTTTTTTTTTTGTACTTTGAAGAGTTTGTAAGATCGCAAACTTCAACAGTGGAAACGGTGAGTGCCAACATTAGTGTTATAGATATTTGAAAGGCAACTTTTAATGTATATTATTATTTATAATTTGATATTATATTATTAAGTTGTAATTTAAACTATAATAATAATTGTTATATTTCTAAATTTTTAAGTCTAATTGTAAGTTTATAAGTTGTAACATTGTAAATTTATAATTGTTTTAGTTAGACAAGTTAAAGCTCATAGAATACTATTATTTAGATTATTATTAACTTGATTTGGTGAATGGTGATGAATGCCATAAAATAAGCATGATTAACTTAATTTTTTTAATATATATAATGAAGTGTGTGTATGTGTATTAAAAAATTTGCTAAACATATTGTATTTATTTATAATTATAAATTTATAATGATATATTAAAAATTAGAAATATTGTAATATCTTTTTAGTTCATTTAAAGATATGAATTTGATTTATTTATTTATGCTTGTGTTTGTGTTTGATATACAAAGATATGAATTGGGTTTAGTTGCTCAATTTTTTATATGAATTAGGTTTATTTGTTTGGCAATGTAGTTTAAAGAAATTAACTATTTTATATTTCTTGAATTCTTCATTCGGAGATTGGTGCTTCAACTTGGAGTATATGAATTTGAAGTTAGAAGTGCTTGCGTGAAGTGGTGGAGGAACCAATGGTGAAGGAACCAAAGAAGCTTATTTAGTGTTTATGTTTAAACTTTGTATTTCTATTTCAGAACAATTTAATTATGTTTAAATTTTGTGACTTTATGTTTCAAACTTTTAAAAACTAGTATTCAAAAATTATATTTTGAATTGAAACTAATAGAATATTAACTTTGGACTTTATAAGTTCATATTAATTTTAACTTTTATTGAGTTTGAACTTTGTTACCTAATCCTACCTTCCAAGTTCAAGGTAATAGGTAAATGCAAATTACAATATACTATTCTAACATTTTAATTTAATTCATTTAATTTCACAGTATTTTTTCTTTTTTGGTTGAAAATTAATAAGGACTACAACTAAGAAAAATATTTTAAAACTAGCCTAAAAACCAAAAAATAGGAAAAAAATCTTTAAATTGTATTTATGCGAATTAACCCAATTTTACTTGATTTTGAACCAACTCAAACTGACCCAAACTTGATTCGATCCATTCTTTACCCGAGCTCGATTCTACTCGAATACAACCCGAATCTTGGATCCGATTTGAATTGACCCGAACATGTTCGAATCGGGTCCAAGATTCGGGTTGTATTCGGGTAAATTTTTAAAACAACCCAAAGTACCTGAAACTCGATCAATTTGACCTGAACCCGATTTTGCCCACCCCTAGTATCAGTCTATGTATCTATTGTATGCAAAATCTGTAATGTTATTACAACATATATTACATTAAATTTTTTAACATATCTAATTTGTATGCAATTGATTAATTAGACACACTTGTCTTAAGACTCTTTCACCCTAAATGTGCAACTCCTTTGTGAAATTTTAGAGTAGAATTTATAAAGAGACATTCAATTATTCCAACAAATTATTATTGGAGTAGGATTTATAAAGAGACATCCAATTATTCCAATAAATTACTATCTCCTCAAAATGTCACACAATTGACCAGAACCATTTCAACAACTCCAACATGACCCCCATTGCAATGAAATCCCATGCCCGAAGCACATTAACTCCAGCTACTTCCGGGTTGTCTCTGATAATCTGCCAATTAGTTAGCAATCAAAATGCAAACTCAAAACTCATCCATAATGTCTTTCTATTTGCATACAAATTCTAAATTTTAAAACTTCAAGTCCTTTTTCTTTTTTCAATAGATTCAATACCTTCAAACACACAGATTAATAAATTATAAATGATGAAAAACGGCTAACAATCAAACATGCTTTATCCAATTATAACAAATCAAAATAAGTCTAAACCTTTGACATTTTACATAAATTTTGCAACGTATTATTCTAGTTTTAACTTTAATAAAATTAAATTTATTAAGAATATTCCACAAGCATGTTAGAAAAATTGTCATCTTATAGTGTATCACACAGTATAAGAACTTACTAAAAGTGATAATCATAACAATGACCAATTCCATGGACTACGAATTATTGATCATCAGGCCAATATGGTAGCAAAAGTCAATACCTACTATTAACAGAAAGGCACTTCCCTTTGCTTGGCATTGTGGTGAACATTAACCTATTTTTCAATGTGTTGTACCCTTCTTTCCAGGGCAGTAGCTGTTTGTATTAACTTAAACTCAATATATAAGAGAAATACAAATAAGAATATCATACTATAGAAACATATTTATCTATAATGAACAAATATGTCAGTGTCTATAATATAGAACAATCATGAACATCAACTCATTGCCCACCAAGAACATAGTATCAAAGAAAACTTAATTATTTTATTCAGTACACAATTCAATTAAAGAGGTTTATCCCGACAACTTATCAATATGCAAGTTTACAAATTAAACAAGGAAATCATTTTTTTATTAACTTGGTGCATGCCATTACCATAACCAAATTAACAATTCACAACCATAATATCGTCCTTGCATACTTGGTCACCAGCAGAGAATTCAAAATACAAGTGTTCAAGCAGCACCTATTCAACTATCGATATAATTATGCTTATTGCAATAAGAAAATATATCTATTAACACAGTTTGTTAAAGGTAAATGTCAGAACTTTTTTTATTTTCTCCTCAAAGAAATTAATTCTCTCATACTCACGCCTGCAATATAGCGTTTCTCTTTCTAATCAATCTTACTTTCTCTTATTTTAACAAATAATATAATCGACCCTCTATATTAATTACTATTTTCATACTCTTTCAAACAAAATTAACTAGTTTTTATCATAAATTACATGATGTGTTCACTTCCAAAGGCATAACAATAAGAGCACACACACAATATTCAATATGGGTTTAGATATGTCTAATTACCAAACTTTCAGTATCACTTTGTCCTAGTTGTAATTGCCTGTTACAAGCTAAATTCGTAGTCGGATTCCTACCCATAATAGCCTATTTTCATATAAGAATCATCAAAATCTTTTTTTCCTAATAAATTACACTGATCTTCTTTCATTTTTAGTATACAAGATTAATTTTTGACAAAGTGAAGTATGAGCTGACTTTATTAGTTTTATTTTTTAACTCTTTAAAGCTGCATTAATTAACTATATTAATTTTGATCAATAAACTAGATTAGAAATTTATTTCTTGTCTATTTGTTGTTGCATTACTTTACCTTATAACGTGAAGTACATAAAATTACCTTAACTATTTTAGAAAGCCAAGATAATGACCTAGTCCAAGTAACTATACAAGGCTAAAGCATATTAAAGGATTAACAAACTGTATCTAAGAAATATAAGGTTGACAATCAAATAAGGCCATGAAGAACAAAGGAAGTCATTGGCAAGAAAATGAGAAGGGTAATGTCTATAGCTCTATAGGTATGTACATGAAAGAAAATTAATGTCAGCTGTTGGGTTAACCTTAAAGGGTAAAGATGAAATGGAAAAACATATTGGAAAAAAGCACTTAGATAAAAAGAAGACACTAGTCTTCCCTCCATTGAGGGTAAAATTATAGCTTTCTATTAATATAACTTGTTATTGCTTTAAGAATGATATTTATAATTTGCTACTTATTTTACTTGATTGTTTCACTATGATGAAGCCATTAGCAGCATATTATTAACATATATTAGAGGTAATTTTATCATTTTTTATCACCTTTCATAATGCCACACTAAACTACCGAACACAAAGTTAAGGTTATATGGATGCTTGTTTCAATTAGGATAAAATGACTAAGTAATAAGCAGGCTTACTCTTGTCAATGAAGTGACTAAGTAATTACTAGGCCGATCCTCGTTATCTTTTTCTTTTTTTATTTTAGAGCTGAAATTGTTCAAAGTGATTGAACACTAAGCTTGATAATTATAAAATTGCATTTTATGATCACCTTGTATAATTATGATTAGAAAGATCTATGTTATTTTGAAAGTTGTTGGGATTAAGATATATGTAGGACTGACATCAATTAAACAAATGCATGTTTTTTTTTTGTTTTTTGTGACATTTATATAAACATTAAGATGTTTCTAACAATTGTAAGCTGCTATAATGCGTATTTGTAAATTAAAAAACTTATTGCCATTATTGATATTATATTTCATTAGATGGTTTACGTCAAGACACGAATGCTTTTTGTTTATTATAAGAGTTCATTCTACATGTGGTTTTAGCATTTCTTGCAGTACAATATAGTTATTATAAGTATAGTAATTACAATGATAATAATTTGATGTTTTCTATTTTGGTGAAGCAAATATTTAATGTTAATGAACCTATTTAGAAAGTCCTCAATGTCAAAATTAATGCAACAGTAACACCTATCAAAATTAATGCAAGTATTGAGATGTAATACTCACCAACTACTGATGCAGGCCACAATAAATGCCAATTGGATTTATTGCTCCTTGACTTTATTTGCTGCTTCAAGATTGGATCCACTGTTTCAAGTTCCTTCAAGCTCTAAATCTCGGAGCATTCGACTTGAATTTTTTATGCTATTGTTTCATAATTGGTGTTGTTAATAATAAAAATATAAAAATTTATATATTGAATTTTTAGTGCATGATTCGTTCCTTACAAGCTTAAATAAAAAAATTGATTTTTTTTTTGCAATGAATGGTGAATACTTGAATAGATTAAAATTTTATATGTATAAGTATTGCTGAAGCTTTGACTATATCCAATCCATCCATACCTAATTCGATTCGATCCAATCCGAATAAGTTTAGATTAGATTATATGTTCAAGTTGAGTTCGGATGAGTTTTTTCATAACCCTATTAACTAAAATTCAATCGACTGATCTGAAGGTGATTTTGTCCACCTTTAACTTTGATGAGTGAAAGAAAATAAGTTAGGAACTTATAATATGGGTGGTGATATAATAAGAATATCAGCAAGATTAATTCCTTAACTAACTACAACAAATAAGACTTTTTATTATGGAATCGTCACCGTTTTATACATTAATCAATCATAAAATTTTCAAGAGTACAAAAAACTCATTCAATCAAGCTTTACTATTTGAACTAGAACTAGAAGCTAACCTTCAAAGAACCAAAAGGCAATGGTGATTAGTGGGCATGTAGTAGCACGAAGTCAATGTTTAGTCAATAATCATTGAGAGGAGCATCACTAAGTAGTAAGATCAAGACCAACACCTCGTATAAGCTTCAAACCTATATTTCAATGCTAATGCAACTGAATTGGTTTAGGAAAAAGAAATCATAATGACTAAGCACTCTCGCCCCAAAAGCAAACATGTCTGAAAAGGAGGTAGATAGCAGAATATAATGGTTATAGCATGTATGTTTATGTAATAAAGAAGAAAAAAGGAAAATGATTAAGTAGTGACTACCCACCCTTAATTCTGTTAATCTATTTTACGTATATATAAATGAAACTAGATGTTTTCATTGATTCCAATAAATATACAATAGTCATTAAACTTTTTAGAAATAAACTCATTAGCATTATTAAGACATATTGTTTTGATAAGATAATTTAGAAACTATGCCCTTAATCTTGTTGTTTAGGCAAGCAGTATGGCAAATGCAACATTAATTAAGGACAACATACAAGCATATGACTACCATGCAAATACATCAATTAAAACCATAAAGTAATGAAATAGTTCACTTGATGGATGGATTGACCAATATATATATCCCCTTGAATTCTTTAAATAAAAGTTAGAGATTCAAAACCAATCTTAAAAGAAAATAGTCCAACCACATATTTACCTAATGAGCAATTAATACAACTAGTTTCATTGGATAATAGAATCTTTTGGTTCTTTAAGAGATGTCCATAAGAATTCTCAATTATTCAACGTGTTGAGTGTTAGAAAATGTATATTTATAAAAAAAAAATTGTCATTTTACACTCTAAATTTCACTAATATTTTTGCTTTTATATTTAAGTTTTTTGTTATTTTAGTTATGTGTATTTTATTATAATTAAGTATTTTATGTATTTTAGGGACATCATGGTCATTTCATAACAAACGAGATATCGGACCACAAAATAGACATCAAACCTGAATTCAGAATAGTAAAAAACCTTAGGAGAAGCATAAAAAAATAATCAGTACTGTTTACATGTATGGTATTGTTCATGATACTATTCACAATATTGTTCACATATATTAACCGATGATGTGACATTGACCAATGATGTGGTATCGACTAATGATGTGATAATATTTAATTGGATAAATAATGTGACATTAACTGCTTATGTGGCGTTGATTACTTATGTGGCTTTGACTGATAATATATTATGATCTTATTAGACTAAAATGTTTGTGAGGTTTTGACCAATGACATGGCAACATATTAGTGAATCAGAAAAACATGCATATGGTACATATGCATATACGTAATGATAGCCCTGATGATATATTCAAACCAATCAAAATTTTTCATATAGTGCAATCCTGAGCATTCAAATTGTTTCAATTCGATGGCCATAATTTACTTATTATATCTACAGAAGAGGGGCTCTTTCCCAAAATTAATACCCTTGAATTCAGTTTTTAGCTTTATTTTCTCTAATTCGTTCTTCATCTTGTATTTTCTACATATTTTAATAAAATTTTTATTTTATCCCTAATTCAAATATGAGTGGCTAATTTTATTTCAAACTTAGGTTGAAGGTGAACTTTTAATATGTTCCATAGGCTTAATTTAGTAAATTTATTTTCTCTTTCTCTCTAATTTCTGTGGATATTTTGACTTTTTATCGACAGATAGTAAGATCACAGTTATTACTGTTTGACACAATAAGTCCTTAACATTATATTAATTAGAGCGCAGTTTATGAGGAGTGGATATCTCTCTTATGATTTAATTAACACTACTAAGAAATACTAAGCCAATGGTATATGTTTATGTAGATTCAGACACCCGAGTAATTCATTATAATATTGTCAGTTTTAATTTATATCTATCATTCCAACGTTAATTTTAAGATAGATTACATTACTTTTACCATAATTTCAACCACCCACTTAGAAAATTAATTCAATATATAATTAAAATCTACCTCCTTGTGAGATCGACACTCGTCACCATTAATATATTTTACAATAGATTCATGCACTTGTGAATTCAAGAAAATTTACACAACACAATGCATCATCATAGATCCTAAGTGACCATGACACTTCAATTGGATTTATAACTCTATAATACAATCTCGATTAGAAAATTAGAAGTTTTACAATTTGTATTTCCTATCTGATATAGTTTTAGTAATGTAGAGATATTCTATGTTATTTTTATTTAAAGTCTCAATATGATATTCATTTCTACGAATATATTTAAAGCTTAATAGATTTCTTTTAGATTTTGTTGAATATTAAGGCATTTAGAATGCATAATCTTGTTCCATTTGCTAATAAAATGATGGTTTTTCTAGATCCTTTAGTCAAGTCTACAAGATCTGAAATAAATATTAACTTTTCTTTTAAAAAACTGTTAATTCTAAGAAATATCCTTTTTGAAAATTAATGTGTGTGGTTACATTATCAACCATGTATACATCCCAAAATTTTCTTTCCACGATAGATAATTAATTTCTAAAATTCATAGCCTTTTAAGAAAGTTCATATTAGACATTATAGTTGTTAAAACATAAAACATAAAACATAATAAAAATATTATATAGTTAAAAACATAAGTAGAGCAACAAACAAAATTTACTTAGTATGGTATTTCAATCACTAATTAAATGATCAATTCTCTATCCTTGGGTCCTCGAAGAAGTTAAAGACATCAAGATGAGTAAGATCTGCAATGTCTAATTTATCGATGAAACTAGCCTCAGTATTCATTTCTTTGCCTGTTCTAGATGTCTAATAATGATCTGTCTCTTGTTACTTGCATGGTAGAGAGGTGACTAAAGACCTTTTTTCTACATCGATAACAAATCTAATCATTAATGTTTTTACAATGTTTCTTTTTTAGAACCTTGTCTTTACTCTCATTTTATAGACATTCCACTTCGGTTGGTGTCTGTATTTGTTATTTTGATTTTTTAACTTTTTATGATCACCATGTAAGTGATTACCTCCTTTTTTTTTCTTGCCTTCTTGATTACATCCCTTATTTCTTCATTCATTTCCATTCGTTTCTACTGGTTGTTCAAACTAGATGAATGTGGTTGATGTTTTTTATCAAGAGCTCACTGTTTTGTTTAGCCATCAGAAGACATGATAGCAGATTTGAATATTTACTAAATTGATGCTTTATTAGTGTGTTGTAGGATAATATTTGATGCACAAAAGGTGGAAAGTGTCTTTTCAAGCATTGCATCTTTTATTAACTTTTTTGCCACAAAATTTCAATTGTAAGGCAACGGAAAATGAATCAGAGTTATATTCAAATACTTTAGAGCAATTATACATTCTTGAGTTATTTATTTATATTGTGCTTTAAGGGAGAATATGTCTGTTTACTGGTTATATCCTTCCTTCATATTATCCTAAAGAGTCAATAAGTCCTTTATTATCAAATATTGAGGTTTTAAGCTTCCTTTTAATTGAAGAATGAAAAAAAATCATGGTTTTTACCTTATTTTACTGGGATGCATGATTTTATTACTTTATATTGTTTTCTACACCTATAGCTTGGAAGTGCATTTTAGCATCTAAAGCCGATGAAAAATAATTATTGTTGGAGATCTCTAGAGTAAGAATTTGTAAATTTGTGAGGTTGGACTTGTTTTCAAGAATACTTTGCAACTAATAGCTCTTGGGTTAGCAAGTCATGATAATGTGTAATAAATGAGGCAATAATAGTTAATAAGAGGCTTTTGCTAGGTTACAACAACAGTAACTTGCAACCTAACTATTTAAAAGGTGTTGGCTCCACTTTTGTTACCTATTTTTGCACAAAATGGCTGGACTATAAGTTAATGATATTGTAACTTAATATGATCCTTGCTAAGAAAGTAAATCTAAGAGAGAAAAATAATGACTCTTAATTTTTTCTTTATATTGAATAAAGAGATAATAAGAATGAGATGTCTTCAAGTTACAATCTCATCGCTATTTATAATGAAAGTTTTCATTAGCTCTAATTTGTAAAATGAATGAACTGTATGCTTATCAAACTTAAGTCATAAATAAACTACATTAAAATGGTAGTTGATCCATTATTACACAACTGATCTTTATATATATATGTAGCAATCGAGATATATATAGCAATCGAGTCATTTAAACTTAGTCATGTAAAAAAAAAAATCACGTATTCAACTCATTTAAACAATTTTTTTTAGTTCTTAAAATTACATATAAAAACTAACATACTATAGCTTAATTTAAAACTAAAGCACATTTCATATTTACCTTAACATGAAAACACATTGTCCGTATAAAAGACATCCATTTATATTTGCCAACTCTATATAAAAATAATAAAGCATTTAAAACTCTTAGCAAAGACAAGAAAATTATTGAATTAATCATTAATGAAATCTTTTTCATAGCTTAAAGTCAATTTCATGGGTTTAAAAGTGATATTCAAGAAAAAGAATCACACAACATCAAAAGTCATAATGCATCTTTTTTTTTTGTTGTTGTGTTTAGTTAATCAGTCACAAAATAATGAATTAAAAAACATCTTTATTAAAAAAATGGTAAGATAAAATTTTATAGGCCATGGCCTGGTTTATAAAAAATGAGGCTTAATTTATAAGCTAAAACTAAATTTTATTTAATTTTTATAAGATCTATTTTTGCTGGAAAATTTATAAAATTAACCCAAAAATTTTATCATCTTTCACAATTAACCCTTAAAAAATTTTTCTCTCATAATTAGCCAAACACAAGCTTTCTTTCCAAAATTATTAGATTAATACCAACATATCCCTCCCTTTATAAAAAATGAAAGCAACTTTTCTCTCTCGAATCATCCCCAACTATAAATAGCAACTGTAAAAGTAAAGACCGATCAAATATAGTTAAATCCCTCTAAAACTCATACCAATCCGACATGATTCTAACAAAGTGAATTAGAGCCCAAACTTTAAGCAAGCTAATTGAAAAGAAAATGATTTTGTAGAAGTATTGTAGATTAAGTATTTGATTAAACGTTTCTTAAATTGTTTATGCATTGTTTTTTAAATGATCAAGGATTAAGAGGCATTTGTTGTCTTGATTTAATGCGATATTACAAGTTCGATAAAATTGTCTCTGGGTGCGGAAAATGCCTGCTATTCAAATTTAGTACACGCAGTTTCGGTGTAAAGATCTCTTGGTGCGATAGACGGCCTATCGCCTATAATTGACAATTACAAACAAACTATCTTTTAGCGCGATAAGCTACCTGTTGCACTAAATTTGGGTAATAAATACCTATCACACCAAGAGACAATTACAAACAAACTGTCTTTTAGTATGACAGGCTACCTGTCGAATTAAGCGATAATTATTTTTTAATTTTTTAATTTTATATATAAAGATATATTGCATATTATGTTTATTATGTTTTATAGTGTGTAATTATATATATATTTTCTAATTTTGACTTAATAGATCTAGTTGTGCTTTAATTATATTTTAATAGTTAGTAGGAGACGTTAATGGATAGTCATATGAAGTATGTAAATGTTAAGAATATAATTTTTTTGTCCAAAAAAATTATATATTTGATAAGTTTTGGCAAAGGTGTAAAAGGTCTTGCAGATAAATCTTAATGAATATAGTATCACAGTGAAGATAGTTTTGAGATTAGTAACACAATCTATCGTGCATGTTCACTATTCATAGACATAATTAATGATGAAATAGTTAAAGTTATGTTACATATAACATCTGATGTGGCTAACTATGGATGTATTCTTATATTTTTTACCACATCTCCTCGAATTTTGAGCCAAGATCTTGAGCTACTCGTTGAAGCAGAGACTTCATTTAAAGTAAACATGTCTTGCCTCGATATTAAAGAGAAAGTGTTGCCGAGAAAAATGTCAATGCAGAATGTTTTATACTCTACGACAATAATGACAATATTGATGACAACGACATTACGTTAGTAGATGTTGAAGAAGAAGTGTTACCCTAACAACATTATTAGAGCAATGTTATTCTTCATTTTACAATAATGATTTTTGCAACAATGAATATGGTTTGCAGTTAATATACCAGCAAGCATATCAAGCCAGAGAAATTAGTCTTGAAATAGTTTAAAAGAACCCTGTAGAGTCATAAAACTTACTTCCCGAATACCCTCACGTTTTGACTAAAGTGAATGAGAGTATAGTCATTCACCTTAAGTGAGACAGCAATGATAACTTTTTATACTACTTTGTAGCTCTTGGAGCTTCGATCAAGGTTTCATGCAATATATTAGACCTATAATTGTTGTAAATGGTATTCATTTAAAGGGCTTACATTATAGAAGCATGTTTATAGCAACATGTCTGGATGGTAATAATTAACCATATTAATTAGTTAATGGGGTTATAGATTTAGAAAATAATGATGCATGAGAATAGTTTATGATGAAGTTATACAGAGTAATTGATGATAGGCCAGACTTAGTCATTATTTCTAATCGATACACTACCATCAAGAGAGCTATTCTGAAAGTATTTCACATTACTACTCATGGCGTTTGTTTTTTCCATGTGAAAGGTAATATTAAGTCAAAATTCAAGATGTCCAAAGCACTTTGAGATGAATTTGAGCTTACCTTTATTAATGCAACAAAAGCATATGAACACAAAGAATTTAAAAAGCAACTTGAAAGATTGTGAATACTCCACTCAAATGCGGTTGATTACTTAAAGAATAATATGGGTATGTGTGATTGGTTAAGGTCATAGTTTGAAGGTAGAAAATGCAATATAATTATATTATAGCAATGATTTTATAATAAGAAAGTGATAGCTAAATCAATAAGTACTCAGTTAGTAATATGGACAGATGAAATAGTTGCTGAAAGAAGATCTTCGACTGAAAGGATGATCATTTTGCTTGTCTCTTCGCATCAATTCCAAGTTGTAAGTAGTGGTATTAAAGAAAAGTTAGTTGATATATAAAATAAGACTCACTCTTGTAGAGTATTCCAACTTAATCAACTTATATGTACTCATGTAATTACTGTTTATTTAGCTGTTCGAGTTGATTATATAAGCCTTTGTTCTAATTTTTATACCAAGGAATTGTTAGTGAAGGCTTATACACAACCAATGGAAACAGTTGGCGATGTAGCAGATTGAGAAGTTCTAATTAAAATTCAAGATACGCACGTTTATCTACTAGTAGAAGTACTACTATTTGGTCATCGTAAAAAGCTTAGAATATCTTCTATTAGTATGAATGTAAACCAAAGGCCTATTTAATGTAAGCGATGCAATAAACTAAGATATAACCATAAGTAATATATGAATCTCATTGCTTCGAATCGAAGTTGTATTATTTCAAGTTAGTATATTTAAGGAATTTCATGAGTATTCTTTTATAATTATATATAATGCAATTTTGTTTATTTATATTAAAACATAGGAAATAAAGCTGTATATACTAAAATATCCATATATGAGAAAAATATACATCAACATTCAAATGACTACAATGGTTTATAATACAATATTGCCATTAAATATGTCAACTACATTAAAATATCCCCTGTGACTATCATTAAAATCTAATCTAAACACGAATATTAAATACATCGTAAATATAAAAAAAAAACTGAAATTGCTAGTGAGAAGATCTTGTTGTGGCACATCCTTAACTGTGATGACTTTATAGGCATCAATTCTCCGTAGTAAATGTTGGACGTTGTTGAATCCAATATATTTCAACCATCGAAAGAAGATAATTTCAAATGGCTTAAATGGATACTTGTACCTTTTAGAGTCTTGAAATATATGTAATGAGTTATAAATCTAGACTTTGTTCATTTAAAAGTCCACTCGAGCTAGTACCTATTGATTGCCATCTAGGTTAATAGGGATGAATACATGTATATAGAAAACTATTGCAAATTTATCATCTTTGTTCTGTGTAAAAATACAAATTTATCTAAAATTGGATTATGTCTAAGGAATACAATAAAATACACACCATATCGATATCTGTCAATAATCTTGACATAATGTGCTCCTGCCTATCAATATAAGTATTTAAGTTATTGTTAAATTATAATTGTTATATTATAATGAATTTACCATACAATCCCCGTTATTCCATAAATGATTCAACAACACCTAGTACATAGATTATAAAAAATGTAGAAATTAACAACACTTCAAGGTACTAAGAGATAAGAAAAAAAAGCCAATGGTTATAAATAATTATTAACACCTTACCCAAAAAAATGTGTTTGTATATGTGACACATATACTGCCATTGTTTTCACTAATTGAGGAAAAATACTTATGAATAAGCTATAAAGGAACATAAAACAGAAACATGTTGATTTAAAATGAAAAAAATTACACAAATTAACAATATTTCAAGAAATTAAAAAATAAATTTACTTCATCATCTAACCATCCCATCGAATCATAGCCCAAAAGTATTTGAAATAATGAGCGTGATCGCTGGACACTTCGATCCACTGTGATATTGCTAGTGAACCAGCGGTCAAACTCATCATATAGATTTGGATCTTCTAATCTTCTAAGTGAATTTACATTTATACTCATTCCTCTATCAATTGTATGATCCATTATTTGGAGTGTACATAGAGGCTTGACGTTCTTTCCTCACTTGAATGGAGGAATCAAGTATGGACTATTCAAAATATATAATGATTTGCATGGTCATCCAAACTTACTAATGCCTAAAGGCGTCTCAATAAAGGCCTGGACACTCTCCCTACTGACATCCCTATAAAAACTATACAATGACATATGAGTAAAAATATTAGGATTATGACATCAGAATATACTTCACACTTATCTGGAACCTATCGATTCACCAAGATGAGTATATTAATTAAATATCATTTTAAAAGCTGAAAGAACAAAACTGTTAAATTTAAATTTTCTCACCATATACGACTATCCAATCAAAGAATCTCCGTATGAACATTTAATAAGTAAATCGATAAATTTGACTACCGTTCCTATGAAAATTTTAAATTCCTTACACTCTGCCTTAAAAGCTTATTTTAACTCCTAAATGTTACAATAAATCTTGCCTATTCGTTGTCTTATATAATTATAATGATGCCTTGTCCTAGACTATTAAAAAAAAGATCTTTATAATCGGGATTTATCTATAATTATAATGATTTATATATGAGGAAAGAAAATGATTTATAACCTCTGAATCATGTGCATCATTAGACTTGTTGTTTACTTTTGATGGTAATCTACAGGCAGTTCATCTTTAGATGAATCATGATGTTGCTCTGGTTTTGGGCTCAATGTGTGCTGATACTCTCTTGTTTGCATTGTAACGAATAGTGCGTTGATTGAACGTTGATGCTATAAAAAATAATATTTAAAATTAGTAAATAATAAGCCAAAAAAACTTTGAGTTTCGATTAACTAATAAATAATAGGGGTTTGATACACTATAGGATACCCATATTATAGACCTTATGTGAAATACGTGGCACGTAATCCTTACGATTTGCTAATATATTTTTCTTTTCATTTTTGCATCCAGCTTAATGGTTTGTAAAATGTTTCCTACCATATATTTAATTCAAAATTTTAAGTAAATGTAGTCATCAAGTATTTAGTAATTTCAAAAGTAGTATTATACATCTATTAATAAATTTAATTTATAAGATGAGAATTTTCATTCAACAATGAATAAACTTTAGCAAGGTTTATTTTAGAAGAAGCCATAGGCTTCTACTGCACGATATGAGGAATCTTCTTATTCATTTTCACGACCTATATTGATGGCAAACCTCTAATGGTTTCAAAAACTCAAGCCTGTAACAACCAAACTGAGAAAGTTATTAAAACTACCATTAAATATTTAATATCAACAAACTAATTACTTCAAAAAAAAAAATAAAACAACTCACTTGAATCTAGAGGTAAAGCTATAGATATTGTACTTTTTAATTTTATGATTTGGCTTTTCCAATTGAGAGCTCTTAAATTTATCATCTTTACTGGTCAATGCATTGTCGAGGCTATCATATATCGTTTCTCACAACAAACAACCCCATGGACGATTTCAAAAGTAATCTAAATCATCTACTCCATTACGTAATAAGAAATTTATTTCACAGTGACTTTTTCTTCCATTTAGAACTCTATTCGCAAAATAAAAAAACGCAATCTTTAGTATATCAATTTAATTTATAACCTCGAGTCCAACTCCTCAAATCTAGAGTCAAATTTACTTAAGATTGATATTATGAAACGAATCATTAAAATATGTATTCAGTACCATGTGCATCATTTTTGAGTTTTTTAGTATCGTACATTCACGAAAGGAAAGTCCCGCAACTAAGCACCATTATCCAATTGATAAGCGTATCAAATGCTCACCAATTTAAAACTATAACATATCTTTATCCTTGTATTCTTCATGAATCACTTGCCTAAGCAATACATTGTGCAATATTACACCACTGAATGGAAACTTTCGGCACTCTAAGAAATGCTTAAATATGTCGTGTTTGAACAGTTACAACTACTGCTTTGTTAAGTTTTTCTGGATGGCTTTCACAATAGTAGCTAATTTATACACACTCGAAATACGTCCAGGGAAATTATCAGCATAATTTAACTTCATTATGCCTAGTTCATATCTCAATCCTACTAAATCATGCTTTGATATTTTGGATTTCGTCATGTATCTATTACACTTATAACATTATTATATTGTATTTATAACAAAATAATTGTTACAATTATTATATTATAGTAATAACAAAATAATACCCTCACGGTAAAAAAAAAAATTGTAACTTAGTGCGACAAGCAACCTGTCAAACCAATTATATATGATAGGCACATGCTTAGCGCTGGCACTTGTCACTTATGATACGCACCCCATGGCTGACACCAATGGCTATGGCCACACCAACAACATATCAAACATATCATCTACACCACCAACATCACAAACATTTCAATCTTCCATTACCATTATCAATATAACAAAAGAATAATAACATAAAACAAGAACACATAATAGAACATGTTATAAAATCTAGAGTTTTTGAACTAACTACAAATTTCAGAAGTTGGTCGTAATTTTGGTAACTATCAGTGAAGAGTGACTAATTTGGAAGGAAGAATTCGTTGCTAAAGAAAAATGGAACTTGCTGAGAACGAGAGAGGTATTTTCATCACTTGAGGTATTGTTTGACTAATGTTAACATAAATAAATTTAAAGGGCTAATTGTGAAAAATAATAAAATTTTTAGGTTAGTTTTGTAAATTTTTTATTTTCACTGATAGTGACTTAAGCCCTTACTTAGAATACTTTGCCATTAACTCTAACAAGTGTTTTGTCATTAGCTATATTATCGTTAGACAATACAAATGTTTAATAATATATATTGTTTGAATATATAAGTTGTACTTGAAAAGAAATATCGTTATTATTAATAGTTACCACATACAAATATCTAATACATAACTCGTGTTACTTACATATAAGTTTTTAATGACGGTTTCCACACTTTAATAAAATATGGAATGGCTTTTAACAATATTATAAATAAGTTCTACAAAGTTATAAAAGTTGTTTATATTTTAATAAGTTATTGAATCATATTTATATCATGTCAAATTTAGAATGACTAAAATTTACTATCCAACATGATAAATAAATAGGTGACCCAATACACCCTTATAATAAGTAAGTAATTATATCACCCAACATAATACAATTCAATAAGCTGTGTAATATATATTTAAAAGTATTTACATCAAATATTACACACCAGTTCTATAGAATTTGCACTCCTTTGTATATGAATGATATAATGCATTAATAGCATAAAACATATATATCTATTAAAATATTATACAATTACACATTGAAGTTTTAAGTTTATTTAGAATTTTACAAAATGGAATAACACATAAATGTTCATTTTTCGCCCAAAAAAAAAAAAAAGAAGAAGAAGTAGAAGAAAAGTCATGTCCAATCTTTGAATTGTGATGATAGGAGTTTGCAAAATTAATTTAGAACTGAAAACACAGGCACCTTTAATATAAATATGGCATAATTTTGGTTAATTGTTTAATAATTGTATCATCAACTAGATAAATGGGTTAAGAAACTGAATTCCAACCTAACAAAAAAAAAATCATGCTACTCTAAACAATACCAATTTAAAAATCATGTTAATTTTTATGACCTAAATCCATTTATTTATATCAAATAAAATGATTATATCAAATTTTGTCTACTGTACTTACATATACTATATGTAGTCACACTTTTTTGTGATTGGAGAATTGACAAAAATAACCTTTAAAGTAATTCAACTTTCAAAATTAGTCAAGATAAAAAAAATTCATACTTTTTACCAAAATGATCAAATTTTATCAATTCTAATTACATATGCTACAAATAATAGAGTTGCGCTCTTTTCTGATTGGAAAATTGACATAAATACCCATTAAAATCAATTAACTTTTTAAATTAGCCAAGATACAATTTCATAATTTTAGCCAAAACAATCTTTTTTTAAATTGGAATGGCATTGAATTTGGAGGGACCAAATTACCCTTCTCCTTTCAAATTTAGTGCATTCAATTAAATTAATCTTGTACAATTTTGTCTTTGAACCCATGTTCTCTTTTTTTTTGCAATTCTATTATATATAATCAAGGAGTGCCTATACATCTCACATTTTGTGGGAAAAAAACCATCTTCACTAAATTATTTAATAGAGACTCAAACAAATCTCTCTCTAAAGCTTTTATATAGGCTCAAACAAAACTCTTATTTGTGTTATTATAACTACAATGCTCTCCCAGTGTACCAAACATCCATTGCTGATCCCATGGTCATTTTAAAACAGATGAAAGGATTCATATGTGCCATTATTGTTATGTTTATAGTGAAAAATATATATCACCTATACATAGCAAATTAATAATCATACTACCATGTGGTTTTAAATACAACATAGAGATTATTATGATATAAATCCCATATCTAAACGAATTATCTTTACGAGACCTAACTACAAGTTCTATTCGAGACTATTGTAATTTACAACATAATGTTAAGATTTTGAAATGGCGTATCATTTAGTCATTTCGACAACAAGTTGTTAAAATTTTTTAAACTTATGTCATATTGTTTTAGTTAAATATAATATTGTTAACAAAAGTTTAACTTCCTATTTTACATTAGTGTTCTAAATCAAGAATCCGATGATATATTAGTAAATAACAAGATTTTACTAAATTTGAACTTTACTAACATATAGTTGTTACAAAGGTGTGGATGTGGATCTATTGATTATATTAATAAGGTTAAGTAATTAATATACCAAGAGAGGATCAACAAGCAAGAAGAAGCTCACAACTTTTATTTATTGTTCCACACTTAATAGAGAAAAATAATTCATGCACATTCTCTACAACATTAATAGCCTACAAATCTTTAACGATAGGTCTATAGCTAAAGGATAATAGAAAAAATCTATCTAACTTGATCTGTTCACATTTTCTAAACATCCAAGATCCAATTAAAGTTTGAAATTCACCTTAAAAATTTAGGTCTGACTAAAAAGTCTGATAAATATCTAAAAAATTAAAAAAATTATTTCAATTAAAATACACATTTTGATATTCATATAATTCATTCATAACACATTTTTAAAGTTTTAAATCCTTTTCCTTCAACTTTTAAAACCTAATTTAATAAATTCATAATTTTATGTATGATAAATTCGTAAAATATAATTTTTCAAAAAATATAAAACATGTAAATTCAGATTTTTAGGTCCGGCCAGAAAAAACCCTAACTCAGTCCAATCCAACTAAAACTGCCCTGACTGGCCCGGCCCGCCTCCGAGATTTGCCCCCCCCCCCCCCCCCCCCAAAAAAACAATCTGGCCCAAACAAAACAAACTCACTTTAATCTAATCCTCCAGCGCCACGTCCTCACCTCTTTGCTTCCCCAGTCAAATAATTCAGAAAACGAACCCGAGCGACCACTGACTCAATCACTCAAAATCCCCCAGTATCATGAATTCAAAACCCTAAGCCTTTACAATTTGAATGCTCGAAATTCCCTTCCAAAATTAGGTTCTTCACTTTTATACGATTCCATCGAAATGGGCGCCAGTCGAAAGCTTCAAGGCGAGATCGATCGAGTGTTGAAGAAAGTGCAAGAAGACGTTCACATCTTCGATAGCATCTAGAACAAGGTATTTGTACGCTTATTATACGCACACTTATACGTATCAATTCGCAGACATGTATAAAGGCGGTAGAATTTAATTAATTGTCCTTACATTTCGCTTAGACAATTTTGAGCAACTTTTCTGTGTCATTTCTCTACAATGTATACGTATTGCATGCTTTTTGATGTGTAAAAGTTATGAATAAAAAGATTTGTGTATGTTCGTGTCAAGTGACTGATTTGATTCTGGTTGATTGTATAATGGCTGCAGTTTCTCCCTTTTTTTTACTACTTTCACATTTATGTTTGGATTTGTCCACACTTGTGTCAACTTATCGATACAATATGACATTTCAGGCTAGTTGAATTGGATTCCTTACATTTCCTTGCCTTGTCTCATTAATTGTCTTTTTGGGGAAATAATAAAAAGCGTTGTTTTGCTTTTTTGAATTTTTGA
Source organism: Aegle marmelos (assembly GCA_030449875.1). Classification (NCBI taxonomy): domain Eukaryota; kingdom Viridiplantae; phylum Streptophyta; class Magnoliopsida; order Sapindales; family Rutaceae; genus Aegle; species Aegle marmelos. The sequence goes on from JASUUL010000115.1 coordinate 9,649,374, forward strand.
ATTCTCTTCTTGAATTTGACTTAGGTTTCGTGGTTTAAATTTTGAGTTAATTTTCTTCCCGTATATTTTTCTTTTAACGCTCTCTCTTTGGCAATTTTTAGGGTATTGGCAGTGTTTTGCTCCCTATGTTTAATATATATTTCTATCAATTTGTTTCTGTAATATGATTTGGGTTTTCTCGTTTTAGGTATATGATACCGACAATGTGAACCAAAAGGAAAAGTTTGAGGCCGACTTGAAGAAGGACATCAAGAAGCTGCAGAGGTACCAAGACCAGATCAAGACACGGATTCAATCAAGTGAGATGAAGGACTGGAAGGTTAGTCTCAGTCTTTTCATCATACTTTCATCCATCTTCCATTTGTGTTAATGAGTAGTTTTGAGATTAAGACATGCGCTATTATCTGGAAATTATTAATTTTAATTGTTTCGACTTAGTTAAATTCTGCTTATGCTCAATTACCATAACCCTGTTGTTTTGATTAGTTTAGTATTTTTGAACTTTAGCTGTGCTGCCTTTTTTTTGGCTTTGACTAGTCTTTTAACTATATAGTCATGTAGCTTATAGATGTGTTTTTGGTACCTCAAACTTGAAAACTTACTCAAAACTAAGGAAGATATCATGTGTTACTTGTACAGTTTTGCCTCATGCGTCTGTGTGCTATGCTTGATTTACGCGTCAAGGGAAATAGGCTGAGGGATCAGTCATGAAACTAATTTTAGTTAAGGGAATGCTATTAAAGATATGTTTTTATGATACCACCACAGCTGTTGATGATTTAATTTTACATTGGTGAAATCAATATTTTTGCCTTCACACGTTTCTCTAAGGTTTTACTAATTTAACATTGTGTGGTGTGCCTTGTTGCATTAAAGCTTTGTGAGGTTACTTTTTTGGTTGGTGGGGCTGAAAGAGACTTTTCTCTTCCTCGCTAGGAGCTGGAAAATTTTGTTTTGAGAAAATCCTTGCCGCCGTTATTGGATCGTTTGTATTCAAATGCTTGGGTAGAGTGAATAGGGTAGTTCAGCTCATGCTTTAGAATTATGTCCCTATAAACAACATACAGACATGAAGAAGAAATCTTTTCACTATCTACATATGCTTTATGATGCCAAGGAAATTTTAGTGTTATGATGTTGGCATTTTCTTTTTTCCCTATTCATTTTGTACCTTGGCATGATTCATTTCAAGATCAACTAAAGAGGATAAATGTTGGGACGCATCTGGCATTCCATTGCTACAGATGTTTCAATTTCTTAGCGGTTGTGTTGATTTAGCCTCTTAGCTATTTTACCAAATTGGGCAAGGCAGTTAATCTTTTTCTTTTGGTATTTGTTGACATAGGTCAGTGCCTCTTATGTGGTGGATGGTCGTAAGCTTATTGAGCGTGAAATGGAAAGACTTAAGATATGTGGAAAGGAGACCAAGACAAAAGCATTTTCTAAAGGGTTGGGACAACAATCCAGAACTGTAAGTGACGCTATGTTCTCTCTTTCCCCTTCTTTTTAAGAAATTTAAACAGTCAGCTTTAGGTAGATTCATGATGTTTTGTATAAATCATCCAAAATTTAAGAAATTCTTTTTTTTTTTTTTTTTCCTTCTTCTTGTATAAATTTTTGCATCTGCTTTTGTCTGAAATTTTAAAAGAAAAGAATATGGGTCAGTTTTGATTAAAAAAAGGTCTTACTTCCCTGTTTATCATACTGCAGGGAAGCTGGCTTCTAGTAGCTGTCTAGAATAAAATCCTGGCTGCAGTGGGAGAGCATTCTGACAATTTTCTTTGGAATTTGCACTCATTAATTTTCTTTTTTCCTTGTTATGCTCTATTGTCATTGTGCACGCCTTGTGCATTCCTTCACCTTCCAGTTAAATTGATAATTTTCAGCAATCATTTTAGAATGCTTCTGTAATCAAATTTCTTGGTATGGCAATTTTTTGTTGTGTAAAATCCCTTCGTAATTTATGAAGGACCCTAAGGAGAAGGCCAAATTGGAGACATGGGATTGGCCGAACAACTTGGCATGGTGCCTGCCCTTCTGCTTTTATGTCTCTTGTTCCTGTGCTAAAGATGGCTTTAACTTGGTGCAGTTCCATATTCTGAAACCTGTTTTATGTAGTACTAATCATTTGGCTTGTGCCTGATTTAGCTTTTATTGGAACTTATTTATGCTTCTTTTACATTCTGCATCTGGGTTGCAGCTTTTTTTTTTTTTTTCATTATTATCATTTTATACCATGTGTGGTATCACTTGGCATAAAGTTAGAAAGTTATCATGTAGGCTGATGATCAATAAATTTAGCTAGTGACAGTTAGGGTATTATTGTCATTCTGTTTCTACGTGCACTCTCTTTTTGCTTTTTACTTTGTGTCCAACCTGAAGGCTATTAAATGATTGGATAATGCATTGGTTGATATTTGATATTGTAACCACATTTTACTTGATTGAACTAACCTTGGCTTGTTTTTCTTTTTCTTTTTTGTTGGGGGAAAAAATGAAATCTCGTAAAGTATTTGCTGCTCGGTTTAGCTTGTACTCTAACTTTCATGCACTTTGGTCTTTCCAGTCTTGAATTTTGATAGGATCGAATGGATTTTGGAGACGTGGTGTAGTATAACAAAAAAGAGAAGGAAACTAAGATGAAAAAAATGTGAAATATGAACAAAAATAGATAGAAATGCAGTATTAATTTATTTTTATTTCTATTTATAATTTTTTTAAGATTGGGTTTTACCATTCTGGCGTGCCAGCTGGTTCAATTGGTAAAATATCTTGGGTAAAAAACTAAGACGTCTAGGATTTCAATCCTGCTCGCATAGCTTACAGGAAAGCATCCTTTGAAGTTTTATTTGTGCTTGCACATAAGGCGGAGGAGTGGGTTTACGGATATGTGCTCTTGCTTCTATTCCTCTGCCCATGCCTCTTGTTTCCTATTCATAATGATATTTATTCCTTTTCTTTTCTCATGCAATTTTAAGTAATTTTAGCATTCAACCAGTGAAACTTGTCTTTAATACTTATGGTGGGCCTTTAATTGCTAGTTTAAGCTTTCAGAAGCAGTTTCTCTAACACTAACAATTTGAGATTTCTCTCCCAATTTAACAGAGGCTGGATAATGCAAAATCAAAGAGTGAAGTGGAGTTTTTTAACTTTATGATGCTAAAATTGTGCCCTGTACCAAGTGCTATACAAATCAGAGTGTAGAAAAATATGCAAGCATTCTAATATATCCCAACGCATTACTTCTTTTTAACATTTGGTCCATTGATTAATGTTAATTGGGCTTGCACTTGTATTGCATTAAAGACATAATGTTGTGGCAGTCATGGTTCAACAGTACCATTGATTTGTTTTTTGCCAGGTTTTGAAAATCCTCTCTCTTTAATCCACGAGAGTAAGATTTTAAAGAAGAATGTGATTGAGCAAGCAATTAGACAGGCTGATTCTATAAGGGTTCGTATACAGAAAACGGAACTTCTTCTTATTATTATTACTACTACTACTATTATTATTATTATTATTATTTCTCCAAAATGTTTGAGCTTATTTATTTTCAAATTTAATTCTTTTTCCCCCTCTTTTTAGAGACCTTTGTTGATTGTTGCCCAGGAAGTTAAAATAAATTGATGGGTTCTCTTCTTCTAGACAAAACTTGTGTTCAAACCGAGCTAAACTAAGATTTTGGGGGAAACAGAAATGTATTGAAGCTAAAGGAAAGAGAATTTTCGGGGTTACACCCAAAGGAGAAGATAGCTTGGAAAACTTACTAATATTGAAAGAAATTACAAGTTAGTACATGAAAGATTTTACGTAACTGATTCGGAGTTACTTAAAATGTCATAAATCATTAAATTATTAGTTAATTGTTGCCAAATGTTGTTTCATATATATTCAATTTTGTAGTGGGTGAAGGTTTGTGTTATCAAACCTCCTGCCGACTAAGATCAAGAAGGTATGGTTAGAATGCATGACTCCCTGGACTCTTAGGTGGCCCGGTAGGTTGATTTGGTAATTTTTCCCACCTCTTTTTCCATTTTGATGTGATTAAGAAATCAATGGGTTTCTGTCCTTTCTTTTTTAGTTGTAACTGGAGCAACCAATGTTAGTTTTATGCTGCTAATGCTTGGCTCATGCGGAGAGGTGAGATGTTCAATGACATGTAGTATAGATCTAAATTTTCGTCATTACAATTTTCGCCCTTGATCACCTTGAGCAAAGGTGGTTTTCAAACACCATATTTTAGCCTTCTCCATCATTATAGGTTACAATATCAGATAAAAAGACGTGTATCCTTGGTGGGTCTAGTAGCCAGGCCGCTAGTGAAGAAAGATGTAAGCAGGTTTGTCGTGGCTTGTTGAACCCACAACACTGTTTGTTGGTTCACGCGTGCTGCACCTTAGCCAGTTCCTTATTAATAATTCTACATCTTGTGATTGTTTTTACAGTTGAGATCTGCAATTGAATTGAGCGCTTTGAATTATGAAGTAGATTTAATAAAACAAAGACTTCATGATCTTTAACAAAGCTGCTATTTTTAAGGTTTGGCGGTTTGGTACATATGCTGCACTTTTTCAAATGTATTAATCCCTATAGGTCATGCTGGCTCATTTTATAAACATATTTTCATGAAGTTGTTTTAATATAAGGTTAGTGTTTGTAAATTGCCCGATCAGGTTAATGGTGCTTATTTGACCCTATAAGCTGTTAAGCGTGCAACAGATCAAAAAATTGTTCCTGTTAAGCCTTTTTTTTTTTTAATTTTCAACAAATTTTGTCTGGTCCATCTCTATTTTGTTGGGTTAATTATCACATTTTTATGTTTGGATGTGTTTGCAGCTGCTGGGATTGTGGTTTTATATGCCTCAAAGGAGCTAGAGAAATTGCAAGCTACAAACGTCGGTGCTAAGATGCATATTAAGCTCGTCCCGCATGCTCTTAAGTTCCCACCCACCCCCCCCCCCCCCCAAAAAAAACCAAAAAAAAAAAAAAAACTTTGATCTGCGCACCAAATTGTTAGTATTTTTTGAAATTTTATCAATGACATGAAAACCTTTTTGCTAGGTGCTTTTATAGGATCGCTATTTGTTGGAAATTTTGATTTGCTAATGGTCTCTAATTAGAATTAAAATAATGTGAGATGTTATTGCCAGACCCATTGTCCCAATCCCCTGGGCGTATATTTGCTCGTGTAAAATAAAAATAATGTGAGATGATATTACCATATGCATTATTCCAAGGGGCAAGCCTTGTATATGCTTATCAGAATAGTAGTTGCTTGTGTATAAATATATAATATAGCACCTTCTTGGAAATATTATTGCTATTAAAATTACTTCCTATTAGTGTACTATTATAATACTATTAATATTTCTATCATAATAATAGTATTATTTAATAAAATTACTAATAATCTCAAACTCGTCGGAAGTTGAATATGATTGAGGTGGTGGTTCATCTCAGCAATTTTTAAATATGGGCATGTGGATATCCATTGGGTAAAAATAATTATCCAATTCCATTGACTTTCATTTGAATATTATCTTACAATATTTATGTATATAAATTTAGATGAATATTATCCAATCCAATATGGATGGATATCTTGGATATCTACGATCGACATATCCAATTACCGTCCCTAAAATAGATGCTAGTCAATTCTAGTCAATGGCATGCATTTTAAGGGGAAAAAAAAAATTTGTGTGAGTCTGTCATCCTGGAAAGATGGACCAAGTGAAATTCAAAGCCTAGAAGGCATACCGGGTAGAATTCCTGCCTCCATTGCAGCCTTGTGTCACGGTCCGCATCTTTTCTCATGGCCCGACCCGCGGAGGATTCTAGAAACTCTAGAGACTTGTGTAAATATTAATGTGGTAGGTGGTAGATGGTAGTTGGCATAAATTAAATGCTTCTTTGTATCCTATAAATAGGAGGAGCCTCATTTGGCTCAAGACATCCACAAACATTGTAACAATCTAGCTTTGTAAGCTTTCTCAAGTAATACAAGTCCTTTCCTCCAATCTTGAGTGTCTCCGAGTGAATCCACTTTTCGGTCTTCGAATCCAGTAGCGGATTTGAGTTTGAGGCTGACTTAGGGTCAAGAGTGTGTGAGTTTGGCGCCTAAGGCCGCACGGTATCGCGAGGAAACAAATCGGTCCGTGACAGTTGGTATCAGAGCCGATAACACTCGTGTGTTGCTGCGTTATTCGGAAGGAAGAATGTCGGATGTCACTCATGATGACCAAAGGGGGAGAGAACCCAACCCCAATGCGAAGAAGGGGAAGAACAATAAGGAGAAGTCGGTTGACTTGCTCAATGCCATGGAGAACCGGGTTATCCGTGGTGAAATCGCCGTTGCCGAGATCAAGGAGCACCTCGAAGTCTTTGAGGAGAAGATGGAGGAGGTTGATGGCCTTGGAGGGCGGGTGGTTGATTTGAGTCAGGACGTGTTGGAGCAACACCAAAGTCTTGAGGAGTTCCAGGCTGTGGTCCTAAACTCTATTGAGGCGCTGCGGGCTCAAGTCGAGGAGCTGCAGGCTGGCCTTAAGGAAACTAAGTCCGATTGGGCGCTTTGTAAGAGAGCGGTGACGAGCGGAGTGCTCAACACCAATGCCGCACTTCCTATGAGGGTTGAGGTTCCGAGGCCAAGGAGGTACAGGGGCAAAAGGGATACCCAAGAGATCGAGAATTTCTTGTGGTCCATGGAGAGGTACTTCGAGGCCACTAACGTCCATGGTGACCAAGAACGGGTGAACATCACAACCGGGTACCTTGAGGATCACGCGACCACTTGGTGGCAGGGGAAGCATGCGGAAATTATGCGCGGGACGTGCATTATCAACACATGGGAGTTGCTGAAATGTGAACTCAAGAAGCAATTCTATCCGGGGAATGTGGCGTACGAGGCTCGCAAGAGAATGAGGGAGCTGAAGCACACGGCCTCTATCTCGAAGTATGTCGATGAATTCTCGAAGCTCATGCTTCAAATGGACAACATGAACATGGACAACTTGCTATTCAACTTCATGGAGGGACTCCAACCGTGGGCGCAACGAGAGTTGCAACGACGCCAAGTGAATAACATATCCATGGCCCTCACCGAGGCGGACACACTTGTGGAGTTTCGGAAGGGTGAATCTTCGAAGCCGAAGAAGGATGAGAAGCACCAACATGGCAAAGGTGGGGGAGTAAAGGACGATAGGCCGCCGCACCATGACGGCAAGGATAAGCCACAAAAGAGGGATAGTCCGAGGGACGGTCCAAGGGATGGCCCGAAGGATGGCAAGAAGGAGGCCAAACGCAAGCACAATTGCTTCCTTTGTGACGGAGACCATTGGGTGCGGGATTGCCCAAAGAAGAAGGCTTTCAACGCCATGTTTAGCGAGACCGGGGACAAGCAACCGGAGTCACCAACGGCCGACGCTGCTAACATAGGCTGTCTTCATCAACTCTTTAACGCGTTGAAGGCGAAGCAAATTCCAGCCAAGGTACAAGACAAGTCACTCATGCACGTGGAGACCGTGATCAACGGGAAGAGAGTGAAAGCCTTGATTGACACCGGGGCATCGCACAATTTCATCAAGGTAGATGAGGCCATGCGGCTAGGACTCAAAGTTGAGAAGTCGGAGGGCTGGCTCAAAACGGTGAATTCGGAGGCCAAGCCGTTGAGCGGAGTTGCGCGCAATGTGGAGTTGAACTTGGGCGCTTGGCGAGGTAAGGCGAATTTTTCCGTGGTTCCGCTTGATGACTTCACGCTAGTATTGGGCATGGAGTTCTTGCGACAGTTCAATGCGGTTCCGCTTTCGAAATTTAACTCAGTGTGTATTTTGGGAGGCACTCCATGCATGGTTCTGACGGTGACCAAGGCCGCACCGCCAGGCTAACTTTCCGCGATACAAGTCAGCAAGGGTGTCAAACGGTGCGAGGACACTTTTCTCGCCACCATCCATGAGGTCGGAGATGGGACCAAGGCCACGGAGGCCATACCCGAGTTGCCAAAGCGCTTGCCGCCACGTCGGGAGGTAGATCACAAGATTGAGATGGAGTCGGGGGCCATGCCGCCTGCGCGGGTACCATACCGCATGTCTCCACCGGAGTTAGAGGAGTTGCGGAGGCAAATCAAGGAGCTGCTGGACGCGGGGTATACTCAACCCTCGAAGGCACCATACGGGGCACCGGTATTGTTCCAACGGAAGCATGATGGCTCGCTTCGACTATGCATTGACTACCGGGCTTTGAACAAGGTGACGGTGAAGAACAAGTATCTTATCCCGCTGATTGCCGATTTATTCGACCAACTCGGACGTGCCAAATTCTTCTCCAAGCTTAATTTGAGATCGGGTTACTACCAAGTGCGGATTGCAGAGGGAGATAAGCCAAAGACGGTTTGTGTCACGAGATATGGGGCTTATGAGTTCAGGGTCATGCCATTCGGCCTCACCAACGCTCCGGCCATATTCTGCACACTTATAAACCGAATTTTCCAGCCATACCTTGATCAATTTGTGGTGGTGTATCTCGATGATATCGTGGTCTATAGTGACACCTTGGAGAAGCATGCTAGGCACTTGCGGATTGTGTTTGAGTTGTTGCGGGACAATGAGCTATATGTGAAGCCGGAGAAGTGCTCATTTGCTAGACCGGAGGTTGATTTCCTTGGTCACAAGATTAGAGACGGGATGTTGCTCATGGACAAGGCAAAGGTCCGCGCCATTGCAAAGTGGGAGGCACCAACAAGGGTGACCTAGTTGCGGTCTTTCTTAGGCCTTGCGAACTATTATCGGAGGTTCATCAAGGGGTATTCCGCCATTGCCGCACCACTTACGGACTTGTTGAAGAAGGCCGCCAAGTGGGGATGGACGGAGGAGAGCCAACAAGCCTTTAATGCCCTCAAGAAGGCCGTTACGGAGGAGCCGGTCCTAGTGCTACCGGACCATGCCATACCGTTTGAGGTTCACACGGATGCTTCTGATTTTGCGATTAAGGGCGTGTTGATGTAAGCCGAACATCCGATTGCTTTCGAGAGCCGGAAGCTTAATGAAACGGAGCGGCGATATACGGTCTAAGAGAAGGAGATGACGGCGGTAGTGCATTGTTTGCGGACATGAAGGCATTACTTGCTTGGGTCCAAGTTCGTGGTGAAGACGGACAACGTGGCCACTAGTTATTTTCAAAGCCAAAAGAAGTTGAGTTCAAAGCAAGCGAGATGGCAAGATTTCTTGGCCAAGTTTGACTATGTGTTGGAGTACAAGCCGGGGAAAGCCAATTTAGTGGCGAACGCCTTGAGTCGGAAGGCCGAGCTTGCGGCCATAAGCCGGATACAAGGAGAGCTTCTTGTATTGATCAAGGAAGGAATGGAACATGATCCATTGGCGAGGCAGCTGGGTTCTCTCGTTGAGCAAGGGAAATCGAAGTGGTTTTGGGTCGAGGATGGCTTGCTATACACTAAGGGACGTCGGGTTTATGTTCCGAAGTGGGGGAACTTACGGCGGAATCTTATCAAGGAGTGTCACGACACCAAATGGGCTGGTCATCCAGGGCAAAGGAGGACACAGGCGTTGCTTGAGTCAGCATACTATTGGCCGCTAATGCGCGAAGAGGTAGAGCAGTTTGTGCGGACGTGCTTAGTGTGCCAACAAGACAAAGCGGAGCAACAATGTCCAGCCGGCTTGCTTGAGCCGTTGCCCACTCCGGATCGACCATGGGAGAGTATCTCGATGGATTTCATCACTTGTCTTCCGAAATCGGATGGATGCGGAACAATTATTCCAGCCCCGAAGGATTGCTCAGCGGACGACACGGCCAAGCTTTTCTTCAAGAACGTGGTGAAGTATTGGGGTCTTCCGAGGTCCATCATTAGCGACCGAGATAGTCGGTTCACCGAGAGGTTTTGGACGGAGTTGTTTAGACTCATGGGGTCAGCGCTACACTTCTCTACGAGCTTCCACCCGCAAACGGATGGGCAAACCGAGAAGGTGAATGCATTGCTTGAGCTGTATTTGCGGCACTTTGTGAGTGCCAACCAGCATGATTGGGCGAAGTTGTTGGACGTTGCTCAGTTTTCCTACAACTTGCAACGAAGTGAGGCCACATCGAGGAGCCCTTTCGAGATGATCATGGGGCAGTAGCCGCTGACACCACACTCACTCATTTCTAGCTACACAGGGCGGTGCCCAGCAGCCTACAAAGCGGCCAAGTCTTGGCATGAGCAAGCAGACATAGCTCGAGCGCACCTTGACAAAGCGGCCAAGCGGATGAAGAAATAGGCGGACGGCAAGCGTAGACATTTGGAGTTCAACGTCGGGGACATGGTCCTAGTCAAGATTCTTCCGTCCCAGCACAAGTCTACACGTCCGCTACACAAGGGCCTAGTTCGAAAGTATGAAGGGCCATTTCCAGTGATCAAGAGGGTCGGAAATGTGTCGTACAAGCTTGAGTTACCCTCCTCGCTTAAACTACATCCGGTATTCCACGTTAGTTGCTTGAAGCCATATCACGGTGATGCGGAGGATCCATCGCGGAACGGATGCAAGCGGCCGCCATTCGGCAACACAAAGGTATACGACAAGGAAGTGGAGGAAATTTTGGCGGATCGAATTATGCGGAAGAAGGGCTATCCGCCAAGCCAAGAATATTTCGTCAAGTGGAAGGGTTTATCCGAGAGCGAAGCAAGTTGGGAGCCCGCCAACGATTTGTGGCAGTCGATGAGGACGTCTCCGGAATAGGTGGGGGAGAATGTCACGGTCCGCGTCTTTTTCTCATGGCCCGGCCCGCGGAGGATTCTAGAGACTTGTGTAAATATTAATGTGGTAGGTGGTAGATGGTAGTTGACATAGATTAAATGCTTCTTTGTATCCTATAAATAGGAGGAGCCTCATTTGGCTCAAGACATCCACAAACATTGTAACAATCTAGCTTTGTAAGCTTTCTCAAGTAATACAAGTCCTTTCCTCCAATCTTGAGTGTCTCCGAGTGAATCCACTTTCCGGTCTTCGAATCCAGTAGCGGATTTGAGTTTGAGGCTAACTTAGGGTTAAGAGTGTGTGAGTTTGGCGTCTAAGGCCGCACGGTATCGCGAGGAAACAAACCGGTCCGTGACACTTGGCAGCATGTAGGATGTTAGTAAGTCTCTTTTAATTTTTGCGTGACTCCGTCGGGGTAGCTCCCTCAACCTTAAATCTAAACAGCTTCCACATCAAACGTCTTTTATAAGAGAATGGGTGATCCAGATGTCACAACAAAGCAATTGCTGATTTGCTGAAGCAAGCGTGCAAATTCCTAATGACCGAACCCCGAGGAGTTGAAACTCTCGAAGAAAGCATTAGAAGTCTCCCTTCTAATAACTTAATTTTGTAATACGACCTGGTTATTTCAATGGCGAATCTCAACAGTGAGCCAGTGGCAAGAATATTTTGGATAATTGATAAACAAAAAGAAAAGGCAACAAATTGCTGGAGAACAATAACAAAGAGATGCAAAAGACCTGTTCACATCTGTCTTCAATGTTCACTAGTGCTACCATAGATAATCATCTCATCATTCGTCGCTTTAACGTAAAACAATGAAGTGATAAAATATGTTGTTTTAACAAAAACAACCCTCGATGTTAGCAATGATTGGTACTAAAACAATGGTGCAAATCTGTGCCACATTTTGAATTTTTTATGGGCTTAAATTATTGTTATATTTTCCCCCTAATTTTATATTTACCATTTTTTATTATTCTAGTTAGTTAAAAATAAGGTAATAAATTAAAGATTATGGAATAAATGTGGTTAAAAGTAACTAAAATGGGGAAGAACTGAAATTATTGTCCCTGTGGTTAGTGGGTTGATTACACAAGCCAGATTTAATTAGGCCATTGTCTTGTGAAGCACGTGAGAATCATAAATCATTACACATTAAATGGGCCAAGCTAAATCCTTGCACACGAAGTGATTAAAAGTTTAGTATACAGAGGAAAGATTTAGACTTTTGGAGACACGGGAGAGGCCGTGGCTTGGCATTGGCTTTTTATGTCTTTGTAAGTTTCCTCTGCTAGGGTTAAGGGATAATATTATGTTCGATAAAATAAATTATTTTGAATTAATTAATTTATTACATGTGTATTGTAATATTTGCAGTTTTTGTTTCGCATGATTGATTGGCTATTATTAAGTTTTTTTCATCAATTCTGTCGTGTAGTATTATTTGTTAGAATTAATATTTAAGTGATTTTTTATACTTGGGCCTATAAAGTTACATATGAGGTTAGTTTTTGTCATGTGCTTTTATTGAATTATTTACACAAAAATTTAGGAAAAAAATTCCAACATTGTTTATATGGGATGTTTAGACATCTCAATATTAAGCAAAAAAATAAAACTCTACAAAATTAATTTTATTTGTGCGTAATTATAATATTTGTGCGTAGGCAAAACACAGATTGATTTCGAATTGACTCTAAAATTGATTAGTAATTTGATAATTACTAAATTAAATAATGATGGATTCTAAAACTTTAATATTTTCAATCTGTCGTGAATTATTGTGTTAATTTATTCGCTTTTAATTTCATTTGCATCTTTAATTAAATTTATGAAAATAAAATATTTTTCTTTCAAATTAGAATAGTTTAATCAACTTAAATTATACTTGACTATCTAAGAAGTTGACCATCCATATAAATTCAATTTTGTTATTTCTTCCTCATATTCCAACAATAAACGCGTGTACTTACGAGTACAGTTAAAATTATGATTATAACGCAATTTCTCCCTTCTTTGCAACTCCTAACCATTAGTGGTGTCAGTTAGAAACAGGAAAACATCAGTTGGTGTATCTCCTTACGAGGCAAAACTACGAGACGAAATTACCATTTTGTAAACCTCGACTAGTAAGCGAACCATATGATAATTCTGGTTTGTCTTATTTGTCAACCAAAATTAGTCACATTTAGTGCGGGCGAGAAAACTTGTGGCTGGCAAACCCAGGGAAGCTGCAGAATTTGTGTGTGTGATAGACACAATGTGAGATCCCCCGTGTTGACAGTTGGATCCATTCTTTTTGGTTTTTTTTTTTTAAATTCTACAGTCAGGTCCAACTGCCCAATGAAAAAAATTGCAAAACAAAAAGAAGACTGCCGTCCCGTCTTTAACTGAAATAGGAATGTCACAACAGAAGTTCATTTAATATTAAATTATTAAATAAGTTGATGATTTAGATATTAATTTCAAAAGTCAATCAATCATACGCAATGCAGACAGACCAAACTAAGGAATCCAATGAATGCATCCTTTATTCCTTTCCGTTCCTCCGTCCTTTCCCCTTTCCTTTTCATTTTCCCAACCGAAAGCAACCTCAATTCGTACTCACGTATTCTTGAACAAGATTGTCTTTTAACTTTTGTCCCTTGTCATCAGATTGAGCTATGTAGTTGCTATGCTGTTAATTAAGAAAATTGAGACACTTAGAGGTTGGTTATTGTTTAATCAATTAAACTTGATAATCTGTTTGCTCAGACTTTTTAACCCTCTTGTGCTGTATTTATTAAACCGGAAAGAGAATCAAAGCTAAACCTGAATACCCACGACGACGAGAATGATGCCGCTTCAGGCTACAAACAAATTGACTTGAGTGGTTTCAGATGGAACTGATGAGTGACCGTGATGGGTGCTTGATACGTCTAAATAAAAATTGACTTGATACGTCTAAATAAAAATCTAATTCAATACCAAACATAGCCTCTAAGGCAAATGTATTATTCAGTCCGTTGTCAATAAAATGAAATGTTTCCCCAGACACCCTAAATCTTTCATAAAAATACAACGAAAAAAAGGAATAAATATCACTATTATTGCCACATTCTAGAGAAGTTTATATTATTGCAAGCCCCACACTGGGCTTGCTAAAGTTATAGGTTTTCCTTGTATTATTCCAACATCATCGACCTTCTTCTTCTTGTACTTTTTGTGCTTCCTCCCAGGCTCCTCGAGTTGACCATCACGTAACTTATTTAAAAACATGCTGCATGGGGAAATAAGCGATGCATGCTTACTTGAAGAATTCCCAAAAGGGCAATAAAAATTATGCTAGCACAAGGAAGATTTTAAGTGACTTAGTTAGTTTACCTTGTTGCTCCTATAAATACTTTCCTTACAACTTTCAAGGGATCCAATATTCCCTCCTTAATCAAATCTACATATTCACCTGCGACGTTAAATCATTCTCATCAACTGAACTCACATCAAGAACCAACAACAAAAATTACCTTTTTTTGCCAAAAAGATATGGGAAAAGGCAAAAATACAAAACAAACCTTTAGTAGCATAATATCCAAGGTTCGGATTGTCCTGCCCCAGAAGTTTACCAACAACAACTGATCCCTCAACTTCAGCGGAGGCAGCATTTGTGTAAACAGGCATCTGCGGATGCAGATTAAAATTAGTTGAAAATTATAATTTTTTCTCACCAACCCACAAACACTGCATTTATGAAGGAGTAATTTTTGCTCATGACAGTTTTTAAGTGAAATGAAGTTAAAAGGCATCCTTGAATATCTGTATGTTGAAACCCCTCAAATTACAGGCTTAAATAATAATTCCACGGAATAAAGCTCAAGCTCATGCATAGGACAATCAAATAATAAGCTTTGAGTTAACTCGCAGCTAGTATTGATGCAGGAAAACAAGCAAAAGATTTTTAATTTTAATTTAATCAAAATAAAAACCTTGAGAGCATTCTGGACGATTTGAATGCCAATCTTTTGATCAGAGTTTGCAGTTTGCAATTTGTCTAACACTTTTGATGCGTTTAGAAATGCAATACCACCACCTAAGAAATACCAACTATTAAAATAAATTCTATTCATCAATCAAACAAAAACAAGTCGGACCAACAAAATTCTAACAGTATGAAAGCTTACCAGGTACAATTCCTTGTTCTATTGCAGCCTTAGCAACATTCACGGCATGAGTAACTATACTCTTCTTTTTACTAGTATCGGCTCTACTAGTTCCTCCAACCTTAGAACAGAACAGCATCCGTCAAAATATGGTACTTTTGATAAGAGGTTGGATTCTGTATGGTTAATCTGCTAAAATATGAATAAACACTTAGCATATAACTACAAGTCCCAAACAACCAAACCTTTAAAACAGGAAATAACCAATGGTCGCCTAGAATTGTCTCATATGATGATCTCGAAAATAATACCTGCAGTCAAACATGTCAATTTAATAATAATAATAATAATAATTATTATTATTATTATTATTATTATTATTATTATTAGTTTTTACTAATACTACTACTACTACTAATACAACCCCCAGAAAGAATCACAAAAAATATTTACACTTATGATTAACTGAACATATACACCAATAAATAAACAAAATAGAAAGCCTGTTATCTGGTTGAAAAATCATACAAAAAGAAAACAGCCACAACACAAACCTCATCACGTCTTCTTTGCTCAATTTCTTCAATGGTATGACGCGTTTTCAAGATAAAGGTGTCATTCTCCAATACAATAGCCTATAATGTAAGAGAGAGGGCCAAAATATTTTAGTTTGATCTGTGAACAAAACCTGAACTTGACATGCTTTAAGGCAAGGATTAGACACCAACAAATAATATTTATATCTCACCTTGAGGCAACTAGTAGGAATATACCGTCTCAAAGGCACATTGGTTTTGATGGCGCAAACCTTCAAAACCACCAACTATATATAAATATCATAATTAAAAAGCAAATTGAAAATAAACTAATACTTTAATGAGACATGAAATGTTAGGAATGCAGTTGCATGATATATAGCTAAATATCATCGGATATTACTCATAAATTGCAGTGTGAACAAGATTACCTTGACCCCATCAGTAAGCTTTCGGGTGATAATGGTATCCAGTAGATAATCATCAAAATCTTCAGCAACAATCAGTAAAGGATCCTGAGGAAAATTAAAACAACAAATAGGTCTAGTAACTAAGTCATATTTTCAATATATAATGCATCTGCTAACAAACAGGCTTTAACTTTTGCTTGCTACATGCAAATCCTCTTACCCTTACAGCTAATTCCAACAGACCCATGACATCATTCAAGTCTGAAAGTCTCTCTGCAAAGAAATAGATACGTGGATGACTGAAAGCCTGACAAAATGAAACCAATACCTCATTAACATTGAAGATGATCCAGAGTTACATCTTTAAGGCAAAACTATGTCAGCCCAATTAACTCATCACCAATGTATCAGTTATAAGAACCACCAAAAGATATAAAAATAAAAAGATGCACAGTGTCGAGGAAATAATGTTACTTCTTTAGGAAAGGAAACAAGTCCTAGCTGCATGGGTACTAGTTCGGTTGCAATCCTTTATTAAATTGATCAGGTCATGTTTCTTTGCCAGTATACTTTCTAAATGCTGTTCTCAAGATTTCAAGTACAAAAAGAAGACAAGAAATTCATACTTAGTGTTAAATTAAAACACAATCAAAGAGATGATTCAGAAAACTCCTTTTAAAAAAAAAATAATGCTTTTAAACACATTGTCGAACATTTAATTTACAAATATCAGCTCCTCATTTTCATCAGATAAACCAATCTTTTAAAACATTAATGTTTGAATTTTTTAATAGTCTATTAGTTTCCTCAAACTCCATATTTACATTTATCGCCACTACCAACAAGCTCAACACTATTTGCAACATAAATCATGGCCCACCAGATACAAAATGCAAGGTTACACGCGCGCACGTGTGTGTGAATTTTTTTTTTCGTTGGGGGGTGGGGGGTGTAAAATGCTTACACATAGTTTTTTCTTCTTATTTGTGATGAAGCAAGACGATGAATATCCCCAATCCAGCTTGATGCCTGAATATAAATTCAATTTCACACATGGTTCTTTCCCTTCCTGCAACAATTTTGAGGGAGTCACAAGCTAATGGATTTTTGAATGACTGACAAATCAAACTAAAAATAAAGAACCCAATACAACACAGCCAACAGTATGCGGACATGAGTAATGCAACAAGGAACTTACAGTGATGAATATATGACCCTCTGCTCTTCTAACAAGCTCGATAGTCCTGGCCACAAGTGCACCAATGTCTTTGTCCCCATTTATTGATGTCGTTGCAACCTTTATAGAAAACAAGATCCATCAAACCAATAGCATGTTTGGGATTGCATTCTTAGATTGTCAAATAATCACCTCCATTTTTTTTTTTTTTTTGGGGGGTGGGGTAGGGGGGTTGGGGTTTTAGAAGTCAAATAAATCACTTATTTCATAATCCAACATCCAAAAGTTAATTAATTCATAAGCTAGTTATTTCAAAACCTCAGTCTAAATATAGTAAGACAAAGTGCATGAGAAAGTGAACCTGGGCAATTGCTTCAGATGTACTGATCATTTGTGCACTGCGGCTTAAATTTTCTAACACCAAATCAACTGCCATTTGAACACCTTTTCTTATTTCAGTATCGTCCAGTTCTGCCTTTTCCAGGAGTAACTTCCGTCCTTCATTACACATGGATTCGGCCAGAACCGTTTTGTATTTGGTGTCTGCAAACTAACGTATATATCAATTTCCAAAGAAACCAAGCCCGCCTATACATTAAAAACTGTTTAAAAATTAATTGAGAAACTTTCCTCCGTACATGGACTCATAAATTTAATATCTTCGCCATCGCCAACATAGTCCCTGCTCCAGCTCAATCTGCTAACAGCAACCACCTTGATTCTGTTATTAGGCAACCTACCATTCGCATGAATAGACAACCCAAAAAAATAATAATAATAAGAAAGCTACTCTGAAAGAAAATGCAATAAATAATAATAATAATAATAATTAAGGATGAGATTATCAAAGCCTATCAATTAACTAAAAATTCACAAAGCGCTTACCCGACTTTGGATGCGAGGCTGGAGGCTAACCGTAACATCTTTCTGCGGATCTCAAGGGACGTACCTGAGAGAAACAGCGAAACAGAGATTTTTTTCGTTTTACTTAATCTAATCTATTTCTATTTATTCATTTATTTCAAGGATGAAAAGAGACCGGAATTTAAATTTTAAAAAAAAATTGAAAGAGACTGCATCTTAGACAGGTCCAGAAGAAAGGCTTCAAAGAGTCCTTCAGTTCAGAGTTTGTACTTACGGTACGTGGCGTTCGAAGAATTACTAAACTCTCTTCTAATTTTTTTTTTTTTTTTTTAAACGGTGAAGAAGTACTAACTTTACATCCTCACCCCCAATACTCTCTCCGCTGTCACAATCAAGCCGTAGCTAACAGCCGTCAGATCCCGGGCTAGGGCTTTATATGAATAAATTGTAACTTACGTGTTACGCCTGATCTTTTGTTTTCTGATTTAGTTATTATAAAATTTCGTTCAGTACCTTATATTTTATTATACTTTTAATTTATTTATAAATATTATAAAACTTTTTACTTATATGTATTATAAAAATTCAACTTACCTCCTTACACTTTTTTTTATTTACTTCTTTATGTAAGTGTTAAAATAATTTTCTATTTATAACTACAGCACATTAGTTAACATAATATGTTAATACTAAAGACAAAAATATTCTTAAATTAATACAAAAAAGTACTTTTCTATCTTGAGAAGTTACAATATCTCATATTCCATCATTCATCATTAACAAAAATTTAAGAATTTATCATTTATCTTCTTTGTAATATTATCTCATGATAATTAATACTTTTATGATAAAAGAATTAACAAAATAAAAAAATAAATTTTCTTTAAATCCATTCCTCTCCACTATTAATTTCTCTTCATCAACAATCTTTATCGACAATTGAAATCACTATTAAACTTATCACATAAAAAGTGAGATAGGAGAAGAAGAAATGAGAGAAAAATATATGAAATATTTATAATTTTTTTTTGTTGCTCTATTATTGTTGTTGTTGTTAATAATAACGGTAATATAAAATAAATAATATTTATTAAAAAGTAGGAATGGCATAAGTACCTATGGAAACGGATATATTGGATATTGATGAGGGATCTTGGTCATCACGGAAAATGACATATTAATTAAAAAAATTAAATGGTTAGCAATACTACCAAATAGTGGTATAAAGATTAATTTTAAGACATAATCTTGAAAACTTTTAATTGTTTTCTATTGATGCCAAAACAACATGCTTATCTTTTAGTGTAATTTTGTTTGAGAGTAAAAGTGTAAACAAAAAAAGGGTTTTAAGAGGAGTTATAGTAAAATTTTAATAAATGAACGTTGGATAAATTAATAACCTTACTTAAATAGTAAATTCTCCTAGTCCTAAGTTGGTGTAGTTTATTAAAATAATAATTTCACTAAAAATATAAAATAATAATTTTTTTTTCAAATCCTTTAAGGCCAAACGAAAACAAAATTAATGATTGATCAAATATTAAAAAAATGTATTAATGATAAATAACTTATAAAATTCATACTATTAGATTTTTTTTCTTAATAACTTATATTTCTCAATTAAACGTTTTTTTTCAAAATATGTATCTAAAGTTGTTTGTTTTTATTTGCTCTTAAATTAAACTCATTCTCATCCTTAATTTTTTTATAAACATGCACTACATGTGACATTTTTTTTTTTTACTATAGAAAGTAGGTATTTAAGGTTATTATTGCTTAGAAAGCCTCTTTTATGAAAATATTTAGTAAACTATAGCTATCATCTGAATTATAAGTGAAAGTACAACATAACAACATATACACGTTAATAAGTGAAAGCAAAATAATAATTAATAATAATAATGATAATACTAAATAACATCTACAACAATTATAATAACAAAAAAAAAAAAATAATACTAATACATTTTAATAATGAAATTAAATAATAATGATAATAATAATAATAATATGTTTGGCCATTCTTCCATTAGCTTTTCCATTTTCTCTCCGGCCACTCATTTTCTGCTCTGAGAAAGTATTGCAGCTTTACAAACTTATCCTCTCTAAACTGCTCTTTCTCATCAACAAGATACAACCCACTTCGACCCACTAGAAAAACTTAGTGCTGTAAAGGTGTTGGTTGAAAATTTGTGTACACCACGCGACAATACTGTTTATGCAAATAACAAATCCACTCGACAAATTGTGTGGCATTGGACATCGTCACAGAAAGAAAAACCATCTTAAAGGTAGACGTATTATACTCTCATCCCAGACACCCCTTTTCTCTATCTTTCATGTAATGAATTTCATTAAAAATAACCCAAGCAAATTCCTTCAAGACCTCCGACCTTCGGTAAAGCATTCCTCGTAGAATTTTTGTTGTCATCACCAAACAACTAGCATTGGGCAAAAGAGAAACATCAACAGTTACTAATCCACCATCTTTAAACTCTTCATGTAACTCCCTGAACTTCTGGATACTCAAAGCTTTTGAAGGTGAAGTGTATATAACCCACTGCTTATCTCTTGAAAGCGATTGCTATTGTATACTCAGCAACAGTAGTTTTACTTGCCGATGTATGAGCTGAGACAAGAACTGACTCATTTCTCTCCAAGCATGCAACCGAAACTCACTGCAATGGGTCAAGCTCGAAACTGTAGGTTTTTGCCATCTTACCATTATACACTTGATTAGCAAGTGTCCGAATCATTTCATCTTTAGTCAAAGCATAGCCACTGAGGACTGCAACGTCACGTACAAATGAGCGTATCAGATTTCATTGCTTTTTGGTGGATGCTTTCTTAGGGGTTCCCGCGACATGTGAAACTTCTTTGGTGCTTTTCTTTTCCCAGGCGTTGGTGATTCTTCCATTTCCAGTGTTTAAGCCTATTTCATTCTCAGCTTCAATCAGGTTTGGGTTCCTTCAACACAATCTACGAAAGTAAATCTGTCTTCCTTTCAGCTAAAACACTGCTAGCATACAACCACCACCCCCCTCAAAACAAGAAAACAAGAAACAAAAATCAGCTCTAAATAACCACATTATCATCAATAATAATTTTGCAAAAATAATGTTAAAAAGTCTTATTTTATTTTCATATGAAAAACATTCTCACCAACCACGAGGCTTATTCAATAGTTAAATAAATTAACAAAAATAAATCAATATTAATAAAATGTTAGTAAAACGCTAACTAAAATTATGGAAAATTACCGAAGGAGACTTAGCTCAGCGGTGTGTCTGTCTGCAATTCTTACGAAGTTCTGGCAAGATTCTGATAAGGCGAAAGGCGAAATTCTGGCAACAAGGCGTGCGATTTGAGAAGAGTAGCTACATGGGGCTTCTTTGCTGCAAAGTGCGAACCGTGAATTTCAGAAATCCCTATTTCCCATCGATTTTTTAATTAAAAAATGATTATTTGATATTTATTTTTTATTTTTTTCATTGGATTTGATATTTTCTTGTTTTAAGGAGATACCTTACAGATTGTGTGACGTACACCCCTCTAATAAGCATAGGGTGGAGTTCAGTTGGATCCACCCAATTTTACCTATTTCGCGGTGGGCGCACCTTATATTTATATAATCATAATCTCTAAGGTAGCTTATGTAAATGGATTTTGCTTAGTTGATCTATTTGGGCTTGGGTTAAAAGATCAGTTGATCTTTTACTTAATGGGCTCGGAATACGAGAGGCCATTTTGGCCCACTATGGCTTTAGGCGCCTGTGCCCATGAAATCATTTTTTCATTTTTTGAGAAATGCCCGTGAAATCTCCACAACACACAAAAAGTCTCGAACTTATTAGTGTCACCTGAACTTATTTGTGTTCACCACTTCATAGCGATTGATTTATCTCAGTCGTTTAAGTTTCATCTTATAAAATCTTTTAAAAATCGAAATAGGAGACTATCTAAGTAATATAAAATAAATAAAAGAGACAGAAGGAATGAGAGATAACTAGAAAATTTTAACAAAAAATTTAAAAATGACAAAAATTTTCAGTGACGGTATGCTTACAATTTTTATCTACTATGATCAATCAGTTTTTAATAAAATTTAAAAATGTGTTTAAAATATGTAGCCAATCAAATCAAGTCATTGCCTAAACAGTAACTCACGTTCTAAAATCCCAATTGAGTATTGGGATCTCAATTGGGATGGGATAGAGAACCTCTCCTGTAAACATTGGTGGAGGAGGAAGAAGAATATGTTTCAAGTATGCTTATAGAAAATGATTCTTTTGGCACTCAAAAAAATATCTAATTTGAATGCTTAAACGATAACACATTCCTAGCTGCGTGTCTCATTAGAATATCCCACCAACATGAATGGTGCAAACTAGTTTAACCTAGTGTGAAGGATGGTAACATGTGAAGCATTATCCCTTATGCCCTACAGAAAGCACAGACAAGCACAAGATGCCTAGCGTAATTGGCATTGTTAAGCAAGAGAACAGGCATGAAGAAGAAGGCTCTATTATTTGTTTGAATATATTCTTTCGTCACGAGCCACTCCTTTTAGGCTCTTTAATATCACACACGATTCAGTTCCTTTTAACTCCATGAAAATTGAATTGTTATTAAAAATTCAAAGTTGCTCTATATATAATTAGATATTCAGGATGCTTATGCATGCTACTCATTTTCTCCCTTTCCTTTGTGGTGACACACTTCTAGAAACGTGATTTTAGAATGTTCAATAAGGGTCAATGTGGACGGGTTATCAAAAGCAAAGAACGTGATTCATATATATATATATATGATTGGTCATTTATACCAATTAAGTTCAAATAGAGAAAATAAAAGATAAAATTATTTGAGAGACTTTTGCAAAAACACTACTTTTTCGTTAAACACTTCTCAAAAAAGGATTAGAATTATATTTTTTTGGGGTAAAATTTTTTATATGACAAAACGCTATAAAATAAAGTAACAACATGTTTAATTGGAATAAACCAAAAATTAATCATAGAATACGTCAAGTTTAATCTTTAATTAGAAACAAATTAAGAATTAATAATGAAAAAAGAGGTCATCATATTTATTACTCTAGAGATTCTCTCAGTTTGCTGAACAAGAAAACTATTTAAACAGAAAGTTAAAAAACTAGTTGAATTCTGTTTCCTTGAGTTGCAAGTAAAAGTGAAAAAAAAAAAAGGAAGCCAAGCAAAGCCAATCAAAGGGCAATATTTTCTAACGCTCCATATAAAAGCCTCTAGCCCACGTAGCTCTCCTTGTGTGTCTTAAATTCATAAACCTTACAAAAACCACCTTCTTTTTGCTTCTTTTTGCTTTTCTTTATTCAATACAATGAACAAGATAGTACTAGGAGGAGCAGCAACTGCAATAGCAATGGCGGGTGATCATCAAAAGAGGCCAAAGACAAAGATTGTATGCACATTGGGACCGGCTTCGAGGTCCGTAGAGATGGCAGAGAAGCTTTTGAGGGCTGGTATGAACGTTGCGCGCTTCAACTTCTCTCATGGGTCCCATGCTTATCATCAAGAAACACTTGATAATCTGAGGACCGCCATGAACAACACCGGCATCCTCTGCGCAGTCATGTTGGATACTAAGGCATGTTCAAGTCAAAGCCCTACAATTTTTTTTTCTTTTTTACTTTTTTAAAATTGTTTTTTAATAATATCGTCTTTTTTTTTTTTGTCATATGCACAATTTTTATTATATGAGCCAGGTTTTGCTGCTCTACAATTCTAATTGTTAGTTGACCATGAAAATAAAAAATATTAACTGTAAATCCCTTGTTGTATTTGGTTTTAGCAAAGAAAGAGACGTTCAATTGTTAAATCAAATAAAGTTAATATTTTTAAAATACTAATTTTGATTGATTAATTCATATACTAAAACATGGGGCTCATAAGAATCTTCCGTCTTCACCGTCTGATATGTACATTGTTTCTTATGTTCTACAAGTTGCTGCTTTACGAAAAGAAAGCTAGTGTGAAAGCATATAATTCGCAGTATAACTTTGATTGGGCTTTTGAACCGTCAATGCCAGATTGGAAGAGCTTTACCAAAAAGCTAGGCTGAAAATCATAAGATTTGTGTCTATCTGGACTTTAGTTTTCAGTTTTTTTAACTGAGCTTCCGAGGAACTTGACTAATAATGGTTTCTGCACTCGTAAATATTGCAGGGTCCTGAGATTCGAACAGGATTTCTTAAGGATGGGAAGCCCATACAACTTGTGCAGGGTCAAGAGATTACGATATCCACTGACTATAACCTAAAGGGAGATGAGAATATGATCAGCATGAGCTACAAAAAGTTGGCTGAAGATTTGACGCCAGGGAGTGTCATTCTGTGCGCTGATGGCACAATTTCGCTGACAGTCTTGGACTGTGCTAAGGAATTGGGTTTGGTCCGTTGTCGTTGTGAGAACTCTGCAGTTCTAGGGGAGAGGAAGAATGTCAATCTACCTGGGGTCATTGTCGATCTCCCAACCTTAACAGAGAAGGATAAAGAGGATATTCTAAACTGGGGTATCCCTAATAAGATTGACATGATCGCACTGTCTTTTGTTCGCAAAGGTTCAGACCTTGTGGAGGTTCGACATCTGCTAGGAGTGCATGCAAAAAACATCCTCCTCATGTCAAAGGTTAGTCAACTTTTCATGCTCACTGTTTTGAATTCATACTTTTTCATATCGGGAGAGTAAATATATGTAGAGCTAAGTACATTACTCCGTTTATTAAAAGATTAGTTGGGTTTCGACAGGTTGAAAATCAAGAAGGGGTTGGTAATTTTGATGACATTCTTGCAAATTCTGATGCATTTATGGTGGCTCGAGGTGACCTTGGAATGGAAATTCCGATTGAAAAGATTTTCCTTGCTCAGAAAGTAATGATTCATAAGGCCAACATTCAAGGAAAGCCTGTTGTAACTGCTACCCAGATGTTGGAGTCCATGATCAAATCCCCAAGGCCCACTCGAGCCGAAGCAACTGATGTTGCAAATGCAGTTCTTGATGGCACCGACTGTGTGATGCTCAGTGGAGAAACTGCTGCAGGAGCCTACCCTGAAGTCGCAGTTCAAACCATGGCTAGAATTTGCTTGGAGGCTGAGAACTTCATCAATTACGGAGATCTTTTTAAGAAAATAATGGAAACTGCACCAATGCCAATGAGTCCATTAGAGAGTTTAGCTTCCTCAGCTGTGAAGACAGCAAACTGCATTAGAGCTGCTCTGATATTGATCTTAACCAGGGGTGGAACCACAGCAAAGATGGTGTCAAAGTACAGACCTAGTATGCCAATTTTGTCTGTGATAGTGCCAGAGATCAAAACAGATTCAATTGTGTGGTCATGCAGTGATGAGGCTCCAGCAAGGCATAGCCTTATTTTCCGAGGGCTAGTACCTGTTTTGAGCTCATGGTCTGCAAGAGCTTCTGACGAAGAATCAACAGAGGAAACTATAGAATTTGCCCTTCAACATGCCAAGGCAAAGGGACTTTGCAGGCCCGGAGACTCTGTTGTGGCATTGCACCGTATGCACATTGCTTCCGTCCTAAAGATCTTGGTGGTTAATTGATCTTATAGAGAAAGTAATTTGTGTTTTGAGTGTACTTAACTCTGCGGCCCCTAATTTCCGTTCGTTTCTTTTCAGATTAATCAATATTAGGATAGCAATACTGATTCATTAAATTCAAAGGAGAATTTTAGCAGTCAGACTTCGTTTAGTGCAAGATTCCATTTTTCAATGAACCCATATTTTTCTGCTGCAATCCCAAAGAGCTCTAATCATGCTTTTGCATATTCATGACTTCTCTGAGTTGATCCAGTATACGTGGAGGGATAATCGAAGAAGAAAACAAACAAAACATAACCTCCTTCATGCTAAAACAAAAAAAGACGATACTAATTCATAAATACATCAAATACTCAAATGTAGTAAATTATCGTGGTTCCTTGAATATGAAGACATCTTTACAGAAACAAGGGCAAAATATGAAAGAGATATTCAAATTTTTTTAAGACAAAACTCTCTGCATAGCTGAAAGATCAACATAGGTAATAGTTTGTTACACATACATGACTTCAAGTCCCATCTATATGACCGGCCGTTCCTGCTCCTGCTCCGGCCATGCCTGCTGCCAATGATTCTGAATCAGAAGTTCCACCTTCCAGAGATCCCGGCATAGAAAATAAACCGTCAAAAGGCCATGGGATAGGAATCCAATGTCTCCTTCCATTTCCTATGGCATCTTCTCCGTTAGCCAATCTCAAACTATTCCCCGCATCCTCATTCCCGGCACTCTCTTCTCTGTTTCCAGACCCATTTCCTTGATCAGGTGGCAACTGGTATCTGCAAATGGGGCAAGAGCTATGAAGCTCCAGCCATGGCATAATGCACTCACCGTGGAACTTATGTTTACAAGGCATCTCTTTTGCTTCGTTTCCCATAACAAATTCCTCCAAACACACTGCACATTGCAAATCCTGATAAATGGCAACTGTTGGCAATGCTTTAACAACTTCTTTCTGTGCTGGTAGGGATCCATACCTGTTAGGATCATTCTCGAGCAAATGCTGCAGCAATAAATCCAATCCAGGTCCTATAAGGTACTCACCTAATGAGTTAGCTGCATTGTGACCTTGAATAATTAATGCCTCTTCATTCATGGGATTAACCAAAATCAAACTCCCACTCCTCTCCCTAAGAGCTTCAGGATCATCTGGTCGAGAAGCTATCCCAAAACGGATATTTTGAAGCATATGTGATAACGGAGCAGAGCTGTTTCTTCCCCTCCTCGTCCGTGGGAAGGATTGAAATTCCCTCTCTTGTTCAGCCTCTTGGGTTCGTGAATTGTTACTGCTAATGTGTTCGTGAGAGGTTATGCGTGGACGAGAAGGCGCTAAACCGGCCATCGTACGAAGTAAAATTGGAGCCCATAGAGAGAATGCACGGTCAGACCCTACGAGAATTCCATTGTTGATGGAGTCGTCAGTAATGCTGCTGCTCATTTGTTCCACAAATCTAGTCTCACAAAATGGACATTTGATCCCAGCTTCCATTCTGGGATTCACCATTTGAGAGCAAATGTAGCACCAATAACTACCCACCATTGCATCTCCCATATCTCTTATCTACGCTACAATCTAGTCAATATTCGAACACAAAACAAGAAAAGTTCAGATTAAAAAAGAAAAGAACTAACTCCAGAGCAAGAAAGTTTAATGAAGTTGAATGTAATGATCGTACAAAACTAACATCTAAACAATGTCATCATGACGCATACATTCAGTTCAACGAAGATTTTAAGCAAACAAACATAAACATATTATGAAAGTTTACACAATATCTATCCTGACATTAAATTTCTACGATTTGCAAACAATATATCAACAAAGAGAAACAAATAAATAAAGCTTTTTTTTTTTTGGGTACCTTTTATGGATTTAGGATATCGGCTGTGACGTTGTGTTGTATTTGTAGAAGATAAATAAACCAAGTAATGAAGTTTAAAGAGACAAAATGGGGAATAGAATGGTATCCTCTAGCTCTATAATTGATGAAGACACTTTTGCTTGAGTGGCTTTATTACCGATCATTTTTACTTGATTATAACTAAATCTAATCAATGTCAACTTGTTGAATATATCAAAAATAGGGTATTTTGTTTGCTTTTCTTTTAAGAGTGTAAGGGTCATTGGTTGGTGGGAATTTGTTTTATTTTGAAGAAAACTCAACACCTCTAGTTTATTTATGAAATATTACACACGAATGTTGACAGTAAAAGACCAAAGAAAAGAAATTATAAAATAGCAAAGAGGCAAAACGGTGATAGAGTGCTGGTATTGACTCCGGCCCTGTGTATCTTTGCATTCGATCGGTCAAATTTTTCGGTCTAGACATCATTAACTTTTGAAATAACATAACTTATGCACTTCTCAAAGGCATCTGAATGCAAGAATTATTGTGAGGTTTTTATTTTGCACCTCCTAAGCTTGATGTGTTTGCCGTAGTTGGGATTTTATTTTTGTCATTCTAAATCTCGGCGTTAATTCGGACATTCCTGCATAAATCTAAATGCAGACTATCCAAAAATAACACACCTTGAATAAATTAGCGTCGTTACATATATATTGAAAAAAGCAGAATTTCTTCAAGCCAAACACAAAAACAATACATATTACATTTTAGCAATTACATATCAAGAGCAATGACAGGAAGTTTTCTTTACAATAAACAACTAGCTGAATTTTTATCTTCTGAAGATCACAGAGGATGATGGTGCTCTAGATACCGTTTTCAGGTACCTCCATTAATATTTTATTAACAAATAATAATTTGTTTATGAGATACCATCTTCTTTCCTTTTTTAGGAAAACTCAACACTTTTGTTTATTTATGAAGTGTTTCACATTAATCCCCTAAGACTGTCGATTATAAAATGATTAAATCCAAAATAGGAAAAAAAATAGAGAAAAAAGTGCAACCATATAAGATAGTAAAGCTACTTGAATTATGAATGTAACACCCATTACTTTAGTAGTTTTCATGATTATCTTTTAATTTTATTTGTAATTATCATTTTAATTAAAATGATTTGAGATAAAGTTAACTTATTTATTTATCTATTTATCTATTTTTTAATTAAAATGATTTGAGATAAAGTTAACTTATTTATTTATCTATTTATCTATTTTTTTAAAAAAAGAATTTTAGTAAAACTTAAACTCTTTTCTCTCCCTATAATCAAAATTCTCTGACTTAATAAACTTAAAAAAACTAAGAATCCTACAGTTTTTATTTAGGCTTGTTTGAATAATCCCTAAGATAATTATCTTCCCTAATACATGCTTTCTAATCTCGTGTGTTTGGTAAAAATTGCATGAATTGTTTTCTTTATATTAGTTAAGCGTTATAAGGCATGAATGCTATGAGTTTATTATTGTCTTACTTTTATTTTCAATACAATTTCTTAAATAGATATTCTAAGGTTTGTAATGTTATATTTTATGCAAAGAGATTATAAGAAATTAATTTGTTGTGAATTTTTTAAGTTGAAATAGTTGTGCTGAAAATTCTGATTTTTAGTAGTATGCCTAATTTTGAGATTTTTTTTTAACTATCCAAATGATCTCTAAAAATTATGTGGATTTTTCTATCTACTCTTTGTTATTCTACTTTATGTTTAATTTCATAATTTTTTGTCGAGTATAAAAATTATTAAAAATTATTATTTAGGGCTGTCGCAGTTTTGGAAACTTCTTTCCAGAATTGCAATTACTTATAGAAAAACTAATTTAGGCTACTAAAAGACTTTGTAACGGCCTGTGAAATTATATTTCTGTAATAATATGAATCGTCTATCATTTAAATTTTATTTGAATAATTTTCTTTGAGTTGGCATTAAGTTATGAATTTTTGAAATGCAAAACATGAACCTGAAAGTTCCTAGAAAGTTTTGATAGTCTCTAAATATAAATTCGTTTAAAATAGTTTTACATCTTTAAAAAATTCTAGAAATTTAATGTGCATTTTCTTGATGTTTCTAATATTGTAAAATCAAGTGATTTAATTTTTATTAGTTCTATTAAATATTTTATGAATTTTCTAATTCAGTTGACTTTGTTTTTGTTATTGCTGGATAGTGTTGAGAATTACATGTAGAAACTCTTTATTGCCAAACCCAGTTTTAGGAAGTTTCATGGTTCTGTTATCGGGTGATTTAATTCCACTCCATTTAGTTGAATTGGAAATCGCTTCTGGATTGTGACGTATCGATGGAGGACATTTTCCAATATGGAGAGTGCCGTTGAGCATGTTTATGCCTCGGCATGTGTGACCCCGAGAGTGAATCTGGGTTGCACTAACCCTAAGATATCCTTACTCCTGAGAATGTTCAAGACCTCGGTGTTCAAGGCTTCATCAAATCGCAGTTCGGCTGCATAGGTGGTTGTGGATCTGATGGCATCTTGTTTTTGTACTTTTAGGAGAACTCTAAATAGTTACAGTTTGTGCAATGGCTGTGTGAATTGTTGTGAGAGTCCGTGAGTCGTTTAGTCATTTCATATATAATAAACCCTTAAGCATTATCCTAAATCTAAACGGATTCAAAAATTCCATTTCGGTTAAATAGGCTTAACCGCAACTGGGTAGGATTTATCGAATTCATATGGGTTTAGGGTTTCGAAAAATCCAGGAATAAGAAATTCTTATAATAAAACCTTTTAACACTATCCTTAAGAACGATATTTTTGCTCACAAACTCACTCATAAAGTCTACTATGTGGATTTAGAAAAGAGAGAAACGTATGGTATCCACTAAGCGATGCAGTTTTTTTAATTGGAAAACTATACACCACTCACATTTTTTTTACATTTTTATAAATATACAATTCTTAAATATTTTTAAGCTTTACCTGAACTTATATTATTTTTAACATTTCCACCTTAGTTTTGAAATCGTTAAAACTTTGTTGATGTCATAAAGATAAAACATAATTTCACTTGTGCTCTAAAAACAACGTTGTTTAGATTTTGTGATAGTGGGAAAAAAAAGAAGGCATAATGGTCCACCAGCACAGTAAGCAATGAAAACATCTATACTTTATTCCCCACTACCATGCATGAAGAAGCAACAAAATCCCATCATTTTTTCAGTAGTTTCCATGTATTTTCATCAATGAATCATGCTTAAGTTTTGAATCTTTTATTAATTCAAAGATTTAAAGGCATCGACAAAAGCAGTGAGCTATTAAGAGGTCACGATGTTTTGGTTTTTTAGGAGTTCGGGAGCTACAATTAAGTAAGAATTTGTTTTATTTATTCATTTTCATTTAATTTTTCATATGAAACAATATTTTTGAAAAAATGTCTATTGATTGTTGTCAATCGTTGTTACTGAAAACCTTAGAATACAAATTAAGTCAATTTGTAACAAACTTGTTAGGGGCAATGAAAAATTAGAGAGCAATATGTTATTCTTGGCTGTTAAGCTCCAAATGCATGAAAGATTATGCTACTATAATTGAATGCATGTTTATCCCCTGACCATCATGTATCTCTACTAATGATATACATATAAATTTGAGGCTTTTAAAAATTTTTAGTTGTTGAACTATGGATTGTTGTTTTTTGAAACAATTTAACCCTTGACTATATATGTGTTTATATCCTCAATGCTTTAGTGAAGATTTGGCTATTGCATGCACACTTAGAATGCCTAGAAGGCTAGCTATATATGTGTCCATATTTGTCTGTGTTTACATAGTTTAGTAACTAACAATGTACTAGACAATATAAGAAGCTTAAATGATTAATACTTGTCTTTGTTCCAAAACTCAAGAGCAGTGCCAGTGCTTAATCTCTCTCTCTTTTTTTTTTGGACACTTACGATGCAACAAGTAGAGTTAGTGATATCCTTTGGATGCATGAAATAAAATTTAGGCTTGCTTAAACCTAATTGTACTGTTGTGAAGATTAAAGATGTTGTTTTAAACATTACGAGTTCATATGGATTAGATTTCGCTTAAAAAATTATGTTAAATGTTACGAACCTGGAGAATAAGATTCAATTTTTTAAAAATTATGTTAAATGTACTGGATTCAGTTTTTAGTTTACAATGTTTACTTAAAATTCATCAGGCTTTGGGTGTCAATATTTTTACATTTGAAGTTGCATTAGTGTTGTACTTTTACATTTAAAGTTGCATTAGTGTTGTACCCTCAGTTTCAAGATTTTGTCTTACTATAGACATTATTGATTAACCTAGGAGTTCTGTTGCCTGATGAACTGATTAATCAGTTGAATAATCCTATTACGGAAAATGCTTCTATTGGGGGACAAGCTACTATTAGGAGAGAAACTACTGATGAAAGACAATATTTTGTTAAAAAAGTTATTGTTGAGGGATAAGTTACTGCTAAGGCTGATGAATTTAATAAAGATGCATTACTATCTGGCTACTTGGACAAATGATTGTAGCGATGATGATGTTAATACTAGTTAAAGTTATTGGCACTGCTAAAGTTACTCTTGTTGACGAGGACAATAAAGGCACTATTGAAGCTAAAGTTGATTTTGATTTAGATGATAGTTTATCTGATGATAATAAGGAGGTAAAAAAGGTCATTGATTCTTTTAATGATCATATTAAGCTTGGAATTGTCAAAATGACTAAATACATACAGCAACATGAGTATAAAGTTGGTGCTAATGGAAAAAAACTAAAGTTAAGACTTGTGCCTAGAGATGTTGCATATTTTAAAGAGATACCACATAAAGTTATGACTACGAAAGAGTTTGCCATTAAAATAGCATGCAGCGAATCAAGAAAATTTGTAAGTGTTTGTAAAAAGGTTGGCTATCCATGGTATATGGCTGATGTAAAACTAAATGATGGAATTGATTTCATATTGCGAGAATGAGAAGCATGGGTACAAACTCACTAGCAAGATAGTGAAAGTTACTTCTACTTGGGTAGCCACTAAAATAAAAAGTACGATTACTATTGATTTGAATGTCAAAATTCATCTTTTGAAGAATTTTATACAAAAGACGTATGGTTTAAAGATTGAAAATATGACATTATACAGAGCTAGAGCAAAGGCACGAACAAAGATTTTTAGGGATCATTCAAAGGGATATTAGAAATTATTTAAATATGTTGTAGCCATTCACAAAGCTGATTCGAGATCAATATGTAAAGTGTTGTGTGATGTTGTTTCTATATCAGACAAGGTATTTTTCAAAGATTATTTGTTTCTTTTTTGGCACAAAGAAATGTATTTCTTAATGGTTGTAAACCTTTCATTAGAGTAGATGGATGTCACTTGAAGGGTAAATATGGTGGAGTATCGTTCGCCATTGTTAGGATAAATGGTAATAATAGGATTATTCCATTAGCAGTATATGTTTGTGAGATTGAGAATACGAAGACATGGGGATGATTTATGGAATATTTGCATAATTATTTAAAGAATGGAAGATAGATGACTTTTGTTAATGACAGACAAAAAGATTGATTAATGCAATTTCAAACACATGGTTAATGGTTGTAAACCTTTCATTAGAGTAGATGGATGATTTATGGTGGAATATTTTGGATAAATTATTTAAATGTATATGGAAGATGGGGATGATTTATGGAATATTTGCATAATTATTTAAATGATGGAAGATAGATGACTTTTGTTAATGACAGACAAAAAAGATTGATTAATGCAATTTCAAACACATGGCCTACTACTTATCATAGGGTATGTGTATGCTAATTTTTCTAAGTCATTTACTAGTCCACAATTGAAACAATTATTTTAAAAAGCTACTAAGAGCTATAACAAGTATGATTTTGAGGAGGCAATGACAGATATAAAAATTGTAAAAAAGGTTGCATTTGAATGGTTGGAAAGAGAACTAAATGGTTATAATTAGTTAATGTACATGTATGACAAAAATTGCATGGTAGACTAGACTAACAACAATGCATTGAAGTGCTTCAATAGGTAGATATTACTTTACCGAGACAGACTTTCCTTGACAATTCTTGAAGAAATTAGATGTCAACTTATAAAATAGTTTACAAAGAGAAAAAATGAAGCAATTACTTGGAAAGGATAATTGACACCTAAAGTTTTAAAGGAGTTTAACAAAAAAAAAAGCTTGCACAGAAAATGGTTGTATAAGATTCTAAGGAGCTGAATTCTCATGTCATAAATACAGCCTATAATCCACCTAAGAGATTTGTAGTGAAGTTAGAGACCAAAACATGTGATTGCAGTTATTAGAAAATTACCAACCTTTCTTGTCAGCATGCGATAACTGTCATTGGATATGTAAGACATGCAATTGAGAAGTATGTTCCAACATGGTTTACCAGCTAAGCTTACCTCAATACATATTCAATGATGTTTAGTCTCTTTTGAGATCAGTGTAGATGGAAGCGTATAGGAAGACTATTGATTGATCCACTAATTTGTAAAAAAAGGTTAAAAGGCCTAAAAAATTCAGAAAAAGAGTAGAAAATGAGCCTCAGAAAGAGAAAAGAAAATTCTTTATTATTTGCTCATTCTGCGGTGGCTTCAACCATAATATGAGGTCTTATCTATTAAGGTCATTTATTACAAGGGCAAATAGAGTTAAAAACAACTCTTAGGTATGACCAATATACTAATATTATTTTTTAATAGTTTATTATTATATATCATATGTAATTGTTATTATTTATTATATGTATACTGTCATTAAATATAGATATCATGTTTTATAGGCATCAACTACTTCAAGTCAGTCATTAAACACTTCACAATAAATAATAAATTGAAGAAAATAGGTACTGACTTATATGTAAATTTCATTTTTTGCAGTCTATTTTATGTAAAACATAAGATTCATTTATAAATCAAATCTTTTATAGGCATCAGTAGGAAAGTCAATTGATTCAAAAGCTGCTACATCATACATAGCAAGAAAGATGTTTTTTTATTTAATTTCTTTTTGTTCTTTTTTTTTTTGTTTTTAAGTTCCTAAACTAACATAACATATATGTAGATACCAAGTGGTCTAGGTTAGAGTTCTAAAACTAAAACCAGCAAAAGAAAAGCTCAAGTTGCCTCTTGGGATATTGGAAAAAGATAATCAAGTCAAGGATTGTCATAATTCGAAAATCTATCTCAAGCTTTAAATGTAATAGGTTTTTTGTAATGATGAATGAGAACAAACTAAAAATGTTTGAATTTACTGTTTTGGTTATTGTTCTAGATTATCATAGTTATTTTGGAATATTGCTCATTATCTAAAAGTTAATTGTTACTTGTGTTGTATTTTGATGACATTATTAATGGTTATTTTAACTATTTTTTGGATAACTAAATATGTTGTTTTTTATATATACTGGTTGAAGCTATATTATTTATGATATATTTAAGGACAGTCAAGTATATGACAATTAAGACATAATTAAGCTTTTTCATTCATGCATATTTTGTAAGGTATCTTACATTTTAGTAAACACAAGTGCATAAACACATACTAGCATAATTATTATACATTTAAGCCTTCCTTCAATGACCCTAACTCTTTTCTTTATCTTTACCATATCATCAGCTTGCAAGTTAACTGCATTCAATCTTAAATTTTAATTATTTGCCACATCGTCGCTACTGTTAGGGTATATGAGAGCTTTGGTTGTAAATCATTGCCAAAACTTACATTTATTGCATGACCAAAATATTGCTTTACGATTCTGTGGTGTAGTGGAAACAATAGCATATGCCTGCATACCATATCACTAGTAAATTAGAGTGCATTTAACTTCTTTATGTGGTTATCAACTAGCTACAGAACTTGAATTATAATTTAATGCCATTTTTTAGTTAAATATGTAGGGATTGAGTAGGTGATATTTGAGTGATGGTTGAATAGTTATTGTCTTGAAATAAATAAATGTTTGGGTGGCTATGATGTTTAAATGTGCAAATAATGAATTTCAATAAATGGGAAAGTTGTTAGCTTAAATGTGTATATAATGAGTTATAAATTGTATGAACAAATTTTAGATTGTATAAGCAAATTTATATGGCTGGTTATGAGCAACTTGTATAATTACTTGAATGGCACAAATTTAGTGCATGCTTGTTATGAGGTTCATGGGCTTATATATCCAAAATTATAATCGTTGGGGGAAGTAACGACTGCAATGTTTAATGCAATTTTTTTTTTGGCCGCGAGTTTGGGTTTAAACCTTCTCTTGCTCCTTCAATTCCATTCTTTTGGTTCCTGCCACTTTTCCCCTCCTTCATTATCATCTTCACTTCCATCTCACCTTCGTAACGATTTTGCATCAATCTGGCTTCATGGCTAAGCAACACAGAGTAGAGCTCATCAAATATGCTGAATCTCTGTTCATTTGTTTTTGAATAAGGAAACATGCCTATTTGTTGTTGCATTTCTTTTTAATTTTAGTTGACTTATTCACTAGTTTATTCATAAATATGACAAATCATTTCCATGCATTTGTCTCTATATGAAGTATGAACAATTGTTTGAACCCAATTTTTCCTCCTATAAAAGCACTTCCTAAGTTCCTATTTTATTTAATGTATTCGTGTGATTTGGGTGTAAGATGAGGGTAAAAATGGAATACTGCGAATATCAAATAAAGAAAGAGACTAGAGGTTCAATGACCGATCTTATCTGATTAGAGAACTCAAATCCTCCTCTCTTTCTGTGCCAAGGGCAAAGCGCGTGGGAGCTTGCCCCCAGTCTCATATGGGTTCACTGGAGGCTCTCCGCCGCTCGCTTTCAGATTGAATGAAGGTGTAGCTCTTTGGTTTTCTATGATGAAGATTGCCCACCGTCAGAGAGCTAATACTCCCATTTTTTAGTTTAGGCTACAATGGCCTTGCGGGCTCATCCGATCCAAAAAAAATTATGAATTTTACTTAATTTGATGGAAATGCTTTATTAGTTATGACACAAATTTATTGATTTTTGTTACTGTTCTAATTTCTTTTTTTTAAAAAAAATTGTAAAAGAGTTTCTGAATTTTGGAAATTTAGGAGAGTTGGTTAAGTAAAAATGCATGCTCCTAACATGTTTAATTAGGTCAAATATCAGGAGGTTAATGATGTGTGTGTATAATTGTGAATGTAAAGTTATTAGAGGGTATACACAATGTTTTATGGGTTCTATTATTGTTTTGTTGTACGCATTTTGTAGAATGAGTGCTCGGGTTGTGTTTCAATGCATAACATTCTAACAATGGTGCTATTTTAGTCATTCCAATGAATTTTATATCATTTGTTTTTTTGGGTAAGTGAATTGGTTTTCCAGCCTTGTTTTAGACATTATTTTAAGTTACCGAAGTTAATGCATAGGGGAAGCACTGCAGTTGGATTTGTTCTGCACTGTGTCTCTGTTACTTGTTCACTGCATTGGTTTGTGTCAAAATTTTGTTTTAAGGTTTCAAACCAATTGAAGATGAGTTGCACCATAAGCTAGTGGTGTTGCCAGCATACCTGAGTGATTAACCATTAGAAAAATTTGTTGTTTGATTTACTTGGCATGGATTTTGGTTTTTATAGGATTTGGCGTCATTAAAGTAAGTTGCGATAGCTGATCAATATTGTGCTATTCAGACATAACTTTGACTTTTTGAATCTTAAGCTTTTGTTTTAGAGAGCTGTTAAGTTGCTGTAATTTATAATCAGTTCAAAATTATGTAAATAATATAATTAATAATATTGTTCATGCGATTTTAAATTGATTGTAAATTACAGTAATTATAACTTTATAAAATTCTTTGTTTTATTATACAGTCTTGCTTTTTTAAATAATTAAATATGCTACTTCAGAAAAGCAAAAGTTAAAATTTAAACTTTTTCTTGTTTTCCGAAGTTTGCTAGTCTTATTAATTGTGATGATCTTTCATCATCTTTTCAATCATAAATATTTTATTTCAATTCTCATTTTTAACCGTCATATTACCCATTTAAGGTGGAAACATGAGAGTGCTTACAATTGCCAAACATAAATTGATTTGACTTGTTGTAGGTCTCCCTGAATGGGAGTTTCAGTGGGATATGAGACGCCATGAATTTGAATCAGTGCGTTAATTTTGCTGATATAAGCCAACTCTGCCATGTGTTGTTGGCCACTAGTATTAAGAGTTTCCTTTTTAGTGATCCCCATAACCAAGATAAGGGCCAGTCCTGAGACATGCAACAAGTCTCTTATTTCTTCTCTTATTGAAGATGAAACCATTGTGAAAAGCTAAATTCATGCCAGGCAACAGTTGCTTTTAGTAATCTTTGGTAGCTATATTAATATTTCCTAGTAGCTACTAACTTGAGCATCCAAATACCGTTATTGACAATCACAGTGTATTTATTTATCTGAGTGTGTTTCTGGTGGTTGCACGTTAAACCACAGCTAAGAATTTGATAGAGACAAGCTTATAAGAAATTCTTATAAAAGATGGTTGAAGATAATTGCATTGGTGTTGTTGGTGAACTGTTGATCCCTGAGCTATGTAACAAATTATGAGTTCAACTGTTTAAGTGTTGATTCCGAGATTTTCCTGTGCTTTGTATATATTGTAATGTGATGTGCAACAGCCTGGGCGTGAAAGCTGAGAGAGCTTTCTCATGTAACCATTGCTGTGTTCTTGATGGATTAACTTCCTTTGTGGTTATGAGATTTTTGTTTGCAGGAACCTTTTTTTCTCTACCTTTCTGTATCTGGGCAGCACTCCAAATTTGAATGTCTGCACTGATGATTGTTTTCATATTCATGGGTGAAATTTAAGTTTTATTCGAATTTAGATTTCTTGCCGCCAACAATTTCTGGCTTTTGCCAAATTAATGAAATATCTGTAGATGGGATGTCTTACCGAAGCTGTACTAATCTCAAATTTCAGCTACCAGAGCATGCAATTGAAGTGAAGAATCTCAACAATTGGCAATTGAGTGGCTGTCACAAATTTATTTCTGGCATTTTGTGAATCATTTCCTCGTTTCTCTCTGTAGGAAAATTGTCATGGTAAACTTGGTGACTCTCAAAGCGCCAATGCTAATTAAGTTTCATGTATGACGGCTAACACGAACTGTTAAGATGATTCGCTCTGCTTTTAAATCAGTGACTTGCCGTGGCAGAGTAGAAAATTACAAGGTTGGCCCTGCTAGTATACTTTGAGATTCATTGTGATTCCTGTAATCTTGCACCAGACAAATGGCATGATAAAAATGAACAGCAAATAGCTTAATACGATGCGCAATCTTTGCTACCGGAACAAAAAAATGGATTAGCTCGAAACTCTATTTCTTCTTTCTTCTGAATGAACCTAAATCCGAAGGAGGTCCGGCGGAGACCATATCTATACCAACCATTTTGCTGGCAACATGTAGTGAAGTCCATCAGATACACAACAGAGAGAAAATAAAACTGGCATGGTATTCGGGGCCATCACTAAAAGATCTTGTCTGGTGACACCGCTGTCACTCCATATCAAACTTACGTATGCTGATAAGAACTAATGGCGTGTATGCAATTAGCAATCTATACCATGAAGGAGATAGTTTCTGAAAACTGGGTTTAAAACTGTCTCCGGTTGCAATTTTGGCCAAAAGACGAGTTGGAAGGAGCCACATTGATGGAGATAACTAAGCAGCGGTCGCTTGTTGTGACCTTGAAAGAGAGAGCTTGACCATTAAGGTATGAAGTTGCCAACCAGTTATTGAGCCTTCAATGGAAACAGACAGAACACCTCTGGCACCGCCAACATTTGTTATGAGCACAAGGTTCAAATATGAGTGACCATTTACTGTGAACCTGATCCCACCACTCTTCCTACAGGCAACTCTGCAAGCACTAGAAATCATTGCATTAACTTGTGTTATACAGAAACTTTGATCGAAATATAAAAATTCCAATCAATATATCCAAGGTAGGACTTTCATTTAACTTGTATTCTAAGGGCGCACGTTAGTTCAACCAACATATTGAACGGTCTGTTCTTGGGGTCTGGAGGCTTGATTGATATGTTACTTCACCTCCTGTATTGAACAGGAATAATTCTGGCTTTGTGATGAGCTATGTGTTGGAAAGTAGGCTGAGAAAGATCAAAGTGTTGCAGAGGAGGGTTACGCCGGCCTCCTGCATTATTCGGAAGGGCATGGTTTGGGGGCAGAAGTTTGCTGTGCTTAAGATAGATCATGGAAGACACCACCCATTGTCATTTACACATTTGATCAAGCAAACTCCACAAGTCACCCCACGCTCAATGCTGCTGAGCTTGTGCCATAACCTTGGCCGTAAAGATTTCCATAGCCAAAGCTCCTCCTGCAAGATGCATGAGAAATGTTTAGTACTTTATAGCTGAAAGTTGTGAAGAGTATAATTGGAGTATTAGATTCTCATCTCACGCATTGTGCCAGTAGCATCACCTCCGCCGTAGAACGTAGCATGAGCACTTGACCATCTACCGGCTTTGCCATGACTTTTCCTCAACATTGACAAAAGATCCCAAGAAAGTCCATCTCTTGCAGAAGTCAATTGAATGGGAGTCATTTGAAACTCGACTGGTTTTCGAATGGAATGGAAGTAAGATAAAGTAAATTACAGCATAGATGAGCAATGATTGGCTTGTGCTTACAAAGACTCAAGTTTGAATAACAATGTAACTTGGAAAGAAGGACCATAAGGAAGATATGACATATATACGTGTCTGAAGGAAGGTAGCTACTGGCGCATGGAAATGACTTTCTTGATGTATGCTGATGTTGCAAAAGTTAAGGGGATAGAGAAAAAAAAATGACAAAGCTTATATTACAACAATTATATCGTATAATTATTTATTTTAATCATTTGATGTATGGAATAAAAAATAAAATTAAAAATTTAATAATTAAAATAAATTATTGTACATAACTGTTGTAATATGAACGGACTCAAAAAAGATTCAAAATATTTAGAAGACAAATAGATAATTGATCAGCAGTGAAAGTAAAAAAAGAAAAAAGCATGGGAAAAGGTTCAGCCAACAAAATTTATTTGAATCTTTAATCCTAAATGGATAAAGAAAAATAATTGGTATAAGTCCATTACCTTGCAATGAAAATTCGAAAAGTAAAACTACATCTCATTCATTAAAAAATAAAGTCGGTTAAGGGATACAATACCTTGAACATTTTTTTATCTACACTGATGAACAAAGCAAGAAAACACTTCCATCCACGTTGGCATAAATCAAGAAATAAACATTCACTTGAGTATTCACTAGTTTATTCATTAGGAACCCCTTAAATTCCACCTTAACTCAGCATTTGCCTATTCATTAATATGTCTATTCTCTTCTATTCATTTAAGAGCAAAAGTCCGTTGCTAGTGGAAATTTCTAAAATAGCTACTAGAGTGTCCCCCAGTCAAAGTACAATTTCTAAATGATTATTTTTATCATGGCTGTTTGTGCGATATTGTGATTAAGATGAGGGTGAAAATGGAATTCAGTCCAGTATAAAATGAAGAAAGAACCCTAACTACAGACTCAACTACTTGATCTTATCTGAGCGGAGAACTGAAAGTCTCATCCATCTTTTCGCTCCAATGATGGAAGGGCGTGAGAGCCACCCGCCATGTTTATATGGGTTCGCCGGAGGCTCGACGCTGCCTGTGTTCGGATTGAAAGAAGGTTTAGCCTTTTGGTTTTCTGCGATGAGGACTACCCGCGGTCGGAGCCCTAATAACCCATTTCTTGGATTAGGCTATGACGGCCGCGCGGGTTCACCATTAAATAAAAAGTTTCTTGATTTTACTTTACTCTTAATTTAATGGAAACCCTATATTATTATTATTATTTTCTAGAAGGGTTCGTCAATTCTTGAAATTTAGAGAGTTGGCTAAGTGCATGCTCATAATCTGTTTTGATGAGATTACCTTGTTGCTTGAAATACAAAATATTTAGCACCGCAATTTGAAGTTACTCGATATACACAATATTTTATGACTTCGATTATTATTTTGAGTGTTGAAGTTGCGTTTCGTTGCATAAACATTCTTACAGTGATGCTACTTTGGTCATTCCAATGGATTGCATTTAGCACTGCTATTTGAAAGCCTCTGATTATTATTTTTGGGCAGGCAATTAGTTTTTCAATCTTGTCTTAGAAATGTTTTGTAAGTTGCCGAAGTTAGTGTTTTCATAAATTGCTGAAGCTAATGCATATGTGGAGTTCTGTAGTTGGATTTGCTCGGCACTGTGTATCTGTTGCTTTTTCACAGTGGTGGTTTATTTGTTTAAAAATTTTGTTTTGATATTTGAGAGCAATTGAAGATGAGTTTTGACCTGCAACCGTAAACTGGTGGTGTTGTCAGCATACTTTAGTGATTGAGTCAATAGCTTCTTGAGATTACTGAAAGCAAAAATGGCTGTGTGATGGTTGCCTGGCATGAATTTGTTTTTGTCCTTAAATTTTTTTAATAGGATTTTGGTGTCATTAACGAAATTCATAATAGGTATTAGAATTTTATATAGATACCGACCTGTTATTGTTTTGAAAAATTAGCTATGCTATTTCAGAAAGCAAAATTTAAATAA
This sequence comes from Aegle marmelos, assembly GCA_030449875.1. NCBI lineage: Eukaryota > Viridiplantae > Streptophyta > Magnoliopsida > Sapindales > Rutaceae > Aegle > Aegle marmelos. The sequence goes on from JASUUL010000115.1 coordinate 9,691,350, forward strand.
GAATGCTTATGGTTGCCAAACATATATGTGACTACTTGTAGGCATGAGACAAGTTGAAGTGGGAGACTAGTTTTCATGTTTCTGCATGGTGGTCAAATTTTGTGATAGAGGCTAACTCTCTATTGTAGAAAGCCAAATTCTTGCCGGGCAATGGTTGTTTTTTGTAATCTCTAGTAGCTATTTTAGGAATTTCTATTAGCTATGGACTTGAGCACTCTAGGATATGTCATTGACAATGCCAGAGTATTTGCTTATCCAAATATGTTTTTTGTGGTTGCATGTTAAACCTCAGGCGAGAATTTGACACAAACAAGCTTTATAAGAATAGCTGATGTTGTATGGGTGACAAGAAGGCATTTCTGTGGGAAAGATATTGAAGCAGAAAAAGGTGATTGACGATAATTGCATTCGCCTTGTCGATGGGTGTTTGTAACATCAATTGCGATTTCAAGTGTTGATTCTAGGCATTTCTAGTGCTTTCTATATTTCTTAATGTAACTCACAGCAGCCTTGGCTTGAAAGCTGAGATGTTTGCTTTCTGTAAACAAGTTACGCGACCCCATTACTGCAAGTTTGAATGTCTGCATTGATGATTGTTTTTATATTCATGGGGTGAAATTTAGGCGTGTAGTTTTGGTCAAATTTAGATGGCATACCTTCTACAATTTTTGGCTTTTACTTCTTATCAAATTAATGAAAATTATGTGGATGGGAATCATTTCCGCTTTTTTCTCCAGGAAAATTGACATGTGGACTTGCTGATATTTTTATCATATTATCAAACCATCAATGCTAATTAGTTTCACATGTGACATGACAGAAAGCATGGCTGTTGAGATGATCTGTTCTGCTTGTTGATTCATTCAGTTGCCATGGCTGAGTAGAAAACTTGTTAATACATTTATTTGCGAATGTTCATTATGATTCTTGTCCCATACAAATGGCATGAGAAAGGAAAAGCCAAACACCTTAATACAATGCACCATCTCCACTACAACTTAAAATGATATGGATTGGCTTGAAACTCGATTTCTTCTTCGTTCTGAATGACCCCAAATCAAGTAGTTCTGGCGGAGACCGTATCTATACCAACCCTTTGTTGGCCACAACATGCGGTGAAATCCATCAGAAACATAAAGCAAAGAAAATCAAACTGGCATGGTGTTTGGGGGCGCCACTAAAAGTTCTTGCCCCTTGGTGACACCAACGTCACGGCGTACCAAATTTACATATACTGATAAAGAGCTAATTGTATGTGTGGAATTTAACAATGAGAGCTGAAAAATCTGTTCCTACGATGGGGATATTAGTCAGTATCCAGGAACTGAGTTTAAAACTGTCTCCCACTGTAAGTTTGGCCAAAAGACCAGTTAGGAGGAGCCACATCGATGGAGATAACAGAGCGTCCATCACTTGTTCTGACCTTGAATGAGAGAGCTTGACCATTAAGATAAGAATTGCTCTGCCAATTTTGGCCCCAGTTGCGAGACATTGGTTGCCAGCCGTTACTTGAACCTTTAATGGAGACAGACACAACATCTCCTGCACCACCCACATTTGTTATGAGCACAAGGTTGAAGTATGAGTGGCCATTTATTGTGAACCTGATCCCAGCACTTTTCCTGCAGGCAACTCTGTGATAAACAAGAAAACTTTCATCAATACAAAAAAATTTCTATCACCATATCTGACGTGGCAATTTCATTTAATTGCATAACATTTAGCAATTATTTCATTTAAATGCATCAAAAGTAGTCATTTCAGTATGATTGCTTCTCTTTTATGAGGTTCTGCCACACAAAAATCTTCTATAACTTGTATTCTAAGGGTACCTGTTAGTAAAACCAGATTGATATGCTATTTTACCTTCTGTATTGGACAGGAACAATTCCGGCTTTGTAGTGAGCTATGTGTTGGAAAATAGGCTGAGAAAGATCAAAGTGTTGCAAAGGAGGGTTACACCAGCCTCCAGCATTATTTGGAAGGGCATGGTTTGGGGGGCAGAAGTTTGTTGCTGTGACTATGATAGATCCTGGAAGACACCACCTGTTGTCATTTACACATTTGATCTCAAAGCAAGCTCCACAAGTCACCCCGTTGTTGAATAGGGCAGTGCTCAATGCCGCAGTGCTTGTGCCATAACCTTGGCTGTAAAGATTTCCATAGCCACAAGCTCCTCCTGCAACACACATACACGCGCACTCATTAAAAGGAAAATGCTGAAAGTTTTTTGATTACTATTGCTAAGAGTTTTCAAGAGTGTAATTTGAATGTTAAGATTCTCATCTTACCCATTGTGCCAGAAGCATCGCCTCCACCATAGAAGGTGGCATGAGCACTTGACCATCCGCTGCCATAGCCATGAATTGTTCTCAACATTGACAAAGAGGCCACCAGAAAGATCCCAAGAAAGTCCATTTCCTGCAGAAGTGAAGTAAATAAAAGTTTATTAAAACTTGATTGGCTTTCAAATGGAATGAAAGAAAAATAAAGTACATTGCAGCATAGATGAGCAATGATTAGCTTGTGCTTACAAAGGCTTAAGTTTGGATAATAATGCAACTTGGAAAGAAGAACCAACGAGAAACAGAAGGTAAGAAAGATACGTCAACTGCTGTTGTATTTATAGATGTTTCTGAAGAAAGGTAGCCACTGGTGGATGGATATGTCTGATGAAGTGATGATGTGTGCTGATGTTGCAAAAGTTAAGAGGGATAGAAAAACAGATTCAAAGTACTTGCAAGAACTATTTTAAGACAAATAGATGATTGGTTGACAGTAAAAGTTAGAAGGAAAGAAAGCGTGAGAAAAGATTTAGCCGACAGAATTTCTTTTAATCTTTAATCCTAAATGGATAAAGAGAAAATGTTGTGAGTCCATGTCGTTGCAATGGAAAGTCGAAAGTAAAACTACAACTCATTCATTTAAAAATAAAGTCGGTGAAAGGTTATTGGACCTCGAATCTTTTTTTTTTATCAGCAATGACGAACAAAGCTATATGTAAAACTTTAATCCAACGTTGGCATCAATCAAGGAATAAGTACTCACTTGAGTAAGCAAGCTAAAATTTCTAGGAGCTCTGCGCCAAACTATGCACATGTAATGCGGGAAGAGCTTCCAAGTATTTATTCTTTTAAAGCAATTTCTTCCATTAGAAACCATCTGGCTTTATAAATACCAGAATTAGAAACCAAAAGAGAATGTATGTCATCAACCTAGGTTCCCTAACGTAGGCTAGTAAAGGTTTAATCAAAGTGCCAAGCATGTGGCAAACCGTCCATATAGAAAGAAGAATGATGATATACATCCCTTCTTCGCATTCTTTTTCTTAAATAACTGCTTTTTGCTGCTAAGTGTTAACAATCTTTTATATTTTCATGTTCCAGAGTCATACGCAGAACATGAACTCGTAATTTTACAGCTTAATAGAACTAAAATAAACGATGAAAGAAGTAACACTAAAGTTGAACTTGTGTTACTTCAATGATAAAACTGGATTCCGAGTGTCGACAAAGGTCTACTGTCTACGGCTTACTTTACTATGTTACGTGCTTGAAACATTGAACAAAGAAGTATCCAAATAACAGGGTGAATAATCACCATTGGCAAATGGCAACTCCCTTGCGCATATGTGTAGGTCTTGGATTTTAGTATTGATACCCTCGGAAAAAATTTCCAGCGGTTATGACTGCGTCCAGACATATAATAATTCCAATCATCTAAGCTCATATAAATCGTTTTCAAGCTGAAAGTTACTGTTTTGATGAACACTTATTGTCTTATTCAACAGGAAAGATTTTTTTTTTTTGGTCGCCTTTCTTTACCATAAAATGCAAAAGAAAATTGATTAGGATCGGACAAACCGAAATTGTGAAAGCAACATGATCTGCATAACAAGATTACAAAGTGATATTGGCAAAAACAGCTAGAAAAAACAAATAAAACAGCAAATAAACAACTAAACAAGAATGTAAACAAATTTATTTCTGCGGTTTAACCTAATTCATGTTAATGCCCATCTATTCGGTAGCCTGCTTTTTTGTCTAAATAAATGGAATTAAGTATGAGGATCCTATTCGGATATGTTTAAGCCATATTACCTGGCGAAGAGGTTATTTTCAACACAAGAAGTTGAAAAAAGTTTTAATCAAGCTATTTTCATATGTTATCGTATTAGGTGAAGACAACAAACAATACAGATTTTAAAAGTTCTTTCCTATCAGTTATCAAGTCCTAAAAATTGGGATAGGGCTGCAGTTAGTTAAACTGGTAAGGCTGCTTGCGGTGGTACAAAAAGTTATGGATCCGAATCACTCTTAGCATAAAGGGCGATTTGATTTTCCTCCGCTTTTAGTTGCAAAGAAGTTGTGTAGTTTTTGAAGAACTAACTACCAAATCATGAAAATTTCAATTGGTCATAGGCAAGAAATAAAAATTCCCGGAAAAAGAATATCAAAGTCTTAAAGAACAATGATAATGAGAGTAAAGTCAAGCTATGTACTTCAACTAGGGAAGGGTTATGTACCAAACTGCACATGGGATCACATGGCCACTTGTTCAAGCAATAGAATAAGATGAAAAGCAAAGGCTACGGGCCTAATCGAGATAACTTTATGCATACGTTTGTCCCACATTTTAGCTGAAACACACGCTTCTCATAATTTCCAAAATATTGTCACTCTGCAAGAAAACTTATATTAGCCACATGAACTTAGCTAGAACTCTACATGCAGCGTGCTACTCGTCAAAATCATGGAAAGTACATTCCACTGGGATTTCTCAGTTGGATTTTGCGGTAATATTATTATCCACTAAGAGTTGAAGCCAGCATGCAACGCATATTGCATACATTACATAGCTCTTCCAACACTTTAAAACGGTTAACCATTTGAATGTATGATGCAAAATGGGACAGCCTGAAGATATTGGCCAGCAATGACATAGATGCGCACTATAAACCTTGGCTAATTTTCTGCAGTCAGCCGGCACTGGATTCGGATTGAGTTTATACCAATCTACAATATCATTTCTCCACCATAAACCAAATATTACTTGATTTTGGGATGGGATTTATTTTGATGAGGATAGAACATTGATCAAGATGTAGAACTTTTACGAACTGAAGCATAGAATTTTCAATCTGAGACGCCGAACATGAAGCATTAAATTCTTATACGTCTTGATATACGGCTCAGAATGAAGAAACGGCTGAGCATTGATATTGCAGATACATTTATTTCAAAACTATCAAGCATACTGGTGTTTCAAATAAATGAAGCCAATATACAGCCTGAAAGCTTAGGTATATAGCACCAACGAGGCCGGCGATAAGAAATAACCTGCAAATTGCAGAACTTCGACCGATGCTGCATTAAGAACCCATACATATGGCTGACTGCCAGACTTTACAAGCGACCAAAATTAGAGATTTCTATCAAGTTACGTTTTGAACAAACAAGCAATTAGACATAAAATGGTCTTCAGTACCTGCCTCTGAAAGGACAAAAAAAAAAGATGCAAGAAGAGATGCTAAAGTACAAAGTTTAAGAAAATCTGCAAAATGGAAGCGCCTCACACATCCAACTATTCAATTCTATCTGCAAGTGAACAAATGTATATATATAATTATCCAATAGACAATTGGCGTTGAATTGGTTGCCTGCTTGAAGAAGAAGATCCCATCCTGTGGAACACCTTGGCACTAAACATGTCCTTGCTCGCTTTAAATGAGAAATGCCTTTTAAGACGGTTCTTTAAGGAAGAACCACTGTCATTCCGTCGTGGTTCTCTCCCCAATCTGTTCTTGATATGATCTGAGGCTTCAGTGTTACTATGATCTCCATCAGCCTCAGATATCATGACCCCTTTGCTCTGCTGCACAGATCTTAGGACCATCTGCAAGGGCTCCGAAACCGAGGAAGATTCTTCAAGTGATCCTAAGATCTTCAGGCACAAGGGACAAGGAGGCTCATGAATCTGGGTCTTTGGTGTCAATTGCTCCAAACATTCAGCATGGAACACGTGCCTACAAGGCAACACCCCAGCAGTTGGCATATCTCCACCTCTCATAATTCGATGAGAACTCCAGGGGGACTTCTGAGACAACAATTTACCACAAACACCACACTTTTGACCAGCTACAGGGCCAACAGGTGACCTCAGGCTCTCTAAATCATTGTGGTCAGCTATGTCAAACCTTTCTCCATCAAATCCAAAATCATAACTGCTGGCACTGCTCCACCTAAACCCTTCTCTTCTAGAGCTAGCACCAGGGTCTGGTGATGTCTCTAACCTTTGGAGTTCAGTAAGCGTTCTGTGGAACTTCTGCACAGTACTCGAATTGTTATCAAGCCAGTGCGATGGTGAGATATGATCTTCACCGGGTGTCAACCTACCCACACTACTGGTATCAGCATCACCAAAGGTTTCACAGTCTGACACAGGATTATGAAACACCAGTGGGTAAACTGCTTTAGATACATAAGAGCGTCGGCTCGGAAAGTTACGAGTTGGTAAAGAAAAGGGCCGTTTGCTGGTCAATTCCCAGGGGCTGGACTCTGAAAATGAAGATGGGGAACCAAAACTGGGAGATGCTGCAGTCACTCCAGCCCCATATCGCCTCTACAAATAATAGGAGAAGTAGGGAAAAGGTTATATTACATATTTCTTAATCCAAAGCCATTCAAAACCACAATATTGAAACAGGATTCACCTCAGCAGAATGAGGAAACCATGAAGTCCGGGACCTTGATCCTGACAGGAAGATAACAAAAAGGGTGAATATAACAAGTATGCAACTCCATAAAGAGAAACACAGTCAAAGGTTTTAAAACGTTAAAAGCATGATGAAAGTAAAGCTACTAGTTTCCGTTATAAAAGCATGCTCATATGCATACAAGGTAACAAGGTAGAGAGAAACTGATCTCTTATGCTACATCTTAAAAGGCAGTCCTTGAAACATCATGCTGTCCGGTCACTACTTATATCATCAAAGGCCAATATCAACATAACTTCTACTTGCTAATGTCATATCATTACACTTGATCATCTATTCTAAATTTCTAATATATAGTCTGTAGTTGCTGATGTCATGGTGTCACATTCAACCATCAATTCAGATACAAGCATGCATTCTTTCACATCAGCATTCATATCCTGCACTAAATTTAAACTTCTTCCCAGTGTCCTTTTTCTTCTAAGCTTCGCAGAAACAAATTCTGTCCACAGCAAGTGTAACAGATACTTAACTTGAAATTGTTGTAGCAACACTAAAGCCTTAATGAGGAGGGGAGGGGAGGTGAGAACCCCAAGTCAGGGATGGTTCTCTCTGTAAGTTATAAAATCATCATAATCATAAAAACCTAAAAAATCTAAATAAGGATAATCTCTTGTTCTGCATAACCAGCCAACAGTAGTACAATTTACACAGGAACAATTTCTTCAAACTTATGGCTACCTTCCTTCAACATACAGCTCATCAAGAATAATGCAGTGGCTTTCCACACCAATATCTTATTATAAGATTTTATGGACGACACCAACATCTAAATGATTTGACTGCCCAATCAAAGTAAAAGCAATTGATGGGGTAAAAAGATCAGCAGATGCTCAATGCCCAATCCATGATCGCACGCATGAAACACCAAAATGCAGGAAATACAGGATGAGTTTTCTGAAGGGTCGTTTGCCCGTGAAACACCAGCGGAGACTGTGAGTTTTGGAATACTTCAAATTCTGTCCCAAGAATTCAAATCAATTATACAGTTCCTAAATGCTCTTTATGAAGCAACTCAACTGATCGGTGGTCAAATTGCATACACAACAGAAAATCAAAGGTAACTATAAACTGCCACTACCAGCTAATCCTTGTAAAACTCATATTAACGCCCCATGCACCATGAGATAGAGAAGATCAAGTTGATAAAATTAAGTTGTGTAGTCAAAAAGAAAAGGACAATGACTATCGAAAGCTTAGACAGCAGAAGAGCAAGGCGCAAGGAAGAAAAATAACAAAATTACACCTTCCCAAAAACTGAAATGTGAAATTATCAAAATTAGTACCTCTACCTTCAGCTAAAAAACAAGTGTTTATTTCAGGACAAATACTACGTCTGATTATTGGTACATCTTCTAGAGCAACTAATGTAAGAAAGACATTTGATGTTGCTACTAGTTAACTTCATTTCAGAAACTAACTAGTACAAATCACTTAGACAGTTCATTGCATCGGTAAAAGGTCAACCTATCAGAAAAATACATATCTACTTAACCAATAAATATATACACTAACATAGAAACTATAATCAACAGTACATGATTCAACCTGCAAATGAAGCGTCCAACAACAAATAAAAAATTGACTTACCATTACCTCTCATATTAGATGCAGCAAGCTCGCCTAAATTGAATTTTTGCACTGGGGACGTCCAACGGGGTTCATGAACATTATCAGTTGGACTACCAGAATAAGAAAGCACTCCATCAGACACGGAATGATGATGATTGGTGAAACGTTCACTGCTCACCCTGCTTCTGCTTCCTCTACTCTGGGATGATAATGATGAACCATGCAAAGGAGCTCCACGTGACCCACCTCGCAAGCCATCTGATTGCAGCCTACAATCCCATATCCTGAATGGCGGGGGAGAAAAACTAGAGTTTGTCTGCCAACGTGGTTCGCCGCGATCCGTGGAATTATCCCTTCCACGTGCAGGTGATTTTGCTCCATGTGGCCCAGCGGCCACACAACAAAGTTGACCCGTGTTAGCTATTTTCTATCTAGCAACAGTAAAGGTGTTGTGCAATCTATCCAAAGAATTTCAGTGAAAGTTGAAGCTCCCCACGTCCAAAGTCATGCACTAAGTAGAGTCTAAATGGTATTAATAGCACCAAAAGCTATAGCTAAACATATCAACAATTAACCCATGAAACATTCAAGCCGCAACTTTCCTGAGGTGTTGATTTGATAGCATAGGCAAATTAACTTCACATCTTGCATACAGATATATACAAGAGCACTTGTTCAAACTCCGACCCACTAATGCAGCCCAGAATCTAATTACAAGATCAACCTGAAAGTCTGCTATATTACACTGCCTTTATCCACGTACCAATTCAGCAATCAACAGAGCTGAAAAATGACCAAAGTGATAAATGAAGGATTTTACAGCAAGATATAACTTAAGTTTAATATTATGCAAATAATTCTTGTAGATAACATAGGAAGAAATTCTGATAGGGACCGTGATAGTTATCATCAGCTGCAAATAGGAACATAAATTAAAACCAAAAAAAAAAACATGCCTCAAATTCCATTTGGAAATTATTCACTCTCTGACATGCCTATGCCAGTGGGTACTAGGTACTAGGTACTAGGTAGTAAAATTATCATTCCTGTGTAAAACAATAAAATTACCCTGATAAGCAGTTTCTTCTAAACATAAAATATTCATCTAACTTAAAGCATAAGGAAAATAATAATAATAATAATAATAATAATAATAACAACTGAACCCAGTAAAACTACAGTCAATCAAACAAGAAGTAGACGAGTAAAAATCATCCATTAGAACAACCTATCGCCACAAGCTAAAAGAGTTGGAAAAATAAAAAAGCAAAAGCAAAAATAGTACCTTAAAATGAGGAAAGGGCGATCTGGGTTAGCTGAAATATGTAACTTAACGCAAGGGAAAATGATAAAAAGAAAGAATCAGCAGAAAGAACTGAAGGAAAAAAAGAAACCCTAGGTTTGGAGCGTCGATGGTGGACACATGGAAAGCGAAATGATAATAATAATATACATACGAGTATAACATATCCCAAAGCAGACGCAATGCCGGTGTTGGTGATCGGTTTGTTTGTACGTACATATTCTCTTTAGTGGAGAAAACGAGACAAAAATTAAAGTGAGATAATTGGACAAGACAAGACAGCAACTGAAAGTGATGGGCATTTGCTGCATTCTCCTTTTTCTTTCTTTCTTTCTTTTTTGTTTTTAAGAAAAAGATTGTCATAATCCACTAGCCCGCTGATAATTTAGATTTAAAAGTTTATTATTAATAATATGCCTAGAGATCAACAAAAACTACGAAGAAAAAAGAAAAAAAGATTTACAAGAACAAAATAAAATTGGAACCCTATCATATAATTGATATATATTATATTTACTGACATAAATAATGTATGAGACTCATTTTATATATTATTTAAGTGTGTTGATATAACGTATAATAATTATATATTAGGCAATTTCAATAAAATTACGGAACTGTAAAACAATATTTTATATTGTCACTTTTCAAAGATTTACAAGAACAAAACTGCTTAATGGTCTGGGCCAATATGTGCCTGTACATTCTGAAAGAGTACAACTTTTAAGTTAACACTCCACTAAAATCCTTATAATTTAAATATTTATTTTTAAAAATATTGATGAAATATGGTTCAATACACTAAATTAACCATCTTGTTATAATAAAATTTTACCCAAAAAATTATGTTTTAAATTATATTCAAATTTTAAAATAACAAAATTATATTAAATTTTTTCTTATTTTATAATTTATATTTTTATTACTCTAAATTATTATAATTTTTTATTTAGGAAAATTTATAAAAATAACCAAAAAAATTTTGTATTTTTCAATTTTAATCACATAAACTTTTTTCTATCATAGCTAGCCAAAGATTAATATTTTAGACGAATTTACCCTCGTCACATTCTTCAAATTTTCAAATAACGCCACTCTTATAATATTCAAAATAGAAACTAAAGAAATCTCAACACACTCAATACATTTAGAGATCTTTCATCACTCTCAATAAATTTTTAACACTCTCCAAGAAACATTGCATAGCTGAAAATATAATTATCAATTGGGGAGAACTTGTGAAGGTCAGTATATGTTTCTATATAATATAAATTTTTAATATATTGAGATTGAAAATTTAGTTTGAAATTAAGTTATTTTTTTGTAAATATTATTATTTTTAATCAATAAAATAGTATACATTATTTAAGTTGAGTAATTAAGAGAAATCATAAAAAAGACAAACAAACTCGAACGAAAAAACGGAGCCCAAAACAAGTGAGACAGGCATCTGTCTCACATAAGCACAAAAATATTATGTGCGACAGGCAAATGTCCCACAGCCTCTCTCACATAAGTTGGTGAGATAGGTAGTGGGATAGGTACCTATCTTGCATAAACTCAGAATGGTTATGTGAGACAGGCAGTAGGACAAGCACCTGTCTCACTTAAGTTGGTAAGACAGGAAGTAAGACAGGTGTCTGTAGCAATTAAAAGTTCTGTGCTTATGTGAGACAGACTGTGAGACATGTGCCTATCGCATATTTTAGTTTTGTGCTTATGTGAGACAAGCGCCTGTCTCACTGCCTGTCTCACATTAATGTTCTGTATTTATGTGAGACTGGTGTCTGTCCCACTGCCTGTCTCACCAACTTATGTGAAACAAATGCTTGTTGCACATAATGGTTTTGCGCTTATATGAGACAGGTCCTAACCCACTGCCTGTCTCATATAGTTGTTCTGTGTTTATGTGAGACAAACACCTGTCCCACTGCCTGTCCACATTACTGTTCTGCATTTTTGTGAGACAGGCACCTGTCCTACTACCTGTCTCACATACTTATGTGAGATAGGCGCCTGTCCCACTGCTTGTCTCACTAAATTTATGATATTTTTATAGGTCATAACCTGAACTATATATGTCTGTTTTAGGCGTATGATATACCGTTTCAAAACTTACTACGAGACAAATCAAATCTAACATTATATACTTCATTCTATTATATGTTTGAACAAGAAATTTACTTCAATAAGAACCATTGCACTTAAGAACCATTATATACTCCACATATTATGCATATTCACTTATTTATATTTTGCCATGTGTAATCTTATTTCTTTTATTATTTTTTTTAGGTTTAATAGATTCAGTTGTGCTTCAATTGTGTTATGATAGTTGTTGGGAGATATTGGCAGATGGGTGTATAGAGTACGTGAATGCCAAGAATACAGCTTTTTTGGTTCGAAAAGATTGTACGTTTGATCAATTTTTTACAAGAGTGCATGAGATTTTATAGATAAATCCTAACGAATATATTATAACGATGAAGACAACTTTGAGGTCCAGTAACACCGTATATCGCACATGTTCACTGCCTATGGATATATTGAATGATGAAATGGTTAAGGTTGTACTGCACATGGCGTCTGATGTGATCAATTATGAATGTATCTCTATATTTGTCACCACATCTCCTCGAGTTCCAATAGAAGATCCTGAGCCATTTGTAGAAACTAAAACTTCATTTAGAGCAAATAACTCTTTTCCTGATATTGAAGAAGAGGTAGTACCACCACTATTAGAGCGACATTATTCTTCATTTGATAATGCTTGTTTGGAGGTATATAATAGCATGCACGGGGTTAACTCCAATAGTGAATTTGATGATGGGGGCATTAGTCATTCTAATATTCCTATCAATAATGAGAATGACCACCAGTATGATATTCCTACTAATAACAGTGAAAACCAACCTATTCCTCTAATCCCTCGTTCTAGGAGGAGGAGATTAGTTGATTCCTTTGTGAATCTTGCTCTAGTTTTGCCTTCAAACCTGGTTACTCCAGATTTAGTCAGAAATTACAATTCTTGTGGTATTAGTGTGGGCATATTGTTCGCTGAAAAGAATGAGTTAAAGTTATCCTGCGCAATAAGTTTGATTTCAAGATTTCACGGTCTACAACAACACATTTTGAGGCTCACTATTCTTTAGAATCATGTAAATGGCGTATTCAGGCAACAAGAGCTTCATATGAGCAAAATGTGCCTTGGGCTGTGAAAAGAGTTGACAATATACACACTTGTTCTAATGACGTATTGTTTAGTGGTGTCCGTCAAGTATGGAGTTGAGTTATTGGTCATCTTATTACAGATAAATTTATCCAAGATAAACGAATATACACTCTTAATGACATTAAAGCAGACATATAGCAGGAATACGGTGTCCAATTAACATATCAGCAGGCCTATCGGGCTAAAGAAGTTGGTCTTGAAATAATACGAGAGAACCCTGCAGAGTCATACAACTTACTTCTTAAATACTCTCATATCTTAACCAAAGTCAATGAGATTACAGTTACTCATCTCAAGATGGATGGAAATAATAATTTTTTGTACTACTTTGTAGCGCTTGGATCTTCAATCAAGGGTTTCATGCAGTACATCAGGCCTGTGATTGCAGTAGATGGCACTCATTTAAAGGGGTTATATCGCGGAAGCATGTTTGTGGCAACATGTCTGGACGGTAATAATCAACTATATCCATTAGCCATTGGAGTCATGGATTCCGAAAACAATGCGGCTTAGGAATGGTTTATGACGAAGTTACATGGAGTGATTGGTGATAAGTCAGAGTTAGTAATTATCTCTGATCGATGCACTGTCATAAAAAGAGCCGTTTTAAAAGTATTTTGTAATGCAACTCATGATGTATGCTTCTACCATGTCAAAGGCAATATTAAGTCAAAATTTTGGATGTCCAAATCTCTTTGGGATGAATTTGAGTCTGCCTTTATTAATGCAGCAAAAACATATGGACATGAAGAATTCAAAAAATAGCTTGAAGGGTTGTGGATGCTCCATTCCCGTGCAGCTGATTACTTAGAAAATGATGTGGGTACAAGTAATTGGGTAAGGTCTGAGTTTGAAGGTAGGAGGTACAGTATACTTACTACTAATATCGCAGAAAGTGTGAATTCCTTTATGAAGGAACCCCGTAAATTTCCTATCACTAATCTTATTGATCACTTTAGATAAACTATGTGTTGAGTGTTAGAAAGTGTATATTTATAAAGGAGAAAATCGTCATTTTACACTTTAAATCTCACTAACATTGCTACTTTTATTTATTTAAGTATTTTGTTATTTAATTATATGTGTTTTATTATAATTGTGTATTTTATGTATTTTAGGGGTATCATAATCGTTTCACAATGTCATATTTAGACTCAGGACGGTCGAAAACCTTAAGAAGAGCATTAAAGGAAAACGTTATTTTTTCACACATCTGTCATCGTTCATCATACGCAGTCATGATTCACACAAACAGATCTTGTTTTGATAATCATTCACGATAATTTGTTCATGTATACGGACCGATGATGTGGCAACTACCTACGACGTGGCAGTATCTGATTGGACGAATTATGTGGATTGACTGCTTATGTGGCGTTGACCGATGACGTGGCGTTGACCGATGATGTGTCACGATCTTATTGGACTAAATTTCTTATGTACTGTAGATCGATGACGTGGCAGCATCTCAGTGGAGTAGAAATCGAGTGTATGATACATGCGCTTACATGGGATTATTTACTATTGGGCGGCATTCTTGTACAAATATTGACTATGACGGTTATTTGTTGTTGATTGTTGATCGATGACGTGGCGCAATCCTCGAGCATCCGAATTATTTTTAATCCGATGGTCACGATTCACTCAATGTATCTATAAAAAGGGCTCTCTCCCTAATTTGACACCCGATTTCATTTCTAAGCTTAGATTTCTGAAATTCCTTCTCCTTCTTGTAGTTTCTTTGTATTTTAATAAAATTCCTTTTTATCCCTAGTTAAAATATGAGTAGCTAATTTCTTTTTGAGCTTGGGTTGAAGGTGAAGTCTCAACATGTTTCATGGGCTTAATTTGGTAAATTTACTTTCTCTTCCCCTCTAATATTTGTGGTTGTTTTGACTTTTTAAAGTCGATAAATAATAATAGTCTTGTCTAATTCTACTTCAGTTAAACCCAAGACCTAAAGACAAGGTTATTATTATTTGGCACGATAAGCCCTTGGCACCATACTTATTGGAGAGTGGTTCATGAGGTGTGGAATCCCCCCTTATGATTTAATTGGTATTAATATGGAATATTTAACCCATGGAGCATGTTGATGCGGATCCAGATACCCAAGTGCTTTATTATAACAAGTTTTATTCTCAATTATTCCCGTCATTTTAATTCACGATTTAGAATAAAGTTATCATAATTTAATTGTTCCCATTAAAAAGAAAATTAATTCGATATATAATTAAAATCAATCTCCTCGTGGGATCGACACTCGTCACCATTAATCTATTATACAATAGATTCGTGCGCTTGCGAGTTCATTAAAATTTGCACAACACTATGCAACAATGGTTTTATGATAGAAAAAATATTGCTGAATCGATGAGTACTCGTCTAACGACATGGCTGATGAGATAGTAGTTGAGAGAAGAATTTTAGCTGAAAGAATGACTGTTCGTCCTGTGTCTCAGCATCGATTTCATGTTTTAGGTGGTGGTATTAAGGAAGGGATAGTTGACATACATAATAAGACATACTCCTGTAGAGTATTCCAAATCCATCAACTTATTTGTGCACATGCAATGCTGCTTGTCTGACAACTCGAGTGGATTACATAAGGCTTTGCTCGTATTTTTATTCCAAGGAATCATTGGTTATGGCATATGCACAACCAGTGGAGCCGGTTGACAACATGGTAGAATGGGAAATTTCACTAGAAATCCAAGAAATGAAGGTTAATCCGCCACTCGAAACGCCACCACCTGGTCGTTGTCCAGAGCTTAGAATACCTTCTATTAGTGAAGATGTAAACAGGAGGACTGTGAAATGCGGGCGGTATCACCAACCAGGTCATAACCGCAAGAGATGTAAGAACCTCATTGCTTCAAATCAAAACTAGTTGTATTGTTGCAATTAGCATAATGAAAATTTTTTGGACTATTAATTTTTGTTTAATGTACGATTATATGTAATCAAGTATTTTATTTTGCGAACAAATTATATAGAATATTGTCTTGATTTCCTCATTTATCTTGATTTCCCCATTTGTCTTGATTTCCCCATTTAATGAAAATTAAATTGTTATATTAAATAATTATTTGAGAATAATTTCACAAATTTAAAAATAATAAAATTATTTATTTAATATAAATTAATAACAAAATAAAATTAAAAATTTTTTGAACAAAAAAAATGGACGCAAGAAGATTCGTGCCACAGGCCTCAGGCGCGCTAGCGGCTGGCCCTGCGCGCGCGATAGTGTCTTCTCGTGCGACAGGCCTCGGTCGCGAGCGTAACTTTTTTTCGCCAAATTTAAATTATTTTTATTTTATTTTTTTATATTATTTTTTTAATTTTATTATTTTTAAAGAAGTGAAATTTTTCAAAAACTTTATGTGTGTGTTTACAAGCTTTAGCTAAACTGGAACATTTCTAAAAATATGGTTTTCGACTCCAATTATAAATAAACTCATCCATCATTGTTTATATAACTATTATGATTTATAGTCTAATATCATCATTAAATACATCACAAACACCAACAAAAAAATACTGCAATCACCAATTCCAGCCTCTTGTTGTGGCACGTCTTTTACTATCCTGATTTTCCAAGAATCCGTAGTCTGTAACTCAGGCCGCATGTTGTAAAATCTAATATTTTCTAGCCATTGAGGAAAAATGACTTTAAGTGGCTGAAATTGAGTTAAGTTTGTTTTCTCATCGTGAAATGCCACCAATGAGTCATAAATCCACACCCTCTTCTTGCAAAGATCTGCTTTAACTATTACCCAATGATCACCGCCAATATGCACAGGAATCAAGACCTGTATAAAAGAAATATCATGACTTTTTATGCTTGGTTGATCTAAAATATGTTAAAAAAGAAATCTCATTGCATTATACAGCAATACTTATCACATCGATGTCCGTGAATCGCTTCGACATGATATCTTCGCGGCTATCAAGATAGGTATTAAAATTGCTGCTATACTCTAATAAATAGACATCGCAGTCACCATTGTTTCATAATTGTGTCAAGAATAACTAGTACATATATTAACCAATTAGTGAGACTCCGAGATATTATAAGTAACCAAATGTAATGTTGATTATTAATTCTCTATTCACTCGTTACCTAAAAAAATATGTCAGTATGCGTGACACGCTAAGGTAAGGCATTCGGATACTGTTGTTGCTTCTTGCTGACCAAGCAGAAATACACATGAATATGCTGTGAAAAAATAGAAAGATGTAAACGGAAGAATTGAGTATAATATAAAAGAAAAATCAACAATGCATCATTAACAAATGAAAAAATATAATAAAAATACTTACTTCATCGTCAAGCCAACCCATTGAAGTATTTCCCAAAAGTATATCAAAAAACAAGTGTGACTGTTGGATGGTGCGGTGTACTATAATTTTACCGATAAACCACCAATCAAACTTTGCAAAAATGCTTGGATCATCGAAGCCTCTAAGCATATTTATGTCTATACTCTGGCTTTCAGCGATCTCATACTCTGTTATTTCAAGCATTGTGTGTGGTCTGCTGTTTTTTACTTTCTTAACAGAAGGAATCAAGAAAGGACTGTTAAAGACATATAATGGTCTATACGGTCGTCCAAACTTGCTTACCCCAGGAGGTGCTTCTGTGATAATCTGTACACTGTCATCATTTACATCCCCAAAGAAACTATACAATGACATAGGGGTATGATCATCATGATTGCGAACATCAGTATACATTTCATGGTCATCCGGCTGCTGTTAATTTACCAACATGAACACTTAAGAGTAATGTCGGATTTAAAATTCAAATAACACACAATTATTTGTAATAAAAGGGGCTGATCATGTACGACTGTCCAATTGAATAATCACCGTATGAGCGCTTTGAGGAACCCTCACCGAAAGAAGCCATAAATTTTATAACCGCTTCTCTATACTGCTGTTGATCTCGTCGCTCGGCCTGAAATGCTTCTCTAAACTGTTGTTGTTCTCTGCGCTCAGCCTCAAAATCTGATCTTAATTGATCGAGAGTACGACCAATCCTGTCCATCCGTTTAATGACATAATCATAATAGAATTTTATTCTCTCCTATTACTACGAATAAAATAATAATGAGAGAGTACTTAAATCAGTTATAAAGTAGGGAATAAATTGACCTAAAACAAAATTAGAAAGTTACCTCTGAATGTTGGGCGTCATCAAAATTATGGATAGATTTATCATGTTCAGCCGCATTATTCTCATACTCAAAGGGAGTCTGTTCATTTTGTTTTAGGCTTATGGCGTCATGAGACTCCTCTTCTGTGCCTATAACGCATGGCACGTTGATTGAAGACTGATGCTGCATAAAGTAACATTAAATATAAGTCATGAGTGAGTTCGAAGACATATGACGTTTTCATTGTTTTTCAAATGTGCTAAGAGAGATCAAGTAAGGATACCAACATTACAGACCCAATTAGGAATATATGGCACATAATCATAAACGCTCAACCAATATTTTAAGGCTCTTTCCTTTGCATTTGGTTTGAGAGTTTGTAAAATGTTTCCCTCCTATAAATAATACGATATTTTAAGTTAGCAAGAATCTCTGATATATTTGTCCAATGAAAAGTAATTATCATTAAAATAATCTAATATATTATTTACAAGGCACAAGTTGTCATTGAAATGTGAATATACTTCGACATAGTTGATCAAAGAAGAGGTCTTTGGCATCCACTGCACGATGTGAGGAGTCTTCCTCTTTATTTTAACTACCCACTCCTTAGGCAATCCTCCAATACATTTATAAATCCACGCCTATAACAAATGAAGATATAAGGCATCATTAGTTTTGACAAATCAAGTAATAAAAAATCCGTTAACATTTATTTCTCTACATACCTGAACTTCATACGTAAAGCCGTAAATATTATATTTTTCAATGGTATGCTTCGGTTTTTCCGCATGCTCAGTCCTAAATTTGGTAGCTTTGCCATTCAATACATTGTCGAGACCATCATATATTATTTCCCAAGACAAACGCCCCCACCGACGATTTCGGAAATGATCTATCTCGTCTACCTCACTAAGCCATGAGAAATTAATTTGACAATACTCTTTCCTATCATTTAGTACTCTATCCACAAAGTAAAACAATGCGATTTTTAGAGTATCAATGTCATCAATAACCTTAAAATCCAAGCCCATAAACATTGTATTGAATTGTCCAAGAGTTATCCTACGAAACAAACGATTAAAATACTTGTTAAGTAATCGATGCGGTATTTTTTTATTTTTCAACACAACATCGTTACCATAAGAAAGACCTGTTACTAAGCACCACTCTCTAATTGATATGCGAATCAATTTCTCACCAATTTGAAACCACAATTCATTTTTCTCATCACTTTCTTCATGGGCAACTTGCCTAAGCAATAAGTTATGGACAATTACGCCGCTAAAAGGATACTTACGGCACTCCAAAAAATGCCCAAATATGTCATGCTTGAACAATTTCAACTGTGCTTTTGTTAATTTTTCTCGTATAGCCCTTATAACTATATCTAATTTGCACATGCTTGTTATACGGGCAGAGAAGTCTAAGCCATAAGGTACCTTCATCATGCCTGGTTCTTTTGCCAGTCCGGGTGGATTATATCTTCCTAACTTTGATTTCCTCATTTATCTGATAAACAATAGAAAATTAAATTGTTATATTAAACAATTATTTCAGAAAAAATTCACATTTTTAAAAATAATAAAATTAAAAAAGTAATTTAAATAAATAATAAAATAAAAATAATTTAAATTTGATGAAGTGAAAAACAAAAAAAAGTTTGAAAAAACATCGCGCGCGAGCGACATGGGGCCGAGCACGCAGCCCGTGCACAGATAGCGCACCGCGCATGCGCGATCTGCGCGGGACACAAGGCTATCGCAAGCAGCCCTCGCGCAACCCCCGCGCGCGAGGGCTGCGTGCTCGGCCCCATGTCACTCGCGCACGATGTTTTTTTAAATTTTTTTGTTTCTCACTTTATCAATAAAAAAATGCACACACCTCACCCATCACATCTCCATTATGCAAGAACTTATCATTAATTTTTTAAGAGGAATTTTGCCAAATAGCTAATATGTGATGTTTTGTAACACATCATTCTCACTAGATTTCGTTTTATTATGAACTTTAACAACCTATATATAAAGTTCAATTTTATTATACATTTTTTAGAACATATAATGATTAAAATCTCAATCAAATTTACTCAAATCATTAAGAAATTCTACCTCATTCGACAAAATTCCACCACCTCCATTAATAAACAACCAACAAACACAACAACAATAGCAACTATTAAACTCAAAAATACCCAAAAATTACAACACAAATCAATGAAGAAGTAATAACTCACCTAGGATTTGTTGATTGTGGTATTCCGGAATCAATCTACGCCTTCGACGATGTATATTCGATTTTGGTTCGTTGAGAAAGAGAGAATTTGGGTGAGAGGGAATGGTGAGAATGATAAGGATAATTTGGTCCTCAAAAACCTTATTTAGCTAATGTTGATTAAAAAAACTTCCAAGAGCTAAAATTGAAAAGTCTTAAAATAGTATGGCTATTCTCGTAAATTTTTCTTTTATTTATGAATTAAAATTTAGAATATAGATATAAATTATGAAATGAGGTTATAAAAATTTTTTTAAAAGAATAATTTATCCAAGTATTTAACTAAATTTCCATTCAAAACAAGAATTAAATTATTTTGTGTAAGGTTATTTAAGTAATTTCGACAGAGAAAAAGGGTGTTAAGAGGAATTTTCGGGGGTATCAGAAGGCCTTCAAATTTTGAAATGGTACACCTATGAAGCCTGTTTTGTATTGGATCGGGTGAGGATTTGCACGATGGGCCAACCTCGACTGAATCAGCATAGCCATACCTTTTTTCACGAAGAGATAGGATATCAAAAAGAGAAAATGTCTTTGTAATTGTCACTATCGTGAGTTTATTTATGACCATTACAAATTGGAGTATTTGCAGTAAGTAATTAAAGTTGTAAAGGCAACGTCTTGCCCTCTATTTAGTCTTCCCAAAGTTGTCCAATCCATGGACTAAGTGATAGATTATATTTAGAGTTGACAAAATAGGTCATCAGGTCATGTTCGTATTGTGTCAAATTTAGGTTAATTCAAACTTAATCTATTTAGTAATTGTGTCAAAATATTACATATTTATAATATTAAAGTTTTGATTATATATATATAAATAATATTATGTATTGATATTATAAAATATATATCTACCAATATTTCATACATTTACACTATTAAAACTCTAAATGTATATAAATTTTTATAAATAAAATATTATATTTATATTCATCTTTTTAAAAAATAAAAATAAAAATAAAATTATCTCTAATATTTGAGTTTTAATAACAAGAATCTATAATTTATTTTAAAATAAAAAATATAATCACGTCATTGATCAGATAAATAGAGTAAGAACCTTAACTCTAACCCGATACTAAAAAATATAGTGTCAACCTTAACATAATTTATTTAGTAATCATATTAAATTTGACTAGCTATACCCATTTGTTAGTATCATACCAAATTTTACCAACTCCAATTATACTTTAATAATCACATTCTTACTTTGAACACATGATCTCATCTTATATGTGTTCAATGCCTTATCTTGCGAAGTACCTCAAAAAGATCTTTTTAATAATATTTGATAAATTGTGGACAGGTGCCAGAACAACACCATTATATATAAAAATAGATGAGGTTACCTTAACCTATAATATATTAACTTAAAAATTCATGGATTAGAATAATTCAATTCAATAGTAAATGAGTAATAACTTAGACCTATACTATCAGATTGAATGAATGAGCGAATCATTTGTAGAGGTGCCATCCATACAATTGATGAAGTTTATACAAGGAAGCGTATAATGAGTTACAATAACCATATAAGAGTATTTTGATTGATCCTCGAGCAATTCATTAATTTGTTCAATAATTATGGGCTTTAATGAAGATCAATTGTTATTCCTTAACTATTATGAGACCATTTAGGTCAACATAAAAAATTCGATGTTCCTTACAGGGAAAGTGAAGCAGATCGTCAAGTTTCAAGAAGATTGACATTTTTGCATATAAATTTTTGTAAAACGCATGCATAAAAGTTATACGAGTAGTAGCAAAAGACGGCAAAGGCAATTGAGACCAAATTTCCCGTCAGGCCTGTCCGGACTTTCAGCCTTCTCATGGAATCCCATTAATGGAATGACGTCCACATGCAACCACTCTCAGTATCCAATTATCAGTAATCAATTTTAAATGTTATCCTCAACATAATTAAATCTCGTCAAAAGCTAATTTATTGAAAATCCTCGTCAGAAATTTTAATGAAATTTTAAACACGATGGGGAAATCATGTGGTTTAGTAAAACAAGGGATTTTTTGGTCAATCTCCAGCTGGGGAATAGTGAGAAAGGATAGAGACATCGATCGACTTCATCACATGACTCCTTGAAAAATCTCACGGCAAAAAGCTTAATGATCTTTTTGTTCAGATATTCATGACTCCTACATCGAGGCTCAAGCAGTTATTTCTCTTGGATTTTGGAACTTTTTTTTCCCCTTTTTCTGGTAATCCAAATCCATCGTTCATGGGATAAAACAAGTTAACAAATAACCGGTATTGGAGAATCTGTTTTTAACAACTAAAATTTTTGGTTCAAAACTCTTAGTCAATGTTATTTCTATCCTACTCCATCTGTTAGATTCAAGTGCCTGGCTTTAAATTAAACAAGCAATTAAGTATATACACTTTCTTAATTTCATTAGATACTTGCAGCACTATGTATGCATACATGTATCTCTCAAGTAATCAACTTATATACATAAGTTGATACATATACACATGAAAAGAATTTAATGAATATAAAAATTTAAAAAAATAACCCTTCTTTTTAAAAATAAATGGACCTTCACTTTTCATTTTTAATTTAAATAAAAAAAACCGGAGTTGGCTGGATATTTTATCATCTTCCATTTGGCCGTAGGCTATCTGCACGGTCTTCTGCTACTCCATATGGATGTCATTAGCTATTTTCAGACAGTTGGGTGAGACCCCACTTCAGGATAAGGTGCAGATATGCGCAGGTGTCCAAGTTTTCATCACACGAGCATTAAAATATTTTCTCAATCAATTGGATATATATAACGCACCCTTTCCGTTTGGGAGTATCCAAAGATTTTTTTCGTTCTTTTTCACCTTTCTTAATGATGATTGATTAGAAGCTCAAAAAGGAGCAAATGTGTCGTAATATTCACTCATTGCACTTATTGGAAACACGAAGCTGGGATCCAGGCAGAGGCAGCATTGAACTTTTATGCCAGCCAAGGATAAGGAACACGAAGATTAGCTAAAGGGTAAATTAAGCAGAGAATCAAGAGCGAGTGACCTTTGATTTTTCTCCAAAAATTGTATATTTGCCTTGATCTACGAGTCCCTCACTTCCCTAGACTGAGCATTTCCGCTGACACTTTCCACTGCAACTGTACTGCTCCTCATTTTGCTGTCTCTTATTCTTTCGTACAATATGCATTTGGAATGGACATCTGTTATTATATCTTCAATTTAAGTTTGAACGATTGAATATATATTCAATGTGCATTTGAAATGGATTATTCCATAAAGAGAACACATAATATATGTAATTAACGATTATCCAATCAGGATGTTTGCATTTTATAAATGAAATGTGGACTTGCAGAACTAGGACTTGTCTTGGTTCAGGTCCGCTAATGAAACAAAAATTTATTAAAGAAACTCCATATATACTGCATGCGTGCATTAATTAATTAATTGTAAAAAATTAAAACATTGATTAGCTAGGTACTTTAATTCAACAATTTTCCATTATATTACCCCAGAATGAGAGAAATGGGAGAAGGAACCTTATCACTTTATTCTACTGGACCAAAGTTATAATATCCTTACAAAGCTGTCCTCCTCATCTCGACCCTCGATGTGGAAGATAATGCAAATATATACACATACACATATATAATTTTTTTTTATTTTCATTTTTTATTGGAAAAAAAATCAATTTACTATCTCTACTTGCCTCTTCAGTATCTCACGTCGTCTATATATATATATATAGCTCATTAACCTTACATCCATTTCCGCATTTCTTCTTCACCTTATTGCTACTATTTGCTTCATTAATTCTCGATCCTCTTATTCATATAATAAGTTGAAATATATATGGTTTCTGCTATATTGTACGGATCAAAAAGATATGTATATATCTAATTCTCAAGCAGCCAAACATGTTGGCTCAGAAAGTATTGTGCAGCCAAGGATGACTTGCCGACGCTTCAAAGATACAGATATATAGCTTCCAATTAATTAATTTTCATTATTAATTCTTCACAGAAGATTTATGGGGGTTAGGTTATATATATATATATATATATAATGGAGAAGTTGGCAAGTCGTTCTTGGCTACATGGTGCTTTCTACTCCTCATGCTTGGCTTTTGGAGATAACTACAGTTGACACTTAGACAATTGTAATTTACAATCTAAGCCAGGCCAAGGGGCTTCCTCTAAAGCACTTCTGCACTCTCTCTTTGCGGATACGATGGTTTTGAATGAAACATCACATCTCACCAATTTATCGATCTCTACATTAAGTTCTTCTAGATTCTTCTATTTCTTGCACGTATATGTACAAGAACTTTGATGAATATACATTAAAATTGAAAAAAAGTGCTCTCTTAAAAGCAGTTTAATTTGTTATCTCATTCATCAGCGCAAGCTATTGAGATATAAATTACTTATGGTAATGAACATCATTAGCACTAACATTGTTAATTATGTTCACCCTTAACTCTTTTGTTGAAATTGAACAGTAAGTCCTTGCATTCCCCATCTGTTTTTCATTTTTCAATTTTGCCTCAAATGACAAAGTCCGAATGGAAAATCGCTTTTAGCAACATTGATGCACGTGAGACGCCGCTTTGTTAATTATTCTCCATTCTACAAGAACCTAGAACTTGATAACTGATAAGATCATCATGTAACAATCCAGGTGGCTTTCAGCGTACACGTAGTTTTGAATTTATTTATATAAATTCAATCATCTTATCTCCATTGGTTCAGCTTCTAAAATTCTTTTCTTAATATATATTTTCGGTGACCATATTGATTATTGTGCTATGTGTTGACATTCCCCTTTTTTCTTTCTTTCTAGTTTAGACAGGTAGCTAGTTTTCCCTTGGGAGGTATTATAGTATCGCATGCTATTCATAATATTTTAAAATTAAATATCAAATATTCTTAACATGTGTCTCAAATATTATCCTTGCACCTTCATGTTGAGATGACGTTATTAAGTTGCTGATTCATGCTATGCAAAGCTATGTTTTTTAACAACACTTGGTTTAAAGAAATATGTTTAATGAATTTAAGGGCCAACATAGAAAATGACGAAATTTTCATGATTGAAGGAAAAACTTTGCATGGTCAAAAATTGTGAAAGTTGACTAGCCGTCGCATCTATCTTAGTTAGGTTTAGATGGGCAAAGATTTGCTTTAATTGTGGTCTACTGTAAGTTATAGTTCTCACAAAGACATATAAAACCTATAATTATTATGATAGGATTCACGTATTTTTGTGAAAATTGTAACTTACAGTAAATTATAAATTAGCAACTCTTTAAATATTAATAGTTATTTTTTTTACTGTACCTTATTTGCTTGTATAAATTATGTATTACAGCATCGATTTTGTTGGTACAATAAGCATTGATCATATAATATTTCTCGAGGTTTCTTCATCTACCATTTTTTTTTAATTTTTTGAGAGGGTTTTAAAGGAGCAAGAATTAGAGAGGGAAAGAACATATTTTCTATTATAGTTAATCTATGTTGATGGTGACTACTGGTGATCATTTACAAATTAATTACAAAACGAAATGACGTGTCCTCCTTCAAAGTTATACGAGGGTGATCTTTTGCCCTCAATTTGAAGACAAATTCTCTTGCAAAATTTAGGTAAAATTTTATTAGAATATTTTGAAATAAATGTTGTCTTGCTAAAGAAATGTCAGATAATATAAATACGTGTATGCGCACACACATATATGTAGAGTCAAATTTTAACCATTTTGTTAGCCTAACAACCTTTCTAAAACATATTATCTAAGATAATAATTTTGCAGTACCTTTCTTCAATGGATGCAAGTTAATTTTTAGCAATGGCTTCTGCTCTTTTGTCAACAGCTAGTAGCATGCATGCTTGTGTTATTAAATAATTAACTTTAAGTGAAAACTATCCTCTAAAAATCTAAAAATATTATTAATGTTATATTATTAAGAATTAATAATTGAATATATAAAAATAAACTTAAATATATAATATTTAATTATTTAAATACGTAATACTTAATTATTTTTTAGAATCTTTTATTTTAAAGAATCTTTAAGTTTTTTTTTACACTCTCTCTAATGATAGAATATCAAAATTAAATAAAATATTACGTGTGACTTAAGAATTATAATTACTTATATAAATTTTTTTATTTTTTAGGTATTTTTATTTTAGACCATCATAAAAATAGAAATTATCATTAATTTTCTTTAAGTATTCTATATACTAAAAATACACATCCTATTAAATATAAATAAATAAATTATTTATTGACAACTTTTGCTTAAAATAAAAAATCATACTAAGAACACTTTTTTAAATTTTTTTTAGTCAATACCTTAATTTCCAAAAAAATTATATAAATTTTAAATCAAATGGGCCTTATATAAATAAAAGTGCCCCCACATCTTTTGTGTGCATACTTTGAACCGCCCCAACCAAACCAATAAAATTTGCATGAACCAGTACCAATTGCTGGACCTTTTTCACACGACAAGGTCACAATTATATAAAAGCGGTCATTTTTTATTCTCTTATTTAATCTACTTTACCCATTCATAATTAATATACACGCACAAGTGACAACTAGCAAACAAATAAAACAACAGTACTCTCAGAACACCCGCGATTTTCCCAATTTACAAAAGCATGTATCAAATTTAATAAGCTACCACATCAAATTTTGAACAAACCCCGATAAAGTATTGCCACTTGTCTTTGACGAGGATTACTTTAATTATAGCTTGACAAGAATCATACTCGTACATGCATAGACGTAAAGCCGAGTGTAGCAAACTATGCACATCTTGCACTTACAGTACATTTCTCAAAAATCTAAGCACCGATAAGGCAATAAAGCAATCACTCTTCTATTTTTTCCAATTTCATGTACTTTTAAGTGATTGAACAACTGAAAACATTAATATTTTATATTGCTTTAATTTGTTTCTTGGTTGGAGGTACTTTGACAGGATGGAAGATCAAGAAGAAGGGCAACAGCAACAGGCAAATTCAGAAATGCAAGAAGTGTTGCTTCTTTGCAAAAAGATAAAGATACAGCAGAGTCTGTTCTGTTTTGAGTTTAAGGAGAATTGCTTTGCTCAGTTTCTCATAATTTCCCATAATGGCTCCTCGCTTTTGGTTCCTTCAAATGGGATTTCTAGCTTCTTGGATGAAATAGATTGCTTGGCTTCTGGTTTTGTAAAACAAGAACAACACGATTATTATGGTTTTAGCAAAGAAAAAGAACTCAAGATTGATGACAAGGTATGGCCCCCTTTTTTTAACCAAGAAAGAAAAATAATGATGTGCTTAAGGGGATTAAAATTATGCTTTGACCGAACTCTTTAATTTTTCTATTTTGGTTAACTTTCAGGCGTTTTGCTTTGGAATTGGACAGAAGAGATGGGGTCACTATATGAAGGTAAAGCAAAGTCGTTGTATGTTTCAAGAAGATTAAAAGATGATAACATATGTTTTCATTTTACTTGTCGAGATGTTTCTGTTCTGAAAATATCAATCCCCACTTGGCGGTCAAAATTCTTGGAAATTGTGGTGCAGAGAAGCGAAACTTAAAAGAAAACATCATGTTTAGAATATCATGATCACCATGCCAATGTTGTTCTGAAATTTCTTTCATTGTTGTGGATGTTTAGAGCCCATTTGGGGTGCCTCTCGAAGAGTTGCAAGTGCTTAACTGTTAGGGAACAAATTCAAAAGCACTTTAGGAATTTCGATAGCTTTTTGTAGTGCTTATTAAGGAAAGCAAATGGGGTGGTGCTTTTCTCATAAAGCACATATGGTGAGTCGAGATGGTGATTTTTTCACTCACCCTTGTGGAAGGATTATGTGCTTTTGTTGTGGCCATTTGAGTTTTTTAACATTTCATTCCAGCTTTTTTTGCAAGTAATTGCACATCTTGATATTTCGGAAAACGGACGACTTGTGGTCATAAATTGATGGTAGCGCAAGAGCGTAAAGCTTATTATTTGCTCTTAGAATATATAACAGAATTAGGAAATTTGGACTAGAAATTACTGTAAAGAATAAAAGGATAATAAAATTATTATGCTTTATATCGATTCAGCTTTTCTTTACTAGCAGATAGGAGCAATGGTAAATCTTAGTTTAAAAAATTTTATGCCTCTTACAATCGGAAGACTTTCACATTCATGCATAAACTGGTTTATATTGCTCTAAAGTTTTGAGGGAACTGGTTTTGACTGACATAGTGAGCAGACTCGACATAGCATTTTTTGGTTAGATTTTTTGAATCCCAATTTACGATTAGCTTGGAAATCCTGAATCAAGGAATAGGCCTTAACAAAGTTCAATTCACTTGGTTCCTGAGGCAAAGGGGAAATAAGAAAAGTTTAGTATGGAACTTGGTCTCCATTTATCTCTACAATTGATTGTTGCGATTGATCTCCTTCTTTTATGTTTGATGGTTGCAGCATTCTGCTTGCAGGTGTGGGAAGCATCAGCTTCCAAAAACAACACTAGCGGCATAATCATCCCATCGGGGAGCAATGACATCGATGGCTGGGAACTTTTCAAGACGACACTAGTAGAGGTTTACAAAACTTCAAGACTTCTTTGTCCTCCTTGCCAGGTCATTACTTTTTATCTTTACTTTTGATATGATTTGTGAAAGACTGAAGGTTAATCTCTTTTCGAGGGGAGGAAAAATTCATGGATCAATGACACAGGGACAAAGCGCTCCTGCAGAGAGCTCCACAGATGCTAAGATCGAGTGTGCTCAAAATTCGAATTTTGAGTCTTCGCACAATAGAGAGGGCAGCACTGGGGAGTCCAGAATGATGAGATCTGGTTCAAAGAGATTCTACTTTGATCTAGGGAGCAATAAGAGGGGCCATTTCTTAAAGATATCCGAGGTAATCATTAATGTAACTAGTAACTGCAGTTTTCTCCCATCCTCGGAAACATCTTTAGTTACTCTTTGAGTTAAACTTTCAGGTGATGGGTGCAAATCGTTCCTCCATCATCATCCCATTGTCCAGCATGCAGCAGTTCCGTGAAATGGTGGGTCATTTTCTCAAGTGCAGTGATAAGTCAGTAACCAGCACAAATTTGAAGCAGAGTAGCAGCCATCACATAAGTAAAACAAAAGAGTTTGCTGCAGAGGAACATTCTGCTTCAGGCCAAGAAAAATGAGAGCCGAACTTTAGAGGCTTTTAAATTACTGCTATTTATTGTTTTACCTTGCATTTTAAGATATTTTGGTACTGGCTTTTTTGCCGCATTCAAAAGAATTATCAAAGATATCCCATCCCTGCCTTATATTTTTTATTTTTTCACCACCAGCTGAGGGTTTGATTTAGATTTGTAGTGTAAGGGAATAGGCAAGTTCGGGGTACGTGGCTTACCCCTCCTCTTTTTTCTCTCTTCTTCCTTTTCTTAGTCTTATTATATAGGGAGGAGGCTCGAATGCTTGACTGATGTGGCCGGCTCATAAGCTATCAGCTATGGGCTCATGTCCTTGTTGGGTAATGCAACTGCGCTGGTAATGGGCATCCAAATTTGAACCTGTGTTAATGGATCCTCTTTGCTTGGTAGTTGGTCTGTAGGTGTGTTTTGATTTTTAAGTCCATTCATTTTTGCTGTCTCGATTACCAAGGGCCTCATGCCCTAGTCAATTTTGGGTTTGGCATTTTCTTAAAAGTATTGTATTACCAGAAAAGGGGAAAAAATAGATGGGGCAAAAAAAGGAGGAGCCCTTATTGAACTTTTGATTAACCCTGTCAAATCGTAAAGATTACAATAAAATGATGTTGCTTTCGAGCTGATGTGTCAGACTATTGAGCTTGATGGACGCGACCTGGACGCGTGGCGGGAGAAAAAACGAGCTCCGAGATTTTGGAATCTTGAATACAATGTCGATGCTAGAAAGAACATGGACAACTCCATGGACACGTGTTAAGAAAAGATCAGAGTGTTGAAATTTTTGAAATCGTAAAAGACATGTTAATCATAAAAAGTAACCCCCGCAACCACAGCGTTTATTCCGCTGAAAGAAAAAGCAAAAGGAGCCACGTTGCTTCATCTCCTCCCACACTCAACATTATCCATTATATTTTAGCGGGTTAAATTTCGGTTTAACCCCTTATGAATTAATAATCTTTAATTGTCCTCCTTAGTTTTTTAAACATTCAATTATCTCCCAAATATATTGTCACTGGATTGTTGTTGACTTATTATAATATAAAAGTATTCTCTTTAAAAATCTTGTTAACCAATAATTTTAAAATTAAAATATTATTTAAATTAATTAAATAATAAAATAAAAATGATTCAACCTTAAGGAGTCCGTCAGTTATTGAATAAGGTGAACATGACTGTCTTAAACGGACAATAAAATACAAGAAAATCTCGATTACCCAACTCATAGTCCCGTGAGCGGAGCCAAATCCTTCTATGGATTGCTTTTTTTGCCTCTTTTGCCGTCAAAGTACCTATAAGTCTTAGAATATGTTACAAATTGAATTATTATTTTGTTTTCAGGTTTCAATTGATCAAATAAGATTGTGAAAATTTTGAGAATATTATCAATATGTGTTGTATCATATGCAACAATCTCTAGCAATTTTCTCTTTTATAGATGTTAATGACACTAAGTTTTAACAAGAAAATAAATTAATTAAGAGCAATTTAAATTTTATCAATTAATTGAAATCAAGAAATCAATTTGCGCAGGGCTAAGGCTTAGTTGTCTTGGCCAACATGGGTTGGCTGCATGTAGACAAGGGTTTGGTTACCTTGCCTTGTGCGACCATGGATTTCGTATCCATTGGTGAAAAATAAAAACTGTTTAATAATTTTTAATAGTGTGCTCTAAATATTAAACATAATTATGTGTATTTAAGAAATTTAAAAGAATTTGAACCAATAAAGATTCAATGTTTGGTGGTTATTAAACTATTATGAGAATATATAAATATTATTTTATCTTTTTTAACCATTAAAAATAACAAAAACAGAAAGATTATTATTTTCGAGGGAAAACTTCGTGATTTAAAAAATAAAGGAGTTAGTTTGAAAATCATCAGCGCACCGGGGGGGCAGCCGAATTTTTCACCCAAGTTAGCAATAAGCCCACAATATTCAACTTCCCCATGTGGTCCAGCCAACTGCAAAATGACACAAAACATCATCTGTCAATAAACTTCTCTTGCTAAAGAACAAATGATCTGTTCCGCTTGGAGATAAAGCCCACATCTTCCCGCAACATTCTTGAAACTTTCGTAAACCTTCTAGGTTTCATTTTCTTTGCACCGCGCAAATTAATTTGCAAGGAAAAACATCCAAGTTGGCATCACAGATCGGAATATCGCAAATTTTCTTGTTATCCGTTTGAATCACAAGTTCACCAAGCTGATGTAGTGGGTTGCGTTCCAAAATGCAAGAAAAATAAAACCAACAAGGCATCTTCAAATCCATGCCAGAAATACAATAATAATACATTCAGTCAAGTACACAAACTTGCATGCCAAGAGCATCTAGGAATAAAACGGGGATCTTCTATCCGCAAGTAGAAGAATTACCAGAGAACATAAAGAACCCAACTTTTACAAACACACAGGTGCTCTCAAAAACTCCTGAATAGCTAATAAGCAGGCAAGGATCCAAAAAAATAAATCCAATAACCTGCGATTCTTTTCTGCGAGCCACATAAATACAATATGACTTAACTTATAAGACTTTGGTCGCTACTGATGCAAATACTTTGGTAAAGCACAGGATATAGAACTGTACAAGGCAGTATGGTGAAGAGTAGGATTGGCAAAAACTATCCACTTCATCTCCCAGCAGACACCAAGGTTTTGTTTTCAATCTCTTGAGTGGACTTTAAGGCTGAGGGAAGAGGTAATGGCAGATTTGGGATTGAGGGAGGTGGAGATGCTTCTGCCAACCCTACCTCTTCTACTGCAGGAACAGGCACTGATTGGGGTCTTGGTGCGTACTTGAAGGAGAGATCTTTGTTAGCAGCCAGTGCGAGGAGCTCTTTCTCCTCCAGTCCCTTTGTTGGCCCAAGGCTGCATCGATCTGGTGTATGCTTGGCTAGTGCATCTTTAAATTTCTTGATCTGTAAACATCAACATCCGAGCAACCAATTAAAAGTAGCCCCAAAGATAGCACCAAACTAACAAAAGTAAAATCGTATAATTCTCCTCAAGTCAGCACTGACCAGCTGCAACAAATAGGCATCTTAAATACCAAAGAATAGACCAAAATTCAACTCCTCCAAATGATAGCATATTTTTTCAATTAACAATGAAAGGCCCTCAATTGGTTTCATGTCCAATGTTCTCAAAGTGTATGGAAAACCGAGATCAATATTCATACTAAATCATCATTTAAGTATTGACAGAATATGTACTAACCGTTGCATTAGTGCAACTAAAGCTGCATAATCGGCCATGAGCACCTCTGTAAAACCGGAAAAATGGCAGCACATGGACGTTAAGGCTATAACACATGGATTTGTGCTCCTCATAATTAACCTGAAGAAACTGTACATCCGGGTTCATCTCTGCCAACTGACATATCTGCACAGAGCAATACCCATCCAAATTTGCTTAAAACTACTGAAACATGAAATACCACACGTCTAAACAAAAATAAATCAGCATAAATCCAGTGTATCCATTATACCTTGGGATGGAGAGCTTTGCATCCACCACAGCCAGGGGAGAAGAAATCAACAACAACAAGTTTATCCCCAGCATTTGAAAGGGATTCCACCAAATCTTGTGCAGAAGCCACCTCTCTCATATTTGGTTGCAGCCCCTTTTCCCACCACCTTTGTGCCTTCCCAATTCTAAGGCCAGTCTATTGTCCCCGTCAAAGAAGAAAAATATAGGTATTAATTCACATCGACCATTTAAAATCAAAATAAAACATAACCACCAAAAACCAAATACTAACTAGAACCAACTTACGTCAGAAGTTCTTCAATCATGAAGAATACTTGAAAGCCCCCCCAAAAAAAAAAAAAAAAACACAAAACACAATCCTCAAAATTATATTATTTCTCACTGATTTGCCGAAATGGTCCATTACTAATAACGTTTTTCAATTTATAATCAACAAAAATCCCGCTCAAACATAGATCTCTGTAAGATCCTCAAAGGCAAAGCTACCACCAAAATTAAGTTTCAATCATAATTAGGTTTGCAAACACGTTTCAAACTAGTCAATGAAGCTCATACAATTAAAATAATAAATCAATCGTGAACTACAATAGATATACCTTATCATCCAAGAAACAGGGCAAATAAGTTACAAAATAATACCTTAAAGAGGCATAAAAGCAAAAAACGAAACTCCCTAGATTCATAAATTGAAAACAAATGATATTCTCGATACCAACCTGTGCACTAATGGAGAACTTGGATGAGCTTCCTCCCTTGGGGATGGCTTTATTTTCTTGAAAAACGACTCCACGTCCATGAAAATCACTGGCCAGTGATGTAGAAAGCCTCAAATCATGGGATCTCAATTTCATTGAAGACGACCCCGCACAGCTTTTTGGAAACACAGATATGCTGCTCTTATTGTGTCGATCTTGGTTAAAATATGAAAACAGATTCGCTTTGCTCAACAACTCAGCCATGCTTTCTCCAAACAAAATTTTTTGCTAGCCTCCGAAAACAAAGAAAACAGATTTTATTAATAATACCCAGGAAAGATAATATCAAAACTTGGGTTTTTATTACTTTGAACACAACAAACTGCTTTCTGAAAACAGAAAAAACAGTTTCAAACGCCAACGAAACACGTTTTGTACAAAGATGTAATTTTTGACTACTTCGACTCGGGGAAAAAAAAAAAAAGTTGAAAGTCTTTTTTGTTTTCCTTCCGAAGCCAATGAAACCCGTTTCAAGGAAAAACCCAGAAGCAGAATGGAAACAAATTTAGCGGAAGAATTTTTTTTCCTTTCTTTTTTTTTTTTCAAATTTTTTGCTTTTAGCCGGAGCAAAGGTGGTTGCTTTTTGAGAACAAAAGCACTCTCCTTAAGTTTTAAACGAGGGACGGAATTGATTCGGACCGTTGATATACAGTTGATCTAACGGTTTATAAATTTTTATGTCGTCAGATTTTATATAGCGAAAATTTGTGGATAAGGACATAAGGCCAATTTAAATAAATTTTAATGGGAGTTCTTATATTTAATCGAGGCCGTTGATTTTCTTTAAGAGTAGAGGATCTAACGGTGGCTGGATTCGCGGGAGGTGAAATAAATAAAAGTGGATAAGGTTTACATTTTGTTTGTTAAATATTTCAGTTTTGGGGGTAGGGAAATGGTTGGTGCACGTGATGTGAACAGTTAACTCGGAGACGTGGCGCGCCTGCACGAAAGATTGGGCGTTGGAAACTTTGGATATGATTTGGATAAAAGGCAGGTGCTCCGCCACCTCATTGCAGTGGGTGGGTCAATCAGTCCTTTGCTTTTTTCATGACTCCTTGACTTTAACGCCATTCACCTTCCAATAAAAATTTTATTTTATTTTTTGTTATTCAACCATTTTCCAGTCTAATTGTTTTTTTATTTTAAATTTTTTATTTTATATAAACAGTACATAGATGGTAAGCTTTGTATTCACCTATCACTAATTATAGGTGTAAAATATTAATTGATTATCTAATTAGTCGCTCTTGATACGTCGTTAGCTTTACACAACTCAATCAACGAACGACCTATGAGATACAGTACTAAAATAATTTTTGGAAACAAATTTCCTTAAATATGGTATTACTTTATTTATTTTTTGGGGGCAACTATGTATTTATTAAATTAAAATATCCTAGGAATATTAGTATGAATTTATAAATTTCATGAAAATAATAAGGCTTAATAAATAATTTTCATATAATCTTATAAGATAATGATTCATCATTTGATGCATAAATTTTTTGTAATTATTGTCAAATGACAATTCAAAATTTTTTTTCCTCACATCTATAATATTCTTAAGAATTTTAAGAATTAAACTAATTAGTAACTAAAACACTTTGAAAAAAAGGTCTGGAGTTCAAATTTCTTTGAAACGCGTGGAAAGAAGGTTAATTACCATATAAATTACGTTTAAATAGAAAATGTTCCAATTTTACTGTATTTTGAATTTTAAATTCATTAATTTTGACTTTGGACACACCAATCAAATTCTACCCCAATCTCCATTATTGATCGGCAACAGGTGGCTTGTGCTAAACAAGAGACGTCTTTTAAATGCAAATCAACGGTGGGTTAGGATCAGACTTTGAAGAATCTTTCCTATATTCCTTTCCTTCGAGGAAAAGAAAATGAAACTCGAGAACTGTTTAAGGACCATTTTGCCCTACTTTTAAACGGAAAATTACTAGTGTAATTTTCACGTTCACCTCACATGAAAATTGTCTAGTCAATAAATTCGGCTGATTTGATTTTTTTAATCTCCATTGCTTAAAGATTTTAATTGGTCAATAATTTATGAGTTGTCTTTCTTGAATGGTCACTTTAGGTTGAATTTCTTCGGTCGATTTTATTAATTAAAATTTAATTCTTATTTTTGAAAAAAATTAAATTAAAAAAATTCGGTTACGTTAGAATTATTTTAAAATAGAATGTGTCTTCATAATTAAATAATTAAAATTATAACATAATTTTTTTAATTAGTTATTACTTTATATATATAATTATAATTTATATTCTATCTTAAATTAATTCTAAAATAGTCATTATTAAAAAAATAAACTTATTATCTTATATAATAACATAAAATATATAATTATTTTACAATTATTTGATGAAAATCAGTCAATTTTAGAAAAAATAAGATTTTATTACTTCATATTTTTATCGTTATTAGATTTTTATCAAATAATTATGATATAATTATATATTTTACATAATAACATAAATTATATAAGATAATAATACTAAGAAAAAAATAATTGGCATGATTATAGGTGAATTGAGCCAAATTCGCGAGCACCATAGATGACGGAATTTAACTAATGAAAGTTTCTTGTAACATTTATAATAATAATAAAAAATTATTAAATTATAACTATTATAATTTATAATCTTTCTTAAAATTACATGAATTTCATTATTATTATTATATACTATTCACGTAGCTTTTCGACGTAATGTAACATACACAGTATCCGTAATTTATCAAAATATCAATAATAAAAAGAAAGTTTCTCATTATGGCACCCACCGTTCGCCCCCTCAATGTTGCAGATATTATATTAGAACCACTTTATTTTAAGATTTCTCTACTATGACCCAACCGATCCAATCTGTCGCACAATGGCCAAAAAGGCAAAAGACTAGTCAAACTAGAATCTTTAAGACAATAAGCAGAATCTTACCGCAAGGTTTCCACCCATCAAAATCTTCGAAACACATTACACACGAATCTGAAATCTTTTAATCTCCAACA
Source organism: Aegle marmelos (assembly GCA_030449875.1). Classification (NCBI taxonomy): domain Eukaryota; kingdom Viridiplantae; phylum Streptophyta; class Magnoliopsida; order Sapindales; family Rutaceae; genus Aegle; species Aegle marmelos. Next base: position 9,728,129 of record JASUUL010000115.1, read on the forward strand.
TGCTTAACTCTGCTATTTCACATTTAAGATTCAACAACCCTCTTCACTTCAATACTCATCTTCGCTGTCACAGACACGCCAGTTCTGACACAGTATCACCATTATTCACCAGGATGTCCAAGAACCATCCTTCTTTCATTTGCATTACAAAATGCACTGCTACTTATAACAGTGGCGTTGCACTTCCCATTGTTTCTGATGAAACTGTCATACATCAGAAACCTCAAGATTCCCAAGAAGCGGAAGGGGAAAAGAGCTTCTGGGGTGCTGTTAGTTTGATCATTGGCACAGCGGTAGGGCCTGGCATGTTGGGTTTGCCCGCTGCAACTATAAGGTCAGGCTCACTTCCATCAACTATAGCCATTCTGCTTTCTTGGGTTTATGTTATCTCATCAATTATTCTTGTCGCTGAGCTCACTTTTGCAGCTATGGAAGAGGATGGGGTTGAAGAGGTGAGTTTCACTGGCCTTGCTACTAAGGCATTGGGAATTCATTTTGGTGCTTTTGTTGCTCTAGTTTATGCTAGCTTGAGTTTTTCTTTGTTAGTGGCTTGTGTTTCAGGCATTGGTTCGATTGTGTCTCAATTGTTTCCTTGGATGAATCATGTATTGGCTCATGCTTTGTTTCCTCTCGCTGTTGGGATTGTAATTGGTTTCTTTCCTTTTAAGGCCATTGATGTTGCAAATCGGTCGTTGTGCTTCGTTATGTTTTTCTCAATTACTTCACTTGTGGCAGTTGGTTTATCAGTGGCAAGAAGAAATGTATTGGGCTCTTTTGCTTTTGCGTCATGGAATCTTTCATCTGTTATGCCTGCTATACCGGTAACTGTGCTCACATTGGGATTCCATGTTATCACCCCTTTTGTTTGTAAAATTGCTGGGAACAATGTATCCGAGGCTCGAAAAGCAGTTTTAATTGGAGGGACTGTTCCATTGGTTATGGTCCTATCTTGGAATTTGATTGTTTTGGGGCTTGCTGGGACTAACACAACTGTCTCCTTGAGAGATCCCATCTCCCTCTTGCTTTCTGTTAATCCTTCTGCTTTGTCTGCAGTTCAAGGCTTTGCTTTCTCTGCTTTGGCTACTAGCTTTATAGGCTATATTGTTAGCTTGCCAAAGCAGCTTGTTGATACCTTGGAGTTGATTCTTGGTGAAGAGAATTCAGAAGAGTGTAAATGCTCCGAGTCTCTAATAGATTCTAATGGGAATGGGACTGGAAGAGTTGGGCTCGTAACTTATTCTGGTAAGAGTGGTCTTGGAAATACAGGGAAGATTTCATTTAATGGCTCAAGTAGTATTGGTGCCTCAGAAGTTAAAACTATCTCAAGCTTGGATGGCCTTAATGTATTTAAGATATTTGTAATGCCAATTATTCTTAGTCTTCCAGTTCTTATAGCATCTTTCTTTTCATCAACTTTTTCAAGAGCTCTAGATTTTGCGGGGGTTTATGCAAACTGCTTCCTGTTTGGCATCCTTCCTCCAGCAATGGCCTACATACAACAATCCAGGAAGAAGCTCAGGTATCGCTAATTGTATTTGACAACACTTCTTACTAACAAATGGTTGTTCGGTTTGCTAAGACAAATTCCATGGTATAAAGAAAAGAGCGGTTAACTATGATGTTAACTAGACTACTCCTCGTAAAGTTTTATAGTATGCATACTTAATTGAATGCTCGTAGTTTCTCCCTGTCTATCTTTTCTTGATTATCACTGATTGCATCTTAAATGCATGTTTGGATTCTGCAGGTCATCTGTCCTGCCTGGAGGAAATGGTGCACTTTTGCTTCTTTTTGGCATTGCCGTAATATTGGGGATTTGGCACTAGATGCTAGATGGTGTCATCTGCGAAGCCTAAGGCTAGGCTATTAAGGTTGACTACCTTCTCCTCATCTCTATTCAAAGTGCTAAGGAGTGACCCCATTTGATATCATTTTTTTTTTGGCAATCTATAGGTTTGTTAATGTTTGTTTGATACAAGTTGGAATCACTATAATATTTTAATTGGTAAATGTGATCTCAAATTTGGGATTTACTGAAGAATTTCTTTTTTATTTTTATGCAGGATAAACAGTGGGGAACTTTCTGTTATCTCTGTCAAAATGCCATATCTGAACTGTTTAACTACAACTCTGACCTACGACTCCATAAAATATTATAATTATGAATTCTCATACGGTGAATTTGTTGGTACTTCTATCCAATTTTTAAGATTTAGCAGCAAAATTGTTGTAAAGAACTTCGATGGGATTATTGAGTTGTGATGAAACGATAAGAGGATGACAAATCATGTTAGTTCAACGGCAGATTGCTATTTTTCAGTATTTACATTCACAGTCAACATAGCCGGCAGATTGCTATTTGTCTGTATTTACATTCACAGTCAACATAGCCTTGATTCATTGTTTCTTTCATTCATCATCACTTGAATGCTAAATTTATTACTCATTCAATGTGGTTATCAGAAGATTTTCATCCCTAGGCTCTATTTAATAAAGACAATGAATTTCAAATGCATTGGAGAAAAGCATAAAAGAACGAAGAATGATCACAACCCAGTCCTAACATAAGGACTTTCAAAGCGGAGAAAACTACAAGAATGATTGGGCATCATTTCCGATACAAAACTTACAACTCAAAAACTGCTAACAACCAAAAGAATGATCAACAACAGAAGTAAGGTCCCCAAGCACTCTACTTCCTGCTGCTTCTCTGGTTGGGCTTCAAAGTCTTGACCTCCACCAGTACAGTCATGTCCAAGAAAATTTGATATAGCTCCAACAATCTTTTTCTTAATCTGTATGTCCATGTGAGGCCCATCGGGAATCTCCACCATAACAGATGGTTTTCTCAATCCAACAGAACTTCTTTAACTCCCCCCACCCAAGCCATTAGAACAGAAAAGGAAGTCCTGTAAATTTTGGCTCCTTCTCTGCAGCCTGAGAGAGCGAGGTACTTAGTTGCTGCATTGGTGCGGTCCATTTCTTCAGCTGAGACCTAATTGTCCTGGCCCTTCTGAGTGCAGAGAAATATTTTTCAGTCATTGGCTTCTGGGAAGCTGCCTAGGCTCTCGCAGATTGCTCCATTTCTTCACATTCTCCGCTTCTAGGAAGAGGTTGAGGTTTTGGCCCATGGTGTTTTCTGAGCTTGTCATTTCGAAATAAGTGTCAGGACAACTTCGAGATCTTTCGTGGCCTATATTTTAAGGTCAACATAGCTGGTAAAAGATTTTTTCATTATTCATCTTTGAAACTTAGGAAAGCCCTTTACCCGCCAGAAATGAACCAAAAAGGAATGAATTAGCTGTACTTCCTGGTTTGAAAATGCTATCTGTAAATTTATCTAGTTGAATGATAAAGTACGGAAAAGGAGTCAAATTGAAATATGTAAAATGCTTTGAACTTTGAAACGCTCCACCACAGGGACCTGAATTCTTGGTAGTAACTAGTAAGCTATTGACTTTCACATAGAAAATCAAACATACCAAAACACTGAAATAAAATAAACAATGATAAAAAGCAAATAAGTAAGTATTGGCTTTTGAATTCTGAAACCCTAGCTCAGGGACAAACTGAAGAGCTAGCCCATGAATCATTTCACTTTGCCGTTTCAACAAAGCTGAAAGAGCAAAAGCAAGAGGAAAATAATAACAACAGTTTATTAATTTTACCAAAAATTGATCCATCTGAGCAATAAAGAGAACAAAATACCTAGTAACTCTATCAGAACTTTGTAACTCTATCAGAATCATAAAATTCAATTAAGAAAACAAAAAGAACAACTCTCTTTTGCTGATTGAATGTGAATACTAATAAAACCAACAAAATCAATCTTCCGAATGTTAAATAGGAAATAAAAACTAAATGTTCAAAATGGGAATTGCTTACCTTCTTCAGTGAAGTTAAAAAAGACACTGCTTTTCACAAGCTGAAAGAACATTGGCAATAGCAAGATCTCAGGTGCCTTCCTGATGTAGGCCTTGAAAAGGAAAGCACTCTCAGTTCAGTGATAAATTGTTTTACAAGCTTTACATAAGTAAAGGAATAAGGGACCATCTATCCAGATCATTACCATTCATCTTCACCATTAACTAGACCAAACTATGGCCAGGAACTTTGAGGGCATTCCTCTTGTCCATGACTCTCCTCAACTTCTCAGCATCTCCAAACCTCCCAATCCCAGCAAGGATGTTATACATAAGCACATAGTCCCCTCCATATCCTCTCTCCATTTCCAATATCTTCCTTGTCACCCTCTCACCCATCTCCACATTACCGTGAAAGCTACAAGCACCCAAAAGAGTCCTCCAAACAACAACGTTAGTAATCTGACTCGGTATCCCCGAAACAACCTCCTCTGCTTGCTCTAACCTCCCAGCCCTTCCCAACATGTCTATTAAACACCCATAATGCTTTATATCTGGCAAAACTTCACACTCCTCAACCATCTTATCGAAAAACTTGAGTCCCTCCTCGACCAATCCTCCATGACTACAAGCATTCAAAACACTCAAGAATGTTACTCTGTTTGGTTTCAAGCCAACTTTCTGCATCCTCTCAAAATTCTCTACCGCTTCTTTCCCCATCCCGTGCATTGCAAACCCAGATATTATTGATGTCCAAGACACCAAATTTTTCCTCTCAACCGATATATCCTCAAACAGTTTTGAGGCACTAAATATGCACCCACATTTTGCATAAGCATCAATCAAACAATTTGAGACACGAATATCAAACGCACTAAACCCTCTTTTCTCAACATACCCATGAATCAATTGACAGCTCTTAACATCCCCATTGTGCCAAATAGCCGGTAAAACAGCCAAAATAGTTATCTCACTAGGTTCTGTATATTCGCACACAACCATTCTTCGAAATAAAGCTAACGCCTCATTAGACCGGTTCATCCTGGTGTAACCATCTATAATCCCCGTCCAAGATACAACATTCCTGCAAGGCATCTCTTCAAAGAGAGAACGCGCATATTCTAGCTCACCCCATTTCACTAAACCAGTGATCATAACATTCCACGTAACCAAATTTCTCTCAGGCATTTCATCGAACAGTTTAGAACTGTCCTTCAACAACCCTAAACAGACATACATATTAACCAAAGCAGTGTTTACATAAACGTGACATTGAAATCCCAACTTGGAAATAACAGCATGAAGCTGGGTACCCAAGTTAGGATAGCTTAGAGTAACGCAGGTTCTGATGAGGAAAGAGTAAGTGAAGCTGTCAAAGAGAGGCGGCAACGGAGAGCGAGAGTGTACGTAAATTTGTTGAAGTTGTTTGTAGAGCAAGAAAGCTTTTTGAGGTGACTCGGTGAGCGAGTAGAAGTGCAGAAGAGTGTTCAAGAGTGGCGAGTAGTGTAGTAGTGAGTTAGTGGTGAGAAAATGAGAGTGGATTTGGGCGGTAATGTTGTTTGATGATGGGCTGTTTTGTAGGATAAACAGCAAGTGTCTTTGTTTCTGTCGTTGTTGTGTTGTCTTGAATCGAAGATGGATTTGTGGGGAAACAAAAGAGGAGTGTTTTGGTTTTAGTTTTGCTCCTTTTGTGTTTGTTATGTGGAGTCTGGCAGGTGCTGTTAACTTCAACATTATACTGGGACTGATGTGCTTTTTGGAAGAAAAAAAGAAGACGGCATTTTATTAGCAAAATGATTATTGTTTGATGAGTTTGTGGAAACACAATGGTTCACAAATGGCTTAGGGGTCAACTTTGCATAAAAATTAACCCGTTCACTTCTCATATGGTGGTCATGCCTTGATCCATTAGTGTAAATTAAAATGTAATTATGCGTTTAATACAAATCATCAATTATATTCTCGAATTATATAAATGGAAACTACCCTGTCTGTGTGTGCACACAAAAATGGTGCTCAGGCCTGTACGTCTGAATTTGACAAAATTCAGATTTGAATTGCGATGGGATCCTATGATGCGCAGAGGCACGACATATATACAGACGCGCTCCTTTCCAATTTCCGTACGGGGAGGATGCTCTACAATGCTCATTGTGGAGTTCATGTCTATGAGTTGTTTCATTGCAGCTTCTTGAAATAAATTTGACAGCAAGAAAATCATCACTCCTAACAATTCCTTCTGAAGATTTTCCATCTGACTTGGATCATTTCCGTTACACAGAAGTCTTGGCATCAGATTCGAGCTTGCTTAAATCCCAAAATCCAAATCTAAGAGCCTCTGCCTCTGAGCGTACGTTATCCCAAAAGTTTGTAAGTCTTGATTTACTGCTGCAAGCATAATGTCCCCGCTGGCATTTCTAACATTAACGCCAAGATCACTAGACCAGCACACCCTTGGAATTTATCAATTCTAAAAGAGTAGAACTCCAGAAATTCGATCACAAGAAAATACAAGCTGCACACACATGCAGATTGTCATAGAATACAAGCTAATTAAGAGGCCTTTCGACCATTGAATCCCAAACTATTACATGAAACACTTCCAGAAGAGCAGCACAGAAAGTGAAGATTCTTCAATGATAAACTCATAAACATGTCATAGAGAAATGGCATTATTCCGGATTCTGAATTGAAGGTTGACCTGAATCTTCTTCCAAACTTTGGACATTCTGTAATCATGAAGAGCATCAGATTAATGGTGAATGTACAAACTCTAAAGATGTGTTACTTAGTTCATTTATGCAATAAAATTTCTCAGACTTAACTTTTCTAATGAGATTTAAGGACACGTTTTGTTGTGGTACTAGGATAATCTCTTGTGTATTGTATGTATGTAATTTTAACATTAAATAAATTAAAACTAAATAAATATATGGGCTAAATGTTAGATCCCTAAAATTTGTTGATAAACATGTTTTTCCATCTAATGTTTCAACTGTTGCCATTTCAATATGATAACTAAAATAAAGAAAAAAAAATCGTAAATAAGATGTCTAGAGAAGAAGATAAAAATCTGTAAAAAAATCAATAAAATAACTTTAACTTGAAATATCTTGAACACTCTTGAGATTTCAGCAAATTTTTTAAATGTGTTAAGATTTGATGCACCAAATGATTTACTTAACATTCCATTAACAATTTCAGGTGATGAAAGGTCAGAAATTAAGTTGACAATGAAAAACATAAAGGCCTTCATCATAGTAAGAAGTCTTTGACACTATGCATGAACTTTTGTATTATATTAAAATATCCCCAAAATAGATTTCTAAATTTTCAGACAAAGATAGAGTGATAGTGAATTGAAAAATTTTTTATGTACCCACAAACAACTAATTTATGATATTATTTTCACTTGCACACATAAATTTCACCATTTTGATCTCAGTTACAATCAATCTAATTAAATATAATAATTTAAAAGCATATGAAATGCTGCTCATCGATTGGATGCCTAAAAAAAAATTAAAAATCTAAAAAAGAACGAGAAGAGTTAAAAAGGAATTTTAGCATGAAATTCCCCAAATGCCATTATAACTTTAGCAATTTTTTAATAATGTTAAGGTTTCCATAGTAAAACAACAACAATTAAAATTGAAATATAATTGTTAGATGACCTTAATTTGTTATCATATTGTATTAGTACTTCTAATCTAGCAACATTTTAGAATCTCAACACAAAAGTCTAAACTGCGTTAAACTCACCCATGTTTTATTGTTTTTATTGCTGTTGTATAAGTTTGTAATAGTTTTTAACAAACCCTGCGAGTTGACCTCATATCTGCCAGCTCATCACCAAACATCAACATATAGGATCCCGTTACGTTAGAGAAACTGTAACATAGACCCAGCCCAGCATATAATGACCAACGTTTGACGACCTTTAGGGGGTCTTCTTTTTATGAAATTGTTGACGACCACCAAAAAAAAAAAAAAAAGAACATTTTAAAACAATTTATATTTCTTTATTGTAATTGCCTACCACATAACTAATTGAATGTATGTCCGGGTGTGTGCGCGTGCATATTATTTTTTTAATGAATTATAATATTTTTTTATTAAATATGTATATATATAGCTGATATTTAAATTCAAATATTAACTTTAATAACATTTAACTTCATTTAAATTTAATTTAACATAATATAATTCGATAATGCACCATACATAAATTAGATATAATCCAATATAATCTAGTCTAATCTTAATATTTAATCTAATCTATTTATGCATACCAAACATAGCGGAAGTGTACAGAGGTACTGGTTTAAAAAATCTTAGGTACTCATTTATCATGTGCATCTACATTTTTAGAGGTTCTGTGGCAGTGCCTTTCTAGTTTGCTGGATAAGATTTGAGAAGCCAACTCACATTACAATGTTATATAGGATAGTACTAAATGTTTAAATATTAATTCATACTATTTTATCTTTATTGCAATAATAAAAAATTATTTTGGAAAATTTAAAATTGTATTGTAATTTAATGTGTAATCAAATGAAATATAATTTCTTTATTGTCAACTAAATAAAACAATAAAGTCAAATTAATAATTAATTAAAGTTAGCGGTGTCTTTTACCTATTTAAATACACAGTGTTATTTTTTTGAATTTTTTTACGAAAAATAAATAAATAATTTTGTATTTTTTGTTATTATATTATCTAATTATAATAATATGCAATTATATATGTAATTTTAATTTTGATAAAAATTTATGTAAATTGAACTATAAAATTTAAATCAAGTAGCCACTCAAATATTGTTAAAAAAACAAACAATCCTCCAGTGAAAAAAGCAAAAAATGGTTTGGTTCATGAATACGCACCGTTTTGTAACATGACAGTTGTACGGTTGAATTAAGGTCTCCGTTCCAGCACCGTTGAAAATTATGCCACACTTCCTCTAATCTTGGTGTGCTTAAGACTCCTCCGCAGAAAATCTTCATCATGGGGCAACCATCCATTGATAAATAGTATAAAGATGGGAATTTGAAAGTGTAGTTTGCAGAGCAGAAGGCTGTGAGACTCTGTAGATTACTAAGTGACAAAAGCTCCAGTTTGGGAAAGATAATCTCGTCGTCTGCTGCATCTCCCTCACTTGCTACCACCAAGTCGGTAATTTTACTGCATCCCTTTACCGTCGTCTTTACGAGTTGCACTAGATTTTTTGCTGCCGAGGATGCTGCCAAGTTTATCAGATGCTCGCATCTCCATACAGTCAGTTCTCTCAGACACCGAAAAGAGGCAGAGGAAGGCATTAGATTTGTCAGATTATGACAAAAGAATACAGAGAGAGTTTCAAGATTTTGAAAAACCGTGTTCCATTTTTCTTCCCACAGCCACAAGTGCTTCAGATTATGTAGTTGGTTCAATTTTAAACGTTTTATCTGAGCGAGCTTTCCGACATGTTTCTCAACCTGCCCTCCATTTGAGAATAACTGTGTGTAAGAACTATTTTCTAGTTGGAGACTGATCAGATTGTGAAATTTCTCAAGTAAATCACATGCGAGAACTTCCGATTGATCACTCTTAATGGCAAGAACTTTGAGTTTGTCTAGAAGACGGTCTGGAAACTGACCCTGCCATATCTTTGTGATATCCTTCTTGCTGCCCATTATCAATTCCTCCAAATTGGGTAAGACCTAATGACCAATCAAACATGAACAAGTTGGAGTTGATGTACTCAAAAGATCTCAAAGAAGAAAAAAATATATGAATTGTTATGATTAAAATAAAAATAAATGCTGAAACAAACAAACAATACACTACAGAAAAAGAGCTTCGTACTTTTTCGACCAAGAAGAGGGGCTGCTGCGCTCGCATTGGCACATCAATCAGTTGACACTCCTCATTCTTTTCGTGGAGGCTATGCAATTCTGAATAGAAACTTTCTAGTTTGTCACAAAGAGACACTTCCAACTTCGTTAACACGGGACATTCCAATGTGTGTATTCCAGGATAAAAAGCTCTAAGTTCTGGTAGTGAGCTGAGCTGCAGGATTGTTAACCTGGGAAAGACAAAATAAGCATCTGCTTCCACTCCACCTTCCTCGCCAACAATTTCCTCCAAAAGTGGGCAGTTCGATATCTCAAGGTGTTGAAGCTGCACAATTCTTTTCGCTGTAGAATATGAAAACACGTATTTTATTTTGCGACAGGCCCACACAACCAAGCGTGTTAAATTTTGAGCGTTACAAGCCATTTCTGAAAGCTGGTTGTGCCATATCTTTGCAACGTTAGTATACCGCACTTCCAAGACCTCCAATTTAGGGAGCACAAGCTGCACACAGAGTTGTTGTCTCGATATTAGTTCTCATCGTAGCAGTAGTAGTAATAACACAAGAGAAAATGATCTGTTCACCTACCTTTTCATTAAAAAGTGACGGAGGTTCTGAAGAGAAACTTTCTAGTTTGCCACAAGAAGACACTTTCAACTCAGTTAACATGGGAAATTCCAAAGTGTGCATTCCAGGATAGAAAACTCTAAGTTCTGGTAGTAAGCTGAGCTGCAGTTTTGTTAGTCTGGGAAAGACAAAATAAGCATCCGCTTCCACTTCACCTTCCTCGCCAACAATTTCCTCCAAAAGTGGGCAGTTGGATATCTCAAGGTGTTGAAGCTGCCCAAGTCTTTTCGCTGTAGAATATGAAAACACGTATTTTAATCTGCGGCAGCCCTGCACAGCCAAGCGTGTTAAATTTTGAACGTTACAAGACATTGCTGCTGAAAGTTGGTTGTGCCATATCTTTGCAACGTTAGTATACCGCACTTCCAAGACCTCCAATTTAGGGAGCACAAGCTGCACACAGAGTTGTTGTCTCGATGTTAGTTCTCATCGTAGCAGTAGCAGTAATAACACAAGAGAAAATGATCTGTTCACCTACCTTTTCATTAAAAAGTGACGGAGGTTCTGAAGAGAAACTTTCTAGTTTGCCACAAGAAGACACTTTCAACTCAGTTAACATGGGAAATTCCAAAGTGTGCATTCCAGGATAGAAAACTCTAAGTTCTGGTAGTACTTTGAGCTGCAGGATTGTTAACTTGGGAAAGACAAAATAAGCATCTGCTTCCACTCCACCCTCCTCGCCAACAATTTCCTCCAAAAGCGGGCAGTTCGATATCTCAAGGTGTTGAAGCTGCCCAAGTCTTTTCGCTGTAGAATATGAAAACACGTATTTTATTTTGCGACAGGCCCACATAACCAAGCGTGTTAAATTTTGAGCGTTACAAGCCATTTCTGAAAGCTGGTTGTGCCATATCTTTGCAACGTTAGTATACCGCACTTCCAAGACCTCCAATTTAGGGAGCACAAGCTGCACACAGAGTTGTTGTCTCGATATTAGTTCTTATCGTAGCAGTAGTAGTAATAACACAAGAGAAAATGGTTTGTTCACCTACCTTTTCATTAAAAAGTGACGGAGGTTCTGAAGAGAAACTTTCTAGTTTGTCACAAGAAGACACTTTCAACTCAGTTAACATGGGAAATTCCAAAGTGTGCATTCCAGGATAGAAAGCTCTAAGTTCTGGTAGTAAGCTGAGCTGCAGTATTGTTAACTTGGGAAAAACAAAATAAGCATCCGCTTCCACTCCACCTTCCTCGCCAACAATTTCCTCCAAAAGTGGGCAGTTCGATATCTCAAGGTGTTGAAGCTGCCCAAGTCTTTTCGCTGTAGAATATGAAAATACGTATTTTAATCTGCGGCAGCCCCGCACAGCCAAGCGCGTTAAATTTTGAGCGTTACAAGCCATTTCTGAAAGCTGGTTGTGCCATATCTTTGCAACATTAATATACCGCACTTCCAAGACCTCCAATTTAGGGAGCACAAGCTGCACACAGAGTTGTTGCCTCAATATTAGTTCTTATCGTAGCAGTAGTAGTAATAACACAAGAGAAAATGGTTTGTTCACCTACCTTTTCATTAAAAAGTGACGGAGGTTCTGAAGAGAAACTTTCTAGTTTGCCACAAGAAGACACTTTCAACTCAGTTAACATGGGAAATTCCAAAGTGTGCATTCCAGGATAGAAAGCTCTAAGTTCTGGTAGTAAGCTGAGCTGCAGTATTGTTAATCTGGGAAAGACAAAATAAGCATCCGCTTCCACTTCACCTTCCTCGCCAACAATTTCCTCCAAAAGTGGGCAGTTGGATATCTCAAGGTGTTGAAGCTGCCCAAGTCTTTTCGCTGTAGAATATGAAAACACGTATTTTAATCTGCGGCAGCCCCGCACAGCCAAGCGTGTTAAATTTTGAACGTTACAAGACATTGCTGCTGAAAGTTGGTTGTGCCATATCTTTGCAACATTATTACCCTTCAGTTCCAAGACCACCAAATTAGGGAGCACATGCTGCGCACATAATTGTTGTCTCATTATGAGTTCTCGTGGCAGCAGTAGTACTAAAAAAAATAAGGGAATAAAGTTTGTTCACCTACCTTTTCATTAAAAAGTGACGAAGGTTCTGAAGAGAAACTTTCTAGTTTGTCACAAGAAGACACTTTTAACTCAGTTAAAATGAGACATTCCAAAGTGTGCATTCCAGGATAGAAAGCTCTAAGTTCTGGTAGGGAGCTGAGCTGCAGTATTGTTAACCTGGGAAAGACAAAATAAGGATCTGCTTCCACTCCACCTTCCATGCCAACAATTTCCTCCAAAAGTGGGCACCTGGATATTACTAGGCGTTGAAGCTGCCCAAGTATTTTTGCTGTAGAATATGAAAAAACGTGTTTTAATTTGCGGCAGTCCTCCACAATCAAGCGTGTTAAATTTTGAACATTACAAGGCATTGCTGCTAAAAGTTGGTTGTGCCATATCTTTGCAACATTAATATCCCGCACTTTCAAGACCTCCAAATTAGGGAGCACAAGCTGCACACAGAGTTATTGTCTCAATACGAGTTCTTGTGGTAGCAGTAGTAGTAATAAAATAACAGAATAAGGTTTGTCCACCCACCTTTTCATTAAAAAGTGACTGAGGAGTATAAACCTGGTTCTCGTTCTCGAAAATTATTTCATTGTGCTTTGCTTCCTCAGTAGCAGTTGTCTCGACATATTTGGAGAAGCTTGTGAACAGTGGAAGAGTTCTAAGAATCAAGAAGCGCACTTGCCGCAATGCAATCTCATCGATCACCACTTCATTGCTAGAAACAAATATCTCTTCTACATTTTTGCACTGAATCACTTCAATTGTTTCAAGCTGGGGAAGGAATTTGGCAATAGAGAATGAGAACAAATTTTTCAATTTGTCACAACCTCTCACTTCTATCGTTTTCAAATTGCAGAAAGATTCTTCTAGGAGCTGACCATGACATATTCTCTCTAAATTAATCAATTTCCGAAGAACCAGGGACTCTAACATTGGGAAGGCACCGCAACTTACTTGTTGCGCACCAACTATACATAGAAAATTGGAATTATTTTCGACATTCAGATGTTTCAGCTCTGCAAAACCCTCCCCATCCAAATCATGAAGAACATTCGTCAAACCCTGCAATTCTCCTAAACATAAGTATTCCACGTTCTTCATGCCCCGCCACTCCTCCAAGCAAATGCGAGAGTTGAGCTTGAGTTTCAAAGTTCTCGGAGTCTTATATTTATCAAACCGGTCCCACTCATTCCCCACGACAATTCTATATGTCTCCAGCTTTCGTGAGAAGAAGCCATTCGGTAGAATCCCTGCATCAAGAATATTTATCTGTAAAGTGCTCAAACGAGACAAATTCTTCAATTCAACGAGGCTGGCATTACTTCTCTCAATGCTGAGTCCTAGATGCTCCCATTCAATAACGCAATTAGCCATGTACAATTCTTCCAGTTGAGATAAGCTCGACAGAACATTTGGTGCAATCACTTTTAATTTGGAACAATTCCTCAAATCTAACAACTTTAGCTGAGACAATTGGCCTATTTCCCTTGGCAATTGCTCAATTCCAGAACGTTGCAAGCTAAGAATTTCTAGCTTCTTCAGGTCTCCAATAACTTTAATGTCTTCCAATTCGCAACCATGCAGACACAATGTTCGAAGGTCTGTCAGGAGATGAATCGACGACGGTAATGACAATAACCTCATTTTAGATAAATGTAAAACTTTGAGCTTTGGCATCCCCATGAAAATGTTGTCGGGGATTTTAAGAGGAGAATCTTTTGGGTCAAAAATGAAGAAAGACTCAAGCTGAGGGCATTCCCAACCTTGAGGAATTTCACTAATATTATTGTCGTATAATGATATTCTTGAGCACTTCTTAAGCGAATCTTTATCTGGCCATTGCCTCGGATCAACTTCGTTTCTCATTGAAAATACATGATAGTCTCTAGATGCAACTGATATGGCAACATCACGAACAACTTCGTGCATGGAAAACCTACCGCTGTCAGTGCCGTCAAGCAACAAACAAGCATCTTTGAGTTGATCGACCAAAGTATTTACTTTATCTCGTGCTTCGTCCATTGTACTGACGCCTTTCAATATACCCAAACCTATTGCATATTTCAATAAGTTTAGCATGGAATGCTTTGGGGATCCCATTAGACTACATTGCAAAAATAGTTGCTTGAGCTCCTCCTCTCTTAAATACTTGTAACTCAATTCTATTGCTGAATATGGCTTCGCTAGCACTCCTTCAAAGTTCCAAGGGGAAGGCCTTTTCAATCGCCTCAACGCATCTTTCCATGTAGAGACACTACTCTTGTTTCTCAATGCTTTTGCCAGTGTAACGATGGCAATAGGCAAACCTCCACATTCTTTAGCCACTTCAGTTGCTAAAGATTTTAATTCGCCCTTCTCTGCACAGTCGCCTGTCATCTTCTTGAATAGAGTCCACGCTTCTTCGTCATTCAAAACATCAATCCCTAAAGTCTTGGACCCAGTACTCTCCAAAACATGACGATCTCTTGCTGTCAGCAAGACTTTACATCCCCCACAATCATTTCCAGAAGGAACCCCTACTTTTTCCAGATCAAGATCTTCCCAAATGTTGTCTAAAATTACGAGGATCTTGTTCTCGTTCTGCAACCGTGCATATAGCTTCCTAGCCCTTCCAGGTACATCACTCTCCTCATCAAATTTCATACCTAGCTGATCCGCTAGTTCCCCTTGAACCTTTCTGATATCTGGTGTCTCAGATACTTCAGCAAAAACTACCTCGTCAAAATGCTTGTCTTTTTTCACTTGCCTAGCTACTTCCTTCACTAGGGTCGTCTTCCCAAGGCCACCCATCCCATACACCCCAGTGATGCTGACATCAGGATCAAGTAATGCGTTTTGCACATTCTTTAAAGTCGACATTCTTGATTCGAAGGCCTCGTAACCTTTGCCAGACCTAAGCCAAGGCTCTTCTGGAACAGTAGGGTAGGAAATTTGATCTAATTTCTCAGCTTCTTCCTTGAGCTCAGCGATGCTCTTCTCCTTTGTGGCTGCTTTCTCGCTACGTTGATAGCGTTTCTTCATATTTGGACAGAGTCCCTTCACACATTTCTTATTTGCATTTTCTTCTTCTCCAATTAACTTGTCCGCCTCAGCAACGATCTTGTCGACACTAATCAGCCAACTCTCAACTCTTTTGTCAATCTCTTCCCCGTTCCTTCTAGCATCCTCAACCTTTTTCTGCATACTATCTCTTGCAACGGTCAACTTCTCAGTTTCTTTTTTAAGATTCTCAAGGTTGGCCTTGTACTTGCGCACATAACTTAACTGGCGCCCGATCGGCGGGAACAAGCACTTGGCAACTTCTAAAGCAACGGTAACAATAGCATCAACCATTTTCAGCTTTTTAAAATTTTTTTTTCATAATTTTGAAGTTTTGCGAAACGGATGTAAAGGAAACCAAAGGGAAATAAAACAGAGCAGCAAATCTACAGAACAGAACACCGGGTCACAATAGATAACAGCAACAAAAGCAAAGTGGTCGTGAGATCAAAAGTTGAATATAAGTGTACGTGTTTTATCTAATATGAATAAAGAGGGCGGAGAAAATCAGAGGGAAACTACAAAGTAAGTGGATACAGTACAGAGAAATAAGAGAGGGAAAAGGACGTGAAGATGAACAACAGAGCAACACTGACAACAAAGAAAAGGGTGGATAGAATCAGATGGCAAAATAAGATGTGATTTCGGAGAAAGAGATTAAGGATGGAGAGAAACCAAATTTCGAACAACAGTTACAATTCACAAGATGGACTACTAAGGTGCTTCCGGGATCAAAAAGCTGAAAACAGGACAAGGGTAACCTGAAGTGATGACTTCGGGGAACTTGAGATGATGAAGATTGGGATCATTCACTCATACATAATGTTTCATCCAAAAGTCTAAGAGACGACGCAAGTCAACGTCGAGATTCACTCGAAAATTTCAGATGCCTTTTCTTTACTCGTTCGTTAAAATGGTGTTTGTGTTTGTTTTATTGTAAAGAAATAATTAATTATTAGTAACTTCAGCAATATGTTTATTGGTTTAATTTTTAAAATAATTGTAATTATTTATTTTTTAATAAAAAAAATTATTATATATTATTTATCGTTTATATATAAAATAAATATCATCCATTTTTTTAATTAAAATCACTCTTTTATTATTATTATTTATAAAAACCCAATCACTCTCCTCCATTAAAAGATCAATTTAAAAAAGAAAGGTAGGGTCGACACTATGGTAAGGACCTTGATTGATCAGACCCTGATAGAGAGGCGCACCTTTCCGCGTTTGCCGAGCAAGAAAGTTCCTGCATGTTTCTTGGCCGAACACCGCCACAGTTTTCAACAGATTCATGATTGGAAGACCCCTTTACACTTTGGTTGCTCTATATCTTTATAGATATTTAAGTTTTATGGCCCTCTCCTAATATCCTCCGGAATTACTTTAGAAATCTAAATTTTGATTAAGAGTTTAAAGAAAATAATGAAGTTAAGTCCGTATAGCGAAAATAACTCCAAAGGTGTCCATGATGGGACTGATTATGATCAAATACTATTGATAGAAACTAAACAATTAATAAAATTAATCAATTTGAATGCCTGCTTTTATCTTAATTGTTGATTAAGAAAATATTGACAGTAAATAAATATAAAAATTAATTGATTCAATTTTTGTTGATCGATTAATATTCTTAAATAATGTTAATTGTATCATTTTTTAATGTTTTAAATTCTTGTATAAGTTTAATTTTTGTGCTCATGAATTAATAACAATAAAATTTATTTTCTTTTCATTATTTTTTTTTAAAGTATTCATGGTATTGTAATGAGTTTGAGACTCCATAACTTTTTGGGTCTAGGACGAACCACTATAACAGTGCTCCAAAGAAGATAGAGGGGAGTTTCTTTTTAGTTGTTCTTCAAATTCTTCATCAAAAAGAAAAAGGGGGGGGGTGTGGAAGAAAGGTTTGCCCCCACATCAACCACCATTTCCTTTGTCACAAATGAAATGACGTCAAAAGAAAATGGGAATGAAAACTAATCCTCAAAATTAATCTTTTACTTGACAAGGTCAATGAAATGGCTTTTTAAATGAAAGAATTATATGATAAGATCAAGGAGTGAAGGGAAAATCGTTGAATGAAGATTTCCTTAACTTGAATTTATTTCCTATTTGTTCTTCATAATGTTAATTTGGTTTACTTAATTAACACTAGTGTATTCTGCAAGAATGACATTTGAGCCTTTTCTCGAATGAGCTTCCATAAATTATCTGCATGAAGATATTCAGTTAGTGTTGAAGCTGCGGATGAAATACGCACCACCCATTGCCGAGTGAGAAACGAAAGCGCCAACAATTGAATTCACGGCATCAAGCAGCTTACGGTTCAATTCTGAGCCCTGGAATTGAAGCTTTGTTTTGAGCCTGAAGCAACCCAATGCAAACCTTCTTGGCGCCACAATCTCAAAACTCTTTGCCTTCGATCACCAGTGCCTCAAATCGCTTAGCCACTTCCACATCGCTAAGATTGTGATCGATAACGCTGGCCAAGCCATATCTGCAAATAACAATACAAAGCTTTATGGCTCTGAATCTCCTGCTCAAAGCGGTTTGCCAATCCCTATAATTTACTGCATGATTGGGATCAGAATTAGTGTATCCCATGATTTCTGATTCAGAGACAAGGAATCAACTAGTAAACAAAGTTGATTGAGCCAAAAGCAACAGCAATCCGTGTTAGTGAGGAACCATTTTCAGCTTTTTTTTTTTTTTTTTCCTTTAAAAGTTTAGAGAAACGGATGCAAATGTACAGAACAGAACACCAGGTCACAACAACAAGCAGCAACAAAAGCAAAGTGATCGTGAGATCAAAATAGGTGTAGGTGCTTTATCTAATCGAATAAAAACAGTGGAGAAAATCGAAGGGAAACTACGAAGATACGTGGATAGAGATGAGAGAGGGAAAAGGGACAAAAAGATGATCAACAAAACACCAAGGAGCACAAACCTATTGCATGAGAAAAAAAAAAAAGTCAACAAAAATATTTTATTATTAATGTAAAAATGTTGCTACTATTTAAATTTTATCTTAATTTTAGTTTATGTCATTAATTTAATTTATAATAAATAAAAATAAAAATATATTTAAACACTAAAATAATACCATAAAATTATAGTATCAAAAAATTATTGAATATCATAAAATATATATATATATAAAGATTAATGACAATTTGGAAATGTTGTAGCTTTTAAAATAATTATTGTTAATTATGATGTAGAAATAATTAATTATGAAAAAAATATCTTAAGTGTTTGGTAAATTTTATTTTTGAAAGCACTGTGAGTTTTAAAAATATTTATTTATATTTGGTAAATTTTACTATTAAACTGTTATGAAAAAAAACTAAAATATATATAATAAAAGATGAAAATTACTTACACATACAAAAACATATATATATAATATTTTTAATTGTGTATCATGATGATTTTAACTAAAATAAAATTTATAATATATTGATTTTACTTGCGTATTATAATAATTTTAACTAAAAATAAAATTTAAACTATATTACCATAGAGAACTTTTGATGTAATGTGAAATATAAAGAAGAAATAAAATAAATGAAAGGAACGAATGAATTATAATAATAAAATTATTAAAATATTAATTTTTCTACTTTAAATAAGGATAATTTTATGTTTAGATAATAATTACAAAGATATTTATAAAATTATATTAAAAAAAAAATTAATTCTCAAAATCAAAATTTAAAAGTTACTTCTTCTTGATTTTTTAAAATCAATTATAAGAGAAATGATTTTAACAAAATATTTTTATTTTTTATTAAATAATTTTATTAATTTTTAAATTAATAAAATTATTTATAAGCCTCTAAAAAATAATCTACCTAAGTGGCACGCACTATTTGAACAAGCAGACTGGCAACACGCTACGACCACCAAAGGTTGTGTATAATGCCAATGACTACGAAAAATAAACGTAGGAGTATTGAACGATACGTACGTGTAAACCCTGGAGGGCAAAAATAGAGACAAAAGCGCTAAAAGACAAGAAAATTTCATATCTCTAATTTTGTAGGTGTATCTTTTTTTTAAAAAAAAAAAAACTTAAATAAATAACATATGGTATTGGGTTTCACTGCTCGGTGGCGAAAAGCACCTCAGGGGCCTGGATTTGAAGTTCCCGAATGGGGCTTCAATTTCTCAGTTTCATAAAAATTTAGATCTAAGAGATTTTTGGAGTGCTTTGAAATATCGTATCTCGATATTTATAAGAAACACTGGATGGATATATTTTGACGTGACATATTGTTATTTTATAATAAGATTTTAACAATCGTATCCGAATAATTGCCCTGTATTAAGTAATTACTTGTCTTTTAATTTTGCACAATAACCTTGAAGTAGTATAACCATAAAAATCTTTTTCCCCCTTTTGAATGTAATCCAATAGATTAATATCAGCGCAGACACTCCGAGTTTGTTGGTTCTTCAAGATCTTTGATGATTACGAGTTAACAATTTCTTAATGAGGAATTTAAAATATTTTAATTTCAATATAAATAAATAAAGAAATTATGATTTATATGTAAAGGCTTAGGATTTTCTCATAATTTACTCCCGAGTAAAATCTATTTATGTGATTAGTGGTTAACAAATAATTAAATTTTAATTATATACTAACATTAAAAAGATAAGTTGCACAAGACCTTTAAAAGGATTCTAATATTTGAGTTTTGATATAATAAATTTCATAACTTATAAAATTATTTAATCTCTATTTAATTAATATATGTGACATTAGTAACTACTCAAATTAAGATTTAAATATTAGAATATCTAATTTTGCTCAAGAGAATTAAAAGAGAATCATAATTGATTTGTAAAACGTATGAGTGACTACATGTCTTAATTTATGTATGCTCACATTTGTTTGAAAAAGAAAAAAATCGACGTCCTCTGATGTAGTAGTCTTTGGCCAGGTTTCATTGAATTTAATCTCTTTTCCTTTTTTTTTTTTGTTTTTAGCTAAATTTGAAAATGAAAGATAGAGCAGCGTTAAAAGCGGTAGTGACACCTACAATGTGATATAACCTCATTAAATATTTAATGAATAGGTGACACCTAGGGATCATTATTTTATGTTCATATTGTATCAACTTCGCATCAAATTTAAATCAACTCAAATATACTCATTTGATAATCGTGTCAAAATTTTAAGACACAAAACTAATATAGAAAATAATCTAAGCAAATTTGTCAAGATTTAATAATCACTTATACTTGCTTAGCTGATTCTTCGAAAAGATTAACACATTAGCTATTTTTCCAGTCGAACAATGAATACAACAGTATGATCAATTGGACCGAAATGGAACCAGGATCACGTCGTGACAAATAGAAATAAAAAATGAAATCCAGCATTAAGGATGATTAAACCACAATCTTTATACCAGACTTCATGGCATATAGCTTCTCCTCACTTTGTAATTGAAATTACAAAGTCAATTGGGAAGATCAGAGAAATAGAAGAGAGACTACGGGTTATTGTTAAGATTGCGGGGAAAAAAAAGATTTATGGCACTGAACGGTGAATGAGCGTCAGGAGTAAAGTTTTATTTAGTAATTTAATTTAGGGATATTATAGTAATAATAAATTTTATTAAAATATGAGTGATTAAAATAATTTAGGGATATTATAGTAATAATAAATTTTATTAAAATATAAGTGATTAAAAAATATATAATTTTATTAAAAAAAAAAAAAGACATCATACTTTCAAGTAAATTGAAAAATGAAATAAATATAAAATACAACTAGATCCTCGATGTCTTTGCGGCATTATTAACTCATCAAACATTTGAAAGATAGAAGATCGTTATAATTGTCTGGTAGAGCTAAAGAAATTATAAAAAGACTATGGTTATGTCAGAAATAAATCAATTAATCAAATGAATTAAGAAATATTGATTGTAAGTTAATATAAAAATTGATTAATTCAAGTTTTACTAATTAATTATTATTCTTAAATTATGTTAATTGTATTAATTTTTTATGTTTTAAAGTCTTTTATAAATTCAGCCTTTGTGTTCATAAATTAATAAAAGTAAAATTATATTCTCTCTATATATATATTTTTAAAGTTTTCATGATATCAGAACGTGTTTAAGATTCTTTAAATTCGTGGGTTTACACTTAGCTACCATATTAACGATGAGTTTCTAAGCGTGGTGGTCGAAAGAAGGGAGACGTGAGTTCCTTTTTATCTGTTCTTCAATTCCTTAACTAAAACAAATGAAAAAAGAATAAAAAAAAATTGATCACGTCATCAACCAGCACTTTCGCTGTCAGAAATAATGTTAAAAAAAGAGAGAGAGAGAGAGAATGAAAAGCAATCCTCGAAATGAAAAATTAAAGGAGCGAAGGTGGAATCTTTGAGCGAAGATTTTCTTGAAAAATATTAAAAGAACAACTTTCATATTGAAAGGATTTCTTGGTCAAAGGAATTTATTACTTACGATTTTTCATCATTTGAAAAAAAAAAAAGTGTATTGAAAACAATTAGAAGATTTCTTCAAAGGAATGCTTCCTGATCTATTGCATGATACTTGGATGAGACTGTAAATAAAATTTTTTAAAAAACTTTACAACTTTTAAAGCTAGCTGAGAATTGAAAAAATTTCCTTAGACAGTTTGAAGGAAGATGATAAGAATCAAATAATATTAATAAAAACAAAACAATCAATTAAATAATTAATTGTTTTAATCTAAATTATCAATTAATAAAAATTAATTATAAATCGATATAAATATTGATTAATTTAATATTTGATAATCAATCATTATTCTTAAATTATATTAATTATATTATTTCCCCTTTCATGTTTCAAATATTTATATAAATTCAGCCTTCAGGCTCATAAATTAATATGAATAAACTTTACAATCTTTACCTTGTCTTTTAAAAAATTTTCGGAGACCCACTTGAAGAGTATGTTAGAAACCGTTTACAAACTTACAACAGCAGTAAAAGCAGTAAAGAAAGCAAAGATTGATTTATTTTATTGGAGACATGGTTGATCAGTTAATTTAATCAGATCCTAACAAAACAAAATGCTGTAAAACAGCATAGTCAATACACTAGAATTCATGATTTAATCAATTTATTACTTAACAAAAAATGTGGACTTCCGGAAGAACTTATACTATTTTATTACTTCCTTTCTTTTCTTCTTACATTCTATCTGAGAGGTTATTATTTAATCGATTTTTAATCTTTCACGCATGTTCAATATGTTTGCTATAGCCTCATCATTCCTTCATCTTGTGCTGAATTTTCTCGCTTAATTCCACCCTTCAACTTTTCGACTATTATCTTGAGATTAAGAAGATGAACGGAAGATTCGAATGAGAAAAGGGATTTTTTTATCATGAAAAATTACAAAGAGCTGGTCGAAAAAAGGGGGCAGAGCTAAATAACAAAACTGCAACCTATATATGGCCGTTGAAATATGGTCATCAAAGTTAATGTGAAGTACTGATCCTTCTTAAATCTGCATTTCCTTTTCTAATGAATTTTTCTATAATTCTTCCTGCTGGATAAGCAATTTGGTACAGTTTTTTTTTTTTTTTTTTGGTTAGCCCTGTCAAAATGGCATGTTTAATATTTCAGTAATGCTCTGATAAAAATTTATACTTTTAGAGCTTACAATCTACTAAAATTTCAGTCAATACGGCCACAAATTCTAGGCCATGAGCCCAAGAGAAGGCCAAGAGTGCTAGTTGGCTTTATTCTGGATAATTTCAATACACTCTAGCATACTTAAACATCTACATATTCTAGAATTCTCTACACATATATAGTACTTGTAAATATTAAAATATAGGTAAGTTATAAGAATTCGCTATAACTCTAGAACTTAGCAAGCCTCCCTATAAATAAAACATGGCATTAGGCATTTGAACATCAATTCTTGAGCAAGCATTTCAAACACCCTTGTAAGCATTCTTGTTAATAATACAAGTTTCTAATTTTGACTCCATTGCTCTCTTGTCTCTAGCTCTTTTGATAATCTCTGACTTGGCTAGTCGAGAAACACAAAGGCTTACTTAACAACATTCGACAAAATTTATTTAAATGTCGCATGAGTTTGCTGCGTAAAACACTAATCCCATGACAAATGGTATCAAAGCAAAAGTTTGCACCCACCCAACTAAGCTTTCAAGGAATGGTCAATCTTCCTAACACATCTCAAGAGGGCATTGTTGGCGCTAAAGTTCCACCAAGGCCAACCTGTGGCCACGAAGAGGGATGTGGTAAGCCTCGCGGCAAGTTCAAAGCTCCATTCGTTGATGCCTTGGAGCCTCATGTGGTTAAGCTCAAGAATGCAATGTCCGTTGCTCAAGACACCCTTGAACGATTGGAGGAACGCATGGAAGGTCTTGAGGGAGAGTATGCTAATTTTACCATGGCAACTAAGGCTCTCATCTAAGACCAAACCAACACCTTTCGAAGGGAATTTCGAACATTTCTCGAAGAATTGCTGAAAATCTGCAAGTTCATCCAAGAGGAGCTGCAAGTTGTCCATGTGGAAGTAAAGGAATTTCGCTCGGATTAGGCATGACATAAGCGCACACTGTCCGCTAGCCTGGCTTTGACAAGCACAAGTGATGCGCGCTGCATTAATGTGCCAAAGTTCAACACCTATGATGGCACACATAATGCCACTATGGTGGACAATTTCCTCTTCGGGCTAGATCAATACTTCAATGCCATGGGTTTTCGAGACGAGGCATCGAAAATGGGCACTGCACCCACCTATCTTCGAGGCGCCACACAGCTCTGGTGGCATTAGAAGTATGGCGAGATGGGCAAAGAAATATGCACCATCGACACATAAGTAAATTTCAAGCAAGAATTTCGAAAAATTTTCCCCCAGGCAATGCAGAGAAGGAAGCACGAGCGCCCTTATGTCGTCTTAGGCAATCAAGTAGCATTAAGGACTACATCAACAAGTTCACTACCCTCATGCTCGAGATCAGCGACATGTCCGATAAAGACTCTCTCTTTTTAGCGCAATCAAGTAGCGGAATTCAAATACTACATCAAGAACAAGCATTTCAGTCTTGAGCAAACATCTCAAACACTCTTATAAACTCTCTTGTGAACATTCTTATTAGCAATACAAGTTCCCGATTTTGGTTTCATTGCTCTCTTTTCGTTAGCTCTTTCAATAATCTCCAGCTTAGTTAGTCGAGAAGTATAAAGACTTATTTAGCAACATTCGACAAAAGAGTCTCTTTTACTTCCA
The DNA here is from genome assembly GCA_030449875.1 of Aegle marmelos. Lineage (NCBI taxonomy): Eukaryota > Viridiplantae > Streptophyta > Magnoliopsida > Sapindales > Rutaceae > Aegle > Aegle marmelos. The sequence goes on from JASUUL010000115.1 coordinate 9,752,790, forward strand.
AAAAGATGGCATTAAGTTAATTTGATGGGTCAAGGTTATAAATAATATGATTTTGATGAACAAACATATGCGTTGAAGTGTTTTATTTTATTTCACAAGTTCACTAGTTTTGAAGGATAATGAATCAAGTGGCAAGTGAAATCGTTCAAGACGCAATTTTGACGACACGGTCGCCAGTAAGAATACAATTTTGAGCTTAACGGATAATTTATTGCGGAATCCCTCATGATTCAAATACAATTTTATGTTAATAAAATAATTGTTTTTCAAACTAAATTAATTTTATATTTATGAGATAAAATATTTTATGATTTTAAGTTATTTGGATAAAAATGAAATAGCTTTAATTTTCGGAGTTGACTTATTTTGTTTCTAAAAAACATTAAAAACATTTGATATACAGAACTTATGATAGATTGGGGAGCTTAAGTGAAAAGTTTTGAAAACTTTGAAGAGTGAAACATCTCAAACACTATTTGAAAAAATAAACTCTCTATAATTTGAGGAAAGGTTTTAGAATTAAATAATCTTGAAAAGTTTTATAACGCAATAACATAATTTGAGTAAATTTTTTGAAGAAAATTCAAAATTTTCGGATAGGTTAAATTAAGCGGTAAAGATTGAAATTGTGATATTTAGTTTAGTTTTAAAATAAAAAGCTCATTTTCAAGTTTGTAAAAATATAATAATTAAACGATAGATTAAATCATTCTTAGCCATTATTTGTGAATCTCTTTCTTTCAGAAACATATATTGTAGAGTGTGTTTCTTTGTATTTTATTTTTGCGTTATATTGAGAGTGTTATGAAAAAAGATTAGGGTGATAATCTCTTGATTGTAAAAACAACGATTGTAAACGTTTCAGTTCCAGGAGGTTTGGATAGTGAAATCCCGAGCTTGGTTGGGCTTGGGCGTGGGCGTGGCGGGGATTCGAACCACGTAAAAATTTTGTGTTTGCATTCTCTTCCTTACTCATTTATTTTACAAGCATTATCTAATTTATTATATTCTTTGTGAAACTTTTTTGTTTTCGTTACAAAACGTTAGATTGAATCGTTTCATCCCGTGACTTGGGTTGGTTATTTGTATTTCAACTGAAACTTGGTAGTTGACCATGAGATATCATCATTTTGGATACTGAAAATAATCCAACAACTAAGTGGTCTCCATCAATATTCAATGTTCACTTCCCCGGCTACAACTTTGATTAGTGGTTGAGGTTTTGGTACAAAGTATTTGCTGAACTTGCCATTTCTAGATAATTAAGCATCAGGACCAGCTTCGAGATCCTTCGTGGCCTCTTGTTTCAGGTTGACATTGCTGGTAATGGGGCACATGATGTTTGTGTCCGTGGATGTATACAACGAATCCGAATGAATTTAGGAGTGGGGCCGCCTCTCTGTTTTGAAAGATTTCTAAAAGCCTCTCTCGAAAAGCTGAGCCAGGTACTGAGTACAAGAATGGGCTTGTATTTGTCGACGTCAAGGACCTAATACTTAGGTCAGAATCTCAGTCTTCGTCTATGTGTTTCCGGAACTGAAGTTTAGGCTTCCCTTTTGAGTAGCCTAGATGGTTAGTTTGCTATATGGTGGCGGCGGCTGAGGAAATTATGCAGGAATATTCAGAGTTTGGTGCTTACCGTCAACCCTAGGAATTTGGTAGGAAGGAGAAAATTTTAGTACTTTATATATACTTAAAAAAAAAAAAATCCAAAGATTGTGAAATGATTGTCAGACATACATATATAATGGCGTATTAAATATGTTTTTCAAGTTTTTATGTATTACTTCAGCAAAGAAACGCAGATTTGGCAGCAATTCAACATGTTTTGTCACCAATTAATTATGTACAAGTTCCATATATGCAGAATTTATTCCCTATTTGTTGTTCATCATGTGACATTGGTTTACTTAACTAACACTAGTGACATCCTGCAAGGACGACACTTGAGCATTTTCTCGAATGAGCTTCCATAAATTATCTATATGACAATATTCAGTTAGTGTTGAAACTGCGGATGAAACACACACCACCATTACAGAGTGAAAAATGAAATCGCCTACACTTGAATTCACAGCATCAAGCAGCTTACGGTTCAATTCCGAGCCCTGGAATTGAAGCTCTGTTTTGAGCCTGACGCAAACCAATGCACACCTTCTTTGCCAACACAATCTCAAACCTCTTGCCTTTGACCATCAGCGCCTCAAAATCGCTTTGCCATTTCCACGTCGCTGAGAATGTGATCCATAAACCATATCTGCAAATAACTATCCAAAGCTTTATAGCTCTGAGTCTCCTGCTTAAAGCGATTTGCCAGTCCTTATAATTTACTGCATGATTGGAATCAGAACTAGTGTATCTCATGATTTTTGATTCAGAGGAAAAGGAATCAACTAGCAAACGAAGTTGTTGACCCACAAGCAAAAGCAATCCATGTTAATTGGAACCATTTATCTCGGGTCGTGCTGATAGAACCAGCAAGCTCAGCACCATCCAAGCGATGTCTGAATCCACGGAAAATGCTAGCTCAACACTATGGTGGCCGGATATCCCCACAACACCACACTCCTCACGTGGCTTATCTATGTCATCAAAATTTCCAAAACCATCATGAGGGTATTCTTTATTTGTGATGAAAAACTCAGTGACACGGGTTTTTTTGACAGAGCAGTGATTTTTTTTTTAGGGGGGTGTTCAGGATTGTTTTCTCTTTTTTTTTCTTTCTTTTTTTTTTTGGAGATTGGGGGGATGTTGTTGCTGGGTTCTGGACAGAAGAGAGAGTGGTTTTTTGGGTCGGTTTAGGGTGCGCAGAAGGAGACGGGTTTGAAAGAGGGCAGATATTGGCGGTGCTTGTAGCTGCCATTGCCATTAATGATTTGCTCCAAAGCACTTACGGGCGCAGGGAAACAGTGAAAGTAAAAGGCACTTATTCTAGGTTTTCGAAGTGGAGAGGAAATTTTTATTTATTCATTTTTAAAAACCAAATATACTTGTTACAATTAGATATCCAGGATTTGTTATTTTCCGACACTTTTTGACACATGATAAGAAGCAAAGAAACTTGAATCTGTTATAAATTCCTTTCGAACTCAAGAGTCGATAGAGTTAAGGAGGCTAATTGAACAAACTGAATCTCATCAATCAATTCATATTTGTTTCATGTTCGTTTACGCCATCTCTTTCAATAGCAAGAATTCCTTCCATCTTCCTGCATTTGACCGCCTCGATTGTTTAATAGCCCACTATCATCTAAAATTATCAGGTTCATATAGCCTCCCTGCTCTTCCAGCTTTTACAACATCGGAATTTTCATAAACCCCATTCGACATTCAGTTCTATTCTTTTAGAATACAAGAAATTAAGAATTTTATTAGCACAAAAATGATGCTACCAAAAAAAAAAAAAAAAAAAGTTTCCTCGATGTTTTCCCAATGTCACTGTGAAGAGTGCACTAAAATTTCCCGAGTCTTTTGCAACCTTCTGGAACTTCTGTAAAAATGCTGTTAAAAAGTCTAATGACGTGCTTTTTATATGGAGTGATCTTCAGCAGGGCACAGCAGAAAGGTCTTCACGTTCCCATTTTGGACTGACCATGCACATGCTTTTATCCTAGATGCATTGGTCCAATGGTGAGGGTGACTGCCACCTTTATAGCTTTGAATCCTTTATCTGGTAGGACTTTATCGGGTACACAAGCACATACTCCATGTCTGCGATGGGCTGCACTTTATAGAAAGATATGGCATTGTCCAGATTATGCAATGCAAGTACCTAAAGAAACACAAAAGAAATAGTTGTATAAGTTCTCGCCAAGTCCTCTCTGTTTATATTTAGTACTGATACAAGGCAAATCGCTAATAGCATAAAACCAGAAATTATACTAAGTCACCAAGACTAAGATTGTTCATGCTGCAATTTACTCAACAAAAGCACAAATCACGGATAAACAAAAGCCCTAGACTTCGAGGATTTTGGTAAAAGCTTGCTGAGGAACTTCAGAAGGTAATATTTCATAATGTACTAACCATGGAAGTGGCAGTAGAAAGAGTTTCCTCCTGTTGAAGCAGATATTTAACTTGGTTTCGCAGCTGCAGGATTCCGCCCAAACTGGATGATCATTGGTTTCCCCTTGAAAACATATCCATTCGCTAGATTCTGTGACCGGTCAACAGTCAGGGTTGCAAACAAACAATGCTTCACAATTACCTTAGAAGTTTAACATATAAAAGCGAAAAATCACTTGTAGGAGCAAAAACTGCATGCCAAATATGCTACATATGCAAAAGCTGAGGTGCTCCAGAAGTTTGAAAATTGGCATATCAAATAGCTTAGTATATACGAAACATACCAAAGCATGAAGAGCAAGTTCAACTGATGGAAATGTCACAAAGGCCTGGCCCCTCATTCTTCCCTCCTACAGTTGGTAGCTTTCAGAATCAGGAACAATCTCATTCACAAACAAAAGGAGTTATGGTCTACTCTACTGATTAACCCGCGCTTCCAGTCAATATAAGATGCTTGCTTAGAGTCCAACAATAAAGTAATTTTATTATCCAGAAACTTAATTAGAATGTGAAGCCTATGACCAGACACCAATTTGGTAATAGACTTGTGTACTAAGCACTGAAGCAGTGATGTTAAATGACAGTCAGGTCTTATTGATACACAAATATCTAAGTCTGCAGTGTTGCCCGCCAAACAGTAGCAAGACTTGAATATACCCCGTGACATACCATACATAAAATTTGCAGCTTAATTGTTCTAAACTAAAGACTTATTTTTTCAAGCTCCATATTCACATTAAACTAGTATAGGTGAATGAGTAGATGTATGTCTATGCATGTTTGTTTTTGTGCATGCATCAAATCTCACCTGCATTAGCTTTACAAAAAGACCAGATTTAGCTGCATCAATGCTTCCGAACAATGATCCTACAGCACAATGTAAGCAAATAATTATAATTATTCCAAACTGTCCTTTTATGACAATTTGTGAAGTAACAGAGACATTCTGATTTCTCAAACCAAAAGGAAGCAAGTAAGATCCTCCCTTTTGATATACGATCACAGAACCAGTTTAGTCTTTTGCATAATTAGTGTCTTTATAAGAAATTAATGCACTAGAAAGGTATTTTAGGCAAAAAGATAGCAAATTTCAGGAGCAGTAAGCAGCAAGATTTGTGATCTTACCAAATATGAAGAAAAAATCATCTGGGACGACATCTTTTGCTAAGTTCTTAATGTACAATACGGATGCAGGATTCCCAGCTGTGTAGTTCTGCAAGGTTCACGAAGACTAACTAATTTTTCCATGGGTACATAATTCGCAGATTTATTTACCCTCTAGATAAGTATCTCTCATATTTATTTTCTTATAGCTATAATATCAGACAAATATGTCATTCATGCTATAACCATTATACATCAACATAAAAGACTTCCAAAGAAGCTGAAAAGATACTGGATTTCGCCAACCAATCAGTTGTATTTGTAATTGCTCCATGTTTATTTTACTATTAACAAACTAGTTACAGCAATTCTCATACCTTAAACATTGGAAGTGACAAAATTTCCTCTGGAGGCAACTTCCCCATCTCCAATTCTTCTGGGGTTGCAAAAGGTTTAACACCAGAATCCTCTTTGTTGGGCTCCTCTAATTCTTTGGCTACACTATCATTTTTATCCTCAGTCTGACTTACTTTAGGGGTAATTTTGATCTGTGAGAAGACCAAGAAAGAATGTCAAGTATTTGAAACAGGAAACTCACAATATTCTTTCTGATACAAACATAACCTGTAACACAGGGTTCTTCTTTTTAATCACTGGAATTTCTTTTCGAGTTAAGGTGGCAGGTTTCACTCCAACAGCCTCATGAGCAACATCTTTATCAATTGCTGGGCCAACAATAGATTCTCGCCTGGCACGCTTTCTCCCAGGCTTTGCTACTTCTGAATTTCCAAAGGAATTGCCCTTGTCATCATCCTGCTAGGAAATTGCGCCCCAAAAACAATCAGTACCTTCTAAATTAGGACAAAATGGAAAAAAAGTGGAACAGGTATAAGAGAGAACAAAATTAAAATCAGATACGAGGAAAAAAGATGGCCAGCAGCACAGAGACACCATTTTTTTCTTCCCAATAACAGCAAACAAAAAGTTAAAAAATAAACTCCCATTCAAAAGGTTCAAAATGCAGAAGACATATATCTCTCTGGTATCATGCGATATGTGACATAGAAATAAAATCTCTCTAGAAAGACATTACCTCATCTGAGAATTCCATTTCTGACTCACTGCTTGACAGCTCGGCTATAGGAGGAGGTGTTGGTTGTATGGGTACTGAAGGTGGAACAGGTGGTTGTTGTGGTGCTGATGATGTAGGTACAGGAGATGGAAGAGGTGGTGTGGGGAGAGCCATACGGAATGGAGCTGGAATATTCATTTTGTTCATCAAGTGCAGCACCTAATATCACACATAAAGTTGTAAGATAATATTACCAGAATATATAATACGAGTATACTTACCAAAGACAATAATACCCTTTACCATATCAAAATACACCTAGCCTCTACTTTCAAAACTTGAATTCATAGCATCAGTTTTGTAAGTACAGTAGGAGTAAGTGAAGTTTTGATGAAAGGGTGTGAGAATGATTTTCACCATTAAATTATAACAAGAACCAGAGAATAGAAGCCTTTTTCTTAAGATTAAGAGAAACCTGAGTATAAAAGCGAGGAACAGCAATGAGTGCATTAACAATATTGGTTAGGATATTTCCATCAACTGGAGGATAAGCATATCTGCAGCAGAGGCAGGTCGGATAATCAGAACAAAATAAAACAACATTATCTTTGTCCTGTGATGAAATTGATTTAGAATAAACAACAGAATAAAGAAAATACAAAAAGAAAAATGTGAAAGGCCAAGCCTTGTCCCATCCACTCCATCATGTCATGTTTAATAAAATTCTACTCATAGATGTACTTCAAATTTTGTTCTATACAACCAAATTCTAGTATGAACACCCTATTAATACAAGGAAAAAAAATCAAGAGGTTAAACAAGGAACTCAATGAACATGAGTTCTTGAAACTAGTGCTACAGATGGGCATAAAGTGAAGAAGCAGAACAGAACACAGACAATAGTGGTTACCATCTGATGGAGGATAAACATATATACGAGACTGACGCAGGCAGCTCATTTAACTGGACGATATATCATTTATGTTAGACAAAGATAAAAATGTACAGGGCAAAAGATAATGAGATAGCAGTTGTTAAATTCTATAACAAAAGAAATCTAAGAGGCCAGGCTTCTCTCACCCATTCCCTCAAATCATAAATGGCAAAGGTTCGCAGGTAAAAGCATTCACATTTTAACTGAAACAATCAAGTTATAACCTCAAATATAGGGCAAGCAAAATAAGAACTATCTGAAGGTGAATCACATGCAATGTACCGTATGCTTCATCGAATGTAAGATGGAGTATGTAGTTACAATCTAATAAACCCTGAAACATTCTGTGATTGTAATCTACCTATGATGCAGTATGTAGCTACAATCTAATAAACCTTGATTCCATTTTGTGATTGCAATCTTGAGAATCAGAAATAAAAAAGCAGGCCAACAAATTGAATCATATTTGGATTGTCCCCACATCAATCAGACTCGAGATTTCCTTTAATTAATCAGGTAAGCAGACGTGGCCAAAGCACTTTCTGGTGTATAACTGAAGTAAGATTACAGAATACTAGCATGTTAAATACCAACTCTTTTGGGACAATCCTTTGTAAAGGGTAACATGATGCACACATATGGGTGTTTAAGAAGAAGATGAAGAAGAAGAAATTCCATTCCCTCAGAATCACATAAGTTCGGGAACTTAATTCAGGTGGCATTAGCTAATGGGACTAAAAGAAGAGGCTGACAGTACGCATAAAAAGAGGCCTGTTGCCATACGGCTTTATAAGATACACATCAAGAAGCTTCATCGAAAGAGAAAAGTTGAAGGAGATGAAAGAAAAAGCATACTCAAGGTGAGGAGGAAATGGATAGTCTACACCAAGTCTTGGAGCAATTGGCTCACCAGCAGGTACAGATCCTGAGTTCAAGCCTTCACTCTGATTTCTGGTCGCAGCAGCCTGCTTCATCGAAGATATGGATTGGGCTTCAAAATGTTTATGTTTAGTTTCCTCATTTGGCTTACTAGCTCTTTCCACTGAAAGGACTTTGCCAAGAAATCTCAGCCTAACCAGAACCATAAGAAAATAGGTATTACTATTTTGACATGGGATTAACATCAATGCCAAGGGTGTAGGTGAAAAGGGAGGGAATATCCATAGGTACCAAGAGAGCTAAATTAGCAAAATTGTTCAGCTGAATTGGACAAAACAAGTAAATTACCTAAAAATTATCACAATCAAAAGAATTTTTTTTAAAATATTAAAAATTATAAAAGAAGCAATACAAAGTGGGTGAACAAAATAAGCCCCTTTCAAGATAAACATATCAGAAGAGAAATAAATCTCATAACAGTTTCCTGACCCTATCTTGTTCCAATATTCCACCAATGCATAAGACAGAAATTTACCCATTTAACTGCATTTGTGCTTGAGAAGCCAATGCTTCATTTCTGAAATCCACGAATGCACAGCTTCTCAATCTGTATAAACAGAAAGCTCAGCTATCCATGAAGCAATACAAAGGAAAGTCGTGTTCGCAAGTGGTTAAAGACAATGGCAAGAAAATGCAAAAAAAGAGTTGAATATCACATTGCAGTTGCCAACAACAAAATCAACAATGGCACATCAATTGACAAAAATTGACTATTCAATGTGTGGAAATTCACACAAGTAAGATTCAGGCAGTTGAAGATAATTATCCTAGGACATATTTGTCACAGTTGTACCTCTATTTAAATTTTACAGCCACACAACAATTAAAGTATCAATCACTTTTAGACGGTAGCTATCATTTAAGCACACAGTAACTGGTAATACAACTCCTCCCACCCTTGTGAGCAGGGTTCAGCCTTCAATTGTACCTTACTAATGCGTGCCCAAAGACTAAAACAGCATATGCCCCAAACAACATCTAGTGAGTAGATACATAATCAGAATTTGGAATGCAAAATGTACGAAATAATTCATAATCAGAACGACACTTCAACAAATTTGATTAAAATGAGAAATTTAGTGACATGATATACCTTCCGGCGGAGCAAGGACGGACAGAAGAAGCACCGTAATGGGAGAAAAGTCGAGAAAGAGTGTCTTGAGGAATACCATCGGGGAGGTGTTTGATCAGAAGGGTAGCTAAATTTTCGGTTTCTTGTTTGTTTTGAGGCCAAGAATCAAAAGGGGTGCCCGCCATTTGCAGCGGTCAGTAACTTGGAAGTTCCTAGTTTGTACAAGAACACTGCGAAAATGCGTCGTTCAGGTTAAGAAAGAGGCGACCAGCTCAACTCAACACTCTCTACTACTAACAGACCACAAATCGAAAACGGAAAATTCCTTCCTGGGGTTTGTAAATCATCGGGAAAAAAAAAAACGCATGCAAAGGATCCCAAACCAAAAAAGAACTCGTTCTTCGGATTGTCTGTGACAAAAACCCCTTATGGGCTTTGTCTGACCTGGCGTGATTGAAGAAGGAGGAGAAAGACGGGCTGACCCGGTACCAGTTAAATGGGCTTCTGTTGTCAACCCAGTACAGCTGGAAATGGGCTGATTTTAATGAACGTTGAGTCCAACCAGTTATTTATTATATATAATCCGGCCGATTGTATTTGGAGTGGTTATCAATTATGTTACGTAACGAATATTAATCGCCGCGTCGACAGCCCCATTGTTTCAAAACAAAAATTTAACATAATCTTTGACTCCGTCAATAGGCGATGGCAAAAATAGTCATCGATCTATTGATGCGGCAGCTTCTATGTTCTAACTTACAAAATTTTACTACAATTAACACACATTTGGAGTCTTGAATCCGCGACATTTTAACTTTCGAATCTCTAAGAGCTCCCTTTTACTGACCCCAGGAGCTCCAATAACACTACTTTTAATACTGTTGCAAACTGTGATGGGTTGGGTTCTGTGAACGGCCTTCGAAACAAAAGAACAAAATGATGGGCATTTTGGGCCTCCAATAAGAAAAGCCGCCATGGGCGGAGCCGGCCGGGGAATTTAACCCAAATGAGTCAATCAAAGGGGCGCATATTATGATATTCCCATGCATGAGTCCTTGGAGAGTGATCCCCACCACCCTCTCTGTCTCTCTGTGTGTGGTTTGTGAACCGTGAGACTGTGATCTATCTTTACGTCTATTGGCTGAACTAAACGATCAAATAAAAGACAACAATCATGAAGCGAAAAGATTTTTATTTTCTTGAGATATCACAGTCTGGACAAGCTGCTAGAACAAATAAAGGTCATGTAGTTCCATAATTGGCTGAACTGTTGAAACCAAATACAGATGGTGACACTCCGCGAATTGCTTGCCGAGTTCAATGAAAAGCTGCATAATTAGGTCACGAATCTTTCTATTAACAGCCTTTCCTTTTAATCAGCAGCACTGATCAAATAATTAATTACATCAATCGTTATCTTGTTGAAAAAATGGGGCTTCATCAGATGATGACGACTTCCTAGTTCCGAGAACTTTTTTTTTCCCTTTCTTTTTTTTTTTTTTTCAAAATCCCATGTCACTTTTACACGTTTTTGAATTTTGATCAATCAAAACATTGTCCGCATGAATCCTTCTGCACCTGTTTAGCCAGAATTCTGTGGGTAATCAAATCGGAGAGCAAATTTAACCCACCCTCTTTTACCAAGATTTGCTGGTTCAAATGCATGCAAATTCCTTCAATCTTGCAATTTGTCAATAGCCTTTTTAGAAATTTTTATAAATTTTTCAAAATCCTAAAAGGGGAAGATGATTAGATGAGCCTCTACTCTAATAATGATCGTTCAATAACATTATACATTCTATTTGTCACCGCCATCAACGTGATATAACAGGAAAATATGCACAGAGGGGTAGGCTCAAGCTAGACCGAAACAAAATTTCTTTGAGGCCCAATAAATTTTAGAGTTATTTTTAAAAACCTTAATAAGACAGATAATATTGTATTTCTCCTTAACAAAAATCTTTACAATCCCAACAAAACCACTGTTCATATTGGTCCTTAAAAAAAAAGAAAAAGAAAAAGTCTTTTATATGTACAGGCACTTGTAACATGAAAATTCAATAAACAATACACATTTATTGCAAGATTATTTTAGTTAAATTTTTCTTAAAATAAATTTTTCACCTTTGCTTGCGTTTAATTTATTGCATAATGTAAATTATATAAGCCACATAAATTATTTATGTGTATATCCTGAAAAAGAATAACTTTAAAATAGTTTTTATAATAATATAAATAAATCAATTCAATTGTTGAAAAAAAATAATTGGTGGGACACATAACATAAGAGGAGAGGATTTGCGTTCACAAACTGTCAAAATAGATTATGAAATCAAAAATGAAAAGATGAAAATGAAACAGCCATGATGACCATGCCACGTCAATTTCAGGTAAAAGATAGAGCGGGACCCGCCACGTCACCATCTGGCGTGTGAGTTAGTGACAACGTGGCGGTCATCAGAGGGATATGGAATAAGATGACGGAGGATGACGCAAATCCGACAGCGATAGGTCGTTTGCTTGCATCGTAAATGTGGGGCGAGGAGGGAAAATTGAAGAAGCTTCGTTGTCGTGCCAACAAACAAAACTGCCGCTGCCGGCCGCGATCCAGTACGGCCAGGCCCTCGGCAAAAACAATTACTAAAACCGTCGTAAACTATTTAATGCAATTCCTTTTGACTAACATCTAAAATATACTGAAGTTGAAATATTTTACCATTGTGAAAATACCTCAATTTTTTACTTCGAAAATACAATTTGTATATATATGTCTAATTTGACAAGGAATAATGATACAATCATAAACTGTCATATAAACTTATTTTGTATAAATTGATTTGATACTATCTCATTAATTAAATAAAATTATAAAATAATAAAAATAAATCACATAAATTAAGAGATATTTAATCCAATCAATTCAATCTTATCACATCAAATTGTACAAAAACATTATATAAAATTTTATAACTATATTATTATTTTTCGACGAAGGAGTAGTTGTTGTTGTTGTTGATAGCAAGTCTCCTTTTAGAAATAATTTTTAAAAATATTCTTTTAATATGACTTAGAGAATATAATTGCTATAAGAAAATGGAAGTGACGGTTCCTTTTAGTATTAATTTATAATTGTTATTTTCATAGAACAAAAATAAAAATATAATTTTTAAATTTATTTTAAAAAATTAACAATATGTTTGGTATCATTTTCAAAAGTAATCTTGACAATGACTAAGAGTAAAAGAAATACTTTAAAGAATTGTTATCGAAATAATTTTCATAAATTTAATATTAAGTAATATATAATATTTTTATTGATTATGTATTACTTAATTGTTTGATTGTCTTTTATTTTAAGAATAAATTAGGTGATCTTGATTTTTTTTGTTTAAAGAAAATTGATATACTCCACATGTTTGATTTAATTATTATATAAAAAATATGATAAATAAGTTCATAAAAAGAAAAGATTATTTGAGAGAAAGTGATTTCTTGGGTAGAACATCAACAACAACAACAATAAAAACAATAACAATAATAATAATGTTGTTGTTGTTGTTGTTGATATTATTACCATTTTGAGAGATGATAGAAGAAAAATGTTCATTTTGGAACTAGTGTTGTATTAGGAAACAAAGAAAATAAGAAAATTTATTTTCTTATTTTATTTGTTAAAAGTATAGAATGAATTTTACAAATATTTTCAAAAACAATCTACTAAATGCATACTTAATTTTTCCTAAATTTAAAAAATAGAAAAATGAGATTTGAAAATAATACCAAATGCATCTGTCATGTCTATGAATATTTTTTAAAGCGAGGGGATGCATATGTCTCTAAACAATTTTATACTCTTAAAAATTAAAAAAAAAACACTTGTTATAATAAGGATCTCTTTTATTTTCTTTTCTATTGAAAGATAACGTATCGCTTTAATTTTTAGCCTTCTTTTTTTTTTTTTTTCTACAAGGTTTTAACTTTTAACTTGAATCTAGCAAAAAGGGGACATGTGACATAGGACTGAATTTGTTGGAAAAAGGAACGTGCAATGTGCAAACAATTACAAAAATAAATAAATAAATAAGGTATAATTTTCTACTATATGCACGTGTGTAGTAATATAGATTAAGATTTAATTGATTTTATATTTTTATTTAGTAATTATTAATTGTATCTTTTTAAAAAACAGTAAAAAGATCAATTCAGTACTGAGTTCAAATTTATAATCAAGCTAATTACCGAATTCTTCTCATTTTAATCTAATATTCTTGATCTGTTTTTCCAAAAAAAAAAAAAACAAAAAATTCTTGATGAGTATCTAGAGAGAATCGAGATAAAAAAAGTATACGATCTTTTGTGAATTACATCAACTTCAATTTAGAAAATAGGCCAAAGTAAAAGTGTTGAAGTTTCAAAATAAGTGGTTAAAAGTGGTTAAAAGACCAGTTCAAATCACGAAGAGTCGAGTCTTCAATTTGAATTATCTTAAACTGCTATTACTATATGTACTACATCGAAGGTAATGCCCACCACTCACCTAGTGATATGTTTACTGTAATATTTAAATATTTAATCTTAAAATAGTGTCGCACTTTTGGAGTAAATTTTCTAAGGGAAAATTTTATCAACACTCCATGTAATTGTTATTTTCAAAATCTATACCCCTTTACGTATGCGTTAGAAAATGTTGCTTTTAAACCCTTCTTTTCTTGTGTAATCATTTACTAGATTATCTCGATCTAGTAAAATCTATCATTCATTAAGTAAAAAATTAAAATTTAGAGTGATAAATAATAAAAGACAAACGGAAATTTTAAAAGTATTTTTAACAAAAAATGGTTTTGAAACACAGAGTGGTAGAATTGATGTGTTTGTTGAAACAACGTAACACGGTGGTTTTGATTATTTTCTTGTGATATAAGAGATTTTATTTTAAATAGCATGACATTCATTTATTGAAAGAAACGTCAAATAAGTAATTTAAGAATTTCTGTTGAATTTACATAAAATTATCATCTAATAGACAAAGTAATCTCTTAAACTATTAAATACTTGATAAGTATAACTTAATTGATGCTAACGTAATCGTATCCGATCGATCGATCAAATATAAAGTTGTTACTTTATAAAAGAATTAAATGTGAAAATCACTAAGAAATAAATAAATATGTCAAGCATGTACATTTCAACAAGAGGACACATGCAAATCCTAACTTTTAATTAGATTCTATCCAAATGAACTTTTGGGGGGAAAAAAAAAGGGAAACAGTTAATATTCTTGTCGAAAGTCATAAAGCATTGCCCTTTTATTTAATGTACACTGTGCAGAAATATGTATGCACATCTCAAAATAATTTAAAGCATTGTAGCTACTGATCACAATTATGAAAAAGGTTAAAAGAGAAAAATGACCAATTTTGTAAACTTCTAAGAAGTTTCCCATTTACTTTGAAAATTTCTCGTCTTCAAAGTATACGAAAACTATTGTATGGCGTAGCTCGAGACAAATCATATAACATCTAGAAGAAGGAATATCATTATTAAGTGGGAAATATCGATAATTACGGTATGATTTTCATTATTTTTTGGTGGTATTATTATTATAGGTCATGCTATACAACATTACAGCCCCTTGAATTGTCATCCAAGACTACAAATTGCAGCATGTGAAATACTTGAATTGTTATGGGTGACAACTCATAAGTTTGTTGTTACATTATGTGTAATATAGTACAAATCTATAATTATATATATATATATATAAAGAGTAAATTCTCCTGTAATCTCTATATTTTGAGTTAAGTACTCATTTAATTCTTATATTTTAAAAAATTTCTCTAAACAGTCGCATTACAATAAAATTAATAAGTACATTGATCAATAATTATCAATCTAAAAACCATGATTTTTTTATGCCCCTACAACAATTTTTCTAATAATTATTTATAAATAAATTAATACTAGTAAATTTAAAGCTATTTAATACCTATTGCTGTCTTGCTAATAGTTATCTATAAAATAAATAAATAAATCTACTAAATTAACTTCAAAAGTAGGGGTGGTAGTAGTAGTAGTAATAACAACAACTATAATTTTTATTTTAGCGTTAAATGATAATAATTTGGTTAGCTAGGTTAAAGATTTAATTTAGATTAGAGGTCCTTGTTCTGTAAAATTTCTCATGATTAATTTGCAGTGAAGCACTCATTCGTGATCGCAACTT
Organism: Aegle marmelos; assembly: GCA_030449875.1. Lineage (NCBI taxonomy): Eukaryota > Viridiplantae > Streptophyta > Magnoliopsida > Sapindales > Rutaceae > Aegle > Aegle marmelos. Next base: position 9,768,198 of record JASUUL010000115.1, read on the forward strand.
AATTTGGTATGAGAATGATTAATACGTGTTTATTATACAGTGAGTAATAACATGTTTGTGGGTCATGATTCATGCACTTATCATACAACTTTTCTAGTGATACCAATTTATAAAATTGATTTTCACGTTCTCTTTTATATTAAATTTTTTTTTTAAAAAAAAAAACAAATGTCAGTATTGGGACTAGTACCAATTCATCCATGCTCTCATTTATATTTTGTCACGCATGCATAATTTCTGGGGAGCTTGTCTAGATTAAAAGAACAATTGTAAAAATTAAGAATATGATTTTTTTTAACAAAAAAACGACTAAAAAGATTTAAGTTAATCGTGATCTTTAATACATTGATTATTTAACTCTTTATTCGGAGAGTTGATCAATTTTTCTTTTATTAATATTTTTAGCAGTTTTTGTCTTCAAAATTGCGTGTCTAGATTAAATGACACAGAAGAGTTAGTTTTAAAGATTAATTTGTTGTAGACTAATACCTTTTAATCTAAGGTTAGTTCCAGATACATATGGTTATTTATACATGGGTTTTTTTTTTATAATTCAATCTTAAAAATTAATCTTTAAATTAAAAATTAAATACTTGATATAAATATATTATAATTTAAAGAAAAATCTACAATATAATTTTTATTCAATCTTAAAACATTATTATATTTTTTTCTCTCTCTTAAGAATTGTTATCTTGGAACATTATTCAATTTTGATATCATTTTAAGATATTGTTTCAAATATTTAGAGATTTTTCAAAAATAATTTAAGTATTTTATAATAAGATAGCAAATTTTTATTCAAGTATTTAATTTTTAATTTATTAAAATTATATATATATATATATATATATATCTATTATAAAATGAGAAATAAAGTAGAGATGGGGAAGACTTCCCATTCCCCTACCCCACTGATTGTCATCCCTAACTAGATCTAATGAAGACAATGGATGACCGATAAATTTGTTTTCCAGCTCCAAATAAAACCTTTAATTTGATATGTCTAGTGTTCAAAATTAAACACACATTAATTTTTTTTTTGGGAAAATGTTTTATAGGAATCAATTAATCTTGTATTATTGGAATGAATGGGAGGTAGTTTTTTCTTTTATCAACATTCAACCAAATCATCGTTTCTCTATTGTTTATGCACTGTCAAATGATCAGAAAAAAAAATTGATCATTTCAAGGTGCTCGTGCTGTAGTACGATAACTAGGGGATATTGTAATCACAACTACTTTTTATGATAAGTATTCCATTTTCTAAAGCTTATCTTTAAAATATAAAGTAAAGAATTTTTTGGGAATATAAAGTATTATTGGAATGAATGGGAGGTAGTTTTTTTTTAATTTTATCAACACTCAACCAAATCATCGTTTCTCTCTTGTCCATGCACTGTCAGATGACCAGAAAATGAAAATTAATTACGTGGCAAATTCATAAAGTAAAAAACAGAAATTAAAAAAAATGAAAATGAGCTAATCTATTTCCTGTGCAATTAACTCTCAGTCAACTACTACGTTCGAAAAGATAAATAAAAAATAAAAATTTAAAATAATTTCAACCGCTGATTCAATACTCAACCAAAGCTTAACTCATTACTGAGTTATAATTTCGACTGCTGCACCCTCATACATAACCATAAATGTTTAAATAGGTTGACGAGAGGACAAGGAACTTTTTTTTTTTTCCTTTTTTTGTAAGGAATCAGATAGAATAATAAACATAATTGTTGTATCATAACTTTATCCTTAAGAATTAATAAAATATTTGCATATGAAAAAAAAAAAAAAAACTAGCCGGGCAGTAATTTACAAATATTACCAGAAGCAAAGTGAATTAATGAAAAAAAAAAGTTAATTGAAAAGAAAAACAAAAAACCCGACTGACACATGCAGAGGAATATATAATAATGATTGAGTGGAATTGCGGATGGGACAACTAGTCGGCGAACGCGGTGAGGGAGTAATATGCGTAATTAATTAACGCGGATTTGTAAATTTGTCTAAATTGTAATGACTGTGAGATGATGAAAACACAGCGGCAGCACAGCAACCGCGGCAAACGAAGCTTTTGTTTTCGTACGCGGCAGAAAACTCAAAACCAAAAACGATAATAATGAAAGCGGTGGAGGCTGGCTATTGGCTGCTGCCGCCATGTTTTCATGCAACAAATCAGGGAAATTTGATTAGGAAGAATATGCTCTGGTTTTGTTTTCTCGTTTTAAATTATTTTACTCTGGTTTTAGTAAATTAATTAATTAATTAATTAATTAATTATCATCAGTATCTTGTTGCAACATATTCCTTGCTGCAAGAAAACATGGAGCCAAAAGGGTATGCCCATAAAAGGCGGTTAGCTTTCCTGCAAGTATGAAAATAAAAGAGGAAGCTTTGCTTTGAATAGAAAGTTTATAAATTCACTGCCAAACGCACACCACATATTCACATGATATATCAATCAATCAAAAGAATAATTCAATTCCATTTCTTCTCTTACAATTACAATAACCGATTCCATTAACTCAGTGGCTGGCGTGTACTTTTCCCTTCAACTTGCACGTATTTTGCTGTTTTCTGTTACCGGCTTTATTGTTTTTTTTTCCTTTTTTCTTTTTTTTTTTAAATGTTGCCTTAAAATTAACCTCATTATTCAAATTCATCAACAGCCACCATGGATAGATTGATATGGACCCGCCAACTTTCTATTATTACCAATCTCATCTCTAAATAATGATGTTTGTTATCAGGATAAGAACTTTGCCCACAGTTGTTTGTTGTTCGAACCCTTTACCCTTTCGATTGATTTACAATTAATATCCAATTTTATAAAATCATTCTCTCTGGGTTTTGGTAATCATTCTTTCGGGTTCTGCAACGAAAGAGACGCCTTGCTGATAGAAGCTAGCTTCAACCATGGCTTAATCAATATACGAGTTCCTATTTTGCGATTTCTTCGTCACATAGCTAAATCCGAGTTAATTAATTCCGCTAACAGCTTCTCCTGTGCAAACTAAACATATATCTGGAAACGAGAATTTAAATACGGCTATGGCTTACGGACGTGTGAATATATCTCATTAAGCTTCTTCGGGACAGAAGAAGCAGCCTTGTTCGAGAAACCTGGCTTGCCAGCTATGTCACTGTTATTGTCACTTTGTCTAAAATACTTTGAATTCCCAAAGAACGCATCTGCTCCATGGATTAAGAGAATGACGCACGTGATTCATGATCCAATAGATAACTAATCTCAGCTAAGGAGGTTAACTCATTCGAGTGCACAATCCACTTGTCTCTTATACCAATTTTGTTTTCGATAATTAATTAGCAGGAGAGGAGTACAAGAAACGGTTTATGTATGCAACACGAGTTTTTTTTTTTTTTTTTCCACTTTCCGTCTTCTCCTTATCTCGTGTATCTTTTTACACTTTTGATAAATAATTATATTTTTCAAAATCATGAAGGTGATAGTATAGCTAACTTACTGACGAAATGGTGATAAAGCCAAGTTAAAAAAATTTGCATGAAAAAATAGCAATAAAGAAATTACACAGAAGGAAAAGAACAAATTAGCAGTAATATATTATTAAAGAGAAGAAGAACGAACAGATGTACAGTAAGTGGTGAATACATATATGTATCTACTAATTAATTAATCAATCAAATTGCAATCTGCAAATTTCTTGACACCATGCATGAATAATCTCTTTACAAGTATTAAGTTCAGAATCCAAACTGTAGCATACAAGTTGTAATAATTAATTACCTAGCTGGCTAAATTAATTAACACCATACATCCTAAAAGTTTACGAAAAAACAGGCGAGCTGCTGCAAACTTAAATTAATTTTGAAGTATCATCAGTAGTCCCAAAAGCTATCCAATTCAGCAATAGATGTAGCATCGAGATCCTGATCATAAGATTTGTTATCTTGCTTCGAAACAACAGATGAAATTTCGGTAGTGGTGTTCATGTCAGTGCTGAGGCCGGTGTCTTGTGAGCGGCTGATCATAGATTGGTTAGATGAGAACTGCTCGACTTTGCACTGGCTACTCTCCAAATTATGCTGTTGATGATGGTGAGATGTGCTTGCTAACGCTCTCAAAATGGCCTGATCATCGCCATTTCCCTCAAAGCCGGTGCCCGTTAGGCTTGAGATTGCACCCGTACTACTTCGTATTGTTCCCTGGTGCAAGTAGCCTGGATTCGGGTTATTATTGTGTTGGTGATAGGAGAAGATTTGATTTTGGACTGGAATTTGATGAGGCTGAAGGAAATTATGATTGTCTGTGGGGATACTGTAAGATCTCGACGAAGCGGATGCTGTGTTCATGGGTTTGAACTCATGTTGATGGTCACCATTTCCAAAACTTGAAGAACCAGGAGGATCCATTAGTGGTGGAAGCGAAGCATAATTAGCAAAAAAGTCATCGCCAAAAGATGAGTTCATTGGCAGCCCTGGAATTGGAATCTTTTTAATTCCTACTCCTATGCTCTTGTGAAAAACCCTACAAACCACCCATTCATCCTGTAAAACAAACCGGAAAAAAAAATTAAAAACAAAAAGAAATACTCATCTGCCTTAACACAAAAAGAGGCCCCATGAAAGATCAATCTCAACCAACGGAAAAAAGTTAAAAAAAAAAGGGAAAATCAAGAAAAAGCAAAAGTAAAAAGATGTTGAAAAGTTCAATAGTAAGAATAGTAATCAAAGAAATAAATAAGTAATTACCTTTGCGGCCTTGGGGAGATTGTAGTAAGAGAATTTGCCTTCAAGCCTATATTCATGCATGACCCAATTGGTTTTTTCACCTTTAGGGGCTCTTCCTTTGTAGAAAACAAGAGTCTTCTTCATACCAACAAGGCTGCCACCACCGCCGACGCCTTTATTTCCTTTGTAAATCTCTTTGTCTTTGCCGGTCGCCTTCCAGTATCCGGCCTCCGTTGCTCGGTTTGTTCTCATACCCGTTGGATACTTCCTGTCTCTCTGACAAAAGAAATAAAATTCCTTCTCCCCCATCTTCGCTTTACCTATATACACAGACATACATATCCAACAATAGAATTCATCTCATTAGAAAACAAGAAAATAGATATTTGAAAAGAAAGAAATAACAAGGGGTAGCTATAGCAAGCTTACTGGGCAAATCCCATGGCTCAGACTTGTTCAAATCAACTTCACCAATAGCACATGCAGAGAAGCTTGTGTTCATGACCTTTTCGGTGAGATAATGAGTTATGATCTCTTCATCTGTTGGGTGGAAGCGAAACCCGGGTGGCAAATCTATCACTTCTTGACGATGATTATGATGATCAACTATGGCTTCTTCCATTTCTTGAAACTAAAAATATTAGAAATCTCTCCACAGGACAGATGAGGAAGAAACAATTAATAAGCTACGCTAAGCTAGTTAGCGGTAGCAAAATAGCAAGCCCTTGTATATGTATTCACACGAGCTCGAGATATTATAAGAAGAAGAAGAAGAAGAAGAAGATAAGAGAAAGCAGTTAAAGAAAGTATAGCAAAGGGGAAAAAGAGGGCTTAAATAGAGGAGCTTATTGCACAAGAACTAAGCTCATTTTAATTTGCTTATTGAAGATCCGTAGGCTGCAAGGCACTTCTATGGGAAGCCTTCAGAGGGAAGAGAGAGAGAGAGAGAGAAAGAGAGAGAGAGAGAGAGAAAGAGAGAAATTATAGGACAGAGACTTTCTTTCAATTATTAATTAAATTTTTATTTTATTGTATGGTTTTTATAATTGGTGTGGGGCTTCTTAGCTATATCCTATCTACCTGTTTGAAAATGAATGTGTGAGATAAAGGAAGGGAAAAAAAATATTATGGTAAAAAGAAAAGTTTCTATGTTGGCGGTGGGACCCATGTTTTCATACTCTTTTCACATTAAAGTAATGACTTTTAATTTATCGGCTTATAAACCTAACCTTTTTTAAAATCAATTTCATTGCACGTTCTATGATTCCATCTTCTTGTAATTAATCTTCATTTTAACAATTTTTTTTATTTTAATCAAGAAGCGTTTAACTTTACTCTCGTTAAGCTTTGATTAATAATAATTCATTTTTCCTACAATCATTGTTGAGTGTTTTTGCACCATGTGCCTCGAATTTACTATCTTTTGTCGCATATTTTTACTTTATTAGTTTCATTAAGAAAAATTCTCATTCAAACCTCTTTTTTTTTTTTTTTTGACACTATGCTACATGGAGTTCAGTAATCCAAAAATGAATTTGGTCAATTTGGAATTCTTTTTGTTAGGCTTGGGCAGTTAGCTACTTCATTTATAATTATGTATATTCAGTCGTTACAATTAATATTAATGAAAAAAAAAAGATGCATGTACGCACCATCATACTACATGCATAAGACTCGGTATGCAATTGGAATTTGAAATTGATAATGGGATAATTCTAGGCAAATGCAAAGTGAACACTAAAAATGAACGGAATTTAGGAAACTGTTAGAAGCCCCAAAAGTCAAAAGGTTATGAAAAAAAGAGAGGAGAGAAATAAATGGAAGCGAATTTTCTAATTGAAGTTTTAGGGGGAAAAATATCGCCAGCTAGCTTACTCGTTTTATTGCGCATTTGGGTCTTTACTTTTAAATGATAAATAAATTAATGAAGGAAAAATAGATCCAATATTCTCTTCATCCCATATCATTGAAAAAGTGGAAAACAATAAAGTGAATATTTGAGATAAAATTTAGCACATTATTGTTTACATAGATTTGAAAGACGGTCTCCTTTTTAACTACTTTTATTTGCCAAATAAGATGCATGTGACAGTGAGCAATTGGTGTTTTTGTGGGTTAGAAATATTTTCCATGTGCCATTGGCAGGTGCTTTGAATTGGATTTTGTCAAGCAACCACGTTATCGTCCAAGAGGAAATAATTACACGTTAATTAAGTGTGCAATAGATGGTATAAATTTCTTTCTCTCTTTCTTGATATTTTATTTATTTATTTATTTTGGTATCTTCCTTTGTTAGAAACTTTCAAGTGCTAATTAATGTCGCTTATTTTTCTCCCTCCCATTATTATTATTATTATTATTTTATTTAATATGTTACGACCCTTTTGAAGTTTGTTGATCTCGAAGTTCAAACTAGATCACTCTCCAAATGCCAATTCCTGGAAGCACGAACAACAGCGATTGATTATGATGCAAATAATAAAATTCAGTTGCATTAAAATTTGCAATAAGACATGTTAGGTCTGCCGAAACGATAGATTTCATAACATTTATATCACCATGTTTGTACTCAATTTTCAAGTTCTAAATCGTACTCCTTTTCACTAGTGTATTCCCGTACGCATTATGCAAGTTAATTTCTTCTTTCTAAATATTAAAAAATAGATCTAGCTTATCTTCAGTCTAAATATTTAAACGACAAGTGATTTTTCAATCAAGAATCCTTAAGTTTAATAAAGTCAGAGATTAGTTAAAAGATAAAAAAAGTTATATTTTAATACACTACACAATAAAAATACAGTGCATTAAAATCTGTATTTATTTTGTCTTTTAGTTTATCTCTCGCTTAATTAAAGTCAAGAATCTATGATTGAAAAATAACTATTTGAATGGGTATCATAAATATTAGTAAATTGTAATATAATTAAAATTAAATATAAACATTTTGTCTTTTGATTTATCCCTACTTAATTAAAGTTAGCTATTATTAATTGAAAAACTACTATTTGAATGGGTATAATAATAAATATTAATAGATCGCAATACAATTTGAATTAAATATAAATAATATATAATTAAATGGGTGCTTCCGTTAATTCAAAATACATAAATCTTAGAACCAATACGGGGCAGCATGTATGGTGGCCAAACAGGTCGCCGCAAAAACTTGCATGTTTCTAAGTGAATGACAAACAAAACCGAACTAACGCGGAGGCAGTTGCATGCAAAAAAGTTAAAACATTCCGGCGCCGACTCGAAGAAAATCTCCATTCAATTTTTACTAACTCTCTGCCCCGCTGGTCTAGTGGCCTTTGCCCTGTAGCTGCGTTTAAAAATAGTTTGCGCACAACTCCCTCGAATCAACAACGGATTACCACCTAAATGTCTCAAGAATCAAGTCAGAAGTTACCAGGTGGTCCCCGCCCCACGTGTTGACATGTCAAGGCGTCGCTTTGCTGACTCGGATCTTGCTTTTCGGCTCAGCTCATTCTACGTGTCAACATCACCGCGGCTGATCCTTCCGCCTCACCATTTTCATTTCTTTAATTTTTATTGAAGAGTGTAGAAATTGAACGTAATATACGGGTCTTCATACACCTGCCCAAAAAAAAAAAAAGAAAGAAAGAAAGAAAAAGCAATAATAAGTAAATTTTTTTTTTAAATGGGGAATAACGCGTGGACCCCACTTAGATGGCCGAGTGGGGGGATCGAGATGGGAATGCTTCAGCTGGGGCAGCACTTCTTCCTCCGCTTCGCCTTCTTCGTCTTCTCCTTCCTAATTCTTAACTTAAAACTGTTGACTTTCTGGCCAATATTTTTGAAACGAAACTGCAAAGCAAAGAAGAGAGCGAAGCATATTGCTCGCTGACGATTGGTGACGATAGGGGACACCTCATCACGGCTCTTGCTGATGTTGTACTTTTATTGGTCTACCTACTTGCTTAGTTGTGTGCGCGATGTAGGTGATCAGCTCCTTAATTACCGGTATATATATTTTCAGAATATTTGCTAGGGTTACAAGCGAATCCTTCTTTATAATGAATGATCTTAGACTTATTCCAAAGAGTAAATGAAAGGAATTCAATTCGAATTAATTTTATTTTTTAAAATAAAAATTAAATAATTAGATACTAAGTAAAATTTTAAGTTAATTTTCATGTTGATTGAATTCATGAACAATCGTAACTCAGTTTATTCAATTACCCCAACTAGACTAATATTTAAATTTAGGCAATGCTAGTACGTTTCGTCATAATACTTGAAATTGAACAAAATCAATCCATTTGAGTTAAATTATTGACTAGAATGATTTAATTTAGTTTCCTCATACTAATCTTCATAAAGTGATAGTATTGTGATTATTTTTTTATTTCTCATATCCTTTTCTTGTTAAATTGATATTGCATTCACGTCAATTACACAATCAATTATTTGAGAATATACTTGAATATTAGGGATGAGATTCCTATTGCATACAAATCAATAGATGCAGGAGTGTAAAAAGGGGGTATTGATGGCATATTTTAATTTTATGAGATAACAATCATTACATTATTTTGCAATTAGTCGATATATCTCAAGCCTTTATTTATGTTACAAATTGTTTAAAGGCTACGAACTCATAACTTGCAGCATCCCATGTTAATAATATAGCCAACTAATTGATTAGTCAAATTAAAGCGCACAATTGAGAATGAAATATATATGGAGATAGTTTTTCAATAATGAAAATGGCCTTCCGAAAGGGTGCCAATTAATTTGAAATAATTTTTAAAGTTAGTAGGGGTAATCATACAAAAAATGATGATTCTTTTCTTAGTTTTTAATTTAGTGGGGTTGGAACCACAAAGTGATCCAATCTTCCTCCCAATTTGAGCCATAAGATAAGATCAACACACCATGATGTCATGACAAAACTTTACCCATAATTCATGGCAACTGGGCAAATATTATAATCCCTAATTTGGAGTATCACCATCACTGGCAATCTTTTGAACCCATTTAGAACACCTTTCCTTTTTTCGTTCATTGGCAAAACTTAAATCTTAATCTCTCGTTCATTGATTAAAGTAATGCAAATTTATACTTTCTTCAGAACACAACTTGGGCTATGCTATGGTGCAGTTGTCGCTACATCGTTACATCTGCATGTTTTCACAAAATGCAAGTCGAGAATTGTATAATATAAAGTTCTATGAAATTGAACTCTATCATGCCTTATAATAGAACGTCACATAAATAAAAAAAATAAAAAAATTACTAATTACGTTAACTTATTTCTAAAATCTTTAATCGAATACGTTTTAAGTAATTTTATTTAACTGGTCATTTAAATTTGAATCTTGAAGTTAAATAAGAGACTATAGTATTGTAACTTCTAAACAATTAGAGGGGATAAATCAAAAAATAAAAAAAATCATAATAAGTGCATTGCATAATGTTGTATAATAACCAAACTCATAGAGATTTTAATATGTGACGACTACCTAGGACTCTTAATTACTCTTGTATCCGACCATTGTTTCATGGGTTGCGACAGTTGGCTGGCACTGAGACACATAATAGAAGGTATAAGAGGCTGCGGTCGCAGACTCACATGTCACCTTGATTAAGATAACCTTTTCTGATCTCATTTTTAATGACTAATTTAATGAGTACGGGATTTGATTCATTAAAAGTCAAATACATTGACTTTTTCTTTAATGTTTGGTGGGGTTTTTAAATCAGATCTCTTTCCAGGCTAACCTTCCCCAATTTCTATCTGTCTCTTTTTTCTTTGAAATTTATTTTTAATGACATGTATAATCCAATAAAATTATTACAACTAACTGCTCTAACCATATACTAACAGACTTAACAGTAAAAGAAAGCAACCCAAATGGCCAATTAATGCGACAGGTGTGTCTTTGTCCTTATTACAACCCAAAAACTAAAAAAAAAAAAAAGGAAAAAAAAGGAAATTCTGATAACTTGTCAAGGAAAATTTCTATACTCTATACTTAATTATATCTTAATTTACAAGTTCATTTTCGTTTTTCTAGAACCTACAAAATAAGTCATGCACATTACATACATCATCTAAGATGTAATGCGATATGATGCTGTAATATATAAAATTACGTGCAGTAAAATACTTTTCCGAATGACCTTGATCTTGAATTAATATGATTGCACCATTAAATCCTAGCTGTTTACTTTAAACTCCAAGCTTTAAATCGGTATTAATTCAACCCCGATAATTTAAATAATATGATATTTGCTCTCAAATATATACGCACTTATTCGGTTTTGATGCTTAAAAGTATACCCTTATGACTTTCGGCCATTTAATTTTTCAATTATGACTTTGTCCGCACTTTTAACATCCTTAATCTTACGGTCTAATTCTAAGTGAATTATATGTATCATCTTTCATTTAGTCAAAGTCGGTGTGCACATTTTTTTTTTGTTATTATTATTGAAATGAATTTGAGTGTCGCTTTAATTTAACTTAAATATGAGTTGAACCTTGATACCCTTCAAAATTTCTTGTAAAACCCCTTTTCAATTGAAATTACTTAAATAACTAAAGATAAATTAGTTTATTTATTATTTTAAATAAAAATTCAATTCAACACTCCAATGAAATTTTATTTTATTTTAAATTTTAATTGAAAAATATTTATTGTTGATAAATTTATGAGATTTTAGGATTATGGGCGTTCTAATTTCAGATGGGGGTGTTAAAAGATCAACTCCTTTCATATAGCGAGCTGGCGTCGGTTTGTAAAAGGGCCAGTCCACAATTCCTTGTATCACTTCTCTTCTGGGCCTTGGATTCGGCCTTTCAGGATTCATCATTGTTTGCTTTATATTGTAGAACATATTGTACAACAATATGAAAAAAATAAAAATAAAATAAAATCAAGATTCCAAAAAATGGTTTCTTCACTTATTTTCTGGTTTCTCAGATACTCTGACCTTCAAAAAATTTTGATGTGTTAGTGTTCCATTACTTATAGAAAGTTACAAGGTTTAAAGCAAAATTGTGAGAAACCATTCGAAAATTGTTTAAGAAGATATTTCCTATCACTTTCCCGATTCACTTTTTGGTCTATTATTCCTCATATGTCTCTCTCACAAAATTGTGAAGACAAAAAATTCAGCATTCATATGGGTCGTGATTCTTTTGAGTATTGATTATCTTTTGTGAAATCAAACACCCAAGTGGTTAGTTCAATGTTAGGATCTGATCTAACGTCTTTCACTTTTAGAAATTTTAGGCTCTATGGATTCAAATTCCATCGTCGGTGAGCTGTACCAAAAAAATTAAAAATAATTAATAACAACAGAAGAAATTGATGAGTTTCAAATTACAGCGAGGTATTTTACAGAAACGAGCATGAACAAAACGAGTAAAAGTTAATACAGAAAGCGATCAACAACTCTCCTTAGTATTTAAACTTCAGCCATCAGACTGAAGCTTCTGGGGATGACAAAACCAACATTTCATAATTTATATATAGATCCTGAATATACAGAACCATTATTTACTAGAATGAAAAAATAATAATAATAATAATTAGTGAAACTTCATTTATGATGCATGCCTTTGTGTGATAATAATAATAATAATAATAAAAAAAGGCAATTGTTCCTGTATCCGAAATTTCAGAAATTACTTAACAGCGGCTGATGATTTTCCAAAGCTGGTTGGGTCCAGTGGTCCACTCCCACAAAACAAACTTAGTGCCATCTTCAATACGTTGGTCACCATTAAAAGCATCGGAATTGAGCTTTGTATTATTGACCAATCACCATCCTTATTGTTCTGTAACCATCCCCAAAGTCTTGGTTTTTTGTCTGCAGTAACGTCACATCCTTCCCATCACTTGGATCGTGTGGCTCCGGCCTCACCTGCATGCACCCACGAATCTGGCACCCCTTAAGTGAATTAATTACTATGACTTCGACTTTTTAATTTATTCAATTAGAGGTGTTATGATTTATGAAGTGATCTTACAGGTTCGCTGTGCTTCGTGGCCATATTAGGAGCCGTGTTAACCACAGCAAAGAAGGGACAGCCCTATGGATCCTTTATTTGTGCTGTACATCTCATCACCTATTTAATCCAGTTATGTAACCCGAGCTCTAAAGATTACTGTGACGGAGTGAAATAAAATCCTTGCTCTTAATTGACGAACAAACTGGGTCACATACGATGAATCAGCAGGAGTCTTTTTCCCAGAAGATCTTAACGAGTTGGTATATTACGTGAGGTGTCATTGTGTTCAGGTTGATTATTTCCTTAATTGCTGCCATGGGTCCCATACGACCTGGGTGCTGCATTCATTGTATCCGCTGCCGCCGCCGTGTGTGTCCCATCCAATGTCGGTTCTACATTGCCTCCGGGTATTACGCGACATCAGTCCCACAGTGTATTTGCCACTATCGTGGGTCCCATGAGGCGTCAGTGCTGCGCCATATGTGCTGCCTCCGTGGGCCCATGCAACATCGGTCTTCCACTGTACTTGCCACTATCGTGAGTTCTATGCGATACTGGTGGTGCACTGTATCCACTGCCAACGTGGGCGGCATGCGACGTTGTTGTTGCACTGTATCCACTGCTAACATGGATCCCATGCCATGTGGGTGGTTCAGCCTAGCCGCCACTGCGACGAGTCCCATGCATCGTCGGTGCGGCACCGTATCCACCGCTCCCACATGTCCCTTGAGATGTCGGTGTTGAACCCTATCCATGTCAAGTCGATGCTGTACTGTGTCCCCTATTATCATAGTTCCCACGTGATGTTGGTGCTACACCGAATCCGCTAATGCCATGGGCTGTTTTATGTTTTGTCGGTGGCCTACTGAATGGTGGTGGGTCACTGCCCCTTCTCCATATAGAGAATGCGGACCCCCAGTGTTTCCACAGTGTCCATGTACGACGATGGTAACCAGTTGTAGGGAGCGTTGCCGCTACCTTGGGATTGTTTTATTCTTTTGACATCATCGTCACCATCGTCATGTAGGTTTCTGTTTTGAGTTGCAGCCGAGTTGCAATCCCCCGTAGTTGTTTTTTTTTTTTAAAAAAAAAATCATTTTATAAGAGGGGTAGATGATTGTTGCATAAAGATTTTTTTAACTCTGAAATCTTCACTAAATACAAGATTATCGTCCAGAGAGAGAGAGGTGAGTCCGGAACCAAGAGATCGTAGTGGCTTCATGTAAATCAACAAAAGCAAAAATTTAGCTTCCATCTGACTTGTTCTCTCTGTAAATCTGAACTTCAACCCGTAAGTCACAACGTTGCCACATGTTTATAGAAAAAACATCATTTGCTGGCTACGAAAGAACCAAAAAAAGATACTTTGCGGACTGGTAGGAGAATCATTCCACAATATTATGTCACGCACTTCGGTATACATATCATTTATTGTAATCACCAACATGATAGCTTTTCGAAGGAGAACGCGTGTCACCCCGACACGACTTCAGAGCCTGCAAATGGATCGCTATGAAAATGACAAGGAGACACCCAGACTTAATCCATTTAGTAGATTGGTTCACTGATCATACACATTCATTATATTTTGACGCCATAGATAATGAACAACGACAGTAACAGATGTTAATTGAGTTTTAATCACACATCATCGCGCTCCCCCAATAGACATAATACACGAGAACCATAGCCAGAAATAAAGCAGTGTGCCTCCACAGAGTTCAATGAAAATCATCTTGAACGCAACACACAAACCACTCAATGGAGAATGAAAACCAATCCTCCTCACATATACTTCTGCAAGCACAATCAATACAGCTACTATAAGATGGCAATACCGATGCACGCACCACAATCCTGCACATATAACCATCAAAAGACCAAAAAAGAATTAAGAACAGTTCTGTGAGTCGATGAGACACTTGAAAGCTTAAAGCAGAGAAAGCCAGGGTTCATCCTCCCAAACTACATACATCTAGACTAATTTATATTGAAATTCCCTTATTGGTGTTAGACAGTATCAAATGATGCAACCTGAAAACAAGAAAGATATGGTAGGAGCTTTATATTTCTTTGATGAAAGACTTACAGTAGGGGACAATCCTCCATCGCTGGTTATCTCCCTTGTTCCAATCCCAAAGCACAATAGTGGTGCCATCATGGACGCCACCAGATTTCTTATCACCATGAAAAGCATCTACATTCAGGCGAATGTTATTGACCATTCTTATGGCTCTGTAACCATCCCCTATGTCCCTGCTCTCTGTCCACAGTATAGACTCATCCAGAACATCTGGATTATAAGGTCTCAGCTGCACCTGCAGACATATTATCAAAGTTTTATGTTGGCATATTAACAATATATATAATTAAAAGAAACTAAATTGTATATGAAATAAATGCAGGGAAAATCCAGATTGACAAGAAGGTAACCATGTCTAAAATGTGAAACCAACATGCAAAATTTGCCACTAAGATGCATATATATTCCAGTTACATGTAGTGTTGAATTGGAGATATCCTTGCTCCTCAAATGAGCTCCAAATTCAAAGTTTAATTTGACTCATTAGCAAGTCACGGAGCGGCTGTGAATTTCACAGAGATATCCTTCTATTATAGTCTAGATGTTACCCTTACCAGCCTTCTCTTCACCGGCAAACCAGAACTAACATCTTACATTTGGGGACATGTAAGTTGTTTGGATTCTTTGCCAGTGGATGTTGCCCATAGGTCATAAACAATATGCCTGGATGCAACAAATTGCTACATCCTAATACTAAAGCTACGGATTCAAGAACAAAACCAAATTAGCAGCAGCAGGAACATTTGAGACAATACATGTCCATTTATTTCAGTATGTGAAATTAACAACAAAGCAAGACATATTGGTTGAAACAATCACGGTCAAGAACTGAAATTTTACATCAAATAAACTTCCAATCACTTAAAAATTTCATAGAATCCTTACAGGATGAGTGGCTCCAATGGAATGCTTCATAGCCTGACCAGTAGCTTTGTTAACGAGAGCAAAGGAGGGAAAGCCCTCCTCATCCTTCACTCGAGTGCTGAGCCTCTCATCCTTGTACCAGTGCTGCAACACCAACAAAAAACAAAGCAATAAACACACAAGACTAAGAAACAAGAAACCCTCAAAAAAAGAAAAAAAGGGGGGGGGGGGGGTTCAGTAGCACTAATGGCAGATTTAAGGTGAAATTATTATTAAAACACAAGTGGGCACTAATATAGTAATATCACCTACAATATTCAATATTTCTTAGGGAAAACAATTCTTAACTTTTTCAAAAAAGAAAACAACAGAACGCAGATCAAGCAAAATACTTAGAGCAGCGCAACAACAACTGTAAACGGGTGACAAAAGAAAACGTAAAATACGCACCTGAAACTGATCGGAGGGATCAGATGGAGCAAGAACCACCTTACCATTTCTAATGGTGAGCGAGAAATTAGGCTCCGCCTTACAAAAGAATCTAACAGTAGGCTTCCCAGAGAGAGCAGGAACAGGGCCAGCGGCAGAGCCAGAGTGAGAGTGATGATGCAGAAAAGATGGCAAGTGAGGCTCAAAAGAATGGTGATGGCCAGTCTCAGTTTTCTCATGAGAAACATGGCTCACATGTACGGCTCCTGACACTGCTGGCGGTGGCTGCTGCGGCGGCGATTGCTGGTAGTTGAAAGAACCGAATCCTTCCGGTTTATTATCACTAGCGTGATACACGTGACGCACATGGGTTGGCTCTGGTGGTGGTGGTGGTGGTGGTTGCTGGCGGTTGAAAGACCCGAATCCTTCGGGCCGATCAGTGGAGTGATGCACGTGGCTCACATGTGATTCTTGATGATACGGCCGGGGCGGAGGTGGTGGTGATGAAAATTCAGGTCCCTGATAATGAGGGGGTGGTGCAGCATACTCATTTTCTCGATAATACGGCTGCGGAGGGCGTTCTCGTCGCTCATCTTCTTCAGGATCGTGACGGTGGTGGTGGTGGTGGCCGATGGGGAACTCCATTATCGCCTGTCTTCTTTTGGACTCTGTTTTTGCTCTCAGTATCAGTGATTTGGGATTCTTTTTCCTTAATTGCACAAAGAATTACGCTCGGAAACTTTTTCTTTTACCATTTTTTCAGGTAAAATTACCTTTTAACCATTTAAAAAATATGCGCCACAAATTTTTCGTAACTTATTTCTTAATTTAGACGCGTGGAATTTTTTATTTTTATTTTTTTAAATATAACAGCAGAAAGCTTTTATGATTAGCTAAAACATTTGTTAAAAACTGTGCGATTGTTTTAATTACTGACATTGATTATAAGCAGCCAGTTAAATTCGTTTTGGTGCGGTCATCTATAATTTAGGTCCCTTGAATTGAGTTCCAGGGATACTGCACTTCTAAAGTATCATTCAAAATGATTTCCTTTTTTTTTTTTTGAAACAAAAAATTTGTTTATTTATTAGAATATAGGAATGAATAAATATATAATTTTATGAGTTATAAAATTTTAAGTAAAAATTATTGGATTTGTCGTGCCATTGGAATTAACAAAAGTTACAAATAATTGTTCCAATCTACTATTTGTTTCACGGATAAATAAAATAGTGATGTTGACATATAAAACACTTTTGAACACAAAAAGTATAAGCCAAAAGTTTGATGCCCACCAGCCCCATCATAACAAAATGGCTATGGAATCTAGTATCGTAGGAAAGAGTCCTCAGCTTTCTGAGGACTCGTTTTGAATGGTTGTTGGGAATATTAAAAATTAATTTTAACATTTATTATTTTTTTAAATAATATTTTAACAAAATTACTTCATCAAGTAATTAATTTTAAAAATGAGAAAAATAATAATTTTTAAAATATAATTTTGAGAAATATTTTTATATTTAATATAATTTCATATATATATATATATATATATATATATATCCTTACATATTTTATCTACGTAGACACTAAATTATCTTTCATTATCATTAATTTGATTTGTTTAACCTTCGTCCGTGCTCTTTACCTCAATTCTTCTTCTTCTTCTTCCTGTTTTCCAGTTCATCAAAACTTAGAGATTACGTCTTACTCTTTACCTCAATTCTTTCATTTATAAATATTTAATAAAATATGAGATGGATTTTATCAATCTGCTTTCTTTTTTTTTTTTTTAATGATTTTCAAAGGACCATCTCATTAAACTTTGATTATGCAAAAATTGATGTTATTCGACGGAAGAAGGTTTATTATTACGATGATGGTGGTGAATTGATTTGAGACAAAACGTAATAAAGTAAAAGCACTAATTTTTTAATTTATCAATTGGTATATATACATATAAAAATATTAAACGCACGTGTTTCGTATATATCGAAATAAATTTTCCTTCTTGGTATTATATCTAATTTTAATTATTTATAATTTAATAATTATATTTATTAAATACTTAACTAATATTTTTTAACAATTATTTATGTTATAATATAATTAATAATAATTATTTTAAAAATTATAATATTTTAAAATGATTCTAATTTAGTAGAATCCGATGAGTGATGTGTTTCTTGAAAATAAGGGCACCATAATAATAATAATAATAATAATAATAATAATAATAATAATAATAACAACCTAATTTTCTCATACTCATTGAACAAAGTTCAAACCCACACGTTTGACTTATAAAATAATTTGTTTTTGAAGTAAAAACAATCAATTGTACAAAACGTATTTAATTAACTATATTTTAAAAGTGGTATGAGTTTAAAAAATAGAATATCCAGCAAAACTTCCGCAATCTTTCTTTCACGACTCATTAATTAATTTTTTTCTTAATTTATAATAAAATCGTAATTCCCGGGAGTGTTAGGTGAGAATTAGAAGAAATAAGGAACCGCCTCACGCGTGGTTGCGTAAGCTCCTCCGATATTTTAAATGCCGTTTGGCAGCACTCGACAACCACCCACTCCATTAATTCTCCACTTGTCATTTTCTCTCCCGTTAATCGAACCCGCTTCAATTAAAATAAATAAACAAATTTAATATTAAATTTTTGAAGACTTGCGCGGCGATTATAAAGCTATAAAATATGCAAACTATATACGGAAACAATGAGGTACCTTGTGGGCTGGGCCCAACAGCTGGCCCATAGAATCTCCATAACACACCGATGAGTCTCTGCCGTAAATCATTTTGCTCATGGTCCGTAAACGAATTTGATTCTTCAATCTTTCTTATTTGTCAATACTTTTATTATAAATAGTTTGATTTTATATAAAATTTGGTTGTGTCACGAATTAAAATCAAGTGATAGTGAGGGCGTATTTATTTTGTTATCTGAAATTTGAATAATTTTGAAATATGAATGGTTTTAATACAAATATTCGAACGATATTTATTTTTATTTTTTTTTCTCTCTTTAATATTGTCGTATCGAAATATAAATGGCAACTTGTTTAATTTTGTAAATAGAACATGTCTTAAATATGTTTGCTCGACATTTATATCTGCATAAGTCAAAACAAATAAAAAAAATTAAATACTGTAGTTTGGAAAATAAGTAGATTTGTTGGGGGTACTTTTATGATATAATATTTACTCCCTATTAAGGATTTCGGATAAAGTCATAAAATTTTATTTTTTATTTAAATATAAACATCTAAAAATCAAGATATTAGTTACAAAAAGTAAATAAATATATTTTTTAAAACAAAAAAGAAAACTGAAATTATTAAAATTTTATACTTAAAGACATTTTAACCAATAAGATGACCCAAGTAATTAATAGTTAATTCCAACTAATAGTCTACATGACGCCACTGAGTTCAAAACGCTCTTATTTAGTTCTGTTTAGTCCCGATAGGTGGTGTGCATTTTGCCAAGTCGGTGATATGGGTACTAAATTTGCACCCCATGTTGAATGGAAAGTTCAAAACTCGTTCAAATTCTTTTAGAATCACCCTTAGATGCCTAGATCCAGATTAATTTTTTGTTTTCGTTTTTTTTTTTTCAATGTCAATTACCACTTTCAATAGTTTTGGCGTTTATACTGATGTGAAACCTAAACACAATATTATCCCTATATATACACACACTTTCATTGACAAGCATTAAATTATCATCCATTCAATTTTTTTTTAAAAATTAAATAGTTAACTAAATAATCGTATAATTTAATAAGATTCAAGAATTCATACTCTCTTATGATCTGTCTAAGCACCTCTTGATTAAAACTAAAGTAGGTAGATGATTAGTGGTAATTATCAAATAAAATGCATTGTAGTAATTAAATCTCAACTACACACTATCACGAATGGAAATGCGACGCGAATAATAAGCGCACGATGTAGGAAATGCCGTCACGCATTGTCAAAAAATTACAAGAGGCAAGGAGCTGAATTGACTGCATTTTGGGTTAAAATTTTAATCAACGACACTCTTTATCACTAATTTGTCCACCAAGAGATTACTGCTGTTTTGAGCTCATGGCTGCTCGCAAGGTGCTTTCAAATCTTTGCCACGAGAAGGGGTAGTTTGTTGGACATATTAGTGATGGTCTGTAATTTGCTTGGAGCTGTTCAATTAATTAGATAGATCCTCATCTCATCAATTCCATCGATTACCATCATTGATATTAGGGAAAAAAAAAATCTCGATTGTTTTTAGTCACTCCTTTTTTTTTTTACTTTTTTTACGAATCTTTCTTTGATGTCCGCCACGTCACTCTATATTTCCTTAATCTTTTATTTTCAATTAAAGAGGGAAAATGAAAAATGAAAAGAACATTTGACTCTCTGTGAAGTTCACAGGCTCCTGTTAATCTATCGGTTAAAGATTTGGTGAGCTTAATTGCGCAATTAAAGGATACCAAACACAGTGCATGGGAAATGCCGCTCTTAAATTTGTATCTTTGTTGGTGTCTATTAGTGCCCATCATCATCATCATCATCATCATCATCATCATCATTATTATTAATACGACTAATTGGTTCTGAGGATAAATTAAAACAAAGCATATTTCCTTCTCCAGTGATCTTCAAATGCTTTAGGGAATGCACGTGCACGATCTTCTTGTAATAGTCTGATTTAAACAATTAAACACTGCGGCTGCTTTGATCGCAAGAATGAATGAATAAATAATTTATTAACCAACGAGGATAAGAACAACGGCGCACGGATGAGAGTAATTAATTTATATTATTAATTAACCGATTTGAGACACCATGATTCCGATTTGAGAAATGAGACATAATTATTTTTAATGGCCATTGTGATCCCAATTTCCCAGCGCACGATGATTGAAATTTTTTCACATAACAAACAAGACCCACCACCACAGAGGGTCCGGTTCTGTTGCAGCATGGGACCGTGCCGGTGCCTTTATCTTTTGTGACGGCATCATTGCAAATTTGTATATAACTCCTTTCACCCATTTTTATTTAAAATTCTATTCATAATTATTAAATTAATTTCTGCCTGCATCCATAGGCATGTTTCAGTTAGGTCCTTATTCTATTTCATATCTATAAATTTTTTTGTTCCTTATTGCACGAGTATCATAACACCCACTCTTTACTGCGATGAGATTGAGTGATTGACATGTTCAATTTAGAGCCTTACAATCCTTTTTAATCACAATATATTTTAAAATATGAGGGTTGGTTATTTCTTTTTTTTTTTTTTGTACATCCACCATCAAATTTCATTTAACATTTTACACTTTTTTATTTATAATTTTTTTATGAATATTATGATACTTTTTCTTACATTCACAACAAATTATGTAACTCTAAAGTTCTATTACAATAATTATTATAATTATTTTCAGACTCTTATTTTTAATCATGTTATTTAATTCAAGTATTCTTATCTCGTGAGTGCATTACGCTTTAAGCTATAATTTAGTAAAATATTTTTATGTAATATGGACTAGCATTATATGTATTAAACTTTTTTATTAACGTATATGAAGCATATAAAATCTTTTAATAGTCTTGTTTATAATTTAAATAAACCTACTATTCAAATAATACCTAATCATTCTTCACAAGTAAAGTTATTTCTAGTTCATGATGTTTATCCACTAATTTAACTCGAACATGCACTTGGCATGGCATTTCGAACACATGTTAGACTTGTTTCTTTGAATTTAGTAAAATTCTAGTTTTGATTTTCTCTTATTAATAAGACGATGGCTAAAAGTCCTTTTTTTAACATTTTAACATATACTAATAGATAAAAAAAAAAGGTAGATTGATTTAGTGGAAGATTTTAATTTTAGATCTAAATCTCCAACATTAGACCATTGAACTCGTGATTTTTTAATAATCACATGCCATTCCCTTTTATATTTATGAATTAGGCCAATAATCTTTCGCAAGTTGTGAATGATTTATATGTAGTTCTCCATGTAGCCATATACTAGTTTGACTCTAGATCAATTGTGCATTTATTAAACAAAAATTAGAATGAGTTAGAATCAAAATGACTAAAAATCAAAATGGACTAAAATGGGAATAGATAATAAAAATTAGAATAAATTATTTACTTGAACTGTAGAAAATAAAATTAAAATGAGTTAGATTATCATTAATATATTTACTTTATCTTATAATCAGAATTATAATGAGTTAGATTGTTAAAAATTACTAAAAAGTTCTTAATTAAATTTTTCATGATATTATTTTTGTATTTGACTATTGTGATTATTTATTTAGAAATTATTATTATTTATCATTAATAATATAGTATTAATATTTACATTATTTTCAATAAATCAAATAATTGTGTTACTTTTTATTATAACAATAACAATATTTGTTAGAATAGATTAAAAGCATTCGATCCACGAGGAGGTTGATTTTAATTATATGCCGAATTAATTTTCTTTGTAATGGGAACAATTAAATTATGATAATTTTGTCCTAAATTCTGAATTAAAATGGCGAGAATAATTAAAAATGAAAGCTGTTATAATAAATAGGTATCCAGGATCCGCATCAACACGCTCCATGGGCTAAATATTCCATATTAATACCAATTAAATCATAAGGGGGATTCCACACCTCATGAACCACTCTCCAATAAGTTGGTTAAGAACTTATCGTGCCAAATAATAATAACCTTGACTAGGGTCTTAGGTTTAACTGAACAACAAGACTATTATTATTTTGTTTACCTAAAAGTCAAAACAACCAAATATTAGAGGGGAAGAGAAAGTAAATTTACCAAATTAAGCCCATGGAACATGTTGAGACTTCACCTTCAACCAAGCTCAAAAAGAAATTAGCTACTCATATTTTAACTAGGGATAAAAGGGAATTTTATTAAAATACAAAGAAACTACAAGAAGGAGAAGGAATTTTAAATCTAAGCTTAGAAATTTAAATTAGGGGAGAGCCCCTTTTTATAGATACATTGAGTGAATCGTGACCATCGGATTAAAAACAATTCGGATGCTCAGGATTTTAATCGATCAGCGATTATCAATATTTTAGATTTCTTTGAATAGTAAATAATCCCATGTATAAGCGCATGTATTGTAAACCCGATTTCTCCAATGAGATCTTTGCCACGTCATCGATCTACGATGACATAAGAAATTTAGTCCAATAAGATCATGACACATCATCGGTCAACGCACCACGTCATCGGTCAATGCCACATAGCAAATCAATCCACATAATTGGCCCAATCGAGCATCGCCACGTCGTAGGTAGTTGCCACATCATCGGTCCGTATACAAAAAGTGTCGTGAACGATATCGTGAAAACGTATTTAACGAATGAACGAGTATGTGTGAACAGGTAATTTTTTCCTTTAATGCTCTTCTTAAGGTTTTTTCCAAATATGACGTCCGTTTTCTTTGTCGATCACTCGTTTATTGTGAAACGATTATGATACCCCTAAAATACATAAAATACACAATTATAATAAAACACATATAATTAAATAACAAAATACTTAAATAAATAAAAGTAGCAATGTTAATGAGATTTAAAGTGTAAAATGATGATTTTCTCCTTTATAAATATACACTTTCTAACACTCAACACATTTAGCCTTATTGCTAGTCCCTAGCAAATAAAGCGAAGATAAAATTCAAAATTTTTTTTTTTAAACACACGTGTTTATTCAATCGATTAATGATAACAATCAAATAAAAGTTTAAGCATTATCTCTAGTATAAAGGAATATCACATCCATATGAACCATCCATATGTATCGGTCCAAATGATTTTGTTGTAGTAATAGTAATCAAGCTTCACCAGGTTTGTGACACTCTCACAAAGAAATTAATCCCAATAAAATTTTTGTCACTACAATGAATGGTAAATTGAGAGAAAATAATAAAGAAATATCACACACTTTCACCAAGATGAAAAATATACCCATAGCTTAGAAATAATACGATCTCAAATAAAGTATTAGTCAACCCAATGTATTCATCATTTTTTTTTTTTGATTTATGCATCACTACATCTTAATTACCCATATAACTAGCTTTTATGTTGACTATAGTTCCCTAAAATCGGGAAGGACTTTTATTAACGTAACGTAGTTAGGGAAGTTAACAAAGAAAGGAAAATAGAGAAACAAAATATATATGTTTGAGAAAAAATTAAAGAACTTTTTAGGATACATTTTCTTATTTATTACTTTTGTACATCTTTTTTTCTCTCTTTTTTTTTTTTTTTTATTTTTTTATATGGCACAACTTTTTTGAACAAAATAATTAATTATTTATTTTTTTCTCAAACATGAATAGGTGGATGGAACTTATATGATATCGGGTAATACTCAAATTGGAGTGGGTTAGGATGATAAGTTAATAAAGAAAAGGATTTTTTTTTTTTTAAATAAAAGGCTCAAAAGGGTAGAACTATGGATATTAAATAATAGGGATAGAATTCAAACGGGTCAAAAATGGCCTTCCATCATCTTTTAGGACTCTAAATAATCTTCCATATCTACTAATTAAGTGGACATTTAGATGCAGAACACACTTTTTTTTTTTTTTTTTTTAAAGGGTTGACTCAAAGAAAATCTAGAGATCATGTATGAAATAATAAATAAATGAAGAAAAAAGGGTTACTCTCAAGAAAAATTAATATCAAAAACTCACTTGGAATTTATTTGACATGTGCATTCTTTCAAGCAACTCATATTTGTCTCCAACATCAACATATAGAATAGTAAACATAGTGTAATATTACTCAAGACCAAAGATAATACAAATACTAAAATTCAAAAGTCATCATATCATCCAATATCAAGAACTCACAAATTTTTTTTTTTAAAAATAGAATTATTTCCCCCCAACCTATTCTAAACATAAAAAGAAAACATACATGCAGAAAAATTAAAGAAAAATGAATTTTTTTTTAATTTTTTTTTGTTTTTAATTTTTTTATTTTTATTTTATTTTTTTTTATTTTTACAAAAGGAGATGCGTTTCTAGAGTTACTATACTCCATATTCAGCCATCTTCGACTTTAAAAACTTGAAAATATATATTTATAAAGGAGAAATTATCGTTATTTCCCTCAACGTAATCTAAAACATTGTCCTCAATGTTTTAAAGGAAAAGAAGTAGAGATTAGAAGATATCACCCTGGGTATTGCAATACGGAAGAAAATATTAATATTGATATGGCTCACATCTTCCTCTACGGTTTTACGTCGAAGCGGCTTGAACACCCCTCATGGGTCGAGGATAGGCTTCCCATCAGGTTTTCTTACAATTTGCAAAAGGTCTTTTATAGTCGATTCGAGACTATAGTTTGCACATTATAATTGGAGTATTGCATTTTGGACGTATTCACCGGGATGCGTTTCAAGAGACAAAAGGATATCATCCAATGACTTTTTATGCAAGCCATCCTTAATGAATTGAATCTTATCTTTCTATTTTATCGACACCATTCCTAAAGAACATGATTTTTTTTTTTGCATATTATTTTAGTCACTTCAATGTTTTGTCTTTGTTTTCTCCACATGGTTGGTATTCGTGATATGCCTTTACTTTTCGACCATTAACTTTAAAAATTATATTGTTCCTTGGATTCTTAAATTTAATGGCTCCATGAAAAAAAAAACAAATGAAAATAGATGGAATGGACCATCGAGAACGCAACTTACTTGGAGAAACGTGCCATTGAGAATTGAAAGAAAATACTTTCGACCTGGTGTGAAAGATTTTCCAATCGCTTGTCACGGAGGATTTTCATTTGTAGTCCTTAGCATTTTTGTTATTTACGAATCTCCTCTGGTTTTCAGTTGTATCCTCCTTTTGAACCAAAAATGGGGTCAATGATGTCTGTGTTCTTTTGTTTGTAATTAGGAGAGGATGGGATGATTTCTGACAATATTTCTTCTTCCTCCAAGAATGTAGAATTCAAAGGGTCGGGTGAAGGTTTGAGCTCAATTTCTAGTGGTGATTCTGATGATGGAATGAGATTTTCTTTTAATGGTGCCAATTGTTCTATCCTTGTCTTCCACTTATCAATGTCCATGCATGGCGATGAATCCAATAAGGCATTAACCTCATCAATTGATCTGTCAATATTAAAATCCAAACCAAAGTGAGTTAAACATGTCAGTAAAGGGTCATCACTATGGTTTAAAGGAAATGTGTGATCAATTAATTCATCAATTAAATCAACATCTACAATTTCATCATCAGTACTGTGAGGTTGTTTGGCAATGTTAAAAATATTTAGTTCCATGGTCATATTGCCAAATGACAATCGCATAAAATCCTGCATTGAATAAATTTGCCAAGAAAGGTAAGAATAATAGGAATGTGCTTCTTTGAAGTTGGTTGAGTGTCAATTACAATGAAATCAACAGGAAAATAAAACTTGTCTACCTGGATAAGACGTCCTCCACAATACCACGAGGTATTTTTATGGAAATCGTAACACCACCGGATTTCCAAGTTTCACAAAAAAGTAAGGCAAATGATTTACACTAGCTCCTAAATCCAACAAAGCATTCTCAATTGTGTGGTTCCCTATACTACATGAAATAGTAGGGGAGCACGGATCTTTACATTTTAGAGGCATTTTATGTTGGAGTATAGAACTAATATTTTCATTAGAAAGGCCTTTTTCGAACATGAATGTTTCTCTTTTTAGTACAAAGGTCTTTAAGAAACTTGGCATATGATGGTACTTGTTTTATAGCTTCAAGTAAAGGGATGTTAACACATGTTTGAAGATTTCAAGAATGTGGATTTTCCTTTCTTCCCTTTAACTAACCTTTGAGGAAATGGAGCTTTAGGAACATATTCTCGCGGGTGAAATCGATGTACAATCCGAGTTGATTTTGGCATCTCCACTTTGTTGTCGACTTCTTTTCCTTTTCGCAAGGTCATCACCGCTTTGACCTCCCATCTTTCTTTGTGGTGAACTAGAACTTGCTTCATTCACCGCTTTAGGATTGGGCCTTTGGTTGACTTGGGAATTTGCCTTTTCAACGGTCATGGCCAAAGTTTGAATCAAGAAGAGGCAAGTTGTCCCACCATTTTCTCAAGGTTAGAAATTGATTGGGCTGTGAGTTGAAGCCCGCTCTCATCTCATTTCGTAACTCATCAATGGTGCGGTTCGTTGCTCGATCTTGGAGTTAGTAAGATTTGAAATTTTGGGATGTCTCCTCCCATGGTTTAGGTTGAGAATGGTTTGGGTTCGATTGTATGGTCTAAATGGTGGTTGAGAGGCTTGAGATTGGTTGCATTGGTGGAGGTGGAACCGATGGTCCGTTTTGTTGAAATCCTTGAGACCATGAAAAATGGGGTGGTCTCTCCATCCAGGGGTTATATGTGTTGGAGTAGGGGTTGTAGCTTGATGGTTTTCTCATGATACCTATGGTATTGGCTTGATCACGAATATGAGTCATGGTCATGTTTCTGTTGATTTAGCGGTTGTCAAAGATGCTATTTGTCGAGTAAGGCCTTGACCATCTCTTTGACTTCTTTAATTCCCGAGCTTGACTCGCCAATGTTAACCTCATTCACTCCTTTAATTCTCTTGGTATTTCGAGTGATCGACTAGTTGTTGAGAATTATCCGATTGCCGTTTCGATGCGCTTTTGGACATTAACTCTCCTCCATTTGGTTGCCATTAGCCATTCTTGCACATGTGGCAATAATCCCTCCAAGAAGTATTGGCATTGGTGCCATTTCTCATACCCATGATGTGGACACTTCAAGAGTAGCCCATTAAATCGCTTGCTTGAAAAATTGCTCGTCGTCTCTTTGGGTAAACTCAAATTTTGCGAATAGCATTGGTTTTATGAACCGGGAAATACTTATTTAAAAATTTAGTTACCATTTGTTCCTATGATGTAATGCTATTAAGGCATTGTATTAAACCATGAATGAGCAGGCTCTATCTTTTAATGAAAATGGGAATAATCTAATTGACATCATCATCCTGAAAAATTCTCGTATTTAAAAGTTTGACAAATAGCATGAAAATCATTCAGGATGATTATATGGGTCCTCATTTTAGGCCATAGAATGTGGGAGACAATTTAGACACTAGATTTTTATTACATTTGGGTAATTTATCGTGATGTCTTTCAAATTAGCTAAAGGACTAAAATAATCCTTAAATGGCTCTCTTGTGGTTCCGGTTGTTGATTTTGCAATTCCATTTCAAATTTTTTTGGTGTGTGTTTGTGCGTAAGTGTTTTTTTTCCAAATCGGGTTAAAGGTTCAAGATTGGGTGATAATCTTCACCAATGCAAAAACAAAATAAATGAAAATAAAACAAACAAAAATAAAGAGGAGAGAGAAATTACAATACTAACCTGTGAAGTTATTCTAACCTTCTGATGAATATACACTCAGTCTTAAAAAGAAAATACAGAAATAGATTAACTAAAAAAAAAATAAAATAAAAAGATAAATTACAATGAAAAATAAAAAATTAAATTACAGGAATATAAAAAGAAGAAAAAAAACAAAATTAAATTACAGAAAAAAATTACTTAAAAAAATTTAATTCTATATAATAATAATTTAACATAATAAATAAAATTTACAAAGAAAAATAAATCATAAATTAAATTATTTAAATTTTAATTAATTTAAATTAGAATAATTAAATTACAGATTCACTTTTTTAATTTTTAAATTTTTTATTTTTTTATAATTTTTAAGGAAAGCAAAAAAAATTACTTAAAAAAAAACTAATTCTATGAATTAATTCTACGAATAAATTAAAATAAATTACAAGATAAACAAAACAAATTAAAAAGAAAAGTAAAGCAAAAATTAAAGTACAGAAATTTAAAGAAATCACACAATAAAATTAAATTGCAAAAATGTAAATTAGAGAAATTAAATTACAGAAATTAAATTACAGAAATTAAATTACAAAAATTTAAATTACAAAAATTAAATTATAGAATTATTTTTTTTTATAGGAAAAAAAATATATAAGAAAACAAAAAAATTAATTCCACAAATTAAAATAACTTTACATAAAGAATAGCGCCAAAAAAGCAAATTTTAATGAACTTAACTAAATAATCTATTGTAGAATAGATTAATGGTGACAGTGTCGATCCCACGAGGAGGTTGATTTTAATTATACGAATTAATTTTCTTTGTAATGGGAACAATTAAATTATGATAATTTTTGTCCTAAATTGCTGAATTAAAATGGCGAGAATAATTAAAAATGAAATGTTATAATAAAGATGGGTATCCAGGATCCGCATCAAGCTCCATGGGCTAAATATTCCATATTAATACCAATTAAATCATAAGGGGGATTCCACACCAAACCACTCTCCAATATTATGGTGATAATTTATCGTTAAATAATAATAACAACTATCTTAGGTCTTTTTTTAGAATTAGACAAGACTATTATTATTTTTTAAAAGTCAAAACAACCACAAATATTAGAGGGGAAGAGAAAGTAAATTTACCAAATTAAGCCCATGGAACATGTTGAGACTTCACCTTCAACCCAAGCTCAAAAAGAAATTATTTTTACTCATATTTTAATTAGGGATAAAAGGAATTTTATTAAAATACAAAGAAACTACAAGAAGGAGAAGGAATTTCAGAAATCTAAGCTTAGAAATGAATTGGGGGTGCCAAATTAGGGGAGAGCCCCTTTTATAGATACATTGAGTGAATCGTGAATCGGATTAAAAACAATTTGGATAGGATTCGTCATCGATCAGCGATCAGCGATCAGCGATCACAACAATCAACATTTTGACAAGAACGCTTGCCGAATAAGTAAATAATCCCATGTAGCGCATGTATTGTACACCCGATTTTCTACTCCAATGATGAGATCGCCACGTCATCGATCTTCAATAAGATCATGACACATCGCCGGTCAACGCCACGTCATCGGTCAATGCCACATAAGCGGTCAATCCACATAATTCGCCCAATCGAGATCGCCACGTAGGTAGTTGCCACATCATCGGTCCGTATACATGAACAAGTGTCGTGAATAAGATGTATCGTGAAACGATAGAAATTATGAAACGATCTAGTATGTGTGAAGCGATAATTTTTTCCTTTAATGCTCTTCTTAAGGTTTTCACCGTCCCGAGTAATATGACGTCCGTTTTTTCGATCACTCGTTTATTGTGAAACGATTATGATACCCCTAAAATACATAAAATACACAATTATAATAAAACACATATAATTAAATAACAAAATACTTAAATAAATAAAAGTAGCAATGTTAGTGAGATTTAAAGTGTAAAATGATGATTTTCTCCTTTATAAATATACACTTTCTAACACTCAACAATGACAACAATAACAATAACGACGGCAACAACAATAATATATTTTAAAAAAATAAAAATAAAAATTATTATCGTCAACAAAATTGGAATGACAAATCACTGTTATTATCATCAATAATACCACCAAAATCGGAATAAAAATCATCATTAACAAACCAAAAATTAAAATTAGAATCATTATCATGAACAAAATTAGAATAAAAAACCATCATCAACAAAATGTCAAATTTAGAATAAAAGATCGTCATCATCAATAAAATAGAATTTTAAATCGTTATCATCATCAACACAGCAAATTATCATCATTGACATCATCACCATCATCAAAGTAGAACCATGCCTATTCAAGATGAAACGGGATGAAACTGAGACTAAGAGAGCATACATAAAAGCAGGAAGGAGATGCCCCGAGTGGAGACATAACCGGTAATAATTGTTGTAACGACAGGAACAATGCTTGATTTTGGTAACAACAGTGAGGTTCGACTGCGATGGTGATCAATTGGAGCTCAATCGAGGAGTTAGGGATTTGTTGTTGCTTCTGTTTTTATTTTTTTTTATTTTTCTCTATTTATATTTTTATTTTAGAAGGGGTTTTTGGGAATTTTAAATTTTGAAGGCAGATAGAAATTGAACTCCTAATAATGGGAGATTAATTCCCAACCCCTTTGTGAATGAATTTCCTATTTTCTACTCTGAAATTAATGTAGACCTTGTGATTTCATTTTTAATTTTGATTCTCGCCTATATTTTGTGAAGTAAATATTGTCAATAATTCATATTCCCCAATCCACCAAGTAAATGTACCACAAAATTAATTTTATTTATTCT
The DNA here is from genome assembly GCA_030449875.1 of Aegle marmelos. Lineage (NCBI taxonomy): Eukaryota > Viridiplantae > Streptophyta > Magnoliopsida > Sapindales > Rutaceae > Aegle > Aegle marmelos. The sequence goes on from JASUUL010000115.1 coordinate 9,799,514, forward strand.
CGAATTATATTTTTTAATAATTTTGGACGTATGGTGCGGTGTAAGTGGCTATATATTTTAGTCCTTATAATATATATTTACTACTATTATTGAAGTTTATTAATAAAAGAAATTTTAATAATTAATGGATATAGTTATTGTTTTAGAAAATAGTAGTTATGATAATTTAATTTGATCACCAACTACTATACCAATTTGGCAGCAGTATTATACGAAAGATAAGGCAAAATTTAGTGTTGGTGTTATTATTTTATTACTATTAATTATAATCTTATGAGAATCAAAGCAACCAAAAATATAAATATGAATTAGCTTGTGTTTCTTCTCTCTTTTAATCGATGATCAGTTTTTGCTTTACTCACTAGTATTATACAATAATGAAAGAAGAATCAAGAATTGTAGATTCACAAGCGTTGAAATTATCTTTTTTTTCTTTTTGTCATCAATTTTTATTACTAATTTGATTATCTATATATAAAGCATAGATATGTGATTGCGTAGTTATAGTGGCTCATTCGAGCGGGGGAAAATTAGTAAGCCAATGGATTTTGGTTCTAATTAGTTGAAGTTGGAGTGCAACGCGTATGTGTGTGTGTGTTATTGTTATTTATATCTAATAACATAGCTTAAATTGATTAATAAAATAAATTGCAGTATTTGGTAGTATGATAATTTATTAGAAATACTAGGGCAAAAGGGTATAAGGTGTTAAATAAAAGTAGAAAAGGGATATAAACAAAAATTACCCTAATAGTTATAAGTATATCACAAATACTAATAAAGTAAGGAGCTAAGTGAAATTTGATAGTGGATTAAAAATATACTCTAATGTTTATAAATAAATTATAATTAAAAAGGAATGTGAGATTCTAAACTAAACATTTCAATGACTTAGTCTCAAAATAGTAAGAAGGGCCTATTGTGATATAGGTGCAACATAGAATAGAAAAGTTGTAGATATGAGATCGTGCAAGGAGCTAAGTGAAAATGCGCCTATAGAATGCAGGTAAAAATCGGCCTAATAGTTGTCAAAAAGTTTTAAATAAAAAAGAGTGGAAGGGTTTACACGAAAATTTTACAACTGCATCGTCACAAGAGACCAAAGAAATGGAGTGTTATCTACGTTAGCAACGCAGCCGGACCCAGAAACAAAGAAAGTGCGAAAATGTGTTCTGCCAATTCAATGCGAAAAAGGTTAAAGGGTTTATGCAAAGCACGCGTGGTTCCTTATCGACTCGTCTCTTGATGTGGTTTTATTTTACCCGGAATCTTTTGACTTTCTTCTGAATGGTTTTTGATGTCGTGATAAGAGTTTCACATTCATTTCATCTCGAATGGGACGTTTTTATAAAATGCTGCAATTTGCGCTATTAATAATTGAGAATGATTGATTGGTTACGATTTATTAACTCTCTCGAATTCAAAGTTCAAATGAAACCTCCGATGTAAGTTGACCCAATTCGCATGTCACAATAATTTTTTAGTTGTGATTATTTTGGAACTATTTTAAGATAAAATAGTCGCATATACAAAATGATAAATAATAAATAATATGTTATAATTTTGATTGTGAAGGTATATTTTATTTTAAAATAATTTTAATATATCTAGAACCTAATTTTATAACTTGAGAATAACATAACGCTTAATAACAATTAAGGTTAACGAGTTAAAATTTCCATGAAAATGCCAATGAACTTTAGTTATTGCTTCTTTTCATGTTGAGTACATTTACTTGTTGCATACAAATGGTTGTTCCATTTTGTCTAGATATTACCGGTGAAGCACTAATTGTTCCACTTCTATGCTTTTGTTTGGTCAGTGGTTCTGATTTGATATAAGACAATCACTGTGACGATAAACCAAGAAGATAAAAGCAAGCATATGCAAACAGAAAGCTTTAGTTTGTTGTACAAATTGACACTTCTAATTCCCGTGAATTTATTAATACAACACTGAATGATCATCGTGACCTAATCTTTTCGAACAATATACAAATTACAAGTACAGTTGGAACTTTTTAATAGTACTTAAAAATATATATATTTGGATTTCCAACATGTAATAACTAATAGCAAGCCATGAAAAGAACAATACTGTGTACCCAGAGTATGAACCTGATCTGCCAATTCAACCCTCATATATATATATAAAATTTCTACAAAATCATATATTATATAATTCCTTATTAGCTTCTTTGGTGTATTTTTTCCACCAACTTTTTTGACTTTATAATGGTATCTTCTATTTGATACCATAACAACCAGTTCAGTTTCTCTAATCCATCTGTCATTTTGCAGAAAAAATAATACCATAATAATCACACACATAATTCTGTACACATGTTCAGCCAGCTGGCTTGGCTAGCTAAGCTCAACATTTGGTTTTTCTTCTTCTCTTTCCTTTTGATGATTTTTTTTTTTCATTTTTTCAATTCTTTTGGATTGATTCATTTTCTTATCCTTGAAACTGAAGATGTGGGCTCAATAGTAACTGCTGACTCAAGAATGGCTGGTGTAAATAGTTGTACTGAGGATCAGATTGATCGGTAGTGCTATTACTGAAACTGCAAGAAGTGATGAATTTCTTTGATGGGTGCAACATGTGCTCATGATGATCTATATTTGGGGGTGAGCGCTTGAGCTGCTGGTTCTCCATATTGTTTGGAACTGAAGAGTTCAACTGAGGTAGTTTTTGAATCAAGAAACTGTTAGTGCAACTTGTGTTGGTGTTGGTGCCATTGCCATTGTTCAATGAAGAATGGTGCTGCTCTAAAATCCCTGAATTGAACAGCGGATTGGATTCAGATCCGGTATGACTCGTTTGGTTTTCGGATAGAAAATTACTCAGCATTGAGTAGTCCATTGCATCCAATAAGTTGGAGAAGGATGAAGATTTCTGAGGATAGAGAGTAGTGTTGTGGCTTGGTGGACTTCTGAGGATTGGCAACAGGGTATCATGGAGGTTAAATTTTTCCTCTTCTTCTTCCAGATCATGATCGCTTGCTGCACCAGCTGATGTTGGCAGCGATACATGGGACTTGCGGTAGATGCGGCAAAGAACCCAATCATCCAACTGGAAAAGAAAGACAGCAATATATACATACGCCGTTAGAGATCATCACAGTAGTTATGAAGCTGCTTAAGCCCAGCTAACTATGGTGCTTACCCTCATGGAAGAGTCTTTGGGCCTCATCTTGGTGTGATTGAGATTGTTGGGGTTCTCAGCAAGGCGATACTCATGCATAATCCAATTAGTTTTAACTCCCTTCGGAGGCCTGCCTTGGTAAAACACAAGAGCTTTCTTCACACCAATGTTTTCTTGATGAGCTCCCACGGATGACGCCACGATGATCTTATCCGTGCCTGTCGCCTTCCAATACCCGGATGCAGCTGCCCTGTTCGGCCTGGCTCCGTTCGGGTACTTTCGGTCTCTAGGACTGAAAAAGTACCACTCTTTCTCACCGAAGGCAGCTTTGGCTGGAGCATCCAGAGGGCAACACAAAAACAACGTACAATTGTTATTCACTTGACATATATGATACTGTTTTATTAACAAAATGAATCAAAAGAGGCCGCCAACAAACAAACCTGGCAAATCCCATGGATCGAATTTGTAAATATCAACATCAGCTATGATGGAAACAGGAAAAGGCATCGACGCAACCTTTTTCTTGAGATAATGAAGGATTAGTTCTTCATCCGTTGGGTGAAACCTAAACCCTGGTGGCAGGGCTGATTCTGGGTTCTTTATGCAAACCATGGTTTTATATATATATATAAATATATAAAGAGAGAGAGAGAGAGAGAGAGACTTTAAACTAACTCTATAGAGTTATGTGTATAATAAACTTGATAAGACTAAACAAGCTTAAGCTATTGATAAAACTCTTTCAAGAATGGCTCAGAATGAATGAAACCAACCCAAAAGAGAGAAAAGGATTGAAATTTTTGCGAGAAGGGGATGGAGGGCCATTATATGGTTGTGGGGAATTTGTCATTATGTGGGAAAAGAGGCTAAAAAAAAAAAGAAAAAAAAGAAAGAAAGGATTAGGCCGAAGAAGAAGAAAGAAAGAAGAAATCAAATCAGTTGCATTGCATTTCTAGAGGGCCCCACAAGATGCCAGCTGTGGCATTTGGGTTCCGAGGGCTTTGATACTATTGGTCATGGCTCTGGCTTCGTCTTTTTCTTTCCCGCAAATAGAAAGGTGGCGGCTCACAATAAACAACGAGGTTAATCCCCTGACATCATAGTTCTATTCTCATCAAAACATGACACGTGCCCCCGACTCTTGCACATCAAAACTGGACACGTACCCCCCATCGGTTTTTGTCCTGTTGTGCTTGTTAACCCTTGTGGCGGTCCTAGTCATCGTGCCGTAAATCTGTGTATTTCTTGACCATTCAAAATCTTTGTACAAATGGGGTCTCATGCAAGAGATAAGGATATCTGGTCAAGTTATTATATTACATCCCAAAAGTTTTGAGTGGGATGGGCGCAATTCTTTCCATCATTCCTATGATAATCCAATTACTTACAAAATTACGGGCCGCAAAACTAATTAGGATAAAAAGCAGAAAAAAAAAAATTTACTCGATGGTATAACTTTTCTTAAAAAAAAATGATGTACAACAGAACGATGTGACCTGTTTGCCCCACTGAAGGATTTTTTGGTTTTAAGAGTGAGAGAAAGAGAGAGAGCGCCGATGTGGCTATTTACGCATGTTGCCAAGTGTTGGTGTGTGAGCATAGGATGGACCAACTCTGTATGGAACGCGACTCTACGGGAGCTGCATTAAGGCAGTGTTTCTAGAAGAAGACAATGGAACTACAAGGCTTGAATAATGATACTGACTTGAACCATATCGTTAACAAATCCTTCTGGTACTATGATGACTCGGCCTATGGGGGCACATGCACTTAACAATTAAAAATATGTCCAAAACCATGTAACGATGAAGTCCAAGCTGCAAGAATATTCACTTGGGTTCTTTTATTACGTAGGAAAGTTTTACTAAACTAACATAAATATAAATATAGTGCTCCCACTTCCCAAGTATATTCCTTATTTCCTTTCGGCTTATCTCAGCTCATACTATAATTTTCATCAAGCAAGCCTCTCGGACTTGGAGAACCTTGCTTCTTTTTAATCTAGCTTTAGGGTTCACATAGAGCCAAAAGAGTAATTGATGCATGGCACACGCCTGTGATATTTTTATCGAGCATGTCACTTTTATTGCAATTTTTTTTTCTATTTTCTTCTTAATTGATTTATCCTTCTTACCAAATATTGAAAATATTATCCTCCTGTTGAGTTCAAGTCATCTCTCCTAAAATAAAAGCTTTGACAACAACTAAGATCTAAACTAATAAGAGTCAATACTTGAATAGTTTTCTCACCGCACGTGTGATGTAAACAACATTGATTAGGTGCAATTCTGCGGCGAAGTTTTGATTTAGTCAATAATAACAAATACCTAACAAAATTTCTTAAAACACTAATTTCAAAGTCTCAACTGCAAAAATGGCTTGATTTTATCAAGCAATGACTCCTTCATTCCAACAAAAGCGGGGCAACTATGTAAGCACATACGTCTTCAAACTATCAAGAAAACAAATGCTGCTGCAGGAAATAAGTACATAACCATAGATTTTACGTGAAAAAGTTAGAAAACTTTGTCAAATTCTAACATGTTTGCAAATTCTATTGTTATTATTTAACCACATGTTGAATTTTTTAAGTTCCTCCTTGTTAGCACTCAATCTTGCTCGTAAGTTTGGTTACCTACTGCTGTTGCTTTAATCCAAATCAGAACAGCCAGCTTTGACAGGGCAAAGCAGTACTTATGTGTGTGTGGAGTAAGAGATAAAAGAATTAATAATATTAGCAATTGAACTGGGAATTTTTTTTTTTTTTTTATAATAACAACCCAAAAAATACAAATATAAAGTCCCCAGCATAGAGGGAGACTTCCATAATACAATGAAAACAAATGGGATTTGAGGAATGGTAGCTGCTGAATTTGGACAAAAGAACAAGAATGAGACAAACTGGGTTACAGCTAAGATGTCAAAAGCAATATGCCAGAAGAATAAGCATAACCAAAAAGTTTATGATTATCCACAACTTCTCAGGCTTTAATATCTATCCTTCAAAGATGCTTTTGTTTGGCTGATGAGATTAACGTTATGTTTGTTTTCATGCAAAGAATAGGATGCATACTTTGAATCTTATCTCATGTATGATTTTAAATAGGGTACCTGGGAGTTCAATGGTTCTTTTCCTCCACCTCCTTCACTTTTCCAATTAGTAGGTAACTTGTTCAGCTGAAACTCAAATACCCACATGTCAATATGCATTATTTTATCAATAAAACTGTACTGTCTTTTGATAAAAGTATCCCATAATTTTGTCTCAATTCCTTTTTTCTCCAACTAGTAGATAGATATCAAAGAATCCTGAGTCAAGCAAATAAAAGCGTTACCTCGCATGCAGTGAGGCGATGATGAATTGTCAAAGCATCACTCTGCTTAGTTATGAGAAGCTTGACTTTGATTTACCAATAGAATTATGCTTCAATACCAACCAAAAATCAGAAATGAACATAAATACTCAAATGGTTAACTGCTCACATTGAAGACCAAAGGGAAAACATCATTCTTACCTTAACATGACACCAGGCAGATTGAATGCCAGATCCAGCAAACGTGTAAATGGTTCACATCAGGTTGTTAAGGAAATTTGACTGAAACAACAAATTATTAAGATGGTCAAAGGCATGCCCAGCATGTAAAAATATGGATTAGCTAGTTTCCAACCTCAAAAAAGTTTTGATAGTGACCTCCGTAGTTTTCCACGTGTAGCTTACCTAATCTAGAGGCTAGTAGTTATCTACTTTAATTGGTATTCCACCAGTTTTCAATCTGGGACTTCACAAACTGAGTTAGGCCTAACCAGGAACTGTTTCAACAGTCACGGTTTTGGGATATTTTCTGCCTCTTGACCACAAAATATTATAGAAAGAAATAATGGTTCCTCGCTGATAAATATTGACCATTGAGGATTAACCCTGTTAGTATCTTACACACCAAAATAATGAATCTTTAAACAGCAATCTATATTGTTTCATCTACTCTATTCTACAATATAATAGCAGAATGCTTAAACTAATAAACCAAGCACATGGGAACAAAAAGATAGAACAAATTAGAAATGGGACAGAGAGCAGTAAATCCGCTCTTCGCCGAAAAAAATTGTCATTACTGTGAGGACGTCAAACAGACAGGCATCTTACTAGTTTTATTATCATCCTGCCTGAACCATAAGAACATCAAAATAAATGAAAGGTTGTATAGTTAAATCAGGTTTACCTTAATCAGGCTGTGCCTATCAAAAAGAGAGAACAAATTAGAAATGGGGCAGAGAGCAGGAACTCGTCTCTGGGGAAAAAAATTGTCATTACCATGAGGATGTCAAACTGACAGTCAGCTAAACAGCTTTAATATCATTCTGCCTGAACCATAAGAACATCAAGATAAACTGAAGGTTGTATAGTTAAATCGGGTTTACCTTAATCACGCTGTGCCGCAGTTTGATTTCATGAAAAAGTTCATGATTAACACCCTTTCTGACACAGATCATAATTGTATTTTCAACCCATTCAATGCTAGGCTTTGGTTCGACAAAATCATCCAATTGGACAGCATGAAGATCTAAATTGGATGGCATGAAGAGCTGGATTTTGGAGTGTTCCACATTTTTCTTCCTTTTGTAGAAGCCAACAACCAAAAAAATCTATGATAAGAGAAACAACCTCAAGCCATTTCGCACAGAAAAATATTAAGCAGGAAACAGATGCTTGGTTCCTTTCCATCCTACAAATTTCTGTGGATCTGTATGAAGCCTACAACAAATTAAAAAGTTCTAAAGTTTTTCATATTGTTGGCCCTGTATGGTTTTATCAGCTCAGGATCAGACCACTTTTAATAGGAATCATTTTAGCCCTTATGGATAGGATCATCCAAAAATAATTCAAATATGTGTAAAAGCAGATAAGACCTTTGTACAGATGTCACATAGCAAACAACATTGCATTCAAGCTATTTAACTGAACATTAATTTTCTTAGGATCAGCATGTAGTTGGTGCAATTTCTGAATACAAGTAGAACTATACTCACTTATCTCTGAACTAATTAATTGAATGTTCATTAGGCTTTCACTTTAAATAGGTCACAAGTCATAGTTTTAATGTTTTCATACATGTGTAAATTTTCTACACATTCCCCATTGCATTTTGATCAATAGTTTTTGTCCCTGGACCATCAGGATCGAGTCAAGGAAAAAGAATTTAGTTTCTTGCACCATAGAACCCCTATTATGCCTAAGAAATAATTGTTATAGAATCTACTACAGTCCACAGGGGTCCTTACAGCAAATTGTAGCATGAAGTGGCTGTAACATGACTTTAGCAGCCTAACTCAGGACTCAAAAGTTAAGTATCAGAGCAACATGTGCAAAACCTATTATCCAATACTCTTTTCTCTATTACTAGGTGTAGGGCTTATCACTGTAAGTCCACTCTTTAGCAGCTGGGACAAGCCCAAATGCTTGGTAGCCTTTAGCAACCCACCAAACATCAATACAATACAAACTAGAAGGGTTTTACAAGGCTCTTAAAAGAAATTGTAGCATAAAGTGGCTGTGACAGATTTTAGCAGGCTAACACAGGATCCGAAAGTTAATATATATCACAGAAACATATGAAAGAACTTATTAGTCAACACTCTTGTTTCTATTGCTAGGTGGAAGATGGTATAGCATACCACCAAGCATTCAATTTGACCAGGAGAATCTTTGTGGAAAATTGGAGTATAAACGGGTGGGATATGACTTTACCAGGCTAATTCAGAACTAATAATTTAACAATTGCATTCACACATCAAAAAACTTATTAGCCAAGCAGTCTTGTTTCCATTGCTCATCACCGCATGGGCACATTTTACCCCCTGTGCCAAGGTGCATATACTTGGTAGCCACAGTTAGAACAGCAACCATAGAAGGGATAAATCTCAAACAGAGCAAGCCGCCTCTGCATTCAAGTACTGTGATATCCAGAAACAGAGCAATACACTTGCCAATTGACTGACCGGAGGAGAAGATTTAGCAATATAAACATAAAACACGTACAACAATTGACAATAACTGGTCAGTTTGCACCTTAGGCATGTTCAAGTTGTGATCAATGAATTCAAGAAACTTCATTTTTTCACAATGATTTGAACAATATCAGAAAATAATATGAAAAAAGTCTTTTTTTATAATGTTGACAGAAATTGTCATGAACCTATGTGGAGTTAATAGAAAACCTCATGGACAAAGGAAAAAGGCTATAATTACATCGAAACAAAAGCGCTTACCAAGAGGGTTTACTGTTACAAAGAACCTACTGTTCCCATAAAGAAAAACCCCGATGTCTTGCAACTCTTCTGGTTTCAAGTTGTTGAAGGAACTCTGTCCGGATCAGATTTCCTGGAGATCACTCCAGCATTCTGTCCTGATTGAGGTTGATGAGCTTTTAAAGATGCTATTTGCCGTTCAACAAACTGCTTGTTATATGACCGATCCTGAAGCAATTCATCTGTCTTAGGTTCCGGCAATAACTGTTTTTCTTTCATCTCCATATAATATTGGTGTGCTTCCTCCAACTTTCCATTTAAAAAGAGCCCATGTATGAGTGCAGTATATGAGCTACGGTCGGGACCATTCCCATTCTCACTTATCTCATTCCACACTTTAAAAACATTATCAAACTGGCGCCATCGACAAAACTTTTTAATCAACATGATGTAAGTATCATTAGTTGGCTGGCAGCCCATTTTTCTCATACTCTCCAACAGGCCAAATACTTCTTCCCCTGTCCTTAAAATATCCAAGAAGGCATGGTAAGTCTGAATTGTGGGTGAGAGACCACGCTGCAACATCTCATCAAAGGCCTTTCTAGCCTCATCCACTTTCCGGGCTTTACAAAGAGGCTTGATCAATGAGTTATAAGTAACAACGTTTGGTGCAATACCATTCTCCTCCATACTTTTCATCAGACTGATTGCATCTTTCACTAACCTACCCTTTGCAAGAGCATGAATAACCGCATTGTATACTTTTCTGTCGCATTCAATCCCCATTCTCTTCATTTGATCAAAAAGCCTAAGCACCTTATGAAGGTTGCGAGCTTTAGAGTAGCAAGATATGATGCATGAGAATGACACAACATCATAACAAATACCTCTGTGGCTCATCTCCATCCATACTCTCTCTGCCTCACGTGGACTGCCAATGATATTACACCATCCATTAAGGATAATATTAAAACTCTTGGTATTGAATGGGAATGCATCTTTGTTACAAAACATCAAGTGCTCAGCATCTTGCACATTCTTGTACCGACAAAGAGCTGATAAGAGACATTGAAAATCCTCAATACCAACAGCAAATTTAAACCTTTTATATGCATAGAAAGCATTTATAGCTCGCCCCACATCATGCATCGCACAATATCTTCTAATCAAAATCAAGAGAGTCTGCTTTGTCACAAGAGAAGGACCTGTTTCTCCCCCTCTCATCTCATCTATCAATGCCCATGCAGTATCAAACTTCCTCGCTTTCCCAAGGATAGCTATCATTGTATGATACTCGTGAGTCAAATGTGCATAACCTGACTGCTTCCCAGCCCATAGAAAGAAAGTAAAAGCTGCTTCCCAATCGTTTCGGACCCGAGAAAGCACCTCCCTCACCAACTCTGATGAGACCTTAATACCACATTCCCCAATCTTGTTTCTCAATTCAGAGCATTTATGACTAAACTCACGCAATATATACACAAGGGTCTTAGCATCTTTTCGTACACCCTCATCACTTGCTTTCAACTGCTTGACATCTGTTTCAACAATATCCTCTTCATCACCATTAATAATGCCATCATCATTATCACTGCCACTACAGCCTTTGTCATCCAATTTAGATATTTTTAGCGCATTTGGGGTCTCGAGACTAGAGGTGGAGCAAGAAGAGAAGTGAAATTGGAAGCTAAAATTATTAATGGAAGTAAAGACAGTGGTTTTGATAACGGAAGTTGAAGACTGGGATGGTTTTATATATGCAGTACCGAAAAGTGAGCTAACAAGACTTGTAATACGTAATGAGCTAGATCTGATAACTCTGTTTCCTTGCATTTTATAAGTGAATCTATAAACAAAAAAATGATAATACGATAATTGAAATAAACCGCAACAAAAATGGGGAGTTTTTCTTCGAAGGAAACCAGCGCAGCGAGGCGAAGGTGTTCGTGAAAATGACTGAATGAAAGGACCAAGCCAGTTAATGCGTATCGATATCGAATAAAACTTACTGCAGCATTCATGTCATGCGGGAATGAAATTCTTGAGTTGACTGTAACCAGAATTCCGAAGGGTCAGTAGCAGCATGTTGAAGTTGCTCTCGGGAAGGCGCCAACTCTTTATACAGACATGCAAATATGCAGATTGAGAATCCTCAGTAAAAAATTTGATTTTTTTTTTTTTGGATTTTGTTGATTAATTTTGACGTTGATTAATTCAACAGGTATCAGGGATTTATTTCCACTATACTCTTAAAATACGTTATTTATCCAAATAAACCCCCATATTTTAAATTTTTTTATATATACCTTATTTAATGTGTAAGTATTAAAATACCCTACTTAAAACATTTTATTTTTTAAAATCATTCACGATTTATTTTTAACATTCAAATACACCACAACCACTTCATCTCTTCTATGGTGAAAAAAGGAAAGAAGAGAAGCTTCAAACATCTCACATTTATCCATATGAACCTATACCCATACTCCCACAACCATTACTTTTGTTCAAGTACGCTGACCCTGTGACTTCTAGTCGGTCATCCTCAATTTACTTTATCGTTCCAGCTACTTTCATCTCTGTCATTGAAGCCTCTGGCTTCGTTTGCCATCTCTGGTTTCGTTCACCTACGCTCACACTGTCGTAGCTATCACTTCCGTTCAAGTGCATCGACCCTGTAGAAGTCGTCCTCGATTTGCTTCCTTGCTCCAACTGCTGTCGGCTCTATCATTGAAGCCTCTGGCTTCGTTCACCTACGCCCACGCTGCCGTAGCCATCACTTCCGTTCAAGTGCGCCGACCCTGTGACTTGTAGTTGTCATCGATTTGCTTCCTCGTTCCAGCTGCTGTTGGCTCTATCATTGAATTTGTTCGCCGTCATCAGTCACACAAGGTAAGGTATATTGAAATTGTTCAATCTTCTTTTATATAATAGCTGTTATTGTTGCTGATTTGGCTTCTTAACATTGTAATTGTTGTTGTCTTGAGTGTTGAAGGTGATGGATTATTAATCTATTGCATTTGTTTGTCAATTAGAGATATGTTTATAGAGATGGGTTATTAATCATGTTTGTCATTTAGACATGTAACTTCAGTAGCTTGGTGCCTTGGTTCTCGACTGCAATTTATTTATTTATTTATCTTTTTTTGTTCTTTGTTAACTTATGTCATTTAAAAAGACTTTTTGAGGATGCTTGATGATTGGTATTCATTTTTGTTATTCATTTTTGTATCATTCAGCTGGGTTGGTGTTTGAGATTTTTGGAATTATAGGTGGTTGCCTGGCTGAGATTTGATTCATTTTGAAATAGAATTGAATTTTGGGATAGGTTGTAGGAAAAGGATTGTTACTGCATTGATTATGCTAATGGTGCAAAATTGGACTGTGCCACTCCTTGAAAAGATGTTTTCACTGCAAGTTTGACATTGTATGCTTAGTTTTTGATAAATATGTACTGCAAGTAAATAAAAACAGTTCCTATATTTCATTGATATATTTACCATTAGTTGTTAAGATTGTTCGCATTTCGTAGGTATATTTACCGATATTCATGAATGAGTATTAGGTTATATTATGACTCCATGATAGACTTAACAAAGGATTCAGTTTTGGTGAGACAATTACTACCTGTTGCAAACATGATACCTCTGGTATTTCAGAAGATAGCATATCATGAAACACATCCAGACTGTGTTGAGGTTATATTTTCAATTCCTTGACCCATTGTGCAAGTGCATAACATCCCGCAACAACAATCAGGGTATGTACTATCCATATTGTGGTTTGAATTTAGTAATAAGAATGATGATTTTTAATAATTGCTTTATATTAATTTTTATAATGGTGATTGTGAAGCATTTTTGTTACGGTACTTGGAAGTCCTTGCCCATAGACTGGACGTCAATTCATATTGCCAACAAGATCATGTTATACAATTTCGAAAAGCATTGGCTGTCAAATTATTTAGGCATAGGTCGTAGAAAAAAATTTCGTAGTGTTTTGTCCTGTAAAACTTAATTGATGTGTCATCTTTTGAATCCTGAGATGTAATGATTACAATGAGGATGTTGTTGATATTTTATGTCGTTGAAAATAGAATGTACAAGCATTGTGATCTTTTGTTTTTGTATATATTAAGAAGATAGTTTGTACAATATATGTGACAAAACTGGATAGTCATATATGCTCAGGAAATATTCTGTAAGAAAATACACGACTGTAATTGGGTATTTGCCCAGTTACACAACTGTAGTTGGGAATCCGGGCTAATACAGTACATGCTTTCTGTGTGTAAATTTTCGACTACAATCGTGTATTTACAATATTTGATCTGGCTCTCTGTGTTTAGATACACGACTACAGTCGGGTACTTAAACAGATACACGACTGTAGTTGGGAATTTAGGCTAATATAGTACATACTTTCTGTGTGTAAATACCTGACTACAGTCGTGTATTTACAATATTTGATCTGTCTCTTTATGTTTAGATACAAGACTGCAGTCGAGTATTTAAACAGATACACGACTGCAGTCGGGTACTGACAAATATACATAGTCAGGTGTTTAATATATCAAACTTCAACGAAATAAATAACAAATGTAGTTGTACATCAAACAACATAAATCCAATCCTTATTAAAATCATAAATAAGATATAATAAAATGGGAATTGTTGCATAATCATCATAATTATTTGGCATCTTCAATTCAAACACTTTGCTCATGAGAAAATTAGAAGCCCTTGATCGCGTCCCTTGAAAACAACATAAGCCGCACAAACATGTTCATTCATCTGCACAATAAAAAGGGTAAAAAGTTATCAATTAAATATTATAGATACTAAAAAAATTAAAATAACAATAATGACAAGTATATAAGATTCATAGTAGTACATGTAATTGTTTACGTTTCATTCAGTCTAAGTACATGCTCATTGTTAGACAGTGGGATAGGTGCACTACAAGTTAATCTATTATGTCCTCGAGAACTACACCTACTACACTTACGATGCAACTTCTCTTCGCCTTGTGATGCTATCTGAATTTCTTGTGACAGACCATTTTTCCGCTTTTCCGCAGGGGGCAAAACCTTATTACTTTGCACTTCTTCTGAAATCTCCCATTCTTCTTCTGTGCCAACAGGATATATTATTTATGCATATGCTGTAACCCACGCTTCACTAGAATAGTAACGACATATTTCTTCTTTAAAAATAATTTTTCTTACACTAATAAGATGTTGGAATCTCATAATAATTGGAACATTTTTCAGATATGCACAATTATAGTATGTAAGTTCATACTATATGATAATAGTTGTATAACTTATTAAAACACACGACTATAGTCCATTAATAGTAAAAAGATATATCTAGTGAAAAAAATATTTTTTACACTAATAAATCTTTTATACTGCTTCATGACTACAGTCGTGTAAATCTGAATTTACACGACTACAGTTTTGTAAATCCATATATACATGATTGTTATCGTGTATATCGGGTGCAAAATAAAATTTTTGCAACAACTTCAAGTTTTAATGAATGTAGTTATAAAATCCATTAAATAACAGTCACATGATGTTAATATAGTGAAAATGTAAGTTGTTTTATTGTTTATCACAAACCAAACAAAACCCTAAAAATAACATAATATCAATAAAATGAATAAATAACATAAAATAAAAAATAAAGTTTCAAATACTTTATTCATAGAATGAGTGCTTCAATCCAACTGGAACTAAAATTTCAGTACATTGCCGTTTATGAGTACTTTTGAGTATAGAGTGAGTTTTGGGTGTGTGGAATGAAAAAGAGTAAAGTGTGTTAGAGGTGAGTTGTGTGTGTTTTATATTTTTTTGTAAGAATATTTTAGACAATGTACCACATCAAAAGCATATCTAGATAATTTCAAATATGGAATATATTTAACTAAATATCATATTTTTAAGGTATATTTAATTAAATTTCCCAGAAATAATACTCCCACAAAAAAGCAAAAAAACTCATTTTTCAAACTTGGTTATGTTTGGGAGTGAGGATTAAGGGTGGGATTAATTTTGGGATTGAATATCTTATCCTATATTTGGTAACTTTGCTTAGATTGAATTGGGGGGGACAAAATTTAAATTTAGTCATAAGCTATGAGATTAACAATCTCAATTTATAAGTGTGTTTAGACGGGATTAGAATAAGAGAAAAATTTATTCAATTGTAATATTTCTTTCATATATAACACATTTTTTTTATCTATTGTTTAAATTTAATTAATTAATTATTTATTTTATTCATGATTTATTTAAAATTTATTTTTATTTTGTTTTTATAATCTAATTAAATTAGTATTTTTACTCTAATAAAATTAACTATTTAATAATTGATTACAATAATTGATTGTATTAAATTTAATAATCACTAATGTAATATTAAAAATAATCACGAAAGGTAATACTACAAGTACTTAATTGATTTTATATATACTATTTACTAACTTTTTGATAAAATAAAATATATCTAAAATATCTGATAAAATTAATTAAATAATTAAATAGTTTTGTTAATTTATATTTGTTTATTATAATTATGACTAGCTAATAACTAATTTACTATATATTTAATGTTCTTACAAATTACTTTTAAATTAATTTTAATTTATTACCCTTAAATATTCATAAGTATTTTTTGTATTTAAATATAATTTAACATTGTCTAATTCAATATTGTACCAAACATAAATATAATATTTATAATTAAACATAATCTAATTTAAATTAATCCAATCTGACCATAATATTTTGTCCAATCTAATGGTGCATGCCAAACATAGGATTATGATTAATACCTTTTCACAGATCGTTCATAAATCAATAAAGGAAAAAAAAAAAAAAAAGAAAACCAAATTCATTCACCCCAGTTTTACCTCATTTTATATATATATGTCTATAGGAGCTTGGTACCTTGTAGACCCTCTTAGCAAGCTCTCTCAGTCTCTCACAAACTTGGCTGTAGGTTCCACTTAGGCCCACGTCGAGTACTGTTTACATGAGAAGTCTGCAACTTACAAATGCTATAAGATAGCCAAGCACTAATACCATGCCAAATCATCCATGTAATTTTGTACTTCTCATCTATCTTGTTTTTAATACGGTACTGACAGTTCAATACAAAATAACATGCCCACTCGTGGCTTTGGTTAAATTTAGAAGAACTTATTTAAAATGATATAAAAAATTGGTATAGTTTTGTCCTCACTCCTCTTGGTAAATGAACTAATTGAATCGAAACACTCAAAACAATTATAATCAGAACATTTTGTAATGTGATTACAAATGATAATAAATGGAACTAATTCTCCCCCCCCCCCCCCTCTCTTTTCTTATTCCCAAGATATATTGACCAAATTCAATTCCCAACCAAGTTGATACTGATTCTGAGGCCGTTGGCCGTGGATACTTCAGCTTCAAATCAGCTAACACCCGAAAACCACCCATATTGCTGAAGTTTAGATGAATAATTATGTGAAACCTGATTCATTCATAAAGATGAGATGGCCTCTATGGCACTGCCTAGCGGCCATGCAGCTTCGACAAGTGAATTTTGATATTTAACTTGCTTTACTAAGGTAATCTCTTGCCAGGGATCAAGGCCTGCCCAAAAGTATGAGATATCAAAATACCAACAGGATAAGGCTCACCAGACACAACTGATAAAGAGAAATTTACTTTATGTCAGTGTAACTTACCAAATCCAACTACAAGCAATGCATGCTCATAGACAAGATCCATGCATATGTATGGCAGATTGCTATCATCCACTCGTGGATATATGGATTTTGCATCCTCAAGTTTAGTTTGGCAGGCACGCTTAGCTGCAGACTCAAAATCACCAGGACGAACTTTGGCAACAGGTTCATTTTGGTCAATGAAACCAGCCTACAAGCAAGTTATTGAGTTAGATCAACCCCGTGCAGCCAGATAAATAAGAAAACTGTTCTGTAAATTGATCTCCTCATGCAACCAAGTTATGGAAGAGTAATACCTCAGCAGCCCTGTCAAAGAAAAAGGAAGCAACAAACATATTTTTTTGTCCATCACCACCTCCGCCGTTCCATACTCCACCAAACGTGCATTGCATGTGAGTACAAGTATCATTAACTTTAAGAGCCTTGATAGCTACACTCTGACACTCCTCTATGTTTGGACCTGATGGTGATGCCGATGCTTTGTATTCCTTTCCTCCATATTTGTAAGATCCTTCGAAAGATTTCAAGGACAAAAAGAATACATAACTTTCCAATCTGATGTCCGCAGTCAGTGTAAATAAAACTTTATCTCAGAATAAATTTTGCTAACCC
This sequence comes from Aegle marmelos, assembly GCA_030449875.1. NCBI lineage: Eukaryota > Viridiplantae > Streptophyta > Magnoliopsida > Sapindales > Rutaceae > Aegle > Aegle marmelos. The sequence continues at coordinate 9,817,263 of JASUUL010000115.1, forward strand.
TGAGTAACTACACAATCCTAAATATTTTCCAGAAGAATTAAAGATTTAGAAACATAAGTTTCTGTGTTCAAAAATAATTTTCCCTTTAATCTTCATTGTGCTCTAAGTTAGGGCAAGCAAGAGAGAAAGTGAGATCGGCCATGACTGGTAGAAAGAAAGTAGAAGGATAACTAGTCAGGACTCCAGAAAATTAGTCACTTGAGCATACATACCATCATAACCAGCCAAAATGCATGGGTTGTCAGAGTCTTTAGTGACCTTCAAGATTTCTGCTCGAGCAGCTAGCAAACCATAGTGCAAGTAACTGTATACAAAATGCCAAAACATAATAGTCAGAAAATGCATCTAGGAAAACTTTATGGTGCTTTGCTGAATAAAAGATCTTTTCCAAACAGATAGAGAACCTAAAAATATTCTTTGACATCAAACAATGAAATATGGCCACTATAAACGACCCTTGAGTGATTGACCAAGCAATTATTGAATAAAATAATGAGACAATTTTAAGAAAGAGAGTGGACCTGTGAACGTAAAGGAAATATTTTGTTCCCATCAAATACATTTCCTTTACATATGCATCCTCTCCCTCTGGCACTGTTGGAGCATTTGCAGCATCTTTCTCCGAGATTGCATACGCCATTTGTACAGATCCACCGCCAAGATCAACCACTCCAACTGTGTTTGAATATTTTTTCCCCAGATTCCCTAAGAGGTAGTTTATTGTTACCTGAAACACATGATATATTTAAGAATTGAAGACTACATTCATTTAAACAAAAAGATTGAACAAACTCAATGTTCATACAACATATTGAAACTTTAATGGTGCGTTTACTAAACGGGAATTAAAATGGGCTGGAATGGGAATGGGGAATGAGAATAATAATAAGTTATTGAATTTGTCTATTAAAATCAAAATCGCAATGAACTATATTGCCATTGACGTGTTTACTTTGTTTTGAAATTGGAATGAATTGTAAATTGTTTCAATTTGCTAAAATACCCTGTGTTTACTTTGTCTTGGAACTGGAATGAATTGTTTCAATTTACTAAAAAACCCTTAGTTTATTATTACCATTATTTTTGTTATTTATTATAGGATTATGGTTATTATTATTATTATTAAGAAAATTATTATTATTAATAATAAAAATAGTTATAATAATAATAATTATTTTCTCTTTTGTTTTTTTATTATTATTTTCTCTCTCTGTTTGTTTTCTTTTTCTCCTTTTTCTCTTGCAAATTCTTTGTTACTTTTCTTCTCCGTCATGTCTTCTTCTCTTTTTCTCCTTTCATTTCTATTTTCTATTTTTCTTTTCTTTATCATTTCTTCTTCTCCTCTGCCTATTCCTCATCTTCAAACTTTTTTTTTCTTTTTCTCTTATTTTTTGTTACTACTTCTTCTTCTTTGTTTTTCCTTTCTTGTTTTTATTTTTTTTCTCTTATTTACTGTTTCTTTTTCTTCTACATCAATTACTCATCTTGAAATGAAACTGGTCGTGTCATGTGATGAACGACGACGCAATTCCAATGTGTTGTGCTATGGGATCTTGATTTGGTTGCTGTGAGACCTAGGTTTTGGTTGCTTGATGTGATTTTGATTTTGATTTTTTGTATTTTGTATTTTTGATTATTTAAAAAGAGTTGCAATAATGTAATTTAGTTGGGGGTATTTTAGCGAGTAAGGGAATGGAAGTCTGATTCTCAAGCCCCCCCGGGAATCAAACTCCTAGTTTTGATTCCCAATTTAGTGCAGGGCCCACCAAAATGAACCCATTCCATTTCTCACTTAACCAAATAACATGGGTTTCATTTCCATTCCAAACTCCCATTCCCAAATCCAGGAAGTAAACACGCCATAACGGTAGACAAATGATATAATAATGTTTATGTTTTATCATCAATCTACGCCTTCATATGTCTAAGTCAAGACTCCTTCTTTCTATCAACAAAGTAAATACTATGGATATGTTAGAGCCTCGAATTTACTATGTGTATTTGATTTGACTAGTCTAAGCCTCCATGAAAAAGAAATCAAGAATCCTAGCAGCAGAAACCAGGCTTTGCCATCTTACAAAAACAATTTTCACTTGGTGATAAGATGGGAGAAACATACTAGAACAAATATCACAATCAATGCTTACAACATAATCTTCAGACACACATGCATCGTTTGTGCACATACAAGCGTGCATGTCAAGTATGAATGCAACAAGATAGAGGAACTTCATGAATATAACTGACTTAAACATCGCATGCGCATTCTGTTCTCTGGGCTAAAACCAACAAGGAACTGGATGAAATGAAAATCACATACCCATTGATAAGATCCTTCTTGGGAACCATCCAAAACAGTGACCCAATCTGGCTCAGATTTGAAGGAACTTTTATATTTAAGGAGATCCCTAACCTTAAATTTGAAGTTCATAGAACAGTTAGTACAATGGAAGATAAAATAAAGGTGTGAACCCAAACAAATGATATGTTAATAAAAAAGGAATTACTGCTTGCAAAATTCTATCAGATGTGTCAACTCCTAATTGCCTTAATCCTGCAGTTGCCTACACAAACAACGAAACATCATCTCCGTAATTTAACTAGAAATGTCAGAGAACGGCATTAGAGCATCAAATAAAAAATCCTGATAAATGAAAAGAGAGGACTTATCTGAATTTACTCACCCCAACTTTAACTGGTGTCTTTGGTCGCAAATCTTGTGGCACAACACCTTGAGCTTTATCAAGAAGTGACGAAAGTGAATTGGCTGCAGCTTGCGGATCACTTGCATATGCACTCAAACCTGGTTTAATCTGTAACACCGTGGCCAACCTTAAATCAGAACCATATAAAACAATAGAAAATTACACACACTTAGCTCCAAGTAGTTCAAGTACCTAGAACAATCACTTTATGCATGCGTATAAAACTGTTTTGTTTGTAGCATATCGCATTATTGGAGCACATATTAAATCAAACACAAGCTCTTTGCTAAAAATTAGAACCAACTAAAGGGATGCAATTGTGAGCGTTTTTATCTTTTCTGCAATGGTTGGTTGAATCAGAGAAAAGCACTTTCTAAGTTCAAGAAAAACATTTGGACAGCATCAGCCAGAAGCACTTTTAAGAAAAGACGTTTCTGGAAAAACAAGTGTAGTTAAAAGTGCTTTCACGAAAAAGCACTTAATTGATACTGCTCCGGAAAGCAATTTCAGGTGCTTTTGCAGTATGCACCTTAACTCGAAACAGCTAATACTAGCAGTTGAGCAACAACCTTAAACAATGCATCACGAACAAATCTATAAACTACATTATCCTGATCCATAATTCTGAAATCAATGTTAAATTCTCATTTCAAAAAAAAAAAAAAAGAAAGTTAGAAATTAAGAAATAACCTGAACAAAAAGCTCGAGATCTTTGCCAATTGGCACAAGATCCAAGTTCTGATCAAAACAATACACGTGCACACGACTGCCCGAACTGCCGGCGTCAAAAATAACAGCGTAACTCTTGGAGAGCTTCAAATTGGGGGAAAACTTGCGGCTGAGACCGTAATCCATAGCGACGTCGGAGGAGGGGGCGCGGCCGGGCATGAGAAAGAAGACGAAGACAATTAACATGACGGGGATAGAAATGACGAACAGGACGCAGCGGTAACGCTGGATCTTGTCGGGGAAGGAGTCGTGCTGGCGATTGTAAGGCCGTTTGATCATTTTGTCCGAGGAGCCGGTCTCGAGGAGCTCGGCGGAGGAAGGGGATCGGTACCGGATCTGACCGTTGCCGCCTGTTGATAAGGTTAAGGACTGAGATGGCTGGTCGAGCGAGGGATCCAGGATTAAAGTTATTGGTAGTTTTGTGGAAATTTTTTTTTTCCTTTTTTTCAGATGGTGGAATTTGGAACGTTGATCATGTGATAAAATTACAATGCCGATTGATTGAGTGTCTGTGCAGTGTTGTGTCTCTTTCAGTGCGATAACTGATGAGCCAGCCTGTCTCAGACTACTACTTATCGGTTCTGTTCCTTAGCACCGTATAAATCGATACCGGAGAGGGAAGGGAACAGGGGGAGGGGGAAAGGAACGCGGAACGCCAGACCCACAACACATGGAATGTGTCAAAAGTGTGAAAATAAAGTCTTCCTTTTTCTTTTAATTTTAAATATAATATGTGATTTAAAAAGAAAAAATCACTCCTCTTACTTTGCAGCGACCTTGTTCCGGTTGCGTGCCAAAAGAAAATTAAAAATATGTTTATTTTATTTTTATTTCTGCTGTTACATGCTCGCATTTTTTGTAACTATCTTTCTTTTCTCTTTTTTAACAGATTTTTTTTTTTTTTTTGGTGAGTGATCATTTTTTTTAAAGCTATCAATCCGCGCCTTAATCAGTAATAACTCTTATTAAGGGTGGGTTGAAATTAGTCTTAAATTCTTCCAAAAAAGTCTCAACAGGAGCGCGACCTGTATCACACTGTATGGCTTCATTGATTGATAACTTTACGGCTTCATCGTTGAGTTTTTTGCTTCGACATTTTAATGCTTGTAAAGCAATTATTTTTTTTAATCTACGATTATTGTTTAAGATTATAATTTATATTATATTATATAATATTATAATTAATATTTATAAATTAAATTATTATTAAAATTAATGTAATAATTTTTATAAAACAACAATTAAATCAACACAAATGTTTTCTCAAAAAAAGATTAAAAAAAAAAAACAACGTGAATGCCATTTGAAGTGGTGTTGACGATGCTTGTAAGAAACAGTTCCGCTTTCCACCTCATAACACTTTCGTAAATAAGACTCTCTTTGTTGACAATTTTTGGGGGAAAAAAGTTAAAAGGGTGTTTGACAGTTTACTATAGAGGTGCTTTAAAATTTAAAATGAAAATATTATAAAAATGCTTTTTTACACAATTCCTATTCAGAGACTAAAGCATTTTTATTGATAAAACGAAAGATTTATTCTTCAAATCGGATCCAAAATCCGGTTTAGCCCGGCCGGTATTTGAAATCAACTACTACCCTACTCTATCTATTGTCATCTATTTTAGAATTAAAGAAACAGAAATCTAAGGCAACTTTTGCTGATGCACGACCAAAGACAAGTTCTCAGAATACCAGCTAGTTCCTAGATCTTGAAGGGAAAGAGAGGTTCTTATTACATGAACATTGAGCCCGAATATATCACATCTTGGCAGATTAACCCCCCTTCAGTTTTTCTTCTTTTTCTTGGCCGTTCGAGCCGGTGCTGGTGGGGGGAAGACAACACGGAAAAACATAGAAGCCACGATTGCTCCTATAAATGGACAAATCCAGTACACATAAAACTGCTCCCATGTGTCATGCCACTTGTTCACATATGCCCAGCCAAAGGCCTATAGAGACAATGCAAATATAAGCAACATTTCATTTCATTATTGAAGTGTGTGCTGAAAACAGAATGATAAAGCTATTTATATGCGTGAGCATATGACCAATATAGATAAAATAGACAACCAGAATAGGAGATGACTTTTACATACAAAGCTATGAGTAGGGGTCTCCCTAGGAGCCAAGTGCAACAAGAAGCAGAAGCTGCGAGCAAGATATTGGAAAAAAAGAAAAAAGAAAATACACCATGTATCTACTTTCCAATGCTAAAATATGGTAAAACATAACTTCATCACAAAGGAGCATCACCGGGGTAATTGCTGTATCTTTAAGTACCAAATTTAAATTGGTAACGAGTCTTCCAATAATGTGCCGTAACATATCTAAAAGGATATGAGTGCAGCCCTGATCTAATAAACATTTTGAAGGTAACCAGAGCACTATGGCAAATTACCCAGAGGAGAATAGCTCCAATATATGTAAATTTCAAGAAAAACACTGCAAACAATGATCCCCTTTTTGGTTCAGAGATATTTTGACATATTTATGTTAACAGAAGAAAGGTAGCTTTGTGGCTTCTCAAGGGTAAAAGAAGTTTCCCTAGAGACATGAATGTACTCCCACAGACATATGCCCGATAAATGAGTGCATGAGAAGAAAACTTCAGCATCCACCAAAAACTCCCTACTTCACTACCTGAAGACTACAGTAGAGCAACAATCATCCAGAAAACATCATTATTTCTTTCCTGAATGTAATAAAACACAAAAACAATATAAGGATATGCTTGCTAATGTTTTGTAACTCTATGTTTTCATTTTCGCTTTTAGAGTTTGAGTGTAAAAAATGTTCGGTGGGGATTATCCAAAAAACATATGTTAAAACACAAAATAAAATCCATTTAATAGTTATAAATCATAAAACAGAAGTGGATTTGTTTTTTTGTGTTTGATAATATGTTTTTAGGATAAGCCCCACCAAACAGTTATTACACTTGAACTCTAAAAACAAATGAAAAAATGAGCTACAAAACAATACTGAATGCCCTAAATCTCTCTCAATTGGATTAATGGATCCATGAAAACAGAATAGCTATGGCATCACAATTTTGGCTGCATAAAAGGAATTAAAAAATGGGAATGGCCACCATACTTGATACTCCCTCAAAATTAAAAGATAGGGGAGCCAGATATTGCCATCTTCCCCACTACTGAGTTATATGTAAGCGCAGAAGACTACCACTCTTGATCTTATATTCTCAGCCCACTGACGGTCAACATTCTACAAGCCTACCATTATTACTAAGACCTAGTGAAAGACCTAATCTGTTACCCGCTTCACTGCATATGGACTGGTCAGTCAGAATTAACAGTTGTGATAGAAGTTACCACAAATAAGTTCAAAAAGAGTGAATAAAGAGTGAAGAGCACGAATATACGGCAACTATAAACAGCAAATATAAAGTAAAAGGCATATGTAATTGCGTGGTTGTAAGACAGTGGTTCAGTTAGAGCATCGCAACAGTAAATTGACTTCAATAAATTTGAAAAATGATTAGGATACTTCTTTTTTGAAAAAAAATAAAAAATAAAAGAGATGCAGAGAGAGATGGAAACTACTCACATTGGCAGGATTCATGGACGGTCCAGTATAAGTAGAACCTGTAACAATCAAGACGACAGTTGCCACAGCAACCAACCAGGTCTTCAAAATATTGCTTTGAGGACCCTTGAGCATAATTACAAGAACAGCGAAGGTAATAAGGAAAGTCAACACCCCCTCAGCAATGGCTCCGGTATGCAAGTCTACCCGCAAAGCAGGGCCCCCAAGCATGTGCTTGTACTTTGGTGGCATGTACTCCATGATGGCCAATGCACCGGCCACAGCACCCGCTGCCTGTCAAAACAGGAACTTTACGGTTACATCCAACATCCACACTTGACAGCTCGTGAATTACTTCTAGTCTTTTTTTTTTTTTTAATTTTCCTTAAGGAGTCAATCCAAATCAATGCCCTCAGATGAACAATAACTTTCAGATAAAAGCATTATTATTATTTGTTTTTAATGATCACAAATCCCTTCTTCACCGATGGATCATTCTAAATCAATCCATTTAGATGAATAAATACTTAAAGAAATAATTTTTTTTAATTTTTTTCATAAATGGGTCACTTTAAATGTTCTTTCTCTCTCTCTCTCTCTCTCTCTCTCTCTCTTTTTCACTTATACTGATCCAATACATTTCGCCACGTCAAGTTCGAGTAGATGAGTTTTCTATTTCTAGTATTGCTCAAAATCAAAACCAAACGAATAAATAAAATAAAAATGAAATAGACAATAAAAATGGAGGACCTGGGCTGGGAAGCGGACGGCCATGGAGAGGAGGCTATCGGAACCGACACCGACAGCGTAGAACGCAGCGGTACCGGTGGGATTGAAACTGGCCCCACCAAGAGCGTCACCAATAATATTAAAAATAAAAACGAAAACAAAAACAATGGCCGTAGTGATGAGCATGGGCGGCCAAACAAGGCCATGAACGCCAAGAGCGGAGGCAATCTCAGTCGTCAAAACACCGAAGGTTGATGACACAAATACCCACATAAACGTCAGCACCAGATCGCCCGCTGCTGCCTTTACCGGACCCATCGTTGAAAAAAAGGAAAAAAATGAAAAAAGACAGTGAAAAGTAGAAGAAGCCGATGGCTGTTTTGTATTTGTATCCAGAGACCTTGACGAATAAAAGAACAAGAACCAAAAATAATAATAAAAATAAATAAAAAAATTTGAGTGAGTGATTCACCAACTTTTTCGGTAGAGGGTGAGATTAAAGTTTACCTTTTAATCCAAATAAAAATGAATGATACTTTTTTGCAGGTGGTTTTTTCGGTCGGATGCCAATTACCTCAGTTTTCTCTTGACCTTTGATGATGATCTACCAATGAAATTTAGCCACGTGCATTTCTTTTTAATCATGGCAGATCATTTTCAATAAACTTGCAATATTTAAGAGGTGGTACTCCTCGTCTCTAAAGCTTATCTAAATATTTTACACATTTGACTCGATCTTCTTATATGACGTGTGATTTATTGAAAAAAGACAACTTTTGTACGTTTTTAAGTTAAATTACTACATTATTTCACCATTTGAATTTTGTAATATTTAAAGTTGATTAGGATTCGATTTTCAAGAGTTATGGTGCTTTAGAGATACTATATGCAACAACTTGTATTATCAGGTGATTTAAAAGTCGATAAAATTTAAATATCTAACAATATATATAGAGTCATGAACAATCTAGTTAACGGGAAATTAAAATATAAATGAAACTAAATTAATGTGCGAAATTAAAATATAACATATATTTTTTAATTCATGCATTAATCTAAAAAATTAGATCGTATTATACTTTATTCACAAAAAAAATAAGAAAATTTCACTAATCAAGTGAAATCTTATTCTTATTGAATTAAATTTCAATAATTGGATAAACATCGGTATTTCTTTCGGTGTAATTTTTGTTTAATAGAAAATCTATTTGAGATTTTGTGGGAAGAAACTCAACAATAGAGTTTCATAGACTTGAAATTAATGTGGTTTTGGGGATTTGAAAGTTAAATCCACTTTGAAAACAAAAAAACTAAAAGTAAAACGACATGAAAAAATATAAATATTCGCGAACGGCTATTGAAAAATATAGCCGTTGGGAGCTGGCTTGTACAACGGCTATTTTTTTTTTTTTTCCCCCTAATGATCTGCTTTTGTCTTCCTTTTAAGTAACCCTTGACTCGCATCAAATCTGCCCAAAGAACAGTTCATCAACGGAGCTGAGATTTGCTTTCCTTTTTTTTAAAACCCACCTGAGATATTGTAATTCCCAAATTTCTCTCTCAGCTACGCGAGCAAGCACCGCCTTTTCACTTCATTGAAGAAGGTAAGTGATATGTCCATTTCGTCAACTTGATTTTTTGTTTCCTTTTCAGTGTTCGGATAGATTATTTTCTGTGAGTCAAGTTAAAGAAATATGCACATCCAAACAGCAAAAGAGAGCGAGCAATGCCCATTTCATTAATTTAATCAAATTTTGGGTGAAATTGAATAAATGTTCACATTCAATTCTAGGGTTCCTGTTAGACTTTGATTCAATTAGGTAGTGTTTGTTTGTAGAAATGAAAGATTCAAAAGCAATTACAAGCTCATCAATTTGATTCATTTTTGTTCTGGTTTTACTATTTTAATTGGTTAAAGTTTTCACTGATATGCCTTACAAATGCAAAGAAAGGGCTAATTCATTTCCTTTTGATTTGTTTCAGGTCAGTGAAGGACATCCCAAGTTTCAAAGATGAATGACCTAATGACAAAGTCTTTCACCAGCTACGTTGACCTCAAAAAGGAGGCCATGAAAGATCTCGAAGCTGGTCCTGATCCTGATCTGGAAATGACAACTTCAACTAACGCCATGGACCAAAACCTCAACCTATTCCTCGCAGAAGCTGAAAATGTGAAGAAAGAAATGGGAGAAATCCGGGATGTCTTAGGCAGACTCCAAGAAGCCAATGAACTAAGCAAGTCCTTGCACAAACCCGAGGCTCTTAAATTATTGAGGCATAAGATCAACAAAGATGTTGTCACAGTACTCAAAAGAGCCAGGAATATTAAGTCTCATCTTGAAGACATGGACAGCGCCAATGCTGCTAATAAGCGCCTTTCTGGCTGCAAAGAAGGGACTCCGGTTTACAGGACTAGAATTGCAGTCACTAATGGCTTGCGGAAGAAGTTAAAAGAGCTTATGATGGAGTTTCAAGGGTTGAGGCAGAAAATGATGACTGAGTATAAAGAAACTGTTGGGAGAAGGTACTTTACTGTCACTGGAGAGTACCCAAATGAGGATGTGATTGAGAAAATCATCAGTGATAATAATGGGAGTGAGGATTTTTTGACGCATGCAATACAAGAGCATGGGAGGGGGAAGGTGCTGGAGACAGTGGTGGAGATTCAAGACAGGCATGACGCAGCCAAAGAGATTGAAAAGAGCTTGTTGGAGCTACATCAAATTTTCTTGGACATGGCTGTGATGGTGGAGGCGCAGGGGGAGCAGATGGATGATATTGAGCATCATGTTATGAATGCTTCACATTATGTCAAGGACGGAACCAAAGAGCTCAAGACCGCCAAGGACTACCAGAGGAGCAACAGGAAGTGGATGTGTGTGGGTGTAATACTTTTGTTGTTGATCATTCTTCTTATCGTCATCCCTATTGCAACTAGCTTTAGCAGTTCTTGAATTGCTGGAAGTTCTGTGGAGGATAAACCCTGTTATCCTTCTAAATTTTTTCACTTCAAAAGTCCTTGTGCTGGGACTGGGCTGTGATTCGTCTTTCATTCTTTTATTCTTCGAAGATCATTGTATTGATAGAATGTAAACTGCATTTATGCTCTTTCATTTAGTCTATGTTGTAGGGTTCGCGTTTCATTTAGACAAACCATCCCTCCGTTTTTCTGATTTTAGATTTGAAAAATAAGATTATCTCAATCATAACTTACATAATTTTCTGGACAAGATCATTTTGAGCACTTAGTAGATTAGCACAGAAGGAGGATGTCTTTTTTGTTTTTCTTTTTGGAAAATACAGAAGACTTAGATACTAGATTGATTCAAAGCTTTGATTGAATTGCTGTACTGTTTTCAAAAATTAATTAGATACTAAATTGAGTACTACTATCTTAGCTTCTTAATTGGCAAAGCTCGTCCGAAAATATTTTCTATCTCACTAGCTTCCATTTTCAGCTCACTTAACAGATCCATTTCTTCTTTACTTAGCTCTCTCAAAAAATTTTCCTCATCTCTTTGAAGCTCTTTGAATCCTTCTGCTAACCTCTGAAACAAAGTCATTTCAGTTTTTCCAACCTTATCCACCACCTCACCTTCTAGTTGTTCTACCTCTTTTATGATTGTCCTCTCTCCTTCTTCCACCTTTTTCTCAAGTCTCTCTACAAGGGGAGGCTCGGGTCCACAAGTATTATCTGTTCTAATGAACTTGTTGAAATCCCGTCCTACACTTCTGGCTGCTCTTTCAAGTTCAGGTACAATGGTTGCAGGCACAGTTTTACTTCTGGTGTATAAAAAAGCACCACCGTATCCATCCCATGCATCGTTGCTGCCTCGATAGTACACAAAGACATAGTCATCTGGTTCATTCTGTATCTTGGATGACAATATATACCTACATGCATTAGGTATCAAGATGGATAAGTCTTTTCAATGGGATGGTAGTGTAATGACAAGTCTATCCAAGTTGATTGATGCACCAAAAAATAGCTTGATTTAGTTTCAAAATGGAAAACTGCCAGACGCAAGCAGATTAATCCATGGGATTGTATCCAACAGAAAAGCAAAAGATTTCTTGATTTAATATTACTCTCTGAATCATTAGTATAAGTGGCCATATAAACTATCAAAATCCATACTTCAAGTCCTTGCGTAGTTATTCATAGTCATAAGCTAGTGAAGAAAATATTGAAGGTTCATTAGCAAGTGAACTGGAGTTCACTAAGTGGCAACAGCAGCAGACGGATCATTATTTGCAAAGAAGTAAGAGCAGGAGCTTTATAAGAATGCGGAAAAGGTATTTACCAGTCATCTTTATAGTGAAGGTATTCATTGTCATGATTATAGAGTATCCCAGGATGAATTGGATCTTGAACAAATCTCTGCATAGCTGATCGGGTGAAAAAGCCACCATCTGGAGTTCTTATTCTCCATGATAAATTTCCTATGAGTTTGTTGGATTCTGTATGGAATTCATGCAATTGGCAATCAAAAGTATCGAAGGAAGGATTTAAACCACTAGAAATGTACCACTTCCCGTAGAAGTCTTTGATGTTAAAGCTTTTAACTACAATAGCAGGATCAGGGACAGGAAATTCTCCCAAATCAGATTTCTGTGGTACACACTTCTTTCTTGAGACTGCACACTCGTTAAACTCATCAACAGCACCGTTTTCAAACAGGTCCCCACATTTTATCTGAATAAGTTAAGAAAATAGAGCTTACAATTCGAGATCCCGGTTAAAATCGATAAGCAAGTGAATGTCTCAAAGACAGAAATAAAGAACCAACCTGGCATTCAGTCTCATCAGGCCGATTGTTGCAGGTTTGAAGGCAAGCAACATTGGCAGCACATGCCGGATTTGAAATGCACTTAGCAAGTTCCAACCTGACAAAGATAAAAGTTCAACTTGAGATGGATGACCGGTTATGTTTAATTTGGACGCTGGGTGTTCATATGAAGAAATGAGACATGAAACTGACACTAACATGCACAATCTGAGCAGGTTGGTATGCAATTGGCTGGAATAAATTAGATCCTGTGCTGAAGGATAAATTACCAAAAGGAAAAGGACGAAAAATTTTGGTGAACCATACTCATCCATATGCACCCAAAAAAGTGAAAAAAAAAAAGGAACCTTAAGTTCCTCATTGAAGTGATAAAGAATGAAAGCAATTATGAATTTCAGGTTTTGCTCGCCCTGAGAATGTATGATCAGTTTCTTGTTATTGGAATACCGTATTGTCCAAATTCAAATACGTCATCATTTGATGGTGAGCTGTAGTGATTGAGTGAATCCTCTCCCCTAAAATAGAATTTAAACTTGGATGAGGTAGACATATCATGACAATAGATGGTGAGTGAAATCAAACATAATTGGCTAAGATCATTGATACAATTTAAAGAAGAAATAGCAACTTTAATCCCACAATGAAAGATTTCCAGTATTCAAATATTATTAACATATGAAAGGAGCACTTTCTGTAAGACTTGAACTTTGATGTCAGAAAGAACAAAATTTCCAGGTTGGGTACTCAAGGAAATTAGAAGCTCAGGTTAGCTACTGATTTTCTGTGTAATTCTGAAGCTCTTAAACCAGATTCTTTATATTGAAAGGCATCCGCTTCTAATCCCAGTGCTAACCCATGAAGATGAATTGAATTCTAAGACAATGCTTGATAGAGGAATTACAAGAAAAGAACTGATGAAAGACACAATGATGCATGTGATTCATCTACATTATGATCCCCAAGAATATTGAAAACCCCACACATTTTCATGCCAAAATTCCGACTTATCCACCGTATGAGAATGGACCAAATGGTATCTTCAATCAAGCTTAGATTCCCTCAGAAATATGGTGACCAAAAGTGTGAGAATTCCATTCCTGTACACAATAAAAAAACTCATAACTAGTGCTTTGATGCAGTCCCAGGTCAAAGTTGTATGAGGACAAAAGAAACAGGTGAATTGAACTTGAGGTTGTCATTGGTTTATTTTCAGTATTCACAATTCGCATCAGATGGTATCGCACGTAGAAGACGGATGCCCATTTCAGTTCAACTTCAAGGCCTACCAGAATGATAAAACGCAACTTCCAGTACGCCTTTCTGACATACGGAATAAGGTGTTCCTTTTTTTGGGTAAAAGAGAAGAGCGGAGTATATTATTTAAATTTCTTTGCAACTCATTTTGATAGAAGAGAATTTGAGTACGCAAGGAGTGCAGTGCTGCAGTACCATGACTTATCATGTTCCTAAAAGCCAAAGATAAAGCTGTAAAATGGCAATAAGTATTGAGTACCTGCACTCCCTCAATAAGCAAGTACATGTCTTGAGAGCATCAACAGCACCAGCTGATGGAATGACCAAAAACATGCAAGCCAGTACACCAGCTACATTAATTAACTGTAATTGACTCCATTCCTTCAGCACATTTGGTATAGAGTGCACCAGATTTTTAAGCACCTCTTTTGTCTATGGGAAAAAAAAAGAAAAGAAAGTGAAAGCAAGAAAATTTACAGGGAAAGGATTAAAAAAGGAACCGCGTTGATAGTTAAGCAACAATGCATCAAGAAAGCAGGGCTACCTCAGTTATCGTTGTATCAGTGTTAGATATTGAAGAAACTTTCTCTGTTCTTCCTGACACCAGATTTAAACATCTTGAGCCAATCTTACAACAATTTCTGCAGGATCTCATTAACTGGGAGCACCTTGACTTCTTGCCATTAGACCTAATTTTCAGCGCTACTATGCCGTGGTAATACACCATTCTTGTGTTTTGGCACTTTTTGGTAATTGCAAACCCTGGTCTGCTATATGGATTGCCAATGGTTTCATTACCATGCAAACATATGGAACTTGCAGCCAATGCCATGATAGTTTAGTGTTCAGAGTTCTTCTTATTGCAAGCTGGTTATCGTTGAAATATATCAGTGAGATTATTGATTTGTCAACCTTTTTAATAATGCATATGTGCTTCTTCAACTTGAAGCAGCATATAAGACAAAAGAAGTGATCTTTAAAGCATTCCATAGCATTATCCTTTCCTATTATATATCCAATTGCTCCAATTTATTTGTAAATTACCGAACACGAACGCTTATAAATAAAATGATGGCTCTATGTATGGAGAAATTTTAAGTCAGACATTCTCAAATATAATTCTTGTTATCAAATCCTTAGATAAACTTGAAATAAAAGTAATAATTAAATAAAAATAACTTGTGAGAATTGTACATATATCCGAATCATGTAGTGAAGAACATACAACAAAACAACCAACCGCTCAAATTCCCAATCAACTTCCAGTCTCAACACTTTTGAGTGTCAGAAGCATTACTCTGCTACCACTTAACAAATATATAATTAGTTATTTGCTAATCACTTCCCTTTTAGGCCTAACACATTTTCTATAAAAGAGCCATAGAGTGAACTCAGCAGGAAACACTCAATTTCAGACCACGTGTGACCAAGAATTTCAACCCCCCCCCCCCAAAAAAAGGGTACCCCATTGCTAATCCTATGCTACTGCTACTAGAATGAAAGTGAACAATTAATTTCAGTGAATAAATTACAAAAAAAAAAAATTCACTTCTGCCGATACTCAAGCTAAGAACACATTACTCAAAATTTCATTAAACAAATTGTTGTTAAACAAGTAAAACAAAGAAAGAGGGTCAAGGAAGCTGACCTAGTAGTAGGGGAGCTCAAGACAGACTGCCAGTAAATGTAAGAGAAAATAAAATGCAAGAAATGGTGAAGTGCAGCTTTTCATGTCAACTAGAAATTGTTTTTTGTGTTTTTCTTATCTTTTGGATTTTTTAAACAAAGAAAAAGAGGAGCAACCAGGGAGATAAAAAGGGCGCCAAGGCAACCGTGTGTTGGGTTTAGAGCGAAAAAGAGAAAAGGATAAGACATCGTGTTCTCGTGGAGACCAGACCTATAACGTAACGTCTCCTTCGATTACACTTGTTCCGTGTCTGGTTTTTTCTTCATCTTTCACATAGTTATCCTGTGATTTTACAATAACTAAACAGTCCCCGCATAGTTTGCTATTTTATTCATTTGAGCCCTACAGATTTCAGTAACAGGAATTATTAAGGGACAAAAACGCAAAATAGAAACTCCGTCTACTGCTGATGATAAAACAACGAACCATTTTTTTTTAAAGAAAAAAATGCAACATAATATCATTAGGCAAATGAAAATATTATCTAAAACCGCCCAACCCAATATGAGGTTGTTTGAGTTGGATTATATTTTACAATAGATTAGATTAGCTTACTTTGAATTTTCTAAACCCTAATAAGGCTGATGAGGTAGTATAGGCTGTTAATGTGAATTCAGGAGTGTTTCATCGCTTAAAAAATTATGAATTTGTAAAATATTTATTTATTTTTTGTTTTAAAGAAGAAATTTCATTAAAACAGAGGAGCAGAATTACACACGAGAAAGCAATCATAGAGCTGCGACGTTCTAAGATCTGATATGTAACCTCTAATTTGAGTCAAAGTATGAGCTGCAACGTTCGCAAATTGTCTTACAAAAGAAAAAGTGACATCACTAATATAATTAGCAATACTCAAGCAATAAAAAATCATTAATTTAAAGTAGCTATATATAATTAATTCAATTCATGAAAACATCGAAGACTTGAAATCAGTCCATCTCGATGATAATCTTATTAAATTTTAACGACTTTAACTAAGACAATGGTAAAATATTTACGTTTTATTCTTATAGACATATATACATTTATGTAACATTTATTTATCTATTCTTTTGAATGTAAATCTTAGTACACATTTTTATGAAATTTTTGTGCTACTCAACTTACAACTACGTTAATGTTTATATTTTTTATATAAGACATGTCGTCCTATTATTCGTACGGAAATAATATGTGTTGACGCATACTGTATGCAAGATGCCATCTGTTTTTTTCTTAAAGATGACTTGCATCTGTATGCAAGATGCCATTTTGTAATCTTCTAAACATATACAGAGTAAAATTGGTGCTATCTGGTTTTGTGATGCGATAAGATTTGCACTTCTTGTGCATTTAATGGAATCTCTGTAATTAATTGGGTTCTGGAATAGCAGTCAAATCATTTCTCTGCAATATTGTCCAGCTGTTCGATAGACAATGTGCTAGTATTAATAACTTGTTTGAATGGCAAAAACGACATGATCTGTTGTAGTATTATTTCTTTCCAGAACCAACGGGTGATAACATTTGATCATGAAAAAATTACAAAAAATATAAATTCTTAGAGTTAGGATATTTCCACCACAAAAATTGTGTAAATCCACCTTATTTCAAAAAATTATTTATAAAAAATTTGTATTATTTTTTAAATTTTAAAATGAGAAAAAATTTGAACAATTAATCAATTACATGCTTCTTAAAACTAATAAATTTCATGAGATAAATAGTACAAATCTTGTAGCAAATAAATTTCATGAGTTATCATGTCACAAATACATTTTAGTGGTTCAATTGAAGCTCAATAATTATATTAAGAAACAATAAATTGGTTAATTAATTGATTGAATTTAATTTAAGTTTGAAGATGATAAGATAATGTGAATTTATTATTAATATTAATTTAAAGTGGAGTGGAGTTATACAATTGAAAGGTAGAAATATCACCACTTAATTATTAAATGTACAATGTAAAATCTTAAAATAATTTTTTTTAAAAAATTTATTTAGCACCTATAAGTTTAAAAATTTAACATTTTACCTCACTAATTAAATACTTTTTTACCTTTAATCTTAAAATATTTAACCCCGTAACATGCGGACCTCAAATTTTCAATCCGACTTAGCGCCTGACCCAAGTGGGAAGAAGATCAGGCTCTATAACTATTAGCAACGTACCATCTTCTGGGAAGTACCGAGATTATTCACCTGCAATTATGCAATCAGACAAATGGAAACAAAGGTAGAAAAATTTAACGGCGTTATTTCAGTCCCCTTTCAGTTTCTTTATCATTTTTATTTTCCTGTTTATAAGCTTAAGTCATTTCAAAATCAGCAAATTCACTGTGATTTCATCTAGATTCTAGATTTTATTTTTCTTCTTTAAGTTCGAAAAACTTTGAACCCATTGGCTGTCAATTCAATTTTGATGAAAACCAACTTTGCCTGAATCTGAGAAATAAAAGGGAAAAACTGAGTGTTTAGTCTAAGAGACTTGTCATTCTTTCTCATTCAAACTTCTAAAATAAAGAGGGAGGGGGGGGGGGACAATATTAATTGTTAATTATCGAAAATTTGTTTATAATATTCCACCAAAAGAATTATGAAAAGTAAAAAAAAAAAAAAAAGCTTGGAGAGGAGAAGGGGAGGTAAAATACGTGGATGGCTTAAATTAATAATACTGTGAACAAATTCCTCTCGGGAACATGTCATTGTTCATCCGGACAACATACGGCGATGTGATTCAAGAATAAAAGGATAGGAATCAACTGTCATCTAATAAACAAATGGCTGTGGAGTTGTAACCAAAGCTTTTAATTGTTGATCATTAAGATCAATATAAAGTATCACGAAATGATGTGTACGACAATATCAATATCGTGGTGTGGGACCAGGCTGTAAACACCAAGCTTGGGAGATTAATTAGACAAGAATATCCAAATTTTATATGATAATTTCTAGGAAACGATCAACTATAAGTATGTCATTCAACTCTTTCCTGAGAAAACTTTCAGTGGCTAATTTGCTCTAATACTTAATACTTTTATTTGTGATATGGACTAAAGATTAATCATAGGGCAGGTGGAAGGTCAAAAGGGAGATATGAAAACAACATCGACTCTTGCTTTCTTCTGCATACTTTGTGCTCTTTTCATCCGTACATTTTCATATAATCTTTTTCCTCCTGATCTCCAAGGTATATGCTTATGTCGTCAGGCTAAGTTCAGTATTGACCTCGATATTTTAAAGATTTTGTGCCACAGATCAGATCAATAGAAATATTAGTTGAGCATTGTACTAATCCAAGTTGTATTTTATTAACTTCTCGTACTTACATTTTGTTAAGAAAAAGGACAATGACACCCCCGTGGTTCTTTAATATTTTTTGAGAAAAAAGATCTGTGTTATTCATTCTGAAACCAAGGGGATTAGTGACCATTTTGTCAAATCACGAGCTTATCGTGGTCATTTTTGCCTTAGGTTATTTTGATGATTATTTATTAAATTGGCCTAACAAGCTATCATGCCATGCAGCTTGTGCATTAGAGTCCCGTCGCGAGCCATATCAACCTTCCGGGGAGTGCATAAACAAAGACAGGAAAGTCATCTACTGGGAGAGCATCCCTTCAACTCTTTGCTGTCGAAATGCCCTAACATTCTTCTCTCAGGCACTAGCGCAACATGCTCGTCAGAACACTAACAAAAGCATTTTTCTTGAACAAAATGAGTGGCAGAAGTGCAGTGTTCCTTTCACAAGACAAGATTCCGTGTCCGCGAAATCCTGTGGATTTGATGGCTTTTCCTTTGGGAACGGCAAGTGCGCAAACTCATCATCTCTGTCACTGATTCAGCGGAATGAAGAATTTCCAGGCGTTTTACACTCTTGTTCCCGCTTCAATTCAACACCGTTCGCTGATGCCTGTGGGAATTGCACAAAAGCAGTAGTTAAATTCAGGGATTTTCTGTTGGGAGAATTTAATGCCGATGGTGATGATGACAATGAAAAGGCAACTTGTGGGCTAGCTGTTGTTATTAGCATTACAGCCGCAAACTTTGATGACCGCTCATCACTCGCTGATCTATATAACTGTTTGCGTTCAATAGATCAGTTTGGTAAGAGCCGTTGACATTCCTAGACTGTACCAGAATCAACAAAAATATTATACTTCCTATATTCTTGGTTCCTACTTTTGACCTCTTATCTTTTGATTGCAACAGATCCTGGATTTATCAAAATCAAAAGTAAGTGGCATACTGCTTGAATTGAAACCTTTATTATTATTATTATTATTATTTTCCTCTTTTACTCATTGAGATCATTTAGCTTCTCAGTTGCTGTGGTGAAAGCAATAATCGCGGTCGTTGTAGCGACTTTCGTAATGATGTTGATTCTTGTACTTATAAAGCACGTGGCCAAGAGCAAAACACAGAGAAAGAATAAGGGCCGCATGCCCGAGCGGAACCCTCTTAAGCCAACTAAAGAGATTTACAGTACAACATGGTCGGGTCTCTACCGATTTTCTAAAGACGAGATTGAAAATGCCATAAACAATGAGTGGGACCGAAGGTTCTTAGGCCGTGGAAGTGCTGGTCAAGTTTACAAGGGCGTTTTGCCAAGTGGTCAAGTCGTCGCCATCAAGCATATATACAAGAGCAACAAGACTGATTCATTTTCCAGGGAAGTTGAAGGCCTTTCCAGGGTTCGCCATCCAAATCTCGTATGCCTATTCGGTTGCTGCGTTGAAGGAGGCGAGCAGTATCTAGTTTATGAATTTTGTGCGGCCGGGAATCTCGCTCAACATCTCCTCAGTAATATACATATTTTACTTTCAAATATTTTTCCCTTTTATTAAAGCTTTACAGTAATTTGCTTTTATAATTTTTAGCAGGAAAAGATAGTATACTCGCGTGGGAAATAAGAGTTAAAATCCTGAGAGATTGTGCACTTGCATTAAGGTACCTTCACCATTTTGTTGATGGCTGCATTGTCCATAGAGATATTAAGGTAACAAAAAATTTTCCAACAAGATTAATTAGAGCAACAATATTTGTTTCTTTCAACTCTTCTAAAGATGCTACATGTTTTAATTTGGTCACAGCTTACAAACATTCTTTTGACTGAGAAGCTGGAACCGAAGCTTTCTGATTTTGGGTTGGCTAGGATGCTGGGCATGGAAGAGAGCAAAGTATTTACTGATGTGAGAGGAACCATCGGCTATATGGACCCCGAATACATGACCAATGCAAAGCTAACTTGTGCCAGTGACATTTACAGTTTTGGTATTGTTGCTCTCCAACTTTTATCAGGACAGAAGGTCATTGACTTGGATTTTGATGGTAGAGACCAACTCACAAGAAAGGTACCTCCCTTTTTCTTTTTTTTTTCTTTTTTTTTTTTGGTGGTTGTGTGCCACACACAAATTTCTCGATACAAGATCTTTATATCTGATCAGATCAAAATTTGATTGAAATTCAATTATTTGATATCAAGGGAACAAATTTTGTGCAGGCAAGAGATGTAAGCATGGGAAAACGGCCAATAAAAGATTTTGAAGACCCAAGGCTGAATGGGAATATCAATTGGGTGGATTTCGAATCCATTCTGAAAATTGCTGTGCTATGCGTTGCCAAATCGAGCAAAGGCCGGCCAACAATTGATGTTGTCTATGAGGAGATTGACAAGGCTTGGAAAAACACAATGGTTGAAATGATCATTTGGGTTAAATACTCCATATTAATTGTAGTTTAAACATGCCTTTCAAAGGATATATAACACGTGCCTTATTTTCTTGTACCGTGCAGAAAGGAAGTACGGATCACCAAGTGAGTTCACCAGCAACAGGAACGTCCAGATCCTTGGAGGTGATTCCGGTTTGAAAATTAAACACAATATTGGATTGTGGGTCTGCTGAAACTGCCCTTCTTGCACTGGCACGGTGAGAGTACACGATTCAAACACTTAATGAGAGAGGAGGGAATTCTTGCGCCATTAATTAGGAACTGGTGACTGGGAAGCTGATTTTGTTGTTGAAATTTCCTGGCAAAGAACTTAGGTTTGAGTGGGGGTTCTCGTCAGATTTTTTTGAAGAGTGAGTAGCATTATAGAAGACAGTAGCAATCTTCTCCAGGCAAAGCTGTGTGATCTCAACTTTGAAAATATGTTGTACAAAGTTATCTTGTCATATTCCTAAGTTGTCTTCTTTGATTATAGATGTCATAATTCCAAGATGCACATACTCAAGAGAATAACAAACAATATACCAAGATTTTTGTTCCACTCTTATTTATGAAAATGGCACAAAGGTCTAGTTTATAATATAGTGGTTGTTAAAAAAAAATGTTATCACTAAAACCACATTAAGATTTTTAATTGATTTGTACGATTGAATTTCAAGACTTTTAATATATCTTTGTACATATTAGAATGGAAATGGTTGGGTTTGGCTATTAATCCTGAAGTTGTTTCATTCATATGCAAAAATTAAAGCTTCTCATTCGAAGGTCCTATTTAGTATCAAGGTTAACTAGTTATAGTTTAGAAATTATAATACTAAAGTGTTTAATAAGAACAAACTGCTATAACTTATAAATTAAATTAATTTGATTTATTATTCATACGATGGAAAAACCTATAATATGTTTACTGTTTTTGTTAAAATTATTATTT
Source organism: Aegle marmelos (assembly GCA_030449875.1). NCBI lineage: Eukaryota > Viridiplantae > Streptophyta > Magnoliopsida > Sapindales > Rutaceae > Aegle > Aegle marmelos. The sequence continues at coordinate 9,839,346 of JASUUL010000115.1, forward strand.
AAATACTATACTTACTATACAATATTGACTTTTATTTCATAAATACATTTTTTTCTCTTATTTGTTGTAGTTTGAAAAACTATAGTACCCCAATATCCAACAGCTGCTAAGCTTAAGTTTCTTAGAGGCGGTGATTCATTTGGCTATCGATACTGCTAGTTTTTCTGATTATGATATAAAAACCCTGTTGCTTTCTATTGCCGACACTGAAAGCGCTAGCTTCTAACATTTGCTATCTTACTCGAGTTTATTTATCGAAGAGCAAAATGTACGTTAATGATGTTTTCTCCATAGATCCATCCGGTGCTCCAGGTTCTGACAATTCTTTCGGATTCTTTTATCGCTCTTATTGGGATATTGTCATAGTAGATGACGACGTCGTTTGGTTTGTCCTTCAGTTTTCATCTTTTTTCCTTAGTATTGGTGAGATTTATAAAATGTGAAATATTCGATCTTTTATGATTGGTAATTTTCTTATTTATAATGTTACCTTTGGCCAGTTGTCACCGAAACTCTCTTTAACTTTTGAGACCGAAACGGTTATTTGCTAACTAATGGGTGGTGCGAGTTTCTTCCTTAGGCTAGTACTCAAACAAGTGTTGGTACTATCGGTCTCCTAAGCACTAAATTAAAAGAAACACTCTATTATCCCGGTTCAAAACTACATTGAAAGAACAACCGGAAAAAAAAAAATGAAATAACTGTTTGTTAAGAAACTCAATCCGGATAGATATTTATCTTTCTCGTAGGGATGAAAATGAAGCATATATGAGTTAGATCTACTCTAATCCAGATTCAAATCTATAATAAAAATTGATATCCATATCTACTCCACAACCATCTTAGATCTATGTTTTTGGCTATATACACCCAAATCTAAAAAACATAAAGATTTAGATTCATAATAAAAAATCGATATTCGTATCTACTCTAGATCCATCATAAATCCATATTTTTCACTCTATATCTAAATCTAAAATAATAATAATAATAAAGATCTATATCTATTCTAAATCGAGAAAAGAGAATTAAAATCCAAATCCATTTTAAGTTCATCATGAATTCTAAAACTTAATAATAGAAGAGCAATATTTTTTTGGAAAGAAAATTAAAAACTAATATACATTGATAACAATTAAATTATATAATTTGTCTCGAGATCTAATGAATTTTGTAGCTTATGCTTTTACACCAAAACAAATAAATAGTAAAATAACAAAATATCCATCAAAAGTAATTGTAGGAATAAAATCAATTAATATTCTAATATCTCTTTCATCATTTTGATATCCATAGCACAATTATGATCATTCCTACAGCACTACATAATGATATACAAGTTAACGTATAATTTATAGTTAGTGCTTTATTATTTTTTATTATGATATCTTATTTAACTAAATATATGAATAACATTATTATTTTATGGTAGATAGCTACCACTGATTAATTATTACAGAATGTAAACAAGGTTATGAGAAAATGAAGAAAAGGAAACTTAAGGTTAAAGATTTAACTAACAATTAAAGGATTGATCCAAGCATTCAAATAGAGTGCAGACGGAAGAGAAAGAAAGAGGCAAAATTGAAGAGTAAAATACTTTAAAAAAAATAGGATCGGTTGCCCTAATTTTAATTTACACATAATTATTTTGTTTTATTATCATTTAAATTACAGATTTGACCTTTAAGTTTAAGATTTTTAAATACATGGTAAGTACCACTAATATGCTATGAATAAAATTCATTATCATTTATAATTACATAATTATTAAGAAAATTTTAAAATAAGTATATAAATTTAGATATAGATATTAAGATAGATCCAAATCTGCTTTAGGATCCCTTTTAGATCCATGTATTGATATTTAAATCTAATGCAAATCTATTTTAAACCGGCCTAAATCGGATCCAATTAAATTTTAATCATTCAGATAATAAACCAATTCAAAATGCATCAATTCTCATTATGAAGGGGCCAAATAGTGGTGCAATTGCAATAATAAACCAAGCAATTTTTAACAAAGTAACTGGCTGAAACATCGGATATTAAACAAGAATTTATCCATATCTCTCAAAAGGAAGAAGTCATGTAAAAGTACTAGTTTTAAATATCATGCAAAATATCATAATATTCAATGTGAAAATTAGTTTGCGTCCGCATGTTCAACTGATAACGAGACAAATTTAGCGATCAAAACCCGTGGTAGCAAAATCAAAATGTTTGATTAAATCAATTGGCAAGCTTACCTAGCTGATTTTGTGTCATAACGAAACGTGTGTGGCTGTAAAAAGTTGCAGAATGTCCTTGTACGCATACATATACAAGGTTGGCCTAAACAATCCCAACGTTTTTGCCATTTAAAGCCCATTTCCAAGTTCAAGTTTTCTTTCAGACAACCAGTGGAATTCCATGCTATGTGACAGCTTCTCTTCTGTTAACATTTGGACTGTTCCATCGGGTAATGCAGTGAAATTATAGCAACCACAAAAGTGATAGAAGATTTTGAAGAGATCGATCAAGACCACAAAAGTGATAAAAGATTTTCAAGAGATCGATCAACTGGCTTACTCAAGAAAATGTCAAAATGCGCAGAAACTTTTAATTGAGCGGCTGATGAGGTTTGCACGTTTCAATCCAGTGTTTGAAATTTATGGAAATTTCAACTTCTACCGTCGATTCCACGCTTTCATGTAGCTATGCCTAATTTTCATACAACAATAAAGATAAGGTACTTAATCGGATCATGAGAGGATATTTGTAGCGTCCCCTGCAAAGCAGAACAAACCGCCCCACCCCTCACTCCCATTTTAAAGGATAAGAGGAAGTGCTTGACTAACCCAACAAAGAGATTGTTAGTAGAATAATAATTTGATTACTAAAACCGTGGATTGATAAATTCAAATTAATAAACCTAGCAAGAGGCAACATAGTGTCACTTATATCTCAAAATAGCTATATAGTTCTTCCATAGATGATAAAAATCATACAGCCATGCCTAGACTATCACTGCTTTCTAATCACTCACTCTTCGTCCGAGCATTAATTTGTTCCTTCCTCGGTTATATATATATATATTGAAAAAAAGAACCATCACTATCTATTTCAAAATAAAAAAGGTTAATTTTCGTAAGATCACCAAAAATTTTTGAATGCATCACCACGCACCCAAATCGTGATATTTTCCGTTAATTGATTTTGGCAGTTATTTGCGGAAATGACCGTAATGCTCCTCTTGTGGATTGGATTGATCATTGATTGGAGCAAGTACTGTAGTAATAAACAATAAGGTGCAAAACCTACAATTTTAGGATTATGAGTTTTGTAACCACCAGTACCCATGTTCTGCGTCACATATCAGGAAATATGTGTATTTTCAAATAAGGATTTGTATCTTAATTATTAGGAGATTTCTTAGATTGTTTTCTTATTTACGAGAATTCGTATTTGAGGAATAAGTAATATCTTTTTTTGGAACTTCAAATTATTTAAGAAGGAATTAAAAAAAAAGGAATACTACTTTTATATTAAAAAAATTATTATAGATATAGAGGTTTGGTTAAGTTGTTATTCACTCAATTTTCTCGATAAGTAGATTGTTTCTAGTATAAGAGAAATGATAAGCCTATTAAGAAATTAGATATTATTATTATTTTGAATATAAGAAAAATAGTAGAGTAATTGTAATAAATCTTCACATAATAAATTTTTCTCTAATCTTCCGTGATAATAATTTTTATCTGGTATAAATTTTTTTAAAGTAAATTCTTGTATTATATGATTGATTTTATTTCTAATTATATTTTTTATCTATCATTCGTTTGATATTTTTACTTACAAGATCACAGGTTCGAAAAAAGTTCTTAACACTTTCGTCACCAAATCACATTGCTAGCGATGGCCACGCCACTAGCCATGCAACCCTTCTGACAATGGAGGAGGGCAGCAACAAACATACCCTTGATGTGCTCACCAGCAGTAGCAACACTACTTTATTCTATCCTTGTTGTTTAAAGTGAATGAAGAATAAAGAAAATATAAAAGAAAAAATGAGAAAAAATAGTTTTATCATTTTTTACTAATTGATTTCTTACATTTGCTATTCTCTCTTAGTAAGATTTTTAATGTTTGGGTGTGTTGTGATGCATTTAAGGAAAAAAAAAGGGATGCCTTTGCCATTTGTCAATTCTGTTGGGCTCTGACAAAAAATAGTCTATAAAAGTGGTATTATATTTTATTCAAACTATGTTGGTAATAATAAAAAAAAAAAACTATGTTCCAAAATCCAATGTATCTTTCTACTGCATGATATTGCAGTAGTTGCTAAAAGGCTAAATTTAGTATTTTTTTTTAACTTATATATTTTATTACGGAGTTTTTAAAGTTATAATTTATTTTAACTTATTCTAATTTATTTCTTTTACGATTATATAATATTATAATATGTGAGAGGAGTAAGTTACAATAAACTGTAACTTAACATTTGCCTTTTATTATTATTCAATTTTGAGTGAAGGTCTTACATATTTATATATTATCAAACTTCCTGATTTTGTTGTCGAGAAATTGAAGAGATTTTATTTTGTTACTTATTTGAAATACTAATTTAATTAAATTTTAGGCTTTGAACAATTATCTTTTTATAAAAATTATCACCCAATAATTTTTTTTATCGTATAATTTTTTAAGCATAAAATTTATAATAATTATCATAGATTGAAAATTATTCTATATTTATTCATTATTTAACTCGCGTTAGTTTGATTATCGTCATTGTTAATTGAAGTATACATGATAATGAATGCATAAAAAATGATCAATGCTCCAAAAGCACCCTCGTGAATATAGGCAGGAGCTGGTTAGCACGGACGCTCGAGTCATGAGTCTATCATTATCACTCTTCTGAATCGAGGCAGGAGCTGGATAGGACGCACTCTCGGATCATGAGTCTATGATTATAAACTATGTCTGCTAGCTCCTTCGACTTTAATTACCATGCAAAAAATATCATGTGCATTCTCTCTCTCTCTTTCTCCCCCCCTCTCTCTTTCTCTCCCTCTCTCTTTTTACATCACGTACATATTCTACAACAAGCTAATAACTAACCAAACCGGCAACCTAACTCTTCAATCATGTTTCTATAAATCAGTGCCTTGCAATGAGTTGGGTTAAGCTCTTCAAAGTGCATTTTCCCCCTTGGACGCTGTGGAGAGCTTCGCCAAAACACACTCTATACTCTTTATCATCACCTCCACCGCGACGTACAATCATGGGGGTCCTTACTCCTCATCAGCTGGCTTTCATTTTTGGTCTCTTGGGCATGTCACTTTTGCCCTAACCTTTTTTTTTTCTCCCCACCTTGCCCCTTATATTTTGTATTTTTAATTAATTAACTGATGATAGTGGCTTGATACGCCTTTGGTTTTCTTATCTTCCTATCACAGGTAACATAGTGTCATTCTTGGTGTTCTTGGCCCCACTGTAAGAGTCGAACTCTCAATTTGATCTTATCTAATTAAACTGACGACGATTGATTTTCAAAGCTCTATATACAGTTTGATAATGTACCTCAGGCCCACTTTCCGCACAATCTACAAGAAGAAATCATCGGAAGGATACCATTCTATACCATACGTGATAGCACTATGCAGTGCAATGTTGTTATTGTACTACGGCTTTCTCAAGTCAGGTGCAATCTTGATCATCACGATCAACAGCATTGGATGTGTTATAGAAGTTATTTACCTAATGCTTTACCTCATATACGCAACCCAAAAGCAGAAGGTCAATTAATTAATTAGTAATCACCTTTGTTTTTATATCTTAATAACATTTAGTAATCATATGTGTATATGAATCTTGTCCTGGTCATCAAACATACATTTTAACTCTGCGTGCAGTGTTTCACAATCAAGTTGATACTCGTGTTTAACATCGGAGCCTTTGCCTTGATGGTGGTGATCATCAATTTTTTCGTAAAGGGGCCTAATCGAGTCACTGCCGTTGGTTGGGTCTGCGCCGTCTACAACGTTGCCGTGTTCACTGCTCCTTTAAGCATCATGGTGACAATTAATTCTTAATTGAAGCTAGCATAATTAAATAAGATATAGTGGTCTTTAATTTTCAAAATTATGAACTTTGATTTATGTTGCAGAAGCGGGTGATTAAGACCAAGAGTGTTGAGTATATGCCAATTTCTCTTTCATTTTTCCTCACCCTCTGCGCCACCATGTGGTTCTTTTACGGACTTTTTGTCAAGGATATGATCATTGCTGTAAGTATAGCTAACAATATCGTTGATTGTTTGTGTGATGGGAAGATGATTGAAACCTCCCTGGCGGTTAAATCTGTAACAGCCAATTCACTTTTTCTAAGAGGCAGTACTCCCCTCAAATTTCCAACAAAAGAAATATAATTTTATAAATTTTAAAAGACGGAATTAGTTATGTTTCCAAAAAAATGATTTGGGTGTTAATATTTAAACACTAGAGGGTTTCAAAAAATTTTAGAATACATCAGATATATTATAATTAATTGATGCATGCATCACTACCACTTGCATAATACTTTTTCAAACTAAATACATATATATCATGATATTATTGACTTATTTTATATCTGACTTAATACTTCAAACGTATTCTAAAATTTCTCAAGGGTTTCAACGAGTTTTAAGATTTAAGCCAGTTAATTTGATCTAGTTTCTTTTTCTTGTTTCCCAATCATACTAATTGCTCATAGCAACCTCGTTGCTTAATTTTGGATGGCCAGTTACCAAATATCTTGGGATTTTTATTTGGGATCGCCCAAATGCTCCTATACCTAGTATACAGAGGCAAGCAGGACGATGAAACAAGTCAAAGGCAGCAAGCCTATACAGAAACGAAAACGAACTCGATTGAAAATGCCAAGGCTTACACAAAAGACAATAATCAACCTACGGAGCGTCAAACCAACAATGAGGGAAGATTTTTGTTCCAACGAAGGAGCTTGGAATTAAATGAGAATATCTGATAAAAAAATATTGATGCATGTTTTGGTTTAATAATGTCTTCTTAATTTTCATGGAGAGGACAAGGGATTAATTTATATAATATGTAAGTTCCTCTTTTATATAGTATTGTGTTTGGTATCATATTTACATCTTTGTAAGCTCCAGTTTGCTTGTGGCGACAGGTCAAGTTAATAATCAAAATAATATCCGGTATACTTTTATTTTTTTCTAAGCTATTATATAAATTAATTGCTGTGAAGGATCATGTTGATATGAGTGAACGAAACTGAACAGATATGGCTGTCAAAAGAGTCAAAAGCTGCAAGAAGAATAAGGATAGAAAAATCTCAGTTCTCAATATCTACTTCAATTTTTAAGAGCGTCCCAACATAGTCAATCGTTTGGTGTTTTATTTATTTTCGTTTTTACTGCTGAAAGCTAGCTTGAAGAAATTAAATAAGCAATGACACTTCATAAAGTTTTTTAAGTATTTCAAAAAGAAGTTAAATTGGAACGTTTATAGAGCTCAGTTGTTCAGGATTTAAAGAAGCCGAGACCATGAGACGGTCCATTTTATGGTCGACCCCATTGGGCCTTGATTATATGATCAGGTTCCTCTTACATCAAGAAAGTAATTGACTCATCATCCGAGAATTTTTAATACTGAAGCGTTTCAATGACGACGACAATGCAGAATTTAGATCGTCACAGCATTTTTATCTGTGGGCTCCCGCAATTCATTTATTGCCAATAGAGCAATATGTTCCCAATTAATTTCAACTAAATGTTATATATGTGTGCTGAAGACGATCTCTTATCCTTACAATCTGTCTGATATAAATCGTGCCTTGTTGTGTGGTTCTTTAGTTCAGGTATTGTGGATTGCTGTTAAGATGACCGATCATATAAAGCTACTAATAACCCTTTTGGAAACTTGCAATTTATTTATTTAAAATGTGGAATCCAATATGGGAACATTGGATTCCACCTATTCTTGAAAACTCAAGTGGAATTTTTACTTGGAAATCTAAGGATGTTCTGCATTTCAAAATGTAGATGGATCAAGCTGGAGCTTTGCAATGTATTCATATCCTTCGATATCCAAGTTTATGGGCACCGACAGTCAGCCACTTGGGCTGCCGCAGACACCACAGCTTCTCTACTCTTTCATGTACATGGGCAACAATTCAGTAATGGACTTGGGAAGCAGATTACTTCTCAGATGTCTACCCGATCAATTCCGCTGTCATCCTCATTCTCTGAGCTTAACTCACCTCTGGAAATCATGTTCATGAGGGTTTTTGTAGCTTGGCCAACAGCATAAGAAGTCTTCTTTGCAGCCCCGGCAACTACAGGTTGCAAAGAGATGATGGGCAGACTGGCCCTCTCTTGAATAATCGCTAAATCATACAAACAGTCGCAGAAAATCAGTCCTGGTAAACGAATGAAATGACAATAATTTTTAGTAGTTGAAGTGGGGGTAAAGCGATGAAAAACAGTTAGAAACTTACAGATAGTCTGTTGGTGAGCAAGTGTACCAATCCGTCGGATTCCAGCTTCTGCTGCCTGCACTGCTTGGGCTGATTTGTTGACCCCATCAGCTATCTCTTGACTAGGTGACATTTAATATTCAAAATCAGAGAAGACAGCATTACAATTAAAGTAATCATATTTATGAACATATGGACATCAACAATTTACTTAAAACATTAGCATTTTTGTTGTCACCTCAAGTCACTCAATTCCAGTGTAAGATCACTGATCTCCATTCCTGAGAGCCTAATTGCAGCCATCGTACTGGGAAGTTCTTCACGGGCTGTATCTGCTAGCTTCGTAAGAGATGTTGCCGCTCTACCCATAGCCTAAAAAACAGATGACAAAACAGACAAATAGAACCCATCGTTGGAAAAAAAATTACACCTGATAATTCAACTACCTAAGATGAATTTAAGATCTAATGAAAATTTTGTAATCATTCAAGAAATGAGCCAAAAAGGACTCACATTAAACTAACCATGGGAAATGGTAAGGATATTCAGTTTTGGGAGGATAAATAGTTAGGAGATTTTCCTTTATGTGAGTGCTTCCCTCACCTCTATAGGCTTTGTCCTACAAGAAATGTTCCCATAAATTTATGTACATCTTCTTCCTCCTCATTGAACCGGCACTAAAACCTAACTTCAAAAGAAACTCAAGTGATAAGAGAGATTCAAGATTATGCTTCTCTCTTTGGGTTTATAGACGATGCAGATATCGAAGAAATGAAGAAAAACAAAAGATTGTGGAGTTTGGAGACATCAGGACATTATTCTTGCAAACCTTATCTGAAGTGGATGATTAATGATGGCTCCTTGGCTGATTTTTTACCCCCCAAATTGATTTGGAAGGCTAGTATTTCCCCTAAAATTCAAGTCTTTTTGTGGGCCTTGGCACAAAGAAAATTAAACTCTGGAGAATTGATTCAGAAAGCTCCCTAATATGTATCTATCTATATCTTGGTGTGAGATGTGCAAAACAAGTGCAGAAACTTCCAATCCTCTTTTTCTTCATTGTTTTGTGGCCTCAAAGTTGTGGAAGAGGTTGTCCAAAGAGGCTACTATTCTGGAGTCATACCAGGTTCTTGTGACTCTATTCTTATGGATTCTTTGATAAAGGACAAAAAGGCCAAAATTCTTCGGGACTGTGTTGTGGCAGCTCAGTTCTGGGTCATACGGCAGGAAAGAAATCTTCATATTTTTGAAAGAAAAAATGCAGTCTCAATTTAGGATAGAGTTTGTCTTCTAGCTTCACTGTGGGCTTCAATTTCTAAGGAGGTCTAAGATTCATCCTTTTTCTTCATTTATCTAAGCTGGGAGAATTTTTTGAGACAGTTGTCCAGGCTTGTCTAGTTTTGTAGAGGGGTGATTGGTATATTTTTGTAAAACACAGAAAAGTTTTCATTATTTTGCTTTCTTAGTGGACAGCTGGTCCACTCTGAGTAATGGTTCATCATCTTTAATACAATTTACCATTTCTTATCAAAGAAAAAAAAAAAAGGAGAAGCCAAACAGGAAATAAATAAGAATAAAGGGACACCTACAAAGACGATCCACTAATATCAAAGAGAATCAGATAAAAGGTGAATAATTAGATGAAACTATAGTGGAGAGATTTACAAAGCCTTATGAATTCTATAACTATTGTGAATGTCCAATTACTGATGGGTATTAAATTGCGGAGCATTATCTAATCCACTTACCAGAATTTCTCATTGAATCAGAAATGTAAAACTACCATGTATTATTTCACTAATAAACAGATGTGCTGCAACAGGCAACAGGACACTACAAAGAGTTGTCACTTTCAAGAACTTCAAGCCACCACCCAATGCGTACGCAGGCACAAAACATCAATGACCTACAAGCACTACTCCCTTTACCCTGCTTACCATAGATGACAAAGATAAGTGCCTTGGTGCCAGAACCCCGCCTTTGCTGTCTGTGGCAGTAATGCATCTAAAGTTTATTATTTTATCTATTAAATTGGCTGGGCAATGGCATAACAATACCACAATTTGACCAAATCATATTCTAACATATTGAAATTTCATTGTGTGTTTCAGGGAAAATGACCAACTTTTATACCCTAAGTTTGTTTCTTCTGCATGATTGCACAGATCCCTAAGCCAGCCAGAACACAATCAAATCATGAAATCAACCAGCAGGAACCTGGACAATTATCACTAACTAACTTTCCAATTCCAACCAATCCATAAAACTAGGTGAAAGCTTGAAAGATTCTATTTAGGTGAGAGGCACACAGATCTATTAAAGTCATTGATATCATAATATATTATCAAACCTGTGGCACAGTCATTTTCAAATTAAATTGAGCAATATATGTGAAAATAGAAGAGACTACAAAAGAATCAATCAAATACCATTTCATGCAGAGTTCATATAACTTAGCACACTTACATAAAGTGTTGGGACAGCTGCAACAACAAGACTTGTAAAAGCCACAGAAGTCTGCATGCAACCAAAGTGACTTATTTCATGAGTATCAAACCAAACAAAGAAGACTGATAATCAACAAACAATGCGGAATAATCATATTTACATTTTTCCAACTCAAAGAAATCCAAGCCTAACAACATCATTTCAACGTTCAAAGAACTTTAAAGATTGAGGGTTTTCAGTTATAAGAAGTCACAACCTTATCCCATTAACTACCTCAATGCCATCCCCAGATATTCTCCTAACCAGTTCATAAACTATATTTCTAATCAGCAATATTTAGCTTATGAGATCGATCCAAATTACTTAAAAACCCACAAACGAAACACAAGAGAAATTACCCACCAATTGATCGGACATTTTCCCCCTAATCGCTCACTTTTCCACTTCACATAACTCAATTTGTTAGTCAAGCTACCAGTTTGATACAACAACTATCGACAAACAATCCGAAGCCATTAAGCACTCAAATACAATAAAACCCACAAAACCATATCCAAAGCCTAATATGATCACTGTCTGTTGCCATGCCCCATACTACCATTTTGTTCAAATTAGCATACAGCTTCACAAAACAAAATATCAACAAATACAACACTCTTGAGCTACTAAACAGAACAAAATGGAAAAACAAAAAAAAAAAAGAACACAAGAAAACCTCATAAACTCACACAAAAACAGACATGCCCATCAAAGGGGGGAAAACCCCCAAAAACAAGAGTATTAAATTAAACAAAAAGCATACCGTGCAAGCAATAAAAGCTAACAAAAAGAAAGCTTGATCACTCAAGCTGAGTTTAGCTGGCGGAAGACACGAGGGAACATTTGCAGTTGCCACTTGCACGTTGTAATCAAATTCCCCTTCTTCAGGAACTGAATTCTTCGAAACAGGGGTTAAAAACTCACTAGAGTTGTGGGGTTTCGTGGGATTTAAACAGCAAACTGGGACTAAAAAGGAGTGTTTTTTGGATGTAAAAGAGATGAATTTGGATTGAGAAGTTGAGGGTTTGGGGAAATAAATTGGATTTCTTGATTCAAATTTGAGAAATGGAGCGAGAGAGTGTGAGGGATTGGCTGTTATTAGATTTGGTTTCATAATCATTGTTGAAAATTGTGACCAACGGAGAAGAGGAACAGGAGTTCAGTTGAAGAGTGTTCCGTCTTCCAAACTTTAAAATTAGGAAAAAGTAAAAAAGTTAAATACTGCTTTTGATTTGGTTGATTTCTACTCACCTCTTCATAATTTATCACTACACGTTTATATGCGGAAATATATATTTAGTTTATATCCCAACTAATAAATTATCAATAAAAATTTATTATTTACATTAAAAATAATAAAATTTAATAAATATCTATCACTTGAATTAAATTGATATTGATGCATTATTTATTAAATTACTTAAAGTACAAATTAAATATCCTACCTAAATAAGGAATTATTTATTTTTTTGACTTAATGACTTAATTTTAATAAATTAAATCATTAAATATGTTTATTTTTTATCTTAATAAAAAGAGTAATAATATAGTTACGAACACTTGTATAAATTATTTTTTTACAAACTAATGTGACATAATTTAATTGATTAAATTAGATAACTCTTAGCCTACATGATTTATTTTAATTATTTTATATTTTTTAACCAATAAGTTAATAACACATTCGTTTGTACAAAATAAATTTATACAAAAATTTATAGCTGTATCATCATTTTAATACAAATTTTTAGTCATTAAGTCGTCTAATTATTAAACTAATTTTTTTAAAATTTTTTGTTAAATCTAAAAAATCTAAATAATATCATTGAAATATATTCTCTAGAATATCCCGATCTAATTAATTAGATAATTTTTAACTTTACTTAACTAAAATTTAATAATTAGTATTATTAATATAATTTGTGTTAACATAGTGATAAACCATTACTATTTTTATCATTTTATTTTCTTCAAATTAACATAATTTATTTTCATAAACAATTATTATATTTTTCATACTAAAAATATAATGAACTACAGGAAAATTAATTATTATATACTAATTTAGAATAACAAAAGTTATATTTAATTGAACATGATTTATTTTATTTAATTTTTTGAGATGTTTATTATTTATTTAATATTTATAATCTGAAAGGTCACAAATATAGAATATTAATTTCATATTTTAAAAATTAAAATATAAATAAATTAATGTTTATTTTTAACAATTCAGATAAAAAATATATTATTCAAATTTTAATATTTAATTTTATTCAAAATTTAGATGAAATTTTGATCTATTCACAAGCAATCTCCATGTTGTAACGAGGGGCGCAAATACACTTTTTTTTGTCGGGTAGCTTGTCAAGTCAATAATGGGCCGACCACAAGCGTAACAAGCACCCAGCAATGTTCGAACTTCGAAGACTACTCCTTGGAGATTTTTACCTCTTCATTCCCACTCAGTGAAGAGCCACAAAAACAAAATCATGCACCGCAAAAATAGAAAATTTCTGTGCGGGACCTCCCTCATTTGGCAGTTATGCAATCCCCCCCCCCCCTCTTCTTCCCCAAACAACAACAAAAAAAAAAAAAAAAAAAACCAAAACAACAAGTAACGCCTGCTGCATAATCAATCGTATTTAAGAAAGGAAAAGGCTAGATTGGCATCTTTATTATCCCTCGAAGGATAAAGCTGTAAGCCTCTGATAACACAGAAAACCCAGCAATAAATTCACCACGAGAGATAAAAACTGAAAGTTTTGATATTTGCGCGAAGTAATTGAGACCCCCTCTCACGTTCACAAGGGTAAAATGTTAAATGGTGCTGTGCAATCTTGACACTAGGCAGTTTAAAATAGACGAGAGATCTAACTTCTGAGCGCCTGATGAAAAACTAAGAAAGATTTAGTTAATTAATTATCTACGTTGTTAATTAAATTTTAACCACACAAGAAGTACCTTTCTACAGATTATCATATCGCTTGGTGTGATTGCATAAAAAATGGGGAGAAGACTTTTCTTTCAATTACATATGCAATCATTAAACTATGTCGCCAAATTAATTTTGAAAGATAAACATGTTTTACAAATAAAATAAAATAAAACTCCGTTCTAGCTGCTGCTATTCTATTCCACACATGAATATAAAAAGACATTTTACAGTAGAACTGCCAAACTTATACCAAATACAATTATTACAAAGTGAAAAAAAAAATACTATTAATAATAAGAAAGAGAAATAAAGTAAAAATGAAACTATTGTTGTTTTAGAATGTCCACAAAATCACAAAAAATTAATTCATCTTTTATAATTCTTGTCATATGTCTAACGTTTAAATGTTCAAGTATTTTTATTTTATGTTTTTTCTAGTATGTTCCGAATGCTCCCAAAATTTTCTCTTTTTCCCGCATTTTATGTTGTTGTTCAAGTTTCATATAAAATGTTTTGAGTTTCATGACTTGCATTTTATTTTTCATGTAACCCATGTTTTATGTACATTGTTGAATATCTTGAGTAAAATGTTTCATATTTTTGGTTTTAAGTCTCACGAGGTAGATTCTAAATACACCAAATTTTTTTCTTTTTTTTTCCCCCTCCATTTCATGTTGATGCTCTAGTTTTATTTCAAACATTTAGAATTTCATTATTAAAGTTTTATGTTCTGTTTTACAATGTATTAATGTTTTATTTCCCTTGTTACCTATATTAGTTAAATGTTTCATATTTTTTCTTCAATGTTTCATGTAGTATATTACAAATACTCCATTTTTTTTCTTTTTTTTTTCCCCCTTGTTTCATTTTGGAATTCAAGTTTCAAAAGTAATGTTAAGTGTTTCATTATTAGTGTTCTATGTTTCATGTTACAAGTTACCCACGTTTTATGTACATTGTTGCATATTGTAAGTACAATGTTTATGTAATATCTCCAAAATTTCTTTCTCCCTCTTGTTTTATGTTGGTTTTCAAGTTTCATATGTAATGTTTAGCATTTCATGTCAAGTTACTCATATTTAACATCGCATGTGCAAACTAGACATGATTTACCTGTTATTTATTCCATGTATAGATGATATTTTATTATATTTTTTCAATTTCAATTTGACCTAAAAAGCATTATTTTGAATATGTAAGTGTAATTAAACACATAAATTTTAGTGGCCTTTTTCAATTATTAACTCTACATATCTCTCTCTCTCTCTCCATATATATATATTAGCGATAAATTATATTGAATTCAATTTACGAAGATATAGTCTTTTTTTTTTCACAAGAGCGTATTTTATGGATTAAGATATTTTAACTTCAATTTTTTACACAAATTATAGGTCATCGGTTTTATACATTCCAATAATGGATGGATTTATAATTGCATATTTATAAGTTGTGTATACATTATCCATGGGAGCAAATTAATTCAATTTCAAACTCAAGCATTTTTATATTTGATTTTCATTTTATATCTTGAAATTAGAACAACTTCATATTACAAGGTATCCATGGGAGCAGATTTCAAACTCAAGCTTTTTATATTTGACAAGAGATTTTACTGTCTTAACTAGATGATATCTACTCGGCAAAGACAATTTGAGGGCATAACGCACGTATAATATAACTAATAATAGGTAATCGGAGTTGTTTGAACTTGTATAAATGATGCAATCCTATGAATATATATTAGAAATAGGGGTGATAAAAAGAATAAACGAATTGAATTCGAATCGAATCATAAATAAATTGAGTCAAAATTCTATTGATTCGGATTTGATTCATTTATTAATTTTATTAATAAATGAATTAATATTTGTTTATGCTTACGAAAATGGATTTATTTATGCTTTCATTTATTCTTTGGAATCGAATCATAAATGGATTCATTTAATTTGTTTAATAGAATTAATAAATGAGTCAAATTGAATCCGAATTCATTTACTATTTGTTTATACTTACAAATCCATAACGAAACAAATGAATTGAATCTGAATTCATTTACAATTTATTTAGAAAAATAAATTAATAAACAAAATTAAGCAATGAAATATAAAAAAACTATAAAATTAATATCCTACAAAATATAAATAATCCAAATCATATTTTACAATTAAAATTTTAAAATTACAATATTGAATTTTGAATTTAAAAAATTTTTAAATTTAAGGAAAAAATAATTTTATTAAACAAATAATAAATGAATGAACCGTATTCAATTTGTTTATGACTCATTTGTTAAATGAATAAACAAATTAATATCTTCAAATCTGGATTTAATTAATTTAATTAACGAATCAAATCAAATTAACCTATTTATTAAACGAATTAATTTTTTCAAACCTTAACCCATTTTATCGCATCCCACTGAATCAAATAAACAAACCCTAACCCAAATTGCCATCTTAATTAGGGATGGCAAAAACAAAGGTTGGTCCAGTGTATGACAATGCCCAAATCCAGCTTGGATATGTTTTTCAAAAATCCAGGCCTGATTTAAAAAAAAAAAAACACTGGATTATATATATAATTTGTTTGACAATTTTATAATATTTACATTTTTATTTTTAAAAAATTAAACTTAAAAATATGAACTTTAAATGTTTAAAATTTTAAATATATGTTTAGGTGGGCTAAATAATGTGTTTATTTAAAATAAGATACATTTTTATTACTTTTTTTTTCCATAAATTTTAGATTTTTAGACCGGATTTTAGTTTATTATGACCAATTCAACCTTGTTCCTGTCAGTGTATTACCTAGCTCGCATCTCCCAAGTCCTGGCTGAGCGAGTATTTTTTATATCCCCAATATACATTTATAACTGCATAGTTAAAAGTTGTGTAAAAATTATACAAAGTTGTAACTAATTGATTCAATTAATCAATTATCTTGTTGAACAAGATAATTGAATATTTATAACTTGAGAAATTAATTAGATTTGCATATTATCACATCAATTTGCTTGAAAACGGGAACAATTTTATATGGATTATATACAAATCTTAATAGTGAGAAAGACGGCTGCACTCCTAAGAAAAATTAACCCAAAAATACCAGAATATTAACTCAAATACAGCAACAAATCAAAAAAAAAAAAGCTGCAGCAAATTAACCCAAAACCAACAGGAAAAAGCCAAAAAAAATGCAGTAAATCGAAGCCAAAAGCAACCAAAATTTAACCAGAAACAGCTGCAAATTAAGCCAAAAAATAGCAGGAAATCAAGCCCCAGAAACAGCAGAAAATCAAACCCAAAAGTAGTACAAAATTTACGCAGGGACAACAACAGATAAAAAAAAAATTGCAGCAAATTGACACCAAAATTGCAGCAGATAAAACAAAAATTGCAATAAAATAGAAAACAGCGGGAAATTGAACTCCAAAACAGCAAAAAAATTAACCCATAAATAGCAGTAAATCAAAAAAAAAAATGGCAGCAGACTACCCAGAAACAAAGGGAAAAAAACGCCAAAAGCAAGAAGAAACGAAATCTAAAAATAGCAGCAAAATAAACTAAAAACAACAACACATTAATCCAGCAGCAGTAACCCAAAACAAAATTGCAAAAAATGGAAAACAGTAATCAAATATGCAGAATAAAAATTCACCCAAAATTAAAATTTTCTTCTTCAATTACAACTTTTGAACACGCTCTGTGGTTTAGTAGGGAATTTAACTAGCCCCCCCCCCCCCCCCCTCTTTTTTTTTGTTTACATCTGATATTCATTAGCTTTAAAAATTTTTTTGTTCTTTTACTAAGTAGACATCGGAAATTAAAACTCAGAATCAGCAACAAATCAAAACCCTAAACAAGAACATATATGCAACCCAAAGTAAGAAGAAAATTAAAACTCACAAATAGATGATTTTCACTAGCCAGATTTAAACATAG
The DNA here is from genome assembly GCA_030449875.1 of Aegle marmelos. NCBI lineage: Eukaryota > Viridiplantae > Streptophyta > Magnoliopsida > Sapindales > Rutaceae > Aegle > Aegle marmelos. Next base: position 9,857,202 of record JASUUL010000115.1, read on the forward strand.
GCAAAATAATGAGTTCAAGTATGCCGGCTTTTGAGGGGTTTTAATAGCGGTTTGGGGGCTGCTTTCATATCTTTCATATTTGCATTTACATATTTCTTGTTCTTGCAACAAATACAAGACGCAAACAAACGCAAGTATAAACAGAGTAGGGGAGAGCTTGCAATCTTTTGTTTATGCCAAAAGTTGTTAGCATGATAAGAAATGGTCCCATATTAACCTCAAGTAGTCCTTGAATCCATTGTAGATGGAATCAGCATCAATCTTCCCGTCCTGACGATTGATTTACAAAGTAACAAGCACATGTTAATGAAAGATGAAAGATATCAAATACGGCACTAGTGTAGTATGAGCATGGAGACAAAGATATAGGAAATATCGTGTAAAAGCAATCATGAAACAGAGTTGTAGCAACTGAAATCTTATGTTTCCATACACTAATCATGGGGTTGAAGCAATTAACAAACTCTTGCCGCTCTTCCATCCAATGGTGATTATAGAGCCGAAGTGTAAGACACGTGCATGATTCAGAAGCAGGAAGCTCGGGATTGAAACCAAATTTATTCCAAGATCGGCAATTGGTAAAAAGTCATTTTTTACGCCCGACAGAATAAATATGCTAACAGAGAGGGACAACTGTACAAACACTAAAAAGAGTTAACTGAAGATTATCTATTAGGATATTACTATCTCTTTTTTTTTTTTTCCCCTTCCTCTCCAAAGCAATGTCGAAGAAAAGACCCTTTCAGCACGTAATAGTAATATTTGAAAAAAAAAAGAAAGAAGAAGTCATAATTACAGCACAAAATACAACTTCAATAAGAGACATATAAAGATGAATTATCATTAATATTATGATTTAACAGCAAGAAATTCGAGCTCCATGTACTCAGATACAAAGATAGCAGGTTGAGTGATAAAAGTTAAAAGCAAAATTAAAGCAGCAAATACCTGAATCTCTGAAACTATATTTGCCAACTCAAGACTAATCTCAATCGCAGTTTGCTCATTTGCGGTGTTGAAAACAAATCGATCAGCATGTCTTATCTTGAGCCTTAGTGATGCGCTTTTATATGATTTAGTTTCAGTGTGCTGAACCCCAATAACTCTGTATCTATCCCCACAAGATGGCTTGGCCATGGGCCATCTTAACCCACCCTTTACCTCCGGATCCAGAATGGCTAAATCAATCAGATTTCTAATACTGTTCATTTCGTCGTCCTAAAATTCATTTAAAAAATTCAGTTTGATCATAAAATTCATTTGCAGGCATGACGTAGAAAATATAATATGGTCAATACATATTCAACAGCTGTTTGCTTTTGGCTCACAACTCAAAATTGCCATCAGGAATATTAAATCAAGATTTACATTCTTCAAAATAGATTAAGTCTTAAATAACTTTTGTTTTAAGTCTACATGATGGTAATTAATTTTGAAAATATGATGACTTATCTATTACTCTATTGTCGTCATTAGTAAAGTTTCTGATTTCAAGGGGGAAAGAAGAAAAAAAAATCCTCAAAGATTAGGATTACAACTGACGACTAAAGTTTAACTGTTTTTAAGCTTGTTCCAAGCTTATATTTCTCAACCCTTTGAAAAAACAAACTTTCGAAGTCATGATGAGAATTTCCTTATATTCCCTTGTCTTGAATGTGCCTTCCTCAGCATTTGCACTGATGAGGATTCCAATGAGCGATGACCAGATAAAAAAAAAATAATAATAAGGGGCAAGTTAAAAGTCTAGCTAAAACACATGCAACGTAGCAGATTAACTTACAGAGACAGCAGCTAAGGTTCTCTTCGAACGAAGAGCCAACCTCAGGTCTAGATTTTTATCAATGCACGATATGTTTACTACCAGGTGACGAACTGGGTCTACGTAGACCTACAAGAAAAATATTCATATTTAAGATGGCACTACACAGACAATAACAATAAATAAGGAAATAATATAGATATATCATGACTGAATGGGAAAGAGTGGCGCTTTAAAAGATAAAATAAATAAACGACCGCCACGAGGTAATTGATGGGACGTCTCCATATTCCAATAAAAAATGGTTACTGTGATCTAAATCCCATGATGTTGAAATGAATTCCTGAGAATTGGCATGTTCGATTTGGTTCACGGTCAGCAGCATTTTGTAATTTAATAGCCTCATCAGTCATCTGTAACGTTATACATGGTTTGTTGGTTTAGACATTCAATCACAAGTCACCAGTAAATTCAAATTTTAATTGGTTTATAATAGTTGCTAGGTCTTTCCTTGTAGAATTAACAAGTCTGTTATTCAATCGGCTGTAGAATTAGTCTTACTTCATTATAGTTTTCTTCTTTTATTCTCCATTTTTAATTCTTTTCCTTTCTATTGATATTATCCCAGGAAAAGACTTCAAAAAGGTGTTAGTGAGGCACAGAGGTTTCTATCCTTCTTAAGTCGTTTTCTTAACCTTTATTGCTTTTATCACGATATCTCCTTCACAATTCACAGCGAAAAGATTTTATTCAAAACATCAGAAGTCTTGTTGCAATAGTTGCACTAGCAAAATTCTTCTTTAAGATGCAGGTAACGCACACAATATTCAATTCATTGTCCATAAATAATAGTTGGCCCGGAGCAGAAAACTTGCCTTATAGAGCTCAAGCGTTTTATCTTCTTTAACAGTACATCTGCATGAAATAGATAAGTTTTGTCGCATGCTGTCAGATAGCTACACAAGGATGAGGGAGAAAAAAAAGAAAAAAAAATCAATGGATGGTTAAGTGAGAGATAAAAGGAACTTGATCATGAATAGTGAAGTGAGTATCAGAAGAACAACCGTGATGCGGTATACATCCTCGTCCTCTTCAAAATCAACTCCAATTTTTGGCACAACTTCATTTATAATTTTTTCCGCGTATTTGGCAGGGACATCATGGTAAAAGAATCTGGTCAATTGCCTCAAAGTGGCTTCTTCAGCAACCTGACCTTCTCTTACACTTTCTAAGCCCGGTAAATCGTCTCTGCTTCGGAATGAATGATAAAATAATTATTATTTTGTGGCAGTTTTAATATGAAAACTAGTGGAGGCTTCAATGATGTGACAGAATAATGGAAATATTTGAAACGTATAGCATTTTCGTTGCTTTAATTTCAAAGTCGAAAGAAAGGAGAGGAATGATCTGACACCACACATTACGATCTCATACCCAAGGAAAAAAACATGGCCAAATCTAGCGACAAATGTTGGCTTTTCCTCCATTTCGTTGTTGACAATCTTACAAGCACTCAACAGATCTGGCCATACAACTTCTGCTACCGATTCCCATGGACTTCTTGGTATACTCCCTCTCACTTCATCATTATCTGCCAACCAAAAATCTAAATATTAACATAACTTAAGACATAAATCAAGAACAAGAGTAGAACATATTAAGATAAAAACAAAAATGCAGACCACTAACATTTAGCCAGATTATTGTTCACTAAAACGAAGGACTTTGCTGCTCCTCTTTTATGGCCAACATGCTCCAATGAAAACGGCTGAAAATGCACAGAAGAAGGAAAGCAGTTATCATCGTCCGAGCTAACAGCAAGCGACCGGTATACGGTGAAATCTGCATCCACGATCTTCCCACCCATGTCTGCATTATGCTTGGGTGATCGCAGGTTTAATTTTCTGTTGAATTTGGTCGCAGACATCACCGGGGGAGGAGATGGCATCAGGGGGTATTCTGATTGCCGTTTATGTGGTGGAATGTAAGCCATGGTGATAATATTAACTTTGTGAAATGAAATCACTGTTACCTGATGAACAAGCAACAAAAATACTAAAAAGAAATGAATGAAACAGATCGGTAACCCGAATCAAACTAAAACAAGCATTCCATAGAATGCTTTCGAGAAAAAAATGTAAAAGGTATCCGGCAGGTCAGTTATGAAAGATGGAAAGAAAACTAAATGAAATTACTCGTGCATCATTTATGATAACATTTGATACAAATGAATTAACTCGATATAGAATGAACACGATAAAATAGCAAAGATTAAGTTATTCAAGCAAATAATTTTATCTTAGTAGCGAGATTAACCAATAGCATAACTGAAGTGAAAATATAATAAATTGAAGAAGAAAATCATAAGATGAGGGAAGCAATACTAACTGAAAATTTAAAATTGCTTTCAAGTGTTGGCGGGCTCAACTGATCTTCAGAGTTGTATGTCGAAATATATACCATGAAATGGAAAGACAGCGTACGTCATTTTTTAAATGTTTACTACAGGAAGCAGAGAGAGGGTCTCCTTCTTGCACAAGTTTTGACGTGGGCCATTGAGGTTTATTTTCTTTCTTTGCTTTTCGCAAATCGACAAGTTGAAAACTCGCTTCTCCTTCGGACACAAGAAGCTTAACTTTATGCTAAAAGTTAATAAATGTTTTATCCATTCCATGATTTATTAGTTTTTTTTTAAAAAAGCCAGCAACCCTTTCAGTTTTTGATTTTTTTTTAAATACTATTTAAAAGAAAATCTATTGGGATTTGAAATTTAATCCAATGGTAGGATTGATTTATTAAAATCTGTTCGAAATTCTAAGGACTGAATTGAAAAATTTCAATTAATTTTATTTAACTAATTCCTAAAATAAAAAGAAAATAGAAAATGCTCCCACACGTGCTTTGACACACTTGCCCTGCAATACCAGCAAAAAAAAAAAAAAAATCAGAGCAGAAGTAATAGAAAATAAAGGAAATTATGGAGAAAAAAGAGAACTGAGTATTTTCATCATTGATTCCATTTTCCAAACCTTACACTTCTTATATGCTTCACCTCCAGTAGGGATGACAAATTTATCTAGATTCGGCCTGGATCCGTAAAGATCGAAAAGATCCGAATCTAGAAAAATCCAGATCCGCATATTAAAAAATGCGGATCTCAATTCAAACATCTAAGATCCAGACATTTTCGGATCCAGATGCAAGTGCATCCAGAAAACCGGATATCCGGATCTGGATAATTTTTATTTTAAATTAAAAATATACATTAAAAATTTTAAAAATAAATCTTATTTATGGATTTATGATATTGTTGAATATTTTACATGTTGAATTATTAATTTTTGGTTATGATTGAATTTTATTTGATATAATTTAAATTATTAAATTTTATTTTAAATTAATATATATAATTAAATAAAAATAAAAAAATTACAATTTATTATTTATGAGATTATTATATGTTATTCATGTTGAATTATTAATTGTTAAATTATAATTAGATTTAATTTGATATTATTAGATAAATTATTAAATTTTAACTTAAATTAAAATTGAATTAAAAACTAAAAATTAAAATTTTATTTATGAATTTATGATGTTGTTGTATTCTATTCATATTGAATGATTAATTATTAAATTAGATTGAATTTTATTTGATATTATTAAATAAATTATTAAATTATATTTTAAATTATTAAATTTTACATTTTGCTTATTCAAATATTTAGAATATTCGCCCGCATTCGTTGCGGATATTATCCATATTTAGATCTGTAAAAAAAAAATGAATCCAAATGTGGATCCGAGTAAAAAATCAAAATGTAAATTCGGATCCAGATGGTAACCAGCTTTTGCTACAAGTTGCTGGATGGTAAAATCCAAATCCGGATCCCGATGCACTTACATCCGGATTCGGATTTGGATTTTACCAACCCTAAACTCTAGCAACTTCTAGCAAAAGGTGGTTACAAAATATCGGTTGACCAAAAAAAAAAACAAAACAAAACCAATAAAAGATTCTAGAAAGGGGTCCACAACATCCTACTTCTCAAGCAATATAATCCTTCAGCTAGTTGAGTGGTTTCCTTACTCGTGATGGGCTTGTGACAGGTACTAAATTGGGTTTAGTTTCCTAGTGTGATACAACCTATACTTCAATAGGTTGCACAAGACATTGCCATTGTTGTATCGGGCTTGCATTCTTTGTAAATAAAAATAGTAGGTGATGGGAAAAGCACAAATTGCCTAGAGAACATTGCCATTGTTGGAGGGTGCATTTAGAAGGCGAGTACATCGCTTAGAAGTCGGGTGCGCATAGCACTCAAGGCGGGATGCATTCTTTGAAAATAAAAATAGTAGGTGATGTGAAAAGTGGCATGGGTAAACTTCTGCAAACTAGGTAAACTCCATCAATTCGGCACTTTGTACTATAAATAGCCTAAAATAGCACACACCATTTTCCAGCACACAGCTAATCAATCTTAAGCTTTATTGGGCTGGGACTCTTTCTTTTCTCTATTTCTAAACGGTCACACACATAAGTGGATTAACGCCCCGTGCACATCGCCTGTACGCATAATCAATATCTAATTGGACTCTTTCTTTTCTCTATTTCTAAACGGTCACACACATAAGTGGATTAACGCCCCGTGCACATCGCCTGTACGCATGATATCTTGCTTCGTCAGCCCATTAGCTAGCTAATAGTGGCTTATCAGCTAAGACCAAAACGATTTGGCATGGTCAGCCGGTAAAACTTGGGAAATCAGCGGAGACAAATTTTTATTAAAATGAGGATGAACATTAAAATATTTAAAAAATATATTTTAATAATTAAAAATTATTTTTTTATTTATTAATACTATTCTTACTTTATCAAAATGAAGATATTTTCACTAAAGAATTATTATCATTATGATATCATTGTTGTCATTGTCTCATATATATATATATGGTTGAATTTGTTTCCAGCAGCGACTAAATGTGTCTATGCAGAGCCAAAGCCAAATTCTCGAGGCCATGGAAGTTTCCAAGAGATACGACAATTCTGAAGGAAGTGCAGACACTAGAAATCCTAATAATCATTGATCTTGTCATTTTCTTTCTTTTTTTTTTTTAAATAAATATTTTCCTCTCTGGCTTCTACAAGCAATGTTAAATTGTGTCCCTCGTTTGGAGATCCAATTTACAATCATCTATTAATGGAGCTACGGTTAATGTGAAAGCTCATAATTTTAGTTGCCGTTATTTGTATGACCACAAGGTTTCTGTCAGAGTTTAGTATGAATTATGCATTTTCGTTGCTTTAATTTCAAAGTCAAAAGAAAGGAAAGGAATGATCTCACTCAAAACATTCAAGCTCTAACAGCAATGGAAACAGATCACATACTTATTGAAAAGAAGATTGCCAAATCTAGCAGCCAATATTGGCCTTTCCTCCATTTCGTTCTTGACAATCTTATAAGCACTAAACATTTCTGGCCACACATTCTCTGCTACCAATTCCCATGGGCTTCTTGATATATTCCCACTCACCTCATCATTATCTACCAACCAAAAAGCTAAATGTCAACATAACTAACGTTAAAACCAGATATAAATCAAGAATGAAAGTAGATCATGTTAAGATAAATTAACAAGGCAGACCACTAACCATTAGCCCGATTATTGGTCACTAAAACCAAGGGCTTTGCTCCTCTTTTACGCTCAACATACTCCTCTGGAAAGTCCTCAGAATGGACAGAAGAAGGAAAGCTATTATCACTATCCAAGCCACAAACGAACTATCTGTGTACGGTTGCATACTCGACGTTATTTACTTTCACGCCTGCATTATGCTTGCATGATACCAAGTTTAATTTTCTGTTGAATTCAGGCACAAGCATTTCCGGAACTAGAGTTGGCCTCTGGGGGCCCTTCGACTTTTGTGGTGAAATGTAGGCCACTATGATAAATACGGACCAGTAAACAAGCAACAACAATACTTAGGAAAAGTGAATGAAACATTTCAGTAACCCAAGATCAAAACAAAGACAAACATTCTCCAGACAAAGAGAACTTCTTTTCTGAAAAAAGAAAAAGAAAAAAGGTAAAAGCAATCCTACAGGTCACTTCTGAAAGAAGGAAAAGAAGACTAAATGAAATTACTCAGGCATCATTTATGATAACATTTTATACAATGAAATAACTCTATATACAATCACATAGTAATATCGCAAACGATTAAGTTATTGAAGCAAATAATTTTATCTCAGTAGAAGCAGCTAAACTAACCTGTGGAAACAATAAAGTATAAGCTAAAAAAACCATTAAAATCATCAAAGAAATGCACATAACGAGTACCCTGAAGCAAAACTGAAGTGAAAATATAATAAATTGAACAAAAATTTAAAATAAATAAAGAATAGTACCGACCAAATATTTTAAAATTGCTTCCTAGTGTTGGCTGTTTGCTCAGGTGCTCAGCTGATATTTAGAGTTATATATATATATTCTGCGTATGTCCATTACGTTTCCTTCTTGCACAAGTTTTGAAGAGGGCTTTTGAGTTTGCTTTTCTACTTTAGGAAAGGCATCACCTTTAGTCTGAAGGAGACTCCACTTTAATATGAAATGTTTGCCTTCTAACCAACAGTTTAAAAGTAAAAGAAAATAAGAAGAGGGGGGGGGGGGGGGAGCAATGATATATAAAATGCTGATTAAATCCTGACAAAAAACACATTCAAAATAAATATTCAAAGACAGACCGTTTGGATAACTTTAATAATATAGATAAATTTTATCCAGAAATCAAGGACCTTTTCACAAATTACCATATTATTAGTGGGTGCCATTATATAAAAGGCAGAAAGAAAACTTTTCTTCAATGCACATTTGCAAGTGGATCCCAAGTGATTCAAGTGTGTCACCAGATTAGTTTTGAAAGACATGTCTAAGAAATTAAATCAAATTCTATCAGGCTGTTGATATACATACATTCCACAGGTGGGAAATACACAGCACTTCACACAGGAACTGCCAAACTTATACAAAATGTAACTATTACACAGGAAACTAAAAAATTTGAGGTTAAAAGGGGGTCAAAATGAGAATTGAGGAACTCACGCAACGACTTACACAAGTTCAGACATTTTAGCAAAAGCATTTAACCATTCGATATGAACGTGATCTTATTCCTGCATTTTACATCTTTCAACAGCAATAGGTACATGATGCACAAACATGCAAATATGAACAAAGTAGAAGGAGAGCTATTACTCTCAAAAGTTGCTCGCATGACAAGAATGATCCCATTATATCCTCAAGTTGTCTTTAACACCCACTGTAGCTGGAGCCCGTGTGGTCTTCCCACGACAAGAAATGGTCCCATATTAACCTCAAGTTGGCTTTAAACTCATTGTAGATGGAATCAGTATCAATCTCCCCGTCCTGACGATTAAAAAAGAAAAGTAACGAAAAAATGTTAATGAAAGATGAATGACATCAAATACAACAGTAATTTTTTATAAGCATGATGACAAAGCCATAGGAAATAGTGAGCAATAGTGAGCAATAACAATCATGAAACATATTTATGTTTCAAAACACTACTCCTGGGATTGAAGCAATTAACAAGCTCTTGCCACTCTTCCAATGGTGATTGTAAAACCAAAGTGCAAGGCACACATATAAGACTTCTAAGTCATAAGCTGGAAGCTTAGTTTTGAAATCAAATTTACTCCAAGTTAGGCAATAGCTAAAAAGTCATTTGCTACTTATGACAAAATAAATAAACTAACAGAGAAGGACAACTGTATAGCAACTAAAACGAGTTCATGAGGATTAAACGTTAGGATCTTGCTATTTCACTGTTAAAAATTCTCTCGATCAATTTTTTTTTTTTTTCTGGGTAAAGCAATCAACAAGAAAATACCCATCAAATGGTAAAAATTGAAAATTATAATTACAGCTCAAAATAATACTTCAATAAGAAATGTGTGAAGATATATGCATTAACCTTATGACGTAACAGCAGGAAGTTCAAGCTCTATATAATCATACACAAAGATAGCAGGTTACATGATAAAGTTAAAGCAAAAAGCAGCGAGTACCTGAATCTCTGAAACTATTCTTCTGAACTTTAGATTAATCTCTATTGTAGCTATCCCTGTCCCAGTCTTGAAAAGAAATCGATCAACATTCATTACCTTGAGCTTTAGCGATGGGCTTTTATATGATTTAAATTGATTGTGCCAAACTCCAACAACGGTGTAATTCCTGGAATATGACTTGCCCATGGGCCATCTTAACCCACCCCTTACCTTCGGATCCAGGATGGCTGAATTAATCAGAATTTTAATTTTGTTCATTTCATCATCCTGAAAATTTTACAATTTCAGTTGATCATGGGATGCATTTTCTAGGACTACATAGAAAATATAAGATATGGTAAATACATATTTTTGGCTTATCACTCTAGATTGTTTTCAGCAATATAAAATAAGAATGTATATTCCTCACAATAGATTGAGAACACACACACGGACCCCAACAACAGGAAAAACCTTATATTTTTTTTGTTTTAATCTCCATGATGGTAACTAATTTTGAAAATTTAATGATTTATTTATCATTTTAGTTTTAACATTTGTAAGGTTTCTGATCTCAAGAGAAGGCCAATGCATGACTAAAGTTTAACCATTTTATGCTTGTCATATATTTGTTTTTCTCAACCCTTCAAAAGCAAACTTTTGATGATGAAAACACAGCTATAAGCTTCTTTCCCTGGTTTTGAATTTTTATTCCTCAGCATCTGTAATGATGAGGATTCCAAGGAGCAATAATCAAATAAAAGAAAAAGAGTAAAAAATGAAGGGATAACTTAAAAGTCTAGGTAAAACATGCACAAAGTAGCAGAATAACTTACAGGGAGAGCAGATAAGGAACTTATTGTATATAGTGCCAACCTCAGGTCTAGTTCTTCATCAACACATAATATATCAGCTACCATGTGCCGAACTTGGTTTAGTTGGACCTACAAGAATAATGTGCATATTCCAGATGAGAATACAACAATAAATAAATAAAAAATAATAAAAAATGACCCCCATCAGACACTTGATAATTCCGGTCTTCTAGATGTCAACATACTCAAATAAAAAAGATTATTGAAATCTAAATCCCATGATGCTGCAAGGAATTCCTAAAGATTGGCATATTCAATTTGGTCCATAGTCTGCAGTATTTTTTTGTAATTTTATATTTGCAACCGTAACATACTACATAGTTTGTTGGTTTGGACATTCAATTACAGATTAACTGCTAACTTATTTCAAATTTTATTTGGTTTACAATAGTAACTAGATCTTTCCTTATCGAATTAACAAGCCTATTCCTCAATCAAAGGTAGAATTAGTCTTGCTCGTTGAGAATTTTCTTCTTCATTTTAAATTCTTTTCCTCAAAATTGAGATTATTCCTGCAGACTTCTAAAAAGTCTTAGTGAGGCATAAAGGTTTCATCTCATTCTTAATGTTTATCACTTTTATTTTTGGTACCTCCTTTATAATCACAGTGAAAAGATTATATTCAGACCCTCATCCATTCAATTCAATACATCAGAAGTCTTATTGCAATGCTTGAACTAGCAAAAAGTATCCTTAAAGTACAGACAACACACACAAGATTTGACCCATTGTCCATGAATAAAAGTTAGCCAAGTGCAGAAAACTTGCCTTATAGAGCTCAAGCTTTTTATCTTCTTTAGCAGTACATTTGCACAAAATTTGTCGTGTGCCATCATACAACTAGACAAGAAGGGAAAACAGTTAATGGCCAATTAAGTAAGAGATAAAAGAAACTTGATCGTGAATACATAAGAGTTTAGCAGAAGAACTACCTTTACACGGTATACATCCTTGTACTCTACAAAATCAAACCCAGTTTTTGGCACAACTTCATGTACGATTTTTTCCATGTATGTATCAGGGACAAAAGTCTCAAAGCAATTCCTCATTTGGTTAAAAGCAGTTTCAGCAACTTGATGTTCTGTTGCACTTCTTAAGCTCGGTAAATCGTCCCTGCATCAAGATGAATGATATAATAATACTCTTTTTGAGGCACCTTTGATAAGAAAACTAATAGCAGTTTCAAAGATGTCATAGAAGAATGGAAATATGTGATACATATAGCATCATTTTTATTGTAAGAAATAGGCCAAGCAATTGTATACTTTGTCGTCCCAATGAAATATCAAACAATAAAACCGGGCCATGGCAACAGATTGATTTCTTTCTAGAACCAGAAATGTAGCAGTGCTAAGACAATGGATACATTGTTTTCCAGCAGCAACTACTGAAATGTGCCTACACAAAGCCAAAGCCAAAGCCAAATTCTAGATGCCATGGAAACTTCCATGAGATACGACAAGTCTGAAGAAGTGCATGCATTATAAATCATTGATCGTGTTATTTCCTTTTTCCTTTATTTATCATCATTATTATTATTTTAATAAATCTTTTCCTCTTTGGCTTTTACAAGCAATGTTAACTTGTGTCCTTGGTTTGGAGAGACAATTTACGGTCATCCATTTGATGGCGCTAGGGTTAATGGTAAAGTTTGTAATTTTAGCTCCCAGTACTTATATGACCGCAAGATTTGTCAGATTATAGTGGGAATATGCATATTCACTGCTATAATTTCAAAGTCAAGAGAAAGGAAAGGAATGATCTAACTCAAAACGTTCAAGCTGTAATAGCAATGGAACCAGATCACATACTCATCGAAAAGAAGATTGCCAAATCTAGCAACCATTGTTGGCTTTTCCTTCATTTCGTTCTTGACAATGTTACAAGCACTCAATACATCTGGCCATACATTTTCTGCTATCGATTCCCATGGGCTTCTTGATATATTCGCACACGCTTTATCATTATCTACCAACCAAAAATCCAAATGTCAACATAACTAAAGTTAACACACGACATAAATCAAGAACGAAAGTAGAACATATCTAACATAAAAGGGAAAATACCGACCACTAACCTCTTGCCAAATTAAGGGTCACTGATCTTTTATACCCATCAGTCTCCTCCGAAAGCTCTTCAAAATGATCAGAAGAAATGCTGTTATTATTATCCAAGCCACAGACAAACTTTCTGTGTATGGCATGGTCTGCGTACTCGATGTAAGTTGAATACACGCCTTCGTCATGCTTGGATGATCCCAATTTTAATTTTCTGTTGAATATGGGCTCAAGAATCTCTGGAACTGGAGATGACCTCTTGAGGTCCTTCGAATGCCTCAAATGTGGTGGAATGTAAGCCATTGTGATAATATTAACTTCACACTACGTTAAAACGACACTAAGGATAATAAGTATTTACAGAATTTTGTAAATTGCAATCACTATCGCAGTACTGCCCGATAAACAAGCAACCAAAGTACTTGGGAAAAATGAATGAGACGTTTCAGTAACGCAAGATCAGAACTAAAGGAAACATTCTCCACAATAAAAGAAATTTGGAAAAAGAAAAAAGAAGTTAAAGATACCGTACAGGCCAATTATGAAAGAAGAGATTAAAAAAAAAACACTAAATGAAATTACGCAAGCATCATTTACGATGACACATACAATGAATTAACTCTGCATAAAATGAATATACAAAATAGCCAAAGATTGATTTATTCTAGCAAATGATTTCATCTCAGTAGACGGTAGCTAAACTAATCAGTGGAAACAGTGAAATAAGAGCTAAAAAGAAAACACCAAAATTATCAAACAAATTCACAGGAACAGTACCCTGAAACAAAGCTGCAGTGAAAATATAATAAACTGCACAAAAATTCACAATAAATAAAGAACAATACTAAAAAAAAATTTTAAAATTGCTTCCTCGTATTGGCTGTTGGTTCAGCTGATCATCAGACGCGTGTACATACACGCGAAGAAAAAGAAAGCATGTATCATTATGTCTCCTTCTTGCACAAGTTTTGAGCTGCGCCTTTTGAGTTTTCTTTCTTGCTTTGTCGAAGGCACCTCCTTCGCTCACAAGGAGACTCCACTTTAATGTAATGTGTGAAAAGTTTAACTGATTCTCTAATTTACCCAATTTAATTAAATTTTACCATATTACCGACAGACGAGAACCTCTCTCTCTCATTTTTTTTTTTTTAACTCTTAATCTCTCCTTATTGACTAAGCGATCACAATCATTATTGTGAATCATTAGTCACAATTGAAATTACACTTTCATAATAAATGTGAATCATTAAATTTAAATGAAAAATTTTCACCATTAATTTTAAATAAATAAGTAATCTGTTACTTAAATAATGAGAACTATCTTTTCTTATTTAAGTTGTAAGTTACGTTTTTTTATGTTATGTGTGATTTATAAAATTAATATATTATATAATACTTAATATTAATTTATAAATTTTATATTATTTTTCTAAATTTTCATTTTGCTTTCAATTTCGAAGATCAATTAACCATTCCAACATTAACCACTTTTTCCTTCATTTTATTACTCTTTTGTGTGGTTTATAATTTTTTGTTTCATTTCATACTTAATATTAATTTATAAATTTTATGTTATTTTTTTAGTTTTTTATTTTGTTTATAATTTTTTATTTTAATTTATTACTCCAACAATAACTTACACATTTTTTCAATCAATTTGCTAATCTTGTGGTTTACAAATCTTTTGTCTTATTTCACACTCAATGTCAATTTGAAAGCTTTCTGTGATTTTTTAAGTTATTGTTTCATTTACAATTTCTTATTTCAATTTATTACTCTAGCATTAATTTATCCATTTTTCCTTTAATTTGCTAGTTCTATGTGTGATTGACAAATTTCATTTCATACTTGTCAATTTACAAGTTTATATCAATTTTTTAATTTTTTAATTTTATAATTTTGTTTACAATTTCTTATCTCAATTTACTACTCCAACATCATTTACCCATTTTTCCATTAATTTACTTACCCTATGTGTGGTTTATAAATTTTTTGTTTCATTTTACACTTAATATCAATATACAAGTTTTATATATTTTTCTAATTTTTTTGTTTCATTTATAGTTTCCTATACCCAAAAAGCATAATTTTCTCTTCTTGTGGTTCAATTATTTTTATGAAGCTTTAATAAAATGCTCGAATGCTTATAACCACATCTGGTATACATTATCCTCATGTTGGTTACAGGTTGAGCAATTAAGCAAGATATTTGAGCTTTGTGGGTCTTCTAATGAAACCATTTGGGTCGGTGTTTCTAAGATGCCTCCATATAACCATTTTAAGCCATCAAGAGGGAGGTTCTCAGGCAGTAATAAAGAAGATTTTGTCTTCATGCCTATTGTTGTTAACTAATGATGTTTTCATAAAATAATATAAAAATTTTAAGCCAATTTTCTGCAAGAAATTAATTTTGAAAAATATATTTGCTTTTACAGTTTTGACCAACATGCTGTAGAGTTGTTCGAAAAAATGCTGATGCTTGATCCTTCCCGGGCATCACTTTCAAGCCGTTACTTTTCAAATTGTTGCCCATGATATTTAGTTGGAGTGAATCATTTGATTTAAATCAAAGGATATTTGGGATTTTGTCTCCTGTTTTAAGTTGCAAGATCCCTAATTCATAACTAATTTATAGCTTTAACATAACTGCCGTAGTCAATTTTTTAAAATGTTTTAAAAAATTAACTTTCTTGTTGATCAACAGCCACTGTGTTCAATATGGTCGTTAGAAAATACTGGGCAAGGAAATTATAGGTTTGATTGGAATTGCTGAATTTTATTCGCTCACAACGTATTATGTACAAGAAGCAAAAGCTATTAATATAGCTAATTGCAAACCGGTCACAATTAAGTCAAAATATTATAAATGACCCCTTTTATTTTGAACATACTCATCCCGTCTCAAAAGTAAATTATCAGTCTTAATTCCATTGCCGTAGTAAATCTAACCATTGTGCCAAAATCTGTACATTCTATTGCAATTACTATAATTCTTGATGTCCTCTTGAAGACCCCATTTGAATCGTTTATATCTCTCTCTCTTATTAGGTATAGCCACTGGGGTAAATCTCAATAGCTCAAAAAATTTACGTTTATATTCTTCTACTATCATAGATCCCTATACAAGTGTCATAAACTCATTCATCTTGTCCTCTTGATAAATAATAAAAAAGAGCTTATCAGTAAACTCTCTTTGAAAATCTGCCTAGGTAATAACTCTATTTCTCTTATATTAACACCACACAGACATCTACTAGTGATATGCATTACCCTTTAGTAGAAACTCACTAAAGGATAACCTTTCCTCATCTATATATTTTATCATATCAAAAATCCTTTGTCGTCTGATTAACCATAACTCTGAACTTACAGGGTTAGTTGTGCCCTCTAAAGTTGTAGCCTCTAGATCACGAGCATGCTTAATGGTGTTTTGTGTACCTATATGAACTTCAAACTCTCTCAAAGCAACATTAGTAATAAACCCTTCAAATCTATGCACAAATTAATCCATAGTAAGTCTCGCTACTAGCTCCTGATGAATATTTGAGTTTTCTTGGGGTTAAGGTTGTGGTTCATGTGAAAGTAGTACTGATTCACCTATAGTCTCTCTTAAGGGTTCCTTGTTATTCTTTAGTTGTCGAGGTGAACTTAAATCCATTACAGATCTCTTATGGGGTCAGCCACATCTACACATGTTGATATCTATAAAATGTCATGGTATCATTATATGAGGTATGAACATATATGTCTCATGAAATAGCCTACAGAATCTATAACCTAGGCTCTGATACTAAATTGACACGACCCACCCAGACTATATGTTAGATCTAAGACGAATCATGTAGTCTAGTAACTAAAACACATGGCACAAACTTAATTCATGAATATATACATGGCCTTTACTATAAACACATAATAATCTTTGTGCCTCATCCGAAAATATATATGTATTCAAAACTTGCATAGTTCATGTCCCATTGTACATACCTATATTACACATATATATGCATAAAAACATAAGCAACATAAACAGCTCAAAATGCAAGACATGTAGCAATGTGTCTTGTGGCCCAATCTCAATTAACTAGAACTACACGAAATCCTATGGAATCCTAGGAGAAAAGGGATAAATGGGAAAATAATGAGATTGCAACTCATTGAGTGTCTATAATTTATATATAGAAACATAAAGTAGTGTATTAGCATGTATACATAATCATATGAAATAACTCTACATTGAATGTAATGCATCAGCAAACATGAAAATCATACATACATGACAAAACTGCACTAAATAATACTTAGGAGAAATAGCTCTCAATACTTACTAGGATCATCATTGCACGAATAGAACAGAAAAAAAACCTCTCAATACTGAGTATAATTTAATTACATCGCACGACTAAATTAACTTAACTCTCAATATGCATGCACAAAGTCTATGGTGAACGGTGCATATATGCTGATTGACAATCACATCGCACGACTCAAACATATAAAATGCATGCAAATAATCATAATATGATATTAAATCATACTATCTAACATAAATGCTTCACAAGATATATAGCAGTAATAATAATATCCACTCACAGATTTTATTTCAATTTGAGATTCATTAGGGCTCTTATGGATTTTTGGACTCTTGAATTTCTCCTAAAATATAATATTTAAAAATTAATTGTTAGAACTGATATAAAAACTTATATGTGTGATGTAAACTAAATCATAACTGCTTAAATTTCATAAATCTATTACCCACTAACTCACTAATATATATATATATATATCTATCTAAATGTCTAATTCTATTCCCCTAATATTTCCTCTTGATTCCTCTTTTTAACGTCTCAACTCCTTTTCCCTCTTCCTCCTTTTTCTTTTAAATTATTTTCCTTTATATATATATATATGTATATCTAAATATCCAATTCTATTCCCCCTAATATTTCCTTTTGATCCCTCTTTTTAACGTCTCAACTTCTTAATTCCTTTCTCCTTTTCCCTCTTCCTCCTTTTTCTTTTAAATTATTTTCCTTTACTCTTGGCTCCTCTCTCTCTCTCTCTCTCTTTTCCCCTTCTTTTCTGTCTTTTTCTCTTTACTCTTCTTTCTTTCTTCTCTTCTCTCTAGCTTTTGCTCTCAATTTTCAGATGTACAAAATGAAGCAACTCTTAACATTTGTTCTTTATATAGCCACCGAGTTAAGCCAGATGGCGTGTAATTTGATGAAGCAAGTTGGTGGCTAAAATAATGAAGCAGATGGGTGAAACAGGTAGCTGGGATTGATGAAGCATGAAGCTTCGTGGCATAAAATTAACGATCCATTGTGGCTTCCTTTTTTTTTTTTATTTTTCGAGCGGTGCATGACATGTACTCACAGTAATAATAATGGAGAAAAAGCCCTCATGGGAAGGCAAACCCGTGCCCTTCATTTTGTTGAATGCATCAGCGCTTTAGAGAAATCGTTCCCCCCACCCCCAACACCCCCCCCCCCCAAACCACCCAAAACACCCCCCCAAAAAAAAAAAAAAAAATTTACAAAAGGGTCCCCATTGAGTATCTCAGTAGATTAATTATGAAAGACAGGCACAGGTCTAACAAATAAAACCACACTATTAATTGGATTAAATAGGATCAACAAATTCAGAATGAGAATAAGGAACTCAAACAACAAGCCATTACAGAGCTCATATGTATACAATACGTTTTAGCAAAAACATTTAAGGATTTAATGCGAGCATGATCTTATTCTTGCATTTACATGTTCCTAGAGGTACAAGTAGAGGATGCACACAAACGCATATATGAACGGGGACTGAGAGTAGGGGAGAGGCGGTAGAGCTTGCAATCTGTTGACAAGAAATGGTCCCATATTAACCTCAACTGCTCTTTAAAACAATTGTAGATGGAATCAGTATCGACCTCCCGGTTCTGAGATGATTGATTAATAGAAAAATTAAGTAATACTTAAGCACGTGTTAATGAAAGACAAAAGAAATAAAATATAGCGCCAATCTTGCAATAAAGCCATTGGAAACACCTGAATCTCTGAAACTATGCTTCGCCACTTCAGATGAATCTCAATCGTTTTCCAGCCGGTTGCAGACCCAATAATAAATCGATCCACATTTTCTATCTTGAGTTTTAGTGATGGCCTTTTGTATGCTTTAATTTCAGTGCGCCAAACCCCAATAACTGTGTAATCCCCAGAATGTGGCTTCCTCATTGGCCATCTTAACCCACCGTTTACCTCCGGATCCGGAATGGCTGAATTGATCAGAATCCTAATGCTGTTCATTTCATCATCCTGAAAATTTTATAATTTTTGGTTTGATCATAGAATTCTAACCCTGTTCGGGGACAACATAGAAAGTATAAGAAACGGTGATACATATTTAACAGCTATTGCTTTTGGCTTACGACTCAAAAATTCTCTTTAAGATAATGGAAATGCTGCATCTTGATTAAAGTTTAACAGTTTTAAGCTTGTCATTATATATACCTATACATATATAAAGCACAGCTATAAATTTAAGATCTCCTTATTTTACCAGCTCTTGAATTTTTCATCCTCAGCATCTGTAACGATGAGGATTCTAATGAGCAGCGAGCAAATATAATAAAAAATTCGCATTTGGGTTGGGGGGGGGGGGGTGTTGAAGGATTGGAGAAGAAGAAGGTTTAAACTTAAAAGTCTACCTCAAACGTGTGCGAAGTAGCAGATTAACTTACAGAGAGAGAAGGCAGCGTACTCTTTGTACAGAGTGCCAACCTCAGGTCTTGATTTTTATACGGGCATGACATATCCGCTATCATGTTTCGAACAGGGTTTAGTTCGAGCTACAAGAAATGTTCATATCCAATATGAGATTCTGCTCACAACAACAATCAATAAATAAATAAATAATAGATATATATGAACTGTATGGGAAACAGCATGGCACTTGAAAGGATAAAATATATAGAATGACTCCCATGAGGTACTTGAAAGTTCCGATCAAATGAAAAAGACTATTGAGATCCAAATCACATGTCGCTGAAAGGAGTTCCTAAAGATTGGCATATTCAATCAGGTGCACAGTCGGAAGTATTGTTGTGACATTATAGTTGCATCTGTAATATTATACATAGTTTGCTGGTTTAAACATTCAATTAGGAGTTAACTGTTAATTCAAATTTTTAATTGGTTTATATTAGTTACTAGTTTTTCCCTGTGGAATTAACAAACTTGGTTTATATTAGTTACTAAATTGTATTACTTCTTGAGAACTTTCATCTTCTTGTTCAATTTAAATTCTTTTCCTTTCTGTCGAGAATATTCCTGGAGAGACTTCTAAAAGATCTTGGTGAGAGAAATGTTTCGTCTCTTTCTTAATCGTTATTGCTTTTATTTCAATAGCTTCTTCATAATATCGGAATTCTTGTTCCAATGTCTGAACTAGCAAATGCCTCTTTAAACTACAAGCAACGCAAACAAGATTCGTAATAGTTAGCTGCTGGCAGAAAACTTGCCTTATAGAGATCAAGCTTGTTATCCTCTTTAACAGTACATTTGCACGTAATTTCTCGTGTGCTGTCAGACAACTGCACAAAGAAGGAGGTGGGATCAGTGGATAATTAAGTGATAGATAAAAGAAACTCGCTTGTGAATGCTGTATTGGTTAGCAGAAGAACTACCTTGATACGGTATATATCCTTATACTCTACAAAATCAACCCCAATTTTTGGCACAATTTCATTTACAGTTTTCTCCATGTATGTAGCAGGGACGCCTCTGTAAAAGAATCTCCTCACTGGACTCAAAGTGGTTTCAGCAACCTGACCTTCTCTTGCACATTCTAAGCTCAGTAAATCATACCTGCATTAAGATCAATGATATAATAATTGTTTCTTTGAGGCGATTTTAATATGAAAACCAATAGAAGCTTCAAAGATGAGATAGAAGAACAGAGATATTTGATACATACAGCATCATTTTTATTGCTAAAAATAGGCCAAGCAATGCTATAGTTTGTTGTGCCAATGAAATATCAAACAATAAAACTTATCCATGGCAACAGATTGATCTGTTTCTCACACCAGAAGTGTAACAATACTAACACAACGGATAAATTTGTCTCTAGCAGCGACTGCTGAAATGTGCCAACTCAAAGCCAAGGCCAAATTCTAAATGCCATGGAAGTTTCCATGAGATACAACAAGTCTCAAAGAAGAGCACGCATTACTTATCACTGATCTTGTCATTTCTATTTTCCTTTTTTTTATTTTAAAATATTTTCCTCTTTGGCTTTTGCCAGCAATGTTAACTTGTGTCCCGGCTTCCGAGATCCAATTCACAGTCATCTATTGATGGGGCTACGGTTAATGGTCAAGCCCATAATTTTTGTTGCCACTACTTGTATGACCACAATGTTCCTGATAGAGTTTAGAACGAATATGCTATGATATGCTATGAATATGCATTTTCGTTGCTTTAATATCAAGGTCAAAAGAATGGAAAGGAATGATCTAACTCAAGACATTCAAGCTGTAAGAGCAATGGAACCGGATCTCATACTTACTGAAAAGAAGATTGCCAAATCTAGCAGCCAATGTTGGCTTTTGCTCCGTTTCGTTCTTGACAATCATACAAGCACTCAATATTTCTGGCCATATATTTTCTGCTACCAATTCCCATGGGCTTCTTGATATATTCCCACTCACTTCCTCATTATCTACCAACCAAAAAGTGAAATGTCAACATAACTAAAGGTAAAACCAGATATAAATCAAGAACGAAAGTAGAACATGCTAAGATAAATTAACAAGGCAGTGCACTGACCATTAGCCAGATTATTGGTCACTAAAACTAAGGGCTTTGTTCCTCTTTTATGCTCAACAGGATCCTCTGGAAACTGCTCAAAATGGACAGAAGAAGGAAAGCTATTATCATTATCCAAGCCACAAACAAACCATCTGTGTACGGCGTGGTCTGCATATTCGACGTAATTTACTTTTGAGCCTGCATTATGCTTGCGTGATCCCAAGTTTAATTTTCTGTTGAATTCAGGCACACGCATCTCCGGAACTGGAGTTGGCCTGTGGGGGCCCTTTGAATGCCGCTTATGTGGTGGAATGTAAGCCATTACGATAATATTAACTTCGCGCTACCTTAAACACACTAAGAATAATAAGTATTTACAGAATTTTGTGAAATGAAATCAGTATTGGAGTATTGCCTCGTGAACAAGCAACAAAAACACTTCAGGAAAAATGAATGAAATATTTCAGTAACCCAAGATCAAAACAAAGATTCTCAAGACGAATATATATATATATTTTTTTAAAGGTAAAGATATCCTACAATTATGAAAGAAGGAAAGAAAACTAGATGAAATTACTCATGCATCATTTATGATCACGTTTGATACAATGAATTAACTCTCTATACAAAATGACATAATAAACTAGCAAAAATTAAGTTATTGAAGCAAATAATTTTATCTGAGTAGACAGTAGCTAAACTAACTATCACATAACGAGTACCCTAAAACAAAATTGAAGTGAAAACGTAATAAATTGAACAAAATTCAGAATAAATAAAGAAAAATACTAACCAAAAATTTTAAAATTGCTTCCTACTGTTTGCTGCTTGGCTCAGGGGCATAGCTGATCTCCAAACTTACATGTGTGATATATATAAATATATATATATGTATAAAGAGGCACCAAAAAAATTAAGATGTGAATTACATCTCCTTCTTGCGCAAGTTTTGAAGTGGGCTTCCGAGTCTTCTTTTCTTGGTTTGGGAAAGGCATCACCTGTAGTCCCAAGGAGACGCCACTTTAATGTGAACTGTTTGCCTTCTAAAAGTAAAAAGATAAAAAAACAAACAAAAGTACTGATATACGAAACGCTGATTGAATCTTTTTAAAAACACTTTCAAAATAAAAATTGAAAGTGGGACCGTTTTGCATGAGTTTACTAATTTAAATCAATTTTAACCGGACACCGAGGACCTTCAACCAAATTACCATATTACTAGCGGGTGTGATTGCATAAGAGGCAGAGAGAATTTTTCTTCAATATACAGCTGCTGGCTGTGGATCCCAAGTGATTCATGTATGTCACTAGATAAATTTTGAAAGAGGCGTCTTAGAAATAAAATCAAACGCTATTATTACAGGCCCGTTAATATACATTCCACACATGAAAAATATACAACACTCTACACAGGAACTGCCAAACTCATAACAAATACAAATATTACACACGAAACAATTGAAGTAAAAGGTGGATCAGAATGAGAAATGACGAAAAAACGACGCATACAGGTCTATACATTTTAGCGAAAACAATTAACCATTCGATATGAACATGATCTTATTCTTGCATTTACATCTTTCAGCAGAAACAAGTACAGGATGCGCACACATGCAAATATGAACGACGTAGGAGGAGAGCTGTTTATGTCAATAGCTGCTTGCATGACAAGAAACGATCCCATCTTAACCTCAACTTGTCTTTAACAACCACTAGCTGGAACCAGTATCATCTTCCCATGACAAGAAATGGTCCCATATTAACCTCATGTTGTCTTTAAATCCATTGTAGATGGAATCGGGATCAATCACCCCATCCTGACAATTAAAAGAGAAAATTAATAAGATGTTAATGAAAAATCAACAGATATCGAGTACAACACTAATTTTGCATGAGCATGGGGACGGAGCCATAGGAAATAGTGAGCAATAACAATCACAAAACATATTCATGTTTCAAAACACTACTCCTGAAATTGAAGCAATTAACAAACTACAGCCACTCTTCCCATGGTAAAACCAAAGTGCAAGACACACATAAAAGACTTCTAAGTCAGAAGCTGGAAGCTCAGTATTGAAATCAAATCTATTCCAAGCTAGGCAATAGCTCAAAAGTCAATTGTTACTTACTAGAGGATAAATAAGCTAACAGAGAGGGACAAATGTATAACAACTAAAACAAGTTCTTGAAAATTATTCATTAGAATCTAGCCGTTTCACCGTTAAAAATACTCTCAGTCAAACTTTTTTCTTTTTTATTTTTTTAGGTAAAGCAATCTACAAGAAAATACCCATTAAATAGTAAAAATTGAAAATTAAAATTACAGCTCAAAATAAAACTTCAATAACAAATGTATGAAGACATGTGCACTAACCTTATGATGTAACCGCAAGAATTTCAAGCTCTATCTAATCATACACAAAGATAGCAGGTTACGTAATAAAGTTAAAGCAGAAAGCAGCAAATACCTGAATCTCCGACACTAATCTTCTGAACTTTAGATTAATCCCAATTTTAGCTTTCCCAGTTCCAGTCTTGAAGCGAAATCGATCAACATTTCTTACCTTGAGCTTTAGTGATGGGCTTTTATATGATTTAACTTCATGGTGCCAAACCCCAACAACTTTGTAATTCCCAGAATATGACTTCCCTATGGGCCATCTTAACCCACCCTTTACCTTTGGATCCCAGATGGCTGAATTAATCAGAATTCTAATGCTGTTCGTTTCATCATCCTGAAAACTTTTAAAATTTCAGTTTGAAAGTAGAATTCATTTGCTGGGACTCCATAGAAAATACAAGATATGGTCAAGACTGTTTTCAGCAATATAAAATAAAAATGTAGGTTCCTCACAATAGATTGAAAAACAGACACACACCCTCCAATGACAAGAAAAACCTTAAATTTAACTTTGTTTTGATTCTACATGATGGTAACTAATTTTGAAAACCTAATGATTTATTTATTACAAATAAAATTTATTTTTAACATTAGTAAGGTTTCTGATTTCAAAAAAAGGGCAATGCATGACTAAAGTTTAACCATTTTAAGCTTGTCCTATATTTGTTTTTCTCAATCCTTCAAAAGTAAACTTTCAACGTTAAAAAAACAACTGTAAGTTTAAGATTTCCATATTTTCCATGGTCTTGAATTTTTCTTCCCCAGCAACTGTAACAATGAGGATTCTAATGAGCAATAACCCAATAAAATAAAAAGGAAAAAAATGAAGGGGTAACTTAAAAGTCTAGGTAAAACAAGTGCAGTGTAGCAGATTAACTTACAGAGAGAGCAAATAAAATACTCTTTGTATATAGTGCCAACCTCACGTCTAGATTTTCATCAAAACATATTATATCAGCTACCATGTGACGAACTTGGTTTAGTTCAACCTACAAGAAAAATGTTCCTACTCAAGATGAGACTCTGTGCAAAACAACAATAGATAAATAAATAATAATAAAAATGACTATCATCAGATACTTGATAGTTCCAGTCTTCTGGATGTCACCATATTCAAATGAAAAAGATGATTGAAATCTATATCCCATGATGCTGAAAAAAAATTCCTAAAGATTGGCATATTCAATTTGGTCCATAAGCAGCAGTACTTTTGTAATTTTATATTCGCAGCTGTAATGTTATATTTAGTTTGTTGGGTTAGAAATTCAGTTACAAGTTAACTGCTAACTTAATTCAAATTTTAATTGGTTTCTAATAGCAACTAGATCTTTCCTTATCGAATTAACAAGCCTCTTCCTCCATCATAAGTAGGACTAGGCTTACTCCTAGAGAATTTTCTTCTTTATTTCAAGTTCTTTTCCTTAAAATT
The DNA here is from genome assembly GCA_030449875.1 of Aegle marmelos. Taxonomy (NCBI): domain Eukaryota; kingdom Viridiplantae; phylum Streptophyta; class Magnoliopsida; order Sapindales; family Rutaceae; genus Aegle; species Aegle marmelos. The sequence continues at coordinate 9,882,596 of JASUUL010000115.1, forward strand.
GAGATTATTCCTGGAAAGACTTCAAAAAGGTCCTAGTGAGACACAAAGGTTTCGTCTCATTCTTACTGTTTATTGCTTTTATTTTGGTACCTCTTTTGTAATTCACAGTGAAAAGATTATATTTAAATGAGATTCAATTCAAAACATCAGAAGTCTTGTTACAATATTTGAACCAGCAAAAGTCCCCTTAAAATACAGGTAACACATACAAGATTTGACCCATCATCCATAAATAACAGTTAGCCAAATGCAGAAAACTTGCCTTATAGAGCTCAAGCTTTTTATCTTCTTTAACGGTACATTTGCAAGTAATTTGTCGTTTGCTGTCAGACATCTACACACGAAGAAAAAAAAAGGGGGGAGGGGTCAATGGCGAATTAAGTCAGAGAGAAAAGAAAATTGATCATGAAAACTGTAGTGTTTAGCAGAAGTAACTACCTTTACATGGTATATATCCTTGTACTCTACAAAATCAACCCCAATTTGTGGCACAACTTCATGGACAATCTTTTCAATGTATGTAGCAGGGACACTGGTGTAAAGGTGCCTCCTCATTGGCTTCAAAGCGGTTTCAGCAACTTGACATTCTCTTGCATTTATGAGGCTCAGTAAATTATTCCTGCGTCAAGATGAATGATACAATAATTATTTCTTTGAGGCACTTTTAATAAGAAACTTAATAGTGGTTTCAAGGATGTAATATAAGAACGGAAATATGTGATACAATTGCATCATTTTTATTGTAAGAAATGGGCCAAGCAATGAAATAGGTTGTTGTCCCAATGAAATATCAAACAATAGAACTTGGCCAAGGTAGAAGATTGTTTTGTTTCTCACACCAGAAACATAGCAGTACTAAGATAATGGATACGTTTGTTTCCAGCAGCAACTACTGAAATATGCCTACACAAAGCCAAAGCCAAAGCCAAAGCCAAATTAAAGCCAAATTCTAGATGCCACGGAAGCTTACATGAGATACAAGGAAGTCTGAAAAAGGTGCGTGCACCATAAATCATTGGTCTTGTCATTTTTTTTCCTTTGTTTATTTATTTTATAAATCTTTTCCTCTTTGGCTTTTGCAAGCAGTGGTAACTTTTTATCACCTCAAGATTTCTGTCAGATTTTAGTATGAGTTCGCATTTCTGTAGCTTTGATTTGAAAGTCAAAAGAAAGGAAAGGAATGATCAAACTCAAAACATTCAAGCCGTAACAGCAATGGAACCAGATCACATACTCCTTGAAAACAAGTTTGCCAAATCTAGCAACCATTCTTGGCTTTTCCCTCACTTCGTTCTTGACAATGTTACAAGCACTCAATACATCTGGCCATACATTTTCCACTATTGATTCCCATGGGCTTGTTGATATATTCGCACACGCTTTATCATTATCTACAAACCCGAAAATAGAAATGTCAACATAACTAACGTTTACACCTGAAATAAATCAAGAACAAAAGTAGAACATATCTAAGATAAATTTAAAAATGCAAACCACTAACCTCTAGCCAGATTAATGGTCACTGGTCTTTTATGCACATCAGGCTCCTCTGGAGACTCCTCAAAATGGTCAGAAGAAATGCTATTATTATTATCCAAGCCACAGACAAACAATCTGTGCACGGCATGGTCTGCATACTCAATGCAATTTGAACTCACGCCTGCATAATGCTTGGATGAGCCCAAGTTTAATTTTCTGTTGAATTTAGGCTCAAGCATCTCCGGAACTGGAGATGGCCTCTGGGGGTTCTTCGAATGCCTCAAATGTGGTGGAATGTAAGCCATTGTGATAATTAACTTCACACTACCTTAAACCACACTAAGGATAATAAGTACTTACAGAATATTGTAAATTGAAATCACTAGTGCAGTACCACCTGATAAACAAGCAACCAAAGTACTTGAGAAGAATGAATGAAACGTTTCAGTAACGCAAGATCAGAACTAAAACAAACATTCTCTACAATAAAAGAAATTTGGAAAAAGGGGTAAAAAAGTTAAAGATACCATACAGGCCAATTATGAAAGAAGAGGGGAAAAAGATAAATGAAATTACACAAGCATCATTTATTATAACATTTCATACAATGAATTAATTCTGTATAAAATAATTATAAAAAAAAAAAGCCAAAGATGAAGTTATCTAGCAAATGATTTTATTTCAGTAGACGGTAGCTAAACCAACCAGTGGAAAGAGTAAAATCAGAGCTAAAAAGAACCCACCAAAATCTTCAAAAAAATTCACATGAAAAGTACCCTGAAACAAAGCTATACTGAAAATATAATAAACTGAACAAAAATTCACAATAAATCAAGAACAATACTAACCACAAATTTTAAAATTGCTTCCTAGTGTTGGCTGTTGGTTCAGCTGATCATCACACGTGTGTATATAGATATGAAGAAAAAGAAACTCAGCAAGTATCAGTATATCTCCTTCTTGCACAAGTTTTGAAGTGTGCTTTTTGAGTATTCTTTTGTTGCTTTGGAAAGGCATCTCCTTCCTTGGCAAGGAGACTCCACTTTAATGTAATATGTGAAAAATTTAACTAATTCTCTAATTTAATAACTTAATTAAATTTTAACCGGACATCGTCGGGGACCTTACTGCAAATTACCATATTACTGACAGACAAGACTCTTTACTCTTCCCCCCCCCCCCCTCTGAAACGCTCCTTGTTCGACTAAACAATCGGTATCATTAAAAAAATTCAAAATTAAATTAAATTAAGTTAAATTTTAAATTCTCATATTAATAAATAAACCAGTTTCTTTAATTTTATTTATATTAAATTAATTTTGTTATCTAAATTTCAAAATAAAAGAGAATAAAAGAAAAAAGAAAAAAGAAAAAATAAGGAGAGAATCGTAATGCATTACTGATTAAAGTTGGGGAGAAAACCTTTCTTCAAAATAGATTTGCAAGTGGATCCCAAGTGATTCAAGTATGTCATTAATTTCGAAAGACAGGCCTTAGTCTTACAAATAATATTTAATCAAATTTTATTTGTACTAGCTGATGATATTTATTCACGCATGAAAAGGTAAAACACAAGTGAAAATATGAGGCAGAAACTGGACAACATGTTAAGTTCACAATGAGATCTACTCAAGCAAAGATTTAATAGAGAAGTCCACACATAATTAGCACAAAACCATTTGACACAAACATGATCCTATTTACATCTTTCCACAGCAGCAAGTGTGGGATGCACCCAAACGCAAGCATCAACCCAGAGTATGGGAGAGCTTGCAACCTGTTGTTCATGTCAAAAGCTGATCGCATGACAAGAAATGATCCCATATTAACCTCAGGTTGTCTTTAAACCCACTGTAGACGGAATCAGTATCAATCTCCCCATCCTGACAAATGAAATCAAAAGTAATAAGTGCATGTTAATGAAAGATGAAACAGAGCAAATAAAACACTAAACAGGGTTCTTGCATATAATATGTTCAATTAGGATTTTGATCATGTGCATGCACCCATGGCTATTTTTCATTGGTAGAGCTGTGTTGTGGGGCCTGCAGCTCTGCCAATGAACACCCACCATGTGTGACTAGATCAGCACTCATTAACGTAAATGAATAAACTTGCTATCTCATCTCACCAATAAAATCTTACCCGACAAACTTCTTTTGTACGGCAATGCCCCCCCTCCCCCCCCCCCAAAAAAAAAAAAATCTTTCCACCATCTAATTGTGAAAACAGAAAATTACAGTACATTGTCAAGATAAAATATGCATTAACATTATGATGGAGGAGGGAGAATTTCAAGCACTATGTAATCAAATACAAGGATAGCAGGTTAAGTGATAAAAGTTGAAGCAACAAGCAGCAAATACCTGAATCTCTGAAACTGTTCTTCGCAACTTCAGATTAATCTCAATTGTAGCTTCCCCAGTTGAAGTCTTGAAATCAAATCGATCCGCATTTCTTACCTTGAGCTTTAGTAATGGGCTTTTATAAGATTTAAATTCAGTGTGCCAAACCCCAATAACTCTGTATCTTTGCCCAGAATGTGACTTCCCCATGGGCCATCTTAACCCACCCTTTACCTCCGGATCCAGAATGGCTGAATTTATCAGGTTTCTAATGGAGTTCATCTCGTCATCCTGAAAATTTTAGAATTTCAGTTTGATCATAGAATTCATTCTCAGGACTGCTTACAACTCAAAATTGTTTTCAGGAATATAAAATGAAGATGTACATTCCTTTTTTTCCCCAATAGATTGAGAACACAGATACATACACACCCCCCGATGAAAACAAAACCCTCACATTTAACTTTTGTTTTAAGTCTGCAATTGTCAATTGGTAACTAATTTGAAAATATAATGATACATACACTCCCCCCAATGACAACAAAAACCTCAAATTTAACTTTTGTTTTAAGTCTGCAATTGTCAATTGGTAACTAATTTGAAAATATAATGATTCATCTATCACTCTATAGTTGTCATTAGTAAAGTTTCTGATTTCAAGAAAAAGAAAACCCTCTGAAATTAGATTTACTACTGACTTGTTGACATTTAACTTTTGTTTTAACTTTTTCTTCCTCAGCATCTGTAACAATGAGGATTGTAATTGCTATGACTAAATAAAATGAGATGGAAAAAAGGAGTAACTTAAAAGTCTAGCTGAAACAAGTGCAAAGTAGCAAATTTACTTACAGAGACAGATAAGGTACTCTTAGTACAAAGTGCCAACCTCAGGTCCAGATTTCTATCAAGGCATGATATATCTACCACCATGTGACGAACTGGGTTTAGTTCAAGCTACAAGAAAAATGTTCATATTCAAGATGAGACTCCACACAAACAACAATAAATAAACAAATAGTATATATTATGACTGTATCACAAATAGTGTGCACTTTAAAAGATAGAACAAACAAAATGACTACCATCAGATACTTGATGGTTCTGGTCTTCCAGATGTTACCAAACTCCAAATGAAAAAGAATATTGAGATCTAAATCCCATGATGCTGAAAGGAATTCTAAAAAATTGCCATACTCAGTTTGATCCACAACCAGCAGTATTTTAGTAATTTTATAATCATCTGTAATATTGTACATACTTTCTTAGTTTAGACATTCAATTATAAGTTAACCTAATTCAATTTTTACTGGGTTTATAATAGTTTCTAGAGCTTTCCATGTTAAACTAATAAGCCACTCCGTCAATCAGATATAGAATTAGCATTATCTTTTAAGAATTTTCTTCCTCTTCTTCATTTTAAATTCTTTTCCTTTCTATTGATTTTATTCTTGGAAACACTTCTAATAGGTCTCAGTAGGATACAAAAGTCTCTACCCTTCATAGGTCTCTTTCCTAATCTTTATTGCTTTTATTTGCATAGCTCCTTCATAATTTGCAATGAAAAGGATATATTCAGACCCTTATTTATTCAATTCAAAACATCAGAAGTCTTGTTGCAATGTTTGAACCAGCAAAAGTTTTCTTTAAAACACAGGCAACCCATACAAGATTCAATGCATTGTCCATAAATAATAGTTAGCCAGTAGCAGAAAACTTGCCTTATAGAGCTCAAGCTTGTTATCTTCTTTGACAGTACATTTGCAGGAAATAGTAGAGTTTTGTCGTTTGCTGTCAGACAACTACACAAGAAGAAGGGGGGGGGGGGTTAATGGCTAGTTAAGTGAGAAATAAAAGAAACTTGATCATGATATTTACCTTGACATGGTAAATATCCTTGTATCCTTCAAAATCAACCCCAATTTTTGGCACAACTTTATTTATAATCTTTTCCATGTATGTAGCAGGGACGTTTGTGTAAAAGGTTCTCTTAAATTGCCTCAAAGCAGTCTCCGCAACCGGATCTTCTCTAACACTTTCTAAGCTTGGGAAATTGTTCCTGCATCAAGACAAATGATATGAAAATTATTTCTGGAGGGATTTTTAATATGAAAACCAATGACGACTTCAAAGATCTGACGCAAGCATGGAAATATTTGATACATATAGCGTTATTTTTATTGTAAGAAATAGGTCAAGCAATGGTATAATTTGCTGTCCAAATGAAATATCAAATGGTAAAACTTGGCCATGGCAACAGATTGATTTGTTTCTCACACCAGAAATCAAGCAATACCAAGACAATGGATAAATTTGTTACCAGCATGACTATTGAAATGTGGCTACACAAAACCAAATCCAAATTCTAGATGGCATGAAAGCTTCTATGAGATGCAACAAGTCTGAAAGAAGTTAAATCAGTGATCTTGTCTCTTTATTTCTTCAAAAAATCATTTCATCTTTGGCTTTTAAAAGCAATGTTAACTTGTGTCCCTCATTTGGAGATCACATTTACAGTCAACATTGATGGCGCTAGGATTAATGGAACTGATCATTGTTTCAGCTGTCAGCCCTTAGATAACCACAAGATTTCTGTCAGATTTTAGTATGAATATGCAATTTTGTTGCTTTAATTTCGAAGTCAAAAGAAAGTGAAGGAATGATCTAACTCAAAACATTCATGCTGTAATGGCGATGGAAACCAGATTAAATACCTACGGAAAAGAACATGGCCGAATCTAGCAACCAATGTTGGGTTTTCCTCCATTTCATTCTTGACAATATTACAAGCACTCAATACATCCGGCCATACATTTTGCGCTACCAATTCCCAAGTGCTTCTTGACATATTCCCACATACTTTATCATTATCTGCCAACCCAAAAATCCAAATCTCAACATAACTAAAGTTAAAACCAGAAATAAATCAAGAACGAAAGTAGAGCACATTTAAGATAAAACTAAAAATGCGGACCACTAACCTTTAGCGAGATTATTGTTAACTAAAACTAAGGGCTTTGCTCCTCTTTTATGCTCAACAGGATCCACTGAAAATGACTCAAGATGGACAGAAGAGGGAAGGCTGCCATCATTGTCCAGGCCAACAGCAAACCACCTGGAAATGGCATGGTCTGCATACACAATCTTTCCACTCATGTCTGCATCATTGTTGGGTGATCCTAAGTTCAAGATTCTGTCAAATTTAGGCACAAGCATCTCTGGAATGGGAGATGGCCTCTGGGGGTCCTTCGAATGTCGCATATGTGGTGGAATGTAAGCCATTATGATAATGCTAACTTCTCACTACCATAAACCACAATAAGAATAATAAGTATTATTCACAGAATTTTGTGAAATAAAATCACTATTGCCAAATAAACAAGAAACAATACCTGGGCAAAATGAATGAAACAGTTCAGTAACACAAGATCAAACGAGAATCAACATTCTGTAGACTAAAATAAATTTTAAAAAGAAAAAATTATAGATAACCTACAGGCAAATTACGAAAGAAGGGAGGAAAAAAAATAAATCAATTACTCAAGCATCATTTACGATAACATTTGATAAATGAATTCGCTCTATAGAAAATCAACATAATAAATCGCAAAAGATTAAGTTATCCAAGCAAATAATTTTATGTCAGTAGACAGTAGCGAAACTAACCATTAGAAGCCGTAAAGAATAACTTTAAAAAAAAAAAAAAAAGGCCCAGCCAAAACCATAAAAGAGAAGCACATAAGGAGCACCCAGAAACAAAACTGAAGTGAATATATAATAAATTGAAGAAAAATTCATAAGTTGAAAGAAGCAATACTGACCGAAAAATTAAAAATGCTTTCAAGTTTTGGCTGGCTCAGCTGATGTTCAGACTCTTATGTGCATATATATAGGAAACAGCATACGTCAACTATACGTCCTTCTCACAAAAATTGTGAAGTGGGCTTTTGAGTTTTCTTTTTGGGTCCTGCTTTTGGAAAGCATATCGACAAATTGAAAAATCGCATCTCCTTCGAGCCGAAGTAGGAGGGGCTTCCCGGGGAGGGGGTGGGGGTTGTCGCCTTCCAGCACAAGGGGACTCCCACGTCACGCTAATCCCAGCAGTTTAAAGTGAAAAAAAAAAAAAGACTCAAATAATTGAATAATAAAGTAGTTATAAATTTTTTATATAAATTAATATAATACTTAATTATTAATTAAATAAAATATAAAATAATTAAAATAAATTATATAAATTAAAAAATATTTAATTTAACTAATTAAATTATGTCACATTAATTTATATAAAAAAAATTATATTTATATCATTATTTAAAATAATTATATGGATGGGACATTAGCACCCTCTAAATATCTCTTGATATTTTTTTTTAATTAAAATATTTTAAAAATTAAAAATACTTTTAACATCTCTATTAATAACAAAAATACTTTTAATCAAAATTTATTAGTGTAAATATTATTCTCTAATTTTTATTTATTTTGATTATTAAACTCTATTTTAATAACAGAATTTCTTTTACTCAAAAGAAAAAATAAATGAATTTTTTTTTCTATTGCGGCCAAAAATAGTAAATTCCTCATTTAAAAATTAAAAAAGAAAGTAATTTTTTAATTTCTAAAATATTAATTTTTTAAGAAAAAAATTATTTGACTTTTGAATATGAGTTTAATTATAAATCATCTTATCATGTTATTTTCATAAAAATTAAAATTATAAAATTAAAGAAATTTTAAGAAATATTTGAAGGGGTATCAATAGTCTCATTTTAACTTTATTATTCTCTCCACTTTATAATAAAATCAAACCATTTAAGCTTTTGAGTTTTTTATTTTTTACAATTATTATAAATATTAGTTATCAAAATAATTGATTGTTTGGGGACGCCCAAGTCCAGCTTAATGAGTTAATGGTAGAGTCGATTCATAAACTTCAGCTCGGTTGGAAAAATAAAAAATATCAGGTCTTAATACATGTTCAGGAAGGTAAATTTTAATTCATCCTTCTACTGAAATAATAATCTTTAATATATCTATTAAAATTGTGAAAATCTTAATTTACCTTCTATTTTCATTCAGAAAATGAGGAGCAATAAAGGGCACTTTAGTGTATTTTTTTATTTTCTTAACTGTTAATGAAAATATATTGATTTTTTTTATATTTTTGGGATAAATTAAAAATTATCTTTCTGAATTAATGCATTTTCCATAATAAATTTTGGCAAATCTTTGATTGAGTTGGCGGATTTTTGTTCTCATTTAACTTGATTCTTCCCAATTACTACGATGATTTATGACTTTTGTTCTCGCTCGTTGCCCGGCGTATAAGTGTCCACACAATTTCTACATTGCCAAGGTCATTGTGACTATTGGCACCACTCCCGTAGCGTCGTCCAGTGAATGCTCACAATTTCAACTTTGTTTATGAGTCAGTTATATAATCGGCATCATGAGAGTAGCTATTCTCTATCAAAATGAATAATATTGTTAGTGGTCGTTTTGTGTATTTGTGCATATATTTATATTTTGAAATTAGAAAGAAAAAAATAAAAGACGAAACAAACGTGATAGATTAATACTCGCATTCATATCATTTTTTATTCCTTTTCTTAAGGTATTGGAGAGTGGGCGGAGTCCCTATTATCTTCGAGCTTTTACTAATCAAAACTTTGAATTAAAGGAAACTTTCTTATTAATTACCATTCGCATAATCATTCATTGCACATAAGAAGAAAGACAGAACATGAGAAGCACAATTGCGGACATAAAACGGATATTTCGTTTAGATCAAACCCTTATTAATAGAGGCGCCTCAATTTATCTCCTTATTGATAGAGGTACTGTATTTCACCTAGTCGTCATGATACTTAGGCAGAAGAGAAAGGGCATTCTTCTTGTGCACGGCAATTCCGGGCAGAACATCAAAGTCCAAGTCCTCGCTCTTCATTCCAAGCGGCATTTCCCAATCAAATTTCTAAAGAAGGTTAGCAAGTGCAAGATCCACAGTAGCAATTCCCATATTCAACCCGGGACAAATTCTTCTGCCAGCACCAAATGGTATTAGCTCAGTGTTGCCCGTTAAAGTCAATACAACTATCAACGAATCTCTCCGGATAAAATTCCTCAGGATTCTCCCAAACTTCAGGATCTCTTCCTATTGCCCATGCATTTACAAAGACAAGTGTTTTAGCTGGTATTTCATACCCTTCTATTACGCACTTTTGAATTGTTTCTCTTGGGATTAGTAACGGTCCTGTGGGTTGCAATCTCATCGTCTCCTTCACTACTGCTTTAAGATAATGTAGTTCTTGAACGTCATCTTCATTTACAAACCCTTTGTTGCCCCCAATCAACGATCTAATTTCCAGTTAAACTTTTTTCATTGCTCTAGGATTCTTCATTAGGTAGGTCATGGCCCAAACCACAGCTGCTGCACTCGTGTCTGTTCCAGCAACGAATACTTTCTGCAAAAAAAAAACAACATACATATATACATATAAGATTAGTTAAAGCGAATAAAACTATATTAAGTTAATCATGCTCAGACGGGGACATCAGAGAGCACTTTACAGTGTTGTCTAATGTTATACAACACTGTAAGAGTGGGTATCTGCACAAAATTTTGAGTCCGCGCCTAAGCATGAGTCTGCAGATAAACTATATATAAATTATCAACCATGAGCACGGCTTTGATGTGATCCGAAGTCAGATCAACTATAAATCCACGGTCTTTTCGTATTTGAAGTAAAACATCAATTATATCCTCCTGCTGCAGCAGTTCTGTTTTTGTTCTGTTTGGATCCAGATGGTCGTCGATGAGTTCCTGGTAGAATCTGTCCAATTCTTGGAAGTTATTTTGCAGGCGTTGCATCATTCCTGTGAGCTTATCAATCCAGCCCATGAAAGGAAAATAATCTGCAACAAAAAAGCTTACGAACAAGGCTTGAGTTTCATTAAGCAAGTCATGAAATCTGCTTCTTTCACTTGTTGCTTCATCTTCATTATACCTCTTGCCAAAACCAATTCTACACGTAATGGTGCTAGTAAGAGTCATCATTACCTCACTTAAGTTTACGGGCTTAGAAGCAACAACTGATTTTGAAATCTTTTCAATCATTCTTGAAACTTCATCTTCTCTAATGGGTCGAAAATTTTGTACCCTATTAGGGCTAAAGAGATTAATGACACAAATTTTTCTAATCTCTCTCCAATTTTCATCATAGGCTGAAAACGCCAAATCAAGACCATTGTAAGATAACTTTCGTTGTCCTACCAAGGCTGGCCTGTTACAAAAATGAAGGTCATGGGTTTTTAATATTTCTTTGGCCATTTTTGCTGAGGAAACTACTAAAGATGGCACAAAACCAAGACGCAAGGACATGAGGGGGCCATATTTTTTAGACAGTTCCCAAAATGACACTTGAGGCTTTGAGACATCAAACTGGTGTAAGTTACCAATGAAGGGAAGGCCCCGGGGGCCTGGTGGTAATTTAGTATTATTTCTTGAGGTTATGCGCCTTCGCAAAACGAAGAAGAACAGGAAGAATGGGAGACACAGAAGGATGTTGATGTTCATAAGTAAAGCCATTAGTATCTTCTATGCCCTTACCTTAGCCACCGCAGACACAGAAACTCTCTCCATTTATAAGGAAATAAAATACTATATTTGGTAATACTATTAGATCAAGGCTCTATTTTGTGCTCTTGTGCAGTCCTGATCCCTTGTGAGGTTCGCACAACGAAATAGAATTTTTGTTGTCGTCGTAGTCAACAATCAGTGATTAAATCAAGTGCTGAAAAGTATTGTAATCTAAAATGGGGAACCTTAACATACAACTGTTGTATGTTACACCTACACACATAAACAATGTGTGGAACCTACGTCGCTACTGTTCATATGTGTGGGTGTAACATACAACAGTTGTATGTTAAGTGGATCCTCTAAAATGTTAAATTATCTACAGAAATGTCTAAAGAAAACCCTTGGATGTTAGTTTTTTTGAGTGGTAAATATGTTAGCCAAGCAACTTAAGTTGGTGGTAGTCAAAATGTGTCGTATAAATGCATTACAAGAAAAAAAAAATTATTACTGTTGAAGATAGTTGAAACAAGTGTTATGCGGTTGAAAATGTGTTTTTCTAATAGTTATAATCAGTCGTTGGTAATCACTAATTCTTAAGTTAGAAATACATTTTTTCCAACTTGTCGCCGTAGATGTGCTTATTTTGAGCGAAATTGACTATCATAAGTACAGATATAGATTCTTTTCAGTATATATATATATATCATAAATATCAATATGGAACTGTGACTAATGATTGATATTTATGGCCACCACCTTAAGTGGTAAAAAAGAGTCTAGTTGTATTTGCAATATCAATTTCAACTAACTAATTACCGTTAAAAATACACTATTTTTTGGGGATAAAAACAGTTGAAAAATTTTGAAAAAATATTAGTTCTACTAGGTCAATTGAAAATATATTATCTTATTTGGAATAAATTATCTTTCTAATTGAATTTTAGTATTTCCAAGAAGATGATTATTGAAATTCGTTTTATCCTACTTCTTTGTAAAAATGATCATTTTATTAATCACCTCCAGGAAATAAAAAAATAAATTAATAGATAAATATATGCCTGAAATTGATTTATTAGTTGTCTTCTAGGAAAAAAAAAACCAATGAGTCAATGGACAAATATTCTTTTATAAACAATTTCAACAAATACATGTGCAACCTAAACAAAGTACAAATGCTACACGATACTACTACAATGACTTAAAGCTACTTGATGCTACTGTAATAACTTAATGTTGCTAAAAGATAAAATAAATATGTATGAGTCATTGAATCCTAGACAAACACTTAAATAAAATATAATACACCAAAAGTTACACGGCACTCTTGCAATGATATTTTGGTGTTGATAGATAGATTTAATGTGGATTGAGCAACTTAATCCTTATGAAAGTTGAATATCGTAAATTTTTCTTCCTAGGCTCTTGATTCACTGCATAACAATGTTAAAAAAAAAAAATTAAGATACAATTAACTTAAAGTAGAAAATCCTATATACTAAACAAGAAAATGAATCTATCCTAATAATTAACATCTCTTTCATTTGTTATAAAATAAACTATGAATTAAAATCCAACAAATTAAAAACATGAACACAAAAAAATAATAATAATTCGTACATACAAGCCACAATTAATCAAATAATTTTCACTTATATCTATATGACCCAAAAAGCTTCCAACCAACCTCGTGAGAGTGAGGCCAATAGTAACTGATGGCAGACTTAAGAAATTAAAGGTGAAGGATAAAAACTAATAAATATTTGAAAACATCTCCCAAGATTCTATATAGCTGAAAATTTTGGAGAGAATACACAACAGAAGAGGAGATGAATTCATTCACTGCACTTAATGTGGATGTCTTTTATTTATTTATTCTGTTAATAGATATGATTCAGTGGCTAAATGAAAGATTTGCTAGTGAGAATAGAAAATGTGGGTTAGAGTAAACATACATTTGCTCTAAAAACTTTAGTTACGTGGCATTTTAATAATTGAGTGGATCCAATAGTTACTAGTGATAATACAAAATATTTAAATTTAAGAAAAAAATCAGTCAATTAATTTATTTACCCTACGTAAGTTACTTCATACTGATAAATATTGAAAATTATTAGCATATGATTCAATTAATAGCAAAACAAAACTTCTCATCTCATTAATGCAAATTTAAATTTTTTTAATTGAACAATTATATATAATACCTATTATGCGACCCCTAAATTGTTTAATTTAAATTAATAATAAAAACAAAAGAAGATAACAGATATTGATGCAGAAACGATGAAGCTATATTAGTTTTAATAATTCATATTTAAGCTATGTTCCAAAATATAATAAATTATTGCAATAGTTCTTATTATATGTTGAACTTAATTGTACGGCATTCTTAACCAATTAGACTAATTTAATTAACAACATTTCAACTATAATTAAATGTTAATTACTAATCATATAATACATTTTTAATATGTGCAATCAATGTCAAGAATGAAGTATATGTTCCATGTTCCACAATTATGAGTATAATAAAATTAAGAAAATCACTAAACTCTATTTGTTAAAATTGCCAGTAGATAATTACATTAATTTAAAAGTTAGCCAGTCTCCAAATTGATTCAACAATAATTATGATCATTCATAGACATTATTTCTTTAAATACTTAATTATAAAATGCCTGCCAGTTTGATAATCAATCTCTAAATTGGTTCAATAGTAATTATTAAAACAATTGAGATCTGATTGTTAATATGAGTTTCAAATTTGTTTATAAGATTGAATGGGATCATAAATATTAGAGAGTTTGGCTGAACTACAATGCCATGCTGTTTCAAAGTTGATTGATATTTAATTGTAAGATATCGTATGTTATATCTATGTTGTAATCAATGAATGGTATCTTATAAGTCAAATAAGGTAATTCAATTTTATTGTTGCACCTGCTGAAACCTTAAGAAGAAATCAATTCTTTCATAATTATTTAATATATAATTTCTTACAAATTACTTCCTGCACATATATATTTTATTTTTTTGGTTGAGGGTTCGAATTCTATGTGCATTGTAGAATTTAATTTTATTTTCATTTAAGTACATCAATTAATTACTTATTTAATTATCCAGGTCACGTTTGATAAAAAAAAAGTAGTAAACTAAGAAAAAAATTACAATTATTTTTCTTTTAGATGATATATAATTTTATATTATATTTTCTTATCCATATAGCTTTGTTTTGACCAACCTTGCAAGTTATAATAGTGAAAAATATTATTGGTGCCCATGTTAGCTGTTAAGATTTTATATCCTTTAAATTTTTTTTTCAACCAACTCCTAATCACTGTTACAAATATTTTTCTTTTTTTTTAAATTGCAATAATCAAAAGTATTATTTTATTTTCAACTATACTTTTGGAATGGTAGAAAATAATTACAAATTTTTAATTGTTTGTTACAATGGTTATAAATATCGATGGCGCTGAAATTTTACGCTAAAGTAAATTTATTATCGGCTAATTTTGAAGTTATTTTTAACAATACTTTTCATTGGGAAAACCATATAGCTATTTTAGTTTTTTTTTTTTTTTGATGTCTTGATTTTTATAGTTGAAAATTGTCCTATTACCAACATATTTAACTCTTGTCGAAAAAGTTTAGGTAAAAAATTACTAATTTTCATTTGGTGAAAATAAGTGCATTGTGTAGTAGAAGAATAAGTTAGCTAAAGTTGTGTTGAGCGAGTGTTTGTTAAATTAGTATCTAATCGATTTTAAAAATTAGTATCAAATCCCGTATCATTGGGGACGGGATCCCGTTACCTATTGAAATTTTTAAAAAAAAAAAATTTGAAATTTGGTGCAAGTTACCGATCAAGGGAAGACTCGGGGGGCCTGGTGGTAATTTAGTATTATTTTTCGAGTTTATTTGCCTTTGCAAAACAAACAACGGAGAGGAAGAACGGGAGACACAGAAGCAAGTTAATGACGATAAGTAAAGCCATAATATCTTCAATACGCTTCAGCACTGCAAAAACGTAACTGCCTCCCTCTCCATTATTCTTTTTTCAATTAAATCATCTTATATTCAAAAATTACATTAGTCCTGATTAATTTAAATTCAAACCAAAGAAAACCATTAGTAGATCATGACTAATTCAAGTTAAAACTAAATAAAACTATTGAGGCCGTAAAATTTTCTCAATAAATATTTAATACAGTTACATTCTCAAATTTCGAACTGAGTATATTTGTTAAGTTAAAACAATCTCATACTAACTAATCTCCACAATTATTGATACCCCTCTCTATTGATAAGGAAACAAAAATGCTATATTCAGTAATATTAATTACAACGCTCTGTTTTGTGCTCTCGTGTATTCCTTATCACTTGTGAGATTAGCAAATCGAAACAGATCTGCTGTCGCCGTCGTCATCAGCAATCAAATATTAAATCCAGAAGAAAAATAGCATAGACGTGTCATGCGAAACAGACAGCTTGTGATGAAGCTTTGTTTAAGCCTTGCTTTGGTTTGTTGGATTTGCTTTACCTCTTGGCTTCTTGAGCTTCTGACTTCACTGCTGCCTTCTTGCCCTTTGGTTGCCCCTTTTGCTGACTCTTGGTTGCCTCTTGGCCGCCTCCTTAGCCGCCTTTTTTTTTTTTGGTATATTATATTGGGTAAACTCCATTTCACCGAACCACAATCTTCAATTTATCTTTTATAATTGTGAAAATTTTAATTTATTCTTATTTTCATTTAAAAAAAGAAAGCTAACCAGAGATTGTGTTCTTGAGTTTCTTGTTTTTGTTCTTGATAATAAATGAGATTAAATTAATATTTGGTATACTATTAAAAAATAAATTAAAGATGCTCATCCTAAATAGAGGTGACTAATAGGTCGTGGTGCCATGTCGACCTAGTCCTATTAAGAAAAGCCCATGCGTGCTCTGCTTGTGTTGTGTCGTGCTTACTATGCATTTTGCATCGTGTTGTGCAGTACCTTTTTTTATTTATTTTTACTGAGACTAGCTCAAGACATATATTGTGCCCAGGAGTGTCGTGTCCACACGTGTCCTGTCGTGGGTTGTATCGTGCCATGTCTAAGAAAAAAATTCAGTAATTTTTTTAAATTTTTTTAAGAGCGCATGCCAAGTTATTGCCTTATTTTTTATAAGCCTATTACTTTTTTTTTATCCATGTGCCTTTATTCAAATTTAATAGAATCAAAATTCAAAACTCAAGTCTATATTCAATAATAATAAGAGAATGTAATATTAGTTACTAAGTTTAACTCTATGATATTAAAATTATGTTTTAGTACTTATCAACAACAACAATAATAAATTTTTTTTAAGAATTAACTTAATTATTAATTTAGAATTATGTAGAGTCATAGATCATAATTTGTAATAATATTAATATATTTTTATAAAATCATTATATTTATAATTTTATTTATTAAAATATGATATTAATTAATTATTTAATAAATCATAAACATAAATCAATTATAATTTTTTTGAAACTAAGAATTAAATAAATTTAAAAAATTTGAGGTAATAAAATACATTAAAATATTTAATTTTAAGTTGTTTATAAAATTATAAAATTTTAAATTTACTTTCATAAAAAAAAATATGTTTATTGTATACTTTTTAGTGTGTTGTACTTTGATACATCTTTAATTATATTGTAGTTTTAAAACTTACATGTTTAAAATCATAAGTCTAATCTAACTCACGTGCATGATATGTCGTGCCGCGTAATCTATCGAAATATACTTATGTCGTACTGTACTATATAGACACGTACCGAGCCCATGCCATATCTCGTGTCGTCTAGACAATTGGGCATCTCTAATGCTAAGTAAAAGAGGTAAACTAAAGTTTATCTTATCTTCTTATATTAATGTGTATATTAAGCACATGCAACCTTTTTGACTTTGGTTAAAAGTGCACGTGGCTAAGCATGCAAAGCTTGAAAACGACATCAAACCTTGGAAATTTGACACATGCATGTGGCTAAGCATGCAGAGTTTAAAGATTTGGCACCGAACCTTGAAAATTTGAAAGGTGCTCGAGACTTTTGCTTTGAAAATGGCTAGCATGAATGGCAAGGTTAAGCTATACATAGATGTGCTATCATTCATAGAAATGATCCTAAAATTGAGAATAGCAATTCAAGTGATGAATTCTTGAGAGGGTGAATAATAAGAGAATGTATGTAATTAAGAGATTTTTTTTTCTTTTAACTTTGTGTGAGTATTGAGTATATTTAGATTTTAAGAAGTAAAATTTCTTTACTTAAATTTTATACTTTAATAATTATTATGTCACGACCCGTCCCGAACTCTAGAATAAATCTTGACTAATCCTCGAAATTTAACTAATAATGATTTTATAATAATAATAATAATTCGATCGAAATTCCGACAGAATTTCCTTATGGTTTTGACACAACTAATCCTGCAATTAATGAAAATAGCACTCCCAAAATAAATTTCCAAATACAACTAACTCCGTCAATCAATATCCCAATAAATATTAATTACCATCCGAAATATTTTAGTACCAAACACAGTAAGTTATTCTTAATTATAATATTATATAATCTGTAATATTCTCACACAAAACTCTACAACTCTTAGGATAAATACGTGGTCAATTTACAAATAACTATCGTCGCTGAGTCAACTGTTGTACCTACAAATCTCCTGTGAGGGAAAAAATATAATAAAAAATGAAAAAGAATAGGGGTGAGTATAAAACTCAGTGAAGATCAGTGAGTAGATAGTAGTTTTCGAAAATAATTTTATTTTTAAAATAATTGCATCACTTTTAAATACACAATTTCATCAAATCATAAACGAGAGATATTAATAAATCACTTCACATTTATATTCAAATCACTAACTTCGAAAACATATATAATGTTATGTGAAATAACCAAGAAAGAATATGTTATAACACCGTATAAATACTTAATCTGAAATCATCACAAAATACTGCGTAAATCCGAAGAAAATTCACAACATACAATAGCAATACAGAATACTGAAAACTTTCACCAAACGAGTATCCCGGGAAATAATCTCATCATATCTGGACCTTAACGGATGGGCAATCAAGAAACCATCATGCCCCGAAGCTACACGGATAATCCGGACCTCAACGGACGGGCAATAAAAAAACCATTATACCCTGGAGCTACGCAAATAAACGGGGAAATAACATCTCATATGTCATCACATCTTGACATATCTCATCATCATAATTATGCATGCATAGTTCCCATAGGACAAAAGCACCTAAGTATACAGCCCAAAGCCTCTGTGTGTACTCCGACGGGCCTCAAAGGCCTATATCTCATATCATCTCATCACAATGTATGGGAAAGGGTACTATCTAATGATTTGTAAAGAATAAAAAATACACATATACATAAACATTCGATAATATCCGAAATCACATCCTCTTTTATTTTCAACAGCATTTAAAATCAATTTTCTTTTCTTTAAAAAATATTATTAATACGCATATATTCAAAATAAAAAATAAAATCATTTATCATACGCAATTCCGATAATAACAACATTATTAAGATAAAATCTATTTTTCATAAAATCACTAAATCAAGCATTTAAAAACTCATTTGCAATCATACTTTATTATAATTAAAAATCATAATAATCCATAGAGAAATAAGTTTTGTATATTCCACTCACAGTGACGACGATTAAATTCGGTATTGTTGACGTCTTCAACGATGACCGGACTTAGTCAATGGTGACGGGAAGCTTAGGTCTTATAGTTCCGGCCTTGATGAGTTCAATGGTGTTGGCGGTGTCTTGCCACGCGTGGTGAAGGCGGCGGATTGAGCTCTCTAAAGCTGCAGATTACAAGTTACCGTTCACCGGCAATCTGGCCGTTTCAAGTGACGAGACTGGATGGAAATGGAAGCTGAAGGTGAGAGCAATGGAACCCAGCTGGTGGCGTGGCCAAACTCTAGTGGAATCGACAGCAGTAAGAAAGGATCTTTTGGCCGAAACTTTCGACTCTCATCGGCGACGTTCTAGTCGGTTTTCGGCGGTGGGAACGGCGTCCCAAGGGCTTCAAATTAGTACCAAGATCGTCGGAACCGGTGGCCGAAATTGAGAGATCCGGCCGGGTCAAGTTCGCGGGTCACGAGTTCGGATCCGGGTCAACGGGTCTCTCTCTCTCTCTCTCTCTCTCTCTCTCTCTCTCTCTCTCTCACGGCTTCTCTCACTCTATTTTATATATATATATATATATATCATATATTACATATTAATGATATAATTATTTTTTCTTATTTCTGTGGATGTAAGTATAATTATTGAACCATGTAAAATTTTTGTATTCTTTATTTTGCTATGTTTTTTTCAGTACGTTTGATTCTGCTAAAATCCAAGAGTACTAAAACGAGATTACAAGCTTTATTTTCTCAATTTCTTAAGGAACAAGGTTAGATATTTATACACAAGTAGAGGAATTATATATGGAAGAGACATTTTACAGAAATCATCTAAACTTAGCCGTTGACAAGCCGTTGGCGATCTTTCTTTGGTGACATTGCATGTTACGGGATACAATTGCCATATTTGTTTCCAATGGTCTGCTACATGCCTTGTGAATGTGATATGCTGGTATTTTCCATGTTGATACAAATTGCCATGTTTGTTTCATGTGACTGCATGTGGTTCTTGTGCTGTGCCTATTCGAATTCCACATGTGATAGGCAGTGTATCTTAACAGCCCCCCTCAAGATCGGTCGAGTCATAGAGTGAACGCTGAGTTTGTGTCGAAAGAGGAAGAAAAGATCTTTGCCCAATGGTTTGGTAAGGATATCGGCAGCCTGCTGCAAGGAGGGAACATGCGTGGTTTTAAGGAGTACTTAAAAGACTTTTTCACGAACAATATGGACGTCAATTTCAATATGCTTGCTGCAAGCATGAAACACTGGGTTGCGTGTCATATAGATAGCGCTCTTGTTATCACAAAGGAGGTGAGGAATGTGGGATGGTAAGATGATAATGTCCTGCAATAAAGAAAGAATCCAAATTAGTTCAGTTGTAGTGGAAAACAAAGCCGATATTCAGCCTCAGCAGTGGAATGTGCAACAGTGCTTTGTTTCTTGCTACACCATGAGATTAAATTTGCCCCAAGGTAAACGCAAAATCCTGTCGTGCTACGTCTTGTTTCAACGCAACCAGCCCAATCGGAGTCCGAGACGGCATATAGTTTATTAGAGCTTTGTTCAAGGAATGGAAGTCCAAAGTCAAGAGTGCCTTTGAGATAGCGCAAAATTCTTGTAACAGCCTTGAGAACTTGTTTGGTAGGGTTCTGAAAGTGTTGACAAACTTTATTGACAGCATGAGTGGTGTTTGGTCTGGTGAATGTAAGATATTGTAGACTGCCAACAAGTGTACGGTAGTGAGTGGCGTGTATGGGTTTTTGATCATCATCATATGTCTGTGTTTTGACAGCCATTGGGGTTCGACTAGGGGTGCAATCAAGTAAAGCGGCCTTGATTAATAAGTCACGAGTGTATTTGGCTTGTGACCAAAAAAGCCCTCCTGGAAAGCGCTGACTCTCGATTCCTAAAAAGTAGCTCAATGATCCTAAGTCCTTTAATGCAAACCGAGTGCTGAGATGGCTGATGATCGACTGAATTCTTTCGGGATTATTGCCTGTAATAATCACATCATCTACATACACCAACAACAAAATAAGAATATCGTTAGCATGAAGGATAAAGAGGGAATGATCAACTTTACAACTTGTAAACCAAACTCTAGAAGTGCTAAAGATAAACACTCAAACCAAGCCCGCAGTGCTTGTTTAAGTCCATATAAGGACTTGTTGAGTAAGCAAACATGGTCCGGAAGATTGGGATCCGTAAAGCCAGGTGGCTGCTCCATCTTGGCAGTTTCTTTTAGTTGACCGTGAAGGAATGCATTGCGAACATCCAGCTGCCTGATTAGCCTTTTGGAACTAATTGCGAGGGCTAAGACTAGCCTTATGGTAGTTGGCTTAATGACGGGGCTAAAAGTCTCGTCGAAGTTAATGCCAGGAACTTGTGTGTATTCCTTCGCAACTAAACGAGCTTTTAATCGATCTATTGTACCATCTTCTCTATACTTGGTTTTATAAACCCACTTCGAGCCAATGACATTTCCATCATGAGGCCGAGGATCTAAGGTCCATGTTTGATTTTGATCGAGGGCAACAAGTTCGTCGGCCATTGCTTGCAGCCATAAAGGATGTTTAAGGGCAGATTTTAATGTTTTTAGTTCGGTCACAGTGGCATAATCAGTTTGAAGGGCTAACGTAGGATGTTGTTTAAGCTTGTTACGTGTCAGCATAGGATGGGTATTTATAGACTTTGTTGTTTTGGTAGGAGAGATGTTCAGTTCAACAAACAATTTGCCTGAGAGATCGTTTAAAGTAGATGGATCACGGTCGGCATAATCTGAAGTTGGTTCTGAGGCCGTGTGGGTATGGATAGCATGTTTGTTATTGGATGAGGGGCTTTTTTAAGGTGAATTTGTAGAGGGATTTTGGGGTAAAGAGGTGGAAGATTCATAAAGGTCGTCAATTTTCACAATATGCTTGTTACTGGATAAAGGGATCCTTTGAGGTGAATTTGTAAAGGGACTTTTGAGTGAAGAGGTGGGAGACAATGGTTCATTCATATTCGAAGGTGCGGCATTGTACTTTGGATTAGCAACTTTAGTGTGCCCAAGAGAAGTGTTGTTGAAGGATTCTGTCAAAGTTGTTGAGAGCCATTGTGAGACATTTGGAGTAGTAGGAATGTTCCAAGCATCCTCTGCACAGGAGAAAAATCTTTTAGATTTTGATAAGGAAAGCATAATTCATCAAAGGTTACATGACGAGAGATATAAATTCGATTGTTTTGTGGAAACGGCAGCGATAGCCCTTGTGAGTAGGGCTGTAACCAACAAAAATACAAGGGAAAGTTTTTTTTTTTTTATTTTGTCAAACTTGGTTTTATTATAATCTTAAAGAGAGAAAACAACGACAACCAAAAACTTTAATTTCATTATAACTAGGAATTTCCTTGAAAAGCAACTCATGAGATGTGTGCATCTTAATAATTATTTGTGGCAATTTATTAATGAGATATACACCTGTTAAAATAGCCTCAACCCAATATTTTAATGATAATAAAGATTCAAATAATATAGTAAGGATAGTTTCCATTATATGTTTATATTTCTTTTCAACAACTCCATTTTATTGAGGAGTATCAGGATATGAAGTTTGTTTGATGATTCCAGAAAGATATTATTGGAAAATGATAAAGCTAAATTTTCCTCTACCATCACTTTGAAAAATTTTGATCTTTCCTTCCATCTTATTTTCCACCTGCTTTTGACAACGAAACACTCAAAAAAATCAGATTTTAATTTTACGGAAATAACCAACAATAACGTGTACAATCATCCCCAAATAATACATAGTAATGAAAACCTTGATTAGAAGCAACTGGAGCGGGACCCCATAAGTCACAGTGAATTTTATCAAGGGAAAAATAAAAAATTTTATTAGATAAACTGAATGGGAGTTTACAGTTTTTACCTAATTAGCATGAAACACAAATACTAGTTTTCTTAGTCCAATCAGTTATAGTGATGGACCCACTCGTGCGCAAGACTTGCAATATTTTAGGACTTGGATGGCCAAGTCTCTTATGCCACAAGTCTTGGTTTTCTGAGTTCCTTCTTATTGTTTGAAAAGCTAGATTTCCTCCTTCATTGAGCACGTACAAGTCCCCATGCCTAGTTCCCTGAGCCAGTACCTGGTTCTCCTTGCTCTTTACAACCAAACCAAAAGAGTTAAATTCCACAGCAATTTATATCATCCACAACTTTGCTTACTGACAGGAGGTTCTTTTTAAGTTTGGGGACAACCAAAATATTTTTTAAGTTTAATTTCCCATGTGTGGTGTCATCGATATGAGAAATATGTAATCCTTGGCCATTCCCTACAAAAATCTTATCAGAACCTCCATAAGTTATGAATTTCTTTAACTAATCAGTGTTATTTACCATGTGGGCAGTAGTACCTGAATCAGCATAAAGTTGTGGGTCATTCTCATCTTGCAGATTCAGAGCCGCGAGGGCTTGCGGTGCTTCCTCTTCAGGGGTAAAGTAGTCATACCTGTGCCTACAAACCGCAGCACTATGGTTAGTCTTGCCACAAATTTAACAGATTATGATTATGTTTTCGTTGATCAGTATGTTCTGTATTGTAGTGTTTTGGTGCAGGCGGTGGATTTGGCCATTACTGTTGAACCTTGGTTGCGGTAGAGAGTTGTTAGGAGTTGATTGCTTCATGTTGTTGTGCCCATTGTTAAAGGGATAATTTCCTCTTCCACGAAGGCTGTTGTTGAAGCCGTGTCCTTGTCCTCGTCCTTGAAAACTTTTCCCACGTCCACGTTGGCCAAAGAAAGCTTGCTGTTGATCTGCTTCTTTGCCATCATTTTTCTGAGCAATCACAGTCTGCTCATGATTTTGTAAGGCTGACAGGAATAGTTTCAAACTTGGATAAGGCGGCTTGGTTAGCATAGCCATGTTAAAGTCAGCGTAGTCGAGTCCTAGTGCCCGTGCCAATTGAAAGACTTTGTCATCGTCAGTCAAGGGCTTTCCAGTGGCAGCCAGACTGTCACTAAGTCCTCTGAATTTTTTCAAGAGGTCATCAAGCTTCAGGGAGCCTTTCTTTAGGGAGAAGAGATTGTTTTTAAGCCAAGACTCTTGCTCTTTCGTAGCCAGAAGCATGTGTTCCTCAATGGAGAGCCAAACTTCTTTTGCCGTTTGTCCACCAACTATTAGTGTAAGGACGTCTTCCATCATCATTCCACGTAACCAGGTAAGAAGCAACGCATCATTGTGAGCCCAAACTAAAAATTCAGGGTTGGTGATAGACTTTCCATTACTGGAAATTGTTTGAGGTGGTGCGTCATCAGAGATTTGATTGTCGAGTCCTAGGTTACTGATTAAGGGAAGGACTTGGGACCTCCATAAGAGAGAGTTGTTGCTGGAAATTGTTGCTGGATATTAAATTGGCACATTGGTGGATAGCTTGCAGGGAGAGTTTGGCCTCGGTTCGGATGTTTGATGAAGAAGCCATAAGCTCTGATACCATGCTAAAATTCAAGAGCACTGAAACGAGATTACAAGCTTTATTTTCTCAATTTCTTAAGGAACAAGGTTAGATATTTATACACGAGTAGAGGAATTATATATGGAAGAGACATTTTACATAAATCATGGGATTACTTCTAAACTTAGCCGTTGACAAGCCGTTGGCTATCTTTCTTTGGTGACTTTGCATGTTGCGGGATACAATTGCCATATTTGTTTCCAAAGGTCTGCTACATGCCTTGTGAAGGTGATATGCTGGTATTTTCCATGTTGATACAAATTGCCATAATTGTTTCATGTGACTGCATGTGGTTCTTGTGCTGTGCCTGTTTGAATTCCACATGTGATAAGCAGTGTATCTTAACAGGTTCTGCATTCCGCACACAACAGTGTACAACAACAAGCCTAATCAAACCATAGAAAATGATACACACACGTTAATATTAGTTTTCAATTAAAAAAATAATAAAATGAAATATTTTTAATTTAAACTTTTTATTTAAGATTCTTACTTATTTGATATAATTTAATAAAGTTATTTTGTAAATTATCTCTTATTTAATTATATTAGTTATGCTGGAAGCAATTCTACTTTTAAAAAAGAAAAAAAATCGAATGATTCTTCTCCTTCAATTCCGTAGTTTACAGTTTCAGCTTCTGCATATGCTGCATCGTCATCAAATAAGGGGTTACCGTCTTGTTCCGTCTCAAATAGATTGGTTGAATTACTTACAGAACAAGGCTTTCAAAAATCGACATACGAATGAAATATACTTGCAACATGCGCATGTAATTTATATTTCGCTTTTGAGATTTCTTCTAGGGTTGTCACAGAAAATGTTAAGCTGTGTGCAAAGGTTTTACTGTGCTGTACTTCATGTTTAGTTTTATCACTTCTTAGACAGCATGAACACAGGAGAGAATGATCTCTCTCCCTCCCTCCCTCCCTCCCTCCCTCTCTCTCTCTCTCTCTCTCTCTCTGTGTAAAATTGCACATTAAAAACTTTTTTTAATTTAAAAAAAAAAACAAATACATTACCTACTTCTTTTCTAGGTAAATATACGTGGATATAGAAATTAAGAAGAAAGTGTTTTCAGCAACAGCCTTTAACAAACTATAACTATTAATTTTTTAATGTGCAATTTTACAGACGCTTTCAAAAATCCGTCACTACAACTTAGTCCATGTGAAAAATAACTTAAACAAAACTCTAGAATTCGATTTATATATATGCGCATGCATGTACATGCTTTCTCAGATTTTAGTATGAAAAAGCATTTTTGTTGCTTTAATTCAAGACCAAAAGAAAGGAAAGGATTGATCTAGCTCAACATTCAAGCCGTTAACAGCAACGGAACGAGATCACATTCTCATTGAAAAGAAGATTGCCAAATCTATCAGCCAATGTTGTCTTTTCATCCATTTCTTTCTTAACGATCTACCAACCAAAAAGCCAAATGTCAACAGAACTAGAATTGGCACCAGACAAAAATCAAGAGCGGAAGTAGAAAGATAAAACTAAAAAGCAGAGCACTGACCTGTAGCCAGATTATTGTTCACAACAAGTGAGGGCTTTGCTCCTCCTTTGTGCTCAACAGGCTCCTGCGGAAACTCCTTGAAATGGACAGAAGGGGGAAAGCTATTGTCATTATCCAAGCCACTAACAAACCATCTGTGTACCGCATGGTCTGCATGCTCGACGTAATTTAGATTCATGCCCGCATTATGCTTGCATGACCCCAAGGCTAATTTTCTGTCGAATGCAGGCAGAAGTGTCTCCGGAGCTGGAGTTGGCTTCTTGGGACGTGCTTCGATGCCGGTTTTGTGGTGGAATGTAAGACATTGCGATAATATTACTTCGCGCTACCCTAAACTGCAATAAATATTTATTACAGAATTTTGTAATATGAAATCACTATTTCATTATTGCCCGATAAACAAGGAACAAAATTGCTTAGAAAGAATGAATTAAACATTACAGTAATTAACCAAGATCGAAACTAGAACGAACATTCTATAGACTAAACGAACTTTGGGAAAAAAAAAAAAAAGGTAAAAGATAAATTGTGAATGAAGGAAAGAAAACTAAATGAGTGCATCATTTATGATAAGATTTGATACACAAATTAACTCTACATACAATCACATAATAAAATAGCAAACGACTAAGGTCTTTGTCGAGATTGAGCTTAGGAAGCTGCAACTTATAGTGCAAAGTGTTATATATAAGTCATTACATATGAAAAATTAATTTGAATGTTTTAGCTCATTGTCCATAGTTATTCTGATTCTGATTCTGATCGTATCATACAATACATATAAGTTTTAAACCAGTACTGGGTATAAGCTATAAGTGTCCACACGATATTCTTATTATGATTATGATTATGTTATGAGTGGATCACTGTGACTATAGGTGATACGATGTAACATGAGTTAACTTCTTATTATTTGTGTGTAAGTAATATAATTGGCTTTTATGATTTATGTGCTTTTGATATTTTGAAGTTATTATGAATTTATTATCGTAATATGTTATTTTAAGAAAAGTTACAAATTATAATATATGTTTTACTAAAAAGGAAGACCTGTAATATTTTTGGTAATGATAGGTCTAGTCTGTTAGGAATGATTTTACTTACCAAGTTAATGGCTCATTTCTTGTCATTACTTTTTGTAAATTAAGTTTCTCATTGAGAGATTTGCTTAGCATTGAAGTTAAAGATTTGATTCATTCTACTAGTTGAATAAGATGAGGAACAAACTTATGATTCCTTTAAGTTTATTTTTGTTATAATTTTGTAATTTAAGAGATTTGAAACTTTGATATATTTGTCTTTAGAAAATATTATTATTTAGTATTAGACATGGATTTATATTTTAATTGAATGAAGATTTCAGATTTTTAGTTTGAAATTTTATGACTAATGATTTTTTATTTATAAGTAACCTTCTTCATTATGTACTCCCCACATGTTGGTTTGGAGTATTAAATCAATTGTATATAAACTGAACATAAGAAAATAGCAAAAGATTAAGTGACTCAAGCAAATAATTTTATCTTAGTAAACAGTAGCTAAACTAACCAGTAAAAAGAGTAAAATAAGAGCTAAAACCCCCACCAAAATCATCAAAAGAAAAGCACAATAAATATTAAAGTTGAAGTGAAAATATATAAATTGAAAAAAGTCCATAAGATATAAAAAACAACACTAACCAAAAATTTTAAAATTACTTCCTACTGTTGAAAAATTTTAAAATTACTTCCTACTGTTGGCTGTTTACTGTTGGCTCAGCTGATCTTCAGACTTATGTGTGTATCTATATATTACACGCACCAAAAAACAGAAAGACAGCGTAATCACTTCTCCTTGCACAAGTCTTCGAAGTGGGCTTTTTGTGTTTTATTTTCTTGCTTCGGGAAAGGCATCTCCTTTGGTCGCCGGGAGATACCACTTTACGGTGAAATGTTTGCCTTCTAACTAATAGTTTAGAAATAAAAGGAATTAAGAAAAATAAACTCTGATATATATACAAAATGATGAACATATTAAAAAAGATGAGTTTATTAATTTAAAAAGATAATTTTACTACTTTAATTAAACTTTAACCGGACATCAAGGAACATTTAATAAATTTGGGTTTGATTACACATAAGGCGAGGAGGGAACTTTTCTTGAAAATACGTTTGTAAGTGGGTCCACGTCACTAGCTTAACTTTGAAAGACACGTCTTACAAATAA
Source organism: Aegle marmelos (assembly GCA_030449875.1). Classification (NCBI taxonomy): domain Eukaryota; kingdom Viridiplantae; phylum Streptophyta; class Magnoliopsida; order Sapindales; family Rutaceae; genus Aegle; species Aegle marmelos. The sequence goes on from JASUUL010000115.1 coordinate 9,910,921, forward strand.
AATCAAACTTTATTTGTTGTTGGCTATTGATATTTATTCCACACATGAAAATATAAAACACTTTACACAGGAACTACCAAACTTATACTACTATTACACTAGAAAAAAAAAAATTAGGTTAAAAAAATGTACAAAATTTGAAGTTCCGAATGAGAATTGAGGACTTCAAGCAAGTACATTTTTTGCAAGCAAACATTTGACCGTTGTATACAAACACGATCTTATTCTTACATTTTAACCTTTCTGCAACAACAAGTACAATGACGCCCGCAAATGCAAAGATGAACAGGGAGTAGGGGAAGCTCGCAGTCTGTTGTTTAATGTTTATGTTAACAGCTGCTGGTATGACAAGAAATGGTCCCACATTAACCTCAAGTAGTCTTTAAGCCCACTGTAGATGGAATCAGTATCAATCTTCCCATCCTGATGAATGAAATAAATAATAATAAGCACATTTTAATGAAAGATGAAAGATATCAAATGCAACAATAATTTACCACGAGCACATGGAGACAAAGATATAGGTAATAGTGTGCAACAACAATCATGAAACAGATTTACAACTGGACTGATAAATTTTATATTTCAAAACACTAGTCCTGGGATTGAAGCAATTAACAAACTCAGGACACTTCCATCCAATGGTGATCGTAAAACTAAAGAGCAAGATAGGTGTAAGTCATAAGCTGGAAGCTCATTTTTTGAAATCAAATCTACTCCAAGATAGGCAATAGATGAAAGTCATTCATCACTTGAACCGATACCATTTAAATGCAAAAGTTCATTGACGACATAATAAATATGCTCACATGAAGGGACAACTGTAGACACTAAAAAGAGCTCTTGCAGATAATCCACTAAACTATATGGATAAGCTTGCTGTCCGATGATATAATCTTCTTTCAAACTTTTTTTTTTTTTTTTTTGGTGGTGAAGCAATCTCCAAGAAAAGACCCAACAGCATCTAACAGTAAAAGTACAAAATTACTGTAAAGGTATGAAAAAAATATATGCATTAACATTGAGATGGAACAGCAAGAACTTCAGGCTATATCTAATCATATACAAAGATAGCAGATTAAGAGATAAAAGTTAATTTAAAGCCAAAAATATAGGAGAAAAAAAATGAGACGAAATAAATATAGTAGATTACTACTCACATTCATATCAACTTTTTTTTGGGGGAAAAAAAAGCATAGGAGAGTGGGCAGAGTCCCCAGTATTCTCTAGCCCTTACCTCCCAAAATTTTAAACTAAAAGAAATTTAATTATTAAAACCACTCACCTATGGGCGCATAGACATCAACATTCATTGAACATAAGAAGAAAGAAAAAAAAAATAAAAAATAAGAAGCACAATTGAGGACATACGTGCAATCTCTATAACATATATTTAGTTTAGATCAGACCCTTATTGATGGAGGTACCTTAATTTGCTACTCGTGAAACTTAGCCAAAAGAGAGAGAGCATTCTTCTTATGCATGGTAATTCCGGGCAGAACATCAAAGTCCAAGTCTTGGCTCTTCATTCCAGGCGGCATTTCCCAATCAAATTTGTAAAGAAGATTAGCAAGTGCAAGATCCACAGTTGCAATTCCCATACTCAACCCAGGACAAATTCTTCTGCCAGCACCAAATGGTATTAACTCAAAGTGTTGCCCTTTAAAGTCAATACAGCTATCAACGAATCTTTCCGGATAAAATTCCTCTGGATTCTCCCAAGCTTCAGGATCTCTTCCTATCGCCCATGCATTTACAAAGACAAGTGTTTTAGCTGGTATTTCATACCCTTCTACCATGCACTTTTGAATTGTTTCTCTTGGGACCAGTAACGGCACTGTGGGTTGCAATCTCATCGTCTCCTTCACTACCGCTTTAAGATAATGTAGTTCTTGAACATCATCTTCATTTACAAACCCTTTATTGCCACCAATCACCGATCTGATTTCCAGTTGAACTTTTTTCATTGCTCTAGGATTCTTCATTAGGTACGTCATGGCCCAAACCACAGTTGCCGCACTCGTGTCTGTTCCAGCAACGAATACGTTCTGCAAAGCAAACAATATACAAATATAAATATTAAATTAGTTAAAGCGAATAAAATTATATTAAATTAATCATGCTCAGGCGGAGACGTCAAAGAGCGCCTCACAGCGTTATAAAACGTTTTACAACACTGTAAATTTGGGCATCCACAAAAAAATTTTGAGTCTGCGCCTAAGCACGAGTCCACATATAACTAGTTATAAAATTATCCACCATGAGCACTGCTTTGACGTGATCCAAAGTTAGATCAACTTTAAATCCACGATCTTTTCGTATTTGAAGTAAAACATCAATCATATCCTCCTGTTGCGGCAATTTTGATTTTGTTTTGTTTGGATCCAAATGCTCGTCGATGAGCTCCTGGTAGAATCTATCAAGTTCTTGGAAGTTATTTTGCAGACGTTGCATCATTCCTGTGAGCTTATCAATCCAGCCCATGAAAGGAAAATAATCTGTAACAAAAGAGCTTACAAACAAGGCTTGAGTTTCATTAAGCAAGGCTTGGAATCTACTTCTTTCAATTGTTGCCTCATCTTCATCGTACCTCTTGCCAAAACCAATTCTACAAATAATAGTGCTAGTAAGAGACATCATTACCTCACTTAAGTTTACGAGCTTAGAAGCAACAACTGATTTTGAAATCTTTTCAATCGTTCTTGAAACTTCATCTTCTCTAATGGGTCGAAACTTTTGTACCCTATTAGCGTTAAAGAGATTAATGACACAAATTTTTCTAATCTCTCTCCAATATTCATCATAGGGTGAAAATACCAAATCTAGGCCATTGTAAGATAACTTTTGTTGTCCTACCAAGGCTGGCCTGCTACAAAATTGAAGGTCATGGGTTTTTAATATCTCTTTAGCCATTTTTGCTGAGGAAACTACTAGGGATTGCACAAAACCAAGACGCAAGGACATGAGGGGGCCATATTTTTTAGACAGTTCCCAAAATGACACTTGAGGCTTTGAGACATCAAACTGGTGTAAGTTACCAATGAAGGGAAGGCCCCGGGGGCCTGGTGGTAATTTAGAATTATTTCTTGAGGTTATGTGCCTTTGCAAAACGAAGAAGAACAGGAAGAATGGGAGACACAGAAGGATGTTGATGATCATAACTAAAGCCATTGGTATCTTCTATGCCCGCCCTTACTGCAAAAACTGAACTGCCTCTCTCCATTAATAAGGAAACAAAAATGCTATATTCAGCAACATTACTAGATCAAGGCTCTGTTTTGCACTCTTGCTCAGTCCTTATCGCTTGAGTTGAGCACAGCAAGACAATTTTGTTGTCATCGTTGTCGTCAAGACGTCAACAATCAGTGCTGAAATCAGGTGTTGAAAAATAATTCGGAATCTAAAATGTTTAAATATCTATAGAAATATCTGTAAAAAAATCTGAGTTGAATAAATTTATTTTGTATAAATTAATTTAGTATTAATTTATTAATTAAAAAATAAAATAATAAAAATAAATTATATAAATTTAAAATATTTAATTTAATTAATTATATTAATTTATATAAAATAAATATATATATATAAATTTATAATTATATTATTACTTTAATTTTTATACGTATCAAATATGTTAAAATGTAGGGTATACATCAAAGGTCCGTAAATTGTGCGGTAGAGAAATAAGTTAGCTAAAGTTGTGGCCAGCAAGTCTTTGGCTTTTGGACGAGGTCCCGATAGTGATTGAAATCTGGTTTTTTCTGTCAACCTTACTTGGAAAGTATATCCTAACACAATAGTGTTCAATTGAAAAGTTTCAAAAAAAAAAAGAGTGTTGTTATATAGCGAAATCTTTAAGTTCCGGCGTTGTTTTATTTTTACTGAACAGTGAACAAGGCAGTGATTAATATTCATCGATTTTAACAAAAATAAAATTTCCAAAATCGAACACAAGGGACTGCTAGCGCAAACCTACCATTTAACTCCGTCCATCAAAAGTGCCAAGAAGTCAATTGAGTTGCCGCGGTCCGGCTGGGGGTAATGCAAAAACAACTCAACTGATTGTGCTTCAGCCTCTGGTCTTCTAAACCTGATACGAAAGTGATGGATGATGATGTTATGAAATCACAAGCATGATGTGGTTTTTTTATTTATGTATTTCCTGGAGGAAGAAAACGTCACGATAAAGAATTGATGTAATATTCATTTTGTTTTACTTAGTACACATAACCGTAAGCCGATGCCATAAAAATGCAGCTTTTACTGTAAAGAGGCAGAGCATTACAGAGTTGATTTTACTAAGACTCCCAACAGAAAAAGCAGTGATGGAAAATCCTAAGAGTTTACTTATTAGTTGTATCAAGTAAACAAAAAAGAACAAAAAATTAAAAACCAAAGAAACAAAAAGCATCCGGATTCCAAATTTGGCGCCATAGAAAATGATTGCATTATATGGACTTGACCCATTTAATTAGAACATTTCATAAATAAATGATAAAGTAAACCTAGGCATGTTTTGACAAGTGGGTATTTTTTATAGTTCGGGATGTCGCCAAACTCAAATAAAAGAGATAATTCAGATCTAACTCCCATGATACTGAAAGAAATTCCTAAGGATTGCCATGTTCAAATTGATTCACAATCAGCATTATTTTTGGAATCGTAAGATAACTGTTAGTTTAGACATTATTAGTTCGGACATTCAATTACAAGATAACTGTTAATTCAATTTCCAATTGGTTTAGTTTGAATTAACAAGCCTGTTCTTCAATCAGATGTAGAGTTAGTCTTACTTCTTGTTAATTTTCTTCTTCTTCTTCATTTTAAATTCTTTTCCTTTCAAATCGATATTATTTCTTGAAAGACTTCTAAAAGGTCTTAGCTTCTTAAGTTCTTTCTTAATCTTTATCACTTTTATTTCATAGCTCCTTCATGATTCACATTGAAAAGATTATATTCAAACCCTCATCTATATAATTTAAAACAGCAAAAGTCCTGTTGCAATGTTTGAACTAGCAAAAATCTCCTTTAAAATACAGGCAACAAACACAATATTCAATCCATTGTCCATAACTAATAGTTAGCCAGAAGCAGAAAACTTGCCTCATAGAGCTCAAGTGTTTTATCTTCTTTAACAGGAGATTTGCATGAAATAGTTGAGTTTTGTCACCTGCGGTCAGACAACTGCACAAGGGGTTGGAAAAAATCAATGGTTAATTAAGTGAGAGATAAAAGAAACTTGATCATGAATACTGAAGTTTTTAGCAGAGGAACTACCTCAACGCGGAGCAGGGACATTTTGTGTAGAAGGATCACTTTAGTTACCTCAAGTGGTCTCTTCAGCAACCTGACCTTCTTTAACACTTTCTAAGTGCAGTAAATTGTTCCTGCATCGAGACGAATGATATAATTACTTCTTTGAGGTACTTGTAATACAAACTAATGGAGGTTTCAAAGATGTGATGGAAGAATAGAATCATTTTTACTGCAAGAAATAAGGTCAAGCAATGATATAATGTGCTGTCCCAATGAAAATTCAAAGAATAAAACTTGGTCACGGACTCACTACGGCAAGAGATTGATTCGTTTCTCACGCCAGAAATCAAGTCATACTAACACAAGATTTCTGTCAGATTTTAGTATGAATATGCATTTTCGTTGCTTTAAGTTCAAAGTCCAAAGAAAGGAGAAGACTTATCTAACACAAAATATTCAAGCTGCAGCAGCAACGGAAACCAGATCAGATATCTATGGAAACAAACTTTGCCAAATCTAGCAACCAGTCTTGGCTTTTCCTCCAATTCATTCTTGACAATCTGACAAGCAATCAACACATCTGGCCATACATCTTCTCCTACTGGTTCCCATGGTCTTCTTCATATATTCGCCTTCATTTCATCATTATCTACCGACCAGAAAGTCAAATGTCCACCTAACTAAAGTTAACACCAGACATAAATCAAGAATGAAAGTAGAACACATTAAGATAAAACAAAAAGTGCAGAATAGTAACCTTCAGCCAGATTATCATTCACTAATACTAAGGGCTTTACTCCTCTTTTATGCTCACCAGGCTCTACTGAGACAGCTCAAATTGGAAAGAAGCCAACAGCAAACCACCTGAATACAGCATGCTCCACGAGCACAATCTTTCCACTTCTGTCTTCATTAAGCTTGGGCAATCCCAAGTTTAAGCTTCTGTTGAATTTAGGCACAAGCATCAGTGGAGCTGGATATGGCCTCTGTGGGTCCTTCCAATGCCGCTTATGTGGTGGCATGTAAGCCATTATGATAAATTAACTTTGCACTACCTACTAAGAATAATAAGTATTTACAGAATTTTGTGAAACGAAATCACTATTGCCCCATAAACAGCAACAAAAGACTTGGAAAAATGAATGCAACAGTTTAGTAACTCAAGATTAAGCCAAAACAAACATGCTCTAGACCAAAAAAATTGAAAAGGAAAAAAGAAAAAAGAGGGTTGAAGATATCCTACCTGACAAAATTACTCATGCATCATTTGTGATGACATTCGATACAACGAATTAACTCGACATAAAACGAACATAACACAGCAAAAGATTAAGTTATTGAAACAAATAATTTTATCCAAGTAGCTAAACTAACCAGTAGAAACAGTTAAAAAAAAAAAAAAAGAGCCAGAGAAAAACAACAAAATCATCAAAGAAAAGCAAATAACGAGTACCCAGAAACACAATTGAAGTAAAAATATAATAAACTTGAGGATAAATTCATAGGATAAGGAAATAATACTAACCGAAAAACTAAAATTGCTTGCATTTGTTGGCTGACTCAGCTGATATTCAGACTTATATATACATGCACTAAGAAAGGGAAAGATAGCATAGGTCAGTTACATCTCCTTCTTGCACAAGTTTTGAAGTGGAGCTTTGATTATTATTTTCTTGCTTTAGGAAAGCAAATCGACAAATTGAAAAGTTCGCATCTCCTTGCGACCGAAGCGGTCGCGCAACTCGGAAGGAGACAGGCCACTTCAACGTTACTGTTGCCAACAAAACGAAGGCGTAAATCTTTTTTGCATTTTATTACATTTTCATACACATCCTTAAAATATGGTCTAATAGCGATACTAATCTTTAAGTTTAAATTTAGCCTCTCATGCCCCCATTATAGCTGACTTAATGCATTTATTTTCCCATAATCAGAATAAATAGGAATTGAAATAGGTTAGTATCGAAATATATTAAGATTAAAATGAGAAATAAGAATAATAATAAGTTTATACTTGAAGTGCAAGGATCAAAAGTAGAATAAATTATATTCTAATTAATGTGTCTATTTTATCTTATAACTATAATGAATTGTTGTAAGATATTTATATGTCTATTTTTAAAATAAATAATGACATCAGTAATTATTATTATTTAATATTTATATAAGAAAAAATTTTGATTTTTTTGAAGATAAAAATATGAATTTATTTTTAAATTTTTATTCCCACCTCCACTCTTGCGGATGAGATTCTCATTTTTTTTTACAAATTTATAGACTCTACCCAAAATCTATTCTCGTTCCTGTATATTTTTAGCAAGTAAACACTACCAATAAGAAATAAAAATCATTCTCATTCCCTAATCTAAGAAATAAATAAGTAATTAAATTAAACTAAATCAGAAATAACAAAATGACAAATTATAGTTCTTATTTTAAATGAAATATTTTCTATTTAGAGATAATATATTTCTCCTTTTAAAAATTATTTTATTTTTCTTTATTTTATTTTGTTTATAACCTGTATTTCATATTTCTTTTTAAAATTTTGATTATAAAACAAAACATTAGTTGCATAAATATTATTTTAATTAATTTTTTACTTGTTATATTTACTACGGTTGACAATATTTTTCCATTACATTGTAATTTAAGTACTGTGAAAGACAAAGTTTTTGATATCGGGGAATTGATATTGTGCAATAGCCCGTTTGGATATATCCGACATGGATAGTTAATTAAAAAAAAAAAAAACAACTTAAACCCTAGGGGCATATAAACATCAACATTCATTACACATAAAAAAGAAAGAAAACAAAGCCACTAGGCCTATGGCCCTGGTGGTTAGGGTTGTTGCCCCTAACTTAGAGGACAACAATTTAAACTCCCATAAACGTATTTGTTAATGTATAAATGTTCTTTTTATTGATTTTGATGATAACAAATCTTAATTTTTTTGATAAATTTATTAGAGTTTCATAATTTCAAATATTTTCTTAAAAGTCAAAAACTTTCTGTGTGGCTTTAGATAAATTGGAATATTTCTAAAAAAATATGATTTTTTGAATATAATCGGTAAACCATTTATTTTAACAGTTAACCGATAAAATGCAGATAAGAATTATTTTCTAAAACTTCAATCGTTTGTTTTATAACTTACTAAAAATTCAGCCACTAGATGTAAACGGCTAACCATTTAGAGTAAAGCCTAACCTTTATGTTCAGAAAAAAGGTTATCTATTAATCCTTAACCGATAAGTCTCTAAACTCGCTAAGAGTAAACGGTGAACCGTTAATATTAAAGATTAACCGATAATATTCAAACATACATCATGTGCTAATCCTTTACCGTTTAAAGTAAACCAGTTAAGCATTTTGTTTTATAAGTTGTTGGAATTAAACGATGAACCGTTAATATATAACGGCTAACCGATAATATCCAGACTGTCAAATCTTGTTAGTCCTTTATCGTTTAAAGGAAACCGATTAAGTATTTTGTTTTATAAGTTGCTGGAATTTAACGGTGAACTGTTAATATATAACGGTTAACCGATAATATTCAGACTGCAAATCTTGTTAATCCTTTACTGTTTAAAGTAAACCAGTTAAGCATTTTGTTTATAAGCCTCTAAAATTTAACGGTGAACTGATAATGTATAAACAGCTAACTAATTATTTTCAGACTAACATTCTTTATTAATCTTTACCTGTTTAACAAGAACGAATAAAAGATTTTTGTCGTGCAAGTCTCTAGTTTTAACGGCGAAAGGGTAATTACTAATAGTCAACCGTTAATTTGAAAGTTAGCCCAACAGTAACTTTGACCAACGTAAACAGTTAACCGTTAACGGTTAAGGGCGATCTGTTTTTTGGCAAAAAGGTGAATAACAGCTAGTTTTTAGCTCCAACTATAAATAAGCTCATCCAAATTAAATCAAATGGGGATAACAACACAATCATTGAGCATATACACGATTATACAATCTGCATTGAGCTTTAAATGCATTCTTACTTTATCTATTCACACATTAGGCATTGATTTGTAATCTTAAAGATTATATGAGAGAAAAATAATTTGTGATCTTTTGTTTTAAGTGATTGTAAGTGTTGGGATACACTTGGGTCAAGAGATTAGAGATAATCTCTTCTTGTAAAGGTTTATTGACACCTTTAAAGTCAATTGTAAGCTTTTAAAGTCTTGGAAGATTGTTTAGTGAAATCCTCAAGTCCAGTGTGCTTGGAGGCGTGGACGTAGGCGGGAATAGCCGAACCATGTAAAAATTATTGTGTTTTATCTCTCTTACCCTATCTTTTTATTTTTCATTGCACATTTATTTATTTATTTATTTTGAGTTTGATTGCTTAGTTTATATTGCTTTTAAATTTTTGTTTGCTTAATTTTTTAAAATAAAACCAATTCACCTCCCTCTTAGGTTGCTTAGTTAGTATTTCAGTATTAATAATTTTCTTCCTCAATTATATTAAGTAAAGGTAATTTTCTCCCTTACTAAATATAAGTGGAATAGACATCCTTTAACTATTAGAGAGGATTAAAATATGGGCAATGCTCCATAAAATTTGATTTGACGTAAAATCCCAGTATTACTTTAATTTGTATATATCAATTATATTCTCATATAATATGAGTTATAAGTATGAGTATTAGTCTCATGTAAATAAATAAAAAAAACGACAGTCTCATATAAATCAAAAAGAAAGAAAGAAAGAAAGAAAACATGAGAAGCAGTAGCGCATGATTAATAACGCACGTGCAATCTTTATGATGTATATGTTGTTTAGCTAAAGCCCTTGTTGGTGGAGGTGACTTATGATGCATGATGTTAATTTAGGATTCTAAAATATTTATTATTTTAAGATTTTTTTATTTTAATTTGAGTCAATTATAGTATTTATCTTAGTTTTTATTTTTATTATAATTATGATTTTTATTTGGTTAACTTAGGGAAATAAGTTTTTCCTATTATAAATAAAGAGATCTTATTATTATTCTAAAAATTCAGTTTAATTATTCAATAAAACTCTTTTATAATTCTCTCTAAGATCATCTACCAAAATCTCTCTTGTAGAGTTATTTGGATTAAAATGTCATCTAATCTCGCATTACGCATTGTTAAAATTTCTTTGAGTCGTTTAAGTTAGAACAAATCTAATCACATTTTAATTAAGGCATAGTCTAATAACATTGGTTCGGTCTAATATTATAATGATACCAAGTGTTCTAAATCATAATCAATTCCACTTCTACTACCTTTAGGCCATCACCTTAATTTACCTTCTCACCATGATACTTAGCTAAGCTAGAAGAGAGAGAACATCTTTCTTAAGCATGGTAATTCTAGACAGAACATCAAAATCCAAAACTCTTCACAGTTAAGTGGTGAGATGAGAGATGATGCTCTCACATCTGTGGAGTTTATGGGGACTTAATTTCTTCCTTAATTAAAGAATAATTGACTGGAGGTAGTCTTGTCCTCTACAAAATGTGAATGAAGTAAATTTTCCTTAAATATTAGTAAGAATAGAAAATCTGAGCAAGATTTAATATAAATTAGTAAACCTAGTAATTGTTTGATTGTAATAGTCTGTAGTTACAGTTGTTTAATGTAATATCATTTGTCCAATTGTAATATCAATATTAAAAAAATAATAATAAGTCTTGGTTCTTCGTTCCAAGCTGCATTTCCCAATCAAATTTGTAAAGAAGATTAGCAAGTGTTGGATCCACAGTTTTAATTGCTAAATTCAGCCTAGGACCTATCCGTTTATTAGCACCAAAAGCTATTAATTCAAAGTGTTGCTAACCTTAGTTTATTATTATTTTCCTTTAAAAGATGAGATTAAATGAGAGTTCTATTTGTAATTTCTTTTCTTAATAGTAAATGATTAAATTAGTGTCGTTATACTTTTAAGAGATAAATTGAAGATTGTTAGTCAATTATATTACTTATAATTTTATAAATTTTCCCTTATTTAATTATATTAGTTATGCTGGAAGTAGTTCTACCTTTTTTAGGCCACAACTCTCTTATATTAGTTATCAACAATGCACTGTTAAAAGATAAACTAATTCGAGTAAAGGATGCATATTTTTTTTTTTTTTGGAAAGAGGTTGTATTTTTACTTTCACACTTATTTGTAACTTGTAAAGAACTTATAATGCCCGTTGGCCATGATCCCAACGAGGGTAAAAAAGATATATCCATGCCTAAATTCATGTTTTATTAAATTTTAAAAGAGAGAAAAATGAACAAGAGCTTTCTCTCTCTAGAGTGAGCGGTGGTCTTTTTGACTGAGAGATAGTTTCTCATTAAAGTGGTCCTTATTTATAGATAGATAATGGGTAATATAAATTTACGATTTTGTGTTGAATTCTCTTCCTAATAACACTTATCACCTATTATTATTGTACATGTGGATATACATTTGATTGTAGAAAAAACAAACATATTTATTCGGTACCTAGGTGTTCCCTCACTCTTTTGAATTTGGATGTGGTTTCCTTAAACTATGGAACTTGGGATCAAAATAAAATTTCCCTCTCTTATCATTTTCATAAGCTCTTAATAAATTTTACCTTAAGTGTTATTACCTCAATATAGATTGAATGTTATTCTCTCATAATAATTTTTTTTTCTTATGGACACTCAGCATAGTTAGGGGCCTCGGAAATATGTAACCATCATTTTTCAAAGAAGATTGTTAAGACTACGATTTTATTTGTATCCTGAGACAAAATTTTCTTTTAATTAATTAATTATTTATTTAACCTCACAGCAATCCCACGGATGGCAGTGAGTGGGTTTTAGAACACATTTGCCCGTACCTAACCTAACCCAGCCACACTTAAAAAATAAAATATAAAACTCACCCACTACCCATTATTTTTTTGTCATTACCAAACTCCTCTGCACTCAAAAATTAAAATTCCAAACACGTATACGTATTTGTACCTAGCAGAATTTTAACTAGTTCTTAAATTACAAACACTCTAGGTAAGAAAGATACTTTCGGTCAAATTTAAAATGACATTAAAAGCAATAAATTAACAACATTGGCCATAAAGAAAAAGCATCCGAAAGTAACATGTCTCAACCTTGGTGTTTCTTTCTGGAACATGACTCAAATTACCGGTGTCCAAGGGCTTCCATCACTTACGGAGCCATAATTGATCTAACAAAGACACATGCGCAATGCACTTGCAAGTATTTCGTATAATGTAACTTAAAAGAAACAAAAAATGCTGGATGTAAAACTGTAAAAGTATTGTGCGTAAGCCTGAAATCATTAGCAACGACTCGTTGATTGTCTCGATCCCATCCCAATCATTAATTGACATAAAATTTTGTCTCAAATTCTGACCAATTCCAAATCGATTTAAAAAAAAAAGTATTGAATCTCATACCACTAGGACGGGGTCTCAATACTCAGTCGGAATTTAGTTTTTTCCGAGAACTTTACTTGGAATGTAAATCCTAACACAATAGTGTTCATCAATGACCATTCGAACTGTACTTTCTATTGTCGTAAGTTATGATTGGTCCTTACGGCGACTAGACGTAAGCAATGTCTTTCTTTAAGGAAATCTATCGGAAACTATATATACGTCTCAGCCACCAGATTTTATAGATAAAGACAACCCAACCCATATTTGTAAATTTAGAAAAACTATCTATGCCCTGAAACCAGTTCCTCGGGTATAGTATTAGGAACTTAAAATTTTCATTTTGTCATCTGGTTTCAAGAATTCGTATGCTGATGCTTCTCTCTTGGTCTTCAATGTTGGTGGCCATATTTTGCATCTCCTTGACAATCGCGATTTTAATTTGAATAATTCTTTTGTTTGTATATTGTTTAAAATTAATTTCGAAGAATAGTTAGCTTAGTTTCAATAACTCTTATTTCAGGATCTATAACAAAAGTTTGTTTCTTCTTACTGTATATATTAATTTATCTGTAAATAAAAAAGATGAACAAAATTTTAAATTCTATCATGGTATCAGAGCTTCTCTAAAGATAGCGGATCCTTTTTTTTCCCTTCTTGTTTTATTCTCTTAGCTTGAATTCCTCCCACCATCTAAAACACTAATGAACCTAACAATACCCTCATCACCATTAATAAAGCTACCCGAACACATCTAAAACTCACCTCCAACAACTACATCTCTTGGAAAATGTAATTTCACACCCTATTCATTGGATGTGATCTATCAAGCTATATGAATGGATCCAAACTATGCCCACCAGCCACCTTCAACCAAAATAACCACAGTACTTAATCCAAATTATATCGTCCTGGTTCGACAAGATCAACTAATTCTAAACGCAAATCTTCTGCAACATTTAAGGCAAAAGGAAAACAAAAAACTGTTGTGGTATATCAAAAGTGGCCCTGCTAAGTTACATACAAATGTATGTAACAAACACGAAATGATGAACGTTGAATTTTGCCCCCGAAATCCAACGTATGTGGATAAATGTGCATTAAAAAGAGTTTGTGGTGGCCAGCCTGTTGTAATGGTTATTCTTTAACCTATTGAAACGGTTGTAAATTGATAACGATGTGCAGGGCTAAAAAAACAGTAGTAAAGGACGGAGTGGGGACAAAACATGATTTTGGAACTTGGTAAGCTTGTTTTGACAAAAATAATAGTTTTGGAAATTTAAAATTAATTTTAAAATTTAAAAGTTATATTTAATATTTAATAATTTTTTAAAAAATTATCTTTTGATTTTTTAAAATTTTGCTAAAAATATTTATTTTAATTATCACTTAGAGAAAAGGAGATCCACATCCTTAGTTTGGAAAAATGGTCATCAACACCCCCTTAATTTTTAAAGAGGGACACAGAATTATTTTGACCATTATACCATTTATTTTTGTTATTTCAATAAATTAACTCTAATATTTTACAATAAATAAAATTATAATATTAAAATAAATATAATAATATATATGTTTTAAAATAATTTTAATATTTAAAAAATATTTTAATATTTTATAATCTATTAGATATATTTTATTATTAAAGTAAATTTTTTGATAAATAGAATCATAATATTAAAATAAATATATTAAAATTTTAACTTATATTAATATATGTAACATAATAATTTTAACAATGTTAGCATCTGAGAATATTTTTAATTTTAGAAAGTATTTTTTTAGAATGCATTTAATGTAAATATTTATTTAAATCTCTACAATAAATAAAAATATATTATCAAAATAAATATAATAATTTACATATTAAAATTTATTAAAAGATTAAAATATTTTAATATTGTTAGTATACTGCATAGATTGCATTATTTTTATAACTTTGTATTTACAAAAAATTTTAAAATTAATTTTTTAAAATAACATATATATATATTTAAATTTATAAATATGTAAATAAGTGCACCAATTTATTAAATGCATACGATTATTTTTAAAAATTGATAATACTTTTAATAATAAATTTTACTAAATATTTATTTAATTCTTTCAAAATTAATTATTTTCATAGCACAATAAATAATAATTATTTTAAAAATCACAATATTACTATAAAGTGAATCTTAATATACAATTAAATCCAAATGGGGTCTATGAGGCTTTTCTGAAAGATGTATTATTAATTAAGAAACTTATAATGTTGTTTTTTTACATTATCATCAACTGCCGTCGCCGCTGTGTTCATCATCATCAACCGCCATCGCAACGAGTAACCAGTTCTGATACGGTTAGAAGCAACCATCTCGCCTTCGCCATTAGTTGCTTCACTGGATGCCGATCCTTCAAGTTTGTGAATAATGAATCGTGATTAAAATGATCAGATACTTCTTTATAGAAAGATGCTGTCTAAAATATTTTATAATTTTTCAGTGGTATTATCTAAAATATCTTCTACAAACCATTTACTTTTCTTTTCTTCTCAACACTCCACGAGTTTAAGTCAAAACTATCTTTAAAGACATACATGGATCTATTGTATTTGCTTAATCATCACAATCAAATGTAGCTTAATTGGAATATGGCAGTAATATGTTGCCTATATAACTTTTACGCAACCAAATCTCGTTACCATTTTCTTTACACTTTCAGATACATTCACTAATCAAACTCCATCGAAATAAATCAAATTCGTACTACGTCATATCTTCCTTGAATTCTATTTCAGTCAACTATACATACGTGTTTTTCTTAGTAAATATTATGCTCAGATGGGAACATCAGAGAGCACTTTACAATCTGGTACAATGTTTCACAACACAGTAAGAGTGGGTATCTGCACGAAATTTTGAGTCCGCGCCTAAGCATGAGTTAGAGAAAACTATTTATAAAACTATCGACCATGAGCACTGCTTTGATGTGATCCAAAGTCAGATCAGCTTTAAATCCACGGTCTTTTCGTATTTGAAGTAAAACATCAATTAAATCCTCTTGTTGCAGCGGTTATATTCTTGCTCTGTTTGGATACAGATGCTAGTCGATAAGCTCCTGGTAGAATCTATCGAATTCTTGGAAGTTATTTTGCAGGCGTTGCATCGTTCCTGTGAGCTTATCAATCCTGCCCATGAAAGGAAAATAATCTATAACAAAAAAGCTTACAAACAAGGCTTGAGTTTCAATAAGCAAGGCATGGAATCCACTTCTTTCACTTGTTGCTTCATCTTCATCATACCTCTTGCCAAAACCAATTCTACACATAATGGTGCTAGTAAGATACATCATTACCTCACTTAAGTTTATAGGCTTAGAAGCAACAACTGATTTTGAAATCTTTTCAATCATTCTTGAAACTTCATCTTCTCTAATGGGTCGAAAATTTTGTACCCTATTAGAGTTAAAGAGATTAATGACACAGTTTTCTAATCTCTCTCCAATATATCACCATTGGGTGAAAACGCCAAATCAAGACCATTATAAGATAATTTTTTTGTGATACCAGGCCTGGCCTGCTACAAAATTGAAGGTCATAGGATTTTAATATTTCTTTAGCCATTTTTACTGATGAAACTACCAAGGACGGCACAAAACCAAGACGCAAGGACATGAGGGGGCCATATTTTTTTTTGACACTTCCCCGAAATAACACGTGAGGCTTTGAGACATCAAGCTGCTGTAAGTTACCGATGAAAGGAAGGCCCGGGGGGCCTGGTGGTAATCTAGTATTATTTCTTGAGGTTATGAGCCTTTGCAAAACAAAGAAGAAGACAAAGATTGAGAGGCACAGAAGGAAGTTGATGATGATAAGTAAAGCCGTTAATATCTTTTATGCACTTGCCTTAATCACTGCAAAGACAGAACATCTCACCATTTATAAGGAAACAAAATGCTATATTGGGTGATATTATTAGATCAAGGCTCTGCTTTGTACTCTTGTGAAGTCCTTATCACTTGTGAGGTTAGCAGAATGAAATAGATTTTTTTTCGTCACCATTGTCAATGATTAATGATTAAATTGTTAGGAAATTAAGCTTCTAGGATCACTCTAAACAATTTGTTAAGTAATAAATTAATAGAAAAATTAAATGTAAAATATATCAATTATGTAACACAAGATTTACGTGAAAAACTCTAAATTCAGAGAAAAATCACAGCCATTATCAAAAGAAAACCATAGAAAAATATTTATTATGTAAAAAATTTTTACAAGCATACAAATGATTTTTCTCACTCAAACCCCAAATACGTGATCCCAAAAAATATTTCTTAACACATGCTTAAGAACATTTCTCTATATTTTGAAAGTTCTGAATGCTTATCTTGCATTCCCTTGATTTTCAAATTTGGGATGATAAAAACTTATCAAAAGCTCTTATATTTATACTTAAACAGATAGTACTGTTCATGCTACATTGCTATTCATACTATATTACTGTTCATACTGCAGTATTATTCAAACAATTAAGACTTAATCATTAACGTTAGTTTCAAGTTTGTTTATAAGATTGAATGGCATTGTAAATATTATAGAGTTTATTTGAACTACAATGTTATTTCAAAGTTGATTGATGTTTAATTTTGAGACACCATACATTACATATATGTTGTAATAAATCAATGGTATCTTTTGAGTTAAATAAGGTAATTCATTTCCATTGTTGCACCTAGTATACTTCAGAAAAAATCAATCCTTTCATAATTATTTAATTTATAACTTACTGAAAATTACTTCTTCCTCAAGTGGTCGGCACTTTCATATTTTATTTTTTCGGTTGAGGGTTCAAATTCTGTTTGCATTGTAGAAGTTAATTAATTACTTATTCAATTATCTAGTTCATATTTGATAAAAAAATAGTAAACTAGAAAAAAATTACAATTACTTTTCTTTTAGATGATACATAATTTTATATTATATTTATTTACTCTTATAGCTTTGCTTTGACCAACCTTACTAGTTATATTAGTGAAAAATATTATTAGTGCCCATATTGTCTGTTAAAATTTTATATCCTTTTAATAGTGTTTTCAAGCAATTCCTGATTACATTTAAAAATATTTTTCTATTTTTGATAAAACATTATAATAATTGAAAATATTAGTTTATTTTCAACTATTCTTTTGGAACGGTAGAAAATAATTATACAATTTTTAATGGTCAGTTGCGATCGTTATAAATACCAATGAAGCTAAGTTTCGTTGTAAACCATATATCTATTTTAGTTTTACATTAGAAAAACAAAATAGCTATTTTTGTTTTTGTCGATTTCTTGATTTTTACGGTTGGAAATTGCCCTATCACCAACATATTTAACTATTATCGAAAACGTTAGGTAAAAAAATGACTATTTTTCATGTAATGAAAGTTAAGTAAATTATATGGTAGAAGAATAAGTTAGTTTAAAGCAAGTGTCTGTTTAATTTAGTATCGAATCGATTTTATAAATTTAGTATCAAATCCCCTATCATTCGGGACGGGATCCCAATACCGATTGAAAGTTGGTTATTTCTGTCAACCTTAATAGGGACGTATAGGTTAAAAAAAAAAAAAAGGCTGTTGTGATATAGTGAAAATATTTAAGTTCTGAGGTTGTTTTAGTTTTGTTGAACAGCGAACAAGAAAATTTCCTTTATCAAAATTGAACAAACAGAAGTAACTGCAAACCGAAAATCACCATTTAACGCCAAAAAGTCAATTGATTTGCCGCAGTCCTGCTGCGGGAAATGCAATAACAACTCTAACTGATTGTGTTTTGGCCTCTGGCCTTTTAAAGCTTATAGGAAAGTGATGGAGGATGCTGTTATGAAATCACAATGATGTGTAGTTTTTTTACTTGTGTACTTTCTGGAGGAAGAAAAAGTCACAATGAAGAATTGATGTGATACTCCCTTTTTTTTTCTTTGTAGTTAGTACACATAACTGTAAGCCGATTGCATAAAAATGCAGCCTTTGTGGTAAATAGCAGAGCATTACGGAGCTGATTTTACTGATACTCGTAACAAAAGAAGAGAGGTGATAGAAAAAGCCATGAGTTTACTTATTTGTTATATCAGGTAAATAACATTGGCTGGTAGTTTAGTGTGTTTATGGATTATATTTATATTTTGAAATTGGATACAGAAAAATAAAAGACAAAATAAACGTGATAGATTAATACTTATATTGATATCATTTTTTTAAGGTATAGGAGAGGGGGCGGCGTCCTCATTATCTTGTAGCCCTTACTAAATTTTGAAATAAAAGAAAATTATTTATTAAAAACCATTCGCATAAACATTCATTATACATAAGAAGAAAGAAAGAAAACATGAGAAGCACAATGAAGGACATATAACATATATTTCCTTTAGCTAGATCAAACCCTCATTAATTGACCTACTCAACATGATAGCTTAGCGTAGCCCGAAGAGAAAGACAGCTCTTCTTATGCATGGCAAGTCCGGGCAGAACATCGAAGTCCAAGTCTTGGCTCTTCGTTCCAGGCGGCATTTCCCAATCAAATTTGTAGAGAAGATTGGCAAGTGCAAGCTCCACAGTTGCAATTCCCATATTCAACCCAGGACAAATTCTTCTGCCAGCACCAAATGGTACTAACTCAGAGTGTTGCCCTTTAAAGTCAATACAGTTATCAACGAATCTCTCCGGAAAAAATTCCTCCGGATTCTCCCAAACTTCAGGATCTCTTCCTATCGCCCATGCATTTACAAAGACAAGTGTCTTAGCTGGTATTTCATACCCTTCTATTATGCACTTTTGAATTGCTTCTCTTGGGAGTAGTAACGGCACTGTAGGTTGCAATCTCATCGTCTCCTTCACTACTGCTTTAAGATAATGTAGTTCTTGAACATCATCTTCATTTACAAACCCTTTATTGCCACCAATCACCGATCTGATTTCCAGTTGAACTTTTTTCATTGCTCTAGGATTCTTCATTAGGTAGGTCATGGCCCAAACCACAGTTGCCGCACTCGTGTCTGTTCCAGCAACGAATACGTTCTGCAAAGCAAACAATATACAAATTTACATACTAAATTAGTTAAAGCGAATAAAATTATATTAAAATTAATCATGCGCAGGCGGAGACGTCAAAGAGCACTTTACAGCATTATAAAACATTTTACAACACTGTAAAATTCTGCATCCGCACAAAATTTTGAGTCTGCGCCCAAGCACGAGTCTACATATAACTAGTTATAAAATTATCCACCATGAGCACTGCTTTGACGTGATCCAAAGTTAGGTCAACTTTAAATCCACGATCTTTTCGTATTTGAAGTAAAACATCAATTATATCCTCCTGTTGCGGTAATTTTGATTTTGTTTTGTTTGGATCCAAATGCTCGTCGATGAGCTCCTGGTAGAATCTATCAAGTTCTTGGAAGTTATTTTGCAGACGTTGCATCATTCCTGTGAGTTTATCAATCCAGCCCATGAAAGGAAAATAATCTGTAACAAAAAAGCTTACAAACAAGGTTTGAGTTTCATTAAGCAAGGCATGGAATCTACTTCTTTCACTTGTTGCCTCATCTTCATCGTACCTCTTGCCAAAGCCAATTCTACAAATAATAGTGCTAGTAAGAGACATCATTACCTCACTTAAGTTTATGAGCTTAGAAGCAACAACTGATTTTGAAATCTTTTCAATCATTCTTGAAACTTCATCTTCTCTAATGGGTCGAAAATTTTGTACCCTATTAGCGTTAAAGAGATTAATGACACAAATTTTTCTAATCTCTCTCCAATATTCATCATAGGGTGAAAATGCCAAATCAAGGCCATTGTAAGATAACTTTTGTTGTCCTACCAAGGCTGGCCTGCTACAAAATTGAAGGTCATGGGTTTTTAATATCTCTTTAGCCATTTTTGCTGAGGAAACTACTAGGGATTGCACAAAACCAAGACGCAAGGACATGAGGGGGCCATATTTTTTTGACAGTTCCCAAAATAACACGTGAGGCTTTGAAACATCAAGCTGGTGTAAGTTTCCGATGAAGGGAAAGCCGGGGGGACCTGGTGGTAATCTAGTGTTATGTTTCGAGGTTATGTACCTTTGCAAAACAAAGAAGGAGAGGAAGAAGGGGAGACACAGAAGCAAGTTAATGATGATAAGTAAAGCCATAATATCTTCAATGCCCTTGAGCACTGCAAAAACGTAACTGCCTCTCTCCATTAATAAAGAAAAAGAAATGCTGTATTCAGTAACATTAAGACGCTCTGTTTTGTTCTCTTGTGGAATCCTTATCACTTGTCAGGTTAGCAAATCGAAATAGATCTGTTATCGTCCTCGTCATCAGCAATCAAATATTAAATCCAGACGAAAAATAGCATAGACGTGTCATGCGAAACAGCCAGCTTGTGATGAAGCTTTACTTGTGTCATGCGAAACAGCGAGCTTGTAATGAAGCTTTGCTTCACCTCTTGGCTTCTTGAGCTTCTGACTTCACTGTTGGCTTGTTGCCTTTTTCTTGCCTCTTTTGCTAACTCTCGGTTGCCTCTTGGCCGCCTCCTTAGCCGCCCCTTTTTCGGCTGGATGAACTTCATTTCACCGAACCTCAATCTTCAGTTTATCTTTATATTGTGAAAATTTTAATTTATTCTTCCTGATTTATTATACTACTGCGTATAACAACAAAAACCTAATCCAGCCCATAGAAAATGTATATCTATTAATTATTAGTTTTCGATAAAAAATAATAAAATGGAATATTTTTAATTTAAATTTTTTATTTAACCTTCAGTTGAAGGTTTTGATTCTTCAAGCATTCTAGAAGTTACTAACAAAAATGAGTGGCAGGGAGGGATAGAAAAAGAGCCAATTCATCATCTTTTACGGTGTGCCACCATACGATTCTGAATCGACAGATTGAGTGGGCAACTCTTGAATCAATTAATATTAAAAAAATAAAAACTGTATGTGGTTACTAGATTGTTTTAATTACTTTCTAACCTAAATTTATTGATAGAACGTCTTTAATATAGATTTTAAATTTAACTTAATAAGATAAACAAAAGATGAAAATATATATTGACAAAAACTGTGAAATTATATTAGTTTTAATAATTCATAGTTAAGCTACATATCAAAATATCAATAAATTATTGTTGTAGTTCTTATTATATGTTGAAATTAATTGCGTGACCTTTCTTAGACAATTAGACTGGTTTAAGAAACAATACTTCAACTACAATTAATTGTAAATTAGTAATTATCTAATGTTTTTTAATTATGCAATGAATGTTAAGCATGAAGTATGTGTTCCTTGTTCCATGATTAAGGGTACAATCCAATTATGAAAACTATTAAACTCCATATATTTAAAATTGTCACTAGATAATTACATTGATTTGAAGATTAACTCGTCTCTAAATTGATTCAACAATAATCATGATCAATCATAGAGAATATTTCTTTAGATGCTTAACTATTGTTGATGCTGAAATCTGGCCAAGTTAATTATGACGACTTGGACCTTTTATTAACTTGAATGTTCGAAACTATTTATCTGAAATCAGAATCAATGTCAAAGGTGTTGACATTTTCTAGCAAAAACCCTTTAACGCTCAAGTTAGTTATCAAAAATCTTAAGTAAATGGAAAAGAAAAAATCAAAATTGAGAAAAAAAATTTCTCACATTATTTTGGATTTTTAGGACTTTTATAAGCACCAAGAATTATTGTACCAACCTCAATGCATGACATTATGATAATGAGTTAATATACTCGTTATAAAATAATTACCATTATGATCATCAGTTAATACAAAATAATTATCATTATAATCATAAGTTAATACAAAATAATTACCATTATAATCATGAATTAATACAAAATAATTACCAAATTTCAGTTATAACTCCTGATTATGGTTTCTTCAAACTCATTTGCTCATAATATAATGAATTACCATCTGGTCAAGGTTACCTACTCATGATCACCTCCTACTGATCTACTCATGGATAATTAACCTCTTGGTTCAGGTGATTTACTCGTGGATCTTCTCCTGATGATTTACTCATGGATTACCTCTTGATAATTTACTCATAGATCACCTCCTAGTTGAGGTGATCTGCTTATTGTGGTCGAGGTGATTTGCTCATTCTTATTTAGAGGAGATTGTAGTCAGCTTGTTTTATTTCCTAAACAATTATAAATACCAATTAGTTCGATAAACAATCTCTAAATTGATTTAATGATAATGATTAATAAAATTGAGACTTAAACATTAACATAAGTTTCAAGGTTGTTTACAAGATTGAATGAGATCATAAATATTATAGAGTCTACTTGAGCTACAATGCTATTTCAAAGTTAATTGATGTTTAATTTTAAGACATCATACATTATATCTATATTATAATCAATCAATGGTACCTTCTAAATTAAATAACGTAATTCAATTTTATTGTTGTACCTAGTAAAACCTTTAAAAAGAAAACCAATTCACTAATAATTAGTTTATGTATAATTTATTTAAAATTACTCTTTGCTCAAGCGGCTAACACTTTTATATCCTTTTTTTTTGGATTGAGTGTTCAAATTTTGTGTGCATTGTAGAAGTTAATTTTATTTTAAATTAACTACATTAATTAATTATTTATTTAATTATGCAGCTCATGTTTGACGAAAAAATAGTAAACTAAGAAAAAAATACAATTAGTTTTCTTTGTTACCATGTTTGGTTGGGGGTAGGAAGTGGGGAGGAAAAGAATTTGGTTGCTTTTCCACTTTCCATTGTTTGGGTGGACCAATTTAATGAAAATTTAATTTCCATTGAAATTTAATTTTAATAAAGTTGAAGAATTTGCATTCCTTATCAATGGGTAAAGATTTCAAATTCCTCATTTATTAGGATGCAAAAATTCCAATATTGTCTTCTAAATAAAATTAATTTGGAATACGTTAAAAGTGCAAATCATTTATACTTATTTTCTTAAATTAATAGGATAAACTTATTAGGAAAAAAAGGAAAAGCAACAAAGTGGATTGTTGGATAATCACTGATAACTCGTCAGAATTTCACCAAAGATGCACTTCACAATCGAATCGGTATCAATAAAATCCTCATCAACCAATTTACAATTCTATGAAGTACTTAAAAATACTAATATACGTTGTTATTTACCTCAGTTTAAGTGTTGGAGAAAATTCTAACTCTCATATTTTCAACCATATAGTGTATTTTAAGTTTGACACTTTTAATGAGTAAATCATTCATTTCTAATCGTTTTTATATATTTAACGCAATAAAAAAATGATAGTCAATGAAGATCAACGACAACCGACAATAGTTAATCATGTTTGGGAGTGGCGGTGGTAGTGAACTACTATCCATGACTTGGTGCTGTAATTTTTTCAAAAACAATAAAATTCTCTATTTAATTAGATAATTTCAATAGGCTAATATATTATTATTATTAGTAATAATAAATGTTTAAAAAACAAAATTAGACATACAACTAGTTATGCAATGTTAGTTCTTTTGATTATAAAATACTAATTAATTAATTAAAAATTAAATAGTTTTATTTATTTATTTTCTAGATTAGATTTATTCATAGTTTAATTATTTTTATTTTTTAATAATATTAACATTTTACCACTAAAGATAATGAATATATTTATCCAAATAAAAAGTAAATAATTTCTTTGTCTTTCAAATGTAATATGAAACCAAATAATAGCAATGAATTTTTTTCACTCCTCTCCTCTCATCACCTCTCCACTCATCTTCTTTTTTAGCTCCTCCTCTCTTCCACTTTCTTAAAGCCAAACACCATCTTATAGAATACCTAATTTTATATTATATTTTCTTACCTAGCTTTGCTTTGACTAATCTTACAAGCTATACTAGTGCAAAATATCACTGGTGCCCATGTTGTCTATTAAAATATTATGGCCTTTGAAAAGCTTTTTCAACCAACTCTTAGTTGAAGTTAAAAATATTTTTCTATTTTTGACCAAAAAAATTACAATAATTAAAAATATTAATTTGTTTTCAACAATGTTTTGGAAATAGTAGAAAATGATTATATATTTTGATTAGTTACAGTAGTTATAAATACCAATGGCACTAAAATTTTACACTAAAATAAATTTATTATCGATTAATTTTACAGTTATTTTTAATAGTGCTTTTCATTAGGAAAATTGTATTGATTTTATTTTATTTTTCGATGTCTTGATTTTTACCGTTGAAATTTGTCCTATTACCAACTATATTTAACCATTGTCAAAAAAGTTAGGTAGTGAAAGTTAATAAATTAGTTAGAGTTGTGGTCAGCAAGTGTTTGTTAAAGTTAGTGTCGAATCCATTTTAAAAAATTAGTTTCGGATCCTATGTCATTTGGGATGGTATCGCAATATTGATTGAAATTTTGTTTTTTATCAACCTTAGTTGGAACGTATATTCTAACACAATGGTGTTCAATTGAAGAACAAAGGGTAATTTTTAATTAGTCGAGTCCTTACTCTTTGTAGATAAAAAATGGAAAGACCAGAAGCTTGTAGCATTAATCAATTAAATCCTTTTTAAATCGAATTTATGTCATTCAACTCCTTAATTTAATTTCTTTGTAAAAGAATTAACGGCACAGAGAACATTTTAGTCTAAAACGATTGAACCACCTCCCTATTGTTTATTTATTGACAGATGTCAACAGTTTAAAATAACTAATTTTTTTATATTAACCTTACCTATAAGCAACCTAAGTCGCTATTACAACTTACAAAAACTGCTCATATTCTTTGTGTTAGTTCCATAGGAATATCTCAACCTTATTCCTATCATTATCATAAAGAAGAAGGATAGTGCAGTAATATTTTGGGTTAGGCTTTTAATTCTCCACTATGTCATAAAAAAAAATAGAGGAAGAAGAAGAAGATAATGAACTATTTCGTATATTTGAATTTTAGTTTACCTTGATATTGCTAAGATGCTTATTAGTTTAGATTTAGTTGTCCTAAATATTTTTTGTTATAATTTTTTAGATCGGATGTTATCACAATTTTCTAATATTATATTTCAAGGCATATGTTATTTAACTTAATAATCATTCATACTTTATAGATTTAATGGAATCATACGATAAAAAAAATACATTTCTATGTCTAATTCCAAGAGCCATGATTATTTATTTGTTGTGTGTATGTTAATGGTACTCTTTCTATGTGAATTAGTTCATAAAAATTTACAAAAGATTTTGGTGAAGAATTTTGTTTTTTGTTACTTAAAAACTGTAGATAAAATTGTACTTTAAATCGCTAATATAATATACAAGGTAATAGTTGTCTGTTTATATTTAGGTTAACGTTTCCACTAACAAAGTTACTAGATAAATTAAATTGAGGACTTGAATGTACAAATTCATTTTACAAACTTTTGGTCTCAGAAATTTTTTCTGTAAATAGTAAGGACTCAACTAAAAACTGTTAGGATATAGTCAAAATCTTTTAAGTTCTAGTGCTCTTTTATTTTTACCAAACAAGCTACTAATTAATATTGATGGATTTTAACACAAATAAAATTTTCTTCTTAAAAATTTAATAAACATAAGTGACTGCAAGCCAAAACCCACCATTTAACTCCCTTCATCAAAGGTGCAATCAATTGAGCTACCTGCCATGGGTCGCTCAAATCTCCCATGACCGAAAGCTAAATCTGTGCTCATGAGCTCATTCAGCAAAAGTCTGCCTAAATTCGAAGTGTGTTTAGAAGCAAGATACGCTTAGCACTCATGGTGAAATGTACTAAGTACTCATGGCAAGCTGCACTTAGAAGCGGGATTCGCTCAACACAAGCGGCAGGTTGTACTTAGTAGTGGGTTACTCTTAGTAATGGGCAGCCAATACAACTAAGCCAATCGTGGTGTGCTTAGTAACCAGCCCGACGCAACCCAGAGTTCTAGAGTTCTTCATAATTACCAAATTGCTAAAAAATTCTAAACTCAGGCATTTAAGTCCCCTTGTCCTCATACATGGCCAGCAACTTTATAAATAAGGGTGAGCCCCTCGTTTGGCAACACTTCTATACACACACAAGCACATTTCAGCACACACTCACACACACTAGCTATTGTACAAATTTTATTAAATTTGCAAGTGCACAAATTTATTGTAAAATAAATTAATAATTGTGAGTATTGATACCACGAGGAGGTAGATTTAAATTGCTTATAGAATTAATTTTCTAAATGGGTGGTTGAAATTATAGTGAAAATGATTTAAATTATCTTAAAATTTAAATTAGAATGGCAGGAATAAATTAAAGTGACAATTATTATAATGAAGCATTTGGGTATCTAGATTCTCAGTAACATGCACAAAGGCTTAATATTCCTTAGTAATGCTAATTAAATCATAAGGGAGATGTCCATTCCTCATGAACCATGCTCTAATTAATATTTTGCTAAAAGCTTATTGTGTCAAATAGTACTAATAAGGTTATTATTATCTGTTGAAGAAAAGTCAATACATCCACTGATATTAGAGAGGAAGAGCAAGTAATATTACCAAATTTAGCCTATAGAATATGTTGAGACTTCACCTTCAACCCAAGTTTAAAAGAAAATTAGCTACTCATATTTGAACTAGAGGTAAAATAGAAATTTTAATGATATATATAGAAAGTATAAGATAGAGAAGGAATTATGGAAAATGGAGTTAAAAAATAAATTTAAGAGTCTCAAATTAGGGGAAGAGCCTCCTTTTTATAGATACAATGAGTAAATCATGACCATAAAATTGAAACAATTTGGATACTCAAGATTGCACTAAATGATAAGTTCTGATTGGATTGAATATATTATCAAAACTATTTAAATTCTAACTAGACAACCCAAGAGGGGGTGAATTGAGTTTTTAATAATTAAGGAAATAAACCACTTAATTAATGCAAACAAATTTGAAATAACTTAATAAATAAACAAACAATGATAAATAAATTAAGAGATAGGGAAGAGATAACAAACACAATGATTTTTACGTGGTTCGGCTATCTCCGCCTACGTCCAAGCCTCCAAGCACACCAGGCTTGAGGATTCTACTATGCAAGCCTCCAAGGCTTCAACAACTTACAATTGACTTCTTACGTGTCAATGGACCTTTACAACAAGAGATTATTCTCAATCTCTTAACCCAAATATATCCCCACACTTGCAGTCACTCAAGACAAAAGAATACAAATTGATTTATCTCTCACACAATTTTTCAAGGTTACAAATTAATGCACAATGTGTGAATGAATGAAGTACAAATCTGTTTAAAGCTTTCTGTAGATGGTAAACTTGTATATAAACTCAGTAGTTGTGTTGTCGTCAGTCCTTGATTTGAATTGGATGAACATATTTATAGTTGGAGCTGAAAACTAGCCGTTATTCTTCCATCTAGCACAAAACGGTTTGCCGTTAGCTGTTAACGGTTAGCCGTTTCCTTTGGTCAATGTTACCGTTGGGCATGATTTCAAATAATCGGTTGACCGTTAAGAATTATCTTATCGCTGTTAACATCCAGAAACCTGCACAACAAAAACACTTGATTCGTTTTCTCTAAACGGTTGAAGGTTGTCAAAGAATGTCAATTCTGGAACTTATCGGTTAGCCATTATCTATCAACGACTTGCAGTTAAAGTCCAGTATCCTCATAATACAAAACTCTGTAACCGGTTTCTTTTAACGGTAAAAAATTTAAAGAATTGAAGATATCGGTTAGCCGTTATCTATTAACGATTCACCGAGTACTTCCAGTATCTTATAAAACACAAACCTTGAACCATTTCCTGTAAAAGTACGATAATATCGGTTAGCCGTTATTTATTAACGGTTTGCCGGTTACTTCCAGTAGCTCACAAAATGCTTATCGGTTATGGCCTAAGTTGTTAACCTTTTACCAAGCTAAGTTTTTTCACTAACGGTTAGCCATTTAATATAATCGGTTAGCCGTTTAATATAATCGATTAACCGTTTATACTCAAAACTTTATTTTACTTACAAATTATTCTAGTTTCTCTAAGGAATATTAAACACATACCTAGTTTTGACTCTTCAGAGAATACTTGAATTTATGTAGTCTTAAACACATTTATTAACTTAAATTCATTGTTTGTTATCATCAAAATCAATTAACAAAACATGTATATGTTAACAGCTATCATTTTGTATATATATATATATATATCATATAAATATTTTTATAATCCACTAACATACTGTAATGTCATCAGTCAAAACTTTATAAATATTTTAGTCTAATAAGATCATGACACATCATCGGTTAATGTCATATTATCAATCATGCCACTAAGTAGTTAATATCACATCATTCGTCTAATTAAATACTATCATATTATCGGTCGATGCCACATCATCGGTCCACACATGTAAACAATGTCATAAATAATATCATGAATACTACTGTACATGTAAATAGTATTATATATTTGAACAGTATTGATTATGCTTTTATGCTTCTCTTAATATTTTTTACTGTCTTAAGTTCAGAATTATTGTCTATTTTATCATCTGATGTCTCGTTTATTGTAAAATAACCATGATTCCCCTAAAATATATAAAATACTTAATTATAATAAAAGTATACATAATTAAATCATAAGAAACTTAAATATATAAAAACAGAAATGTTAGTAAAACTTGCAGTGTAAAATGAAAATTTTTTTCTTTATAAATATACATTTTCTAGCAGTCAACACTAGTACACATGCTCTCGAGCTCTCTTGTACAAAGAATTATATAAATTAGTCTTTGAGTGTAATATAATTTATATTTGGCCTCATTGCTAATTTTCTCTCTAGTCGTACCACAAGTGTCGTCGCTTAGGCTAGATTGAAAAGAGTTTTAAGCTTATTTAGTGACTTAGCGTGCTAGAAGGTCGTCTAAGTGCTGCACAAGATTGACAACAAGCGCAAGTTAAGTCAGAGCAATGACCAATCCACCTAGCATACAAGAAGGTGTAGTTATGGTGGAAGTGTCGGAGTAAGCTCGAGCAGCGAGGAGGAACGCTCACAAGGTAAGTCTCGAGGTAAGTCTAAAGCCCCTTCTATTGATGCCTTAAAGCCTCATGTTACCATGCTCAAAGTGTCAATGTCCACAGTCCAGGGCACCCTTAACATTTTAAAGTAAAGAGCCGATGGTCTCAAATACAAGTATAGTGAGTTTACGGTAGCCACCAAGGCCCTCACGGAAGGCCAAGTTGACTCTCTCCAAGGATAGTTTTAAGCGTTACATGATGACCTACTCAGCTTGCGTAATTTAGCACAAGATGAGCTATGAGCAATCAGTATAAAAGTGGATGAAGTTCACTCAAATTAAGCTTGGCATAAGCACACACTCACACTTAGTCCGACCCCAACTTTCGCAAGCCTAAGTGATGTGCACTGCATTGATTTACCAAAGCTAAACACGTATGATGGCACTCATAATGCTATTGTAATAGATAATTTTCTCTTTAGGCTGGAGAAGTACTTTAATGTCATAGAAGTGCACGATGAGATAGCAATTGTGAGGTACCACACAACTATGTGGTGGTGGAAGCATAGCGAGATGGGCAAGAAAATTTACACTATCAGTACATAAGCCAAGTTCTAGTAAGAACTCTGGAAGCATTATACCCCAAGCAATGGAAAGAGAAAAGCTCAAGCACACCTTTACTAGCTCAAGCAAATAGAGAGTGTCTGGGATTACATCAGATGACTTTACAACCCTAATGCTTAAGATCTCTGACATATCCGATAAAGATTCTCTCTTCTACTTTCAAGACGACCTCAAAAATTGAGCTAAAGTGGAGCTCAATAGAAGTGGCATATAGATCTCAACAACGCCATCACTGCTATCGAGTCATTAGTCAGTTATTCTGCCTTGCTTAAGGACAAAAGGCCTAATCACAATGTAAGTTAGAGAGAGAGCCATGAAGACAAGGACTACAGCTGAAAGGAGTAGGGATCGAAAAAGCCCATAAGTGGCAAGACCGGGCAAAGTAAGGCTAAGAAGCCACCTAAGCCTCAAAGCTCATGCTTTATCTACAACGGGCCATATTGGGTATACGACTGTTCAAAGAAAAAGTAGCTTAACACCTTGGTCGTTCAGCTCAAAGACCAGTCCACATCGACATGCACGTCAACCCCGACGCCCACAACATCAACACTCGAGAAGAAACCTCAATACAATATGAATGCCCTTCGATGCTTTAGCACACTCTAGAGCCAACCACATACGAACATGCAGAAAGGGCTTATGTTTGTCAGTGTGTACATCAACGAACACACAGTGCATCTATAGCTCGAAACTAGAGCAACGTAAACTTTATGTCTAAAGATGAGGCCAAGCGCCTAGGAATCAAGGTAATCAAGCATAGAGGCATCATTAAAGTAGTGAACACACCCGCTAAGGAGTTTACAGGAACTGCACGAGGCGTACGGGCTATGTTAAGGACTTAGAATAGGAAACTCAATTTCTCGATCGTGCCATTGGATGACTACCTAGTGATCTTTGGCATGAAATTCTTTGATAAGGCCTATGCCTTCCCACTATCAGCCATAAACTTCCTCAACATCTTTGAAGAGAGTAAGGCATGTATCTTACCTACCGAGCATGCTAAGCTGGAGATAAAGACGTTTTCAGTTTTGCAGTGTTAAAGAGGATTCAAGAGGAATCTCAATCGCTCAGTCTTCGTTCAGTGGCACACAAAATAAGAAGACTCGGAAAGCCCTCTTAGCCAAATCCTACAAGTTGTCTGTAATAAGATCAAAGATGTTATGCCTCCAAGCCACTAAAAGGCTAGTCACTGAAGTGCGAGGAGTTGTGAAAGCACAGAAAAGGAAGCCTCAACACCAAGCGAGAGAGAAGGAATGACAAGTGGAGTTAATGGTGAAGCCTTCCTAAAGCAAAGCCACATTAGAATGCAAAGACTGATGGCGAGTCACTGGACAAGTCCAAGGGCATAAAGACAAGGTCGTGACAAGGATGCTACGAGCATAGGTGGAGGAGGAATGCCATGGGCTATTTAAATCTCCCATAACCGAGGAATGTCATGGGCTACTTAAATCTCCCATAACCAAAGGCTAAATTCACGCCCATAGGCTCGCTCAACAAAAGTCTACTTAAATTCGGAGTGCATTTAGAAGTGGGATAAGCTTAGCACTTATGGCGGGTTGTATTTAGAAGCGGGGTTCACTCAGCTCAAGAGGTGGGCTACACTTAATAAGGGGCCACCAATGCTACTAAGCCAATCGTGGTGTGCTTAGTAACAAGCCCAGCCTGGCCCGAATTTTAAAATTCTCCATAATTACCAACTTACTCGAAAATTCTAGACTTAGGCATTTAAGTCCCCTTGTCCTCATGCATGGCCAACAACTCTATAAACAGGGGTGAGCTCCCTCATTTAGACAATATCTCCACACACACAAAAGCACATTCCAACACACATATACATATACTAGTGCATAAGTTCTCGAGCTCTCTTGTATAAAGTAATGTGTAAATTAATCTTTGAGTATAATATAGTTTACATTTGACCTTATTACTTATTTTCTTTCTAGCCTTTCCACAAACATTATTAATTAGGCTAGATTGAGGAGAATTTTAGACTTAATAAATTAACATATTAAGAAGTTGTCTAAATGTTGCATAGAATTGCTGTGTAAGAAACTCGTCCCATGACATGCCACAATCCTCTCCGTGAGAAATGCAACAACTCAACTAATTGTGCTTCAGCCTCCGGCTTTCCAAAGTTTATAAGAAAGTGATGGATAATGCAATTATGAAATCGCAATGATGGTTTTCTTTTTTTTTAATTATTTATTTATTTATGTGCTTCCTCGAGGAAGAAAATGCACAATAAAGAAATGACGTAATTCATTTTGTTTTACTTAGTACACATAACTGTAAACTGATGCCACAAAAATGCAGCTTTTACGGTAAAGAGGCAGGGCATTACAGAGTTGATTTTACCAATACTCCCATCAGAAAATAAAAAATAGAAAACCTAAGAAACAAAGCCTCTGTATTCTAAATGTCGGCAATTGAAAATGATTGTATTATGTGGCCTTGATCCATTTAATAAATAACTGATAAAGTAGACAAGGCGCGTTTTGACAAGTGCGTATTGTTGACATCGTTCATTTCTCTCCAGATATTGGCAGATCAAACAATAAGGCTTCAGCTAGCCATGTCAAACATCCAGCAACGCCAATAATGGCAAAAAGCCTCTTGAGCACCTATTGAAAACACAAATTCATCCAATTATTGCCCAAATTTTATATAGGACGATTCCATTTAGAATCCTATACAATCGACGTACAAATAGCCACACTTCTACAATTTAAAATACACTTACAAAGGTGCTTCTAAATTTCCTTGACATTGTAACTTTCCGATAAATTGTTAACAACAAATTTGTGTCCATATAAAGAAGTTGTGTGCCGAAGCCGAAACGTTATCAGCAATTATCACTTTTTGGAGGGAATCAGTCATATATTACTCAACTTAATTTAATTTACTATTTGCATTCGGGGTCCATGATTGGCTTCCCCTATTCACTGAATTTTATTTATCTCTGTATCGACGGTACCATATCCAACGTTGGGCACCTGGTGAGGAATTTGGTCTCCTCCACTACATCTTTGTCTCCCCCACTATACTTTTGTCTACTCGGTTCAAGTGACTTTCATATTTGGCTTTTTTTTTTTTTTTAAATCACTTCCCCGGTAACAAGTTCTTAAATCACAGTCCTATTTCCTTGCAAACATCGGAGAATTCAATGAACTTAACCATCCAACATTTCATAACATCTTATCTTACTAAGTATATTGATTAAAGCATTACTTCCGTTTTACAAGCATCTTAGTAATGCATGCCCTTCCATCCACTTCCTTTAGCCGCCAATCAGCTTCCCCATTAAAATTTTTGAAGAAAGATATAACTTTCATTTAGCTTCACACAAACACAAGTACGATCTTTTGAAAAATAAATTTTAGTTGATCAGGAGATAAACTAAATAATATTTAAGTTTTATTGACGATCTTAGAAGGAGCTTCCGAACCCAAATAAGAAGACGAAATGCTAATTTTTTGTTAGCCTATTTAGACTGTTCATGCGAGTATCGCATTGATTACATCAACTTTTCAACATGAATTCAAAGCCATTGGATCTTTTTGCCCAAAATCTAACTTTCGAATCTCTAGAAGATTAAAAAAAGGGTACATAACCGCTTAGGCAAGGTAGCTGGACATTTTTTAACAAATCCATCTTTGATAAACGATGATGATGATGATGTTGCTGATAACTAGCAGCATAATAAAATCAAACTGAAAAGAAAAATGGACGATCCAAAATATTAACACATTAAATACTTCTTAAAAAATACATATTATGAACAAAATAAACTAAAAACAGAAAGACTAAAAAATTTATAAACTGGGAAAAAAACCTCACTTTGCTTTTGCGGGTCCCACTAAACTAACGTTTCATGAGAATTGGACATGAAAAGGTGCTCATGGGACCCATGAGCTATGAAAAAATGTTAGAGAACAAAAGGGTAAGAATGTGTA
This sequence comes from Aegle marmelos, assembly GCA_030449875.1. Lineage (NCBI taxonomy): Eukaryota > Viridiplantae > Streptophyta > Magnoliopsida > Sapindales > Rutaceae > Aegle > Aegle marmelos. Next base: position 9,945,184 of record JASUUL010000115.1, read on the forward strand.
TATTTTAATTCTAAAGAGTTTGAAGGGGCGCCAATAGCTCCGTTCATAATGTTTCAGGAGCGCTGATGTTGAGTCCAAAGGGGCGAAGTCCATAAAATGCTTTTATGAACTCTCTTGTTTTTAAATGACATAAATAATTATTTTAAAATCAAATAATTTTGAGACAATAAAGTAACAAATTATAGGATAATTTATTTTTAAAAAATTATGTTAATATTTAATTAAACTCTATTGTAACCTTTTGTTATTTTCTATAGTTTTCATCAAAGAATGGCTATATATATAATGAGGAGGGTTCCATAAGAGTTTAGAATGGGTGCTAGCAGCTTCACTCTGTCATTATTCATGTCGCTGTGTTTGAGTCCACGGCATGCTACCTTTGCTCAGATTAAAATAATCTAGGGTCAATAAAATGCTACAACAGAAAATAAAAAAGAAATAGTGTAGCCATAAATTTTCTATTATTTCTCCCTCTCGCCAATTGGCGTTTGTCTCTTGGGCACCTTATGTGTACATATGTGCGCGAGCAAGCTTAGCATCTGCTGCATTCCATTGACATGGAGATCAACAACATTTCTTCAGAAATCATTAAACCATCTTCTCCAACCCCACAACATCTAAAAACCCATAAGCTTTCAGTTCTTGATCAGGTTGCTGGTGATTCTCTCTTCCCAATCGTTTTATTTTATCCGCAAACGTGCAGCAACAATACTACTTTCAATAAAACTTCTGATCTTCTAAAAAATTCCCTCGCACAAACACTAACCATCTACCACCCATTCGCAGGGAGACTCAAAGATGAATTCTCTATTGATTGTGACGATACCGGAGCCGCTTTCATCGAAGCTCATGCCTCTGCCGGCGACATGTCTGAGATCCTTAAACAACCAACCGTCGATTTTCTTGAACAGTTACTGCCGTACAAAATGAATGAAAAGCCAAATGTTGCTGTCAACTTAGCTGCCAAGGTCACTTACTTTGAGCATTGTGGTGGCATGGCACTTTGTGTTTGCTTTTCTCATGTGATCGCTGACATAACAACTGCAGTGGATTTTATAAAAACTTGGGTCACATTCGCTTCTGGTTCTGATACTTCCAGTGAGGACGACGATGTTATTAAGCATGCGGTTTTTGGTTGCAGCTCGATCTTCCCACCACAAAATTTCTCAAGCTTCTCCAGGAGTGTAATTGCAGAGAACCATTCTAACGCAGCAGAAATTCTAACGAAAAGATTTATATTTGATGGTGATAAAATAGCCACCCTGAAGGAGAAAATGGGCAGTGAATCACCTTCGGGGTATCATCCAACGCGTGTTGAAGCTGTGTCGGCGATAATTTTGGGTGGCATAATGAGTATTGAAAAGGAAGCAGATGATTTTAATCATTCACATTTGGTGGCATCAATTGCCGTGAATTTGCGAAACAGAATGAACCCACCAATTCCCGAACAGAGTATTGGGAACATTGTTCAAGCAGGGATAGCAAAGTTGCCTATAGAGAAGAAGACAATTGACTATCGGAATTTAGCTGAAACACTTCATAAATCAATTGAAAAGATAAATGATGAATACCTGAGGAAGTTCCATGCGGATGGTGAGTTTTTGAGCAACATGAATGATGTGTTGGAAGGGCTATTTGATAAAAATTGTAGGTGGTTTACCATAAGTGCTTGGTGTAGAAGGCCACTGTATGAGGCTGATTTTGGGTGGGGAAAGCCGGTGTGGGTAAGTACTGTGATGAAGCATAAAGACGTTGCCGTTTTGTTAGACAGCAGTGATGGTAAGGGAATTGAAGCATGGGTAGCACTTTCTAAGAAAGACATGGCCAAATTTGAACAAGATTCTGGCATTCTTGGATATGCTTCTACTGATACAAGCTTAATTTAAATGTTGTGTGGGTTCAACTTAAGATTTGGGTATTGGGAAATTTGAACGAGTAGATAAAAGGATGTTAATGTCTGAGTTTTGTTACATTACAGGGGAAAAGATGCTGTATCCGTTAAGTGTATGAATTTAACTTTAATAAATTTCTTCCAAGTTGTATGACTTATGATAAGCAAACATGAGGCTAAAAGTTTTAATTTAGGCATAGACACTAACTAGACCACAGTGTTACCATACAAAGCAAATTTAATTCTATTAAATTTTCCAATATTTTAGCGATTCATATGATCAATCTTGTTATTACCATTCTATACTCTTTATATAAAATTGTGGGCTTGGGAGCTATTTAATATTTGAAAACAAAAGCCATTTCCATCAACTCAATAAGCATTGAGCAAAAACATGGAACATACCAAAGTTATACCATGCAATAATCTATTGTGACACAAAAGAAACTATTACCCTGGATGTATTGCATAAATGTGCTAAGATTAAATATAAATTCTTTAAAATGCTTGTCAATCGTGAATCAAATATAGAAGCTGTTAAGGGTTAATATCATCCTCTTGCATTCATTCACTACCACAAATAAAATGTAAAAAGGTACATTTTGATACAGATGATAGAGTCTATCTAAATCGCCATGTGGAAGATAAAATCGTCCAAGATCAAGTCCCTTTTGCCGGTGCTTTCATTATTAGTGACTCTAACTTGTTGAAAATCAAAGTCCATTGGCAAATCGATCATTGTGCCAAGTTCTCCACTACCTACATTTTCAGCTTGCTTACTGCTCTCCTCTCTTTGCTGAAGCACATGATGATAACACTGTTCATCAACTTTTAGAGGCTGCAATAATAATGGAGTTGATGAACTAACTTCTTCTTGTTGTAGCGACTGTAATTTCGGTGCCTTAGTTCGCCTTTGGGCCCTCAAAGCTTCTGCTTTCTTGATGGTTTGCTTCTCTTTATTATTTTTCTGAGAATTGTTCGCGATCTTTTTACTCAAGTGGCAATTCCAGTAATTCTTAACACCATTGCCTGCTCTTCCTGGTAATTTACCAGCAATTAATGACCACCTGATCAAAATCAAAACAAGAGCGCTGTCTTGAGTAAATCCGTCGTAACTCAACAATCTAGTGAGAATATGACATGTGGACACACACACACACATACATGTATGTATCTTTTTTTTTTTTTTTGCTTTATAATAATATCCTTGTAATGATATTCCTGAGATTAATTAGTTTATCTTTAAAAAGTTAGTTCATCATATTAACTCATACATATCAATACGAAAGAACTTTTTTTTTTGTACATATGCAATAATCTTGCTAATATTCATTTATAAATAAATCAACATCAATCTACTAAAAGTAATTTTTAATATCCTTGCAACAATCTAATTGATAATTATTTTATAAAAAAATAATTTACCAAATTAATGGTAAAAATAAATAATAATATAATAACTTAGTAAATTTTTCTATTTTTAAGGTTATTTTAATAAATTATCCTTTTCTTGTATTAACAAAGTATATTGTTGCAAGGGTGTTATTGCAAAATAAAAGAAAAGATAAGGGTAGGAGTGTAAATTAATTTAAACAGTAAAAATATCTTGAGATTTTTTTTTAGATATAGGAATCAATCGGATATATAATTAAAATATAGGAATTAAACAAGTATTTACCCTTAATTAAGCTATGTGTATATTAAGTTAGTTGAAAAGCTAACAAGTAGATTGTAGTTAATATAAATTTAGTACACACACACCATATTCCTAGTTAGAGCTCTCTTGAATCATTAAAGATGTCGCGAATATGGCAAACTAATTGCTTACTAATCAAACTAATTGCTTGTCAATCAAGTATAAACAATACGTAAACTCCCCATGATAGAAAGTGAACTTTGGAAATATAATTAGCTTGCCTGTTGCCCACTCGCCAGCTCCATGCTGCCGTATACAAGTCTTAAGCAAGTGATCTTCTTCTTTAGTCCAACAAATCCCTCCCATGCTTGTATGTTTCTTTCCCACACTACTATTCCTCCTCTTTCAATTTGCATACGTTGCATGTTCCACATGATCAGTTCATCTGTATATGCACACAACACACATATGTACCTATCCAATATGTAATTTTAAAATTTCCTTTGCAATAAAGTGTAAAACAAATAATTACATGCTTCAAAACTTTGTCAAATGGACCACACCACTTTCCAGGATTTTGTGGCCGTATCTATTTTTGGATGAGACAGTATGAGTGTACTTCTACGGCAAATAAGCAAATTAATTTCTTGGTGTAAGTTGAATCGATTGAGGACATGATCCATAAGTTTAAACGATCAGAAAATGAAAATGGGCAACGAACGTAAAAGACAAATAATCCTTATGTCTTTCTATGTAAAATGTTAATGATTTATCTTTAAGCTTAAACTTTTGCGTCAATTGATAAATAATCGACCAGGCTTAATTTAGGGCGGACAAACGAAACAAATTCAAATGAGTCTTGCACATGTTGTGAGAATGTTAAAACAAGCTTAGATACTATTTCTTTTGGATCTTTAAGGTTGGCTGATAAATCCAATTTATTTTATAAATCGCGCTACTATGATAATCGTATTGACGCAAAGACAAAGATTAATTTGTGAATTAAGCGATAATAATGGAGTAAGCTCAGAACAGTACCACTTCAAAAAAACCCTACAGGATCAGATAGCATTTAATGATGCACGGGCACCGCTTGATTGATTGCTTGGACAGATTAAGGTCGTGCGTTCCTGATGAAAAGACAAGACATGCATGAAGCCAAGACGAGGACCACAAAATCAAGTGGTACACAAATGCAATCAAATTATACACAGATGCCACTTGGATTTTAATTTAGTGATAAATCACTATCTTTAAAGTTATGAATAATTTTGAAGATAGTGGTTCGAGTTCCATGAATTTAATATTTTTTAATTAAATTTAATTATTTAAAAATAATTTATAAAAAAATTTTTATAAAATAGGAGTAAAATAAATATATTTTTTTATAAAGATTATTTATTTAAATATATATTTTATAGAATTTAATATAATAATATAAATCTCAATTATATATTTTATTATAAATATTAAAATACTAATTTATAGTTATAAATATCTATGTAATATAATTTATGCTTAATTAGTATTAAAAAAATTATACATTGATAATATTTCATATTCCATACCAGCATTGGCTGTGCAGCATCGCTTTGGTACAATAGTGACTTTGGTTATAGTGAACTAACTTTATTTTGTGGATGATAGTTTTCCTTGTACCAAAGTGTTCAACTTTTTTTTTAGGGGGGGGGGGTCTTTCACTTTCTTATGTAAATTTGATTAAGTTGACATATAGTTAAGACAATTTAGCCTCTTTTATTGGCAACTAATTTATTTTTACTCAATATGTTGCATTCTTGATCTCAAGTCTTGATTAATCAATCGGAAAGGTTTTCTATCATATCAAGATGTTGATGAAACAATTTATTTTTGCTTAGTATGTTGGATTCTTGATCTCGGGTCAAGATTAATCAATTGGGAAGTTTTTCATCGAATCAAGATGTTAATGAAACAATATTAATCAGAACAACACAGAACGAAGAACAATTCTCCTCTACGGAAAGTTTCTCAGAAATAACCCAGATATTTTTAAAATTACCTTCAATGTGCCCAATTAATTGACTATTTAAAGTCCAAAACTTCAGCGCCTTGACAAAAATAATTGTATACCATTAATACAGTAACTTCAATCGAGTGGACCATAATTTTTGTCCATCTTTAGCATTTTCATCATCTATGATGTAGTCTATCCATAACTTATCCACCCAATACTCTAGGACTCATGAGTTCGAGTCCCATCAATAGCTTGGACCCAACTTCTTTTTTTAGAGGGATTATTTGACTCCTCACGTTAAGGAATAGAATAGATCTCTTTCTAATATTAAGAGTCGTTTTTTAAACTATGTTATAATAAAATTATTAAGGAGATTTAAAGAGAGTTTCAATGGTTTCTAACCGTAAAATATTAATAGAATTTTGATTGTTATATATATATATATATATATACACATACATGGTAGTATCTGTTAAAAGATAATATAAGTGAGCTCAATCCCAAGAAGATTGACATTAAAATTTCCACCCACAAAATGACGTCTAAAAAAATAATATCGAGGCATTAAAATTCACACTCTATTTGATATTGAGGTGCTGTAATTTCTAAGTTATATTAAAAAATTATTTTTATAAAATTAAAGTTAATAGTGTGTCGTAAATATTACTTTTAAATAATAAGTTTAACAAAAGTAATGAAGATATTATAAGTTCTTAACTATAATAATTTAGTTTTCAAGCCACAATAAATAGTATTGATTGAACACTTTAGAGAATCATAACAATGTAGAATCACCAAAAGACTTCTCTAATTTAATTCTTCAAGTGCTTATTATTTTCTTACCTATGGGGTACATAAAAATGTAGAAAGTTTGACAAAAATAATAAGTTTGACAAATATAATAAAGATAATATAAGTTCTTAATCATAACAATTTAGTTTTCAAGCCACAAAAAATAATATTTATCAAATACTTTAAAATATCACTAAAAGACTCTTTTAATTTAACTCTTCAAATATTTACTATTTACTTACTTATGTGGTACATAGAAAAATAAAAAAAATTAGTCATTCGTTAAAAAATTTTTTAAATAAAAATAATTTCATATTATTTTAATCAAATTGTTTTACCAAAATAATAAAAATTATAACACATCTCTCCTTTCCCGAATGAAAGATTAAAAATATTATAATAATCAATTGAAGGCTCCAAAAGAATTGAAGAGAGAGAGGGATAATCTCATTAAAATAATTTGTTTGAAGAGCCTTTTGGAAATATTTTTTGCTTACGTGACTCTTTATTATTTAAAGAATTTTTTAAATACTTTTAATGCTGTAATTTCTAAATTATGACTACCTAACCTCTATGCCACACCAAAAACCTCAATAATTTTCGTTGTTGTAACCGTTTATGTGGGCTTACGTTTAGGTGATATTCATAAGGCCCATTTCAAGTCGTAGATGGCAGATCTATTCAAACCAAGCTATTTAACTGTTGAAACTTATCATAACAAAAATTATATACATATATATTTTGAAATTATCGCGAAGGACAATTCTATATTCTGAAAGTAAGTTCATTCAAATTCTCAATTATTAGAAACCTGGAAGCTTTTCCAAATTTATCAATGACCAATTTTAATTATTGAAGCGCTTGACGTTTTGCTTCCCCTTTGCAAATGTAATTTGACATCGCAGTCATTTATTAGAATTTTGCCAAACACCTAATTTAAGTTATTCAAAGTCCTATATTACTCTGATCTGCGAAATAAATATTTTCCAAGTCATCCATAATCATGCAAATTTAGAAATGGGGTTTGATGATAAAACAAGGGTCAAATAGCTTCAATCATTTTAGGGTGTGGAAATGTTTAACCTCATAAAAATTAATTAACAATAATAATACCACTAATTTTCATCACCATCAACCCATCACCACTTGAAGAATAAAATAAGTTTTTATTTATTGAGCTTTATTTAATTTTACTTATTTTATTGATTCTATGGATTTGGATGGTAAATAAATAAATACATTATTGGTCTCTAATATTTCTCACCCCTTGAAACTTATCATCATTATAAAAGCCGAAAATAAAATCATGAGAATCCATTTTTGTCTTAATTTTTATTTTCTTGTTTTTGTTGTATTTTCTTTTCTATTTTTCCTCTCTTATGGATTTGAGTCCAATCCAAACTAACCCATATATTTTTTAACCCAATTCAACCTAACTTATTTAAATTTAATTTGAGTTTAGTTTGGGTTTTATGATCTAAATATCATTGTTTTGGTAAATGCAATTATATCAAAATTAAAATAATATTGATTACTAAATGCATATTAGTTACCAAATAAATATTAAAACATAATGGATAAAAAATACAAGTAATAAATTTTGGAATAACTTCATCCTCAAACCAAATAATATTAAAAAATTAAAATATAGTTTAATCAATACAATTATTACTTCTCAATAAATAAGAACATAAACTCTAACAATAAACTTCCATGTATGTTGCACAGTTTGATGATTAGTTGGTGCCTTTTATATATATATTCACAAAATGTGGAAATAGATAGATATATCTCTCCAAATATTAATGAAAGTAAAAACATACCTTCTTTTTGTGTTGGATAAGAGTCTGATCAACTGAAATGGGCATAAATTTTCAAGAAATACTTGGTAGTCAAAAGACTCATATCTGGTTATACATTTTTTGTGTTATAAATTTATAAATGTAAAACCTATATTAATTAACAACTTAATTTAAAAAAATCATCCCACTGATGGAAAATATAATATATTTCACAAAATTTGGCACTATCAATACCTCTTATAAATAATTTGGATGATCTTTTAATTATTTATATTTTCACTTTGTAATCTCTAGCTAAAATTAAAAGAAAAGAGAAATATAATGTTTTTCTACCTATAATCTTAATTGGATTTGTTGGTTGTCTAATATCTCGTCCCTTAAAAACTGTTTATGCGACTTTTATTATTTGGAACGACGGTGTTGCTACTAGTAAAAATTTTTTTAAAAATTCACTAAAAAAAAAAAACTGTGATCATTACAAGAACACTCGATCCAAAAAGTATTTTAAGTCATTAACATTAATAATACGTATTAATAAGACTGTAAGAGTATGAATCGAAGAATGAATGTTGCAATAAATTCAAAGATCGCCACGTTCTGGATCTAGCCTTGTTTGACCTGTTTGACTTCTAAGTCGCTGATCATCAGGTCCTAAACTTCTTCACGTGACTCCATGATCCTTGATTTTTTCAAGAGAAAAGATGACATTATAAATTTATAATAATTTGTCAGTATCTTATGCCAAATTTTGACTTGCCAGGCCTAAATTAATCGTTAATCATGTACGCGAGCGCGATATATATGTATATATATTCAAATGATAATCATTCTTAAGTGGTGTTTTTTTAAATTAATATGTTATCAAAATCGTGTATTTAATAAAATTATTTTTAATATATATATTAAAATCTGATTATATGTGTCGTGAAATTTGTTTAGCATTTCAAGAGACAGCATGGATCTGATACATGTGGCAGGCGGTGATCAGGCCACCGGCATTCCCAAATCACATTCTCCAAAAGATTTAAATTTATTTTCAAAGTCAAAATCGGCCATCACAAATCACTCCACGAGGTTTGGCAATCGCCTTACAGATTTTCTGTTCATCTAGATCTACGTCCGAATTACAATATTCATATAATAAAGACAATAAAAATTAATAAAAATTTGTGCCTTCATATATGAAAATGTCCTTTTTTTTTCATTTTTATAATCCAAACTACTCTAGGACAGATGTGATCGTATGATATATGTTTTGTAATTGGATCCGCCTAAGTTACATTCATTTGTAACCTACAACATTCACATAAACAGTGAGTAAACTCCACAACACTCACATAAATAATGAGTGGATCCCACAATACTCACTGTTAATATGAGTGTTGTAAATTATAAATAATGTAACTTAGCATTATCTTTTGTTAATTATCTAATCCAACAGCAGCAACTCAATTCGAGTAGATTTTAAATTTAATATCTTTTTTTTTCTCCTTCTTGGGGGATATTCGATATCTTTTATGTTTTAGACCGGTTCTACATTACAGTTTCTAACTTACACTCGTTACAATCACAGTGATATAAGATCCACGTAATATTGTGATTATAGAAAAATATATGTTATAAAAATTATAACGTAACAAGGCCTTTATTTTTAATATAACAAATTTTATTATTTAAACTAAACGACAACCACGTATATAATCATACGATATAGAAATAGCTAGGAAACTATATCTTAAAATATCATCCCCAAAGCCTATAAGCCAAACAGAACAAAATTCTTTATAAAATTTAATACATTAAATGTTATTTGAAAGCAGCAGTAGGACAATAAGAAAATGAAAATTATAACATTATAATATAAATAAAAGTCGGTCTACACTAGAATTATTTTAGAATACTATTAATAATTACACGATCATAATAATAACTATTTTTTTATTACTTACCATTTTGATCGTTTAATTAGCGGACTGTCTTCTACTTTAAAGTAAACTTCCTATTAATAATACTGTAATTTTATAAGGTTTACGATAGCAGTGTAGCATTAATAGCATCCTCTTACGATCTGAGCAGTGCTCCATTAACAATTATCAAATGAGCAGAGAATTCAATCATTTAACTTCAGCTGACATTTGCTTCCGAAAAAGGGCTTCCATCTGCTTTTTCCCCTTGCAACCTACAGTACCTTTCAGAAGAAGCAACAAAGGCCAACAGTATTACCCCCGGGCCCATACCATTCCGGAAACTATTTATATATATATATATAGGATCTATGGTACAATTACAAAACTTTCAGTTTTTATGATAACATTAAAAGGATTTTTTTAAAAAAGTCAATTCGGTCATACTTTCACTTTCACAACCAAACCCACTTTCTGTAACAGTTAAAAGGGCACCCAAATCAATGTGAAAACTGAAAACCCAGTAACATATGGGACCCATTCGAGCCGCGTGAATCCAGCAAAAACAAAGGCCCTTTTTTTTAAAAAAATTATTTTAATGTTTGGGAAAATGAAAAAAGAAAAATTAAAAGGACACTTCTGGGCTAGACTCTAGAGTTGAAAATGGCAGCAAAGGCAAACATATAATAATAATTAAGAATGACAATAAATCAGAGGAAGTTGACGAAAATTAAACAAGACCACAGTCGTTTGGTTTCCCTTCTCTCTCTCTCTCTGGTTTCCTTTTTGTATTTTGTACTCTGCCTTCCTTTAATATCACTCGCCGTTTCCCATTAATAGAAGCTGAGCAGCAGCAGCAGCAGCAGCTCAAGTATCTTTCTTCCTAGATTCTCTCTCTCAGCTTTTACTACCACAATTTAACTCCCTGCTTGAGTTGAGAACCCCCCCCATACTTTTCCCCCTTTTTTACTCAAAAAGCACTCAAAACTTTTCTCTTATATCCCCTTGTCTCGGGGTCTTGGCTTCATCTTCTCCTGCTGCCGTCACCAAAACCAAACACCACATATGGATGTAAGTCCTCTCTCTCTCTCTCTCTCTCTGAAGGTTGAGGGTGCGTAAAGCATAAACTTAGTTGCAATCAATACATTATTTATTCACTTGCTTTGTTTTTTTTTTTTAATTATTGATTTAGTCTATTTTCTTCTGGGTTAATTTAAAAAAAAAAAAAACATTTCAGGACAATTGTAAAAGGAGTGGACAAATACACATACCTGCATTTGGAAACTGGGATTACGCAAATGACACGCCAATAACTCAGTATTTTGAGTGTGCAAGACAAGCAGGCTTGTTAAGATACAGTTCCTCTTCTGGTGAATCTGATCCGTACGTTCGTGGTACGACCGCCGCTGCTGCTGCTGGTGACTTGTATGCCGTTGATCATCATCATCGTCATTTGCACAAACCTTCTGGTTATCATGCTGCTGCTGCTGGTGCCCCGCCTCGGAAGGTATTTTTTTTCCTCCCTAATAAAATTTTTCTTTTTAATTATTTTTATTACAATATAGTGGAACCTCAAAATCATATAACATTTTATGACATCAGTGTACAATTGAAGTTTACGTATTTTAAACTTTACCACACCTCCAGATTTTGGGGTTTTAAAAAAAAAATTGTTATATGTGAATGCAATAATGAAGTTGCGGATTTTGATAATGAATTTGGGTGAATTTCGTAGACAAGAGTGAGAGCGAATGTTAAGGAAGTGCAAAAAAGGCAGGTGAAAAAGGTGTGTGACGCGACCGAACCGCCAAGGAAGCAGCATTCACTGCAACAAAATTTTAATAATAATAATAATAATAATGTTAATAAGAAGAAGCTGCATCCTCAACACGACGTCGTTCCAGCGACTACAATTAAAGCTAGGCCACCTAAAGCTGTTGATGAAGATCTCTACAAAATCCCTCCTGAGCTTCTCCACTCTTCCAAGCGGGTAAGCGTCCTTTTTTTCTTTTTTATTTTGTTATTTAATTAATTATATTTATATAATAGGTGAGGGTGCAGCTGAGAGTGACTTAAACATTATTTGACCACCAAAAGCGATGAAAGCACCTAAGTTTTTTACCACCCCTCTTTGGTGGGCACAATTTACTAAATTAGCATAGGCACCGCGTGACATGCGTTAATAATTAATTTGTATAATTGATTGGAAAAGGGGCCCAAAGAAACTAGCAATTTATTCACATGATGGGTTTTCAGTTTTCCATCCACATTTTCAAACGATTAGGTTTATGGGAATGGGGAATTGTTGAAGCCAGATAAAAGAAAGTCTGTGGACGTTTCTTGATTTTGAAAAATTTGGCAATTGTTGGTTGAAATTAAGTTGCAGCAATTGGACCCCCGAGCCTTGATGACTCTAATGGGTCAAAAGACAAAGTCATTTATGACAAGGAAAGTTGAAAAGTTTGTACCACCTTCTCAGATACGTGTCCACTATCCAAATGCCACTAAAGTCTATTCTAATTTTTTTTCGTTAATTTAATGATTACATTATATAATTCTCTCTTGAACTTTTCGCAAATTACAAACTCACATGCCAATATTTTTAATTAAAAGGGACTCGTGAGAGCTCAAAAATTCTGACCACCCTCCCGTAATTCTGTTGAGACGGGTGAAAAATGAAAAGGGCTCCTTAAGGGTTTGGATTGATACATGGGCGGCCAGGACTTGAAAATTTGTGATCTTATTAATTGGCCCAAAATTAGGTTCTTAATTGCTAGGCCTATGTGGGCTAATACTATACTTGGGACTAGCTGGCCGGGCCTCACGCGAGCAAACTTAATTTGATTCATAACGCCGTACTAATGATTTAATTTTGTATCTTTTGGTGGTGTCCAAATCTATCCTTAGTATTCTCCTGTTTTCTCATGCAGAAGAAAATGCCCGGATTCTTTTCATGCCTTGTTCCTGCTTGTGGCTCTTGAGACTGTAGCTTCTCTGTTGGGTTTCTTCAAATGGGAGAGGAAAAATGCAGCAATCGTAGTTATATTATCCATGTATTTTTTTTTTTTTTGCTTTTTTGGGAACCACATTGTGTATGATATTAGCTACTAAAGTGAAAAACAGAGGGTACTTAACTACTTGTATTGTGCTGTTGTTTCTTAAATTTTTTTTAATTAAAATTTGCATTTATGTGATTAATTACGGTCACTAATTACATACCTCCATTCATCCATACACATATTCGATTCTCTTATAATCCAAACTTCTCTGAAAAAATTATTAATAATTGTTTACTGATAGAAAAGATTGTAGCAGAGTAAACAACATGTATATTGCCCATACATATGGGACCTAGGCCATTCACAAAATCCCGTGAACTTAAGAGTTAATGAATACTGTGTGGGTGAGGACAACACGCATAATATAACAAACTAATATCCTATCGGTCCGTTTAATTTTGTTTTATTCTTTTTTTTTTTTTTTGGGGGTGGTTCTGTTTCTCTGGCAATCGCTTTGCCAAAGTCCAATTTTTGGGTAACTAGGGGAAGCTGTAAAGATAATGGAACCAAAAAGCAGATCCATTGGTTCTGAATTTGAATTATTCACATCGTTATCCAAAAAAAGAACTTTATATTCCTTTCCCGAAGCAAAAAAATACTTCATCCCCCACCATACACGAACGACTTCATGCAAAAAACAAAAGCTTTCACATTGTCTAAAATAGTTCGATAAATACAAATAACACGTGCCCAGTTGCTACACTACATACACGTCCATTAAAAAAATTTAGTCTCAAAAAACTTCTGCATCAGCCCAGTGGCCAACTGGTTAATGACACGTCATACGGCGCAAAAGTTTGTTTTTAGCTATCTCAATATCTTTTCTTTGTACACAGACCTAATTTCGAACACTAGAATCCAATTAATCTCCAGAATTTAATCCAGAGATGGTTCGAAATTGAGGTGGTGTGACTTTTAATTCTCAGCAGAATGAATGCATTATGTTTCGTATATTTTACGAACTTAAAAACCAACTTATACATTATAGGGGAGCATGGCAGCAAAGAAACAAACATTAAAAATTAAAAAGAATAAAATGTTTAGCTAATCCGATGAAGTGTGACTCGGGCTTTAATATGAGAAGATTAAAGAGTAACCTGTCAAAGTGGCCCTAAGACTATTGAAGTTCCTGCAACGAGCCACTGTTGGTGGGAATTTTTTAACAGGCCATGATTTCACGGACTGTATGGTATAGCCTGCTGTCAAGTATTTCAAAAACAAGAAACGAGATTTAAAGTTTGTTTGAAAATGAAAACGATGGGAATAGAATTATAAAATGCAGATTCAACCCACACCCACTTTTGGATTTGTAAATTCATATTAATTGCTTCGTTGTTAACTTAATTAGCAATCTTGGGAAGAGGGCAGTTGATGGGATTACTAGTCAGCACATCATGTTCATACCGGATTTCAACATCAACTAGTTCTTGGTTGGAGGACACCGACCAAATTTGTTGGTATCATACACATATTATAAAATTTAATCTACTTACTATTTATTAAGAAAATATTTTGTAATATGGTGCCGACACTAGCTTAGTGACAGAATTGAAGGAGACCCTACAACTGCACTCACCAGCCTTAAACAGTTGCATTCAATGGGCCCTTTGGCGGCTATGCAAATATCACAATTTCAATCAGATGTGAGGTTAACACAGGGCATGTTCTGATAGAAACTAGGCATGAAGCCAGAAAAAAGAAAAATTATGATTAATTGACGACAGATTAGCAAGAAGGCAAAACATACCTGTGTTAGAGTTTCATTCATGATCATTTAAGTTAAAATGCACACCATCTTTTCTATATCTATAGGCTAGTGAAGTGGTGGCTCAAAACTTTCCTGTTGTAAATAAAGGAATGTGTACAAAATTTGTAATGTTTTTACAGGTAATGACCTCACAACACTGTACACTTTCGAGCAAGGTAGAGTATGTAGAATGGGTGGTTACTGTAGGAATGGCTTTATTCATCATGCTGTATGCACAATTAAAGCAGCTTTATTAAGCCTCTCAAGGATGCCATTGGCCTTTCTCTTGGCCCTTGAAGTCCCATTCTCCGAAAGTCTAGAAAGCGTGCCATTAGCATTTTCGTCCTCCATAATTTCTCTCATTTTGGTCCGATCATTAAAACAGATATTGTACAGAATAGCAGCACAATTTTCTTTGTTGCGCTCACACGTGCTCTCCCTTATGATCCTGAGCAAGCAGGGTATGGCACCTCCTTCTCCCATTTCCTCGATTGCACCTTGGAGAGTAGAAAGCATTGCTAGAATAGCCAACAACTCATCAACAAGTGTATTTTCCATGATTTTTTTGAGTATCACCCTGACTGCTCCTGCATCGACAGCCCTCCTTTTATTCTCAATAAGAGTACAAAGACTGAATATTGCTGAGGCAACATCATTCATGGCTAATGGATGCCCTTCCTCCAGAAGTTCAATTAAAGGAGTCATGGCACCCAAGTTTCCAATAATGAGCTTGTTAGAATCTAGGGCTGATAATGAAAAGAGTGCGGCAGCAGCATTTCTTCTAGTTTCAATGGTTCCAGTTTGTACGGAGTCAATTAGCAGAGGGATCGCCAATGGATTCTCAGCAACTAGTCTCTTATTATTATCATGAATTGAGAGGTTCAGTATTGTTGTGATTAAATCCTCTTGGAGAACAGGATCAGTATCAGCTCTGCCAGATGACAGTGGAGCTAACAATAGGGGAATGGCATCAGTAGACTCACCAAAAAGTGCCCGAAATGATGGCATCCGCTTTGTTAGCAGCCGAAGCTCTTTGGCTGATTCTTTCTGATCAGAGAGGGAAGAAGACATCTTCTCAAGTAGTGAATTTAAGTGGCTTCTGCTGGCATCGGTCACAACATCCTCATCTGTATCCTTAATGGGCTTTGGCAGCTCAATGCCATGTTCTTTGCACCATCGTGAAATCATTTCTCGTACCAAGTGATTAGGAATAAGAACTGTATGAGAGAGGACTTGTTGGGTCCGGGGACATGTTCGGTTGCCTTCGTTTAGCCATCTCTGGATGCATGGGCTATCAAAAGTCTGCAAATCCAGCACAAATTAAGAACTCATGAGTAATGCTGTCAGTTTACTGATCATCAAGAGATTAGACAAGAAAGATTCACCAGACACAAGAAAATAAAAATTCCTCAATAAGTACTATGCCTGATTTCATGGATTGGGATCAGGGAATGAGATTAAAATTAATATTAGCATCGATAACACCGGAAGAATTTTTTTTTTTCCTTTTGTTATTGTTTTTATTTTTTTTTCTTGGCAGGCTACAAATTTATTTATGCCTCTAGAAGATACGTCTGAAACAAGATTCTTTATATATCTTTCATACATAAGAGCAAAGTTTTATTTCCATAGAACAGACCATCCATCATAAGTTTCATGCAAAAAAGATTAAACTGGCCCGACTTGTCATAATATGTTTAGTACGTCTTTTCTACCACCATTTAAAAAGCCACACATATACCATGAACCTAGTCTTAGAAGTCCTACCAAACAACCAAATTTCATATCCATGTTCGGCTAAGTACCAACGAAATAGTGGGTTGAATTCAATCAACCAAACAACTTTCTCAATGCTTAAACATTGAGACACCTAAGGGCTCGGGCTGACAACACTCCAAGGAAACAACTTTGCTATATCGCGAACATCAAAAGACAGCAAACTCCAAGAACCCAACTAGAAATATTGCCCCAAAACTCAAAAATATTGCACACATAAACGAACAAGAACTAAATTCATCCCATGTGTATGCAATTACAGACACACCCAGATGCTAAAATAAACAATAAAGTAAATTGAAGCACTAACCTGGCCATTAGCCAAGACAACAGGATCAGTCATAATCTCTCCAGAAATAGGACACCTGAACTCATGAGGCAAACCCAGAAGATGATCATCACCAGCAGCACCACCTTTAAAAGAATGGGATTTTTTCAACTTCAAATCTTTCAAGCAAGCCAAGACTCTTAAAGCTTCATTAGTAACTTGTAAACCTCCATAATCATCTTCATCGAGAATTGACTTCACCAGTCTCTGCAACTCTTTCTTCAACTCTACAGCCTTTCTCACACAAGACTCTGTTTCTTCAACTTCTGGGTTGGCCATAAATAAAATAAAAAATAAAAAAAGACAACGAAAGAATAAGAGAGAATTACCAAACTGGGTTTGTTTCTGAGAAGAAAAGGGGATTCTAGTGCATGCGTGCGCTTATCTTTTGTCGTTATTTTCAGTTTTTTCTCTGATTTTTCTTCTTCTTCTTCGGTTTGGACTTTATTGTTTTCCTGGCAAAAACCGGTGTACACTTGTTAGTTATATACAGTCCACTACGTGCATTTGTTTGGATTATAACATTCCAATCCCTAGGCGTTTTAATTTTCTCAGTAATGGCGTGATTCTTCTATTTATATTAAATAGGATCCAAATAAAAAAAAATCGTCATTCAAATGACTAAATTTCATCCAAGAATAATATATTGCAACTTAAGTCATAGTCCAGTTATAACCCACTCTCAATAAAATATTGAGAAATAGATGAAATCTTTACAGTTACAAAAAACTCATAGTCTTCTTCAACAATTAAGTAGGTGTAAATTTATTTTAAAATATATTTATAAATAGATTAAAAGTGTAAATAAGGTTGGGGTAATTGTACCTATTGTTTGGAATATACTCTCACGAGGCTCTCATACTTGCCATCTGGCACATATAATTTTTGAGAAATAATAAATATTTATATATTTAAGTTTAAATTTAAATTTAAACCTTAAATAATATAATATTTATTTATTAAATAATATTTAAATAATTTTATTAATAATAAAATTTATTATTTAATAAATAAAACACGTATAATATAAAAATTTAAATTGAAACTCAAATCTTAAATTTTTATGTAAATTATTGTGAAAACATAAAGCCGACGGACTCAGCTATCATTGGACCAATTCGTTTTGGATCTTTGTTTGTTGCCACGTCTCCGGCGGCTGTGGGCTGTGGCCTGGTTCGGTCAATGGGAACTTGATTGGACAAAGAAGAGGGTATGTTTTGTCATTTTGACATTTATACAGCTCTAATCGACCAATCACATGTTGCCATATAAGAAGCAGAGTAGTCTTCGCCCTTTTGAATACTTGGTACAGGGGCTTGTTTTTAATTTCAATTAAATTTGTATAAATGGTTCAATGTCAGAGGTTGACTTGGATTGATACTGTTGATTTATAAATTTTTAATCAATTCAATTACAATTTTTTATGTCAACACTGATTTCTTTTTAGGTTAGTTTAACATATATATAAATTGTTAATTTGTTTGCAGAATCAATCTAATTATCCGATATCATTTTTTAAACTTAAAATTTGGATTGACAGGATCAATTTGAATTTTATCATAAGATTTTTTTTAATTAAGGTTAAATTATTGAAAGAATAGGGCTATTTATACTCTAAAAATTACTCTAACCACTCTAATCTTATTAAAAATATATATTACAAAATCACTCATAATATAAATTACTATTAAGAATAATTTATTATAAGTCAGTATTTTATAATTACTTTAAGCATCCATACTACACAGTTATTATTGAATTTATAATTCTCATACATACAATATCTTAATTAATATTTAGACGAACAATAAGGAAATCAAATTTGAGAAAAATTTTGACAACAAATTATTTGTGATACTTTTTATTTTTAAAAAGTAAAATGAAACAAAAAAGTGTAAAAGATTTTTTTTTTTTTGGGGGCTCTGACCCATCTTCTTCACGTTCTTCGTCTCTTCGTCATCATCTTCTTCCTTTTTTAGTAGTATTTATGGAAATTTTTTTATTATTATTATTGCAAGTTAGTGAGGTGCAAATTTAATATTGAACATAAATAAATAAATAATAACTAAAATTATGTTAAATATTTTTCTTTTACAATTGGACTTAATTATATTGTTGTAAGTATATGTTAAATCTTTTAAAATAAGTGCGCTGGATAATTTTATTAGTGTTTTAAGTAAATAAGTTAAGTAACTTAAATAGTTTAAGTAAGGATATTTTTGAAACTTTAAAAAGTGCATAAAGTAAAATTTAAATTTTTATAAGTACAGTAAAAGTATATAGAGTAATAGCATGTTCAAAGTAATATTTAAAGCATAAATAGCTCTAATGTAAATGGCTAGTATCAACTAAGGGTTTGTTTGTTAAATATCTTAAGTTGTAATTTTATTAATTTTAGAATTTTTCATATTTTTCACAAAAAAATTACTTTTTTTATTTTTATTTTATAATTTATATATGATCTTCAAATATTTACATTTGAATAAAAAAGTAAATTTTTTGTGATTTTTATTTGAATAAAAAAATCTAAATGAAAAGTAAATACCATATCCTAAAAATATCTCTATTACATATACTTATTTTCTAAATTATAAAACCTAATCCATTTATTCATTTTGTCACATAAGGATATAAATATTAAATAATAATACTTAAGAGTTTTTTTAATGAAAAATCAAACAAAATACTGTGCATATTTAGACATTACAAAATATAAAATAAATATGTCAATTAAATATTTATATTCAAACATATTGAAATTTTAGTTAAATTTAGATTAAAAAAAAATGCTAATATCTATGTGACAAACTGCTTCATTTTTTATCACTACCATTTTTTTTTTAACAATGCTACCAGGTTTGTTTTGTTTTATTATTATTATTATTATTATTATAAATTTTACTCTCACCACCATTAAGTGATTAAGTTACAAATTTGTTCCCCTTGATTCATTAATAAAATGTTGAAGCTACCACCAAAAAATAGTTGATTGATTGGGATATTCATCTACCTTTTTTAAAAGAGATTCATGCATTTACATCGGTACACGCCCATGTGGCTGCAGATGCACAAGACAACAGCAATTACGTTTTATTAACTTTTAGGCATGCCCTTTAAGAGGCATTCTTCGTCAGAAAGCTTACGCTAAATCGACAAATTGAAAATGATGAAGAATCTTTTTCCTAAAAATAGAAATAAAAAAAATCACTTTGAATACATATGCCATTTATGTCCTTATAAAAACCTTTTTCCTTTCAACATGTTCTAATACTCTTTTCCCTGGGTGCGAGCAAATTATATTAACCTTTGGTAAATTTTGATTATAATAAATTCACTTAAAGCTGAAGAAAATTGATCGCACTTAGTAAACAACACATAACATGTCATATCATTTAAAAAAAAAACAATTATATAATTACATAAAAATAATACAACCAATTTTTATATGTTAGAATTTAATGGCACTGTAGAGCTGCTGTGGTAGCGTATCCCTTTTGATCAATCTTTCTCACGTATCTTCAACTACCCACCACGTATATCATCAAACCGTTCATTTTTAGGTCACAAAATCAGTTTTCCAAGCAGTTGCTGTGGAAACCAGAAAGCCTCTTACCAGCAAATCAAACTAAATACAGAGAATTTTTCATGAAAACACCGTGTTTATATACATCCCCATTAATACCGGCACAAAATCTATACGTGTGGATTAATACCTCAGGACAATGATTAATCTAACTTCACTTCCCGTACAGGAAATAATTGCTTGAGCGGTTATCCAAGGTACAAGAATCGTGACAAGAATGAAATGTTAAGACCATGATCTAAGCATCTAAGTTACAAGTAAATTCAAATTGATGAGGCATCCTTAAAAGGAACATACAGAAATCATCTTGAGGTCTACTTAAAATGGAAAATGGAACCAGAAACCAAAAAAAAAAAAAAAAAAGCATACCGTTCTGTTTAAGGAAACTAAATCTATAGGTGTTCCTGGACAGCATGGTCCATTGCAAAACTGCATAGTCATAAACTCACAAGCATGTTCGTGGTGTCTCTTACCACATTCACCCGCCTATCTGATGACCTGTCTCGTCATCCTCCAGTGAGGATTTTGCATGTTATTTTCATCCAGAAGTTTTGACTGGAAATCAATAACAGTGATCACCCAATTGACTACAAAATATTACTAACACGGTCACATAAGAGTGCAATGTCAAACTATATCCAGGTAGTATATAACATATTAAATACGTTAGTTTCCGAATGTTATAAGAAAGTGCAACCAACCGTGTCAATATAATTCAAAATAATAAGCATGCACTTACACGGCATCAATTTTATTCGTTTCCCACGACAAGACATTTGGGGTGATATGGCTTTCCATTCTCAGAAAAATAATGATTCTTCATTTCTAGTATTAAACAACTCAACAATACATCCTTTGTTTTGAAAGAAGATATTTACCTAAAGACACAAGTTCAAATAGAGGGGAGACTATTAAGCAAAGGGAATGCAAACAGAATAATTTTATCACAGAACGATGCTTGAGGCCCAAAATTTTCCAATTTCCAAAATGCGAAACACCTCAATGAAACACCTGCACTTAAACAAGCTGACAAATGCCTGCTAAATCATTATGATATCCATTTCCATACCCTACAGTAAAAAGACAATACTAATCCCCATTGGTTCTTTAATTTTTAAATATTCTTTTTGTTAACTCCTCCCTGCTACAACTAGTGCCCCATTTTAGAGGCCACAATATCTGAAATAAAACTAAAACTATGTCACTCCTAGTCTCAATACTTTGTATTTTTATGCGACTGCATCTAATCCACTAGCTGAACTAGAAAATTCTCTATCATAATTGTTTCTAAGAAAAATCATGAGAGAAAATGATAATGGAAGATGACATGCATTAAAGTGTTCTGATAATGTAACTCATGACCATCAAGAATAAAGATGACTAAGTAAAAAGAAATTGCAGTCATGGTGTGTTTACTTTCCGACTTAGGAAATTGGAATTCAGAATCAAAATAATTAACAATATTTACTTCACAAAAAAGAAGTCAAAAATCAGAATCGGAATTGAAATTGTGAATAGAATCGGGAATCGGAAATTGGGAATCATGGGACCACCACAATTTGGGAACGAGAGGTTGATTCCCAAAGGGCGCTCAGAGATGAGTCTCCTCTTCCCAAGAATAAGCGTTTTGCTCCCCCATAAAATTAAAAATACCCATTTTGTCCTTATTTATAATTAATTATATATTATTATAAAAATTATTACTGTAATTATTATAATTAATTAATATATTATTATAATTAATTAATTAATACATTATTATTATTAAAAAATATATTATTAAAAAAGTTAATAATAATAATAATAATTTTTGAATAAATAATCATAATAATTAAAATATAAAATAATAATTATGACAATAGTTCATTAGATACTTTTTAGTAATTTATAAAAATTATGATTCCAATTCCAATTCCAAGTAAACACATTAATAGTAATCTAGCTCATTCCGACTCTGATTCCTATAGTTTAAGTAAATAACTTATTCTGATTCCCATTCCAACCTATTTCTATTTTTGCTTATTCCGATTCCAATTCAGTAAACGCACCGTTAATATGAAATAGAGGAACTTCATCAACCTCCCAAGTACATATGTGTGCGTACGTATATGTATCTATTAAACTGAGAAAGGAAAAACCAAAGTAACAATGGGAT
The DNA here is from genome assembly GCA_030449875.1 of Aegle marmelos. Taxonomy (NCBI): domain Eukaryota; kingdom Viridiplantae; phylum Streptophyta; class Magnoliopsida; order Sapindales; family Rutaceae; genus Aegle; species Aegle marmelos. Next base: position 9,967,850 of record JASUUL010000115.1, read on the forward strand.
AACAAAACAAAAATACAAAGGAGGATACAAAGGAGGATACAGGTGTAGAAAAAAGTGCTGAAGCCTGATAACTTCTTACTGCAAATTTGTGGGAATAAACCATGTCAAAAGTTGGAATTTTTTAACTTTTGATTGAGACAATATTTAAAATTTAAACCGGAATAACTTGAATGACTTACCCAACATAGTGGAACTGCAGAAGTGTTTATGATGTTATAGAAGTGTCCTGCAAAACAGCTTCTCTAGTTCATAATCGAAGTTATTCTGGTTTGATATACTTGCCGACATCAGAGACATTATCTTCATCCATGTTATGAGATTCCGAAGGATCATATCTATCCTCAAACGCATTTTGTACCAGGAAGTCTGTAATATGATCATTATGTCTGTGGCTTCGATGAGAATTAGACATGGAATAATATGATCTATAATTACAATATTTGGAACTGCCAGAAGACTGCCTTTCAACCCCTCTACGTCTGGTCTGGGTCAATTCCATATCTAGCTCCCTTCGATTACTTTGCTCATGAGAGCGATCACGACTCCTTTGTTTTTCGGTGCTTCTAGAATAATAATCACCATGTTTTTCTCTATCAATATTGCTTTGTTCTTTTAGATGTCCATGTTGCACATGGCCTAGTCCTGATCGCTCACAATTTCTAGTTAAAGAATCCTTGATTGATGCAGATTTCATATCATGATCATGGTGAGATTGTTTCCGATAATAATTTGGACTATCTCTTACTGCCTCAAATAAATCTCTATCACTTGTTGTACTGTCATTGACACCCATACAACCATCGTGCATGGGGGTTTTTGATGGCAATGTCCCGCACCCTTGATCTCCCTTCTCAAAGCACCCAATTCCTCCAGCTTGCTTGATTTGTTCCATGTATTCTTCTATTATATCTCTTACAACCTGAGAAATAAAGTACAGAAATGATTAAAAGGATCACTATAAATTCATATTTCAAAGAAAAGACATTAATCATTCATATTTCAAATGATTAAAAAAAATAATAACCATAATCTAAAGAGCAAATAATCAAGACAGAGAATGGTGGATACTACAAATTGTTAGTTTTCTACTTAACCAAGAAGCTTAAGCATAAGGTAAGGGATCAAACTCAACGAATAGATTTTAGCTTCAACAGTCACCCTCATGTGCAAGCCTGATCTCTTAAAATATATGTCACATGCATTCAAATAAAAGAAATTAGCAAAATTTTCAATTAATTATCAAAGTTTGGGCATAAAGATAAATATTTACAAAAAATTTATCTATTTTGCATAATTTAAATTTCCAGCAACCTTCTACATGATGAAGAAATGCAGATCAGAGAATCTCTTGTGAAAAAGCAGATTCAGCAAAACTCTATAAAGAGCAGATGAGAGAAGATTTCATCCAACAAAATCATGTTCATATTCATATTCATATACAAGATTTAACATATATTATATAGTTTAATAAAATATCATGCAGGTCATGCATGTGTAAATAATAAGGAATTACAAAAACAAAGTAACCTAAAGTTAAAACACATCAAACACAATGCACAAGCTAGGATTCATTAAATAGGCAGGCCATAATATTTTTAACCGGCAATATAATTATAAGAAAACATTTGACATTTCCACACCAGATTCTTACCTGTAAAGTTGTTCGCTTCACCTTCTTCCCACGATATGACATTCTTCGGCGTTTGTAGTCCCTTTCTTCAGCCAATAACTCCTCTCTTGTCTTATTCTTGCTTGATTCCTTGATTGAACAGAAAAAATTTGTAAATGACAGTTTACCACAACCACCTCTCATATGCAAAATCAAATCCGAGAGAGACTTATATATTGTTACGTTTTACTGATAAGATTAAATTTGGGTTATTATCGGCATTTCACTGCAAATTTCAATAGTGTTGACATAAGTGCACCCACCGACCTTTTAAGATATTGTTACTCTCACTTCGATATAGCTGTTTATGTCGATTACATAAATGTCGTCATTGACAAAAACAAGTTGGCTCTTAATTTCACGCAAAATGGTATGCCAATGCATATGGTACACAACTTTAGGCACCTTTTCCAAGATGAGTTCAGCCTCACATCATCGTTGCCCCAAAAATACCCTAGAACCATTTTTTAAGGAATTTTTGCCACCACCAGCATTATAATTAATCGCAAATAATCAGTGAGACCAAGACTCAAATAAATCAGTTTTCTTCTTCATAGTAATCACTTTTATGCATAAAAAATGTTACAAATGTATGCATAGATAGTGAGGGAAAAAAAAAGAAATGCATCCACAAATTGCATATGAAAACTACATAATTATTTTTCAGAAGAAATCATAAATAAAATTTCAAATATCTGAGTTTGTGCTTAGGTGAAAGCCATCTTAGCTATCTATCTCTATAAGTGAGGCATCATCTAATAATATTGACTGGTCTGTCAATTTTCTGAGCCATTTTCGAATTGTAAAACAAAATATAGACAACTTGCAACTGTTCAGCAGATGGAAGAAGTCCTGTTACCTGGTTGGATGATTGTTGCTGAGGAAGCCCATCATGCTCAATAATGGGTCTATAGTTGGGGCGCTTTTTCCTCTCCTCATCTGCTCGACTAGACAGATAAGCATGCTCAGCCATTCTACAGAATAAGAGAAATTTTATCATGCACTTGTATTGAGAAATATAAACATTTTGGACGAAAACAGAGCAACGAATGATTAGAAACATGAAGTGCTGAAAGAATACGTCATATTTGGATCACAAAAAGAAAGATGCATAACAGCCAATACCATGGAATGGCCAAGTTTCATCAACTAAGAGTTATAAATGAATAAATAAGACAAAAGATAATTTATACTCTTCAAAACATAACATTCTAAAAAACTTTCAATTGGATGTTCAAGTTATCAAAGACTTCTTTCAAGTGAAACAAAAGCGAGCACATAGGAAAGTAAATGATAGCAGTAACAAACCGCTGATGGCTAGAGAGTGGTTGGGAAACCCTTAATCCCCTTAATGCCCTAATCTTTTCTTCAAGCAATGACCGTTCGTGCAGTGCCGCAACAGCTGCTGCCACATGAGACACGAAAATCACCTTGCTGTGTAAAGTTTCACCAACCGTTTCATCTAATCCAGAGTTAGCATTCCTTTCAAGTGGCTCTTGAACTCTGACATCCGTAGCACCACTCGAGCCAGCATGTAAAGTCAGATCACCCTCTTTCAAATCCAAAGACTCAGTCAAACTTTGCTCTAATGGAAACAACAACAAACCGGATGCACTTTCTAATATGCATTGTTTAAAAATTTCAATGGCAAAAAATTTTCCACTCACTTGCCCATACAAAACAGAGAGTTGAGAAGCTAACCACATCAAAACTTGTTTTAAGATAGGACACTTTAAATTCAAGCTCCTTAAACCCCTCGCCAATTCTTGGCTCCTCACCAACTCCAGAAACCCCAATGCTTCACTTATAATAGCTTTTAAACACAACCCTACAAGCACAGAAATATGATCCCTCATATAAACATCAATCACAACACCACATCTCGGAGAATTAACAAGTACCCATTTGCCCAAATCACTTACTTTCACCGTTCTTAAACCCAGAATTGCACAAAAAACATTAAAAGAATACATACTCATATGCTCATAATCCCTCCAGCTCTCAACTTCTCTCCTTATAAACCACAAATCAGAACATAAAACCCTAAACCCTACTTCACCAAAACCTTGAGCTTTCTTTTTGGCCTCTCCAACGCTAAGACAAACAACATTAGCACATTCCATATACAAAATACCAGGCAAAGCAAGAGTCCTTTTACTACTGCTAGTACTGGCATGAAAATCTGACAAAGCAACAGCAACTGGGCAATCTTTATAAAAAAAGCTAACAGATCTAACATTTGATAGGTAATCATCCAAGGAAAAACAGAGTTCTTGGTTGTGATCCTGAATTGTAAGGGTGGCATTTTGTTGGTTTAATAAAGAGGAAGAGTGAAGGGTGTTTCGGTAACTTGGGGGGTCAAGATCTAGTGGAAATGGGCAGCGGAGAATGTGGAGGAAGAGGGATTCAGGAGGCATGAGATGGTGGGGATTGTAAGGGCAAGGGAGAAGGTTGTCATGTTGAGGTTTTGGAAGTAGAAAGCTGTAATTCTGGAGGGTTTGGTGACAGAAAGAGATGACAGTGTTGAGAGAGGAGAGTGTTGTTGATAGATCAGATTGGTCTGGGATTGTGCTAGAGTTAGGGTTAGGGTTTTGGGAGGGAAAATTAGGGGGCTGTGGAGCTGCTGAATATGATGAGCTCATGGAGTTTGTGCCTTCTGAAACAGAGAGAACGAGTCAGACAAAGCTCCGTTGTACCTTCAACAATTTTAATTTATACCTCATAACGATGGGCAAACATTATCGCGGCCCAGCTATTTAAAAAGTTTTCAGTACGCTGCCACCGTTATTTCTTGGGGTGAAATAGAGATATTGGTAATTTTCGGCAACATTGGCACAATAATTAATTGGTGAAATGAAATTTTACTTAATTTTACTGTTATGAATAACAAGAAATTAAAAAAAAATTGGTTAAAAAAAAGCAAGAGACAAAGATCAAATGGAAACACATGGATTGCATTCAAATTGCCAGCTGGAAACTTTGACAATAACTTAAAAGTGCTAATTTGAAATTGCACGCATGAATTTGTCAAAAATTATGGCTTCAAATTTAGTAGCTTGAGCACCAAATTTTGTTGATCAAATTTGATGGCTAATCCACAAATTTTGATAAAAATTAGTGAACATAATTAGCTAAGTTTTTACCTATAAATAGAGGGTGAATCCCTATATTTAATGATTCTAAAATCTCAAATTTGAGAAGTAAGAGAATACAAGATAAGCATTCATGGCTTCCAAAATGGAGATAAATATTCTTAAGTATATAATTATATTAAAAAAGTATTTGGCTCTTTAATATGGGTATTATGGATTTACTTTGTTAAAGAATATTTTTAGAGAATATGTATTTGAGATTTATGTGAGAGAAAATTATTTTTGAGAATATAGCTATAAAAATTTTTTACATAGTGAATATTTTTCTCGGGTTATCTTTTGATAACGATTAGGTTTTTATTCGGATTTAGAGTTTTTCACATAAATCTTGTGTTGCGTGATTGATGTATTCTTTATTTAATTTTTTTATTAATTTATTACTTAACAAATTGCTTGGAGTGATCTTAGGAAGAAGCTCAATTTTCTAATAGTGATATTAGAGTCATTTGTTGAAGTTTTAGTGTCGGAATACTATTCTCGTATATGGTATTGTTTATGTGAAGCAGTGGCAACCAATCCAAATAGTCCGTAGTAGAGACCAAAGGCTGATCTTTAAAGCATATATGTCATAGCTGGTGTTTTTCAAACTTGGTGGAGTTTGATGTTGTTGAAAAATTAATGGGAGAATTTTTTTGGCTTTCAGAGAATTCTAGTCAAAAGTATGTCCAATTGGCATGTATAAGAATTTGAAGGTGTGAGTAATTTTAGCACCTTAAGGAAATTGTCAAAATGGTGGAGCAGGCTTAGCAAATTGCTCTAGAATCAATAAAGAAGATATTGATATTCTCACAAATAGTAAATTTCTTTTTATAAAAAATTGTGTTAGTTCTTTTAGTATGTAAATCTCTATGTTGTCATGAAAGAGAATATGTTACTATTGTTGAGGTCCACAACCATACATAAGGTATGGTTGGCATAGGGTGTGTGGTGGAGTTTATGTCGATAGATATGTTTGACATGTGCCAAGAAAAATCTTATAATGATTGATTCTAAGTGATATACTCTTTATGGTGGAATATGATAATTTTCTTGTTGAGAATTATAACTATTGGTGAAGATAGCGCTTCGTAGTAATAGCTATGAATTTTTTTAATTAAGGTGGAGATTGTTGAAAATTGATTAAAAAAAAGGAAAGAGGTAAAGATCAAATGGAAACACATGGATTACATTCAATTTGAAACTGCATACATGAATTTGTCAAAAATTTTAGCTTTAAATTTGGTGGCTTAAGCACCAAATTTATTGACCAAATTTGTTGATCTAATTTGATGGCTAAGCCACCAATTTTGATAAAAAAAAATTAGTGGAAATAATTAGCCAGGTTTTTACCTATAAATAAAGGGGTTCACCCTTTTTTTTTAATGAATCCAAAATCTCAAATTTGAGAAGTAAGAGAATACAAGATAAGCGCTCACAGCTTTCAAAATAGAGAGAAATATTTCTTAAGCATGTAATTATATTGAAAATATGGGTATTATGCGTTTGCTTTGTTAAAAAATATTTCTGAGGATCATATATTTGGGATTTGGATGAGAGAAAATTATTTCTGATAGTGTGGTTGTAAAAATTTTCTATATAGTAAATATTTTTCTCTAATTGTCTTTTGACAACGGTCGTAATTTTTCTCTAAATTTAGAGTTTTTCACGTAATTTTGTGTTGTGTGATTGATCTATTTTTTATTTAAAATTTTTATTAATTTATTACTTAATAAATTATTTCGAGTGATCTTAGGAGAAAACTCAATTTTCGAACAAAATTTATTCTTACTTTTTTTATTTTTTAGAGTTTAAATATTGATAAAACCAGTTAAAAGAACCATTTTTATCTTTTAACCAGTTATAGTTAACAATATATATTTATTAACAGAATGGAGAGGTAACTAATATTTTTATTTTCAGTGGGATAAATTGAAGTATGTCATTTCACGAGAGATAAATAAAATTACTATTAAAAAATAAAGATCTTGTCAAGGCGCTGTCACTATTGCACAATCAATCTATAAATTTTACAAAAAAAAAAAGATAAACTTTTATGTTTTTTGTTCTTTGATTATATTGTCAAATTCCATTATGTAAACCTTCAAGGCTTAGACCTCGGGATTACTGGTTTTTTCTCCCAGTTTTTTTAATTGGTTTTAAGAGAAATTTTTGCCTCAGTACTAACTTCAGCTGACGATGTTGAACTGGCCAACGTCTCTTGAGCATTTAAGCCTCAACCGCCATTATATTTTCTCATAATGTGCGTTTTTTGCTTAATCAACGAAATTGACATTGAAGGTTATTCAATTCATATTCTATTACTTAGGGGACACAATCATAGAAGAAGGGTAGAGGTACACATACGTGCATGCATATGCATTATGCAACCTCTTTATTACATTATTCCAATGAGGGTGCAGTTAACAATGTTTCTCTAATTGCCATTCATGAACTTATTCTGAAGATCTTTCACTACGTCTGGGTCCAACTGGAATGCCTTGCCAAGAAAATCAGGATTGATTGGAGGATCGGCTCCAAAGACCGTGTTGGCTATGGTAATGACACCCGGGTTCTGGCTGCCCAAACCGGCAAAGGCAACTGCATTTGTTTTTCCAATGTTGAATTGGAAGTGAATCATGCCAATCGGAAACACAAAAACATCTCCCTTGTTCAGAACTTTTGCAATGAGTGTGTTATTGAGCTGATTTGATGTCACAAAACCAACATAAAGTGTTCCCTCCAGGACCACCAGGATTTCAGTTGCACGAGGGTGAATGTGGGGCGGGTTTTGGCCATATGGTGCAAAGTCAATGCGAACAGCAGATACACCGAGAGTGTTAAGTCCAGGGATTTGTTCAACGTTTACAGTAGTGACCTTAAAACCAAGTCGATTTCCAGTGTCTCCTGGCTGGTCTAGCCCTGAGAAGAAGAAATCCTCTGGCTTGGCAAGCTTTGGATCCTTGCAGAACTTGCCGTTGACAAAAACTGCACAAAAGAATTAACAATATATAGTTATTAGATGTCTTCTTGTTTTATACAAGGACAAGACATAAGTCCTTTTCCAGTGTGGAAGTAAGCACTTTATTTAGAGGTACTATATGCTTTGTAGTATGGACGTCTATGCGCAAAAATGATTATACAGCAAGATATAGCCTCGCCAGCATACAAAACTAAAAGATAATTTAGACAGAGAAATTGAGCATATATATATGTGTGTGTGTGAGCGTACCTGCGTTCTTGGGCTCATCGATGGCTACACAGATATCCTGAAGAGGACTAGGGTCGTAGGCAGAGGCCAACGAAGAAGCCAAAATCAAGAGAGCAGAACCTAAAAGAAATTGAACACCTTTCATTGTGAATTATTAATGTATTATTTGCTCTTTGGTGAGATGGGGTGAGAAATGTTGCAAGGCAAGATACTTTATTTATAGATGGGGTTCATTTGAACCAGTCTTCGTTGTCCCTGCTCAGCGTAGAGATCACGAGCACTAATTTCCAAGTCTTCAACTGTTTTTAATTTCGACCAGTCATTCTGTAACAACTACGTACTGTTTCTAATTTTAATTACATTCCTTCTACTTATGCTTACATGTACATCAACATGGTTTTGATGTAAGCGTAAGAAGAGACTATAGAATTTCTCTCGCAAGACTACTCATTTTGCAAGATACATACCGAGTCAGAGTTGCCATTTGGACTTGAAGCCAACAGTACTCATGTCTTCAACATATGTTAAGGAAGTGAGTACGAATCCCATGGAGCTCATTCGTTTGACTTTGAGGGTGGATATTATTCTCTTATGATAGTAGGAGTAGATTTTCGAGCACAACGCTTTGTAAATCTGGATTGCACTATAAGTGTCTGTATCTAGAATCTCTGAAGATTTCAAATTGTGTATATCTACACGTTGCAACAATTTTCGAAAAGAAAAATACCTAGTCCGAATTTTCTAACAATGTTTAACAGTTTAACTAGTCTCTGCACATTCAGTTTTTAATCTGAGAATGCATTTTATTTTGATATGGCTGGCCCCTCGCGGCAATTTCTAATTCCACCGTTACTATTTTTTGAATTGGTTTCCACCTTCATGAACCTTGTCCATTTCGCCCAGCTACTCTTCCTGATGCAATCAACCTTCTAAAAACTTACATCCTTAAATTTTTGCATGTAGCTATTTTTATTTTTTAACATTCTGACCATGATATACATATAACTAATAATTTACTTTTTTCAACAGATGGAGAGTTTTGTTAAATTTTCAAACATGAGAGGAAAAATGATCAATTTCAAATAATAATAATAATAATAAGGTGGTTTTTTTTTTTTTCATTTTCTCTTCAAATTAACTATGTATCTCAAATGTAGCACCATTGTTATAAATTATACATCTACTAATCAAATGGTTATTTTGGTCAATTCAATTGTTCAAAATTACATTGAAAAGAATTTTGGGGTGGAAATATAATTTTTGTTAAAAATATTTACATAATTCTTAAAATTTTAAATAAAAAATAATTTTTGAGAATTAATTAATTACATTTTAGTTTATTTTTGTGACTTACTTTTTTAAATTATATTTAACTACTAATATTGTTTTAAGTTTGAATTGACTATTTTATCCTTATAAATTAAAAGTACCAAAAATTTACTTTAACTTCAATTTATTTAATTTTTATACAAAATTAATTATTTCTAAATGATGAGTTAATACTACTTCTTAGTATGATTATTAGTCTTTAATTCTAAATGATGAGTTAATACTACTTATTAGTACGATTATTAATTTTTAATTGAACTAACATAATATCTTTATGATTCAATACTCACATGAATTATTATAATGTCAAATTCATGTAATTTACATGTAGGTATTGAAAATTATTAGATTTTATTTAAAATGTTAGATTATAAGTCACAAAATTAAATATCTAAATTATTAGATACAAGAATATACATTCATTCAACCAATTTGTTCATTTTATGTTGGAAGGGTAAAATAGTCAATTAATTTTCTGTGTTACAATTAAATGTATGTTAAAACAAATTGAATGATAAAAGAAATCAAAGGAAGGAAAAAGTTATAAGAACTATTTGATTGATTAATTATAAAATTTTATTGTTAATTTGTACTTTTTAAAATTAAAGTGAACTGGTTGAATATTTTTTAAAAGTGGAGTATAAATAACCCCACTCAAAAGATTAAAGGAAAAAAAAATAAAAGGTTTGACCGAAAAGAAGATAAGAATAGTTAATCACTTGTTAGATATTTCAAATGCTTGCATGAAAACAACATCGTATCTGTTGATCAAGAGCAGTTGATCCACAAAGCTTTTTAAAATAATTCCGGTAAGTCTATGAAGCTTCGAAATGAATGAGTCTTATATTCGTTTTCCCACTCATTAATTATATAGCCAATAATGGTGATTAATTATATAAATCTGCCAGCAGGGAGCTTCCCCCTCTATATAATTAATATCAATTGATATTGTGAAATTGTAATAAATTACTTGTATTTGTAACAAATCACACCTGCTCCAGTCACTAAATGGACCACATTCATTAAGACTGACCGAATCACCAAAGAATTTGGTTCCCTCTCGAGTCTTGTATTCCTGTATGTACTTGCTTAAACTTTCGTATGATCGGAATCAATAGTGCTAGACATTAACGTGTAGTTTTTGTGCAGATGCGAGAAGGGTGGTGGAACCTGGATTAACTCTTCTGGGATATTAGTCTGCCGCACTGGTTAGTTAGCAACTTACCTTGTATTGGGTACAAACTGTCGTTATATATATAGGAATTTTTTAAATGACTAATACGAACATTGTTTATTATTTTTTGTTGTGAATTGATCTATTCTATATGGTTGGCAAAACCAATTCACTGCCCAGGGACTATGAACATACCAATTCAAGTTGGTGACGAACAAGATTAACACAAGAAGAAACCTAGAAAAAACTACTGTGTAAAACCAATCAAGATTCAAGAACAGATTAATGAGATCACAAGAAACAAACAGAGATTTACATGGTTTAGTTGTAACAAGAATGACACAACTTATATTCCCGGGAGAAGCCTTTTGGTTGGTGTTTTATTAGTCAACAATAGAGAATCAGAAATAGATCAATACAAGAGATTACAGAGAATGCTCTAGAACTCACCCTTGTCTCTCTTTTCTCTCATCCCTTAACAGAAAATCACACCCAAGGTACTTTGTTCCTTAGCTATATCACAACCTTAGGAACCAAGAATCTCCTCTCCAAATTGCTCAAACAGCTGACATTTGTACAATAGAAAATAACGACCTCACTCGGAATCAGTTCACGTGACTTTTACATGCCTCACTTAAGAACGTGTTAAACGATGTATGTGAACTGTCGTTTCAAGCTGAAAAAAATCGTTAGTGATGCATGTGTTGTTGCACGTGACTTCAACTTATTTCTATAAATAATACGCTGCCGTTTCAATCATCAGAGTTTGATTTAGCATTAACTTTCACAATTCTCCACCTTGAATCAATACTCTCCAACCATATTCCTGCTCCATTTCTAGTAGTTTTAAACACTACTTAGCCCAGCTATATCTAAGCACAGCTCTAGCTTAGCTGAATGAATAGCTTTAGTCAACATATTAGTAGAACTCTAGTCTATATGAATCTTGAGTAACTTTACAGCCCCTTTAGAAGCCTTATATATGATAAAGTGTAGCTTTATTTCAATATGCTTAGTTTTCTCATGATGAGTAGGGATTTTGCTCAAGTGAATTGCACTTGAGTTGTCACAGATGATTGGTATTGACCTATGTGTGTTTCCCATTTCTAACACCAATCCCTTAAGCCACAAGGCTTCCTTTGCAGCTTTTGTTGCAACTGTATATTCAGCTTCAGTAATTGAAAAGGCAACTACATGTTGCAATGTAGCTATCCAATTAACTAGACATCCATTTAGCATGAACATACAACCACTAAGAGATCTTTTTTTATCCAGATTACTAGCATAATCCGAGTTCACATAACCCTACAATCCATCTTATTTTCCTGTGTTTCTCCCATATATTAATCCATAGTTTAAGGTGCCATTAAGATGCCTAATTATCCACTTTACAGCCATCCAATGTTCTTTCCTAGGTAAGGCCATGTACCTACTTACAACACTAACAGTGTGTGTAATGTCTGACCTGGTTAGGATCATTGCATACATAAATAGCCAACTGCATTTGTATAGGGGATTTTAATCATTTCATGCTTCTCTTCATCTATTATTGGACAATGTGAACAACTAAATCTAAAGTGTGAAGCCAAAGGAGTTTGCACTGGTTTGGAGTTATTCATTTGATATGTAGTCAACACTTTGTTTAGATATTTTTCTTGAGATAGAATCAGCATGCCATCCTTCCTATTCCTACTAATCTCCATTCCCAAAATTTTCTTTGCCCTTCCTAGGTCTTTCTTGTCAAATTTAGAATTAAACAATACCTTTAAATCATCAATTACCTTTCTATCTTTACTCGCTAATAACATATCATCAACATATAGTAGCAAATACACATATATGCTATCTTTCACCACTGCTTTGCTATCTATTTTAGGCTATATAGTGATTTCTTGAATAAGCAAACATGATCTTACTCAAAGGGTCTTCATATCTTTAGGAATGATAATTTGTCGGTTTAGGCTCGGGCTTACCCGACTAAAAGAAATTAAAGCTCAACCCTAAAAAAGCCCACACATTTGTGATTCGAGTCAGGTCCGACCCAATCCTAATAGAATTTTATCTCAAAATTCAAAATTCTTAATATTTTATAATTTTATAACCACGTACTAAATTTATTCATGTTATTTTTAATTTTTATTCTCTTTTTAATTACAATATCATGAATATAAAAAAAATAATTTTTTAATTTAAAATAATTAATACAAGGCAAAATAATTCACAAAATAACCAATTGATAAGAATAATCTTTTATAATTTAATTCACAAATTAAAATCAAAAAATAAAAACATACAATGCGATTAAATTAAAAAACACAATTCCATTCCACAATTATTTTAACCCTACACACAATTCAATTATAAAATCCAACATTAAAAACACATAATGTAATTAAATTAAAAATATTTAATGTAATTCCACAACTATTTCAACAATACACAATTTAATAAAACAACCCAATTCAATTCAACTACCCAACATTAAAAAAAAATAAAGTTCATGTCTTATACAAATAAAAATTCATATATTTTCTTATTTTATTTTATTTTTACGTAGGGTTGGGTTGGTATTCAACTTGACTCTGACTCAAATTTTGATCGGACCTAAATTTTTTAATCCGAGCCCAACTCGAAACCCGAAAATTTGGGCTGAAGCCTGAAAAATTTGAGCCAGGTCAATCGGATAAAAAATCAAGTCGGGTCAAATTGTCAAGCTATATATCCTTCAGGCTAGGACATAAGTATTTCTTCTTGTAGCCTACCATATAAAAAGGCAATTTTGAATCAAGTTGATCAAGCTCGAGGTCTTCAACTGCAGTTAAGGCTAGAATCACGGTTATAGAAGCATATTTGACCATAGGAGAAAAAACTTCTTTAAAGTCCACCTCTTCCTTCAATGTATACCCCTTTGCAACCAGTCTTGCTTTGAATCTCTTAGATTTTGACTCATTCAAGCATTTTTTGACTTTGAAGATCTATTTGCATCCAAATATTCTTCTATTTGTAAGCTTTCTAACTAGTTTCCAAGTTTTATTTTTATACAGAGAAGTCATTTTTTCATTCATAGCCTTCTATCGATTATCCTTGTAAGGGCCTTGAAGAGCTTCTTTAAAGGTCTTTGGTTCATCAACATCAATATCCTGTGCAACTGCTAAGGCAAAAGTAATCATGTTTGCATAGGCAAATCTTTTAGGTTACCTTATGGTTTTTTTTCACCTTATCTCTGGTAAGCTGATAATTGGATTCCTGAAAACTTGGGTTTGTTTGTGTCCATGGTTGAGTTTCTGTTGATATTCTAGGATCACTCCTAGCATCTTGAGAATCTACAGCTTCTATTATGCTTCTGTGTCCAGATGTCTCTACCTTAAACTTTACTATCTCAGACCTCTTAGCACCAAGATTTGTTTTGTCTGTAGGTTGACTTTTCATAGACAATTCATATTCATTAAAAATAACATCTCTACTTATTATGCATACTAGAGGATTTAGATTAGTACACTAGACTTTATACCCTTTTATTCCTTTTAGATACCCTATGAATACCCCTTTCAATGCTCTAGGTCCAAGCTTCCCTTACCTAATATGGACATAAGTAGAACAACTAGAGGCTCTAAATTTTCCATAACTAGTTGGTTTGTATCTCAACAGCTGTTTTAAATTTAATAGCAGATGATGTGCTCAAATTCACTAGAAATGTTGTTGTCTTTAATATTTCTACCAATAGTGACTTAGGTAGCTTAGATTGAATGAATATACATCTTACCCTTTCTATAAGTGTCATGTTCATTCTCTCTGCCAGCCCATAATATTGAGGAGTCAGCTTCATAGTTCTATGCCTAATTATCCCTTTATTTGCACAATAGCTATCAAAGTATTGGTTGCAGAATTCTAACCCATTATCTATTATCAGTTTCTTGGCCCTTTTTCTAGTTTGATTTTCTATCAAACTTTTCCATTCTTTAAATTTTCAAACACTTTATCTTTATGCTTTAAGATATAAGACCAAACCTTTCTTGAAAAATCATTAATGAAAGTGATAAAATATTTATTCCCACTCAGAGATAATTCTTAAGCTGGTCCCCAAAGAATACATATAATCTAAAATAGCATTTGACTTGTATCCTTAACTATTAAAGCTTGATCTTGTTGATTTTTCTAACACATAATGTTCACATATGTCTATACACTCTTTCTTATCACCTTTTAATAATCCTTATTTTTCAAGTTCTTTGAGTCCCTTTTTACTCATATGCCCCAACCTAATGTGTCATAGCTTAGTTTTGTTTATACTACTCTTTATTGAGGCACTAGACTCTCAAACTATGGCATCACCATCAAGAAGATAGGCACCATTCCTTTTTTAGCCTTTCATTATAGTGGCAGAGCCATTTAATACCCTTAGATTACCTAATTCCAAATTAACAATATACCCTATTTGATCAAGCATCCCTAAAGAAATTAAATTTCTTTTCAGATAAGGCACATGCCTGACTTGTTCAATCTCTATCATTGTTCTATCATGTAATCTAAGTCTTATATTCCCTAACCCAATAACTCTACACATGGCATTATTCCATATTGTTGCTCTACCTCCTTCAAATTTTTTGTGTAAAGTAACCAATAAAAGGACTCATATGAAATGTGTCATCTTAATTCTAAAATCCATTTACCTTTTTAGTTACTGTCTGTTGTAACACAGACACTAGTAGACTTATATCTTTCTTTCTCCATAATAGCTGCATCTCCATTATCACTTTTACTGTCTTTAGACTTGTTCTTTTTGTCAAGATATTCTCTTTTCAAATGACCTTCCTTGTGATGATGAAAACACTTCCAAGTCTTGGATTTATTCTTCTATCTTTCTTACTTTTTTTTAATCTTTTTTCTTGTCAAATTTTCCCACTAATATCAATCCTTCACTAGTGTCATTCTCTATTATATCCTATTTTCTTTAAAGTTCCCTCGTATTAAATGCAACTTTAACCTTATCTAGTGACTAGGTTTGCCTTCCATACATTAAGGCATCAATAAAATATTCATAGGATTTTGGTAAAGAGCTAATTAATAAAAGAGCTTTATGTTCATCATTTAAGCCTTCATCTATTGTTTTCAAGATATCACAAACCTCAGTGAATTCATCTATATACTGCTCCAGAGATGATCTTTCAGCCATTCTAAGTGTAAACATCCTTTTCTTTAGATAGAGTATGCTTGCTAGTGATTTGGTCATGTAAAGACTATCCAATTTTGCCGTAGCTTTGCTACAGTCTTCTTCTTGGCCACTTCTCTGAGAACTGAATCACCCAAACTCAAGATTATTATGCTTCTAGCCTTTTTGTTAATTTTAACTAGTTTCTCTAGAGTCTTGGAAAATGAAGCCTCTTTTCTATCCTTGCCTAACACTGCCTCAATTGCTTCTCCTAATCTTTAAGTGATAAGCAAAGCTTCCATCTTGATTTTTCACATATTAAAATCATTTTTTCCACCAAACTTTTCTAGGTCAATCTTTGGTGTAGCCATAATTGAATCTTGTCCAAGAAACCCAAAGCTTTGATACCGTGTGTTATGAATTAATCTACTCTATATGCTTAGCAAACTAATTCACTGCTTAGGACTATGAACAAACCAATTCAATTTTATGAGGAACAAGACTAACACAAGAAGAAACCTAGAAAAAATACTGTGTAAAACCAATTAAGATTCAAGAATAGTTTAATGAGAAAAAATCCCAAAATCACAAGAAACAAACATATATTTATGTGGTTAAGTTGTATCAAGAATGACACAACGTACATCCACAGGAGAAGCCTTTTGATTGGTGTTTTATTAATCAACAATGAAGAATCAGAAACAGATCAATACAAGAGATTATAGAGAATGATCTAGAACCTATCTTCTTCTCTCTTTTCTCTTATCCCTTAACAGAAAATCACACCCAAGGCACTCTATTCCTCTGCTATATAACAGCCTCAGGAACCAAGAATCTCCTCTCTAGATTGCATAGATAGTTGACATGTGTATAATAGAAAATAACGACCTCACTCGGAATCATTTCACATGACTTTCACATGCTTCACAATACCATAAATTCGCACCACAACATAAATTAAACATAAAAAATAACATAAATTCAAGTCTAACACAACAAAAGATTCACAAATAAAATTATGAAAACACCATAAATCCACTTAAAATGATGAGCATCCTAAATATATTTTATAATTTAATTTAACTTATATATTTTTGAATTAATCCTATTATGTTTTTCATTTAACTTATATATTTTTATTTAATTTCAATTGAATGAATAATTTAATTAAAAAATAATGCAGATATATGATTTTTTGAATGCATTTGTATCTAAATCTAGATTTGGATTTGCATGGATCTTAACTTTTAACATTTGAATCCACATTTTTAATGTGCGGATCTAGATTTTTCAGATCTAGATCTTTACAAATCTCGGATATTTTTGCTATTAAAGAGTTGTCAATAAACAAAGCTATCCATGAAAATTTACAAAGATCAATATATTCTCCATACACTTATAGTGTGTCACAAACTTAATCAACTCAAATTTATGTTTTGAAAAGAAATTTTACAGATCCAACTTTCTGAATAAAAAATACAAGAATTTTTTTAATCTTATTTAGTAGTGTGGTTAAATAATTATAACTTAAAAATTATAATGTTAAAATATTTAATAAATGTTTACTGTTATAAGTTGGAAACGGAGTTGATCGAATGCTATTATGATAAAAGAATTTCTAATGTTTTTATTATTTTTCAAAATTTTTATTTAAAAAATTACATTTATTTTACGCTATAAATTTTTCAAATATGGGAGTTTTAAGAATACTTCTTCAGAGTCCTGCAATGAGTAAGGAATTCGATTAGGAGAAAAGTAAACCCACCAGTTGAGATGTGAGTTTATGTATAAATATAACTGAAAACTAGTTGTTTCTTGAACTCCACGCTTAACCATCAACTTGATCACGCTAAAACTGATTAGTCAACGCAGCCGTGGAGGGCCTAATGCTAAAAATCATTACATAACAGATTCTCTGGTTGCGTGTAACAGGTTAGCCAGTCAAGATCTTAAGTTCAACTATGCTGTGGCCCCCAACTCCCAAAAAAATAAAAAAGAAAGGATGATTAAGGGATTATCGTAGCATCATTGAAAGCCTGTAACAGAAATTCTCGTTACGCCTCTCGGCCGTATCCTGTTTTCTGTTAAAGAAGAATACAGGCGCTGGGGTAAGGCTGTAAAATTGATATGATTATTAGCGATGTTAGAGGGAGAGATATGTTAATTAATCAACCATTCAGTAACATAAGTTGTGTGTGTATGTGTGTGTCTCACCAAACGATATTCATTAATTAATATTAAGTTTGGAAAAGCAAACAAAGCTGACTCGACAGAGGAACATTCGTTCGAATCTTTTCATCACATCGGAACTAACAATGACAATAATGAGAACAAGCTGACAAATAAACGGTAATATATTATTGGGTTCTCCTAAGTTACAACAGATATAATTTACACCCCATACAAAATCATGCAGGCCTCATTATCGTTAACATGTTTTTGAATGAGTTGTAAGTTAAAACATTGTAACTGAGTAATTACCGTATTATTCAAATAAGTGATACATTTAATCAGAACTTAGCCTCAAGGTCTTTCACCACATTCACATCCAACTGGAATGCCTTGGCAAGAAAATCAGGATTGATTGGAGGATTGGCTCCGAAGACTGTGTTTGCTATGGTAATGACACCAGGGAACTGGCTGCTTAGAGCAGCAATTGCAACCGCATTTGTTTTTCCGATGTTGAACTGGAAGTGAATCATGCCAATCGGAAACACAAAAACATCTCCCTTGTTCAGAACTTTTGCAATGAGTGTGTTATTGAGCTGGTTTGATGTCACAAAACCAACATAAAGTGTTCCCTCCAGGACCACCAGGATTTCAGTGGCACGAGGGTGCGTGTGAGGTGGGTTTTGGCCATATGGTGCATAGTCAATACGGACTGCTGATATGCCAAGGGTGTTGAGTCCTGGAATTTGCTCAACATTTGCATTTGTCACACTAAAACCAAGACGGTTTGCTGTGTTTCCAGGCTTGTCTAGCCCTGATAAGAAGAAATCTGCAGCCTTCGCAAGCTTGGGGTCCTTGCAGAACTTCCCGTTAACAAAAACTGTCATAGAAGAATTAAGACTACTTAATTAATAAGGTGAATTGGACGCCCAAACAAACATGCTTAATGATTTTAAGACGCAGAAAATGAGAGATTAAATTAAAGTTTTTCTATGTTATATATATACCTGCGTTCTTGGGCTCATCGATGGCTACGCAGATATCCTGAAGAGGGCTAGGATCAAAGGCAGAGGCCAGTGAAGAAGCCAAAACCAAGAGAGCAAAACCTTTAAGAAATTGAACACTGCTTTTCATTGTGTTTAATTAACTAGCTAGACGTAGGATCTCACTCTGTTTAATTAATTTCTGAACTTATTATTGTTATTGGTTTAGTGAGAGGTGCGAGATGTTGCAAGGTAAGCAACTCAATTTATGGGTGAGGATTCATTGAACCGGTCTTGTTTTCTCTGCCGGGAGCAGATGAAACCTTGCCAAGTCTGCAATTGCTTATCTGTGACTTTAATTAAACTCAATCCATTAGGACTGGTTCTACAACAACTACGGCAACTTTTGGTTTCAGTACATTTTCTTCTTCATATGTTTACATGACATCAACGTATTTTTAAGTTACTGAAGTCACGGGAAAATTTTCTTTATCATTATAATATCTAAAAATTTCATTGACAAACTCCAACTTCAAATTGATTTTAATTTCTTTCTGTTTTTCGCTATGTTTCGTGCGGGGGCGTAATTATTTTGGGGCTGGGTCGTCGCAGGCCCAATAGAATTTCTTGGAAACTTCGCGTAAGTTTCCTTAAGTTTGTATCTTTAAGTAATATGACATCAATTATTATTATTATTTTCGAGTGTTAGGTGTCCTGTTATTTAAACTGACCAAAAGATCTTCTCTGCTGCTTCTAAATATTTCGAATCAGACCAGCCACACAAGTCACACTAAAAGACTCAACAGGTCGGTAGGGAGGTGTTATATAGCCAAGCCCTTGGATGGATCAGAGTCTTAACTGAAAAACTAAGACTAATTCTTTATAAAGTGGCTACGTGCTGCAAAATTTTCTACGTCAAATTTATCTGCCATTTTATCATGATCATCATTACAAGAAAGAACCTAAACCAAACTCTTCACATCTACAAATCCTATTTAAATGGATTAAAAATAATGCCACACATATAAATTCCTATACCTATTCTTTCCAATTGAAGAAAACTACAATGAGTGGTGAGGATAATTATGTTTCTCAACCTTTATAATATTTTCGAGTGTTAGGTGTTATTTATTTATTTATTTATTTTTACGTTATGGTAATAGTTTCCTAATAAAAACCCTTTTCTTCCGTGGAAAATAGAAAAATGAAAATAAAAAAAATTTCTGAAATTTTTAAAATAAATTAGCAATGATATAATCTAGATTTTTAATGAACATAAATGGAAGGAATTATGATAAACCCAAAGGGTTTGATTATTTTCAAGCAGTTTTTATTTATTTATTTATTTTGTAATTGACAACTTAAGTTTTAATCTTCAAGATGTACAGAGTACGACTCATACTTTTCCAACAGTGGTCCCGCACCTCTGTTTTATAGATTTATAAAAGTATAATAAAATACAAAAGCACTCAGAAGGAACCAAATTTAATCTTCCTACAAAATAATAATAATAATAATAATAACAACAACAACTAACTACTACAGGAGTAGTTCAGATTTGTTAGAGATAGTGATTATTTATTGATAAAATTTCATGGCAGCCCCAAGCTAACTGCTGGCTAATTAATTTATTGATAAAATTAGTTGCCATTGTCATTTTAATTTCTTGATAAAATTTTAGTTCACTTTAATCCATCTTTGATATGGATAGGAATAGCAATGGGAGGGAATCTTGTGTCCCCTTTTCCTCCCAGTTCCCTTCATAGTTGTTTCAAGGAGGAGATAGAGATCCCTGCGAATATCCGATCCTGAATAGCTAATACTTTCATTTTTCAAACTCAATTCAATCATATATTACAATTTAAATTTTATATGTATTCCCTAAAAATTTTTAAAAAATAAATTAAAAAATAAAATAGAAAAGAAAGATGAGGAGGGGTCGTGGATTTCACCTAATTCCTATTCCTCTTTGAATAAGATTTTGGATAATAAATTATTTTAGTCCCTTCCTTGATTACAAAATTTAATATAAAATTATCAACGAACCCTCTGCAAATGAAAAAGAAAAAAAGTCCCTCAGATGTCTCATCCCTATAAGAATTTCCACCATCCCTAGGCATGAATGAAGGAGAATGAGGAAGAAAAGCGTATTAAAGAATCATTCTTGTCGAATCTTTTCATGTTGATCTTATAAGATATTAAAAACTCTTAATTGATAACCTGCTTAAATTTAGCAAGACTTGATGTTGCTTTCATCTCCCAGTCCTTAACAACTCTTTTCCTCTATGTGTTCATTTTTTTTAATGAAGTTTATATATGTTGCATTAGTTGAAACATTTGGGGCCGGGAAATGATTAGTTTACTGAAATAAAAGGAGTGCGGTTTGATCATTTCCTCCGAATTAGTTTCTTTATTGTAGCAAATGATTTGTGATTTGCTGACTTTGACGCAATATAAAATTATAGACCCGGTAAAATAATTCCAGGTCTTGGGTAAAGCTATTCTGTCTTCAGAGGCTATAAAAATATATATTTTTGCTCTCTCTTATGAGTGTGGTTCAGCATTTTATACTACTTTTGCAGATAATTTATATAATTACTGCATGAAAAATAGTTTTATAAGAACTATTGCAACAGGCAAGATTCAAGATTATATGAAACGAAGCTGGTATAGTCCTATGTTCGACAGGTTGGCCCTCTAGAAATATTAAGTGGCCTTTTGACGGATTGATACATTTTGTTTAATATAATATTTCTAAGGTAGATGCTATCATTTTTAAAATATAGATTTAGGTTAAAAATATTTTTCTAATATCATCGAATTATTTTTTAACAATTTATAATATTTTAACAAATTTTTACAATATTATAAAATCTCAATTCTGTATTTAAAAAATAAGGGGTGACAATATTAGAGAATAACTTGGAATTAATTTTATTTTAGTTGGCGTTAAGTGTCCTGTAGAAATATCAAGTGGTATTTTGACAGATTGATTAGCATTTTGTTTCGTATTCTAACTAAGGTTTTTTTTTTTTATGTCTTAATTACACTATAATATTCAATTATACGTATGTATGGAGAAGATCTATAAAAGGGGGAAAAACATTCACTTTCATAGCCATGTTCGCATGCATTTGATGTGGATAATATATAAAAGAAAATTGTAAATGTGGTTTTCGTCAATATTTCGTGAATTTCTTGTGATAAGTTCGCTTAAATTATTCTCATATAATAATAAAATAAATAATAATAATGACAACAATAATTATAGTTCGTTAGACATCATTATAAAAAGAGGTAAGTATTGAATCCAGCATACGACTAATGGGTTTCGTATTGACTGATCTTGTTTGTTTGAAATAACTAAACTAATTATACAATTAGATATTATAATAATATTTTGACCCACCAAATCAATTAAAATAGTAAGTTTTTAATGTTCAAATACCTAGGTGGGGCACCTGATAATATGAGTTGTTTTTTCCCCTTGAAATTACAAATATAATGTCAATAATGAAAATTCCTGGACCTCTTACATAGTTACCCTTAGTTCACATTGATAACAACGTTGCCTGCAAGCAGGTGAAATCAATTCCAAACTTTTCAGGAGATAAAATGAATGGAATTCAAAAAGGGAAAGAAAAAGAAAACTTAAAAATTGAATGCACATTTTCTTTTCGTAGATATGGACATATGTACACAGTGCTTGAACTTATCTTGTCTGAAAATATAATTAATCACAGACAACCAATGAAGACTCGGCAAGTCTTCACCTGCTTCGAGGACTGAGAAATTGAATGCACAGCGTCGTTCATGGACTCCCTTCTATAAATAGGCAAATTTATCTTGCAACAGAAACATCTCAAGCCTGAGAACTCCCACCATAAAAAAAGAAAAAAGAAAAAAGAAAATAATAGAAATTGAGATATATCAATCACAATGAAAGCTGTTCAATTTCTTTTAGGTTTTGCTCTCTTAGCTTTGGCCTTTTTATTGGCCTCTGCCTATGACCCTAGCCCTCTTCAAGATATCTGTGTGGCCATTAATGACCCCAAGGATGGCGGTACGTAAGCTGAACTGATAAAACATATAATTTTCAATATAATTTGTGCTGCTACTTAACCATTCCTTTTTTCTTTTTCTGTGTTCTTGTAGTTTTCGTGAATGGGAAGTTCTGCAAGGACCCTAAGCTTGCGAAAGCAGAAGATTTCTTTTTATCAGGGCTAGACAAGCCTGGAAACACAGCAAATCGAGTTGGTTCTAATGTAACAAATGCAAACGTTGAACAAATTCCAGGACTTAACACTCTTGGCATATCAGCGGTCCGTATCGACTACGCGCCATATGGACAAAACCCACCTCACACTCACCCCCGTGCCACAGAAATCCTGGTGGTCCTAGAAGGAACTCTTTATGTTGGTTTTGTGACTTCGAACCAACTAAATAACACACTCATCGCAAAAGTTCTGAACAAGGGAGATGTTTTTGTGTTTCCAATTGGTCAGATTCACTTCCAATTCAACATTGGAAAAACAAATGCGGTTGCCTTTGCCGGTCTGAGCAGCCAGTTTCCTGGTGTCATTACCATAGCCGACACGGTCTTCGGAGCCAATCCTCCAATCAATCCAGATTTTCTTGGCAAGGCGTTCCAGCTGGACCCAAAGGTTGTGAAAGATCTTCAGAATAAGTTCATTAATGGCAATTAGGAGAAAAGAATGAGCTTTCCAGTGGCTTTATTATTTTTCCTCCATTATACATATCGTGTTGTAATAAAAGAGGTCTCTCATGCGAACCTCTCTCTGTATTGATTGTGGCTATATACAAACAATTTATTTCTGTTTTTATTTAGCAGCTGAACTCCAACTCCCAGAATACTGATAGCGAAAGTCATTTTTTGTTATCTTCATTGAAAATTTCGCTCATTTTCATGTTAATTTGATCTTTGTCTCCTCAATTCATAACTATAGTTAATATATTATGATAACCCTGTTTATTTTTCTATATTTTTATGGCCCGTTGAACCAAAATTATCCTTGACTGGACTACTCAGTTTGAAGGACGAATACACTACTCTTACTTTTACCCTCTGTATGAACTCGCTGTAAGAATTTTCTACATCTGCCGTTAATTAACTTTAATCTACCAAGCCACGATTGGTCCCGCATCCAAATACTTCTTTAAAATTAGATATAAAACGGAGGAGGACACTTATAATTATTATTAAGAACCGTATCACCTTCTGTTTAAATCTTTTACCACTTAGGATTTAGGTCCCTCTATTTTTTCCAATTACCTATTTCATTCATAACTTAAATAATTTTAAACTTCTAACATTGAAGTACAGTTTTTGAATTCTTCTACTATTATAATCTTATTGTTAGGCTCCACTCGGTTTATTTTTATTTTTTTTTATAGGAATTATTCAAATAGAGCTTTTATCGATAAAACATTTTCAAGCACAGTTTTTATAAAAAAATTAGTTATTTAGTTGTTAATAAGAATTTTTATAAATTATATAATATTATTTTTAATAGACAAGTTTTTGGTAGTAAAGACAAAATATATTATTTTATCCCTAAAAGCTATACTTAAAACATAATAAAATAAAATTAAAAATTTTAAAAAGAACATGATAAATAAACACTTATAACTATTAGATCAATCATAACAAATATGCATTTAGTCTAATATGACATGCTCCTTTTTTCCTTTCCCCTACTAAAAATTATGGAGGGTGCTATATGTTAAAAAGTTGCATGTATAGTTCAATAGAAAAATTCAAACATAAAAATATAATATTAGAAATGTAGGAGGTAATTTTAAATATTATGGACTGGATGGCAAAGTGTGTAACTAGAAAGTCTAGAATATTGGACAAAAATGTGTGACCACTCATTACTTTGACATGATATTGCTAGCTTAATTTTTTATCTTGCATTATAGGAAGAGAGACTAGAGTCTAAATTAAACAACAAAGACTAATCCTTAGTGGTTGCGTGCTGCAAAATTTTCTACCCGCATACACTAGAAAAATCAGCCCCCTTCAAGATATACACATATAAAGCCATTGATGATCCATTAGAATCTTTGATACGATGTTTCTACCAGCAAAATATAGGGAATTTTACAAGAGTGGCCTTATAATTCTTATAAATTATAAAAATGTCCATTTTAACTTTTTCTATCAATATTAGCCAATTAATATGTACTTGGATTAAAATATCATTACGTATTATTATAAGATATAGGTTTAATTTCACACTAATCTTTTATATTTATCTTATTTACTTGTCTAATGATCATTTTTCCTATTGTCATGTTTACACCTATTTTTCATTTTTTCAAATATCTTTTTTATCTCCTGATATAAATATAAATGTTGATCAAATTCATATAGATCAATGAATTCTCCATACACATGTTCACCCATGTTTATTAAGTCGGTTCTTTCAAGTTCTACCAAGTCAATTTTTTGATTTAAAAAATTTATATGCATATTTATCCTATTTTCCCAACCTAACATCATTTGGTCTATACATGAAATTAATTCTTGTATTCATTCTAAAGCTTGTTCTAATAAAAACTGTTGATGATTCATAATGTTTTATACCAATATATCAAGAAATTTATAAATTTATCTATAAATTTCATTCTTTTTTCTAATTCTATTTCATATCTAGATGTATCAGTATTCCATCTATCTTTTAAATCTTGCATTATTTTTAAGTCTATATTTCTTATATTATTTTTATTTTCTTTCATTTCTTTTATTAACCTTTTTATCTCATCCTTATTTTGTATTTTTAATATATATATACAGTCTATTATCTTTGTCACGGGATCCATGGCTCTGAATGAGAAATGGCACTTTTACTTCTTGTCTACATACGTGTTTGTTTCCATTAAAATCTACATATTCATATGCTAGACCTTTTTCTTTTATTACTAATCCATTATTTTTATTTGGGTTCATATGATTATGGCTTGCACCAGTATCAATAGTTATATAAGGTCCTTCTATGTAGTTTAATCCGTTGAAATATTGTCCTAGTATTTTCATAACTTTAGCAGTTGGATTAGATATCAATTGCTTATTCACTGAATAGTTTTTTGATGAGTTTCCCCTAAGTAAGGTTTTTCCTATGAAACTTATTGGAATGACTGATGTTTCTTTAGCTTCTGAATCTATAATTTCTTTTTTATCATTAATGCTTAATTTATAAGTTATTGGCATTTTAATCTCAGGCTTAATAGGTTCTATAAGAGTAGTTATTTCTTCACAATCTTTATTTATTTCTATTAACGGCTTATCACTGTATATTTCTCCATAATTTGAATTACAAAAACTATATAAGGCTGAATAATGGAAAGTCATTATCCTATTTCTTTTTTTCATTAAATCATTTTTTAACAGTTTAAAGTGAAGACTTAAAGCTTTATTTATGTTTTGATCTTTTATGTGTACACAGTATCTTGGGTAACAAGTAAATATTAATTTTGTATAGCATAGATTTCTTTCTATTGTCCCTAAATGTCCTATCATAGGGTCATTAAATCTTTGATCATGTAAGGATAATATTATCGGACTATCTATACCTTCTTTAAATAAGGATTTTACTAAGATTTGTATTTCTGCTAAATAAACGTATTGTATTTTTTCCTTTATTTTTTCGTTTTTTATTTTCCTAAGGGCTAAGTCTATGGTTCTTTTATTTATAAGTCCTAATCTTATATCCCCTTCAGCTTGAGTTATTTTTATGGCTTTTTCTTGTTCATAATATTCATGTAATATTACTTTTTTTCTTTTGAAGATATCTCTACAACGATGTAGAATTCCATAATCAGGTTTTTCTAATTTTGCTTTCAAAAGTTTATTATATTTATTTTTATCGAATGTTGCTACTAAACTGTATCCTTCAACATTTTCTTCTTTTTCTATGTCATAAATTTCTTCTTTATCTAACTTTTCTATGTTGAGTTCTTTATTCTGATTCATCTTTTATAATTTCTTCAGATACAAAAATTTCTTCTCCTTCATAATCAGACGGATTACTTACTAATTCTAATTCTTCTTTTATATCTTTAAATTCTTGTCTAAGAATCTTTACTTTCTTTTTTGTACATTCTGTACTTAGGTGTCCTATTTCTCCACAATTCCAACATTTGCATTTATTTTTATCAAAATTTCTTTGTTTTTTATATTGTTTTTCTTTCCTTTTATAATATTTTCTATAGGGTTTAATGTATTTTTTCTTGAAATGCTTATATTTTTTATATTTTCTTTTCCCTAATTTCCTATGGCTTTTATGTCTTTTATAAGGTACTTGACATCCCCATTGTGTCGGCATTTCAGTTTTATCACAACATATGTCTCCAATTACTCTGCTTCTTTTTATAAGATTTCTTTGTATACATATTTCACTTAATCTATCATTTAAAAATCTTATCCTAGATCCTAGTGTTTCTGGAATTGTATTTATTGCCTTATACTTTTCATATTCATTAACAAAGTAAGTGCTCCATGGTGGTGGTAATTTAGAGTAGTATAAATTAAGATAGATGTTTTGGTCTTCATTACTAAAGAATTGTGAATAATAATATTTACTAAATTCACAAGTATATTCTTTGATATAACACATGTTACATATACTTAGATTAATTAATTTCATCCTGTTACCTAATTTTGCCTTTCTTACTTCTTGGTCTCTATTGTTTAACCAATCTTCTCCTAAAAATTCATTTGAAATATATTCTATCATTTTTTCAATCCCTAATTCTTTATTTCTTAAGAATCCTGCTTTTGTATTATCTATTATTAATTCTTTTACATTATTTGTTAATCCTGTCCACCAGTGGAATATATTTCCTATAAAACTTGCTATTAAAATTTCTGTAAATACAGTTGCTTTTTGATTTTCTGTTTCTACGTTCCAGTCATCTTTAGATCCATTATACATAAAGAATAATCTCATTTGTAATGCCCATTCTATTAAGGTTTTATGAGGGTTTTTTCTACAGTCTAAATCTAAAAATACTCCAGAATTACTTATTATTTGTAATTCTTCTTCTTTAGGTACATATTCCTTTTTCCAAGGGTGATCTCTTTGAGGTGGTTTATATTCATAAAAGAGTCTTCTCTTTTTATTTTGCTTATTAAAATTTCTAAGTTCTTCTACATGAGGTTTCATCTCTGAACCTCCACTTGTATTCATATTTATTTTGTATTCTTTTTCTATATCTTCTAGATCGCTTAGATTTATGTCACTGAAAAGTTCAGTGAGTTCTTCAATTTCTTTATCCATTAATCAGATTCACTGCTTTCTTCTTTCTTATTTATTTTCTCTTTGTCTTTACTATTTACTTCTTCTTCTTCCTCTAATTCTTTTATTAGATTTTCAGTGTCTTTTATAATTGCAGGGTATTTATTTTTCATAAACCATTCATCAAAACTTTCTGGTTGTGGTTTCTGAGACAAATCGATACTGGGTTTCTTTATATTTCCTGATTTTAGGATTTTATATTTTTCTAATTTCTTATCTTTCTTTTTACTAGCATAAATTAGTGTTATCTCGATTTTTAATTTTTCTATCTCCTGTTTTATATATTTAGTTTCCTCTTTTAGGTGTATTAATAATTCTTTTACTTCTCTTAGGGTTGTCTCTATATTGTTAAAGTTTATAGGGGTATTGACAGAGATTGTTTATATAAGGGTATTTTAGAAATCATAGGTTTTATTTGACTGATTTTGATAAGAAAAGTTTAGAGAGACTATCTTTAATATTTTAAAAATTTTTAGGGTTATTGTTGTATATTTCCCCAAAATATAACTAGATTATATTTTAAAAAAATGGGATGAATGATCCAAACACTTAATTGCTGCAAGCCCGCAATACACTACCCAATGATAAATTTTTGAAATAAAAAGAGAAAGGAAAAAGAAATGATGACATCCTCCTAGAATTATACAATCTGGCTGGCGGCGTTTATTATTTCCATGGCCATGTATTATTTCTTCATGTTTTCGGTAACTTTTTCATAACTTACATGGGTCAAGCAGCAACTGGAAAAGTTCGAATCAAAACATATATTAAGATTGTTGCCCGAAAGTGGTACATAGATTAAACACTGACATGAATGCATTTTAACTAATTAAATGGTAGCTAGTTTGGTTGATAAACCTCCAATATTAAATACAATATAATTAACATATACCTACTAAAAATACATAATTAATGTCCCTACAAATAATCATAAAAAGCCAAGTGTAGAAATAAAAAAAAAAATTCCCACGACTGCTTGAGTGTCTCAAACGGGCTCATATGATTGGAAGAAAAGATTATTATTTCGTGATAAATTCAGTTTATTATTCAAAATAGCTAATGAAACTAACTTTAATTAAAAAAGTGAACAAAGGAAGAGATTTTTTTTTTAAACTGCATTATAGTCTACTAATATTTACATTCAAAAACTTATTAAAGGGTTGTTTGATTCCTAACTTAATGATGTAATTGATTTAATTTTAATCAATTAAGTCATTGAAAGCCAATTTGATAATATTATATCTTTTCAAATAATTGTTGTGAACTAAACTGTAGAAATAATCAGCTGTAAAGAGAATAATTAAAAATTTAGTAAAATTTATTTTTAAAAGTAATGCGAGTTTTAGAGATAGCAGCATGTGTTTGATAAGTCTTACTATTAAAATGATATAAGAACATAAATGATTGAATTAAATATAATATTGAATAAAATTTATTTACATATTATAAAGATGTATATAAAATATTTTTAGTGGTGTATGTATAGTAATCGATAACTAAAATAATTATTTTATATATTTACTTTTATTTTTTTTGTTATCTCAATGTAATTGGTAATCAAAATAATTTTTTTTAAAGTAAATGACTTTATTTCTTAATTAATCAGAATAATTTTGGGTTGTTATCCTACATAAAAGGATAGATATGAAATTTTATTAAGTAAAAAAGTGATTCTCAAAATTAAAGTTTTAGAAAGTATTATTTATTGTTTTAAAAATCTACTATAGAACAGGTGATTTTCGTAAAAGTGATTTCTAAAAAAAAATTACTAAATATCAAAATTAGCTTTTAGTATTTCAAAAATTACTTTTGAATCTCTTAAAAAAAATCTCAGATGGACCCTAAATCTGTAATTTTTTCAATTTAATAAAAAATTTCAGTGATTAATAAGTCATTTAATTATTAAGCTAATTTTTTAACTTTTTGCTTAATCTAAAAAATTTGAATCACACCATTAAAAAATATTCTACCTTTATCTAATTAATTTATTTTCCTCCTCAACTAAATAAAGCCTACTAGTATACTAGTAGATTACCATTATTTTTACCTTTTTATTTTCTTCAAACTAGAATAATTTATTACACAAAAATTTATTAATGTTATTCTAATTTAAAATATTAAAAGATTACATTCACTTGGCTATAATTTATGTTATAATAAAATACCATCTTATTTATGTTCGATGTTTATTATATATTTAACATTTAAAATTATAAGGACAGAAATGTAATGTTATTGATTTTTAGATTTCTTTAAGTTAAAAAAATAACTTAATATTTCTTCTCAAAGTTTCAAACAAAACAAAAAAAATAAATAAATAGATCTTTTAAATTCATACATTTAAATCTATTCAAAATTCACATAATTTAAATCTATTCATATTAAAAAACAAAAAACAAATACCACGTAATATATGATGGTAGAAACCCAATAATCGGGGATAACTTGCATATGTAAAGCATCGAAAAGAATTATTCTCTTTTATTCCAATATCCTTCTGATTATATGACAAATCAAGGTAACCAACTTTATCAAAAAATAATTAGCTAGGCGGCAGGTAAACCTCGGGCAGCCATTAAAGTTGAAATTATCTATATCAATTGACATTGTAAAAGAATATCACTATTTCTAACAAATCGTACCAACTCCAGCTTCTAATTAACCCGGCCACTGAAAATAAGGCGGAGGACTTTTGGTTCCTTCTTATCAGAGTCTTCAATTTTTTTTTTTTTTTTTGTTTTCTTGAAGCAGATGATTTGATGACTCTTAACACGCAATGAAAAAAACCTGAGCATTATTGACTTGGTAAAGCATTTATAGAACTAAAAATGGTTAAAGCAGCTAATTGTCCAATTATATGTACTTAATTATTTGGCAGATATTATTTCTCGAAGAAAAATAGTTTTACAAAAGCTATTTTCAACCACTATCTTCTTTGTTTCTTCAAGAGATTAGAATCCTCTCATAATTTGACATGTTCCTAAGCTAAATTCACTCAATATATTGATGGTTAATAAATTTAAAAATGGAAGTAGTTAAAACATAATTATATGCTAGCATTAAAGGATATGGAGAACAAATCTTTGAAAACTCATGAGCACTCAAATTAGGAAAATAGGATTCTCTCCTAATTTAATTTCTCTTGAGTTTTTAAAGATTTTCTATCACATGTCCTAAGTAATTAAGATAAATGTATGATGTTCGGTGTCATAATTATATATTAATAGCGTTATTGTACAAAACTCTTATACTAGGAAAACTTTCGATGAATTCGTACTTCTTAAAATTCTTGCTGACAGATTAAGTTCGTTACTTCCTAAAATTATCTCGTCTCAACAAACGGTTTTCATCAACGGCGGAAGCATTCACAAGAGTATCAATTGGTAGATGACCAGTTGATCTCGCTTGATAAGATCAAACACAAATAAACAAAGCTAGCAAGCAGAAGGCAGAGCACACAGAGGAGAACTCATCAACAGCAATCACAAATATTTATGCACAACAAGCCAGCCTCAAGCTCTTTTTAATTAAGAGTCAAAGACCCATATTTAAAGAGATTACAACCAGATTTCGAATGAGCAATCAAGTGCCTTCTGCCTCAGAGAAATGAATTAACTACAGTCTCCTAAACCTGCTTTGTTTATCAGCTTGCACGACAGCTCAGGTCAACCAAAAGTCAAAGCAGCGCTGCAGTAACCAACTTCAGTTAGTGCGCCGCCAAAAGCAGTGAAATTGGATCATGAATTCCAATTAAAAATCCAACATTTCTATTTAAACTAAAACTAGTAAAATAGAACCAAAAAGAGAAGTTCAGATTTTTAATTTCTTATAGAAACATGTAGTACGAGGAAAAAAGTTGCTTCGGTTTGCTTGTCAAATGATAAAGCTGCTAAAAAATTATTCGATAAAACCTTAAGGAGAGAGAAATTGTAAAATATCTCTAATAATTATGTTAGTCATGCAACAAGGAAATCATACTATAACATTTATAAATTTATTTTAAAAAATTATTATACAAGCGTAATCATATAAAATTTAATTGTACATACCATATAATTATTAATTAATTACTTATTTTTAATGTATTCTAAAAATTTTTCGTAAGAAGAATATAAAATAAGGCTTCAAATTTTTCAATTGAAGAGTTTTGATTACAGTGATTTACAATTTTGATTGAGAGACTTCTTACTTTTTGGGGTTATTTTAGTTACAAAAGCATGCAATCAATGAAAATTTTGGTGTACTGACTTGCTTAAAATTTTAAAGCTTCAATCGCTTGAAAGCATCAATTTTTCATCAATCAATTAAACTATTTATGTACACGTAATGAGAAGAAAAGAAGAAGAAGATTACTTTCGAGCATGTTAATATCCGTGTATGACCTATCTAGTTCTCAATAACTCTGTTTCTTTTACCTTCTTTGTTAGATTTACCACCTGTGATGGTTTGGATTAATTTAGCATAAATGATCAGATAAATTTAGAGTTTATCTAAGGTTCTTATAAGATAAAATTTATATTTTATCTTAATCCTTATCACAAAGGATATAGCTTATTTAAATAACTCTAAGAAGTTGATTTGAAATAAACTACACTTACTATTATATAAAC
This sequence comes from Aegle marmelos, assembly GCA_030449875.1. Taxonomy (NCBI): domain Eukaryota; kingdom Viridiplantae; phylum Streptophyta; class Magnoliopsida; order Sapindales; family Rutaceae; genus Aegle; species Aegle marmelos. The sequence continues at coordinate 10,000,592 of JASUUL010000115.1, forward strand.
ACTATATGGGTAAGTGAAAAGATAAATATAATAACAATCACAAGAATTAGAGTGATATCAAAAGAGAGTGAGAGCATAAAGAAAAGGCTGGGTTTTTGCTTTGTGAATTGAGGGGATTTTCCAACTACGTGATTGACCTTCGATCATTAGTGATATAAACTTATAGTGATCCATTCGTAAAGGAGGTTTGCTTGTGAGGGTTTCTAGTAATCAATTCTTATTTGTTGCAATCTATTTGTGCTAGTTCTTGACAATTTGTTCATAGAGATTGGAGAAAGTTTATTCTATAATCTTGTAGATTCGAACAATTTGTTTTCACATCAATCAATAAGGTATGGGATTTGGTTGAGTAAAATTCCATAATTGATTTTAAAAATTCATCACTGGTATCAAAGCCTATGTACTTTATGTCCTGATTGTGAAGTGCATTATGTATGCTAATATGCCATGTTCTTCCATGAAAGTTTTAATAAAGATCACACATTAATGGTATATAATAATATAAAAAATGTTAAAGCATGAAATTTTGAACATAATCACGTGAACATACAAGAAGTATATTTGGAATTTTGTTTGTTGTAATTTGCCCTTGAAGTATGAATAAATTGAATCTCTAGTGTCACAAACCGCAATCGTAATACCCAAGATATGCGCTTATACACTAATGTCGATGAGACTGTGTTGATTTATGGGAGACATGCTTCAGAGGTGTTGATTTATGGGAGACATGCTTTAGAGGTGTGAGTGTGGGAGATATTATAAATCTAAATTCTTTGAAGTTCAGGCAGGCCAATGTTGAAGAGGTGTCTAGGCGAACCCCTACACACAGTGGTTGGGAACTGAAGCCATTCTCCTGATGAGCCCAAGGTGGGGCAAAATCAGTCGATATTGTACCACTTTCTCTAGGCTTACTTTCGTAGTATGAAATACGAGAGTGCCGCACAGACTTAAAACCTCTCATCCCGTGACAAATAGTATCAAAACTTATACGCTTATTTTGCTTATAACTTTTGTATGTTCTTCATAAAATGGAATCATTAGAAAGATATTTTAATTATCTTCACAACGGTATATCATATGCTTGATTTGGACTTGTAAATTGAGAGAACGAAGCATTTGAATTTCTAGTTAGAAATCTGAAATTTTTGTTGAAATTAAAGAAGATGAACATTGTTTCACATGCAATCTTACTCTCGGATAAGACGGGTGCACAACAATTTTTCAGAAAAACAAAAATTTGAGACTAGATTTGAATTCAGGACACCAAAAATGGTGGAATGTTGGAAACGTAAGAACAAAAAATGCCCGGAAGCCAACACGCACTAAGCATGAGAATGAAACAAAAATTACACTCGGCCTGACCATAAACCGGACTAGACCGTACGAACTGATCTGCATGAACTGAGCAGCTGAACTAAACTCGGCTGGGCCGCCCCTCAGCACAAGTTAGTGTGCCAAGCGTGGCAACATTGGCCCACGAGCAACAATGGAGTGTGTAATGCACACGCTGCCTTATTGACCACTAATTGCGGCGCCGTTTTCGGCAGCCAAACCAGATTTAATTTTCTATTTTCTTACATTTTAAAATTATTATTTTAGCTCTATTTTTAATTTTTTTAATTTATTTATTTTTACATGCTTGAATTTATAAATAAAAATAATCTTATTGTAATTCAATTCAAACAATATGTTTCTTGCGTAGTAATGTGAATTTATGCATGTTTAGGAAATTTTATCAATAAGACCATAAGATAAGTGGGACCTTCTTATCTTTATTTCTTTCTTAGAAATTTTTCAGTGTGCTTATTCACATGAACAAATGTATGAATGTGTTTTTATCCTTTGAAACTAAAATAAGAGTTTTATTATTAAAATACTAAAAAGATTAAATAATAATAATAGAATTAAAATTTTTGTGCGAAAATACTGATAATTTAATTATTTGGAGAAGAAGATGATTAGAAACCTTGATGACTTTTTTATTCTAATCTTTATTTTAAATAATCATGTTTGGGTCTTATATTTGCAGTAAAAATTACGTGAAAATAATCATGTTGATTAACCTTTGTTTTCTCTGTGTTTTATTGTGACTATAAGAAATGGCATCCTCAAAGAATATAATGGTTGAATTGGACAAAGGAGAAAAATTAAACAGTGACAATTATGACATTTGGCACCAAAAGGTTTAATATGTTCTGGAGGAGCAAGAGACTCTTGAGACTCTTCATAACACCATAATTAAGCCCAAGAAAACTGAAAATGGTCTTACTGAACATTATAATAAGGATCTTGCTGATTATCAGTTCTGAAAAAAAGAAGAGTAACAATGCTAGCATTACGTTGTTGAGCTGTATGTAAGATGACCTTATGTGTGAGTTCAAAGAGTACTGTATGATTCATCTTATGAAATATGGCTCACTTTAAAAGAAAAGTTTAGTGGCACTTTGATCACTAAACTAAGAAGGCTCAACATTAGGTTAGACTCCTTCATACAACACTCATAAAATACTATAAGGCAATATTTAAGCGAGATGTCAAACATGATACGTGAGTTGAAAAATGTTGAACATGTATTGGCTGATGAGCAACAAGTTCAGGTAGTCATACGATCCCTTCCTGATGATTGTGAACATATAAAAGTTAATATAACCTATAATGATAGCATTAACACATTTAATGATATAAAACATCATTTAGAACTGGAAAATAATTGCTCAGAGGCTGCTAAAGCTTTTAGCCAACTCTATATGGCTAACTTTAAATTACGAAAAACTTTGAGCTTCAAGAGCAAAAAAGGAAGCAATACTTTCCAAAAGGAAAAGAGAAATGTGCCAGCTTAAAGAAAGCCTAATAATGAAAAGCACATCAGAGGAAAATGCATTGGACAAAAAAAGGATAAGACTAAAATAATTTTTTTATAACTGTGGCAAACTGGGTCACTTCCCTGGTGATACATTAAGTTTAAAAAGGTACAATTTATCTCTACAAATTCATGTTATAACTATGTGACAAGTTCTATTTTTCTAATCGCATCTCGTCTTTTGTGTACTGTAAACTCAAGATCAATAGACCATATAGCCAGATAGCGTGGACCTTTTTGAAGTATCGTCAAATTAGTCAAGAAACAAAATGGATATACGTGGGTATCAACTTAAGAGTTAAAGTTAAAAAAACTGGCACTTGCAAATTTGAGTTACGTGGTGGCCAAATACTTTATCTCTATGATGTTCTTTATGCTCCAGACATCTGATAAAACTTAGTCTCTGTTACTGTTCTTCTCAGGATGAGATATCAATTACAATTTTATTGTTTAATTTAAAAATTGTTCTTAATTCAACCCTAGTTGCTACTGGCCATTTATCAAATGATTTGATTGTTTTAGATATTAATTATAATGATTTCAATAATAGTTGTTTCTTAATAAACGTTTCTTCCAATATGGACATGAATACTTGGCATGTTAGACTAGTACATATAGGGTAAGAAAAAAATGAATAGATTAGCTAGAGAAGGCTTATTGGGCTCACTCGCTAATATTAACTTGCCTATTTGTGAAAGTTGTCTAGTTGAAAAAATAACTTGAAAACCATTTAATAAAGTTATTGAAGTTAAAAGCCCATTACAAATAGTCTATTATGATATATATAGACCAATAAATATAAGGGCTAGATATAGAGCCATGTATTTTATTACATTCATTGATGACTACTCACATTTTGGTCATGTTTATTTGATTTCTCATAAATCTGAAGCATTAGATTACTTTAGATCATACTTGAATTTCGTAGAGAATTAATTAGACAAAAGGATGAAAGTCCCAAGATCGAACTGTAGACGTGAATACCTTTAAAAAAAGGTTCAAGGAACTATATAATAATAAAGGTATTAAGAGACAATTAACTATTCCAAAGACTCCACAACAAAATAGTATTACAGAAAGAATGAATAGAATATTACTTGAGATGGTTAGGTCTATAATAGTGTAAGCAAATCTTTCAGTTTCTTACTAGGGAGATGTGTTGTTGACTACTACTTATGTGCTTAATCGAGTCCTGAGTAAGTCAATAAATTCCACTCTATATGAGCTATGGACATATAGAAAATTTGATCTTACTCATTTGCATCTTTGGGGGTCTGCAGTGTATGTTTACAACCTATCTCATAAACATGATAAATTAGGTCCAAAAGGAAAAAAAATATATCTTTATAAGATACCCATAATACTCTAAAGGGTATATATTCATAGTAACCATAATGATGGAACTGTAACTGAGATAGAATCACCAAATGTCTCATTCTTAAAAAATAAATTCCTTCCTTTAATTGTATTTCTTTTCTTTTAATGTACTTTGAATGCTGGAGAATGCATATTTATAAAGGATAAAATTATCATTTTGTGCTCTAAGTCTTACTAATATTTCTATATTTATACGTTTAAATCCCCTTAATTTTTGTTATGTGTGTTTTATTATAATTTAAGATTTTATCTATTTCAAGGATATTTTGGCCATTTTACAATTAAGGAGAAGTTGAACAAAAAAAAAACATATGGCATTTTTTTACTCGAAATAGTTAAAAATATTAGGAGGAACATAAAAGGATATTCGGTATTGTTCATATATATAGTACTATTCATGTATATTATATTATTTACATATACGGTGTTGAGTACTAGAAAATATATATTTATAAAGGAGAAAATCATTATTTTTCACTTCAAGTTCTACTAACTTATTTACTTTTATGTATTTAAGTTTCTTGTGAATTTAATTATGCGTGTTTTATTATAATTAAGTATTTTCATATTTTAGGGGCATCATGGTTATTTCACAATAAACAAGGCATCGGATGACAAAACGGATGGTAAATCTGAACTCAGAACGGTCAAAAATCTTAGGAAGAGCATAAAAGTAAAAATATACTGTTCACATATACGGTACTGTTCACATGTATGGTACTGTTCATGACACTGCTTATATGTACTATATGATGACATGACATTGACTGATGACATGACATTGACCGATGATGTGGCACCGACCAATGACGTGGCAGCATTTGATTGGAGGAATGATGTGGCGTTGACTGATGACGTGGTTTCACTGATGAGGTGTCACAATCTTATTGGATAAAAATGTTTATACACTGTTGACTGATGACGTGGCAGTATGTTAGTAGATCAGAAAAAACGTGCATATGGTACATGCATATACACGGGATAATAACCCTGATAATGTGTTCAAACCAATCAAAACTTGCCACATGGTGCGATCCTGTCCATCCAAATTGTTTTAATCCGATGACCATGATTTACTCGTTGTATCTATAAAAGGAGGGCTGCCCCACCTACTTTGACACCCCTGAGTTCATTTTTTAGTTTCATTTTCTGAAATTCCTTCTCTATTTTGTATTTTCTTTGTATTTTAGTAAAATTTTCTTTTTATTCCTAGCGTAAATATGAATAGATAATTTTCTTTCAAGCTTGAGTTGAAGGTGAAGTCTCAACATGTTTCATGAGCTTAATTAGTAAATTTATTTTACTTTTTCCTCTAATTTTTGTGGAGGTTTTGACTTTTCGTTGACAGATAGTAATAGCACAGTTATTACTGTTTAGCACGATAAGTCCTTATCACCATATTAATTAGAGCGTAGTTCATGATGAGTGGATTTTTCCCTCATGATTTAAGTAGAATTAATAAGGAATATTGAGCCCTGGAGCATGTTGATTGTTATGCAAATTTTATTAAACTAGCAAGCGCACGAATCTGTTGTAGAATAGATTAACGGTGACGAGCGTCAATCTCACGAGGAGGTTGATTTTAATTATGTGCAGAATTAATTTTCTAAGTGAACAATTAAATTATGATAAATTAATTCTAAAGTTTGAATTAAAATGGCGGGAATAAATAAAAATGCAACTATAAGAATAAAGCACTTGGGTATTCGGATCTGCATCAACATGCTTCATGGGCTAAATATTCCATATTAATACCAATTAAATCATAAGGGGGGATTCCACACCTTATGAACCACACTTAAATAAATATGGTGCTAAGAGTTTATCGTGTCGAATAATAATAACCTTGTACTAGGGTGCCGATTTAATCAGGACGGTATCTAAACAAAACTATTTTTATTTGTCGACGAAAATTCAAAACAACAACAAATATTAGAAGGGAAGAGAAAATAAATTTATCAAATTAACCCATGGGACATGTTGAGACTTTACCTTCAACCCAAACTTAAAAGAAAATTAGCTACTCATTTTTAAATTAGGGGTAAAATGAAAATTTATTAAAAATACGTAGAAAATGCAAAAAGGAGAATGAATTATAAAAATTTCAGCTTAGAAATGAATTTAGGGATATCCAATTAGGGGGAGAGAGCCCCCTTTTTATAGATACATTGAGTGAATAATGACTATCGGATTAAAAACAATTCGAACGCTTAGGATTGCGCCATGTCATCAGTCAACAGTCAACAGTCGCCGTTTAAATTGTAATACTATTTGGCCACTGTTTGCACAGTAACACATTTTTTCTCAGTAATACTATTTGCACAGTAACGTGGTTTGAATAGTAAATAATCCCATGTATGTGCATGTACTGTACACATGATTTTTACTCCACTGAAATGCTGCCACGTCATCGATCTACAGTACATAAGAAATTTAACCCAATAAGATCGTGACACATCATCAGTCAATGCCACGTCATAGGTCAACGCCACATAAGCAATCAATGCCACATAATTCGTCCAATCAAATACTGCCACGTCATATGTAGTTACCACATCATCGGTCCGTTTACAAATTAATCCCAATAAAAAGTCGTGACAATAAATAATAAATTGAGCGATCACCAAGATGAAAAAAAATATGCCCATAATTTAGAAATAATACGATCTCAAACAAAATATTAGTCAACTCAATGTATTTATCATTTTTTTCTTTTTTTTCTTTTATGTATATGCATCATTATATATATATAAACAATGACTTTTTTCCTTTAAAGCTCCTCTTAAAGGTTTTTAGTCAACGTATTTATCATTTTTTCTTTTTTTCGCATCATTATATCTTAAGTCCAAATATGACATCCGTTTTTGCTCATCGATCACACTTGTTCATTGTGAAACGATCGTAATACCCCTAAAATACATAATTATAATAAAATATATATAATTAAATAACAAAGTACTTAAATAAATAAAAATAGCAATGTTATTCTTCTTTTTTTCTTTTTTTCTTTTTTTTTCTTCTTTTTTTGTGAGATTTAAAAATTAGGTTTAAAGAAATTTTTTTTAAATAAACGACTTAAAAGGGCTAACTATAGACATTACATAATGGAGATGGTTAGAAAAGCTCAAACGGGTCAAAAATGACCTTCCATCGTCTTTTAGGACTCTAAATAATCTAGACAAGATTATTATTATTTATCGACATATTTTTTTTACTTTTTTAACGGGTTGACTCAAAAAAGTCAAAACAACCACAAATATTAGAGGGGAAGAGAAAGTAAATTTACCAAATTAAGCCCATGGAAACTTGTCATTTTACACTTTAAATCTCACTAACATTGCTATTTTTATTTATTTAAGTACTTTGTTATTTAATTATATATATTTTATTATAATTATGTATTTTATGTATTTTAGGGGCATCATAATCGTTTTACAATGAACAAGTGATCAGACAGCAAAACTGACGTCATATTTGAACTCAGGACGGTCGAAAACTTTAAGAAGAGCATTAAAGGAAAAAATATTGTTCACATATATCTTCCTCTAGTTTTCGTTCATCGCTTTTGATCCAGGTTTTCTTAATAATACGTGGTCTTTTATAATCGATTTTCGAGACTATAATTTACACATTCTTTCTAGAATAATGGCATAATGAGTATCGTGCATTTTTAGACATATCCTTGGAATGCGTTTCAAGACGATAATCGCTTATTATATATGGCCATCCTTAGAAAAGATTAAGCAATGATGTGGCAACTACCTATGACGTGGCAATATTTGATTAGACGAATTATGTAGCATTGACTATTTACGTGACATTCACCGATGACGTGGCATTGACTGATGATGTGTCATAATCTTATAGGGCTAGATTTCTTATGAACTGTGGATCAATGACGTGGCAGCATCTCAATGGAGCAAAAATCGTGTAAATTAAAATAAAAAAAACGTATCATGCGCTAATTACATGGGATTATTTACTATTCTTTCTAAATCCTCAACATGAACTACTTCTTATCATACAAATGTTGACTATTAACTGATGATGTGGCGCAATCTTGAGCATCCGAACTGTTTTTAATCCGATGGTCACGATTCACTCAATGTATCTATAAAAAGGGGGCTCTCCCCTCCTAATTTGATACCCCTGAATTCATTTTTAAGCTTAAATTTCTGAAATTCCTTCTCTTTCTTGTAGTTTCTTTGTATTTTAATAAAATTTTCTTTTTATCCCTACTTAAAATATGAGTAGCTAATTTCTTTTTGAGCTTGGGTTGAAGGTGAAGTCTCAACATGTTCCATGGGCTTAATTTGGTAAATTTACTTTCTCTTCTCTTCTAATATTTGTGGTTGTTTTGACTTTTCGTCGACAAATAATAATAGTCTTGTCTAGATACAGTCCTGGTTAAACCGGCACTCTAATTTAGGATGTGGAATCCCCCCTTATGATTTAATTGGTATTAATATGAAATATTTAACCCATGAAGTATATTGATGTAGATCCGGATACCCAAATGCTTTATTATTACAGTTGTAATTTTTATTATTCCAGCCATTTTAATCCACAATTTAGGATAAAGTTACCATAATTTAATTATTCCCATTAAAAAGAAAATTAATTCTGCACATAATTAAAATCAACCTCCTCGTGGGATCGACACTTGTCACCATTAATCTATTCTATAATAGATTCGTGCGCTTGCGAGTATTTGCATAATAGGTACTTTATGAATGATGTACTCAAATTATCTAAGGAACTAAAATAATCCTTAAATGGCCTTTCTTGTGGTTCTGGTTGCTGATTTTGCAAATCCATTTCAAATTTCTTTTTAAAAACAGTGTGTTTGTGCGTTCGAAGTTTTTTTTTTTCAATTCAAGGTCTCAAAGTTCAAGATTAGGTATTAATGACATTCGATCATGCATGCAAAGAACAAAATAAATAAAAATAAAAAAATAAAAATAAAGAGGAGAGAGAAATTATGATACTAATCTTGTGATGTTGTTACAATCTTAATATGAAAACACACTCAATAGCTATAATAAATAAAATTACGTGAAATAAAAATTAACTAAAATTAAAATAAATAACAAAGAAAGATAACAAGATAAATTAAAAAAAATTACAAAGAAAAATAACATAGAGATTAAATTATACAAATTTAAAGAAGAGAGAAAGAAATAAAATTCTAATCTAATTTCTTTTTTTTTATGAAAAGAAAAAAACTACAAGAAAACAACTATATAAAAAAATAATAAATATTAAGAAAAAAACTAATTCTACGAATTAAAACACTTACCTCCCCCGCAACGGCGCCAAAAATTTATTGTACAAATTTTATTGAACTCGTAAGCGCACGAATTTATTGTAGAATAGATTAACGGTGACGAGCGTCAATCCCATGAGGAGGTTGATTTTAATTATGTGCAGAATTAATTTTCTAAGTGAACAATTAAATTATGATAAATTAATCATAAATTTTGAATTAAAATTGCGGGAATAAATAAAAATACAACTATAATAATAAAGTACTTGGGTATCCGGATCTACATCAATATGCTCCATGAGCTAAATATTCCATATTAATGTCAATTAAATTATAAGGGGGGATTACACACCTCATGAACCACGCTCAAATAAATATGGTGTTAAGGGTTTATCATGCCAAATAATAATAATATTGTACTAGGGTGCCGGTTTAACCAGGGCGATATCTAAACAAGACTATTATTATTTGTCAACGAAAAGTCAAAATAACAACAAATATTAGAGGAGAAGAGAAAGTAAATTTACCAAATTAAGCCCATGGGATATATTGAGACTTCACCTTCAACCCAAACTTAAAAGAAAATTAGCTACTCATTTTTTAACTAGGGGTAAAATGGAAATTTATTAAAAATACATAGAAAATATAAGAAGGAGAAGGAATTACAAAAATCTAAGCTAGAAATTAATTCAGGGATATCTAATTAGGGAGGGAGAGCCCCCTTTTTATAGATATATTGAATTTTTTTTCTCAAACATATATATTTTGTTTCCCTATTTTCCTTTCTTTGTTAGCCATGTCCCTAGCCTACGTTACGTCCTAATAAAAGCCCTTCCTGATTTTAGGGAACTATAGTCTAACATAAAAGCTAGTTATATGGGTAATTAAGATGTAGTGATGCATATAAAATAAAAAAAAAATGATGAATACATTGGGTTGACTAATACTTTATTTGAGATCGTATTATTTCTAAGCTATGGGCATATTTTTCATCTTGGTGAGAGTGTGTGATATTTCTTTATTATTTTCTCTCAATTTACCATTCATTGTAGTGACAAAATTTTATTGGAATTAATTTCTTTGTGAGAGTGTCACTACAACCGGTGAGATTTTGGGGTTGGATATGTCATTCTTGAAAGTGGCTTGATTACTATTGTTACAACAAAATCTACTTTGGAGTTTTTTTTTTTTGATACATATGGAGTTGATGTGGGTGTGATATTCCTTTAGACTAGAGATAATGCTTAAACTTTTATTTGATTGTTATCATTAATCTAATTGAATAAACACGTGTGTTAAAAAAAAAAAAAGATTTTGAATTTTATCTTCGCTTTATTTGCTAGGGACTAGCAATAAGCTGGTTGGAGGGTGTGTTGAGTGTTAGAAAATATATATTTATAAAGGAGAAAATCGTCATTTTACACTTTAAATCTCACTAACATTGCTACTTTTATTTATTTAAGTATTTTGTTATTTAATTATATGTGTTTTATTATAATTGTGTATTTTATGTATTTTAGGGGTATCATAATCGTTTCACAATAAACGAGTGATGATCTACAAAAACGAACGTCATATTTGGACTAGACGGTCGAAAACCTTAAGAAGAGCATTAAAGGAAAAAGTTATCTGTTCACACAATATGAGATCGTTGTGGGCATCATACGCATGTGATATTTCTTTATTATCGTTTCACGACAAAATTTTATCGATTAATTTTTTCACGACACTACAACCGGTAATTCACGATATACGGACCGATGATGTGGCAACTACCTGACGACGTGGCGAGATAATGCTTAAATTCGATTGGACGAATTATGTGGATTGATCTGCTTATGTGGCATTGACCGATAACGTGGCGTTGACCGATGATGTGTCACGATCTTATTGGACTAAATTTCTTATGTATTTTTGTAGATCGATGACGTGGCAGACGTCAAAGATCTCATTGGAGTAGAAATCGGGTGTACAAATACATGCGTTTACATGGGATTATTTACTATTCGCGCGGCATTCATTTTGTACAAAATGTTGATTATTGACGGTTGGTTATTTGTTGATCGATGATCGATGACGGCGCAATCCTCGAGCATCCGAATTGTTTTTAATCCGATGGTCACGATTCACTCAATGTATCTATAAAAAGGGCTCTCCCCTTAATTTGGCACCCCGAATTCATTTCTAAGCTTAGATTTTGAAATTCCTTCTTCTTCTTGTAGTTTCTTTGTATTTTAATAAAATTCTTTTTTATCCTTAGTTAAAATATGAGTAGCTAATTTCTTTTTGAGCTTGGGTTGAAGGTGAAGTCTCAACATGTTCCATGGGTTTAATTTGGTAAATTTACTTTTCTTCCCTCTAATATTTGTGGTTGTTTTGACTTTTCGTCGATAAATAATAATAGTCTTGTCTAGTTCAATTCTGGTTTAAACCGCAAGACCCCAAGTACAAGGTTATTATTATTTTAACGATAAGTTTCTCAAGCACCATACTTATTAGAGAGTGGTTCATGAGGTGTGGAATCCTCCCTTTATGATTTAATTGGTATTAATATGGAATATTTAGCCATGGAGCATGTTGATGCGGATCAGGATACCCAAGTCTTTATTATAACAAGTTTTATTCTTAATTATTCCCGTCATTTTAATTCACGATTTAGAATAAAGTTACCAATAATTTAATTGTTCTCATTAAAAGAAAATTAATTCAAAGACATAATTAAAATCAACCTCCTCGTGGGATCGACACTCGTCACCATTAATTTATTCTACAATAGATTCGTGTGACTTTGCGAGTTCATTAAAATTTTTGCACAACAAGTTTTTGCGCAGATTTTAGGAGGTAAGTTATTTTAATTTTTTGAATTAATTTTTTTTTCTTGTATTTTTCCTTATAACAAAATAATTCTGTAATTTAATTTTTGTAATTTAAATTTTTGTAATTTAATTTTCTGTAATTTAATTTCAGTAATTTAAATTTTTGCAATTTAATTTTATTGTGTGATTTCTTTAATTTTCTGTACTTTAATTTTTGCTTTATTTTTCTTTTTAATTTGTTTTGTTTATCTTGTAATTTATTTTAATTTATTCGTAGAATTAATTCATAGAATTAGTTTTTTTAAGTAATTTTTTTTGCTTTCCTTAAAAATTATAAAAAAAAATTAAAAAATTACAAAATTAAAAAAAAAAGTGAATCTGTAATTTAATTTTGGTAATTTAAATTTCTTTAAATTTCAATAATTTAATTTCTGAGTTATTTTTCTTTGTAATTTTTATTTATTCTGTTAATTTATTATTTCATAGAATTAAATTCTTTTTAAGTAATTTTTTTCTGTAATTTAATTTTGTTTCTTTTTCTCTTCTTTATATTCCTGTAATTTAATTTTTTATTTTTCATTGTAATTTATCTTTTTATTTTATTTTTTTTTAGTTAATCTATTTCTGGTATTTTCTTTTTAGCACTTGAGTGTATATTCATTGTAAGGTTGTGACAACTTCACAAGGTTAATATTGTAATTTCTCTCTCCTCTTTATTTTTGTTTGTTTTATTTTCATTTATTTTCATTTATTTTGTTCTTTGCATGCATGGTCGAAGGTCATTATCACCCAATCTTGAACCTTTAGACCTCGATTTGGAAAAAACACTTCGCACACACAAACAAACTGTTTTCCAAAAGAAACTTGAAATGGATTTGCAACATCAAAGAACGTAACCACAAGAGAGGCCATTTAAGGATTATTTTAGTCCTTTAGCTAATTTGAAAGACATCATGCATAAGGTACCCAAAATGTAGCTGCTTTAGGAGTTTTGAATTAAAACCTAGTGTCTAAACTGTCTCCCACATTCTACATGGCTTAGAAAATGATGACCCATATAATCATCTGAATGATTTTCATCTTTATTTGTCAAACTTTTAAATATGAGAATTTTTCAGATGATGATGTTAAACTTAGATTATTTCCATTTTCATTAAAAGATAGAGCTCGTTCATGGTTTAATACAATGCCTGTTAATAGCATTACATCATGGGAACAAATGGTAACTAAATTTTTAAATAAATATTTCCCAGTTCATAAAACCAATGCTATTCGCAGGGAAATTTCAGAGTTTACTCAAAGAGACGACGAGCAGTTTTTCGAAGCATGGGAGCGATTTAATGGGCTACTCTTGAAGTGTCCACATCATGGGTACGAGAAATGGCACCAATGCCAATATTTTTTGGAGGGATTATTGCCACATATGCAAGAATGGCTAATGGCAACCAGTGGAGGAGAGTTAATGTCCAAAAGCGCATCAGAGATTTGGGAATTTTTCCAACGGCAATCGGATAATTCTCAACAACGGAGTCGATCACTCAGAAATACCGGGAGAATTAAGGGAGTGAATGAGGTTAATATTGGCGAGTCAAGCTCAGGAATTAAAGAAGTCAAAGAGATGGTTGAAGGTCTTGCTCGACAAATAGCATCTTTGACAACCGCTAAATCAACAGAGCCACATGACCATGACTCATATTCAGATCAAGCCAATGCCATAGGTATCATGAGAAAACCATCAAACTACAACCCTTACTCCAACACATATAACCCTGGATGGAGAGACCACCCCAATTTTTCATGGTCTCAAGGATTCCAACAAAATGGACCATCAGTTCCACCTCCACCAATGCAATCAGTTCCTCAAATGTCTCAAGCCTCTCAACCACCGTTTAGACCATACAATCAGAACCTAAACCATTCTCAACCTAAACCATGGGAGGAGACATCCCAAAATTTCAGAAATCTAACTAACTCCAAGATCGAGCAGCAGAACCGCACCATTGATGAATTACAAAATGAGATGAGAGCAAGCTTCAACTCACAAGCTCAATCTGTTTCAAGCCTTGAGAAAATGATAGGACAACTTGCCTCTTCAATTCAAACATTGGCCATGACCGTTGAAAAAGGCAAATTCCCAAGTCAACCAATGCCCAATCCTAAAGCAGTAAATGAAGCAAGTTCTAGTTCACCACAGCAGCATGGAGAGGTCAAAGCAGTGATGACCTTGCGAAAAGGAAAAGAAGTTGACAACAAAGTGGAGATGCCAAAATCAACTCAAATTGTACCTATGAACTCGGAGGAATCATTATCAGAGGAGAAAGAGGAAACCAACTCACGAGAATATGTTCCTAAAACTCCATTTCCTCAGAGGTTAGCTCAAGGGAAGAAAGGAAAATCCACAGGTGAGATTCTTGAAATCTTCAAACAGGTAAGTGTTAACATCCCTTTACTTGAAGCTATAAAACAAGTGTCATCATACGCCAAGTTTCTTAAAGACCTTTGTACTAAAAAGAGAAATATTCATGTTCAGAAAAAGGCCTTTCTAACAGAAAATATTAGTTCTATACTCCAACATAAAATGCCTCTAAAATGTAAAGATCCAGGCTCCCTCACTATCTCATGTAGTATAGGGAACCATACAATTGAGAATGCTTTGTTGGATTTAGGAGCTAGTGTAAATCTGTTGCCTTACTCTGTTTTTATGAAACTTGGACTGGGCGAATTACATCTAACTCGGTGGTGTTACGAACTTGCAGATCGGTCCATAAAAATACCTAGTGGTATTGTGGAGAACGTCTTATCCAGGTAGACAAGTTTTATTTTCTGTTGATTTCATTGTAATTGACACTCAACAAGTGCGAGGATTCAAAGAAGCACATTCCCATTATTTGCAGGCCGACCTTTCTTCAAATCGCCGATGCACATATTCAATGCGAGAAGGAAATATGTAGTTGTCTTTTGGCAATATGACCATGGAACTCAATATCTTTAACATTGCTAAACAACCTCCTCGCGGTCAGATGATGGAATTATTAATGTGGATTTAATAGAAACACTAGTTGATAACAATTTTCTTTCAAACCTTAGTGATGACCCTTTGCAAACTTGTTTAACTCACTTTGGTTTAAATTTTGATATTGACAGTTCAGTTGATGAAGTCAATGCTCTACTTGACTCAGCACCATTCATGGACACTAATAAATGGAAATCAAGAGTTGAACAACTAGTGCTGTCAGAAAAGAAACTCAGCCCATCATCAGAATTACCACCAAAACTCGAACTCAAGCCATTACCCAACACTTTGGAATACGCATTCTTGGGAGAAGAAAGCACTTTACCAGTAATCATCTCTTCTTCCCTCAATGACGAACAAAAAGGTAAGTTGTTGGATGTTTTAAAAGAACATAAAGGAGCATTAGGATGGACCATAGTAGACATAAAAGGTATAAACCCAGTAGATTGCATGCATTACATTCATCTTGATGAAAATGCTAAACCTACTAGGGAAATGCAACATCGGTTAAATCCTAACATGAAAGAGGTTGTTCGCACTGAAGTCCTTAAGCTATTAGATGCAGGTATCATTTACCCTATTTCTGATAGTTCGTGGGTCAGTCCTGTGCAAGTTGTTCCTAAAAAGTCAGGAGTTACAGTAGTCATCAATGCTGATAATGAATTAGTACCCACTAGAGTAACAAGAGGAAGGCGTGTATGCATTGATTGATTTTAGAAGTTAAATTCTGTCACACGTAAAGACCATTTTCCTTTACCATTTATCGATCAAATGCTTGATAGATTAGCGGGTCATGAGTTTTATTGCTTTCTAGATGGTTATTCAGGATACAATCAGATTCCCATAGCACCAAAAGATCAAGAGAAGACCACCTTCACTTGTCCTTTTGGCACTTTTGCATATAGGAGAATGCCATTTGGATTATGTAATGCACCTGCTACATTTCAACGATGCATGTTGAGCATTTTTTCTGATATGGTTGAACGATTCCTTGAGGTTTTCATGGATGACTTTTCTGTTTTTGGAGATTCATTTGATCAATGTTTACATCATCTAACACTAGTTCTGCAGAAATGTATCGAGAAGAATTTAGTCTTGAATTGGGAGAAATGCCATTTTATGGTTAAACAAGGTATTGTTCTCGGTCACATCATTTCTAGCAAAGGTATTGAGGTTGATAAAGCCAAGGTGGATCTCATTTCCAATCTTCCTCCACCTAAAACAGTCAGAGAAGTAAGATCTTTCCTTGGGCATGCTAGTTTTTATAGACGTTTCATTAAAGATTTTAGCAAAGTTTATAGATCCTTATGCAATTTACTTGCTAAGGATGTACCTTTTGTCTTTGATGATTCATGTCTTGTGGCATTTGAAAAACTAAAGCAGTTGTTGACATCATCACCCATCATTCAACCCCCAAATTGGAACTTACCATTTGAGCTTATGTGTGATGCATCTGACTATGCAGTAGGAGCAGTATTAGGACAACGAGTTGATCGAATTCCCCATGTGATTTACTATGCTAGTATGACATTGAATGATGCACAGTTGAATTATTCAACCACTGAAAAAGAAATGCTAGCAGTTGTGTTTGCATTAGAAAAATTTCGATCTTATCTCATTGGTTGTAAAATAATTATATTTGAGATCATCTTCGCTCTTAAATATCTTCTCACAAAGAAGGATGCAAAAGCTAGACTAATTCGTTGGGTGCTACTCTTGCAGGAATTTGACTTAGAATTCAAAGACAAGAAAGGAATAGAAAATGTTGTGGCTGATCATCTTTCCCGTCTCCATTTTGACACAACAAAAGAATATTTACCTTTGAATGATTCATTTCCAGATGAACAATTAATGAGTGTGGAAGTAGTACCATGGTATCTTTGATATAGTTAATTATCTTGTTACAGTCAACTTCCAGGAGCATTGGACTAAACAGACAAGGCCAAATTCTTTGCGAGAAATAAAGAATTTCTTTTGGGATGATCCTTATCTATTTAAATATGCGGACCAAATTATTAGACGATGTGTCCCAGGAGAATGAATTTGAGAATATCCTTTCTTTCGCCATGAACAAGCTTGTGGAGGCCACTTGTGCTAAGAAAACGACTCTACTAAAATTTTACAATGTGGTTTCTATTGGCCAACTATATTTCGAGATGCTTACACCTTTTGTTCTTCATGTGATAGGTGTCAAAGAATGGGCAGCATTACACGAAGGAATATGATGCCACTAAACCCAATTCTGGTGGTTGAAATTTTTGACGTATGGGGTATCGATTTCATGGAACCCTTTCCCACATCTTTTGGCCATCAATACATATTGGTCGCTATTGATTATGTTTCGAAATGGGTAGAAGCTATTCCATGTAGGAACAATGATCATAAAGTGGTAATAAAATTTTTGAAAAGCAATATTGTTTCTCACTTTGGATTCCCTCGAGTAATAATTAGTGATGGTGGTGCCCACTTTTGCAATAAATTTTTCAAAGCACTTTTGACAAAGTACTCCATCACTCATAAAGTGGCGACCCCATATCATCCCATGGACAGCGGCCAAGTTGAGATCTCCAATCGAGAAATAAAGCACATTTTAGAAAAAACAGTGAGGCCCGACAGAAAAGATTGGTCGTTGCGGCTTGATGATGCATTATGGGCATACAGAACGGCTTTCAAGACTCCGATTGGGATGTCACCCCACAGGCTAGTGTATGGAAAAGTATGCCACCTACCTGTGGAACTCGAGCATCGTGCGTACTGGGCCATCAAGAAATTCAATTTTGACATACTGACAAGTGGCTCGAGAAAGAAGATTGATTGGTAGAACTTGAAGAAATTCGAAATGATGCGTACGAGAATGCCAAAATTTACAAGCAACGAATGAAAGTCTTTCACGACAAGCAAATTATGCGAAAATCTTTCACTCCAGGTCAGAAAGTACTTTTATTCAATTCTCGCTTACACTTATTCTCAGGTAAGTTACGCTCTCGATGGTCTGGCCCATTTATTGTTCATATTGTTTTTCCACATGGGGCAATTGAAATTAAGGATCCAATGAATGGTGTCACTTTCAAAGTTAATGGTCAAAGATTAAAGTCATATCTAGAATACCAACCACATGGAGAGGACAGTTAAATAAATTTGAGTGACCCACCTATTTTAAATTGAGGTTTTACTTTTCGGTGATTTGATTATTTATTTTCTTTATTTTTCTTTCTTTTATTCATTCTTTTGCTGATTGAAATTATTTTTTTTTTGTGTTTGTTTAACCGTTAAGTTTTTCTTATCCATTTAATCATGAGACAGTTCCTCTTAAACATTCTTAGACAGTATCGACGTATACAATCTCATCTCAGAGGTCAGATACGATTTTGTAAAACACATCGTATCTGGCAGCTACAACCACCAGAGTTAGTAGCCTATGTTGAGGATTTAGAAAGCCAACTCCGAGAAATTGAGAGAGGCATCTACAACATCCAATTGGAGCTTGAGGTAAATTCAATAAGAGGACGATTTTAGTTTGTTTTGTGTGTTTTAATTTATTTTCTTGTTTGTGTGTTTTAGTTTGCTTTGTGTGTTTAAAGTTTGTAACCCCGGTCAAGTGGCGGATAACGGTACTCCGTGACAATCAAGTCGGTTGCTTCAGTTTTCCCACAATAACTGATATTCTGAGACGAAGGTATGGATAGAAATGAGATTTTAGAAAAGCTTCACAAACAATTCCCTTCGCTTCCTCAGAATGCCCTACTTTTAATTTATAAAGCACGGTCCGAACGCATGCGATTGCTTATGAAGAATAACATCCCTGCTGACATCCGTTGGTTAATCGAGGCAAAAGTTCGCTTAGCAGGTGAGTTACCTTCCAAATTTATTGCATACATGCCTGGTTGTGGTAAAGGAAATTATGCGAGAAAACGACGAGCTCGAAGACTTTTTGTTGCTTGTCATAAATGTGCCAGAATGATATGCAATAAAAAATCATGTTCTTTAGGAATGGTGTCTGATAACAGAGAAGATAAGATTCAATTCATTAGGGATGGTTTGAATAAGGAGTCATTGGATGATATCCTTTTGTCTCTTGAAACGCATCCCAGTGGATACGTCCAACATGCAATACTTCAGTTATGGCCATTATTCCAGAAAGAATGTGCAAACTATAGTCTCGGGAATCTGACTATAAAAGACCCTGTTTGCCAGTTTGTAAGAAAACTGGATGGGAAGCCTATCCTCGACCCATAGAGGGCGTTCAAGCCATTTTTGGACGTAAAACCAGAGGAAGATGTGAGCCACAATCACAACTATCTGTAAATATCCTTTTACCTCTATGTTCTTTTATTTCACTGTTATTTTACTATTTACATTATTATTGTTTAATAATTTCATTTACTTTTTCTTTTTTCTTTTTGACCTTTGAGCCATGTGCCTTACACGTTAATTGACATAAAGTCCCATACACAGCTGTAACCAACTGTCACCAAGGTCTTTAAATGTGAATTGTTTTTGCTGAGCACTCACAAGTTGTTTTTGAGTAATGTCTTAATGGCAGCTTCTTCTAGTAAATAATTCAAGAACATTTGTGTGCTTTCTGGGTTTCATTATGGCAAACATAAAGAGTTCATAGAGACAGCCATAGATCTTGGTCTAAGAATAGCAGAGAGAAAATTGCACTTGGTGTATGGAGGAGGTGACCGAGGGTTATCCAAAATGGTATCAGAAGCTGCTTTTGTCAGAGGGAGCCAAGTGTTAGGCATCATCCCTCAAATCCTAAAACCTTTGGGTTGTTTGTCTCATTCACCAACTGGAGAAGAGTTAGTCGTCTCAGGTATGCAAGAACGAATAACTGAAATGTTAAATCATGCCGATGCTTTTATTTTCCTTCCAGGCGATCTTACAACTCTTGAGGTACTAATGACATTAGCATCTTGGTCTCATCTGAACATTCATAAAAAACCCATTGGTTTGTTAAATGTCAATAACTTTTATGATGGCTTTCTCGCATTTCTTAACCATGCAATAAAAAATTATTTTCTTCCTTCCTCAGTGAAAAACATCTTTATTTGTGCACACATCGCTAATGCGCTACTTGATCATTACAAGCTTATCAACCAGAGCGGATCCCAAGGCTATTGTGTTGGAGTGTTCAAATAATGATGGTAATAAGATGGCAGTAGAAGTAAAAATTAGATTTAACTCTCCGCTTGTAAATATTTTCCTCTCAGATTGCGCAAAGACCAGGTGATGTCTTCTAAACTCTACTTCTTTCCTTTCAAACATTGAGGACAATGTTTCGTTCTGGTTGGGGGGAGGGAATAATAGACAATTGTGGAATGTTGAACTAACTATGATTAACTTTTTGAATAGAAGATGGCTGAATATAGAGTATACTGACTCTAGAAACGCATCTTCTTAGTTAAAAAAAAACACAAAAAAAAACCAAAATATATATATATATATATATATATATATATATATATATATTTGTGTGTGTTTCTAACCTTTCATTTTTCTCCTTTATAAATATATGTTTTCAAGTTTTTAAAGTCGAAGATGGCTGAATATGGAGTGTAGTAACTCTAGAAACGCATCTTCTTTTGTAAAAAAATAAAAAAATAAAAAAATAAAAAAATAAAAAAAAAGAAAAAAAATATTCATTTTTCTTTAATTTTTCTGCATGTATGTTTTCTTTTTATGTTTAGAATAGGTTGGGGGAAAATAATTCTATTTTAAAAAAAAAAATTTTTTTGAGTTCTTGATATTGGATGATATGATGACTTTTGAATTTTAGTATTTGTATTATCTTTGGTCTTGAGTAATGTTACACCATGTTTACTATTCTACATGTTGATGTTGAGGACAAATATGAGTTGCTTGAAAGAATGCACATGTCATAATAAATTCCAAGTGAGTTTTTGAGCCTATTAATTTTTCTTGGAGAGTAACCCTTTTTGCCCATTCTTCATGTAGCTTAGCAGTTTATTATTTCATACATGATCTCTAGATTTTCTTTGAGTCAACCCTTTAAAAAAAAAAAGTAGTGTGTGTTATTGCATCTAAATGCCCACTTAATTAGTAGATATGGAAGATTATTTATAGTCTTAAAAGATTATGGAAGGCCATTTTTGACCCGTTTGAGCCTTTCTAACCATCCCTATTATTTAATATCCATAGTTAGCCCTTTTGAGCCTTTTATTTAAAAAAAAACATTTTCTTTATTAACTTATCATCCTGACCCACTCCAATTTGGAGTATTACCCGATATCATACAAGTTCCATCCACCTATTCATGTTTGAGAAAAAAATAATAAATAATTATTTTGTTCAGCGAAGTTATGCTACATATATATATAAAAAATTCAAAAAAAAAGAGAAAAAAAAAAGAAGATGTACAAATAGTAATAAATAAGCAAAATGTATGTTGTAAAAAGTTCTTGAATTTTTTTTCTCAAACATATATATTTTGTTTCCCTATTTTCCTTTCTTTGTTAGCCATGTCCCTAGCCTACGTTACGTCCTAATAAAAGCCATTCCTGATTTTAGGGAACTATAGTCTAACATAAAAATTAGTTATATGGGTAATTAAGATGTAGTGATGCATATAAAATAAAAAAAAATGATGAATACATTGGGTTGACTAATACTTTATTTGAGATCGTATTATTTCTAAGCTATGGGCATATTTTTTATCTTGGTGAGAGTGTGTGATATTTCTTTATTATTTTCTCTCAATTTACCATTCATTGTAGTGATAAAATTTTATTGGGATTAATTTCTTTGTGAGAGTGTCACTACAACCGGTGAGATTTTGGGGTTGGATATGTTATTCTTGAAAGTGGCTTGATTACTATTGTTACAACAAAATCTACTGGACTGATACATATGGATGGTTGATGTGGGTGTGATATTCCTTCAGACTAGAGATAATGCTTAAACTTTTATTTGATTGTTATCATTAATCTAATTGAATAAACACGTGTGTTAAAAAAAAAAGATTTTGAATTTTATCTTCGCTTTATTTGCTAGGGACTAGCAATAAGGTTCTAGTTGAAGTGTGTTGAGTGTTATAAAATGTATATTTATAAAGGAGAAAATCGTCATTTTACACTTTAAATCTCACTAACATTGCTACTTTTATTTATTTAAGTATTTTGTTATTTAATTATATGTGTTTTATTATAATTGTGTATTTTATATATTTTAGGGGTATCATAATCGTTTCACAATAAACGAGTGATCGACAAACAAAACGGACGTCATATTTGGACTCGGGAGGCGGTCGAAAACCTTAAGAAGAGCATTAAAGGAAAAATTCTTTTTCACACATACTGATCGTTTCATACGCACGTGCGATCGATTTCATTCACGATCTTATTCACGATAATCGTTCACGATATACGGACCGATGATGTGGCAACTACCTACGACATGGCAGTATCTGATTGGACGAATTATGTGGATTGACTGCTTATGTAGCATTGATCGATGACATGGCGTTGACCGATGATGTGTCACGATCTTATTGGACTAAATTTCTTATGTACTGTAGATCGATGACGTGGCAGCATCTCATTGGAGTAGAAATCGGGTGTACAGTACATGCGTTTACATGGGATTATTTACTATTCAGGCGGCATTACTGTACAAATGTTGACTGTTGACGGTTGACTGTTAACTATTGACTGATGACGTGGCGTAATCCTGAGCATCCGAATTGTTTTTAATCCGATGGTCACGATTCACTCAATGTATCTATAAAAAGGGGGCTCTCCCCCCCTAATTTGGCACCCCTGAATTCATTTCTAAGCTTAGATTTCTGAAATTCCTTCTCCTTCTTGTAGTTTCTTTGTATTTTAATAAAATTCCTTTTTTATCCTTAGTTAAAATATGAGTAGCTAATTTCTTTTTGAGCTTGGGTTGAAGGTGAAGTCTCAACATGTTCCATGGGCTTAATTTGGTAAATTTACTTTCTCTTCCCCTCTAATATTTGTGGTTGTTTTGACTTTTCGTCGACAAATAATAATAGTCTTATCTAGTTCTTCTGATTAAATTAAGACCCTAGTACAAGGTTATTATTATTTGGCACGATAAGCTCTTGGCACCATACTTATTAGAGAGTGGTTCATGAGGTGTGGAATCCCCCCTTATGATTTAATTGGTATTAATATGGAATATTTAGCCCATGGAGCATGTTGATGCAGATCCGGATACCCAAGTGCTTTATTATAACAAGTTTTATTCTTAATTATTCCCGTCATTTTAATTCATGATTTAGAATAAAGTTACCATAATTTAATTGTTCTCATTAAAAGAAAATTAATTCAGCACATAATTAAAATCAACCTCCTCGTGGGATCGACACTCGTCACCATTAATCTATTCTACAATAAATTCGTGCGCTTGCGAGTTCATTAAAATTTGCACAACAGTAGATACCAGTTAAGAAAGAGTCTCACAAAGGTTTGACTTAGTGTAACAAATCAAAGTAATACATGGTTTTAGATTGGATTATGCTTAGGACTTTTTCTATATTCTTTCTAAGAGGGAGGAAATTTATCAATAATTGAAGAAACAATAATAAACTCATCCATCCTTATGTCCTATTGGTTGAATTGATCAAGAATATGCAAAATCCAATATATTATTCAACCACAAGTCTATTATCAAGCATTTTATCATTAAAAAGAATTTAAAAGCCAGGAATTTCTTGCTTGTAGAGTCTTCGATCATGTACTTAACCTCTAATAAGTCCCATATTTCTTTTGCCATGGGTTTGTTATAGTATAGTATTAGATATGGCATTGTGAATTAATCCCTTGCATAAGTAGACATCTTGCTCCCACTTCTACTGTGCTTGAGTTTCTACTAATGTTTTATCTTTACCTTTTTTAGGCTTTGGTGTTGTGAGAACATATACTACATTAAGGCCTGTCAACAAGAAATGAAACTTTTTTCTGCCAATGTGCAAAGTTGCCTTTATTAAACCATTCTATTTAACAAAATCAATTGTGAATTGTCAAATGGATTTACCTAAGTTACATTTAATGTAACTTACTTCAAAATTTTTTCAATGTATTTTCTCTCTCCTCCACACACGTGGCTGTTAGCTATTGGATGCATACGATACATTAAATATAACATAGCAACTCCCTTGTCGAAGAGATAAACTTGCTGTCATTGTTGTACAAATGGCGTCCTAAGGTTGTTGGAGTATATATTTATGGAAAATGGCATGTAGAGAATTGTAGTAATAATTGTAGGACTTTATTATAATAATGTGTTGAGTGAGCAGTGAATTCAAACATGACATACAACATCGTTTGGTGGCTTAACAGCTATGTTTAGTAATGCACGTGGCTATAACATGAGTTACTAAAGACCAAAATTACAATCATGCTGAAGCTTGTGTTGCATTTTTTAAATGTGCGCTTCTCACATAAAGACTTAGCTTTTCAAGTTCAGTAAATTGGTCATACCACATGCCTTCGTTTTGTGTAAACTGGAAATTGAACTTTGTTACAAAGTCTATTGCAACTAGCTTTCAAGTTGGTATTGAGTGTGTGTAAGCTCAGTTTTATAGTATGTATATATAGAGGGATAGACTTTATAATAAGGGGACTGAATTCTATTCATGCCTGTAAAAAAAAAAAAAAGATTCTTCTTTCAATCTTTAATAAAACTCTCTGAAAAGTTTCACCCGTGCGTGGATGTAGGTTTCGTAAGAAACTGAACCACATAATCTGCTCTGTGTTGTTGTTGGTTTTGTTTGTTGATTTATTGTAGATTTTAAGTGCTTTAAATGGTGAGTTTGTTGTTGGTTCTTGATCATTAACTGTAAAATCCAAGACTAAATTAGATAGTATCTTGCATCTTGATTGATCTTTGGAGGCATCCTGGATTGCGAGTTGATATTGTAACTAAAGTCATTCATAGATCAACTCCAACAAAATGTTATATGATAAAATTAATTTTAGAAAAGAGGGCTCAGAAAAGAGTGGTGTATGATCATTAATTCCATGTTTAAATGGCCTAAACGTAACTTCTATTTATAAATATACTTATATCGTTTCATTTGAGTTATCATCTTTCATGATATACTTTCATTCATGATTTTTGGATCATGATTTAATCTTACTCAATAGTCCAAATTGAATCATCACAATTCCAAATAAAATGCCAACATAGTCTTGGGATCCG
Source organism: Aegle marmelos (assembly GCA_030449875.1). NCBI lineage: Eukaryota > Viridiplantae > Streptophyta > Magnoliopsida > Sapindales > Rutaceae > Aegle > Aegle marmelos. The sequence goes on from JASUUL010000115.1 coordinate 10,026,112, forward strand.
ATCTACTAATTGATCCTTATGCTTTTGCTAGCACATTCCAACTTGATCCATATGTAATGAAAGCTCTTCATGCAAAGTTCCAAGCTAACTAGTTGCCTACAGAAATAGTTTAGTTACTTTATATACAAACTTACATACATAAATGTATGCATGAATGTATGTATATATGTATGTATGTATATAGCAAATGTAATAATAATCAAAGAGGTTTCTTGTGAACCTCTCTTCATGATACACACACACACATACACAAATATATATAAAGAATGTTGTAGTTCTTACATAACTCTCATCGAATTTGGGAAAAGTTTTAGAGGATTTTTTTTAAAAAAATAAATATAGCATAAAAAATCTAAAACAATAAACAAATAAATAAAAATACTCTCAAATACAAAAAAAAGCCAAAGACTCTAATACCCTCACTTTCATTAGGTTTTTACCAAGTTACTACTAAAGTGAAACTATTTGACCTCGTTAAAATATTCTCTCCGCTATTTAGTTATGAGTTGAATAACTCGACTTGGTTCGAAATCATGCAGCAAACATTGGATTAGGATACTTTTGGGTTAAGAAACGCAATTTGAATGGTTTTTGAAGGTTAACAGTTTGCCTACAATCAAGGATTTACTTCAGGCCCAATTCTTCTTAAAAGTTTTTAAGCTTTGTTAACTAGAACAGTCGGCATTTAGAGAATACTTAGGTCAACTTTATTTGTTTAATGATTTTTTTAATAGTAAAATAGTTACAAAGATGGAAGCCAAATATTTGCAAATTAAATTCATCTACTTCCAATTCATTGAGACTGGTAAAATAAACAATAATTTTGAGTTACACAAAGATTAATTATTTATAAAATTACAGAAAGGTTGAGTATAAACAGTTCGTTCATTTACAATTCACAAACAATAATTTTTTAATTATACAATAATCATGGTTTAATAAAATGACTTACGATTGATAAATATGAGTGAATAATATACTTCAGCAAGTCCAAATTATTAATTCAAGTAAAATTATTAATTTAAATGTTTAACATATAATTAAGAAGATTTTTCCAACAAATTTTAAAATTATGACCAATAATAATAATAATGTTAACCCTAAATTGCGAGAATCCAATAGCCAAAGGACGAAAAAAACTTCCATTGACAAGTGAAATATAGCATAGACAATTTATTTTGTTTAAAATTATTATAAATTACTTTACTCAAGCACATCGTACAAGTAACATATTAACCAAAATAGTTTTGGATTAACTAATTAACTATTTATTTCGTGAAAATTTTGTTTTGGTCTTGTGAAACACAAAATTTATAAAAGGGTTTATCTCACATTGATATCATATTTGCAAAGAGAAATTAACAGATGAGTGTATAAGAGAAATTAACGTAAAAAATGTATTTTCTAAAGTTTCGTTTTAGGCCTGTTATAAAAACATGTTTCTATATGTTCTTAAGATTATTTTAATTTTAATTAAAGGTTGAGCATAAACGGTTGGCCCATTCATGCCTGACAAACAATAATTTTTCATTCTACAATAATCATGGCTTAATAAAGTGACTTATAGTTGATAAATTCGAGTGTATAATATACTTCAGCCAGTCCAATTTTTAATAATATGATAGTGTGTAAATTTTCTTACGCATAATATTATAATATAGGATTTGGCTATTAGGGTGTTTTAGAGATACTAATTCAAGTTAAATTATTATTTATGTTTGTGCGGGATGCAATTTATTTCATACATATTATTAAATTAGATGTTTAATATATAATTCCTCAGATTTCCCAACAAATTTTACAATTATAACCAATAATAATAATAACCCTAAATTGTGAGAGTCCATTAGCCGAAAATATAGAATAGACTAAATTTTGTTTTAAAGTATTATAAATTACTTTATTCAACCCTTCTACACATTAACCAAAGTATTTCTGAATTAACTAATTGATTATGTATTTCGTGAAAATTTTTGGTTTCATAATCTGTTATATATTTTTATCTTTTCAAACATAAAATTTATGAAAGAAATTAACATAAAAATGTATTTTCTAAAGTTTGATCATAGGCCTATCAGAACTCGTAAGTGAGATATGTTTTTATATGTTCTTAAAATTTATTTAATTTTAATTAAATGTGTGAGAATAACATTCAGATATTGGAAAACTTAAAAATAAAAATTTTAAATTCAAATTTTTATAAGTTGCTTAAATTTATCAAGAATCATTTGTCACGCAATTATAATCCCTATCACGCAACAGTGTTATTCTTGTGGGATCATTTGTCACACAATTATAATGTCCATCGTACAATAGTGCTATTCGTATGTGATGAGCTCGTGGTTAGTTATGACTCTCAAATTTAGTGGTCTGAAATTAAGTGTTCCATAAACCCTTAATGATTACTTAGTTTCTGCTTTCGTAATTATGGGGAAATGTAATCTAATCACTTAGCTGGAAAAAAATAAATAAATCAATAAACTTTTTTCTTTACTGTGATTTTTTAGTTTTGATAGCTATAATGGCTTTGATTGATATGATGTTCATTGATTGATATGATGTTTTGGGACCACGAAATAGACTTGTAGTCGTCGATTAGGTGTGTTAGCCCAGAACATTTCCATTTTCCCATTTCCAGTCCGCTTCTCTAGGCTCTAGTCGTAAAGAGAAGAGCAGCCGAAACTATTACACCAACTACGCAGAGCTAAAAAATTTATGACAAGACGACACCAATAATTGTGAACAACTTTTAGTGTAGAAACATTGGTTAGCCTACAGAAGTTTGGTAATAGTTGTATCTTATAATATGATAAAAAATTATATAAATAATATATATTAATTATATTATTTAAGTATTTTTTAAATAAATTATAAATTATAATAATAATAATTTAATAACTCTCTTACATAATTTTGTTAATTTACCGCAGTTCCCTAACCGACAACTGTTACAGATGTCAATTCAAATGAAATTATTAACCCAATTTGACGGGCTTGCAATTCTTATCATTGTGGCATATTGTCACTCACGGCGCAAAAATGTCTTTTGCTTATTTAAAGGAAAACATCATCCCGTTAAAATTAATCTAATTACCTTTCGCATGGCGGACCGCTTGAGAGCATCAGTTCGCATTCTGAACTCAATTTCTTTTTAATTAAGTATAATGAGTTAATTTATAGCCTTTTAAAAAAACATATAAATAAAGAAATATATCTTTCAAATATTATGAGTATTATTTATCTTATAAATATTTTATAAATTTAATATAAAAATATAATTTTAATTAGTTATCTAATTATATATATCAATGATTATTATTAGTTTATTTGATTGTATAATAGAATTATCCGGTTGAAACGTCAGTTTTTTTTTAAAAAATCGAATTACCTTTTTTGGCAGGAAACGGAAAAAAAATGTCAATTTTAATAAATAAATAGATGAAAGGGCCCATTTCTCCGAGAAAGACAAAACTTCAAACTCGTGATCAGTACGAAAAATTTTGTCGGTAAAACATAAATTGTCATAAAATAGTAGCGGACCCACTCACACTGTTCCATACAGTGAGAGACATGCTTACAACTAGACACGCGTAAAATAAAATGTGCTAACCCTACACAGTCTCCTGAAAATGACAAATAAGCTGATAGATGATAATACGAGGGAATTGAAAACGATGTTCAGAAAATGCTTCCAGCTGGGAAAAATTTTAGAAGGATGGTCAGCAAATCCTTCCGGCTGGGTTTCCCAAATCACCTATTTTATTCTCAACGTAATAATTGTAAAGCGGTAACATCAAGAGCACAGTTATTGAATTCTTGTACTGTTATAATTTCATTTAGACTCTATTTAATATAATTTTTTTTATAAAATTTATTTACATAAAAATTTTATTAGTAAAATATTTATAAGTGGAGCTTTTGCCTCCCAAAAAAAAAAAAAAGAAATACTCATCTAGTTGTCGATGAAAACTTTGTTAAAAGTGTTATAAAATTATTTAATACACGTATATATATGAAAAGAATGTTATAATATTGTAAAATAAATAATGAAATATTTAAGATAATTTAAGGGTCTTCAATTTCTATATCTAAAAATTTAAAATTTAAATATTTATTAATAAAAATAAAATAATTTATTTAATCCTTAAAAACTCTACTTGAAATATAATTAAATAACGATAATTATTTTAAAAGGAACTTATAAGATTAAATAAATATTTATAATCATTAGATAAGACATACCAAATATGCACTTATTATAATATGATGCACTCTTCTTTTTTTTTTCCTTTTCATCCCCCACTAAAACCTATGAAAGATGTTATATGTTAAAAAAGTCACATGTATGGTTCAACCGAATAATTCAAACACAAAAGCATAATATTGGAAATGTAATAGTTTTTTAAAAAATAAATATCTACACTCTTAAGATTTAAAAAAATAATTATCAATATCTCTAAATTTTTAAAAAGATACACCAAGACTTTTTTTATTATTATTATAATCATTTGCCTATATTATTCTAAAAAATTGATTTAAAAACTTTTAATAAATATAAAAATAATATAAATAGTGTAATCTATGCAATAGACTAACAATATTAAAATATTTTAATAATATATTTTTATGTAAAGATTTTAAATAAATATTTACATTAAATGCATTCTACAATTAAGAACATTCTCACATACTAATATTGTTAAAATTTTTATTTTATATAATATTTAAAATAATTTAAATTTTTAATACTTTTATTTTACTGCTATGATTCTATTTATCATAAAATTTACTTTAATATAATAAGATATATAATAGATTATAAAATATTAAAATATTTCTATTTACTGTAAATATTAAAGTTAGTTTTTTTAGAATAATAGAGACAAATAATATAATACTTAAAAAGGAGTCTTGTTACCCCTTTTTAAAAATTTAACGGTATGAATGACTATTTTCTCAAATCTTGGGGTGTAAATATCTTTTTTCTTAATTTTTTTTAAAATTATGGACTAAATGATAAAATATGTGACAAGAAAATCTAGAATTATATTTGACAAATATGTGTAATGATTCATTACTTTTTTTAATATATTGATATATTACAATTAAAGCTCTATTGATATTTATAATCAAAGATGAACTCTTCTTAATAAAAGATTAAGTTAGAAACGCAATCCATTGGCGTAATGATTCATTACTTTGATATAATGTTTCTAACTTAATCTTTTATCTTGCATTCTAGAAAGGGAGGTATAATGTTTCTAGCTTAATCTTTTATCTTGCATTCTAGAAAGGGAGATTAGAGTCTAATTAGACAACAAAGACTAATTCATAGCAGTTACGTGCTGCTAATTTTTCTAGGACATGCTGGCAGAAAAATGGGATAAGTATCTAGATTATACAGCTATTAATGACCAATTAGATTCTTCAAGACGATATTTCTACCAGCATAATCTCGCATTATTTCTAGATTATATTTGAAAAAAATGGGATAAATGGTCCAAACACTTGATTGCTGCAAGCCTCCAAAGCACAGTCAATAATAAAATGTTGAAATAAAAAGATAAAAGGAAGAAGAGATGATAAATCGGCCCCAGAATTATAGAATACATCTGGCGGCGTTCTATTATTTCCATCGCCATGAATTATTTTTTTCATTTTGTCAGAAACTTTTTCATAACTGAGATGCGTCAAGCGGCAAGTGGAAAGCTCAAATGGAAACATATATGAAGAGGAACCCTCCACAACACTGTGAAGATATTTATCCCATTTTTACCCATATGAAGGTTGTTGCCCGAAAGTGTTGCATATCTTTAAATACTGACATGAATGCATTTTAACCAATTAAATGGTTGCAAGTTTAGTTGATAAACCTTTAACATTACATGCAATGTAATTTACACATAAAGCCATTTAAAATACTTAATTAACGCCCGCACAGATAATCCTAAAAAGCCCAGAGCAGAAATCAAAGAAAACAAATTCCCATGACTACTTGCGTGACTCAAACCCGCGAAAAGAGATTATTATTTCGCGATCAATTCAGTTTGTCAGTCAAAATAGCTAATGAAACTAATTTTAATTAAAAAAAAGTGAACAAAGGAAGAGATTATTATTTTTATTTGCATTATATACTAATATTTATATTAAGATATATAATAAAGGGTGATTTGTTTTCCTAATCTAATGATTTAATTGAAATAATTTTAATCACTAAAGGCTAGTTTAATAATGTTATAACTTTTAAAATAATTGTTATTAGTAATACTATAAAAATAAGCAGCTATATAGAGAATCAATTAAAGGTTTAGCAAAATTTATTTTCAAAAGTTTTATGAGTTTTAAAAATAGTTGGATATGTTTAATAAATTTTACTGTTAAATTACTGTAACAATGTAAATGATTGAATTTAATATATTATTAAATAAAATTTATTTATAGATTTATAAACATGTAAATAAAGCATTTTTAGTTGTGTATATATAATAATTGATAACTAAAATAAATATCTTATATTATTAATTTTATTTTTTTATTTTGTTATCTCCATATATATTTGATAATAATAATAATTTCTTTGAAATTAATAATTTTATTTTCTGTTCTATATATGAGAATATGTATGGAAATATATTAACTATAAAAGTGATTCTCAAAATTAGATTTTAAAAAACTACTCTTTTATGTTTTTTAAAATTTGTTGTAGGATAGGTAATTTTGCTAAAAGTGATTTCTAAAATAATTTATCAAATATTAAAATTTGCTTTTAAGTTTTTCAAAATCACTTTTGAACCTCTCAAAATAGATCCTAAATGGGTCCTAAGTCTGTTAATTTTTTCAATTTAATAAAAAATTAGTGATTAATAAGTCATTAAGTTATTAAGCTAATTATTTTTTTTTAGCTTTTTACTTAATCTGAAAAATTGGAATCACTTCACAAAAAATTTTTTTCTCCAAAATAGCTTTATCTAATTAATTTATTTTCTCCCTACCTAAATAAAGCTTACTAATATAGTAGAAAATTATCATTAATTTTATCTTTTTATTTTCTTCAAACTAGAATTATTTATCTTCACAAATTTTATTAATATAATTCTAATTTAGAATATTAATAGGTTGCATGCACTTGAGCATGATTAATGTTACTATAAAATACTATTTTATGTATATTCTTTGAGATGTTTAGTATATTTTAACATTTAAAATTGTAAGAACACAAATGTAAAGGTATTGATTTTTAGAGTTTTTAAGTTAAAAAGTAACTTAATATTTATTCTAAAAAAAATAAATACATTATTCAGATTCATACATTTAAATCTATTTAAGATTCACATTAATTTGAATATATTTAGATTTCAAATAAAAAAACAAACACCACGAAATATATGATGGTACAATCTCAATAAAAAAAGGATAAATTATATAAAGAATTATTCTCTTTTTATTCCATTATCCCCTGATTATATAACAAATGAAGGTAACTAATTTTATCAAAAAAATAATTAGCTAGCCGGTTGGAAAACCTCGGGCAGCCATTAAAGTTGAAATCATGTATATAATTGACATTGTAAAAGGATTTCACTGTGTCTAACAAAACGTGCCGACTCCAGCTTCTAATTAACGTCACCACTGAAAATAAGATGGAAGACTTTTGGTTCCTTCTGATCCTAGTCTTCCACGTTCTTTCTTGAAAGCAGATGATTTGGTGATTTTAACACGCAATGGAAAAACCATGTGCGTTATTAACTTGGCGTAGCATTTATAGAACTAAAAATGGTTAAATCAGCTACGAAATTGCTACGAAAAATTAAAAAAGGGCCAATAATTCTTCTCCATTAAGTCCAACAACGAACCAATCAAGTCCGGTAACATCTATATCTACAGAACATGACTCCCAACTGTTAGTCTGCTGCGAGAGACAAGAATTTCTTTCTCACCCATTTTCATAAATTCTTCAGCTCGTTTCCTTCCAATGAAAAAATTATGTTTTAATTTTTTTTGAAAAAGGCGTTAAAATATTATTTCTTATTATATTTTATGGTTCGATTTTGAAGATTGGCGGAAACGTGTATTACTTCTTTTGTGTTTTGTCGCTGTCAGCCAGATTTTGTTTTGTTTGTTTTACAATTTATATTTAAGATCTGACACGCGTCACTCACCAAACAAGTTCTACACGTAAATTTTAAAATCAAAAATGAAAATGACGGTTGCGCAACATGACCTACGGGCCCTGACAAAGATAACCAGGGAGGACTCTTTAGAGTCTTGACCTGTTGCCAGGACTAAGAAATTGAAAACGCAAACTCGTTCACGGACTCCGTTCTATAAATAGGCTAGTTTCCCGCTCAAGATTCTCAAATCACAACACTTGATTAAAGTTTGAGACAAGTACTTCCTGTTAATTAATCACCATGAAGGCAATTCAATTTCTTATAGGTTTTGCTCTCTTAGCTTTGGCTTCTTCTTTAGCCTCTGCCTATGACCCTAGCCCTCTTCAGGATATTTGTGTAGCCATCGATGACCCCTTGAAGGGTGGTACGTAAGCTGAACTGATGAAATATATAATTTTCAATATAATTTGTGCTGCTAATAAATTATTCTCTTTTTTGTTTTTTTTTTTTTTTGGGTAGTGTTTGTGAATGGGAAGTTCTGCAAGGACCCCAAGCTTGCAAGAGCAGAAGATTTCTTCTTCTCAGGGCTAGACAAGCCTGGCAACACAGCAAATCGACTTGGTGTGGATGAAACTGACGTAAATGTTGAGCAAATTCCGGGACTTAACACCCTTGGCATATCATCATTCCGTATTGACTATGCGCCATATGGCCAAAGGCCACCGCACATTCACCCCCGTGCGAGTGAAATCCTACTGGTCCTGGAAGGAACTCTTTATGTTGGTTTTGTGACATCGGACCAACTAAATAACAAACTCATCTCAAAAGTTCTGAACAAGGGAGATCTTTTTGTGTTTCCAAAGGCTTTGATTCACTTCCAATTCAACATTGGAAAAACCAATGCAGTTGCCTATTCTGCTCTAAACAGCCAGTTCCCTGGTGAAATTACCATAGCCAACACGGTCTTTGGCGCTCATCCTTCAATCAGATCCGATTTTCTTGCCAAGGCATTCCAGTTGGACCCGAAGACAGTGGAAATTCTTCAGAAGAAGTTCAGTAATGGCGATTAAGAGAATGAATTAATTATCTTCAATATAAATGGCCTCTTCACCAGTGGCTTCATTGTTTTAACTCCAGATTATCATATTGTAATGAAATAAAAGAGGTATCTTACGAACCTCTCTCCAGGCTGATTGTAGCCATTTAATAAACATAATTTGTTGTTGTTTAATTTAGCAGCAAAGCCTTTCCCATGCCCCTCCTTATACATATATTTTGTTTGCATACACACGCACACATTCTAATTAAATCTCTTCACTGCTTTTTATTATGCAAAATCTGATTGAAACAGATTATATTAAGCCCAAGATCAATTGATAGATGACTGATTGATGTCACTTGATAAGAGCAAACACACATAATGTTAAACATATGCATGCATGTAGCAAGCAATTGCATATGATTATCATTCAATTTCTGATTTTTGGTATAATTTGTTAAGCGGGAGATGAGTAAGTAGCAAAATATTGGTGTAATTTTGTATATGCACTAAGTTTTGTATAATAATAAAAAATTAGGGAGAGAGAAAGTGAAACCTAAAAAGAGAGGCTTCATTTGACATCTTTAGTTATCTCATTTTTCAAATTAGTTGAGAGAAGCCAAGAGTTGGGAGAGAGTTGAAGTGCTATGGATTTTTGGGCTATAAGATAAAAATATTATAATACTTATAACTCTTTTTTATTAGTAAGATATTTCTTTCTATTTTGCATATGTGTTGAATATTAGAGAATACATATTTATAAAGAATAAAATTATTATTTTGTACTCTAAGTCTTATTAACATTTTTTGTTTTGATTGTATGTATTTTATTATAATTTGAGTGTTTTACATATTCAATGATATTTTAGTTATAAATATGCATTCTTTAATACCCAACACATGTGCATAGTAGAAAGAAATATTTTACTAGTAAAAAAGAGTTGTACGTATTTTGTTATAATTTGAGTATTTTATATATTCAATGGTATTTTAGTTATTTCATGATTAACAAGAGTTTGGATATCAAAACAGTTGGTATTTTTTAACTTGTACAGTACTATTTACATATGTAGTACTATTTATATATATTGTACTATTCATATATATGATATAATGACATGATATTGTTCAATGACATATCATTAACTAATGATGTAATAATATTCTATTAGACAATAATGTGGTATTAATTAATTATGTGGCGTTGACATGATATGGTATTGACTAATAACGTAGTAACATATATTAGACTGAAATGCTAATGTGGCATTGGCTAATGATATACCTTAACTAATCAAAACTTGTCACGTGGTGCAATCCTGAGCGCCTGAATTCTTTTCATTTGATAACTATAATTAATTCATTGTACCTATAAATAAGGGACTTCCCACACTTAGAGAAATTCTTAATTTAGTTTTAAGCCCTATTTTCTATAATTCTCTCTCCATCTTATATTTTCTACATATTTTAGTAGAATTTTCATTACATTCTTGGTTTAAAAATGAACAGTTAATTTAGCTTCAAGCTTAGGTTAAAAGTAAAATCTCAAGATGATCCATAAGCTTAATTTGATAATTTTATTTATTCTATCTCTTTGATTTAAGTGGTTATTTTGACTCATAATCAATAAGTATCTTAATTAGATTTTGAATGGTACATTACTCCCTAGAGAAAGATTGTTATTATTTGACAAAATAAGCATGTAGCACCATATTTATTAGAGAGAAAATTCTCCTTTAGTATTTTGTAGGTTGTCGTAATTCAGTATCGACAAAAAGTGTATCTAACTCATTTAGTAGATGGTCTTGCTATATTGTCAATAGAAGAATTATTATTGTTTGGCACAGCGTGTTCTTAACAACACATTTAGCTGGAAAATCAAAAGTCTCTAATACAATGAGCGCTTGATACCATATTTACTAGAGTAAAGCTTATGAGAAATGGAAATACCCCCTCATAAATTAATTGAAACAAAAAAAAAGTAGTATTAAGCCCATGATAAATTGTTGAGTATGAATTTAGAAAGTCAAGCATTTCATTTGCATAGTTTCATCTTTAATCATTCATGTCATTTTATTTAAATCTTAAAATAAATAAATCACTTCCAACCAGTATACATATGAACTTGGAAAATTAATGTTACATATGATTAAATTTATTTTCTTGTGGGATTACTATTCGTCACCATAAATTTATATTATAATAAATTCTTACACTCGTGAGTATAAGAAAATTTACACAATAATATAAATTCTGATGAAGTATATAAATTTTGATGTCCTTATGTAATTATTATTTCTCAACTTTATTTTAATTGTGTCTATTTCACCTATAAATTTCTTAACGCATGGTCAAAATTTACCCTCATAATTGAGACAAACACAATTAATAAGCAAAAAGCTGAGCATACACGCAAGAAATGCTCAACACTAACTATCGATGTTAACACACAACCAGCCAACTTCAAGCTCTTTTTCATTAAGAGTAAAGGGCCCATATTTAAAGAGACTGCAACCAGATGTCTAATTAGTCATCAAGTGTTTTCTAACTCAGAGAAATGAATCAAATACAAGCTTCTAAACCTGCTCTGCCTATCATAACAGCTCAAGTCAACCAAAATCACAGCATCCGTTGCCATAAAGCAACTTCCGTGAGTGTGCTTTACACTTGACAAACTTTACCGCAAATCAAACTGGATCATGAATTCGAATTAAAAATCCAACACTTTTATTTAAACTAAAACTGGTAAAAAATAACCAAAAAAAAAGTTCAGATTTTTCTTAGAGAAACATATAATATGAGGAAAAAGAAATTGCTTCGGATGGCTTATCGAATAATAAAGCTACTAAAAAATTGCTGGAGAAAACCTTAAACCGAGAGAAAATTTAAAGCGCCTCTAAAATATCATGTCAATTATATAATAAATAAATGAAATTATACTATTTGTTAATTTATTTTAAAAAATTATTTAGTAAGTGTAATTATATAAAATTTAACTATACATATTATACATGTATTAATTTTTTAAATTTTTTTAATGAATTCTAAAATTCGTGTAAGGAGAATATAACATAGGACATAAAAATTTTTAATTACAGTGATTTACAATTTTAATTGAGAGGGTTTTTACTTGTTGGAGTTATTTTCGTCACAAAAACATGCAATCAATGAAAGTTTGATGTACTGACTTGCTGAAAATTTTCGTTGGGACTACTAAAGCTTCAGTCGCTTTAAAGCATCGATTTTTCATCAATCAATTAGTTATGTCATTATGTGCAAGTAACGAGAAGAAAAACAAAAGAAACATTAACGTATATGACCTATCCAGTTTTCAATAACTCTGCTTTTGGTTTTTTCTAACCTTCCCTGTTAAAAAGATGAAGCTGAAAGCCAGCTTATCCTGGCTGAAAGAATATTTGACCATGAACAACTCTTTTTTTATTTTCACAAATTTGCCACCAAAAAAATAATAATAATAATTAAAAAAAGAAAGATTCTAACACTTTGTCGAGGAACGTAAATTATGAGTAGGTAGAAAATCTTCCATATGGGCAGCGCCAATGTTACATTTGCTGCAACAAACAGCCCGACGATATGGACCGGGGGATTTGTAATTTTTCAAATCCAGTGGATGTGAAGAAATTTAACACAGAACGAGGTACACGTGCAATGATCAAATGATTATTATAAAGAAAATATGGGCATGCTCCTAAAATGGTTCTAGAAAATCACAGTTAAGGGGATAGTGGGTAATGAAATTGATAGAGGGAGAAGGAAAGTGTTGAACATGTATTTTGAGTTTGAAAACTTGAAGAGGGGAAAATGAGACTAATTAGGGTTTGAAAGAGAGAAAATAACAGTAGCACCAAATGATATTATAAGCTTCCCCTTCCAGTTTTGCAGGTTCACTTAAATTTGAAAACCTAACAAATTGTTGCTCACCAAAACTGAAACTAGAGCCGCCAGAATGTCACTAAAAATGGTAAAATTTAAAACCTTATCTTTACAAGTTGTCATGACCAAATAATTTCTCACACATGATACATTGTAACGGCTAGTTCCTTATTATTTTAACGCCTTTTTTTCGAAGAACTCCCAGAAGCGGCCTAACGAAAGTCGGAGCGAAGCATATGAGTTAAGGATGTGTTCAAAAGTCAAAGTGAAGCACGCGGTTTAAGGCTAAAGAGACAAATTAACAATTTTTGAAATTATTTCATAGTTTCTCAAACTGCATCTGCTCCTCTTTTCAATAATCAGTAGTAATATACAGACCTATAAATTATCTCTTGTATTTTTTTTAAGCCTTTAATCAATAAATTCCTACATAAAACTATGAATATTTCGTTGATTATGTTAGAGAGGGCCAAAGCCCAGAGGGGAGATGTTGCTTCCTTCAATAAATGGGGCAAGAGATAATGGATTCCAAAAGTTTGACAGCAACATTTTGATGGAACGGGGAAAAAAATTAAATTTCAATTTTTTTTTAAATTTTCATTCATACGCTGCTAATATTCAACTGGCCATTCTAAGGAATTTGTGGTTGACTTTACCTTGGACACTTTTTAGAATTGGTTTCCAATCAATTTTAACATGTTTTCAATATTACCCTTACTGTCACGTACTGCTTTTACATAGATCAATTGGTCATATAATTTCTGTTACTTACACCAAAGTAATATAGGTTTGTCCCCTTTTATATATATATAGATGTATGTATATATATATGTGTGTGTGCCTAT